>JAOEGL010000001.1:344364699-354364699 GCA_034509955.1 Urosaurus nigricauda | reverse complement strand
TCTTTTTGTAATACGCACGCCCTGTTTAATTAACAATTTGTAATTCGCTCTGAGAGCATATCTAAATAGAGTAGTATAAATACAAGAACAACAGTAAAAATACTATAATAATAATATCACTGTGAAACACATATCCCCATATTTGTCCAGAAACCACATCCTGTCTTAGCAAGTTAAAGTAGGGCCAAAACAGACTGGCAAAAAACACTGGCTTTGGGATGGAGTGGGGGTGTGGTGCCTTTTTTCTGCCCCCAAAGATGAGCAGCATTTTGCTGTTTCTTTTTGGACCAGAAAAATGCCAGATTGGAGCTGTGGAATGTTGTTGCCACAGCCCCAATCTGACTCTCAAAGGGGTGGTATAGAGCTGCCAGTTATGGCCATCTGTTTCGGCCCATAGTGTTAGCTGTTCTTATTGTAGGTTGGCACTTGACAATAGCACCACTACTTCAAAGTGAACTTAGCACTCTGTAAGCAGTTTACAATGTGTTAGCCAATTGCCCCCGATTTGGGCGCTCATTTTACCAAGCTGTGAAAGGATGGAAGGCTGAGTCAGCCTGGAGCTGTGTAGGTTCAAACTCACAATGTTGTGGCAGCATTACCAGCACCCTGAGGTGTGTAAGAGGGAAAAAATGAGTCCAGTTTTGCAGTGGCAGCCTGTCCATTTTTTATTGTTTTATTGTTTTGCATAGTGACCAAACAGAAATGAGCCTCCTTAAGTAAAGAATTCTATAGGTATAAACAAAGAAAAGGCCCTTTCCTATTTGCTTGTTGAATGTAACTCAGACACTCTTTACACGTGAATGAGAATCTCAGAATGTAAGTATGGAGTGGGCAGCCTGTGGCCCTTTAGAGGTTGATTCTGACACCCATCAGCCCCAGCCAATGTAGTCAGTAGTCAGGAATGATGTAAGCTGTAGTACAGCAATATCTGAAAGACCACAAGTTGCCCACCTTGTGTAAGTTCCATATTTATTTTAGACCATTTATACAACCCTCCCTTTCCTTTTGGGAGCTCAAGGTAGCTAATAAAAAACATAACTTTAAAAAGAAAAAAATTATTAAACATTAAAACATCACTGTACAAGGGGGTATCATAAAGTTTTAATTATCACCTTTAAAAATTTTTGACAGAAAGTTTGTTTTGATTTGTAGTTGTTAACTTATCTCTATGTAGTCACCATCCAGATTTACACATTTTCCCCAGCAATACCTGATATTGTAGAAGCCTGCAGATTGCACCTCATGAGGATTTTACACTTTAGTCACTTCTGGCACAGCCAGTCACAAAAATAAAGGACACAATGAGCTGATTTTCTCAGCAACGTGCACTTTGGGATCAATGATGACACTGACAAAATTTCATCAATATGCCATAATAACTTCTGAGTGATAATTATTACTTTACAATACCCTCTCGTAAGGCACAGTCTGCAGACTTCTACAATATCAGGTATTCAGAAGGTCAAGATATGCTGCATAAATGTATAAATCTTGGTAGTGACTACATAGACATAAGTTAACAACTACAAATCAAAACAAACTTTCTGTTAATTTTTTTAAAAGGTGATCATTAAAACTTTACGATACCCCCTCGTAATTTAAAACTTTTAAAAGTACAGTAGTTAAGCCCAGTATAATGGCTAACGGGTCAGATGGAGACCCAGGTACAAATCCCAGTCAAACTTACTTGGGTTTGTCACTATCAGTGAATCCATTCGATCTTACAAGTTTGGTGTGAAGGTAAAATGGGGGAGGGAATTTTCTTAGAGAAAGGGCATGTTAAAAGTAAACTAATAAGTAAATAATAAAGTATAAAATAATAAATGAATACATTTTAATAATTTTTACTAGTAAATAATGAAATAATGCATAAATAGTGTATGAGAGTTTACAAATGAAATGCCTGTCTAATTTAGTAGCCGTTAACTTCCCTTCCCTTTCCATTAATATGTTTACATTTCATGTACAATTTATGCCTTTCCAATTTATGCTTTTTATGCTTGCAGTAGGTGCAGAATTCTTTATTACCAATTAAGGAGAATTAAAATGGGGTGTTAATGCAAGTGAATATTGCCACATTTATTTATGCTGAAGCAAGTACATAATCCCTACAAGTGTATTTAGATGCAAGAAGGCCTCTTGATACTCTGTTCTTCATCATTGCTTTACTGTTTAGCAGGGTATGAATAGGTGGGGGTGGGTGGGATTAGTTTTTAAGATAGGACCGCTAAATGTATTAGTCACTGCACAAATTATCTGTAAAGTGATGAGGCTTAGAAAACTATTTTAAAATAACAGAGCTGCCATCAATTCGACAGGAACCCTGGTGTCGCAGTGGTTAAATGCCTGTACTGTAGCCATTCACTCACAGACCATAAGGTTGTGAGTTCAATACCAGCCAGGGCTCAAGCTCGACTCAGGCTTGCATCCTTCCGAGGTCACTAAAATGAATACCCAGCTTGTTGGGGGCAATTAGCTTACAGTTGTAAACCGCTTAGAGACTGCTTAGGTGGTATGAAATGGTGTATAAATGAAGCTGCTATTGCTGTGCATGAATCCTTTTAACAAAATACTTTGGTGTTGAGTTCCTGTCACTTTAGAAGCAAAATGAGACCACCCAAAAATAAGGTAGTGGCTTCTCCAAACTCAATCTAATGTCTTCAGTCTAATACCTTCCACAAGCGTTAGCCTACAGCTCCTATCATTCCTAGCTGCCATGGCCACTGGCTGTGTTCACAAGAAATTATAGGAGTCGTAGCCCAGCATAGTTGGAGGGCAACAATTTGAGGAGAGTCAAAAGGGAAAAAAAATGTAGTTGGAGCTTTTTGGACACCATTTGCTTGATAGAAGAAATTCCCCCATTTAGTGTCGGTGGGCTAATCCTTTCCCCTGATGTAAATGCTTGCTGCAGAACAGGGATTTTGTTGAGGGTTGCAACTGGGAAGAAAACAGTTTGAATTTGTTCTGAGTCCATTAGTTGTTCTCACCGCTTCTTGGCTTTAGGCAACATCCTTCCTCCTGCCTCCCCCTCCCCTCCAACAACCATATTTAAAAGTGAACTGCCACCTCAGCTTCATACCCACAATGTTTTGAATTTCAGTTGGCATTCTCACACACAACTGGTTTATATGTCTGTCTCTGGACTCTCATCTCTGCCCTATGCATCTGAGGAAGTAGGCTGCAGGCTATAAAAGCTCATTCTGCCGGCTTCTTTCTTTCAGTTAGTTTCAAAGATGCAAATAAATCTATTTGCATGCTGATTACCACTCCCCAATTGATGCTATGTGTGTTTTTACATAGTATACTCTGGTTTCTCTTCAGATCGTATAAATCTTTCGCCTTACATAGTATATGCAAAGGCATTTAGCATTATGAATTTTCTGGCCTTTACTTTGTGCTTGGGATTGCACAAGTATTTGTGCTCTTAAGAAACCAAATATTCCACTTCTCTCTTCACATACTATTACAGGCAAAATATTTGAACTGTTTTGGGAGAAGTAATGGAAGACTTTCTCACTTTGATGTATGTATCATTATCCTTGTACTGTTCTGTTGGCAAGCCTTGCTGGGTTTCTAACATATACCTGAGAAAATACAGCAAGGAATTTTATGGCTTCTGGAAAGTAGCCTATGCTCACTTACTAGATTACAGCCACCTCTCCAATTTCCCAGTTCCTTTCAATTGACAAAGATTCAGAGTTGCATAATAGTGAAGCCAGTATGGAGAGAAAACTAGATATCAACTGTGGAGAACTAGGAAAAGTTGCATTTTAAGATTACAGTCCACATGATCACTGCCTTTGGTGGCTGGAGGATTCTGGGGACTGTTATCCAAAAAGCAACATTTCCAGACTGTGTTTGCATTTTCCAGATTACATTTTTTCAATGCAGTACTAATTTCATTGAACACATGGGAAAGATCTGAAGAGCAGAGCTTGGAAATGTTGCTTTCCGTTGGATGACAATTTTGGGAATTGTAGTCCCAAAAACAAACTTTTCAAAGCTCTGCTTCTATGTTACATGGCATCTGTTTAAACAGTCTAGTTATTAAGACCTTTAATTCAGAGGAGGCTTCATCATTTAAACAGATTGGTCTCTGGAGATTTTTAACATATTGTATACTGTGGTGTTTTTTTTTTTCATTCATGTTATAGAATGTGTTCTAAATCTCTTTGTAATTGTAGTTCTTTTACTTCAGTTTTCACTACTGTCAGCTGCCTTGAATGCTTCCTCCCATCAAAAGCTGGGACATATGCATAAATCAGGGGGCATTTTCCTCAGTTCCTGTTGAACTGTACCCCATCCCTGGCCCATAGCTGACCCTATGGTTTCCTGTAAGGGTGTGTTCACACCCTGCTGTGGAATTTTTTTATGTTTCAGACCTTCCTCTAAGACTTTGAGGGTAAAACCTAAAGCTTACAGGATCTACCTTGCTTGAAGCTGGAGGAGGTCCATCAGCTGGAGTCATGTGCTGGAGGGGGACTGTATGTAAAATTTTTACTGTATGTAAAATGGTGACTCAGATGATGGTACTGTCTTTATAACGTGCCTTGTGAACCTTAGGCCTCTTTCACACTACAGTCATGGAACTTTCTCATTGCTGTTAACTGCTTTCGAGTCAACCCTTACTCATGGTGACCCTTTGGATGGGACATCTCCAAAAGCCCTATCCTCCACTGCTCTGCTAAGTTCCTGAAATGGATGGATGGAGTCTGGCATGTGATCTTCCTCTCTTTCTAGTTCCCTATACCTTTCCTAGCATTATTGTCTTTTCTAATGATTCATGTCTTCTCATGGTGTGGCCAAAGTACAACCTCAATTTGATCATCTGGGTTTCCAAGGAGATTTCAGGTTTAATGTTTTCAAGGACACATTTGTTTGTATTTTTGGCTGTCCACAGTATCCACAGAATTCTTCTCCAGCACCACATCTCAAATGAGTTGATGCTCTTACTATCAGTTTACTTCACTGTCCAGCTTTCACATCCATGTATGGTCACAGGGAATACAATGGGTTTGAGAGTTCTAACTTTAGTGTTCGTTTGCAGAGTGGGCCCTTGGTACCACTGAGGCTTGATTCCAGGATCAGCCATGGATACCAAAAACTGTGGATGCTCAAATCACATTAAATGCAATGGCATAGTAAAACAATGTATCTTGTATAAAATGGCAAAAATCAAAGTTTGCTTTTTGGAATGTGTGTGTGTATATGGGTGTGGGTGTGTGTATTTAAACCATGGATGGTTGAATCTGTGGATAAAAAATCCATGGATGCGGAGAGCTGACTATATCTTTACTGTTTATTTATTTTATTTATATATTGTATTTATACCCTGCCCTTCAGCCTTAAAGGCTTTCAGAGTGGTTTACAGTTATTATTATTTTTAATTACACAGTTCCCTGCCCTCAGGCTTACAATCTAAAAAAGACATGACACAAAACGAGAAGGGAATATCAGTGGGGAAGGGGATCAGGTCCAGCAGTTCTCCTCTCCCTCTGAGGCCTGGACCAAAGTGGATGGACTGGCCCTGCTTCTTAATCTAAGCCAGGCCTGATGGAGATGGGCCTGCATCTCTCCTTCCAAGGACAGATGACACCAGATGTTTCTAGTTCTTTCATAGCTGTCCTTCCCATTCCTAGTCTTCTGATTTCTTGATTGCAGTCTCCATTCTGATTAATGGTTGATCTTAAGTAAAGGAGCTCTACTAACTGCTATCTGGTTTTTCCTTGAAACTAGGTTTTATTGCTTTAAAGAGCAAGTCTTTTTAAAAATTATCTTCTTTTCCTTTTCTTTTTTTACTTGTGAACAAAATTATTCCCAAATGCTGACTACAACCTGTAGCCATTTTTAAGGTTGAATTAAAAACCCTACAAAACAGGGAATAGAAGGCTGTAATAAGAAACCAAATTATATTTTCAACATGTGTTATATAATTATTTTACTTTAAATGTTCTACAGTATATGTGGCAAACACCTTATGAATACTATATAAATTATCAAAATATATTACGTATATTACGTACTTCTTTCTCCATTGTTGGAAATGATACAGTTCTGAATTCTAATAGTGCATATTAATGTTTTTAAATGTTTGTAATACAAATCCATTTGGGGCTTAAAAACTTTAAAACACTGAGTTAGATTCAAATTAAATTAGTTTTGTTTTAAAATCATAGATACTTTGTTGAAATCAGTGGAACTAAAGTTAATTGTGATTTGAACAGGATTACCATAGGACTAAGTCTTGATCCAAATCATTTTACTTCTCTGGAATAATAAAACAATCTATTAAAACTTGGAAGGAAATCTATTGTAAAAAGCAGGCTACAGTGACAGATCCTACCCTGTTAATATAGATGGGCAAACCATCCAATTTCAGACTGCATGTTGCAAAAGAATTGCACTTGGAAAAACAGTACTTAGAGGTTTTAGTGAGATAATTGACTATACACTTCCTGTTGGCTGTAGTTATATACATCATCATCATCATCATCATCATCATTGCATTGGTTTACTGGCTGAGGTGTTTTTTAAACATTAATTATATGTAAATGCAGGTCAATGAAAAATCCCAGAGAAAATGCTCATTAAAACAGATTCTGCATATTATGTAGCCAAATTGCAACATCTGGTTTGTGGATTTTAATACATGTGGATTGAGATTTTAGGAGTCTTGTGCCATGGCTTAGCATTTAGCACTGCACATATGGGATTCTCCTTTTGCAAATCATCCACCTCCCAGTGCCATGAAAACCAGCTAATCTTGTTTGAATGTTTTGTTCTTAGTATACATAATGACTCCCCATTATCCCCTAAAATGAGATTGAAGCAAAGATATATACCATAGCTATACATTGTATATAATATACAATAGAAAATATTTGGCAAAAACTCCAAGCTGAACTAAATGCATTCTCTTTTATTCCTGCCCTCATTTTCTTCCCATGTGGATGTTGTCTTCCCTCTGTAGAGTTACAGACTATAAGGGTCTGAAGACAGCTTTCTATCTTATACTTTACAATAGACAATTAAAGTAGATGATACAGCATGAAGAACCAGCGTAATGTAGTGTCTTGAGCATTAGACTATGACTCTGGAGACCAGTGTTCAAATTCTTGCTCAGTCATGGAAATCCATTGAGTGGCCTTTGGCAAATCATACTCTCTCAGCCTCAGTGGAAGGCAAAGGCAAAACCCCTCTGAACAAATTTTGCCAATAAAGCCCTGTGATAGGTTCACCTTAGGGTTGCCATACAGTGTATATTGTAAAGGACTTGATGGCACATTACAGCAATTACAAAATGATGATGATGACGACGACAGCAACAATATAATGTTTGAGGATAATTTCAGGAGTAGCCATGTTGTCCATGCAGCAAAAATACAATAGAATCCAAAAGGTATCACTGCTTGTTGATTTTGGATGCTTGATTATAACATTCTGTTTCAAATCTTTCCTTTGTCAGGGTCTAAGTAACAGTGGAAGGAGGTCTTAGCTTCGTGTGGGCAGCATACATTTGAAATACATCTGAAACTGCCTTACTTTGAACCACAGCTTGGGAAAGTTACAACCCCCAGAATCCCTAGCCAATATGACCATAGTAGGAAGATTCTGGAAGTTGAAGTCTTTAAAAGTCTGGGCAAATAATTAGTCCAACTACCTAATTTACACTTGCCTTCTCATCAAACTCATCAATTTGCAGAGGTAGTTTTCACAAATGGAAGGTTACATATGTAAAGTATTTCTGTTGGACTGGGTGGTTGATACTGGCCTACTGAAGTTATTCATGCAAAATCCCAGCCTTTATGTGAGGGCCCCCTAACTTTCAGGAAACATGTTTCAGGAGGCATAGTGGACTGCAATGGGGAGGGGAGGGAAAAGCTCCCACTTGCAATCATACCAGGAGTGGGAACATTACTCTACTCTCATTACATTGGGTACAACCAAAGGAAATTGTATTCTCCCTGTTTAATCTTTAGCCAAGTAGTCATTCTTTGAAATGAAACAACTTTCTTTTTGTAGCTCTAGAAATATAACCCATCTATCCATTGCCCTAAAAAATAGATATATATTAAACTAACCTTTTTTTCTATTTTTCTCAACAGTTTGTTATATCATTGTATCTGTTGCATCTGTGGTAGTAATTTCATTCAGATGTGCAGGCTACAAGAATAATTTGCCTATTTGCTGTATCAAACCTTGCTGTTACTGGCAAATCTGTAACCTTACGAACACTTTTTTGATAAATCATTTCCATTCATTTCAGATGACATTCTAACACGTCAGTTTTTATTGTTTATATAAAAAAGGGTAACTTGAAGTGGCATTTTGCTTTATGATCTCAGCATGAACAAATTCACTATGAATGTGGGCCAATGTCAATATATATGTTACACTGACATCTTTGCCTAACGTAGAAGCCAGTGAAGCTTTGAAAGTTTGCATGATTTATTTTTGCTTTTTGGTTGGCAAATAAAGCTATTGCTGTTTTGTAGAGCTGGTATTTTGTTGTATTTTGAAAGTCAAAAATGTGATCCAAGTTGACACATGTAAGCGAATAGTCTTCTAAAGGCTGCAGTCATATGTTCACTTATCTGAGAGAATACATAAATGTACTCCATGGGACCTGATTCCCAGTAGACATTTATAGCTGGGGGCAACATATGACCCTCCATGTGTCATTGTATTGCAGTTTTCTTCATCCTTCAGCATTAACTGTACTGATTAGACCTGATGGGAACTGCAGTCTGGCACTGGCAGTCTGAAGGGCCACTTGTTTACTACTCTTATTGCCCTGTATGTGTCAAAAACTCCATCACTAAATTGATGAAAATTAAGATTACCAGCCTATCTTGGCACTTACCTTTCTGTAGTGATGGGATTGCATGACATTTGAGGTAAGAGGCTATGTTAATGGTAGCACTGCTACTAGTAGGGTCTCCCATGACAGACAGATTTTGCTGTGGAGCCAGACTAAATGTGCCAAACAACTACTCGGCAGCAGCAGTAGTGAGGGGTGGCTCTGGCAGATGATCTTTCAGAGGGAAGATCATCATAGCTAACTAAAGAAGCCAATACTACCATGGAAAAGACACTGATAAACCATTGCAAATGGGCTGATTCAGTTAAGGAAGCCACAGCCATGAGCTGACAAGATCATTGATCAGTTGATGACCATAGATCTTGAATGTCTCTTCTTCACAAAATCATCATATTTAAAATTGTCTTGATGGCAAATGGCAACAACAACAAAATGGGAATACAGTCAGCCCTCTATATCTACAGATTTTTTTCCCATGGATTCAGGGATGCTTTGACTTGGAGTTCCTGCATGGCAGGGGGTTGGACTGGATGGCCCTTGTGGTCTCTTCCAACTCTATGATTCTATGATTCTAGGCTTCCATGGCTTGAATTTTTTTTAAAATATAAATTGCAAAAAGTAAATATTGATTTTGCCATTTTATATAAGAGATACTATTTTACTATGCCACTGTATTCAACAGGACTTGAGCATCCACAGATTTTGGGATCCATGGAGAGTTCTGAAACCAAATCCCAGCGGATACCAAGGACCCACTGTATCTAAATTCACTGGCACATTCCAAACAATGTGATATATATTCCAGTCAATTGAATATACATATCCTATGTTTATATGTTACTTTATTCAGCTAGAATTATTTATATTCACATTTTGCAGGTCAGTGTTCATCACTGAATGCTAAAGTTGATCTTATTGCTTTGTGTACAGCTACAGTTAAAGAGCTGGATGCTTCTCTTCACTAACCTATTCCCTCCACCTTGCTCTCTCCACCAGCCAGTAAAAAACTGTGTTGACGGAAGGAGGGTGCAATTGCTAAAAGGTGGATTTTGAGAGGATGAGATAGAAGGCATGTCATAATTCTGCCCGATAGAAGTTTATAGTATCTCTTCCTGCTACAGAGTCCATTTATGATCATGGAGTCCTATCTTGTATTTACCCTGGCAACCCTAATTGTAGGTTTGGGGCGCATTTGCACTGCAGAATTATAGTACTATTATTTTTCTTTACCTGCCATGGTCTCATCCTATGGAATCAAGTGATGTGTAATTGGTGAGCCACTGGAGTGCTCAGGCTAAGAATTCTAGCAGTTAAAGTGGAATAATGGCACTATAATTCTGTAGTGTGAATGAGCTCCTAGTTCTAACCATGACTCTTAAGGGAATAGAAAGTCCTGTTCCAGTTCATGATGGGAATTTAATTGTGTATTTCAAAACTTAGCACAGATTTATGTAAAAACATTATTTTTTAATCACAAAAATCCTAAGGTGTGTACTGTTAAGAAATAATAATAGTAGTGATAATGATGATGAACTGACGTCTGAACAGGATAATTGAAATGTGTCATTAAAAAGCATTGGTTTGATTATTCAAAACACAAATAAAAAATTAATACTTAGAGGGAGAAGGTGGGTATTTATTGTAAGTCATATCTATTGCTCTCAATTAAGACCAGCTGGAACTTGCGTGTTAACATTTTTGTGTCAAATACAGTATGCCAGCCCATTGTTCAAATCAAATGATGACAGGGAGAAGAGGAAGTTGCCTATAATATAGTCTATTTTTTTCCTTTCTTTTCGAAGATAATATCATTGTTTTCTGGCCCCATTTTCTGTGACCTTGCAGTGTACCTCAGAGGACATTTTTCAACATGCAAAAGCATTTTACTTTGTTCTTAGCAATGACGTTTAAAAATAGAGGTGGTCAATATGCATTACCGCTGAGATGGAGCTTTGTGTTTTAATATTGATTTCTGTTCCAAGTGCCCTCCAAGCACATTTGTTTGGGTGAAAATGATCTGTGAAATATATAACCAGATTTAACCACCAGATTTAGAGGGGAAAAAAGATGCATCTGCAGTCACTAAAGACACTGTTGACATGGAAATGACTGCTTCTTCTAAACTAAAAAGGCACAGGAAAATTGAGTTGCTCATTTGAAGGGGGATTTGTGTTTATTAATTCTGGGGTTGGTCTGATGCTTTTAAAATCTTGCAGAAACAGCAAAGAGTCTTCATATATTTTAAAGTCTACTTTTATGTGGCATAAACTTTTGTATACTACCACCACCATCTACAAAAACAAATAACAAATAAAACTTGTTCATCTAAGGTGACACAAGATTCTTTGCAGCACCTGAGGCAGACTGTTACAGCTATCTTTGAGAAATTATAATCTATCAGGAATTCTAACAGACTAATAGAAAGATACCAAGGAAGAAAATAATAATAATAATAATAATAATAATAATGCTTATTTTTTACCCGCCCCTCTGTAAAACAATCGAGGCGGGGTACAGCATGGTTAAAAAACAGATTACAGATTAAAATAGTTCAAGAATTCCATCCCAACCTCCCCCCCCCCAAGTAGGATTAAACTAGTTAAGTTTGAAATTAAATTACTGGCAATAAAAATACAACACAACATAATACACAAATAAAAACCACAATGCTGGCCACAGCTTGGGTAGCAACAAAATACAGAGGGGGGGGGGGGATAGGGAGTTGGGAATTGGCTGAAAGATTTTAGAAGCCGGGTAGGTTATACGGTTTCAGGGAAGGCCTGCTGGAAGAGATGCGTCTTTAAGGCTGTTTTGAAACAGTCTAGTGATGTAATGAGACGCATCTCGTCCAGCAGGCCATTCCATAGCCTGGGAGCAGAAGTAGAAAAGGCCCTCTGGGAGGTCTGCGCTAACCTAGTCTTCATGGGCTGCAACAGATTCCTCCCAGAGGACCGAAGCGTGCGGAGGGGGGGGGTTCATATGGGGAGAGGCGGTCCCTGAGATAAGATGGACCCAAGCCATTATTATTGGAAAGATATCAAGGAAGAAAATTATGTGCATTCCCAGTTGGAAATAACAGAGTTAGTATTTTTAACACACATAAATTATTTGTGTAGAAAAGAGAGTCTGCTCAAAAGAAGTTTTTTACCTTATATGAATGTGTAATTTCTGGACTTAGGTGTTTAGGTAATGTGGAATACCTTTCCTTAAAGCCATAACAATTCTATGGACATGGAAGATTTTTATCTCTGAAATTCACTGGTTCCCAAATATAATGAGCCCTAGATATCCACAGGAGTTTGATTCCAGGACCCCTTGTTGATACCAAAATCCACTGATATTCACATCCTATTAAATACAATGGCATAGTAAAGTGGTGTCTCTTATATAAAGTGGTAAATCAATGTTTCCTTTTTGAAATGTATATTTTTTAAAAAAATATTTTCAATACATGGATGCTTGAATCCATGGATAAAGAATCCATGGACACAGAGGGCTAACTGTACTCCAGAAGTCACTCAAAGCAGGTGTTCTAATCAATATGCATTTAGTGTTAATAATAGTCATTTTTACACTCAGGAAAGTGTGTATGGCTTCAGTCTGGATCAAGCCTGTCACAAATGAGTAAGAGAGGCGTATATCTTCCCTCCCACTTGCATGTAACATTCCTCATCCAAATTGAGATTGCATACACTTACCTGCATTTAAAAATGAAAGTTATATTAAACCGCATACTATATATTCAATGTGGCATATGGTGTTCCCTCATTATGAAAGCACTTTCTTGTCTTATCAGACAAATAGCTTAGAACAAAGAGATTCCAGCTCAACATTAGGAGGAACTTCCTGACAGTAAGGGCTGTTCGACGGTGGAACACACTCCCTCGAAGTGTAGTGGAGTCTCCATCCTTGGAGGTCTTTAAGCAGAGGCTGGATGGCCATCTGTCGGGGATGCTATGATTGGGAGTTCCTGCATGGCCCTTGTGGTCTCTTCCAACTCTATGATTCTATGATTCTAAATGAGATAGATTTTGTAATGTGAAAGTTACACTTTACTAAAGAAGAAGGGGTTGCTCACAGATTTACTAGATTGTAGTAATAACAACAGTGTGTAAACCGGGACTGCATTGTTTACCCACTTACTACAGAATAATTCCCATTGAATTTAGTGGCAATCATTTCTGAACACAGAACTATATGAAACGCTATTACATTATTTTGGAGAGGAAAACCATCTTCAAAAAATGGCTTATTTTTATCATTTTTGTCTTGTGTAGTTAACTTTGTTTTTTAAAAAAGGTTTACATACATATTTTAGATAGTTTTATTCCAAATTATACCACCAAACTGAATCATTAAAATAGCTTCAAAAGCTAATCAAGTAGTTATACAACTCACCCAACTTTCACTTTAAAATTGGCCTGTCCCAATCAAACTTGACTAGTTCCTAATAATAATAATAATAATAAATTTTATTTCTAGCTGGCCCCTCTGAACCGGGCAATCGGGGTGGGGTACAAGAGAAGTTAAAAAACATCACAATTAAAATATCCAATCCCATTCCCAACTCCCCTCCTTAAAAAAGGATTAAACCAAAGGCAAGTTAAAAACAATTACAAATAAACAAAACCCATAATGTCATACCAATTAATTTTTGGTTATTGAAGTTGTGTAATGGATTAAAGTGTGTGGGTCTAGTTAGAATGCTTCTGAGACTCAAAGTAACCTGTATCAAGGCAGAAAAATTCCTTAACAAAGGACTAGAGTCTGTGGATCATGTTATGGGTTTCCTTTCATACCAAACCATACAAATCAGATTGCTTTCTGCCACACATTCATATGTAGCCGTGTAGCCCACATGGCTGCACTCATGGAGTGCTTTTCCCTTCCATATTTAGTATATATGTATAGTGGTGCGTATGTAAAACATTTACAATAAAATGTGACAACAAATACTCAGCATTGCATTTCCAGCTCTGGTAAAATAAATCTTTGTTTATGAATGTAAGAAGATTTGTACATCTCCCCCAGGAAGGATATATTATTTAGACTATTGAGTCATGGGAGTGTCTGCCTGTCGTAGTCGGTCAGGTCACATCTGCCACGTCAGTCAAAGCTCAAACAGCTGTTGCCTATCATTACCATTGTGGTGTGACATTATCCATCCATCAACATTAAGATTCAGTGGTTCCCTATTAGGGATTTAGTGGCTGTACAGTACGATTCAGATTTATATGTGTTTCCAGTGCCAATATTTGAAATAATCAGGAAAAAGGAATAAAGTAGACATTTTAACATCCTCCATGCCATGGTTTCTGAACTAACAGTTTGATCAAGAATTTATTTATGCTCACATAGCATTGAGTGTGCCCATGGCATTTTTTTCCACCTGTCTCCTTTCCCAACCCCATTTTCTTTATTTCTTGTTTTGCTTAACTTATCATTTCACAACTAATATAGACCAGAAAGCATCTTTGTTCACTCACAAACTTTATACCAAGGTTGGAAAATGTATAGCCTTCCAAATGTATTTGGTCTACAACAGTTACCAGCCCAAGATAGCATTGCCAAAGATGAGGGATTATGGCACGTAGTGGTGAAATACAGAGAAAAGATTACTACTTTTTTGGCCAAAGTCAATAATACTTTGTCAGGATAGTTGTTATACTTTGTGGTTATTAAAAGGTCTGTTATGCATTGCAACACAAATAAATATAATACAGGTCAGAATGCCAGAAACTGAGCAATGAAAAACAGTAGAACAGTGGTTCCCATTTTGTGATCAATGGATTACCAGTGCCCTGGTGGATATTACAGATTAGTATTGATCACTAAAACACTAATCTGGAAGGGAGAGTGAAATGGATGAACCAACTGTTGACCGAAAAAGGGGGAAATGTTTCAGTGGTGGAGCCCTTGATTTTCGGAAATATGATGATGTTGTGTGCCTTCAAATAGTGGGATTTTCTGGGGCTGAGCACATGTGACTCATCCAGTGCGTTTCCATGGCTGAGCAGGGAATTGAATGCTACATCTCCAGAGTCGTAGCACAATGCTCAAACCACTATACCATGCTGGCTCTCCCCTGAAATACATTTGGTTTTAAATAGCAGTTGCACTGTAAATCATGATAATGCTTTTTGCAGGTAAGGCACCAGTCAGTATGGTGTGCTCTGCCAAACACCTTCCATACTTGAACCTCTAAAGTCAGTGCTATTTGGCCTGTGATGTTCCTACTGTGGGGCAGTGTGCTATACAACATGTTTGTGAACAAACATACGTTTCTAGAAATAGGTGCATTTTGAAATCCCCTTTTTGTAATTTTGGCTTGTTTTCAGCAATAGACTTGTTTAAATTGTAGCCTCCAAAACTTTTTGGAGATGATGTAGTGGTCTACCTAACCACTGTAGTAGAAGAATGAGGTAGAACCTTTTACACTGACTAGTAGGTCTGTTGTCTGTGTGAACTTTCATCAGTAACTTGTATCTAGTCATTTGCAACAATAGATGAGTTGTCAGTTGTGCAGAATATTACTGTCTCTCTACATATAATTGGCTATTTACATATTCCTAGATCTATTCTTCCAGAGAGTTGATGGGAAAGTTGGAAAATTTCTGAGCATGTAATTGCATTTTTCAGGAAAATGCCTGTACAAATAGTTTGTAACTAATATAGTAAAATAAAATCCTTTATAAATACAAGGACCAGATATCTAATATGTCATATATAAAAACACTTAATATGCTTTATTTATTTCTGACAAAGGACCATTTTGCACATAAGTTAATTTGCCTTTGTTAATTATTTTATTTTATTTAATTATAACAAAATAAATAAAATAATAAAACTTTTATTTATATCCCGCTTTTGGCATGCACAATCAAAGCGGCGTACAACGGTTAAAAATACAATTATATACATATACAAATCTCTCCCTTAAAACAAGATTAAACAATTATAATATTAAAATTCCAACGTTAATTAAAACTCTTATTTACACTATTAAAATTAACAATATGTAAAGTCGTCACAACCAGAGCTACATCAATCAGGAGAGATATGGGGGGAGGGTCTTTACATGGCCGGGGCTGTTCTGGGAAGGCCTATACCCTACCTTTCTCCCAATATGGATATATAAGATAGAGAGAGAGCAACTTAGCCCATAGATCTGTTCAGCTACAGCCTGGGTGTAAAGCTTTTTCTTTTTGAAATGTTAGATATTCTTTCTGACACATTAAATTTAAAACTAAACTAAAATATCTAATTTTTTTTGCCATAGCTACCTTTTATCATTGTGTGATCCATATGATCTCTAGTTCTCAGCTTTTACAAAAACATGTTTCTAGATATTCAAATAGCAAATGCAAGTGTATGACTTTTTCATGTTAGGATAGGCTATATTCTGAAATTGCACTGGAAATTTATAGGTAGCTGCAAATTTGATGGACTTGACCTATGTCTAAGGT
The DNA here is from genome assembly GCA_034509955.1 of Urosaurus nigricauda. NCBI lineage: Eukaryota > Metazoa > Chordata > Lepidosauria > Squamata > Phrynosomatidae > Urosaurus > Urosaurus nigricauda. Next base: position 354,348,412 of record JAOEGL010000001.1, on the reverse strand, counting down.
GTGGATTGCCAAGATTACAGCTTGAACCAGAAGTCTTCAGTTCTGATTGTGATAGTCTTTCATGGTGACACAACAGTTTGTGCACTGATAAATTGGGAGCCAGAATGGTGTAGTTGTTTAAATCTTGGATTATGACTCTGGAGACCAGGGTTCAGTTCCCAGTGTGGCCATAAAACTCACTGGGTGACCTTGGGCAAGTGACTTAAGTTGTATTCTCTCAGCCTCAGGGGAAGGCAATGGCAAACTCCTCTGAACAAATGTTGCCAAGAAAACCCCATTATGGCCATAGAGTTGTCATAAATCAAAAATGACTTGAAGGCACACACAACAACAGTTTTTAGATTAGATTATCAGAATTCATTATGTGTGAGATACAATTCAGAAGCTGAAGCTAGTGCAAAATGTATATGTTGGATTGCTGACCAGAATACATACAGAGAGCATAATTATATTTGCCTTAAAGGAGTTGCACTGGTTGCCTGTGTACTTCAGTATTCATTGTACTAGTGATGAGGTTTAGAGCCCAAAATTGCTTTGGGGTCTCAATAATCCTAAAAGAACTTTGCCATATATATGACTGCCTGGGGACTTAGGTGTACTGGAGGTGCCTTGATCTGTTTCCCACCATCAAAATACTGTGGGAGGACATTAGAGAAGGTCTTCCCTACTATGGCACCCCAGTGGTCAAAGTCCCTCCCCTTGGAGGTCCATTTGGTGCCAGTGTTGGCCTCATTCTGTCACCAACTTAAAACCTGGCTTTTTGTTACTGCCTTTGAGATCTAACTGTTCCCCCACCCCATAAATTTTTTACTCCTTAAGCTATTTTAACTTGTTAACTTGTTCCATATGTTTTAATCTGTTTAAATTGTTTTTATGTTTTTAAATTCAATGCTGTTTTAAAGCGTTTAAATTGATTTTATTTGCATGTCACCCTGAGAGCTCCTGAAGGGCAAATGATAAATATATTAATAAGTAAGTAATAAAGTAAATAGAACCAGCATGGCATAGTGGTTTGAGTGTTGGACTGCAACTCTCGAGACCAGGGTTCGGTTCCCCACTTTGCCATGACACTAATTGAGTGACCTTGACCAAGTCACATACTTGAACCAGAAGCCTTCAGTTCTAGTTGTGATAGCCTTTCATAGCAACACGATAGTTTATCCCCTGGTAGTAGTTAGATGGGGAACCAGAGTGGTGTTGTGGTTTAAGTGTTGAATTATGTCTCTGGAGACCAGAGTTCAATTCCCATTGTGGCTGGGTGACCTTGGGCAAGTGACATAAGTCACATGCGCTCAACCTCAGGGGAAGGCAATGGCAAACTTCCTATGAAGAAATCTTGCCAAGAAAACCCTATGATACAACAACAATTAAATAAGACTGCTGCTTGAATCAATTTCCTGGCAGTGTCTCAGGCTTTGGGCTGGCTGGCCTCATCCAACTAAGTTGCTAGTTGGGCTTTCCTGTTAAGAGAAATGTAAATGGCTTACTGTTCAGGCTTGGTCCTAGTTTGAGCAACTAGATCGCGGTGACCAAAGTACAGCATGTATTTTTTTTTCTCGTTTCCTGTTTTGGGGGATAAAAAACCTCCCAAGGAGCCTTAAAAGCATGCCAGAAATAGCAATAGCAAGTACATTTCTATACTGCTTATCAGTGCACTTAAGCAGTTTACAATGTGTAAACTAATTGCTCCCAACAAGCTGGGTACACATTTTACTGACCTACGGAAGGATGCAAGGCTGAGTCAAGCTTGAGTCCTTGGCAGCTATTGAACTCACAACCTTGTGGTTTGTGAGTGAGTGGTTGCAGTACATGCATTTAACCACTGTGCCATCAGGGAACTGGTGGCCCTATAGGACCACTGCACCTTATAGGGCATTTGGGGGCAAAAGTGTTTTTTTTTTCAATTGGGGAGTGTAATGGGGAAGTGCCCCCCCCCCAAAAAAGTCTCCTAGGGGGTCAATGCCTCTCTGTGCTAGATCCTGAAAACTTCCTGTGGAGGGGTGGGGGTCTGGCACATTAACCACTTTTTTTAAAAAAAAAATGTGATCTTTAAAATTATGAACAAAGGAAGGTTTGGATATGTGGATGGATATGTGCTTTGATTTTGCGCTATTGAAAGAAAGCCCCAAGCATCACCTCGTCCTTCAAAAAACAAACAAACAAAAAACCCAGAAACCTTTTAGATGGATACACATGACTAAAAATCTGTATATTTGAAGAATGCACAGAAATATTAAAATCTATGGAGGAAATGTGTTTTTAAAAAGCATTAATTAAGAGGAATGTTTTGAAAATATTGGGAAAGATCTTATCTATATTATCTGCTCTCTCTTCTGTTTCTTTTTGTACATAAGATTTTTAACTCACATTGGAGGAAGTCCCAGTGAAATAGGAAAGCCAGAAATGCAGCAAAAAGTGGATGCAGTAATTGAAAGGGAAGGGATGGAAGGAATAGCAAAAAAGCTGAACACAATAGGACAAACGCTACAAATAATTATTGACGGGTTGACTCAGCCTGAAGGCTTTGACATCCGAAAAGGTAAGGTGTTTAAATAAGGCTCTGTTATCTCCATTTCACTTCTTTGGCTATTTATTTTTTATTTGTAAATCCAGTATCACTCTAAAGTGGATGAATAACTCAACTCCCTTCATTTGTCTGGAGACAAAGGTATTGTATTACCCTGAGGAGTGAGTAGCAAGAGTTGGTTTTATAATTAAGAAATTTGAATCCTGTCTCTAAATCATTGCCCTTTAAAGCTATCGGAAGACAGTTTCTGTAGCTCATGACAGGTTCAGACTTCTTGGTGTGTTCCCACACAGTTAGGATCTCTAAACTGCCTGCACTTATTTTATTGGTTCACTGTTACTGTTGAAGATTTCTTATGAATCATCTTTTTTCTTCTTGAATAGTGCCCCAAGAATGTGACAGAAAAGCAAATAGTCACATTTTGTTGTGAACAAATAAAACTTTCTGGGTTTTTTTTTTCCTGGGAATTTGGGTTGCATCTTTCCTGAAGGTTAGATGAACTGTAATAAATTAACTAGATATAAATCTTTGCTGTAGGATAAAATTTTGATTATTTATTTAAAGTATGTCTGTCCTGCTGTACCCAAAAACTACCAAGGTGTTTAAAAATAATTCGAAAATTGCATCCATTTTTTCAAAACTGCAGCACAGAAAGTAAGAAGTGGTGTGTAGCATGAACAAACTCTGGCCCATGTCCTCTTTACATATCTTCACATGAAAATGTATTCTGTTCAATTTCTTTATTATTATTAACCTATGATTCTCTTTTTCATTCCACATGACCATGTATGTGTGTGTATACCTCCTGTCATGGTTTGCATTTCTAAATGTATTTTCTCTCAAAATAAACAAGTTTTAAAACATTTTGATGTATATTTTTACTACATTGTAATACATGGGAAGTGTGAAGGCTTTTGAATCTAGACTTTAAATGTGGATCAGTTAAATCTAGATCAATATTTATTAAAATAAAATTCCTTGCACTTCTCTAATTATGTGCCAGATGTCTTTAAGTACACACAAAAGGTATCCAGAATAGGGAGCAAAGTGACAGTGGCATACAACTAATTTGATCATGCCTTAGTTTAGGATAAGAGATGTGAGTTTTCCAGATGTTTTGGGACTGCAGCTCCCATCAATTCTGGTTGCATAGCCAATGAGGAGGGAATTATTAGAGCAGAATATCTGGAGGCTTGTAATTACTCAACCTTTGCATAGACCATGGCTAATGGGCAGAGTAGATGGACCAGGTGCTCACCTGGGTTTGTCCTTGGGTCAGCATGGGCATGGGTGAGTATTTACGTGCCCATCCCTGAACCACCCCAGCCCCCACTACTGGCACATCCTCCTTATCTTGCCATGTCATCTCTCCTACTGAGAAGCCCCCGTTGCTGAGTCTGGTGTGGAAACGGGCCCCTGGCTACATTCACTACATTCACGTGGCCAGGCGTGCCGTTGCTGCATCAGATGCAGTGATGGGCAGCTTCTCAGTAGGAGTCACAGCGCAGCAAGGTAAGGACCACCGGGGGGGGGGTGTCCTTTAAACAGCCAGAGCTTGCTGTAGAATTTCCAGAAAATTTCATGCAAAACAGGGATCAAATTGACCCGGGGTAAAGGCTGTTTACCCTGGGATCAGACACAGATCCACCAGATCCATGTCTGATCTGTCAGGATCAGGTCTGATCCTAGTCCCATGGTTTTGGCCTGCATCATCTAAACACGATGACAAAAGAGCGGAGGGAACCCATGCCTTTTGGCCCATGCGGACACCCTAAGTATGATTTTGAACAATAACAGTAGGAAAATAAGAATGCACTCTTAAATCCAGCGCCATCGTGAGAGTTTGGATTTCATACTAAATTTAGTCTTACACGCTCCCACTCTGACATGGGTTATATGGCTTACAGGTCTGAAAGCATTTGCATTCTTTTTTTCCTGAAACATAGCTTTCTGTGATTAATGTGATTAATGTACCTATGATTTGCTTGAATTAAGTTAAATTCAAACTATGAGTTTTGAAGCTGACATGTTCAGACAATCTGAAGTTAACATTAACCAAGGGTTCAGATGCCATGCTGAATTGTGGTTAATCGAAACTAGATATGAAATTTTCTAAACTCTTGCAGGCAGAACATATTAATCCTGGACTTCATAAACCTTACTCTTTTCATACTAAACTATAGTTTAGCTGTTTAGCATGATGTCTGAATGTTGTGATACAAAAACAAAAATATTTGAAAAAAATACCCCTATGTATCTCACTCCCCCAACAAACATACACCCCAAACTCTCGAAACAGAATAAAGTAAGGCCCCAAAGTAGCCCCCAAACCCTAACATTGCTCCCTAGTTGCAACTTCCATGTTCAAGCACCACTAAGCCACAATAATATACTTTAGATCAATTTTTATTGCAACAGATCCATCAAAAATATAGCATGGTATATTTATAAAGTCACAACTCTCTGTTCAGTGGAACATAAGAAAACGAACAATATTGGGGCTGTCGGAATCAGTCGAAAGAGCTCATAAAATAATGGAAAATGTAGTATATATGGTTTTGCAGCCAAAAGAGTTAATTACACAACAGACCGCACAAAATGAAGGCTTTTTTTCATGTGCAAATGTTTAGCAGCTGATTATATATAGGGAGCAGATTAAGGGGTGCAAAGCCACTCAGCCATGCCAGGAATTGTGTGTGGAGGGGAGAGCAGTTTGTGGAGCATATAAGTTACCCTTGAATTAGTATCACAACCATTAAAAGGTATTTAGTTAAATGAGTGTGGTGGATTCGGGGGTAGTTTCTGCACTTTATACTGTGCTATTACAAGAAGCTGTTTGGGAGTTGAGTAATTAGGTTCATTTCTTTATTGGAAATGTTGACGTCATGCAGTCTGCTGCTACTACCATAGCCAATCTTAACTACGTGGGCTTTTTTTTCTTCCAAGACTTTCCAAAAACAGATCTCCCTCTTTCCCACACACACAGTATTGGACAAACCAAAAGACATAACAAAAAGAATTTAACATTGAATAATACATGTAATTGAAAAAAGGGAAAGAGTATAGAACAGACTGTGCATGCTAAGTACCAGGTTTCTCCTGGCTGATTTTCTTTGCAGATAATGCAAATACCAGATCTGTGTAACAGGGGTGGGCAACACAAGAGCTTTATGTGCCATCCCACACACATCAGCGTTTTTGCTCCTCGAAACACAAAGCAGCTTTTAAAGAAGTTGCTCTTTGTGCCTCATGTTCCAAAGCAAATCTGAGGGGGCAAGGGTCATTTGTGGTTGTGGTTGTAGGCCACCAGGATTTAATAGTGCTGCTGCAAAATCAATACCCTTGCACAAAGTACAGAGCTCAGTGGCTTTGGGGCCCAATGATACACTTTTTGGGGATTGTTAGTGTAGAAGCAAAAAGAAAATACATGCAGAAAATAGCCACACCAGGGAGAAAGCAAAGGTAAAGTCCTGTCACTGACATAATTTTACATGAGATGAGTGATTCCTTCCCTGCAGTCTGATATGGTACAATGACCTCTTATACTATGTGATTTGTCTTCATGTACAGTCTGCTATGTGTCTAAGGTTCTAGATTTTTGGAAAATTCATTTACAGATAAGCACTGCTAAGATAAAGTAGTGCTCAAGAATATTAACTCCTTGGATGGCTGTGTGCTCACAGATGCCTATTTAGAGATGTGTAGTGCCTCAACAGATAAGATTATATTCTTTGATGGAGAAATGATTATGGATATGATACCAGGGACAGAACTCTGTACATTGAAATCCTTTATGATTATGGAATATTGGATAAAGTATATTGTTTAAGATAGTAATGTTCCTCTATTAACAATTAAAAAGCCTCTTAAAGAGATGGAAAGAGTTATTTTATGAGAATGTATCATCTTACTTTCAATATAATATGCATCTTTCAATATAATGTAACGAAATGTATAATGCATTGCATGCAGTGTGATGAAAGCAAACGCCTAGACATTGGCATGTCTATGTTTCTCTTAGGACATATTTGTGTGTGTGTTTGTGTGTGCACGCATGCGCACATGCATATAATAAATAGCCTAAAAATTACAAAAGAGCCTGCTCATTTCCCATACAAATATCCTGGGATTCTAGTACTTAAGAATGCTTAAGTGTACTGTTGATGTGAACTCTTCTTGTTTGGTGTTAACCACTATCACAAATTGGGCACTCAGGTGTCCAGAAGGTGATAACAGAACCTTAGATAATATCCAGATTAATTGAAAAGTGGCAAAGACCCACAGTGGAACAGTCTTAAAAGATAGAGGTGGAGAGCAATGTCTGTTTTGGTAGGGCTAGTGCTTTGCTATACTGTAAGACTGTAGTTTGACTTGCTTGTTAGACTGATAGTTCCATTCCATCAGGGTTATCAGATTTGCAGATGATACCATATTAGGAGAGATAGCTAATACCCCAGAGAACAGGATCAGAATTCAAAATAATCTTGACAGATTACAGAGCTGGACCAGAACTAGCATAACAAATTTTATCAGGGAGAAATGGAAGGTATCTCACATAGGCAGAAAAAGTGAAATGCACTGATATAGGCTGGGTGCCACCTGGCCTGACAACAGTAAATGCAAAAGGGATCTAGGAGTCTTTAGCAGACCACAATACAGTGTGATGCAGCATCTTAAAAAGCCAATTTGATGCTAAATTGCATCAATAGAAGTGTAACATCTAGATTAAGGGAAGTAATAGTGCCATCCTATTCTGCTTTGGCCAGACCTCACCTGGTCCTATTGTGTCCAGTTCTGGTCACTACAATTGGATATTGACAAGCTGGAGTGTGTCCAGAGAAGGGCAACCAAAATGTGAAAGGTCTGGAAACTGTGCCCTATGAGGAGCAGTTTAGAGAGCTGAGTACAGTGGTCCCCCGGGTTACAAATCCCCCAGGGTACGAAAACCCCGGGGTACGAAAGAGCCGGGGTCGCAAAAATGGCCCCGGCTTACGGAAAAAAAAAACATGCGGCCCCTTTAAATTTGCCGCGCGGTCCGGCAAACAAAGCGGTCCCCCGGGTTACGAATATTTCCGGGTTATGAAAGGTAATCCGGAACGGATTACTTTCGTAACCCGGGGGACCACTGTATGTTTATCCTGGAGAAGAGTAGGTTAAGGGGTGACATATTTCAAAGGATGTCATATTGAGGATGGAGCAAACTTGTTTTATGCTGCTAAGGAGAATAGGACATGGAACAATGGATTCAAGCATTTTATTTTATTTTTATTTCTGTGCTGCCTTTCTTCCAAAAATGCATGATTTTTAAAAGCCTTCCTGCATAAAAATGTTTTTACTTGCTGGAGAGGCCAGCATAGCCTCCCAGGGAAAGGAATTCCAAAGGGTGAGAACAGCCACCGAGAAGGCTCTCTGTTGTGTCCTCACCAAATGAGCCTCGTGGTGGGACTGAAAGAAAACCTTCTCCTGAGGATCTAAGGACTCTAACTGGTTCATATGGGAAGACAGGATCTCTCAAATAGTCTGGACCTAAGCTGTGTAGGGCATGGCCAGCACTTTGAATTGTGCCCGGAAACAAACCAGTAGCCAGTGAAGCTATTTCAATAAGGGGGTTATATGCTCCTTATAACTGGCTCTGGTCAGCATTCTTATTATGGTGTTTTGAACCCACTGAAGTTTCAACAGTTTCCAAAGGCCGCCCCACATAGAACTACAGGAAAAGAGACTCCACCTCAACATTAGGAAGAACTTCTTAATAGTAAGAGCTGTTCAACAATGGAATATGCTGCCTCAGAGAGTGAAAGAATTTCCTTTGAAGGTTGTTAAACAGAGGCTGGATGCCCATTTCATCTGTCAAAAGTGCTTTGATTGTATATTCCTGCATGGCAGGGGGTAGGACCGGATGGCTTTTGACTCTTCTAACTCTGTGATTCTATGATTTTAGTTCCAGGAACCCAAACCTATATGAAATGTTCAAACATTTCAACACTGGGAGATAATAGAAGAATGTAGACAGATACTCTCAGTAGACAAAAGAAGGAGAAGAAACCATAGATGACAGATAAAACATTATAAGTAATAAAGGAAAGAAGAGAAGCAAAACAAAAGGGCAATAGGAACAAATTAAAAGCCATTATTGCAACAGTACAACGAGTCATGCAAAAAAGATAAAGAAACCTAATACAGTAGTCCCTTTCTATCCACAGGGGATCTGTTCCAGACCCTCCCCTGTGGATAGCAAAAAATGGGGATGTTCAAATCCATTGTTTTCAGTGGGCATGCATGGTTGCATATAATAATAATAATAATAATAATAATAATAATGTTTTTTATTTATACCCCGCTCTTCAGCCAAGACTATCAGAGCAGCTTACAATTTGTTAAACAAACAGCTTCATTTACAATTGTAAGCTATTTGCCCCCAACAATCTGGGTACTCATTTTAGCGACCTCGGAAGGATGCAAGCCTGAGTCAAGCTTCAGCCCTTTGCTGGTCTTGAACTCGCCACCTTCTGGTTTTGAGTGAGTGGCTGCAGTACAGGCATTTAACCACTGCGCCACCAGGGCTGATCTACATGCACCTATTTAAAAAGATAGGGCTTGCCGTACACACAAGTTCAAATTCAGGGATATCAAGTCAAATCCGCAGATAAAACAATCAGTGCAAAGAAATAACTGTAGAAGACAACAACAAAAAGGGAAGAACAAGAGGCCCATTCCACAAGACATGGAAAATCCAAAGAGATGACAAAATAAGGACATATGGAATGCAGAGCAATATGAAAATGAACCCCAAATTCTAAAAGACAAGGAAGCTGCAGTAAGGGAAATGGCAAAAAACAAATCACCAGGAACAAATATTTAATCAATCCATGCAGCAATCCATGTTGACAGAGTCAACTATAGTTCTAACTAACATATGTCAACAGATATGGAAAACAAAATGATGGCCAACAGATTGGAAACAATCAATACACATCCCCATCCACAAAAAAGGAGACACAAAACACTGCAGCAACTGTAGGACCATAGCACTAATCTCCCATGCAAGCAATATTATGCTCAAAGTTCTGCAACATAGACTCCAACCATACAGAGAGAGAGAAAATCCAGAGATTCAAATGGGGTTCAGAAAAGGAAGAGGCACTAGGGACCACATTGCAAACATATGATGGCTAGTGGAGCACATCAGGGAATTTCAAAAGAAATACAGCATGTGCTTTATAGACTATAGCAAAGCCTTCAACTGCATAGATCATGAAAGGCTATGGAATGCACTTAAAGACCTGGGAGTGCCAACACATCTGATAATCCTGATGAGGAATGTGTACTCGGGACAAGAGGTCAGAGAACACGGAGAAACAGAATGGTTCCCAGTTGGCAAAGGAGACAGGCAAGGCTGCATCTTGTCACCCTACCTGTTCAACTTATATGCAGAACATATTGTATGAAAAGCAGGGTTTTACACAGAAAAGCAGGATTTTACACAGAAGAAGAAGGAGTGAAAATAGGAGGAAAGAATGCTAACAATCTAAGATATGCAGATAACAACATAGTACTAGCAGAAAACCTTCCAGACCTGGAACAACTACTAGGAAAAATGAAGGAAGAAAGTGAAAAGGCAGGCTTACTGTTGAACATAAAACCCCCCAAAAATAATGACTGTGAAGAATCTACACAAATTCAACCCAGACAATGAAGAAATAGAAATATTAAAAGAATTATCATACCTGGGATCAAACATTGATAGGAACAGGGATTGCAGCCACGAAATCAGAAAAAGATTAAAAATGGGGAGGGCAGCTATGAGATTCCTAGAAAAGATCCTCAAATGTAAAGATATGCAAATGAGCACAAAAGTTAGAATCATACATATTTTCTATATAACCATGTATGTGTGTGAGAGCTGGACAGTTAAGAAAAAAGATAGGAAAAAAATCAGGTTGTTCAAGTTGTGATATTGGAGAAGAGCTCTGAAGATTCCATGGACAGTCAAAAAGACAAACAAATGAAACCTAGAGCAGATCAAGGCTGAACTCTCCCTGGAAGCCAAGATGACAAAACTAAGGGGGTTGTACTTTGGACACATCATGAGAAGGCATGACTCATTGAAAAAAAAAATTCTAGGAAAGGTGGAGGGAAACAGAAAGAGAGGAAGGCCATATGCTAAATGGATAGACCCTATTAAGGAGGTCATAGGTATGAATTTACTGGAACTAATCAGAACAGTGGAGAACAGGGAATCTTGAAGATGTCTCATCCACAGAGTCACCATGGGTTGAGATTGACTTGAGGGTGGTTAACAACAGCAAACAGAATTCTCTATATAGCTATCCTATATAGAGCATGATTTATTCATTTTAAAATGTTTCTGTGAAGCCTTTGAGGCACATGTTGCATAAATTGGTTTATGGTTGAAATGCAATGAGATCTTGAAGCTGATAGAACTGAAGGTCAAGCAGTTCTCTCCTTCCAGTTCCTTTCTGTCCCTTGCACTATCTAAACCCAGTTCAAAGGGCCAGTAGGTGACAAAAAGGGGACTTTGTTGTTATGTGCCTTCAATTTGTTTCTGACTTATGGCGACCCTAAGGCAAATCTATCGTGGGCTTCTCTTGGCAAGATTTCTTCAGAGGTTTGCAATTGCCTTCTCCTGAGACTGAAAAAGTATGATTTGCCCAATATCACCCAGTAGGTTTCCATGGCCAAGCTGGGAATTGAATCCTGGTCTCCAGAGTTGTAGTTAAACATTCACACCACTGTGACACGCTGGCTCTCATGAAAGAGGACTAGAACAGTAGAAATTTAGCAAGGACTGAATGGCCATACATTAGGGATTCTATGATTGCATCTTGTGTTGCAGGTCCTGCATTGATCAGACAATTGGATTACCTGAACTCCCTGATTTCTTCCAGTTCCATGATTGTATAGACCATGTAGTCTATAGCCACATTTAGAGAGAACCCCTCCATCTTAGAGTGCAAATTTACTGAGAAATATGTCCCACTGTTCAATGACGCTTTCATCCTAGCTTGGAGATACACATTCTGCAATACTGGTGCCAACCAATTAATTCTGAATTTGGAGAATATAAATAGGTGTGTGTTTCATTTGTTTATAATGTCACCGGGGTACTTGAAGGAAATTGACTGTTTATGCAGACCACAAGCACTGAAATATAATTATGATTATACAGCTGTATTATAAACCATCTATAAATAGGCACATGGACACACACACAACCGAGAACAAATGAGGGCTGTATTTCTAGTATACCTGGATAACTAAAAGGCAACCCCATTTTTATTGATTCCTACAGTTTTGCAATACTTAGTTTAACATATAACATAAACCATTTTGAGCTCCCAATCAAAAGGATATTAAAATAACAGTTGTGTGCTACAGTACTTTGCAAACTTTCTACCCTTCAACATCAACCATAGATGGCTACCACAAAGGATCCAAGATACTGCAAAAGGGTCCTCAGGAACATGAATACAGTGCATTGTTTTTAATTGTCATCAAGTTTGCTTTGATTTATGGAGAACCTGAGAATGAAAGACCTGTGAATGGATTCTTTGGTTGACTCTATCCATCTGTAATGTGGTCATTCTTTTTTCTACTGACTTCTACTTTATTAGGCATTATTGTCTTTTCTAATGAGTGATCTCATGATACATCCAAAGTACAACAGGCTCAGTTTAGTCATTTTCACTTTTGGGAAGAGTTCAAACTTGATTTGCCTTAGTTATTGGTCTTTTTGGCAGTTGATTGTATCTGTAGAACTCTCTTCCAGCACCACATTTCAAATGAGTTGATTCTCTTCCTGTCAGCATTCTTCACTGTTTAAATTTCACAACCGTACATCAAGTTCAGGAGTATTGTGGCATGGGCAACCCTAGCTTTGGTATTCAATGATATATCTTTACACTTGAGCATCTTATCTCTTTCCTGCATAGCTGCCCAGCCAATTTATAGTCTTCTTCTGATTTCTTCCTTTACTGTCTCCATTTTGATGTCTAAACTAAGGTACAGAAAATATTTTCATATCTTCATTATCTATTTTACAGTACTTCTGTGGCTGTTGCTTTTGTTTTCTCTGGGGGGAGAGATGACAGGAAGAGTAAATTTTATGGCTACATAAACTTAGGCATGGTGTGGAGAAATTTCTGTCCCTGTCTCAGAATACTGGAATCATCCAGCGAATCTGACAAGTGGATAATTCAGGACAGATAAATGGAAAGACTCATATACTGTACAGCCAAACTATGGAATTTGTTACCAAGGAGTATAGTGTATGGCATTTTAAGGGCTTTCAGTGACTTCATAGAAGATCAGTGGCTGCTAGTCAAACTGACTATATATTAAGCTTAACATATAAACTAGTTTCAAAAGCAGTGTACCTCTAAATAGCACTTGTTGGGGAACACAGTGATACATTTGTGATGAACTTTCATCTCTTGTTTATTGATTTCCTGTTGAGTCATTTGGTTCAGTGAGAACAAACTGCAAGATTAAATAATACTTTGGTTTGATCAGTCATTTGTTGTGTTCTTTCAAGTTGTTTCTGACTTATGGTGACTCATTCATGTTTAGGTGGGTTCCATTGGTGTTTTCCTCTGAAGCTGAGAGAGTTTCCCAATGTCACCCATTAGAGATTTGAACCCTGCTCTGCAATAGTCCTTGTCGAGCACTCAAATCACTATACTACACTGAGATAAGGATCTGATCCATCATAAACATTCTTATATTTTCAGTGCCATCCACTGTAAAGTAATGTTTTGCCTAAGAATGTGTCCAATATGCCCCAATAAGCAAGTAGTGAGCAAGTTATTCTTCATCTTGTATGACCTGAGTGTATTCCTATTTTGCTATATCCTATATTCATTATCAAAAGCCAAATAAAACCTTAGTGGGAATGCTGAATATATTTTCTGATTCTTTGTGTAAGAACAAGTCATGAACATCTATAGATTGCCCAAAGTGCAACTTGAGCAAGTAGTTTTACAATCATTATAACAAGTAGTTTTACAATCATAATGTTGTTGTTTTTTGTTTTGTCTTCCCTTTTTATAACAGATTTTGACAAACCTGATTTCAAGAGGAGCATCGTTTGCCTTGAAGACTTAAGTGTTGGAACAGTTCTCACTGGAAGAGTTGAGAATGCTACTCTCTTTGGTGTTTTTGTTGACATTGGAGTTGGTAGAGCAGGATTGATTCCAATCCGGAGCATAACCGAAGACAAGCTTTCAAAAGCAAAGAAAAGGAAAAGTCTAGGCCTGGGCCCAGGAGAAAAAGTAGAAGTCAGAGTACATGAAATTAACATTCCACAATCCAGGATAACATTGGACCTCATACGTGTTATATGAGCAGTTTGTTGGCATCTTTTATCTTAAGGGCTATCATTCTACCATGAGGAGCAGAATGCAATGTGAAAATGAAGACCCAGTCCAGATTCATGGTAGCTCCTACAGTTGTGGAAATTTGTTAATTTACCTAAAATCTCAGTATCAAGCCAAAAATCACACAAAATCAGTATCTCTAGAAGTTCAAAATCTTCAAATTCTGTTTTAAACTTTGTTGTATTGACCAGAAATTCTTGATTTTCACAGATTTCTTTTTATATCTAGGTGCTGATGTTGTTTCTTTTCCATGCTTGTATTTATGCCATGATCCTTCTGACTAGCATAACTATGCTGGCTAAGGGTTTAGGTGACAGCACAATGGCAGGGTAGAATGGCTGTCGGCACCACAGCAAAAGGAACAGCAGCATAGGAAGTTGTCTCTGTCAAGAAAGAAAGCTGTCCTACTAGCTTTCCAACTATTTAGGAGCCAGCCAGACAACTTTCTCTACTGACAGAACCAAATTTCTTTTCCACTGTTTTAGTCCACTGCACTCTGCTCCAGAAAGAGTCTTTTGCCAGCATTACAAAGTTAGCATAATCCAGCAAGAGGATTCCAGCCTTAAGATGTGACTAAATAAAATATTGACAATATAGTGCTGGAAAATTATGCACATACGCAGATGGAGGAAGTGTACAGAGCTCCAGAAACTGGTCAGAAGGTTCCAAGGTTACACCAGAAAATGTTGACATTCCTAAGGCTTTATGTCCTTGGCCATTTCTCCTCGTGGGCCTGCCTTATTTTCTTATTCATCTTCTATGAGTAAGAAATCTATGAAGAGAGCTTTAGAGTTCTAATGGTGACCAATTTATCTTGGTCGTAAAACTTCAGAGTTTAAGAGTCACATATCTGGATTCCCTTCCTTTTAAAACAGAATAATGTTTTTTTTCAACCCTCCAGAAGTCAATGAATTATTGTTCCCATCATGCCTCACCCATTGGCCAGGGCTGGTGAGAACTGGAATTTAACAAAATCCAGAGGTTCCAATTTTCTGATTAGTTCCCAAGCGTGATGTAAAGTGTCCCTTGCATATACAAATTTGGATGGCAGGAAGAAAGATTCCAGCTACCTAGCCTTCACCCTGCCAGCTAGTTTTCTTTGAGGAGAAATTGTTGCGCCTGTGTTAAGGAATGTTCAACCATATTCATATAAAGTAAAATGATATAGTCTAAGCATAGGTTTATTGTCTCATTAACTACTGGATATGTCACAGTGGTGATGAGGGTTTTGCACTTGTTCTGTGCAGAATGTTAGCTTATTTTCTTACAGTTAATCTCTTACCAGTTTGGTTACAGTTTGGTTAGCTCCACCCAGAAAGGAATGGGCTTGTTTTGTGATGGTACTTTAAAAGTGTTAGCTGTTCTTTAGTTTAAGTAACTTGTTTTTCTAGTTTGTAATTTTAAAAAAGGAAACTGAACTTAAGATTGACTATGTGCAGAGCAACAAGAATGATACTGTTCCAAACTAAAAGAAAATCTGAATAACTCCCAAATACATTTTTAAAATATGTATTTTGAGCAGGAAATGTAACTGTTAATTTTTTTTCTTGTTACTATCTTGTTACAGAACAAGGGTGTGTTCTCATAAAAGAGAAAAATGTTGTCAAACGGTTTCTTAAAATAATACCTTTTAACAAAAAAAGAAAAAAATCAGACCTTTTTCTTTGGCTGAATATCTGTTCTTGCATTTGCTGTGGAGGCCAGGTGATCTTTCTCCTGAACTATGATTTTATTATAGCATGAGGTTTCATGGACTACAGCTCCCATCCTCAGATGCATACAATACACATTGTTAGGTTGACAGTGTAGATTTAAATGCAGAGTAGATTTAAATGCAGAAAGTACTGAGAGTGAACACTTATCCCATTTATCTCTGTTGAAAACTTTAGTGACAGAGTGGAATTTGATATGCTAATGTATTGCAACTCAGCAGCATCTTTAATCTCTCTCTCAAGAGTGTTTGGTTTGGTGGGTTTTGGTTTTGTCCCTAGTAGCCATTTGAGGTCACTAACAGAACATTGTTTTCTATGTATTTCAGTTGTCAGATATGTCATGTCCCCTTTTTTCTTTTGCTTAGAGACAGACTGCAGCCCTAAAGCTCATGCTATAAGAAGTCTGTTAACTGGACTGTTTGTTTTCTTGTAACAAGGGTAGTCAGAGTGCAGCCCATGAGCTGCATGTGGCTCCTACAGATCTTTTTGTGAGGCCCAGGTCACTTCCCGCCATGAAATTTGTTCTGTGCCTTCAGATAATTTCCGACTTAGGGCAATTCTAAGGCAAACCTGTTGTGGGGTTTTCTTGGCCAGATTTGTTCAGAGGAGATTTGCCATTGCCTTCCCCTGAGGTTGAGAGCATGCAACTTGCCCAAGATCACCAAGTGGTTTTCATGGCTCCGCTGGGACTTTAACCATGGTCTCCAGAGTCATAGTCCAACGGTCAAACCGCTATGCCATGATGGCTATATATGAGATGACCAGTTGCATCTCCTACTAGTAGGTCTTTTCAGGCTGATTTAATAAAGTCACGTCTGGTTTGGGCCCAAAACAATTCCTCTCTCCAAGTAGGGGCAATAGGCTATTCAGAGGGCAAACATGGCAGGGTGGGGATGCCCTGTTCCCTATTTTGGAGCTAGGGTTCAGCACTTTGGATAGCTCAAAAGTAAATTCACCACCCCACTGACATGGAAAAACCCGCCCTTCTCCACTACGCAAGACAAGGTGGTGATTACAATGGCATCCTGGGACTGGGGCAGTGGGCGCAGCTTGCCCTGGGTGCAACTAGTGAGGAGGTGCACTTAGGTATGCCACTGCCAGAATGACCCTTCTGCTCACCAACTGACACGGCATGTGCTGATCAAGACACCTCTAGCCTTGACAGCCAGGATATGTTGCCAAGCTGTTGCTACTTTGTGGAGCCACACAATGCTAGAACAGAAGAGCAGAGATGGGCTACATGCAAAGCTCGCTTGCTTGTTTGAATGTGTGTGTCTATTATACCCTTGCTCTAGTCCTAATTAAGGAGAGCTAGGGGGTCTGCTATCTTGTTTCTCTTTTTTTCCTCCTTAAATTCTTAAAGCACCTGTAGCTTAACCCTTTCCTTGCATTCCCTAAGCTATGTTTTGGAAGGAAAGCTAGATTTTGAAAGTAGCTGATCCGTGTTCACTGATTCTTTAGTCTCAAAAAAGAAAGAAAAGGAAGCTAATAGTGCATGGGTACTTTTGAACAGCTCTACGTGTGACGATGATCAAGACCATAGGCACTTACTATGGATTTGATGTGTATTGGAACTGGCAACCTTTAAATCAGAAGGCGTCTGCCCTTGTAATGTGGAAGGATGATCTCCACCCAATCAAATTCAGACCAAATTTAGTTTAAAAGTCAAGAAATTGATACACAGCTACACACTGCAAAACCTCAGGAAGTGAAGGAAGGTCCCCTGTGTGGGGGATTTATACTGAAATTGGTTTCAAAGCATTATCTGTGGGGAACCACCATGTTGCAATTCAAAAGCTAGCAAGATACAGATTCTTGTTATTTAGATTATTAGAGTGTGGCCATTCAGGTGAAATTGAGGTATATAAACCTCATCTGAACAAATCTTGACAAACAAACAAACAAACAAACAGCCACCCATGATAGGTTTGCCTTAGGGTCACCATAAGTCAAGAACTACTTGAAGACACACCACCACAACAAAACCCAATATGGTGTTGGACCAGGGTTTGAATTCCCAGGCAGATTCTAGGTATGTCTCACTGGAACTAAGGTGAGCAACTATGACCCTCCTTACATCTCCTGTCAGCCCCAGCCAGCATAACCAACTAATATTGATGGGCCCCACCATAGGATCCAAGCAACCCTGCATAGGACTACACCTACTACACCTGAACTCTGGGTGATTTTCTGATAGAATTTCACCCCCAGGTAAACTGTTTATGTTTCAAGACAGTTGAAACCTACACTCCTATGCATTCTTATCTGGAACTAAGTCCAGCTGAGTTCAGGGGACTTCTAATTATGCAGAGGGAAGTTCACTTCTAAATAAAGGCACAATTCGAACCTAAATAACAAAACTGAAATATGCAGAACAATTTGGAAATAAGCTTCACTACATTCTACAGGGTCTGGTGTCCATTTTATTCAATGTGATTTACTCCTAGAAAACTGCATACAGGCTAATTCCACAGGCCTGGAAATGAATTGCACCCTCATTTACAGATCCCAGCTTCACCCAACCACTATGCTTAGTGGTCATGCTGGCTGGGGAATTCTGGGTGTTGTAGTCCTTTTCCAAGTTGATTGCACCCAGATACATGAGGCTTCTTTTGAGTGAACATGATCAGCCTATATGTCCTATGCATTGTTCCAGACCAGATGTAGCAAGTGTAAAATGTGGCTGCACAAGTGTTTGAATTCCACCACCACCACAACTGGGCTGACAGTTCTCTCCTCCCACAGTCAACCAATTGACTAATTGTTATTAATGAAGAAAAAGGAACCAGCCAGTATAGTGACAGAAGCATGGCATATGGTGAACGAGTGGCCTCTGATACTCAATATTCATGTTTCCAAAATATGAATGAAATTAGTGTGACCTGCAGCCCTTCAAGGGGCACTGGCTGACAGATGGATTCTGCCACCCTTCCACCTTGTACAGTAGGGATTGGGTGTAAATTAACCAATTATGGGTTCTGGTGAGTTTGCAAACCATTGCTTGTGTTAAAATGTGGCAAAATGTTTCATGTGTACCATGCACACCATGGCTAGAGTAGGATTTTGCACTGTTGATGTTTTTGTGTGCTTTTAGGTCGTTTCCAACTTAGGGCAACTCTGAGGCATGCCTGTCATGGGCTTTTCGTGGCACATTTCTTCACAGAAGGTTTGCTATTGCCATCCTCTGAGGCTGAGAATGGCTTGCCCAGCATAAATCAGTGGGTTTCCATGGCCGAGCCAGGATTCAAACACTGGTCTCCAGAGTCAAAATCCAACATTGAAACCACTACACCATGCTGGCTACTGTCCCATACCCACCCTTCAAAATCAAGTTTTATCCGTTACTGCAACTTTTAACTGATCCATGAAAACAACCTTCATAAGAAAAAAACATCAGCTCACAATTAATTTAGCAATAGATTTTTAAAAAGCAAAGAGCTATTTATAATATTTTATAAATAACTTAGAGGAAATTAATATGCAAAGGGATCTTGCGGCACCTTTGAGAGTAAATCTGCAAAAGAAGTTGTAGCATGAGCTCTCGTAGACTTGGTCTGCTTCCTCCAATGCATGAAAGTTAGTGTCTCATAAGAAGAGGTATTCCTCCTTTTTACTCATAATGTCTTTTTTCAAATCATGTCTGTTCCAATATTTGGCCAAGATCCAAGGTCCACTGCCAGCAGAACTGGGATTTCCTCCTTCCCACTGCAGCCTTCCATGCCACCAAATGCCTGGGCCAGAGGGTTTCACCTCCCTCCACAGCAATTTTAGAGTTCATAGAGAAGGCAATGAAGGGAGTATAAGAGCCATTCTGACCTTTGTGGTTAACATTTCATAGAATCATAGAGTTGGAAGAGATCACAAGGGCCATCCAGTCCAACCCCCTGCCATGCAGGAACTCCCAGTCAAAGCATCCCAACAGATGGCCATCTAGCCTCTGCTTAAAGACCTCTAAGTAAGGAGACTCCATTACAATTTGAGGGAGTGTGTTCCATTGTCGAACAGCCCTTACTGTCAGGAAGTTCCTATTATTATTATTATTATTATTATTATTATTATTATTAGCTTTATTTATAAAGCGCCATAAATGTACATGGCGCTGTACAAAAACAGATAAAATCAAGAATATATAAAAAGCCTGCCTATAACGTACAATCTAGATGTTAAAATAACAAGTTAACATAAGAAAACAAATTAAAACAGCAGATATCAAATATTGCATCAAAACTACCAGGTCACAATCACAAACTCCTCAGGAACGCTTCCCTAAACAATAGGGTCTTCAACTTGGTTTTAAAACTGGTGAGAGACATGTTGAGCCATGCTTGTAAGGGAAGGAGCTTCCAGGAGTGAGGGGCAGCAAAAGAGAAGGGATGAATCCGGGACAGGGCAGTGGAAATCCTGGGCTGGGACAGTAGACCTTGGCTACCAGAACGGAGGGAACGGGTGGGAATGTAGGGAGAAAGAAGTTCAGAGAGATAGGGAGGGGGCAGCCCATTCAGGGCTTTGAAAGTGAGCAGGAGAAGCTTGTACTGAATGTGGAAGGGAAAGGGGGCCAGTGGAGGGATGACAATGGGAGGAGATATGGCCCTACCAGTGAGCAAGTGAGATAATGCAAGCAGCTGAGTGCTGAACAGAAATTAATGGGTGCAGGTGAGAGAGAGGAAGCCCTGCCAAGAGAAGGTTGCAGTAAATCATGAGACCACTAGGGTCCTAATATTTAGGTGGAATCTCTTTTCCTGCAGTTTGCATCCATTGTTCCAGGTCCTGTTCTCTGGAGCAGCACAAAACAAGCTTGCTCCATCCTCAATATGACATCCCTTCAAATATTTAAACAGAGCTATTATATCGCCTCTTAACCTTCTCTTCTCCAAGGTAAACATCCCCAGCTCCCTAAGTCTTTCCTCATAAGGCATGGTTTCTAGACTCTTCACCATTTTAGTCACCCTCCTTCAGACATGATCCAGTTTCTCAGCATCTTTTTTTATGTTCCTTCTCTTCCAGTAAATTAAGTTTGATTTCACAACTGCTGTCTTAGTCACATACAACTTTTAATTTGTTTCTTCATACACTTAATTAACTAATCAGGTGACAGCCCTAATTCCACTCTGTCTTTAGGATAGGACCACTGTAACTAAATCAGATGAGATAGCAAAGCAATCAATAAACCATTCATTATTGCAAACTCATTAAGTCTTCCCACATGTGCAACAGGATTTCAGTAGTATAAAGCTTGATTTAAGTAGCTTTGTCTCATGGAAATGAACTTCCAAATGCACTGGGATATTTGCCAAACCGATCTGTTCCACAGGAAGAGAAGTATAAATTATTTCTCACTCTGTCTATATACATTTTGGGGATAGCCCATTTAGATCATATTTGTGGTCATGATTAGCAGGAAGGTGTGAAAAACTTACTGCCAGCATTGAAGATTAATAAAAGAACTGGTTTTGCTAGTCTTTCTCCTTTTTGTGGCTAATGGAAAGCTGCACCTGAAAACACATGATTTGCTTTATAAGAAGACAGGTGAGTTCCTTGTAATTTATACCAGGCAATAAAACATTTATATAAAACATGGCAAAGAAATGCTGTTTGAAGCATTACCCAAATGATTAACTTCTCATCTCAGAAACCTCAACTTGTTATACTTATTCCATAAAGGAGTTCCTTTCAAAGCAAGATTTTGGTTTTCAGTATAATCCACAGACTTAACCCTTTCTTTTCTCTTTACTATAGAAGCTGTTAGAAAGTTTTTCATTGCAAATGTCTGGCATGATTCTTGAGCCAGACAGGAGTGGAGAGTATTGAATAAAAACAGTCAGGATACTCTCTTGATTTCTTTCTGAGGTACCTTTTCGGTGTGTGAGAAGCTTGGAAAATCCATTGTCCTGTTAATACAGTTGGATACAGATTTATTGGAGTTATTGTAAGAAACATTTGAAATAAAAATTAGGACATCTTTACCCAACCCTATAATTTTGTTGTACCACAATTCCATCATCCACACTCAGAGGGTTAAGGAGGGATCATCCAACCCAACTGATGGGCACCAGGTTAGGGAAGATTGATTTAGGGCCATAAAATCCTCATCTTGCATAATTCTTTACCTCAGCAACAATAAAATTGAGTTGTGATGTGCTGGTCCATGATGATAATAAATACATTCATTCATTGAGTTGTGCAATTTGTTTTTTCATTGTGTCATCCTGTCAAAATAGACTCAGAAGCAAATCTCTCTGAATACTATGGGATTTACTGCCCTCTCAGGATTGCAACCCTGTGGTTTTTTTTTAAAGCTTTCTGGAACAGTAGATTCATTAAAGAGAGATATGTGATATAAATGAAACATACTGGGTATTTACATAATTTTTAATTTTCACTCTTTCGCATATTCACTTCATCTTGAAAGGAAACACACCTTAACTTATGCATCAAGAAATATTACAGGTCACATATTGTTGCTTGTTAGCCATGAGAAGCTAACACAATGTTCTGCACAGTCCTTATTGAGCATGTAATATCAATGTTTGTAACACAAAAGTACAAGTAAATGTCTCTTAGATTTTGCCTGTACTACAGAATAATGCTTTGAATCTGCATGTGTCATGAGTGTTGGCTCTGAAACCCCTTATGTGAGAGATCCCTGCAAAAATCTACTGTTTTGTCCCCAATTATATGGCAACTGTGAAGATCAAGGTAGGAGGAAAATGAGAAGGAAGTTGTTGGATTCATCCCACAAAGACTTATTAAAGGACAAGTTGGACCATTCAGCTGATCCACCTTCCCCAGGAGCTATGTTTGATGGATACCGATCATCCCAAACCAAATGCTTTGTGAGATGCAGGTTACCACAACCATGTTTAAGAGGGAGAAAAAAAGAAATAAATAGGAAAACTTTGTCCTTTAGCAAAGTTTACATGTTTTGTTTTGTTTTGTCAGGCATTCCACTCCAAAACGTGAACTGAACTTGCAGCAGAAGTTAATTCTACATCCAAACAATTGCTTGTGACTCTTTATTTTCCCACAATATGTGGTCTGTCTTCTAGCCAGCCTGGTGTAGTGGTTTGAGCACTGGACTATGACTGGAGACCACAGTTCGAATTCCCACTCAGCAATGGAAACCCATTAGATGAACTTGGGCAAGTCATAATCTCTCAGCTTCATAAGAAACTGATAAACCATGCTGGGTATCACCATGATTTTAACTTGCATGTGAATCAAGGACATAACCAAGTAATAATTAATTGTCAAATTCTAAATAAGAGGATAACACATAGGCCATAACCCTGTCGATGCACTATACCAGCCTAACTGTACCAATGAGGAAAATGGCAATAGGCATAGTAGCCATAGAGGAAGAAATGTATTTGAGAAATTGGCTGCTCAGACCTAGCAAATTTTGTCTATCTGTTCTTTCCACTGCTGCACAGCATTGGAAAAAATGCAAGCACTGAAGACACCGTCAGCATTAGCAAAACAAACAAACAAAAATCATCTTATTCTCTATAGTGTCAGGCATCAGATATACAACACTCATTCCCATAAAAAGAACTGGAAAAAAGAATATAACCCCAGGAATTGTAGTGATCTAGTGTTGTACATAAAAGCCTTGTCATTACAATCCATTTTTAATATTTTTAAAGGGGGGTGGGATATGGGCAAAGCTAGTAAAATGTTTTTCCCCATTTTTTCTTTTCTTTTTTTCTGAACTGTTTTATTTCAAGATGGTAAAACTACAGAAATTGATGAGTTCAAAGACCATGTTACCATGTTAGTCTGGATCAGTATGAAAAGGGATCTTGTAGCACCTTTGAGATTACCTGAGAGATGGAAGATGGTAGCATAAGGTTTAGTAGGGTTAAGTCTTAATTCATCAGATGCATGGAGTGAAGTGCCTAGGAACATAAATCGATGAATTTCCAATGGAAATAATCTATTGGTAATTTTTTCTTTATACCTATCTATAAATTTTTAAAATCTTCAAAGATTACATGTTAATAAACAGCTTCTAGCTTTCCTGCAGACGAATCTTATTTGTGCAGACATACCAAAAAAATAAAAATAAAAATAAATCAGAAATTTTCCTTTTCCCTCCCACAAGCAGACTTGATTTTAAAAGAAAATTCTTCAGATTTATTTTTAAAAAGTTTTATTTGGATTTTGAATACATTTAAAAACAATTCACACTTAGTTAAATTAATTAGTTAAGTTAATATAATAAATTTAGTTAAATAGAGGTTGGCTGGGCATCTTTTAGGAGTGCTTTAGTTGTGTATTCCTGCATGACAGAGAGTTGCGCTAGGTGGCCTTCTAAAATCCTATGATTCTATTAGCAGTTGAATATCTCTCAAATGAGTGGTTTGGTTAGACCTTAACCCCAACCACTCTATTATATTTTCTTCTAAAATCTTTCATCTTAGGACAAGGTCTCCCATGATATTCTTGTAAACAAGTCAGAAAAATGTTGGATAGACAATGCAACTGTTAGGTGGATTTGTAAGTGGTTGACTGGCTGAGTTCAAAGAGCACTCAGCAATGGCTCCTCTTCATCCTGGACAGAAGTGACTAGTGGGGTGCCACAGGGCCAGTCCTGGGCCCAGTGCTATTCAACATCTTCATCAATGACTTGGATGAAAGAATAGGGGGCATGCTTATTAAAAGTGCTGATGACACTAAATTAGGAGGAGTGGCTATTATCCCAGAGGAGAGGATCAAAATTCAAAATTACCTTAATAAGTTAGAAAGCTGGGGCAAAGCTAACAAAATGAACTTCAACATGAAAAAATGTAAGGTACTGCACTTAGGGTGGAAAAATGAAATGCATAGAATGGGGGACACTTGGCTTAACGACACTATGTGTGGAAGTGATATGACAGCCATGGATAAGTGTTTGAAGGGGTGTCATATTGAGGATGGAGCAAGCTTGTTTTCTGTTGCTCCAGAGAATAGGACCTGGAGCAGTGGATTCAAACTACAGGGGAAAAGATTCCATCTCAGTGTTAGGAGGAACTTCCTAACAGTAAGAACTGTTCAACGGTACAACACACTCCCTCAGAGTGTGGTGGAGTGTCTTTCTTTGGAGGTCTTTAAACAGGTTGGATGGCCATCTGACAAGGATGCTGGGATTCTCTGTTCCTGCATGGCACGGGGTTGGACTGGATGGCCCTTGAGATCTCTTCCGATTCTATGATTCTAAGGATGTTGCAGCTACATAACTTCCAGTGAACATGTACCCCCACATCCTCTCCAGAAACTTTTAGAAGTACATGTGTCAATTTTATGTACTTTAGGCCCATTACTTCAGACAATGGTAGAAGAAGATCCCTATCTTCAGCAAAGTGAGTTCTACACAAGGCTTATAAAAATCCCTTTTGTGGACTACAACTTCCCAAAAGCTTCAACCAGCATGGCCAAGATAACAACTGGTTTGCAATACCATGCACCATGACCTGGGAGTTTTTTCTGGGAGGGGGGAGATTTCTGGTTCTGCCTCAGATGGCAAAATATCTTGACTGCCCCGCATCTCTGAACAGCCAGTGTTTTCCTCTTTTAATAATCCTTTCCTCTATAAAATCTGCTTGCTAAAGTTTTCCCAACAATAAGCAAACCAAGGAATTAATCTTGAATTTTCCTAAAACGCTTTATGTACACCCTCCCTCCCCTCACATCCCCAAGCCATCACCTTACTTTCCATGCTGGCTTAAAGTTTGGAAACTGGACGTTTCTATTATCTTCAAAATCAATTTCCTTTTTAGACATTGTGGTTTTTCAGGTTCCTGACATCATAGTCTGATTATTATAGTTTTTCCTTTGCTTGCTCCTTGCTCTGAGACTTCGGGAGCAATTGTACCACATGTTTTTTCAATAAGCACTGGGAACTCCTTTCATTGTGTGGTCCCTTGTGCTATGGAATAATAACTGTAAAAAAACCCAAACTTTAGTTGTTGGGAGGAATCTATTAAGTATCTCTGCTTTAATGATATTAAGTACAACTTTGAATATGAAAATTTAAAAAATCATGTACCTTAGGAGTATTTCTTGCAATTATTGATTCCAGATAATACACCAATGTTATATATGCAGATCAGTCATCTTTACTTAAGTATAGGAATTCTTCATGCTTTATACTACTTTATACAAATTGAGCCTCCTTTATCCAAAATTCCAAAATACTCCAAAATCCAAAATTGTCCATATGGGTGGTTGAGATAGTGACTGACACGTTAGCTTTCTGATGGTTCTGGGTACAGAAACTTTGTTGCATGCACAAAATTATTAAAAGTATTTGGCTGTGTATAAAGTATATTTGTTGTTAACTCCCCTCAAGTTGATTTTGACCCATGCAGACCCTGTGGGATCCTCATGGGATCCTCAACACTCTTCTCCAGCACCACATCTCAAATGAATTTTCTTCATAATTTCTTTCTTAACTGTACAGCTCTCACATCCATACATGGCAATAGGGAAAACAATGGCTTTTACAATTCTAAAATTTGTGTTCAGTTGTATATCTTTGCATTTTAGAAAATACTCTAATACTCTAAATACTCATAGTTTCCATACCCATTCTTAATTATCTTCTGATTTCCTAACTGCAGTCCCTGTTTCTATCAATGTTTGATCCTAGGTATCTCTTTTACTACTTTTGTTTCTTCATTGTCTAGGTTGAATTTGTCTAGATTCCCCATTGTCATTATTTTTGTTTTCTATATGTTCAACAGTAGGCCTGCCTTTGCCTTTATAATGGCAAATTCCATGTTTAGACTAGGGGCCCATCTCCGAGATATCTCATTATGTATATGCGTGTATACGCTCCGCCCCTGGGCAACCCTAACACGCTCCGCCCCTGGGCAACCTTAGTGCCCGTATGTATCAGGCCCCTGTTGCCTCATATTCAGTTTGTGGTCTACTAGGACTGTTTGTGGTCTATGTGTACTGTTGTCAAGCCAGGTGTTACCCCCCATCCTATATTTGTGCATTTCATTTTTTCCTGCTTAAGTATAGTAACCTAATATTTCTCCCTGTTGAAATGAATTTTGTTAGTTTTTGCCCAATTGTGTAATCTGTTCAAGACAACTCTAATTTATCCTAGAGTTATCTTAGCAAAATATATTCAGAAGAGGGTTGTCATTGCCTTCCTCTAAGACAAAGTATGACCTGCCCAACATTATTCAGTGGGTTTCCATGGTTGAAAAGGGTTTCAAACATTTGTAAGTCCACTTATGAAGATGAAAGACCCAACAGGATTCTGGCCATTAATTCTAGTGGGCAACATTTTTAAATTATTCACATTGTAATTTTCCCTTTAATATACTGGCCTATTCCCTACATGTTCACTGATTCTTTGTTTGCTATTTCATTTTTGCTTTATGTTCCTGTTGGCCTCAGAACTGCTGGTAAAATCCTAGCTGTTGAACGTTGTTATATAACAATCTTAATCTTACTAGCGAGAAAGGACATGATCCTGCCATACCTCACAGTGCTATGTCTGTTTCATGCTGAGGTTCCCCCAGATGTCCTGGGTGTTAATTTGTGCAAACAATTTAAAAAAAAAAACCCGAATAAACAGCAGTAGCGCTCCATCTTTATGAAAAGAAAGACTTCACTAACTGCTATCATATGTGGAAGTGTTTAGCAATGAAAATGTTATAAAGGGAGCCTTGATCATTCCAATTTGCATGCCTGGTCTATATTGCTTTGTGTAACTACTTGCCCCAGCGGACTTGGCAATTGTGGCATCTCCAAAGACTCTCCCAGCTGCAGGGGCTGATTGAGGGACTCTGTAGGCAGATGCTTTTGCCAGATTCCAATAAAGATGGGGCCTAGGGAAAATATAAGGCAATTATCAATGGGCAGCAATCCACTAATCAGACAAATTTCAAAATTAATCCCATATTCCCTCACTGTATTAGCTTGCCTTCTCCTTTCTGTTTACGGAGGGAATTCACAATTTGAAGCGAAAATCTCCCCTCCGGCCCAATTATGTCCTTCTGAGGGGATTAAATTAAGGAAAGGAGACATATTGAAAGTGGCTGAGAATTAGTTTCTTGAACAGTTGGGACAGCCACTCAAAGCTTTTATCTCAAAATATGAGGCATGTTCATAAAAGCAAAAAGTCATTTGTCTTAATTTTAGCTGAACAAGTGCGGATGAAGATTGGGCCTTCCTATGAAATTGGCCACTAGATAAAACGAAGATACATTGGATTTTGGATATTTAATTCTCTCAAATGTGATATGTTTGTGTAACTCTGGTTGTGTTTGTGTGTGTATCAGAAAGAGAAGGGGGTTCAAAATAATAACTTTTTCAAAAAGTTCTTTTTGATGGCCAAAGCAGAAACAGTAGGGTTGCCAGAATGAAAACTGGAGAGAGTTCCCATATCATTAATGGTTGTGTAGAAGAGGAACAAGTGACACCTGCTGAAATTCCCTCTTCTACACAATCATTAGAGGCACACAGAAGTGCTGTACAGTGTTCAAACCAGCCAGGAGGCATGTGAAGGGAAGAAAGAGCAAGTGGAACAGTGCTTAATCCTTCCTCAGTTCCTGCATTTCTTTTGGAACCTCCCTCCATCGCTGTTTTTCCAGTCTGCCTCCCATGAGCTTTCAAGCTGGCAAAAGTAGCCAAGAAGTGAGGGGTTAAACAATCATGGTAACCTAAATGCCTCCTCTTCCCGACTTCCTGAAAGAGGCAAGGCAATGGGAGCAAAGTGAGTGATGGGAGTGGGGCTTTAAACCTTTTATCCACCCACTGTCTCCAAGCTCTAAATTACTTCCCAAGGTAAAAGTAGTTTCTGCACACTTTCCTGAGTTTTAAAAGTATATTTGCAATGGGCACTTGGGCCTCATGTTAAACAGAATAATCAAATGATATTGTTTTATAACTCTCTCTCTCTCTCTAATGTTTTATGTATATATCCCCCCTTCCCCCGCCCATGGGGATACAAATTATTAAAACCAATATAGCTTTAAAAATACAAAAACAACAGAGAGGTGTGAGTGTGTGCATGCGTGCGTGCGTGCATGTGTACATGCGCATGTGTGTGTGATCCTATGGTTAGAATCATAGAATCATAGAATCATAGAATCATAGAGTTGGAAGAGACCACTAGGGCCATCCAGTCCAACCCCCTGCTATGCAGGAAATCCAAATCAAAGCACCCCTGACAGATGGCCATCCAGCCTCTGTTTAAAGACCTCCAAGGAAGGAGACTCTATCACCTTCCGAGGAAGTGCGTTCCACTGTCGAACAGCCCTTACTGTCAGGAAGTTCTTCCTAATGTTCAGGTGGAATCTCTTTTCCTGTATCTTGCATCCATTGTTCCGGGTCCTGTTCTCTGGAGCAGCAGAAAACAAGCTTGCTCCCTCCTCAATATGACATCCTTTCAAATATTTAAACAGGGCTATCATATCACCTCTTAACCTTCTTTTCTCCAGGCTAAACATCCCCAGCTCCCTAAGTCGTTCCTCATAGGGCATGGTTTCCAGACCCTTCACCATTTTTGTCGCCCTCCTTTGGACACACTCCAGTTTCTCAATGTCCTTTCTGAATTGTGGCGCCCAGAACTGGACACAATATTCTAGGTGGGGCCTGGTTACCATCTTACTGATCACATATATCTCTTTCACACTGTTGTTGCATGCCATCAAGTCGTTTCCAACTTATGGTGACCCTAAGGTGACCCTGTCATGGGGTTTTCTTGGCATGTTTCTTCCGGAGGGGTTGCCATTGCCATCCTCTAAGCCTGAGAGAGTGTGGCTTGCTCAAGGTTACCAAGTGGGTTTCTATGGCTGAGCTGGGAATCACATCCCATGGCTGAGTTGGAAATCTCCAGAACCCAATGCTCAAACTAGTACGCCACTACACAGTTATAACATTTTGATACCATGTTAATGAAGTGCTTCACAAAGCTACAAATCCCAGGATTCTGCACGTTGCAGACATGGCAGTTCAAGGGGCATCAACCATATTTATCTGCAGCCTTTAATGCAGTGCTTTGACATTTTCCCTATTTTCTTGTATTGTGGGAGGGCTATAACATCCAATGGTCACACTGGCTAGAGGGTTATGGTGATCGTGGTCCAAAAACAACTTCTCAAAGCTCTGATGTTGGTAATCATGGGGCAGGTTGGGCAACAACTCAGCAGGATCAGGAGATCACAGAGAACAGCTATGGACAATGTCAACCCTGAGGTCAAGCTACATACTCCAATCTATACAGTGCACAGTTCTCCTCTTAAAGCAGAGAAACTTGAGCAGCATAACTCTCTGGTTGAGAGGAGGCAGACTAGCTAGCCTGCCATCTGGATTGTTGCATTCAATTGAGGCCACATGAATGGTCTCTGCTGGAGGTGCAATTCTGAGAAAATGGTGGGGAATTGAGCATGACGTGAATAAACTAGCAAATTACACGACTCCTCTCTTGACGCACCTGCTTTTTGTTAAAGGCATGGTTGGCTTTCTAACCAACATGTGGAGCTGCCTCCTTCCCTTCATCCCACTGACCATTAAAAACTATGATACAGTAGTACTTTATTACCATCTTGTGGTTCAGACCCTTCAGTTAACTATGTACTGGATTACTTATGTACCTTTTTAATCATACCACCGTGCCTCAAACAGGGGATGGGGTGGGATGAGACAGTAAAGGACAGGAAACATGAGTATATCTGAAATCTGACTGAACTATGTCCAGAACAGGATGTTGGTCTCAATCACAGATGGAGAATGAGTGACCCTTTGGACACAGCTGGATTGCAATTCCTATCTTTCCTCATTCTTGGCTATGTATGGGACTATGGAAATCTCTTAATGTCAATTTATTGTCAAACATTTATTTACTTTTACTGATAGGGTTGCCAGGTCAAGTCTATCCTTGAGATTTCAGGCCAAAGGATGACCCCTTGGGGTGTGATGAGGTGGGAACTGGAGATGTTACAAGAATGAAGTTACAAGTTACAGCCCTTGGTGACGGCATTAAGGATGATACATTAAGCATCCATTTAGATTGTCTCATCATAGTATATTCAAGGTAAAATGCTTCAGGGGTGATTTGCCATTGCAATCTTCTGCTAGTTTTTTTTTTTTTTAGAGTTAGCTATGGTGCCAAATTTGTATAGTGGTTTGAGTGTTAGACTCTGTCTCTGGAGACCAGGGTTTGAATCCCTGCTCAGCCGTGGAACTCTCCTAGGCAATCTTGGGCAAGCCACACTCTCTCAACCTCAGAAAAAAACAAACACCAGTCCCCTCCTAACAAAGCTTGCAAAGAAAATGCTGTGATAGGGTCACCTTAAAGTCACCATAAGTCAAAAATAATTTAAAGTCACACATACACACATACAAATGGTACCACTGCTGTTGTCTCTGAGAGATCCTTTGCCAGTGTCACCCCCCACTACTGCTGGTTCCCAGTAGCTGTTTGGAACATTTAGTCTGGCTCCTCAGCAAAAATGTGTCTGACGTGGGAGACATGGCAGGGTTGCCATGAGCAAATCCTCTTGTCTCACGGGACCATGCAACTAAGGTAGGAATTGTCATGTGCCTTCAAGTCATTTCCATCTTATGGCCATCCTAAATCTAATATAGCAAGGGCAGGATTTGTTCTGAGGTAATTTGCCATTGTCTTGTTCTGAGAATTAAAGTGAGTGACTTGCTGGTCACCCAATGGATTACCATGGCCAAGTGGATATTCAAATCCTGTTCTTCCAGAGTATTACACTCAATAGTCCAACACACAAACCACTCCTCCGTGGGGTTCTCATAAAGTGTCACAAACCAATTTACTTTTCAAGACAGCTCTCTCACTCTGATATTCTTCCTCCTTTGCCCTATGGACTAAAGAAGTGAAGCCAGGCTCTGAGATCCCTACTCCCTATGAACATATCATTACAGCAAAAGGAAAATGGTAATGGATATGCTTATTATTATTATTATTATTATTAACCTTTATTTGTATAGCTCTGTAAATTTACATAGCACTGAACATATGTTAGGGAATGGAATCAAGTGGCCCTCCAGATGTTTGAATGCAAATTCCAGCTTTTGGCCAAAGCAAATGGGACCTGCAGTGCAACTTCTGATGGCCATTTGATTTCTATCTATGATTATATATATATATATATATATATATGCTTAGTTTTTCGACTAGGTCTGCACAAGCCAAAAGATTTTTTTTAAAGAACTATTACACATTTGATTCCTGTTATTTCATTTTTTAAAGGTGTGTTTTTGCTCTTGTAATCTTAAATAGTAACATTAATTCACTCTTCAGTAAGTCCTGTACTATAGGTACTGCACTTAAGAAAAACATTCACGTTACAGACAAACATTAATAAAATCCCTGAGAAGTCGAGAGTGAGTTAGCCCAGAAACGATTGAAATGCAGAGCTGGGCCTTGTTATTTTTATGAAACTGTGAATAATATAAGTATCCAATTGATAAAATGTTATTAAAGCTGACAGCCCTTAAGTGATCTAAGTGGTAAATATTGAAATTAAGTTTCTGCAGTGCGGCGGTAGGCAAGAGAGGCCTACGGCAGTAATAAGGATTAAACAATGATTTAATGTTGTTCTTGGGAGGGGGGTAAGGAGTGTGATTTAAATTGAGAGCAAAAGCTCACTCCCTTTAAATAATTAAACCATGACTGGAGAAATTGATCTAAGGTAGCTGCAGTGGCTTGTTAACAGTCCGAATGAGCTAAATGAAAGAAATCTATCCTAGGGCGGCTGAAAGTCAGGTGAAGAGATAGTTGGATGGCACAGTCTCCTGATCCATCTCCCACAGGGTTAGGCTAGCTAGCAATGGAGCATATTTTAGCATCTCTTTTGTAATGTAAACAGACTTTGGTCGCCAGAGGGTGGATAATAGCTAATGAGCAGAGGGGCTTCCAGAGGCTGCAGATTTTATTAGCAGCCTTTATAAGAAATGGAGAGAAATTAAAAATGTAGCATCTTTGAGATAATCTGATAATCAGGTCCTCTGTTGGGAACACATTTGCCTATGCACAGTGGAGGGTGGAAGGCGTATTAACGTATCAAAGTCAAAATGTGCAAATTATTTCCTTAGCTACATTTAACAATTGTGCAGCTAGGGTGGGGGTGAGCAAGAAGCGTAATTTTTTGTCCAACCAAATTAGGGATATTATTGTCTTTGATAGGGGTGGGCAAAGTGCCATGGCTCACTTGTGGCCCTTAAAGGGTGTTTTTTGAGGTTGGCATAGCTTCTATGCCCTTTGAATTTTAATACTAATACTACTACTAATAATGTCCCTCATGTCTTTTGGTGGGTTATAGGATAATTTTGCTGGGGCATCACTGGGGGGTAAAGGGAGTGTGGACTGCATATTCCCTGCCAGTTGCCCATGTATAAGGGGCCTTTCACACCACACAATTAAAGCACCATAATTTTATTTAAAGCACCATGGCTACATTCAATGGCATATGTAGTTTGGTGAGGTACTAGAGGAGCTCTCTGGCTGGGAAATCTCAATATCCCTCCTTGAAGTGACAGTCCCAAGATTTCATATGATGGAACCACAGCAGTTAAAATGGAATCATAGTACTTTGCTCTTGTGGTGTGCCTTCAAGTTGTTTCTTACTTATGGTGACTCTAAGGCATTCACCTATCATGGGGTTTTCTTGCCAAGTTTCTTCAGAGGGGGTTTGCCATTGCCATCCTCTGAGACTGAGAGACTGTGCCTTGCCCAAAGTTACCCAGTGGGTTTCAATTGCTGAGCCAGGATTTGATCCCTGGTCTCCCAGTGTCCTATTCCAATGCTCAAACCACTACACCACGCTGGCTGTCTAATCATAGTACTATAAGGGTTTATGTCTGGATCCAGTACAATGAATCTCAACAATTGTGCCATTCTTGGCTTACTAGACTAACTTTACATAGCGGAGTCAATGCTGGGAAATCCTATTATATTTTAATTTTAAATATAACTTTAGGATGTGCAAGGAGGTAATGGTGGAATAGGACCGAAATGTCACAGTTCATCAAGGCATGGTGAATATTTACATGCATGATTGTCAGGCAGGTGAAAATAAAGCCCAACATTAAAGTAAAATAAAACTTCAAAAAGGTTTTATATAGTTCACTTTTATGTTTTAATAGCTCTTTAGGAGCCTGTAAATGAAGAGGCAATTGGTTTTCTGACTGTTTCCATAGTTATGTTACACACCCAGGGAGAATTCAATAAAACAAATCTTTTATTTAGTCCCTGACAGGTAATTAAAACATGCCTCTGCATTTCTGTGTCTTCTATGAAGCAAGGACTTACTATCTGATTTTCTGAAAAGTATAGTTAGTCACAACTTCCACACAACTTAATTCTCCTTCTGGGCTGTGTAACTGTAAATGGAAAGCAACATTAGATGGAAAGTTTAAGTCACCTTTTGGACGTCATATTTCATTCTTTTGACAACAGTCCTCATTAAGGTTCAATTATATTGTAAGATCAGAGACATATGAAGTGAGAGGGTATACCTAAATTGCACAGTTACATCAGTTTCATGCCACTTTTAATTTTATAATTTAATATTAAAATTTCCTGCAGGAGACCTCTAAATGGGCAAGTCACACTCTCTCAGCCTCAGGGGATGGCAATGGCAAACCCCCTTTGAAGGCACGTGCCAAGAAAACCCCATGATAGGTTTGTTTTAGGGCTGCCATAAGATGAAACTGACTTGAAGGCACACAACAACGAGACCTCTAATGTTGTAGTTCACCAGCAGAGAATATCAAGTCCCTTAATGAACTATAAGTACAGGACTCCAAAGGATAGTTAGACAGTTAAAGTGGTATCAAACTGCTATGTGGAGTCTGCTGTGACTTGATCTGAAAGCAAGAATAATCTTCCCCCCCCCCTTTTTTTTTTTTTTTTTTTTTTTTTTTTTTTTTGATTTGGGAAGAGCCTCTTATGTGAAAAGTTCTGTCCATACAGTAAAATATATTTTCTGGGTGTTTGTTTGATTGACATGCTGTGAGCAACTGTTGTTGATCCTTGATGCATAACCCTTGGTGACTTCACCAGGGGCCATCCCTAGGTCTCAATTTTTGGCACAAAATCCTCAGAACTTGAGACAATCCTGACTTGGCAACCTTACTGCACATAGCTCTGAAAGACTTCTGCCATTAGAATAATTTCAACTTTGAATGTCTCTCTTATGAGGAACACTCCTCTATTTATTTTTCTTTGTGTGCTTTTTTGTTTTTTCTTTAAAAAGGTACCTAAAATTATTACATTAAGTGGTGTAATCTCGGCAGAATGATAAGATTTGCAGAAGAGTTTGATGGAATGAGATAGACTAATAAAATACCAAAAAACAGCTAAGCTGGAAGAATTTACAATGGGGGATTTACGAGCTCTTGGCACGCTCAGAAGTAACTGCTTCCATGAATGGCTGTTTTATCAGAAAGAGAAATTACATAGTCATGTAGCACAAGATGTTTGTAATGGAGGGGAAAAGCCTTCATTTCTGGTTCTCTCTTGGCACTGCTTGTCTCTCCCCCTCTCCCAAAAAACTCCTCCAATCATGCTGAGCAGTTCATCTGTTTACTATTGTAATGCAGCATTTCAGGTGCGTACTAATACAGTGTCTTTCATATCAACTCTAATCGCAGCTTTCAAGCTGTCTTTTATCTCTTTGCTGCAGCAGTTCGAACCCACTTATTGCATTTGCAGAATTTATGTGTTTTATAAAGCGAACAGAATGCCTCATGTAGTGATTGATGGAAAATCAGTTGCTCAGTTGCCAGAAAATGATTGATTTTCCAACACAGCTGCTCCAGCTGTGCTACAGATGTGATTCTTTCTCCCTGCAAATTGTACAGAGTTGGCACAGCCAGCTATTTGAATCAGGCCCTTAGGTCTTATGGTTTCTAAGGAATTGGTTGGGCAAAGGATTCTCAGAATGTAAGTAAGTTGGTTTATTATAAGAAGTAGGTATCATCAGGGTTTCCCCTACTCCCCTAATTAGTTTTTTTTCTGTACTTGGAGATGACTTTGGGGCAGTACGCATGTGCCAAAGGGCCCGTTTCCCCCAGTGTGGTGTTAACTTATTCAGACAATGCAGGCCAACAGCTGTGGCTGGGAATGGGTAGATCGGACACCATTTCAGTAGATTTAACCCAACCCAAGCTCATCTGGCCCTTAGCCTGGTTTAAAATAACCGGATGTTTGTAACAGAGTTTCCTAGAAACCTTGTTGTGACATTTGGTAGTTCAGATGGCCATATGCCTCCTTACCTGCCACTACCACTGCTGGCCCCAGTCATGGTCTGTGAAGTTGGAAGGGGGCGCTTAGCTATATGTGCTTTTGAAGCCAGGCACCCAATTTCTGCCCTTATGGGTCATGGCAAGGACCTGCAAGGAAAACGATGAAAGAGATGGATGAGACAGTGGTGACTGTATGCTACAGCAGTGTGAATATGAACAGCTGCCTATTGCCATGCCAGAGCAGGTAAATGCCAGGGGAAGGAATGGTCCAGATCAGCAAGCAGAATATGGCGGGGTAGGCCTGTCATAGTCTGCCCATACATTTGTGCCTTTTCAGTTCTGACCTCTGGATCAAGTTATTTAAGAAATGATTAGTGAACTGTGGAGAATGTTCCATATTTCTGATTTTCTCCTTTTTGCCAAAAGCACCTGATGGCTGAATGTGTAATACTGTGTTAGACTGCAGGCACAGAGCCAGTTAGAAACTCCCTGGCCCAATGCTTTCTCTAAGTTTCTGGGCAAGCTGGTCTTTTGATCAACCACACTAAAATTATCCTTCATTTATGACAAACTGAAAATAAAATATGAGACAGTGGACCATTATTTTAACAGAGTCCATTATGTTACATAACCCTTGATGCCAACTTTGCAATTTTGACTTATCCAAGATGCTGCTAAATTTATTTAACTATTTCATTAATTTATATCCTACCTTTCTCTCAGCCTTATGTGGCTTATAAACCTTTAAAACAAAATACAACTAAGAAAGCATTAATACCACTGTTAAAAATCAATTAAACCACATCAGAGTTCTAAAACCACAATTCTGTTTTCAAGCGCAAGTTTAAAGGAGCTTTAAAACACAGTTTTAACCATGTTAAAATAGAGAAGCAACATTAAGTTAAAACAAAAGACCTGCCTAAGTAAAAATGCCTATGGTTGAAAGAGAGCAGAGAGGAGACCAAATGGATTGTTGAGTTTAACGATTTGGGAGCATCCAACAAAAAGGATTTCTCTCATATCCTCAAGAAACATGCTCAGATAGGGAGATATGATCTTTCAGATAGTGTGAATCCAAGTTGTATAGGGTTTTAAATGTGATAACATGTATTTTGGATTCTTCCCAGAAATTGACAGCCAGTGGAGCTGTTTCAGCAAGAGGGTTATATGGTCCTTGTAACATGAGCCATGCAGCAGCCTGGCTGCAGCATTTTGGATCTGCTGAAGTTTCCAAACAGTTTCAAAGGAAGTCTCCCACAAACCTTGTCTGCATGGATCAAAATGACCATTTCCCCCTCCCGCTTGTTCTGCCATTGTAGTGTTTGGATAACATACAGCCCAAACACCAATTCTGGTGCATGCAGTCTGAACTGTACCACCTCTGCGGGTAGCTCACTTCTGAGGTCATAGGAAGCACCCAGTATGGGACTACTGTCTGGGTTAAAAAAGACTGGGAGAATGTGATAATCTTCCTACAGCAAAGAAATCGACATTTAACAACTGTTGGATTTATGGATTGAAGAGTTATAATTGTTTAAATTTTACTGGGTGGTTTTCTGTCATTATAATCTGATTTATAAAAACTTAAAAGTTAAAGAGAACTTAATAGAGAATACGAATTCACTAGTATAGCTAGAATAGTGTTTAATAGTAATATTGTTTATGAGATTTGGTCATAATCATTTGATAATAAAGGTATTTAGTAAATAGTTAAGCACATTGTAGCACACATAATGTTAAAATAATTTGGAAGTTAAAAGAGGGATCACAAATGAAATTATGGTTATTGTCTTATTCACAAGTTAGGAAGGACAAGCTTGTAAGTTGTATGTGTATGTGTGAGTAAGTAGAAAATTTTATATAAGTTTAAAAGTTAGGTTAGAAGAAAAGGAAGGTAGCAACTCCAGGATCAAGCTCAGTAGAAAGAATGAAGCAGGATTTATGTGAGAGGGTACTATGGTAAGTGGGAGAAGGTAAGAGTAAGTGTTAAGGAATGGCTAGAAGATTGGTGAAAGAGATTTGGCAAGGGGTAATAAGAGGAAGATAGATATAAAGGAGGAAGAACGAGTCAGTTTTAAAGGATGAAGGGAGGGTCTAAGGAAGGAACCATGCTCAATAATGGACTTTGACTTGATTCGGAGTTTAGGTAATTGTTTTTGTTTTTGTTTAAATAATAGTAATGTATGAATAACAATATCTACTAGCAGTTTTATATGTATCATGTGGTTCGTATTGTATTTGTGAGGTATGTCCGAAGTTTGTACTTGTCTGTTTATATGTTTATTTAATAAAAATTAAAAAAAAAATAAGGAAGCACCCAGTGACAGTCACATGCTGGGTACTTTGTTCTGACCTCAGAATGAGTAACCCATGGCAGTGGTGGATGCACCAGGTGGCCCAGTGTAATGCCCATGTGACAACAGCCATGGTGTGGGGGGTGGAGGGCTTTGGATTTTGCCAGAAGATCCAGAGCAACAGGTAAGTCTTCAAAAATCACTGTAACCTTATTTTTTCCCTTTTTCTGGTAGTGGGCAGTCTGGACCATGTCTGACACATAGTTTTAGTTCTGCAAACGTGCTCCTGGAGACTGCTGA
The DNA here is from genome assembly GCA_034509955.1 of Urosaurus nigricauda. Classification (NCBI taxonomy): domain Eukaryota; kingdom Metazoa; phylum Chordata; class Lepidosauria; order Squamata; family Phrynosomatidae; genus Urosaurus; species Urosaurus nigricauda. The sequence continues at coordinate 354,309,966 of JAOEGL010000001.1, read as the reverse complement.
AGCCTGGTCATGCAGGCTCAGGTCTGAGGTCAACAAGTGTATGCCCAAGCTGCAAACCTGAGATTTCAGGCAAAGTATAAGCACATCCAACACCAGTTGGGGGAAGGTTTGAACTTCTCCTGCTCTCATGTTACTTAATTATGTGCTTTCAAATCAACTCTAATTTATGGGGATACTCTCATAGAGTTTTCTTGAAAAAATGTATTCACAGATTTGCTGTTGACTTCATCTACCTGTCCAAGAGTGTGACTTGCCCAAGGTCAGCCAGTGATTTTGCATGGCTGAATGGAGATTTGTACCCTTGGTTTCTCAGGGTCCTAGTCCAATACTCAAAGCACTATGCCATGTTAGCTCATCTACTCATATATATTAGTTCCCAGTCTGTATGAAAGTTGTATAAACTTACTTTAGAGTTGACCCAGACTGATCTTCTCTGTGTCTCAACAGTAAACTGTTCTCAGGATGACCAGATGTCATAACCACAAAGGAAGACAAGGTGTGTAAAAATGTAGGACATTCAAGAAAAACGTAGGATGTGACCAAATAAAAGCTAGAAACACTCATAAAATGATAGATTTGTTCTATTTAGTCATGCTCAAAATGGAGGACATTTTGAAATTCTTCCTGAACAGAAGTTTGAAATGTAAGACATGTCCTGGAAAAGGAGGATATCTGGTTACCCTGACAGTATTTGATCTGCCTATCATGATGGTAGACAGGGCAAAGAACTGTAAGCGTGCCATTAAGGAAAAATTGAGAGGTGAGAAGATTGTCAATCTTGTATTTCTAAACAAATCCTTATTAATCTTCAGGAATACTTTTGCCATCATTTCATCTCTGAATCACTTGCTGCCCCTCACTCCTGGAACCTCCTCCCTTTACAAGCACGGCTGAACACGTCTCTAACCAGTTTTAAAACCGAGTTAAAGACATATTGTTTAGGGAAGCATTCCCAGGAAGTTTATGACTGTGACCTAGTTGTTTTGATGCCTGATTAATATTTGATCTCTGCTGTTTTAACTTGTTTCTTATGATGTTTTTAACTTGTTGTAATCTCTAGATTGTACGCCATAGGCAGACTTTTTACATATTCTTGATTTTATTTGGTTTTTGTACAGCGTCGTGTACACTTACGGTGCTTTATAAATAAAGATGATGATGATGATGATGATGATGATGATGATGATAGTAATGAAGGCACAATCATAAATACATTTAGTTGTGAACATGCTTGTTGAAGAAAGTGTCACTTCTGAGAGAACCTGCACAGGCTCATGCTGTGAGTAATTGTTCTTATAAGCTTTCAATGGATCTGAATTATTTTTTTTTTATTGGCATGATCACTTGAGTTGACTTTGAAAAGCTTTTTCACCTGAGGAAAAAGAAGCTGTTTGACTTTGAAATGCTGGCTAAATTTTATTTGGGCCCTTCCTTGCTTCTTGCAATGTGGTTGGTTTGCTTGAGTCATCTGAAACTATTTTTGGTAAGCATTTCAGTTTGGTGGCCTTCTTCAGTCTTGTTCTTTGTCACACTGTGATTTGCAACATATGGCATCTCTTCTTGTGGGGAGATCACAAGAATGATTATGTCTTTGGAGAGGGAGGCTTATTGTACCTTTCGACATAAGTATCTTGTGGGAAGTCGAAATAAATGTGATATAGCATGCTGCCATGTACAGATCCATATTCAAGCGCTATCAAGCAGACAGTCTAGCCTACTATGAAAAAGAGAGCATGTCTGCAATGGCTGTGGGGGTAAGGTGGAGCAGTACTCAGCATAGTTCCTTGATGAATGAAATACTAGTTTAATTTCCTCTCTCATGTGAAAGGCATTAAAAACTGAACCAACTGCAATGTGTATCTGAAATAACAGTTGCAGTTTTAATTTTGGCAAAGCAGGCTGACCTCTGTCAGTGAGTTACCCAGCTCAAGGGAAGGATGAATTATTGAACCAGGCTGCCTTTAATATTTCATACCAAGTTCGAAGTGGATAGCATGGGTAAATGGCAACCAGTGACTAGATAAGCAAGGTCATCGCCTCTCAGAAAACAAGTCAGCTCTGTTCTCTCGCTGCTCTCTCACTTTTTACTTAAGATTTGGCTATTTATACATTAAAGGTTTGTTCTCTACACTAGTTAAGAATTTGAGGCTGGGATCCCGTTGGAAACATGGACAGATTTCCCTACTTACAGTTAGATTCAGAAGGAGGAGGCATGAAAACTGAAGGAAGGAACATGAACAATCTAAGACATGCAGATGACTCCATACGACTAGCAGAAAACATCAGAGATTTGGAAAAATTGAAGAAGGTCAAGGCAGAAAGTGCAAAGGCAGGTTTACAGCTGAACATCAAGAAAAAAAATTATGACCACAGACAAGGTATATAATTTTAAAGTATATGATGAAGAGATCAAAATAGATCAAGATTGGCTCAGTCATCAATCAGAACAGAGACTGCAGTCAAGAAATTAGCAGACAACTAGGACTTGGAAGGGCTGCTATGAAGGAACTAGACAAGATCCTGAAGTTTCAAGATATGTAATTGAATACTAAAGTTAGGATTGTCTATGCCATTATATTTCCCATTTCTGTGTATGGGTATGAGAGCTGGACAGTGAAGAAAGCTGATAGGAAGAAAATCAACTCATTTGAGACGTGGTCCTGGAGAAGAATTCTGCGAATATCATGGACTGCTAAAAAGACCAATGGATGGGTCCTACAGCAAATTAGGCCCAAACTCTCCTTAGAAGCAAAGATGACAAATGGAGGCTGTTGTATTTTGCCCATATTACAAGAAAGGATTCTCTAGAAAAGACAATAATGCTTGGTAAAGTTGAGGGTAATAAGAAAAAAGGAAGAGCATTTGCCAGATAGATAGAATCAATCAGATAAGCCACAGCCATGAATCTAAAAGACCTGAGCAGGGCAGTTGAGGATATGGGTGACCTGGAGATCTCTCATTCATAGGGTCACCATGGGTCGAAGTCAACCCATGAAGGCAGTTAACAGCAAATCTTACTGATAAGTCAAATATAGATTTTGACATGTGGATGGCTTTTAATTTTTTTAAAAATATTAAAATTAATACACTTCTGTATATCTCGAAAGTACATCAAGTATACAGTAACCACCTTACTTTGGAATGGCAGTGATTCATTTCCAAACTGTTTGGCCAAGAATTGTTCAGCTTCTAATAGTAGGATCCTGCTCATGGTGTATTCCAGTGGTGGGAACTATGTGATCCTCAAGTTGCTCTTACACTGCAGTTCCTCTTATTCTTCACCATTTGTTGTCCTGGGTAGGACAATGAAGTCCAATAACATCTGAAGGGGCATGTGATTCCTACCCACAAGGCACCCAGTAGCTGTTATTAAATATAAACCACTAGGTTTTCCCAATTTTTAGAGCAAATTATTGCCTACATTTTTGATGCACAATATTTCAAATGCAATTTGCTGTCACTGTTTGTGTTTTCCAAAAACATAGGATTTAGAGAAAAACATATGGTAATGAAATTTCATATTCTGAGTTCAAAAAGATGTGGAACTTCTCCATAGGATGGAAATCATTGTAGCCATTTTATTTACAGAATAGTCAGAGAAGGGGAATGTTTTATTTTTAACCAAACGAGCCTATGTCAATATATTTCAGAAACACAAAAGAATTACAGCCTTGTAACCTACTTTTTAAAAAACTTCTGCTAATAGGGCCTAAAACATGCACAAAGTTTTAGCAGATTTTGGGGTGTCTGTTGGAAATGGGGAGATCTGTATTTTAGGAGGGCATGTAGCAGCATCTGGAGAAATTTATATAAGAATGATAGTGGGGAAACATTTCTTCATTCTGTCAATAAATGCTGCATAAATACCTTAAGGCACCAGATCCTGTCTGATTGTGGAAGCTAAGCAGGATCAGCCCTGGTTAGTACTTGGATGGGAGACCACCAATGAATACCAAGTGCTATAGGATATATTTCACAGGAAGGAACTGACAAAACCACCTCTGAGTATTACTTGCCTAAGAAAACTCTCTGAAATTCATGGGGTTGCCATAGGCCAACAGGTGACTCAAAGGCATACACACACACACACACACACACTCCCATACAGCTTATAAGAAATAGAGCCCAGTCTGTACTGAAGGAACCACTGCAATGCATCACATTAAATCGAGAAATCATTTGACACATTTATTCCTTAAGCAGGAAGTGTTCTGTCAGATCTGTTGGGAGCATTGAAACCATGTATATTTGAAGATGAAAGTGGAAAAAGCAGCCGATTTTGGGCCCAGGTCCAGGAACATGGGATATGTCTCTTTACCAATTGGATACAGAATGCTTGTTCTTTTATTTTTGTTCTTTTTTTACACATGGATTTTTATGACATTATATCATTAAGGGCTATATTAGATCAGCCTAAAAGCGATGCTACATGTGTTGAATTCCATCCAGTGCAAAACAGGCTCTGCACAAAGACGCATTTGAAATGGTACACCATCGACCGGTTTCATGATGAAACAATTACCAAAAAAAGGAAGGAAGCTTCCATGTTTTACTTTCATCAGGCCACTCATGATATACTTTCAAAAATGAGGGTGAACAAATCATACGCTGTCTGATTTCTCTTCCATTGCTGCTTCTTTTTATTGCTTCTATTGTATTTGAGAAGATATTTTATAGTCATTGTTTTAGGTATTTATAATCTGTGATTTTCTGTGTGGTTTTTCTGGCCAGTCTCAGGAGCCTTGCACTCCTCTGAGAGGGGACAAAAAGGATATAAACTGAATAACCAATAAGGACAACAGTAACAAGTACTAAATGATCCATAAATTGCCATTTCCAATTTGCTTTAAAAAGTCTTAAGCACATGCCTCTGAAGCACGATCAGTTGATCTGCGCTGAAAAGTCTTAAATATCTTAATGAACATTAGCCCTAGATTTTACTCATATAATGGGAATTCAGCCAGTTTATTAACTGTAGAGGGGGGAAAGGCAACAGACCTCCCCCCCCCCCCAAAAAAAACAACCAAACCTAGGTCGGAGTTGGTGATCTTTGCCTTAATTATTAGAAATATATATAAAAAAAGCGGCAGTGGAGATGTTAAAGCACTGAGTGCCAGCTGCATTTTTATTGGCAGTCTGTAACTTCAAAGCTTTTCCTCTTCAGAAGCTCAGCCAGGTACCATAGTTGGGCTGCCCTCAATCTGCTTTTGCTGACTTATTGTTTCTCAATGTGTTTTTCTTTTCTCCCAAGCTGTGGTTTTTCGGTCTGAAATGAGGTAGCATGTTTTTCAAGCCTCCGTTTACTACTAGGTTTCTTTCTTTCTTTCCTCGGATGGCTAATAACTCTGTTTCTGCCCCCTTTCCCCTCCTTGTTGGTCTTTTGATGAAATGTTTCCATTGTGCATCCATAAAAATAAAAAATAAAAATAAAAAAGAAAGAATGGAAGAAAAGAAGAAGGAGAGGAAAAGTCCTCTTCCAAGTTGACACCACTTTAACTGCCGTGGCTCAATGCTATCCAATTCTGGGAACTGTAGTTTTACAGAGAAATTTAGCCTTTGCTGTCAGAGAGCTCTAGTGCCAAAACAATCTACAGATGCCAGAATTCCATAGCATTGAGCCATGTAGCTAAAGTGGTGTCAACCTGGATTATTTCTGCATTTCAGATTGTCTGAGTTCAACATCCTGTATTCTACCAGAGGCTTCTTGGAAGTCCACAGACTGGTAGCAGTAGCAGTCCTCTCTCCCTAAAGTTTCCCAGCACTTATACCCACAATAATTCTTGAGGGAAAGAAGAACATATCCAAACACTCATCCTGCCTCTGGTTTTCATCAACTGGAGTGGTGAAACCATGCCATGTTTTAATCTGAATTTTAAGGAAGCTATTCAAGGCTCTAAGCCTATTTTGGAGGATCCCATCCAGCACTTTGGATACTTCTTTGAAGGTCAGACAGACCCTCAATGTGGATTCATTACATCAGTAACATGGAGCTGCAATTGCTGCCACTTTCTTCTCATTCACAAGAATAAATATTGTTTAGTTTGGAGGGGAGGGGGTTGTTGATAAGAACTGTTCAGAATGCACAATAATAGTCGGCCCTCCACATTTGCTGCTTTGATTATTCATGGATTTGATTAATATGTTCTCTATAGGATTGTCCACCTAAGGTTGCACTGGAGGACTTAGTGATTCCTAGAGAGAACTCTTCTCTAGGCATTTGAAAGTCCTCCAACACAATTCTATGATCAACTTCTGGTGGATGTTGACCATAGAATTACATTGGAAGACCTAGAGATTCCTAGAGCAGTGTGTGTGTGTGTGTGTGTTTTAATTTGTAGTTTTCTGACTTTCACAGGGGTCCTGCACCCCTAACCCCAGCAAATGTGGAAATTGACTTAATAACTTGATATTTTTTTTTTGAAAAAAAAATTGAATGTGGGAGAAAGCAACACTTTTTGGCAGGTGTTGTTCAGTGCTAAACTCTTTTAAAGTCTGGCTTTCCATCAATGTATATTGAACCATGTTATTGGTTTTGAATTTGGGCTTACCGACACTGTTTCTTCACTGCTCATCACTGTTCTGGTCCTCATCTTTACAGCTGAGAGGTACGAAATGTTCCTTCCTCCTTACTTTCAATCTTTGTTTACAGTCGGTAGACCTGGTGAGACAAACTATAACTTAAAATCATATAGAACAGGAATGTTACATATAACTTTAAACTGTATAAACCAGTAAGGTTACATAAAAAATACAGGAAGTTTACATAAAATTAAATTATTAGATTGGGTTACAACACTGTAGGTTATTACTGGTTACATAATTATAGATCTAGTGTATGTTACTGAGAAAAACTACACCTATTGAATTTGGCCGGACTATGACCTTGAGAATATGTCTTGGTTGCTTTTGATAAGAACTTACCAACGCTGACAAACGTCTTCCTAAATCTGATGGAAAGAACATGAGGAAATCAAGTATGGGAAAAAGTTAAGCTGACAATTTCATTCATCCCTCATTCAGCATCATGATTAGTAGTGATGGATTGCTTTATTTTCTGTAAATATATCTGAATCCTCCTTTACAGCCATTTTAGCCACTTGCACTGAGCTCGCTCTAAAGCAGCCATCTTAAAATAGAGTGACTTTAGATATACCCCAAGGAACAGAAATAGAAATATTATCTCATACCAATTTTGTTTTTATTCTATGAAATTTAAGTCTTGCTTCAGAAAAAGTAACCAAAGTAAAAATCAAAGAGGCAGTCAAAAGAACAGCCAGCTAACAATAACTAAGAGCAGTACAACAATACACTACGTAAAGCCATACTAGGGAATTTAGTCCCTGTTGTAAAGTGAATTGACATTTTCCTTCATCCCAGATTTATAACTTAGAATCCAATTATTTTAAGGATTTTACATTTCTCTTAATTTTGCAATGATTTGTGTTTAGTATTAGGTTGTATGTATGTGTATGTGTACATATTTAAATGGGGGAGTGGTAATTAATATATTTGTGTAGTTAATATGTGTATATATGTTTTAACTTTATATATATTACAATGTTGTTCTCTGTTCAACTATTGGATAGGAAAATTGTATATTAGAAAATATTGTATAGAAAAATGTGAATGTTAGGGAAAGTTGTATATCAAATAGATACATTTTGGAAATTTCATACAAAAATAATATTCAGTGAGAAAATCATGCTGAAATGATGCTGAAACTGGACAGAATGAAATTGGACTCCTTTCTAGCTTTTAATCTTTTAGTGGCATGTCTAATTTTCTTTAACGTTACAGACTGTTTAATTGCATTTTAACAAAAGTCCTTTGTATATATTTTGGAATATATATTCTATTTGTTTTAAATTTGTAAGCCTGTTTCTGCCCTAATTCTCGGAAACAGGAAATAAGTAAATATATGTGAAAATTTTATATCTGTGAAGCTGACATGAGAAAAGATTGATTTATTCATCCCTAATCCCCAGAGTTTGAAAAAGTTACTTTTAGGAGCTACCTGAATTCCCAGCACACTTAGCCATGAGGAATTCATAGAGTTGTGATATTTTTAGACAACTATATTTCAATAGTGTTTTTTAAAAGAGAGATCAAAAATTGGCATGGTATAAAAAAAACCAGATATTTTAATGTTCAGACTTTTAACATTTGGCAAGAACTCTGGGCTAAATCTAGTGAAGTTCTGTGACTGTTTTATTGTCTGTATTTTTAGGTGTATGTTTTAAAAATAAGAAATAGTTTGAGATACTACAGCTGGCAAAATGGTGAATGTGCCCTTTACCACCTTACTTCCTTAAAAATAAATATATTTATATTTATACCTTTTGGCTTTAAGCGGTGTAGGTAACTGGCAAACCTGCTGATAAGATCAGTTTTATATAAATGTATATTTAAAAGATCGCTAGTCGGTATAGTAGAGGCATTTCAGAACAACTTGCTTGTTTTAGGCAGTAAGGCAAGAAGGGGGGGGGAAGACTTTGAAGTCACAGACTGCCAATAAAAATGCAGCTGGCATTTAGAAATTTTAACAGCTTCAGCATTTAGCTTTTCCATGTCTGTTCCTAAAAACCAATGCTGGCAAATCTTAGAATTTATTCTGCACCCCAACTGTATTCTATAGAACACTATTCCTTCTTATGCGGTGGAAAACGAGTTCTGATATGCATATTGGTTGTCATGCTGTATTGAAGTTATGGATCTGTAACCTAGGGCTGCATCTACAATGCAGAATTAATACAGCTTGACACCACTTTAACTGCTATGGGTCAATGCTATGGAATTCTGGAGTTTGTAGTTTTGTGAGATATTTAGCCTTCTCTCTCAGAGAACTCTGGTGCCACAACAAACTTCAACTCTTAGGATTCCATATTATCAAACCATAGCAATTAAAGTGGTTTAATAATGCAGTTGCATTATTTTTACAAAGCAGATTATATTTAAGGGTGAAACAGACTGGCTCTTTGCACTGGCTTCCGGGTGCTGGAGTGGTAAAAATGTTATGGAGTATAATTTAACCCCAAGAGAAACAGATCTTGTCTGACTGGTCTCAGAGTTCACCAACCACTGCCAGTTACCTGACTCTTCATTCCTATGCCAGGCTGACTGTCTGCATGAGCTGCCCAGCATGTCTGCCACTATTGCCAGTCATTTGTTTCTGAGGTCAGAATGAAGGCACTCAGCAATTATCACATGGCTTGTTGCCTCATTTTGACTTTAGCATAAGCGACTGGAGACAGTGGCAGATGTGCCAGGCAGCTCAGCAAGATACCCCTGCAGACAGCCACATTGGCATGGAAACTGAGGGCTCCAGATCTTTGAATTAAGAGGTAAGTTATTTTAATGTGTGTTAACATTGTTATACCCTGGGTCTTGTGTTTGAACAAGCCAGACATCCACACCATTGTCACCAGATCTGGGGTTTTGCCCATGTGTCCTCTGAGCAGGATGACACCAGAATGAGGGGAAAACAAACCTTTTGTCCTCTATGGACAAGGGTTTTGGTTCATTTGAACAACACTTAAGTATCATCACCACAACCACCATCACACTGTATATTAATATACTACCTTTCTTTATTTGAATACCAATTAAGTATCAGCACCAGAACCACCACCACCATCATACTGTACATTAATATGCTACCTTTCTTGTACCATGGAACTTTAAAATGGTATATGTCAGCTTCCAACTGATTCTCTAGCCAGGCTTGATCAAGATCCTGCCCAGTTGTCATACACACACAGAAAGAGCAGCTCTTCTGCTGTAGTTTTTAGATAGTTTATTTAATAATATATTGAATGCAGGACCAAGGCTATCATTAAGTAGAAGAAGGCACTCTGTTGTCACCTCCACAACATTTTTTGAAGTCAAAGCAGGGTACAAGAGTAATATATGAACAAAATAATTCTTAAAAGCACAGAGAAAGTTTAGATGGCAAAGGGAATGTTTTGTTCCAGTTGTGCTACTGAAAAGAAACACTGGATCTTGCAAAAATTACTTCTTTGGACCACAACTCCCAGATTTCTTCAATCATCATAAATCCATGGAAACTTGTTGGTGGTTAAGTCTTATATATGTACCAATGATTCATTAGGCCTACTCTAATTAGGACTAACAATTGGATTTAGGTTTCCCAAAGTAACTTTTTAAAGCTCTGTTATTGATTCGATGACTCCTCTTACTTTGACCTCGGACAAACAGTCCTGGTCAAAGTAAATGTATCAACCCTTCATCGGATTAGGAGTGTAGAAAAGCTGACGTGTTCAAATCTTAAGCACATCATAATTTTAAGCATCCCAAAGTGTTTAAAAAGTGTTACTAGGAATGAGCACATCCATCCATTTGCTAGTTAAACAACGTAACCTGTTTCATTTTTAAGCACACAGGCAGGGGAACAGTGCACATTAAAAATGTTAAACACACTGACATGTTTACAACGTGTTGCAAGAAAGTGTTTAACTTCTTGTGCTCCAAAGCTAAACACTTTCGAATTAGAGGGTTTGCTACCTCTGTATTTATTCAGTGCAGCTATCACTTACTCATGCTTATTGGTTTAAGTTTAAATTGATTTGGAGCAGGCAGTAAGTCATACAAACAAGGAGATAATTTTGATTTCAGAACCATATGGGCAAAATTGTGTTCGCAGCTTCCAGTGAAATATGTCTCACCAAGTGCATTTAATAAAGAGACTGACCTTTAAATTTATGAACTGTGCTTATCCTAATTCATGTTACATATTAACAAAGGTTATTGTACCAAATTAGAGTTCAAATTCATATTCATTAGAAGGGTAGATTAAGAGCACATAAAACCACATCTCTGTGTTCTTTATAAACCATTTATAACTAGCAGCTCAAGCCTATGGTTTAATTTAAAGATGCAGTAGCCAAAGTAGCAACTGCTGTTGAGAGCACAGGAACAGCCCTGCTGGATCATGTCAAGGGTCCTTCTTGTCTGACATCCTACTTTTCCACAGTTTACCCAGCCAGATGTTCCTGGAAAGCTAACAGAACCAGCATGAGGATAACAACTGCCTCTTACTCTCTGCTCCCCAACAAATGGTAATCACTGGTGAATCAAACTCACATATGGAGTCGCCATATAAATATCCTATCTGCTAATACCAATTCCAAAGGCGGATCCATTTGTATCGCAAACATAAACAAGAAAGAGGTATCTCCCACAATTCAGAAATCCACAAGGTCTGTATAAGTGGAACAGAACTTTAGGAGAAAACACTTTAATGGCAAATTGCCCTAGCATTTCTAAAATGTATTTAGATTTGAAAACATTAATTTCATTTCATTTCATTTCAATGCCACCTTTCTCCTGGAAAGAGATCCAAAGTTTCTCTCCTGGAAAGGGACAGATAATATTGTTTTAAAACTTTACAATAAAAATTTCAATACAGTTACAAAAATCTTGCTAAAACAGTATAAAATTATGTGAAATTGAAGGCTTTTGTGGCCAGTATCCATAGATTTTTGTGGGTTTTTCAGGCTATGTGGCCATGTTTTCTAGATGGGTTCATTCCTGATGTTTCACCAACAACTGTGACTGGCATCTTCAGAGAATGCTGGCATGGAAGAGAGTGGGGAATATATATACTGGGTGACTCTGGGTAGGGAGGAGTGGTTTCCATGTTAATCTGTGTATTGTTCTGTTGTTGATGGCAAGGCCTCAGGATGGGAGGATATGCAGAGCGGATTAGTGTCTGTTTAATTAGTGATCATTGTCTGCTGGGAACCATCTGAACAACATCCATCCGAACATCCAATTCACAATGGAAAAAGAAAAAGAAGGAACATTACCATACTTGGATGTCCTGGTCATCCTCAAACTGAACCGTTTGGGCCACACAGTGTACAGAAAACCTACACACACTGACAGATACCTGCACAAGAACTCCAACCATCCAACTAAGTATTAAATTACATGAAACATAAAAAAGTTTTTAAAAATAACATAACAAAAAACATAAATACAGGGTTCCTTTTCCCTCTCATCCCAAATAGAAAGCTGATATCCTGCTCAATATTTACAAAATTGCAGTCTGGACTTTGCTGGAGATTCAATGAATGAATGAACCTACCCTTTCAGCCAAGCACCAGCCCAGCCAAAAAGTTTTTCAGGTACATCAGAGTGGAATGCTGGGAAATTATATCTGCAGCACTCTCTCCATCTTGATGGAGAGTTCCTGCATGGAAGGGGGTTGGACTGGATGGCCCTTGTGGTCTCTCCAAACTCTATGATTCTATAAGCAGCTGCAGCTCCACATCAATGGATTTTTCTAGGTGCCCATCTTAATGGACCTTGTGACTGGAAACACTACATAAACCCTTTGATTGGGGCATTGTCTGGCAAGTTTGGGATGCTGGTGAAATAGCTCGGACAAGGCTGTAACATGGTGACTGATCACAGAGGGCAGAGTGACTATTAGAGGAGAGGGACAGACAATCAAGTGTATCTCCTTTTGCAATATCCTAAAAAGCACACCGGTCACATGCTTTCAGTCTCAGGGGAAGGCAATGGGAAACATCTTCTGAACAAACCTTGCCAAGAAAATCCCATGATAGGTTCACCTTAGCGTCAACATAAATGGGAAAAGACCAGAAGGCACACAACAACAAAAAAGTGTTTACATAAACCTGCCAATTTCTGGATGCTTTGTTTGGGGTCAGGGAGAAGCTGAACTCAGAACTTTATACTTATTTACACAATGCCATAACAAGTATTTACATTTCTGTGACCCCAATTATACAAGTGTAAGTGTCTAAGAGTGTATCCACACTGCAGTACTAAAGCAGTTTGACATCACATTTAATTACCATGACTTTGTCCTACAGAATCCTGGGATTTATAGCTTGGTGACATACCAGAGCTCTCTGATAGACCAAGGCAGAATACCCCACGAAACTACAAATCACAGGATTCTGTAGGATTAATTCATGACAATTAAAGTGGTGTGAAATTGTTTTAAATCTGTGGATGCACCCTAAGAAGAGCATCATTGGCCCAGTACAGACGGCCCAAAGGGCCGTCACCAGGGTGTGAGTAGGGTTGGGGAGGGCGCAGCCCTACTGTGTATGGACAGTGCCATCATTTTTGCGTGCGGTCCATATGCGCGTGCCATGACGACGGCATGGTGTGTGCCGTGTTTAGACAACACGGTGTGCGCCTGATATCATGGCGCCACTGGAGAGCACCTAGGGCACCCTTTCAGCGATGCCAAAGGGGCTGAAAGGCCTCATTCCACCACTTCTCCAGGTAAAATGCCCCTTCTCCATTGGTCTGGAAAGGGCTGCCCTGGCCCCTTTCTTCCTGCCTTCATTCCCTCGGCAATCTAGAATGACACACAGCCTGAAAAGGAGCTCCGTTTTGGCGCTCCTTTTGGCGCCGCTGAAAGGGCGTCCTAGCCGTTGTCTAAATGTCATCATGACGCGCATGTATGGACGGCGTGCAAAATAGATGGCGCCGTCCATATGTGGTAGGGCCGTCTGTACCGAGCCACAAGGAGCTCCAAAACGGAGCTCTTTTTCAGGCCGCGCATCATTTCTGCTGCAACTAAATTGCCATGGGAACAAAGACAGGGAGAAAGGGGCACGAGGCCTCTTTCTCCCTGTCCTCCACTGGTTGGGCTGTCCTTGGGGCATGAAGCCCCAAGGACAGTCCTTTCCAGGCTGCAGGGAAGGGGCCTTTTGCCCCTTTTCTGCGGCCTGGAGAAGCAGTGGAATGGGGCCTCTGGGGCTGCCCTGCCCCCATTCTGGCGCTTCTCTGTGCGCCTACAGACTGCCCCTTTTGGGTGGTCTGTATAACCTCATTGTTTTTTAGAGTACATCTTCTTGTGCCCTCAAGTGCTTTCTTATGGCTTCACTGTTTCTCTAGCTTAGGTGTTTTCTCGGAAACATTTATTACTCAGAGGAGGTGCCCTGGTGGCGCAGTGGTTAAATGCCTGTACTGCAGCCACTCACTCAAAACCATAAGGTTGCGAGTTCAAGACCAGAAAAAGGGCTCAAGCTCGACTCAGGCTTGCATCCTTCCAAGGTTGCTAAAATGAGTACCCAGATTGTTGGGGGCAAGTAGCTTACAGTTGTAAACTGCTTAGACACTGCTTAGGCGGTATGAAGCGGTATATAAATGAAGCTATTTGTTTGTTATTGTTTGTCTTCTCCTCAGACTGAGAGTGTGACATGTCCAGGCTAACCCAGTGGTTTTTCCATGGCTGAATGGGGATTCGATCCCTGTCTTCTCAAAATCCTAGTCCAAGGACAATATCCCACTACAATGTTATAGTGCTATTATTCCACTTTAGTTGCTATAACTGCCTCCTGTGCCATTCTGGGGTCTGCAGTTTAGTGAGGTCTACGACCTCGTTGGCTGAAAATTGTAAATGCCCCTTTCTAAACTGCAAATCCCAGGATTCCACAAAAGGCAACCATGGCAGTTAAAGTGGAATAATAGTTCTATAACAGCATAGTGCATTGTTGTCATTACATTCAGAAACATGCTGATTCTGAAAGTTTATTTATAAGTATATGCATGGAAATCTGTGTCCTCCTTGCCACATGTCAGTGACTGTGCTATGTTTGACAAGAAAGGTCTTTGGTTTCATGCAGTAGGGCTCATGTTAGTCTTTATTGATTTGCTGTGTTGCACCTTTACTGGTGCTACCTCCAACTCACACCTGTACTCTACTGCAGAGTTACATTTTTGGATTACACCTCCAAAAATTACCCAGCCTGACCACCAGCCATACTGTCTGGCCAAACCTAGGAGTTGTCCAAAAACCTACCACTCTCCTGAATGAACAGAAATAAATTTGCTTATCAAGGATGGCCTCAAGCCTAAGAGAAGGAGTGGGATTACCATTTGTGCACCCTTCCTCTTGTTTTCCAAACCTGGATCTTTGAAAAATAATTTCTGGCTGGTTGCCTATTTTAAAAGAAGAATCTGGATTAGTGTTCATGCTTCAAGTCAGATTGAAAAGATAGAGCATGTAAGGAGGAAGTATGCTTGTGAACGATTTTCCATAGTTGAGCCAGGCGAACAAAGCAAAGTTATTCCCCCTGTAGCTCTGCAAATTCAGCTGTTGAAAGCAACTTGAAACCAGCAGTGCTGGCCATGCAAATTGACTAATAATGTTTTTCCTTTAACCTTCCGCCCACCCAACATACAGTATGTGACCACAGAGGAAAGATTGTCATGTTAATGTATTGTAAATTCATTATCTTAGCAACTTCTCTATCTTTCTACCTCAGGCTCCTTTAGCAGGTTCCCCGCCTCAAGATAGAACTGCACAAATCACCCCTGTTAAATGAGAACATTGTGTGTGTGTGTGTGTGTGTGTGTGTGTGTGTTTAAAACACACTACTAATTCAGAAACTTGCTTTGAGTATGCTTTGCCGGTGAAGGAGATTACCCTCTGCATTATATGAGTGTTGGATGAAAAACATTTTCAAATCCTTCTTGTACAGTATATGAGCATGTGCAAAAGCTGTTAATCGAAGTGACACAGAACAGAAAAGAGGTGTTTTAACAATGGGTGAAGACTTCTAATGTTTCTAGTGGCATTGTGTTCAAACCACACACAAGGCAAATACAAAAACTGATTTGAGGATGCGGGTTTTTGGCAACAGGGGGACAAAATGAGGATACTTTTCCCCAAGTGAATTTTCCCTTCACTCCCCCAACTGTATAGTATTGCAGCAACTTAAAACTTCAGACGAGCATTTAGAAATATAACATACCCATCCAAAGAAAAGGAGCAGACAGCATTGCCAAGGGAATGGGAACACAACAAATATAAGAATTCTAGGTGTGAATGATTTTGAGTGCCTCATTCCATGAAATTTAGAGGGACTTGCAGAAGCAAAGTTTGCCCCATGGGATGGCTTTGGCGAGTAACCCTTATTCATTATGCAGTTGACCACTGCTCCACTAGGATAAACTGCTGGATATGCATGCCTATACCACCATGACAATTCCAGGCTAAATCTGGATCTAAGCCATGTGTTGTTATTGGATCTGGAGGAAGCTACTTTAGACTACAGCTCTCAGACTCCCTAGCCACTACAGCCAGCAACCTGGGGCTATGCTGGTTGGGGAATTCTAGGAACTATAATCCAAAGGTAACTTTTCCAAGCTCTGGTAATTGTTTTATTTAGTTTTTTTTTAAAGTAGAAGGCAATAGGAAAAAGGAAGACTTCATTGCAAATGAGTGGACTTAGTGAAAGAAGCCACAGCCTAAAGTATGCAAGACCTGAGCAGGGTGGTGGTGACAGGGTCACTTGGTCTCTCATTTGTAGGAACACCATACATCAGAGTTGACTTGACCACAGTTAACACACACACACAATACATGTGTATATATTTTAAATTGGAGAATTCCACTGCAAAAATAGGAGAAGTGTACATTTTTCAAAGAATAATTGAGATTGAGGTTCTCATGCATTGTTGTTGTTGTTATCTGTCATCAAGAAGAGTGGCAAGTGTTTACCTATTGCTTCACCCGTTGTTGTTGTTTTTGTTGTGTTTTCAAGTCATTTCCAACTTATGGCAACCCTAAGGAAAAAGTATCATGGGGTTTTCTGGACAAGTTTCTTCGGGGGGGGGGTTGTAACATTGCTATCCTCTGAGGCTAAGAGAGTGTGACTTGCCCAAGGACACTCAGTAGATTTACATGGCCAAGCTGGTATTTCAACCCTGGTCTCCAGAGTCATAGTCCAATGCTCAGACTACACCACACTGGCTCTCAGGGTTAAGCATTTGCAATTTGTTATTTAGCTGTTAATTCACATATTGTTTCAGAAATCTGAAGTCAGGTAAGTTTGGGTGAAAATGTGAACCAAATGCCATGCCTACCCTCTGCTTCCAGGCTGGAATGGACTTTTGAATGGATGCATGCAGAACTGGAAATAAATGGTCTATCCGTTCTTGGTCTGTAGTAGGTTTATGACTGCTATGATTCCTAGAAGGGAGAAATAAAAGGAAAAGGAAATGAACTGCAAATTCAGGTGATTCTCATATTTGAAGAGTTGGTCAGGCCATTGTTCTATGACACTGAAGCTTGTGTTGCTGATGAACTCCATCATGGCAACTAATGATTAGTAGCTGAACACCAACACTTGATCTATCAATTCAGCTTCACTTAGAACTTGGGTACGGGCCTAGCGATCCCATACAATTTATTAGGAACCTGGATACAAAATGTGAACATTTGGAATGTACTCCAGCAGCAGAATTAGCAGGGTTCTTAGCTCCTCAGTAACCAGGGAGCACATAAATCAATAGCTCAGCTCATTTTGTTCAAAGCAGCTTGGAGATTTAAGAGAAGCTATGTTGCATATCAGCACAGTTGGCTGCCAATCCAGTTTTCCTACCCATTTTATACCTGCAGGTCTTTTCTTTTGCTTTAGTCTTCTGTTGTTGCATATGTTTCTGGTCTACAGACAACCTTTCATAGGTTCGTTAAGTGTAACATGCCCTTTAATGGAGAGCCATGGGAAACACCTGCCTTCTTAGCTTTGCCAGATTTTTAATGTACTCTTCATTGCTTTGTGCTTATCTCATTTATAATTATATTAAAAGATTTTTGGCAGCTGTCATCAAATAATAACAGAGCCGCAGCTCATACCTTTTAAGTCCACATTCTTGGTGTCTCGGTAATTTCATACTGTGCTTTTATATACATGCGTTGCTTTTAATTGGTTTTTTAAAACTCTGATTTTTAGAAAATGAATTTTAACTGGATGGCAAAACATAATCTATGACAAAACAAAAAAAAATTTTTTTAAAAAAAACACCCCTACTATCTTTGGATTTAGGTTAAACTTCCTGGCCCAAAACAAGAAGACTCTAAAATGAAATTTTATTGAAATTTCTTCTGGGATTTTCATATTAGGGCCATAGTTCTCAATCTGTAAAATGATGAAGTCCTTCATCTGTTTCTATGCTTGCATATGTCCCCAAAGCTTGGATGTTACTCTTTAGACAACAACTCCCAGAATCCCCTAGCCAGCATGGCCAGTGAGGATTTTAAAAGCTATTGCCCAAGAAAGTAACCTATTGAAACTCTATATGTCATATTGTGCTTTAGTTCCAATAGGGGTTAAATGAATGGCTCCCTGTGAAACTAGATTGGTAAGTACATGTGAGAAGGCTTTATTTCTAGCAGCACACTGACTATAGAAACCAGCCCCAAGACATAACAGGGTACCTCCATCTCTTTTCAGTTTCTGGCAGGAATAATTTTTATTATTATTTTATTTACTTATACTCTGACTTTCTCCCAACATAGAGAGTTCAGGGTGAACAGCAAATTTAAACTGGTACAATTTAAAAACAACACAAAAACATTGAAACACATAATATTTAAAAACAATTAAACAACTGTACATTAAAAATATTAAAATGCAAGAAAAATGTCAGTTGTTACTCCATATCCATGGATTCTTCATCCACAGCCTGAAACATCCGCAGCCTGAAAATATTTTTTAAAATATATATACATTCCAAAGAGCAAAGCTTACTTTTGCCATTTTATGTAAGGGACACAATTTTACTATGCAATTGTATTTAATGGGACTTGAGCATTGGTGGATTTTATGGGGTTTGTAGTTTGGTAGTGCACCAGAGCTAACAGGAAAAGTTAAATATATCACAAAACTACAAATCCTAGAATTCTATAGCAATGAGCCTTGGCAGTTAAATGTAATTTCACCCAGAGAGGCTTCCTATTGGTATTGTTACTGCTTTGTATGCTTTTAATGGTTTTATATTTTTAACTTATATTAATGTGATGTTGTTTTATTCTGTATTTCACACTGTACTGTTTTCAAAATATCTTTTGTGAGCCGCCTTGGGTCCTGTTTAGAAGAAAGGCTGCATATAAATAAAATAAGCATAATAAATAATAAATAGCTCAGCACCCACAATCAAGCAAGAGGTATGGCATAAGTTTGAATCAAATGATATCCACTTAGCCACCCAACCATTTAGTGAGCCCACATCCCCATAAATATAAAAGTAACTAAAGTTACACTGTGAAAGGAGTGACATCAACCCTTATTTTTGCTGGTTTTTATTTTAGTTGTTGTGAAAATGAATGCATTGAAAGTCCATTTAAAAAGCTATTTTTTTTTTTTTGGCTTTGATTGTTTAAAAAAGGAATGAACCACAAAAACTAATTATAACTTTGTAACTAGTAACAACTTTAAACTAGTGTTGAAAGCTATTTTAAAAAAATTATTAATGCCTCTTCTTATAGTGTTTGATAAGTAATTTGCTGCTGTTCATTATCATGGAAAGGCTTGTTCTCTTATTTGTACTTGCTTCATTACTTTTCACTTTAGGGATTAACAAGTGAATAGTGTAAACTTCTAAAATCTTGTCAAATTGCTTCTGAAATGCATAACAATTCCATTAAAAGTAATTTTAAAAATAACTTATAAAACATTACTCATCCTACCAACCAAGTAGTTTTGTTTCCACTTATAATACTGCTGTTGAAATGTGATTTTGTCTTACCCTTGCTACAACCCTCCCTATAAGTCATTAAAGGTAGCTATATTACTTGTAAGTAGTTATTTTCAAGAGGTTTGCTTGAAAAAAACAGGTGAAAACATCTATAGGAGCTCTTATCAACAAGGATAAAGTAGGCTGGATGAGATTCAAATCTTGGCATTTTTGTTGTGTGCCTTTAAGTAATTTCCAATTTATGAACCTCTTAAGGTGAACCTATCATGGGGTTTTCTTGCCAAGATATATTCAAGGGGGTGGGTGGGTGGGTTGCCATTGCCTTCCTCTGAGGCTGAGAGGGTGTGACTTGCCCAAGGTCACCCAGTGGGGTTTCAAACCTTGATCTCAAGTCCTTGTCCAGCACTGAAACCACTATACCCTACTGGTTCTCAAATATTGATATCCTGGCTAGGAAAAGAGAATATCTTTCTGGACTAGAAATGTTAATTTCTCCCCATTTTTCCAAATGTACTTTTGAAGGACTAAATATGCCACTCATAGATATGGTATCACTGAGATAAAGATGAGAGAGTTTGTGAAAATGTGGGTGTCAACGACTTGTGAAGAATAAAACACCAAGTTGTCATCTGCGGAGCTGTAATTTGTGAGGAAGTTGCTGTTAATAGTGAAGTGTGAAAAGAAAGCTACACATACCCCCAAGGCTAAAGCTGGGGAGGTATTTTGGAAAGCTAGGAACTGTCAACAGCAACAGTTAACAGGAAAAATCTGTTCAAATGTGTGGCAGGTTAGGTGGCCACGTTTTGGAACGGCTAGATCAGGGATGAGAATGAAGAGGGTGGGTGGGAGCATATTTTTAATTCATAGCTATTCACATCTTCCAAAAGAAGGACAAGAAAGATATTAGACCAATTTGCTTTTTGAATGTAGCTCTCCCCCTACACCCATGCAACACAAAATAACAATGATCATATACACTGACATGCACATACCCCATGCATCTGAGGAAGTAGACTGTATATGAAAGCTCATACTACCAATGTCTCTCAGTCTCAAAGGTGTTACAAAATTCCTGTGTATATACATACACTGATCTCAGACAAAAATGCATCACACTGTGTAAGAGAGCAAAAAGGATGAACCTTTATCAGAAGCATTGGAAATGGAAAAAGTGGCCACCTAAGCAACCTATGGGGCCCGAATTCAGCACTGGAGACAATGGGAACCCATTTTGAGGAAAATGTCAGTGCAATAAAATCAACCTAACTTCTGAATTTGGCTCAAATTTGGAAGAGGTAAGTTGGGCACTGGAGGAGTTGTGATAAAGTCCCAAGTCCTGATTGATTGTTTTTACCTTACCAGAGCATTCTATTTATTATCAGAAGCTCAGATCCATGTCTTTTGGCACATGCTGCTTAATATATAAACTACCAATTTTTACTAAATTCCAACATTTATACATGTATATATTTTGCTAAAACATTAAAATGGACGGAAAAGGTAAAAAAGGTAAAGGAAGTCCCTTGAAATCAAAGGCTTTCACAGCCAACAGCCATGTTTTTTGTGGGTTTTTCAGGCTGTGTCGCCATGTTCTAGAAGAGTCTATTCCTCATGTTTTGCCAGCAGCTGTGGTTGACATCTTCAGAGAATGCTGGCATGGAAGAGAGTGGGGTATATATACCGTTGGTTGAGAGGAAGCGAATGGCCTTGCCATTCAACAACAGAACAATATACAGATCAACATGCAAATCTCTTCCTCTCAACCAATAGTATATATATCCCAATCTCTTCCATGCCAGCCTTCTCTGAAGATGCCAGCCACAGCTGCTGGTGAAACATTGGGAATAAACTCTTCTAGAACACGGCCTCATAGCCCAAAACCCCAAGA
Source organism: Urosaurus nigricauda (assembly GCA_034509955.1). Taxonomy (NCBI): domain Eukaryota; kingdom Metazoa; phylum Chordata; class Lepidosauria; order Squamata; family Phrynosomatidae; genus Urosaurus; species Urosaurus nigricauda. The sequence goes on along the minus strand of JAOEGL010000001.1, from coordinate 354,288,590 downwards.
AAAACTGTAGTCCTTGACATGAATGTTTAGTCATAACTGACTGTAGGGGAGGGTGCTCATCTCTGTTACTAAGCCGAAGAGCCAGAGTTGTCCAAGGACTACTCTGGTGCTCATGTGGCCAGTATGACTGCACCTAAAGCTGCTACCTTCCCACTGAAGTGGTACCTATTTATCTACTTTGCATACTTTCAATCTGCTAGTTTGGCAGAAGCTGGGACTAGTGACAGGAGCTCACCCCATCATGTGGCACATGGGCCTGGAACTGCCAACCTGCCAATCTTCCGATCATCAGAATTGGTATCTTAACCACTAAGCCACCACATCCCTTCTAAAATAGACAGAACCGATTGGTAATTATTTTGAGTGACAGCACTGGTTGCTTGAGCAGGCAACACTAGGTTCAGTAAGTAGGAACACTAGGTTCAGTGAGTAGGAATTTCATGCAAGAATATTGAAGCTCAACTTCAGGATAAATTTCTTAACAGTAAGAGTTATTCAACAAAATAACAGACCACCTTGACACATTCGTTTACTCTGACTGCTGGCTTGTCCCAGAGCTCCTAGTTCTTAACTGATCTCAAAAGCTTACCCAGGTTAAAGTCTGAATACCTTGGGCCAGCCATTCTTTTATATCATAGCCTATCACACTGATACCATCCAAGGATTCAGAGCTGAGGATGGAGAAACCATGCAGGCATGAATGATCTGATAAAAATTTAATCCTAAATAAATATTTGATTTCGTGAAATAATTTTAGAAGTAGGTAACTTGTGACTGTCACTGAGACATTTTTCTGTTCATGGATGTCACAAAGTACTTCTGGCTTTGAGAAGAAAGAACATTGGTGCCAGGTGTGAACTAGTTGGTGGTATGGTTTCTCAAGTCTCTCTTTCCAGGCATAATAACAGAACTACTGCTGTGTTTCCTTAATATATTGAAGGAAAATAATTAATTCTTCTCAAATGTGATGTAGCCAGCAAGACGCAACATCCCCAGATGAAGAGGCCTGAACATTTTAGTGAAAACATTTCTTTGAAGAGAAGTTTTATGTGAAGATTGATGAGGTCAGAGGAGCTTGAGCAGGGAGAGATTTGGAGCAATAAAACAGGGAGAGATCTCAAATATAAAAGCCAACTCTTTTTGGAGCTAAGCATTTCCCTCCACCCTCCATTTTGATTAATTGCTTGGCACCAGAACTTGGACATTAATGGGGCAAAGTCCATTGAGGAAATGAACTCACTGGGAATCATTGAGGCAAATCAAAAAAGATTTAAAGTGTGAGCCAAAGGAGACAGCCTTGTTTTAGTATTTGTCGGGTGGTGGTGGAGGAAGGGGAATTAAATATAATGAGAGCCTAGAATCCACACCTTCCAAGCATGTATCATTCATCTTTATCTTAAATCAAGCACAGTATATGGAGTAATAATGGGTGATAAGTACTATAACACATTTTTAGGTAATGTAACTCTGCGCTGTTGTGGTAGAACTTCACAGATAGGAATTCTTGCGATAGGAAGTGGTCATTCAAAACACAACTACCCACAGTGCTAATAGCTTCCCAACAGAAGGAAAAAGTGATATAATGGCAAATGTATAACTGCTCCTGACCACCTGTCCCCTTTACTGGGGCTCATGCCCTACAAAGCTAGCAGGCTTCCCATTGGCAACTGGTCAGCCATTGTATGAATAGGATGCTCTATTAGATAGGCCTTTGGTCTGATCTGGCCTGGCTGTTTTTGTGTGCTTGCTTTCACCAGCAGCCATTTAGGGAATGGTGAGCCAATGTGGTGTTGTGGTTTGAGTGTTGGACTGCAACTCTGGAGACCAGGGTTTGATTCCCTGCTCTGCCATAAAACCCATTGGGAGAACTTGGGCAAGTCAAATGCTCTCAGACTCAGGAGAAGCCAATGGCAAACCTCTTCTAAACAAATCTTACCAAGAAAAAACCCCATGATAGGGTTTCCATAAGTCAAAAATGACTTGGAGACACACAACAACAACTAATGGGGAAATGTGGAGGCATCATGTCATGTATTTCCATAACTGCACCTTATAGACATTTCTATAACTAAATGAGGAACATTACTGAATGTGTTGCACTGCATATTTCTGCTGAACAGTGTTGTTATATTGATTTCTTTGTGACAGATGGTGAAGAGGGAGCCATAGATCACTTTGATATTCCCCATTTGATAGCTCGCTAATTAGAACCAACTAGACTCATTCACTCATTTGTTGAATGGTGAGTCAATATATAGATAAATCACACTGATTCAATGGGTCTACTCTAGTCAAGACTTAGAATTTAGACTCTAGTTAGGGAGAATCAGATCATGTAAATTAATTCCGACTGGTCTAGGAACCTTTAAACACCCCTTGTCCAAATATTCTATCCAGTGTCTTATTACATAACAATATATTACATATAGTTTAGTATGAAGGATATAGACTGAGAATAAAATTTAAATTAGCTGGTGTGAATTTAGAGCATTTTAGCTTAGGGGAGATTTATTTATTTATTTTAAATTTATTAATTTATGTTTTTATTCCACTTTTCACCTGATAAGAGACCCTAAGCAGCTTACAATGCCAGATAAAACAAAGTTTTTAAAACTGTATGAGTTATAAAAGTTTTAAAAGTCTTAGACAATCAGTCCAATCAAAACATTAGCCTCAAAGCAATTTAAAATTTCCTTGCAAGGCTGATGACAGAAATAATTTCTCCCCAAATATTTATTGATATGGCTCAATCTTTGGTAACCAAATTTCTTTTTGTAAAATTCTGTCCCTGCTAATTCCCATCAACTATCTCAGATAGTGTTGTTTTGCTTTACTCCTAAACTTTAAGTAAAGTGGGACCTTGTTTTCTGCTGGGGTTTGGTTTCAGGTTCCCCCATGGATGGCAAAATCTGTGGATGCTCAAGTCCCATTAAATATAAAGGCAGAGTAAAATGGTGTCCCTTATATAAAATGGCAAAATCAAGCTTTGCTATTTGGCATTTATACTTCTTCAGAATATTTTCAAGCCGTGGATACTTGAATCTATAGACAAAATATCTGTGGATAAGGAGAGCTGATTGTACTAAGTTTCCACAAAGTTTAAAGTATTGGATGAAATGGAAATGTCTCAGAATAATATAAGTAACCTGAAAATATTGGCCATGAGTTCCACACAGCGGAAAAATAATAAGTTTGTTCTCTTTTAAGAATATTTATAGAAGGTAAGATTGAGAGAAGCGGTTACTACTACAGAACCCATTATTGGTAAAGGACAATCCAGATGGGATTGATTATGGCATTATTTGTGGCAATCCTATGTTTGCTATCATATCTGGTTCTGTCCTAAAATCTGAGTCTAAATCCAGTTGTTAATCCCAACTAGGATGCATCCATTGAAGCAACGGCAAATTCGTCACGTCAACACTTGTGAAAGTTCAATTGATTCAATAGATCTATTCTAGTTGCGACTAAGAATTGGATTTAAGTCCCAGTCTAATAATCTCGCTTGCCATGGAGATTGGCATTGATCTTGTTGGGCTAACATTGCCTGAGTTGCAGCATTGCACTGAGAGGTCCACAGACTCAATTGAACTAAATTGAAGCCAATGAGAAAAATGTGTTATTGAATTTTACTAAACAACCAGGGCCCAAACATTAGACACAATGAAGTGTCTGCATCAGACAAAAGATCCTAGGGAAAAGCAACAACAGCCTTCTGGTTTTTCCTCTTGAACTCTCTAGTTGTTCCCTCTGTACGAAAACAGAGCTGTGTGTGCCATGCCATCTATTCTGGGTCTTCCAAACTAGCCTGTCTCAGCTATAGTGAGGATACTATCCCAGCATCTGTGTTCAAGTAAGAGTTAACTCTCAGTTTAGCTTGCTTCAGTACACAGAAACAGGAATGGCCATTATCTAAAGTTTTTTTGTGGAGCTTTTGGGCTATGTGGCCATGTTCTAGATGAGTTCCTTTCTGATGTTTCACTAGCATCTGTGGCTGGCATCTTTCGCCACAGATGCTGGCAAAACGTCAGAAAGGAACTCTTCTAGAACATGGCCACATAGCCCGAAAGCTCCACAAAAAACCATGGATGCCAGCCATGAAAGCCTTTGTCTCCACGCCACTATCTAACTCAGTGGTTCCTAAACTTTGGTCCGCCAGATGTTTTAGATTTCAGCTCCCAGAATTCCTTATTGTTGCCCAAACTGGATAGGGCTTCTGGGAATTAAAGTCCAAAACAACTGGAGGACCAAAGTTCAGGAAACACTGGTCTAACCTTTTCCCTCAGATAGCAAAATACCTTGGGCCAGGCCCACAAATAATATGTAATAATGTGAGATTGCTAATGCATACATGCGCGGAACTAACCAAGGAGACGTTAGTTCATCAAGGTGATAATTCTTCATAGTGATTATAATTGCAATGTCTCTAAATGATTCTAGTCAGTCCACATTACAGGCATTAACTAATGAACTCATGTCAGGGTGACAAAAGTACAAAATGGTCAAAGCATCACATAATTGTTTAGCATGGAGAATGAGAACAGGTTCTGAGAGCTGGGGATGCAGCAGAATATCTGAATTATAAACATGTCAAAGAGATGCTCAGTATATCAAGATAAAGGTAATATGGGATCCTGAGTCTGGACTGTTTGGATACTTTCTCACAAGAGGTAAACGTTATTAAAACGTGATTAAAATGTGGTATTAGCATGATCGGGGGGAAGATTATCACACCCCCGTGAGCTTTTCCCGTTTGTATACTGTGTGTAAACTGTAAGGGATGCATTACTGGGAAATAATGGAAACTCTTTATTATCCAATTACATGTTCATTACAGTTTATGCATGGGACATGAATAGGAAAAGTGCACAGGGGTATGATAATCTTCCCCCCAATCGTGCTATCACCATGTTTTAATCATGTTTTAATGATGCTTGCCTCCTCCCTTGACTCAAACAGCATTCTCCAAACTGATGCCACCCATCTCCTTTTGACTACTGCTCCTATCTGCCCCAGCTAGGATGACCAAATATGGAAGCTGTAGTCCAAAACATCTGATGTTGGAAAGAGTGGTGTACATAAATCATTTTTTGCATTAATCAGAATTAGCATATGCTGAGCAAAATGGTGGCAAGTTTATGATAAATTATATATATTTAAATGGGTTTACAGCTAACATCCCTTTGGCATCACTAAAGCCTATATAGGTGATGTCTTTGAAAGGTCTACTTCACACATGTTTGGTGGAAAGTAGAAATATCACCAAACTTGCTAACACCATGACAATGAAGCAGATCAGTAGTTTTCAGTGGAACCACTTTCAAATTTAATAGTTAGGATTCTAGCCTACGAAAGATTTAGTTTTCCTATTTAATGCATATTAGAAGACTACAATGTATTGGGTCTTTTTTGTATTTTTTAACTGCTGAAACAATTGATCTCTTGTGAGCCAACTAACAGCCAAGTATTGATAAAAAATTATCAAGTCCCAGGTGGATTAAGCTGCCATATATTTCATTCCAACTTTGTTAAGTGTTTAGTACAAAGCTTAGGAAAGGCAATTTGAAATGTTTGTAAAGTCAATGGAAGTCAATGGTCTTTCATGCCAAAATGCCTCCACTAATTTGATTTTATGATTTTAATGTTTTTAAAAAATGATTTTATGAATATGTGACATGTATTAACATTTTGGAGGGAAATATTCTAGAGTTTATTCACAGAAGGTTGAGTCTAGATTGCATTGAAGCAGATCTATTGTAATCAGTAGGATCTAAGCTATAGCTTGAGTACGTCTCACATTTATTTCAATGGGTCTGCTTTAAATATGTTTAAGCATAGATCTAACCCATGAGGACCACTGAAAGCTGGGCAGTCATAACACTGTGGAATTATCCTTGCAAAAAGAGAGAGAGAACAGAGTAAAAGAAAATAAATTCATAATCACCATGATTATGATGATTCCCCTCGTCCTCCTCCATAAATAAAGTAGATTGACATATTAAGTAAAGGGAAAGTGGGAAATGGAAGAGAGGGAACATTTGGAGAAAAGCCATAAAATTTGGGTCTGATTTTAACCTCAGGGTCTGAGGTCTTACAATTATGAGCTGGAGGATCCAAAAAATGGAAACAGATAAATGACAGTGAAATGGTAGTACCGGAGACAGTGGTTACAGTGAACATTTTGTAAGATGTGATATTTTTAAAGATTTTTTTAAAAATTAAAAAATTAAAAAATTAAAAAATTAAAATGTTAAATGTTAAATTAAAACAATAAAAAAATTAAAATTAAATCTCTCTCTCTCTCTCTCTCTCTCTCTCTCCCTCTCTCTAAATTAAAAAAACAAAAACTCTGAGGCCTCTCCTTCCACTGATCCTCACCTCACTCACATCATCTCTGAATGCAGGTGAATGTCAGAACCTGTTTCTGCCACAAGGCAGATGTTTGGGGAGGGGTAGTGCCACCCTTCCTCAGGGTGTCACCTGGTGCATCTCATACTCCTTGCATCCCCCTAGTCATGCCCCTGGGTGTATAGCTATTATTAGTTCAATACAGCCAGCTGAATGTAGGAGTTTCTGTCCATTGAGCTGTTGTCAGGTTTCCCTAGCAGCTGAAACTATTCTAGGTTTCTGAACTGGTTTAATATTGGTATGTCAGGGATAGCTACAGCTCTGTATCATATCTTTTTTCCACCATCAAGTCTGCTGCTTCAGGGGATGAGGAGGAATATGGTTTCCCTCTACCTAAGCATACAATATTCTTGGAAAAGTTGCCCTGGTTGTTGTTGTTGTACACCTTCAAGTCATTTCTAACTTATGGCAACTCTAAGGAAAGCCTATTACAGGGCTTTCTTGGCCAAATTTTCCCTTTGAGGTTAAGCGAGTGTGCCTTGCCTAAGGTCACTCAGTCAGTTTCCATGGTTGAACATGGATTTGAATTCTAGTTTCCAGAGTTATAGTCCAGTGCTGAAGTGCTGGCTCTACAAGATCCCATTTGGAAGATGGGTCTTTTTCAGGATGAAAAATCACCCATAAGTCTTTCATTAAAATGAAGGTGCTAGGGTAAAGAGAGAAAGAGAAAGTGTGAGTGTGATAGAGAAAGAGAGAGAGAGGTTACAAAATGCCCTTTGGCTGCTCTTTACTGTGTGGTGAAATTTCACAATATCTCACCTCATATACTATATGGGCCCTGAAGGCAGCTGGAAAGATTTAGAAGTGAATGCCTCTTTTGGTCTAAGATTGCCTCTCTGTTATAACCAACAGTGTTGCCGGAATGGAGAGAAATTGGCTCAAATGAAAAGCCCAGACCAACGTGTGGAATGGAAATGGAGCTCAGGGCAACGCAGCGGCTTGATCAGGGTCCTCTGTTAAAAGAATCAGCCACCTGACTGCTCATTAAGTAACAGTAAATACAGGAAGGAATCCAGAATTGCAGATGGCTCCAAATGATTATTTTGTGTTCTAATGAGATCATGGGTAGTGTCATAAGGTAAAAACACACGCCAGCCTTTTTCTGTCTGAAGTATCAAAGCTTATAGGTTTTTAAAGGAATGCTTTAGTTTTGAGTCATCTTTTTCCAAGAGGATAAAGAAAAAAGTGCCCTTATATGAGGAATATGACACTGGCTGTACATGTATTCCATTTACTCACATTTGGCACACAGGAGATATTAAGTCGGTGGTTCGTAATTGCATTTATTGTCCTAGTCTTTGGCTTCCTCTGTGCGAGTGTGCATGTGTTAAGCATTGTGGTTCTCTTGGTTTGATTGGCATGAAGCAAATACAAACCACAACTGTAAAATCTTTAAACCTTCTGGCCATTTCTCCCCTTAAAAAAAAATTGATTAAAAAACATCTGTCAAACAGCAATTTGAAAACATGAAAACCAAGAAGTACAGTTAGAAAAAGAAAAACAAAGAATGTAAGAGCTTTTTAATGTATTAATTTAAATTTTGTCTCTTCAAGAAAGTCTTATATCAGGGAACTATACATGCATCTGAAGAAGTAGGCTGAAGTCTATGAAAGTTCATGCTATCAGGTTCTTTCCATCATTTTCCAGACTAACACACCTGTGTCTTTGAATCAGGGAATTACCGTATATACTCAACTATATGTTGACCTCATGTATAAGTTGAAGGCAGGTTTGGGGCCAAAATTATGGATTTTAATATAACCCATGGATAAGTAGAAGTTAAAACCGAGGTGCACGTAACAAAAGATCTAAAGGATGAATCAAAGGAAAACAATGCCAAAGAATTTACAAAATCCGAGCAGGAATAACTGTTTGTGCTCATACTGAGGGAACAGTGGGGAGGGCAGTGCTTCCAGGACAGATTACACTCCATTCTTTTACCAGAGGGTGGTTCCTCTTTTTATAAGACTTAATGTACAGTACTTACGTTGACCCATGGATAAGTCAACTCAGTTTTTTGGGGTCAATTTTTTCATTAAAATTTCTAAACTTATATATGAGCATATTTTCCAGATTTGTCCTTCCTAGTTATGTCAAATTCCATCCCATTCAGAGCTGACCCAAGACAGTTTGCCTTCTGAGGCAATGGATGAGATGCAACTGGCCATTTCATCTATGAAGCCAACTGGACCAGCAGTTCTATTTAACTTCAGTATGCCTGAGGGAACAGTATCTTTCTCTGCAACTGAAGGCAGCAGGTTACTTTTGAGGGTGCTGGATGGGCCACATAGTATAAATAGATGTATCTTCCAAAATAGGGAACTGGTGGGGACACTGCCACTGTTGCCCTCCATCATCTGCTATCTGCGGCATCAGCCTCCCTCTCCCTAATAGTAGGAACAATATATTTTGGCATCCCTAGGAGGTACCAGCACTAAGACTCATGGAACTAGTGTTCCATGTTCTGATCAGGAAATATGAAATATAACTACTTAGACCTCCTATAGCTGCTAGATATTTTTAAATGAAGTTGTTAAAGTGAGGAGCATGAAAGGGGCCACCTTGCTCCATCATTTAAATGACAATTCTACCCCCAGACTATAGGCCATCCCTAATTTTATGCACTAAGTTATTCTAAGTGAATCATAAACTGAACGGGACTTCTATAGAAATGGGACGATGATTTTGATTTCTGAATGGGAATGATATCACTTCTAGATTTTAAAGGTATCCTTTATTAGCTAGGGGATGAAACCTAAATCTAAACATTTTGCAAAGGATTAAAAACTGACATAGCCTTTAATTAAAAAGTTGGTTTATATTTTCATTATAGAAACTAATTGCTTCTTTATAGAAACTGCCAGTGGCTTAAATAGTAAAAGAAACACAGCTCAGTGTGTACCAATGTACTGCATAATAAACTTGCTGCAAAGCTCCTAGACTTGCTAGATCTCAGGATTTGATCCTCCCAATTTAGGTTTATTCTGTATTTCCCAACATGAAAATGATCGCTCTGACAGAACTATTGGCAGAGTTTCGGTTTATTGACATCTGGAAAGACTCATGCCACAGTAAATATGTTAGTCTTTAAGGTGCCAGAAGACTGTTATTTTAGCTACTAATGCTAATCCCATGAATGCAATAGCAACAACTGAAAGTCTTTAGAGTTTGCAGGTAATCTTTTCAAGTATCTTCAAAGGGTAAAACAAATTATGAATTAGAGGAAAATTATATGGCAGATGATTCACAAGGACAGCTTCAGCCAAGCAAAGCAGGAACAGATCTACAAGAAGGAACAAAAACACAGGAATCTCTTTGGAGGAGCAAAGATGCTTATTGTAAAAGAAAAAAGGGGGTGGGTGGGTTAGAAAAAGCAAAAGAGGAAAGCCCAAAGGCAGTGATTACAGTAGTGAATAGATTTCAACAATATAAATAAAATGGCCATGGTATAAGAGACTAGCTATTATATTCTCCACTCCCACCTCCAAGGAGACACCTGTACGTGTGCTTTTGTTGAGGGATGTCTGGTATGAGACTAAGCCATTCACATCAAAGTAACCTAAACAGTATAATAAGTGATGTGAGGTGATGAGAAAGGATGACATAAGTCATTTGATATCCAGGGGCAAGAAATGGAAACATACCTGCATAACAGGTAGTTGGCTGGGTCACAAGTATACTTCACCAGGAAGGGTCAAGGAGAAAGTGACAAGACTGAATGAGTCCAGATGGTGGAGTGCCCTTTAGTGGCTTATGCCCTGAAAACAAGGAAGTTTTTATTTTCTCCATAGGGGAATTAATGGAAACAAATGAGGCATTAGAACTGGGAATATTTTTTAAAAAATCAGGAAAAATGCAGGTTTCCTGGAATCATAACAATAAGCTGTTCTGAAAAATGTAAAAAAATGGAAGTATGTGGAACAGAGCTCAGAAAGGTTATTTTTTGGAGATCTCAACTCCCAGAATGCTCCATCCAGTACACTATGACCTTTTGTGGGAAAATGTTGCTGTTTTGGAGAGGTGGGATCAACAGGATTTGTGTGTGTGTGTGTTTGTGCAAATGATTTTTTCACAAAAAGTCTTCAAGAATGAAAAAATCATCCAACAAAACTCTTCAGTAACTCTCATAATCTTGCCCACTAAGGCAGGACAGATTTTGAAATTATTTATTTTTTGCATTTTAGAGCAAAATACGTGAAGACTTACATCCCCATTCAGTGACATCAGCCATGCAGTAACACGTAGTTATGTGTTATGTGTTATGGGAACAGTTTTCTGTTACCTTTGGTTGCAGTTGCAGATCAAATCAGAAGCATTCCCTCCCTGAGACCTTTTTCAAGCAGAGAATGGAACTATTTAGGATGCAAGAACAAGTAGGGATGGAATTTCCCTACAAAAATAACCACTTTGTACCTGGAGGGAGGGGTGGTACAGATAATAATAATAATAATAATAATAATAATAATATTTATTTGTATTCCCCACCCCTCCCATTGGATCGAGGCAGGATTCAAACAATTCATAAAAACATACATACAGTCAATATAAAATCTTAAAATCATTATCTTAAAAACCATTTAACAACGCGTATTAATATACTACAGTTCAACCCTTCGTCCTAGTCAGTTACTGTCAGTTATTCCATTATTAATCAATTTCTGGTGAATCCTTGATAATCTTTTACAGTAAATCAGGTGGATAGGCCCGCCGGAAGAGATCCGTCTTTAGTGCCTTCTTAAAGGCATCTAGGGTGGTAATAAGACAGATCTCTTCCGGCAAGTTGTTCCAGAGTTTTGGGGCCACAGCTGAAAATGCCCTATGGGAAGTTGACATTAATCTGGTGCCATTGCATTCTAGCAAGTTCTTCCCTGAGGTTCTGAGAGTGTGGGGCGGATTATGTAGGGAGAGGAGTTCCTTCAAGTAACTCGGGCCCAAGCCATATAGGGCTTTAAAGGTAACGACCAACACTTTGTATTGCGCCCGGGAGCTAATCGGCAGCCAGTGTAAGGATTTTAGAACAGGGGTGATGTGGTCCATTCTTGATGGCCCTGTAAGTAATCTAGCTGCCGCATTTTGGATCAGCTGAAGCTTCCGGACTTGGTACAAAGGTAGCCCCATGTAGAGCACATTGCAGAAATCTAAGCGAGAGGTTACCAGTGCGTGTATCAATGTTTCAAGGTCCTCTTTGCCCAGGTAGGGACGCAGCTGGTGTATTAGCCGAAGTTGATACCACGCACTCCTGGCAGTAGCCTCCACCTGTGAAGTCAGCTGGAGGGACGAGTCCAGGAGTATGCCCAGACTGCGAACTTTGTCCTTTAGGGGAAGTGTGACCCGTCCAGGAGAGGTTGACAAATCTCCATCCCTGGGCTAGGGGAACCTATCACAAGTACCTCCGTTTTCTCTGGATTCAACCTTTGTTTGTTTTCCCTCTTCCAGCCCATTACCGACTCTAGGCAGGCATTTAGATAGGAGATACCATCCCTGGTCACTGCATCAGTCGGAGACATAGAGAAGTGTATTTGTGTGTCATCAGCATATTGATAACACTGAGCCCCATGTCTCCGGATGATCTATCCCAGCGGCTTCGTGTAAATGTTGAATAGCATGGGGGACAGACAGAATGGCACCCTGAGGGATGCCAAATGTCAGCTCTCTTTTATGAGAGCAACTGTCCCCCAGCTTCACCATCTGGAATCTGCCTGAGAGGTAGGAACGGAACCACTGAAGAACAGTGTTGCCAATTTCCATCCTCCTCAGGCGTTCCAGAAGGATACCATGGTCAATGATATCGAATGCCGCTGAGATGTCCAAGAGCACCAATAGGGTAAGAAGCCCATAACTCCGTGCAAGAAAACAATATTGTGAACTGAATGAATGTACTTGAAGATGATCCTCAGGGATAGGTGATTTTTCCTGTGCAGGGGGAGAGCTTTGCCTGTAAGAGGAATCACCTGGAGAGCTATCCTTGCATTGAAACCAATGGGGAAATCCATTGACAAAGAGGCTTCTAATGGCATATTGAAGCCATTTACCTGGGTCTCTGGCTTGCTGTGGTGACTGTGTTCTCACAATCAATGTGGATAACAAAATCTCTCTGCATCCAGTATCTTCAGCATCTCAACATGGCATGAAAACAGGATGCCAGCAGTTCAGCATTTCGCATGTGCTATAAAGATAAGAGCTTTATTACTTTTTTCCCCTGCGCCCCGAATTAACATGTTAATACTTTGTCCCCAAAGAAACAAGGGCCATTATCAAATCCTACATACATAATTATTCCTATTTATAATTTAACATTATCTGGCTTGGATGGAACTTGGGCAGGGAGCCAAATTCTCCCTTTTACTTCTCCATGCCAGTTGCCTGGGGTGCCTTGCTATATAGGCTGAACATAACTGAGGCACAGGGTCTCCAGTATCATATATTTGGAATTTATTTTCTCAGATGCGATGCGACTGAATATAATCCCTTGGCAAGAAAGCTGGAATGTGTGTGTGTGTGTGGTGCTACTTTATGGCACTGAGTCTCTGATCTGGAGCCATTTAGTTTCCAGCAAGGCACACAGGGTGACACAGCTTTGAGTTGAACTCTTGTGCCATCATATCTAAATCATGAAGGTCTCCTCAGGGATTGCCAGCCTGTTAATTATGTCAAAGGAAGGAAGGCATTGACTGATTTCATATTGTTAAAAGAGATGAAAATATAAGCTACTGTAGTTAGACAGTGGCGAATGGAAGGACAGCCCTCCAAAATGCTAAATGGAATGATGCAAAAACAGAATCTCACCAAAGGTGTTGGAAGGGTAAGGGTTAGCTCTTGCTCTCTATAATAATCTCTTCTACCCTCATATTAGTTTACATGTAACAGCTACTCAAAGCCCATAGCAAGGTGGGCAAAGCAGGAATAATTTTTCGCTTGAATGGTCTACCATTGTTGAAGTAAGCTCAGTCTGGACATCATGAGGGAGCTGACAAGTGTAGAGTGCATCTTCTTGAAAGAAGTACTGTATTCATTACCCCAGGAATGACATTCAAAAAGAAGATCATACATCAGGGACAATCCAGATTTTCTGAATGAGGCATAGACTGTGAATAGCCAGTTGTTCAAATTATGACCCTGGAGATAAATGACAGTGGAGGGAGGGAGAGAGAGGGTGGAAAATAATATATGGAAGGGAAGTTGTCTTATATAATGAGGGAAGTTGTCTTATTATGACCATGCAATTAAATTTACAGTGCTATATAAATAAAGGTTAATAATAATTTACATCCGTGGAACTGAAAGGAATCGTGGAGATCAGGTAATCCAATTGTCTGATCCATGCAGGACCTACAACACAAGATGCAATTAAAGAGCTATATTTAGGGAAGAAGCCTGGGAATTTCTACTGTTCTGGTCCCTTTGCAGTACTCTACTAGCCTTTTGAATTTGATTTTGACAGTACAAGGGAGGATGGGGAACTGGAAAGAGGGTATTGCTCCTGCTTCTCTTCAGTTCTATCAGCAGAATCACCTCCTTGCATTTCACTCCAAACCAACTTATGAAATGTGTGCCTCAAAGGCAGCATAGAAACATTTTTCTAAAAAAAAGTCTTGATCTACATAGAATCTATATAGAATAATATGATCTACATAGAATCTATATAGAATCTATAAAGGATAATTTATATAGGATCTATATTGAGAATCCTGTGCCATTGCTGAAATATGTGAGTGCACATTTCAGACATGTTTGGGTTACCTGGAACCTGGAGATCTAAATGCTGCCTTTATGTCAATAATCTTTTGTCCATATCTTTTGGCTGGGAGATAGACTTGAGGAGTGTCCTGTAGCTGCCTGAAATCTAGTACTTTCTTCCTGGCAGGATTAGAGTCATATTGTCAATATCATGTCAATGTGAAATGGAAACAATCCTGTATACAAAATTAACAAATGGACTTCAAGTTAAACATTGGGCAATTTGTGAGACTGCCTTGACCAGTCTCAGGGGATTGCTTGCAGGTGAATGTTCTGTTTTTCTTTCTGGATTGACTTACATTAACATCATGTCATTTTAAATTGCTTTCCTTGACAAAATAGACTGGTAGCATCATTTCATTACACTGAGTGCTCTTATAAACTTTCTGTTAACACACACACACACACACTGCTCAGTTCAGCAGAGAAAGAATATAGTTAACATGTCATAGATCATAGGCACTTCACACTACATTTCAAAAATGTTTCTGGAGTCCCAAAAACAAAGAAGAAAAGCACTGGAACACTGGCAATTAACTAGTTTTGCTATGGGACTGCTTTGGGAAAGGAAGAAGGAATATGAATAAGTGAGCCAAAGTTCCACCTGACCCTCTCAAGCAGAATTTAGCAGTTGATGTTGGACTGGAACTACCATAAGCCCTTACTATTGGCCATGCTGACCACGGATGGTGAGAATTGCAATCCAGCACCATCTGGAAGGAGACAATTATGCATTCTTTTTATAAAAACGCCTATTGAAAAATATCATTGCTATTGCTTTGATCCAAGATATTTGATCCAAGATATGGGAAATCTTTAGCTACAGTGCACGTGCCATATGTCTTTAACCTTTCATGGAAGGTTAAGCTCTGGAAGGTTTAATGGAGTACGTACCATGCCACATGCGAGAGCACTGCCCCATTAAAACAAATGGATTTTGAGCATATGTGTTTTTCCCCATACGCCGGAGGGGGGGGGGGTTCCAGAACAGATCCCTCATGTATGATGAGGGCCCACTGTATTTAAATTTTCTTTTTATTCGGGATGAATTCCTGTAGATCATTATTTTTCTTTTCTTAATGTTCAGCATTAAGCCTGCCTTAGCACTTAAAGTAGTTTCATTGAAATCCTAAGCAAAATTATCAACATCAACTTGGGTGATTCTGGATGAATTTTCAATAACAACAACAATAATAATAATAATAATAATATCATATATGTGAGAAGAGGAATGTGTTTATGTGTTTATATCTTCAAGTCACCTGTCAATGTATGGCAGTCCCATGGATTTTATAAAGTTTTCTTAAGCAAGCAATACTTAGTTGTGGTTTTGCCTGTTCCTTCCTCTGAAATATAGCCTACAGCACCTGGTATTCATTGGTGGTCTCCCATCCAAGTACTTACCATGACTGACCCTACTTTGCTTCCAAGATCAGATGGGATCTGGTGCTTTTAGTGTATTAAGGCCCATCCCTTGGAAGGTACAGGTATTGAATCTAGGAATGCTCATAGAACCAATACAGTCTTACGGTTGTTGTGGTAAGGGTTGCCTTTTAACTGCTTTGGATGGTGCAGCAACTTTAGCTGTGCCTGAATATTATCTGGATTAAGCTTCAGATTGTTTGCCCTCACCCAGTCCATTACAGCTGCCAAACACCAGTTTTAAACAGGAACTGCTTCCTTGGAATTTGGTGGAAAGGAGTGATAGAGCTGGGTATCATCAGCATACAAGTGACACCTTATTCCAAAACTCTGGAAACCTCTCCCAGTGGTTTCATGTAGATGATATTTTTATAGGAGACAAGACTGAACCCTGATGGATCTCACGGGTGGATGGCCAAGGAGTCAAGCAGGAATCCCCCAGCACCTTCCTCTGACAATGCCCCTTCAAAAAAGAATGGAGTCGCTGTAGGACCTCCAAGCTTCATTTCAGAGAGGTGTCTCAGAAGGACACCATATTCGATGATATTGAAAGTCACTGAGAAGTCCAACAGAACCAACAGGGACACACTCCCCTGTTCAGTTCCCTGTGTAGGTCCTCCAGCAAGGTGACCAAAGCAGTTTCTGTCCCATAACCAGGGCAGAAGCCAGACTGACATGGATCTAGAAAATCTGTCTCATCCAGGAACCCCTGGAGTTGAGAAGCCACCACACACTCCAGTACCTTGCCCCAAAATGGAAGATTGGAGACTGGCCTACATCTATCTAATATAGTAGGATCCAGGCAAGATTTTTCAGAAGAGTTGACAACTCATGCTTTAGTTGCTGTGGTGTTGCCTGTAACAGTTGTACAGACAGTTTAGAAATCCTTTATAAAAGAAATAGCAGCTTATTGACAAGCAAAATGTTTCCTGTCTACCTCTTGAATAAATACTGTAGAGTTGGCACCTGTAGTGTTGGCACCCTGCTTATTGCCTTTGAACAGCAATTTGACTTCACATTACTAGTTGCTTTCTGCAGTCTGTGAAAAGCTTCTCATATATATATATATATAGTTATAGACAGATAAGCATCTCACATTATTCTTTCTTGATCCATTAATGCTTTTTACCTATTAAAACATTTGGCGGATATGCGTGGCACTCATTTCTATGGCACAATAAAATAAAGTGAATAAAGAATTAACAAATGTGCAATAATATGTGGAATAAATCTACACTGTAGAAATAATGCAGTTTGAAAGCACTTTAAGTGCTGTAGCTGCATCTTAGGAAATTCTGGGATTTGTAGTTTACAAGGTCTTTAGCCTTCTCTGCCAAAGAGCACTGGTGCTTCATCAAACTACATGTCCCAGGATTCATTAGGAGGAAGCCATGGCAGTTAAAGTATTGTCAAACTACATTATTTCTACAGTGTAGATGCAGTCCAATATTAATAGTAAAGACTAGAGGCAGCAAATGACCAGCACCTATGTGTGCTGTCCCTTCAAGATTTCACCCAAATTATACTGGAAGGAGTAAGTGACATCCTAAATATGTGCCCAAATGTACTTGTCTTGATTTGTTTACTTCCAAAGTCTTCCTAAGAGTTTTGGTATGCACTCATACCTTCCAACATTTCACAACTGAAAACTGGGACACATGTTTTCTAGTGACATCAGAGTGTGGTCAAGATGTCAAAAGTTATTAATGAGGAACTATACACAAGATTGGAGAAGTTGTACCAGTTTGCTTTTGCCTAAGCCTTCTGGGATGGACAAGATTCTGTCCCCTCTTCTCTCTTCTCATCTCCCTTTTGTAGAGTTAATTGAGTGCAAACTATTTTACACTTTGCATCCAGTTTGCAGCAACTAGAGTAAGCAGAGGATAAAAGGCAAAAGTGGGAGGAAGAGAGAAAAATTGGGACATTTTAAAGGCAGCTGAGAAAGTAGGATGGCAGAAGACTAATCAGGACTGTCCTGCGTAATTGGGACAGATGGAGGAATGTGTGCTTTACTAGCTTTTGTCACTCATCTTCCCTTCTTTTATGTCTGCAATACAGGTTTTTAAGCAGAAATCTATCAGCATCTTGAGAGACTTTCTGCAAAAGATCATGTAGTGTCTAGAAAACACTTCTGCCAGACAGGCTTGTCTTGTAGACATAATTTTGTTATGAACTGTGTTCAGGCATGAATTTTGGCAGGGTTTCTTCACAGCTCTCTTGAACTTTATTTGACACCTTTAGTGGCACGTAATATATCTGAGATGCAGTCCTTGCAAAGGATTTAACTTTTTTTCTCCCTTTCATTATGAGCTCAAGGTTCCCCTTTGCAAATACTGTCTGGAGGACATTGCTGTCAAATCATTAGAGGAAATGCAGAGAATATTCTGGGCTGCAGGAGTTCTGGCCTGCTTTGGCCTCTCCGGTGGTTTTAGTCAACCATACAATGTTGGCAAGTTTGGAGTGTGTGGCTATGCCACTGTAGCACTATGGCAAGTGAGGCCATGCTTCTGAAACAGGAAATACCTTGAGGTTCAGAGTCTGTGGCACAGTTGCCAACCAGCCAGAAAAACATGAGACAAGCTGGCAGTAAAAAGAAAGGGGGTGATGCTGTTTTTCTATGCCTTTATATAATTTCTATGCTCATAAGAATTATATCCAAACATGATCTGAACCTGATTAAGGCTGCATCTGCATTGCAGAATTAATGTAGTCTGACACTGTGATTGCTCAGTACTATGGAATTCTGGGATTTGTAGTTCTGTGGGATATTTAACCTTCTCTGTTAGCAAACTCTGGTGTCCTACCAAACAACAAATCCAAGGACTCGATAGGGTGGAGTCATGACCATTAAAGAGGTGTCAAACTGCATTAATTTTGCACTGTGGCAGCCTTAAAGGATGATAGTGTCCACTTTGAGAGAAGTAGTAGTACCCTTCTATTTTCTTGGGCCAGAGCTGATCTGAAATAGTATGTCTCATTCAAGAAGGATGTGGACAAGCTGGGAACTTGTTCAGAGAAGTATTACTAGGACAGTTAAAGGTCTAGAAACCAAGCCATATGAGAAAAACCTTAGGGAATTTGATGTATTTAGCTTGGAGAAGAGAAGACTGAGAGGTGACATAACGGCCATCATTATATAGCTGAATGGATGTCATGTAGAAGTTGTGTGTGCTGTTGCAGACACCAGATGAACCAATGAATTCAAACTGCAAGAAGAGATTCCATCTAAACTTTAGGAATAATTTCCTGATAGTTAAGAACAATTTGACAGTATAATAGGCTGCTTTAGAGGGTGGCATACTCTCTCTCATTGAGGTCTTTAAACAGAGTTTGTATGGCATCTCTCAAGAGTGACTTAGCTGTCCACTCCTTCATGGCTGGACGTTGGACCAGCTAGTCCCTGCAGTCCCTTATAACTCTACTATTCTATGGTTATAAGATATGCTGAGGTTGTGAGCCAAGGGTGGTGAACATTTTTCATCCCCAGGAATAAATTTCATTTTAGAGACATTCTGATGAAGCACAGTCCTGTGATGTGTGAAGTCAAAGGTAAAAGGAGGAGACCAGCATAACTAGGACTAAGGCCCATAACCATTAGAAAAGACATTTCAACTTTTTAGAATGGGAAAGCCCTCTACAAATCTACAAATCAAATAATGGTATCATGAGGAAAGGGACTTGGCTGTATGGGGAAGCCCAGAAGACCAGGTTGGAACCCCAGGAGGACTGGATTCAACCCTAGGGTGGAGGTTCTCCATCCCTGGCCTAAACAATATTAGCCCTGATTGTTCTTGTTGTGTGCCTTCAAGTTGATTCCTATGATGACCCTTAGGCAACCCTATCATGGACTCCCAATGAGTTTCTGTGGATCGGTGGGAATATGAGCCCCGGTTTCCCAGAATCATAGTCCAACACACAAACCTCTACTCCACACTGGCTCCCTCAAGCCCCATAGCATTGTCAAAAACATTTTTTGAAACATTAAAATTTCTCTGAACTCCTTATAATCTCAAGCCCTAAACTGTAGCTTCCTTGGTTTGTGCATAAATCCTGCTTTGGTTAACAACAACAACAACAACTTATTTCTTATTTGCCTTTCCCCATGGATAGAGGCAGGGAACAACAACAGGCCAACAAATATATGCCAGTTAAAACATTTTATCTTGTATCTTTTAATTGATGTAACCCACTCTGATTGGAGACAGAGGAGCGGGCTATGAATAAAATTTTATTATTATTATTATTATTATTATTATTTTATTAATTATTAAAACACAACTTCAGTTAAATCATACATCAATTTAAAAGAAACAACAAGACACATATATATTAAAATGATTTGTTTAAAATGTACAATGTTGTTCTAACCATGGAGTGGATACCAGAGTTCCCGTCTTATCCTTCAACCCTTAACATACCCATGTTGGTAAAAAGGGTCTGAAGACAGACTCTAACCATTCTCTTTTGTATGTGGTTCCATTGCTCTATATGTTCAAGAACCCAGCAAATATAGTTACAGTCTTTTCCAGCAAGGCTGAAATCACTCTTAGAGGGAGGCAACTGCCTCAGGCAGCTCATTTTGAGTATCATGAAAGGGCAGCATATTCTTAGTTCTTTTATGGTATTTGCATTCCTAAGGATGGAAAAATTATTTATGGGATTTTCTGCTTTGTCTGCCAAAATAATTTGGCTGCCTTTGAGTATCATGCACCTTGATGTGGGGTAATATGGACTTGCACCATGGGTCTCATCCTTTGGAAAACAAAACTAAAACGGGTTTAATTCAATAACAAAGCAAAACAAAACAAAATGGAAATGGGGAATGATTTGATATGAAGGTGGGTAAGGAAACATATTTATAGACGAGGATTTTATAGATGTGAACATCTTCATGAGGTCTCAAACAGCAAAGTATCTCTTCAGACCTTCTGGCCAAGATACTATTTGACCAGAAAGTTTCACCAGTGTACTCAGGTTGTGGTCTCAGAGGGAAGAAGGAGGAAAATAGTCTGCTGGATTGTGGAATAAGGGAGCTTTGCCTGCCATCCCTGTGGCCAATCTGTGGCCATTTGGATCAAAGAGACAGAGCTGCACCCAAGTGCCATAGCCATCACACTACCTAGAGAAAACTATTCCATAAGGAGGTTCTGGATACCTACTGTAACACTGGAAAAAGTGATTGTGCTACTGTGACCTCCAGTAACACAAGCATAAAGCTTCAAGATGATTCTGACCTGTGATTCAACCTGGGAAGACTGGAGCTGGAATGTGTGTGCGTGCGAAAACAGGAAAACATAGAAGAGGGATTTTGCCTGTCTTGAAACAATGTTCTGAACTGGGGAGTGGTGTGTCTGAATTCTGTGGGTGATCAGAATGACATTTGCATTTTCCAAGTACAACCTGGATTTATTAGCATTGTATATTATGAAGAATACAGGTTTTAACCCTCTGCCATCATAGTGGCTTCCTGAGATTATGAAGGATTTGCCTCTTAAGACCTTAGACCAGATGTCACTTAACATGTGTCTAGGCCTGATCTTGTAAAGGCTTACCTTCCTGGCCCAAAGTCAATAAATGCTGGGTACTCCCTGCCTAGCTTTTGAAATTTCATCTATCATATAATTTTAGATATGCATACCACAAATGGGTATAATAAAATTTTCTTTCAGTGGTTTAGAATTAAAATGATACAGAAGCTCACACTGTGTGTGATATATATATATATATATATACCCCAGTGCTTCAATTACATAACTCTCCAAGCATTGGGATTTGCTGCATGGGGCCTTCCTTTGTGTCCCCTTCCCTAAGGGAGCAATACGGAGGCACGGACAGCTGACACTAGTGGCTCCCATGTCAGTGGAATGGTGAATCCAGTTTTGAGTCTGAACTATAGAACTATCCTCTAAAAAGATTCCGCACTTTAGCCAGAATTGGTAATAATGAGACTGAATTGTGGAACAGATTCAATACTCCATTGACATTAGAGTCGCCAGCTGGCACTGGGCAAATGTGAGAGCTTTCTTTGTCATGGCTTTGAAATGCCTTCACCTTAGAGGCCCAACTGATGTCAATGTTGGCCTCATTTTGGCACCAAATTTGAATGTGAGGTTTCAGCAAAGCATTTGAGGTTCACTAATCATACAGTGAGACCTCGACATCTGCTGGGGTTTGGTTCCAGGACCCCCTGTAGATAACAAAATCTGTGGATGCTCAAGTTCCATTATTTACCATGGCATAGTAAGATGCTGTCCCTTATAGTAAATGGCAAAATCAACGTTTGCTTTCAAGATTTTGGGAGGGATATTTTCATACTTTGCGTGATTGAATCTGAGAATACTCCATGGATATGTAAGGCCGACTGTACTTTGATTAGATGTATGCAAAGGGATCATGTGGCACCTAACTGAAAGAGAGAAGTTGATAGCATGAGCTTTCATAGGCTTGAGCCTACTTCCTCAGATGCACTGTGAAAGGTTTTACAAGATCCCTTTGCATACTGATTTTCCAGACTAACATGGCTATTACATTGGTTAGATGTGGACTTCTTTTTTCGTGTGTACCATATGCTCTGTTTTTAAATTCTTTTAATGGTTTAAAATTATTTTAAATTGTTGTTTTCTAAAGTTCTTCTGCCTGGACCCTTCTCTGAGAACTATGACTATAGAACAGGAAATAAATATTTTAAATAAATAAATATAAACCCCTTCTCCAGAGTCATTTTGAATTCAGCTTGGATGGGCTTCAATTTGGCTGCCCTTGTGCTATTCACTTAGACTCATAGAATCATGGTTCTCATTCTCTGATTTGAGATGATTTTTTAATGCCCAACTTTACAGATGGAAACAAAAGACTGTCTTTTATTTCCTAAAAAGCCTGATGCTTTTCAGCTCAAAGTGTTGGGCTTTTTAGCTAATAAAATACTATAGCTGAGATCCTGCACTAAGGAGATATAACGTAAAGGTCTGTCAGATGGAAATATACAGTGGGTCCTTGGTATTTTCTGGGGCTTGGTTCCGGGACCACTTATGGATACCAAACTCCATGGATGCTCAAGTCCCATTAAATACAATGACATAGTACAATAGTGCCCCTTATACAAAATGGCAAAATCAAGTTTGCTTTTTGGGATTTATATATTTAAAAAATATTTTCAAGCCATGGATGCTTGAATCCATGGATAAAAAATCCGTGGCTTTGAAGGGCTGACTGTACTATGTCTCCCCTCTCTTACCCTCCCCAGAGCCTCATTATTTTCCAGAACACCCTGCTCCCACCTGATATAGCCATGAAGAAAACCCCTGGGAGTTCCCAGAGGTTGTCTGCATTATTGTCCATCAGAATACAGCCAGACAAACCTTAGCACTACATAGCTAAGCCAGGAGTGGGGAAACAGGAGGTGGAGAGAGTTTGGTCATTGTGCAAGTTGCTGTCAAAATGACTTTGACTGATGGCAGTCCTGTGAATGGGAAACTTCCAAGAGCCCTGTTCATCGAGTGCTCTGCTCAGGGCTGTGGCTTCCTTGTTCTTCAGCTGCCTTCCACTTTACCAGACATTAGTATCTGTTCCAGTGAGTCGTGTTGTCTCATAATGTGTCCAAAGTACAACAGCCTGCATTTAGTCATCTTTTCTTCTAATGAGTGGGAGGTAAGTGGGGGAAGGAGGAGGCTGTACGAGATAGGTAGTGAATCCTTCCTCTGCAGAGACCAAAAGAAGAGGAAGAGGAAGGAGGAGGTGGAGGATGAGGAGAAGGGCAAGGAAAAGGAGAAGGGACATAGGCCTAATTTGGGAACTTGTACCTACACAGCTAAGTAACAGGATTCCAATCTATGTTAGTTAATTGCACAGGCCTAATTGTTGTTTTTATTTATTGTTTTGTGCCTTCAAGTTGTTTCCAACATATGGTGACCCTGAGGCAAACTCTGTCAAAGGGTTCTCACCCTTTGTAACACACCCAAGGTCACCCAGTGGGTTTCCACAGCTGAGCAGGGTATTGAACCCTGGTCTCCAGAGCCATAGTTCAACACTCAAACCACAGCACCACACTGACTCTCACAAGCTTAATTCTGACATTGTAAGTTGGATAAGTCATCCTTCTGGTGATTGAAAAGATTTAAATTCTCTATCAGCCTCATGCAACAAGCAAACTTCCATCCAACCCACACCTTTTACTTACTGTGGCCACCCCAAAATATCAAGTTACTGGCTGGCGGAAAGAGGGTCAATGGTGTCAAAGCATCCAGCTATGTTCCTTTAACTGGATGTGGAGCAATGTTGTTATCCTCTAGAGGAACCTTGGGAGTTCCTGAAGGATGCCTTGTTTTTGTGCAACTAGACAGGCTGTTACGCTGGTATAAATTGCTTTTTGAGCTGTGACAATAGAGGGGGAGCAGCAAAGTTGTTTCAATTAGGAGATAAACCTGTCCTGCCAGCTTCCAAGCAGCTCAAGAGCTAGCAAGGCAACGTTACCTCCTGACAGAGAAAATTTTGGCTTTTCTCTTCCTGTTGCCCAACTTCTGTAGGGCAATAGGACTTGTTGTGTGTACATTCAAGTCATTTCTGATTTATGATGGCCCTATTATGGAATCTCCTAGGCTGTTATGTAGCTTACCAATATAGATGTGAGTAGATGTTCACTGTTTCAGCATGTGGCTGCCATTATTACAGCTGCTGCTATTGCTGCTGCTAAGAGCCCTGTACTACAGACACTCACTCATAAGCCACAAGGTTGTGAGTTGAATACCAGCCAGGGGCTCTGGGTCGACTCAACCTGGCATTCTTCCAAAGTCACTAAAATGAGTACCCACCTTGCTGGGGGCAATTGGCTTACACAATATAAACTGCTTAGGGAGTGCTTAAGTGCACTGATAAGTAGTATAGAAATGTACTTGTTATTGCTATTATAGACTGAGACTAAAGCAATACAGTTTATCTCATTTATTTATTTTATTTAGTTAGTTACATTAGTTATATGCTGCCTTTCCCCCAGGCCAGGACCTTCCATAACAAATTAAAAATGTTTACAAAAAGTTTTAAAACCAATCTTAACACTCATCTTAAAAGACATGCACACACAGAGACACACATGGAGAGACTTACCCAAAGCTGCATGGCTAGTATAGCTCTGCAATACAGACATTTAGTATATGCTGTCAAGTAGTAAATTTGATAAGAAGACTGTCATCAAATGCCTATCAAAACAGACATTGTGGAAAGTTGCAAACTTTTTATTTTATTTTATTTTTTGAAGTAGAGAGGTTTATTTGCCCAAAGCAACGTAGCTTTGACCATGTGCATTATCAAAAGAATATTGCTCAGCTCTGCTAAATTGCCCTGACTGTGGCTCTCTAGTAGAGCCAAACACGTTTCTTTCAGACAAACAAATTTCCTTCCCTCCTATTTCTTCTCCCCTTTCTTTCCTTTCCTTGTTTGCTCAGCCATATCAGCCTTCACTCCCTGTTTAATCCTCCCACCCAGAACATGTACAAATGGTGAGAGGTGATAAGAGACATGGGGTCCCCTTCAGGTTCTGCAGCTGAGAAGTTTACTGATAGATTTATTATGAGGTACTTTGTGCACCTTTGGAAACAATATTTAAATAAACTGTCAGCTTTCTTTTTTGAAACTGAAACAGAAAGTCAGGGAGTTTAATGAGAGATCCTCCACACTCACCATATGTGGAGAGGGCAAGCTGGCAATGAGGGATACATAGAATAGAGTTGGAAGAGACCACAAGGGCCATCCAGTCCAATCCCCTGCCATAGAGGAAAACACAAATAAAGCATTCCTGAAAAACATTAATCCAACCTCTGTTTAAATATTTCCAAAGAAGGAGACTCCACCACATTTCAAGGCAGCATATTCTGCTGTCAACCACTCTTACTGTCAGGAAGTTCCTCCTATGTTGAGGTGGAATCTCTTTTCCTGTAGCTTACATCCATTGTTCTGGGTCCTATTCTCTGAAGCAGCAGAAAACAAGCTTGTTCCATCCTCAACATGACATCCCTTCAAATATTTAAACAGGGCCATCATATCACCTCTTAACCTTATCTTCCCCAGGTGGTTAAACATACCCAGCTCCCTAACATGCTCCTAATAGGGAATGGTTTCCAGATCTTTCTCTATTTTGGTCAAACCTCTCTGGATAATCTCCAGTTTGTCCTTATTCTTCTTGAATTGCTATTGTGGTACCCACAACTAGACACAATATTCTAAGTGCAGCCTGACCAAAGCAGAATAGAGTGGTACTGTTACTTCCCTCCTCTAGACACTATACTTCAATAGACGTAGCCCACAATCACATTAGCTTTTTTAGCTGCTGCATCACACTATTGACTCAAGTTTAGCTTATAGTCTACAAAGACTCCTTTATTCCTTTCACATGAACTGTTGTCAAGCCAGGTGTCCCCAATCTATAACTGTTCATTTCATTTTTTTCCTGCCTAAGTGTAATAGTCATCTCTTCATATCCATGGAAGTTCCATTCCAAACACCCTCCACCCCACAGACAGCAGAATCCGCATGACCTCAAGTCCCATCGTTCACAATAGTGGTGTGACATGTGTGCAACTGCATTAGTGCAGGCACGTGCCACCATTGAGGAGAATGAGGCAGGACTATACACAGATGCTGCAATCTATGGATAGCAAGTCAACAGAAGAGGAGAGCTCACTGTACCTTATGTTTCTCCTTGTTGATTTTTTTTTAAATTGGCCTAGCTTTCTAATCTGTTAACATCATTTTGAATTTTTATCTGATATTGCAAATTTATTTTTAATATGCTATTGTTGTGTTAAAACTGGTTGTGTTTTTTTTTTAAATTGTATTGCCTGGAGGTCTGTTGACTGTAATAAACACTCCGTACTTGTATTTGTACTTGAATTTTGATCCTGTTTTATCTACCCCTTGTAAACTGGCATCATCTGCAAATTTGATAAGCATCCCCTCTGTTCCATTATCCAATTCATTAATAAAGATATTGAATAGCACTTGGTTCAGGACAAAACTCTGTTCCACCCAGCTAGTCACTTCTGTCCAGGTTGAAGAGGAGCCATTGGTGAGCACTCTTTGGGTTCGGTTGGTCAACCAACTATAGATCCACATAACAGTAGCACTGTCCAGTCCACATTTTACAAGCTTTTTTTTTTTTTTTTTTTTTTGCAAGAACATCATGGGGAACTTTGTCAAAGGCTTTTCTGAAATCGAGATATGCTACATCTACAGCATCTCCTACATTTACCAAATCTGTACCTCTATCAAAAAATAAAAAATAAAAAATGGGGGGGGGGGTATAAAATTAGTTTGGCATGACTTGTTTTTGAGAAACTCATTGACTTCTAAGGATCGCAGCATTTGTTACTAAGTGTTTACAGACTGTCTGTTTCATGATTTGTTCTAGAATCTTTCCTGCAATTGATGTCAGGCTGACTGGGTGGTAATTGTTTAGGTCTTCTTTTCCTCCATTTTTGAAGATGGAGACAACATTTGCCCTAATCCATTCTGCTGTTATTATCAAAATCTGGGTTGGGAACTGCCAGGCCCCAGCCTAAGATCACATAGGCCACAGTGTTCTCTGGTGCTTAAGTCACTGCAATCTCACTCTTACATTCTGCCTTGCTCTTTGAGAATCACTTCTTCTTTTACTGCATGTATGGAATGTGAGGAAGAAGTCGAGAACCAGAAGAGGTGGCAAAAATGAGAGCCATGAAATCCTGCAATGCTGAACTTTAATACTGAGCCCTGAGTGGAGTATAGGGCTCTCTCTCACTTCTTCCTTTCCACAATCCTGTGAGGATGAGATGGAAATATTGGTTCAAGGCCACCATTTTAGTGAGTATTTTATCTGAGTTTAACTTTTCTGCTTCCTTGCTTTGTTGTCTCGCTTATATTATGATAGATCTAAAAACTTGTGTAAGCTGCTTTGGAAGATTTCAGTATGAAAACCCTAGAATCACAGAGCTGGAAGAGACCACAGTCCAACCCCCTGCCATGCAGGAACTCCCAATCAAAGCACAAATGACAGGTAACCATCCAGCCTCTTTTCTAAAAAACCCCAAAGAAGGAGACTCCACCAAACTCTAAGGAGTCCCCTTCTGTGGAGATTTTTAAAAAGAGGCTGGATGGCTATGTAGTAGTTAAGTGTGATTGCACTAATAATTTAAATAACTATGGCATTTGTTCTTTAAGAAACCTTTGGGAACTTCTGGGATGTCGCATCCTGACCATAACCACCAAACAAGGCAGCTGGAGTTACAGCACCGTGGAGAGCTCCAAAGAGCAACTTCTTCCAGTGAAGGCTGACTGAAGCCTCATAACTTCAATTTGATTGAAGTCTCTTAACCCTTAGTCCAAACTATCATTTAGTTTGGTGAAGTATGCAGCCTCATCTGTCAGACAGCTCTGTTGCCTCACCAAACTACAAATCCCAGATCCCCTAGGACAGAGGCATGGCAGTTAAAATGCTTTAATTCTACAGTGTGGCTATACCAACACACAATGTGTGCTGTTGTTGTCATTAACTGCCTTTGAGTTGACCTCGACTCATAGTGACCCTGTGGATGAGACATTTCCAAACCCTGCTGTCCTCCACTGTTCTGCTTGTAGATTCAAGCCCATGACCTCCCTAACTGAGTCTATCCACCTGGCATATGGTCTTCCTCTCTTTCTTTCTAATGCCTTCTACTTTGCCTAGCATTATTGTCTTTTCTAATGAGTTGGGCCTTTTCATGATGTGGCCAAAGTATGACACCCTCAATTTAATCATCTTTGCTTCCAGGGAGAGTTCAGGCTTCATCTGTTCAAGGACCCATTTGTTTGTCTTTTTTAGCTGTCCACAGTATCCTCAGCACTCTTCTCCAGCACCACATCTCAAATATGTTGATTTTCTTCTTATCCACTTTCTTCACTGTCCAGTTCTCGCATACGTACATGGTGATGGGAAATATGATGGATTGGATGATTTTCACTTTAGTGCTCAATCGTTTATCTTTTCTCTTTAGGATCTTATCTAGTTCTTTCATGGCTGCCCTTCATTCCTATTCCTCTTATTTCTTGACTGCAGTTTCCATTCTGATCATTGTTTGATCCTAGCTATGAGAAATCATTAACTATTTCAATTTCCTTGTTGTCTAGGTAGAATTTTGTGTAGATTATCCATAGTTTGTATTTTTGTTTTCTTTATGTTCAGCACCAAGCCTGCCTTTGCACTTTCTTCCTTGTCCTTCCTTAGCAATTGTTCCAGATCTATGATATTTTCTGCTAGTAGTATGGTGTCATTCACATTTCTTAGATTACCTTTGCCTTCCTCTGAGACTGAGAGAGTTGGGTTTGCCCAAGGTAACCCAGTGGATTTCATGAACGAGTTGGGAATTGAACCCTGGTCTCCCAAGTCACAGTCCAACATTCAAACCACTATGCCATGATGGCTCTTTCTGGTATGTTGTGCAGATCTGATATTGTGACATCTACACATGGCATTCACATAGAGGCAGAAACTGAGGTCCAAAACACACTGCAGAAATAATCCAGTCTGAGATTGCTTTAATTGCCCTGGCTCAATGCTAAAGAATTCTGGGAATTGTAGTTTTGTGCGACATTTTGCCTTCTCTATCGGAGAGCTCTGATACCACAATAAACTACAGATCCCAGGACCCCCTAGCACTGAGCCAGGGCAGTCTCCAAATTGGATTATTTCTGCAGTGTGTTTTGGACCTGAAACTAAGACATGCTGAAAGCTCAAATTTTTAAAAATCTACCAATATTTTCATGGCAGAAACTACCATGTCTCTGGCATGCCTCTGAGTCATTGGGCCTTCCCTTGCTTTCAAGTAGACTTTGGGTGTGAAAACAAAACAGACAAACTCTACAACTGAGCAGTTACATATTAAACATTGAGTCCTAGTTACTGGTTAAACTATTGTGATGTCATAAAAGTTGAGAAGTTGGCTTTTCTGTGATATCACAAGACTCTAGTGATCAGCGCTTTTATTTCAGTGTATTAATATAACGTCACCTATCTACTGAGTAAAGGTGTACCCACACTACAAATAAAAAGTAGTTGGACACCACTTTAACTGACATGACTCAATGCTATGGAATTCTGGAATTTGTAGTTCTGTGAGCTATTTAGCCTTTATTGTCAGAGAGGCCTAGTGCCACAACAAACTATAAGTCCCAGGCTTCCACAGGATGGAGCTATGACAGTTAAAGTGATGTCATATTGCTTTGAGGTTGGTATCTTATTGTCTAACTCTTGCCAGTTTCAACCCCTTTCTCTTCCCCCTAGCTATTGTTTTTCTTCATTTGAGTCTCATTCTATTAGACTCTTTTCTCCTTTGAAGCTTCAGGTTGCCGTCATTTATCGCCCTCCTGGTTCTGCTAACCAATTCTTTCAGACTTTGAGTCATGAGTCACATTTTTTTTCCCAGGCTCAGTTCCCTCTCTAATTCTAGGTGACTTTAATATCCACCTTGATGATCCTAAGAATCCTTCAACATCTTGCTTTAGCTCCATCTTAGCTTCTTTTGATCTTCAACCTCATTCCAACTCTCCAACCCATTCTTCTGGTCACTGTCTTGACCTAGTTTTCGCCACCAAGTGTAAAATTTCTGACTACTTGGCATCTGACTATCCATTGCCAGATCATCATCTAATTTCTTTTACTCTTACTTATATCCCACTTCCTTGTCATGTTGTTCAACGCACTTTTCATAATCTTCAGTCTGTTAATTCTGATCATCTCAGTCAGACCTTGGGTTCTTCTCTCTCTTCTTTAAATCTTGGGGACTCTGCTGACTCAGCAATGTCTTCATTCAACTCCACTCTCTCTTCAACCCTTGACAGCTTTGCCCCTGTATCTGTTCGCATGTCTTCCTCTCTCAGTTCTGCTCTCGAGCAGCCGAATGTCTTTGGAAAAAGTCCAGGGAGTTGGCTGATTTTATTCATTATAAATTTGTTCTTTTATCCTTCTCACGCGCCTTGTCTATGGCAAAACAGAATTACTATAAATCATTGATCTGCGCCAATGAGAGGCACCGGCAGTGTTTGTTCTCCTGCTTCAATACACTGCTAAAACCTTCCTCTCCCCCTGTCTTCTCACCATTTTCCCTAACTGACTTCACCAACTACTTCCTCACAAAGTCACTACTATTCGATCTGAAATTGTTCCTTCTGATCTGCCCCCTACCACTAATCTCCTAGTACCTTCTACTAATAAACTCTCTGTGTTCCCACTTGTTTCTCTGGATGAACTCTCTACGCTGCTAAATTCTTCCAAAGCTACAACTTGTTCTCTTGATCCTATCCCCTCCCATCTTCTAATCTATATAACCCCTTCTTTTCTGCCCTCGCTCCTCTATATCTTTAATCTCTCTCTCTCTTCAGGTTCCTTCCCTTCTGACTTCAAACATGCTCTTGTTTCCCCAATTCTGAAGAAACCCTCTCTCGACTCCTCTTCTTTGTCTAGCTATCATCCAATCTCTCTTCTTCCTTTTCTCTCTAAGGTTCTGGAATGGGTAGTTTATTCTCGCTGTCTTTGAGTTTCTCTAAGCCAATTCCATCCTGGACTCTTTTCAGTCTGGTTTCCGCCAACGGCACTCTACAGAGACGGCCCTCACCAAGATCTCAAATGATCTCTTGCAGGCCAAGGCGAATGGCCTCTACTCTATTCTCATTCTTCTTGATCTGTCTGTGGCCTTTGACACGGTGGACCACTGTCTTTTGCTTGACTTACTTTCTGACCTCGGGTTCTCTGACTCTGTTCTCAACTGGTTTAAATCTTACTTGTCAGACAGATCTTTTGCAGTGGTCATAGGTAGTCAGACTTCCTCCTCTGTTCCCTTATCTGTTGGAGTTCCTCAGGGCTCCATCCTGGGTTCCCTTTTGTTTTCTCTATACACATTGTCCCTAGGTAAACTCATCAATTTTTTTGGTTTCTCCTATCATCAGTACACTGATGACACTCAACTGTATCTTTCCACCCCTGACCTTTTGCCGGGGCTTGAACACCAAGTTTCATCTTATCTGGCTGCCATCTCTCAGTGGATGCGGCATCGGCGCTTGAAGCTCAACATGTCTAAGACAGAGCTTCTTGTCTTCTCACCTAAGCCCACCCTTCACTAGTCCTTTTCTGTCTCTGTTGACGACACTTCTATTCAACCAGTTCAGCAAGCCTGCAGTCTTGGTTTCATTTTTGATTCCTCTTTGTCATTTATTCCCCAGATTCAGGCCACTGCCAAGGCCTGTAGATTCTCTCTTTACAACATTGCTAAAATCTGTCCATTCCTCTCAGCCTCCACTGCCAAGACTATGGTCCATGCCCTAGTGGTCTCACGACTAGATTATTGTAATCTTTTTCTGACAGGACTCCCTCTCTCACACCTCCCTCCTTTAATCTCTGTCCAGAACTCAGCTGCACGTATTATCACATTCACATCTGCTCGCCGCTTTGACCATGTTTCTCCTCTTTTATCCTCCCTTCACTGGCTCCCCTTCCCCTTCTGCATCCAGTACAAGCTTTTGTTGTTGACTTTCAAAGCCCTCCATGGACTGGCCCTTCCTTACTTGTCTGACCTTCTTTCTCCTCACACTCCTTCTCGTTCCCTCCATTCTGGTAATCAAGGTCTCCTGTCCCAGCCTAGGATTTCCACTACCCTGTCCCAGATTCATCCCTTCTCATTTGTTGCCCCTCACTCCTGGAACCTTCTTCCCCCACATGGGTGCCTCATCACTTCTCTAACCAGTTTCAAAATTAACTTAAAGACTATATTGTTTAGGGAGGCATTCCCAGGATTGTGCTGTCTGCCCCAGGATGCCTCATTTTAACTATGTATTAAGAAGCCGAGCCCTCCCTCCAGTCCATCTGCCTTGGTCCAAGGGAGAGGGAGAGAAGAACCACTGTATCTCATCCCCTTCCCACCGCCTTTCTCTTCTCTTTTTGTGTTGTCTCTCTTAGATTGTAAGCCTGAGGGCAGGGAACCATCTAATTATAAGATTGTATGTACAGCACTGTGTAAATTTACAGCGCTATATAAATAAAGGTTAATAATAATATAATGTGGCAATGTGGCAGCAACTTGATCTACTCAGAGAAACTAACTTGCATATTCCTAACAGCTCAAGAGAAATGTTGGCAGAAGAGAGTTTATACACAGAAGAAACTGACTGAGATGACAAGAAGATGTGGAGAGGACTCCATTTAGAACAAGCGAATTGGAACATCTATTTATTATATTTTTATTAGTATGTTTATATCTCAGGACAGTGCACAAGCAAAATCAATGCTAACAGATTAGAACAATATAAAAGAATAAAATTTAACTGAAGTGTTTTTGTGTGTTCCACTGAAAAAAGCACACACATCTAAAATACACTAGAGGTGAATACACCAAAATTGCATACCCTTATTAGAACTGTACAATAACGCTTAGTTAATTTTGAGGATTTGACAGATGGGGCTAATCTCAGAGTTGGTATCTTAAAACAGATTCTTTTAAATGTTTCTTTCAACGTCTTTCAAAGAACTTTTATGTTACCTGAAGATCTGGTTGCACTTGAAGTGCATGCACCTTTAAAAGTGAGTGTTTATCCATAAAATGTACCTTTATCCACCACTGCTCTGACAAGAGGCACAGAAAAGTGACCCTTTTCTATTTAGGTAAGCACAAAAACAGCAATAAATTACCTTTTGTCATTATTTAAAATGACTAATGATCTGCTAGCCTTTTAGGATGTAATTTAAAAATCATTTGTCTTTGTGTGAATAACTAAAAGACTACTTCCTCTTGAAATAAAGTACGGTTTTTAAAAAAGAATGGAAGAAAGCCACTAACTGTGGATACGTTATAGTGCTTTATGGAGCCTGAGATGGGTATAATCTATCACCACATATCTGGGAGATTTGCACTTAACTCTAGATAGCTGTTGGGAGTTTTACAAATGGCCAGATTGCTTAAACAGCATAACGCTGGCTGAGGATATCATTCATCAGTTTCCTGAGACCTCAATATATCACAGGAAAGGATTGCTCCCTGGGGACTCTTTTGGAGTAGCCAACAGAATGATAGGATTGGGAAGGTGATCAGAAAAGAGACAATTTCACTTGTGGCTTCCATATCAATGGGACAGTGAATCTACTTTGTGTTTTAGTCCCAACCTGAAAGGTGCTATCCAAGGTAGTATGACTATTTGGGGGACATAGTTCAACATGTTGGGTAACTCTTTTAAATTTAGATTAAGCCCCAGAGGGGATTCATTTTAATGAAAGCCAGTGTGGTATGGTGGTTTGAGTGTTGAACTAGGACTCTGGGAGACCTGGGTTTGAATCCCTGCTGAGATATGGCAACTTACTGGGTGACCTTGGACAAGTCACACTCTCTCAGCCTCAGATAAAAGCAAGGGCCAACCCCATCAGAAAAAAAATCTTGCCAAGAAAACCCCATGATAGCTTTGGTTTAGGATCGCCATAAGTTGGAAATGACTTGAAGGCACACAGTAAAAACAACAACGACAAGAAATCTTGGATAGCTATTTGAAACTTCAGCCTGCAACCCAAAGACATTGAAGCCACCAGTTTCCACTGAGAGCTACTTTATTTTTAACGTATGTTCGGTGGGAGGCGGGGGGGGCAGTAGGGAGCCTTTTTTGAATGTAAAGTTTCAGTTCAGATGAGGAATCTGCAAATAAACATACAGCCTTTCAATTTATTTAGTCCAGAAGAAAGGGGCTGTTTTGCCAGCCATGGCTGAATAAGAGATCTGACTGAGATATGCAGGGGACTAAGATTTAGAAGAGTAGACTTCTGCCAAAAACAAGATGTCATCTACCTGCGAGACAAACAATGTCCGCCTGAGGCCTGAGACATTTCAGAACCTGTGCTATGCAAACTGTTTATTTAAGAACACCCATGTTTAGTTTAGTTAGCACAAAGTTTTGGAAAATAAAAACAGCAAAGCAAAATACAGAGAGAGAAGTGAGGAGGATTGGAAATGAGAGAAGATATTTCAGCTTGGGATGGGTTCCTTTGGAGTTTCCTCATAAAGGTAGTTTCATGACAATATAATTAAGAAATAAGACATGACAGCCTGGCATTTCTGGCTTATTATTGCATGCCTAAGGTGGCATTGTAGGTACAAAGCTAAGAGGAGGGGGACTTTAATCACACAGTAAGTGCAATAATCCCTTTGAAACGTGCTGTCTGGAGATCCCAGTTGAAATGGAATTTAGAAGCAATGTTAAGGCAAACAGACAAGCCACTAAATTTACTGTGCATTAATGCTGCCAGAGTTAGAGCATCATTGTCAACTATTGAAAAAGTGCCATTTGGGTCATGTTTTCATAACTAAAAAGGGCCCCAAGATTGACTTTTAAAAATGATGGAAGCAAAAGTTTCTTCTATGCTTTTTAAAAATAATAACAGTGATGTAACAGTGGAACTTTGAAAGCTTGCAGCATGTATAATGTGCATTTTGGTTGTTCCGATAAAGGTATCACTGTTTTGTGGATTTTGGATGAGACTGTACTTTGCCATGTGGACAACACAGCTACTCCTGTGGCCATGTTAGCAGTAATGGTAATTATGAAAAAACTACTAGTAATAGAAACATGATTATTCAAACTATTATTTAAAATTTTATACTGCTTGTTAAAACCTTGGTTTTACAAGGTTCAATTGAATTTAAATTCAGTTCCATTTAACTGAAGATGCATTTATTAGAGCTCTTGGCCTAAATGACATTGTTAGTCCTGACTAGAGCAGAACCACTGAATCCACTGGATTTACCAGAGGGCTTATTGTCTTACTGTGTGCCTTCAAGTTGTCTCCAACTTACAGCGACCCTAAGGTTACCCTATGATGAGGTTTTCTTGGAAAGATTTGTTCAGAGGGTTTTTTGCAATTGCTTCCCACTGAGGCTGTGACTTGCCTAAGGTCACCCAATGGGTTTCCAAGGCTGAGTGGGAAATTCAAAATCTGGTCTCTCAGAGTCCTAGTCCAACACTCAAACCACTGTGCCATGCTAGCTCTCATGTTTTGACTTTCATTCAGCAATTGATAGAATGCATCTATTGTAATTGGGATTAACCAGATAGTGTAGTGATTGGAGAGCTGGACTACAACTCTGGAAACCAGGATTCGATTCCCAGCTTGCCCATGAAACCCAATGTGTGACCCTAAGTTAGTCACATGTTCTCAGCCTCAGGGGCAGGCCCTCAGGGGCAAACCTCCTCTGAACAAATCTTGCCAAGAAAACCCCATGATAGGTTCACTTCAGGATATTATCTCACACATCTGCACTGGGATAGACATGAGTTGTAACCATGAGTGAAGGAGCTTATCTCAACATCCAGTGCCTGGGCAGTAGGTAGCCCATATCCAACCCAGGCTTCTCTGGCAGCTTTTCAAGAACAGGAAAATCCCTAGCTGCCTTGAGTCCCTGTACTGGGAGGAGGGTAGGATATAAATAAATAAAATAATAATAGAATAAAAATAATAATCATTAGAAATATTGCACAGACAGGCAAGTAAATTGAAAACCAGGGCCAAGTTCTGGTTGATGTACAGTTGGCCCTCCTAATCCACAGATTTTTTTTACCCACAGATTCAAGCATCCATGTCTTGAAAATTTTCAAAAAAAGTATAAATTTCAAATAGCAAACCTTGATTTTTCATTTTATATAAGGGACACCATTTTGTTCTGCCATTATATTTAATGAGACTTGAACATCTATGGATTTTGTTATCCACAGCGGGTCCTGGAACCAAACCCCAACAGATAACAAGGACCCACTGTATATTGGCTGCCTGGTAAGTAAGCATTTGTGTTGCAAGCAATGTTTAATGCAGATGAAGAAAAACAAAATCTCCTGCCATATTGTCTGGAGGGGTAGAAGTGGAACAACCATCTTCTGAGTTTGAATTCCCCTCCTTGTCAAACATACCAGACAATGGTGGATGATGATGATGCACCTGGCCTCTAATTTACAAAAGCATAACTCACAATTAATAATCTAGTTTTTAAAGATGTCAGAGGAGATTTTTTTTTTCTTGCAACAGTTTATCATGGCCTGCCAGCCTGCTACTTGGGAAGGTCAGAATATCTCTTCCTTCCTGCTTCCCAGCGTGAGGCATTTTTTAAGGAAAGCAATATGGAGGCTAATAAATCTGTCACTCTTGGCAGCAGAGCTTAAGGTTTGGTCCTGTATGGTGTGAATTTCAGACTCAGTTTCCTCATGATGAAGATGTTAGCAAACTGGGGGCACTGTGGTCCTCATTTCTCTCTCTAACCACCAGAACTGGGAATTTAAGAATGATCTTTGGGACCAAGAAGACACAGCTACTGCCAGAATGTTATTTTGCTTCAGTAAAATATTTGGTAACTGCTAGTAAAATATTTTCATTGGTATTCAAAAGAAGGCATGAAATGAAGTTGTTTTCTTGCTAAATGGTTTATGAGGAGAAATGACTCTAAAAACAATGGTTTTTTGAGTTTTCCCTTACTTGGTGGAGTTTTATACCGTTTACAGCATTGCCAATATAAATTTTTGCAGTGTTCTTCATGCTTGACAAACACCACTATGTATGGTTCCCTTTTTCCTTTATTGGGCTTTACTTTATCCTGTTTTATTCCTTATGTGGTTTACATCTTCATAACTTTTTGAACTTCATCTTTCCTTGGATTTGGCTTCAACCTGAAGGACCTTGCCTTCAGCCACAATCTTGTTTTGCTTCACAATGATGTTTTTTTTTCTCTTTTCAGAGTCAGTCCTTTCTACTTTTTAAGAAAAAGATCACAACACACAGCACAACCCCACATGAGATATCGGTTTCCATATGCCTTTTCATCGACTAAGATATTTTTGTCCAAACCAGAGGCAAGTCCTATTTTTAAAAAATAAAATAAAGCAGAGGTGGGCATTCATTTTAAAATGCATTCTGATTACTACATTTCTTTGTCTCAGCAAAGGTCTGTTTTCCACAATCCTCCAAATATATTGGGTTCTAAGTCCCAGAATACATCAGACATATTTTATTGTTGATGTTTGATTGTATGTGTTAAGAGTTTGAAAGAAAGAGAGATTTTACAGTAGTCTGAAACTTTATCAAAATAAATTAAAATAGTCAAGAAACAAAACTCCACTGAAATTCCTCAAAGGACAGGATAGTCATTTTTAGCAGGGAGAAGTCAATGTTATGGTAGTAAAAGGATATGCTCTTTTCTACTACAACAATGATCCTCCTATCCAGTATGAAACTATCTTGCTCTTGTGTTCTGTTATTATTTTTCATATTTCAGGTAGATGGGACTTGATCCCAAAACTTGTTGGGTATGATAGACTGGAAGTGCTATTTCTTGAAGGCAAATCTTCCAGGCAAAGATTTTGTTGAAAAACCTAATTTATTGATGTTATAAATCATGAGATAAGGCTATGGATTTCCGCAAAACAGAACGTAAAAAGTGTGTGGTGGTCTGAAACCAAAAGAATGTTTTAGATATATTACAGTAGTACAATAATACAAAATTACAAGGTATGGAACACAAAATATCATCTGGAAGTTGAAAAGCATAACATATAATGTTTTGTTATTTGATTCCTAATATTTTTGAATTTTGAATCTGTATGATATAATGTCTTGGCTGAGGAAATTAATCCATGTACATTGATCTTAGGAGAAGCTTTTAAGATGTTTCGTATTCTGGAAAATAAAAATAAAAAAGTTTTTTAAAAAAGCAAATTGCTTCCAAAACAAAACAGAGTCTTTAACAAATGGATGGCACTGTGGAATCCTGCAGTTATTATGTAGGGAGAAAATTATGTATTTTGATTAGTGTCACTTTTACCCAGACTTCCATCCCATTCTGTTTCTACCTGAGTTGGCTTTAAATGTACTACTCTCTAAACCCATTTAAAATGTTTTCCCCCCCTCCCTTTGAATATTTTCATTTAAAGGTACATTTTGTTACACTGACACCACAGAGCTGCTCACAGCATTCAAAGATGCCCAGATTGTAGTGACTATTTATGTCTGTGATTATCACATAGGGTCATATAAATAAATAATATAATCAATAAATTTTAGAAAGGGATTTTGGAAGAAATAATCGTGTATTCTCAGTTCTCATAAGAGTTAGCCTAGCTATAGGTTAGGGTCATGAAAAACTGTCATTTCATTTCAAAGAATCCTACTAGGCTACCCAATCCAATCAAACTCCATATTGGGTTGTGAGCTATTTTCCCTCATTGGAAATTTGTACACATTATTTTCAATGTATACAAATTTTATATGCATTGGAGTGCACTGTCCTCATTGACTAAAGTGGGCTTCTGTGCATTTTTTTCCAACAATGTCAATTTTAAGCCACATTTTAACCACATATTTTTTTGATAAAATTTTATTTCATTTAATAAAAACAAAGTGTAAAGTTGTACCATACACTCATTTCATTCCAAGTT
This sequence comes from Urosaurus nigricauda, assembly GCA_034509955.1. Lineage (NCBI taxonomy): Eukaryota > Metazoa > Chordata > Lepidosauria > Squamata > Phrynosomatidae > Urosaurus > Urosaurus nigricauda. Next base: position 354,249,575 of record JAOEGL010000001.1, on the reverse strand, counting down.
TCTAGTATCATTCATATTTTTTAATGTACTCAGGGCTTCATGGGCATTTTTCACCACCAAACAAGCACCACAAGCCTTGCAAACGTGCGGATTTCTGCAGCTAAACATGCTTCATTCCACTGCCAGGGAAATAGATATTATCATTGGGAAATATGAACCCAGTGAATTTCTTTTCCACCCCTAGCTGTAGATGTAGCTCCCTGTCTTTAACTCACATAGAAAATACTTTCTTGGTGAGAGAGAAAGAGGGAAGGGAAGGGAAGGAAATTAGCATGTCACCATGGCAAAACTTCCATTTGTTAATGAAGATAAAGTTTCTGGGAGGGGGAAAGTGAAGTGAGTCCTGCCTATGAAAATTCCATAGCCCAGGAGATTAAAAGGTTTTAGGAGGAAATAATACTTTTCTTGTCACTGGTATGCAGTGGCAGAATGAGCGCAACAGCTGGAAGGCATATGCACAGTGTTTACTGGAGCAATTCTTACACTTTCAGACAGAAGGAAATCCTGTGCAGGATTGAAAAGTGCAGAGAGTTGTCACCAGGGAATAGGCTGTCTGTGTGTCTCTGTGAAAGGAAAGCTGTACGGACCACAGACTGTGTAGCGGGCACTTCCTGCCCAGTTTTCTGTAGCAGATCAACATTCCCTTCTCTCCCTCTGCCTCCCTCTCCCCTTTTTTGTGATGTATGTGGTGTGTGTACATGTGCATTTCAACTCTAGAGATAGTCATCTCCAAAGATGTTATGAAGGTTTCAGGATTTATTTTGTATCAGACATCTAACACACACACCCAGACCAAAATATTAATCCTGCATTTCTTGGCAGAGGGTGATTCTGGAATGTTTGCCATCTCCGGGGTCATTCAGATTGATCTTTCCACGCTAATAAGACATATGATAGCACCCAGGGCTTTTGGGGGCTTGTTTTTTTTCCCCTCCACAGTGGTGTTGATGGTGGAAATGGCATGGATTTCAAACTGCTGCATAGTTCCATCAAGGAAATGCCCAGCAAAGAAAATGGTAAACTGTGGTGCATTCGTGATTGACCTCTTTGCAGCAATGTTTAACATTCATATCTGACTGTTAATAAAGAGCACGCTCATTATCCAAATCTGTGTTAAATACACAAACAAAATGGGCTGTTTTGCCAAAGATACACGGGTGAGGTTTCAAATCTAATCACCGTCAATCTGGCTATAGCCAAAATAAATTCTATGGGAAGCAAAACAAACTGTTGAATATACAGTGGGCTTTAGAGGGCTTCTTCTTCTTTTTTAAAAAACCAACTCCCACTCCTCTGCTTTCTTATTTTACTGAGTATTCAATTTCTCTCCTATTCTATAACAAATATAATCTTCATATGTATAGCATGCTTGCCGAAATGGAGAAGGGTTGGCATATTCTACTGCCAGAAAAACAAGGAGGGAGGGAAGGGGAAGGAAAGGTTATATAAACTATTAGTTTTTAATTTCAAGCAAACAAATTGTGCCCCCGAGTACATTGGTAAATATAGGGCAGCTGTAAAAGTTTTGCATTGGTTGAAACCATTGTAGTCTACCAATCAAGGCTTTTTAAATAAGAAAAGACAAAAGTATTCTCTTACCTATTGACTAATGATGACTGCACTCACCTTGGAATTGCATCAATATTTCTGAGCTGTCTTAGCAAGTGTTTGGGGGAAAAACATGCTTGCTTTATGGAAGTATAATATGTTCAGTGTACAAGATAAACAGACAGGGAGATAAAATGCAGCCTTGCTTGACCCCCTTTGCCAAATGGAAATCTGTCTTTTCCTTCATATTCTGCCCTAACGGTGGCCTCTTGTCCTGAGTCTAGGTTACACATCAGGACTATCAAATGTTATGGCACACTCATTTCTTTAAAAGTGATTTTCATGATCTACACAATCAAAAGCTTTATTATAATATATAAAGTATAGTCTGACTTTCATCTGAAATGCATTGGTGCACTTCATTGTCCAACATATGTTGGCAATATGATCCCTAGTGCCTCTTCCTTTCATGAACCCAGCTTGAATATTTGGATTTTGGCCTCCACTTTTCTTGTGTGGGAGTTCTCCTCAATGTTAATGCCACCCCATTTCTTCTTAGATTTTCAGTTCCTGGGGGAAAAAACACTGATATCAATAACATACAATTAAAATTAATACTACTTTAGCTGTCATAGCTTCAGTCTATAAAATCCTGGGGGTTTTAGTTCAGTGACATTCTTGAAATTCTGTGCTAGAATGCTAGTCCATCCTCTGATCTACAGCATTGTAGCTTTCCAACAGAAAATTCTAAACACGTCCCCAATGACTACAAATGCCAAGACTCTTGAGGGTGGATCAACAGTTAAAGCAATATAAAAACTTTTTAATCTGTGTATTGAAGGAGGCCTCAGTCACCCCTGCTATTTTCTGTCCCAAACTGAATACATTCCCTTCTATTCATCCCACAAGTACTATTAGTATCTATCAGTATCTTACCCAACCTACCAGATTTCATCCAAACTTAACATCTGACCTATTACTAAATTTTTGTACATGCAGCCTAGGGTTGCCAGGGTTGCTCAACCATAAGTGGCTGTATGGACAATATATTCAGTCTAGGCTTTGGTGCAAACTAGAGAAGCTTTTTAAATTTTTGAATAGGGGGTTGGAATTGGGGATTTTTAAAAATAATTATTGATTGAATGTAAATTTTGTATTATTTTTGTTGTTATTGTATTATTTTGTTGTTATTGAATTGTTTTTATTTTATTATGTATTGGTATGTTATATTTGCTTATTATTTCATGTTTATTGTTATTGCCGGTATTATTCCCACTATTGTAAGCCACCCGGATTCCCTGTGATTGGGCAGGGTATAAATAAATTATTATTATTATTATTATTATTATTATTATTATTTATTCAAGGCATGAAACTTATAGGTTCAGCATCTTGGATACTTCCCTTGAGTTCACACCAAATGCCAAAATGGTTTCATGCTCCCATTGGCATGATGCCCACCAGTTGCTCCTGGTTGTGACCTATATTCCCCTTTTGGCTTGGCTGAGTTTAGTAATTTCATGGCCCTGTGTGCTGCTGGCTCTTCCACTCTTCCACCACTTTACTGTCCCACTTTTAGTTGTATTTGTGTGCTGAGCCTGTCATTCAAAGAGATGAAAAACTTTTGCCACTGAAAATATATCCTGGCTGGGCCATTTGAGATAGTCTCCCCACCCTCACAGGCCCCCCTGCCCTGCCGCCTTTGCCCGATGAGACATGCCTGTTCTTACTATTTCATGGTTTCACAATCAGATAAGGCCCGTTTTGTGTTCGGCTTTAAGTTAAATATGCTAGACTCCAGCCCAAGAAAAACATAATTCAACCTGTGGATTGCCAAGTATCCTAGGTTCTAAAATATATGCAGGCAGCATGATGATATTAATAGGGAAGTCAGTATCTAGTTTCAGGCTACAAAGCAAATCGTGAAGCGGAAGAGGAGAAGTGCCAACCTCTGAGTAAATGTAAGACAAGCAGCACTTGTATATACAAGTAAGATAAATATTACCTGGATTAGTGCAACATGCCTTGAGCAAAGCACTATGGTCCATATCTGGGACCTCTAGCTATTAAAAATACTCTTGTTAATATCTCTGAGAACTGGAGGGGAGTCATGCCTGTCAGTCATTCATCTGTCAGTCATTCATCCAACTATCCACGTTCTCCTCTTCTTCCTTGTGGTAGAGAATAAAGAAGACAGCATGAATCTTTTGATTATACTAAGAATGAACAACTTTATTAACCAACTTGAGAGACTCCTTGGTCACACTCAGGAAAAGATGTATCCAATGAACAAGAAGGGATGAAGACACTTAAATTGCTGTTTTCTGCCCTCTGTTCACCCTGCTGGGCTAAGACCCAACTGGCAAGCTGGTCTCCCAGTTGTTCAAATCTGTACCAGAATATTGCCTATACTTGGTGGAATGGGGTGAGGCAATTCCCAAGAAGGATATAGTACTAGCCAACTTGCAAAAGAATAGGTGTGGGTATTTTCTTTTTTAACGAGTTACAGTTTGACTTGATTTTAAAGTGGCATGCTTATTCCCCTAGATTTTGGGGGCAATTGTTATGAAAACTATACAGAACATAGGAATGTACCTAGTTAAGAGAAGTGAAAAATTTCAGAAGGTTAAGTGTGTGTGTGTGTGTGTATGTGTGTGTGTGTGTGTGTGTGTGTTAACAGTTGTTTTTAAGTTTGCGTGGCAAAGAATTGCTTTCCTTTTTCCTTATACCCTTTTTGGGTGCTTTGGCAGTACTATGAAAATGGCAGTATTCCATAGAGGTATCCTTAAGCAAGAAACTGAAAAATTTTAAGATAGATGTGAGGGCCAGGAAATTATGATGAATGAGTAACTTCTTCCCTGCTCGGTGGGCACCAATGCTTCACAAAGTGCCTTCAGACAGGAATGGAAAAAGACAACAGAGCACAGAGTAGCAGAGATACAAGGTCTTTAATACCCAGCATTTTCCAAGGTGGCATCCAACAGTACACCTTCCCAGGTCCTCCACACATACCATAAAAAACTCTTCTAATGTTCCTGCTCCTGGGAGAAAGAATGGCCAAAGAATACTGAACTTTGGGACAGACTTTTGTCTAGCACATCTGCATCCCTCCCTCAAAGCACTGTGATCAGAGAGAATCCTGGTAAAATTAAAAGATGGAGCTTCCGGCCACAAAAATATGATTCCTTCCCTTTCCCTCTCTCTCCACACTGTTTTACTTCTATGGATTGCTTGAGGATAAAGGTATTAGAGACACACACCCCATCTGAGTCTTTGTGTCCCATGACGTGCAAACAATTTAATTCAGAAACTGAAGATATTCAGAAATTTAAAGTTTCCATTGCTGTGGATGCTTCATGGCAGAGGCTGAGACTAGATACCTTGTGATCCCTTCCAACTCTGATTCTAAGAAATCTGGTTTGCTTTGGAGGATCCCTGCTCTAATTTGGCTTTCTTCTTAATCAAACCAGATTGCCCTCCCCAAAAAGATCCATGCTTAATTGGCAATAAAGCTTCCACCCTGAACACAATGATACTGAGTAGACCTACCTAGGACCATGCAGCACCTTGAGAAATCTCCTTGGTTAATCTAGTAAATGTTGCTCTTGTCACAGACATTCATAGACATCTTTCAGGAGGATGGATAGGTATTAACTGCAATAAAGCCTGTCTGATGAGTCACAAAGTTGGGTATCATTAACCTAACTTTGTACCAAGAAAAAGAAGGCTCATTTTACCTTGGCATTATATCTGTGGTGCCTTTTTCATAGATCTGTTGGGCCTTGTGCCTAAGAAAAGAGAGAGAGCTTTTGCCAGCCAATTCATCTTCCCTTTGGTCTTAGCTACCTTTGGAGAGCTTCCAACTCTTTATTTCTCAAATAGTGTGTGTGTCCCTCTTTCTTTGTGTATGTTCTGTTATTGCAAGGCTGGAGAAACTCTTACTTTAAACAGGATCATATCATTAGCATTCTTGTAATTTACCTGTGTGACAGCCAGTAATTGGAAGAATTACTTTTTGGATAAAATTCCCATCATCATGGGGTTGAGGCATTTAGGAGGACTGTAGTCCCCAAAAAAGTAACTTTCCTAAGCTCTCAGAATGGCAATGAATGCAGAGAGTAAAGAACTTGCTCTGAAATTTGTGCAAACCTTACTTAATGTCCTTCTTCCTCTTTCATATTTGCTTTGCATCAGCAAACATTACAAATGTCCATGCTTTTTCTGTGACACATTGACTTGTGAGTGAAGGAAATATATGCACTCTGACAGTTTTAATAATATCAATAGTAAATTGTGAATCAAACAATGTTTGATTCAATGTGTAATTCTGCTAAGGACAGAACAACCCTGGGGGAAACAGTCAGCTTGACATGTTTCCACTGAATAGAGTTTAGCAAAGTCTTGGTACTTTTAAATGTATTTTTCTCTTTAATTGTGATGGCACATAGACAGTGTAAAATAGAACTCAAATGTGGGGGTGAGGGAGAAACTTTTAACACCACCCAGATTTCATAAAAGTGTTTCAGAAAAAGTTACAATAAAACTCAGGAGGAGAATGTCAGTACTTTCTTTAAGTTCCAGAATATAATACCTAGTCTTGAAACAGTGAAAAGTTTGTGGATCTTCCTTCCTTCCTTCCTGCCTGCCTGCCTGCCTTCCCTCCATCCCTCCGTCCCTCCCTCCTATTTAGAATAACCAAAATGTACTCTAGATTGACCAGGCAAAAGATTTCATTTTTAAAAAAGTTATTTTTAATTAAAAGTGAATGGAAAGACCTCAGATGTTAAACATCATCTTACAAGGAACATTCCTTCCAATGTGAGAATAGAAGGTACTTTATCTAAAATGATGGCTGCTGCAAGGCATGCATGCATCACCTCAAATAAAGGAAAGGATGCTTTATCTATTAGCAATGGTGGAGGAAAAATCATCCCTGGATACATTTTGGAATAAACTCTCAAGTTGTCATTAGAAGATTCAAAATTATTTCAATTACTTATGCAAGGCTTTCCACATGCATATGGTTAGCTTTGGATAAAAAGTTTGCAGAAACATATTGGGTTGCTCTTCTCTTAGTTCTCTATTGCCCTCCTTTTTCAACTGCTTTCAGTTTCTCCTCTTCCCACTTGCTTGGTTTACTCTTGGCTTACTTCAGTTGATATAAACCAAGTTCAAAGTGCAAATATAGTTTAATTTCAACTCAGCAGGAGGGATAGGAGATGAGAAGGAGAGAGAGGGAGAGAGAGGAAAGAGCAGCTGGAATCCTCCCCTTCCCAGTAGGTTCAGGCAAAAGCAAATTACTGCACCCTCTATTAGCTTGCCTGTTCTTCCTCATGAATAACTTTTATCACACTGCTCACACTTTGAGGTTGCTTGGACACATGTATCCTGGCTTTCATTTGTGAAATGTTGGAGGTATGAAAAAATAGTGGTTGTTCCAAAATAAGCAGCCCTTCCATGTCTATGTTAGGTTGATACAGCCCTATGACACACGCCTGGTATCTTAAGTGAAGTACATGCTAATGAGATCTAAAATCTTTCATTTTCTCATCAAATTTCTTTTTTTGCAATAAAGTCAAACATTATATACATGTTTTCTATATGACATAAATAAATACAGTTCTAAAAGGCATAGAATCGTATGCAGCTTCTTATGAATGGTGTCTAATAAAGAGAACTACATTTTGAGCTAAGACTCTTATTTGGTTTCATAGTCATTTATGCTGACTTTCTACAAGAAGCAAGAAACGAAACCCTTAAGTCAAAACAAAACAAAATCCAACACTCTGTTAATAAAGTAAAGAAAGATTTAACAATCATGGGAAAAAAGCCCACCACACATAATAGATGAGGACACAGAAATCTTGAATATCTCAAAGAAAGGTTTCTGTAAATGTAGTAATAATTCTTAAGAGCACATATGCAAACCATCCAGCTAAGTCTGTAATTGTCATTATGCATTATAGTTGCTGTTGTTAAAAGTTTGTTTTAGAATTCAGACTTCTTGATCTGCTGGTGTAAAAAGCAGAGAACTGGATTAAAAGCCAATATAAAATTAAAGAGAAAATACAAGGCTTGAAATTACTATCTTTTTCAAAACTATAGAAAGAGAACAGCTTCAGTTTGCCACTTGCATTTTCAAGCTCTGTTTTTTATCCCAGACACAAAAGAGTTTAAATGATCTGCTCACTTAAAATATTCTAGTAACATTGGACAGGAAAAATATCTTAATTTTATTTAAGTATTTAGTTGCCTTGTTTTTCTTCCATAGACCTACTAACATCTTTTCATTAATCTATGTGTGTGTGTGTGTGTGTGTATTAAAAAGTTCAATTGGACCTGGACACAACTGATGATGTATGGATCCAGATGTGGGTGGTTTTTTTTTTTTAAAAAAAGGAACTGATTTGGTATGTTCTGAGGTTTTCCTGTAGTGAATTTCTTAAGCCTCTGATATGAACAATGAATAAGACTAAAAGGCCTAGGACTGGGTGTATGAGAGACGTCTTTGACACAATAGGGTCAGAAAAGTTAAAGACACATTGTTTGATGGCAATTTTGGCAGAATGGCTAAAACACAATGCAGGAACTGCAGATCTTATGTCATTCTAGAGAAATGGGAAAACATTGCTTTGATAAAATATGACTTGATGTCAGGTATATGAGTTAGTAGCTTTAACATGACAGATAATGAATCTCACCATTTCACTGAAATTTGAAAATAGCTTCCTTGACCAAATAGCAGTCCTATTGTAAGTGTAGGAGGCATTTCCCATAAAAATAAATAAATCCTTGAGTATGCTTTTTTGAAGAGGAAGAGGAGGAAGAGGAGGAAGGAGGAGGAGGAGGAGGAGGAGGTTCATTTTCTCAGGGGAGCAGGTCACCTTTTTGTATATGTGATTCCAATTATTCTTTATGAGTTTTTGTACTAATAAGTGGAAGGTATGGAAACCAAGCAGTTGTGAAAAGCAGCTTAGGGAGCTGGGTATGTTTAGCCTAGTGAAGAGAAGGTTAAGAAGTGACAAGATGGCCCTGTTTAAATATTTCAAGGGATGCCATATTAAGAATGGAGCATTGGATTTAAACTATAGGAAAAGGGATTCTACATAAACAGCAAGAAGAACTTCATGACACTAAGAGCTGTTTGACAGTGGACTATGCAGGTCTGGAGTGTGGTGGAGTCTCCTTCTTTGGGGGGTTGGATGGCCATCTGTTGGGGGTGCTTTGATTGTGTATGCCTCCCTGGCAGTGGGTAAGATTCTATGATTCTATGTTGCTGAATATTTCAAAAATTAATTTTGTATGCACTTTTTATTGCAAAAGAGGAGTCCTTGTTGATATGCAAATAAACTTTCAGTTTCCTGGACTTTGCTAAAGATACCCTCCCCATGCCATCTTAACAAAGGATGGAAACAACAAAATGCAGGCATCTTACTAACATCTTTAATTTTTCTCCTGTTTGGTATGTAACATCTTGCCTGATGAAAAAGCCAGTGGAGCTTCAAAAACTTGCAACAAATATATTGCGCTTTTCAGTTGGCCAATAAAGGTATCACTGTCTGGTGGATTTTTGTATGCACTGTTAGGATTAAATATGAAAGTTGATCCCAATGATGCAAGAACATATGACTACAGGGCAGACCTATGCTTGTTCAAGCCCATGGCCTCAAATCGGTTTCTGTTCCAATTGAGCCTGACTTGAAATCTCTGACAAATTCATAACAAGGACTGGAGTGCAATAGTACCTTTCCATTTATTTCCCCTAGCAACTGCTCTTCAGAGGTGTGCTCCACCCCAGTTCAGGAATGTCTTGGGCCCTGACATTTCTGTGCCAAAACCTAGGACCTAGGGATGGTCCCTGGCAAGGTCATTATTATGCATTTAGTATTTCCTGTTTGGAAATTAAGAGAAATCTTTGCTAAAGAGGCTGTTCCAAGTTCAGAATAAATTGAGGGAATTATTCCTTCTCACTTACTTAGGGGAAACAGGAGAAGGAACTTTTACCATGATCTAGCCTGCTTGCTTCTAGCCAGAAGATGAATGCAGAGCAGAGTGGAGAGTAAGATTTGGTATCTCAATAACTGAAAGGGAAGAAGGGAGCTAAGGAAGTAAATACATAGAAACTGAGAGTCCATTCCCAGCAAACTATTTGCCCTCCACTATGAACTTTTAAAGTAATTAGAGTTCCTCTTTAGCCTAAGTTTCAGAGAACTTTAAAAACTCTTCAGTAGGGGGAGAAAGAGCCTTAGTTCCTGGCACTCCTCTCAAACAAAACACGTGCAGTGAGATGGAACAGGCAAGTGCCCTGGAGATGTGGCTGAGAGTTAGCAGCCCTCCAGTCAGCTGAGAATGAAGTAAATGTGAACTGCAGAACAGTTTAAGCAAAAGGAATTAGTGTCACTTCTTCCTCAATGGAGGAATTGCTTATGTAACACCTCCTCCCTGCAGGGGCATCATCCAGTTGTCCCCAAGCAAGGATGCCATCTTCTGAGTAGCAGTTTTCATAACAACGGGAGTCACAGGCTTAGAAACATTCTGAGGCATACTCTAAAAGAATAATGCTGGTTTGATAGCAGGGAAAATCCCCAACCTGTCATCTCTGGGCCTGGACAGGTCTTCTCATACAGAGCTCCCTTTTGTTATTCCAAGAAGTCACCTGGCTTGTTCTCTCAGGGGTCTTCATGAACGATATCGAAAGGAAATATGGCTAGCATTGGAAAGAAGAGAAAATAAACACATAAGCCTACCATGCTGAGTGCAGCCTGTTAACCATACCACAACATGTTTTCTTCCAGATAAGTTGAGAAAACGGATCTACTAACCTACTGGTTGGCTACCTGTACATAGCTGGTGATGGTGGGTTGGATTTGACAGTGGCTCTTAAATTGTGCAGGCCTACAGTAGGCAGAGAGCTACTTCAGAAATGGCAACCAGGTTTGGCCCAAGAGATTTGGCCAGCTGGAGTTTATTTTTCTCCCAAGATACATGCATTAGACTGGTTTGTCAGTAGAGGGGACAGCAAATCCCACGGAATATACAGTTAGGAGATTATTGATATTGATGGCTGATATCCTGGCAGACTCAGAGTTGCCAGCATTAAAAAGTGGAGATGTCTCTTTTAATGGTTGTTTAGAAGGGGGAATTTCGGTAGGTGTTGCATGTCACCCTAACTACATGACAAACAATATTCCTTTTTCTGCACAACCGTTAAAAGTACAGGCATTGTCTCCATTTTTTTTAGTCTGGCAATGAATGGCAGATTGCTATGATTGCTTTCATTCAAGCCCTATAATATGCAAGGTTATTATAAATCTGGTGCCTAAAACAATCATATGAGAAACACCAATATCAATTGCTATTGATAATTCATTTCAGCCCTCCTAAGAGGAAAAAAACCTCATGAAGAAGAGAATCACTTTTAACTGAGATATATACTCCAGCTGGCTGCTTGATCAGGTATGATACAACCTTTCTTTCACAGCAGATTTTCAATCCCTGAAATCATATTGTGAATTGATTTCATATTTGTGAAGGCTGATCTTTTCATTTAGGAATGAGTTTAACTGAATAGAAGCTGCTGCTAGGATCTGTTTGGGATCTGTTTGGGATTTTCAGGCTTCAAATAGTACACTCAAGTATTCCATCTTTAGAGAAGCAGTAGATTCTGTTTCATTTGAGAAGAGTACAGGAAGATATTTATCAGGAATTTTGTGAGCATTTATGACACATCTCTGTTTATCATATACCTTCAGCAAAGCAGAATCTATCACCTCTGAAGACAGTTCCAGTTTTGAAAAGTTCAAGCTAATGGACATTTCTTCTCATGTTTAGCCCAAACAGAGCATGGAAAGTTACTTTTAAATATAATTAATTATCTAAGTGAAAAAGCCTCAAAAGGTAAATTAATTGTTACCCACCTTTTGTAACTTTTCACAAATACTGTATTATTATTATTATTGCTTGTTGGTGTTGTTTGCCTTCAAGTCATTTCCAGCTTATGGTGACCTTAAAATGAACCTATCATTGGGTTTTCTTGGCAAGATTTGTTCAGAGGAGGTTTGCAATTGCCCTCACCTGAGGCTGAGAGCATGTGACTTGCCCAAGGTCACCCCGTGGATTTCATGACCAAGCTGAGAATCAAACCCTGGTCTACCAAGTCATAGTCCAACACTCAAACCACTACACCATGTGGGCTGTGAGATTTGTTACTTAGTGCTTCCTTATGTTGGAAAGAAATCAACCCCAAAATTAAGAAATGCTTGGAGGTTTTGGGGGGGGGGAATTACCTCAAGATGCCTCCAAAAGTATTTTTGTGTCTCCAAAGTAATGAAGAAAATTGCAGCACATATGCTACATATTACATTCAAAACATCAAGATGACACCGGTCATTAAAGTATTCTTGCAAAAGGAATGTGATTATGCTCTTGTTAACCCCCAAATACTGAGCCAGGGTGGTGCAGTGGTTTGAGCATTGGACCATGACTCAGGGTTCAAATCCTTGCTTAGCCACAGAGGAAGGCAAAGGCATCCCTTTCTAAACAAATCTTGCCAAAAAAACCTTGCAATTGGTTTACCTTGGGACACCATAAATCAAAAATGACTTGAAGTCACACAGCATCAATTTCCCCAAAGGAACAGATAATGAATGTAATTACTTGGAATACATTACTTTTAGGCTCTGAGCTGAAATTTACTCTCCTGTTCTTTTCACCTATTTGTTTAGTCCTGCTCTCCGCCATTTCAGCTTCATCTTATGTGTGATGGTCCTTCAGGTATTTGAAGAGTGTTGTCTTCTTTAGATTAAGCCCATCCATCTCTATCAACTAATTTGGTTTCTCTAGCCCCTTACTTTCTTGGTCATGGTCATCCTCCTTTGGGTACCTTCATGTTTGACAACTTTTTCCCCCAAATGCTGAACCTAGAGCTGAGCACATTAAAAGAAATAATTACAAACATACCTGCTCCTGAGCTTTACTTGTTGTTATTGGAGGTAGAAATAGCATGGGAAGAATAGAAACAGATTCCTCCACCACCACCCCCCAAAGAGGGGGGGGGGGGAGTAGCTTAACGTGTTTCACTGAACTTTTTATTCAAAATTAACATTATGTACATATGAGTATATGTGAAATGAAGCAACCAGGTCAGGTAAGCCTTGCACATAAGTAAACAAAAACATTTTGAGCACAGAGATTACTTAAAAGTGTCTTCCAAAATGTATCTTAGGATGATATTTTTCTTTCAGCAGCCACTACTTTTCTTATGATTTCCATTTGGTGAAACCTCTATATCTATGCTTTTTCAGCATGCCAGGGTAGTTGGTGAAGTGGGCTATTCTGCTTTTCTTTCTGTTTTGCTCTTCACACATGCTCACTTAGTGATTCCGGAGGCAACTGTTTACCTTGTCTATTGTATGTAAGCACACACAGCTATGGCAAGATCACCTAGGGCAGAATCCAATTCTTTTCCAGGTCAAGCATATTTGACTGCAGACACACTATTGTAAGTCTTTCTCCAGCCCTTTTTCATCATTCTCCCAACACCAATACTGCAAAGAAACTTCTGGCTAGACAGAAGACAAAAAAGGGAGGCTGGGCTAGACTTTGTTAACTTGGGGATTTGTTAACTGGGAGATACCTGCACTCTCTATAATTTAGATTAGCCATGGAAAGTCACAGAGAGTGATATAGCCATGAGGGAAAAATGTTCACATGAATCCATTGTACAGAGCCTAACCAACTTCAACACTCTCTGGAGCTACTGTGCAGGCACACAGAGTTTATTTTTCTTCATATTACTTTGTTTAAAAGTCTTTTCTGCTCTGCTTGTTCCTTTTGCCCTTCAGTAACGTTGCTTTCTTCCCCTGTTCTTTATTTTATTTGAGTTGGTTTGTATTGTCTGTCTTCATCTAGATCATCTTGTCCCTGGTTTTGTGCCTTCTTAATCCCTTTAGCACAAATCTTGCCTTTCCTTTCAGAGTTTAATACACAAAAGGATATAAATTAGCCTTAGAAAGCAAGGGAAATGCAAATCCTTACAGTATGCTTGCTAACATATTTCCAAGTTTTGAAAGTGGCAAATGCCAGCAGAACCTTAATATGTGTCCTCCATAAATGAAATAGTTTCTCATTTAAATTCCACCAGGCTGACAATGAAGTTTATTTCCAAACTCATTTATAAAGGAAAGAAAGAACACATAATCTCCAACTGTTCTGATCTGGCAGAGACAGTCCCGATTAATCCTCTCTCATCCCTCTTTTTCAGGTGCTTTTTAAATGCCCTGCTTCTCTTCCCTCCTCTTACACTTTCCCCCTTTGTTTTTTGTTCTTCAGTTGCTGCAAACTGAGTTCACAGTGCAAAAGTAGTTTGGTGGGAGAGGAGGGGAGGGGCACAAGCTTGCTCTTCCCAGTATGCTCAAGCAAAAGCAAACTACTGCAGCTCCTTCTACCTTGTCGGTTCTTTTTTATTAGTAACTTTCTCTATCTTGGCCACACTCCAGCGTTGTCTGGCCACAAGTTCTCCATTTCTCATCTGTGAAATGTTGCAGAGTATAAGTACAACCTTTTAATGAACAATGGAAATGTTACAGTGTATTTTATAAATGATTTTTCCAATGAACTCATGAAGTATGACTGTGCCACAAAAATTATGCAGAAACCCTTGTACTCTCACATAATGGGGAGAAAAATTGTTGAAATTATGTGTTCTCATTAAGTAAAGTAAAGAACACATAAGAGGAGAAAAAGACTAAGGAAGGGCAGAGATATCAAAATAAAAGTATTTATATTATAAATACTGTACTGTTTTTCTGGGTAGTCAAAATATGATTAACTTGACAGTGAAGATGAATTTCAGTTTTGCTAGGAAGGAAATAAATTATACAATTTGTTGTTTAAGCTGAAATTGTTTTTTGTTGGGTTTTGAGGCTATGTGGCCGTGTTATGGAAGAGTTTGTTTCTGATGTTTCACCAGCATCTGTGGCTGGCATCTTCAGAGCTGAAATAATTTATGTTGTGTTAAATTGTATACATGGTTGATATGTGAGATGTAAAACAGAGATACGATACTATATATATATATATATATATATATATATATAATACAAATTAGAGCCCAATACAGATGAGCACTTTAGAGCACCCTCATCATGTGCTATAGTTACTCGGGTATGGAGTCAATAGATGCTCCGCAACCCTAGCACGTGATGAGGGTGTCCTCACTCTGCAATGCCATACAGACAGCACACAAAGCGATGATGTCGCAGGTGTGCAGCAACCAAATGGAGCTGCGTACCTACGATGTAATGGATGGCATTTTTTGCATCGTACGTGCGACGCAAAAATAAGCTGGGGTTTTGGCTCCTTTTTTTCCTGCGCACCTGTGACACTCTGTCTGGTTGCTGCAGCGAAGATGCGCAGGAAAATGAGGTAACTCCGGACCACCCTTTTTGGGTGGTCTGTAAAGCCCCTATGTGTTCTTGCATGCAGGAATTATATAAGTGAAGATTTACAGAATGACTTTTGGGTGGATCAATATTCTGATTGCAATTAATACATTCACACAGAAAGGCACCAAAGAGGCAAAAATCTAACACACCTACAACTGCACAAAGTCTTGGGCCATTCCTGCTTAAACTAGTGTAATTTAGCCAATCCTTTATCTTCCTCAGCACTCATCTTTTTCTTTTTCTTTTTGGACTGTGTCTTCCTTATCTTCTTACATTTTTCTCAAGCACAGGTATGTCAGCAATTTACATATTTTCACAGTAGTCCGACAGTATAAATGCCTCCGTTCATCACTGCCTTCCTGCCCTTTTATGTATTTGGGTGGTTTCCAGAACCTCCATGTCAGTGATGTCTCTCCCTCATTGTTCCATCTCTTAACATGCTGTCACTTGAAATGCAACCAGTGTTTTAAGAAGCTCTGTGTTCAGTGTACCCTGTAGGCATGAAGAAACCCTATGGCATCTTACAGAATTGGTAAGAATGCTGTAAATGTATTGCCGTGCTCCAAACAGCAATGAATCCGAATTATGAATATTTCAGAGGAGACCATTCGGGTTGGTAGACAACTACTCCATGCCTTTCCCTCCTCAAAATCAAGGAGCAGAAAGAAATATTTCTCATGTTTCTCTCCCCCCCCCCTTTTTTTTTTTTAAGATGGAGGATTTGTCTGAGATAGAGCTGTGAAAAATGGCCTCTTGAAACTCCTATTTTTGCACATAGAAAGGGGAAATTTCTCCAAGATCGAGAAATTCTCCCACTTTCTCAGGTGGTGTCACTTCTGTTGGCAACCTGACAACCATTTTGTATTCTGTAGTGTTCTGAAAAGGCACCAGATTATGTCTGATTGTGGAGGCTAAGCAGGGTCAGCTTTGGTTAATACTTGGATGGGAGACTGCCAATGAATATCAGGTGCTGTGGGCTATATTTCAGAGAAAGGAACTGGCAAAACCACCTCTTGAGTATCATTTTCCAGAGAAAACATAAGTTGACAGGCAACGTGAAGACACATACACACACAAACACACATATTGCCCTGAACCTTGTGTCTATGGGGATGTTTTGTGTCAGGGGTGGGGGTGAGAATTGTTACACAGAAGGGTGGAAAATATACATGGACAATTCAGCAAAATTGTCTTTTTTCTCTGGAAAATAGTATTTTAAGAAAATTTAGCTTATGTTCACTTCAGATCACCACATTATTCCTTAGGGTTGAAGTAGATGTTGCAAAAGACACATGATTGCTGCCATAAATGGACCTCAGTATCACATGCCAACTCCCTGCCCCCACATCAAATATGCAGAGTGAGTCATCTAATGTTATGTTTTATGCAGCAGAAAATGTCTAGATCCAGCACTTGAGCCACATGATGTAGAAAAAGGTTTGGTAAATGCACATAGACTGCATTCCCCCATTCCCTCAGCACAATGCACAAGATAGTATGCAATGCACAATTGCAATATGCAAAGGAAAGGCAAAGAGGAGCATACTGTCTGTGAAACACCATTTCCACCACTGTTATGGTGACTTTTTGGCCCACATGAATAACATGACTTAGATATGCGTATATTCCTAACTGGATGCCAGCCATAGTTTCCAAGGTCATGATATAAGGCAACTAATACTAGACATTATGAAGGGAGAGATTAAACTTAAGACAAGGCTGCCATTTTTGGCAGCAGCTCTGTTCAGCAGCAGCCTTGTATCATCTAATCTCTGTCATTAGAATTCTTGGACTACAGTCCGGTAATGAAATTGCAAGGGTACATTTTCTACCAGCACTCAACACAATCACAAACAAAAACAATAGAGCCAATGTTGTATAGTAACCACGCTGTATGATGTTGATTGGGAAATCCAAGTTTAAATTCCACTTTAGCTATGAAGCTCACAGTAACCTTAGGCCAGCCACTATCTCTAATCCTAATTTGCCTTACAAGGTTGTTGTGAGAACAAAAATAGAATGCTTTACATTTGGAGGTCCTCAGAAGAGTTGCGTAGAAATAAATAAAAATAAAAATAGCAGTTGTTTCTTTGAAAGCCCTGCTTATTCATGACACTCCTTGAGTACCTTGGGAAAACCATTTCTTAGGTGAGCTGACCTTACAATCTTGTTGTCCAGAACTCCCTAATTCTGCTCATGACAAAGCTTCATACAGATTCATGATCCCATGAGAGATGAGGAAAACCTCATAGGATTTAAGCAGGAGGTCACATGGAAAGTATACATGATCTGAGAAGTTTGTTCATGTTCCAATATTTGTTTTTCTTGCTGTCTATGTGCTAGCCTTACGCCTACATGAATCATTGTAATGAGCAGTGACATGCCATACTTTTATTTTCAATAGTACTTTAAATGTTTCCGGAACAGTTTCTACATAAGAAAGCATAGTCAGAATTTCTGCTTGGGTTCTTGTAATTTGCTAAAGTAAGCAAACTATCTAAAACCACAAAAAGCCTACCCCTCAGACAAAGTAGTTTTGGAAGAGATAAATACCAAAGCATTTCTCAGTTATGCTGCTAGTTGGTGACTCAGTACATAAAGGGAGTTCTACAGAAAAAGTTGGATAAGTAACTTTTGTTTAAAGAATTGTCATGAATATGGTGTGCTGGTTGTCACACATGGATCCTATTATTGCTATGCAACCTATGAACCTGAGGAAGGCCATGTTGTACTCTGGGAATCAGGAACTGCTTTGCAATCTTTCATTAGGGGTTGTTCTGCAGGAAAAAAGAAAGTATCTGTTAATCTGGAATATTTTTATTCTGCTTTTTATTTCATCCTGCTTTTCCAATCTCAAACTTTACTTTTAAGGTACTTTAGGATCCCCCACCCATTCTAGGGTGAGAGTTACAGTTCTGATTCATCATCTGTCTTCTCATTTTTCAGCAACTTTTTAAATGTCCCAGTTCAGCTCTCCTCCTCCTATCTCCTCACTTTGTCCTCAGCTTGCTTCAGTTGCTGCAAACTGAGGGCTGGTACAGACTGCTTTGCGCCAGCCTGGGGCCGAAATTAGGGTTATGTAGGGCTGGGTGTCCACATGCGCCCAGCCCTACTGTTCGCGCCTGGGCACCATCATTGCGCACACCCATCCATATGGGGCATGTGCTGATGATGTCCGTGAGGCATAGCACCCAAAAAGCACTGCGGCACATGGACGTCATGATTGCGTGCAAGTGCACCAATGGTGCCCTGTGCGCACCATAAAAAGAACCCACTGCGGGCAGGTTCTTTTTGTCTGCTGCAGCCTCCATCCGGGGCAGAAAGGGATGGTGTCTCGCTGCCCCTTTTTCCTAATCTGTACAGCCCCTCAGTTCAAAGAGCAAAAGTAGTTCACATTCAACTCAGCAGGCCAGAGAGAGGTGAGAGGCAGAGTCTTGCCCTTCCCAGTAGACTCAGGCAAAAGCAAACTGCTGCAGTCTCTTCTAGCTTGTCTGTTTTTCTTTGTTAATAACTTTTGTCATCATGACCACATTTTGATGTTGTTTGGTCCTGGTTTTCATCTGTGAAGGTTGTGCAGCTCCATAAAATTTTTTACAGAGGAACCTCTACCTCTCTGACTATACTTGTTTTCTATTTTTATTATTTGGAGACAGTTTATACATAATTGAATATTCAAGATGGCAAGCCTTACCCACTGCAGTCCAAACAGCTTTATCCTAGCATGCCACTTTGAGATTTTACCACCTTGTTTGGTTGTGTGTTCACATCAGAACATATTCCCCTTACAATATTCTGTACTTTTCTGCTGTCTTTTCTTATGTCTTTTCCCTTAAACATTCCATCATTCTTTCACAGATCTTTACCCCCACTTTTTAAAAAGTTATCTAGAAAGCTGCCAGAATCAAAGGGACAAAACAGATGGTCAAAATAAGCATATTTACAGACTGCTTTGAGGTGGGACATTTAGACAATGCACACCTTGAAGCTGGCTGGAAAGTGCACCCAAGCCGTGCAACAGGGAGAAAAGCTGTACTAAAAAGGTGCTGGATTTTTCTGCTTCTTCTCAGAAAGTGTGCACCCTCGCATGTACATATAAATGCACCTACACCAGGGTGGCTCTAAAGGGGCACTCTTTCCAAACCCTAACCCTAATTGTGCATGTAAATGTCCCATTGCAAGAGTGTCTTTAAAAGGGATGGAGCTACCATACCCAAGCAGTGAGGATAGCAGTGTCCAAAAGAAAACACATGACACCTCTCATGGAGATGAGTACAACATACACAGACAGACAGTGAAAGAGGGGACATGGGGTGAGTGGGGGGTGAAGGGGACATGATTGTACCTTGCCAGCACCTGCACCTCTCCTCTGATGTCCTGTTCTGGTGGAGTTCTGAACACCACAGGGATGGTGAGGGAAACAATTTTTAAAAAGTACTCAGTTGAACCATTTGAAGCCATGCTGTGTGGTCAAGACATGCGCACTCCAGCCACCTTGGGAGAGGGTGGTGCACTTGGTGTGGTTCTGATGTGGCTTTGGAAAAGGCAGCTTCAAGCCACTTTTTCCTGCCTGTATGCTTTGCCCCCAAGATATGAAACATTGCCAGAGTGAGGAAAGGAACACCAAAAGTTTTTGGTAGAGGACTGCAGTGTTCAGTATCTTTTAATGTAGATAGTTGGCACAAAGCCTCATCTTGTACAATGTATGGGCTGTCTGGCAGGCTTTAAGACAGGGCCCAACAAATGCCAGATCATATTATCTTGTGGATTTTGCTGTGCTCCAAGCAGACAGTGACTATTTGGTAAGATTTGAGAGCTTGTCAGAAGAAATGAGAAGGTCTGAGACTGGAAAATTTTCACACATTTTTACCCTTTAGAAACATGTTTATGAACCATGCTAAATCTAATGCCTGGTGCAGGCAACTGAAGAAATGTTCTTCCATAAAAATGCGGAATGCCTTCAGTGACAAACAACATCCTTCCCAGTCCCCATTCAAGTTTAGAAGCTGACATTTACTATCAACAAGTTTATATGAATCAACAAGAATATAAAAACATTGTGGTACAGCCCTAGAATTTTTCATATTTTAGTGGTCAATCTGCATAACATTAAATATGCCCTAACAAATCAGCTCACAAAGATTCTCACAATATAACCACATTAAATGTAGTAATCAGAAGAGAAATAAAAATGTTTTGAGCAGCATTTCCCGCACATCCTTTCATGTAGTTGTCCTACAAGGCTGAAGAGACCCCTGAGGATGTGTGAGGAAAGAGAGTAACGAGAAGCAGCAAGAATCACAACTGAAAAAATGAATTTGTCATTTTGAAGCTTCCTTCCCTTTACCTGCCACTTTTCCCCAGATGGTCATATTCTCATAATACTATTGTTGCCTGAAGATCAGGTACATCGAATACGTCTTAACTCAAATTAGGAAACGTTCTACAGATCAGGATCTCATCTTGTCACATGTAGAATTAAGTTGCAAACTGCATCTCTCTTACTTTCCAACCCCTTTCAGTACCCACCAAAATGTCCATTCTTCACTTATGCAAAGGGATTTTGTAGTCCTTTTGAGATTAACTGTGTAAAAGAAGTTAAAGTATATGTTGTCAAATCCTTGGTCTACTTCCCCAGATGTTTAAATAGATCAAGGGGCTGAACAGACTGCCCCGATAGAGTGGCATTCCACCACCCCTCTCAGCACCAGATCAGGGCCACAGCAACCGCATGCTGCAGCCCCAATCTGGCCTTTCCAGGGTATGATAGCTGCGGCACCACAGCTTTATGGCAATCCTTAGGCACTGCGTTGTGCAGACACAGCACCAGAGGAGTGCCATGATGCTGTGCATTGTGTGGCGTGGCGTGTGGTGTCATGCCGGCCTGGGGTCAGAACCGGGGCATGTGTCATGTAGACACTATGCTGCGACTACACCCCCAAGCCAGCCCAAACTGCTGGTGTGCACAGGGCCTTAGAGAAGAAGGGCTAAAAAGACTCCTGATTTGGTCCCTCATATGAGTTTAATTTCTCACTGAGGGTACAAAAGTACATGTCCCATGTCCCAATCACCTGTCTTTGAACAACACTACTTCTCAAGAATTGTGCTCATGAAGAAATGAGTTCCTGAAAGACACAATGAGCAAGAGGAGAAACTAGTCCAAAGTTGTGCCTGCTTCACCTGTTTGGATTTTGGATTGAAAGGAAGAGGAGGTCTTCATAGGTGGATTGAACTGACCACTGCATTGAGGCTATATCCATCCAAACTAATCCTAAAACTGAGGTCAGCAATTTTACTTCACATGTCTACACATAAATCTGAAAGGAAATGGTGTTCCCCAAAGTAAAGACCACCACTTTATTTAGTAAGCCATGTAATCCTCTAGTGTAACATGAGTAATAATATCAGGTTACATACACTATAACCAGCAAATTACCAAGACTGATCGGGGAAGTCCTTGGAGAGAATAACAATTTACTATACAGTTTAGAACATTAGTCTAATCCAGGATGCAGATCCTAGGAAAGAAGTCAGAAAAGGCATCATTAGTAATTATGCTGTGAATATGACTATTCATTACGGCAAAGATTTGTTTTTTTTTAATCAAATGTTATTTGATATTATAGTAATTTAACAAGGGGGAATAATGAATATAGGCAGCGATTTGGGGAAGGGAAAATGCTGAAAGTGTCAATTTGCAAGACAGCTGTTTGGGAAAAAATAAACTGTTATTTTCAATGCACAGATTAATCACTTTTTGTTTTAACTGTAGTGTATTTTCTTATTTGACAACAATGCCTCCCAGACAAAAAATGAAAGCCTTTGAACAAAGCTCACTTTATTCTGACTTCTATTTTTAAAGGCAGGATTTATTTCTGACTCATGTGGTGGGAAGATGATTTAGGTTTTATAGGTTTCCTTTTTCCTGGGGAAGAAACCAATATTAGTTCAACCATGATTTTGAATATATGGCTTTTTAACACATTGCAGTTCCTGCTGATCACACAAATAAAAATGAAATCAAAATATTCTGTGTGCATATATTTTACCCCTTGGTTACTGTATCAAGAGCCAACTATAGATCATTTTTCTTAATGTGATGTTCTCCAGATGTTTTGCACTACTACTTCCAGCAGGTCCAACCAGCATGGTCAAGGATGATGGGAATGATAGCCTGGGCATTTTTGTGATCTTCTTTCTCTTTGCCCTTTTCAGAATTCACTAGCAGATGTTTTCTGAAACCACATCCGACTGAAAGTAAGTATTTTGTCCACTTGCCCCTAGCTCATGCATTGTTATGAGAATATGTTTTCACTCACGTTGGCTCACTATAATTTTTTAAATGCTGGCTGAAGTGTTTTCCAGATGAAGAACGCTCATATTGCAAAATATTTTCTTGAGGTTTTATGTTAAACTCTGGTGCCACAGTGGCCAAGAAGGTGTGAGTTTGACAGAAAGTGCTGGATCCAGCCAAAGGTTTTGAGCTCAAAGTAGTTTGCAAGCTGTGCATTGGGCTGCATCATCTGCTAGGTCTTCAGAGAGAAAGTGAGGACTAGGTGGTACCTGGCAGGGCTGGATTTTTTCATATGGAACAGATTGACATGTAAACCACATTCCCTTACAAAAAAGTCCTGAATGTGAATTTGAGAGGCACTGAGACTATAAACGCAGGGCATGTAGTCAGAATCACATGCATACTGCTGCTGCTGTTGTTTTTGTTCTTACTGGATGGCACTCTTTATTGAAGTTATGGATCTGTAATCTAGAGTTATAGATCTGAAACTGTTCCATACTCAGACATATAAGCTTATCACATGACACTTGGAGGAAAGGGAATGGAACAGAACAGAATGGGGGAAAACATGTGTTACTGCACAGGAGAATGCCGCAGATGCCGCTGGGAGTCCCTAAGCCATTCCCCAGCCATTCCATGGCAGCCAGTTTTGAAGAACCGTTCAAAATCATCCTTCAAAGTCAGCTGCCAGGAACAGCTGGGGAATGGCTTGGGGACTCCCCGTGGCATCAGTGGCATTCTCCCATGTGGTAACACACATCAACTCTCCCCCCCCCCCCAAAGTTCCATTCCTGTTCCTCTAAGTGCTGTGTGATAAGCTTAAAAGCTGTGTTAGTCTGGAATATCATTGGGCAAAGAGATCTTGTAGCATCTTTGAGATGTTGTTGTTGTTGTTGTTGTTGTTGTTGTTGTTGTGTGCCTCCAAGTCATTTCTGACTTATGGCAACCCTCTCATAGGGTTTTCTTGGTAAGATTTGTTCAGAAGAGGTTTGTCTTCATTGCTTTCCTCTGAGGCTGAGATCCAAGGCCACCCAGTGAGTTTCATGACCAAGCTGGGAATCAAATCCTGGTCTCCAGAGTCAGACCAACACCCAAATCACAACTGTGTGAAAGGAGTTTATTGCATAAGGAGGTTTTTGGTCCTTACCACATGATGTGGCTGCTGGCAGTTATGGTGGGCTAGGAGGGCTGTGGCCAAGAGATGTTGCTTAATTTCCCATACATAACTAAGTAGCAGATCTAGAATATGACCAATGCCCAAGAAAGCTCAGATTAAAACTTAATGCAGAATCACTGTCCCACTGATGTGGAAATCACCAGCCAACACCACTTAGCCTAATGGCCAAATTATTAGGATCGGTCTTAGAATAATAAGGTGAGAAAGAACAGAATGCTGAACTGGCAATAGGGATGTGGCAGGTAATGTCACTCACTAATATGCTACATCAGCTATTCAGTTATGTATGTGTAATCAAGTAATGTCTCCCAGTCTAACTTTTCCAGCCCACATGAACAGCCAGCAGACACACAAGCCAAAGGTTGTCTGTTCAGCAGCCGATCAAGGTGCAATTGAGACAAGGTTCTTGCTTTTCATGGTTGTAGTCTTGCTTATGGGTGGAAGGGGTCTGGAAACATCATTCTTTTTGCTCCCTGACTAGCCACTCAACAGACCTCCTTCATCCAATGTGGCTGCTGGCTGTTACAGTGGGTATTGTTGGGGGGGGGGGGGAGCCATTACATAAGTCTTAGAATTGAAAGACATAGCCATATTAATCTGGAATATCAGTATGAAAAGGGATCTTGTAGCACTTTTGAGACTAAGGACTTTGTCGTAAACACTTTTGTCCCCAATCTGCGAATGGGTAGGGGATGTGCATGGCCAAGTGAAAATGAATTTTATTGCATGCCATAATGTCCTCAAGGAATAATAATAATAATAGTAATAATAATAATAATAATAATAATAATATTTATAGCCCGCTCCTCTGTCAACCAATCAGAGCAGGTTACAACAATTAAAAAGATACAAGGTAAAAATTATAATGACCCATACCCAGCCACCCACCCACCTCTTAAAATTGGATTAAACTAACATCAAAGTTTAAAACAACATAATTAAAATTTTCACAATATAAAACAACAATCAATTATATGGGTGTCAAAGGTCGAGATATGAAAAACTGAGGGGAGAGCTTGACCCACTAACAGAGCCGGGAGTTAAGGACTTTCTGAGAAGGCCTGCCGGAAGAGATGCATCTTTATGGCTTTTTAAAAGCAATTGAGAGATGTAATAAGATGCATCTCATCTGGCAGGTCATTCCATAGCCTGGGAGCGGCAGCCAAAAGCGTCCTCTGGGAGGTCTGCGCCAACCTAGGCTGTAGCAGGTTCCTCCCAGAGGACCGAAGTGTGCAGGGGGGATCATACGGGAAGAGGTGGTCCCTAAGATAAGATGGACCCAAGCCATGTAGGGCTTTAAAGGTTAAAACCAACACCTTGTACTGTGCCCAGAAACTAATAGGCAGCCAATGGAGAGACTTGAGCACCGGTGTTATGTGTTCTTTCCTCCATCATCGCCTTGGGCTCAGGCACATGAATTTTGAAGGACAAAAGCTTTCCAGTGGAGCAAAATCACATGGCTGAGCCCTGATCTTAGCGCCAGGCGGTGGCATGGGCCACCTTGAGGACAGTATGGCATGTGATAAAATATGTTTTCACTCAGTCACGCACAGTCCCTGCCTGTGTTCAGATCAGGGTAAAAAGTGTGTGCAACAAGATCCTAACTGAGTGAAAGAAGTCCTCAGATGCAGAAGCAGATCAAGTCTATGAAAGCTTATGCTGCAACTTCTTTTGCACAGCTAATCTCAAAGATGCTACAAGATCCCTTTGCATATTTATTTATTCTTAGTAAGATTGCTTACTCTTACTGAATAGGAAACAGTTAGCAAGCATAAATTTAGGTTACAAATCTGTAAGTGCAATACAGAATGACAGCCACTGTTGTTAAAATGTGACAGCGCTTCAACCCTGTGACCCCTTATGCCATTACACAGTCTCTGACCATATCCAGTGCCACACTGACATCGTAACAAATCAGCTGACTGTGTCGTCTGAAAGACTTCTCTCAGTCACATAACCAGCTATTTAATCAGTTGATTTTTCTATGGTTCTGCTGGTCGTGCAAGTTTATCTAACATTCTTACATTTTCCTGTGCAATATTTTAATGCCTGTTTCTCTATGAGAGTAACCTGTGGAATATTTTACTCTTATTATTATCTTTCAGTTTCACATTCTACCAGGTGTTACTGAATGGAGCTTTGGGCCATCATGGATTTGGATTCTATCCAAGAATTAAGAAATTGGTGAGGTGTCATCCAATAATGTGCCATGTTCCAAGCAGTGTCCCCTTTTCGTAAGTGTGCTATTGTGATCCTATCTATGGTGATTTCATCCAGATGTTTTGCCAACCCCCTTGGAATTGCTCCCAGAGCACCTATCACTACTTGAACCACAGTGGTTTCATTTTCTATAGGCTTTGAATCTCAGTTTGTCAGTCCTGATATTTCTCAATCTTTTTTCTCATTGGTTGAATATACAAGAGGGCTGTATCACAGCTCCACTGCATAGTGTCACTGCCTCATAGTATTTACTGCCATATGTGCTTGAGAACCCTATTATGTAGCCACATCAGTACAAGGGGATGTTTTTACTCTGTGCACTTGATAGCCATATTAGTGTATGTTTGATCACCTGCGGGGCTAAAGTTTCCTGCAACACATGCACAATTTTACCTATTTGCTTAATCAAATAGCTTTCCCCACTTTTTTTCACTTGTGCTTCTATAATGTGAGGCCAGTAGAGAAGTGGAAAGTGAAATGCTGACCTGCAAATCTGTGAAATAGTATGAATGCCAAGGTTCATATACAAACATCAAATAATAAAAAAAGGAAAGGAAAATAAAAGTAACACCATCTTTTCCAGATGTCAATACAAACAAGGGAGCTACTCTTCAATGGCAAAAACAATCAGGTGACCTTGGTGACCATATGATCTAACCGACCACTCACCAATCTGGCCTCACTCTCCCTCCTGCATCCCCACCCCTATTGCACCAAAATCCCAATTTGAGGTTCAACCCATACACTTTAAAAACTGGCTTCTTCCCAAACAGAGCAGAGTAAATTGGAAGGCTTTTTAAAAAAAAAAAAAGATGTGTTTTTTCATTAGAAAGGGAGGAACATCATATGTTCGAACAGGACTGTGTTTGAGTTTGTTGTTGTTGTTAGTTACCGTCGAGTTGACTCCCATTCATGCTGACACTATGAATGAGACACCTTCAAAACTATGCATTATTTAGCCCATGTAGATTCAGCCTTTGTCTTAATTTCTGCTGTCCCCTGGAATTTCTACAACTATAATACAAATTTTCTAGTATCCATTTATTTATTTCCCTGGAACTCACAGCTGCTTACAAAAGTGAAAACAGAATTATCAGCAACGACTCCTCCTCCTCCTCCTCCCCCTCCTCTTCCTTGATTTGTATCCTACCTTTTTCCCAAGAATGGGACTCAAAGTGGTTTACATATCAGAAAGATTACAATTAAAAACATATGAAAAGCCATGATAACATTGAAATTAAGCAAAGAATCATATTAAAAATATATTCTCTAAAAGATTTTAAAACCTTAAATAGTACAACTTAGCACAACACAGCACTTATAGTCCTTTTTCAGTTCTAAAAGCTTCTCTGAATAAAAAATAAATCAGATGCAAATGAAAGTTCTGTAAAATGTACAGAAGTTAAAATATAATATATTTTAAAATATAAACCATTAAGAAATGAAAAGCAATTAAAACATACTCATTAAAATCAACAGAATCAGAGACAATACAACACTTTATTAAAAGCCTTTTTCTCATGAGCAGATGCCTTTGTTGTTCAAGCTGGATTCTTGCAGCATCAATGACTTCCAGTCACCTTTTCTTTAAAATCTAAAAGGCACTGCTCTGGCTTTGACATTTGGCATTGAAAGTATGGAATAAATGTGGCAATGATGCATGAGGTGGAAGCTGCACATCTGATCGCCATGACATCTCAGAGTGTTACACACTGCCTTCCCAAAGTTAGTGAAAAACTGGACATAGATGGCTGGAAAAACTGACATATTGCATGAATGACAGCTGTCAAACTGAGCACTTTGTCAGCTAATACAGCACACCTGCACTCACTCAGTTGTGCTCCAAAGTCCACTGGAGGATTTAGAGAACTGACAGCTCTCAGACTGCAGTGCTGTGAAAGGGCTCTGCTTAAGGCTAAGTCTCTGGAAGTGAAAAGTGAGTGACAGCTGTCACACTGCAGCAATGTGCTATTGCAGTCCAACATATTAGAATTATTATTTTTTAAGTGAAGAAATGTATAGTGAACATAACTGTCTGTGCAATAGGAGTGGCAGCAAGAAGAGGTTGTGGTAGGATTTGAGATGTGGTGTTAGAAAAAAAAATGTGAGAATGCCATGGACAGCCAAAACGACAAAATGGATGGGTCCTTGAACAATTCAGGCCCGAGCTCTACCTGGAATTGAGGTTGTTGCACTTTGGCCATGTCATGAGAAATCAGAATTCATTAGAAAATACAATAATGCTAGGAAAGGTAGAGGGAAGCAGAAAGAGGGAAAGACTGCATGCCAGATGGCTAGATTCAATTAGGGAAGTCACGGGCCACAATCTACAAGACCTAAGTAGAGCAGTGAAACATAGAGGGGCTTGGAGATGTCTCAACTGGGTCACCATAAGTCGATATTGATTTGAAAGCAGCTAACAACAACAAGAAGATTATCTGCTTATCTATTGTTGGCAAAAACCTCAAGCCATTGTTTGAACTGCTCTAATGATATGGAATGAAAGCCAGCATGTGTAGTCATATTAGCATTGGACTACGACTCTGGACATCAGAGTTTGATTCCTGCTCAGCCATGGAAACTCACTGGGTGACCTTGTGCAGGAAACACATTCTCAGTCCTAGAGAATCATGTGATAGGTTTGCCCTTAGGGTCACCATAAGTCAAAAACAAATTGAAGGTATACAACAGCAACAACAACAACAACAACAACAACGACATAGAATGCTCACAATGAAAGATTGCATGCATTAGCACAAAAGAAGTAACACCAGATTGTTAAAATAAATTAATTGGTAAACATTAAAATAATGGGGAAAAGTGAAAAAGTTAATTTGCTAATATAACCAATCTGATGATACTATGTTCTATGTTCTATGACCACTTAAAAATAATAATTTAAATTTAAATTTATTACCAATGGCCAGTAATGAATAAATATAACAAGAAATGTTAATTATTGTGGAAACTGTTTAATAAATTAGGGGGATGGATATTTTTAATGAATTATTTTCTAACTCTGTTGTAAATGCTTAATGGTTAACACCTTCAGTGATAGAAATGAAGGAAATTGTGGTTACAATCCTAAACATAATATTAAATGCTACTTCTGAGAAGATAAGAGTAGGATGGTGCTGTAAGTGTAGTTCATATGGAGGGGACCCTGTCATCAGGTGAAGAATTTTTTATTCAAGCTCTGACAATTGACCAGTTGCTAGGAAAGAGGCTTTTAACATATTGTCCTTTACTTTCATTTTTGCTGAGTATTTGTTTACTTTTAATTCAATTGTATTTTAATATTATAAATAGTTTGTGTTTTCTGTATAATTGTTTTGTCCCATTCACATTTCAAATCAACTGTTGTATTGATTGACTGGTCAGTTGATGGTTTTGCTCCCAAAACTGGGATTTAAGTCATTCACAAGAGATTGAGTGATTGATTGATTCACTGACTGATCAATTGATGTTCTTTCTCCCAAAACTGGGATTCAAGTCATTCTAAAAAACAAAGTAATATAAAAATGTACAACTAAAGCCATAAAAACGTATAAGTCTAGTCAGGGAATAAAAAAGGATTATTAATACCATCATTTGTTTGTCTTTTACTATGAATGGCTAGCATTCTGTATGGCAGTTATGGATTGATAATATAGAGTTACATATCCATAACTGCTCCGTATTCAGTTATATAGTCACAACTGTGGCACTATTGCCATGATGAGAAAAGATTATAAAAGCTCTCAAAATCCCACCTTAAACTTCAGAAAGGCTCTCTGAGTAACAGAGATCAGTTCTGCTGGCAATTGAAGCACAGCAAGATGATGGTTCTAGCTCCCTCCCATCAGCGAGTGAAGGTGCGACAATTGGAAGCAGGACTTCTGTCTCAATTCCTCATTACACCACACATTGCTGGTGGGAAGGGACTAGAAATGTCATCCTGCTGCACCCCAATTGCCAGCAAAACAGACCCCCCTCCCATTGCTTCAACTTCGATCAGGGCCCTATCCACATAGGCCAAATAAAAAGGCCTCCCCATCCTCTCAACAGGGAGATTAAATGATGAACAGCCCAAACCTCAGTTTTAGTGCAAACAGGCCAGATGATGTCTGGCCTATTAAGTACTGGAAATGGGGTATTCTCCTATTAAAGCATATTAAAATAGCTTCTTATTTGCTCTGGACCTAGAAGATTCAAAGCCCTCTATTCTGACACCAGGCAGCTGTTAGTATATGCATCCCACTTTGCTGCCTAGTACATGTGACCCAATGTCCTCCTATACCAGGACACATTCTACATTTCAACCTTCTGTCCAGGGGGAATTCCACAATGTCCTCCATTTTGAGCATGAGTAACACCATGTTTGCTGTTTGCCTTTGAGAAATGTGTCTAGTTGGCAGACTGTCCTCACTGCAAATAGGTAGACAGGATATGCTCTTCCAATGTTCTTTTTTCTTAGGAGTAGCAGCAGACAAGACTTGACCCCAGAGTTCAATGTGCATTTGTTTCTCAGAGGAGAAAAGGACAGCAAACATGTCAAGCAATGGGCTGCTTGACAACACAATGCAAATGTTGAAAAGGTTTCTTTCCTTAATTTCAGCACAAAGGACAAATGAAAGGAATAATTTAAACGTAGATTCAGTCAAGGGTTTGTTGCTAGTCAAACACAATTTTTAAGTATTTCTCTTGCTCAGAGTTTTATAAGTGTATTTATTGCAAGCCAACAATGCATTTTAACAAAGATAAGTGCAGAAGAAAAATATGATTGAGTACATAATAAAATAAAGTATATGTAATGTAGCTCTAAATAAACCAAATGAAACGATGTTATATTTATATTAGGCTTTCTAGCTTTTATTTTGTAATGTCCTATATTTTTCTTGAATTTTGTGGGGCATTGTCCTTTGTGGTTATAACATCTGATCACCCTGGCCAAGCACTGCCACTACCATGGTGCATCACTTTGCTCTGGGGACAGAATCAGGTGCCCAGTGTTGATCACATGGCTGGGTGCCTCGTTCAGACTCATGGTTTTGGTGGCAGCACAGGGTGAAAGAACTAGACATGGGTGCAAACAGGGCGCCAAGGTGATGGGGGAAAATTGTGGCAACTCCAGTAGATGGGTACTCCAGGCTGCCTCCAGAGTATCCTGGCCAGTGCAGATTGGACCTAAGAGAAAATACAGTCACCCCACTTTTCTCACGGACTTGAGGTCTGCGGTCTTGAATATTCATGGAGGGGCGATCTTTATTATTTTTAATGGTGCGCACCCCTGTGGCGTGCATCCCACGGATGCTTATGGGCATGGGCCCCATTCAAGCTAATGGGGCTTGAATATACGTGAGTCTCCATTTTCATGGGGGGGGGGTCTGGAATTGATCCCCCATGAAAACGGAGGGCCACCTTATGCATTTGTAACTAAATCAATGATGTTGGAGTTTTTTGTCCCACTGACAATTCAAGTCAGCTATTGTACTGATTAACTGACTGACAATTGATCGATCAATGTTCTGCCTTCTTTCTGCAACTGGAACTCAAGACTCACATAAGTTAAAGCTAAAAGAACTAAAATTTATAATTGTGTCATCTATCAGAGGGAGGAAAAAGGGCCTTTGCCCAGGTAGGAGAATAGAATGGGGGCTGACCTAGCATCCCTTGAAAAGAAGTTCCACAATCTGGGTGCCACCATAAAATATATATTTTAGTGGGCATATTTTATCTAGGTATATGCATTTATAAATATATTTTATCTTAGATATGCATTTTAAACATATTTTGGAATGTTTTGCAGGCCATGGACTGTATTTCAAGAGCTGTCAAATATGAATGACATTGACACCTTGACCTTAACACTAGACCAGAAGATGTGAATTGGCTCAATTTCACATCAGAATCCAGAAGAGATCAATTTCCTTAATCCTTGCTGGCATGAACATGGCTGAGCATATATGCTTCTCTCTCTCCCACTGAAGTCAGGGAAACTGACAACTGTTTAACTTTGGCTGGAGCTTTATCCTCATAATTGGTAAATGCATTCAAAATCCTTGAACTGAGACAGTTGAGTCTCCTGGTGCAGAGGCGGGATATGAGGGAAACATACAATGCTGGCACACAGTTTTATTAAGTGTGATGTGATCTTCTAGAATGTCTCCCAACAAGCAATATATCTCATGAAAATCCCTCTTGGCTAACAGTGCATTAGCTCTGCTTTGGGCCTAACCTCCTCCTGCATTTTTACAAGCTCCTCCCCCGCCCATCACTTTTTCCCCCTTTGATTCCATTGGGGTTTAGTTTTACCTCTGTGATTAAATTCAAGCATGTTTGCACTTTATTTCATGTTTTTGTCTTGTCTCCACCATATATATTTGGATTATCAATTCTAAAAGTTCCAGCAGGTAGCAACAGCCCTGCAGTTCTTTTGCTTTTATTAACTTTTATGGAAAATAACAGAAAGTATCTGTATGGGCAAGGAGAAGGAGGCAAGGAAGGAAGGAGAGAAGGAAGGAAGGAAAG
The DNA here is from genome assembly GCA_034509955.1 of Urosaurus nigricauda. NCBI lineage: Eukaryota > Metazoa > Chordata > Lepidosauria > Squamata > Phrynosomatidae > Urosaurus > Urosaurus nigricauda. The sequence goes on along the minus strand of JAOEGL010000001.1, from coordinate 354,217,384 downwards.
AAGGAAGTTCAGTCGAAGTACCTATTCAAAATGGCCAACTGGAAAATAAATCATTCAACATGGCTGCAGCTTAGCATTCCCTCCAGCATCTGACAGATGGAAATCAGGACACATATAGTCAAGCAACATGAAAGAGTGGTCAAGATGGCAAAGGTTACTAATGACGAAGAACACAAAAGCTAGGAAAGGATGCAGCAGTTTGCTTTTGCCAGGGCCTACTGGGAAAGATAAGATTCCCCCTCTCCTCTCTTTTCTCCCAGCTGCATTAATTGAGTGCAAACTACTTTTGTACTTTGAACTCAATTTGCAACAACTGATGTGAGCTGAGGACAAAGGGAGAAAGTAGGAGGAGGACAGCAAAACCAGGACATTTTAAAGTTAGGATGGTTGAGGATTAATTGGGACTGTCCCTGCCCATTTGAGTATGCCTCAGTTGTGATATAAACTGTGATGAGATTTCAGAAGAGCTTATTCTGTGAATTCTAGATGCGGTAATTCAAAAAAGTAACTTTTTCAAGCTCTGGATGTGGGGCCTGTATTTGCAGAATTCTTCGAACTGCTTCCACCTGCATTTGTTGTTGTTCTCATCTTTATCTTTAGCACAACTTTCCCCCAAAACTGGGACTCAAGGAAGCTTACAAATTAAAACAACTAAAATATAGCTAAAACATACTAACATTAAACAATAACATGGAATTAAACTATACACAATGTTAACACAAACTAAAGCAAAATAATCAATTGCATTTGAAAAATTGCAAAACATTGCAGCACCCTTAAAACAATACAGCACCCTCTTAAAAGTTCTTCCTTTTAAAACCTTCAGATCTAAAAGACTGTAAGAAGAAAAAGGTCTTTGCCAATGGAAGGACAACTTGAGAAGTAAGTTTCAGAATCTAGGGCCACCGAGAAGGTCCTATCTTGCATCCTCACCAACTGTGGCTATGAAGGTGGTGGAATTGAGAGATGTTTGTTTCCTGGGGATCTTCAGGTCAGAGTAGGCTCATAAGAGGAGATAAATACTGACCTGTACTGCAGAAATAATGCAGTTCGACACCACTTTAACTGCCATGGCTCAATCCTATGTAATTCTGGGATTTGTAATTTTCTGAGATATTTAACTTTCTCTGTCAAAGAACTCTGATGTCACAACAAATTAAAAATCCCAGGATTCCATAGCACTGAGCCAGGACATTTAAGGTGGTATCATACTGGATTATTTCTGCAGTGCCAATGCTGCCACAGTCTGCCAGGTACACTCAGCTGAAGACATTTTGGGTTTTATAGGTCATAACCAGCATTTTGAATGGTGCCCAGAAACAGATTAGCGTGAAGTGGAGCTGATGTAACAGTGGAGTTGAATTATCTCTATAACCCACTCCGTTTAACACCCTGGTTGAAGCTTTTTGTACCAGCTGAAGTTTCACAATATGCTTCAAAGGCCATCCCATGTAGAATGTGTTAATGCTAGTCCAAATGAGATATAACTAATACATGTGTCACCAGGGCCAGATCAGGCATGTCCAGGAGTAGGTGAAGTTAGTGCAATAGCTTTAAGTGTGCAGAAATACTCCTGGCCACTGTAGAAACCTGGGCATCCAGTCTCAAGGTTGGATCCAGGAGTACACCCAAATAGTGAATATCTCTGTTTGTGGAGAGTTCAGGACAGGCTGAAACCTTCTTTTCTGATCTGCCCTTTGATTGTTAGCATAGTGTGGTATAGTGATTTGAGTGCTGGACAACAACTTTTGAGGCCAGGGTTCAATTCCCCATTTGGCCATGAATTCCACCTGGTAACCTTGGGCAAGTCAAATGCTGTCAGCTTTGGGAGGACGCAGTAGCAAACCTCCTCAGAACATATCTCACCAAGAAAGTCTCATGATAGAGTCACCGTAGGGTCACCCTAAGTTGAAAATGGCTTGAAGACACACAATGACAACAATGTATGTAGAGTATACTTAATTAAGTAAGGCCCAGTACAGGCAGCCTTTCTGTGCTGTCATGGGACTGATTCTAGGGTCTGAGAGTGTGCACCAACTGCACACTCGCAAACTCTAGAACATACTGGTACCTGTGCCAGCATCTTGGTGGCCTCCCATCCACACGGGGGCCACTGTCTTGACGTAAGCAACACACAGAGTATATATGTTGCTGTATGTCGCGTACGTAACTGATGCACAATGTGCCAGTGGTGCACTTGTGATGTCCAAATGGCATCCCAAGAAGAACCTGGTTTTTCCGGGTTCCTTTTGGGACACAAGGAGGCCGTGCAGTTTGGCTGCTGCTGTCTCCCTCGGCAGCAGAGACAGGCACCTCCAGGCTCCCCTTTTTGTGCCAGATCGGCAACCTCATGCCACAGCCCTGATCTGGCCTCCCCAGGGCACAAAAAGGAGCTGCAAAAAGTGGTTCCTTTTTGAGCCCGCCAAAGGGGGCCACAGCCATGTCGGCATGGCTATATGGCACCCCTTTGATGCTGCATCATCTTGATGCAGCACCAGAAATGTGCCATGATGCTGTGCACTGTCCGGAGCGGGATGCAGCATCAAGGTGCCGGGGGGGGGGGGGGGCAGGCAGAGTCAGGCATGCACTGTCAGGATGCTTTGCCCAAACTCTGCCCCCAGGATGGCCTTTCAGGCTGATCTGTAAAGGCTCTTAGGCCCAGGATGGGTTTGGGGCAGTGGCATCATGACATCCTCCTGTCCGCACGAGGGCTGCCATGATGATGTACAGGATGCCCAGCATCCGCACGTCCGTGCTGGGAAGAGGCTGTTACGCAGCCCTTATGACGTCTCAGGAAGGAGCTGCTTTTATCAGCTCCTTCTTAGAGCAGATCCTTCCCATGGCAACTGCAAGGCCGCAGGAAAGATCAGGAGGAGAAAGGGACTGCCCTTTTCTCCTCATGGCTCTCAGGGTGTCCGGGGGCATGAAGCCACTCAGACACCCCTTTTCTGGGCCAAAGAGCAGCAGCCTTTTTCTGCTTCTCTTTGGCCTGGAAAAATGCTGGATTGGGGCCACAAACTGACAATCCAGTTACTGTAGCCACAATCCAGCACTTCCAGGGGCGGCCTCAAGTCACCCCTTACTGGGCTGTCTGTACAGCCCCTTAGTTAGTTTAGTTAAGAAAGCTTAAGTATACTTAACTAACTGCTTTATCACATTAGGGGGCAAACAGGATTTAAACAAGAGTTAAATGAGAGTTAAACAGGAAATGTCCTGTAAAAATAGGGCATTTCCTGTTTAACTCTCGATTAACTCTTGTTTAAATCCCGTTTGCCCCCTAGTGTGATAAAGCAGTTAGTAACTGATACAGAATACTGGCACATGTTTTGAATCTCATTTTTGTGGTGATGCATCAAGGATATAATCTCTCCCCACACCCCCAGCCCTCACCCCAACCCTGCAACAGGCTCCTCTTGCTTAATATCAATTCTCGGTTTTAGCTTCAGGTTTATTTTCACTGATCAGTCTAAAGACAGAAATGGAATTTACCATTCTGTAACTATACCTCTGCAGAACTCTCCCACAATCCTTTTCACTTCAGATATCAGACTAGAGTCTCTATTGGCTGAGGACATTATGATGTAGTGGTTTGAGTATTGGACTATGACTCTGGAAACCAGGATTTTAATTCCTACCTGGCCATGAAAACCCACTGGGTGACCTTAGGCAAGTCACATTCTCTCATCCTCAGAGGAAGGTAAAGGCAATCCCCCTCTGAACAAATCATGCCAAGAAAATCCTGTGATAGGTTTGTATTAGGCTTGCCATAAGTTGGAAATGACATGAAGGCACACAACAGCAATCTGTAGCCCAATCCCTCTAGTTTGTCATATCAATGGTGCCGTGTTTTTTGTTTTCCCTGAAACATTGTCCATTGTTGTATCATGTCACAGAAATGTTCTAGCATCAGGTTGGCAAAGTATAGGCAGATCAGCAGAAAGCAGGCAGCAGAGAAAAGGTTTTGCACAGTGTGTGTGTGTGTGTGTGCATGTGTGTGTATCCAAAGAGCCAGCATGGCACACTGGTTTGAGTGCTGGACTAAGACTATGGAGACCAGCGTTGAATTCTCAGATCAGCCATAGAAACCCACTGGGTGACTTTGGGCAAATCACATTCTTTCGGCCTCAGAGGAAGGTAAAGTCAAACTTCCTCTGAACAAATCTTGCCAGGAAAACCCCATGATAGGTTTGCCTTAGTATCACCATAAATTGGAAGTGACTTGAAGGCACAGAACAACAAATATATATCCAAACAGTCACTCTTAAAAAATCCAAACATTTGCTCATTCTTCTTAACTAAAAACTTGCAAGCTCCCCATGTTCTTTTCAACTGTACATAGTGGGTATGTCTGTAAGAAAATGTGGGTAGATATCTCAGATGGGAGAAATTGTACTTTAAATTGACAAATTAGTCCAAACCACCAAGGTTATAACTCTTTCTCCCTCCACCTCCTCCTTCAAGTGGAACAGTAAAAAAGGCCTGTTTTTGGCAGCTTATTAGTAACAAGACAGAAGCAGCTTGTGCCATGACTTCAGAGAGTCTCTCAAGCCAGATCTATCATATGCCCAGAGATCTCTTGCCATTTTCAATTGTCTAGAATGCATCTGTGGTCCAGTAGAGGCCCAAATAAGAGACAGATTTTGTACTCTTTTCTTTATCATCTTCTTCCTGCTCCGACTGGTTTGTTTAGCACATTTTTGTGACTTCCTTCAACACCATAGAATGATTGTAACATTTTCAACCACTCTACCATCTAAACCTGAGTGTTAAAAAAATATTTGGGAGGGATGGATATTCTTGTGCAGAGAAGTATTGTGTTTGCCTATTTAGCCTTAAAAATGCAAACTCTTTTTTAAAAAAAATCCCCAAAGCAAAACATGCATATACACACACAAGGCTGGAATGAATACCACAGCTGAATAGCTTCAGATATAGAAAGTTCCTTCATTAATTCACTTGTTCTTTAATTCATAATAGAACTTAAATAAAGAGTGACTTACAGACAGCTGTTTCTAATATCGAGTCCCTACCACACATGAAAGGCGCATTATTTCTGCTGCAGTCTTTCTACCCTTGGGTGTTATCAGCCGAACAAGTTTTGAACCCACCTAATGCATTTTGAGGTAGCTTAAGTTTATTTTTCTTTCAATAAAATAAATGGTTTTGTAATTAAATTTCTCCACTACTTGTGCTTAATGGCCACATTGACAAGTGCTAATGTATGGGAAGAGAATGAGTTTGAAATGAAACATGCTGTTTTCCAATCTGCAAGCAATTTTGCACCAAGGCAATCGAGAAAAAACAAAAATCTTGTGCCAGTGAAACATTTTCATTAATCTGCTACCTTAATGCATGCTGCCCACTCAGCAGAGCAAGGACTGTCTTTTTGGGGGAAAAAACTGAAGGGGGAATACAGAGAGAGAGAGAGAGAGAGAGAGAGAGAGAGAGAGAGCGCACACAAAAATATCATGAAGTGAGCCGTTGTTTGAAACCATTTTGTGGTCTCTGGCAGCAAAGACTATGGAAATGTGCTGACTTTACACCCTGAAATGTTGCAGCTGTCTCGATGGAAGCTGGCTCTTTTAGGTTTTGGCAATAATTCAGCCCTCAAATCTCTCTCTTTCCGCCCCCTTTTTCTACACACACCACCCCCTCCTTAGCTAAATTTATTTTTGAATAAATCTTCTTGTTGAAAACTGAGGGGAGCTATTACATATTTGGACTTCATTTACGAAACCACTTCAAGTCATCAAGAAGTGCGTCTTTATGGCATTTTCATGATCATAGAAGCATTCTTCTACTAGGTCCGCCTCTCATTCACTACCACCCCAACTGCAGAATACAAAATTATCTGAATCTTGGTAGCACCCAGTTTAAACCCAAGTGTGATTCCTTTTTTATTGCTTAGACAAATAAAACTTGCCAAAATGCATTGGCTTTCATCAAGCTCTGTAAACTTTATTTAATCTTCTGGCCACTAGAGGGTTGATTTACAAACAGCTGCATCTTGTTGGAGTTTTCATTAACCTTTTCCTTTAAAAAATGGTGAGAGAGTATGTGTCGGAATGAAGGAAAAGAATATACAAAGAGCTTATCAGGAGCAAGATGGTTCATCAACTTGATGATAGAGTAATTTATTTTGTTTGACCAGAAGACACTAAGTTCTTGTACATGAGTACAAAATTGGGAAGGAACACAGGTAAAGAGATCCTTGCAGACATATGAACGTGTGCCCATACTCATGTGCAGGATAATGTGTAAACACTCTTAGTTTTACAAGTGATGAGTTGGAAAATAAGCTAGTAACTGCTTCATGTTTGAAGACCCTTGGGGGGGGGGTCTTCAATCAGTGATATGCATACCAGCAGAGGTAGGCTACTTGGTTTTCATAACAGTTATTAAGGCCCCTTTTACACTACACAATATTATTATTATTATTATTATTACTATTATTATTATTATTACTACTACTACTAATATTAACCCTTATTTATATAGCTCTGTAAGTTTACACAGCACTGTACATACAGTCTTTTTAATTAGACGGTTCCCTGCTATCAGCCTTACGCTCTAAAAATTATACACCTATTATTCTACGTTAACAACTATAGATAGATTATATGGGAGCTTTACAGACCGCCCAAAAAGGGCGGCCTTGCGCCACCTCTTTTTAGTCCATACCTTTGCTGCAGCAACCAGATGGAGCGGCAAAGGTACGGACTAAAAAAGGAGCCCCCAAAAGTGGCTTCTTTTTGTGTCGCAGCTGCGATGCTAAAAAATAAAAGAAGCACCATAGAGCACCTCTATGATGTCGCAGCTGTGCAGTGCCATATGGAAGCTTCACAGCTGCGACGTAGTCGCTGCGTGCACTGTCTATACAGCACTTCACAGCTGCAATGCCCACATCACGTGCTAGTGTTGCGGGACATGTATAAGCTCCTCCCCGAGGCAACCCTAACACGTGACAAGGGCACCCCTTAGTGCCCGTCTGTTTTGGGCCATGGAATAATGGACATCGCCATAGAATCATATTGCTGGAAGAGACCCCAAGGAGCATCCAGTCCAACTCTTTGACATGCAGAAATACCCAGTCAAAGCACTCCCGACAGATGGCAGGAGGCAGCAGCTCTGTCCCCTCTCCACATCAGTTGTGTTATCTCGGTCTGGCGTGGCAGCTGTGCAAGCCAGACCCAGACAGAACAGCCTACTGGTAGGCAGCAGCTTCTCCAGCATCACCATGGCAGTGGCAGTCTGGGGCATGTGCCAGTCAGCCAGTCAGCCTGGAGAGTGACTGCATAAGTCACCATACTAGGATGACACCAACCCTAGTGACACCACTGGATGGAATCCTGGAGTGTGTGGTTTTGGAAGATACAAGAGAAGCTTTCTGGCTGAGAAGTCTGTATAACTCTCCCTGAACTGCAAATCCCATGATTCTTTAGGCTGGAACCATGATAATTAAAGTGGAATCATACTGCTAGCATGAAAGGACCATGAGAATTCATTCTCTTTCAGTCCCTGTGTTATACTTCACTCATCCAACTTACCATGGATTATCTATCCTTCTATGAATTTTTGGCATGATAGAAATAAGTTTGGATACTTGACCAGAATCTCTTGGTGACTTACTGATGTGAAAGTTTCCCTAAGGAAGCTGTTGGAGATTTTTGTCCTGTATGCAACATCCTCATTCACAGAGCCAGAGTTGTGAATGTGGCAGCTGTTGCAGCTGTAATCGTGCAATTTTTGACTAATGTATATCTATTTGCTCCTGATGAAATTCGTAGTTGCACTAGTTGGTTGCATCTTGGTTGTACCTTTGGGTATGCATATGGTTGTGCAGTTTATTGAGCAACATTGCCATGCAACAGAAGGGCCCCATAACACAATCAACATTAACTGTGCATGTAGAGGTTTATGTTATGTAATACCAGCATAGGATCTCAGTTTTAGCATTTTGTCTAAAGTACTGTCAACAGTACTATTGCATTTTTAAACTACGAATTGTATTATTATTTTTATTTATGTTGTTATTTGCCACCAAGTCAACTTCAGTTCATGGTGACCATATGACTGACATGTCCAAGAGTCCCAGTCATCAACTGCCCTGCTGAGGTCTTGCAAACTCAGGTCTTTGGCTCCCTTGATTAAATAATTACATGGTTTTCCACAGTGTCTGCTAAGGCATCATACAAACATGCCCTAAAGGCTTTTATTTGAAAAGAATTCTGTCCCTCACATACTCATCTTGCATATACAACATAACTTATAGGCATATTTTCTTATCTGTTTGAGGTGTTACACGGCAATAATAGGCTTCTGTAACTACACAGGTATACAAGAGTTAGTCTCCTTGTTATATCTGAAGAGCATTCCTAATTACTATTCTTATTATAACCGGTATTATTCTTATTATTACTGGTACCAGCATAAATCAGTATTTTAAGGAAGCATGTCAGGCTATCAAGAATGGTTGTGGTTGTTTATCAACATCATCTGCACTGGAGACATGTTGAAAGCAGATTGATTTAGACTTTATTTCAGCCTCTTTTATCTTCTCCTTATACCCACTGATCTTGTCAGCTGACCAAACAAAACTGACTAGCCCACAACTGAGTTGTACACTAGAGATATCTTGTACACTATCGCTTTGTTGGTGTTAACTGCCTTCAAGTTGGCCCTGACTCATGACAATCCTGTGGATGAGACATCTCCAAGGCCCTCTGTCCTCCATTGCTCTGCTTAGGCCCTGCAGGCTTAGGCCCATGTCCTTCCTGATTGAGTCTATTCATCTGGTGTGCAGTTGTTCTCTCTTTTTACTGCCCTCCATGTTTCCAAGCATTATTGTCTTTTCTAGTGAGCCATGCCTTCTCTTTGTGTGGCCAAAGTACAATAGCCTCAGTTCCATCATCTTTGCTTCCAGGGAGAATTCTAGCTTGATCTACTCTAGGACCCGTTTGTTTGTTTTGGCTGTCCATGGTATCCTCAGCACTCTTCTCCAGTACCACATCTCAAATGAGTGGATTTTCTTCTTGACTGCTTTTTTTCCCCACAGTCCAGTTTTCACATCTGTGAAAATAATGAGCTTGGACGATTCTAGTTTTAGTGCTCTCTTGTATGTCTTTACCACACTATCTCTTATCTCATAGAAATCCACATCTTTCCATAACCTGACCTAGGATACAGTAGGAATCAATACTCATCTGATGTACATGTCTCATCTAATGTATTGATGTGTGATGTTTATTCTTCAGAATCTACTGATGCCTTCACCACTGGAGTACAATTGTGTTTCTTATCTTTGGTTTACATTTGAGAGCATATGGAATTCTTTCCACACTGACCTGTAGCCTGTTTTCTCTTCCACACACACAGAGAGATCTGGCCTGGTCCAGTTGTTGTTCAGCTTCTGCCTTGCTAATCTGCTTATGCTGCTTCAAAGGTTCAGTATTGTCTCTCACATTTCCCAACAAAAACAGCACAAGAAAAGGGATGGATCTCCTGTCTCAGCACCATGATGTCCAGAAGACTTTCCTCTCCCTTACCGGCTGCTATTAAACAATTTTGAAAGTATGTGTGTTGGGGGGAAGGGTTGTAAAATTTCTTTCATATCTTTTGTGAAAAGCAGTGGCAGATGATGGCTCTCATTTCACTGGGGTGATGAATGCAGGTTTTAGTGTGAACTTCAAAGGATCTAACCAAGCTTCTGAATCTTTTTTATTTCTGGCATAGAGTTCAACATTTTTGATAGTTCCTTTAAAATGTGGAATTAAAATGTTGTTGATTCACTATACCACTCACTATTCTGCTGGTGGCCACCAGCCACCACCAGAATAGAGATCTGAAAGAAAGGCTCTTTATTTACAACAAAGATTCTTTTTAAATGAGGCATTTCATGTCATTTAAGAGCATACTGTTTTTAAACTGGTATCGCTTAAATCACAGACACATGAACCTATCTCCAAATGGTGCAGTAATGAAGCACAAGTAAAATAGGGCCTTTATGTTTTGTTTGTTTGTTTGTAATGGGATTGCAGTGCAGTTACATTTCAATACGTTATTTTATTGAACCAAGTTATTTTATTGGTGTGACCAATACAGTTTTCTAGTTTTCTAGTTTTTATGCATTTTATAGTATTTGGACATAAATTTTCTAGTTTTATGCCATTCCCTTATCAATCCTGCCCACAAAAATAAAGGAAAAATATGTTTAGTCATTGTAACCGATAACAGAAATTAATTGCACATGAAATACTATAATGAGTACCAGGAATAAACTTAAACACACACACACACACACACTTTCCAAGGTTTGTCTTTCCTTGAGCAAGTGTAAGAAATGACTGGGTTGCCAATTGTCCAGGAAAAAATTGGTCTGACCTGCTGCTGTGTGTTTAACAGAAGTAGGACCTGCAGAAATCATCAGGTGGATGCTTTTTCAGGGAAGCAAACATTTTATCACCTGCTAATTGCTGCAGATCAAGTTCAAAGGTTCACAGCCCCATGCCATGCTGATGAATGAACTGGGCCTGATGTTCAGCGGGGGGTTACACTAGCTTGTCAGTTAAAGCTCACAGACTGGAGGCGAAGAGGAAGCAAAGTTACCTCCTAACAGTCTCTTGAACCCGATACAAGACAAGGACATCTAGAAAGGAAAACTTTGGCAATCCCCCAGCCTTCTGCAGAGATGGACATGAAGCTAAGAGATCTGTCCCCCAGCCAAACCAGCCTGGTGCAGACATTGAAGTATTGGAATATGGAGGAAGCATGGCCTGTTGATATTACAGAGGTTAAAGTTCCTTTACAGAAGTAGCTGGACATTTTTTCCAATGTGGACAAAAGGTCTGAAATAATTTTAAAGGGTTTTTTTCTGTCTGTTCTCGGAGCAGGATGAACAAGGAAGCAGCAGGTCCACTGCAAAAGAGAGAATGGAGCTGTTCAAATTGTATTTTGACTGGATCCTCTCTCAGAAAGGAACCCTTGTGAAAAAAAAGAATAAAAGCTGCCATGAGGGGGCTGCAGCTTAAAATAGGTAAAGAGGTGGCTTGCTCTTTAAATGATTTCAGATCCAGATGAAAGGCTTCCAAAAGTACTAAAGAAACATGCAAATGTAATCCCAGTCTCTGCCTATAATCTTTGATAATGCTTCTGGGCTCCATATATCCAGTAATCCACCGATATGAAAAATTCATACAAAAATACATAGGATGTTTCTGCCTATGTGCGTAGTTTTTAAAAATTATACTGATCCACTACATACTGCCAGAGTGTCAGAGATTCCACTGGAATGTGGTTTTGCCAAGAACATAATAGTAAAAAAAATAAAATTTGGGATGTTTTAACTCCTTTGAGAATTTACTGGACGAACTGTTTTGCAGACTCCACAGTTCTGACTGCTATCAGTCTTCATAAACTGTAAAGCAGAACGGCAACATAGAAGACTACTTACCTTCTCAAATTTTGGCTGCGAACATGGAAACTGCTGCAGTATGAAAAGACAGCAGTGAGCTCAACAGCAATAAATGGTAGAACTTTGTACTTATGGATAACCTGATGAACCTATTGCATCATTTTGTACAGTCCCAGCAGCAGAGCAGTTTTTATAAAACTTGGTACAAATTCATTTCTTTAGGTTAAATTCCCCCCCCCCCCCCCCAATGTTAATAGAGGCCTAAAATCTGTAGTTAGTCCCGATTAGAGTAGAAACATTGCATCAATTGGATTTACTTATGTATTGACTCACAATTCTGTAATCAGAATCCCAAAATCATAAAACATTCAATGGTCTAAACTTTTGGGGGTTAACCTTTTAAAGCCCTATATGGTTTGGATCCAAGTTACCTACGGGATGGCTCCTCTTGTGTAATCCAACCCATAAATTCAGTTCCTTTGCAGAACACTTATTTCAACTGGCCAGGACGAGACTGGCTACTATCATCCAGAAGACCTTTTCATCAGCCACCGCTAGACTGCGGAATGACCTGCCAGGAGAGATCATACAACTAAACATGCTGTCTGAATTTAAAACAGTATTAAAGACCTACCTCTGTTAGGCCTGCCCAATAGCAATGGGAAAAGTAAGTACATTTCTATACTGCTTATCAGTGCACTTAAGCACTCCCTAAGCAGTTTTGAAATGCCTAAGCTAATTGCCTCCTACAAGCTGGATAGTCATTTTATTGACCTCGAAACGATGCAAGCCTGAGTCGAGCACGAGCCCTTGGATGGTATTGAACTCGCAACCTTGTGGTTTGTAAGTGGCTGCAGTACAGGCATTTAAACACTGTACCACCAGACCTCCCATTCAATTTTACACTACGAATTTTAAACTGGCATGTTTTTGATTTTATGTTTGGACTATTTTATTGTCCCGTGTTTATGTTATTTAACCTATGTGTTTAAATAGTTTTATCTGCTTTAATCTATGTTGTACCCTGCCTCAAGTCTTGGAGAGTGTGACTTGCCCAAGGTCACCCAGTGGGTTTCCATAGCTGAGTAGACATTTGAACACTGGTCTCCCACTCAGCGCTTGAACCAGTACACCAGTTGAATTGCCAGTTGAATTACCAGTACACCAGTTGAATTACCAGTACTGTACAGTTGAATTGCCATGTGTTTAAATTCTGTTGACTGTGTCATGATGTTAATTAATTGCTAGACAATCAATAGAACATTTTTATTTTATTTTTTTTAAAAATGTAAAATGTGTTTAGGCATACACCTGTGAGATTCTACAAAGCTCAAAACAGTTGTGGCAAGACCACATTGTATGTGATCTGCAGTCTTGGGAATCCACAAACAGTGTAGGCATTGTGTTCATCATGGGAAGCCAGTTAGATTATGTAATTAAAAACAGCCATATACTCTAAAGACCACCTTTTAATCTCAGGAAATTAGAAGAGACATGAAAAAGGGGGCAAAGGAAAGAAAAGAGATTTGTAAGCAAAATGTAAAATTTTGACTAATCATAAATAATAACACATATGGTCAGTTTCAAATTACGTGCTTAATCTTTTCATCCATATTGGGGCAATTTCATGTAATTTTAGAAGAGCAAAGGTTTTGTTTCAAACCAAACAAGCAACTTGAGATTCTGAGGTTATTTTTTTTAATGTTGTTGTCCTTTTTCCTGCCAATGTGTATTTTATTTCTCATATGTGAACTACAATGTGTTGAGTATTTTAAAAAATGAATAAACATTCTGGTCAATTGATTACTAATCTACTTTTAGCAAATTAATACCTGTATTTGCCTTGGGGGAGGTAATTAACGGCATTCCTTTTGCAAAATACCAGCATTACTTTTTCCATATAACAAGTAACATTTATGTAGTTGAAAAATATTGACTTTGGGAGTCACTGAGAGGTTTAGATGGCTATTTTTGCATTTTAAAAGTATTTTTAAAAATATAAATCCTAAAAAGAAATATGCTAGTGTGAAGTTGAAGGCTTTCTTGGCCAGCATCCATAGATTTTCTGGATTTTTCATGGTTTTGTGGCATGTTCTAGAAGAGTTTGTTCTTGATGCTTTGCCAGCTTCTGTGGCTGGTATCTTCAGAGAATGCTGGCATGGAGGTAAGTGGGATATATATTTATAGATACACACACACAGTGTGACCCTGGGTTGGGGAGAGTGATTTCCAGGTTAATTTGTGTATTCTGTTGTTGAACAGCTAGGCTTCAGGGTGGGAGGATATGCAAAAATGATTTGTGTCTGTTTAAATAGAAACCCATTGTCTGCTGGGATAACCCCCTGGGTTCACAGATCTTTTTTTGCCTGATCTACCAATGCTTTCATTGTGCTTCTTTTTTGTCCTGGGTGATGGTTGGAGTTCTTGTGCAGGTATCTGTCTGTGTATGTAGGCTTTTTACATACTGTTTGGCCCAAATGTTGGTTCAGTTTGTGGATGACCAGGACATCCAAGAATGGCAATGTTACTTCCTACATTGGTAGACTGGGCAAAAAGTGTGAACTTCACTTATAATAATAATATAATAATAAAATTTTATTTCTAGTCCACCCCTCTGAGCAAAGCAATCAGGGTGGATTACAACAAAAGTTAAAACATAACAGTTAAAATATTCCAATCCATCCCCACCTCTCCCCTTTAAAAAGAATTAAATCAGCTATAGATTAAAAACATATGCAATAAAAACATGTACAGTAAATTAGGACAAAAGATGCCTGGACAAAAATTCCTAACTCTAGGTAGAAGGAGCATATGGAAGGAGGCTGGGGAGCTCTTATAACCCTGGTTTGGAGCCGGGCGTATCAGCCTGTTTCTGGGAAGGCCTGCCGGAAGAGATGCGTCTTTAAGGCTTTTTTAAAGCCATCAATGGAAGATATAAGATGCATCTCATCCAGCAGGTCATTCCACAATTTGGGGGCGACAGCTGAAAAGGCCCTAGAAGATGAAGTACCTAGACAGGGCTTTATATGCTAATGTTTATTCCAGCTCAGACATCAGAAGGGCTGCCAGACCCAGAAAATCCCATAAGAATGAAGACAAATATCCACCCAAAGGGAAGGTATGTTTACCATACAGCAAAGGAGTCACAGACAGAATAGAGAAACTGGTGAGGAAACACAACCTCCAAATGGTTTATAAACTGATCAAGAAAATCAAGCAAATGTTTCACTAAGTGAAGGACAGGAGAGACCCTCTCAGAGCCGCAGGAATTTAAAGCATACCAGGCAGCTGTGGACAAGTCTACACAGGGACCACCAAACACAGTGTTCAAACATGAATCAAGGAACAGGAGAGACACTGCAGCTTGGGTCAGCCAGAAAAATCAGCAATATCAGAACATGTTATAAACCATCATGGGCATAAAATGGTGTTTGAAAACACTGAAACTCTTGACCATGCCAACGACTATCAGGTCAGAATGCACAGGGAAGCCATTGAAATCCACAAGCACCTGGACAACTTCAACAGGAGTGAAGAAACCCTTAAAGTTAGCAAAGTTTGGCTACCAGTCTTGAAAAACAATAAAATCAAGACCCAGCAAATGCAAATGAAAACCACCCAGGGTCAGGGGTTTTCCCAGCAGACAATGAATCTTTAATTAAACAGACACAAATCCTCTTTGCATATCCTCCCACCCTGAGGCCTTGCCAATCAACAACAGAACAATACACAGATTAACATGAAAATCACTCCTCCCAACCCAGGGTCACACAGTATATAAATACCCCACTCACTTCCATGTCAGCAATCTCTGAAGATGTCAGCCACAGATGTTGGCAAAACATCAGGAACAAACTCTTCAAGAACATGGCCACATAACCAAAAAAAAAACCCACAAAAACCTATAAATATGCTAGTAATGTGTTACAATTAAAGTATGTACATTTGTAGATGCATCTACAGATCTTTGTTGACAAATACAACAGAAAAACCTGGCGCCCATCCACACTATGTGATAACAGTGCTGCATTCGAGTTTAACGGTCATAGCAACATCACATAAAATCCTGGGATTTGTAGGGTACAGAGGGGCAGTTAGAATGTTCTACAGAGAATGTCGCTACTTCACCAACTACAAGCTGCAGGATTCCACAGACAGTTAAAGCAGAACAATCGCACTATAACTGTGTAATGTGAATTGGCTTTTGGACTTCTTTGCTTTGGGCTACAGAGCTCTTGGATGTACAGAAATCAAAGTCCCCCATTTCCTAGTTTAAAGAGCACAACATTCAACCTCTCACAAGAGAGAGAACCATGAATTCTTGTGTGAACATTTTTGTTGTTCACTGTCCATCAAGCTGACTTTGACTTATGGTGTCCTCCAAGTCACCCTGTCATCAGCAGCCCTGCTCAGGTCTTGCAAACTCAAAATTGTGGCTTCCTGAGTCAGTCTATCTTTCTCTTTTCCTATTGCCTTCCACCTTACCAAACATTATTGTCTTTTCTAGTGAGCCATGTCTTCTCATGATATGTCCAAAGTGCCACAGTCTCAGTTTATCAACTTTGGCTTCAAGGGAGAGTTCGGGCTTCATTTGCTCTAGGACCCATTTATTCATCTTTTTAGCCATGCACAGTATCTATAGAACTCTTCTCCAGTCCCACATTTGAAAATTAGTAGATTTTCTTCCTATCAGCTTTCTTTACTGCCTGTAATCTCTAATTATTGGTTTGCATTGTGGTGACTTCCTAATTGGTTGCTTTGCCACTCTTTTTCTGCTTAAAACCATTTTTCTCTTTCCTCTCTAGTCCATAAGACAGTGCATTTGCCTATGCACAAGTAGGTAAAGCTGCTTTATTTGTTCCATGATTAAGCTTATTTATTTTATTTTCTTATTTCTTTTCTCTGCCATGTCCTATTGTGGCTGGGTAGATGTGGAACTAGTTTTTGATCTATTGCTTCTTTGCCACTTTCACTACTCTGTATGTGAAGTCCAGTACTATCACTGACATTTCACAACAGTACTGAATATCTGCTTGAGTAATCGATGTGAAAGCACATATGCTGGTGCAACAGGAGGCTATGGTAACATAAAAACACCAACAAGACTCTGGCCTTTGCCGATCATGAAAGGCCATTAAACAGTTAATTATATACTTCATTATTACTGGAATTTTCTTTAACAGTCAGGAATTAGGAGAACTGCTTGTGGGCTTTGATAAAAAAAAAAGTCTTGGGTACCACAATAGCCAAAGAGCCAGCATGGTATAAAGGTTTGAGCACTGGACTATGATTTTGGAGCCAGAGTTTTAATCCCAACTCAGCCACGTAAACCCACTGAGTGACCTTAGGCAATTCACACTCTCTCATTCTCAGAGGAATAGAAATGGCAAACCCCTTCTGAAGAAATCTTGGCAAGAAAACCTTTTGATAGGGTGGTCTTAGGGTTTCCATAAGTCAGAAACTACCATACTTGAAGGCACACAACAACAATAAATCAGAATAATCTAGCTGGGTTTATGTACAGGGTGATTTATAAAGAATGGTGCCAAAGTAAAGCTATTCTTACTTGATTTGTCACCATTCTTTCTGAATCACCCATTATATCCTTGAGGGTGAGTAGTGGGCCACATTTGTTGTTCTACCTGACTGTTATGGTTTAAGGTGCAAAATATCTTTTCTCAGGTCCATCAGCCAATATTATGTCTTTCTACTCCTAGTATATGTGTGGAACATGGGAAGCTTGAAGAGCCTTCTACCTGGTAACCATAAAACTGGAACATGAACTACCATCACTGTTAGTATTAGGTTTTGAAGATGAAAACCTCTCATGAGTGTGAAGCAGTAACTTCTTATTACTGTTTTATTTTATTAATGTCTTTTGACTTGGAGTGTTTTATCGCAATTGCCATAACCTTTCAATCCCTCCAGCAGTATTTTACTGTTGCTGCTTTCAGAACGAGTCACTATTTATAATATGCATACAGTCTATTACAATCATTAATTTTTTTTCAACATTTTATGAGGTGTGCTTATTAAATGAAATGGTGTGTCTGGCACTGGCAAATCTCTTGTGCATTTTTTTCATGCTTCCTTTCCTTTGGCAGGTCCAAGCAGAAGGAGTAATTTTCTGTGGGCCACGCATGCTTTTCCATACTTTTTCAAGATTTGTCACATCTTTTGGAAGGCCTTATAACACACAAACACAGATTTATGCCTCTGCCATTTTTTCTTTCTTTCTTTCTTTCTTTCTTTCTTTCTTCTTTTCTTTCTTTTTTCTTTTTTTTTTTGGCCAAGTCTCATCAGGCCCTAACATTTTTGTTGGCAGATTTTGTATCTCCCAGCTGAAAAGGGAGTAATTTAGATCATCTAGTCACAGTGTTCCCTCCTAGACTTCCTTTAATAGCTAGAGTGTCTATTCTGGCAAACACTGTTTAGTCTCAATTTCTAGGGCTATCTGCCATGTCTCACATCCTTGATCACCAAAACATTTGACAAAAATAGGCATTCATCCACATCAGCTAATGTTTATATCTCAACATTTTGTGGATTTCAAACAACTTCCACCCTGAGCTGCTCCTCAAGACAAGCTTGAGAGAATGGCCACAGCACTGAAGGATTAAAAGTTACTTCACTCTCCTTCAGGGCCTTTATGGAGACTTTCTCCCAAACTTCAGCCTATTCTGCAAAGAGCCTCAGTAGGTCATGCAAGAGCCAGGCCCCCACTTGGAAGTGAGGGGATAACTCACTGGGTCCTAGGATACTCTCCTACATGGTATTCAGGTCCAAGCCAAGACCATATTTTAGTGATGTAGATTTGAGTCAATTGAGTTAGACTCAAGTAAGATTCAAATCTTTTCAGCTAGTTGACTTTGACTCAACTGGGTAAAAAATGATGCACTGACTCATCCTGCCTTGAACTTGTATATTTTTAGTGACTTGTTTGTCTAATTTCTTCCAGTGGGCTTGAGATGGGGCTTGAGGTATACTCAGCATCCTGTCCTTGTTGTTCATCATAGGAGTTTTCTAAAGCCTTTCAAAAGTTTTAGAAGGATCCTTCCACCTCAAGCCAATTGCCAAACATGTATGCGGTTCCCCTCCAAGATCATTTGGAACCTAACTTTGTGCACATCTTCTTGATTTTCTAGTTGATGAGACTCCATCACCCACCCACATAACCACTACCTCTTTTTTTCTGTTAAAGTTGGCTCCCAGACTTGAAACTTCATTTGAAAGTATCTTGCAAGGACCTGCTTGACTTGCAAGAGCCCAGCCAGAAGACCAGAAGGGACAACAGCAGCCAGAACACTGGTTTTCCCTGTTTGGAGCCACCTCTTTATCCCCACTCCACCAGGCAGAAGAGCGACGAATGGCTGAGGCAACGTGGCGAGTGGGCGTGGCTGCAATGGCACTTTAAACGCTGCTTCCCAGCCCACAGGAACATCAGCGCTGAGCCCAAGTCCAAGTCTGCTTTTTCACTCCTTCTCACTTCATTAGACTGAGAGGCGGGGGTGCATAGTGTTAGCATCTAATAATGGGTGTGAGTCAGTTACATTATTCCATAGTCCTTTAAGAACATCAGAATGGATAATATGGTAGCATTGGCCAGAGATGGGGAGGATGGGATGGCCAAAGACAGTCAGGGAGTGGCAGTTGAGGTTGTATGGGGCAAAGGAAGATATGGCGACAGCAGAGTGAAATTTTGTTACAAAAGAAGGCTGGATCGATGTTTGAAAGTGATCCCACCTTCAGTTCACTCTGCTACCCAAAATAAGATGGGGAGCATATCAACCATTCCACAACCATTCTGTTCCTTTGTAATATCAGGTTGGTCAGGAATAAGTTACATATTATTCATGACCTCCTTTTGGATGAAAAAACTGACCTGGCACGTTTTACAGAAACCTGGCTGGGAGAAGATAGTGTCATCACTTGGAATCAAGCTCTCCCAGCCAAGTACGCTGTTATGGAGCAGATAAGGGAAAGTGGGCAATGGGAAGGAGTGGCTCTGATCTGTAGAGACAATCTCACCTCGACCAGGATACCTGTCCAGAAGTTTGACCACTTCGACTGTATGTACCTAAGCCTGAAGACCAGGGACAGTACAGTGGTCCCCCGGGTTACGAATACCCTGGGGTATGAAAACCCCGGGGTACGAAAGAGCCGGGGCTGAAAAAACGGCCCCGGCTTGCGAAAAATACCCCGGGTTAAGAAGAAAAAAAAGCGCCGGCCCTTTAAATTTGGCGCGCGGCACAACAAACAAAGCAGTCCCCCGGGTTACGAAGACTTCCGGTTTACGAAAGGTAAGCCAGAACAGATTACTTTCGTAACCCGGGGGACCACTGTATAGGGATTCTGTTAGTCTACCGTTCACCCCGTTGTCTAATGGACTCCCTATCTGAGCTGACACAGCTGGTTTCGGAATTGCTGTTGGAGTCACCTATGCTTTTAGTTCTGGCCAACTTCAACATCCCACTCGACCAGTTTAACATGTGTGGCTTGGGAGTTCATGGAATCCATGACAACCATGGGCCTTTCCCAATTGGTCAACAGGCCTACACACTGTGCGGGTCATACTCTCAATGCAATCTTTAGTATGAATCAAGAATATCCGTGGGCGAGGTAGTAAATACCACCGCATTGTCATGGAGAGATCATTTCCTAGTCAGGGCAGAATTAAGAGCTGCTGTTTGCCCCTTTGGGGGTGGAGGGCCCATTAGAATGGTCCGCACTCGAAGGCTAATGGAACCACTTGGCTTCCAGAAAGCCCTAGAGAGTTTAATGGTTGATAATGCTGGTGATTCTGTTGAAGCCTTGGTGAATACATGGAACACCAATCTTACTAAGGCTATCGACACAATTGCTCCCAAGCGTGCTTTCCAACCCGCTTCAAATCAGAAGATTTGGATGATGAGTTGAAGAACATGAAGCAGGTGGGACAACTAGAGCATGATTGGTGGAAATCTGGACTCTCATCTGACAGAACTCACCATAAGAAATTTCTTCGTTCTTATGGTGAGGCAATAAAAACAACGAATCCTCCTCGTCTGCTCGTATTGCTTCTGCAAAGTCCCGTCCGGAAGAACTGTTTAGGGTGGCAAGGGAAGTGACAGTGATGCCATCTACCCAGAACCCTCTACTTAACCCAACAACAGCCTGCTGTGATGCTTTTAATAACTACTTTGCAGACAAAATCTCTCAGATAAGAACCCACTTGGATGCCAGTGTTGGAACAAAATCGACTGATGAGGTAGGTGTCCAGTAAACCCGTTTGTGAGATTAAACTGGATCAATTCAAGCTTGTGAGTACTGATGATGTAGACAAGATCCTTGGAAAGGTGAGGAAAACAACATGCCCTTTTAATCCCTGCCCATCATGGCTGGCCGTCCAGGGGAGTGATGCCTTGATGGCACTTCTTAAACGTGTCATCAAGGCATCCCTTGGGGAAGGTTATGTACCATCTTATTTAAAGGAGGCAGTTGTCAGACCACTCCTGAAAAAAACCTTCCCTGGACCCCCTGGACATAAAAAACTATAGGCCTGTATCCAATCTGCCATTTTTGGGCAAGGTGATAGAGAGAGCTGTTGCTCTTCAGCTACAAGCGGTCTTGGAGGAAACCTTGATCCATTTCAAACTGGCTTCAGGACCAGATATGGGGTGGAGACTGCCATGGTCGCCTTAACTAATGACATTGGTCTAGGTATTGACAGAGGAAGCATGACCCTGTTGGTGCTTCTGGACCTCTCAGTGGCATTCAATACAATAGATTATGACATCCTCTTGGGATGCCTGAGAGAGTTAGGAGTTGGAGGCATTGAGCTCCAATGGTTTTGCTCCTTTCTCTCAGGCAGGTTCCAAAGGGTGATGCTCAGGGACAATTGCTCCCCAAAAATGGAGCTTAATTGTGGCATCCCTCAGGGCGCCATCTTGTCCTTGATGCTGTTTAATATTTACATGAAGCCACTGGGAGAAATCATCCGCAGAAATGAGGTGGGGTGTTATCAATATGCCGATGACACCCAAATATATTTCTCCATGTCTTGGTCATCAGCAATGACAACAGATGGCATTTCTTCCCTTAATCGGTGTCTTGCGGCAGTAATGGCTTGAGGGAAAACAAGCTCAAGTTGAATCCAGACAAAATGGAGGTACTTACAGTAGGGGCCCCTAAACCAGGTATTGGGCTGCAACCTCTAGTCCTAGAGGGGTTCACACTCTCCTCAAAGGACTGTGTTTGCAGTTTGGGATGCTTCTTGACTCGTCGTTTCACATGAGAGATCAACTGAATGCGACGGTCAAGAGTGCCTTTTATCAGCTTCGGCTGATACGGCAGCTGTGCCCTTTCCCGGAACCAGGGGACTGTGGTACATGCATTGTTAACCTCAAGACTCGATTTTTGCAATGCACTCTACATGGGGCTACCCTTGTGCTTAGTTCGGAAACTTCAGTTGGTACAGAACATGCCAGCCAGGCTAATTATGGGAACAGCAAGGAGTGACCATATTACACCAATATTGAAGTCACTCCACTGGCTGCCTATTAGTTTCCGGGCACAGTACAAGGTGTTGGTTATCACCTTTAAAGCCCTACGTGGCTTGGGCCCAACTTATCTTATGGATCACCTGCTTCCATATAATCCACCCTGTGTACTCAGATCCTCTGGGAGGAACCTATTGCAACCAGTGAAGACCAGATTGGTTGTAACCTGCCAGAGGACTTTTTCTGCAGTCGCTCCCACTTTATGGAATGGCCTGCCAGACGAGATCCGTCAAATTACCAACCTGGTTTGCTTTAAAAAAGCCATCAAGATGGATCTGTTTCGGCAAGCCTTCCTGGAATAAATCACTCGACCAAAAATATCCCCCCACATAGGCACATAGGATAACGGCTCTGCCACTGTTGTTGTTGGGACCTGTTGCAATTTTATTTATTTTTAATCCTTTTATGTACATTTTAATCATAATTTGTTTAATTCCTTTTTAAGAGGGGTATTTTAAATACTGTAAGCCGCTTTGATTGCTATGGCAAAAAGCAGGGTACAAATACAAGTTTTATTTATTATTTTTATTCAACCAGGAACTTGAAGGTAGAGACTTGAGACTGGACTTGAGACTTGGAGTAAAAAACTTGAAGACACTGCCATATGTTGCCTGAAGTGGTGCAAAAAAGTGCACCCCAAGGTTCTTAGTACTCAAAGCTAGTCAATCTATTTTGGCACTACAAGAGGTGGGGTGGGGTATCAACAAACACCACTCCTTTCATTTCTGCTAAATATGCGGCAATAACAACATGTAGTTTGAGATACTATATCGTGCTTCCAAGGTATAATTCAAGGTTGGACGAAGTTGGCATTTTTGTGTCCCCAGTCCCTCAAGGAATTAGAAAAAAATCTTACAATGCTCAGAAATTCCCTACAGGGGGTATTTTATACCATGTTTTTGAAGCACGTGTGACTTTTTTAAATTAGAAAATCAGATAGTGACAAAGACAGAAGTGACTTTTGCATCATCAGTTGTTTTAAGGCCTCTCCTAAGCCTAAAGTGGCCTCAGGAGATCCAAAATATGACAAAATGCCCTTTAGATGGTGTTGGATATCAGTGGCATCACTAGGGTTGGTATCACCCAGTCCAGTAACTCATGGTGCTACTCCCCCTTGACCTTCTCCCATAGCACACCATACAGAATCCTTAGTAATGTTTTTTGTACTAATGTTACTCATAAAACGTAATTTCCATATATCATTGAATGTAATGGCAACAGTTGTGGCATAAATGAGTAGCAAAATTAAAATTATACCTTTAAAATACAATACAGTGGTCGCCCGGGTTACAAAAGTAATCCGTTCCAGGACCCCTTTCGTAACCCGAAAACATTCGTAACCCGGGGGACCACTGTAAGTATAGGAAAGCACTTGGCGCGATTTGAATTTCGCACCGCTTTCCTTTCGCAACCCGGGTTTTTTTTCGGAAACCGGGGCCGTTTTTCTGGCCCCAGCTCTTTCGGATCCCGGGGTTTTCGTACCCCGGGGGATTCGTAACCCGGGGGACCACTGTATCATATATTCAGCCAAATGTGTCCATTATTTGCATGGCTGAATCATCTGAACTAGATGTAGAATACAAAGACATAGCCATGTTCGTTTGGATCAGTATGCAAATGCACCTTGTAGCACCTTTTGACACTAACTGAGAGAAGAAAGTTGGTAGCATACACTTTCATAGACTACAAAGTCTACAAAAGTCTGTGACTTTCTACGAAGTCTGTGAAAGCTTATGTTACCAACTTTTTTCTCTCAGTCTCAAAGGTGCTTCAAAGTACTCTGTTATTCTCAGAGGTGATTCCTTTGCAGTTGTTGAATAGTGAATCAACACACATTAACATCCAATTGATTCAGTGTCTGAACTCCAGGCAGGACTACTGATATGATTTATATCCATGAATCCCATTTATAAAAGCATAAATTTATCCATTCGACATTTTGCATGCATAAGCAGATGTACTCATGTGTTTAATACTAGCCAGATTCCACCAATGATGGTGTTTATGATGATGATGAAGAAGAAATACTAAATCCCTAACATTTTGCTAGGAGAGCCAGTGTGGCATAGCAGTGTGAGTGTTGGACTATGATTCTGCAGACTAGGCTTCAATTCCTAGCTCAGCCATCAGACCCACACTGTGACATTGGACAAGTCATGCTCTCAGCCTCAGGGACCTCAGCCTCCTCTTGCCAAGAAAACGCCATGATAGGGTCACCTTAGAGTTGCCATAAGTCAGAAATGACTTGAAGACACACAACAACAAACCTTTTGCTGTCCTTCTGTCACATCTAGGCCTAAATTTTGTTTTTAGTCCTGGCTAGACAAGACCCACCAAATCAATGAGATTTATGTACTTGTTGATTCACCATTCAAAAATTGACTCACCATTCAAAAATTCTAATTATAACTAAGCAACAAGGATGACAACCCCAGAATCATTTCTGGAGGTGGCCAGCTTGTTCTCTCTTACGATACAATAAGCCTCAGTGGACAAGGACTCCAATAATTGTAGCTATGTGCACATCTTGCCCTCATCAGTTTGGGCATTTGAGGTCAGCCTGGCCAGGCACTTACTGAGATCTGGGAGCAGCCACAAAGAAGGCTGATCAGTGGCCCCTGCAAAGGTGGTGGTACTGAGAGAAAGCCCTCCCCTGCAGCTTTTAAGCCTCACACTGGTTTATATAAAAAGACATGGGGGCTTTTTAGATTGGCAGGAAAGTGTGACATGAAGTTGCCTTTTCCTTAATGCTTAGCAGCTAGACTGCAAGCCCCAGGTGTGCATTTAAAAAGTACAGGGCAGCTAGACTGAGGTTTTTTCTGTGGCTCAGCAACTACATGGGAAGCTGTCAAAACGCAACAAACACAGGCGGAGCAGCTACATGGGCGGCAAGGAACGTGGCTTTTAGCCGCGCTTTAAACATTTTTTTTCCCTTGCTGGCTGCGAATTGTGCAATTGCGCAGGTACATCATACAGTCGGAGCTTATCACATGGGGGAGTACAGGACCATTCCGAAAGAGGGAGAAATGGAGGTCAGTTCGGAAATGCACGTGATTACGCACAAGCTCATCACACACAAGAGAGCATCTACACAAAAAGAAAATGCAGAGTCAATACGAAAGAATTCATCACATGTGAACATACTGGTCGGCTTTCTGTTGCAAATTAAGGCATCTTGGGAAATGGTAGCAAAGGCTCATGGGAGTTGTAGTCTGTGTTTTGTCAGAGCATTATATTGAGTTGTCTTGAGGTTTCAGCCCTCTGTCCAGGAGGGATTCCCATATGTCCTCCATTCTTGAGCAGAGGCCCCCCTTTTCCAAGTTGACCAGGCACGTCCTCCTTTGCCAGGACACGTCCTACTTTTCCAGCCTTCTTTTTGAAGAGGAAGCAGGAGGGCCAGGCGTGCTCTGGCCAGGCTCTGGGGGTCTCTTCCTGGCTCCTTCCCTCCCTCCCTCCCTCCCTCCCCGCTGCCTTCCTCCCCCCTTTGGCTGAGAGAGTGTGACTTGCAGGGAGGAAGGGCAGCGGTGGTGCTCCAGGTCCTCCTGATGCTGGGCCAGGGCAAGCTGGAAACAGGAGGAGGAGGAGGAGGAGGAGAGGGACATGGGGCCCCTCTGCTGCCCTGCTTCCCTGCAAGTCACACTCTCTCAGCCAAAGGGAGGAGGAAGGCAGCCAGGAGAGAGCCCTGGAGCCTGGCCAGAGTGTGCCTGGGCCTGCCTTCTCCTCCCCCCTTCGGCTGAGAGAGTGTGACTTGCAGGGAAGCAGGGAAGCGGAGGTGCTCCAGGTCCCTCCCCTTCTCCTCCTACTCTTGCCAGCTTGCCCTGGCCTGGCTGAGCGCCTCCAGTGCCCTGCTGTCTCCCTAGAAGTCACACTCTCTCAGCCAAAGGGAGGAGGTGAAGGCAGGCCCAGGCGCACTCTGGCCGGGCTCTGAAGGTCTCTTCTTGTCTGGGCACCTTCCCTCCCTCCGCACTTGTATCGCTACCTTTAAATGGGTGCTTTAAAGAGACAGAGCCCCATTTAACCGTGCAACTACACCTTAGCCTTTAGATGCAATAGCAATGTTGCGCCCTTTTAAAAAAAGTAGTGGGGAAATCAAACTACTTTTTAAAGGCACTTCTTCTCCCTTAAAACTCCAAAATAGTGTTTTCATGGCACACTTTCCCTTTTTCTCATCTAAAGGCTGGGCTTTCATGCAGCCATCAACACACCTCTTTTTGCCAATGTAAAATGGGCCAGCTCCTTTTTAAAGCACTTCTTCTCCCTTAAAATGCCAAAATAGTGTTTTCATGGCACACTTTCCCTTTTTCTCATCTAAAGGCTGGGCTTTCATGCAGCCTTCAACACACCTCTTTTTGCCAATCTAAAATGGGCCATGGTGTTTCAAATAGTCTGGACCCAAGCCATTTAGGGCTTTAAAGGTCAAAAACAGCACTTAGAATTCTGCATGGAAACAGACCAGTAACCAATGCAGCTGTTTTAACAAGTCTGTCATATGATCCCTGTAACCAGCCCTGGTCAGCAGCCTGGCCTGAGCATTTTGGACCTGCTGGAACTATTCACTATATCTCCATAATCAATATAGAATTTTGAACTAAACAGTTTCTTTAAAGTATCAAACATCATTCAGTAAATCACGTGGACGAGCGAACTGGTGAACAGTAAAGGAGGGGGGGAAGAGCAAGCAAGTAACTTGTTTGACCCTTTGGTCATTGCCAGCACAGAAGGGGCTGGTATTTTTAGAGGAGCATGTGGCTCCAGTTGTTTTCTGCATTCCCAAGATTCTGACATTCTTGGTAATGAAGAAGAAGGAAACTCTTGTGTGGTGAGAGAGGAAATGGGAAGTGATTCACTTAAAAAGATTTCATGCTTCTCTCCAGGAGAATGGCCAAAATGCTGACCTGTTTTGGAGAGCAAATCCCAAAAGGGGGGGGGGGAGTGATATTTCAACAGTTTTAACTGTCCTCTCAACTCTTGGGCTCTGCTGGAAACTAAAAGTATAGACAGTTCTCTGTAGCAAATAGCTTCAGCTTTGCCTTTTCCCTGTGGGGGTTTGAGATTAGGCAAGGCAGTCTAGTTTTGCATTGTGCAAATGAAACACCCTCTTGGCAGGGCCTTAGGTTGAAGTGCTTTATGGAGGATGAAACCCTTTTTGCAGGGCCTTAGGTTGAAGTCCTTTATGGAGGATGGGGCGAGAAATTCCCTCCCCCAAAACACTGTTCTCATACAATCTGATGGAAGTGCTTTGCGGGGTGGGTGGGAATCAGAGATGTAACTTTCCATGAAATTTATTTGGCTGGTTCTTGAGTTTAGCACCTTAGTTACGAGTTAGTCAAGGGATGTGAACCTGTTTTTTTCCAGTACAACCATTCTCTCATGGTCTTCAGTCTCTCCAGGTTCCCAGATGTCAATCAAAGCTGTGTTTGTGGTGCCTCCTAGGATTAATGTGGCCCTGTCAGGACTGGGCTAATCCTGCCATGATGTTGTGTTGGGGAATTCTGTTTTTCATTACAGTTGGATCAGTTTGATCCAACTGTAATATATTATATTTTACATGTATGGTTTCTACTGTGGCTAATAACTTGGAGGATGTAGGATGGAGGAATGTAGGGTTCACCTCAGGCGTGTTAACTGAAATGAAATGATGTGGTATGTTATTCCTGCTAGTAGGTATGATATATAGAATTGGGTTGTGATACTTTGGGGAATATATGTGTGTGTGTGTGTGTGTGTGTGTGGTTATATGGGTTTACCAAACAGATATGTAGAATGTTGATTAGATTGATAGTTATATAGATAGAAATTTTTTTTCTATTTTATGTATTTAAAATACATTAACTGCATAGGTTAAGAAAGCTTCAGAGACAGTGTATTAATTGGGCCTCCTGAATGCCTTCTGCAGCTTCTAAAGGCTTGAAGGACTATGATCACTAACAATGGCAGTTAGCACAATTAAGCTAAGCTTTCTTGGGAAAGAAGAAAAATCTCTATATTAATGTGAAAGCTGGACACGGAAAGAAGCTGACAGGAAAAATAAACTCATTGTAAATGTGGTGCTGAAGGGCAGTTCTATGGATACTATGGACATTTTTAAAAGACAAATGAATAGGTCTTAGAGCAAATCAAGTCTAAACTCTCACTAGAAGTCAAGATGAAAACTGAGGCTGTCATTATTTTACACATTATCATGAAATGATGTGACTTGATGAAAATGATGACAATGCTTGCTAAAGTGGAAGGCAGTAGGAAAAGAGGAAGGCCACACTACAGGTGAATTGATTCAATCAAGGTAGCAATGGCCTTGGGTTTGCAAGACCTGAGGAGGGCAGTTGATGACCAGTGATCTTGGAGGTTTCTCATTCATAATGATGGCATAAATCAATGCTAATTTAGGCTGAAAACAGACATCCCTAAAGGGGCGGCATGATGCCATTCCTTTATACACTGGATCGGGGCCATGGCAACCACAAGTCGTGATCTGGCCTTTTCCCAGCACATAAAGAAGTGGCAGAAAGCTGCTCTTTTTTGTGCTGGGGAAAGGATGCCTTTGCCTCCAAGGCAGCATTTTTTCAGTATTTCTTTGGCTCTGCATGTATACAATTGTATGGAAGTCCTAGGCAAACCCGTGGATCCGCCACAAATGTGGTCGGCTGTGCTGCTTCCCAGTGGACTGGTGGTGTGCTGCTGTCTGAATGCCATGCCCCCAGTCTGCCTGGAAGCCAGCTCTTTTTGAACATCTGTTTCACCCCTTAGTGGCATGTAACAACAAAAACAAGTTCAAAATGTAACTTTCCTGAATTCTGATCTAATGCAGCATCCTGGTGTCCCCTGCCTCCCATTTTTTAAATAGCTTTTTGATGTGAGCCTATCTTGGGCCTAAAATATGCCAGCAGGGCATAGAGGAAGGAAATAGCATTTCAATTCTAGACCAGATGTTTTTTTCCTGGAATAACATAGGGAAAGTCCATGAGTACCCTACAGAAGGCCCTGGAGTCTACATGGTCCATATCTCACAATGAGTAGCCCAATCTATGCATGAGTAGCCCAATCTAAGAGACAGCTTCATTCAAAGAACATGTAGCCTTCATGACAGACCATAAAGAGACCTATCCTCCATGAATTTATCTAATTTGCTAAGCAGTTACACGGCAGAGAAAAGAGCAAGCCCTGCATATCTAGAGCTCCCCACACACATTGGAGCCCCACTGAGCCTTGGATGGTGGCCAGGCATTTGATATAAAATGGTTTTGAGTGCTCACAACAGAATAAAGGAATGGAAACTACTCAGCAGTATTTAAAGATTAAAGATACATTTCTTTCATTCCAAAAAATAAGGTGGGATAGCAGGAAGGTAGGGGTGGTGGTAATAAACAGAGGTAATAAAACATGGTAACCTCAGCAATTTGGCTTGCCTTTTTGGCAGTAATAAAATAAAATGAACTCTAATAGCAAATTTACAATACCACTAAAACTCCCTGTCCATCTTCATGGATTGCTTGTGTTGGACTGAATAGTTGAGATACCCATTGCCTCAAGAGTAAATACAAAATGTCATTAAAATAGTTAGCCATTGAGGTGGGTGGGCAGATAGTGGCCTGGTGGTTACATGTGATCCTAAACCCCACTTTTGAAGCTCCTGAAGCCATCTGCCAGTCCTAAAGCTTCCCATTTTTGCCCCATTTGGGGGAGGGGAGAAAGCCTCCCCTAAATATATATTTTAAAAAAGCCCACTGTTCCACAAAGAAAGTCCCAATATCCCCAAACAACTCTATTGTCATTGGAGTCCTCAAAATGACAAGAAGAAGTGATGTGACATCATTTCTGGTTTCCAGTTTGGGAATGACACTGATAAAGATAGAGATATTTGGGAAGGCCATTGTGGGATGCAGCCTACAGTGGTGTGTGCTGGGGGAATTAGCCTCTAGCCCCTATGCAGTTGCCTACCCCTGAAATAGAATAAGGAAGATGCTGTTTTGGAGAGCTGCTGCCAGTCAGAGCAATGTACATAAGCCCAGATGGCTTAGCTCAAATAATACTTATGGGATTTTGGAAGGCTTCTAGTAAACATAGGAAGAGCCAGACTGGACTAGACTAAAAGCCATTCCAGGCCCCTTTTGTGCTGTGCAGTTATAGTGCAATTATTCCCCTTTAACTGTCATACCAACATTCTATATATTCTTGGGATTTGCAGTTAATTCAGAGGTATTTAGAATTCTTAATTCTAAAGGAGAGCTCTAGTGCCCTACACAGTTCAGGATTCCATAGGATGCAGCTATGGCACTTCTCCCAGACCTTTTAAGTAAAGGGATTTTAAAGGTCCAAGAGAAGCCTGCATTGGGTACAGGATGAGTACTTCCCAGGTGTGTGATAGAATCTGTCCCTGTGTGTTTACATCCCATGCCTAGTGTAGGAATAAAAGCCAGTGCACTGTCTCCTTTGTCTATTTATTCATATTTTATTATATTCTGCTTTTCTCCCAGTATGGCACACAAATTTGTAGTGCACGAGAGCCCCTAGTCCAACATTCTGAGCCTTACCACCAGACAAAAGAAAGCAAAGATGCATCAAGAGAGAAGTTGCTTTCTCCTTGCTTCTCTGCAGGATGCTGTAGCACTTCCATTCTTTTCCTAAGGGAGATAGTCATAAAAGTGTGTTCTTTGTAGCACTGGAAAAATCTGTTTGGCAAATAAGCACAGTTTTATGACTGTCTCCTTCTGGAAGGAAAATGAAAATGGTATGACAGCATGTGGAGAGGCACAAAGAAAGCTGCTTCTCTTTTACTGGGTCTTGGCTTTCTTTTGTCATGCAATAAGATTGTTAATTCACATAGTGGCAAGTCAGCTGACCATCAGAAACCTATCAGTTGGACATGAATCCAGCATGTGCTCTCTGGCCACTGATATACACAAGTATATTGCCTCTGATACTGGAGTGGATATTTAGCCATCCTGACCGTCCCCTTCCTTCATGAACATATCCAGTCCTCTTTTAAAGACACCCACATTAGCAGCCAGAATTACATTCTGCGATAGTGAATCCCACACTTTAACTTTGTGCTGTGTGAAGAAATGTTTTCTTTTATCTGCTTGAAATATCATGCAGCCACAGGTTCAAGTTTTTTTTCACTTTCTCCATACCATTCATAATTGTATATATCTCTATTATGTCTCCTGTTATAGACTTCTATCGTGTCTCTCCCTACTTTCCTTTTCAAAAAGCAAAACAGCTTTATTTGTTACATCCTTCCTCATTCCTTGTTCCAGTCCCTTTATTATTTCATTACCTTTTCTGCATTTTTTCCCAGTGATACAATATACTTTTTTAGGAGCAGTGACCAGAGTTGTGCACAGTATTCCAAATGGGATCACACCATGGATTTCTGTAAGGAATGTATGCTATGGTATGGAAGTCCTAGCTTTGGTATTCCACAGCTCCCTATTTCCCCTAGCCAACACAGCCACTGAGTCAGGAATTGTGGGAACTATAGCAAAAACGACAATAACCACAACTACATGTGCATAACATTTCTAGTCTATATACATATATAGTCTGACCTAGCAGGACTCTTACGTTGAATATTTTGAATACATACTCTGAATTTTCCATAAACCAGACACCACCACTTAGGTTGAGATTCTTCTTTGTTCCTTAATCCACAGTTGCATGCAGATGCTACAGAATCATAG
This sequence comes from Urosaurus nigricauda, assembly GCA_034509955.1. NCBI lineage: Eukaryota > Metazoa > Chordata > Lepidosauria > Squamata > Phrynosomatidae > Urosaurus > Urosaurus nigricauda. The sequence continues at coordinate 354,185,756 of JAOEGL010000001.1, read as the reverse complement.
TACACATGTGTAAGACATTTGTGATGAGTCATATATTCATGCATAGAAAATTGTTGTTGTATCAATACTATCCCTAGAAGAGGGAAACTTGAGAAATTAAGTGAATCCATTAATGTTCTTCACTAGTCAAAGTCTGAGAAGGGACAACTTCTGGGCCATTAATTTTTCACATTGGGTTTGATTCAGAGACATGAAGTGCTAACATAGTCCATATGTTCCAAAATATGGTTCTAAAAAGCACCGAAGAGTGTTTTGAAGAATTTCCCCCTCTTCTCTATTTAATAAGTTGTGTTATTTCATTTTTGACTCCAATCATGCCCTAACACAATCATTGGTTGTGATTAATATTAAATTTAAGTCAATTTGGTGAATTATATCTTCTATGGGAAGGATAGATTTTAGATACTTTGGCCAATTTTTCAACATTATAGCAACATGTGCCATTTTCTGTTTCTCCCATTTAAAAACATACTCTGCTGTCCACCTAACTTCCTTTTATTTGGACTCACTTTCAAAAGTTAAAATTCACTCAATAATTCAAGTCTTTTGCTTCCTGTATTAAGAAAACAGTTATACCCAAAGGGTGATAAAAAGAGAATGAAAGAAGAAGAAGAAGGGGGGGGGGTAGTTTATTGAAATTGCTGTATCCTCCCCTTGAGCTCTACAGACAGTAACAGATCTTTTATGATTTCTTGAAATTATTTTTCACAATTCGTCTTCTTTTCCCCCTAAACCAAATGTATCTGCTGTAGAATGAAAAATAGAAAACTAGTTCTAGTTTTAGAAAAGTTTTTTTTAATTCACAATTTGTTATCTTTAGACATTGTGCTCACAAGTTTTCTAAGAACATCAGTCTTCAGGTGTTTGTTTTGACATTTCAATGCTTACTAGGAACTGCATTTTAATACTAGCTTTCTCTTCTTGAAACTTGACTTGAAACACATTTTCCTTGTCTTGGTGACTTCATTTAGAGTATGAGCCATGAAAAATACAGATTAAGAAATACTTTTAATTTAACTGAAATTCATTTTTCTCAATTTTTGCTTCAGAAAGATCTGAAACTGTTCATTGAATTCTTTATAACAGGGTTGGGGAACAGTGCTGACTCCAAGAGTTGCTTTGCTGCATTGTTAACCTTATAGGAATTGCATGCCAGGCTCAGGGTGAGCGGTGGCTGCGTGATGGGGCAGTGAATCCACTCCATGTTTTTAGACCAAACTTAAAGGATTTATCTCAGGTTTTGAACCATACTGCCACAATACGGTCATCATCCCATTCTAATCTAAAGTTTGGACTAAAACCCACATTTCTGATGAGGTCCAAGTACCTGCATTGCACAATAACTTCAGGACCAGTCACCCACCCCACAATTAACTTACAGAGTTTTCGTTAAAGAAAATAATATTAACCCTGTCCATCAGGAGAAACAATTTATTATTATTATTATTATTTAAATAATATCAATTTTATTAATGAAAATCATATACATACATACAAATATACGTTATCAAAACATCATAATTTTCACAATTTCCATAATTTCCACAATTGTCACAATAAATTCCTTAAAATAAATTCCCCCAACATATATACCAACTCCCACCTCTCAGACAATTAATCGTTTTTCATATTAACTTTCCAATATGTCCCTTCTGTACCCTTCTATTCCCTTCAACTTCACCATCTCCAAACTCCTCCTTCTTCGCAACCACATCATACCTTCTTCTTTCTCATCTCATCTCTCTCTGCCTCTATCTTATCTGATATCTTCCACTTCATTCACCTTCTACACACCATCTTCCACTTACTCTTACCTTCTAACACTTACTAATCCTTCCACATTCATACTTCCTTCCTTCCCAACTTCTGTCAATTTGTTTCCTTCCCTGCTTTGTTGTTAACTTTCTACAGTTGTTGTGGTATTGACGATCCCATCTACATAAGACATTACTATCCTTGTTAAAGTTTCTGCAAAACTCACTCTTAATTTCCCTCCTTAACTACAGTTAAATTAACAAACAAAAAAAGGGATATTTATCCTTCTCTGTTTCTTATTTCTGTATAACTGGAACCTACTGTAGTTCTTATTATTTTTTATTTCCCCAGTGTGGTTTAAAGTTTTAAGAACTATATATTAGTGATTGCTATTTACATTATATTGCCTTTGCTGCACAATTTGGAGCCTATAAATGTATATAGGTATACACTCACAATAATTATAAACAATAATTATTATTGATGGGATAAGCCATTAGCTCTCATTTATTCACAGAGAAGCTTTGCAGGGAGAAATATATCACATGTTGACATGGTGATCTGAGACCAGTTCAGCCTAAGTCCAGGTCTAATACTCTATATAATATGGGCTGTTTTGGTCTATGTGAGTTTAGTTTTCACAGTGACTTAACTATTCCTTGCACACTCTATGAACACAAATGTGAGAGCAATACTCTTCACTTGCATGGCCTTCTTCATTCACATGAATGGAATAGGGAGCCCAGCAATAGCCCTGTCCATAATCAGTGGAGGCAATGGCTTAAATCCATTAAAATTATCAGTGTGTTGACTCAGCATGTAACAATTGATTCAATAGATCTACTTTAGTTGGGACTAATCAAGGGGATACCAGACAATAATTGTTATTGATGGAGTAGATCATCAGTTCTCATTTACTCATAAAGAAGAACTACTAGGACAACTAGTTTGAGACCACTTCAGTTTTAGTCAAGATCCAAAGCACTTTGCAACATGAAAAAAAATGTCAAGGGAGGGGAAGGAGTCCAATGTGTGCAAAGAATTCATTTATGTGGTTGCTAATTTCAGAAGGATACCTTTCAGCTGTGTGTCCAGACAGTAGTCTATATTAGCTAGACTCAACCCATGGGGTGTATGTCTTTGTGTGGTACATAGCTCCATTGCTCCAAACAGGTTCCTGGCATGAAACAACTCAGTAGTTTAAGGCAAGGTTTCAGAAACAACTTCAGAACACTCTAAATTATCATCTTCTATAGTACATAAACCAAATTTATTCATCCTGGTAAAAACAGGACATATTTCTTATGTCATACTACATAACACTTGTTAAATCAATTATTCAATTTTTGGCTAACTGGAAAAGATGAGGAACCCACAACTGAAACCTTGATATTTTCCCTTCTCTCCCCTTCATTATTATTTCTAGCATGTTTTCCAGTATTAAACTTGTCGTTTTCAGTCTTCATGCTGATTCAGCACCAGCTCTTGTTCCTGAATTACTAAAACAACTTTCCTCTGCAACTAACAAGGGACCCATGATTCACTAGGTAAAGAAAATGTAGAAACAGAAAGGGACTTTATTTCCATCTTCTAATATTAAAAAATAAACTGGTAAGAGTTCATAAAACAGTCCTGTTAAACGTCTGGGATACTGGGGTTGGGGGCAGGGGGGAAGTGAAATCTCACGTTTCACAGATGGATTACTCAGGATGATGTTAATTCGGGTTGCACCTTGAATATACATCTTTGCCTCAGCCAAGAAAAGGCCATTCTCATGAGGAAATGGGCTTCTGTGTCAGAATGGCCATTCCAAATGTTATCCAGCCTTTCTAAATGTTGTCCGCCATGCCCTAATGAGTGCTGTTCATTGGTGTCGGCCAAAGTTATCTAGCTGCTTGAATTGGGGGAAGCAAATGGTGACTTTTACCAGCTCATTCATAAAGTACACCAGACCAGCCATGTTATTTTGGCAGTTGAAGCAAATCATTTTAAGTGTGTTCCCCAGTCCCTACAAAATACAATAGTAAAAACCTAAATAACAGCTTTACTGTATGACAAAAGAAAGCCGACAGACAGCAAGAGAGAAGTGGCTTTCTGCTTCCTTCTCCGCATGATGTTGAAACACTTCCATTCTCCTTCCAGAGGGAGATGGTTGTAAAAACATGCCTTTTCACAAACAGATTTTTCCATTGTGACAAAAGGCATGCTTTTACCGCCATCTCCCTTGGGAAGAGAACAGCAGTGCTTCAAGGACATGCAGAGAGGTAAGCAGAAAGCCGCTTCTCTCCTGCTGTGTGTCGGCTTACTTTTGTCATGCGATAAGACTCTAAGTAAACATTTGCTACCTTTTCATGACACTCAGAGGCACTTATCTGAGGCACCCATTTCATCCAGCTTAGCCAGAAAACTGAGGTATTGGGGGTAGTATGAAATTCTGGTGTGTTTGTGGGGTGAGGTGAACTATTTTTGCATGTTTTCTTATATGGTGGGAGGGTTTATGCTCATAATCTACCAACAAATTGTGGCATTTTTTAAAATGGGGGTATTGTTTGATTTGAGGACTAGTGGAGGACCATAAAAATAGAGTTTAGAGAGTCTCATGTAGCTTGTTGGCTACATTTTGCCCACTTGTCAATATATTTGTCAGACCAAAGGTGGAGAAGCATTTATGTCAATTTATTCATGTCTATGTCTGTCTGTACCTATTTTATATTATATATATATGAATATATTACCTATTAATTTATATATATATATATATATATATGTATGAATGTTATATTATTGTTTATATTATATATTACTTATATTTATACTTGTTATATATTTAATAAATATTTTATAATTATAAATGATCCATATGTGTGTGTGTGTGTGTATTTTTGTCTATTTATTTATGTCTCTAAACAGATGCTTCTTGAGTTCTGGAGCACTGCATGATCAATGTCCTAGAATCTTCATTTTCTGACTTCAGACACTGATGTGGGTAATGACAGCTGATGGCTATTCTACCTGTGGAAATTCTGCTCTGGTTTCTCCATGTTTAAGCCTGTTCAATACCATCTGAACTGCCCTACTGTCTTTTGATACTATGCAAATATAATATTATGATTCCATTTCACCTGCCATGGCTATGTTCCAGAGGATCCTGGGATTTGCTATTGGGGCAGGGGGTAATTAGTCCCTCACCAAACTACAAACCCAATGACAGTTAAAGTGGAATCATACTGCAATAACTGTGCAGTGTAATAGGGCCTCTAACTCCCTCCTATGCGATCCTGGGATTTGTAGTTTGTTGAGAATTATGTCACTTTTCTCTACTGCACTCCACTGTACTATAGCACTTGAGCTCTCTATGAGAGAATTCCGAGTACTTTGCAAAAGTGCAAATTGCACAGTTTTACAGGAAGGAGCCATGACAGTTACAGTGGGATCAGAGTGCAATAGCTGTGTAGTGTGGATGCAAGTTTGGCCTGAGACTTTAAAGAAGCTGTCCAAGGTGCTGAACTTGTTTTGAGAATAGAGTCTTGCATAGCTTCTTAACATTCAGATTAAAACCTAAAGCAGATTCACCATCCCATTAACACCAGGACCATCAGACTCCACAACCCCTTGAATAAGCATCTAATAACTGGGATAGCTTTGCTATTACTGTACTACTTTTTCCCCCTAATATTTTCCTATTATTGCAAATATATGCCTCAGCTAATAAAGAAGATGAGTTCCTGTGCATTACTTCTTTAATAATTTGATACCAGAGACAAAGTAGCATGGCAAGAATAAGGTTGGGTTGTTAAACCACAGAAAAGAAGATCAGCTCAATATGTTTCAGCAAATATTTCATTCAAAACTATCAATATGCACATGTGAAATGAAACAACCAGCTTGGGTAAGGCTTGCATAGATAAATAAAAACATCTGAAACCTGGAAGCTTATCCCAAAATTAATCCAGACTTATCTATTTTCTCCCTTTCTCTCTGTTTTCTTGTTCATGCATGCACAGTAAGGAATTATGGAGGCAGGTGCTCTTTACTTTTCCTGTTGTAGCTGTTGCACATACAGCTAAAGTAGGACAAGCTAAGGCAGAATCCCAGTTTAAGCTTTATTGCACTGTTTACCGAAGACAGTTAGTTGCAACCTGACTGCCAAAAATCTGTGTTTCTCCAACTATCCTTCCAATACTGATACTGCTAAAAAAAACAAACCTACCAACTTGAGAAATGGTAAAAAAAAAAAAATGCTGGGCAGGCATTTAAAAAACTTTGTGAACCAGAATTTGTTTGGGCTAATTGAGGTAGGCTTGTACATGTTGTTGTTTTGTGCCTTCGAGTTTATCTTCACCTTAAGCTCTTTGCATTAAAATGGTAGGAATCTGAGGCAGGGGGAGGCTCAAGTGACACAGGTACAAATGTACTGCTAGCAGTAAATCTAATTCTGGAGAAACCATTGCCACCTGTAGGCAATAGGGCAAGACATTCAAAGCTATAGAACTGGGTCTGGCCAGACTCTGGATGGAAGACTGATTGAAAATCCTATGTGTAAGCCCTTGAATTCCATTTTGGAGAATATTAAGAGCATTCATTTCCTTAATTAATTAGAGTATTTATTTATCACCTCTCAGCCTACCAGGATCCTGAATATGATTTTTAAAAAGAGGAAAAGATTTGTTAGAAACAGAGCATTTTTAAAAAAAAGTTTTGAAATCATTTTAAAAATAAAAAATAGTATTTAATTTATGTTCAGGTTTATCTGCTAATTTTGTCTGTCATCCCATTGCTTTGCTGTTGCTTTTAGTTTTTAGGTTGAATGAGAGATGATGATGATGTTGAACAACAACAACAACAACAACATTGATATAAAATAATACTATTTCTACTGGTAGTAGTATTCTGTAGACTGTCTTGAAGATTCTTAGAATCATAAAGCTGAATTTGTTAAAATGGAGAAAGACTTTACATAAACAATTGTGGAACAGTCTTGATGCAACATGATGCACTTTATTAATGACAGCACTGGATTCCTACAACTCATTTTTCCCCAGTTTCAGATACTCTGCATTCTTGTTATGGCTGATATTTCCATGCTTCATGACCCACATTTTCCTGACATCTCAATACAGGAACCTTTTTTCCCCCACAAAATATAAATGCTTTCTCAAAGTGAATTTGATTTTTGTGTGAAGTTGAGCTCTTGCGTTCTTTTTTAGTGAGCCTCTGGCATCTTGGTGTCCCCAATCAGTGTAAATATTGTTTAAGATGAACATTGCAGTTGGCATACCATAGAGGAGAGACCACCAGCAGAGCATTAAACAAGTACAGATGTGAATGCCAGTCTGAAAATGAAGACATTCCTGAAGCGTAAGCAAGCAACAGCAAAGGTATCTGAGGCTACAGCGTTGTCACGAGAGGAAAAAGAACCTTTGACAAATGGCAATGTCCAGTAAATAAGTTACACTGAGAAAATGCAGATGCTTGCTCTGTTGGCAATGTGAATGGCTTGGTATTGTGAAAAATAGCCCTGTTCTTATTTTATTTCAACCCTAAATTGAAATGAATGTATGGTCCATTCTGTTCAGAGCAAGGCATTTCAGAGCAGTGTTACTAGCTAAAGCACAACATTCATTTTCTAAGTCATTTGATGAATACATTTGCTTTGATTTTAACTTTTAGCATTTTGTCTCAAACATGGGAAATTGATTCAGATACCCAAGAGTCTATGACATGATATGAACTTTCTTTTTAACCTGCAAAAAATATACATGGATGAATGGAAACTTCAGTTCTGGGGCACTTGAGGTTTTTCAGGAGCACCTGAAAAAGACTCTGCAATCATGATCCAAGCCAATGAACAGGTTCGTATTCTCTATGCCACAGGAAAAGGTTCTTGGTTATGGTGGCAGTGGCCAGTATTCCATATCAGCTACCTGATTAAGTATTGTAAGCAGCTGATAAGTATCCTTAACTAGGGGTGCAGCCACACTGCAGAATTAAAGCAGTTTGGCACCATTTTTACAGCCATGACTCTATCTTGTGGAATCCTGGAATTTGTAGTTTGGTGAGGTATTGAGCCTGGTTTGTCAGAGAGCACTGGTGTCTCACCAAACTACAGATCCCAGGATTCCACAAGAGAGAGACATGACAGTTTATGGTGTCAAATTGTTTTAATTCTGCAGCGTGGCTGCCCCTAGGTATCCTCTCCTGGTTCAATCCCCCCAAACCTCACATAAACATTATTCACCTATGCTCAAATCACTGGAGGAATGGACCTCTTTGTGGAGTCTCTGAAGATGCCAGCCACAGATGCTGGCAAAACGTCAGAAAGGAACTCTTCTAGAACATGGCCACATAGCCCAAATGCCCCACAAAAAACAATGGACCCCTTCTCCACATGTCGCCAATGCCTGGTAAAGTAGGTTGAGGAGGAGTTACAATCATGGCAATTGTTTTGCAGTCGTGAATACAGAGCAGGTGCCTAGATTTACTGATCCATAAATGTTCTATATTCACTGTATTTACCCAGCCATAACAGTTCCATATTCATGATCAGTACTTAGTCGTGATTGTGACACTATTGCCATGAACATAACTCTCCTAGCCAACTCACTTCTACCTGACATCAGCTGCATGATGATAAGGAGGCCCATTCTTCTAGTGACCAGAGTAAAGGTGAATGAAGTTTCTCTGATATTTGGGAAGAGAGAGGTTACTTAGTTTATGAACACTTTACTTAACTGAGTAGCTGATACAGAACACTGCAATGGATAGTAATTTGAGTGACCAGGGTTAAAATCCCTGCTTGGCCATAAAAACCCACTGGGTGACCCTGAGCAAGTCACAACACTCTCTGAAAACCCCATGCCTTAGGTTTGCCATAAGTCAGAAAGGACTAGAAGGCACACAACAGGATTTTTTTTTAAAAAAAATTGCCAACCCTCTAACAGCCTTGCTAATTTGATCAAAGAAAATCATGCAGCACGTCTTTCTAAATATGGCTAGTTCATTCCTTCCCTTGCCACTCTTGGAGAAACAGCAAAATCTTGTGTATGTCTACTTGGAGATAAGTCCCATTTAATTCAATGGCATTTATTCTTAGATTAGCAAGCACAGAATTGTAATTTGGCATATTTTTGAAATGTGTAAATGTGTCTCTTATCATTGTGCAGTTTCTACTGCTAAATCTTTTAATCTATGAAAAATAGTCTTCAAATTGTATTGAGGGGCACTTGGGTAATTATTTTATAGTTATGTCATATATTGAGAAGGATGGGTTAGACATATTTATAACACATAAACAGAGGTGATCATTTTTATAGTGGGGAAGAGGAACATATTCAGTCAAATTACCCGAACTATTTAGCTCAAGGCATTTTTAATATTATCTGCCCAAGGGAACAAAGCTGCCTCAGCTGTATGTTGTGCATTTGACAAATGCGGAATGGATAATCTATTAGGTAAATAAGATTTCCCTTTTAATCTTTCATTTTGTTACTCTTAAGAGTCTAATCATATGCACATTTACTTGGGAGTAGCCGCACTGAATCTATTGAAACTTACTAATGATTTAGATCTATGTAAAAATGCCCCATCAATTGAAATAGTCTATTTTTTAGTTTCTTAATGAGGAAAACTGCCATCTGTTTTCTTGAAAACAAATATGGAACAATTAACAATTTGTTTTAAAAAATGACATTTACATTCCAGATTCAATCACTGAATGTCCTATGTCTGTGTCAACATAACAAGAAAGGGGAGAAGCAGTAAAATAACAAGCAAAGAAGCAAGAATATATGGGAAAAAGGAGATCTTGAAGAATCCAGTCTCAAGCCCTGGTTTTAAAAGTTCACAGCAGCATCTCAAATAGAACTGAGAGTGGGAGGCTGGGAAACAAAGTTTACAATTTATATCTTGCTTTTCTACTCCAAGGCACTGTCTGCACTGCAGAAATAATCCAGTTTGAAATCCCTTTAACTGCCATGGCTTGATGTTATAGAATTCTGGGAAGTGTAGTTTTGTGAGATATTTGGCCTTCTCTGTCAGAGCACTCTGGTACCATAATAAACTACAATTCTCAGAATCCCATAGCATTGAGCCTTTGGAGTTAAAAGTGGTGTCAAACTGGGTTGTTTCTGCAGTATGAAAGCAGCCCTAGGCAGTTTAAACAGCTATGGCGAAGACAAGTGAGTAAAGAATCTGCACAGACACACATTTGGAATGAGCAGATTATACAGGAATGAACAAAATCACAGGATTCAGTTCATACCCCAGTTTGGAAAGTCAGAAAACAGTCAATTCAGGTCAGATTAATTTGCACTCGGCTCCCTTTAATTCAAATCCCAAATCTGATTTAAGAGTTGGAAATCTAAAGGTGCATGCAGCCTCTTGATTTAACACTGGACACCACAGGAATATAGCTTTTTAAAATAATTATTTGTCAGCATTGAAAGATATTTAAAGAGTTTTTAGCTCCTGGTGAGATGTAAGAGGAATAAGTACAGATTTAAAAAAATCACGCACACACCCCACCATCATCTCTTTCTTTTCCTATGGGAACTGCCAAAGATTTTATTTTTTAAAAAAATAGAAAACATTGAAAGCATTGTTGCATGTTCTGAGGGAAGCAAGGATAACAAGTTTCAGATGAATAGGTGCAGGAATATTTGGGCATGTGGAGGCTTTCCATTTGAGTGGTCCTGAGTAACAAATCTACATAGTTTCAAAAGGATACTGTATATACTCATGTATAAGTCTAGAAATTTAGGTCGAAAAATTGACCCAAAAAAACCCGAGTTGACTTATCCACAGATCAATGTAAGTACTGTATCTTAACTCTTATTTAAAAGAAGGAACCATCCCCTGATGAAAAGCAAGAGTATAATCTGTCCTGGAAGCACTGACCCCCCCTTTACTCTCTCATCCATCCAGTCTTAATAAGAAGAACAAAGAGATATATCTGATAGACTTTTGGAAGTTATTTGACATTGTTTCGCTTTGCTTCATCCTTTATATCCTTTCCTATATGCCCCTAAATTTTACCCCCGACTTATCCAAGGGTCATAGCAAAATCCATAATTTGGGCCCAAAAACTTGCCCTCGACTTATACATGAGGTCAACTTATAGTTGAGTATATATGGTAGATGTAGTGGTTTTTAAGTGGGAGAGAATTTGGAAATGACTTGAAGGCACACAACAAGAACAAAGAGGTGAGGGAAAGGGGAGATCATAGAATCATAGAATCATAGAATCATAGAGTTGGAAGAGACCACAAGGGCCATCCAGTCCAACCCCCTGCCATGCAGGAACTCCCAGTCAAAGCATCCCCGACAGATGGCTATCCAGCCTCTGCTTAAAGACCTCCAAGGATGGAGACTCTACCACACTCCGAGGGAGTGTGTTCCACCGTCGAACAGCCCTTACTGTCAGGAAGTTCCTCCTAATGTTGAGGTGGAATCTCTTTTCCTGCAGCTTGCATCCATTGCTCCGCGTTCTGGTCTCTGGAGCAGCAGAAAACAAGCCTGCTCCCTCCTCAATATGACATCCCTTCAAATATTTGAACAGGGCTATCATATCACCTCTTAACCTTCTCTTCTCCAGGCTAAACATCCCCAGCTCTCTAAGTCGTTCCTCATAGGGCATGGTTTCCAGACCCTTCACCATCTTAGTTGCCCTCCTTTGGACCCGCTCCAGTTTCTCCACATCCTTTTTGAATTGTGGTGCCCAGAACTGGACACAGTATTCCAGGTGGGGCCTCACCAAAGCAGAATAGAGAGGCACTATTACTTCCTTTGATCTAGACACTATACTTCTATTGATGCAACCTAAAATAGCATTGGCCTTTTTAGCTGCTGCTAAAAAGATAACAGAGTGTGGCAGAAAGAGAATGGTGTGGTACCTGGTACAGGCAATGTGGCCTTTGTCAGGAACCTTCCTTCCCATGATACACAAATAATAATAAAATTTCCTGCCTTTCTTCCAATATAAGGATTCACAATGTATCAATTTTGATGGCATTCACATGTATCTCTCCTGCTCTGGTTCAACAGATTCTACCCACCATTTATTCTGAACACTCTTTGCAGACTTGGAAAATTGAAAGCAAGTTCTGGAATATGCTTTAGTGCTATACTGGAAAAGATAGACAGGCCTTTGGTACAGCTTCAGAATTTTCAAGGGCTTCTGGATCATGGGCTTTGTGTGAAAGCCTGAAGGATCAGGTTCATATAAATAATAGTTTGCAAGCTTACTGACTAAATAGCTTGTGTCATTTTAAAAAGAAAATCAATTTTGAGCACACAGAAGAGAGGACTAAATATTAAACTAAAACATGCTGGCTGGGGCAGGCTTATTAATTGAAGAAATGATCCTCTCCCTCCTCTCTGTTCATCTGAAATTAATAAAATCTGTACAATTACAAGATGGTACAGCTCAGACGGCAGCCCAGGGCTCAAGTTAATCAAAAGAGCACATGTTGAATGCACACAAGTTAGTTAGGGTTAATCCACTGAAGATGATCCTTCCCTGGTTCTAATTAATGGAGGTGATAGATTGCAGAATGAGAAAATAGGAAGGAAGGATAATGCCGTCCTGATGGCCTGATGAGGATTCATACATTTAATTGAATTTAGGAGGCTATTCTTGGGGGCATACAGTTTCTATTTAAAGTTAAGGCTGCAGTCTTAGGGTGTTTCTTCCAGGTGGGTATAAGAAACTTGAAACTGAAAATGTTGTAGACAGGATGTAAGTAAAATGAGCCAATGTGCCTGTATGTGTGTATTAGTAAGTGATCTTCCTTCTAAAAATTAAATAAATTGGTGCATTCTTTTGACATAAATATATAGGCCGACATCCTATGTTGGTGTTGTTTGGTGTAAATGTCCACAAACGGAGATGCCAAATAATTGTGCTCTGCAATCATTTTGTTGAGTGGTCATATTGCAAAACGGAACCAAAACATCAAATGTGCAACCAAATGCATATATGCATACACAACTAATGGAGAATGGCAACATGCCCAAATCGACTTCCACAATTTTGCAGATGTTAGAAACTTCTGAAAGGAAGCTCTTCCCCCCAACCCTCCTCCTCCTCCTCCTCTTCTATGGCCGAGATCTTTCATCTGAAGACGTAAGTATGATGGTAGAAGTAATCATACTAAAGCCAAGATGGGCATCTGTGCAGGTGAGAGCAGGCTATTTCATGCCTATATATCATAGAATCATAGAATCATAGAATCACAGAGTTGGAAGAGACCACAAGGGCCATCCACTCCAACCCCCTGCTATGCAGGAACTCCCAATCAAAACATCTGACAGATGGCCATCCAGCCTCTGCTTAAAGACCTCCAAAGAAGGAGACTCCACCACCCTCCGAGGGAGTGTGTTCCACTGTCGAACAGCCCTTACTGTCAGGAAGTTCCTCCTGATGTTGAGGTGGAATCTCTTTTCCTGGAGCTTGCATCCATTGTTTCGAGTCCTGTTCTCTGGAGCAGCAAAAAACAAGCTTGCTCCCTCCTCAATGTGACATCCCTTCAAGTATTTAAACAGGGCTATCATATCACGTCTTAACCTTCTCTTCTCCAGGCTAAACATCCCCAGCTCCCTAAGGCGTTCTTCATAGGGCATGGTTTCCAGACCCTTCACCATTTTAGTCGCCCTCCTTTGGAAACGCTCCACTTTCTCTACATCCTTTTTGAATTGTGGTGCCCAGAACTGGACACAGTATTCCAGGTGGGGCCTGACCAAAGCAGTATAGAGTGGCACTGTTACTTCCCTTGATCGAGATACTATACTTATATTGGTGCAGCCTAAAATTGCATTGGCCTTTTTAGCTGCTGCATCACACTGTTGACTCATGTTCAACTTGTGGTCTACCTGGACTCCTAGATCCTTCTCACATGTGGTCTCATTCAGCCAGGTGTCCCCCATCCTATATCTGTGCATTTCATTTTTCCTCCCTAAGTGCAGAACCTTACATTTGTCTGTGTTGAATTTCATTTTGTTAGTTTTGGCCCAGCTTTCTAGTCTATTCAGGTCATTTTGAATTTTGATCCTGTCCTCTTGGGTATTAGCTACTCCTCCTAATTTGGTGTCATGTGCAAATTTGATAACTAGGCCCTCAATATTGTCATCCAAGTCATTAATAAAGATATTGAATAGCACAGGGCCCAGGACAGAACCCTGAGGGACCCCACTGGTCACTTCTCTCCAGGATGAAAGGAACCATTGTTGAGCACCCTTTGGGTTCAGCCGGTCAAACAATTACAAATCCATGTAAAGGTTACCTTGTCTAGCCCACATTTTGCAAGCTTGTTTGCAAGAATGTCATGGGGAACCTTGTCAAAGGCCTTACTTTAATCAAGATATACTACATCCACAGCATTCCCTTCACCTACCAAGCTGGTGACATCTAAGACCATGTGTCCCCTTTACTTGCTGCCTGTGCACGTTTTTTTGCCTCCTACTGTTGGGTCCTTGCACTGTTTGCCTTGTTCCCTCTATGTCAGTTTCAGTATTTATTCCAGCCCTTTTGCCTTCCAAAATGCTGTCTCCCTTCCCCACATAACTGAGTTTAAAGCCCTCCTGATCAGATTCTTCAGACTGTTGGCAAAAACTTTTCTGCCAACTGGCGTGAGATGCAGCCCATCCCTTGCCAGAAGTCCCTCTTCATGGAACCGCAGCCCATGATCTAAGAATCCAAATTGTTCTCGGCGACACCATCTGCGGAGCCAGTTGTTGACATCTGCGATTTTCCTCTCCCTTCCTGGACCATGCCCTTCAACTGGCAGAAGAGACGAGATGACAATCTGTGCATCCATTTCTTTTAGCTTCTTTCCCAGAGCTTCGTAATCCCTTCTGATATTCTGAAGGCTGTGTCTTGCTGTGTCATTCGTTCCCACATGGATCAAAAGGAATGGGTTTTCTTTCAGTAGGTTTGAGCAGTCTTGTCAGCCTCTCTGTCACATCACGGATCTTTGCCCCAGGGAGACAACACACCTCCCGAGACATCTTGTCAGGCCCACAAATCACTGCTTCTCTACCTCTGAACAAGGAGTCCCCCACCACAACCACGTGCCTCCTCCGAGGCTTAGCAGCGACTGTTCCCTGCGATGGAACTCCCAGGTTCCCCTGCTGTGTCCCTGAAGTCTGTCCATGCTGGTCTACCTCATCCTCCTTGATAAGGGAAAGGGCTTCAAAACAATTCTGTAGCTGTAAGCTCCCACAGTTATCCCTGATTTCCCTGCTTCTCTGTGTGACATTCCTCCAACTGTCTGCCTCTTGTGTACATGAAATGACATTCTCATCCCCAGCAACTTCCTCTGTGTGGTCCCCTTCCAAGATCATTTCTTCAGTTCTGTCCAGGAAAACGTCTTGCTCCCTGATATGCTGAAGTGTTGCTACCCTGAATTCCAGCTGCTGTACTTTCTCCTCCAAGAGGGCTACCAACTTGCACTTGGGGCATGTGAAGCTCCCCACATCTGTAGGCAAGAAGACAAACATCCCACAAGTGTTGCAGGTGACTGCAGCGGTTCCTTCAGTGCCCATTGTGAGAAGTCTTAAGGAAGCACTGAAACAAGACTGTGGGCTTCCTCCTCAAAGAAAATCCCCTGGTAAACAGCAAGGTCAAAAAAACCCTGATGGTCTGGCCTATTTCTCCAATCTCTGTCAGTGAGCTCAATTTACTGGGAATATAACTTTACACAAACCTCCTGGCTGCTAAGTTGTAGTCACTTTCCTCTGAGGTGGGGAAAATAAATTTCCTCTGAGGTGGGCTCTGAGCTGTCTCCTAGCTCCTCCCACTAGTGACTCACAGATGTGACTCACAGAAGCTCCTCCTCCTCCTCTGCAATAGACACACACTTAAAATAGCCGCTGAGAAGCTGTTCTTCCTCCTTCCCTCTCAAGCTGCAACTGGTCTGCAACTGGCTCTGAGAGGAGTTCTGTGTATGTATAAATCCGTACAATTTCAGTTCTATACATGTACAATCATTAGGTGCACATTTATTTATATGTGATATTAAAATTCTTTTAAAAAATATGATAGTGAAGAAATGGAGTGCTTGGCCACAATCTATAAATGGAGCCATTTTTTAGAAAGCACCTATAGCTGTGATCAGCTGTGGTTTCTCTTGTCACTCTCCAAACAAAAATAGGCCCTAGCTAAGGACAACAGACCAGGGCGTGCACACACAAGTAACGGTATATCCCAGTAGGTATTTTGCAGCCCCTGTTCCTACTTGCTTCCAGAACTGGGAAAGTTACTATTAAAACTTTCAATTAAAAGTGACTCATGTTTTAGCAGGAATTCATTATCATTATTCAATATAATTACACAGTCATTCACAATGCTGTCACAGCTTCATTGTATTGATCATAAGGGGTTTTTTTTTTGTACTTTTTTGTTGCTTTAAAAAACTCTTAGGCAAGATTCTCTCCCTTCCTATCTTCTTCCCTCATTGAGTTGAGACCAAACTGCTTTTGCTATTAACTCATCTTGCAGTAATTGAAATAAGCCAAGATGAAGGGGGAAAGTGGGAGGAAGAGCGAGAAACTGGGACATTTTTAAAATGTGGGATGACAGAAGATGGACTGTCCCTGACAAATTGGGACAGTTGGAGGGTATGTCGTTTCCATATTACTTTTGGAACATATATTTTCTCAAAAGTAACTTGTTGCTTATAAGACTGGTCACATTTGCTGGCATAAGGAGGAGAGGGGAAAGAATGACTGAAATTTTACGCAACTTCTAAAATGAGGTCTTTTTTCCATTTCAGAATGGAAGAAGGCACTCTGTCTTGTCAGTCTTTGGGGTTCTGTGGTGAGGAAAGGCATTCTTGGAGACTATGCACTATAGAGAACCACAGTTCCTGTTAGCTATAGTTGCAGGGCAGCCTTGAGATTGTTGGAGGAATCCAAAGTGGCCCCCAGTCCCCAAAAGTTACCAAACTCCATATTAGACTATATATTTCATAAGATTGTTAAAATGCCTGCAATCTGCTATGCCAATACAAATCCCATTGTGTGGTATATCCACATTGCACAATTATAATAATTTGCTGCAATTTTAGTTCCTGTGGCTTATCTGTCCAAATCCTGGGATTTGTAGTTTGGAGAGGTATTTAGAATTTTCTAGTCTAATCCCCTGGATTACAGCAGTAAACCTGTCTGGCAGAGAACTGAATATATATTTCCAAATTAAATCCTGGGATCCCATAGGATGAAATACATCAGTTAAAATGATATCAAAGTGCTATAAGTTTGTAATATGGATGCCCCCATGAATAGGTATGGTACAATCCAAGCAAAATATAGTTGGTAACTCAGATGGGGGCTTCTGCCTCCTCATCAGATGCTTTTCCATTTGCCAATGGGTTCTTCTGTTGCTTAATTCAATCTCCCCCCCCCCCCCCTTTATGGTTCACTCCACCACCCCCTTCTTTTCTTTTCTTCGGGTCCTTTGTTCCAAGTTTCTGAGTGTCTTATGAAAAGCTTTCAGTTCCCTCATGCATGTATGTATAGAGAGAGAAGCTGTCAAATAATTTGCCCTATTTTTCAGGTTAGTGATATATCCTTGCTCAAGTGGAGGTATCTGTTTCTGATTTATTAACATTTGATCCTCTGGTTTCCTGCCATTGATCAAGCCAAATACTCAGCTCAACTGATGAGTTTTATATGAAATCTGATCTTCCAGGAAGAGAGAAAAGTGAGCACCATTTTTAATATTTTCCGATATCCCAATCCCATGGAGCTTGTGCACACACAGAGAGAGGGAAAGAGAAAGAGGGAGGGAATAATTTCAGGCACCATCTATTTTTATTGCCTTTCTCTGCTTAAAATCTGGGGGTGGGCGGTTGGGCGGAGGAGTGAAACGTATTTATCAACGGAGCAGATGTGTGCTTGAGTCATACACATCCTGTAAATTGTATATGCATTTACACGCTTGCACCAAAACATAGTTTCAACCTACTACTGAGGGCCTGTCTGCCATTCAATCTCAACTTAACTCACGGTCAAGAAGGTCAGCTCTTTGGCAACATCTGCATTTGATCAGTTTGCACAAAATGGGGGACCTTGCTTAAGCCTCCCTACCCTGAAGTACTTTAAGAGGCCTGCATTACAAGACTTGATTCACTGCAACTGCAGCCTCTGCCTTTTTTGGAGACCTCCCCCAGCCTGATTCCTCTGTCCACTTTCTCAGGAAAAGGCTGAGAGGGAAAGCTATGTGTGGACCATAAAACCTTGCATTTTGCAGCCTCGCAAGCTTAAGATCCCCGTCCTCCACTGCAAAAGAAGCCAACATAAAAAGCCATAAGTGGGCTTTCTCTGCTTTCATGAGTGTTTCACAAATTGGTTTCATAAAGATTTCAGTTTGGACCCCACAGAATGATTATGTTAGCTGACATTTATAATTCATATTTTTCCAAAGGGTAGCAAAGGGGCCAGGCAAGGCTGCATATTATCACCCTATTTGCTAAACTTGTACACAGAAAATATAAGAACAGCAGGCATAGACTCCTTCCGCCTTAGAAGAAGGTGTAAAGATAGGAGGAAGGAATATAAAAATCTAAGATATGTGGATGACACCATACTACTAGCGATAAATATCATAGACTTGGAACAATTAGTAAGGAAGGTCAAAGCAGAAAGTGCAAAGGCAGGCTACTGCTAAACATAATGAAAACAAAATTAATGGAGATTCTTCACTGATTCAGCCCAAATAATGAGGAGATTGAAATAGTTAAGAGTTCCTATACCTTGTATCAAATATTGATCAGAAAGAAGATTGCAATCAAGAAATAATAAGAAGACTAGGAGTGAGGATAGGCAGCTAGACCATCTCTCTCCATACAAACCACCAAGAGCTCTAAGATCCTCAGGAGAAGGCTTTCTCTCGGTCCCACCACCATCCCAGGCTTGCCTGGTGAGGACACAAGAAAGAGCTTTCTCAGTGGCTGCTCTCACCCAGTGGAACTCCCTTCCATGGGAGACTAGGGTGGCCTGTTGACCTTTCGCCAGCAGGCAAAGACATTTTTATTTAAACAGGCCTTTTAAAATCTTGCAGGCTTGGTTTTATTGGGGGATGAGGGGGTTGGTTTTAGATTATTATTTTTAACTTTGTACATTTTAAATTTTATATTTGTAATTATATATATATATATATATATATATATAACTTTTTTAATTGTTGTTTTAGTGTGTTTTATATATGTTGTTAGCCACCTTGGATCCCACTCTGGGAGAAAGGTGGGATAAAAATAAAATAAAATAAAAATAGATATCATACTAAAATGTAAAGATATACAACTGAGCATTAAAGTCAGGATCATCCAGGACATTATGTTCCCCATTACCATGTACCAGTGTGAGAGCTGGACACTGAAGAAAGCCAACAGAAAGAAAATCAATTCATTTAAGATGTGGTGAAGGAGAAGAGTGTTGGGGATACTGTTTACAGCCAAACAGATAAAACAGATGGGATGTTGATCAAATCATGCCTGAATATTCCCTGGAAGCCAAGTTGACCACACTGAGGCTGTCATACTTTGGCCACATCATGAGAAGGCTTGACTCACTAGAAAAGACAATAAAGCTAGGAAAGGTGGAGGGAAGTAGAAAGAGAGGAAGACTGTACACTAGATGGATAGACTCAGTCAGGGAGGCCATGGGCCTGAATTTACAGGACCTAAGCAGAACAGTGGAGAGCAGGGGATCTTAGACATGTCTCATGTGCAGAGTCACCATGAGTCAGGGCCAGCCAACTCGAGGGCAGTTAACACACATACATGCAAACAGAAGATTCTACATTTTAGCTTCCCAGTACAGCTGCATGGTAAATTTAAGCCAAGAATATGCCACAGGATACAGGGACATACTCTGCCCCCATCACAAGAGAAGTACTGGCCGCCAATCTGTTTCTGGTCACAATTCAAAGTGCTAGTTATGGGCCATAAAGTCCTGTTATGGCATATGGAATCTGTCCTGTCCTGTCCTCAATATCCTCAGGAAAGGCCCTTCTCTCAATCCCACAACCTTTACAGCCATGGTTGGTGGGAATGTCAACTTCTCAGTGGCTGCCTCTTGTTGGATATAGAAGCCTTTGGGTGCTGAGACTCTGTGATTATTAGGATCTGTGTAGTCTCTCCAGGAATTTAGAATGCAAGCTTGTGGTATTTTTCAGTTTATGTGCTTTTAACATGTACCCTTTATTCCTGGAGCATGTGCACCTCCTTTATCTCTGAGATAGACCTCTCTCTTACAGCATGCTCTTCACCATGTTGGTTTTAGGATGCTGATTGAACTCCTCTTTTGAATAGTTCACATTCACTTTGATCTAGCATGTAGACCTACTACTTTTTCTGTCTTCCTCAAGAAGCTGAACTTGTATATAAGAATTACTGGTATGCACAAGATTGTGAGTAAACTACTTTTTATGTTCTTTTGAAAGGAAGACTGTGTTTGAAAGACTGTGTTTGAAAGGAAGACTATGTTTACTGGGAGAGATACATGTATGGGGGGGGGGGGTGGATGGTGGTTTGTTGCTGTTTCTGACCCACTGCTTTAACACTTTTTAAAACTCTGCTACAGAGATTCACCAAATCTCAATTGCTTAAAAACTAAATCTATCACCTGTAGTCCTTGGGACTCTCTTCCCAGAATCACACCTCTCCCTGCTGTCCTTCCATTAGTAGGTAAAGACCCTTTTCTTCTAATAGGCTTTTAAAACAGAAGGTTTTTAAAGAACGGGCTTTTAATACAGTGTTGTACTTTTTTCTACTGAACCGTTTCTAACTGCTTTTTATCTATTTTAGGGTATGTTTAAATTGTTTTAATATTGCAAATAGTTTAATCCCAGTTTAATGTTCCCTTTTGCTATGTTTTTGGCTGTATTGCTCTTTTTTGGAAATGGTAAGCTTGTGAGCCTCTTTCCCTGGCTTGGTATGACACAAAGCAGAGCCTTTTCAGAAGCAGCACAACAAGTCTGCTATATAATAGTTGCTGAGTGTTCCCATATTAGTGGGCTGGTGAACCCACTCTGGGTTTTAGTCCAAACTTTGAAGGAGTTATCCAAGTACTGAACCTATTTTAAGGGTAGGGTTTCTCAAATTGGTCCAACATCCTGACAACCAGAATATGTGGCTTCTGCTTTTCTGCATTATCATTTGCCAAAAAAACAACATGGGACTTATTTTTTATGAATACTCTACATTAGATGGGATGAATAAATATCCCAATGGCAAAAAGCAGTAGATTCCTTGGGCATTATTTCTAGTCCTGTTTGGTTTTGTGGTTGGCAATGTAGTTGGTAAAAAGAAGTTGTACAAGGCAAGGGGACTAAAATGCCTCATTGAAGTACATGCGAGTTAAGTGATTATTTTTGCTTTTAGTAATTTTGTTGTTGTTATTTGTCATCAAGTTGACTTGGACATGAATGAGAGATTTCCATGAGCTCTGGTCAACAATAGCCCTTATTGCATTAGAGTACAAGCATTTATGGTTGTAAACTGCTTTGTGAGGTCCTTTTGAGATCCCTAATTGTGTGTGTGTGTGTGTGTGTGTGTGTAGGAAATAAACAAATGCTCAGGCTGGGAAACGGATGGCAGTTTTTTTCTTCCTGCAATTGGAGACGGCATTGCAGGGCTGGAGAGGCAGGGGATGTGATCCTGACAGCTGGCAAGATGCTCATCAAAATTCCCAAGAGAACATCATGTTATGATGGCATCATGTTACACCTGCTCCTGTTTCATTTAGAATTGGAAAGGTGGTGGAACCAGATCGATGCTTGGTCTTTCTTTTGACATCCTAAAGGCATCATGTCTAGTTTTACCATCAGTAGGGATTTGTAGTTAGTTGTCCTTTACTAAAACTCAGTGCTGTAACCCAAGCATCATGTTAACTGATATTCATTTTAGAATATACATTGTTTTATTCTTTTGTCTTAAATCCAGTCATTAGTCTCAACTAAACTAGATCCATTGAATCAATGGAACTTACATAAGTATTGAATTACCAAGTTCTCATTGATTCAATATGTCTACTTTATCTGGGACTCACAACTAGATTAAGCTATAGGTTGGAAGAGTCTACAAGGACCATTCTGCACTGCCATGCAGGAATACACAATCAAAGAACTCCTCACAGATAGCCAGCCAGCCTTTGTTTAAAAACTTCCAAAGGGGGAGCCTCCATCACATCCTGAGGCAGCGTATTCCACTGTTGAACAGTTCTGGAAATTCTACCTAAGATTTAGGTGGAATATCTTTTCCTATGGTTTGAATCCATTGCTTTGTGTCCTAGTCTCTGAAACAGCAGTAGACACGCTTGCTCCATCCTCAGTGTGAAATCCACTCAAATATTTCATGTCACCTTTTAACCTTCCCTTCTCTAGGCTAAACATACCTGGCCCCCTAAACTGCTCCACATGGGACATGGATCCAGGCCTTTCACCATTTTGGTTGCCCTCCTCTGGAAATGTTCCACCTTGTCAATATCCATCTTGAATTGTGGTGACCAGAACACATAGTGTTCCTGGTGAGACCTGACCAAAGCAAAATAGAGTGGTACTATTACTTCTCCCTAGACTCCTACTGAGGCAGCCTAGGCTCATATTGTCAAACTGTTGACTTGCATGTGTGTAAATTATGTTATGCATGTGGAGTGAATTATTTGTCATAGTGCATTGGATATATTCTGCTGACAGTAGCAGAAACAGAGTTGCATATGCAGCAGCACTCTGCACTGTGGTTGTGCATTGCACACCGAGCATTTTACTTTCATATTGCAGTTACACATTGTACATTACAGTTGTGTATTATGCATTGTGTGTAGTGATGGTGCATTATGCAGCATGCAATGTAGCTGAACATTTCACAACAGTCATTTGCATATTGCACAATTTTGATATTGTGCACAGAACTTGTGTAGTACTGGTATAATGTATCTCCACATGTGGATGTTTATGCTATGCTGTGCAAATGTTGTATTGTTGCCTTAATTGTTAAGATGTTTTGGGTTTTTTAAAAAAGTATCCTATTACTAGTGCCTTTACTAAAGATATGCATCCATGGAAAAAGTGCAAGGAAAAGGAGGGAAAAAATAAGGATGGGGGAGAGTTGCTTCCAGTGGTGAAGGAGCCTGGAAGATAAAAGGTACTGTATTATAAAAATATTCATCTCATTAGGAAGAGTAAAGTAGCCTCAGGTGACAGATCTAGAAATAACATTAGAAGGCAGCAGAATGGCAATGATTCAACTTTTTAAAACACTTCTACCGTAGTGGCACACTATTTGGACATTTGATCCCAGGCACCAAAATATCTTGAGCCTTCTGAACTGACATTTTGTGATACAACAGCATCTGTACGTATTTTTTCTCCTTCCAACCTGAAAATTTACAATCTGAATAGAGAGAAAATCATAATGAATGATTTAAAAAGTCCTAGCACTTACATATTTCCAGTTGCTCCTGAATAAGTGGGCATGAGAGTAATGTGTACAATTTTTGCAATGTGTGAAGAAAGTGGGTGGGTAACATAATAATAGTGGGACCTAGGATAATCCACTGAATCTTGAGGAGATGGAAGATTAAGAACAGATGAGAAGAAGTATCATTTATACTCTACCACGAAACTGTGGAACTCATTCCCATGAGGGATGACTACCAGAATGGATGAAAGGGGATTGGACAAATTAATGGGTGATCTATCAGGGGTTATGGTACTAGTCTTAATTAAGATTTAGTCCCTCCAGTATTGCAGATTAGAGACATGTCCTGCTTGTGGGCTTTCCATGGGCCACAGGTTGGTAAAGAATGCTGATTCTATGACTAAACAGGCCTTTAGTATGATCCAGAATGTCTCTTCTTATGTCTTTACGATCGCTGCCACCTTAAAAAAAAATGAAGATACGCAAAACTTTCTCTTCAGAAAATTAGTGGAGTGATGTGAATTGTTGTACCTAATATTTGTACAACTGAAGAGTAGCCATCATGATATTCAAAAACAATTCTGCTACAAGGCAACTAATTTAGTGCACCGAAAAATCATTTGCCATCAGTCCAGAAGCCTTAATCTCTTCCACAAGAGATCTCATTTCAAGCAGGGAAGCTGTTGCATGTAATATAGTGAAATGAAATCCCATCCCATCACTGCCACGCTTGGAGAAACCTTAGCTCTGCTCATTTGGCACTTGTGCAAATGGAGTGTCCAAATGCTGCCAGGTGTTGGCTATTCCAGAAAACAGCTGAAGAGAAAATCTCAGCAAGAGGCTCAAAGGTTGAACTCAAATGCTTGAGAAGGGGAAGGGGGGAAGTAAAACCAGGCAGGACAAACTTGTAATTCACATTGTTTAAACCAATGTATAGACAACAACCAGTCCTTTTACATCAGCTCATAAAGCCTTTGGAGTAAAATATTTCCCCACCAGCTGTTTTAGGAAGGCACAACTTGGTTGCCATTATATAAGGGCTATGCTTGCAAATGTTACTTTGCCGCCGCCACTCTGAATCATCCTCAGTTGCCATGCTGGCTATGGATATGGAGAGTTGTCATCTGAACAACAGCAAACTTTCACAAGCTCTGCATAAGAGAAATTGGTTCTTATTTACCTAGAATGTTCCTGCTATCCTGAACATGATAAATAAGAACAGATTCTTCAGAGATCCTGGTTTTAGTCAGAACATCTCTGAACTGGTTTCGTAGGCTTAAGAACAAATGAAATAATCATCTGAAGGAAACAATTTTCTACTCTCTGGAGGACCTTAGCCTTCTGGCCACCCCCACTTTGTTCATCTCAATAATAGGCAGGGCCCTGCTTATGCCCCATGCTATCCTCTCTCGTGTCTTTGAAAGCAGCTGAAGCTTCAGACCTATTTATGGTGAACAGTCCCTTCCTATCTTATTTGCTCTTCCTCCATTCCTTCTGGGAACATGTGACCTTGATTTTGATAAAGTCTTGATTACTATTACAGTTACACATGGGGTAGCTGTTGACCAATGTTCCAAAACTTCAACCCCTTCATAATAAGGACTGATCTAGTTCAGAAAAACTGTCTTTCTTTCCATCTCATCATCACTTTTGGGTGGGAGAAAAGGAAGACCATTTAGCTAGTCACTGGCCATTGCTGAGTCTCATGACTGAAGAAGCTCCAAGGGAATTATGCCTGATTTGTTACATGGGCACCGTAAGGCAAAAGTTTGGGAATGTTATTAGGGGGTTACCAGAACACCTCCCCTCACCCCAACAGTGTAGACAATGGGGGATTCTGGAGCATAGAGGATTTGGGGAGTTGTCCTAAATGTAATTTTTCCAAGCTCTGCCCCCAAAAGAGCCATTCCAGTACAGTTTTATTGCATAAGATTTGTCTCCTTCAACTGAGATGCATACATGTTGCAATGGCAAATTGTTGTGATTGTGCTGGTATATAGCAGTGCTGCATTGTAGTCCAGAGTACCAACTTGATATTGAATTGTCAGTTTTGATGGGTAAAAATACATTGCCAGGGCACAGCACACTGGATGGTCAGTGTCCTGCACAGCTTCCAAATAGATATGCATTCTTTTGAGTGGTTTTATGGTGTAGCACTGGAGGATATGCTTCATTATTTATTCATTTTATTTGTTACTTTACAGGGCTATAATTCATTGGCAAACTATATACATAGCCCATGGAAAACCCAGGTTCAATCCTTAGTATCTTCAAGTAAGATAAAGAAAGAATCCCATCTAAAACGAAGAGAGACTACCAGTCTGTGCTGACAACAGTGTGTTAGATGGACCAATAAACAATAAATTTCTAGTTTAATTCCTGTGTTGCTTAACTATTGTCCC
The DNA here is from genome assembly GCA_034509955.1 of Urosaurus nigricauda. Taxonomy (NCBI): domain Eukaryota; kingdom Metazoa; phylum Chordata; class Lepidosauria; order Squamata; family Phrynosomatidae; genus Urosaurus; species Urosaurus nigricauda. Next base: position 354,160,183 of record JAOEGL010000001.1, on the reverse strand, counting down.
TGCTCAAATGAGTCAAAATGAAATAAGCAAAGGGAGGAATAATGAAACAATGGTACTTAACATTATTTATCCATTCACAGATAATATTGAGGGCAACTGTAGTAAAAGCAGAGGCCAATCTTTGCTCCCCCACACTCATGGCAGGACACTTTGCCCTGATTTTGGTTGAAAATTGGCTGACTATCTCAAGCAGAAGTAACCTCTGATTATAATTGGGGGGTGTTTAGGAAGGGTTGGGGTGTTTAAATTTGATTTGACACTATTGGAGTGTCGATTTATCTTTTCTCAAACAACTTTTGTGTGTGTTCAGACATGAGAGTAATCATATTGACAAGGCAGAAGCTGGGCTACCAATCCTATGCCCATGTGCCCACCATCACAGAGAAGAGAAATAAGCTTCTTTGTAAAACATATAAAGTAGCTTCACTTACAGATTAATTGTGCATAATGAAATATATGGCATAATGCAGCAGAGAAAGAGAAGAAGGAAGAATAGTTGTAGGTTACAGTAATATGAAAGGGGAGTGGGTGTGGGAAAAGCAAACAAACACAAAACCTAGAAACATGAAAACTAGTGGTTAGTAAGCACAGGCATCCAAAGGTTGTTAACTCATAGGTAAGACTGAAGGCTACAAAATAATTTTTTTAAAAAAATTGGATGTTGCATGCAGGCTGCAGGCCACACTTCCCATGCTTACAAGTACTTCATCTGTTTCTGCTACTATTAGAAAAATATTTCTGATCTAGTGGGAGCTAGTTATTACTTATTAATCAGGCATGGCCAATTATGGTCCTTCAGATTTTTCAGGGAGAAAGTGCTCATCAGCCCTAGCCAGCATAAGCAATGGGAATGGATAATGGGAACTACAGTGCAGCAGTAGCCAGAGGGCTACAGTTGGGCATGCCTTATATCAAGTAAGCAATCAGTTGCTAATAGAATACAAGACTTTGGTTATGTAAGTAGGTAGGTATTTCCTGAGCTATCTCAAAAGAGTGGAGAGCAGCATAAAACTATATAGCCACCAACATTTCACAGATGAAAACTGGGATATGTGTAGCCAAATAAGATGGGCACGTTTTAATTGGGTGTTCGATTGGAGCTAATATTAGTGTTAATAAATTTCTGAAGGGAAGAGCATTCTACAACTGGAGTACCACAGCAGACGCTGCCTTTCAACATTCCATAGATGAAAACTGGGACACATTTGACTAAGCAACATCAGAGTGTGGTCAAGATTGAGAAAGTTTATTGATAAGATAGAAGACAGAAGCTAGGAGAAACTATAGCAGTTTGTTTTTGTCTGAATCTACAGGGAAGGGCAACACTTTAACCCCTTCTTTCCTCTTCCTCCACTGAGTTAATTGAGTGTAAACTACTTATGCAATTGGAAGTCAGTTTGCAGCAGTTGAAGTAAGGTGAGGAAAAAAGAGAAAGTGGGAGGAGGAGAGAGAAACTGGGACATTTTAAAAGGAGATGAAAAAATGGGATGACAGAGGATTAATCAGGACTGTCCCAGACAAATCAGGACAGTTGGAGGATATGTCTTCCCACAACCATTTTATACTGGTCCCTATTTAAGTATGAGAATCATAAGAAACTATTTTCAGATCAAAGAAGGTGTTCTAGTTCTGTTTTTACTTGACTGTCATGTCAGTTGGTTATTTTAGCTGGCTTCTTTTGAAAATGTTCTTTTTCTTGAACCTACTCAGCATTTTAAAAAAAATACCAAAGATACACAAAGCACAGTGCACACATTAACTATTTTTATAAACTCTACATAATTCTGGAAAAAGTAGTGCTGGACAACCCTAAAGGCATTAAGCTGGATACATCAAAGGGTGCATTACATATGGCTGGTGGATTAATGTCTGCTTTATTGTATTAACCAATTAATGCATTTTATAATTTAGCATGCTATTAGTATGCTTTCAATGAGAGCACTATTTGCAGATAAAACAAGAGTTCTAATGGGTCAGGAAGTTTCCTCTTCTGATCTTATTAATAAAAAACATGTTTCCGTGTAGTTTTTGTAAAGTGAGCTATCACAACAGCTTAGCTTAAAGGCTGGAAGATTTCATGTTACAAAACTTCAGAAGACAATGGAAGAAGCACACTGAACCTTGTCATTGTTTCAAAATGGATGCACAGAAAAATATATCATCCTTATATGCACCAGAGCACAAATCATACCTCAGAAGCTATATACAGAAGAAGGAACTTGCGTAAGGCTTAGATGAGCCCTCCCTTTTTCTCTCTTCCCTGAAGTCCCACATCATCATTATTTTCCAGGTGACAGACCTGGAAAAGAGAGGATGTCCATATCTAGGATTTCTATATTAGACCCTGAGATTTCACAGCCAAAACCTGAGACCTAGGGATGACCTGCATTAATGTTGCAGGAAAAAAGCCCTGGTGACGTTACAAGGGGTAGCACCCTGGTAAGATCATTAAGCACAATATATTAAGCATCAAACACACTTGTCCAGAGTGTGTCATTCAAATAAAGAACACCAAGGGCCCTTTCATGCCACAGTATTATAGCACTATGATTCCACTTTAACTAGTCATGGCAACATCCTATGATATACTTGAATCTGCAGCTTAAGAAGGAGTATGTAGAATTTTCAGCCAAAGTGCTCTAGTGCCTGATGAAGCCACAAATCCAAGGAGTCCATCAGATGTTGCCATGATGTTAAAGTAGAATCATAGTGTTTATATGCATTAGTGTGAAAGGGAAACAAGTCTAAGTATTGGTGGAGGGGGGAATGAATGCCAGTGCTCTCACACCAAGATTCCTCCCTGACCTCTTGAAATTCAGGACCAGGCAGTGATATCTGGGGACCCTGTACGTATGAGAATACAGAGAGACAAAATGGCCAGTACCTTACACTGAGGAGGCAGAGTTTAACTTTATGGTAACTGAATTATGCAGCAGTTGAACAATTAGTGAATTACATAAACTTACAACCAAAATTACATGAGCATCTTTATGAGCTATGTGCAATATGCAGTCATTCAAAATAGTGCCACATGTACAATTCCACTTCTCTTATTTGAAACTGAATACAGCCATTCTGCATAGATTAAGATTCTGCTTCTGTAGGAAGATTTATGTATGCATAAAACATCTGGATTTTGGCCAATATGTATTCTCTGTTGACCTTCACAGGGCCTGGAAAGTTATTATTTTTAAAAGAGGAACAATTGTTATTCCTTGTTATTCAGTTTTCTTCATTGCTTTGTACTCACATTTTCCAAATGCATCTGAGGAAGCAGGCTCAAGTTTATGAAAGTGCATGCTACCAATTTCTTTCTTTCAGTTAGTCTGAAAGGGGCTGCAAGATCCCTTTGCATACTGATATTCCAGACTAACACAGCTATGTCTTTGAATTGTTTTTCCCTGTTACTTACTATGCTCACTGTTATGTTACTTGTTATTTTTTACCCTTTTTTCTCCATTTTTGTATGTAAAGTTATGCTTTTGTTGTGCAATCACACACCTGCAGAATTAGCAAAACAAAACTTTCAAAGAATCTTGACACAACCATATATTATGAACACATCGAGATGGAGTGCTTTTGGTTTTGTTTGAGACCTGTTTTATCAATATTCACACACACACACTAGTTATCAAGGCAAGGAGAGATGCTGTCAAAATGATGAAAAACAATGATGAAAAACAACTGGAAATGAAATAATATGTGTAAAAAAAGGAGAATTCCTAATATAAGTTGTGAGAGGCAATACTCTGATCTGGTCTGTGCTACTTAAGTCACATCTGAAGAGTGCCACAACAGTCAAAGAACATAGAAAAAGCAGAACAAATCCAGAGGTGCTTGACCAAGGATGATGTAAAGTCTCAAAATTAAATCCCACGAGGAAGGGCTGAAAGAGCTATGTGTAGCTCGGAGAAGAGGTGGATGACACTTATAATGGCCTCCAGATATTTAAAGAGCTATCCTGAACTAGATGGAGCAGATTGGTCAGCCTCCTCTGGATATGCTTTATTTTCCCAATGCCCTTCTTATAATGAGGCCAGGATGAGACTTAATAGGTGGGCATGGCAAGGAAACAGATTTTGACTAAACTCTAGAAGAGCTGTTCTAACAGTAAGGACAGTGCAACAACACTACAGACTGCAAGAGAAAATAATGGGTTCTCTTTCATTATGGGAGTTCACTATGGAAAGCCCTCTGTCCAGGACAATGTAAATGGAGTTTCCAAGAGGATGAAAGAGATGCTCTCAAAGATAACTTCCATCTTTGTTTCTGTTTCATAAATAAGGGCTGGTAATTCAGGACTCTGAAAGCAAGTATGGTGTAGTGGTTTGATCATTGGACTAGACTCTGGAGACCAAGACCCAGACAGCCATGGAAATCCACTGGGTGCCCTTGGGCAAGCCACATGCTCTCAGCTTCAGAGGAAGTCAAAGGCAGACCGCAGCAGAAAAAATCTTGCCAAGAAACTCAATAGGCTCACCTTAGGGTCATAAGATGGAAATGATTTGAAGGCACACAACAACAACAATTTATCAATCTAAAGCTGTTCCACTAAAACCTTTTGTGTGACAGCAGAATGATGGCAGATAACCTGTGCTTTATTGGGAAGGAAGCTCCATGTGTGTTTATTAAAGATCCAAATACCAGCACCTGAAAACAAATCTTTGCCAATGCACTTGAAGATGACATCAACTATTTCCAAGAAAGTTTGGATTTTCTTAGCAGGCCACATGCAGTGCATGGCTGCAGACATGATGCAGGTAGAGAGACACCAGTGTCATTTGGGCCTGATGTATCATCCCCATTCAGCCTGTACAATCTGTCATAGGCATCTTCCTTCAATTCCCAAGTGCAAAAGATTAGGGGGATATTGGCCTCAACCCAAACAGGGGTTGATTAATCACAAATTCTTTGACCCAGTGACTGATCACTTGGTTAAAAAATGTTCTCATTATCTAAATGGAGAACTGAGATGCCCAGCAGCTCTTAAGCCAATCATCCGCTGTATATTTATAAACAACTCTGGAAGATGGACTCCATGGTTTATAGTGAAAAGATCCATCATTCATTTTTATCCATCCTACCTGCTTTTAGTGAAGCTACCCACACAGTCAGGTTTTAGGAAGGCTTAATGACTCAAGTGCCTTATACGCTTTTAAGACTTACACTAAGGTACACATCCCAGCCTGTGTAGTAATGCACAGTATTTGGAAGAAATGTAAATGTGTTTTAATATCTCAGAGCTTCTTGAACAATTAACTGGGAAAAGAGCTATATCTTAAGGCAAACTCCCATAGACACTAACCAGAACTTGTAACACTCTTTTTGGAGGGAGGGAGGAAGATGTGCAACTTCCAAAATCTTTCTGCTGGAGTTGTAGGCAAAAATTAACTTTTCCAAGTGTTGCATATTCAAGTTCCATTGAAGGTTCGTGGGCAACAGGCTCTGGGTGTGTGTGAAGCTAATGGGTTGTATTTTGCTCATCTAGTCCAGCCTCTTGGTCAATACAGCCTTTGAAATACAGGATACAGTTGATGCCTCTCTGCCAAATAACCTGACATCTGCCCCACTGCTGAACTATTCTCAAAGATGGGAAATTACATTTAATGTTGAGCTGCAATTTCTGCCCACTGGGTCTAACATAGTCTCCAATCCAAAGAGTTCCCATTCCCTCTGCCCCCAAACCCACAAACCTTTGGATGCAAACACTGCCCACCCACCACAAGTTCTGAAGATTTACAGGTAGGAGTAGAGGGTCTTAAAATCATAGAATCATAAAGCTGGAGGAGACCACAAGGACCATCCAGTCCAACCCGGAAGACACAAGTCATCCCCGACAGATGGCCATCCAGCCTCTGTTTAAAAACTTCCAAAGAAGGAGACTCCATCACATTCAGACACCACATTCCACTGTCAAACAGTCCTTACCATCAAGATGTTCTTCCTACTATTGAGGTCTAATCCCTTCTGCATTATCTTGTGCATTCAGGCATTAACCAGCACCCCCAGCCAGAAAAATGGAGCTCAACCTGGATCCAAGCCACTTCTGATATTAGTTTTTAGTATTTCATTTCTATAATTTTAATGGCATTGCATTTTTGGCCCTATTATGGCTTTTTGGAGGATCTTTAGCTTTGCAAAGTTGGCCACTGGTGGTCTAGTGAAGAGAGTACTAAACAGCATGTTAAAATCAAAATAATTGCAAGGAGACAAGTTCCATGTGGTCTAAGATGATCAACTCTTTATTTGTTTAAAAAACCCAACACATTTTCACCTCAATGAGAAAAAGCCTTCTTCAAGGGCCTTCAGCACACTTCATTCAATGGTTCCATGTTTTAGACTGTGCTTCAGTTCCAGTGAATTCTGCTGAAGGCTCCTGAGCAAGACCTTTTCTCATTAAGACCGAAAAGTGTTAGGCTTTCTAAACAAATAGTTGACCATCAGAGAACGTGTGAAGCTTTGTCTCCTTACCACTCACTGGTGAACTAAACCATATCTAATTTCCCTTTCAATTCTACAGTTATATGCCAATGGGTTATACCCAGCAAAAGCATTCCATGGATGGAAGGGATCAGTAGGAGGCCTTTGATCAAGCAGAATGTTTCTCCTGGCTGAATCAAGATGGAGGTGATCTTCACAGAGTCCCTGCTCTACCTGAGATCCTCTAGGTTGCTCCAAAATCCACTCCAGAGGACTGGTGAATCCTCCCTAACACTGAGGAAGGGGCTGCAGAGGATGAGGGAAATCATCAGAGAACACTTTTTCCACCAATGGGAGAATTCTTGGCAAGACTCTATTCAAATAAGACACCCAAAGGGCAGAAATGGAGTTGATTCCAACCTGATATATTTTAATAGACCAAGGAAAGCAAATCAGAAACCTCAAATTTGATTACTGCTAATGTCTGAAATATTCAGCCACTTAATCCTTTTAAACATTTAGGGTTTTTTGTTCTTCCCAGTGCTGGAAAAAATATTTTTACATTCTGGCTGGGGACATCTGAGTTTCATAGTCCAAAAAAGAATTTCTCCACATTCTCTTTCTTTCTTCGGAGTACATTTTTGCTGAATTCGGTGGGGTGTTATTCACAAATAAGAATATGTGAGATACAGCCTCCATCACTGATCATGTCTAAGAGTTGTAGTCTGATCATGTATAAGAGTTGCTTCATTTGTAAGTATTTTTAGAAAATCCTTAAGAGCATGCAAAGAATTAATAGTAATATGATAAGAAAAATATTATACATCTGTTAAGAGGAGAATACACAAATAAAAATACCACCCAGACATGAATAATCCTGGCTTTCTAAAGCCAGGATTTCATTTAAACAATATGCATAAGGCCGTAGTTAACAATTTGGCCATACATTTTTAAAAGAAAAGGAAAAGCAGTTTGTTTTGTCTTTTTAAAAAAGATAACAACAATGTGATCCAAATATTTAAAATATAAAAATATTGTAATATATGTATAGTAGGAGTCCTATTGGCTATCCCCAATAAGAATAAACCCACTAAATCCATTATTGTTAATGAATGAACACGTAGATAAATCTCACTGAGTCAATGGATTTACTCTAGCTGAGACAAGAGGAAGGATTCAGACCTGTGTCTTATCCTCCTGATCTAAATTTTGACTAGTGTTGACCCATTGAATTCATGGTCCTTACATAAATGTTGATTTACCAAATTCAATGGACAGTGTAGCATAGTGGTTTGAGTGCTGGATTCTGCAGACCAGAGGTTGAATCCCAGCACTGCCATGGAAACCCACTGGGTGACTTTAGGGAAGTCTTACTCTTTCAGCCTCAGAAGATGCCAATGGCAAATCTCCTCTGAAGAAACTTGCCAAGAAAAACCCCTGATAGGGTTACCTTAGGGTCACCATAAGTCAGAAATGACTTTGAAAGCACAATGGCACAGTGGTTAGAGTTCTGGACTAAAATGCTGGCACCAGAGTTTACATTTCTGCTTGGCCATAAAAACCCACTGGGAGACCATGGAAAAGGCTCGCATGCTCAGATATCAGAAAACCCTGTGATAGGTTTATCTTAGGGTCACCATAAATTGGAAATGACTGGAGGGCATACCACCAGTACCACCACGGAGATTATCACACAGGGACAGGATTGCTCCACCATCCTTATCTCATCTTTATCCCTTCTCTAACCAGGTTCAAAAGTAAGTTAAAGACTATATTGTTTAGGGAAGCGTTCCCATTATTGTGCCATCTGCCCCAGGATGCCTCCTTTTAACAATGTATTAAGAAGCCGTGCCCCCCCCCCACCAGTCCATCTGCCTTGGTCCAGGCCCCAGAGGGAGAGAAGAACCACTGGACCTCATCCCCCTTCCACCACCTTCCCCTTTTTCTTTTGTGTTGTCTCTTCTAGATTGTAAGCCTGAGGGCAGGGATCTGTCTAACTATAATATTGTATGTACAGCACTGTGCAAATTTATAGTGCTATATCATCATCATCATCATCATCATCATCGATTGTGATCCTGTGAAAGGCTTTCAGATCACAGCACTGTTGTCCCATCAATGAAGCAGCATTGCATTCACAGCATTTCAAGGTCAGGAGTGTGGTACTGACTACTAGAAACAAGGCTTTTTCTTTGAGTGGAGCTCAGAGAGATATTCTTAAGATCAATGGATATAATAACTTGCTGAAACGAAGATCATCATTGCTTTGGGCACTGATGTGATTAGGACTCATTATTCAGCAGGGGATACTCTACTATCCTTGCCAAAATGCATCTGCACCTAATAGGAGACATGTTGTGAGCAGACTAGCTTGCACAAGAAAAATACAATTAACCCTTTAAATGTAATTTATAAAAATAAGCGGAGAAAAATAAAAGCAGTATAAGCATGCCTCAGTTGCAAAGCCTCTAACAAAGAAGCTCCATTTTACAAAGTCTTTTTTGCTCACCCTAACCTCTTTCTTGCTGGAATTTGTTTTAATAGCATTAGCACTGGGAAGGTGATGAACTGGAGAAACACAGACATTCAGTGGCCAGAGTGCAGCAGAATGCCTATAATGAACAATGGAATAATGCTTCATCTGGAAAATAATAGGATACTCCTCAGCCAATCCTATTCTAGTTGTTTGTGCCTGCCTACAATAGGCAAAGAAACTGCAGCTGCCTCTAGAATCTCTTAGTGAACAGTGTTTTTGTTGTTGTTGTTGTGTGCCTTCCAGTCATTTCTGACTTAAGGCAACCCTAAGGCAAGCCTGTCACTGGATTTTCTTGAGCTGAGAGACTGTGACTTGCCTAAGGTTTCATAGAATTATAGAATTGTAGAGTTGGAAGAGACCACAGGGGCCATCCAGTCCAACCCCTGCCATGCAGCAACTCTCCATCAAAGCACCCCCGACGGATGGCCATCCAGCCTCTACTCTAAAGACCTCCAAAGAAGGAGACTCCACCACACTCTGAGGGAGTGTGTTTCATTGTTGAACAGCCCTTACTGTCAGGAAGTTCCCTCTAATGTCAAGGTGGAATCTCTTTCATCCATTGTTCTGGGTCCTAGTCTCTGCAGCAGCAGAAAACAAGCTTGCTCCCTCCTCAATATGACATCCCTTCAGATATTTAAACAAGGCTATCATATCACCTCTTAACCTTCTCTTGTCTAGGCTAAACATCCCCTGCTCCCTAAGTTGTTCCTCATAGGGCTTCATGGTTTCCAGACCCTTCACCATTTTAGTCACCCTCCTTTGGACCTGCTCCAGTTTCTCCACATTCTTTTTGAATTGTGGTGCCCAGAACTGGACACAGTATTCCAGGTGGGGCCTGACCAAAGCAGAATAGAGTGGCACTATTACTTCCCTTGATCTAGACACTATACCTCTATTGATGCAACCTAAAATTGCCTTTTTGGCCTTTCTATCTGCCATGTCCAAATAGGGAATCAAATCTCCAGAGTCTTAGTCTTATGCCCAAACAACCACACCCTGAGCATTAGTGAACACCAAGACAGAACGAAAGAGGGAAAGTGAATTGGTTCACCATCTCCTCACCATCTCCCCACAGTATGTTAAAAAGCATGTTTTGGATAATAAAATAGAGATCATAAGAAAGTGGAGGGTGGTGGAAAAAATGTTATTCCTGGATGGATTTTTGGAAGAAGCTGTCAAGTAATTGCAGAAGGTTTAATATATTTAATATACTTCTAAAAGCAGAGAATCTGGGGAATTTCAACAAAATAATTGTCAGGTGCTGTGTGACCTTGGGCAAGTCACAGTCTCTCAGCCTCAGAGAATGGCAATGGCACCTGAAGAAACCTACCAAGAAAACCCTTAGGTAGGTTTGCCTGAGAGTCACCATAAGTAAAAAATGACTTGGGGGCACACAACAACAACAATAACAATAATAACAACAACAAAGTTATCAGATGAAGCTCCTAGAGGGAAGAGTTTTTCATAATTATCATCACAAAAAGTCCCTTTCACCTATTGCTATCTAAGCAGGCCCAAGCAGAGTCATGTTCCAGGTACTCTGGTTCCAAACCATAAAGAACTTTTTAAAAGTCAAAACTAGTACAATTATTAGGAAGCAATGCTGCTGATAACAGCCCTGGTGGTGCAGTGGTTAAATGCCTGTACTGCCGCCACTCACTCAAAACCATAAGGTGGCAAGTTCAAGACCAGCAAAGGGCTGAAGTTGGATTCAGGCTTGGCATCCTTCCCAGATTGTTGGGGGGCAAGTAGCTTACACTTGTAAACCGCTTAGACACTCCTTAAGGGTATGAAGCAGTATATAAATGAAGCTGTTAGTTTGTTTTATTTGAGAAAACAATATCATAACAGGATTGTCACACTTGATCCCAGTTAGTGATCATGCAGCTGAGTTTTGAACCATCTATAGGTTCCAAATTTCACGCACTTTCCAAAGACAGTTTTGTGTATAATGCATTACAGTAGTTTGAGGGTGCAACTGCACTGAGCTTTGTAATTTTGTGAGGTACCACACCCTTGGCAGAGAAGGCTACAGGCCGTGTAAAACTACAAATCCAAGGATGCCATAAGATTTAAGTCCAGCACTAAAAATGATGTCAAACTGAATTATTTCTGCAGTATAGATGCACCCTAGTTTGGAGGTTACCAGCACATGGACAAGTGAGCCCAAGGTGTCCCTGTTCAAGCAAAATCATAGCGCAAAGTGGTTTAAAAAAATAACTTATACTACAAAGTTTACTTGAGCCAAAAATAGATTTTAAAATCACTGGAAGTGCCAGTCCTAAAAAGGGAATGCAAATTAATCTGAAACAAGATTATTATTATTATTTATATAGCGCTGTAAGTTTACACAGTGCTGTACATACAATCTTATCGTTAGACGGATCCCTGCCCACAGGCTTACAGTCTAAAAGACAACACAAAAGGAAAAGGGGAAGGTGGTGGGAAAGGGGGATGAGGCCCAGTGGTTCTTCTCTCCCTCTGGGGCCTGGACCAAGGCAGATGGACTGGAGGGAGGGCACGGCTTCTTAATTCATAGTTATAAGGAGGCATCCTGGGGCAGATGGCACAGTCCTGGGAACGCTTCCCTAAACAATATAGTCTTTAACTTACTTTTGAACCTGGATAGAGAAGTGATGAGGCACACATGTGGGGGAAGAAGGTTCCAGGAGTGAGGAGCAGCAAGTGAGAAGGGACGAAACCGGGACAGGGCAGTGGAAATCCTGGGCTGGGACAGGAGACCTTGACTACCAGAGCGGAGGGGAAGAGAAGGAGTGTGAGGAGAAAGAAGTTCAGACAAGTAAGGAGGGGCCAGTCCGTGGAGGGCTTTGAAAGTCAACAACAAAAGCTTGTACTGGATGCGGAAGGGGAAGGGGAGCCAGTGAAGGGAGGATAAAAGAGGAGAAACATGGTCAAAGCGGTGAGCAGATGTGAAAATACGTGCAGCTGAGTTCTGGACAGAGATTAAAGGATGGAGTTGAGAGAGAGGAAGTCCTGTCAGAAGAAGGTTATAATAATCTAGTCGTGAGACCACCAGGGCATGGACCAGAGTCTTGGCAGTGGAGGCTGACAGGAATGGTCAGATTTTAGCAATGTTGTAAAGAGAGAATCTACAGGTCTTGGCAGTGGCCTGAATCTGGGGGATAAATGACAGAGAGGAGTCAAAGACGAAACCAAGACTTCGGGCTTGCTGAACCGGATGAATAGAAGTGCCGTCAACAGAAACAGAAAAGGAGTATTGAAGGGTGGGTTTAAGTGGGAAGATGAGAAGCTCTGTCTTAGACATATTGAGCTTCAAGCGCCGATGCTGCATCCACTGAGAGATGGCAGCCAGACAAGAGGAGACTTGCTGTTCAAGCCCCGGCGAAAGGTCAAGGGTGGAAAGATACAGCCGAGTGTCATTGGCATACAGATGATAGGAGAAACCAAAAGAACTGATGAGTTTACCAAGGGACAGTGTGTATAGAGAGAACAGAAGGGGACCCAGGACAGAGCCCTGAGGAACTCCTACAGATAAGGGAACAAAGGAGGGAGTCTGACCACCTGTGGCCACTGCAAAAGATCTGTCTGACAAGTAAGATTTAAACCAGTTGAGAACAGAGTCAGAGAAACCAAGGTCAGAAAGTAAGTCAAGCAAGAGACAGTGATCCACGGTGTCGAAGGCCGCAGATAAATCTACAAGAATGAGGATAGAGTAGAGGCCATTCGCCTTGGCCTGCAAGAGATCATTTGAGATCTAGGTGAAGGCTGTCTCTATAGAGTGCCGTGGGCGGAAACCAGACTGAAAAGCGTCCAAGATGGAGTTGGCTTCGAGAAACTCAAGACAGCGAGAATAAAGTACCTGTTCCAGAACCTTAGAGAGGAAAGGCAGAAGAGAGATCGGACGATAACTAGACAAAGAAGAGGGGTCGAGAGAGGGTTTCTTCAGAACTGGGGAAACGAGAGCATGTTTGAAGTCCGAAGGAAAGGAACCAGAGGAGAGAGAGAGATTAAAGATATAAAGGAGTGAGGGCAGAAAAGAAGGGGTTATAGAGATTAGAAGATGGGAGGGGATAGGATCAAGAGAACAAGTTGTAGGTTTGGAAGAATTTAGCAGTGTAGAGAATTCATCCAGAGAAACAGGTGGAAACACAGAGAGTTTATTAGTCGAAGGGACCAGGAGATTAGTGGTAGGGGGCAAGTCAGGAGGAACAATTTCAGATCGAATAGTGGTGACTTTTGTGAGGAAGTAGTTGGCGAAGTCAGTTGGGGAAAAAGATGAGAAGACAGGGGGAGAGGAAGGTTTTAGCAGTGAATTGAAGCAGGAGAACAAGCGCTGTGGGCGCTTCTCGTTGGCACAGATCAAGGATGAATAGTAATTCTGTTTTGCCATAGACAAGGTGCGAGAGAAGGATAAAAGAACAAATTTGTAATGAATAAAATTGGCCCACTCCCTGGACTTTTTCCAAAGACGTTCAGATGCTCGAGAGCAGGACCGAAGAAACCTAACTGTGGGAGAGAGCCAGGGCTGAGGTCTAGACATAGAGGAGGACGTGCGAACAGATACAGGGGCAAAGCTATCAAGGGTGGAAGAGAGAGTGGAGTTGAATAAAGACATTGCTGAGTCAGCAGAGTCCCCAAGATTTAGAGAAGAGAGAGAAGAATTCAAGGTCTGACTGAGGTGATCAGAATTAACAGACTGAAGATTACGAAAAGTGCGTTGAACAACATGACGAGGAGGTGGGATATAAGTAAGAGTAAAAGAAATTAGATGATGATCTGACAATGGATAGTCAGATGCCAAGTAGTCGGAGATGACACACTTGGTGGCAAGAACTAGGTCAAGGCAGTGACCAGAAGAATGGGTTGGAGAGTTGGAATGAGGTTGAAGATCAAAAGAAGCTATATAGGCAAACCACCAACGTGATATCCTGTCTCATTTAGATTACATTTTGGTATATTGACCCTTATTCAGCCCATCCATTATTGTGTCTAGGCATTGATTTAGCATTATTTCACAGCCTCAGCTGAACTCAATGGAAAGGAGAAAGAAAACTGTTGGGTTGCCACTAGCCCTTCAACAGTGTGTGTGTGTGTGTGTGTGTGTGTTTACTGAAAAAGTATTTCTGAAAACTGCTCCTTCATTCTTAGGAGGTTCAACTGCTTCCTTTAAGGAAAAGTCTCAGGTCTGGAATTTATGTAAGGGCAGATAATCTGCTGTTACTCCAACTTCACTGATTTGAACTTTTCCATGTTTGCAAGTGAAATCACATTGACCCCACATGCTGTATCAGGTTCTGGAACTTATTATCTCTCTGTTAGGTTCAGATGGCTTTCAGATAAGAGTAATTCAATTAGACATCTCAGTAATTATGAATGGGTACTTATGCATGCCACAGTAGGGGGCCATGTCTACAAGCTAGAAGTCTACACATTTGCTTAAGCCCATCCTGCCCTGAAAGATTCCATGCTTTGTGTATCTGCTGGTTTTCTTTTCAAGATTTCCCAGGATTGGGGGTCCACGATTTCATGTTAGCTTAGCTAGAAATAACTCTCCCTGAAACATAATTTGCACTTGACATTTCTGACTTTTTAAAACAAAACAAAACTCAAAACAAAATTAAAATTAAAAATTAAAAAGCCCCAATATCCAACACCGTTTTCTTATAGATGTGCCCCTATAGAAGTCAAGCAATGAATTCTCTTGAGATTCCTGTACGGCTTTCTTAAGGAGTACATATGGAGGTAAATTCTCATAAAATCGTAGCGTAGGAACAGGCTACAAGGATCATCTAGTTCAACCCCTTGCCATGCACGAATATACAATCAAATCCATCCAGCCTCTGCTTGAAAACCTCCAAAAAAGGAGACTCTATCACACTCTGAGGCAGTATGCCCCATTGTCAAATAGCTCTTATCATCAGGAAGTTCTTCCTAAGGTTTAGGTGGAATCTTTTTTGCCCTTAATCCATTGCTTCATGTCCTAGTCTCTAGAGCAGCAGAAAACAAGCTTGCTCCATCCTCACTATGACCCCTTCAAATATTTAAACAAGGCTATCATGCCATCCCTTAATTTTCTCTTCCCCAGCTTAAACATACCCAGCTGCCTAAGCCATTCTTCATAGGGCATGGTTTCCAGACGTTTGTAACACTTGTAGGTTGGCAAAATGATCACTCAGTCCTGGTCTTGAGAAAGCCTGTTTTATTTAAACAAGTGAATGAAAGAAAGACAAAACATACACATGCACACAACTAGGGATAGGAACAGATGGCCCTTTAAAGTTGCTGTCGGGGCATCTTAGGATCGCGGCATTTATACACCGTATGCTCTCAGGCTGCCCGGAAGTCAGGTGGCTGCCCAGAAATGAATGGCTTCAAGATGCTGTGGCAGCATGGTGTTTACAAGCCGAGTGCCACCAGAGCATCTTGAGGCTTTCTTTGGGCTGTGGCAGGCCAGGAAAGGCACCACTTTCCCAGCCCAAAAAGGAGCGGATCTTTTCAGCTCCTTTTTGGGCCAGGTTCAAGATGGATTGGGGCTGCTGTGTGTGTTTGCCATGGCCTCAATTCATCTTTGGCAGGGGTGGCTTCAAGCCACCCCTTCTTGCTGGTCTGTTTTGGCCCTAAGTGCAACGAAAATAAAAGAAAAAAAGAGCAAGCATGCACACCCTAGCTTCAGACAAGTTAACATGTTACTGTGTGAAATTGAAATATTTAAGTAATGTTTTCTCAACCCTTTTAGTTTTTTAGCTGTATAATTACTCTAGGAAATTAGCTGTTAATAAATTAAGGATACCAGACAGCAAGGTAAAACTAGGTACCAATACTAGGAAAGTTGCCCATACTGGATGATGAACCAGAAAAGAGGGAAACTCTTGGTGGTCCACCGAATTATGCTGTGTTAAGGAAAGAGACTGACTAATCTAGTAGGAAATGAGAAAGATGTGGATAGATTCTTTTTTAGAGAAATAGTTCCACAATGGCCAAGCATGCTCAGTGGCCACAGAATGCTGACTGACCATTTAAAAGAAACAGAGGGGGAAACCAGAGTAGAGAGGATGGAGTGGAGCATTTAAGAAGAAACATAAATGGCTAGCTAGAATGCTGGACAAGCATATTCCATACTGGAACCTTTTTTAAAAAAATTTCTTTAAACTTTTATTAAAATACAAAACCCCATGCAGTAAGGCTGGGAGGATAATTTATCATAATTCTGCACTTAAGAGTGATTTATTCTGCTAGCATACAGAGAAAAATATAGCTGGGTCCTGCAGTTTTTTATTTTTTTATTTTTGACAATTGCTGTATCTATGACTTCACACATTGGGAAGAAAAATAGTGTGAAACAATGTAAGTGACATTGTCAGTTCAGTAGGAAACCTGAAAAAGAGATATCAAGGCTGTGTGTAGTGACAATAGCAGAGAAGCTGTGTCTGTGGTTGTTTTTTTGTTTTGTTTTTTAATGTGATAGCTGGAACTGTAGGGAGTATGTCATTCTGGCTGTCAAGGAGCAGACTTCGTGTTACTGATATCCCCTTGGCTACAACTCCTAAGCATGAAGCTTTGAAAACTGACAGGCAATTTGCTAAGCCAACTTTTTCACATCAGGAGTGAGCACTGTAGATCCATGATTCAGTGTTGTATAGTTATCTTTATAACCATTTTATGTGTGAGATTGTATATGCAGTCATTTGTGTTTAGAGCAGAACCACATACATTAATCTACTCACTTGGGTCACTTTAAAGATGACTGAGTCCAGATCCAACCCTTGTATTTTATGAAAGTTATGAAGATGAATCCCAAATTTTGGAAAGCACAGTGAAAGCCACACTAAAAGCAATTGCAAGGAATAAATCACCAGGAATAGACGGCATATCAATAGAACTGCTACAATCCACAGAGACAGACTCAAGTATAGTTCTAACTAAAACCTGCCAACAAATATGGAAAACGAAAGAATGGCCCAAAGATTGGAAGTGATCAATATACATTCTCAACTACAAGACAGAGACACACAATATTGCAGTAATTACAGAACCACTGCATTAATTTCCCATGCAAGCAAAGTCATGCTCAAAATTCTGCAGGAAAGACTCCTACCATATTTGGAACAAGAAATCTCAGAAGTGCAAGCAGGTTCTCAAAAAAGTAGAGTCACTAGGGATTACATTGTAAACATATAACACTAGGGAATTCCAAAAGAAAATCTGCATGTACTTCATTTACAACAGTAAAGCTTCTGACTGCATAGACAACCGTATGAAAAACAATGGAATGCTCTCAACAAAATGGGAGTACCACTACATGTGACTGCCCTGATGCCAGCCTGTACTCAGGACAAGAGGCTGCCATCAGAATTAAGTATGGAAAAACAAAATGACTAACAATTATAAAAGGGGCCAAGCAAGGCTGCATGTATGGGGATGAGGTGCTTGACTTGACAACCTTTAACTTTAAGGCTACATGTGTGTGTGTTGTGTTTGTGTGTGATCCAGACTTATGGTGAAAGTGTCAAGACAGGTTTGATGCTGAACATTAAAAAAAACAAAAATAAAGACCACAGAAGATCTACAAGAATTCATCCTAGATAACAAGAAAACTGAAAGAGTAGAAGAGTTTTCATACCTTGTACCAAACATTAATCAGAACAGAGACTGCAGTAAAGAAATTAGAAGAAGGCTAGGATTGGGAAGGGATGAAAGAAATGGATAAAATCCTAAAAGAGCAAATATACAACTGTGAACATGACAGTGAAGATCATCTAAGCCATCGTATTCCCCATCACCATGTATGGATGTGAGAGCTGGACAGTGAAGAAGGGAGATTGAAAGAAATAAACTCATTTGAGATGTGGTGCTGGAGAAGAGTGTTGAGGATACTGTGAACAGCCAAAAAGACAAACAAACTTGTTCTAGCACATATCATGCCTGAACTGTTCCTGGAAGCCAAGATGACTAAATTGCAGCTATTGTATTTAGCCCATGTCATGAGAAGGTATGAATCATTAAAAAAGACAATAATGCTAGGAAACATAGTAGGCAGTGGAAAGAGAGGTAGCCCACATGCCAGATGGATGGACTCAAGCAGGGAGGCCACAGGCCAGAGACTGCATGACCTCAGTAGAACAGTGGAGGACAGGGTGTCTTGGAGAAGTCTCATCCACCGGGTGGGCATGAACTGAAGTCAAGTCAAGTGCAGTTAACAACAACGAGACAAGATGGAGCAGATTCAGGGAAGGACAAAAAGGACGATAAGAGGTATGGAGAACAAAATAAGAGAAATGTTGAAGGAGCTGGGCATTTTCAGCCCTGGTGAAGAGAAGTCTTAGGAGTGACATGACTGCACCCACTGAATTCCTCAAGGGCTGTCACAGAGAGGAAGGGTCATACCTGTTCTCTGCATTCCCATTCTAATGGTTTGAAGTTACAGGAAAGTATATTTCAATTGAACATTAGAAGGAACTTCTTGACAGTAAGAGTGGTTTGGTAATTGAATCAATTGCCTAGAGATGTGGTGGGATGGTGGGGTCTCCTCTCTGAACATCTTCCAAAAAACAAACAAACAAACCTGTCTTTGACTGCAATCCCACTTTCAGATCACAACACTATTGTCCCATCATTGAAGTAGCATTGCATTAATGTGAACTCCCGTCAATGCAAAATGCTGGGCAATGCTGCTTCAATGACAGGACAGATATGGGATCTGTGTGACGTCATTTGAAAGTATTTCACACTGTCATGGTCAATCGCACTTTCTGGATGGGATAATGGAAAATCTTCTTGTGGTCATGGGAAAAGGATGGGATAAGGATGTTTAAACCCGTCTGATAATCTCCTGAGAGCAAACAACTTTTGCACTTTGAACTCAGTTTTCAGCAACTGAATTAAGCTGAGGACAACGGAGGGAAGTGGGAGGAGGGGAAAGAAACTGGGAAATTAAATAAGCAGTTGAAAAGTGAGATGACAGAGGATTTCTTGAGACTTTCCCAATGAAATCAGGACAGTTGGAGGCTATGAATTAAGCCTACTGGGAAACAAGAAGGCAATGTCAGTGTGCCCAGAGAAATATGAAGGTTGGAAAAGCAGAATATATTTTTGGGGTGGAAGGAAGTTAGGCTAGATAGGAAACCTACCCACATAAAAAGCAAGTCCAGAAAAATACAGATAAAGAGGACCAAAGCTTATTTTTGACTTCCACATCCTTAAGTGTCTGTTGAAAGTGTGGATAGAAGGGAATATTTTGAAAGCTAGCTCAGTCCCATACTCACTCAGTGGTCTCTCATTATGATCGGTTTCTCTGCAATCATCTCACAAATTAGCATGTATCATTTTTTTAACAAGATGAATCTTCAGACTACCTGCAGTGTTTTAAATGAGGCTTATCAAGTGAAGTAGAGCAGAATAATAACCTCATTTTGTTTTATATGTGATACTCCTATTAATGTAACTGACTCTGGAGCATTTCCCAAACTCTGCCACAGTGCTGTATTGTTGGTTTACATTTGAACCATTTTGCCTTTATAAATCCCCAGAACCCTCTATATCTCTGCTTCCTGTTTCCATATTATTTTTGTCTATTTCTGACCATTTCCAGAGGACTAACCATGTTAAAGTCTATCTTAGCTAAAACAACAGTGTGTGTTGTGGCCCCTTAAAGACTAACATATTAATGATGGCATACCGTATTATGGTGTGATCTCAAATAGTGGATGAAGAAGATCTTGTGGAACTGGACAGGTAAGATGTCCACCAGCCAAACATGTACAGTTCTATAATTCTTTTATCACAGTGTTTTTAAAAAGAATAGATGCTTGCTGTTCATTTTCTCAGAGCTTGAAGAATCACTTGTTTTAGACTTCACCCGCCATAATCCACCACCACCCTGTGGCCATACTGGTAATTTTTTCCCCCAAACTCTGTACTACTTTCTGTTCCACTAACAAATGTGTTTCACATAGGATTACCAGATCTCAGAAGTCCCCAAGACTCAGGACTGAAGGTTCTTTCTATGGGGAGCAATTTTAAAGCTCACACTGAAGTGCTAGCCCAGGGGAAAAAAAACCAAAACAAACTTGTGTATGATAACAGCTGATAAAAATGCTCTGGGGCTGAGAGAGTGTGACTTGCCCAAGGTCACCCAGTGGATTTTAATGGCCAAGCGGGGATTCGGATCCTGGTCTCCAGTCATACTCCAGTGCTCAAACTGGATTACAGAAACAATTTTGTCAGCCAACACTAGTGAGTTCTAACCGTTGTGTTTAGAGCACAAAAGGCGATGGTTATTCTGTACTTGGCAAAACACATCTGGAGTCCTATGTTCAGTTCTAGATGGCACATTTTAAAACAGACATTGACTTAAGTGCAACATGTCCAGAGGAGC
This sequence comes from Urosaurus nigricauda, assembly GCA_034509955.1. Classification (NCBI taxonomy): domain Eukaryota; kingdom Metazoa; phylum Chordata; class Lepidosauria; order Squamata; family Phrynosomatidae; genus Urosaurus; species Urosaurus nigricauda. Next base: position 354,139,871 of record JAOEGL010000001.1, on the reverse strand, counting down.
TTCAGAGCTGGATGGTGAAAGGTCTGAAAACCCAGTGTCAGTCCAACTGAACAGCTATGTTTAGATTGGGAAAGTAAATATTATGGGGAGACATGAGAGCTGTCTTCAAATATTTGAGAAGGTGCCCCATAGAACAGGGATGGGAAAGTTTTTAGCTTGTAAAAGTTGGTTTGTTTTTGCTAGAATTCCATAATCTACAAACCAGAGTTAGGTGTAAAGTAATGTATGTTATGTATTTATTTATTCATGTGTATCCCACCTTCCCCCCCCCCCAAATGTGATTCATGATGGCCTACAAAAATTATAAATAAATATAATGATAACGTTGTTGTTCTGACTCATAGTGACCCTAAGGCAATTCGTTCATGGGGTTTTCTTGGCAATATTTGTTCAGAGGAGGTTTACCTGGTTTAATTTTTTTTATTGTTTAGTTGTTTTTAATTCTTGTATTTTGTGGATTTTAGATGTGTTTTTAATTGTTGTAAGTCACTTTGAGTCTCAATTTGAGGGGAAAGTCAGGATAACAACAACAACAACAACAACAACAACAACAACAGAGTAAAGACATACAGATTTTTTTAAATTAAAATGCAATTAAATTATGTGGCCTTAAATTAAAACCATTGAAAACAAGTGCACTAAAGGCCAAAGCCAAAAGCCAGAAAAATAGCAACTCTTACAAGGCGTTGCAGTCAATTGCTAAATTTATGTCTGAACAGAAATGAAAAATGCAATATTTTACTATCTACGGCTGTTTTGTAGATCTGTTTTTAACAATAAAATTTAATAAAATAAAAAAGAAAGAAAAATTTCCACTTACTGGTGGAAAAAGAGTAAGGAAGGAGCCATCCTAGCCTCCTTGTGGGGGAATGTCAAATCCTGCAAACAGCCGCTAAGCTACCAAGAAATAAGGGGGAAAGAGTAGCAAGTCAAAGATTCCCCTGGGTAGGAAAGGTGGCGAGAAAAGGATATTTGGGCTGCTGTTGCTGCTGCTTCTCCTTTACCTTCTTATTTTATTCATTTATACCTGTCATCCTCAGACACAGGGAGACATAGCAAACATTCAGACACAAACAAAAACAAATGCAAAATATTACTGTTAAAATATATGAACCTGTCACAACATGGGAAAAAACCAATAATTATTGTTTTCTGTGTCATGACTATATTCCCATCAGTGCTTAGTGAAACCCACTTAGAATGTCTCTAATGCCTTTCTCTCCTGTTTTGTCTGAAGACACTGAGCATACAGACTTGAATACGTCGGTATCAAGTTTTCCTTTCTTCCTGCTTCATGCCTGTGAATCAATTTTTTAAGTTGTATTGAAAGAACAGGTTTTACAGAATTGTCTCAGGCCTTGTCCTCTGTCTCCTCAGGCCAGAAGGTGTGGAAGATGATCTCAACAATTTCGTGGCTCCCTATTCTCAAAGGAAGCCCAAATAATTCAAAATACATATATCTACTTGCATATGTATTCCACTTTCTTTTGTACTACTGAATCCAGGAGTCCCCCTCTCCTATATACACCTGCTTTTTGTAACATCTAATCTGATGAAGACACCTTGAAAATTTGCGCATATTTGTGAGTTGCCTTCATGGATTCTGGAACCTTTCTTAGGGGACAAAATATAGAGCTGTTCTTGCCTTTTGCATGCTTTAGGCATTTCTGTCACTCACACCGTTTTTCGTTATAGCTTGGTCAGTAACACGCTCAATGAAAAAATCTTCAAACAATGAAATTATGTGTGGTGTATGCGTACTCCATACTCCTACATACTCCATCGGCATCTTTCAGGGTTAACATTCATTTGGCAATGAAGGAACCATTTGAAATGTTCTGAACCTGAGGAGGGCTCCCCCCCCCCCCTTCTTTCTTGTCCCTTAGCTACCTCTTTCTCAATTCATTCGGTGTGAATGGCAGATTCCTCCATCGGGTAGAGTTTCAGATCACCATAGAAACAAACGAAGAGGCAGTTTCATTAATCATTTAGAGCACAAGAAGTCTAGGTCAGTCTGATTGCGGCATATAGAGTATCATCCCAGAGCCACATGGGACTCAGTTGATTTGAATTAAAAAAGATTAAGCTTCCCCTACGACGCCCAGCTCCATCAGTTTAAGTTCTCATGTAACAGTGGTCTCTGGAGCCACATGGATTAGAAGACTGGAGTTATGCACTTATTTTTCAGGACTCAGTGAAACGTTAGAAGGGTGCAGGTGTCTGGGGGTGTTGTGGGGGGGAGAGAAGGATACAGATCACATATAGTTGTGTGGTTTTTTCCCCCAACTTGTTGCTTGTTCTTTTGAAACTGGAAACAATCACTCATTTTTATTTCGCCATTGACAGTTACCACTCTTTCTGGTCATGAAATGGAACATTGGTCAGCCAATGTTTACAACTCAGTATGAAATTCTTTTTTTAAAAAAGTGAAACTAACAAAAACTGAGCTGCAAATAGTGCGTAATACAGTTTTACATGGATGCTGACATTTAAATCCCCCCCCCCCCATTTCTTCTTCTCGAGGGTGTAAAAAACACATCAAATAAATATTGATGGTGTTTGAGTTTTACTTGAAGGAAGATTTATAGCTCCCAGGAAACCGACTTACAGGCAGCAACAAATCAACATGACTATGAACTTGTTGTATATGTACACCACAAAATGAGCACCCACCCCCCAACCCACCCCAAACTACTCACCTTATTTATTGGTCTCTTCAGTACATCAAAGAACTTCAGTTACTTTGTCCAGACTGTTTTATTGCCTTATGGAACTCAGCCATTTCAAGGGGAAAGCTGCAGGCTACAGTACATATTAGAAACTCTCTTCTCCTGGAGGAGTTATCAATCCCTTGATACTAGATGAACTGCTGATCTTAAACTCATTAGAGCCTGGCTTCTTACACCATTAATTCTCAAATCTTTTTCAAGTCAGACAGCATTGTTTTCCATTCCAAGTGCTAATCCTATGGTGGAAGGCTCCCCACATGCAAAGTGTGGATGAAGGACACAATCCAGCTGAGTTCAAACTCTGTGATTTCAACAGGAAAGCATTGGGTATGTGATTTATCCTCCCATTGATGTCACTGGGGGTTAAAAGTGCTTTGGCAGGGCTGGGTCAGGCCAACGCTTAATAGAATGGGGCAGAGCTTAGAAAAATTGCTTTCTTGAGCTAGAACATTGGCTATATGCATTGGAGGAGTTCAAAAAGGTAATTTTTCCAAGTTCTACAACAGTCCATTGTTCTGCATGGCACATAGTATATCAAGAGGGCCAGCCCTATCATTAGGTAGAGCAATGCAGCTATCTCAGGTTTTTGAGTATCATGAAAGGGCTGCAAATGGTTAATGATGTTAATATATTGCATTTTTTCCTGGCAAGAAAGGAGAAATCTGGGGGGGGGGGGGTGTTGGAAAAATTACAGGGAGTAGATTTGAGGACTGATGGCAGGGGTACAGAATTATTTTCCTCTTTAGGACCAAATTCTATTTTGGGAAGGGTCTCGAAGGCTGCTTTCCAGTGTGGACTAACAGTATGGGCTGCAGCCAAAGAGATAATTATGATTCATTTGGAGCCTTCACAAGTATGTAAAACCCATCTCCTTATAATGTTATTCTGCACTTGTTCCTCAGCTCTGGTGGTGGTTGTTGTTGCATGCCTTCAAGTCATTTCTAACTTATGGCAACTTATATCAACCCTAAGGCATACTTATCCTGGCTTTTATCAGTGGGATTTGTTCAGAGAGAGTTTACTTTTGCCTTCCTCTGAGTTAGACAGAGTCACCCAATAGGTTTCCATGGTTGAATGGGAATTTGAACCTCCCAATGGTCTTCTCTCATACCACACCATACAGAATCCTTTGTAATGTTTTTTGTATTAATATTAGTCATAAATCATAATTCCTGTATATCACTGACTGTAATGGCAATAGTTGTGATATAAACAACTAGCAAAATTAAAAATATGCCTTTAAATTAACTATGTTTTGACAACTACTGTTTGCAGGCTTTGTGTATGTGGACTATCTATTTGCTGCAAGGACTTCTGGGACAGCTGATGACCACCTCCATGTTTCTCCCTTCATCTCAATCAGATAACCTGTGACTGACTGGATTGGACTAACTAGCCAACAGCTTTTACACTCTGACCACCTGCTTCCTTGGGCACTTGCTGACTGGTGTATAGGTAGGACTCTGGAGACGGGTTCAGATCCTGGTTCAGCCATGTAAACCCCCTGGGTGACCTTGGGAAAGTCACATTCTCTCAGCTTCACACAATGAACATGGCAAACCACCACACACACACACACCTTGGATTTCTTAGATGGTTCCCCCATCTAAGTACTAATCAGGCATGTCCTTGCTTAGTTTCTGAGACTGGACATGATCTGGTGCTTGCATTAGGATTCCTGGGTTGCAAATCAGAGCTCAGATCCATGCAACACCATTTCTGGGCTTTAAATTTCTGGGCTTTAAATATCTTCTTATTGTAATTTGCAATGACTTGTGGAGATAGCGATAGAAAAAGATTGCCCATAGGCTATATAATCTATATGATCAGAGCTTCTGAATCCGTAACTATAGTGTAGGTAGGCCATCTTGAATTTAGCTTGGAGATTAATTGAGATTAGTAAATTACTTGTAAAATTGATTTGTTCTGTTATTCATTGTAAAACACAGGAAACATACTCTTTTCTTACTACTTAGTAGTGTTTTTAAAAGCAACATGTTGTATTATTCATTGCACTGCTTGTTAATTTCCCATTTTTTAAAAAATAAAAACCTCAAGCTTGAAAAAAGAATGGTATAAAGCTAGAAAAAAATTAAGTGCATGTGAATCCCCTGATGATGTGGGACTTCAAGTCCCATTAGTTCTAGCTAGGATAGTCAATGGTAAGGGATGCTGTGAGTTGCAGTTCTGGTGAGTTGCAGCAACATGTGGAGAGCTATATGATTCTTTCTGTACTTTAAAGTAGCTAGAAAATACTGCTGTTTGCCCAAGTAAAGTAACTTTGTTCCTGCCTGTTACATTACTTTTGAAATGTTTCTTTTTTTATATTCTTTTAAAAAGTAACTCATTACAGATTAACTATGGTACTTGCAACTTGATACTTCCAAACTCTGGGACATTCCTTGACTCTGGGATAAAGGCTTGGCTTGTTTCCAATCCAATCCAATGCATTTCTAAAACAAAACAAAACAAAACAACAACAACAACAACAAGGCATTTGATAAAGGGAGTGTTGATGGAATCCAAGGCCTGTGTCAGACCCTTTAGAAATCCTGTTCTGGATGGTTTGGGAAAAATCCACAAGGGCTGCTCTTCAGGAAACACATTAAGAACTTATCTCCTTTCCTTTTGATATTGCAAATGACTAATAGACCAGATTTTAGGAGAAATCTGGGTGTTCTATCAGTGCAAAAAGCTACCCTGCAGATTTTCTAGTAGTCTACGAGACTTGATAATGCTCTAATATGAAACAAAGTATGATATCAAAGGCCCTGATGGATCACTCAAATTGAGATCAAATCCCTCTTTTTTGGCTCAGGCCATCAGCTTCAGTTTTTGCTAATGAGCACATGTAAGCTTTGATTTCATCAGTGGAAGTGCTTTAGGGTAACTTGTCAGAAAATATATTGAATGTGATGAAAATGAGAAGTCTTGACTGGGTTCTTATTGCTAATAAAATCCCAAGAGGCTTTTTCTCTGCAATGCAGGATGGGTATAACCTTGCCGTCCTAATTATGTGCTCCCCCCGCTTTTAAAACCTCCCGTTCTCTCTGTTCTTTTCTGTGATAATCATGCAGATGCAATTCGAAACTAAATATATCCTCTCTGCTCCCCCTGCACCACATGTCAGAAGGTTATTTTCCCAGTCTACCACAAATGTGTTAACTGTACATCTTCAGTTGCCAGCCATTACTTGAAAATGACAGTAATGACCAGGATAGCGGTATCCATCTCGCTCAGTTACCCATTGGCTTTGATGGAAAGATGCAAATGATTGGATAAACTCAGAGAGGGCTGCAGTTTGTTAAAATCACTTGTGATAACAAATTAATTCAAGATGTTAAAGATGGACTTGCATATACCATACAACAGTATTATCATGACTACCCAAGGTTAATTTCATTTTCTGTATTTTCCCTATAGGCCATAAGTACTGAACTTGAAAAACTTTTTTTTATCTACAGCTGCACAGAAGCATCCATTCAGGCCACAGGCCAGGCTGGCTGGGGATTATGGAAGCTGTGGCCCAAAAAGTAACTTTTCCAAGCTCTGATTGGCATTTCAGTTTAGTAAAACACTGTACATGGGAGCACCGGGGGGGGGGGGGGGAGTAGCAACTGGATGGTCTGTTGTCTGCACTGCAGAAATAAAGCAGTTTGACACCATTTTAACTGCCATGGCTCAATGCTATGGAATTCTGAGATTTGTAGTTTTGTAGTTTAATCATCTCTGTTAGATAGTTAGATATAAATCCCAGGATTCCATAAGATCGAGCCATCACAGTTAAACTGGTATCAAACTGCATTATTTTTGCAGTGGCAATACAGCCATTGTTGATGGCCCTTCCTTATAACCGACTCTTTTCAAAGAATGAGAGAATCATAGAGTTGGAAGAGACCACGAAGGCCATCCAGTCCAACCCCCTGCCATGCAGAAAGACACAATCAAAGCACTCCTGACAGATGGTCATCCAGCCTCTGCTTAAAAACCTCCAAAGGAGACTCCACCTCATTCAGAGGCAGCATATTCTACTGTTGAATAGGTCTTACCATCAGGAAAATCTTCCTAATGTTTAGATGTGATGACAGAGGATGACAGATTGCTTTCGAAAACAGTCTGCAGCTGCTAGTGGAACTAGTCCAGGGATGTAGCTATGGAAGAGAAGAAATAAGGGCATTGCATCCCCAAATATGTATTCAATAACCCCCAGGAAATTTTCCTTCCATTCCCAATTTTTCTAGCACTGCAGAGAGATACTGACACTCATTCATACCTAGAACTCTTTATCTTTGATGTATTCACATTTCCTTGGTACTTTTCCCTGCCCCTTTTCTTTTGATGCCTAACCTGGATTCCCCAACTGAAGTTTTCAGTTACCACAATGCAAGTCAGAAGACTGATGGAAAATTTTATTTGGAGAGGAGAAAAGTCTTATTGGCCAGGGCAATGTCCCCGTCCCTTCCATAGATACACCTCTCAGTGGAGCCACTATTTTCTGTCTCTCATAGTAACCTGACTCACAGGGTTATTAAAAATCAGAAGAAACAGGGAAGGGAGGTAGATAAAAATCGCTAACATCCTTGGGGAAGGTAGAATAAAAATGTGATACTAATAAACTGAGAACTTTGGCTAAATCTAACAGTATAAAGTGCTCCTGTTTGTTTTTACACTCAGCATGCCCTCCAACATTTTACACATGACAACTGGGGCATGTGTGGTCAAGCAACATCAGAGGTGTGGTCAAGGTGGGAAAAGTTATAGAACAGAGAATGCAGTAGTTTGCTTTTTCTGGTGCAAAAGAGAGAAAAAATTGCTCTCTTCTCCCCTGCAAACCCTACAAACTTTTGTAGTTTGAACTCAGTTTGCAGTGATTGAAGTAAGCTCAGGACAAAGGGGGGGGGGGGGGAGGGAGCAGAGGAGATTTTAAAAGCAGATGAAAAAATGGGATGACAGAGGATTAACTGGGATTGTCCCTGCCAAATTGGGACATTTGGAGGGTATGAGTCAGCTGTGCCTGCCTCCATGTTATTCCATTCCATCTTCCTTCGTCCACCGCCATTTTTCCATCCATCTCCCTAATATTCTGTGGCTATTGAGTACATCCAGTCCCCACTTGTCTTTTTGTGTGTGGCATAACAAATTTCAACTAGAACAGCTGGCCAATTTTACCCTTTCTGGTCCAGGAGGAGCCTGTGCCACAAGGCAAAGTCACCCCAGGGATTGCAAGAACATCATGGCTGCAGACTATGGCTGCTGCTACACTGCAGAATCAATGCAGTTTGACACTGCAGTTTGAATGGTTATCCTGTATGGAACTTAGAGCCTTATCACATTATTAAACAAACCCAGCAGATAAATGAAAAGATGTGTGTTTTTCTACTTCAGCATGACTCTCAGTTTTTTTGGGTCATAAAAGCATGGGCAAGCATTGTAAAAGTATCATTTTTGCCAAAGGGATTATTCCAGCTTGGCAAATGAGATACTTTTACTACACTTTTATGACCCTCTCCCACGGTTTTACAATCTGAAGAGAACAAAAGATAATGAAGGAGAAAAAAAATGTGACTTTTCATTTTCCTGCCAGGTTTGTTTAATAATGCAATAAGGTTCTTAGAATTTGTAGGTGGTGATATAGACTGCATCTGCACTGCAGAAATAATGCAATTTGATGCCACTTTAACTGTAAGGACTCCATCCTATGGAATCCTGGGACTTGTCATGGCAGTAGAGGTCTCTGAAAGAGAAGGTTAAATCTCTCACAAAACTACAAATACTAGAATTCCATAGCATTGAGCCATGGCAGTTAAAGAAGTGACAAACTGTACTAATTCTGCAGCATAGATGCAGCCTAGTTCTCTGGCTCAGAGCCTGAGGCAAATGTCTTGAGCTTCCCAGAAGCTCCAGCTTGCTGCAAGTCCTGGTTGCTGTCCTTTGGAAGGAGATGGAGAAGGAGTCAACAGATGTTCTTAGGGCTGACAGGTGGCAAAATGCCAACTCACAAAAATAGTTCAGAGCACGATTCAAGCATTGCTCAGTTATGGGTGGCTTCAGCATGTTGATATCATTTTATTTTATTTTTTAAAAAGTGACTTTCCAATTTGTGTCTATGAGTCTGTGTATATATTTAGATCAATGATAATGAGTATATGAGTATACTATTGTAATGATTTGATACCACTTGAATTCTTATGGGTACATTATATGGAATCTTGAGATTTGTAGTTTCGTGAGGTAGGTAGAATGCTCTGCTGCCGGCTCTAGTACTGTAGTTCAAAGGATTCCATTTACCCATTTAAAAACCTCAGGATTCCATAAAAAAGAATCATGGCATTTAAAGTGGTATCAACCTGCTATAATTGTGCAATGTGTGGCTACTCCATACATCAGGAGTGGGAATCATGCAGCCTGAATATGGCTATGCAGGTGGTTGTTGTGGTTCTCAGGTAAACCAGGGAAGCTGAAAAGTTGGAAGCAAAGTTTGCCCACAGATTACCAGAGCTTTCCAACTTCTGATCTGTATGGAAGAAGGGGGAAAACAAATTAAACCACTTTTTGAAGGCTTCTAATTGTTTCCACTACGAACAGGTCTAGAAGTGTTCATTAAGTTATCCAACCAAATTTTATTCTTGTGATATGGATAAGGTGTGTTAATGGATTGGCATGCCAATGGTGTTTCCTAAGGATGTACTGTACTTTCCTCCTGATAAATAAAGAGTGCAGGCTTCTGAAGTGTCAGTGTTTTCTGCACACTCAGCTACCCTAAAATAGAACTGTGAAAAAGAGAAAGAATGATAATGGTGCTTTGGAGAAATTCACAAGGTTATTCACATGCATGCAATGCTTTGCTCATTTAAACAAATACAAGTGTGATGTATCTTGTGATTGCAGAATGGACTTCAGAAATAAATATAACATGGAAAAATAGCATGAGCTAAGAAGGGGTAGAATCTCTGGTACGTGAACCTTGCGTGCCTTCCAACTGTTCTGGTTTGGCAGAAATGACCGTGATTAATCCTGTTCTGTTCCACTTTTTCAGCTACTTTTAAAATGTCCCTGCTTCTGTCTACTTCATCCCATTCTACCTTTTTGTCGTCAGCCTACCTCAGATGGTCTAAACTGGAGTTCAATGTGCAAAACCTGTTTGCTCTCAGTTAACTCTGGAGGGAGAAAAATTGCCCTTCCCAATGGGCTCATGCAAGAGCACCCTGCTGCAACTTTTCCTGGCTTGCCTGTTCTTCCCCATTAATACCCTTTGCCATATTTATCACACTTTGATGTTGTGAGTATATGGTGAATCTGAGTGTGGATCTTTGCCATATTTTCCAGCTGTTCCAATTTGGCAAGGAGAGTCCCAATTAATCTTCTGACATCTTGTTCCAGTTTCTCTCTCCTCTTCCCACTTTCCCCCTTTGTCTGCAGTTTACTTCAGTTGCTGCAAACAGAATTCAAAGAACAAAACTAGTTTCCACTCAGTTAAGAAGAGGAAGGGTAGAATCTTGTTCTTCTCAGTAGGCTCAGGTAATAGCAAACTGCAAATAGCAAACTATTTGCATCAGTTATTCACACCACTGATGATGCGGATCTTTTTTAAAAACTCAGAGAAAACTCCAATATCGATTATCCTGGATTGGGTGCATAATTGGGTGCATTCAGGATGTGTGTAAACAATGGAGATTCAAACTGGATTCGTCCGGTATTATTTTCTCAGTGTGAATAACCCCTTGGCTGCATGTTGTGAAGAGTTGCTGGGAGAACCTGTTCAGGAAGACTTGGTGGGGAGGGGGGATTGGAATGTGTAAAAGCCAGTGTGTATGTCTGAGAAGGAGGCTGGAAAGAGAGAGACAAAGGACTTTCAGTTAAGATCAGATACAGATTCTGACAAGAGAGGGAGTTCAGTTCAGTTAGTCCAGAGGGAACTGTGATTCACTTAGACTAGACAGATCCGGTTGGTATTCCTACTGAGGTTGGAAGAGTAAGGTACAGAGTATTTAAAAGCCTGTAATTGTTGTTGTTAATGTAACCACACTAAGCTTGAAGTAACCAATATAAGATACTGGGATCTTCTGCATGCAAAGAGATGGACTGATACTGAGCTATAAGGGCAGGAGCAAAGTGAATTGCTTCCATCCTATTTGTGTGATTGGGGCAAAGATTATCACACACCATGCACTTCTCCTGTACTTCTCCCATCTGTAAAGTGTAATGGCCCTGTCATTTGGTATTAATAGAAACTCCCATTAATACCAAATAACCGGGCCATTACACTTCATGGATGGGAGAAGAACGGGATAAGCACCTGGTGTGTGATAATCTTACTCCTGGTCACATGTATGGGACAGAATAAGGACGGGAGCAATACACTTTGCTCCCAACCTTATCTTCTGTCTGATAATCTCCACAGCCTTTCCTTTGTAGTTGAAGCCACCTGGGAACAGAAATCCACTGGAATTCCTCTTATGGATGAAAGGAAGAAGTGGTTTTCACCTCTCCACTCAGCATAACATCTGAATACCAGAAGAGCCTTCCAGTCCTCAGGGATAACTTTTGAGAATCCACAGAGGTCTCTAGGGACATGAAGGAATTGGCAAAGATTCCCTCCCACCTTCCTTTAACAAGAACATTATCTGCTCAGGGAAACTTTAGATCCAGCTCTGTGTGTTTTCAAGATTAAGGCATATCAATCTTTCGATACCTTGGCTCAGTCATTAATCAAATTGGAGATTACATCCAAAAAATCAGGAAACTGGGGGTGAATCCACACTGCAGAAATAATGCACTTTGACACCACATTAACTGCCATGGCTCCTAGGATTTGTAGTTTTGTGAGGAACCAGCACTCTTTGGCAGAAAAGGCTAAAGACCTTGTAAAACTTAATATCCCAGGATTCCGTAGGATGGAGCATTTACAATAGTGTCAAACTGCATTATTTCTACAGCGTAGATGCACCCTTAGAGCCCTCCAGGATAGAGAAAGAGACTCCACCACTCTCCAAGGGAGTGTATTCCATTGTCCTTACTGTCAGGAAGTTCCTCTTAATGTTGAGGTGGAATCTCTTTTCCTGGAGTTGCATCCATTGTTCCGGTCCTAGTCTCTGGAGCAGCAGAAAACAAGCTTGCTCCCTCCTCAATATGACATCCCTTCAAATATTTAAACAGAACTATCATATCTCCTCTTAACCTTCTCTTCTCCAGGCTAAACTTCCCCAGCTCCCTAAGTCTTTCTTAATAAGGCATGGTTTCGAGACCCTTCACCATTTTAGTCACCCTCCTTTGGACCCTCTTCAGTTTCTCTGCATCCTTTTTGAATTGTGGTGCCCAGAACTGGACACAATATTCCAGGTGGGGCCTGACCAAAGCTCTATTACTTCCCTTAATCTAGACACTACACTTCTATTGATGCAGCCTAAAATTGCATGAAAGAAGAGTTTTATTTTTGTAGAAAATAACAGAAACAGGTTTTGTTTCTGTATAAATTGATGTTATTTTGTGATCCACATGATCTTTCCTTCATGTTCCTTGCCACACAGATAGCCATTTCCCAACCATAAAATCTTCCATAAACTAAATCTGCAGTTTAGGAGTGCAGATAATGATAAAGTAAAACTAGCAAATCTTTTGAGGTCAGTTATAGAGTACTCTGGAAAAAAATATTGCAAGATCTAAACCAGTGGAGAGGTCTAATACTGTCTTTCTGAAGTCAAGTTGTTGTTGTATGCCTTCTTCAACTTATGGAGATCCTAATGTGGGGTTTTGTTGGCAAGATTTGTTCAGAGGAGTTTGCCATTGTCTTCCCCTGAGGCTGAGAGCATGTGACTTGCAAGTCACATTACCATATAAAAATGATGGTTCTTCCCAACTTTTTGCATTTATTTTATGTACTCTCTCTTGAATTTTCAAATACACTGCTTAAAACCTGGAAAAGCCAGATGCCTTTCTTTTTAGTAATAGCAAACTCAGAATGGCTAAAGCTCTTAGATAGAGGTAAGAAGTAGAATAAAAGGGTGTAAACTTTCCTTAAATGTTACAATTGTGCCAAATATATACATATAATGGGCTCTTTTAATTCATTTACCTTTGAATGCTTTTACTGCTTTCATTTTTGGGCTAATAACATGAAATTGTATTCATTGTCTTTCCCCATTCTCTTTAACATGCTATTATTGTTATTATCCTCATACATTTCTAATCCTTTTGAGTCCTGCTAAGTTCTTGGCAATTCCTAAACTCACTTGGAAAAGGGGTAATTAATTGCTACAGCTGGACTTGCTAGTGAGATCTATATTAAGGTTGCTCCAATTATCACTTGCTATCATCACTGAGTAATGCAAATAAGCATGCGTCTGATGTTAATAAAACCCGAATTCAATTTCACTTTAAAAGGCTTTTCTAAACCAAGATTATAGCTATAGATATTGGGAGTGATGGAGTTAATAGTTACTGAGGAGAAAACAGCACTTTACACATACTCTAATGCTCACTTATCCTTACTGTAGTAAGTGAGTCTTGGCATTAAAGACTGGATCTGACACAATTCAGCTCTGCTTGTTCTACATTGATCTAGATGAGAGATTGGCAGATAGCAGGCTCATGTGATTTCTTCTTTCTTTTTCTTTTTTCTTTTATGAGAACCCCAAAATCCAATAACCATAGCCAGGTGCAAAATGGAAGAGGTAGAAGAGTCACATTCTTGTTCTATACATCTCTCTCATACGCCAGCACTTGAGTTGATGTTGGTGAGGGATTTTTTATACAAAAACTATCAAAATATCCTGCAAAACTGCACAGACATGATCAAAGGCAACCAATTTATGCTCCCATTTTGCAGATGAAATATACTGAGTACAGGTGAGAAGATATTAGCATAAAACCATCTAAGACAGAGGGTTTTTTAAAAAACAAAATAACTGTCTTCAGTTTTACATGCTATTGTTAAAATATTGGCTATCAGAAACCCTTGCCAAACTATTGAAAATAAATCCAAATCCCGAATGACCTTCTGCTCATTTTTCATTTAAGTTGCATGTGTTAAACCGTGTGCCATGGATAACATGTTGGAAAAACTTGCTTTTGATTACCTTTTAACCTTTTCATAGATTTCAGTACATGGATTTGTCCTCTATATAGCAAAATATTTCTGCCATACACAATGAAAAGCAATAGATCAGATGTGGTTAAAATATGATTTTCCAGATGCAATACCATCATTCTTGACCATTGGCTGGGGTGGCTGGGAGTTGCAGTCCAACAGTGTCTAGGAGGCTGTCCTTTACAAGCCACTTAAGACTTTAGGTGAGATATAAACCAAACCAACCAATAAAAAGCGAATCTCTATGGGAAGTTTTCTTCAGGCGTCAAGGACCAATGTTTTAGGATGCTCTAATGTGCTATTTTTAGCCTCAGACCTATAGCACTTTCTAGCACTTTCTAAGGTCACAAAGATTGTTTGGAAACTTGCACTTGTGTCTAATTATCACTTCTGAGCCATTTACTTTCTATGGCAATGTGCAGAATCATCTATACAGTCATAGTCTGCTGAAATGTCATGCAGGGTCAATGGCATACTGAGTAGGAGAAAATTCACATCTTAGGAGAAGTCTAGATGGTTGCTGTACTTTGGTCCACGGGACTTTTTGATCTGGGGCAGTGCAGTTGGCTTTAAGGTGATCCAGATGGTGCACAAGGTGTCTCATTATATCTTGGGGTGTTTCCTATTCTTATTTTTTTATTTCGTTGTTTATTTTCAAGTGGCCAGAATCCTGTATCAGGTACTTAGTTAAGTATGCTAAGAGACTCTCCTGGCCTGGGCCCTCCCTCCCAAACCTGGAAATCTCATTCATCCATGGTCCTATCCTGGACAGAATGGATATCCTTCTCTTCATGCAGTTGCTGCCCAGAAAAGTAGATTTAAGGGGTGGGGATTATGATTATGGGAATAGTGTTATAATTATGACTTGGATTATTGCACTAAATTCTTAAAGCTTTGCTATTCAATTTTAACTGCTCTGGCTGCCTCCTGTTGCATGCTGGGATTTGGAGTTTAGGAAGAGGCATTTAGAATATTCAGCCAGAGAGCTCTTAGGCCTTACTGAACTACAAACCTCAGAATGCAACAGAAGGCAGCCAGAGCAGAGTGTAGAGCGATAATCTCAGAGGATTCCAGCTGGGGTCTCTAAAATAGCATGTAGCACTCATGTAGTGTATGTCTATATGTGGATATCTATGCAGTGCTGAGGAGATGGTGGACTGCAGACATACATTGATAACTTTGATAGTGTTATTATGGGAGGAGGAGGAGGAGGAGGAGGAGGAGGAGGAGGAGGAGGAGATTTTGTTTGCCATTCGGTAGGAACTATATTTCTCAAGAAACTGACCAGAACTTTGCAGAGTTTTATTCTAACCCCCTTCATTCCAATCCATGCTGAAATCTAAAATGGTGCCCTTTCTTCCTATCCATTTAGAGCAGACAGGACCAACCCAAGACATTTTGCAGCAAATGGGTATGGTATTTAAAATCAGCCAAGTTGTTTTGGCACCTGAAACAAAAATCACACACACTCCTTCTTTGCTTAGCAGTATAAGTACAATTGAAAAGAACTGAATAACATGAAGTTGAAGCTTTCATGGCTGGCATCCATAGTTTTTTGTGGGTGTTTCGGGCTATGTTCTAGAAGAGTTTATTCCTGATGTTTCACCAGCATCTGTGGCTAGCATCTTAAGAGATGCTGGCATGGAAGATAGTGAGTATATATTTATATATACTGTGTGACCCTGTGTGACCCAGGGTCATACATTATATATATACCCACTCTCTTCCATGCCAGCATTCTCTGAAGATGCCAGCATAGAGGCTGGTGAAACATCAGGAATAAACTCTTCTAGAACATGGCCACATAGCCCGAAACACCCACAAAAAACAACTGAATAAATTTGCCTAATGATAGAGCTGGACCTCAGATTATCTGACAGTATCATTATATGTTTAGGGTTATTCTGATCTGAGAGGTTAAGCGGTGAGGATTAGCATTCATTGACTGGCATCCTGTGAGTGACTTGCAGGCATAAATCCACTTTATGCCTATGTATGTCTTTTTGTTGTTGTTTTTGTTGTGGAAACTAGTATTCTTTCCCACCCTCCAATTCCCAAAGCTCATATCTCCAACATTTCACAGATGAAAACTAGAATGCATGACCATGCAACATCAGAATGTGGTCAAGATGGAAGCCAATATTAACAAAGAATAACATACAAGCTAGGAGAGGCTTATAGCAGTTTCCTTTTGCCTGAGCCTACTAAGAAGTGCAAGATTCTGCCATCCTCTCCTTAAGTGATTGCAGTCTACCTTTGTTCTTTGTTTGCAGCAACTGATGTAAGCTGTGGACAAAGGGGGGAACGTGGCAAGAGGAAAAAGTGGGTCATTATAAAAGCAGTTGAAAAAGTGGGATGACAAGCGGATTAATTGGGATTCTCTGACAAACTGGGACAGTTGGAAGATATGCCAAAGACCCACACCCAGACTCACCATTTAATCACTGCAGCCTTCCCACAGCTATACCGTAGTTGATGGAGAACAGGGAAATGGGATCGGGATCAGAGAAGCATCTGCCTAAGTCCTCACAGCCAAATACTGAATGATGACATTATCTGCTGGGACCTCCAGAAGACCTCGAGGCCTATGGGGTATAGGCAGCAGGTGCTTCTTTGTTCTTCCTTGATCTCTACCAGCCACAGAATGGCTGTCAAGGGTCAAGGTGGCTGCAATAATACCCTAAAGGCACTAGATCCCATCTGATCTTGGAAGCTAAACAGGGTCAGCCCTGGCTTGTATTGGGTAGGAGACCACCAACAGATGCCAGGTGCTATAGGCTATATTTCAGAGCAAGAACTGACAAAACCACCTCTGATCATTCCTTGTGTAAGAAAATCCTATCAAATCCATGGGGGTCACCACACATTGCAACTTGAGGACACACACACTGGAAGGTGCTGAGAGGAAAGGTATTGTGTAATTCCTCATGGAGAATTATTATTCTGTGCTGTGCCAAGCAGGATCCTAGTCATTGAGATTACAGTTGGCAAAGTTCATATGTGTCTCTTCCCCCCCCCCCATGCCACACCCCCCCCCCCCAGTACTCCCACAGCTCCAATTTGTTTTGTTTTCCTCCATGGGCACTAGTAATCCCCAAAGCCTTTAGGGAGAATGTGGACAATTTTTCTCTTTGGAGCTTTTTTTGTACATTGGAAGAAACCTCCAATCATGGTTGGTTTGGGTAGAAAGTGCTCTCGGAACTAAAATAGCTCACCGGAAGTGCAAAATTTAGTCCTTAGAAGGTGTAAAGAGTTTATGGATTAAAAATGGCATTTAGGGCAGAGTTCAGACATGTAAAGAGTAAAGCTGTAGGAGTTCAAAATACAATAAGGAAGATGTGGCCCTCTGAGATTGCATGTATGTCTCCCAGACATCGGGAAGTTGCCTCCTCCCCCCCCCCAACTCTAATTTAGACTTAACCAGGAACTGCAGCTAACTTAGGTTGCATCCGCACTGCAGAAATAATGCAGTTTGATATCACTTTAACTGCTATGGCTCAGTGCTATGGAACTCCTGGATCTGTTAGTGGTGTCATTATTTCTACAGTGTAAATGCATTGTCAGTTTGTCTCGCATGGGTCACAACATTATTTTTTGGCCAAGCGAAGGAAACCTCTGCAACGTAGCATCTGTTGAGTTTAGCCAGCAATGAAACCAATGCCAAAATGTTTTGCAAACATTTGTGAAATTGCATTACCAGGACAAACTTTCCTACTTTGCAGTGGAGTGGTTTTTTGGAGGAGTGGTGGTGGTACAGTAATGTAGCCAGTGGTTCTGTTTTACAGAACAACCAACATGACAGCCAATAAAACAAGATTTTTCTGCTTCCTGTGGTTGGTTCTTTTATAAGACTCATTTGGCAGTGTAGTAAAATCAATCTTTGACACTGACTTCATGTCTTGACTAAGAACCAGTTCACATAAGGCTGGCCACGAATCATGCTACCCCCCCCCCCCACCCCGCCTCAAGTCGATGTATATAATATTCCAAGGCAGCCAAGTTATTTTGGCACCTGGAACCACAAATCCCACAAACACCTCTGCCTGAAAAATAAAAGTACAATCATGACAAATTAAATTAAATAAATGCCCTTTCGTGATGCCCAAGATGTGCTGGCTGAGGCAGCTGCCTCATTCTACCAGATAGTTGGGGTTGCAGCCTGCTCCATTTCACCGCACTTAGTGCATTGGACTATTTATCACTTCATGAGTGATCATTTTAATGTAAACAATAATTCATGTAAAAAAAATTGCAGTGCTGCCTTAGCACTTGCATGGGTTTGTAAAGCATCTTTCATGTCTCTGCAGAGTGTAGACATAACTGAGCCAATAAAAATATGTAAAATAATATTGAGATCTTGTATATGTGACAAATCTTGTGCAAAACACCAACACTTTGAGCAGATCTTTTATCTGGCCATTTTATTTATTCTTTATTTATTTATCGTATTTATGTCCTGCTCTTCAGCCCTAAGGGCTATCACCATTTTAGTGTTGATTATCATGGAATCATTGCATTTATTCATTTATTTATTTACTTTTTAATCCTGAATGGGATTCAAAAAGTCTTACAGTATAATTAAAATGGAACATATGAAATCATATGAAGTATAAAAGTAAAACAGTATTAAATAGTAAATTCTATTAAAACACTGGTTTTACAGCATTATAAATTAAAACACTTAAAATACACATTGCAAATTAAAACAGCTCACCAGTCTCAAGATCATTTGCAAAAATGGCCTGTTGCATCCCAAGAAGGCCTTAGAAGAAACCACTCTTGTTTTGGTGATTGTAGCAAAAAATGCAGATGAGAAAGACAGTCCCTTGCAATAGATTTTCCATTATCTCCAAAGGGATCAAGCACCATCTGGACTCTTCTATTTACAGTTATTTTTGCATTACTACTGGCTGGATTTGAAGGAATAATTTGTAATGGTTTTGTTTTATCTATAGAGCTTTGATCTCCCCAAACAAGAATAGTTTTAAGCAGAGCCAGATCCTTTGGGGGGGGGGGGGGTCGGGGAGGAAAGATGAACCAGCATATGTTTCTAATAGTATGTTCTACTTGGTGTCATAACTTAAATCAACAAGATGTGAACAGCAATTCTGTTATCACATTTCACTGTGTTATCGCATTTGTTAATTTTTCCTAATGAAATATTGGCAATTATTACTTGGTATTTCCCATTAAGTATGGAACTGGCTCTGCTGTAGTCATCTGAAAGCCTTGTAATAAACTCTAATAATTTATTCTGAAATCTTCCCTAAAATGTGTAAGCTCATTTTACAGAGTCAAGACAGATTGTTTTAATCAATCCACATCTTTTCTTTGTTCACACATTTCATTCCCCCCCCCCACTCTGTGATGTCACAACATTATGACTTCACAATAAGCCAACACAATTTATGACTGTCTAGGCCATTGACCATGTTTCCTGGCCCACCAGTTACTTAATCCTAGGCAATGGGTGGATTAAAAATGCAAACTATTGCTCTCTAGGATGGCATCCCAGATTAGCCACAAGATAGATTGTATGGAGTCTGAGGATGGAGGCAGGGCACTAAACTAAGAGAGGACCTAATATCAGGTCTACATTCCTGTTCCAGGGAATGATCTGAAGCCTGTTCCCATCACTAGATTTGAGTTCCAGGACTGGAGGGAGGAGAGGATTCCATAGAATATTGTTATATTTAAGTGAAGCCAATCTACTATAAACATGTAGTGCAAAATTATCTTGGGGGAGCTGTGTACCTGCTCAAAGCCCTGTCCAGGCACCAAGTGTTGATGAGTAAACTCTAGGCATTCAATTCTCCTTCCTTTTTGGTTCTTAGGTTGCATCTACACTGTAGAAATAATGCAGTTTGACCTCACTTGAAGTGCTATTATTCCATCTTATGGAATCCTGGAATATGTGGTTTTACAAGGTCTTTCGCCTTAAAAGGGATGTCATGTTGAGAATGGAGCAAGCTTGTTTTCTGCTGCTCCAGAAACTAGGACATGGGGCAATGATTTGAACTATAGCAAAAGAGATTCCACCTTAACATTAGGAAGAACCTCCTGATGGTAAGATCTATTCTACAGTGGAAATATGCTGCCTTGGAGGATGGTGAAGTTTCCTTCTTTGGAGGTTTTTAAACAGAGGCTGGATGGCCATCTATCAGAAGTGCTTTGATTAGATGATCCTTGTGGTCTCTTTCAATTCTATGATTCTATCTAATTGTCCTTTAAAAAAAAAAGGTTGTGAATTGCCATGAATCCCATGCAAACAAAGGAAATAGGAAAAAGCAAATGCTTAGAAAGGAAATCCTCTGGAAACACCTCCTTTAAAAAACAGGTACAGTAGCTGGGTGAGTATTGGTATACTTGCATCCATGGCATGGCTTTTAGGTAGGGATGAGGCCAGTTTAGTCCCCTGCCCAGGTCAGAGTCTGCACTGTGAGACCTCCCTCGCAATGTCACATTGCAAATGATTTTAATACAGTGTCTCCTACTTTAACCCATACTTTGGTTTAAATTCTTTTCTTGCAATTTTCTAAGGCTGCATCTGCACTGCAAAAATAATACAGTTTGACACCGCTTTAACTACCATGGCTCAATGCTATGGAATTCTGGGATTTGTAGTTTTGTGAGACATTTAACCTTCTCTGTCAGTGTGCTCTGGTGCCAGAACATATTACAGATCCAAGGATTAGATAGTATAGAGCCATGGCAGTTAAAACAGTATCAAACTGCATTATTTCTGCAGTGCAGATGCAGTCTTAGAGGGCTAGGAAATTTTCTTGGTTCTGAGTCTGGGTTACTTGGATCAGGCCTGTTGGTTTGTTGTTGTTGTTGCTTCATATTTTGGGGGAAGAATATACAAAGCTTTGTATAAAGAAGTGCTAATAACAAAAAAGAGTGGAAATAATTGATATATATATATATATATATATATATTATTCCAATCTGCATAATTTACTTGAATTGTCTAGCTTATTTGCTTTTCTAGAATGATAGACAGGTAGCCCCTATCACACAGATATGAGAGGTCACTTTTACAAGGGACTCTCTTCCACAAATCCTGACACATGTCATGCCTTCTCAGTGAATCACATGGTTTTGTTTGGTCTGGCAAAGTGGAGATTATCTTTGAGCCCTTCCTCAACATCAGAACTTGGGAAGGAAAAGAAATGTAGACTTAAAAGCTGTGTGGATTGTTTTGACTACTAATCTATTCCAAAAGAAAAACTCACTCATCAAGAAATGTGTTGAAAGAAGAATATATTTCAACAAGGCCTGTTCTTTTGCGGAATGTAAAGCAGAAGGCATCAATCAGTGGTGTTCCTTTTTTCCAGAAAAAGAGCAGGTCAAAGCCATGAACACATTTAAGAACATAAGAAGAGCTCTGCTGGATCAGACCAAAGGCCTATCAAGGCCAACATCCTGTTGCCATCAGTGATCAACCCTATCAGAGTGTCCACTTTTTATCTTCATTCTTTAATTTTATTTTTATTTTATTTTTTGCATTAACAGAAGAAGATAAAAGAGGACACAGATTTCCATGCAAAAATGATATTTCTATTTAGATGTATAGATGTGAATTCAGAAATTTCAAATTACAAAAATTCATTGTAATTTTTACCTTGTATCTTTTTAATTGTTGTAACCCGCTCCGATTGGTTGACAGAGGAGCAGGCTATAAATAAATAAATAAATAAATAAATATTATTTAAATAAAATGTGCTAATTCCAATATGTGCTGGCAAAACTTTCTTCCTTTCTCCTTGTGGCCCTCTTGTTGTTGTTGTGTGCCTACAAGTCATTTCCAATTTATGGTGACCCTAAGGCAAACCTATCATAGGGTTTTCTTGGCAAAATTTGTTCAGCAGAGGTTCTGCCATTGCGTTCCCCTGAGGCTGAAAGAGTGTGAATTGCTCATGGTCACCCAGTGCGTTTCATAGCCGAGCTGGGAATCAAACTCTGCTCATAGTCATAGTTCAACACTCAGACCACTACACCACATGCTACATGTCCTGAAAACTGGTTCCAGATGACTCCATAGGATTTTTAGCCTTTGAACTGGACATGAACTGCATAACCTTTTTAAAACAGTGCAAGAATACC
Organism: Urosaurus nigricauda; assembly: GCA_034509955.1. Taxonomy (NCBI): domain Eukaryota; kingdom Metazoa; phylum Chordata; class Lepidosauria; order Squamata; family Phrynosomatidae; genus Urosaurus; species Urosaurus nigricauda. The sequence goes on along the minus strand of JAOEGL010000001.1, from coordinate 354,117,950 downwards.
TCAGTCAACAAAGTATCTGACACAGAAGCTGCTTTTTAGAAAGACATTTTACATCTTTCAATATGTTTTTGTGTACTTATGCAAGTTTCCTGTGACCTGGTTGTTTCATTTCATATGTGCATATTGAAATTTGAATACAATTTCTGCTGACACATCTCGACCTGCCCTTCTTCTTTCTGGTGCTGGAACCTATCCCTATTCTGTGCATGTTATTCTTGCCTCTGATACCAAATTATCTATTAAAGAAGTTAATGCCCAGGAACACCTCTACTTCGTTAATTGTGATATATTGTAACATACCTTTAAATAGAAGATTGTGCTCTTAAACCAGAGCATATAGCCAGTCTAACTTAGGAGTTTATCACATTGGGGCTAATTTCAGCATTAAAGAGAGATTAAAGCACATTTAAAGCATCCTGCAAATAAAACAAAAATGGCAAGTAATTGCTCGAATGATTATCACACACAATTGGGCAAATAAAGTGATATTAGAAATGCATTGTCAGTGGCAGATATCAGCTTCCATGTCAGTTGGGTGATAATTTCACTCCAGGGTTTAGACTGAACTTGGAGGAGGTATTCAAGATACTTGAACCCTATCCCCAATAAAGGTTTGGCATCTTGAAAATCTCACTTGGACTAAAGTTTCAGAGTAAAGCTCAAAGCAAATTCACCATCTCATTGATAAAGAAACCATCAGTTGTCATTGTCCAACATGGATATCTAGGGACAGTGATGTACCAGAATGGGTAAGAGAAAGATGAAAATGCTTAAGGAAAATAGACTGGAATGGAGATGTATAATATGCAGCCTGACCCATTATAAGGCATTATTGCATTCTTATTACATCTTCAGGTCTGGAATCTTGTTGGTTGGTCTCAACAGAGGTAGACTCATTCTTAGGAGCATAAAGGTGGAAGGACCTGCAAGAGCCATCTAGTTCAACTCCCTTTAATACAATAATCCATTTCTAAATCACTTCCAAAAGATTGCCATCCAAATTCTGCTTAAAGGCATTCATTCCAAGAAGGAAGCTCCACAACACATCAGAGCAGTCTATTCAGGTTTTGAGCAGTATTACCATCAGAAAATTCTTCCCAGTGTTTGATACAATCTCTCTCTCTCTCTCTCTCTCTCTCTCTCTCTCTCTTTTTTTTTTTTTTTTTTTTAATTTGAACCACTGGTTTCTGTCCTAGTCTCTGGGATATCAGAAACATGATATTCCTTCAGATATTTAAAGATGGCTATCATATCACCTCTCAGTCTTCTCTTCTCCAGGCTAAACAAACTGAGCTATCTAAGCCATCCTCATAGGACTTAGGGCCTGAACGGACTGGTGATAAATGCCAGCCTCAGGGCAGAGTGGGGACATGGCATCCACACAACGAATGCCCCGATGCTGCCTTGACACTGCCATCATGCCATGTGCCTGACCGCATGGTGGGCAGCGTCACAGTGCTCCTTTGGCACTGCGTCTAGATGATGCAGTGCCAAAAAGAGCACCAGAAGGTACCACAGTGGTGGCAAAAATGCCCTTTTTGCAGCTCCTTTTTGAACCACAGAAATGACAAATCAGGGTCATGGTCCCAATTCAGTGCTGAAAAGGGCGGCTGCAGGTTGCCCCTTATGGGCATTCTGTTCAGCCTCTTAGTTTCCAGACTTTTTATCCTCTGGGTTGCCATCCCGTGGAAATGAACCAACTTGTCAATGTCCTTCTTGAACTGTGGTTCCCAGCACTGGACACAGTATTCCAGGTGAATAAAGTGGCACTATTACTTCCTCCAGTATAGATACCATACTTATTGTAGCCTAGAACTACATTGGCTTTTTTGGCTACAGTACACTCTTGACTCATGTTTACCTCGTGATCTACTAAGAACACCTAGCTATCAATTGCTGAATGTGAGTCAAGGCATAGGTAAATTCATTTGATCAAAGGCTCTACTCCAGTTGAGATCAACAACAGGATTTAGGCCAATGTATCTTTTGTCCTGGGAGAGGTATACTAACCCAAGTATTTAAAAAGGGAAATAGGAAACAGCTCTTTGAGTAGCAGTTTTCTTTTGCACTTCAGTATGGCATATTGTAATGATCTCTAATATCACTACCTATTTACACATCTGTTCAACATTTGCCTACAATTACATAGCTTTCTGTTATTGTTGTTCCTGCGTTTGTCATCATATTGATGTAGCTATACATTTAAATTGATTGTAATTGCCATATTTCCTGGAAAAGCTTGGTTTTGTTTAAGTATTTAATTAAACTATTGCCCTGAATTAAAAATAATTGTGTACCCATGTTCTAGGATAATAACACCTCCTCTCTCTTGCTTTTCCTTTCTCTAGAAAATAGGTGTTTTCTTTAATTCATACAATGTGTAGATTAATTAAAGGTCAGGTAGAGAAAAAGTAGATAATTAACCAGAACAGAAAATCTCAATGGATTTAAGAATGGCCTTTTCTTCTATTTTTGTCAACACACTTCCATTGGCTCTTCAAGATTCTTTCTCTTTGCTATTTTTTCAAAGTATTTTATTTCAGTCTCTCCTCCAATGAGTTCGAAGTGGAACACATCTCCACCTCATCCACATGCTTTTACCCTCACAACATAGCCTTCAACATTTCACAAATGAAAATAAGGATATGTGTGGCCAAGGAACTTCTGAGTGTGTTCAAGATGGTAAAAGTTATTAATGAGGAATAACACTCAAACCAGGAGAGGCTGCAGCAGTTTGCTTTGGCCTGAGTCTATTGGGAAGGACAAGAGTCCATTCCCCCTTCTCCTTTCCCTATCGGTTAACTCCTTCAGTCTGCAGCTATGTGAAACATAAGCTTTTTTCTTCTTTTGTATTCTCCATAACATCTAGTAGAAAAATATGTGGGATGTGATGTCACTTGGGTCACTGTTCCAAGCTTCTCTGCTCCTATCCTGTTTCATTCTATGATTCTATGATTCATTGGCTGCTGCTTGTAGGTGCAGAAAGCATCTGAGCATCAGGCAGAAGTGTAGCTATAGTAATTGGGAGGGGGGGTGGATAAGGGCATTACCCTGCAAATAAGACTTCTGCTAGCTGAATGTAATTTTCCTTCACTTGCCACATTTCTAGCACTGGAGTAACTTAAAACTTCGGTGGAGCATTTTGAATTTCCATTTAGGCATTCACAGAAAAAGGGGCAGGCAAAATTACCAAGGGAATACAAACACAACAAATGTGTTTTTTAAAACATATTCAGAGGATTTGAAGAGCTGTGTTGGCTATCCAGTAAAATACAGCAAAATCCAAAATCCACAAAAGAGTGATACTTTTCTTGGCCAACCAGAATGCACAAAATATGTCACTTCTAAGCTTCACTGGCTTCTTCATTAGACATAAATTTCTGCTTGACCAGAATATAATGTTTTTACATGATTATTTTGTTACTATTGTAACCATTTTATTTCCTTGTGCTGGCTCTATGCCATAATAAATGTCAATGTCAATGACATAAAATTGGGGGCTGAAGGAAAATTTCATTGGAAGGGCAGAATTCTTATTGGGTGGGCAATGCCTTCATTTTGCAGCCCCTGTAGCTATACCTCTGGCATGCTTTATTTTGCTCAAGGACATGCTTTATTTTGCTCAGTGTTACTGTGGTGAGGTGACAAATAAGATGCAAGGCTGATGTTTTTAATGGCACGTCTTCCATAATGTCAAAATCCAGCCAATAGAAATAAAACGAACTAAACTCAAATGAAATGTGACAGATTGCTAGTTGGGATGTGTTCTTAAGTAGGTAAGATATATTATCCCAAACTAAATTTCCAAGTGTTTCCTTTGGTTGTTTGGGGGGAAAAACCCCTCTCTTTTAATTTAGCTCATCTATATTTCTTGCCTTTTATACCTCATTCTGCTGCATCTTGCCATATGTAAAACATTTCTGAAAGGTGTCAAAATGGCTTGTCATGGGCTTGGAATGAGAGTAAAATGAAATGTCGATATCCTAGCATACTTATATAAATAAGGAGAGATTCCAATGTAAACCTTTCATTTGGCAGTCATTTCTCCATCAGCAAGCAGTAAATGATACAGAATTCACAGTTTTCACACACATACACACAGAGAGCCCCCAAAATCAGGAAATGGAATATGTGCTTTTAGTAATTTTAATATTAAAAGCCAGCTTCTCTCTCTCTCTCTCTCTCTCTCTCTCTCTCTCTCTCTCATCTTTTGTAACTGGAAAAATATTTTTAGCTCTTGGATCTATGGCAAGAAGTTTTTTAAAAGGTTTTCTGGATATATGGGCTGGACGTCTAGGTTTTCCTCTCTTTCTAATGTTGTTTCCATCACTTAGAAACACAGATGGTGGAAATGGGGAACAGTCATTAGTGAATGTCAAAAAATTATTTATGATGGGCAGTATGATGTCTTTGCTTTTTAAAAAATGAAATGAAAGCTATATTGAAAGATATGAAAAACTTTTTACTGTGGAGCTTTTGGGAAATTTCAGCTTTATAAGTATAGTCTATTATATCACCATGTTCGTCTCTCTGACATGTCTTTCATACAAATTATTTCTCAAAAGCACTAGCAAACCTTTTGGAGATTATGTGCGGCAGAATTATCATAAATAAATGTGCATGCACGGAAACATTTGTATGCTTTTTGAAATCATTAGAGATGGCTGTGGGAATTGTTAAGTGCCTTTCCTCTCAAACATAAATTTTTATTTAGTATAATTGCATCCCACCCTTTCCTTGAGGCATTCGGGACACCATATGGTCTCTGCTCCTATCTTCCTGTGAAATAGGTTAGGCTGACATACAGTGATTGGCTCACGGTTATCCAATGAAGTTTTAGGGTTGAGTAGAGAATTGTATCCAGGCCTCCCATTGCCTGGCTACTAAAAGGATTTCTGGTCTTAATTTTCTGCTCATGGCTGATGATTTGAAATTGAAATAGGGTGCATGTGTTTTAATTTTCAGTGAGATGAAACAGAGCTAGGAAAAGTTACTTTTGAGGACTATAACTCCCAGCACCCCCCCTACCCTACAAACGGGAGTAGATTATAAGGGAGTTAATGTCTCTCAGCTTCATCCATCAGGTTCTCTGAGCACTGACAGGCAAGATCTGGGGAGTAGAGAGATGGACTTTCATTGGTCTATTGGGATTCCATCCCCTTAACCGGGTGCCCACACTTGTCTGGGTTTGAGTGTGTTTATCAAATGATGGGTGTCAGGAACAGATTAGGGCTTACGTTGGTGTACCACCCACCCTGCTGCTCGATAGTCTCTCTTCCTAGCTGGGGGGTTGGTGTTGGATATTAGCACCCACACTGAGACTGCCCTGTCAGGAGTAGCTCAGGATTTCATGTCTGCCATAACAACAATGGGTCTGTCCCAAGCTGCTAGGTACATTCTGGACCTCATCTTCTGTGCTGGAAGGGGTGATGGTGATCTGGGGGTTGAAGAACTATCTATAGTTCCACTGTCATGGAAAAGATAATTACCTGGTGGGGTTTAGACTTGCTGAAACTCATAACCCTTTCCAGGTTTTTTTTCTTCTTTTTTAACCATTTTTACACTTTTATTTGCTTATATACATAAAATAACAATACATAACAGTCAATATATTATAACATTATAACAATTAGTAGTGACAAATTGATTCTTCATATTATCTTCATCTTCATCCATTAATATCTTCTTATTCAATATTCTGTCTCAAGTACAAATTGAATGAAGCACTTTAAACCCCCCTGTCATCTTATTTCATCTTTTCCTCTCATATACAATAATTTCAATTTTATATTGTTTATTCTTCACATTCTTACTTCCCAAACCAAATTTACATATTCTTCAAAAGGTCTCCATCTCTCTTTTTTATAATTTTTACTTTGCAATATTGTGGTTAATTTATCCATTTCTCTTATCTCCAATACCTTTTGTACCCAGTTTTTGGGAAACTATAGTTTTTGGGAAACTATTAAGATGGTCCATCCTAGGAGGTTTATAGATCTGGATGGATTCCTGATGCCTCTTGGGAAGTTTTCTGCTGCCTTGGCAGGCTATTCTGTCAGTGGACTCTTTCATACAAGGCTAAATTGGAAGTATAATTTAAGGTCAATTCGAATGCAATCATGGGTTTTATGTTATTGCAAATTAACTCTTCACATGCAAATTCGGGCAGGAGGGAAGCCAATTCGAATGCAATCATGGGTTTTACCTTATTGCGAATTAAAGCTTCGCATGCAAATTCGGGCAGGAGGGGGTTAATTTCGGGTAATGGGAAGTAATTCCGAACGGAGCAGGGGTTCATGTAAATTCGCTAAACAAGCGAATTTACATAAATCCGCATTGGCTCCATTCGGAGTTGGGAGAAATTCCTCCCCGTTTGAAAGAGTCCTGTGTCTCATACAACCTCTGGAATGGGGAAATGATCAGGGCAGTGGACATGATTGCTCCTACAAGATAAAGTCAAAACAACCCCATAGTTTTCCAGAGAGCTGGAGGTAATGAAACAAGTGTGAAGGCAACTAGAGTGATTTTTGTTAAAAAAAAGAAATCTGAATGGGTCTGATCAAACACAGGCTACAGCTTATCCAAGGGCCTATTCTGTGGCAATTCAGGTAGCAAAGGCAAATTTCTTCTCTGACTCTATTGCAGAACTGTTTCAGGTGGTCAGGGGTTTACACATAGGCCCAAGAGAAGAAAATCTGGACCACTTGATAGACCACTGGGAAAAACTTGGCCAGCACTTTGCAGATAAAATCACTTGTTCCACTCTGCCGTGGATACAGCTCCAACTCTGGCCCATGTAACTCTCTTCCACACTTGTCCAGTGATAATGGATACTTTTCAGTTGATGCAACCTAAGGATGTAAAATAAATAAATAAAGAATTCCTGGACCGGTGAGAGTCACCACATGTGTGTTAAAGTCTTTCCCTTCCTGGCTCATTATAACTTTTATCTTTTCACTGGTTTTAACTATTGCTTAGTTTAATTCAGTTTTAAGGGTTGGGAGGTTGGGTAGTGGGTGACTGGATTCTTTTTAGTTTGTCTATTTTATTCCTGTTGTACTCCGCTCCGATTGTTGAAAAAGAGGAGCGGGTTATAAATTATTATTAGTATTATTATTATTATTATTATTATTATTATTATTTTAAAAACTGTGTAAGAACAGGCAAGACAGTAGAGGAAGTGGTTAATGCTTCACTAAAATGAAACAGAGTTCCTGCTTGCCTGACAGTGGCAGTTATAAAACCATTGTTTAAAAAGCCCTCTCAGGATAAGACAATTCTGGATAAATGTCAGTCAGGTTCTGGATCATGTGGTGGCTTCCCAGATTCAGGGATTTCTGGATAAATCAGATTATCTAGATCAATTTCAATGTGGTTTCAGGGCTGGATATGGACAGATACCACTCTGGACACCTTGAATGGTGATGACCTACACCATGAACCAAACAGGGAGAATGTTTCCCTGTTGGTTCTGCAAGAACTCCCAGTGGCTTTTGATATCATCAACCATGCAAGCCTTCTGGCTCATCTTGCTGGGATAGAACCTGGTGGCACTGTTTTACAATGGCTTCATTCCTTACTAGAGGGTTTGTTACCCAAAAAGGTGGGGGGAGTTGGGGTCCCTACCAACAGTGTCAGCATCTCTTTGGTGTGTTGGGGGAATTATTAACTCAAAAGGAGGCCTGCAAGAGGTGAGTAACTTTGGTGATTTTTCCATGTATGTATACCAGTACTAACTGCAGAGAGACACTGGTTTTAGTTAGAAATGTGCAAAAGTACATGCAAGCACACAATCAATTAAGCATTGGTTCAAGAACCATACAAGGGAGAAAGAAAGAAAGAAAGAAAGAAAGAAAGAAAAGTGTGATAGGTTAGATAGTGATAAATCAGGAATTAGAAAGGGTGATAATTATCAGTCCTGAAGAGAGTGTCCCACAGAAGACAGACAGTGGCTCAGATGGAGTCTTAAAGATATACAGAGAGTGGAACTCTGGTCTGGGATAGAGCCTTGGTCTGCAGCAGCAAATTGGCCATGTGTGGGACAGATATTTATATCCTGTTCTTCACCCTCAAGATGTACTTGGTGCTACCCTCCAGTGTAACAGAGACTTGATGGTCTTCCCATGGTACTGACAGTAAGGATTCTGGAATGGCTGATGGCTCTAACTCTGGAGTGACAAAACATTGATTGAATCTGAGACAATTTCTGGATAGTTGGATAGGAAGGGCTGTACTGGGACACAGTCTGGGGTGGGGAGAAGATGTAGTCTTTAACTGTTTTGTGATGGGACTTCTTAGTCTTTATCACAAGAAGATAAGCAGAAATAATAATAATAATATTTTATTTCTATTAACAAATAAAATCAACATGGTACATAAAATTAAAATACAGTCATCTAATCTAAAATACATCTAAAATACATCAACAAGAAAGAGTTGTTACAGTATTGTCCACAATTTTTTATGTCAGATCGTTCTATTCGGGAGTAGGAATGTTCTTTAGTTGATTATACGAGATCAAATGGATAGGCCTGCCAGAAGAGATCCATCTTAAGTGCCTTTTTGAAGGCATCTAAGGTAGGTATAAGACAGATCTCTTCCGGCAAGTTGTTCCAAAATCTAGGGGCTGTAGCAGAAAATGTCCTATAAAAGATTGTTTTTAACCTAATTTTTGGATGCTCCAGTAGTTTTTTTCCTGATGATCTGAGAGCATGGGGTGGATTATGTAGGGAGAGGCATTCCCTTAAGTAACTCAGGCACAGGCCATAAGCCTGGGGAGAGGCTGGAATAATCAGCAAACCCATTTAACTTTTATTGTGGTATGATCTAGGCTTTTCACATGTCTTTGTGCCATCATGCCTTTCCCATGTGAAACTTCCTAGTGTTCCAAAGGTCATTGTGACCTCTTAAAAACATGTCTGACTCTAGATATCAAATATGAAAGTATGAAACCCCATATTCAGTGAGATGGATGTAGGGAAAACCCAGAAGGTGCTGGGAGACTCCTGCTTGACCCCTTAGCTGTTGGCCTGTGGGGTCCCTCAGGGTTCAGATCTATTCCTTGTGCTATTCAACATATATATGAAACTGCTGGGAGAGGTTGCCTGTAGTTTTGGGAATAGATGCCGTCAGTATGTGGAGGACACCCAACTCTATTACTCCTTTCCATCAAAAGCCAAGGAAGCCATTTTGATCCTAAACTAGTGCCTGTCATCAATAATGGATTGGACAAGGGTGAGCAAATTGAAACTCAATCTGGACAAGACAGAGTTACTCCTCCTCAGTTGAAAGGCTAGTCAGGGGATAGGGGTTCTGCCTGTGCTGAATGGGGTTATGATCCCTCTGAAGTTGCAAGTACACAACTTGGGTGTGCTCCTGGATTCAACCCTGAGCCTGGAAACTCAGGTTTCAATAGTGACTAGAAGCACATTTGCACAGTTAAAGCTCATTTGCCAGCTGCACCTGTTTCTTGAGATGTCAGATCTGAACATGGTGATACATGCCATAGTTATGCCCCAGTTGGATTACTGTAATATGCTCTACATGAGGCTGCCTTTGAGGAGTATTTGGAAACTTCATCTGGTCTAAAGAGATGCAAGCAAATTGCTAACTGGTGTGGCTACAAGCTACATGGTTTTCAAAATTGCTGTCTCAGTGGTTACCATATTCTAAAAAAATCAAATTCATCAAATAACTGTATACTATGGCTATTGTGTTGTGAGGCCCAACTAATGTGCAATCAAACTAGAAAATGAAATAAGAAAGCCTAATGTTTAATGAAATTTAAAGAGAAGTGGTGATTCTTTTGGAGTATCATTTATCTCTCATAATGGGCTCTTTGGTGCCTGCTAATTTGACATTATGTTATTTTTCAAAAGTGCCTCTCATCCAATCAGCATCTCTGAGAAAGTCTAACTGGTGAAACAAAGCATCCATATCAAGCAGCGACATCTGGCGCAGGTACAAATGAAATCAGCAAGCCTCATTCATCTTAGCGGCTGCTTGCCAAGCACTCTAAAATGAAAACATACTAAATCTCCTCCATATTTTGATGGTGAAAGATTAAGAGAGCATAATCCACTTGGAGTTTAAATATTTCATGCTCCAGTTCTAAACCATAAGTTGGTGTTTGAAAAGTCATTTTGTTTGTTTGTTTGTTTGTTTCCACGACTCATGACCTACTGTTGGGTGAGGGGAATGTGGAATTCTGGTTCAGTTTTCCCTCTACCCAGTTCTATAAGTATCTCTGAGGGAGGGAGATCTTCCATTCCATCTTCTTTCACTTTGTACCCTCCAATTGTCTCAGCATAGTAGAGGGCAGTTCTTTATCATCCTTTATCATCTCACTTTTTCAGCTACTTTTGAAATGTCCCAGTTTCTCTTTCCTCTTCATACTTTCCTCTGGTTCCCATTGTGTGCAACATGAACTCCATCAACACCCTGGATACTACCATTGTTTTCCCCCATTCCAGGGGCATGTTAAAGAATTGAGGACTTGGGGATATGTAAATGAAACATTTGCCTCCCATTTTGTCATCTGGAATAGATTGTTTTATGCTCTATTGTTGCAGACCAGATATTCCACAGTATCCCATAGTCAGAGCTTGGTAATGTATCTTTTTGGACTACAGCTCCCCATATCCCCAGCCAGCACAGCCACTGGCTATGATGTCTATTACTATGGAGAGTTGTGCTCTGTTTTTCCAAGCTCCAGCCATGGTTCCTGGGAAATCCTCCCAGGCATCATAAAACTGCAGCTTTAATATAAAAATCCAGAACCTGTTTTGTGCTACAGTATCCTGATTTTTATTCTCTGCTGCTAGAGTTTTTGTTTGTTTTTTTACATTACAGTATTACGTTTTATTGATTATAGTAAGCTTTCTCATAATAAGCCACTCAGAGAACATTTGTTGCTGTGTGGCATGTAAATAAATTAACAAACAAGCACACATTCATTGTTTTTAAAAGAACAGCTGGGGGATTTCTAAGGGATGACATAAAGAAGGCTTCCCAAGCTGGTGCCCTCCAGATGTTTTAGACAACTACTGCCATAATTCCTGGCTATCAGCTGTGCTGAGTTTTAAACTTTGGGAAACTACAACTGGTTGACCTTAGGCCAATGGTCACCTCTCAGTCTAACACATCTCACAGAACTGTTGTGACATTTCCTCCAAGTGTCTCGATTTGGCAGCCACAGTCCCAGTTAATCCTCTGTCACTGCACCTCTTCAGCTCCTTTTAAAATACCCCAGTTCCTCTCTCTTACTACTACTTACCCTTTCTGCCCTCAGCTTACTTCAATTGTTGTAAACCAAGTTCAAAATGCAAAAGTAGTTTGCAGTCTATTAATTCAATGGGAGGAGAGGAGAGGCAGGAAGAATTGTTCGTTTCCCTTTAAACTAAGGCAAAAGTAAACTGCTGCAGCCTCTCCGAGCTTGGGTGTTCCTCCTCATTAATAACTTTTACCATCTTGACTACATTCTGATGCTGCTTGATCACATCCATCCTGTTTTTAATCTGTGATGTGTTGGAAGGTATGGATATGAGGATGTGCATTTGGGTGTGCCTCTTCTTAATTTGGATGAGAATTCACAGCACCCCTGTCTCACCTGTGGTCACAACAGGTGGATGCCATAGGTGCCCTGACTGGTGGATGGTTTGTCTTGAGATGGACAGTGAGTGAACATCCCATCAGGTTGTGCACTCCTGAAGTCTCACCTGATGTGGTTCATACTCACACACACCCCAGTGATTCCCCTCGGCTTCCTGGTTTTTCCCTACATCTATGGCTAAACTTGGTCATCATCTTCATCTTCATCATCATTATCGTGGGAGGCTGAGCAATGTGTGTACTTTGGCCTCGAATGTTGTGACCAGTTCTTTATTGGCAAGTCCCATCTCACAATGATTCCAAAAGTGCCCAGTTCCCCCTCAGTTTCCACTCTGCAACTCAGCACCATTTCTGCCTGTGCATAATCACTCCACTCAGGAATGCCTTTAGAGAAATGGTAGGGCAATCTATCACTTGAGAAAAGTAGCTGATATAGTGAGTGGGAAATGCTGTTGTTGGGAGTTATCAAGTGCAGGTTCCATAATCTGCTGGATAGTTTGTTAGGTGTTTTTTAAAAAAACAAAAACAAAACCTAGCCTTTTAATCTGCCAAGTGTCTTCCAAAATGAAGACCTTTCTCACATGTGAAACACATGGAGGATTCATTTTGTTTCCTTGCAGTTCAGTTTTATACTACATGCTACCTTAAATGCATTGCATGTAAGTAAAAGGTTTGGGGTCCCTATACAGGAAGAGAAGGGATTTAAACTTTCTCCAGCTAGCTTGTTTCTTTTCAATGAATTCACCTCCATGGAGGTTAAGAAAAGAAAACAATGGCATCAATGGTTCCCCCTTTTCCTTTTTTTAACCTATGCAGGGATGGGCAGGGTGCCAATCTACACTGCACTCCACACACTTACTTTGAATAAAGTACAACACACACACACAAACATTCAAAGATATAGTCATGTTAGTCTCTATATACTAATTCTACAGAATAAGGTGCTACAAGATATCTCTACACAAAAATATTAGCAAAGTACTGTACTATTAATGAAATGTAGCACTTAGTTTAACCCTGTTCCAAAGCTTAGGTGTATTTACTGGGGACAGCTTTTTTCCCCTTCAATATTTTTATGTGACCCTGCAATCCTGTTTCCAGGGCAGTTCAGAAAAAAACAAGTTCACAAAAGTATTTACACAGAGAGAGAGAGAGAGAGAGAGTGCGAGAGAGAGAGAGAGAGAGGCAAAGCTTTTTGGAAAAATCCACAAAATTATAACAACAGAATTTTTTTAAAAATCAACAGGACTTAATCTGTATCTTCTGGGATTTTTAAAAAGTCTTTGCTGTCTCCAAAAGACAATAAAATCATTTTCTGTGGTTTTTCTGCACTATGTTGCTGCATTCTGGAAGAATTTAGTCCTGACGTTTTGCCTGCATCAGTGGCTGGCATCTTCCAAAGATGCCAGCCACAGATGCAGGCAAAACATCAGAAATAAATTCTTCCAGAATGCAGCCAAATAGCCCAGAAAAACCACAGAAAACTGGAGATGCCACCCATGAAAGCCTTTGACTTCACAGTAAAGTACATCAAACGTCTCTGGAAACAATGTTCTACAATTGACAGGCTTCCACACTGCACAATTATGGTACTATTACTCTACTTTAATTGTCATGGCTCCATCCTATAGAATTTTGGGCTTGGCAGTTTAGGAAGGGGTATTTAGAATTCTCAAATAAGGAACTCTAGTGCCTTCCCAAACCATAAATCCCATGGCAATTAAAATGAAATCATAGTGCTATACTTGCGTAATATGAAAGGGCACATAGACTGCATCTACACTGCAAAATTAATGCAGTTTGATACCACTTTTACTGCCATGGCTCAATACTATGGAATTGTAGTTATGTGTGATATTTCACCTTCTCTGTCAGAGAGCTCTGGTGCCACAACAAACTACAGATCCCAAGATTCCATAGGATGGAGCCATGACAGTTAAAGCTATGTAATTCTGCATTGTGGCAGCAGCCTCAGTGCCACCACCAAGAACACTGTATCTCGGGCAACCCACCATCTGTTTCTCTCTCAGCATAAAGTGGGAAAAGAAAGAATCAAGCAAAACTCTTGAGGCTGATTTGTTTTAGCATGATCTTTTCTGGATATGTATAGGGATGCAGTGGCTCAAGTTGTTAAGATGCTGACTCTGTTGATTGCAAGATTGGCAGTTTGGCAGTTCGTGGTCTAGAAGCTGCATGATGGGATGAGCTCCCATCACTAGTCCCAGCTTTTGCCAACCTAGCAGTTCGAAAGCATGTAACCTCTCGTTTGGACTTCTATAATGCATTCTACTTAGGGCTACCTCTGTGCCAAGTTCAGAAACTTCAGACAGTACAAAACATGGCAGCAAAATTAATCAAAAGTACTTCTCAGAACGATCATATAACACCCATTCTGAAGTCCCTTCATTGGCTGCCAATCAGTTTCTGAGCAAGATACAAAGTGTTGGTGATTACCTTTAAAGCCCTACATGGCTTGGGTCCAAAATACTTCAGGGAACGCCTTCTTCCATACTGTCTGTCCCACACACTGATGTCCTCGAGTAAGAACCTCCTTCAGCCAATAAGAGCTAGGCTAACTTCTGTTTCTCAAAGGGCCTTTTCTATTTCTGCACCAAAGTTGTGGAATGAACTGCTGGAAGAGATCCACCATATTTCCACTCTTACAGCCTTCAAAAAGGCTCTTAAGATGGATCTCTTCTGGCAGGCCTTCCCAACCTAGCTAATATATCCTAGTTTCTCCCCCTGTGAATGTTTATGAATATGACTCTGATTTGTGATGTATGTCTCTCCGCCTGCCAAACTGTTTTTATGTTTGTTTATTTATTTTGTATTTTTAAATTACTTTTAATTTGATTGTTTAATTGTAGTTTTAATATTGGGGAGGGGGGTTGGGAAGGGATCAATTGGTATTTTATTGTATTTTTAATGCATTTATATTGTTGTAACCTGCCCGGATTCCTAGTGATTGGGTGGGCTATAAAGAAATCGTTGTTGTTGTTGTTGTTGTTGTGACAGGATAGTCTATGACAATGCTGGGTCTATTGGCTTAGTAACGGAGATGAGCACCGTCCCCTATGGTTGGACATGCCTTGACAACCTTGTCAGTGGGGAATACCTTTACCTTTATCAATCCAGTGCATCACAAGAAAGTGATTGACATCAAAGCTGCTATTGATTCCTTTATTCTGCCTCTCACTTTTCCATTCTATGTTGTTTCTGATTTTACCCCATATTGCCAACTGCACAAGAATCTACTTCATTACTACACATTTTATTTCCCCATTGCACGAAATGTATCCAGCTGCACATTAAAATTGTAGCTGCCCCACCCTACTCCTTTGCTTTAAAACCTCTCTCCAGACATCTCTCTCAAACATTTCCAATGTGTTTGTTTCTCAGCCTGGAAATTCTAGCATTTCTGTAAATAAACAGTACCACCATTAGGTGTTTTCCATTAAATTGCACCAAGCACAGTATGCTCATGCAATGCAAGAATACCCAGACATTTCTAATGAAGATCAGGCTTACTGTGGAAGAATTTAGCAATGGTGGTGGTGAGGCTTCCAGATGAGAACTGGGCTTCCAATTCTTTTCTAAACAACCAAAATTTTTGGTTGGTTTTGGGGACAGCTTCTGATTTCATGCTTTCTTTTCTTTCTCCATCATTTTCCCTCTTTTCCCGTCATATTTCTGGTCTTTCTTTTTAATTTCTCTCCATGTTTTTCACTACTTCACCTTCTAGAAATTCCTCCAGTAGGTTTACCCTGATGTGAAAGAATGTGTGTGTAAAAGAGAGAAGGGGTGGTATACAAAGCAATCCTACGTACAGCCAGTTCTCCATATCAACAAATTCTGCATCCATGGTTCAACCATCCACACTTTGAAGGTTAAAAAAATAAATAAATAAAACCCCAAACATTAATTTTGCCATTTTATATAAAAGACAACATTGTATCACACCACTGTATATAATGTATACAAATGTATACTGTATATAATGTATATAATGTATACTGTATATAGTGTTATACTTTAACTATTATTATGTTATGTCTTGTATTTTGTAATTTGTATTTTTAAATACTTTCTTCCTTTTATTTTGGTATTATGATATGTTTGTATTTTGTTTTAATTTATTTAATATTAGATGAGTGGAGTTGTGCTGGGGAAGGAAGGGGTTAATTATGACCTTTATTTATTTATAATGTATTCTTATGATATTGTTTCAATTGTATTGTATTATATTGTACCCCTCTATTGTTGTAACCTGCCCGGATTCCATGTGATTGGGTGGGATATAAATAAATCCGTATTGTTATTGTTATTGTTATTATGGGACTTGAGAATCCATGGATTTTAGTATGTGGGGAGGGGCTGGAACCACACCCCAATAAATATCAACAGCTCACTGTATGAAATCTAAATCCCACTGAATTCTGTAGAATTCATTTCCAGGTAAATATGATAAAGCTATCATGGTGTACTAGTTTGAGCATTGGACTACAACTCTGGAGACTAGTGTTCGAATCCCTGCTCAGCCATGTAAATCCACTGGGTGATCTTTGGCAAGTCACATTCTCTCAGCCTCAAAGGATGGCAGTGGCAAACCCCCTCTGAAGAAACTTGCCAAGAAAACCCCATGATAGGGTCTCTTTTGGGTTGCCATAAGTCAGAAATGACTTCAAGATACACAACAACAACAACAAAGCATAGGGATGCAGTATTAGAAAGGAAGGAAAGGGTGGGGAGTAGAAAAAAGCATGAAGTTTGTGACCACAAAATCCTTATGGTTCCCAAGCACAGGAGTTAAAAATGCTGACAGAGGAAGCCAGGCAGAGCTGGGAGGTGTATTAAAGTGAAGTCACTTCAGTGCACCTTAAAAAGTCATCCACCTTCAACCTTGAACCCCTTGCATATTTTAATTTGCCTGATTATTTTCTTCAGAAACTGGTACAGTATATGAGTCTGTGCCCCATATCTTTTGAGAGCTGAGCACACATATCATCCTGTGTTTTCCCCTATCAAGCCATGCGTTTCTGGTTTCCTTGATCAGCTCACTCACAAATATATTCATGGTGTATACCCACACTAAATTAGAAGCAGATCCAAATATATATTTTTGCGCATGGGCTCACAACAAACTAAGTGGCCACTGTACTCTGTGCATGCAATACAGCTACTGCATACAAATGAGCTGAGGCTTTGCAGGCAGGAGAGGCTTCCCCCAAAACCAAGCTGATGTGAACATTGCGAAATCTAATAGCAATAAATGATGTGTTAAATCCTACACCTTATCTGCAGATCTTTTATTTAAAACAACAACTGCACAGGATGCCCAGTCAAGATTGGATGCATGGCAAGGAAAAAGAGAGTTGAATATATACACACACATTGGCGTTTTCTTGGTTTCCTTTTCGCACACACATGTGCCCAGGTTGGAGCTGCTATTTGCACCAGGGAGGAAGTAGCTGTGGACATATATTGTGAGGATTGTGCAAGGTATGAAATAAACCTCTAGTATTAGAGTATGGCCAGATCCTATCTGATCCTGGAGGTTAAGCAGGGTCGGCCTGATTAGTACTTGGAGGGGTCTCAGGTGCTGTAAGCTATAGTTCAGAGAAAGGAACTCCCCAAACCATCTCTGAGTATTCGTTGCCTGAGAAAACCCTATGAAAAATGTATTGGGTCACCATAAATCAACAGATAAATGTTGGCACAAACTTAAGGCACAAATATATACATACACTAGAGTGTGAACTGAATTTGGAGATACTAAAGAGTTCATATTCTACTTTCGCAGCAACCAGGCAGCTAACTGGTTGTTGAGGAAGGAATTTGTTATTGGATGGGGGCTGTATTTTCCTTACTGCAGCATTTTAAGCATTTTAATCAGTTGGCTTGTTTATTTGTTGGTTTTAAAAACAATTGCTCTTGTGTTATGTTTTGATTATATCTTTTCCATGGTATTATTGTGAGCCATTTTGAGTCCTATTTAATAAACAAATAAATAAATGCAGGAGAGACATCCAATACATTTGAGGGTGGGTAGCCATGTCGGTGTCTTGTTGAGAAAAACAACAACAACGTGTTTTGTGTCATATTAAAAACTAACCCATTTCATTTGGCACAAACTTTCAAGGACTGCTGAAATGGGATGAAGTCCACAAGAGTTTTGTTAAATAAAACTTGTCATTAACACACTATATGCTTCTATTGTTTTTAAACCCAGTAAGGAACGAAAAAGCTAACTAGCTAGCTAACCAATGAGCCTCGCCAAGTAGCCATTCTGATTTAGTGTCTTGGGCATCAATACAATTTAGTCAAAATTCAGGGTGGATGATGTTTGGATTGTTTTTCTGTCGAAGAGTCCAGATGCAATGCATTTCATTCAATACTCAAATCCCTTTAATACCCTTTTGAAAAGTTTAAGTGTAACATAAGTGTAACAAGTGTAACATAAGCCTGATACTAGAAGTCTGCATGCAGTGAATTTCAGCCACCATGTCTGTTCTTGAGGAACATTTCCAAAAGGGAAGAAGTCTGTTTAAGGAAATGTCAAGTTTGCCATGGAATCATTATCTGCTCAATGAAGTTCACGCATCAATAAAATCTACTTTACTTAAAAGCAGGAGATAAGGGGGGGGGGGGACACTGCCTCTTCCAAACTCATAACAGTTGGCTAGAAATGTCCTGTAAGAGCAGAGAAAGTGTTTTTCTTTGTTTTTTTATGCATTGGATCATTATTTAATAATTGTGTTGAACTTAGACTGGCTTTTTGTTGCACTGAAAATTTTGTAAAAAAAAAAATAGCAAGTAAAGTTTCTTTCTCCAACTGCTTTATGCAAAAATGACTGGATAGAATTCCATGAAATTTGGAGGGTATATTCCAGTTATTCTGAGTTAAAATAAAAGCTATGTAGCATATGTAAAATTTGCTTTGATGGAAACCTGGGAGCATCCTAATTATTATTTTTATTCAATTTTCACCAGAATTGTAGGATATGTTTGAGGTGGGATATATGTTTGAGGTGAGATAGACATAACAAGCAGACTACATGGCATACACAAAATTCACCTGGAGAATTTGGCAGGAGAAGTATTATTTTCATTCTTGCAGGGTAATGAGATAAATCATTTTGATGAGCAGAATTCAAAAATTATTTTGAGCTGCACTGTTTTAAAGTCCCATTGAGTGTAACTAGATCAAGCCCTAGAAAGATGTGCATGAGACAGTAGTGAGGAATAAGCACTAATGAGCATAACATGGCTTATGTCTGAGTGGAAAGGGGTATAATCCATTGTTGCCGCGTAACTATTAGTGTGGCATTGGTGCTGAACCTTCGTAACTGTACAGACCAAGGTTTGCTTTTTGGATGGCAAGTCACAGAACACCAACACCACCCTGACATACTGGCTGGGGGAATCTGGTGGTTTAGGAAAGGTTAAGGAACTTTGCTCTGAATAGGAATAGCCACAAGACACAAACTAATTCATTACTGCATTAGCTAACATTCTTCAGCAACAGAGTACAGTATCTCCTCCTCAAACCTACTCACCCCTTCACAATCTCCCCCACTGCATCAACAGGAACCAACTATTTATGCAGCCTGTGTCAGGAAAATGCCTGCCTTAGCAAACTTGACCCAAGATGATCACCCCATTATTGACACTTCCCTGGCCCTCTGGAAGAAGCTTCCTGTAAGCCTGAGCAAGGAAGAGATCCTTAATCTTCATATGTCAAAATAAGGAAACTAGTTAGAAGGATGGTCTGCCAGTGTGATAGTTTTATTTCTTTACTCTTTGCATTCTCTTGTCACTTGTGGCCAGGCTTACTTGTTGGAGTTGTCTGGATGTTCAGAAAAACATGTTGGTTAATTTATTCTCTATTCTTATGTCTTTCTGTTTTCTGGTCTGTATCAGATACTCAGCACACATGTACATGCATCAGTTCCCAATATTCTGTCACACTGTGGTAAAGGTGTGCAACAGATATGGAACAGGGGAGCATTTTTCTGCTTTGGGACCTTGCAGGAGATGGATAAATGGACTGCCAAAAATACCAATGTAAACACATACACAGAGAGATAAGTCCATTCTGTGTTTATGTGCCTTCAAGTCCCTCATCGACTTATGGAGACCCTAAGAATTTTGGAGGGTTTTCTTAAGCAAGGAATACTCAGAGGTGGCTTTGCTTCTTCTTTCCTACTGGACATACATTGTAAGCCACTTTGTGTCCCATATCATGATAGGAACAGGATATAAATCACATAAATAAAATTTTTAAAAAAACAGGTACAGTGGGTCCTTGGTAGCCACTGGCACTTAGCTCCAACTGCCTTATTAACTACAGCAAAGCCTTTTACTTCATAGATCATGAAAAGCTACTCTCAGAAGAATGAGAGTGCCAGAATATCTGATTGTCCTGATGCATAAGCTTTACTCAGGACAAGAGGCTGCTGTTAGAACAGAATACAGAGAATCAGCAAATGGGTAGGGCATGGTAGCATATTCTCATCCCAATTTATTCAATCTGTGTGCAGAAAACATTGTTCACACAGCAGGCCTAGAGTCAGAGGCAAGAGGAATGAAGACTGGGAGAAGTAACATTAACAACCTAAGATATGCAGATGACACAATACTACTAACCAACAAGGACCTAAAACAATTACTGAAAAAGGTCCATGAGGAAAGCAACAAGGTAGATTTAATGCTGAACATTAAGAAAACAGAAATAATGACCACAGAAGAGCTACAAGAATATATCCTAGACAATGTAAAAACAGAAATAGTCAAAGAATTCCCATACCTTGAATCAAATATAGAACAGAATGGAGACTGCAGTCAATAAATCAGAAGGAGACTAGGAATGGAAAGGGCAGCTATGTAAGAACTGGACAAGATCCCAAAGTGCAAAAATATAACTCTGAACATAAAATTCCAAGCCATTGTATTCCCCCATCACCATGTACAGATTTGAGAGCTGGACAGTGAAGAGCTCATTTGAGATGTGGTATGAGAGGAAAGTGCTGAAGCTACTTTGGATTGCCAAGATCAAGCCTGAATTCTCCCGGGAAGGTAGGATGACTAAATTCAGACTGTCTTCCTTTGGCCACATCATGAGAAGGCATGAATCATTAGAAAAGACAATGATGCTGGGAAAGGCAGAGGGCAGTAGAAAGAGAGGAAACCACATGCCAGATGGTTGGACTTGATCAGAGAGGCTACAGGCCTGAATTTACAGGGCCTGAGTAGGGCAGTCAAAGACGGAATTTAGGAGAGTTGCCATGAGTCAAAGTTGATTGGAGGACAGTTAACTACAACAACAACAACAAATCATGTCATGTCTCAATCTTCTCTTCTTCAAGCTAAACATAACCAGTTCCCCATGTCATTGCTCCCAAGGCTTGGTTCCTAGAGTTTTTTTTACCATTTTGGTTCAGCCCCATTTGTTTCTTTCATTGTTCATTTATCCTTTTATAAATGTTCCTATCTTTTCTCACACATGTAAGGTGTGGTGTTTTGAGTGTTGGACTATGACCCTGGAGACCTGGCTTTAGTTCTCACCTCAGACATAAAACCCACTGGATGATGTTGGCCAAGTGACATGCTCCCAGCCTCAGGGGAGATTCCACCTCAACATTAGGAGGAACTTTCTGACAGTGAGAGCTGTTCGACAGTGGGACACACTCCCTCAGTGTGGTGGAGTCTCCTTCTTTGGAGGCCTTTAAGCAGAGGCTGGATGGCCATCTGTCAGGGATGCTTTGATTGGGAGTTCCTGCATGGCAGGGGGTTGGACTGGATGGCCCTTGTGGTCTCTTCCAACTCTATGATTCTATGATTCTAACTTCCTTTGAACAAATCTTGCCACCAAAACCCCACAACAGGCAAGTCATTTCTGACTTAAGGAGACCCTAAAGCAAAACTATCCTGGGGTTTTCTTGGCAAGAGTTGTGCAGAGGAAGTTTACCATTGCCTTTGCCTGAGGCTGAGAGTATGTGACTTGCCTAAGGTCACCCAGTGAGTGCATGGCTGAGCAGGAATTGAATCCTGGTCTCCAGAGTCCTAGTCCAACACTCAAACCACTATGCCACAGTCAACTTAGAGTCATCATAAGTCAGAAATAGGTTGAAGGCAAACAACACCATCAACAACAAAAGACCTACTCAGAAAATTGTAAAGTGTGTATATATATATATATATGTGTGTGTGTGTGTATATATATATATATATATATATATATATTCCCATCATCCCCCAAGAATCATAGTTAGTGATCAAGATGGTTGGTGATTAGGGGGTGTGCAGTCCCCCAAAAAGAACTTTTCCAAGCCGTGGTCTTGCTTCAAAATGCTGTAAGAAAAGAAGAAACCTATTGGCATTATAAATGCTGTGTTTTGTCTCCCATATGATCAGTTAATAGTAACCCAAAGTGATTCAAAAGATGCTGATTAGATGTGAAGTGAGATTTATGATTCTGCTGTCCCGGAGGATGACCATCGGCTGTAGTGAGAAACAAAAACAACAATTAGTATGTAAACTAGCCTGCTGAGACTGCCCCGGCTGGAGCTGTGGGCGAGACTGTTTGTGCAACTGGTCAAGAACAATTCATCCTTATGAAAATATTAGCCCTGTACTCCTGCCAAGATGGGTGTCTGTGCAGGGATTATACGCCATACAACGTGCCAACTGCAGAGTTTAAAGATGCCTAGAGGGAAGTTTTGACTCAAACAATATCAAAAGGATTTTAAATTTTGCATTTATGCAGCCTTCCCCCTCAAATATACACATGCAACCCCCCCCCCTTTGTGGTCTCATGCCAAACCTTTCATGACTGTGCTCCCCCTTTTCCAATATCTGCTATCTCAGAACTTGGCATCTGTGGTCAAACTGTGGCTTCCCCCGGGGGTCTCATTCAATAGAGCCATTGCTCTTCATATTGATTTCATTAGTAAGAGGGCACGTAAGGGATCTCACTGCACCCACTAATAAAAGAAAATGATTGGGCATACCTCTGCTGCTGACTTAAATTGGTTTAATAACCATCTCTCTCTCCTAGGGAGGGAACCACAGCTGCCACAGTTACACATGCCCCAGTTACATCCAGCTTAGGCTGCTGTAATGTGCTTGATGTGGAGCTGCCTTTGAAAAGTGTCTTTGAGACCAAGCCAAGTGTGGTGGGAAAGAAAGACTCCAATCTCCCATCCTGTCTGTCTGCCTTGTTACCTTGCTCCTTCGCTTTTTGTAGGAATTTCACATGAAGTGCAATATGGTTTGGCGTGCACTCAGTGTCAAAGCATGGGAAATTTACAGTTTGAACTACCAACAGCAACTACATTTCTATACCGCTTCATACTGAACTAAGCAGTCTCTAAGTAGTTCACAATATGTAAGCTAATTGTCCCCAACAAGCTGGGTACTCATTTTAGCCACCTCCAAAGGATGCCAGGCTGAGTCTACTCTGGAGTCCCTGACTGGAATTGAATTCACAACCTTGTGACTGTGAGTGAGTGGTTGCAGTACCAGCATTTAACCATTGCATCACCAGGGCTCCTTTCAACTACAACTCCCAGTAACCCTTAGCCAGCCTGGCCACTAGTCAGACAGGTCTGACCATTATACTGCAAAAGTAGCATTTCGGCTTAGAATACCTGTGTTCACTAGAATTCTGTTGATAGCTTACGTACAAGCAAATACCCCTACACGAACAGTTGGAAATGTTTGTTCAAGGTGGCCTGATCACATACAGTTCAAGGATGCTGAAGTGTGGCCGTGTATGCAGTGTATTGGGTTGTGCATTTCCATGCAAATTCAGTTCCACATACAGTTGTGTATTTAGTTGCATAACGTTGCCTCTTAATGAAGAAGTTTACACTATGCAATCTTACTGAAGGATGTCCATCATAGCCTGAGCAATGAGACTCCCTACTTGCATCTTTCTGGCCGCCTATACAATTTTCAGTAGAGAAGTAAATTCATTGTCAATTGGTTCTTCCTAGTATCCTCATAAACTGATGTGCACAGTGAAATGCACAAGGCTAAGCCTTGCAAAAATCATGTTCACGCACCTGCCCAAAAGTAGTATTTCCATATTTCAAAAGAGATGGGCACTCAATAGACATTTAACCCAATGAATATGTCAGATAACAGCATTGATTTTTCTTCTAGAAAGCTCTGTAGTGAACTCCAACAGAAATCCCTTGTTGTTGTTAACAGCTGTCAAGTTATTGTTGTTGTTGTTACATTTATTTATATCCTGCTTTCCCCTCAAAATTAGAACTCAAGTGGCTTACCATTTAAAAGAACAATACAATTAAAACATGCAAAAGTGAGCATTAAAACAGAATTAAACGCTTTCATTTTTAAAACACATAACTCTTTAAAAGAATAAAGGGAAGTTAAAACAAACAAACAAACAAACAGCTTCATTTATATACCGCTTCATACCGCCTAAGCAGTGTCTAAGTGGTTTACAACTGTAAGCTAATTTGCCCCCAACAATCTGGGTACTCATTTTAGCAACCTCGGAAGGATGCAAGCCTGAGTCAAGCTTGAGCCCTTTTGCTGGTCTTGAACTCACAGCCGTATGGTTTTGAGTGAGTGGCTGCAGTACAGGCATTTAACCACTGCGTCACCAGATAAAAGCACTTTAAAAGAGTACAATTAAAGCAGCACAACACCCAAGAGCATTCCTTAAAGATTTTAAAATGCCTGTCTGAATCATGGTGACCAGAGGTCCTAACCTCAAAGGAGGTTAAGGCACTGTAAAATGTAGGACATGACAAAATAGAAGCTTCTTAGTCATATTCAAAATGGAGGATATTTGGAAATCCTCCTGTCCAGAAGGCTGAAATGTAAGGCATATTCAGGAAAAGGAGGACATCTCGTCACGGTGTTTTTTATAAAAACATTTCAGCCTGCCGAGAGAAGGATAGCAGGGAGTTCCAGAGTCAAAGGTCAGTCACCAAGACGTCCCTCTCTTGTGTCCCCACCAATTATGCTTGCAATGGTGGGACTGAGATAGCGACCTCTTCTGGTGATCTCAGAGCCCAGGCCGCCTCATACAGGGAGATACGGTCTGCCAAATAGCCTGGACCTGAGACAAATAAGTTGTCTTTGACTTATGTAGACCCTTGAATGAGAGACGCGCAAGTTATCTTTTTTATCAACAGCCCTTGTCAGGTCTTGCAGACCTGTAATGTGGTCTTCCTCTTTTCCTACTGTCTTCTACCTTTCCTAGCCTTATTGTCTTTTCTAGTAAATCATGTCTTCTCATGATATGTCCAAAATACTGCAGTCTAAGCTTAATCATCTTGGCTTCTTGGGGTAGTTCAGACCTAGGACAGTTTATATAAAAGGAAAATGCAACAAATAAAACACAGATAAGATATGGTCTTTCTCGATTTGTGAGCTGTGTGTGAGTGTGTGTGTTTTCTTTTTGAATTGTGTTTTTTCATCACTTAAAAATATTTCTTATTGCAACTGTTGTTAAATTGTTTTATTACTAGCTTTTATTGCTGGATTTTGTCTTGTTTTTTTAGTATATTACTGTTATGATTTTACATTATTCCAGTAAGCTGCCTTGGACTCTCTGAAGAAAGGCAGGGTATTAATTTGAGTTTGTTTTCAGTGTAGACCCATAGAAAATGATGGGATTTATCCCTAGAATTAGGACTACCCATTTTTAATAAATCAATTAGCAGAGATTTCCCCACAGCAGGAAAAAAAAATCTGAATCATTGTAATTATTCTTAATTATTAATTTACATCCTCTCTACATTATAACATGAGAAACTTTTAAATTAGAGTAATCCTCTCACTGACTTCAGTGAAATCCTAGCAGACATTTCCTTGGATTTTTACTGTAGATTTCATCAGTATCCAAATATATACCTTTGCTATCAAGAGATTATTGGCAGAACTTGCATCGATTGGCATCTAATCAAATACCTTTAAGACTGTGTGTGTATGTGCCTTCAAGTTACCTGTCAATTTAGGGCAACTTAATGAGTTTCATAGGGTTTTCTTAGGCAAAGACTCCCCAGAGAAGATTTTGACAGTTCCTTCCTCTGAAATACACTCCATAGCACCAAATATTCATTGATTGTCTCTCATCCAAGTACTAACCAGGGCTCACCCTTCTTAGCTTCCAAGATCAGATGCTGAAGCAAATGGACCAAAACTGTCATAAATATCTTATGTATAAGGAGATTATCAATTATGACCTTCTTTCTTCCGATTGTACCTCAAACACCTCAAAAACTACACAGAATATGTGGAGTTCTATTTTTCTGCAGTTTGCAAATTCAGTGTTTTTCCAAGGCAGTTTACTGGAACTCAGCAATATCAGTTACGCACAAAAAAGTGTGGAGATTAACAGCGACCCAGGAGGAGTGAAGCAAAGGTCAACTTTTTAAAAAAGCCCCATTGAAGAAATAAATGTCTATTCACAAAGGAGGATGGAGAAATAACACCCAGCAGTTCACAAATCATGGCTATTATACCTGAAAGATGCCTGCTGTTAATTTTTGTCAACCATGGACATGATCTAGCCACCATTATGAAGTTTTCAAAGTTCCATTGAGTTCAATAGGACCCTTAAGCACATGATTAATTCTCAGCCACTGGAATGGGTTTGAAAAGTATGCAGGTTTTCAGAAGGATGTACAACCTAGTAACAGAAAAAGAAGGACAGCACACAACAAACTGAGTACTGTATGTATGAAAAATGTATGCAGAGTTGTAAAAAATATTCTTGTGATACTTCATGCATTATCCTTTATTCGGCCAATTCTCTCTTATGAGAAAGTTGATGGTTTTTAAAATGCTAAATTAATAAATATATTTTGATTGATTACAATTTTTTAAAAAAATAACAAATGTCATTTTAGTGTAAAAGGACCCTGTGAAAGCTAGTTTGGTTTTACATACCTCATATTGGACTTATCTCTGTCATTTGGAGTTTCCTTTAGTTTGCATATGATGATTCTGTTGGGCCGAGCCTTGTCAAATTTCATTGCTTTCCTTCCGAGCTGAAGGTCATGCAGCATATCACATAAAACTAGGAGATGAACACATAAACTAGGAAGGAAGAAAATGTGGCCCTTCAGATGTGCTGCAAACCCTCGTGTCCATCATCCAGTGGCTGTGTTTGACTGAGTCTGATGGGAGTTGCAGTCCAACATCTGGAAGGCCACAAGTTGCCCCCTCTTATCTAAACAATGGAAAAGAAACATTTTCTCATTATATAGTTCACTATGCTTCTCTGAAGGCTCTGTTAATCTTTAAAATTATGGAACTTAACTCAGCCATTAGGTTGGTTATACAGTTTATTTTACCATGATACCACCCAAGCACCTGGTGTTCATGCACACTCTATAGTTCTATACTGCAGTTATAGGCTACATTGCAATTTAACTACCCTAGCAATATCCCATTGAATCCTGGAATTGGCAGTTTAGGGAAGTTTAGAATTCATAGAGCGCTCTAGTGTTTCCCTGAACTATAAACCCCAGGGTTTCCATAGGATTGAACCATGGCAGTTAAAGTGGAATTATAGAGCAATTATTTGTAGTCTGAAAGGGCCCCTGGAGTTTTAGCTAAAACCATGTTCATGCAATGCATACAGAAGTATCTTGGGACTCTCTCATGTCATGTGTACTATGTCTTTGGAGTTTATCACAGTGGGGCTAATTTCAGCATTAAAGAAAGAGTAAAGAAGAGTAAAGTACATTTAAAGCATCCTGCAAATAAAGTGAAAATAGTGAGTAATTGCGCTCAATATTATCACATGCAATTGTGCAAATAATGCAATATCAGAAATGCAGTGAAATCCTGAAAATAAAGAGATGCGTGTTAATGCTTCTTTGTGACCACTTTCATGGCGGGTTTTGTGTGATGTCGTGCGAAATCATTTTGCGTAATTACACAATTTTTTCTGGAATATTCACAGGATAAACTCTCAATCTCCTTCGTGTGATAAACTCCTTCGTCTTGTTAACAGGCATGGGAGAGTAACTGTAAGGTGGGCATAGGGAACTTGTTGCTCTCCAGATATTGTTGAACTTCAGCTCCCATTCTCCTGCTCCTTTTTACCAGGCTGGCTAGGGATGATGAGAAGTGAAGTCCAGTTATATCTGAAAGGCCACAGGTTCCCCATCCCTGCCGCAAAGAGCATGACTCCTGTGTTGCAAGATCTGAGATTAAAATGTCACCTGTTTCATAATCCCAGGCATCCACATTCATTGGGTGGCTTCAGATTAGTCATGCTCCCTGAACCCCAACTCCCTGCTTTGTAGTATGAGAGTAGTACTATTGACCTATTGTACAAAGGTTTTGTAGGGATTATTTAGATAATGGGTTGGATCTCTACTTCTGCTGAAAGTGGACCTGTTAAAATCATTGGGACAAATGGGTCGGGGCTGACATAAATCCTGTCAGTTTCACTGCATCTAATCTAAGCATCCACACCAGAGTATTTCCACTTTCAATGTATGAATGTAAAAGCAGGACAGTGTAGAAAACTTACATGAAAGAAATCAACTCATTTGAAACATGGCACTTGATGAGACTTCTATGGACCACACACACAAAAAACCAAATCAAAACAAAATGTGTTTGAGAGCAAATCAAGCTTGAACTTTATCTAGAAGCCAAAATAACTAAACAGGCTATTATATTTTGGACATATTCTGAGACAATATAGCTCATTGCAAATTAGGATAATGCTCAGTCAAGATGAATAGGACAAGAGGAAGATTAAGTTATATCCAGATTGACTCAGTCGAGGAAGCTAAGACTTGCAAGACCTGAGCCAGACTGTTTCTCATTCATAAGTCAAAGTGACTTGACAACCATAACAACAGCCAAAACAGGAATACTCCATGACTAAATATGGATCCAACCAATGTATGTGAAATACGTTGAACATTCCAACGGTGTATTCAAATATATTTCAATTAGAACCTGAATTTAAATTTTGATTCTACTTTTGTCCTGTGCCTTCAAGTCATTTCTGACTCACAGACATGCTAAGGTGAATCTATCAAAAGGTTTTCTTGGCAGCTTTCTTCAGAGGTGGAATGCTGTTGCCATCATGTGAGGCTGGGAGTATGTGACTTGCCAAAGATCACCCAGTGGGTTTACATGGGCAAGTCAAAATTCAAACCCTGGTCCCCAGAGTCATAATCCAACACCCAAACTACTATACCATGCTGACTCATGTGTGTGTATGTGGCTGTATCTCCACTGCAGAAATAATCCAGTTTGATACCACTGTTAGTTTGGTGTGGCACCAGAACTCTCTGATAGAAAAAGCTAAATATCTCACAAAACTAGAAACCCCAGAATTCCATAGCATTAATCCATGGCAATTAAAGTGGTGCCAAACTGGATTATTTCTGCATTATGGATACAGCCTATGCTTTACCATAAAAAAGACATAAAGGGATCTAATGCATAAGAGACTAATGGAGAGGAAGGAATTTCTACCATAGGCTTTCGTGGAGACAGGCCTTCTTCATCAGCTCTACCAAAGGTTTTTTTTCCTCCCCTTCTTCCTCCTTCTGTTTTTCTTCTTTTTTTCCCATTTCTCTACATCCTTTTTGAATTGTGGTGCCCAGAACTGGACACAGTATCCCAGGTGTGGCCTGACCTAAGCAGGATAGTGTGGCACTATTTCTTCCCTTGATCTGGACACTATACTTCTATTGATGCAGCCTAGAATGGCATTGGCTTTTTTAGATGCCACATCACACTGTTGACTCATGCTCAATTTGCAGCCTACTAAGACTCCTAGATCCGTTTCGCATGTAGTCTTGTTAAGCCAGGTGTCCCAATCCCATATCTATGGATTGCATTTTTTTCCGCCTGAGTCTAGTACTTTACATTTCTCCGTGATGAAATTCATTGCGTTAGTTTCGGCCCAGCTTTCTAGTCTGTTCAGGTCATTTTGAATTTTGATCCTCTCCTCTGGGGTATGAGCTACTCCTCCTAATTTGGTCTCATCGGGCAAATGTGAAAAGCATGCCCTCTATGCCTCCATCCAAGTCTTTGGGCAAGTCACACTGTCTCCGCCTCAGGGGGAGGCCATGGCAAACCTCCTCTGAAGGATTTATGCCAAGAAAACCCCAGGGTAGCCTCAGGGCTGCCATAAGACAGAAAGGACCTGAGCCAAGGAGACTTTCCTCCTCCTCCTGGTCTGGTGGTGCTGCAAGAGTTTCAGCCTCCCAGCTCCCTCCTCATCTTGGAATAATCAGCAGCATTAAGGGAGGTGGAGGAAAGAGGCTCTGGGGTGAGTGGTGGGAGGCTGTGAAAACTGGGGCCAGCCATTCAGGGAAACCTGATCTCTATTCATCAGGCTCTTGGAAGACAAGGAGGAAGCTGGTGGCCCTCTTTAACTCCTGCTCCTGGCCTCTGTCTCCCTGATCAAGAATTGCCAAACTGATCCAGGTGGCCAGAGAATCAGAGAATCCGAGGCTGCGTTCACACTGGAGAAATAAACCGGTTTAAGTGCCATGGCTCAATGCTGTGAAATTCTGGGAATTGTAGTTTGTTGTGGGGCCCAGAGCGGAGCTCTGGGCCCCACAACAAACTACAATTCCCAGAATTTCACAGCATTGAGCCATGGCACTTAAACCGGTTTATTTCTCCAGTGTGAACACAACCCTATGGAAGAGACCCCCAAGGGCCATCCAGTCCATGCAGGAACTCACAATCAAAGCATCCCTGACAGATGAAAGACCTCCAAGGAAGGAGATTCCACCACAGTCCACAAACTGCACCTCCCAGCATCCCCTGTCCAGCACATTTTTTTTTTACCACATTTCTCAGAATCTCCCATCCAACAGGCCCAAATTCAAATTTCTTGTTTGTTTGTTTGTTTGTTTAACATCTATCCCACTTTCTCCCCAAAGGACCCAAGGCGGCTCACAAGAACAATTCTAAAAACACAGTGCCATCAAACAATGAAAACCTCAGCTAAAAACAATATAAAGTTACAAACCATTAAAACCACAATACCTGTCCCATGTCTAGTCTTTGACTACATTCCCAGAATCCCCCCTCCAGTATAAACAAAGCCTGCCTTCTTTTACTGCACCTCCCAGAATGCCCCTATCCCCCATCCCTTTTTTGACTACACTTCCCAAGATCCCCCCTCCGGCATAGACAAAAATCTGGCTTCTTTTACTGCACCTCCCAGAATCCCCCTCTGTCCAGCATGGAGAGATTTGAGGTTTTGACTATATTTCTCAGAACACCCCATCCAGCATGGACAAATTCACCTTTATGAATGCACCTCCCAGAATCCCCCATCCAGCATATCCAGATTCAGGGTTGTTGTTTTTTAATTACACCTCCCAGCATCCCCATCCAGCATGGACAAATTGGAAGGGTGTTTCTTTTTTAAAAACTGCACCTCCCAGAATCCTCCATCCAGTGTGGATAAATTCTGTGGTTGCTTTTACTACACCTCCCACAAGTGGCTTTTCTCAATTTGTGAATAAAAAAACTTATGATACGTGACTTAAGCTATAGATGAAATTCATTTTTAAAAGGGACCCTAAGAGGACATCCAAACTCTCTTTTCATGCATACAGAGAAGTGCATTTGGCAAGGCAGCTGTTGGGAGAGGTGTGCTCAGTGGGGTCCAAATAAGTTCCCTTTTTAGGACCACACCTCCCAGACATCAAACGGGGGCACATTTGGGTTTTTGATTACACCTCCCAGAATCCCCCACCCACAAATGTTCCTTTTGGGGATTCTGGGAGACATGGTGCATAGATAGAACTTGTTCAAGCCCTGAGCTTTCTGATGCCAGGGCAAATGAATGCCCTGGCATCTTCTTCCAAGCCATTTGCTTCTCTTTAGCCTCTTCTTCCAAGTGACTTTTCTAACAGAGAGATCCTAAGTTTAGTAGGATTGGCCTGCGCAGGACACTGAGCATCCCAAATCTACAAATCCCAGAATTCTATAGCACTGAGCCCTGGCAGTTAAAGTGGTGTCAAACTGGATTATTTTTGCAGTGTGGATGTAGCCAAGTAGCAGAGAGAGAGAGAGAGAGAAAATCAAGACAGGTCCAAAACACACTGCAGAAATAATCCGGTTCGAAACCGCTTTAACTCCCCTGGCTCAGTGCTAGGGAATCCTGGGAATTGTAGTTTAGTGTGGCCCCAGAGCACTCTGACAGAGAAGGCTAAATGTCTCACAAAACGACACTTCCCAGGATTCCCTAGGAGAGTGAAAACGGGCTCAAACT
The DNA here is from genome assembly GCA_034509955.1 of Urosaurus nigricauda. Classification (NCBI taxonomy): domain Eukaryota; kingdom Metazoa; phylum Chordata; class Lepidosauria; order Squamata; family Phrynosomatidae; genus Urosaurus; species Urosaurus nigricauda. Next base: position 354,086,086 of record JAOEGL010000001.1, on the reverse strand, counting down.
GGATTATTTCACTAGGCAAAAGTTTCAAAATCCTACAAGAGGGGAACAACAAATAATAATAAAGAAGCCTCGACTCTCACTGATGGCGATTTGTTTGCTTGTTTCTTTGTTTGTATGCCGCCTTTCTCCCAACTTGGACCAAAGGCGGCTCACAAAAACCATAAAAAGGTGTTCGAAGTTGCCTTCCTTTGAGGTTGACAGGGAGCATCTGCACTATAGAAATAATATAGGATCCTCTTATGACGATTTCTTTGTGTATGTATTTGTATGCTGTTTTTCTCGCAACTTGGACCCAAGGCGGCTCGCAAGCGTTTTAAAAAGCTGTTAAAGCTGCCTTCCTTTGAGGCTGACAGGGTGCATCTAAACTATAAAAATAATGCAGTTCGAGGCCACTTTAACAGCCATAGTGCCACCCTACTGGATCGCTGGGATTTGCAGTTCCGTGAAACACCAGCAAAGGCTAAAAGACCTTATCAAACTACAAATCCCAGGATTTCCATAGGATGGAGCTAGAGCACTTAAAGTGGTGTCAAACGGAGTTGTATTGTGTGCCTTCAGTTCGACTCAACCTCTGCCGATCCTATCCTAGGGTTTTCTTCCCAAGATTTCTTCCCAGGAGGTTTGCCATTGCCTCCAACTGAGGCTGAGACAGTGTGACTTGACTAAGGTCACGAGGGGGGCGGGTTTCCGTGGGTCATCTGAAGCCTAGCCAGCCAGATTCGAACCCTGGTCATGCAGAATCCTACTAATGCACTTTAGCTATGCTATGGAATTCTGGGAACTGTAGTTTGCGTGGCACCAGAGCTTTGCTTCCCTCACTGCAGAAATAACCGGGTTTGACGCCACTTTAGCGGCTATGGTTCAGTGCTATGGGAAGAGTAGTTTATTGTGGCAAACTACCCCCAGAGTGGTGTCAAACCGGATTATCTCTGCAGCGCGGATGCCTCCTTTGTCTCAGCCTAGAAGATAAAACATAATACCATCATCCACTTAGGAATCCGGGCTTTACCCTGGTGACAAAGCAAACTAAAATTCCCAGAATCCCATAGCCTTGAGCCATGGCCGTTAAAGCGGTGCCAAACTGGATTATTTCTGCAGTGTGGATGCAGGGTCTTACTGTGTTTCTTTGAAAAAAAGAGAGCCGTGTGCTTCTGTTCCGGCTTAAAATGAAAAGTCGGGAAATGAAGAAACCAAGCAGCACTTCATCGAGACCCGTCTACTTGAGTGGATGTCGATCCACTTCTTCCGATGCATTGATATTCCAGCCACCACAGGTCTCTTCTTACATCTTGTGGCTTGAATGCTTTCTCCATCAAGGTCTTGGAAGAAGGGGAAGGCTAAAAGAAATCAAAGAAATGCCTTGATTCCTTCTTCTTTGCTCCTTTTTCCCATTGAACTGCTGTGCCATGATCTTTAAGAAGTAAAAACAGCATTAAATCTCTCCCCTCGTCTTTGAAAAATAGAGAATAATAATTTCTCTAGAGCCCAACATAAATCCTCCGCTCTGGGCCCCACAACAAACTCCAGCTCCCAGAATGCCATAGCCTTGTGCCAAGACACTTAAAGCGGTGCCAAACCGGGTTTATTTCTCCATTGTGGATGCAGCCCTGGACTCTGATTCTGGAAAACCCCATCATGACAGTTTCGCCTTAAGGTCGCCATAGCTCAGGATTTCAAAAGCATACAGAACTTGGTTCAAGGAGAAAGGAATCTTTTCCAATTAAATGGATCAAGAATCGGGATCAGTTTTCTCCAGGATCTGGGGCAAAAACGATCTTCGTGTTCAGTCCCAACACAGAAAAATCAAAAAGCCTTCTGCGTTCCGATGGATTTTTCTAAATGGTTTAGGTTTTCTTCTGACCTTCCTTCAAACTCCTTATTGTTCCTCTCTTGTTGTCGTTGGGTTTTAAAGTCCTGTCCTTCCCTCGATCCCCCTGAGATGACAAGTCCGACCTTGGGTATATATGAAGACATTTGTTATCATCACAACACCCCTGTGAGGTAGGTTATGCCTAGAGAGAACGATTGTCCCGGGGATTAGAACCCAAGTCCCAGCCTGGTTCTTTGTATCCGGTACCACATCGGTCCAAAACACACTGCAGAAATAATCCACTTGAACAGCCTTGGCTCAATGCTGGGGAATTCTGGGTACTGTACTTTTGTGAGACGATTAGCCTCCTCTGTCAGAGAGCTCTGGTGCCACAATAAACTGCAATTCCCAGAATTCCATAGCACTGAGCTAAGGCAGTTGAAGCGGTCTCGAACTGGATTATTTCTGTAGTGCGTTTTGCTCCCAATTTACACCAGTCCACAAAAACTAGTACAACAATGTCCCTGGATGGTTTCAGATCGTTTGCTAGAGCTGTGTAGAAGTTCATACCACATTTCAGAATCATTCCTCTTTTCTTTCTTTCTTTCTTCCTTGTTAAAAAGGGAGAAAGAGATATTGCAGAAGCAAACGGCTTTAAAAGGAGACCAGTGGAACTAATCGAAGGAAGAAGAGATTGGAGGATCGCAACGGCTGCGGTAATTGATTTTTTATTTTTTCATTTGAAAACAAAAATCTCCATCTCATTTTCTTTCCCCAAAACAAAAGCAGATGAACCACGACAGTAACAACAACAACAACAACAACAAAGGCTTGGCAATCAATCAATCAATGGCGTTTTAATCCCACTTTCATGTGAAGAGGAAACCTCTTCACAACCACAGCACACATTGCAGACATGAATCTATACTCAAGGTAACCCCGATTGAACTCAATAGGGCTTACTCCCAGGTAAGACAACAACACTATACCTGTCTACTCCGGAGATGGGGTTCAATGGGGCTTCTTCCCAAAATAAATAGGAACGAAGCTTTTCCTGGAAGGACTGCTTGGTGTGTGACTAGTTTTGAAGATGCAAAATGCAGGATCCTGGCTGAAGCCAAGCAAGTCTAAGGTCTGGAAGGTTTCTAGACATGAAACTAGAAATGGGGATTTTAAATACTCAGCCTTGGCTGTCATAGAGGATAGCCGGAATCCTAATAAATGCCCCTTTTTGACATAGAGATATAGAGATGAGATATATATATGAGATGAGATATATATATGAGATATTGACCTACCTCCCCCTGAAACCAAAGGCTTAGGGCTGAAACTTTGCAAAAAGTGAAACAGTTAAAACAAATCCATCAGTGATACCTGTCACGTATATTTGTTTGTTAAATGGCCAACAAAGCTCCCCCTGCACGGTTCCTTTAGCAAAATAGACAATGTTCAGACTCAAAACTTTGCAATGGGCTGCAAAGTTCGCGATTCCCTTCTTTAGCTTTGCTCTTTTACTGTTATTTCCTAAACTGAAGTTTCAAGTTACTGCAAGGCTAGAAGTGTGGGGCAAGGATGGGACATTTCATGGGGCCAGAATACTTATTTGAAGGGACGATGCCCCCCATTTCCCCATCCACTAAACCCCTAGTTCGACCCAATTTTTAGGTGAGCCTCATTTTGCTTGCTCTGCAGCTGTTGGCTGCCAACCTTCCAGACAAATGTGCCCAAACTAATACATCCCAGGAATGAAAAGCTGAAATCCACTGGGAAGGAGGAATGAAAGAAAAAAAATGTATGAATAGAGAGGGAAGAAATACAGGTAGAAGTATTTATTTGCCATTGGGCTGCTCTTTTATTTGCTGTGGTTCCTTTCCTTCCCTAACTCAGAGCTGCATCTAACACTGTTGAAATAATGCAGGAACCTCGGCTCCCGTTTTTGCTAAACCTACCAGGGAATTATTTTTATTTTTATTTTTATTTGTATGCCACCTTTCTCGCAACTTGGACCCAAGCTAGCTCACAAATAGCTTAAAAAAGCAATTAAAGGTGCCTTCCTTTGAGGCGGGCAGGGCGCTGCCGCTTGCGCCTTTTGTCGGGATTCCCTAAAACTGCGTTTCTAAAAGTGTAATTTGCAAACCTCAAAGAGTTCCCATCCTAAAATGTTGCCCCCCCCCCCCCCAACGTTGGCCTACTGCTTTGGAAGTGACTGGAAGGTCCCAGCATAAACCTGTTGGAAATGGTCGTAGTAAAATTTGGGTTTTTTATATATTAAGCCCAGCAGCTGCTGCGTGTGGCTCAGCTCTTGGTCAATAAACAGGACACAGGGGTAAGGTAAGAATAAGGACTTGTTTTCTTGTTATAGAGAAAAGTAAATAACCAGGAGAGAAAGCTATAATGTACTAGAGGGGTCCTTATAGCTGCATACAAGTAAGAAGAAAAACAGAGGGACAACCTTGTGGCTATCTTGGACCAAAGTAGGTAGAAGTCCCAGAACAAAAGGTAGTAAAACTCTTCACCTTTAGTAGAGATGGGGGAGACTGGGAGTGACCTCTTCTTCACAGTCACACTGACCAAATGACCATAGAGATAACCGATGCAGCCACAAGGAAATCAATTCTATATTCTTTCCCCCAATTCTATAGACTCAGCTGTACTTTTCTGTTTCTGTACTTTTCTATTTCTGCACTTGGCGTTTGGAAGAAGGTCTCGACCAAGAGTGGCCTCAGGGCTGGACTTTGGGGGCAGAGGTCCAGGGCCTTGAGTCTTAGTCCCTCAATGGAGGAGACCCGTTTAAATCAATGGTATGCTCTCTTGGGCAAGTCACACTCTCTCAGCTTCAGGGGGAGGCAATGGCAAACCTCCTCTGAACACATCTTGCCAAGAATAACCCATAATAGGGATTTTTTTCACGGGGTTTTTCTGGACAAGATTTGTTCAATGGAGGTTGGCCCTTGCCTTCCCCTGAGGCTGAGAGAGTGTGGCTTGCCCCAGGTTTCCATGGCTGAGCTAGGATTCGAACCCTGGCCTCTAGAGTCGTAGTTCAAAACACTAAAACTATAAATCCCAGGATTCCATATGACAGAGCTGCGGCAGATTAAAATGGTTTCAAACTGCTCTAACGATGCACTGTGTGGAATGGATGCATCCTCCCCGCTCCACCAACTCGCTTTTATTCGGATTCGGACAAACTCGGGCTGCATCCACGCTGGAGAAATAACCCGGTTTGGCACCGCTTTAACTGCCCTGGCTCAAGGCTATGGAATTCTGGGAGCTGGAGTTTGTTGTGGGCCCAGAGAGGAGCTGAGACCCCCAAAGTGGCCATTTAGAACACTTTATTGCCAGAGTCTTAAACGGAGGGTGGTATTACGTATTATCTTCTAAGCTGAGACGAAAGCTGCATCCACACTGCAGAAATAATCCGGTTTCACACCACTTTAACAGCCACGGCTCAGTGCTATGCAATTCTATCAAGTGTAGTTTGTTGTGGCACAGCTCTGCTCCGCACTACAGAATTAATCTGGATTTATATCACTTTAAAACTGCCATGGCTCAAGGCTGTGGGATCCTGGGAGGTGTAGTTTGTTGCGGCACCAGAGCTTTGCTCCGCACTACAGAAATAATCCGGTTTGACACTACTTTCACTGCCATAGTTAAGTGCTATGGAATTCTGGGAAGAGTAGTTTGCTTTGGCACCAGAGTGATGTCAAATCGGATTATATCTGCAGTACGGATGCAGCCTTCGTCTCAGCCTAGAAGATCATACACGATGCCATTATCCATTTCAGAATCTGGGCTTTGCTAGGAATAATAATATCAACTAAAATGGTGTATGCTTTCAAATCCTTTCCGACTTTAGGAGAAGCCATCACGGGGTTTTCTGGGTAAGATTTGTTCGGGGGGGGGGTTGCCTTTGCCTCCCTTCTGAGGCTGAGAGAGTGTGGCTTGCCCAAGGTCACCCAGAGGGTTTCTTTACCTGGGCAGGAAGTTGATCCCAGATCCCCTGGAGTCCTAGTCCAACACTCAGATCACCACAGTCTACAATATATAGATAGGATCTATATAGATATATAGATAGGATCTATATCCTCCCCTCTCTCTATGCTGCGTTCACACTAGAGAAATAATCCGGTTTGGCACCGCTTTAACTGCCCTGGCTCAAGGCTATGGAATTCTGGGAGTTGGAGTTTGTTGTGGGGCCCAGAGCGGAGCAAAGCTCCGCTCTGGGCCCCACAACAAACTCCAACTCCCAGAATTCCATAGCCTTGAGCCAGGGCAGTTAAAGCGGTGCCAAACCGGATTATTTCTCTAGTGTGAACGCAGCCTATATATATATGAAGTGATTCAAAAAGAATGGTGCAAGAATGAACGTGTAGTAAGTGCCTAGTATTTAGAGAGAGACTGAGTGCATCGCAGCATTTAAATCGATTCAACCGTGTAAGGAAAGTCCTGTTATTTCCACCTTCACAACTTTTATTTTATTTTATTTTTATCCCGCCTTTCTCCCAAAAAGGGACGGCTCACAATATTAAAACTATGCAAGGCTGGGCCACATAGCGAGTGCATGCCCCAGCCACGATTCGAACCCAGGACTGTAGTAGTCTCTTGGAAACACACTTGTCATGGATCAAATCTCTCTTGAACCCACTGGGGCTTTCTTTTCAGTAGACACCCACCTTCATCGTTCAGGAAAGACTTTTGGATCCTCTGAATATTTACTTGGACATAAACTCCTACCATTTATTTAAAGATATAGGTCCGGTTGGTTTGCCTTGAGTCTGCATTGCTATTAAATGCGTCTTAGGCACTAAAACACACACTAGAAAATCATCCATTATCCAGTACCGCATTAGTCCAAAACACACTGCAGAAATAATCCAATCTGAGGCCGCTTTAAGTGCCCTGGCTCAATGCCGGGGGAATTCTGGGAACTGTCGTTTTGTGAGACGTTGAGCTTTCTCTGTCAGAGAGCCCTGGTGCCACAATAAACTACAGTTCCCAGGAATCCCTGGGCCAGGGAAGTGAGAAATTTCCCCTTTTGGAGATGCAGGGTCGGTAAACTCTTATTAAGGGCTTTGCTTTGGTTTCACACCTAAGTAGTTTCACCTAAGTACTTAGGTTTCCACCTGAGCAAACTCTCCCGCGTTTCTTAGGCTGTGTTCACACTGGAGAAATAAACTGGTTTAAGTGCCATGGCTCAATGCTGTGAAATTCTGGGAATTGTAGTTTGTTGTGGGGTCCAGAGCGGACAATTCCCAGAATTTCACAGCATTGAGCCATGGCACTTAAACCGGTTTATTTCTCCAGTGTTAGGGTGCAACGTCTCACTTTCCTCAGCCTCTGGGTCTCTGAGTTCATTTTGTTGTCATTGTGGTTGTGTGCGTTCAAGTCATTTCCGACTTATGGCGGCCCTATGACTGTGACAAATTTCTTCAGAGAGGGCCATCCTCTGAGGCTGAGAGAGTGTTTTCTTAGGCAAAGGTGTTTGCAAATAGAGCCTTAACAGCACCTGGCATTCATTGACGGCCTCTCATCCAAGCACTAACCAGGGCTGACCCTGCTTAGCTTCCAAGATCAGATGGGATTAGGGTAAATTCTCCAGTGTGAACGCAGCTCAACCGCCGCCAACAACAACAAATGGAAGTGGGAAGCCAGCGTGGTGTAGTGTCTGAGTATTGGACTAGGACTCTGGGAAACTATGGCTCTAATCCCTGTTTGGCCCTAAAAACCCTTCGGGTGACCTTGGGCGGATCACACACTCTCAGCCTCAGAAGAAAGCAATGGCAAACCTTGCCACGAAACCCCATGAACTGAGGGGCGGCATAAGTCGGAAACGACCCGAAGGCACACAACAACAACCAAGTTGCTGCTAGCAATTGGACTGAGGCCACTTTGGCTAATAAATCTAATTGAACTCCATCTTTTCCTTCCTAAAGAAGGATGGCACCGCAGTGCTAATAACGGGATCAGGGATTGCAATCCGTATCAGTTAAAGAATTCAAAGATGTAGCCGTGTTGGTTTGTAGAATCAGTTTGTAGAGAGATCTTGTGGCACCTTTGAGACTGGTGGCACCTTGTGGCACCTTTGAGACTTTACTGGAAAAAAAAAAGAAGAAGTTGGCAGCATGAGCTTTCGTAGATTTCAGTCTACTTCCTCAGATGCATTAGAGGCAATTCTACGTAACTTTATGCTGCCAACTTCTTTCTTTCCGTTAGTCACACAGGTTCTACAAGATCTCTCTCTAAATACATATCAGTTAAAGTTTTGTTTCGGATCTGTCCTGACAGGGGCTTCCACTCCCTGGATTTGACACCCGAAAGAGACCCGATCCTGTCTGATCAATGAGGACCGGCTATATTTCAGAAGAAGAAGGAACTGCCAAACCATTTCTGAGGATTCCTTGCCTAAGAAAACCTTAGGAAATTCATAAATCGACAGGCGGCTTGAAGCTAAGCAGGGTTAGCCCTGGTTAGTACTCGGATGGAAGACCGACAAGGAAGATCAGGAGCTTCAGGTGCTATATTTCAGAGGAAGGAACTGGCCAAACCACCTCTGAGGATTCCTAGCCTAAGAAAACCTTAGGAAATTTATAAATCGACAGGCACCTTGAAGGCACACACACAATAAATTAAGAGTTTCAACCCTCGGGAATGGATCCGAAGTTTCGGGAAATTTTACTTTGGGTCCCGAATCGCACACACTTCGAGAGAAATGACGCTCAAGTCGGTAGATCGAAGGTTTTGCTCCATCACAACAAGAGAGTTAAAAAGAAGAATAACGGAGAACTATATGGTCCCTTCCAAATTCTGTGATTCTATGATTCTGTGACTCTGTTTCAGCTGCAATCTGGCAAAACCACTTTCCTTCTCTCTGCCCTTTGAAATGCACGTTTGAGGAAGCGTTGCGTTTTCAAGAGAAACCGAGTTGCAACTCACCCTCGAAAAAGGATTCCCCTAAAGGGAGAAGAAGAAGTATTTTCCGTAAAAAAGAGGGGGAAAAGGGGAAGAAAGAGAGAAGGAAGGAAGGAGAACAAGAAAGACAAACCTTTGGGAGAAAAGCCACTCTGGAAATGACCCGGGGAGAGTGCTGCACCTTTTCTTCTTCCCAAGTTACTTTCCTTTTGGTTTGACTTGGCTTTTCAGGGCTTGCACACAAACTCCTTTCGGCCAGGAGTTTTTCGGATTTCAGAGCCAGCTCGACTTTCCTGGCCCAGTTCTTTTTTTCCAGCGAACCCAGGCTGGAGTTGAGCCGGCTGCATCCACACTGGAGAGATAACCCGGTTTGGCACCGCTTTCACTGCTCTGGCTCAAGGCTATGGAATTCTGGGAGTTGGAGTTTGTTGTGGGGCCCAGAGCGGAGCATGGGCAGAATGCCTTTTCTTGGACTCCCAAGGGGACATCTAGCCTAATAGGGGATGGAACCGGGTAATATGATGTGTAGAGGTAATATAACCAGCTAGGTTTTCTTTGTAGAAGTAATATAACCAAAGCCAGCTTTGGCTTTGGCTACCAAGCCCAAATGTTCACTTTGCCTGCCTAGCCAATGCCTAAAGTACCTCTTGGGACTTCTGGACAGGCTTGAAACCCCAGGACCATTATTATTATTATTAACATGTATTTATAGAGCGCTGTAAAGTATGCACACTCTATTCAGCTCTTCATCGGAGTCACTAACTTCGAAGAAGAAACCCCGAAAAGGTAACCGAGGTCCCCAAAGAAACATCCTTTGCAAGGAAAAGGAATTGCTTCACCTTCTCTTCCCCCCAAAAATACATCCCAATATTGGCGATCGCTCACTATTAATTCCTCGGGGGGGGGGGTGCGTGCCTCCAAGTCGTTTCCGACTTAGGGCTATCCTAAGGCAAACCCATCCTAGGGTTTTCTTGGCCGTTTTCTTGGGAGGGGGTTTGCCATTGCCATCCCCCGAGGCTGAGAGAGTGTGACCTGTCTCCCAGGGTCGTCGTCCAGGGCCCAAACCATTACACCACGCTGCCCCTTCCCCCCAAAAATGCCTCCAAATTCGCGATCGCTCCCTTGTCCATCTTCTACACAGACTTGAACGCAAACATGAAGCCTCTCCTGCCCTCCTGCCTTCTTCCCTCTCGATCTCTTGACCCCCCAACCGACCCACATTTCCTATTTAAAAAGAGAAATTCAACAGATGCTGAAGAGTCAAACAGGGAAGGAAAGCACCTACCTATGCCTCAGTTTCTGCGAAGGACCCTTGAGGAAGGCTGCTTGCTTGGTCCAAGTGTGTGTGTTTGTGTGGCAGGGAAATTTAGAGGGGAATATATATATATATATATATATATTTCGAGTTTCGTCTGTCCTTGGCATTCCCTTCGAAAGAGGAACCCAATGGCTTGGGATTTGAAGGAACTTAATGCCAAAGGAGTGTATTTTCTACGGGACGCCTATTTCTCTCCTGCAGAACACAAACCAGAGCTCCAGTTTATTCAAACGACTCGAAAGTCGCCTCCTTTAAACCCAATGGGGCTTACTCTCAGGTAAGTGCGCCTAAGAGGGAAGAAAGAATGAGAGAAGGAAGGAGGAAAAGAAAGAAAGAAAGCCCTTGAGAGAAGAGCTGCTCTGGAAGTGAACAGAGAAGAGTGCGGAGCCTTTTCTTCTTCCAAATTAATTTCTTTTTAAGAAGGCCACTTTTAAAAAATGTTAAAAGTTTCGGATTGGACCAGAGTTCGACTCGCCTTTACTTGGAAATCAGCCGCATTTGGGAGGAATCCTGCTTCCCTCCAGGTGGAAAAGAGACGGAAAACCGAGGAGCCCGTTGTGTATTGAAATGGCTCAAGTTTGGGGAGAAAGGGAGCGGTTTAAAAATAAAAATCCCGTCCTTGGTTTTCCCCCCGAATTGGAAGGCCCTGGTGTCAAACCGGGTGATTTCTGCAGTGCGGCTGCAGCCGTCGTCCTTGAAAAAACTTCAAGAGCCGTCGAGGCTTGAAAGCCAGATGGTCAAATGTGGTTCAGGGGTTCCTCGGATCTAAAAAGCCGGGCAGCTGTAAAAGCAAGAGGCGAGGGAGCTCTCACTGGCCACACGACGCACACTTTTTTTCCCCCGAGCTAAATGAGAACAGAAAGCGAAACAGAAACCGGGGAGAGAACAAGGGATGACCCTGGTGCTACAAGCCACAACTGCCACTTTCCCGAGGAAGCTGGCAGTCAACCATTCCCTCCTCCCCGACACCCCAAAAATAAGGATATGGAGGCACAAAGTTTTGTCGCAAAACTTTTGGGGGGTTTCTTTCCAATGTTGGAAAGTATTAAAACCAGGAAAAGAAGGGATCGGTTGGTCTGGGGGGGGACAAGTCGGTATTGCAGCGCCCCCGCTGTCAGTCAAGAGTCAGACTCTATACCTTCACACACACAAACACACACACACCCAGAGCAAGACCCCCCCTTTTCTTTCCCTGTTCCTCCTTGTCAATCACAGCAGGCATTTCTTTCCCTTCTCTTCCCCCCCCCCCCATCCCCATCCCAAACCTTCCCCCTTCCCAGTACCTCCCAGTCCCCCCACTCCCCCTCCCGGGCAAGATCCCAGGGCTGCCAAGGCGGCCTCTGAGTGGCTGGGAGCGATCTGTCAAGCGAGCCCCGGGGAGCCACCTCCGAAGGGATCGGGTTACTTTTGACGGACAGCCCGGTCGCCATGGCGAAGAGGCATTCGGTGGCAACGATCGTCTTCTCCTCCTCGCCAGGGCCCCGGTCAGGTAACCCGACCAATCACGGCGAGGAGGCGAACCACTTTTCCAGGCCCGTTTAGAGGACTGTTCTTCGGAGAGAGAACGAAAGAAAGAAAGAAAGAAAGAAAGAGAAAAGAAGAAGAAAAAGGGAGGCGGAGAGGAAGAGGAGAGTCCCGGCAAAAGAGAAGAGAGGAAAGAAGGAGAAGAAAGAGGGGGAGGAAAGAGGAGAGAGGGAGGAAAGGGAAGGGAGGGGAAGAAGGACTTTGTTTATTTATTTATTTTTAGGGCTGCCTTGGAGGGGGGAGGGAAAAGAGAGAAAGAGAGAGAAAGAGAGAGAAAGGAGGGGGGGAAGTGGAGGCTAAGAGGAACTTCAGGAGAGCTGGGGAAAGTTCTTTGGAGCGCCTCTGCTTTGTCTTCCTTGGACTTACAAAACAATTAAAGCCAAAGAGGAAGAAAGAAGGTTTCCCAGAAGAGAAAGAGAGAGAGAAAGTGGAGAGGAAGAAAGGGAAAGTGGGCGCCTTTGATGTCGCCCGGATCGAACGCCGGGAAGAATGGAACGCTGCGGCTGAACGTTCGACGGGAGGCTGAACATTCCACCCTCCGAAGGCCTTGAGTCCGAAGGTTCCATCGGCCAGCAGGAGGAGGAGGAGGTCTGTGATTGGCTGGACCCCAAGGAAGCCCTTTCCCCATTGGTGGCCCCGCGCCCCACTTGCCCCCCCATTCCCTTCCTTGGGCCTCTTTGGGCTGCTGCCCCCTTCTGGCCGGGGCAGTCCACCTTTGCTCCTCTTCGGTTATTTTTACAGACTCCAACTCCCAGAATCCCTTCCCAATCCGCATCCTGACTAGGGGACTTCTGGGAAGGGAAGCCCAAAACATAGCCAGGACGCTTCTAGACCAGAATCCCTGAACGATTTATCCGACAGGCTGAGACTTCTGGGAAGTGAAGCCCAAAAACTTAGCGAGGACACTTCTAGGACCGGAATCCCCGAACAATCCGCCTCTTGGTTAGGGGCACTTCTGGGAAGTGGAGCCCAAAACGGACATTTCTCTATTGCTGAGCTGGGGACTCGATTGAGCGATCTGGGAAGGATGCAAGCCTGAGTCGAGCTTGAGCCCTTGGCTGGGATTGAACTTGCTACGATCCAAACTCTCCCGACTTTGCGCCGTTCGAAGCCCTGCAACAACCCAGGGCCTTCCAGATGTTCTAGACTCCCTCTCCCGGGGTTCCTGACTCTCGAGCCAAGCTGGCCGGGGATCCTGGGAGTTGTAGTCCCCAAGCTCTGGAGGTGTGAGCCCAGACCATGTCCCTGCTGCCCACCTTTGGCTTCACCCAGGAGCAGGTGGCCTGCGTCTGCGAGGTGCTCCAGCAGGGCGGCAACATCGAGCGCCTGGGCCGCTTCCTGTGGTCCCTGCCGGCCTGCGAGCACCTCCACAAGAACGAGAGCGTCCTCAAGGCCAAGGCGGTGGTGGCCTTCCACCGGGGCAACTTCCGAGAGCTCTACAAGATCCTGGAGAGCCACCAGTTCTCGGCCCACAACCACCCCAAGCTCCAGCAGCTCTGGCTCAAGGCCCACTACATCGAGGCCGAGAAGCTCCGGGGCAGGCCTTTAGGGGCGGTGGGCAAGTACCGGGTCCGACGCAAGTTCCCCTTGCCCCGATCCATCTGGGACGGCGAGGAGACCAGCTACTGCTTCAAGGAGAAGAGCCGCAGCGTCCTCCGGGAATGGTACGCCCACAACCCTTACCCGTCCCCCCGGGAGAAGAGGGAGCTGGCCGAGGCCACGGGGCTCACCACCACCCAGGTCAGCAACTGGTTCAAGAACCGACGCCAGAGGGACCGGGCCGCCGAGGCCAAGGAAAGGTACGAGTAAGTACGACCCAGGACCTCCTCTTCCACTCTGCCTCCTTCCACACTGGAGGAATAATAGCCCGCTTTGGCCTCTCTTTCACTCTTTCTGGCTCAAGGCTATGGAATTCTGGGAGCTGGAGTTTGTTGTGGGCCCAGAGCGGAGCGGAGCTCCGCTCTGGGCCCCACAACATACTCCAGCTCCCAGAATTCCATAGCCTTGAGCCAGAAAGAGTGAAAGAGAGGCCAAAGCGGGCTATTATTCCTCCAGTGTGGACCCAGCCGCAATCTCCGACAAATCCCTTTTCCCCATCCTTTTTGTTTCCGACAAATCACTTTTCCCCCAAGTAACTTTCCTAGGAGTTGGTAGTCTCCGACCAACAACTTGGTCTCCCTCCTTTTGCTAGGAGTTTGTAAAACACTCGGGAACATCACTTTGAGGCCCCGCTTTTACGCACCGGAGTTGTCATCATCTCCGACAAATCGCTTTGCTCCATCCCTTTCTAGGCCTTGTAGTCTCCAATAACTTGTCTCCATCCTTTTCTAGGAGTTGTATTCTCGGACAAATTACTTTTCTGTCCCTCTTCCTGGGAGTTGTAGTCTCAGAGGAATAACTTTTCTGTCCTTCTTCCTGGGAGTTGTAGTCTCAGATAAAATAACTTGTCTCCATCCTTTTCTTGGAGTTGTAGTCTCAGACAAGTAACTTGTCTCCATCCCTTTCTGGGAGTTTTAGCCTCAGACAAATAATTTTTCTCTATTATTATTAATAATTATTGTTGTTATTATTATTATTCTGCCCTCCTCCCAAAGCTGGGACTCAGGGCGGCTTGCAACGTTAAAAAAAAAAACCCCACACAGTTAAAAACATTCAAAAATATTGTATTAAAATAGACAAATCACTTTTAGGAGTTGTAGTCTCAAATCACTTTTCTCCATCCCTTTCTGGGAGTTTTGTAGTCCCGGATAAATAACTTGCCTCCCTCCCTTTCTAGGAGTTGTAGTCCCATACAAATCACTTTTCTGCATCCCTTTCTATGAGAGTTGTAGTCTCAGACACATAACTTGTCTCCATCCCTTTCTAGGAGTTTTCTCAGACAAATAACTTTTCTCCCATTTTTCTCTGAAGATGCCATCCACAGATGCCGGCCGGAATAAACTCTTCTAGAATATGGCCACAGAGCCCGAAAAACCCACAAAAAAAAAACCCCCTATGTTCTCCATACCTTTCCAGGAGTAGTAGTCTCAGACAAATTCCTTTTCTCCATCCCTTTCTAGACGAAATCTCTCACAAAACTACAGTCCCCAGCATCCCCTAGTACTCAGCCAACTAATTTCCAGAATTCCCTAGCACTGAGCCGGGTAGTTGAAGCGGTCTCAAACTGGATTATTTCTGCATTGGGGTTTTTGATCCCAGTTACTCGTTAGGGGCCACAACTCCCAGAAACTTTCCTCAGCAAAAGGTGTTTAAAATCATAAAGAAAGAAAGTTGTTGCTGTGGGCATTTTCGGTTGCCCAATATAGAGATGCCACTGTTTTGTGGATTTGGGGTGTTATTGCACTTTGCTACAGGGCCAACACAGCTATCCTTGGATATCTTCTTGGGATTAGTAGTCTCAGGCAAATAACTCCCCCCACACCTTCTTTTTGGGAGTTGTAGTCCCAGACAAATAATATTTCTGCACCTCATTCTGGGAGTTATTTTGTTGTTGTGTGCCTTCAAGTCGTTCCGACTTATGGTGACTCTAAGGCGAACCTATCCTGAGGTTTTTTTTGGGGGGTGGGGGCAGATTTGTTCAGAAGAGGTTTCCTATTGCCTTCCCCTGAGGCTGAGAGAGAGTGACTTGCCCAAGGTTAATTCAGTGGGTTTCATGGCTGATCTGGGAAGCGAACCATAGGCCAGCATTTGAAACCACTACGCCAGGACAGATAACTTTTCTGCACGTCTTTCTGGGAGTTGTAGTCCTAGACAAATAACTTTTCTCCATCCCTTTCAAGGAGTTGTAGCCCCAGACAAACATTCTGCACCGCTTTCTGAAAGTTGTAGTCTCCGCCAAATAACTTTTCTGGTCGTTGTAGTCTCAGAGGAATAACTTTTTTTGCACCTCTTCCTGGGAGTTGCCTTCTCAGACAAATGACTTTTCTCCATCCCTTTCTAGGAGTTGTAGTTTCAAACATTCTACACCTCTTTCTGGGAGTTGTAGTGTCTTGTCAAATAACTTTTCTGCCTTTCTTTCTGGGAGTTGCAATCTCAGACGTATAACTTTTGGGCATCCCTTTCTAGGAGGTGTCGTCTCAGAGAAAGAATGGTAGTTTCAAGCAAATTCAAGCAAGTTTCAATTGTAGTTTCAAGCAAACACACCTTTCCTCCCCCCAGTTTTGAATTTCCTCCATAATTCAGCTCCAAATTTCTTGGCTTAAGCAGATTTCCTTCAAATCCAGAAATTCAAAGAAATGCGGCTGCGATGTATTGAAAGCGCTTTCGGCCTCCGCATTTACTCTCGAGTAGGAGCAGACGGAAAGCAAGCCTCTGGGCCGGAAAAGGGAAGAGTAGCCCTCCTCGTTGTCCAAAACCATCATTTGGAAAGCTTAAGCCGTTTCGCTAAAAGGCGACGTTATTATATTAAAAAGTTAACTGGAACGTAATGCCGTTTATTTTTCCCGTTCTGGGTCCGATTTCCTCTAAAGCCATCGGACGGATTTTTCAGGGAGTGTTTTCACTCCAGGATTAATCATTTTATTATTATTATTATTAAAACGGAAATTATTCTTATTACTCGGAAAAGTAGTTTGAAAGAAAGGCCGGTGGGTTTTTTAAAGTGAACTGAAAAGGCGGTTTGAAAATGAAGCCGCTTATCTTTTTTCTCTGTAACTCCTTCGGTTCAGTAGCTCTCCTGAACTTTCATTTAACTCCATTTACAGATAATAATTTAACTACCTTTACAGATAATAATCATAATAACCTCCTATCTAAATCGTTTCGCTTTGCCGGAAGGCCATCGTCCCTTTCCTTATTCGGACAAAATCTATTATTTATAACCAATGCTTTAAATAAATCCCATTGATTGAATGGTTTTACTCCAGGTAGGACTTGCAGCTCGGAAAGGTTCCCAAAGACTATTATTTTTTGAGGGAAACACCCTTTTAATGCCTTACTAACTAATATCAGATTAATCTTCTACAAAATTCGCCTGAAGTCTTTAGTAGACCGTAAGGTCATAGTCAAACCCTTGGAAAATATTGGGATATTTAGTATGCTATACTCCCTCCTCAAGAACCATCCTTCAGAGGAGAACAAAGTTTGAAGGCTGCGATCCTGTACATTATTTTTCTGGAATTAACCCATCCATCCCCACTAAGCTCGGATTTTGTGGAGTTTTTGTGTGTGTTTTTAGTGTGTTGAAGTTTTGTTTCTGCCCTGTATTTTCTGACTCGCATCCCTCGCATAGGATTGCCCAGCAGCTCAGTTGATTTCAATGGGATCGGGGTAGGGAACCTTGAAAATAGAGGACCCCGAGGGTGCATCTACGCTGCAGAAACAACGCATTTTGACACCGCTTTGACTGCCCTGGCTCCCTTCCTCCAGAATCCCCGGGATCTGAAGTTTGGGCAGAAAAGGCCGTGTGAAACTACAAATCCCAGGTTCGCATAGGATGGCGCCACAGCAGTTAAAAGTGGTGTCGAACTGTATTATTTCTCCGGTGGACGTTAATTTTATACAGTTTTGTCTGGATGATTTCAATTATTTTTTTTAAATTATTGGAAAGTTGTTGTTGTTTTTTGAAATTGCTTTTATCCTGTGAGCCGCCTCGGGTCCCTTTCTAGGAGAAAGGCATAGAAATTAATAATAATAATAATAATAATAATAATAATAGGCCCAGCGGCTGTGATAAAAGCTGCTGGAGAATTGGGGCCTTATCTTTGCCAATAAATTTTAAAGCAATAATTATGTCCCGATTATAACTCGGGAGATCGACTGTAAATCTCTTCCTTTTTCTTTGACCAATTCATTGCGTTTCTCATGGATGTCAGTTTAAAAGAGAGAGAAAGAGAGAGAGACTGCATCCACACTGCAGAAATAATCCGATTTAAACCCCCCCCCCCTTGCCGTGGGTCAGCGCTATGGAATTTTCGGAACTGTAGTTGGCTCACAACCAACTACAATTCCCATACTGCCATAGCACTGAGCCATGGCAGTTAAAGTGGTGTCGAACCGGACTATTTCTGCAGTGTGGATGGAGCCTCCCTTCAATGAACTTTGCCTCTGGGTTGCTCTAAAACCAGCCACCTCGGTAACTTTCCTGGAGAGAGAGCAATGCCAACTGTTTCCTTCCAAAAAACCAAGCGGCTCCTCTGCCCTTCTCTCTCCCCGGAGGGCAGGCTTCTTTCCTTCCAGGAATAAAAATAACTCGGTTCCAGGTCAATGGGAGGCTCTAGACTGAGCGAGGAGGATGAAGAAGGATCAGAGCTTTTCATCATTTCATTGAAACCTGTGAGATTTGCAGGTTTATATTTCGAGCAATTGCAGTTGAAAATGTATATTCCCGGAGGGCCACGCTTTGTGGGGAAAATGTACTTAGCTTTGGACAGATCAGGTTGGAAAATACTACTCGGTGCAATTGTATTTATTCTACCCACGACTCTGCCCTTCTGAATTTAGCAAGATTTACTCCTAGGTGCAACCAACCAACCAACCCACTGCGGTATCAAGGGCAGATTTATTTCTTCCCCCCAAAAGATGTATTCAGAGCTTGGAAGAGTTACTTTTGGGGGACTACTACAACTCCCCGAAGCAAAGCCAGGAGATGATGTGAGTTGTAGTTCTTAAAAAGTTTCTTCCCTAAATTCTGACCTAGACTTAACTAATATTCTGGACACGGTGGGAAACAGAAACCAAGAGGAGAGGTTCAGATGCCTTGAGCCAGACAAGTCAAAGCGGTGCCAAACCGGGTTATTTCTCCAGTGCGGATGTAGCCACAAGGTCCAAAACACACTGCAGAAATAATCCACTTTGAGACCGCTTTCACTGCCCTGGCTCAATGCTAGGAAAGTCTGGGAGCTGTAGTTTTGTAAGACATTTACCTTTTTTTCCCGGTCAGAGAGCTCTGGCTACAATTCCCGGGATTCCCAGGGCAGTGAAAGCGGGATCAAACTGGAATATTTCTGCAGTGTGTTTTGGGCCTCAGAGGTCTTTCCCCCGGTTCTTTGGAAAAGGGAGAGTAGTCTGGATGGCAAATAACTTTAGGGCCTTGTTAGCTGGCCTAACATAGAGGATTGATTAAAATGTGGGTTTTTGGGGAGGCAGTTACACTGTATGGCTGGATGGATAAGTCTGTACAACAACCCTTGTGCAATTGACAGGTGTGAAAGTATAACAGCCCGACAAAAGGAGATCTGAAAGTACAGTACTGGGTATACTTTTGTCAGGAGAGAATTCAATGTTAGAGAGCTCTTGTAGCACCTTTGAGACAAACTGAAAGAAACTGGCAGCATGAGCTTTCGTAGACTTCAGTCTACTTCCTCAGATGCATTTGGTGGAGCGGAAGCCAGGCACAGACATACATATATATGCCATTGGTATGTGAGGATGTCAACACAAACTATTTTGGTCTTAACGAGGGACTTGTACCTTCATTTCCACACACAAAGGGCTTGTGGTTTGTATTGACTATCTTCACATACCAATGGCAGGTATATGTCTGCACCTGGCTTCCACTCCACCAAATGCATCTGAGGAAGCAGAGGCCTCTCTGGAAAATCCTGGGCTGCGTTCACACTGGAGAAATAAACCGGTTTAAGTGCCATGGCTCAATGCTGTGAAATTCTGGGAATTGTAGTTTGTTGTGGGGCCCAGAGCGGAGCTCCGCTCCGCTCTGGGCCCCACAACAAACTACAATTCCCAGAATTTCACAGCATTGAGCCATGGCACTTAAACCGGTTTATTTCTCCAGTGTGAACGCAGTCCACACTGCGGTTATTCTGATTGCCATAAAAGCCTGCAGGAACGAGCATTTCAAACCCAGATCCCGAAAAGTTTTGTTCCTATCTTACTTTTTAAGGGGCTTTTAAATTCCTTTTAAATCTACGTCTTCTTCTTTTTTACAAAAATGAATGTTGGCGAATCTATTTTTGTTCATTGCAGTCCAGGTTTAAGACAGAAGCACGAACCTACTCAGACGTAAAACCTACACTTTGCAAAGGAGGTTACAACCCGAGTAAACCTACTACAGGATTACAACCAAGTCTCTCGTCGTGGGCCTCAGATATGTAGGAATTTCGACACAGTTTCTAAGGGAAAGTAGTTTCCTACTTTAGATCCCTTTTCAGCACTGACCCTATAGATTCGACTGCTTTCAATGAGAAAACTACAACAACAACAACAACAACAACAGCCCTCTCCAGCAGGATCCCTTGGCCTACGAGTGTAGCAATAAGCTAAGATCCTAGGCACATTTTTGTTGTTGTTGTTGTGTATCTTCAAGTCGTTTCCGACTTGTGGCGGCCCTATCGTGGGGTTTTCCTGGGAAGTTTCTTCAGAGGGGGTTTGCCATGGCCATCCTCTGAGGCTGAGAGAGTGTGACTTGCCCTAAAACTTTGCATGCACTGGCATTCGCAGTGGTGGCAACTGGCTGAGGGCTATTTAAGAAAGGGCAGATAATCCTGGACACACACACACACACACACACACAGAAGACCATATTATTTCAGCAAGATAATCCTGGACACAGAGAGAGAGAGAGAGAGAGAGACCAAAGTATTATTATTATTATTATTATTATTATTGGCGAGGTAATCCCAGACACATACAGAGACCAAATTATTTCAGCAAAATAATCCTGGACACACACATACAGAGAGACCATATTATTATTATTATTATTATTACCATCATTATAGGTAAAATAATCCTGGACACACACATAGAGACCAAATCATCATCATCATCATCATCATTAGCAAAATAATCCTGGAAATACAAACACACAGAGAGACACCAAATTATTATTATTATTATTATTATTATTATTAACAAGATAATCCTGGACACACACACACACACAGAGACCAAATTATCATCATCATCATCATGATCATCATCATCATCATGATAATCCTGGAAACACAGAGAGAGAGAGAGAGAGACCAAATTATTATTATTTATTATTAGCAAGATAATCCTGGACACACACACACAGACCAAATAATAATAATAATAATAATAATAATAATAATAATAATTATTATTATTATTATTATTATTATTATTTTGGACACACACACAGACCAAATTATTGTTGTTGTTGTTGTTAGCAAGATAATCCTAGACACAGAGAGAGCAAGGAAACTGGAGCCCAGTTTGGAGGCCCTGAAGGATTTGGCCTCGGGAAAGAGACCAGGGAAGACTGGTTTCTCTCAGAGGGGGGCAGAGTCCTCCTTTTCCAGGGCATGTCCTCCATTTCAACCTTCTGTGGAGGAGGAATTCCAGAACGTCCTCCATTTGGACCATGACCAAGAAGCATGAATTTAGATGTCTAGCAGACTTTTTGGTTTGTTTGGGTCGTGTGTCCTCCATCATTATTGAATGTCCTGCATTTTGCGGGGCCTTGTCCTCCTTTGCGTTGAGGACCCCTGGTCCTCCTGGGTTTCTTTTCGGGGGAGGAAAGTGTTGCCGAGATTTTAAAATGAACCGAAAGGTTTAGTAGTGCCAAAACGCACTGCAGAAATAATCCAACTTGACACCGCTTTAACAGCCCTGACTCAATGCGAAGGGAATGTGGGAACTGTAGTTTTGTCAGAGAGCTCTGGTGCCCCAAGAAACTGTAGGATTCCTGTAGGAAACTGAGCCAGGGCAGTTAAAGCGATCTCAAACTGGATTATTTCTGCAATATTTTGGACCTTAGTTGAAAGGGATTTATACCCCAGGGAATACTTTGCTTAAAAAGATAGCAAAGCAAGGTTTACTCAGGAGCAATCCTTCCTAAATAATAATAATAATAATAATAATAATAATAATAATGGATATTTAATGCTTCCAAAAAAGGGATATTTAAGGCTGACAATACTGTCAACAGCCTTTAGAGCTGAAGAGCGGGGTCTAAATAAATAATAATAAAAATGATAATAATGTATTATTAATTATTTTTACTATTATTATAACAAGGACTGCAGTGTGTGACACAATTTTGCGTAAGATCACGGCCATCCCAAGACATTTTGCTGCCTGAGGCCTCTTTCCCAAATCGGGCGACATAAGTCGCGTCTACACTGTAGAAAGAGTGCAGTGCGACACCACTTTAAGTGCTGTACGACCATCCTCTGAAATCCTAGGATTTGTAGTTTTTACAAGCATATTGGTGTCTCGCCAAACTACAAATCCCACGACCCTGGAGGATGGAGCCATGGCAAGTTAAGTGGTGTCAAACTGCGTTATTTCTATAGTGCGGATGTACCGATAGAACCCAAAGGCGTTCGGATCATTTGAGACCCAGAGGTAGTAAATCCCACCAAAATGTCTCTCCCGCTCCCAGTAAAAACCAGCAGTTCCCAGTTATACAAAGAATAATTTGCGGCTTTTTCCCGGTTAGGACCAAATCTTTCTCCCTTAAGGCGGCGGCCTCATTGCATTTAACGGGCAGGATCGACTCTGCTCCGCTGCATCCAGACTGGAGAAATAACCCGCTTCGGCACCGCTTTAACTGCCCTGGCTCAAGGCTATGGGATTCTGGGAGTTGGAGTTTGTTGTGGGCCCAGAGTTCTGGGTTCTGTCTCTGGTTCTAATCTCTGGAGGAGCAGAAAACAAGCTCTCTCCATCTTCTACCTGACATCTTTTCAGATATTTTAAGGCACCTCTCAGTCGCCTCTCTCCAAGAGAAACATAAAGTCGCAAAGCTCGGTTTCCAGACCCCATAAGGCTTGCTTTCCAGACCTTTGCTCACCTTGGTTGCTCTTCTCTCAACACATTCAAGTTATGTTTTGGGGGAAGTCACACTCTCTCAGCCTCAGAAAGGAAGGCAAAGGCAAATCCCCTCTGAAGCCACTTTGTCAAGAAAAGCCTGTGATAGGGTCGCCAAAAGTTGGAAACGACTTGAAGGCACAAGAACAACACCGAGAAGCTCCCGAGTAAATATATTTACGATGTGCAGGGTATTTTACTACTAATATATATATATATATATATATACAAATAATCTGCCGGAAGAGAGATGTCTTGACTGCCATTTTTATGATTCAAATGTCAAGACGGGAACCTAAGTGTTTTGAAGCGGTAATCTGCTGGTATCAAGGTAACATATAGTACGGGATCTGTAGTATCTGTGCTTACTTGGGGGGGGTGTCTGTGGAGGGGCAGAAATGAGAGAGTTGCCCCTTAAACTAGAATTATGCCTGCCTCTCTCTTGTTAATGTTTCCTTCACTCTCCAAATTCCTAGCCTGGTTATAAATGGAGCGAGGCATTTAGAAATAGAGTTTGGGCATCCCAAGAGAATGCAAACAAACAAACAAACAAAATAAATGCAAAAACAGGGAATGTAAACAAACTAACAAGGGAATGCAAACACAACGGGAATGCAAATGCAAATAGAAGACTTCCAACGATTTTCAAGGTCTGGTTCTTTGCAATGCTAGTTATTTGGGGTGTTGTTGTTGTTGTTGTTGTTGTTGTGTGCCTTTGAGTAGTTTCCGACTTATGGCGACCCTATCGGAGGGTTTCCTTGGCAAATTTCTTCAAGGGGGGGGTTGCCCTTGCCATCCTCTGAGGCTGAGAGAGTGTGACTTGCCCAAGGTCACCCAAGGGGCTGAAGGGAAATTTCATGGACAATTTTATGGATTTCATTGACAATTTCGAGAGAGCTGGCTTTTCAGTTTCCAAAGAAAAGGATCCCATCCTTGTAGTTGCCCAGATCCAATCCCTGCTGCTGCTGCTCCTTGGACCAGAGGAGGAACCTTTTGGGAGCCCAGAGGTTGCGATACCACTTTAACGGCCCTGGCTCAATGCTATGGAATTCTGGGAACTATCATTCCCAGAGTAAGTACGGAGAGAGATCTCGCAGCACCTTTGAGATCGACTGAAAGAAAGCAATTGGCAGCATGAGCTTTCCTAGACGTCAGTCTGCTTCCTCGGATACATGTGGCACCAAATGCATCTGAGGAAGTAGACTCAAGTCTAGGAAGCAGGCTGAAGTCTTGGCATCAAACCCATCTGAGGAAGTAAAGTCTAGGGAAGCTCATGCTGCCCATTTCTTTCAGTTAGTCTCAAAGGTGCTACAAGAGCTCTCCACGTACTGATTCTATATCTTTGAATTCCCAGAATAACGTAGCATTCCCATTCCCAGAACTCCAATTCCAGCAACTATTTCCTTTCCAGAACTACACAGAATTCCATAGCATTGAGCCAGGGCCGTTGAAGTGGTATCAAACTGGATTATTTCTGCAGTGGGGATGTACGGAGAGACATCCAAAGTCTGGAAAAAAGTTTCCTTTTTGGGGACGACACCTCCTCAGCCAACATAGCCAAAAAGTTTCCAAAGTCGGGTTTCGTCCAGAGAAAGGAGGCAGGAGATCTTGCTTTCCTTTTGGAAAAGTGAACATCACCCCTTCTCCTTTCTGTCCTTTTCCATCTCTGTTCTTCATTTTTGCAGAAGAGAGACCTCCCTCTCCTGTTTTCCTCCCAAACCAAGGCCTTGCTCAGCTTCCAAGAACAGAAGGGATCTGGTGCCTTTAGGGTAGATCCAATGGCTTAGTGATGCTAAGGAAGACTAGATCCAGCTGCAAGAGCAGATCACTCTCTTGGTTCCTAAGGATAGCTTACATCAGTGATACCCAAACTTTGGTCCTCCATGTGTTTTGGACTCCAGCTCCCAGAAGCCTCAGCGAGCTTTCGGCCAACAGCCAGGAATTCTGGGATCTAATAAACATCTGGAAGAGCCATGCTTGGGAACTATTGTCTTACTGTATATGTATAAGTCTAGAAATGTAGGTTAAAATATTGACCCCCAGAAACCGAGTCGACTTATCCACAGGTCAATGTAAGTACTGTACTTTAAGTCACGCACATATATATACACACCGTCCCCTGGTGAAAGACAAGAGTTTAATCTGCCCTGGAAGGACTGACCCCTCAAGTCACACTCTCTCAGGCTCAGAGGATGAGAATGCCACCCCTTCTGAAGAAACTTTGCCAAGAAAACCTCAGATAGGTTCACCTTAGAGTGGCCATAAACTGGAAACGACTTGAAGGTACACAACAACAACAACAACAAATGCTCTTAGATCGATTTAATGCACAGAAGTAAACATATACTGACCAGCTTCAAGAGATCTTGTAGCACCTTTGAGACTAACTGAAAAAAAGAAGTTGGCAGCATGAGCTTTCCTAGACTTCAGTCTACTTCCTCGGATGCACTTCGTGCATCCGAGGAAGTAGACTGAAGTCTAGGAAAGCTCATGCTGCCAACTTCTTTTTTTCAGTTAGTCTCAAAGGTGCTACAAGATCTCTCCACATACTGATTCTACAGACTAACACGGCTATATCTTTGAATTCTACTGGATCAACCTGTTGGCCTCACAATAACTCTGTGAGGTTGGTTGAACTAGAAAGACCAGCCAACACTTATCCAAACAGAGCAGAAGAGACAAGGCCACTCCTTTGGCCTTTGGGGACATATGACTTTGGGTGGCACATAGCTTGCAGAGAGCCAGCTCCTTATTCTTGAACCTGTTTTGGTTTTGGGGGGAAAGGGGTTAGTGTTAACGGACCAGGTTGGCACCTTTGAAGGGTCCCTTTTTGGAGTAAGAGCTTCCAGTCAAATGAGTGCCATCTCCCAGAGAAGATGAGCTCTGCACATGTTTTTGTCTGTCTTCGTTTCCAACTTACGGTGACCCTAAGGCGAGCCTATCACAGGGTTTTCTCGGCAAGTTTCTTCAGAAGAAGTTTGCCATTGCCATCCTCTGAGGCTGAGAGAGTGTGACTTGTTCCCCAGCAGGTTTCAAAGGGGGTATGATTTGGAGGTTTATCGTTAACTGCCTCCAAAGTTGACTTTGACTTCTAGCTTTGGGGTTTGTTGTTGGGTTGTTGTTGTTGTTGTGTGCCTTCAAGTAATTTCTGACATATGGCGACCTTAAGGAGAACCTATTGTGGCATTTATTTATCCAGATTTGTCCAGAGGAGGTTTTGCCTTCGTCTCCCCCTGAGGCTGAGAGATTGTGACTTGCCCAAGGTCACCCAGACTGAAAGCCATTTTGCATTCCTTAGGCACATAAAATTCATTATCGTTATTGTTGCTGTTGTGCTGTGTGCCTTTGAGTCCCTTCTGACTTATGGCGACCCTAAGGCAACCCTATCACAAGGGTTTCTTGGCAAGCTTCTTCATAGGCAAGCTTCAGAGGCTGAGAGGGTGTGACTTGCTCAAGGTCACCCAGTGAGTTTCATGGCCAAGCAGGGAATCGAACCCTGGTCTTCAGAGTCATAGTTCAACACTCATATTACTGTACCATGTTGGGTTTGGGGTCTATCTTCCTTTTGGGGTATCTCCCATTTATTTGGGGGCATATATTGTTATTTATTTATCCTTGCTGTCTTCTGTTATCATTCTCTTATGTATTATTTTTCAAAACTGGCTTGGTAGTGTGGCAAGAGGTATTGTTTTTATCTCAGTCTCCACCTGATGAATAGCATCTTCTGGTCCCATATTGGAGGAGAAGCGGGGTATAAATTAAGTACATTTTTTCAATATGCACAATAACGTCATTTTTCTAATATAAAGTCTCTAATACAAAGTCTCTAAGAAACTGGAATTCCAGGTCCTCAAACACCATTGACTGAACTGTCTCTGGGAGCCACCTTGGGTCCCACTCTGGGGAAAAGGTGGCATACAAATGTAATACATACATAAATAAATAAATACATAAAAAATACTGTTTGAAGTTATGGGAGTTGTAGTCCAATATATCTGGAGGGTAACAGTTTAACACACACTGAGCCAGTATGGCGTAGTGGTTTGAGTGTTGAGACTATGACCCTGGAGACCAGGGTTCGAATCCCAGCTCAGGAATGTAAACCCAGTGGGTGACTTTGGGCAAGCCACACTCTCTCAGCCTCAGAGGATGGCAATGGCAAAACTCCTTCTGAAGAAATTGGCCAAGAAAACCCCAGGACAGGTTCTCCTTAGGTTTGCCATGAGTCAGAACCGACTTGAACACACAAAACAACAAACAAACAACAAATGTTTTAGGGCCAGGCGCAATAGGTTTTTCAGGCTGGCTGACCCTAGCAGGAGTTACTTCCAAGAAAACCTCCACAGGATTGCATTATTAAACCTTGGTCCAAAACACACTGCAGAAATAATCCAGGTTGAGACCATTTTAACTTCCCTGGCTCAATCCTAGGGAATCCTGGCATCTGTAGTTTTGTGAGATATTTAGCCTCCTCTGTCAGAGAGCTCTGGGGCCACAATTTTACTACAATTCACAGGATTACCTAGCCTTGAGCCAGGGCAGTTAAAGTGGCCCCAAACTGGATTATTTCTGCAGTGTTTTGGACCTTAGTTGAAATAGATTTATACCCCAGGGAACATTTTGCTTAAGAAGATAGCAAATAGTGTTTTGGAGCCCTGTCTGCTTTCACTGGCCACAGGAGCGGATCTACACTATAGAAATGATGCGCATTTGACCCTACATGGCTCCATCCTACAGCTTTCTGGGATTTGTGCTTTGGTGAGGCACCAGCACTCTTTGGCAGCGAAGACTAAAGTCTCCATAAGACTACAAACCCCAGGATTCCATAAGATGGAGCTATAGTACTTAAAGTGGTGTCAAACTGCATTATTTCTACAGTGTAGATGCACCCTTAGTTCAGACTTGGGAGGAGGATGCATCACAGAAGTGGTATCCTACAGGGCTGCCTTGCTGGGAAGCGATTTGGAAGCACCGTTTTAGGATGGCCCCCATCCTTCTTTAGAGCAATATCTCAGCAATCCTCCACTGCTGTTCAACATATACAGGAAACTATTGGGAGAGATATTGACTTGGATTTGGGGGTTCAGGGTCACCCCATTCCTGCCTGAATCCAAGGACACCCTTCTCCTTCTTCAAAACCTGAAGCTGCCTCTTCCTTGCTATTTCAATTTTAATGTGTATCCTGTGCTAGTTCCTTGCTAGCTAGTTCCAGGAATCCTTGGCCTGTGACTCAGAAATTGGAAGGCCAAGCTGGCTGGAGGATGATGGAGGTTATAGTGCCAAAACGTATCCCTCTCAAGCCCTAGAAGGCATATGGATAACAATTGTGTTAAGAAATCAAAGACATTTATGCATTTGTTTGTTTGTTTATGGGATTTATTTCTCCCAAAA
The DNA here is from genome assembly GCA_034509955.1 of Urosaurus nigricauda. Taxonomy (NCBI): domain Eukaryota; kingdom Metazoa; phylum Chordata; class Lepidosauria; order Squamata; family Phrynosomatidae; genus Urosaurus; species Urosaurus nigricauda. Next base: position 354,058,400 of record JAOEGL010000001.1, on the reverse strand, counting down.
TAGGGACTCAAGATGGCTCACAATAAATTGATTAAAACATTAATTACAAAAGTTTTTTTTAAAAAAATAATTAAATAATACTAATATTAAAATGATGAGAGCACAATAATTTCAATGCTGGACTGCGACTCTGGAGACCAGGGTTGAATTCCCAGCTTGGCCCTGGAAACGCACTGGGGGACCCTTGAGCAAGTCACACTTTCTCAGCTTCAGGGAAAGGCAAGGGCAACCCCCCTCTGAACCAATTTTGCCAAGAAAACCGGAAGATTAGAGTTGCCATAAGTTGGAAAGGATTTGACGGCACACAACACACACAATATTGAAACAGGAGTTAAACACAGCATAGTTAAAACCAGTAAAAACCATTAAAGCATTAAGAGGGCATACACACCACCCTGCACAAGTAAAACTCATCCACCAAAAGCCTGCTAGTCTGAAAAAAATCAGTATGTAAAGGACCTTGAAAGAAAGATGTTGGTGCTATGAGCTCTCCCTGACTTGAGTCTACTTTCATAGCAGCTTCATTTATATACCGCTTCATAGCACCTAAGCAGTCTCTAAGCAGTTTACAACTATAAGCCCCCAACAAGCTGGGCATTCATTTTAGTGACCTCAGAAGGATGCTAGGCTGAGTCCAGCTTGAGCCCTTGGCTGGTATTGAACTCACAACCTTATGGCTTGAGAATGAGTGGCTGCAGTACAGGCATTAAGTGATGCATTAGATGCATAAAAGGAGGGGAAGATTGGTTGTCTGTCTGACTGTCTGTCTGTCTTTCAGTGTCCGCATCTTTTGCACTTAGAACTCATCTTTCCCCTCCCTCTCTGTCCTCTTTCCAGGGAAAACAACGAAAATTCCAGCTCCAATGGCCACAACCCACTCTCCTCTTCCCTGAATGGCAACAAAGCAGTCTTGGGCAGCTCTGAGGATGAGAAGACACCCTCAGGGACACCGGATCACTCTTCCTCCAGTCCAGCTTTGCTGCTGAATTCGAACCCAGGATTGCAGCCTCTCCACAGCTTGGGCCATCCCCAGGGCCCTAGCGCCATTCCGGTGCCCAGTGCGGACCCTCTGCATCATCACAGTTTGCAAGACTCCATCCTCAACTCCATGTCCTCTAACCTGGTCGACCTTGGCTCTTAAGAAAGAAAGAAAGAAAGAAATGAAAACCCAAAAGATGAACTCAACCTGCTTGTGGCATCAGACCATAGACTCTTAACCAGGCTTCCCAGTCAGCTGTCTTCTTTTAAAAACAAGAAGAACAAAATTATCTTGTATCCAAAATGTGGAAAGAGATGGAAACTCTTTTTCATAGGGACTTCTTGTCTCGCCTAGAGTCTAGCTGTCGACTTATGGGGAGGTTCCATAAGTAAACTACAGACCTCTGTGTGAGACATTTGGGAGACTTAGCAGGATTTGGCCTAGCTGGTTGCAAAGAAATGGGGGACTCCTCTTTATTATTGGTAAAAGGCCTCAAGAGGTCAATCCAGAAATTGCTATGCGAAGAAGAGAGCTACCAGCTTCAGAATTCACTAGCCTTTTTGGCACTGGATGGGATCCAGTCTTCAGGTGGCCAGCTTCTTAACTGACTTGTGTAGCTATGCGTCAGTCTGATGTGCTGGTATCAGTAAGTGAAATTTTTCAGAACGTGAGACTAAGGGCCTTTTCACACTGCACAATGATGGCACTATGATTCCACTTTAAAATTGCGATGGCTGCATGCAATGGAATCCTGGCATTTGTAGTCTGGTGAGGCACTAGATCTCTCTGGCTAATTCTAAATGCCCTTTACTAAACTGCAAGTCCCAGGATTCCATAGGATGAAGGCATAACAGTTAAAGTAGTGTGAAAGGGCCCTAAAGTCAGGGCTATTTTTTCCCAGCCTGCAGCCCCTGCATTCTACCCAGACTGACATTTTTCTTGCAAAAGGATATTGGGGGGGGGGGGGGGGGGGAGGGAGAAAAGGAAGAAAAAGAAAAGGGGTGGGAGGAGAGATTGTACGATTGTCCTGGAAACCTCTGGCATAGTGATCTTTTTTTTTAAGTGGTTGCACCATCCTCCTTGGTGGTGCTTCTGGTAATGTGTGCCTTCGGGTCATTTTTTAAACTTATGGTAACCCTAAGGGGTTTTGCTTGGCAAGATTTATTCAGAGGCAGTTTGCCATTGCCTTCCTCTCAAGCTGAGAGAGTGTGATTTGCCAATGGGCACCCACTGGGTTTCCATGCCTGAGCCTGGATTTGAACTCTGAGTTTCTGGAGCCAAAGAGCCAGGATGGTGTAATGGTCTGGGCATTGGGCTAGAACTCTGAAAACAGGTTTGAATCCATCTCAGCCATGAAAATCCCCTGGGTGATCTTTGGTAAGTCACATTCTCAGCCTTGGAGAAAGGCAAAGGCAACCTATCTGTGAATCAATCCTACTGAGAAACTTTATAATAGGGTAACCTGGAAATGACTTGAAGGCACACAACAACAAGGGTCATCATATGTCGAAAAGCACTTGAAGACAGACAATAACAAGTCCCGGAGTTTTAGTCCAACACTCAGACCACCAGTATGTAGAGAGATCTTGTAGCACCTTTTGAGACTAACTGAAAAAAAGAAGTTGGCAGCATGAGCTTTTGTAGACTTAAGTCTACTTTCTCAGATGCATTTGGAGAAGTAGCATCTGAGGAAGTACTGTTAAATGACGTCTCTCTACATACTGATTCTACAGACTAACATGGCTATACATTTGCATTCAAACCACTACACCATTTGAAATCTCGCTGTCCCCCTGCACCTCAACAAATACCTTTTTTCTGTCCACTAGTGGGCATTTTTGGCAGGTCTTAAGCATATCATGGCTCCAGTGATAGAAAACTGGCCCCTAGATCTGCAAACTTTACTCCCACCCTGTTCTAGAGTTATCATGGCTTCAAGTCAATGACAGATAAATTCGTACAGCTAAAACCTAGCCCCTGTCTAAGCCTGTGATTTTTCCTAGTTGCTCTTGGAGTGACAGTGAACTACATGCATCTCTTCAGCCTTTCCCACTCTGATACCTCCATTTTGCCATAGGTGCTGGACTACAACATGCATGATCTTCATCTAGCAGACCGTAAGTTGGGGTTGATGCAGTGGATAGTATAGGTCCTCTAGAGAGCATCACTTTTGGAATGACTATGAAAATTTATAGTGGGATACCTATCTTGGAACTGTTTCCTTTTCTGGACTACAGTGCCCAGATTACCCCAGTCAGTTATTTCCACTGGGGATTCTGGGAGAAATAATCCAAAAGGTCACTTTTCCAAGCTCAGATGTAGAGTCTGCTGGGAAAGTTGGTAAATCCATTCAATCCTGTTTACAGCTATGAATTTTTGCTTAGGAATAGCAGCCAGCAGAAATTATTGATCAGAAGGACAGACTGTTTTAATTTGCAATCTGAATGTTTTTAAACAAACAAACAAACTACACAGATCAACTACATTGATGGTAATGAGACTTCATGTAGATTGGCACAAAAACAAGAACAAAGTGTTACATGATGGAGGGAGAAAAAAAAGAGGAAAGAGAATATTCACTTTCCATCTCCAAAACACAACTGTGATAAGTGTCCTTTACACAAATACAAGCTACAATTCAACTGCTGTAGTAGCAGCTAGCTTGTAAAGAGCTGCTGGCATCAGACATGCCCCTAGTTGTCATTATTCTCCTTTGCTATGCAAAAGAAAAAGAAAAAGAAGAAAGGTGAGAGGGGAAGTGAGGGAGCATTTATGTTGCCTTCATCTTGTAGACTTTTTGTTATTGTTGTTATTCTTAAGCAGGGATGCCAAACAAACTAACAAACAAACAAACCTGAGATCCATAAGTCACTTAAGCCAGAACTTGCCTTCAATGGATGGAGTCACCAAAGGCTCAAGCACTGGCAGGTGACGCTGGGACATCTGGGTTGAGGCCATGGACTCTGCAAGCTCTCTTCAATCTCAGTTCCCTCATCTGTAAAATGGGAACAAAGGAGAACTACCTCACAGGGCTGTTTGTGAGGATAAAGACTGTACAGCGTTTTGCACATTTAACATTGAGATAGCCTATATCATTCATTATTATTCATAATACTTGTGAAGTCTATGGGGCCATGTCCCCGCCCCGGCAATATGCTTAATGATTTGGGATTAAGTGGTTTCTGGGTTGCGTTCTTAGGTCCCAAGTCTGAACAGTGGGAGCTCATGATACCCACCCAAACCATACAGGGCCAAGAGTAGTCCTTATATCTCTATCTGTCTCTATGTATCTATATATCATAAGCTGTTGCTGCTCATTGAAACCCAAGGAAAATTACCAAGCGCCAGCAAGTCCCTCCCCAATCTGGAATTTTGTGTATTGTTTATATATTATGTGAATACGGTCTTTGAAAAAAAAAATCTGCTTCTATTTTATAATAAAATCAAGAAATCCAGCCTACCATGGAAAGAGATGAAGGGTTTCGTTTTTAATCACTATCTGGCTCTCTCACTTTTATGAGTTTTAATTTAAAATATCAGAATTAAAACTGTTGAGTGGCAAGTTTTGAGAAGCATGTCTTCACCCTGACCAGAAATGGTGTTCTGACTGATGCCAGTTGCTTCTCTCTAGAATCCAAGAAGGGATCATTCACAGATGCAGCAACGGTGGCCAACAGACAATTGATAGTGAAACCATGGAACCACATTTCCCAGAATTCCTAGTCAGAATTAAATTTATACAAATTATCGTGAAGAGGAATAGTGCACCACTACTTGGAAACATGGCAAATTACAGGTATTGTTGGCATATATTTCCCATGATCCCTTTTCATGTTTTATTCTGGCTGGGCTTGATGGAAGTTGGAGTTAGCAAACCTCCACTCTCTTTAGACCTGGCCTTCCAGGTGTTGATGGCATCTGACTTCCATTATCCACTGACAGACTAGATTATGATCAGAGGCAAGAACTGGAGACTAGCAACATCCAGATTACTACACTTTCTCTACCTCAATGGAAAAGGAAGCATTTGATGCTTAAGACCATGAGGTCCAGGACTAAAAATACATTATGATGAAGTGATAACAGTTGCTGACTAGCTCTCAGTTCTTAAGGAAATAAAAACCAGTGATCAGGTTCAAAATCCTAAAGATGACCAGGAAGGAATCCTCAGGACCAGAACAACCCATTCAATGCATTTAAAGAGTACTGTACCAGAAGACCACAAGGGAGTTGTCTCCATAGTTGGACCCATCATCCCTCACCATTGGCTCGCTGGTTAGGAGTATGGGAGTTGCAGTTCAACAACATCTAGAGTGGGGATGGGAACCATGAGGCCCTCTAGATATTGATAAACTGCAACTCCCAGCAGTTCTAGCCATAATAGTAAGGAATTCTGGGAGATACACTCTTGCAATATCAGGAGAATGCATGGTACCTATCTCTGCTCTAGATGGGTTTTTCAATAGCATCTCCCATCATCCCTAGGCAGCATAGCCAATGGTGAGGAATTCTGGGAACTGAAATCCAACAATAATTGGAAGGTGTCATAATTTCCACCCCCTCTGACACAGAGGACCACATCTTGCCCAAAGCTTTAATGGTTGTAATCATGAATAAAGTCCCATTGATGTTAATGAATTTACAATGTCTGAATCTAGATCTGGTTTAAGGATTAGAAGACATGCTCTAAGGAGGTGGGCTCTTGAGATTCACCAATCATCATGCAGTTCTGCCTTGTTTTTTGTTTTGTTTTGTTTTGTTTTGTTTGCTTTCCCCTTTATAATATAATATAATTATAATAATATAATTTATTTGTATCCTGCCCAATCATGGGGAATCCGGGCGGCTAACAACAGTGGGAAAATACAATACAAAAGTTACAATAAGATACAAAATAATACCTTCCCAATCCCCTGACCAATACTTAAGCAAACAAAATCAATAAACAAATACAATAGCAATCAAACAAAGAAAATAAAAACATTACAATCAAATGAAATTAATAATTAAAATTTATAGCCCTTTGCTCCACCTCTGATTTTTCTGGAGACTTTCTTACAGCCTGGACTAACTCTTATGGGTACAACAAGAAGTGGGAAAGACCCTATAAGGATCCTGGGTGTGCTTTCATCAAGTATACTATCAAAACATCAAGGGATAGGGCATAGAAGATTACTGCAAAAGGGGTCAATATTTTGGACCCTGAGGCTTGATTGCCCAGACGTCCAAAACAGCATGCCCAATGGTAAAGGATTATGGCAGCTGGAAACCAATAGGAAAGCCAAAAATGGAAATCATTCAGAGAAAAGCAGAGACCTAAGAAGAAGGAGAAGAAGAGGAGGAAACTGCTTGTGTGAGTGTGTGTATATGTGTGTGTTGAAAAAACTGTGGCTAAAAGATCAAGAGCATTCATGTCTCGGCTAATTGCCATGTTTGAACTTGTGGGGTAGAGTGAGGTGGAGAAATGATCCTGAACAGGAAAGCCTATTATAGTCTCTTGTCCTGTTATAGTTCCTCCACCAACATTAAGAAGAATCTTGAGAACTGTGGTTCAGTAACAGCGTATTGGATTCTCGCTCAGAAATTTTAATTTATTTTGGTTGTTGATTAAAATACTGTATTTATATTTCCTCCTACATCACAAGATTTCAGGGCAGCTCACAATAAAAACGAGTTAATTAAAATTGTACAACAGTAAAAAAACCCTGAAAAAAACATATTAAACCATTTATTCATGCCTCCAAGGGAAGTCCATTCCACTAATTGTGCCTCCGAGGGGTGCCACAGCAGAGAAGGCCCTTAGTCTCTCCTAGGCTGCATATCCACACTGGAGAAATAACCCGGTTTGGCACCGCTTTAACTGCCCTGTCTGAATGCTATGGAGTTCTGGGAGTGGGGTTTGTTGTGGGCCCAGAGCAGAGCAGAGCTGCAGTTTTCTCTGTATCAAGAGCTCAAATGAAGAGGAGGAGGAGTGGAAGAAAAAACCTGAGAAGACTAGAAGGGGCAAAAACCAGGCATCTGGAGGGGTGATTTTAACATCAGAAAAATATGAGTACATAATAAAATACAGCTGCAATATAGCTGCAAATAAACCATATTAAATTAATTTATATTTATATTTTTAGATTTTATTTTGGAATGTCTCACATTATTCTCGAACGCCCTACATTTTGCAGTGTCTTGTCCTCTTTGTGGTTCTGACATCTGGCCATCCTGCTACGAAAGCCTTATGGAATCCATGGGGTTCTCTCATAAATTGACAGGTAAAAGGTGAATACACATACGTCTAAAGCAACACACTGCAGAAAAAATCTAGTTTGAGTCCACTTTAAGCCCCCTGCCTCAATGCTAGGGAATTCTAGGAACTGAGCCATTTAGCCTTCTCTATCAGAGAATTCTGGTGCCACTGCAAACTACAATTCCCAGGATTTCCTAGCACTGAGCCAGAGCAGTTAAAGTGGTCTCAAAGTGGATTATTTCTGCAGTGTGTTTTGAGCCTCAGGCCTCAGCTCATGGCGTTGCTGTTTTTAATACAGTTTATGGAATATCAAATCCACGCAATAATCTTGATGGAAACATAAAGCTGATGCAACATGTTTTATATTTTCAGTTGATCCTCTCTTTCCCATATCCTAAGAAAACAAGCTCGAGCAGCCTATAATAACCCTATCCTCATGAAAATAATATTAATTCATAGATGATCACTTACGCATCGGTACTATACTTAAACAATAAAACATCTTGTATTTCAGACAAATGTATGCCTGGTTGTTAGGTTGTTGTTGTTTTTTAGTGATGAAGATGGATTCATACAATGGGTTTGAAAAGGAAATTGAGTTTAATTGACTGAACAAGATAGTATTATCAGAATAAACGACCATAACTGTAAAAGCAATGAGTGATGAATGAATAAAATTAGTGCAGTCCAAGAATATAGAATATAGATATTTAGTTCTATAAAGGAGTCTCATCTTTTTAAAATAAGAAATCCAAACTATCACAGCCCCAAGTAACCCAATTTCAGCATCATGTGTTGGCTTTAAAAATGCCAGTGAAGGGAGGGTGAGAAGAACAGGAGGTTTCCAGCCATTTCAGTGGAACTTGGCAAGTGGCCTTTGCCCAGCCTTTATTCTTTTCTCAAATGCAGGGTGGGCAGCTATGGGATGACCTTGGGAAAGTCACACACTCTCAGCCCCAGAATTAGGGTCTCCAGAAGTTGCGACTTGAAAGCACACACACGGTCCTCTGGGAGGAACTTGCTGCAGCCTCAAAAATCTAGGCTTTCGGCTACCTCCCAGAGGGCTTTTTCTGTTGTCACCCCCAAATTGTGGAACGGCCTGCCGGATGAGATCCGTCAATTGACATCTTTAGACAGCTTTAAAAAGGCTGTCAAGATGGATCTCTTTTGACAGGCCTTTCCTGGATAGATACCCCGGCCTCAGGGACCTCCTCTCGAAGTACTTCCCACTGTCTTCTTGGAAATTAATGTAGAATGTTGCTGCACTATCCTGCCTGTCTGTTTATTGTAATTTGTATTGATTGATGTGGTTTTAAATTATTGGTTTTAATTTGTAACAGATTTAATAATTTTTTAAGGGGGGAGGGATGTAACTTGTTTTATTTGATGCAATTGTATTTTATTGTTGTTAGCCACCCCAATTGATCTCAAAGGGGCGGGGTATAAATAAATTTTATTATCATCATCATCATTATTATTATTATTATTAAACATCAAAGCTATGTCCCTCCAAATGTTTTGAGTTTTCAGCTTCCAGAATACCTCCTGTTTAGGTATGGTGAGTGTAGGCTTGAAACATCTGGAGAGCCATAGCTTCCTACATCTTCCTCAGAGAGACTGGTGGATTGAATGAGGAACAAATAAGTGTTCTCATTATACAATGAAGGCATATCCATTCTTCTAACATCCTAGTCCTCAATGCACCTTGACAGCCCGGTCTCGGGACCCAGAAATTCCTCTATTCAATTTTGGAGCTCATTTTGTACCAGTGTAGAAGCTACAGCTTTACTTGGAAGTCAATTCTTTGGCCCTGAAGGAGACCCATTTTGGAGGAGTCCTCGAGGAAATTACATTCTGCACTGCAGAAATGATCCCGTTTGACACCACTTTAAACTGTATACTGCCTTGCATCAATGTTAGGGGAAATCTGGGGACTGTAGCTTGCTGCGGCACCAGAGCTCTCTGGCAGAAAAGGCTCAATGTCTCACAACACTACATTTCCCAGAATTCCATAGCACTGAGCCATGTCAGTTAAAAGTGGTGTCAAAACGGATTACGTCCCCAATGCAGTTGCAACCTAAGAGAAGGCAACTGTTACAGAAGGAAGGAGGGTGGATTGGATTCAGGGAGGTGATATGTTAGGGTCCCTTAGAAAGAGCTCAGCTCTAGGGCCACAACGAACGACAGTTCCTTGAATTCCATAGCCTTCAGCCAGAAAGAGTTAAAGTGGTGCCAAAGCGGGTTATTTACCAGTGTGGATGCAGCCACGGTTTCTGCTTCCCCCAAGAACTGATTCGCATGTGTACAGCTTCCCATTTATTATTATACAGTCTAAAACACACTGCAGAAATAATCTGGTTCGAGACCGCTTTAACTGCCCTGGCTCACTGCTAGGGAATCTGCAGCTCTTTGACAGGCATGCCTACATGTCTCACAAAACTACACTTCCCAGAATCCCCTACCATTGAGCCAGGGCAGTTAAAGCAGTCTCAGGTTGGATTATTTCTGTTGTGAGCTTTGGACCTCAATTCGAAATTCAGTCTTGGACACAACAGTTTAAGAAGGATCTGGACAAGGTGGAACTGTCCATTAGAAGTTGGCAAACTTTAACAAGAGATCAAGTCCCAAGAGAAAAGGTTGAGGGGCTTGGGCATGGTTAATCTGGAGAAGACAGAAGGGATATGAAAGCCATCTTCAAGTATCTGAAGGGCTGTCAGATGGGAGATGGAAAAAAAGAGTCATGGAGCTGGGCCACAAGGGCCAGCTAGTCCAACCCTCCTGCAATGGAAGAACTCACTCCAGAGAGATGTCCTCTTCTGTATAAAGACTTCCAAAAGAGAAGAGTCCACTACTTTCAGTTGCAATCCTCCATTGCTGTTGAACATCTCTACCCTCAGGAGGTTCTTCCTAAAGTTTAGGTAGAACCTCCACTGCTGGAATTTGAATCCATTGATTTATTTCCTAGGCTCTGGAAAATAAAATAAAAGATAAAGTGAGCAGAAAATAAGCTCATGACATTCCTTCAGATATTTCATGATGGCTGTCCTCTCACCTCTCAGTTTTCTCTTCTGCAGATTAAACATTCTTGACAATTGCTTGTTTACTGTCGTTCCACAGGATGGAATCCAAACCAGTGGATTCTAATTACAAGAAAGACAATTCTTATTAAACTCTAGGAGAACGTCTTGAGTGCAAGAAAGAAATGCCTTGGAAGATGATGGACTCTCTTTCTTGGAGATTTTTAAACAAGGATTGGATGCTTCTTAGGGATGCTTTCCCTGTGAATTACCTGCCTTTGCAGGGTGTTATGCAAAGAAAAGTGTGTGGGGGCTGGAGGGTTCTCCATCAACTATGTGGGCTTCACTTTAAAAAGTTAGGTAAGTTTGTTTAGCTCAAGGAAGATTACCAGAGGCTGGATAACTCAAGGATCATTTTTGTCTGGGTATACCAGTACTAACTGGGGAAGGCTAATTTTGGGTAAATAAAATACTGTATGGTTTTATTTGGAAATATGCCAGAGTGCAGCCAAACATACCATAGTAATTCAGACAGACACAACATTCAGAGCTAAGCAAAACAGAAGTATGGAAATTGGATAGCAGAGGTTTAGGGGTGATCATTACTTCTCCTGGAGAGGTGACCATGGAAAGCAGGATGTGGCTCAGACTGGGCTTTGAGGGAAACACAGTTAATACATGAGCACAGACTGGGAGTTCTAGCTTCAAGAGGTGTGCAGTCTTGCAGTGCAACAAAGACCTAATGATCTTCCCAGGAATCAACAGTGGGATTCTGGACTGATGGATAGCTTTAATTTCAGATTTACCAAAACATCATTGGATTTAGGACAAACCCAGAATAGACGGTTAGGGAAATTGGCTGGGAACATGGCAGGAGGTAGGTAGGAAGCATTGGCTTACTGCCTTGGTACAATGAATCCTCTTTTGTCAATTGGTGCAAGAGGATATGCAGAGAAACTGGCAAAGGAAGGGATGATAGCACACCCATTCAGCTTTTGCCTTGGTGTTACCTGGGTCATTGCATATATCTTCAGGCTTCGGTGTCCTCTGCATGAGAAATTCACCTGGAAGGTCATCAGGACCTCTTAAGATTATGTCTGACCCCAGATATGAAAATATGGAGATCCCAGGTATAATGTGGGGTATGCAGGGTGTACTAACAGGATTGGAATAGGTGACTCTTGAGGTCCCTTCCACCTTTTCAGTTCTGATTGTCAATTGGAGTAAACACTCTTGAAAGACACCAGAAGAGTCAGATCCAATTCCTGCTCAGTCCAGAAGATCACTTATGACCCTCTTTCTCTTTAAACTCATTTGTCCCACATCCCCTTATTTGTGAGAAGAAAAGAGGAGAAGTGTGGATTTCTTCTTCCTAATTAATCTCAAAGGTGGTACTGGATTTAAAAAAAAATTTAAAGCTAAACAAGACTAACATGGCTACATCTTTGAATACTTTTTTTAAAAGGAAAGACAATCAGCCAGGTATTTAGGAGGTCTAACTAGTTTTTGTTGTTTTTTAGTTTTATTTTGCTCATGGACCAAATGGCTGTTTCTTTCACTCCCAGATTGTAACCCTACTGCATACTTCCCAACAATCTCAGATGAAAACCAGAGACATGGGGTAGTGGAACATCAGAGTGTGGTCAAAAGGGTGTGACTATGAAACAAGGCTGCCAAAGTTATCAGCGAACAAGAATACATAAAACTACAATTTAAAGCAGAGAAACCTTGGCATTTATATCCTCAGAATAGGAAATCCTGAAAAAAAATTAAAAAATACACCAAATACTGTGTATGCGTACATGTATGCACACAACATGATTAAAACAAATATAATATTATTACATTATTCTAAAATCAAAATGCTTTACTCAAAATTCAAAATTACAGCTTTTTCTCAGATCCACGGTGGCTGCATGAACTCTGTGTTTACACCCATCCCCTCGGTCCAACACACATTATAGATCAGATCAAATTCTAGCTTGTTCATAACATAATGTACATGTGGTCCCCTTGAAGCAACCATAGCTTCTCAGCCTAACCCCTTCACAGGGTTGTTAGGATAAAATGGGTGTATGAGTGGGAAATAATATACAATACTTTTCGTTCCAGGAGATAAATTGAATTAAATGGTTAAAAAAAGATAGAATGGGGGTGGTGGTACATGACTATTATAAACATGTGCATTCCACTGTCCTTTCAAATTTTTTCAGGCTACAGTCTTGTATATATTTACCTAGGAGTAAGTTCCACTGTGAGTTTGCAAGATCTAAGCAGGATGGTTGATTATCTTGGAGGTTTCTCATTCATAGTCACCATAAATGGAAGTCAACTGGACAGGAAATAAAAATACCCCTGCTAAACTCATTAGGGCTTACTTATGAGTAGATATGAGTATTATTGTATTGTTAATGCAAAAGGAGAATTGCTGCACTGTGCAACCTTTGTGCATGTACAGGTGCGTGCACACACACGTGTGTGTTCATGCATGTACACAGAAAAAAATAATTAAATGGAAAAAATGATTGAAGAGAAAAAAAGCAGTAAAACTAAGCCTTCAACTTTAAAGTTTATGTAAACCTTAAAAACTAAAAAGGTCAAAACTGATGGGAAGAGAAAGAATATTTTCAAATCTGGAACACTTCTCTGCAATATCGATCCAATTAGAGGTGTGGTGGTGGGAATTGTGAAAAGGGGAGGTTGAGGAACACCTAGTGTACAGTTCCAAGGCTGCTCTCTTTCTTAGGGGATCTTCCCTAGGAAAGCTCCTCTCAACTGGCAAGGCATTTACAAGGTGTTTTTTTTTCCTTTTGCTTACCTCAAGAAAAAAAATTGTAGTGACACAGCACAGGCCTTCCTGTTCCAAAGCCAACAGAGACTACAGAAGTTGTTGGTTTACTTTTGCTAAACCACATGGGGAAGGGCAAGCTTTGGCCTCTTCTCCTGAATTAGTTGAGTGCAAACTACTTTTTCATTTTGGATTCAGTTTGCTGCAGTTGAAGGAATCCAGGACAAAGGGAAAAACTGGGAGGAAGAGAGAGAAAGCAGGAAGGCAGAGGATTAAAGTACAAATGGGACAGGTCCTGTGTATATATGCTCTTGGGGAAGGGAGCTGTGTAATATTTCCTTGTAAAACTCTGGACGCAAGCCAGCATTAGATAGTACAAGGTAATGGGCTGGATGAGGAAAAACAAATTGAAGTTGAATCCAGACAAGACAGAGGTGCTTACTGTCAAAGGTCCTAACCTGGGTTTGGAGGTATGTCAACCAGTTCTGGATGAGGTTACATTCCCCTGAAAGACTGTGTTTACAGTTTCTGGTTCCATTGCTCCAAATGACTGCTCAGATAGGCCAGGAGTGTTTACAGCTTTGGCTGTTATGCCAGCTATGCCCCTTTCTAGAGCTGGAGTACCTTAAGATGGTAGTGTGTGCACTGGTAACTTCAAGGCTGGACATTTGCCATGAACTACCTCTGTACCAAGTTCAGAAACTTCATTAAGTTCAGAACATGACAGCCAGATTGGTCACTGGGACATCTAAGAGTAATGCCACCAATATTAAAATCACTCCACTGGCTGCCAATTAGTTTCCAGGCAAAGTACAAAGTTTTGCTTATTACCTTTAAAGCCCGCTGTGATTTGGATCTAGATTACCTACGGGATCATTTCCTCCCATATAATCTGCCCCCTACACTCAGGTCCTCTGGCGGACATTTACTCCAGTCATCCAGGACTAGGTTGGTAACTGTCAGCCAAAGGACTTTTTCTTCAGCCACCCCTAGACCTTGGAATGAGCTGCCTGAAGAGATTCAACAGCTGAATACACTGTCCGAATTTCAAACAGCATTGAAGACTAATGTCTTCTGGCAAGCCCATCTGAATGATTTTTAAAACTGTAAATTTTAAGCAATGAATTTGAAATGTAGATTGTTTTAATATGTATGTGTTTTGTTTGTTCTTTTAAACTGATGCATGTTTAAACGGATGTTTTGTTCTTAACTTATGCATATTTGTTAGTCTCTTCTTCCCTTCCTCGATCCATGGGGAGAGGCAGGTAAGAAGAAATGATAATAATAATATTAAACCAGGCATGGTTTATATTAAATTTAATGATTGTTATTAATATTAAACCAGGCAAATACTCTTCCATGGGTTGCTTTTCTTTAATTACACCACATGATGCTACAGAGATTTTTCCGTGTAGGATCTGAAGTCGTCCACTCAGTTATCTCAGTCCTATTGAAGTTCTCCTTTTATGCCTATGTCTTTGACAGGCTGCTCTGATGTTATGTTGAGATCTTTTCTTACATTCAAAAATACAAAGTATACCAACATCACACAATTACAGTAGCTGAATATTCTTTAACTCCATCCTATACACAAGAGGGTGTACTTGAAAATTCTAAGTACCTCACAAAACTAAAAATCCCAGTATTCCATAGGATACTCCGATGGCTGTTACCAAAATGCTATAACTGCAGTTAAACATGCAGGCAGTCCTATGTAATCTGAAACCCCCAGTTGCTCTAACACTAATAAATGAGAGGGATGAGAGAGAATGCTTGATTTTTCAACAAATAAATTGATTTAATAGCAAATCAAGCTTGAACAGTCCCTAGGAGTCAAAGTGACTAAACGAAGACTATCTTACTTTGGGCATATAATGAGAAGACATTACTCATTACGAAATACAATTATGCTTGTTAAAGTGGAATACAGCTGTCGTAGTTAGAGTGTTGAACTCGACCATGGGAACCCACTGGGTGTCCTTAGGCAAGTCACACTCTCTCAGCCTCAGCCCTTCTAAACAAATCTTGCCTGTGATAGCATTGCTTAGGGTTGCTATAGGTCAGAAAGGACTTGAAAACACACAACAAGGTGGAAGGCAGTAGGAAAAGAAGAAAACTGCATTACTGGTGGATAAACTCAACCAAGGAAGACCTGAGTCTGCAAGGTCTGTTGATAACAGATTGACTTGAAAGGTCTTTCATTCATAGGATTGCCACAAGTCACAGTCAACTTGATGGCAATTAATAACTTCCTTCTGATTACCACTTGCATGCTATGTGTACACAAGCATTGAAGGCAGTGTAGCAGACATTTCAGATGAGTTTTTATTGATGGACTGAATGCCTATTTGGGCTGTGCCATTGCAAACTTTGAGGGAGATCACATACTTGAATGATGCTTAGATTGAAAAATGAAAATAATAATAATAATAATAATTTTTATTTCTAGCCTGCCCCTCTGAACGAGCAATCAGGGTGGGGTAAAAGAGAAGTTAAAAGACATCACAATTAAAATATCCAATCCCCTTCCCAACTCCCCCCCCCCCCTTAAAAAAGGATTAAACCAAGGCAAGTTAAAACAATTACAAATAACAAAATTCATAATGTCACCTTAAAAGACTTCCTGAGCTGTTTAACCAGGTGGAAACTAAGAATTAACAAGAGATAGAGCCGGGAAATATTAGACATTTTCTAGGAAGGCCTGCCGAAAGAGATGTGTCTTCAAGGCTTTCTTGAAGCTGTCAATAGATGGAATAAGACGCATCTTGTCCAGCAGGTCATTCCAAAGCTTAGGGGCGACCTCTGGGAGGTCTGCACCAGCCTGGTCTTCCTGGGCTGTAACAGATCACCCGAATCTGGTAACAGGCACTCCTGACCATCGCATTCACCTGACTAGTCATGTGAAGCGACGAGTCAAGGAGGACCCCCAAGCTGCGAACACAGTCTTTAGAGGAGAGTGTGACTCCATCAAGAACTGGAGATTGTATTCCCAAACCTGGTTTCAGGCCTGTAATTGTGAGTACCTCCTTTTTGCTTGGATTGATCTTCAATTTGTTTTCCCTCATCCAATCCATTACCGCCTCAAGGCAGTGGTTGAGAGGAGAGATGACATCTGAGGTCTGAGTGGACAATCTTGTCATGGAGAGATATATCTGAGTGTCGTCAGTGTACTGAAGACACTGAGCTCCATGCCTCCAAATGATCTCACCAAGCGGCTTCATATAGATGTTAAACAGCATCGGGGACAGGATGGCGCCCTGAGGGACGGCACAATTAAGCTCAATTTTGGGGGAGCAACTGTTCCCGAGCCTCATCCTTTGGGATCTGCCAGAGAGAAAGGACTGGAACCACCAGAGCACGGTGCCACCGATCCCTAACTCTCTCAGCTGCTCCAAAAGGATGGCATGATCTATGGTGTCAAAAGCCGCAGAGAGATCCAAGAGTACGAGCAGGGTCACACTACCCCTGTTGATGTTCAAGTTGAGGTCATCCATCAGAGCAACCATGGCAGTCTCAACTCCATACCCCGCCCTGAAACCGGTTTGGAAAGGATCAAGATAATCGGCTTCATCCAAAACATAATCAGGAAGCAAGACAGCTGGAAAGAGCACTTCATCTTATGGTAACACTTTTGTAAGGAAAAGGTATCTGCTATAACACACATGCCTACTCACACACAAAGATCTGTGTCAGTGATCCTGAACAAAAAGAAAAAGAAATCTAACTTTTGTAAGGTTATATTAACTTGCCTGTTTTGTAAGGTTATCTGTCTAGGGATTCTTGCTGTGATGTGGATGTTTATTCTTTATTTATAGGAGTGCTATGTGTTACACTTGAATATCTTTCCTTTCCTTTCATGAGCTTAAGGTGGGAGATGAACACATGGCTTTCTTTCTTTATACATTATCTTTACAACAACCCTGTCAGGTAGGGCTGGCAAAGAGACACATACTGGTGCAAGGCCACCTAAGGAGTTTCACAGTTCAGTGAGAACTAGAAACTGGGATGTCTGGTGTCCCAAGTTAATTCTATAACCACTACACAACACAAGCAACTTTGAAGCTGTACAAGACACACGTGGGTACAGTAGCTGTCCTTCAAGCATCCTACAATGTCACCCTTCTTAAATAGTGGTTTCCTTCACTGCTTCTGCATTACTCCTCTTTGGTTATTTGGGAGTTTAGGCCCTAACTCCCCCATTCTTAGTTTTTTGTGGGTTTTTCAGGCTATGTGGCTATGTTCTAGAAGAGTTTATTCCTGGCGTTTCACCAGCATCTATAGCTGGCATCTTCAGAGAATGCATTCTCTGAAGATGCTAGCCACAGATGCTGGTGAAATGACAGGAATAAACTCTTCTAGAATATGGCCACCTAGCCTGAATAACTATAGATGCTGGCCTTGAAAGCCTTCTACTCCACCATTGTTGCTTGTTGTTCGTTGCCACCGATCTCTGGTGTTTTTTTGAGGGGGGGAGGAGAAGGCAGAGTGGAGCCCTTCTTTCCCAGCAAGATCAGGTCACCTTTGAGTTATGCTTGGATGAAATGGCTGCCTTCTCTTGTGACCAGGACTTAGGGAGAACAAAGGGGCTCCCTTCTCCACTTAAGGACAACAGGAGAAGCCAAAGGGAAGTGAAGAAAAATGTTGATTGGTTCCTATTCAAAAGAAAACAGGTATGACCAGGTATGGGGGGGGAGCTTTAAGTGCTTCCAGTTGCCTGTGGTTGATCTCGATTACACCCACAGCCTCATGTAACTGGATCCCAGAGCGCAGAAAGGCTGTCAAAGATGACAGCCAGGGAAGGGGAGAAAACACTCCGAAACGCCTTCCAGTTCTTATTGATAGGTAATAAATCTCCTCTAACATCCTTTTTGGGGTCTGGTATTCTGGATGAAGAATAATTTCTGCAAAGCCAGTGTAAGCAAATCTCAGGAAACAACAACAACAACAATTTATCTAGGAATAGCTGTGTTGGATGAACAGTAAAATATAACAAAATCAACACCCACACAGATTGTAGTGACACTTTTAGGGACCAAATACCCTAAAGGCTCCAGATCTTGTCTGAGCTTGTAAACTAAGCAGGGCTAGCACTGGTTAGTACTTAGATGGAGGACTGCCAATGAATACCAGGTACTGCAGGCTACATTTTAGATGAAGGAACTGGCAAAATCACGTTTGAGAATTCCTTGCCTAAGAAAGTCCTGTGCTACAAAATTTCCACTAGAGAATATGGAACAGAATATGGAGAAATAGAATGGTTCCCAATTGGCAAAGTGCTCAGACAAGGCTTCATTTTATCACTCTACTCTTTCAAACGGGAGGAATTTCTCCGAACTTCGAATGGAGCCAATGCGGATTCATGTAAATTCGCTTGTTTAGCGAATTTACATGAACCCCTGCTCCGTTCGGAAGAACCCCTGCTCCGTTCGGAATGACTTCCCCTTACCCAAAAATAACCCCCTCCTGCCCGAATTTGCATGCGAAGCTTTAATTCGCAATAACGTAAAACCCATGATTGCATTCAAATTGGCTTCCCTCTTGCCCGAATTTGCGTGCGAAGAGTTAATTCGCAATAACGTAAAACCCATGATTGCATTCGAATTGACCTTAAATTATACTTCCAATTTAGCCTCGTATGAAAGAGTCCACTGTATCTGTTCAACTTGGGGAGGAGGATTCCCACTTACATTTTTGTCCTGCAGAGATCTGGATCTCTGTGGCGATGCAATACAGGAATGATGTTCCGACTACATTTAATACAATCAAATGTCCAAGGCATTTAAATCCTTTCTGGCATTCACACATGCACCTCTTCACTTCAACATGGAGGCACCTTCATGTCCAGGAGCAATCCCCACAATCCAGATTGATTCGGTAGCTTATCCATACTACCGAAGAGCTGGATCATTCTGGACCTTTAAAAAAAGACATGGTTAAGGACCCTGTGTTGAATACTCCACCCCGCAAACAACCCTGGATGCATTTGGAGCCAGTGGGAATGTCACAGAAATAACGTGGTTTCACACCCGATTATTTCCGTAGTGTGAATGGGGCCTTGTATGCAGAAAATATCATGCAAAGACTAGGCTTAGAATCAGTAGGAGGGGTGAAGAAAGGAGGAAGGAACATCAACAGTCTAAGAGATGCAGATGACACCACGCTACTAGAGGAAAGCATCATAGAGTTGGAAAAATTACAAAAGAAGCTCAAAGAAGAAAATGCTAAGGTAAGCCTACTCCTAAACATAAGAAAACAAAAATAATGATACTGGAGGATTTACATAAATGCAACCTAGATAACAAATAAATCAAAATAGTTAAAGATTTCCCATACCTTAGATCAAACATTAATTGTAATGGAGACTACATTCAAAAAAATTCAAAGAAGGTTAAGAATGGGAAGGGCAGCTATGAGAGAACTAGACACTGAACTGTAAAGATGTACAGCTGAATACTAAAGTCAGAATTATCCAAGCCATTGTCTTCATCATCATATACAGACTTGAGAACTGGACAGTGAAGAAAGCTGATAGAAAGAAAATCAACTCATTTGAGAAGTGGTACTGACGAAGAGTGCTGAGGATACTGTGGACAGTGTCTTGCAAAAAAAGCCTTATGAGATTTATTATACCCCCAGTAATCTATACAAAGGAATACAAAGCGTAAATCATACCAAGCGAATACCTCCGTTCAGCTGCTGGGAGCCCTGAAAAGATAGCAGGGAAGTGGACCTCTTCTGTAGCTACAATGGCATGGCACCTCAGGCCTGAAAGGTTCATGCTGAAGCTCCAACTTTATGTCAATTCCTTAGGGTTTTTTAAATAGGTTTTTATTTGTCTGTCTCATAATGACTTTGCCAATTATCTACCCTTTGATTTGGATCACGCCACGTTGAAATTGTGCCATTCCGTACCCCTTCAAGCCTATTAGGTGGTTATCTTTTCAGGTGTTATGCTGTTCATTATCTTCATAGGTGCTAGCCATGAGCCTAATGCCACTTCAGGGTCATTAGACCAGCTACTCATTATCTGTCCAATTATTTGGGTTCCTCCTGACACTGTTCCAACTACACATTATCTTTTAGAGATGTTTAGGTTGGCAAAGATACGTACAAGATACACGAGTCAACAGAACCAAAACAAGCTTAGCAACATTTTGTTCAAACATGTTAAGAATACCTATTCTGGTGGCACGGAGGAGAACAGTGACAGTCTACTACAACTGGTCGATATAATATGTCTTCCTGGGGTTGCCCATAAAGCTGGTCAAAAAGATGAACAAATGGGTTCTTGAACAGGTCAAGCCTGAACTCTCCCTGGAAGCCAAGATGACTAAATTGAAGTTGTACTTTGACCACATCATGAGAAGGCAAGATTCACTAGAAAAGGTTATAATGCTAGAGCAGGTGGAGGACAGTAGGGAGAGAAGAAGACTACATATCAGGTGGATAGACTCAATCAAGGAGGCCGCAGGCCTGAACCTGCAGGACCTGAGCAGGGAGGCTGGGAAACATGGAGATGTCTTATTCAAAATGTCACCTGTGACATTCATAATGTCACAATGTTGAAGTCAGCTAACAACAACAATATATTTTATTCAAATAAATAAATAATTGCTGGGGGAGATCTGATCCTCCAAGGTCTTCTGGAGCATTTAATTGCAGTTTTAACATTGGGGAGGGGGGTTGGGAAGGGATCAGTTTGTATTTTATTGTATTTTAATGCATTTTTATTGTTGAAACCCACCCGGATTCCTAGTGATAGGGCGGGCTATAAATAAATCTATTATTATTATTATTATTATTATTACTACTACTACTACTACTACTACTATGTGGCCTCCTAGCCTTCCAAATTGCCCACCTGTGACCTAAAGCTTGGATGTTTCTGTTATCTATAACAATTTTGTGGATGGTCAGTATTAATAGTGTAATTGTCATTACCGCTACTTTCTGCATTTATTTTTACTGTCTACAACTTCACCACCTCACACACCATGTGCATATAGATACAGATATGTACACATATTAGAGTGAAATTCTGGATAATAGTCCAGGCACTTGATAAAATGGGTTGTAGTCTACCAATGCTCATTCTATAATAAATGTGTTTCATCTGTGATTCTCAAACTCTGATCCTCCAGGTGTTTTGGACTCCACCTCCCAGAAGCCACAGACATTTTGGCCAGTAGTCTAGCATTCTGGGAACTGAAGTCCAAAACATCTGAAAGAGCAGAGTTTGGAAATCACTGGGTTACACTTTAAGGTGCCAGAAGACACAGAGAAACCCTTTGCAAACTGGGGGTGAGAAACCATTGGTAATCGACTGCAAATCACCAAGGGGTCTGTCTGTCAGATCTTCTTTTCTTCCACTCTTGCTGTAAAAGCAGCAAGCCAAAACATTTGGCTGAGTGGTTCATACAAAACACTGCAATAGTCATGAGTTACAGCCAGATTTGAACTCATCACATTTTTTCATGTTTCTGTACCTGATGTTTGTTTTCTGTCTCTATCAGCTGTGTTGCATTTTTCAAAGATACACTGGAAGCAGAACTTGGAGAAATTATTTTCTAAACTTCAAGTCCCAAAATATCTCAGCAACCATGGACATGTAGCCAAGGGATTTGTACAGTCTTGAAGAGTAACATTTTCAGGCTCAGATGGGAAGAAGAAAGATTGAGCATGCCTTTTGTTATTTTCACTGTAATGGAAGGTCCGGCTTTAAGTGAGACATTGGAAATATGACAGGCATCTGCAATGTTGACATTCTGTTCTGTTTACCCTTGCCACCCCTGGACTGTAAAAGACAATATAGGCTTATTCATACACACAAACAAACACAGGTGCATTGTTCTCTTTATTACTCAGTGCTTCCAATGTCCAGGAACTAACCATTGGAGAGAAATCAACTAAACATCTCTTTGAGATGAATGTGTGTGTTTGTTCTCATATAGTGAATTCACATTTACTGCAGCCATATTGTCCGATGACCCAGTGGTACAAAATGTTGGGTTTCCATGTTTCTTGGTGCTTCTACTCCCAGCAAGCACTGGGCATGGTTGCAATAATGGCAAATAGAGAGTTTATTGAACAAGTGCCATGGTTGTGAATCATGTGACCCTTCATATACTGTTAGACTGCAAATCTCTCTGTTCTCAGTATGGTATAGTAGTGAGAATGTTGGATTAAAGACCATGATCCCCGTTCAACCATGGAATTTCACTGGATGGCCATAGGCAAATTGCATTTTCTCAACCTAAGAGAAAGGTGATGGCAAATTTCTTCTGAAAAGACCTAGCCACAAAAACTCTAGGAGAGGGTGGCCATAAATAGAAGCTGACAAATGCGTATATCAACAGCAACTTAGTAGAGGCCGTGACAAAGTCTCCAGGAAGAATTTTAAACAAAGGCACATACCCCTCATTTAATAAGAAGAAAAAAGAGGAGAAGATCAGCAGTCTAAAGGCCAGTTGTATCACTAATGCTGTGTGGCGCAGTTTTGTCCCCTCACCTCTTCTCTCATCCAATATTTGATTAAAGAAAGCCCATGGCTAGAATACAGCAATTGATTAAATAATTTGGTCTCCATCTGCTGGAAGGTCACAAACATAGCCCTTTAAGTCCAGTGTTTATAAGCTTCTCCTGTTACAGTACATTATGTGGCACCATTTCTGTTACCTGATACAGCTAATGCATTGCATGGCAAACAGAGCAACGCTTGTTGCTTCATTCAGAAATATAAGGCCCACATGAAATAAGGCGGTGGCCTCATGCAGGGTTCCCTGGGAAGATTATATCAGTAAATAAACTAGTTTAGAATGTAGAGATGCATCAGTGGAAGACACACACTCAGGGTATACAGAAAACACTGTTATTTTTTTCTCCTGTGTGTAACGATAGAGAGATCTAGTTCCATATACACCCCTTTCAATTGTTCAACCCAAAATTGTTATTGTGTGCCTTCAGATCATTTCCAACTTATGGTGACTGTAAGGTGAACCTATCATGGGGTTTTCTTTGTTCAGAGGGGTTTTGCTTTTGCCTTCCTCTGAGACTGAGAGAGTATGACTTGCCCAGGGTCACCCAGTGGGATTTGAACCCTAGTCTCCAGAGTTATAGTCCAACCCTCAAACCACTACACTACATTGGTTCTTCCATCTTAGAATACACCATATAATAGGGCAAAAACTTGCTCTCCCTCACTTTGGGTTCGGATGTCCCTCATCTCAAGCCACGGGCTAAACTGCAGCTACCTGACAGAATGTTCACAGATATGAAGTCGAAGGCTTTCAGGGCCAGCATCCATAATTTTTTGTGGGGCTTTCGGGCTATGTGGCCATGTTCTAGAAGAGTTCCTTTCTGACGTTTCGCCAGCATCTGTGGCTGGCATCTTAATAATAATAAATAATAAAACTTTTATTTATACCCTGCTTTTTGCCATAGCAATCAAAGTGGCTTACAATATTTAAAACCATACAACAATATATATAAATACCCCTCTTAAAAATGAATTAAACAAATTATGATTAAAATTTATATAAACAATTAAACATAGTTAAATAAAATTACAACAGTTCCCAACAATAACAATGGCATAGTCGTTGTTCTATGTGCCTATGTGAGGGGATATTTTGGCCAAGTGATTTATTCCAGGAAGGCCTGC
Organism: Urosaurus nigricauda; assembly: GCA_034509955.1. Lineage (NCBI taxonomy): Eukaryota > Metazoa > Chordata > Lepidosauria > Squamata > Phrynosomatidae > Urosaurus > Urosaurus nigricauda. The sequence goes on along the minus strand of JAOEGL010000001.1, from coordinate 354,034,718 downwards.
CAAAAGAGATGCATCTTGATGGCTTTTAAAAAACCATCCAGGTTGGTAATTTGATGGATCTCGTCTGGCAGACCATTCCATAAAGTGGGAGCGACTGCAGAAAAAGTCCCCTGGGAGGTCGCAACCAATCTGGTCTTCACTGGTTGCAATAGGTTCCTCCCAGAGGATCTGAGTGCACAGGGTGGATTATATGGAAGCATGTGATCCCGTAGATAAGTTGGGCCCAAGCCATGTAGGGCTTTAAAGGTGATAACCAACACCTTGTACTATGCCCGGAAACCAATAGGCAGCCAGTGGAGTGACTTCAATATTGGTGTAATATGGTCACTCCTTGCTGTTCCTGTAATTAGCCTGGCTGCCATGTTCTGTACCAACTGAAGTTTCCGAACTAAGCACAAGGGTAGCCCCATGTAGAGTGCATTGCAAAAATCGAGTCTTGAGGTTACTAGTGCATGTACTACAGTTTCGAGGTCCCTTGGTTCCAGGAAAGGGCGCAGCTGACATATCAGCCGAAGCTGATAACAGGCACTCTTGACCATCACGTTCACTTGATTCCTCATGTGAAGCGATGAGTCAAGAAGCACCCCCAAACTGCGAACACAGTCCTTTGAGGAGAGTGTGGACCCCTCTAGGACTGGAGGTTGCAGCCCAATACCTGGTTTAGGGGCCTCTACTGTAAGTACCTCCGTTTTGTCTGGATTCAACTTGAGCTTGTTTTCCCTCATCCAATCCACAAGAGACCGATTCAGGGGAGAAATGCCATCTGCCATCGTTGCTGATGACCGAGACGTGGAGAAATATATTTGGGTGTCATCGGCATATTGATAACACCCCTCCCCATGTCTACGGATAATTCTCCCAGCGGCTCCATGTAAATATTAAGCAGCATCAGGGACAGGATGGCGCCCTGAGGGATGCCACAATTAAGCTCCTTTTTTGAGGAGCAACTGTCCCCAACCATCACCCTCTGGAACCTGCCCTAGAGAAAGGAGCGAAACCATTGAAGCGCAATGCCTCCAACTCCTAACACTCCCAGGCATCCCAAGAGGATGTCATGATCTACTGTATCAAATGCCACTGAGAGGTCCAGAAGTACTAACAGGGTCACGCTTCCTCTGTTGATACCTAGACGGAGGTCATCAGTTAAGGTGACCATGGCAGTCTTCACCCCATACCTGGTCCTGAAGCCAGTTTGAAATGGATCAAGATAATCGGTTTCCTCCAAGACTGCTTGGAGCTGAAAAGCAACAGCTCTCTCGATCACCTTGCCCAAAAATGGCAGACTGGATACAGGCCTATAGTTTTTCATGTCCAGGGGGTCCAGGGAAGGTTTTTTTCAGGAGTAGTCTGACAACCGCCTCCTTTAAAGAAGATGGTACATAACCTTCCCCAAGGGATGCATTGATGACATGCCAGCCATGATGGGCAGGGATCAAGAGGGCATGTTGTTTTCCTCACCTTTCCAAGGATCTTGTCCACATCATCAGTATTCACAAGCTTGAATTGATCCAGTTTAATCTCACAAACAGGTTTACTGGACACCTCATCACTCGCTTTTGCTCCAAGGATGGCATCTCCCCTCTAAATACCTGCCTGGAGTCGGTAATGGGCTGGATGAGGGAAAACAAACTAAGGCTGAATCCAGAGAAAACGGAGGTACTTGTGATCGGTTCCCCTAACCCAGGAATGGAGATTTGCCAAACTGTCCTGGACGGGGTCATACTTCCCCTAAAGGACAAAGTTTGCAGTCTGGGCGTGCTCCTTGGCTCATCCCTCCAGTTGATTTTTCAGGTGGAGGCGACGGCCAGGAGTGCGTGGTACCAGCTCTGACTGATACGCCAGCTGCGCCCCTACCTGGGGAAAGAGGACCTTGAAGCATTGATACATGCGCTGGTAGCCTCTCGATTAGATTTCTGCAATGCGCTCTACATGGGGCTATCTTTGTACCAAGTCCGGAAGCTTCAACTGATTCAAAACGCAGCAGCCAGGTTGCTAGTAGGGGCTACAAGAATGGAACATATCACCCCCATTCTTAAGTATTACCGTAGAAACATCCAGGTATGTCTGTGGCCACGTAAAGTCACGTAAAGGTGTGAATAAGTGTGTATGTTAGGTTAAACTCTCTAATAGTTAGCCAAAGCTTGGGCAATCTATCTATACATGTTCTGAATTTGCATTTCAGCATAACCAGCAATTTTTATAGTTTGCCTTATTTTGCTGGGTAGTTTCAGATGGACCAAATTACTGAAGGAGACCAACTCTTAATTAAAACAGTTTTCATTTTACCCCAGAGAAATGGGTAGCAGCCCAGTAACCTGCCTCAATCCAACAAAGTTGAATGAAAATGTTGACCTAGGACTTTATCACATGTGGCTTTTAAACCACCATAAAAGTTTGATAATAGGACCTTTGGCAATACCTATTGCACACAGCCATCTCTCTCATTGCTTCCTTGTCTTCCAGTCAGGGTTAACCCACACCTTGTCATTGACAGGGATAAACCATCAATGAACTTTCAGTCATGCTGGTATAGTGTTAGTTCACTACTGCAGTAAATTATACTGTGGAAGTTGTGAGATTGGGCAGTCACATTGTGTCAGTGTCTACTCCTCTCCCCCTCTCCCCCTTCCCCTTCTCTATGCTAGAACAGCCTGTTTGTTGTACTTAAAAAACAACAACCACAGAGTTTAAAATCTAGGGGTTAGCATAACTCCAGAATTGCATTAAGAAAACCAACACCAACACCAACACACACACACACACACACACACACAAATACATGCACACATATGAAAAGCACACTGGGTAGGATTAGGGCAGAAAAGATTGCATGAGGCTAGCAGCAACCTGGTCACACTAATGCAGGAATGTGCAATAGGAGTGCTTCCAAACTGGTATGTACGCACGCCCCATCCCTGTGAGCATGCGGATGGTGTAATAAAGTCCCCAGTACATAGCACTTTTTTAAAAGGGGGGTTAATTCTATGTTTTACATTGGGAATAATTAGGAAGGGAATTAAACATCACCATCACCAAGGTCATAATTTAAAACAATAGAGTTCCCTTTCAAAAGCTCTTTCCTTAAAAACCTTTGGTTCTAAAAGCCTGATGGAATAAGAATGCCATCAGCTGCCAACCACAGGACAAGGAAGATACCAATCTAGCCTTACTAAGGAGGTGAGCCCAGAGTCTTGGGGCAGCCACTGAGAAGGCTCTGTTTTGTATTCTTGCCAAGCATATCTGTGAAGATGGTGGGACTGAAAGGACAAACTCTCCTGAGCATCTCCAGATCTGGGCAGGCTCATGCAGGGAGATACAGCTTGTTAGGCAGCTTTATATGTCATAGCCAGCTCTTTGAATATAAAATTGGCAATAGGATGCCAATGTTGTGTGTCTCAAAGTAATTTCTGACTTACAGCAACAATATCACGGGATTTTCTTGGCAAGGTCTGTTCAGAGGAGGTTTGTCATTGCCTTCCACTGAGGCTGAGAATGTGTGACTTGCCCAAGGTCACCCAGTAGTGAGATGGGATGGAATGAGATGACTGAGGGGGATGTGGGTTGCACAGAGATAATGGCTTCCTGGCACACTACTCTCATTTCAGCACTATCTAAACTCCATCCTCATGATGGTTCCCTTGACCATTATCCCTTCCAGTTTCCCACATTACGTTCTAGTATTCATTCATATTCATTCCTATGGTTATCTACTTTCCGTAGCTTTATGCAGCAGCCTTCTCCCTGCCTTTGTCCCCCAATGACCATCCATCATTAAAACTGAACCTGTCATCTCATCTCCATATTCACAATGTGAATTTGAATTGACAGTCTCATACATAAATGGCTTATATAGATCTGTCCCTGGATTCTCCACTCCAACCTGTGCTTCTGAGGACGTATGCTCAAGTCTACAAAAACTCAAGCTACCAAATACTTTCAGTTAGTCCCAAAGGTGCTACAAGATACCTTTCCATATCCATAAAGGTATGCTGAAGTGCAGAAAAGAGCAACCCAAATCAGAAGGGGACTGGAGCAACTGCCCTATGAAGAAACTTTATAATGTTTGGGGCTGTTTAGCTTAGAAAAATATGACTAAGAGGAGAGACATGATAGAAGATGGGAGATAATGGTTTATGAATTGACGTCTAGTACATAAAGATAGCAATAAATGACAGTAAAAGTAATAAAACATAGTAATAAAAGAACATAGGGTTGAAGTTGAATAGTGGGAAATTGAAGACAGATACAATCAAGTACTTAGAATAATAGAAATATAGAGTTGGAAGAGACCATAAGGGCCATCCTGTCCAACTCCCTGCCATGCAGGAGCACACATTCAAAGCACCCCTGACAGATGGCCACTCAGCCTCTGTTTAAAAACAATGTTGGACAGCTCTTACTGTCAGGACATTCCTCCTAATGTTGAGGTGGAATCTCTTTTCCTATAGTTTGAATCCATTGCTCTGGATCCTATTCTCTGGAGCAGAAGAAAACAAGCCACATAGTACAAGGTAAACTGTAATTTACTGCCATAAGATGTAGTTATGGCTGCCAAATATGACAGTTTTAAAAGCTGATAGGATAAATTCATGGTGGATAGAACATCAATGGCTACAAATCTGGATGGCCGTGCATCGTTTCCAGTATCATAGGCAGTGTACTGGGGAATGCAAGAAAGAGGGTGCAATTGCACTCATGTTCTGCTGGTTGGCAGAACTAGTTGGATGTTTCATAGATAAACTGTTGGATTAGATAGGCCTCAATCTGATTCACCATGGCTCTTATATTTTGATCTTTGGCATCCATGTTTGACATTTCCTTAAAGCTGCTGTTTCCACAAATACGGCTATTAAATCTATGTACATGAGTTAGTTCAGATCTCCATTCCAGCAGTTTGAAAAACTGACTAATTTGTTTGTGATAGATTAGAGCTGGTCTATTTTATTTAGGCCTGAAACTTGAGCTGAGATTTGGAAATCCAAAAGTTTGTACATTTGGAAATCTGAAAGTCTGTACCTTCCCATTTACTCTTTAAAAAATCAACTAGAAAAAAAAGAGGAAACCTGAAATGTGTGAATCAAATATTATTATGGTTCTACAGTCTACCAAGTGGAAATTATTGGAGTTTTGGGTCATCAGGGATTTCTGCCCAAGAAGCTAAGAATCGGTGAAACTTTGTCAGATAATGTCACCTGTGCCAGGTGCTGTGGACTTCCAGTAGCTTCACCGTATCTTGCCTTGGTTGCATAGCAAACGATATTGAGTCGTGAATCTCTACTTAAATAAAATTCCATAACTGCTGTGTCACCTATGACAATTTATAATTAATGGTGTTTTATGGCTCTGTGAGATCTCTAATATAGGGGAGGATAGAAATCGTCTGTTAAAATGAATAAATGAATACATGGGTACCGTATTTTGTTCTTCGCCTCAGACAGTAAAATGGCTTGGTAAGACGCTTCCCCTTCTTTTTAACCCTGCAAGTTTTCCGCTTTCTCAGAAATATTAATTTTACTTCCTACTATGGGGAAAGCAAGCGGCAAGAAAAATGCATCTTCCCAAAAGATGTTTGGGAAGCATCAGCTAATCTGGCACATGGGAAATACCCAAGTGACCTAGGTGGCCTTGTTGCACCATTGCTTCCACTTTGTCAAGGCAATTTGGGCACAGGATTCTCAAGTTTCTAGAAAGGGCTGCTGAAGATAAAGTTTCAGCGCCATCTGCTGGTAAAACTGAGAATTTGTTCTCTGGAGTCTGTCAGGTGGCACCAATCATTACAGTACAATAGATAGTGAAGCCAGCCATTTATCAGTGGTGGGTGCTTTAGTGTGTCTTGAAGCTGTACGAGGAAAAGGATAGAAGGAAGCACATGCTAATCTAGCACTATGCATAATTACATGTTTGATTGTGTATTGATGGATGCTTACCTAGGAGCCTGCTTTTTACTTGATTTAAATACACATTTATTAGGTTTGTGCCCTGCTGGGTCTAGTTATTATGTAACATTGCCGTGATAAATAACACAGCACTCGTGTTTTCAAAGGTTGTTATTTAATGGAAATAGGTGCATGCATATGAAAAGCAACTTGTTGCTTCAGACTGACCTTTTGGAACTGCACACTTAACAATGCAATGTAATCTGTGTTTTGTGACATACACAAACACACATATACACTGGATAACACTGCAGATCAGCCCAGAGCTTGGGCAAGTGTGTGGGTTTTATTTGTGTCTTTATTTGCTTTTATATTTGCTTTACAACCCCCAGCTTCCCCATCCAGCATGGGGACATTGTGAAGATCCCATAACATGGATAAATGGCTGCATGCAATTCCTTGCTCAAGGGGTGATTCTGGGATCTGTAGTATAAAATCTACCTTTTCCAGATTCTGCATCAGAATGTAAAGAGACATGTGGCTCCAAGGATTTCAGCTGTTACATCCTAATGTTTTTTATAATAATGGGGTGAGAACCCCAAGTTTTGCCTCACACCGTGGTGATTTTGCATGTCTCAGCATTTCAAAGAGAATTGGAGCAGTGCAGTAGTTGGGAGCTGTTAAGCCGAAAGGCTCAAATTCCTCCATTCAAAATAAGGGATAAAAATGCTGCCATACCTTATAGGAGTGTTGTAAAGATTACAACTGGGAAATATAGATCAATTGTTCTGAAATACTTGAAAACACTATGCAAATGTCAATTGTCATTGTTGCTGCTGCCACTGTGGCTGCTGTTAAATATTGTTGTTGTTGTTATGTGCCTTCAAGTCATTTTTGACTTGGGTTGATGCTAAAGCCATGAGCCTGTCGTGGGGTTTTCATGGCAAGATTTGTTCAGAGGAGGTTTGCCATTAGCTTCCACTGAGCTGAGAGCATGTGACTTGTCCAAGGTCACCCAGTGGGTTTCATGGCTGAGCCAGAAATTGAATCCTGGCTTTCACCAGAGTCGCAGTCCAAAACTTATTAGCTGGTCATTAGAAGAAAAGAGACTTTAAAAGCACAGGACTAAACATGCTTTCTCTCCTCTTCTTTCCCCATCTCTACTTGTGCATCATGTCTTTTCGATTGTAACACTAAGGAGGGAGTTAAGTTGAAGGCAGAAAAAAAGGATAAGCTAACCTCTTGACATAGTCCTGAGAAAATGGGTGTGGATTGTTTGCACTATGGAAGATGGACTGGTCCTCTTAGATAGCATCCCCATGGAGGAAATAAATGTTCCAGAGAGCCAGCATGGTTTAAGTGTTGTATTGCGACTCTGGAGACTAGCGTTTGATTCCCAGCTTGGCTATGAAACTCATTGAGTGACCATAAGCAAGTCACATGCTCTCAGCCTCAAGAGAAGGCAAAGGCAAATCTCCTTGCCAAGAAAACCTTAGGGTCACTGTAAGTTGGAAATGACTTGAAGGCACACAAAGCACACATGCACGTACAAACACACACACACATACACAGTTCCCACACTGACCTGTTTAGATGATGCATGGGGTCAAAACGGGTAGAGTATGGGTCTAATCCAAGCTCCAGGGCAATTATCTGGTATAAATAGGGTCCTTTTTTTTTTTTACTCTGGATCAAGACAGAAACTCTAGAGAATCCTTTGTGGGATTCTGTGGGAACAGAGGGGAGGAGCATTGGCAGGCAAGCCAGCCATTGACCTCTTCTCGCCAGGAACTTCCAACTTGCCACTGCACTTTCACTATTGAGTTTGTGTTGTTCCTGGAAACACTATTCCTTTTGCAGACATATAAATTTACACACAAGCACATATTAGCATAATATCCATACAGTACAGTGAGGAAATTGATTGCACAAGTGCACATTCGCCCAACAATGTGTGTGGACAGTACTGCCAGTATCGACCCATTGTGGGTGCTGATTGTGCAGACTGCTTGTCCTCCCAGTGAATCTGGAAGCCCTAATGGTAAGTTAAGTTTTTCCATCCGCCTTAACTTATATTAGAAATTCATATACTGTAATAACTGTACCTTGTTGTTGTTGTTGTGTGCCTCCAAGACATTTCTGACATAGCAATCCTAAGGGGAATCTATCACAGGATTTTCTTGGCAAGTTTCTTCAAAGAGAGTTTATTATTGCCATCCTCTGAGGCTAAGAAAGTGTGACTGGCCCAAGGTCACTCAGTGGGTTTCCATGGACAAGCCAGCATTCAAACTCTAGTTTCCAGAATTATAGTCCAACACTCAAACCACTACACCACACTGGTTCAACTGTACATTACCATGCTTCTTACCTGGAAACTGCAATATGAAGAAGGAAGCAAAAACATTTTACAAAGTCCTGCTGGATCAGACCAAAGGCCTATCTTGTCCACCATTCTCTTTCCATAGTAGCTTCTAAGTAGGACATGAATACCATAACAACCTTCTATTCTTGCTCCAGCCGTTGAGAACGAAGGACATACGGCCTCTGAACCTTGAGATAATATATAGCAGTTCTAAGCAGTAGACATGGATGGTCTTATTTACCATCAATCTCTCTAACATTCTTTTAAATGTTAAGAAGTGGAGAAAAGGCATGCAGACTCCTGGGGACATTTTGTAGCCCTGAAGCCCTCCTGAAGTATCCCACCACCACCAAAAAAAAAAGACACTTAAACCATAACAAAAATATGGTGGTTTGATTCCTTTGCCAGCCTATCTCCCTTGCCCTTTCAAGTCACAAGAACGGGCTATTCCAAATAGTTCATAGAACTAGAAGATGTCTTATCTCTTCCAGTCATGCTAAGAGCAGCTGTGCAGCCCATGTGAAGGCCATGGATAGAAGTTAATGGTGCTCACCCTCTCTGCAGTTGCCTGTTTCTGTTCTGAAGTCATCCAATTTGGTGGCCATCACTACCTCTTGTGGCAGTGAGTCCCTCAGTTTAACTATGTGCTCTGCAAAGGAGGACATCTTTTTTCCTATCCTGAATTTTATACCATTAAGCATCAGTAAGTCACTCTAGATTCTAGTAGATAGGGAGAAATGCTTCTCCCATCTTACTTACTCCAGGCCAGACTTTCTCAACCTTTTTACTCTTGAAATAATTCCCAGGTCTCAGGAAACCCTTGCTTAAAAAATTATTTGCCTATATTCTACATCACTTATTTAATTATATGTGGACAACTAAGTACTACATCCTGGTCTAACTCCCCCTTTCCAACCCATTTTACCAGGTAGTAGCCACACCAAGAGATTAATCAATTAATTAAAATTTGAAATTTGATTTTTTTAAAAACCGGGCCTCTCCTTTCTCCTCCCACCAAGCCTCATCCCATTCACACCATCTCTTAAGCATTTTAAAGATATGCAAGTGAATGCCATGGCTCATTTCTGCCCAAATACAGATGTTTGAGGAGCAGTAGTGTTAACACACACCCCACCCCCCCACTCCCCCCCACACACTTAGGGAGTTGCTTGGTGCAATCTGAACTCCCCACATCTCCTAGCGGTGCCACTGTACTTAGTGTTACTGAATACAGAGCAGTTATGGTTCCATAACTCTAGGTTACAAATCCATAACTGCAATACAGAATGCCGGCCATTATAGTGACACTATTTTTAAAAAAGGTTAGTTTTGTTTCAGTTACAATCTCTCATGGAACTCCTCAAGACCTCAAACCATAAGATTCCAAGGAAACTCACATTGAGAAACCATGCTTCAGGTTGTGCTTATTTTCTGGGCCCAAGATGACCTTCTGGTTTTAACTTTTAACATACAAAGTACCCTGGGACCAGATCTTAGTGATTGACCTTGGCCTGGTTACTAGCTCTCTCAGCCACACGTACGTCACAGAGTCATATTGAAAATCAAAGTGGAGAAATGGAAGAGCCATGTATGCTATCCTCTAGGAGGAAGGTGAGATATTTTTTAAAATGCCATAAATCAAGATTCAGAAGGCAATCTTTTTCTGTTCCTATGTTATCAACCTTTGATTGTCTCTGTAATTTATTCTTGTTTGTGGTTGTCCTCTGTTTTAAGTTATATGTATTTTTGTAACTTTCCCCTATTAAAATAGTCTCTGAGCCTCCGGTCCCATCCAAAGTTATCCAACAAATACAAAAATAGAAACCACTACGATCATCACCATCCTCTGCCCTAGGAAGTTCTCCCCATTTTCTGGACTGAGTTTCTGCATGCTTCCAAAAGCAGTGTGATAATCTAGACCTTCGCCAGGTGCCACTTTTCCTAGCATGGGAATGCAGTCATGGGGAGCTCTGCCTGTTGAATTTCCTGCCTTCATGTGGCTGCTAAAGGTATTCATACTCTTAGCAGGGAAGAGAAAAGGTAACCAATTGAATGGTTTTCTTCTTGACTGTCTGGCCCTGAGGCATGCTGGGATGACTGGAACCCAGAGGGTGGCCGTTTAAAGTGCTTTATGCATTTACACTATGTTTACACTGCATTAGGTTAATGCTCTTTATGCTAGACCACCTTGGGAGATGACCCAGGGTAAAATACTTTAAATGGTGCTAAAGCATTTTTAAAACCCCCTAAGTGCTGTGGACCCTTACTGGTGTTACAATGTTATAAGCCACTTAAAGTGCCAATGTGTGAATGCAGCTTAGCAGTTTTGAGTTTCTGTACATGCGTGTGTGAGTGTGTGTCCCTTAAAATAATCTATGAACATCACATTTCAAACATTCAGTGACTCCACTCCTGTAGGCAGCTCTGGATGTGCTAAATAACAATAGCTGACAGACAAGCTCTCGGCTAGCACAGCATAGGAGGGGGAAAAACCTTTGTAACAAGCTGCAAAGATGATCAAACTGAATGCAAGAAAATGCACTGTACTTGGTACTTACACAGCTTCTGCTTTCATAGAATCTTAGAACTGGAAGAGATCCCAAGGGTCATCCAGTCCAACCCCCTGCCATGCAGGAACACAGAATCAAAGCACACACAGGCACAGACATACACACACGGCCATCAAGTCTCTGTTTAAAAACCTCCAAAGAAGGAGACTTCACCACTCTCCAAGAAAGTGTGTTCCACTGTCGAACAGCTCTCACTGTCAGGAAGTTCTTCCTAATGTTTAGGTGGAATCTCTTTTCCTGTAGCTTGCATCCATTGCTTCGGGTTCTGTTCTCTGCAGCAGCAGAAAACAAGCTTGCTCCATCCTCAACATAATATCCCTTCAAATATTTAAACTGGCCATCATATCACCTCACTACCCTAAACATACCCAGCTTCTTAAGTCTCTCGTTATAGGGCATGATTTCCACACCCTGCATCATTTTGGTCACCCTCCTCTGGACACTGTCCAGTTTGTCAACATCCTTTTTGAATTGTGGTCCCCAGAACTGGACTCAGTATTCCACATGAGGCCTGACCAAAACAGAATAGAGTGGTACTATTACTTCCCTTAATCTAGACACTATACTTCTGTTGAAGCAGCCAAGAACCGCATTGGGATTTTTAGCTGCCACATCACACTTTCTATTTATGTTCAACTTGTGGTCTACTAGGACTCCTAGATCCCTTTCATGTGGACTGTTGTCAAGCCAAGTGTCCCTCATTTCTTTTTTCTTTTCTTTATTTTCTCTCCCTCCCCCCCCCCCCCAGTGTACAACCTTACATTTCTCCCCACTGAAATTCTGATTTTTGATCATGTCCTCTGGGGTATTAGCCTAATTTGCTAAATATCCTCCTAATTTGGTGTCATCTGCAAATTTGATAAGCATGCCCTCTATTCCTTCATCCAGATTATTTGGTGCAGGTTTTACCTTCACCAAACTCATATGCTGAGTAAGGATATTCCATCACCTTGATAAGAATATTGCCCCATGATCTGAACCCTGGGGATCCTAAAGATGTGACTCAACTATAGAAGATAATAACATAAACCTAATTCAGCATCCATATCAGTGTTTACACACTTTCTGTACACTCCATGGTTGTACATATACTTGTAATCCAATATAACACTTCATGTATGAAAAAATGGACTGTAGTTCAGGAAAATAATAATAATAATAATAATAATAATAATAATAGTTTATTTATAGCCCGCTCCTCTGTATATACACTCGGAGCGGGGTACAAGTAAAAAAAACATAGATTAAAACAATCCCATGACCCGTTTCCAAACCTCCCACCCCTTAAAAATAGATTAGACAGCAATGATTAAAACAGTTATTTAAAAACATATAGCTACATCCTAACCCTTCCTTATGTGGCCACGTCATAAGTGGGGATCAGAACATGGGAGTAGGCAGGAATCAAAGTCTGGAACCGAAGCCGGGGATAAGGAATTTCAGGGGAAGGCCTGCCGGAAGAGATGCGTCTTTAGGGCTTTTTTGAAGCAATCTAGAGATGTCATGAAAACATACACCTATTGAAATAGAGGAAGTAGCCCAACTCTGTGAAAGCTTAAGCTACAACAACTTTCATACAATTAGTCTCAAAGGTGCTGCAAGATCCTATAATAAAATTTGTTAGTCTTTAAAGTACCATGACACACAACTCAATTCAACTGGACTTGAGACTTGTATATTGTTAGCAACTGATTTGTTGGCCTAACGTCATTCAGAAACAGAAAACACATTAGTCAATGGGCTTGAGGTTGGGGTCGAGGTTTGCTCAGCAGCCTGTCCCTGCTGCATATTAGAGGAGCCTTCTAAAGCTTTAGAAGGATCCCTTGTCATCAAGCCTGTTGCCTAACACATTTGTTGTTCCCATCCGAGATTGATTTTTACCTAAATTTGTGCGTATCCTCTTGATTTTCTAATTATTTAAATTTCACTCTTACCCCCCCCCCCCACACACACACATAACCACGACTTCCTTTTTCTGTTAAAGTTGGCTCCCAGATGTGTGACTTGACTTGCAAGTACCTTGCAAGGACTTAAGACTTGAAGATAGAGACTTGAGACTTGACTTGAGACTTGGAGTAAAAGACTTGAATATAGCACTGGAATTAGTGGCTTTTTTTAATGTGGTATTTTATTTCTCATTTTGAAAGTTGCCTAAGAAACATATTTTGATGGGTGGCCATGTAAATCTAATACTAAAAGGTGTGGGATTCTAAGGCCATTAAGTCCACCCGTTGCAGGTTCCCACCACACTTACCACCCTCCATATTGTTTCCAACTCTTTTTCAACTGCAACTCATTCAGACACATCCCTGCAAAGAAGTGTTCCAGCCCTCTGGATTCACAGTTCTCTTCCATCTCACTTTATTTCATCCCTGTTTCAGAGAAGTGCTCCTTCTACTTACGCTTCATTAAAGTGCCCAGTCCCCATACTGTCACCCAGTTTTCCATCCAGTGGCTAATGGTTTGCCATGCATATGGTGCTCTTAAAAGCAGAAACAGATGTCGCTCATTTATATTTCATGCGGAGCCCATATTAAGAGCCCAGGCAAGGCCTGAGCACAGCTTCCGAGTGCCTTTGTCCACAGATTCCTGGCATGTCCTACATACTGCCAGCGGCCTCTTTGCATTCTCCAGCACAATGATCTCAATTGTTTGGGACAAAACAGCTGCTCCCCAATGAGGATGCGGCCAATGTGACAACTGCTGAAATCTTGCAAATGATCTGTTAAAATGAGTTGCCAGTTGCCCTCTCTGCCTCTAAATGAGTCAACACATTAGCTGTGGCTTTTAACAATCCAAATTATCTGTTACCTGCATAACTGATGAGAAGGGTGATGGACACAGATCCTCCATTGCCACTCCGGTTATTATTACTCATCCAGGGAAGCATTTCAGGTTAAACCAGGACAATATTTCAACAGCTTTCAGAAATGGCTCAGAGGTTCAGTTGCAGTAATTGCATGATTACAGCGTCCTTTTTCCAATGAGGTAGAGCAGAGATGTTGGAAGAAGGACAAGCATCTCCTTTGTCTCTAATGAGGGTATTGCAATGTTGGTCACTCTTCTGCTATCATTCTGAAATCTGTTCCCCAGTGCTTGGCAGCAACCATTGCTAAACTTCTGACTTTCTCTCTTCATTGATAAGTAGGTCAGTGAGATAATACTGAATGTTGCAAAGGCAGCAAAAGGCCTATTATGATATGATTTTGCCAGGGTAGGTCTCTAGCAAAACCAAGCAGCTGTGTGTCACATGCTGTCCATGCCTCCAGCACTATCAGGCTCTTAAGCAAATTATTCATTTTTTTTAATCCAACATAATGGACTGAATCCAATTATTAGTGCTAATTAGAGTAGACCCACTGAATCATTGGAAGTGTGGATGCACTAAGTTCCCATCAATTTAATGGATCCACTCTAGTTAGGATTAACAATTGCATTGAGGGCAATAAACTCTTCTCATGCCAGTCATGGTTATTCCAGCTCTAACAATTGTGGAAGCTCAGCATAACCTTTGTTATTCGTTTTTTAAATATTTTTTTAATCTGAAAAATGAAGCTGTATGGCTGTTTGAGTAGCTGTTCCTTTTATGATACAAACTAGAGCAAAAGTGCAAACCTGACTTTAGAAGAGTTACTTTTTTTACTACAGAGCCATACTGGGTGATGGTCACTGGCAACTTATAGTACAAAAACTAATGTTTGCAGGTTCTGATGCAAATACTCTTCCCTAACCATTTTCACTAGTTAAGTCCCATTCACCTTTCCCCATGCAGGCAGTAAGAGTTGAACTCACCTCCCTTTAATTTGCATTAACTCTTCCCCTTAAAATGATGCTCATATTAGCTCACTCCCTATCTTAGTCAGATCAGGTTCAATTTTAATTTAAGCCAACTCATCACCATAATACCTTTTTAAAAAGATAATAATATAATTAACATTTTAAATAGACAAGAGCTAAATATGATCAAACAAGGCATAATACATATTTTCAAACAACATATAGGCACATCTAACAATTAAATAGGTACACCTAACAATAAAATAGAGGGAACCCACAAGGTTGCTAATACAGTAGAGTCTCGATTAACCGACATAAATGGGACAGACTGATAGTCAGATAACCGAAAATGTCGGATAATCCGGAGGGATTATCCAACTATCAGATGGTCCCGTTTATGTCTTCCCTCCTTCTTCCTTCTTTCCATCCCTGTCTCCCTCCCTCTCTCCTTCCCTGCTTACCTGCTCATGGCTTGGCTGAGGCCTGTTCTGGCTCCTTGCCCATTGTGGCTGCCATTTTCAAGGTGTGTCTGTGGGAGTGTACTTATTCAGCCGATGTCAGATAATCCAGAATGTCGGATTACTGAATGTTGGATAATTGGAACTCTACTGTAATCAAAAGGGCATTTTAAACCCACCAATATCATTATATTCCATAAGGCTTAGCATATTGTCATGGGAAATCCATATATGGGGTTATTTAGATGGTGAAAATAATCCAGGTTGAATCCAGGTTGAATCTTTGTTGTTCACATGCATTTCAAATGCATCCAATTAAGTTTGGGAGTGGGGCTGCCAAAAAACCCACTTAACCCAGGATAATCGATCTCAGGTATTTTTCCACATTTTTCTAAAAGATTTACATCATTGACTGAGTATATAACCGATGTGAATAGACCCAGGATAAACCAGGATAAAATTCTGCATGCCTTGAACATGTTTCAGATACATCCGCATATCGACTCGATCTTTATTCAAGTGCTGGCACATGTGAGCAATAGCACTCACAAAGATGTGCATAGATGTAGTTCCATAGTGTGAACAACAAAACTGGAACATGGGAGTGAGACTATTTGCATTGTCATGCTAAAAAACCAAAAACATCTGATTAACTCCTACATTTGCAATTCTGTGTCCTGAGTGTTAGAAAGCAAAAGGTACATCTTTAGATAAAAGACAGGGACATCTGAATTGTCTTTCTAAGAACAGACCTGACCCCAAAACAAAACAAAAGACTGGAAGCAATTCAAGCAAACCAGACAAAGACACAGAAAGCAGAGAAAAGAAGAAGAAAAAAGAAGTCAGTTTTGGTTTCTCAAACATAGTTTCTCCAAAAAAGTGGAACATACAATGTAAAGATAACAGGAAGCTTGGGCACGAAGCCTAACTGGACATTTTGAACCTTTGGGCTGAAGAAAAATATATATGCTAACCTTCTATGATGTACGCACCCTAAAGAATAGATGAGAACACTCTGAATTTATAATACACTTATTGAAATATGAGTTCACAGATAGCGTAAGAAAGAAATATTCTCTGAAGTAATTATCACACCTGTGCTGAGTTAAAGTGAATGCACTACAATGCTGAACTAAACAGAAAACTGATCTATTTTTTGCTGTTTTTTTTTTTTTTTTTTTTTTTTTTTTTGCAAGAAGCTAGATTCCCTACATCTACTGGAATGTAATCAGTGTTGGAAAATTTATAGAAGAATTTATGTAATGTCTGTGAAAGAGCTGATACTGGTCTGCTTACTGGATGGAATTGAGAACAAAAACAGCAAAATACAGGCCTATGACTAACATCTTGAATGGTTTTTAACACTTTGCCTGATGAAGAAGCCAGTGGGAACAGTCAAATTGTGTCTTTGGCCCTGGCCCTGTGTTGTACGGCTAAGGTGACATGAGGCTGAGGAGAACCGGCTCATTTGGTCTGTATAGACATACTCCAAAATTCTTATGACTGTGTGCCTTCAAGTCATGTCTGACTTATGGCGACCCTAAGGCTAAGCTATCATGGGGTTTTGTTGACAAGTTTCTTCAGAGGTGGTTTACCATGGTCATCCTCTGAGGCTGAGAGTGTGACTTGCCCAGGGTCACCTAGTGGGTTTCATGACTGAGTTGGGAATTGAACCCTGGTCTCCAGAATCGTAGTACAATGCTGAAACCACTATGTCAATCTGGCTCTCAAAATAATAGGTGCTAATAAAATCCATCTCAGTGGTTCCATTCCAAACTCTGGGTGCTTTGGCCTTCAGCTTCCAGAAACCCCATCCAGCTTGGCCAACTGTCAGGAATTCTGGGAGCTGAAGTCCAAAACATCTGGAGAACCAAAGTTTGGGAATTACTGCCCTAGCTAGATACAAATTCACAGACATAAGGTAAAAGTCCTTCCTTCTTCTACATTTCACAAATGAAAACTGGGACTCGTGGGGCTGAGCAACATCAGAGTGTGATCAAGATGGGGAAAGTTGCTAGCAAGGAAGGACACACAAGCTAGACAATGCTGTAGATGTTTACTTTTGTCTCAGCCTCCTGGGAAGAGCAAGATACCACCTCTTCCTCTATGCTTCCCCCACTGAGATAAACACAGTTTGAACACTGTTTGCAGCAAATAAAATAAGCTTAGTACAAAATAGGAAAGTGGGAGGAAGACAGAAAAAGTGGGCCATTTTAAAAGCATGGAAAGAACATCGTGAAACTAGAGTCCTTTTCAATGAACTCAACTTTAATATGGATGATATTCTCACTATTTCATTGTTCTTTATGGGCTGATTTTTTTATTTGCCTTTAATGTGTTGTTACATTTAGTGATAAAAATAAAAATAAGGGAAAAAGCAATTGAAAAGCTGAGATGACAGAAGATTAATTGGGACTGTTGCTGCCAAATCAGGACAATTGAAGGGTATGGGTGCGGAAACCATGTCTATTCCAATATTCCTCTAGAGTTGTTGTCATCTGCAGAAGAATCAGAGGAATACAGTATCAGATCATTTCAGTGCCTGGCCATTTCTCAGATCTTTTATGGAAAAAAGTGCACTACCTTGGCTATAACATTATGGAGAATTAGTGGGGACAAAATAGTTTTCTCCATTTTACAAATATAGATATTTTCTTCTGTTGTTATTGCTTTGGGTTTGGTTGGTTTGTTTTTCCTGCTCCTCAAACTGGCAAAACCAAAGTTTCCTTATGGTCCATGTCTTCCTTACAACTCATGATCTTTTTTACTGTTATCTTTTTAAAAGATAAGTTCACTTTCTAAGTGAATTTTGAATATGCTGTACTTTTAATATATCAAACAAACAAACAGCTTCATTTATATACCGCTTCATACCGCCTAAGGAGTGTCTAAGCGGTTTACAACTGTAAGCTACTTGCCCCCAACAATCTGGGTACTCATTTTAGCAACCTCGGAAGGATGCAAGCCTGAGTCGAGCTTGAGCCCTTTTGCTGGTCTTGAACTTGCAACCTTATGGTTTTGAGTGAGTGGCTGCAGTACAGGCATTTAACCACTGCGCCACCATTTTAATATATGAGAAATATAGACATTGAGCCAGTGTGGCATAGTGATTTGAAAGTTGGACTATAGCTCTAGAGACCAAGGTTCAAATCCCTGCTTGGCCATATAAACCCACTGGGTGATGTTGGGCAAAGCACACTCTCTCAGCCTCAGAAGATGGAGTAGCTTGCCAACAAAATCCTGTGATAGGTTCACCTTAGGTTCATCATAAGTTGGAAAGGACTTGAAGGCACACAAAACAACAATAATGATAATTAATTTTTTATTGATCTTTATTTTATTAAACTATTAAAAAACATAAATACAAAGACATAAGACAGAAAAATAAACACGCACACATAAAATATATGTAATACATAATTGTGACAAATAACATATCATAAAATTTAAAAAATGACTTCCTTGTCTTTGATTTCTTTTCTATATATAATCTGTCAAATTTTAAACACTTTGTATATCCACATAACAATAATTAATTTTAGGTGCCTAAGGAACACAAAATGACTTTCAGTCTGTAAAGATGGGTTAATAAAGCCCCCATTTTTACCAATTCTCTATCCACAGATTCAACCATCCATGGCTAAAAAAATATATTTTTAAAATTTCAAAAAGTAAACCTTGATTTTTGCCACTTTATATAAGGGACACCATTTTACTACTGTATTTAATGGAACGTGTGCATCCATGGATTTTGGTATCTCTGGGGGGTCCTGGAATCAAACCCTAATGGATACCAAGGGCATACTGTATTTCAGATTTTACAAGTTTGTCAAAACTTTCAAAAAAATAAATCTGAAAATTGGAGAAAAATGATCTCCTATGGTTTCAAAATCTACATACTGTACTCTTTTGGCAATTTTGTTTTTAACATATATTGTAAACTGCTTCACGTCCAATATTAGGAGAAAGGTGGTGTATACGTTCATTAAATGAACAAACAAATGGATAAATAGCTTTCCTTGCTTCTCCTCTCTTCTCTTCTCAATAGTGCACCCTGCTCTGTGTGTTCCTTAAGTACACTGCACAATCCCTTTCACCGCCTCTCCCAATAGGAAACATCACCTCCTTCCCACACCTTGATATGGAAATCATAAAGAACTCCAGGCAGAGCTTTAAGTAGCTCAGTAGTGAACCATTTGGAAGCACCATGAACCTGAGCAGACAAGACCCTGGAGGCTGACTTGGAAAGACTCTGTAGGCTGGCTGCCAGTTGCCTGATGGGCTTAGGATGAAACCAGGTCTGAAAGGTGTCTGCATGCAAACATTTTTATTCTCTCTCTCTCCCTCTCTCTCGGAGGGTGGCTATAGCAGAGTTTTCCAGTTGAATTATGGCTGCAGCATTCTACATGTTTGCCTGGGATTTGCCTGCATAGCCCATATCAAATTGTAATGTTAATTAGATAGCTTTACGTTAAACCATTGTATGGGTTCCATATTGTGAGAACATTCTTGTCTTCTTCTGAATGCAACAAGTTATCACAAAATGATTTTAGTTTCTTTGTTCTTTCAGTTACATCTCTAGCCCACCCACACTACCAGTTACAAGATAGGAAATAAAGAGTCCTAGCCTGCCATACAGGATTGCTGTACAGAGTACTAATAGTACAGTGGAGAAGTGCTTTGGGGACTTTCCCAGCTTCATTCAAGATGATTATGGCTATATCTGTTAGGAGAGAAAGAAGAGGGGATTGTTAAATCACAATCAAACTGGCTGTGACACACAGTGACTCTGAATGAAGTTGCATTTCATCAGAGCTTTTGTATTCAAGCACATTTTGTCAGGTTTAGATATCCCTTATTGACTTTCTGGGAGAAAGCTTTCTAGGCCCTACCACTCCTGTTGCAGGTCTTCCCTTGGAGATCCAACTAGCACTTTGAGTTAGTAACTTTCAGTTAATTTGATTTGAAAAAGCCAGAATGCTACAAACGGCTGGCCTGTGATACCAAACAAACCTACGTCATGTGGCCACACATATCCTGTAACTATACAAGTAACTAAGCCATTTATAATAACACCCAAAATCTGAAAATATAGTGGCTGCTAAAATCAGATTGAAAGTGGAAGAAATTGGGAAATGAAAAGGATGCACAGTTTGGCAAAGTGTTGCTTTTGACTGGCTAATAGGGAAGATGAAGAAGATGAGGTTGAAGAAGTTGACCTTGTTGAGCAGTAGCTACAAAGTTGTGAATAGTCAAAACCACGAATTCTCAAACCCATTAATGTGGAGGGGTAACTGTAGTCACTTCCAAGCTCTAACCTTGACATGCTTTAGTTTGGAAAAGTTACTCTTTTGAATATTAGTACGCAAAGGGATCTTGAGAGTAATTGTATGAAAGCAGTTGTCACACACAGTTAGTATCAAAGGGATCTTGTAGACTAACTATGTGTGACAACTGCTTTCACACAATTACTCTCAAGATCCCTTTGCATACTGATATTTCAGATTAACACAGCTATATCTCTGATTTTTTTTTTTTTTTTGCATGCAACTCAAAAGGTATCCCAAAAATAACTTTTCCATCTTTTCTAAGCACTATTGCAAAAGCACAACTTTTCTAAGTTCAGTTTTTGCAAACTCTTCTTCCTTCTTGGATTACCTGTGGCACTTGCAAGGGATTTTGCTTTGCTCTAAGAGAGGAAGTAACTCAAGCTGCACAACTAGATGAAGCACTATTTAAATAAAAGAAATAAATACATTTTGAGAAAAAAAATTCATGTCAGCATTTTACTGACATTTGATTGGCGTTTCTTGTGAGAAGGCAAATTCACTTCCTCTGGTTCCTGACCTCCAGTTTCATTAGGTCATGTTATTTTTACCTGTGCAAAATCCTTTGAGGGAATGGGTTGACCCCACAGCAGCATATAATGCTGGTGGGTGAAGGGTGGGAAGACTCTGCAAGATCACACCACATCCTGCTCTTTTCCTCCTCTCCGCTCAAAGATATTAATTGTCACCACTCACTGTATTTTGCCTGCCAGTTTTGATCAAGCGCACCTAAAGAGGGATGCCTAGCTAAACTACCGCAGCATGAGTAATTTCAATCAAATACAGGTTTGGGTTAAAGCATCAGTGTATTTTTTTGTTACTGAACTTCTTTCTATATCCTCAGGGCTTGTCATTAGGTAGTGGGATGCCATATCCTGGACAGAATGATGATTGAATCTGAAAGCAATTCCTCCTTTATATAATAATACTTTTCTCCCCTGTGGGCTCCTTTTGCAACCTTTTTTTTTGGGGGGGGGGGGCAGGCTTCTAAAGCTTAGAACAAATCCAACCTATTGTCACTTGCATAAGTTTCAACCAAATTAGAGGGCAGGCACAATTCCCTTCTTTTTTAATCCTTTGACTCCAGTTGGTGTGGGGAAAACTTTTGTAGGTCATCATTTCCTTACTTACACAGCTGTGTTGCTACTCACTGCCTGATCCTGTAAGCCAGTGGTTGATAAATGCTGGGCTTGTAAGATTAACATTCTCCATAATACCCTTCACACACCCAAGCTTGCTTTATATTGGAAGCTAAGGAGGGCAGGGCCTCCTTAGGGGTCTGGTCAATACTACGATGAGAGTTAGTACTGTACTTGGATGAGAGACCTAGGGATCTCCAGGTAGGGCTAGGAAAGAATCCTGTCTTTTTTAAACAGAACTATAATCATACAACTATAAGCACACAGGGCAAATACATGGCAATCATTATAGGGTTTCCAGAAAATGTAAGCTTTACTGCATTTTCTCCAGGCTACTTGGAGCTAAACTGGATGCTCACAGAGGGAAAGGGGATGAGACAAAGCCATCTAGAGGATTATGAATGCATAGATAGGTAGATAGATAGATAGATAGATAGATAGACGAATTCTCATTGAAGAAAGACAGATGTTTATTGTGGGCTTTAGATTTCTTGTAAGTAATTTCAAATTTCAAATAATAAAATAACTTCTTTGGGAAGGGCTAATTCCACTTCCTTGATTTTTGTGCATGGTATGGTTTTTTGAACCCTTTACTCAGACACATGATCCCCTCCATTAAATAGGTCTTTAAAGTAAATAAGAGTCTTATATTTGTATTTATCAGGTGGTGTTAATGGGGAAAACAGGTATCTCACACTGTTACTGGCTTTGGACTTGTTTGTGTGTATCCTTACTTAAAGGAAAAGAGACTATTCAAGGACTTCTACTGTGTCTACACTGCAGAATTGACACCGCTTTAACTGCCATGGCTCAGTGCTATAGAGTCACACTGGGTGTCAAATATGCTAGGTATACCACCAGTGAGGTGATAAAGCCATTGCATTACTGTTTTTATTTAACTTTTATTTTCATAATACTATATTAATATGGAGCCAGTGCGATGTAATGGTTTGAGCATTGGATTACAACTGGAGACCAGTGTTCGATTCTGCATTTGGCTGTGGAACCCCACTGGGGTGGCCTTGGGTGAGCCACACACTCTCAGCCTCAGAAAACCCCATGATAGATTCATCTTAGGGTCACCATACGTGGGAAACATGAAGGCATACAACAACAGTAATATTACCAGTAATATGATTGATTTCTACACTACTTAGTATCTTTGGAGTCTTGCATATTCCATCTGTGACCATTGGGCTATTGTGGAAAACTACTCTCATCTAATTATTGATGTGATTCATTGAAATGGCTCCACATTTCTGGGAATAGTCATTTACATCTCTTCATCACAGCATTTCAATGGTATACAGCTTGTGGGTTATATTTAGTTGTCCTATTCACATGAAAGCTTGGATGATCCTGGATGTTGACATGACTCATTATGGATTTCTAGATTTGGTTTTGAACTATTGTTCTACAATGCAGCTATCTTTGTTTCACATATACATTTATATTATATGTTTTGTTTATGTATGTGCTTTCACGTTGCTTTATGGCAACCCCATGAACTTTTCATTGGGTTTTCATAGGCAAGGAATATGCAGAGGTGGTTTTGCCAGTTCCTTTCTCAGAAATATAGCCTACAGTACCGGGTATTTGTTGGCAGTCTACCATCCAAGCCCTGCTTAGCTTCCATGATCAGTCAGGAAATGGTACCTTTAGGGTATCCAGGATTATATTTTATGGTTTTATATGTTTATATGAGACAAGGGGAGCTCACATAAAGGACACACACCAACTGAAACCTATTGGCAATACAATGCAACTGCCTATCAATCAGTGCACAATAATACAATATAGTACATACAATGTTGCATTATATTGTAGTGATTGATATTCAGCTACATTGCATTGCCAATACACTTTATTTGGTCTATATCCTCTATGTCAGATCTCCTTGTCCCATATGCAGTATACATTTATATTGTTTTATATTGTATTATATGGTTTGATGACAGTTATATTTTCTGTAGGCTTCTGTTGTTCTGTGACCCTTATGTTTTCCATAATACTGTTTACCACAATATTCAAACTTTTTTAAAATTTATTTTCAGTTTGGAGTTATCCTGCTCCCCAACATCTTATAATTCCCAGTTGATGAAATCCTTAAGAGCCACTGCTTTCTGACAAGAGTTGACATTACTAAGCTATATGGACCAGTGGTCTGATTTGGTATAAGGCATCTTCCTATGTAACTTACATTTTTGTATTAGCAGAATGAGAACACACAGTAGTGGTAAGTGGATTTAGCCCTCTGAAATATCAGGGAGAACACAGCTTATTCTGGAAAGCAGTCACAATGACTCTTCAATTAGAAAAATAAGAAGGTGACTATAGTATATTACCATAGAAAAAACTTCCTCATGGTTTTTAAACAGAGGCTGGATGGCCATCTGTCAGGAGTGTCTTCATTGTGTCTTCCTGCATGGCAGGGTGTTGGACTGGATGACTCTTGAGGTCTCTTCCAACTCTATGATTCTATGATTCTACTAGAAAATACACTGTGATAAGAAAGGAGAGATGAATCCCTTGTTCTAGTTTTATCTACAGATGCAGGGACCCAGGCTTGCCCCCAGGCTCTGTTGTAGAAAGTGAAGACTTTGCTCAAGACTGGGGAAGAAGGTGAATGGGACATCAGACAGCTGTTAGAATATCAGTCTGGGACCTGGAAGCTGCACAGCCACTGAAAAACACAGCAGCTAGACTGCTCATCAGGACACCACAAAGTCACTGTACAACATCATAGAATCATAGGGCCAATCTAGATTGGTGCAAAGAGCTGCAATAAGGGCTCTTTGCGTCGCCTTTAGGGTTAGGGAGGGTGTAGCTTCTACACCCTCCCTAGGCCTAAAGCGTATGGGCACTGCCATTTTAAAATGGCTGCGTCCATACGGATGCGCTATGAAAGTGTCATCACATGCACAGCTTTTAGATACACTGCGCATATTGTGATGCTTTTGCTCTGTGGGAGGGCACCAATCGTGCCCTTCCTGCAGTGCAAAAAAGGAGCTCCGAACAGAGCTCCTTTTTGGCAGTGGGTCTTTGCCGCGACTTTTAGATGGCCACAGCAAAGACCCGGGGAGAAAGGGGCCGCAGCGGCATCCTCTTTCTCCCCTCAACAGCCCCGAGGGAAGCGGCCTCCAGAAGCGGCAGTATGGGGCCTCGGAGGCTGCCGGTTTGGCAGCCTTGGCCCCATCTCGCCATTTAAAGGGGCGATCGTGGACCACCCCTTTTGGGTGGTCTAGATTGCCCCATAGAGTTGAAAGAGAACACAAGTGCCATCCAGCCAAACCTTCTGCCATGAAGGAACTCACAATCTAAGCACCCTCGACAGGTGACCATCCAGCCTCTGTTTAAAAACCTCCAAAGAAGGAAATTCCACCACTCTCCAAGGGAGTGTTTTCCACTGTTGAACAGCCCTTGCTGTCAGAACATTCTTCCTAATGTTTAGGTGGAATCTCTTTTCTTGGAGCTTCCATCGATTGCTCCGGGTCCTACTCTCTGCAGCAGCAGAAAACAAGCTTGCTTCAGCCTCAGTACGGCACCCCTTCAAATATTTAAACATGGCTATCATATCATAAACAGGGTTATCATATCACTCTTAAAGGAATAGCATTGATTGTTAATACATTTCCCATGTGAATTCAAGGTGCTAGTGACTACATTCAGAGCCCTAAATGGCTAAGGATCTTGATACTTAAAGAAATGTCTCCCCCTATATAGGCCTCCCCAAGCTGAGATCTGTTGGAGTTTTCCTCCAGTGTTCCACCAATGGAGGAAAATACATTGGAGGATGTTTGCATACCCCGCACCCTCTCCTGCTGAATATGTGATTTCATAATTTCATATTTTAATATCTAGAATCAGGTATGTTTTTAAGAGGTCACAGTGACCTTTGAAACAGGAGGAAGTTTCATGTGGGAAAGGCATGCTGGCCTGAAAACATGTGGAAGACTTAGACAGCACTAAATAAAGGTTAAATGGGTTTGCTGATCACTCCATCCTTCCCCAGGCTCTTATATCCTCTCAAAATTGGGACTGAGTGAGTCTGTTTCCAAAGCAGTTAAAGACCACATTTCCTTCTCACTCCAAGCTGTATCCCTTATCACCCCTTCCTATCCATCCATCCATCCATCCAGAGGTTGTCTCAAATCCAATCAGTGTTTTGTCACTCTGAAGTTAAAAACACAAGCTGTTCTTGTATCTTATTGTTGATTCCCTGGGAAGACCATCAGGACTGTAGGATAGCATCAAGTACCCCTCAAGGTTAGGATATCAGATGTAAATACCAGCCTCAGAAATAGCACCTCAAATACTGTTTGCGCTCACAGTTTGCCCATGGACCCTGTGGGCACAGAGGGTCTCTCTCACTTACTGTCTCTCTCTGAAATACTGTATGAGTCCTGCTCTGCCTTCTATGAAACCCCTCTTCAGCTCTGGTATTTATGGTCCGTTTTACATTGGCAAAAAGAGGTGTGTTGAAGGCTGCATGAAAGCCCAGCCTTTAGATGAGAAAAAGGGAAAGTATGCCATGAAAACACTATTTTGGAGTTTTAAGGGAGAAGAAGTGCTTTAAAAAGGAGCTGGCCCATTTTACATTGGCAAAAAGAGGTGTGTTGAAGGCTGCATGAAAGCCCAGCCTTTAGATGAGAAAAATGGAAAGTGTGCCATGAAAACACTATTTTGGAGTTTTAAGGGAGAAGAAGTGCCTTTAAAAAGTAGTTTGATTTCCCCACTACTTTTTTAAAAAGGGTGCAGCATTGCTGGCCCGTTTTACACGGGCAAAAAAAGGCGCTTTTAGGGCTAAAAAGCCCGCATTTAGGGTTAGGGAGGGCGTAGCCTTTACACCCTCCCTAAGCCTAAAACGCATGGACGCCGCCATTTAAAGATGGCAGCGTCTACACGGTGGCGCCATACAAGCATCATCACGTGCGCAGCGTTTTGACGCGCTGCGCACGTTTTGACGCTCTGGTGGCGCGGGAGGGCGCCAATCGCGCCCTTCCCGCGCCGCAAAAAAAAGAGCTCGATCCCGGAGCTCTTTTTTGCGGCGGGTCGTTGCGGCGGGATGAGGCCTCTGGGGTTGCCCGTGTGGCAGCCTAGGCCTCATCTCGCCGCTAGAAGGGGCGAGTTTGGACCACCCCTTTTAGCCAATGTAAAAAGCACCCCTATTGCATCTAAAGGCTAAGGTGTAGTTGAATGGTTAAATGGGGCTCTGTATCTTTAAAGCGCCCATTTAAAGGCAGCGATACAAGTGCGGAGGGAGGGAAGGTGCCAAGACAAGAAGAGACCTTCAGAGCCCGGCCAGAGTGCGCCTGCACCTTCCTTCACCTCCTCCCTTTGGTTGAGAGAGTGTGACTTCTAGGGAGACAGCAGGGCACTGGAGGCGCTCAGCCAGGCCAGGGCAAGCTGGCAAGAGGAGGAGGAGAAGGGGAGGGACCTGGAGCACCTCCGCTGCCCTGCTTCCCTGCAAGTCACACTCTCTCAGCCGAAGGGGGGGAGAAGGCAGGCCCAGGCACACTCTGGCCAGGCTCCATGGCTCTCTCCTGGCTGCCTTCCTCCTCCCTTTGGCTGAGAAAGTGTGACTTGCAGGGAGGCAGGCAGCAGAGGGGCCCCATGTCCCTCTCCTCCTCCTCCTCCTCCTGTTTCCAGCTTGCCCTGGCCCAGCATCAGGAGGACCTGGAGCACCACCGCTGCCCTTCCTCCCTGCAAGTCACACTCTCTCAGCCAAAGGGAGGAGGAAGGCAGCGGGGAAGGAGGGAGGGAGGGAAGGAGCCAGGAAGAGACCCCCAGAGCCTGGCCAGAGCACGCCTGGCCCTCCTGCTTCCTCTTCAAAAAGAAGGCTGGAAAAGTAGGACGTGTCCTGGCAAAGGAGGACGTGCCTGGTCAACTTGGAAAAGGGGGGCCTCTGCTCAAGAATGGAGGACATATGGGAATCCCTCCTGGACAGAGGGCTGAAACCTCAAGACAACTCAATATAATGCTCTGACAGAACACAGACTACAACTCCCATGAGCCTTTGCTACCATTTCCCAAGATGCCTTAATTTGCAACAGAAAGCCGACCAGTATGTTCACATGTGATGAATTCTTTCGTATTGACTCTGCATTTTCTTTTTGTGTAGATGCTCTCTTGTTTTGTGTGTGATGAGCTTGTGCGTAATCATGTGCATTTCCGAACTGACCTCACTTTCTCCCTCTTTCGGAATGGTCCTGTACTCCCCCATGTGATAAGCTCCGACTGTATGGTGTACCTGCGCAATTGCGCAATTCGCAGCCAGCAAGGGAAAAAAATGTTTAAAGCGCGGCTAAAAGCCACGTTCCTTGCCGCCCATGTAGCTGCTCCACCTGTGTTTGTAGCGTTTTGACAGCTTCCCATGTAGTTGCTGAGCCACAGAAAAAACCTCAGTCTAGCTGCCCTGTACTTTTTAAATGCACACCTGGGGCTTGCTGTCTAGCTGCTAAGCATTAAGGAAAGTGCAACTTCATGTCACACTTTCTTGCCAATGTAAAAAGCCCCAATGATCTCTTTTAACTCCCAATTTCTCACTATTGAACTTTTCACACCTTTCTTTCTGTTACCAATGTATGGTTCTAAAGTGATATTGGTTTTGTTTGCTTGCATGTACTTTTGCACATTTCTAAATACTTACCCACTCCCCCACCCCCCGTTAAGACCAGGGTCTCACTGCAGTTAATACTGACAGAGGCGTAAACAATCTCTTAAAGTTACCCAACCTCTCTCAGGCCTACTGCTGAGCTAATAAACTCCTCCATCAAGGTAATACTGTCACTATTGATGGGGACCTCCAAATCCCTCCAGCTTTTGGGTAACAAGGATTACTTGGGAAAAGACCTTTTCAGCAATGACACAGATGTTGTGAAATGCCCTCCCCTTGGCAGTCCAGTTGGTTTCCCGATTGGCTTAATTTCAGCACCAAGTAAAAACGCAGCTTTTTGTGAAAAACTTTGGGCTTAATTCATTCCTTCCAAAATTCATAACCACATGGCTTTAAATCATTTGGACTTTTGAAATCTGCTAAATTGTTTAATATACTTTCACTTTGTTTCAATAATTTTTATTTAAAATTGCCTTGAACTGCTTAAATTGATTTTACTTGTGTACTGCCTGAAGATCACAGGGCTGGATTATCAATATTTCAGTTTTAAAAAACCACTTTGCTGTTGGAAGGAGTCACACTTCCTAGTTAGCAGTAACTACTTTCTAGTCCTTTTAAAATTACTTTTGGAAGCATTTATAGGTATTTCTTATGTACTTATGTAGGATGGCACAACTAACTTTTTGCTTTAAAATGTATCTGGCTTTTGCAAAGAAAAATTCTGGCAAAGGATCAAAAGCCCAGTCAGACCATTTCCCCGCTCTGTCCTGGCCCGTTAGCAACCCTAACAAGAAAAGCAATAAGGGAATGACCTCCTTGCCGTCTTTTCTATGAAAAGCCCCTTGAGTATGCCACATGCAAAGGGAAAGAACACAGGACATTGATTAAAAATCATTTCTTTTCCTTTTAGCGACAATTGCAATAAAAAGAGGCCAGGAATTAAATGAAGTGACCTTTTCAGTGGCGCCTACAGCTATAGGATCTGATCCAATTCCATAGGAAGTCAATAGAAGGCCTCTCATTGATTTCAGCTAGACTTGGAACAGGCCCTCCAAATGGAGTACAGTTCATTATCCATTAATAGCCCTCAAAAACAGGTGAATCATTTTATTTTCAGTCCATACAATGTTATATAGCTTAAGTCAGAATTGCATTCATTCTCCACAGGCACTTTAGGAAACTTGCTTTTTTGGGGCGTGGTGAAATGCACAACTTAAGGCTCCAATCCTATACATATTTACAATAGAAGGAAGACACTAAACTCAGTGGGATTTAGCTCTGAGTGGATATGCATATAATTACATTAACAAATTATTGTCCTATTTGCCATTGTGCTTGCATGCGTGCCTTCAAGTCACTTATGGTGACTTATGGTGACCCCATGAATTTCACTGGGTGCTTTTAGGCAAGGAATAATCAGAGATGGTTTCGCCCAGTTACCCAAGCACAGGGCTGAGAAACCTTGGGCCCTCCAAATATTTCAAACTACAGCTCCCTTTATCCTTTAGTACTGGCCATGACGAGTGGACTTATGGAAATTGTTGGCTGAGAAACCTGGAGAGCCAAGGCTTCTCTAACCCTGAGCTAACTGATCATCAGATTTAACTGTTTGCACTATTCCACTATGGAGCGCAGGCTGGAGGAATCACATGACAAAATGTGCAACAGATGCTGAGGGATTTGTGGTGATGAATGTGCTTCTTTAAAAATAGAAAATCACATTGAAGTACATTAATCCTGAGGTCCATCAAAGGTGCCATGTTTTCTCCGTATCTATACTTCATGGATAATTCACAGCAACTTTCACAGGAAAAAAATCCCATATTTTTCTCATGGAAGAAAGCCATAATGGAAAACCAATAAATGCGAGCTGTAGGTGAGTTGAACATGGCATCTTGCAAAGGCAGGATAAAAAGGTTGCTTCCATAGCAAAGTGGTTTGCACTATAAAGCCCAATCTAGCTACATTTCAAGTACTTATTACAGATGGGCAACTATCAGGCCCTTGGTACCCTGTGTTTTTCTTTTTCCTCTTTAAATCAAAACTGCACTAGAAAACTAGACCTAAATCCAGCTGAACTCAAGGTAGTTTGATTCTGAAGAAACACAGAGAGGAGTGAATTGCAAAGATGCAGTCTCGTGCATTTTTACTCGGGTGTTATAAGTCCACAGAATTTAGTGTAATTAATTTTCAGTAGATCTCTATCTGGTTATGTTCCAAGCCTTCACCACTTCAGCCTTGTCTATCTGGCTTTCCTTATACAGTATATTAGTTTAAACAGAAAATGGGATGAGAAGTAGCTGATTTTCAAAGCAATGTATTTATTTATTTTCCTTCTGTCCTGGTTGCCTTCCAAAGCTGAGAGCCAGGCTAGCTCCCCAGGCGATTGAGGGAAAAGTCACAGGTTAAATCCACACATGCAAAATGTTCTAATATTAAAATACAAGTAAAGAAGTTATGACATGAAGACTCAATTTAATTAGAAGGAATTTAATAATTTATCAACAAATGGACATCAATAAATGTTACAACACCTGCCCCATGAAAGCAACCTTTGAGGTTATGTGAGAGCTCTAGTGCCCCACCAAACTGCACCTCAGAATTCCATAGTATTGGGCCATGGAAGTTAAAGTGGTGTCAAACTGCTTTATTTCTGCAGTGTGGCAGCAGCCTACCTTTACAAATTGCCAGGTGGGGCTAGTTCCCTGCAGAAGAAGGTTGTTCAGAGTTCAGCTTGCAGGTTCTGCTGAGAGCTTTCCAGGGTCCTGATAACTGCTTCAAGTGGCTTGGCCTGATCCCAAAGGCCTCACTAAAACAGGACAACAATTCCCAGACTGTGGAATTCACTTCCAAGAGAGACTCAGTTGGCCCCCTTTCTGCTCTTTTTTTTTTTTTTTTTAATTTGCCAGCAAGCAAAAACCTTCTTATTGAAACAGGCCTTCAGCTTTTAACCGGTTTTAATGTGTCTTTAACTGTTCTGTATTAATGCTTTTACGTGGATTGTTGCTTGACAATTTTTAAAATTTGTATATTACAGATAATTTTAGTAATAATGTTTTAGTCTTTTAATAAATAAGCTACTTTGAGAGCACTATGGAAGAAAAGCAGGATATAAATTTATTTATTTATTTATTTGTGTGTGTGTGTATATATATATATATATATATATCACATTTTTCCCAAAATGAGATTAATTACATACATAAATACCTTTCCCTGCCTTTATAGGCAGAAATCCTGTTCATGCCATAACTAGAGCTTCTGTTCTTTTCTGAACTTTGTGGAATGAAGTATCCAGGACCTCCTTCGACAAGAGCCTTAGTGCGCAACAGCTGGACGTAGGAGGAGATTCTCTGCTCTTTTGAAGGTAGAGGCTGTTCCTTTTTCATCTGTGTTCAAGAGCAGCTAGAATGAGCCTGGGAGCATCACTGCAACTGATCAGTGGTTGGGGAAACAGAGCCCCTCCACAACTGTTGTTGCATGCTGGAAGGAAGAAGCCAGGCAGAGGGAGCAGCCTCTGTGAATATTGTTGTTGTTAACCGCCCTCAAGTCAACTTCAACTTATGGCAACTCTGTTGATGAGATACCTCCAAGACTCCTGTCTTCCATTGCTCTGTTTAAGTTTTGCAGACTTATGTCTGTGATCTCCCTAACTGGGTTTAGTCATCTAACATGAGGTCTTCCTCTCTTTCTGCTACCCTCAACCAGTCCCAACATTGTTGTCTTTTCCAATGAGCCATGCCTTCTCATGATGACAGTCTCAGTTTCATCTTCTTGTCTTCTAGGGGTATTTCAGGCTTGATCTGTTCAAGGGCCCATTTGTTTGTCTTTTCAGCTGTCCACAGTATCCTCAGCACTCTTCTCCAGCACCACATCTCAAAGGAATTGATTATCTTTTTATCTGATTTTTTCACTGCCCACTACTCACATCCGTACATAGTGATGGGGATCTGTTGATGAGCTAGTAGAGAATTATACTCTGAAAGCAGGACCTTGGCCACAGTCTTCAGTATTGTACCTTGTGAAGCCCGGCTAGTTTGACAGCCCTTGAATGCCCACCTCCTTACAACTAAGGATGCATCAAGCCATCTTGTATTATATCTCCTTACTAATCCCGCGAATTATCAAGCCCCTATGGTGTGTGCTATTGTACAGCTGTAGAGTTGTTGCAGAAGTTGAGCTGCATGAATTCCATGACTGATCAATAATTCTGAGGCTCCTGGGAAGGAGACAGAAAAGACTTATCAGGCCACCAACCAATTTGTTTGTTTATTTCATTGATCAACAAGTCTCTTTCTTGCAAAGAGCTATGCTCAGTACACTGAAAAAGGTCAATGGCTCCTTCCTGAATGTGTGCCCTTTTCCAAACATTCATTTTCAAATGGGATTAAGCATGGAACAATTTCTGTCTTTGCTCTTTGCCTTTGATCAGATCTGACTATATCTAACTAAAAAGAAGCTACAGGCCTCTGCAGACAGACATTTGATTTTATTCCCTTTCCTAAATGCAATTGTGGCCTTCGGTGAATGTAACAATATAGCTATTATGGTCATACATTTTATTGGGTGCCCAGAATAACATTCTTTCATTTCTTTCTTTCATTCAAAACTGCCATATTAATAAGGTACCTTATAGGTTTGTTGTATGAATGAATGCTATCATTCTTAGAATTAGAGCCCTCTGTTTTGTTGGCAGAAATGCTTAAAACAGTTACATGGCAAGCAGAATAATACTTAATGTGCTAATGGACCACATTTCAGATGTTCAAGGTAAAGCTCATATTAAAGTGGGCCCTTCCCCTCTGCTAGGGTTCAGTTCTGGGATACCTCCTGGTTAGGAAAAAATGAGGGCACCAGCCCCATGTTAGTTCATTGGAGGCAACATGCGTGCATCCACATCAGCACTTCTGCAAGTGCACATCGCCATTGAATACTATAGGGCTTGGTGAGTCCCATTTACCCCAATTCATAGACAGCTAGCCTGCTGATGTGACAGGCCTCATGTTTAAGAAAAACAAAAAAAGTGTTAATTCCTTAATGGCTACTATAGCAAAACCTAAATAACTGACCCCACTGGAACAGATGCATGATATTTTCTCATTTGTCAGATACAGATCTCTCTCTGGCTTTTCTTTGCTAACGAAGATTCAGGAAAGACTCATCCCACACTTTCTACAAGTGTGTTGATGACTAAAAAGACAATGACTGTCTTGGAGCGGTAATGGATTGGATGAGGAAAAACAGACTGAGACTAAATCCAGACAAAACGAAAGTACTGACAGTCACGGGCCCGACACCAGGTTTTGGAATACAACTTCCAGTTCTAGATGGAGTCACACTCTCCTCTAAGGACTGTGTTTGCAGTCTGGGGGTACTCCTAGATTCGTCGCTTCACATGACCAGTCAGGTGAATGCGACGGTCAAGAGCGCCTGCTATCAGCTTCGGCTGATACGCCAGCTGCGCCCTTTCCTGGATATAAGGGATCTGGAAGCTGTGGTACACGCTTTAGTAACCTCATGTTTGGATTACTGCAATGCACTCTACATGGGGCTACCCTTGTGCCTAATCTGGAAACTTTGACTAGTACAAAACATGGCAGCCAGACTAGTTACCGGAACATCCAGGAGAGAACACATAACACCAGTGCTCAAATCTCTCCACTGGCTGCCAATTAGTTTCCAGGCACAGTACAAGGTGTTGGTTTTAACCTTTAAAACCTACATGGCTTGGGTCCATCTTATCTCAGGGACCGTCTCTTCCCGTATGAGCCCCCCACACACTCTGGTCCTCTGGGAGGAACCTGCTACAGCCCATGAAAACTAGGCTGTGGCAGACCTCCCGGAGGGGCTTTTCGGCATCTGCTCCCAGACTATGGAATGGCCTGCTGAACGAGATCTGTCTTATTTCCACCCTTGATAGCTTCAAAAAAGCTGTAAAGACGTATCTCTTCCATCAGGCCTTCCCGGAATAACCCTCCCTTGCTGCTAGTATCTGTGTCCCTTAGTTGGTTTTATTGCATTTATGTTGTTTTAATTGTTGCATTAAATTCTGCACCTGTTTAATTTAGTTTTAAGGGGTGGGAGGGTCAGTGGTTGGGTTGATGATGTGCTTTTATATTGTTGCCTGTTTTAAATCTTACTCTACGCCGCCCCAATCACTGAGCAGAGGGGTGGGTTAGAAATAAAATTTATTATTATTATATTATTAAAAAGGCCAATCTGAGATAAACAAGTCCGGTTGCAGAGAGCACAGCAAAATGTCTCCTTGAATGATGTTTCCAAGCTGTGGTTCTTTCTGTGTTGTCGTTCCTCTTCGATACTTGTTCGGTGTGAGTTCTCAAAAGAGGCTGCAGCATTGTGGATAGTGCATCTCCATGCCTTCAGATGTGATGCCAGGGCCGACTCTTGTTGGTGATCAATTTGACCGAGCTTGAGATGTTGTTCAGGGACTCTTTGTATCACTTCTTTGGGGTGCCCCTCTTAGCTGACCCGTGGTGAGTTCACTGTAGAGTACTATTTTTGGGAGGCGGTGGTCCTCCATCCTAAAATTTGATCTGCCCAGTTCAGCTGCGTTTTCAGTATCATGGCCTCAATGCTGGTGATCCCTGCTTGCTCAAGGACAGCAACATTCATCACATAGTCCAGTGTATATTTAGGATTGTGTGTATACAGCTGTGATGAAAGCGTTCGAGGAGTTGTAGATGTTGGCGATAGGTGACCCATGTTTCAGACCCAGAGAAGAGAATAGACAGTACAATGGCTCTGTGCACACTGAATTTTGTGATACACACATACAAAAGGATACAAATAAAAGCACTGAAAGGGATATGGCCAGGAGCATTACTAGGGGTGTATGGGGATGCAGGCCACACCAGATGACAATCTGGGGGGGGGGGTGACACCACTGCTCACCAAAAATCTGACTTTTGGCAGAAATGGGCTGTGGCGTTGACTGTGACACCATGGAGTATAGCCACATTGCCATAAAATGTAAGACATATTGTAAATCATAAATGTATACAAGGTGGTCTTTCACAACACTAACTATAATAACGTCACTAGCTCATTAGGATCTGTTTTCAGTTTTGAGACCTAAGTGGATACCACCAAATTTATGGATAAATTCTTGTGATAAATTGTCATAACCAGTCACCTTCCATTATTCCACTTCAAAATTCATCTTTGCACCATAAGGTATAAAGCCTATTTAATTTTGTTTTAAATGCAAATGAGATAAATCCCCCCCCCCCCCCCCCCCAGTTTTTATATACTTATACAAAATCTAGGAATGCAAACAGCCTGGTGTGATTGCTTATGTGGGTGCCTGAGAATCTCTCCTCGTCCTTTTGCTTTTCCTCCTCTTATGGAGTGATTATTCTTGTTCATATTTTAGACCAAGAATGTGTGCTCCCAATTCAATTAACATCACCACAATGTTCTCCTGACAATTGCACTGTATGTCTATAGGGACCCCATTAAAATGTCATTATACTGCTGCTGTGTTGTGAGACTTCAACAGGAAAACAATTTCAGGGCAAGTCTTCAGAGAGCTTGTTATGATCCGTTAAGAATGTGAAATGTAAATAGCATCAATTATTTCTATGCAAACCTAGGGAGTCCCATTCCTGATATTATCATGATATAAAATTAAATGGGGAATTTATCTCTCCAAGCCTTCAGAGATGTCAGCAAAAATGGAAAGCTGAACTAACATAAACAGGTTCAATGGTCTGAGAAACATGACACACCAAACTGATTTCTTTCTTTCTTTCTTTCTTTCTTTCTTTCTTCTTTTTGGCCTTACATCTCCATAACATTCAATGCTGGCTTGATTATTATTCTTGTCCTTTGCAGATATTATTCACTGTCATAAATGTGGTATAAATAATGCAGCAAATGTTGTATGCTTGTCTGCCATGTTTGCTTGCACTCCACCCTTCATTGAAAAAGTCTCTAAAGTGCCCTGCAAAAAAGGTAGCATGGCAATTCCTGCATTCAGGCTTACACTATTAGTAGTAGTAGTAGTAGTAGTAGTAGTATCCTGCTCTTTTTCCAAGACTGGGACGCAGAACAATTCACAGCATTAAAAACAGTACAATTAAAAACATTTTTAAAAGTACATTTTTAAATGAGGAGGGAACAATAAAAAAATTTAAAGTTTTCCTATAAAGACCAGCTGGATGGAAATGCTTCAGGTGGCCTGCTGGAATGAATACCTGGTGCTAGGTGAGATGAGGGCATCACCTTAAATCACTTTGCATGGAGAGTGTTAGCAAGTGGCAAGCTGTGTGCAGCAAGAACTACATGACGGCAGGTATGTGTTTAACTTGCTGCATCTTTTAAACCAGAAATCACTCACTTCAAAGAGATTCCTCAAAACGTGTGTTCTATTGAAAGCAGAATGGAAGGAGTGAGGAAAAAAGAAGTAAAAAATGAGAGTGGTTGGTTAAGGATATATTTTCTCTTTAGTTTTCCAAGTAAACAGCACTGTGTGAGCAACAAACAAACTAAAGGAGAACAAAGGGGCTAATTGCAGGTCACTCATGATAATAACACATAAAACCAGAAAATAAAGTCAATAAAAATTAGAGAATGACAACTGAAGAAAGTCATAGCAGCCTCCAATAACTTTCATATTGGCCATTAAAAGAGACTTGGATATGAGTTTTCAGCCCTTCCATTCCCCAGTTCCAGAAAGGGGTTCATACAACTTGTTTCCTTTTCATTCTTTTGACTCTAAAATCTATGATGCAGCGGTCAGATTAGAAAAACAGACTAACCTTCATGTATTTCCTTCATTCTTCATCTTTCTTTTCTTGACACTCTGCTGTTTTTCTGGTTTTATGTGTTATTATCGTGAGTGGGCGGAGGTAACCCAAACCTCCGCACTGTCATGGATGGATCACTTCCTGATCAAGCTGGAACTAAAGGCCACTTTCCGCCCCCCGTCCCCCGGGGGGTGGCAGACCCATTAGAATGGTCGGCCCTCAAAGGCTCATGGAACCAATTGGTTTCCAGAAAGCTCTAGAGGATTTGTTGGTTGGGAATGCCGGTGATTCTGTTGAAACCCTGGTTAACACTTGGAACACCGATGTTTCCAGGGCCATCAACACAATCGCTCCGGAGTGTCCTTTCCATCCTGCCCCTAATCAGAAACGCTGGCATATGGAAGAGCTCAGGGAAATGAAGCAGGCTGGACAACGACTAGAGTACAAATGGTGGAAGACTCGCCTCTCATCTGACAGAGCTCACCATAGGTTGCACCTTCACACCTATCGGGAGGCTTTGTATGCAGCACGGAGATCCTTCTCTTCTGCACGCATTGCGTCTGCAGAGTCTCGCCCAGCAGAACTGTTGAAGGTGGTAGGGGAGATGACGCAGGTTCCCCCTGTGCCAAACTCCCTACTTGAGCCTACGACAGCCTGCTGTGAGGTGTTTAACACTCACTTTGCAGATAAAGTCTCTCGAATTAGAGACGACTTGGATGCCAACATTGATTCAGAGCCCACAAGTGAGGTGTCCAGTCACTCTGTTGATGCTAGTTTATTGGATGAGTTTCAATTGGTGAGTACTGATGACGTGGACAAGCTCCTTGGCAGTACTAGGAAGATGACTTGCTCCCTCGATCCGGCTTCATCTTGGCTGGTTGTCCAGGGAGGGGACGCATTGAGAACTTTCCTTCGGGAGGTGATCAATGCATCCCTCAGGGAGGGTATTGTTCCATCATGTTTAAAGGAGGCAGCAGTAAAGCCCATCCTGAAGAAACCCTCCCTTGATCCCCTGGACAGGAACAACTACAGACCAGTGTCCTGGCTACCTTTTCTTAGCAAGGTCATCGAGAGAGCTGTTGCCTTCCAACTCCAAGCAGTTTTGGATGAAGCCGATTATCTTGATCCTTTCCAAACCGGTTTCAGGGCGGGGTATGGAGTTGAGACTGCCATGGTTGCTCTGATGGATGACCTCAACTTGAACATCAACAGGGGTAGTGTGACCCTGCTCGTGCTCTTGGATCTCTCCGCAGCTTTTGACATCATAGATCATGCCATCCTTTTGGAGCTGCTGAGATAGTTAGGGATCGGTGGCACCGTGCTCTGGTGGTTCCGGTCCTTTCTCTCCGGCAGATCCCAAAGGGTGAGGCTTGGGAACAGTTGCTCCCCCAAAATCGAGCTTAATTGTGGCGTCCCTCAGGGCGCTATCCTGTCCCCGATGCTATTTAACATCTATATGAAGCTGCTTGGTGAGATCATTCGGAGGCATGGAACTCAGTGTCTTCAGTACGCTGACGACACGCAGATATATTTCTCAATGACAAGATCGTCCACTCAGACCTCAGATGGTGTCTCTCCTCTCAACCACTGCCTTGAGGCAGTAATGGATTGGATGAGGGGGAAAAAATTGAAGCTCAATCCAAGCAAAACGGAGGTACTCACAGTTACAGACCCAAAACCAGGATTGGGAATACAATCTCCAATTCTTGATGGAGTCACACTCTCCTCTAAGGACTGTGTTCGCAGCTTGGGGGTCCTCCTTGACTTGTTGCTTCACATGACTAGTCAGGTGAATGCGACGGTCAGGAGTGCCTGTTACCAGCTTCGGCTGATCCGCCAGCTGTGCCCTTTCCTGGAAAGGAAGGATCTGGAAACTGTGATACATGCTCTGGTAACCTCATGACTGGACTTCTGTAATGCACTCTACATGGGGCTACCCTTGGGCTTAACTCGGAAACTACAACTGGTCCAGAATATGGCAGCCAGACTCTTTACTGGTACATCTAGGAGAGAGCACATGACACCTGTGCTAGAATCTCTCCACTGGCTACCGATCAGTTTCTGGGCACAGCACAAGGTGTTGGTTTTGACCTATAAAGCCCTACATGGCTCGGGTCCATCCTATCTAAGGGACCACCTCTCCCCATATGAACCCTCACACACACTTCGATCCTCTGGGAGGAATCTATTACAGCCCAGGAAAACCAGGCTGGTGCAGACCTTCCAGAGGGCCTTTTCAGCGGTCGCCTCCAAGCTTTGGAATGACCTGCCGGACGAGATGTGTCTTATTCCATTGATTGACAGCTTTAAGAAAGCTTTGAAGACACATCTCTTTCAGCAGGCCTACCTGGAAAATGTCTAACATTCCCCGGAACTATCCCTTGCTAGTTCTTAGTTTCCATCCGGTTAAACAGCTCAGGAAGTTTTTTGGTGTGACATTGTGGATTTTGTTTATTTGTAACTGTTTTTAACTTGTCTTTGGTTTAATCCTTTTTTAAGGGGGGAGTTGGGAATGGGATTGGTTATTTTAATTGTGATGTTTTTTAACTTCTCTTGTACCCCACCCCGATTGCCTATTCAGAGGGGCGGGCTAGAAATAAAATTTATTATTATTATTATATTTTATTGCATTTGGCAGAGATAGCATGATTTCATTCCTTAATGAATTCTGATGACTTAAAATACATACAGGAATAACTGCACCATCAATCAATCGAAGGAGTTCATATTGATGGGAAAGCTAGCCAATTAATAATTAATTGAACAAACTTTGAAGCTCTACTTAACAAAGTACAATTCTCTACTGGTTCATATTAAGATGAATATATTTTAACAGATAAAAGGAATCTTAGACAATTAAAAACCCTTAAAATACTAAACAAGTTTAAATTTCTAACTCTCAATTAAAAAGCACAGTAACAATAATTACTGGATGGGAGAAAGCCTATAAACATAGATATTGGAAGATGAACACTGTTTTAGCTTCTCAGACAACAGAGAGGAAAATGTTTCAGAAGGTGAGTGCCATGACTCAGAAGGCCCACCTTTGCAATGTTGCTTGACAGTTAATTTGAAGAGGATTTAAGACTTGAAACCATCCAGGGTAGGAATCCAATGGCACAAGACTGTCTGTAAGGTTCTGCACATTGGCAGCTTTTGGCTTCCATATAAATGGGACATTGATTCCATTCCAAACTTTAGTCTAAACTGTAAAGGATCTAGCTGAAGTGCTTAACTTATTTGGGAGATACAATATGTGGCTTTAATAGACCTAGAGTAAGCCCTGGGATGAATGCATGACCCCACTGAGATGGAAAATCCCAACTGACATTGGCCCTAAATGCAAAAGTCTCTGCAAGACCAAGTATTTAGCAGTTTTCATGGAATCCATCACACTGTTTCATACAGTCTTGGTCCACTAGAGTGCCATCCCTAGCTGACTGTAAAGCCAATCAAACATCAGAGAAAAATGATATGACTCAATCATATCCCTGAACATTTTGGGTCACTGCTCCTCCTGCAACATACTGTAGTTCAGTCATAGTCAAATGACTTCATACATCAATTCCTTTGCAAATACATGTTCAAAGCTGTCTCTGCTTACAGTATGAATGAAGACAGCACAAACACATAGTGACAGACAGAGGCGCCTGCTGTCTAAATAAACAAGACACAAAAAGAAACAGAGGCAAAGTGCGAAAGCCAAGACATTGTGGCAAGTCAACCTGCACGACTTATGGGTGGATGCATTTAAAACCTGTGACAATACAAACAGCTTCTTATTTATTTTCTTTATCAAAGTGATATAAATAATTAAATAATTTTTTTAAAAATCCCACTTTTCTCCCTAAAATGAGACTCAAGAAGGCTCACAGTCATCGTGCATAAAAGAATGGAAAACAAGATCAGAATTATATTAAAAGCATGATTTAAAACAATTGGAAAACCAGTGTAAAAACCAATCACTAAGAATAGTATCGAGATCCAACATGGTGTAGTTGCCTAAGTGTTGGACTATGACTCTGAAGACCAGGGTTTGATTCCCCATTTGGCCATGGAAACTGGGTAACCTTGGGCGAGTCATACACTCAGCCCCAAAAAACCCATGATAAGTTTACTATCCTTAGTGGCCAATCTATTGTTAAAAGCTACATGGGTAAAACAAAACAATTTGTACCTGATAATGAAAATACAACAGACTGAGGACAGCAAAGTCCCCTTTAGTAGTGTGTTTCAGATCTAAGAGCAACCACTGAAAATGCCATCTCTCTCATTTCCCACCATAAACTTATGTTTGCTTTCTACTCTCTGCTGTGCTTGCAGGCCACCCAAGTTCCATTGCTTTCAAAAATTAGTTACAAATGTTACAAAATTAGTTTAAAAAGGAGCCCCCTTCTCAGATCAATTGTGTATAGAATGGCATAGAAGATGGGCATTGATGCCATCTGCCCAAATGACCTTGAACATCATTTTCAAAGTCATATCTTATTGTACGGCATGTAATGGGCTACTTCCAGAAACTGCCATAGCACTGAAGGTAATGAATGAATTTGGACATGGAGACACAAAGAGGACAATAAGACAGTTGACAGAGTATATTCTTCTGCCAGTCCTGGTATCTTCAGAAGAAGCCTTTCTCTTGATCTTATCTCTCTCACACACACCACACACACACACAAACACTTGTACAAGAAATGTAAGAGAGGGCTTTTTTGGTGATGGCTCCAAAGCTCTGGAACTTGCTACAAACAGAATCTGGAATGGCTTTCCTTTTGCTACCTTTCCATCAGCATGCAAAGGCCTCAGAGGGAATCATAGAATCATAAAGTTGGAAGAGACCACAAGGGCCATCCAGTCCAACCCTCTGCCATGCAGGAACTCCCAATCAAGGCACCCCTGACAGATGGCCATCCAACCTCTTTTTGAAGACCTCCAAAGAAGGAGATTCCTCCTCTCTCCAAGGAAGTGTGTTCCACTGTCAAAAACTGAGGGAGAGAAGGGCAGGCCCAGCTCCATCAGGCCTAGCCCAGAGACAGAAGGGCCCTCCCTCCAGTCCACCTGTCATGGCCCTGTACTCAGAGGGAGAGAAAAACTGCTGGACCTGATCCCCTTTCCCATGGCCATTCCCTTCTCTTTTGTGTCATGTCTTTTTAGACTGTAAAGTCTGAGGGCAGGGAACTGTCTAATTAACTATTTGTAAGCTATTTGAGAACCTTTGTGGCTGAAAAGCACAGTATAAATACTCCAAATAAATGAATAAATCAGCATGCAAATTCTGGAAGGTTTTTGAGAACTGTCTGTTTGGACAGGAAGTGCTGTTAACAGTGTGATGCAATGTTTCAAACAACAACAACTTCTTCATACATGTTTTAATTTATTTTTGATGCTATTGCTAATTTAATTACATGGTAATGGCCATCTTTGGTATGCTTTTTATCCACATTGCATTTATTTTAAGCTGTAAGCCATTGTGAGTCCTTGATTTGGTGGGGAAAGGCAGAGCAGAAATAAAGGGAATGATAGAGTTAACTATGATCCCCAAGAATAATGTATTCTTCTTCTTGTTACCTGCCTTCAGGTAAACTGCAACTTATTATAACCCTTGGGAGGGGGGAATTGGGGAGGTTGGCATGATTTATTCAAAGGATGTTTGCATTCCTCTAAGACTGAGAAAGTACAAGTTGCCCAAGGCCATGAGGTATTTCCATGGTCCAGTGGGGATTTGAACCCTTTCTCCTGGAGTCTTAGTGCAGTGCTCAAACGTCTATACGATACTGGTTTTCATCAAATCATAGAATCATAGAATCATAGAAATTTAGAGTTGGAAGAGACCACAAGGGCCATCCAGTCCAACCCCCTGCCATGCAGGAACTCCCAATCAAAGCATACCCGACAGATAGCCATCCAGCCTCTGCTTAAAAACCCCCAAGTAAGGAGACTCCACCACCCTCCGAGGGAGTGTATTCCACTGTCGAACAGCTCTTACTGTCAGGAAGTTCCTCCTAATGTTGAGGTGGAATCTTTTTTCCTGCAGTTTGCATCCATTGTTCCGAGTCCTGTTCTCTGGAGCAGCAGAAAACAAGCTTGCTCCCTCCTCAATGTGACATCCCTTCAAGTATTTAAAGAGGGTGATCATATCACCTCTTAACCTTCTCTTCTCCAGGCTAAACATCCGCAGTTCCCTAAGGCGTTCCTCATAGGGCATGGTTTCCAGTCCCTTCACCATCTTAGTTGCCCTCCTTTGGACCTGCTCCAGTTTCTCCACATCCTTTTTGAATTGTGGTGCCCAGAACTGGACACAGTATTCCAGGTGGGGCCTGACCAAGGCAGAATAGAGTGGCACTATTACTTCCCTTGATCTAGACACTATACTTCTATTGATGCAACCTAAAATTGCATTGGCCGTTTTAGCTGCTGCATCACACTGTTGACTCATGTTCAACTTGTGGTCTACTTGGACTCCTAGATCCCTTTCACATGTTGTCTCATTCAGCCAGGTGTCCCCCATCCTATATCTGTGCATTTCATTTTTCCGCCCTACGTGTAGGACCTTACATTTCTCTGTGTTAAATTTCATTTTGTTAGCTTTGGCCCAGCTTTCTAGTCTATTCAGGTCATTTTGAATTTTGATCCTGTCCTTTGGGGTATTAGCTACTCCTCCCAATTTGGTGTCATCTGCAAATTTGATAACTAGGCTCTCAATACTGTCATCCAAGTCATTAATAAAGATGTTGAATAGCACTGGGCCCAGGACAGAACCCTGTGGGACCCCACTTGTCACTTCTTTCCAGGATGAAAAGGAACAATTGTTGAGCACCCTTTGGGTTCGGTCAGTCAACCAGTTACAAATCCATGTAATGGTTACCTTGTCTAGTCCACATTTTACAAGCTTGTTTGCAAGGATGTCATGGGGAACCTTGTCAAATGCCTTACTGAAGTCAAGATATACTATATCCACAGCATTCCCTTCATCTACCAAGCTAGTAATTTTATCAAAAAAAGAGATCAGATTTGTCTGGCATGACTTGTTTCTCTGAAACCCATGTTGACTTTTTGTGATTATGGAATTATCTTCCAGATATTCACAGAC
The DNA here is from genome assembly GCA_034509955.1 of Urosaurus nigricauda. NCBI lineage: Eukaryota > Metazoa > Chordata > Lepidosauria > Squamata > Phrynosomatidae > Urosaurus > Urosaurus nigricauda. The sequence continues at coordinate 353,990,735 of JAOEGL010000001.1, read as the reverse complement.
TCTCTGCTTAATGATCTTCTCCAGAATTTTTCCTGGTATTGATGTCAGACTAACCGGACGATAATTGTTGGGATCCTCTTTTTTCCCCTTTTTGAAGATGGGGACAACATTTGCCCTCCTCCAGTCCTCAAGGACTTCTCCTGTTCTCCAGGAGTTCTCAAAGATGATTGCCATTGGTTCCGATATTACATTTGCCAGTTCTTTTAATACCCTAGGATGTAGTTCATCTGGTCCTGGAGACTTATATTCATTTAGATTAACCAGGTATTCCTGTACTGTTTCTTTACTTATTCTGTGCTGAAATTCCCCTATTCTGTCCTCTGCCCCATTATCCTTAGGTTGGGCACCCTTTGCCTTTCCTGAGAAGACTGAAGCAAAGAAAGTGTTGAGCAATTCTGCCTTTTCTCTGTCTCCTGTGAGCATTTTGCCATCTTCTCCACGCAGTGGCCCAACTGTTTCCTTCTTCTTCCTTTTGCTGCGGACATACCCAAAAAAGCCCTTTTTATTGTTCTTAACGTCTCTAGCAAGCCTGAGTTCATTTTGCGCTTTAGCTTTTCTGACTTTATCCCTACATGTGCTGGCTATTTGTTTGAATTCCTCTTTGGTGATTTCCCCATTTTTCCATTTTTTATACATGTTCCGTTTAAAACTTAGCTCAGTTGTAAGTTCCTTAGTCATCCATACCGGTTTCTTGAGACATCTCCCATTTTTCTTCCTCATTGGAACTGTCTGAAATTGTCCCTTTAGTATCTCCCTTTTGAGGAACTCCCATCCATCTTGAACTCCCTTCTCTTTTAGTATTCTTGACCATGGGATCACCGCCAGTATTTCTCTAAGTTTATTGAAATCAGCTTTCCTAAAGTTTAGAATGCGTGTCTGACTATGCCTAGCTTCACCTTTCCACTGTATAACAAACTCCAGGAGGACATGGTCACTTCCCCCTAAGGATCCCACCACTTGCACCCCATCAACTAGGTCTTCCCTGTTGCTTAAGATCAGATCCAAAATAGTTGATCCCCTTGTTGCCTCTTCCACCTTTTGGACAATGAAATTGTCTTCCAGGCAAGTAAGGAATTTTCTAGATCTTGAGGATAGCGCTGAGTTTGACTTCCAGCAAATATCCGGGTAGTTGAAGTCCCCCATCACTACTACATCTCTCCTTCCTGATTGTGTGGTCATCTGTTCTAGAAAGGCATCATCCATTTCCTCTGTCTGACTTGGGGGTCTGTAGTAGACTCCCACAGTAACATCCCTGTTGTTTCCCTCTCCTTTAATTTTTATCCAGATGCTCTCCACCTGGCTTCCAGTATTGATGTCCTGGATCTCTTCACTGGTGTAAATATCCTTGACATATAATGCTATTCCTCCTCCTTTCTTGTTTGGCCTGTTTCTCTTAAAAAGGTTATATCCCTCTATTTCTATATTCCAGTCGTGAGACTCATCCCACCAGGTTTCAGTGATGCCTATTATATCATATTTCCCTTGTTGTGCTAGGAGTGCAAGTTCATCTTGCTTATTTCCCATGCTCTGTGCATTAGTGTAGAGACATCTAAGACCATGTGTCCCCTTTACTTGATGCCTGTGCATGTTTTTTTGGCTCCTATTGTTGGGTCCTTGCACTGTTTGTCTTCTTCCTTCTATGTCAGTTTGACTATTTTTTCTAGCCGTTTTGCCTTCCAGACTGCTGTCTCCCTTCCCCAGATCACTTAGTTTAAAGCCCTTCTGATCAGATTCTTCAGACTGTTGGCAAAAACGTTTCTTGCAACTGGCGTGAGATGTAGCCCATCCCTTGCTAGAAGTCCCTCCTCATGGAACCGCAGCCCATGATCCAAGAATCCAAATTGTTCTCGGCGACACCATCTGCGGAGCCAGTTGTTGATATCTGCTATTTTCCTCTCTCTTCCTGGACCATGCCCTTCTACTGGCAGAAGAGACGAGATGACAATCTGTGCGTCCATTTCCTTCAGCTTCTTCCCCAGAGCCTCGTAATCCCTTCTGATATTCTGAAGGCTGTGTCTTGCTGTGTCATTCGTTCCCACATGGACCAAAAGGAAGGGGTATTTGTCAGTAGATTTCACCAGTCTTGTCAGCCTCTCTGTCACATCACGGATCTTTGCCCCGGGGAGACAACACACCTCACGAGACATCTTGTTGGGCCCACAAATCACTGCTTCTGTACCCCTCAGCAAGGAGTCCCCCACCACAACCACGCGCCTCCTCTGAGGCTTAGCAGCAACTCTTCCCTGCGATGGAACTCCCAGGCTCCCCTGCTGTGTCCCTGAAGTCTGTTCATGCTGCTCTTCCTGATCCTCCTTGATAAGTGAAAGGGCTTCGAAACGATTCTGTAGCTGCAAGCTCCTACTGCTATCTCTGATTTCTCTGCTTCTCTGTGTGACATTCCTCCAGCTGTCTGCCTCCTGTGTACATGAAGTGACCTTCTCACCCCCAGCGACTTTCTCTGTGTGGTCCCCTTCCAAGATTGTTCCTTCCGTTGTGTCGAGGAAAACCTCTTGCTCCCTGACATGCTGAAGTGTCGCTACCCTGGATTCCAGCTGCTGTACTTTCTCCTCCAAGAGGGCTACCAACTTGCACTTGGGGCATGTGAAGTTCCCCACATCTGTAGGCAAGAAGACAAACATCCCACAAGTGTTGCAAGTGACTGCAGCCGCTCCCTCGGTGCCCATACCGAGAACTATTAAGGAATCACTAAAAGAGGACTGTGGGCTTCCTCCTCGAAGAATATTCCCCGGTAAACACTAATGTCAAAGCCCCTGATGTCCTGTCCTATTTCTCCAATCTCTATCAGTGATTTCAACCTACTGGGTATGTTACTTTATACAGATGCCCTGGTTTCTAACTTGTATTCACTTCCTCTGAAGTGGAGGGAAACCCCTCAAAAGCACTTTTAAAAAGGGGAGATCTAAAGGAGAACCTCTAAAACAAAGTTTACAGCTCCTCTGCTCCTAATGTTGTGCTTTACCCTGTTTGCAGGGGGGAATTCCTTCCTTCTTCTCTCTCTCACTCCAAGTGGTCTGCAGCTGGCTCTCTGAGCAGTTCTCTATAGCTAGTCTCCTTGCTCCTCCCACTTGTGACTCACTGATGTGACTCACAGAAGCTCCTCCTCCTCTGCAACAGACACACTCCCCCAAGAGATTTTAAAAATCCACACACTTATCACTTAAAATGGCTGCAAGAAAGCTGCTCTGCCTTCTTCTCTCTCTCACTCCAAGTGGTCTGCAGCTGGCTCTCTGAGCAGTTCTCTATAGCTAGTCTCCTAGCTCCTCCCACTTGTGACTCACAGATGTGACTCACAGAAGCTCCTCCTCCTCTGCAACAGACACACTCCCCCAAGAGATTTTAAAAATCCACACACTTACCACTTAAAATGGCTGCAAAAAAGCTGCTCTGCCTTCTTCTCTCTCTCACTCCAAGTGGTCTGCAGCTGGCTCTCTGAGCAGTTCTCTATAGCTAGTCTCCTAGCTCCTCCCACTTGTGACTCACAGATGTGACTCACAGAAGCTCCTCCTCCTCTGCAACAGACACACTCCCCCAAGAGATTTTAAAAATCCACACACTTACCACTTAAAATGGCTGCAAAAAAGCTGCTCTGCCTTCTTCTCTCTCTCACTCCAAGTGGTCTGCAGCTGGCTCTCTGAGCAGTTCTCTATAGCTAGTCTCCTAGCTCCTCCCACTTGTGACTCACAGATGTGACTCACAGAAGCTCCTCCTCCTCTGCAACAGACACACTCCCCCAAGAGATTTTAAAAATCCACACACTTACCACTTAAAATGGCTGCCAAAAAGGTGCTCTTCCTTCTTCTCTCTCTCACTCCAAGTGGTCTGCAGCTGGCTCTCTGAGCAGTTCTCTATAGCTAGTCTCCTCTTCCAGTTGTAGGTGAATCTGACAGATGAAATTCCGAGAGGCAGGTCTGGGAAACGTGATTTAATAGGGTCATGGACACTCAGCCTTTGGTTTTTTTGGTCAGAAAAAGTCCATGTGTAGTCAAGCCTGCTTCCTGCCCCACAAAGGAAGTGCAAGAGAGTTCCTATAGTCATCACACAGGCTGGGTAGCTGCACCCACTCCTGCCTTCCCGCATTGGGAAGGGCCTGGGGCAGGCAGGTTCATCTCCACTCTTAGCACTTATAACCTCCATGGCGCCCTGAAAAAATGCAGCAGCAAACTGCATTGCCAAATTTCAACCATTAAAAAAGACATTAAAGGGGGGAACCCTCAACAAAACATACAAATATTTCTGGCTTGTTTTAATTGTTTTCCCCACTTTGCTGCCAAATTTTTACAGTATGGCAACAAGGGCATACAACCCACAATAGGTCCAGGGGTAAAACTACCCCCAACTTCCCAAAGTCTCTCCCAGTGGAATATATATAGACAAGGTAGGTGCCTTTGACTGAACCAGCTTTTGTTAATAGAGAACTTTACATATCTCTGCTGTACACAAAACCATTCTACGGTACTCTTGATATGCAAGGTTTAGAATTATGAAGAACACTTCATATGCCTCATAAATCTGCACACTCCTATGCCCTATAGTGGGCCAAGAAAGGGTGCCACCTAGTTTGCATCTCTCATTATCTGAGAACTACAGGACTAACATTCAAATTAGGCATTGTAGAAGCTTTGTTTTTCAGAACACAAATTTGTCAAGATACGCCTGCCAGAAACATTTGGGCTTTTGTCTTGGCTCTCACTCCTGCTCCTAGCTTTCCTGACAAATGAAAGTCATCCTCAAAGTATGTAGCTTTTGTAATTATTATCTCTAATAAATGTTTTGAAAACTGGAAAGGAGTCGCTGTTCTCTCCAGCGTCAGCAAGAAGTGCTTGCCAGTAGTTCAATTTAGCTGTCAACACCTCACTCGAAGAACTTAAATACATTGGAGCCAGGCTGGATTGTCACACACATACACACACACACACTTGCATATTCCGCTTTCCCTAGGAGAGACCACTGTCCCCCTCATAAACATCTCTAGTCTTGTTTAATCATGTTTCTCTAGCTAAAGGCTTAGGCTGAGTTATAGTTCCATTCCCCTGTAATATGATTCTTGCCAGAAAGGGCTACCAAGTTCACAGGTGGGCATATCTCTTACGCACCTCAGAACTAGAGCTCTCCCAAGTCTGTTACCTGCCTGAAGTCCAAGATAGCACCATCTTTCCAGCCTACGTTCAGAAGCAGGCTGCCCATTGATTTTTCCCCATTCTGCACTGACAGTGCAGTGTTTATGACCACATATAAGTCAGCACACTTATTTAGCCATGCCATGTGTGGCATGTGTATGTGTGTATGCCCTCAAGTCGCCCATTAATATATGGCAGCCCCATGCATTTCATAGAGTTTCCTTAGGCATGGAATAGTCAGAGGTGGTTTGCCACTGCCTTCCTCTGAAATATAGCCTACAGCACCTGGTATTCCTTGGTGATCCTCCATCCAAGTACTAACCAGCCCTGACAATACTGGGCTTCCAAGATCAGATGGACAAAGCTCTTTTCTCCAATAGCAGGGGAGAGAGAGTTCATGAAGAACAAGCAAGAGCCTACCCCAGTCTCTGCTGCCTGAGGGAGTTGGCCCCAACATCTCTAATGCAGGGGGTGAGGCTGTTGGTGTTAACTGCCCTACAGTCAGCCCCCAACTCATGGCAACCTTGTGGACAAGACATCTCTAAGCCCCCCTGTGATCTTCTTGATTGAGTCTATCCATTTGGCACATGGTTTTCCTCTCTTGCAGCTGCCCTCTGCCTTTCCTAGCATTATTTTCTTTTCTAATGAGGCACGCCCTCCCATGATGAGGTGAATGTATGACAGACTCAATTTGATAATCTTGATTTCTAGGGAGATTGCAGGCTCATCATATGATTCTATGGGGCTTTACAGACCACCCCAAAAGGGCGGTCTGTCGCCACCCCTTTGAGCGGCAAATTGGCACCAGGGCAGCCTCACCGGCTGCCCCAGAGGACCCAATCTGCCACTTATCCAGGCCACGGAAAAGGGGCAAAATGTCCCTTCCCTGCGGCCTGGAAAGGGCAGTCCTTCGGGCTTCATGCCCCAAGGACAGCCCGACCGGCAGAGGCAAGGGAGAGCCCCTTTCTCCCTGCATTTATTCCTGTGGCAATCTGGTTGCCGTGGGAATGATGCGCTGCCTGAAAAGGAGCTCTGTTTTGGAGATCCTTTCAGCACTGCTGAAAGGGTGCCCTATGCGCCCTCCAGAGGCACCATGATGTCAGGCATGTGCCACGCTGTACAAACGCGGCATGCACCATGACATCATGGCAGCGCACCTGTATGGATGGCTCTATTTTAAAATGGTGCCGCCCATACGTGTTAGGGTTGGGGAGTGTGCAAATGCTGCGTGCTTCCCAGCCTTAATCACAGCAAAGGGGCTTTCTGTACTGCTGTAATGATTCTATGAAGTATTGTGGGGCTGTTCTTGAGCGTAGGATGGATATAGCAATGGCTATACAGTACATGTTTGCCATGCTTGATTGATTGGAGCCGAATATTTCAATGACTTTCCCCTGTATCCTCATTGACAGTCAGTTTTCAGCCTACAAGGGTTCGGGGAGTTTTGGAAAATGGGGCAAGTGTGGTCCTCAGATTGTTGGTGAATGCCCACTATTTTTCTCAGGTCTCACAGAAGCTTCGTTTTACTGGAGATGATATGGACTGAACTGGTAATTTCTATCCATCTTTCAAGAGCCTTATTTTGGCAAGGAAAATTATGTGCGATTCTTTTCTGGGGTATTGTGGGCCATTTAAGGGCCCAAGAGCAAGTCAGAAGTTGTTAGTTTAATTTTGTCCTTTAGTCATCTGTCAGTATTAGGACCTTTGGAAAGGAGGAACTACATTCTACTCCGGCCGAGAGAGAAAAATGGCTAATTCCAAAGATACATTCCTGTTATTTTGTTTGTGAGACTTGGACCCTACATGTAAGACCTCCTCATTTCCTACAGAAGCCATGAGAGACTGGGGGACCATGTGGTTTTGTGTATCTGTGTGTTTGTCTGTGTACATGGGGCGGTGGGTGGGTTGTATGTGCAAGAGAGGAAAAAGTGGAGAATTGTGTGAGAGAGAAAGCACTGTATGTGTATATATGTGTGTGAGACAGGGACAGAAACAGAAAGGTGTGGAAATGTGTGTGCACTTTCATGAAAGAAAAGATTATGTTTCTCTGTGTGCATGAGACAGAGAGAAAAGGAGAGGCATAGAAATGTGTGTGTTCTTATGTTTCTGTCTGTGAACAAGAGTGTGTAATAGTTATGGGGGGGGCTTTCACACTGCACAATCATAGCACTATGATTCCACTTTAACTGCCAAGGATATAAACTATGGAATCCTAGGGTTTGTAGTTAGGGAATGCACTAGAGCTCTCTGGCTGAGAATTCAAAATGCCCCTCCCTGAACTGCAGATCCCAGAATTCTATAGGATGGAACTAAGGTAGCTAAATTGGAATGGTAGTACTCTTACCGTAATTGTGTAATGTGGAAAGGGGCTAGAGAAAGAGGAGTCTGTTTGTATATCAGGGTGAAGATTAGACTTCATATCCACAAAACAATTTTTCATTTAAATGAACAAGACAATTATGCATTATCTACTCAGAGATAAGTTCCAGGGAGATTAGTGGAAGTTACTCCCAGGTAAGTGATTGTATTTTTACCACACTCTGGAACTCCCTTTCCCCAGGCTCTGGAACTCCCTCTCAGAGAAGTTAGACAGGCACCCTACCTAGTTTCTTTTTTCAGACAAGCAAAGACTTTTCTATTCCAACAGGCATTTGGAATGACTAATGATACAAGGCCCATTTTACACAATGAGTTGGATATTGCTAATCGCTGTGCTAGGGTGGGTGTGGGTGTTAATATATGTCTTAACCTGATTTTTTTCCTGACTATTTAATTATTTAAACGTTTTTTAACTTTTGTATTTTGTGGATTTTTAGCAAAAAATTTTAATTGTAGGCCTCTTCAATTCCCAATCTGGAGAAAAGGCAGGATATAAATAAATATAATAATAGTGGTGGTATTGATGATGATGATGATGATGATGTTTGGCCACGGTCCTGGTTTTCATCTCTGAAATGTTGGGGGGGGGGGGTATTCTTCTGATTTGCACAACATGTGCTCTACCACTGAATTAGTGTCCCTACAAGCATTATTATTACAATGCTGGAGCCAGAGACTAAACTACATGACCCTTTCCTCTTTCACATCATAACCTTCCACATTGCTGCAGCGTTATTTCATGTAAAACGTTTAGCACAATAATCAAGCCAAGCAGGAGAACCCGATGCATGTCCCAACCCTCCTAACACATTCCTCTGGGTTGTGTGAAGTGCCTAATGTGGGAACTCAGTCCACACCCTTGTTGAGTTGAATTGCTGGGCACAGAAGATTAAATGGACAGAATCACTCATGTGCATTGACACCACTTCCCACAAACTGCCCCAGCCTCTGCCATCAGATTAGAGATCTTGGTATTTCTCATGGTGCCTTGCTGGGTTTCTCAGTCTTGAATGACTGTCAAGATGTGATCATCTTGAATCTTCTTCCAACACATCACAGATTGCTTAGTCGTGTTTATTTAGCCTGCTCTGGGGAGCCCAGCCAGACCACATGTTGACATAAGTCAAATAGCCAGATAGAAAAATTCTGGTTCTGTGGAACTAATGTGGGACCCACAATACATAAAGCAAGAGGTCTGTCTTTCTTTCTTTCTGAATTACCCTAAGAACTACACAGTGTTTTATCAAACTGAAGTTTGATTTATTTACCATCATAGATAAAGCTAATGTGTACACACATGTGCACACATACAGAGTCCTTGCTGTCTTGTCTATCTGCCTCTTCAACTCTGCCAGGACTTGGAAAAATAACTTGGGGAATACAACTGTTAGAATCACACACACACACTTAGTATAAGGGATTCTAAGTGTGGAGGTCCATAAAGTAATATTGCCAAGTGATCATCTGCCACTGTAATCTTTTCACAAACTGATGAATTTAAGTTTGTAGAATTTTCTCTTAACTTCAAAGCAGAGCTCAAAAATTTATTTATTTTTACTAAAAGAAATGTAATGACATGCTGAGGCCAAACATAATTGAGCAGGATGAGGAGAATACTGCATGTAGGTAGTGCCGAGTACGTTGCTTTAAAAAGTAATGTTAGATTAGAAAGCTGGACCGAAACTAACAAAATTAATTTCATCAGGGAGAAATGCAAGGTACTACACTTAGGCAGAAAAAATGAAATGCACAGATGGGTGACACCTGGTTTGACAACAGTACATATAAAAGGGATCTAGGAGTCCTAGTAGACCACAAATTGAACATGAGTCAACAGTGTGATGTGGCAGCCCAAAAAGCCATTGTGATTCTAGGCTGCATCAATAGAAGTATAGTATATAGATCGAGGAAAGTAGTAGTACCACTCTATTCTGCTTTGGTCAGACCTCACCTGGAATATTATGTCCAGTTCTGGGCACCACAATTCAAAAAAGCTAGATCTTGTCCAGAGGATGATGACCAAATAGGTGAAAGGTCTGGAAACCATGCCCTAGGAAGAGCAATTTAGGAAGCTGGGTAAGAGCTGTTTGACAGTGGAACATGCTGCTTCGGAGGGTGGTAGAGTCTCCTTCTTTGGAGGTTTTTAGATAAAGGCTGGATGGCCATCTGTCGGGGGGGGGGGCATTTCCTGTGTATTTTTGCATGGCGGGGAGTTTGAATGGATGGTCCTTGAGGTCTATGATTCTATGATTCCATGGTTACGCTTATTTTTCCAAAGTATCATGTAGTGGTTAGCTGCCATTGTTATTGGAGTTTTTAAGTTTCCTATTTCTTAAAAGTAAAATAGTTGCTGTTAGTTGCTTTTTAAAAGGCTACATCTAAATGCTACAAGACTCTGGTCTGTGGTGTAATCCAGGACTTGACTAATCTGATATTCCTCCTCCACCATATTTAATAAAACCACATACCCCTGTAACCTTTAAAAATTCTGTTTTAAAGTTACAAATTACACCTCAAAAGCAGTGACAGTATCCTTTGTTATTGCACCTTTTTGTTTTTTATTGGAAAAGGAATTAATTATAAGTAGCAAGATATGTGAAGGCCTAGGGACGGGGAATTTCTATTTATTTTTTTTCTCTCCAAAGCTATTTTTTCTGAGAAAAATGTGGAAAATTTTGATTATGGAATATTTTCTTTCTCATTGATGAAAGAATTTTTAAAGATAATGTGTTCACATATTCACTTCCCAAAATTATTTCTAAAAACAATGTAAAAAGAAGACTTTTATTGAAGACTCTGTACAGTAATGAGATCCTTAGAATAGCTGGACTTGGTTTACTTTTCTCAGTTCTTTTTTATGAGAATGAGTATGTTACATCTGCTTTAAGGAGAACTAGAGAAGGCAATGATAATTTTCTGTGTTTTATTAATGTTGATGATTTTTTGTTTTAGTTGGGATTATTTCCCTGCTACTCAAACTGGCAAAACTGAAGTGGTTCCTTACAGTTCAAGTGTTCTTTACAGTTCAAAGGCCTTATAACACTGTTTATTACCTAAATAAATAAATGTTTATTACCTAAATAAATAAACATAAGGCCTATAATTGACAGTCCTGTTCAGGTACAGCAAACTCAGGAGAGTGGCTTCCTTTAGTGAGTCAATCTATCTGTAATGTGGTCTTCTTCTTTTCTTTTCTTTTCTTTTTTAATTTCTCTTCAACTTTTCCCAGCACTGATAACTGCAATGCTGGATTGGGAAATGTATCATAAAGATCTGCACAGGGGAACTACAAAACACTTCCCTTCTCACCAGAGGATGACATCAATATTGTGGGATACTGCTTTGCTGCTTCTCAAATTGGTGTTTGTGGGGATACAGTAACTGATTTTGGTTGTTGTATGAACAGAGAATTTCAACCTCCACAATGATATTAAAAAATTACTTACACACATGTGGGCTGGATTTATGCCTGCATAAGTCACTAACAGAATACCAGCCATTGTTTTTTTTCCCAATGAGTCATGTTTTGTCATAATATGGCCAAAGTCTGATAAACTCAACTTAGCCATTTTGGCTTATTGCAAGAATTCAGGCTTGATTTGCTCTAGTTCCCATTTATTTGTGTTTTAGGCGATCCAAGGTATCCATAGAACTTTCTTCTGCCACCACATTTCAAATGAATTGATCCTCCTCCCCCCCCCCCCCCCCCCGCTCAGTTTCATGTTCTTTATTCAGAGGACCAAAATCAGACAAATGACACACAGTGAGCCTTCCAAGGGAATGGGTGTGTAATCTGGTAATGTTATTTTATTCAAGTTGAACAAACAGTCCTGAACAAATCCTTCCCAGAAAGAATGGCAATGTAATGAAGAATACTCTATAATAATCCTATTTTACATGGGTGTGTTTCAGAGATCTGGGAACTTTTCTCCCTTAGGGTTTCTCAAAAATTCAAGCCATAGCCTGTAAAAATCTGTCTGTGCCCCTGAGTCCCTGCATCCTAAAAGATCCTATATACTGGGATGCTGATAACTGTTTGCTTACTAAGAACACTAGCTATGAAACATATTTGGCACAATTCAATGAAGTGGCATATCCACATGCAAGCGGTTAGTCCCTCTACAGTTCTTCTGTCCGTTTTTGTAGCAGCAGCTTTCTACCTTGTGCTCCTGACTGTGCAATTCTAGAAATGTCTACTCAGAAGGAACCCCCACTGAATTCAATGGGACTTACAGCCAGCCAGGCCTATCAGTTTCCAGACCAAAAGGCGATAGATTATGGGGAGTATTAATGACTGTTTAGAAAATTATTTCCATTCCACATTGTCTCTTATTGATAGGGGCTGATGGGAATTGGAATCCAACAATTTCTGGAGGGCAAATGCTCCTGATTTAGAGCATTGTTGCCTGGCTGATCTTCCTATCCACAGCCTCCATCAAAATATCCTTGGTTCTAGAAGGTTATTTTGACTTTGCTTCATTTTCACCGAGGGAATGGGAACTGGGAGAAGGACAATGGATTCATGAAAGCTCTCATTACAATACGGTAGATGAACACAAATGCTGTTGGCACGGATGGAAAATAATCCCTGATGTGTACAACACAACACAATGAAGCAGAAATAGAGCAGATTGCATGATAGGGAGAATAAGCAGCTGGTCAAAATGGTAAGAGCAGATTCACTAACAGAGCGTGACTGTATGAGGCTAATAGAGCAAAGGCAGCTTTGTGCACACAGAAACATATAAATCCATTAGCATGCCAAGGTAACCTAAATAATAAATATAGCCTGATCACCATAGGTGAAATTAACCCCATTGATAAAATACTACACATCTGGTCTAACAGATCTCTTTAAATCAAATATAGTAGATTAAAAACAAGTCTTGGTAAAACTGGGGGCATTCCCTCCCTCCCAAAGCAGATAGGAGAGTGACAGATATTAAACTCCAGAATTCAACTTATTACGTGTCACCAGTGTTGACATTTGCCTTGATATTAGAACATTTATTTCAGCTGAAGAAATTAGAAAGCAGAGCATAGAAAAGTTATTTCTTTGCACAATGGCACCCAGAATCCCAGAACCAAAAAAAAAAAAAAAGTTTCCTTTTTCAGACTCTTTCATATAGAAACTATCTCACACCACAGGTGCAGAATCCTGCGATTTGCAGTTTTGTGGGGTACCAACACATTTTAGCAGAGAAGGGTAAAGACCTTGCATAACTACAAATCCCAGGATTCCATTGGATGGAACTACAGCACTTAAAGTGGTGTCAAAGTACATAATTTCTATAGAGTAGCTGCACCCTCCGTTAGATTAGTTGTGTATTTAGCCCCCTGAAATCTACAGCAAGTACAAAATATAGACACATAAATGCTGATGGGCAAACAGAAAATTTACATCCATAACTGCAGCCATGCACAGTTGCAAAAGCTACCAGTCAATTCACAGTCGTCACATTTAAACTCCATAATACTTAAAACCCTTAAAGCCCAAGTGATATGAAAGAAGCTTTCGACCATATAATCCTAGCTGTATATTAAGATCTGCCTTACTAGTCCTTCTTGATTGTCCTTCTTTAAGGCTAGTATGTACAAAAGATAAGGTCTCATCAGTAGTGACCCAAAATCTATACATCTAAGTCTTAACAGACTTATGCCTTAGTCTTTCTAAATTGGCCTTTAAAGTCATAAAAGCTAAAGGAAGACAAACACATGCACCACCCAAAATGACAATGAATAATAAAATGGATACTATTTGAACAAAGAAGACATGGAATTAATTAGAAATTTCTGAAAGAATTGTGAAATGAATGAGATTATTCTTTTTAACACAGAAAATATGAATGGAATGATGAAATGCATGCATACTTTCCATCCTATCAGGGTATCCAGTCTAATGTTAGCATAACAAAGAATGTCATCATCACAGGAATAGTTGTTCTGTCATGGGAGCTTCACATCTTTAAGACCAGTGAGAGTCCAAGATATCCAAATGTTTAAATAGGGTTGAGAGACCTGTTTGTTGGACCCTGACTCAGCCACAGCTGCTATGGCCAGTTTCCAATGATGCAGGAGATGCTAGCAATACGATAGGTGGACCATAGTTTTTGTCACCACTGAAATAAAATAATGGATTTTGCTCCCAAAAGCTAGCATCTTTGTTCTGATTTTTGAGTTTGGCTATGACTTTCCCAGAACCCTGGAAAAGGATGTTGTGATTTATGAAGGGAGAAAAATATGAAGGAATCTGAGAGGTTTAACAAACTTTTCAGCTAAAGAAAACAGCTAAAGTTTAACAAACTTTTCAGCTAAAGAAAGCAACTCTTCTAGAACATGGACACATAGCCTGAAAGCTCCACAAAAAACTATAAAAACGGAGAGTGTTTCCTCAGGTTTTGCATTTGAGTAATACCTGAGACGTTTGAACACACTCAGAGGTTGATTTGTTTGAAATGCATGTACCTCTAACTGGCTTTTTTCCCCTCTTTTAAAACTGTACAGGGCAGTCAAGTAGCATTCCATCGAGCTAATCTAGGAAAATATAATAAAATATAGTAATGAGCAGACCTGCTATGGCATGAATGTGGGTGCGTATCTGGAAAATATCAAGGGTCTAGTGATTGGAATAGCAGGAGACTTGAAGTGCTTGGGAAGGAATGTACTGATGGAAGTGGTAAAAACACTTCTGACACTAAGAAAACCAGTGTTATTAAATATGGCACAGAATGTTGAAGGGAATTCAATAATGGCCAAGAAATGCATACAAGTCAAGAACGTTTAAGAAAGGGCTGAAGAAACTACAGAGGACAGTCATCTGGAATGGATATGCATGAAATGTCAGCCCCATTGGCTAGGTAAGGCTAGTGAAGCAGGATCCTGAGTCTCTGCTTGGTAGACAACACATAAACACACACTCACAAAGCTGAATTAAGTTTGGAAGTGTTACTTTTGGGAACTCTAACTCCCAAAATTCTTCATTAAGTTAACTGGGGGGGGGGGGGGGTGGAACTGTTCCAGGAGCTGCAATCCAAAAAGTAACTTTTCCAAGCTCAGCAAGCACTCTGCTCTGTCAACCCTGTGGCCTAGTGGCTAGAGATTCTGTTAGTTGTAGTCTTTAAAAAGAACTTTTAAAAGCTTAACTATGGCCAGTGAAATATGCATTTTTTATACCTTTGGGTGATTTTTGCCATCCAAGTGGGCCTTGTTGTTATACTTAAAATGAAACTTTTTCTTTCAGCTTGAAACATTCCTTTCATTTGTCAGAAGTGGAATTGTCATCTCCTTACTGTTTCGAAATATGGAATCTTTCTGCCTTGCTGTGAAGGAGAGTCACACCTGAAAAGCCAGCTTGTGAGATAGCTCTCATCTCGCTTCACTGAAAGGTCTGCCACATGTTACCCTAGGCTGCCTGTAACAACCCTTGTTACAAAAATGTGGTTGTTTTGTACATATTGGCAGGGATGCTTTCCTCTGGAGACATGATGGGTGCTTACCACAGGCATGCACACAGTGAAGAAATGGGGTTGGGGGGGGGGGGGCCGCAAATCTTTGACTGGAAAATGTTTGAAATGAGTCACTTCAGTGATAAGTCAATCATCCAGTGTTTGACTGGCCTCTTCCAACTCTATGATTCTATAACTACTAGTGTTGCCAGGTTTTCAAAACAGCAATAAGAGACAGTCAAATCTCATGACACGTAGGACAGACAGTTGGAAGTAACTATTAACAAGTTTGTGATATACCTAAACACCAAATGAAAGAATTTATATCTGTGAACTTAGCTTTGTGTATCACTGTAATGTCAACATATTGCCGCCGCCCCTCCCCCCCCATCATAAATTACATGATGCAGACCTTTCTGGCTTCATGAGGGACCCAAACCCCCAAATATGAGATTGTTTGGCATTGTGTCCAGTCTGTATTAAAGGAAAGGGACACCTGCTAGCCCTATAAGGAACAAGCTTTCCAGCCCACAAATAAGGAGCAGCCTTTATAATGAGACACCTAGCAACCCTACTACCCATAAACAGGCATGTATTAAGTATTGTTCCATGTCCTATAATCTACTTAATGGAAAACATGTGTTGTTGTTGTATGCCTTCAAGTTGTTTCAGCTTATGGTGACCCTAAAGCTAACCTAGATAGGTCCTGGAGCAAATCAAGCCTGAATTCTCCCTAGATGCCAAGATGACTAAACTGAGAATGTCGTAACTTTGGACATATCATGAGAAGACATGACTCACTATGACAAAACAATAATTTGTGGTAAGGTAGAAGACAGCAGGAAATGAGGAAGACCACATTATAGATAGACTCAATCAAGGAAGCCATGACCCTATGTCTGCAAGGCCTGAGCAGGGATGTTGATGATAGGGTGACTTGGAGGTCTCTCATTCATTGTTGGTGTTGGTGTTGCTGCTGTTGTTGTTAGCTGTCTTCAAGTCAACCTCAACTCATGGTGACACTGAATGAGATATCTCCAAGGCTTCCTGTCCTCTACCTCTCTGCTCAGGTCCTGTAGACTCAGGCTTATGGTCTCCCTGATTCAGCCTATCCATCCAGTATGTGGTCTTCCTTTCTTTCTACTGCCCTCTACCTTGTCTAATGAGTCCTGCCTTCTCGTGTGTGACTGAAGTACGACAGCCTCATCTCAGTCATCTTGGCTTCCAGGGAGAGGTCAGGCTTGATTTGTTTTAGGGCCTAATTGTTTGTCTTTTTGGCCATATATGATATCCTCAGCACTCTTTTCCAGCACCACATTTCAAACAAATTAATTTTCTACTTATCTGCTTTCTTTACTGTCCAGCTCACACTTCAGTACATGGTAATGGGGAATACAATGGGCTAGATGATTCTAACTTTAGTGTTCAGCTGTATATCTTTACACTTTGGGATCTTGTCTACTTCTTTCATAGCTGCCCTTCCGATTCCTAATCTTTTTGGGATTTTTTTTTATTGCAGTCTCCATTTTGATCAGTGTTTGAGCCAATGTATGGACAAACCTTAACTATCTCGATTTCCTCCTTATCTAGGTTGAATTTATGAAAATCCTTCTTGGTCATTATTTTTGTTTTCTTTCTATTTAACATTAGGCCTGCCTTTGTGCTTTTTTCTTTGACTTTCTTTAGTGATTGTTCCAAGTTTGTGATGCTTTCCGCTAGTAGTATGGTGTCATCTGCATATCTTCAATTGCTGATGTTTCTTCCTCCTATCTTCACTTCTCCTTCTTCCGTGTCTAAATCTGCTTTACATATGTTCTGTGGGAACATGTGAGACTGAAGTTCACACCATTATATCCATGAAGTGTAATGTACTGATACATTTGCTAGTTATTAATGTGATTGCAGATTGTTTTGTAGTTCTTCTTCTTGTCATTTTGGCTATAATAAATTACTATAGCTAAGAATATTAGCCTTCAGGTTGTTTGTCAACCAATGTGGCCCTATGAATTTCAGAGTTGTCTTAGGGAAAGAATACTCAGAGACAGTTTGCCATTGCCTTCCTCTAAATATAGCCTATAACAACTTGGTATGCTCTGAAGGCCTCCCTTCCAAGTACTAACCAGGCTTGACTCTCCTTATTTTAATGGAATATGCATCATGTCACTTTCTAAATCAAATATGGAAAACCTCAGGCCTTGGGGACAAATTAGCCCTCCTGAGATCCCAGTGTGGCTCTGTGGGCTTCCTCAGATAGTCATGACCTTTCCTCTCTGACTAGGCTTGGCATGACACGGTGTAGTAACTCATGGTGTCATCCTCCCATTGACTTCCTCCCATACCACGCCATGCAGAATCCTTAGTAATTTTTTTATACTAATGTTACTCATAAATTGTAATACCCATATACCACTGAATGTAATGGCAATAGTTATGACATAAACAAGTAGCAAACTGAAAATTATACCTTTAAGTTACAATATCAAATGCAATGCCCTAATTGTATTTACATGTACATAGTTTCATGTGCAATGGCATCCAAACAATGATACCTTTATTGGGCCAAACAAAATGCACAATTACGTGTTGCAAGCTATCAAAGTCACACTGGCTTCTTCATCAGGCAAACAAGAGAAAAAAAATGAAGATCTTAGTCAGAGGCCTGCATTTTCTATTTCTGGCCTTGGTTCAGATGGTAGGGAGGGCTATCTGCAGGCTGGCACCTCCCCCTTTGGCTATGTGGTTACTGGCAGATTCTGAAATTCAAGGAAATTTGCAATTCAAAAAAGATGTTTCCTTGGAATCCAGCATGTCTCCTTTCCTTTGTAAATCCACAGACGTCATGTGGTTAAAGTGTTTAATGTGGCTAAAGTGAAAATTTGGTAAGATGTCAGTGGTGCGATCCACATTCCCTACTGATGCCCCTGGTTGCAGAGGCATAGCTAGATGCCTCTGCTGCCACCACAACCACCCTGCTCAAAAGCGAGCATGAAATGGCCATTGGGAGGAGCTTCAGTGGCTCTATAGTAAGTCCAGGACTGGTAAATGGCTCAGCACAGTGTGAACCATGGGATAGTGTGACCATTGGCTGTCACTGCTTGCCCCTAACTGTTGCATTAACCTCAAGTACAGAGGACCTTGTAACTTTGACCAGTAGGCATGTTTTCCATATGCCAGGAATGAGAATCGTGTAGCCCTCCAGGTATAGTTGGACTGCAACTCCCAGCAATCCGCACCATTTGGCTGTGCTGTCTGGACCTCCAGAAATTCCCGATTAACAACATCTGCATAATTCCCACCCTTAGCATATGTGGTATGTATTTGTATGCAGTGGCACATCCCCAAAGCAATGCAACTTTTGCTTTCTAAATTGCATTCTCAGCATTTGTTTGAGAAAGCATATGCAATGAATGAGGTCAGAAGCCATATGGGACACAGAAAATCAGTCTCTAGTTAGCGTCATATTCACAGAGACAGCTAAGCGTTGCCAATTTGCATGATACTCCCCCAACAGTCAAAAGCTGCACAACATTGAACCAGAAGGGGATGGAATAATTATAATCCATGTTTGTATATCTGACAGATTTCATGGGATTGAGATTAGCAGTCTTCTTGACTGAGAAATAGATATATTAGGCACTCCATGGTATAGACCTTCCTGCCTCCCACTGCAATACTTGTTCTTTTCATAGTATTGAAATTTGAGTCCAGCCCCATCATTGCTATCAAGGCTAATATTATGATGATTACAGTTTCGCGTCTCTTTGCACTATACTTGTCCAATGCAAGGGCCTTCTTACAATCAGCTGAGAACAAGAGAACAGTCAGGGAGAATACAGAATTGCTTCCCCCACACACTGTGGCTGCATCTACACTGCAGAATTAATGCAGTTTGAAACAGTTTAAATGGCCTTGGCTCAGTGCTCTGGGATTTGGGGATTTATAGTTTTATGAGATATCTAGCCTTCTGTCAGAGAGCTTTGGTGCCACAACAAACTACAAATCCCAGGATCCCATAGGATGGAGTCGTGCCAGTTAAGGTGATGTCAAACTGTATGGATTCTACAGAATGGCAGCTGCTTGTATTTACTAAGAGAATAAATTGGGTGCAATTGTATGGGATCTTGGATGACAGGTCCCTTCTTTCTTCAAGAAGTTGGATGCCAAATGCCAACTGCTTAGAATTATTCATGAAGAATAACTGCAGTTTGCGGAGAACAGTGTTACGTAAATTTGAGCCTGAATGCAATTGGTTCATTCCAATTAAAGTAGAGACATCAAATTGATTTTAGACGGGTCAATCAACATATAGGTAAATTCCATTTATTCAGTGAGTCTAGTCTATTTGTGACTAACAGCAGGATTCGTTATTATAATTGTGGTTGTTATTGTTTGGGGCAAAAGGTGGATTACAACAGAATTTTTTAAAATAGTTAAAATTCACAAAAGACAAAAGTTAAAGATTGATTAAACTGTCAAAATATTACAACCAGTTAAAAGCATAAACCGTGTATTTATTCATTTTTAAAAAGCAGAGCAAAGATAACAAATAGAAAATCCAGCACATTGTTTAGGCAGAACGGGCATCGTACAGTTAGTTGAAACAGAAAGTTTTTTGCTTGTCTGTGAAAAGAGAGTAGAAAGGCTGCCAGTCTAAACTCTCTGGGAAGGGGGCAGCCACTGGAAAGGCCCTCCCATGTGCTCCTACTAGATGTACCTCTGAGGGTGGTCAGATAGAGGCCACATCAGCACTGCAGAAATAATGCAGTTTGACACCACTTTAACTGTCATAGCCCCATCCTGTGGAATCCTAGGATTTGTATTTTGTTGTTCCACCAGAGCTCTCTGACAGAGAAAACTTAATATCTCACAAAACTACCATTCCAAGAATTCTGTATCATTGAACCATGGCTGTTAAAACGGTGTCAAACTGCAGTATTTTAGCAGTGTAGACACAGCCAGAGAGATGGGTCTCCCCAGCATATCTCAAAACACAGGCAGGTTTATAAAGGAAAATATGGTCCTTCAAATAACCTGAGGTTTAAGCCCTGTTTTTCAATTGATGGATACTGTCTCATTCATCCAAGGACCCTAAATAAAGCTTTCACTGATGAGAAGTCTTTGGGTAAAGACTGTGGCACCTTTTGGTTTTAACAGCTATTATAGCCATCCACAGAGATCTCTTCTTCCAGTCCCCTGTAAGTAGCCATATCACACTGTCTATGTGCTCATGGCTTCACTCTCTATTCCATCTCCTGAAATCCTAGATAAGATAAACTGACTAATTTTATGTGTGTGTTTTCCATGGTGAACAATTATGCAACTCCTAACAGTTGACAGCAGTTCTTACGTTGTGGTTGTTCTTCTTGTTATTGTGTCACTTTGGGGCTCAACAGACCACCTGGAAAATTGTGCAGCACTGCTGCGCAGCAGCAAAGGAACACTTAGAAGCAGCTCATTTTTGCATTGCAGTTGCGACACCACAAACCCTGCAGGATGGCATGGTGATGTCGCAGGCGCACCACACCATTTGGACGCGGCACACATGTGATATCACCGACACGTGGGCCGCGTAATCATGGCAGCCGCCACACGTACTAGGCTTTGGGAGCATGTCATTGCTGCATGCTCCCGAGCCCTAGTATTGCCACGGGCATGCCAATTTTGGGCCATCTGTATCAGCCCTTCAAGTCATTTCTGACTTATGGGGACCCTAAGATGAACCTATCATGGGGCTTTCTTGGCCAGTTTTCTTCAGAGCAGGCATAAGGGTACTTATTTGAGTTTGAACAATAATGCATCAGTGGTGATCAAGATTTTGCTGCCTGAAGCAAAAGACAAGTTGGCTGTATTGTTTTAGAATCATCGGTTTTAATTATTTTTAATATTATAATGTTATTTTAAGTGCAGTTTTTAATCATTTAAATACTCTCAATAGTTTGATCTCATTTTCATAAAATCATAGAGTTGGAAGAGCTCTCAAGGGTCATCAAGTCCAGCCCCCTGCTATACAGGAATACACAATCAAAGCGCGTGCACACACCCAACAAATGGCCATTTTAATGTTCACTTTTTTCAATGTCTTTAGCTATACAGTTGACCCTCCACACTGGTGGCTTTGATTTTTGCAGATTTGATTATTTGTAGATTTGATTAATACATTTTTCCTAGGGATCTCTAGGTCCTCCCATGTGACTCTATGGCCAACTTTTGCCAGAGGTTGAGCTGGAAGACCTAGAAATTCCTGGAGAGACCACTTCTCGAGGCATTTGTTGATCCTCCAGCACAATTCTATGACCAACATACAGCAGGTGTTAACAACAGAGTTGTGCTGGAGGACCTAGAGATTCCTCGAAATGTGTTCTCTTGGGTTTAAAAATGTTTGTTTGTTTTTTATTTGGTTTTTGGTTTTTTTGCACTTTCACGGGGATTCTGTGTCCCTAACCCCAGCGAACGTGGAGGGCCCACTGTATTTTGTTTTTAAATTGCAATGTTCACTTTTTTGTTTGTCCTTAGTGAAATTTTGTTTTTAAATTACAAGCCAACTTGAGTCCCAATGTTGGAAGAAAGGTGGGAATAATAATAATAATAATAATAATAATAATAATACCTCCCCATTCCATATACAGAAGCCAAATTGGTTGGCAGTTGCATTTTATTTCAATATTGCCAATAAGATTAGGATTTTCCATCACAACTGATTATAGGAAGCTGCTTAGAAGGTACAGAACAGGCCATATGGCACCCACAGCTCTGTTGTCTACAATAGGAAAAAGGCTGGAGGGCTTAGCTTGAAAAAACACGAAATTTCTGATTGTTGCTTCACTGTGCATGATAATAAGGCTACTGGCCCAGAGTCTGTGTAGCATCCTTCAAGAGATTCAGATATCCACTTGAACTATATCTGTACAGGACCTGGAATCATAACTGGGTCCCATAAATAGGGTGGCTATGCACCTTTCTTTTGCATAGAATAGTCTTCTTTTTAAAAGAAGGTACAAGGACAACCCTCTTTAGGAAACTTTGTTTGAAGGAGTGGCTTGTCCAACTCTATCTTAAAGAAAAAGAACCATCGGAAGAGTGAGCACTAGCCTTGAAGGAACCTTTACTTTTTAGCATATGGGGACACTATTAGAATAGAGTGTGGGTATCTGGGTAAAGTCTTTTCCATTACGAGGCAATGTATCCCACTCTGATGTTGCCTGGCCACACATACCCCCGTTTTCATCTATGAAAAGCTGGAAAATATGATGCACATAGATAAAAATTCAGTCCTCTGTGTTTATTTGTTCCTAAAGTTGTACATTTCCCCCCCTCTTGCATTTTTTTGCTCTAAAATCCTTATTCTTATTTTTATGGTTCTCCTTCCATACTTTCCCTTCGTCGTTGTATTTTAAATGTGTCCTTGAGCTGCATTTTCCAAATGTTCATTTTCTTGAACCCAAAGTCAGAAGGAAAAAAAAAAGCCCCTGGTGTGAAAATGTAGAAGGAAATGGCCAACTCATGGTGACTTTGTCAATTGAAAAGCACTGTGTCATTATAACTCTTTTTGCTGCAGTACAAAGCAGGGCTTTTGGTCATGCAACCTCAAATGGCTTTCACCTTCCTTGCAACAGTGGCACAATGCTGATTCATTGCTGACACTGCTAAGAAACTTGAAAGGTAGCCTATAAATAACTCCAAGAGAAGGAGATTGCTGGTTGCAGAGTTCTCATCAGTCCATTTAGTGGGGGCTGTTGGGTAATTCCATGTGCATAAAATGTTAAAATTGAAACACTGATTTCTTGTTATCTTGAAAATTACCTGGAGAAGGATAAATGAGCTTTGCATATCTATACAAAGCATAGGAAAATTATGAGGGTGGTTCACAACAACTCCCAGAATCCCACAGCCAACATGCTAGATTTTGGGTATTGCAGTCCAAAAAGGTAGATTCCTCAAACTCCAGTTAATATATCAGTGACTTGGACAGGAAACCTTAAGGATATATTTGAAGGGATGTCATATTGAGGAGGGAGCAAGCTGGTTGTCTGCTGCTCGAAAGACTAAAGCCGCATCTGTGGTGCAGAAAGACTAGAGCTGCATCTGTGGTGCAGTTTGATACCACTTTAACTGCCATGCTTCAGTGCTATGGAATCTTGGGATCTGTAGTTTGTTGTGGCACCAGAGCTCTTTGACAGAGAAGACTAAATGTCTCACAAAACTACAGATCCCAGAATTCCACAGCATTGAGCCATAGCAGTTAAAGTGGTGTCCTACTGCATTATTCTTGCAATGCAAAAGTAGCCTAGGACATAGAGCAATGGATTCAAACTACTGGAAAAGAGATTCCATCTAAACATTATGAAGATCTTCCTAATGGTAAGAGCTGTCTGACATGGGAACACACTGCTTCAAAGTGTGATGGAGTCTCCTTCTTTGGAGATTTTTAAACAAAGGCTGGCCATCTGTCCGGGGTGCTTTTATTGTGTTTTCCTGCATGCAGGGGGTTGGCCCGGACAGTCCATGTGGTCTCTTCCAACTTTATGATTCTTTGACAAGCTGACAGGTCAGAAGGGAATTTGGGCCCTAGGACTCTTATAGCACCAAGAAGAATGTAGCCTCCTTTTTATCACAGAAGAGGCCAGCTTCACTTCCCCAAATCTAAAACTGATGAACATATTTAGCTCAGGGGCCAGAATTGTTTGGAACAGTATACCTGCAAATTTTCATCCAGTCCCCAAATTTCTAGCACCATAAAGGATGAGGCACTGAAAGCTGTTCATATCTAGCATTCTTCCATTTGCTGAAGGGGTCTCTACAGAAGGATTGGGGTGTGGAAAGAACATCTGTTTTACATGCCTCAAAAGTACTGCAATGAGTAATAGTGAAATTGCTGCACTGTAGCAAGTAATGGCTTCTAGTTGCTTTCAAAAGTTAGTTTTAACAGGCACTTTGACAGATATTTTTCCTCTTTTATGCTATTCTCTTGTCAATCCTAAGATTTTTTTTATTTTGAAAAGCAGCAGAGAAAAAAACCCAATAGAAATCTAACAAGCAGTCCGAAAGTGAAAAGTTATTTTTTCCAATATTGCAAGAAATAACAAGAACATTGTGATGCGTGTAATTTATTGTAATTTGATGTAATGAGTTACTCATTATGATGAACAGACTGTTTTTCAAATACTGTGGTAGGAATGGATTTATTTCTTAAATTAACTTTTCAAGCTATGGCACAGTACCTCACCACTACTGTGTGCTTATTTCTCATCTTCTTTTCCAAAGTGCCTTGCACCTGGAACCAGAGTATCATTCTTACTTCAGATAACACTTTGATACTTGGACCAAAAAAATGCTCAGTAGAGTCCTTGTGTCACACAGTTTCCATGTAAGGTGCCATTTCATCCACAGGTTCTCCTCAGCCCATATCTTTGTCATCTCCATTGACAGGCCACTGGGTCTACCATGGCCTGTTGAGTAGATTTCTTTAGCTACCTTTTATTTTAGTGTATTTCTTCCAGGCTTGACTTAAGATAAGCACCTCTAGTGTTACCAACAAATCTCAAGAATTTATGTTTATTCTCTCTCTCTCTCTCTCTCTCTTTTTTTAATGCTCCCAGAATTTCCCATGCTGTTTGGGAGCTCCTGGGAGATCATATCCAAAAACAACTTCCCCAAGCTCTCCATGTTTCCATAAAACAGCATAAATGTACCAGTATGGACTCGTGTATCAGACAGAGTACTCTTGAAGAGTCGATGACCGCTTCCACCCAAAGCTGGTCAAAACTCCTCTTAATGTATTAACTCAAGACAGTATTATGTGGACCACTACCATGCTAAGTACAGATTTACCATTCATATCATCTTGGTATATACACCCACTCACAGCTTTTTTAGGTCCAAGAGGGCAATTGTAGTCACACCAGACTGAATGTATTATGACAATAATATGTGGTGAGAGTGGGCTACTACATTGGTGAATATATTAGAAATGAGACTACAACACCGACAGTGATTTTCAGCTTAATACTGAAGATCAAAAAGTTGAATGCTCCTGTCCATTCTGTGCATCTCACTGATTTTTTTCAGCTGACACAAGTCTTGTATTTTCATGGACTTCAATATTCATCCCACGCTCAGAAAAGTCATAGAT
This sequence comes from Urosaurus nigricauda, assembly GCA_034509955.1. Taxonomy (NCBI): domain Eukaryota; kingdom Metazoa; phylum Chordata; class Lepidosauria; order Squamata; family Phrynosomatidae; genus Urosaurus; species Urosaurus nigricauda. Next base: position 353,965,644 of record JAOEGL010000001.1, on the reverse strand, counting down.
TCTGCCTCATGAGCTTTCAGTGCAATTCTCTGCTGCTGCATATCTGATAACAAGGTCCTGAAAAATAATGGTGGCTCTAGACATACATTATTGGGCTTTCAGTGAATTTGGCTTTGTCTTATTCAAAATTTAGCATTAGGAATGGGTGAGAATTTCATTTAGTTTGTTTTTCAGCTGAGAACTTTCCAAACATTTAAAAAATCTCTTCACAAATATATTTTTAAATTTTAAATTGAAGCAAAAGCAAAATGTACCCACCCACTCAGACATAGTTCTTTAAGTCCTTAAATGTGAAAAACCTGGGTTTGAATGCATATTCAATGTTATTTTAGGTAGTGAATTGGGGTTATTGCTACTTTTTTTCTTATGGAACTCCTCTCTTTGTTAAAAGACAGGTTCCCACTTTGGAAACAGTTATGTCTACTGAACTTAGAAGGTGCATATTATTCCTTCCAAATAAAAAATATATAACAATTTCCAGATTTCTTCATAGATTCAACGAAAACAATTTTAGATACATTTGAAATAACAAGATACCATATTCAACCCAAAAAAGACTATTTTCACAAGACATCTTTTCATCACCACTTAGGTGCTCCATCTCTTTTACTCTGCTCTTTGTCTTCTCCAGATTCTTTTCTTCCTCCAAGGTCTGTTTCCTCCACTCCAGTGGAATTTCCCTGTTTTCAGTCTTCTCCCTGACCCTTACCAAGCAATAAGATTTTCTTTCTTCCTCCTTCTCCCTCTTATTCAAACCGAACTAATTGTGGAGGGCTCCAGGTCTGGGTGAATAAAGAACATATTTATTTAGAAATATGCAGGACTGCAACCAAACACATGATAGTAATTCTAATAGACATACCATGCAGAGCTAACCTAAATAGAGGTATTGAAACTGGATAACGAAAGCTTAGGGTTGTAGAGGGGGTGGCAAGGGGAGTGTGGTTCAGACAGTGTCGAAGAATGACACAGTGAGTAGAAAACACACTGTTTGCACAAGCGGCTAGCTCTGGGGCTGAAATTTAAAGCTGAGAACTTAGCCTCAAGGGGTGCTAGGTGATATTGTTCACTGTAATAAGTCCTGCTGGCCTTCCCAGGGAATTGACAAAAGGCTTCCACAAAAACTGATGGCTTTAACTTTGAAGTAACAAAAAAAAACCTGATTAGATTTGGGACAACCCCAAAATAGATGGATAAAGAAGGTGGCTTGGAACTAGCAGGGTGTAGGTAGGAAGTGTATTTGCCTTTGTTTCTAGTACAAGATAATATGCAGAGAGCGAGGATGCGAAGGGGGGGGGGGGCGGGTGGATCTGTAACCCCATTCAATTTTTATCTTGGTATTACTGGGTCCTTCACATGTCTTTCAGTCTATGTGTCCTTCCCATAGAAAAGTCTCCTGGTGTTCCAAAGGTCAATGTGATTTCTTAAGAAAATGCCTGGCTTCTTATTCTTATTCTTATTATTATTTTATTTATATAGCACTGTAAATTTACACAGTGCTGTACATACAATCTTATAATTAGACGGATCCCTGCCCTCAGGCTTACAATCTAAAAGAGACAACAAGGCTTCAGATATGAAAATACGGAAGCCCCATATATAGTGTGGGGTATTTTGGGTATGCTGACATTCCTTTCTTTGTTTAACATGTTCAAAGATGCTACAGAAAGATTAAGAAATGGAACTACCTACAGGCCCTGTGGAGGAATAAGTTACTGCCAGACACCAATTTTCGAAAGACTGCTCCCTAGTGACTAATGATGGTACTGGAGACCACAGACAGTATTTAATAATGATTATTATTATTATTATTATTATTATTATTATTTATACCCCGCTCTTCAGCCAAGGCTATGAAAGTGGCTTACAATTTGTTAATTAAGACATTGTTTCCTTCAAACTCTATAGTGGCAGCCAACACACTGCACGCCCCACATACTCCATACCTAACTCTGCCATTGCATCTGTCCCCCAAAAACCCTGTGACATTGAATGGGGGGCAATTGGCCACATTGGTGAAGCCAGATATCCCATCTCTGCCCTTATGGGCTGCAACAGGGGTCTTCTCATGTGATGGCGAAGGCAGGTATGGGGTGTCAGGAAGGTGTGTAAACACCCTCCCATCACCACACCTGCCAAGGGACTGGCCAGGTCAGAACCCAGGCCAGGATAGCAGGGGCTTGGCCCGGATCCTCAAGCCAACAGGTATCCAGGCCAAGAATCTACTACTGAAGTGTGTTTCTAAACTGCCCCCTACTGGGTGAAGTAATTACTGTAATATGAAGCGTGATATTTTCCTTTTCCAATATAGACTAGTCCTCAGCTGTACAATAAATGCTTATCAAGATCTATGTCAGAGTGTTCCAGAAATAAGTCTTCCACAACCAACATAACAAATTTCCCCTTCTGCTCATTCAAATTACAGCAGTTTTAATATTTTAGACATTTAAAAAAATGGAGGGGGGAAAAATAATCTTCTCTGGAGTCAATGAAGACAGCTGCATAAAATACCAAGGAATCGGGTATCACTTGTGAGAAAGCAGCTAGGGATGCAGGATTCCATTACACAAGATGCATTTGTACCATTTTAGCTTGCACAGATGGAAATATAGTTCAATGTTTCAACATCATTTGACTTTCACATGTTAAAATATTGATAAGTGCTGCACAGGATAATGCCCCTATGGTTTGAAGTAGTAACTGGAGCATGATGTTTATTGAAGTGAGATACAGCAAAAACCTTTAACGAGCATTTAAAAACATGGGGAATAATTCTCAGTACTAGCCTAGCCTTGGTGGTGGTGGTGGTGGTTTGAAATTTTATTTTATTTATATTTGTCCTGGCTATTCTTAGCTAAGCTTTATTTTAAGAATTTTGGGAAACCATGAAAATAGAAATGGTGTGAGTGATTAACTTGGGGATATGAGAAACCGGGTGTAGCTGAGTGCAGGAGGAAGGACAGAGTATGCATAAAAACTGAAAATACTGCAGCCAAATAAAATTGTGAATATCCAAGCTCAATAGAGGGGAAGCAGTGAGATAAGCATGAATAGGCCATATAAAAACCTTCATGCTAAATATTTATGGGTTTCTTATGCTGAGACAGGAGCATTTGGAAACATAAAGAAAACAAAAAAATGAATCCATCATCCAGGTTGTTCAAAGCAATCTGTTTTTGCATGGTGCCCATGTTCCATTGCTGTGATGAATAACACTTTGCATGCTATTTGGATTCTGTAGAAATCGATTATTCTACCTTTTCAGGCCTCCTGGCAGGTGATAATCTTTGATTTGCATTTTTTTTTTCCAAAGAGGAAGGGCTATCTGAAACATTTTTCATAAATGAATATAAGAATGTGAGAAATCCGTCTCTTGGCACATCCAGTTTGTGACAGATGCAATTTGATCCTATGTGAAAGTCTGTCTTTCTTTTATCATTCCCTTGATGTGCTGTTTTTCAACCAAACTGCATACAGGTTCTAAAGTATCAAGCACGGGGGAATTACAATACCTGGAATTAGGCAAACAAAGTCTTTAGAAACACTGACAAACTTCGAAAAGCAAATGGAAAGTGTTGGAGAAATCAAGGGTCACTGAAAGAATCTGGCATATATTTCATTTCCACTTTCCTGGATTTACCCCAAGATTTCTTAACCTGGTGATCTCCAGAAGGTTTGGACTGCAACACCCATAATGTGTAACCTGCCTAATCACTGTCTGTGTTGGCAAGAGGAGACTATCAGGAAACATCAGGTTGGGGAAGCCTGGCTTACAGTCCCTAAGAGGTAAAAAAGAAATATAAGCCAAGCCATTTTTCACAATTGCTAGATAGAAATTTTGTACAGGCAGTAGATTATTGGACTCACACATGTCCCCATCACACATTTAATGGGCAGCATGAGGCATACCTGTGCACACATTCAGATACATGGATGCAATGGTCAGAGGTGGGAAGCATGATCCTCCAGACATTGGACTGTGGTACCCAACAGCTCTAGCCAATATACCTAATACTGAGGGATGCTCAGTCCAAGAACATCTGAAGAGCTAGATGATTCCTGCCCCGACATAGTTTTAAATTCAACTGATAGTTCTAACTAAAGAAGGCATATTGGATCAATTGCTAAATAATAAACACTCGTGTAAATCCCATTGATTCAATAATTCTACTCTCATTAGGACAATCGGTTGGACTGAGGCCTTCATCTCCTCTATCTCTCCATTGTATTTGCTGGGTTGACTGGGGAAAACATTGACATGTGCAGAGATAAAACATTGACATGTGCAGAGACTTATTTATGGTTAGCTACAGTAAGCCATGGTACCCATGATCAATACAAACCCAGCACCTCATACCTGCATGTATGGGATTTCTACATATGGCTCACCACCACATGAGACAGGGCCAGGTTCTGGAGATGAACAGATGATTGACTGTCAATACTGACAATATAGTTATGGATCAATGACCTACAGTGCAATCCTATGCAAGCCTCCTGAGAGGTAAGCCTTACTGGATTCAGTGGGAAATCATCTCAGCTAAGTGTGTACAAAGATTAGGCAACACAGGTTCCTTTGTTGGACTGCAGCTCTCATCATCCCTTGGCATTGGCTATGATGCAACAGCTGATGGGAGCTGTAATCCAATAACATCTGAAGAACCTCATATTCCCCGTTTCTGCTGTATAGGGCTGCAATGTTAAATGAATGAGCAGAGCCAGCCTGGAAAGAGAGATGGTGCTCAGAATCTGACAGGGAAGGAAGGATGGGAAGAAGTACAGAGTGTAACAAATCAGCCAACAAAGTTACTTGCGGTAAAACCAATGAGTGGCATCTTTTTAAAAATGAGTGACTGTACAAAGGCATAAGCAAGAGAGTTTGCAATAAAAGACAAAAACAGGAGGGGCAGAAGAAGGCAGAAGTGACAGGGGTAGAAGAACAATTTTAAGACCTGGTTCCTTCTGGAGCTAACGTGTTCTTTCTTGTTATGATCTAAAGACATTTCTAGCCCAGATTAACTGTCTCCTTGAGGGTAATGGCTTCCAGAGAACCTGAATGTGCTTCTCTCTAGAATTCTGGAGATCCAAACCTTGATTCTCAAAGGCTCCTTTCCCCAATACTATATGCCAAAGTGATGGGGAAATGCGGTATTTCTCAACTGATAGCTAGCTCTTCGGCCTGCCAAAGAAACAGGGAATTGTAAGTTAAAAGCCCAGAGTAGATAAATAAATAAATAAACCACACACACACAAAGAAAATCCCCTGCAGCATCTATCCGTAGTGGCTCGAAATGGATTATTGTGCATTTGGCAAGTGTGAGCAAAAAGCGGCAATCAGGATGCACTCAGAATGGTCATGTGCTTCTGCAGATCATGTTATTAAATTAGTGTGCATAAAAGACCAGATCAAACTGATGGATTTTCCAGAGAGAAGAGGTTCAATGCCCATCAATATGGAATAATTGTACATGTGGGATTTGTTGACACCCTAAGCTGGCCCTACTGTTAGGAACAGTGAAGCAGTTGCCTCAGGCAGTGAATGTTCAGAGGCAGTAAGTCCTCCAGTGCAACTCCATGTTCAAAATCTGCCAGAGGATGACCATGGAATCATGCTGGAGTACCTATAAATGCCTAGTGAAATAGTTTCTCTAGTAATCTCTAGGTCCTCCAGTGCAACTTTATGGTCAACCTCTAGTGGAATTTCTCTGGAGGACCTAGAGATTCCTAAAAAGGACATATTAAATAAATACACAAATAATCAAATCCACAAAAGTCAAAGCTGCAAATGTGGAGGGCCACCTGTACTTATATAACTCACCAGGTAGAGTTTTGGTGAGAGTCAGCATGGAGTAGTGATGTGAGCATTGGACTAGGCCTTTGGAGATCAGAGTTCGATTGATGTCAGCTGGTCCAGGAGGGGGCAAACTGCCTTGCCCTCCCCCTGCCAGTACAGACCAATGCCCCCCAAAGTCCTTGAAGCCCCCCTTCTTCTTTATCATGGTGGTGGCAGCCCCGAGCTGGTGTCAACCCCTCTTTTGGGGTGTCACCTGGTGCAAACCACTCCACCGCACCCCTCTATTAACACCACTGCTCACTGGGTGACCTTGGGCAAATTACACACTCTCAGCCTCAGGAGAAGGCAATGGCAAACATCCTCTGAACAAGTCATTCCAAGAAAATCTCATGATGAACGCCTTAGAGTCACCATAAATGTAGTGCAACAGATGTGCTGGTTCCTAACGTGAAGAGGTTTTAATGTGTCTTTGTTGCTGTTGTTAGCTGCCCTCGAGTTGGTTCTGATTCATGGTCACCCTGTGGATGAGACATCTCCAAGAATCCCCATCTTCCACTGCTCTGCTCAGGCCCTACAAGGCCATTCCTGTAAAAACCCCTGATTGAGTCCATCCATCTGGTCTGCGTTCTTCCCCTCTTTCTTCTACCTTTCCTAGCATAATTGTTTTTTCTAGTGATCCATACCTTCCCATGATGGGGCCGATGTATGATAGCCTCAGCTTGACTATCTTGGCTTCCAAGGAGAGCTCTGGTCTGATTTGTTCCAGGATCCATTCCTTTGTCTTTTTGGCACTCTTCTCCAGCACCACATCTCAAATGAGTTGATTCTTAAGAAATTCAGTGTCCTCCATCTAACAAAGCGACCTGTGGCCTCACAAATGTTGGACACATATTGGATTGCAGAGGAAGTACCTTTGTTTTGTGTGTTGCAAATGGATGTTAAATTTCCTGAACTTTGAGAATCTCCCAGCAGCCACATGACCAGAAGGAGGAGGTGCCATCCTGCAAGTTATACCCTTCCATGCCATCTGATCTGAGAATAGAAAGAGCAAAATGCCAGCCTATGACTAACGTCTTCAATTTTTTTTCCTCCTGTATGGTTTTTAACACCTTGCCTAATGAAGATGCCAGTGGAGCTTTGAAAACTTGCAAAATGTATATTGTACACTTTGGTTGGCCGGTAAAGGTATCACTGCTTGGTTCATTTTTTGATGTTATTGGGTTGATTTTCTTTCTGTCTGCTTCCTTCGCTGTCCAGCTCTCGCATCCCTAAATGGCGATGGGGAACGCAATGGCTTGGATGATTCTGACCTTAGTGTTCAGTTGTATGTCTTTACTCTTCAAAATAGTAGAATTCAAAGATACAGCCCTATTAGTCTGTAGGATCAGTGTGTAGAGAGATCTTGTAGCACCTTTGAGACTAACTGAAAGAAAGATGGCAGCCTGAGATTTCCTAGGCTTAATCCTACTTCCTTGGATGCATTTGGGAAGAAGACTGAAGCCTACAAAGGCTCATGCTTCCAACTTGTTTCTTTCAGTGAGTCTCAAAGGTGCTGCAAGATCTCTCTGCCTACAGGACACTTCAAGGTCTCTTCTAGTTCTTTGGCCAGTAGATGGCAGCAAAAACACGCGGAACGGGTTTCAATCAGCCTCGTCTTAACCCAGCATTGGCTAGAGCCAATATTGGTCTTTTTTCTGTTTGGAGAAAGGAAAGCTGCAATGAGAGAGCAATGCAATAAGCCCAGGAGAAGCAAAAGGATGCTACTGCTGACCAGGCTTCTAAAGATGTATTTGCATTTCCAATAAGCCAAGGTTTCTTTGCAAGGGATAAACTGCTTTCTTTCAAGGGCTTGCCGGAGGAAGCAGGAAAGTTTCGACTGTGTTCGCACTGGAGAAATAAACCGGTTTAATTGCTATGGCTCAATGCTGTGAAATTCTGGGAATTGTAGTTTGTTGTGGGGTCCAGAGCGGAGCTCCGCTCCGCTCTGGGCCCCACAACAAACTACAATTCCCAGAATTTCACAGCATTGAGCCATGGCAATTAAACCGGTTTATTTCTCCAGTGCGAACACAGCCTCTCTCTCTAAAAGCAAATTAAAGTGAAATAAATCGACTGGATGCACCCGAAGGAACCTCTCAATCGAGAGTGCATCCACACCGTGGAAATAAGGTGGTTTGGCACCAGTTTAACTGCCATGGCTCCCTCCTACAGGATCCTGGGATCTGTAGCTGGGTGAGTCCGAGAAGGCTAAAGACCTTGTAACACTACAGATCCCAAGATTCCATAGCAGGGAGCTGCCGCACTTAAAGTGCTGTCAGACTGCATTATTTCTACAGTGTGTAGGTGAACCCCTAAGTCCTTTTCCCATTCTTGTTAACTGAATCTCTCATCGTTTACTTTTGGGTCAGAAACCGAGCTTGGGACCTTCCTTTCTTGGACTACAACTCTCAGAATCTCCCGCTGGGAGTTGTAGTTCAAGCAGGATTTTTTTTTTCCAAACGCTGATGGGCGTTAATAAAGGGGTGGGGGGGGATTGAGTTTCTAGGGTTGCATCCACACTGGAGAAATAACCCGGTTTGGCACCGATTTGGCTGCCTTGGCTCAAGGCTATGGGATTCTGGGAGTTTGCTGCCCATAGAGAATCATTGCAGAATTCTTGACCATAGATAGGTCCATTGATATTGACGTATCAGTATTTTGCCATGCCTTGCCTTCATCCCTTTGTGTTTGGTATTCTTCCTGTCCGTTGACGTGAAACTGCTTTGACTTGTTGTCTGGGTCAGTCGCTATGGAATTCTGGGAGTTGGAGTTTGTTGTGGGGCCCAGAGCGGAGCTCCGCTCCGCTCTGGGCCCACAACAAACTCCAACTCCCAGAATTCCATAGCTTTGAGCCAGAAAGAGTGAAAGCCGGGCCAAACCCGGTTATTTCTCCAGTGTGAATGCAGCCCTAGACATGCGGCCGAAGTCGGATGTTTTGAGTGAGTAGTTGGTTGATGATGTCTGCTGTCAATCAATCAAGGGGAGGGGCTTGTCTGTCGTGGGAGGGGCTTATTGCTCGCTCTGCCCCCTTTCCTAAAAAAAAAGAGATACCCGACTGACACTTTGCTGCCAGAGAGCATTTAACGCAGTGTTTTACGGGATTGCACTACTGACTTAGAGACTGAACTTGACCCGTGGCAATTCAAGTGGTATCAACCTGACATAAATTGTGCAGTGTGGATCCAGCCCTGGATCACCACTCGTGCAGAAAGTTTATTCTTTTTTCCCAACCTGGAGGGAAGATATACCTTGAAATATTAGTATAGCATTGGTCGGGGCAGAGAGGGAAAGAAACGGGAATGAGTTTAATTCACTTTTTTGCATAGACATCGATCTGTTCCAAACTATGGACAATTATGCCTAATATATATATATATATATATACATAAATTCAAACACCTTTTTTTTTATTTGCAGAACGTGGGAGGTTCCGGAAACGGAAGTGACGAGTCTCATTAAAATACTAATGATAAGTCTGCTTTCATCAGGATCGTTTATCATGATCATTACTTTTTTCATGCTCATCACTACTAGTACATCCATACTGCAGAAATAACTCGGTTTGACGCCTCTTTAACTACCCTGGTTTGGGAACTGTCGTTTCCACAACAGATTACAGTTCCCAGGATTCCACAACAACGAGCCAAAGCGGCGTCAAACCGGATTGTTTCTGACTGTGGTGGCTGTATGATTCGGATCAGGAGTAAGGCACTAATTACTCAGCTCAAAATCAATGAAAAAAAAAAAAACACTGCAGCGCTAAAAGCAGCAAAAACAAAAAGCGGAGTACAACAATTTATTAAATTCGTATTCACTCCAGATTTGGATAAGAAAAGGAAAAATCCCTTTCCATGAAAAGACCCATCCGCATTGGGGAAATAACCCGGTTTGGCCCTGCTTTGATTTGTTGTTTGGGTCAGTCGCTATGGAATTCTGGGAGTTGGAGTTTGTTGTGGGGCCCAGAGCGGAGCTCCGCTCCGCTCTGGGCCCCACAACAAACTCCAACTCCCAGAATTCCATAGCCTTGAGCCAGAAAAGAGTTAAAGCGGTGCCAAACCGGGTTATTACTCCAGTGTAGATGCATAAGTCTCTGTCTCTTATTTTTAAACATAACGTCTTAGCCACGATGCTCAAGCCACAGATTTTTCTAAATCAATGGGTGCTACTCCGAAGTGATGAAGTTTGGATCGGGATCAGAACGGTTCAAGAACAGAACACAGACCTCGCCTTTCCTTCGGCCTGAGGAGCATCTGCTTGTCGTTTTTCTCCATCCTTCCTTCCTCGCTCCACTTTTCCCACCTTGCTGCCAATTCCAATGGGGAAAATCCGCTTGGCATTCCCATTTCTTGGGAAGAGGACTTCTCACAGTTTTTTGGTTGGAGATGAGCAATAAACGGGGGCGAAAAGGAGGAAGGATGAGTAGATGACAGAGACCTTGTCGCACCTTTGAAAGTAAGTGAAAGAAAGAAACTGGAATCATTGCGATATATATATCTGTGTCATCTGAGTGTGATGGAAATCCAAGCCTTTCCGCAATGGCTGTTGCTTCGTTTCCCAGTCGGTTCAATGGGTTCCAGTTCAATACAGATTTGTTGTGCCCCAATCCTCTGGAAAGAAGGATTGCCGCAAGGCAGTGTTGTGTGGTGTGTGACTTCACAAGTCGGAAAAGACAGCGACCCTAAGGCGGTGAACCTATCGTGGGGTTTTCTTGGCAGGGTTTGTACTGAGGCGGCTTGCCATTGCCTTCCCCTGAGGCTGAGAGAGTGTGACTTGCCCAAGGTCACCCAGTGGGTTTCATGGCCCAGCTGGGAATCGAACCTTGGCCTCCAGAGTCATAGTCCTACACTCATATTACTATACTTTCTAATACTCACTGCGAAGTGTGTTGCTGTGTGCCTTCAAGTCCTTTCCGACTTATGGCGGCCCTAAGGCTGCGAACCTATCGCGGGGGTTTTCAGATTTTGTTGCCTTCCTATGAGGCTGAGAGAGTGTGACTCTCCCAAGTTAAGCCACTGAGTTTCCATAGCCGAGCAGGGATGGGAAAATGGTCTCCAGAGTCAAACCACTTGCACCACGCTGGGTTTCACGGCACTGTGAGGCAGTGAGCCCCAAATGTGGGCTTAGACATTACTTTAAGGCCAAGTGTTGGGCAGATTGGTTTCGGTTTAAGGAGTGGATAACAATTTGCGAGCAGAGTTCAGTCCCATCCTGATCCTAGAGAGAACTTTTAGTTGTAAGGAAGAAAAAGTTGTGTTCCCCCCCCCTTTTTTTTTTTTTTTTTTTTTTCTTAATAGAATTTTTTAAGCAACGTCCTTCGGGATGCATAGCCCGTCTAAGTAGTTTTATTTATTTTTACCAACAAACCAAGATCAGGTTTCAAGGGTTTGTTTGGGGGTTTTTTTAGCAATAGACAAAACAGCCTTGTTTGGCTTGTAAGAGTCAGCCAAGAGCTTCTTGGATCCAAAACACACTGCAGAAATAATCCAGTTTGAGACCGCTCAATGCTAGAGGAATTCTTGCAACTGTAGTTTTGTGAGACATTTGGCTTTCTCTGTCAGAGAGCTCTGGTGCCACGATAAAGTACAATTCCCAGGATTCCCTAGCACTGAGCCAGGGCAGTTAAAGCGGTCTCGAACCGCGTTATTTCTGCAGTGTGTTTCTGTCTATCTTTCCGACATCTTCAACCCGTTCCAAAAATCCGTCAGAAAGAAAGGCGATCACCGGGATTTGCGACGCCACAGGAATCTCTTTGGATCCGGATGCCATTTAGACAATCCGCTCTGGGCCTTACAACAAACTTCAACTCCCAGAATTCCATAGCCTTGAGCCAGGGTAGTTGAAGCGGTACCAAACTGGGTTATTTCTCCAGTGTGGATGCAGCCCAGGAGTCACCTTTCCTCCAGGAGATCCTGCCTAACACTCCGACCAGGGATTCGGAGGGAGTTTGTCTTTCAATGTGTAAGTGTGTAAACCGCCTTGAGTCCCATTTTGGGAGTAAACAAACAAGTGCCCAAACGATCAAGAGTTGTATGACATTTTATTTCCTGGGGTCCCGGAAATCCACGCTTTGAAATAATGGAATAAAGGGACGCTAAAGAAAGAAAGAAAGAAAGAAAGAAAGAAAGGAAAGGCAAGGCAAGGCATGGATCAGACTGGTCCATCCAAATTGTCAGAGTGACTAGAGGTCCTCCTTTTCCAGGACCTGTCCTCCATTCCCACCTTCTGTCCAGGAAGAATTCCAAAATGTCCTCCATTTTGAGCATGATTAAGAATCATGCGTCTATGTTCACATGAGTGGGGTTTTTTTAGCTTTTATTTCGTCATGTCCTACATTTGATGGAACGCCCTACATTTTGCGGTCCCTTGTCCTCTTTTGTGGCTGTGACATCTGCTCACCCTGGTCAGTGCTCCCAACAAACTCCAACTCCCAGAAGGCCACGAAGAAGCGAGCCTTGCCTTCGTGTTTCTATTGCCGGGTGCCTTCGGGGCATTTCCAACTTATGGAGACACTAAGGAGGACCTTTTATGGGGTTTTCTTGGCAATATATGTTCGGAGGAGGCTTGACATTGCTTTCCCCTGCGGCTGAGAGAGTGTGACTTGGATGTGACTTGAGGGCATGCGACTTTTTGAATGTGACATTTTGAGGCGGGCTAAGAGAAGTAATTTTTTTTTAGCTTTGATTTGGTCATGTCCTACATTTCCCTGGAAATCTCTTCCATGTGCCTTGCCCCAAGGGTCACCCAGAGCTAGGAGTCGAACCGAGGTCCCCAAAGTTGTGGTCCCACACTCAAGCCACTCCATGACAACCCCCTGAATTTCGTAGGGTTTCTTAGCCAAGGGATGCTCAGTTGGCCGTCTCCCATTCAAATAGTAACCAGGGCTGACCCTGCTTAGCTTCCCGAGACCAGAGAGGATCTGATGCCTTTAGGGACTTCAAAGGCGGCCGCCCGGGATATCCTGCCGCCTGAGGCAAAGACCAAGCTGAACCCATCCTCCTTTCCTTTCCAAAAAGGCAGGAGAGTGGCTTTCAGGGAAGCAAGTCGGCAGGCCTTCCTTCAATGATAGCTCTGTATAGCCCCGCAGGATCTGCTGCTGCCTGAGGCACGCTCTGTCTTCTGGGAGGGCGAGATCTGGGAAGGAGACGCCTGGGTGAAAGGGTACGCTATTGGCTGCATTCACAATGCAGAAATAATCCGGTTTGACACCGCTTTAATTACCTTGGTTGAATGCTCCTGGATTCTTGGATTGATAGTTTTGTGAGACATTGAGACTTCTCTGGCTGCATCCACACTGGAGAAATAAGTCGGTTTGTCACCGCTTTCATTGCCTTGGCTCGAGGCTATGGAATTCTGGGAGTTGGAGTTTGTTGTGGGGCCTTAAGGCCCCACAACAAACTCCAACTCCCAGAATTCCATAGCCTCGAGCCAAGGCAATGAAAGCGGTGACAAACCGGCTTATTTCTCCAGCGTGGATGCAACCTCTGTTAGAGAGCTCTGGTGCCACAACCGACTACAATCCCTAGGATTCAGATTTGATCATGAGCCAGAAGGAGAATTGATGGAGTTTGGGGAGTTGTAGTGCTGCCTGGGGATGATGGGAGTTGTCCAAGACACCTGTGGGCTTTGGCTAGAATGGTGGTTCCCCTGGTGTCACCAACAACCCTGCTGTGCTGAAGTCTCACAAAATGAAACCCACTGGGTGACCTTGGGCAAGTCACACTCTCTCAGCCTGGATGCTTGGCTGGTGGCCCCAAAGGGGGAGGGAAGGAGGTCACTTCCTCCCAGGAGTCTGGGGCTAAGAGCTAAGAGACTTAGTTTTAGGGCAGAGTTGGCCAACACATGGATCCCTCCAGGTTTTTAGACAGCGCCATGGTCTTTGGGTGCATCTCCACTGTAAAAATAATGCAATTCGAAACCACTTTAAGTGTGATGGCTCCATCCTACGGGATGCAGAGATTTATAGTTTTGTTGTTATTGTTGTTACCTACCACAGGATTTTCTTGGCCAGATTTGTTCAGAGGAGGTTTGCCATTGCTTTCCCCTGAGGCTGAGAGCATGTGACTTGCCCAAGGACTTGCCCAGTGAGTTTTATGGCCCAGCTGGGAATCAAACCCTGGTCTCCAGAGTCACAGGCCAGCACACCAACCACTGTGTTGTCTAGGTTTGCAATGTAAGAGTGCTCACCAAACAACAAATCCCAGGATTCTGTAGGATGGAGCCATGACCGTTAAAGTGGTGTCAAACTCCATTTTTCTACAATGTAGATGCATTCTATGTTGTCTGAGCCAGGTTATCCAGCTTTGGTTTGGGGCTTCAGCTTAAAAAGGGATGGTATTTTGTATTATTTTTCATTGTCTTTTTCTCCTGGAATAATACACATTTTTGATGCCATGGGGCCTCTTGAACTTAGTAGTAGAAAGTACATATGTCCCCAAGTCCCTCATCTTTAACAGAAACTTTGGCGGTAGCGGCAGAAATAACATGGGAAAAAAAATAGGAATAGGTTTCTGCACTGCAAAACACAGAAGAACAAATCAACCTGTGTCAGCAAATCTTTTATTCAAAACTAAACAACTCGGATATGTGAAACAAAATTCCTAGCAGTCCTTTCACACCACACAGTTATAGCACTATAACTCCATTTTAAATGCTGTCACAGCATCTTACAGAATCCTGCGGTTTTTTGTTTGATGGAGTGGAGCTAGAATCATAGAGTTGGAAGAGACCACAAGGGCCATCCAGTCCAACCCCCTGCCATGCAGGAACTCTCCATCAAAGCATCCCTGACAGATGGCCATCTTGCCTCTGTGTAAAGACATCCAAGGAAGGAGACTCCACTACACTCCGAGGAAGCTATCTGGCCAAAAATTCTTAATGCCTCTCCCTAAACTTCAGATCCCAGGATTCCATAGCATAAAGCCATGGCAGTTAGTGGAAAGGGCCCCAGGTCAGGTAAGCCTTGCTTAAGTAAACAACAACTTTTTGTCACTTCTAGAGACCACTAGAAGGCTTCTTCCAGAATATAGCAAGGGATTACTTTTTTTCCACCAGCCTCTACTTTTCTTAGATTCCTGTTTTGTCAACCAAACTTATAAATTTATGGGGTTGTTTGTTTTTAACATGCTGGGGGCTCTGATGAGGCAGGGGTATCTCCTCTTGTCTTTTCTCTCTCTTTGCTATTCACACATGCTCGGTGTGGGATGCTGGATACCTTGGCTGTAGTAGGCTGGCACACATCTTCTGTTAGCGAAGAAAAGCCAGAGGTAGGCTGGCACACACAGCTGTAAAACTTCTATTCCAAATTGTAATAGAATCTCATTTTCCCCCAACCAGCATTGATTCATGTGTTGCAGCCACATGGTTGCAACTCAGTACTAAAAGTCTGGTTTCCTCCAGCCCTCCTTCACCATTCTCCCAGTGTTGATGCTGCTAAAAAATATCCAGCTAGACAAGGAGAAAAAGAGGATCAAGACAGGCATCAAAAGGCTTTGTAAAAAGGAGCCTCATTGTCAGAGGCTGTGTTAATAGAGATACGCCTGTATTTATACTGTTGGGTAATTAGATGGGGAATGGCATTTATGCTGAATTTATTGCTTATACATGAACATACATTTATTGTGGAGTCGAAGGCTTTCATGGCCAGCATTCATAGTTTTTTGTGGGGTTATCAGGCTATGTGACCATGTTCTAGAAGAGTTCCTTTCTGACATTTCTCCAGCATCTGTGGCTGGCATCTTCTCTGAAACAATAGGCGAAACATCAGGAAGGAACTCTTCTAGAACATGGCCACATAGCCCGAAAGCCCCACAAAAAAACATACATTTATTGCTCATACATACTGATTATTCTTGGTCCTTTGCTACCTCTCAGCCTAACCTGCCTTGTAGACTTGTTGTGAGAATCAGAATGTGAGAGTGGCACAAAACTCATAGACTCTTTGAAGGAAACATGGAACCCTTATAGATTCCTTGAAGGAAATATGAGTAATATTTAAAAAAATGTAATGTATATTAATTGTAGTCTGGTATGGAGTCACACTGGCTTCTTCCTATCTAGAAACTCTCCTCTCAGGTACATTAGAGAGCTAGGAAGAGGTGCAGGTTGCCAGGAGAAGACAGGATAATGAACTCCGTATCAACACACAGATGATTCTATTTTTATTTTGTTTTGCTGATTGTTGTGCTGACTAGGACTGATGGGAAGTCTAGTACTGTACAACACATGGAAGATGCTGGGTTAGAGATGAAGAATAGTGCAGCAAGACACTCTTCTGCTTCAAGGCTGGGGAAGTGTATTCTCTGGCTGCGTTCACACTGGAGAAATAAACCGGTTTAAGTGCCATGGCTCAATGCTGTGAAATTCTGGGAATTGTAGTTTGTTGTGGGGCCCAGAGCGGAGCGGAGCTCCGCTCTGGACCCCACAACAAACTACAATTCCCAGAATTTCACAGCATTGAGCCATGGCACTTAAACCGGTTTATTTCTCCAGTGTGAACAGTCTTTCTGTTTCCCCACTGTCTACAAACTAAGAGTTGGTGGAGCTTCCCAAACAAACAGGGATATTCTGGATGGAATTTAAGACAACCCAGAGGGCAAGAAGTTTATTTTTTTAAAGTGGGTATCCAGAATATTGTGGATATTAAGGATGCTGGTAGTGCATATGTGCAGGGCTGTTCATGTTTATGGAGTCCAGTATGTATGTGACATTGGAACCCCCACCACTATCTTCTGGTGAGAGATAAAGGGGCTGAGAAATAGGCCCCTTCATTTGTGGAAGCTCAGTGCAAATTCCTTTTTCTGGATAGTCCTGCACCTATGTCATGGCACGCTTTGATCTGAGAGAAAGAATCTGAACTAAGTGGAGATGGGTAGAGAGACAGACAGGAGGAAATGCTTCACAAGGAAGGTCACCTTGTCAGAGAAGTCATTAAGATTTGTACAGACCTTGATCACTAGATGATCAATGATGCTGATGAGATAATACTGACCAGACCAGACCAGCACTGAAGAACATGTGGGGGGTGTTGGTCAGGGAGCAATCCACAGACTACCTTCAAACAGAAATATGAGATTTTATTTCTGTCTCCTATATCCCCACATCTTGATTCCCATAATTCACTTCTGGGAAGGAGATCTCATATCCATGACACTTCAAGCCTTGAAAGAGGATTGGCCTGATAATAAGGGTGTTGCGATGGCTGTTGCCACTGTTGCAATGTTAGTGGAATTATAGATTGAAAGGTGTGTGTGTGTTGTTTTTCTGAGATATCTCCAGAAGCATACAGTGGATTTGTGCAGATCACCTTTGCAGAAAAGAAAATGATGTACTGTACTGGTACCCTTCACAATGTGAAATGCATTTGAGGCAGACTTCTCATCCCAACATACTTCCGGGTGTTGGCCTAGTGTTCTCCTCCAAGGGCTGAGGCTTAGGTTCTCATCATCTTCTGTGAAGACTGATTTATTGAACTCTTGGAAGTGAGGTCCTGACACTTGGTGGGGAGGAAGATAAGATGAAACCTCTTGGGGAAACAAGGTTCAACACCCTGGACTGCTCCTTTTTAAGAGTCTGGAATAAAACCCAGAATAGACAGGCCATGCTGACATAAAAACCACAGCACACTCTTGGACAGAAGGGGGCGACAGAAAGGGATTTCCAAAGGGAATATGGCTCTAGAACAGTGGTCCCCAAACTATGACCTATAAGAGATTTTAGACTTCAGCTCCCAGAAGCTTCAGCCCTGTTGGCCAATAGTATGGAATTCTGGGAGCTGAAGTCCAAAATTCTTTAAAGAGCACAGTTTGGGGACCACTGCTCTAGACAATAGAAAGGAAGGAAGGAAGGAAGGAAGGAAGGAAGATGAGTTCATACCATAAGACTATTTTAGGGAGGATTGGAGGGGCTACATCAAAAACCATTTATATATTTAAGATGGATAACTTCCAGCCAACCTGCAAGGGGTTCCCCATTTTCTGCTGTTATCACCTCTTTAGGGGAAGAAAGAGGTTATTTAAATACCTTTCAAACACCCTACATAGAACAGAGCTGAAGTTTACAAGTGAGAAAGCTACATCATTGAACTGTGGGTAGCAAGAAACAAAGCTTATAAATAGAAATGTGCTCTGTTTTGGAGGCAGAAAACCCAGTGCATGGAACTAAACAGTGCTTTGCAAGGGGGAAAAAGGGGGTTATCCTATGGAACTGAGGAGGCAGGAAAGCAGTTGCATGCCTAGAACCGAGCGTTGTGGGTATGGGTGGAAAACTGATGAGAGTTACATCAGGTCCAGTCTGCTATGCTTTGGTTCCACTGCACTCCCTTGGAATGCACCCACAGATGGAATGCAACCCCAACTGTCTTCCCAACTTAGAATTCAGCCCTGGGCTGAACAAAATGTTTCCACCTTTGCTCTATATCCAAGTTAGAGATTTCTTAGGGCTGAGTTAAGGCCCCTCCCATGATACCTCAATCCTGCCAAAACCTCCTCCACTGCTGCAGTTGGTTCCTGCTTCCTAGCTCCTTATTTGTGTGTGAGTCCAAAACATAACTAAATGAGGATCTAAAGCTTAAATACAGCTTCTGTATTCCAAAATAAACTTTGGTCTACCTCATATCGTATGTCTCAGTGCTTCTCTCCAATTAAAATGATTTTTGCCTAATCCACATAATGAGTGATGGCTGACACCACCATCACAGTTCACCTTCTCTGTATTGTTCCTCCTTGTTCATGCTGAAGGCTGCTGCAGTTAAGATCTTTAGATGTCTGCTGCTTCACTTCTTTACTTCTTGGACCTTCTTGGCTTCTCATAGCAAACATCTTCCAGAGCTTGGATAAGTGACTTTTGGGGAGATTACAGCTCCCTGAATCCCTCAGTCAGCATGGCCATTGGCAGTGCTCCCTAGTGTTTTTTGCAGTTCAAAATAGTTAACTTTTCAGGGTCTGGCAATTTCTCAGCCAGGTTATTATTTCCTTTCTTTGCTGTTTTTGCATACCCAGAGCCCTTCTTTCTCTTCTGAATTAAAGTGCCATTCCAAGTGTACCTACTGATACCTTAAAGAGAAAAGAAATGGAGTGGGGAGTCTCAGACAAAACCATTTAATATTTATTTTGAAATGTTTCCATTAATACAATGCACAATTCATTAATACAATGCACCCTTGCTATGTGCTGGGGTTTAGTTCCAGGACCTCTGTGGATGCCAACATCTGCGGATACTCAAGTCTCACTATATACAATGGCATAGTAAAACGATGCCCTTGGTATAAAATGGCAAAATTAAAGTTTGGGGTTTTTTGGGGGGGAGGGGAAATGCGGAATATTTTTCAAGCCAGAATCCATGGATACAGTAGACTGGCTGTATTTTCTTAAAGTGGTTTGTCTAAAAAGACAACAACTCCTATGCAATAAACCAAGGAAAAGGAACATGTCACTTGCCAGATGTTTCTGACTCTAACTCCCACAAATTCTCAATAATGGCTACACTGACAAGGGATGGTGGGACCTTCGGGCAAAAACATAATGTACCTAAGGCTTCTCAGGCCCCTCCTTGATGGAGCCACCCAATTCTTTGAATTAAACAGTTAATGTCAATTAGAAATGAATTCTAGTATTCTTCTTTGGGGAAGTTTATTTTGGTATCCTTGTTTTCTGCTAGTGTGTAGCTTGAACAATGATCAGTTATTTGCCTCTGTCTCCCACCAATACATCCATCAGAAAAAACTGTGCCTCAAAGAACTTCCTCTCTGAGCTTTTATAAAATCAATTCATTTCTATGAATCAAAAGTAACACGTTTATCACAGTATCTTTACTGAGACATGCTAAAAGGCCAATAAACCAAAAAGAATTTGTTGGTCATAATGAAGTTGTTACTGTCCCCTTCTTTATAACTTAGCTATCTGGAATTGTAAGAAATTTTCTATTTAACCTGGGAAACCAAATAACAGGATCTTGGATTAATTAGAAATGCAACACTTAACCCCCCCCCCACACACACACACACATACTTTTAAAGAAATGAAATTGAAATTCAGCGTGTCATTTGTTTCAAGTGCAAGGTATGTTTGTTCAGAGTGGCTTTTGGTAGCCAGGAAAAAGGAGAGATATTGTTATCTGAACCAGAGACCTTGGAACAGAGCTGAATATAATTTCAACACATTAATGAAAGTGTTCGTAGTACATATCTGCTAAAGCAATTGTTATTTTAAATTAAATTAACTTTTAAAGCACTGGTTGTCAGTTTAAAAGAATGGCACGAAGAGGTTGATTTCTATGAACTTGCATCATAAAACAAGGTGTAGTCATTTCTATTCAAATTCTTAACCCATGTGTAAATTCTGGGTACATCTTTCTTTGCTGCTTAGAACAGTGAGGTTGCTGATACTGAAATATCTTGCTGGTAGAGATAGATTTAATTAGCTTTTCTTTCCTTGTGTACAAAATCGGTGATTCTTGGAACTGAGTAGAGTTGTGCCCAAAATAGGACTCAATTCCATCACATTTACAGATGTTTCATGAACATTACTAGAGAAAATCTTGCAGTTGTATGAAATCTCTTGAGAAATACAGTGGTCATGCAGGACTAGTCAACCTAGTGAAATCCAGATGTTTTGGGCTCTAGTTTCCATAAGACCTAGACAGCATATTCAGTGATGCATCTGGAGAATGTCAAACTTCCTCCCCTTTTTGGACACAACTTTCACCTTAAGTATGAACTGGATGGTTGGGTGGCCTTGGCCAGTCTACAGTTTATCAATCTCCATTTTCCATCTGTAAAACCTGGGGATTATAATATTGTTGCTATAGCTTTGTTGGGATGTGCGATGATTTCTTGCATGCTTACAGCAAGAATGGGAATCATGTGGCCCTCCAGATGTTGTTGGACTGCATGTCACAGCAGCCCTACTCAGTGGCGAGGAATGTTGGGAATTGCAGTCCAGTAACATCCGTAGGGCCTGAAATAGGGGAAGCACTACATAAATTGTTAAGTACTATAAATGCATAGTAATTTGTTTGACTAGATCAATGCTACTCAAACTGGTGTTCTATGGACTAGTGCATATCCCTGAGCTATTACTTGTTGGTCCATGGGGAGTTTTCAGAAAGGAAACAATGATAGCCACTGGCACAAATATTATACCAGTCTCTGGAGTGTTATGAGGATCAGTGTCATATAGTGATTTAAGTTTTGGACTAAGACTCAGGAGTCTAGGGTTCAAATCTCCACTCAGCCATGGAAGTCACTAGACTCTTTCAGACGTGGGAAATTGGAAGTATAATCCAAGGGCAATCCAAATGCAATCATGGGGTTTCACATTATTGTGAATTAGAGCTCCTCACACAATTTCGGGCAAAAGGGAAGTCACTCCAAATGCAATCATAGGTTTCACGTTATTGCAAATCAAAACTTCTCACGCAATTTTGGGCAAGGAGGGGTCATTTTCGGGTAATGGGAAATCATTCTGAACGCCTTCCGAATGTAATGGGGATTCATGTATATTCGCTAAACAAGCGAATTCACGTGAATTCGCATTGGCTGCATTCGAAGTTGGGAGAAATTCCTCCAGTGTGAAAGAGTCCACAGAATGATTTTGGGCAAGTTGCACACTCTCTCAGCCTCAGAGGAAGACAATGGCAAGGAAGATGGATGTGGTCTTTTCTGAACTGTTTCTCTGGCTGCATCAATTGCACCAATTAAAAGCCAAAAACTCTCAACCAAGAGGCAGCCTCAGTTTGTATTACAGTTGTAGGACAAGAAAAGAAGTTGTGACTGCAGCTCTGAAATTTTACCTTTTTAGACTACAGTTCCCAGAATTTCTCAACCAGATTGGCACTAGCCAGGCTAAATGCGTAGTTCAGTGAATTGTATTTTAAATAAGTATGGGCCCAAACAGACAGGCCAAAATAAAGCTGCTTCAGGTCACTTTGGAGATATGCTGTTCAAATGATGTATGTGTCATAAGAGGCTGGAAGCCATGACAAAGCTACACTCCAGTTCTAAGGACTGGAGTGTAGCTTTGGCACAACTTCTGGCCTCTTAAGATGTGGGTGTCATTTAAACAGCAAACCTCCAAAGTGGCCCAAACCAGCTTTATTTTGGCCTGTCTGTTCAGGCCTTATGTTTCTCAAACTTAGTGTGGTAGTAGAAATGGAGTAGTTGTTGTGTGCCTTCAAGTCCAATGTACGGTGACCCTAAGGTGATCCTATCATGAGATTTTCTGTAGCTGAGAGTGTATGGCTTTCCCAAGGTTAGCCAGTGCGTTTCCATGGCTGAGAGGGGAATAAAACCCTGATCTCCAGAGTCATAGTCAAATATTCAAACCACTATGTCATGCTGGCTCTTGGAGATAGAGTACGAATGTAGATTGTGGGAGCAGGTTTCTATAATGCATTGAATATAGTTGGAAGCAAATTATACTTATTTAAGTGGTATTTATCATCTACAGGCAGTGTCTTTAGGGCATTTATCTCTTCCCTCTGCCAACACTCATACTTTTCATTTTCTCCTGGAAAAACTATGGTTATTTAATTTAATAAATCAAAGCTGAATTCTCTCTTTTTCCATCCCTGTCTTACTGTACTCTCTTCTGATTTCCATTTGCTATCAGTGTGCCAATGGCACAATGGAATAGATCTAAAATATCAGAACTGGAAGTCTAACTAGTAGTCCAACCGCTTGCCATAAGGGAATACACAACTAATTATATGTACAGCACTGTGTAAATTTACAGTACCATATAAATAAAGGTTAATAATAATAATAATAATAATAATTCAAGCACTCCATTCTCTGCTTAAAAACCTCCAGAGAAGGGGAATCCACCACCCTGAACAGCTTTTACAGCTGTTTGAAAATGTTCTACCTAATGTTTAGGAGAGAGAGAGACAATGTGGAGTAGTGGTTTGACTGTTGAAATGAAGCAGGTGAAATGTGCAGTCAGCTACAAAGCGTGTTTCCCCACTGGTTGAAAACCACATCCTTGAATGGTATGGCTACACCAATATGAAGCTGCAGATGATGACACTGTGAAGAAGGACTCCAAAGTGCTCCCAAGCATGTGCAGAGTGCTTTCCGTCAGTCACCCAATTGCCCCTTAACCAGTGTTCTCCTAGGCTGAAAACAAAGGAGCAAAGCTTCCCCGTTATATTGAGACCCAGCATTTTCCACTCTCATTTTGAAAAATAATTATTTGATTAAAAATCAGTTGTCGATCCCCAGCTGAAGGTTCATCTGGAGAGCCCATTTCCTTCTGCTTTTGCCTCCTTCTGACTATCCTGTTTATATGATCAGAGTGACACAGTATCTGAAGGGGAATGGAAAAACCTTAGATGGATGTGTCTGTTTCATCCCATTCCTTGTTAACTCTTCAGAGGTTTGGGAAACCAAAGGCCCCAGTTGAAAAGCAAAGCAAAACACACGGTGTTGTCCTAATGCACAAGTGCACACGCTATGCTAATAAGGAGTGAGCTCTCTCCCTCTGTTCACACTGTAAACAGATTGGAAGGAGAGCACAATAGGCAAAGGTGAGGAACTTGCATGGCAGTCAAAGGGCGGGTGTATGTGTGTGTGTGTGTGTGTGTGAAGGCTGTAGAAAAAATAGGCCAGATTTCTTCCCTATGGCATTCTGTATTATTTAACAAAACAGCCCCGATGCAACACAGAAGTAGATACGAGGAAAAGAATCCATAACTCAGCTGGGCCTTCTCAGGTCAAGAATATGCTCAGCTTATTGTTGAGTTCACACTGGAAATTCCCTGAGGGTCTTGCTTAGAGCGGTTGTGTCTAGATTTTGGAAAGGTTCTCTTTGGACTACAAATCACACAGTCCCCTAACTAGCATCATACTAGTTTGGAGGATTCCAGAAGCTAATTCTTGTTGTGCCTTCAAGTCATTTTCTGACTTATGGTAACCCTAAGGTGAACCTTACACATAGTGTTCATGGCAAGATGTCTTCAGAGGGAGACTGCCTTTGCCTTCCTCTGAGGCCGAGAGAGAGTATGATTTGCCCAAGGTCACCCAATGGGTTTCATGGCTGAGCTGGGAATCAAACCCAGGTCTCCAGAGTCATAGTCCATGGCTGCACAGGGATTCAAACCCAGGTCTCCAGAGTCATGTTTCAATGTTCAAACTAGGCCATGTAGTCTATAGCCCCCAAATAAAGTAACCTTTTCCATTTCTGGCTGTGTTTTGGAGGACACTTCTACATGTCAAATTGTTGTATTTTTAAACCAAATTGTTACATCTCCCTTGCCAAGGGAGAGTGTGGTATGGCATAACATGACTTGCACTTCCCCCGTTTTGCCTTCACAACAACCCTGCGAGGTAAGCCGAATGAATGTGGCTGATCCAAGGTGACCCAGTGAGCTTCACACTGCCTTTCTTATGACCTTAAAGAAATCTGATGTCCTCTTATTTGGTGGAGGGCCTCTGTTTTCGCTCTCATTTTTAAAATAACTTTTATTTAGAATATAGAATAAACAAAGTGTACAGGGAAAACACCAAATGTATGCACTACATAGGATAATTCCCATTCGTTTCAAAAGCAATAAGCATTTGGCTGTGTCCAAAAAGGGAGAGGAGGCATCCTTCTTAAAATTCATCTATATGAATCAGTAGTTTACACAAGGCATGTTCATTTCCAAAATCAGAAATAAAGGAATATCGCATGTTACAGAAATGTCTATCACATCTGAATTTGGTAGTCTTCTTCAGCAAGGGCTATGGTCCGAACTCTGGTCATCCATTTCCGGAAGGTGAGGCTTATTGCCTTTTTCTGAAGTAAGTCCAGTCAATGGTCAGTCCAGTCAGCTATTGATGGAGGTGGCCTTTTGCCTCAGGTGCAAATTGACTTGGATTGGCTCTGTTTTCTAGATGGGGCTCAATTCAAGCTCCCACAAACTTCAACCAGAAGGGCCAATGGTAACAGATGGGAGTTGTAGTGCAAAATGGCTGGAAGGCCACGATTTCTCACACCAGTTGCAAGGGAGGGACACTGTCAGGTGCCCAGTGGGAGATCAAGACCACTCCTGCTTCCAAGGGGTCAGTGGAAAGAGTGCTTGGTTTTACTACCTGGAAAAGATCACTGTAGTTTTGTGAGGCATTTAGCCTTCTGGGTCAAAGAGCTCTGGACCCGCAACAAACTCCAACTCCCAGGATTCCATAGCCTTGAGCCAGGGCAGTCAAAGTGGTGCCGAACCGGGTTATTTCTCCAGTGTGGCTGCAGCCAAGGGCTGTATTCACACTAGAGAAATAATCCGGTTTGGCACCGCTTTAAGTGCCCTGGCTCAAGGCTATGGAATTCTGGGAGTTGGAGTTTGTTGTGGGGCCCAGAGCGGAGCTTTGCTCCGCTCTGGGCCCACAACAAACTCCAACTCCCAGAATTCCATAGCCTTGAGCCAGGGCACTTAAAGCGGTGCCAAACCGGATTATTTCTCTAGTGTGAACACAGCCATAGTTTCTTCCCCTCACCTGAAATCTGAAGGTCCAGGGAGATCCAGCTTTTTAACCTTCATTGAGCCATGACTTTCACCCGTTAACGTTAAGAAAGTCCCTCATTCTCAGCCTCTGTCTCTACCTTGCAGGGTTGTTGGGAGGATATGATGGGGGAAGACTAGAAAGGCCAGTTAAACCCCCCCCCCTTTGAAGATGCCCTATCTTTTGCCAAGGAAAACCCCTCCCGTCCCCAAACCCCAGATCTGTGAAAGAGGGGCTGCCATTTCTTTTTTTGTCAGTGGACAGGGAAATAAACTCTGCACATGCTCAGAAGGATGGGGAAAGATCCGAAACCGGGGCTAAACGAGAACCAGCTGCTTTTTGATGGGAAAATGAAGTATGTATGCACATGGGTGTGTTCGTATACACCCATATCGTGCACAATATTTGTACACACCCATGTTGCGCATTTATTGTACATATATACATAGCTGGTGTAGTGATTTCCTTGTCGGACTCGAGAGAGGAGGGTTCGAATCCCGGCTCTGCCACGGGAACCCAGTTGAGCAAGTCACACTCTCTCAGCCTCAGAGGACGGCGACGGCAAACCCCCTCTGAAGAAACTTGCCAAGAAAACCCCAGGATAGGGCCGCCCTAAGTCGGAAAAGACGTGTCGGAGCACAGCAACAAACAATAATGGTCCATACCTTCCTCCCTCAAGATGACAAAGGTGTCCTGCAGCAGGATTTGGGTGCCATTCCCCCTTAACACACAAACACACACACACACACACCGCCCTTTGTCGCCTGTATCTCTCACGTCTCCTTCCTATAAACCAAATCTTCCTTCTGTCTAAATATTTGCGGAAGGAACCTGTATTAAAGGCTTAACCGAATTTATACCCCTCCGCTTTCATCCCGGTTGTGGTGTGGTGTGTATGTGTGTGTATACATATAAACACACACACACACACACAAAGTCTCAGTTTGGTGGTGTGTCTGCACACACACACTAACACTCACACACACACACACACTGCTTTGGGGGTTGGCTTGGCGGGTTGCGAGCGCTGCGAGTTGGTCTGGAGCCTTTCCAGCTCGGAGCCGGCGTTTCCGATGTTGAATTTCCCAACGAGTATTTACCATCATAACTAATTTAAGGCCATTATTAAATAGGAAATTCTCAGCAGGGCTCCTTAATGATGGAACGCGGGGCTAATTAGCCAGGTTCGGTCTGCAGGGAAGGAAGGAAGGAAGGGCTGCGCGCGGCATGCAAATGCCGGCTTCCCCGGGGGAAGGCACGAGGCTGCGTCTGCACGGGAGAAATAACCCGCTTTGGCACCGGTTTAATGACCTTGGCTCAAGGCTATGGGATTCTGGGAGTTGGAGTTTGTTGTGGGGCCCAGAGCGGAGCCCTGGGAAATATCTCACAAAGCGACAACTTCCAAAACTCTATAGCATTGAGCCACATACGTTAAAGTGGTATCAAACTGGATCGTTTCTGCAGTGTGGATCACACACTAAAGGGGTTCAATCCCAGTTTATCTCTGCAGTGTGGATTGCAGCCTTAGAATAACGGCTGCAAAGCAACGAGGGAGACCCTTGGAAGGGAGGTGTCTCCTACCTAAACGTCTAAACGTTTCTCCTCTCCCGCCCTAACCTTTCATGTTTAATGAATGAATCTGCATTGCAGTCTCTCTCTTTGCTCCCTCCCGAGTTTTAAACCTGCCAAGCATCGCACAGAAAGAGGCCGTGATCCTCATCTGCCTATGATTCCAAATTAAAGTTCAAACGGGCCGGCTTTACAAGCCGCTTGATCCTGTATCATCGCCTCTCGTGACCCTTCAATTACTATTTAATAGAATTACAGTTTTAAATCCCAATAGTCTTAAAGAATTTCTTTTTCTTTTCTTTTCTTTTTTATCACACAGACCGAATATAGCCCGGCACCTTTCAGTGTTGTTGAACCATTGCATTTGACCCAATTTCGGCTTTCGTGTGTTCCTACAAGATGTTAGGAGAAGTACTTTTAATCTTTGCAGAGTACTGTAAATGGTTAAGCCGCCTTGTGAAGGTTGCATATTGCAAAGAAGAATTCAAAAAATATAGCCCTCTTCGTTTGTAAAATCATAGAATCATAAAGCTGGAAGAGATCCCCAAAGGCTATCCAATCCAACCCCATTCTGCCATGCAGGGACTCACAATCAAAGCAATCCCAGCAAAAGGCCATCCAGCCTCTGTCTAAAAACGTCCAAAGGAGGAAACTGCACCACTTTCCATGGCAGCTGTCCAACAGCTCAGGTCTTTCTAATGTTGAGGTGGAATCTCTTTTTTCCTGTAGTTTGCCTCCATGGCTTCCCGTTCTGTTCTCTGGAGCAGCAGAAAACAAGCTTGCTCCCTCCTCAGTGTGACATCCCTTCAGATATTTAAACAGGGCTATCATATCACCTCTTAACCTTCTCTTCCCCAGGCTGAACATACCCAACTTCCTAAGTCTCTCCTCATAAGGCATGATTTCCAGACCCTTCACCATCTTAGTTGCCCTCCTTTGGACATGCTCCAGTTTCTCCACATCTTTTTTGAATTGTGGTGCCCAGAACTGGACACAGTATTCCAGGTGGGGCCTGACCAAAGCAGAATAGAGTGGCACTATTACTTCCCTTGATCTAGACCCTATACTTCTATTGATGCAGTAAAATTGCATTGGCCTTTTTAGCTGCTGCATTGCACTGTTGACTCATGTTTCCACTGCCTTTGTCCACCAACGACCATCCTTAAAACTGGGCTTGCCACTTCATTTCCCTACTCAAATGATTTTTTTTTATTTCCATGGACATTCTCGCACACTAATGGCATATCTAGGCCTGTCCCTGGCTTTCCACTCCACCAAATGCATCTGAGGAAGTAGACTGAAGTCTACAAAAACTCATGCTGCCAACTTCCTCCTTTCAGTTAGTCTCAAAGGTGCTACAACATTTCTCTACATACCGATTCTACAGACTAACTTGGCTATATCTTTGAATTCTAATTAATTATAAGCTCCAGGGTCGTAATCCAACGCTGAAACCACTGCACCAGGATTCAGAGAGATATAGCCGTGTTACCAATTTCTCAATTTTCTTTGGAAAGATAGCGAGAGAAAGATTTCTTCTTTTACCTGAACTATTCATGGCCTCTGTGCACATTTAGATTCAAGACATTAGTAAACTTTTCTTTAAACTGCGAGCCACTTGTCTTGTTTCTGAGCCAGTCTCACTTCTTAAAGAAGCATCAAGGTTTCTACTACTCTGGTCCAAAACACACTGGCTGCATTCACACTGGAGAAATAACCCGGTTTCATACCGCTTTAACTTGTTGTCTGGGTCAGTCGCTATGGAATTCTGGGAGTTGGAGTTTGTTGTGGGGCCCAGAGCGGAGCAGAGCTCCGCTCTGGGCCCCACAACAAACTCCAACTCCCAGAATTCCATAGCCTTGAGCCAGGGCACTTAAAGCGGTGCCAAACCGGGTTATTTCTCCAGTGTGAATGCAGCCACTGAAGATAGAAATAGCAGGTATCTATATATAGACAGAGACACACTCAGACGTGGGCCCTTTAGATGGCAGCAAACCCTGCAAAACGAAGCAGCAAGCCGAAGCTCACCGACTGACCAGAAGAGCCCATTCAAGGCTGCATCCACAGCGGAGAAATAACCCGGTTTGGCACCGCTTTGATTGCCCTGGCTCAAGGCTATGGAATTCTGGGAGCTGGAGTTTGTTGTGGGGCTCAGAGCGCTCCGCTTGGGCATGTGAAAGAGTTGTGATGGAGTGTGTATAGTGTTTGTGTAGAGAGGGGAGATGCTTCGTGTTTGGAGAGAAGAGACAGGGTGACCCAGGCGTCCTCCTTTTCGAGGACAGGCCCTACATTTCATCCTTCCCTAGAGGAGGAACCCCCCAAAATCTCCTCCTTTTGGAGCCTGGTTAAGAAGCACCGGTCCTTAGCTTTTCTTTTGTAGAACATCCTCCCTTTTTCTCCACTTTTTTTCCTCCATTTTTGCGGAGCTTTGTCCTCTTACCCCTGGGATAAGAAGAGAAGGTGATACAAAGGGTGGCGGCGGTTGTGTAGGAGTGTGTGGTGTGTGTGTGTGTGATTGTGGGTCTGGGAGTGAAAGGAGGATGCCTGGCTTGGGCTTGTGAGTGTGATTTCCTGCGTGTGCAAAGGGGAGGCCGGGTTGTGTGCCAAAGGGAAAGGGGATCTCTGTGTATGTGT
The DNA here is from genome assembly GCA_034509955.1 of Urosaurus nigricauda. Taxonomy (NCBI): domain Eukaryota; kingdom Metazoa; phylum Chordata; class Lepidosauria; order Squamata; family Phrynosomatidae; genus Urosaurus; species Urosaurus nigricauda. Next base: position 353,936,137 of record JAOEGL010000001.1, on the reverse strand, counting down.
GTGTGTGTGTGTTGCCCTCTCCCCAGCCCTGGCCTCGTCCTTCCCCCTTCTGCTGAATCCAGGGCAGCGGAGAGCTCAATGAGGCCCTGCATGACTAAACACGAATGGGAAAGTGGTGCTCAGCTAAGCGAGGAGAAATGAGAGCCAGGCCGGGGCACCAACGTCCCTCTCGCTTTTCTCTCCAGAAGGACCTTCCCCAAAAGCAAAAGCAAAAGCAGGGAGCCCTCGCCTCCTCCAGACTGGACACACGGAGAGGCTCCAGCCACACTGCAGGGATAACCCGGTTTGACCCCGCTTTGAGTGCTCTGGCTCGTTGCTATGGAATCCTGGGAATTGGAGTGTGTTGCGGGCCCCCCAGAGGGGGGCTAGCAGGTGATTTAGGGCCTTAGAGACACATGTTGAGAGGTACGCAAATACACATGTGTGTTGTGTGTGTATATACACACTGTGTGTGTGTGAATATATATATATAGAGAGAGTGTGTGTGTGTGTGTACAGTGGGACATTGAGCCTACTATATGTGTGTGTGTGTACACACACAGAATATATATATATATATATACACACACAGTGTGTATATACACACACAACATACAAGTGCATTTGTGTACCTCTCAACATGTGTACCTCTCAACATACACACACACACACATATACACGTACACAGTGTGTGTGTGTGTGTGTGTGTGTGTATACACACGTACACAGTATATATGTGTGTGTGTGTGTGTGTGTGTATACCGTACATGTGTATTTGTGTATCTCTCAACATGCGTCTCTGAGACCCTAAGACAGCACACACACACACATATACGCGCACACACATTTGTTGCACATACATTTGTTGGAGTTAAGTGCTTTCAAGCCAATGTGTTAACTCGTGGCGGCCCTATTTTGATCAATAGCCCGCTTTGATCTTTTTAGGAAAGGCGGTATATAAATAAATTATTATTATTATTATTATTATTATTATTATTATTATTCAAGGCTGCCCTCTTGGCCAGGTTTGCTCAGAGGAGGTTTGCCATTGCCTTCCTCTGAGGCTGAGAGGGTGTGACTCGCCCCAGGCCGCCTAGTGGTTTCCCATGGCCCTGTGGGGGGATTCGAACCCTGAGCTCCCGGAGTCCCAGTCCCACACTCAAACTCAGACCATGACTTCTCATATACGGATCTGTACGCGTATACGCACGCCTTTCTATGGGCCCAAACACACAGAGAGACACATATGCAGGCAGGTTTATACAGGTGAGTGTGGTTTCGTGTACACGTTGCACACAAAGAGACACACATGTGCATAGACATGTGCACAGACATAGACAATATACATTGTTGTTGTGTCCCTTCAAGCCGTTCCCAACTTATGGCGGCCCCAAGGCAAGCCCATCCCCAAGTTTCTTCAGAGGGGGTTTGCTATGGTCATCCAATGAGGCTGAGAGAGTGTGACTTGCCCAAGGTCACTCACTTGATTTACATGGTCGAGGTGGGATTTGAACCCTGGTCTCCAGACTGGCTCTCAAATAGGTACGGGTCGGTATCGTTTTGTGTGTACACACACCTGACACAATTCCCTGCGTAAAACCTTTTGCACGGGAGCAAAAACAAAAGAAGGCCCTAGCCAGCTGGAGTGTGGTGGGGACTCCCATTGATTTTAATGATCTGGTTTACAATAAAACACACACACATACACACACACACACTGGAGGCAATGAAGTGGACCTGAAATAAATTCCTCTCTCGTAACTCAAAACAGCTCCCCGGACTTGGATGCCAAAACCGGGTGAGGAATGATGGCTAGTGAAACACACTGGAGAAATAACCCAGTTTGGTCCCGCTTTAACTCTTTGTCTGGGTCAGTCGCTATGGAATTCTGGGAGCTGGAGTTTGTTGTGGGGCCCAGAGCGGAGCTCCGCTCCGCTCTGGGCCCCACAACAAACTCCAGCTCCCAGAATTCCATAGCCTTGAGCCAGACAAGTTAAAGCGGAGCCAAACCGGGTTATTTCTCCAGTGTGGATGAATCCTCATTCAAGACATCTGGTGCCGCAATACACTACATTTCCCAGGATTTCCTAGCACTGAGCCAGGGCAGTTAAAGCGGCCTCAAACTGGATTAATTCTGCAGTGGTGAAAAACCGGCGAAGCAACACTAAATCTTAGAGTCTAAAAAGAATTTATAGCACACAAAAAAACCCCAACAACAACAACAACAACAACACAACTCTGGGATGACTCATGAACCAAGCTGGTCCATAATCCCCCCCCCCTCCATTCGTGGTAAAGGGACCATGTTTCCTGCAAGCCCGACCCTTCAGGTGGAGGAGGGCAGATGCCTACAAGGCGGATTAGCCGAAGTATTGAGATTTAAAGGTCAGTGGGAGTACATCCATTGAAATCCCCAAATGCTCAGGCTTAACTAGCTCCTGGATAGAACTGGGAGGGACTGAAAAGAAGGATCGTTGACAACAGGCTGGCACTCAAGGAGACAGGACCATTAAACCAAATCATTTAATTTAATATCTGGGGCCACCCCTTATAAGACCTGTTGTTGTTCTTCTTATGTGCCTTCAAGTCATTTCCGACCCATGTCGGCCCTCAGGCTAAAGCTATCATGGGGCTTCCTTGGCTAGTTTTCTTCCTCTGAGGCTGAGAGAGTGTGACTTGCCCAAGTGGGTTTCATGGCCCAGCTGGGAATCAAAGCCTGGTCTCCCAAAGTCACAATCCAATGCTCAAACCACTACGCCACGCTCTCAGGAACATTTATTTCCTCCATGTGGACACTATCTGTCACAACGCAAACAATCCACATCCATTTTCTCAGGACTGTGTCCAGAATGTAACTTGCTTAAGAGAGTGTGACTTGTCCAAGGTACCACCCAGTGGGTTTTCATGGCCGAGCCGGGATTCGAACCCTGGTCTCTCCTTGTCCCAGTCCAACTCCGAAACCACTACAAGGCCAAGTCAAAGGCTCCAAAGACAGAAATGTAGCCCACAAACGAGATTTGGGATCCAGCGCCAGCCTGTAGCCTTTAAAACAGCGATGTCGGCTTGCTTTTTAAAGCAAGAGGATGGCATTCTAGCCTTTCCCGATTTGGGTACAGAGAATGTATCCACGTTGCAGATACAATCCAGTTTCAGACCGCTTTAACCACCCTGGCTCAGTGCTAGGGAATCCTGGGAATTGTACTTTATTGTGGCACCAGAGCTCTCTGACAGAGAAAGCCAAACGTCTCACAAAACTACAGTTGCTAGAAGTCCTTAGCATTGAGCCAAGGCAGTTAAAGCGGTCTCAAACTGGATTATTTCCCAGAATAGCATAGCACTGAGCCACGGCAGTTAAAGTGGCGTCAACCCGGATTATTTTTCCCAGTGTGGATGCAGCTCAAGTCTAACAATAGGGATGAAAGCAACTGTTTATCCGGTATTCGGTCTCCCGGTTTGGGTACAGAGAATGTACCCACGTTGCAGAAACAATCCAGTTTCAGACCGCTTTTAACTGCCGTGGCTCAGCGCTATTAAATTCTGGGAGTGCTCAAACTCCCACTCCCAGAATTGCTTAGTTGGAGCGGTGTCAAACCAGGTCACATTATCTGCAGTGCGGATGCAGGAAAAGAGAGACACAAACCCAATCGGTATTGACCCCACCACCACCATCCCTCAACCCCCCACCCCGCAAATTCCCAATTCCCCCCAATCTTCAAAATGTGTGTGGGGGATAGGACATTACAAAACAACACTCATATAAATATAAATTCATTCATCCCTGCTCCAAATGGAGGGCCTGGACCTGCCTTCCTGGTCAGAAGGCTCCAATGGAGGACCTGTCCAGGAAAAGGAGGACTTGCCCCAGGGTAGAGGCGCTTCTCTCTATCTCCCTCTGGCGGCGCTGGTCGGGGCTGCCCCATGGGAGGCTGTTTCGCCTTGTCTGCTGCCATCTGGCCTCCTCCTGCCGGGCCTTTTTCCTTCCCTTTTGCCTATTGATCAAACGCACTTCAGCTTCCGAGTAATTTCATCTTAATCAAGAGTCCAGCTTGTCCCGGATAATAAACTAATATAGGAGAAGGGGCTTGTCGATAACGATCGGCCAAAGCAAGGAGGAGAGGGGGAAGGTGGAAGGGAAGGGAAGGAAAGGAAAGGAAAAGAAGGGAAGAAAAGGAAGGAAGGAGGAGGCAAGCCCCCCAGTTTGGTGCCTTTCGATAGGCCCTATCTTCCCAGGGCAGATGGCTCCAGTGGGGCGAAAGGGGGTGAGCAGCGAAGGCTTAAGGGCCGATTTTCATAGATTTACACCTCAATCAACCGTTTCGGTCCCACATGCAAATCCGGCACCGACTTAGGTTGATCTTCTCGGTGCGGAAAAACAATACACCGCTTTCCTTATGCTCCTCATCTTAAGCCTAGAGCCCAGGTTTAGGGGGCTTCCGAAAATAAAAATAATAAAAATAAAAATAAATCTCCCTTTTTATTACTCTGGAGTCAAGTCCCTCAAAGGCAACGGACCTTGAGGAGGCAAAGAAAAGAAAAAGAAAGAAGGGGGGAAAGAAAGAAAGAAAGAAAAAAGAAAGAAAGAAACCAGGAGGGAGGGAAAAACTGGAAGAAAGAGCCAGACTAGTAACTCAAGCCTGAATTGTGCATTTACTTGGAAGTAAGTCCCATAGATCTTAAGGGCAGTAAGTCCCATAGATTTTAAAGGCACTAGTTAGAAGCCTTTTGCTTTGGGGATAAGTCACATTGAATAAAGTGGGCCTTACTTTCTTCCCCCCCCCCTTCTTTTTTTCCTTCCTGTGAGCCGCCTTGGGTGCCTTTTTGGGAGAAAGGCGGCATTATATATATCTATATATTTCCGAGTAAATACGCAAAAAAATCTGGGTCGAGGTGGGAAGACTTACCAAAAAAAACCTCAGAAGTAAAAGATGCAGGGAATAGGAATGCAATTTAAGATGCAAAATGCTTCCAAGGAAAGGCTCGTGGGGTTTTTTTTTGGGGGGGGGGAGGGTTGCATTTCTGGCCCTACAATCCCGAAGTGGATTTTATAGTTTCTCTGCTAAAAAGAGAGAAAAGGTATAGAGGTGTAGAGAAAGTCTTTGAGAAAGCTGAGATACAGAGTCTTCCCCTGGAAGAAGGAGAAAGAGATTTTTAAAAATATATTTTCCGCCTGTTTGTTCTGAAAACCCATTGGGTTGTTGTTGTTGTTTTAAGAGTGAAAAATGAGAAACATCCACTCCTTGTTGCTAAAGCTTAAAAGGACCTTTCTGTTACTAAAACATGCCCGGATCCTTCGATTTGATTCTCAAAGGCTGCTAAACAAAATGATCTCCAAAGCATTGCAGAAGAAGAAGAAATATTCTAACAAGAGCAAACTCAAATTAAGACCGAATACCGGTTGCTTTCGTCCCTATTTTTAGACTTGAGCTGCATCCAGACTGGAAAAATAATCCGGGTTGACACCACTTTAACTGCCATGGCTCAATGCTATGCTATTCTGGGAAGTGTAGTTTGTTGCGGCACCTGTGGTGCCGCAACAAACTACACTTCCCAGAATAGCATAGCATTGAGCCATGGCAGTTAAAGTGGTGTCAACCCGGATTATTTTTCCAGTCTGGATGTAGCCCTGACTTCGGAGTAAACACAATATTGTTCTGGGACTGGAAAAATCCTCTTAATCTGAAGCAGTGGCAGAAAAGGTAAGATTAGAGTCTCTGGAACCAGAGAAGGCTCCCTTTTAAACCTCCGAATAATTCCGATTTATTTATTTCGCCTGCAAAAAACAAAGCAGCATCTCGCATCTTCTCTGTCCCGAAAAATAAATAAACCCTGTGGACAGACTGACCGAGCGATAAATCAAATCGATTCCCAAAAAATCGCTGAAAATCAACAGGATAGAATGAGAGAGAAGAGAGAGAGAAATTGTGCTATATATCCCAACAGAAATTGAGTTACAGATAATAATAATAATAATCCCTTTGAAAGGCGGCTTTTTGGGCCTAACCCTAGAATATTCTGTGTTTCTCAATTGAGGGATAAAGAATGGATCCTCACTGCAGAAATAATCCGCTTTGGCCCCCGCTTTAACTGCCACGGCGCCATGCTCTGGAAATCTGGGATTTGTAGTTTGTTGGGTCCCTACTGAAAGAGGATGCTAAATGTTGGGTCCCTACTGAAAGAGGATGCTCACAAAACTACACCTCCCAGAATCCCAGAGCATTGAGCCAGTTGAAGCGGCATCAAACCGGGTTATTTATGCAGTGTGGATGCAGCTCTGGATCCCAAAACGCTTTGCACTACATTAGTCGGCCATTTCCTACCAAGGCCCCCTAAAAAAAAACCCAAAACGATATCAAGGGATTTAGAGGTCCTTCTGTTTTATACCTCCAAATTCAGAGCCTAGTTCAATCCCAACTGAATCCATTTCAAGTTCCCTAAGGCTTCAGCCTTGTTTCAGGAAAGCAAAATATTTAAATATCGACTAAATATTTAAAGCCAAGCTTGAAATCATCAGAAAAGTGTTCTTGCCTAAGGATGGTCCTCTAAGAACAGAGACCGACTCCGAAGTTTCTTCCTGAACCAAACGTTGAAGAGGATGGATCTGCATTGAACCTAATGGGTCTAAGGCAACGGTATCGGAGAAGCTTATTTGGACCCATTGGAACCAATGTGGAGTCTCGCTTCTCTCTTGTTCGCATCAACCTGGACTTTAATCCCATTGAACACAATGGGATTTAGTTAGCCCCAGGACTGGGATGCGGTTTTCTCCTCGATGGTTGTGGGGGGTGAGAGAAAAGGGGCTTTCTTCAGAGGTAAATGTATCCCTTCTCTTTACAGCCCGATCCCCCAAACTTTGGGGTCTGAGACATTCAAAACAAGCGGGAAGAAGCTCCTTCCAAGTTCAAGTATTTAGGATCGAGGGCAAATCCCTGCTATTTTAACCCACTTTGAATCCCGGGCAAATTCCGGTTGACCTGGGAGAGGAAACTGGTTAGTTGTAGCTGTTTGAGATGGCTAGTTTTGGGTTCGTTTTCAAAAAGAGACCCAAACTGAAGACCGAAACCTCTGGATCTAAACGAGTACAGTAAGGAAGTAGAGCCGAATCAAGACTGATCAGGGTTTGGGCGTGTGAAAAGGACACTTTCATATGTGTTTGTGTGTGTTGGAGGGTCCTTTTAGCACCTGGCCTAGTGGTTTGAGCCTTAGATTATGACTCTGGAGGTCAGGGTTCGAATCCTGGCTCGGCCATTAAAACCCCCTGGGTGACCTTGGGCAAGTCACACTCTCTCAGCCTCAGAGAATGGGCAATCCTCTGAAGAAACATGCCAAGAAAAACGCGCGATCGGGTCTCCAACAATCGGGAAACGACGTGAAGACACACAACAACAACAACAACAACAACGACCCTCTCTCTCCCTGCTGCTGGATTGTTTTGCCTCGTTCCGTACTTCACCGACATCCCAGAATCATCTCTGTCTTAGAAACCATTCCCATTCTTCCCTAAGCTCGAAATCCTCATATTCCCAACAAGCGGATAAATCAATCAAAGTAAGTGGATTTTCCTCTCCCTCTTTTTATTCTCTCTCTCTCTCTCTTTCTTTCTGCCTCTTTTCTCTGGGTCTCTCTCTCTCTATCTGTGGGATGCTCCAGTCCATGCCAAGCATCACACACACACACACACACACACACATTGCACACATACACAAACGATCCCGATCCAGAGAGACCCAAAGGCTTCCATTGCTGCCTCAAAGGGAGGAGGAAGAAATCCACTTTTCTTTTCCTTTGGAAACCGGTGGGACTGCAGAAGAAGTTTCACTTGGGGAGCCTCACTAGTCCACCATCTGATCCAACCCGATCCCACGATTCCTTTATTATAGGAATCTATGAAGACATCTGACGCCAGCTTTACTTGAGCATCAATAGTTAAGATCCAGATTTGAGAAACTGCAGCAAAGACAACCGTCTTAACATTTTCCTTCCAGCCCACTGGAAAGAAAAGATCCAAAACTTCACCTCTCCCCCACAAAAATCATGGCACCACCACCCCTTCCACACACATACACACACACACAATCACAACTATTGCCCACCCCGACAAACGACCGTAGGAAAGCAATTCGGAAATCCCGAAATGAGTTTGGCAATGGTCAAGAAGAAGAAGAAGAAGAAAAATGCCAGGCACGTTGTTTGGCCTAATCCCCCTGCAAAGTTTCCAAATGGTATTTTCAAGTAAAAACAAGTTTAGAAATCGCCTCTTCTGAATGCACGCTTGACTAACCTGCCCTCGGGCCTTAAAAAAGGCGGGGCGACGGATGGAAGGAAGGAAGGAAAGGATTTTATTTCATATTTTTAGGGTGTCTGGGGGATCCCCCAAAGTGACTCAGGACCGGCCGGACAAAGAAAGACCCTTTTCAAGCCAACTTGGGAGTCGAGAAAAGGAGCCCTAAACTGATGGAAAGCAGCGGGATTTGGGTCGGTGAGTTTTGGAGGGGTGGGTAGGCTGTCCTATTTATCTTGACAGACTCCCCCCCCCTCTGCAAAAATTAAAAGGATACCAAAAATACACAAACACCCCCAAGCCTCTAAAGTCTCTAAACACAACCAAAACACAAGCCAGAATTTAGGCAGAGGGGAAGGAGAAGAAAATAAAAGGTGACTATTATTTTTATGGCGGCGGAGGCGGCGGCGGCGGGGGGGGGATAATAATGGTGGGGAAAATGGTCTGGAAAGGCACCCTTGAAAGAAGAGGTCCATCCACCATCCCCTTCCTGAGATTGGAGAAGTTTTGCCTGGATGGGAGAGGGAGGGAAAAGGCAACCTGATGGACTCCCGACCCCGAGATTCCCCCAAAGATGACCGGCTTGCCAGACCCCTTCCTTGCAAGGAAGTGGATTTCCCAGGGCTAGGGGCTAACTCTACAAGAAATCATCCTTCCCTGAGGTTCACACTCACAACCAACAGGAGATCCCCTTGCGATGCCAGTGGAGCAGTAAGGAGCAGAGACACAACACTTCAGCAAAAGAGGTCACGCCGCGGGCGCCTTCCTCGACCCAGAATGAGAAGCCAGGCCCAGGTTCATTCAAAGTCTTCTCTCTGGTCCTTGACCGGGGAGCAACCAACAACGCATTAGAGACAGAAGCTTCTTCAACCACAGCTTTGCCCAACCCACCCAAGGACACTTAAATGGAGATATCTTCTGCCCCAGGTGGCTCCCCAGTCCCTAGAACCGTGGCCGCATTGACTTCCATGGGACCTGGGAATCATGAGTTAGGTCATCCCGATCCTTAAGAAAGTCCTGAATGGGGTTGACCTCCAACTGGAAGAGCTTGAGATGTTCCCTTCAGCTCAGACCCGAAGCAGGTTTGCGTATCAACTGAGCAAGGCTCTTCTTGCTTGCCCTCTTGGCAGGTAAGCAAAAAAAAAAAAAAAAAAAAAAAAAAAAATCTTTAAATTTTAAAGGTGGAAAGGACCACCACAAGGGTCACCTAGTTCATCTCTAGCCTAGGGTCATCTAGGAGTTGAGGGGGCTTACTTCCGAGGAAGCAAGTTATGGAGCCATGGATGCTTCTGGACCAGAAAGTTCTCCATGGGTTGAAAGTACTGAGCCCCCCCCCCATCATAACAGAAACACCAACGTCACCGAATAGATAAGAAAAAATGGAATACTGTATTTGATTGTTTTGTTGTCTTTTTTTTTTTTAAGAAAGTTTGTACATATAGATAAACACGCAGTAAAAGGAAACAGTGGCATAAGCGTCCTAGGCGGAGTTTAAGAAGAGATATTTCCCCCCCCTCCCCGAAACAACAACAAAAAAAGCTGCTATTTAAATACTCAAAAAATGCTTTTGCATAAGAGAACGACAGTGGCACCTTATTCCTGGTTTCGCCTCTCGGTCAAGGTCCCTTTTGGAAACTGAGTCCGTCGCCTCTTGGACGGCAAAGTTTGTGCAAGGAACTCAGGAGTTCAGGGGAAAATGTTCTTTTAAAAAAAGAGAGAGGGAGAGAGAGAGAAAGGGAGGGAGGAAAAAGAGAAGAAGAAAAAAAGAAAGGCGAGAGGGGAAGAGAGAAAAGGAGGAGGCAGAGAGAGAGAGAGAAGAGAAGGAAAAGAAGAGCAAAAAATCTCATATACAAGCATTTTCTTTCTACACATATATTACAAACTTGGGGGGGGTGGCGGGAAGGGGGAAGGACCGCATCGGTTTTCTTTTTTTTTTTTAAGATATACATAATTCATATAAAATCTCGAAATAAAAATAAAAATCTGTTACAGTCATAACTATTCTTTTTCCACATTTATAACCAGTACCCACACACAGGCAGTGACAGAAGTGTAGAAAAAAAGGTGCTTACGAAGAAAATGATTGTCTGTTGAACGAAAGAATAAAAATAAAAACAAAGTATTATTATTATTATTATTTAAAAAAACAATAATAACAGCAACCCAACGACGGAGGGGATGAAGAGGAGGAGGAACTGGGGACAAAATTGCCTCTATAGTTTAAAACCATTAAAACCATTCGCATAGACTGGGGGTGGGGGGGGGTTACAGACCCATAGAGACACAGATTGATTTAGAAAACAAATTTCCAACCGAAAGGCGATAAACATTTCTTATTTCCCTCTTCAAAGAGTTCCTTTAATTTTTTTTTTTTTTTTGTTAAAAAATGTTTTTTCCCCTCTCTCCTTTTTTGTACAAACTTGTTCGGCGTTGTCCTTTCTTCTCTCTCCTCCCCTCCCCAGTCTTTCTTTCTTTCTTTCTTTCTTTCTTTCTTGTTTTTGTTTTATTTTAAAATTTGTCCATTTATTATAGAGAATATTATATTTTTCCCCTCCCTTCCCCCGATACAAATTGAATCGTCGCCGTCATGCAAAATGGGTGAAATGCAGTCTTGATGGGAAAGCGCGAACCATGAAACCGAAAAAGAAACCGAAAAGAAAAACCGGGGGAGAAAAAAAAAAGGAAAAGAAAAAGAAAAGAGAGCTCGAAACGTGCTTTTTTGTGTTTTGTTTTGTTTTGTCCCGACAAAGAATACAAAGGTCGCCTTCCTTCCTTCTTTCTGTCTTTTTCTTTCCTTCTTTCTCTCCTTCCTTTCTCAATAATAATACGCGTCGTAGCAAAGCGTGGTCATCATTATCATTAATAATAATAACAACGACAATAATAATAATAATGATAGCAATATTTTCCCCTGCTGCAGCATCGCCAACTGTCCAAGTTGTCTGAGATTTCTTTCCTTTGTGTTCTGGGTATCTCCCCCCACCCTCAATTTCCTTTCCCCCAAAGGATTGCTTCTTCCTTTTGTTTGCTAGGTAAAGATTTGGGTTTTTCCATTTTACCCTTTTAAATGTCTGTTTGCCTATTCTTTTCAATTCCCCCCCTTCGGTTTCGGTGCTCTGAATGGGGCACTGAATTATTTTTTTGGGGGGGGGGGAGGAACAGTTTGAAGCTTGGGGCCGAAAGAAGGGGAGGCTTATTTTGCCTTTTTATTTTTATTTTTTTCTAATTTGTTCCCCCCACTAATCCTTTTCTTTCTCGCTGGCTCTCTTTCTCCTTAAGTTCTCAATGTGTGTTGTTTTGTTTTTAATTTTTATGTGACTTTTCTTGTTGCTGTTGCTGTTGCTGCTGCTGCTGTTGTTGTTAAATGTTAAAATGGTGATTATTTGGGTTCCTTTTCCGTTATCATACATCACATTCTGAGTCGCTGGAGGTTACCGAGAGGATGGAAGTGCCCGTCTCGGCTCTTTCTGTCAAACTGGAGACGCTGGTGGTCGGGCTGGCCGCTGTGGACGGAGACTCGGCCGAACTGTGGGTCGCGCAGCCCGGTTCCGACAAGGACCGCATCCCGCTCTGTCCGATCGCCTGGTGCTGGAGCCTAAAAGAGGAGCCGGGGAGACAAACCGACAGCACAAAGCCTTGCTCAGAAAAGAGGCAGGAACCACAGAAGGAGCTGTTGCTGTTGTTGTTGTTGTTGTTTTAAAACAAGGAAAGAAAGGAGGGCCAGAAGGAGTAGCTGTGGGCAAACAAAAAGTAGGACTTTCGGTTCCTACCAGGATTCAAGAGATCCCTTTAGGGTTCGGGGGTGTAGCCATGGGAAAGGATCCCATGGAAGAATGTGGAACAAATGCTCACCTACGCCTTGTTTTATATATGCTCTTTGGGACAACCAAAGAGCAGGGCTTTGGGGTCCCAACAGGGTCGAGGAGATCCCTTTAGGGTTCGGTGTAGCATTAGGATCATTAGGAACAAAAGCTCGTTTTTGCGCCTTATTTTATATGCCTATCCTATCCAAGGTTGGGTGAGAGTGGGGTGGACGCAACCAAAGAGCAGGACTTTGGGGTCCCACCAGGGTTGAGGAGGTTTGTTGAAGCCATAGATCCTTCGAAAAGGAAAGAATGTGGAACAAAAGCTCATTTACGCCTTATTTTATTTATATGCATATCATATCCAGGTTGGTTGGGGCAATCAAAGAGCAGGACTTTGGGGTCCCACCAGGATTCAGGAGATCCCTTTAGGGTCGGTGTGGCTTTAGATCCTTCGGAAAAGATCCCATGAAAGGAAGTGGGGGAAATAGCTCATTTACGCCTTATTTTATATGTATTTCTTATCCAGGTTTGGGTGAGAGGAGGGTGGACAACCAAAGAGCAGGGCTTTGGGGTCCCACCAGGGTTGAGGAGATCCCTTTAGAGTTTTTTTTCCCCTCTTTCCTATGGCTCGGTGTAGTTTCAGATCCTTCGAAAAGGATCCCATGAAAGAGCGTGGAACAAAAGCTGCGATCTCTTCCTCCCTTCCTTCCTTCCTCCACTCCTCCAGCTGCCCCAAGTGGACTTTCTCCAGTCCATTTCAGGCACAGAGAGGAGGGTCATTTATTCTGATTTTGGAGGGAAGGGAGTGTTGGGAGTATAGCATCAATGCCTGTGCCTATAGAGTAAACGGGGGGGGGGGGTTATATGAATATCAAATTTTACCCAAACCATCAATTTTTTGTATAATATTATATAATATCCAACAGGAAGGAGATGACAAAAGAAAACGTTTTATGTGTAAATAACATCCAGAGTAGGGTGGGCAACCAAAGAGCAGGAGTTTGGGGTCCCGCGAAGGTTGAGGAGATCCTTTTAGTTTTTTATTATATTAATTTTATTATTGTATTATTTTATTTATGGCTCGGTGTAGCTTCAGACCGTCCGGAAAGGATCCCATGAAAGCATGTAAAACAAAAGCCTTGTTGTTATCTGTATATCATATTTAGGGTTGGGTGAGAATGGGGTAGGCAACCAAACAGCAGGACTTTGGGGTCTCACGAAGGTTAAGAGATCCCTTTTGTGGGCTTTTTAAATATAATATCCAACTTTTTTTAAAAAAAATGGCTCGGTGTACCTTCAGAGTATTTGGAAAAGGTCCCATGCAAATAAAATGCAACAAAAGCTACGATCTTCCTTCCATCTTTTCTCCCCCCAACTGCCCCAAGTCCAGACTCCCCTAAAGCAAAGAGGCAACTCTCTTTCGAGGGACTCTAAATCCCAGCAGGCTTGAAAGGCCACTCTGGCCAAACTAGACACACCCCTTCTTGCTCCAACTGTGCTTTCCCCTTAAACCCCCCTTTAAAGGGATTTAAAAAAATATATATATCCTTTCCTATCTAGAGAACAACCATCTCTGCTTTTCTTTAGAATTTCGCCTCTTCTCTTCCCTCTTTTTCGGCCTTGTTTTAACCCAGACCATTGAGTTTCTAACCTTTCCGATCTACCAATCGCCACACACACACACACACACACACAACATACACACATATACACACCGCCGTTATACACAATATGTCAAACCAAAGGAGAAACCAGCAGAAAAGACAAGGGAAGGAGATCTTTCAGAAAGCCTTTCTTCCATTGCCTTTTTTTTGGGGGGGGGGGAATGAAACACAAAGGGGGGGGGGTCCATAGGAAAACAATTCAGTCTCTCACACCCCTCGTTCTCCACCTTTTTTTAGGGTGGAAAATATCAGCCCGCTCCCCGATCAGGCATGTGGGCTTCCATTCAAGGATCTTGGGGTCGGGTTTTATGCGGGGAAAGTGGACAATGGTGGGCCGCAGTCTAGCCCCCAGTTCATCCCAGTCTCGGCCACCAGTGACCCCTCCAGTTGCATTTTGGAGAGTCACAAAGGGTCCCCTCGCTATCCCTAGAGAGAGAAGAGAAAGGGCCGCCCGAGATGCCTTGCAGAAAGGAAGATATATATATATAGGTTTTGGAATATAAACAAAAACCCCAGACAAAGGCAGAGCACTGGGGGTCTTAAAAAGAAACAGAGAAGGAAAGCAACGTTTCCCAAGTCCTTGAGGACACTCAGTTCTACGCACACAAAGACATACACACAGACACACACAGACTTGGACACCCGCCGCTATATTTTGTATTTTCCGACACAATTTTTTTTAAGAAAAATGTCTTTTTAGTTCCACAGTATTTGTGGCGAGGACGGTTTGGTTTCTCAGCCTGAGCTTGGAAACACACTCGGATAGATAGATAGATAGATAGATAGATATAGATAGATAGACAAAGGGCTCCTTGGCTGCTGATCCTCACAATTGTCAACAACTAAACCCGATTGCTCCAAGGCTGGTTTTAATGGGGAAAGGGAGCCAGGGAAAATAATCGGTAACTTTAACAGAATACGCTTCATGGGATCCTACAATAAAGGCAGAAGGGACCCCTTGAATCAGACACCTCAAGAAAAGTGAGTTGGGGGAACAGAGTCCACTTTTTCAAAGGTGGAAGGGGGAGGGGAGAGAATCTAGTTTTGAAAAGAGAAGAATAAATAAAATATTTTAAAACACGGATTTCTTGTGTCCTTCTAAAATACTTTGAAAGACAACCTTGGCCCAAGTGGATTTGAATCTCGCTCCCTTTCCTACCTCTGTGTACTGATTTTATAAAAAAATTAAGATAACATAGAAGCTCTTAATATTCCCATGGCATCTACCTTTTTTAGTCTCGCAATAAAAGTTGTCGAATTGTATGGCAGCGGTGCACACATTCGCTCTCCTCTCCTCTGGGTGAGTCTGCCCAAACCACCGGCAACTTCCACGCTTCGGCCCCATTCCTTCCCACCTCCCAAAACTGTCAGGATTGTGGCTGGGCATCGTTTCATTGTCGCCTCCTTCCTTCCCTCCAAAATCAGAATAAAATTTCCCCCCCATCTCTGCCTGAAATGGAATTGGGAAAAATCCACTTGGGGCAGCTGGGAGAAAGGCGGGCTAGAAATCCTTGCAATAAAATAAATGTGATAAAATAAGAGAGTCGCAGCTTTTGTTCCACAGTCTTTCATGGGACTCTTTTCCAGTTATCTACACCGAGCCATTAAAAATAATAATGAAAAGAAACCTAAAGGGATCTCCTCAACCCTGGTGGGACCACAAAGTCCTGCTCTTTGGTTGCCCACCCTGCTCTCACCCAGCCCTGGATATTATTTACACATAAAACAAGGCGTAAATCGAGGTACCACGACCACCCACCCCCAAAAACTGAAAAAAGGGGGAACTTTTCACAATGTTTTTTTTTTACCCTCTTCTCTTTCATCTTGTGTCCCTTCTTTCTTTCCTTTCCAGCAAACGAATTTGTTTGTTTGTTTTATAATTAATAAGGACAATAGAGAAACAGCTGCCTCCTCGCATCCCCCCCCCCCCATT
Organism: Urosaurus nigricauda; assembly: GCA_034509955.1. NCBI lineage: Eukaryota > Metazoa > Chordata > Lepidosauria > Squamata > Phrynosomatidae > Urosaurus > Urosaurus nigricauda. The sequence continues at coordinate 353,920,477 of JAOEGL010000001.1, read as the reverse complement.
CCTTCAGAAGGCTGCTTTGCATTCTACTGTTTGTTTGTTTGTTTGTTTAGACACTTTACTGAGAAAAGATGAAGGAGGAGGGCGACAAAGTTTAGGAGCTGCCAAGTCCAGCTTGCATTAGACACAGCTCCAGAAATGCACCCGGCTCCTTCTCTCTCCGAAGCATTGAATGGTTTCTTGTTGTTCTTGTTGTTGTTGTTGTTGCTGCTGCTGTTGTGTTTGCTGGGATTCACCCTTTTGATCCAGCAGCTGACAAACCGCAGCAAAAGGGCCGAGGGGGCGAAAGGGATTTGGGGAAATTAATTTAAAATAAAATAAGATAAAACAACGCGCTCCAATGCGGAGGGAGGATTTATTGACACAGCGATCCCAGGAATAAAAGGAGAAGAGAAGGGCTTCTGCTTAAGGCTTTCTTTCCCTCCTCTCTTTTACCAAGAAGGATCCCTTGTTAGATCCCCTCTGAAGGAGGGGGGGGGGGGTCCCTAGTGGGATCATTTTTTTAGAAATTGGTGGGAGTATTTATTTACAAAGCGATCCCAGCAATAAAAGGAGAAGAGAAGGGCTTCTGCTTAAGGTTTTCCGTCTTTTCTTTTACTGTTTGTGTGGTGTGTGTGTGTGTAAAAGAGTTAGGTCCCCTGGTTAGATCCCTTATGAAGGAGGGGGGGTCACTAGTTAGATGCATTATTATTTTTAAAGAGATGGTGGCTTTTTAGGAAGCTCGGCCCCCAAACAGACCCACAGGCACACAGTGTTCAAAAAACTAGAGGGAAATTGGACGGGGTGAAGGGCGTCCTCTTTCTCCAAACAGATGGAAGGGCTGAAAGGAGTTTGGAAAGCAAGTAAAACTTTGCAACTGGGCGAAAGGACTGGGTTACTATGGAGCGAGCCCCTGGGCGAATGGAGTTAACCCTCCCTCCCACTTTGGAAGGATGGAGAGGGAGATCCCTTTGGAGAAGGGGGAGAGGGAGATCTAGCTCAAGAGGAATAAAAAACCCTGTGGGATTTTCAAGGACCTGGCTCTTCCCAGGGGAACAAGAACTCCCTTCCACGCTCGGGGCTTTCCTGGCTTTCCAATGGGGCCTTCGCTTCCGACTCTGCTGGAGGAAGGACCCGCTCCACCAAGATCCCCTGCTACCTTTCCTAATCCTCTCCAACACCGAAGGAAGGAAGGAAGAAAAGAAAGAAGAAAGGAAGGAAGGAAGAAGGGAGGAAGGGAAGGAGGGAGGGAGGGAGGAAAGAAGGAAGGAAAGAAGAAAGGAAGGAAAGAAGGAAGGGAGGAAAGAAGGAAGGGAGGGAGGGAGGGAGGGAGGGAGGAAGGAAGGAAAGAAAGAAAGAAAGAAAGAAAGAAAGAAAGAAAAGAAAGAAGGAAGGAGGGAGGGAGGGAGGGAGGGAGGAAGGAAGGAAGGAAGGAAGGAAGGAAAGAAGGGGGTCACAGCCTGGGTGGGCAACCTCCCTTGACTCCCAAGTAGCCACGGCGAAAACAGGCAAGTTGTGTGGCTGTTGTGTGAGAGAAAGCTGGGTTGTGGGTCCCCAACACACACACACACACACACACCTCTTGAAATGTCTTTCTTAGAGCTCTATGGGGAGGATCGGGAAGGGGTTGCTGGGGATGTGAAGCCGAAGGCGAGAGAGAACCCGTTTTGGCTCAAGGCTATGGAATTCTGGGAGTTGGAGTTTGTTGTGGGCCCGGAGCGGAGCGGAGCTCCGCTCCGGGCCCCACAACAAACTCCAACTCCCAGAATTCCACAGCGAGTGGAGCCCGAGAAGCGGTGTGGTTGGTGGGACTGACCTGTTCTTGGCGGCGGCGGCCCGATCCCTCTGCCTGCGGTTCTTGAACCAGTTCCCGACCTGGGTCGGGGTGAGGCCGGTGGCCTGGGCCAGTTCCCTTTTCTTGCTGGGGTTGGGGTAGGGGTCCTGGAGGTACCACTCCCGGAGGAGGCTCCGCGTCCGCTCCTTGAAGCAGTGGGTCTTCTGCTCGCCGTCCCAGATGGTGCGGGGCAGCGGGAACTTCTTGCGGACGCGGTACTTGTCGACGGGCCCGAGGGGCCTCCCGCGGAGCTTCTCGGCCTCCTGGTAGTGGGCCTCGAGCCACATGGCCTGGAGCTTGCCGTGGGACTCCTTGGTGAACTTGTGGTTCTCTAGGATGTGGTAGAGGTCGCGGAAGTTGCCCGTGTGGAAGGCCACCACGGCCCGGGCCGGAGGATGGACTCGTGCTTGTTGATGGCCTCGCAGGCCCCGGGGGCCACCGGCAGCGACCAGAGGAAGCGGCCCAGGCGCTCGATGTCGCCGGTCTCCTCCAGCGTCTCGCAGACGCTGGCCACTTGCTCCGGGGAGAAGTTGAGGGTGGGCAGCTGGAACATGGACAGGTCTTCGGGGGCCCCGACCACGCGCGACGAGGCCGATCCGGTGGCGGCGACGGCGGTGCTGTTGCTGCCACCCCCCGCCTCCTCCTCCTCCTCCTCCTCCTCCTCCTCCAGCTCCAGCTCCGGGGTTGGCGTTAGCGGCGGCGGCGTTGTTGGTGCCCCCCGGCGCTGGCCAGCAGGAGCGACCGGTGATGGTGGTGAGGGTCGCTGGGGAAGTTCGGCAGGAAGAAATGGGTGGGATAAAGCTCTAGAGGGGATCGGAACACCATGGGACCCAGCCTGGCGGACGGAGGGGGGGCAGGCGGCTCGGAGAGAAGAAAGAAGGCGAAAGAGAGGAAGGAGGAGAGGAAGAAAGAGAGAGAAAGAGAGAGAGAGAGGAAGGAAGGAAGGCCGGCAGCTCAAGGCGCCCAGGAAGGGAGGCAAAAGGAGAAGGAGGCGGAGGCGGAGGGAGAGGAGGGGAGGGAGAGGGGGCCCACGCACCCCACGCGCGTCCACACCCGCACCCACGCCCGCAGACACATAGGGGCCCTCATCCAAGCCCCCCTCGCCCCCTCGGAGCCCAGCTTCGCCCCCCGCCTCGCTCGCTCCCACGCGCTCCCGCTCCCGCTCACGGACACGCGGGGAAAAGGCTCACGGTCCCACGCAGAGCCCTCTCCAGACAGGCATCCGACACGATCCCTCTCTCGCTCTCTCTTTGACAGACACACACACACACACACAGCCCTTGCACACGCACACCTCCCGGCCCAAGTCCTGCCACCCGCCGCCGCCGCCGCCTCCGAGGGGGAAAAAAGAAAGAAAGAAAGAAAGAAAGAGGAGGAGGAGAAGAAGAAGAAGAAAAGAAAAGCGAGATTCAGGGACTCGGCGGCGCTGGCCCTATAATGACAACAGCCTCATAATATCTCTCCGAAATCCACCGTGAGTGCAGCGGCGAAGCATTTTGTTTCGCTTTTCTATTGGCCTGCCGGGTGTCGTTGTGGCGTCGCCATGGCACCGCCCTGCCAATCACTGTCAGCCCTGCCAATCATCGGGGACTACGTAAGAGAAGAGGGCCCTCGGAAGGCGGAGGGGAGGGGAAGGGAAGGGAAGAGCCAAGCAGCCCGGAGGAAGGGGAGGGCCGGCGGAGGGAAGCCTCGGCGGGGAGGGACTGAGAAGAAGGGTATGTGTGTGAGTGTGTGTGTGTGTGTTTAATCTTTGCAACTCCTCCTCTTAGCATTGCCCAGATCTTTCTCCCTCGACCACAACCCCCCCCCCAACACACTCTTTCCTCCCGATCCCCCCCCCCCGACAATTATTTTAAACAAATGCGCAAGACCGAGCGCAACACAACCTCCGCTTTGGTGGGTCCGACTCTGTGGGTTGAGTCTTTGCAACTCCCAACCTTAGCACTTGGCTCTCCCCCCCCCCCCCCGCAATAACAACTCACCCTCCAACACACTCTTTCCTCCCCCCCCCCCGCTCCCCATCACTCTTTTAACAAATGCGCAAGCCCCCGAGCCACCTCCTTCGGTGTGCTTGTGTGTTTGTGTGAGTGTTTAATGAGCGCAACTCCTCACCTTCGCGCTGCCCCTTCTCTCACCAGGTCTTCCTCCCTCCAGGAAAATCCGCCCTCCCCAACACACTCTTTCCTTCCAACAAGTATTTTAACAAACACGCAAGACCAGGGCCAACCTCTTCTTTGGTGTGGTATGTACGTGTGTGTGTGTGTGTGTGTGTGTTAATCTTTGCAACTCCTGACCTTAACACGGCCCACTTCACTCCCCCAGGTCTATCTCCCTCAACAACAACACACTCTTTCCTCCCCCATCAATTACTTTAAGAAATGCCCAAAACTAGGCGCAAGCTCTTGCTCGGTGTGTAGTGTGTACTTCCCTGCGTGTGTTTAGTCTTTGCAACTCCTACCCTGAGCACTTCCACTTCACTCCCCAGGTCTCTCGCCTTCCATCCACAATCACACGATTTCCTCCGTCCTCCTTCCGACAATTAATTTAAGCTAGGCCAAGTTTAATCCTGACCAGCAAGACCAGGCGCAACCTCTTCTTTGGTTTGTATGTATGTGTATATATGTGTTTAATTCTTCGCAACTCCTAATCTTAGCACTCCAACTGCACTCCCAAGCTCTTTCTCCCTCCACCCCTCCAAAAAAATTATGTTAGTGAATGCACAACCTCTTCTTTGCTGTGTATGTACGTGCATGTGTGTGTGTGTGTGTTTAATCTTTGCAACTCCTAATCTTAGCACTCCAACTGCACTCCCAAGCTCTTTCTCCTTCCATCAACACACTCTTTCCTCCCTCCACCCCTCCAATATATATATATATATATATATGTGTGTGTGTGTGTGTGTGTGTGTGTGTGTTAGTGAATGCACAACCTCTTCTTTGGTGTGTATGTACGTGCATGTGTGTGTGTGTTTAATCTTGGCAACTCCTAATCTTAGCACTCCCAGGCTCTTTCTCCTTCCATCAACACACTCTTTCCTCCCTCCATCCTCCAAAATTTATTTTAGGGAATGCGCAAGACCAGGAGCAACCTCTTGTTCGGGTGCGTATGTATATATGTGTGTGTTTAATCTCGGCAACTCCTAATCTGAGCGCTGCCTCTACACTCTTTCTCCCTCCATCGACACACTCTTTCCTCCCCAAACCTCCCCCCTCCAACAATTATTTTAACAAATGCGCAAGATCATGCGCAACCTCTGGTTGGGCGCAAGACCCTCCGACTCTATTGGAAGCGGGATCGCCTTCTTGCAGGGGGTCTCCTTTTGCTGAAAGAGGAAGGAAGGAGGGAAGGAAGGGAGAAAAGGTGGGGAGAGGGAGGGGGAAAAAAAGAGGAGAAGACCGTGGGCCAGTTTGGGATAAAAGGGCTCCGAAAGGAGAGCATTTTACCCATGATTTGCACGTAGTTGGGCTTCATTCTGCCTATCTGAGCACTAATAGCGCCGAGGCAAAGGAAAGGGAGATGAGATCATTAGGCCCATCTTCAGGCCACTGACCCGGCCAAGAGAAGCCTGGAAAGGCAGGAGACGATGGAGAAGGACTCAGGGAGTAAGGAGGACTATGGCCAGGGAGGGAAGAGGAGGAAGAGGGTGAGTTTCCGAGCCTTAGCCTTCCTATCCGGAGCCTTAGCCTTCCTATCCGCCCTCCAAAAAAAGAAACAAAACCACCTCCAACTTTCATATAGAGACTCCATTCAACGTCCCAGGGAAGCTTTGCCAAACAGATCCACACTGGAGAAATAACCTGGTTTCATACCGCTTTAACTTGTTGTCTGGGTCAGTCGCTATGGAATTCTGGGAGTTGGAGTTTGTTGTGGGGCCCAGAGCGGAGCTCCGCTCCGCTCTGGGCCCCACAACAAACTCCAACTCCCAGAATTCCATAGCCTTGAGCCAAGGCACTTAAAGCTGTGCCAAACCGGGTTATTTCTCCAGTGTGGATACCGCAGCCCGTCCTGATCTCTGTGTATGTTGCTGTGTCCCAGAATTAGGAATCAAATGGAGTTTTCAGCGAATAAAATCAAGATGGAGAAAATTACACTTTAGGACTCGCAGCAAATTATTTCTAATTCTTTCTCAGCTTCCCATCTCTTGTGTTTCCAAGTCCTCCCCAGCCTTAAAGACCCATTGCCTTTTCTGTGAAATGGTGCTACCAGGAGATATAAGGACATTTCCTATGATCGCATGCAGGAGCCAGCTTTGGTTTGGGTGTTGGGCACTAAAGTTCAAATCCCCGCTTTGGGCGAGTCACACTCTCTCAGCTTCAGGGAGGCAAAGGCAAACCCCCGACTGAACAAATCTGGCCAAGAAAACCCTGTGATAGGGTCGCCCGGAGGCCGCCGTCAGTCGGAAAGGACTTGAAGGCACACAGCACCTCTTTGTTGGTTAATTTTCTCAGTTCCTTCTTCATATTTATTTTTAAATTTATTTATTTCATATTTATTTATTTTTCAAAAAAGAAAGATAGTGAAAATAAATAAAATAAATAAAAATCACACATACGTGTGTGTAAACACACACATGAACCCACGGGTGGGATACCCACATTCTCTCTTTGTGTATGTATTTATGTATATGTGTATGTCTGTGTATATACACACACGTATATATGTGTATATATGCATGTATACATTTCCATAGTATATATATGTGTGTGTCTGTGTGTACACACACATGCACATATACAAACATATATACTACGGAAATGTATATATGCATATATACACACATATATATTCTCTCTCTCCCTCTTTCTCTCACACACACGCTTGTTTGTGTTGCTGTGCGTGCATATACAACATTCAAGCACCCACACCTCGATGTTTGTGTGTACGAGAGTGTGAGAGAGAAAACCGAATCTACATCCTTCCATAGATACACAGGAAAACAAATTGCTGAGCTGTTATCCCTGCAGTGGCTTTAGTCGGCCTTCTCTGCTGCTGCTGCCGCCCGCCCGCCCGCCTTTATCCTTTAGGTGCGTTGCTTTTAAGGCGATTTTAATCGGCATCTTGAGCTGGTAACTCCTTTGTTTCGTTTCTGCGGCTCTGGAAGTGTGATTTACAGAGATTTGTACGGGTCACGGCTGTCTTTCCAGCCTCACTGTGTATATTTAGACAGGACTTTGGTTGGTGTTAAAAAGTGTATATTTTGAATGGGTTCACACACAGTAGCCAACAATAGGGACATTGTCCGGGCATGTAGAACGCGTATTGAAACGCAGCATCCAGACTTCTCCTAATCTGCCCTCAATAAAGCTGAAATAATTATCCTAAGCCGCCTTTCTAGAAGTAGAGGGGAGGAAGAAGAAGAAGAAGAAGGGGGAAAAAATCATTGAGGAATTCAAAACTTTAAATACAAAAAAAAGAGCCCCCCAAAAATACCCAACTCTGCTCTGCATTCCGATGGAGATCTGGACGGTCGAGGGGAAGAGGAGAGAAAAGGGGGGTCGAGGGTGAGACACAGAGCCCCAAACTCCTTGTAGACATCAATGGGAGGGGAGAAGGGAGAGATGGGGGCAGAGAGAGACAATTAAAAGGGGGAAACATCGCGTGACTTGGCCTATTGGAGGGATCATCATCATCATCATCACCACCACCATAATTTGAAATGCTGCCATGGTGTGTGTATGTGGGGCTGGGAGGGGGGGGGAGTTTTTAACCCGACTAGTTTGGGATCTTTTCACCCCCTGAAATAAATGCCAACTGGCAGATGAATGGGTCCAGTTGGAAGATCTACTGGACTGGAAGACCCTGGCTGGATTAGGTATTCATCACTTCTCAGCCCAACTGTCAACGAGGGCTGCTTGCTGCTGCTTTGGTTCATATTCCTAATGCAAACAACTCACCCTCTTAATTTTTTTACTGATGTCTTTTAAACACTTCTTTCTCTCTTTTTTTTGGGGGGGGGGGGTGGGATTTGGAAAGGCGGTGGAAGGAATTATTTTTTTCCATCCCAGCCAGCCTCTCTCTATCCATTTCTTTGGTCCCAGCTCAAATTTCAAACCCAGGCCAAGGCAGGCCAGGGAGCTGGTGAAAGGCAGGAATGGTCCAGCCTCATGTTTGGCCCAAGAATCCTCCTTGCTTTCCAAGAATTGCAATAGAAGAGGGATGGGGGGGGGGGAATAAGGCGTGTGTGTGTGTGTGTGTGTGTGTGTGAGGAAACTTCAGGACCAAGGAAAGGGTGAGAAGAGTTTTAAAAATTTCACTCCCATTCTCTGAAGGATGCGATTCTTCCCTCCCTCCTTCCTGACCCACTCAAGGCCTCTTTCCACTTTTATACAGTCCTCCAAGGTGACCTTTCTAAGGGGCAAGGCTTTGCAGGAGCCGAGTCCTGGCACCGTTTGCCGGGAAGTCGTTCCCGTTGCAAGCCTTGCCTTCTAGGTAAAACGACTTTGCTGAATGGGGCGCGCCGGCTGGAACCGCCCGGATTTTGGAAAGGCCCTTTTGGATTGTGGGTTTAGGTTCCTGTTCAAACGTTTAGGAGGAAAACATCCCCAGGTTACACCTCTCTCTCTCTCTCTCACGCACACACACACACACACACAAAACACACACGAGATTAAATTATCTGCAGAATGTCGGGTCCTATGCGACAAAGTTGCATTTTTCTTTATTACGGTAGCGTCTCAAGTTCTCATTCCTTCAGCTCCAAAAGGCTCCAGATCTGCACAATCCTTGCTCCTCTCCCCATTCTGGACGCCTTGTTGTTGTCCTCCTCGTCGTCCTTATTTCTTTTCCCCCTTAACCTTACAAAAACAACGGGACGCCTCTGAGGAAATGGCCCCACCGTCTCGGAAAGTTTATTACGCCTAAGAAAGCTTGAGGGTTTCGAAGAGGTAGTTTGGAAGACGTAGATGTACCTTGAACAGGGCGAAGGGATGTAGGATTGGGGTTTAGAAGATGTAGGTGTACCCTGGATGGGGTTTCGGAGGTGTAGTTTGGAAGATACGGGTGTAGCTTTGGGGTTTCCGAAGATGTAGTATGGAAGATTTAAGTGTACTTTGAAGGGGCTTTGAAGACGTAAGTTTTACCTTGAAGGGGTTTAGAAGATGTAGTTTTTAGGGATGTAGCTTTGGGGTTTCGAAGATGTAGAATGGAAGATGCGGATATACCTTGAGTGGGTTTCGAAGATAAAGACGTGGATGTAGATTTGGGGTTTCAAAAATGTAGTTTGGAAGTTGCAGATATACCTTGAGTGGGTTTCGAAGATAAAGAAATGGATGTAGCTTTGGGGTTTCGAAGATGTAGTTTGAAAGATGTAGATGTACCTTGAGTGGGTTTCGAAGATGTAGCAAGGCTGATAGATCTTTTCCCAAGAAAGGAGAATCCCCTTTTTCCCTTGGGCTTCCCCCCACCCCCAAACAAAACACCCTCTTTAGGCCGAGCAGGGCTCTCCCCTGACCCCCTTCCAGAGCCTTTGAGAGGGTTACTTTCTCTCAGCCTCCTCGGGTGAGGCCCGAAGTGTCCGGGCCAGCTCTGCAGGAGGGTTTCTCGGGAGGTGGCCCCTTCCTGGGCATTTAGTAAACCAACCCACCAACCAACCCACCGACCACCCGATGGGTCCTTGTTGTGGGGTGTGTGTGTGGGGGGGGTGGGAGTGGGGGGGAGGGTTTGCCTGGCAGGGGGACTGCGCTCCCGCATCCCCCCCCTTCTCCTCCTAAGCCTGTTAGGGACACATTCTCATGTCCTTAAACGTACAAGCAGATAATTGTTGGCGCTCTATCTTTGTGCGAAGGAGGCCAGGGTGTAAATGCCTTTTAATGACTGCAGCTGCTGGCTGAAAACTGTCAATGGAATTGGCTAATGCAGAGAGCCCCCGGAAAAGAAAAAGAGAGAGAGAGAGAGAGAGAGAGAGAATGAGAGAGAGATTTGAGAGAGAGAGAGAGAGAGGCTTTTGCAAGGAAGCTGCTGAGCCTGAGCTCTGCTGGAGCCGAAGAAGGAGAAAAAAGAGACCGACAGAGCAACAGACGGACAGACAGGAGGAGGAGAAGAAGAAGAAGGAGAAAAAGAAAAAAGAAAAAAAACTGGAGGGAAGATCGCAGCCACCGAGCCTTCCACTCTTCCTCCTCTTCGCCAAGGCTAAGAAAAAAAAAAAACACACAAGTCTTTCTGCTTTTGGGAAATCCTTTCCGGATCCTGTAAGTTGTTTTGTTTTGTTTTTTTAAAAAAACCCACACATTTGGGTCCCAAAGCAAAGGAAGGGGTCTGTCGGGTTAAGGTTCTGTCTCCTCCTCTTCTTCCCCCTTCTTTCTTTCTTTTGCTTTTCCTTCCCAAGCATCCCCCCCGCCCCAACCACCGCCAAAGTCCATTCCTCGTGACCCCGAGGGCTTAAGGGTTCCTAGAAAGCCTGAAAGAGTCTGATTCCCCTCGTAGACCTCCTTGCCTAATAAGTCCTCGATGGGAGGGGAAGGGGAGGGAAAGAGAGAGAGAGAGAGAGAGAGATGGGGAAAGGGGGAGAGGTTGTCGGGGCACACAACGCCTCTGCCTCGCACCCGGATTGTCTTTCCTCCAACTTTGGGGCATCTTCCTCGGGGCTCTTCCTTTTCCACCGAAGGCACAGCGCATCCCGATCCCTTTTGGAGGAAATCAATTCCTAGCGAGATCCATTAGGGCTTTTCTTCCAAATACTACCCTTTGGATAGGATGGTGGCCGGGGAAAGGGACCAGGGTCGGCTGCGGCGACAGTCGGGCCCCTTTTCCCCTGCACGGTGTAAAAAATGTTTGCTTTCCAAGGCCAGCCTTGGGGAAACCATCTGAGAAATGGGCTGGAAGAACTAAGAGACCACCATTGTAGGGGATGGGAAAGAAAAGAGACTCCTGAACAAGTTTCTTGCTGGGAGTTGGGGTCATTTTTATTTTATTTTATCTGTTAAAGTGCTAGGGAATCGGATAGGCCTTACTTCCCGGTAAATACGTCCAGGGTCCCAGTAGGAGGCGACGGTCCTATGTGTTTCAGACTAAGGCTGGCTTTGCAAAGGAGAAAAGGAGGAGGAGGGAGACAGATACCGACCACTTTTCTCTCTGAGGCCGCCTCCGACAAGTAAACCGCCCCCCCCCATGAGTGTCTGGCTATACACAAAAATATATATTTGGATGTATAAAATAGAGCCAGCATGGCATAGTGATTTGAGTGCTGGACTATGACTTTGGAGGCCAGGCTTCGATTGCCAGTTTGGCCATGAAACCCACTGGGTGACCTTGGGCAAGTCACACTCTCTCAGCCTCAGGGGGAGACAATGGCAAACCGCCTCTGAACAAATCTTGCCAAGAAAAACCCATGATAGGGTCGCCATAAGTCGGGAACGACTTGAAGGCACACACACACATTTTTTACTGTCTGTGATCAATGGGGCTTTATTCCTGGGTCACATCTCTGGGCCCCAAAGGGTCACTTTCCTTCCCGTTCCCACCTCGACTTGTCTTGGGGCTGCTACCTACGTTTTGGGGGGTCGATGTAAGCACCGTCGGGGGTTTAGACCTCTTTCTTTGCCTGCTTGCCCTCTTGCTGAGTTGATCCCAATCTCCTCGCAGTCTCACAAGTCCAAGAGTCCCAGTTCGGTTCCTCTCCTTCCAGCAACGCCTTTGTCGTTGTTGTTGTCCAGAGGGGTATCTCTACATATCTGGGCTTCCTTTTCCGGGGGAAAGGGAGGGGGGTTTAAAGGGCTATAATGGGGAGAAAGGCAGAGCTGGAAAGGGAAATCCAAAGAAAAGAAAGAAAGAAAACTCACTTAGAAAGAAAAACCCATCAGTGATACCTCTATTAACCAACCGAAATGCACAATATACTTGTTGCAAGCTTTCGAAGCTCCATGGGCTTCTTCATCAGGCAAGAGACAAGGGGAGGATGCCTTTTGGAAAAGCTGGGGTTTTCCTAACGTGGTGGACTCTGGAGAATCCTAGCTAGGCTATGTGAACCCATTGGGTGACCTTAGGCAAGTCACACTCTCTCAGCCTCAGGGGAAAGCAAGGGCAAGCCTCCTCTGAACAAACCTGGCCCAGAAGAGCCCAGGATAGGTTTTTGCCTTAGGGTCGTCACAAGTCAGAAATGACTTGAATGCACACAACAACAACAACAACAAGTCCCTGATACAATTGTAAACCCACTGGTTGACCTTAGGCGAGCCACACTCTCTCAGCCTCAGGGAAAGGCAAGGGCAAACCTCCTCTGAACAAATCCGGCCATGAAAACCTCATGATAAGGTCGCCTTAAAGTCGCCTCAAGTCAGAAATGACTTGAAGGCACACAACAACAACAGGTTCCTGGTACAATGGTCTAATTTAAACAAATACTGTAGGAGGGTCCCCCCCAAACCCACACTTAAAAATAATAGACCCGATTTTTCCCTCCTATTACCGCATTCATATTACCGCAAGCCCCAGTGGGGTGAGGAAGGGGGGACGATGTGGGTCAAAACCCACCCAAAACCCCCTCCAAAGGGGTGATCAAGGGGGAAACGTTTCGGAACACACACACACACACACACACACAAAGTCCTTCTCTTCTGACACCAGAAGCATTGACAGTAAAGCCTCTGAAAATACATTTTGACGATTATGCCTTTATTAGGCCAACCAGAAGGCGCAAGGGGGAAAAAAGGAAGAAAAGACCATTAGAGTGGAAATAAAATCTCCTCGGTTTATGGGCTGAAGAGGCAGGCTTTCAAACTAAATTAATCAGTTTAAAAAAACCTTACTTTTCATTATATAAATAAGTAATTTTGGACAAAAACAACCCCCCCCCAACAGCTGTTTTTTTCTCTCCCTCTTTCCTAAGTGTCTGTATTTGCTTCCTTATTTCTTTTGCAGAAGGAATGTCTGGGACACTGAGGCTGCATCCACACTGTAGAAATAACCCGGTTTGGCACCGCTTTAACTTGTCTGGCTCAAGGCTATGGAATTCTGGGAGTTGGAGTTTGTTGTGGGCCCAGAGCGGAGCGGAGCTCCGCTCTGGGCCCCACAACAAACTCCAACTCCCAGAATTCCATAGCGACTGACCCAGACAACAAGTTAAAGCGGTATGAAACCGGATTATTTCTACAGTGTGGATGCAGCAAGGCAAGTTGGATATATCGGACTACAAACCCCATACTCCTACCCTGATGGTTTGTTGTTGTTGTTGTTGTTGTTTGCCTTCAACTTGTTTCCCTACTGAAAGGCGACCCCTAAAGGCGACCCTATCTTGGGGTTTTCTTGGCCAGATTTGTTCAGAGGAGGTTTGCCACTGCCTTCCCCTGAGGCTGAGAGAGTGTGACTTTGCCCAAAGTCACCCAACTGAGCTGAAAATCAAACCCTGGTCTCTAAAGTCGCAGCCCAATACTCAAACCACTAGCCATGCTGGCCAATGGCTTACTCCTCCCCTCTTCCTTACTCTCATTTCTACTCGGGATCGGAAACAAATATTATTCCATGTCTAGTTTTATTCCGAAAAGATTTCTTTCTTTCAAAGATCTATACTCCGCCTTTCTCCCACAATGGGATCCAAGGCGGCTTTCTGGCACTTCGGAGGCCTGCCTCTCACATGGACAACAACAGCTTCTCCTTACCCCGATCAAACACTAAGGCTGCGTTCACACTGGAGAAATAAACCGGTTTAAGTGGCCGTAAAATTGCAGGCATCCAGGCCTCCTTTCACGGCCGAAAATAGGAAGGCTTCAGGGCCAAGGATTTCCTCGGGGCTTTCAGCTGCCTTAAAGCCACAACGCTGTGCCCACTTCCTCGAGAGTAAACCGTGACACTTATTTCCAAGCAACTACTAGGATACTATTAGGTTCTGGCCCATCGGTGTGGGTTTAAAAAAGATGGTGCTGTGGGCTTTACTTCCAAGTAGACATATCCCCTCTGAAGGAAAACCCATTGCATTTCACGCAAGCCGGGTGGCTAGGCATGTCCTCTTTTTCCAGGACATGTCCTCCATTCCAAGTTCCTGTCCAGGAAGGAGTGAAATACGTTTTCTTTAAACCGCCGTAAATAGATTGCGCTCCTGTGTCTGCTTGCATCGGGCTTGAACCCTTCGGGCAGTTTCAACAAGAGTAAACCCCTTTGAACCCACGGCATTTACGTGTGTGGACTCACCGATCAACTCTTCTTTCAAATGGGTCTGCCCCGGATACACACATCTATGCCATAATATTATTACAATATTATATTATTATTATAATATTATGGCATACGTATCCGGGACAAACTCATTTGAAAGAAGAGTTGATTCTGAACAAATCTTGTGTGTGTGTGTGTATTATGACATACATGTGTATGTGTGTATAAACACGCATATATATGCCTATATATATGCCGTGTGTGTGTGTGTGTGTGTGTGTGTTATGGCATACGTGTGTGTGTGTGTGTGTGTGTATATATATATATATAATGTATCCGGGTGTATGTATCCAGGACAGACTCATTTGAAAGAACAGTTGATTCTGTACAAATCTTGTGTGTATGTGTGTGTGTTATGACAAATGTGTGTGTGTGTGTATACATACACACACGTATACCTAATACACACACAAACACACACATATATTATGGTATACATATATATTATGTATACATTATATATTATGGCATATATATAATGGCATACCTGTACTTATCTGGAACAGACCCAATATATATATTATGGCATACAAATATGTCTCCCGGACAGACCCAATACACACACACACACATATACACACACACACACTCATATATGAACACATAAACATTACTTGTTATCATACATACACCAATATAGCCTTCAGGTCAATATTATGCGTATAAAATATCTTTTGTACCTTCTTCATCCTTTTTAGGGGTATAAAATACGTGTGTGTACCTACCTGCCTTCAACCTCATGAATTGTAGATGGTTTTGTCCCTTCCTCTGAAGTATAGCCTTGGTGGTCTTCCTTCCAGATATTAACCAGGGGCTGGCCCAGCACAGCTTCCAAGATCAGCCAGAATCAACATTTAATATACACGTGTATAAAATATGCACACATAGGCTGTGGACCATAGGTGCATCTTTCTTTGTATCCATCCACACACATCCTCACACTCACATATTACAGTACTTATGTCGCCGCCTTGAACCCCTATATTGTGGAGAAAGGCGGAATAATAATAATAATAATAATAATAGGTATATAAACTCTCTGAGACCCAGAAAAACCAGTGATAGGGTCTCCATAAATGGGAAATAACGTGAAGGCACACACAGTAACAACAACCTATATTACTGGATACATTTGTTAAAGGATAATATTAGACCATATTGGGGGGGGGGGGGGGAAGATGCTGGACTGCGGCGAAAAGATGCATTTTAAGAGGACTTTTGCCCAATATTCGGCTGGGTGTAAATGCCACGGAATACAGTTCGGAGTGAAGTGGGCCCAGGAGGCACCAATCGGTATCATCGAGGCCTTTAACTGAACGTAGGGACCGTATCTTAGCTGTAGTGAGAGGGATACATAGGTCTGAGAAGAGGTTTTTCCATGCTCTCTGGATGGCAAAGGCGTTGGTCCTTTCGGGCAAAGGGTCCCTATGGGTTCCTCTCTACGTGAATGGAGGCCACGACCACCCTTTCTCTGTATGGCTTATCTCCACCAGACAGGGAACACCCGCAAGACGGTGTGTTTAGTGGTCCTTTCTTTGTTGTTGTTGTTGTGTGCCTTCAAGTCGTTTCCGACTTCAGGCGGCCCAAAGGCGACCCTATCCTAGGGCGACTTCAGGCGGCCCAAAGGCGACCCTATCCTAGGGTTTTTTTTTTCTTGCCAAGTGTCTTCAGAGGGGCTGAGAGAGTGTGACTTGCCCAAGGTCACCCAGAAGGTTTACATAAACCGAGCCGGGATTCGAACCCCGGTCTCCAGAGTCCAGTGCTCAAACTACTAGGCCACGCAGATTGTTTGGAATAGACACCGTCTGTCCAAGTCCAAGTTTTATTCTTTACAACCTCTGAGAGTAAGTCTTGGGTGACTGTTTGGCCGCACTACACCACGCTGGCTTGACCCCGAGTGGTTGTTGTTGTTGTTGTTGTTGTGTGCCATCAAGTCATTCTTGACTTATGGAAGGCAAGGCAAAAGAGAGTCCTCCTCTCTCCTTAACCACCCCCCAGGAAGAAAATACGCTCTCCGGATTGAAAAGCAAAACAAAACAAAAATTATCCAACAAGTCTGTAATTTCCATCAACTTTTTGTGTGTGCACATCCCATGTTTTTATTTTATTTCATTTTTGATACCACCAGACATTGATAAGATATTCTCCCCCTTCTCTCCTCTCCCCACACTCTTATATATTGGAGAGGGGGAGAGGAGAGAAGGGGGAGAATATCATTCATATATATATATATATATATATATATATGAATGAATGTGTGTGGGGGGGGAATATCTTATCTAATCTGTCTGTCTATCTATCTATCTATCTATCTATTGGAGTATAGGGAAAAGAGAGAAGGGGGAGAATATCATTTATATACATACATATATATATATATATATAGTGAGTGGGGAGAGGAGAGAGGGGGAAAATATCTTATCTATCTATCTATCTATCTATCTATTGGAGTATGGAGAAAAGAGAGAAGGGGAGAATATCATTCATATATATATATATATATATATATATGAATGAGTGGGGAGAGGACAGAAGGGGAAGAATACCTTATCTATCTATTTATTGGAGTATGGGAAAAGGAGAGAAGGGAGAGAATATCTTATCTTATCTATCTATCTATCTATCCTGGAGTGTGGGGAGAGGAGAGAAGGGGGAGGATATTTATCTATCTATAAAGATTGATATATTGGAACGTGTGGAGAGAATATAATATCTATATCTATATATTGGAGTGTGGGGAAAGGAGAGACGGGGAGAATATCTCATCAATATATATATATATATTGGTGTGTGAGGAGAGGAGAGAAGGGGACAGTATCCTATCAATAAATCTATATATAGATATAAATATATAGATACACATAATTGGAGTGGGGGAGAAGGAGAGAAGAAGGAGAATATCTTATCAATCTGTCTATCTATATCATCTATATCTAGATATGTCTAATTGGGGTGATGGGAGAGGACTATCTCCTCGGGGGCTGGAGGGGATCCTCGTTCGGGGGGAAACCTCCTGCTAAAAATCCCCTCCGTTGGAAGAGAGAAAGAGAGAAAGGTGCCCAATCAGAGCCCTTGCACGCCTTGTTAGGCATTCTTAATGAAGCCCCGGCCTTAGCTTCGAAGAAAGACGCTCTCATTCCCGAGTTACCTTATGTCAACTCGTTACTTCTAATGAATCGCATCAAAACCTTGCCTTGAATGGGAAAGAAGGGGGGTAGACCGAGACCTGGGGGTCCCCAGCGACCCACCCAGAGCTTACTCCCCTCCGTTGTTGCCTGCCTCCAAGTCGTTTCCCGACTTATGGCGGCCCTATCCTGGGCTTTCCTTGGCAACTTTCTTCGGAGAAACCTCCTTCCTCTGAGGCTGAGAGAGTGTGGCTTGCCCAAGCGTGACCTTTTTTTTTTTGCGACTCTAAAGTGACCCTATCATGGGATTTTTCTTGGCAAGTTTCTTCCCAGCCTTCCTTCCTCTGAGGCTGAGAGAGTGTGACTTGTCGCCTGGTGGGTTTCTATGGCCGAAAGGGGATTTGAACCCTGGTCTCCAGAGTCGTAGTTCCATGTTAAAAGCACAAAACCACGTTGGCTTCCCACCTTTTACTCCCTTTAGGAGTAAACCTCACTGACCGCAGGGAAAGCGTTGTCTTGTCGGAAAACTGAACTCTATAGTCGGGGCTTAACTTTACTAAGACTTCAGCCCGAGTTACCTTTGAAACCCAGGAACGAGTTTGTTGATGTGCATCATCATCATCATCATCATCATCATCATCATCATCATCATCATCATCAGGGGTGCATCTATGGGGCGGCAGAATTAGGGCACTGTTTTTCCTATATGAGAATTCTGCCTTTCCCCATAAAATTCTTCCTTCGGTTCCCAGATTTCTATCATTGCAACTCGGCTGTGTATCAGTACTCAGTAGGATCTGCGAAATCTTCTATGGACTTCATAGTTACAAAGGGGGTACAACAGCCCTTCGTATCTGCTGTGCTCGTATTCCCAATTTCTGCCCCCTTTCTTTGGGTGCCGAAATTCTGTTCCTTAAATGCTCAGCTCAGTTAATGCAAAGCTAGCAGTTTGAGGGACTGAAGGAAAAAAAATTAATTTAGGGGGTATTGTTAATTTTGGGGTATCATTTCATCCCACTTAGCTGCACCTGTGGTCATCTTCTGTCGCCATCCTCATAACGGGAGGTTGCTTGAAGGGATCTGCGTAGGCTTCTCACAACAACCCTATCAGGTAGGACAAGATCTAAGCCGACGGGGCGAGAGTATGTGTATCTATGCCTAAACCCACCACAACAGCCTCCCGGTGGGAAATGTAATGCCTTTTCCTCTTTAATATACAGTGGGCCCTCCGTATCCACGGATACAGATTCAAAAATCCAGGGTTGTATGTACATAACCCCCCTCTGAAGAAACTTGCCAAGAAGACCTAAGGATGGCCTTAGGGTTGGCATAAGTCAGAATAGACTTGAAGGCCCACAACAACAACAAATGTGTATGTATATGTACTTGTACACACACACGTATACTAAGGAAGAAGCAGCAAGTGGTGTTTGAGTGTTAGGGAGAGAGGAGCAACAAACTATAATTCCCAGAATTCCATAGCATTGAGCCAGGGCATTTAGAGCGGCGTCAAACCGGATTATTTCTGCAGTGCCACTTTCTGCTACCTTCCCTTGTTTCCCCTCTCCCCTTTCCTCTCCTTTTTATGGTCCTTGCTTTGTTTATTTGCTTTTTTGGAATATATATATATATATATATACACACACACAACAACAACAACAACAACATATGCACACACAACAACAACAACATGCGTATGTATATGTAGTGTGTATATATAAGTATGTGTTGTTGTTGTTGTGTGTAATATATATATATAAGATACATATACATACACATTTACAGTGGGCCCTTGGTATGCCAGAGTTTGGTTCCAGGACCCCCTTAGACACCAAAATCCATTGATGTTCAAGTCCCGTTAAATACAATAACATAGTAAAATGGTAGGATTCAAAGATATAGCCGTGTTAGTCTGTGTAGAGAGCTCCTGTAGCACCTTTGAGACTAACTGAAAGAAAGAAATTGGCAGCATGAGCTTTCGTAGACTTCAGTCTACTTCCTCGGATGCACGAAGTGCATCCGAGGAAGTAGACTGAAGTCTACGAAAGCTCATGCTGCCAATTTCTTTCTTTCAGTTAGTCTCAAAGGTGCTGCAAGGTTGTCTTCTGCGAGGCCATCTGGACTAATACCTCTGTTGTTGTTGTTGTTGTTGTTGTTGTTGTGTGCCTTCAAGTCCGTTTCCCGACCCTTAATGGCGACCCTAAGGCGAGCTTACCATGGTTTTTTTCTTGGCCAGATTTGTCCAGAGGGGGTTTGCCATTGCCTTCCCCTGAGGTTGAGAGAGTGTGACTTGCCCAAGGTCGCTGCCGAGCTGGGGATCGAACCCTGCTCTCCAGAGTCATAGTCGTTGACCACTAGCCACGCTGGCCTTCTGGTTATACCTCTGCGCTAACCCATTTCATTCTACTGTGGGGCCTTGGGATCCTCTGGGGTTTTACACACACACACACACACACACAGATATAGCTATATGGTAAAATCAAGGTTGCTTTTTGGAATATATATATATATATATATATTATATTATATACATGAGCTTCTGGTAGAGAAACAGGTTATATTGGATACATTACTTCCTTGTTACAGAGAACCCACCTTAGCACTGAGGCAAGTAAGCAACCAGTCACACTGACCCAATGGCCACAGGGATAATCAATAAAGAACTATAGGGAAAGGAAAGACTCAATAAGGGAATACAAGGAATCAATAAGGATCTATAAGGAACTCAACCCCCCTTTTTTTCTCCCAGTTCCATAGATACAAGCATCGATGCTGTTCTTTATTGCTTTTTAAATAAGTGTTCTTACTCTTTCTATGTGATAATATTCACAGTTTTAGCTTTGAATCTTACCATTTTAATACGTATTGTATTTAACGGGACTTTGGTATCCAAGCGGGTCCCGGAACACAACTTTAGCATACCAAGGGAACACTGTAAATGTGTGTGTGTCTGAGAGTGTGGGTGTGTTTGAGCTTCTTCTGCTCAAGATATGCGAATACCTTGTGAGCCGCCTTGGGTCCCTTTTTGGGAAGAAGGCGGCACAAAAAATGAAATGAATAAATAACAAAATAACTTTCTGAGCGGATTGCAAGGCGACTGGATCAGGACCAAGGTGGAGGGCAGAGGATCAGGCCCAGAAAGGGGGGGGGGCAGCCAAATTTAAAAAGGGCTGGTCCTTTTTAAACCTCGGAAGGGGGGTGCATTCCACAAGGAAACTTTGCGGCCGCTCCAGTCTCCGACTTCGGAGGATCGAAGGGGATTTTCTACCTTCACGATCCAAAGGAGGTTCTGTTCCGATCAGGGTGACCCCCCCCCCCCTACAACTCCCTGGGCCCTCTTTGGCTTCTGATTTCTTCCCTTCCCCTCCCAATGAGCCGGCACTTTAAAATCAATTAGGATTTTCCTCTACCATTCCGGAGAGAAAGGATCCAAACAAATGTTTGGAAAGACCCCGAGGGATAATTTGGGGAGGACAAAAGGTTTGATTAGCCTGATCCCCTCCTCCTCCTTCTTCCCCCCCCCAGACCCCCAGTACTACACACAGACCCACAACACTCTCATACACACACAGAGGGAGATCCCCCCCCCCAAGAAAGTCCAAATGCCAATTAAAACGCAAGCCATTGGCTTCTTCGCCCTGACGGACGCCCCTCTTTATTTTTTTTTGGGGGGGGAATCTTGTCTGTTGATGGCCCTCGGGTTGCCAAAGAGCAAACAAACAAAGCAAGGATCACAAAGAGAAGGGGAAGGGAGGGAACGAGGGAAGGAAGAAGCAGCAAGTGGGGTGTGTGTGTTGTTTTGGAAGGAGAGGAACCACAGCCCACCCTAAATGCAGATTTTGACAGTCCCCCCACCCCAGCCCCCATTATCTGCCCTCCCCACCGTCTTTGTCTATTGATTTCCATACCCACCCTTTCCATGCCTTTTGTGGGGGGTGGGGGTGGAGGTGGTGGGGGCTAAAGAAAGGCAAGATCCAAAAGCTCACCCAGGTCGGAAACTGAGGAGCAGAGAGAGAAAGACCTGCTTTTGCGAATGAAATCAGGCGATGTGGGTAGTTCATTCTCCAGCTATTTAAAAAAAACAAATCTGCTAAGAAAACCCCGCGGGAGGGTCGCCCTAAGTCGGAAAGCACACAAAGTTATTAAAAAGGAAAAGCAAGCAAACATTACTGGCTCCTATCTGGCTAAAAGGACCTATGATATAGGTGTGTGTGTGTATATTATATACACACATATATACCCCCCTTACCTATATTATACACCTATATTATTATTACATAGCATAGCTGGTTCCTATCTGGTTAAAATGACCTATACTATAGACAGGGTGCGTTTCCTATCACTCTGCGTCCACACATGGAAGTTGTAGTCCCATATATATATATATGTATAATTCCCATGTATGGACGCAGCCTCCGTGGCGGTGGACTTGGAGGGTGGGCTTGTCCACCTACTTCGAGGGGTCTGTTGTCTCCCATTTTTCTTCCCCTTCTGAGGGGTGCATCTGCACCGGAGAAACAATGCAGTTTGACACCGCTTGAAGTGCTGTCGCTCTGTCCTATGGAAACCTGGCACTTGTCGTTTTACAAGGTCTTTAGCCTTCTCTGCCAAAGCGTCCTGGCGCCTCACAAAACTACAAATCCCAGGATTCGGGAGGATGGAGCCAGTGGCAGTGAAAGCGGTGTCAAACCGCATTATTTCTGCAGTGTAGATGCACCCTGAGAGTCAACTCCAACGCCTGGGGATAATGAGGAGCGGACGTCGGTTGAGAAGTCAAGCCACTCTCGCCCATCTGGCACCTTCTAGATGGACTACATCTCCCATCATCCTAGATAGGGAGGGCCACGGCAGAGGGAAGTGAACAGAAACCCACAAATCCCAGGCTACTGAGATGTTAACCCACCAGATGAACTTTCCAAGTTCTCCTGAGTAGAAATTTTTGGGCTTTTAGAAGCAATAGTTTTATGATAAACAGCTATGGGAAGGATACGATGGGGGCAAAAGGGGGGGGGGCAGAGTAGGCTAAAGCGAAGGTAAATCCTAAACAAAGTAGTCCTATTAAAATCAGATGGATTTCCCGTAAATAGTGATGAACAAATCCCATTCGTTTCAGTAGGTCTAATCCTAGTCGGGACTAAGGCTGGGTTTAGCCCCCATCCGAAAACAAAAACCCCATTCTTTTCCATCGGAAACCTTAGTAGAAAGGGGGGGCAAGACCCTAGAAAAGATGGAAAGGGAAGGGGAAGTAAATATGAAAATATTTCAATTTTTTCAAACGTCTTGTAGATGTGACTGAGCAACTTGTGGTTGTGGTTTCTATGGGCTTGTAAAGCGACTCAGACTTAAAGCCAACCTACCCTGGGGTTTCCTTGGCTGCATCCATACTGGAGAAATAACCCAGTTTGGCACGGCTTTAACTCTTTTCTGGCTCAAGACTATGGAATCCTGGGAGCTGGAGTTTGTTGGCCCCACTGAGAGACGAGGGTTTGAACCTCCACTCGCCCACAGAAACCCACTGGGTGACCTTGGGCAGCTCACACTCTCTCAGCCTCGGAGCATCAGGCAAACCCTCTCTAAAACAAACCGTGCCAAAAAAACAACAACAACCCGGTAATCGATTCCCTTTTGTGTGTTTTCATGGGCTTTCGACACGTTTCCGATTTTCCTAAGGCTAAGAAACCTGCCATGGGGTATTCTTGGCAAGATTTGTTCAGAGGAGGTTTTCCCTTGCCTTTTCCCTGAGGCTGAGAGAGTGTGACTCGCCCAAGGTCACTCAGTGGGTTTCTTGGCTGAGCTGGGACTCTAACCTTGGTCTCCAGATTCTGTTTAGATCGTCTATAAGTCAGAAATGGCTTGAAGGCACGCAACAAGAACAACCTTAGGTACACAACGCAACCACAGCTAGTACACAACAATAACCTTCGAAGCCTTACAAGTCCAGCTTCGGTAGGAATGGAGCCGGTGGCAGTGAAAGCAGTGTCAAACTGCATTATTTCTCCAGTGTAGATGCACCCTGTTGCGGTCCAGCTCCCTGTTGCTTACTAGGAGGCGAACGGATTATTATTATTAAAGTTTATTTATATAGCTCCATAGCTTTTACACTTTAAAGATTCTCTTTAGTGCCTCTGTAAGTCAGAAACGGCTTGAAGGCACACAGCAGCAACAACAACATTAGGTTAAAAAACCAACAACTATCACACAACACAACAGCCACAATTTTGGAAGGTTTACAAGTCCAACCAAGGCTGCGCTCCATCTCCCTGTTGCCTTCTAGGGTTCAAGCCCCATTAAACACAATGAAGCTGCCTTCTGAGTACACTAGTAGTATGGCCTCCGTTGGTTTACAACCCGTCGGAGGCATCGGCTGAAGTGAGTTATGGATCGCTTTGGGGTTTTTGCCTGTCGTCCTCACCGAACCAGTGGCAAGTGGAAACGTGGGGACGGCTAGTGGTTTGAGTGTTGGGCTATGACTCTGGAGACCAGGGTTCAAATCCCGGCTCAGCCATGAAAGCAAGACCTTGGGCAAGTCACACTCTCTCAGCCTCAGAGGATGGCAATGGCACCCCCCCCCCCGCCCTTGAAGAAACTTGCTAAGAAAGCCCTGTCATAAGATTGCCTTGGGGTCCTGTGCCTCCTTCTTAGCATTCCTGTCATGCCCCAGGATTTGGGAGTGAAGGAGATGAAATCCGATCGATAGTGTATTACTAGTGCCATTCTTCCCGGGTGTCAGATTCTGTCCAGGTGAAGTATAGTTTCATGTTCAGCCCGCTTTGAACGTGGAAACTGTCCTTCACTCAGATCTCTTCTTCTCCCACCCCTCCAAATAGTTGGAAGATTCACCTCAATCTTGGATTAGTGGGAAACTTTCCCTAAGATCCTTATTGGAAAATAAAAGTTAGTTGTACTGTTCTTTTAAAGTGTAAGCCACTCTGAGTCCCAGTTTATATATATTTGGGGGGGAGCAGGAGACAAATATAATAAAGATGATGATGATGATGATGATGATGATGATCATCATCATCATTATCATCATCATCATCATGATGGAATACAGTATTAGACAACTTTTCCTAAACTGAAATCAGCTCACCATCTAGGAATGTTTCTGGAAAGTAAGAAAACTCCAAGAAGGAAGGTGCTGGCCTACCAAGGGTTTCCTATCAGGCTGAAATTGGTCCCATATTTCCAATTCTTTACTCCTTATTTAAGTGACATTTCCAAACGCAGCCAAATCATTCAGATGAATAAAGACGTGAAGTCTGAATGTCCACTTATCCCCGCAAAACGTCCTTGTGAAACCGTCCTTGGAGGGGAAAAATAAAGCTTCCATTTTAATAAATGGTACTTGCTTCTAAAACTGGATCCGCACTTCAGAAATAATGCAGTTTGAGACCGCTTTAACTGTCCTGGCTCCATCCTATGGGATCTTGGGATACGTAGTTTGTTGTGGCATCAGACAGAGGAGGAGAGGTGTCTCACAAAGGTTCCCAACACGCTGCAGAAATAATCCAGTTTGCGACCGCTTTAACTGTCCTGGCTCAATGCTAGGGAATCCTGGGAACTGGAGTTTTGTGAGACGCTTAGCCTTCTCTGTCAGAGAGCTTTGGAGCCGCAATAAACTAAGTTCCCAGAATTCCCAA
This sequence comes from Urosaurus nigricauda, assembly GCA_034509955.1. NCBI lineage: Eukaryota > Metazoa > Chordata > Lepidosauria > Squamata > Phrynosomatidae > Urosaurus > Urosaurus nigricauda. The sequence goes on along the minus strand of JAOEGL010000001.1, from coordinate 353,895,758 downwards.
GCATTGAGCCAGGGCAGTTAAAGCGGTCGCAAACTGGATTATTTCTGCAGTGTGTTTTGGACCAAAGGTACAGATCCCAGAATGCCATACCCTTGAGCCAGGGCAGTTTAAAGCGGTGTCAAGCTGCACTAATTGGGCAGTGCAGACTGAGCGTAGTAGGTCCATGTGTTGAAAGGTGGTATGGCAATGTAGAGAGAAGGGAGAGATATGAAGACGGATTGGTCGAAGTGTATTTATTTATTTAGTTAATTTATTTTATATCTTGCCCTTTTCCCCCCAAGAAGGGAGAGGCCACAATAGACTAGATTAAACTAGGCTGATATATCGGGAATTAAGCTCATGGGGATTACTATTTTCACCATCGAGAGGGAAAGATCAGAGGAAAATCGTGTTATGTGTTTGTCAGTCTACATACGCAAGGAAGCAGACCATATGTGTGCAACGCATGTTGTGTACCTATGGGATGTGTATTGTGTACCAGATGTGTGTGTGAGTGATGACTGAGTAGATAAAGATACTGTTGGTACGTGTGCCTAAGGTAGCCACACATCTGATTTAAGACAGTATTGATTTTTTCGGTGAGGTTTCTTTCTAAGAAATGCGCTGAGGATCGGGGTGGGAGGGAGAGAGATTGGGCATTTGACTCTCTGTAGATCCGGAGATGATGATGATGATGATGATGATGATGAAAAATGTTGCATGCACAAACTTTGGATTTGCGGCGTGCCTAGACTTCGCGGAAGGCTTGCTTTCACGCTTCCAGTCGCGTTTTTGCCGGGTTTCATTCCTGTATTCGAGGATCCCTCTTCTTTTGAAAAGGGCAGAGATTTATTTCTCCAGCATGGATGCGGCCTCAGCAAGTCACACTCTCTCAGCCTCGGCAGAATGCAAAGACGAACCTCCTCTGAACACATCTTGCCAAGAAAAACCCTAGGATAGGTTCGCCTTGGATCGGAAGCGACCTGAAGGCACACAACAACAACAACAACAACAAGGAGTGTTCTCCTTCTTTCCCTTTCTCTCTTTTTGCAAAGGGTCCCGTGCCCCCAAAGTCGGTGCCTGTCCAAGACCCCTGGGATTCATCTTTCATACATATATAGATCACCCTCCACTAAGTAACCCGGCTCTTCCGACGACAACCCCCATCATCCCCAGGAACCTGGATCGGGGGTGATGGGAGTTGTGTGTGTGTGTGTGTGTGAGAGAGAGAGAGAGAGAGAGAGGAAAAGACTGGAGCAGATGGTCTTTGCCTTGAGCTACTTGCTCTGAGTCGCAGGTGAGCAACAAAGGCGCAGCGGGAGAGGGCGCCTGGCTTACTCCGGGTTGTAAGTCCCACCGAGTTGAACGGGACCTCCTTCCCCCCCAGGCAGGGGACTTCAGGGAGGGAGATCTCGGAAGTCAACCCCAAGGGCTTTCTTGGGAGAAAAAGTGCTCCTGCAGTTTGTCTTTGTTGGGTGCCTTCAAGTCGTTCCGACTTATGCCGGCCCTAAGGCGACCCTGTCATGGGTTTGTTTGTTTGTTTGTTTTTCTTGGCAAGGTTTGTTCAGAGGAGGTTTGCCCTGAGGCTGAGAGAGTGTGACTTGCCCAAGGTCACCCAGTGGGTTTACATGGCCGAACCGGGATTTGAAACCTGGTCTCCAGAGTTGTAGTCCAACACTGAGACCGCTGCATCCACACTGGGGAAATAACCCGGTTTGCAACCGCTTTAATTACTCTGGCTCAAGGCTATGGAATTCTGGGAGCTGGAATTTGTTGTGGGCCCAGAGAGGGGCCCACGTACTCCAACTCCTAGAATTCCATAGCCTTGAGCCAGAAAAGAGTTAAAGCGGTGCCAACCCGGGTTATTTCTCCAGTGTGGATGCAGCCTTTGATAAAGCTCTGGTGCCACAATTAACCAGAGTCCCCAGAATTCCATAGCACTGAGTCATGGCAGTTAAAGGGGTGTCAAACGGGATTATTTCTCCTGCAGTGCGGATGTAAGCCTTCCTGTGAGAATGCTCACGGATGCGCCCATTTCACTTTGGCCTCTGTTTCGCTTCTTTCACAAATAAATTGTAACTATGCCTTTTCTCCGCAGTTTATTTCCTGAAAAATGCCTAAAACGATTTCCTATCCGATCCTGTGGATATTTAAATCCGACGGGCGTTCATCGCTTTACTCCAGTTACCTATGGGTGGTTAATCACAAGTCCCATTGAGTCCAGTGGATTTTACTGCCACCTATATTTGAGTGTTGAACTGTGACTGGAGACCAGGGTTCAAGTCCCAGCTCGTCCAAGAAAAACCTCTAGGTGACCTTGACAAGTCACACTCTCTCAGCCTCAGAGTATGGCAATTGCAAACCCCCTCTGAAGAAACTTGCCAAGAAAACCCTATGGTTGGTTCGCCTTAGGGTCACCATAAGTCGGAAAGGACTCGAAGGAAAACAACACCAACGGTCGCAGATACAGTATATAGATTGCAGCTTTAGGTCCAAAACACACTGCAGAAATAAGCCAGTTTGAAACCACTTTAACTGCCCTGGCTCAAGGGGAATTCTGGGATCTGCATTTAGGTGAGACATTTAGCCTTCTGGGGCCACAATAAACTACAGTTCCCAGGATTCCCTACCACCGAGCCAGGGCAGTTAAAGCCGTCCCAAGCCGGATTATTTCTGCAGTGTGTTTTAGGCCAGAGTGTTAAAACGGTCGAAGTGGTGGTGCTCTGAGGGCCAAGCTTCCTAGTTGGACAGGTTTATTATATGCGCCTAGAGGCAATACCTTCTATCTATGCAGATAAACATGCCTGCAGATTGTGTGAGTGTGGCATATCTTTACAGGTACCTACTTCAATAAATGTAAAATTGGATTCTGGCAGTATAGCTGTGTCGTTTTTGTCGAGAGAGAGAGAGAGAGAGAGAGAGAGAGAGCGTTTTATTTTTGGTATCACAAAAGACTAGGTATCAGAAATCGATAACTAGAGAAGCCAGCATACAATTGAGTGCTTTTAATAGAGGAGGGCAGCGATCCCCAAAAGCCCTTTATTTCCAGCCGATGGGGGAGAGATGTCAGGCTGGGGGGGGGGGGTTCCTCTCTGGTTGCTGCCTTCGCCTCCAAGGCTTGGAAAGGCAGCTGCCAAGATAGTTAACAGCTAAGGGACTTTCAGAGAGAAAAAAGAAAATTGATGATGCTGGCTAGATGTTGGCTGTTCCCTGCAAACTCCTCCCTAGAGAGATTGAGAGTAGGTTCTCTGCCCCAGAAGCCTGCAAAACAAAATTTGCAAAAGGGAAAAGGAACAGAAAAGGAATAACAGGTGCAACCAATAGTTCACAGGGGGAGAATAAAAGTTTATTTTATTTACATCGATGTAGGTTAGTTGTAGTGAGAGATGAAGGTTGAGAGGATGTATCACAGGCTTTTGGGGTCTGGGAAGGGATTTGGGGATGGATCATAGAATCCTAGAGTTGGAAGAGAGCTCAAAGGTTATCCAGTCCAACCCCCTGCCATGCAGAAACTTTTGATCAAAGCACCACCAGCCTATGGCCATCCAGCTTCTGCTTAAAAACGTCCGCAAAACTTCCAGCGTGTTCCACTGTCAAACAGCTCTTAATGTCAGAAAGTTCCTCCTAATGTTGAGCTGGAATCTCTTTTCCTGTGGTTTACATCCATTGTTCCATATCCTAATCTCTGGAGCTTCAGAAAACAAGCTTGCTCCATAGTCAATATAACATTCCTTCAGATATTTAAACAGGGCTACCATATGACCTCTTAACCCTCTCTTCTCCAAGCTAAACATACTCAGCTCCCTTAGTCTCTCCTCATAGGACATGGTTTCCAAGGCCTTCACTATTTTGGTCACCATTTAGATGGTGATACTGTTGTTATTTGCCATGAAGTTGGATTTGACTTATGAATGTGCTATGAATGAGACACCTCCAAGAATCCCCTGGTCCTCCAAATCTATGCTCAGGTCTTGCAAACTCAGGGCCCTGGCTTCCTTGCTTGTGTCAATCCATCTGTTTTGTGGCCTCCCTCTTCGCCCACTGCCTTTACCAAATAGCATCTTCTTTTCCGATCTAAGCTCATGATGTCTCCACAATATGATAGCCTAATTTTGGCTTCCCGTGAGCATTCAGGTTTGATTTGTTTTTGGACACACATGGTGCTCTTGGTGCTCCGCGGTTATCAGTATAAATCTCCTCCAGTACCAAAGGGAGACGTTTTGTTGTAGCTCTGTGTCTTCAAGTTGTTTCTGATTTAAGGTGAACCCATCGTGGGATATTCTTGGCACGTCTTCAGAGGAGGTTTGCCATTGTCATCCTGAGGCTATGAGAGTGTGACTTGCCTAAGGTCACCCAGTGGGTTTATATGGCTGAACCGGGATTTGAAGCCTGGTCTCCAGAGTTGTACTCATCCCACTACACCACACTGGTTCTCTCAGAGAAATTACTACTGAGATTTGGCACCATTTCACAACCAACCACTCCCCTGCCTATGGGTACTTTGTTTTGAGAAGCCAGGACCTGGGTTGTGGAGAATTAGACTTTAATTTTAAAGTTACTTACCCAAATTGCTTCTTGCCTCCTTTAGGACAAAGGCATCCAGACCCTTGCTATATAGGTGTTTATGTGTTAGGTGCCTTGAAGACTCCCGTTGAATTATGGCGACCCCATGAATTTCATGGGACTTTCTCAGGCAAAAAATATTCAGAGGTATTTTTGCCTGTTCCTTCCACTGAAATACATCTTACAGTGCCTGCTATTCATCAGGGATCTCCCATCCAAGTACTAACCAGGGCTACCCCTGCCTAACTTCCTTTTTTATTTTTTTTATTAAATTTTATTGTTAAAAATAAAAAACATCAAATGGCAAACAACATATATCATAGACATACACATACAACACATGTATATATTTATATTACTTCCTATCAAGAATTTCAAATCTTATATATCTTAATAATCTTATTGATCTACTTCTGTTCTGTAGTCAATTTTCTTTACCTTAAGAGTTTAATTGTTTCAGTTCATATTAATTGACTTTTGAAAATATAACCATCTTCATCTAGCTTAAATAATCTTATTTCATTTATGTCAGGGCTATTACCCATTTACCCCTGCCTAACTTCCAAGATCAAATTGGATCTGATGCCTGAAGGTTATTTTGGCCCTTCCCTATACATAAATATAGACATATATATGTGTGCGTATGAGAGTGAATCAGAGACAGAGGCCATGTACAGTTCATTCCCACAATCATTTTCATATCTAGTGGATTCTCACAATCATTGCTTGTGTCACCCCCCCTATTTCTTCAGATGTGATTCTTGCTCCTGATTTAAGATGATGAAGGAGGAATATTTGAGCCACTTTCCATTCTTGTTCTCTCCACCCCCCACCCCCCACCCCCAAACCTGGCCAGACTTTAACTGCTCTTTCTCCCAGATGGGAGTTTAAGGCAAAGATGGAGACACATTGGCCCTCCTGAGATTATTGCATTAGAAAGACTCACCACTCACCGTTGCCCATTCTAGTGGGGGCTAATTGGAGCTGGAGATCAAGATTGTCCCTTGTTCCCCATCCCTGGTTTAGGGCCTTAGGATCTTCACACTGTAGGTCCCAAAAAGATGTATCTTCTTTTAATTGTGTATCCCCCTCCTATTGACCTCAGTGAGTCCAGCTCAATACTGTTCTTGAACATTTTACTGAAATCAGTAACAGTTGGAGCCAAGTGGGGGACTGTTTCTGAAACCCCAGTTAAACTCTTGGATCAGCCTTCCTCATGCAGGCATGTTGGACTACATCTCCCATCATCCCCACCTGGCACAGCCAATTGCCATGTTGACCAAGGCTGATGGCACTTCTTCTCCAAGAGGTCTATGAGGTGTCAGGTTGGGGTATACTTCCTTGGGGTAAGAAAATGCGTTCCTCAGAACAAACCAATTCATTTCAAAGGTGTCCCACAACGATATTGTGGTGGGGAAGGGGGAGTGAAGGCGTTGTCTGCTATAGATTAAATTCTCTTTTCTGGACTGATGCCAGTCACAATTACTTTAGCCTCTGGATTCACAAATCACTTAAGTATGGGGAAATTCTAGTAGTTTCTGGCAGCAGATCCCTGAGGGACAAGAACTTCAAAAGTTCTTCTTCACACAATGGATAATGATTCATTGATATGGAATTCACTGTCACAAGGATGTGGCCACTGGCTTAAATTAGCTTTAAAGAGAGATTAGCCACGTTAATGGAGCATGGCTCTGTTAAAACTATGAGCTAAGATAAAAGCTGTTAAAAGTTATGAGCTTGGAACTGATACTTTTTGAACTTCATCTCCCAGAACTGCCCTGTTAGATTTTACTTGAATACCCTCTCCTTGAAACAGAAGCAGATGGCAGTGCAAAGCCTGCTGTTTTCCTGTGGTCAAATTGCTTTCCCTGGACAACTTACTTTTTGTACCACAAGTCCCAGCATCCTCCAGCCATCAAGGCCACTGTCTGATGATCTGACTGGCCATTGATAACAGCAGATTGCTGGACTAGATGGGTCTTTGGGCTGAGCCAAGACAGCTCTTCGTATATCATTGATTTCCAATTTCAATCTCAGCTTTCCCCAATCTCAGTTCAAGAGAATCAACTTGTTTGGTACGCTGAGTAGCAGCTCTGTCCTATGAAAACAAAAAAGCAAAACCAGTGCCATAATCGCACCCCGGTCAGGGTGCTGGTCGGTAGCTTATTTAGAGTAATGGTTAAATTCATCCCAGATGAAAGTCTTGGTGTTGTTTCTTCTCCAATGATGTTTTCCTTCTTTGGATGGCAGCTGCATTAGGACATTTCCTTTCGGACTGGGTTACACCCTTCTGTGACATGTGAGAGTGTCTGCTTCCCACCTTCCTTAGCAATTTCTTCCCAAGCCTAGTTGTCACGCAAGACCCAAAAGCAGAGGCGGGGAAACCAATGTGTTGCCTTAGCTGACCTTTGGAACAGAGTCTCTGTTTCATTGTCAGTTTGGCACTTCCCAGAAAGTGGAAGTTGGGAGAGCAGCAGATTTCCCTGGTGTCCAGGATCGGTGTTCAACATGGTGGTCTTTGGGAGAGAGAAGATGACACCTACAAAATCAGAAAACAAAGCTAATTTAATTTTATCCTTTCAGATTACCGTAAATACTCGACTACAAGTCAACCTCATGTATAAGTTGAGGACAGGTTTTGGGGCCAAAATTATAGATTTTGATATGACCCATGGATAAGCCGGGGGTAAAACTTAGGGCATGTAACAAAAGATCTAAAGGATGAAGCAAAGGAAAGCAATGCCAAAGAACTTATAAAATTCCTGCAGACATATCTATATCTATACTAAGTCTGGATGGATGAGAGAATAGAAGGGAATCAGTGCTTCCAGGACAGATTCTCCTCTTGCCTTTCACCAGGGGATTGCTCTCCTTTTTTATAATAGTTAAGGTATAGGACTTACATTGTCCCATGGATAAGTTGATCCAGGTTTTTGGGGTCAATTTTTTGACTAAAAATTCTAGACTTATACATGAGTATATACAGTAATTGTGAATTCAGATCTGCCCAGAAATCCACCATATTGGTCAAGGATTTAATAGGCTTTGGTCCTACACCTTCTGGGACTAAGCCCCTTTGAACTCATTGGGACTCAGTTCTGCTGGAGCTGGATAATTCTCTTACTTCGGGAAGTTAGTCCACCCATCCCTTAACAAAAAGCAACAGTTAAAATAACACAGATGTTTCTGAGGGCCACTTAGGACAGACTACCTATTGTGGTCTGGTATCTCCATTTACACAGTCACAACATCTATCAAAATGCCTAAAGATAAAGCCAGGGTATGGACAAATTACTTCTCTCCTAGTCCCTTGTCACTTCACCAGGAATGACTAGAAATGTTCCTATCAGAACAAAGTCTACCGAGAAGTTTCATCCATCGGTTCAATTTAGCTTACTCTGAAGTGTGATGCATAAAACAGATTACAGGCTGCCTGAGTTACTCCTGGGATGGCCAATAATAGTCATTGTCTTCATCTTTTTTTTACTTGATCATTTCGTGCACTTATGACTAGTGGTCATTTTTGCCTGATTGTTTCAAGGGGCTGAGCCCTACTTCCAGCCTAGTCTTGGTGATGAGCTTAAGCTTGCCTTCCTTTTCAGAGTTCAGTAAAAACTTATACACTTGAAAAATCTTTTTAGAGCATACATTTTTAATATGGTTTATAGCTTATTTCAGTTTTAACATTGCTTTTTGTATGTTTGTAATTGTAATCTTTTAAATGAGCATGTTGCCCTGAGTCATAGTCTGGGATGGAAGGCAGGATGTAAACAAGGTTAATAATAATAGTAATAGTAATAGTAATAATAATAATAATAATAATAATATAGCTTAGAAAAAGTGGGGGCAGGACGACAGAGGTATGTGTAAAATTATGGATGGTATGAAATAAAAGGGATAGGAAGAACTACTTTTTTTCTAATAATATTAAAACCATGGGCTCATTTACTAAAGTTGAATGGTAGAATATTCAGCGCAGATAAGTAATTTTTGAAAAAGAGCTAGTATGATGTAGTGGTTTGAGTGTTGGACCAGGAGTCTGGAAGATCAGGGTTCGAATATTTGCTCAATCCACTTGGGCAGCTCACACTGTCTCAGCCACAGAAAAAGGCAATGACAAGCCTCCTCTGGATAAATGTTGCCAAGAAAATCCTATGATAAAATAACTCAGAGTTGACGTGAAGGCACATAACAACAAACACTTTCCCACACAGTGCATAGTTAAACTGTTGGATTTGATATCACAAGAAATATTGGTAGCTACCACATTTAAAAGATGGCTGAAAAAGAGGACTGGACAGATGCATGAAGGATAGAGGAATCAATAGCTTCCTATCATGGTGGATATACATGACTAGTTATCATGGCTATATATTTTGTTTGTATATGTGTCTATGAAATTCATGGGGTCAACATAAGTCAACAGGTGACTTGAAGGCACGCGCGCGTGTGTGCACACACACACTTAGATATGTGCCTTCATGTTATCTGTCAATTCATGAATTTCATAGGGTTTTCTAGGGCAAGGAATACTCAAAGATGGTTTGCCATTGCCTTCCTCGGAAACATAGCCCACAGCTCCTGGTATTCCTTAACAATATTACAGCCCTGGTGGCTCAGTGGTTAAATGCCTGTACTGCAGCCACTCACTCAAAACCATAAGGTGGCGAGTTCAAGACCAGCAAAGGGCTGAAGCTCGACTCAGGCTTGCATCCTTCCGAGGTCACTAAAATGAGTACCTAGATTGTTGGGGGGCAAATAGCTTACAACTGTAAACCACTTAGACACTCCTTAAGGGTATGAAGCGGTATATAAATGAAGCTGTTTGTTTTGTTTATTATAGTATATCAAAAGGAGTACGGTTCTCAATACTGTACAAGATCAGGACTACATTGCTGCAGATGTAAGCTGCTTGTGGGCTTCCCTTGGGCAACTGGTGGCCACAAACTGCTGGACTAGATAGGCCTTTAGTTTGACTCATCAGAAATCTTCTCATGTAAAATAGCTTCGGCTTCTGATATCTCCATGAAATCTGACATGTCACCCCTCACGTTACTCATTCTTCAGCATTTTAAAACTTTCAGATTCAATAACCGATTATCACACCAATCTCATCTTCCCAGACTACAAAAACAATATGACCTCATGTTTCTATGTTTAAAAATGTAGGCAAATGTAGATAAATTCTGTTGGGAAACTTTTTAAAAGAAAATAGTCTCAAAGATACAATAGAGTCATATTGTGAATGTAAAAAGTCACTGAATGATTTAGGCCTCATCCACACTGGAGATGTAACCCGGTTTGACACTGCTTTAACTGCCCTGCCTCAATGCTAAGGAAATCTGGGAACTGGAGCTTGTTGCGGCCCCAGAGCAGAGCTTTGCTTTGCAGTCTAGATGGGGCCCGAGTCTTCCTTTTGTGACCTTGATGTCCTTCAGTTCATGTAGGGAACTTGCATCCCACCAGAAGCCATCGTCCTATAACTCCCATCATTCCTTACCAGGAGGGAGAAGGAAAGGAAAGGCAGATAAAACAAACCATCAGAAAGAGTGGGAAGAAAGAGAAAGGCAGGGTGGCTAAGGGGTTAATACATGCAAACTACATGATGAGATATTCCAAAATGAAACAACAGATAGTGCCAGAAGATGATACTCCCAGGTCGGAAGGCACTCAACCAGCTACTGGGGAAGAGCATAGGACAAAGATGATGTAGATAAATGTAGGTAAATGTAGGTAAATGTAGATAAGATGAATAGCTCTATGTCTAATGATGTAACAGGAATCTAGCTGAATCAATGTTCAATTGCAAACGCGCAGAAAGTTGAAAGAAAACTCTGAAGCTGTACAACACATGTAGAAGGAATGTGCAGTGTGAGAAACTTGAATTAGGGAAAACTGGAAATTGTAAAAAGAGAAACAGAACTTATAGACATTGCCATATGAGTGAGCTAAAGTGGACAGAAATGACACATTTTCAGTTAACACACGGTGTTTTGCTCTGGAAATTACTATCAAAGAAGAAACAGGGTGGCAATAATAGCGAGGAATGATGTAATAATAATAATAATAATAATTTATTTCTATACCGCCCTTCCAGTGATCAGGGCGGTGTACAACATATACAAACGTTAAAATATTAAAACATCAAAAAACAATATCAGTTAAAATCATCCATATACAATAAAAACAATATCATGCAGGGCTATGTAATGACAATACAATAAGCGGCTTACATGATGGACAAGGCCCGTTCAAGAGTATGCCTGCTTAAATAGGTGAGTCTTCAGGTCCTTCTTGAATTGGATGAGAGAGGGAGACAAGCGGAGCTCAGTGGGCAGTGAGTTCCAGAGGCTAGGGGCAGAGATGGCAGCAAAAGCAGTGCAAAGTTTGACTGAATAATATCAGTAAGACTCCAGGGAAACATATCAACATAACTGTGAATCAAATTAATTACAGAAGCAGATGAGGAAGAAATAAAAACGATACAATAGAGTCATATTGTGAATGTAAAAGGTCACTGAATGATTTAGGCCTCATCCACACTGGAGATTTAACCCAGTTTAATTATTTATTTATATTATGATTATGCATGGAGGTCCAGGAAGAAAACATTGTAGGAGAATTTGGCCTAGTAACAAGAAATGAAGTATGGGAATGACTGATTGAATTTTGTGAGGCCAACAGTTTGTTCATTGCAATTGCAATGATACTCTCCAGGCAGCCAAAGATATAACTGTATATGTGGACACCACCAGATGGCCAATATAGAAATCAAATAGACTAATTGGAAGAAGAAGATGGAGAAGCTCCATTTTCCCTGCAAAAACAAAACCAGGAACAGACTGTGACACAGACCATGAAATGCTAATATCAAAAATCAAATTAAAGCTTAAAAAGTAAACTAAGCCCATCATTGTGCCCAAATACAACCTGAAGAATATCCTAGTGGAATGTGCAGACCATGTAAAAACAGATTTGCACTACTAAGGCTCACTGACATGGAATCAAAAGAACTCTGAATGGATAGCAGGGACATTATCAAGGAAGAGTGTAAAAAGATACTACCTGTAGCCAGGAACAAAGAAAAGTCTAATTGGATGGCGATGAGACTCTTCAAGCAGATAAGGACAGAGAAGAAGCAAAAATAAAAGATGCAAGACACAGGATCAGTATCCTAAATGGAACTGTTCAGTACTTAGTGACAAAGAGAAGTATTATAATAACTAATAGAAGACAAGGGGGGAAAAAAGTTAAGAAGAGACCTCTTCCACAGGATCTGAGAAATTAAAGGGAAATTTAAACCCAGAATAGGGATGCTATATGAGCAACAAGGGAATACATGTGATTAGGACACAATGAAAAATTAATGGAAGCAACACTCTGCAGAGTCATATAAAAGAGACCACATTATTTTTTCAAATAAGAACACCTGAAAGATTAACCCACAAAGTGAAGTGGAAAATGTTTTCAAAGCATTTAGGGGGGAAAAAAAACAAAACATTACCAGGATTAAATGACATACCAATAGAGCTGTTATAAGTTGTCCATTCAAACACAGACACACACACACACACACACACTGCAGAGCTTTTTACCAACAAATATAGAAAACAAGTAATGGTCCACCTACTGGAAACATTCAATGTACATCCCAATCCCCAAGAAAGGGAACAAGAGCTGTGTTCACACTGGAGAAATAAACCGGTTTAATTGCCATGGCTCAATGCTGTGAAATTCTGGGAATTGTAGTTTGTTGTGGGGCCCAGAGCGGAGCGGAGCTCCGCTCTGGACCCCACAACAAACTACATTTCCCAGAATTTCACAGCATTGAGCCATGGCAATTAAACTGGTTTATTTCTCCAGTGTGAACACAGCCTAGAAAGGTAGAAACCATCACACTATTATTGCATTAATCTCTCATGCAATCAAAGTGATGCTCAAGATTTTACAAAAAGAAGAAGAAGCTTGTAGCATATACAGAGCAAGAAATGATGCTTGGAAAGGTAGAAGGCAGTAGAAAGAGAGGGAGACCACATGCCAGATGGTTGGATTCAATCAGAGAGGCCACAGGCCTATTCTGGGGTCTTGGAGTGGTCTCATCCACAGAGTCACCAAAAGTTGAGGTTGACTTTGAAGGCAGTTAACAACAGCAACAGCAATATATATATATATCGTGGTCATAGGGAAAGAAGGTTGTGAAATCTTTCAGTTCTGAAATCACATATTAGCTTTGGGATGGAGTTGCCTTCTTCTGTTTCAGCCAAGGCTTATTCAGGAGGACCATATAACACTGAAATCAGAGAGACATAAAAGCTGTTGTGGCAGAATGAGGGAAAAGAACATCATTTGAAACCAAGGGTGTATCTACACTGTAGAAATGGAGTTCGACACCACTTTAACTACCATGTGTCCATCCTACAGATCCCTAGGATTTGTAGTTTGGTGGGGCACCAGCACAGTTTGGCAGGGAAGGCTAAAGACCTGGTAAAACTACAGATCCCAGGATGCCATACGATGGAGCTGCAGCACTTAAGGTGGTGTCAAACTACAGTGTAAATGCATCCTTGCAAATGTGGGCTCCTAACAAGAGAGTAGGTTCATTGAACTAAATTTGGTTCAGGAAAGTATATGAAAAACAAAGTCTGCACCTGTGCCCTAAACTACAGATCCCAGGACTCCTTAGGCTGCTGCCATGGCAGTTAAAGTGGGATCAAACTGCTTCCATCCCACTGTGCGGATTCATTTGCAGAGCTTGGGAAATGCTTCTCTCTTTTTTAAACTGTAAGCTCTGGGTGATCCTGCGGGGACTGTGGGATCTGTAGTTCAGAAAAAAAAAAAATCACTTTCCCAACCTCTATGAGCTGACATTACTAAGCTTTCCTCTGCAAGCCCCTGATTCTTCCAGCAGTGGATCTGACTTCCTTCCTTCCTTCCTTCCTTCCTTCCTTCTCCCTATTGATCGTTTTCTTTCCAAAGGAGGCAGAAGAGACGAGAATCGTATCGGACAGAGGCTGCTCATTCGTGAATAACAGGTTCAGTGCCAAGGCTGGCTCTCACCATTATCCTGTAAGGTAATATTGAGTAGCAATAGCTGTCTAAATAGCAAAAAATCTTTTGAGAGGAGGAAAAGGAGGGCTGCCCTCCCCTCCAGCTGACCTTCAGAAAAGGCACTCTGGAAACCGGGACAGACGGGGAGCAAAGTTTGTTGTGGGTTCAAACTTTTGTCCATCCTCCATCATAATGCCCATTCGTTTCCTGGGGAAGAGATGGTCCTCTCTCCAGTTTTTCCATATTTCGTTTATATACATTTCTGTAATGTCTCTCCTTGGATTATATAGTCCCTCAAATGTCCGTCTCACTGAGCTCAGTGGCAGCATTCAAAGATATAGCCGTGATCTTGTAGCACCTTTGAGACTAAAACTGAAAGAAAGAAGTTGGCAGGATGAACTTTCCTAGACTCCGGTCTACTTCCTCAGATGCATTTGGAATTAAGTCTGGGAAAGCTCCTGCTGCCAACCTCTTTCTTTCACTTTGGCTGTGTTCACACTGGAGAAATAAACCAGTTTAAGTGCCATGGCTCAATGCTGTGAAATTCTGGGAATTGTAGTTTGTTGTGGGGCCCAGAGCGGAGCGGAGCTCCGCTCTGGACCCCACAACAAACTACAATTCCCAGAATTTCACAGCATTGAGCCATGGCACTTAAACTGGTTTATTTCTCCAGTGTGAACACAGCCTTTGTCTCAAAGGTGCTACAAGATCTCTCTACTGAGCACTGAGCTCAATGGGACTAACTTTCCCAGTTCGTTGCTGCCTTCAAATCGGTTCCCGACTTATGGCGGCGACCCTAAAACTCTCTCCCTTTACGTTTCCCTAAACTAATAGAGGGGACGGAAAGGACCCCAATACACAAGGATCTAGCCCGAACGCCCCATTGAACGCAACGGGCTTTTTTTGTGCAATGTTTTCGAACAAGAAATCTTTATTAGGTTTTGTATTTGCAAAAACGAGTCGACTACTGGGGGTCACTCTCAGGTTTTTTTTCCTGGATGGGAATTGTAGGGTGCTCCGGATGATGCTGAACTTCATTTCCCAGCATCCCTCACTGTTGCAGATAGTTGCTAAGGCTGCTGGGAGCTGAAGTCCAACTTCACTCGAAGGTGCACCAGTTCCTTTCCATGATCAATAGGATTCAGACCATTATTGGCAAGTTGATTTTTTGCAAAACGCTGGATCTGCTTTTTCCCTGCTTTTTTTCTGCAGTGTGTTTTGGACCAACATCTCAGACAGAATGTGACTCTAAAACATCCTCACCATTTTCTTCCTCCTTTGCCTGAGGAAGAAGCCTTCTTGAGGCTGAGAGAGTGTGACTGGCCCAAGGCCACCCAAATAGGTTTATATCTCCGAGCCGGGATTCGAACCCTGGTCTCTTAACCAAGGCATGGCTCTCAGATGTATTTACCACTTTGACATTTGCCATGAAAGTCCGTGGAGTTAATGTGGGAGCAAACAAGGCTTATTTAGGATCAGGCTCCAGTTCCCACCGACTTCGAAGGGCTCTGTTTGTTAAGACCTTTCGTCCACGTTCCCCATTGAAATCAACCGGGTTGGACCGCCTGGTTGGTCTGTGCCCAGTTTTTATGGCCATCAGGAGGGACTCGTTTGCAAACAGATGTGCTCGGGATCCAGCTCTTCTTGGCCTCCCAGATGTGCAAAGAAGGAGTCTCAAAGCGAAAACGGACAGAACTCGGAAAGTACGCAGGACTCCGGAGTTAGCAATTGAGCTAGGGCTTGGTTCACACTGGAGAAATAAACCGGTTTAATTGCCATGGCTCAATGCTGTGAAATTCTGGGAATTGTAGTTTGTTGTGGGGCCCAGAGCGGAGCTCCGCTCCGCTCTGGGCCCCACAACAAACTACAATTCCCAGAATTTCACAGCATTGAGCCATGGCAATTAAACCGGTTTATTTCTCCAGTGTGAACACAGCCCTAATTTCCTTTTGTATTTGAAGTACTTGTAAGTCTTCCTGCGAAGCAAGCCCCCTGTTTGGCTGGAAATTTATATATATGTGTGTGTGTGTTTCTGTGTGTGTGTTCATTTCATTCATATATATATATATATATATATGTTGTATTGCATATAAAAATCATGTATCTATCTATATATAGTACTGTATATAAAATTATCTATCGATAAATATAGTATTTTATATAAAATTATATGTAAATAAAATTATCTATCAATATAGTATTGTATATATATATATATATATATATCTTTAAATATAGTATTGTATATAAAATTATATATAGCATTGTGTGTGTGTATATATATATATAGTATTGTATATAAAATTATGTATCTATATATATAGTATTGTATACAAAATTATATGTATATAAAATTATCTATCTATCAATATAGTATTGTATATAAAATTATATATAGCATTTGTGTGTGTGTGTGTGTGTATCTGTATATATAGTATTGTATATAAAATTATATGTATATAAAATTATCTATCTATCTATCTATCCATAAATATAGTATTGTATATAAAATTATGTATACGGATATATTGTATTATATATAATATGTATATATATATATATATAGTATTGTATATAAAATTATGTATATGTAGATATTGTTTTATATATACAATTATATATATTGGATTGTTTCTAAATTATGTGTATATGTGTGTGTGTGTATGTATTGTATATAAAATTATATATATATATATATATATATATGGTTTGCATATAAAATTGTGTTGAAGGCACACAACAGCAGCAGCAGCAACAACAACAACTGTGTACAGGACTGTGTGGTTTCTTTGGGCTATAGGTCCCATCATCCCCAATGGCCACCCCAAGGGAGGATTTATGAGATGGGGAGCTGTTTAAAAAAATAATAAATAAAAAAAAAGGGGGGGGGGGAACCGAACTTTTCCAAAGTTTGGCCCTGATTAGCTGGAAGGAGCTTGGTGATGGGTTTCTTTTTAAAAGTTTACCTTTATATATATATTAACATTCTTGTACTGTTTTTAATTGCATTGTTTTGTAGCTTGTTGTTCGCAGTCTTCAGTCCCTATGTTGGGAGAAAGGTGGGATGTAAGAAATTAATAATAATAATAATAATAATAAACATTTAATAAGTAATAAATTATATATATAATAAATTATTGAATAAATAAATTTAATAAATGATAATATTTAATAAAATAATAATATATAATTAAAATAAAATATTTAATTTAATAATAATAATAATTATAGCAAAGCAAAGGCTGAAAGACAACTTGCAAGTTCCTCATTCTTCTCTCTTTTCCACCATCCATTTATATTATTATTATTATTATTATTATTATTATTGCAAAGCAAAGGCTGAAAGACAGCTTGCAAGTTCCTCATTCGTGTCTTTTTTCCACCATCCATTTGACCTGCTCTTTTTCTGGGGAATGGGCCACAGCAGAGAGTTTAGGGCCTGTGGAAAAATAAAAAAGGGGGGAAAGAAAGAAAGAAAGCCAGAAAGAGGATTAAGGCCAGGAAACAGACACAAAAGGCCTCGTTTGAGGGGAGAAAGGTCCCCTGGTAAGCTCCTGGCCCAAATCACTTCTCAATATAGATTGCACAGAAGTGCTGCTTAATGCAAAAGAAGAAGGGCTGCTGCTACACCTTTAAGCAATGGTTGGGTGCAAGAAGGGATTTCCAAAAGGGGCTTCTTTTTTTCCCAAGTTTGTCATGCAAAGCTGCTTTTTACACACACAACAACACACACAGGCAGAGGCTTAGCTTCAGCTCTGCAAAGGCCTGCTGGCCTTGCTGCTGACTCTGCTTCAGCAACTAGTGCTTCCTTGGGCAGGATGCATTTGATTCACAGATATATTTGCTTTTCCACATTTTCCTGAGAATTTTCTTTTTTCCCTCTGGAGTGGAGTGTGTTAGCAATTGTGTGTGTGTGTCTGAGTGCTTTAGAAGCTTCTTATTTTCATTTCTAGTGTTGGTACTATAGTTTTAAAAGTAAAGGATGAGGGGATATGTAATTTTAGTTATGCATGTGTTATGTATTTATGTGTTCTATTGTAACCTGCCTGCTCCTTCTGGAAAGGCGGAATATAAATAAAATCTATTCTTCTTCTTCTTCTTATTATTATTAGGTGGAAAGTAGGGACATCATTTTTTGGCTTTAGACTACCCCTTTGGAAACTAGTGTTTGAATCCCTCTGAGCCATGATCCAAAAACACACTGCAGAAATAATCCAGTTTGAGACCACTTTAACTGCCCTGTCTCAATGATAGGGAATTCTGGGAACTGTAGTTTTGTGAGACATTTGGCCTTCTCTGTCAGAGAGCTCTGGTGCCCCAATAAACTACAATTCCCAGGATTCCCTAACAGTGAGCCAGGGCAGTTAAAGCGGTCCCAAACTGGATTATTTCTGCAGTGTGTTTTGGACCAAAGGTGCAGATCCCAGAATGCCATACCATTGATCCAAAGTGGGATCAAACTGCACTAATATTAATAATTTAATAATTTTAATAATTTTAATCCAAATAGATTATTTAATATGCAACTGGTTTGAATAATCCAACTGGGTTATTTATGCAGTGCTACAGTTCCCAAAATCTTATACCAATGAGCCATGGCAGTTCAGGTGGTGCAACTTTAAAATGCCAACTGGATCATTTAATAATCCAACTGGGCCGAATAATCCAACTGGGTTATTTTTGCAGCCCAAAGGGGTTTATTTTCAGCAGGTGTCTTCAATTGCTTTAGAACTTACAGTGAAACTGCCCTTTCCTGTGCTGCATTACTCCAAAACAATAATTCGCCCTGGTTCATATGGAGTTTAGTGAGAAATGTGCAAATTTTTACCTGGAAGTCCCATTGAACCCAGGTGCAAAACACACTGCAGAAATAATCCACTTTGAGACCGCTTGAACTGCCCCTGGGTTAACGCAAGGGAATTCTAAGAACTGTAGTTTGGTGAGACATTTAGCCTTCTCTCCAGCATCCTTCACACACAACACACAACAGATAACATTTTCCATTTATTTATTTTGTTGCAGCTCCCTGTGATTACTAAATTAATAGCAGGAGCCAAGACAGATGTCAAAACGTCTCGAAAGTGTTTATCTGGGGAATAATTGCGAAGGTGGGGGATGCATTAATCTGATTGAGGGATGAAATATGTAAGAGCAGCAGCTGTCTGGAAGAAATCCACACGCCCAGCCTTCTGCCTTCCGAATGGGGACATCCACACGGCACAATTAATCCGCTCTGACACCGCTTTGAACTGTCATGGCACCAGAGCTTTGTGACCCAAACTTTCCTTCTTGTTAATATGCACAGAGATTTTGTACCACCTTTGAGACTAACTGAAAAAGAAAGAACGTTTGTAGCATGAGCTTTCCTAGACTTTAGTCTACTTCAAATGGAGTGGAAGCCAAGGCCTTGGAGTGGAAGCTCTACATGATACATAGTTTGCAAAGGGCTCCCCACAGGTAGGCCTTTAGGAAGGACATTCCTGTTGTTTGCACTTGTTTTGAAAGTACGGCTGCGTTCACACTGGAGAAATAAATCGGTTTAAGTGCCATGGCTCAATGCTGTGAAATTCTGGGAATTGTAGTTTGTTGTGGGGCCCAGAGCGGAGCTCTGGGCCCCACAACAAACTACAATTCCCAGAATTTCACAGCATTGAGCCATGGCACTTAAACCGATTTATTTCTCCAGTGTGAACGCAGCCTAGGTATCTGTCTGTATCTGGGCTTTCTCATCAAGTAACTTTCTCAACAAGTGCAAACAACGAGAATGTTGTTCCTAAGGACCTGCATGTGGAGAGCCCTTTGCAAACTATGTATCATGTACAGCTCATGGGTTCTACTAATGCTGACTGGGTCTGCAGTAGCCAACCTTCCTTTTCACTTTTCTTCAGTTAAACTCCTGCACTCCTGTCTGTCCCTTGCTTCCACTCCATCATAAGCATCTGAAGAAGAAGATTAAAGTCTACGAAAGCACATCCTACAAACTTCTCCCTCCTTTTCCTCCAGTTAGTCTCAAAGATGCTACAAAATCTCTATAAATATTAATGTTACAGACTAACACTGTTGTTGTTGTTGTTGTTGTTGTTGTTGTATACCTTCAAGTCATTTCCAATCTATGGCTAATCTAAGATTGTTAAGAGTTGTTCAGAGGATGTTTGCCACTGCCTTCCCAGAGGCTGAGAGAATGTGACTTGTCCAAGATCACCCAAATGGGTTTTCATGGCTGAGCTAGGAATCAAACCCTGATCTCTATAGAGCTGTAGTCCAGCCCTCAAACCACTCTCATCTTGCTTTCCTTTCTGAAATTAATTTGCCCCCGTTTTTCATAGAGGCTTTCCAAGTCACACACACATACACCCTCTCAGCCTCAGAGGAAAGGAAGGGTCAACCTCCTTGGAAGAAATACATCTTGCCTTTTGAAGAAAAAAAGAATTCAAGTCAAAATAGACCGAGAAGCCCCTTATAAAAAAAATTCATAACTTGCGTACTTTCCTCAGTCCTGTCCAGGAAGAACAAAGAACAGGGGATCTAAAGAAAATATTTCCAGCCATCATCATCATCATCATCATCATCATCATCATCATCATCATCCTGCCTTCCTCCTAATAAAGGGACTCAAGGCAATCATTCCCCAAAGGGTGCCAGTCAGTGTCTCAGTGTGGCCATAGGTTGAGGCTGACTGAGGGGATGCTGGGACTTGTCATCCAAAAAGGAACTTCCCCAACTTCTGGTGTGCTCTGTTCTCAGCAATCTGGACCATTTGGGGGAAAGGAATGGGTCTGGACTGGTCCTTAAAGTCCTTGAACTGGTGTCCAGCGTCCGAAAGAGGCTAGAGAAGAAGTCCTCCTCTTGGATCTAGGGACACCAGAAGGCCAGGGGTTCACAGAGGGGTGAACAGGGGCCTCCGTCTCTCTCCTTTGTCTGCTCCCTTTGGACCCTGTCCTTCCTTCCTTCCTTCCTCCCAAAGGCAATGGCCTCCTTTCTTCTTCTCCTCAGTGGCACGCAAAGGCCTGCTCTGTTTGTTTTTCCAGTTTCCCCCAACGGTCTGCAAGAAGCCAAACAAAGTGGGATCAGTGCGTCATGGAAGCATCCATCCCTCTCCATCTCTAACTTCAGGCAACTCCTCTCCAAGCAGAAAAGAGTGTGTTTGTGTCTAGGGATTGTTTGGGCCTAGGGATTGTTTGGGGGAGGATATAGGCCAACCTGCCCGGCCCAAGTTCAGCTAAAAGTAGCCCAGGGACCTCCCCTTATGACCTTTGGAAGCAAAGAACAACAAACAAGCAGTTCCTGGCTGGAGTTCATGACCAAGCCAAGCGGTCAGTTCCCTCACCTCTGCTTCAGGCTTGGGCCTTCCTTGGGTTTTCTTTATATTGGGGACCGAAGAGAGCATTGCTGTGTTGTCATCTTCCTTCTTCTTCTTCTTGTTCCTAGATAACCACCACCACCCAGGCGATCGAAGGGACATTGCAGGCTGGATGGATCATCAGAAATGATGGGAGGCAGAGGAGGCCTTGGAGTTGGAGGGAAGAGAGTAGTTTTCCTGCAAACACCCCTGCCTTTCTTTCTGGAAGGACTTTGTTGATGTTGTTAACTGCCTTTGCCTTGATCTCAACCCATGGCAACCCTATGGATGAGACATCTCCAGCCGCCCTTGTCCTCTACTGCCCTGCTCAACCCCTGCAAACTTATATCCCTGGTCTCTTTAATAAAGTCCATTCATCTTGCACATGGCCTTCCTCTCTTTCTTCTTCCCTCCATCTTTCCCAACATTATTGTCTTTTCCAATGATTCATGCCCTCTTTTGATGTGTCCAAAGTATGGTATAATATTTTGTTCCAATGGCTACAAGAGTTTTTTTCTTCCCTGGAACCTTGCTTTGGACCAGCAATTGTGGCTGATGAACCAGCACCAATCCACAGATACCATTTTGGGTAGCACTGACCTGGTCCAAAATTTGCTCCATACAGAGAAACCACAGTTAAAACATCTCTGACTATCCCACCTCCAGGGCTGGGAGGAATTTCTCCCAATTTTGAATTGAGCCAATTTGAATTCACGAAAATTCGCTAGTTTAGTGAATTTACGTGAAATCTAATTGCGTTCGGAATGCATTCAGAATGACTTCCCATTTCCTGAAAATGACCCCCCATTGCCCAAAATTGTGTGAGATACTCTTATACGCATTAACATAAAACCTATGATTGCATTTGGAATGACTTCCCTTTTGCCCAAAATTGCGTGAGATACACTCATACGCAATTACGTGAAACCCCATGATTGCGTTTGGATTGCCATTGTATTATACCCCCAAATTCTGTCTTATGATAAACTCCAAAATAACAAAACACTGTAGAATCTGTTCTTTTTATACTCAATGGTCCTGTGTTTTGGAAAGTGTTCCCAATTGCAGTGATTTCTACTAAAGGCCCTTTACTAAAGGCCAAAACATATTGAGCTTTTAAAAAAACAAATAAACTAATCTTTAGAGCACTGTGGAACTTGTCTCCTTACTGTTTTCATTCTCTGGAGCAATGGCCGGGGGAGCTTTCTCCATCTTCTTTATTTACGGTACCTTTTGAATGTTTATCCTGCTTTTCTACTTAAAGCATACAAGGTGACTAAGGAACATTAAAAACAAAGTCAATGCAGTTGGCCCTCCTTATCCATGGATTTCTTGTCCATGGATTTCAGCATACATGGCTTGAAAATATTCCAAAAAAAATAAATAAATTCCAAATAGCAAACCTTTTGATTTTCCATTTTATATATGGGACACCATTTTGTTGTGTCATTATATTGAATGGGACTTGAACATCCACAGATCTTGTTAAACATGGAGCGTCCTGGAACCAAACCCCAGTGGATAACAAGGGCCCACTGTAATAAAAAACAAAACATTAAAACCATCACAATAACCCATAAAAAGAACTGAGATTGTGGAATAAATGTACTGAGTTGGACCCAAATCTAGTCACAAGTAGCAAAGACCTAGCTGAAGTGACGAGACTTTAAAGTGGCCTGGAGTTACATGATGGTGCATCTAAATCTACTTATGATTTAACCCACTGTTCTTCATACAGGCAAGCTTAACAATTCCACTATTTCTTAGGAAATTACCTAAGTCCTACTGTAGTTTAACCAGTTAGGAAAATATGACCAGACTTTTATACATGATTCCAGAGACTGGAAAAGTTACTTTTTCAAGAGTCTTTGCTAGCTTGGGGATTATGAGAGTTGTAATCCAAAAGCGAACTTTTTAAGAACTGTAATATTTCTTTCTTTAATGGCTTTGTACAGGTGGCTTCCAGTAAGTCTTTATTCTCCTTTGTCCCTTGTGTTTTCCTTTTTGAACTCCTTTGCAAGATTGCTGTAATAAGAGTTCCTGTGTGAGTGAGATGTGAGCAAGCACTTCATATGCTCTAAACTCAAAGCACTTTCTTGGTTATAGAGAAGGACATATTCCTAGAAAAAAAATGGGTCTCTTTTTAAAAAGAAAGGCAATTGCAGTAAATATAAAAAAGGCTTATGTTTTGACAGGGTCAAAATCACAGTTAATGTCAACATCTCATACATGTTTACTGAAAAACAAGTCCTCTTGAATTCAGTGGATTTATTTATTTATTTATTTATTTATTTATTTATTATGCTGCCTTTCTACCAGAGTGGGATCCAAGGCAGCTCATAGATAAAATTTGTTAAAAACAGACTGACACAGTTTTAAAAACAATTAAAAAATCATTTAAAAGTCTAAGTTTTTGTTGCAAATACAAAAGTTAAAAACAGATGCAGCATGCAACCCAATATGAAGCCTTCCTAAGAGTGATTACATTTGTCACTCTTACATTGACTTTTGCAGATTTGTTTATTCACAGATTTTATTAATATATTCTCTTTAGGAATATCTAGATCCTCCAGTGCAACTCTATGGTTAACTTTAACCAAAAGTCGCACTGAAGGACCTAGAGATTCCTAGAGAGAACACTTCACCAGGCATTTGTAGCTCCTCCAGTGCAATTCTCTGGTCAATGTCTGGCAAATATTGGCCACAGAGTTGCACTGGAGGACCTGGAGATTCCTAGAGAGGTGTTCTCTCAGGTAAAACCACAGGGTTTTTGTTATTTGCGGTTTTTCCACATTCACGGGTTCCTGTGCCCCTAATCCCAGTGAATGTGGAGGGACGAGTGTACATGTTAGAAGCCTACTTGAACAAAAAAAATATCTTTCCTGACAGTAAATGGCAAGCAGTGAGGGGGTCAGCCTAGCCTCCCATGGAAGGGCATTCTAGGGAGTGGGAGCACCCACTAGAGAAGGCTCTCTTTTGCTTCCTCACCAACCAGCAGGGGCAGGACTGAGAGAAAGTCTTTCCCTGATGATCTTAAAGCTCTGGCAGGTTCATATGGGGGAAATATGGTCTTCCAGATAGTCTGGACCTAAGCTGTACAAGGCTTCATAAGTTATGACAAACACTTTGAATTGTGCCCAGAGATGAACTGATAGCCAGTGACGCTGTTTTAACAAGGGAGTTATATGCTCCCATAATTGGCCCTGGTAAGCATTGTGGCTGTAATATATTGAACCTGCAAAAGTTTCTGAACAGTTTCCAAAGGCACCCCCATGTAGAGTATATTACAGTAGTCAAAACAGGATGTAATCAAAGCATGTGTCACTGTAGCCAGATTTGATGTCTCAAGGAATAGGTGCAGTTGGTATATGAGTTTTAGCTGTGCAAATGCACTTCTGGCCACTGCTGAAACCTGGTTGTCTAGGCACTGATCTGAGTCTAGAGAACATCTAAGCTGTGAGTCTAAGTAGGGATTTTATTTCACTTTTTTGGTGGGGGGAGGTGTATAACCCCATCCTGCACAGTCCTTATTCCCTAATCACCCTTCCAACTGACTAGGAACACCACTGTCTTGTCTGGATCAAGTTTCAATTTTTTTGCTGTCCATTAACTGACAACAGACACTAGTTCAGTACTGAGACAGTTTCTTTGGAACTTTTAGGAAGAGATAGAGTTGGGTGTCATCAGCATACTGGTGGCACCAAACCCCCAAAATCTAGATGACCTCTCCAAGTAGTTTCATGTAAATGTTAAATAAACATGGGGAGCAAAATAGAATCTTGAGAACCAAAATAGAATTAGGGCAGATGTTCTTCAGCACCACCTTCAGAGTTCATCCCTCCAAGTAAGACCAGAATGACTGAATAACAGTGCCCTCAAGTCCCATCCCAGTGAGGCAACCAAGAAGGATACCATGATTGATGGTACTGAATCAACAATCAACAGGGGCACACTCCCCCTGTTCAGTTCCCTGTGTATGCTGTCCACCAAGGTGACCAAAGCTGTCTAAATTCCATAACTAGGCACGAGGTCAAAATGAAACAGATCTGGACAATTAATCTCATCCAGAAACCCATGGAGTTTGAAGGTCACCAAACACTCCAGGACCTTATCCAAAAATAGAATGTTTGAGACTGGCCAATAATTATTCAAAATGATGGGATCCAGGGAGACCTTTTTAAAAAAATAATGGCCTCACCATACTCTCTTTTAGGCAGGATGGGAACCTCCCTTGTTGCAGTGAAGCATTTGCTACTCTGCCAGTCCCCTGCTGGCTACTTTAAGGAGCCAGGAAGAGCAAGAATCCAGTATACATATGATGGGTCTCACTTCTCCAAGGATCCTGTCCACATTCTCAGGCTGCACACAATGAAATTTATCCATCTTCATTACCTGGTATTCGCACAGTGAAACATAGTGTGATATATTTCTGAGTGAATATCCATAGAACTATGCACTGCACCATTGCCTGGAAAAGTTACTTTTTTTGGACTAGACCATTGGACAATGCTGGCAGTGGGATTTTAAGAGTGAAAATCCCCCAAAAAACTTCCCCAGGCTCTGAATTATATGGCTATATAAAGACAGATAAACAATTTGGAGTCGAAGGCTTTCATATCAGCATCCATAGTTTTTTGTGGGGCTTTCGGGCTATGTGGCCATGTTCTAGAAGAGTTCCTTTCTGATGTTTCGCCAGCATCTGTGGCTGGCATCTTCAGAGAAAGAAAACAGCCACAGATGCTGGCGAAACGTCAGAAAGGAACTCTTCTAGAACATGGCCACATAGCCCAAAAGCCCTAAACAATTCTTTCTTTTTAAAAAAGACTTCCTCAAAAAAGAAAAAAAGGGCTTCTTTTTAATTTTTCCCCTTTTACACATTCACCACCTATATATACAGATGATGAAGAAATCTATGACTCTTTGGATGTTGTAGCACTCCAGATCCCATCATCCCTGTGCATGTGGCCTGGGGTTGATGATAGCTAGCAGCCTAAAGACTTGTTTGGGGAGTTACAGATTCCACTCCTTAGTCCTAAAGTAAAAGTAATGCTGTTAAGTAGGAAAGCAGTAATTTTCTGGAACTCATGATGCTAAAGATATATGCCAGGAAATCATTGTAAGTCTCTCCAACCTGGTATCTTCCAAATGTCCTGGGCCCCAGATCCTAAGCATGGGCTATTCAAACAAACAAACAAACAAACAGCTTCATTTATATACCGCTTCATACCCTTAAGGAGTGTCTAAGCGGTTTACAATTGTAAGCTATTTGCCCCCCAACAATCTGGGTACTCATTTTAGCGACCTCGGAAGGATGCAAGCCTGAGTCGAGCTTCAGCCCTTTGCTGGTCTTGAACTCGCCACCTTATGGTTTTGAGTGAGTGGCTGCAGTACAGGCATTTAACCACTGTGCCACCAGGGCCTATTCTTGCTGGATAGGCAAACCCTGCAACATGGTAGTTATAACTGCAGTTATGTATACAAAGAATAATTAAGATTTACTTACTGTGCTAAGACTGCAACATAACTATAGAAATGTAGTAAGACTGCAGTAGGACTGTAGACATCAACGATGTTAACATGGTGTTAAACAAATGCAAGTAGTATAATGATATAATGGTGGTGTCATCTTACTAAAGTAAGTAGTACTGATATTATCTCCTATTGCTTTTTAAAAGGCCTACAAATACATACATTATCCACAGCCCAATTAAGAAAAGTACTTGGATTAAATACGATTAGTACGTCCTGATCCCAGCCAGCTTTTTCATATGGTTTATCCTTTAGGATTCTTTCAATTGGAGCCTGGTGAAGTTTCTTGCGTAGGGAAGCTCATGCCACAGGAAATCCATGCCTGTCCTTTGTACTTTCCTTTCAGATGTCACATGGCTTTATGTGTCATACTGAGGTGAGAGAAAGAGATGTACACATGGCTGGTGAATTCACTTTTCTTCAAAATAAACATACCCATCTCCTTCACTCCTCTGCAGTGGTTATGTGCCACCACCACCACCACTATCATCATCATCATCAAACCCAAAAAACCCAAAAAACAAACAGCTTCATTTATATACTGCTTCATACTGCCTAAGGAGTGTCTTTACAACTTTACAACTGTAAGCTACATCATCACCATCATTTTTAAAGCCAACCTATTCATCAAATGATAGTTTCATTTGCCAAATAACTACAGTAGAGTCTTGTTTATCTGACATAAATGAGCAGGCTGATAATCAGATGGCCAAAAATGTCAGATAATCCAGAGGGTCCAAGAAAAGCCTTGAAATCACTATGAAGTAACAACATCGTAATGTATAAAAAGTTCAGTCCTCTGAAAATGTAAAGAAAATCACTGGTGAACATTGTGATGTACAGTACAGTACCTGTATACAGTAAACAGTTCAGTCCTCTGAAAATTTAAAGAATCACTGATTGTTTTCTGCTTTCCCGATGATTGCCATTTCTTCGCAGCCAAGTTTTGCAATCTTTGCAGCATCATAATGTTGACCCCTGTAGCTTCTTTTGTTGCTTGAGGTATTTCATTGCGATTTCTAACCCCATCACAGCCACCAGGTTTGGGGGCGTGTCTGGGGTGCAGAAATGCTTACAGCCACGCCCCCAAGCAGCCACGACGTCGGATAATCCAGAATGTCAGATGACCGAAGGACAGATAATCGATACTCTACTGTATTGGTCAGTCCAATTCGACCATTAACACACTAACCAAAGGCAAACCTAATGGTTCAAATGAAGATTCAGTTATAGCCTGCTAAAATGCTGTCAGAGGAGTGACCCCTGTGTCTTTTGTATTTTTTAATCCCATGTTCTATTTCAGACTGTAAATTCTTCAGAGGAGGGATCAGTACATGTTTGGTAAATCAACATGTGCTTTGATGGTTTTCGCTTATAGAATCATAGAGTTGGAAGAGACCACAAGGGCCATCCAGTCCAACCCCATTCTGCCATGCAGGAACTCTCCATCAAAGCATCCCTGGCAGATGGCCATCCAGCCTCTGCTTAAAGACCTCCAAGGACTGAGACTCCACTACACTCCGAGGGAGTGTGTTCCACTGTCGAACAGCCCTTACTGTCAGGAAGTTTCTCCTAATGTTGAGGCGGAATCTCTTTTCCTGGAGCTTGCAGCCATTGTTCCGGGTCCTAGTCTCTGGAGCAGCAGAAAAAAAGTTTGCTCCCTCCTCAATATGAGATCCCTTCAAATATTTAAACAAGGCTATCATATTACCTCTTAACCTTCTCCCCCAGGCTAAACACCTAGTGTTCTTCTAGCCAGTAGCAGCTGGTATCTTCTATATCTCAGAGAAGTGGTAAATCTACTCCAGGTGTAATGGAGCTGTCCAAAGTACTAAATCTAAACCCTTTCCCCAATAGCTCTGGCATTTCCTTGACCAGTTTCTCTAGGCTTTAAACTTGGAGCAGATTCATCAGTGTGCCAACATGGATCCCGTTACTCTGAACTACTTTTTTTTTTTGCTCTGCCAAGCAGCAGCTCTATAGGATGCTACCTAATCCTTTTAACTGGAGGACCAAATCTGGCACCTTCTACATGCCGTGCCTGTGCTTTGCCAGTGAGTTGTGGCTCATGCCATCTTGTGTGAACAAACCCTAGTGAAACCAGTCAGAAACTGATCAGTTCATTTATTTAAGTATTTTGGTTGTGTGGTGTTGTGGATTATATTGATCTGTTATAACAGGCATACAGACACCAAAGTTGTAAATGTTGAAGTGCATCCCCTCCTCAGGACAGTCTCTAGGATCTCCTTAGAGAGTCCAAAAATACAGTCTTTTGGCTGTGGAGCTAAAAAAAATTCTAACAATTTTGATTTCTGCTAGGAAAATGTCTTTTATAAAGCCACCCCAAAAAACTTTGGATTATTGTGCAGGATATCTTTTCAATCCTGGAAAAATCCATTTTCTCTCCAGTTACTGTGGGAATTGCAGTTAAACTCAAAGAGAAGAGAGAGGTCCGAGGGAAGTGGCAGATGATGCCACATTTTATTTGTTTGTTTAATCTATATTCCACCTCCCTCCCTGTATGAGACTTAAAGCGGTTTACAGTAGTTTAAAACAAAATATAGCTGAAACTTCTTTGGTAAAAAAGTTTTTTGGAACACCATCAAATAAACATTTCTGTTAAATACACTGAATTAAGATGTTTTAAAAACACATTAAAATTCTGTAAAAAGGACAAAAGCATAACACACAACATACTCTATTAATAAAGGCTTCTGCCTAAACAAACAGCCTTTATCTGCGGATGGAAAAAGAACAGGCAGGGGGTTAAGTGAGCCTCTCATGGGAGGAAGTTTCACCACTTGGAATCAGCCACCAAGAAAGCTCTGTCTTGTGTCCTTGCCAAATACACCTGTGGTGGTGAAGGAATGGAGAGAAAGTTCATCAAAGATCTTAAAGGTCAGGCTTACATAATAATAATAATAATAATAATAATAATAATAATAATAGTCTTAACCCTGCAAGCTCTGGTTGCACTCTACCACACAGTCACACATGTATGTTCTGAACTAATCTCTCCACACTGTGGCATTAGCTGGGCATAGCCTTACCTGAATTCTATTTTTGGTCATCATAACCTACTGCCACATCATTGGGACAGATTTTCCTGTCAGCTGGATAATTCTCAAATAGTGCATATTACCTGTGGAGAACACTTAACAGATGCCATTAAATTCCCCCTTGTTTTACCTTTCCTGAAATTTGTAGCAGTTTCTACATAGTATAAAGCAGTTCTTTGTAAATGCACAAGCCAGCCGCTCACATGCACACATCACAAGCATTAGAAATGTGCCTTTAGCCAGTTCCTGCACGACAGAAACTGGTTGCATCCAAGTTATTATTAACATTTCCCCCTTGCACCTAATCCCTTATGCCTTTTATTATAATCCTACATATTACAGTTAATCTGTAATGATACCGCTTCAGAGGGACCTGTTGCTCACAGTGATGGTAATTTGTAGCCTTGGAAACACTTTTAAATAATGAAACTAACAATGATGTCTACCGTATTTCTACAGTAGGAGGGGCCTAAGGATTATTGCTTCTGTTAGAGAACAAATTTAAGGACAATGATGAGGACAGATTCAGCATTCTGAGTAGCTAGAATTCCATTATTTTATTTTATTTTTACTTGAAAGGATAAAAGGTTATTTTATCTGGTTGACTGGCTGCCTTTGATTAGATCAGTCTGTTCATGAGATACATATGATCTTGATAATATAGGAACAGTTCAATAAATATATGTCTTACTAAAGGTAAAGAAACCCAATAATCTACAGTAAATATAGAAAATATTGTAAATGAACTGCAACCAGAGTCCTTTGCTTTCTAGTCATAGATCATCCAGTATACTAATGGCACATCCAGTTCTGTCTGTGTTTGGGTGATTATGAGGTCTGTAGAAATTTGTGGAGATTGTCTGCAATATTCTAGAAGCAGGGATGGTAAAAAGCCCTTTTGGGATTATACCTCCAAGGCCGAAAATCTACCTGTTATTCCCAACTAGAATAAACCCAATGAATTAATGTGATGTACATATCTTTTGAATTATCAACTTCCCATTGATTCAATGGGTCTACTCTAGTTTGAACTATCAGATAGACTTTAAGCCTGGGAGCTATAATCCCAAAAGGGCTAAAGGTTTCCAGAATTTCTCACCCAGACAGTTGGAGCCCTCATTCTCTACACAGAGATAACTTTTCAAAGCACAAAAGAATGCTGTCAATCGGAAAAATAATATTCAAATGATAGAATACAGATGCACTATGAGCATATTTTTGTATTAGAAATGGATCAGATGCAGTGTGCAGATGGTGTCTTGAATGGGTCTGATCTTATCTGATGCTATGAAACTGAAGGACAGGATGATCTTTCCCATGTCAGCCATGACATCAGCCCACCATATCCATGGATTCTTTATCCACTGATTCAACCATCCACTGCTTGTAAATATGCAAAAAAAATATGAATTCTAAAAATCAAATCTTTGCCATTTTATAAAAGGGATACCATTTTACTATGCCATTGTATTTAATGGGACTTGAGCATTCATGGATTTTGGTATCCACAGATCATCCTCCAACCAAAACCCTGCAGATACCAAGGGCTCACTGTACTGGGAGCCACTGTTACAGGAGAAGAGACAAGAAGCCTTCTAGTCTCAGTATCTTTCTTCTTTCAAAAAACAAAACAAAACAAACTCATCCCATGAGCACTACTGTCAGATGTTACTGTCCCGGTAACTGATTCAGCTCAGCTATCATTGATATAAATGAGATTTGTGCAGCTGTTTTCATGCACAGTTCCTATGTAATTCAGTGGCTACATAGAGATCGGCCCTTTTCTCACTTTCATTTCCTCTCCTGCAGATTCCTATGCCTCCTGAAAAGCCACCCCAGAAGGCCAGGAGACCCTCTTCCAGAGCAGCGTGAAGTTGATGCAGAGCAGAGGGAATAGAAAGTTTCACTTTCTTCAGTGGGGAAGCCTTCACAGGATCCAATGTCTTCCATGTATAGAAGGAACCTTTCTTCCCCTGGAAATGCCACTCTGGATACATTCTAGTATGATCTGTGCAGAATAGTTTGCCACAGGATAAAGCCCAGGGGTGACAGCACTGTTCATCTTTTTTAGTAAACATTCCAAGGAACATCTGGTAAAAAGCTGATAAATGCTAATTTATTTTCTAAAGTTTTCCTGGGTGATTCCAGCCCCATCATAAGGCAAAGTGAAGCAATTGCCTCAAGCAGAAGAGGCAGGGGCTGGGCCATGATGACAGCTTACCTTCCAATGTCATGATTGCTCCAAATGTTCCCCTAAAGTGACTTGCCGCTTCATGCATTGTTCTTTATTCTATTCTACCATTTCTCATTAGAGTTCAGTTTGCATAAAAACACGGTTAAAATTGCAAGGATCATGAAGTTAATAATTATACATCCTAAAATTACCAGTGACTAAAATCACAGAACTAATGCCTGCTACAATACAAGCAATACAAACAAACAAGTAAAAGACACAGTCAGCACTTGCTCATTCCCTGAAAACATCCATAAATATATATAAATTGGTGACTGAAAGACAGAACTATAGAGGAAATTGGGGTTTTGTCAGTTGGGAGTTCCATAAGTAGAATGCAATTGCAATGGCAAGAACATACTGCTCTACCATCACCAGTGTGGAAGTAAGGTTCTCTTGCTCATCTAGCTGGCTTCTGTATGAGCAGTGCGTATATGAGCTGACATCTTGTCTTTTGTACCAGGTAGCAGAATGTCTTACGCTCACCTTCTTCCTGAAAAAACTGCCAAACTTGGAAAGAAATTTTGAGATATCTCCCTGTAGTTTCAATAAACGATCTTATGCTTGTGGAGAAAACCTTGAGACTACACCCCTGAGTATAAAGGGCATATGAATAGCACAGAAATAGGCCTTTGCTCTCATACAACTCCTACAGAAGTACCTAATGCAGCTCACTCTTGTTCATGTGAATTTCCCCTTTGTTTATCTTTACAAAGCCTATACATTATTTTAATCAATGGTAACATTTGCAAACTCCTGAGAAGAATGCCATCAAGTTGCACATTTTTGTGAAATATTTGCAAATGCATTATTGTTCTAGGTTCCCTCCTTGAGAATATTTTTACCTTTACTTGGGAAATATCCCAGGCTAAGTACTACTTAGAAACCCTGATGAATAGTGCTAACACCAAATCTACCATTAGGCCTTCTGCATGAGCTTTTTCCATTATTAAAGCTAACAAAAAATTGCTCACAAGCTGAAAGCCAAATTAAATGTAATTGCTTTTATTTATCTATTGCTTTTATATCATTAAAATATTTTTAGTTACATTTTATAAAATAGCATCCACTCTGATTATTACCTGCCATATCTGTTGAGCCACTTCCTGTGTATTCACTAGTAAGTACCACAACATTAGCAATTATGCGAGCTGGAGGAGGGAAACGAGAAGTATGTTTTATATATTGTATCTGTCAAGATATGTTACACTTCCCATTAATAAAAACATTATTCTTGTCGAAGATGCTATGAAGCATGTCTTTCATGAGCACTTTATTAATAATCAATAGTTGTCAAAAATTAGATATGCACTGATTTAAGATGCAAAGAAGTATTAGAAAGGCAAAGGAAACTGAACAACTGAATTGAGGCAGAACTATGTCTTCCCATCTTTTAAAAAGTAAAACAAATTTACCGAGTGAAAAATGGAGCTATTAAGCATTTTTAAAAAGATTGGCTTTGTTGGTTTAATTATACTGTAGTTTATTTTATAAATATGATTCAAAGGAAGTAAGCTGTGTTGAATGCCAATGAGGCCTGAAGAAAGAAAATACCGTTAAAAAAAGGCAACACATATAAAATATCAATTTTTTGTCATTAGTATTCATATTTATTTCAAACCAAAGGAACCTCTTAACAGACAAGTATGTCTGGTTAGCTAGCATTACAATATTTGGCCATTAGGTTTAAAAAGACAGGGTATGATTTTGTCCTCCGCCCCCTCACCGTACAGCTTGTTCCATTATTTCAAAAGAGAAATGTATATGATAACCAATTGACAAATAACACAGCCAACACTCTCCATGAATTGAGGTGCAATCTGTGCACAACGAAGCTCTAGCACATATGGAGATCCTTATCAATTTCAGTGATGCAAGAGACATTCACACAAAGGAATGTGTGTACTAACTGGATGCTGTCCAGAAGTCATATCAAGCAGGGAGCTCCCTGTGTGCATTGAAACTCCCATACCATGCCTGGACAAGCTGGCCTATAATTGGTGTGCACTTCATGCCTACAGTGTAGTAACAAGTTAAATGCTATGACTGGAATCATTTGTATCTATAGAGCTTAGTGCATGCTTTTTTTTACATCTTTAAAAACAGGAGGCAAACCCTATAAGTATACAATCAAATATATGAATAAAATAGCTCAATGGTTAAGATGCTGACTCTGACGCTTGCACGATCCGCAGTTCAGCAGTTTGAGGCCCAAGCACTGTGTGATGGAGTGAGCTCCTTTCACTAGTCCCAGCTCCTGCCAATTTAGTAGTTTGAAAGCATGTAAAAGTGCACGTAGATAAATAGGCACCACTTTGTGGGAAAATAACAGCATTCTGTGCAGTCATGCTGGCCACATGACCATGGAGTCATCTTTGACAATGTTGGCTCTTTGACTTAGTAATGTAGATGAGCACCTACAGTTGGACACAACTAGATAATCTTGTCAAGGGAAAACCTTTACTTTTACCTTTGTACAACCAAATTCCACCATTTCAACAGTTTCTCAGTTCTACATGACTCTCAAAGACTAACTGAAGGCTGAAAAATAACAGAGATACAGTAACGCTGTTACATGTGGAAACACATGTGAACAGGGATGACCTGAATCATTTTCTGCCTCAGTAAAATTAAGAAATATAAGAAGAGTCAGGCTAAAAGCCTATCATATCTAGTATTTTAATTTCACAGTGGCCAGCCAGTTGACCAGCGACCCCACCAGCAGGCTCTGAATGCAACAACACTCTCCCACTCAGGTTCTTCATTGACTGACATATAGAGGCATCCTCTCTCTCTGCCACCCAAGGAAAAAATATGTCCATCGTGATTAGCACCAACTGAAAGTGTCATCCTCCATCAGTCTGTCCAGTCTCCTTTGAAAGCCATTGAAGCCCTCAGCCATTCCTGTAACTTGGGGAAGCAACTCCTACAGTAATTGTACACTTTGTTAAGAAATAAAGTAGTTTTATCTGTCTTATTTCAGCAGAATAAAAAGTCCACTTAGGTTTTATTGTAGCCATCTCATGAACAAGAGTGATTAGGACACAAGGGTCTCATTTTCATCTTTTTGAAGAAGCTGGTCCTCCATGTTAAGTGGTGTGTGTATGTGCCTTCAAGTTGCTTCTTGTCTTATGGTGACTCAAATAATTCCATAGACTTTCATTTAGGCAAACAAAACCATTGCCTTCCTCTGAAATATAGCCTGGTGTTTCTTGGTGGTCTCCCATCCAAAAACTAACCAGGGCTAATAATTTTTAGTTTCCAAGATCAGACAGGATCTGGTTAGGATAGTTAGAATAGTTCAGAATAGTTAGGAATTATTAAGTTTTGCATAGGCTGCTGCCAGAAATACATCACCTAGGGTCTCCCTCCCTCCCTCCCTAGCTCACTTTCTCACACACATACTGACATGATTGTAGAGATTGTTTGGCCAGCATGTACGCCAACCAGACATTTGGACCTGAGGCTGCCTATGTGACTACAGCAGGCCACATCTATCTAGTACTGAATACCGGAAGCTGGAAGCTATGCAAGATCATGCCAGGTTGCTACATGGGGATGAAGAACTATCATTGACTATCAAATGCTTTAGGCTGTATCTTTCCCAAGCCAAATAGCCCTTCTAGATTCCTAAAAGTCAAGGCAGAAATGCTTTAGGGAAGAGTGGGGCTTTACAGTTTTCTTCCATGATCTTCCCCCAGCTTTGATAAGATTTACTACCCATCTTGGCTTTATTTTCTAGGTACAGAATAAAGGGAGAAGTAGGTGATACATTGAGATCAGACCACTCCCCTAATTTAAATATTTTGGATGCCCCTCCCCCACAAAATACACCCAAAATGAACCAAGTACCATTGCAAAACATCCCCTAGATTGGGTTAAAATCAAAGTGGAAATGACATGATGTCACGTCTGGTCATGGGGGACCCACTGGAGTCTTATTCAGGAGAGGGGAGAGCAAGAAATGTCCCCTCTCCCCTCTGAAGTTCTCCACCTCTGTGCTAAAGCATTAAGCCAGCACTCCAACAGCATACTTGCATAAAAGGTGTCCCAGTGTTTGCAATTTAGCCAGATACAGTGGCAATCAGAGGCTTCCATATCACTGGTGCACCTTGCATAGCTCTTTTAAAGCAAAATAAAACCCAAATTAGATTTCCAACAACCCTGACATGGAAGCCACCATCACTGGCCCTGTTTATCTAATCGGGATCATCCTGTGCCCTGCCTCCCTTGGCTTCCTAGAGCTGGTAGTGTAGCCTCTGGTAACCTTAGGACCAGCCTTTTGCAATGTGCTACCTCTGTAATTGGGGAAGAAAAGGACTGACCAATGGGTCAAAACAATGAACTGGACACCACCAACAAAGCCAGACATGGAGGAGAGCAAGCAAAGGAAACAGGCAAAAGAAAAGCTGCAAATAATTACCTTCAACTAATTTTCTATCTATGGGGACGTTAAGGTGAACCTATCATGGCTTTGGCCTAAATCTAGTTTGTGGGGCTGTGCAGGCTGCCCCTTTTACAGCCAGATTGGGTCTGCAGCAGCTGCATGCTGCAGCCCTGGTCTGGCCTTTGCAGGGTGCAAAAAGGAGCCCCAAAAATCGGCTCTTTTCTGTGCCCTGCAAAGGGTGCGAGTCACAGTGCCACAGCTTTATGGTGCTCCTTTGGTGCTGCATCATGTGGATGCTGCACCAGACAAACGCTGTGATGGCTCATGCTGTGTGGTGCAGCATGCAGCATCACGGTGCCCTGGGGCAAAGCTGGGGTGTGCATCATGTGGGCATTCATCATGCCCAGACTCCACCCCCAAGGTCCCCTTTCGCGGCAGTGTGCACAGCTCCTGCTAGCCCTAACTCATATTAGATTGATTCAATCACTTGCTAAATGCAGAGGCAACATATAAGTAATGATTGATTAGGTGGGCTTACTCTAGTTGTACTGAACAATTGATTTAGACTTTTGGGTCAAGACTGCAGACTTTAGATATTGTTCTAAATATAACTAATATTTTAAGCTATGCTGTTGTAAAATGTATCATAAGTGTACTTACCTCAGTCCTAAATCTTTGCTTGGTTTACCTCCTTGCCACATGAGAATATTCTTTGTTCACTGATGGCAAAATGTCATTGTTTCCAGCACAGCAATCAATATGCCCACATTAAGTCTTGAGGACATACTATCAGTTGACAGGAAAGATGAAGGACTTCCAGATTTCCTCTGAGGGTGCCGAAGAGCCCAAGGAAGCTAACAGCTTCCAGGCTGTTAACATGCAGCCTTGCTTCAGATCTTTGGAGGCATGTTCATGATGAGAATGTGAAATATTGTAGCATAGGGGCTAAGAAGATAATCTCAACTAAGATCTTGTAGCTTTAGAGCAGATTCCATTCTTTCTTTCTCAATGCAAATGCCCCTTCTGTAAAATGTAGCTCTTTTATCTCTCAAAACCTCCTGTATAAATGCACTATCTCCCTTCTTCTTCCTCTTCACTTTTACATTTATTTTCTTTTTCTGTATTTCCCTTCTGTGTTTATTATATGCATTTATAATGTGCTTTAAATTCTGTTTCAGTTTTTGGATCCAGCTCTAAACAGATGAAAGTAATGATTTTCAGACTGATCAGGTAGATAGCCTTGGAAAGGAATGAGGAGATACCAGATAGTGGGGTCATCACTCAGGGTATTTGGGGGATGTGGACTGCATCATGCAAAACCCTAAATGGGGGGATGACACTATTTCTCCCCAACATCTGCCTTTTAGCAGAAATAGGTTGTGGCGTTTGCCTTTACTCCTTTAAAACATTGAATAGATGGTGTGAATGTGGTGAGACCTGGTGGGAAGAGAAAGGAGAGGCCCCAGTTTTAAAAAAAATACATTTCAAAACTTAAAATTTAATTCTTTAAAAAAAAAAATATCCTTTTTTTAAAAATCTCATCTTACCAAATTTTCACTTTAACCACATGAAACAATGTGCACGTCCATACATTTGGCCTGTGTTTATGATATTGTAATTTAAAAATATTATATTAATTTTGCTAGTTGTTTATGTCACAACTCTTGTCAGTGATATACAGGAATTATACATTAGTACAAGAAACATTATTAAAGATTCTGCATGGTGTGGTATGGGAGAAGGATCAATGGAGGGGGGACACCATGAGTTCCTGCACTGATGATGCCAACCCTAGTGACTCCACTGCAGATAATGCTCTGCTTGGAAAGTTAAGGGCTCAGTCTTCATATTCTTGCAACTGTTGACAGAAATGCCAAAGAGTTTTAATGGATCCAGGACTGCATTCATAGGATAGGAAAAATTCCAACTATTATCATGAATGAAAAGGGGAAATCACTTCTAAACATTCTGCAGTTTCACCAAAGGCACAAGATTTGCAGACAAAGGTTTATTCTTACAAAAGAGAAGGAAACACAAGAGACCGTTCATATAAAAAGGTGAGTGTGAAGCACCTTCAGACAGTAGGTGGTGTTGTATTATTTTCTCACTACTCAGTGTTCTCCCAACTTCTTATTCAGTCCTGAGAATACAGAGGTCCAGTTGCAGTTTAATGTGTGTGCTACCCAGAGGACTTGCAGTTATTCAGTAAAGCTATTCCTTTACGGAGGTCAGAACAAAATTAAATGGAAAAAATGTTTAAATCCTCCCGATTCATGACAAAGATGCCCCTTTTGTTCTCTGTTGCCTCTAAGGATATAGTACTCTAAGGAAGGTTGAAATGAAAAGCTTCATCTATCAAGTTTAACAACTCTGGTGTAACTTCTGAGCACGCTCATTGCTTATTCATGTGGAAGTGAATACGCCCAGCCTGCTCTGCTTGGTTTTGCTGCTCTTCTTTGTTGGTTCATGAGGCTCTTATGGCAGCAGCAAATGGCTTCTCAAGTGACATTTGCTGACATTCAGGGGAGTGTATTTATCAGCTTTCTTCAGCTCACCTCTATACATGAAATCCATTTTATTTGTGTTCTTCATAGCAACCTCCTTTCTTCTATCCATGCCCTGAAAATGATAAATGGCAAGATGGCAAATTTCCCTAGCAGCACTAAAATGTCACTGTGAAAGGGGGAAGGAAAAAAAAAAACTTTAATGGACTAAGTGTAGCATTTCAGGTTGTAGCTTGTCAAGGTGCTGAGAAATTCTAGAGTTTCTCCTTAATCCACAGTTCTTTGGAACCCCACTAGTGTAGGCAGAGAGGCTAATTATAAGTTACACCAGTCAGAGCTGGACAAGCATAAACCAAGTGGAAAACATTTCACGGTGGCTAATTTTATATCTCAGTCTCTGTATTCTCAACACTCTGCTACTCTGTTCCTCGGTCTTACAAATGCCCAACGTGTTTACCTGTGTTCTAATTATATGTGTGCACTGAATTTATTTGATTCTTAATTACTTTGCTTACAATTATCACTGAGCCTGTTTTCCTTGCTTTCGTTAATTATTGTTATTCCTTTGTGCCCAAAGACCTCCATGAAATATGGGGCCCATTATTCAAGGTAGAATTCAAACGCATCACAAGACACACTTACCAGCGCTGATGATCTTAACAGCATGCATGGATTAAAGGAGGAAAGAGAAAGATTATCACCATCATACTGATGCAGGGTTAAGGCTTTTACTGAGAGCACTTGGTTTTAGAAAATCCATTCACAGAATCATAAAACCTTAGGAGTTTATCAGACAAGGGAAATTGGAAGTATAATCCAATGGCAATGCGAAAACAATCATGGGGTTTCACGTTATTGTGTATTTTGTATTAGAGTATCTCATGCAATTTCAGGCAAAAGGGAAGTCATTCTGAACGCAACCATGGGTTTTACATCATTGCGCATTAGAGTATCTCACGCAATTTTGGGCAATGGGAAGTCATTTTTCGGCAATGGGAAGTCATTCTGAACGCATTCCAAACGCAATTAGAATTCATGTAAATTCGCTAAACCTTCTGCCATAGAGGAATACACAATTACAGCACTTCTGAGGGATGCCCATCCAACCTCTGTTTCAAGACTTCCACAGAAGAAGAACCCATCATCCTCTGAGCCAATCTATTCCATTGCTGAACATTTCTTACGTTAAAGAAGTTCTTCCTAACATTTAACCAGAATCTCTTGCCTTGTGATTTGAATCAGAAATGAAGCTTGCTCTGTCTTTAAATAACTTAAATATTTGAAGGGATGTCATATTCATTGTGAAGGAAACTTGTTTTCTGCTGCTCCGGGGACTAGAACAGGAAGCACTGGATTCAAGCTACTGTACAGGAAAAGAGGTTCCACCTAAACCTTAGGAAGAACTTCCTGGCAGTAACAGCTGTTCAAAAGTGGAACAAATTTCTTTGATTTGGTGGAGTCTCCTACTTTGGAGGTTTTAAAACAGAGGCTAGATGGGCATCTGTTGCTTTGATTGTATATTCCCACATGGCAGGAGATGGCCCTTGTGAGATCTTCCAACCCCTTAATTCTATGATTCTAAATCATATTCCTTCAACTTTTTAAAGATGGTTATCATATCACCCCTCAGTCTTCACTTCTCCAAATTAAACATATCCAGCTCCATACGTTGTTGCTCATAAAGCTTGGTTTCCAAGACCTTTAATATGATCTCCTTTCTTAGGACACATTCCAGCTTGTCCTGTCATTGTTGGGTACATTTGTTGATAATTATTGGTACTAATAATTTGCATTCTGAAATCTACAAATCTTCTCCTTCTCCTTCTTTTATGCATTTATATCCTAACTTCCCTCCACCACAGAAATCCAGCTGTTCAGTTTTTCAGAGGTCTTTCTCAGGTTGATATTATGACATGAACCATCCCACAAACATCCCATTACCATCCCACAATTATCCCATTGCCAATAATGGGATATTCATCACCAGTAATGGGATGATTGTGGGATGGTTTTGGAATTGACCCTAGTGTGATAATCTTATATTGGAACAAAGCATGTTGCTCTAGCAGTTGTATATCTGCAGAGTTAGTACAAGGGTGGCATCTACTGGGATTGCAAAATCTCTTGTACAACCAATTTTGCAATCTCTCCCTCAACTGGTTGTACAATCTCTTGCACAGTCAGTTGCACAAACTGAGCTTCCAACTTCTTGCACAATAGCCAGTGCAATCCAGAGCAAATGCATCAGCATTGGTTTTTACTCCACTAACATTACATTGTTGTTACAGTTTTATGTATGCCTAAAAATGACAAGAGAATTGTATAACAACAATAATGACAGGGTAATATAGCAACTGGAAATATCATGAAATGATGTGACTTACTGGAAAAGAGGATAATGCTTGGTAATGTGGAAGGCAGCGAGAAAAGAGGGAGACTGCACTACAGGTGGATTGATTAACTCAAGGAAGCCATGGTTTTGAGTTGTAAACCCTCCCAATCCCACAACCCCCAAACTGGTGTTTAAAGCATTGTATAATGAACATTGTTCATGTTCCTATTGCATAACTTGTCAATTATGACAAGTTAGAGAGTAAATTATGACAATTTTGAGACTGATAGAGAAATATGTTCTTATGGCTATGCTAAAATTTGTTTTACCACAAGCTCAGGTGGTGTTTCAAAGGTCCTTGTAATGATTTGCTATCCAACATGAATAAAATGATAGGAAACCAGGTTGTGTTGTATTGATCTTATTTTATCTCATCTGTTGTCAATCTAGAATGTTAACTCAGTTTTTCAGGAAGTGTGATTAACAATGCTTTGTTGAGCCAACTACAAAGAAAGAGATCATGAAGATTTTTCAAAATGGAGCAATTACCAATTTTGCATAATCTAATAGTATAGTAATTAGACAGTATCTCATTTTCTCCATCAAAGACTGAGACTAATAGAATAGTATCCTTGGAATTGATGGTTTCATTACTCATATGTGAGAGCCAGTCAGGAACTTTGTCCCAACACTTTTTAACAGTTCAGTATGAGAAATGTACAACCATATTTTATTTCAGTGTTTGAAAGAAACTGGAATATTTCACTTTGCTTCATCTCTTTAGGTTTACAGAAGGGTTACAGAATATGATGCCCTTCTGATGTTGTTGCATTACAAATTACATTACATTGAAAAATAATGGTGCCACATTATAAGAGATTAGAGGAGGATCCAAATGTACTGAGCCAAAGGTAATTTTTTTTTGCCCAAAATGAAGGACAAGAGGCACCCTCTCTCTTGTTGATGACAACTGAAACTTACAGTAACACTAGCAAAGAGACATCATCTTCCACCACACATGAGCCAGTAAAATAAATTAGGGGCACAAGACAGTTGTGTGGTACACATATGCTATCCTCTGACAGAGAGGAGTTATAGACAACATAAACCCACTGACTCCTATAAGACAACCCAGTCTGATGGCTATCCAAAGATAACTCACCGGAGGGGAGACTGACCTGTAGTTTCCTGAATCTTCTTTGTTTTCTGTTTTGAAAGGAGAGACAATGTTTGTCTTCAGTTCTCTGGTACTTCACCCATTCTCCAAGATTTCTCAAATATGATGGCAAGTAGTCCTGCAAGTATGTTAGCAAGGTCCTTCAA
The DNA here is from genome assembly GCA_034509955.1 of Urosaurus nigricauda. NCBI lineage: Eukaryota > Metazoa > Chordata > Lepidosauria > Squamata > Phrynosomatidae > Urosaurus > Urosaurus nigricauda. Next base: position 353,853,462 of record JAOEGL010000001.1, on the reverse strand, counting down.
TACTTGGGATGCAATTCATCTGATCCTGCAGATCTGAACTCATGTAGGTTAACTAGGAGGTTCCTGACTAACTGCTTATCAAATTTTATTTGCAATATGGATTCCTTGCCAAGGTCTCTGCTGATGCATGAGAGCCCACAGTCCACATTTCTTTTTTTTTTTTGGGGGGGGGGGAACAAAAGCAAAATAGGTGTTGAGTAGTTCTGTCTTTTAACTGTGAATTTTAAAGCATTTCACCATACTTATTGGGCAGTGATCCCACCATTTCCTTAGTCATTCTCATCCACCAAGAACTCCTCCCAACTCTGGCCCCACATTGATGTTGCTATGGAGTGCTGTCCACAAACACAAGCAAATATCTGGATTTTCCACTCAGACGTGGAGTAAATCCCCACTTTCCTGAGGTGCTGGAAAGGCCCAGATTTGGCCCAAATAATCTTGTATGTCATCTGGGTGACCCATTGTGAAACTGAGCTCAGGTTGATTTATTTGGCTCATGTACTGTAAACAGGCCCTGACATGGGAGCCAGTGTGATGTAGTGGTTGCGTGTTGGACTATGACTCTGGAGACCAGGGTTTGATTCCCAGCTTGGCCATGAAGCCCACTGGGTGGCCTAAGAGAAAGTGACATGCTCTTAGCCTTAAGGGAAGGCAATGGCAACCCCCCTCTGAACAAATCTTGCAAGAAAATCCCATGGTACGGTTGCCTTAGGGTTGCCATGAGTCAGAAATGACTGGAAGGCACACAACAACAAAGACAAACCCCAGATCTTAACATCTCCACAGAAGAAGGTATATGCTGAAATGTTTCCATCTAGTCAGTCGAAATCCTGTTTTGTTATACAGGGCACAATAAACTCTTTCATTAAACAACTGAAGGCATGATTCTGAAGTAGTGTTCCTCAACTTGGTTGCTCTCCAGATGTTTTAAAATATAACTCCTATTATTTATGGATAATGCGAGCTATTGTCCAGGAAATTTGGAGGGCAGAGGTTGGTGGCTGCTTTCACCATTGTGTCCTTCCTTCCTTTCTCCTCTTCCTCTTCTCCCCCTCCCTCTGTCTCTTTTTACAAATTCTGCAAACTTCCATCTCAGTCCTCTTAAAGGCTAAAAAGTGCAAAAAGACTCCAGTGCTAAAGCTGAGAGAAACAAGTGTTTTGAAGATGATGATGGGTCTGTTTTCCCTGGAGCCATTATTTTGTAGCTGCTGTTGGACTGTGGAAATGAAAAGCATGTAACATGTGTAGCGTTTCCCTTGCGGACTTTTAAAAAGTGGCTGGAGTCACTTTATTTGATTTCCCCATTAAGTGCCTGCCCATCAGATGCTTTGGCTGACTGTAAAGGTCAAATAACTTTCATCAGTCTTAGGCTGTTCCCATTATTCCTCATATGTGGGATTTGCTCAGTCTCTTCACAACTAAAACAGGATTTAAACTCAGGGAGAAAACTCAACCTTGGGAAGGAGACCTTCAAAAGCCCTGTGCAGAAAATTCAACATTTAAATCCTCCAGTTTTAGAAACTGGTAAGGAGAAAAGGTCTTGAACTAGAAGGGAAATGGCTATCATCACACTTTTCAAACTGTAGACTCAATCAGCAATAATACCATTGTGAAAGGACTTTGGGGCAAAGGCCCAGGACCTGTCTCAACAGAATGACCAAGAGGTCTCTCAAGTGCTACAGGCCAGGCTTACAACATCTTGAAGTGGTGTAATAAACATTGTCATCTAAAGAATAGACTTTCAGTTAAAAAAAACATGCAATCCAGAGTACAAAATTACCTCAGAGCACTGCAGAAATTGAGTTGCACTGTAGCTTCTCAGCCAGCTTGTGCGGCTTCATCTTTAGAAGGTTAAAAAGGAAGTGTTGTTACAATGGTAGTGGTTGTGCCAGAAAGGGTCCTCAATGCTGATTTCCCCCCTAGATATGGTGGAAAGCATACAGGTGTGCTGTCAAAAACTTCCCCATGTCTGGGAGGTGGGTTGTGGTCCTAAGACAGGGATGGGGATGATGAGGGCCTTCGGTTGTTGTTGGATGGCAACTCCCAGCAGCCCTAGACAGCATAGCCAACGTCAAGAATACTGGAGATTACAATATGACAATATCTGAGGGGCTACATGATTCCATCTTGTTCTAAGAGGATACAAGACCTCACCAAAGTACACATCCCAAGATTTCAACTACACCAGCCAAATCTAAGGAATCTTGGGATGTGTATTTTGGTGAAGTACGTAGAAGTTACGTACCAACAGAGATCTCCTCATCCTAGCACTTAGAAGGTGCCATGGAGTTATTCAATCCTTTCTTCCTTAGTAGGTTTTCTGCAGCAAGGAAGAAATGGAGGAGAAACAGGGGAAAAACAAAAGAGGATTATCAATGGGATATGATGGTTGTGTGAAGCTTTCATACAATTCAGTGAATAGGGCTGATAAAAATACAGTCTGGAAGCACTCAGTGTTCTGCACAGAGAAAAATGAACCTGCAGCTTTTAGAACTCATTCCTAGGTTGGCTGTAAAAATAAAAGCATTAGCTGAGGCATGTTACAAACATCCCCCCTTTCCCGCATGTTCCAGTCCCCTTGAAGTCAATATGAAACATCCATTCATAAAGGGCCTTTAGGCAAAATACTACTTTTTCAATCAATGCTACAGATCTCAGTAGCCACTTGCATTAAGCACAACATATACATTTGCTCTTTCCCCCCCGTGAAAGCTGATGTGTACATATCGTACACCTAATTCAGACTGAGTGTTTGTGGAGGTTGATAACCACAGGGGTCCATCATGCCCCCAAGCCATACTCCAGTTTCTCATTACAAACAACATAAGGAGATCTCTCTGTGTATTGTCTCCATGCACCTAGGTTTCAATGTGCTGGAACTTCTTATAAACCAGATTTATCCTTATGACTAATTTCATGTTTACAGTGACAGATCCCTCATATAAAGATGTTGCTCAGGCATCTGTCATTTGCATTAAGGTGTTCTGAAGACAGCAGCAAGTATTAGGAAAGGATGGAGTGGGGAACAATGTCTAGCAAATAATCAGCCACTAAGCGATCCAAGAATGATGCATCATGACTACAGTTCTATCAACTCCTTTTCTAAAATAAACAATGTCTGGATACATGCTTATCAGAAGGCAAGCTTATGAAATTTGTAAATGACACCTAATTAGGAAGGGTACCTAATTCTCCAGAGGATGGGGTCAAAAAACTCAATAGATTGAAAAGCTGGGCCAAAAAAAAAAAAAAAAAATCAGCAGGGAGAAGAGTAAGGTGTGATGTCTAAGTAGGGGGAAAAATGAAATGCACTAATATAGTATGGGTAAAACCTGGCATGAAAGCAGTACAAATGAAAAAGATCTAGGGGTCATAGTAGATCACAAGCTAAACACGAGTTAACAATGTGATGCAGCAGCCAAAGAAGCCAATGCAAGTCTTGGCTGTGTCAACAGGAATATAGTGTCCAGACTGAGGGAAGCAATAGTGCCACCCTGTTGTGCTTTAGTCAGGCCCCATCTGGAATACTGACCAGTTCTGGACTTTACAGTTCAAGAAGAATATTGACAAGCTGGAACATGTCCAGAGAAGGGCAACCAAGATGATCAAAGATCTGGAAACCAAGTGTTATGAGGAATGGCTTAGGTGGTTGATTATGTTTAACTTGAAGAAGAGCCAAGTAACTGGTGACATGATAGCCATCTTTAATTAGCTAAAAGGCATGATTTTCAGCAATTCCCTAAAACTGCTCCAGAGGATTGGACAATACTCCTGACAGGTCCTAGCGACTTCCATGTCCAGATTTTAAAGGAGTCATCCAAGCAGTGAACCCTATACTGCAAATAACTTTGGGTTCCTCTTTTAAAATTTGTACTAAAAATGTGGAATGGATTCACCACAGCATTGACATAGAAGCTAGAAGCTACCGTTTTTCCTGAACAAATACAGAGGAAGGGAATTATTGAAAATTATGTCTCCCTCTATTCAACTGATGGAAGCCTTGTCACCAGAGGAAAATTATTGGGTTAGACTCTTCCCTCTGTAATAATAATAATAATAATAATGGTTTATTTATAATTCTCTCCTCTGTAAGAACACTCGGAGCGGAATACAGCATATTAAAAGACATGAATTAAAACAAAGTTAAAATTAAAACAGTCCCATAACCCACATTCCAACCTCCCACCCAACTCTGTGTTATATCTCAGGATAGATGTCTACGTATCTCACTAAAAATGTTGCTTTTGACCTCAACATTGAAAGTAGCAAATATTTGGTGCTTTTGCCTACGATGCTGGATACCAGGATTTGAATCCCTGCTCAGCCATGGAAACCCACTGGGTGACCTTGGCCAAGTCTGATCTAGCTGATCACTAGGTCTGAATGACCTTCCATTACCATTGAAGTAAGTTGTAAAGCTTCACATTGGAGGTGTCAGCCATAAGGGAGCATGTGCGTTTCATTCAAAAGTCCCAGGTGCTGATATCTTGGAAATACTCCTGGCACAGCTTAAATGCATTTACATGTACATAGTTTTGTATGCACTGATTCAATCATCCATGGCTTAAAAATATTCAAAATAATATAAATTCCAAAAAGCAAACCTTGATTTTGCCATTTTATATAAGAGACACTATTTTACTATTCCATTGCATTTAATGGGACTTGAGCATCCATGGATTTTGGTATCCAAAGGAGGAGGGGGAATACTGTAAAAAAAAAAACTCAGCAGATACCAAGGGCTCACTGTATTAGTAAGTGGTCAGATCTCAGTATAAGGCAAGCTTTGTTTGTACCCCATGCAAATCTGTGGGTGATTTAACCCTTGAAATCACACCCCTCAGAGTCATCTGTAGGTTATATAGAGCACTATGTTACTTATGGGGAAAAAACTTCTAAAAATTACACATGAGGGAAATGTACAGGTTACTGATGCCTCAGGACATTTTTAAGTCACACTTCAGTGAGTTATGAAGTTATCTTTGGATAGCCATCAGACTGGGTTGTCTTATACAACTGAGTGGGTTTATACACTCTTAAATGTGTCATTTATCTCTAAGCAGCAATGAAGTGGCAAAGGAGACTTCAGGAAAAGACAATAAATGTTATTTTTGTTCACAGAAATTTCACCTGTAAGCTCATCTGGGAGTTTCAAGGGATATTTCCACACCACAATGCTCAGTTTTTGAAGTAAGCATATTTCTTTACCTCCCTCCCTTCAAGAATCAACAATTATTTCTAAATGTCAAGGCTGATGCCTTCTAATCTATCTTCCCCCCCTTAAACACAAGCTCCAACAGGAAAATCTTTTGCCCACAAACTACTCTTCATCTCCACTAATTTGAGGTTGGCCACAAGATTTAACGAATTCATGGTCTTCTAGGAATAATGCAACCCATTGTGCAATTTCAATATATCTATATGCAATACTAAATACATAAAATACAGTCCAAAAATGGAGGATCCTTATACGATACTTTTCCGGACTTCTTGCTATGTGTCATCTAGTCACTTCTGACTTAGGTGGATTCTAAGGCAAGGTTCAGAGGGCATTCACCATTGCCTTGTGCAAAATCCGAGAGAGTATGACTTGCTCAAGATCAACCCCTGGGCTTCCATGGCTGAGCAGGGATTTGAACCCTGGCCTCCTACTCCTAGTCCAACACTCAAATCATTATATTATGCTACTTTGCAAAATTCCCCCAGCCAGCAGAGCCATTCCCAACTTTATAAGGTAAAAATGTTTACTACAGTATGTGGAAATGACACTGGATTGCAACAGCATGGAGATTGGCCTTTACTTGAAAAGTAAGAGTTGAAATCCTATAGGCACTAGTAGGTGAGCAGGAAGAGGACAAACATTTTATTATTTAATTTGTTTATTTGTTTATTTAGTTCCAGGATTTATATCCTGCCTTTCTCTCACCATGAGATTCAAGGCGGGTCCAAGTATTTTGGGGCAAAGCTTAGAAGGGGGCTTTTTGTTAAGCAGGGTTGATTCTACCATCATGGAAATTGACAGTCATCCGAAGTAAGAAATGATGGAAGACTGCAGTGGCAGTCTTCCTCTTATTATTAAAAAAATTCTGTCTGTTCTCTCACATTGAAACATAGAGCTGCATAGACTACTCATCTGTGATCTCCTGAACTAGGATATTGCCTCAGTGATGGCGATGAGCACTATTTTATCTAGAGTTGTTGTTGTTATTATTATTATTAATATAGCGCCGTAAGTTTACACAGTGCTGTACATACAATCTTATAGTTAGATGGATCCCTGCCCTCAGGCTTACAGTCTAAAAGACAACACAAAACGAAAAGAAGAAGGTGGTGGGAAAGGGGATGAGGTCCAGTGGTTCTTCTCTCCCTCTGGGGCCTGGACCAAGGCAGATGGACTGGAGGGAGGGCATGGCTTCTTAATTCATAGTTATAAGGAGGCATCCTGGGGCAGATGGCACAGTCCTGGGAACGCTTTCCTAAACAATATAGTCTTTAACTTACTTTTGAACCTGGTTAGAGAAGTGATGAGGCGCACATGTGGGGGAAGAAGGTTCCAGGAGTGAGAGGCAGCAAGTGAGAAGGGACGAATCCAGGACGGGGCAGTGGAAATCCTCGGCTGGGACAGGAGACCTTGACTACCAGAACGGAGGGGAAGAGAAGGAGTATGAGCAGAAAGAAGTTTGGACAAGTAAGGAGGGGCCAGTCCGTGGAGGGCTTTGAAAGTCAATAACAAAAGCTTGTACTGGATGTGGAAGGGGAAGGGGAGCCAGTGAAGGGAGGATAAAAGAGGAGAAACATGGTCAAAGCGGTGAGCGGATGTGATAATACGTGCATCTGAGTTCTGGACAGAGATTAAAGGATGGAGGTGAGAGAGAGGGAGCCCTGTCAGAAGAAGGTTACAATAATCTAGTCGTGAGACCACCAGGGCATGGACCAGAGTCTTGGCAGTGGAGGCTGAGAGGAATGGACGGATTTTAGCAATGTTGTAAAGAGAGAAGCTACAGGTCTTGGCAGTGGCCTGAGTCTGGGGAATAAACAACAGAGAGTAATTAAAGACGAAGCCAAGACTGCAGGCTTGCTGAACTGGATGAATAGAAGTGTCGTCAACAGAAACAGAAAAGGAGTATTGAAGGGAGGGCTTAGGTGGGAAGATGAGGAGCTCTGTCTTAGACATGCTGAGCTTCAAGCGCCGATGTTGCATCCACTGAGAGATGGCAGTCAGACAAGAGGAGACTTGCTGTTCAAGCCCCGGCGAAAGTTCAGGGGTGGAAAGATACAGCTGAGTGTCATTGGCGTACAGATGATAGGAGAAACCAAAAGAACTGATGAGTTTACCAAGGGATGATGTGTATAGAGAGAACAAAAGGGGGCCCAGGACAGAGCCCTGAGGAGCTCCTACAGAGAAGGGAACAGAGGAGGAAGTCTGACCACCTATGACCACGGCAAAATATTGGTCTGACAAGTAAGATTTAAACCAGTTGAGAACAGAGTCGGAGAACCTGAGGTCAGAAACTAAGTCAAGAAAGAGACAGTGGTTCACGGTGTGGAAGGCCGTAGAGAAATCTAGAAGAATGAGAATAGAGTAGAGGCCATTCGCCTTGGCCTGCAAGAGATCATTTGAGATCTTGGTGAGGGCCATCTCTGTAGAGTGCTGTGGGCGGAAACCAGACTGAAAAGGGTCCAGGATGGAGTTGGCTTTGAGAGTTCCCAGATCTCAGGGCAAGGGCCCTCTTATCTAGTCCTCAGGATGAGGAGGAGGAATCTCTACACAAGAACGTTGTCTTGAAAAACATGTATGCACATATTTTCTTCATTTTTTTTTAAAAAAATGAATTTTGTACTCTGTGCAATTGTTCATAATGCCTGAGGTGTCACATTTAATGCCTGAGGGCCACCCCTCATGATGCCCTTCATAACATCACCCTTGTAACATCACTAGGGGCTGCTCACTATGACTTTGTGAGAGGACATCCCTAGGTCTCACATTTCCGCTGAGTGCCAGGAATGATCTTGATCTGGCAACCCTAGTTCTGTTGTTGTTGCATGCCTTCAAGTCATTTCTGACTCATGGCAACCCTAAGGCAAGTCTATCATAGGGTTTTCTTTGCAAGATACCTTCCCCTGAGGCTGAGAGTGTGTGACTTGCCCAAGGTCACCCAGTGGGTTTCATTGCTGAGCTGGGAATCAAGCCTTGTTCTCCAATACTTGAACCACTATGCCATGCTGGCTGTCATATTACCAGTGTGGCAAGAGAATTCTAAGGCAAATTTAGCTGGTTTGGGTAGAGGGAATGGGGAGGGATGCAATTTCTCCTTACCTTCACGCAACAAGATGCCTTGGGCCTCCCTGAGTGAAGGCAGTGTAGGTATGCTTGATGCCAACAGTGCCATTGTTTTGGCATCAACTCAATCCCTATTTGTTTACACCAACTGGCTGGTGTTTGTTCCATTGTATTTGTCCCTTTCTATGATGATGACATGATTTCCTTTTGTTTTTGTATTATATATTATGCCACTCATTCCCTGGCATTTAAAAGGATGAAGGATGGTTTAAAAGGTTTCATTAAATGATATAAATAAACAAACTAATGCATACTTGTAAAATGTGTTGTTTTCCCCTAGGAGAGGATTCAGCAGAGTTAACCTTTGAAGCTCATTTGCAAACATTTTTACTTGTCTTAACCCAGTCCATCGAAATCTGCTCAGAGTTTGAAATAAAGCTTTAAATATAATAAAAATAGCAACTGTTTATGGTACTAGTTATGGTTTTATTTAGAATCATAGAATCATAGAAATTTAGAGTTGGAAGAGACCACAAGGGCCATCCAGTCCAACCCCCTGCCATGCAGGAACTCCCAATCAAAGCATCCCCAACAGATGGCCATCCAGCCTCTGCTTAAAGACCTCTAAGGAAGGAGACTCCACCACTCTCCGAGGGAGTGTGTTCCACTGTTGAACAGCCCTTACTGTCAGGAAGTTCTTCCTAATGTTGAGGTGGAATCTTTTTTCCTGCAGTTTGCATCCATTGTTCCGAGTCCTGTTCTCTGGAGCAGCAGAAAACAAGCTTGCTCCCTCCTCAATGGGACATCCCTTCAAGTATTTAAACAGGGCTATCATATCACCTCTTAGCCTTCTCTTCTCCAGGCTAAATATCCCCAGCTCCCTAAGGCGTTCTTCATAGGGCAAGGTTTCCAGACCCTTCACCATTTTAGTAGCCCTCCTTTGGACACGCTCCAGTTTCTCCACATCCTTTTTGAATTGGTAAGATGAGTGGCGAATGCCTCACTGCAGCAAGGGGAGGCTCTGGTGAGGCTGTTACTGAAAATGGCCTTCTTGGACCTCACCATTCTGAATCATTATCAACCAGTCTCTAACACTGCATTTTTGGGTAAGGTTCTGGAGCATGTGGTGGCCTCCCAGCTCCAGGGCTTTCTGTATGAGATAGATTATCTAGTTTCATTTCAATCTGGCTCTAGCCTGGTTTATGGGATGGAGACAGCTTTGGTCATCCTGATGGATGTCCTACGCAGGGAACTGGACAGGGGGAGAGGGTCCTTGTTGGCTCTGCTGGACCTCTCAGCAGCTTTCGATACCATCAATCATGGTATCCTTCTGGGCTGAGTCTCTTGGATGAGATTTGAGGCATTGTTATGCAGTGGTACCAGTCTTTCTGAGCAGGAAAAATGCAGAAGGTGGTGCTGAAGGAAATAATAGATAAGAAATACAGAGGAAATTTAAAAAAAAAAAAAAAAAAAAAGAGAGAGAGAGAGAGAGAGAGAGAGAGAGAGAGACCATTTCCAGAAAGATGATGTCCCATATCCTGCATTGTGCTTATAAGGTGTAGTTGACACACACAGTTACATGATGTTTGTGCTACATAGCACTGAATACCAACATTGGGCATGTCTACATGGGCCAAATGAACCAGTTTCATCCCGCCCTTGCCATGACCTGCCTTCATGATACAGGGCCAAGGCCCTGATTCAACTTCACAACATGAGACCAGTTCTGCATCAAATCTGGGGCATTCGTGCCTTTTTGTTGTGTGCCTTCGTGTCTTTTTGAACTTATGGCAACCCTAAGGGATTTCTTTGTTCAGAGGTGGTTTTGCCATTGCCTTCCTCAGAGGCTGAGCAAGTGTGACAGAGGTCACCCATTCAGTTTACATAGAATGTGAACCGTGATTTCCAGAGTTTTAGTCCAATGCTCAAACCACTACACTATGTTGGCTTTCCCACTGGTTTAAAAAGACTCTGGAGAGATGCTGGTTAGCTGTTTACACATTGTCCTGCTGTGCCACCTGCCACTCATTCCCTGACATGTGGCATGCCTTCCACTGACATGAGTTGCTCCCTTTAAGACTACTTGTGATCAACATTGGGTGCTCATTTTCAACTTCAGAGGGTGACTCACACTGGCGGATGGCACAGTAGGATGCCTGTGTAGACAGTTACCTGACATGGACTGCCCAGGTAATGGGGAGGAATTCAGGGCAGCTTCGGGGCCAGAATATGCTGGATGTATGCTGGAGTATTCAGTGTAAACCTGTCCATCTGTGCATCTGCCAATGGGTCTGGTTTTTGTCCCATTGTGCAATGGAGAATGCACAGTGGCTGCTTCCGCAAACCAAGTGAATGAAGTGACACACTGAAGATGCTAATGAACACTTACATACTATCCAAGAATGCACAACCGCATGGCTGAATTCCTGAGGAATAAATGGTGGTAGATGCAGGAAACTGGGAGAGCAGCAGTTAATCGGAAATATCACTGCAGCGTTAGGATAAAAATAAGACAGTATAGTTCCCAAACATTTGGTTTAGGTTCAGAATATAATGAACAGGAGAACAAATAATGAGGCAAAACCTCAATTTCTGGGACAAAATCTATGTGTCTCTGTAGCTCAGGTGTTGAGGAATTTTTAAGAGTTCACTTGAGTGTGACCTGAAGACTATATGAAATCAAAATCTAGAAAAGGTGGTGATGGGGAGGCAGAGTGATAAAGCCAGAACTTTGTACAAATTGTTTGCCTCGGGTTACTGTTGTTTCTGGCATTGTCTGTTTTCTTTTATTCCAAAATACCTCCACAGACAAGCTTATGCCTTACAAAATCAAAGAATGTATTTGAATGTGTCAAACATGTAATCCAATCCCTTGGTTTGGGGGGGGGGGGGGTTAACCATCTGCTTCCAATCCGACCTGTCTCCCATCTGAGCTCAAGAAAAAGGACAGATTAAAGTTGCAATTAATAAGGAACTTGGGTGTGACTCAGAGGCAGGGTTGAGGAAGATGGAGCTGTGAATCATCTGTGGACTCTTTCAAACGGGGAGGAATTTCTCCCAACTCCGAATGAAGCCAATGTGGATTTATGTAAATTCGCTTGTTTAGCGAATTTACATGAACCCCTGCTCCGTTCGGAATTACTTCCCATTACCCGAAAATAACCCTCTCCTGCCTGAATTTGCATGCGAAGCTTTAATTCGCAATAACGTAAAACCCATGATTGTATTCGAATTGGCTTCCCTCTTGCCCGAATTTGCGTGCGAAGAGTTAATTTGCAATAACATAAAACCCATGATTGCATTCGAATTGACCTTAAATTATACTTCCAATTTAGCCTTGTATGAAAGAGTCCTCAGTCTAATGCTGCTTCCTCCATCATTAGGTAGTTCTAGTCCTTTTATGGGTAGAGTGATGCTATAATGAAAAACAAATTGTTCAACTTGTTCTAAGGCAGCTTTCCATTTTGAAAAGAACCTCAAGAGCCTTGTGATTCTTTCATCTCTTTCAACATTTCACAGATGAAAACCAAGACACATGTGGCCAAGCAACATTAGAGTTGACAAGTTGGTATGATGGAGGACCAGCATGGTGTAGTGGTTTGAGCATTTGACTAGGACACTGGGAGACCAGGGTTCTAATCCCAGCTTGACCATGGAAAGTCACTAGGTGACCTTGGGCAAGTCACACTCTCTCAGCCTCAGAGGATGGCAATGGCAAGCATACTCTGAAGAAACTTGCCAAGAAAATCCAATGATAGGTTCGCCTTAGGGTCTCTATAAGTTAGAAGTGACTTGAAGGCACACAACAGCAAGATGGCAAAATTTATTAAGGATGGAGAACATACAAGCTAGGAGAGGCTTCAGCAGTTCGGTTTCTTCTGAACCTACTGGGTAGGGCAAGACTCTACCTGTTCCTCCTTGTACTACTGCTGAGTTAAATGAATACATTACTTTTGCACTTTAAGCTCAATTTGCAGCAATTGAAGTCAACTGATGACAGAGAGGGAAAGTGGGAGGAGGAGAGAACAAATGGGACATTTACAAATATAGCTCTTCCTAGTAGGCACAGACAAAATGCTGAAGCCTCTCCATCTTGACCATACTTTGATGTTGCTTGGTAATGCATGTCCCAGTTTTTGACTGTGCAATGTTGGAGGGTATGTGAAAGAGCTTCATTGCCCTTACTGTGTTTGCAACCTGCATTATAGAGCAGATAGATGAATTAGATGTCTTCTAACATACTCTCCAGTTCTGTGATCCTAAGAATCTGGGAAACAGCACTGCTGGCTATTGATGTGCATCTGCACTGTAGAAATATTACAGTTTGACACCATTTTAAGTTCTGTAGCTTGCTCCTATGGAATCCAGGATTTGTAGTTTTACAAAGTCTTTAGCCTTCTCTGCCAAAGAGTGCTGGTGCCTCACAAAAAAACTACAAATCCCAGGATACTGTAGGACAGAGCCATGGCAGTTAAAGTGGAGTCAAACTGCATTATTCCTACAGTGTAAATGCACCTTAGGTTTAATCTGGAACACTTGAAATATATGAGAAGACCTGAGCAACTCAACCTTGCCCATTGTCCTACCCCAATGCTTTATTCAGCATATCACCACCTTCATCAGTGATTGCTTATACCACACCTATCACTATATTTGACATCACCAAAAGATTAAAAGAGACATGGCTTCGCCTGCAGGCTTACAGCATAATAAAACATGACATATGAGAGAAAGGGAATTAGGAGGGAAGAATGAAAAGATGCCAAATGTCAATCAAGGAAAACAGAGAGGTTCCTGAGGTTTTTTTTTTTTTTTTAAACAACCACACCAGGATGAATTTTAAACAACTTCTTAAATAAGCGAAGAAGCCAGAAGGATCCATAGTGGAAGAGAATTCCAAACATACAGAACCACAAGGGAAAAATGGTGAAGCTGAAAAATAGATCATGGAAGCTGAGGGTTTTTTTTTTTAAAAAAGAAACATACTGAGATTAGTATCTGAAGAATGGAGAAGGTTAGATAGTTTTAAGGATACTGTGGACAGCTAAAAAGACAAATAGATGAGTACTAACACAAATCAAGCCTAAATATTCCCTAGAAACCAAGATGACTACACTGAGACTGCCGTGCTTTGGATATATCATGAGAATACATAACACACTAGAAAAGACAATAATGCTCGGTGAGGTAGAAAGCAGTAGGAAAAGAGGAAGACCTGCAAGATCTGGGCAGGGAGGTCTCTCATTCATAAGTCAAAGCTGACTTGATGGCAGTTAACTTTAAGAACAAGATAGGAAACAGTGATGGGATAGAGCAAGGACCAATAGACCATGAAGATGTTTAAGAATGTTCAATAGATGCTTAAATTTAATCCAGCTGGAAAATAGGAAGCAATTCCAATAGGTGTATGAAAGAAAAGGACAGTCAGAGAGGAAACACAAATTAATTCAACTGCTTGTATCAACCAGGGTAGTTCCATTAGTTCAGTGAGGACATGGTGAGTAAACACCTATTTAAAATTTCAGTGAGTCTACTCTAAGGCACTTTTACAATTATAGCACTATGATTCCACTTTAACGGCTGTAGTTCCATCTTATGGAACTCTAGGATCTACAGTTTAGGGAGGGGTGCTTAGTACTCTCATCCTGAGATCCTTAGTGCCATACCAAACTACAAAGCCCATGATTTCTTAGGATGTAGCTATGTCAGCTAAAGTGGAATTGTAGCATTATACTTGTATAGTATGAAAGGGCCCTTCGTTTGAACCAATATTGGATACAGGTCTAAATGAACAGAAGAATTCAAAACACATATTGAAATGGCTAAAGAGAAGAAAGAGAGAGAAACTGCACAAAACAGTTCTACAAATGATAATAGAATGAAGAGAACTCAGGGTTACAACCTAATAAAGAAAACTCTAGGAAGGAAAATCTGGCCATTTTTAGCCAGAGCTAGGAAAATGGTTTTAAAAAGTCATTATTTATAAATAAAATTACAAGGAATGGAAGTAGTTCATTACCATCATAGTTATATTTTTTAAAAGAAAAGCTTTAATTTATCTCACTCAATGGCTACTTTTAAAGTCCCATGCAAAGAAAATATTTTAATGTTACTTGCTCCTGGTCAATGATAAAAATAAATTCTCCTATAACTATACTGAATTGATAAAGATGGAAGGAAGACAGAATGAGGTTAATATGTACAATACTGTATGTGTATTATTTTATTATTTGAAAAATTAATAAAAATTAAAAAGAAATATCCTATCTACTTTACAGTCATCTCAACACCAACAATAGCATACAAGGCATATTAAGAGCCAGCACTTGATCCATATGATATTCCTCCTTCACTATTTAGTACGGTTACAACAAAATAATGGCAAAAATAACTTTAAAATTATAGTAACCTCACAAAAAGGGAAACATCCCTCATTAAGATAAAATTGTTATGTAATCCCTTTAGCCATATGCAACTGGGAAAAAATTAAGGCACACTCTCTCAGCCTCAGTGGTTTGCAATGGCAAACCTTTCTAAAGGAATTTGCCAAGAAAACCATCATAAGACAGAAACAATTTGAAAGCATACAGCAGCAACAACAAACTGGTTATTTGCTAACACAGTCAGAGAACCAAAAGATAATTGTCAGAAGTGACTGCAAGACCTCAAATATATTCAGAGAATAAATTAGAAATTTATCATGCATTTATGTAGCCTAGTTTCCTCAACTGTAATATGAAGGTACTAATACTCTTATGTATTAAAATATTTATCTATTGCTCTATATCACAAGATCTCAGAGAAGTGAATAGATTGAAAAAAATTAAAAAACCATTTAGAACAATTTAAAATAAATCAGTAAGAAATAAATGTAAACTTTATAAAAGCATATTAAGCAATATAACCTTGTAAAAGAAAATAAAACAGTTTAAAATAATATACTTTTACAAATCTGGGCAAAGTAATTACACCCCAAAGGCTTTGATAAAAAGCCATGTTTTAACTTGGTGCTGGAATGAAGGCAATATTGGTACCAGTTGGGCAGCCAAAGGGAGGGAATCTTACAATACTGGTGCCACAGCAGAGATGCCTACCTACTCCAACAACCTACCTACCCCAACAACCTTACCCAGAAACTTCATATAGATAATAAACAACAGGTGGAATAGGACTGAAACTCTGTGGCACCCTGCAGTTTAATAGCCCTGAAGTGAACAAGAGTTCCAAGACCACTCTTTGGAACTGGCCCAATAGGTAGAAGGAGATCCACCATAACATAATGCCTCCTGTAGAACCATTCCAGTAGGACATCACCATCAATGTTATCAAAAGCTTCTGTGAGATTCAATTGGCATCATTTTGCTGATCTTTCCTCAGTCTACTTTGTGAGGTTGTCAAGATTACAACTAGACAATGCACATGAGAAGCACATTGAACACAGGAAAGCACTTTGTATGAGTATGTGCACATGTGTCTTCAAGTTACGCATCAACTGATGGCAACCTCAGGAATTTCATGAGGATTTCTTAGGCAAAGGATGCTCAGGGGTGGTTGGCCATTGCCTTTCTTTGAAATATAGCCCACAGCTCCTGGTATTTCTTGGCTGTCTTCCATCCAAGTACTAACCGGGGCTGACCTTGATTAGCTTCCAAGACCAGACAGGATCTGGTGCTTGCAAGTGTACTTAAGCCAAAACACTACAGAAAAGTAAAACATTCTTTATACCTTTGTTGTGCAATGCCCTCTCTGTGGAGGCCAAATAGGCACTAATTCTGACTTTACTGTGGTGCCAAGTAAAAACGATTCAAAGATATAGCCATGTTAGTCTGTAAAATCAGTATGTAGAGAGATCTTGTGGCACCTTGGAGACTAACTGAAAGAAAGAAATTGGCAGCTATGAAAGCTCATGCTGCCTATTTCTTTCTTTCAGTTAGTCTCTAAGGTACTATGAGATCTCTCTAAGTAAAATGATGTTTATCATTAAAGTCTTTGAGGTCTAATGAGTTTATCCAATTCATACATGTACCGGGTTTTAACTAGTTTTAACTTGTTTCAACAAGGAATCAAGGAAGAAAATATCACAGTAGACTCTGAAATAATCCTGACCATAACTCTCTTTGGGTGATTGGAAAGAACAGAAAGCAATAAAACGTTAGTAGATATGGGGCTCATTCCCACTTACATTTAAACCTGTTTATGATTCGCCTTCACTCCGTGTTGGTAAATCAATTCCAAAAGGTCCATGAAAGCAGATCTTTTCATTATCCCCTTGTAATTGCTTCATTTTTGGCACGATTGTTGTCCCCACTAGTTTGTGCCACTTCAAAATGCATGTAAATCATCTGTGCATTGTCAGTGATATACGAGGCAGCCTGGGCAGCCTGGCTTGGGAACTATAAAATAAATTGATAGAAGATTTGATTCAGTAGCTTTTGCAACTATTTGCCTCACTATGAGTTGCAAAACCAATGAACTGAATCTTCTACCAATTTCATTGGTTTTGCAACTACTTGCTTCACTGATTGCAGGTATCTGCAAAATCAATTAATCAAATCTTTTATCAATTTTATTTAAAAACAACAACAACAACCATGCACCCATAGATCACACCACAAGCACAAAGGCAGTGCCAAAAGGGGGGAGTGAATGGTGGATCTACCAAAAACTGAGAAGGGATGGTAAACCCCCCTCTGCCATTAGTCCCTCCCCTCCAGAATGATGTGATTCAAATCTGTTGTTTGCACTTGTTGAACATGCTTCAGAACTGATTCTTTTCAAAAGAGCTGCTAGGAAACTAGTGTCTGGGAAACCCGTTTTTTTTGGGGGGGGGGCATTTATCTCACTTTAATGCGACAGAAATCAATCAAATTAGGATCAGAACCAGTTTCAAATGGGAACAATGGTCACATAACCTGATCAGCGACTCGCTTTAAATCACAGTGGGAATGTGTCGATGGTATGGTAAGTAAGGACAACATAATCTATACCTTGCAACATTTAAAAATCAGTGAGTCAGATTCGTCAATTACATGAACTCTTAATTGCCTAAAAAGTTGGCCTGGAATAATTAAGTCAAAGATATTATCATTTATTGTTGCTATTGTTGTTGTGTGCCTTTATGTAATTTCCAATTTATGGTAAATCTCAGGCAAACCTGTCATGGAGTTTTCTTGGCAAGATCTGTTGAGATGGGGTTCACTGTTGCATTCCTCTCAGGGTCAGAGAGTGGCTAAGTCTGCACTGCAGAAATAATGCAGTTTGACACCACTTTAATTGCCATGGCTGAATGTTATGGAATGCTGGGATTTGTAGTTTTGTGAGAGATATAGCCGTATCTGTTGGAGAGCTCTGGTCCCCAATAAACTACAGATCCTGGGATTACATCACATGGACCCAGGGCAGTTAAAGCAGTGACAAGCTACATTATTTCTGCAGTGCCAATTCAAACAAAACAAACAAATAGCTTCATTTATATATCGCTTCATACTGCCTAAGGAGTATCTAAGCAGTTTACAAGTGTAAGCTACTTGCCCCCAACAATCTGGGTACTCATTTTAGTAACCTCAGAAGGATGCAAGCCTGAGTCAAGCTTGAGCCCTTTTGCTGGTCTTGAACTCGCAACCTTATGGTTTTGAGTGAGTGGCTGCAGTACAGTCATTTAACCACTGTGCCACCAGGGCAGTGACTTGCTAGAATCATAGAATCATAGAGTTGGAAGAGACCACAAGGGCCATCTAGTCCAACCCCGTGGCATGCAAGAACTCTGAATCAAAGCATAATTGACAGATGGCCATCCAACCTCCTTTTAAAGACCTCCAAAGAAGGAGACTCCACCACTCTCTAAGGGAGTGTGTTCCACTGTCGAACAGCCTTTACTGTCAGGAAGTTCCTCCTAATGTTGAGGTGGAATCTCTTTTCCTGTCACTTGCATCCATTGTTCTGAGTCCTATTCCCTGGAGCAGCAGAAAACAAGCTTGCTGCCTCCTCAATATGACATCGCTTCAAATATTTAAACAGGTCTTTCATATCACCTCTTAACCTTTGCTTCTCCAGGCTAAACATCCCCAGCACCCTAAGTCATTCCTCATAGGGCTTGGTTTCCAGACCCTTCACCTTTTCAACATGCTCCAGTTTCTCCACATCCTTTTTGAACTGTTTGCCCAGAACTGGACACGGTATTCCAGATGGGGCCTGACCAAAGCAGCATAGAGTGGCACTATTACTTCCCTTGATATAGACACTATACTTCTATTGATGCAGCTTAAAATTGCATTTGCCTTTTTAGCTGCCACATTGCACTGTTGACTCATGTTCAACTTGTGGCCTACTTGGACTCCTAGATCCCTTTCATACATAGTCTCCTTAAGCCAGTTGTCCCCCATCTTATATCTGTGAATTTCATTTTTACGCCCTAAGTTCAGTACCTTATATTTCTCTGTGTTGAATTTCATTTTGTTAGCTTTGGGCCCAGCTTTCTAGTCTATTCAGGCCATTTTGAATTTTGATTATGCCCTCTGGGGTGTTAGGTATTCCTCCTAATTTGGTGTCATCTGCAGATTTGATAAGTATGCCCCCAATTCTGTCTTCCAAGTCATTGATAAAGATTAAGTAGCAATGAGCTACAGGACAGAACCCTGTAGCACCGCACTGGTCACTTCTCTCCAGGATGTTGTCCAAGGTCACCCAGAGGGTTTCAGTGTCCGAGGAGGGATATGAACCCTGGACTTGCTATTCAGTTGACAAATGCTATCTTATATAGGAGAGAATACCTTTTTAAAAGTGATGTCTTCCTCCTAATTTGGTGTCATCTGCACCATCTATAGCAGGAGTAGGCAATTTTCTGGGAGCGAGGGCCACACTTGATTACCTGCAGCTATCCAAGGGACATACAAACAGAACCACCAAAATTCAGTAGCCATCGCCATGCTTTCTGGAGCAGCTGCATGTGCTACCACAGTTGCCAGCAATAGTGGCAGTTCTCTATGATGCAGAGTGGTTTCCTGTACCATAGACTGAGTCTTCTTATACTTCAGAGAATCTCCTTCCCTTCTGGAAGGGAATGGGAGAAAATTATATCTATACAGTGGCACTTAGATTCAGTGGCATGTATCCTGTGGGCCATGCATTATCCATTCCATTCTACAAAGAACATTGCATCTCTCATATCAAAACAACTATTTTACACGTACGCAAATAGATGCATATATATTTGATAAACGAATCTGCTGCAACTTATATGATTAAGCAGCTTATTTAATAGTAGGACAGACCTCACAGAATGGAACCATGAAAGCAGCCAAAACATGACAGAGGCTCACAGTAAGGTAGCAAGAGAAGCATTAACACCCCCTCCAAAAAAACTGTTTATGTGTTAATTTCTAGTCAGCAAGCTGTTCCTTTCCATACTCTGTAACAGTAAGAAAGAACTATGCCTTGTGCATAGATTCTAAGAAATAAATGGCCAGTGAGCCTTACAGGCATGAGATAAACAGTGGGAAATGGCAAGATAATGTAATTTCCTCACATATATAGAAAGAACATTGTTGTCCAGGGCTACTGTATGCAGCCTATTTGATAGAGACACTCTTATGATTTATTATAATCTTATTATATTTATATTCTTCCACTCAGAAGTCGAAAGTTATATTTTTGGTCTAGGAGTCTGGAGATCAGGGTTTGATTCCCTGCTCATCCAAGAAAACCCACTGGATTACCTTGGACAAATCACACACTGTCAACTCAAGAAAAAGCTCCATGACAGGTTCACCTTGGGGTCACTGTGCCCATGAGGCATGGTGAGGTTGCATAATTCTGTAAGCAGAGGTGATGTAGAATTGTGATTTATACTGAAAGTAATCTGCCCTGCTTTCATCACACAATTGCTCTCTGATTTTAAAAGCATGATTTGGAATAGGGACTTCTGCCTTCTGGGGGCAGGGACTTCCAGGGGTGGGACTTCCCCAGAGACAGCTAAAGGCATGAGAGGGTGGGAAAGAGGAGGAACAGGCACCCTCAGATATGGCTTCACATGCCAGAAAGGGCACGCGTGTCACTGGTTCACCATCACGGAGCTAGTAGATGCAGTGTTGTGGATGATGGGTTCATCGAGGATTTCTTCACACAAATCCTTAGCTGGACAGAGTGAAGTAAAGGCAAGAGGACCCAGAAAATTGTTGAGAATTCAGTGATTATTATCTGCATGCAGAGTAGTCGCCAGTGGAATTGTATTCCAAAAGACTGAGGCATCAAATAAACAAAAATCCAACTTTTTATAGGTTTTACACAAAGAAACTCTGGGGCTTTACAGACCTCCCAAAAAGGGCTGTCTGAAGCCTCCTTTTTTTTTTTTGCTGCAGACCTTTGCCGCAGCAGCTAGATGCTGTGGTGAAGATGTGTAGCAAAAAAGGAGCGAGGAAACCCCGCTTCTTTTTAGCGTCGCAGTTGTGATGCACTAAATGGAAAAGGCATCATTGGGCGCCTTTACACCGTAGCAACTGTGCAGCTCTGTATAGATGCTGCGCAGTTACAATGGCGCTGTTACGCATGCCGTCTAAACGGCACTACATAACGATGTCTGCGTCATTACGTGCTAGGGCTGGGGAGTGTGCAAATGCTGTGTGTTCCCCAGCCCTAATCATGGCACGGGGACAGCCCTTTTGGGCCGTCTGTACCGTGCCTCTGTGTCACAATCTCATTGGTCTATATACATATTGTTTATAAGAAATTCATACAATCAGAGTCGGAATTCTGCATACATTATAATCCCCTTATCCACACATTAGTAACCTTTAGGTCACATTCCAAATGTCTCTTATCAATCCTGTTATTACCAGAGTTCCGCTCAGCAACCTTGTACCAACTCCACATTCTTATCTATATCCATTATTTTGACTCTAAAACAGATCCAGGCACCATCAAACATCCTTCAAAATACTTGTATGTCATGCCAACCTTTTTACCCATCTTGTTAAAATCCATTCTCAGCAAATTCCTTCCAGCCTTCAACTCTGGAATTCTCTCTATGTGCATAGTTTGCATCTTTGTCTATATTTCTCCCAGAAGCCTTCACTTTAGACTTTCTCTGGAAATCTCTGCACTCTAAATCCATCTTTTACTTGAAATCCAAATATCTAAATATTGCTTAGCAAAACTTGTCTACCACAGCAGCAGCAGTTTGTTTTTGCCTGATCTATAGGGAAGGGCAAGATTCCCACCCCCTCCTCTCCTCTCCCTCTGGCTGAATTAACTGAGTGCAAACTACTTTTGCATTTTGAACTCCTTTGCAGCAATTGAAGTAAGATAAGAGCAGAGGAAAAGCAGGAGGAGGAAAAATAAACTGAGACATTTTAAAAGCAGCTGAGAAAGCTGGATGACAAAGGATTTAATTGGGACTGTCTCTGCCAAATTGGGACAGTGGGAGGGTATGTGATCCTCCTAAAGTCTGATTAAGATCAGCCCTTATTCTGCAGAGTTGGGAACATCTGATGTTGAGACTGGCTTCCGTGCCCATCCGGAGAATTTAAAAGCTGGAGACCAGAGATTATGAACTCAATAATTTGTAACTTTGTCCTTCCAGGCAGGTGGAGGGAATGTGTGGTATCCACAAGGAGTGAAAACACATCATGTCTCATTAGTTGTGGGAGTGATGGAGCCAATTTGGTTTGGGTAGGCATGGTTAGCGGGTGAACTTCACATCCCTGACAAGATGTACCACGAATGACATAGACTGCTGTTGTCACTTCACAGTGATTATGGGGAATCATCCCATTAGTTAATAATTACGTATGAATTAATGACATCTAAGCCTTACCCCATATGAAGAGGAAATTAATCCTGGCATGTCAGACACTAAAGTGAAAAGGTGTTGATGATCTGTGTGGGTTTAGTGTGATGTCTTACTGTTGATACTTTATCATTTCAACCTCACTGGACAAAGATGAAATGAAGCCAAAGACTGGGACTGATATCTTGCCATCGAAAAACAACTTTTAGAAAGAGATGGAATGTTTATTGGAGCACTAAACACTGGAATGCATAAATATACAGTAATTTTTGTAGTTGGGTTTGGAAAAAATTAATACTGTAAAAATCTATGAACAGTTGCTTGGGACTACAGCTTACTTTTGAGCAAGCACACGTAGAAGCAAGCTTTATGTATGCAGTTTGCCAAGTATTTTTCTTACTGAAGCTTCAGGAAACTTATTTATAACTGCATTTGATTTCAGCCCAGAACTGTAAAATGACTCCCACAGAATGTGCAAGAGTTTACATTTCTGAACTCTACCAATGAGGCTGCTTTATTCATCATCTTCCTGAGAATTTTGAAAATTCCATCTGTTAGCAAATGCCTGGTTTTCCCATTTGCTACAAAATTTTGAATTTTCCTTAAAGCTCAGTATTATGTGTGCAATTCACTAGCTGAATGAAATGAGCTCTTGTTTTAACTCTACTTTTTGGCATTTACCAAACAAAAATAACAAATTATTTATGATTTACCAATGCCAAACTTATTGGTAAGTTAGTACATTTTTAGTGGTATAATTGTGTGGACCACTGACATATCAGAACATATCCAGAAGATGTGTGTGTGTGTGTGTGTGTGTGTGTGAG
The DNA here is from genome assembly GCA_034509955.1 of Urosaurus nigricauda. NCBI lineage: Eukaryota > Metazoa > Chordata > Lepidosauria > Squamata > Phrynosomatidae > Urosaurus > Urosaurus nigricauda. The sequence goes on along the minus strand of JAOEGL010000001.1, from coordinate 353,830,571 downwards.
TGAGTGTGTACCTTCAAATGGCCTGTCAACTTAAAGCAACCCCAGGAATTTCATAGGATTTTCTTAGGCTAGGAATACTCAGAGGTGGTTATGTCACTTCCTTCATACTCGGGTCATGTTTTAACATTCTCAAGTACCATATTTATGTTCGTCAGTTGCAATTGCTTTTTTCCTTCCTGGAAATGTTCCGGGAAGGTGGCTGAGGGACTGGCACTTATTTACATACCACACTTTGAGTGGTGCTGCTCTACCTACCACCCAAGCTTGGGTCCAGACCAGTTTTTAGAGTGTCCAAGAGAATAGAATGCACTGGATTCCACTGGATTCTGTTGTTCAACCAGTAGAAGTTTACAATTACATCTTGTCCATAGATTGCATAATTGTTTATTGGAATGTTCTAGACATAGTTGTCCCATCTTAAGGGAAGAAAGTTTGTGTCTCTCTCTGTGCGTGTGTTTTAACAAACCTTTCAGTCCCACATTTGTTCTATAAATGTTGCAAACAAATGAAATATGCGGAAAACAGTTTCAGGGAAACAGCACTCAGTTTTAAAAGTTGTGCCCATTAACATTAAATGTAGAATAACCCCGATCTAAAAGCATCTCAAGATTTTAAAATTGTAAATTGTACAGAAATGAAAACCCTCATGGAATTGCTAAAATGTCCAATTCATTATTATTTTAAAAAAAAAGATTAAAAAATAATTTCTGAACATTAAAGGGCAATCAAGCACCACAGAAATTATTTAAACTTTCCATAGGAAAAAAAAAAGAACCACACTCTAAAAATGCTGCAAGGGTATTGATGTCTATTAAATATTTACTTTTCTCTCTAGCTCACACTAGAAAGAGTAATTTGTATTTGGCAGAAACTGGCTGCAATTACATTAGTCAATCCAAAAGCCTAACTTGCTCATGCAAAATGCAAACAAATTAGTTAAAATGGTCTAATTAACAGACTGTAAAAATGCAAAGCAAGGCTGGCATAAAATGGTGTGCTATCCAAGTATACTTTTTACAAAATAAACAAAGAGGGAATATGAAATACCCTAATCAATCCCATAGTCCCAAAGAACCATAATGGAAAACTGCATGCTTAGTGGGGTTTATTTCAGAGAAAACTTCAGTGGTTCACTTTAAATTGCTCGTGTGTGGTTTGTTTTAGAGCGACTGAAGCACTATTCCAGTCTGTTCAATCAATGAACCACCAAGACAAATGCATCCACAACATATAATCCAGTAGTCTGGATTTATCAGGATCAGAATAGAGGTATATTTAGGGAGGTGTGTCCAGCAGTCGTTATTTGTATCTGTGTCAGTGGAGCAGTGAATCCATTCCTGGATTTCTATAAACAAATAAATCAAGTACCTTGGATAGTTCTGTTAAAGGTTAGACCAAATCCCAGAGTGGATTCACAGCTACACTGACCTGGGAGCCATCACCTACTACAGTGTGAATCCAGACTACCAAATTATTGTTGGGTCTCAGTATTTGCATTTTTACTAATATTAACAGAAAACAAGAGAAATATTTAGAAATTTGGCATCATCTTTCTGGAACTTGAATCCACAAATACATCTGATGAAACAGCCTGGAGACCAAGAAGGATTATAACAAATATAACTTATTAATTTTAATTATAGACTCTATAAGGCCCCACAAGAATCGTAGGGTTTTTTTCCCTGCAACTGACTTAATATGCTTATGCCCCCAAATTAAGAAAACTTAATGTCACCTTGGGAGGGCGTTATTGCTGGAACTGGGTATAGTTATTTGCCATCTCATACTCTCCAAAGGTTCACAAATGAAGACTGGGACATATGTGCCCAAGCAACACCCGACAGTATTGCCAAGATAGTAAATGTTATCCATGAGGAAGAACACAAAAGCGAGAAGAGGCTACAGCAGTTTGCTTTTGCCTGAGTATACAGGGAAGGGTAAGGATGTACCTGCACCTTTCATGTTATCCTCATGATAATTGAGATAAAACTACTTTTGTACTTTTGAACTCATGTTGTGGCAACTGAAATTAGCTGAGGACAATGGGGGAAAGCTATAGCTAGCCCTAACTAGCATAACTAATGCCGATGACTCATGGGGTGCAGTCCAATGGCATCTGGAGGGTCACACGTTCCTCACGTCTGATCCTGGTCAACTAGACAGCTTCACCTTATAATACAACCTGTTAGTGTGGTGATTTAGGCACAATCTCTCTCTCCCTCCCCAGCCTAGTCTCACAGCTGAGTGAGAAAATGCAGCTTCCTTCCTCTCTGCCCAGAATCTGAGCTCCATGGTACCCAGCAATAGCTAAACAAATAAGCAAATCTATTTTCATTCCCTCAAGCTATCTAGTCATGTTAAACGTCTGATGGGTCAGACTCTAAAGGCACCACAGTGATTATGTTATTATAATACTGATACATTAAAGTGCAGCCTGCTGCCCCACAGCATAGTTGAAGATTTCTAACTCTCTGGATTTTTAACTCTTTAATACATCTAACGTTCAAACAATAGGCCTTTTGTCGTTGGGAAACTGTCACATTAAAAGCGGCTATTGTGTAGGAGAGGAGATGAGACACTCCTCATATTATCCACATTGTATGTCACTGATTATAAGGGAAATTCACAAGTCCCCCCCCCCCACCTCATGTGGTAAACTGTGTTGATATACACACGCTTTCCATTGAGCTTCACAAAAAGAGCCATGTTGCTCTCCCACCCTCCACCCCCGCTTATGGTGTAGCTCTCAGATTTGGGTGGAAATTCATAATTGCTGATGCTTTAACGTCACATATCCCTTCTTTCTTTGTGAAACAATAAAGAAATGCAGGTTAACATTCTATAAAACTATTTTAAAAAGTTTTTTAAAAAAAACACTTTGAAAATACATTGTTGTTGTTAACTGTCCTCAAATTGACATCAAGTCATGGCGACCCTGTGGGTGAGATTTCTTCAAGACTCCCTGTCCTCCACTGTTCTGCTCATGCCTATGACCTCTCTGATTGAGTCCATCCATCTGGCACATGGTCTGCCTCTCTTTCTGCTGCCTTCTACCTTTCCTAGCTTTATTGTCTTTCCAAATGAATCATACCTTCTCATGATCTGGTCAAAATACAACAGCCTCAGTTTAGTCAGCTTGATTTCCAGGGGGATTTCAGGCTTGATCTGTTCTAGAACCCATTTATTTGTCTTCTTGACCATGCATATAATCCTTAGCACTCTTTTTCAGCACCACATATCAAATTAGTTGATTTTCTTCCTATCTGCCTTCTTCACCATCCAGTTCTCACAAACATACATGGTGATAGGAATGCAATAGCTTAGATAATCCTCACTTTAGTATTCGAGATATATCTTTTTAGGATTTTATCCAGTTCTTTCAAAGCTGGCCTTCTAATCCTAATTGCTCGACTGCAATCACCATTCTGGTTAATGTCTGAACCAAATTATAGGAACTCTTTTACTATTTTTGTAGATCTTCTGTGGTCATTATATTTGTTTTCTTAATGTTTAACATCAAGCCTACCTTGGCACTTTACTCCTTGACCCTCTTCAATAATCGCTCCTGGTCTTTGTTGGTTTCTGCTAGTAGTATTGTGTTGTCTTCATATCTTAGGTTGTTAATGCTCTTACCTCCAATCTTCATCCTCCTGCCTCTGAGACTAGGCCTGCTCTGCGTATGATATTTTCTGCATACAGGCTGAATAAATAGGCTGATTATATGCAGCCTTGCCTGGCCCCTTTTCTGACTGGAACCATTCTGTTCCTCCATACTCCATTTTGATGGCAGCCTCTTGTGCTGAGTACAGGTTAGGCATCAGGACAATCAAATGTAGTCACACTCGCATTTCTTTGAGAGCATTCCACAGTTTTCCATGGACTACGCAGTTAAAAGTTTTACTGTGGTCATTGAACCACATGCAAATTTTCTTTTGGAATTCCCTGGTGCATGCCATTATCCATCATATGTTAGCAATGTGATCCCTAGTGCATCTTCCTTTTCTGAATCCACTTGCATTTCTAGGATTTCTCATTCCATATATGTAAGAATCTTTTCTGTCAGTCTTCAGCATGACTTTGCTTGTGTGGGAAATTAGTACAATAGTTACGGCAATCTTTTGTGTCCCCCTTTTTGTGTATACTAGGGTTATTTCTCAAACATGCCTTGTTCCTACGTCCATACATCTCAAATAAGCAGATCCAATAAATACATGCCATCTGCAAGCATGATAGAAGATGAAATAACTTAAAATCAAAGCATAAAACAGCACACAGTTAAAATGTGACGTGCAAATCTAGCAGGTAAAAAGAGGAAAAATCTTTCCCTGATGGTGATGATGATGATGATGATGATGTCATGGGAGCAGGAGGACAATAAAAAGGAGACCAAACAAATCCCTGAGGAGAGAGAATTCCCAGACCAGAGTGCTGTCATGGAAAATACCATGCCAAATGTACTTTGAAAACTGGCAGGGCTGAAGCTGCATCTATACTGCAGAATTAATGCAGTTTAACACCACTTTAACTGCCATGAATCAGTGCTATGGAATTCTTGGACTTGCAGTTTTGTGACATATTTAGACTGCTCTGTAAGAGAGCTCTGGTGCTAAAACAAACCACAGATTCCAGGATTCCATAGAATGAAACCATGATAGTTAAGTGGTGTCAAATTGCATTATTTCTGCAGTGTGACAGCAGCTTGAGAGAAAAGTGTCTTTGGAAGAGTTCAGTAGCCTGTGATTGTTCTAGTTTTGGAGTAACAAGAATTAGTTGCCTACCTTCCTGCTTTCTCAGCTGCTTTTTAAATGTCTCATTTTCCCTCTCTTCCTCCCATTGCTTCTGTTTTTTCAATTGCCACAAACTATGAATTCAAAATACTTTGCACTCAACTCAAGAAGAAGCCTGCACTTTGGAGGAAAAAGGAAAAGTTGGGGTCTTACCCTTTCCAGTCAGAAGAAAAGCAAAGGAGCAACTCCAGTTGTACCCTCTGTTGTGTGACCATGATTTGTTTCTTATTGGAAGCAGAACAAATACAACAAGGCAAAAAACAGTGGAGACCCCTTTAAATGTAAAGAGGTTTCCCTTGAGAATCTGATCTGAAATGTAAAGATCCCCACTGAATATTTACTTGGTCTCTCTCTCTCTCTCTCTTTCTCTCTCCTTCCTCCCCTCCCCCCTCTCTCTCTTAGGAACTAAGACGAAAATAATTTTATGGTTGGGGGGTCACCACATGAGGAACTGTATTAAAAGGTTGCAGCATTAGAAAGGTTGAGACTACTGCTTTAAGGCTTAGTTTTACTGGTTTCCTTCTCTCTACTTCCTTTGTAATAATCCTGCGAGGAGAGGAGTGCATACCTGCATGTGTGCACCAAAGCTGTACTATAGGAAAGAAACTGTAATTTGTAGTTGGGTCCAACAGTGGGGGAGATTTTTGTCTTCTCACTTTGGGAAAAGTATTCTTCTTTTGCAAAGCAATGTTCTATTTACATTATGAATGCAATCATACACACATCTCTGCAGAAGAATTCCCAAATGAGGGAATTGGGACTCGACTGGATCATCTCGGGAGGCCCATATGTGGGCTCATTTGGTGGGAACAAGGGCGAGGGCCATCTTGGTAGCTGCTTGGTAGCTGCTCCCAAGTTCTGGAACTCCCTCCCAGAGAGGCCAAGTACATTTCTATACCGCTTACCAGTGCACTTAAGCGCCCCTTAAGCAGTTTACAATGGGTAACCAACAAGCTGGATACTCATTTTAGCAACCTCAGAAAGATGCTAGGCTAACCATAAGCCCCTAGCTGGTATTGAACTCACAACCTTGTGCTTTGTGAGTGAGTGGCTGCAATACAGGCATTTAACCACTACACCACCAGGGCATTCCACGTTCTGATAATTTGATTAAAAGTACTTGTCTTCTAAGTGAGAATGCACACATATCGCTTACCAGGCAGAGGTGATGGCTCTGATCTTAGGGAGATGGTGAATGTGCACCTGTTTTAGTCCAAACTTTAAAGGATCCATCCAAGGTACAGGCCCTGCCCCTCAAATAAGTTCAGCACCATGAAAAGGTCTTGTAAGGTTCTGATTGAGATTTCAAGAAGGTTGTCTGTCCCACCAACTATTGATTCAGGTTATGTGCCCAGCCCAACAAATAGCATTCCATGGAGAACATCATTGAGAAAGGTGATCTATATGCAGTAGCCTAATTCCATGTATGTATTAATCTGTCTGAATTGGGGTACTGGAGGATAAGCCTGTTGTTGGGCGGAAGCCATGATAACCACAAAAGCAACTTGTCCATATTATGAGAAAGCATATCTCTGGATGACAGATGATAGGGATTAGCAACAGGGGGCAGATACCACCTCTGTGCCCTGCTTGTACCTTCCTGTGATATCACTGCTGGTCATTGACTGTCAATAGAAGGCTGAGCTACATGGACTACTGGTTTGGCAACTTTTATGTTCTTAACTGATCTCTCAATGCCACACTAAGACATATTACCGTAGAGCTAGGTTGTTACATATAATTTATTCTAAATCCACACAGGGAAGCTTTTCTCTTTCCAAACCTTGGCAGACAAGCAGTCACAAGAGAGCTGCCTGTCTCTCTACATGAATCCCCCTTCCATTTTTCTTTTCTTTCTTTTCATGCACAGATATCAGTGAAATCAGTGCTCAAAATGCAACACTGAGCATTCACAAACATTGTGTGGATTTGTAGCACTCCCTGGAGGATTAGATAAACCAATGAACATTTCAGCAAGTTCCCAGTACACTAGGTTTTTGTCATTTGTGACACATAAATGTATTGATTGGGTTCTGCGTCCTGACTTCCAGAAGTGTTTACCCATTTAATAAGCCAACTAAAAAGAACGTTTTATACAAATGAAAAATAAGGGTTTCATTTACATAGCTGTTGAAGGATTCCAGTTGCAAAGAACTATTGAAAAACAGAAGAAGCTGGTTGAATAACCAAGCAAACATTTTCAAAAGGCAGTTGAAAAAATGTCCAAAGCGGAGGTGTCTTTGAACACTTCTGCATACATTCATAACCACAAGAACAACAAGAAGAACAACTGTAAGCAGTTTGGGATCAATTTTGAAAAAAGATTTTCTACATAAGATTTACCTCCTTCAATAAAAAATGGTTTTGAAAGGCCCCTTCCAAAGCCTTTAGCAAATACAAGGAGATAGGGAAGGCAGTTATTCAGGGAAATATGGCCAAGATACTTAATGTAACATGGCCATAGGCAGTAGTCTATTTGCTTGTCTACACTAGGGGCAAAATCGAATGAAGCTCTGCCCCTCTTGCCCCTGCCCCCTCTGCAGAGCCGTCCCATGTAATTTTTCTCCACAGGGACATTGGGTAGATTGTCTACACCAGGGGTGTAGGGCAAAAACTACATTCAAGCCCTCAAGAGTCTGGCTAAAACCTCATTCAGCCTGGCTGGTGGTGAGGCATGATGGGAATGATAGTTAGTCAGAAGCTGGAGGCTATAGGCTCTTCTCCCTTGGTCTACACTACTTGACTGTTCCTGAAGAGTTTCCTGGACCTGTCACCATTGCTCCCTGCCATGCTACTACCACCACGCCACTGTCACTGCTGCTTCCATCACTGCTGCCCCTGCCTCTACCACTGCCTCTACCACTGCTGCCCCCACTGCCACTGCCACTGCAGTCAGACCTTCAAATCTCTAGAGCAGATCCCAGCCCAAAAGGTGAGGTTTTCCCTTCCTCTTCCCTTGCTAGTGTAGCAAGTGAGACACCCGATATGTGATCTGGGAGCCTCGTCTGACCTTAGCAAGTGGTTGCAAGCCTCCGGCAATGGCGTTGCTGAGGGAGGAGGAGGGAAAAACCACCTTTCAGGCTGGGAACTGACCCAGAGGCTTGAAGGTGTTGGACATTTAAATGGTGGCAAAAACTTCAGAAAAAAACTCTGGAGTTTAAAAATGCTGAAATAAGGAAGTATACTGCAAATCTGGGGCAGATAAGACCATGCATCTTGTGGGAATATTGTCCCCAATTTGGGGGTAGGATAGGATTTTCATGATTTTTTAAGCCATGCAGACAAGCCGTAAAATAAGCAAGGGTTTAAAACAGGCGGGCAGGAAAGAGCAGCTTCTGGCTGCTTTGAGGGTGGGGTGTTTATACAATGGATGCCCCGAAAGTGACCGGATGTTACACAGAGCATGCACAGAGAACACTTCAACCTAGAAAAACTGGCACAAAAAGAAGTGATGAAACGCTGCTCCTGCCAGCGGCTGGCTTCAGGTATGCAGTAGCAGCCTGCTTCGGAAGCAGCCTTGTGTGATTGCTGCAGTCCCAGTGCAATCAGGGCTGGTGCAATCCTAGTGCGACCCTTTTGGCCTGTCTGCTTTGGGCCAAGGAGTAATGAGACAACTACCTTGCTTTAAGTAAAGGTCCTAGACTTCATACACTGTCATACACTGAAATCATAATCCAGTAGTAAGAAGCCAGTAGTAAGAACTAAAGAACAAACCGGAATTGAGGGATAAACCAGGAGTGAGGATGGGGAAGCAAGCTCAATATCAAGAGCAAAGAACCACCAAAGGATACAGGAACACATAAAAGTTCAGGATGAGCTGGTTACTTAGGGAAGCTCTTTCTAGTCTTTCCTGTCCAGAAAGTTCCAGTACCTTGCCTGGGTGGGTGGGATCAATCCAATGCCTGAGGTTACCAAGCTCCTTGGGCAAGATGAAACAATAACACTGTTGCTTTCTACATGGTACAAGTTCAGGTTTTCCAATTTAAGCTCCATCAAACCCTGAAGTTCAGGGAACTGAAACACATTCAGTTTCAGCCCTTGATGATTTCCCAGAAAGTCTAGTGGAGTCAGCACTAAGAAGGCCCTTTCCCTGTGATCACCCACCTCATTTCAGATGATGTAGGGATTATAATCGCAGTGTATGACAGTGTATGAATGATATTTAAGTCCAGGACCTTAATACAAGTTATTAAGGTATGGAAGAATGAACATAATGGACTAGCCTACAGATGAGCAGAGGGATTTTATATCTGTTTCTGAAGCTTAGAAGAGCTGGCCTTAGATAACTTGATGGCTCAGGTAAAGCAGCAAATGTCATTCCTCCCTCCTCTCAGCAAAGTGCATAGTACTATGAAAGAGGCAAGTTAAGTTAGCATAAGAGGCAGAAAATCCCACAGGTACTTCTTCCTATCCCTTGAAGTAAAAATAAAATTATTTGAAATATTAAATAAGTGGCCATTTGCTCTAATTTCATGACATTTGAAACCTGATGTCCAAGGTATCAATCTGAACCTCACTTTGCCTAATGGTAGACCTGGTACTTGTTGCTTGGCCTAAGCCTGAGTAACACTACTTTTCTGGAAAACTCCCAAAATCCCACAACAAAAGAAGTCATGCTGGTTGAGAGATTTTGGCCACTGTAATCTGAACTAGTAACTTTAATAGGTTTTCACTATAATCAATATAGGTTCTAGTTAAGAAACAACAAGCCTCTCCTATGTGTTCCATCATGACTTGAGTAGCCAGCCTGCAGTGCTCTCTTAGTCTATCAAATAACAACAGAAGGAGCATGTAAAGAGGCACTACTGGTGATTGCCCCTTGACTCTGAAACTGCCTTCCCATTTAGTTCATCAGACTGTGAGTACAAGTGTCCAAATGCATGTTCATCAACTGATGAAAGCAGAACCATCCTTTCATGACAGATGGAAAATCACCATCCCAGTCCAGCTATGATGATCCATGCATGTAGCTAGGCTTCTGTGTCCATATCTGTCAGTTGAAAAAGGAACTCCAGACACAAAATAGTTGTGCCTCCAAATGCACGTCAAATATGCTGCACCACTTGGCCTCTTTCTTTGCATATTCCTTTACTGATATTTTAAGTAGTTATCATCATCCACTATGAGCTGATTATAAATCAGTATGTGCAAATGAACAAATAATAAATTGATGTACCATCCAAATAATTTGTTGTTGTTGTCATTACTGTATACCTTTGAGCTGTTTGCTAATTATGGTGACCTTATCCAAACAAAACTCCATCAGTGATACCTTTATTGGCTAACTGAAATGCACAATATACTTGTTGCAAGCTTTTGAAGCTCCACTGGCTTCTTCATCAGGCAAGATGTTACAAATCAAAGAGGAGGGGGAAAAACAATTGGAGATGTTAGTCAGATGCCTGCATGAGTTTCAGTCCTCAGTAAAGATGGTATGCTGGGGAGGATATCTTTTGCAGGCAGGCTCTTCCTCCCTCTGGCCATGTGGCAATAGGGAGATTTTCAAAATCCAGGAAATTTAAAAATTATTTGCATCTCAACAGGGACCCCTCTTTTGCAATCCAACATTGTCTCCATTCCAGTGAGATCACAGGCCTCTTTGTAGGCAAAGAACAATGGATTCCTCAAGAAATCTCCAAGTTTTTACATCAGGTACATTTTGGTGGTGGACAATGATTGTTTACCTTAAAGGAGGCTCTGCATGATGATGTAATATCTAGTCTACAGTCAAATTATCTATTGAATTTGTTAGCTTGATGGAATTTTCCCAACACATGAGTTTGGCAGTAATAACTTGGCAACCATGGCAAACTTTAATAGAATGTACAAGCTTATGGCTAAGGGTTCTCATTTTGTACAGATTCTGGTTTTTCAGGATGGTACAGAAATGCATTTCTTTCTCTAAATCAAGTTGGATCCTTCATTCACCAGCATGGCTTACTAGTCTTTCCTGTTGTGGTTGGGAGAAGCAATTCCACATCAGAGGCCACACCTCATAATTAATATAAGTTGCTAAGTAGATGTTACACTTACATCACAAAAGGAATGAAGCTGTCTCTTGTTAATTTGCAAGCATAATATAAGATAGCTATGTGTATGCTTTTAAAAGGGCTTTTAAATGCCTTTTTTATTAATTATATGTTCACAAGGCTAAAGACATTAAACTGTTTAATCTAGAAGACAGATTAAAATCAGTTAAAGTACTGTAAAACAATTATATGTAACTGATGGTTACTAATTATTAATTCACTACCAGTTACTTCAGGTTCTACAGGAGTGCCCACTGCTGATGTGTAGCACCATGACTTCTGCTTTCTCTTCTTATGGTCCATTCTCTTTCAACTAGATTTGGATGGGAAAACCTTTGAAGCTGAGCTCCCAGCCACTTTAAGAACCAGAAAATACAGTCCATTGAGCAAGGCTTGATAAGAGTTTGTAACCAGAATCCTGCTTCTGATTGTTGCAGACTAGCTCCCTTGTGAGAGAGGATGGAAATGTCATCCTGCTTGCACCCCATTTGGAATATGAATGGAACTCCTTTGGACTGGAGTGGTATTAACATAGGTTTCCAGTAATATTGCATGTTGTTGTGTGCCTTCAAGCTCATGGTGACCCTAAGGCAAACCTATCAAGGGGTTTTCTGGGGCTGAGAGTATGTGATTCACCCAAGGATTTTCATGGCTGAGTAGGGAATTGAACCCTGGCTTTCAGAGTTGAAGTCCAACACTCAAACCACTACACCACTAGCCTTACTAAATACAGACCATTTACAGATCCAGAACTCTAGGTTATGAATCTGTTACTGCAATATTGAATACCACCCACTATATATAATTCAGAATTATCATTCTCTATCTTTAAAAAAAAACGGGCAGGAAAACAACAAACATGGTTGTAAAGATACTGCCATTGGGGATAACAGGGTTTGCTGTCCACGGAAACTCAAATCTGCAGGTGGCAAGCCCACTGATGGTGATATCCCACTGTAATGAGTATTGAGATGCCTGCTGGATGAATGGTGGGCATGTTTAAAATTTGCAGACTTGCCCAGCTTGCCATTTTGACACCAGCATTTTCCAGCATGCAAATAGAGAGAGTGCAAAAAGACTGGTGCACTAACTACTGATGTCATAGCAGCCCTTAACTCTAAGAGCTCTTACTGCTGTTTTCAGTGGGAAAGGGTATTGGTGGATCGCTTTGTTTCAGGTCACAAGGCCAAACCCCATCATATCCCTCTTAGTTTCTTTTGACAGCTCCTCTCTTTTACCTCTACTGGCACAGCTCTTCAGCAGCAGGAAGTTGCAGGACACAGACAGTGGTACTGGCTTGCAGATACTTGAAACATTATCAGTTTAGGGAGACAGCATCCTGCTAGTTTAATACCAGCCTATCTGTACTTTCATAGGAATAGTAATGTGTTAAACTCAGTCATTTAATTCCTGTGTAGGAAGAACTGCTAGTATGTTCAAAGATGCTAACCTGTCACCTCCCCCTCCTCTTTTATTCACTATTAGGAAATTTTCTCTTACACGGAATGATCAATAAATGGTAACCACACACCCCTGCTCTCCTTCTCCCATAAGCATGTATGAATATAATTCCCCCCCTCCAATCTGCATCTATTGAAGTGGTCTGCAGCCCACAAAAGCTTATGCTAAATAACATTTCTTATACTAAGGACTTTAAGGGTACCATAGATTGTTAAAAAGGCAAATAAATGTTCAAGAGCAAATCAAGTGTGAAACTTTCCCTAGAAGCCAAAATGACTAAACAGAGATAATGGTACTTTGGACATATCATGAGACAACATGACTCATTAGAAAAGACAGTAATGCCTGGTAATGTGGAAGGCAGTGGGAAAAGAGGAAGAATGGATTATAGATGGATAGACTCAATCAAGGAAGCCATGGCTGCCCTAAGTTTTGCGACACCTGAGCAGAGCTGTTGATAACAAGGTGACTTCAAGGTCTCTCATTCATTGTTATTGTTGTGTGCCTTCACCTTATTTCCAGTTTATGGTGACCCAAAGGTGAACATAGTAATATTCACTCAGAGGAAAGCTTGACTTTGCCTTCTTCTGAGATTGAGAGACTCTGACTTCCCCAAGGTCATGCAGTGGATTTCCATGACCGAGCAGGGATTCAAACCTTGGTCTTCCAGAGTCCTAGTCCAACATCCAAATCAGTATGCCACACACACACACACACACTCTCTCTCATTCATATGGTCCCCATAAATCAAAGTTGACTAATGACAATTAACAACAAAAATACTTTAAGGTGCCACAAGACTTGGTTTTTCTGCAATAGAGCAACAAAGCTACTTCTTTGAAGTCTTTCCAATTTCCCCAACATTCCTGTTTTTGTTGTGTGCCTTCAAGTCACTTCCAACTTATGGCAACCTATCACAGGGTTTTCTTGGCAAGATTTGTTTAGAGGGGAGTTGGTTTTGCCTTCCTCTGAGGCTGAGATAATATGACATGCCCAAGGTCACCCACTGGGTTTCCATGGCCAAGTGGGGATTCAAGCCCTGGTCACTAAAGTCATAGTCCAATACACTATATCATGCTGGCTCTTTTTCCAGTCTTAACCCTGCTAATATCTGTAGATCTCAGCTGAAAGGCTCATGTTATCACCCAAGTTAGCTTGTTGACACTTAATACACCTTGTTGAGTATTACATCTTGCTAATAATTCTTCTCCTCTTCCTTCCTTCCCTCCCTATCTTACTTTTACATATTGATATTAGGACCTGAAAAGGGAACATCTCACTTCTTGAAAGCGATTACCATTTAGAAATCTTCATGCAGAGGAGGAGATGAGAGAGGGGGAGCTGGGATGGTGGCAAGGAACCAATTTTTGAAATTAAACAAGAGGTTCTAAGAATTTGTTTCATCAACACCCCTCCCCTCCCCTCTTTGCATCCAAATACTAATATCTCTCATTTACTTTGCTGCTGTTCCCTTGAGTTATCTATGTCACACAGACCAGTCTTGCATGTCATGTTAACTATCTAGTGGGATAAAAGCTCGAAGTACGCTTGTAACAGTGCCCTGAGCTAGCATACAAGCTAGGTAAAAGGACATTAAAAATTCATTGCTGTTCCATTTCAAGTTGCTGGGATATTTTAATTCCAATAGGAAAGGCCCCATGTCAGCTAAAGAGGGAGCTATAATTAAACCGATATGGCATTCATGGCTTCCATCAAAAACTCACAGTAGTCGTCATATATTTCTTTCCCCCCCTTTCCTACCCCCTCCCATCTTTAAACTATATGGAAATCAATTATCTCAACAAACCAGCTGCAAGGATTGTATGCCAACCACTTATTCCTGAAGTGAATAAATTATTTGAAATTCATTATTGATGTGAACAACTCTCTAAGATTTAAAGCAACAGTCCGTTTTCTTTTTCAGTCTTTCCTTCGTTGAACAACCTTCCTCCCCCATTCCTCCCTTTGGTTAGAGTTTTGAATGGAATTGTGAACAACTTCTTTGGCATTATCCCTAGATCACTGATTTTCATGTGGTCAAACTGTTATGCAAATAGCAAGAATTCCGAGGTGAAGGGTTGGGTGGTGGGGGATATTCAGTGAGTGGCATACAGAAGCTAAGGATGATTTGGCTGACAAAGTGCCCGGGAGTTAATGGTTCTTTACATTTAGTGACAAATGTGCTCCTGATTTTCCCCAAGCCTGACAGATACAGAGTTAAAAGGGGATGTCCGAGACTGAAAATACCATTTGTGTGTCAAGGATGTTAGCAACCTGGAGTGGTGATAGGCACTGGTGTCTACAGGTTATGAAATGGAGTTGATGTGATGTCATTTTGGTTCTACTGTAACCAGGTTATCTGTTGCCAAGACTTCATGTATGATTAGTCAGCTCAGAGAGGACAGCAAGCATTATCAGGGACACTTGCTGACATCCTTGTCAACTTAAGAAATGTGGTTCAGGAATTTAAGATGAGGTGTCACATCTTCATATCAAATCCCATTGCACCAGCACCTATGAGTTGGAAGACTCCTTCTAAAAACATTAATGAAAAGGAAAGATGAAGTTGAGGCTGCCTTTGACCTTGTAATGTATTTTGCATGTGACATCTCCCTACGTTAGCATCTTGTATTTTTATACAATTTTATTTGAGCATAACATTAAGAGAAGGGGGGAAATCTCATAGGCAAGGATACATAAAAATAATCTTTAGTAATACTAATAAGGAAAAGCATTTATAACAAATATGCTAACAATTTCTGTAAATAAAATTGTTTATGTGGAACAATTGTGATAACAAGCATCTATCTGTCTATCTACCTACCTTTTTTTGTTGAAAGAAAAGACATACATGCACATAAGCAGAACATTTTAAATGGCTTAAAATATTACATGATAATAATTTTTACACATTTGATCTAGGGAAACAGACTGTACAATAGGTGACTTTGCCACTATACTTAAATTCTTTACAGGTACTTTTCAAAAACAACTTAGGGGCATATTGGTGTTATATAATTAACTCTCTTCAGGGCTGTAGTTCCTGTTAATAAAAGCAAAGATCTCTCCTGTTTCTTCAGCTTCAAATTCAAAGCTAGCCTGAAACGATTTGTTACAAGCTGTTGGATCACCAATAATTTACATACTGTAAATCAACATATTGCACGAACCAAAGGTTCTGTAATTCTTTAGTGTAGGAAAATTCATGCTGTATGGCGATAGGGGTGGGGAAATGGAAGGATCCTTGGGGTTAATTGTTTGCCCTGGGACCCTCTGGGGGCTGTAAACCAAACAACCTCTGGAAGTTGCCAGAACTTCAGTTTTCAACTTCTGGTTTTAAATTTCTGTAATGCTAAACAGATAAAGGGAGGAGTTCTGCAACCTATTTAAAAGATTACCTGTTATTCATGGAAATCACATAGCCACCCTGGGCCGTTGTCCATCACTGGAAAGATGTTGTTTTGTTGTTGTTGTGTGCCTTCAAATTGTTTCTACTTATGGAGACCTTATCTTGGCAAGATTTGTCCAGAGGAGGTTTGACATTGCCTTCTCCTGAGGTTGAGAGCATGTGACTTGCCCAAGGTCACCCAGTGGGTTTCATAGCCAAGCAGGGAATTGAACCCTCATCTCCAGAGTCATAGTCCAACACTCAAACCACTATGCCACAATGTTTGTTCTAGCAGCATTTATTTATTAAATTTATACAGTACTGTTCCTCTAGGAAATATAAGATAACATACATGTAATTTTGGCAATAACCAGATACAAATATTCTTCCTAACTATATCTCAGAAAAGATGTAAACTTCGTACTCATTGCCATTGTCATCATCTCTCAGTTTCACAATCTACCAGGTATTTCTCACTAGTGTTTTGGACCATAGGTGGTTTAGATGCTGTCCAAGAATATAAAGCCTTGTCCACATGGGTGAATAATCCTGAGTTTTCTCTGGGCTCGCTGCATCCTGTTTACATGACTGCGGGGCCAAACCCTTGAATTAGGTCTGGACTGTTTCATGATGCCCACATGCTCACCTTTTGCTCTCTTCACAGTAATGGCAGTTGCTGCCTTTTTACTCATAGTCCCTATGAACTGTTGCTACTACAGGTTTGAGTTCCTCTGAGGTCAGAACAAGTCACTCAGCATCATCAGCATGGATGGATGCCTCATTCTGACCTCTGCAGTGGCACCAGGTAACAAATGGGGGCCCTGTGAGAAGGCAGCTGTCCATGGTTCACTTTGAGAGCCAAAAACCTGCAGCAAAAGAGAGCAGGCAAGGCATGAATTTGGGGGTAATTCAGAGCCAGAATATTCTGGGGGCAGCCTGGAGTAATCTGGCAGATGTAGACCCACCCTAGGACTCCGTGAGGTATCTTCAGATAATGTGACACATTCTCAGTTATGTCCCTTATTGTACTTCTGCTGGTGTGAACCTGCCTATGGCAATTTCATTCAGACATCTTGTCAGTTTATTTGAAATTGCTCCCAGAGGCACCTATCACCACTGCAAGCCCAATGGATCGTTCCTCCCATTGAAACTACCTTTCCATGGGAGTGAGATTACACACTCTCATAAGGCAAGAGGCTATGCTGATGGCAGAACTGCTACTGATAGGGTCTCCCAAGTCAAACAGGCTTTTGCTTAGGGACTGGACTAAATGTAACCTCCCCACCACCACTGTCATCTCATTGAAAATGGGAAAGAAACCAAAGCCAAATCTCATTGTCATGTAGTTGTTACCCAGGTCAACAAGGACTGTGTCACATGTTGGCGAAGTAGTTATATGCCTGTACTGTGGCCGCTCACTCACAAATGACAAGGTTATGAGTTCAATGCCAGCCAGGGGATCTGGGTTGATTCAGCCTGGCATCCTTCTGCAAGTCACTAAAATGAGTACCTGCTTGTTGAGGGCAATTAGCTTACACATTGTAAACTGTTTAGTACATTAGTAAGTAGTATAGAAATGTATTTGCTTTTGCTGTTGCTATTGTTATGTTGGTGCCTGGACATCAGACAAAAATGGGCTACAGGACTTGATATGTTTTGCTAGGCAATTAGGACCAGATGCTGTGAAGATAATAGAAGGCCAACCACAGCAGAAGAATTAGACAGCAGTAGAAAACAAATTAATAATGGAATACTGCTGTTGCTGATGACAATGATGTTTTCCTTCTATCCCACCTTTCTCTCAAATGAGACTCAAAGCAGCTTTGAACAGTTATTAACATTATTGTCATTGTCATCATCATCACCATCATCATTATTTGGGTAACCATATCCAGACTATTCCAACTAGCATAGGCATTGGCTACATAGTTACAAAGTCATGTGCCCATGCTGTGTTAGCAAACTATAGTCCAAATATGAATTTTTCTGGGAGAATGTCTCACTGAGCTGAAGAAGGCTTCAGTTGAAGGAGATGGGAACAGCATTGCATTGTCACTATACCATGTACTTTCACAACTTGCTCTGGATTCAGCTGTCTCAGACCTGGGTTCTACTTTCCATCCCATCATGAAACTCCTTTGCAAGCTAGGTTTTTGGAGAGTGTCTGTTGGTTCAGTGGCATGGGCTTCAATGTAGTCCACAGAAGTAACTTTTTCAGTTTCTGGTCCAGAGTAGATTTAGACTATTGTGTCTAATTATGAGCTCCACAGTTTTAGAATTAATCCAAAATGCTTGGGATAAGAAGTGTTGTGGATTTTGGAGTTTTTCAGATTTTGGAATATTTGCACATGCATAATGAGATATCTTGGAGATGGGCCCTAAGTCTAAGCATGAAATTCATTTATGTTTCATATGCACCTCATAAACATAGCCTGGAGGTAATTTTATACATAATATTTTTAATACATTTGTGCATGAAACAAAGTTTGTGTACATATCTCCATCACCCATGAAAAAAGTTGTGTTTGGGTTTTTTTTGAATATTTCATATTTTGGAATACCAGATAAAGGAGGCTCAGTCTGAATAAGCAAATTGGGACAGGTTCAGAGCAGCCCTGACTGTGCTGGTGGAGGAATTCTGGGAGCTGTTGTCCTCAAAGGTGAAGTAATTTATCCAATTTGTATATGAACATAGCTTTAACTATTTAATTTTGTTTTACATTGTCAAATAGTTTAGTATGGTTTTAGACTATGGTTTATGATTTACTGTTTCAAATTCTGAATTGTTTTAATTTATTTGACATTAATAGAACACTGCCCTGAAATCCTTAGATACAGG
Source organism: Urosaurus nigricauda (assembly GCA_034509955.1). Classification (NCBI taxonomy): domain Eukaryota; kingdom Metazoa; phylum Chordata; class Lepidosauria; order Squamata; family Phrynosomatidae; genus Urosaurus; species Urosaurus nigricauda. The sequence continues at coordinate 353,812,067 of JAOEGL010000001.1, read as the reverse complement.
ATAAGATGTAAAAATTGAAACAAACAAGTAAATACTAACCTTTCTCAGATTTACCTCCTTTCCCTTTTTACCTTCCTTCTGTTTGAAGAAAATTGAGGCAGCAAGAAAAGAAATTGCCAGACGAACAAGTGATGAAAACCACCTTGGGTCAAAATACTATCCATCAGTTGACAACTATCAGTATACATGACAGATGAGGTTGCCAGCTCAGATTCAGGGCCAGACCCTGAGGTTTTCAAGCAGAAACCTGAGCTCCAGGAATGGCCCCTGGTGATGTCATTAAGCATCACACAATAAGTACCAACCACAGTTGCTCACAACCTGTCATTCAAGCACACACACATAGAGAGAACATATATCCCTCTTTGGAAATTTAGACAGAAATCTTAGCTAAAAGGGCTGTTTCTAGATCTAGGTGAAATTAGGATCTTATTCTTTCTCACATATTTTGGGAGATGAAATAAGGAACATTAAATCTATTATTATTATTATTATTAGCTTTATTTATAAAGCACCATAAGTGTACACGGCGCTGTACAAAAACCAAATAAAATCAGGAACATGTAAAAAGCCTGCCTATGGCGTTCAATCTAGAGATTAAAACAACAAGTTAAAAACATCATAAGAAACAAGTTAAAACAGCAGATATCAAGCATTTAAGGTGAATGCAAAGTATAGTGGAAGGTGAACCATGGCACCATAATAACTTGGAAGGATTGAGGAGGCTAACTAAATATATCATAGAATCTTAGAGACCATGAAGAACATTCAGTTCAAACCCCTGCCATGTAAAATTACATAATCAAAGCACTCTTGACTGATGGCCATCCAGTTGCTGCATAATAACCTCCAAAGAAGGAGACTCCACCACACCCAAGGCATCATATTCCACTCTTAGCATCAGCAAGTTCTTTTTAATATTTAGGTTGAATCTCTTATCCTGTAGTTTAAATCCATTTCTCTATGTCCTACTTTCTGGAGTGGTAGAAAACTAACTTGAATATGACATTCTTGGAAATATTTAAAAATGGTTATCATGTCACTTCTTAATCTTCTTGCCTCCAAATTAAACATACCCAGCTCCCTAAGCTGTTCCTAAAGGGGTAGGATTTTCATACCATTTTGTTTGCCCTCCTTTGGGTGCAGTTCAGCTTCTTAATATGCTTTTTTGAATTGTGGTACCCAAAGATGGACAGAGTATTCCAGATGAGGCCTGAACAAAACAGAATTGAGTGGTACTATTATTTCCCTTGATCTTGACACTATACATCTACGGATGCAGCTTAGAATCACATTGGCTTTTTTAGCTGCTGCATCACATTTTTTACTCCTCTTCAACTTCTGGACTACTAAGACTCTTTGATCCTTTTCACATGTACTGTTGTTAAGCCAGGTGTCCCCCATTCTATATCTACACATTTCATTTTTTTCTGCCTTCGGTCCCAAACACACGGCAGAAATAATCCAGTTTCAGACTGCTTGAACCACCCTGGCTCAATGCCTGGGAATTCTGGGAACTGTAGTTTTGTGAGACATTTAGCCTTCTCTGTCAGAGAGGTCTGGTGCCACAATAAACTACACTTCCCAGGATTCCCTACTACTAAGCCAGGGCAGTTAAAGCAGTCTCAAATTGGATTATTTGTTCTGTGTGTTTTGGACCTAAGTGTAGCATCTTACATTTCTCCCTATTAAAATTTATTTTGTGAGATTTGGCCCAGCTCTCTAATCTGTTAAAGCCATTTTGAATTCTGATCCTGTCCTTTGGAGTATTAGCTACTCCTCTTAATTTGGTGTCATCTGCCAATTTAATAAGCATACCCTTTATTCCAACACCCACATTATTGATAAAGATGTTGAATACCACTGGGTCCAAGACATCCTTTGGCACCCAATTAGTCACTTCTTTCCAGGATGAAGAGGAGTCATTGCTGAGCATCCTTCAGGTTCAGTCAACCAACTACAGATTCACCTAACATTCACGTTGTCTAGCCCACATTTTACTAGTTTTTTTGCAAGAATTTCACGAGGGACTTTGTCAAAGGCCTTGATGAAATAAAGATATGTTACATCCACAGCATTCCCTTCATTTACCAAGCTTGTAATTCCACATAAAAAAGAGATACGATTAGTCTGGGACTTGTTTTGGAGAAACTCATGTTGACTTTTTGTGATCACAACATTCCTTTCGAAGTGCTTACAGATTGAGGAGTTTATCACTCAGCATTTTAAACTGGGTCCAGCCTCCTGAGCTGGAGCTGGGATGCAGGATGGAGGGGGGGGGGGAGTATCGCACACCAAATCACTCCCGAATCGCTGGCCAGCATCAGCCTAGGTCCAAGCCACACTCCATCCACACTTTTTAGAAGCTGGAAAGCTTTTTGGCTTCTAAAGAGTGCTGGCAGAGCACAGCTGGGACCCGGCTGGGAACTGGGCTGATGGCGGCCAGTCGTTTGGCGGCAATTTAGTGTGCAGTAATCCCTCCCTCCATCCTACGTCCCGGCTGGAGCCGGTTTAAAATGCTGAGCAATAAACTCCTGAGTCTGTTTAATGATCTATGCTAGAATCTTACCTGGTACTGATGTCAGGCTGACTGGGCAGTGATTATTTGGTTCCTCGTTCTTTTCCTCTCTTTTTGAAGATGGGAACAACATTTGCCTTTTCCTAGTCTGTTGAATCTTTCTTTGTTCTCTAGGAACTTTCAAAGATTATTGCCAGTGGTTCTGAGATTACATCTGCTAGATTTTAAAAAATACCCATAGATGAAATTCATCTGGCTCTGGAGACTTGAACTTATTTAGAGTAGCCAGGGATTCCTGTACTACTTCTTTACCTGTTCTGTGCTTCATTTCCCCTATTGCTCCATCTGCTACAGTTTTTCAAGGCTGAGTGTTGTTTTCCTGAAGCAAAGAAGGTGCTGAACAGTTCTGCTCTTTCCATAGATTCATTGATTCCCTAAGAGTCTTTGCCAGTTTCAGCAATAAATCAGTAAAGTCTTGCTTGTTGTATTATTTTAAAGTATTTTAAATACCCTTATCTTTTTAACTATATTTTATTTTTATGCAATCTATTTTAATATTGTAATAATTTAATTCTGTTTTAATGTAACATTTTTCTATGTTTTTAATTGTACTGTTCTTAATCTTGTAAGCCCCTCTCTCAAGTCCCAGTTTTGGGGAGAGGGCAGGATATAAATATAATATAATATAAATAATAATAGTTGTAAAACACTACTGCTCTTTTATCTTAGTTGGAAATTTCTCCTTTCCTTTAGTCTTCAGCTGGGTCTACCCAAACTGGATAATTTCTACCTTTGTCTCCCGTGTGGAGATGACCCACAAAAACTGGTGATTCAGGGCCAAGCCTCAAGGATAGAGGTAGAAGTGACAATTGGGTGTGCCAATACATTTTCATGTACTATTCTCCAGCAAAGACAAAGAAAGAAATTGCCAGGAAGATGAATGGGTTCAGCTCTTTTAATGTTCAACCTGGGATAGATCTTGATTAACAGCTGGTGTCAGCAAACATGGATTCAGAGACTGGAAATACCTGTCAAGCTTTAACCAGGAATGTATACATCCTTTTCAGATTCAATGACTGTAACTTATTCATCCTCTGAAAGCCTTCACACTGGCTGTGAGCTCTCTGCACAATTTTCAGCTGATGTGAGTGAAGGCTCACCTTTTCCATAGACAAGTCTGGAGAGCAATATGCAGGCTGTCTGTTTCAATGGATATTTATAAGTGTTTCTTGTTCATCTTCATTCTTCTTCAAAGAACATCTTCTATCAGTATTCAAAAGAGAAATGAGGAGTTACTGGAGCTGGGCTTTTTCTATCAGAGACTTTTACCTGGCATCAAACTTGCTTTTGGGGTATCTGAAGATGATAAACTTGTTTACCATGAAGTTTAAGCATGTTAATGAGCAGGTTCTCATGGGTTGTTTTTGTTTGTTGTTAGCTGTCCTTGAGTCCACCTGTGGATGAGACATCTCCAAGACCCTCCTGTCCTTCTCTGCTGTGCCAGAGTATGACAGCTTCAATTTGATCATCTTGGCTGACAGAGAGAGTTCAAGCTTGATCTGTTCAAGGACCCATTTGTTTATATTTCTCATTGTCCACAGTATCCTCAGCACTCTTCTCCAACACCACACCTCAAATGCATTGATTTTCCTCTTATCTCCTTTTTTGACTGTCCAGCTCTCACATCTGTACACCAATGTTTGATCCAAGGTATGGAGACTCAAACTATTTAGATTTCCCCATTGTCTAAGTTGAATAAAAAAAATTCTGTTATTTTTGTTTTCTTCATGTTCAGAAACAAGCCTGCCTTCCTTTGCACTTTCTTCCTTAAGACCTTCTTTAGGAATTTTTCCAAGTTTGATGTTTTCTGCTAGTGGTATGGTATCTTCCATATATCTTAAACTGTTGATATCCCTTCCTCCTATCTTTACTCCTCTTTCTTCTGTGTCCAAGCCTTCTCTTCATATGACAACATATGAGTAGATATTGATAGCATTTGTGCATGTTGAACAAGTAGGTTGACAGAATGTAGTGGTGCAGAATTGCACTGCCACAGATATCCATATTTTGCCATAGATTTCCATATTTTGTGTTTTCCTTGCTCAATAGTTTGGCGTTCGCTTAGGGTTTTTTTATTTAAATATTTTATTTTACTCTAATATTTTTTGTTTTCTTAAGAATTTAGTTACACTTCAGTGTACGCATTGTGAAATAAATAAATGAATAAAACTAGAATCAATATCTTGTGAATGGCTGACTGTATCATATACGTAGCCTTTTGGTTATGTCACATGTTAGTTCAAGGTCCCCAAAGCCAATTTTTCTTGCATGTTCACACTCACCAGGCAGAACAGTTTTGTGGCTTCATCATTCTAGCCCTGTATCTAATGGTTTACCAGCTATGTGCATGTGTAACCAGAAATTTACTTTCAAATATTTGGGGCTTATAAAACCCAGCAGCAGTTCTGATTTCCTTATTCCCTAGAATCCAGGTTCCTGATTGTGGTGTTGCTTTGTTCATTCCCCTTCCTGCCTAGGCATAAAATAGAGCTTATGGAAATTACTCTTTGGACTACAAATCCCAGAATCTTCCATTCAACGTGGCCATTGATAATTCTGGCATGGAGATTCTGGGAGTTGTAGTCCAACAAATAACTTCTCTATGCTCTTGCAAATGACTTCAGGACTGAAAGTTCTTGAGAAAGTACATCATATAGGAGGGTACAAATCTCCACCCTCAGCTACAAGTTCCAGTTAAGTTGCAAGGGTAAATTCTCTGTATAAGGAATACCTTCCAACTGTATTGTATGGGCAGGGACAACCTCAATTAATCCTCTATTGTCCCAGTTTTTCATCTGGTTTTAAAATGTCCCATTTTTCTCTTCTCCACCCATTTTGCCCTTCATTCTTATCTTTCTTCAGTTGCTACAAACTGAGTTTAATGTGCAAAAGTAGTTTGGGGAGATGATCTTGCTAAAGCAAGCTGCTATAGCCTCTCCTTGCTGGTGTGTTCTTCATCATAATAACTTTTGCCAATTTGACTTCAATGTGTCTTGGAAGCCCATCTCCCATTTTTTATTTGTGAAATGTTGGTGGGTATGAAGAAGGATCTGGACCTGTGACCCCAACTTCCAAATGTTGCCAGTTCAGCACCACCTTTTCAGATCCTCTCTAGTAAAACTCACTATGTCTGAACAACAGAACCTTTAAAACAAGGAAACAAAGTTCATATCCTCAGCATGATCACTTTAAGCTTTCTTGCATTAGTATGAATCTGTACTGAAGGTTCAATGGGACTTCATCCCTATTATAGCTTTCAAGTATAGCAGTCCTGCATCATAACTGGAAGAATCTTGCCTACTGCTAAAATATTATTTTTAAGAAGCTAGGAAGCCTTGGTCCTGTACTAAAGAAAATCTAAACACATTGGGTTCCTGTCGCAGCTGTCAAATGAAGGCCTTCTGAGTTATAGAAAGTAAGAAATATTCTATAAAGGTTGAACTTGCTCCAGAAGAGCATTAATGGAAATGTGATTATTTGACATCAAGAAGAGCAGCCTTTGAATCTTCAAAGTGGTTCCCCCTAGGATAAAAGACATCAGGCCTACTTAAATCATTTAAAAATAATTTAGTTTAGAATAGAACCTATTGTGCGAGCTTTTATTCCATTGAAACTATATTCTGAAATGATTGACTCATTTATTATTAAGGCAATTGATTTTTTCTTTTTTAAAAAAAACATACATTCAGCTTAGGTTGTTTATGGTGACTTCAAGCAATAGAGTTGTTCATATTTTTATCTCAAGCAAACAAAAACACAGCACTGTTACACGTTTTGAGCATGTATTGCCACAGCAAGAAACAGGGTTTTCTTTCCAAAATGTTCTTCCTCTTCCCTCTCCCACTGATCACTTGTCACATCAAGACTCATGAAACATTTCAGAAATTGATTCTTGCTCAGTTCCTCTAAGCCTTCTGTATTGTTATTTGAGAGTTATTGTCAAAGTGCTAAATGCTTTAGTAATATTGAGCTTGTTAAGCATTAGAATCATTTTGTTGTGTAGCAAACATTCCTTTTTCCTTTGCTTGATTGCTGTTGAATCTGTGCCTTGGAAACAATGTATCTACATTATAAAAATAATGTAGTTTGATATCATTTTAACTGCCTTACTTGTATCCTACAGAATCCTGGGATTTGTAGTTTTCTGATGCACCAGCACTCTTTGGCAGAGAAGGTTCAGTCTCGTAAAATTGCAGATCTCAGGATTCCATAGGCTGGAGCTACAGCACATAAAGTGGTGTCAAACTGTATTATTTCCACAGTGTAGATGCACCCAATAGCTGTATTTACTGGTGATACTCATCTTAGCTAGTACTGGGATAATACAGACTGACAACCAAGTAAAGATACATCTCATTCCGCACAATACAGGGTGAATTTATACTGATAGGGGGAGTAGGAATGAAAAGTCCTTGTTAATGCGGGGAGTTCTCAGGAAATACTTTGTCGTGAAAAAAAGTCATATGTACAAAACTTTGGACCTCCAGAGACTCCCCCCCCCCCCATCTGGGGGGCTCTTATTTGAAATATGGTGAAGGAGAAGAATTCTGATGATCTCATGGACCTCTAAAAATCAAGTGAATGGGTCCTAGAGTAAATCAGGCCTTAAGTCTCTCTAGAAGCCAAGTTGACTTAAAAGAAATTATCATACTTTGGACATTGTGATGAGACAACATGTCTCATTGGAAAAGATTATAATATGCTGTAATGCAGAAGGCAGCAGTAAAGGGGAAATGTGCAATGTGACAGATGAATTGGTTCAATAAAGGAATCCATGGCCCTGAGTTAGCAAGACCTCAGCTGGGCAATTGATGACTGGGTCTTGTGGGGGTCTTTCAATCATAGGTTTGCCATAGTTCAAAGCTGACTTGACAGCAAACAACAGCAACAAAAAACAAAGTGGAAAGTGGAAGTCTACTTCTGCTTTCTTATCTTCAGTATATGCTCGACTATAAGTTGACCTCATGTATAAATCGAGGGTAGGTTTTGAGGCCAAAATTATGAATTTTGATATGACCCATGTATAAGTCAAGGGTAAAAACTTAGAGGCATGCAACAAATGATGTAAAGAATGAAGGAAAGGAAAATGATGCCAAAGAATGCTGCTAGTTTCCAGTCCAAGCATTCAAAAAGGCCAAAAGCAGCACCACAGTGGAGAGAATAGAGGGGGCTGGTGCTTCTTTTAGGTTCTCCCAGCGTGGACTAAGCTCTTACCATTTGTCACTCTACTCAGAGAGAGAGATGGTTCCTATTTTGAGTTAAGGTACAGCACTTGCATTGACTTATGGATAAATCAACCCAGGTTATTGGGGTCAAATTTTTTACTCAGATTTTTAGACTTATACATGAGTATATACAGTACTTTAAAAAATCAGAAAAGGGGCTGTCTGAGGAGTCTGGAGGACTGAGAGCTACCAAAACAGCCTTGAAGGGACACGTGTTGCTCTTATTCTACTCCTCTTTTAAAAGCTGACATCTTGGCATTGCTGTTGCACCAGCATATAAATAGCACAGCGTGAGCGTGTGACTATGGCAAAGCAAAAAGGTAATTGCCAATAATGCAATGGATGTAATTATATACAAGCCAGATAGTCCAACAGGGGACATGGGGAGAAGGAGTATGTGGGGGCCCCTCCATGATTGTGCTTTGCCAATGTATCACTGGGCACACCAATACACCGATGCACTGTACAGGCTGTGTATCATATATGTGACTGTGTGACTGATCATATGGGCAGGTGTCCAATGGAATGGCATGGGAGCAGGAAAAGGGAGGTAACCAGAGGTCATGGTGGTGTGTTGGTACGATGGTGCACATATATGGTGGGCAGGAAGCAAAAAAATAAAAAATAAAAAAAATTGCATGGCACGGTTTGATGCTATGTGGTACAAACAGCCCATGTAGTGCAAACACATTGAGAATGGGCTGTGAGGAAGTGGGGTTTCAATCCTGTTTCAGAAAATGCAGGATCGAGTTGCTTTTTCCTGCCCATTTGTTCTGGCCCAAAGTTAATAAAGTCTTTGTTAAAGGCTCCAGCCACATTGCAGAAATAATCAATTTAGCCACTTTATCTGCAATGACTCAATGCCATGGCATCTGGAAACTGTAGTTTTGTGAGACATGTAGCCTTATCTGCAAAGAGCTCTGGTGCCACAACAAACTGCAGTTCCCAGAACTCCATAGCATTGAGCCATGTCAGTTAAACTGCATTATTTCTGCAATACTGATGCAGCCAGTCAGTTAACAAAGCCTAGTCTTTTTATGTCTGCCAAATCCCTTCTTTGCCTCCATGTGCTCTCTCTAGCCACATCTGCATTGGAACGATGGTGAAGGTGGGCAGGAGAGACATAGACATCCCAAAGTCATTTATACTGAAGCAGGCATAGAGGATGTGTGTCCCAACAGATGTTGTTAGACATCAACAGTCGTCAGCCCTAGCCAGTGGTGAGGGATGCTGAGAGCTAAACTCCAAGAAACATCTGGAAAGCCATACGTTCCCCATCACACTTCATTATCAGCTCCCAGCAGCAGCAGCAACAACAACAACAAATTAATGAAATGGGGTGTGGGGGAGAGACTAATCTTTAGTTGATTATAATATACCAGTTCAGATGGCTAGCTTTATTGTTTTGTGTGTGTATGTTTGTGTGTAATGATGGTAACTGTGATTTGTGGAGAGGAGAATCAAATAGCAACCAGTGTTTTAATACCAGCCCTGAAATCAGCATTTAAAGTTTTGTTGATACTGCTATCATTGTAATATACTCTGGCAGATGCCAACATATATTTTGAAAACAGACTTGGTTCCAGGGCGAGCAACCTGTTAGAAGAGGTTCACTACACAATAATATTTTAGAGTGTTGACAGGAAGCCATGGCTGGTGTCAATAATTCTTTATTTGCGAGTAAAATGCGCATCTTTCCAAGGTGGTGTCAACCCACCCTGTTGCTCTTTCCTCCAGGCTAGCAGAAGTTTAAGGCAGAAACCTATGCAAGATGACATGCTGTTAAAGAACAGGCAAAAATTCTGCAGTAGGGGAAAGTCATAGTTACACAGGGCTTCTTTTTAAAGGATTCTAGATCCATTTCAGTCTCCCTGAAGTACCATATGAAAAGATACTTTCTCTCTCTCTTGCTCTCTCTCCCTCTTCACTGAGAGTAATGTGGTGAGGTCTCTCTGGGTTTTATTCCAGACTTTAAAGGAAATGCACCACTGATTGTGGTTTCAATCCCTGTGCACTGCTGTGAGTAACTACCCCATTGAACTCAATGGGATTTCCTTCCAGGATGAAATAAGGTTTAAGTGCGTCCTATAACTCTCCTCCCTGAAATCTGGGGAAGCTGAAGTACTTCACTCTGTCTGAATTATGCCTTTAATGCTACACTTTGCAGAAGAATTTAGCACTTGGGAATCTTGATTACTATAACAAGATCTCATAGTACCATGAATTATAAAATCATAGAGCTGGAAGAAACCACAAGGGCTATCCAGTCCAACCCCCTGCCATGCAGGAATAACACAATCAAAGCACTTCTGATAGATGGCCATCCAGCCTCATTTTAAAAAACTTCTAACAAGGAGACCACCACCCTCCAAAGCAGTGTGTCCCACTGTCAAACAGCTCTTACTGTCAGGAAGTTCTTCCTAATGGTAAGGTGGAATCTCTTTTCTTGCAGCTTGAATCTATTGCTCCGTGTCCTAGTCTCTAGAGCAGCAGAAAACAAGCTCCATTCTCAATATGACACCCCTTCAAATATTTAAACATAGTTATCCTGTCACCTCTTAACCATCTCTTCCCAAGGTTAAACATATCCAGTTTCCTAAGTCTCCTCCTTGGGCATGGTTTCCAGACCTTTCACCATTTTGGTCACCCTCTTCTGGACATGATCCAGTTTATCCACGTCCTTCTTGAATTGTGGTGCCCAGAACTGAACACAGTATTCCAGGTGAAGTCTGATCAAAGCAGAATAGAATGATACGATTAATTCCTTCAATCTAGACACTGCACTTCAATTGATACAGTCTAGAATTGCATTGGTTTTCTTAGTTGCTGAATCACATTGCTGATTCACATTCAGCTGTAGTGCATTAAGACTCCTATTTCCCTTTCTCATGTATTCCCATCAATCCAGCTGTTCCCCATCCTATATTTCATTTTTCCCTCCCTATTGAAATTCATTTTGTTAGTTTTGGCCTGGCTTTCTAATCTGTTAAGGTCATTTTGAATTCTGATCCTGCCCTTGTGGGTATTAGTAACCCCTCCTAATGTAGTGTCATCTGCCAATTTGATAAGTGCCCCCCAATTCCATCATCCAAGTCATTGATGAAGATGTTGAATAGTACTGGGCCTAGGACAGAATCCTTTGGCACTCCACTAGTCACTTCTCTCTAGAATGAGGAGGAGCCATTGTTGAGTTATCTTTGGCTTGGGTCAGTCAACCAATTACAAATCCACTTAATGGTCACTATTGTCTAGCCCACATTTTACTAGCTTTTTTGCAAGGCCTTACTGAAATCAAGATACACTACATCTACCTCTTCAATGCATGAGGAAAATTAGTCTTATACTTTTTGTGTGATTTATAGAAGTCTCTGTTTTTGGGTGGCTGATGCATGTGCTGGTGAGAGAGCAACGAATCCATTCTTGGTTTTATGGTTACTGTTCATTCAGCTAATCAGAGTGGTATGGGTGCCATCCATGTGCTGGGTCATATCCTCAACAGTTGTTCAGCAATGGAAGAGTTTCCGTACAACCCAAAGCAGCTCCTGTACAAGCAGTCATAAAACTGAAAATCAATTCACTGTCCTTGTGGCAATGGATCCACCTGTCACCCTTGATCTGGTTAGCACCCTTTGGAAACAGACACAGAACTAAATAGGTCCACTAGTGGTTCTTATAGCCAGCATGGTGTAGTGATTTGAGTGACTGGCGACCAGAATTCGACTCCACACTCAGCCATGGAAACCCACTGAGTGAGCTAGGGCAACTCTCACCCTCAGAGGGAGGCCATAGCAAACCCCCATGACCAGATTTTTCCAAGAAAGCCATGCGATATGTTTGCTTTACAGTTGCCACAAGTTAAAATGACACTGAATTTTCTGATAAGTCATGGTGTCTCACAATCTGTCCAAGGAGTGATCCCCTCAGTTTAGTCATGTTGGCTTCTAGGGAGGGTTCTGGTTTGATTTTGGCTGAGTCCATGGTATCTCTAGAACTCTTCTTCAGCACCATATTTCAAATGAGTTGATTTTCTTCCTGTCAGCTTTCTTCACTATGCACCTTTCATAACCATACATAAAATACTGTAATACAATAACAATACATTGAAAATACTATGACATGTATGACCCTGAATTTGGTATTCAATTATCCGTCTTTACACTAGAGGATCTTATATAGTTCACTGCTAGCAGCTCTTCCAAGCCTTAGTCTTCTTCTGATTTTTTGACTATGGCCTTCAATTTGATTAATGGAGGGAAAATCCCCAAGCTATAGAAAGTCTTTGACAGTTTCAGTGTCTTTATTACCCAAGTTATGTTAATGATCTGTAGTCATTATTTTTGATTTCTTAATCTTCAGTTGTAATCATCCTTAGTACTATGAGCCAAACAGAAAAGCTTTACCTTATTGATTTTTTCAGTAACTATAATGTGTAGACAACTCCATCGTGAACTCTTTGTCACTCTGCCTACCTCACAGGGGTCCATTGAGGATAAAAGGAGGATGAGAACCAGGTATGCTTATTTAAGCTCATTGGAAGAAAGGCAAATATAAATTAACTTACTAATAAAATACTAAACCCTGTACTAGCATTCTAGAATCACTATTACAGAGAGGGATATCCTTATATCTCCTTTTAAGTCAGCATGTGCAAGGTTCAGCCTTGGGATCACACACCACCCTCACATCTGTGTTTGTGGTTCCAGGGATTAAAAAAAAATTAAAAGTTCTCCCCGTTTCCTTTCCACATGAGGCACCTCTGAGGCACAGGAAACATTTTTGCCATGTTTTAGCACAAGGAGAAAGTTAGTGTGATGTAGAGATTTGAGCACTGGACTATGGTAGGCAAACACAAACCCACTCTGAACAAATTTTGCCTGGAAAAACCTGTGAACAGTTTCACTTTAGGATTGTCATAAGTCATAAATGACATGAGGCACACAACAACAACAAAGCATAACACAAGGAAGGATTAAGCCCTGATACACAGAATTGGTCTGACATAGATGGTATTTGGGTTTAAATTAAACCACCGTTCACACACATCCTCACTCACCACCTCTCTCTCTCTCTCTCTCTCTCTCTCTGGCTTTTCTTCACTAACGAAGATTCAGGAAGGGCTCATCCCGCTCTTTCTACAAGTGCATTGATGACTAAAAAGGCCGATTTGAGATAAACAAGTCCAGAAAGCACAGTGTTGTCATTTCTCTTTGAGACTCGTTCGGTGTGAGTTCTCAAAAGAGGCTGCTGCATTGTGGATAGTGTATCTCCATGCCTCCCTATGTGAGGCCAGGGCAGACCATTGTGGGTGATCAATTTGGCCGAGCTTGAGATGTTGTTTCAGGGAGTCCTTCAGGCGATGGTCCTCCATCCTAGAAACATGCCCTGCCCAGCTGCATTTTCAATAGCATGTGATCCCTGCTTGCTCAAGGACAGCAACATTCGTCACATAGTCAGTCCAGTGTATATTTAGGATTGTGTGTAGACAGCGCTGATGAAAGTGTTAGAGGTGTCATAGCTGTTGGTGATAGATGACCCATGTTTCAGACCCATACAGGAGAATAGACAGTACAATGGCTCTGTACACACTGATTTTTGTGCTTTGCCTCAGTTGTATATTACTCCAGACTCTTTTGTGAAGCCTTTTGAATGCACTATACGCCTTTGCTAATCTAAGATCAATCTCTTTATCAATCTTGGTGTCTGAAGAGATTATACTTCCCAGGTAGGTGAAGTGCTGAACAGACTTAAGCACAAATTTGCCTATGGTGACGTGGGGGTGATAGTGCTCTTCCTGTGGTGCAGGCTGGTAGATAACTTCTGTTTTCTTCAGGCTGACTTCCAGCCCAAACAGCTCTGCAGCCGTTGCAGAGGAGGATGTTAGGCGCTGCAAAGCTGCTTCTGTATGGGCAACAAGGGCAGCATCGTCAGCGAAAAGCTGCTCATGGACTAGATAGTTTAGAGTCTTTGTGCGAGCCTTCAGACGGCTTAAGTTAAACAAGCTACCATCAGTATGGTAATGTATATAGATGCCAGCTTCTTCTTCGAAGGAGAAGGAAACTGGCCACCTGCACTATTAAGTGGAATGAAGAAGCTACTTCAGACAAAAGATTCTGGATATCATTTAATGGGCAAGGAAAGGGAGAGGGGTGGTTATACATTTTCTGCCTTGTGTACTGAAATAACTAGGCTCACTTTGGGTACCATGCCTCTTAACTGGAATAGATGAGGAAGAGCTGCCTTCTGCTGCATTGCCTCTGGCAGCCAATTGTCTTGGGATGGCCTTTACAAACACATGCTTTTTCTTTCTGCTGTCCTGACTGCATCCTTGTGCCTCTCTTTGTGTTATCACTATCAGTGAAGTGTTTCCTATGGGTCAATGATGTGAGGTAATTATGATGCAGCCTCTGGGCTTCCATTTCATTTTTGTGCAGACCTATGCTGCCATTAGATGTAGTGCACAGACTAGATCGCTTTGGCATCAGGCATATTCTGTGTGCTTGGACTCAGTTCAAAAGGCACGAGACCAGCCAAGTACTTCAAGTAATGGACAGGCAACAGTGACAAACAATACAGAGAACTGACAGACTAATACCACAACCATGGTGTTAAGGATTTGAAACTATCTCCTGCACCCAACCAAGAAAAGGCCTGCCTTGAGCAGCAGTGGCACACGGGGAGTTTTGCATTGCTAGTGGCAAAGTACACTCTCTCACATGATTAAGGTGGATTGGTATCTGTGAAGCATGGGGAAAGATATTATCTGATGAAGAGCTAATAACAGGAAGCCTGGTGATTATCTGACAAACTCTCAAGATATCAAAGAAGATGGAAAATGGAGTTGATGGGGGAGGTAGGGGAGCTTTGGTTGTAGAAGGAGAAAAACGTCTGTGGTTCTAGGACGGAAAATATTCACTACATGTTTCCTTCCACAGCTTCTTTAGCATTTTCCTTCCTTTTTCCTTTCACCCCTCCTGAATGTTATTTGTTTTTCACAACTGCAGGTGCTTCTTCAAACCTGTATATACTCATGTATAAATCTAGAATCTATAGTAAAAATAAATAAATAAATCCCTAAAACCTGGTGCAACTTATCTATGAGTCAATGTAAGTACAGTATTTTAACTATTGCCAAAAAAAAAATAAAAATTAATCATTCCCTTCTATGAGCAGAGTGGCAAAAGGTGAGAGCTTAGTCTGTCCAAGGAGCACCTAAAAGAAGCATTGACTTCCTCTACTTTCTCCACCACATTTCTACTTCTGATCTTTTTATATGCCTGAGAAGGAAAATGGTGGCAATGGCAGTTCTTTGGCACTTCCCCTCAAAGGAGTGCCGAGAAGAATTGGGCTCTGAAGGATTTAAATGAGACATTTCTGTATGTTGTTTGTTAGCTTTTCTGGGTTAAAATCGGGCAAAGTTATCACATGAAGGTTAAAGGCTATAATCACTGCTAACATAGAGGCAGTACAGACCCTCACTTCGTGCTGGCCTGACTGCAGTATAGGGCTGAAGAAGGGCTGAACATTCACACACTCCAAGCCCTTCCTCCTCCTCCCCAGCACCATCTTGGTGCACGCCCGTTTACACAGGGTGCACCATGATGATAGCCCTCACGTGCAGCGCCCAAACAGTGCTGCACACAAGGGGCGTCATAATGCCTGCCGCGGCAGTTATGGTGCCCCTTATACAGAGCAAAAAGAATCCTCTTTTTGCTCTGTTTGCAGGCCACAGTGTGTGGTTGCTGTGGCCTGCTTACGGGGCAGCAAGGGGCAGTATCTCGCTTCCTGCCAATTTGTAAAGCCCCATAGTCATCATTTTATGAGCTTTACCTTTTCATCCTTTTTGACCTGTGTGCACATTTTCTTAGCCTAGCTTCTGTCTGATTGCCTCCCCAACACATTACACAACCACCATTTCCTATAGTTCCTCTCTCATCCATTTTGCTTTTAGGGAAAGCATCAGCAGTGACACTTGCCAGAATTTTGTAAGTTCTTTGGCATCATTTTCCTTTGCTTTATTCTTTATATTTTTTCAAAGGTATAGCCAGTTAGTCTGTAGAATCAGTATGTAGAGAGATTTTGTAGCCCCTTTGAGACTAACTGAAAGAAAAAAAGTTGGCAGCATGAGCTTTGGTAGACTTCAGTCTATTTCCTCAGATGCTTTTTTTTTTACATTCTTTGTTACACATCCATAAATTTTACCCTCAACTTATCCACGAGTCATATCAAAACCTATAATTTTGGCCTCCAAACCTGCTCTTGACTTATACTTGAGTTTGATTTGTAATGGAGAATATACAGTACATCCAATAGGAGAGGGTAATTTTTCAAGGTTGGAACCCACCAGGGTATCACCGGCATGCAGCAGTCACATTCAGCAGCCAACCCTACAGTGCAGAATACTTCCAGTGGCCATCCTGCACCATAGAGCCCTGCCAATGTAAGGGCAGAATATACCCCTTCTCCTTCAGAAATGCTAATATTCACTAGCATGGCCTGTCAGTAGTGCAGGCAGATAGATGAGGAATAGTGGAAAGTACAAAAACAGCATGGTAGGTCATGCCTTACTTATAGGGATGTCAAGTTTCAGAGCCGGGCCCCTCTTTTCCAGTCCTCAGAGCAAGGTGATGAATCTCAGGGCAAGAGTGATGCCTTAAAAGAGGTGTGTTTGTGTATTTTTTCTCTTGTTTGAACTGGTCGTTTTTTGTTTGTTTGTTTTTTATCATACCACATGGCTGGGCACCTCATTTTGACCTCAGAGAGAGTTAACTATGGTGGTGGCAGATGCCATGGGTGGTACAGAAGAAAGCATTTCAAACAGCTGCTCCAGTGCTGGATGATCCAGAGCAAACAGGGAGGTATTTTAATGTGTTTTAAAAGAGGTATCCCCGATTTCTGCTGGTGAACAGGTCAGGCATTTTTCTGGTCTGTCCACTGAGAGGATGGGGGAGTCAATTTTATTTGGCCCATGCAGGGCCAAGGTGGTTGAGAGCTGCCCTATATATATTCATGGAATCCATGTCCACTATGCCTTCTGCGATTCCATTTCACTGGTATTTGATTAAGGAATGCATGAACATCTCTAAAAATAAAAGATTTTCCAAAGCAAATAGCTTGGGGGCTGGGACTGAAAAGCAAGCAAAACATGTTTGGGTGCAGTTTCAGTATGATTGGGGTGATCTTAGCAATAGCAAGTACATTTCTATACCGCTTATTAGTGCATTTAAGCATGTGGTTTACAATGTGTAAGCTAATTGCTCCTAACAAGCTGGGTATTCATTTTAGCAACCTCCGAAGGATGCCAGGCTGGATCCACCCTGAGCCATTGGCTGGGATTGAAGTCACCACTTTGTGGATGCAGTACAGGCATTTAACCACTGTGCCACGAGGGCTATTGTGAGATTCTGGGAGTTGCAGTCCAAAAAGTTTTTTGTTTTTTTTTTACAAATGTACACCATACAAGTCACGATGGTTCTATTGTAGACTTTTCAACTCAAGTTTTTTTTAAAAAATTGGCTGTCTCCATTTTTGTAGTATAGGTTGAGCCTCCCTTATCCGAAATGCTTGGGAACAGATTTCTGAGTTTTTCAGATTTTGTAATATCTGCATATACTTAGTGAGATGTTTTGGATGTAGGACCCAAATTTAAACATTAAATTAATTTATATTTCATATACACCTTATACACATAGTATGAAGGTAATTTTATGCACAATATTTTTTAATAATTTAGTGCATAAAATAAAGATTATTTACACTGAACTATCTTCATCAGGCAAGACTGTGAGATACCGCATTGTAGCTGCAACAGGGGAACCATGAGGAGTAGCCTGTGGACTGAGACTTCAACCAAGGTAAAACATTTTTTCTTCTTCTTAAAATGGGCTGAATTCACATGTTTTACCTCTACATCACCAAAATGTGCCCGATGCAAAAACATGGAGACTTCATGAGGAATCCATTGTTCTCTGCCTACAAAGAGGCCTGCGACCTCATTGGAATGGAGACATATTGGATTGCAAAAGAGGGGTTCCTCTTGGACTTTAAATGGACTTTAAATTTCCTGGACTTTGAAAATCTTCCTATTGCTACATGGCCAGAAGGAGGAGGAGCCTGCCTGCAAAAGATATCCTCCCCATCATAACATCTTTACTAAGGAGTGAAACAACATGCAGGCATCTGACTAACATCTCCAGTTATGCCCCCCTCCTGTTTAGTTTGTAACATCTTGCCTGATGAAGAAGCCCATGGAGCTCCAAAAGCTTGCAACAAGAATAGTGTGTATTTTGACTGGCCAGTAAAGGTATCACTGGGGGATTTTTGTTTGTATTTGTTAAATGGCCAACAGAACTACCCCTGAATGTTTTCTGTAACTTAACCATTCAGTTGAACAATTAGAAATATAATTTAGGCATAAAAGAAAAAAGGAGCAGGTCAAGTTTCCGTAGAAAAGTGAACATGGCAAATATAAGAGTTCTAGGTGTAAATGATTTTCAGTGTCTCACTCTTTGTGCTGTGCTTGAAATTTGAGGACTAAAGGAAAATTTCATGGAGGCTGAATTGATACTGGGGGGGTGGGGGAGGGGGGAGGATATCCTTATTTTGTCCCCCTTCTCCTTTGCTACATCCCGGGCTGTCTCTAGTCCTTCTTATGTTAACACTTAATACTCTCTTCCTTCTCATTTTCACCTGTAATTTCATTTTCATCATCCTTTCTTTTCCATTTTCATCTCCTTTTACCCCCAAATCATCATTTAAACCCAACAGTATTGTAGAGCTGTGAAAGTAATCCACATGTTAATATTTAATCCTATTTGCTTATTAGTCAATTAACCTTTTTTTAAATCTTTCAAATGAGTTATTTGCCCTCATGTCTCCTTTGTTGAAAAATTAATTTCCCCCCACCAGAATGTCTTCTTCGTCTGACATTCAGAGGAAGACATTCTTCCTAAAACATTCAGCACATGACCACCAGCTTTCTCTTTCATCTGTCATTACCATAAGTGGGGCATTCAGTGGCATGCATGCTGGGGCACATGGAAGTGCACTTACTTTTCCATTAAGAAGTTTTCTCATGCCATATCCAAAGTACCATATATATTTGACTATACATTGCCTCGTGTATAGCCAGGGAAGGTTTGGGGGCCAAAAGTATGGATTTTGATATCACCCATGGATAAGTCAAGCGTAAAATTTAGGGGCATGTAATAAAGGCCTCATTCCCATTTACAGTGTGCAATCCGGATCGATTCAACATCAAAGTGTGGTTCACACTAAATTTGATCCGAGCGCATTTACTTGCTGCAAAATAAAATAAAATAACCAACTTGTGGTTCGCATTGATGAATGAATCAATTCAAAACGGACCCGCTCCAGCCAGCCAAAGGGCAAATTTAAATCGATCCCGATCTGCATCTGGTTCACACTGGTAACCTCTCATTTAGATTTCTGTAATGCACTCTACATGGGGCTACCTTTGTAACAAGTCCGGAAGCTTCAGTTGATCCAAAATGCAGCAGCCAGATTGGTTACAGGGGCATCCAGAACAGATCACCTTAGCCCCATACTAAGAGCACTACATTGGCTGCCGATCAGCTTCTGGACACAATACAAAGTGTTGGTTCTTACCTTTAAAGCCCTATATGGCTTGGGCCCAAGTTACTTGAGAGAACCCCTCTCCCTACATAATCCACCCCACACTCTCAGAATCTCAGGGAAGAATATGTTGGAACACACTAACACCAGATTGATGCCAACTTCCCACAGGGCATTCTTGGCTGCGGCCCCAAAATTATGGAACAACTTGCTGGAAGAGATCTGTCTCATTACCACCTTGGATGCCTTCAAGAAGGCACTTAAGATGGATCTCTTCCGGTGGGCCTATCCTTCTAACCTGTTATAATGGATCACTGGACAATACCTCACTTAGGAAGAGGAATATATAACCATTGGATTGGTAACTATGCATGTATGTGATTGTGTCTAGGGGCTGGATTGTATTATTTGTATTACATCACATAGTGATTTTAGGATATTGTTTAGATTGCTGTTGTAACTTTGGATACTGTTTTTAATAATCTGTTGGAATCCCGCCTCGATCTGAAGGGAGAGACGGGAAAAATAGAAATAAAAATTATTATTATTATTATTATTATTGTTATTATTATTATTATCCTTCAAAGCCTGATTTCTCTCAGTGATCCATTAAGGGGAAGCGCCAAAGAGTTGCCATTGCCACCATTTTCCTGCCCAGGTATTCAAAAAGGTCAGAAGCAGCATGGTAGCAGAGAGAGTAGAAGGAGTAAGTACTTCTTTTACTTGCTCCTAGGATGGGATGGTTCATTTTTTGACAGTTGTTAAAGCACAGTACTTACATTGATCCATGAATAAGTCAACCCAGACTTTTTTTAATGTGTGTTAATTTTTTAGTAAAATTTCTAAAATTATACCTAAGTATATATGATCACCTCAAGATAGATGCTTTGGCTTTCAAAGAGAATTTAGGCTTCATATGCTCTAGGACAATTATCCTTTTGGCACTCCAGAGTATACACAAAGCTATCCTCCAGAGCTACACTTCAAGTGAGTTTTTTCCTTCCATCAGCTACCTTCATTTTCCAATTTTTACATCCATACACAAAAATCAGAAATACCAGATCTTGACAAGCAGATTTACTAAAATATTTTCAATAATATGACGGAATTTCTTTTGAATGATATCCTGACTCCACTTGAACAGGTAAATAGGTTACACAAGGACGAAGAAAACAATGTGAAAACATAACTGCATTAAAACAGAATAAGCAGAAGAAGCCTAATAGATTTTTAATGAAATTTTCATATGCAAACTTTCAACTCTATATATGGGATATGCATGGGAAATGTCACACAAAAGGGATTTCTTTTTAATTAAAAAACACTTGAAACCGGGGGTTTCCAGTGAAAAGGCATTCTCAGTGAAGTCAGACTTTAATAAATAATCCACCCTCCAAAGCTAATGTTCTCATTATTATTGTTATTTAATTATCACATACGTCTTTCATATATTTAAGAATAATTTAATGTCTTGCACTTCATATGACAGGAAGACAAGCTAGGACATTATGTATGCTTTGTGACAATCAACCTCTTTTAAAAACATTGACCACATAAAAACAATATTTATAAACATCCATATTTAGGTCATGTATAAAGTAATATGGATGGCTAGTCTTCACTAAAAAAAGAAAAGAGTGTAGTTATAACTACTAACTGAAATATAGGTCTACAGGTTCTTAAGTGAGGTTTTTTTTAGTGGGATACACCATAATGTAGTGGCTTGAGCACTGGACTATGACACTGGAGCTCATGGTTCAATCCCCAGCTCTGCCATGGAAACCTACAGGGTGAACATGGATGTGTCACATACTTTCAGCCCCAGAAAACCCCATGATAACATTTTTAGGTCTCAAGATTGCCATAAGCTGGAAATTACTTGAAGGCACACAACAACAACAAACCAGAATAAAAATGTGCGGAGTCTTTTTTACCCCTAAAGAAGACTTTGGATTGAAAAATATTGGACAACCTTCATAAAGAATTTGGGATTTGCAATAAAACTTGCTTGGATCGATCAATGTTTGGTCTTCCACCCAACCTTGCTCTCCTTTCCCACATCCTTTCTATTATGTCACTGGTTCTACAATTTACTTCTACTTCCACTTCAGTGTTGTAGATTCTGGATTCCTTGAATTCCAGAGGAATTTTAGAGGAAGGTCATCATGGGGCAACTTGTGAGCCATAAGAAGGGAGAGTTGATGCCCTGAAGTCCATTATCAACAGTTAGCCTCTAAACAGCAGGCTAAGCAGGAGGCACAAAGATCAGACAGATAAGGTCCTCCCTGCTACTGTAAGAGATATATTGAATTTCTATGGAAATTATATCAGTATGCAAAGAGATTTTGCAGCACCTTTGAGACTGTGTGAAAGAAGTTCTATATCTGATCTGATCTAGATCTGATCTACTTCCTCATATTCATGACACTTGAAAATTATAGTCATTATTTCCAAATCTGCATTCATACATTTAAATTGGAGTAAGCGGGATACAAATAAATAATAATAATAATAATAATAATAATAATTATTATATTAGCTTACAGAAATTTTATGTAATTTTATGACCACCCTAGATACAAAATGGTAGATACAAAATCCTAATCTAACAAACAAGATTTTGTCTATACTATACAATTCATGCCATTACCTAGCTTGCCTACTCCAAAAATAGTAAAAGTCAAGTCCATAAGATGGTAGTGACCTTTCCCCTTGCGTCTCTGTTCATCTTTGGTTGCACACGTTTGAGCCAAGCTATACGCTCCTCTTCCAAAAATAATCTCCAGCATCCCAAAACAACTATTTGGCACTAAGCCAAAGTCCTTAATAGCAGCAGAGAAAGTCATTATTGCTTGGTCTATGAGATAGAACAGTATTGTGTATCAGCTACATAGGCTGTGTCTGTGTGGGCCAGATACCCCAGGAGCAGTCCTGAGTGTTCTGGTCCCAAAACTGGCCTGATGTTGCCTCATTCTGGAACAACACTGGATGGCTGTTTGCACGTGTGTCCTGCTGTGCTGCCCAGCACTGCCACTGCAAATCACTCCCTTTGAGACCAAAAATGAGGCACCCAACATTGACCACATGGCTGGCTACCTTGTTCTGACCTCAGAGGGAGTGAATCACACTACTGCTGCTGCCAGCAGCACAGCAGGACATGTTGTAAACAGCCACCCAGTGCTCCAGAACATCTGGAGTGCTCCAGAACATCTGGGGAAATCTAGAGCAAAATGTATCTTTTAAAAATCTATTGTAAGGGTGGTATACCATGGGTTTGGTGCTGTACTGGCTATATGTCATCTGGAGCGTTCACACCAGAACTGGGGATTTGGCCTTTCACCATATGTTCTCATCACTGTGATGATGAGGATGTGTTATTTGTCCCAAGCAGATACAGCATAATCATAGGAAATTAAGGCCTGGAACGGAAAGCCTGGAGGAAGTGGCCAGAGGCTACTTCTGCCCTCATCTGGCTGGGACCTCAGTGAACACATGGCCCGCTCCCTAAGTGGGCCACTGCCACAGTCCCAAGTCACGCTGACCAGGATTCAATCTAAATTGACTCCTTTTTAGGCCGGCTTTTCCTGGCTTGGCGCGGCCTCAGTGTGGCTTTTGGCCACTTGGAGGGGGTGCATCCTCTAAACACCACACTCCCAAAGCAACCAGAAGCCGCCTTATTTGGTCTGTGACGCCAACTTACCTAAACCTAAGCCAGCTGTGCCCCTACCTAGAGCTGGGAAAACTTAAAGATGGTAGTGCACATGCTGGTAACCTAAAGGCTGGACTTCTGCAATGCACTTTACATTGGGCTACCTCTGTATCAAGTTCGGAAACTTCAGTCAGTTCAAAAAATGGCAACAAGATTGATTACTGGGACATCCAGAAGTGATCACATTACACCAATATGAAAATCATTCCATTGGCTGCCAATTAATTTCCGGGCAAGGTACAAATTGTTGGACATAACCTTTAAATCACTGTATGGTTACCTTCAGGATTGCCTCCTCTCATACAATCCACCTCATACACTCAGGTCCTCTTGGAAATGTTTGCTCCAATCAGCCAGGACTAGGTTGGCAACTGCCAGTCAGAGGTCTTTTTCTTCATCCACTCCTAGGCTGTGGAATGACCTGTCAGAAGAGACTTGTCAGCTGAATATTTTAGCTGAATTTAAAAGAGCATTAAAGACCATTCTCTTCAAGCAGGCTTATCCAGATGATTCTTAAATTGTGAATCATAGGGGCTTTCCAGACTGCCCAAAAGGGGCAGTCCGTACTCGCCCCAAGAAGCGGTGGATGACACCGCACGGGCAGCCCCAGAGGCCTCATTCCGCCTCTTTCAGAGGCCGTGGGAAGCAGTAAACTGCTGTTTCCCCGTGGCCTCAAAGCAGGGTGCAGCAGGTGCCCTGGGCGCCCACTGCACCCCGCTTCCCTCGGGGCTGGTAAGGGGAGAAAGGGGCCGCCGCTGAAGCCCCTTTCTCCCCTGGGTCCTTTCCACGGCCATTTAAAGGCCACGGCAAAGACCCTCGCCAAAAGGGAGCTCATTTTCGAGCTCCTTTTTTGCGCCACGCAACCCTCCCGTGGCACAAAGTTGTCATGGCACGTGCAGCGTGTCTAAATGCTGCGCGCGCTATGACAACATCATGGCGCGCCTGTATGGACGCCACCATTTAATAATGGCGGCGTCCATACGCACTAGGGTTTGGGAGGGACTAAACGCTGTACCCTCCCGAACCCTATTTGTGCCGCAAAGAGCCCTAAACGCGCCTCTTTTGGCGCATCTAGATCGGGCCATAAATGACAAGTTTATGTGCACAGCTTATTTATCTTTTTAAATGGATGTGTGTTTTAACTTATGGTTTTAACTGATGTTTATTAATTAATTAATTAATTAATGGTATTTGTTTTCTAATTTTTTTCCCCTGCCTTGATCCTTGGGGAGAGGAGGGTAAGAAATTATCATCATCATCATCATCATCATCATCATCATCACTTTCCTCACCTAATCTCTCCTCCCCCCAAACCTGCTGGAAGCATCATTCACTTATGCTCCAATCACTAGCAAAATGGACTTCCTTCTTCCCATGTATCTGATTCCTGGTATCAAGTACACAAGGAGTTATGATTGTGGCAATAGTGTCACAGTCGTAACTAAATAGTGATCGTAAACACAGAACAGTATATTTAACCAAAGTATCTGATACAGAATATTGGCCATAGTTTTTATGTTCTCATGACACCCACCTGCCATTCACAATGGATATGGCAGGTACGGTAAGTTTGTGTATTTTGTCTCTTTCTTAGAAACCAATCTCAGAGACAGAAAATCTTGTTGAACCTGACTTAACACCTCTGACTTCTTGGTGGGAAGGACTTCTAGGATGAACAGAATGAAGGTCCCTATGAAGAACTACAGTTCTTAGAATATAGACACCTGCCAAAAATGTTCAGTCATCACAAGGCAAGAGCAGGTTGTAGTGCTGCATGGCTGATATTTCAGAATAAGTGCTCATCTTTCAGCAGGATTATTTCCAGGTAAGGATACTCAGGATAAAAGTCTTAACATTCTTTGTCTTAGATGCTTCACATAGCCCAGGAACTCCGTGCATAAGCTTTGGTTTAAGTATCCATTCAGCCACACTTTTGAGATTTGCCTTTTCAATAGTACGTATTTCTGAAGTATCTGAGAACAATTCCCTCACCGTCCACCACCATCTCACACAAGGGAGCCAGATCCATCCCTAGTGTCTATGAATGATTTGTGAGCATGCCGCTCATTTTTGGAACTAATTAATTATGTCATGGAAAGAGGATTTACCCCCCACTTTCCCCTCAATCCTTGCTAATCTTGCATTCTGGATAGCAGAGGGAAAAATGAGGAAAGCATTTAGCGGCCTCAATTGTCTGCAGTTCTGTTGCCAAAATGAAGCTGAACTGTAAAACAAGTACAGATCAGGCAAAAGCTGTGTTGCACCCCTTTTGCTGTAAGAATTGTATTCAAATATTAGGGTTTTTAACCCCCTTATTGCAGTTAACTAAGATTTGTTTCTTCTTCTTCTTCCTCCTCCTCTTCTTCCAAAGCCATATAATTAAAGAGCAGCATTTGCTTGGGGTTTTAAAACAGTCTTTATGAAATCTACTCCTGCCACTGGTAATTACAATGTACATCTTAATATACCTCTGCTAGGCCTGAGCTGGAGATAACAGTCCTGTGTGGATTGCATTTGGCTTGCGCATAGAAGGTAAAATCCTTTATCTTATCTCAATCTCCACACAACAACCAGCCTCTCTTCCAATTCAGGCCTAATCTTCTTAGTAAATAATACTGATATTTTTCACCATAACAAAAATGGAGCTGCCAGATTCGGCTCGATAACGCCTCTCATTTACACACCATTCTCTGTCAAAATCTGCCTGATTTTTCTTAATCTCTTTAGCTCATCAAAAATATACTTTTTTACATTCAGCCACAGTACGTTCTTTGCTACCAAATAATAATATTATTTTTGAAAACCCAGTTGGCTACATCCCTTTCCCCCTTGAACAGATAGAGAGCCATCATTTCACATGCCTTTTTCTTCCACAAGTAA
The DNA here is from genome assembly GCA_034509955.1 of Urosaurus nigricauda. NCBI lineage: Eukaryota > Metazoa > Chordata > Lepidosauria > Squamata > Phrynosomatidae > Urosaurus > Urosaurus nigricauda. The sequence continues at coordinate 353,786,083 of JAOEGL010000001.1, read as the reverse complement.
CAAATTATTTGTTACATTATTGAATTTTGCTGTGAAGTTTGGAATTTCTAGCCAAGTAGCCTAGAATGACTATTTAATTGACAGCATACCCAGAAGGCATCCTATTTTATTTTGAACACTAGAAGTCATCACAGTTCACTACTCTTGAGTTTTGCATCTTCAGAAAATCCTTATCGATGAAACAAACAGGGACACTGTAAAACCATACTCCTTTGAATTTTTTTTGGAGGCTATGAGATGTGTCTGCATATGTTTTCTACTGTTGGGAGTACAGCACAGTGATAAAAACAGGAGCAAATAAATATTTCAGCTGGCCGGATCAGAGCAGAAATTGTAGGTTGAAACATGTTGTCTAGACCATAAAACACTGGGGAAATGTGGCATCAACTGACCCAGAATTTTTCTAAAATTGCATAACCTTCAACTGTCCTGGTTTGGCAGGGAGTGTCCTGATTAATTCTGTTATCCTGAATTTTCAGCTGCTTTTGAAATGTCCTGGTTTCTCCCTCCTCCTCCCACTTTCCCCCTTTGCCCTCAGCTTACCTCAGTTGTTGCAAAGTAAGCCCAAAGTGCAAAAGTAGTTGGCACTCAATTAACTCAGTAAGGAGAAGAGGACAGTGGGATGGAATCTTGCCCTTCCCAGTAGGCTCAGGCAAAATCAAGCATCTGTAGCCTCTCCTAGTTTATATGTTCTTCCTCCTTAATTACTTTCACCATCTTAATCATACTTTTGGTGTTGCTTGGTCATACTTGTTCTGATTCTCACCTGTGAAACGCCAAAAGGTATGAAATTGTACATAAGGACATCGTAAATGTATAAGTCTTCAACATTGAAATTGCATGGTAAATTGAGGTCCAATATACGTCCAATTGGAAAGGTGACTAGTACTTGATGGAATCCCCTTGTTTTTTCCAGTCACTGACTGGAGATCTGTTATTGTGGTGTACCTTCAAATCATTTCCAGCTTAGTGCAATCCTAAAGTGAACCTATCACTGGGGTTTCTTGGCCAGATTTGTTCACAGTGGGTTTGCCTTTGCCTTCTTTTGATGCTGAGAATGTGTGACTTGCATAAGGTCACACAGCAGGTTTCCATGGCTGAACAGAAATTTGAAGTCTGGTTTCCAGAGTTATAGTCCAATGCTCAAACCACTACACCATGCTGGCTCCACACTGATTGTTGACTAGAGAAGGGTTTTGCCGAAATCACTCAGGTCCAAGTTGGTACAATGGGTGACACATTCAGTGTTAGCTCCATTATCTCTGATCTCCTGCTGTACGTATTAAAAGACAGACAGTTCCATGATCTTGGTTCCAATTAGAATGATATGCAATATGTGATGGGACTCATCTAGCACTTTGAAGAGGTCCTCCAAAGGCTGTTGAAATCAATTTCTTTACACAGAAAAAAGCACAGAGATTTGAAATGGGCATGTGGGAGAGGAAGGGGCCTGCTGAGACCATGGGAGAGGGCAATCCAGTGCCTAGGAACAAAATGGCCCCTTGCCTATCCTGTATGGAATGTACTACCATGGGATTTTGTGACAGCTGCTAGTTTAGTTGGGTTTTAAAAGTGGATTAAAACAAGTAATGGGGAACAGATCCATTGATGACTAATAATCATGACAGCTACATGGGATCTGCATATAGAAACATGGGTTTTTTTTTTATAGATCACTTCCTGGAACTCAGTGAAAAGCCATTTTTAAATGTCATCTGGATTAAATGAAGAACTATGTGAATCAGTAGACCAATCAAAGATTTTATTCCGGCCTAAACCCCCAATCCAATCCCCCACCATACAGAAATACACAATCAAAACACCTTTGACAGACAGCCATCCAGCCTCTGTTTAAAAACTTCCAAAGAAGGAGACTGCATCACACTCTGAGGCAGTGTGTTCCACTTTTGAACCATTCTTACTGAAGTTCTTCCTAATGTTGAAGTGGAATCTCTTTTCCTGTAGCTTGAATCCATTGCTTCATGTTCTAGTTTCTGGAGCAGGTCCATGGAGCAAGCTTGTTTCCTGCTGCTCCAGAGACTAGGACATGAAACAATGGATTCAAGCTATAGGAAAACCGATATAAATATACATAACATAAGGCATACAGACACATGTACATATACATACACATCAAAAATACATATAATATAAGGGTCCTTAAACTCTGGCTTTCCATAGGGGATATTCTTTGAAGGCAGATCTTGTGCAATAAAAGGTAGAAATTTCAAAGTTCCAGGCACACATCTGACATTACACACAAAGCTTCATTACGATAAACTAATTAAATTCCTCCTGACCTCATGTAGCTTGAGCATAACAATTACATTCCTGGCCGCCCCACAATGTGCCACCTTCTGTTATCCTGTGTCATATAAAGCACCATGACATTGCATAACCTGCCATGATTTCTGGCAAATAAATGTGCAAACAAGTGCAATGCAGCAATAATTGGCATTTTTGATGTAAAATTTAGAAACAACCTTCAAAAAGTACTAATATTAAATGCTGTTTTTATTAGGCTAGAAGTAGAAGCTAATAAGAGAACCAGCATCCATATGGAATGGTTGCTTCCTATTTTACTCCCACTTTATCAAGTTGTATAATCTTATTCAATGAGTTGTATCATCTAGTGATGTGTTCAGACTATGATAGGCTCAGTTTAGTTATTTTGGTTTCTAGTGGAAATCCAGGTTTGATTTGCTTTCAGACCATTTATTTGTTTTTGCAGAAATTCACCAGCACCACATTTCAAATGTGTGGGATTCCCCCCTGTTAACTTTCTTCACTGTCCAGTTTTCATATCCATAACAATCACCAGTGGATGGTTCTCACTTTGCTATTTAATTATATGTCTTTACACGTGAGGACCTTATCCAATTCCTTCATAACTAGTTTCTTAACTGCCCAAAGTATTCTTCTGATTTCTTGATTACAGCTTGAATTTTGCTTAATGATTGATCCAAGGTATAGAATATCTTCATCAACAACTTTAACATTATGGAGATCATCTGGATGGCCACTTTTGTTTTCTGGATATTCAGTTGTAATTCTGCTTCTGAGGATCCCCCCCCCTTTTTTTTTTTTAACTTTCAGCAGCTGCCATTTCATGTCTGTGCTGTTTCCTGGTAGTAATATAGTATCAACAACATATTTTAATTTTTTGTATCTTTTAAATTTTTGGGGGGAGGGGGGTTAAATTGTCTTCTTGTTTCTTTGCATTCCATTCTTTGCATTATTATAGTAGTTCTCTTTGTTCCTACACTCAAGTCACAGTTGCATTCAGAATTCTGACCCTGGAGCTTATCACTTGGGCAAATAAGTTGGCTTACCTCTCCCGGCTTCAATTCTGGATCCAGGATGCCCCCGGATGTTATCATAGCTAAATCACCACTGATCTAGACAGGATGCTGCTTCCCGGAGGCATCCCGAGTCAAAGTCTCACTCAGACAGCACTTTTTTGAAGTCAGGGAGTTTCTGACTTAAAAAATTGGTTCGGTTGAGCAAGGTTCCCCTATTTTTGTCACCTTTTACTTTTGCTTTTCATCTGTCTGTAATTGTTTTCAGAGTTTTATCAGTCAAAATTAGACAATTCTTTCTTTTTGGCTGCAGATAGTGTCTTTTTGCATTCTTTCCTGACAATGGCCCTAGTTTTGGTCCAGAGATCTGGCTTCCTGTCAGTTAGGCTTAGTAGTGCAAATCTCTTTAAATTCTCTTTAAATTCCAAAGAGATGTTCTTTAGATTGCATTTTATCAGTAGGATTGCTCTAATTTTTGATATTAGCAATTCATGAGCCCTGCTGTTGTATGCTCCTGGTCTTATTTGTACAGACAAAATGGAGTCTCTCTGTCTTCTGTTTCCAATTGCATAGTATATTTGATTTTTATATTGGCTATCCAGTGACATTCATGTAAATAATTGTCTGTTCAATACAACAAAATCCACAAAAGAGCAATACCTTTATTGGCCAATCAAAATGTAGAAAATATATCACATGACTCTAATATCATCACTTCTCTTTTCCTGTATGATTTTAAAACAATTTTTGCCTGATGAAGCTCCAGTGGAGCAAACAAAGAATTTTAAACAAATATGACCAGTTGGAGCGAGAGAGAGAAGAAGGAAGAGCAGCTTCTTGTCGGCCATTTTAAGTGGTAAGTGTGTGGATTTTTAAAATCTCTTGGGGGAGTGTGTCTGTTGCAGAGGAGGAGGAGCTTCTGTGAGTCACATCAGTGAGTCACAAGTGGGAGAAGCTAGGAGACTAGCTATAGAGAACTGCTCAGAGAGCCAGTTGCAGACCAGTTGGAGCGAGAGAGAGAAGAAGGAAGAATCCCCCCCCCAAAAACAGGGGAAAGTACAATATAAGGAGCAGGGAGCTGTTGTTAGGATAAATAAGCAATAGTGCGCAGTTCAGGCAACCTCCGATGCCTCCGATACCGGCAACTCAAGCTTCGGCTTTATCAGGAATCCTCCTCCCAGTTGATGAAACAGACTGGAGCCAAAAGTCTCTTCTCAGAGGCTTTATTATTAAGTTGCTGTATTTACAAATATACACACGCTCGTCCGACAAATTCTCTCCAACCATCCATTACAGAACAATTACCCAACCATCCTCACTGAGATGTGCAAGCTGGTTACAGGCTTGTGTCATGTGGTCACAAACCCCACCTCATTTGGTGATTCTACTTCCACTTGTATAGCCTGCTTTGTTGTCCCCTCAGTTAGGAAGACACAGTTGTTTTCATTAGGTTTACGTGCAAGCAAGCACTCTGACCTTGAGCACTGTCTGCTCCCAGCCCTCAGGTGTAAACAAGTCTAGCCATAATTCCTGTTTTTCCCTTTTGTGCACATCTGCACATTTCATACTCAGGCCTCAAAGCCTAACAGCTGTAAACTTTGTTTTAGAGGTTCACAGGCATCAAGTAAAGGGGATACATGGTCTTCGATGTCTCTATACTCAGGCAGAGAACATGGGAAATAAGCAAGATGAACTTGAACTCCTAGCACAACAAGGGAAATATGATATAATAGGCATCACTGAAACCTGTTGGAATAATCCTCATGATTGGAATGTAGAAACAGAGGGGTATAACCTTTTTAAGAGAAACAAGCCAAACAAGAAAGGAGGAGGAATAGCTTTGTATGTCAGGGATATTTACACCAGTGAAGAATTCCAGGATATCAATACTGGAAGCCAGGCGGAGAGTATCTGGATAAAAATTAAAGGAGAGGGAAACAACAAGGATGTTACTGTGGGAGTCTACTTCAGACCCCCAAGTCAGACGGAGGAAATGGATGATGCTTTTCTAGAACAGATGACCACACAAACAGAAAGGAGATATGCACTAGTGATGGGGGACTTCAACTACTCGGACATTGCTGGAAGTCAAACTCAGCCAAATCCTCAAGGTCTAGCAAATTCCTCACTTGCCTGGAGGACAATTTCATTGTCCAAAAGGTGGAAGAGGGAACAAGGGGATCAGTTATTTTGGATCATATCTTAACCAACAGTTGATGGGTGCAAGTGGTTGGATCCTTAGGTGGGAGTGACCATGTTCTCCTGGAGTTTGTTATATAGCAGAAAGATGAAGCTAGGCATAGTCAGACATGCATTCTAGACTTTAGGAAAGCTGATTTCAATAAACTCAGAGAAATACTGGGGGTGATCCCATGGTCAAGAATACTAAAACAGAAGGGAGTTCAGGATGGATGGGAGTTCCTCAAAAGGGAGATACTAATGGGACAATTTCAGACAGTTCCAATGAGGAAGAAAAATGGGAGATGTCTCAAGAAACCGGTATGGATGACTAAGGAACTTACAACTGAGCTAAGTTTTAAACGGAACATGTATAAAAAATGGAAAAATGGGAAAATCACCAAAGAGGAATTCAAACAAATAGCAAGCACATGTAGGGATAAAGTCAGAAAAGCTAAAGCGCAAAATGAACTCAGGCTTGCTAGAGATGTTAAGAACAATAAAAAGGGCTTTTTTTGGGTATGTCCGCAGCAAAAGGAAGAAGAAGGAAACAGTTGGGCCACTGCGTGGAGAAGATGGCAAAATGCTGACAGGGGACAGAGAAAAAGCGGAATTATTCAACACCTTCTTTGCTTCAGTCTTCTCAGAAAAGGCAAAGGATGCCCAACCTAAGGATAATGGGGCAGAAGACAGAATAGGAGAATTTCAGCACAGAATAAGTAAACAGATATTACAGGAATACCTGGTTAACCTAAATTAATACAAGTCTCCAGGACCAGATGAACTACATCCAAGGGTATTAAAAGAACTGGCAATCATCTTTGAGAACTCCCGGAGAACAGGAGAAGTCCCAGAAGACTGGAGGAGGGCAGCAAACGTTGTCCCCATCTTCAAAAAGGGGACAAAAGAGGACCCCAACAATTATCGTCCAGTTAGTCTGACATCAATACCAGGAAAGATTCTGGAGCAGATCATTAAACAGAGAGTCTGTGAATATCTAGAAGATAATTCCATAATCACAAAAATCCAACATGGCTTTCAGAGAAACAAGTCATGCCAGACAAATCTGATCTCTTTTTTTGATAAAATTACCAGCTTGGTAGATGAAGGGAATGCTTCAGTAAGGCCTTTGACAAGGTTCCCCATAATATTCTTGAAAACAAGCTTGTAAAATGTGGGCTAGACAAGGTAACCATTACATGGATTTGTAACTGGTTGACTGGCCGCACCCAAAGGGTGCTCAACAATGGCTCCTTTTCATCCTGGAGAGAAGTGACTAGTGGGGTCCCACAGGGTTCTGTCCTGGGCCCAGTGCTATTCAATATCTTTATTAATGACTTGGATGACAGTATTGAGAGCCTAATTATCAAATTTGCAGATGACACCAAATTAGGAGGAGTTGCTAATACCCCAGAGGATAGGATCAACATTCAAAATGACCTGAATAGACTAGAAAGCTGGGCCAAAGCTAACAAAATGAAATTCAATACAGAGAAATGTAAGGTCCTGCACTTAGGGTGGAAAAATGAAATGCACAGTTATAGGATGGGGGACACGTGGCTGAATAATACCACATGTGAAAGGGATGGGATCTAGGAATCCAAGTAGACCACAAGTTGAACATGAGTCAACAGTGCGATGCAGCAGCTAAAAAGGCCAATGCAATTTTAGGCTGCATCAATAGAAGTATAGTGGAAGATCAAGGGAAGTAATAGTGCCACTTTATTCTGCTTTAGTCAGGCCCCACCTGGAATACTGTGTCCAGTTCTGGGCACCACAATTCAAAAAGGATGTGGAGAAACTGGAGCAGGTCCAAAGGAGGGTAACTAAAATAGTGAAGGGTCTGGAAACCATGCCCTATGAGGAACGACTTAGGGAGCTGGGAATGTTTAGCCTGGGGAAGAGAAGCTTAAGAGGTGATATGATAGCCCTGTTTAAATATTTGAAGGGTTGTCACATTGAGGAGGGAGCAAGCTTGTTTTCTGCTGCTCCAGAGAACAGGACTCGGAACAATGGATGCAAACTGCAGGAAAAGAGATTCCACCTCAACGTTAGGAGGAACTTCCTGACAGTAAGGGCTGTTCGACAGTGGAAAACACTCCCTCGGAGAGTGGTGGAGTCGCCTTCCTTTGAGGTTTTTAAGCAGAGGCTGGATGGCCATCTGTTGGGTATGCTTTGATTTAGAGTTCCTGCATGGCAGGGGGTTGGACTGGATGGCCCTTGTGGTCTCTTCCAACTTTATGATTCTATGATTCCGCTCCTGTCTACCTTTCTTTCTCTATCTGTACTTTTGTGGGCTGAGCCACTTCATGCTAGTTGTTCCCCTTTTCTGAGTCTTCCCTTCTGTCAGCAGGTTTCTCTTCCTGCCTACTCCTTTAACCACCCTACTTAGTTCCAGATACATTGATATACTGACCTGCTGAAACACATGCAGGACAGCCTATGCTTGATTTGTACCTTACTATACACCTCTGCCATCTATGCCAGTGATAAATTATGCCAGCCAACAGAATATTGGCCATAGTAATTCATTTGCTTGCTTGCTTTTTTTTTTTTTTTTACTTTTGTTCCCTGCCCTGGATGTTGACATGCACAAAAGAGAACTTCATTTTAGGTATATGCACATCAAACAAACATGGCCCTCTAAAAAAATTCCAGGCCTAGTTGCCATTGTGTGCCTGGTGGGTAGTGCCAATATGATATATCCTTATGTAAATTGTGCCCCTGTTCACTCCAGAGTCTGGAATGGATTGGATGTCCCTCAGGCCATTTGGATAAATGAGATTGCACTGTAGTTCATTTCATTTCATTTCATTTCTCCAGAGCCCAGAGTAGATAAGGCCTATCTTCTGGACTGGAAGAGGTCACTCAAGAGCAACAAGATGGTCTTTCTTTCTCCCTATCCAGTGCATTTGTGAGCTGTAACCACAGTCCACTGATAGATTAAGATCCATTAGAATTGCTCACAGCACCATCTTAATTTTTAGTTCCTGGCTGTCAGGCTGTGTGGAAAAAGTGATTGGCTTCACAGTGAGCATCATAGCTCACTCATCCACAAATATAACGCTAAACATTAATGTGGTAGCTCTTTTCTTGTGTTATAGTGGTACATTGTACCTTCCTACTTAACATGAATAATTTTAGAGAATATAATTAAAGGTAGCAATATGCACTTTCCATGGAATTGCCCTTTTAATAAATGGAAGAGGAAAATAACTCATTTTATTGTGTATGTGTTAAAAATAGGCAATCTTCCCTGCCATTGTGGCATTCCATTGATTGGCTTCTGTTTTCTGTTATAACATGAACTACATCACAACATATTAATTGATGCTAAACCTGCAAATTAAGAAAGAATACAGTTGTTTTCCGGTACGTCTGTGCTTCCCAGCTGGAGATGTGCTGTTTTTCTGACAATACACAGCAGGTTGAAAATGGCTGTGTTCTGAACATAAGGGGAGGGGAGGGGAGGGCAGGCAAGGGGAGGAATGGGGTGGGGGAGAAAGACAATCACCTGACTGTTTTGTGCTTATGGAGAGTTTGTGGATGGAAGCATAAATAAATGAATTTCCCTTGAATGAAACATTCTGTGATCTGATGCTATATCATTTCACTCCCAGGCTTTCTATTATGATTGTTAACATGGAACGAACAAAAGAGCTGCCAGAATTTCAAGCACACGATACTCACTTATGTACGATTGGAAACACAATGAGTCCATTAGCATTTCTTTAACCTTTGGGGGTGCTATATGTGTGTGTGTCTATATTACATATACATATATATATATATATATAATACTACAGCAAGCTTTCATTTAGGCAGAGCAAAGGGCTTCTGAGTGACTGGAGCAGCTATTGGTTCTGGCAACTTGATGAAGTCCCCTTGTAGCTTTCTCTCAGCACCAGGCCTCATTTTGCCTCATTTGTGTCTGGCTTTTACTTCCAGTATGAATACAACAAGCTATCTTTTCACTGAGTCAGATCATTGGTCCGTTTCACACTGTACAAACAAAGCTCTTTTTCTGTAATTGACTAATTTGGATGACTGCTTTTGTGTTTCCTTCCAATGTAGAGTCACTAGGGATGTTACTGAAGTACACCATTCCGAGATCAGATATTCCTGAATGCTTAACAAGCCCAAACTTTGATGAATTTATTTTTCACAGTTGAAACTAAGATTGATAATGAGTCAATATTTTCTGTGTCTACTTGGGAGCTTATCGCACACACTTTTGCCTTCGTTCTGGGTATAGGCAGGGAATGTGTGTGGCTGAGTGAAAACAGAGTTTATCACATGCTAAACTGTCCTTAAGACATCCTCCTGTCATTGCCGACTCTATGCCGGGCTAAGGCAAATGAATTTTGCTCAGCCAGAAAGTTTTCTTGCTCAGCCGGAATCTTTCCCTGAGCCTCGCCCGGCTCAGGGACAGGTAGGCAATGATGGAGATGACTTGAGGACAGTTTAGCATGGGATAAACTCTGTTTACACTTGGCCATGCACATTCCCTGCCTGTGCCCAGAATGGAGACAAAAGTGTGTGCAATAAGCTCCTAAGTCTACATACTGTATTTCCCCCAAAATAAGACAGTGTCATATTAATTTTTGCTCCCAAAGATGTGCTAGGTCTTATTTTAAGGGGATGTCTTATTTTTCCATGAAGAAGAATTCACATTTATTATTGAACAAAAAAAAAAGAACATTTATTATATACTATATATATATATATATATATATACACACAAACTTTGATAGGTCTTACTTATATTTAATTTAATTTATATTTAATTTATAATTACTTATACAGTATTTAGCAGTTCAGCAAAACCTCTACTAGGGCTTATTTTCTAGGGATGTCTTATTTTCAGGGAAACAGGGTAGCAAAGCATCTAACCACTGCCATTTTCCCTCATACTCAGCTCTTGGATTGTTGTGACCTTTTACAATCTGAAGGAAATGGAAATGTCCCACTAATTCTTCATCAGAGTTTGGAAAGTTACTTCTAAGAAATAATTAATATGGTTATCCTCTTGAGGCCTAAAGGCAGCTCTCTACTTTTATTTGTTGTTAACTGCCTTTGGCTCATGTCAACCCCATGAATGAGATATCTCCAAGAGCCCCTGTCCTCAGCCACTCTCCTAAAGTCCTACAGATTCATGACTGTGGCCTCTTTCATTGACTCTATTGACCTCTATTTCTGCTGCCCTCCATCTTTCCTAGCATTATTGACTATTCTAATGAGTCATTGGGGCTTTCTAGATTGGCAAAAAGAAGTGTGTTCATGGCTGCATGAAACTCTAGCCTTTAGATGAGAAAAAGGGAAAGTGTGCCATGAAAACGCTTTTTTGTGTTTTAGGGGAGAGGAAGAGCCTTTAAAAAGGTGCTGGTTTTCCCAGCTTCTTTTTTAAAAACTGCAGAACAGCGCAGCTCCATCTAAAGGCTGTGGTGCAGCTGCTAAGCATTAAGGAAAAGGCAACTTCATGTCACACTTTCCTGCCAATCTAGAAAGCCCCATCCTTTCTCATGATGTGGCTAAAGTACAATAGCCTCAAATTGGTCATCTTGGCTTCCAGGGAGAGTGCAAGCTTGATCAGTATAGGACCCATTTGTTTGTCTTCTTGGCTGTCCTCACTAACCGCAGCACTTTTCTGCAGCACCATATCTCAAATGAGTGGATTTTCTTTTTCATATTAGCTTTCTTCACTGTCCAACTCTCACATCAGTCTATGGTGATAGGAAATACAATGGCTTGGACAATCCTAACTTTAGGTTACTTTTATAGCTCCAATGTTAAAAGTAAAATTGCTGTTTCTCAGAAATTACCAACACTGGCACTTTTTAGTAACTTGAAAAAATATGATTCCTATAAATTACAGGCCTGTGGTACAAAACACAGTCTCCTTGACACCACCCACAATAGAGTACAAGACTACATCATGAGGTACAGCACAAGCCAGAACTTGAACCATGGAGTATTTCTTCCCCATTAGTTTGGTAAGGACTGGTAGGACTGGTAGCAGCTGTCAAAGAAACAATCGCTACCAACCCCCCTACCAAGCATCAAATGCTAACAACTTATTCAGTACAAAGTCTATCCTGATAAGGTATGGACTTTTTCAGTATTTATTCCTCATAGGCTGCTCTGACATGGTCCACCAAGCAGCTTGGAATTCAAGGAATGGATCAGATCTACAATAATTTCACTTCAGCATTTCTCCAGCATCCAGCATTCCCAACCATTCACTAGGCTGCTGTAGAAAAAAGAAGAGAAAGGAAATTGACACATCAATATGACTCTTGTGCCGAGATTACTGGAACAAATGTTTCCTTTCCCAGTCGAACATTTCCTTACTGTTTGCAGAAGAATTTTATTATTCAAGTTGAAAGAGTCTGCAGGTAGACTGCTCAGCCTAATCAACATCTCACATATAGCAAAGGCTCTGATCCAGTGTTGCACCGTTCAGAGGGAAGAAGGCAAGCAAAGTGAAATAGAATTTCCTGCAAAAGACAAAATGTTGACAAAACTGTATGTCTCATTCCTTAATCCTCTTAAACTTTTTGAAGCACATATTTGTTTTATCCTTTTTGCAAATCAATTTGCAACTGAAGACATATCTCCAACCTTTCACAGATGAAAATCGAGACACATGTGGGCACATAGCATTGGAGTGTGGTTAATATTGCAAAATTTATGAATGAGGAAGCACAGACAAACTAGCAGAGGCTGCAGCTGTTTGTTTTTGCCTGAGCCTATTGGGCAAGACTCTACACACTTTTCCTATTCCCCAGCTGAGTTCATAGAATCATAGGCTACACCTACACTGCAGAAATAATCCAGATTAATACCATTTTAATGGCCATGGCTCAATGCTATGAAATTCTGGGAATTGTGTTTTGTGTGTGTGTGTGTGAGAGAGAGAGAGAGAGAGACACCAGAGCTCTTTGATGGAGAAGGCTGCATGTCTCACAAAATTACAATTCCCAGCATTCCACAGCATTGAGCCATTGAAGTTAGTGGTGTCAACCTGGATTATTTCTACAGTGTGGATGGAGCCATAGAGTTGGAAGGGGCCCATGGGCCATCAAACGTAACCCTCTGTTCAGTGCAGGATCTCTGTCTAGAACAGTGGTTCCCAAACTTTGGTCCTCCAGGTGTTTTGGATTTAAGCTCCCAGAATTCCTGACCATTTGCCAAGTTAGCTAGGGCTTCTGGCAGTTGAAATTCTAAACACCTGGAAAACCAAAGTATGGGAATCACCAGTGTAAAGCATCCAAACAGGTAGCTGTCCAGCTTTTTTCTGAACACATCCAGAGAAAGAAACCTCACCATCTCTCTCATCAATTTCATTGTTGAATTGCTCTCACTGTCAAAAGGTCCCTTGTAATGTTGGATCAAATTCTCTTCTCCTGTAACTTAAAACCATTCAATCTAATTCTATCCTCTGAGGCAGCAGAGAACATACTTGTATCCTCCTCTTTGTGGCAGTTCTTGGGGTATTTAAAGAGTGTGATCATGTCATCCTGCAGTCTTCTCTTCACCTAGCTGAACATGCCTAGCCCCTTCAACCTCTCATATGTTTTGTTCTCCTTAGCTCTTATTATCTTTGTTGCCCTTCTTTGGACTCACTCCAACTCATCTATATCCTTAAATGAAGTGCCCAGAACTGAATGCAGTACTCTAGATGATGCCTGACCAGCGCAAAATATAATGAGAATGGTTACTTCTGTTTACTTGGCAGCTATGCTTCTGTCTCGTAGGCTAAGTTAGGAAATGCTTGCTTTGTTGCAACATCACACTGCTGGTTCATAGAATAATAAAATAGAATTGGAATGGGCCTCATGGGTCACCAGGTCCAAGCTCCTGCTCCATGCAGGATCTCCAGCTAAAGTATTCTCAACATGTAACGGTCATGTCTGACTGTTTGTCTGTCTGTCTGTCTGTCTCTCTCTCTCTCTTTCTGTTCAAACCACTACACCACACTGGCACTCTTTTTTGTTCTTTCCATGTGTACATGTGAAAAAACAACAACAGGAAGACTGCGACACAAAATTCAGAAAAGTGTTGACTACATTCTGACTCATTTTTAAAATTATTTATATCCCACCATTCTCCAAATATACGGACTGAAGTCTGCTAACAACAAATTTCAAAACAATACCAAAGTCTTCAAAAGTATCAACATAAACTTTTTAAAAAACAATTAAAAGATTCACACAGTTAAAAACATTAAACATTTAAAATATTAGAATGTTATTAAAAACACATACAAACCTTAAAATCTGAGTCACACAGTACCCAACCCTCATCAATTTGAAAAAACCTGATGGTGCAAAAATGTTTTTACCTGCCACCAAAAAGAGAGCAGGAATGGGTGATCCTAGCCTCTCTTGGGTGACAGTTCCACAGTGTGGGAGCAGCCACTGAGAAGGTCCTCTCTCTTGTTCCTACCAAACAAGCTTGTGGTGGAACAGAGAGAAGATCCTATGCCAATTATCTTAAAGCAATAGTAAGCTTATAAAGGGAGATGTGCTTCTTCAAATAACCTGGACGCAAGCCATATGGGGCTTTACAGATCAAAAACAACACTTGAATTGTGCCCCAAAATGGACCAACACAAAAAGGAGCTGTTGCAACAAGGGAGTTGTGTGCTCCCTATAGCCAGGTCCAGTTAACAACCTGGATGAAAATCTTTGGGCCAAATAAGGTTGCTAAACACTTTTCAAAGGCAGACCCATGTACAGTTCATTGCAGTAACCCAAACTGGATGTAACCAAGGCATGTACCACCATGGTCAGATCTTATTTCTCCATGTTCAGGAAGTGCAAATTAGGTTGCTTCATATTAAAATAGAATTCTACCCATCTATTCTGTTGTAGATTTTTTTTGACTGAGCTATATTGATACTGTCTCAGCAAACAGACTAGAGGAAATGTGGATAAGGCAGCCCCAGTTCTTATTTAAATAATTCATCCTCAGTCAGGAGGGATATACACACATATGCCCGCTTCTGTTTGCTTATGACCTCCAACTAAATTGAGATGAAAATATCTGGTCAAATCTAGCTTCATACACCTGAAATCAGGGGAATTAAGCTCTATGAAATTCATAAGCCTAGATGCAAGTCAAGTAGATCTATTTATACAGATACTGGTGAATGGATCAAATGCATTAGGTCTATACATCCTCAATCCCCTTGAAATTTTTGCCACTCCAGGCCATCTGATTCAGGACATGCATAAACATAGCTTTATAGGCCAGATACTACTTAGCAATGGACCTTCCTAGCCTTGTTCACCTTATATTTTTAGTATAGCTGTCCTGTTTACAAAATAATTTCCATTTTGATTCCCTTTTCGCTTTGATATAGAGTACAGAATCTCTGACACTGTGGTAGTAACTTTATTGGGCCAACCAAAAAGACACCCAATGGCCTTTTTGGTGGCTTTGAAAGCTTGCCCATTTTGTACTATTTTAGCTGGCCTCTTATACCACAATATGGACTTTGGAATTTATCATATGTATCACCACAAGGCAATCCCTTCATTTGTACATTATTTTAATAATCCTTGCAATAGATTTGTTGACAGTGGTGGCTGGATCTGCTCTGAGTCTAAATTTTAAATGTGTTATCCAAAGCACTGAACCTGTTTTGGAGGTAAGGTTCAACATCTTGGATAGTTCCTTTAAAATCTAGGGTAAATTCCCCACCCCAGTGATATGGAAGTTGACACTGTCTCTATGTAAGGTAGAACATAGAGCTGGAAACCAGGATTCAAATCCGCACTCGGCCATGGAAACCTACTTGGTGACTTTGGTCAAGTCTCACTTGAATGTGTTCTTGAAATTCAACACGGAGAAATGTAAGGTACTGCACTTAGGGCAGAAAAATGAAATGCACAGATTTAGGATGGGGGACACCTGGCTGAATGAAACTACGTGCGAAAGAGACCTAGGAGTCCAAGTAGACCACAAGTTGAACATGAGTCAGCAGTGCGATGAGGCAGCTAAAAAGGCCAATACAATTTTAGGCTGCATCAATAGAAGTATAGTGTCTAGATCAAGGGAAGTAATAGTGCCACTCTATTCTCCTTTGGTCAGGCCCCACCTGGAATACTGTATCCAGTTCTGGGCACCACAATTCAAGAAGAATGTGGAGAAACTGGAGTGGGTCCAAAGGAGGGCAACTAAGATAGTGAAGGGTCTGGAAACCATGCCCTATGAGGAGCGACTTAGGGAGCTGGTTATGTTTAGCCTGGAGAAGAGAAGGTTAAGAGGTGATATGATAGCCCTGTTTAAATATTGAAAGGGATGTCATATTGAGGAGGGAGCAAGCTTGTTTTCTGCTGCACCAGAGACTAGAACACGGAACAAGCTCCAGGAAAATGATGCAAGCTCCAGGAAAGGAGATTCCACCTCAACATTAGGAGGAACTTCCTGACAGTAAGGGCTATTCAACAGTGGAACACACTCCCTCAGAGGGTGGTGGACTCTCCTTCCTTAGAGGTCTTTAAGCAGGGGCTGGATGGCCATCTGTCGGGGATGCTTTGATTGGGAGTTCCTGCATGGCAGGGGGTTGGACTGGATGGTCCTTGTGGTCTCTTCCAACTCTATGATTCTATGATTCATTCTCTTGGCCTCAGAGGAAGGCAACAGCAAACCCCCTCTCAACAAATGTTGCCAAGAAAACCCAGTGATAGGGTCACTTCAGGGTTGCCATAAGTCAAAAACAATTTGAAGACACACAACAAAAACAACAAGGTAGACCATGGTCCAGCTGGGAAACTGTGGGCAGCCAGCTTCATGACTGAGATAGAATTTAAATCATTGACTTAACCAACACATCTCCTCTTCCTTATCAGCTGCTACCCCTTGTTATTTCTTTGTGTATTTCACTACCAGTTTACCATCCTAACTACTTAAATTATGAGGCATGTGTTATTTAGTCCCCAGCAGGGTATGGACTGTTTTTTCTTGCCTCTCCTTCTCTGTAACAGATCTTAAAGCCCATTAAGACTGTGATCCCTCTACCCACTTAGACTTTTCCATGTAATGTGTTCCAAATCAAGATATAAAGAACAGGATGTGTTTCTTCTTTCAGCTGCAGTGGGCATTGCAGATCATATCTTGGTGGACTCTTATGTGGGGCTTGAGTATTGTGATATAAGATGATTATTTCTCTCTGTTCCACCCAGATGGCTTTAGAAGATGTCCATGGGTGTGCTCACTGGGGTGAGAAACTAGGTGACACAATGATTCCCCCCCCCATAAGTTATTTCACGGTTACATTAATTTAGACAAGCTGGTTTTGACATTCTGCTGAAGGCTGTTACCTGTTCAATAATTCTATGATAACAGAGAGATTTTCCAGGAGAACTTCCCTTCAATATATCTAGAAATGAGATACTATAATCTCAAGTGTTATTGTAGCCTCTTGCTACTGATAGAAGTGGATTATGGAGCCATTTTACTGTATAAATATTGTGACCTTCTGCCGGGTTTGGATTTTATCTCTCCTTTTTATAGCATGTAGATTAATTGGATTCTGGTGAAATGCATTTGCATTATACTCATTTAGGAGGAGATAATCATAAAATTAGCTGGCAGAGGCCCTTTATTTGAAACTACCCATTTCACCAGCCCAAGTGATCCAGATCATACCATGCTACCAGAGCCTGAAAGTAATTTGTTACAAAAAACTAATTACTCTTAATTCATTCCCTTTCCCCAAACAAAGGTAAAATTACAGTATATTGTTGTTGTAACTTAATAAAAGATAAAACCACTTTTTTTTTTCCATTGTAACTCTCATAAAGGTTACATTTTTGCACTGCAGCTCTCAGAATCCCCTAGGCAGCATGGCCACTCTCTGTGGACTCTTTCAAATGGGGAGGAATTTCTCCCAACTCCGAATGGAGCCAATGCGGATTTATGTAAATTCGCTTGTTTAGCGAATTTACATGAACCCCTGCTCCGTTCGGAATTACTTCCCATTACCCGAAAATAACCCCCTCCTGCCCAAGTTTGCATGCGAAGCTTTAATTCGCAATAACGTAAAACCCATAATTGCATTCGAATTGGCTTCCCTCTTGCCCGAATTTGCATGTGAAGAGTTAATTCGCAATAACGTAAAACCCATGATTGCATTCGAATTGATCTTAAATTATACTTCCAATTTAGCCTTGTATGAAAGAGTCCACTGACTGAAGGTGTCTGGGAGATGTAGTCCAAAAAATACCTTCTGCAAACTCTGATAACAGTAATTTTAAAACTACTTTTACAGCTACAAGGTTTCAGGCTCACAAAATAGTGGAAGAGAAATATTGTATGGTTCAAACGGTGGAACATTTTGTGGGGTGGAACCTGCAGGAGGAGATGAGAGCTGCAAGACGTGGAGGCTCTGATCCCTTCTGCTCTTCCTCATCCCAAACTTTGATATGTGTAAAATTTACATGTGCATTGAGTTAAATGTTGAATTTATTTAAATAAAACTGTTCCAATTTGGAAAATGTTATTTCTTTATAAGATATTAAAATAGGAATATACATGAATGTGCAAATAAACATACACACACTAAATAAACAAAATATTTTTATTTATATACGATGTCAAGTGGGGGTGTGTGACATCCATATGTAAATGCAAATGGGGGTCCCAAGGATAAAAAGATTGAGTATCACTGGTGTAACAATAGGTATCACTCTTTTTCATTTCTATCCACCACTACTACAGCTTCTGTCTGTACCATTGACATCTGCCCAGACCCTACCATAGTGGTAAGGAGACACACAAATATATATGGATTTTAAAGGAGCACCCAGGACCTACCAGTCTGGATATAAATGTGAGATGAAACCTATAGCAGTATGTGCACACACAGTAGTCACTCCAGTAAGAAACCAGCAACAAATTGGACACTGAGTTTCAGTACATCTTTGGAGATTGCAGTAGAGTGCAAACCATGGAACAGTAGTAGCTGGTGGCTTCCAAGTCAGGAGGATGGTGAATCTATTTCAGGTTCTGGGTAGCTTTAAAGGTGGTATCGAAAGTATTGAACCTGTTTATAAACAGAATTCAGCACTTTGGAGAACTCAAAATCAAAAGCTGGGCTGCACTTACCACTCCCTTGACATGGGAACCAGCAGCCACCACTGGCTTGGAAGTGATTGGTTACAATAAACTAGCTGTGTGTAATACTTTCTTCTTCACAATAATGAAGGCATGGCTATACTACATTTCACTTGTCCTTTTCTGATATGTAACCACTCTGATTTAGCTCTGCGACCCTCCGTCGTTTCATTTCTTTGCCAAAAATTATTTTTAACAGGCATGGACTGAGGAAGATGCCTGTGGGCTTGAAAAGCTTGCATAATATATTTTGTCCCTTTTGTTTGGCCTAATAAAAATATCACCACAATTTGCTTTTTGGAGTTTGCTATAATTTGCATGCATCAAATGTCCCCATTTGCAACTTTGACTTTAGTGGATTTGATTATTAATGGATTTGATTAATATGTTCTCGGGGGGGGGGGTATGATGTATATTTGTATCTGTATTTTATCTTTGTAAGCTGCTTTGATTGTTCTCACAAAAAGCGGAATAGAAATTAAAGCTTTATTTATTTGTTATTTTATCATCCAGCCTGACTTTCTTGTCAATTTGACCATCGAGTTGAGCTGGAGGATGTAAAGATGCCTAAAGAGAACACTTCTCTAGGCATTTGTAGATCTCTAGCAGAATTCTGTGGTCATCTTCCATTGGGAGGGGAGGCAGGGGAGAGAAGAGGAACCTGTAACTCATCAGTTTTTGTTGGACTCCAGCTCCCATTAGCCTCAGCCAACATAGCCAAGAGTTAGGCATGATGGGCAGTGTGATCCAGCAACAAGAGAATGTCAAAACACTATCATATCTTTGTTCTGTCCTGGATTGCATTATATACTTTCAGTGATACTGATAATAACCTGATTAAAGCATCGATGCTATGAGCTCTTATGTGGAATTAAGCCCCATTAAACATAGTGAATGTAATTAAACTCATTTTTGTTGTCCTTTGCCACTCATCATATCCATTATTCTCTTGGAACACAAATGTTTTAAATCAGGAGTCGAAAAAGCTGTAGCCTCTAGAGGTTGCTGGACTTCAGCTGCTGTCATCTCCAGTCAGCACGGGGAATGGTCAGTGATGATGGAAATTGTAGTCTAGCAACGTTTGGAGTTCATTTGGACCCCACCCTCTCTTTAAATAAATAAATCTATTTGTCTGAAAATGTTACAATCTATTGGTTTGAGTGGGAGGAGGGGAGTCAGATTTTTTCCAAAATTGTGATTGATGGTGGAAGATCTTTTGCTTCAGGTAAATTTCTCAAGTACTTTGAGAAGTGTCTCCTACCGTCAGTCCCCCAGTTCATTTATCTAACTCCACTCTCCTGGTCAGCTGAAAGAAAAGGAGGAGGACAAGCAGGCAGCAGCCATGTGAACCATGTAGGCACAGAAAATGTTACTAATAATCAAAGTCTAGGTTCATTGTACATTCAAAAATTATAAAGCTATTATCATTGACTTGTGAATGGAGTACTATCACATTTCAGTGGCATCTCTATTAAATAAGCATGGAAAGGAAACATGGAAGTGGTCATCTGAATCAAGTCTCTTCCTCGCTGCATAGGTATAGTACTTAGATACCACTAACTGCCATGACACCATCTTATGGAAACCAAATTACAAATCCCAGGATTCCAAAGGATGTAGCCATGGTAGCTAAAGTGTTATTAAATCATTTGAGATGTGGTTCTAGAGAAGAGTGCTAAGTTCCCATTAACAGCTTTGGAATGGGTCATAGCATTGGTCCTTCTGGTTCATTAAAGTCTATACTGTATCAAGTTTGGAGAGTCTTTGGAGAGTCTTCAAAATGTTCTCAAGATGTTTTGGAGCTGAATTCCTAAAGCCCTAGCCAGTATAGTCAGTGATAAGGCTCTATCCCAATGTATCTGGAAAGTACGTTTCCCTACTCTAATAGGCCACAGCTCCCCAGATTTTCAGACTAGCATATTTCCCAGCTCCACTTGAAGATACCAGGGACTTAATGTAGGACTTTATTCATGTATCACATCTACTCCGCTTCTAAGCTAATGTGTCCATTCATTCTTTGTTATTCCAAATTCTTCTTCTAAGGCCAGGAAATCATACCCTGTGAGGAGCAATTTAGGAAGCTGGGTATGTTTAGCCTGGAGATGACATGATAGCCATGTTTAAATGTTTAAAAGTGTGTCCTATTGAGGATAGAGCAAGCTTGATTTTAGCTGTGCCAGAGATTAGGGTCTAATCTGCCCTGCAAAAGTAATGTAGGTTGAGAATTGCCATGGCTCAATGTATGGGTTTCTGGGATTTGTAGTTTTGTGAGATATTTAGCCTTCTCTATCAGAGAGCTCTGGTGCCATGATAAACCACAAATCCCAGAATTTCTCAGCACTGAACCATGACAGTTAAAACAATGTACAACTGCATTATTTCTGCAGTGCAGACTAGTCCTAGGACCTGGAACAATGGATTCAAACTACAGGAGAAGAGATTCCATCTAAATTT
Organism: Urosaurus nigricauda; assembly: GCA_034509955.1. Taxonomy (NCBI): domain Eukaryota; kingdom Metazoa; phylum Chordata; class Lepidosauria; order Squamata; family Phrynosomatidae; genus Urosaurus; species Urosaurus nigricauda. Next base: position 353,765,027 of record JAOEGL010000001.1, on the reverse strand, counting down.
TAGGAAGAACATACTGGTGGCGAGAGCTGTTCAACAGTAGAATACATTGCCTCAGAGTGTGGTGAAGTCTCCTTCTTTGGAGATTTTTAAACAGAGGTTGAGTGACTTTCTGTCAGGAATACATTGATTGTGTGTTCCTGCATGGCAGGGGTTTGGACTGGATGGCCCTTGTGGTCTCTTCCAACTCTATGATTCTATGGAGTTTATCATATGAAGGAGATTGGCAGTTTATCCTGTGAATATCCTGGAAAAATCGCATAATTACACGGAACAATTTCACACAGTGTGATACAAAACCCATCATTAAAGTGGTCACAAAGAAGCATTATTGCACATCTTTCTACTTTCAGGATTTCAGTGACAAAGCATTTCTGATTGCATTTTATTTGCGTAATTGAGTGTGATAATCATTCACGCAATTATAATCTGTCTAATTATAAGATTGTATGTACAGCACTGTGTAAATTTGCAGATCTATACAAATAGTAACAACAATAACAACAACAACAACTTGCCATTTTCCTTTTATTTGTGGGATGCTTTAATCTCTCTTTAATGCCAAAATTAGCCCCAGTGTGATAAACTCCAATGAAATATCTATGCCCTCTTCTTTTCCAGGCTTCTCAGAGCAGCTTACAAGATCAAAACATCAAACACATTTGATGATAAGTCAAACAAAGTAATATGAATTATAAAAGATATGAAAGCAGCATAAAATCCATTGGTAATTTTTAAAAAAGTTTAGAAGCTAAAACAGACAACAACAAAAAAGGCATGAGAAAATGCATACAATTTTGCCTGGTGCCAAAATAACACCAAGGTATGCACCATTTGAGCTTCTCTAAAGAAAACAGGTCATAATTTGGGGACCACCATTGAAAAAGCCCTTGCTATGGTCATCCACTTCATCTCACCTGGCAGGAGCACTTGCAGAATTGCTTCAAACAAGGTTCTTCAAGTCAAGATAGGAACATATGGAGATTAGCGGTGCTAGGACTGAAAGCTTTGGCTGAAGCCTCTGGTTCTCTGGTGGAAAAACAAATATTTGGATGATAGTCACTGGAAAAGAATGTTTGATTTTTGCATGTGAATTATACATGGGAGGTGGCTTTAAAGCCTAGGCACCCCTCTCTAGCCATTCACAGCCAGTTTCAGGACTCTTTAGCTCAGGACAGTATTTGACTAGATACACATTAGATCCCTTATACCATTTGAAACCAGATAGGGAATGATGTTCCTGCACCACAACTTATAAGCCTTCATGAAGAAGCAGCAACACGGACTGTAGAAATAAAACTCCCCATGGTCTGACAGTAAGCACAGGGCCTGGAAAAATGCCCCATCTGTCATATATGTTGTATGTTGACACAGGATGCAATCCATAGTAACTATAACTACAGTTTTTGTAGCTACTGAGGTTTGACTTCTGGCTAGTCACTGAAAAAAGGTTTCCCACACTCTATCTCTGTATTACCATATTACATGGTTAGCTAGGTTTCACTCAGATTTTAAGACATTTATTTCCAGATTTTCTTTAAGCCCAATCTGCTGACCCAGAAGCAATTCTGGCCAATTTTCCAAATTTTGCCCACTATAACATCAGAATTTTTTTGAGATTTTGATCCTGAAATTTCAGGGAAATGGATGCTCCTAACCTCATACCCTCCAAAGCTGTTAATGAAGAAAAATACCCCTGCTAGGAGAGGCTGCAGCAGTTTGCATTTGTCTCAGCCTATAGGGAAGGGCAAGAGTCTCTCCCCTCTTCTGTTTTCCCTCCTACTGATTCAAATTAATTTGAGTGCAGACTACTTTTGTACTTTGAACTCAGTTTGCAGCAGTTGAAGTAAACCAAAACACAATGGGACATTGGGAAGAGGAGGAGGAGGAGAGAGATTGGGACATTTTAGCAGATGTAGAAAAGATGGGACAACAGAGGATTGATTAGGATTGCCCCTGCTAAAACAGCATATTTAGAGAGTATGTAGCCTGGAAATCCTAGTGAAGAAAAAGTTATAGATAAGTAGGTGTCAGCAAATTTTATGTGATATAATATGCTAAAAATGGTAGCCACCTGTATGTTACTGTTGTAATATTTACTGTTGTAATTTTTATATTGAAGGGAGGGAGGGCTGAAGGGTTGGGGGATCTGGAGGTTTGTTGTTGTTGTTGTTGTTGTTGTTTTGGTCATTATTTTTCTATTTCTCTGTATTTGTATTAACTTCTGTTGTTATCCACCCCGATCCCCAAAAGAGAGACGTGGGATACAAATAAACATTTTATTATTTATTATTATATTATTATTATGTTAGTTGTGAGCATTTTGTAGAAATTTGCTGAGCTGCTATAGTACTCACAAATTCACAGACATTTCAAATTCCAAGGAATACTTAAACCAATGGAAGGTTGATAAACAGTGCATCTGCTTTGAGGAAAGCGAAAAACCAGTTGACTGAGTGCAAAGCATGTTTTTGGTATACCTCTGGAAAGGTTGGTGCATTGTAAACCAGGGTCTGCAACAAACTACACAGAGTTAAATTGGACCTCATTCTTTGATCAAACCACACAATTGTTGGTTGCATATAGGTACCGATAACCACCACTTTCTCTGTATCTATACCTGCATTATTAGAGATCATGCAGGAAGGAACAGTTGGGTGTTTCCTTCACCATGTGACTCTTTATGACTATTTTTTGCAGTGATGTGACAGACAGGCCACAAGTTGACACAGTGTCATTTCAATCAGCTTCAGATACATCACCTTCATTACAACCTGGGTAGCCACATCTCCAAACCAAAGGCTCTTTGAGACAGAGACTTGAAAATATATCGACACAATGCTGACTCTGGACCTAAACAGACCTAGGACCTGCAGTTTCCAGCCCGATATAACCATGGACAGGCTTACTCTAAGAGACAGTTTCTCTGTGTTCTCTGAGTACAGATTATACAGATTGTCATAACCATTGCTGAGTTTGTTAAAATATAGTAGAATCTGCACAGTCTGAATCATGGCTTTATCAGACATAAAGGGGCCATTTACAAAATCATTCCCCCCCATTGCCTGTGAGCTAAACACCCCACCCCTGAGATATATGAGATATATTCACACTTTCCCCAATCTTCTCTGCGCAGGGCAGAGATTAATAAAATGACCACAGGGTGAGAAAATAGTATGTGGAGAAATCTTCACTCTGTCTTGGTTGGCTGGTGAATTTGATGTCAATGGGATGCTGAACCTTCTCTGGGTTATAGTCTGAAGATTAAAGGCACTATCCAATGTGTTAAACATATTTTAGGAATAACACTTTGCATAGCTCCTTTCAAGCTGATAGAAAACTGAAGTTTGAACTAAAGCCTAGGACACACTTACCATCCCATTGTCAATTAGGCCACTAGCCACCAATGCTCCCTGCTATGCATTTCTAGCCTGTTGGAGCTTACAATGTTTTATGCAAACAGGGGGAAGTGTAGTCCCTTTTAAAATGGATCGTTCCTTTTTTAATTCCTCTGTTTTATATTTTGTAAGCTGCTCTGAGCATATTCTTTGTGGAGGAGGAAAGTGTGTTGTATATTTTTTAAATTAATCAAATAATTAATAACAGGAAATTCACAAAGTGGTTACGGCTGCAATGTCTTTGATGGCTGTTAAAAGAAGGAGGGCCAGTGTGATCTACTGAGGGACTAGGTCTAGATCATTCACTGGACTGGGACATGGGAGATATGGGTTCTAGTCCACAGTAATCCATGGTATTCACTGAATTATCTAAAGCTAGTCCCTTTGCCTCAACCTGACCTACTTCACATGGTTGCTGTAAGGAAAAGGTGAGGAAGAAGAAAGCCCTGTATGCCATCTTCAGCTTATGGGAGGAGAAATGAGATTTTTTAAAAATAAAGTAACACCCAAAAAGTGAATGAATGAATGAATGACAATGGGAAATAAATAGACAAATTCATATCATGGATACCAGTAAGAAAGACTTCAGAAGATTTCAGTGGTCCATCTAGATGTCAAAGTGGGATCTTCAAATTGAATACCAGTGCAACTAGAAAACAACAGAAGAGGGCAATTGTCTTCTTGTCCAGCTAGGAAAAAATGGCTAGCAACTACTCTAGCCATAATGATGGATTACCAGGCATTTAGTCCAAACCAATAGAGCTCTTATAGTTGTATTTCTGTCAATCTTTTTTTAAATTCCTCATTGATCCACTGTCTCATAGAGAAGTATTTGAAAGAAAAACTTGTGCTTGGTATTCAGGTGAGCAATATTCTGTGGAATATTCTGGGAAAGGAGTATTAAATGCAAATCAGACATTTTTCTTTCATATGACAAGTCCTCCCCCCACCTTTGATGGTTCTGAGTGGAGTGACTGATTGCATGATAACTTTATAATGATAATTTATAAGGTGTCAATGTTAATACAGCAGTTTGTTTACAACAGGCACTTATAGATAATGTTATAAACACATAATGCATCACAAATGATTTTTCTTTGTCTGGAATGTTGTAAGAAACAATACAATGTCATAGTAGCTAGATATGTTCATTTAGTTAAGTGTGTCTTCAGGAATTCAGCGAGAAACAATAGAGTGCTTTAGGGCAGAGGTGGGCAGGCTTCAAAGTGTTGGAGCTACTTTTTTTGTTGTTGTTGTTTACCATTAAGTGGGCTTTGACTTATGGCAACTCTATGAATAAGAGAACTCCAAGACACGCAGTCATCCAGTGTCCTGCTCAAGTCTATCAGATTCAGGGCTGTGGCTCCCTTGATTGAATCAATTCACCTTTAATGCAGTCTCCATCTTTTCTACTGCCTTTCATTTATAATCTTTTCCAGAGTCACACCATCTCATGATATGTTCAAAGTATGACAACCTCATTGTAGTCATCTTTGTTTCCAGGGAAAGTATAAACCTGATTTGCTCTGGGACCCGTTCATTTATCCTTTCAGTAGTCCATGGTGTCTACCAAACTTTCCTCCACCACTCATTTCAAATGAGTTTTTTCTTCCTATAGTGTTAGCTGTATTTCTTAAATTGTTGATGTGCCTACCCCCAGTTTTCATTCCGGCTTTCTCTGAGTGCATGGCATGATAGCCATATTTAAATATTTGAATTGATGTCATTTTGAGAATGGAGCAAGCTTGTTTTCTCCTGCTCCAGGCATGGAGCAATGGATTCAAACTACAGGAGAAGAGATTCTACCTAATCATTAGGAAGAACTTCCTGATAGTAAGAGCTGTTCAATAGTGAAATATGCTGCCTCAGGGTTTGGTGGAGTCTCCTTCTTTGGAAGTGTTTCAACAAAGATTGGATGGCCATCTGTCAGGAATGCATTGATCGTTCATTCCTATATGGTAGAAGGTATTCAATAGATATTCTGGTACCAAGAAGGGAAAGAATGTTCAAGTACATCTAAAAAATAAATAAAACTTTTGTTTATATCCCGCATTTTGTGAAAACAATCAAAGCGGTGTACAATATATTAAAAACACACAATAATATATACACAATATCCCCTCTTAAAAAAGAATTAAACAAGTTAAGATTTGAAATTCCATAAATAATTAAAAACAATTAACAACGGGCATAGCCAAACATAGTCCATAATGTCTCCATGGTATATGGGAGCAGTCGCTATATGGCCGAGTACCTCATCCTGGAAAGGCCTGTTCTTAAACTGTGGGCCGTGGACCCCTGGAGATTTGTGATGTCCTCACAATAGGTCCATGAAGGCTTGAAGAAATGTTATGAACTTCTTTAGTTATAAAAGAAAGGAAGACAGACATACAGACATCAAAGAACAGGAGTATTTTGCTGGTGATAGACATCATATGTACAAAATTTCATTACAATATCTCAAATCATTCAAAGCTTATTGGAATATAAATGTTTCTATACAATTTGAAAGTTTAAATGATACTTATAAAGACTAAAGATGGACAGATGGATGGTCAGACAAAACAACTACACACTGAACATAATGAATAGGCTTCGTCTGGAGATCATAACTGTTTGATAGCAAATAAAAAGTATACTCAGCGCTTACTTCTGTACATAGTGAGAACATGCAAGTGAATAACAATGAGTACATGACATTTCTTATTACCATGCATGCAGCCAGAAGCACCCCCCTACATAGATGCACCTAACTAGTGTTGTCCACATTGTGTCACCACATTGTTTGAGCATCTATTGCTTCCCAGACAATAAAGACCATCAATTCTTGCTACACTGTGAAGTTTGTTGGCTGTCATAAGGTAAAATTTTGTTTTGTTTTTGGGAACTGAGACATTAGATAGGATTATTCCTTAAGGAACAGCAATTTCACCTCAGCAATTGTTTGACAGATTCTTCCTGGTTAGTAATATTAGCATATCTGTCAGATATCTTCACCCACTTAAATATGCTCAGCTTAAACACTACAGGAGAAAACACTACAGTTTTTCAAGTGCAAGACAAGATCAAAGCAATAATGAAAAAGTTGGAACTGTGGCACCATTGCCTATCAAACCAAAACTATGAAACATTTCCAATCTCATGATCTCGACCAACGAAGAGTTGTCTGAGGGAAACATTTGAAAGATTTGCCTGTTCCCACTGCAAGTAAAAACTGGATTAAGGATCTTTTTTTTTCCAGTTAATATGTACAAGAGGTTATCCAAAAGTTTTAATGACCACATTTTTAAAAATTGACAGAAAGTTTGTTTTGATTTATAGTTGTTAACTTATCTCTATGTAGTCACTATCTAGATTTATACATTTTCCCCAGCGTATCTTTACCCTCCGAATACCTGATATTGTAGAAGTCTGCAGATTGTGCCTGAGAAGGATTTTACACTTTAGTCACTTCTGGCAGAGCCAGTCACAAAAATAAAGGATGCAATGAGCTGATTTTCTCAGCAACGTGCACTTAGAGACCAATGATGATACTGACAAAATTTCATCAATATGCCATAATAACTTCCGGGTGATAATTATTACTTTACGATACCCCTTCGTAAGGCACAATCTGCAGACTTCTACAATATCAGGTATTTGGAGGGTCAAGATACACTGGGAAAAATGTATAAATCTAGATAGTGACTACATAGAGATAAGTTAACAACTACAAATCAAAACAAACTTTCTGTCAATTTTTTGAAAAGGTGATCATAAAAACTTTTGGATACCCCCTCATATGAACTAGAAAGGCTTACAGCAGAAGAGGAAGACAAGCTCATAGAAATATCCATGGATGGTGTTCTCAAATTGCAGTTCAAGAAACAGACCCTTCCAAATTTCTGGACTCACTTTCAAGGAGATTTTCTGGAACTTTCGAAGAAGGCTATGAAAGCATTGATGCCTTTCATAAAAACATGTTTGTATGCAAAATCATTCTCTACTCTTGTTGGTAGCATAAACTTTCATAGACTTGCCTGCATTTGAGGAGATAGGCTCAAGTCTATGAAAGCTCAAGCTACCAACTTCTTTCAGCTATTCTCAAAGGTGCTACAAGATCCTTTTGCATAGGGATGTTCGGTTAGCTAAATGTGTGATCTCTCTGGAACACAGCAAGAAGCAAGATAATATTTTGGTAGATGAATCTATTCATTTAGGCTACACAAGTGCTCTGACATGCAGTGATAAGCAAATAATATTGTAACATACAGGCATGTTGCTTTGGCTAATGTATGTTTTATCCACGTGGAATGCCTTAAGGGGCAACACAGTCCTATAGTAGACAGATATGCTAGATTTTAGTTGGATAGTAGAGCCATGGGTAATAGATAGCAATGTCTATATGTTCCCTCTGCTTTGGAATTTGGAATGAAGTTCTTTTGAAACTAAAATAGCAATGCTACCTTAATCCTGAATAGTGTGTGCCTGTATGTGAATGGGTTCATTTGTACTTCTTGCAATAATCTTGCCAGATGTTATCTTCACTGATAATGGAGCCAGTTAAGACTAGAAAGAGCTATTTTGCTTGCTATATTAGCACTTCCACTTTTGAATAATCCCTCTAGCATGATTCTGTAGTATTTACAATTTTTATAAGTACCGATTATATTTTCAAAGTCAAAGTGGAATAAAATTAGTGCATTGTAGACGGTCATTGTGCTTTCTTTATAGTCAGCCTTATGCGTATTTGAATAATGCTTTATGAATGTAATTTGAGAGGTAAGAGCTTGATTCTTTTTTAAAAAAAATACACTTACATGGGCAGTGTGAGCTCTTGCTGAGGATCTTCAGTGCATGGCTATTGTGTCCTTGGAGAGTTAATAAAGAAAAACTTGGTTACATGGATACACAGTGGCATGTGGGTGGAATTCAGGTAAATGAGTATTTATTCACATTCTTCTAGCAGCCAAGAGGGAACACCCCTATTTTGATCATGCCACTTACACAGTCAGTTTCAACTTGAGAAAATGAACTGTATAAATATCTCATTCACAAATGTGAAAAAAGGGGAAAAAGTGCATATTTTGGCCATCAGCAACTATGGTTGTTTGTGGAAGAGGAATTGAAAAAGTCTTTATAATGCACCCAGAAGATATGAATGGATGTCTAGAGAAAGAAATTTAGGCTGAAATATACGAAACCTGACCATACCTTTGGAAAATTATTTGAGGACTACAGCTCCTAGAATCTGCCAGCCAGCTGGGAGCTGTAGTCCAAAAATGGGACACTCCCAAGCTCCGAGAAGCTGTGTTATGTCAGTTGTGTCTCTTCCCATCTGGCCCAGGCTTGCCCACTTTCACCAGCATTTGCTATCTAGATTGTCACATTACATTTGATCTTAGCCAAAAGGCAAGCTAGATTGTCAATCAAAAAGTGATTTTTGGATTATTGGGTCCATTAATTTCCAGTATGCTCAGGCAAAAGCAAATTGTTGTACCCTCTCCTCGCTTGTGTGTTCTTCCTCCTCAATAATTATTGCCAACTTGATCCCACTCTGATGTGTGGTGAGATGTGTCCTGGTTTTCAACTGTGAAATGTTGGAGGGTATGTTACTATAACTGTGTAGTGTGGATAACTATGTGGACATGTCCTGTGAAAGCTCTTTGCTAGCATAAACAGACTTTTGATACTCCATCCCTCCAATAGTGCTGTATGCTGGGAAGGGCCGGGTGGAATTAGCAAGCAATGTCATCACTCCTTCTAGATAAACACCTGTGTGGAGTGTCAGGCATAAGTAGGAGATTATAGAACACATCTTGCTAAGTGCCACTTATAAGTACAACACGTGTACCTCACAGGAACTGTCATCTGAAAAGAAAAGGCAAGAGTTTGCAACCATAGTGTATTACATCATTAGGGAAACTGGAAACGTATCAATGCTCATGACTGCCAGAATCTGTGACTACCTTGGAGTCTCAAGGCTGTTGAACATTAAAAAACAAAAAAACAAAAAACAAAACCCTAAATTTAAATGAAGATGCTGCACAGCAAGTGGAAAATAACATGAAAAACATGTGCAAATCTGTGAATGTGAAAATGTGAAAACTGTGTGCAAGATATTAATGGTGTAGAATGTGGCATGCCACACACAGGATACATGAAACACTAAACAGTAAGGGCTGTTTGACGGTGGAACACACTCCCTTGGAGTGTAGTGGCGTCTCCGTCCTTGGAGGTCTTTAAGCAGAGGCTGGATGGCCATCTGTCGGGGATGCTTTGACTGGAGTTCCTGCATGGCAGGGGGTTGGACTGGATGGCCCTTGTGGTCTCTTCCAACTCTATGATTCTATGGCAAATTGTTGATAATATGGTCTATTTAAACCTTTATCTTCACCATCGTTGTTGTATTGTGTGCCTACAGGGGTTTTCTTAGCAAGGTTTGTTCACAGGAGATTTGCCATTGCCTTCCTCTGAGGCTGAGAGCCTGAGAGTTGCCCAAGGTCACCCAGTGGCTTTCATGACCAAGCTGGGAATCAGACCCTGGTCTCCAGAATCCTTGTCCATTGCTCAAACCACTACACCACATTGGCTCTTTTATAATCATAGTGATCATGTTTTTCTCCAGCCTTAAATTTGTGCATGCTATTTATTTGCCATTGTGCAAACAGTATCTTTAAACGCGACAGCTAAAAACACATTTATGTTCAACAGGTGGGGCATAAATAACCTTTGCTTTCCAAATTGTTGTTTGCACACATGAGACAGCAATCCCTGATTTTGACACTATTCTGAGTTACATGTCAATTAATTGCCCATAGTGCAACTCAAAGAGAGCCAGCTTTTGTAGGGCCACGGAAACCTTTAGTATTGCACAGGAATGCCGGACAACTTCTAGAACACCATAGAATGTTTGGAGACAGGTGCCCAGTCAAACTGGTGGGGCTCTTGGCAGTATATCAGATGTGGAACAAAAGGCCTGCCAGATGTGACATTAATTCAACATTCTTCCCTATCCAATCTCCTCTCTTTCTGTATTTATCCTACATACTCATCCCAGTATGTACACTTTCATGCAGGCATGAACATACCCCTTTTTGCCAGTCTAGATCAGGACCATGAGAGTTTTAAAAGCACTTTTAGGTCATAATGGGCTGATCTAGACTGGAAAAAAGGAGTGTGTTCATGCCTGCATGAAAGTGTAGCCTTTAGATGACCCACACTGAAAGTTTGGCATGAACGCACTTCTTTTGCATTTTAGTGGGGGAAAAGCAGCTTTAAAAAGGAGCTGCTTTTCCCAGCTTCTTTTAAAAAAGGGTGTAACAGTGCAGCTGTGTCTAAATGCTGCAGTGCAACTGTGCAGTTTTTTAAAGCTCCCAAACCCTAGCTCCAGCCCTAATCCGAATCCTAGACATGCGCAGTAGGGACTTTGGAATGCTTTATCTGTTATGCAACTGCACATAAAATGTCAATTCACTCATAAGATAAAGAAGTTTATTCATAAACTTAAATTGTAACAGATTTAATATCTTTTTAAGGGGGGGAGGGATGCAGTTTGTTTTATTGATGTAATAGTATTTTAATGTGTAAGCTGCCTCGATTGATCTCAAAGGGGTGGGGTAATAATAATAATAATAATAATAATAATATGCCATTCTGAAAAGGAAGCTTCCACCTCTCCAGATATTCCAGGTGTGCATGGGCCTGTCTCCATCAAAACCTGAGCCTTTTTATTGTCTCACTTAAATGTTTTCTATATTACACACATTCTTGATAAAGCCTTGGATTTTCCAAAAAACCTTGCCTTTTTTAATGTTAACATGTAGCTGCTGAAAACAAAACAAAACCCTATAATGTATAAATCCTATTATTCTTCTGGATGCTTGTGGAAATCTACATTGCTTAGTAAGAAAAAGATTATAATTTATTCTGCCAACATCTTTCTTAAAATCTAAATGAATTCTCCCACAAAATTGACTTGATCTTCTTCAAATGTAAAGCACGCTTTGGGACTCACTTCATTTCAAATGGATTATGTACTTCAAGTACAACTATACTTATTCAGGAAAAAAAAAAGACTTGACTGCTTTATGTTTGATTCACAATCGAAACCGCAGTAGACGTCACAGGAGGTTTAAGACCAGGCGCTCACACATATACTTAGTGCATTTGATTACAGATCAGCAGGGGATAAACAAAAACACCCTCTTTTTGTTATATTAAAATCATACTTTTGTTCCCATGTTAGATGCTCACAACACTGCTTTCACAAAAATGGAATGAGCAGCACGCAGTCGAAGCAGTTGCAAACAAATATCTTATTTACCATTTTTATTTAAATGTATTATGGAAGAAAGCAGCAAAGAGAGTAGAATATTTTCATTCTTCAGATGAGAAGACCTTTTTTGGGGAAAAGGAATCCTTAGAAAGGCTGCAGTAGCATGCACGATATTGAACAGCACAGAGCATAGTATAGATGTTGCCTTCCTAAAAATAAGTTGAAGAAACAGGGGGTTGAATTCTGTTGGTTAGTCCCGGGTAGAGTAGGCCTATTTGAATCAATTAGCGAATTGTGAGTTAATATGTTCGTAAGTCCCATTGATTCAACGCGTCTACTCTACTGGGAGCTAGCAAAAGAATTCAGGCCAGGGTCTATACAATAGAGAAGGAGCTTGGTTCTAGCTAGGTTTCACCTTCCCTGGAGGTATCTTCCCATGGATGTTTCCTCAAATACATACTTGTAGTTAGCTTGTATCTTTTTATGCATTTCTTAGAATATGTGCTGGTAGTTGTTTGTATGACTTTTTTGTATCCCTGAATTGAATTATTATTTTGACACACACTGCATTTTCACAACTGTTGGGTATAAAAGGGAAAAGGGAACATTAGGCACAAGCTAAAGTGGGGGTAGGAAATGTTAAAGGGGGGCAAGTGAGTCAAAGGGAGGCAACTGACAGTTAGGGTGGATGCAGGTTACCCTAACTGTCTGGCATTGTCTCAATGATTGGCTGGTAATAAAGATGTGCACTGATGCTTAACGTGTGTGTGTGTGTGTGTGTGTGTGTGAGGGCAATCTCACAGGGCTACTTGCTGATCGTAGAACCATTGTGCCCCATGTCCCCTTGACCTGCATTTGCTTATACCTGGTTAACCCAGAGAATATTTTATGGTAACAGCAACTGACTCCTTACCACATCTTATTCCTTGATTATCCACACAAACAATCTCAGACAGTCAGGGATCCTGTAATGAAAGGGCAGTGCCAAGGCTACCAACCCATTCTGATGTCCTCACTGACAATGAACAAAACCTGCATTATACCTGCCAAATATGTGTAGAATAATCAGCAAAAAATCTTTAGGGTAAAACAAAAATAAACTTTTATTATAGGAAATCCATCTGGTGACAAGAAACCAAGTTTGAGATGTTGCCAGCTACCTACATGCTTAGGAAAGACAGAAAATAGGACCAAGGAGGAAAAAAAGTGAAGAAAAACAAGCTTTTCTTTTCTTTTTCTTCCTTGGTTCCTTCAAACCAAGAGCAGATTGTGGTACAGACCATGGCTACTAATAGCAAAAGTTACAGTAAAGCTAAAAAAGAACACAAAACTAACCATTGTTCCAAAATACAACCTGAAGAACATTGCTGTAGAATTCCAAGTTAATGTAAAAAATAGGTTTGCACTATTAAGCCTAACTGACAGAGGGCCAGAAGAACTATGGACTGAAGCCAGGAATATGCTGAGGGAGGAATGCAAAAAGACACTATCTGTGGACAAAAAGAAAGAGAAGCCTCAAAGGATGTCAGATGAAACTGTTCAACCAATTAAGGACAGATGAGAAGCAAAAGTAAAAGGTGAAAGAAATAGAGTCAAAACCATGAATGCAACTGCTCAATGACTTGTAAACAAGGATAAAGAGATTATAATAATCAATGCAGAAAAATAGACAGTGACAACAAAAAAGGAAGAACAAGAGACCTCTTCCACAAGTTCTCAAAGGGAAATTTAAACCAAGAACAGCAATGGTTTATGACCAGCAAGGGAATGCATTACATGCCCAAGTAGAAATATGGCTCATGTTACAAACGTAATTTAAATGGTTGTGTGCACCAAAAAAATTCAGAAGAAAATCAATCTGTGCTTCATAGATTATAACAAAGCCTTTATTATATATATCATTATATATATATATATATATAGAGAGAGAGAGAGAGAGAGAGATCTAATCTATCATGAAACCTTGGATTTCCCTTTAAGATTTCATGTGCCACACATTTCTTAAAGAAATAGCTCTGGTGCCACAACAAACTACAATTCACAGAATTCCATAGCATTTAGCCATGGCAATTAAAGTGGTATCAAACCAGATTATTTCTGCAGTGTGGGTGCAGCCTAAGACAATGAAATAGTTCAAGATTTTTCAAACCTTGGCTCAGTTATTAATCAGAATAGAGACTGCAAAGAGGAAAACAAGAAAACCACATTATAGATAAATACACTCAATCAAGAAAGCCACAGCTCTTAGTCTGGGTGACCCAAGCAGGGCTGTTCATGGTAGGGTGAATTGGGGCTCTCTCATTCATAGGGTCACAATAGGTTGAAGTCAATTTCAAGGCAGTTAACAACACTCATGACTGATTTCAGTCTCAATGATTCCAATGTCTGACTGTGGGTGTGGTATGCCCTGAAAAGGCACATTTAAAAATTTTAATTTGTTATTGCATTTTTATTGCTAGAGATTATTAAGCATATCCTGCCTCCTATACAAAAATAACTTGGCTGGTTTGATTACTATGTACTTTCCCTTGAGTTGGCTGGATGGCACCAGTTGCCACTCTGCTTTAGGCAGCTGAAAGTCTTAGTCTGGTCCTTTCACTCAAAAGTGAAATCCATACAATTATGAAAAGGCTGTAATGTACAAATACATATTCAATGTATGCTTAAAGTCCTGGAATGTTGGCAACCCTCAAGCCTCAGCTCAAACAGAGTTCTACAAACATGATCCCACCACAGAAAAGCCCTCTCCCTTGTGCCTGGAAACTGAATTGCTTTACATAGTCAGGTAGTCTAGAAATGGAGCAATCTGTCAGCTTTGCTTTCTTCTACATTTGAAGCTTTCTTTTTAATCCAAAATTCTTATCAAATTTGGGGGGAGGAGGAAGGGAAAATGTTTTAGCATAAGTTCTCCTTAAAAAGAAAACACTATCATTCATTTACACCAGCTAAATTCAGTATGTAGTCAGCCCTCCATATCCACAGATTTTTTTAATCCACAGATTCAAGCATCCACAGAGTGAAAATATTTTTAAATATATATAAATTGCAAAAGGCAAACCTTGTTTTTGCCATTTTATATAAGGGACATCATTTTACTATGCCATTATATTTAATGGGACTTTAATGGGACTTGAGTATCCACAGATTTTAGTATCCACTAGAGATCCTTGAACCAAACCCCAGCTGATACCAAGGGCCCACTGTATAGCTACTTATGTGTTAAATGCATGCATTACCCTTATCCAGCACTTCATTAGAGACAAGGAATAAATAAAGCATCCCTAAACATCAGTTGTGAATATGTCCTTACATATTTATTATTGAGAATTACACGCATGCACACACACACCTTTCAGTAAAATAGATTCCAGGTCAGTTTTTCAAACACTTTCATATCTTTTTTTAAAAAAACTGCTTCAGCATTTGTTATACAAATACCTTTGTTTCTTTGTGTTGTTGTATGAGTTGATCTGACCTGTTCTGTGAGAGTGAGATGTTCTGTGTTCTTTCTCTCCCTCAGGTAATAATTTCATAATTCTATGAACAAACTCTTAAGTTGAAAGCAATTGTGGAGGAAGGTAATTGTTATAAACGTGCCGTATAATGAGACAACGCATTCCCACTCTTTTGCATTACATCAGGCACGTTGCATGATAATGGCATTATTGATATTAATAGAGAGACAACTTTAAAAGGTATGCAGAAGGAATACACACAAATGGCGGCTGCTTATTTGGCCTCCCTCTCCCCACTGCAAACAAACAGAAAAGTGGCATTCCAGAGCTATTATTCACCAGTGATATCTTACAAGTCAATTTGTCAGTCTCATTTTCAGATGATGCAACTATTTATCTCACATGACTAGGTCTGTAGAAATGTCCCTCAAAGAGGAGACACCAGCCCCATTGACAACAGCAACGAAAAGGTCAGCTTGTTGGACAGTTCCTTGAAAAACAGTCTTCTTGTAACTTTTTTTTTCTGATCCACTGGACATGTCCAGACCGAAAAGGTCTGTTTTACCTAAGGGACCAGGCACTTCCCCCACCCCCGCCCCATTTTTATATTGCTGTGGGGTTAATAGCTATGTCGTGTGGGGTCAGGGAAGACATCTGTGTCTCAGATAATATGCTTACGGTGATTACCACACATAATTGACTGACCTTCTCTCATTCTTTGCCTGCTGCAGGCCATGGCTGATAGGGTGAGATGTTCCGGAGGAGTTTATTTTCCATCACACACAATTGTGCTGCTGAGCAAATATTTTAGCAAGCTTTGAATGCATCACCTCTTGGGCTCTGGGCTTGACAGTTAAAATATGAAGGCTGTGACCAACTTAATAATATTAGATTTTAAATCAGCTTGTAGAAGGGAAAGGGGAAAACATGAGCAAATCCTTCCTAAAGTGCATTTTTAGATACACATAAATAAGATGATTTTTAAAAAACCATGTATTTTTAAAGGATCTTCTTTGGATTTCTTTTCCATCTTTAAGTTGTCTTGCCTTGAAAAGGTTCAACAAGAGTTATATCAAAAAGACAGTAGGCACACTCTCAAGGAAACCAAATCTGAGAAATGCGCAACCACAGGTGGTTCAAATATGGCAATTGCTGTATTTGTGTACACTCAAAGTACACCTCAGAGCACTGGCAGGCTGGTAGACATTTGCAAGGGAACCAATTCTAAACTTGAAAGTGTATGGGGAAAAAAAAGCTTTCCAGTTGGCTGTGTTAAGAGTTGTGTTATAAATTATGCAATTGTCTATAAGAATATAAATCATCATATTCATTCAGTATACTTTTATTCTACTTTTCAGACAGACATTCTGCCATCATAATGCTATGTGTGTCTACTCAGATGTAAGCCCTGCAGGACTGACTCCCAAAAAGTGTGTATAAGATTATAATTGGAGAGCAGTGAAAGGACAAACACATCCAGACCTTCTCAGAGGTAAGCTCCATGGGGTTCTGTCAGATTTACATATAAGTGGAAAGAGAATTTTAGCTGAAAACAAACTATTCTAGAGTTCATCATTAAATTCATTTAATGCACAATAGAAGCACAATAGAAACAAGTGCCTCAAAAATGGCACAACACAATTCCAGTTGAATGTTAACATGAGGGTTACTATTGGCCTGGACCAGAAAAGCCCCTATAGAGAACACATTGTCTTTTCCTTAAAAACATGAACTAAAGATAGCCAGATGACTCTGCTGTAACCATCCCTTGCAGTAAAAATACAATAGTAGCCAAGTCATACAAAAACAATAACTATAACACTGTTTCCTTCTTTACTGTCCACCTTTCACTAACCATACGTAGAAATGGGAAATATGATGGCATGGACCATCCCAACCTTAGTATTCAAGGATATATCTTGACACTTCGGGATCTTATCTAGTTCCCTCATAGCTACCCTTCCAAGTCCAAGTCTTCTGACTGTAGTCTTCACTTTGATTAATGACTGAGTCAAGGTATGAAAAAGCTTGAACTATTTCAATATCTTCACTGTGTGCTTTAAAGCTTTGTAAATCGTCTCTAGTCATTGTTTTTGTTTTCTTAATGTTCAGCAATAAACCTAGCTTTGCACTTTTTCCCTTCACTTCCTTCAGTAACCATTTCAAGTCTTTTCTATTTTCTGCAAGCAGTATGGTGTCCTCTGCTTATCTTAAAATGCTGATATCTCCAGTCTGTGAGCCATTGTTCTGTTTTCCATATTTGTAGGCAGTTTCCATATTGTAGTTAGAACTAGAGTAGACTCTCTCTGTAGATTGAAGCAGCTCTATTGGTATTCCATTTGTTCCTGGTGATTTATTTCTTCCAAGTGCTCTGAGTGCAGCTTCCACTTCACTTTCTAAAATTGGAGATCCAGCTTCAAATGATTCTTCCTTGAATGAATCTGTCATCCTTTCATTTCTGTTGTATAATTCCTCAGTGTATTGTTTCCATTGTCTTTTTATTTCTACTTGGTCATGTAATGTGTTCCCCTGCTGGTCATAGACTATCCCCGCTCTTGGTTTAAATTTCATTTTGAGTTCTCAATCTTGTGGAAGAAGTCTTTTACTTTTACTTTTTTGTAGTCATCTTCCATTTCTCTGCATTTATTATTATAGTAATTTCCTTGTCCTTATGCACAAGTTGAACAGTTCCATTCAGAGTTCTGACCCTATTTTTATCACCTTTTACTTTTGTTTCTCATCTGTCCTTAGCTGCTTAAAGAGTTTCATGTGTCATCCACTGAGGCTTCTCTTTCTTACTGGCTGCAGATAGTGTATTTTTACATTCTTCCTTCAGAATGTTCCTGACTTCAGTCCAGAGTTCTTCTGGCTCTTGCTCAGTTAGACTTAATATTGTAAATCTGTTTTGTTTTTCTAATTATATTTAAATTCTACAGGGATTTCTTCAAGTTTAATTATCTGTTTAATTATATCTTCTTAGTCTTTCTACCAATGAAGGCTAGGGATGGAAAATAATTTCATTGGAATCAAGATTCTTGATGAAGGTATCTGAAGAATGATGAGAGGACAAAACATAATTTGGCTCAGAAATCTGCACAGCTACAAAGTTTGCAGTGCACTGCAGATAAATAAAATATACATAAAACTACACATACATTTGGGGGGAAAATGTGACCATGTACATGCATCTTTGTTATTTGTTGTCAAATTGACTTCAGCTTTTGGTGACCTTGTGAACAAGAAACCTCCAAGATCCTGCATCACTAGTTGCCCTGCTCAGGTCTTCCAATCTCAGGGCTGTAGCTTTTTTGCTTTAATAAATCCATTTGTAATGTGGTTTTCCCTTTCTTACAACTGCCTTCCCTTTTGGCAAGCAATATAATATTTTTCAATAAGTCATGCTGAAAAAATATGGCAGACTCAGTTTACTAATCTTCACTTCTAGAGAAAGTTCAGGCTTGATTTGCTTTAAGACCCATTCACAGTTGAAAAATATTCACAGACAGACTTTAGTGAATGGACACTCACTCTCTCTCTCTCTCTCTCTCTCTCTCTCTCTCTGTGTGTGTGTAATATGACTTGAAATCTTACCCCACTTATGGCAACCCTATCCTAAGGTTTTCCTGACAAAATGCATTAAGAGGAGGTTTGCCATTTCCTTCCGCTGAGGCTGAGAAAATGTGACCAACCAAGGTTGCAGAACATTAGCAAGGATACCAACAAAAAGAAATGCATGCAGATGTCCATGTAGGAAAAGAAAGCGAAATCTTGAAATCTTGATAAGGACAAAGAACAGGAACACAAGAAGGATTCGGATAAACACCACAAAATCAAGACTGAATTTTTCAGATACGTCTCATCAAAGCTATATTTGGTGGGGATAAGACTGAAAACCTCATCAGAGGTTGCTCCCAAATCTTGATACTTGCTATGAGGAAGGTTTAAGCTGGCTTGCTTTCTATTGTCATTTTCCCACTAGACAAGACATTTTTGTACATATAGCTCTTTCACATTTATGCTTGGTAGCTTTGGTGTTTTTTTTAAGTTTTCACTTGGTTGGATGCACTTTTTAATGGTTGTGTTTTGTTTTAATTATGTTTTAATGTTTTTATGGTTAAATTTTATATGTGCTTTTCATTTTAATTTTATTGTTAGTTGCCCTGAGTGTCATTTTTCCCAGAAAGGCGGGAGATACAAGGAGGGAGGGAGGGAGGGAGGGAGGAAGGAAGTTGAATTAGGGGGATACTTTTAATTATTCTTTTTGCATCTCAGAACATGTGAGGGCTCTTCTTTACTATTTGCCAGGGGAGTCATAGAAGGGAGTACATTCCATTTGCTTTGCTTCCCCACCACACTGAGCTCACATGGGCAATGAAGCTGTCATAGCACAGCAAGACACAGAATGCCACCTTATGTTGCCAAGAGACTCAGGCCAATGTTCTTGATCTTCTTGCCATGCTGTGCCGCAACAATTTCACTGCCTGCCTTTGCAGCACAATAGAGAGGGAAAAAATGTGACCATGGGGACCCCTCCTCCATTTGTTGCACTGCATCATGACAGCAAACAATGAAACTGCTCTTGTGTGACACAGAAAGATGAGAAGTGTTGAGCCATTTGCCTTAACAATGCATTCCCATCTCCACATCCTTGGAATGAGGGTAGTGTGACATTGTGATGATGTCACTGTGGAGCCAAATCTGATTGGTGTGGCACTACTGTGACCTCATCACAGTGAACCCTGACTGCTTGGAAGCTAACAGTTATTCCCAAAGTTTCTGGAGCAAGCATTTGATGCTCTTCTAATTTCTTCTACTCCAGACCTTCCAGCCTTTCCAGATTCTCCTCTTGTTAGCAATCCTGCTATGTTATCTGGCTTTCTCAAACTTGTTCCCACAGATGATGTAGGACTAGAACTCCAGTCTTCCACAAACAGCATGGCCAATGGTCATGTGTGGTCCAACATTTGAGAATCTGGAAAACCTTTGTTGAATGATGCACTGCTGTTTTGCTTTTTCATAACATTCTGTATGCATTCTGTATGTAAATACACTTACAGGAAACACTATTGTACATCTCAGCTGAGTTTTATATAACCATGATCTGCACAAGGAATGTTTCTTCAAACAAAATAATAAGAGAAGGTTCCATGCATTCTCCCCAGTTTGCTGGGTGTCTCTTACCTGGGCTAATTTCAGGAAGAACTAATCTAGCATCAGAGCAATGAAATCAGAATGGATTCTAATGTCAACCACTTTCAACATTGCACAGGACTCTTTCACACGGGAGGAATTTCTCTTTATTGCAAATATAGCCAATTCGAATTCACGTGAATTCGCTAGTTTAGAGAATTCATGTGAATTCCCATTGCATTCGGAATGTGTTCAGGTTGACTTCCCATTACCCAAAAATGACCTCCCCTTTCCCGAAATTGCGTGAGAAGCTTTAATTCGCAATAATGTAAAACCCATGATGGCATTCGGAATGACTTCCCTTTTGCCCTAAATTGTGTGAGAAGCTTTAATTCGCATGAAACCCCATGATTGCGTTCAGATTGCCATTGGATTATACTTCCAATTTCCGACATCTGAAAAGGTCCACAGTGGAAGGATGAGGAGTCTACACGTTTAAAGTAAACATCCAAAAAGCATTGCAGAGTGCTTGTCAGACTGCAACTTGAATGATAAAATTACGCAACTGCCTTATATTAAGCCAGTTCATTGGTTCACCTTGTTCAATAGTGCCTTGTGATGGCTAGTAGCCTCCATGTCAGTGAGGAAGTGAATCCAGTTCACATTTTAAACTGAACCCCAAAGGAGCTGAACTTATATTTCAGAAGCAGAATGGATAGTTACTTTCAAGTTCAAATTAAAGTTCAGAATAAACCTTGGAGTGAACTCACCACCCTACTGACATGAGAATCAGCAACCACCACTTCTTCCTATGCTGAAAGCCAGTGGATCTCAGGGGTTTTGGACAAGGAGACTTTCTCTGCCTTACTTGGTGATGCTAAGGGATGAACTTGGGATCTTCTTTATGCCAAACATATGTCCTGCCACTCAACTGCTGGCCTATCCATCCCACAACTTGTGTTTCACTGGGAAGGTATCCTGTATGAAAAAATGGAGGCATTCTTTGATTCTGGTTTGAATACAGAACACAGCAGCCACTTCTTGTTGTTGTTTACTGCCCTCGAGTCAGCCTCAAATCATGGCAACACTGTGATGAGACATATTCAAGCCCCCCAATCCTCTACTACAGTACTCTGCTCAGGTTCTGCAAACTCAGGCCTGTAGCCTCCCTGATTGAGTCTATCCCTCAGGTGTGTAGTCTTTCTTTCTTTCTTTCTGTCGCCTTCTACCTTCGCTAGCATTATCATGTTTTCTAGTGAGTTGGGCCTTCTCATGATGTGATCAAAGTACGACTACCTCAGTTTTGCCATCTTTGCTTCTAGGGAGAGGTCAGGCTTGATCTGGTCCAAGATCCATTTTTTCATCTTTCTGTCTGTCCACAGTATCTTCAGCACTCTTCTCCAGCACCACTTCTAAAATGAGTCGATTATGTTTCTTTTTGTTTTCTTCACTGTCCAGTTCGCACACACATACATGGTAATGGGAAATATAATGGCTTGGACAATTCCAACTTTAGTGGTCTGTTGTATATCTTTATACTTTAGGATCTTGTCTAGTTCTTTCATGGCTGCTTTTCCTAATCTTAGTCTTCTTCTTACTTCTTGACTGCAATTTTCATTCTTATCCATGTCTGATCCAAAGTCTGGGAACTCTAACTATTTTGATTTCCACATAATCTGCAACTAACAAAACAATCAAAAGGCTGGTCAGCAAAACCACTGCTCTCCATAGATCTGCTTGGGGGGGGAGGGGAATTATAGACAATGAAGTAGCTTCCAACCAGACCCCAACCAACCAAAGAAGCATTGATTTCCATATAATTTAGCCGATGGTCCATGATCTTCTTTCTACCAAGCTTCTTGCCCTTTTGTCTGCTGCCCTGGTAGCCAGATGTATATCTACAAAAGAGAGTGCTTCTTTGCAGTGTACCCAAGTTGTAGAAAGAACACCTCAAGACAGTTCACCTGGCACCAGCATTGCTATCATTTAGTCACCAAAGTAATTTGTATTATTCCTGTTTCACCCACTATAATTTATGCAAATTGCTATTCTTAAGATTTTATCTTCTACATTTACCAATGTGTCCTGTTGTATTGGGCTTATGCTTCATTCAACATCAAAGTCTAATAGGGTGAAAAGTGGTATATAATATCATCATAGTTATGATAATCATCATCCCTGTATAACAAGAATAGCAAACCTCTTTCAATCTGAAGGCTAGTTCTGGAGATATTCTTTGGATCTGCAATTCTACCAGGAGATATGTGGATGGAACTAAAACTGTCAGTATATTTTAGCTAAAAGCTCTTACTGCCAATAACTAAGCCTTCATAGGGGAGTGGGAACAGTGCAAAAGGTGGTGAACCACCAAACAACGGCATCTTGGGCTCAAGAGTGGATTGGAACCCGCAGGTAGATCATGTGTACTCCCAGGGTCTGAGGTTCCTCATATTAGCTATTTTAAACTCTGATTCTCAAAGGATCACTATGTCCTGGTTCAGAGCATACTCTGATGTGTATGTGGAACTCCATTCATGCTCATGAGGTTCACTGCAATAGAAGAGGCTGCTCCTAATGGGAAATATTTTCTCTTCTATGGTGAATATGGCAACTGCATAATCAATGGAGCGAACTAGATTAGGTTGGTATCATCCAAATTTTCATCTAGAGTATCTATTTATTTTGCTTTCATTTTACTGCTAAAGCCACTTTGGAATAGTTTTTTGTGGAGCTTTCGGGCCATTTTGTGGAGCTTTCGAGCTATGTAGCCATGTTCTAGAAGAGGTCCTTTCTGACATTTCGCCAGCATCTGTGGCCACATAGCCCAAAAGCTCTACAAAAAACTATGGATCCCAGCCATGAAAGCCTTCAACCCCACTTTGGAATATTTCACAGTGTTACAGAAATGCAACATTCTTAAAATAACTCCCGTGGTGTATAGTTCCACAGGTCAATAATATGGCATACCATTCCCATGACATGTTTTTTCTATTGTACGCAGATGCAGGTCTGACACTTGTGTCCTTGAAAGCCTAAAGGAAACAGAACGTATGAATCAAACCTTCAGACAGAAACATTTCTGTAACTGAAGCAGCTGCATACGAAAATCTGCCCCAAGTTCGAACCCATCATCTCTCAAAACATTTAAACATAATTTATTAAACAGGAAAGGAGGGGGGAATCATGTTGCAAATACATAACAAGAAGAGGGGGAAATGTACACATTGAAAACATATGGGTGATCTTTAGAAAAATCTCAGCATCACTTCATAATTATATACTACAAGTTTTAATTAACTAAAGCTCTGAAAATCATAATGCCTTATTAAAATGCAATTAATCCTTTGATTAAAAAACAAAAAGCACAAGTATTTACAACAAAAACACAAGTAGAATAATTACAAATATCATGTACCCATTTCTTTTATTTGGGTGTCACTTATGATGTCTCACGTTCCCTTCATTAATTCAAATACACACATTATCTCAAATCCACAGCCGATTGAGTGACAGTGGCCACCAAACACACAGCACTATATCCTATTGATTTCTGCAAATCCTGAACAATGCCATTTGCATGCTTGTTTCTGTAATAATAAAGATATGCCATTCAGAATTAAAGGACCGGCCAGACTAGTGGCAACTAATTGTGTTGTGTGTAATGAGTGCAATTTCAATTTGATATAACCCTCAGCTTTTCTTGCAGCACTCGCTAAGTACTTTCAAGTCTTTGTGGGGAAATAATTGATTTTTTTGTGCTGTGGGCACAAGAAAATTATTATGATCTTTTGAATAATGCCAAAGAAAGGACCATGAATGATTTAAATTGGTATGTGAAGAAGGCTTCACTGTGGATTGCAGTTTGACTGACATCCTACTAATGTAGTATCTAGATTAGCAATTTTTAAGGAGGCAGCCAATATAAAAACTGGTAAAACAGAAAAACATTGCTAACGGGGATTTTGGTTTTGTTCTCCAGTGAGGGAGAACAATACGGTCATTTCATGCATGTCAGACAAGCACTATACAATTTATTACAGAAATGCCCTTGCTTTTGTCTTTATGCCACGTGAGTTGGAGGGTACATTTCAACTGATAAATTTCACATTTTAAAAAATATGTAGATACAATAGCACAGTGCAAAGTTACCCCAGCAGCTGAGGTCTATTGGATACAATAGACTGCTATGGACATTTGTAACATCTATTGTGTCATTCTGTTTTACCCCTGAAAAAAATATTGGAAGAGCCGTTTTTCCCTAAAAGGAAGATATCCACCCTTTCTCTTTAGGATTACTCAGTTTCTTCTTATCACGGATTCTTTATCATAATATGTTGCAGAAATCTTCCAAGCCATCTCAAATATAAGACACCTGGCACTGTAGTATTAGACTCTTCTACTTGGAATTAAAGCCTCATTGATCGCAACTGAAATGATTCAAAATAATTGTGGTTCACAGCATACCTTTAAAAATGCATTTTTTAATAATGGGACTATCTCTTAATTAAGACCCAAAATGTATTAATCACCCATCTTTTAAGCAGCTGTTGCATCAATTAATTACCATTAAATAAATTTGCCTATTACAAACATTTCAATAAAGGTGTCCTGTTTTCAGCATATTAACACACCTGTGAGATCACTTGACAGTACAAGAAGAAAATGCTACTTGCATTATTAAAAGGAAAGTCTATATTTAATTTTTCCTTTTTAGTTCCCCATTGCTATGATACACCAAAGTCAATATTATTTCAATAAAAAATAAATTAGTGGGCCTCCAACCTTAGCCCCAAAAGGTTGCTTCAGCTGATTGATCCATAAATTGATTCCGGTCTGTGGATCTATTTTTTTTAAAAAAAATTCCACCTTGATTCCAAGCAGATTGACACTGAAGTAAATCTTGTTCACACTGATGGGTTTTCCTACCATGGAACTTACTTAGGCCAGAAAGAGGACTAAATGAAATGCTACATATTTTTCAAAACATATATCTGCCCTTTTAAAACCATCCATCTGCCACATTCTCTGAAACACAGCAACTACCTACAATCAAATATGTACAATAGCTGCACGGCAAACCTAGATGTGCATCAATGACAATAAACCAATTCCATCTAAAGACCAAGATACATGTCTCTTCCATTTTATCCCTCTTCCTACTCTTTTTAATTTAAAAAAACTCACAGTATTTTCTTAGGCAGCTTCCCTGCCCCAAAGTCCACTGTGCATCAAATTGAGAGCAAACAAGAACATCTCACTGTTTTCAAATCCAATTCCACCTTAAAATGCATACCTTCCAAATCTTATTCTTCAGAGGCGGGAATGTTGTTAATTTAGTTGGTCATAACTAAATAGTTTCTAATCTGGAGCAGGAGTCTGCTGAGAATATTGGACAGTTTAAAGGTTAATCACCATCGCCTGGTTACACAAGTGAGGCAGAACTAATTCCTCCAAAGGCAAATGGCTTGCAGTTTTATCAGCAGTGCAGATTAGAAGTGTTAATATACAGAATAGAATGGATGCTCAAGGGCCAGTTTTCCCTTATCGGCAAACTTTGCAACAGAACTCGGCTACTGCACAACCTCTGCACTTTTTATAATAAGGCCCCCTCGTTTTGCCTCTCGAGCAGAACTATCAAACAATCCTCCCCAAACCATTGCCACCAAAATCAGGGTATTACAGACCACAGCTAATTGGAAGATCACTATAATGAAGTAAAAAAAAGATAAAATACTTTTGGCTGCAGGCCTAAAATGTGGATCAGCACAACACAGGAAGCTATCTGGCGATGTCACATTCAGAGAGATTTACATAAACAATAAACTCAAACCAACTGCCCTGCAAATACATCTTTGTTTACAGCTAATACAATCTAAAGCACTGGTTGTAGGAAAAGAAAAAAGCAAGCGTATGAAGGGGAGGGGAGCAGTATTGTGAGATGGAGAAAAGAAAAAGAGGGAGAGGAGAGGAGAGATGTATTTACAGATTCCAAATTATCAACAGATCCAGTAGCCACCGACCCAAACACCCCACAACCCTGGTTATTTTGAAATGTACTCCATGCAGAGAAAATGTGCTAAGATATGCAAATCAACATGCTACACAATATTCAAATATAGATGCGCTTCAGAATACACCGCCAATGCTTTTGCGAGACCGACAACCAAAGGTAGTCTAAGAATGGACTTCCTCACCCCCACCCTCCACCCCGAAGTGGCTGTTGTGTGGATGCCAGTCAGAGCAAGCGAGAAGGGGAGAGACCCATAAATACAAACCGTTTATTTCTGAAATTAAATATATTGACATGAGACTTGATGGGTTGCTTTTTTGTCATTATTGAGGTAATGCTTTTCACACACACCCCAAGAACTAAAGGAAAAGAGAAGAGTTATGCATAGAAAATCATAAGATGAATGCAAAATGATAACGTAATCCTGTCAGTGGATGCTAATAGCTGTAATTTTCCCACTCACTTCTTAAAGACCTGATCTGGCGATACTGGCCCCATATTCCAGCATTCTCAGACAAAAGCCAAGGGAGCTTAGAAAAGCATATATTCTCCTCACAGACATACACATGTACACACTTATAGATGCAATAGGTGAAACCCCCAGCTGTTAGCTGCATAACAACTTGTTAACATCTATGTGCTATACAGAGCTGCACCTCCTACAAATCATGAGCCAGTATGTTGTAATGCTATAAAATGTTCTTGAACATTCCATGTAAATCTGCCAAAGGAAGAATGTAGTCAAACAGGTTTTGTAGGGGAAGTGAAAGGGTTTAGGAAAACTGAAAAACCAGAAGATCCCTGTCTGAGAAAAGAGAAGAATGACCGTTGATCTGGCAAAAGTTTGACTGAAGGGTCTGACGACTGATTTGCCTTTTCAAGATTGGGATATGTACAGTTGGCCCTCCATATCCATTGCTACTTTGTCCAAGGATTCAAGCATCCATGGCTTGAAAATATTCACAAAATATACAAATTCCAAAAAGCAAACCTTGATTTTACCCTTTTCTATAAAGGGCACCATTTTAAATTCCATTCTATTTAATGGACTTGAGCATCCATGGATTTTGGTATCCACGGGTGGACCTGGAACCAAAACCTAATGGATACCAAGGGCCCACTATACGTGCTGATCACAACATGTGCAATATGATATGCACATAAGGCATGGGTTCCTATGTCTGTAACCTATTCAATTTATTCTTCCAGCCCCAAAAGTGAGAAGGGGTTGTAGATGTAGACATGATGAACAACTTATGGTATGTGTGTGTGGCAGCTGTCCATGTGCCCACACACTATCATGATCCTAATTTTTCTGGATAACTAGGAATGAGAATCTACTTCAATATAGTTGGGACAATCCATCTAATTTGATTCCTGTCCTGTTGTTAACATTTTTAAACAGTACCTCAAGTACATGTGCACACATATAATCATATAATCCAGCTGTGCCCTGAGACAACTGGCTTTGGGGCTCTTCCTCCTTCAAAAGGAAGGATGAACAGAGGAGAAGGGGTGGCCAGCCAATAATGCACAGAGCTTTGGAAAGTTACTTTTCCCCACATCTCTCATATAGCATGGCCAATCTGAAAGGGTAACTCTCCCAAGCTATGGAAATGCATGTGTAACTGCTCCATGTGTATGAGTCTTTAATTTATGTCGACTTATGGCGACCCCATGAGTTTCATAGGGTTTTCTCAAACAAGGAATACTCAGAGGCAGTTTTGCCAGTTCCCTCCTCTGAAATATAGCCCAAAGCAGTATTCATAAGTGATCTGCCATCCAAGTAGTAAACAGAGCTGACCCTGCTTAGCTTCAAAGGTCAGACAGGTGCTGTTGTCTTTAGGGTACAGATTGGCATCATCATGAACCTCCTCCCCTTTGAGTTTTTCTCTTTTAATATGTCTACTGTACACACCCAATATATCTCATGTTCCTTGAGATCACCATTGCAACAGCACACTGTATCAAAGGAGAAGCTCTCATGATTCCTCTCAGCATGAACTGTGGAATACGAGCTAAATGTCTCCATTCCATTAGCTCACCTGAAGAATAAGCATTCTGCATTTCCTTATGGAGCTTTGCAGGTTTCTTTCCCTTTTTGTAAAAGCGTTTTGAAGTTCTCATCAAGCATGGTAGAACACAACTGCTGGAGTTCACAGCTGGGTGGCAAGAATTTATCCATTTTAGGACAGCAGTCAGCATTCATATAACCAGTGCAACTTATGTCACGGCATGTGTGACATTGAAGTCATTGCAGTGTGAGGAAAAACATGGGCTATGCTGGCCTCAACCGATCACTCACAAAACATAGCTGGTTTTCATTGTATAACTTGAACTAGGGCAGTTACTGTATATACTCATAAGTAAAAAAACAATTGACCCCCAAACCTGGGCTGACTTATCCATGTCACTGTAAGAAATGGATCCAGCCTTTAGAGTATTACTTCTAAAAATAAGAACTGGAACCACTCACCTATCCATTGCCATTCCTTATGGTCACTCTGGCCTAAATTTTTCTTTTGTTCAATCTTAATTATAAACTTCTTGCTTTTGGGTGCAATATGACACTTTGGAATTGTTATTGTAGTTTGATGTTTTATCTGTAATTTCAGTAGAACGTTAAGGAGATTAGGGAATATTTTACCATTGTTTTTTTGAATTGTCATATTGAACTGTTGTTACCCAACTAGATCCTGAAAGGGAAAGGCAGGATATAATTAAATATTTTATTTATTATTATTTATTATTATAAGTTCTTTGGCATCATTTTTGCATCATCCTTTACATCCTTTGTCACGTGCCCCTAAATTTTAGCCTTAACTCAAACCCCCAAAACCTACCCATGACTTCCACATAGTCATGTATATATAGTAAATAAGATTGTATATAGTAAATAAGATTGTTAACTTGCCACTGTTTGTTTGCTTTTGAAGCACATCTAACAGAGCCACCCAGGATATGTCTATTGTTAAATGCAAAGCTTGGGAAAGCTTGGGAAAGTGTTAGGGTTTTTAAAAACAAACAAACAAACTACAGGTTCCAGCCAGCATGACTGCTGGACATGATGGCTAGGGATTCTGGAAGATGTCATTGAAAAATATTTTTTTCTGAGATCTGGTTAAATAACATCTTATATTTGTGATATTAATCATTATTTATTGAACACTGCAATCATATCAAAACTTAATCTAACTGGAGGAAGAGAGGAGTAGTAACAACAACTGCAGCAGCAACAGCAGCAGCAACAATAACAGCAACACTTGGCCACACGGAACCCATTTGGAAAAACAAATATTTCACAATTGAAGGTTATATAGCAATATAGTCACTCCTTCATTCTCGTCAGCTTGAGATCCTTGGTCTTGAACATCCATTAAATTCAATGCAGCATGCCCCATGGTGTGACCCCTGCTCACGCTCGTGGGCACACACCCCATTCAAACCTATGGGGCTTGAATATCAGCGAGTCTCTATCTTCAAAGGGGGGGGGGGTCCAGAACAAATCCCCACAAAAACAGAAGGCCGACTGTAGTTGTGCTTGAGTTACTTATAAAATATTTATCTAGCTGTAATCCTTACAGACACTTTATAAAGAATTATTGTATTATTGTCTTGAATAGTGCAGACAGACAGATTGAGGGTGCATTTGCACTGTAGAAATAATGCAGCTCGACACCACTAACTGCCATGGTTCCATCCTACAGAATCCCGAGATTTGTAGTTTTGTGAGGTACCAGCACTATTTGGCAGAGAAGGCTGAAGACTTTGTAAAACTACAAACCCCAGGATTCCATAGGATGGAATTATATCACTTAAAGTAGTGTCAAACTGTATTATTTCTACAGTGTAGATGCACCATAAGACCAGAATCTCTTAGGTACAGTTGGCTCTCCATATCTGTAGACTTACCATCTGCAGATTCCACCATCTGTGGACAGCAAACTCATGTTGTCCCCAATGGCAGCAAGTCCCATTGTCCCTAACAGTGGCAAGTCCCGTTGTCCCTAATGGCCATGAGCATGTGCAGCACTAGGGACAATGGGGGCTGTCCCTAATGGCATGTGTCCATGTGCACATGCCACCATTGAAGTCCTGGAATTCAAATATCTGCAGATTTTGGTATCTACCGGAGGGGGGGGGGGTCTGGAAGAGATCTCCTGCAGACATTGAGGGCTGACTGTACTTATGCTGATGTAACCATCACCACTATAGATATACCAGGTAAGTGCTTTGTGAAGTGTTACACAAGAAATTACGTAGTATGATGCTTGCACAGTGCTCTTGCCCCAGTTGCATAATAGAAACCAGACAACACTTGAGGATATCCCTCCTGCCAATTGGTCCTGAAGGAGAGGCAGAGCTAACCCAGGAAACTGGCAGGAAAAACTAAAGCTGTCTTTACCCTCAAGAGAGATGAAGGTCGAAATGGGCAAAGGCTGCTCCCTTCCCCAGCTGTTCAATAACAGTTGAAGGATGCCTGGGGATGCATCTGCACTGCAGAATTAATGCAACTTGACATCACTTTAACTACTATGGCTCAGTGCTATGGAATTCTAGAATGTGTAGTTTTGTAAGATATTTAGCCTTCTCCTTCTCTCTCAGAGAACTCTGGTGCCACAACAACCTGCCAGTTTTAAGATTCCTTAGGATGGAAACATGGCACTTAAAACAGTGTCAAACTCCATTCAGTAAGTTAATTTGGGGGGATGGGGGGGACAGGGAATCCATCTTCCACAGCTCTCCAAAGTTCTACAAATCTGCTGGCTATTTAGGGAGTAAAAAACAGAAGTTTGCAGCAGCAACAACAACACCCAAAAAGGCCAGTCTTACTGTCACAAATGATGCCTTTCAGTTTGCTGTGGAGGTGAAAACTGATGCTTGGGCATATCAGAGTTGCCTGCCTTTAGCTCGTGTGAATGTTGCCAAGAATTGTAAACTCCCTGCTACGCATGTGTGGATTTTAAAATCTGAAAAAGGGATTGAGAGGCACAGCAAATGGGACATCCCTTAGAGCCTTCTTGACAGTGTCACTTTGGATACAGAATGCCCTTCCAATAGGTATCTTTTCTATACTAAAATAAATTAATAAAATACAAGCATTTTCACACCCTCCGTAGATCTAGTTTCTTATGAACTGCTGCCCTTTGTACTTTCAGACTGAATGTTCTCGTGTCAGTTTTTACTGTTTCATTTTGTTTTGTTTTGGAAGGTTTATACTGAATGGTAAATTTCCATTTACAAAATAAATACAGTACTGTATCCTCAGGGATAAAGTAGCTGATTGTCACTTCCTGAAAATATTTTTGCTGTTGTATATAGAACAGAAGGACTCTCATTCTTTTATATTCCTATTCTCAATTTGACAAGAACAGTTCCAATTAATCCTCTTTTGTGTCATTTTTTCCAACTGCTTTTAAAATGTCCCAGTTTCTCTCTCATCCTCCCAGTTTCCGCCTCCCCCACCAAGCTTACTTCATTTACTGCAAACTGAGTACAAAATGCAAAAGTAGTTTGCACTCAGTTAACTCAGCAGAGAGGAAATGGGGGGTGGTTGGGGCAAAATCTTGGAGTTTGCAGTAAACTCAGGAAAACACATGCTGCTATAGCCTCTCCTAGCTTGTGTGTTCTTCCTCAGCTACAACTTTGGCCTTCTTAACAATCCCTGATATTACTTGGCCACACCTTTTTTGACGCGGGTTAAATGGGTAAAAACCATGGCCCACCTTTGCGAGTTAAGTGGGAACCATGGTGGTTTAAACTGGATCATTTCAATTCATGATCCGGTTTAAACCATAGTGGAAACAATCCCCCACATAAGTTTGTCAGAAGAAAGCAATTGTGCTGCTTCCAAAAATTTTCACACAGTTCCTCTACCTGTCCCCACAATTGTTTCCAGGCTTCATCTTAGATGGCTAGCAGTCAGATCCAGAGGAGACCCTGCAAATGTTTCCCTGTGGTATGGGAACTTGGTGGTGTGGGCATCCTGGGCGATGCCCAACTTGGGGGCAGGTGTTTCAGCAGGAAAGAAAACCATCTGGTGACTTCTGCCCATGTGGAATCTCACATTGGTCACTCTGGATATACACAGTGGCTAGTCTGGCTGAATTGGTTGCCATCAGTGGGCGAGTCAACTGATGCCTGGATCTAGACCCATTCAGCGACAAGAATCTGTCACTCTAACCAGTAAAAATGAGGGTTCTTTTGTACCAATGAATGTGGTTTGTGCCATTATGGCCAAATAGAATTTAGAATTGCTGCTGAGTTCACAAAGGTCTGCAACATTCCTGTGTTGTTTTGGCAGTACTTTGTGGCTTCATGACAAGACCTCCCTCTGTTTTTGACTCATCTTTCCTAGTCAAACACCCATAACTATTTCTTCAGACAATACCCTCCTCCCTACCTTCTACCATGGGCTTCTTGAGTAGGGCAAAAAATGTGTTCCGCCTTATGTAAAAACCCAAAGGAATTCCCAAATAATTGTTCCCTGTTCATGTTCCAGTCATCTCTACAAATCCTTCAGCTGTCAGCTCCATCCCATCAGTGACGGCTCCCCCTCAAACTACATCTGTACATTAGGGATTGCCTGATGACCCCGACACTGAAGATGAAGGCAACATGCCCTGAAGCTGGCAAATCAATCAGGTTACACGCCTCCACTTTAAGCCAATTTCCAATTATTTCAGGTGCAGGTTTTAACATGTGCAGCTTGCCCTCCCACTCTGTTCCCTTTCTTCATTAGCATAAGAAGACACCCCCTTTCTCATAGTTTTCCCCCTCCCCAAAATTAGGAGCCCAGAGGCATTTTGCAAAGCCGATGATTCTCAATTACACCATCTTACTCATAGCCATAGTGTCTTTCTTGTATGGTTGTATGATTGAGGAGAGATAAGATACTAGAGAGACAGACAGACAGACAGACAGACAGACAGACAGACAGACAGTGGTTACAAGTTTTTTTTCCAATCAATTGTTCAAAGGCAACATGAATTAAAAACCAACCTTACTTCTCACTGAATATGGGAAATGCATAGCTTCTGTCTACCTAATCTACTTAGTAAAGAATCTGCTACATTAAGGTGATATACAGTCAATACTGAAATGCAATGGAATGACCAAAGAAAGGAAGCATCAAAGTAGATAAAAACAAAGGAGGTAAACTAAAATACCTGGATCCCAGTTTCTGTTTCATGAAATTTTATGACTCCTCCTTCCCTCCATTGTTGTTATTGTTGTATTTCCTCAGGCCAAGTCCAACTTGTGGCAACCCTATTGTAGGCTTTTCTTGTAAGATTTATTCAGAGGATGTTTACCATTGCTTCTCTCTGAGAGAATGAGACTTGCCCAAGATCACATAATGAATGTCCATGGATTGAGTGGAGATTTGAACCCCGGTCTTCTGTATTCTTTGTCCAACATTCAAATCACCACACTACACTGGCTGACACCAATATGCATACATTAGGAAGACTTGTACCACCACTACCACCCATTTCTTGTGCATTAGGAAGGATGCAAACAAAAACTGCATATCCATATCCTTATAGGAACAGAAAGCAAGGCTCTGACTTGTGGAGATCATAGAATCATAGAGTTGGAAGAGATATTATCATAAGAATTTCTTGCTAAGATTTATTCAGAGTTTTACCACTGCCTTCCTCTTAGTATGAGAGAACGTAACATGTCCAAGGTCTTCCAGTTGGTTTCCACAGTTGAGTAAAGATTCAAAGTCTGGTTTCCCAGAGCCCTAATCCAACACTCAAACCATTGCAACACATTGGCTTTCCTCCTTCCATAATCCCTGCCTCTCCTCTTCCACCTTCAAAACTCCGATTTTGTGGGTTGGTAACATTGGAATGGTTTAATCCCCACCCTTTGCATAAATGGAAGAGCAACCAAGCATCCAAGCCAAATGCATCCTGCTCAATGGCAAACTTTCAAGTTGTAGAAAAGTAATTGGTGAAGTTCCTCAAGGGCCTATTCTATTCAGCATTTGCTTTTGTGACTTTACAAGAGGGAAATGTGAGCAGGAGAATTCGATTTGCAATGTAAGAAGCCACTACAGGTACAGGGAAGGATAAAGTTATTAGAATGGATGAATTAAATGACCTCGTGAACTGAAGTGACAGACATGGAATAAAATCCAATAGGACAAAGTGCAAGTTCATGTACTGAGAGACAAACAAAATGTATTTGTATTGTCTGGGGACTCCTCATCTGGAAATAGTAGAGGAGGAATAGAGGAAGATGTCTTATTCTAACTCATACTATTTGCTCTTCATCTAACACACTGTCTTGCTTTGATTGCTAGTTGCTTTTCATATCACATCAAATTTAATTAAAAACATGTGCACATACCAAACTATAAATGTGAGATTGATGTTGATGGTCGTTCTGGATATTTTTAATGACCATTATAGGTCATGGGGAGCAGAGCTATGTTTACAGACTGAATCAACCTTTACACTGGCCTGCTACTTACTTAAGTAGGTGCTGGACATCTCATTACACAAAAAGTAAATCTGCCAGTGCAACCAAAATCTCACTTTCCCCACCCTTGCCTTAAACATTGTAGGGGATTTTGGGTGAGAGCATCCCAGATAAAGAATGACCCCAGATAAATTTGGCCATCATCTCATTTATTATTTTTCTGGTAGCAGAGGAAGAGCTTTTTATTAATCAAGTTTTTTTTAAACCATTCATTTAAACCAAAACAAAATCAGTGCCCTCTATGTAAACTATGTTAAATAATTTGGACTGCCACAAATGCCTGTCTAATGAATTTGATTTAACTTACTCCAAGGTAAATCCATATAATAGTTCGGTGTAAGACTTCGATCTTATTTGCAGTATATAGTGATTTTATAAAGGCGGGGGGGGGGGGGGCAGGTTAGCACAATTGAGCAGAACTGACTGGAAGAGTTGCCCCTTCTGAGGATACTAAGCCTGAAAAGGTTCAAAAGAATAGATGAAAGGAATTTTGTGTAAGAGCCGCCTTTACAGTTTGTGGCCTACCAAAAGAAAAAAAATGTTTACCCCATTTATGTTTGTGGTGGACAACTGCTAAGAAAAGGACCTGGAGCTAAGATATCTGCAACCTTTCAGAAAGATAGTTGTACTCACATGTTTAATTTGTGTATGTTTGCACAAGCACATATTAGCTAGAATCCTGTTGATGTCATACACTTATGCATGTTCCCTTACATATGTGGTTGTACTATATTGGCCATTGTGAAGATATGCAGTTCACAGTTGCCTAAGTGGAGCTCTACAAGTATAATTCTGTTGTCCTTCTTGTTGTTCTTAACTGCCCTCGAGTCAGCCCCAACTCATGCGACCCTGTGGATGAGACCTCTCCAAGCCCACCTAGCCCAAGTATGATAACCTCAATTTCATCATCTTGGTTTCCAGGGGGAGTGCTGGTCTGATCTATTCAAAGATCCATTTGTTTGTCTCTTTGGCTGTCCACAGTGTCCTCAGCATTCTTTTCCAGCACCTATCCATTTTCTTGTATTCTGATGAAATTCTAAGCTGCATCGATAGAAGTATAGTGTCTAGATGAAGGGAAGTAATAGTGCCACTCTATTCTGCTTTGGTCAGGCCTCACCTGGAATACAGTGTCCACTTCTGGGAACCACAGTTCAAAAAGGATGTTGACAAACTGGAGCATGCCCAAAATATGGCGACCAAAATGGTGAGGGATCTGGAAACCATGCCCTACAGAACTGGTTATGTTTAGCCTGGAGAAGAGACAGTTAAGAGGCGATATGATAGCCCTGTTTAAGTATTTGAAGGGATGTCCTATTGAAGAGGGAGCAAGCTTGTTTTCTGCTGCTCCAGAGACCAGAACATGGAACAATGGATGCAAACTGCAGGAAAAGAGATTCCACCTCAACATTAGGAGGAACTTTCTGACAGTAAGGGCTGTTCGACAGTGGAACACACTCCCTCGGAGTGTAGTGGAGTCTCCTTCCTTGGAGGTCTTTAAGCAGAGGCTGGATGGCTATCTATCCAAGGTGTTTTGAATATTAGTTCCTGCATGGTAGGGAGTTGGACTGGATAGCCCTTGTGGTCTCTTCCAGCTCTATGATTCTATGATTCTTCACTGTCCAGCTCTCACATCTATACATGATTATGGGGAAGGCTATGGCTTGGACAATTCTGACTTTAGTGCTTAGTTGTGTCTTTACTCTATAAGATCTTATCTAGTTCTCTCATAGCTGCACTTTCCATCCCTTGTCGTCTTCTTATTTCTTGGCTGCAGTCATCATTCTGACTGATGTTTAATCATAGGTATGGGAACTCTTTAGCTATTTCAATTTCTTCATTGTCTAGGTTGAATTTATGTATTTCTTCTATGGCCATTATTTTTGCTTTCTTATATTCAGCACTAACCCTGCCTTTGAACTTTCATCTTTGATCCTCTGTAGTATTTATTCCAAATATGTGTTTTCCACTAGTAATATGGCGTTGTCATCATATCTAAGACTGTTAATGTTCCTCTCTCCTATCTTCATTCCTCCTCCTTCTAAACCAGCTATTGTGCATACTAGTTGAACAAGTATTGTGATGAAATGCATCCTTGTCTGATCCCTTTATCAATTAGGAACTGTTCTGTTTCTCTGAATTCTGTTCTGACAGTAGCCTCTTGTCCTGAGTACAGATTTCTCATCAGGACTATCAGATGTAGTGGCACTCCCATAACTTTTAAAGCCAACCGTAGCTTTTTGTGATCTGTGCAGTCAAATGCTCTGCTGTAGTCCATAAAGCACAAGGAATTCCTTTGTGTGTTCCATTAGCCACTATGGGCCTAAACCCTATTGTCAGTTCCAAACAGAGTAGAATTATTGACTTAATTGGATTTACCTATGTGTTGATTCCCTATTCCACTTCTGATTCAATGGATTTGGTCTAGTTGGGGACTAACAAACAGGATTCCAGTCATACAGTTGAGCATTCTTGGATGATTCATAACTATTTGTCATTGCCCTCAGTGTTCATCTGGATTCACTGGAATTACAGAAAGAGCTGCCGTGCATTCCCCATCACACAAGGGGATAATAAGTAGGCACACTGACAGATACACAGTCAGTTGCACAATGCCAGTATTCAGCAGAAGGCTGGTGTAGTGCAACCATTGTGTAACTATTCAAAGATATGTACAATAATATTTGAAATCCACAAAACAATGATACCTTTATAGGACCAAGCAAAATGCACAAAATACAGGCTTTTAAAGCTCTACTAGCTTTTTTTTTTAATTAGGCAGGGCGTTAAGAATAATTAGGAGAAAAAATTATAAAGTGGTGATATTAATCAATGGCTTGCATTTTCTCAAGGTGTCATTGGTGCACCATTCTTGGAGGAAATGGCGCCGCCCGAATTAACGGGCCGGCGCTGTTGCCGCGTGAAGGAAGGCCTCTCCCCTTCCCGGGCGCCAGGCTTGGGCGCCCCAGCGGCCGGTGCGAGCGCGGGCTCGATGCTGATTGGCCATTGGGAGGAGCAGGAAAGGAACCTGTCTGATTGGCCACAGCAGGGTATGGCGTGCCCTCCTATTGGTGGAGAGCTCGGAGAGGGTGGTGCCTCCATCGTTCCTGAGCCCTCATTGGTTGTTGGGCCTATTTAAGGCCGTGTAAGGTGAGCGTCGGCACCATTGCCAGTTCTGCTCTCCCACCCTCCCTCCCTGTTTAGGGAGTTGATTGTCACAACTTCTGTTATGGGTGGCAGCATAGGCCTGGATCTGGGGTAGGGGTTTCCAGGGCCCGCTGGCACTGGATCGGGAGTCCTCATGACCCGGGTAAGGAGCGGTTCGCTGTGGCCATTGCGGGGGCCACAGTCGATTAATACCCGGTGACTAGGATGTCTCGCAATTCGATGTGAAGCAGCGCAGTTGCCTAACTGCGCAACAGGGCGGAGCTTGGCACCTACGTCATCCCGATGTTTGCCCCTGCTACCAAGGGTACATCAACCAACCAGGGTGTTGCTGATGGCCAGATCCAGACCTTATGCTTTGGGCCAACCCTATGGTTTTGTGTTGTTCTGCATGTGTGGAACAGTTAATAAAGTTGTGGCCTTTTTTCCTCCAACCAGGTTTCTGTATTTATTGGGGGGGGCCCTGACCTGCGCGGCAATATGTATGCAAGTAGTTCCCTTCTCCTTCTACCCATGTGGCACTGGAAACAAAAGCATTCCAAAGCCCAGGAGATAAAATCTGAATTCTATTAGCAATGCAAAAAGGTATTACAGATCTGAGGGAGTAGACCACATCTACCAAAGCTTATACTACAATTTCTTTTGTTCAGTTATTCTCAAAGGTGCTACAAGATCCCTTTGCACATTATGGATCTCCATGAGTGTAGAAGACCTTGGTCAACATAAATTTAAATTGAAGGATCAATAGAGATTTTTAAAATAAACACTAAATAATTTATACACTTAAACTGGGGGAGGGAGGAGTACAGTTTATGGGAGGCATGTTGGCTACCAAGTGCTGTTGTGCTTCCCAGAATGTTCCTGTTTTGTTTTTAAAAGTCACATGACAATTCGCGACTTAAATTTGGCAGTTGTTATTATTGTTGTGCTCCTTCAAGTTGTTTCCAACTTAAGTGACCCTAAGGCAAACCTATCACAGGTTTTTCTGAGGCTGAGAGTTCAAGACTTGCCCAAGGTCACCCAGTAGGTTTCCATGGCTGAGTGCGGGTTTGTACCCTAGTCTCCAGAATCACAGGGGTGAAACAGATGGGCAGGAAAAAGTGGCTTGAAGCTGCCTTTGCCAAAAGTGATCTGAGTCCCCACCAACCACACCACTGGCTCCCAATGTGGCTGGAGTGTGCATGTTATGACCACATGGTGTAGCTTCAAGAGGCACCGCTGGGTACTTTTTAAAAAATTGTTTCTCCCACCATCCCTGCACACCTTTGCAGGAGTGAAGCATTGGTGACTGCCATCCATTGGGTAGCCATACCTGTGAACCTGCACACAGTTGCATTTGCAATGCTCCATTAGACAGGGCATCGGAGCAAACATGCCCCCCTTTGCCCACCCTTTACCCCATGCATGAGTTTGATTGTCTGGTGTGTGTATGTTTTACTTATCTCCATGAGAGTTGTCACACTTTCTATTTTTGGGCATTGCCAACCCCACTACTTGGTATGGCAGCTCTCTCCCTTCTAAATGTGCTCCTGTGATAGGGCATTTATATGCACAATTAGGGTTAGGGTTAGGATAAAATGCCTCTTTAGAGCTGCTTTGATGGCACTGCATTTAGATGTACAAGTGAAGGTGTGCATTTTCTGGGAAGAAGAAAAAATCCTCCTCTTTTTTAGTCCGGCTTTTCTTCCTGTAGTATGGCTTG
This sequence comes from Urosaurus nigricauda, assembly GCA_034509955.1. Classification (NCBI taxonomy): domain Eukaryota; kingdom Metazoa; phylum Chordata; class Lepidosauria; order Squamata; family Phrynosomatidae; genus Urosaurus; species Urosaurus nigricauda. Next base: position 353,725,426 of record JAOEGL010000001.1, on the reverse strand, counting down.
GGAGCAGTTTCTGGCTGGCTTCAAGGCTTGTGTCATCTAAATGCTTCATCTGGAAGCTGGCTGGAAATCTGCTTCTTTTGACTGTCCTTTTCAACCCATAGTCCAACACTAAAACCACAATACCACACTGGCTCTTAATGACTAAATATACTATTGTATATTTAGTGAGGTTGCCAGAGTGAAAACTGGACAGGGCTCCAACACCATTAATTAATGGATGTGCAGTAGATGGAATTCCAGATGGTATTGCTTGTTACCTGGTTGCACGACAAGCAACATCTGCTGAAATTTCCTTTTCTCCAAAACGATTAAAGGTATAGGAACTCTCTCTAGTTTTCAGTTTGGTACTCTGCCTGAAGAGAAAGAAACTGAAAATGACAAAATGCAGAGGGATAGTCAATATCATAGTCAATTTAACTTCTTTTATTATTTATTTACCTTTTCATTCTAATATTGATAGTTTCTACTGTAGCCAACATCATATGAATTAAAGTAAATTTAAGTATATTTGCAGCACATTTATAGATCACTATAGATTTAATAATTATGTGCAGTACAAGTGTGGGGTTTCATCTGTTACACATGAAGAGGAAGTTTTAATGAATCTAGCAATAGTTTCTAAAGTATTGATTTTTATTAATTTCTGCTAATTTTCAAACCTTTTTGATTTATATCTAGCTAATGTAATAGTGCAATTTAACCTGAGTGCAAAACGCCTTCTAAAATGCCTATCTTGAGAATTTGCTAAGCAGAGTAGTGGCCTACAGGTGCACTTGGCTTGCCTGGTGTCCTTTATTTCAAATGTATGAAATATATGGGGGTCAGAAAGCTTTTCCATAGTGGAACAAGATGCCAGAAAATCCTGTATTTTGGGGTGTGAGTCCTTCATAAATGTGTGCATAATAAAATTCATGAATGTGGAGAACATGTTGATTTAACAAGGAATTTCATTTATTTATTTCTTGCTTGCTTGCTCGCACTTATATCACATCTTTCTCCCTAAATGGGATCCAAGGTGGCTTACAATAATTTTTAAAAGGTCCAACTAAAACATTAATCTACAAAAGTCAAAAAATATTTAAATTATTTGTAAATAATTTGAAAATTATTTAAAAAATGAATAAAGCAGCTAAAATACTAAAAATATATTTAAAATACAGTTTCAATAAATGATTGAAATATATTTACACAGACATGCACAGCATAGCACTTCACACACAGCAACTCCATAATTAGTAACATGGCTAGTTAGTTAGTAAATAGGAATAATGACTAATATAATTGAAATCAGTACAGTACTTTTATTTGATGTTTAGGTAAAACACAAACTTGTTAATAGCTACTCCCTGATTGTCTACCTGTTGGATCTCCCTTATTGGTGTTTTGAAAACCTGGCAATGCTAAGCCCCCACTGCAGTTGCCCTCCTTTTTCTATTTAGACCCTGCTTTTCAATAATAGTATGTTATAATCAAACCAGTCACAAAAACAAAGACCCCCAAATCCAAATGCTAGTCCCAAACAGAACAGACTCATTGAATCAATTACTGTTCTAGATCAAGCCCAAACTACCCCTGGAAGCAAGGATGACTAAATTGAGCCTGTCATACTTTGGCCACATCATGAGAAGGCATGAATCATTGGAAAAGATAATAATGCAAGATAGAAGGGAGCAGAGAGAGAGAGAGAGAGACTACATGCCAGATGGACAGACTCAAATCAGGGAGGTCATAGGCCTGAATCTACAGGACCTGAACAGAGAAGTGGAGGATTGAGGGGCTTAGAGATGTCTCATCCACAGGGTTGCCATGAGTTGTAGTCAATTTGCAAGCAGTTAATAACAATGACAACAAACTCAGCATTTATGTAAATCCAGTGATTTAATGGATATCTTGTAGTTGTGGCTAATAATTGGTCTTAGGTGGTAAAGAAAGCATTAATCAGTAGAAAGTGTAAAACAATCAGATCACAGTAAAATATGCAGTCTTATGCCCTGTCTGCATGGGACTGGATGTTCTGGGGGCTGCCTGGAGTATCCTAACCCCTCAGCTGCCCGGCCCTCCCCCATTACCTGGCCCTCTGTTCCTGTGCAGAACAAGCTGTCAAACAGGTGTCCTGCTGAGCCAGCCAGTGCATCTGCTGCCACAACAGGTCACTTGCTTCTGAGGTCAGAATGAGGCCCCCAGTGACTTATCACACAGCTGGGTATCTCGTTCTGACCTCAGAGTGAACAATCCAAGGTGACGGCAGAAATACTGGGTGGCTCAGCAGGACACCCATCAGACAGCCATTCTGGCACAGGAAAAGAGAGCTCTGGATCTTCCTGGAAGATCAGGAATAAGAGATAAGTTTTAAAATTAGTTTTAAATATGTTATACTCCAGTTCAGGTGCTGAATGTGCCAGACATCATCCAGGTTGTTAGGACCATAACCAGGACACCACCAGAAAAGGGAGAAACAGGCCTTTTGGCCCATTTGGGGAAGGGCCTAGAGTTATAAAAATATAAAATAGCTGTGCTCACGACCATATACTTTTTTTTTTTAATCCAGTGGATTTGAAGCATTTACTGACCCGCTCTTGGCATGTCTTTGGGATGCCTCCCTTCAGTTGTTTCCATTATTGGAGCACCAAGGGTGAGAGAGGGGTGATGCAAAAGATTATAGCTGCCATACCAAATTGACATCCAAGGATAGACTATCTTATATATGAACAGACCTCTCCATCCACCCATAGATATGGTCTTAGGAGTCATAAGAGTGCAGGACCACAAGAGTGTAGGACTATGGGACTGTTGCTAAAACCAATAGGAACCTGCCTGAATATACAGTTGGACCTCCATATCCAGAGATTCTTTATCCATGGATTCAACCATACATAGCTTGAAAATATTCCAAAAAGATATAAATTCCAAAAGCAAATCTTGTTTTTGGCATTTTATATAAGGGGCACCATTTTGCAGTGCCACTGTTTTTAATGGGACTTGAATATCTATGTATGTTGGTATCTACAGGTGTTCCTGGAACCAAACCCCAATGGATACTAAGGGCCTATTGCAGCTTTATTCTAGTAAAAGCTCTGCGTGCTGAATAAATACGCATAGCCATCTATGGGTGGAGGATTGTGAGAAATGAAGTTAGAAAAAGATACATTTTTCAAGCACTGACAATAGATTCAGCCCCAATCTGCATGAAGCAACCCTTGATTTAACATATTTTTAGTCTATTTAAAATTTATTGTTTTAGCTTGTTTACTTTGATTTTAATTGTACAATACCCTGAACTCTTTTGATATTGGCCGGATATAGAAATATTTAAATAAAGAAAAATAAGAAGAATAATTTCAGTTAGCACTGTATTATGGCATGTTGCATCACTGCTTAAGAAAAGATCTGTTGATGATTCTGCCTTGTAATAATTTTTTTCAAACCCTTTCCAACTCTTATCATTTGTGCAGTTTAGTCCTATTCCTCAGGAATAAATGCCACTACCTCTAGTAGATCTTACCTCCATGCAAATGCTCACAGGATTGCAGCTTTCTCTTTGGAAAAGGCAGCTTTATTGTTAACAAGTTAAGAAGCAAAATACAGGAGAAGGCAATACTGCAAAACTCAGCCTGTGGCATGTAACAGGTTGATTGCTACCAGCTGGAAGAACAGAGGCTCTAGGATTAGCAGCTGAAATTACAGTGGTTCAAACTAAGAAGCAGTCTTTGCAACTGGTTCCCATTCTGTGAAGCGTTCTTCCCTTGGAAGATCACCAGAAACCTTGCTCGAGCACATTTCAAAAGCAGTAGGAGATCTTTGTATCTGGGCAGGCCATTGGGGTGGAACGTATAAGAGAGTTGCTTTCACTTAGATGGATTTTACAGTGACTAAGAACCGGAAAGTCCTTCGTTCAACTCCCACCTCGACCATAACAGCTCTTTTTATTTATTTAGTATGCTGACAGTTTTAGCAATTCCATAACCCATTTTTTAAAGTGGAAAATGTTGATGTCAAAGTGATCAGCCTCATCTTTCATCTACAATATAGGATTAGTTATTTTGACCAAACTAATTAAATTAGGATGAAAGCCAGCATGGTGTGGTGGTTTGGGTGTTGGACAACAACTCCGGATTCAAATCTACACTTGACTATGGAAACCCACTCCATGAGCCTCAAAGTGAAGCAAAGGCAAGCAATTTCTGAACAAATTTTGCCAAGAAAACCCCATGATACGTTGGCCTTAGGGTCACTGTAATTCAAAAATGCCCTGAAGGCATACAACAATAACAATTATCTTAAATTAAGGCTCAGTCTCCTGGCCATTTAACCATGAATGTGAGGTTTAACTCCTCCTTTCTCTTGCTGAAGCCACATGTCTTTTGTGCATTAGATGAAAAATGGTTACTGTCTCTTGATGTTGGTTAGTTCCACCTTGTTGTTATTGTGTGCCTTCAAGTCGACTCCAAATTATGGCAACCCTAAAATGAACCTAAAATGAACCTTGTGGTCTCTTCCATGATTCTATATTCTAACCTATAATTAGGTTCTCTTTGCCTTTTTCTTCAGAGTGGGTTTGCCATTGCCATCCTTTGAGGCTAAGAGAGCATGACTTGCCCAAGGTCACCTAGTGGATTTACATGACTCAGTCAGGATTCAAACCCTGGTCTCTAGAATCATAGTTTAACACTAAACCTAAGTCCAATGCTCCATCTAGATTGAATCAATTGTGAAGTGAGTCAACACCTAGATTAAGCCTACTGATTTATTGGATCTCCTCTGGTGGTGGTGGTGGTGGTGATTTCTTACCTCCCCCCCTCCCTCTGGGAATAGCAGGCCAACAATGTTGCATCATCTTCTCTCTGTACAAATAAAACACTTTGAAAGAGTTTTAAATGCCTTTTAGTTTAAGATTTATTAACAAAGCAATCCTATACATGTTTACACAAGTATAGTTTCAGGGAAGTTCAATATCAGAGATACAGGATTCTGATATTAGTTATCATGTTCACTAGTACAATCCAATATAAGAGTGGATTCTGTCTTCACAGTTCATACAAACGGAAATATAGCACTTAGCACATACAGTTGGATCCAAACTAGTTGTGCTCAGATTTGTTGTTGTTATGTGCCATCAAGTCAAATTCAACTTATGGCGACCCTGTCAATGAGAGACCTCCAAGAATGCAGATCATCAACTACCCTGCTCAGGTCTTGCAAACTCAATGCTTAGATTAGACCCAGTGAAGTTAATGGAATTAATGTTAGTCATGGTTATTTGAAGCATGACTAAGTCCGGATGCAACTGGTTGGTGGTACCATTAGCTCTAACCATTCTAATCTCCTGGGAAGAGAGAGATTTCCTATTTTCTTACCTACCTACTTAACCTCCCACTCCTTGGCCAGAGTTATCAGTGTGGATTCTTGTATTCAACCAGTTTATATGCAGTTCATTGCTTCTCTTGAGGAACTCTGAATGTGGTGGGGGGGGGATGGTTTGCTCTCCCTCCCACCTCCCCCCCCCCCTTTTTGGAGACTTATGTTTTGCAACATGCTGTGATTTCTGGCCTATTGATTAATGGGTCTTTCAGCAAAAAGCAACCTTAATCTTTCCTTAATTGCCTTAATGGCTGTACAGCCTCTCTTTTATTCTCTCTTCCCACAATGTTGTTGCAAATGCTTTTGTGTCTTAACTTGGTGCCCAAACTAAGGACTTAGAGGAGACTGGCTGAGTTCTATTTCTGTGCTTCCTTTTGTGTGTGTGTGCATGTCCCCTTTAAATTCTCCTTTCCAAATGCCTTTTCATGTCCTTAGCTGATGGATGGCTCCTTGCTCGATAGCAAATTTTTGGAACTCACATAAATAAGCCAATACTTAACACAGCAAACAGTATGTCATGAAGAAAAGGCTCCTTTCTGTTTATTTTCAGTGCGGTAGACAGGATTCAGGGATCATGCAAGGCAACTCAATAGGAGCATGTTATATGTAAGTATTTTGTCACTCAAACATCAATAACATTCAAGTCCACACTGAGATTTTCACTTATGGCTATAATAATTATCTTGCTAAAGATTTGACGCTGACTTGTGGACAGGAAGACAAGCTTAGAAACAAATGCTATAGGCTGAGAATAAATTTTAAGAGCTTTGCCACCCCTTGCATTATTGAATGTCATAAGTGCATACATTTACACATCATGGCAGAAGAGAAAATGAGTCACTTAAAAAGAGGGAAGAATTCAGAGATATAGCCATGTTAGTCTGGAATATCAGTATGCAAAGGGATCTTGCAGCACCTTTGAGACTACGAGGGGGGTATCCAAAAATTTTAATGATCACCTTTTTTAAAAATTGAAAGATAGTTTGTTTTGATTTGTAGTTTTTAACTTATCTCTATGTAGTCACTATGTAGATTCATACATTTTTCCAGAGTATCTTGACCCTCCGAATACCTGATATTGTAGAAGTCTGCAGATTGCGGCCTTACAAGGGAGTATTGTAAAGTAATAATTATCACCCAGAAGTTATTATGGCATATTGATGAAATTTTGTCAGTGTCATCATTGGTCCCTAAGTGCCCATTGCTGAGAAAATCAACTCATTGCGTCCTTTATTTTTGTGACTGGCTCTGCCAGAAGTGACTAAAGTGTAATATCCTCACCAGGCGCAATCTGCAGGCTTCTACAATATCAAGTATTCAGAGAGTCAAGATACGCTGGGGAAAATGTATAAATCTAGATAGTGACTACATAGAGATAAGTTAACAACTACAAATCAAAAGAAACTTTCTGTCAATTTTTTAAAAAGGTGAGCATTAAAACTTTTGGATGCTCCCTCGTAACTGTGCAAACAACATTGTAGCATAAGCTGAGGAAGTTGACCAATTCTATGAAAGCTTATACTACAACTTGTTGCTAATGGAACTTAAATTTTATTTCCTGGAGTACACACACGACCAGAAGGAAGAGAGGCCTGCCTGCATAAATGTCCCTCCATACCACCTGAACTGAGAACAGCTACATCTTGACAAAATGCAGGTGTGTGACTGACATTGTAACCTTTTTCTCTCTTGTATGGTTTTTAACACATGTGCCTGATGAAGAAGCCAGTGAAGCATGCAACATCTACATTGTGCATTTTGGTTGTCCAATAAAGGTATCAATGTTTTGTGGATTTGGATATTACTGTACTTCTTTCACATAGTCTCAATGATGCACCAAGATCCCTTTGCATACTTAAAAGATGGAGTGTATTTTCCCCCTTGCCCCAAAAAGGACAAAAGAGATGACAAATTTGCATAATATGTGCATACACTTATTTATATGTAAAGCTGCAAATACAGAAATAATAACCATAATTTAAATAGAAGCACTTAATATGTACCCATAGTGGGGAAGATAATGATCAGGTAATTTGTGGTAATGTATCAATCTGCTGTTCAGCTGCTTTGTATTAATGATGGGTAGTGGTTTGAGTTCCTACATGGACATGGAAAGCCAGTTGAGCAATAGTTTTTTGTCGGTTTTTCAGGCTATGTGGCCATGTTCTAGAAGAGTTTATTCCTGACATTTTGCCAGGATCTGTGGCTGGCATCTTCAGAGAATGCTGGCATAGAAGTGAGTGGGAGATATTACACTGTGTGACTCTAGGTTGAGAGGAGTGATTTACATGTTAATCTGTGTATTGTTCTGTAGTTGAATGGCAAGCCTCAGGTGGGAGGACATGCAAGGAGGATTTGTGTCTGCATTAATTGGTGGTCCATTGTCTGCTGGGAAAAACCTTTATCCAGGGTGATTTTCATTTGCATTTTGCTGGGTCTTAATTTTGCTGTTTTTCAGGACTGGTAGCTAAACTTTGTTTACTTGAAGGGTTTCTTCTTTCCTGTTGAAGTTGTCTAGGGACTTTATCGGACCACAGTTTTGTCTCTGTTATGGGCACTGAAGGGGACTCTCGGGCATGCGTGGCCGAGAAAAAAACGGAATTTACTGTGCACCGATGTGTCCTCAAAATTGCCCCATTCAGTGCTGAAGCAATGTTCTTTGGCTCAGCCGGAAGACTTCCATTCAAGCCAAAGATGCACTTTAGCACTAAATGGAAATGTCCTGGTGCCAGGCACCGGAATGGGGTCATTTTGAGGGACACTTCGGTGTGTGGTAAAATTCATTTTTTCTCAGCCACACGCAGCCCCAAGAGTCCCCTTCCAGTGCCCATAATGGGGACAAAACTGTGTCCGATAGTTGTTGGCATTGTCCAGAACTTCAGTGTTTTCAAACAGCATTTTATGCCCAGGATGGTTTCTAACATGTTTTGCTGATGATGATTTTCCTGGCTGACTCAGTCTGCAGTGTCTCTCATGTTCCTTTATTTGTGTTTGGACACTGCATTTGTTGGTCCCTATATAGACTTGTCCACAGCTGCATGATATGTGGTAAACTCCTGCGGCCTCAAGAGGGTCCCTTCTGTCCTTCACTGAGTGAAGACTTGCTGGATTTTCATGGTCAATTATAGATCATCCGGAGGTTTTGTTTCCTCACCAGTTTCCCTATTCTGTCTGTCACTCCTTTGATATAGGGTAAAAATACCTTCCCTTTGGGTGGTTGTTTGTCCTCACTCCTCTGATTTTTCTGGGTCTGACAGCCCTACTGATGTCTGAATGCCCCAGTTGGGCAAGTCACACGCTCTCAACCTCAGAGAATGGCAATGGCAAATCCCATCCAAATAAATCTTGACAAGAAAACCAAATTATAGAATTGTCTTAGGGTCACAATGAGCTAGAAATTACTTGAAGGAACACAACAACCAATCTCAAAGCCCTCTCTTCTTATTTGTTATTTTTAAACTAGAGTTCAACTGCACAGTTCTTCAAAAAGTTGCAAAAAGATTACATAGCCACCCTCTCTATTCACATCAAAATCGTTATCAATATTGCACATTACTGGTAGTATTCCCAATTCAGGTACAAGAGCATTCTGCACACGGAAACAGCATTTTAGCCCTCGTGGACTGCTACCTCATCACCAAGAGCCGCCAATATTTCTGAGCTGTAGGTGCCCCTACATATCCCTATAAAATCACAGCAGAATAGTTGTGTACTGCTGTCTACTGAGATCTTTTTTTAAAAATAAAGAAACAAGGTAGTTGGTGTCTGCCACTGTTGGATGATGACCAAAGACACAAGGTGGTGCTGACCTTCAAAATGGTTGGGTAGTTTCTGTGCAAGGTAATTCATGTGTATAAATTTCTAAGAAACCACATTATGTGGTGGTAGACCTAGTATTAAGTTGTGTTAGCACATAACAAATATAATTAATTTCATTCTCTCAGGTACTTTTCGTAAACGTGAAATGTATGTCATGGCATAACAAAGAGGGTAGTTCAAAAAAACAAAAACAACAGGAGTTATGCTTCGATGACAAAACCCTGGAAGACACAAAGGATAGCAAGAAACACAACACGATCAGACAGGACATGTGATCACACAGAGCAAGAGGAAGAATTAACTGCCCTGCTGTTTAGTTATGCGTGGCCCACAGCATCATCCCACCATTGGTCAATAATAATAATAATGACAATAATAATAATAATTTTTATTTCTAGCCTGCCCCTCTGAACGAGCAATCGGGGCGGGTTACAGCAAAGGTTAAAAACAAGTACAAGTTAAAATATCCTAACTCATCCCCTGCCTCACCCCCCTTAAAAAGGAATTAAATCACAATGAAGTTAAAACAAATGTATAAACAAATAAAAACAGCTAGATCAGCAGCAGAAATTCCGGGCTGAGAATTTTAAACTATGTAAGGGTGGAGAAAGCACAGGGGATGGGTTGGAAAAACTCCAAAGTCTAGGTTTGGAGCTGGGAGATGTTAACCATTTTCTGGGAAGGCCTGCTGGAAGAGATTTTAGGGCATTTTTAAAGCCTTCAACAGATGAAATGAGACACATCTCATCCGGCAGGTTATTCCACAGCTTGGGGGCAACAGCTGAAAAGGCCCTCTGGGAGGTCTGCACCAGCCTGGTCTTCATGGGCTGTAGCAGATTCCTCCCAGAGGACCAAAGTGTGCGGGGGGGGGGGGTTCATATGGGAAGAGGCGGTCCCTTAGATAGGATGGACCCAAGCCATGTAGGGCTTTAAAGGTTAAAACCAACACCTTGTACTGTGCCCGGAAACTGATTGGTAGCCAGTGGACAGATTTAAGTACAGGTGTTATGTGCTCTCTCCTAGATGTTCCAGCAACAAGCCTGGTTGTCATATTTTGGACCAGTTGTAGTTATGGATGGTTTGAACTTGGTGACCTTGGGCAAATCACATTCTCTCAGCCTTGGGGGAAGGGAATTTTAAATCATCCCTAAGCAAATCTTGTCAAGAAACCCCCATACTAGGCCCAATTTGGGATTGTCATAATTCAGAAACAGTTTTAAGGCACACAACAACAACAACAACCTGCCTTCAGATGTCTGGATCTCCTACTCCCACAAACCCTGGCCATATTGTTCCAGACTGTTGTGTTTCACAGATCAAATTATCTAGAGGACTACTGCATTCCTTACCCCTGGGAATACAAAAGGGACTCCTACCAGCTATATTTCCAGGCCCACCATATTTCTGACTTCTACGTGTGTTTGCAAAAGCTGGAGAGTGAAGAAAACTGACAACAAAAGATTCAATTCATTTGAAATGTGGTGTTGGAGGAGAGCTCTATGAATGTCACAGACTTCCAAAATGTCCAATAAATAGAGCCTAGAGAAAATCAAGCCTGAACTCTCCCTAGAAGACAAAATGACCCAACTTGAGGCTATTGACACATAATGAGACAACATGACTTATTACAAAGCATGCTAAAGTTTGGTTAAAGTGGCAGGCAATAAGAAATTAGAAAAGCCGCATTACGGGTGGATAGACACAGCCAAGGAAGCCACAGCCTTGGGGTTGCAAGATCTTTGCAAGGCTGTTGATCACAGGATGTCTTCGAGGTCTTTTATTCATTGTTTGTGTTGTTGTTTGCCTTCAAATCTTAGCAATAGCAAATATATTTTTGTACCACTTACTGATGTACTAAGTGGTTTACAAAGTGCAAGGTAGTTACCCCCAACAAGCTGGCTACTCAATTTAATGACCTACAGAAGGATGCCAAGCTGAGTCAACCCTGAGTCCCTGGCTGGCATTGAACTCACAACCTTGTGGCTGGAGTACAGGCATTTAACCACTGTGCCAACAGAGATCATGGGGCTTCTTTGGCAAGATTTGTTCAGAGGGGGGTTGTCTTTGCCTTCCTTTTTAGGCTGAAACAATGTGATTTGCCCAAGGTTTTAAAAAAATGCATTAATTGATTGTCATCATTGCAGATATTTCTGTAACTTGCAGTACTATGTTAAGTTACTCTGTGCAAAATGCTGGCCTCCTCAGGTATAAGAGTGTTGCTCAACAACAGGAAAACTTGAGGCTTCATTCAAATATTTGCAATTAGTTCAGGATGGGTCTTTGGAAGACTAAGCCACACAAACTTCCAGAACATTCACTTCTTGAAAATGCAGGTGCAACCTCTGTCTTTCTGTGTATACACAAAGAGAAGTGGGAGGGAAAAGGCATAATTAAGCTTGTGGGGGCCCTGGGGTAGGTCCAAAATGGACCCCTTTTGTGTGAGCAAATCTTGGAGTTGTGGCATAGAAATGAAATGGTGCAATAAATATACAAAGATCTTCATATGGGTTTTCAGCCCTTCAGCTTTGATGAGACTAACAGCCTGATCCCGCTAACTGTTACTCAATTACTCATACAGTATAACAAACACAGTGTCAGTGATAACAAGTGTTGCCAGGTTTTTCAAAACAGCAATAAGGGACAGTGAAAATTCATGACATGCAGAGTTGACAGTGTGGAAGTAGTATTAACAAGGTTGTGGTCTATCTAAATATCCAGAGAAAGTACAAAGAAAGTAAGCAGAGGCTGGATGGCCGTTGTCAGGTATGCTTTGATGGAGAGTTTCTGCATGGCGGGGGGTTGGACTGGATGGCCCTTGTGGTCTCTTCCAACTCTATGATTTTATGATTCTACAGTCAGCCTTCCATATCCATGGATTTCTTATCCACAGATGTTTATATAATGATAATATAAACATCAAGAGATTCAAAAAATGACCGGGGATGAAAAGCAACATCCTTCTCCTGGAGCAATGGGCCTTAGCTAGTAAGGGGCCAGGAGCAATGGCATCAATTGAACTAGGAATAATCTGCCTGGTGGGAATGAGAACATGGATGGCTTAGAAAAGCACCCGTTCTATTCTATTGTGCATTTCATAGGGGAGGAGAAGGGAAAGGCTTCATGAGGACCAGAGAGGGATAGAAAAATGAGTGAGAAAGGAAAGTACCCCATACATTTTAAAATTGTTTTTGATATGGCTTTTGTTTTAATATGAATAACCTGTTTAATTCTGTTTAACTGTATTGTGTTTTTAGTTGTGTCTGTTTTTTTAACCACACAGTGAGTTGCTTTGGGTCTCAGGATTGAGAGAGAGATGGAAATTAGGTAAATAAATAAACTGGATAGGTCCGGCAGTGCTATATGGTGCCCTTTTTTCACTGGCCTAGATTTCTAGCTTTCATTTTTAAAAAAGAGGGATGTAAAATAACTAAATAAATACATAAAAATATATAAGTGTTGATCTTTTGTAGAAGTTAAGAGATGAAGTAAGCAATCACTATTCTGCCCAGTTGTTACATAGGAAGTGAACATGTTGCTACCTTTCACTATGCTTACCCAACAAATTAAGTTGGGTTTAATGTCCCATTTGGAAGATGAGATATTTAAAACTACTGTATAGAGTGACCCATTGATCTCTGTACTGTATGCACACAGATTGTGTGCATGTATACTAAGTGGTGTTGGTATAAAGTAGAGCTCTCAGCTTTGCCTAAAACATCTGAAGGATGTAAAAAAGGAAAATGTGGTAAAGGTTGTTTCCTATTTTCAGTTCTTTGGATGTGTGATACCTTTTTATATTTTGTAACTGTATCTTTCATTTTGCCTTCACTTAGTGTGTGTGTGTGTTTGTGTGTGTGTTTCAGAGAAAGAGAATATATGATGTGGTGGTACTTTGAGAGGCACTTTACCTTTCAGGCCTCAATCCAGTTTTCCCCAGTAACAGCTATCCCAGCATGGAGAGAAAATCATGTTGTATATAACTGAATAGCGGGAGGTTTGATCCCACAGCATCATCCCACCATGAGTGAGTTATGGATGGTTTCAACTTGTAATTATATTAATTCTTCTTAAAAGTAACTTTCCAAGATTTTTTGTCTTTAGCCCAATTATCAAACTTAATAATGTTATCTTTGTTGATCTCATAACATTGTCCCCATAAAGTTGTTATGAGAAAAACATAGCATGATTATTCACATAACTGTGGTTCTTGAAAGCATTAAGTTACCTGCCCATTATGTTTGAATTTGTGACAGTGTCACCAGCTAATTAAATGCCCCACCTTCTTACAGCCTACTTTATCAGATGCATGAAGTGGGCAATGAAAGTACTGTGGATGTTATATACCCATAGGGAAGACATGTATCTTAGTAGAAAAGACTAGGCTTTCCGTGCAAAATAGCAATAGCAATAGCAGATACATTTCTAAACCACTTATCAGTGAGCTAGCACTCCCTAAGTAGTTTACAGTGTTTAAGCCAATTGCCCCCAACAAGCTGGGTACTCATTTTACTGACCTATGAAAGGATGGCAGGTTGAGTGGACCTTGGAGTACTGTCTGGTATCGAACTCACAACCTTGTGGGTGCAGTACTGGCATTTAACCACTGCACCAATAGGATTCCAGCCCAGTTCCTGGCATCTCCTATTAGTGCTGAAAGATGTAAAACTGAGATGTTTGGACCAAACCTGTACAAGCTAGAGTTTTGTTTGCCCTCCATAACAGAGTCTGACTTTTAATAGTTTTGTTTAATATATTGGAATCTTTTTTCCTAAGAACTCAAGATAGCCAGGAGAAGATGTAATAATTCCTACTATGTGTTTAAAACAAATCTCTGAACACAAAAACATGAAAATATGAATTTGCATACCCTCTGATATTTCACAGGTAAAAACTGTAACACAAAAGGCAAAGTGTGATCAAAGTGTGATCAAGAGGGCTAAAGTTATTAACGAGGAAGAACACACAAGCTAAGAGAGGCTGCAGCCGTTTGCTTTTGCTTGAACTTTTCCCCAGATGAGTTAATCAAATGCAAAATACATTTGTATTTTGAACTCAGTTTGCAGCAATGATGATGATGATTATGATATTATTATTATTTTCTTTATTGTTGTTAACTGCCTTTGAGTCAGTCTCGACTCTCCAAATTTTAAAAATTAAGAGCAATACAGTTAAAAACAATTGAAGTAGCCAAAGGGGGAAAGTGAGAGGAAGAGGAAGACTTGGGATATTTTTAAAGCAGCTGGAGAAGGGGATGACAGAATTAATTGGGACTGTCCCTGCCAAATTCATACAGTTGGAGGGTATTGAATTTCTAAATCACACACTTCTGTGTGATTTGTTTGAAAGAAAGATGAGCTAGAAATGGCTGGGAAAATGTAGCTGTGGCTATTTTGCAGCCCTTGACCCTTATTTTTCTGACCAAGGAAGGAAGATTGCTTGCCATTCTGCAAGCCTCCAAGATGACTGAATGGACATCTGTTGGGGATGCTTTAATTGTGTGTTCCTGCATGGCAGGGGGTAGGACTGGATAACCCTTGAGATCTCTTCCAACTCTATGATTCTATGATTCTAAGATCAACAATTTGCCTTTTAAATAGTTTGCACCATGGTCTGTATCACTGAATGTAAACTTACGGCAACAATTCTTCAAAACCAGAATAGAACTATTTGGGGGTTTGCGTGGGGTTGCCTTATTCCAGCCCCTCATACCTGGCTATCTAATTTGCATTTTTGTAATTATGCATATTATTAATTTACATTCTGATTATGTAATTCAACACATTAATCATTGCACCTTTTCTACCATTATATTTCAACTTACTAAGCTCCCCCCCCCCCAACTAGTGTGAAGAGAGGGAGGCTTCCAAGCAGCCCCAGAGGAACTCTCTTTGCTTTCTTGAGGCTGTTTGGAAGCAAAGTTCCACCGTGCTGCCTAGCCCTAAGTTCAAGCCACCAACACAATCACCACACAACACAAGGCCATCTCTGCTCACTTCCTTTCCTTTCCCATCTTCTGGGCCTGCTGGGGGAAGGAGGGAGGAAATGGAAAAATAAAGTGGCAATGCTACATCTAGGCAGTTAGGAACCCGAGACACCTGGGCATGATGACGCTCCCGCAAGTGCCAGTCTTCTTGCACAGTTTCCTGCTTCATCACCACTGCCACATTTTGACCTACCCATTGGCCTGTGACATACGAGAAATCGAGGATTTACTGCTTCAACCAGCCCAGTTGATATGTTTTAGTCAATTCATTCTGGGATTTTCTGTTTTCTGGGATGACTACACTTGGTTTGGGTCTGTGTCCCCCCACCCCCCGGTCCATCCAGCCTATAGAGCATCTCCCAGACAGCTATAGCCCCCCCCCCCAACTGAGTATAGTTTCCACTTGGAAACTGGTTCCCTTGATCAATTTTTAATTTGTCAAGTGTCCCCTTTTGGTATTTTTTGCTTTTGTTGTTTACTGCAGACAGTAGGCCATTAGTAGAACTCTGTGCTATAATAACTATTATACAATTATACTTCAGGGCCACAGTTGCCTCCAAACCTCTCTGAAAGTTTTATACTTATAGAAAAAGGTTATCCCACATTTTCCCGCATAAGATTAGTTGCAAGCCATGAACCACTAGTACAACGAGTGCCTGAGAATAGGCAATCTCAGTCAATCTAAATTTTAAATCTCTAGTGTTACCAAATCAATTAGGTTTAGCAGGCATGTGCACTAACCATTTGGTTCATAAGTTTTGGTTCATACCTAATCCAGTACTTTGGAAACTATGGGGCTTTCTAGATTGGCAGGAAACTGTGACATGAAGTTGCCTTTTCCTTAATGCTTAGCAGCTGCACCACAGTCTTTAGATGGAGCTGTGCTGTTCCGCAGTTTTTAAAAAAGAAGCTGGGAAAACCAGCACCTTTTTAAAGGCGCTTCTTCTCCCCTAAAACGCAAAAACAGCGTTTTCATGGCACACTTTCCCTTTTTCTCATCTAAAGGCTAGAGTTTCATGCAGCCATGAACACACTTCTTTTTGCCAATCTAGATCAGGCCTATATATTTATGCAACTGTATATTTATGTAACTCATAATCCCTCCTCCAAAGGAACAACGATCAGAGAATCCCTGGTAAAACATGCCCAGGGATTAGAAAGTGGCCCTATATAACCTTGTACCTTTATGGGAATTTTCATAAAATCAAAACCTAAATAACAGTAATCATTATTATCTCTCCCCCTCACACATGCTCCTCCTGTTAATAATCCTGAATCCTACATAAATCGTCTTCTGCATTGCAACTTCACTGCTTATAGGATCTGGAGGGGAACACTAAGCCAATCAAGCCCAAGTTGGCTCAGGGCTAGAGTTTCATCCAAATGATATCTATATCAAAAGTCCAGAAATATTCCCCATGCTCCTAAATGCTGGCTATCAAGTGATTGCTAGTCAGTTCAGGACAGACAAAAATATTTCTTTAGAAAGCATTTAATTAACTCTGACAATTCTCTGACATCAACTGAAGTGGTGGCTTAAGGGGCTTTAAAAGAAGATTAGACAAATTCTGGAAAATAGTTCTGTGACAAGCAAGTACAGCCTCCATGGTCAGAGACAGTGCATCTGAATTGCTCAAGGAGCACAAAGGGCAGGGGATGGGTGGTGCTCTTAGATTTGGCTACTGCTTTGAGGCTCTGTGAGTCTATGGTCTGATCAACAAGACATTTTCATGTGTCAGTCTTAGTCACAAATTTGATATTTATGAGTAGTTGCATTAATTTCACTGAAAAACACAGTTCAGTATGTTGTTCTTTGTTTAATCATTACATTTTAATATATACAGATGAGCTGATTTTTTAGTTTTTGTACTGTTTAGTAGTGTGGCTAACAGTGGTACCAATCTGACATAGCTACTTTTATGCTATGAGTGGCAAAGTACCATCTGCCTTGGTTCAGAACTGGATCTGCCACAGTTTCTAGTTAGATACAGAGGAACCACATAAATGTGTTGATTTGTGGGTTTTTGTGAAGGTAAAGCATGTGCAGGCCATGTATACCTCCCAGCACTTCTGACAGAAAGGATGGAAATCAAAAATTTAATATGGCAGATCCCCAAAAAATCATATATAGACAAGTGGAAAGCTTGTGAATGGAGCACAGAGGTGCCACCTTCCACCATTTGCGGGATTCTTCTTTTTCCACCATTTGGTGCATGAACCACAGATGGGTGGGTGGGTGGATGAAGAAGCCTTCAACCCTGAAAACATGCAAGCTCTTCACATAAAAAAGAAGAGTAAACATGAATGTGCTAGCTCCATTCTCTCCATTGCCCTTCACAAGTAGAATGTGATTGTCTATTGTGGAAAGCTATTTCTAGCTTGGCTCTCCACATGATTTAGAATCCTGGAAAAAATGGGTTCAAAATGATGCATAGAGTTTCCATGGATAGAAAAGACGGTCACCCTCTCTCCACAACGAGAGTATGAAAAATGCAGATGGAGGGAATGAAGCCAGTTCTGTTATGTCTGTATGCTTCCTTTTCTTGAATGTAGAGACAAGATGTTTGGAAAATTCTGAACAGTGACGGATGAATGGACAAATGAACTGATGGATGGATGAACAGACAGACAGCGGGATTGAAATACTATTATAGGTTTCATCTTCCCAAGAGAATGGTCAGTCCTGCAGAAAACCTAGGCTCCTTAGGGTTAGCTAAAGCCAATGTTTTTCTGCTCCAGCAGGAAGAATGGTTCAGAATGCTGAATTTTAGGAAGAAAGGGACACACCTAGGAAATAAATTGGATATTGATTACAAACAAATATTTCATCTTTTATAAGTACATGGATTTTTGCCAAGTGACATGAGTGAAGTCTAATTTTGAAACAGATTAATGGACCAGTCTTCCAGAGAGTAAAGTGGAAGTGTGACATGGAGGAGGAAGAAGCATGAATGTTTGAATACTAATAGTGTTGATTGTTTCTGTCTGCTGTTCATGACCTCAGGAGCCTAAGCAGGCTTAGAAACAATAAACAATGAATTTTAATTAATGATAATGATAATGATACTTTCTGAGATGAAGAAGAACTAGGTTTGCCAGGTTGCATCCCAAACACACACACACATCATGCCCACATAGTAATGAAGACTGCAGTGTGGCTTCTCCGTGGGTCCTCTCCTGCCATTTCCTGGAGCAACCAAGTTTCCTATTGTAAATCAAATCAAGTACTGACAATGAGGACATGGGAAAAGTGATGAACATGAAGCTGTGGCTATCACCAGTACATGGTACATGCCTCACAAGGATACTGCTATAAACAGTATCCTTTGTATGAAATTTCCCCTGTCTTTGTTACCCTCATTTTTTATGAAATAGCATCAACCCCTGAAATTACCTCCATAAGCACCACACTAACTGTTTTCAGCAAAATCAGGGAAACCAACAACCTGAGCACCTAATTTCATATGAGTTTACTAGCTGTAAGAGGCAGACTACAACATGAGGTTGCTATTTTCAGCAGCCTCTCTGTGACAGATGTAGAATGCTAACCTACATATCCTTTGTCTTTGCAGAGCATTTAGACACAGAAGCCCATGTTGTGACTTCTCAATTCAAAAGGAAACTTATCTTTTGTGGTTATTATTTCAAAATGTTTTTAGGTGAGGCATGATACCAAACCACACAGAGAGGTGGCACTTGGCTTGCTCAGTATAAAACTTTTATTTGTCTGTTGCAAAGCAAACATATCTGCTTTCTCCTGTGAAATGTAAGAGTGAATGTGGCAATATGACATGATCAGTGGGTAGGTATTTCACAGATCTAACCCAGGTTTTCATATCAGGGAATGGAAATGAGGAAGTTTTTATAATTATTCTTAGGAATAAGTCTTTTTTTTAAAAAAAAAAATAAGCAAACTGGTTTCCAGGCATCTGTTTAAGCATGAAAAGCTTTTAAAAAGGAGAAGGAGAAGGAGAAAGCCCCTTGAATATTTATTTTTGCTGTCCACAATATGTATCTTACAACTATCCTCAATTTGTCCAAGTAAGTTTGCTAATCATACTATTAAGGAAAAGAAGCATATCTTGAAATATTAAAATTGAGTCTGACAATGTCACAGTTTTGCTATTAAAACACATATAATGACTCTCAGATTAAGCTTGCCAGATATGTTTAATACATAAGTCAAATGGCTAATCCTCAAAATAGAAGCAGTAGAAATTCAAGTATGCAGAGGGCAGGAGAAAAATGCAGAACAGTAGAATTTCTAGGACCATTTCCCCCCATTCTATTTGTGGGGAAATACATTTTATTTTTGCGTGCTGCATTTTGCAGACTTTCATCAGATTTGTGGTCCACCTCTTTAATAAGACTCTTAAGGCACGCACACACACACGTACACATCTAATAACAGAGTGATTACTATTTTGCATTTCAAAAAAGTTTTTATGACTTTTGTGACCAACTTACAGCTTCAGTGCAAACATATCCTAGTGACCAAATGTACTGAATTACCTGCATACTT
This sequence comes from Urosaurus nigricauda, assembly GCA_034509955.1. NCBI lineage: Eukaryota > Metazoa > Chordata > Lepidosauria > Squamata > Phrynosomatidae > Urosaurus > Urosaurus nigricauda. Next base: position 353,705,744 of record JAOEGL010000001.1, on the reverse strand, counting down.
AGCAAAAATAAACACAGTCCTATGCATGCATTAGTTAGGAATAAGCCCCACTGAACAAAGTAGTACTATCATTCAATTACATGGAATTGGTCTATATGGCTGATATACTTCTCCAAAACAATGAAACCCTTTTAATTACTTCAAATCAGATTTCTCCAGTTGTAAATAAAAATGCACTATACAGGCTTAGGCCAAGGAAATTATAGATTACTGTTCTTTTAATAATAGCAACATGATAAGAAAGAAAGAAAGAAAGAAAGAGAGGTTCCTCTTCAAATGTTTATTTTAAAAACCACAATAATGTAAGAATAGTGAAATTAATAAATACTTACAGAATAATTTAAATTATTGAATTGTAAAATACTAATTTTATCTATTTTTTTAAAAAATGGCTTTAGTTGTGACCCTAAATTTAGTATTAATCAGTAGTGTCTTACATACAAGTGCATATATTTTTACAGATTTCTCCAATACATTCCATCACTAATACAAACACAAATATTTCTAAAATTACAGAGAGTAAGTTTCTCTGCATATGTAAACATTGCATCCAATACATGCATTGTGTACAATTCCATATTACTCTCAACATCAGTCTGGAAGCAAGTATTAAAATATTGGTGAAGTGCCTATTTTACACTTAAAATCAAAAAAGGAATACTAGCCACGCTTACCTGGGTGTAAAACGCACTGAATTTAATGGGACTTACCTTTAAGTAGACATTAGTACTGTATGGCACTGTCAGAGAATTCACATTCACATTTCAGTCAGACATATCTCAAATTGTAATATGCTTCTCAACATTTTTATATCTTTGGAAATATAAATACACATACACACATAGATAGAAACACACACACACGTTTTCTTATTTTCTTGTACAAACGAACACCAGATACCTCTTTGCTAGAATTAGCTCTTCCCTGTCTAGCGCAAAGGGGAAAACAGATAAGTCAATATCTTACCTCAAGAAATATATTCTATATAATGAGAGTATCTTTAGATGTTTCAAATTCTCTCCCTGGAAGAAGTTTTTTCTACAAGGCTTAAATGCAATGTACTGGATGATTTCCACTTGTAAGCAGACTTTTAATCAATATTTAGTGTATTTGCTTCTTGTGACATTTGCCATTTAATTGACTGTTGCTGTCAGTTAAATTTACCTCTTTATGAAATTAATTTTTTTGAAAAAAGTAGAATCCCAAGCCTACAGAAACGGATACAGAATTCTTCTGGCCATCTTTGCAAGTTCTCAAATACAACAGTTCAGCTGAACAGTGAAACATAAAGGAAAGCACTGCAGACATGGAAATTATGTTAATAATTCACTGAATATCAGTTTAGAAACAATGCTGGGAAACACACAGAGACTGAAAGAGAGACAGAGATTGGATGTTACAAGCAGATTTTCTAAGGCATCAAATGATTGCTTGAGAACTCTCCTTTCTCTAACAAGAGCTAAAAACTGCATAAAACATGGAACACTGAAAATATTTCCAAATGTGAGTGCTAAACTGGTTTTTGAATGGATGTCTTTCCTGATTCAACTGCACTGTTTCACATCATTCTTTATGGGGGAATACAAAATCCATTATTCATAGATGAAAAAGAGACAGTCGTGCCTACCTTTTAAAAATTGGACTGGTAGGGTTACAAGTCACTTCATCAGTTCGCCTTTTGCAAAGACATCAACTCTTTGGTTTGTTTGTTGCCAAAAAAAAAAAAAATGAAGGGGAGGGGAAAAGAATTATTTTGTGTCTAAACAAAAAACTCTTTGATAGAGCAGATTTTCCTGTGAGTTAGCAGATCTCTTGTTCACCACATCCTGAAGCTTATTCACCTTTTCTCCTAAGGCAACGGGTAGAAGGGAAATGAACAAGAAAAGAAGAAAGAAAAAACACACAAGATCAACTTGCAGCCAAAGTTAGAGGAAATTTTGTGAGTGATGTCTATTGGATAGAATGATATCCAAGAGCAATATTCCAGTACTCTAGAAACCACCAGAGAAATTGAGACACTTTTAAAAAATAAAGCAAAACAACAAAACCCAGCTCCAGCTCCATTCTCAATTCAGAAAGCTTCATGACAGAGAAATCTGCCTTTTTGAAGCTTCCCCCAGATATTAAAAACTGGAAGAGAGTATGGCCAAATATGTGCAGATTAGCATGCTACGCTACTGTGTTTCAAGACAGCCTTTTCATTCTATCAAAACAGTTAATGCAGCACTACAAAATAGGTGCAATTGCCGAAAAGTACCTCCATCAGCCACAAACTGCAGTCTCTTCTTGGCTACAAAGGGGAGCAATAGGGTTGGTTTTTTCTTCTTTTAAAATTGACCTTTACAAAACAATTGTGCACAAAAAAAATTGTTTATCTTTTACATTGCAGGCATAGAAAAGTCTGCATCCATGAGGCTATACAGAAATGAAAGTGAAGCTCTTAATTTGTAATGCTATTGACATTCTCCTCTTATTTCGTAAACTAATGTTAAAACTAACATTGTGTCCTAACTGCTTAAGAAGAAACCTATTTAATTCCAGACTCACATCCCCATGTGCAGGTGATCAACAGCCTCAGTGCTGAACATCATGTTGTATTCATTACCTTGATCCTAAATATGTTTATTCTGCTGTAAGCCCCATTGATTTCAATGATACTTATGCTATTTAGGTAAGTGTATTGCATTTGGATGAGCGTACCTGCATGTTTTACTATTAATTCTTGGGTCTCGATTATCCAGGCACCACAAACATTCTATGATAATTGAACTAAGATATATGATTGTTTTCCTTTATAAAAAATTTATAACAGTTTATATGATGTAGTAAAATATCATATGATAACAAATGTGGTAGCGAATGGAACCATCTAACAAATGTACCATGTGCAATCTCTGAATGGCAGAACTCTCTGGGAATAAATATTTATGGCTGCAATTCATTTGCAGGAAGAATTTTATGTATGGTTTATCAGAATGACCTTTCACTGGGAAGCCAGGGAGAGGGAGAAGTATTAAAGTATCACAATAAAAAAAAACTGAAATAAAAACATATGGGAAACCCATGCATGTGTAGAACTCCCTTCACACACTTATACATAAGTGTGTCTGTTTCATAACTTCAACTGCACCTATTTATTATTTATTGGTGTGCATGACACTTTACAGGATTTAATAAGAAACAAACCAATATTAGGCCAGTTTCCTTCCCCAATGAATTTGTGAATGTAAAGTATCAGTAGAGGGACAAAATAGAGGGGAGAGGTGGAAGAGAAAAGGTTTATAAGTATGAACATAAAACTTATCAAATACAGATAAATATTCTTAAACTTGGCCATAGATGGAAACATGGATAAATCCATTTTACCTAGGATTGGTTTCCAACAAGACTGTGAAAGTAGATCACATAGGCTACTGCTGAATGAATGAATCTATAGCTATATCTATCTGTATAAATGTTTGTATGTGTGTATATACACATAGATGATAGATAGTTAGATGATAGATAGACACAGGTAGTAAGTATATATGGAGGGAGGGAGGGCAGAGAGAGAGAGAGAGAGAGAGAGAGAGTAGTGTGTGTGTCTAAAAAACATGCACAGTTGTCTTCCTGTGAAGCAAACTATATAGAAATGGCTTGGAGAATTATTGTGGCTCAATATGTACACCTGTATCGACAATGATGCCATCACAATTCTCTTACCTTAATGAACTTAATCTTTAATTTCACAGCTTGGCCCTTGTGCCTGGCCTCCAAAACAAAGGGGGCCGAACTGTTTTGAGTCCATAGGAAGCCCCAGCCACCCTTTCCTCCAACAGCTGTGGAAACTTTAAGCCATGACAAGGATTTTTTTTTTTTTTTGCCCCTTGTGAAACTGTCAAAAGCAATAAATATTTTTCTTTCCCCTCCCCTCCATCATTAGACACTCTTCAGAATGGCTCTTGGTTGTCCACTGTTGTTCCCAGAGCTCACTGGGCAGAAGCGTTATTGTCTAAAATGAATCTTGAAGTGTGAACAATACTACGGGGAGGGGAGGAGGGGACGGAGCTACGTTTCCCCCGGTTCCTCCCCTATCTTTTCTTTTTCTTTCTTTTTCTATTTTCTTTATTTCTTTTTCTTTTCTTTTCTTCTTCTTTTTTTTTTAGAGGGTGTAACCGTTAGGAATGTGGTGCTTCTTCATAGAGGGCTTTGCCAAAAGAGCACTTGTGTTTTTTAACACTGGTCTTTCAGAAGGACGCTCAAGTTAAAGCATTGTGCCCCACTGTAAATAGATGCACTCACTAGAATAGAGCGTCTTCACTCCTAATTAGGGAAGTAACTCTAGAAAGACAGAATGTCACTTGCAAGACTGGAGGCTTTGTTAGGTTTGTGTGCGTCCCCACTATGTGAGGTAATTGGAGTTGTACCTTTTAGAAAGCTGCTAATTTCGCATAGGAAGTGCTAACAAGACCTTTGTGTGGCATGTTTTCCTTCTTCCTTTTTAAGGAAGTTACAGCGCTTGAGTACTGGGAATGGCTGGGCCAAGGCCCTAAAGAAGGAAGCTGCGGTAATGAACCACTTCAGTTTGCAGTTAGGAAAAGGAGGCCTAATTTTCAGGCCTGAGAATAGTAGGCTGAACAAAAGGTTCTGTTTAAGCTTATTATATGGGACATTCTTACCGCCTATACAGCTTTCCTTGCAATGACCCTCTCAAAATAAGTGCATCAAGTTTGAGCAAATAGAAACATGCAACTTTCCAGGTTTAGGGTATAGTTTTCTTTACAAAGCCATTTATATAATGTAAGCTGCAATTAGCATGGAACGGAGCAACAAAATCCAGCTAAGAAAGTTCTTGGAACAAAAGGCGGAGAGTTAGTGGAATTAAGTAACAGTTAAATATTAGCTACAGATAATTAGTTTGAAATGGTCTTTCAGACCTCTTTGCAGATAGAAAGATAAAATCATTTCACTCTGCAACCATCTCTAATTTATTACTTGGGTCATTTTTAAAATTATCCAGGTAGATTAGATTCTGTTTAAAAACAAACAGGCAAAGTTCTCCTTCATCTGCAGAGCCTGCAACTCTTAAAGGTGACAATATCCTGAAAGTGTCCATTTGAACTATATGTAAAATGTTCAGATGTAATGAAATAAATTACTACTTACAGAGATGACAAAAAATCTCATCAAAGCTTTTTTTCTAGTCTTGAAATGTAGAAGTTAGAGGGGGAAAACAACTAGGAAAAGGGGGAGAAAAAAATGTGACCTTTGCAGATTAGGGTTTAAAATGAAAAGTCTTCTAGTGAGAAGGCGGAGGGGAATCCATCGCTCAGAATAGCTTTTAATGCTTTTTGCTACACACTATCTATCTAATAACAATGGCAAGGTTAGGGTAAACAATGAAGAATATGTTTGCACATATTCCACTGTTGGCATTCTCTGTGCGAATTTTCTGAAACACTTAAGAGAATGGATACATAAACCTGTGACCTTCAAATGAGCTTTTTGATATTGTCAACACTTCTGAATCATAAAAAAGGCCACAAAATTGAGCCATTTTTTGTATTGTAATGAATTCCATTCTGTTGGGTAAACAAAGCTAAATTTTAAAACAGGGAGCTGACATCTGCGTGGTTCAAGATGTCTTTCTATTCTTCCAAGGGCGGAGGGTGAGCAAAATTTAAGTACTCAGTGCGGAGCCTGATGTGGTGATCTCTTTCTTACACACACATAAACACACAAATCTATCAAACACACAAGGAGGACTGTTTAGTTCAATTCAGGAGAGCGACTGTATTTCCTAGAGAAGGACAAGAAGAAAATGTTTTATTTTATGACTTTTTTAAAAAAAGCACCCAATAACATGCACACAATAGCTCCACAGTACAAAAGAGGGGGCCAGTGCTACCATTACGGCACTAACTCTTATTGACAAGAGTGCTAAGGGCCTCCAAAAGTTACTCCTATTTCCGCCCTGCCTTTGTCCTTTCGTTGTCCTCTCTCAAAGGCTCAGTTTGGTATTGTTGCCAAAAAAAAAAAAAAAAGTGAGTCTGCACCCACATTTATTTCCACCATCCCATCTACCCCCTTCTTCTAATTCATACTCAGCATTGTGAAGTTTTTGCTATTCAGGAATTGATTGGACAACAGCACTGAGAATGGCCAAGTGATTAGTCTCCCAGCAGGGGCCAGGATTGTGGGTATAAACCTGGGGCTAGGGCTTCAGTTCACTATGGCATTCAGCTGGGCTTCCTCCTAGTCTCTCTCTGGTTCCTGATCACTCATGCATCCTTTGTCACAGGTAATACATTCCTTCATACCAGGAAATTGAATCCTTATAATTAGCTTACACAGTAGTGGCCAATCTCCATGGAAGCTGAAGGGCAGTGGCCCTGGAAGCAATATTGCATTAGTGTTTATAAGAGTGCATCAGGCTGGGATAACTCAAAATTCTACCTCCTCCCCATATACTTTTCTTTTTTTCTTTTTAAAAAATCTTTACAAACTCTGTAGTCATGTGGGTTGGGCATTTGGGCAATTGTAATCCCAAAAAAGGAGCCAGCATATTGTAGCGGTATGAGTGTTGGACTAAGACTCTGGGGAGCATGGTTCAATTTCCCATACGGTCCTGGAAACCCACTGGGTGATCTTGGGCAAGTCAGACACTGGTAGCCCAAGAAAAGCCCATTATAGGGTCACCATAAATAGAGAACAACTTGAAGGCACGTATCAAAAACACCAACACCAAATATCAAAAAATAAGCTCTGTTTAGTCCTGTGGTCAAATTTAGTGTTTCACCCAATGGGTGACGCAGAAAGGAACAATACGCCAGTGTGGAGGCATGGTGCTTACCCCACCACCACTGCCCCCAAGTTGGTGTCACACTGCCCAGCCAACCACATGGCAGGCAGTGTTGCAGCACTCCGGCGGCACAACGTTCATACACCGCACACCTCAGGAGTGCAGAAAAGCCACCCTTTTTCTAGTGCAAAAAGGAATGGCATTTTGCTGCTTTTTGCGCCTAAAAAAAGCCAGATTGGGGCCACAGTGTGCATTTACCATGGCTGCAATCCAGTGCTCAAAAGGATGGCATCAAGCTACCCCTATACCGCCATCTGTTTTGGTCCCTTGGGAACTATTATAGTCTGTGATTTTATTTTGGGTATGGTTGTTAAGTAACTCATCCTGGCAGCAATTCATTCATTTCAAACAGTTCCAGTGAGGAGGAAAAACTGGAGGTGTCTCAAGACACCAGGATGGATGACTAAAAAACTTGTAAGAAGGCCCAGACCAGGACATTTGTGCCATCAGCTGACCTGAGAAGACTAATGCAACTTTCTCTTGAGTTACTTAAAACCTATGTTTCATGTTGTTATTTGCCATCAAGTTGACTTTGATTTATGGCAGTCTTATTAATGAGAGACTGCCCTGGCTTTCCTCTTATCTTGCAAACCCAAGACCATGGCTTCCTTAGCTGTATCACTCAACATGTAGTGTGGTCTCCCTCTTTTCCTATTGCCTACCAAGTATTATCATCTTTTTCCATGAATCATATCATCTCATATGTCGAAAGGATGACAGCCTCAATGTAGTCATCTTCATTTTTAGTGTTAGTCCAGGCTTGATTTTTCTCTTAAGAGCCATTAATTTGCCTTTTAACAGTCTATGATAGCTGTAGAACTCTCCTCCAGCACTACATATCAAGCAAGTTAGTTTTCTTCCTGTCTGCCTTCTTCCTTGTCCAGCTTTCACAACCATACATTGAAAATGGAAATACCACAGTCTGGATGATTCTGAAAGATCTGTGTGGGCATGTTCCTTCAAACTGACTTTCAACTTATGGCACCACCACCCCAGTGATGCCACTGAACAACTGTAATGGACTTGATGAGGGCCAAAAAACCAAAACCAAAACCCTGAAGCTTAAAATCCAGACAAGACAGAGGTGCTCTGGGTCAGTCAAAAGACACACCTAGGAATAGCGATTCAGCCTGTCCCCCTGAAAACTTAGGTTTGTAGTTTGGGTTCAGCATTGAGCCTGGAGGACCAAGTTTCAACAGTGTCAAGGAGTGCTTTTATACAATTAAAGCTAGTGGACCAATTGTGCCCATTCCTGGAGAAATCAGATCACCATCATCCCCTCCTGTACAGAGAACAAGGTCCAGAGTATTCCTGGCAGCATGAGTGGGGCCAGATACCACTTGGAAGAGACCCATGGTTGGGTAGCCTCAGCATGGATGGTGAAATTCCCCAACAGTATAAGCTGTGGAGACTCCGACACCACCCCTGAGACCACCCTGTCTAGCTCAGGAAGGGAAAGTTGAGTGGAGGGATGGGTGGTACACCAACAGAATCCTTAATCTGCCTCAGCTACTCACCTTCAAATAAACACACTCAAACCCTACAGACTGGGATAGAATGCCTGGTCAGGCAAATATTATCCTGATAGACCATTACCACCCCCTCTCAAGTCTGCAGAGAATCCTGGTGGGCAAAGCTGAGAGAGATTGATCCCATCCCAAGCGTCATCCAACAAGGTCTCTATAACACAGGATAGGTTGCCATGTTCCTCCAGGATCAAGCCCTGAATGGCAGCTGTCTTACTATTCACCAACCTGGCATTAAGAAGCAGCATTTTACCAACCCAGAAGGATTGCTGCCATAGCTATCCAGATTATTTGGGATGAGAGAAAATTTGGGGGTCATTAACATCCCATCATAAACTCTGTCCCCAGGATAGTGCAACTGTCTCCCATTTCTGTATCTCCCACTACCCAGTATAACTTGAATGGCTGCTTCCTCAGTAACTACCTTTCTCCCTTTGTTGGCAATGCATCACCCCACACCACAAAAACAATCTAAATTACAGTATCTGTAAGCAGGCAAACTTCCCTTTGCTGCATGCAGCAGAAGGCTAGGCTAGGCCCTTGCCCTTGCCCTTGCCCTCATGCCCCCTTCATTGATCTGGCTGCCAGTAAACCTGCCCTGGCAGCAGTCCCATTTATATTCACCAACCCAGAGAGCTAACCCCATGCAGCTGATGAACCTGCTACAAACTGCTGGTTGGACCTCCATCCTGCAAAAAGGCAATCACTCTTAAGGTGGTAAAGATTCCCAGAGGAAAGGCAGAGATGGCATATGGAATAAATCATAGCTGACAAGCTTCCTCTCCTTTACTCCCAGATAGCCTTTGGGTCCTCCTCTCTCTCTGCAGGGGTGCTGTGGTTGTTAGAATAGAATCACAGAGTTGGAAGGGACCACAAGGGCCATCCAGTCCAACCCCCTGCCATGCAGGAAATTACAGTCAAAGCAACCCTGACAGGTGACCATCCAGCCTCTGCTTAAAGAAGCTGTTGTTGCACACCTTCAAGTTGTTTCCAACTTAAGTCGACCCTAAGGCAAACCCATCATGGGATTTTCTTGGCAAGATTTGTTCAGAGAGGGTTCGCTTTTCCCTTCCTCTGAAGCTGAGAAAATGTGACTTGCCCAAGTTCCCCCAATGGGATTCCATGGCTGAGTGGGGATTCACACTCTCGTCTCCAGAGTCTTAGTCTGCTACACCATGCTGACACTCCATATGGTATTCGTCATTATACCTGAAGGAATGTATGGGAGATGGGATAAGTGTATTCTTCAGAAAATAGGACCCAAACCAAAGTAGGACTGAAACCCAAACCAATGAATTTTAATTACAAGAAAAAGATTTTGACTAAACATTAATGTGATCTTCCCAACAATAAGAACTGTTCAATTGCAGCTTAGAAGGGGATGGATTCTTCTTTGTTAGAATTTTTTAAACAAAGGCTGGATGGCCAGCAGGCATGCTTTAGCTGTGGATTTCCTATATAGGCAGGAAATTGGACTGGATGACTTTTTGGTGCTCTTAAACTTTACAGTTTTGTGACTCTGTGAACTCTGAGGGAAGGAAGAAGTGAGGAAGCCAAGGCCAGAGAATTAATTAATTAATTCATTCATTCCCTGAAGCAACCACCATCACAACCTGAGATACCTTTGGCAGGCATCCTCACCTCCCTGCTGCCATCCATTGAGCTGCTTAAGGAAAAGAAGAGGTGAAAAAAAAGCCAAACTAGGGAAGCTGTGACATCAGCTTCTGCAAGGACTAGGAGTGACCTGGGATGGTTGCTGGAACAATCCGTCTCCCATCCTCTCTACATCAGACCTCTGTGTCATGAGGAAAAGAAGGAAACCCAGGCCAAGGAGGTTCTGAGAAAGGGCCATCAGTTTTCCTGTGAGGACTGTTTCGGGCAGCACTTTCTTACATCCCCTCGGTTACTTGAGATTAGGAGAAGAAAGAAGTGAGGAAGTCCACTTCATGGAACTTATGAGCAGCTCCTAAAGAGACCTTCAGTAAATCTGAGAAGTGCCTGGTATTGATCATGGGAGAGGCTGTTGTTGTTGCACTTCTTTGCACTTGGGTTTTAATCATTGGGAATTACCATGACAGAAATTTATTTGGATATAGCATACATAAAACTGGCATATAAATATATTAAATAAATAAGAAATTATTAAAGTTTGTGTTGAACTGTTGGCTGAGTTGAAGAACTTGGACAAAAACCATCAGCAGGGATAAACATGCAGTTTGCCCCTTCATGACACATTGCATTAGACAGATATATTTCCTCTTTCTTTAGAATGTGTGGCACTGAGTCACCCAGTGTCAGGAGATTACTTTTCTTCTTGCCACTACAGTGTTCCTATACAGTGTTATTTTCCTATGGGAATAATAACTATTCCCATATAATATCTTAGTAAGATTTTTATCCCATCTTTCCTCTAAGAATCTCAAGATGCCATGTATGGGACCCTCTTCTATTTTTTCATGACAACAATCAGGGAATGAGTGATTGACACAGGTAAAGGCAGGCCTACTTAATCTTAGATTAGTATTCTTTCTAGGATAATGAGAAAGTGAGCATCTGGATTCTATGAGTCCTATATATTCTCTGGTATAGAGATTCTCTGTCCTTACACGCTGATGGGATATTGATATTATGAAATCCATCTTAATAAATTAGAGCCTGGATACTCAGCAGCTATGTAGTCCCAAATACTAATATTTCAAGAAAAGACTAAACGTGGGACATCCATACATATCCATCAACATACCACTCAATGGCCTGAATCCTATTGATTATTTCCAACTACAGTAGATGCACTGAATCAATTTTAGACTAACAGAGCAATACATAGGTAAATTTTATTGATTCAATAAATCTACTGTAATTGGGATTAACAATAAGGTTTAAGCCACTGTACCTCAAAATGTACATTTTGTAAGTACTGTAAATTATGTTACTTCTAGGTCATCCAAAAAGTTCATGGTGACATGAGTACATAATCAAGCCATGCCAGTAACAAAAACAAATCTGAAAGAGAAACATTTAGAAGTTTGTCTTCAGAAAGAAATGCCAGATATGTCTCCACATTATTAAGGTAATTCCAGATCACTCAGTAGTGTAGTAATCTGAGATTTGTGCTACTATTCTGGGAAATCAGTGTTCAGATCCCTGCCTTGCCATGAAAATCCACTAAAGGATCTTGGGCAAGTCATACTCTATCAGCCTTAGAGGAAGGCAATGGCAAAACTCCTAATAAATCTTGCCAAGAAAATCTTGTCATAAGATTATGAGATTGTCATAAATTGAAGCTGACTTGAAGGCACATGGGAACAAAGAGTACAGAGAACAGAAAGTTGTCCAAAAAATTACTAAGAAAAGTTAAAATAAAACAAACTTTTCAACATAATTTCCTCGAAATGGTGAGAAGGATATATACCTCTGAATGGATAAGGGGGCTCCAGGCAATCTGAAATTCTACAAATTAAAATCTGAAATTGGTAAAAGTGATAAAGAAGATGTGAGGCATGAGGCAAACTTTCAAAAAGAGCCTCATTTGGAAGAGAATTTCTTAGGGGCTACATTCCAGTGGTGGGTGGGTGTGGGCCCCAAATACCCAACATATTTTAGCTCAAAGCTTTTCTTTCCAGCAACTGGCCCATAGGAAAGGGATTTCCTTGTTTTTGAAAGGGAAACAAATTCTATAAACCACCCATCAATTATGCCATAGGGAAGGCGGTCATGACCCAGTTTGCCAGCTTGGGACCCCAGAAGGCCCAGAGCTGGTCCTAGAACCTGCGGCTCCCCACTCCTGACTTAAAGCCTTCCCAATGCACATATTTGTGCTAATAAAACTGTTCATTTCCCAAATCATCTGTGAAACCTTGTGGAGGTTCAACAAACAATATAATATGCATTTCATGAACACCAAAGTATCACTGGTTGCCCAGCTGGCTTTATCACATGTTGAAATATGAGTCCAGTGCTTCCTTCAGAACTTCTGGGAAATGTGTGGGGGTCTGGGGACTATTCCAAGGGGATGTAGCAACCTAAAAAGGGTGGCCAGTAGGATATGATGGCATCTGGAAAGAAACCAGCAGTGCTGTTCTCCATCACTGCTGTTGCTGTTCTTGTTGTTATGTCATTCACTTCCTCTACAAAGTTCTATAAGCATGTCCTGGTTCCTAGGGAGTTTATAAATCTAACACAACAATGGGGAAACTACATAAGGAAAAGAGGAAGGGGAAAGTATGGGGGCACCAAGTACTTGTTGTTGCCAACCTGTCTCTGAACTCAGATAACCTGAATAGACTTGGCAGCAATTCCCCTGAGTTGAAAATGCTGCCTGCAAATACCAGGTTGGTAAATGGGGAAACAATTGGTATCCATGATTTGATGACAGATCCGGGATTCTGATGGTGTACTACCCAGCCTGTGGTTCAACAATCTCCCTTCCTGAACTGGATGGGATAGTTTTTTGTGGATTTTGGGGGCTATGTGGCCAAGTTCTAGAAGAGTTTGTTTCTGACATTTTGTCAACATCTGTGGCTGGCATCTTCAGAGTGTCCAGGTGCTTGTGGATTTCAATGGCTTCAGTGTGCATTCTGACCTGATAGCTGTGGGCATGGTCCAGAATTTCAGTGTTTTCAAACAGTAATGTATGCCCAGGATGGTTTATAATGTGTTCTGCTACTGCTGATTTTCCCGCTGATCCAGTCTGCAGTGTCTTTCATGTTCTTTGATTCATGTTTGAACACTGTGGTCCCTATGTATACTTGTCCGCAGCTGCATGATATGTGGTAAACTCCTGCAGCTGTGAGAGGGTCCCTCCTGTCCTTTGAGGAGCGCAACATTTGCTGGATTTTCTTGGTCCGTTTGTAAACCATTTGAAGGTTGTGTTTCCTCACCAGTTTCCCTATTATGTCTGAGACTCCTTTGATATATGGTAAAAACATCTTCCCTTTGGGTGGTTGTTTGTCTTCACTCCTCTGGGGTTTTTGGGTCTAGCAGCCCTTCTGATGTCTGAGCTGGAATAACCATTACCCTGTAGAGCCCAGTCTAGGTGCCTCAATTCATCTTCCAGGCAGTGGGGTTCACAGATCCTTTTTGCCTGGACCACTAATGTTTTTATTGTGCTCAGAGAAGGATTTTAGTGACTTCAGGGAAGCATTTGGATGGCACACATACTCCACATATGGTTGCAGCAGCTCCTCCTCTTCCTCTTCCTCCTCCTCCTCCTCTTCCTCCTTGGTGAAGAACAAAGTAAAGGCCAATATTCCTGTTGGTATACCATTTTGCACCAGCAAATCAGTGTAGTAATGAGTCAGGTGATAATGGGCAGTGAGTTGCCTTTCCATAACAGCCAGTTGGTGCCAGTTAATCCTGTACAAACTTCTAATAGCAAATAGTAGAACTGTGCATGGAAGATTGAGGCTAAATCCTGACAAAACGGAGGTACTGACAGTCACCGGCCCGAAACCAGGTCTGGGAATACATCTTCCAGTCCTGGATGGAGTTACACTCTCCTCACGAGCCTCTGTTCTCAGTCTGGGGGTACTTCTAGACTCATCGCTTCACATGACTAATCAGGTGAATGTGGTGGTCAGAAGTGCCTGTTATCAGCTTCGGCTGATCCGCCAGCTGCGACCTTTCCTGGAGATGAAGGACCTGGAGGCTGGTCACCTCATGTTTGGATTACTGTAACGCACTCTACATGGGGCTACCTTTGTGCCTAACCCGGAAACTTCAACAGGTTCAAAACATGGCAGCCAGGCTAGTCACTGGAATGTCAAGGAGAGAGCATATAACACCAGTGCTTAAATCTCTCCACTGGCTGCCGATCAATTTCCGGGCACAGTACAAGGTGCTGACTTCGACTTTTAAAGCCCTACATGGCTTGGGTCCAACTTACCTTAGAGACCACCTCCTCCCATATGAGCCCCCCCCCTCGTACACTTCGGTCCTCTGGGAGGAATCTGCTTCAGCCTATAAAAACTAAGTTGTCCCAGCCCTCCCAGCGGGCCTTTTCTGCTATTGCTCCCAGGCTGTGGAACGACTTGCTGGATGAGATGCGTCTTATTACAACCTTGGAAAGCTTTTTAAAAGCATCTAAGATGCATCTCTTCCGGCAGGCCTTCCCAGATAGTAACTAATTTCCCATCGTCTGATGACCCCCCCCCCCCCATCCAGCCGCCTACAGGGGACTTTGAATGAATGTATTTTATATCTTGATTCTTTTAATTGTGATTAGTTTAATACTGTTTTAAGGGGAGGGAGCTGGGATTTTAACTGTATATGTTTTTAACGTTGTACCCAGCCCCGATTGCTCACTCAGAGAGGCGAGTAAGAAATATATTATTATTATTATTAGTAGTAGTAGTAGTAGTAGTAGTTAACTAGTCTGACCTTATTTTGTTGGCATACTTCATGGGTTTTTGTTGTTGTATATCTCACCTTTCCCCCAATAGGGGGACTCAAGTCACCTTATAATTTATTAAAATCACATCAGGTTTGTGTGTGTTAAAAGCAACTAATCAATCTATAGAGTTAAATCCACCTAGAAGTCGTCAAAAACACATTTTTTAAAAAAGCTGCAAAATAGCATACATTAAAAGCCCATCAGAGTCAGTTCCTAAAAGTTGGGTGGAATTGAAGCCTTCTTAGCCTCTTGAAGAAGAGAGTTCCAAACTCTGGGAGCAGTCACCAGGAAAGCACCTTGCCTTGTTCCCATTAACCAAGACCAAGAAGGTAATGGGTCACAGTAAATTGCCTCTCCTGGAGACAATGGTGCTTTCCAAGATCTAGTTTGTATTTTCTAGACTGTCTTTGAGGCAAATGTCATTTGAACTCTGGAGCCCACACATTTCAGACAGCTGTGAACGTGTCTAGCCTCAGGAACAAATATATTATATTACAAAAGTTTGCATAGAAAAAAGAGGACACTTCAAATGTGTGTAGAGTTTAAACATTTTAGGCATGTGTGTGGTGGGGGTGTTCTAGCAAACATGCAATTTTAAACATGCAGATCAACATGTGCATCTCTGAAGAAAGCATCTGTAAAAGGAATGGATTCTATCCTGTTTAAAAACTGATAAATGCTGGAATCAGACATGGATAGACCAGGCATGGAGACTGGAAAGAGAAGAAATCCAAAAATGCAGATTTTAGAGATGCCTTTAAATCCCCTGAAGAAAGAGCAAGATGACTTTTCCACTTCTTTCTCTTCATTCTTACATCTAACATTTCCTTTACACACATGATAAAACAGCAGCTTGGGAAGTTGTTAAGTGTACAGATGTCAGTCTAAGCTTTTTACATGTCAGCAGCCTGAATTCATTTACATTTATTTTCCTATTGTTTTATATCTCTTTATGACAATGTGCTGCATAATACAGTTACAATCTTTAATGTACAACTAATTCTCTACCATTAATTTGTCAACATGATTACTAGATATGCCACAAGTAGATCAGGATGACTTGAAATATGTACGAGACATTCCTCGTTTTCTCTCAGGGAGGATGAAGTGACAAAGATTGGGATAGGAAATTTGTTTTTCTGCCTTGGGACTGTCTGTAATTTTATGAAAGCTACAATTTGATTGTGATTCCACAAACGAAAGAATTCTCAATCCCAGACTAAAATAAAAATAAACCATTCATCTAATATATTAATTAACTAACTTAGAGAGTCCCAACAGAAATGTGAGTTGCAAAACAATCTCAAAGAGAAGATGAAAAAGTGGCATCATACTTGACTGCAACAACTATAATTCAAACCCCTTCTAGACTAGGAGTGGGGAATATTTGGTCTTCCAGATGTTAAGGACTTCCACTCCCAGAACCACCAGCCAACATGGATGGACAATGGTCAGGGACTATGGAAGATGTGGACAAATCCTAATCAAGGGTCAAAGGTTCTGAACTCTTGTTGTAGACCAACAGTTTAGGCTTTTCCATACTTTGTTTTAGGCAAAACTTTCTCACAGACAGAAGCTGTCAGTCACTAATTAGGGATTAAATTTCTAAACAAGAAGAGGAAGTAAGTCTTAGGGCATCATTGTTCTCCAGTGGAATGATGATTGTCCTAGTTTTATAGATGGGGAAGTGAGGCTAAAAGTTAGGGGTGGTTTACACATGCATCACTTGATTTTAAAATCAAATGATGATTTGCGTGGATAAATGAACTATTACATTTCAGACATTTCAAATCACCTTGAACCCCGTAGTTTTTAGTGGACTCAGCTAACACCTCAGCTGTTGTATACTGAGTGATGAACATTTAAATATGAATTTGTCCATGCTGGCTTCCAACATCTATATCCTAAATAATATTGGCCGTCTCAGGAATGGTGGGGTGGGGGTGGGAGGTTTGGAAACAATCTTCCCATTAATTTCTACAAAAGAACATTCCTTATATGGGACTAATACACAAGACACATCAAATTTTACTCATATCACCAATTTTCCTCACCATTTCCTGGGCATACTATTTTTTTCTGACTCATCCAAATCATTGATGGCTGTGGATTAGGCCATCACACAGTGGACTCTCTTTGATGAGCACACAAAGGACATGGACTCCTTTTGGCAAAATAAGCTGAACTGCAAGGATCTCCAGGTAAGGTGAACAAACTCATTTTCCCCCAGAACTTGTTAGAATGGGTCATAGAAACATTTTTATTCATTGTTTCAAATACAATAAAAACTGTGTCCAAAATCTATGCAGCATGTGTTTATTGTTAGTGACCATCAAGTCAACTTCGATTTATGGTGACCCCATGAATGAGAGCCCTCCAAATCACCCCGTCATCTACACCCTTGCTCAGCTTTTGCAGACTCAGGACTGAGGCTTTTTTGATTGAGTCCATCCGTCAGGAATTTGGTCTTTCTCTATTCTTGCATGAGAAATTAATGCAATGGCCACCTGCTACTGCAAGCCCTGGTGTCCCCTTTCTTGGAGACTGGTACGTATATTGAAAGTTTCCAGTCTGCGTTTCTTTTTTCCATATTTGTTGACAGATTTTAGTTAGAATTAGAGTTGATTCTATCTCTGTAGCTTGAAGCACCTCCATTGGTACACCATCTATTGGTACAAATCTATTTCTCATGATTTATTTCTGCTAAGCACCTTGAGTGCACCTTCCACTTCACCTTCTAAAATTGAAGGCTCATCTTCATATGGTTCTTCCTTGAATGAATCTCTTTTTATTTGTTTGTTTTATTTTTTTATTTTTTTATTTGTGTAAACCATAGAGCATCTCCACTCTTGGTTTAAATTTCTGTTTGATTTCTCAGATCTTGTAGAAGATGGCTGTTGTTCCCTTTTTGCTATTTTCAGTTGTTCAGTTGTAAGCTCAGTTGTAAGCAAAAACTGCCTTGTTTATTATAGTAATCTTCTGTCCCTACGCACAAGTCATTGAACAGTTCCATTCAGAGTTCTGACTCTATTTCTGCCAACTTTTACTTTTCCTTCTCATTTGACCTTGAAGAGTTTCATCTGTCATCCATTGCAGCTTCTCTTTCTTTTTGGCTGCAGAGAGTGTCTTTTTGTATTCCTCCCTGATAAATGTCCCTGGCTTCATTCCAGAGCTCTTTTGGCTTCTGGTCAATTAGGCTTATCCACACCCAGGGTGGATAATCTTTGGCTTTCCATATACTGTCAACCTTCATTCCCACTGGCCCACGGTAGCAAATCTCATTGCGAAGGTCACACCTTCCCCATCCCTAAAGTACATCACTGTTAGAAATGATTTGGCTTCTCTTTATGGAGAAACATGTTGAAGTTTTTCTTCGTGAATTGTGATACAAACTGATCTGATCCACAGCTTGTGAAGTAACATGCAGATCAGTGGATAATTTTGCTTTTCTGTCAGTTTTGTGCTGCTGATGATTTCAATTTAATAAATAGCATTGTTTAGAAAAAGACTCCCATTTTTTCAAAGCATCATACCATGTTAAAATATGCAAAAGTAAAAAAAACAAGCAACATGGAAACAATATATTTGTAATGCAGAACTAAGGATGGAAAGACTCAACAGATTTTATGAAAGAAGCATTTTCACACCTTGTTGAAAAAAACTTGTTGATAGAAAATGTGCCCCTTCTTTCAAGCATTTGCACACCTGTGAGGCTCAAAGGAAATTCTGAGAAATAAAAGTTGCACAAAACAATGTACATGTTTAAAATGCAAATAGTTAAAATTATGCAAAATTGGGAGAAAAATACATACTTTGGCAATAGGGCAAAGTTACACAAATTGGATAAATCATGTAAATAAATGTGCATTAGGAAAAATGCATTAAATTTGTACAGATATCAGCACAGGGGGAAAACCAATTTTTTTCAACCCAATAGGGAAGAAAAGGATTCAGACAGGATTTAGAGAAACTGAATTAAATCAATAATGAAAAAATTTCACAAATCTTGTGTAGAACTACCTCTCCCCAACACCAAAAGAAAAGAACAACAACAGCAATGCATCAGGAAAATCATACCATGTATTGCCAAAAAGACAAACAAATGGGTCTTATAGCAAACCCAAACTGAATTCTAACTAGACGTCAAAATGACTAAACTGAGGCCATTGTACTTTGGACATGTTACAAGACAACATGGCTCATTGGAAAAGACAATTAAAGCTAGGGGAAATAGAAGGCAATAGGAAAAGAGAACAACCACATTACAGAAGGATTGATTCAGTAAAGGAAGTCACAGTCCTGAGTTTCCAAAATCTGAGCAGGGACCATTCACAGGGTCAGCATAAGTTGAAGCCAACTTGATGGTGCATGACAACAATAAAAAAGGCCTAAATTAAATCATCAGGATTTTACTCTTATCTTCTTCCCTTCTCTAGTACTCTAGATAATTTTCCAGATTAAGTTTTAAGGGTGCTCAGAGGATCCCAGGATCATCCCCTTCTGATCCCACTGGCAAAAATAGCGTACATTGGCAGAATTAGCCCCACCAGATTCTTTCTGCAAGGGTGATCTGGGTTTTTTTTGGGGGGGGGGGGTGTAAATATCATCAGTCACCCATGAATGCAAGTCAGTCTGTTCATCACCTACTAGAAGAGTGTGGGTGCATCTATGCTGAAGAAATATGTGAAGCTGAAGGCTTTCATGGCTGGCAACCATAGTTTTTTTGTGGGTTTTTCAGGTATGTGATCATATTGTAGAAGAGTTTTGTTCCTGAAGTTTCGCCAGCATCTGTGGCTGGCATCTTAAGAAGATGCCAGCCACAGATGCTGGTGAAACGTGAGGAACAAACTCTTCTAGAACATGGCCACAAGCTTGAAAAACCCACAAAACACTACTGAAGAAGTAATTCAGTTTGACACCATTTGAACTGCTGCAGCTTCATCCTATGAAATCCTGAGATGTATATTTTTGCAAGGTCTTTAGCCTTCTCTGCCAAATAGTGCTGGTGCCCCACAAAATACAAATCCTAGGATTGTGTGGAATGGAGCCATGGCACTTAAAGTGTTGTCAAACTGCATTAATTCTGCAGTGTAGATGCACCCTGTAATTGGTGCACTTCCTTGACAACATAAATGTGCAATAAGCAACCATGGAATAAAGATGACAGGCACGGGCAACCAAGCCCCCTCTTTAAAAAATGTTGTTCACAAGAAAAATCACTTTGCTCCTTCCATGAAAATATCAAGCCAAAAACAGATTAGAAATTCAAACAAGGAAAGGGGAAGGGAGTGAAGATATTTTATGGGAGGGGGTTGGAAAGAAGTGTTTAGACACAGGCTGTCTGTTTCAATTCCCTGACTTAGTAAAGCCTCCTCTCCCCAAGAATGACAGTCGATTCCATAAATTAACTGAAAATCCCTCTTCTCAAGAGTCTAAGTTATCTCTCTGTTGCCTGCAGCTCTGACTTAGAATAGGAGCCCGTTTGTTTACTGTTTTAATTAATGCTTCTTTTCAGTGAAGGGAAATGAATGGACTCGATAAACAGGTGTAGCTGTTCTGCGTTACATTTGCGATCATTCAGGGCTCGCACCAGATTAATCAAGCTTGACTGGACATGAACCTCCCAACAGAAAAGGTAGATCAACTCCACTGGATGCCCAGTAGGTGAGGATTATTTTAACTGCTAGCCTGTGATTGGAAAGGCTTAGAGAAAGACAGGCATCAGTTGGGATTTCTTCCCTTTCTTTCTCCTCTCCCTCCCTTCATCTTTCTCTTTGCCCAAGATATAGTTGAATCTATACCGCAGAACAGTGAGGAAGATTTCCAGAATGTAAATCACTTCTCCTACCTGATAGCTTTCCAGTCAGCCTCACTTTTGAAGAAGGATTATTATTATTATTATTATTATTATTAAGTGCATTGGGGACTGGAGGGAATCTTAAACAGAAAACACTTCAGCAATAACAGTATTGCTCTGTTAGGCTTTAAGGTGTGGTGCACAGAATAATATTGCGGTGAATGTTATTATTTAGACATGGGTTTTTTATGACTGCTACAGTGGTGTTACAATACCTAATACAGGGAACAAGGCCTTTTTAAAGCAATAGGTCACTTTTGCATGTTTTTAATGATATTGTTCTTTTAAATTGTAAGCTGCTTTGAGTCCCAATTTTGGGGGAAAAGCAGGATAAAATGATGATGATGATGATGATGATGATGATGATGATGATGATGTATCCAGGGGGACAGATTCAATCAAATGATCTGGTAGTTGTATTTATTTTAATTTTTTTTAAATTTACTCTTCCTCTGAACAGGTTTAGGGCATCATAAAGGGACCCAGTGTAGTTCTAGAACACAGCCTGAGAAAATATACAAAAGCCTGATCTAGATTGGCAAAAAGAAGTGTGTTCATGGCTGCATGAAACTCTAGCCTTTAGATGAGAAAAAGGGAAAGTGTGCCATGAAAACACTTTTTTTGCGTTTTAGGGGAGAAGAAGCACCTTTAAAAAGGTGCTGGTTTTCCCAGCATCTTTTTTAAAAACTGCGGAACAGCACATCTCCATCTAAAGGCTGCAGTGCAGCTGCTAAGCATTAAGGAAAAGGCAACTTCATGTCACACTTTCCTGCCAATCTAGAAAGCCCCAAAATCTCTTTAATTGAAGATTCTTGTCATTTTAATTTTTAGCTAAAAAGCAGCTGGAAGATAGTTGATCTAACAGTTTGGGGTGCTTAGCTCTTCCTCCTTGGTCCATTTCCACAGTCAGAAGATCCCCATTTCTAACCTTGCTGGAAAAGAATAGAAATGGTACAAGAGATGCTGTCCCTTATGTGTTGGGCTAATAGCCATTTTGGGAGTGAAGGCATTTCAGTCAGGATGGATGAAGTGTGTGTGTGTGGGGGGGGGGGGAGAGGGTTTGGCCCTTGTTCTTCCAGCCCCACTGCTCCCATCCAACCCTCCCAAGTCTTCCCTCCTTTGATTCTAAATCAAGAATGGGGAACCTACACGCTACCTCTGATGTTGTTGCACTTCAGTTCTCATCCTGTTGGGATACTGGCCATTGACCAGATTGGTGGGGAATGATGTGAAATGGAGTCCATCAACATCTAGAGGTCTGTGGCCTGAATGCCACTGGTAAGGTCATCTAGAGTAGACTCATTAAACCCATTCTAGAATAACGAGTCAACATATAAGTAAAGCCCATTGATCCCGTGGGCTACTCAAGCTGAGACTAGCAATAGGATTCGTTGCAAAAAGTATTATAAAAGTAATTAAACTTCTGGTTGAAAGCTCTATATATCCTCCATTACACACGTGGATGTCTTGTATGTTCCAACTTCCTCCTTTACTTCAATTGAGTGGCTACCACCTCATGACAGAAGCCATGCGTTTGGAGACTGCCTCCTCCACTGAAATGAATGGCAGAGCTCTTTTAGACAGCAGAATTCTACTTTGCAGCTCTTGTGTGCTCACAAAAAAAGTATCACCATATACAAGCTGGCCCAAGAAAAAATTTTAAAAAATTCTAAATATGGTTTCAGATGGATTATGTGTTAATTTTCTTTTTGTAAGCTGCTTTGAGTCCCTTGCCCAAAGAAAGATGGAGTATAAAATAAATAAATAAATAAATAAATAAATAAAGGAGAACAGAATCAGGGTGATGTAGGAACATTACATCATAGGCTTCCCTTACTTTCCTGTATAACATGCTAATGAAGCTAAAATTCAGAATGATTTTTCGAACACACACACAAACCCAGCTTGTTTTTCAAGACAGCTTAACTTCTTACATTCTCTAGGGGAAAGCGAATAATAGAAAATGAGGAGACTTCTGTGCAAACAACAGCATGCTCATCTTAGGGGCCTGCATTCCTAGATTAGCAACCACATGATGCATTTTAAATAAATATTGGAGAAAAGGGAGACAAATGAAGACTGGCAAGGGGAGCATCTGAGACCTCTGAACAGCAGCAGCATCCCAAATCTAAAATGCATTTGCGTGTGTGCTTTGGTGAATGTAATTCATTTAAGAAGTTAATGATGATAACATTAATACTACTGTTTTAATTTCTTTCTCTCTCTCTCTTTTGTGATCATATGCATGGAAGTAGACGCTGTTGAAATCAATGGGACACATTTAAATCTAAAAGAATTCAGGGCTGAGCTGACACACTAACCTTCCAGGAGATCTGCAGTGTGCAAAATGTAGATCAGCCCATTGCAATATGTAACAACAAAATATATTAAAAGACAGAAGCTGTAAGGAGTTAAAACAGAGACTAACAAAGCAATTCCGGGCATACTTTCTTGGGAAGTAATTGCTCCATTAATTGGAATTGTTTTCTTCCAGGTTAAGTGTGCACATGGCTGCAACCACAATCAGTATAATGGCAACAATTTTATGCAATAAAATTCAAAAGGTGAATGAGTCCAACAGGAGTTTGGAAAAGTCACTGTTTTTGACAAGGATATGCTGGCCTGAAAAGTACTTCTTGAGCCTTCTCACATGCAGGGTTCCTAGTTATCTCCCCACCCAAACTTGGCAGAGGCTGGTATGATATTTATGCCAAATGGCTACAATTGTTTTCTTTCTCTCCAGGAAATTTTATAGGGACCAGCAGACAATGACTTATGAACCGGTACTGCTCCATAGGCTGCCACTTTGAATAGCGCTGCCCTAAAGGATTATGGGAGCCATTGTCCAAAGGAGTTATTGTCATTATTGTTGTTTTTGTTTGTTTATATTCCACCTTTTTTTCAATTTGTAACTCAAGGCAGCTTGCAAAGTTAAAATAAATACAGCTAAAAAATGACATCATACAATTTTGTACAAATGACAAAAGATGGAATTAAACTATCAAAGAAATTAAAATTTGTTAAAAACACAAACCAAATAGAAAATCCATCACATCATACAATGCCCTTTTGCCATTGAGCAATCATTCTTCTGAGCCCTTTTGAAACATAAAAATTCTCTTTACAGTGGGCTCTTGGTATCTGCTGCAGTTTGGTTCCAGGACTCCCCAGGGATAACAAACTCTGTGGATGCCCAAGTCCCCTTAAATATAATAGCATAGTAAAATGATGTCCCTTATATAAAAATGGCAAAATCAATGGTATTTATACATATTTTTAAAATATTTTCAAGCAGTGGTTGGTTGAATCAGTGAACAAAAAATCCATGGCTATGAAGGGCCAACTATACTTGCCTGCAGAAAGATAACAAGAAAAGTGTCAGTCTAACCTCTCTGAGAGGGGAATTCCAGAGCTTGGGTGCTACTGAGAAAGCCCTCTCCATTGTTTCCACCAGATATACACCTGTGAGGGCTCAGGCAAAAGCAAACTGTTACTGCCTCTCCTAACATGTCCTTTCTTCTCACTGATAACAACATTTGCCATCTTGACAACAGACTGATTTTGCTTAGCCACACACGTCCTAGTTTTCATCTATGAAATGCCGGGAGGGGGCATGAATCAGGAATGAGGAACCTAGGGCAGAACAGATGTTGGGCTGTAACTCCCATTAGCCTTGCCAATGGTGAGGGATGATAGAAGGTGCATTACAAGAACATCTAGGAGGCAAATAGTCCCCATCTCTGATCAACATTATTGTTGTCAACTGCCCTCAAGTTGATTCGACTCATGACGACCCTGTGGATGAGATTTCACCATGACCCCCTACTCTCCATCTTTCTGCTCAGGTCCAACCCCCCTGGTTAAGCCTAACTATTTGGCATGTGGTCTTCCTCTCTTTCTATTGCCTTCCACTTTTCCTAGCATCATTGCCTTTTCAAATGATGCATTTTTTTCTGATGCGGCTGATGTATGACAGCCTCAATTTAGTCATCCTGGTTTCTGAGGAGAGTTTGGGCTTTATGTGTTCTAGAATCCATTTGTTTGTCTTCTTGGCTTCTTCTTCACAATATCCTCAACACTCTTCTCCAGCACCACACCTCAAATGGGTTTTCTATTGGCTTTTTTCACCATGCAGCTCTCACATCTGTATATGGTGATGGGGAATGCAATGGCTTGGACTGCCCTTACTTTAGTGTTCAGTGTTATACCTTTACATTTTATGATCCTGTCAATTTCTTTCATAGCTGCCTTTCCCAGTGCTAGTCTTCTTCTGATTTCTGGACTGCAGTCAAATATTGACTGCTCAATATTTTAACCAAGGTATGGAAACTCTTTAATTATTTCAATTGCTTTGTTGTCTCCAATGAATTCTTGTAGAACTTCTGTGGTCCTTTTTTTAAAAAAAGTTTAGCATTAATCTAATCTTGACACTTTCCTCCTTGACCTTCTTCAGTAATTGTTCCAGGTCTTTGTCTCTACTAGTAGTATTGTGTCCTCTACATGTCTTAGATTGTTAATGTTCCTTCGTCCTATCTTCACTCCTCCTCCCTCCTGATCAACATACTGTACTAGGCAATAAATAAATATAGTGATTCAGTTGTGGGAACTATGTCTGCATCTCTTGACTCTTTAGCATTTCTTGAGGTTACAATAGCCCTGTCAAGAGAAGAAGAAAAAGTTTGGCACTTTAAATTTATAGCCAGTTTCTCTTTTGATAGTGGATTGAACTTCCCTCTCTGACTCTCCCTGCCTTCCCCATCATTTTTTTTTAAAATCTCTATAATTCTGACTTAAAGAGCCTGGGACAAATGGACAAGGCAGCTTCTTAGCAACCTCCATCTTCTCTCTCTCTCTCTCTGTTGATCTTAGATAACAGGCAAGAAATATTGGAGGCAGCATAGTTACTTTGACCCATCTTGTGAATCCAAAATAAATGCTTTTTTAAAAAAAAAAAGCAGGGGGAGGAGGCAAAAAAAGAATCAGGAGATATATCAGTGGCATTAAAGTATCTTGCTGCAGCTATCAGCTCAGACTTCAGGATGGTGGCTGATAGAGTAGCAATACCTACTGTGCGACAATAAACCATTTATCTTATCTGTGTTTTTATAAGGCTAAATGCTGCCCTACTGTGTCAGAAACCATGGGGGAGCCCAGGCAAACTGCTTGGCAGTGTCTTTGTGGAGTGTGTGATGGGGCTGCGGACGATTTTCTCAACACACGTTTATTTATTTATTTCAATCTCTATCTGTTGTGCCATTCTACATACAGCACCTGACAACAATAATAAAAATATGTTATAAAAGCATGGGTCTTACACACACACAAACATACACACACACACGGAACGTCACCAATATTTACTTACTTACTTACTTACTTACTTAAGAAAGATATATTCAGAGCCAAGCTCTCACAAGGGAGCTTGCAAATGTAACAACACATTTCCCTTTCCATGTATTTGTGTATGCATTTTAGATCCAAAATAGGAATTAAATTAAATAAAGGGAAGAAGTGGTAGACATTATAGGTGTCAGACCTCGGGGCCTGGCTCTGAGTCTCCAGTTTTGGTGGGCCATTTCCATGTGGAAGACAAGGGTGCAAATTCTCACAGTTTTGGAGGACTCAGTTCCAGACAAGGGGAAAAGGCTGTGTGCAAATTTCAGCTCAACTAACAAAGTAGCATCTTGTTAAGGTTTACAATGATTGATTGTCTTGTTTCTGCAACTTGCAAAGACTCCTAGGGCTGTGGGGTGAGGTCTATGTGTCTCCTATGTTAGCTTCCTCCTTCCCTCCCAGTCGTTGTTTTGCCAGGGATCACCCTCTGCTCTGGTCTGCTAGAATGAAGTGTGCTAAATCAAATGTTCATAATCCTTAAATAGGTGAAAAGGAATAGGCCTCTCATTTTATCTTGACCTCAAAACAGACCCTTTAAGTAGGATTTCTATCTTCATTTCTAAATAGAAAAATGTATCTCCCCTCCCCATCTTTCTGTGTTTAAATGACAACCAGTGAGCAACTGTGGTTGACATGTAATGCATAACACTTAATGGCATTGTCAGGGGACATCCCTACCTCAGGTTTTGGCCTGGAAATCTCGGGTCTTGGGAAAATCCTGAACTCGCAAATCTAGTCAGAGATTGTTAGTAGGTAGCATAGTGGCTGACCCCTAGCATCTTCAGAGAATTGTTTTTCTCTGTCTCACCACTATCACAGGTTTATTTACCATGTTGCCTCGGGCTGCTGGGAACTGAAATCCAGAACATCTGGAGCTTCAAATGTTTAGAACCAATTAATTAAAGGAAAATAACGGTTTAACAGTGAGATCCAGTATGATATAGTTGTTTGAGCGTTGGACTCTGGAGATGAGGGTTCGAATCCCCACTCTACTATTGAAATCCAATTGGTGAACTTGGGCAAGTTACACACTCTCAGACTCAGAAAGAGGCAAAAGCAAACCCCTTCTGAATGTTTCTTGCCATGAAAACTCCATGATAGGGTCACCTTAGGATTGGCATAAGTCAGAAATGTAGGCACACAACAACAACACTGGTTTCACACATGCATATTTCACTTTTCATTATGCTACATCATGGGTTTTGTAGCCTTTTTTAATGCATAAACAATTGGGTGTTCTGCCATAGCCATGTGTCATGTTTGCAAAACAAATTTATTGCAAGAATAAACATTGCAATGATACCGTGGACTTAGTTTACACATGTTACAGTCATGTGAAGGAAGATGATTTGAAATCCTATACGAAATACTATAGGTTGTAATATTATGAGAACATGACAACCTATTGCTTGCTCATGTAAACAGGATTAGTTATCAACTGTGTTGAAAGAACAGCAAACTTGGGGAGTAGAAGGAAGTGAAAGAAAAGTAATAGTTAAGCTGAATTTCAAGGGTTTGTTTTGTAGATTTCATTCTACATGAACTGCACCCAGCTTACAATGGGCAATTTTTGAAATACATCCACCTACTTATTTAAATTTAAACCTTATCCATTTGCACTGAAATTGTTTTCAATCATCTCAACTACTCACCTCTGTTGAAGCTTCCTATTACATTTGCTAATGCATGTTTGGATTGTAGTAGGGTTGCATCATGGCTTTGTAGCCTTAGGGTACATTTTTTTTGAAGGAAAAAAAAACACACAAACAACACTAGACATTCTTATTCTTATGCTTTGATGTCTCACATTTACCCACAGTTTGGTAACTTCAGTGCAAAGATTTAGCTTCTAAGAAGAGCAAGAACGGCATACAAATTATTGCTTTGTTGCTTTTGGTTTGATCCATAGAATCATAACATCATGGAATCATAGAGCTGGAAGCAGTCTCAAGGGCCATCTGAGTGCCATCCTTTGCCAATCAGGAATATACAACTAAACCATTCCCAAAAGATGGCTGTTCAATTTCTGTTTAAAGACTTCCAAAACAGAGAGTGTCCACCACCCCCAATGCAATCTTTTTTACTGCCAAACATTTCTTACAGTCAAGATGTTCTTCCTAATATTTAGGTGGAATCTCTTTTCTTGTAACTGAACCCACTGGTTCATGTTCTAGTCTCCAGAGCAGCAGAAAACATGCTCATGTCGTCTTCTGCATGACATCCCTTTAGCTATTTAAATATGGCTGTCATCTCACCTCTCAATCTTCTCTTTTCCAGACAAAACTTTTCACCACTTTTCTCAGCTGTTCTTCATAGGGCTTGGTTTCTAGAACTTTTACTATCTTGGCCACCCTCCTCTGAACACATTCCAGACTGCTAACAGTGGTGTCCAGAGCCAGTGGCATCATAAAGGAGTGCCGAGGGGTTGACTCCACTGAGTAGCCCCTCAAGGGGCTGATACCAAATAGGGCCCTCCTCCCACTGTGGCGTGAGCTGCTGGTGCTGGCACCTGTCCCTTATTCGCCACCTCTGTGGTTCTCTCATCCAAGGGAGCCAAAGCATTAGAGAAGAAGGGCTGGGTGCAGGTCCCTCCTGGATCCTCTGCTGCGCTGGCACCAGATTAATTGGCAATCATGAATATGGAACAGTTACCTAGATTTATTCATCTGTAACTACTCTGTATTCACAATGACTTTGCTGTTGTGTGCCTTCAAGTAATTTCCAACTTATGGTAACCCTAAAGTAAACTTATCATGGGCTTTTCGGGGCTTAGAGGGTGTGACTCACCCATGGTCACCCAGTGGGTTTCCAAGGCTGAACCCTGATCTCCAGATTCTTGTTCAAACCACTGCACCACACTGGCTCTCATCTACGACCACAAATGTGTATGTCTTATATGTCCTTTTAAATTGTTGCTTGTTTTAACTAACGTGTTTTAATTGATATTATTCATTGTCTATTTGTTATTGTTCCTGCCTCGAATAGAAATAAAAATTATTATTGTTATTGCTATTGCTATTGTTGTTGCTATTATTTAGTAACAATTGTGATTATATTGCCACAGCCATAATTCCACCCACCCTATACCAGCTGCACTGGTTAAATACAATATAGTTAAATAAACTAAGAAGCTGATATAAAGTACTGTCCATCATTTAACATGCAGGCTGAGATCCTACATAAGGAAACATATAAAGTTCTGTCCAGGTGGAAGTATTATATATATGCCATTGGACTCCTCCTGCCCCCAACTTCATGGCTATTTTGTGGCTGATGGAAATAAGACAGCATTGAGCACCTCCAGCCAGATGCACAATGACTTTATCTTCTCCGGTCTCTGGAGGACTCCTGGAAGGGACAAGGAGGATGCCTTTGTTGTTTTACTTCTCCAACAATCGCAACTCACTACTAACCATTAAATAACCATATGAAAGGGGGGTGTTGGAGGAAAGTACGGCCTATGGGGTGTTTGATCATTGCATGTGAATTCCTCTCTTCATAATGATCAAAAAGTTCAGTAGGTAGGCATAACCATCAAATCAACCTTAGCACATGGAAACCCTATGAATTAGGGACCACCAAGACCCCTAGTTATTCATAGCCTTGCTTAGGTCTCACGAACTCATGGCCATGAATTCTTTGATTGAATCAATCCACCTGCAATGCAGCCCCCCCCCCTTCCTTGCACTTTACCAAGCCCTCCTGTTTTTTGCTTGCTTGTTTGTTTGTTTTGCAATGAATCACATCATCTCATGATATTGCCAAAGTACAACAACTCAATTTAGTAATTTGAGTTTCTAGGGAGGGTTCAGGCTTGGTTTGCTGTAGGACCCATTTGACTTTTGACTTTTTTGACATTCCATTTGTAGAACCTTTTTCCAGCACTGCATTTCAAATGAGTTGATTTTCTTCCTATCAGCTTTCTTAACTGTCCAGCTTTCATAACCATACATACAAATTGGATGCCTGCCATAATATTAAAATTGCAGTGGGGTCTTTTGAGTTGAAAAGTGGCCAAGAAATAAATAAATGAAAAAAGGTGTTTTGTTTTTTTAATTGAGTGCATGTGTTTTAGTATTCTGAAACAATCAGGCTTCTCAGACACATGCAAACTGGTAAAAAAAATGTGTGTAGACAGAAGAAAATACCTATGCACTACAGGGCCACCCAGTGGCAGCTGATGGCTTCCATATCAATGGGGACAGTGTATCTACCATTGATTTTAGCCTGATTTTTTAAAAATAGTTTTATTAAATTGAAAATGAGTAATACAAATATACATAAACAACTTGTGAAGTCATATATGTTACATATTATACAAGCTAACAATATGTTAGTCAAAATATCCACTATACATTCATTCCATTATTTTCATGCTCGTTACTTCCTTTGCTTAAAATACTTGAGAGTGATATAAACAAAAGTATAAGATTTTAGCCTGAATTTTAAAGGCACTATTCATGGTGCTGAATCTTATTCAAAATCAAATATTCAGCACCTTGGACAACTCCTTTAACATTGAGAATAAAGCCTGGAGAAGATTCACTGCCCAAAGGGCATGAGAGCCACCAGTCACCACTGATCTGACTGGAGTAAACATCAATGTAACATTGGTGATTTCTGTTGCATTTACAATGTGTAGAATTGAGCTTTAGCTAAACAACATCCCATAGGACTGTAAAAAGTGTATAAGAAGAGCCCTCCTACAGCAGACCAAAGACCTATCTGATTCAGAAGCATACTTGGAGGTAGAATATGACTATTATCTATTGACACTAATCATTATTTCCATTTTGGTTTGCAGATATGAAGTTTTGGTTCCTTAGCTGGGCCAAATCATAATACAAAAGCATGTAAGATGAGTCCACTTTTTTGAAGTAGTAGTTCAACAGCATGGTGTAGTGGTTTGAGTGTCAGACTATGGCTCTGAAGACCAGGTTTGAATCCCTGCTTAGACATGAATACCCATTGGGTGACCTTGGGAAAGTCACATTCACTCAGGTTCAGATGAAGGCAAAAGACAGTCAGAGCTGTTCAACAGCGGAATATGTTGCCTCGGAGTGTGGTAGTGTCTTTCTTTGGAAATTTTTAAACAGAGACTGGATGGCCATCTCTTGGGGGGTACTTTAATTAGTGTTCCTGCATGGTAGGGGTTGGATTCAGTGGCCCCTGTGTTCTCTTCCAACTCTGTCATCCTATGATTCTAAAAGCAAAAACCTCTCTGGAAAAAAAAAACCTTTCCAAGAAAGTCCTATGATAGGTTTGCCTTGGAGTCACCATAAGTCAAAAATGATTTGAAGGCACAAAACACAAAACAAAAAGAAGAACATTTATTGCTTTAGTCCTTGTACCAGAGCAGGTTAAAATTGAGTAACAAGATTTGCCTAAAGACAATGAACTGCTAATGCAATTAGATAATTTGTGATATATATCCATGTGGAGGGATGTGGTGACTTAGTGGTTAAAGTGCCAGTTCTGACGATCGGAAGATTGGAAGGATGGTAGTTCGAGGCCTAAGTGCTGCATGATGGAGTGAGCTCCTGTCACTAAACCCATCTTCTGCTAACCTAGCAGTTCGAAAGCATGCAAATGCAAATAAATAGGTTTCACTTTTGTGGGAAGGTAACAGCGTTCGGTGCAGTCATGCTGGCCACATGACCACCAGATTTGCCTTCAGATGATGCTGGCTCTTTGGCTTAGTAACAGAGATAAGCACCACCCCCTACAGTCAGTTACAACTAGACATTCATGTCAAGGGACACCTTTACCTTTACCTTTATATCCATGTGCATGTACATGTGTGCATGCACACTCACACACATATGCTTGGGTGGTGTTTTATCTATTTTATTTGCAAAAACAATGACCTTTTAACTGTCTGCTGGTACAGACTGGCAAAAAGAGCCAGCTTCCCAGCAGTTTGGGGGTGTGGCATCTGCATATGGCAGGCAGCATTGCTGCATTGGGGCAGCATGGCAATTAGACACCACATGCCACCAAAACACAGAAAAACCACTGCCACAGTGGCAAAGGCACCTTTTTCCTGGTGCAAAAAGGAGTGACTTTCTGCCGCTTCTTTTTGTGCTGAGGAAATGCTGGATCAGGGCTGCGGTGTTCAGTTGCTGCAGCCCTGATCCAGTGCTCAAAGGGGTGGTCAGAGGCCACTCCTTCGGGGCAGTATGTTTCGCCCCTGTGTTTTAGTTGTGCATTATGTTTTTCAACCTTCTATATATTTTTTTAAATTGAACTAACATTTAATTGTTTTTTTAATTTAATTTTTAAAACTATTACATGTTTTTGAAATGTCTATGAACAGCCTTGGATCCTGTTTAGGGAGACAAGTAGCGTATACTGTAAATTAAATCAATCAATGAATAGAACATGAACTGATGGATTCAAAATACAAGAAAAGAGCTTCTACTGCACTGTAAGAGCTGTTCAACAGTGGAATAGATTCCCTCAGAATGTGGTAGAGTCTCCTTTTTGGAGGTCTTTAAAGAGAGGTTGGATGGGCATCTTTCAGGAGTGCTTCAGTTTTGTATTCCTGTATGGCAGCGGATTGGACTGGATGGCCCTTGTGGTCCTTTCCAACTTGTATGATTCTATATATTGCTTATAAAACACAAAATATTACTAACAGGGGGGAAATATTTATAAACTACAACTGCATCCAGTTTTATGGACTCTAAGAAGCTCTCCTTACATGAACTGTGGGAGAGATATTCCAGTAAATGCCACCCCCATAATGGCATCAGTGAGAAGTCTGACAAGATTCTTTCAACCAAAGAAAGTGAGCATGGATATTTTTTTTAAGGAAAAAAGCAACAGTGCTAGATTTTTTTTCCCCTGTGGACAGAATAAGAACAATTTCAAGTCTTTGCTGCATACACCCACTCACAACAACCTAATTGTTATGGTTAGCATTAGATCTTATGACAATAGCAAGTACATTTTTATACCGCTTATCAGTGCACAAGCACTCCCTAAGCGGTTTACAATCTGTAAACTAATGGCTAAATTACCATAAAGGCACCAAATCCCATCAGATCTTGGAAACTAAGAGGGGTCAACCCTTGTTAGTACTTAGAAAGGAGTCTGCCAGCAAATACCAAACCCAGGAAGAGAGATTCCACTGAAATGTTAGGAAGAACGTCAGACTGCAAGAGCTGTTTACCAGTGGAATAAGCTGCCTCTGGGTGTGGTCTAGATTCCTTCTTTGGAGGATTTTAAATAGATGCTGGATGGCCATCTGTTGGGGGTGCTTTGATTGTGAGTTCCTGCATGGTAGAGGGATGGAACTGGATGGCCCTTGAGGTCTCTTGAAAATCTAGGCTTCTGTTGTTCTATACCAGGTGCTGTAAACTATATTTCAGAAGAAGGAACTGGCAAAAACACATCTGAATATTTCTTGCCTAAGGAAACTCAATGAAATTTATGTGGTCTCCATAAGTCAACAAGCAACTTGATGGGAAATACAAACACAGCATTGGATCACCCCAAAAACAGCTGGTGGTGTTTTTCTCCTCTGCAGTCCTTCTATTGAATGCAATTCCTATGTCTCCCAAAGTATGTGACTCCAAGCAAATAATGAGGAGGGGGCAGGTGGAGAAAGTTGCAACCATGCTATGAGTTTCTTGCAAATGCCAGAGAAAAAGAGGCAAAGAATTCCTTTTTTGCACCAGCTGCCATGAAGACATTCTATCTGCCACCTGATACTTTCCTTGTAATTTTTTTTTTAAAAGATCATCAGTGTGGAGAGAGTATCCCTCTTTTTGTTTGGCAGTTCTGAGCACCTCACTCCCCCCTCCATTTGTCCTATTTATTAAATTTTGAATTAACATGTGTTAAATGCAGGTTGATTTTGTTTGCTCTGCCACATAACCTGCTTTTCTAAGCACTTAGTAATAGCTGCAGTTAATCTATTGACCGATGGCTTAAGCAGCAGGTGGCCCTAAGACCCAGAGGCCAGCTCTGACCAAGGCCCAGAGAAAATTCCAGAGGGTTCTTTGTTACCTGGGCTGGAATGGAGAAACTACTTGTTTGGAAAATGTTTCTCCTCCCACACAACATCTTCAGTATTTAGATTCTTTTGTCCCAGTAAGTCTGAAGAGAGGGATTATGAAGGATAGGCTGTCACTGCAATTGTTTCTCCTAGACATATAGCGTACAAGTGCATTAAAAAGTTTACAAGCTCACCGTGGGTAATTCTAATTCAAAATGTTATATCCAGCATTTATAATGAATTAGCACTCTGGGGCTTTGGCAGGTTTTTAAACAATTGCCTGAAATAATTCTTTAAAATTAGGAGGCTTTTTTGTTTTATTTATTTATCTTAAAAAAAAAGATCCTCTCTCAAACTCATCTTCCATTAATAGGTTTCTGAGTAGGAAATATGCAAACGTCACTTTAAAAAAAAGTCTATACTGGTGCCTTCAGGACTCAGGTTTCTATTTTTATCTAATTTCTATAGTTGTGACTATAAACATATGGCAATTTTAAAAAAAAATGTATTAGGAGCCATCTATCATTGAATTTTTCAAGGAAAATGATTTACTTCCAGACAAGCTTAGACCTTTTGTTCTTTTTAATCAAGAGGAGAAATCTTTCTTTGGGGGAAAAAAAAGACCCAATGTGTTCAGGTAAGGCTTGCTTCCTAGAAAATGTGTTTTGATTTCTAGCCTGGAAGTGCTAAGTAGCTATGATGTTCAACCTTAGAAACATCACATAAGGGAGGTCACTATAATTCCCATCTTGTAGCTGAAGAATTAATGGTGAGGGAGAGTGACATGTCCAAGTCACCCAGAAACTGTAACTTGGCCTCTTGTGGTACTTTAACTCTCCCAGAATCAGGAGGTGGGTGGAAAGTGTTTATATAGTGAGGAATACACCAGTATCCTAAACCAGTCCAAGGCATTTTGCTGTCTGAGGCTGCATCTGCATTGCAGGGTGAGCAGATGTGATAACCACAAAGGAGGAGAAGGCACCATAAATGTTGAACATTCAAGGAATATGTAGGACATTCCAAATTAAAAGCTAAAACTTCTAATATAAATGTATGTCACATAGTTTATTTCCAGCTATATTACATAGATTATTTTATTATGTACTCGACTTATTTTTCTGACGAAATTATCTTCATTAAAATGCTTCGTTAGCTTGCAATATACTTATAGAACTTTGTGCTGGACATATGGATAAAATTGTACTTTACTAGCAACAAGCCCTTGACCGAATCAACATTTAAATTATTTCTTTCATTTGTTCATTGTGCTGAAATTAAGATTAAAAAAAAAAACTTTCAACATTTGCATTGTGTCCTCAAGCAGCCCATTGCCTAACACATTTGCTGGTCTTTTCCCCTCTGAGAAACAAAGGCTCACTGTGCTTTTGTTTCTCAGAGGGGAATTTCTCAGGGGGGGGCATTTTTTTCTGCTGCTATACCCAGGAAAGAAGGAGCCAGCCTATCTTCCTATTTGCAGCAAGGACAGACTGCGAAGTAGGCAAATGTCTCAAAGGGGGACAACGAATGTGGTGTTGCCCTGTGGGCTTCTTCATCATGTTCAAAATGGAGGACATTTGGAATTCTTCCTGGACAGAAAGTTGACATGTAGGACATGTTCTGGAAAAGGAGAACTTCTAGTCAACCTGGCACTGCAGAGATAATGCAGTATGAGATTGCTTTAACTGCCATGGTTCAATGGTATGGAATTCTGGGATCTGTAGTACTGTGAGATATTTAGCCTTCTCTATCAGAGACCTCTGGTGCCACAGCAAACTACAAGTGCCATCCCATTGAGCCATGGCAGTCAAAGTGATGTCAAGTAGCATTATTTCTGCAGTGGAGATGTAGCCTGAAGCAGAGTAACAAATGAAGCATCCTGCTCACCCAAGTCACAAATCATGGTACAAAAGCCAGCCAATTTATTTTGTCACACAAGGAAGAACATTCACTAGCATCTCTCCCAACTCTTGACAGTAAAAGAACAATGTTGTTGTCTTTTAATGACACCTGAGATCTGTTGCCTGAGACAAATTGCAATAGCAATTACATTTCTATACTGCTTATCAGTGCACTTAAGCACTCCCTAAGAAGTTTACAATGTGTAAGCCAATTGCCCCCAACAAGTGACCTCCGAAGGATGCAAACCTGAGTCAGGCCTGAGCCCCTGAGCTGTTATTGAACTCACAACCTTGCAGTTTGTGAGTGAATGGCTGAAGTACATACAGGCATTTAACCACTGTGCCACCAGAGCTCTTGAGACAATCACCTCATTCTCCCTAATGGTACAGCCCCCTTATTGAGGTTAAGTTTGCAACATGGTGATGGGGATGGATTGGATTCTGTCATGGATGAACTTTCTGATAGATCCTTTCTACTCCTGTTTCACACTAATTGTGGTTTCCCAGAAAGAAACATGGAAGTTGCAATTTTTCTAAACTGCTGATCATTCTCTGTTCAGATCCCTATTCTCATTTGTTCAAAGTACAACTCCCATGTTTCCTGGGATGAAGGGATGACTCTCGAACCAGTTTTGGTACATAGTGTAGCTATGCCTGACATAAATCCCAATAGATGAGCCACTGAACAATATGCAATAGCTTTACTGATTATATAACGGACAATACAAATGTTAATCCTATCTTTTTTTTTCCTAGCGATGCTGACCAACATCAGTTGAATATACTGTACAGTCAAGTCTCCATTTTCGCAGGGAATCTTTTCTGGACCCCTGTAAAAATGGAAACTTGCATATATTCAAGCCCCATTGGCTTGAATGGCCACAAACCATGGGCATGCTCACCATTTTAGCCAATGGGGC
Organism: Urosaurus nigricauda; assembly: GCA_034509955.1. NCBI lineage: Eukaryota > Metazoa > Chordata > Lepidosauria > Squamata > Phrynosomatidae > Urosaurus > Urosaurus nigricauda. The sequence goes on along the minus strand of JAOEGL010000001.1, from coordinate 353,668,915 downwards.
TTGCCCTCCATGAGTAATTGAGACCTTGGACTTCAAGTCCATGAAAACAGAGGGACAGCAGTATTATGAAACTTGGGGGCTAAACAGAAAGGCAAAAACAGGTGCTGTCAGGCTGGCTTGAAGGTGTGCCATTTAGATGACATATGCCTTGAAGCCAGCAGTAAAGTGCCCTCTAGGCGCCTTACGTAAAGAAAAGCCGTTTCAAAAAGAAGCAGCTTTTTTCCGCTTCTTCCTGGCTTGTGGTCATGACATTAGCTCTCCAGCTGCCTTGGGAGCCAGCGGTGCAATTGGTGGGGTTACAATGTGGCTTTAAAAAAGGCAGCTTCAAGCCACTTTTTCCTGCCCATCTGTTTCGCCCCCTGGTTATCCAAATGTGTTGTTCTTGTGTGCCTTCAAGTTGTTTTCAACTTATGGAGACCCTAAGATGAATCTATCACTGAGTTTTCTGAGGTGTGTGACTCAACCAAGGTTACCCAGTGGGCTTCCATGACTGATTGGGAATTTGACCACTGCTTCCAGAGTTCTAGTCCCATGCTCAAACCAATGCACCACACTGGTTCTCCAGGTATCTAACTCTGAAGGGGTATTTCACATGTAGGAGGCAAGCATCATTAAAATATGATTAAATCATGATAATAGCACAATCAGGGGGAAGATTATCACATCCCCGCATGCTTCTCCTGTTCATGTCCAGTGCATAAACTGTAATGGAAGCATCATTGGGTAATAATGGGAGAAGGACACAGGGGTGTGATAATCTTCCCCCCGATGATGATATTACTATGATTTAATCATGGTTTAATGATGCTTGCCTCCTGTGAGAAAAAGTCCAAAGGCATAATGATGCCCCGATACTCTTGCAGGCCAAGGCAAATGGCCTCTACTCTATTCTCATTCTTCTAGATCTGTATGCAGCCTTTGACACCATGGACCACTGTCTCTTGCTTGACTTACTTTCTGACCTCGGGTTCTCCGACTCTGTTCTCAACTGGTTCAAATCTTACTTGTCAGACCGATCCTTTGCCGTGGTCACAGGTGGTCAGACTTCCTCCTCTGTCCCCTTATCTGTTGGAGTTTCTCAGGGCTCTGTCTTGGGTCCCCTTCTGTTCTCTCTTTACACACTGTCCCTTAGTAAACTCATCAGTTCTTTTGGTTTCTCCTATCATCTGTATGCCGATGACACTCAGCTGTATCTTTCCACCTCTGACCTTTCGCTGGGGCTCGAACAACAAGTCTCCTCTTCTCTGGCTGCCATCTCTCAGTGGATGCGGCATCAGCGCTTGAATCTCAACATGTCTAAAACAGAGCTTCTCGTCTTCCCACCTAAGCCCACCCTTCAATGCTCCTTTTCTGTTTCTGTTGACGGCATTTCTATTCAACTGGTTCAGCAAGCCCACAGTCTTGGCTTCATTTTTGATTCCTCTCTGTCATTTACTCCCCAGATTCAGGCCACTGCCAAGACCTGTAGATTCTCTCTTTACAACATTGCTAAAATCCGTCCTTTCCTCTCAGCCTCCACTACCAAGACTCTGGTCCATGCCCTGGTGGTATCGCGAATAGATTATTGTAACCTCCTTCTGACAGGGCTTCCTCTCTCTCATCTCCATCCTTTAATCTCTGTCCAGAACTCAGCTGCATGTATTATCACATCTGCTCGCCGCTTTGACCATGTTTCTCCCCTCTTATCCTCCCTTCACTGGCTCCCCTTTCCTTTCCGCATCCAGTACAAGCTTTTGTTGTTGACTTTCAAAGCCCTCCACAGACTGGCCCCTCCTTACTTGTCTGAACTTCTTTCTCCTCACACTCCTTTTTGTACCCTCCGTTCTGGTAGTCAAGGTCTCCTGTCCCAGCCAAGGATTTCCACTGCCCCGTCCCGGATTCATCCCTTCTCACTTGCTGCCCCTCACTCCTGGAACCTTCTTCCCCCACATGCACGCCTCATCACTTCCCTAACCAGGTTCAGAACTGAGTTAAAGACTATATTATTTAGGGAAGCTTTCCCAGGACTGTGCCATCCGCCCCAGGATGCCTCCTTTTAACTTTGTATTAAGAAGCCATGCCCTCCCTCCAGTCCATCTGTCTTGGTCCAGGCCCCAGAGGGAGAGAAGAACCACTGGACCTCACCCCCTTTCCCATCACCTTCCCCTCTTCCTTTTGTGTTGTCTCTTTTAGACTGTAAGCCTGAGGGCAGGGATCCGTCTAATTTAAGATTGTATGTACAGCACTGTGTAAATTTACAGCGCTATATAAATAAAGGATAATAATAATAATAATAATAATAATAATACTCTCTATCTAGATTATGTGCTCCAAAAGAGTTTTCAAGGTGAATCCATAATCAGTCTTTTCCTTTCCCCACAATAATTTTTATAGTTACAGTGGGGCATCAGCCCAGTGGAACATGATTATGTGAACATGCACCATTCTTTGGACACTTTTATAATTAAAATCTGTAGTAGCATTTCAATTTTTCATTTTGTCCCACAGTTTGATGTGTGAAATCATAGGCCATGACCAATTGTTTCCATCTGACAGGTGGTTTCCACCAAACTCTCCAACCCTAACATTTCCAGGCTTAAATCTGGAAATTCTGCTCTGCAGTAGCATCCCCAAATCCCCACTATATCTCCTGTGGGGGTCTGACAACCCCTCTGTGGCATCCATCTTCACATTTGTTTTCCTTTTGCAACAGGTGGACTTTGGGCTTGGTAACTTGCAAACTAATTAAGGCTATAGGCTTTAGACCTATTCATGCAGGCTTTAGCCCTTGCCAGGGACAAATGTGTCAGCAAATTGGTCCATTTTTCAAGGTGTCAGATTGGTGGTGGCAGTTTGCTGTTTCCCAATCCAGGTGTGGAAAGGATGTGGGGATTACTTTCCTCCCATGGGGTAGAAACAAAGAACGCTATTAAGGACTGATGAGATGGAAAGAAGGTTGCCTGCAGGAGGGCTAAATCTCTCCCTGGTGAAACCTGAGCCGTTACCCATATTGGTACAGTGCCTATTAGGCTTTATAGATAGTGTGAGAAGCAATCACACTGAAGATGCTGGGGGTGGGGTGGAAAGGGCATGAGGATACAGAGAAGGAGCAGAGGAATGGGAAGGGAAAGTCATCGCTCTCTCCGGTTAAGATCATATCACAAGACATATTGAGAAAAGGGGGAAACACCACCCTGGAGTGTCAAGCATCAACAGAGCCACAGAGGGAATGAAAGGGATGTAGAAGATCCATCCGTTGGCTTTAGTCCAGGTCAAAGGACCAGTACCTCATCCACTCTAACCACGAGTGGAGAATGATGTACATCTCCCCCCTCCAGAAGGGAATTACAGAATCCAGCTAATCAGCAAAGCTTGGATGGGCAGGGCTTGGAAATGTAACTTTTGTGGACTACAATTCCCCATGCCGACTGGGGGATGCTAGGAGGTACTAGGTGTTGTAGTCCTCAAATATAACCTGTACCAACTCTGCAGATTGAAAATATGTGTGTCAAAGGACCCATTCACATGCAGACTTATAATAGTATGATTCCATTTTAACTGCCATGGTTCAGTCCTAAAGAATCCTGGATAAGGAGCTTAGGAAAGGAGATGTAAACGTTGTAGCATCCAAATTACATAAGATGAAAGTTGAAGTTAAAGTGGAACAACAGTGCTACACTTCTGCAGAGTGAATGGGCTCCAGATCCACATCAGCATCATCTGCAGCAGAAAGCTGACTTGCTGGTGATGGATTGATTCTTGATCCACCTTCCAGATACATTTGCACATACTTTAATAAAGTTTACCTGTGCAGCCACTATACCACTTAAGGGCATAGTTCTCTGAGAGGGTTCCTTGTTGTTAAGAACCCAAGGTGTGAGCTAGGAATTTTAAAAGACCTGCCTTGTACTGTATCTGAAGAGGTTTGAACAATGAGCGATGATGATGATGATGATGATGATGATGATGGTGACAATGATCAATCCTGTTAGTTTCAAATAAAGTCATTGATTCAACTGATAGATGGTTAATCCACATGTAGGTAAATCAAATTGGTTCAATGGTTCTACTTTAGTCAAGACAAACAATGAGGCTAATGCTTGTTGTTTTTGTTGTTGCAGCTGCTATTGCTGCTGCTATTTGGGAACTTATCAATTTTAAATTCCAGATAAATCCTTGCCCCACTTCACTCCAATATAGTTAATCATTGATACACAAAGCAAAAGGGGAAAAGAAATGATAACTCCCAAATTCGCACAAATTGTACAAGTGGAGCTCACTGCAAACTCTTAAGACTGGTTAATTTGGAGGAGAGGGAGTGGTGACTTTTTTGGCTTTGTGGAGTCTATTTGCCCCTCTCAAAGGAGGGAATCTGCAATCTGGCTTGTGAAGAAGGGAGAAATCTGCCTCCAGTTGACAGCTTTGCAGTGGTTTCTGTTGCTGTGGTTTTCACAGGGACTTAGGCTGCAGCCATTCACAGATGATCATCATGTTTATCTTCAGAGCTGTGAGCAGCCTTCCCCTGCTAAGTCTTGTGATCCAGCCACTGATAAGAGGTTTCACAAAGCTGGGAAACCTAAATGGAGCAAGGAGAGTGCATTGCACCTTCCCAGGAAGAATTCTACCCTCAAATGAAATTTCCCCAAATTTCTAGCACTGTAAGACTGAGACATTGACTATCATTCATACCTAGAATTCTTATATTGGCCCATTTTACATTGGCAAAAAGAGGTGTGTTGATGGCTGCATGAAAGCCCAGCCTTTAGATGAGAAAAAGGGAAAGTGTGCCATGAAAACACTATTTTGGAGTTTTAAGGGAGAAGAAGTGCCTTTAAAAAGTAGTTTGATTTCCCCACTACTTTTTTTAAAAGGACGCAACATTGCTATTGCATCTAAAGGCTAAGGTGTAGTTGAACGGTTAAATGGGGCTCTGTATCTTTAAAGCACCCATTTAAAGGCAGCGATACAGGGGCGGATCATAATGGATCGTGGGTTGGGAGCATGCGTGGTGTGGACTTCACTTCTAATTAAAATGCTCAATGCCCTGCAGGTGTAAAAGCTGGGGTTTATCCGCGAAGTTTTTTAAAGCTCCCAAATCCTAGCTCCACTCCTAATCCGAACCCTAGACACACACAGTAGGGACTCTGGGATGCTGTAACTGTTATTCTACTGTGGATAACATGTCAATTCATTCACAAAATAAAGGGGTTCATTCATGATGCACCAGTGCAACGGCACAGTTTAAAAAGGCGGAGGAAACGCAATGATAATTTGACGGATCCTCATAAGTATACATTTGTCCTGCGCAACTACGCAGGTTTGCCGGCTGCGAACTGCACAATTGCGCAGTTCCCAGCCGGCAATGATAATTTGACTGTATGGTGTAACTACGTTTGCGCAGTTTGCAAACCTGCGCAGTTGCGCAGCACAAATGTATACTTATGAGGATCTGTGAAATTATCATTGCAGCTCCTCTGCCTTTTTAAACTGTGCCGTTGCACTGGTGCATCATGAATGAACCCCTTTATTTTGTGAATGAATTGACATGTTATCCACAGTAGAATAACAGTAACGGCATCCCAGAGTCCCTACTGTGCATGTCTAGGGTTCGGATTATGGGTGGAGCTAGGGTTTGGGAGCTTTAAAAAACTTCGCGGATAAACCCCAGCTTTTACACCTGCAGGGCATTGAGGAATTGCGCAGTTCGCAGCCGGCAAGGAAAAAAAAATTAAAGGTTCACCGCAGCTAAAAGCCGCGTTCATTGCCGCCCATGTAGCTGCTCTGCCTGTGTTTGTAGTGTTCTGACAGCTTCCCATGTAGCTGCTGAGCCACAGAAAAGACCTCAGATAAGTCGTTCCCACACCCTTCAGTCTAGCTGCCCTGTACTTTTTAAATGCACACCTGGGGCTTGCAGTCTAGCTGCTAAGCATTAAGGAAAGTGCAACTTCATGTCACACTTTCCTGCCAATCTAAAAAGCCCCATTGGCTGTGATTGCATTCCCTTTGCCTGTTCCTGCCCTTTGGGTGCCTAACATTTTTTCTAAATGCTCAACCGAAGTTTAGAATGTGAAAAATATGGACACAGAAAGGATTTTTTGTGACTATGAGGCAAAACAGATGGGCAGGAAAAAGTGGCTTGAAGCTGCCTTTTCTTTTCTTTTTTTAAATTTAAAATCTTTTATTAAATCTTATACAAAATACAGTTCAAAAAATACTGTCAGTGTACATATATCACATTCATGCTATATACATATGCAAAGATTACATCAACCCCACCACCCCATTCTTGCCTTTTCTGAAGCCTCATTGAAGCTCCACCATCTGCACCGCCAGTTCCCAAGGCATCTGGAGTTCTCCTGTCATGACCACATGACATGGCTTCAAGCCAGGAAGAAGCAGAAAAAAACCTGCTTTTCTCTGCATAAGGGCACTTTTCTACTGGCTTCAAGGCATGTGTCATCTAAATGCCACACCTTCAAGCCAGACTGAAAGCACCTCTTTTTGCCTGTCTGTTTAGCCCTTATGACTCTACAGACCAGGGTTTGACTCCTTGCTTTACCATGGAAACTCATTGAATGACCTTAGGCAAGTCACATTCTCTTAGGCTCAGAGGAAGGCAAAGGGTAACTGCTATAATTGTGTAGTATGACTTTCCACTAAGTCATGAAGAATACTTGGTGACCTTGAACCAGCATCTTTTTTCTCTCTGCATGAGCTCTCTCCCAAGGTTGTTCTAAGGATAGAGTTCTTGATGTCTGTCTTCAAATAGTTTCTGACTTATGGTGATCCTAAGGTGAACATTTCCTGGCAATAATTGTCCAGAGGAGGTTTGCCATTGCCTTCCCTCACGGCTGAGAGTAAGCAATATGCCCAAGGTCATCCAGTGGCTTTCATGGCCAATCTGGGTATTGAACCCTAGTCTCCAGAGCTGTAGTCCAACATTGAAACCATTACACCACACTGGCTCACTAAAGGATACAGGAGGGATGAGGGAAACCATTTCTGTTACCTGGAGGTCACTAAACGAAAAAAGCAGCACCTAAGTGTCATATGTCCAGTGACACTTCTTTGAAATCCTCTTGCAAGGTCTTCTGCATTGGAAATAGACTGTTGTTCACTTCTGGGATTTTAGGGTTAGAAGACATTGTTGCATTCTGGTGCTAATACCTCCTCCTCTGGCCTTGGCCATGTTACTAACCTCTGTACCTCACTGGCCTCTACCAAAAAAAAAAGAAGGAAGGTGGTAGAAAGACTCATAAGGCTGTTGCGAGCATTAATTAGCTAGTTTGCAAAGCTGTTTGAACATGAAAAGGTGCGACAATCGTGAATGTTCTGTGCATTATTACTGTTAATTAAAAAACACCATAATTGCTCCTCACTGCTTCTTCCAACTTTGATGTACTTTGTTTACTATTTACTAGGAGCTCCTCCCTCCCTCCCTGTTCTGTTTCAAAATCAAAGGCGTTTCGAATCAGGAATCCTACTGCCATGATTAATTCTCTCCCCCCAACTTTGCATATTTGCTTCCTAGAGGAAACAAACCCACAGCTAAGGCTAATGATTGCTGCTATTGTCTCTTCATTAGTAAGAATGCAAAGCCTGATGCTGTTCTTGATAGGAATTCAGGCTTTCAGAATTGGCTCCACACCCAACCACCCCAAGGTGCTTCTAGCTGGAGACTAATTCTAATCTCCCCAAGGTTGGGCAATTTATTTTTAATGGTCCACCTCTGAGACATTCATCTAAAACTTCTGCTATTACATTTCATGGATTAGAAGAGTCGCTAATAGGAGTATTAGGCAGGTTTTTACACATTTAAAGCTTTTAGCATTACGACACCACCACCTGAGTCAGTCTGAAAGGCAAAAAGGGTTCTTGATGTGGAATAAAGGTGCGTGGCCCAGCTCGGTGGTGGATTTTTTTTTACTTTTTAAGAGAGAACTGTGATACAAACATAAATACAAAGTGATTAATCCTCTTGGTTAAGAGATCGGGAAATATATGAGCCTTGTAAATTAAATACTACATGTTCATAGACTAGTGATCCCGAACCATGTATTATTTACACTAATATGATTTCGCTTGCAACTACTGTAAGATTTATCAAATTTAAAAGACTTTGTATGAGCCAGGAGAGTGAACGTGTAATCTGTCTCATCAAATCTTTATGGAAAACTTTATATTTTAGCAGCAGCACCATAATGGATGTCTTTAATGACCATTTTCATACCAGTTTGGGATTACCTCATGAGACCACTTGGGAAATTCTGCTGGATAGAGCATCCCAGATTCTTTTTTGGAATTATTATGGAAGGGTAAGGTTCCCCTGCTGACTTTTCTCTTGCACCTGAACATGTCCCACCTGAAAAAGTCAACAGCTATTAATAGAACTGCATATCTTTCAATGTTTTGACTTCAGTAACAATCTTCAAAATTATTTGCAAAAGAAATACTTAAGAAAAGGATAAAATATCATCATGCCTTTAAATGTGTTTCTGTAAATGCATTTGAAATATCATCTAAACTTCAGGTCTCCCATTTTTACAATGGTATCACAATGCTGTAGAAGTGCAGCAAAGTGAAACCTTTATTGAGAGAATACAGAAGATAAAGGGATGGGCGTAGGCAAATTAGAAATGATATGCAGGGGGAAAGAGAGACAGAAAAAAATAATCTCCTCTCATAATATGAGAATGTAACGGTTTACTATTGAATTGATGAGGGGTAGAGTCAGGAAAAGCAAAAGAAAGTACTTTACTCCTTTGACATAATTAATGTATGGGACTGGCTGCCGTGAGAATGGCTAAATGGCTTTCAAAGGGGATTAGACAAATTCACAGAGTATATAGGTCAGACCTTGGAAAATGCCTTTTTTGGACTACAGCCCCCTGAATCTTGAAGCCAGGAAGGCCACTGACTTAGAGGTTTTGACTAAAAGTACTTACTTATTTTATTTATTCATGGATGTTTATGCTCACTTTCTGTTCTAAGGCAGCTTGTTCTCAAAACAGGTTTTATTTTCTTTTTTAAATCCAGCAATAAGACCAATACGTAAATAAAAGATGAACATTATGGTTTCATATATATAAAGTTTCAAATTTTCATTAAAAAAAACTAAATAGTTTTTTCATAAAAATCTATCAAGTAATCTGTAAGTCAAGATTCAGAGTAATATATACCCTCCAACATTCCACAGATGAAAACAGGGATATGTGTGATAAGCAACATCTGAGACTGGTCAAAATGGCAAACACTGAATACACAAAATAGGAAAGGGTGCAGCATTTTGCTTTTGTCTCAGCCTACTGGGAAGGCCAAGATTCTACCTCCTCCTGTCCTCAATCCAACAAATTGAGTGTAAACTGAGATTGAAGTAACACACGGATAAAGGAGGAAAGTGAGAGGAAGAAAAAGAAGCTGAGACATTTTAAAAGCAGCTGAAAAAGTGTGACGAGAGGATTAAATGGGGCTGTCCTTGACAAATCTGGACAGTCGGAAGGTATGGATATGTAGAGGCTAAAATGTTGGGCCTTGATGTGAATAGCCAGCATTCAAGGATTGCTCAAGATCTCAGTACCCCAGCTAGTATCCTATCAGCAGTTCAGAAGATTTGCTACATTCATTCAATTCTATTTTTTAGATTTCAGTCTGTTAAAAAGTTGGATTGGGTGCTGATTTTCTATTTTTGCACAAGCTCTTACCCTTCCTCTTCTCTCCCTACATTATTCCAAGACTCTTCAGAGAGTCCTTGAAAACTATGCATAGTTGCATATCCTCCAACTGTCTCAGTTTGGCAGGGACACTCCCAATTAATCTTCTCCTTTTCAGTTTATTTCAATTGCTGCAAACTGAGCTGCAAGCACAAAAGTAGTTTGCACAAGGGTGCATCTGCCCTGTTGAAATAATGCAGTTTGACACCACTTGAAGTGTTGTAGTGCCATTCTGGCATTTGTAGGTCTTTAGGCTTCTCCGCCATAGAGTGCTGGTGCCTCACAAAAACTACAAATCCCAGGATTCTGTAGAATGGAGCTGGGCAGTTAAAATGGTGTTAAACTACATTATATCTACAGTGTAAATGCACCCATAATAGTTGACTCTTAGGAGAGGAGAGGAGAGGAGAGGAAGAATATTGCTCTTCCAAGTAAGTTCAGCCAAAAGCAAACATCTGCAGAGACTTCCCTAGCTTGTATATTCTTTCATAGAATCATAGAATCATAGAGTTGGAAGAGACCACAAGGGCCATCCAGTCCAACCCCCTGCCATGCAGGAATTCTCCATCAAAGCATCCCTGACAGATGGCCATCCAGCCTCTGCTTAAAGACCTCTAAGGAAGGAGACTCCACCACCCTCTGAGGGAGTGTGTTCCACTGTCGAACACTTTCTAATTGCTAACTTTTGCCATATTAACTACATTATGGCTTGTCCACACATCTCTTGGTTTTCATTTATGAAATGGTGGTGTGTATGTACTAGCATAACATCTATTTTTCATTATGCTATAGTTTCCAGATTCAACCTCAAGCATCTTGAGTTAAAAGATCTCAGGAAGCAAGACTGGGAAAGGTTTTGCTGCTGCCAGTCAGATGCAGGGATTAGCTGAGCCAGCGGTCTGATGGTAGATGGCACCATTCACTGTTTCATATGAAAACAGTCCAGTGAATAAGCACGAATTATATTTAATTCTGACCCTCCACTTAATAGGAATAATAGGAGCGGGCAATTAGTGTTTTCTTTTTCCCTTTTTCTTTTTTTCTAGAATGTATGATGCCATTATGGTCTGGATTTTTTTTTTCTGGAATGTCTGCTTCCATTATGATGTGGCTCTGAGCTTGCTAATGTTAGTTATGCTGCTAATGGATTGTGTGACATCACTTTTGATATTTTTTTAAATGGGAGGAGGGATATATATATATATATATATATATATCCCTAAAAGCCACTTTCTCTCTAAAGCTGTAACAACTCGACAACTGTCTTGGTTACACACCAAGGATTTCACTGAGAACATGTTAGAAGGAATCAGAAAAGCAGAGAAAAGGTCACAAATAAGCACCTTAGGAACAATGAAAGCTTTTCTCCTTGTAGCAGTGGGAGAGTTGCAAAGGGAAGGAGGAGGAAGGGGGGGGGGGAAACACACCCTGAAAAGGTATTAATCAGAAGTGGCTATAAATCCTCTGGAGTTTTTGCTCTTATAAAACTCCTTGGAGAAAGTCTTGAAGGAAATGCAGGTCAAAGCCCAAAAAAGCTCTTGATCAGAGATTGCTGGAGGAAAATCTTCCCAGATGCCGTTTAATAGGCTGCAATCACCCCAGGAGTGGGAAAGCCAAGTATGCTTGAAGCATGGTTGCAGTTCCTAATAGGCCTTGTCACACTTAAGGCACTGCCAGCGCCATCCACTGAACAGCTGAAGCTGGCTGGTGATTCATAAAGCCAACAGTTTAAAGTTTATTATGATGAAAGCACTTAATGACAGCCATCGCTACGGGCCCATCATTTATAAAGCTGTGCTGAGTATTAGACATGTAGCATGACCACCAATTTTGTGTCACAATTGCTACCATAAAATGACCTTTGGTGATTTTTGCTGCATGTGGTGGACAGCTCTTCTTTCACATTAGTGCTCTGTGGCTTTTCTTTGCAGACTATTATGCTGTCTAAAGCTTATTTGGCTCTGTCATGAGCCTCAACCCTTGTTATTACCCCAAAGGCCTGTCTAAAGGGGCGGGGGTGGTGGGGGGGATAAACCCTCTCATGTTCTATTATGGCACCCCAATCAGCAATTCCTTGGTTAGTGTAATAATTTAATGCACATATTCTTTCATTGTTATTGCATTTCTTCTTTAAAAGGAGAGGGGAAAGAAGTTCCCCTGTTTTCTGTACACTGCACTAAACATCCAATGGGGTGGAAATGAAATATGCATGTTACCCTATTAGGCGAGATGGGAGTGAGGATTTTGAGTCTTAATTGTCAAATGGATGGAAAAGCATTACGCCAAGGCAGTCAATAATAAATAATAATACAGTTTGGAATAATGCACATCCTAGAGGAATATCTTGGGTCTAAATGCTGCACTTTATAGAAATGTGGAACATAATTTTACAGACTAAGAAACTGAAAAAGATCTTTTCTTCTTCTTCTTCCTGGGGAACAAATATTAACAACATGCCCATTCCTTAAGCCTACTTCGGTCTAGTTATAAAATATTTGAATATACACTACCAACACTTCAATGTCCTGATGTAAAGCTTGTCTATTCAAGTGCCCAGTCCTTCTTCAATGCCTTTAAAATGTATCTATAATTTTATAAATGATATAAAATCTTTCTAGCATAAAGAAAGGGGAGAAAAACAACACTTGCATGCATGGCACACTGCCATTTGGACAGGATTTAAAATATGTGATTTCTGCTGATACCTGCTACTGTATTGGGTTTTATATAAAGCTTTTTTCCCCCCAATAAGGTGAATTGTTACATGACAAACTCATCTTCCACCATTATCATCTGCTGTTTGTGTTTAACAACAGGAGTCCCTGCTCTAACAAAACTGTTGTAATGGCTGTACAAATTACTCAGCTGAAAGCTTTTCAACAAACCAAACAGTATTAATCAGCAGTTCTTATGAAGGTGCTAATTAAAAACAATTTTCTTCCTTAGTTTGCAATGCTAAGCCATCTTCACTTGCACTGTTTCCAATATACAGCTACTGTATGCACTCACACATCAGGGCCCCTATTAACTCCTGAATCTCCCATTACCTATTTTATTACATTCCTGTCTTCCAGGTTTATGGGCTTGTTGACATTTTGGATGTCACAGCATGATATGTTTAATCATTTTAAAACTACATTAATTGAAGATGAGTAGGGATGGGGAAGAAGGCTAAAAAGCCATTTCTAATGCACATGTTCAGGAGGCAGAAACAGAATACTGTGCTGGAGTTTTGGGTAGTTACGTCTTATATAAAACTCCTCTGAAAATAATTACTGTCCAGTAACATTACCCAAATTTGTTTCTGGAGTGAACACACTATAGCCAACTTGAATTTTGATCCTAGCATTATTTTTGATGGCACACTCTTGTTCTGGGTGTGTGGGGGATTAACTTGATGTTCTGAAGTTGGCCACAGTAATTGGGTTTTTGAATGATCAGCATCTGTTGAGTTTAATTCAGATGCAAGGGTCAAAACAGTGTCCTCTCAGGCTGTGGATTGCCATCTGGTCTACCTCATTGTGACTCCCCTTCTTCTACCTTCTCCACACTTTACATTCATGAAGGGGCTATCATATCAACAGTTTCTGATGGGCACACATGGGAAATGGCCAAGTACTGGTTTTAAACCTTTTTGGCTGTGAGCCAGTTTATGACATAAATAAAGAATCTTAATTGGAAATTTTGTTCAAAGGGGATAATGTTAATTCATCATAAGGGAGAAATTTGTCAGTGTGATATCAGTCTGAGACCAGATTGGCAACCATGCTTGCATTAGATGACAGTTGAAAAACATGATAAGTTTAGCCTGGAGAAGAAGATGTTTAAGGAAGATCTTTTAGCATCCTCCAAACAACTGAAGAGCTGTTAAACAGCAGATAGAGCAGAGCAGTATTCTGTTGCTCCAGAGAGCACAACTAAAAGTAGTGGTCATGAGTTGTAGAACAAAAAGATTTTAGCTAAACATTTGGAAACACTGGGAAAATTTTCCTACTGGTATGAGGTGTTTGACAGTAGAACATATTGCCTTAGGAGGTGGCAAATGCTTTCTTCTAGATGGGCATATATAGGTTACTATAATTGCATCCTGCATTGTAGGTCCTGCACAGAGGATAGAATTAGACTAGATGACCTTTGAGGTCTCTTGTTATTCTATAATTCTCTGATGACAACGTTAACAGACTGTTCATGCTGACATTTTATAGACTGGCTATGATTTCCTTCCATAGACGCTTGCCTGTCAAGTCTCCAGGCAATTTCATGCTTCTGATAATGTGGGCTAGAACCTGTGGAAGCCCAAGCTCTAGTTAAATGGATAAGGGTGCCAAAGGTGAATTTGTCATTGCTTCACCAGTTAATATGGTATCTGGATCTTTTGGCAGAAATGAAACTTACTGAGCTGAGCCTCAAGACCTGTGAGCTTCAGGAAAAATAATCCAGTGGTATCCAATGCATGAAAATACAATGGCTGGCAAAGTATCCACACTATGGGCAGGCTGGCGTTCTCAGGTTCCAGCTTATGCAAGAGGTTGTGCAAACAGAAGCCTGGATTCTGTTTCACTTTTCTCAGCCTTGTAGTGTATGATATAAAGCAGCCCTTCTGTGACTGGAGAATGGCTGAGATCCAATAGTACGGCTTGTTCCTTTCTCTCAGCTGTAGGGAAGCCCCCAGCACTCCCCTGGCCACTCTTAGGCCATTAGAACACATCCTGCCACCATCAAGTTGTGGTTGCCCTCTGATGAGCATGGTACAAAGGGGTACAGGATATATCCCCAAAAGTATATGAGGTGGGCAATCGCCAGTTAGCTACAGGGTTCCAGCAAATGACCTATACAACTCTATACAGCTTGAGTCCAGATTATTTGAAGTACCTTATCCTCCCATATGAGGGTTCCTGAACATTAAGCTCTTCAGGGGACCCCCCCACACCCACACACCTTCACATCTGGTGAGAACATGGCAGAGGACCTTCTCCATGATTTTCATCCTTGATGTGGGAACTCTCTTCATGGCTCCTTCTTTGCTATCTTTTTGGCAGTAGGCGAAAACCTTTTTATTCAAGGCCTGTAAGAATTGATTGTTTTACATGAGAAGGGTTTTACCATGCCGTGCCACTTTTATTCTTTGTTTTAAAGGTCCGTTTTACATTGGCAAAAAGAGGTGTGTTGAAGGCTGCTTGAAAACCCAGCCTTTAGATGAGAAAAAGGGAAAGTGTGCCATGAAAACACTATTTTGGAGTTTTAAGGGAGAAGAAGTGCTTTAAAAAGGAGCTGGCCCATTTTACATTGGCAAAAAGAGGTGTGTTGAAGGCTGCATGAAGGCCCAGCCTTTAGATGAGAAAAATGGAAAGTGTGCCATGAAAACACTATTTTGGAGTTTTAAGGGAGAAGAAGTGCTTTAAAAAGTAGTTTGATTTCCCCACTACTTTTTTAAAAAGGGTGCAGCATTGCTGGCCCGTTTTACACGGGCAAAAAAAGGCGCTTTTGGGGCTAAAAAGCCCGCATTTAGGGTTAGGGAGGGCGTAGCCTTTACACCCTCCCTAAGCCTAAAACGCATGGACGCTGCCATTTAAAGATGGCGGCGTCTACACGGTGGCGCCGTACAAGCGTCATCACGTGCGCAGCGTTTTGACGCACTGCGCACGTTTTGATGCTCTGGCGGCGCGGGAGGGCGCCAATCGCGCCCTTCCTGCGCCGCAAAAAAAGAGCTCGATCCCGGAGCTCTTTTTTGTGGCGGGTCGTTGCGGCGGGATGAGGCCTCTGGGGCTGCCCGTGTGGCAGCCTAGGCCTCATCTCGCCGCTAGAAGGGGCGAGTTTGGACCGCCCCTTTTAGCCAATGTAAAAAGCACCCCTATTGCATCTAAAGGCTAAGGTGTAGTTGAACGGTTAAATGGGGCTCTGTATCTTTAAAGCGCCCATTTAAAGGCAGCGATACAAGTGCGGAGGGAGGGAAGGTGCCAAGACAAGAAGAGACCTTCAGAGCCCGGCCAGAGTGCGCCTGCACCTTCCTTCACCTCCTCCCTTTGGTTGAGAGAGTGTGACTTCTAGGGAGACAGCAGGGCACTGGAGGCGCTCAGCCAGGCCAGGGCAAGCTGGCAAGAGGAGGAGGAGAAGGGGAGGGACCTGGAGCACCTCCGCTGCCCTGCCTCCCTGCAAGTCACACTCTCTCAGCTGAAGGGGGGAGGAGAAGGCAGGCCCAGGCACACTCTGGCCAGGCTCCAGGGCTCTCTCCTGGCTGCCTTCCTCCTCCCTTTGGCTGAGAGAGTGTGACTTGCAGGGAAGCAGGGCAGCAGAGGTGCTCCAGGTCCCTCTCCTCCTCCTCCTCCTGTTTCCAGCTTGCCCTGGCCCAGCATCAGGAGGACCTGGAGCACCACCGCTGCCCTTCCTCCCTGTAAGTCACACTCTCTCAGCCAAAGGGAGGAGGAAGGCAGCGGGGAGGGAGGGAGGGAGGGAGGGAAGGAGCCAGGAAGAGACCCCCAGAGCCTGGCCAGAGCACGCCTGGCCCTCCTGCTTCCTCTTCAAAAAGAAGGCTGGAAAAGTAGGACGTGTCCTGGCAAAGGAGGACGTGCCTGGTCAACTTGGAAAAGGGGGGGCCTCTGCTCAAGAATGGAGGACATATGGGAATCCCTCCTGGACAGAGGGCTGAAACCTCAAGACAACTCAATATAATGCTCTGACAGAACACAGACTACAACTCCCATGAGCCTTTGCTACCATTTCCCAAGATGCCTTAATTTGCAACAGAAAGCCGACCAGTATGTTCACATGTGATGAATTCTTTCGTATTGACTCTGCATTTTCTTTTTGTGTAGATGCTCTCTTGTTTTGTGTGTGATGAGCTTGTGCGTAATCATGTGCATTTCCGAACTGACCTCACTTTCTCCCTCTTTCGGAATGGTCCTGTACTCCCCCATGTGATAAGCTCCGACTGTATGGTGTACCTGCGCAATTGCGCAATTCTCAGCCAGCAAGGGAAAAAAATGTTTAAAGCGCGGCTAAAAGCCACGTTCCTTGCCGCCCATGTAGCTGCTCCGCCTGTGTTTGTAGCGTTTTGACAGCTTCCCATATAGTTGCTGAGCCACAGAAAAAACCTCAGTCTAGCTGCCCTGTACTTTTTAAATGCACACCTGGGGCTTGCTGTCTAGCTGCTAAGCATTAAGGAAAGTGCAACTTCATGTCACACTTTCTTGCCAATGTAAAAAGCCCCAAAGTAATGTTTTACATGCTTTTAATTTTGTTGTTAGTTTAATAATGTTTTTCTCACTTTTTTGTATGGTTTTAGCCATATGCATTTTATTGTAAATTTCTCTCTTTTGGAAACCACTTTGAATTCCACTTTGGGAAAAAATATGGGGTACAAAACCAGGGATGAATGGATGGATGGATCTTGACTTGGGAAGTGTGTTTACTCTTCTGCCTCAAGCAGAAAAATGTATTCGGCCGGCCTTAGTTTCTGCATAGGCAAGGATATCTTTGACTCTAACTCTCTCTACTTGGTGAACAATGAGTGCTTTTCTGCCCTGGTTTAGGCAATACTATTAATAATAATTAGCATAGTAACTCCTTTTCCTTAGTCTAGACTGGTTCTCCAGAACAGTCCTGTGCCACTCAAGTAATTCCGATAAAAAGGAACCACATGGGTCAGATGAATGATGTGGATGTTTTTATACATTAGGTTTGACCAGCTCAACAGAGACAGTAGCTATCAATGTCATAAACAGAACTTCAGATTAAATCCTTCATTTTTTATATTCACTATTAGGTTATGGCATTCCATTATTTTATAGTAAGTTCACACATGCACACTTGACAATTTCCACCACTTTGATTTTTGTCTTTATGTAGAAGCTGTGCATACTTTTAGGAATGGGTGATACATAATGGCTAGATGACTGTTGTGTTTACTTTACTATGTCACTGATAATTTCAGTTGATATATATACCTGGTGTATGATGATATATCGGAAAGTATTGAAGGCTTAAATGATCTCTTACGTATGCATGAACTAGACTGAATAGGTTGGGAGGTGATAAACTCTGATTAAGAAGTAATTTTTAAAAAAGCTTGAGAATCCATTGTTAGCTTGAGTTTGATCAACCACTTGAACTCAAATTGGGTTTTGAAAGGGATTATAAAACTTGAGAAATAGTAACTTTAAAAAAGCCAACTTCCAGAGAAGTGATTTCAACATCCACCTACCAAATGAAGCAGATGTAGTCCTATTCAGATGATGAAAGGTATCAAATAAATGCATGGAAGAGGAGCAGGGTTTTACCCATTGGAGCCACACATTCAGTCAAACCCGTGATCAGGGTACAAGTTGTGTACAAGTGACCAGGGTACAAGTTGTACACACACAGACCCTGTGGGAATTGCATGTAGATTTGGTGGACATGTTTTCCTAAATACATATAAGTGGCACCAGCAGATATGATTCTGCTCCTGCATCAAAGGAGGTCATTGGATGCAGATTTTTACCTGTATACTTCCCATGAGAATTGCTTATGGGTTGAATCTAGTCTTTGTCATGCTTAGAGTAGATCCATTAAAATCATTGCAACAAATTAGTCATGGCAATCTTAAGTCACACTGATATCCATGAGTCTATTCTAAGCATCTTGATCCAACCCATTCTGGTGTATGTGAAACTCTCAAAATCTAGAGCATGTCTGATTGCTTCACACCGTATATGATTACCTAGAAAAAGAAAGAAAGGTGGTTTCTTTACTGAAAGTAAAGTAGGAAGATGCTATACATTCTAGGCAATCCTCAATAATCAAAGCCAAATTTTGAGGAAGATGTTGGCCAGTGTTGTTACGTGTAACTCTTCCCACAGGGCAACAATAGAAGACGACTGAAGGATGGTCTCCTGGAAGGCAAGAAATGCAGCTACCCTAGGAAAAATATAAATTGTCCTCCATCTATAATGAAGCTTGCAGTGTTCATGGCCTTTCCCTATCTTCTATTCCCTGGTCTTATAATTTATATCATACTTTTCTTCATAAGCAGGACCCAGGACCCAGGACCCAAGTCTTCATTTTTATCAATCTGGGCTTATCTCCACCCTGCCCTTGCCCAATCTATATCATGTATGCTGAAAGAGTCACTTCAGATTGCCATATGGAAAGCTGAACCATCTTTAATTAAACCTCTTATATCTTATATAAGAAAATATACCTAGCTTATGGAAATGCATCAATACAATATTTTATTTTTTTAAAAGTCTGCTGAAGTAAAGCAAAAACTTTGTTCTTTTTGTTTTAAAGTAAGGTTTGTTTTGTAACTCTGATTTTTCAATTCTGGATGTGAAGCATGTCTGATAGTTCTTTGGATGGAAATGGGAGACCTTCCCAGACAGACATGCAAGCCTATAAAAGCAATGTCTGTTATAGGCAGAAATCCCCATTCTTTTTGACCCTGGTGAATATATCTGAAATTTTAGAGTGTTGTCTGTCTTGTAAAATGGTTGCCATTGAAAGGGATTTGCTCATCTGCAAAATGACTGTTATGGTGAAAGTAACCAGTCACATAACACCCATTTCCCAGACGGCAAATTGTTGAAGCTAAAAGAAAAATAATTTGCCAAAGAAGTTAAATGCAGGGAAGACATGGGAGCCCCAAATCCTGTATCACAAAGCAATGAAATTTCATAGAAGCTATACTTGTTGTGATCAGATAAACATACACATAATCCAGTGAAAACATCCACAACATACTAAAACAAAGCCAATTAATACCCCTCCTAAAAACGCATTCACGCATCCAGCATAGGAAAACGTACTCCTTTGCTCCTTACTTCTTCTTCTGCTTCCCCAAGGCACTTCCAAAAAGCTCTATAACTCTCCAGGATGCCCCCTACCATTATCCCCAGCTTATCTGTCTACTTTTAATTTTCTGTACAGGTCAGCACACATTCAAATGAGTCTCATAGCTATAGCCATCTACTATTTTCATTTTTCCAGAATGCTTCTGGGGAACATTTGGGGACCAGGGTTATTCTTGGACATGAAGATGGCACTGGAGGCTAGTACTGCATTCTAAATAGTCACTCCGTTAAAATATAATAATATTTTTTCAACATCTTTTAAAAATCGGGGAAAGCATGGAGCTTTGTAATCACCAAGAGAAGTGTTTGCTGGCACACCAGCTGGGTATCCTTGGTTATTTCTCCTTATCTCCTCATATTCATTCGGTTGCAGCAGAAAAATGAAATACTGTGAAGTGCATAATGGTACTTGATCTGGCCACTCTCAGTCTGATGGAGGGAACTGCACAATCGTATTTCATTGGCTGGTATGGACATGTTATAGGCACTCATAAAAACCTGCATCATGTCATCTTTGGTCTGAACAACCACAGCCCTACTGTCATCTCTTGTGGCTTTTGATCCTATCTTGTCCTACTCTCTTCTTCCTTTGCCCCATCCCACCTCATCTGGCTTTTGCCTTTTGTCTGCTTTCTTCCTGCCCGCCTTTATCTGATTTGATTTCATTGGAACTTGACCTTGCCCTCCATCCATCTCTGCACAAGGATCACCCTAGAATATAAGGACTCTCCATCTGAAAACCTGATTTATTGTCCTTGCTACCCCAAATGGAGCAGAGTGTCTTTTTATATTATGTGACTTCAAAATGGTGATGATGGGGAATAGACAGTTAAAGTGATACCAGACATACAGAGCACAAGCTAAAATGCTCAACAAATGAAACACTAATCCTCATTTTATTGCTGTGTGTGTATGGTAGTCACAAATGAAAACACAGGCTTAATATTTCTTGCTTGTAATAGCTGTAACATCTACTGACATCGTCTCTCTGTGTCTCATCTTATATTCTCCCCTTCTCTGATATCATCTGCAATTCTTCCCAAACTCTTCGAAAAAATCAACTATTCAAACTTTCTGAATGCCCTCTTTAGTGATCCAACGCATGTAAATATTTCATGATTTCCCCCTATTTTGTATTTCTTCTTCTTCTTGTGTCTTCAGTATGCCTTTCATTAGTGACATCAGAATCTTTTCTACTGCAGCTTATGACAAGGAGTGGTTCCTAAGCTGCCATTTCAATATGAATGAGACTCTCCATCAGCTGCCCATAAGCCATGAGAAAACTTGCACCAGTGTATTGTTTCCATTGGTTGTCACCCTTTAAGAAGTGGTTTTTACATCTTCAGAATGTGTTTTTAATGCATTCACTTGCTCATTTCAATTTGCAAGCAATACACTAATATGTACCTCTCACCATAAAATATGTGTGTAAGAGATTATACAGATGCCAAGTAAAGTAGGACTGGATCTATTCAGATTTATGATTGTGCCTGTTTTCAATAAAGATTATTTTGTGACAGATACATTTTGAAAGCTTTGAACTTTTAAAAAGTTTATTAACATATTTCAGAGTAAAAACACCACCATATATTTTTCAACAACAAACTGTATGCTTAGGTAATCTAATGTAAAAAAATAAATCAGAAAGCGCATCCCATAGTAAAACCACATGCTACAAAAAGACCACCCCTATGATTATTTTTACAGTAGAGATTGAAAAGAACAAAAGCAAAATGTTGACGTTATACAATGATGCTAAACAGCAAATGCTACAGTCTATGGCCCCCAGTCTTTTCATCAATTATATGCATGAGTAATTTAGCTTCACCATTCAGCCTCAATACATAAATGTTTGCAGGATCGTGTTCTTAAGACCCCTTCAATTAAACCCTTACGGGATAATAGGCTGCATTTGAGACACCAGCTTGTACTGACATGACTGGCACAGAAGTGAAACAAACAACAATAATTAGTTGTTCATTTTGATATACTGGTTATCTCCTCAGAGGGAGAAAAAAAAAGAATGGAGCAATAATTTCCAGAGTCATTAGATAAAAAGTTGGCAAGTTTATCCATTTGCTCTGCTCTTAAGCACTTTTGTAGGCATATACTTTGGCAGATTTATTTGCACACCCTCCATTATGAGATTTCTACACAACAAGACACCTTGCTGCTATATGTACCTACAGGACACATGCAGATTGAAGGCAAGTTCCCTCTCTGACAAACCCCAGCCATCTTTAAATTCTTATCATTTCTTAGCAGAAATTCCATGCAATAAGAGTCTCAATGTGAAATCTATAAAATCCATAAAAGGAGATCTACCACTGAAATACTAGGATAAATGGCTGGTTTGCATTGCCCCTGGTCTTTATCCAACACTGAGAATAGACTGCTGTTTTATCAAAAGAGGAATAAATTGCTGTTATTGTGATGTTAGCCCATCACTTGGCATTGCAATTCAGGTTTTTGTGAGAAAGAAATGTATGATCTAACTGCGACTTGACCTGTGCCTTCTGAGATCCATATAGGTGCTCTAATGGAGCATAAAAAGTGTTGAATACAAGGACATGCAAACTGGTGGTGAAGAAACGTATTTGAGGAGAGCAGGGAAGGGAACAAGACTTTTGTGTACAACTCAGTTTGTTAAACCGGAGAGGAAAGGCAACAAGCTAAAGGTAATTATTTTTATATATTTCAAGAATGAATTGCACAATAAGCTGTATTCCCATTTGTTATTACCAGGATTCCCCTTTCATTTTTTTTAACCAGGAGGGGTACTTGGGGTCATTTAAAAATTCAGCTGGGATCCTTTAATGTGCCCACAAAATCCTTCCTTAAACCAGTAAGAAAACAAATGCAACCAATTTAGTCTTGTGCTTTTTTCAGGGGGGTGGGGAGTACAAATGTGAAGCAAATGTGTGAATTCTGCCGGCTTTTAAAGATGTTTGGATGCATTTTGGGGGTGGTGTAAGGGGTTGGATGGGAGGAAACCCCACAGTTGCTATAGCATTCTGGGTTTCTTAGACAAGATCTGTTTTTAACAAGAGGTCTGGGGAACAGTTGCAGTTAGATTTCAGTCCTGATAAAGGCTCACTTTTCATTCATAGCCAGAGCACTCTCCTTGTACCTAAACAGATAATAAGTACTCAGCACACTCCCCCTTCTTGACACAACACACTGAGACTAATCACACATAATTGGAGAGGAGGAGCAGAGGGCTGGCCAGCGCATTGTGTCCAGAGGACAAATGGTCAGTTTATGAGGCTTTTGGTTCCAGGCGTAATTTCTTATACATCTACAGGGAAAGGACAAAAAAAAAAAAAAAAATTCCTGTTCTCAAAAAACATTAAGTAATCGAGCAAAGCAAGTTTGAGACATTTCACTCTGACAAGGGGAGGAAAACCTACAAGGCAATTCTCAAGAATAGCATGAAGGGACAAGAAGGGGGTAAGAAATCAAAATATAGCACAAGGTGCACAAAGAATATGAATGCCCGCCAATTATCAGTATCTCTTTCCTCATTTTACTGGGACAATATAAATCCTTTAGCATTTTACAGTCGGTCAAACACAGCCACAGAACATATGCTTTCAAATGTACTAGAAGGAGACTTTTTTTTTTTTTTTTGGTCAAGATGAAGAAATCGTGTGCGTGATGACAGCCACAAGGGGAGAGAAACAGAGCTGTTAAGGCTACAAGTCTTATAAGACTGACTTTTTAGTAAAACCAATGCAAAAGTTCTAAGAATAATCTACTGTTATATAGAACTAAGGGTTTTTGCTTCTCAGGAACAGATGATAACTTTTGACCACCTTGAATATTCCTAAAATTGCACATTCATGTAAATATATGCCTCCCTTTGTAATCAAAATATACCCACTATACATTCTATTTTGTTAAAATAAGAAGAAATGGGTAGTGAAGATTCTCATCATAAATATCTTTTTCTTCTTTTTTCATCTGCAATTTAAAAAAAAATAGAGAATAAAAAGATTAATTTTAATGACATGGTCAAAAACAATTTTTTTTAAATTGAGCCTGACTCTTTACATGAGTAGAAAATAGAGAAGGTTATATTGCTTGTAGCAATAATTGTATTTATGTTTCTGATAAGCCTTACATTATGGGGTCACTATTACGACTATCACAATTTTACAACTTCATTTTTTATAGTTATGCAATAAAAAACTGTGCATAGGAAAACTGAATAAATTATAATAAATACAGATCTTTTACAGTGGATTTAAGTAAACTCAAATTAGTATGACAGAAATTTACAAATGTATGAAGGCTAAAAGTAAGTCCTGAAGTGTAACATGCCAGACTTAAGAACAGACATAGCATTTATAGACATTTCAAGACAGTAATATTTTACACAAGAGGGCATTTCAATCAGGCCTAATCTGTTCCAGTGACAGTTTAGAAGAATTTAACATATTGATAATGTGCAATGCAAAAAATTCTTCTTGTAATTAAGAAGTAGTACAAGTCACTCTTTGCAACAAGAATCAAGGTTATGTGAATCTCAGCAATTTCAAGTGATGTAAAATGGATTCATTTTTTTTTAAAAAAAATCATTTAGGTAATTGCTCAGATGTAGCATATTTACCAAGGAGGTCTATTTTCTACAGGTATAAATTGAATTAAAATAACTAATCAGAATAGAGCAACAAAAATACAAAAGCTACAAGGAAAGGAAAAAATAAAGCATATTGCTGTTTTCAATTCAAACAAAGTATTTCCTTCCTTTGAGGTGTGATTTAAAGATTGTGGCCAGTTTGAGGCATTATGATGATCCATGTTATACAAACAAGGGTGTTTCCCATATATTGTTCTCTAATTCTACGGAAATTAAAATCTCTCAGCTATAGCAGAGGAAAATTCCTTGCTCGCAGATGGTAGCTGAGTCTTTAAATTTTCATTCATGTTACAGAAACAAAAACTGAAATTGGTTTTTTAGTATCTCTAATGTGAACATAGATAGTTTTCTCTGTTTGGATAAGATCACTTAAAGGGATTTTATTATAAATCTGGCAGCATTTAAGGTGCTAAGTGGGTATCCAGTTTGGTATTCAAATAAAATTACTTTTTCCAGCAGCAAAAATAATTTACATTAAAATGTCAAATAAGTGGTCTGACAACTTTTATAACCATAATTAATTGTTTGATTGAGGCATGAACTTTCATGGGACAACAGCCAGAATAAGCCAAATACTCTCAAATGACAAAACAGCATTTTTTGTGCCTAGAAACATGGCTGCCTTTTCTGGAATTCTAACTTTGAAAACATTCCTTTTGAGAAAAATGTGGACTGAACTGCTTCCAGTCCAAAGCTCTCTCTTCAGTTCCAGTTTGTAGTCTGTTTGCTGGGATGGAAACCAACAAGCAGCAAATATTGTATAGATATTCTTGGAGAAAAATGTCTCCTTGAGACAGGCAGCCCTATTGCAGATAATCCTCTACTCTGATGTGGTTTGTGTCAGCCATCTCACTCACTTACATCCAGAAATAATATATTGCAAAACCTCTGAAGTAAACCCATAAAAGAAGGGGAAAAAAGCTCTTGTTTAGGGTTGTGGCAGATCTGATATGCCCCCATG
This sequence comes from Urosaurus nigricauda, assembly GCA_034509955.1. Classification (NCBI taxonomy): domain Eukaryota; kingdom Metazoa; phylum Chordata; class Lepidosauria; order Squamata; family Phrynosomatidae; genus Urosaurus; species Urosaurus nigricauda. The sequence continues at coordinate 353,643,796 of JAOEGL010000001.1, read as the reverse complement.
CCTCTTTTAACCTGAATTCTCTAGTGACCTCTGGCGGCCAGCACAAAGTATCCATTACAGAGTTTAAGAACAATCCAGACTCAGCTACATCATTCCAGATTAGCAGGGGGATGTTAAACAAATAAAGAAATGCCACAAAGCCATGTATTACTGCAACCTGTTATCCAGCCATAAGTGCATCAGAAACATAACATTATTGTACTTGTATATGCATATAGACCCATTTGCAAACAGTGCATATGTTCCAGTTTGGAATATTATGCAGAGTGTTATTGTGCCCATCATGGTTGCACTTCTGAGCCCAATTAATGATTGTAATTTTATGAAATAAAAAAAAACCCCTCATAAACCTGTCTTTTGAAACCCATGAGCAACTAAAAGCAAATTGTGAATAAAACAATTTTTCAATTTTGCAGGAAAGGATGGGGGGGAGTGTGAGAGAGGCCTATGAGGACTGAAATAAATTATATGGCTGCTCTTAGTAGCATTATGCTTTACCTCCTAATTGGATGTAACACACTCAGACCCACGGGGTGAACAGCAGCAGCAGGAGAGGAATTCATACTGTTTACCCTTTACAGTAGCCACAATTATCAACAGCACACCATACAGATTATAAGCACCAGCCACTCATAATGTAGCATTTCAAATAGATAAGGAGAAAGGCAATATGGCCATTCTTTTGACATCACATCCAGAGCAAATAATCATGGTTCCTGCTTTTGTTTTTTTAAAGCCACCTCTGTTTGGTTTTATTATTATTAAAAGACAAATGCATGTGCCACATTTTTATTACTTCTTTCAGAAGGCAGGGGAAAAACTCTTGCAGCTTTGAGGGAAATACACAACTTAACCAATGCAAAAAATAAAGTGTGTGTGCATGCATGTATTACAAAACAACATAAACTAGGTTTGTCAGTGTTTATTTGTTGCTTTTTTAAAAAATTGAGTAGCAATTATGGCCTTAATATATAACATTTTAAAGGCTGGTGTAATAACTATCTTCTACATAATATGTATATAGCAAACAAACAAACAAACAAAAGATGGAAACATCCATTAAAGAAAATAACCAGTCTCAATCTACAGTGCATCTATCTATATATATATATCTCTGTGTATACACACACACATCCCTACCTTCTGCTGTTTTGGCTTCTGAACAGTCCAGTTCCATGATGTGGGTACAATTTTAAACAAAAGCACTGGCGTAAAGTGTAGGAAGGCCCAGTTTTGATTACAGGCTTGCTTTTTAACGGAAATAAAATTTCACAGCTAACAATGAGAGGTGAAAAGTTTAAGAGGCAAAGCTGTTCCTCCTGATCACTGACTGTTAATCAGCTTCATGGGTGGTTGCCTAAATCTGTGGATTTTTTTTTTTTTGTTTTGTTACTTGCACTACTGCCAAGATTGTAACTAATTTTTCCCCCTGTTGTAGAAGGAGGGGTGAACAACTCCCCATAGAAGGCAGCTGTGTATGAGTGACATGAAGCACTAATGCAGAGGGCAAAATTAAAATTCATGAATCTCTTCACAACCATTTGTGTAACAAGATTAAGACGGGACAGCAGAAAATAGCTGCATTATCAGGCTTCTTACAGTTCTCCAGCTGGTTACGCTCTATTCCAAAACAGTAGGGATAAGAGGATAACATGAAGCCAAAAGGAAAACGCCTCTCCTTCATTTGGGAGCAACCTCATCCTAGAGAAAGATGAGGTTTGGGAAGGAACGTACAGCAAGAAAAGAGATTGCTACTCAACATGCAAACTCTGAACGGTGGGATTTACAACAGCAAAACTAAAACAACAAAATTACATGAAATGGCATATTATTGCAATTGCCTTTTTTAAAATTAGAGGTTTTGTTTTTCTTTCGAAGGGGTGAGTAAATTCCAAAGAGGGAATATATTGCCTCATTGGCTACTTAGGGAAGTGTTAAATAATGAACCAGCCAGAGAAGGGATATTTAGATGTGATTTTGGAAATGTTGGTGTACGTCCACCCTTTCACAGTTCAAAACTGGGGCATGCTTGCAAAACCTCTATTCTCATTTGAAAGTTTTCTGACTGAGTTCACCTGAGGGAGTAGACCAAGTGTATGAAAGCTTATGCTACAACTTCTTTCACTAAGTCTGAAAAGTGCGACAAGATCTCTTTGCATACTGATATTCCAGACCAACATGGCTATGTCTCTGAATTCTGAGTTCACTTCTATGACTGAACATCATTGAAGGATCCAGCTTTATTGGTTGTATTCTAATCTGCAATTGTTTGTACTGCTTGGTTGTAAAAATCAAGAAGGTAATTATTTAATTCTTTATTAGTGAAAAATATGCTTGAATAAGAGCCAAGGAGCTATAGTGGCTTCAGTGTTGAAGCAGGACTCCAGGCAACCAAGGTTTGAATCCCTGCTCAGCCATGGAAATCCCCTGACAACCTGGGGCAAGTTACATTCTCTCGACTTAAGAGGAAGGCAAGAGGAAAATCTCCTCTGACTAAATCTTGCCAAGAAAACACTCTAATAGGGATCCCATGAATCAGAGCTAATTTGAAAGCACATGACAACAACAACAACAACGGTTTGAAAATCCTAACAGAACTATTATATGCCACCAATAGTCTGAAATATAGCAATACTACATGGTGAGTCCACTTGCAAGCTTACATAGGAGTAACCTCCATTACATCCACAATGACTCTAAGAAGGCATGCATAAATTGTGGTGTTAATGGCCATGTGCAATCAGTTGCACCCAAGTGCAAAATGCAACTACTACCCACTCAAATATCCCCTGGGGAGGGAACTGAACCCTGAAGAATGACAACACTGGCAATACAATTTTAACACATTTCCCTATGCACTTTAAATAGGGACAAACCCAGAAAAACAAATGTGTACAGAAAACGACCAGAACCTTTGTACTGTTCCAAGTAAATAGGAATAATTAGAATGAGCCTTTCAGATTTTTTTTTAAAAAAGATTTTAAAAGTTAAAAAACTAAAGTCTTATTTTTCTAACTTGTATTTGTTTTATTCATTTCACTGTTACCTATCTAACTTGAGTTCCATTTGTGGAGGAGAAGGCTAAGGTGCAAGGCAAATAATAGTATCACAGGCTTGTTATTGTTGTGCACCTTCAAGTCATTTCTGACTTATGGAGACTCTAAACCATACCAATCCTGGAGTTTTCTTGGCAAGATTTTTTTTAGAAGGGGCTTGCTGTTGCCTTCCTCTGAAGCCAAGAGAGTGGATTTCTAGGACTGTCTCCAGGGTCCTAGTCCAACAACTAAACCACTACATCATGCTGGTTCTTACAAATAAATAATAGATTTCTGTCCTGATATGTTCATAACCTAATTTGTCAATGCAGTACAATGGTGTGAGCATTACAGTCACTTAAAAGCTGCAGACTCCAGGTTTCTCTAAAGACAGAGATTCATTCTGAGCCACTATTTTTATTCCTTTATCAAGCACAGGACTAGGCAACTTTCAGTAAGTCCAGGGTTTGGTCTCAACCTCTGATCACAGTTTTATGGCCACTGCTTTTCTGGCATTTCCAATCTGGTTATGTACACTATGTACCTGTGGTTACAAGGGTTTTTGGGGAGAGGTCAAATTTATTTCACTTGCACTGTACAGTGAAACTTTCTGGCCACTGGTGTAACTGTGATCTGTCATCAAAGTTTCTTCTATATGGCAGGCATCCACAACATGTGCCTCCCACGGTCAAAAGCAATCCATTAGCAGCCATATCAAATCTCCTGCCAAGTGCTTGATAGGCTCTCTTTTCCTGGCTCTCCATTTTTGCTGTCTCAGACAGGCAAAACACTAGGAGAATAACAAGCCACTATGGGGATGCCATATATGGCTGGTGGTTGTGTTCACCCTGTATGTTATAATAAGTCCCTACCCTATTATCTTTGTTTTCCCATCTAGCATAAAGGAAGATAAAAGCCTATATGTTGAAATAGTTTGAGTGTTGGACTAGGACTCCAGGAGATCAAGAGTCATATCCTTGCTAAGCCATGGAAACTCACTAGGTGACCTTGAGCAAGTCATAGTCTTTGAGCCTTAGAAGGGAGCAATGGCTCCTCGTAATAAATCTTGCCAAGAAAATCCTTATGGGAGGGTCACCATAGGTTAGAGTCGATTTGAAGGCATAAAACAACAAAAGGGGGTGCATATTTGCTGATGTATCTCCTTTCTTCTGATTCACAACAGGTTTATGTAATTAATTATTTAGGTTGTTTAAAAAATAGGATTATTTTAGATGGCATTAGACAAACAAATAAAATCTCTGGGGCTAGCCCAATTACTTGGTTATAATCCCAAGGCCATGGAGACAATCAAAGATAAATGAAATGCAGACAACTGGAACTCAAATGGCACTGGAATGAGACAGAATTACCCACACTCTACCAAAGCATTCTACAACTCAAAATATGCATTGTGAAACTCACAACAGCTCATCTGCTTCGGTTTCTGGTTGTGTGGAAATGTAATATGCATCAAAAGAGGGAGATGGTACTGACAAAGTCTTCCAAGAGTCTTAATTCAATGGAAAATATCTCTCAAGTCTTTAATACAGGGCAACATTTAACTAGCAGCTGAATTTGTGGCAAAGGAAAGAGAAACTATTCCCTTTTGTCAGATCAAGCTGTGTGCCAGTTCCCTCTGTCTTCTCTTTGCCTTAAGGGTAGATGGCTACTCTAAAAAAAAAGACAGGAAATCACACATGGTGCAGCTTAACAAGGTTGAGGCATAATGTAAATTGCTTTGTCTCCAGGAAGCTGGGCTGCACCTAATGCAAGATCAACAAGCAGAGGAGTTGCATGAGCCATCTTCCAACTGACATCATAGATACCTTGGATCTGATAGCTGAAGACTAAGGAATCCCTTTTTTAAAGCAGGGGGCTCTCAAGAGCCAAAGGTTATCTGCTAACTGCTAACAATCAACTTTGAAAAATAACCAGGAATTCTGTTTAATCACCTGGGATTTTTTAAAAAATTAAACCCCATTCTGCTCTCCCTTCTCATGATTCTACAACAGGCATGCAGAATGGATGGCCATCCACATGTTGGATTGTAACTCCCATTGATTTAGCCAATCCAGCCAATAATGAGGAACGATGAGAGCTGCAGTCCAACATCTAGGGAGCTACATGCCTTTCATTGCTGCTCAGAGTATACTTTTTGAAATTGAACTTGGAAAAGTTACTGTTTTTTACTACAACTCCCAGAATTTCCTAGACAACCAAGGACCTTATCACTTGGTGTTTTAAATCGGCTCCTGGGCTGCAGCCAGGACGCAGGATGGAAGTGGGAATTCTTGCATACTAAATCACCACTGAATTACCAACCGCCATCAGTCCGGGTCCAAGCCGTGCTCCGCTAGCACTTTTTAGAAGTCAGAGAGCCCCCTGCCTTCTAAACAGTGCTGGTCGAGCACAGCTTGGACCTGGCTGGGACCTGGGCTGATGGTGGCGAGAGATTCAGTGGCTATTTAGTCTATGATAATCCCAGCCTCCATCCTGCATCCAGACTGCAGCCCAGGAGTCTGGCAAAAAGGTGGATTGGGGCCGCAATGTGCGGTTGCAGCTGCGCCAATCCGGCTTTCTCAGGGGTGGCTTCAAGCCGCCCCTTCACAGAGGTCTGTTCTGCGCCTATGTTTACCATACTGTTTTCAACAAAGTTCACCCCAGCTGGTATTCAACAGCCTACTGCTTCTGGACCTTTGGATATTATGTCCAATAGTTAACAACACACCAAGCATTGTCTAATCCCTCTTTAGATCCAACTTAAGTACGGGACATACTGTATTTGCTATAGTGGCAGTGGATTCTACAGATGAGTTATGTCTTAGGTGAAGAAGTTATTTCTCTTTTCTCTGTTAATGATCTCAGCTTCTAGCTGATATTTGCTCTCACATTAACCCACAGCAGCAGCTAACATGAAGGACAGCCCAGTGGATGCCTTGCAAACAGCTGCTGTGGAGTGGAAACAGAGGGTGAGGTAACAGGGCCAGGCTAGGGTAGCTGCAGGGTCAAGATTCTCTGAGCTGCTGCTGTAGTATCTTGGCCAGTGCAGGCAAGACCCTGGTCATTTTGTACAAAAACCCAGCCATTTCTGTGCATCAGAAAATTCTGTAATTAGGGTCTTATTCTACTAAAAAATTGCACATGGTTGTTTTACACAGGAAACTACCTTTTAGGAACACAAAACAACTTTTAAAGTAATGAAAACATTTTTTTTCTGAATAGAAATATCATTTTCTGTGCAACAGAATCTTGTAGCTCCTTTGCAACTAACTCTGTGAAAGAAGTTGTAGCATAAGTTTTTGTAGACTTGATCTACTAAATCTGAGGACCAGAGCCAGATCTACAAAAGCTTATGCTACAACTTCTTTTGCTACAAGATCCCTTTGCAAACTGATATTCCAGAGTAGTATGGCTGTGTCTCTGAATTCTGTTTTCTGTGCAGAAAAGGCTGTTTTCTGCATAAAACAATCATTTGTGAATTTTGTACAGAATCAGTCATGATTTGTGAATGGACTTCAAAAACTGCATACTTTTTCAATACTTTCCTGCTGTGGAAAGAAAATGGCCAAAGTTACTTGTCGCTTTCTTCAAGAGGAAATTTATTTAAGAATTACATTCCTAGTCATTGATGATTAGAAACTCCAGCCAATTCCTTTTCTGACGCTTTTTGAGGATGGCAGAGAGAAAAGGGAAAAAAAACTGGAAGGAGTCCAAATCTCAGTTTCAGTTGTAGAGTGAACTACACCTCGCTCCAAATAATAATGCTGATTTAGATCAACAGGGCTGATAAGTATGGCAAAAAATAAGGGACTTCAAAAAAAGTTTTCCCTGAAGATGTCTTTCTGTCCCACATTATTCTACACCTATGTGTAATAAAAGAAGAAAGTGATAAGTCACTTTATGTAAGCAAGCTTAGAAATCACTGAGATAAGTGCCTGTGACCGAAATCTTGTGGTGCCCAGATCCAATATATAACCTCAGAACTGTAAAATTCTGTATGAGATTTAGCAGCCTAAAGCTGCCAACTGACCCAGCCATAAAACAATTTGTTAAGAATTTAAATTACAATATGATACAATTAGACATTCATCTCCTATTTGTTTCCGTATATTTTGGTATTTAATGGAGTCAGTGCCTCCAAGCTTTTTTAAAGATGTATATGCTTGCTATAATAGATGTATATGAGATGAACTAAACATCTGAATGTTTTGAATTAGACCCTTATGAATGAACAGATTAGTTCTGAGGAAATGGTAAGCAGGAGAAGCTTCTATAAAGCTCTTCTAGACATGCAAAGATAAAGGATGGTTCTTCCACACAGAATAATCAGATACAAAAAAATAGCTATTTAGAAGCAGCATACCTAAGAGTACTTTAATCAAACATTTAGGTTACCTGCCAAAAGGACCATGATCTCTTCAAAATGCAATGCGGATTAAAGTGTTATCTAACACGAGCAGAAAACTAACCTTGGAGTGGAAGTTTGAAATGTGTTCATCATAATTTTCATGTCTTTGGATAGAGAAACCAGCTTTTTCAGCTAGATTGCAAAACTGGTTTAGAGTATTCCCTCTCAGCGGAGCAAATATCATTGCTTTCCCCTATAAGGTGGAAAAGAACATTTACACATTTTTATTTTAAATGGTAAATAACTGTAGCTTAAAAGTGACTAAAAATTCAAGATATCTGTTTAAACACTTATTGTTGTTTATTTTTAATGACAAGTGTTAAGAACAGAAAATGAGGAAATAAATCAAAATATTCCACTGTTTCACTACAGCAACTCCGACTACAGAATTACATTAACATTTACACAGAAATCTGATAGAATTTATTTTATCAACACATTTTGTTGAGAATGTTACATGTATCAAATACAATAGAAGTATGATTGCTGAGCAAGTTGCTGCCTTACTCATGCTTCATTTCTCACAGATTTAGGTTGTTCATACACTAGGAGTGGGCAGCTGCATTGGAGACAGTGCTTATCACTTCCTGTCACCATTTTGAAAAGGACTGCAGAGTAAAATAGAGGCATTGGGGGAATGAAGGCAGGGCATGGAGGGGGCAAGTGGAGGTCCAGGATGGGGCTGTGCAATGCTTTTTTTAAAAAAAATGATCAAAGAATTGATTCATTGGTCTAGCAACTACTTGCCTTTGCAAATAGTTGCAAAATCAATGAATCGATTCTTCTCTTTTTTTTTAAAAAAAAAATGCACCCATAGGTTACACCAACAAATAAAAAGGCAGTTCTCTCTGTGTGTGTGTGTGAAATCTTCCCAAAAATGAGGAGGGAGGGGGTTTTTTTTTGCCTTTGCCTCACTTTATCACAACAGGAATCGATCACATTGCGACAGGAACCGGTTTCAAATGGGAACAAGGGTCATTTAAACCGATAGGCTATTCACTCTATTTCATAGTGGGAACATGCCCTAAGATTTGAAAGTCAATTCACTGAGAGATGGAAAACTTTTGCTACTTTTGATAATGTGACAAAGTGGGAGAAAATATCCTCCCTATACATAGTTTTTATTGATTTAAATCTACTTCTTTTAATGTATTAAATCGGAACCTAACAATTTTGAACCTTTTGTTGAATAGAGAGGAGAACGAGGTGACAAGATGGACATTCCTAGGCAAAGAAGTTTCAAAGCCTGGGAAAAATCACTCCTACATTTCAAACAAAACATTGCTTTGGAAGACATAGGAGAACCGTTGTGGTAAGGTTAGGCAACTACCCACTTCTAGGGGCCACCCATAATCTCTTAAAAGGCCTCTCCTCACACTAACTTTTAATTATATATATATATATTTTAAAATGGAAGATGGTGATTTATGGGGATGGGGGTAAATTTGGCATGAGGGAGGTCCATGGGACTATATTAGGCACAATGGGAGCCTTTTTTTTTTTTTTTGAAATAGGAGGTGAACCAAAATTATTTTAATTTTTTAAAAAAGGTCTCCTCTGGGACTAACATAGATTGAGGTGCTAATAATACAAAATAGTTCTGCTGTTCCCTATGCCTGTAGACCATTTAACTTTTTTAAAATGTTCTTGCTTTTTAAACGTAGATGACATTTGGGAGAGCCATAACAATGACCTGGCCTGGGGGGAGGGGAGGCGTATTCAAACAGAATCTGCAGACTCAAGGTTAAAATGCAGGGGGAAATCAACACGGAGAGTTTTATCCAATGCTACTAGATTTAGACTCTCGTGTAAGCCACTCGGTTTAGTATAAAGATAACCCACCAAGTATCATTTCTCTTTTCTTTGAACCTAGTTTAAACATTTAATCAATTAGTTTTAGGGTTTTCAGATCTCAGAGCTTGGCCCCTAAACGGTCAAGGCAAAGATGAAGGATTTGGATGACAATGCTGCCTTGAAAGTATGTGAGACAGAGTGTGTGATTTCATTTGTTAGACTAGCATGTGTATTATTTTATTTGTTAAACTTTTGTGTTTTTCATTTGAATGACCTATGCCCAAAAAGCATTGGCCAAATAAGGTGGCTTCTGGCCACTTTTGGGTGTGGCATTCAAAAGCAGCCAGAAGCTGCTCCAGCGCAGCGATCTGGTCCTTTGGACTGGATCAAAAAGGAGCAGATTAAATCCGACTCCAGATGGCACCAGTTTGGGACCATGGCAATGGCCCACTTTGGGAGCAGGCTGTGTGGTAGCCACGGTCCTGGCCTGATCACAGCTGGAGTAGCCTCCGGAGCTCCTTCCAGGCTGTCTGTTCACACCTATATTTCAAGTATGGAAACACATATTTTCAAGCAGCAATACAGAAAAGTATCCATGAAGAATGCATAATTTCCTTTAAAAATTATGAAAACATCCCTGCTACCATTACATTTCTAAATACAAAACTGACTACCATATTGTTGCTTCTGTGTAGCAAGAGAAGTTCATTTTCAAAACAGGTAAAAATCAGTCTTCAGGTGTGAATGGTAAGAATGACCCCTATTAAATTTCTTAAGTTGTTTTTAGGATCCTTAAGCATGCAAGCCTTGAAGAGAAGGGCCCAACAAGGGGCAGAGTTGGCTTAGGGCATCCAGTTTAGGACAGAGCTGGGAAAGCTTCTGGATCATCAACATCAGGAGCAGAAGCACTCAACTGATTGGGTGTGTGGATCACATCAAACTCCTTAACCAACTTATCAGTTCTACTTCCACGGAAAGCCCTACCCCCATGCCCACGGCCGCCTCTTCCACCTCGACCACCACATCCAGGACAACCAAAATCCCCAAAATTGATCTCCAGCTGAGATGTGACGTCATTTGCAGGCTTACGGAAATAATGATCCACTACAGAATCTTCAGCATGAGACTCATTGGATTCCAGCTGACTCCCTTGCATCTCTGTCATCCCCTTTGTCTCCTCACTCTTTGACTTATGAAGAACAAAACCTTTTTTCCATTGTCCATCAGTACCTTCATTTGGTTTGCGGATGTTGAATTCAACTTTTGCACGATCCTTATTTTGAATAGCTTTCCATTCATCCAGAGTAATTTCCTTGGGCCCCTCCTCCTTCACTTCTTCTACTTCATTCTCTTTATTCTCTGAGTCAGAGGAGAATGTTCCTCTCCCTCTGGTGTTTCTTCTGTTGCATTTGATTGATCCCAGTCAGTTAGCTCATCTTTGACCGTTCCCCGATTGTGTGATCCACTTCCACCACGCTTGTTCTCATGCTTCAGACCAGATCTGTCACTTCCACTATGCCTATCAAATTCACATTTGCCTCGGGAGTCAAAGCCATCTCCTCTGCCCATTCCACGCCCTCTGCCACCATGGCCACCCCTTCCACCTGGGCCACCACGGCCACGCATAGGACAATCGATAATTGGTTTGTCAACAGAAAATTATCCTCCTTCACCCTTTTCTTCAGCAGGTTTGTCAAATCACGGGGAGGCTGCCTCTCTTGCCTCCTCTCAATAGGCTTGCCTTCTCCCTGAGGCTGCTGCTGGTCAACCTTCTGCCAATTTGCCTTATTCCTTCCTTCCTGAGGGGCGCGGAGCCCTTCTGCTGCTGCTGCTGCTGCTGCTGCCCTCCTCCTCCTCCTCCTCCTCCTCCTCCTCCTCCTCCTCCTCCGGCCTCATCTCCCCTCCGGTCCCTCGTTGCCCCTTCAGTTCCGGAGGAGGCTGGAGCGAAGGGCGGGAGGGGGTTCTTGCACTCCTTCTGAGACTTCCTCCTCAGCTGCTTGGCCACGCTCCCAGCTTGGCCCGAACCACCACCTCCACCAAGGCCTCCTGACGAGGAGGAATTAGACTGGGAGACTGCTGGCCCTCCTCCGCAGCCTCCTTGATGGTGATGGCTGCCTTCTACTCCTCCTCCTCCTCCTGCGCTGCTCTCCTTCTTGTGGCTCTCCACCGCCTGGATCACCTCGAAAGGGTCGGACTCGTTGTCCAAGAGCTGTTCGAAGGGTTGGTGACCGCACACCCGAAGCCTTCCTGCAAGTGTCCCGGCATGATGGGCCCCCAGTGATGGGATCCCCTTCGGATGCTGCCGGGAGGACAGGGCCCTGGGACTAGCCACCCTTACCTTGTATTTTTAATTGTTGTAACCCGCTCCAGTTGGTTGACAGAGGAGCGGGCTATAAATAAAAATATTATTATTATTATTATTATTATTATTATTATTATATCTTACTTTATGACTTCACCAGAGCCCATCTCCTATAACATCATCCATGTCACATCAGCATTGCCCATATCCTGTGAAATCACAAAGGGCTATCCCTAGGTCTCAGGTTTTGGCATTGAAATCTCGGGGCCTGGGATAACCCTGACCTAGCCACCCTACTATTTATTAATCAGAGGTGGTTTTGCCAGTTCTTTCCTCTAAAATATAGTTTACAGCACCTAGTATTCATCAGTGGTCTCCCATCCAAGCATTAACTAGAACTGACTCTGCTTAGCTTCCAAGATCAGACAAGATCTGGTGCCTTTAGGATATTTAGATGGCTTCAGAAAACTCTGACCCAAATATCATCAATCAACCCATCACCTCTGGAATCTCTCTGGCTTTTCTTCGCTAACGAAGATTCAGGAAGGACTTATCCCACGCTTACTACAAGCGCGTTGATGACTTAAAAGGCCAATCCGAGATAAGCAAGTTCAGTTACAGAAAGCACAGCAGAAAGTCTCCTTGGGTGATGTTTCCAAGTTGTGGTTCTTTCTGCGTTGTCGTTTCTCTTCGAGACTCGTTCGGCGTGAGTTCTCAAAAGAGGCTGCAGCATTGTGGATAGTGCGTCTCCACGCCTCCCGATGTGAGGCCAGGGCAGACCATTGTTGGTGATCAATTTGGCCAAGCTTGAGATGTTGTTTCAGGGAGTCCTTGTATCTCTTCTTTGGGGCGCCCCTCTTTCGCTGACCCGTGGTGAGTTCACCGTAGAGTACTATTTTGGGGAGGCGGTGGTCCTCCATCCTGGAAACATGCCCTGCCCAGCGCAGCTGCATTTTCAGTAGCATGGCCTCAATGCTGGTGATCTCTGCTTGCTCCAGGACAGCAACATTCGTCACATAGTCAGTCCAGTGTATGTTTAGGATTGAGCGTAGACAGCGCTGATGGAAGTGTTCAAGGAGTCGTAGATGTTGGCGATAGGTGACCCATGATTCAGACCCATAGAGGAGGATGGACAGTACAATGGCTCTGTATACACTGATTTTGGTGCTTCGCCTCAGGTGTTTGTTACTCCAGACTCTTTTGTGAAGCCTTCTGAATGCACTATATGCCTTTGCTAATCTGTGATCGATCTCTTTGTCAATCTTGGCATCTGAGGAGATGATGCTTCCCAGGTAGGTGAACTCCTGTACGGACTTAAGTACAGATTTGCTGATGGTGACATGGGGGTGACAGTGCTCTTCCTGTGGTGCAGGCTGGTAGAGGACTTCCGTTTTCTTCAGGCTGATTTCCAGCCCAAACAGCTCTGCAGCTGTTGCAAAGCAGGATGTTAGGCACTGCAGAGCTGCTTCTGTATGGGCAACAAGGGCAGCATTGTCAGCGAAAAGCAGCTCACAGACTAGATAGTTTAGAGTCTTTGTTCGAGCCTTCAGGCGGCTTAAGTTAAACAAGCTACCATCAGTACGGTAACGTATATAGATGCCATCTTTTTCTTCGAGATCTGCTGTAGCCCTTTGGAGCATCATGCTGAAGAAGATTGTAAATAGAGTTGGAGCGAGAACACAGCCTTGTTTCACACCATTAGTTATTAGAAAGGGCTCTGAGAGAGCATCGCCATATCTGACTTGTCCTTGCTGGCCCTCATGTAGCAAGATAATCATTTTGAGGAATTTGGGGGGACATCCTAGTCGTTCCAGGATCTGCCACAGTCCTTTTCTACTCACAGTGTCAAAGGCTTTAGTAAGGTTGACAAATGTTACATAGAGTCCTTTGTTTTGCTCTCTACATTTCTCTTGCAGTTGTCTAAGAGCAAATACCATATCTGTAGTGCTCCTATTAGTTCTGAAGCCACATTGTCTTTTAGGGAGAAGTTCTTCTGCAATAGCAGGAACTAATCTGTTCAGAAGTATCCTTGCAAGGATTTTTCCAGCAATGGAGAGCAGTGTTATACCTCGATAGTTTGAGCAATCAGATTTTGTTCCTTTTTTCTTATACAGGGTGATGATATCTGCATCTCGGAGATCTGATGGCAGTTCACCTTTTTCCCAGCAACTCACAAGGAGCTCATGGAATTTGGCATGGAGTACATGACCTCCGTCTTTCCAAGCTTCAGGTGGGATTCCATCAATCCCGGCTGCCTTGCCATTTTTCATCTGCTGTATGGCCTTAATGGTTTCTTCCAAAGTGGGAGCCACGTCCAGTTCATATTTCATCGGTTGTTGTATCATATGTTGAATAGCTGAGCCTTGGACTTCTCGGTTGGCACTGAAGAGATTTTGGAAATGTTCAGCCCATCGATTCAGGATGGAGGCTTTGTCTGTGATTAGTGTTTGACCATCCATACTACAGTGGTCCCCCGGGTTGCGAAAGTAATCCGTTCCGGGATTACTTTTGTAACCCGGAAGTGTTTCGCAACCCGGGGGACCACATTTTCGGATGCACAGCACGACGGAGTGCGCTGTTTTAAAGGGCCCGGGTTGCTTTTTTTTCCCGCAAGCCGGGGATTTTTTCGTAGGCCGGGGCCGTTTTTCCGGCCCCGGCCGTTTCGGGTCCCGGGGATTTCATATCCCGAGGGATTCGTATCCCGGGGGACCACTGTATATAAGGAACTTTGTACCTGGTAAGTAGGTCCAAGCACTGCTTTAAGAGCTTCGTAGAACCCTCTGGAATCTCCCAGATCTGCACAACGTTGTGTCTTTTCTGCTAAATTGATCCACCATTTGTTCTGAATGTCTGAGTTTTTGTTGGAGTTTACTGCATGCGAGACGGAAGGCTGCTTTTGTTACATGGCAAGATGGCTGAGCGAGGTGTGCTTGATGAGCAGTTCTCTTCTTTGCCAACAGCTCCTGGATCTCTTGATTGTTTTCATCAAACCAGTCTTGGTTTTTCTTGTGAGAGAACCCGAGGGATTCTTCCGCAGACTGCAGGATACTGTTTTTGATATGTTGCCAAAGCACTGTAGGAGAAGAATCTAGAGGATGGTCTTCAAGCTTTGATTGCAGATTTGCCTGGAAGTTATCTCTCATGGCAGCTTGTTGAAGATTGTTGACTTGGAGTCTCCTCTAAGATGCCATCCCTCTTAGGTTTGAGCTTAAGATGAAGATTTAGTTTGCATCTTACAAGGCGATGATCTGTTTGACATTCTGCACTGGGCATCACTCGAGTATGACGGACATCATGAATGTCTCTCTGGCGCACCAGAACATAGTCAATCAGGTGCCAGTGTTTGGATCGGGGATGCATCCAGGTTGTCTTCAAACTATCTTTCTGCTGAAAGATAGTGTTTGTAATAGTCAGTTGCTGTTCTGCACAAAATTCTAGCAGGAGGCGTCCGTTATCATTACAGTTTCCAACTCCATGCTTGCCTAGAACACCTTTCCAGACTTTGAAGTTCTTACCTACTCTGGCATTGAAGTCACCAAGGATAATGATTTTATCTTCTGCTTTTTGTATGAGGTGGCGTAGGTCTGAGTAGGGACTTTTTGTATGAGGTGGCGTAGGTCTGAGTAGAATTTGTTTTTCTTCACAGGGTTGGCTTACATAGTTGGGGCATATATACTAAAGAGCACAACTTGAGGGAGGCGTAAGGAGATAATGCTATCAGAGTGACCTGTTGGCAGGGTTTCGAGTTTGGAGGCAATTGAGTTTTTAATCATAAAGCCTACTCCTGAAAGATGTTTTTCAGTTTTTGGTTCGCCAGACCAGTAGAGTGTATAGCCGGCACCGTGTTCTTTGAGGCTGCCTTCCTCAAGGAGACGAACTTCACTAAGAGCAGCGATGTCTATATTAAGTCATGATAGTTCATGGGCTATTAGAGCAGAACTACGCTCAGGACGTCCACTATCTGCAGAATCTTGCATGGTTCTGATGTTCCAGCATGCAAGCGTCAGTCTGTTTGCACCTTTGGAGGCTGGTGCATGCCTTTCTACCTTTGTTTTTGTTTGACCGCATCAGAAGATGCCCGTTGACCGCGGCTTGCCAACTGGGTGGATGGAGATGAGCTTTCTTTAGGCCACCTTTTCTAGGCCCCTCTCCGTATGGAGCAAGCAGTGCTCTCCTGAAAAGGCTGCTTGGTCATTCAGGATGCTGCCGAACAAGACTGTCACCTCCCGGTCAGTCTTGAGCGATCAATGTCCTGAACTGCCTGCATGCAAGGTTGGGTCTGCGGCTTCCAGTGCTTCTTTCACCTGCTGTTTCATCCCTCACCTATCGCTACAGGACTTTTTTTTGGGGGGGGGGGGGTCGGATCGGATGTATCCTTTGAGCCTTTGCAATGGTTTTTTCTGGTGAAGCGCAACGTGCACAGAACTGGCCTCACCCTTTAAACCAGAGGTTCGTCTGCTGGGCCAAGCAAGCAAGGACGGTGGCAGCGAGATCCTCGGGTCGTAGGTTTGATTAGAGTTTCCTTCTCTTAGATGGTTTATCTTCCAAGGTTAGACGAGCACCATCTGCCCGGGTCTGGGATTGGAGTTTTCCTTCTCCTAGGATGGTTGCCATAAGGCTAAAGAGCCCATCCTGCCCTTTAACACTCTTAGTCTGACCCTTCGGTTGTGACCTGTCTGGCATGGGAGGCCTTACCAGTGGCTATTTGTGCCACCGCCAGCATAGCTCACAGCTTCATTAGGGTATGCAAGCCTCTCCCCCACAACAAGGGGGTGTCAATGGAGAGGCCTCTGGAATACACAACAAACAATAGACCTATCCACCTAGGGCAGGGCCAGGAATCATGCTCCCCTCCACTTGTTAGATTGCAAGTCCCATACACCCTAACTAACCCCAGTGTAGTCATTAGTTGTTTAGGAAGGAAATGGTGTGAGAAAAAAGATTTGTATATGAAAGACAATGCTGGAAAATCAAAATATTTGCATACCTAGTCAAATTTAAGACTGAGTTCAATAAGATTTATTCTCAGACTGGTGTTTATCGGACTGCAGCCAGAGACTGAGATCGAATATAATGCTGCCTGGTGACAAGTCTCACCAGTTGGATTACAGGAGGTTGGAGGCATCCAGTGACTGGACCAGCAGTGGTCTGTTCTAGCATCTGCAAAGCAAGCTGGACATTTCTAGCAACTGTATCTGGGCCACTGTCTGCTTGTTTTGTGGCCAGCAGCAGGGGGAAAATTGTGTACAACCATCACAGAGAGCAATTGCAAGGAGGTATCAGATGTCTCCTTGCATGAACTTTGCAAAGGCCCAGCTGCTTACACACTGGAATATCTATGAGCATAGTGCCCCAACTGGACCCTTGGCTGGGTCTACAGAGTGGATATGCCCAATTTCCCCATTCAGTTGGGAAAAGAAAAGGGGTGTTTGAGGGCAACAACTGAGCCCCCACCATGGCAACAGACTGCTTCACCAGTGGGAATATGCTTCTAGCACTTTCCCCTTGCTTCCACTGTCCCTGAAATAAGCCGCCTGCTAGCTCTTGGGCTTTTCAGCTTTATCCAGGTAAGCTGGATCCATGCCCATCCTGGCTGGTGGAGGTCAAGTATGAGAAGCTGCGATTGCTGCTGCTTGAGATTGTGAATGTCCCCTCTTCACAAAACAACAACAACAACAACACACACACAAAACCCAGGAATTTAATTTGTGGTTATTCTCTCTCAAATCCTTTCGCCTTTTTGTTCATGTTACATATTTTTATCCTGGCAAGTATTTGGTGTAGGATAGAGTAGGATGTTCTTTTAAGGGTAGAATGGTTTTAATATATTTCATATTCTATTTATTTGCTTGAGTGTTAAGCTGTCTTTTATTGTTACCATTGCTGAACACTTTTGGGGACAGTTGTAATTTTTTAAATAGATATATCTATAAAGATTTACAGAGATGTGTGGTGGATGGTTTTGTTTTGTTTGTTTTGGACTGGAACAAATGTAGCTTTTCTTTTGTTGGGATTTTATACTTATAATAAGCAACAGTGTAAAATATCATTATTATATGTTCCACAACCAACCCAGCATCTACAATGACTTCCATATCCTGCTGCATTTATTGTATCCTACCATTTATAATATGTAAATACACAGCTTATTTAGTTTTTTTTTAAATAAAAAGAGAGGGAAGAAGAAAGAAAAACAAAACAAGCAGACTTTTAGGCTATGAATCAGTCTAAGGATTTGATTCACTTAATATAAGCAGCAATGAATAAAAACTGGTACTTTGCAATAAATAAATATACAATGACAAAGGTTACCATTGAAGGGATTACAAATGACAGAAGCCAACATAAAAACTTTCAATATCAGAATTTTACTTTAATATGAAGACATTATTATCAAAGGAAAATACTCAAGAAACGCTTTGATAAAAATAATCTCACACTATCTTTGAAGCGGTTTCATTTATTTTACTACCCACTGTGTTCCTTATCAGAAGGCCAAGTATAAGAAGTTTCCTAGTTTATGATTAGGAAGGAATCTGATAGATTAGAAGACTCAATTGAAGTTGGACATAATAAGTAT
Source organism: Urosaurus nigricauda (assembly GCA_034509955.1). NCBI lineage: Eukaryota > Metazoa > Chordata > Lepidosauria > Squamata > Phrynosomatidae > Urosaurus > Urosaurus nigricauda. The sequence goes on along the minus strand of JAOEGL010000001.1, from coordinate 353,625,677 downwards.
TAAAGTATTACATGACATTAATCCTGCCATTCCATTACTCTCTCAATCATTGTGCGCAGACTAATTATTCTGAAGCCCGTGTTCAGGAGAAAATAGAAACATACTTACACTGGGCTGGAGTAATCTCTTTATTGCATCCACAAGGCTAGCTCTGTACTGGTCCAGAAACAGGCTGACATTGAGAAGAGAACAGAATCCAGATTAAAAGGGGGTTTCAGTTCTAATGATACTAATGCAGATAAGTACAAGGCTAATTACATATGTTTACACATTGCTGTGAAGGAGAAATGGAGGCCTAAATTCATTCCATTTCATGCACTTTTAAGCAAACAAAACCAAACAAACTCAGAAGGTTGTAAGCATCTCTGACTGAAGATTGAAAGGTCAGCCGGAAATGCTTCTCTGTGCAACAATAATGAAGGCCAATGGCCAGCAGCTTTTATTTAAGTAGCTGTGATATCCAAAATCAGGATTAATACAATATGTGAAAGGCTGGCAATTCACCTGCTGGAGAGCCAGTGAATTCTAGGATAGAGCTTTGCCCCTTTAAATACATTTTCAGTGTACTTTTCAATAACAATAGGGTTCCTCTCAAATATCTACCAAACACAGAATATAAACACATTTGCAACCAAGCAAGACACCAGGAGACATCAACATATTTTTAAAAAATGCAGGAGGAACAAATGCCATTGTTTAAACAACACTGACTTTGTTTAAACAACAAAATTTCTGATAGATCGCTCACATCTGCCTTGGTTTTGGCCTTTGAGTTAGGCAGTTCATTTATTCATGCAAACTTTTTTTTCCTTCAGATATAAATCATTGCCCCCAGTTTGTTCCCTGTCACCATCAGATCTGGTGGGAGGAGAGAGATCTTCCTTGTTACTTCTTGGGAAATGGTGTGGATGGACATCTGAAACCAATGAAGGCTATTTGGAAATGGAACATTACTAGGAAGAAGGTTTCTTACCTATAATGCTATTGATGGCCCAGAACAGTCAGGCAGAAAAAAATGGCTCGATCCTGCTTTTTCCCAAAGCAAGTCAAAGCCCTGATGCCCACACAACCCTCTCCCAAGACGGGTCGAATGCACATGGCCCAACAACATGGTGAGGCATCATGCCACAGTGCTGGGTAATTATTTTGTTGCCTCCCCACCATACATGTGCACCTTCACACAAATACACCACCTGTTACCCCCATATATCTCCAATGTTCACCTAGATGCCATCCCATTGGATGGCCACACAGTTGCACATGCAATGCTCCTCTTGTACAGGGCATTGGTACATCAATGTTTGAGCCATACATTGGCAAAGCACAATCATGGAGTCCTCCCCCTCCCGCACATGCCCCCTTCAAACTTTAACTTGCTACAGATCTGCTGCTATGGGACTCTTTGCTATGGCAAAGAATATTCTTTAGCAAACACAACTATTAGCTCCTTATCTCATACAATCCAACTGAAGAAGAAGAGCCCTCCCTCCTTGCCAACTGTCATCCTCTGGCCTGGAGGGAGTGAAAAGACAGGCCCAATGCCATCAGGCCTGAAGAAGAAGAGTCCTCCCTCCTTGCCAACTGTCATCTTCTGGCCTGGAAGGAATGAAAAGACAGGCCTAATGCTATCGGGCCTGGCCTCCATTAAGAAGAGCCCTTCCTCCAGTCCATCTGCCTTGGTCCAAGCCTCAGAGGGAGAAAAGATAAGAACTGCTGGACCTGACCCCCTTCCCCACCACCATTCCCTTCTCCTTTTGTGTTATGTCTTTTTAGATTGTAAGCCTGAGGGCAGGGAACCGTCTAATTAAAATAATAATTGTAAGCCACTCTAAGAGCCTTTAGGGTTGAAGGGCAAGGTATAAATACCGTAAATAAATAAATAACTATGAAGATAGATGCATATTAGTGCTTCAAGACACTGACTTACTAAGAGTAGACTGATTCTGCAGATAATTTACATGGTCAGCAATCGCCAGGAACCTAAACTGCAATCAGAGGTAGTTTTTTAAGTGCTGCAAGCAATATATGCTTCACATTGCAATCCACATGGGAACTATGCTGATCCCAGATACCTCAAATGTTTGCTAGAAGGCTATTAAGATGGCGCTGTTCTTGCTACCCACCATTATGCTGCACTACGGAACACTTTTATTTAGAGTATTTTACCTTGGTTTCTGGTTAAATGTATCACCAGCTGCAGGGAAGGTGTCTTCTCGTTTTTATTATGTGCCTTTAAGTCGGCCCGAACTTATGATGACCCTGACATAGGATTTTTATCAGCAGGTTTGCCATTGCCTTCCTCTAGGGCTGAGAGAATGTGACTTGTTAAGGTCACCAAGTAGGTTACCTTGGCTGAGCCCTAAATTGAATTGAACCCTAGTATCCCAGTTAAATATTCAAATCACCATATTGTACTTGTTCTGCTTTTTAAGCCATTAGTTGTCTTCTGCTCAAGCCATTAATTTATAAATGAAGTTATTGAAGTTGTTAGTTATTTAAGAAAGTGTCTTCTGTTAGTTAACTAGGAAATTAAGATGCCATCTTCTCCCACCATATATGTACTCATAAGATTAGGACATGTTCCATGGTTTTAAAAATTAGAATGGAGGCAGTATGGCTGTGAGCTAATACTCTGTGGGAATTTTTTTTAAAAAAATGGCACTGATGCCCTGCTTGAGGGCTTTCCAAAGGCATCTTTTGGCCTCTATGCACAATGTTCAGCACAATGCACAATGTTCAGCACAATGCACAAAGCAAATGTTCATGTGGAGAAGATGTTGGTCAGATTCATGTTTTGGTTTGGACCGCATGATAAAATGATACAGTATGCATCAGAATTGTCCAAGCCATTGTATTCCCCATCACCATGTACAGATGTGATAGCTGGACATTGAATAAAGTGGACAGGAAAAGAATCAACTTGTTTGAGATGTGATGCTGGATAAGAGTGCTGAGGATACTGTGGATGGCCAAAAAGATAAACAAATGGGTCCTGGAGCAGATCATGCCTGAGCTCTCCCTGGAAGCCAAGATGACTAAATTGAGGTTGTACTTCTGACATATCATGAGAAGGCATGACTCATTAGAAAAGACGGTCATGCTAAGAAAATGAGAAGGCAGTGGAAAGAGAGGAAAGACCATAGGCCAGATGAATGGACTCAAACGGGGAGGGTACACGTCTGAACCTGAAGGACCTAAACAGGGAGGTTGAGAACAGGGAGACATGGAGATGTCTCATCCACATGCTTGCCACGAATAGAAGCTGACTCGAAGGTAGCTAACAACAAACAACAAATGCATCTATAGTACTAGAAAAACCAAGATGGCAATGAAGGCTCGTTGGTTGGTATGGTATGCTAACATACAGCCTCTAAGCAAAATGTGCAGGGAAGGTGCTGCTGAGATTGCTGCTTATAGGTATACAGTATAAGGAAGGACATCTGAGAAGATAAGCCATTGTCCACTTTAACTGTAAAGGCAGGCATTCTAGAAAGGCAGTGATTGGGGTGGCGGGGGGGGGGGGGGAATATGACACTCTTCATTGATTCCAACGTACTTTGTACCACTGTCTCTGAACAAGAATCTCAGGAGCATTGGTATATGTTTATATTTTATAAGCTATCATGTCAAATCTTTTTATTTTGCATGTAATGTGACAGCCAAGTATCAGAGTTTATGGTTGGTGCTTCAGACATGATTTCCAGTTGTTCACTCTCCATCGTCATTTACGGTTTTGCACAGCTTCAGTAAACAGCAAAGCTGTCATGCACTGAAACACACTCATTACAGGAGGGGAAGCCCTTACTTCCAGACCATCAGATTTTCCTACAAACTGAAAGCGAGTGAGAAAACTAGATCTAAATGAACAGTAAGTTATTACTCTAAAATTCAACAAGCTCCAGCACACATTCTTGTTGGTGTGGTTTGTCATGTATACTTAGACAATATGCAGTGCAGTGGCTGCCGATTTTCGAAAGCTTTGAAAGGAAATTAGAAACCAGATTTATATGTGCCAGCCCTGAAACTACACCTATCAGTAAATGGATGGACTGATACCTGAAATAAATGTACACCTGCCATCCATACAAATATCAAAGAAACAGAGATACTTTCTTCAGTAAAATTCAATTGACTATTTCCTTCTTCCCCATAACCCTTGTCCAAAGTTATTCCTACCACCAAGATGGCTTTGTGCTTTTCAAAATAGGATGGTATTGTCTTTCATTTGCAATATCCTTGAAGCAGAGACTAATGCCTATTGTTGTCTGGCATTACTCACTCTTTTTTAAAAAAAAACCTCTTCAGTTGCATCCATTGCAGCTGTAAAGATGCTTGCAGTCCCATTGTCAGAAGCAAGCATCTTGAGCCTTACTTGGAAGCAGGTCTTGCAATGTGTTGCTATGAACAACTAACTGTTTATAAGAGTTAAAGTTTTGTTTTTTAAAAATCTCAAAAATATCATCAGTTGCTTGTTCCTTTGGTTTGTACTTGGGCAGTCCCCAGTAGATGCATAACTACTGTCAGTCACTATTGTGCAGCATGACAGCCAGCATGGTATGGTACAGGGGATTACAACTCTGCAGACCAAGGTTCAAATCCCAGCTTAGCCATGGAATCCCACTGGCTGACTCTAGATGTGTCATACTCTCTCAGCCCATAGGAGCAAACCCTCTCTGAAACTTGCCAAGAAAACCCATGATAGGTTTTCCTTTGGGTGGCCATAAGTCAGAAATGACTTGAAGGCATCTAATAGCAGCAGCTGCAGCAGCAGCAGCAACAACAACATTTTGCACCATAACTCTGATCCTAAAAAGGGCCAACTGACAAATGTATTTTGCTACAGTTCATCCTTCAAGTCTCTATGGTACAGAGGCTTATGCACATTGACTGCAGTACATAAAAAGGGAATAAAATGGGGCTCTGTGGTAAACAGAACAGAACAAGTAGCATTTTCCAGTATTAGTGGGCCCTTGGTATCTGCTGGGGTTAAGCAATAGCGATAGCGATAGCAAGTACATTTCTATACCACTTATCAGTGCACATAAACACACCCTAAGCTGTTTACAATGTGTAAGCTAATTGCTCCCAACAAGCTGGGTACTCATTTTAGCAACCTACGGAAGGATACCAGGCTGAGTGGACACTAGAGCCATGCCTGGGATTGAACTCACAACCTTGTGGCTATGAATGGCTGCAGTACTGGCAGTACTGGCATTTAAGTACTGTGCCACCAGAGTTTGGTACCAGGACCCCCCATGGATAGCAAAATCCATGGATACTCAAGTCTCATTAAATACAATGGCACATTAAGATGATGATGAAAAATATAATAATGATGATGATGATGATGATGATGATGATGTTTTATTTCTATTTCCCGCCTCTCCCTTTGGATCAAGGTGGGATTCCAACAGATTATTAAAATACAATGTCACAGATGGTGTCTCATGTGTAAAATGGCAAAATCAAGGTTTCTGTTTTGGAATTTATATATTTTTAAAATATCTTCAAACTGTGGATGCTTGAATATGTGGGTAAAAAAAATCTGTGGATATGGAGGGCTGACTATATATGATTACAGGTTAGTATTTGGGCTACAAGTAGTTTAAGTAAAGCCATAGATGCAAGATGTAAAGGTGAATTGACTTGCTAGGTTTGGTTTACATGGGACCATTGTGGCTACAGCATGATAAATGAATTGTGTGAGAATGTTAGCATGGATAATTTACTTTCTATTACCATACCTTATCTAATTTTGGGGGGAAATCATATGCCTTCCTGGTGTTTGCTCTTTTGTAAACTCAGTGTGTGATCTTTATCCTAAAGGTGAGCATTCCATCCACCCTACCCTGTACTTTCACTGTACAGTAAGTATACAATGCTTAGACATTGTTGTATCATGTAGCCTTTAACACTGTTTTAAACTTTCTTTAAACATTGCTTTGTCATGGGTTTGATTTTAATTGTCATCAGCACCACCCTCTACTGTCAATAGCTAACTCATGACCAGTTATTTCAGCTTATGTATTTTAAACCTAAGTGAACTATTATATTTTGATACATAGTAATACATTCCATTAATGTATTCTCCTCCCCTACACACAAGGTGCTCAAATAACTGAATACAAATATATAGATGATTTAAGAGTGTTAATGTAGCACTGCTCTTTGTACTCATGTATATTTTTAGCTGAAACTCAGTATGAGTTTGGAATATGTTTATGAATGGAGCTTGTTTTCTTGTAAATGGCATCAAGTAGTGCCAATACTTAGCTATTCAGACAATCACACAATGCCACATTTAATGGAAGAAGTGCAATAAGAATTTGATATTTTACTTAATATTAGAGTACAGATTTCTGCTTTGTTCTAATTCTAGATCTTAATGACTACAATAACACAGATAATGTATAATTAAACCAAGGTTGCAAAATACTATTTGGTTTTTATCTCAGCACATTTATGGAACCTTTTAAATAATGCTACAGATGTTTAGGGCTAAAGTATCACTGAACATGATCCTTCTTTTAGAAAGAAAATACATGTGGGAAAATACATAATATGTTTTAATGTAGCCTAGCAGGCCAATTTACCATGCTGTAAACAATTTTCAAATCATTTTTATAGACAAAGCTTCATCAGTAACAACAAATACAAACATTTCACCCATTAAAGAAACAAGCAGATCCTCCTGTCTTGTAATATGGGCATATGTGATATTCATATTTTTTTTATTTGAAAAACATTATACAGAACTTCACTTCCAATCTATTAAATGTAAATGTTTTTATAAATGTACAGTCTGCTTATATTATTCAGCATAAATAGTATCAACATCATACATGTATTTCATGCCCACAGAGTAAATGTGCATTAAGCGCAGTCCTTTGTTTTCTAATGAGACAACAATAAACCTACCGTATGCACAGCAATTTACCCACAAAACAAGAAGAATATTAGACAAGTATAATACTGGGGAAGAGGGAGTAGGGAATCTGCGACTTATATCTTGCTCCCTCTGCTCTTCCGTATAGTACAAATAGGATGACACGGTGTGAGTATTAGGAATATAAGAGATGGCATGGCCAGGTTGTTTTGATATTTGTGTGAAGAACAAATTTAACTCTAAATCTCTTGGCAAGACCTTGCTTCACCCACATAATCTGGAGAACATCCATATGCGAGCCTTGTCTAAGCCTCCGAGAAGACTGCTGCCCTCCTGCTCATGTCCGCCAGCACTCTGATCTGACTTTCATACTTAATCTGATCTAATCCTGTCCAGCATTAACTTCATCTGTGCAATGAAACCCAGAGTATCCATTCTAATATTTGGTGAGGAAGGCATTTACTAAATTACTTGCTGAAATCATATGGTGTTGTTTAGCTCCTTATTTTAATCAGATGATGCATCTCTGAGGCACATTATCAGCGATTAGTTAGAAACCCATGTCTGTCCTTTTTGGGAACAAAGAAGTTTTCTGAAACACAATTCAGTGGGGAAAGAAACCTTATTGCATTCACTGATAAGTCATCAAAGAAGCAAGGACAAAGCTATACCTTTTTGAAGCTGTTATGTAGATTTCAGAAATAATTAAATATACAACTCTTCAGTGTCTATTTACCATTTTAAAAATACAATGGGTAGTTATTTCTTCTTTTAACCGAATTAGTCTGTGAAATAATTGTTTTATTAAAGGCCAGCATAATGATTATGTATATATACTTTCTCTTATCTTACATGCTATCTGCATCCTACTGAAGTCCACTGCCAAACTCTCATTTATTGTCACAGAGCTGAGTCATACCCTCTTAATGATAATAAACAGCTATACAAAGCTGAACTCATGTCTTTATATGGAATTATATTTATGCCAAAATATCCCTTTGAAACACAAAATGAAACAATTGTGCAATTTTCACAGTTAGGTGAGTCAGCAGAATTAAAAAGTCATTTACACCACTAGTCAAATCTGTTATATTTGAATACATACAGCAGAATATTATTCTGCAAGTTGACAGACAAAGGTGTGTGTGTGTGTGTGTGTGTTTCTCTCTGATTTCTTTTTATTACAATTAACTTGCTATTAATTCTGATATCTTAATGTCACTCAGATGATGAATACTATTACTTTGTTTGGCAGATTTAAGAAATGGTGGGGAAATATCCCCCAAAGATTTACTGGGGAGCACAGAATATATATCCTCTTATATCAATAGTCAGATCTTTTCTAAGAAGTAAGCTAATTGAGCTGTTTGTGTTGATAAACTCCCTTTTCTCCAGACTGTTCCTCACTGAGCCATAATTATTTGCAATTTGCCTAAGTCGTCCATTTACTGATACGTCAAGCATGAAACAGAGGCAATTCCAGAAAATGGAAATGCTTCTCAAAATCAATCTTTGGGAAATAATGTGGTAGAAGTTACTGTGTGATAGAAGACTACCTTATAACTGTCACATGGAGATGAATATTAATTTGTTGAGGTTAAGGTGGCTTTGTGCTTCATTTGTTGACTTTGCTTAGCCATCAGCAAGCAGCACAGTACAATTACTCCAGCAAAGCTATTTTTTCTAACATGAGTTTTATGATTTTATGTACTTACCAGTCAGCACACATAACAATGTCAAAATGTCCTTCCAGTTGAGAGACATCTGTCTCATTATCCCATCGTAAAATGCTAGAGAGAAAGAAAAGATTTTTAAAATTAGACTTACATGTTTTCATCTTTTGCATTTTTTTGAAAAGAAAAGCATTTGCACTTTTTGGTATAGTATGTGAAGAACTGTCTTGTTAAAAGTACATGCAGATAATTGGGGGGGGGGGGGGGGGAGAGAAGCATAGATAGAGAAATATTTCTGAAGGTACAACGTCTCCTGTAGGGTCTAGATCTTGGAGTTTACATAGACAAAGACAGCTAAAAAGGTTCACATAAGTGGGTGATTAAAATATACAGATAGCCTATGGATTTAGGCTCTTTACACCTGCATGATGATTGAATAGGAACACGGTGAAATCAAAGTGTGGCTTACTGAATTGCAACACGCATTTAGAAGTGAAAATACTATTGCCTTTTTTTGCCTCTCTGTTGCATCTGGCAGGCAAGTCAGTTGAGTTTTTCACTAACTATTTCCTTTTGCTTGGAGGGAGGAGGGAAAGGGTGAAAGAATGCTCAAGCTCAACTTCCATGCCAGCTACCAGTATCTAGTTGTGAAAATCCACTACCATTGATGCTGTCAACATTTGTTATAGCTTAGTAGTGCTACCTTTGCTTCTAATATTTGGAATATTAGCAACAACAAAATTAAGATTTAGCATTTTTTCCCCAAAGTAAAATTATACATAATTGGAAACAGGAATTATTTTTTAATAATAATGAATTTCAAAGGACATTCATTGTAAAAGTCTTTTATATAGAATCTGTTCTGACATTGTCATTGTTTGGCTTGTGATCGAAGTAGGTAGGCTCTGTTCCCCTTGCAGTCACAGTGATACATGCAAAGACAAGAGTGTACCCCCCCACACCAGTTTGTACAGGTTATCTCAGCTTTATACATATTTATATGAGCATCATTCTTCCACTGGCAATAATCTGTTTCTGGCTAAAATGAATATGTGCAAAAGTCATCCAGTGCAATTTATGTTTATGATTAACTTACGTATAATACTCTTGATGGGGGTGTATCACTCACTAAAATATGTACTATACACAGAAGACAAAGAGAAGGTGCCTGACAACAGCAGCACTGTTTTTCTGTATATGTGTGAGTGTGTAGATACACATGCATGTATACAAGTAATCGAACAGAGCTTTAGACTATTTGGCTACTCCAGTTTATGACTGTGCAGAATATCTGACTAACAAAATAATAAAGCAGAACTCCTCTGCCAATTTACCCTCTTGGAATGTTTTGTCCCAATCCAAGGGAGAAAACAGTAGGTTAATTTAATCACCTCCCTTCCCCCCCCCCCCCCCAACACACACATACATACACAGACACACACATCCAGCCCATTTAAACTATAAAGGATGGGGGTGCACATTTTAGAAACCTAGGTGGCTTTGCAAACTGGCACTTTCAGGACTCAGCATGCATCCACTAGTGGAAAGTGACAAAGGAGAGTTCTCACTCTCAGCTGCTGGCTGCCTGCTGGCGATTGCCGGCTTTTTCAACCCTGTTTCCGTGGAAACTTAGGTTACAACAGTGAAAATTAGGTAAAGGTAAGTTGGTGGGGTTGTTAGCTCTCATTTGATTTTGATTTTTTATTATTATTTTTTAAAAAGTATCCTGAAACAGCAATGGCAGCTAGCAGTTGAGCTGCTAGCTTTAAAGGCCATCACTGTTTTCATTCCACTTCATTCCACTGAAAGAGATTCCATGAAGGCAAAATAAGAGCCAAAGATGTGATTATTATTTTTGTAAGCCCTGATTATTTGCTGCTACTGAACAAAAACACACTGGAGAAGACTCGCTAACTATCTATGGTATTTTGTGTGCTTTTTGATTCTTCTGCCTATTTCTGTCTTTAGAAGTACAACATACTTAAACATTCCAACCAGATCTTTACTCCAAGAATTAAAATCACATATTAAACTGAAAAATATATTTAAAAGTATAAGCAAACTTTTGGATTTATGTTATTGCTTTAGTGTATAGTTTTTCACAAACAAAAACATTTTTGTGTATAAGATAGATAGAATTACACTGAAAAAAGGCTAGGGCATTTTTAGCTTTAATTTTTAATATTTTTTTTTTTCTTTCAACTCCCTTCTATTATATCTTCTATTCTTTTCTTTTCTTAGCTAGAAGAAACAGAGCTACTTATGGCATGGAAAGATCAAATTAGACCCAGTCAAACAAGGGAATAACTCATCCAATGAAATAGTGAGTAACTCACAGTGTCCATAGTTTTAACCAGATCTCTTGGAGTGTTTCGGTGAGAAATACTTTAAATGCAGGTAACAAAGTACAACTGTTCAAGAGTTTTCATTTGAAGCCACCCATCCATAATGTACAAGATCAAAACATCCACACCAAGCCAGAATAATCTTTAGTAATGGCTACAAAGATGTAGTCCTAGGTAGAAGACATACTTTAAGAAACAAGAAAGTTTAAATTATTTTATTTTATTTGTAGCCTACCCATCTGAACCCTGGTACCAGGGTACAATGTAAACAGATGCCTATTTTACTTCTGCCACCTTCTGGTTGCACAATGATTTCTTTTAGCAGTTTTCATTGAGGAACAAATAAACAAAACCCTCTTGGTATAGAATATATTTGAGGCTGGGGGGAAATACTCTGGTGGCAGCTAACAGCAGATGTTTTACTTCAGGCAGAGGAAGAACTGCTCTATACTTTTTTGTGGAGCTTTCGGGCTATGTGGCCATGTTCTAGAAGAGTTTCTTTCTGACGTTTTGCCAGCATCTGTGGTGGTATCTTCATTCTCTGAAGATGCCAGCCACAGATGCTGGCGAAATGTCAGAAAGGAACTCTTCTAGACATGGCCACATAACCCGAAAGCTCCACAAAAAAAGTATGGATGCTGGCCATGAAAGCCTTCGACTCCACATAAGAACTGCTCTGTTAACAACAGTACCCTTGAGATCCATTCAAATGTGCAGAAGTGGCATGTGGCTTGCAAGTGGAGGAATACCAGTTTGAAAGCTCTCTCAAATAATGGATTCTCTCTATGGAAAACTCTAACATATAAACCAGACAGTTAATAATAATAAATTTTATTTCTATACCGCCCTTCCTACGATCAGGGCGGTGAACAACATAAACAACATACATAGTTAAAACATTCCAATTAAAAAACTATAACAAGCTATATAAAAACAATACAAGATTAAAAATCAAATAAAACATGACATTAAAAATATAGCAGAGCAGCTTGTAGTATGGAGAGGGAGGGGGGGAAGGATCTCAGTGGGGGGGGGTGGTGGAAATCAGGGGTATGCAAGCTCAAATAGGTATGTTTTTAACCCCTTCTTAAATAAAGTAAGGGAGGCAGCCAGACGGAGCTCAGGGGGCAACGAGTTCCAAAGGCTGGGGGCTGAGAGAGAAAACGCCCTCTTCGTGGTCGTAGATAGTTTAGCCTTTGGAACTCTAAATAGCTGTTGCCCAGAAGATCTAAGTGTGCGGGGCGGATTATGTGGGGAGAGGCGGTCCTTAAGGTACCCTGGGCCCAAGCCATTTAGGGCTTTATAGGTAATGACCAGCACTTTGTACTGAGCCCGGAAGCGAATAGGCAGCCAATGAAGATCTTTCAATATGGGTGTTATATGGGAGGCCCTGGGAGCACCAGTGACCACCCGTGCCGCCATATTCTGCACTAATTGCAGCTTCCGAGTGTGATACAAAGGCTGCCCCATGTAGAGCGCGTTGCAGAAGTCTAATCGAGAGGTTACCAGAGCGTGTACTATCGTTTCAAGGTCCCTCCGGTCCAGGTAGGGACGCAGCTGGCGTATCAGCCGAAGCTGAAAACAGGTGCTCCTGACCGTCGCATCCACCTGAGAAGTAAGGTGAAGCGACGAGTCAAGAAGCACCCCCAAGCTGCGTACAGTGTCCTTAACGGGAAGCGTGAGCCCGCCCAGGACAGGTGGAACCACTTCCATGCCTGGGCCGGGGGTACCTATCACCAGTACTTCCGTTTTCTCTGGATTCAGGCTGAGTCTGTTTTCCCTCATCCAGTCCATTACCGATTCCAGACAGGCCACGAGAGGAGTGACGCCATCCCTGGTCACTGCATCAGTCAGAGAAAAGTTAGGAGAAAACCATTCTCATTTGCATGTTAAGGTTTCAAGGTTTGCATGGATAATGGCAATAACTTAGTACAGTCAAAATGCATACTTGTTGCAAGCCTTCGAAGCTCCATGGGCTTCTTCTTCAGGCAAGATATTACAATGATATCTTTTGCGAGCAGGCTCCTCCTCTTTCTGGCCATGCAGCAGTAGGGAGATTTTCAAAGTCCAGGAAATTTAAAGTCCATTTGCATCTCAAGAGGGACCCCTCTTTTGCAATCCAATATTGCAAATTTGGATATCCTCCCCATCATAATATCTTTACTAGAGACTGAAACAACAGGCAGACATCTGACTAACATCTCCAATTGTTTTCCCCCCTTCTTTCTTTCTCCTGTTTGGTTTGTAACATCTTGTCTGAACAAGAAGCCCATGGAGCTTCGAAAGCTTGCAACAAGCATATTGTGCATTTCAGTTGGCCAATAAAGGTATCACTGATGGATTTTGTTGGTATGTTGTTTGTTGCTGCGTGTTTTCAAGTGAACTCCAAATATGGCGACCCTTTCATAGGGGTTTCTTGGCAAGATTTATTCAAGGAGGTTTCCCGTTGCCTTCCTTTAGGAATGAGATTGCCTACGGTCACCCAGTGAGTTTACATGACTGAGAGTATTTGAACCTGGTCTCCTGGAGTCCTAGTCAACACTCTAACCAACACTCAAACCAACTGGATTCGATGCAAAGTAGCCTCAGCCTGAAATGTGATTCCTGGCATTTCAGTTAAAAGAATAAGGCAGTAGGCAATGGGAAATACATTTGCTCAGGATTTTTGAAAGTTAATATGACAGTACATAACATCAGAACATAGAAAGTTGTCTTGTACTATTGGTCCATCCTGCTCAATATTATCTACCACTGTGAATAGGAAAGAGTGAGGTCATGTCATCCCTTTCAGTCTCCTCAGGCTGCCTTTTTCTAGTGAACTACCTCTTTTGTAGGCCTCTTTAAGAGCCAATTCAACTCTAAATAGGATAAAGCCCCCTTCGGTGGTTTTTAAAACCAGAAAATTTGGCTTGCTAAAGTTGCCCTCTACTTTGTAGTGAGGGTTTCTCTAGGGTTTCTCCTAGGAATCTTTTCTAGCCCTATCTGGAGATGCCTGGGATCAAATCTGGGACTTCTGAACAAAAAATGATGTGTTCTGTTGATGAACTCTTCCCTACTAGTTATGGAGACAAAAATCTTAATCTGGTACAAAGTAACTTCCAATGTTTCCACATTTAAAAAAAACTGACAAACCATTAAAACATTTGTTTCTCCTCTTTGCAATCTTTCCAATTCATTCTTGGAAAACTCTGGTCCTTGCAATCAAGAGAACTGGTACGAATATTAAGAGTGACAACTGATAACTAGATGATCTCAGGGATATATAGGCATCAGATCTCCAGTTATTTCAGTTTCTTTTACAATCCAGAGTTCAGTGTCCATGTCCTGTTCATGGATGGGCCTAACTAGACATGACAGAAATCCATGACTGGATCATTCATCTCTTTAAACCTTTACATTTGAAAGCATAAAACTAATTATGGTGCAATCCCATCATTGAGTTAAACTAACTGAACAAAGGCTGCTAAACATCTTATACTGGTGTAACTCCAAATGATGCTGGAGTAAAGAAGTTTTGATAGCATTATACTATTTGATCTATGATTCAGTGCAACTATTATGCTGCCAACGTTGCAACAATATTAGGGATGAAACAAGAAATTTTGGGTCAAAACAGAGTAGTTGAGATCCTATTCCACAATATCAGGTCCCTCTTTCCTTGCTAGTGTTATTATGAATAAGAACCTAAATGCAATTGTTAGTCCCAACTAGGATAGATTTATTCACTCAGTGATAAATTGGTAAGACAATATTTATGTAAGTTGCATTCAATGGTTATACTCTAGTTGGGGCTAACCATTGAATTTAGACTAATAGTAAAATAGCTATTTTAACCAAGCCCACACCCAACAGAGTTATTGGAGAGCCTGAAAAGAATGTGTCAGCCTCTCCTCATCCATGGCTGATAAAATCTGGTGGTCTATGTACCACTGCCAGTCCCCAGCCCATTGGCTGCTGGTCCCTTTCATGTTTCCAGCAAGAAAATAAACAGTTCTAGGCAATGGGCATAAATATGGTGCCAATCCATGGTATATTGGGATGAATAAACCTGCTGATCCTCTATATGAGGTCACTTGAAATGCACTGATTTAAACTAATCTGGGAGCAAATCATAGTGTAAGACCAAGAGTAAAGATACCCCAGTCAAAGAAACAAAATTCATACATCGAGATAATGAAATGGAACCTGTCACTGGGCCTTCATGAGCCTGCAACTGAATACTGAGCTACAAGGAGCTAACGATGGGGAACCTTTGTGGCAAGGCACTTAGAGAATGGGAGTATCATACAACAAATCGAAGCCAAATCTAAGCATAAAGTAGAAAGGTGAGATTTTGGATAACAGTGATCTTCTCAGAGCCATTACTGCTATTGTGCCTTACAAATTCAGTGATTTGTAGTGATACAGTGATAGCAACATCAATTCCACTGCTTCATCTGGGCTTCAATGAAAGCAAGAGAAGGATCTGCTGGTGAGAGTAAACCACTTCATAGCAGGACTTCGAAACTTCTTCTATCCATCTCACTCCAAGTCTGATCAGATATGTAGAGCATGCTCATAAAATTCTGGCTTCACAGTATTTTCACATGCCTCTCTGGAAATATGTGGAGACTTGGCACTAATATAATAAACTCCCCTATTCAACAGGTAACCCACATAGAGGACATAAGTAGTACGCACTCTGCATAAAGGACCTGTGTTGCTAACAAGTCTCCAGTTAAAGGTAAACTCTCACCAGGCACTGGGAAAGGTGGTAGAGGCACAACTACCATTGCTGGATTACTGAAGATTCCAAAATTCAGTACTACTAGTTTTCCTGCAGAGTTTGAACCAAACCATATGGCAACACAAACAAACAGGAAAAGCAAGCAGTATTTTGTTATAGTTCCTTTCAATTAATATGTGTTAATGATAGAATTATTTCCCCCAAATTTTGGAACTTTATTCTTTGTTAAAAGTAATTTGTTTTCAACCAATCAATATTTTTTAAAAGTAATTTTTATTTTTATTTTATTTTTATACTACCTCTTACTAGCTTGGAAGTAAGACATTTGGGACTATACGAAATGCTACCAAGTGGTTCTGCAGCCAAACTTCTTTCAAATAATCCCTAAAAGGCAATGATTTTGGCTTAATAACTAGACATTGGTCACTATGGGGCTGTAGAGACCAGCACTTTGTGCTGGCCTGTATGCGCACTAGGGTTCAGCTAGGGCTGAGCATTCACAAGCTCAAAGCCTTTGTTGCACTGCCCGGGTGCCATTTTGGCATGTGCCCATCCATACGGCATGTGCCATGATGATGCCTGGGCAGCGCAGCGCTGAAATGGTGCTACATGGAAGGGGCATCATCAGGGTGCACCAGGGCACCTATTGTGCCCCTTTCAGGAAGCTGCCTAGTGCAGTTTTTTTTTTTTTTGCCCTGAGAGGGAACAGATCGATGCCACTCCGTGCAGCTGCTGCAGCACCAATCTGGAGCAGAAAGAGTGGACATTTAGCCGCCTATCTATATTGCCCCTATATCTCCAAAACAATGACATTACCCTTACAAGTCATTACATGATAGGGGTGGGGTGGATATAGTTGCATCTCTCATTTCCCCAAAAGAAAAGGAGAACATTACAGATACAATCTTTAGCTGTAATGTGTTACTTTCAACTTTGGTTAGTACACAGCAGAAAAACTGGGTGCTCTGCTAAAGCAAGATGTGTAGCATAGAACAGTATCTATGTTGTGGGGTATAGTTTCTCAGTCATTTTTAATTCAGCATACAGTCTTATGGAATTGATATTGCGGCTCCAGTCTGAAGGTCTATAATTCCATCATTAGCAACTCTAAGGTGGGTAAACTGCTGCACTGTTTTTTGATCCTACTTTACAAGCGCTTCCCCATGTAAGGAAAGACTTGAAAAAAGCAAATGGAACAAGAGGAGACCTAATGAGACTTCACATATTACTATGACTTATTATTTATTATTCTGGAACTAACTTATTTTCTGCTGTTCTAGAGTCTAGAACACAAATTAGTGTATTCAAATTACACATTAAAACATGGTTCCACATGTGGTGGAAATGTCCAGTAGTGGCAAAATTTTGGGAAAAATACATACCACAATATGTGAAATTTTGAAAATATTTTTTGATTGTACACTGGAGAGGTATCTTCTAAATATGATACAGGACATACAAACAATAAACCAAAGAAGACTATGGAAGGTTACGCTATACATGGTTACAAATGCAAGATTATTACTAGCTAGTAAATGGAAAAGTGAGGAAATGCCTAGTATAGACTGGCTAATGAAAATGACTGAGACAATGGAAATGGACAAAGTAAGTTGTAAAATTGAGAGGGAACATATTAACGATACTAATGACGATTGAAAGCCACTGGTCAATTATTAAAAGAATATCTGGAGTAGATAAATTCTTCTTTTTTCTTCTTAACATATATATTATTAATTTTTCTTAATCTTTTTGTTGATGGATATTTGGACATGATGAGATACTATACTACATTTGAATTAACAGGGAAAAGGTGAAAATCTAAGAAATTGAATGTGTGAACATTAATAATATGGAGGACGTAAAATATAAATATAACCAGCATAATGACAATTAATATGGAAATATTGAAAATACACAGACTATGCCACTCTGGATGGATTCCATTAAACATATTGGGGGCGGGGAGGGGGGTGTATGGGGAATTAGGAATAAAACCTTCATATATTATTAGTAATCTTTTGTTATTTGTTATCTGTTCGTCTGTAATATTTGTAATGTTTGTAATAACTTGAGATATGTGGCAATTTTCTGTAATCTTTTGTAAAATTAAATTAAATAAAAAATAAAACATTAGGAAGCACTTCTTTATTGTTAGAACTGTTCAACAATGGAATGGACTGCCTCAGCACATGGTGGATTCTCCTTCTTTGGAGGTCTTTAAACAGAAGTTGGATGGGCATGTTGCAGGAGTGCTTTAGTTGTGCATTTCTACATGGCAGAAGAATGGACTAGGTGGCCCTTATGGTACCTCCCAACTATAAGATTCTATTATTCTATTTTGGCTTGATTCAAGGGAATTCAATCCAAGCAGAATCAATGCAATTCAATTTATAATTATATAAGATTGCACTCTTAATCTGTCACTGATGTCTATCATATCACCTTGATCAAGTTATCAAAAGGACATGTATGAATATTATAAATAGTTATTTCTAGTTCTGAGGGAAGGGTAAGTGCTGTATTATCAGAACAAACTTCTGGAACATGAACAAACTCTTCTGTCAAAAATACGCCCCCTTTAAAGGTAGCTAAAGTAAATAATGAATATAAGTGTGATGGGTATTGCAGAAAATCCCTATCAGTTTTATGGAGGGAGGAGATAAATTGGGGGAGGTGTAAATTCACTGGTATGGTATCATCAGCACTCCTCTCAGTTGCTGATGGCCAATGGGCTGCCCCCTTTTAATCTAGAAGCCCACATCAGTGCAATGATCATTGGTGAGAAAAGAATACCAGTGACCACCAAGAGAAACTATGATGCCAGTGAATGTTGTCCTCTTCACTTCTAAAGATACATGACAATTTCAGTCCCCCCCCCCTTTTTTTGGATCAGAATTTACCACAATTTGAAACATCAGACCATAATTAATGCATCCCTTAGGGAGGGAAATTTTCCACCTGAACTTAAAAAAGCAGTGGTCAAACCACTCTTGAAAAAAACCCTCCCTAGATCCCATGATAAGAAGTAACTACAGGCCGGTCTCCGTATTACCATTCTTGGGCAAAGTGATCGAGAGGGCAGTGGCCTTCCAGCTCCAGGTAGTCTTGGATGAAGCCAATTATCTGGACCCATTTCAAACTGGCTTCAGGGCGGGATACAGAGTCAAGACTGCCATGGTCGCCTTGGTTGATGATCTGGGCATCGACAGGGGAAGTGTGACCCTGCTGGTGCTCTTGGACATCTCAGCGGCATTTGATACCATTGACCATGGTATCCTTCTGGAACGCTTGAGGGAGTTGGGTATTGGGGGCACTGTTCTTCAGTGGTTCCATTCCTACCTCTCGGGTAGATTCCAGATGGTGATGCTGGGAGACAGCTGCTCTTGTAAAAGAGAACTGACATCTGGCATTCCCCAGGGCGCCATCCTGTCTCCCATGCTATTTAACATTTACACAAAGCTGCTAGGAGAAATCATTCGGAGACATGGGATGTGGTGTTATCAGTATGCTGATGACACCCAGATTTATTTAACCATGTCTCCGACTGCTGCAGTGACTAAGGATGGCATCTCCCCTCTGAATGCCTGTCTTGAGTCAGTAATGGGCTGGATGAGGGAAAACAAGCTCAAGCTGAATCCAGAGAAAACAGAAGTACTCGCGATGGGCACCCCAGGCCCAGGGAAGGAGATTTGTCACCCAGTGCTGGATGGGGTCACGCTTCCCCTAAAGGACGAAGTTTGCAGTTTGGGAGTACTACTGGACTCATCTCTACAGCTGTCATCTCAGGTGGAGGTGACAGCCAGGAGTGCTTGGTATCAGTTTCGGTTGATACACCAACTGCGCCCCTACCTGGCTAGAAGGGACCTTGAAGCAGTGGTACACGCTCTGGTAACCTCTTGTTTCGATTTCTGTAATGCGCTTTGCATGGGCTACCTTTGTACCAAGTCTGGAAGCTTCAACTGATCCAAAACGCTGCAGCCAGACTGATCACTGGAACATCGAGATCAGAACATATTACACCAGTATTAAAATCCTTACACTGGCTGCCAATCAGCTTCCGGGCACAATACAAAGTGTTGGTTATTACCTATAAAGTCCTATATGGCTTGGGCCCGAGTTACTTAAGGGAACGCCTCTCCCTACATAATCTGCCCTGCACTCTCAGGACATCAGGAAAAAAATTATTAGAGCATCCTAATACTAGATTGAAAACAACTTCTAATAGAACATTTACCACTGTGGCCCCTAGACACTGGAACAGCTTACCGGAAGAGATCCATCTTATCTCCACCTTAGACGCCTTTAAGAAGGCAATTATGACGGATCTCTTCTGGCGGGCCTATCCACCTCACCTCATATAGCTGATGACAAGGAATATCCCACTTCTGAATCAGACACCATGGATTAGACTATGCTTTACCATTCTACGGGTTGGCAATAATATTGAAAGATATTGTAATTATTTTATGATTGATTGTATTTTAATGTATTTTATCCTGTATCTTGCATATGACTTTTGTTGTAATCCCGCCTCGATCTGTGGGGAGAGGCGGGAATATTATTATTATTATTATTATTATTATTATTATTATTAATCATCTGAATGTGAAAAAAAGCAAAACTGACAATGTGCTCATTTCTAATCAAATCCCAAAATACTCTTCCCAATTGGGGTGTCACATTGAAGATGGAACAAGCTTGTTTTCTGCTGCTCCAGAGACAAGAACATGGAACAATGGATGCAAGCTACAGGAAAAGAGATTCTACCTCAACATTAGGAGGAATTTCCTGACTGTAAGAGATGTTCAAAAGTGGAACACACTCCCTCGGAGTGTGGTGGAGTCTCCTTCTTTGCAGGTATTTAAACAGAGGCTGGATCACCATTTGTCTAGGGTGCTTTGACTGTGTGTTCCTTCATGGCAAGGGGTTCAACTAGATGGTCCTTGTGGTCTCTTCCAACTCTATGATTCTATGACTATATACCAACTTTAAAATAGTCGGGAGTGCTTTGATTCTGTGTTCCTGCATGGCAGAGGTTGGACTGGATGTCCTTTGTGGCCTCTTCCAGCTCTATTATTCTAACCTTAGTTTTGGGATTGAAACAGTTTCAGCCACTCTCTTTTAAGTCAAGGGTAGGGTGACTGATTCTTCAATATGTCAGTAGCTTTTGATAACACTGATGCTGTCATTCTTCTGAACTGGTTAATTAAAATGGAAATTGGGAAATATTACAGGAGGATAATTTCTATCCAAAGAATGATTTTTCAAGCCACTGACTGTGGGCTACTGATCTGTGCCCATGAGTATGAGAAGTTCCATGTTGCCTGCTGAATGAAGTTATAGAGAACCACATCATTCAATTTGGAAAGGCCACTCAGAGCCAAATAAGACAGCTTCATGGACCGTATCATGTTGTCAGTAAATCAGCCCCTATGACTATTACAAGAGTATAAAGAGTGACCAGTTTATTAGGACCATTGAAAGGTGTCTGTTGCCACTACTGGTCCATCTAATGTAATATTTTCTACACAGCATGGCAGCTGCACTCCATGGTTTCTTCCTCAGTACTAGTGAGAGATGCCAAGGATTAATCATAGGAACTTTTGCATGCAGAGTGCATACGTTACCACTAAACCACTTCATTCTTATTTTCGCCTCTATATGTTACTTGTTGCAAAGGGAACTGTCATTTCTGTAGAGTATAAATTAGCATGACTAAGAATATCTGAATAATTCTGTAATAGGCTAAAACATAAAATACTACAGTGTCATTCTTATTACCAAAATAATTGGTTTAACTGAATAAGTCTTATCAGGTCCAGTACTATGTTTTGTTTGTAGTCAGGCAGTCTGCTGTCTCCTTTGACCCCCAACAGCAGCACCTGTATTACACCCAGGGCTACTGGAAAATTGTTCAGCATCAGATGTTCTGATTATTGTGCCTTGACTTTTAGTTCCCATGGACAACATTGAAGTCATCATGGGTCACTTTGCTGCTAGAAAGTCCACAGTGATGACAACTTTCCAATAGAGTTGTGAAATATAGCCCATCCTTTGAAAAGATTGCAATAAAGACCTTAGGGAAAAGGTGAGAAAAAAACCCCTCTCTTTTCTAAATGTTCATGAACCAAGCATAGTATAAGGCCATTAAGGTTAAAAAATGTCAGCCACTTTTATCACAAATGTTTTGAGACTGCATTTAGTTTATCTCGAGATAATAAAAAGAGGAGCAAACACAATAGAGTACTGAAGAGTATGCATATATTTCTTATGCCTGTTAAAGGAATTCTGTTAATATGTAATATAATGTTAATATATTATATATCATATATATAATTAGATAATAGGGAAAATAATTTCTTTAACTGACATGGGAGCATATTCTTACTCTTCTACATTTTAATCAGTGGCATAGACATATGGGTAGAGAGAACAATGATTAAATGTGCAGATGACACTGAACTGGGAAGAATAGCTAATATTTCAAAAGACAGGAACAGAACTGAATGGGTGAAATCCAGATAGTGACCCATTGTAGTGGAAGGATTCCATCTGTAGAATAGTTATTTATTTATTTAGTCACATTTATACCCAGCTGTACAGATGGAAAGGCTCTCAAAGTACAGTATATATTGAAGGAGGGGGATGACAATAGGACAATCCCTGCCCACAGGTTTATAATTCAACATGATGTGACACAATCGGCAGAGAAAAGGAAAAGTTCTTCAGTCTGATGGAAGACTTTTGGGTGGCAGCCATAGAGGAACAAAACCTGATGAAGCTGGATTCTCAGAATGGCTAATTCTAACCCAGCTTTCCTTCTCTCCATCTTCCTCAGACTGTTAGGATGAATGGCTTTTAGACTGTAAGCCTGAGGGCAGGGAACCATCTCATTATAAGATTGTATGTACAGCACTGTGTAAATTTACAGTGCTATAGAAATAAAGAATGATAATGATGATGATGATGATGATAACAACAACAACAACAACAACAATGACTGCTAGATAACAGTTAAAAAGAATAAAGTTCCTCTGGTTGTTGTGTCCCTTCAAGTTGTTTCTGATTTATGGTGAGCTTAATGGGAAGCTTTCATTTTTTTTCTTTTTTGGGCAAGATTTCTTCAAAGGAGGTTTGTCATTGCCTTCCTCTGAGGCTGAAAGACTGTGACTTACCCAAGATCACCCAGTGGGATTTGACTGGCAAGCAGAGATTTGAAGTTTTCCAGAGTTGTTTACGACACTAAAACCAATATGCTTGCTCTAGTCAAAGTGATTCTCCCTTCCCTCAAACCTCCAAAAACCTACTCTGGAAACGTAGGGCAATCCTCTGATGCAGATTCTTTTAAAGGATCTGGGAGGCAGTACAAGGGAGCACATAGAGGAAGGGAAACCTATAGCATGTAAGCAGCAATCTGTGTAACCTTTAAGGTAACTCATTAAAACTGACAAAGCAGAAAACTGGGCTGAAACTAACAAATAAGATCAACAGAGACAATACTGTCAGAATCTGATTGTTGTGAGTTCTGTGTAATTAGTTATCAATGTAGTAATATAGGAGGCACATTATTTTAGAATTGTTTAATAAGGGGTACATTATGGATATGGGAGATTATGAGAAGTGTAGTATTGGGAATAAACCTTGATGGTGGTTTACAGGAAAGATAATTGTCTGGTACAGAAATGCAGATGTGTGTGGGATGTGTTTCTTACAAGAGAAGAGATGTAGAAGGGGAAACAGAAAGTGTTCGGGGGGGGGGGGGCTGGGTGATCAGACCAAGAAGGTTGGTACATGGACATGTTTTTATTTATGGGAAAATCATAGCCAAGCCTGTAAAGTTATAGGACTGGGAAAGGTGAATATGGGATTGATGTTTGGGGAAGCCTGTAAAGTTGTAGGACTGGGAAAGGTGAATATGGGATTGATGTTCAGGGGTAATAGCAGTTCTGTCTGCAAACGTCTACTTGCTAACACCTACAGTTACTGGAATAAAGTCTTTGCTGTTTGAAATTGGATATACTGCTGTGGATATAAAATACCTCGATTTCAGTAAGGCCTTTGACAAGGTTCCCCATGACATTCTTGCAAACAAGCTTGTAAAATGTGCACTAGACAAAGTAACTGTTACATGGATTTGTAATTGGTTGACTGGCCAAACCCAAAGGGTGCTCAACAATGGCTCCTTTTCATCCTGGAGAGAAGTGACCAGTGGGGTCCCACAGGGTTCTGTCCTGGGCCCAGTGCTATTCAACATCTTTATTAATGATTTGGATGGCCGAATTGGGGGCATGCTTATCAAATTTTCAGATGACACTAAACTAGGAGGAGTAGCTAATACCCCAGAGGACAGGATCAAAATTCAAAATGACCTGAACAGACTAGAAAGCTGGGCCAATGCTAACAAAATGAAATTCAACGCAGAGAAATGGAAGGTACTGCACTTAGAGTGGAAAAATGAAATGCACAGATATAAAATGGGGGACACCTGGCTGAATGAACCTACGTGTGAAAGGGATCTAGGAGTCCAAGTAGACCATAAGCTGAACATGAGTCAACAGTGTGATGTGGCAGCTAAAAAGGCCAATGCAATTTTAGGCTGCATCAATAGAAGTATAGTTTCTAGATCAAGGGAAGTTATAGTGCCACTCTATTCTGCTTTGGTCAGGCCCCACCTGGAATACTGTGTCCAGTTCTGGGCACCGCAATTCAAAAAGGATGTGAAGAAACTGGAGCGGGTCCAAAGGAGGGCAACTAAAATGGTGAAGGGTCTAGAAACCATGCCCTATGAGGAACGACTTAGGGAGCTGGGGATGTTTAGTCTGGAGAACAATGGATACAATTTCCAGGAAAAGAGATTCCACCTCAACATTAGGAGGAACTTCCTGACAGCAAGGGCTGTTCGACAGTGGAACACACTCCCTTGGAGTGTAGTGGAGTCTCCTTCTTTGGAGGTCTTTAAGCAGAGGCTGGATGGCCATCTGTCAGGTATGCTTTGATTGGGAATTCCTGCATGGCAGGGGGTTGGACTGGATGGCCCTTGTGGTCTCTTCCAACTCTATGATTCTATGATTCTATGAAATACATAAAGCTGGTTCACAAATAATGCAGTCGAATTTCCCACATTTGGGGAAATTGCAGGGGGTAGGGGGGACAGCAGTTCTTGAGAAATACAGTGGGACTTTGGTGTTTGTGGGGGATCCATTCTGCCGCTACCACCACCACTCGTGGATATCAAAATCCACAGGACCTTGTCCCATTGTCCCCAGTGATGGTGCATGCATGCAGCTGTGCTGCCATTAGGTACAACAGGTGAAGTCCTGTTGTCCCTAATGGTAGTAGTGTGGCCTTGTGCACACACTGCCACTCGGGACAACAGGGCTGTCCCTAATGGTGGTACAGCCACATGCATGCACCACCATTGGGGATAATGGTGGCTTGCCATCCATGGATACCAAGGTCCCACTGTACAAAGTTTTAGGCCTAGACAGAACCTGACTATACATGGGATGTAGAATATCTGGTTTGGCACAAGTCTGTGTGACAAGGTTGTCATAATTTCAGTTGCATAAACATTGGAATGGTTTTTAAAGTCCCATGGAAAGTTGGAACATGAATAGAATATGTGTCTCGAACTACATTGGAGTTTTAGAGGTTTTCAGGAAGAGGTAAGCAAGGACTCTATGGTGATTGAAACACAGAGGTTATTTGTTTTGGTTTACAGCATCAATCCTTGTGTCTACCGAATTTGGAGTAAAGGGGGGTTCCTTCATCATAGCTGCATTGATTATCTCTATGGTTATTTGGTCAATGTGTTATGTGCTTTTAATAAAATTTTGGGGATATGTGGACTGTACTATGTACTATGTGGACTGTACTATGACCCCTGACTGACCTATCCAAGGACCCCCCATAAGCCCCAAGTGAGGAGGTCACGTAGTCAAGCCCGCCTGAAAGAGCAGAGTCCCTAGTAAGCAACTCTCCATAGGAAGTTTGGGAATCACCAAACCAGATTTGCCACTGCCCTCAAGAGTAAGACAATAGCCTTGACATCATATCTGATGAGCCAGTGATTGACTTAACTCAGCCATTAAGTTGGCTGCCCCTCCTAATTGTGTCCAAACCTAAGTGTGTCCAAATTGTGTCCAAACCTAAGTACACAGATTATTTGCTCTTGGCTTAACAAAGCCCAGGCAATCAACACCTTTGTCCAAGCCTTGACCCCAGGATATGTTCAGCCCTATAAAAGATCCAGAGTTCGAATCCCCCGTCGATGCTATCCTCAGAGTGCAGGCTGGTCCACACCAGTTTGACCTCTGCTCATACTCCCGCGGCCCGTTTCCCCTCATCCCGGCAGTCTTGCCCATCATCCTCATCCACATCTATCAGGTTTCCTAGAGAAGACTTCTAAGGTAGTATCCCAGCGGTTTCTCTCTCTCTCAAACCTAACTCCCAATCTTACCCCTCCCTTTTCACTAGCAATGAACGTGAGTGTGTGTGTATGTCCCCTTTTGCTGTGTGTGGTATTTATCCCCCCAATAAACTGAGTATTTTCATTGAACTCATTCGGACTAGTGTCATCTCTCTTGGGGTTTGTCGGTGGACCTCTGGTAGACAATACTGGGACCGCGATACTGGTGTAAGACTTTGTTAGGATCTTCCTTTCTGCAATATTTTGAGCTAATTATAATTCCCCTAAGTGAGATACTTCCTAACAAATGTAACAAATGTGACTGTGAAAAAGTCCCTTCCTATCTCCTCCCACTTTGCTATAGGCTAAGAGTTTTACAACCTTTTGTTCTGGGTCATATTCTCCTTCCTGCCTTGGTCCAAGATGGATGCAACCACAAGGTTGTCCATCTATGAATGTTTTTCTTCTTTCTTGCATGCATAGAGGTCATCTATGGGGACCCCTCTACCACAGTATAGTTTTCTCTACTGATTATGTACTTTCCTAGATGAATTCTTTGTAACAATAAAGTAAGTTTTATTTTTAGCTTACCAATGTTTCCTGCTTATTTACTAGAAGCTCTGATGTATACTGTTGGATCAATGCTGCTGCTGTGCTAAATATATAAAATAGCCCATTTTACTACTACACTCAAACAGTTTACACCCCCTCACTTCAACAGACTTGCTCAACCATTCCAAGGAAGAGTAAATATTTCTGCCAGTCTCCCTAGCCATTCATTGTCATACACCTACACAGAGAAAGGTTCAACATTTGTGGGAGAATCACTCTACAGCTCTTGTCTTCAGGGAATTTTGTTGTCCTGACTCCTTGTTTTTCTTATTTGCTGTCAATCTGCCTTCAATTTAGGGATTTTCTTCCATAGAACAAGTAAAGACAACCATGAACTCCAGTAATCAACAACTCCGCTCAGGTCTTGCAAACTCAGGACCATAGTTTGCCACAGCAGAGACTATGTAAATTACAGAAATTAAAACTTTGAATCAATATATCTTACAGGCCTTTGTGGTGAAGGAGCATGACATGGGGAGAATTCTGGATATGAAAGTGGACTCCTTCATTTGTTCCATATCTCTTAATACATTCACAACTCACCAATTATTTCTTCATTTGGTGCTGAAAGATCAGATTGGAATCAAATATGTGGCAAACTACATCAACTACTTTTTGTTTGTATGAGCAGCAGTCAAAAGTGAATGTAAGAACCTTCTAGTGGTTCCACTCATAGAAGATCTAACCAGTGAGTCATATAAAAATATATTTTGCTGGGCACAGAGCTCAATTCAGTAGCTTGAAAAATATTTCTTTGTGATGCAGGAACATGCAGTGGTGATTTTAAAATACAGCTGAGGCCTAGTTTTCACAGAAACCTTGATTAGACTACACAATTTTGAGCAAGGTGTTTGTACAACAAATGCTTCCTGTTAATTTTATTAGAGGAAATTATCTGCATGTATTAGAAGGAGACAGTGGTACAAAAAAGCAAACAAGAAAAAAATACAGAACAAGTAAAAGAAAAGTCTTACTCAAAACTGATGTGGATATTTGTATACTATGATATTATGTTCAGCATCAGACCTGCCTTTGCACTTTCATCTTTGACCTTCCTTATTAACTGTTCCAATTCCTGAATGTCTTCTAATATTATGGCATCATCTGCATATCTTAGGATATTAATGTTGATTCCTCCTATCCTAACTCCTTTTTCTGATTCTAACTCTGCTCTTATTGTGATGTTTTTGTAAGAAAACATAACAAGAAGACTAGAAATAGGAAGGGCATATATGAAAGAACTGGAAAAGATACTGAAGAGCACAGATATACAACTGAGCACTAAAGTCAGAATTGTTCAGGCTTTGTATTCCCAATTACCATGTATAGATGCGAGAGCTGGACAATGAAGGAAGCAGACAGAAAAAAATCAACTCATTCAAAATGTGGTGCTGGAGAAAAGGATTTAGGATATCATGGACAGCCAAGAAGACAAACAAATGGGTTCAGACCAGAAATATCCTTGCAGAATCTGGGCAAGGCAATGGAGGATAAGGATTCTTGGAGATGTTTTAACCACAGTGTCACCATGAGTTGGAACTGACTTGAGGGCAGTTAACAACAACAACAACAACAACAACATGATATTATACTATCATATGTTCTATGATAGTATAGTGCGATTAATAGTTCCTGTTGAAATAAAAAGGTTTGAGTGAAACATTATAGAAATAAAACGGTTTGAGAGAAACGTTATAGATTATAAAAACATATTGGAATAGCATGCCCCAAACTGCATTTGCAACATTGCATTCATTTGTGTAATTAAATTATTTTATGTAGAAAAATCGGAAAATCCTATTGTGCCCAGTAAGTTAAACACTTGACATTTTCATCACAGAAAATGCAACATTTCAGAAACCTAGATATGTTTATTAATTAGTGATTATTAACACCCAGTAAACAACATTATGTCTTGTAAAAACACAATCTTTCTTCACAGCATGGAGCTGAAATCTATTATTCACTGATTCCATATGCTGAAATACACTCAGATGATCACAAATGACCTTAAACATTAGATAAATGTAAATGAGGACATTATTGAAAATGTGCTTTTGATTGATATCTAAAAGACCAGGTTTGAAATCTTGACAAAAGATGCAGTCCTGCACTCACTACATGGCAATTTAAAACCCGCAAAATATATGGGTACATGAGGAGGGGAAAGCCAGAGGCTTGGTCATAATGAGCTGAACTGTGAGGTGCTCTTGTTCTTGGAAAAGGCACTAGGTTGGATGTTTGGATCATATAAAAATATGTCATTGCAATTTGACATATTTAGCAAGCATCTTGCAAAAAAGAACTAGTTGCTTTAAGCCCCAAAGAGTTAATCCTAACCAAAGGTTTTGCAACAAACAGAAATACATCTTCTAGAAAATACAGATGGTGAGAGTTTTCAAAACTAAATCTTTCCTCCATTTTTCTGAATCTTTACAGTCATCTCTCTATATCCATGGATTTAACCATCCACTGCTTGAAAATATTTTTAAATATATACATTCCAAAAAGCAAACCTGATCTTGACATTTCATATAATGGCACTTTACCAAGCCATTGTATTTAATGAGACTTGAGTATTCACATATTTTGTTATCCACGGGGAGTTCTGGAACCAAACTCCACTAGATGCCAAGGGCACACTGTATAATCTTCAGCTTGATGCTGAGGTAGGTATAATTACATAAAAAGGAGGGAAAGTAACTTCTTGTGCAAGGCTTTCATTTTATTTGTTAATTCCATATTTACTGTACACATACCCAGTTTAAATCCAACTGGTTTCACTGAAACCATTCTATGGACTTTATCACATGGGGACAATTGGAAGTATAAACCTGGATTATCCTGTGAAAATTGTGCATTTGCAATTAAAAGATTCACTCAACATCACAATTAAATAGTTATTTTTGTATTTTTTTTCTTTTCAAAGGCTTTCTTTCACATATATTGACAAACTGCATTCTGCTTAAATTTTCAGAGATATTTACAAAATTCATTTTCTATCAGCCATAACATTACCTCCTAACATACCAACATACCACATATTAACATTACTACTAACAAGGTATATCATCCTAGCGCCTAATATATAAACAATAAAATATATTATATGAAATCAGGTGATAATTGAGTTATACTAAACTGTGTTATCCTTCTTTTCTTTCTTCTTTCTTTCTAATCCCTTGTTCCTTCATTCATTTGTTTTTATTTTTAACTTTGTTTGGTATCTGTGTGAGCAAATTATAACACATTCTTGCTAAATTCTTAATATCCTTATGAATTTAGCAAGAATGCTAAAGAATTCCTGGGATAATGGTTCTTTTATTGCGCTGTGTCTGAAAATCTTAATTGTGATTTACTAATAATTGCACAATTTTCCTGGGATAAACCCTGTTTAAACTTCCAATTTTCCTCTGTGTGATCAAATCCTATATATGATTATGACTTGTGTTTAACTCATTATCTTTTGGCATTTTTTTTTTTTTTACTATTCCATTAATACTTAGACTTTAGCTCTTGGATCTTCACAGTCCTCAGCCATTGGCTTCACACAGAAAGCTATCAGGACCATGATATGTGGACATACTCAGATATCACAAAACTGGGACAGTTGAGAATTGGGTACAAATAAAAATGCTTTCTTCATTACAAATGCTGCACAAGTATTCAATAGCTCTGGGCATTGGTTCTCCATTTCCACTTATTAGGGAAGCAGGATAACTGGGTTTAATGGTGAGATCCAGATTTGCTCTGGATTGTTTTTGTCATACACAAGGGGTCATTTTATGAAACTGATGCTTCTCAACACCTATTTGATCAGTTCCTGGGAGTTGCTATCCTACTTTGACAAGATTAATCTAACAAAAACACTAAAAACATAAGAACATAAGAAGAATCCTGCTGGATGAATCAAAGGTCTATCTACTCCAGTATTCTGTTTTCTACAGTGGCCACCCAAATGCAAAATGAAAGTCCACAAGAAGGAAATTAGGTTAAAAAAACCTGCCTTATAACCCGTCACACTACTAATTTGCCTAATTCAGAATGGAAGATTCCAGACACTCTCCAGGATTTGAAACAAGAGGTTCTTCCTGCCTTACCTAGAAATGCCAAGGATGGATCGTGGAATTCTAAATATTTGCTGTATCACTACACGACAGCCAATCATCCCAATAAGAGGGGGCATAATCTGATCAGATGCAAAATTCCTTCCCAATTTAAACATTAATAGTTCACTCTGGGCCTCAACAGACCGGCATAAAGAGCCAGCCTCGGGGCGGAGTGGGGGTGTGCGTCTGCATGCTAACCACCCAGACACTGCCCCCACGCTGCCCACCTGACCAGACAGCAGGTGATGTCACACTGCATCTTCAGTTTACATGCGCTGCGCTGAAGAAGCAGCGAAAAGCCACTACCACTACAGCTAGGGCGCCCTTTCCATGGTGCAAAAAGGAGCCGCTTTTTGCAGCTCTTTTCTGTGCCACAGAAGTGCCAGATCAGGGCCACAATGTGTAGTTGCTGTGGCCCTGAACTAGTGACAAAAGAGGCAGCTACAGGCAGTCCCTTGGGGCGGTCTGTTCAGCCCCTAACTGCACATATATTTCAATCATAAGGTCCCACATTTCATCACAAGCATCTTCAATTAACAACCTCTGGTTAACAGGGCTTTGGAAGACCTTTGCTCATGTCCTCGAAGAGCTACTACTAGTAAAAAACAGATAATACCTGTCCACAAAAGACAATAATCAATCTCAATATAATATACCTTAATAAATTGGTATACCTCATCAAAAACCATTCATTATATAGAATTCAAGTTATTCTAGTATGCAAAAGGATCTCGTAGCACCTTTGACACTAAATAAAAGAAAGAAGCTGGTAGCATGAACTTTGATAGACTTGAGCCTACTTCCTCAGATGCATATCTACATGTTTGCTCTTCTCTGCTCAATATTTTGTCTCTAGCTGCAATAGCCTCAAATGAAAAAAATGGGCAAGATCCTGCATCAGAGACATAGTTTATTATATTATATTATAGCTATGCTCCATCTTCTGATCTGATCCCTCAAACCCATTCTAAGTGACTGAGTTTTGTGATGCTGGTGAGCAGGGTAGTGCACCATGATATGACCAGCCTGTTTCTGCTCAGGAGTGAAAGTGTAACAAAGAGTTGTAACAGGGTCCCCGCTTCTGTTCGTTGCACTGTCACTCACTGGCAGGAGGATGCTGATCATTCTACAGTGCGCAACTCACCAGCACCACAATACTCCATGGCTGACTGGTTTTTAAGGTGGATTTTAGGGGCACTTGCAGTCTTGGCAATAGAGCCATGTTAGCAAATGAGAATATGAAGTAGTTAAATGTGATAAGTCTATCCTATGATACCATAAACACTAACAGGAAGCCAGCCATAGATTTTATTTTTAATGAATTACTGATTAGTTTTCACTAAGTTGATCCTTTCAGATTTCAATGGAACACTTTATATGTGTTGTGGTAAGAGTACTAGTGAGTACTGTGGCTTTACCCATGGGCAATATTAAGTTATATAGTTTTTTTGTGGGTTTTTTGGGCTATGTGGCCATGTTCTAGAAGAGTTTATTCCTGACGTTTCGCCAGCATCTGTGGCTGGCATCTTCATCTTCTCTGAAGATGCTGGTGAAACGTCAGGAATAAATTCTTCTAGAACATGGCAACATAGCCTGAAAACCCCACAAAAAACTACGGATGCCAGCCATGAAAGCCTTCAACTTCACAATATTAAATTATCTTTTCCCATGTGACTATCAATGAATAGTAAAAGGGATCTTGTAGCACCTTTGAGACGAACTGAAAAAAAGAAGCTGGTAGCATGAGATTTTGTAGACTTGAGCCTACTTCCTCAGATGCATGATCTCATGCTACCAGTTTCTTTCTTTCAGTTAGTCTGAAAGATGCTACAGGATTCCCTTGCATGCTGATATTCCAGACTAACAAGCTATGTCTTTGAATTCTACCACCATGAATATTAAAATGACTTTGTTGTTGTGGTGTGCCTTCAAGTCATTTCCGACTCACTATGACCCTAAGGTGAACATATCTCAGTGTTTTCTTGGCAAGATTTGTTCAGAGGGTGTTTGCCTTTACCTTCCTCTAAGGCTGGAATGAGAAAATAATTTTGACATAAAAACATATGTTTAAATAAGTACACTCTTTAGAATTGAAAAAAAAAAAACACCCTGATATTGACATTAACACAGAACCACGTGTGCAACCATATCATTTCTGTACTAGTGAAAACAAAACACATGTTCAAAAGTGTCTCATTCTATCTTCATCCAAGAAAGTAAATTTCATTTAGAAACAATATGTAAAAAACACACAGAGTATCTTACCAACTCGAAACGGCTTTGGTTCTAAACACTCCTGCTTTTTCATTTCTTCTTACGATATCATTCACATCTATATCACAGGTGTTAAGAATAATCCATACAATTAAAATAGCCAATTGAATGTTAACTTTTCTGCAGTGTAAATATTCTGATAGATTTTTTTAACTTTACATGTCTCTGGGAACTATTGTTATTATGAATACACCCACCCACACAAACACAGAGATTTTCACTTGATTAAAGAAATCAGTTATTGTTACAAATTTTATGACAAAGCATATGAATTTTACTATGTTTATTTTCTTGATCAATTAAATCTACAAGGTCCATGGTGTGAAGGTGTATGATCCAGTAACCTTAGTAAAACTAGGTAGGTCTAGATCTGGACCAATGCCAGGATAGGAGATTGCCTTCAGTTCCATTAGGCCATTCTCTCTCAACCTAAACTACCTGACTTGTTAGGATAAAAGTTGGTGAAAACAGAAGCACTTTAGAGTAAATCCAGGATATAAATGTAACCAATAAACACATAATCATGAAAGGAAAGTCAAAGATTGAAATACAGTTGGCCCTTCACATTTATGGCTTTGACTTTTGAAGATTTTATTATTTGTGGATTTGATTTATATGTTTGCTCTATGAATCTCTAGGTCCTCTAAAGTGCCAGAAGTTAATCATAGAGTCATTTTGGAAGACCTAGGGAGTTCTAGAGAAAACATTTCTGTATGCATTTGTAGATCCTCCAGCGTGATTCTATGATCAACCTCTGGTGAAGATTCCTAGAGAGGTGTTTTCTTAGGTAAAAAAGTGTTTGTTTTTTACTTGTGGTTTTTCTACTTTCATGGGGATCCTGCACCCCTAGCCCCAGCTATTGAGGGCTCCTCTACACTGTAGAAATAATGCAGTTTGACACTACTTTAACTGCCTCACTCCATCCTACTTAATCCTGGTTTTGCAGCTTTGTGAGGCACCTACTTTGTGGAGCTACAGCATTTAAAGTGCTGCATAACTGTGTTATTTCTACAGTGTAGATGCATCTTTAATTAGTGCTAGGTAAGGTAAAAGGCAGCAGGAATAGAGGGCAACCACATTACAGGTGGATAGGTTCTATCAAGGTACCCACAACTTTGAGTCGGTAAGATGTAAACCAGGCTATTGAGGATAGGGAGTCTTGGAGATGTCTCATTCATGTAAGCAGCAATCATGAATATGAAATATTTACTTAGATTTACTAATCCGTAGCTGTTTCATATTCTTGATTTCTACTTAGGTGCTCAGCAGATGGAGAGAAGAAACAGGGTCACTCTTGGGTTTTTCCAAATTAAGTGGAACCCCTGCTGTCTGCATGGCCTGTTTCCACAATGGGCTGGACACCCATGGCCAGTCTGCACCACGTGGCATGATTCACCATTCAATTTTTTTGCCCAACCCTCCATGCACTATTGCATCAACACACTGCCTGTGATTGCCAATTACCTCCTTGTCCTGCCCACCTGCCATCCCATTGGATGCCCAGTGTGGCCAGCCAAATAGTTTCACAAGCAATACACCGCCTGTACAGTGTTGGGGTGCCCAGTGACACATTGGCAAAACACAATCATGAATACATGCCCCCTGTTCTCCCTTTACCCCATGGCGTTTTTTTCATTATATATACTGTATATACTATATATTATATATATATTCGTGACCTGTCATGTTTGTCATAACATCTGTGATAACATGTGTAACTGTGTGATAACTAGATGGTGCAATGGGTCAGTCAGTGGTGCAGCTGCTGCTCATATGCTTAACAAAAGAATAAACCCATATGACACAAAAGGCACAAAAAGCTACATCTTACCGGGCCCAGGGTGCATGCACCATCCCACTTCCATAAGCCACCTGGGCCAGCCTTCATTCTTGAATTTACATCATGTTGTTTATATGCTGATGTGATAATGCACACTTTCTGCATGACAGTGGAGCAAATTGACTTTTTTTTTTTTTTGCTCCAGTTTTTCATCCCAGAGTGCAGCTTCATTCCAGTTGCAACCATTTCGATCTTGTGCATTCGCCCTTTAAACAGGGCGAAGCTGCTGCTGCTTCTTTTCTGTCTGTGTGGACAACCCTTTTGTCATATTTGTGATGCTACTGCCACAATTGTAACTCCCTCCAAAGCTACTGTACTGGGCATCAGCTGCATGAAGGAAAGGAGATGCATTCTACCAGCTCTTGGGGTGCAGGTGAATGTTTCTGCCATGGTTGAGGGGGCAGGCCAGAGAGGTTACTTAGTTAACTTATACTTAGTATACTTAACTAAGTAGATAATACAGGATTCTAGTGAAAATCTGTAACCCATTACATTTTTGGGTAATGTTAGCACAATGTCCCACCCACCATATATATATATGTTACATTTTTTCATTATTTTTTTCTTGCTAAAAATGTTCTCTTGGTACATTTTGGAACTCCACACATGCACACACATCTAGGGCATTTTATTACTTATAAAGATTTTTGAAGAAATAAAAAAGTAACAAGAAATATAATAAATTACCACTAATTTTCTTCAGTCTTAACATTTTTAAGCTATGAGGGAGGCTTTGGTATAACTTACATAACACATTTTCACAATTAAGTTTCCAGTATCTGGGAATGGGAAATATCAATTTAATTTAGTTTGTACAGGGGGGAA
The DNA here is from genome assembly GCA_034509955.1 of Urosaurus nigricauda. Taxonomy (NCBI): domain Eukaryota; kingdom Metazoa; phylum Chordata; class Lepidosauria; order Squamata; family Phrynosomatidae; genus Urosaurus; species Urosaurus nigricauda. Next base: position 353,589,979 of record JAOEGL010000001.1, on the reverse strand, counting down.
ATAATTTTTCTATAAAAAGCCACTTTGTTTTTAGAAGATGTGTATGTGTATATTAGATATTATCTCTCTTCTCTCTGAAACAGGAGGGAATGCTTCTTCTGAAATCTGTTAACCACCTGCAGCATTTATAAGCATTATATTGAAAATGAAAAATAAAATAAAATAAAAGGACCCACCCCTTAAACAAGGGAACTTTTAATTGTAACATTATTGAAATGTACTAGTTAGCACGCTTGTAACTTTAGTGCAAAGTCCAAGATTTACATATATTTTAAAATCAACCAAATCAAAACTAAACCCATACAATAGAAACTATTTATTTTCAGTTACACTATATGATTTTTTTTCTTGTTTTAAATAATTTTAAGATTTCATGCTACCTAGCATTTTCATGTATATGGACATCTGTGGTATGTGGTAAGTCTTATAATTGCTATAAATTGCTATAAAACTAAATATATTCATTTTTATGTTGTTTTGAACTATATTATTAGGGAAAAATATTTTCTGGAGTGCTGTGTCTGACTCCTAACTTTTTTGTTAAAGGATTCTTCCCCCCCACTTTTTTTTTTTTTTTGAAGGACCATTGTTTCCAGATCTGAATTAATAAAGAAATCTTTCTCCTTGTGAGGCCTATTAAGCACCTTAAGGCAAGAGCAACTCATTAATGAGTAACGGATGGAAAAGTTTTTTGCACGCTAAAGCTGCTGTTATTGTCATCAAAAGAACTTTTAAAAATCTATAATTTTCATGCATAGAAATAAAACTTAAATGTCTTTCTTTTATCTGATAATTTTAAGTTCATAAAGTCTTCTATAACCATTACAGGAAATACTGATTTCACATGTAGATTTTTTAAAAATTACGTGTATATATAGATAATGCCATGTGCCTTGTGCCATGTGATTGATTACTTCAAACTTTATCATTTACTTTGTTGTCTAAAAAGGTATAAATGGCTGCCAGACCCACTGACAAATCATTTAATTCACTGTGCAATTTCAGTGACTTTAATTCTCTTAAATGTAGCGACAGCATTTTAAGTGCTTTGAAAATCAGAGATGTATAAAAGTTGCTGTTTTGTCACTTTCCCTTTTCATTCTGTTACGTATCATTCAACTGTATGAAAAATCTCATGTTTTCCAAACAATGCTTGTGCACATGAGCTACTTGTATCTCTGAAGCAGGTGTTTACACAGATGAACATTAGGACCAGCACATGTTGACCAGGCTTGGTTAAAAATGCAGATCAAAATATGCATCCCATTGACAACAACACAATGGTGAGAAACATCCACATGCAAATAAGCATGTAGCACTTAATAGTGCATTAAATCTTTCCCTAGCCCAGGTTGCCCAAATGTGTAGACATCCACCCATAGATAATCATTCTCCTGAATGGAAGCAGAAATTGAGAGAATTCAACTTCCGGTGATAAAAAATTGTTTTTGTCATTTTTTTAATAACAGCGTTTCATTGAAAAAAATCCTCATTAAACATATCTTGTATGGGAGAGAAAGAAACAGACAGATTCACCAACCTTGGCAGGGACTACATAGGTGATCTCAGCATCAAAGTGTTTGTTCCACTGCCATGGACTTAGTGGCCATAAAATTTAGACTGCAAATCTTGGAAAAGGCGTTTACAAAGAAAAACGCAATTCTGTAATGTATCACATCTGATGCACCTCAGAAGGTCATGAATACATCAGACATGTTTTGCCTTTGCAACAGAAGATCACAAAAATTGAAATGTTGTGATGATGATCTTATTTTTAGAAGTCCTCAATGCTTTTGATATGTCTTGTGAAATGTTTCCATTTCATCATTCTGTATAATGCCATAATGTGACCCACAGGAAAACAAACAAAAAAAATGGCATGATTAATCTCGTAAGTGACTATGTATGATTTGGTTAATCGAGCAAATGCACTAATGGAACACTCAAAGTGAGGCCAAACCATTCACTTTTAAAATAAACCTCCTTTCAATAATTTTGATTAAACTTTATATAAATCAGTGCCTCAATACTATATCCAGTTGCACAGTCACATTTATACCTCATAATTACAGAAGTCATTGGAACTTCTATATGGTGTGTGTTTATAACAGGATGCAACCCTGTAGCCAATAGGTATTCTGTAGTGTAGAAATCTATAAACTACAATTTCCATGACAACATATCCTTTCTTAGATTTTAAAAGAGCTGTATAGCTATATTATTTTGTATTGTAATATATTATGAGAGGTCTTTACATTACAACATTTTAATACACTCTAAATTGGTCTCATGTTTCTTTTATGTTTCTGTTGATAAGTACCAAATCAGAAATAATGCTAACATAATATAAACCACACTTAAGGAATCCCATAATCATTTCCCCTGCTAGCTCAATGACTTGTCAATGAATGCAGAAAATCTGGGTTACATTTATACTTTTTTTGGCTTTTTAAAATATTTAAATTTAAAATTTAAATAAATAACAGAATTTTCACTTTGCAGTTGGGATAATGTATTTATGGAATGGTCCAAGACAAACAATTCAGATCAATATTTCTTTCAGGTTTAGAAGATGTCAATTTCATATTCAGGGTCATTACAAATTTTTCCTTTAACACATTTTATTTTCCCTTGGCACTCTATCTGATGTACTAGTCAAACAGCTTGTATTGCTGAGTCAGAAAACTTTGAGGCTACTAAAAACTAAACAACCACCCACAGTAAAGATGGTATTTTAAGATGGTGGTGATGGTGGTGGTTATTTATTTGTTTATTTATTTTTCTCAACCCAGCAAGTTATTAACGTATAATCTAACTTCTGTGCTAATAAGCAGGTGCAGCCATGTATTTTACCAAACTTATACAACAGCAAGGTGCTACAGGTGATTATATGAACAAAGACTGAGTTGCATAGAATGCATTCATGTTTGCTTGTCAAACCTCTCAATTCAGAAATGGTAAAATCATCTCCAAATCTTAGTCAATATGAAGAGAGAATACTTAAACCTTAAAGAATTAATATAAAAGCAGGTTTGTGCATTCCACATACCTGATATATATTGATTTTGTATTAAGAGAGTACATGCTTTGACATCCCCAAAGTAAATGAAATTATTACTCTCACAGATGAATTGGCAATAAACCCATCAAAGACTGATGGGACACAATACTCTCAGTGGTTTTCTTTTTTTAAAAAAATCTGCACTTTCAATTCATGACTTCACAAAGGAAGGACCCCTAGGTATCTTCTGTGAATAATGCTAATAACAGCAACAATAATAAGTATGACAATGATGATAATATAAAAGTGGATGCTCAGATGCAAAGCACTATTGCCAGGTCGATTTTCAATTACATTTCACTGATGTATTCATTTGTTTCTTAATGTGTTCATCTTGCCCATTAAGAATAATTAGCAGGCTTGCTCAGTGATTTCCTGGCTTCTGACTGTGATTTTCTCTCCTCCCGGGTTGACACCATTTTGACTTTTTAGAAAGATATTTCTGATATTATAGTGTAACTGGCATATAATTTAGAGTTCCAAAGAAATTTAAAGGACAAAAGTAAACTCTAATTTTAAATAAGGAGGTTATTTCTTTTTAATAGCTCAACAACAGAGCATGACACTAAGCACTTAGGAATCCTCCAAGATGGAATCCAGGGAAACAATATTTGAAATATGTTCACTTAAGGAAGTTTCTAGCTATCACGTATTGCTGAAGCATTGTGACAACAGCACTGAAAGTCAGTAGAAACATGTAGTGTGTTTTTTCACAAGTTTGCTAAACTAATACAAAAAAGTCAATTAACAGATAATATGTTCAACTTATTTCAGTGAGAATTTTTTAAAAGTATGAAGTGGATACAATTTTTACATATATTCAGAACTCTGATATAGCTTTGCTTTCCACATGGGTTAAAATGGGCACAAATTTATCTTAGTTAGATTGATAATGACTCTTGCCACTTCTTATGACTGTCAAAACATTCCAAAATGTAATCTAATACAATTACAAGTCAAATTGAGCTACCTACCTAGTTAACAAGAAAAAAAAAGCATCTGCTAACACAGAAGACATCAGCAATGTGATTAAACCTTTTGATGGTCATATGAGAAACAATTACATTTGTTTGATATCCAGTAACAAAAAAGTGGGTCTAAAATAGCATCCAGGTTAACAACAAAATCCTACCTGGGGCTATTCAGAAGCAAGTCCTATTGAGACAGTTAGACCTACTCCCAAGTAAATTTAATCAGTATAGTAATTTAATTAACTCCATTGTGTTATAATACTTCCCAATTTAACCATATTAGTTTTTTTTTTAAAAAAAGCAAAACGCTGCTTTTCCTCAATGTTTGTTTTTTGTTTCCTTCACAGAGCAAATTCAGTGAAGGCAAAGATCCATTACCATCGTAGTACACAGAATAAAAAATGATGGTATGGTATGTTATATTCAAGGATGGAAAAAAATACACAACATTTTTCTATATAAAGTAATAGAAGAACAAAAATACTCTTCTCCTCACTCCCATTTCTGATATGATGATTAGGGCTATATTTGTCCCTCTATTCTTCAAGCGTTTAAAAATAGATGTAGATATCTTAAGATCTGACATAACGGGCACAAGTGTTATCAAAGTCTGTTTACTAATATTCTTGCTTTACCTTAAATGAATGTTATGACCACTCACAATAAAGGTGTTAATGAAACTGAGAAAATTATTCCAATGACTCTAACAAAGCGATTTCTCCATAACTTTGGCATTTACACTACATCCTTCACAAAATGAAGACCCTTAACATGCAAATGCCATTACCATAAAGAACTCAAAGCAAACAGATATCTTCTGCATTTCACTCTCAATTTCTAACAGCTATTAATATTCACTATGGGACCCAGCTCTTCTACTATTGAAGACACTTAGTTAACTGAGAGGGAATAAATTGCAGTCATATCAACGTGCAAATTTGTTTACCTGCATATGTACTGCTAAGATTAAATAAGAATATGTTCCAATAAAGGAATACAATAACTGTACAAATGACAAACAGATGTTTTAAAACCTTGTTCTAATAGAAGTACTGGACAACTGGTAATTAATAGAGTCCTGACTCTTGTAGGAAGCTAGGGAAAGGTTAGTAATGCTATTATATGAACAAAACATCAACCAAATGTAAAAATTAGATAAATATAGACAAACAAAGTAATACTACAGAAATTGCAAAAGGTTATATCTGAAAACAAGCCCGATGTAAAACAGAGTAGAGGAAGAAGCAGAAGAAAGCAATGTGGAATTTATTCCCAGAGTTATTATTTTGTTATTGTTGTTGTTATTTTTTAAAATAGAACTTGTTAGAACAAAATACAGTATCTGAATAACATGATGCCAGTATTTTTATCTGGTCCCTTGGTGCTTTCTCCCTAAACATACATACCTTTCATTTTTTGATGTAAAACAGAATGTGAATTTATTCTAGGTAGCACTATAGATTTTTCAAGAATGTTATATATTTTAATTACGTATGCAAAATATGTATGTATGTATGTATGTATGTACATATGAACTCTCAATCTCTCTCTCTTTCCCTTTCCCTTTCTCTCTCTCACACACTTATTATTATTACACACATCCCTTGCTGTCTTTTTATATCAATTGTTGCTCAGCCAGTGAAAAAGGAAAGAGACCAACAAACCAGTTTTCTATCTGAATAAGGATACTTTTGATGGCCTTTTCATTTCCATCAGTTAACAGAACTTCTTTGACATCTGCAGAAATAGCAACCTGGAAGGGGGGGAAAAGAGCATAGCAAACAATGAGCAAATATGCTTGTCTGTGTGGAAGTGAAGACAGGAGTGACAAGCCTTCAGTATCATGCTTCCTCACCTATTTCTCTGTAACAGTCTTCAATCTTTTTTCATTTTATGTCTGCATTATTTTAATCATTCAATCAAATCAGTCAATACTTTTATCATTCCATTTGCGGGAGCCTCTATCTTGCTATCATTCTGTTCCGTAATTGCATTGTGACAGCGGATGATGGTATTCTGAGAGGCTTTCATTTGCGGGCTTCTGTTTATCTAGTAGAGCCATCATACGAGGCTGTCACTCTGCCTTTCAGCCTGCTTCTGTCTGACTGCCTGATGCCCTTCATATAACTTTGCATTGCAGGCAGATGGCTTTGTAAGGGTAATTTTTTTGTGAGCTTTGACATGCTCGCACATTGGGCTGTAACCTCGACACATTGTGTAAGAACGACAGGTTTGTCAAATGCCAATCAGTGTAACAATATGCTTTTATTTGTAGAGACATAAAAACTTGTCTAATGCACTGCACTGCTACATAATATCTCCTGAATACATGACTCAGAACCCAGAGAATGGTGAATGACGCTCCTGAATGGCCAATCTAATTCAAAAGAATCTAATTACCGAGAGCTCTGGATCATGTTTGTTGGTGTAATAATGCAGGCAAAACATTAGCAGCTATATCATGGTGCTCCAACTGTGATTCGCCAGGCTATTCCTGTATCTTAGCAAATGGGGGACTATAATCTGAAAGGGTTGGGGGGGTGGCTTCAGCGATGGCAATGAAAGACAGACCGTACGTGGCCTGGAATGTCACAACAAGAGATATTGACTACACTGAGGTAAAATGTTTCTGCTCATCGAGGCAACCATAAAATCAATATGATACGAAAGCAAGTCAATCTAGAAGGTCTCTCAAGACTCTGCAGCTTGACCGCAGCTGATTCTGTTGACAGTTCTCTGACCCAGCAGTTGGAGGCACTGGAACATTTTTTCCCTTTTGTTCTTCCCTCTGAATAGAATTGGAATTGAGAAAAGACCTACCATAAGCCCAGCCAAGCATGTCATGCCACCCCCTAGCTCACACACAGCAAGGCCCCTGAAAGAGAGAAAAGGAAATGGTAGAACCCATACAAATTAGATGAAAATGGTCAGAGAGACATATATGTTACAAGAACAAATTGCCATCTGTAGTGAGCGTCGAGGTACCAGGAAGTAGCAGAGGCAGGACTGGGCTACCTCATGTCGTTTTGTGTTTTAAAAATAATTATGAAATAGAAAAGTCACAAAGCAGGCAAACCAGTGGGGGTTCCCTCATTAGCGTTCAGTGCAACATTACCACCGCTGAGCTGAAAAAATCTGAGAAGGTTCTTTTTTCCCCCCTTGTCAATGGCACTGTCTTTTAGAACTAAACTAGCTAGAGTAGCGAAAGATAATTGTTAGGAAAGGATAACACTGTTAATTCACATTCATTCCTTCAAAAACAGTTAGACAAGTAAATGAAGGAATTAATATTATTTCTCACTCTCTCACTCTCCTTTCCTCCCACCCTCTGGTGAACTATAGAACGAAATATTTAACATTTCTAACAGAAAATGTAATGCTTGAAATAAACTATATACCTTATCTTTTAAAAAAAAAGAAGTAGAAGGAGTACGCAGGTGGAGAATTTAGCTCATGAATTGGCACTTGCAAGTGGCAATTGCAAGTGGACTGCAAAACATTCTGTTTGAAAAATGTTCTCAGCAAAACTGTTTTGCAAGTAAATATGTTTTAATGAAAGTCCCATTGACCTCAGTGGGGTTGTTGAAAAATAAGCATGAATATCCATAGAGTGAAACACAACAACTGAACCGGTTAATACAACACCAATCATGTACTTAGAAATGGCAAATGAAAATGGGCATGTTGAATATCTGATGTGTCTATTTCTATCACATTTTTGCAACAATCCTACTCAGTAACAAACTCATGCAGTAAAATACCATTTCAAAATATTTTTCTAAGTCTCTTGGTGAATAAAATTGTTTAAGACATATGAGAGGTTATATACCATGGAAAGGACACTTCTCTAGTCAATCCCTATTTTCCTGGACTCCTACTAGCATTCTGATTTGCTCTTCCTCAGATATCCCAACTCCTTGTATCAGTAGGTAAGGCCATCCCCCCTCCCCTAATATTTTCTCTTCTCCAAGACTGACACTGGAAAAGTAGAAGAAACCCTTAAGACAGAGCTGTAGAAGAACTAACTAAGAAGGAAAACACTTAGGAGCTTATTGCTCATCATTTCAAACAGGATGGAACGGGATGCAGGATGCAACGGGATGCAGGATGGAAGCAGTGATTATCACTCACTAAATCACCACCAAAACCCTGGCCATCAGCCCAGGGCCAAGCCAGGTCCAAGCCACATTCTACCAGCACTTTTTAGAAGTCGGAAACTTCCAACTTCTAAAAAGTGCTGGCAGATGACGGCTGGGAGCCGGGCTGATGGCGGCCAGCAGTTCGCCGGTGATTTAGGAGCAATAATCCCGCAATAAGCTCCTCAAACAGAATAACTTTAACAACCACCCCAGCAATAGCAATAGCAACAGCAATATCATTTACATACCAATTCATACTGCCTAAGCAGTCTCTAAGCAGTTTACAACTGTAAGCTAATCGCCCCCCAACAAGCCGGGTATTTGTTTTAGTGACCTCAGAAGGACACAAGCCTGAGTCAAGCTTGAGCTGTGGCTGGTACAGAACTCGCAACTTTATGGTTTGTGAGTGAGTGGCTGCAGTACAGGCATTTAACCACTGCACCATCAGAGCTCCCAGTAGAAAATATTCAGAAAGTAGCAGAATAGCAAGATCCTATACCTACAAATCTTACTTGTCTTCCACATGTATGGTAAGGAATAAGCACTTCTGTATATATTTATATATGTATGTATGTATTTACATTTAAATACTGACCCACCTAGATAGCAAGGGTCTGAGAATTTCTCTGGGTTTTCCTGGAAAACAAGGAATGTTTTCCTTTCTTTTTGCAAGATTCTTGGAGGACATATTGATATGTTATTTTGGGGGGTGTATAAAAGCATTGTCCAGGCGAACCAATATTCTCAAGGCACCAACATATCTTGCAATATCCTGCTTTTAAATAAAGTATCAGGGAGAAGTAGTTGTCAATTTTAAGTGTCTAATCAATCTAACCATAGAAGCCTTAAATTCCTCTAGGGGAGATATACTACAAAGAACCTATGCTACTTTTCTGGCTAAATGAACTATAACCTTTACTGGAGACTGTTTTCCAAACAGGATCAAAATTCAAAATGACCTGAATAGACTAGAAAGCTGGGCCAGTGCTAACAAAATGAAATTCAATGCGGAGAAATGTAAGGTTCTGCACTTAGGGCGGAAAAATGAAATGCACAGATATAGGATGGGGGACACCTGGCTGAATGAGACAACATGTGAAAGGGATCTAGGAGTCCAAGTAGACCATAAGCTGAACATGAGTCAACAGTGTGATGCGGCAGCTAAAAAAGCCAATGCAATTTTAGGCTGCATCAATAGAAGTATAGTTTCTAGATCAAGGGAAGTTATAGTGCCACTCTATTCTGCTTTGGTCAGGCCCCACCTGGAATACTGTGTCCAGTTCTGGGCACCACAATTCAAAAAAGATGTGGAGAAACTGGAGCATGTCCAAAGGAGGGCAACTAAGATGGTGAAGGGTCTGGAAACCTTGCCCTATGAAGAACGCCTTAGGGAGATGGGGATGTTTAGCCTGGAGAAGAGAAGGTTAAGAGGTGATATGATAGCCCTGTTTAAATATTTGAAGGGATGTCATATTGAGGAGGGAGCAAGCTTGTTTTCTGCTGCTGCAGAGACTAGAACGCGAAACAATGGATGCAAACTGCAGGAAAAGAGATTCCACCTCAACATTAGGAGGAACTTCCTGACAGTAAGGGCTGTTCGACAGTGGAACACACTCCCTCGGAGTGTAGTGGAGTCTCCTTCCTTAGAGGTCTTTAAGCAGAGGCTGGATGGCCATCTGTCAGGGATGCTTTGACTTGGAGTTCCTGCATGGCAGGGGGTTGGACTGGATGGCCCTTGTGGTCTCTTCCAACTCTATGATTCTATGATTCTATGATTCTATGAAAATTTTCACAGATCAACAAGACTCAGACTCACAGTTTACTGAAGACCGGTGCCCTTTGTCATGTGTAGATGGATTTGTCTTTGTCATGTGTTGATGAATTGTTTTTGACTTTGTCATGTGTAGATATTTTTAAAAACATGATAAAAGATTCAATTTCAGAACAAAGTTGTTGTATATTTGGATTGAAATAAACATGTATAGTCTCTGTCAGTTCTTTTCACTTCCTGTGAAGTAAAGCAGAAGGTCTGCTTCTTTAATTACAAATGTATAATAAAATAAATTCATTTATTTATGCAGTTCCATCTATATACATTCTTGCATTGATAGTACTCAGCACTCAGTACATAAGTACTGAATTTCCCCTCCCCTTGATCCTTTCTATTATTGAAATATATCTTATAAATTGAGGTCCTAAGAAAAGATATTGGTTATTAAAGACCCCTTCCACTACAACTTTAGACACTGAGGGCCCGTTCCCACTACCTGGAAAATCCATTGCCTGAACCGATTCCTGAAATCAGTTCTGAAAAAACATCCCACTATATTTGCACTGGTTTCAGAATCAGTTCAGTGGTGGGGGAGGCAGGTTGATAGCTTGGTTCGTCTCTGTCCTCTCCTGCCCCCTAAAAAAAAGGCCACAGGGAAGCTGGTCAGCAGCCAAAGAAGCTGGTAAGGAAGCTGGGCCAGGTATTTTGGGTCCAGTAGAGGCCAGAGATGGGCTGGGCCATCAAGCTTCCCCCCCCCCCCCCAACAATGAACCAATTCCTGAAATTGGTGCAAACACAGTGGGAACCATGTTTTTTCAGAACTGGTTTCAGGAATCAGTTCAGGCAACGGATATTCCGGTAAGTGGGAATGGGCCGGAAGGAGGTTGCAAGGCTTGCAGCTGCTCTGTGACCTCCTTTCAGCCTCCCCGGCAGTGGGAGATTTAGAAAAAAACCCAGAGAAGCTGGTCAGCAGCCAAAGAAACTGGTAAGGAGCCCCACCACCACCACTACCATGTCAGGCTGAAAGTGGGAACCAGGGAAGATTTGATACCAATTTGAATCTGCCTGGTCCCTACTTGGGCGGAATCGATTTATTTCTAAATAAATCAATTCAGCCCCGCAAACATCCCACTTTCCCAGTGTCTTTTTGACATAGGTTAAATGGGCAAAAATGGGCAAAAAGCATGGCCTCCCTTTCTGAATCGATTTCTGAAATCAGATTCAGTGGGAACCATGCTCGTTTAACCCGGATCACAATCCCAATTTAAACGTAGTGGGAACCAGGCCTGATATTCAGCTTCCAAGCTGTCAACCAGACAACCAGAGCATATGCAGCTGGGAATGGTAAATCAGATCTTGCAAGAGAATGGCTGCATGCAATGAATGGGCTACACTTTTCCACCCCCTTTTCTAGTGTTAGAAGATTGAGCCAGGTTAGTCTCAGTCACATGTGCTTCCCTCTCACATCTTGCTTACAGAGCCTAAATCCATTTATCTTGGTTGAAACCATTTCTCGATGTAAAAATAGGTTCCAAGTGTTAACCACTGAGTTTGAGAAGGAAACATACTAATTTATGAAATTTAACAAATAAATATGAATGTTTCTTATATCAGTTGTGATAGTGCTCTTTTTAAAGTTTTTTTAGAGCAATAAATTGTGGGACAAGTTGTACAGTCTGACGTGGTATAAGCACTGTGTAAAGGTAAATAGGTGGGCAGACAGATAGTAGACATAATATATAATATTTGTTTGCCACCTTTTGATTAAAAACTAGTGATTGAGTTGTCCTACAGATTGCTAAAATAATTTATAAAGGTAAAGGTTTCTCTTTTTATGTGATTGTCTAATGTCCAACTGTAGGGGCGGTCCTCATCTCTATTACTAAACCAAGGGAGCCAGAATTGTCAAAGATGGGTCCATGGTCATGTGGCTAGCATGACTGCATGGAACGCTGTTACCTTCCCACTTAAGTACCTGTTTATCTGCTTGCACTTTTACATGATTTCAAACTGCTAGGTTGGAAGAAGCTGGAACTAGTGATGGGAGCTCACACTGTCCCATGGTGCTTGGGTCTCAAATTGCTGATGTGCCAACCTTCCAGTTGTCAGAGTCAGTGTCTTAGCCACTAAACCACTAGATACCTACTATAACCATTAACATCATCACTATACAGGTTGAGTCTCTCTTATCTGGAATTCTGAAATCGGAAATACTCAAAAATCCAAAAAACTTTTTTCATGGGTAGCTGAGATAGTGGCACCTTTGCTTTCTGATGAGTCATTCTTTGTTACATGCACAAAATTATTTTTAAAATATTATGTGTAAAATTACCTTCATGCTAATGTGTATAATGTGCATATCAAACATAAATGAGTTTCAGGTTCCATCTCCAACATATCTCATTATGGCATATGCAGGTATTCCAAAATCCAAAATACTTCTGGCCTCAAGAATTTCAGATTTAATGTTTGTGTCTAGAACTCTACAGAGGGGTGTAAGTACCATTTTGATGGTAGACCATGCTGTACTCCTTTTTAAAATAAAGATAGTAGTTTTTTAAAAACAAAAAACATTTAGGAGAACAAAGAATGAACATATAGCAGTTCTTCTTGGGAACTCTTGGGAATCCCTGTATCTTCCCAGCCCAACCTAGGGAAGAAATCAGTCTTGGCTAGTATGTGTCATTGGACTTGCATCTCATCATTCTTTCATTCTTCTATCAGTCTTATAACTATAAAAATTATAATTGGACAATGGTTCTTCTCTGAGCATGACCTTCTTTCTCTGCATTTTCCACCTGCATCCAAAGCCACTTACCAAAATAGATTATATCTTAGTCCTGTTTCATGATAGATAGCAAAATCAAGAGAGCCCGGTGAAATTCATCTCCGATTGGTAGATAAGTGAGATTAATATGTATCTTGGCAGGAAATCAGAATTAAGTTCTTATTCCTGCATTTGCCAAGAAATATCAACAACTAAGTTGCAAGCTCTATAGAGAGAAAATGCAACAGATAGGGCTGATGACCAAGCCAAAGACAGAAACTGCTTGCTGTATGCTCAACCCCTGGATGGGTGGGATTACTGTGTTTATCATACTATAAGAATGCCAATCTAACAGAGTTCTCACTGATTACAACTACACACTGTATGTGAAATGTGTTGAAATGCCTGAAGTGTATATATTCAACTGATTACGGTAGTGTATAAATCCCTCTAGAGATGCCTGTTAGAGATTCCTCAAGTGAAGATATGAAATAGAGGTCATGTGCCAACATGGCTGAGGCTTCTGGGAGGTGAAGTCCAAAATCTCTTAAAGGGCACAGTTTGGGGATCACTGGCCCTGATGATGTAAAGCTGGTGTAAAATGAAGATCTTCCCCAACAGGAGAGAATATTTGTGTATCGTATGTTTTGGTCTACATCAATAAATAGCAGGAAAGACCTGCTTACTTATTCTTCCATCATAAATGTACTGACATTCTAGATCATAAGGGCATGTTAATGTCAGCTTCCCTATTTGGACAATATTACTGGAGTGGAATAGAATGTAATAAGAGCTGGAAATATGCAAATCATGTCCCTCTTTCTAAATTTTCAAAAGGGCTGCTTATAGAGATATAAGTCTTTCAGAACTTTACAGTGATCAGTTAGTGCTAATGTGTGAAAGCAATTAATCTGTCTATCAAATGTCAATTTCCCTGGGTTCAAAAGTCTCTCTGAGAGGGTTCCTTTTATTATATTTGAAGTAGCAAAGAGTCTTGTATTAATTTGTAGTATACCATGAAGCCATTGTCTGCATTCATAGCTCTGCTAATGGATTGGATGTGGATCCTGTTACATTCTATCCCACAACTGTATAAATATACTTTATAGCCTAAGGTATTATTATTATTATTATTATTATTAACCTTTATTTATATAGCACTGTAAATTTACACAGTGCTGTACATACAATCTTATAATTAGAGGGTTTCCTGCCCTCAGGCTTTCAATCTAAGAGAGACAACACAAAAAGAGAAGGGAAAGATGGTGGGAAAGGAGATGAGGTCCAGTGGTTCTTCTCTCCCTCTGGGGCCTGGACCAAGGCAGATGGACTGGAGGGAGGGCTCGGCTTCTTAATACATAGTTGTCCTCCTTTTAGGGTTATGACAACCAGTCACCCTGGGTCCTAGGCTACATGAAGCAAAGGTCTGAGTTGGTAGAGTGGGTGCTTGGTATGCATTGGGGTTTGGTTCCAAGATTCCCTGTGGATATCAAAATATGTGGATGCTCAAGTCTCATTAAATACAATGGCATAGTAAAATGGTGTCCCTTATATAAAATGGTAAAATCAAAGTTTGCTTTTAGAATTTTTTCAAGGAGGAGGGAATATGTTCCAAACCATGGATGGTTAAGTCTGTGGATGCAGAATCTGTGGATATGGAGAGCCCACTGTATAAGACAGGGTCTTATATTCTTCATTCTTTACTATCACTTTGTACTGCATTTGAAGAAGTGGGTTTATATCCAAGAAAGCTCATAATAAAATAAAAAACAGTAGTCTTAAAGGTGCTGCCATATTCCTTTCTCTCCCCCCCCCCCATCAGTTTTATGCTGAAAGAGATTAACACGGCTACTCCTTTGAAAACTACTTTGTCATGAGCAAACTATTTGGAGAACCTTTATGGGTGATTGTAACAGAAAACAGGGAAGAAGCAAGCTGTCACTATAGTCCCAACATTAAGACTAGGCCTAACATTTTCCAGGATATCCAAGCATCTTTTGAGTGATGGCTAGCTAATGTCTTGCCAAATTCACAGGGTGTGCTTTTTTCAGCTCCCAGTGTAATAAAGCTCAGTTACCACAGATGCTAACCTGTTTGATTGGTGGTTCACTATCAAAGTTTTATAGATTTCACATTGTAGGCTTACTTTCAAAGTCACATAAATTTCTTAGATCTTCAAGCCAAGAAGGTATCTGAACTCCAGGACCCAGTCCAGAACAGCTATCTCGTGATCTCATCACACAATGGGTTTTCAAGGCATATCTGAATAGACAGACACATAATTGATTCTTTTCCACAGGGAGAACTGTGCAGTCATGATTTGGGTGAAAGTTGCATCTCAGCTCTCTTCTATCAAAGCAAAATAGTTGGCAGGATTTTAGTGGCAGATTGGCTCATTATTCAACATACTGATTGGCTGTTGAGGAATCTCTAACAAGTATAGATACTATGTGCATATCAGAAAATATCCAGCTAGTAGGATTTATAAGATTTCCAAACCCAAATACAAATGATACCCATATACTGAGCCTTAGGTATACTTTCATTCTCTTCCAGTGCTTCTCTGGATTTTCTAGTGAATCCAAGAGCAATGAGCAAAAGTCATCCAGTAGTGCTTTGTGGTACACTGCCACAACAGCCATCATTTCCATCTGCAGTAACCATGTTTTTCCATGTGTGCTGGCAGCCCTGCTAGGATGCATTGGAGCCACCTGAGCCTCCAGCACTTTTCTCCAAACCCCCTCATTTTTGCAAAAAATGCCCACATTTAGAGGAGCAATTTTGTGAGGCTGAGAGAGTTGGATTATTCAAGATCATAGGTTTCCATGCCTGACTGGGTATTTGGTATCCAGAATCATAGTCCAGTCCAAAACATTACATCACACTTGCTCTTAAGATTTTTGGTTATTATTAAGTATAAAAACATAACTATGTATTAAGAAGCTGAACCCTCTCTCCAGTCCATCTGACTTGGTCCAGGCCTCAGAGAGAGAGAAGAACCACTGGATCTCATCTCCTTCCCACCGCCTTTCCCTTCTCTTTTTGTGTTGTCTCTCTTAAATTGTAAGCCTGAGGACAGGGAACTGTCTAATTGTAAGATTGTATGTACAGCATTGTGTAAATTTACAGCACTATATAAATAAAGCTTAATAATAATAATAACCATACCAATTGCTTTTCCAACATATTGGTGTGGGTTTTTTTTTTTAAATCAAGAGAAGGTCTTTGAATTTTGGTATTAATCTTATCCATAGATCCTGCAGAAATCCCCATCCATCACATTGTCTGTTTAGTCTGTCCATCTAAGAAAGAAGTAAACTTTATCCTTTAAATGCATGTGGGAATGAAAGTGCTGTAACAAAGTAGTAGCTATAATTAAAAACAAAACAAAGCAACAACAACAACAAAAACCCAAGACCAGAGAACCAAATTTGCTACTTAAATTCTCATTTTTCTTCTATGGATTGTGCTTATATCTTTAAAAAAATTGAAAGGGAGTAGTTAAGGAAAACCTCTTAAAGTGCACATTTTCATGTAAATACTACTTATTCTTTAGGAAGCACAAGTAAATATTACTTGGCCGTTAGGCAGTATATATTTCCAAATGAGGCTATTTCTTTAAAGCATATTATTGAAAACCTTCATGTAAATAAGTATATACTTACAGATAATAGAGCTTGTTAAAACATGCCCTATTAGCATAAACAGCTCTTTGGAAACCATTATAGTCTTTTCAATAAATATGTAATTTGGCGATCTTTATAAAATGAGAATTAAATATGAAAGTCCTCACCAACTAAAACTGGGCAGATCACATTCTTGTGTACACCGCAGCAATTAATACCTGCCAAAGCCAACAGAAACCATGGCTTTTCATGAGATTTCACATATCATGTGCAGTTAAAAGTTGACCTGCCATTTTGGGAGAGGAATGCATTGGTTGGAATTGGACATAACACCTTCATTCTCAGTCCATCTGTAATATGAGAGTAGCATCAATTAGATAATGGCAAAGGTAATCTATCATCTGAGTAGAGGAAACATTTTGCCTTGAAACATTGGTGCATGATGCATCCCTTGGCTGGCTAACATGCCACAGGGGGACTGGGTTTCAAAGTTCTCTGTTGAAAGGAGATTCCTTACTTTCTCATACGAAGCTAAGACTTCTTATGTACACAGCTGAAAGCTCCGTATGAACCAAGTATTTTTATTTCAACAAGGGTTCTATTCTCCTCACAGTTCTCTTTACGCATTAAAATACTATTACATCAATAAAACAAACTGCATCCCTCCCCCCTTAAAAAGATATTAAATCTGTTACAATTTAAGTTTATGAATACACTTCTTTATTTTATGAATGAATTGACATTTTATGCACAGTTGCATAACAGTTACAGCATCCCAGAGTCCCTACTGCGCATGTCTAGGGTTCAGATTAGAGCTGGAGCTAGGGTTTGGGAGCTTTAAAAAACTGCACAGTTGCACTGCAGCATTTAGACACAGCTGCATTGTTACAACCTTTTAAAAAAGAAGCTGGGAAAAGCAGGTCCTTTTTAAAGCTGCTTTTTCCCCACTAAAATGCAAAAGAAGTGCGTTCATGCCAAACTTTCAGTGTGGGTCATCTAAAGGCTACACTTTCATGCAGGCATGAACATACCCCTTTTTGCCAGTCTAGATCAGCCCTATGAGTCCTATAATTTGTGCTATCTCCATTTTGAGAAACTCCCATCCGTCTTGAACTCCCTTTTCTTTTAGTAAACCTGATCATGGGATCACCCGCAGTATTTCTCTAAGTTTACTAAAATCAGCTTTCCTAAAATTTAGAATGTGTGTCTGACTATGCCTGGCTTTTCCTTTCCACTGTGTAACAAACTCCAGGAGATCCACCTTTTGGACAATGAAACTGTCTTCCAGGCAAGTGAGGAATTTTCTAGACCTTGAGGATTTGGCAGAGTTTGACTTCCAGCAAATATCCGTATAGTTGAAGTCCCCCATTACTACTACATCTCTTCTTTCTATGTGGTCATTTATTCTAGAAAGGCATCATCCAATTCCTCTATCTGACTTGAGAGTCTGTAGTAGACTCCCACAATAACATCCTCGTTGTTTCCCTTCCCTTTAATTTTTATCCAGATGTTCTCCACATGGTTTCCAGTATTGATGTCCTGGATCTCTTCAATGGTGTAAATATCCCTGACATATAATGCTATTCCTCCTCCTTTCCTGTTTACCTTATTTCTCCTAAAAAAGTTATACCCTTCTATTATTTCATTTCAATTATGAGACTCATCCCACCAGGTTTCAGTAATGCCTATTATATTATATTTGCTTTGTTGTGCTAGGAGTTCAAGTTCATCTTGCTTACTTCTCATGCTCAGTGCATTAGTGTAGTGACATCTAAGACCGTGTGTGCCCTTTACATGCTACCTGTGCAAGTTTTTTTTGCCTCCCAGTTTTGAGTCCTTGCACTGTTTGCCTTGTTCCCTCTATGACATTTTGACTATTTTCCCAGTCCTTTTGTCTTCCAGAATACTGTCTCCCTTCCCCACATAACTCAGTTTAAAGTCCTCCTGATCAGATTCTACAGACTGTTGGCAAAAATGTCTTTGCCAACTGGCATGATATGCAACCCATCCCTTGCCAGAAGTCCCCCCCTCATGGAACCACAGTCCATGATCCAAGAATTCAAATCGTTCTTGGTGACACCATCTGCAGAGCCAGTTGTTTACATCAGATATCTTCCTCTCTCTTCCTGAACCATGCCTTTCAACTGGCAGAGACAAGATGACAACCTGTGCATCCATTTCTTTCAGCTTCCTACCCAGAGCCCTGTAATCCCTTCTGATATACTGAAAGCTGTCTTGCTGTATCATTGGTTCCCACATGAATCAAAAGGAAGGGGTATTGGTCAGTAGGCTTGACCAGTCTTGTCAGCCTCTCTGTCACATCAAGGATCTTTGCCCCGGGAGACAACACACCCGAGACATCTTGTCAGGCCACAAATCACTTCTTCTGTACCCCTCAGCAAGGAGTTCCCCACCACGACCACATGCCTCCTCCGAGGCTTAGCAGCAACTGTTCCCTACGGTGGAACTCCAACACTCCCCTGCTCTGTCCCTGAAGTCTGTCCATGCTGGTCCTCCTCCTCCTCTTCAATAAGGGAAAGGGCTTCAAAACAATTCTGTAGCTTCAAGCTCCCAGAACAATCCCTGGAAGCCACTTTGAGGCTGGCTAATGTGGCCTGAAGCCACTGGAAAAAAGAGAGGCAAGAAGCTGCTCCTGCTGGTGGCCTGTTTGTGACTGTAGCATGGCTGGCTTTAGCACTGTGGCATCTAGTCACCATCATCCCAGAGCCCAGCCAAGAGATGCACCATGCGCCAATGTTTCAAGGCAAGATGTTTCCTCTACCAAGATGATAGGTTGCCTCTGCCATTATCTAATTGCTGCTACTCTCATTTTACAGATGTGGGACTGAGAATGAAGGTATTATACCCAATTCAAACCAATGTGTTCATCTCCCA
Source organism: Urosaurus nigricauda (assembly GCA_034509955.1). Lineage (NCBI taxonomy): Eukaryota > Metazoa > Chordata > Lepidosauria > Squamata > Phrynosomatidae > Urosaurus > Urosaurus nigricauda. The sequence continues at coordinate 353,570,749 of JAOEGL010000001.1, read as the reverse complement.
AAATGGGAAGGTATTATTGCTGGTTTGCTTGACACCTCAATTAACTTGTCTGGCTGGTGGGAAAGCTAACTTTTTAGGAAATGGGTAGCATAAATCTTACAAAAAAAAAGGAACACAGCTAAATAGCAGAATCTATATTTTGCCTGCAGAATGTCCCAGGTTTGATCTCTGACATACTGGTTTGAAAAGGAAAAAACAAGGGATCAGATAACAGACGGTGGGATAGATATTACCAGAGATCTCAGAATGCTGTTGCCTGTTGTGATAGGTAATAATAGGCTAGGTGGACAGATAATAAGTCCTAGTTTAAGGCAGATTCATGTGTTTTTAAGAAACTGAATAACCATTTTTCCAACAGCAACAACAGTGCAAATATTTGATTCAACAGTATAGTAGTTGATGAATGTGGAAGTGGAGTAGCTCACATAGCTACCTTGCTACAGGGGTTGGGATATTCCCTAACAAAAGGCAAAGGATATACAAACTCCCAGAGTTTATATTCCCAGAGCTGAATGTACATAGAGTTAGCTTTGTAAAGTGGTAGCACAGAGCAATACTAACAGAAAGGGAGGGTTAAATCCTCAGTGTAGTGAAAATGGAAGAGGATGTTAACATCAACCTGGAGGACCAAGAACACCATTCTTGCATAGACACAGAATGGGTGGGTTTAAATATTGAGCTGATAATCCATTCTTACTTAAATCAGGTGTGATGGTAACCAGAAATGATCCCTTGAAAGAAAATGTAATCTGGGACTATAGTCTGAAAAGTTTTGTCTATGACTTAAGACAGAAATAAAGGCAGGCTATACGCTACTGAAGATAGACATGTCTACTATGGAACTGTAAGGATTCAGTTTGCCTTACTAGTTGCAGTTTTGTGAAATGCCCAGTACATCTTGGGAAATGAAGAGAAGGCAAACAGATGGAATGCCCATCCTTTTCTCATTAATAGATCCTACTGAATAGCCTGGTTCACTGCAATTACAGACATGGGTAGTAGCACATGTAGTGCACACAGAAGATCTCTGGATTAATGTTTGATTTCTCCAGGAAGTCAGGAAACTGTCTGAAACTCTAGTGAGCCAGTGCCAAACAGTACAGTCAGTAGCAAACTAATAGACCAACCAAGGAAGAGGACATCTTCTTATGTTCCTAGAACTTCTAGGAATTAATGCAAATACAAGTGCTGGTGATGATGACGAAGATGACGACAATGATGATTGGCAAGGTAACTCCCACAGTTGCAAGAGATCATAGGCACAGCACTTCTGACAAGTCCAATCATGGACCATCTTGGTCTCGCTTGAGGTATCTGTTCACTGACTGCAAGTGATAAAGATAGCAACTGGACTGGTACAACTATCTCTTTACAACATCTCCAGAGTGTGTCGACTGCCAAGACAGGGTGCTTTTTAAATTTTTTTTGGCAATCAGGATGATCTCTATTTTGCTGCTTTGCAATATTGCTGCTGTTTCCTACTTTTAATAAAAGAAACCTAAACAGTGGTAATAGATCAAAGTTTTTAAAAATTGTATTGAAAGAAATAGGTGTAGGCTGAAAATTGGATGGCCCAAATAAAGAGAAACAGCTTCATGGTGTGTGAAAAAATTTGGTGCCTTGCCACAGGCAGACGTGCCTATTATTTTATTATTAATGTTTATTTTAGCACTGCCATCTGTGGTGGTAGCAACAATGGAGCTCTTTCTGGAAGCCCCCTTTTGTTGGTAACTATATTTCACTCTCAGAATGCCCAGCATAGCACACTTATTTTGTTGCTGATTTTTCAAAAAGGTGAAAAGATTACTGACCACTACTACCCAAATTTTTCCAAACTTTTTGTACCTTATCACTAAGAAATCATTGAAGAACCTGACACCCTGCTATGCCACCTATGACTTGGGTAATGATTTTTGTTCATCTCTATGCAACCTACCATGATAGTGAACATTGGCTTTCTTGGTATTCAGGATGAATTGTGCCACCCTTCACCATGAAGCATGCTTGTACCCTTTTGAAATTCTCCTAGATTGAATGACAGGATGTGTCTTGCAAACAGCTGCAAAATTTGCCAGGTTTCCATTTCAACACCTTACCTCCCAGTTCATTCTCATAGTCCCTTAGCAACTGATCTCCTGGGAATCCATCAAGTGTAAATTTCTTCAGCCTGCCAAAGCCAAGAAACTTGGTCTATTGTGTTTTTCATACTGTACCAGCATATCTTGGTGTGAAGTCTAGTAATCTTTGGTGTATAAATATGTAAAAAACACAGAGCACAATGGCATAAAACATGCAGGGAATGCCAGAAAGACTCTAGGATCAAAGCTTTCCTTTAAAAAACACACTCCACCTTCTAAGAGAACTCTTTGCTGACTTTCAAAATAGAAGTCAGAGCAAAGGATGCCTTTATCCCCACTCCCCACCCCGACCTTCACAATCAGTGCTGATCGATTGGTGCCTCACTTTTGTTTCCTAAAAATCAAAGTGAAATAAAACGCCTTGAGTGGAAATCAAAAGTCTTTGACATATAGCAGAAAGCTTGCTGTGCAATATTAGTACCCAAAGGCAGCTCCAAATTCTTTGTTAAGAGCAACATGCTTTCACCTTGAACTTTTAAAAACTCAATCTGATGACTTAAATCATGGCAATCTTTACTATGCAAATATAACAAATGGATTAAAAAGGGACCTTTATAGGTTGTTTTTTTTACCTGAACTTTTCATGTTGCTTGAGGCAGTAGTAAGCTAGTACCTCTTCAGAAGGCCATATACCTATAAAAAACAAACAAAAATATAGGTGCTTTAAGAGAACCATCTCCCTTTATATTTGAAAACACACTGTTAGATCTGTCCAAAGTCCCTTTTTATCTGTGTTCCTAAACTTAAGACAGAAAATAACAAGCAAAAATAGTGCAAGGCACAATACTGGAGCTCCTTAACACAGATAAGGCAGAGCACATTTCCCTATGATGTGCCTTTCCCCCCATTCCATGGGTTCCCTCTGCTCTGTGTTTTTCCTTCAATTCTTCTGGAAGTAAAATAATTGCTAACATTAATTAGTTATAGGACTCATTTGAGACTCCCCCCATACATTATCAACATGCATATACACACCGACTCAGTAAGCAATCCTGATATCCTCATGTGTTTGTCTTTGCCACTGTCCTTTGGTGTATTGTGTTACTTCTGTATACTCATAAACATTAGGCAAGAAGTAACTTGATACCACAGAAGATACAACACTGATTCTATACAACATGCAAGTCACATCAAGATTACAGTATGCCCAACTACTCATGCAAATTTGTAAAATACTATACAGAAAAATCTTGACCTTATCAAAATTTTACAATATTTATCAATACATGTGTACATATCGTCAACATAGGAGAGGATAGAAGATGGGAGCAAACTGAAGATATTATATACTGAGGCAACTGCATATATAAATTTTTGATAAAACAATACAGAACAGAATAGTGGGGAAATTCTTAATGTAAACAAGACTAGGTAATTTAGAACTCCAGCAACAGGGTCATGTACAGGTTGTGTACATGACCTTATCTGAAAATGCTTGGGACCAGAGGTGTTTTGGATTTTGGGTTATTATTTGGGGAGGGGGTAGATTTTGGGATACCTTTACAGTCAGCCCTCCACATTTGAGGCTTTGACTTTTGCAGATTTGATTATTCATAGGTTTGATGAATAAGTTCTCTCCAGGAATCTCTAGTTCCTCCAGTGGAACTCTGTTATCAACTTCCTCCAAAAGCTGCACTAGTCTGGAGAGCCTAGAGATTCCTAGATAGAACACTTCTCTAAGCATTTATAGGTTCTGCAGTGGAATTGTGATCATGTTCCAGCAGATGTTGACCATAGAGTTGCCTTGGAGGACCTAGGGATGGATCCCTAGAGAGGTGTTCTCTCAGGTAAAAAAAAAATAGCAGGGTTTTTTTTGGGGGGGGGGGGTGTTTTTCCATTTTCATGGGGGTCCTGTGCTCCTAGCCCCAGCAAAAGTGGAGGGTCCTCTCTAATTGCATATATGTACATAATGAGGAATCTTGGAGATGGGACCCAAGTCTAAACACAAATTTCATTTAAGTTTCATATACACTTTATATGAAGGTAATTTTATACATATTTTTAATAATGTTGTGCATGAAACAAAGTTTGTGTACATATAAACTTCAGAAAGCAAAGGTGTCACTATCTCAGTGACCCATGAAAAAAGTTTTTTGGAACATTTTGGATTTCAGAATTCTAGATAAGGGAGACTCAACCTGTACTTCATTTATAGCCTTGTACTTAATTTAGATGTCAATGAATATGTCATATGCATTTGTTTACAGGTCTCCATCCTCCATGCTCATTTGGTCAGATCATGTATCTAGTATTTACATTCTGAAATATTTGACAATATTCTGAGTTACAGCGAATAAAGTATATATTGGCACATGCAGTGTATCCACTCTGGCTCAGCAATTTCTGACAGCACAAGCAGGTAAACAACAACAAAAATAAAAACACTGCATATATTGTTCTAATCAAGGATCATGGTTTATTTCCCCCAAAACAAGCCAGGATTAAAAGGCAATAATGAACCTGGGCTTTTAAAGGGAATCCAGTCAAGATTCTGATGATATACTAAGAGTGAAGCAAACCTTTATTGGTAAAGCTACTTTTCTTATGAGGAGGAGGATCTATTTATGAGTTAACAGGTTGTATGCATTAGCCTCTAGCCATGTTCTTCAGAATCTTGGTTTATCATTCTGTAAAAACACCCTTCGGAAATGTAGGATTTGAAAATGTGTCATCCCATGTAGTTATGAAGTTCACGGATCGTTTCTGATCAAGTTATTCTTTCTCATGCTAATCCACTATATATTTTAAATATATGAGGTTAAAATTATATTCTGTATTACAGGGTGAGGTAGAAATATTGAATCTTGAAGAGAAACGACAACGCAGAAAGAATCACAACTTGGAAACATCACCCAAGGAGACTTTCTGCTGTGCTTTCTGTAACCGGACTTGTATATCTTGGATCCGCCTTTTTAGTCATCAACACGCTTGTAGTAAGCATGGGATGAGTCCTTCCTGAATCTTCATTAGCGAAGAAAAGCCAGAGAGATTACAGGGTGAGGTAGAAATCTAACAAAACACAAACCTATGGTAAAATCTTTTCCTGTCATCCCACCGGATGGAACTGCTTCCATCAGTGTATCTGGAAGAGGGAGATTCTGTCCTACAAGGCTTTACATGCCATTAAAACCAATTCTGCAGGTCAGGAAACCCTCTGAAGAAAGATTTCAGATGGCATGGCGGGATCTGCTGGAGGTAAATGACATGAACATCCCTTTGTACTAGCCTAGGTCCACTAGCCACAATATTTGTACTGGTGAAGAAATGCTGTTAGTATCTATGTTATATTTTGACATTCTAAAATGAAAGTGAAGGCATTTGAAAGTTAAAATGTCAGAACTGGTGTAACAAAAGGATTATGAATGTGAACTGTGAACCAAGCTGCTATGTTTCAGATCTCCTCTCAGTGAAGGACTTGCTCATCATATGACCTCAAGGAAGGCCTATTTTCAGTTTACTGCATTAACAAGATGATGGTGGTAGTGGTGGCATCCCTTATAGCATTAGTTATCAACCTTATGTCCCATCAATTACTCTATTTTTCTAAAAAAAACCTGGGTCAGTTATAGGAACAAAAAGTCTACTTTTTCTAAGAGGGAAACTATCTTTACAGGTATTCAATTACTGTACTGCCCATGTACAGTACATTTTAAATACTTTTAAGAATAGCAGCAGTACTGTTGGTAATTAAGATAAAAAAATAATTCCATTAGTGTTAAACTTTGCAAGCGTACTGTTCATAATGTCACTATTAATTCACTACTAAACTTCTTTTTATTTAGTCAGACCTTTGGCTGTTCATTCATCCAGCAGAAGGGGTTTGTGAAAGGGTGTGCTGTGCTTTTATCTTTTTAAAAAATAACATTTTAAATGTGTTTTAAATTGTTTAAATTTTGTGTTTTCTGTAGAATAGTTTGTTTATTATTAAACTTTTGTACTATTTCTTAAGCTGCATTTTGCTTTAATTGGTTTTATGCTACCTTAAGTCTTGTGCTAGAAGACAGGTGGGATACAGAGATAGATGATCAACCATACTAGTAAGTATCCTGTGGTTTGATTTCAGTGACTAGCAACTTGATTCCTGGGAAATGTTTGAAATGTTTGAGACTACTTTTGTATACTTTCCAACTGGCAGGACAGCACTGCCTTCCCACTTGCTCAGCTGCTTTTAAAATGTCTTGGTTTTCCCCACCCCCTCTCAGTTTCTCCCTTTGTCCTCAGTTTATTTCAGATGATACAAACTGAATTCACAAGCTCAGCAGGAGAGCCAGGAGTAGTAAATTCATTTGTATTTACATTTACTTTTTCCAGCTTTCTTAAATTCGAGGCAGGGTTCTTCTGCTTAAAATAGTAGGTTATTATGTGTGGGTTCTTCTATACTAGTAACTTGCCCAGCCACACCCTTTTGACCACACACCTTCTCAGAAATGTTGGTGGGTATGTAAGTGGTACATTTACCACTTAATGAGGCTGCTGCCACACAGCAGAATCAATGCAGTTTGACACTACTTTAGCTGTCATGTCTCCGTCCTGTGGAATCCTGGGATTTGTAGTTTGTTGTGGCATCAGAGCTTTCTGACCAAGAAGACTAAATATCTCACAAAACTACAAATCCCAGAATTCTATGGCATTTAAAGCACTGTCAAACTGCATTAATCCTGCAGTGTAGCTGTATCATGACAGCTATGTGCTACTGCTGGACCTTGCTATCACTGTGTTAGTACATAACAGACCCATATCACTAAAAGACATCTTAAATCACTGTCAGAGTAAGAGTAGAAAGATGGACTGGACATCCTTCCAACCAAAAAAACCCCCACTATTCCTCTATCCTATTAATTCATGATCACTCAACGGATGAACTTGGAGCCCTCTGGATCTTTTTGTTTGCATGGATGAACACAAGGAGACATTCATTCTTGCGCATCCAGAGGATGGTGCTAACATTGAGCATTTGTTAGCTAAAGGGCAATCTTCATTAGCCATGGTATCATTAGGATTTAAATTATATCCTCTATGGCCTGCAGCCAGCAGAAAGGGATAATCCATACACACTACTGCTGTATGTTAGATCAGAGTCACATAACGGTAATGCTTTGTAGAAATTCCAGAGAAGTAAACTGACTTTCATTAGTTTCCCACGCACACGAGGGTTTTTGTTCAAGAAAAAGGATTATTCCTGCCACACACCAATGAAGATGGGTCCTCTGTCTTAGTTTTCCATGTGGAAAATGTATCACTCCATTGCTCTCTTTCTACCAAACTATTCTGGCAGATGGTTTGTGTTCTATGTTTCTTGTGCATTTATATGTAGGAATACCTTCCTTCCTGAGCTCCCTTCTATGGGTCACCACACTGCCAAAAGTGTTGGGGTAGGGAAATCATACCTCCCCTCAAGAGGATATAATATACAGTGGTTTGTTTGTTTTTTTTTAAAAAAATGCATCACTTTCCCTTCACTATCTTATAGAAATCACTTCTCAGAAGTCCTGCCCTCACTTGAAGCTATATGTTCTTCCTCAGCTCAGTCTCCTTGCAACTCCTTTAAAGAGGAACTGGAAGAAGCTTCTTTAGTACTGTGCTGAAAGTTTTCAGCAGGGAATTTTTAGCTCCAAGTTGCAGGGTGAGGGGAGTCGGGGTGAAAAGGTGAGTGAAATAAAGCTGCTTTATTTTCTCCGTCAAGGAAAGCTTTCCTGGTGACTGCTGCCCCCTGCGCCCAGCATCTGGGAAGTTTGAAAACAAATTACTTTATACATGACATTTTAGTCTGATAGTTTAATTCTTTGTTAATTGTTTTTTTTTCTTATGATGATTTTACAATTGAATTTAACTGTATTCTGTTTTTATCTAAGTGTTAAATCACCTTGAATTCTGCACAGGGAGACATGTAAGCCATTAAAGAAGCAAATGACATTCCATGTCTATCATTATGGGCCGGTATCCAACACAATGTTCCCATTAGCAGAAGTGGGTTCCAACCAGTGGAAGTGGAGTGATTCTACAGACCCATGCTCATGCTAAAAATCTGCTGTGGAAGCATACATTAAGGCCACGACTGTAAAACTGTTGATGATGTCTTCTTCTCCACAATGCAAACAATGCTGCTGGTGTCTCACTAAAGGCCTGAAGGTTTTATACATAGTCTAAGAAACTGTAAAATTCAGGCCCTGTCCAGACTGACCATTAAGGCCAGCCTGTGGGGCAGAGTCATGGCATGGCATCCACATGATGCACACCCTGACTCTGCCCCAGGGCACTGTGATGCTGCGTGCCACTCCACACGGTGTCACAGCGCTCCTCTGGTGCTGCGGCCACACGACAAAGGGCCAAAGGACTGACTTAAAGCTGAGGTGCGGCAGCTATCGCACCCTTTCCAGGGAGCTAAATGAGCCAAATCAGGGCTGCGGTGTGCGGTTGCCGTGGCCCTGATCTGGCGCAGCTGAAGGCTGCTGCAGGCCACTCTTTAAGGGCAGTCTGCACAGCCCCTTACGCAGCCAGGACCAAATAGAGCCATTACCGATTGCAGATCTTTGGTGTGGTGTGAGATCTACCTTCCAGGTCTCCCTGGGATCCGTCTAGGTTACCTGCCTGAAGTGCCACTGAAAAGGATCACATCAAAGCATAGGAACATTTTTGTGAATTGTACTGTAAGTATTTTTAAAGGATTTTTCCAGCTATTACCCATCAGAGTTTAATGAATATGTGGCTAATTTAGAACCACCTGTAATTTTCCTCAAAATGAATTTCTTTGTTAAATTGACAACTATTTAATTCCAAACTCTTTTCTTAGTTATGTCACAAAACACTGGCATTTGGAAGAGACCTCTCAAGCTTTTGAATTTCTATTCTTCCTTCAAATTAAGATACATTCATCCATGGCCTTGAACAATAGGTGAGTTTTCTGTACTGGACAGCATTATTTTCTGCTCTTGATAATAATACAAAGTTAGGCACCAGAGTTTGGTGATTTTCTTGGGCTATACATTTCCCAGAATCCTTCAGTCAGCATAGCCAGTAGCCATATTGGCCAAGGGATTCTGTCAGTTGTCTCCAAAATGAACTCTTCCAAGCCCTGGTCAGCATATAGTTCCTTTGTAGTAGCAGCTCTTTGCATCATCACTGGGGAGATTGTAGATAGGGTGCCCCCAAAACACATAATCCAGTCATCCCCCAGCTAGACACAATGTAATTTCTGCTGTTTTTTTAGGACTACCAAGTACTATGTCAGTATTAATTCCAGACATTGGCAACTAAAAAAGAACAGCAGTCAAAGGTCTTTCACAAACCAAGGTCTCGAATATGGGAGTACACAGTGCTACTCACTAAAGCATTAAGCCAGCAGCAAGAATACCTTTGTTAATTTTAGTAAAAGGAAAAGCTTCTCTTGCTTGAACAGGTAGGTAATCCTCTTTGATGGCTTTCAAAATAGGGATAAGCTTAACAATCCATGTGGAGGAGTTTGCACTTTGACTTCTACTCCCTTGTGCTGACCTATATTTGTAATATGCAGAGATGTAATATAGCTATATATGAAGACCTTGCTTGGATGAAAATCTTACCTTGTCACACAAACACTGGGTAAGGTCCTGCCCACATTAAGCCTTTGAAAATCCCACTCCAATCACCAGGAAAACTAAAAAAATGCTCACGTCTTTTCTATTTAAATAAACAAGACTTCAAAACACTTTACATTGTCTCAGTTGAGCCTAAATATCTCCAGTCCAAGTGACTAAAACATGCTTAATCCCATTGAAAAGTAGAAGTTTGAGGCACTAACTTGTAGTCCTCATACTGTACTCTATTGCATCTTAAGCATGTGACTAAAATAATTGTATGTACTTCTCTTTATTCTTGCCTTAGCTGGATAGTAAAATAGTGAGTTACATTGAGTAGTCAAATAGTGAGTTAGATTGATGGTGTTTAATTCTTCCCTTCCATCAGCTGAGTATTCAATCGAATATTTGAACATTAGAAATAATTTCATGACAGTAAGAGCAGTTCAACAATGGGACCAACTGCCTAGAGAGGTGGTGGGGTCCCCTCCTCTGGACAGTTTAAAAAGAGGGTGGACAGCTACCTGCTGGGGATGCTTTCACTGGAGATCCTGCACTGAGCAAGGAATTAGACTCAATAGACCATAAGGACCCTTTCAACTCTGTGATTCTATAACTGCAAATCTCCCTTCCAGTCATATTTACTCTTCCTGCAACATGTTCCCTGAAAACAACAACAACAACAAAGTTATCTTGGGAAGAAATGTATGGAGGGATGTTTCAGAATGTTCCTTCTTTTGACCCCTCCATTCTATGTCTCCCTCTCCCCATGCATTGTTCTTCATTTTAGTAAACATGCAATGAGGTCCAGGCTTCGATGAGCCTGATCCAGCCTTAATTTAAGCCTTATTTATTTCACTGAGGCTTAAGCATGACTAACTATCTCCAGAACCACTCCTGGCTGAATGAGACCACATGTTAAATGGATCTAGGAGTCCAAGTAGACCATAAGCTGAACATGAGTCAACAGTGCGATGTGGCAGCTAAAAAGGCCAATGCAATTTTAGGCTGCATCAATAGAAGTATAGTGTCTAGATCAAGGGAAGTAATACTGTAGTGCCACTCTATTCTGCTTTGGTCAGGCCCCACCTGGAATACTGTGTCCAGTTCTGGGCACCACAATTCAAAAAAGATGTGGAGAAACTGGAGCATGTCCAAAGGAGGGCAACTAAGATGGTGAAGGGTCTGGAAACCATGCTCTATGAGGAACGCCTTAGGGAACTGGGGATGTTTAGCCTGGAGAAGAGAAGGTTAAGAGGTGATATGATAGCCCTGTTTAAATATTTGAAGGGATGTCATATTGAGGAGGGAGCAAGCTTGTTTTCTGCTGCTCCAGAGACTAGGACGCAGAACAGTGGATACAAATTGCAGGAAAAGAGATTCCACCTCAACATTAGGAGGAACTTCCTGACAGTAAGGGCTGTTCGACAGTGGAACACACTCCCTTGGAGTGTGGTGGAGTCTCCTTCCTTAGGGGTCTTTAAGCAGAGGCTTGATGGCCATCTTTCAGGGATGCTTTGATTTGGAGTTCCTGCATGGCAGGGGGTTGGACTGGATGGCCCTTGTGGTCTCTTCCAACTCTATGATTCTATGATTCTATGAAAACTGAAGTAGGGATGAAAAGTTGTTGTTGTTGTTGCTAACTGCCTTTGAGTCAACTTTGACTCATGGCAATCCTGTGAATAAGACATCTCCAAGACCCCCATCTTCAGCTGCTCTTCTCATGTCCTGCAGGTTCAGGCCTTTGACTTTCTTGATTGAGTCAAAACATCTCATATACAGTCTTATTCTCTTTCTACTGTCTTCCACCTTTCCTAGCATTGTTGTCTTTTCTTATGTATCATACCTTCTCATGGTGTGGCCAAAGTGCAACAGCTTCAATTTAGTCATCTTAGCTTCCAGAGAGTCTTCAATTCTGTCAATCTGTTCTAAGGCCCATTTGTTTGTCTTTTTGGCCATCCATAGTATCCTCAGCACTTTCCAGCACCACATCTCAAATTAGTTGATTTTGTTTCGGTCACCTTTTTCAGACTAGGGTGAGAAAACGGAAAATGGGTTTACCGAGGTCACTCTGGACTGGAGACTGGAATGGATGGGAGAAGGGAGAGATTTGAACTACAGGAACCACTCGGAAGTGAAGGTCTCTCTGAGAATTGACCTCAGATCCTCCTCCTCCTTCCCCAGAGACATGTCTTCTCCACACAGGTTCGAGTGTTCCCCACATACACCAACATTGTTTCTTCTGCTACCTCTTCTCTCAGCCTGCATGATGAAAGAAAGGAGCAGCTCCAACCTCCCAGCTAAAGCTCACAAAGATTAAGAAGAGTCCCATATTTGAAAGCTTCTTTTTTTTTCCCCACCACTTTCCCCATGCCACCATACTCTAACTCCTTGCTTCAGTCAGTCTTTCCCAAATGGTGCCACTCTGGGCCCAGAAGCAATGCCTTGCACCCAGCCTTGCAAGTTTCCCAACTGCCACCGTCACTACTAGCAAAAGATGTGGGTAAGGGAGTGAGTTCATGTGGACAGGTGAAGAGCAGGAGACAACACACATGAAGTGATCAGTGTGGCTGTGCAGTGGTTTTAAGGAACTCTGAAAAGAAGTTTTATGCAACCCTCATCCCCACCATGGTCCTTAAGGCTGATTTTTCCTCTTGTCTATCTTGTGCATCAATGCATTGATTAAAGACCCCCTTGAAGCCACCTTTTTCCTCTTACTGCCCCCCTGGATCTTTCCACTACCCCCTGGGAGTCGTAGCATCCACTTTGGGGATCACTGATTTAAAGCAATACTATTTAGAAGGAAAGAGATAAACAATCATGAGAACAGCACACTATTGCCAGTATATAAGTCAGGTCTCCAAAGTCTGAAATAGACGTTTAACCTGACAATGGAAAGAAAACAAGAAAGAGCCATCTCAGTCTCCTTAGGGAGATAGTACCAAAGCCTGGGTGGAGCCACTGAGAAGGCCTTTCTTATTTTCCCACAAAATATGCCTGAGAGGGTTGTGGAAGAGATTTCTCCAAAGACCTCAGAGTTTGAGTAGCTCATAAAAAAGGATGTTGTCCTTCATATATCCGTCGTTGTCGTCATCATCATCATCATCATCATCATCATCTCCTCTCTTTCCCCTCAAAACTGAGATGTATGGCAGCGTACAAGTTAAAACAAATACAATATAGCTAAAAGATATTAAAAATTAACAATAAAATGTAATTAGACTGTCAGTAACACTTACGAAGAACTTAAAACATACAATTAAAAGTAATTAAAAGTAATTTTTGAAAAGTACAGTTGAAAGCACAACAGCACTCTATTAAAACCCTTTTAAAAACATTCAGTTCTGGAAAGCCTGTTGGAACAAAAGTTTGCCTGAGAATGGAAGTAGAGCAAGGAGAGCTAGCCTTCCAGAACTAGGGACCAGATTCTAGCCTTCCAGAACTAGGAACCAGATTCTAGCCTTCCAGAACTAGGGACGGTTACCAAGAAGGCTCTGTAAGTCACAATTAGCATTGAATGGAATTGTGCCTGGAAATGGGTTATCTGGAAATGGATTTTAACAAAGTAATTATGCATTTCCTGGCTGCTGTTAAAACGGAAATACAAGAGAAACAGGATGGTTCCCAGTCGGAAAGAGAGTCAGGAAGGGCTGCATTCTATCACACTATTTTTTCAATGTGTATGTAGAAAATATAATACATAGAGCAGCTTAGACTCAAAGAAAGGTAGAGTGAAGATTGGGGGAAGGAATAGCAACAGTCTGAGATATGCAGATAACACCATCATAATAGCAGAAAATAACAAGGAACAATTGCTAAAGAAAGTCAAAAAGGAAAGTGCCAAGGCACAATTCCTATTGAACATTAAAAAAAAACAACCAATGACCAAAGAGGATTTACATAAATTCAGTGAGGAAATTGAACTAGTTCAAGATTTCTCATACCGTGGATCAATCATTGATTGGAATGAAAATTGTAGTCAAGAAATCAGAAGAAGACTAGGACTGGGAAGAGCAGCTATGAAAGAACTAGACAAGATCCTTAAGTGCAAAGATATACAACTGAATACTAAAGTTAGGGTTGTCCAGGCCATCATATTTCTAATCACTATGCATGGGTGGGAGAGCTGGACATTGAAGAATGCTCACAGAAACAAAATCAACTCATTTAAGATGTGCTGCTGGAATTCTGTGGATACCATGGATGGTTAAAAAGACAAATAAATGGGTCATAGAACAAATCAAGCCTGAACTTTGCCTAAAAGCCAGGATGTCTAAATTGAGGTTGCTATACTTCGGCCACATCATGAGGAGGTGTGATTCACTAGAAAAGATGATAATGTCTGGAAAGACAGAAGACAGTAGCCAGTAGAAAGAGAGGAAGACTGCACACCAGATGGATAGTCTCAATCAAAGTGGACATGGCCCTAAATCTGCAGGAACATAGCAGAGCATTTGAGGATAGGGTGTCTTGGGGGTGCCTCATTCATAGGATCACCATGGGGCTTTTTACATTGGCAAGAAAGTGTGACCTGAAGTCGCCTTTATCTTAATGCTTAGCAGCTACATAGCAAGCCCCAGGTGTGCATTAAAAAAGTGCAGAGCTGCTACACTGAGGGGTGTGGGAACGACTTATCTGAGGTCTTTTTTGTGGCTCAGCAGTTACATGGGAAGCTGTCAGAACGCTACAAATACAGGCGGAGCTGCTACATGGGCAGCAATAAACGCGGCTTTAAACTGCGATTTTAAATTTTTTTTTCCTTGCCGGCTGCGAATTGCGCTGTTGCGTTGTTCGTGCCGCCGCGAACAGCGCTATTGCGATGGTCGAGGCTTGAACTGCACTATTGCGAGGGTCGAGGCTTGAACTGCACTATTGCGAGGGTCGAGGCTTGAACTGCGCTATTGCGCTGTTTGCGGCTGCGAATTGCGCAGTTTTAAATGATTTAAAGGGGGTTTGGGAGCTTTAAAAAACTGCGCGGTTAAACCCCAGCTTTTACACCTGGATGGCATAGAACGTTTTAATTAGGAGTGAAGTCCACACCACGCATGCTCCCAACCCACGATCCATTCTGATTCGCACCTGCAGCGCAGCCTTTAAATGGGCGCCTTAAGGAAACAGAGCCCCATTTAACTGCGCAATGGCATCTTAGCGTTTTGATGTACTAGCGCTATAATGCACTTTTTAAAAAAGTAGTGGGGCAACCGAACTACTTTTTAAAGGCGCATTTTTTCCCTTAAAACGCCAAAATGGCGTTTTCATGGCACACTTTCCCATTTTCTAATGTAAAAGCTGGGTTTTCAAGCAGCCTTCATGACACCTCTTTTTGCCAGTGTAAAACGGACCCATGAGTCAAGGTCGACTTGAGGGCCAGTTAACAACAGCATAAGCAGTCCTGGTTAATATTCTGGCTGCAGCTCTTTGAACTCAATGCAGTTTCTGAATATTTTTCAAAGGCAGACACACTTAGAGCACATAACAATAATCCAACAATAATCCTTGGTATGTCACCAAGGACAGACCAGTATCTCCAGAAAGGGGTGCAGTTGTTTAACTGTTCAAATGCGTTCCTATCCACTGCAGCATCCAGAGTCAGGGCTGCTTCTGGGAAGATTCTTGCTTCTTCAAGAGAGAGTGAAATACTACTGTGCCTTTTGACTGACCAGGATCACCTCTGCCTTGTCTGGATTCAGTTTGTTGACTCTTATCTAGTCTAGTACTGATGAGAAACTATAATTTAGAACCCAAACTGCTTCTTTTTATTCAGAAGGAGAGGAGAAACATAGTTTGCTGTACTGGTGACAGCTGACCCCAAAACTCTGAACCATCTTTCCCAGTGGTTTTATGAATATGATAAATAGTATTGGTGGTGGTGGGGGAATGAAACTAATTTTAGAAGGACCCCTCATGCCAAGGCCCATGGAACTGAAAAGAAATTCCTTGGGTCCACCTTCTATGTTATCTCACCTAAAAAGAAACACAATCATTATAAAATAATGCATTCAACATCATCCCATTCAGGGAGTGGAGGAAGATATCATAGTTGATGGTGTCAAAAACAACAAGAGGTCCAGATGAACCCCCACACACACCCTGTCCTGCCCAGTTCCTGGTGTAGATTATCCATCAATGTGACCAAAAACATATCTGTTTCATAATTAGTCCTGAAGATGGAATGGAATGAATCTAAATAAATGGCCTCATCCTGAAACCTTGGAACAGGGGGAACAGGGACACTAGTACACACTGTGGTATACTGCCCCAAAATGGAGGTTATACTAAGTAACACCCCCCCCCCCCAAATTCATCAAGGCTTTAACAACTTGGGCCTTTAAATGTAATTCGCAGCAACTTGAATTCAGGCTGGAACATACTGGCAGTCAGTGTGATTGCATTAGACCTGGTGTTCTATAAGCTTTCCCCGCTAACAATCTAGCTACTATGTTTTGCACTAGCTGCAGCTTCCAAGGTCCAAAGCACACTGCAGAAATAATCCAGTTTGTGACCGCTTTAACTGCCCTGGCTCAACGCTTGGGAAATCTGGGAACTGTAGTTTTATGAGACATTTAGCCTTGTCTGTCAGAGAGGTCTGGTGCCACAATAAACTACAGTTCCCAGTATTCTCTAGCATTGAGCCAGGACAGTTAAAGTGATCTCAAACTGGATTATTTCTGCAGTGTGTTTTGGACACTAATTTTCTTGAAAAGGCAGTCCTACCTTATGTAGAATGTGTTGCAGTAGTCTTAACTAGAGGTTACTAGTGCATGAATTACTATAATCAAGTTATATCTGTCCAGGAAAGTCTGTAGTTAGAAGACCAATGAGAAATGGCCCAAAGCTCTCTGGCCTGTAGACTCTATTTGGCCTCCAATGACAAAGACGGGTCTAGCAATATTCTGAATCTATGGACCTGATCTCTCAGGGGAGTGCAATCCATCAAGGGCAGGTGGTCCTGGGAAACACCAGTCCACAAGGTCTCTGTTGTATTGAGTTTATTGGCTCTTAGCCAACCCATTAAAGCATCCAACCCATTAGAGCATTAGAATCCATCACCTACATAGCTCCAGTTGATTCCAATAACCAGAGATAGAGCTGAGTATCATTGGCATAAGAATAACTGGGGAAACTCCTGCTTTTCGGGTGACATTAAATGCTTCTAGGTCTCTCATGGATTACTTTGTTCAAGGAAAATACAAAGACACCAAAAGACACCAAAACCAGAAACTTATGTTAATGAGATCTTTTAAGTTGCAACCTATTTGGGGAAAAGAGAATCAGTGGGGGGGGGGGGGAACAGTACAACTCCCTTCCTGAGACCTGTCCCAAGAACAAGCCAGCGTGCTCAAGCTCAAGTGTTTTTTTCTTTCATCAACAAAGAATACTTGGCATTCAAAATTATTTTTGCATTGGGTTCCCCACATACAAGTCTACATCTAGGCATTCCTTAAACATTACATTGTACAAAATGAGACTATACTATAAATGTCCAGTCAAAAGAAGTCCAAATATTTTGATTGTTGATATCAACTATATTTTGATATTGTGTAAAAAGGATACTTAAAGACTGCTTGATTCCTTTAAATTTCAGTTTCACAAGCTTCATAGCAGATTCCCTGTGACAACACCAAACATCCCTAAATACTTCCACATGTGCGTAGGGGCTTTTCTGCTAAACCAAGATGATCTTTAGAATGTGATTCTGAGAACCCTCTGATCTTCGGGAACAATTTTCATTAAGTCAAAACTGTCTGTCATGTCCATGCAGCTAGAGCACTGGAAGTGATATAACACACACCCTCCAATATTTCACAGATAAAAAACGGGACACATGTGGTCAAGCACCATCAGAGTGTGGTCAAGATGGCAGAGGTTATTAATGAGGGAGAACACATAAACTTTTGCCTGGCACTGCAGAATCATGACTGAAAATCCTCTTCTTTTACCCTTCCATCTTCAGCTTTTGCTACAACCTGAAAACCAGTTCTTGTGAGTCTCCCAGGCTATAAGTGCAGGTTTTAGGGTTCTGGGTAGAGAGGCATCATGATTAGTATCCAGTGATAGCCCTATCTTCCATGAATTTGTCTAATCCTACTTTAAAGTTGCTCACTGAGGGGGCCATCACAATATTTTTTTGCAGCACGATGTGCATCCTTCTACTGCTCCCTCTCCCTGGGTGATCCTAGATACGTGATCTCCCTGGGTGATCCCTTTCCCCTATCCATTTTTTTCACACCATGCATAGTTTTCTATATCTCTTTCATGTTAGCCATCATATATCTCTTTTCAAGGTTAAAGATCCTCAAAAATTATAAATTTTCCTCAAAGGAAAAAAACCTCTTGATCATTAAGAAGTTATAGCAAGTTGCCTGCTAAAGAGCCAGCATGGCATAGTGGCTTGAGCGCTGACTCTAGAGATCAGGGTTTGAATCCTGACTCAGCCACAGAAATCCACTGGGTGACCTTGGGTAAGTCACGTTCTCTCAGCCTCCTAGGATGGCAACAGAAGTTTGCCAAGAAAACCTCATGATAAGTTTTCCTTAGGTTTGCCATAAGTGACTTGAAAGTACACCACCACAACAAAAACACCTCCCAACTATACAATTTCCTTTGTCAAGTGAAAACAGTGGCTGCGTAGGCTTTCCATAGGAATGATCAATGTGTGGCATAGAACAGAGATGGGACAAAATTTCAGCTGTGTGAAAATACCTTATGAGATGATCCTATGAGCAGTCTAAAAACCTAGTGTTACCTATTACAAAGCTATGCTTGGGGCCTGGTATTACCTCATTTTCTGTCGGTCTATTCATTGTTCCACCCTTCTACCAACCTTTGTACCTATCATTTCAAATTAGTGCTATACAGTAAAAAATCCCCTGCATATAATTATGTGCCTAATAATAATGCCATCACAAAAGCCATCTACTTACTGAAGAATAGCAAAGGACCAGCAATGATGGGGCAAGAAGGCTCTTCCCCAGGAATGTGTTCCACTGCTATGGTGCCATGAACTCAAAAGCCCTTTTCTATGTAACTGCTATACCTCAGGAACAGAAAAGAGCCTCTTGTTACAATCTAAAGCTTCTGAGTGAGCATATGTGAAGATGGTTCTTAAGATAGGTGATATTCATTATGCATTCAGGAGAACTTATTGTTATTACTCTGAATATTAAATATGTATACCTGACAGCTTTACACACTGTCCTTCTCTTCCATAGTTTATAGCAGATGTGAAAAGTAACACTTAATAGTGTTGTAGAAATAATGTCCACCTCAATGTTCCACAGAATAGCCATAAGTATCTAACATAAAACATGCTAGAGAAATTGAAGCTATGAAGAACAGCATCTCTCTCCACATTTTTGTCTGGGTTCATGTTTTATACAAGACCCTTTCCATTTCTTAATCGAAAACTGAATTTATGATATTCAGATCACTGAAAAATATATAAGATGGTTGGCTGAGATCTTTACCTTGACCAAAATGGCTTCAGTTCTCTCTCACACACAAATACAAACTGTCTCACACACACATACTTCATTCTTCTTATTATTCATGACTTGGAAGAAAACATGATGGTTTGCAATCTGCAAATTTCTTTTACTGACAAACCTAAGAAAATCCATGGAACTGTGATGGAAATACAGTTCCAAGGGGTGTGTGTTTTAAAAACTGTATAGATGCTCTGAAGTCTGGACTAGATAGCAGAACTGTCAAATAGTATGGGCTGCTTGTATGATTGTCTTTACCACCTTTTTGTATGTCAACTGAATGAATTTTGATTTCATTTTCTTTACCCAGTTTTCAAATAATCATTAAAAATTAAACAACACTGGAACAAGCCTTTTGTGATTATAGCCTTCACTCTTCAGCAACAAGCTGGATCTATAAATTTACGTACCATTGTAGATGTAAATTGCAAAATTTTACATTCAACTATATTAAAACATCTATTCCAAAAAATGATTACCAGTTGTGAAAAGCAGACAGGCTTATCACTTGCTGTCAGTTGTTCATGTCTAGTTAAGCAATAATGTGCTAAAACTGCTCTTTTGTTTTGTGGAAGAATTTTGGCAATAGAAGAAATGAACACTCGTTTAATAAAAACTCAGGCTGCCTTTTGCTTTGATGGAGGAAGCAGCTGCCTGTTTTCATTTGCTGCAGAGCAGCAAAACCCATCAATATAATAAGCAGCTTAGATGCATCCATCCACAGCATCTGTAAGGATATAGGGCTATTCGCTCAAAACCAATCCTTGGTTTAATTTTAACAAAGATGTGTCTGACATATTTGAAAAATGCATTATAATAGAGGTTTTTGAAATACTAGCAATTTCTCTTTTCTTTTTAAATACTTTCCAGAGATTTCTGAAAAAAGAAGCGTATGTATCTGAGCGATGGAAATGATAAAAGACACTGCAGTAGCAATCTCCAATACAGGTCTTAAAATGCAAACATAAAACATTAAGAGCTCCCCTGCTCCTTCGTATTCCCTTTCCCTCTCTTCAAAATATCAAGGGTGGGGAGAGAAGTCTTTAAGCCTATTGATATTATTTATTCAACATATGCAGAGGCAGATGGAAAAGCATTACACTATGAAATACTAAAAGAAAGGAGGCTGCATACTTTGCTCTGTTTATTTTGTTCTAATTAACTATTGTAATTACGTGACACATGATCTCCACATGTATTTCAATTTAATTGTAAATTGGAGTGAAGAAACAAATTGCCCCCATGACAACTTTTAACTGTAAAATTAAATAATTAAAAAACAAAACAAAACATAATTCTGAAATCCAGACAAAAAGACTATCAATGAAACACTCACAAATGTGTTTTGCCTTTTCTATTGTCTGTTAACTTAAACTTCACTTGTTATGGTGTACATTTAAGCTATTAAAATTCTGAGATGTTATTATTTTGGTGCTGTACAGCATTCTAAGACCTTTCTAAGCTGAGCTTTTAGATGATTTGCACATTAACAGAGAAGTCAGATAATTCTTAATCCTCCTTTTTTTCAGATCCAATAATGGATAAGGAAGCATCTTAGCATGATCAACTAGCAATCTGCCTAGCTAGAGTGGTAGTATACCTGAATTTAGGATTAGCCATTGGTTTTTCCATAATATCTGATTTAAATGAGCACTCATTTTGAGAAGTGAGGATGGAATGTTCTATATGATAGCTGAAATGATAGCTTTTCCATTTAAGCATACACCCATGAAATTGTATGTATGCTTCTTCACATGCTATGCAGGAAGTTGAAGAGTTCTTTCAGCCATTTCGATATTTAATGAATAGCAAAAGATTTGGATTATTTAAGCCTTTATCAGTAAAAATATCAAAGTTTTTGCATGTATTTGCTTTCTAGTTCAGTAAGATAGTTAACAATACTCCTAGGCATATCTTTATTTTGTATAAGGCATTTTTCTATCCGTAGTATGACTGCACATTTAAAAGTACAAGTGAAACATTTCTTTCTGCTCACTTCAATCTTGCAATGGACATAGAATTCTGTCCATGGGTCTGTTATAGTGCAGTTGCAGCAGCCTGCTCCTATGTGGCTTCCTTCCACGTTTTTCCCCTGCCTACCAGCTACATCTTCCAGGTGTAGGTTGGTTTCAGTGCAGCTTCTCAATAGATCAATATAGTGAGAGGGACAAGCCCTTTCAATGAAGTGGGAACACCCTGGATGTGCACTTCTCACTAAGAAACACACACATTTTCCAGCTCCATTAGGTCTGTCAGTAATGCTTGAGCAGCAATTATTATGCAAACCTGTACTCAACTCACTTTCTAGACAGACTTTCCACATAGAACACAGAACAGAATTCAGTGTTTAGTATGAGTATCACATGTAGAAAAGAGGGAGTTGTCTAAGCAGTTGTGTACCCAATAAGTGCTTCCCTCTATTCTTTTGGAATGCAGCAAAGCAGCTATACTCAACGATGGCTTCAGTAGATGCCCTCCCCACCCAGGGCCTGAACTTTTGGAGATCCAGCATCAGGACCCATTCTATAGATGCGCTTCTGGTTGTTGAGAAGTGTGATGAGAAGTTGTTTCTCTGACATCCCTATAAAATGCTGACTTGCACATTCACCTAAGGCCACCTGGTCCTGTCCTTATCTTTACAGCAATGTAATCTGAATCTGGGACCAGATGCAATTCTCCTTTTTCAAACTAAAGATGAAGGTGGCAAATAATATCTATGTAGGGCTGCTTTTAAAACGTCAGTTGGCCCAGGTTTTTAACTGGGGCTGGATACAGGGAGCACACATTGCTTTTGTTGCAGCAGCTGACTGCTGGTCTATTTCCGGGTGCAATTTAAAGTGTTAGTTTTGACATATAAAGCCCTGTACAGCTTTGGTAAAGATTATTTGAAGGACTGTATCTCCTTTTATGATCCTATGAGAGCTCTAAGTTTGCTTGGAGAGGCCCTTCTCTCTGTCCCACCACCTTCTCAGTCTTGTTTGGTGGGAACAAGGGAGAGGGCCTTCTCGGTGGCTGCTACCAGACTTTTGGAACTCCCTCCCTAGTGAGACCACAATGGCCTCATCATTGCTTTCCTCTGATGGCAGTTCAAAACATTTCTGGATTTTACAAACTAACTAGAATTGGGCTTTTTATGCTGTGCAGTTCTCTTTTTAAGTTTGATATATAGTCGCAGAATTATATAATCATAGAGATGGAAGAGACCACAAGGGCCCTCCAGTTGAAGCCCCTGCCATGAAGGAACACACAGTCAAAACATCCCAACAGATGGTGATCCAGCATTTGTTTAAAAACCTCCAAAGAAAAAGACTCCACCACCCTCCATGGGAGTGTCAGGAAGTTCCTTCTAATGTTAAGGTGGAATCTCTTTACCTGTAGTTTGAACCCATTGCTCCAGGTCCTAATGCATTTTAATATGTTTAATGTTTAGTGCTTTAACTTCCTTAACTGTTTATTTTAAAAATCTTGTATGTATACTCTTATTAATGCTTTTGTATTGCTTTTTAGTTTGTATTGTTTTAAATATGGTGTTAGCCATGTTGAGTTCCATTACTAGGGAGAAGACAGGAAAAAATGAACAAAATAATAATAAATTAATAATCTAAAGTCATTAGTGTATCCTCTCTTGTTTGTTAGTGCCAGTATATTTTGAAAGAGCAGCATCAGTACAGGTAATTTATAAGTCTTTTTATTAACTGAGTACTGTTGACACAGAGTATTTTAAGATTTACATTGCCTGGATAAATAATGTTTCCTGTTGAGAAAATTAATACAAGGATACCTTTTGTTCTTATTATTTAGTCAGATAATTAGTCTATCTAGTTTAATAATGGCAAGAGCAATCCAGGGCTTCAGACAGGAGTTGTCTCTTCTTTGGAGATATTTTAACTGGAAATGCTGATGATTTAATCTGGGACTTTGTACATGCACAGCACATTTTTTAATTATGGATGGATTTCGGTTGCTCATTATTTTTTAGTCTCTATTCTGTAATCTGGTAAAAATAACCTCTTTTGCAACTGATCTCAGAATATTTTTAACAGTATGTTCAATGGATCCTGTGTTGTCTCTCTTTTTTTAACCCTAGCAATACTAGGGTTTTTTTAAAAAAAAAATTAAAAATGCATTGTATGAGTTGTATATTTTCCAGTCCAGTTGGAATTTGAGATATTATAGCAGGCCTCTGTATCAAAAGGTGGGGCTGTAATCAGCCTTTCCAGCAATGTCACCATGTATCCTCAACTGAAAAAACCAAGAGAGAGAAAAACACAATTTGGAAAACAAACAAACAAACAAACATATATTTGTTGCATTGTGGAATATATGTTTTTGTGTCTCTTCACGTCATTTCTGACATGGCAAATCTAAAGCAAACCTATCAAAGGGTTTTCTTTGCAAGATTTATTCACAGGAAGCTTGCCTTTACCTCCTTGCAGGCTGAGAGTGTGCAATATGCCCCAAGTCACCAAACGGATTCCCATGGCTGAGTTTGGATTTGAACCCTGATTTCCAGAGTCATGGTCCAATGTTCAAACCACTATACCATACTGGATCTTAGTAATTTATTCTAACTGAAATGAATTCCAGTGTCCCATCAATGGAAGAAATATCTAATTCCCTAAATGAATCCAAATTAGTTATGCATACAGCGCATTACTTCTGCTTTTCAGCATTAGGTTTCATGTAATTTACATTACCGTTGCTAAGATGAAAAGTATCCTAATGGCAAAAATCAGTAGACTTGCCTGCACATTTTTTTTTTTTTTGGTCTACAAAAGGAAAAAAACTTGTATATAGCAAGGGGCTGAAGTTGGGCACAACTGTTTATAACTATGCAGATTGCAGTGTCACTTAATACCTACACTGTAGGTCTATTTCTGTGTGGATTCTAGAACACAATGCAACTCTGTGAAAGTACAATGTCCTTTCCTGTCCTGCTGCATGACGTTTATGGAAGATAATGACATGTTTCGTGCACAACAAATATATATATAACACCAGTGGCACTCTCTACACATGTTCATCTCTTCCCAATATTTACTCTTATTTATTAGTGGTGTGTTTATTTGTCACACAGTAAATGCAAAAAGCCATGCAATACATGCAACAGCTATCATTTACCTCTGTTAAATTGACAATCCACTGAATCTGATGTGAGATGAGTTAAATCCAAAAATTCCTAACACAAGCTTCCCTAAATCAAAATATTCAATACATTCTCAAAACTATGACAGTCCTTATACTGCTGTTGCTCACGGTGTTCCTTGTTTGAAAGACAAAATGGGCCAATCCACAAAAGGACTCAATCTGGTGCCTTTCATACTGGCAAGTAAAGTGGGCCATATACACAGCAGGAGAAAACATATCAAATCAATAACAGTTGACAGTTTACAAGTGATTATATCACTCAGTGTTTCACTTTTTCTTCTCCAAAGGGATTGTTTTGTAAAGCAATCGTTTCTTTCACAACCATGCATTTGTACCTTTGAGGACAACATAAAATTCACAATGTTTAGGATGACAAAAAATTAATTTATGTTCATGTTTTTGAGGATATAAAATTCATGAGACAAATGTGAAAAACAAAATTTGACAAACACTTCAATGCTTATTTCTCATGAACAATGAAGACATGCCTACAACCCTACTCCACTTAATGAAGCAAACAATCTAGTCACATGTTACATGTGATCCCAGGTCTTCCATTTCGGAGGAACCTGAGCCCGGGTCTTCCCTTTGTAATTCCAACATTGCTCTGTCATCTCACACATAATCAAATCACACAACTTACACCTTACAAATTGCCCCTTAATGAAAATGTTTTGTAGGGCAAAATTTTTGCAACTATTATAAAAGATCTGAAAACAGGTAGGATTATTAAACCTCCCCTGACAACAAAAATTGTTCCCTACTCAACTGTTATTTGTACAGGTAGTAAGCTTCCATTGGTGCCAGTGTATCTTCCCTCTTAGTCCAAATGACACATTGGGGGCAGTTTTTTGTGGAGCTTTCGGGCTATGTAGCCATGTTCTAGAAGAGTTCCTTTCTGACGTTTCACCAGCATCTGTGGCTGGCATCTTCAGAGAATGATAGCCTGGAAAAGGATTGGATATATATGTCTCATTAATCCTTGTTTGCATATCCTCCCACCCTGAGGACTGCCATTAGCAACAGAACAATACATTTACAAATTACTCCTTCCTTCCCAGGGTCACACAGGATATATATCTCCATCCTTTTCCAAGCTATCATTCTCTGAATATGCCAGCCACAGATGCTGGCGAAACAGAAAGGAACTCTTGTAGAACATGGCCACATAGCCTGAAAGCTCCACAAAAAACTATGGATGTCGGCCATGAAAGCCTTCGAATCCACATTGGGGGCAGTTTTTAGGAGGATATCAGCATGGACCAAAAACACTATTCAGTATAAAAAGAAACACAGGTGTTTGAAAGGAACCAATAAAGGAAGCTGAGTGTGACACGAGTATAATACAAACAGATATTGTGTGAATTGTACTGTATTATAAATCCATACTGTGAAACCATAACAACATGGCACCACTATGTGGTTCAGAACACACAATGATGACAGTAAATAGGACCTTATCACACTTACATGGACAAAACATTGCAGAACTGTTTCAAAAGCATGAAGGTGAGATCGTCTGTCATGCTTCTAAAACGCAATCAATGCTTCCCGCTTTCCTTCCATCGACCATCGACAAAGCGTTCACAGAGAAGCCATTTTTTGAATAACCATTATCCTGTTATTCAAAAACGGATATCCTGTTATTCAAAAAATAGCTTCTTCTGGCTTCTCCACAAATGCTTCATCAATGGAAGAAAAGCAGGAAGCCTCAAGTACATTTTAGAAGGGCAACAGATGATCCCACCTTCGTGCTTTTGAAACAGTTCTGCAACGTTTCACCCACGTACATGCCTCCATCTGATAATTCCCCTAGGATCTATATGGTATGTCATAAATGCAGACCAATGATTCTATGATTCTATGATTCTATGATTCTATGATTCTCATTAAGACCTATGGATGTAAGATCATTCTAGGTAAATACCCCAAAACATCATCTTCCATCAGTAACTTAATCAATGTCCACTCACTTATATGGATATATCTTCAGATTCATGGAGTGAAGTGTCCTGGATACTCAAGAGTCTTTGCTACAATTGTTGTAGTAGTTATGTGCCTTCAATTTGTTTCTGACTTATGGCAACTCTAAGACAAATCTATCTACCTATTCAACCTTCCTCCACTCAGCTGAAATTCTGTGAGACATACCTGTGAGCAAAGAGTAGACAGGCATAGGATTGTATTGTCTGATTCGCAACCTCCTCAAGTTGCATTGGATTAAAAAAATAAAAAATAAAGAATAATAGAACTCTACCTAAAATTCAATGTGAGTCAGCTACATTTTGAAACTAGCTTTACATATTATCAATTTTACATATTATTTAAAAATTGCAGAATTGAAAAACAATTTGCTGACTAACATGGATATTAAAAAAAGTTAAATTATGTAAGACTTTAAATTAACCTTCTATTCATAAAAGCTAGTAGCTAAATAAAGCTAAACTAAACTTGGTAGTCTACTGGCTGAATTGCAGTTATACTAACTTTAAATTAACTCTCAAATGCTTAAAAGATTGCAAGTAAGAATTTAACATTCTGTGTTCTTTTCCATGATGATTATATGTAAGCTTTTGAATTATTTGCAGCCTCTTAGAAATACACTCTGAAATCTAGCAACAAAAGAGTGAATTACTCCTTATTTTAAAAAGATCTCTTCTCCATAAGGTCTTGAAATATTTGAGGTATATGAGGGTATGTGATACCCTCATATACCTCAAATATTTAACAGAGAAGGCCATGAGGAAATTTGGCTCTTCTTCCCTAAATGAGATCTGAATTTTGGTTTTAAAATGAAAAAGCACTTGTTCAATCTTCTAAAAAGCAAGCTCTTTTCATCAAGACTAAATAGACCCCTCTACGGCACCAGCATAAAGTTCTGCTCTGTCAATGCATTGATTCCCTTCTAATCATAGGGGAAATATCATTATGTATATTAATTCTGGTACTTTATATGGTTCACAGTTCTTGCAATTAGCAGCCAACCATCTTGTGCCACATTGTTGTTTTCTGCAGGAGATGCAATCACAATAAACAATGAAAATTATGTTCATTCAAAGAGGAGGAAAAATATCAAGAAAAATATATAGAATTTGCACATACAGAATGCAATATTGAAAAAGGTAATTTGCTACATCTTTTTTTTCCAGAGACTATGCTCTGTATTCCTGGATTGTCTGCTCTCTAGAATAGGAATGAAATCTCCCCTTTGGTATTTTTCCGAGGCTGTGATAGCTCAGTTGTCTGCCTCCAAAATGCCAAGATAGGGGAATCTCATCATCCAGAGACCAGATACATGATGGGCAGTTAATAGATATATCAAACCTTAGGATATATGCTAAGCTGAAGAGATGATTGGTCGCTTGATATACTGATTGATTAGCATAGGGAGAATGGGTTTCTTCTTGACAACCTAAGATTATGCTTCAGCTAAGCTCAAATTGCTTACACCTCTTCTATTGGGTTTAAAATTACAGCCCTGTCATCTAAAACCTCTCTTCAATGAAATTTTTACCATATATAAAAATTAAAGGGGAAAAAGAAAGTAGGAGTACTGGATAAGAGTAAATGGGAGAGATACATTTCCCACTACTGTTGTTGCTACCACTAGAAAAAGCTGATAAGTAAATCCACTTGGAAAAAAAACACACCCTACACAGTCAGTAAACCACTGTATACTATTATATAAGGCTCAATGTTACTGCTTTGGGGGCGGGGGCATGTGAATGGGAGCAAGGAAGGGCAGGTTCAAGAAGCAAAAGAGGAGCATGCTGATGGAGGATTTGGCAGGCATGAAGTGGGTTGATTCACTGTGCAAATGCACACAAACAGAACTGTGTCGAGCCCAGTGCTGATTTCTCCAAGTCCAAATAAACCATCACAATGGTTCCATATTTAGCCAATTGTTCAGTGGAGATTCCCCCTGGTCCTTTCAGTTAAATATAATGATGATGATGATGGTGATGATAATGATGATTTATTTCTAGTCCACCCAATCAAAAAGAATCCGGATTACAACAATAAAATACACAAGTTACAATAAAATCAAACCATAAACCTCCCCCAACCCCCATTCCCAGTATTAAAATAGAATTAAACAATAATAGTATAAAACATTACAAGCATTAGAAACATTAAAAACATTAAGAACATTCCGCAAGACAGAAAAACAAGTGAGGAAGAATAGGCGGACAATGGGCAGATATTTCTATATTTGGGAAGGGTAGCTAAATCCCTTATTAGGGGTTGCATCCCAGACAATCAGTGTAGTTAAGCCCTACTGGGCCAGTGGAAGGGGGTCCTGCATCTGACTTCACTACAGGTTACACCCTCTCATCTGCTCTGCTATTCCCCATAAGGTACCCCCTTCATTTTTATATCATGCCCGAAGCCAGGGCAGGTCTTGCAACAAATCTCATGGGATCTTAATATTCCATAAGATTTGAGAAATATCTGAAGCAGGATTTTGCTCTAACCTCATGTGAAGTCTTGCAGTACTTGAGGGGCATGACAAGAATTCGGCCTCATTACTCCGAGAAGCCACTTGGAGTAGCAGCAAATCCCCTGTCGCTGGCTTCCATGGAGGCCTGGCACAAATGCACCCTTGGGGAGGTGTCCAAGTAAGTCATTTCTGTACTATAATAAACTGACATTAGGTTAGAACTATACAACACAGAAAATACAGTTCTATCACTGAAAACACCAGCACTACTTTCAGTTCCTCCCTTGTGTTCTGCAATGTTTAGTCCAATTTTCCTATGTTTCAAACCATTGGAGAACAGAATGAAATGCATGCCTGATAATGACAGGACTCAGAAAGAAAATTAATTACAAATTACAGAGGCAAAACTTTATGACGACCATTTTGGAGCCCAGTCCCATGTCTGCAATACTATTACTACTATTCTACTATTAGCACTAGCATTTCAATTATCACCAATACTAGCACACAACATTTGTAGAGAAAAATAACATTCTAAATAATGGTTGCACTGAGGCTACCAAACTAAGTGAGTGTACTATGTTCTATCCAATGGTGGCTTTCCAAGTGAACAGATCTTCTAGTCAAGCAAATTTGGGCATGTGGCTTAATAGAGCCCCCCCCCCCAAAGCTGCTCCTGGAAGTTCAAAGACCCCAAAGTTCAAAGACCCCTTGGAAAAGTATGATATATGGCACAGAAAGGAGAAGCAGGTAGGGATGGTCAGTTAAAAGTGAGTGCCTTGCCTTCTGCTAAAGTACAGCCACCACCGAAACGAACCCATTACAAGAGAAGACGGCTGCTATATGTGACCAACCACCAAAAGATGAAGCCTCAGAAACACACACACACACCAGGCACAATAACAACAAAGAAATGTGTGTGATGACATATCATATATATTGTTTTTCCTTACAATACATTTTCATATTTATTGTTAGTCATCATGCATAATCAAAGTATAAAGACAGCTTTCGTGAGCATTTCTAGCAGAAAGGAAAAATCATCTATTTTTCTCATAACTAATCTTTTGTCATATTTCTAGCCTGGTTTCATGATACATTTGTTAGATGTGGGAGGGAGGGAGGAAGTAAGGGAAAAGCTGGATTATTCGTGGGTTTCTGCACCATTATCCTCCAGATAGACACACATATTGTATTGTTTATTCATGTAGTTTCATTTAAGATTATTTTTTTGTGCATGTGTGTTAAATGGTTTGCCCGGTTTCAATTATGCATCACTAAATAGGACACTAGTGGAATTACCTAAAAAAATAAAAATAAAAATAACTTCTCTAATCTTCATTTCTGTTACTTTGAAGTGTGCCCTGTTCCTCTGCCTAGTCAAATAAGAATTTGGTTTAATCTAACATGGGCTAAGTAGTTCATTGAGAATGTTAAAATCTGCATTAATAAATAGGAATGGGCTTCTCAGATTTTTGCCCCCTCCCTTTCTTTTGCTATCTGCTATGAGCGGTAGGGGATCAGCTGCAACTCAAATCCCCAGCTGAACAACCCAAATACAACTGAGTGAGCAGACTTAAAACAAGGCCATTTATTGGTGCCTGTTATGCAAACAAAGCATCCAAGTCTTCGAAACAGATGTCAACTGAAGCATATGCTTACTGTAAACTGGAATTTGATTCTCTTTATAAAAATAGACTTAAATGGGCCTTCAGAGACCAGGCTGCCTCTTGCTGTATACCACTGCCTAACTTGATTCTGTCTTAAGCCTTTCAAAAGATGAATAGTCTGATATCCAAGGGCAAAAGTAGAAAAGCAAAGAGGGGGAGAAAAGGGAAATAAATGATAACATGTTGGAGCAGTTCCCAGAAGCAATTTTACAGATTTTCTCTAAAAACACAAGACAGGAAGTTAAAAGCTTAGTGCAGGTCACCAATGGCATGTTGCGTTATCATTTTATACCACTTAGGGTGAAAAAGGGACTTAGTGTTCAGGTGGCAAGTTTAGTACTTGCCTTTTTTTTTTTACCTCTTCTCACATTTTGATGCCTTTTAAATGTCACTTATTTTACATGAAGCAGTTGGTGGAGACATGAGTCAACAGCAATCAGAACCATTATCCCCTGCAGCGAGCCCTGGTCCTAATGCATTATGACACCTTAGCTGGCCAGCCACCGATTTACCTTTCTGCTTCTTAGGGAATTAAGTGGCATCATGTGAAAATGGTTGTGATATGAACAGCATGGGCATAACTGGTATTAAATTTACCTCTCAGCCTAAGTGAATTTTCCTCACATGTGACTAATCAAAATGAAAGCTGTGGACACAGGCAGATATGGCCAGCACTCCTCCACCCCTGGGACCGGGGCTATTTTGTTTTATCTCTTTGTACAAGCTGGCAGAAGTTTAAAGTGAAGGGGATAATCCAGTGCTGGTGTCTTTATGAAATAACATCCTTACATGAAGAGGCTTTTAACTGTCTGTCGCTGACTTCTCTCTCTGTCTCTCTCTCTTTTACACACACACACACATGCACCCCCCCATACATACACACACACAAAAGAAGTGTAACAATCTCATTTTACTGAGCACCCTCCCATGAAAAGAGAAAATAATAGTCATAATAGCTATGTCTAGTACTGACCTAACATGATCCATTAGCCATTAAATGCTGAAAGTCAGTTTTACATGTGGGGGGACAGAGTACAGAACTATCCTGGGATGAGATGATGATGATGATGATAATGATGATGATAGATTGAATCTGCTTTCAGCTTGAATCCCATTTATTGCATTCCTAAATTCAGACTGTCTTCTTTAAAAAGCATAGAAAGATTTTCTTGTTTGAAACTATCCTTGAAAAAGGAAAGGGGGAGATGGTCGGAAAACACTTTTTCAGGAAGCAAAAGCATACAAAATGATGACGCAATCCAGTTTGTTATGAATGCTCCTCAAAAACAATACAAAAGGACGCTAAAGTCCACCTGTATATTTGGAACAGCTGACACTTAGGCAGAAAAGAGAAAAGAGAAGAGAAGAAAAAAAGAAAAGTGTTTTACCTACCAGCAACGATTGGTAGGTGCCAAGGGAAGTGCAGAGAGAGCAATTATCATCCTGCACAGTCAAAGCAATGTTTATTGACAGACAAGAATGCTATGAACCAACTGTGAATGTTGCTGATAATACATGCACAATGCTAAATTTCACCAGAATAGGCAGGCATATGCTTCCTTAAAAGCAATCAGAACTGAAATGTCACTGCTTCTTGTCTACTTTTTAGCATTCCAAGCCTTTTGCTTTCTTTTATCATGGTGATTTGGTGGTGGGAATACTGTTTAATCTTTATTAATCACAAATTCTTATCATTTAATTTTTCTTAAATCTGAATGAAATGACAGTGTTCCATTTTGATGAATGAATTTTTGGGGGTTTGGGGTTTCATTTTACATGAGCTCAAATCTGTAGACTTTCTCTGTCACGATGTGCCCTATCAGCTGCATTCATTCATTTAAAAAATATAACAAATTACACATTTGTTGTTTTTTAAGGAAAAGAAACATGGGGGCGGTATAGGTGGCTTACAAATGTGGCAATTTTCCCCAGCCAGTGTAATAAAATCATTTCAAATTCATGAAACACACAAGGTATACACACTGCCATGAAATTCTGGAACTGGAGTTCTGTGAGGGATTTAGCCTATTCTGTCAGAGAGCTCTGACAGTTAAAGTGGTGTCAAAATGCATTATTTCTGCAGTGTGGATGCAGCAAAAGAGTACCTTTAAAACAGCAACCATTTCAATTTTTCACATCAAAACTTCATCTAGATAACAAATGATGGGCAAAAATGAGTATCCACAGATTTTGGAGAGTCAAGGCAACTACTGGAAAAGTCCTTTTATGCACTCTCTTAACATCCTTTATGGATAGATTTGCTTGTAGAGATGCCCCAACACAACCTTTACATATTATAATAGGCATCTGGACTATACTCCTCTCCAAAACATTAATAAATATGAGAGAGATGTTCCAGTGATCATTCAGGTATTAGGCTTTAAAGGGACATACAACTAAAAACATTCTAAATTGTACCTAAAAGTATGAAATTAACTAGGTGGGTTTGGGCACCTTACTATGTCTTCGCCCAAACACACAGCAAGTGTGTGGTATTAATTGATGAAGGTTAATTAGCAAACTTAGACTGAATTCAAATAGGATGTGCATGCTGATACTTTTGAACTGGACATGCAGGTGCATTCTACTCTAGATAGGAACCATATTCCCTCTTGCAGGTTGGAAGAGCCCTTCCGAGAAGTTTATTTCAGAATATTCACATGATGACTCACATTTTACCATCTCATAGCAATGTCTCCACTTTGCCTCAAATGACCCAATGAAGACATATAGACATAGTAGAAGTATATATTACAATTTTTGTTCAGACTGATTGTAAAATCAGCTTCCCAATATCTATGAATATTCTTAGTGCATCTCAAAATATCAGTAGAACATAACCTGGGGAGAAAGGGTATTCTCACAGTTGAGATTGTTATTATTTGGCACATGGAGAGAGGTGGAAAAGCACAACTGTTGATCAAGCAGAGCTAGCACTAAATGCACAGACAGAAATTGTTTGAAGGGCTTGCAAAAGCAAAAGCATAAATCTAGTAATTCTTCTGTATTAACTACTTTTCAGACCTATACCAATTGCACTGTTCTGCCTCTTAGGAGGTCAACTCTGTGGGGAAACATAATGCTCTAAAAAAACTTTGCCTTGTAAAAGAAAGATGGTGTTTTACCTCTTGGATTATGAGAAAATAAAGAAGGATGCATAAACTTAAATAGATTATTGTAAAATTCTATGATAACTGAAGTTATATTCCTTTGTCAGACCTACACTAGTTGGACATATTTGCACCCAACAAAATCACCTTTAGAACCTGATTACACATTTGGAAATAGAGAAGCAATATATCCAACTTTTATGTTAGGACAGAAGAGGCATCTTTCTCTGGTCTGACCTATTTGTCAGTAAACTAGAAAGAAGCACCAAGTGCTGTCATGCAGTTCCTTTAAAAAGCAAACAACCATTATCTGTAGTAGGAATTGTATCATTTTTAAGTGAGTGGTAGTCAATGTCTCAAGCATTGCTGTTCTGGGAAATCTCTTGCAAACGATTATTACCAATTCTTTATTCTCAACTCGACTCACTTTACAAAAGCTGAAATATGCCACAAACATATTCTGTAGAGTTATTTCCCCCCAATAAGTGACTGCAAATACATACAGTGTCAGCTTCAGTTTCCACTCTGTCCAGCACTGAAAGAATATTTTGACAGATTCAGAAACTGATATGCTGTCAGCCCCAGCTCCTGTGAAACCAAGGTGGGGCAAGACAAAGGCAGAAGAAAAGCAAAAAGAAAGCAAGGGAAGGTATTCAAATAGTTGAGAATGGTGAACAAGCATCTTTCATGAGCCTTTGTAGGACTCATGGAGTTATTAGATACCCTGTATTGATGTAACAAGGCTTCTTAGGCTGTATAGCTAATCAACCGGATTGTAGTAACTTTTTTTGTCCAAAGTAGAATGTGGTAACACAAGATGAATCCTGACTTGACATCTCTAGTCAAAAGCTTGGAAAAGTTACTTTTTGGATTACAATACCCAAAATTTCCCCATCAGCACAGCCAGTGGCTGGTAATTCTAGAAGTCCCCACCCCCCAAAAGCAACTTTATAAACTCAAGAAGTCAATAGTTCAAGATCAACTGCCTGCTTGAGACCTTGTAAATACTAAGTCTGAGAAGTTTGTCTTGTTTATTATTTAATTATATTTGTGGCATGACAGACTAAAAATGCTGAAGATCTTTACAGGCTAAGTTGCCTATAGTCTTTTAACCTCAAGCACCTGAGAATCATTAAGAGAAAATATAAAATTATATAATGCAAACTCCCTCACAGTCACAATGGATGTAAGATTCCTGTCCCTCCCATCAACTCTGGACTCTTTCATACAAGGCTAAATTGGAAGTATAATTTAAGGTCAATTCGAATGCAATCATGGGTTTTATGTTATTGCAAATTAACTCTTCACATGCAAATTCGGGCAGGAGGGAAGCCAATTCGAATGCAATCATGGGTTTTACCTTATTGCGAATTAAAGCTTCGCATGCAAATTCGGGCAGGAGGGGGTTATTTTCGGGTAATGGGAAGTAATTCCGAACGGAGCAGGGGTTCATGTAAATTCGCTAAACAAGCGAATTTACATAAATCCGCATTGGCTCCATTCGGAGTTGAGAGGAATTCCTCCCCGTTTGAAAGAGTCCACTGTAAACTTGTTTTCACTTATATTAAAAATTTCTCTGGAAGCTTCCAATGTTATTGTCATTTTGAAGCCAAGCATGTCACAGCCTTCTCAAGACAGTAAACTTGTTTCAGCACTTACTCAGAAACAAACCCTTCTGAGCTCTCCAAGAAATAGTAAGTTACAAGTGTAACAGATATATATTTGATAAAATAAAGATAATGGAAAACAATAAACAAGCAATACAAATATGTTTTCTTGAATACTGGGCCACTGAGAGAAAACTGAGATCAAAACCAGACATATTTCCATTTGCATGGTACTCTGCCCTAGGTTTTCCTAAAGATCAAACACAGCTATTTCCAGTAATGCATGCTACCACAGCATAGTGGTGATACAATGGACAGCATGGGAAAAACTAATTTTTGTTGTTGTTGTTGTTGTGCCATACTTTTTGTGTTTAGGATAGTAATAAATAAATCCAAAAGTTGTAGCAGAACGTTATAATGGAGAAGTTCCCATCTCATAATTCCTCCATCACCCAACCACCTTCGTCACCCTATCAATCCATCATTTTCCTAGTAACCACCATAACAACTGCACATCCTAATACAATCCTTCTAAAAGTCCACTCCTCCAATCCTACCCTCACCTGTCCTCCTTTCCTACTCAATCACTTTTGACCAAGCACATTCTCTTACCTTTTACACATTCTATCACTATCTTAATCTATCTCCCTGCTATGAATTTCTCCTCCTCCTGCACTAAAACCTAACTATTCCACCCCATACCCAAACTTCCACTACCCTAGCATTTTGTAACTAATTGACTTTCTTATACCTCCTTTTTAGTTTATCTACTTTAAAAATATGTTTGATTTATAAAACTACATTTTGTACCTAATCAATACCTTCAAAGTAAGTTAATTTCTTGGCATTATGTCTTTACACCAGTATCATAGTGCACAACTTCTTAACCAAATAAGTTTCACTTAACTTTCCTTTAAATTTGAAACCGCTTTCTCTCCCCATTGTTCCTTTATAAATTTCATTATTAAATCCCATTCTGATGCAAAATTATCCAGTGAGATATCATCAATCACACACGCTGATTTGTCTGCTTCCATCATGTCAAACAATTTTAGTATTCATTCCCTTATTTCTGGGATATTATTAATTTTGCACTTTTGCGCAAACATAATTCTAATATGGTCACATAAAATAAAATTTTACCAATTTCCCCCCTAATTTTTCCTCAAACATAATCAGAAGTAAATATTCTGGCTTCATAATTAAATTTATATTTAATATTTTGTTTATTGTTTGTATACCCGTTTTCCAATAACCTTTTGCTTTTCTACAGGACCAACAACAATGATAATATGACCCAGCTGCATCCCCTCCATTTCAAACACAGATTGCCTGTTTTTTAATATATATATATATATATATATATTGATAGGTGTAAGATGCCACCTACACTACATCTTATACCATTTTTCTTTTAGGTTTTGGGCTGGAGTATATTTTAATCCTTTTGACTAGATCCTTTCCCATTGATCTAATTGTAGCTGATGTCCTATATCTTTTGCCCATCTGGTTTCTTTAATAACATCTTCTTCTGTTTCCCACCTAAGCAAAGTATCATAGAATCTTGCAATCAGACCTCTCTTAGTTTTGTTCTCCTTTTAAATAGTTTCCGATTGTGATTTTTTATCTATCTTCCTAAAATTTTTAATAACTATTTCTCTTCTCTCGTATATCTTTCTATACTGAAACCATCCTAAATTAAACCCTTCTGCTTTTAGTTCTTCCTCTGTTTTAATTTTACACACACCTCCTTGTTCAGTAACAATATCTTAATATGTGCACCATCTATCTTCATTAGACATTTCTTTTCTTTACAAAGCTCCTTGAGCGGATACCCATTTTGATGAACTTGTCATAAATCTTTATTTATATCTTTCCAAGTATTTAACAAAGGCTTTCTAATACAATGGCTATTTATCTATTGGTTTGATCTTTCTTCAACATATATTAAGACAGCATGGAAGCTAAATTTTAACCCCTCCCTTTCTAACTTCAACAATCTCTTGTCCTTTAATAGCACCCAGTCTTTTAACCAGGACAGCCAGCAAGCTTCACGATATAACTTGAGATTTGGCACAGCCAGACCACCTCCTTCGTTCATATCTTGTAATATTTTTAGTCTAATTCAAGCTTTTTTGCCCTGCCAAATAAATTTCATTATATCTCTTTGCCAATTGTTTATAACTTTCTCTGAAATTATAATCAGTATTGTTTGGAACAAATATAAAAGTTTTGGTAAGGTGGTCATTTTTATAGCCGCTGTTCTACCCCCCCCCCACCCAAAATAAATGATTTCCCCCCAATTCAATAAACCTTTTTGAATCTCTTTCCATAGTTTAGAATAGTTATTATCAAATAAATCATTTGTTTGTAATTTCAATTCCTGTCTTAGTCTGAAGTTGATTCCTTTTTGATCCATTTTTTGTAATTATTGCTGATTTCTTTAAGTTAATTTTGCATCCTGTTATTTTCAAAAATAAGTTCAGCAATTCCATAAGCCTTACAGCATTTCTTAAAGGATCCTCCAAATTTATCATTAAATCATCTGCGAAGGCCCAAACTATATCCATGTCCACACCCTTATTCATATTATTCTCAAATTGTTATTTATTATAGTTTTTTGCTTTTTGAACCACCTCTGGATCTTGTAATAATTCATCATGTAATTTCCTGTTAAGCATATTTCCTCTTTCTTTCATATTTTAGATTTGCATATTATAATCAGATAAAAATCTATTTAGCACTTCCATACTTTCAATATCTCCTACTAGTGTTTTTGATATCAGAGCCAAATCTATTCTCGCCAGTGAATTCTGTTTAGGTGAATAAAAAGTATATTCTTTCTTGGACTCATAAAAGTATCTCCAAGTATTAACCAGAGTCAGGTTCTCTAATGAACTGAAAAATGATTTAGGCAATTTACCTTGGTTATCTTTTATTTTCCTTTGTGAGGTTCTAGCCAATTTTTGCTTACACACCCCATTGAAATCCACTGTCACTAGAATGTGCTCATGGTTAAATTCAGATATTTTCGCTTGCAAATCAGAATTTCGCTTGCAAACCAGGTCATGTATGAAAAATGTCTTTAAGCAACAAATCTGAAAGTATTCTAAGGAACTATTTGTTTAAACTCCTTCTTTAAATGCAGAGAAATTGAAAGGCGATAAATCTGATCAAATTGCTTTTTTGTTTATACAGCAATATAAGAGCAGTATGGCCTGAAACAGACAGCCTGGATGGAGCAGTGCATGGTCACTCTGGCACCGTTTGCACTGGAGCCACAGCAACTGGCTCTGATTTGAGCTGCCACCGCGGTCCTGAACTGGGCTGCCTGAAGGAGTGGATCCTATCTGCTCCTTCTTGGCCCAGTTCATCTGAGATGGCATGCTGTTGGTGTGGCTTCTGGCTGCGTTCGAGGCATACATCATCTGAACACTACACTGGAAGCTGCATTATTTGGCCTGTTTTGGCCATATGTTATCATAATTATCATAATTAAGTCCCTATGTATCGTAATATCCACTGGATTTGTAAAGCTGATTTGATCCAACTTGGTATCAAGAAGTGTCTTCATGAGAGGGATTTTAGTGACATCCTAAAGTAAAGGGAGAACTGTTTTAATCTCTTGTGCAATAGTAGCTACAAAAGCATGTGCAAATCAGGGAAACCTAGGATCTGGTCATATGTTTTGTTTTGTTTTGTTTTTCCATAAGAACACTGTGTTTGTCATACCAAATCAGAACATCAGTTTGTCAAGCTATGTATCGTGCCTCCAGCACTGCCCAATATCTGATGCTGTGAAGAAAAAAAACAGAACCTTTGTCATATGCAGATAATTGTGCAATGTGTACATGAGGAATACTTTTTTTTTTAATCCCTGCAGCACATTGTTTGTGCCTTGAGGCATGGGGTTTGATCTCTCCTTGTAGCATGGAGGTCTACACATGTTAGTAGAGGAAGAGCTCTCATTTAAAGACTAAAATCTACAGATGAGTTTCTTTTGGTATTTTGAATTTCATAGGTCCAGATTTAGCTGTACAATAATCATTTTTAGTCAGGCTCTGGTTTTTGATCCATCCATTCTCTAGAATTTTTATAACAGCCATGCATAATATTTTATTTATTCAGTAAATTTATCTCTTATTTACATTCAGCCATACATAAGATACATCCTACATTATTTGGGTTTTTTCCCATTAGAGTTATGTTATATGTACATTTTTAGTTTATTGTTTACTATTTACTATTATTTTTACTATAGAATGGTATTTAGGACAGGTTGTTGTTGTTGTTGTTGTTGTTGTTAGCTGCCCTGGAGTCAGCCTCAACTCATGGAGACGTTTGGGATGAGACATCTGCAAGACGCCCATCCTCTTCCTTTCTGTTCAGGTCCTGCAGGCTCTGGCCTATGGTCTCCCTGATTGAGTCCAGCCATCTGGCATGCAGTCTTCCTCTCTTTCTGCTGCCTTCTATTTTTCCTAGCATCATTGTCTGTCTCATGGTGTGTCCAAAGTATGACAACCTCAATTTAGTCATCCTAGCTTCCAGGGAGAGTTTGGGCTTTATCTGTTCTAGGACCCATTTGTTTATCTTTTTGGTTGTCCACAGTATCCTCAGCACATTTCTCCAGCACCACATCTCAAATGAGTTGGTTTTCTTTCTCTTTGCTTTCTTTACTGTCCACTTCTCATAGCTGTACATGGTGATGGGCATTACATACAATGGCCTGACAAGCCTAACTTTAGTATTCAGTGTTATATCAAGGGGACTTGAGATATTTTTCCCAAATATATATTAAGTTAAAAAGTGGTTCTGTTGGTGTGTAGAATTGCAATCTTGTGATGTGGCATGAGTATCAGCTGTTAAAACCTAGTTCCTCCTCCCTTATACTATGAGTTACATTGCTCTGTCTACCAATTCCTCCTTAATTTTAATACTATTGTATTTTATTGCTTTTAAATTGTGATTGCTTAAATGTAGTTTCAGCATTGGGATGGGGGGTGGGTAGGAAGGGACTAATTCTGATTTTTATAGTATTTCCTATGTGTTTTATTGCTGTAAACCACCTGGATTCTCTGTGATTGGGCGGCTTATAAATAAATCATTATTATTATTATTATTATTATTAAACATATATTTAAAAATCTGGTGGTAAATGTCCCTGGACTGGCCCCAATTGTTTTATAGTTGCTCACTGATGCTTTGCTGTTGACTGGCACCCAGGATTCAGGTTTGCCAAAGCTACATTAGAATTTGTATCCAAGCTTTATAAACTAATTTTGGCTTAGATACCAATCCTGAGAAAGCACAATATACCATTAACAATTTTTTTTTACTTCTGCATAATATCAATGAAATAAATGAAGGTGCTCATTGCTATATTTAACATTAAGGCATGACTTAACACAATTACTTTGGACTGGTCTTTCTGAAATTGTGAATAGGGCAAATTGTAACAATCACTGATACATCTTGCAAAAGGAAGAAAGAGCAAGGAACAAGAAAAGGGGGATTTGCTCTCACAGTTTTGAATCGAAGCTGATTGCATTAAGCATTATTTTTATTTGTATGCGTTGCTTGTTATATCAGCTCCATAGCATTAGATAACTGTATAGTAAATTGATTTCTCTAGCTCCTGCTGTGAAGGAGCTCATAATGAAATGCAGGTGACTCAGCTAATTTACAGAGTTGCATAGGGTTCTTCACACCATATTTCTGCTGCCATACAGCTTTCTCTCTTTTTTTGTGTCATCCTTAACTGTCATTTTGGCAACAAAATTTCTCAACGATCCAACAATTGCTAGTGAGATATTCTTATATTACGTTTCTTCTCTGCAGTCTGCTTCTGTACTCTTGCTATTTTTTTCCATGATTGCACTTTTTCCAGCCCACACCTTGCAGTTCAGAATACCTTGAAAGTTCAGAATACCTTGAAAATTGGTATCTAATAGAAATAATGATGTCCTTCAGTAAAATAAGAGAATACAGAACACATGACTCCTTTTGTACAAGGAGAACTGCACACATGAGAGGGGATTCTTCTAAGCCTGTCGCCCACCTCCAGAATTATGTGAGATCTGCTGGTAGTACAGACATATCAGTGCATCCAGCCAGTAATAATGAAGGGACACCCTTCACTTAGAAGCTATGTCTTGTTTTCTGTAGGTCCCCAGTTTACTTTGAGTGCATTGTTCTTGGAATATGGATGTTCGTGTTGCTTGCTTCCTGCCATGAGGTCTCTCTTCAGTATTCTTCATCAGCATTTTTCTTCTTCCATCCCAATGGCATTTTGTTTACTTGCAA
Source organism: Urosaurus nigricauda (assembly GCA_034509955.1). Classification (NCBI taxonomy): domain Eukaryota; kingdom Metazoa; phylum Chordata; class Lepidosauria; order Squamata; family Phrynosomatidae; genus Urosaurus; species Urosaurus nigricauda. Next base: position 353,529,294 of record JAOEGL010000001.1, on the reverse strand, counting down.
TTCCACAGGTACTGGTGCAGTCATGTACAGGGCATCTCATTCACTGAACTGTGTTCCCCTGCTGCAAGTCGGATTTGCTGGTGTTGTGTTCTACATGGCTAATCAGGATGCTATTCACCGGGTCCCTAGCCAAGGAAGGGAAGGTTGACTTGTGAACTCTTCACCAGGAGCCCTTTCATGTTGTAGTTGTTCTTGTAGGCCTTCAAGTCATTTCTCACTTATGCTATCACAAGGTTTTCTTAAGAGGATTTGTTCAGAGATTTATTTTCTCTGTTATTTCCACATCTCTATGAAAACACAGGGTGAGACAGAAGCTGCCTGATACTGAATCTGACCATTGGTCCATCTAACCCAGTTTTTTTATTTATTAATATGTGTGTATGTGTGTGTGTGTATCTCTCTGTATTAAAAAAGCTCACATAGTGTACTGTTAAATTTAAAATTTAGTGCATTTTAGAACAATTTAAAATTGAAAACAGTAAGGAATAATTTGTTGCGGCGAGCCTTCATGACATTTCCGATTGATAGTGATCCTAAAGCAAACGTGTTATGGGGTTTTGCTAGCAAGATTTGTTCATTTGAGATTTGACTTCGCCTTGTTCTGAGGCTGAGAGAATATACTTGCTCGGGGGCACTCAGTAAGGTTTTCCAGGCTGGGCAGGGATTCAAAACCTCATCCCCTGGAGTCCCAGTCCAGCACTCAAACCACTACAACTATGCTGGCTTATCCATATACTTACACATCTATTTTTAAAAAACATGTCGCAAGCACTTTTGAGTATCATTATTAATAATACTTATTAATAATATTATTAATAATAATATTAATAATATTAATAATAATAATAATAATAATAATAATAATAAAATTTATTTGTATTTCCCGCCTCTCCCCAGGGAAATATAAATGAATAAAATGAAATGAAATAATGAATATATTCTTAGTGTATAATCTTAGTGTATAATATGATTAATATTACATGTTGCTCTTTCTCTCTCTCTCTCTATATATATATATAGACACACACACACACCCCACACACATAAACACATACATATAGCACATTAATATATATAAAATACTATATGTTGCATTATTATATAGTACATAAATATATAGTACAATATAGTATTACTATGTATTATAGTCTAGTTTATATGTGTACATATCTCTATGTGTCTTACATATCTCTATGTGTGGTACAAATTATTCCTCCTAAGGTTTCAAAAAAGGAGGCAAAAACATACTTGTGTAAGAAGTTGAATGCAGTGACTTATACATACTGTTATCTGTAATTCATCATCGTTTGGTAATGAAGATGTTACGTATTAAAAGCAACCAAACAAGACGAAACTAACTTCACTGATGTAGCAGGTAGTAGTTTCTAGTTATTACCAAGTTACTTTTATTGGCATTTTAACAGACATTTTGACAGGAACATTTCAAGTTGTATGCCATTATCAATCCTTGTGAATCCTATAATATTTTCCCTCTCAAAAAAAGTAATACAAAAGTAACAGATGGGGCAAGAAGTAACTTGGTTAATTAAATTTCCATCCTCATTATGAGTAACAAAAACTGGTTAGTTTTTAAACCCTACAGTGAGGAATAGAATGGGTTACTATTAAAAAGTAAGTTTTCAAGCTCTGATTCATAATATTCTACTATTTAATACCATCTGCATGGAACTGAGTTGGTAGTGCTTCCCCCTACCAAATAGATTTATGATAGTGGGTGGGCACAATGGGATATCAATTGAGAGGCAGAACTGGAGGATGGATCTGTCACTTCAGTTCACCAGAGAGGATACAGCCATATTGTCAAAAGCACTATTTAGAGTAATGAATATGTGTCAGTTCAGGATCAGTATCTTTGGAGTTGAGGCTCAGACTGAAAAATATATAAAGTCCGCAAATAAGAAACACACTCAAAATTTAGGACTTTGATCAAAAGAGTAGAATCTCTGTAGTACAGCTAGACATATTTTGATGACATGTGTAGCAAATATATGGTAGTCTACCAAGTGTTTGATAAGGTCCCAAGATTTGTCTCTGCAAGAAGAATCTTTAAGACTTTGATTGTCATGTGTATAGTAGGTGACAAAACTGGTGCATTTACCTTGTTTGAATCCACACTACAGAAATAATCCAGTTGGACACCACTTTAACTGCCACAGCGCAATGCTATGGAATTTTGGGAATTGTATCATACATGCTGCCCCACCATTTCAGTGTTACTATAAGGTGATTTTAAAGGAATGGTGCAAAAGTAAAGTTCTTTTTATTTGGTTTTGCACCATTCTTTTTGAATCACCCTGGTCCGTTTTACATTGGCAAAAAGAGGTGTGTTGAAGGCTGCATGAAAGCCCAGCCTTTAGATGAGAAAAAGGGAAAGTGTGCCATGAAAACACTATTTTGGAGTTTTAAGGGAGAAGAAGTGCTTTAAAAAGGAGCTGGCCCATTTTACATTGGCAAAAAGAGGTGTGTTGAAGGCTGCATGAAAACCCAGCCTTTAGATGAGAAAAATGGAAAGGGTGCCATGAAAACACTATTTTGGAGTTTTAAGGGAGAAGAAGTGCCTTTAAAAAGTAGTTTGATTTCCCCACTACTTTTTTAAAAAGGGTGCAGCATTGCTGGCCCATTTTACACGGGCAAAAAAAGGCGCTTTTAGGGCTAAAAAGCCCGCATTTAGGGTTAGGGAGGGCGTAGCCTTTACACCCTCCCTAAGCCTAAAATGCATGGACGCCGCCATTTAAAGATGGCGGCGTCTACACGGTGGCGCCGTACAAGCGTCATCACGTGCGCAGCATTTTGACGCGCTGCGCACGTTTTGACGCTCTGGCGGCGCGGGAGGGTGCCAATCGCGCCCTTCCCGCGCCGCAAAAAAAGAGCTTGATCCCGGAGCTCTTTTTTGCGGCAGGTCGTTGCGGCGGGATGAGGCCTCTGGGGCTGCCCGTGTGGCAGCCTAGGCCTCATCTCGCCGCTAGAAGGGGCGAGTTTGGACCGCCCCTTTTAGCCAATGTAAAAAGCACCCCTATTGCATCTAAAGGCTAAGGTGTAGTTGAACGGTTAAATGGGGCTCTGTATCTTTAAAGCGCCCATTTAAAGGCAGCGATACAAGTGCGGAGGGAGGGAAGGTGCCAAGACAAGAAGAGACCTTCAGAGCCCGGCCAGAGTGCGCCTGCACCTTCCTTCACCTCCTCCCTTTGGTTGAGAGAGTGTGACTTCTAGGGGGACAGCAGGGCACTGGAGGCGCTCAGCCAGACCAGGGCAAGCTGGCAAGAGGAGGAGGAGAAGGGGAGGGACCTGGAGCACCTCCGCTGCCCTGCTTCCCTGCAAGTCACACTCTCTCAGCCGAAGGGGGGAGGAGAAGGCAGGCCCAGGCACACTCTGGCCAGGCTCCAGGGCTCTCTCCTGGCTGCCTTCCTCCTCCCTTTGGCTGAGAGAGTGTGACTTGCAGGGAGGCAGGGCAGCAGAGGGGCCCCATGTCCCTCTCCTCCTCCTCCTGTTTCCAGCTTGCCCTGGCCCAGCATCAGGAGGACCTGGAGCACCACCGCTGCCCTTCCTCCCTGCAAGTCACACTCTCTCAGCCAAAGGGAGGAGGAAGGCAGCAGGGAAGGAGGGAGGGAGGGAAGGAGCCAGGAAGAGACCCCCAGAGCCTGGCCAGAGCACGCCTGGCCCTCCTGCTTCCTCTTCAAAAAGAAGGCTGGAAAAGTAGGACGTGTCCTGGCAAAGGAGGACGTGCCTGGTCAACTTGGAAAAGGGGGGCCTCTGCTCAAGAATGGAGAACATATGGGAATCCCTCCTGGACAGAGGGCTGAAACCTCAAGACAACTCAATATAATGCTCTGACAGAACACAGACTACAACTCCCATGAGCCTTTGCTACCATTTCCCAAGATGCCTTAATTTGCAACAGAAAGCCGACCAGTATCTTCACATGTGATGAATTCTTTCGTATTGACTCTGCATTTTCTTTTTGTGTAGATGCTCTCTTGTTTTGTGTGTGATGAGCTTGTGCGTAATCACGTGCATTTCCGAACTGACCTCACTTTCTCCCTCTTTCAGAATGGTCCTGTACTCACCCATGTGATAAGCTCCGACTGTATGGTGTACCTGCGCAATTGCGCAATTCGCAGCCAGCAAGGGGAAAAAATGTTTAAAGCGCAGCTAAAAGCCACGTTCCTTGCCGCCCATGTAGCTGCTCCACCTGTGTTTGTAGCGTTTTGACAGCTTCCCATGTAGTTGCTGAGCCACAGAAAAAACCTCAGTCTAGCTGCCCTGTACTTTTTAAATGCACACCTGGGGCTTGCTGTCTAGCTGCTAAGCATTAAGGAAAGTGCAACTTCATGTCACACTTTCTTGCCAATGTAAAAAGCCCCCCTATATAGCAAAGTATTAATAATGAAAGTACAACATAACCTTTATAGAAGAAACATAATCACAGAGCATAGATAAAGAAATATTATGATTCTGAAACATAATAAATTCACAAGGAATCAGGAATCCAGGTTTTACTTGTGAGCCTTCAGCATCACTTTTTTCTCTCTGTCAAGAGCTATATAGCCATTGAACCTATGTATTGAGTCTTCTGTGTGTGGCATTCATGTAGCTGCTTGAAAAACTGTTATTGTTAAATGTTAATTCTGTCTTTTTTATTTTCTTAGTTTTTGTTAGAAATAAAGTGTTTTGTTCCAGACTCATTGTGAAAATGAAATAGTTGCTATTTTAATGTCCATTATTAAACCATTCATTGTTAACAAATGGCATTTAGAAAATGAACACGCTCCAATAGTGCTGTTGCCTCCAGCAGCAAACAGTGAGATGTCAACAAGCAGTGCACATACCTTTTATGAGAATAATCAACCTTCTGTCTATAAGCCACATCATGTTTGTTACTAAGAAATCCATTTTTTAAATTCTATGCAGTGTTTTCAAGTAAGTCTTCATTAAAAGCTTATCCGCAAATCAAGGTGCTCTTCAAGAAGATTTGAAAGTGATCAACAGGGTTTCAATGAAAGCTGAAATTCCAGAGTACTATGGTTGCAAGTGGAAAGTGATAGAGAGGAATCATTCTTATGGTGACAGAACATAGTCACCAAATCTCTAAAATGTTTAAGTAATCATTACTTGAGAAAATGTCTGTGAATGAAATTTTATGCTCACAGATAAGGTCCACTAGAAAAATGTAGGATCAGAATTCTTCTTCAGAGGTGCCTAAGCTCCAACAGACACAGTGTGTGTGTGTGTAACATTACACAATCAAATTTACTATATTTGTTCTTATGGGTGTTTAAGCATTGTGGAACAGCTTGATTCTGTACCCACAAACACTCCTGTGGATGTGAAATCAAGAGCTTTCATGGCTGACATCCACAGTTCTTTGTGAGTTTTTCGGGTTGTGTAACCATGTTCTAGAAGAGTTTCTTCCTGATGTTTCACCAGAATCTGTGGCTGCCATCTTGGTGGTCTTAAAGGTGCTACTCTCATTATTTCTTGCCATTTCTCTTAATTTTCTGCACTGACACCATACAGCTTTTCGTTTTACTACAAACATTCCAGTACAGAGAAGAAATTAATTTCTTGGGGCAGATAGGTTAGGAAGCTGGATAACCTTCAATGCACTTGGTCTGGGAATCCCCAAGTTTTCTTGTCTCTTCTTCAGGGAAGGTGTTATCAGCTGATGTTCAGGTCCAGCATTTCTTCTCTCCCTCTGAGACCTTGACCAAGGCAGATGGATTGGAAGGAGGGCTAGTCTTAATTTATTTAACCCATTCATGTCCTTTATGTTCTTGATTAGACTAGACTAGTTCTTGACTAGACTAGTCAAGAACGATCCTATGACACCATCCAAAAGTGCCTGGTGTTTCCCGTGTCAATGAGTGTCCTGGGAAAGTGGCCAAGAATGATAATAACACAAGTCCCTACACTAAACAGATAAGCAGCTTGCAGAGCCAGTGAAGTTAGAAACACAAAAACAAAGTCCCATACTACAAAGTCCAGAGCAATGAACAAGGGGGTCAAACCTATAGAGAGTCATTGAGCAGTCCAAAGTCAAGGGTTCCAGGTAGTCAAGATGAGTAAACAGTCCAGGTGTCAAGGTTCAGGCCAAGGAAACATGGAGAGTTTTGCCAGCAAGGTCAGATAATCTTTGACAATGGGTCTGGCGTCCTCCACCTGTTTATATTCTAAGCTCTCATGAACACAGCTGTTTGGTAATTAGAGAGCGTTTTTCATAACCTCCTCAAATGCCAGAGGCACGACCTTTCAAACCTTCTCTGGCTGAAGCTAGGTATGTCAGCATCCTCCTCATCCTCCTCCATGTCTGTTGTGCCTGGAATCTCTGCTGGCGGGAGTCTTGGTTGCTGAGCCTTGTGACAGGCCACAGACTCTTCTGTAGCCTCTTTGGAGGCCACAGACTGCTTTAGTTGGCAGGGCAGAGCTAGGGGCCGGCTCAGCTTCAAGCTCAGGCTCAAACTGGGACTCTAGCTCAGTCCCCTTTCCCTCTGAGTCCTCAGCCACGCTAGTCATGACAGTGAGGCAATGAATTCTATGAGTTATGTAAAATGCTGAACCTATTTGCAGGGCTAAAGTTCAGCACCATGCATAGTCCCTTTAAAGTTTAGACTAAAGCATACAGCAGATTCACTGTCCTGGTCATATGGAAGCCACCAGCCACAACTGTTCAGGTGTGTATGTGTGTTACATTCAATGTTTTGGTCCAGACCAGAGTGCCCTTTTGACATATAATCACAGCCATGATGTTAACAGGTAGTAGCACTCCTCAGGTGCATTTCTTTTGGAAATTTATTGTGCAAACAAACACTGGCAATGCACATCTAGTGAGAGTACTGTATCCCTTTACACAATCATTCTAGTGCGTGTCCTGTATTTTGAGTACAGTATTATATCCCCCTTTCACATTTGACTGAAAAGTCAAGTTGTTTTTCTGGTTATGGTAAGTGCAAGGTGATATGAAGACCAAGCTACAGCCTTGCTTGTCAGAGGAGGATTCCCCAGACTGAGTTGTAACAGCAGGAAAATGGACTCTTCTATAATAACTATTCTCCTAGTCTGGTCTCTGTGGTGTCTAACAAGAACATTAAACAGCATTGCATATTGGGGTGATGGTGTTGCTCTTGGTGTGTTTTCCCCAAGGTCAGTAAAGACTGGACAGGTCTGCTGAAAAATTTTAAATTACATCTGAAAATATATCAAAAAGATTTTTGGAAATGCAAAAGCCAAGCTGAAATGAAATGCTTATATACCTTGGCTGCATCCTGAGTTGACACTATGCAGAATTTACACTATAAATAAAGGGTGCTTTCAAAGAAGTTAATGGTGTTACTCCAGCTTCACACTGTGCATGAAAAGAGAATGTAGCAAAAAGAAACTATTTACATGAGAGGGAAAATTATGGTGTAGATGAAATCATACTATAATGTAGAAGAAAGGCATTTATAGGATATAATTATGTCAAAGCACATATCTTTAGTATTCCGTAGAACTGGACTATACTATAATAATTATGTTTTATAAAGAACCATATATAATTACTATGGTTTCTTACCACAAAAAATTATTTACAAAAAAAAATTAAGGGTTCTTCTGAGTTCAATGTACCAAACATTTGCTATCATTTCAGACTGAAGATAACTGATTTCTAAAACCATGAAAAAGTGGGATTTAATTACATCATTTAATTTATAAGTGAGAGTAAAAATTCCAGCACTTTCCTGTGAATTGTCTGTGACCATTTCATTTTAGGACTGTATAATTAATAAAGAGCAAAGCGTATGGAGGTATGCCCACAACACCAGACACCATTTCACTCTGTCATCAAGGGAGAAAGTCTGGATATTTTTCAAAATTATAAGCATGAAAATTTACATACTGAAGATGAAAGGGTTTAGTCTCCCAACAGTGAGCAGGGGATTTATGCTAACATTAATAGGAATTACCAAAATAAATCCACAGTCCATTGATAAAACAAATAGGAATGTAACTGTAACAATAGCTCAGACTATCTGTCATTTATGAACATGATGAATTTTCTTCGGACGCAGCGTAAACATTTTTTTCTTCAAAATAGGGCTAGACATTTTTTAGACACAGAAATACATTTAAAGAATTTAAGGATACCATCGTCATTTGTCCTTAGACATTTCCATCAACTGCTTCACATTTAAGAGATTTTAAATAGCCCTGTGGAATTTAAATTGATGATTCTTCACCAGTAATTGTTAATCCACCCACTATGCCCTATAAGGTGAATCTCAGTGTAAGCTAAAGTTGACTAAGGAAACCCCCATCACAAATGTTATCATTCTCTTACTTCAGCTCAGGCTACCGTGACATCCCTACTGTTTTTATTTTGTGGCTCCCCAAATTATCTCTTCTGGTTCTCACCATCTGAATGTGGAGTGAGGGGAGGAATCCAGTAGCCATGCTGGTTAGGGATTCAGACAGTTGAAGTCCCAACATCTGCACTTCATTTATAATTTCTCACTCAACACTCTCAGTTTGGATGTGTTCATGAATTACACTAAGCCATATGCTGAAGAGAGTCTTCCCACCCTCTGTATGTCCCACAGGTCCACTTCAGGGGAAGGAGTTCAATTATACCATGTCATATCACTGAATGTAAGGCTGGTGGATAATATAGGGCTGGTGGATAATGCATGTGGCAAATACACACTCGGAAGCTTTCAAAGGTGCTGAACCCTATCTCCAAAACAGGTTCAGCACCCTAGATATAACTTTTATAGTTCATACTAAAACCCAGAGAGGATTCACTGTCCCATTGCCATGGTAGTCACCAGGCAACACTGGGACAGAGTAGAAAATGTAGTGGGACGTGCTGGAGGGCAATGGAGTAAGGAAAGTCTTGTAGGGCAAGAGAACAAGGCCCAAACAGGAAAGGGCAAAGTAAGATGTGACAGATAAAATTTGCTGCACAAACAAAAGCCTGGTCTATATATGCACAGAACAATGTGGTACATTTCTGATACGGAAAAACTGACTGTTCCCACTGTGAGTTGTTCTGTACTGCTTTTAAATGCATTTACAAACAAACAAAGACACACATGAAAATAGAAAATTAGCACAGCAGCAATCAGGCTTGGGTAGAACCTTTCTTGTGTGCTGAAGATTTCACCCCTCTTCTTTGTCCTAACTTACAGACATATTTCTCATCCCCTCATTCTTTTAACACAATGCAGCATTCAAAAAAACTATTCCCCATCTATATCCTGAAGTGTTCCAGTCAAGTCTACTGTCATATTATGTTAATGTGTAACCCAGATCAACCTCTGCTATAACTGAAGTTTATAAAGGGAAAGAAAAGGACTTCACTGTAGGAGGAGGGGAAAGATGGAAAAGGTGGAGCAAAACTAAGGTCCGATAAAACTACTGAAGATTCAAGGATGCTTGAAAAAAATACACCGGCTTAAGTTCTCTGAGGTCTTATAGCTGAATATTCTGACACAACTACTTATTTTCTTGCCAAGGGCTGCAAGTTCCACCTTCTGTTTTGCAGTGATGTAGACTCAAGTCAATTGACTTGGACTTAAGTCAGACTCAAGTTACTTCAATGACTTGACTTGGACTTGATTTAGCAAAAATGATGTACTGACTTGATTTTACTTTACTTGAGACTTGTACATTATATTTTTAGTGATTGACTATCTGGTACCATTCACTTTGAGCAGCAAGCAAGACCAGCTCCCAAAGTGCTGGGTACATTTCCCAGAAGGGAACAATAAATGTATTAGGTAATGGCTTTGAGGCAGAAGGATCCTCCTAAAGCTTTTAAAAAGCTTTAGAAAGCTCTTCTGATGTGCAGCGGGGATTGGCTGCTAAGCAGACCTCAACTCCCACCTCAAGCCCATTGTCTAAGACACTGGCTGCTCCCTCTGAAAAATGCACCCTGTCTTCTTTTATGCTAAACTTTGGGTCCTATACTCAAGACTTGACTTGAGACTTGGACTAAAAGACTTCAATATATCATGGCCATTTTGTTACTCCAGTCCCAAAGTGCTATCTCCATTCTTCCAGTTTATGAAAGGGCATCTAAGTTAGTCTCTTGCAGCAGAGTGGAAAGAGTCTTGTGGCTCCTTAAAAGCTAAGAAATCATGTCCTAATTAATTTGCTCATCTATATGGCCATACATGACTCTTTGTTGTTTATTTTCCCAACATATTTCATAGCTCACTCCAATACATCATGATAAGAAAGTACCTTGTATGTCAATACATTTCTTTCTTTTTCATATACTGTCCATTTCTGTCAGTGGTGTCTTCTGGGGACACCACGAGGGAACACAGCCTTATAATTCATATTTTGATTTTTCACTTTGTCTACTCCAACCCCTGATAAATACATTCATACCGTGCCCTTATTTTCTACCTTTTTATAAAATGCAACCCAAAACAAATGCTAAAATCCTCATCCACATCTTATTCACACTTTACCTCACCACTACAATTTCTTTTGTTTCCCTTAAAAATATCTGCCTTTGAAATGTCCTCTTCTGTGAACATTTGCACGAACTTCCTCAATGCAAGAGATCCTAGCTTCTGATTTTTGCATTCAAGATACAATAGCGCACAATCTCCTGGGTCAAAGAAGGGAGACAGCACCTCTCAGAACATTTCCTCCTTTTTTATCTGACATAACAAAATCTCCTTTAGCCAATATCTCTAACACATTATTGTCTTACCACGTGTTCATCTCTCAGAACAATTCCCTCTCTGATCACACAGTTCCACAAAAATATTCCCACGCAAGAACAGATAAATCTCCTAGTTTCACTGTCTCCCACATTGTTTTTTAAAAAGCTTACATTTCCCCCATTACATTTATGAAAACATTTGCATATTTTCTTAACTTCTTAAAAATGACTGAACTAAATTTTCAGCCTTCTGCACCAACAAAATCCAATAGGTACAGCTATTTTCAATGTGGAGAGGACCAGCACAGCAAATATGAGTTCTGGGCATGAATGATTTTCAGTGTCTCACTCTATGAAATGTTAGAAAGGATTTTTTTTTTATTGAGGGAGGAAGAATTTGTGTTTGGGACTGAAGGAAATTTTTAGTGGGAGAGTAAGAATTTGTGTTTGGAGTAATGCTTTGGTCATCATGGTTTCAGATAGGAGTCTTTACCAGTTCTATATGCAAAGCATGAACTCTAGCACTGAGTAATAGCTTCTCCTCTATTTTGTGCACTGGGTAAATATAAACATTTGGTGGGACATATGTTTTTTTTATTCTCATTCTTGGATTTAAAACGGCAGAGAGAATTCTTGCTTTAGAAATTTCATTGCATTTTAGTATCCAAATTAAGTCTTGAGCAAGCAATCTGGCATAGCTGACAAGGTTTATGTGTGGCGCTTAAATAGTACTGCTGCACCTATGAATAGCAGCAAAGCCTAAAAGTTTCATGTTTCATTTAGCTTGTATTTTAATGTAAAACCTGAAGCTTCTTTTTAACTACCCATAATGTTAACTCATTCTAATTTCTTTTTCAGCAAGATCAAGTAGAATTGTTTTGTGGTGTCACTTTAGATAACCAGCCTTTTAAAATCTTGTTTCTTTCTTGGCAAGTAAATAAATATTTTAAATGTAATTGGTGCAATTATGTTTCATTGAACAACTTTATGTTGCACTTCATGTCATGTCACATTTTTCCTCAGTGTATTTTTTTTAACATCCCAGCTTAATTGTACACATAGTATGCTCCCAAAATAATTATTGGCTCTGTTCTGTGATGGAAGAGGCAGAGCTATTGTTAAAATCTCAGCCACAGCTAACTATTCATACAGTATAACAATGAGAATTCTGTTATTTATTAGTATTCTTACACCTCTCAAAAAAAAAAGCCACAATAAAATACATGTTAAATAATGCTATGGCAGGTGCTAACTTATTTATACATTCAATGGCAGAAGCAGTGCCTAAAATTGTATAGATACTTTTACTCATACCTAAATTGCCTGACAGGAGAAGAAACAAAACTGGTCACTGAAGGGACAGCACACTTTCTTAAAACTGTTTTAGGATTTCATTCCCATGCGTTTTACTTCGGAGCAGAATTTAAACTCACAAATAACTAAATAAAAGGAATTGATTGAAAGAGAAAGTGCCCTGTCTCTAGAAACTCATACTGAAGGAGGTGGTTATTTCATAACATCTTTTAAAAACAAGATCTTCTTTAGAAGCTCTTCTTCAAATACCTCCACCAGGGACTCATTTATGGTATTCACTGTTGTATTTACCATTTTTATTTCAAGGATCCAAATAATATTTCCCTCATTGTTGTTGTTTTTTGTTGTTGCTGCTGCTGCTGCTTCTGTTGCGTGGCTACAAGTCACTCCCAACTTAGGGTGACTCAATACTATCACAGGGTTTTCTTAGGAAGATTCGTTCAGAAGGGCTTTGCCTTTGCCTTCCTCTGAGGTAAGAGTGTGTGACTTGCCCAAAGTTACCCAGTAGGTTTCTGTGGCTGAGAGGTGATTCAGCCCTGGTCTCCAGAGTCATAGTCCAATGCTCAAACCATTACACCACGCTTGCTCTCTTCGCCTCTGTGCTGGCTTGTTGTAATTCCCATCCCTTACAATGGCAATTTACTCCTTAGTGTAATGCAGCAATGCTTTCTTTCCTTCAGCAGATTTTGAATTCCAGATCCATGCGTCCATCTATTGTTACAGTTCTTTCCATATCATTTTGGGGTAGTACCTTCTGTGTGCTGCTATAGGAGAGAGGGAGGGTCTTACAAGAAAGAAAATGAACTTATGCTTTCTTGCCAACTTCAGCAAAATATTAGAACACCCCAGCAAGCCCTACTGATATTTAACACCTTATTCTGTCCCCTGTATAAAGGAGCGCATTACAATTATATATGTAATAGCAATAATAATGAGGAACATGTAATGCTATTGAAAAGCTTACTGTGCAAAAAAAGGAGGAGGAGGCAGAAATGGCATTTCTCTTCACTACCATAAGATGACCTTATCATGATTTGCAGTTTCCCTTCTTATCATATTGTATTACTATCAGTAATATCAGTTCAATACAGGAGTGCTAGCTGATCACTGAAATGACACTGACATCTTATCTGCTCAGAGTTATATAAGATGTTATTGCTAAGGTATCACAAAGAGTTCAGGAAAACCAACATTTCCAAAGTATCAGTAATGAAATGTCTTCTGAGATCTTCTTCTTCTTCTTCTTCTTCTTCTTCTTCTTCTTCTTCTTCTTCTTTTTCTTGTCAATCCTAGGTTGGATTGTCTGCTTTTCTTTGTTGTCTGTACTGGGTTTCAGTTTTCCACACTCAGTCATTCACTGTGTCCAGACAATGGTTCAGGGCTTCCACAGTCTCTTTGACATCAGTTGGAAAAGCTTCTAAATTCTGGATGACCTCCTACAGCGGTTCAGGATAGGAAATCACATCACAGAGGTCCTGCTCAGATTGTTATATCAAACTATTGAGATCAATTCTGAATACAGCAGATGGTGCTAACAGAAATATCAGTCCATATCAACCATGGGTATGTTATCAAAAAGAGAAATGCTGACCTGGACTGTATCATCTCATCCAGTTAAAACAAACTACTGTATATACTCATGTATAAGTCTCGAAAAATTGACCCCAAAAACCTGAGTCGGGTTATCCATGGGTCAATATAAATACTGTACTTTAACTCTTAAAGAAAGAAAGAAAGAAAGAAAGAATCCATACCCTGATGAAAGGCAAATGTGTCATCTGTTCTGGAAACACTGGCCTTTGTCTCATCCATCCAACCATTAGTGTGAGCACAGTCATGCCCGCAGGAATTTTGTAGGTTCTTTGTGTGTAAGAGATAAATGAAATGAAATCTCATGTGCCATTGAAGGTCCACAAACTTTATCATCTTAAAAAGCCCAACACATTTCTTCCATTGTTTTCCTTTGCTTAACCTTTCAGATCTTTTGCTACATGCCCCTAAGTTCTACTCTCAATTTATCTATGGGTCATATCCAAATCCATAATTTTGGCTCCAAAACCTGCCCTCGACTTATACATGAGGTCGAATTACAGTCAAGTATATACAATATTTAGATTAAGAGCATCTAGTTGCTTGTACTTAATATGGACCTAGTTAATATCTACTACCATGCATTAATGGTTACAGCAAACCCAGACTGTGTTCTGTCATTTGTGTCCTTTTTCCAGTAAATCTTTCCACTTAATTCTTACATGTTGTCAGATTCTTTCTTTCACTTGCACTCCACCCCTTCCCTGCCATCACAGAAAAAACTGAAAAACAGAGTGCTTTCAGAGTAATGTGCTGTTGCTAGAGGAACACACTGACAACCATTTACAGGCTCAGCGACTCCCCTTATGCAGTAATGCCAATTGTTGTACACATTGCAGTCTGACTTTCAAATTTTTCTCTGCAGTTTAAGTAGCTAGAAATTTACTTAAAATTCTATGTATTCAGAATTTCCAGTGAAAATTTTAGGATCTGCCTTGAATGTGCAAATGTTATTAGAGACAATAAGAAAACACAATTACATTTTTTTTTTATATTTTGCAATATCATGTATATTATATTTTATATATTTTTATATTTTCATAATGATATTTTCAGCATTAGAAAACAGTGTTCTATCCCACTCCCAACAACTTTGTAATAAATATGGTGTTAATATCAATTGGTACTGCATCTTAGGAGGTGTGTTTATATCCATGAAAGCTCATACTAAAATAAAAACTTGGTGGTCTTAAAGGTGCTGACACATTTATTTATTTTTCTCCCCCTCCCTTCCTCCTTTGCAATTAGAAAACACTGAAGCTTTAGAAACTAAATAAAGTGAAAGTTCTATAAACCTTGTACGTTTAAAAAAAAAGTAGGAAAAATCCTACAGGAAGATAATGGAGATGAACAAAAGGAATGGACAGCAGTCAATACTTGCTTCATACATCATGATGTGGAGGGGAAGGGAACCATGAATACAGCACATGGGCTGAGATGGGGGTTTTTGTTTTATTCGTGGGGTCAGTTGGCTATTTCAGGTTATTTGGTTATTTCAGGATCTTAATGAAATAAATTTAACAATGTAAGAAAGTCAGCCCAACAGTACAATTTATAAGATGGGTGTGTGAGATTTATATTGAGAAGGAGCACAAGGCAGCTGGGAAAAAATCTTGATCCTAGAAGATAAAGCATGCAATTTTAAGCAAAAATGAAAATCAGTATCTCTGGCATTCAAATAAAGGGAACTAGATGCACAAAACATACAATTCATTTATAGTCAACAGTAAATGGTTACAGAATTGAGTAAATTAAGAAGCTAAACCAAATTCCTCCTGTTTTCAAATAGCAGTATTTCCTACAATTCTAGTAAATGTTTCAGAGTAGTATGTAATGATTTTTTACACCAAGATTTATTTTTTCTCAGTGTTGATGTAAAAGCAATGCAGAAATGTCTGTTATTTGGACATTTAACTTAGGCCAGTCAGTCACAGTGAACCTGCAGTTAAGATGGTATAATCAAATACTGAACTCCTTAATTGCTTGTTTTCTGCCACGGGCCATAGATGTGTCAGTTGCTACTCCCTGGCAGCTACTGCAACTGGTTGAAAATATCCACTTGTTCATGCCTTAGCCACTGCTCAGAATTAGCAAATACAAATTTTCATCTCCTGGTACTGATATATAAGGGTGATGCACTTATTACCCTTTCCAATAGTCCACAAGTTATTCCCACTTGACTTATCACATGGCCTAAACACCAGATTCTGTTAGTAATTCTGTTAGCTGTGTAAATCTACAGCACCATATAAATAAAGCATAATAATAATAATAATAATAATAATTCTCATGTCGTCTTTTTACAGTATTCAGATTATCAAATTCCTACCTCTAGAAAAAGCTAGATTCACACCTGGATGACATAACTAGCAGAGTGAAACAGACTTTGGGGTTTTGTCATGTTACACTTCTGGCATGGAAATAATACAATCTTTCGCTTGCCACATGGCGCTGGGCTTCTCATAGGACATTATCACATGAGCCCTGTTCTTGCAGCAAAAACATAAAGAAAAACATAAACATATTGGTTTGTGTGCAGCCATTATTGCTTACCTTCAGAATTGCATGACTGGGGCTGCTGCTGCCATCACACTCTCCTCCGGGATCCCCCTTAACCCTCTCTCCCTGCCCTATATCCTACCCAGCATGCCTTTCTTTTTATTATTCTTTATCTTTTAAAATGCAATCTGATTTTTTAAAATGGCATCTGAAGTTCTGGTAATACAATTTAAGCTAAAAAGAAAAGAATTCTTTGTAAAAAGGTGAATAGTGGGGAAGGTAGGGAGGTAAATAGCAGGGAAGGTAAAGGAGGACGTCCTGATACCCTTTTTTCAACATGAAAAAAACATACATATTTACATACTTAAATGCATACAACTCCTGTTCTACTATCATTGAAATTGGCTGTAATCCAGCTACTCATGTGGGAATCAATTTATGACACATGATTTAGAGTCTTCACTTATCAGTCTGTGGACTAAATCTCATCATTAGGTAGACCCATTGAATGAATGGGAACTTCATAAGTCAACAATGATGTACATTCCATTAATTCAAGCCCATATATAATTATACACGATTGGCTTGCAGTACCATTTCTTCCTGCTTACAAAAATCAACATTCACTCTAGAATATCTATGGTTCAATCCAGACTCTGCTTTACTGTTTGAAATTGCACACTAAAGTTCTGTAGAGCCAAGACTAGAGAATCCCAGATGCACTCACAAAACAGAGAGAGCACTGTTTGTTTGTTATGATTCTTTTTCTTTCTGTTGTAGAACTTACCAAAGGTTGGTAATGACATTTGACCCAACTATGAATGTTATCATTGTTACCTTGGCATTTTCCCAGCCACTTGCTGTTTGGAATCTAACATTCCCTTCCACTTCTAATGGGGGGTGATTATTTGGCATTCTTGACATTGTTATTTCTCCTGTTTCAGTTTCCTGACCTACAAGTCCCACTTCACAGTTAATTGCCTTTGGTTCAATAAGCTTGTTAGATGTTCACAGTAAAGTATTTTCCATTCTTTATGCAATATCTGTTAGAGATACTTTACATTGTGGCATTTTGTGTTATGCAGTATTTCTTTGACCACACAAGGTTTTTTCTTTTCTTTTCTTTTTTAGATCTACTCTCTCCCGTCATACTGCCCAAAAATGCATAGATTCAGTTGGATAGGGATTTAGGTATTTGTATGTTACCCAAAATCCTTTATGAGTTAGCAATGAGATGGAAGAATTACTTTTCCTCTTGTCACTTATATTTACTCAAAAAGAATAACTAGCATAACTAGGAGAAACTGAAGACAGCTGCCTGTGTTTCATAACTTAACAAATCTATTACTATATTGCAGGAATGCAATGAAACCCTGTTAGTGAAATGTGAATTGGTGCGTCTGTGAATTGTGAATTGGTGCATCTGTGCACCAGCAAGAGTGCTCAAATGTGCATTGGATACTTCTGATATGCATGAGTACATGAATATAGGAGCCCTGGTGGCGCAGTGGTTAAATGCCTGTACTGCAGCCACTCACTCAAAACCATAAGGTTGCGAGTTCAAGACCAGGACTCAAGCTCGACTCAGGCTTGCATCCTTCCGAGGTTGCTAAAATTAGTACCCAGATTGTTGGGGGCAAGTAGCTTACAGTTGTAAACGGCTTAGACACCCCTTAGCCAGTATGAAGCGGTATATAAATGAAGCTGTTTGGTTTGTTTTGTTTGTTTTCTGTTGAGCATTGGGCACTTTTGATGACAGTTGGGCACTCTTGTTTTGTGCTGGCTCTTCCCACTAGTGCCTGGAGGCACATTGAGGAGCACCAATGATACACATCAGTACCCATTGTGCATCAGGCCTTCGTGCATCAGTCCCTCCCCTGGCTACCATTGAGCTTCAGCAGCTTTGGGTGAATACAGATACTGTGAAATTACTCAGTTCAATTTATACTCCTTAGTAAGTATACATAGATCTTTCGCCAAAATAAATATATAGTTGTGTACTCCAAGTGATTGTAGTGATTCTAAAAAAATGTTTTTCTGCTCTTTGAAGGTTTTTTAAAGTTATTTTTATTGAATTTTCCCCTGTCTCCATTTAAAACACAGGAGCTCAGCGGAAGAGATAGTGTGAGTGAGGCAAGGAACAGTGGGAGGAGAAAGAATCCTCAGGGTTGTTGTTTTTTTTTAAAAAAAAACTTATTCTTTTTAAATATTGGTATTCATTTTTGGTTCAGATGAATATATGAAACTCAGCCTGCTTGTTCACCTTTGTTCCCATCTAGTGTTGCCAGGTTACAATGCTGCAGGGCAGTGAAAACCAGAGCTTTTGAAAGTTACTTTTTGGACTTTATTTACTGTAGTCCAAAACGTAAATTACCACATTCTGATGGAAACTACACATGATACAGTTTCTTTCACAGTTTGCAGATTTTTGTAGAGTATCCTTACTCAGACCTGCCTCACTGGCCTGTCTTCTCTGACACTCACCTGACCACAGTCTTTAGTCAATAGCACACAATCCTCTTTTTTTTTTCAAGACATGGCCAACATGTAAACTGTAGTGCAGGGAAATAAAGACAGAAGCAGAACCATTCCACCAGTCCTGGTGAAATACATTACTTTCTCTCCTCCACCCTCTTCTTTTATTCCCTCTGTGTCATGCCTTTTTAGTTTTTAAGCCTGAAGGAAGGGACTTTAATTAATTATATATGAACCTCTCTGGAATATCTTCCAGTTGAGGAATGGGAAAAAATATTGATAAATAAATAAACTTCCTTCAAGCATCCTCTCTCTTGATCAGCCATGCCAACACTCTTGCTGCTCTGCCTTCTTACCAAACACATTCCCTTCCAAAGTGCTATGCTGTTTGTTCAGAAATTGCCCTCAGTTCACCATTCTTGTTGCCCCAGTTTGCTGTGCTATTTTTTCCCATTCTTCTTTGCCCAGTGTTTTGTTTTTTTTCCTAACAGGTGAGGCTATTTCCTACTAGCTGGACTGGTATGGTGGGAGCAGGACTGAGTTTCTTGACCTGCCAGTCTTTGCTAGTGAAAATGTTTTGGCAGGATGAATTGGTTTTACAGCTATCTCATTTTCTGAACCACCATTAAGGCATGGCTCAGATGAAGAAACTCAGGCAAGCTGTTCTTGGTGCTTTCCACATTAGTTTTCACTGGGTGTTAAGCAGCCTGGCTGTTGTAGTACACAATGACAGAGCTCCTGGCCCATGGACCTTTTCTATACTTTCCAAGGATTGTTATAATTCAAGGGAGATACCCAAATTTAATTGCTGAGCTATGTCAAAAGTAGCACATATCCTTCAGCATGATCCTTCAGATCTTACTTTGGGGCTGTATATTTCTGATGCCAGAAGACTGCAAATAAACCTAAACCTCATGGGGGAGGGGGAAATAAGATGCTTTCAGTAGTTGCCATGGAACTCTCTCTAGGATAATAGTTATCAGATGTTCTTTTAAAAAATTATGAGACGGTGCTGAAAGGATCTCAGCCCAACCAAAAAGGGGATGATCTAGAGCCACGAAATTTACATCCTATTATACACACTTGGGCACACTTGGTACATCATTTCTCCAGTTTCTTAGATCCTTCCAAAACTGTTTTGATAAAACAGTTACTAAAATACTGCTCTGCTGCTGTTATCTCCCCTGAATTATTCAAAAATTTTCTCCCTTTCAAACTCTTGTTAAAGTTTGGAAACAGGAAATAGTTAGGTGAGCAGGGCCAGATGGTCTATACAGTTAAACCTCAAATTGTTCAAAACATCCATTGTCTTGCCAGCCCTATGAGCAAGTTCATTGTCGTGCAAAAAGAGAACATCTTTCCACAGCTTCCCATGTTGTTTTTCCTTCAATGTCTCCTTTAATTAGCACAGCAAGGTACAGTAATATGTTACATTAACTGTCTGGCCCTTCTGAAGATGGTCAGTATTCAAAATACCTTCCACATTCAAAAAATCTGTTGTCATGATCTTTCCTGCTGACCTTTGAGTCTTGAATTTCTTTGACCATAGAGAACCCAAGTTTCACCACTGCAAGGACTGTTGTTTGGTCACCAGATAATAGTGATGTCACCATGTTTCATCAACAGTGATAGATTGCTCCAAAAATTGTCACTAGATCACTCAAAATGTCACTAGATCATACTTAGAGGTATTAACTCGATTTCGTTTCTGGTCGGTACTCAAACATTTTGACACCCACTTGGCTGACAGCTACTGCCTAGCCAAGTGCTCATGAATTATAAACTCAACGCCTTCCCAGGATATCTTTAGTGTCTCAACAACTGTTTTAGCTGAGATTTGCTGATCTGCCAAAATTAGATCATGAATACGCTCAACAATTTCAGGAGTTGAAATGAGTATGATGATAAGTAACCAGTGAATTAGTAGTCAAACAGTTTTAATGATCTTAAATGAACTTAGATGGTATGTATGCTCTAGATATGAAACAGATAAGTATTAATGGAATGTAGTTCTATTTTTACAATGTATTTTAATGAATTTGAGTTGCCTTATAGTTTGTTAACCACAATAAAGGCTGGTGCTGATGAGAGACTGATCAATGCATGAGGAAACATAATTAGGTAGAAACAGTACATCTTGATACATATACAGCCCCGTTTATATATGTCATTGGGACTCTTTGATTACATATCCACATGGATATAAATATTTAATATTCATATATTTCACACTGGAAAATTATATACAATAAAATAATCTTACAAAAACCTGAAGGTTTCAAAGAACACACAGAATACATTTTACAGAAAAATACAGTAAAGGTTAGATACTGTCAGTGGCAATGGAAAATGCTGTAGACATACTCAATTAAAATTCAAAAGAAAATATTCTCAGTAGTACCATGTCTAACAGCTTTGGTAGCCTAAGGCAATTTGTAGAAGGGCATCACTGTTATGTCCCTCCCCGCTTGTATCTCACTACTTTGTAAGGTATCTTTCTCTACCTGCTTGCACTGTGAAATAGCACAAGGCACATACACCTCTACTTAACTCCACATCATCCCCAGAGTTACTTGAATATACTGCCAAAACTGAAAATCAATGCCATATATATATATATATATATATATGAGAAACAGGAACCTGAATACTGTTGTTCTAGGACTGAAAACTAAAATGCCAGAATGCACCAGAAACTTCCTAAGTGTGTGGCACCCACAAGTTTTTTAAAAGTCACTTGATATAGTCAAAGGCAGTTTCTTTTCTTTTCTTTTCTTTTCTTTTTGAAAGAAATATCTGCTTAAAGCAGCAAAAAGAAAGCAAGGGGAGTAGAGAAACTAACAGAGAGCCTTGCTGCTGAACTCTGCAGAAGGCTCCTTCAAATAAATATTTCAAACCTTCATATGAATATTTTAAGCATGACAACTACATATAAACACACAGCCAAAGTGCTCAAATCCACTCAAGAAAGACTATTAAGTCATCAACCTGCTCCTGACAGGATCCACTGAATATGGCAACAGTGAGAAGTCAGGAGACAGTTGGAATCATTTCAAGACTGCTAATTTAACTTGTCTTAAAACCAACCAATGCTCAACGTGTCATCATCAATGTCATCTCATCGCAGTCTGAAAAGCCTTCGACCTAAAGCAAAAAGGTCCCCAAGTGCCACCCTTCTTGTCTACTGGTTGAAAATCTAATTGGTTCTGCTGACAGGCTTGGGAATTGGTAGGAAGGCTGCTCAGTTAATCTCCAAGGGCCAGCAAAGAGCTCAGTATCCATCGCTGAGCCTTGCTCCCTGGCTGTCGTCAAATGACTCTGATGGTAGTGCAAGCTCTTATGCTTCAGCTGTCTTCTGACTTCTGTTAAGTCAAATTCAATAAAGTTTGTCACTCAATAATCTGAGAGCTACCCAACAAAACCTCTTTGATCAATAACAGCTTGCCTGCTTGCACTTGGGAAGGTGACCTATTAAAGATTAAAAACACACCTGCTGCTTGAAGCAGAGAACATCTTTCTTATTTTTAAATGAAAATTCATCCATTAAAAGCAGTTTAACCGTTACAAGCATGTATAAATATTACATGCTGGAAAGATGAAATAAGATTAGGGATAAGTGTTCCAATTACAGGAAGACAATGGGTTAGGTTTACATCTGAGTAAGTAGCTTTGGTTTTTGATCTACATATTGTTTGAAAGGCCTTTAAAAATGTAACCCTGATTTCCTATGCATCCTCCCATTTTCCCCCTTCCATCTGACAAATTGAAACATCCAGCTTAACTTTAAATTCCTGCTCAACCATATGATCCCATCCCTTGCTGCCTGTCTCTATGTGTGAAAACAGAAACAGAGAAACACAGAGAGAAGACACAGAAGGCTATAAAGTTAATTTATAAACATCTGGCATTATGTATAAAATGTTTCCTGCAGCTTACAAGCTGCATCAGTGGAGACTTGACCAGGATGACTCAAAACCCAAAATGACTTTACACAGATTAACCCCATTAAAGGGCAACTAGAGACTAATGGGCATAATAAATTATTAGAAAAAATTCACAGGAGATCAAAATACTATTTGATCTGACTTGTTTTAATCTTCTTTTTTTTTAAATTGCTTCACACATATACCACTCCTGCCTTTGAAATGAAAACCACAGCTCCATTTAGGTCAGATAACTAGGGGTTTCAGATAACAGCAACTCTCCTGTGGCTAAATCGTAACTGCTGAAGCAGGTACTTTTTGGAGAGTTAATGCTTCTATAAATTCTCTAACTTCTCAAAAAAATCCAGTGGCAAAGATAATAAGAACAGGTATCAATTCTGAGCCCAGATTTTAGTCAAAAGTGGGTAATAGGAATAGATTGCATTGTATGCAATTGTTTCTGACTGTATAGATAACGTATTTACATTTAACAGTGATTTTTGTACGCTTTTTACCTATACATATTTTTATCTATATTTATTTAATTCTTGTAAGCCACTTGAGCCCCAATTCAGAGGGAAAGATGGAAAATGAATAAATGAATAACCATCTCACATATGGAGTCTAAGGGGCGAGTAGATGGAGGAAAGCATGAGTCAAAGCCATTTATAGCTGAAATCTACATTAAATTTAAAGCACATCCTTTTAAAAATGCTCAGGACTGCTTCCTCACAGGGGTAGGAAATGTCATTGGAAGCCAATGTTTCCTTTGGTTACTAAGATACAAACATAGGCTTGCAATTTTTAAAGTGCTTATCTATAACCTTAAGGATTGGAAACTTAGCTTTTAACTTGCATACTGGGGGAAATATGATTTTTCTCTCAAACTCCCAGAAACTCCAATACATACTTCCCTCCACAGTGACAAGGCATTTCATATTCTCGAGTTATTAGCATTTCTGAAATATCAATTTGAGTTTAATAGGAAAAGTGTGATCTTAAAAAAAGACTAGAGAATTGAGAATAATAATAGAGAGAAGACATACCAATGAAGAAATAATGAAAGAGTGAAAACATGAGAGATAAATTGTAGGTTTACTCAGATGAGCCATGGAAAAGGAAAGGAGCAAAAGAAAGAAACTACGATAAAACCAAGCTTAAAGATAAGAAATGCCGATACAGGGAGCACAATTTAGATTTTATGATCATATGTTATGCAGGGAAATTGAAACACAGATGCAAATGCAGACAATACAGAGCAAAACATAATAAGTAAGATTGATTGTGGAATATATCTTCCTCAAGCAGATATAATATAGTCAGACACAACCTTAGGCAGCAACTGGTGGTCAACTGGAAAATGCAGTACTCAGCACCCATTTGTCGGAATAAACTTCATACTTGACTATGCAAGATAACTTCCAGTGCTGAGTGGAAGGTACAGAGAGAGAGAACTGACTTACTAGCTGTTTCACTTGAGTAATTACTTGAAAACCATGCAAGCCAGTTCCAACCTCCTAGCAGGCTAGTAATGTTTATTACAGTGATGGGCAACCTTTTAAAGAAATTTATTTATACCCTGCCCCCTTATTTTATTTACATCAAATAAAACAAGGTACATCCCTCCCCCCCTTAAAAATTATTAAATCTGTTACAAATTAACTTGGTGTGTCAAACTTTGCCAAAAAACTGAGCATAACTCAGGTGGTGTGTCACTTTGAGGAAAAAAGATTATTTTGAGATATTTATTGTTTAAATCACTTATTTTTATAGTTTATATATTTATAGTTTAAATCACTTATCTCAGTAATGATGGATTAGAAATCCATGACACCCCAGAACAGTAGATAATGGTTGCTGTGGTTAACTGGTAATTTGGTTACTGGTAATGGCAGGGCCCCCAGAGATGCGTCACCTGCTGCGTTTTGTTGCTCCCTGCTCTGCCGGTGGAAGTGAAAGCAAAGATCCCAGCTTAACCGGAAGTCCCAGAACTAGATGCTCTGTGATGGATTGCTGTTGTTTTGGCCTACAGACCTCCGGCACAGAGTATCTAATAAGGGAGGATGAAACATTTGTGACTAGATTCTTATTCCTCCTTGGCTACTCCTTGCAGGAGCCGAGGATGAAACATCCTTCTCGGCATGTGGCCACCTCAGCGGCCGTGTGTCATCAGAAATAGCTACACATGTCAGTGCTGACACGCATGTCATAGGTTCGCCATCAGGGGTTTATTATCTTATTTGCATGGCTGTAACATGGCAGCTCCAACCCCAATTTACATTAAATGGATAGAAACCTCTCTTCATCAAAGCAAATAAATCAAAAGTCCTATCTTCTTGATGCGGTGACATGCTTCATCATGTTAGCCTGTCCAGTGTTATTGAGTGCCTTTAACCAGCAAATGAAGGAGTTCTGGTATAATGGTTTTGTTTTTCAAGAAAATGTGGTAAAATTTAGCAGTTCTAGAAATTGAACACTTGAAAATTCCTTCTGCATTTTTTCAAGAGACATCATACATTGATTTCCGTTGTGTGGGTGTGTGATGGTATTTCTAAAAAGGTGATACTGAAACTCCCATTTGACATTTCTTCTTTGACTATGATGCCTGAGTGATCACATTCACAGAGTCATTCTGTGAGTTATCAAATGGGGCTAACATTAAAATGTTATCGAAATAGGACAATACTCCAGGAATACCTTCATGCTTGGAAATGGAGGTGGAGGTGATGGTGGTGGTGGAGGCACCACTGAAATTCTAGACTGGATACACTTTACACAGATACGGTGTGCTAATAGTCTAGACACCAGCAGCCTTGTCATCCACTAACATTTGGTGATAGGGTTAAGTGAAGTTAAAGTTAAAGTTCTTCCTTGAGGAACATATATCAACTTATTAACAGCATTAAGGGTCTTGCTTTAGTGCAATCTGCTTCAAGTTGGTATCCATCAGATGTCTGGACTTCTCCATCACCCCCAGCCAGCATGGCAAATGGTCAGGAATGCTGAGAGTTGTAATACAAAACATCAGAAGGACATTAGATTAAAGAAACCCTTTTTAATATCATACCATTAGATTTCAGGATATAGACAATAGGTATAGCCATGCTACTGGCTCATGATTTCTAGTGAACTAACCTAATGAAGTTATTTCATTTAGGCACAATGTGAAGTGAGTATTTTTATGCTTCCTATGGAGAGGTACAAAAACAAAGAGGTACAAAAACAAAAAAAAAAACCAATCTTGATCCATAAGAATAACACTAAACACACAATACCTTATTGAAACCAGCTAAAATATTGGAGTGAAGGCTTCTTGTTTTAATTAATCTTGCATTGCTTGATATTAAGGAATACTTTCATGGGATGGCTATTAGAGACTCACAAAATGTGCTCTCCATCTTGAGAATGAGTTCAGCCTCAGACCTTAAATGTCCAGCCAGATTTTTGGTCGTCTGTACATTTGTCCCTCCCACTAACTTATTATCAGCTAGTTTGGTAAAGAATTTGAGAACCTGAAAGCCTACATGTTAAGTAAAGAGGATCCATTTGGAAAACGGCAAGTTCTTAATGTCACAGTGAATAAATGTACAAGCTCAAGTGCTACCTATTTTTCTTTCTTGCAGTGATTGTGCTCACTTTGACTACTTTGCCAAAATGTGAATTGGTTTTCCCCTAGATAATTTTTGTTAATCTCTTTTGTGACCATGAAGCATAGCCAGTCTAACAGATCACATAGCAAACATCTACCAAGCAAGCACATAGGTCTGCAAGAGTCCTCCATATCCCCCAATGGCATCAGTAAACTGTGAGAGAGGCCCTTCTCTGCTGCATTGCACAGGTATTTGGAATACTGTATTCTCCATTTGGTGTCACACTGGCACCAAATAACATCATGGTCTTTTATGAAAGCCTTTGGTGTCTAATTTTATGCACAGGCAATAAGATTTCCATAAAAGCAAAGAGTTGGAAGAGAACCCAATTGCAATCAAGCTCAACCTTCTGCCATGCAGAAATAAAGCACTGCTGAGAAAGTAATTCAACCTCTGTTTACAAAACAAAACAAAACAAAACAACCCACTAAAAAGAAGTCTTCCTCCAAGGTGGTCACTATAGAAGAGCTCTAAGGAAGTTTATTTTACGGTTAGGACAGAGAAGTGGTGGTGACCCTATGGTACGTGTACCGTCTCTGGCATGCAGAGCTCTCTCTGTGGGCATGTGTACCTGTTCCTTCTCTTCCCCTGCCCTGCCATCCCTTCAACTGTCTCTCCTCTTCCTGGCACGCTCCCATCCCTTTAACTGGTTTCCCAAAGCCAGTTAAAGGCAAGGGAGAGTGGGAGAAGATGCAAAGCAGGTGGACGCTGCTCCCAAAGGTAGCTAAAGGCAATTGAGGGTGGGGGAAGAAGCAGAGCAGATACGTGCCTTTTCCTTTCTCCCCTTCCTGTGCCTTTAACTGGCTCCCAGAACTAGTAAAGGCATGGGAGGGTGGGGAAAGGACTGGAGGGGGGTTTGCACTTGCCAACCCTTGAGGCTTGAGAGTGTGGCTTGTGTGTGTGTGTGGTGCCTTCAAGTCGTTTCTGATTTACGGCAACCCTAAGGTGAAACTATAATGGAGTTTTCTTGGCATGTTTTGTCGGGAAGGGGGGTGCTATTGCTAGCCAGAAGCTAAAAGAGTATGCCTTGGTTTCTTTCCCCCCGGAAGTCTTCCTCCCCCAGAAGTCTTGCCCCTGGAAGGCAGATGTCCCCTTCCCCCCCCCCCGGCATTGGATGACACCCGGCGTGGGAACACTACTGAGTTTGGGCACTCAATCTCTAAAAGGTTCGCCATCACTGGGATAGATATTATATTATTATTATGCTTTATTTATATAGCACTGTAGATTGACTTTTACTTCTTTCAACTTCTTTCATTATGTTAGGACTCTCCTCCCAGGAGTACGATTCCTCAACATATAATTCTACTGTTCCCCTTTCTTGCTCGTTCTATTTCTTTGAATATACCCCTATATACCCCATTCCAATCATGAGCCCCATCCCACCAGGATTCAATTATGTCTATCAAATGATATGTGCCTCCTATATTAAGAGTTCCTATTTCCTTCCAGCAGAAGCTCTGCCCTGTTAAACCATTTTAGGCAGAATACACACACACACACACACACACACAAATATATAAAAAAACACACAAGCAGACCTCCAAAAAGCTTGTCCAAACAATAATTCAAAAGATACAAGCTTACCTTATTTGGTTTCTTCCACCAATTCCACACAAAATGTGTGTTGTAGCTCAGCATGTTCGCCATGTTCCTATTTTAAATTCTTTTAAACTCTTTAGTGGTTTTAATTGTTTAGTTGTGGCTTCCCAGATTGATTAATACCCTTTTAGCCTATTTAAATCATTTTAAACTCTTTTATGCTGAGTAAATTTTAAACTGATTTTAACATGCACAGCCCTGAGATAAAGGACTGATCACAAATATTTAAATTTTAAGTTTTCATTAATTAAAATTTATAGAATTCATTAATTAAAGTTAATATAATAAATATTATTTAGTGAGACAGGGCTTTCTTTGTGGCTGCTCCCCTGTTCTGGAACTAATGGCCCCCTTCTTTTTGTCCATCCAGCAGCTGTTAAAGACGTTTTTAACTGCAGCAGGCACCAGAGAGGTGTTTTGAAAAACTATATTTTTAAAGAAAGAGCTTTTAATTGTACATTTTCTTGTATTTTTTAAAATTTATAAACCATCTTGAGTCCCAATTTTGGGAAGTAGGATATAAAAAAAGTTGTTAATGATGTTACTATTGATAATCATAATAATGCAATTCTATTGGACCATCATGAAAGTATAAATTATAAAGAAGCCTGCTAGAAATGTTGACGATGTCATAAAATTAAATAACTTAGCAATTAAGTCATGTTGCCCATACAAAGACACATGGCAATGGTAAGAAAAGAAACGGAGGAAAAAAGACATTTGGGAACAAGTCTTACTTGCAAACTTAATCTGCACTGCACCCCAGAGACAAGCTATCACAAGAATGTTTTTCACTAGAGAAATCAGAAATCCTAAGAGAGAAATGGTTAAAAGTACCATAACAAGAAAGCTGCATTAATATGGCAAGAATGTTATGGAAGATTCTTGTACTTTCTGATAAGCATAGAAAATACACTTTAAGCTCTCGTTGTTACAAAAATGTGACAAAAAAGCAAAACCAGAGAGAGATTCATGGTGGTTGGAGATGATACTGACTACAGACTACAAGGACACATATTTATAGTGCAATCCCATGCATGTTTCTCCAGCAGTAAGTCCCAATAGAAACTCCTTCCAAGGCAGTCTTAATAAAATCCATACATCTTGTTTCATCACATTCAGTATCTTTGATTTTATAAATCAAGATGCTAGTCACATCTGGTTACACCTATCTGCTGATAGCAATTTTAGATTATATAAATGCAATACAACCTGAAAGTATACCAATCATGGATTCCCTTTCAGCTTCTGACATATTTTTGGAGTGCTCCTTGGCACTAGGACCACAGAACTAGAAGAGACCACAAGAGCCATCCAGTCCAATCTCCTGCCACTAGTTAAAATGCTCCAGATAGCTGGCCATCCAGCCTCTGGAACAAACCTCCAAAAGGGGAGAATCCACCACACTCAGAAAGTTCTTCTTAATGTTTAAGTTGAATCTCTTTTCCTATAGTTTGAATCCATTGCTCTGGGCCCTATTCTCTGGAGCAGCAGAAAATAAATTTGCTCCATCTTCAGTATGGCACCCCTTCAAATATTTAAGCAGGGCTATCATATCACCTCTTAACCTTCTCTTCTTCATGCTAAACATACCCAGGCCCCCTTCATAGAGCATGGTTCCCAGACCTTTCACCATTTTGGTCACCTTCCTCTGGATATGCTTCAGCTTGTCAATATCTCTCTTGAATTGTGATGCCCAGAACTGGACACAGTATTCCTGGTGAGGTCAGACTAAAGCAGAATAGAGTAGTACTATTAGTTCCCTCGATCTAGACACTATACTTCTATTGATCCAGGCTGGAATAGTATTGGCTTTTTTAGCTGAAACATCACACTGCTGAGTCATGTAAATATAATAATAATTTTATATCCCGCCCCTCTACAAAATGCAATCGCGGTGGCTTACAAGAATTAAAAGATACACAATCCAAACCCCTCACTCCAACCCCCCTTAAAATACAATTAAACAATATGAGAATTAAAACATATTTTAAAAACACCAATAAACAACAGACAGTAATGTGAGATCAGAGTTCAGCAGATAGATTTTCCTTCTGGTCGCCAGGAGGCTATTCAGGAAAGGCCTATTCTTAAACTATAAACATTGCCTAATAATATTTCTATCAAGATTACAAAGGTATACCTGTCATCTAACTAAACAAAGAAGATTAAATATTTTTATTGGAAGGCAGAAAAGGCAAAAATAACAATGACTACTACTGTTTTTATACAACTGATTCAGAGAGCCACTTCCAATTCTGGCAGGTGTGGCAAAACACACCAGTTCTCTCATGCCTGCCTTATTCTTCTACTCAGAGTATCACAAGTGCTCTGTGTACAGTTTACTTGTAAGATTCCAATAACCCAACCCCTAAGCTCAAATTGACTGCCATGGATATTTGCAAACTAATAAAAAATATCTATGCTTCAATAGGAACAAGGGTATAAAAAAGCAGCAGAATGAATAAGAGATTGAATAAGTATTTCCATTTAAAGGATAAGTGAGTTTAAAAGACATGGGTAAATAAAAAGATCTTGCTTGGTGACAAAACAGGTGGGGGAGGGATGCTCAATGCAAAGCACACTTCTCCAAGGAGAGGATTTCACAAATGAGGCATCGCCACTGAAAACTCCCTTTCCGTGATCATTGCTTGCCTGATCTCAGTAGGCAGGGGGCTTCTACAAAAGAAACTCTGAATATGACTGCAATATTTGGGCTATTTGGCCAGGGATGTGTGGGATAGCTTACCCATAGTCTCTTAATATTTCTAAGATGGAAACCAGGATACAGGTGACCAAGCAATATCAGAGTCAGGTCAAAAGACTGTAGCCAGGTAACAAGAGAGCAAAAGTTACTAATGAAGAAAAAAACAACACAAAATATTGAGCAGAAAACTAATGGAATTATGTACTAGATTCTGGAAAGCCTGAACAAATATTTGGAAAAAAAATCAAGACATACAATAGAGTAACAATAAATGCAACATTATATTATATTCAAAAATTTTATTTTTAAATAATGTTATATAAATTATTTATATATAATATTAAATTAATTTTTAAAATAATGGAGCTATATGTAATGCTTTATGTATACTGTATTAATAATATGTGTGTGTGTGTGTGTGTGTGTGTATATATATATATATATATGCATATGTGTATGTATAATGTGAAGAACAGTGAAGAAAGCAGATAAAAAGAAAATCAATTCGTTTGAGAAGTGGTACTGAAGAAGAGTGCTAAGGATATCATAGACAACCAAAAAGAAAACGAATGGCTCCTTGAACAGATCAAGCCTGAGGTCTCCCTGGAAGCCACAATGACAAAACTGAAGCTGTTGCTGTCGTATTTTGGACACATCATGAGAAGGCACAACTCATTAGAAATGATAATAATGCCAAGAAAGGTAGAGAGGAATTGAAAGAAAGGAAGACCAAAATTTAGAAATATTCAAAACAATTATAAATTCCAAATAGCAAACCTTGAGTTTCCATTTTATATATGGGACACCATTTTGCTATGCCATTATATTTAATAAGACTTGAGCACTCACGGATTTTGTTATCCATGGGGGGGGAGGGGGTCCTGGAGCCAAACCCCAGATGATAACAAGGACCCACTGTATACTTATATACAACATATATATTTATACATTCTTGTAAAATCAAAATGCCCTTATCAGACCTGCCAAATATTCATGGTCACTGCATAAACTCTGTGTTCATCTCCACATAGTCTGCCCAAACCCCAAACAAGTCAAATCCCTCTACTTCATAATGCATCACTCACATGGTCGCCTTGACTCATTCATTCATTTTTGGTCAAAACTACTTTACAGGGATGTTGTTGGGTTAAAATGGAGGCAAACTAGGCAGGAAAAATAATGCACTATACTTTTAACTCCAAGACAGAAATGGAATGCAATCAGTTAAGAAAGATAGGGGGGGGGAGAGATGATTGCCATATTTTTATAAAAAATAATGCATTCCAATGGCCTTCTACAGTACCTCTCTTAAACTACAATCCTACACATATTTGCCTCAACGTAAGTCCTACTGAATTTACTGGAGCTTACTTATGACTAGATATGTGTGTGGTTGCACTAATATTCCACAAAAAGACTCAAAACAAGCAATCAGAAAATCCCTCACAATGCTAGATTTCTACATTGCTGAATGTCTGTAAGTCATGGTATGGCACTGTGCAGTCCTGGCATGCAAACATACCCATAAAGGAATGATAAAGCAGTAAAGCTAAGCACATGTAGTACAAGGTTAATGTAAATCTAACAAAACAAAACACAGAACTGAAGGGGAGGGTAAAATATGCAGATCAGGAATTTTTCTCTGTGGGCAATTATT
Source organism: Urosaurus nigricauda (assembly GCA_034509955.1). Taxonomy (NCBI): domain Eukaryota; kingdom Metazoa; phylum Chordata; class Lepidosauria; order Squamata; family Phrynosomatidae; genus Urosaurus; species Urosaurus nigricauda. Next base: position 353,497,205 of record JAOEGL010000001.1, on the reverse strand, counting down.
GTGTCTCTGTATGTCGGACACTACATGGTGGTGTTGTATTTCAAAAGGGATTTTCTCAAGGAAAGCCCCTTATTTATTTTATTTTATTTGTATGCCACCTTTCTCCCAAGGGGGCTCACAAAAGGTTAAAAACAACAATAGAACAGTACAATTTTAAAACATAATTAAAACAACACATTAATATAACAAACAAAAATGCAAAATCCTTTTCTAAAAATTAAGTTAACAAAAGTTCATACTTGAATCAATTCATTAAGGCTTTAAGGTACTGCATGTCTCTTCATCGGTTCACTGCATACGAGTAACAGGGCCACTTTTTACCCCTACCAGTGTCTAGTCCTAGTACCTGTATTCAGCTACCACTATTCATTCCCCTGTAGTTTAGGGATTTATTCTGTGAAAATGCTACAGGGGAAACATAAAATATGAGTACCACTGCTGAAATCAAATCCAGAGTGCCTATGGTTGCCTTATACAGGATCTCTAGAAGATTAGATTATGCACACGTTGCCCCAGTGGCTAGGAGATTCTAAGAATCCTATTCATGCAGTAAGAAAGCACAGCAGTTGCACTTACTTTAGGTTCACACACAAGGAAGGCTGCAACATAAGAGCAAGGCTCCTGGCTCCAAGACACATATTCCTTGCATGCCTGACTTTGACAGTATCAATAGAGCCCAGGCATTATGGAGGAAGTGGTCTGGACAAGCACCTGTGTCATTTCCTCCATTTCATCACAGCCACATTTTTCTTTGTGCCATTTTCATCATGCCATGTGTTTGTTGCTTCTGCCACCACCAGTTTGTCAGCATTTATCTGCTGATGAAGCATTTAGCATCCTATCTGCCACCCATAATATGCATAGATTACAACTTTGGGGATATATATATATATATATATACCAACTAAATGCTGCATTTTGGCAGGAAGAAAGCCCTACTGCAATGCTTATAGTTTGTGTTCAGCATGGAGACTGGCAGCATAAAGTGCAGGACTGTCCAAATTCTGTATCACTTAGGAAACACAGGGGCATGGCAGTGGAAATATATCACTGGATGTTTTTAAGCTCTTTAGAACCTATCTCATATTGACACGTGTGTAAGATTTTCCATGATTTTCTTCCAAACAGACTCCTATGTATTCAGCTATGGTTGCAGCAAAGTAGGATGGCATTTATCTTTTCTAATGATACAGAATTCTCTGTGAAAGTGGTGTCACTAAAATGAGTAATAATCCCACCGGTGTCTAAGGTACAACCGGCAGGGTGCAGGTCAACAGGCAAGCAGCCAATAATTTGGCCAACAACACTGAATTTCATCTGCCCGCAGCCTCTATCTACTGATTATACAATCAATACGCACCTCAGATGAGAAGAGCTAACAACTGACCGGGGCAGATCAATGCTAGCAAATAAGCACTTCATGACAAAAAGTTTGATAATTACTATTTTGAAGCAGTGTAAATGTTGTTTCTATTGTAACAACATTCATGATGATACTGCTATGATTGCATGGTTATTATAGGTTTAATGTTAGGCAATCAAGCTGCAGTGGTCTAGATATCAACAAACAGCATCAAAAGAAAACATCAAATTGTCCCTATTCTTTTGACATTGTAGCCAAAACATTTTTCTATGTTAGTGGCCTTAAATGAATGATAATAAGTGACAATTTGGTGAAAAACACCATTTTCACAGCTTACAAAAGTCATGGAATATAGATTGATACAAGTATTATTATCTCCAGACCTACAAGACTAGGAATAGCCACTTGAGTCAGAGGATTAAAATAAATCCGGTACCGCAGAGACACGGGATTCCCCCCCCCCCTCTCTCTTTTTGATATCCTCTTCTCAAACTGTTTCATGTAAATTATCTCTAAAATAATTTTTTGGAACTCACTGCAGATAGGCAATTTAGCTCAATTTAGTTAGAGCATGACTTCTAACCTTGTAGACTTTGCTTTTAAAAGCTTGATTCTTACTTTGTCTTCTTTTTGTTATTATTGAGATAAAATGATTATTACAAATTTCCAGAGGCTGTTTGCTCATAAATTTTCTGCATAAAGGACACATGCACAACTTTCTGGCAATTGGAGAGTGCCACATTCAGTATCAACTTTGAAAGAAGATAGAAGATAGAAGTAAACATAGTTTAGTCTTGGCTCAGGCTCATGGCCAACGAAGCAAGTCGTCATCATCATCATCGTCATCTGATGGTGCCATCCAGTATGATTTCGATTTTTGGACCACAGCCTGCAGTTTCAGGAGAAGAGATTTCTGGCAAGGGATGGGTTGCATCTCACACCAGTGGACAGAAACGTTTTTGTCAGCAGTCTCAAACATTTGATCAGGAGAGATTTAAAATGAGTTATGTAGGGAAGAGAGAATATATTCTGGAGGGCAGGAGTTCACCAAGGGCTGGAGACAACAGTCAAACTGTTATAGAGAGAACAAGACAAATAGTGTAAGACCCAAAAGTGGCAGGGAGAAAAGCTTTACATAGACAGCTGTCCCATGGGCTTAGATGTCTCTATGCTAATGCACAGACGATGGGAAATAAACAAGATGACCTTGAACTCCTAGCACAGCAAACCAAATACGACATAATAAGCATCCCTGAAACCTGGTGGGATGAGACTCATGATTGTAATGTACTTTTAAAGAGAAATGAACCAAACAGGAAAGGAGGAGGAGTAGCATTATATGTCAAGGATCTTGACACCTGTGAAGAGATCCAGGACTTAAAACCTGGAAGCCAGTTGGAGAGCATATGGATAAAAATTAAAAGAGAGGGAAACAACAGGGATGTTATTATGGAGGTCTACTACAAACCTCCAAGTCCACAAGGATTTGGATGGTGCTTTTCTAGAACACATGACCACACACAGAAAGGAGATATGTAGTGGTGATAAGTGTTTTCAACTATCCTGATATTTGCTAGAAGTCAGTCTCTGCTAAAAATTTAAAGGTCCAGTAAATTCCTCAATTGCCCAGTAAAACAATTTCATTGTCCAAAAGGTGAAAGAGGCAACGGGGGACCAGCTATTTTAGATCTGATTCTAACCAATAGTGATGACCTGGTGAATGGGGTGCACGTGGCAGGATCCTTAGGAGGAAATGATCTCCCGCGGTTTGCTATACAGTGGAAAGGGGAAACCAAGTATAGTCAAGACACACTTTCTAGGCTTTAGGAGAGCTGATTTTAGAAAACTTAGGGAAATACTGGGGGATCCCATTGTCAGGTATAGTAAAACAGAAGGGAGTTCAGGATAGGTAAGAGTTTCTTAAAAGGGAGATATTGAAGGCACAATTTCAAGCAGTTCCAATAAGGAGGAAAAATAGGAGGTTTCTCAAAAAACCAGGATGGATGACTAAATAATTTTAAACTAAACTAAGTTTTAAAAGAGACATGTATAAAAAATGGAAAAGGGAGGAAATCGCCAAAGAGGAATTTAGGCAAATAGCTAGCATATGTAGGGGTAAAGCCCAGGAAAGCTAAAGCACAGAATGAGTTCAGGTTTGCTAAAGAGGTTAAGAACAATAAAAAAAAGGCTTTTTTGTTATGTCCGTAGCAATAGGAAGGAGGAGGAAATGGTAGGGCCACTGTGTGATAAAGATGTTGAAATACTAACAGGGGACAGAAAAAAGGCAAAACTACTGAACACCATCTTTGCCTCACTGTTCTCAAAAAAGCAAAAGGATGCTCAGCCTAAGGAATCATAGAATCATACAGTTGGAAGAGACCACAAGGGCCATCCAGTCCAACCCCCTGCAATTCAGGAACTCCCAATCAAAGCATCCCCAACAGATGGCCATCCAGCCTTTGTTTAAAGATCTCCAAAGAAGGAGACTCCACCACTCTCCGAAGGGAGTGTGTTCCACTGTCGAACAGCCCTTACTGTCAGGAAGTTCCTCCTAATGTTGAAGTGGAATCTCTTTTCCTGGAGCTTGTATCCATTGTTCTGAGTCCTGTTCTCTGGAGCAGTGTGGTATCCCTTCAGATATTTAAACAGGGCTATCGTATCACCTCTTAACCTTCTCTTCTCCAGGCTAAACATCCCCAGCTCCCTAGGTCGTTCCTCAAAGGGCATGGTTTCTAGACCCTTCACCATTTTAGTGGCCTTCTTTTGGACACGGTCCAGTTTCTCCACATCCTTTTTGAATTGTGGTGCCCAGAACAGGACACAGTATTCCAGGTGGGGCCTGAAAAAGGAGCAGATGATGCAATAGGGGGAGTACAGGAATAGCTGGTTAATCCAAATGAATTCAAGTCCCCACGAATAGATGAACCCCATCCCAGAGTATTAAAAGAACAAGGAAAAAGTAATCTCAGAGCCACTAGAAATAATCTTTAAGAACTGCTGGAGGACAGGAGAAGTCCCAGGAGACTGGGGGAGGGCAAATGTTATCCCCACCTTCAAAAAGTGACAAAGAAGAGGAACCAAACAATTACTGTCCACTCAGCCTGACATCAATACCAGGAAAGATGCTAGAGCTGATAATTAAACAGGCATTCTGTGAGCATTTAGAAAGAAATGCCATAATCACAAAAAGTCAACATGAATTTCTCAAAAAAAATCATGTCAGACTAATATTCTCTCTTTTTATGATAAAATTAACATCTTAGTAGATGGAAGGAATGCTGTGGATATAGTACAGTATATCTGGATTTCAGTTAGGCCTTCAGCAAGGTCCCCCACAATATTCTGGCAAACAAGCTAGTAAATGCCAATGCTACTGTGGATTTGTAGTTGGTTGGCCATATCCAAAGGTGCTCACCATCCTCCTCTTCATCCTGGTGTAAAATAATTATCCCAGGACAGAACCCAAAGTGTTATTCAACTTCTTCATCCATGACTTAGATGATGGCCTAGGGGGCAGGCTTATCAAATTTCCAGATGACACTGAATTGGTACAGGTAGCTAATACCCCAGAGGACAGGATCAGAATTCAAAATGACCTTAACAGATTATAAAGCAGGGTTAAAACTAACAAAATGAATTTCAGCAGGGAGAAATGTAAGGTACTGCACTTAGGGAGAAAAAAATGAAACACAGAGATATAGAATGGGGGACACCTGGCTTGACAACAGTTCATGTGAAAGGGACGTAGTAGTCCTAGTGGACCATAAGTCAACATGAGTCAACAGAGTGAGGCAGCAGCTAAAGATGCCAATGTGATTCTAAGCTCTATCAATGGAAGTATAGTGTCCAGAACAAGGGAAGGAACAGTACTACTCTATTCTTGTTTGGTCAGAGTTCATCTGTAATATTGTGTCCAGTTCTGGGCACCAAAATTTAAAAAGGATGTGTAAATGCTGTAACATGTGTATAGGAGAGCGACTAAAATGGTGAAAGTTCTGGAAACCGTGTCCTATGAGGAATGAGTTAGGGAGCTGGGTATGTTTAGCCTGGCGAAGAGAAGGTTAATAGGTGATGTGATAGCCTTATTTATACATTTGAAAGGAGGTCATACCGAAGATGGAGCAAATTTGTTTTCTGCAGCTCCAGAGAATAGGACATGGAAAAGAGATTCCATCTAAAGAAAGAATTTCCTGACAGTAAAAGCTGTTTGTCAATGGAATATGCTGCCTCAAATTGTGTTGGAGTCTCCTTCTTTGGAGGTTTTTAAACAGAGGCTGGGTGACCATCTGTCGAGGGTGCTTTGACTGTGTATTTCTGCATGGAAGGGGATTGGACTTGATGGCCCTTGGGGTTTCTCCCAATGTTATGACTTTATGATTCACGATTCTATATCCTGCCAGTACAGGGACTCAAGGTGGCTAACTAAATTTAAAACAGTACAAGTTAAAAACAACACAAACAATTAAAGAATTAAAATGTAAACACAAAGTTTTTTAAAAATTAAACAAGTTTTAAAAGTTAAAAAACATTACACATTAAAATTTAAAAGATACAGTTGGCCCTCCACATTTGCGGCTTTGGCTTTTGTGGATTTGATTATTCACGGATTTAATTAATACTGTATGTTCTCTTTAGGAATTTATAGAGTCCTCCAGAGTGACTCTATGGTCAATGTCCACCATAAGTTGCACTGGAGGACATAGAGATTCCTAGAGAGGTGTTCTCTCTGGAAAAAAAGGAGTAATTTTTTTTTCCCGATTTTTCTACATTCACCCGGTTTCTGTGCCCCAGTGAATGTGGAGGGCCCACTATATATACACAACCAACCGTTACATTTAAAAAAAAATAGAAGCATTCTATCATACATGTACAAAAATGCACACACATACACATACCCATGCACACACAGAGAGAGGGGGACAGACAAAAAGCTTGCCAGGAACAGACAGCACATAGGGAACAAGGCAGACTCAATTGTGCACAATGTTGGGAGACTCCTACACAAATGAACATATGCTCTATGTTCTGACCTATCCAATGAAAAGTTAGCGAGCAATCTGGCGGCAAGCTTCCCTAGTGAGCAAGGATAGGCCTCTGCATCGTATTTTTTCTTACCCAAATATAAAATGGCACCAGTGTTCACCAAAGATGAGCAAGATGGCTGGGACCAACTTGAAATCACACCATAATCTGCCAGTCAATTGCTAATCATTTCCTTCTCAGCTCTGAAACAGATGACCTTCTAGTTTGGATTCCTTTCACACACATGATTCTAGGATTCAGCTACTGCATAACCATCTTATGTTTATCAATACGTCAGAGTCATTATTGAGAACTGCCCTCCCAGTACTGGGAATTTATTCTAATGAAACAGAATTCCACAGAAAAATCAGTTGCCTTGGGCCACCAAAAAAAAAAAAAAAGTATTCAGCATCTCACGCCTTAACACTTGTCATCAGTTCTTTCACAAATACAAGGCACAGCTGCAACCAGAAGTCAATAGCTACCTGTCTCCAGCTTTCCGTTCAAATCACTGATTGGTCAAGTCTATCATAGCCTAAGGGAAATCACCTGTCCATCCAGGAAGATAAAAGACACCAAACAGGTGCAACAGGAAAGAGAGAGAACAAGAATGAACACACAAACGCTAGACTTTTCTAGTGAATGATAATACATGCGTGAGTGCCAACTTACAGTTTGTTAATATTTCTTTTTCAATATTTTTCTCTTCATAAGCTCTTCTGCTTTGCAACAGATGCAAAGAATGCAATGTATATTTTAATAAAAAAAATTTCTCTCTCAGATGGGTTCATTTTCATTCAGGGACAATTTCGCTGAGTGACAGGTAAGCATTTGGTGCTGAAATTGGACCTGTACAAGAGCTTTGCATTTCATTTGCTCCATTACACCAGTGCATGAATTACTGGGCTTTTCACGTTGGCATCTTTCCATTACTTTCAAATAACTGACATGAACAAAATGACTCTCCTGACATTTTGTGCAACAAATTTGTTCCAAAAAGAATAAAACATCATTAGGCTATTGTACACACTTGCATCCCGCAACCTTCAGTTCTAATCTCTCCAAAACCCATAAATGTCTAAATAGTAGCTGATATTGTCAAAAATAAACAAGCAAAATCCAGCAGGAAAAAGATATCCTAGAAATACATCTTGGTTCTAAAACTGCAGCCATACAATCATTTCAATTTGTGAGTCTCTTCAGTCATGATACTGAATGTCATTATATATGTTGTATTTCTGCTTACTACACTTCACTTCAGCATGTTATGCACAGTTCCGTTTATGCTACAGTTCCAGCCACAATATCCTTGTATATGCACAATTTAACATAAGCATTCCGGAGAGTGTGATAGTTGCTTACACTGGTGTGGTGGGGGTTGGAGAGCAGAAGGAAACATCCTTCAGAAGATAGCACATTTGGGGCAAAGATGGCTGATAGCTTTCCATTCTATTGTTGCCAATTTAGTGTTAAATAATGCAGAATTTATCATTTCATTAAGGTTCTTTTATTCTCACCTTTTCTCATAGGTTCTAGAATTTTTGCACATACAGTATTTGATATGTATCCCTTAGATCTGTGCATCATGAATGACACCCAATTACCAGATTTAACTGACTTTCTGAAGAGGTGTTCCAATCCCTCCTTAATAGCTACTGTCATCACAATGACTTACCTCCAGTTCGAAGAGCAGGACAGAATGCTTCTTAGCCTCATGACTAGTGAACCCAATTCAGCTCCCCCTCTATGAAAATTCACTTCTCTTTGACACAATCAACAATTATCATCGTTGAGTCTGGGAGAAACGGTTCTGCTCCCAGGTCTTGGCAACTGACACAATACAATGCATTTCTGTCACACCTTCATACTAATTCTCATAAAGATGGGTAAGGAAAGAAAAAGAGTGCTGTAATTTGCCGAGAAGCAGCAAGATGAATGAGACATAATTCAACCTTGGAACGTAACAGTGTCATAACTAAATTATGATGTACAATATGCATGAACCTACTTTATAATAAAACTGTACAATCTCAATAAGGCACTTGGCTGTGTGCATTGTGACAAAGTAACATGAACTGCAACATTAAACACATTTTAAAGGGGCTAATTCAAGCCTCCATACTGGTGCAGGGGGGGCCTCCCTTTATAGATATATAATAATACCATTATCAGTGCCAGCCTTAAGGCTTATTACCTGCATACTGCAGTGGAATAATGAGAACAAATTAAGTTAGCTGAGTTAACAATAATATTTTATTAATCTAGATTTTTAAAAAACACGGTTTAATATGAATTCACAGCACAGCTATGTATGAGGACATACATTAATAATGTTATCTCAAACTTTTGGCTCAAAATTTTTAAAACTATTTTAAAACAATAATTTTCAATTGAATGTGCAGCAGCCCTATTTAGCAATTAAAAGTACACTGTGGTGGAACAAGTAAAGCCCTTCACGTTTCCACAGTGCCTAACCTTTTGAACAAACAAGGGGCCCATTCCCACTTGCAGAAAAACCCGCACTGGAACCGGGCTGTGCTCCGCTTATGAAAGCAATTCCAAAAGGCCCCTCATTCACATTATGAAAAGAGGCCTCGTTTGGAACTGCTTTCTTATCCGGGAACGCTTGTCATTCCCACTGGAACTGCCATGTAAGGTCACAGCCCTTACCGCCCCATCCCCTTCCCGCAGGTGAATTTTTTTTTATTGGGGGGGTATTGATCGCAAAATCAATCTTGTGCATTTGTGATCTTGTGCATTTGTGATCAGTATAATGAAGAAAAAGAGAAAGAAGGAAGGAAGGAAGGAAGGAAGGAAGGAAAAAAGAAAGGAAGGACCCCCCAGGAGCAAGTGTGTGTGTATGTGTTTTCTTTTTCCTCGTTATACTGATCACAAATGCACAAGATCACAAATGAACAAGATCACAAATGCACAAGATCACAAATACACAAGATTGCAAATGCACAAGATTGCAAATGCAAAAGATTGATTTTGCGATCAATACCCTCCTCCAAAAAAACCCCAAAACACCGATTCTGACCAGTGTTCCCACTTACTGGAAAAGCTTCAGAATCGTGTTTTCCGAAAAAGACCACTTTAAAGCTAGTGTCAGGAAAGCCCAGGCTATTTGCTTTTAACCCAGTCCTTTCTTCCACTAATCGATCCGATGAGGATCAGAAGTCGATTCGAGTGTGAACGAGGGTCATATAGCCTGTATCACACTTTGAATCAAAATGTAGTGGGAATGGGGCCAAGGTATCTCTTACAAGAACTGTGAAATCTTCCAGAGGAACCTTCATTTACAGGGACTACATATCTTTGCCCTATCATATTTAGGTAGCCATTACAGTGGATGCAACATAACACTAGACAGACATTTCATCAGTTCCAGAAAAGTAATTCTTGGGGCTCTTTTAAATAAAGAGTCTCAGAAGCCTCTCTCAAATCTGAATGACTGAACAAAATAAAACGTAAAGGTTTCCCCTTTGACATATTTGTCTAGTTGTGTCTGACTGCAGGGGGCAATGCTCATCTCCTTTACTAAGCCAAAAAGCCAGTGTTGCCAAAGATGACATTTTGGCCAGCGTGACTGCACAGAATGCTATTACTTTTCCACCGAAGTACCTAACTATCTGCTTGCACATTTACATGCTTTCGAACTGCTTGGTTGGCAGAAGCTGGGACTAGTAATGGAAGCTCACTCCGCCAAGCAGCGCTTGGGTCTTGACCTGCTGACCTGCCAATCTTGCAATAATCAGAGCCAGCATCTTAACCACTGGGCCACTGCGTCCCCATGGGCAAAATAATATCAGACAAAATCAAAGAGAAGAAAGCCACTTTGGATCAGATATTCAGAGAAAAGTGGACCATGAATCAAATCAAACAATAGGTTCACTAGGATAAATTCTTATACACCTATCTATATATCTATAATGTCTCACACACATGTGTGTTCAGCAAAGGATTCTGAAGGCAGATGTTGTTTAGCTTGCCCATTGTAGGCAGGCACACACAGATATGTATTAGAATTGACAAGAGTACAATTCCATTATTTCCCAGCTCAAGCTTCATTATATTGTTTACTCCATGCACACTTCTGTAACACAGCACCAGAAGTCTCCAGCTATCTTTCACCATCCTCCCAATACCAATGCTGCTAAAAATACTTCTACCTAAAGAGAGGACAAGAAATAAAAGGCAGGCTGAGTGGGAATAAAAATTTTGTAAAAAGGAGTTTCATTGTCAGAGGCTTTATTAGCTGAGGAATGTCTGTACGCTATAGCTGATAAAGTTAACAAAAAGGGCCATTTTTTTAGGATAGATTATCTACCTTCAAGAAAAAGGTACAGATAGCCATTAAATAAAGGGATACATAATCTCAGAGGAACAGGGGCTGCACATGTATGGGCATGTATATGCACACAGAATTTCTTCCCCCAAGATATACATATTCCAGGTTAAATCTCCCCTTCATGCATGGTGAGATCTAGGAATTCTTGAAAGGAGATTGAAAGCATTTCTTTTGTCTAAGGTTTTATTGAGTTGTTGTAGTTTTACACATAGCTGGGCTACAGTGAAAAGTGGGTATAACTGCAGCTGCTTCAAGAGTGCATGTTGAGCCATCAAGGGTTGCATACCTGGAGATAAATAGAAAATGTTCATCGCTTTGGCAGTGAATTTGTGAATGTCCTAGTGACTTTTATTATTTATTATTACAATTATTATTATTATTAAAATAATCAATACACATTTATCTTACTCTGCAAAATAAATCCAAAACTCACCTCAGCAACACAGAATCTAAATTTAGAGAAGGGATGGAACAAGAGAAAAATATACAAGCTTGAGCTTCCTAATTTAGTGTGGGAGTCCTGGGACCTCTGGTAATATGGGATGCTTACATCACATCTTTAGAAAGCTTGGTTTTGAGGGATGTCCAGACCGTATGGCTACCTGTCTGCATAGCGCAAAACCTGTAGCTGTCATATGTCCTGCTTGAGATTCCTAGGTTAGAGTTAGTTCATATGATATACAACAGCACCAGTTGCAAGGGGAAATGTATTGATGAGATGCTGGAAGACCAAATCAGATAGCTCAGCAGATCACTGAAAGAGAGTACCTCTGAACCTGGGTTTATGTGGGGTTTTGTTTGTCTGTTTTTTCCTTTTGTTTTTTGTTTTAATGCTACCTATTCTATGTGCAAAGCCAATGAGACAGGAAAAGGTGAAGACCTCAATGCCTGTTTAAAGATATATATGATATATATAGATATATAGGAGATACACAGAAAAGAACCGTTTAGATTTATGAGGCTGTTTTGGGACAAACGAGGCCTGTCCAAAAGTGAAACGCAATACTACACTTGAATGTCATTGTATTGCTTGCACTTAACGCAAGTCCACCTCTTGAGGAAAAGGCAGAATATAAATAAAGTGATTGATTGATTTTACATCAAAAAGGTAGCAGAGGGGCCTTTAAACTGACCCTTGGGGGAAACCCAACAGACGCTAGGGGATATTTGGTTTCTGATTTACCATACATGGGCTATGTGGATGAAAATATTTTGAATACTCAAAAGAAATATGGTAGAAATAAGCTGTGAGAGAAATAAGTTAGAAATCCAGGTAGATATAGTGGGGGAAAGAGACATTGTATGCACACCATACCTATATAATTTTATGGTTATGCTGATTATGACTTATACAGCTTGAGACTAGACTATATGAAACACTACATCTCTCCATAGGAGCCTGCCAACGATTTAAGATCCTCAAAGGAGAGATTTCTTTTGATTGCACCACCTTCACAGTTACATTTGGTGAGAACATTCATGATGGCTACTCCAAAGTAGTAAAATTTCCACCTAGACAAGGCTAGGTTGATCTTTCTTCACTGTCTTTCTCCAGGAGGTGAAGACCCTTATGTTTGCCCAAGCTTTTGATTATTAATTATCCACTGCAGAAAGTCTTTTAATTGGGATGTGCTTTTTTATCATTATTATATATTTTAATGTGTAGAGAGATCTTGTAGCACCTTTGAGACTAAGGAGATTATCATATGCCTTTTTTCACCCAATCTGGGCATGGGCTTAAACAGGTGAAAATGGATATTATCACATGTGTCCTTGACGAACTCATCTGCATCGCATACCCAATCCAGACTCCTGGTGTACTTTTTGAAGAAGGAGAAAGTATCATTCATTCAAAAAGTACACCAAGGGCCAGAACAGACAGTCCGTAGGACGGGAGCATGGCTTTGGCGCAGCTTCCAGCCTCTTAGGACGCATGCATCATTTAAACAGCATACCTCCAAAGTGACCCGAGGCAGCTTTATTTTGGCTTGTATGTTCAGGTTACTCTAAATGAATACAAATCTCCAGGACCAGATGAACTACATCCAAGGGTATTAAAAGAACTGGCAAAGGTGATATCGGAGCCATTGGCAATAATCTTTGAGAAATCCTGGAGAACAGGAGAAGTCCCAGAAGACTGGAGGAGGGCAAACGTTGTCCCCATCTTCAAAAAGGGAAAAAAAGAGGATCCCAACAATTATCGTCCAGTTAGTCTGACATCAATACCAGGAAAGATTCTAGAGCAGATCATTAAGCAGAGAGTCTGTGAACATTTAGAAGCCAATGCCATAATCACAAAAAGCCAACATGGGTTTCAGAGAAACAAGTCATGCCAAACGAACCTGATCTCTTTTTTTGATAAAATTACCAGCTTAGTAGATGAAGGGAATGCTGTGGATATAGTATATCTTGACTTCAGGAAGGCCTTTGACAAGGTTCCCCATGACATTCTTGCAAACAAGCTTGCAAAATGTGGGATAGACAAGTTAACTGTTACATGGATTTGTAATTGGTTGACTGGCCGAACTCAAAGGGTGCTCAACAATGGCTCCTTTTCATCCTGGAGAGAAGTGACCAGTGGGGTCCCACAGGGTTCTGTCCTGGGCCCAGTGCTGTTCAACATCTTTATTAATGATTTGGATGACAGAATTGGGGGCATACTTATCAAATTTACAGATGACACTAAACTAGGAGGAGTAGCTAATATCCCAGAGGACAGGATCAAAATTCAAAATGACCTGAATAGACTAGAAAGGTGGGCCAATGCTAACAAGATGAAATTCAACACAGAGAAATGTAAGGTTCTGCACTTGGGGAGGAAAAATGAAATGCACAGATATAAAATGGGGGACACCTGGCTGAATGAGACCACATGTGAAAGGGATCTAGGAGTCCAAGTAGACCATAAGCTGAACATGAGTCAACAGTGCGATGCGGCAGCTAAAAAAGCCAATGCAATTTTAGGCTGCCTCAATAGAAGTATAGTGTCTAGATCAAGGGAAGTAATAGTGCCCCTCTATTCTGCTTTGGTCAGGCCCTACCTGGAATACTGTGTCCAGTTCTGGGCACCACAATTCAAAAAGGATATGGAGAAACTGGAGCAGGTCCAAAGGAGGGCCATGTTCTAGAAGAATTCCTTTCTAACATTTCGCCAGAATCTGTGGCTGACATCTTCAGAGAATAAAGATGCCAGCCACAGATGCCAGCCACAGATGCTGGCGAAACGTCAGAAAGGAACTCTTCTAGAACATGGCCACATAGCCCGAAAGCTCCACAAAAAACTATGGATGCCGGCCATGAAAGCCTTCAACTCCACAAATTTAATTGATATTTAAATAGAATGTTGCCAGGGAAATATGACACAATCACAATTTGACTTCAAAAGAAGACAACACTTATCAAATGAAGGACTGCTAAAAAGGAAAGTCAAAGAGAAAGTCAAGAAGGTCAAATCTGTATTTTATTTCCAGTTTCAATTGTTAGCATGTTGCAAACAGCAGAAGGACATAATAGTTTTTGTATGGATAAATGAGCTAAAATGTCTCCAAAACACTTGGACATTACTCAAAATCACAAAAACAGACGTTGAGCCAGAATATATGCCACAACGTCAGAAAAGTTCAAGAGGGGTCATCAACTTGGTAAGCAAAGATTGCCAAGGAAGTCATTTGAAAAAAGAAATCTGGAAAACTGAAAACTTGCCTAAGCAAGAAAAATAAAAAGAAACACAAATTTGCACAAAAGAACTGCAAGAAGACAATTAAAGATGGAAAATTATTGTAAGCTGTATATCGCTAATAACACTCACGCCATCATTTAGAAATATGTGTGAAAGGGATCTAGAAGTCTGAGTCACACTGAGTCAACAGTGTGATACAGCAGCTAAAAAGGCCAATGCTATTTTAGGCTGCATCAATAGAATTATAGCGTCTAGATCAACAGAAGTAATAGTGCCACTCTATTCTGCTTTGTCAAGCCCCACCTGGAATACTGTGTCCAGTTCTGGGCACCACAATTCAAAAAGGATGTGAAGAAACTGGAGCGTGTCCAAAGGAGGGCAACTATGAGGAACGCCTTAGGGAGATGGGGATGTTTAGCCTGGAGAAGAGAGGGTTAAGAAGTGATATGATAGCCCTGTTTAAATATTTGAAGGGATGTCATATTGAGGAGGGAGCAGGCTTGTTTTCTGCTGCTCCAGAGACTAGAACGTGGAACAATGGATGCAAACTGCAGGAACAGAGATTCCACCTAGACATTAGGAGGAACTTCCTGACAGTAAGGGCTGTTCGACAGTGGAACACACTCCCTCAGAGTGTGGCAGAGTCTCCTTCCTTGAAGGTCTTTAAACAGAGACTGGATGGCCATCTGTCGGGGATGCTTTGATTGAGAGTTCCTGCATGGCAGGGGGTTGGACTGGATGGCCCTTGTAGTCTCTTCCAACTCTATGATTCTATGAAGAAAAAAACTTTCAGACTCCCAGAAGCAGGAAATCAGATACGGAGCCATTTAGAGCATAAGATGACAAAGGAATTAAAGAAACAATAAAAAAAATAATAAAGGAGGACAAGAAGACAACAGAGAAGCTTTTTCCAATTATTTTTTTATAACAGAAAATGTAGAGCAGATATATGTGGCTAAACATATATAATAAATAGTAATAAATAACAGTAATAAAAAAGGAGTTTGAGGGACTAACACAAACCATGATGGCAAGAGATGAAATTTTAGAACCCTCTGACAAATTTAAAATAAACAAACCAGTGAGTCCAGATGGTATCCAACTGAGAGTTCTTAATGAGATCAAATGTGAAAATAGTGATCTTCTAACATTAAGAGGTAATATGTCCTAAATCACTGTCTGATCAGAAGACTAAAAAGTAGCCAGTATAATCTGATTTTTGAATAAAGGATTGAGTGAGAAATAATAGCAGCTCTTTCATGGGTAAAATAAAGATAAAATTATTATTCTAGCTGAAGATCAAGATGAATTCAGCAAAGGTAAGTCTTGTCACATGGAACAGTTCCACAAAGCAGAGGAAAGACCCTTGCTCCATTTCGACTGCCATTTGCTGGATTGAACCTCCCTTACCCCCATCCTTCCATCTTCTTTTCCTTGTGTTTTGCATCTTTTTAGACTGTAAGCCTGAGGGCAGTGAATTATCAAATTAACAATTTATAAGATGATCTGGGAGCTTTTTTGGCTCAAGGGCAGGGTATAAATATTCTAAATAGATAAATCAGTTTTATCATACTGGACACAATGAACAGAAAAAGGGCCAGAACCATGAATGCGACTGTTCAGTGACTTGTGCACAGGGACAAAGAGAACTACTGTAATAATTAATGTAGAGAAATAGAACATGACAACAAAAAGAACAACAGACCTCTCCAACAAGATCCAAGAAATCAAAGGGAAATTTAAATCAAGAGTGGGGATACTACAACCAGCAGGGGAACGCATTACATGTTCAAGAAGAAATAAAAAACTGATGGAAACAATATGCTGAATAACTATATAAAACAGATGTAAGGATGGCAGTTGCATTCTAGGAAGAACATTTAAAGATGGACCTACAATATCAGAAATTTAAGTGGTAGATACACTCAAGGCACTTGGGAGAAATAAATCACTAAAAACAGTTGGCATACCAACAGAGCTGCTTGAAGATAGAGACAGAATCTACTTATTTCTAACTAACATATTTATTGACAAATATGGAAAACAAAACAATGGCCCACAGACTGGAAATACTCAATATACATTCCAATGCCCAGGAATGGGAACACCTGGGATTGCAGTAACCACAGGACCATTGCATTAATTTCCCATGTAAGTAAATTGATGCCCAACATTCTACAACTTAGGGCCAAAGCAGATGGGCAGGAAGGAGAGGCCAGAAGCCGCTCCTAGCCTGATTGCCCTAAGGCTGCAGTGAACACAGACTGCGGGCCTGAGGGCACCTCCTGCCACAGCCCCAAACAGAAGCTGAAAAGATCTTCTCCTTTTGGGGCTGGATTTCAGCCACCTTAGGCAGCCCCAGCATGGCTTCCTGATATGTGTGTTGTATAAACACCAAGCCCGCCAGAGTAGCTGGAAGCTGTCCCTGACTGCCCATCTGTTTTGGGCCAAAGGCTTTTAGTAAGTTTTGTAAACTTAGGTAGGAGCTTAGGTGGCCAGAATGGCAGCTCCTAGAAAATCTAAACAGATTCAGACCAACAGGTCTATGGCAAAGACCTTATCTTCTACAAGATATGGGGTGGAAGGGCCATGCCTGTGTTCCATATTGAGGGAAGTGATATTCACACTCTGTCCTGCTTTGGTCAGACATCACCTGGAATACTATCTGGAGTTCTGGCACCACAGTTCAAGAAGGATATTGACAAGCTGGAACATGTACAGTGGAGAGTGAACAAGATGGAACAAGTTCTGGAAACTAAGCTTTATGAAGAATTCACTAGGGAGCTTGATATGTAATTTGGAGAAGACAGATGACTTAGCCACACTTAAATATCTGAATGAATGTTATGTTGAATAGTGATACTCAAAGTGATGTTCTCTTTATGGTGCCAGTTCCCAGGCTATTAGCCGCTGTCTCAGGTAAGTTTCCAGGAACAAAACTTTGTCCAGTAGAAACCAATAGATAAGTCCTGGTTCCTGGCATATTGGCAAAACAATAATTGCCATCAGACATCCTAAGAAGCACTGATGCAGAAGATGAATCAAGTTTGTTTTCTGCTGCTTCAGACACTAGGCCATGAACAGACAGATTCAAACTGCAAAATAAGATAGTCCATCTAAACATTAGGAAGATTTATTTTGTAATATTTATATCCTTTAATGAAGGTCTTTGGGTGACCTTATTTCAGGAGTGTGTTAACTATATTCCTGCATAGAAAAAAATAAAAGTATTTTAATGAAAATAGAAGTGGGATTTCATCATTATTTTATCACAAATTAATCACTGAAAAGATCCTATCTAAATTTTCATAACAAGTCTGATCATGACTGTGGTGTAAGTTTTCATCTGAAGAACAAATATTTTATCCTTTTAATACAATGATTCATTTTTCAGGATTTAACCAGTTCATTTGTTTTTAAACTTTACCAAAAGTATTTTTTCTAGTATAACATGATTATTTTCATATAAGGTGTTTATTTCAATGGGTTTCTTGTTATTGGAAAGAACGTATTACTAGTGAGCAGGATATTTGTATCTGAATACATTTACAGTGACCTCTACTAAATACCTGATTGGAAAATAATCCAGTAAAAATAAAATTAACCATGAAACAAATTTGTAGCTCATCAATGTACAGCAAAACCCATCTGAAATAATATCTGATAAAGGAATAATCTCGATAAAGAAATGAGATCTCCCTGTACCAAATGGTGACTCTTAAAGGGTTTATAAATACAATTTAACCAGGCATAACTTTTTCTCCATAAACTGAACTGTTCGCTGACAACAGCAGCATTTACAGACGATACTCTGAGTGCTTCATAAATGAGATGAAATAAAGTTCTATGAAGTTCTACTCACATATTCCACCTTCTCCTTCCAGGAAGGGCCATATACTAGAATTCAGATTCACTGCAGCAGACTAGTCCTCCCCCCCCCCCCCCCATATATGCCAAACAAGGGCTGCAGTTTAAAGTAAATTCCAGTCTGATAAGCAAGAAAGCAAAACAATCCAGGCTTCTTGTTGACTTGTTTAACAATTAAATATAGCATTTTTTTTAAAAAAAAAAAAAATGCCACATTCCTCTTCTCATGTCACCTGGAACCGCCTAATATGAATCAGAAGACTGGTTGTGTACCTGTAACCATAGTTTTTTGAGTGATCTTCTGTGAACTCACACAAATAGGTTATTGGCTCTTGCCAAGTGCACTGTTCAGAACCTTCCAAAGCAAGCATGCCCACCAAGACATGATTTTGATTTAGATACCATTCCAGCAACTGAAGAGAATGCAAGGTGAATCTGTCAGGGGATCAAACTGACATAGAAACCATGCCTACAGAGGGGGCACCCTGAGCTGTGCCATTGGTATAACTGCTGTAATGGCAGCCATATGGCAAAGAAGAAGCCAGACTGATCTGGCAAACATCCTGCGAGTGTTTTAACACTTGAGAGCAGTGTTCAAAACCTTTCCATTGGAAGATAGGCCAAAGTTGTCATGAAATAAAGAACAGCACTGGTGAACTTCACCCACTCAAATGGATCCAGAGAACACTTTTTGAAGCTGACAGTAAATAACACAGCTTCATTTATATACCGCTTCATACCCTTAAGGAGTGTCTAAGCGGTTTACAACTGTAAGCTATTTGCCCCCCAACAATCTGGGTACTCATTTTAGCAACCTCAGAAGGATGCAAGCCTGAGTCGAGCTTCAGCCCTTTGCTGGTCTTGAACTCGCCACCTTATGGTTTTGAGTGAGTGGCTGCAGTACAGGCATTTAACCACTGCGCCACCAGGGCGCATTATAAGGCCTAATAAAGTGAAAAGATTGAAAGCATGGTCAATATTCTGAAGCAGTATGCCCCTTAAGTTCGCTACAAGAAGCCAGTCATCGCCAAAGGAGAAGAGTTAGTGGGAAGGTTGCTATAAGGCACCAAGAGGATGAACAGAGTTACTGTGCAAAAGCTTGTATATTAGCTCTAGAAGGTTCCAAACACTGTTGTACATATATGCAGAGAACCCATTGTGTTAGTAACAGAGACCACAAAGAATCCTGGGTTATTCTTTCACCTGGTTGTGCAGCAGGAAGAAGAATGAGAAGCCCAAGGCTGTAGGGTCCTCTCTGCTTAGCTATATAAGATAAAATAGCCATGATAAGCCATGGCTTCACATTACATGTAAATGCATCCAGTGGGAAAATTTGCATAAAGTAAGGAAAGTTCCTTAACAGCTATTTAAAAACTGGTACATTTTTGACTTTGTGTCACCTTCTAGAATCCATTGGCTGGATTTTCCTGGGACAATTTCCTCCTCATATTCTGTAGGAATATGAGTATGATGGAATCATAGAATCTTAGCTATAGGGATCATGGAACATGACGATTATCACATGGAGGCTTACTCTGGCTATAATGTTGCTAAATCATTCCCAAAGTGCATGGGTGTGATAGCCAATTATGTTTGCCTCCTGTGATTTATTCATTGTTGAGGCATGCCGCTCCTCTCCCATCATCAATCCAAAGGGAGAGGTGGGAAATATATTATTATTATTATTATTATTATTATTATTATCAAAGCGTTTGCGGACCAGCCATTTTTCAACAACAGGAACTTCTGTTATTGGAGAAATGGCTGCTCCGCAAATGCTTTGATGATGGGAGAGAAGCAGGATGCCTCAATGACAATTAAATCACAGGAGACAAGCACTATTGGCTATCACACTTGTGTGCTATGGGAATGCTTTAGCCACATTTCAGAGAGTTAAAAGAAATTGCAATGGCTATCTAGTTCAAGTCCCTGCCATTCAGGAATACACAACTAAAGCACTCCCATCAAACCTCTAGTTAAAGACCTTCAAAGGCGGAGAGTCCACCAACCCCAGAAGCAGTCTATCTCACCATCAAACAGTTCTTCCTGTAAAGAATTTCTTCCTAATATTTAGGTAAAATCTCTTTCCTTGTCATTTGAATCCATTGCATCATGTTTTAGTCTTTGGAACAACAGAAAACAAGCTCGCTCCATCTTCTACATGATATCATTTTGCATATTTAAAGATATCTATCATATCTCTCTAATCACACTGCTGATCTATGTTTAGCTTGTGATCTACTAAGACATCTAGATATTTTTCATACATACTGCAGGTGTCACCCATCCTGTATTAGAGGATTTCATTTCTCCTGTCTAGATCTAGTGCCTTACGTTTATCCCTGTTGAAATCCATTTTGTCAGTTTTGGTCAAGCTCTCCAATCTGTCAATGCCATTTTGAATTCTTGTCCTTTCCTCGGGGTATAAGCTACTCTGGTGCCACCTGTAAATTTTGGTGGCACCTGCAAATTTTATAAGCATACCTTCTATTCCAACATATAAGTCATTTACAAAGTTGTTAAACAATACTGGACTAGAACAAAAGCCTAAGGCACCTCACAAGGCACTTCTCTTCAGGATGAAGAGCAATTGTTCTTGAGTATCCTCTCGATTTGGTCAGTCAGTCAATTCCATGTCAACCTTACAATAGCACTGTCTAACCCACACTTCATCAGCTTGCCAGCAAAAATATCATGGGGGACCTCATTAAAAATAACCTTACTGGAATCATTATATACTACATCCATAGCACTCCCCTGACCTATGAAGCTTGTAACTTTCATAAAAAGAGATGAGATTAGTTTAGCATGATTCATTTTTGAAAAACCCATGCTGGCTGTTAGTAAATGTAGCATTCCTGTAATCCTCCAGTTTCTTCTAATCTGTTGGGGACTCTCCTGTTCTCCCAGAATTCTAAAACATTATTTACATATTATATCAGACCATGGCACATCAACACTGTTCAGGTATAAGATTCAATAATGTGTTTTGTGCTATGAATACAACTGCAGAGAAAAAAATTGACCTTACCCTATAGTTTCCCCTCAGCAACCTGTTAACACCACATACTAATAGACACAGTGACTTGGTATCAGCTAACAACTACAAATCAAGACAAACCTTCTGTCAAATTTTTTAAAAGGTGATAATTAAAACTTTAGGATATCCCCTCATAACTGATTACATATTTCCATCTGGTGAACTCACCTGCCTCCACTGTTTTTTATTTTTGTTTTTCTTCTTTGTTTGCATTTTGCCTTCCCAGTATGCATCAACCTATCAACCAATAGCTGTTATTGATTGCCTGTAATTGTAGTCTGATTGGATGCTTTTTCCCCTTTGTTGTCCCAGTGAATGATTCTATGATTCTAATGAGTGAGGGAATTTTAAATATACAGACACACATGTGATGGAGAAAGAAAAGATAAAACTGTATTATGTTTATCTTTATTTATGAAAATGTTCAGCCATGAGATCAGTACTGAGAGGCTAAATTGGGCTACCCCCCTTTCCCTCCCTCTTTCTCCCCCCCCCCAAGTGCTACATTTGTTTTTACTTTTCCCCCACTTTCCCCTTCCCACTCCATCGGTATTGTGTCATCTCACACGTGTGGAGATCTGCAGTGTATTTATGGGGAAAACAGGGGGAGGGAATGCATGAAATCTTCACATAAGTGAGCAAATGATGGTGGAGGGAAGAAGAGGGAATGCACATGCTTCACTCACTGATATACAACAAAGACAGCACAACACTAATGGGGGGGGGAGGATCAGAGAGGAGAAGAAAGAGTAAAAAGAGTAAAAACTTGTGCAGAGGAAGAGGGAGAGAGTAGCCTGATCTAGCCCCTTATCACTCATCTCATGGCTGAAAATTTCAATAAATAGAATCATAGAATCATAGAATCACAGAAATTTAGAGTTGGAAGAGACCACAAGGGCCATCCAGTCCAACCCCCTGCCATGCAGGAACTCCCAGTCAAAGTATACCCGACAGATGGCCATCCAGCCTCTGCTTAAAAACCTCCAAGGAAGGAGATTCCACCACTCTCCAAGGGAGTGTGTTCCACTGTCGAACAGCCCTTACTGTCAGGAAGTTCTTCCTAATGTTGAGGTGGAATCTCTTTTCCTGCAGTTTGCATCCATTGTTCTGAGTCCTGTTCTCTGGAGCAGCAGAAAACAAGCTTGCTCCCTCCTCAATGTGACATCCCTTCAAGTATTTAAACAGGGCGATCATATCACCTCCTAACCTTCTCTTCTCCAGGCTAAACATCCCCAGCTCCATAAGGCGTTCTTCATAGAGCAAGGTTTCCAGACCCTTCACCATTTTAGTCGCCCTCCTTTGGACACTCTCCAGTTTCTCCACATCTTTTTTGAATTGTAGTGCCCAGAACTGGACACAGTATTCCAGGTGGGGCCTGACCAAAGCAGAATAGAGTCGCACTATTACTTCCCTTGATCTAGACACTATACTTCTATTGATGCAACCTAAAATTGCATTGGCCTTTTTAGCTGCTGCATCACACTGTTGACTCATGTTCAACTTGTGGTCTACTTGGACTCCTAGATCCCTTTCACATGTTGTCTCATTCAGCCAGGTGTCTCCCATCCTATAACTGTGCATTTCATTTTTCTGCCCTACATTTAGGGCCTTACATTTCTCTGTGTTAAATTTCATTTTGTTATCTTTGGCCCAGCTTTCTAGTCTATTCAGGTCATTTTGAATTTTGATCCTGTCCTTTGGGGTATTAGCCTACTCCTCCAAATTTGGTGTCATCTGCAAATTTGATAACTAGGCTCTTAATACTGTCATCCAAGTCATTAATAAAGATGTTGAATAGCACTGGGCCCAGGACAGAACCCTGTGGCACCCCACTTGTCACTTCTTTCCAGGATGAAAAGGAACCATTGTTGAGCACCCTTTGGGTTCGGTCAGTCAACCAGTTACAAATCCATGTAACAGTTACCTTGTCTAGCGCACATTTTATAAGCTTGTCTGCAAGAATGTCATGGGGAACCTTGTCAAATGCCTTACTGAAGTCAAGATACAGTGGTCAGGATACAAAGCCCCCGGGGAACAAAATCCCTGGGACCCGAAACAGCCGAGGCCAAAAAAAAAAGCCCCCGGGACCCGAAACGGCCGAGGCCGAAAAAAAGCCCCCGGGATCCGAAGAAAACCCCGGGTTGCGGGAAAAAAAAGCAACCCGGGCCCTTTAAAACAGCACGCTTCAGGCGCGCTGTGCATTAACTAAAGCGGTCCCCCGGGTTGCGAAACACTTCCGGGTTACGAAAGTAATCCTGGAACGGATTACTTTCGCAACCCGGGGGACCACTGTATACTATATCTACAGCATTCCTTTCATCTACCAAGCTGGTAATTTTATCAAAAAAAGAGATCAGATTTGTCTGGCATGACTTATTTCTCTGAAACCCATGTTGGCTTTTTGTGATTATGGAATTATCTTCCAGATATTCACAGACTCTCTGCTTAATGATCTCCAGAATCTTTCCTGGTATTGATGTCAGACTAACTGGACGATAATTGTTGGGATCCTCTTTTTTCCCCTTTTTGAAGATTGGAACAACATTTGCCCTCCTCCAGTCTGCAGGGACTTCTCCTGTTTTCCAGGAGTTCTCAAAGATGATTGCCATTGGTTCCGATATTACATTTGCCAGTTCTTTTAATACCCTAGTATGTAGTTCATCTGGTCCTGGAGACTTGTATTCATTTAGATTAACCAGGTATTCCTCCACTGTCTCTTTACTTATTTTGTGCTGAAATTCCCCTATTCTGTCCTCTGCAGTTCCTTCTGCCTAGATGAAATTAGCCAATATGGTCAAGTGTCAAGAACAGATGTGGGCAGCTGAACTGCTTGAACCACGTGGTGGAAGGTTTTGGTTTGAAAGAATAATAAATTTATTTATTCTAACTATTTTAGGCCTCCTTTAAGGCCTCCATGAGCATAATACAAACACTAAAATATGCTTCAAATAATAAAAAAGTACAAAAAAAGAAGGTATCAAAAATCCAATCTCAATATACATGAAAATACAATAAATAATTTTAAATAAACAGTATCAACAGTTTTTTTTTAAAAAATCCCACAAGACAACTGCTGCTCTGAACTAAAACATCACTTTTGGTGTGTATACAACACCAGTATTTTTATTTCCCTTAGTAGGCTATTATCATTTATAACCTGAGAGTAATATGGTGACCGTTGCGCCACTGATTAAAGGTTTATAATGAGAACATCTTCATCCATATTATTTGTCACTGATCTTGCTGTGAACTACCTTGTCAGGGCAGATACCCTGAAAGGTGGGATAAAACTCTATTACATAAATAAATGCTGACGGGTTCCATTAAACAAGCTATAGCCAAGAAAGAGTTTAAGATTAATATACTACAAGTCCACCTTTAAGATGTTTGTATAACACACTGTGAAACTAAACATTTATTAAACCATTTCTGCGTATATTAGCTCACACACCATAAATTACTGTAGAACACAAAAATAGATACCTCTCTGTGTCTGCACAGGGACAGTAATATACATGGAATACATTCTAATGACTGGACTTAAAATGCATTTGAAGAACAGAAAGTGAACACCACAGGGCAGTGTTCTCTGTGACTGTCTGTCAACAATACTGCAATTGATCACCGTCAGCAGAGAGACCTACTTTTCCTTTCATGCCTGTCAGGGTTATTCTAACAGGTATTTTAATGCACTGTCTTGTGGAAAATGAACATTTGAGCCAAGTCTGTTCTTTCTGTGCTCTCCATACAAAATGTAAACCAAGGGGCGATCTCCCTTCCTATACGGAATTCAAAATAATCTCTTATGTGTTCCTTTAAATCACAACACACTACTCCTCTACTCCAAAAGCTGACATCATAGATAAAAATATAGACACAGATGATATAGATATATTACTACCTGATTTCTCAACTGTGTTTAATTTCACTGCACTGAAACCACATTTAAAAATTCAAACACATTTAAAGACCTTCTAGCTTTCCTTTACTTAATATTTCTTCTACATAAAGTTTGTGATACTTCTGTGCAAAACAGAAGTTCATAGACATTTTTTAAAAATCCTAGTACTGACTTATTCCAGAAGCTCTTCATGGGTGGCCCGAAACAGACGGGCCAAATAGTGCGACTTCTGGCTTCAGCAGAAATATGGTATTTATGTGACATACAGTTCACATGGAAGCTGGTCCAAGGCCGCCTAAAGCAACCCGATAAAAACTGTAAACTGTAAAAAAAACTTCTCCTGCCAGTGGCCCATTTGGAGCCATAGTGGCAGCCCACTTTAGGAGCAGGCACTCCGACCACCATGGTCCCGGGCTGATCAGGGCCCAATTGTAGCTGGAGCTTCTAGAGCCTGATCCTAGCCACCAGTCTGCTTTGACCCAATATTGGGGGAACTACACTCCCAAAGAAAACCAATTGCTTGATTGTGCCCATCATTACAGCCATGCAACATTTGGACTTAAATGATTTTGTTCAAAAGATGGGAAATTTAAATAAGACTTTCATTATTCATCCACTGAAAATTCTTTAGTGCCTTTCATGAGTTGTTGGTATTTACATGAGCAACAATTCCTCTTGGGTCTTTTAAACATGTAAGTGAAACCCCCAGTAATCAAACTTGTTTCATGGGGTAGGAGTGGGGATGAGAGGAGTAGATCCATACATATATTGTGCAAATAACATATTTAGCCTAAGGAAACTATTAAGGTATTCATGATACCTGCTTTGGGTTCCAGTGATGAAAGATCTGTCCTTAGAACCATTCCTTTTGGATTCTAGTCTAAATTAGTTACAATTCAATTTCCTAGAAATCAATATGAAAAGATACCCATGGGACTAAAGTTCATTAACTATAAGAAAATGGCAATCTTGTTAAAAAGGTAACTCTTCAAAAATTGCTGTGTTATTCTCACAAATATTTCAAGGTACAATTCCTGTTCAACTGAAAAGAATTTGCAAGTGCAATTCAGTAAGTATAAATTTTCATGAAGAATTATTATTTGGGCTGATAAATTTACAAGTTTCAGTAAATATAATTATGCTTTATATTGAACAAGAAGAGAGCATATCAGAGTGTCAATGAGAATACTGAATGCAATGATTACTTTTCCAGAAGGTTGGCTTTTAGGTTCTATTTTTAAGAAGTCAGTTCTGGGTAGTTTAGCCCTCTTGTCAGAGTCATTCTAAGTTACCAGAGAACAGCTGAAGTGGGGATTTTCTGTTACTAAACTACATAACCTTCTGGGTCATTCAGTCAACTGAATGTCAGATGTCAACTGCTGTACTGGTCAATTACAGGCACTTGAATATAGTGCCTGCCACTTACTGAAGATGTCACAGACTTTCCAACAAAGACTTCAATATGGCAGTTCAAAATTACAGCATCTGTCTAAAGTATTCGGACATGGTGTTCTGCAGGGTCTTTTTCCCCTCAAGGATTTCTGGCAAAGAAATATTATGGAAGCACTAGTTCCAGCACAATTTTTTAAATAAATATGGAAAGAAAGGATAAATAGTGAGCAGATATGTATACTTCCATATACTTCACATTTGGCTAAAAGAAAATAATATCAACTATTTAAATAATAGAATTATAATAGATATTAGTTGCTACCACCCCCACCCACTCCTAATTTATTTTCATGTTCACCTGTTCCCAAAAGGTCCTTTTTATAGTAATTGTCTAAGACCCACAGAAAAACAAGTATTGCGCTTCTGTACGTAAAACAGTAAACAGTATATCTATTCATTTAAAATATTCCTGTACTACTTTTCTCTAAAATTTGAATCCAAAAGTGTTTACAATATTACCAAAAATGACAACACAGGACAGGCACCCCACAGAGCTGGAAAGTTTGTATGCTACTGATTTAGGCCTTAAAAAGACCAGCAGCTTTAATTGTGTCTGGAAAAAGTGGGGTCCAATAAAGTTTTTTCAACATCAATGAGATTAGGAAAGAGGAATCTTATTTATAGTGTAATGCTGCAAATGTTGGAAAACAGCCCATCACTCCAGATCTTACAAGCCAATGCCATGAGTGAACATCTTAACTGTTGTAGAATCATAGAATCATAGAGTTGGAAGAGTCCACAAGGGCCATCCAAGGAACTCCCAATCAAAGCATCCACATTTTGCAAGCTTGTTTGCAATAACGTCATGGGGAACTTTGTCAAAGGCCTTACTGAAATCAAGATATACTATATCCGCAGCATTCCCTTCATCTACTAAGCTGGTAATTTTATTTAAAAAAAAGAGATCAGATTTGTCTGGCATGACTTGTTTCTCTGAAATCCATGTTGACTTTTTGTGATTATGGAATTATCTTCTAGATGTTCACAGACTCTCTGTTTAATGATCTGCTCCAGAATCTTTCCTGGTATTGTGTCAGACTAACTGGACAATAATTGTTGGGATCCTCCTTTTCCCCCTTTTTGAAGATGGGGACAATGTTTGCCCTCCTCCAGTCTGCTGGGACTTCTCCTGTTCTCCAGGAGTTCTCAAAGATTATTGCCTATGGTTCCGATATTACATTTGCCAGTTCTTTCAATACCCTTGGATGTTGTTCATTTGGTCCTGGAGACTTGTATTCATTTAGATTAACCAGGTATTCCTGTACTGTCTCTTTACTTATTCTGTGCTGAAATTCTCCCATTCTGTCTCCTGCCCCATTATCCTTAGGTTGAGCACCCTTCACCTTTTCTGAGAAGACTGAAGCAAAGAAGGTGTTGAGTAATTCTGCCTTTTCTCTGTCCCCTGTTAGCATTTTGCCATCTTCACCACACAGCGGCTCTACCATTTCCTTGTTCTTCCTTTTGCTGTGGACATATCCAAAAAAGCCCTTTTTATTGTTCTTAATCTTTCTATAGTACTATCATTCCACTTTTACTGCTATGGCTGCCTCAAGTGGCATTTTGAGGCTTGTAGTTTAGGAAGGCCTAAGAGTTTTCTGGCTGAGGAATCTAAATGACCCTTCCTAAAATCCCAGGATTCCGCAGGAGGCACCCATATCAGCAAACATGGGATAATAGTACTATACTAGTATAGTGCAGTATTGTCATAAGACTCAAATGCATACCCAAATGTTCATGGAAGCAGGAGACAGGAACATCCCTAGTTTATGTTTCTACTTATCTCCAGGAGAAAAAACGGTATGCCTGTCTGAATATAAGTTGTGGAGGAACAAATGTAAGAGTATGCTACTGCCCTCATGATCTGTTTTTGGGCTTCTCTTAAGTATCTCTTTGGCCACTGTTGGGAGCAGGATCCTAGGTGTAAGCCTTTGATCTGATCCAGCAAGGTATTTCTTGTGTATGTATTAGGCACTGAAAGCCCACAACCCCAGGAAACAGATTTTGGACCCCATTGACACCAAATTGACTCCCATGGAAAGTATTGTTCTGTTTCTCCTGGAGAAAATGTGTACATTTCTCAGGCAACACAGATATTATCTCTAGCGTTATTATTATTTCAAGAGAGCTAAGTACAGAGTACAGAGCAAGTAACACAGAAAAGCACATCCTTGTTTTACACTTATTACAAAATAAAGTTTGCTGATGATCTTGGCCCACAGATCCTCTTTTCATTATCTGGCTGACAATACTCTACAAATGTCCTGGTGCAATGTTCCATGTGATATTCCCACCTAGGAGAACTCCAAGCAAACTGGAACAGGGACTGAGGCATTACTTGTATGTACTTTTGTGGAAAGATAGCCATTTCCCTGTTGTCAGCCAGCATGTTATATTGACAATGGCACATGATTACAATCAGATTGTAATCTGATTACAATTCTGATTAACATAGATTCCTGATATCACATGGTTATTACCCACTGCCATCAATACACCTATTTCAGGACCACTGGCATCATCAATAACAAGCAACAATTTCTTCCCAAGCCTGCATGATATTGCTTTCTTGCTTCATTTTCTTCTCTTTTTTTTTTTAAAGAAAAATCTTCACAAATATCTTTTAAGAAAAAACTCAGAGGGAGTATGTTCCACTGTCAAACAGCTCTCACTGTCAGGAAGTTCCTTCTAATGTTCAGATGGAATCTCTTTTCCTGTAGTTTGCATTCATTATTCCGTGTCCTGTTCTCTGGAGCAGCAGAAAACAAGCTTGCTCCAGCCTCAATGTGACATCCCTTCAAATATTTAAACAGCAAAGAAGCCTCCTTGAGACCCATTTTGGGGAAAAGGCAAGATATAACTCCCATAAATGAATGAATGAGGCAAATGCCCACCCCCAAAGTCTGCCACTTATGGTAGTCCCTCCTCTTCCTTTTCAAGCACATTACCGCTACCATTTGTCCTACATGGCTTGCTGCTGCCTTAGCTGCTTTCTGCTTGTTTACCAGAACAAAGGCCCTGGTCATTTAATGTTTTTGTATATTGTTCCCCTATGAGGGTGGAAAGAGAAAGATGACCAAGACCTATACTATCTTTGTTATTGGGCAGTGGGTGGGAAGGAAAGAATGGACTATAGGAGTTTGGGGAGGGGCGTAACAAGCTGTTAAAGTAATCTTAGTTTTTGAGACACTCTTGCATGCCTAAGGACAGAAAAGGGAAAAGAGGGGCTACCTCTAGAGTGGGTGAGTGGCACCTCCACACCACTTCTCTTCACCTCTTCCTTTCGTGACAACATACTCAAGATTGTGGCGCTCACAAGTTCACTTAACATCTCTCCACTCAACTCTCATTTCTGGGATAATGGAAGATTTGTTTTTGCATTTTTCAATGTATGTATGTCGCTCTGAAGTGTGGTTTTCTGTTTGCATAGTTCTGACAAGTAGAAGTGTTTGTAAAAGTGCTTTATTTTGAAAGAAAAGGTTAATATTTTACCCTAAGAAATTGCAGAACTCCTCCTGTGCTAACTTCAGCACTCTCTAGTTGTTTTAGTCCACAAAACAAACAAATGAACAAAGAAACAGTAAAACATGCTGTTTTCTATATCACTTGAAAGAAAATTTCTTTAAAAACCCCATTTGGATACTACAGGTATGTTAGTTTATCACACACATCTCAATAAAAACATCAAAGGACATTAAAGGTAAGTTTTAGCTTGTTTTACTTTACATGTCAGTTAATATAGCTTTTGCACACATTCAAAGGAGATATATATTGTGTTATTTACATTCTGTGGCTGTCAAAGTGCATCAGCAAGCTGAAAAAACTGGATTTCACTTTTCAACTTATTCCACTTTTTGAAATGGTGCAGTTCCTAACCCATCAGATAAGAAAGAGTTTCTTGTATGTAAAATAATGTACTAGTGGGACAGTAATGAGGGGCTATGAGAATTGGCACAGAGAAGCTAGTTGAATTAAAAACTATATTATCTTACAATTTCCTTAAACACAAAAGCCAAATGGAGAATAAAATGCACTTGTAAAACACCAAAGGAAATCATTAGAAATTTCATATATGGATGGGAAAGAGTATTTTCCATTTTTTGTCCACAATGTCCATATAGATTAGAAAATGTTGGTCTAAAGAAATTGAATGTCTGATTTTTGTGTCTTATTTGTATTTGACACATTGCCATTTAAAAAAATGTTCAAGAACAGTTCATCTGCCCATGTGAAAATCTAACTGTTGTAACATTGGCAGGTCAGCAACACCTATAGTGATATTCTATGTAAAATTGATTCACATAGGATAAAGATGCCCAGGGCTAGATTTATGCACACATAAATCTGCACCAATTCTAGAACTAGTGAGAAAAAGAAAAACATGATACAGATTCCAAACAAAAACAGCAATTATTTCCTTGACATATTAGTAACACCTCTACCTTTCTCAAAGTCATACTTGACACACTTATTTCACTGTGTGGAGGGAGGGAGAAGGAATTTATCAAACTGGATAAAATAAGGGTCCCACAAAATAAATACAGGAACAGTTCAGTGATTAATCATACCTTTGACACAGGGTCATCCTACAAACACATGAAAACAAACTCAGGAGGAGGGGAGAAAAATAAATACAACTGCCTAAGGACAATTCTTCCTAAATTTTCGGATTACATTTTAAGTGTTCTTTGTCACGGATATCATAAACTGATTAAATCGTTTCATGTCTGAACCCTACTGACTATGCTAAGTGAAAGGAGAGAACTATTAATAACTACCCATTTCTGACAGCTGCCCAGGGGCAAGGCAGCCTTTTGGAGCAATAAAATGACTCCCTAACTCACTCACTGAATGCTGAATATTGATTCATATTATGAGTGTTGTCAAACACAGACTGCAGTTCTGAAGATCTGTAGTGGCAGGTCATCAGCAATAGCATTAGCAAATGTCAGGTCTGGAATCAAAGGCCTGCTGGACTCTTTAGGGATAAGATTTATCGATTTCATAAAACGTGAAAACAGATCAAGTACTTGTGTTGATGGAAATGGTCATGGCAGAATGAGGCTGAGGCTAGCTTGATTTAAGTCTTGGAAGAGACACATCACACAAAAATGTTGACCAGCGTAAATAAATGTTAAAGACTGGAAAGTCCAGTTACAAGGACAACTGCTACAGTGAGGGCTTGCAAATGATCTTTTCAGAAGTAAACAGCAAACACTGAACACCCAATTGTCCAAAGCCATGTACCTAGCTTGGACACAAAAAGTATCACATTATCTGATCCTAGGGGCTTTATATTATTGTTTTTGCTCAGGTGACACCAGCTGCTCTTAACAATCAATATTTTAGTTGCAGATCTAAAAATGTACATCATGAAAGAGACTGAGATTACCATGGTTTATTTAAATTATTATTTGGAATCACTTGTGAAGTTTACATTTTCAGATTCCATTCCTTGAAAATCTAAATGTACAGGAAATATTTGACTAGCTGCTATCATTTTCCTTTTTGTGAGAGAGTATATGATAGTATCCAAACAGAAGAGCTTCAGAATTAATATTTTCAAGGAAAAACGTATTTACAAATAATATTATATTTCCATCTCATCCTTAACATGTTCATGAAAAAGTATGGCACATTCATTCCAAAATGGTATCCATTTGACTATGCATACTTAAGATCTTAGAATTCATCTTCAGTTAAAGGGAAAACCAGTTGTGAGTAATCATCTCATATATTCTCAGGGGTATCATTGTGGAATTCTATAAAAGCACCAAACAGACAATGTAAGATCTGCTATGGGTTATTCAGTTGGTTTTCAAACTAAATGTATGTTGTATGTTTCTTGCTATACAATTTTTGAAAATTCTATAGCAAGAATTTGCATCCAATGCAAAGAAAAGTTTGCACTGGATAAAATCTACAGCAATTAATTGGGCACAGTTAGGCAAATTTCCTATCTAGTATTTAGGCAGCAGAAGCACGCCCTTGTTTCTTTTCCCCAGTCATCTCCCTGTCGTGGAGGACAAAGTTGCATGTTCTACATGGCTTCTCTCATACTCTCTAAATTAGTTTGTTGACAATTGATTGCAGT
This sequence comes from Urosaurus nigricauda, assembly GCA_034509955.1. Taxonomy (NCBI): domain Eukaryota; kingdom Metazoa; phylum Chordata; class Lepidosauria; order Squamata; family Phrynosomatidae; genus Urosaurus; species Urosaurus nigricauda. The sequence goes on along the minus strand of JAOEGL010000001.1, from coordinate 353,464,439 downwards.
GGTGCACACTCTTATAGAAATCACATATGGGGAAAAAACCTTATAATCTATCCTTATTTGAATAATGAAAATATTAATGTACATTGGAATGCAAGTAGGGATCATTTTACATTTGAGAATTAAGAACCAACAAGAGTCAAATTTTGTTGTTATTAACTGCCACCAAGTTGACTTCAACTTATGGTGACCCCATGCTAAATAATTTTGAGATTCAGCAGCACAGCTGTTATAGGCACACACAACTACAAGAGAAGCATACTTATCATTGAAGAATTCAAACATAGTATTTTCTTTAACTGGTAAACAGATCTTCTATACCAGAGGGACTTCTGGGGTCCCTGTGTCCCTTACCATTAGCCATGCTGGCTGGGAGTGATGGCAGGGGACTTACAGGCCAAAATATCTATAGGGCCAAAGCCCTGTTTTATGTGGTGGCCCTCCTCCCATCCATCATAGAATCATAGAATCATAGAGTTGGAAGAGACCACAAGGGCCATCCAGTCCAACCCCCTGCCATGCAGGAACTCCAAGTCAAAGCATCCCTGACAGATGGCCATCCAGCCTCTGCTTAAAGACCCCTAAGGAAGGAGACTCCACTACACTCCGAGGGAGTGTGTTCCACTGTCGAACAGCCCTTACTGTCATCTTGACTTACTTTTTTGCAAGCTAAGGTAGGATTCAGGAGAAACATTTTTTATGTTCAATAGAGATCAGATAAATCGGTGTTACCTACCGTAATGTTACCTAGATAAGTACATGGCTTTCCCTTAAACTTCAAATATACTGAGCATCAACAGACTTGCATTGTAACTGACATTGCTGAAGAGTCATCTACCAGTTGGGTTGAGTTCTGTTCATGGTATGGGAGTAGTGCCACCTTGTCCTTTGCCTTTTTGGTAAAGTCATTCAGGGGTTACTCAATACTACCATGGTGAAAATGAAACTCTCTCAATGTATCAATGCATCAGTACACCAGGCCTGCATATACAATTCTGATGCAGAATTCAAAGACATAGCTATGTCATTCTGAAATATTAATGTGCAAGGGATCTCGTAGCATCTTTGAGGCTAACACAGAAAGAAGTTGTAGCATAAGCTTTCGTAGACTCAATGTAGTTGCATCTCAGGAAATAAACTGCAGCAATAATGCAATTTGACACCATTTTAAGTGCTATAGCTCCATCCTATGGAATCCTGAGATTTGTAATTTTACAAGTTCTTAAAAACAATAACGGGGAGGGGGGAGGTATGTCCATAGCAGAAGGAAGAACAAGAAATGGTAGGGCCACTGTGTGGAAGATGGAGGAAGACTAGGACAAAGAAACAGCAGAACTGTTGAACACTTTCTTTGCCTTATCTTCTCTTTAAAAAAGTGCTCAGTCAGGAGGAAATGGAGCAGATGCAGTAGGGAAAATGCAGCATAGAACCTGACTAGTCAGGTGAATGCGACGGTCAGGAGTGCCTGTTATCAGCTTCAGTTGATCCGCCAGCTGCACCCTTTCCTGGACATGAAGAACCTGGAAACTGTGGTACATGCCCTGGTAACCTTATGCCTGGACTTCTGTAACACACTCTACGTGGGGCTACCTTGTGCTTAACCCGGAAACTTCAACTGGTCCGAAATATGGCAGCCAGGCTTGTTACCAGAACATCTAGGAGAGAGCACATAACACCTGTGCTCAAGGCTCTCCACTGGCTGCCGATTAGTTTCCGGGCGCAGTACAAGGTTTTACCCTTTAAACCATCTTATCTCAGGGACCGCCTCTCCCCGTATGAACCCCCCACACACTTCGATCCTCTGGGAGGAATCTGCTGCAGCCTGTGATAACTAGGCTGTTGCAGACCTCCCAGAGGACTTTCTCTGCTACCGCTCCCAAGCTTTGGAATGGCCTGCCGGATGAGATGCGTTTTATAACATCTCTTGATTGCTTTTAAAAAGCTCTAAAGACACATCTGTTCCAGCAAGCCTTTCCTGAAACCTCTTAGATTCCGGCTCCAAAACTGGATGTGATAATCGGATTTGATCCCTTGCTCTGGTTCCCTCTCTCTCCTCATTTAAGAACAATGTCAAGGATGTATTATGTTTTTAATTTTGTTGATGGTTTTAAATTATTATTAATTTAATTTATTTTTAAGGGGCAGGTGGTTGGGAATGGGTTGTTGAACTATTTTAATTTGTATGTTTTAATCCTGTTGTACCCCGCTCCGATTGTGTTCTACAGAGAAGCAGGCTAGAAATAAAGATTTATTATTATTTATTATTAAAATAGTAAAGAGGTAATTTATGAATACCTAGCTAATCCAAATTAATTCAAGCCTCCATGATCAGATGAACTTCATCTGAGGGTATTAAAAGAACTGGCAAAAATTATCCCACAACCACTGGCAATAGTCCTGAGAATTCTAGGGAACAGGAGAAGTTCTAGCAGACTGGAGGAGGGCAAATGTTTTCCCCATCTTCAGAAGGGGAAAAAGAGAACCCAAATAATGATCACCTAGTCAGCCTGACATCAATACCAGGAAAGACTGTAGAGCAGCTAATGAAACAGGCAGTCTGTAAGCACTTAGCAAGCAATGTCATGATTACTAATAGTCAAGATGGGCTTCTCAAAACAAGTTATTCCAGAGTGATTTAATCTCTCTTTTTAAATAGAGTTACAAGTTTGGTAGATGAAGGAATTGGTTTGGATGTAGCATATCTTGATTTTGGTAAGACCTTTGACAAGGTCCTTTATGACATTCTTGCAAAAAAAAAAAAAACCTAGTAAAATATGAGCTAGGCAATGCGATGGTCAGGTGCATTGGTAATTGGTTGAATGACTAAACCCAAAGGCTCACCAATGGCTCCTCTTCATCCTGGAGAGGAGTGATTAGTGGAGGCCGACAGGGTTCTCTCCTGGGCTCATTGCTATTCAAAATTTTATCATTGACTTGTATGATGGAAAGAAGAGCATACTTACTGAATTTGAAGGTGACACCAAATTAGGAGGTGTAGCTAATATCCTAGAGGACAGGATCAGAATTTTAAAAAACTTAATAGATTAGAGCTGGGCCAGAACCAACAAAATGAATTTCAACAGGGAGAAATACAAGGTGCTACACTTAGGCAGAAAATGTTATAGGATGGGGGACTACTGGCTTCACAATAGTACATGCAAAAGGAATCTAGGAATCTTGGTAGACCACAAGCTAAGCATGAGTCAACAGTGTGATGTAGCAGCTAAAAGCATACAATACGATATGAAACTCAATAGTAGTATAATGTCTAGATCAAGAAAGTAATAGTGCCACTCTACTGGTCAGACCTCACCTAGAATACTGTTGCCAGTTCTGGGCACCACAGTTTGAGGGATATTAACAAGCTGGAGCATGTCCAGAGGAAGGTGGCCCAAATGGTGAAAGATATGGAAACCATGCCCTATAAGGATCAGCTTAGGGATCTGGGTATGCTTAGCCTTGGGAAGAGAAGGTTAAGGGATGACCTGATAACCAGGTTTAAACATTTGAAGGGATGTCATATTGAGGATGGAGCAAGCTTGTTTTCTGCTGCTCCAGAGACTAGGATTTGGAGCAATGGATTCAAATTATAGGAAAAGAGATTCCACCTAAATATTAGGAGGAACTTCCTGATAATAAGAGCTATTCAATAGTGGAACACACTCTCTCCGAATGTGGTGGAGTCCCCTTCTTTGGAGGTTTTTAAACAGAGGCTGTCAGGAGTGCTTTGATTGTTATTCCTGCATTATGGAGTTGGCCTGGATGGCCTTATGGTCTCTTCCAACTCTATGATTCTTTGCCAAAGAATGCTGGTGTCTCACAAAGCTACAGATCCCAGCATTCTGTAGGATTGAACCATGGCAGTTAAAGCGGAGTCAATATCTATAGCATAAATGTCCCCTAAGTCTGCAAAAGCTTATGCTACAACTTCTTTCTCTCAGTTAGTCTCAAAGGTGCTACAGGATCCCTTTGCATACCAATTCTGATACAGTTATACACTGGCTGTTTTTGTTCTGAGAGACAGCGATTATGATCCATGGGTGGGGAATACTGTGGCATTTTCTTAGTCACAGACAAGTCATAATCTTTCATCTCCTGCAGTGACAGGCCTAATAAAAATGACCCATTTTCAGAGACAGACGGAACTTGTCAGTTTCCAGAAGGTTCTTCAAGAATTTTTAGCCAACACTGCAAGCCATCCTGTTAAAGCCCTGCAGCAGCTATTAAATGGGAATTCACCTTTATAGCTGACTTAGGCAATCTCACCCTCCTGACCAAAGCTTATCAGACACCTTGTTATGAAAGATATGAGCAGCCAAATAAAAGGGAGATGAATTAAATTCATGATGAATCTGCTAAAGCACAGGATACAGCTAATTTAATGCTCCACATGGGTTGAGACCTGGACAAGTGAGGGCATGTATTTCCCTAAAACACTTTGTTCATATGCTAAGACCATTCCCAGGGATCTTCAGTTTGTTGTCCCCACTTTTGAAGTGAAGCGGACACTCATATAATCTCAGGTGACCCTACTCTAGGCCTTATAATAGCCAACAAAAGCACAAATGAACATAAATGAAGCAGGACTTTTTCAGTAAGAATATGAATATCTAACCACTGCAATTCCCTTCCTAAAAGAGATAATCAAGCTTAACTTGTTCTTAGTCAGATGATCAAATGGTGAAAATATATTGTTTTACATTGCTTCATGTGGTCCCTGAGATAGGATAAGTAAAAATTAATACATAAATTGTATTCGTAATTTTATGAGCATAATATTTTAAAAGAAATAATGTTCAAGTTGGCAGAAGGATTTGAGGTTAAATATATGGTTTTCAGGAAAAATTGAAGCATAAAAAATGTGTAACGATTATTTTTAAATTGTTTTTTCTTATGTACTTTTTAATTATTTTTATTTTGTACTTTTAAAAATCAATAAAGATTATTTGGGGGGGGGGAATATGGTTTTCTATTATGTAGTTCTTGATATTTTAATGTAGTATGACTAGGAACATGCAGTCTATACACTGTATTTTTTTTCATTAGTGCTTCTCTTTTTTGTGGATATTGTTCAGTTCTTTAAAATATCAGGAATGAGAATGTACATTGAAGTCTTTTTTCTTTTCTTTTTTAAAGCATTCATTAGAATGAATGGTCATGGGTCAAACAGTTACATAAAAATGTAGCAAGGCTTCAATTCATTTAGTGCAGTTATTTTTACAAGTTAATGAACTATGACCAAAGTTCAAAAACAGAGCTAAGCTTAGCTCTTCTCAGTAACCTATTAGAGTGGCAATAAAAATCACTGTTAATATTTTGTTGAAAAAAGCCATTTTCCCCATCAGCTGCTTACCTGTATATAAAGAGAATGGGCATATTAAGTAGACACGTTTCACCAAGGGGCCACATTACACTGGTTCCTCTGCGGAAAAAAATACGTTTCTCAGCTCGCTGTGCAGACAATGATTTTCTCTTTCATGATTAGCCTATGCAGAAGCTCAGATCCTTACACTTCAGGAAGAAAGAACTACATCCTTAAAGCTGGATCTGACTGTGGTATCAAAGCATATGCTATGTTGCTAGTTCCGAGCATACATGGCAAACCTGTTCCATAAACAGCAATAAACTAAGCTAAATGAAATATTTCTCTCCCTCTGCTTTAATAGCTGATTATCGTCTTATACTATAGGATGAAATGAGGAGAACTGTGGAGACAAATAAAGAGTGGACTGATCTTGTCACAATTTCAAACTTTATTAATTTGTCTTTATACTATAAATTTGGAAAGTTCTCTGTTATTAAAGGTTTTCAACCCATTTTTGTTAAGTACTGTATAACCCATCTCACACATGACAGAATGCACCATGATAATCTTTTCTCTGATAATCCCACCTTGGCTGTTTCTAGCCATTAACACCTACGTATACAAAGATGTCCATGGATGCATGAAGATGTTGTGCAGAATTCACTTATGGAGAAAACATAAATTAACTCATCTTCAATCTTAATTTGAATAATATAAAATATGAATATTCATAAAAGGGAGGCCAGGACGTATGTTACATTTAAGAATTAAGAACCAAAAAGATTCAAATTACAAACTAAATGATTTTGAGTTTCAGTAGCATCACTATTATAGACATACACATGACTGCAAGAGAAGCATACTTCTCACTGGAAAATGCAAACACAGTATCTGCATTAAACTACAAATATGCCTTCTATGACAGGACAATCTCTGGGGCTACAGATGTTTTGGATAACTTTCAGAGTCTTACCACTGCCAATTAATGATTTTATACTGATTAATGCATGTTTTTTTTAAATGGTGATATTTTAATTGTGTTTTAATTTTATTACTATGTAATAATTTTTTTTATTGTTTGTGAACTGCCTTGTGTCCCTATTTATAAATGCAATAAATAAATGAATAAATAACATTCATATCTGGAGTCACTATCAATCACGGAGAAGCATATAAATCTTTATTCTCATCAGATACATCCCTCAAGTTCAAGGAAGATCCGATGAGCCACAAAATATCAATTGGGAAAACATGAGTACAGTAGAAAATTCAGGTTAATAAGCACCACTGAACTTGTACTGTAACTGATACCAGTTTGAAAGTTATCAATATAAAAAAAGAAAATTAAATCAACTAAAGCATCTGTGAACAGTAGTATGTGTGGAAGACCAATCCTAAATATATTTTGCATTTTGGTTGGCCCAGTAAAAGTATCACTGTTTTGTGGATTTTAGGTGTTATTGTACTGTACTAATCTTGTCAGTTAAACAGTCCTTTTTAATGACAATTTTGAAGCTCAAAAACAACACTTTTGGAACACAAAAAGCCTTTAACTAGTGCCATCTGTCAATAATTTAATTCAATATTTCTGAGCCAACTCAAGAGGCATATAGCTTTAAATCTGGGGAGGGAAAAAATGGCAGGGATGTAGTATCATATTCATTATTGATACACTATACAACAGATAATACAGCCTGAAATTGTCTTTGTTTATTAACAAGCCCTTGTAATTAACTTGCTTTTAAATCATAAGTATGATACTATTTTAATTTCCCTCACATTCCCTACCCTATCATTTGAAATCACATTAAGCTGACTCTTAGCAGGCCACCTGGTGTAATTCTATGACACTGAAGTGAGCTGTGCTGGTATGCAGGAAACACTGACAGTCAATGCTGAAATCCATTTCTCCAACTGATGACAGAAGTGGGGAAAATTAATTTTTGCTATTCATAAATACCTGACAGGTTTAATATAAATGTTTTGAAAAAGACCTCAGAATACACTGCACATATATTATAGGTGCAGTAGTATGCTGCAATACTGCATTTTCCATCCATTCAATTTGTAGATCACTACCACTCAAAAGGCTGGAATTTTTCAAATTACTCACACACTGCAATTTTCACCATATACATATAAATAACAACACAGGTTCCCATGGAACCTTTCAGTCACTTAAGAAATAGTTCTGACACTTTGGGATAATTTATTTCATATAAATGCTATGGAGAAATGGGTACAGCAACATACCTTATAAATGTGTCTGGATAATGTTTCACCAGCTGTTGCAATGTTCCCCTCTCCATCCTTCAGCCCTTCATACTACCCAACACCAGCTTTGGGGGGGCTTCTCAGCCCTTCAGGACCCATTCTGCAAGGTGCATGGAGGACTGCTATGGGCAAGAGTTTGTACCATCCTGGGCCCCACCATTCTGCCAGTGGGATGTCACCTTTTTTTACTTTTTATTTTACTAACAAAAATTAATTGTGGTTATTACCATATTGGACTCCTGTTCATTTTTCCTATTGACATTCATTCAGCAGCTAGGAGACATGTGCATAACTGGGGAAGCAAAGAACATGTGGGAATCCGTGACAGGATGAGAAAACAAACTAAGAGACTTAAAGAATTCTAAATGGGATGAACTATTTGCCCCAGTCCAGCAGGGGATCTGTGTAAATAGTTGCAGTCTTCTGCTCATGCACACCTTGCTGGATTACAAATTGGTTGTTTAAAATGTAGAACACAAACACAGACAGTTTATAGCACGAGTCGCCTGTCTCAGAAAGGCTGCCACTCAAGGTTATCATGATAACTGACTTCACAAAACCTTAAGAAAACTATCGAACCACAGATGCAGAAGAAGAAGAAATTGAGAGATTCTATGAGGCAGTCCAGGAAGAAATTGACCCACACAAGATCTTAAACTCATCATTGGTGACTGGAATGCTAAAGCCGGCAGCAAAGAAGAATAAAAAACAGTAGGAAGAAACTGATTAGGTATGAGAAACAAAACAGGAGAACGTATGATAGAATTTTATAATGCAAATAATTTATTTATTGCAAATGCCTGCTTCATACAGCCAAACCAGAGACTATACACATGGACATCACCAGATGACCAACACAAAAAACAGACTGACTACATAATCGGAAGTAGAAAATGGAGAAGCTCTATTATTGTGGCAAAAACCAGAACAGGAGCTAATTGTGGCACAGACCATGAACTATTCATAACAAAAATCAGAATGAGACTGAAGAAGAAAACAAAGGCAGTCATTATGCCAAAATTTGATCTAAACAATATCCCAGAATAATTTATAGACAATGTAGGAAACAGATTTGTACTATAACAGGAACTACAGGAATAGTACAGGGATACCTGGTTAATCTAAATTAATACAAGTCTCCAGGACTAGATGAACTACATCCAAGGGTATCAAAAGAACTGGCAAGTGCAATATCGGAGCCATTGGCAATAATCTTTGAGAACTCCTGGAGAACAGTAGTAGTCCCAGCAGACTGGAGGAGGGTAAACGTTGTCCCCATCTTCAAAAAGGGGGGAAAGGAGGGTCCCAACAATCATCATCCAGTTAGTCTGACATCAATACCAGGAAGGATTCTGGAGCAGATCTTGAAACAGAATGTCTGTGAATATCTAGAAGATAATTCCATAATCACAAAAAGTCAACATGGATTTCAGAGAAATAGGTAATGCCAAACACATCTTATCTCTTTTTTTGATAAAATTACCAGCTTGGCAGATAAAGAGAATGCTGTGGATATAGTATATCTTGATTTCAGTAAGGCCTTTGAAAAGGTTCCCCATGACATTCTTGCAAACAAGCTTGCAAAACGTGGGCTAGACAAAGTAACCATTACATGGATTTGTAACTGGTTGGCTGGCCACACCCAAAGGGTGCTCAACAATGGCTCCTTTTCATCCTGGAGAGAAGTGACCAGTGAGATCCCACAGGGTTCCGTACTGGGCCCAGTGCTATTCAATATCTTTATTAATGACTTGAAAGGCAGTATTGGGGGCCTAGTTATCACATTTGCAGACAACACCAAAATAGAAGGAATAGCAAACACCCCAGAGGATAGAATCAAAATTCAAAATGACCTGAATAGACTAGAAAACTGGGCCAAAACTAACAAAATGAAATTCAACAAGAACAAATGTAAGGTTCTGCACTTAGGGAGGAAAAATGAAATGCACACATATAGGATAGGGGACACCTGGCTGAATGAGACCACATGTGAAAGGGATCTAGGAGTCCAAGTAGACCACAAGTTAAACATGAGTCAACAGTGCGATGCAGCAGCTAAAAAGGCCAATGCAATTTTAGGTTGCATCAATAGAAGTATAGTGTCTAGATCGAAGGAAGTAATAGTGCGACTCTATTCTGCTTTGGTCAGGCCCCACCTGGAATACTGTGTCCAGTTCTGGCCCCACAATTCAAAAAGGATGTGGAGAAACTAGAGCATGTCCAAAGGAGAGCGACTAAAATGGTGAAGGGTCTGGAAACCATGCCCTATGAGGAGCGACTTAGGGAGCCGGGGATGTTTAGCCTGGAGAAGAGAAGGTTAAGATGTGATATGATAGCCCTGTTTAAATATTGGAAGGGACGTCATAATGAGGAGGGAGCAAGCTTGTTTTCTGCTACTCTAGAAACTAGAACACGGAACAATGGATGCAAACTGCAGGAAAAGAGATTCCACCTCAACATTAGGAGGGACTTCCTGACGTTAAGAGCTATTCAACAGTGGAACACACTCCCTCGGTGTGTAATGAAGTCTTCTTTCTTAGATATCTTTAAGCAGAGACTGGTTGGCCATCTGTCGGGGATGCTTTGATTGAGAGTTCCTGCATGGCAGGGGGTTGGACTAGATGGCCCTTGTGGTCTCTTCCAACTCCATGATTATATGATTCTATTAAATATAAATAGAACCTGAAGAACTATGGATAGAAACAAAGGTCATAATCAAAGAGGAATGCAAGAAAACACTACAGTGGCCAAATAGAAAGAAAAGAAACAACTGATGACAGAGAAAACACTCCAAGCAATAAAAGAAAGAAGAGAGACAAAAGTCAAGGAAGATCAGATCAAAACCAGATCAATGAATGCAAGTGTGCAACATCTAGTGCAAGGATAAAGAGAATTATTATAATGACCAATACAAAGAAATAGAAGATAACAACAAAAAACGAGGAACTAGAGACGTACTAAAAAAAATTCTGAGAAATCAAAGGAAAGTTCAAACTGAAGACAGGGATGCTCTATGACAAGGGAAAGAACATAATAAAGAAGCATAAAGAATTAAAAAGACAATGGCAAGACCATAATAAAGAAGCATAAAGAAATAAAAAGACAATGGCAACAATACACAGAAGAGCTACCTGAAAGAGATGAGAAAACAAATGAAACATGGAATAAAGAACCATAGGAATACATGCCTAGAAGATAAAATTCTAAAAAGTGAAGTGGAAGACATAAGAGAAATTGGGGGGGGATCACCAGGAATGGATGAAATCCCCATTGAACTGCTGTAATGCTTACAGAGAGAAGCAACTCTAGTTTTAACTAAAATATGCCAACAAATATGGAAAACAAAGAGGCAGCCAACAGACTGGAAATGATCAATATATATCCCAATACACAAGAAAGGAGATGCAAAAGAATGCATCAATTACAGGACCATAGCATTAATCTTGCATGCAAGCAAAAATTATGCTCAAAATTCTGCAGCACAGAATCCAACCATACATGAAGATTGAAATTCCAGAGGTGCAAATGGGATTCAGGAAAGGAAGAGGCACTAGGGACCACATTGCAAACATACGATGGCCAACGAAGCGCACCAAAGAATTCCAGGGGGGAAAAACAGCATGTGTTTTATTTACTACAGCAAAGCATTCAATTGTATAGATCATTAAAAGTTTTGGAACGCACTTAAAGTCATGGGAGTGCTACCATATTTGATAGTCCTGATGAGAAATCTGTACCAAGGACAAAAGACCACTATTAGAACTGAATTCAGAGAAACAGAGTGGTTCCCAATAGGCAAAGGGGTCAGGAAATCCTACTTGTTCAACTTATATAACAAAAACTCATAAGAAAATCAGAACTAGAATCAGGAAGAGGAGTGAAGATAAAAGGAAGGAATATCGAAAAACCATCCTAAGGTATGTGGATGATACCATAACAATAGCAGAAGACATCCCAGACTTCGTAAGGTTACTAAGGAAGGTTAAAGGGGAAAGTGCAAAGGAAGGATTAATGCTGAACATAAAGAAAATAAGAACTGTGACCACAGAAGAGAAACATAAATTCAATCTAGAGGAAACTGAAATAGTTAAAGAATTCCAGTACCCAGGATCGAATATAGATTAGAGCGGTGACTGCAATCAAGAAATAAGAAGATTAGGAATAGGGAGGGCAGCTATGAAAGACCCAGAGGTGCTCCTGAAGAGTAAAGATATACAACTGAGTACAAAAGTTAGAATCTTCCAAGTCATCATATTCCCCATTACCATTACGGATGCAAATGTTGGACAGTAAGGAAAGCAGACAGAAGGAAAATCAACTCATTTGAGATGTGGTGCTGGAGGAGAGTGCTTAGGATACCATGGACAGCCAAAAAGACAAACAGATGGGTCTTAGAACAGATCAAGCCTTGGGAAGCCAAGATGATTAAATTGAGGCTTATGAACTTTGGCCATATAATGAGAAGTCATCAATCATTGGAAAAGACAATAATGCTAGGAAAGGTAGAGGGGAGAAGAAAAAGAGGAAGACTGTATGCCAGATGGATGAACTCAATGAGGGAGAGACAGGCATGGGCTTGCAGGAACGTAGTAGAGAAGTGTCTTATCCACAGGGTCGCCATGAGTTGAAGTTGAATCACAGGCAGATAACAACAACAACAAATGCAATTTAATGTTGATCTTTTTGAAAAGAAAACGGAAAACACAATAAAGTAATGGCCACAGTCTAGAGAGCTATTTTATGTGTCCTTAATTAATGGAGAAATGTTCATATTAATTTCTTTAGTCTTCAGGATCCTCTTGTGATGTCAGTCCAAGCAAAATTTGAAAGTCCCTCAAAGTTTGTGGAGTAACTTGTCACATTGGTGTTACTAGTTTTTTATTATTAATATTTTTTATTTAAAAAACCAACATCCATACTAGTTTTTACAGCAAAAATTACAAAAACATTTTGATTTGTTTTTATGGACTGTGACTATTGACTATTTTTACTGATTGTGGAAAACAAATTTGTAATATCATTTTTAATATGACACATTTTTGCTAATTTTAATTCATCTTATGTATCTAAAACCTTTTTAAATGTTCATAATTGTCTATTGCTAATTTTAAAAACGATGTTTCTTTGAACAACTTCCAGGCCATAGCGCAAAGAGCTACAATTTCCTAAGCCATGAAGGGGTATATGATTCAGAAAAATAATTCTTAGAACTAGTACAAGTTCTTCTTTATGATATATCCATAGCTGCCTTGGGTTCTGTCCTGGGAGAAAGCAGGATATAAATAAAATAAATGCATATATGTAGCTCTACATTTTAAATTATGTCAGAAATTAATGTCCCAAACTCACTTGTTAGTCCCAACAATGGTAGACCTTCTGAATTAATGGAAACTTGATAAATCAACACTTATGTAAATTCCATTGTTTCAATGGACCAACTTCATTTGGAATTAAGAACTGGATTTAGGACTTGTTTTTGCAGTTTTGCTATTTGTTATCAGTTATAAAAGGCTGAAATCAAGATTATGGATGACAGTAACCCTCTCTAAGAATATTGACAGGGCCTGAATCATCCAAAATGCATATTGATTTACCAATGCAACCACACACACACAAAAAGGCAAATAGGTTATTTACACTATTCTATGACAGATGGACACAGTACAATAACCATGCAAAGGAAAATACCAGAATCAACAACCACAAAGGCAAAACCTCTGCTTTGCAGCATCTTATGTGAAATAATTTAACACGAGGCTGTTCTATTATATTTTTTCTTCTCACTAACTCAATCTACAGTCTTGCAGAGAATGAGGAATAAAACTTTGTCCTCTTAACCATGACAAGTTCAAAGACATTTCCCCATTCATATTTGTCACCAGCATGCACACATACTTGATACATTTCATCTGGATACGTCATGCCCAGCTAAGCTCCATCCATCAAATATGTACAGCCTAATCAGACAGTTAAGGACACTTGCACTCTAACAGGTACTACATATCACTTACCCTGGCATCCTGGAGATTATTATGAGTGAAGGAGTCTTTCCAACCTTCTTTGAGGTCTGGGGAAGGGGGGAGTCATGAACTGAAGCCTTTCTTCAAATATACTCAGAAAGATGTGATTTCACATGCTGAATTTTCAGTGTCAGCACTGCCCTTCCTATTACATTTGCTCTTTAAATCCTACACTTTCCTTCCAGTTCTTACCAATCAGTATTTGTAGCAATTCCTTTTGAAAGCATTATACCCTTGGGGGAAAAATCAGATATGGTGCAACCATTTCTTCAAGGTGCATTAAGAAACTACCAAGGACACAAATTCACATTACTATATTACTGTATTATTCTAAGAATGGTACAATATGAAATAGTTGTGTGTGTGTGTTTTAAAGGAAAAATGCAATGCTCAAATTTAAGTAAGGTAAATTATGCCATTTTATTAGGAAGCTAAAATCAACTTTTAATTAAATATGTGGAGCAAATTTAAGCATATGTGCAACATGTTAATCATATGGAACCACATCGGGGATGCTTTGACTGGGAGTTCCTGCATGGCAGAATGGGGTTGGACTGGATGGCCCTTGTGGTCTCTTCCAACTCTATGATTCTATGATTCTTTGACACACTAGTAATTATAAGGGACATGGGAGAGCAGTAGAAAGCCAGCATAACATAGTGGTTTAAGTGTTCAACTAGGACTCTGGAGACCAGGATTCAATTCCGTGCTTGGCCATAAAATCCACTGGTTGACCCTGAGCAAGTCACTCTCTTTCAGCCTCAGAGGATGGCAATGGCAAACCCTCTGTGAAGAAATTTGCCCCCCCCCCCCAAACCATGATAGGTTTGGCTTAAGCTTGCCATAAGGTGAAAATTATGAAAAGGTAAAAAATAACAACAATAACAACAGGATGGGGTAAGAAATTTTGAGAATGATGACATATTTTCTCATGTTCTTAATATTATGAGATAAATTCAAAGATACAGCCAGGTTAGTCTGTAGAATCAGGACATAGAGAGATCTTGTAGCACCTTTGAGACTAACTGTTGGTTGGCCGATTAGCTTGGTGTGCAGGTGGAAGCTCTGCCGGATTCCACTCTGCTAGACCCCTCTCTCACTCACCAAACTCATGCTGCCAGGGAGCAATTGAGTTCCTACCATACTTTCCCAGGACCATCTTCAAAAGGAGAACTGACCATTAAGTACCATATTTCCATTAGAAGGCCTGATTCTGTTCCATGCTAACATCTTTCTCAGGTTTTGTGTGCTTGTGAGAATGTTTGTAAAGTGTGTGCGTGCCCCCCCCTTAAAATAAAATATAATTCTTGGAGAGTTTGTGTATGTGGTTCTGTTTGTTTCTCACCTCTGTAAACACAGAAAAGTTCCTGGGCTGTGTAACCCAGCCGTATTGAGCTAATAATTCCCCTAGGCAAAGCATATGGTTACAGAAGACTGAAGCAAAGAAGATGTTGAGTAATTCTGTCTTTTCTCTGTCCCGTCAGCATTTCAGTATCTTCTCCACGTAGCGGCCCTACCATTTCCTTCTTTTTGCTGCGAACATACCCCAAAAAGCCCTTATTATTGATAATATATGGTCTGACTTTGAGTTGTATCCTATGAGTGCTCAAGCTCTATCTTTCCTTAATATGAAAGACACTTCATTTCTTCTTGTTTTTGTTTTGTTTTGTTTTGTTTCGTTTCTGGAATAGATTAGTGTATAGTTTTCTGAGTCAAAGTGATCCATTCTTGTCCATTTTAACTCACTCACTCTTAATATTGCTATATCCATGCATTCCATTTCCTTCTTTTACTATGTCTACGTTTCCCTGGTTCATTCTTCTCACGTTCCATATTCCAATTACATGTGTAGCATTGCTTCTAACTATGCTTGTTTTAATGAACATGTTTTCTGTTCGGCCTCCCTCTCCTCTAGTTGTTGGTTTTTGAGCTGTCTCACCTAAAGGGTTTTCTTGCAAGGAGGGACACCTTTTGCCTCCTTTTGTGCAGTGCTGACAAGTATCAGCTATGGTGGCACTACTGTTCTCTCTGTGAGAGTTGATTTCAGTGTCACCCACCACTACTACCGCCGCAGCTCAGTAGCTGTTCCTATATTTTATGCCTGTTATTCCCCTTTTCCCTCTCTCAATTCTCTTTTCCCTTTCCTTTTTATACTGCTAGATGTTTTCCCCACCCTCCTCTCCTCCTCCTCGCCTCCTGCTTTGTTCCCATTGGCGGGATCAGTGGCCTTCCGGTCTTCTTGTTAGGGAGGGTCCTGGCTGCGGCATTGAAGTCTCCCTCTTTGTCTGTCACCCTTCTGGTCTCACGGGTGGGTGAGGGGGAGGACTTTGATGTACCTGAGTTCCCATCTTTGGTTCTTTGTCCCTTTGGATTGCAGCCCCCTTCTGGTCTCACATGGGGAGGAGAGGCTCTGTTGCACCCAGTCTCCCAAGCCTGCTTCGTTGTCCCTCTGGATGGCAGCCCCCTTCTGGTCTGACAGGGGGAGGGGAGCCAAAGAATATATGCGATACTCCTCTATTACTAAATTCCAATCATGAGACTCATCCCACCAGGATTCAATGAGGCCTATTATATCATATTTGCTTTGTTTTGCTAGGAGTTCAAGTTCATCCTGTTTATTTCCTATGCTCTAAGTATTAGTGTAGAGGATTCATCTCAGGATTCATTTTGGAAGAAGGTTTCATGAGGTTGCAAGAAGATTCAACATGTTTTTATTTACTTATGCAAGACACATGTTTTTATTTACTTATGCAAGACTTACCTGACTTGGTTGTTTCATTTCAAATGTGCATAATTATGAATAAAAGGTTTGCTGAAACATGTTAACCTACTTTTGGTTTTTGTGGTGCAGGAACCTATCCCTATTTTTTTCCATGTTATTTCTACCTCTGGTACTAAAGTTGCAGTTAAAGAAGTAAGGCCCAGGAACAATTTTACTTCACTAACTAAAAACCCTGTGATAAAAACATTAAAGGCAATTAAATAAACTATCCTATTTTGTTTTTTAAAAATCTACGATTTAAAACAGTACAGAAGCATTTAACAGTGAGAATAAAAGTATAACAGCACCTCCATTAAAAGCACCTTCTGTACAATTATCTATGATGGCCTCAGATAGTAGTACTGCTATAGAAGAAGAATATCCAGTATTCCCCTTCCTGGGAGTGGAGATCACTTAATTAGACATGCCTTTCCTGCCTATATCAGTAGTATCTATATTTCCAGGTAGTCATGAATCCACCAAACAGATTAATGCTGAATGAGCCTACGGTAACAACAACGAGCATGTCTTCACATAACAGTCTCAGCTGTTTTCATAGTGAGTGATCCAAACAACATTCGAGACAATTGGGGGAGAATCAGGAGCTTTTCATCACCTCAAGGCTTTAATCAGGAGGGGGAAAAAGTGGGGATTTATCCCAGTTTTGAGTGGAAAATCTGGATATTTGTGGATGCGTGTGGACTACGCATGTTAACAATGTCAGTGTGACACCCAGGGGAGGACTTCAGAAATATGAACATTTGGATGGGCGAAAGGAAAAACTTGGAGAGGCCACACAGCTGGCCCATTCACCCTGGTCCAATAAACTGCCATATGTGCAGCCACACAGCTGTGGCCGCACATACTGCAATTTATTGAACCAGGATGAGTTTGAAAGGGAGAACTGTGTCTGAACAGTTCTCCCAAATTCACTTTGGGGTGTGTAGACAAGCCCATGAATGCTGAAGGTTGGGTAACCTTAAAGTCAGCTGGATGGGGTGTGTAGACACGCCCAACATCTCTTATTCCAGTTCAACCAACAATAACAGCAGTAAATCTGATGTCAGATAGGTCAAAGTGGAAGAAAGGCATTTTACAAACCTCTCTGTATATTTATTGATGGAAATGTAGGAAGAGAGAAGAACACATATTGCATTCAAAGTGGAAAAGCAATACAGTCAATGAAAATGTGGCATACTATCTGCATGAAATTCTATGCATAAGAGCTTTTCAAAAGATCTTAAGTAAAATTTAGCATTATCGGGCAACTAATCCCCCTTTCCACCCTTAAAATGCTGACATTAACCATACTTTCTGCTATTTGTACAACAAAAATGCTATTAGCTCTGATCAGGACAAGGTCACCATGGCTTATAATGAAATAAGATAATGGTAGCACACAGAGAGTTACAGTCTAAATTACAAAAACAGGATGAAATAAATGAGCTAAGGGAAGATGTAGTGGTGCAGATGAAAATATAGAAGGACAAGGTAAAAGGAAAATGGTATTTTTCTTATCATAATTTGACAAGAAAATACTTCTAGCACAGCACATATTAAGCAAATGAGACAGAAATCATCATATTTCCCCCATGGGGAAAAAGAAATCAAGGATGATGAATAACCATCTTTCAGCAACAAAAAAAGAGCCTTAATAAAATTGTTACTTATTTCATAACACGAATAACTACAAATAAGGATAAGAATTCATCTCTCTCAAGCCATATCTCAAAAGATCAAAGGAATTTTACAGACTAGAAGTAATTTATCATATTATGTTCATATTTTTTCAGAATTACAATTATATGTAAATAAAGTATATGCACATGTTGAAATCACAAACAATTAATTGCAAATAGGAAAGTATTTCTAAATAATTTTGGTTTCACTAGTGTGGCAAAATAATAATTCTACCACTCATAGGGGGTGGTGATTCCTTCTCTGTATCGATACAGAAAGGACATTCACGGTAAGTATCCGATGTATCATGTACCAATTGGTGAAAGGAGGAATTCAAAGTGGAATGTAGCCAAAACTCCACATGCTTTAACAGAGGGAGTGGCTGCCCTTACCTCCTGGAGCACCCTTCTACCAAAAGTAGAGTACATTAATTTATCTTCTCCAGTTAGTTACTTCTAGTTATTAACAAATGTGGTAGGGGTACAACACATTACCACCTTGCAGATCTTCTCTGGGGGAGGGGAATTTAAAGAGAAAATGGCAGATGTGGCAGCAGCTCTGGTGAAATGAGCAGTTAGTTGGTGGAGCTTTGCACACAAACACACATTTTAACCCACCATAAACAGATAATTCCAGAGACCCATCGTCCTAGCCCATCATCAAGTAAAAAGAAAGTCAGACTGTGTGGATGACTTGGTTCTCATAAAGTATTTATGCCCACAAGTACCTCAAGATTGTGCTGCAGCTTCTTCAGTGGATGAGACTGATTTGAAAAGAAAGAGGAGGGAAAGAATTAGTGAATAAGACATATTAAAAAGGTAAAAAGGGAAGGAAGGAAGGAAGGAAGGAAGGAAGAAGATAAGGGAACATAACACATGAGGAAATGTCCACAGCTGAGCTCTCACAGCTCCACAGCTCCACAGCTCCAACAGCTCTGCCACCTCCCTGGCAGATGGTACAGAAACCAATTGGACCATCATATGTGGCAAAAGGTGCAATAAAATTTTCCAGAGAGTCTCATTGTCAAATCTAGTGGTAGCTTCCATTTGGGAAGTAGTGAACAATGACAGAAACAACAGTGAAGTACCCCATAAGAAATGCTTCAGGTGGGAGTGAGATAAAACTGACGGCTGAATTGGACATGACAGAAGTGAAGAAAAAATTGCTGTTTGATGCTTAAAAGTACCTAAACTCAAGACTAGCTTGACATGAGAAGAGAAAATAAGGGACAGATACACAATGATAGCCAAATACATTTGTCTTGCCAGATCAGGTGAATGTTTTCCAAGTAGCTGCATCAAGCCTAGTTGTCAAACATTTCCAAAGAAGACAATAAGGTACTTATGACTTTATCTTCCAAATAACCTAAATTTTGGGTTTGTCACTCAATCTTCAAGTGGCAAACTGGAGCCAAGCTGGAGATAGGTGCAGCACTGGTACCTGAAACCACGAAGTGCTGGAAGAAACCACAATTTATACACTGCCTGTTGGGTGATCTCAGAAGACCATATTCTCTTGACCCCTCCAGAATCACTTCAGCCTCCTCCTCCCTGGTCTTCCAAAGCACCTGGAGGGAGTGGTAGAGGAGGAAACAGAGTAGAGCCTAAAGCCAGTTTTCATGCCATTCGTCTTGTGGACAACAGAAGCTTATGTTGGATCATGTCAATTTGTTGTCAGTTTGAATGATCAGATATGCAAATACCCATCAGTAATAAGTGTTTCCTGCATTTGTAGAAATACTGTTCTTCTGGCTGAAGGAAATTTCAGTACAGGAAAATGAGTCCACATTGTCAGAGGTCTGGATTTGCTGAACTGCTAGGCACATAATTCTTTTCTGTCTGGAGGAAAAGGAAGACTGTATCCTTTTGACCTTGAATTCCCTGCTTGAAAATATGGGTATGGGTGGGTGTACCAACAGAATCACAAAATTGCATGGTGGCTACAAAGCAGGGAGGCAAAGTGCTGCAGGGCAGTTTTGGCCACCCAGACTTCTATACAACTGATGTTATGGAAGGAATCCAAAGCATCCGAAGTGCCCTGTACCACTTGACTTTCATAGTGCTCCCCTAGCCCAGAAGGCTAGCATTTGTGGTTGGAATGATTATCTCAAAATCTAAGAATGGCAAGCCCTTCCTAAAGTTTACCAAAGAAGAGAGGACCATGCCCTGGCAACAGCCTGATTAACAGATGTCATCTTTTCATTATTTCAGCTTTCAAGATTATCAGGGTCCACTGAAAAGGACTGGCATAAAAGAGGGCAGGGCACGATCTGAATGGCAGAGATAATTAAACTTAGAAAGAAAGCCGACACCATGAAATCCGGTGATCTGTACCACTAGGTATGAATGGCCTTTTGAAGAATTTTGATTCTCCTTTGAATGAAGACAGGTCTTTTAAAGGAATCTAGACCAAAAAGCAGGTTGATTCCCTTAAAGGCAGCTGCTGTCTGATTAAGCTCTTAGGTGGAAATCCACCTCCCAGTGTTGAGCTCATGTTGAATGTTGGGTCACTGTCAGTGATGGCAAAAACTCTTGCTGGGAAATATAAGAGATTTATGCAGTATTTGCCACAAACTGAAGAGCTCTGTAGATTTCTAAGTGTCCCCAGCGTAGAGTGTTTTGATCCAAATTGTCATTCTTTAAAATCTTGTCTACATGTATGAGAGAGACTTGAGAAAAGACATAACTTTAAGCGTCAACCTTAACAGATTGGGCTGACACTTCATCAGCCTTTTTAAGTTAAAAAATAATAATTCAAGAGCCTTACAGAATCTATCTCATTCCTTGAGCGCAAAAATCCAAGTGCCACTGCTGAAGGATCCACTAAGGGGCACTTTTAGCTTTCTATAGCCTTTTTATTGTGAGTGTTAAATGTTTGGGTTGTTAAAAGTGGTTGTTTGTTTGCTTGCTTGCTTGCTTTCCAGGGACATAGGAGAGACCACTCAGATGATCAGATCCTATTAACTATGGAAAAACTGGAGGAAAAGGAATTATCCTTGAAGAAATCTTGGGTTGTGGTAGCACTGTTGCCTCTGTAGTTCTGATTTTGTTGTAGTTTCCTCTGCATAGTTGTCTCAAGTTGTATAAGATTTGGCAACATACAGCCCAGACCTAAGGTGGATGTAATTTTAAAACAATAAGGGAAAATAATCTTTAATGTTAGAAAGGTTTTCAGATATCACTTTATTTCTTGGGCTTAAAGCCAGCTACTGTACCTCCCCCTTATTTTCAGGTAATTCAAATTGATGGCCCACACCATCCTCTTCTATTCCCTTTAACAATGGTTCAGCATCAGAACCCCATTCTGAAAGCTCAGAGTGAATTGGTGGCACATCCTTATGAGACTGAAGGCTTGTCTACATGGGTTATTTACTCCAAATTCCCAATGGGCTTGCTGCATCCTTTTTACAGGGACTGTGCTGTGTTCTGTTAATCTTCTTGTGTGCCTTTCAAGTTGTTTTCAACTTATGGAGGCCTAAGATGAACCTATCATATTTTTCTTGGCAAGATATGTTCAGATGAGGTTTGCCATTGCCTTCCCCTGAGGCTGACAGAATGTGACCTGCCCAAGATCACTGATCCATGGCCAAGCAGAGCACAGAACTCTAGACTCCAGTCATAGTCCAAGGCTCAAACTGAGTTCTCATTGTTTAAATGAGCCTGGGAAATGAGTTCCACCACAGGGAAAAGTCCCTACTAAGCCTCGGGGAAGGTGTGCAGTTGTAGTGGGGGACTCCTTGCTGAGAGGTACAGAAGCAGTGATTTGTGGGCCTGACAAGATGTCTCAGGAGGTGTGTTCTCTCCCTGGGGCAAGGATCCGTGATGTGACAGAAAGGCTGACAAGACTGGTCAAGCCTACTGATCAATATCCCCTTCCTTTTGGTCCATGTGAGAACAAATGACACAGCAAGACACAGCTTTCAGAATATCAGAAGGGATTACGAGGCTCTGGGTAAGAAGCTGTAGGAAATGGACACACAGACTGTCATCTTGTCCCTTCTGTCAGTAGAAGGGCATGGTCCAGGAAGAGAGAGGAAAATAGCAGGCGTCAAAAACTGGCTCCGCGGATGGTGTTGCAGAAAACGATTTCGATTCTTAGATCATGGGCTGTGGTTCCATGAGGGGGGGGGGCTTCTGGCAAGGGATGGGCTGCATCTCACGCCAGTTGGCAGAAACATTTTTGCCAACAATCTCAAAAATCTGATCAGGAGGGTTTTCAACTGAGTTATGTGGGGAAGGGAGATAGCATTCTGGAAGGCAAAAGGGCTGGAAAAAATAGTCAAACTGACATAGAGGGAACAAGGCAAAGAGGGCAAGGATCCAACAATAGGAGGCAAAAAACCTTGCACAGGTAGCAAGTAAAGGGGGCACATGGTCCTAGATGTCTCTATACTAATGCACAGAGCATGGGAAATAAGCAAGATGAACTTGAACCCTTAGCACAACAAGGGAAATATGATATACAGTGGTCCCCCAGGTTACGAATCCCCCGGGGTACGAAAACCCCGGGATCCGAAAGAGCTGGGGCTGGAAAAACGGCCCCGGTTTCCGAAAAAAAACCCGGGTTGCGAAATGAAAGCGGCGCGAAATTCAAATCGTGCCAAGTCCTTTCCTATACTTACAGTGGTCCCCCGGGTTACGAATGTTTTTGGGTTACGAAAGGGGTGCTTGAACGGATTACTTTGGTAACCCAGGGGACCACTGTAATAGGCATCACTGAAACCTGGTGGGATGAGTCTCATGATTGGAATGTAGAAATAGAGGGATACAGTGGTCCCCCGGTTTACGAATCCCCCGGGGAACGAAATCCCCGGGACCCGAAACTGGCGGGACCAAAAAATATCCCCCGGGATCCGAAGGATCCCCGGGATCCAAAGGAGAAAAACCGCGCGGCCCCTTTAAATCAGCCGCGCGGTCCGTCTCCTAATGCGGTCCCCCGGGAAACGAAAACTTCCAGGTTACGAAAGGTAATCCAGAATGGATTACCTTCGTAACCCGGGGGACCACTGTATAACCTTTTTAAGAGAAACAGGCCAAACAGGAAAGGAGGAGGAATAGCATCATATGTCAGGGATATTTATATAAGTGAAGAGATCCAGGACATCAATACTGGAAGCCAGGTGGAGAGTGTCTGGAAAAAATTAAAGGAGAGGGAAGCAGCAGAGATGTTACTGTGGGAGTCTACTACAGACCCCCAAGCAGAAGAATTGGATGATGCCTTTCTAGAACAGATGACCACACACTCAGATAGGAAAATATAGTAGTGATGGATGATTTCAACTATCTGGATATTTGCTGGATGTCAAACTCAGCAAAATCCTCAAGGTCTAGCAAATTCCTCACTTGCCTGGAAGACAATTTCATTGTCCAAAAGGTGGAAGAGACAACAAGGGGATCAGCTATTTTAGATCTGATCTTAACCAACAGGGATGACCTAGTCAATGGAGTGCAAGTGGTGGGATCCTTAGGTGGAAGTGACCATGTTCTCCTGAAGTTTGTTATACAGTGGAAAGGAGAAGCTATGCATAGTCAGACATGCACTCTAGACTTTAGGAGAGCTGATTTCAATAAACTTAGAGAAATACTGGGGGTGATCCCATGGTCAGGAAAACTAAAAGAGAAGTGAGTTCAAGACAGATGGGAGTTTCTCAAAAAGGAGATACTGAAGGCGCAATTTCAAACAGTTCCAATGAGGAAGAAAAATGGAAGCCAGGATGGATGACTAAGGAACTTTCAACTCAGCTAAGTTTTAAACGGAACATGTATAAGAAATGGAAAAATGGGGAAATCACGAAAGAGGAATTCAAACAAATAGCCAGCACATGTAGGGGTAAAGTCAGAAAAGCTAAAGCGCAGAATGAACTCAGGCTGGCTAGAGAGGTTAAGAACAATAAAAAGGGCTTTTTTGGCTATGTCCGAAGCAAAAGGAAGAAGAAGGAAACAGTAGGGCAACTGCGTGCAGAAGATGGCAAAATACTAACAGGGAACAGAGAAAAGGCAGAATTACTCAACACCTTCTTTGCTTCAGTCTTCTCAGAAAAGGCAAAAGGTGCTCAACCTAAGGATAATGGAGACAGAATAGAGGAAATTCAGCACAGAATAAGTAAAGAGGTAGTACAGGAATACCTGGTTAACCTAAATGAATATAAATCTCCAGGACCAGATGAACTACATCCTAGAGTATTAAAAGAACTGGCAAATGTAATATCAGAGCCATTGGCAATAATCTTTGAGAACTCCTGGAGAACAGGAGAAGTCCCAGCAGACTGGAGGAGGGCAAACGTTGTCCCCATCTTCAAAAAGGGGAAAAAAAAGAGGATCCCAACAATTATTGTCCAGTTAGTCTGACATCAATACCAGGAAAGATTCTGGAGCAGATGATTAAACAGAGAGTCTGTGAACATTTAGAAGAGAATGCCATAATCACAAAAAGCCAACATGGGTTTCAGAGAAACAAGTCATGCCAGACAAATCTGATCTCTTTTTTTGATAAAATTACCTGTTTGGTAGATGAAGGGAATGCTGTGGATATAATATATCTTGATTTGACAAAGTTCCCCATGACATTCTTGCAAACAAGCGTGTAAAATGTGGGCTAGACAAGGCAACTGTTACATTGATTTGTGACATGTAACATGGAATTGGTTGAATGGCCACACTCAAAGGCTCAACAATGGTTCCTTTTCATTCTGGAAAGAAGTGACAAGTGGGGTCCCACAAGGTTTTGTCCTGGGCCCGGTGCTATTCAATATCTTTATTACTGACTTGAATGACAGTATTGGGGGCCTAGTTATCAAATTTGCAGATGACACCAAATTAGGAGGAGTAGCTAATACCCCAGAGGGCAGGAACAAAATTCACAATGACCTGAATAGACTAGAAAGCTGGGCCAAAGCTAACAAAATGAAATTCAACACAGAGAAATGTAAGGTTCTTCACTTAGGGAGGAAAAATGAAATGCACAGATATAGGATGGGGGACATCTGGCTGAACAAGACCACATGTGAAAGGGGTCTAGGAGTCCAAGTAAACCATAAATTGAACATGAGTCAACAATGCGATGCATCAGCTAAAAAGGCCAATGCAATTTTAGCCTGCATCAATAGAGGTATAGTGTCTAGATCAAGGGAAGTAACAGTGCCACTCTATTTTGCTTTGGTCAGGTCCCACCTGGAATACTGTGTCCAAGTCTGGGGATCATAATTCAAAAGGGATGTGGAGAGACTGGAGCATGTCCAAAGGAAGGCGACTAAAATGGTTAAGGGTGAGATGGAGAGTAAGGCACAGCTTCATCATGCATTGATTCAGAAGCAGACCAGAAGACCCTCCCTCCATTCCAATTGCCACCATCCTAGCTTTGGAGGAGGAGAAAAACTGGCAGTATCTGCTGGACTTGATCCCCTTCCCCACTGCCATTCCCTTCTCCTTTTGTGTCATGTCTTTTTTATATGGTAAACCTGAGGGCAAGGAACTGTCAAATGAGCTTTCTGTAAACTGCTGTAAGAGCCTTTGTTGCTGAAGAACAGGGTATAAATATTCTAAATAAATAAATACATTCCTACTAATCTAATCCTCTTTGTGAATCTTAAAAATGTGATGGGGATAAAATCTCACAACTGTGATGGAAAGAAGTAGTATATTGGCTGTAATTCAAAATCCCAGTATGCTTTTTATGGAATTGTTGAGCAATTCCAGAAAGTAGGTAGTGATCCTAGAAGTAGAAACATGCATATAGAAACATACATATAAATGACTACAGGTATGAAAACTAGCAGTGAACACAATACCTGTTTAAACTGGACCTTAATTTTAGATACTGTTCATTTCAAATCTTCTGACAATATTAAACAAAATCTCCCTCCGTTGAGAGCCCTATACCTGTTGTGATTCATGCATATGAGATTTGGGCAGTCTTTTTCAGTGGAAAGCCTCGAAAGAAGCAAGCTGCGCATGGGTACTGGAATTTTAGTTTCTTCAAAAAATATCACAGCTTCCAGCCAAGAAGCATACATGGATCACTTCATTTTGATATTTAGTTAAAAGGTGCATACACACACCCGCACACCTGTACCTGTTTTTTATATGCTGTTATGTCTTATTTTTGCTGCCAAGAATAAAAGCTTAACAATTAAATCCCACTTGTTTCAAGTATTCAGTACCACTGGAAATCAGACAGTAGATTGTTGAGACATTTTCTGTTAATAAAAAAATGACACATTCTACACTCTTCAGAATGACCAACCTCTTGCTAATTTTTCAGGAGATGCTGCTCTAGTATGCAAATGAAAATTTATGGACCATTTAACTAATCTCATCAATCTTTAAAGGATCCAAAAAAAAAAAAGATTAAACTTGTCATAAAAAGCATGATTTCTTTACAGTGCCCTTGTGGAGGAAAAAAAACAGCAGCTGGATTCCTTTGATAGTTTACAGCTATGGTCTTCAGGAAACAGTAATGCAGGACATACAGTAACTTATTCAAATGGCCTAATAATACCAAAGGTGTATGCAAACTGTACAGTTATAGCAATTCATACCACAAGCCTGACATTTGTAATTTAGTGAGGAACTTTGAATTCTCTGCTAGCGAGCTCTAACATGCACTTCTCCTGAAACTACAGCACTGGAGCTCTCAGGAAAAGAATTCTAAGTACTCCACCAAAAATGATTCCTGAGTATGGAACCATGATAGTTAAAAGTGGCATCAAAACTGCTATAACTCGATTGTGGATATTCCCCAATACATAGCACATACAATGGAGATTATTGCATGGGCCTTATCCCATCTTTTCCTGATGGGATAGACATGTATTTAACTGTCAAAGACAGGTCTTATCGCATTCTTCTGAAGCTGGGCATATGCAGCCTGAAAGTGGCTGTATGCAACCCAGGCTTATCCCACAGCTTTTCAAGGATGGGAAGATCCTATTCTTAAAAGTAATGGGGCATACTCTAGCTCTTGACTTTCTTTACAGATCTGAGATGTGGCCTAGACAGCCTCCAACTGGTTCAGCAAAGGCTTAATCCAAAAACAGTGTTAAGTCATCCAGAAACAAAGAGTTTTTAAATTTTGTTTTCTTTCTTCAAGAAAAGAAATTTTATTTAATACCACAGCTTAGTGGTTAAGATGCCAATTCTGATGACAATAAGGTCAGAAGGTCTGAAGTTCGAGGCCCAACTTCTGTGTCACGGAGTGAGGTCCTGTCACTAGTCCCACCTTCTGCCAACCTAGCAGTTCAAAAGCATGTAACGTACAAGTATATAAACAGGTACCACTTTGGTGGGAAAGTAACAGTGTTCAACGAAGTCATGCTGGCCACGTGACTACCAGAGTCATCTTCAGACAATGTTCTTTGGCTTAGTAATAGGGATGAGGAACGCCCCCTACAGTCAGTTTACAACTAGACTTTCATGTCAAGGGGAAATCTTTACCTTAACTTTCTAGATATGATAATATTTCAGGATGCCTATCTCATGTATTTGTTGTGTACTCTGATACATCCTTTTCTCTGTTAATGGGCATTGGTAGCTTATCTAGGAGCTGTGATGAGTGAGGGCTGCTATTTGAATTTTCCACAATATCCCAAAGCAAAGCTGTATGTGGGGCACTGTGAACCCTGTGGGCAGAATTTACCACCTAGTGCATCTTAGACCAGGTAAACTGGGAGGGGGGGTGGAATTATAAGAAGGCTCAAATTAGGCATCCATGGTAGGCCCTACCAGAGTGATAAGACCCTGAAAACTTCCCAATGATGCTAGTTGCTAAGGTTGTTAAAAGGAATGTTATCTTTGCTCCAAAGAGCACTTCTTCAAGAATTTTAGATTTTCTTTTATTTCTGCCCAACCCCACAGCTACAATTCCCTGTAGCATATTAAATGCAGTTCTGCTGATGCCCACAAATGCTTTAGATGATACATCGGGCAGCAGTGAAAAAAGGAAAGTTAGGAAAACTCCATTCTGCAGGCAGATACAGACCATTAGCCTTTCTTACGTACAACACTAATCAGTTCTAACTAATAAGTTGCTTCTTATCCCCTGGTTTTACAAACACTTATAGTTAATAAGATGTTTCTTGACCATTGGCTTTAAAGAGAAGAAACCTTCAACTGAAGAACTCTTAGACTAATCCAGACCTGATCTGCTTTCAAAGTACTCTATGATTCATCTGGTAATTTTTGGAGCAGTTGGAGAAATTCCACTGCATTAGATGTCGTGACATTTTATTTTGCTAATGTTCTGTTTTTGTAATCAGCCCCAAGACTTCAAAGTGGAACAGTCTATAAATATCATTGGGGAGAGGGATCTATTCAACAACAAAAAAATTGATAAACCCAACATAAGTATCCAAAGCATATTGTGAAAACTACAAAATGTATGTTCCATTAGAAGTCCAAATAATGATTGATTCACCTGTGTAATACTGTAGCCCTTGCCTCTGTATCTGCTACCTGGAAGGCATCTTGTGACCACAATTAGAATTCATCTAACTCACAGAGCAGCTAGTAGAAGACCTAAGTAACAACCAAAGTAAAAAATTCTGAGGAGACTAAGATTTATGCAGCATGCGCACTCGCACACACACACATTTTCTTCTATTAGTAATCATTTTGTCAAATACACTACCCATTCATCTGGTCACAGTGATATTTAATAGCCATACAGAAGCAATCATTTAGTTCTTTGTAATATCCAGGAAAGAAGGAAGCATGCTAGCATTTGTCTCTTTTACCTCCTAAACCATTTCTTTGCCCTAAAGTAGAACCAAATTGGGCTTTCAGGATTTACAAGACAACACAATGCAGAGAGAACAATAATCCATGCAACTCGCTAAAAGTTAACATTCTTATGACCTTCGCTGGTGTGCTACACCTCCTGTTCATGGCTGCTGACATCCATGAGTAAACCCTAAGGGACTTGTTCTGAGTGAAGGTTTTTGTGTGTCTCTCTGAATGGGAATGTAAAGTGACAGAAAAATAACTCAAAATTGCTATAAAATGATTGGTATTTCCAAATGCACAAACAGCATGCACTTTAATGTAACACATTTCTTCTTATTTGGCAGTGTTAAAACATATGTAGTTTGAACTTTGTATGGAATGTTTGAAAAGCTGTTATTTTGTGTTAAAAATGAAACCAAATTACTAAATAATTTAGAAATCTTTCAGGTTAAAAAAGATATATATCTTTTTGTCCAATTTTCTCTTAGGGTCTTTAACATGGTTTTGCAATCTACAGAAGTCCTTCTTGGAGAACAACTACATGTTCAAGTCACATTAGTTTTAACTGAACTTTTATGTAACAGTCTCTGAGAATTTATTCAGTTTCAATAATACTTCTCACTTGTTTGGTTTATTTTTAAAATAATAAACTGTAACATGCAGATTACATCCAAATAATGAATCGTTATCTTTGCAAAAAGCAATTCTGCTCGTGCAAATCAGAGTACACATTTTTTTCCTGATCGGCCCTATATATTTAAAGCCCCCTCCCCCTGCTTCCAAAAACAAATCCTGTTGAGGATATTCTGTCTGGAATATCAAAGGAATCATGCAGATGGCCGTGGAAGGTATGGTGAACATCAGAAATAAAGTGGCCCTATTTGAATGGGTGAAAGCATTTTCTTTTATGGCAATGCCATCATCAGAGACAACACATTGATTTTAGAAGTGAACAAGCAAAGCACATTCATATTTTATTGCTATCATGCCTTCCACTCAGGAGATATCTACCCATCCAGATCAATCACCTCATTCATTATATTATTTTAATAGCATCTTCCAATAGATCCCTGTTTATATACTTTTCTATATATGGTATTTCTTGAAGTATTGAAGTAAAAGCACACTGAATTCCAGAATGCTTGGAAGAAATGCTCACTAACTAAATGGCATGCTGAACTGAATTCATGCATAGATGTAAATAATAATGACTATGACTTCAGTGCACAGAAAAAAAATGTTCAGACTATGACTGTATTTACAGGAATGAGTCCTGCCTTCATGCAAATATATACCATCACATACCATATGCATCCGAAGCAAACTATGGCATGAACAGAACTCAGCTGCATGTATTATCACATCCACTTGCCGCTTTGACCATGTTTCTCCTCTTTTATCCTCCCTTCACTGGCTCCCCGTCCCCTTCCGCATCCAGTACAAGCTTTTGTTGTTGACTTTCAAAGCCTTCCACAGACTGGCCCCTCCTTACTTGTCTGAACTTCTTTCTCCTCACACTCCTTCTTGTACCCTCCGTTCTGGTAGTCAAGGTCTCCTGTCCCAGCCGAGGATTTCCACTGCCCTGTCCTGGATTCGTCCCTTCTCATTTGCTACCCCTCACTCCTGAAACCTTCTATCCCCACATGTACACCTCATCACTTCTCTAACCAGGTTCAAAATTAAGTTAAAGACTATATTGTTTAGGGAAGCGTTCCTAGGATTGTGCCATCTGCCCCAGGATGCCTTGTTTTAACTATGTATTAAGAAGCCGTGCCCTCCCTCCAGTCCATCTGCCTTGGTCCTGGCCCCAGAGGGAGAGAAGAACCACTAGACCTCACCCCCTTTCCCATCACCTTCCCCTCTTCCTTTTGTGTTGTCTCTTTTAGACTGTAAGCCTGAGGGCAGGGATCCGTCTAATTTAAGATTGTATGTACAGCACTGTGTAAATTTACAGCGCTATATAAATAAAGGATAATAATAACAAGAAGAAGAAGAAGAAGAAGAAGAAGAAGAAGAAGAAGAAGAAGAAGCCTTGCAAACCAGGAAAGAAATCAGGATCAACTAGTTTCCCATCCTGGTTGGCAGGTTTTGTTCGTGCCAAGCCATAATTTGGTCTGTATCTAAACTTACCAACTGATATTCAAGCACAATTTCTCAATGCTGTAACCATATAACAGACTTATTATTATTATTATTATTATTATTATTATTAACCTTTATTTATATAGCACTGTAAATATGCACAATAAATTTAAATA
This sequence comes from Urosaurus nigricauda, assembly GCA_034509955.1. NCBI lineage: Eukaryota > Metazoa > Chordata > Lepidosauria > Squamata > Phrynosomatidae > Urosaurus > Urosaurus nigricauda. The sequence goes on along the minus strand of JAOEGL010000001.1, from coordinate 353,433,426 downwards.
ATAAATATAAATTTATTTCCCTGTTCCTACACAAACCAGTCAAAATAAAACAGCAAAATCCTTTTCTAGGTTCATTCACTTGTGTTTGGTAAGGCCTTCTATGAATTCAGCAAGTGTTGACCAGATTCATCAGTGGGTTTTGGAATGCACTCCCAAGGTCTTTACACCTCACACCTCTTCTCTTAAGTTTCTGGTGGTGACTTGCTGCTTTTTATATTAGGAATTATATTTGGCCTGTTTTTACTTCACAATGTGTTTGTTTAGTTTCTGTTGACTTTTTAAAATTAATTATTTTTATTGATTGTTGTTACATTTACCTGTATTCTCAATAACCCTGGAGAGACAGAATATTTAAAAATAAATAAATATTTGGCTGCTGATATAGGAAGGCTGCCAAAATGGAAATTTAAAAAGTAGTTGACTCCTGTTGAAAACAGCCAACTTCAGAATATACTGGTTTTGAAATACTTATTTGCTCCATTACCATGTTTTACTAAAACCAGAAACATCTTTGTTATGCTATGTTGTGTTTGCCACCAACCTGACCTGCAAAAATTCTCATATTATTTTTTTCTGTGATCAACTAGACATAGTCCTGTTGTTGGTCTATGTGTTCAAGCTGTTTTCAACTTACACAACCTACCACAGGATTTACTTAGCATGATTTGTTCAGAGGTTTGCCATTCCCCTAAGGCTGAGATAGTGTGATTTGCTCAAGATCACCCAGTGGGTTTTCATGGGATTTGATTTCATGGATTTGAACCCTGGTCTCCCTACTCCAACACTCAAACCACAAAAACATGTTGGGCCTAAGACAGAGACCTCACTTTGTAAATATACAAAATATAAAAAATTAGATATGGCATTTATACAACATATTTTTTTATTTCCAAATGTACAGAACATTGATGAACAACATGTCTCTACGGATGTTTAATTACATAACTTCTTCTTCCACCATTGTGTCTACGTAAAGTTGTCCACTGGAGCTATCTCAAGTAGTTAAGGGCTTTCTATGTGCTATGCTACAATAGTAGAATGCAGAGACAACAGCCCACTGCGAAGAATTTGCAAGACACTGCACACAAAATCACTCAGATACATTCTGACTTGGATACTGTAGTTGATACAGGTACAGTGATTGTGATTTTGGCTCCTGCTTGCCCTGTGTTATTCAATTTGTGCAGCCTAACAATATGGGCAGGATCCTTAAGAGAGGTGACAGCCACCACATATGTTCTGGATCTCTGCCTTTCTTGGTTCATAAAAGCAGCCAGACAGGAACTGGCTGAGTGGCTAAGGGCAGTTGTGAATGCCTTTGCTACAGCAAGACAGGGTTCCATCTTTTCTCAAAGTGACTGTATGTAATGAGCACTTGTGGGGAGGGGGAAGGAGAGACAAATACAACAATATACAAAATACAACAAAATACAAAATCCACAAAAGAGTAATACCTTTATTGGTCAACCAAAATGCAAAAAAATATGCAAGTTTTGGAAGCTTCACTGCCTTCTTCATCAGGCAAAGGTGTTAAAAATCATACTGGAGAAGAAAAGTCACAGTGAGCATCGTTCCAGATCATGTGGTAGCTCCCCAGCTTCAGAGTTTCTGGAAGAAACATTATCTAGATCCATTTCAAGCTGTTTTCAGGCCTGGTTTTGGTCACCTTGCTGGATGTCCTACACCGGGAATTGAATGGAGGAATGTGTTTGCTTGGCCTCTCAACATATTCCCGTGCCACAGACCATGGTACTCTTCTGGGTCACCTCTTGGAGATGGAACTTTGCAGCACTGTCCTACAGTGGCTCTCGTTCTTCCGGGGGGGGGGCAGTACCCAGAAGGTTGTGCTAGAAGATGTCTGTTCAGTGTCTGGCTGTTAGCTTATAGTATCCCTCTGGATTCCTCTCTGCTCTCTTTTCACTAGCAGGCAAAGACTTTTTACTTTAACAGGACTTTGGCTTTTTACTGGGTGAACTCTGGAGACTAGAGTTTGAATCCTTTCCCAATCATGACATTAGGCAAGTCATACTGTCCTAGCCTCAGAGGAAGGCAATGGCAAACCCCTTCAGAACACAAAGTTTTCCAGGATAGCCCTATGATAGGAGTAGCAATAAGGGCCTTAGGGTAGTTGTTCTTGTTGTGGAAGGCACACAACAGCAACAAAACAGAAGGATCTCTTAATGGAGTATGCAGCCTTTTTATCTTTCCTGTAGTTTGACCATTTAAAATGTTTAAATGGGATTGTTTGAGGTTGTTGTTTTTTTGTTTTTCTTTTACTTTTTTGCATATTGTATTAGCTACATTTTGTTTTAACATATGTTTGCATATTGGAGAAAATGCAGACATAGAAATAAAATAAAATAAGTTTGAACAACATTTCTTTTGTAAGGCAGAGACCAGGGATAAACAAAATTGTGGTGGTAAATAAATGCACCTCTGAGTAGGAAAAAAAGACACTTTGTGATATAATGGAATTCTACCTCTTTATCAGCCAAAATCTTCAGCAGTATCATACAATATATATGTTGCTAGACTACCTCTTCAGGGAGCAGAAGAAGTTTCAAATATCTGAACATTCCTTCAAATATAACTCATACGCAAATCTTTTCTGGTTTTCTCGCTGGACCTCCCAGGCTCTGGAACTCCTCTCTCATACAGACTACACTGGCTTCTGCCTACTTTTGCCCCCATAAAATGATTAAGATTTTTGTAATTATTCTGATAGGCATTGGGGAAAGGGTTTTTACTGATGTCCTGAGTCCCACTTTTAGGGGAAAGCCAGAATTTATTAACTGACTGAATGATTAAAATTTGAATAGAACACTCATCAAAGTATTGTGGTGTATATGCAGTGGCTTAGTGGCTAAGACACCAATTCTGATGATCAGAAGGTTGGCAGCTCGAGGCCTGAGTGCTGCATGACGGGGTAAGCTCCTGTCACTATTCCCAGCTTCTGCCAACCTAGCAGTTCAAAAGCATGCAAATACAAGTAGATAAATAGCCACCACTTCTCAGTGAGAAAGTAACAGCGTTTGGTGCAGTCATGCTGGCCACATGACCACCAGAGCAGTCCTCGGACAATGCTGGCTCTTCAGCTGAGAAACGGAGATGAGCACTGCCCCCTCCAGTCAGTTACAACTAGACATTCATGTCAAGGGACTACATTTACCTTTACCTTTACTTATGAAAGGGTTTAAGCTAGAGGTTTAGACTCATTAAGCTAGAGGCCACTGTGTGTGCATGTGTGTGTGAAGAGGGCTGTTCAACATTTTTGTCATTTTGGCTACTCAAATATGAAATCACACAAGTAGAATTATCTTGGAAGGGCTTTACTTCATGGTTTTCTGAATGTGTACACCAGTTCTATTAAAGATGAAGAAAGACGGGAGCAGTTTACCAGAAGACCACAGAAATCTCCAGCATGGGCTCACCAAAACTGTCTCAACCTCTTTTGCCCAACATGCTGATTTCCAAGACGAGACATTTTTGTTAATCAGCATCTGCAACTAAAGCAACTATTTGTTTATTTTTTATTTCTATGAATGTTTTTGAAATATCTTTAAACTTTTACATTCAGATTCCAGTTGCAAAGGATGCTTGAACCAGTTTTCTTGATTTAGTACTATTTTCTTCCCTGCCTTGCCCTGCCCTCTAGGCACTGTATGAAAGGATATTTATTTCTGTCTCAAACACTCCTGAAGAGCATTTTTCCAGGCAAAAGATTGCAACAAATGGCAGGTGTTAGCAAGAATTTTCTCTCAGAAGGATACAAACAGATCCAATACAACAGCTTGTCCACAACTCTTGGAAATTTGCTCAGTTTGAATACCATTTGCAGCAATCTTCTGTAGTTAATTATTCCCGTAGTTAACAGTATCCTACAATTACTTTCCTTATCCATAGATTTAAAAACATGTTTGCTTTATAAGAAAAGAAAATGTCACAATAAAAGAAACCTAGCAACAACAATGCCACATGCCTTAAATAAACAAAATCATAAATACAAACTGAAAAAGAACTAAATGTCTCAGAAGGCAATCTTACCACTAAAAAAGGACAAAGAAATTGAATGTAGACAATAATATATTTCAATCTTTTCTGAGTCACTTATAACTAACCCTAATTTTAGTGACAGAAACCCTGACTACACATTCATCATTTTTTGCTGATGGCTGCAAAGGTAAATTGCTCAACCTCTGTGAAAGATGATCTTGTAAAAGTACATAGTCTCAGGAAAGACAAATTGGAAAAAAGACATATAGCAGTGAATTCCAGAATATGAACATCTGAAACTACCTTTTAATGTCACATCTTTGATCCATCTACTCTAGGGCGAACAAACTGTGACCCACACATGCACTCCCCAGGGCTGTTTTGGCCCCACAATACCCTGGGTGTCTCGAAATAAAAAAAATTCAAAGAAATTTCAAAAAATTTAATGAATTTTTTTTGCTCCAGATTTATCTCTGCAGGGGTGGATATTGACCATGTTTGGAGACCTCCGGCCACCACATGGTTCAAAACAAATTTTTGCATTTAAAAAAAAATGGCTCGAAAAAAAAGAAAAGAAGATGAGATATATAAGACAGAAACATTTTGAAAACGCAAACAAAACAGGCAGATGGCTAGCAAGCAGATTGAGACAAGAAAGAAAGAAGAAGATTATTACAGAAATTATTCATGGTGATGGAACAACAACTAATCAAGAAAGAATTCAAGAAGCCTTTTATGATTACTATACAAATGTGTATAAAAAAGAAGAAATACCGCTACAAAAGGTAACTGAATATATTAATGAACAGAACATTCTAAGTATATCACAACAACAACAGATAATATTAAATGCAGCATTTACGATAGAAGAAGTGGAAAAGGCGATAGATAGTCTGAAGACAAATAAAGCTCCGGGACCAGATGGCTTCATGGCATGGTATTACAAAAAATTTAAAGAGGAATTAAAAATACCTTTGCAAAAAAACATTAAGCGAGATTAAAACTAACGGGATTCCAGAGTCTTGGAGAGCTGCTAATATTGTCTTAATTCCGAAGGATGATAAAGATCCTAAATATGTCACCAATTACAGATCTATGTCACTATTAAATACAGACTATAAGATTTTCACTCTAATCTTGGTGGAAAGATTTAAGAGAGTTTTGAAAGATTACATTAACAACGACCAAGCTGGTTTTCTTCCTTCCCATCAAATGAAGGACAACGTAAGAATGATTCTAGATGTTTTAGAATACTACGAAAGAAACAATGACAAGAAGCTAACTATGATTTTTGCAGACGCAGAGAAAGCGTTCGACAATGTCAACTGGGACTGTTTATCTGAAATATTGAAAAGGATGAATGTGGGAGAAAACTTTTTGACTTGGATCAGATGGATCTACAAGAAACAAGAAGCGTAACTAATAGTTAACGGAAGGAAACTGAAAAAAATTAACATCGAAAAAGGTACAAGACAAGGATGTCCTCTTTCACCGCTACTTTTCATTGTGGTTTTGGAAGTGTTAAATAACCAAATTAGAGACAGGAAAGATATACAAGGTATTAAAATCAGAGGAAAGGAATACAAGTTAAGAGCTTTCGCAGACGATTTAGTTATGATCTTGGAAGACCCTTTTCATCAAATTGAACATCTTTTCAAATTATGGAAGATTTCGGAAGAGTATCTGGCTTTAAAATTAATAGGACGAAAAGAGTTTTGATTACAAAAAATTTAAATAAACAAGAAGAAGATCAACTTAGGCAATTGACTAGCTGCCAAGTTGTAAAAAAAGCCAAATACTTAGGAATTTGGCTGACAAATAAGAACACAGAATTATTTGAAAACAATTATGTTTAAAAAATGGAAAGAAATTTAAAAAAGAGTTGGAGAAATGGAGTAAACTTAAACTATCCCTTATGGGCAGAATTGAAACTATTAAAATGATGGTTCTCCCTAAAATGAACTTTTTATTTCAGAATATTCCAATTTTAAACAATGACTCCCCTTTTAAAAGGTGGAATAAAGATATCAAAGAATTTATCTGGAATAAGAAAAGACCACGAGTTAAATGGGAAACCCTAACAAAATCAAAAGAAGAAGGAGGAACCAGTCTGCTGGACTTAAAACTATATTACTATGCAAATGCTCTGGACTGGATCTTGGAATGGGTTACTTTGAAAAATGAAGAGTTGTTAAATATTGAAGGTTACAATAACAGATTTGGATGGCACGCGTACTTATGGTATGGAAAAGTGGCGGCACATACAGAATTTAAACATCATATTATCAAAAGAGCCTTATTGAGAGTATGGAACAAGATCAAAACTAAATTTTATAGAAGAATTCCGTTATGGATTTCCCCGCAGGAGGCTTTCATCGGACGTTGGAAATCACTAGATATCTGGTTGACATACAAAGACATATTGCAGAAATCTATACATAAAAAATACGAAATGAAACAAATAGAGCTACTGATACAAATAGATAAGAAAATGCATTGTCTTCTATACTTGCAATTAAAAGAGAGATTTACAATGGACCAAAATTTAGAGGACTTTGAGGATGACCAACGGAATTGGATAAAATACTCCATTATAAAGGCACACAAAAAATATCCAAGATATATCAAATGTTACATAACTTCGAATGGGAAAAAGAACCGATTTCAGAAGCAATGATTAAATGGGCTACAGACTGTGGTAGAATAATTGATTTGGAAAGCTGGAAATATGAGAGAACTAAAACCAAGAAATTTACAAAATCACAAGATTTAAAGGAAAATTACTTTAAAATGGAACAAAGATGGCATCTCACACCAAATAACTAGCAAAAATTTACAATTTAAGTTCCAACAAATGTTGGAAATGTCAAGCTGCAATAGGAACATGGATTCATACTTGGTGGCAGTGCTCAAAAATGCGTAAATTTTGGAAATAGATACATGGGTGTATAGAAAAAAACTTTGCAAATTAAATATGAATGTAGACCGGAAATCTATCTATTAAACATGTTGAACAAAATCCCAGCTATAATAGAGAAAAAACATTGGCGCCTTCTACTATACATGATTACTGCAGCGAGATTAAGTATAGCCCAGGCATGGAAGAATAAAGAGCCGCCAAGCATAGATGATTGGTTAATGAAAGTTTCAGATATGATGCAGATGGATAAACTGACGAATCTCATGAATAACAAAGACATAGAGGAAATAGAAGAAGAATGGTCACCAATTAAGGAATTATGTATGAAGAAATGGAAAACATGAAGAAAGAAGGAAAAGGAAAAATATTTTATGGCATCAAGGTTAATATATATATATATATATATATATATGAAAAGAAATATCTGTTCTGGGAAATAATAATGAATATCAAATTTACATAAAAGAAAAGACGTCGAGAACAGAAGAATGTATCTACGGTTTTATTACATTGTTTTAGTAAATTGGGAATAAGGCTAAAAACTGAATGTGATTTATAGGTCTAATCAATGGGACGACATTAGGAAGTTAGAGATAAGAGAAGAAATATGGATAAGTAATTAAATGAAATCTTAAGTTAGAAAATGGAAAATACATTTTGCGAACTATTTATCCAGTAGACTATGCTAAATGTTTGTTTTATCTTTTTTTGTATATATATGATAAAAAAAATGGCTCAAAATGTCTTTTATGGGCCAAAGAAGGCCTTGAAACATAGTGAGAATACCCCCATGTCTCTTAGAGGACATTTTGGGGAGTGCATGGGGTGGGGACTGCAGCCCTCCAAGGTTTCCAAGGGGGCTAATGGACCCCAATCTAGTCCAATACTGATAATAGTTATATCATGTTTTCTTGGGAGTTTATCACACGGGCTGATTTCAACATTAAAGAGAGATTAAAGCATCCTGCAAATGAAGCAGAAATGGCAAGTAACTACATGAATGATTATCACACACAATTGTGATAAAGTGATATCAGAAATGCATTGTTGCTGAAATCCTGAAAGTAAAAAGATGTGCATTAGTGCTTTTTTTTTGTGACCACTTTAATGGTGGGTTTTGTGCGATGTCGTGTGAAATCATTATGCGTATTTACGCAATTTTTCCAGGATATTCACGGGAGAAATTCCAGATCTCCTTCATGTGATAAACTCCTTGGAGAAGCATCTTCAAGCTCTGTTCTATGAGAATCTGCTTTGGTTTCTAAGAATCTACCAATGAGGCCAATAGAAAGTGCTCCAAACCTCCTTAACATTAGGCATGTGCTCTGCCACTGAGATATGGGATACTACAGATCAGATTTCATTTGCTCAAATTATGCAGATGATAGGTTACTATTGGTTTACTACACTAGAAATAGTAATAAGTTACTTGGTTTTGCACAAATCTGTTCTGAAAGGATGGACAGGAACAATAAAAATCAGACAGCTAATGGACATAAACTGAACCAGACCAGGAGTTGGAGGGCCATTCCACTTACTGTACCCACCGTTGCCAATAAATAAATAAATAAATCAGAAACTTCTGTGGTTCCAAAATTCCCCTGAACACCTTCTAGATAGGATGGGGCATTTTCACCATGTTTTAAGCCCTCCTTGGGACATATTAAGCCAAAGAGAGGCTTTTTTTTTTTAAAACAACAGGAAGTAAGGATACGTCACTTTGGGTTTCAAAACATCTTCTCAAAATTGGTCTATGCCTCCCTCCACAAAATTGTGGAAATGCACTCTAAGCACCTTAAAGGGCATTTTGGAGCAAATACATTTTTAAAACTTTGTCTGTGTGTGTACCACAAAAATGGTCTTGTGAGGCTGTATAGAGCCTCTGTGCTGCACTTTAATCACCCCTGAACTAGATTAATGAGTCTTCATAGCAAATGTTTAAACCAGTGGTTCCCAAACTTTGGTCCTCCAGGCATTTTGGATTTCAATTCCCAGAAGCTCCAGCCAAGTTGGCCAACTGTCAGGAATTCTGGGAGCTGAAGTCCAAAACATCTGGAAGACCAAAGTCTGAGAATCACTGGTTTAAGCAATTCTTATTCAAAATAACTAGAATTCAGGACCAGCCAATTAAAAGGTTTACCAGTAATGAAGGATAAGTAAAGGACAAGTGAGAACTTCCTGTTCTCACCTAACACAGTTCATTTATTGAATGCACAGCCACAGCATATAGTCATGAACACTGGTCAGTTGGTGTTAAAAAAAGAAAGATCAGTTCAGTTGGTGTGGAAAATAGAGCTATCAACCATTTTTAGCCAGAATCACTACCTAGAACCACCAGTTTATGATGCCAAACAAAATGCTGGATGCAAATAGATCATTATCATCATGACTTACTCATGACTTTCTAGAAGAGACCAATATGTCATTGGACTTTATCACATGGGGGGAATCGGGGGTTTACTTGTACCCCGCTCCGAGTGTATGTACAGAGGAGCGGGCTATAAATAAACTATTATTATTATTATTATTATTATTAAATGGGCATTAGCCCGTGAAAATTGTGTGGTCACGGTGAAAATATCCCGTGAATGGTTTGTTGCTGGTTATTACCTGTTTATTGCTGAGATAAATCCTCTTTAATTAATAATAATAATAATAATAAAATTTATTTATATTTCCCTCCTCTCCCTATGGATTGAGGCGGGATTACAGCATTTTAAGAACATAGTACAATTCAAATAACATCCTAATTACATCAGGTTAAAATTAAAATCAATTAAAATCAATATCTATATCTATATCTATATCTATATATATATATATATCTACAGCAATCATAGGTCCATGGAGCATTCAAAGGGGCATTAAATAAGGTCAGATGGGAATGCCCGCTGGAAGAGGTCCGTCTTCAGCACTTTTTTGAACACTTCCAGTGTAGGTAACTGACGGATCTCTTCCGGTAGGTCGTTCCATAGCTTTGGGGCCACAGCGGAGAAAGCAGTGCGAGATGTTGATATTAATCTTGCATGTACCTGGTTTAGTAAATTTTTGTCGCTCGTGCTTAGGGTGCGAGGCAGATTATGTTGGGAGAGGCGTTCCCTCAAGTAACCTGGGCCCGAGCCATATAGGGCTTTAATGGTAATTACCAACTCTTTGTATTGCGCCCGGAAGCGAATTGGCAGCCAGTGCAAGGATTTTAAGATGGGGGTGATGTGTTCCATCCGTGACGCCCCCGTTACTAATCTGGCCGCTGCATTGTGAATCATTTGAAGCTTCCAAACTTGGTACAAAGGTAGCCCCATGTAGAGCACATTACAGAAATCTAAATGAGAGGTTATCAGTGTGTGTACTACTGTTTCTAGGTCCCCCTTGCCCAAGTAGGGACGTAGCTGCCGTTATCAGCCGAAGCTGATACCAAGCACTCCTGGCAATCACCTCCACCTGAGATGTCAGTTGTAGAGACGAGTCCAGGAGCACCCCCAGGCTACGAACCTCGTCCTTTAGGGGAAGTGTGACCTCGTCCAGGACTGGTTGATGAATCTCCTTCCCCGGATTCGAGGAACCTATTACAAGCACCTCCGTTTTCTCTGGATTCAATCTGAGCTTGTTTTTCCTCATCCAGCCCATTACCGAGTCAAGGCAGGCATTCAGAGGAGAGATGCTATCCTCAGTCACTGCGACGTCGTGTGAAAATCTTCTCTGCAATCACACAGTTTTCATGGGCTAATATCAATTTAAACCCCCACGTTTTCCTGGCTTTCCTCATGTGATAAAATCCATACTGAAAATGCTGAATCAGAGAGGTCTAGAACCTCAAAACCAGAAGCTACAAAACATAATTAACTAGCATGGACAGGAAATAAAACTATCACAATTGCATGCCTTCTTATTCAAGCTAGTGAACAACTATATTATTGCCTGTTCTTAATCTGTGTATAGCATTTAGCAAACTTTAAATGCTTCTAAAAGAATAATGTTTTAAATAACAATAATGAGGGAGTGGAAGAGAGATTCACACATGCAGAGACTATAAAAACATGTATAAGGGAAGATGGTTTACATGGAAAACCAGATCGGTTAACCTTTTATACAATTCTATGAGTTAATTGTTGACTTTGAAAAGGGAAAGACCACTGCCTTAACAAGTATGAATCTTCAGCATTAATGGAAGAAAATGTAAGGTTTGTTTCCAGAACGTGGATCTAGTCCATGTGAAAGCCATTTGATGAGAGTCAATGACATCAGCATTAATGATCAAATAGTACAATTTACTCAACAGACAGGTCATTTTGTAAACCAAAACATTATGTACTGTCTTTGGGGGGGGGGGGGTAGTAATTTAAGCTGAATATCTACAGAAAATCTTTATACAAGTCTTTGACAATAATGCCACTCTTCAAAAATTAGGTTATATATCAAACATCACAATCTTTGATCTAAACCTAATTCAGATGAACTAAAGATAGAGTGTGGCTTAGTTTTAATTATACCAGTAGTAATACAGTAGATTGACTAAAACCAGAGGTTAGTTTTCTGTATATGTGTACATCTCTGCACAAGCATATGCATGCAAGCAGACACAAGGAAGAGTAGCAATCACTCACCTTTTTGCCAAACATATAGATGAATGCATGGCATTAGCTGCATATATCACAGCACCCATTGAGAAATGAATTAAGAAAATATTTGGATTTCAGTTCACCAAATGTAAGTTCTTTTGTTTTCAGAACAAATCAAGAGTCTTATGTCATCTTCAAGAATAAAAAATTTACAGTAGTTCTCTCTCTCTCTCTCTTTCTGTCACTTACACACTCACACCCTTTCTGTAACTATTTCAGGTAATAGCATAACAAACTGCTTGGATCCTACCTGATTTTATCTACTGTCTAGCATTTCTTAAGACATGCTATAACGTTTTATCTAAATTAATGACCTATTGTCTTGATGAGTCTTTGTTTTGAATGTCAGAACAATCTTTTAGTAAACCAATAAGTAAACATTGTTATGGTAGAAATGTTACACAGTTGCCAGCAGAAGATAACACGTTATGTATCTAACAAAGTGTTTCATAGGTAGAAGGTAAAGGTCTCCTCTTTGACAAGATTGTCAAATCGTGCCTGACTGTAATATACATTAAATCCATTAATTTTTTAAGTGCCACGGTATCTTTTGTTGTTTTGCCTGCAAATTGATCTTATTATGATTCCCATCTACAAGTCTGGGGTTAAAATATCATTAAAGACAATGCCTTGAACAATGTTTATATATTTTTTAAAAAAACCTAATTAAGAATACAACCCCGGCTCCCAGATCTAGAGAGAACTAGGATGGCACAGAGATGTCCCTTTCTGGTGATAGGGAAGTCATCTGCCTCAGAGGTCCCATTGATGCCCACGCAGAAAGATTGGCAGGGGTAAATCTACCACTGGCCATATTCCTGTGGTGGTTGCCAGCAGTAAGTCCCGAAATGCACTGTTTGGTCCAGCCCTTTGGAGGGTGTTGTTAATAATTCCAATGATTTTTTTTGTCAAATGCCCATGAAGACCTGCCTCTATCTAGGCTGAAATGCATAGGATGTTTTCAAAGAATAAACAGATGACCATCAAGCAGCATGTGGCACTGGTCTCCTTTCTATTTTCTACTTGTAAATCATCAGGAGGTGAACCAAGGTGGTATAGTGGTTTGAGTGTTGCACTAGGACACTGGGATACTAGGGTTCGAATCCCTGCTCGGCCATGGAAAACCACTGGGTGACCTTGGGCAAGTCGCACACTCTCAACATCAGAGAAAGGCAATGGCAAACCTCTTCGGAATAAAAAAAGAAAGAAAACTCCATGGTAGTTTCACTGCAGGGTTGCCAAAAGTCAGAAATAACTTACAGGCACACAACAACAACAACAACAACAACAACAACAACAACAATTCATCAAGACCAGATCGAAAATACCAGAATATAGTATACATTAAGTGTCAAGTGATGGAAGAAACACCTGTCATACATCAAAATAGCTGAGGTCTGATATCATTACTGGCATTATTTTCCTATCATACTCCATGAAAGCAAAAGCTGTCTATGAAACTATAATGGAAATATTTTTGTTGGAAATAACAGAAGAGTCTTAAGAAGAAATACATCTGTGGCAAACTCCAGCCTTTCACACAAGCATTTCTCATATGCAATGCTAACTAACTCCCCACCCCCACCCCCACCCCTTAATAAGAACTTGGGGGAATTATTGAAATAATCATGCAATGAAAGATTTGGTTTGTTTGTGTAGTAAGCTTTCTATCCGGCCCTGTGCCAAATACCTGGAAGACCTTGCAGTATAAAGCCAGCCTTCCAAACACCTACAAGTGAATATAATTACTGCATTCTTTTACTTATTGTGCAAGAAAGCCCACATAATATCATTAATTTAAGAACAGTTGCACAACGCCCTAAAAATGATTACAGTCATCCCTCCCAATTCATACTTCTCTAGGCATTTGTAGGTCCTCCAGCTTGAGTCTATTATCAACTTCCGACAGATGCTGACCATAGAGTTGCACTTGAGGCTCTAGAGGTGTTTTCTCAGGTAAAAATAATGTTTTTCTATTTGCAGTTTTTCCACATTCACGGGAGTCCTTCACCCCTAATCTCAGCAAATGTGGAGGGACCACTGTATTACAAATTCTATTCAAATTCTCTCTTTTTATAGTAATTAGAAAAGGAAAATAAAATACCTTGACAATGGGGAAAAAATTACTACAGCATCAATTTTTTCCATTAGGTTTGTAATGTAAAATTGTTAGCCCTTCTATGCAAAGAAATAGCAAGGTATATGTAACAAAGTTAGTTGTAAGGATTCTTTCCAAGTTCTGATACAGAGTCTTTTTTTTTTCATTATTTCAAATAAAGAATAAATTTGAAATAATACACTACAAGTACCTTATTGCACAGAAAAGGCATGTCAACAAAACATACAACTACCTCTTTGCTTGTCTACTATACTCAAAAGAAACAGTGAAAGACAGCATGGTAAACACACAATCACAATATCTACTCAGAAGTTGCTTTTCAAGGACTAGATTTCTCACATGTAGTAAGTATCATAGTCCAGAAATAAGCATCCCTACTCAGGCACCGAAACCTACCTCTTTCAGCCTTTTAGCAGTTGTCCACACTGGCAAAATAAAACAGCTTCAAACCAATTTGAAGCCTACCTGTTGAAACAACATATTGTGCCAAACTGTACCAACACAAATTTGCACTCTGGGGTTGAAAAACAGAACAAAAAGAAGCTCTGACATTCTGCTTTAGTGCTTTTAGGTATATAAATAGCATGGTGTGATGCAGGAATGCAGGAAAGCCCCAAGCGTCCTCTCCAACCCGCTCCAAACCGCAAACCCTGGTTCTCGGAGGAACTCAGGGAGATGAGGCGGGTTGGACAACTAGAGCGCAAATGGCGGAAGACTCGACTCTTCTCCGACTGAACTCGCCATAGGCAGCATCTTCAAGCCTATCGGGAGGCTTTGCGTGCAGCGCGGAGATCCTTCTGCTCTGCGTGCATCGCGTCTGCAGAGTCCCGCTCAGCAGAGCTGTTTAGGGTTGTGGGGGAGCTGACGCGGGTTCCCCCTGCGCCAAATCCCCTACTGGACCCAACAACAGCCTGCTGTGATGAGTTTAACACCTTCTATGCAGACAAAATCTCTCGGATAAGGGCCAACTTGAATGTCAATGTTTTGTCAGAGCCCACAGGTGAGGTGGTCCAATAACTCCGTTGCTGTTTCTTTACTGAATGAATTTCAACCTGCAAGTACCGAGGACGTGGACAAGCTCCTTGGAAGTTTGAGAAAGACGACTTGCCCTCTCAACCCTTGTCCATCTTGGCTGGTCGCCCAGGGAGGGGACGCACTGAGAACATTCCTTCGGGATGTGATCAATGCGTCCCTCAGGGAGGGTTCTTTACCATCTTGTCTAAAGGAGGCGGCCGCTACACCCCTCCTGAAGAAACCCTCCCTTGATTCCCTGGACAAAAACAACTACAGGCCAGTCTCCTTGCTCCCATTTTTGAGCAAGGTCATCGAGAGAGCAGTCGCCTCCCAACTCCAAGCTGTCTTGGATGAAACCGATTATCTGAATCCATTTCGAATGGGCTTCAGGACAGGACATGGAGTTGAGACTGCCATGGTCGCTCTGGCCGACGACCTCCGCCTGAGCGTTGACAGGGGTAGTGTGACCCTGCTGGTGCTCTTGGATCTCTCAGCGGCCTTTGACACGGTAGATCATTCCATCCTTTTGGGTCGACTGAGAGAGTTGGGGATCGGAGGCACCGTGCTCCGTTGGTTCCGGTCCTTTCTCTCCGGGAGATCCCAAAGGGTGAGGCTCAGGGACAGTTACTCTTCTAAGATAGAGCTTAATCGTGGCGTCCCTCAAGGCGCCATCCTGTCCTCAATGCTGTTTAACATCTACATGAAGCCGCTGGGTGAGATCATTTGGAGGCATGGAGCTCAGTGTCTTCAGTATGCTGATGACACTCAGATCTACCTCTCCATGACAAGATCGTCGGCCCAGACTTCAGATGGCGTCTCTCCTCTCAATGACTGTCTTGCGGCAGTAATGGATTGGATGAGGGAAAACAGGTTGAAGCTCAATCCAGACAAAACAGAGGTACTAACTGTCACAGGACCAAAGCCAGGATTGGGAATACACCTCCCAGTCCCAGATGGGGCCACACTCTCCTCGAAGGACCCTGTTCGCAGTCTGGGGGTACTTCTTGATTTGTCGCTTCACATGACTAGTCAGGTGAATGCGGCGGTCAAGAGTGCCTGCTATCAGCTTTAGCTGATCTGCCAGCTGCGCCCTTTCCTGGAGCCGAAGGACGTGGAGTCAGTGGTACACGCTTTGGTAACCTCACGATTGGACTTCTGTAATGCGCTCTACATGGGGCTACCCTTGTGCCTAACTCGGAAACTTCAATTAGTTCAGAATATGGCAGCCAGGCTTGTCATGGGAACATCGAGGAGAGAGCACATAACACCGTTGCTCAAATCTCTCCACTGGCTGCCGATTAGTTTCCGAGAGCAGTACAAGGTGTTGGTTTTAACCTTTAAAGCCCTACATGGCTTGGGTATATCTTATCTGAGGGACCGCCTCCTCCCATACGAACCCCCCCCCCCGCACACTCCGGTCTTCTGGGAGGAACCTGTTGCAGCCTATGAAGACTAGGCTGATGCAGACCTCCCAGAGGGCCTTTTCGGCTGTTGCTCCCAGGCTATGGAATGACCTGCCGGACGAGATGCGTCTTATTACATCTTCTGATTGCTTTAAAAAAGCCTTGAAGACGCATCTCTACTGGCAGGCCTTCCCAGAAAGTCCTTAACCTCCCAGCTCTGTTTGGCTTAAGCTCTCCCATTAACATCTTGACCCTGATGTGTATGCAATAGGTTGCTGTTTTAAATTGTAATTTTACTATGTTGTTTTAATTGAAGTCAGTTTAATTCAATTTTAAGGGGCGGGTGGTTGGGTATGGGTCGTATATATTTTATCTTGTATTTTTAATTGATGTAACCCGCTCCGATTGGATACAGAGGAGCAGGCTATAAATAAAATGTTATTATTATTATTATATTATTATTAAGAAAACCCTGTGATAGGGTGATATAAGACAAGCAACAACAAGAGAACATCAAATTCTGAGATCATACAGAATCTACTACTACTTCATATGTTTCAAGAGCAGTAGAGATATTGATCACAAAGAGAGCTTTGTATGCACATTTTCTTATTCCTTCAAACTTTCATAGGATGAAAATAATTACAAAAATGGCTTGCAAAAAGTTACAACTACATCACAAAAGTAGTGGATGTATCCCCCATTAAATTACAATTGTAATCTGATTTAGAGAGCCTCCAGGAGAGAAAAAGTCTTTGGTAAACCTAGGTTTTTGTTTTGCTGTTGTTGTCGTTTTTGTCCAGGTTTTGGTTTCTGGAGTTCCATATAATCCACTTGACTTTTCTGCCAAACTTGCTTTCCTTTTTTTTTTTTAATTAGAACTGTTCATCACCACATCCTGAACCCTCTGGGAAGCATAGTTAGCCGTTTTGTTTTAGAGCCATGGGGACAATTTTTTTCTAAACAAGAGTAACCATTTGAAAAACAGACCTAAATTAGCTGGGAAATGGGGTGAAATGGCTAACTAGTCCTCCTTCCAGAGGCTTCAGGATATGGTAGTGATCATTTTTGGTGAAACAATGGAAGGGGAGATTGGGAAATAGGGGCAAAAATGGTAGGATGGCTCACTGGGGCCCTATAGCTTCTCTGTCTCTGGAAGGTGACCACTTCCCAGGGCAAAGTAGGTCATGTCCTGAGAGGGAGCTTTTTCAGTTATGGGAGATCTGTGGCCAAGATCAATAAAGCTAATTGAATTTAAGTTGCTCTATCTGTAGAATGCTATCCCCAAGGGATACTCTCCTCTAACCTTGATGTCCATCTAGAGCCATATAAAGAAAGATCTTCCTATTTGACCAGCTCTTTTAGATACCATGTTTTACATTGCTGTTTTGTCCCAGTGTAGCTCTGGCTTTCTGCTTTAAAATTTATTTCTGATGTGCTTTACTTCCATTTGTATTGTCTTTATTGTTGTTTTATGTTTCCCTTTACCATGGTGCGTGCCCATCTAAATATCCATTCAGATGTCAAGATAGCAGTAGTATAACTGTGTTATATTGTGTTTCCTCTGCTCAGTTGTTGTGATGCCTGTTTGTCCTAGAGAGGAATAAAGAAAAGAGGTATGCGCAGGTGACCATCCATTCAATGAACAAGTAGATGTGATGAGACAAATCCTTGACCAGGACCTCCTCCAACTGGTGGTGGTGAAGGTGGTGGCAACAACGCTGTCCCCAAAGTGAGGTATAGAGACAAGATGTAACATCTTCCCAATTTCCTTCAAAGCTAGTGTATGTCCTCTACAGTACTTGCAATGTTTTTTCCTATGGGATTAATTTTAACTGGGGAAAAGAAATGGGAAGAAGTGTGTATTCTTTTAAACCTTCCTAAAGCACCAAAGTTCCAACCCATTTCTGGAGCTTCTATAGCCTTTCTTAACTTTTGTTTTTTAACAACCCAAGATGATCATGGATTTACCATGTTACATTTAATTTAGACTTCATTAATTGTCTGCAAATTTGTACTCACACAGACCTTGAACCTACCTAAAACACTGAGAAAATGTTTAACAAAGATCTCAGTCCTGAGCACAGCTATATATGTTCAAGTCATTTCAAAGGTAATGAGATGTAAGCCGATGCACACATCAATTTTGAGCCAATATTTGGCTACAGCTTGAAACTCTAAAAATAGCACTAAATTGAGCAGCGCACTATTGGTGAATCTATCTTACAGAGGAACTGACACACCAACAGTCACAATGGACAATATTGCCCACACCAGCATTTTCTAGGCAGGTGTGGTGAACATTTCCAATCACCATCAATTTCTTGTTGTCTAGAAGAGCCATATCAGTTTGTGTCTATTCAATTGACTATGGAACTAAAGATCAATTTAAGTCCGAGGCTACTGCTGCCAGCTTAAGGGGGAAAAGAGCCCTAGTTGTTATCTGTATATTGGCGATACTACACTCCAAACCTACACAGACCCACCCAGCAGCATTTTGCAGATATTAAATAGTAGCAGAAATAATACAGCACCCCTTGGGATACCACAAGCCATGGAAGCACAGTTTTTCAATATGTCAGCATTCCCGCAGAAACAATTCAATCCATTTCAGAGACAACCATTGTAACCCTGTCAGGTACCACATATGCCTGTCAGGGACACACTAAAATATACTGCTTTTCTCTGGTGAGAGGCCCAGAAATATAAGTGAAGAGTGAAGAGTGTCCATCAGAACCAATTTTTAGTGTTAAGACTCATTGCAAAGCCAAACTGATAGGAATGTTGCTGTAAATTCTAATATGTTGAAAATGATCCAAGGTGAACATAAAATGTTACAACTGTTTTGTTGTTGATCAGTTCATGCAGAAACACATTACAGCTGTGAATGTGCCATTCTACATGCTAACACATGAAAATAATCTATTTATCATTTTATTTAACATATTTCTATACTACCCTTCTGAACCCCATTAAGACAGTGCATAAAAAGTTCAAAACTCATACAAAAACATAACAATAAAAATATTAAAAGCCAAATTTAAAAGACACTCTGTCCACTACCCATGAGAACTCCACCATTAAACCCTTTTACATTACATGCAAAGTCCAATTACATTTCAGAGAGAATATTGATAAAGGAACTATTTTGGATTATGTATGGAATGCAGCAAAAGTGGCACTGATGGGTCATTTCATTGGTTCAGCTTCACATAACAGTAGATAGTTGATGAAAACCATGAATGGGCTACTCAATGAACTATAGCATTTTAAAGAGGAGCATAAAAAATTTAATCCTGAAAAGGGGAGGGCAATAGCAGTTTGTTCATATAAAGTGTGATCTTTTCAAAATGGATCAAGTTAGAAAAGGATTGTTTTTTGTTAAGAATTTTCAAAAAGGCAATACCCCAGATAGATTGTTGACATTCATGGTAACTCAGAAACAAGATGACAAAATGAGAGAGAGGTTGTGGTGGTGGTGGTGATGATGATGATGATGATGATGGCGCAATTTTAAACAGTTCCAATGAGGAAGAAAAATGGGAGGTGTCTCAAGAAATCAGGATGAATGACAAAGGAACTTTCAACTGAGCTAAGTTTTAAACGGAACAAGCATTAGAAATGGGAAAATGGGGAAATCACCAAAGAGGAATTCAAACAAATAGCCAGTAAGTATAGAGATAAAGTCAGAAAAGCTAAAGCGCAGAATGAACTCAGGCTGGCTAGAGAGGTTAAGAACATTAAAAATGGCTTTTTTGGATATGTCCGTAGCAAAAGGAAGAAGAAGGAAACGGTAGGACCACTGCGTGCAGAAGATGGCAAAATGCTCACAGGGGACAGAGAAAAGGCAGAAGTACTCAACACTTTCTTTGCTTCAGTCTTCTCAGAAAAGGCAAAGGGTCCTCAACCTAAGGATAATGGGGCAGGAGACAGAATGGGGGAATTTCAGCACAGAAAAAGTAAAGAGACAGTACAAGAATACCCGGTTAATCTAAATGAATACAAGTCTCCAGGACCAGATGAACAACATCCAAGGATATTAAAAGTACTGGCAAATGTAATATCGGAACCATTGGCAATAATCTTTGAGAACTCCTGGAGAACAGGAGAAGTCCCAGCAGACTGGAGGAGGGCAAACGTCCCCATCTTCAAAAAGGGAAAAAAAGAGGATCCCAACAATTATCGTCCAGTTAGTCTGACATCAATACCAGGAAAGATTCTAGAGCAGATCATTAAGCAGAGAGTCTGTGAACATTTAGAGGCCAATGCCATAATCACAAAAAGCCAACATGGGTTTCAGAGAAACAAGTCATGCCAAACGAACCTGATCTCTTTTTTTTGATAAAATTACAAGCTTGGTAGATGAAGGGAATGCTGTGGATATAGTATACCTCGATTTCAGTAAGGCCTTTGACAAGGTTCCCCATGACATTCTTGCAAACAAGCTTGTAAAATGTGGGCTAGACAAGGCAACTGTTACATGGACTTGTAAATGGTTGACTGGCCGCACCCAAAGGGTGCTCAACAATGGTTCCTTTTCATCCTGGAGAGAAGTGACCAGTGGGGTCCCACAGGGTTCTGTCCTGGGCCCAGTGTTATTCAATATCTTTATTAATGACTTGGATGACAGTATTGAGGGCCTAGTTATCAAATTTGCAGACGACACCAAATTAGGAGGAGTAGCTAATACCCCAGAGGACAGGATCAAAATTAAAAATGACCTGAATAGACTAGAAAACTGGGCCAAAACTAACAAAATGAAATTCAACACGGAGAAATGTAAGGTTCTGCACCTAGGAAGGAAAAATGAAATGCACAGATATAGGATGGGGGACACCTGGCTGAATGAGACAACATGTGAAAGGGATCTAGGAATCCAAGTAGACCATAAGCTGAACATGAGTCAACAGTGCGATGCGGCAGCTAAAACAGCCAATGCAATTTTAGGCTACATCAATAGAAGTATAGTGTCTAGATCAAAGGAAGCAATAGTGCGACTCTATTCTGCTTTGGTCAGGCCCCACCTGGAACACTGTGTTCAGTTCTGGGCACCACAATTCAAAAAGGATGTGGAGGGAATGTGTCCAAAGGAGGGCGACTAAAATGGTGAAGAGTCTGGAAACCATGCCCTATGAGGAACAATTTAGGGAAGTGGGAATGTTTAGCCTAGAGAAGAGAATGTTAAGAGGTGATATGAGAGCCCTGTTTAAATACTTGAAGGGGTGTCACATTGAGGAGGGAGCAAGCTTTTTATTTCTGCTGCTCCAGAGACTAGGACCTGAAATAATGGATGCAAGCTCCAGGAAAAGAGATTCCAGCTCAACATTAGGAGGAACTTCCTGATAGTAAGGGCTGTTTGACAGTGGAACACACTTCCTTGGAGTGTGGTGCAGTCTCCTTCCTTAGAGGTCTTTAAGCAGAGGCTGGATGGCCATCTGTCAGGGATGCTTTGATTGGGAGTTCCTGCATGGCAGGGGATTGGACTGGATGGCCCTTGTGGTCTCTTTCAATTCGATGATGATGATGATGGTGGTGGTGATAGTATAATAACAAATGTTCAAAAATATTGTATAGGATTTTATGAGGTAAACTATATATCTCAAAAGAAGCATAAATGAAGAAAAATTCAGAAAGGAGATTAAGAAAACTATCAAACCATGGCAGGGTTTTATGGAATGAACCCATCAATGCATGAAGCACAACCATGTAGCCTACATTGGAGCTTTTGTGATAAATCCTAAAAGAAATACCCATCTTCCATGTGGAATTTGATTTATTCCTATGGGGAAGCCTAGGGTTATAAAGTCAACAAGATGAAATCAGAATGGTTAGAGGGAGATTTAACAAACATGAAGAGCCTTACTGGCATCAAACCACTGGTACATCTATCCTAGTACTATTGATCATGACATTCTCTCCCTAAAATAAAACTTGATCTTTTATTTTGTTCTGTGAAAATTTTGGAATTATTTAAAGCTCTGCTTTTGTTTTTAAAGTAAGTTGTCTTTAGGGTTCTTTGGAGAACAAAAAGCAACTCAAAAATCATTTTTAATAAATAAATAAATAAATACAAAATAATAAAATATAATCAAACAATTATAAAACCGTGTCAGTTTTTATAATTGATGCCACCATCCTCCACTGTCCATGATGCCACCATCCTCCACTGTCCTTCCCACCACCACAACTGAGCATGTACTCATTTGGAATGTAGAATACATGGGAGACTTAGGGCCTTTACAGACCGGCCTGAGAAGCTGGCCTGGGGGCAGAGTCAGGGCACAGCGTCCTGACAACGCATGCCCAACTCTACCCCCAGGTGTCCTGACGCCACACACCGCTCCAGATGGCACACAATATCATGCTGCATCATCCAGATGATGCAGCACCGAAGGGGCACCATACATCTGTGCCACCATGGCTATGGCATCCTTTCGAGGGCTCAAAAAGGAGCCACATTTTGTGCCCTCAAAAGGCCAGACTAGGGCCACAGCGTGAGGTTGCCATGGCTGTGATCCGGCGCGAAAAGGGGTGGTTGCAGGCTGCCCTTTCAGAGTGGTCTGTAGAACCCTTAAATAAGATGGAGGAAAGTAATCAGAAGAAAGAGGGTGTCCAACACTGGAAGGCAACATCAGCAAAGAAGTCGTAATAGGTTGTGCTGAAAGCAAGACACAGTGCTCCAATGCACTAAAGAATCTGGAAGATGAGGGACATCTCTAAGGCAGAAAACAAAACATTGCCAGAAAAATCTAGGATCAAATGGGGTTACTGAAACCATACTTTTTGGTGGTTAGAAGTTCATTTAACGGAGTACCATTCTAGCTTGGAGACTTATAACTTTGCTCACATTGGCTGTCTGTTGTGTTTTGAGAACTCCTGGAGAACAGGAGAAGTCCCAGCAGACTGGAGGAGGGCAAACGTTGTGCCCATCTTCAAAAAGGGGAAAAAAGAGGATCCCAACAATTATCGTCCAGTTAGTCTGACATCAATTCCAGGAAAGATTCTAGAGCAGATCATTAAGCAGAGAGTCTGTGAACATTTAGAGGCCAATGCCATAATCACAAAAAGCCAACATGGGTTTCAGAGAAACAAGTCTTGCCAGACAAATCTGATCTCTTTTTTTGATAAAATTACCAGTTTGGTAGATGAAGGGAATGCTGTGGATATAGTATATCTTGATTTCAGTAAGGCCTTTGACAAGGTTCCCCATGACATTCTTGCAAACAAGCTCGTAAAATGTGGGCTAGACAAGGTAACCATTAGATGGATTTGTAACTGGTTGACTGACCGAACTCAAAGGGTGCTCAACAATGGCTCCCTTTCATCCTGGAAAGAAGTGACCAGTGGGGTCCCACAGGGTTCTGTCCTGGGCCCAGTGCTATTCAATATCTTTATTAATGACTTGGATGACAGAATTGGGGGCATACTTATCAAATTTGCAGATGACACCAAATTAGGAGGAGTAGCCAATACTCCAGAAGACAGGATTGAAATTCAGAATGACCTGAATAGACTAGAAAGCTGGGCCAACGCTAACAAAATGAAATTCAATGCGGAGAAATGTAAGGTTCTGCACCTAGGGAGGAAAAATGAAATGCACAGATATAGGATGGGGGACATCTGGCTGAATGAAACTATGTGTGAAAGGGATCTAGGAGTCCAAGTAGACCATAAGTTGAACATGAGTCAGCAGTGTGATGCAGCAGCTAAAAAGGCCAATGCTATTTTAGGTTGCATCAATAGAGGTATAGTGTCTAGATCAAAGGAAGTAATAGTGCATCTCTATTCTGCTTTGGTGAGGCCCCACCTGGAATACTGTGTCCAGTTCTGGGCACCACAATTCAAAAAGGATGTGGAGAAACTGGAGCGGGTCCAAAGGAGGGCAACTAAGATGGTGAAGGGTCTGGAAACCATGCCCTATGAGGAACGACTTAGAGAGCTGGGGATGTTTAGCCTGGAGAAGAGAAGGTTAAGAGGTGATATGATAGCCCTGTTCAAATATTTGAAGGGATGTCATATTGAGGAGGGAGCAGGCTTGTTTTCTGCTGCTCCAGAGACCAGAACGCGGAGCAATGGATGCAAGCTGCAGGAAAAGAGATTCCACCTCAACATTAGGAGGAACTTCCTGACAGTAAGGGCTGTTCGACGGTGGAACACACTCCCTCGGAGTGTGGTAGAGTCTCCATCCTTGGAGGTCTTTAAGCAGAGGCTGGATAGCCATCTGTCGGGGATGCTTTGACTGGGAGTTCCTGCATGGCAGGGGGTTGGACTGGATGGCCCTTGTGGTCTCTTCCAACTCTATGATTCTATGATTCTATGATTCTATGCAAGCCCAAGAAATGGGGTTTACCATTCTGGGGAGCAAGAGATCTTGGTTAGCCAACATATGGACTTATAGGTGACTTTAAACCTCAACATTCCAAAATATGAGATACGGATTACCATCAATCATGGGGCTTTCATAGAAGTAAATATCATTCCAGCATATTGCTACTTCAGCTACTGTTCTTGGATTGTTTTCACATGAATAAACAGGAAATATGTTCAGTCCTCCAGTAGAATTCCCCCTCCCTTTTCCTTCTTGTCCCCACATTTTACACATAAATCTTTTTTCACACCATGAGAATCATGTTAAACAACACCATGTAAGGATATCTCAGTCTCAGCATTAAAAAAAAGAAGAGGATACTGTGTTGTAAAAAGAGGATGTCACTCTTTTTCAGTTATGAACAGAGGCAGATTGAGAAGTAACGAACAGGCCTTATCTCTGAGAATGTTCACATGAATGAACCTTACAGCTAACAAACAGTTGTTTGTACCTTACAGTTAGCATTCTCAGACAACATTTCCCAGAGGACTCTAAACAATATTTGGGGGTGGTAAGATGAGAGCAAAGAAGTTTTATGAGAAGCTCACTGAAATACTGTACATAGAAAACACTTATTTATGTTAACCTTTCTAATCTACCTGGATCCAGTGATCTCATGTTTGCCTTCCTTTGTCAGAGTCAGTCCAGGCAGTATTAGGGTTTAACAGTCTCCAAATCTGAAACAAAAAAGAACTCTAAACTTAAAGCAGGAATGGACTCTGGACCTCAGCCTGATCTCATGTAGCCCTTGAACTGATTTTAAAAGCCATCTGCAAGTTTCTAAAAGGGCAGTCTGCTCCTTCCGGAACAGCCTAATACTGTAGGTGAAGTAGAAAAGAAAGAAGAAAGAAAGAAAGAAAGAAAGATAGATAGATCATGGCAAGAAGTTCATCCTTGTATACAACTAGCATGCAGCTTCTAAAAGATTAACTCCTAGAGAATGTAGCCCCCCCCCCATAAAAACCAAACGAGTTTGCTCACCTCTTCATTATACTGATAGACCTGCTCCAGCAAATGACTATTATGTAAATATACTATATATTGTGAGTGAGCAAGAGAGACAAGCATATTCCAGGAATAAAAACAAGTTGTACTAGAAATCTAGGAACCATATGACATCAAACAGCCACATTAACAAACCATCAGATTCCAGAGGAAATGGAAAAAACAGATGAATATTCAGAGGAGAAATTAGCACTGTCAGTCCTCCATATCCACGAATTCTTTATCCATGGATTCAACCATCCACAACTTGAAAATATTCCAAAAATATATAAATTCCAAAAAAGTAAACCTTGACTTTGCTATTTTATATGATGGACACTATTTGGGGGAATATTACTTAGCTCAATACATCCATCTTGGCTCCTTACAAAGACCATACAAGGACCGGATTCCCAAATTGTTTACGGAGGTTCGAGAAATTCCAGAACTGACACCAAATGCAGAGTTTTGGATTTTAAGCTAGTTTATTGATGTACAGGGGACACACTCATACACCATTCACACATGCAATCACACAAAGCTAACAGAAGGAAAAGAACAGGCCTTCTAATGATGACATACTTGCCTGAGATGGCTCTTCCAGGATCCAGGCTGGTGCAGCAATGCAATGGAGGGAAATAGGGAAAAGGGTGTGTGTAGGACTTAGGGAAAGGGAAAGGTGAGAGGAAAAGGGGGGGGGGGTGGAACTGCAGAGAGCCCCAAACGACCAGAGGTCTGTCTGAGATCCCAAGGCAGAACAAGTTAACAAAGAAATGGCAGAGTTTAAGTACCCTTCTGGTCACGTCCACAGTAGAGGCTTTTGTCCCACTTCAAAGAAAGCCACATTTACATATCACTTGATCCAGGAAGCCTCTTCCATGGGAAAAGCATTGATACCGGAATAGCTGGCATCTGTTAAGTGTCACAAAGTCATAAAGCTACCCCAAGGTGTGAAGCATCCTTTTCCTGTTTGCAACTCCCAACTAGGCTATGCTGTATACGTGATCTCCTCGCCTTGAGGCCATGGAGGACTGGGGGACATCTCCCATAATGCCTTTCCATTAGGGTCATAAGGAAACATGCCTTCACTTTAGGGATGCAGCTTCTCCTTAGAGGTTTCCATGATCAAGCAATGCAAAAGTTGAAACATCCAGTTGCCCTTGCAGATGCATTTTGGGATAGGGGGCTGTGGGGTGTCTTTGTATCATTGCAATATGGGTAACAATGTCTTTGTATTTAATGGGACTTGAGCATCCTCAGATTCTGGTATCCACAGGGGCTCCTGGAACCAAATCCCAGCAAACACCAAGGGCCCACCATGCTGTTTTGTCCTTCATTATTGCTGCATTTCTCCATGTGCAAAGTGTGGCTCAGCACTTTTATACAGAAGCTCATACAAAGAATGAACACAGGATTTCCAATTCTTCCTTTGCTACTTCCATGAGAAAAAGCCCACTAAGGATAATGTATGAATTATTTGTTACTACAGCAACTCCCAAATAATACCACATTAGTAATTCCATCAGAACATGTCCACTGAATACTGTGATGCTAAAGAGCTACTGCACTCTCACTACCTGAGAAAGAAAGGGGAAGATATTTAGATGGACAGATGATCTCATTCTATAAAAGTGTAGTAGAACAATTCTGCTAACAAAATCATACCATTTATTTGTACTCTCTCTCTTCAAGTATTCTGATTTGCTTCTCAAGGTGTACATTCCCAAGAAAAAAACTTATGTTTTTGTATTGTTTCACAGAAGGGGTTGTGCAACTTAAAACTATAACACTAGAGTCTATTTTTAATCTAATTCAGTGCATACAATTTCTATTTGTTTGTCTCCCTCCCCCCCAAAAAACCTGTAAATATAGTTGGACTAACCTATGTATCATATCATCTCACTCACCACTTTGCTGTTCTGCAGAGTCTGAAAATTTTACTTTCTAGACTCCCAAAATAATCTAGTTTGACTGGAATATGGAATGACCTGCCGGAGGAGATCCACCATATAACATCGTTGGAGGCCTTCAAGAAGACAACAAAGACGGATCTCTTCCGACAGGCCTTCCCTAACTGACCTCCTCAGACTTTTTAATAGTCTATTTGCCTCATTGCCCCCATCGGATTGTTTCGATTTTATTGTGAATTTAAATTGGATGCTTTTAAATATTACTATTTTAGATTATTGTTTTTATGCTGTATTATATTGTATTGGGTTTTTTCATTTTTTTTTTTCTTTTGCTGTTCTTGTTTCTTGTTACCTGCCTCAATCCAATACAGGGAGAGGCGGGATACAAATAAATAAATAAATAAAATTATTATTATTATTATTATTACTATTATTATTATTATTTTGTTATTACTGTATTATTCTGGGAGTCATAGTTTAAAAAGTACTTTTCCATGCTCTGGTATTCTCTGCACACACACACACACACACACACACACATGTATATATATAAAACCTGCTCTAAGATATAAAATATTAGTTGAACCTAGTTTCTCACATTTTCTGTTTAAGATTTCCTATACATCTACTCCGATCTATAGTTAATATCCTAAGCACTGCAGTGAGACATCACACATTAGAAACAGGCATTTTGCATACCTAAATATGCACAGAATTCCAGGATATAAATAAAGGTATTTCCAGTCATTTGCTTTGTACATTTGATTTGTATAAACATAATTTTTCCCTGGAAAAT
Organism: Urosaurus nigricauda; assembly: GCA_034509955.1. Taxonomy (NCBI): domain Eukaryota; kingdom Metazoa; phylum Chordata; class Lepidosauria; order Squamata; family Phrynosomatidae; genus Urosaurus; species Urosaurus nigricauda. The sequence continues at coordinate 353,405,300 of JAOEGL010000001.1, read as the reverse complement.
TCCAACATCTCCCTCCACTCCATGTTTGCATAAGTCCTTCTAGTTCTCAGTGACATGGTATGGAACTGAGGACTTATCCAGACAGGAGAAAAGTCCCTCGAAGTATATAGACTTTCCAGTTCTTTTTGTTTTGATTCTCCCTGCATATGTTTTTGTATCCAAACTCTTTCCTGAAATACTCCAGGTTTCCCTCCCTTCCTCTCCCTCCTTTGTGTTCTTTCGCCTCTCCCTCCCACTGATCATGCATCATATCTAGCCTCAAACAAAGTGTCAGAAATTAACTTTCACCAATTTCCACTGAACCCTTTTTTAATTATTATTCAGAAGTGATAGTCAAAGTGCTAAAGTGCTTTAGCAACATTGCACTACTGACAAACTGGAATCATTTTCTTTTATTGCTAGCATTCGTCTTTCCCTTGCTTTATCTCTGCTGAGTCTGCTGTTCTAGGAACAGTCACTATGTTTCTTGGCAGCAGCCATCTTCTGTTGTGGGATAACAGAAACACACTGCCATGGGGAGGTGCATTTCCTTTTGGGAAATAAGGGTTTAATTTAAACTGAGCTGGAAAGTAGGAAGAAAAAGTCCTTGTAAGTACTGGGAGATCCTTGGGAATACTTAAGAAAGGGGGAATTCATGTAAATTCCACCTCAAAAGAAAAAAATACTTGGAAAGGACAAAAACAAAACCAGGTGCTCGCTGGCTTTTCTAGCTGTCCAGATGGGCCCTCTAACAAAAAAGAGTAACCCCTGCCTTTGATATACATCAACTTATAATTAATTTTGCTGATAAAGATGTGTCATGATTTAGCCATAGAGCAGAAGCATCGAAATGAATAGCACTTAATTACTCTCTCATTAAGTCTTGTTGATTTCAGGAAGTTTGCTCTAAGCATGACTAGCTCTGGATCAAATGCACTTTTGTTTAGTCAGCAAACTAACTTCTCAGAGTCACATACATTAGGAAAGTGACAGTTGTCCACATAGATCCATGGAATGATGTGAAAAAGTTACCCTGCTCTCCCTAGAGATGAGTGATTCAGTAAATACAGCATGTTAAGTCTGCAGTCTACTTCGCAAGGAAGTATGACATTTTTAATTGAGATGTTCTGAAGAACAAGGCAGCAGCTCTCAGTATTTCATATGGAACAGTAGCCAATAAATCCAGTCTGGCTTTTCAAAATGCAGCTGGAGAATGCTTTGTACATGGCAACTCAAGCACTAGACTAAAACTTATTCAATATTTTGCAACACAGGTAGCTGCATTCAGAACTAACAACAGACTATTATATGATTTTAAAATAGCATGTCAGAAGGTCTGTTCTCTTAGGTTACTTAGATACAGGTACTTCATAATGTGACACCATAAAATTATGGCTCTTTTGAAACATGGCTGGGGACAAGATTGAAAGTATAAATAGAACTTAAAAGAAAGATAAGCTACTTAAATCTTAAAAGGGATACCAGAAAAACTAATGGTATTTTTCTCAGGTATCGTATTTCAAAGAAGAACACTTTACAGAATAAAGATCCCATTAGTTTAACTCATGACAGTTTTATTCTCATACCCACAAATCATTTCATTGTTATGTTCTTAAATTGTAGTAACTGCTGCCACCTATAGGATTTGAACAATAGTGGCCATCATTTTACTCAGCAGTTCCCTCTATTGGGGACCTAAGCATGCTGAATGTGCAAGCACTTTTCTTAACAGCAGGTGTCCCCACATTTGCTGCCGATTTCCCTTGAACGCATTAGTTTAAAAGCTTTTTCGTGTCTTGTAACACAAACTCCAACTTCTGCTCAGAGGTAAAGCAGGAAGTCTGGCCTAGGAAAACATATCAGGCCTTGAACTTTGCTAATTCAGTTCAATAAATGCAATTTTGCAGAAGAGCTAAGATTTCCCCCATTTGCTGGTACAATTTTGTCTCATAACAATGTTATCTGGAGAGGTCTATGAGTAGAAAGGACATTCTTCTGAGGAGGCATAAAGGAATGGAAAAGAGGGAGATGGCAAACAAGAGAGACTGACAGATCAACTGGAACACCAGTTCTTCTATTTAAGCTAAACAGTCATGAAAGAACTTCTGAACAGGAATTTACTCTTAAAAGATTAAAAGCTTTGGGAGGTACATCTTTCAAACATTTCTAGGTGACAGGAGACTCTGCTGAAACAACCAGTGAATCCAATGCTATCGGGCAGTAGTTCTACTCTTGATTTTATTGCCACTCCTCCAACAGCTGCTTTATCTTACACAGGAGCAGTGCTGGTGGTGCACCTTAGAAGGGATAGGATCTAGCACCAGAAGACCAGCTATTCAACTTGGAGAAAGAGAACTGGTACAAATCAAGAGTGGATTTGCTGCCCCAGCAGCAGCAGATCCACCAGCCACCCCTGCACTAAATTAAATCCTAACCAAATTTACTTGGAAGTAAAATTCCCCCAAAATCTATTGCACTTAGTTCCAAGTAATTACACATTCAGGACATAAACAGCCAAATGGCTACTGACAGAATATATCAAGAACTGTTGTTAGTTTATGTTACACCTTTCCAGATCAGAATGCCACTAACATAAAGTAAAGAAATGTCTGATCACAACATTTGACACCATAATATTATGGCTCTTTCAATTTTCTAGTTGTTGTATGTAAACTATATATTTCTGCATTCCTTTCGAAGAACCATCATTGGAATAACAATATATTTAACAATATATATAACAATATATATTTAAATGAAGGAAATAAACAAGTGACACAGCTTAACTTAGGCAACTCTTCCACAACACACTGTGAATTTTTATGGCACAATGGTTTCTATCTCTATAGCATTTTATTATGCCAGTGTTGATTAACCATATACTGCTTTATTACTGTTCTGTGTGTGAAAGACCACAGATTGTTGGAAATGTTGCACAGAAAGGATACTAAAACAAAGTGCAGATTTGCAGGGCTTTAATGTATTTGCAAGCCAAGGTAAAGTAGTCTTCTTCCATAGAGAATCTCATAACAGAGACCCATTTAGCTAGAGTCAAGTAGCACTCTTACTGTCAAAATAAAGAAAAGCTATGCTGTGAACTGGAAGACTTGAGTTCAATAGCAGCACGTATCAAACACCATGTTTCAATTCTCCATCCATTATTATACCAATACATTAAGGAAGAAATACAGGAACCAAGAGCAAATGAAATGAAATAAACAAAAAAATAATATTAATATCTTTGGTTATACAAATCATACAAATATGCTTCAAAAATATTTTGATAAACACACTAATTAAACACAAAGTAGGAATGCTGGATCCCAACACATGAAATCGATTCTTCCTCTGTAGCTATATTTGCATGTTAGTTTCATTTATTTAACTTTTGGTTATTATGGGTCTGTATAGACTGGCACTTTGTGCCGGCCTGTGGCAGAGTTAGGACTCAGCATCCTGACAATGCTTGCCCTAACTCCACTTCCATGGCGCCATGATGGTGCACAGCATTCCAGCCGGCATACATCATAATGACACACCTCCGGCACACCATCCAAATGACATAGTGCTAAAGTGGCACCATAGAGTCATGCCGTTGCAGCTATGAAGCCCCTTGGAGGGCGAAAAAGGAGCCACTTTTTGTGGGTCCTTTTTGCGCTCTCCAGAAGTCAGATCGGGGCTGTGGTCTGAGGTTGCCACGGTCCAAATCCAGCCAGGAAAGGGGTGGCGGGGAAATCTGTACAGCCCCTGTGTTTTCATCATTACTCCAAATGCATAAAAGATTCAATTTGATTAATAATTACCCTTAAAAAGACACTCATCAATATCAATTAACCCACGAACTACAACTTAACTGGAGCTGACCATTTATTTTAGGCTTGCAAATGCTTAATATTTCAGTGTAGGACTTTGCACACAGGATCAAAATCAAATAGCAAATTCAGTGACTATTCAGGGAGTCAATCCTGAGCCTTTCTTGTCCAATGTTAACACCACAATAGCTCCTAGAGCCAGTTTACCCATTAGGGAGCATACTGGTATTGGTCAGATCTCACCTGGAATATTGTGTCCAGTTCTGGGTACCACATTTCAAGAAGGATGTTCACAAGCTACAGCATGTCCACAGGACGGCAACCAAGATGGCGAAAGGTCTGGAAACCATGCCATATGAGGAGAGGCTTAGGGAGCTGGGTATGTTTAGATTGGAGAAAATATGGTTAAGGGGTGACAATAGCCATGTCTAAATATTTGAAGGAATGCCATATTCAGGATAGAACAAGCTTGTTTTATTCTGCTTCAGAGACTAGGACATGGGGCAATGGATTCGAAGTACAGGAAAAGAGATTCTACTTAAACATTATGAAGAACTTTCTGACAGTCAGTGCAATACGCTGCCTTGGAGTATAGTGGAGTCTCCTTCTTTAGAGATTTTCAAACAGAGGCTGGATGGCCATCCGCCAGGAGTGCTTTAATTGTGTATTTCTGCACGGCAGGGGGTTGGACTGGATGGCCCTTGTGGTCTTTTCCAACTCTAATAGTCTATGATGACAAATAGAGAGCAGATAGAATCATAGAGATGGAAGGAACCAAAAGATATTCATCCCAAGGCACCAGGGAAAAGGCATTCAATGAGCATAACAGACTACACCTTCACAGCACATGTCAACTTGATGCCTGTACAGCCTCTTATCACTTTTTTGATCACAGTAAATTCTGCTAGGGAAACACTGGTGGGCCCAACAACACTGTGACACAGTTTCTTTCCCTGCAGAGAAATATATAAGAATATGTAGCAACCACCCCACATTTGTCAGCAACAAGCATAGAACACACTCAAAGCTATTGCCAACATGATATGGATGGATGGAAGCAGGTCTAGAACAAATATCAGTGGGAAGGACAGGGGAGAATGGTGGCACCAAAATAATAATTGTAAGCCGCTCTAATAGCCTTTAGGGCTGAAGAGCGGGAAATAAATAAATAAATAAATAAATGCTATATTATATTATGTTTAAAATATTTCTGAGTTGCTATTTGTTCTCTAAAGAGCCCTAAAGTCAACTTACTTTAAAAACAAAAGCACAACTTTCAATAATTCCAAAATTTTCACAGAACAAAATAAAAGATCAAGTTTTAGGGAGAGAATGTGCTTTTTCAGAAGCATTTACTTACTTGGGAATAAGACCAAATTAATTGAGATAGATAGATAGATAGAGCATATAAGATATGGGAATGGGGTGGACTTAATGCAAGTGAGCTAAACTATGCAAGTATCCCTTTCCAGACTCCTGCAAGCCCAATTAAGACTGGTGCATTCCACAGCCCAGAGACCCACTGCCTTGATTCTAGTCATATCTCTAGCTACTACCCAGCCCTCTCTAGCTATTACCCCTTCCCATTTCCACAGTATCAACAACAAAAAGACTCAACCGGGGGGGGGGGGCGAGGGCATGAGAGAGGCAGAAAGGAATGCTCCATTAATGACTGGAAAGATCCATCTGTGCGTTCCCATGGTAAGTAACACTCTCAGTGTTTTATGAAACAAATAGTTAAGGAGTCTTTCCACTACGTCTTGAGCTTCCTTTTACCTACTTACTCCCATTTCCCCAAAGGGAGTCATAGATTGCAGAGAAGGGCTAGTATTGCACCCCTTGTACGTTAAGCTTGGTCCTCTCAGAAACCCCTCACAGGGTTCTGATTATGCAGCACTACCACTTAAACAGCACAGTGTATTTTAGGGGAAGGAAACAGTTATTTATCTATCATTGGAAAGATAGTACAGTTGGCCCATTCCATCCATGGGGGTTTGGTTCTGGACATCATCACCAACTCACAGATACAAAAAAACCAAAGGATCTCAATTCTCATTATCATCAATGAACATAAACTTGTGCGTGTCTGTGATGGTATAGCTATGTATGATAATTGGGCAGAGCCATCCACAAATGCTCGAATCCATGGATGGCTAGACCGTGGATGGGGCAAGCTGACTTTACATTATTGGTCCAGTTGGCTCCCGAGTCAGATACTTAAGGAACAAAAACAAAGTGTTTCTAAAAAGGCATATCATATATTCTCTGAAAAAATACACTAAAGAGTTGGAGAAAAAAACAGCTATCAAGAAATTCTGAATTACAGAAGGCATGACACATATGTTATAGAGTCCTCTAACGTGTACTTCCAATGTGCTCCTCCAGTATGGTGAAGCACAGGTGATATTAATGGCCAGGTGTCTTGTATCTGAAAGTTTTGTTTTCTCTGTGACACTGTGTAATAGCTAATTAGGTTACATTTTAGTTGAAATTTCCAAATTAATCCTTTTCTTCAGTTTGACATTCACCTCTGGGCGGTGAGGGGGGAATATGTTGCACTGCCCACAATGTAACTTTCATCTAAAAAATTGTTTGGTTTAAGGAGATCATATAATTAAACCATGTAGATATGATCATTCAATTTAAGTGAAAGGCTAGGTTATCACTAATATTTTGATGATGATGATGATGATGATGATGATGATGATGATTAATTTATATCTTGCCTCTCCGAAAGGACTGAGGCGGGTTATAACATAAGATGCATAAATAAAATACATAAATACATACATAAACCAATACACAAATCCCCTTATCCCTCATCCTTAAATTATAATTACAAAAAGAAAAAAACAGCATTATAAAACAGTTAAAATCAGATTAAAATAGTCACAACTGGGACAAGACTTCTTGGGGCAGACATTGGGCAATCCATATCCGTGGATTAATGTTAATGTTACTGGAAGCCCTAGATCTTTGAAAACATTTATATAATCAATTATTGTTTATCTTCCTTATTTAATTATAATGGAGGTGTTAAACATAGGGGTTTAAAAGGTGAAATTTCTCTGCTACTGAAAATTAAGAGAGAATCAAATCTATTGAAAACAGACATTATTAACATGACAACATCCTAATGTAGGTCTCTTCAAATGATATTATCATATGAAAAGCTGTGTAAAGACCGCCAGTTGGTTAAGTTGTAAATCATTTGCATTTCCAAGATTCTTGACCTACAATGATTTATTTAAAACCCTACTTCAGTTATACAAGCAAGATTTTTTTTTTAATTTACAGTATCTTCATTTGAAAGCACTTAGTATAAATAGCTAAAAATCTATAATTTTCTTTGTAGGTGCAATGTTAAATTACAACATTTAATCAAGAACTGCAAAAGTACAGAGCTACTCTAGGGAGAGTATGCATTTTAAACCCCTTAAATATATTAAGGCATAGTACCCCCCCCCCTTTATCTCAAAATGCATTGTAAGCTAAAACAGCCTTTTCCCCCCTTTATTAAGTTCTTATTTTGAACACAAATAATGAGCCAGAACATGCATTTCCCTGAATCCTGTCCTGCTACTCATATTCTTTCCCTGCAGAGAAATATATGACAATATGTAGCAACAAATAACTACCAAGACCTTTGATCTTGTAGACAGCATTTTTGAAGTGATATTTTGGAACTGAAATGGAAACACAGACATCCATTTTCAAGAAGCCCATATATTAACTACTGATCTGTAAGTGTGTAGAGTTCCTATATTGCCAAAATGGTCTTTTGTACCTGTTGCACTGAGCCCAAGCAGTTAAAAGGTTTGGTAACTCAAAACAAACAGTAGACCAGAGCATTTTCTGCTTGTTGGATTCCCAAAAGAATTCTGTGGCATGTCTGCACTGTAGCTGAGTTGATATTTTATATGTTGCATTGGTTTTAACTGTGCAAAGGAAATCGCAGCATGAGCTTTCATAGAGGTGGTCTATTTCCTGAGATGTATGGAGTGAACTGATGCCCAGGAAGGATGAAATACAAAACATGTGGGTATGGTGACCAATTCAGTTTTAATTACAGTCATTAAGGGACAAATGCAGGATGTTGCTTAAGGCCAGGTTGAGTAGGTGGCCATATAATAAAATAATAAATAAATAAAACTTTTATATCCCACTTTTTGTATGCACATTCAAAGCAGCATACAACAGTTAAAAATACAATTATATACATATACAAATCCCCCCTTAAAACAAGATTAAACAGTTATATTAAAATTTCAACATTAATTAAAACACTTATTAACATAATAAAAATAACAATATGCAAAGTCGTCACAGCCAGAGCTACATCGATCAGAAGAAATATGGGGGGTCTGTTCTGGGAAGGCCTGCCGGAAGAGATCCATCTTGATAGCTTTCTTGAAGCTAAGTTGGATATTTGATGGATCTCATCTGGTACATTCATAAGGTGAGAACAACAGCTAAAAAAGTCCTCTAGGACATTGCAACCAGTCTAATCCGGACCAGTTGTAATAGATTCCTCCTAGAGGATCTGAGTGCACAGGACGGATTATATAGAAGCAGGTGATTCCTTAGATAAGTTGGGCCTAAGCCATGTAGGGCTTTAAAGGTGATCACCAACACCTTGTATTGTGCCCAGAAACTGAGGGGCAGCCAGTGGAGTGACTTCAGTATAGGCGTAATATGGTCACTCCTAGTTGTTCCTGTAATCAGTCTGGCTGCCATAGTCTGTACCATTTGGTGTTTCCAGACTAGGCACAAGGATAGCCCCATGTAGAGCGCGTTACAAAAGTCAAGTCGCGAGGTTACCAGTGCATGTACTCGATTTTGAGGTCTCCCAGTTCCAGGAAAGGGCACAGTTGGCGTATCAGCTGAAGCTGTTAAAAGGTGCTTTTGACTGTCGCATTCACTTGATTCCTCATGTGATGCAATGGATCAAGAAGCACCCCCAAACTGCAAACACAGTCCTTCGAGGGGAGCGTGAACCCCTCTAGGACTGGAGGTTGCAATCTAATACCTGGTTTAGGAGCCCCTACCGTATGTACCTTCATTTTGTCTGGATTCAATTTGAGCTTGTTTTCTCTCATCCAGTCCATTACTGCCGCAAGACACTGATTGAGGGGAGTAATGCCATCTGTCATTGTCGCTGATGACCGAGACATGGAGAAATATATTTGGATGTCATCAGCATACTGATAACACTCTGTCCCATGTCTACGGATGATTTCTCTCAGCAGCTTCATATAGTTGTTGAATAGCATCGGGGACAGAATGGCTCCCTGAGGGCTGCCACAATTAAGCTTTGCTTTTGAAGAGCAACTGTTCCTGAGCATATAAATAATGGAGGGAGATTTGAAACATGGTATGTGCAGTCTGGGAACCAAAAAGGATATATTTTAAACTGGCTATGAGTGTCCAGTGTTATAATATGTGCAGTGTCTTTGTTCAACCAACTGGAGTTTGTGAACATATCCTAATTTACCTACTTATTTACCTCTGCAGTTTTTTTGTTCAAGGGCCACTCTCTTGAGGTCACAGAGGGAATGCCCAGGAAGATTGAAGTGTTTTGCAATAAGCTCTTGTGGATTAGCATTGCTAATATCTGACTGGGTGAACAAAGTCTATCATCTGATATTCCATTCCTTCTCTCGCTGTTCTTCCTTGAATATTTAAAAGATAGACTATTCTCTAGTTGCTCCTCTGTCATGGAATATCATTCAGAGAAATGTCTCTCTGGAAATAATTTTTGTCACCTTCGTATCAAGCAGGTTGTTTTAATTTTACAGACCTCTTTAAGATCCTATGATATTCTGCTAATACCATAGGTCTACATCTGAGTGCATAAAGCTGTTGCACTACTGGTTGTGCAAAGGTTGTATCTTACACAGATTGAGTGCAGGGGTTGCACAAGTGATTGTTCAAAACATTTGTGTTACTTCCTGTACAAAGGTTGAATTCAGTGAAATTGCACTAGTGGTTCTTTCACTCCACTACCATTACAAGATTTAGGTCTTTGTTTCTGGCTTTTTGCTGCTACTGCTGGATTTTGCTTCATTTTGCTTGCAATGCATTAGAGGCTTATCACACAGAGTCTTCTACCAATAAAATAGCTTTGTTTTCAACAACTCGTGATTGCTCCCTTCCCTATTCCACTTTTGGAATTTTTACAGCATTGCAGCTTTCGTTTGCACTAAAAGCTTATCACACACAGCATTGGGACTGCCCACTCACTACCTTCTCCAAGACATTATCCCTGTCCGTTTTCCTCATATTGAACACAGGCGCACACACATACAAGGATGCCCTCTCCTGCCACAAATATAAAATGAAATGAAAACAGTCTTATGTTTTAAAAAGATCTTTATTTGTTTGTGAGGGGGCAACTTCCTAATTCGGGATAGACTTGATTAATTGCTGACAGATGAACACTAGCAGCTAAAGTAATGATTAATCTGCCAGTGATAAACAGGGATAAAGTTTTTTTTAAACTTTAAGACTCTTTTCCACTTACATTCTCCACTTATATTTCCAGTTATGTGTGTGTGTGTGTGTGGGAAAGAGAGACTGGAACAGAGTTGCTCGGCTGGAAAAGTATGTACATTGAGCAGCACTGAGCAAAGTTTTCCCTTCTTGGCTATTTTTACAAGCCCTTGGGGAGTGTCATTTGTCAAGGGATTTTTTTTCTATAAAGTTTTAAAGTTTCTCAGGGGTTTTTTTTCTATAAAGTTTTAAACTTTCTCAGTTACTTTGCAAATTGAAAGGAAATAAAATGTATATTTCCACCATTCTCCTCCCTGGATCACTCCAATAGGACCCAAAGCATGCCCACTGACCAACCCCTGACCACTCCAAATTGGCATTAAAGTGGAATTGAATAATCACATTAGAAATCCTAGCAGAACAGTAGTGGAAAAGGAGATCATTAACATTTTTTTGTGTGTGTTAACTAAAAGAAACACTTTCCAAATGGTCTCCCAGAAGAACAAAAGAAGAAGAATGGCATCATGTAATAACCCCAAAACAAAGACACTATGTGAAGTCAAAGGCTTTCACAGTCAGCATCCATAGCTTTGTTTTTGTTTTTTTGTTTTTTGTTTTTTTGTGGGTTTTTGGGGCTATGTGGCTGTATTCTAGAAGAGGATTTTAAGGGAGGGTTGCTGTGAGAAAATGTGGTATGGTTTCTGTGTCTCTGTAGTGTAGCAGAAAGGCTAATGAACAGAGTAGATGTGCTCTTCTGGTCTGGAGTTTTTCCAGTCTCATCTTGGAACAATTTCTTCCCATAGAGATGTCAAATGTGAAGTTGAAGGCTTTCATGGTCAGCACCCATAGTTTTTTGTGGTCTTTTGGTGGCTATGTGGCCATGTTGTGGAAGATGGGGGGGGGAGACACAAAAAACTATGAAGACACTATAATCCTGCTCTAGTTACAATTTATCTGTCTGATTTGATAAGGTTCTTAGTGTTTTGCTTTTTCGGTATTTATTGAAAGCTACTTTGAATACATATGATGGATGCAGAAAATATTTTATAATGACTAAGAAAAATAACAATTTACAACATTTCTAGGATTTTTCTAACAGGTTTCAACTGAATGGTCTTCAAAAGGGCTTTTGTGTTTATTTAAATGATGAATCTGAATGCACAATTTAAATTTTAAAATTTGAACACATCTTCTCACATTCACAGATGATATTAATTTTTTCTCTCCTTGTAAATGCTCCTTATGCGTGATGGAATTCCACCTTTTGTCTATTTCTTTTCTGGAGTTTTGGGAAACGCCATAAAAACACAGGTTAAAAATTCTCCAAGCATGTGCAGAAGACCACATCACCAGCTGCTGTTTAAAAATCTTGCTTCTTTTGATTTATTGCCCATAACAAGTCTGGGTCTGCGTTTAAGCAGAACCTTAGCAATCTGACCTTTTCATCCTGGGAAGAATAGACAAGTATGATACCCCTGCCAGCTAATATTCTAAATTTCTGCTCAAATACCCTTTCTGCAGCAGGGGACGTGGAAACAACAACATTTGCCCTTTTGCAGTCTGAGGCACTTTACAATGACATAACACCAGGCTATACCAAAACCCACATGCTCCTAGCTTAGAATAGAATGAATAGCTTTAGGGCATGTAGGTGCTGAGCTGCAGACATAGCAAGCTTTGTGACCATCTCACAAAGGCCAATAATAGCTGCTCACCTGTGGCCAGTAACTGGTACAGAAATACTTACATCCTGTCCCAGATTCTAACTACTATTCAAAAAAGAATGTCTTATGATATTAGTAGCCGTTATGGAGTTTTCATAAGACCAAATAATGGAAACAAGAACTGAGTCAAATGTTGTTTCTGTAATAAAATCTACATAGAGTAGATGAACACAAACCCTTTCTAATTTGAATTGACTGATATTGTAACTATCTAGTGACAACTGGATGGAATTAGTTCAGCTGAAAGAGTCCAACCATTGTGAAACATTCAATGTTTCAAGTTGTGAACAAACTTTGGGCATGGAGTCCATTGTCTATCAACTTGAATAGCCGGGGGGGGGGGGGGTAGGTTCTCTAGGATCATCATCCAGGCTGTCCATGATTTACTTTTAATCATAACTTCACAATGTTTTCAGTATCAGTTATAACAAAATAAAATACTTTACTACTTCTAAACTTTTTTAGTTTATTTATTATTATCTGTTATTTAACTGATGATCTGATAGGTGTATCTATTTCATGGAAGTTAAAGGCAAGGTAAAGCTGCCAGTACTGTGAGACTATTTCCTATAACTTGTTTTCTTTTTATCTGAGAAAAATTAATTCAATTTTTAAAACCACGCTGTAATTTCTTCCCACTGAAGGTACAAGATCCTGCAATAATGGAATGAATTAGGTGATTAATGCACAGTGGTATTCCCTAAAGAAGAAATGTGTTACATTTTTTTGAGTATTTGGAATTCACAATGATTTTACTATAGTGCATGAAACCATTACCTGTACATTTACTGATATAGCCAGCACTGTAGTAGTTGCTATTTGAGGAGCACAAAATCCATATTTTATTCAATACCTATTATTCTTAGATACTATAATTTCAGCTATTGTTATATCATTCTTTTATTAAAAGACAGAATTCATAGAATTATGTAATTATTAAAACACACTTGCAAATAATCATGGAGTGTCTGGTAGCTGTGTCACCAAGATCCCATAGAGGAACCGTGTAATGTAAAGTTATATCAGTGTAGCTACACTGTTAATGCACTTTACCATCTATATACTGAATCACACACTGCACAATCAATCATGCAACTCACATTACACCAGTGCACACTCCTGTTGTGCAACAGACTACCAATCAAAATCTATTACAGGATGTACTTACTCAGCACTTTAAGAAATGCAACCATTTTTTCCAATGGTTTTACTAGTGGAACTCCATTTGTGATATCATAATCAGGATAAAACCCCTCCACAATATCCTAAAATATACAACCACAACAAGGAGACTTATGATGAGTAATGGTACCTATGCCTACACATGTCACTAACAGGGTTCTAGCTCATATATACTGTAAGTGTACCTGCAAGATTTCTTCATTCATTTTAATTGGAAAAGCAGTTTAGTACATAGAAAAAGGGTAAGGCACATAGAACTAACCACTCCATTGGAATAAATGGGAAAGCTTACTCACAAAGGATCTGCATACATGGTTTGGAGTACCCAAAGAGCTCTCAACCAAGGGCCATGTACATATCTCTAAAATTCATTTAGCTTTTGATATCTCTATTGAGTAAGTAAGCATAAAACATTACAAAAGGATCAATTTTCAGTGCACAAGGGTGTCAAGGCAAGTCCATTTCAAAGCCTTATATGATGCTGTTATTTTTTAAAAAGATGACTTCATATCATATTACTTTTCATTCTCCTATTATACTTTTGTACTCTCAAGGCCATTAAACAACCTTAGTAACTACACATACCATTTAATTCAGCTGAGATTAGATGTGAAATTTTTCAATTATGCATTATTCTGCTAGAACAATTTATTTATATTTTTATGGAATTCATTTTGCAAGACTCCAATATTTGGAAACATAATAAGAACATTCAGAAGCATCCAGTATTACTGGGTTGATGGTTTGTTCTGTTTTGCATACTAATTATGCTCTGTAAAATCAAAACACTTCTAATAAGCAAAACGTATTATCTCTTCTCTGATCCATCCTCATCACAAAGATTTAAGCAGTATTAGTCTTGCACACTGAATTACTGCTTGTTAACTACTGTTGCCAACCATTGGGATACATCTGCCTTACTATATCAGTTTGACCCAGCTTCCAGTGCTTAATGGTCCTCTAGGCTAAAAGCGAAAGCTGATCCATCAGGCTTACATTAGCATAGAATAACACTCGATGCTTATTGATGTGCATGCAGTGTAACTACCACCCCCGGCACCCAGCTCAGTCCATTATTTTCATTTTATCTCAAGTCATTTGTATGGTTGTCTGCCCCAGTTAAAGCTATGGCAAGACTGGTACTTAAACGAATTTGTGAGAAAGGAGACAAATGCCCCCTGAACTTCAAGCACTTTTCTATCATGGCGTGCTAGCATAAAATATACTACTACTGTGTTAGGTCCACTTAGCAAGAATGCCTACAATGGCTGCAAGTAGGGGTAAGGAAAGAAAAATCACTCAGGACTCTCTTCGTTCAGAAAAGTGCTGTTTTACTTATTTATTTATTTAGCATATGATATCTTTAGAATGCTGCTTATGCTTTGCACTGAACATCCATAAGAGGTGGGGGGGAGGGGAGGAAATCACTGATTCTTCACTGAATTAAGCAGGAATCTTATTTCACCAAGAGAGAATATAATGTTTCTAGAATTACTATTATAAATTATTTCTCATCAACAAATGATCAAAAGAAAGAACATCCTGACTTAATCTTTAGGTCTGCTCACCACTTTCCCTCCCAGTATTGTCTTAAGCACTACTCCAGAACACAGCAATGATTTTCATTTATGTCACTCTCCAGATAAACTGGGCAATGTATCTTTCTGAAAAGTCCTTTTTCAGTAGATTAGTACCAATGGGCAGAACTCAAATGTTATCATTCAACAGTTCATAAAGGTATTCCAATTTTGCTGTCAGAGAAAAGCAAAAGGAAGCTTTGTACCCACTATGAAAGTGAGACACTTGCATAGGTTAGATCACCTAATCTGACACTACTTTGGTATGTTTTGTTTTGTTTTTGTGTAGGCATAACAGTCTTTCCAAATTAGATCTCATTTTAGCACTTCCTTAGACCATCTGTATAAGGCTGTTTGCATAAAAACTTGTTTCAATGCCTGATAACCCTTGCCTCTAAACTGCAGGGGCTTATAGTCAAGGCTAAGTCATTATTGTTTTTTGACTGCTATTACAACATGCATGCACACGCGCACATGCATGGTTCAGATTCCTTACAAAATAACTTTATTTTGCTTTAGTCCTCTGCAACCACAGCCCTGCTTTTGTTCTATCAGCTACAAATGCCAAGTCAAGCGATAGTGTTATGCAATAGATTGGTACCAGCTAAGCATGCTGTAGGGCAAAGTGACAGGAGCCTCTCTCTCTCTCTACTATTCCTGCTAGCTGAACTTTCAAGTGGAGTTGGTATTTGATCTTCAGAAAGATAAGAGAGCTACATGCCCATCATCATAGTGCTTTATGTTAAGATTAAAAAAGATACTTAAAAGAATCATTGGGAAGCTCTTTTCAACAAGAAGAGAGAGGGAAGAAAAGGAGACAAAATTACAGACAGTTGTGTGAACACAGACGTTATTTCAAGAATTGGTGCAAAAACTCCGTTCTACAGAAAAATTAAAAAGAATTCTGAGCCCAAAAACATCACTCACGCCACTGCACAACATGCCACCAACATCACTTTCTAAAACAATTTTCTGACAGTGAAATACAATTTAATTAAGGGGTTTCCCTTTTTTTTATTGACAGCATTACTTGGCCCAAGTTTCACACTGCAAGCAAGATTGGCACAGAGGATATTTCAGATCCAAGACCATTAGCAGGAAGCTCATACATTCTGAACATCACAGGTTTCCAGAACATAAATTGGAGTATCTCTTGCCAAAACACCAGACAGCATTTATCAAGACATATAGAGAAGGATTAAATACAAACATGCTTGAAATATTTGTTGAAACATGCTCTGGACAATAACTGACATTTTCTTTCATTTTGAACACTGAACTAGAATTCTACCTGTTAAGATAGCTAAGCCTGGTTGTTGTTACTTGCCAGCATGGCATAGTGGTTTGAATGCTGGATTAGCACCCTGGAGATCAAGGTTCAATTCCCACCTCGGCCATGAAACCCACAGGGTTTCCTCGGGCAAGTCCGACTCACAGCCTCAGGGGAAGGCAATGGCAAACCTCCTCTGAACAAACCTTGCCAGGAAAACCCCATTAAAAGTTCACCTTAGGGTTGCCATAAGTCAGGAACAATTTGAAGGCACACAACAACAACAACAACAACAACAACAAGAAGTTGCTTTCCCTACTGTCTAACCCAGCAGTTCCTAGAACAGAAGCCAGAAGCCTTTCCAGGTACCATATCAAGCCTGCTAGAAGAAATGTCTGAATATTATAAAGCAGAAATTACTATAGTAAGTATACATCTCCACAGTGATTCATGTGCCAGCACCTTCTAGTCCTCCACAATGGTTGAAATGTTTTTCAGTGAGCACAGAGACACTACACTACTGAAAACAAGCAATTATTCTTAGTGAAAAAAATTACTGAATAACCATCTAGACTATTATAACCCAATGTGTCCTGTACATAGAAATACAAACTGACTTTAAACTGTTGAGGTTGGGCTCTTAATGCTGTGTGGTTCTGGTTTTGAAGTTTTTTATGGGTCTGTATTTTTTATTGTTTTTACTGTGTTTTAGAATTTTAATTGTTTTAACATATGATTGTTTATCTATATATTTCATACTTTCATTTAGCTTTTGTAGTGTTTTTAATCTGTATTGTTTTAAAATGTTGTTAGCTGCTTTGTGTCCCATTATTGGGAGAAAGGTGGGATACAAATGAATAAAACAACAACAACAATAATGCTAAGAAGATATTGTGAAGGTTGAATGTGAAGTCAAAGGCTTTCATGGCCAGCATTCGTAGTTTTTTGTTGTTTTTTCAGGCTATGAGGCCAGTTTCTAGAAGAGTTTATTCCTGACATTTCACCAGGAGCTGTGGCTGGCATCTTCTTCAGAGAATGTTGGCATGGAAAAGAGTAGAATATATATACTGTTGATTGAAAGGAAGTGATTTATATGTTAATTGTTTTGTTGTTGAATGGGAAGGCCTACAGGGTGTCCATTTAATTAATGATCCATTGTCTGCTGGGAAACCCCCTCACCCTGGATGGTTTTCATTTGCATGAAGATTTTTTTTTATTTACTTCATTTATATGCCATCTTTCTCCCAAAGTGGGACCCAAGGCAGATATACAGATCTAAGACAGAGCCTTGTTAAAATTAGGACTGCATAGTCATACAACAGATCTGACTGAATTAAGCTAAATTTTCTTTGTGCTATTTTCTTCCCCATACTGTTCTAAAAGATGCTTGAATATGCAACGACGGGGACCATGTTCTTATAGATCTGTTCATCAATAGGTAGCTCAAGAAAGCCAAGAAGAAAAGGACAGAGAAAGAGAGTGCATGCACACGCCTTCAAGTCAACTTATGATGACCCCATGAATTTCACAAGATTTTCTAAGACAATGAATATTCAAACGAAGTTTGCCAGGGCCTTCCTCTGAAATATAGCCTACAGCACCTGATATTAATTGGCAGTCTCCCATCCAAATACTAACCAGGATTCAGTCTGCTTAACTTCCAAGATCAGAAAGGATCTAATGTCTTCTGAGTATCAGGCTGAAGAGCAGCTCCCTTTAAAAGATGCTGCACTACAAAGTCCAAACCTCTCAGGAAGCCACATGCAATCCCATTGATGGGAGGAAGGCAAGATAGAAGTCAAACAAGTACATAAAACCCACTATCCTCAAAAAGAAAATGCTGCAGAAAGGGCATTAAATATGATGGGGTTCAAGAGCCTTCCCTATGAGACAGGCTAAAGTATCTGGGGCTTTTTAATTGAAACATGACCCAGTAAAGACATTATAGACTCTTACAATACTATGAGTGTTGTAAAGAAAATGGATAATGGTACAACTTGGGATCACCTAGTGAAATAGTCACACTAATTTAGGAAAAGCAGAAGGAACTAGCTCTTCACACAACCATAACAGTGTATGGAATTCACAGCCATAAAATGTGGCAATGACCACCATTTGTAAGCCATGATGTCTAACCTGAAGCTCTATGTTTAGAGGCAGTATTATACTGAATATAAGTTGCTAGGGAACAACAACCGGGAGAGTTATTATTTTCAAGTCCAGCTTTTGGGTATTGCCAGAGACATCTGATTAGTCACTATAGGAAACAGGCACTTAAGTCTGTTATAACAGGCCTCTTTTTTAAAAAAATAAAAAATAAAAACAGTCTACTGCCCAGCACTGGGAACCACATTGGACATAAAAAGCTGACAACATCAGCTATGCTGTTATGCTGTAATAAGATTTATCGTACAGGACAGGTTGCTTAGTTGTAAGTTAATGGTCATCGAATGGTCATCTGTGCCCTCACACAAATGGGTCTCGCACTTGCACAGATCCATCTGCACAACATTCCAGAGCTGAGTAGCTTTACACAGGAATCCTGCCCTCTTCAGATAAGAATATAAATCACGCCAATAGCTAATCCCTCTTAGTTCTGTCATCAAGATCAGACAAGATCTGCAGAAGAGAAGGGAGGAGGGTGGGTTTTTGAGAGCACAGATGACTCTTCAAAGAACTACAGTTACGGGTAAGCAACCTATCCTTCTTCATTGTGATCTCTGTATCTCACACAAATGGATTAGCAAACTTACCATATAGGAGGTGGAGCGAGTCAGTTGATAATAAATGACAGTACTGCCCTTCCAAACAATGCATCTGCCAAAGCTCTGTAGTGTACCCAGCAATGCCAGATAAAGGTCAGCAGCTGAGCCCAACCAGCTGTTCTGAAGACTTTTGGCAAAGAAATGTGCCCCAGCCATGCCTGGGACACAACACTGTGTGGGCTGAATGGGACATAGGGCTCAAAGATTCAAATTTTTTGATGAGTCAGTATGCCAGATTGATCAAGCTAACCACCCATTTGGAGAGCCTTTGCAACATGATGTGGAAGCCCACTTTCCAGCCCCTGTAATGGAGAAACAGTCAGGGAGATTTCCTTATAGAAGCCATATGGTGAGTATACTAGGCTAAGGACCACCAAACATCTAAACAATGCAAGGCCTTTTCCAACTGGGAAGAGGGGTCTTGATGAAACGCTGGCAACATAACAGGCTAAAAACACACTTTGTTTTTTGAATTGATTATTCATATTCATATTATATTCATATTCATATTAAGTGTGGCTATTATTATATTTTTCATCCCCCTTATTGGAACAATAATTGTTTGAATTTAAACATTTGAACTTTACCAGTTTATTAGCAGTTGTTCACTCCAGTTATTTCTTTTTAATCATTTTATTTTATAGTTCTGAATTGCCATTCAGAAACAAATCCTTCAATTAATGTAAGTTCAACCAAAACATCTTGCTTTAAAAGAGTACTTTTTAGAAGAACAATTATTATTTCAGCTTGTGGCTATAACATCTGAACTACATTTTGCTGGTTAATTTTCTCATTTAGTCCTATATTGGTGTAGTCCTACACATTAATGCAAACATTTAAATCCCCCCCCCCAAAAAAAACCTAGTTTAAACAAACAATGTTTTCAACATTGTTTTTTTTTTAATGGTTTTTGCAACCCTCTGAAACAATGTCTTGACTGAGATGGACTGAGGTAACCATCTTAGGAAGGAATGATGGACAGAAACTGAACACCACCCTATGGAAGATCATATAGGGCTGGTCTGACTGGAGTGTGGAAAACTTGCTGGCCCACTTGGCAGAGGTGACAGCTACTAGAGAAAGCATCTTAAGTGTGAAGAGCTGAACAGCTACATTAGCCATCAGCTCAAAAGACCTCTTCATTAGTTGAGACATAATGAGCAAAGAGATTAAAATGGAGCAGGGTTCTTAATAGATGGGTAGAGGTGGGACAAGCCCTGTAAGAATCTCTTGATCATCTTATTCCTGAACAGTGTGGAAGCAGGATGGCCAGCTGGATGGTGAGCCACTATAGCCACAAGGTAAACTTTTACTGAAGAAAGGGAAAGATCATCATCCTTCAAGTAATTACTCTCACTGGTGGGTGCAATTGGAACGTTGTCTCTCCCTATTGGTTGATTTAAGAAGACAGTGTCCATGTTATCTCAGAGTATTTCTACCACTGTCCCTTGAATGATGCCTTAAACACCTTAACGGCTTTCATGGCTGCAATCAGTTCCAGGGTACTGATGTTGCAATGCCTCTGTCATCGACCAGTGTCTGTGGATCATCAAGCTGGCACAGTATACACCCCATCCAGAGTGGGAGGCATCCAAAGTCACAAGAATTGTAAGGTGAAGTGGGTGAAATGACATGCCCCCAAAGAGATTAAGCGCCACCAATTCAGAGCCAATGTTGGCAGGAATGCTCAAGTGAGCCTGGAGTCCAGAATTGCCCCCATGAAGGGATGGGATTAGGAAGGGGTGAGGGATGACTTTCCAATACAGTGGTCCCCTGGTTTACGAAATTAATTCGTTCCAGCACCCCTTTCGTAAACCAAAAAAGTTCGCAAACCGGGGGACCACTGTAAGTATTGGAATAAACTTTGCACCATTTGAATTTCCCACCGCTTTTTTTCGTAACCCGGAGTTTTTTCTGTAAACCGGGGCCGTTTTTCCGGCCCCGGCTCTTTCGTATCCCAGGATTTTCGTAGGTCGGGGGATTCGTAACCCGGGGGACCACTGTATTCACCCAGAGTCCCAGACAGAAAAAAAAGAAGATAGTCCTACTTATGTCTTTGCACAACTTGTCTTCCTTTGAAGCAATCGCCAGCCAGTCATCCACCTACAGGAAGATCCTTATCCCTTTGAACCTGAGGTGAGAAGAAATCACCAGCCAATTTTCCAAGTATGGGAAGATTCCTAATTCTTTGATCCTGAAGTGAGAAAATGTTGGAGCACAGAGAGAGACACTGTGTCCACTACGACCACATGCAGAGTTGATCCATGCAGGCAGGATGTTCAGAAGAGGCTTTTGGAGAGAAGTCTTCAAGGAAACGTTTCCTCCCATGCAGGCTTCAGCCTTGAGCTCCTGACTGAAGAAATAACACTGCTGGACAGCAAGGCTTCTCTCGAATACAAGGGCTTTAATCACTTGTTCCAAACTATTTACAAGACTCACAGAGCACCAGACAGCCGTCTTGGATACTCACAGCTATACAGACTAACAAAGTGCTTCACCAACCACTAACCACAACAACCCAACAAAAGAGATAGTCAGCGTCTCCCTTTTATAAGTGGTCTTCTGTGAAGTCATGTGAAAGCCATGCCACGAATGAAAGCTAGCTGGTTTCATACCCAGTACCTGTTGCATCATACTGTATCCCATGATGCATCTCTGTCTGACTTCACCCACTGTGCATGTTGCATCAAATGTCCCATGATGCACAGCTCCAAATGCGGACTCACACACACCTGCCACTTGAACTGTAGTAACCTCTGCTCCAGTTCCACCTAATGGCCATACCCATGTCGTTTTCCAGACCAAGTGTGCAACATGGTCTTGACAGAAAAGCCATCACTTTTGTGAACATTGCGGGGGTGGGGGGAGTACAAAATCTTGTTCTGGTACAGGCAGTGGTCAGCTGTGTTAAGGGTAGATGTAAATATGGACATCTTTTTGAAGGAGCTGTGACCTCCTGTTGGAGAACTAGTGAAGGCAGTGTACCAAAAGACACCCGATGGAAATGGGTGGTCAAATTCCCAGGCAAATGATGCTAAGGGCCCAGGAGTCCCAGAAAATTTGCTGTCACTCAGTGATATGGTTGAGTAAGTGAGGCTCATAGTTGAAGAGGGGTTGGTGCAAAAACATAGACAGAAAGAGTGGGAGGAGGAAAAAAATAAAGCCAATGCTTCTTACCTGGCAGATGTTTCATAGCAGTCAGAGAAGCCTGGTATCAAAACTGCTGCAAAGGATGTTGATAGGATCCAGCTGATCGGAGTGACTGACATGATTAGTGAGGAGAAATCTGCAGTCTAGTCTATGGGGCAGGAAGGGATTTACTTCAGTAGGGTTTGTGCTGGTGGAAGGGACAGGTGGGGTGTCTGAAACCCCATCATCTTTACCATGGTCCAGCTTGGGTGCTCCCACATTATTCATGGTACTTCTGCCTACAGTGGAGGCTCAGCCTGCCACTATGCTGTCTCCTCTTGGTTCTCTGTCTCAACAATGAAGAGACAACAATGAAGAATGTGATCATATAATTTCCCAAACACCAAACAGAAGGACTTCTATTCCAGTAACCTGCAACAGGAGCTTTGCAGAATCATTTGAAGCTGAGAGAAAATGTCCCAGTTTCTTCTCCTCACACTTTTCTCCTTTGTTCTCAGCTTATTTAAATGCTACAAGCTGAATTCTAAGTGCAAAAGTATTTTGCACTCAATTTACTCAGCAAAGGAGAGAAGGGAGAGGGATGGAATTTTTGTCCTTTGCAGTAAATTCAGGCAAAAGCAAATTGCTGCTTCCTCTACTAGCTAGGTTATTCTTCTTCATCAATAGCTTTTGTCATCTTGACCAAACTCTGAAGTTGCTTGGCCACATGTGTCCCACCTTTCATCCATGAAATGTTAGATAGCATGGTACTGTATCTAAATAAAGTTTATTGCAATAGAGTTAGGGAAGTCTACATACTTAAATTTTGACATAACAGATCATGTTTGACTTTAGTTCTTTAGTTTCTTATCCATTCCCCAAGACAGAAATGAGTGCTGTTCATCAAAAAGTGGTGTGGAAGTGTCCCAGGATCTTCTTATAGCTTTGACTGCAGTAGAGCCAAGGGCACTGCTGTTACCAACACCCAAAAAATGTACCAGAGACACACATATTCCTGTCTTTACCCTACAACACAAATCTGGGTTTTCCTTTTTCAGATAATTAGATGAGTAATTCTAGAATTTTATTTTTGTGCCCCAAAATCCTGGTGGCTCAAAAGAGGGCTAGGGTTAACAAAAACCCAACCTCATATATAAACACATTAAGCTTATGAACTTCTGTATACCTAGTAAGTCTCTCAATTGTGTAGACACAATGGGTATGTCCACACAATCTAACAAACCAGGGATCTGCAGGAACCCTGGCTTGTTGTGTTTGCTTAACAGACATGGTGCTCACAACCTGATCACATTGTTTACCGCAGAAGGAACCAAACAAATTACAGTATAGAATTTTTCCTTGTGGTTCATTTATCATGTTGTGTAGACCTGGAAACAGCCGCTGCTCTGATTTGTTTCTCTCCTAAGTGACCGAGATGGAATCCACAGTTTAGTTTAGCTTTACTTATAGATTCCATTTCTGGTTTGCTATGAATGAAGCAGCTGTTCCCAGATTTTTACAATGCAATAAACAAATAATGGAGTAATACTCTTGGCTTGTTTAGCTGCTCCCCACTCCAATGGAAGCAATCAAATACTGTGCACCAACATGGTACTTGTTTCTGTTTTGCCTAGATTCCACAGAGCCCTGGCTTACCATACTGTGTGAATGTGCCCTGGGGGGGGGACTGCAATACCTTGCTTTCAATCTGAGAGGCCCTCAATCAATTGCTACTTGAGGAAATGATGGCATTGTATAACCCATCACATGATGATCACCAGTCTGATGTGTAAGTACCGCAAAGCAGGAATTTCATTCTTATAGATAAATATTGAAAGTTTTTTTTTTAGTTTGCTTGTTGCTTGCCTACAGAAGTGCTATTCTTCTTCAGTTCAGCACAAATGAAAATATCTGCTACATCCAAATGTATCCTGTAGTACTGATCCAAAGATCCATGAGTGGTAACATATATCACATAGAGTATTTTTTTTAATGAGGTCAATAGACCACTTCATATCTTGCATGATTTTATCCACCAAGAAGAGGGCTTTGCAAACAAAATTAAATTTTTGAGAAACGCAAGCCATCATTGAATAGCCTTTGATGAATAACTGGGCAATTCACTAAAACTGTCGGCTAAAGCTATTGTTGCCACATAATGGTTATTCCAATTGTTCTGTATAGTTGTGTCAGGACTTTCTACTAATAATACTATTAGGATTGAATGTTATATACTCATTTATATAAATACCCTTATTGATTTCATGTAGTGTAAACACTAATGTTATGTGCTAAAAGTAATTGCCTTTTACAAAATATAATGGGTATCTATGAATATCTTAACTGGTTTTGACCTGAGGTTCTGAATAGACTTCATTGAGTACCAACTTTTCACCAAATGCATATTCCATTCTACTCTGATTCTTACAAAAATCAAGCTTCCAAAACAGCCAGTGAAGGAACTGAGTAGTTAAACTGAATTGAAAAGAAAAAGAAATAAATAAAACAACCCCCCTCGTTTGCTCTATAAAGTCTATGATACAAATTTCTTTAAACCAAACTGAAATCTACTCTGTACACTGAAGACAGGAAAAATTATGCCACTAGCTGAATTTCATTGCCAAGCTGTCAACTTGAATTTCTTCTGTTTAAAAATAGCTGTTCATTACATTCAGTAATGGGCTGTCAAAGCACTACAGCACTGAACCTATATCATACACAGAAACAATTGGGCAATGTGCATTATTACATTTAGATTACTAGCATTATTTACAAGACCCCTGGGCTAATTTTAAACAAGACGGTTGACTTGAACTAAATTAAACTCAATTTTCTCTTAGATTTAAAGCTAGTACATATTTGTGCCCCAATTAATTTGGACGTTAGTTGAAAAGAGACTTACAAAATACATGCGCTGAGTATCTTTAAAATTTGTTTTGCTTTCATCTATGCATTATAAAAATGTGACTTTTAAAATGACTTTTGTGACTTTTAAAATGAAACCAAATTGAACAGTATTCCCAAGAGTATGAACAAGTATTATCTCTGTGAATACATAATAGAGGATTAAGTGTGAGGGGGAGGAATCATGCCAGAAGCACATTTGCACTGATATAAGTGTGGCAAATCAATTAGACAACTTATAAAATAATAAATAATCTGAATTAAGTCACTGTAACGTTTAGCGTAGAATGTTGTGATTAACTACCAAATGGCATCTAAAACCTGCAGCTGTAGCATCCTTACACAGCAGGGTATCACAAGCACTATAGCATGCCAGAATAGCTTAAGGATATCAAGGAGATGTAGTTACCAAAATGATCACAGATGATTTGTAAATTTGTCTAATGAATTCCAAGACCTGATTATTGACTTTCTTGCTTGCAGTTCATTTTATTTCATTAATGTGGGAAGCCATAATGTAATTGCAGAAGGCAAACTATAGAAAGGAAAAGCAATCTTAGACACTGAAAGTCTCCACTATGTGAATATATGCAAGATGCAATGGAGGTTCTAAGACCATTATTGTTATGAACCACTTTGAACATTACATCTGATGAAGTGGGCTTAAGTCTATGAAAGCTTATGCTTACCAACATCTTTCTCTCAGTCTCAAAGGTGATACAAGATCGCTTTGCACTTTGAACAAACTAGAAAAATGTCTTGTTAATTTGAATATGAAATAATAAAGTTTAACTTTTTAAAAAGGCAACACTGGCTATAGAATGTAATTTGAAACAGGATGTAGGAGTCTGTATCCTGCTCTTTTCCCAGAACTGGGACCCAGAGCGGCTTCACAGTATATCTTTCCTGCCTCTCATCCAACGCTTGAGGCGCAGTACAGCATATTAAATACAATTAAAAAGAAAACACATAAAACCAACAGTATTACTAGTATTAGGCTTAAGTATATGAAAGGTTATGCTACCAACATCTTTCTCTCAGTCTCAAAGGTGATACAAGATTTATAATACTATAAAATCATTAAAAGTACACTCATATGAGTACATTCTTTAAAATATAGATATTAAATGGTCATGTTTAAAAATCAGCTGGGTAGGCCGGCTAGAAGAGATGTGCCTTTAATGGTGTTTAAATGCTGTCAACATTTTCAGCTGTTGTATTTCTTCCAGCAGGTCATTCCACACTCTAGATGCAGCAGATGAAAAGGTCCTCTGGGCTGTTGCCAGTCTAGTCCTGGCCGATTGGAGCAAACATTTCCCAAATGACCTGAATATACAAGGCAGATTGTATGGGAAAAGGCAATCCTGTAGGTAACCTGGATCCAAGCCATGTAATCAAACCATATAATTAATAGCACCTGACAATTCCAGTACACCACATTTCTCATAAAAGACACATCTACAGGTTGAAATCTTATTCAGCAGTTGCATAGGGTGAAATGTATCTATGCCTGACGTACACTATGCTGAAGTTGTAGTGGGCTTCACCATTGCACAACCTACCATCCAATAGGTGGCACTATCTCTTATTTGCCTCTTGTGAAATGATTTTGTTACCCTGATCAAGGTGCCATTCCTGTGTTACCTCCCAGAAAGTACAATTACTTCTATAAAAATATTTACAATGGCATACAAGTCACCAATAGGATTCCAGCTATTGTGGCTTAGCTGAAAATGTAGGTAAAACTAAATTTGGGCATTCTGAAAGATAGAAAATTATTTGATACTGTGTGGAATTATTTATCTTATACAGGATTATTCAAAAACAATGGTACAAAACCGAAGGCCTGTAGTAAGAGTGGTAACAAGGGTAACTGAGCCATCATGAAGTGAAATGAAAGAGAGAAGTATGAATTTCTTGCCTATGCATGGTAGCCACTGCTAGTGACACTAATGTGTGTACAAGAGGGAGACATCGAAGCAGCAGAGGCATTTCGCATTATGGAATTCGCACAAACAGGGGCTGTCATGACAGTGCAGCAACACTTTCAGACCAAATTCAGCAAACGTGCACCACATAGGAACTACACTGCATTTTGGGTGAAGTAATTCAAATTCACTGTTTATGTGCTGGAAGAAGTGTGGTCCACCCACAGACTTCAAATGAGACAGTGGGCAGCATCTGAACTGTGTAGGAAAGGAGTCCAAAAAAATTAACAAGGTGAACTAAAGTGGAACTAATGTGGAAATGAAGACAATCATATGGCACATCTTAATAAAGCATCTGTCCTAAAAGTCATACAAATTGCAGCACGAGTACATGATAAAAGAGATGACAAGCCTAAATACTGTAACTTTTGCATTGAAATGCAGAACCAGTTAGCAGAGAATAAATTCACTGACAGGATAGTGTTCAATGATGAGACCACCTTCTACCTCACCAGGAAAGTCAATTACTGTAATGTCAGGATCTGGGGCACAGAAAATCTGCATGCCATTATGGAGCATTTGAGCAACCCACCAAAAGTGAATGTTTAACACAATTAACAGATGCAAACTGTATGGTCCCTTCTTTTTTGCAGTGTCTACAATTACTGGCCATTCCTACCTGGACATGATAACAGAATGGCTTATGCCTCAGCTGGAGGACAATCTTCCTAACATACCTCCTCAATGGGCTGATCTAGACTGGAAAAAAAGGGGTGTGTTCATGCCTGCATGAAAGTGTAGCCTTTAGATGACCCACACTGAAAGTTTGGCATGAACGCACTTCTTTTGCATTTTAGTCGGGAAAAAGCAGCTTTAAAAAGGATCTGCTTTTCCCAGCTTCTTTTTAAAAAGGGTGTAACTGTGCAGCTGTGTCTAAATGCTGCAGTGCAACTGTGCAGTTTTTTAAAGCTCCCAAACCTTAGCTCCAGCTCTAATCCGAACCCCAGACGTGCAAAGTAGGGACTCTGGGATGCTGTAACTGTTATGCAACTGTGCATAAAATGTCAATTCATTCATAAAATAAAGAAGTTTATTCATAAACTTAAATTGTAATGGATTTAATATCTTTTTAAGAGGGGAGGGATGCAGTTTGTTTTATTGATATTTTATTTATAAAATAGTATTTTAATGTGTGAGCTGCCTCAATTGATCTCAAAGGGATGGGGTATAAATTATTATTATTATTATTATTATTATTATTAAATAAAGGGGTTCATTCATGGTGCACTTTAAAAAGGGAAGCGAAACCACAATGGTAATTTGACAGATCTTCATAACTGCACAGTTCATGTGTGATATACCTGTGCAACTGCGCAGTTTGAAGCTAGCAATACAATTGCCTTTATGATGTATCAGTGCAACTGCGCAGTTCGCAGCCGGCAACAACAACAAAAAAAATATTAAAGGTTCAGTGCGGCCAAAAGCCCCATTCATTGCCACCTGTGCAGCTGCTCTGCCTATGTTTCTAGCATCCTCACAGCTTCCAATGTAGTTGCTGAGCAACAGAAAAGACTTCAGATAAGTCATCCCCATACCTCCTCAGTGTAGCTGCCCTATGCCTTTTTATTACACACCTGGGACTTGCAGTGCAGCTGCTAAGTATTAAGGAAAAGGCAACTTCATGTCGCCCTTTCCTGCCAATCTAGAAAGCCCCATAGTCTTTCAACAAGATGGTGCTCCACTACATTTCCACCAAGATGTTCACCAGTACCTGAATGCCACCCTACTGAGATGTTGAATCAGCTGTGCCAGAAATGAGGATTTACCAGAGATGCTCTGGCCTCCACAATGAATGGGACTTAAAACCCTGCAACTTCTTTTGGTGCAGATTCATCAAGGATGATGTGTGCCTGCCCCCATTGCCACAGCAACTGGACAACCTGAGACAATGTATCTCCAATAAACTATCCAAGGATATGCTGAGTCACATCTGAGTCACATCTGGACACATCTGGACCATCTTGATATCTGCCACGTCAGCAACAGCGCCCACATCAAACACCTCTAAGTGCATGTGAAACATGGAAAGTTTGTCTCTCTTTTCATATCACTGTGTTATGTAAGTTCATTTGAAAATAAAACAGCTTTATTTTTGCACCACCTTTTTTGTATAACTCTGTATATTTGTGTTACAGACCCTTTTATATCCATGGTAAATAAAAAGACAAAGTGACAAATTTTACTGTATAAATTTGCAATAATTAACAGTAGAAATTTGGATCAGATCATCTGATGGCCAGAAAAATCCATCTACAAAGCCTATAAGTACACTCCCACCAAACAAACTTGTGATAGCAGAGGGACCTAGAGAAGGCTTACCCTTACCCTTCTCTAGGTGGGACCCAGAGAAAACCTTACCCAGAAGATCTCAAAATGTAAGCACACTCATGTGGAGAAATACAGGCTTTCATACAGAATCACAGATTCTTAAGCGCCATTTAATCCAAGCCTTTAACTTTCAAGATGGCACAACTAAAACACTTCTAACAGATGCCCATGTAAACTTCTGTTTAAAGACTTCTTAAAAAGGAAAACCTGCCACTCTCTGAGGCAGTCTGTTCTACCATTGCACAGGTTTTACAGTCAAGAAGTTTCCCCTAATGTTTAGGAGGAATTTGAATCCATGGGTTCATGTTCCAACCAGAAAACAAGCTCACTCCATCTTATACATTATGAGAGACGCCTGCAGCGTTTGTTCTCCTGCTTCAATACACTGCTAAAACCTTCCTCTCCCCCTGTCTTCTCATCATTTTCCCCAACTGACTTCGCCAACCACTTCCTCACAAAAGCCACTACTATTCAATCCAAAATTGTTCCCCCTGATCTGCCTCCTACCACTAATCTCCTGGTACCTTCTACTAATAAACTCTCTGTATTTCTACCTGTTTCTCTGGATGAACTCTCTACGCTGCTAAATTCTTCCAAATCTACAACTTGTTCTCTTGATCCTATCCCCTCCCCTCTATATAACCCTTCTGCCCTCGCTCCTCCATATCTTTAATCTCTCTCTCTCTCTCTCTCTCTTCGGATTCCTTCCCTTCAGACTTCAAACATGCTCTCATTTCCCCAATTCTGAAGAAACCCTCTCTTGACCCCTCTTCTTTGTCTAGCTATCGTCTGATCTCTCTTCTTCCTTTTCTTTCTAAGGTTCTGGAAAGGGTAGTTTATTTTCGCTGTCTTGAGTTTCTCGAAGCCAACTTCATCCTGGAACTTTTTCAGTCTGGTTTCCGCCCACAGCAGCCTACAGAGATGGCCCTCACCAAGATCTCAAATGATCTCTTGCAGGCCAAGCAAATGATCTCTTTCAGGCCAAGCAAATGGTCTCTACTCTATTCTCATTCTTCTTGATTTGCCTGCGGCCTTCGACACCATGGACCACTGTCTCCTGGTTGATTTATTTTCTGACCTCAGGTTCTCCAACTCTGTTCTCAACTGGTTTAAATCTTACTTGTCAGACAGATCTTTTGCAGTGGTCACAGGTGGTCAGACCTCCTCCTCTGTTCCCTTATCTGTCGGAGTTCCTCAGGGCTCTGACCTGGGTCCCCTTTTGTTCTCTCTGTACACATTGTCCCTTGGTAAACTCATCAGTTCTTTTGGTTTCTCCTATCATCTGTACGCCGATGACACTCAGCTGTATCTCTCAACCCCTGACCTTTCGCCGGGGCTTGAACAGCAAGTTTCATCTTGTCTGGCTGCCATCTCTCAGTGGATGCAGCATCAGCGCTTGAAGCTCAGCATGACAGAGTTTCTTGTCTTCCCACCTAAGCCCACCCTTCAATACTCCTTTTCTGTTTCTGTTGATGGCACTTCTATTCAGCCGGTTCAGCAAGCCCGCAGTCTTGGCTTCATCTTTGATTCCTCTCTGTTGTTTATTTCCCAGATTCAGGCCACTGCCAAGACCTGTAGATTCTCTCTCTACAACATTGCTAAAACCTGTCCATTCCTCTCAGCCTTCACTGCCCAAGACTCTGGTCCATGCCCTGGTGGTCTCATGACTCTCAGCTGCACGTATTATCACATCCGCTCGTCCTTTTGACCATGTTTCTCCTCTTTTCTCCTCCCTTCATTGGCTCCCCTTCCCCTTCTGCATCCAGTACAAGCTTTTGCTATTGACTTTCAAAGCCCTCCACGGACTGGCCCCTCCTTACTTGTCTGAACTTCTTTCTCCTCACACCCCTTCTAGCACCCTCCATTCTGGTAGTCAAGGTCTCCTGTCCCAGCCTAGGATTTCCACTTCCCTGTCCCAGATTCATCCCTTCTCACTTGCAGCCCCTCACTCCTGGAACCTTCTTAAGCCCTGCAGATATTTAAAGAGAGCGAACATGTTACCTCTTGATCATCTCTTTTCCAAGCTAAATATACCCAGCTCGCCAAACTGTTCCTCACAATCCATAAGTGGCAGGGGCTCATCTGCCACACCCAAATACCTGAGGAGCCTCCCCCAAGGCTGGAACATTTCTGGCTTGCCCTTAAGTGCTACTTGACTACCCAAGTGCACCAACTGGGCATATACATCTTCAAGTCCTCTTGTAATGTCAGCCATGCAGGTTACCATGCCAGAGACTATGGCAAGTCTCTTGGCAATTCATTATTCATGGGTGGCAGTGGCAGGTTAAGGCCTTTTGGGATTCCTCCTTGCCTTGCACATCCCAAGAAAGGCCATTACACAAAATGCTGGAAAAGGCCGAGAGAATGGCAATGGGACAGAATACCAGAGAAGTGTTTGCCATGCACTAATGAGGCATAGTTACATTGCAGTGAGCTCGACATCACAGCTGTTTAAATATTGTGAGGAAAGGTGCAATCAGTTGAGAGATAGTAATAAACAGGAACAGACAAGGTAAGGGGAACAGAAATTGCCTAACATTAATAATGGCCACAGTTAAGAAAGACTACAGGAGAGAGAAAAGAAATACTAACTGTGTTGACAAGGTTGGAATGGTGAAGTGGAATTAATAGCTTATGGGTGGGGGTGAGGGCATGGGGTGGTGGCAAAGCTGTGTGTGGCACAGGTGGTGGCCATACATCACCTAGTGGTGACCACATGAGGCAGCAGTGATGGGGGTGGGGTGCTTGATGAGCTGTTATAGCAGGCACTGTGAGGGGCAGCATGGACTTGGGAAGGAGCACTGCCTATGACAAGAGATAACTGATCTATGTTAGGAGGTGAGGGAGGTAGATATAATAGGACCAATGGCAGAGCATCAAGGTGGGAGACCTAATGGTGGGAGGGGAAAAGGAAAAGAGAAAGAAAACAAGAGAAAAGATGGGGGGAAAGGGAAGTGAAAGGGAAAGGGGGGAGGAAGGAAAGATGGGAAGCATGCAAAAAGAAAAGAAGGAAAGAAAGGGGTAAGAAGTACAGTGAGAAAAGATAATAGTGAAGGAACAAAATGGAAAGGCACTATCAACACCCACCCACCCCTTTGCTGCCCCAAGGAAAAGAGGTTCACAACCACCCAATGGAGCCCTGACCAACCACCACCACCCGACAGGACCTCCCCAGGGGGCCAACACCACCCTCCCTGCTGCCATAATGTCCCACCATCCAACCATGTGCTGGAGGCACCACCCATCACCTGCTGCTTTCAAGATATTATTTTATTGACCATTATCCCTATCACAACATACATGCAGTGAAACGTAATTCAATACTACGGAATCCTTACAGTCATAAGCCTCTCAATCCTATAGATTGCGCAGGTATCCTCTGAGACTCCAGGAGCCATTTTTGCCCTATCATGAACTTTGGAGAGCTCAACAATCCTCGGGCACCCCAACCCCTGAGAAAAATTAAGATGGGACAACTGACTATTTTTATGTAATGGTGCATTACTTGCATTTTGTTACAACATGTCCATTCCCAGGCCTATTTTAGTCCAACAATTTTTTTCAACGAGGTGGAAGCAACAAGATAACTTAGTGTTTGCAAAAATACATTTTTTTCTAGTGAGAAAATAAAATGTTGAGTTACATTGATATACCCCAGATTTTCCAGTTGTGGCCCAATTTGGAAGATCACTGACTTTGAGGTCACAGGCCACATCAGGGGCCCTTGGGTCACATGCAACTCACAGGCTGCACTTTTTCCACTTCTGCTACAGGTGTTCACACAGAGCGAACACTAAGTCAACACAGATAAATGTGTATGCGATTGCCACCTTCATTTGTCTCTATTATCCTTGCTCAGACATAATGCTGACTGGGTGACCTCGGTCAATTATTCTTAGCATAATCAACCTCAGTCCATTATTGTAAGGACAAAATTGTTAAGGAGGCAACATAAACCATCCTGAGCTGCTTAGAGGGATGGCAGAATAAAAATGTAATAGCTGGCTATTATTGCTGCAAACCTCCAGACAAAATAGTATAATAAGGAACAACATGTAATTACTTAATGCTTTCTCCCCCTTTACCTAGCTGGTGTTTTCCATAATAGTATAGAAAAGCTGATGGACTGAATCTTACAGTCCCATAAACAAATGTAGCACCATGATTGTTGTAACAAGAGCAAGCAATTTCACAAACTGATTTAATACATTTTTGTGTGATTCAAAATGTATCTATGATAGTGAACATTACCTTGATACCCAATGTAATCTCTGATCTCTTAACTACTCCACGTTAGAATCTGACACAATACATCATAAGACTCCCAGAGAGTCAGCTATGATCAAGAGCATCAAAGTTTAAAAAACTCAATTCCACTGTATTCTTAGAGAAAGTATCAAGATTTACTGAGACCCCTGTACTTGGTGACACTGATACCATAAAAATACCTTGAAAAGAGAAAGCTCAAAAGTGAGGGAAAATACAACAATTTGCCTTTGTGTTGTCTTTTTAAGAAATAGAACTACCATTGTATTCTGAATAAAGTATAAAGCTCTGAAGGGGAAAGGCACAGGGAGAGCATTTATACAAGAAAATGCAAGACTGTTGAGCTGTATTTTTTATATATAAAAATGAGTTCTGACTACTTTTCTTCTAAAACATTTTTGTTTTCCACAAAGGAAAGCATAGCAGGGGAAAAAAGAGTGAATATAGCATCTACAAAACCAGGGGCACATATCTGAAAATAGAAAAAGCATTTTCTTCCCTATACCTTGCAGCTTATAAAAGCAAAATGATCTCTGGGTTCTCATCCCCTACAGTATAAGCATTCATGAGTGTTTGATAAGGATAAGGATTTCCGATGGATTAGCTAGCTATGTTCTGCCTTGATAGAATGAAAAGATGGAATGATAAATTGTATAAGGTGTGCTAGTCATCGCATCAAGTGGAAAGAGTTGCTTTTAACATTGGAGTGTAAAGAAGTAATTTACACTTATATCTTGACAACATTAAGTAAGTGTCAAAAGGGTTTTTTTTTTTAAAAAAACTAAGCTATTTAATATCGCTATGAAAATTACACGCACCTCACTGGGGGTCATACAAACAGTAAACAATCATCATACACTCAACGCACAATCACAAGTTCCAATTTTTAAATCTTTTTTCAAGTCACACCAAATTCACAATGTATGAACTAAAACACTTTTTAAACAATGTTTAAGGTATACAGGAGATCAAGGTACACCAGAACCAGGAAAAAGAAATTATATACATGCATACATATATACATACATACATACACACACACACACAAACACCTACCTACTATATTTTAACTCGGTCTTACTTTCTCTGCCTTTGTTCTTGTCATATGCTTTCAAGTTGTTTCCAACTTATGGTGACCCTAACATGAACCTATCATGGAGTTCTCTTGGCATGTTTCTTCAAAGGGGATTTGCCATTGCCATCCTCTGAAGCTGATAGTGTGTGATTTGCTCAGGGTCACCTGGTGGTTTTCATGGCTGTGCAGGGTTTTGAATTCTGGTCTCCAGAGTTGCTGTCCAACACTCATACCACTACACCACACTGGCTATCTCTGCCTACTGGAATTTTAATCGCTGTTCAAAAATTGGTGACAATCAAACATTGTGTTAATACAGTTGGCCCTCTATAACCACAGATTCTGTATCCATGGTTTCAAGCATCCATGCCTTGAAAATATTTTAAAAAATGTATACATTCCAAATAATAAACTTTGATTTTCCAAATTATGTAAGGGCCACCATCTTACTATGCCATTGTATTTAATGGGACTTGAGCATCCATAGATTTTGGTATCCATGGGTGGCTTTGGAAGCAAACTCTAGCAGAGAACAAGGGCCCACTGTACATCGTTTAGCATGAAAGGAATGAGCCACAGGCCCAATACAGACAACCCAAAAAGGCCGTCTGTGAGACGAGATTAGTGTTAGGGAGCACGCAGCATCCACACGCTCCTTAACCCTAGCACGTGACGATGCCTGCACCACAACTGCGGCACCAAAAAGGAGCAGTGTTTCCCCGCTCCTTTTTTGCTGCACAGCTTCACCGCTGCATCTAGCTGCTGCAGCGAAGTTCTGCAGCAAAAAGAGGTGGCGCCAGACTGCCCTTTTTGGGCAGTCTGTACTGCCCCACAGTGAACCTCAGGTTGCCATGCACCTTCTCCATTCCAATGTGGTCCAAGCAAAAATTCAGGTATTTCAATGTTCGTTTCTTCTAAATAAACACAAAGGCAGAGTTTAGAAGTATCAAATTAAAAGCAATTATGGGGCAAAACAGATGGGCAAGAAAAAGTGACAATAAGAGCTGTTTGACAGTAGAGCATACTCCCTCAGAAAGTGGTGGAGTTTCCTTCCTTTCCTGGTGTTGAAACAGAGGCTGGATGGCCATCTGTGAAAGGTCCTTTTTGTGAGCTCCTGCATGGCATTGTTGTGAATTCTTTCAGTGTGCATTGTAGGAGGTTGGACTGGATGACTCTTGTAGTCTCTTCCAACTCTACGATTCTATGATTCTAATTTTAATTTCATTTTAAGGATATGTAAGGCAGTAATTTTTCCAATATCTTGCCATTCTCTTACCCATCCTATTTACTCCCCTCCAAAGGTAAAAGCAATAAGAAATGCATCAAACAACACAAGTTACTTTTTAAACACTGTAATGAGCAATAGGAACCAAATTACTTTTAAATAGTTCCTTTCAAAGCTTTGCACTTAGATCTGATTTAGCCAAAGTTCAAAACATCTAGGTTCCACACTGGATCACAATTTTAAAAACACTTTCTTTCTGTTCTTCCATTTAAATGCACTTAACATTGATTGGATTGCATCATGATATTTATAATGAAGCTGATACAAACACTAACAAAAAGAATTTAAAAAGACAACTGTGAAGTAAAATCATATAACAATAAACATTCTGTTTGCAATATTCATGAAATTTTGGGGGGAGAAATTTTTAATTTACAATATTGCTTCTTACAATGATTCAATTAATTTCATATTCGATCTGGTCTGTGATTATGTTTAGCTAAGCTAGACAAGGATAAATAAGGATACTAAGGACGTCATTTTGAAATTAACAGGAATAAGATTAAATGTTCAAATATGAGCACTGATTGTCCTAATGGATCCATGTGGAATCCTATTCAATTAAGTAAAGATCTATCCAATTGTTCAAATCCTACTAATGTAATTGGGACATTTTAACAATGATGTTGTGTTGTCAGCAATTCAGGAAATGAGCTATTAAACGAAGTTCATGGTTCCAAATACCAATATAGGAAATGTTGACAACATAATGGAAGAGTCTCAGAAAGCAATATAAAAATGTTGACTAAATATAGCACACACTATGCTATTGATAATCTGGAACAACTTTTATTAGATTTTAGATCTATTTCACCATGATTTCCTAAAGTTAATATGCTTGAAAATAACAGGAGAGAAGGGGGGAATCCTAGGTTCATCCCTTCTTTTTTTACTTGCATTGCTCACCCACACATAAAAAGTGATGGTCTGAAGAGGAGAGCCTCCTCTGAACACAGAGTCTCTCTGGATAGTCCTTATAGTCAGCCCTGGTGGCGCAGTGGTTAAATGCCTGTACTGCAGCCACTCACTCAAAACCATAAGGTGGCGAGTTCAAGACCAGCAAAGGGCTGAAGCTCGACTCAGGCTTGCATCCTTCTGTGGTTGCTAAAATGAGTACCCAGATTGTTGGGGGGCAAATAGCTTACAATTGTAAACCGCTTAGACACTCCTTAAGGGTATGAAGCGGTATATAAATGAAGCTGTTTGTTTTGTTTTGTTTGTTATAGTCTTTTCGAACTCTATGATTGTATGAAAAGCATCTAATGTCTCATTGTGTTGCATTAGAGGACTTTTGAGAAAACAAACAATCATCATGAAAATGTTTTCAATAATAATGAAGTGCAATCCCATGGATCTGGGTTAATGTCACACTTATAGCCAGAGAAACCTGTCTTGATTCAGGGACTTGAACAAGTTGACTGCTACCAACTTCTGTCTTTCGGTTATTTTTTTAAAAGTTCTGTTTGTTCATCAGCAGTGTTGTATGCAGTTCAATTTGTGGTCCAAAAATTAGAAATTAGACTTCTTCATCTTGAAATGTGAGATTACTCTTTTAGGGGGTGCAAACATTAATCAAACATTCTCTAAGGGTGTGGGGTACAGAAAAGGTTGGGAACCACTGCCTTATGCCAAATCTATCACAGGATTTCCTTGGCAAGATTTTTCAGAAGGGGTTTGTTTTTGCCTTCCTCTCAAGCTGAGACAGTGTGACTTGCCCAAGGTCATCCAGTGGGGATTCAAACCCTGGTCTTCATAAGAGTAGTCCAGAGTAATAGTAGAATTGCTCACTTTCAAATAAACACAAAGTGCATGGAATGCCACAGGGATACATTTTTCCTACTCTGTTCCCATTTAAATTAGCGATGGTTAAGGTAAAGAATCCTTTAGCCAAGAATTGCAAAAATATGAGAAAGAACATATACGCTTAGACAAGTAAATTTTAAACCAGACTATAAAATGTATTGTTTAACTATCCATATTCAACTTCTCTTTTGTTCTTCTCATTTTTATATTTCTAGTTGTTGATGAACTGGCTGTGTTTGGCATAATTAACACAGAGGTCTTCAGAACTCAATGACTGAAAATAATTGCTTCTCTCTTTTCTTTCCTGAGTACACTGAAGCCCAACCTAAAGATTTAGAGCTGACTGGACAAATATAAAGGATGTCAGAAACAGTGACCGCTGACATGCCATTCAAGGCGCATGGAAGAGAGTTCAGGCTTGAATGCCTCTAAACCGCTCATTGGTAAGATCAGCTATCAGTGAGGCACAAGTGTAAGTCAGCACAATTCACTGAGCCTGCTATGACCTTAAAATCATTGCTCCTGGGGCATGTTCATCCACCAATTAGTTTATATGTTCACTGGAAATCCATTGCTCAGTAAATGCACTGGTCTCTCATTCCACGGTGTTGATGAAGTGTGTGTGATGGCTTTCTCTTCACAACTTGACCCCTAAAGCTGACCCATCTGAAACTGAGGTATTCATGCCACTTGAGTACACCCCTGCTTATCGCAGGTCTCGATATTTTCTTCACTCCCTTCCCCCCTCTTAACCTAGAAGCCTTCATTAAACAACCAAACAGAACATGATTTTAAATACACAAATGTTCTGGAGAACATCAATATACAAGGGATTTTTTTTAATGTACGGAACTGAAAGAAAAGCATACACACACAAATAGAAATTGCTTAACCCAGAAAGCTTTTGAGCTTATTTCAGGAGGAAAAAGGACTATGTTGCTCTTGTCAAGAACAGTAAGAAGGTAGACAGACGGCTGGGTTGTATCCATTCATGATACTAAAATGCAGAAAAGTGAGGGTTGTATTGTTGTTTTTTCAGTCAAGCATCAAAGATTAATGTATTAATTACATAAAATACATTAGAGAGACTATATCACATATATATGCTCCTCCACTTATCAATAAGATTAATTCTACATTCTTATAAATATTTATTTTTGTAATGGCTACATAAAAGTGATTCAATGTTCAAAAGCCAAAAGAATATTTTCAATTTGATGTCCACTTTTCTTCCTAGCTTTTGACAGTGCAGAACTTATCCATTTATATTATGTAGTACCACTGGCAGTAATTTAAAATCATGTTTTAATAATATAGCTATTGCTTGGCTAACTACCAGGAGTACTGTAAAGTGCCAAGTACTTTGACATCTTCTACAAACTTACAGTGTCCTGCAGAGCAAATATCAACATGACAATAACTGTTTTTTCAAAAAATTCAGCATTAAACTAATACTGTTTTTCTACTTTAAAAACGTTCTTAAAATCAATCAATTTTTATTTTTTAAAAATTTCAATATAATTGTATTCAGCTTGCAAAAGGGCTTGCATGATATCACTTATTAACTCATCCATTGTTTAAACTTAGCAAAAAGTAATTTAATTACTCTAAAATAAGTAATAAACTGGCTATAGCAAGCACTGTTTGGACTGTAATGCACTTCAATCGACCAACAAAGGAGTATTGTCCAGAATTTCTCATACACACACACACACACACACACACACAGAGCATACGCATGGTTGAAACAGAAGTGTACATAGTCCTAGCTGTATGGAATGTGTGTGTGTGTTTATGAGAATACCAACAGTCCCTATATCTATTATACTCACCCCTGAACACACAACATTAAACTATCAGTCTGTGAACATTAGAAAAGAATATTATAAGGACTAAAAGCTAGCAGAGGCTTCTCAAAACACGTCATGTCAGACTGATCTTATCTTTTTAAATATACCTTTAAAAGTTATATATTTGGTAGCTCAGGGGAATGATATGGATGCTATTTGTATATCTACAAGAGGCCTTTTATAAGGTTCCCCATGACATTCCTGTAGTCAAGCTGGCAACATGGTAGCTAAGTATTTCTTTATAAAAAAATTTTTTTA
This sequence comes from Urosaurus nigricauda, assembly GCA_034509955.1. Lineage (NCBI taxonomy): Eukaryota > Metazoa > Chordata > Lepidosauria > Squamata > Phrynosomatidae > Urosaurus > Urosaurus nigricauda. Next base: position 353,365,613 of record JAOEGL010000001.1, on the reverse strand, counting down.
TTAATTAAGAAACATCAAATTCACAAACAACTACAAACATTAAAGAATACATAACAAAACAAAATAACCAAAAACAAAAAAGCATATATACACAAAAATCATAGAATCATAGAATAATAGAGTTGGAAGAGACCACAAGGGCCATCCAGTCCAACCCCCTGCCATGCAGGAACTCCAAATCAAAGCATCCCAGACAGATGGCCATCCAGCCTCTGCTTAAAGACCCCTAAGGAAGGAGACTCCACCACACTCCGAGGGAGTGTGTTCCACTGTCGAACAGCCCTTACTGTCAGGAAGTTCCTCCTAATGTTGAGGTGGAATCTCTTTTCCTGCAGTTTGCATCCATTGTTCCGCGTTCTAGTCTCTGCAGCAGCAGAAAACAAGCTTGCTCCCTCCTCAATATGACATCTCTTCAAATATTTAAACAGGGCTATCATATCACCTCTTAACCTTCTCTTCTCCAGGCTAAACATCCCCAGCTCCCTAAGGCGTTCCTCATAGGGCATGGTTTCCAGACCCTTCACCATCTTAGTTGCCCTCCTTTGGACATGCTCCAGTTTCTCCACATCTTTTTTGAATTGTGGTGCCCAGAACTGGACACAGTATTCCAGGTGAGGCCTGACCAAAGCAGAATAGAGTGGCACTATAACTTCCCTTGATCTAGAAACTATACTTCTATTGATGCAGCCTAAAATTGCATTGGCTTTTTTAGCTGCCGCATCACACTGTTGACTCATGTTCAGCTTATGGTCTACTTGGACTCCTAGATCCCTTTCACATGTGGTCTCATTCAGCCAGGTGTCCCCCATCCTATATCTGTGCATTTCATTTTTCCGCCCTAAGTGCAGAACCTTACATTTCTCCGCATGGAATTTCAGATCTCCATCTTCTTGCATATACCACCCTAGCAACTGTTATCATAAAAAAGTATTCCATTGTATTTCCCTTCCCATCTTTTGTCTGTCATATCTAGAAGGAACATTTTGGGGTCTTTCTTAATCTCAATTTTTAATAACGCTTTATTTTCCTCATGGATTCAGGACAAATATCCTTGGGTCTTTCTACATGTCCACCACATGTGCAAGAAGGTGCCCTTTTCCTCCTTACATTTCGAACATCTACTATTCAGAGATGTATTAGGCTTTGTAACCTGGTAAGTGTTAAATACTATCTAAACTGAAGCCTGTAAAAGTTCCCTCTGATCATAAATAAATGTCATATTTCAATGTATATTTCAATGTCTTAGACCAATTTTTTCCCATTCATCAATCTGGATTATACAACCTAAACCTTGGGCCCACTTTATCATAACTTCCTTAATTTGTTCTTCTTCCAGCTCCTATTTTCATAATACCTGATAAATTTAAGATATCAGGTGTTCTGAATCATTCTAAAGAATATTTTCTAGTTCTGATTTTTCTTATGTTATTCCATACAATTTCTAATCAATTGAAAACTTTTCTTTAATTTGCCTAAACCAGAACCAATTGCATTTAAATCCTGCTTCATTTAGTTCTTCCTGGGATTTCATTACTTGCTTTCCATTCTCCATTTTCAAGATATCATAATATGCTTTTGCCATATCATTGTATCTATGGAAAATTTCATTCACAGAAATAGTTTCTGGATGCTTTCTGTTTATTCTATATTTTTCTCATACCCTCAATAAGGCTCTTCTTACCAGGTCATTTTTAAAATCATGATTTACTTTAACCTTCTCATAAAACAGGTAGGTGTGCCACCCATAGATATTATCAGCAACTTCCAGATATAAAAGACCTCTATTCTCTGGTCTTAGCCACTCTTTGATCCACTCTAAGCAGCTTGCATAAAAAACAACAACTTTAAATTAGGTAAACCCAGACACACCCCCCCCCCCTTGATATATCATCTTATCATCTTGGTGGGATTTTACTTTGATTTGGGGTTTCCTACCTGCCCATATAAATAATAATAATAATAATAATAATAATAATAATGGCTTTATTTATAAAGCGCTGTAAGTGTGCATGGCGCTGTACAAAAATCAAATAAAATCAAGAATATGTAAAAAGCCTGCCTATGGCGTATAATCTAGAGATTAAAACAAGTTAAAAACATCATAAGAAACAAGTTAAAACAGCAGATATCAAATATTAAATCAAGCATAAAAACAACTAGGTCACAGTCACAAACTTCCTGGGAACGTTTCCCTAAACAATATGGTCTTTAACTCGGTTTTAGAACTGGTTAGAGACGTGTTGAGCCGTGCTTGTAATGGGAGGAGGTTCCAGGAGTGAGGGGCAGCAAGTGAGAAGGGACAAATCTGGAATAGGGCAGTGGAAATCCTGGGCTGGGACAGGAGACCTTGGTTACCAGAAAGGAGGGAACAGGTGGGAATATAGGGAGAAAGAAGTTCAGAGAGATAGGGAGGGGCCAGCCCATGCAGGGCTTTGAAAATGAGCAGAAGAAGCTTGTACTGAATGCGGAAGGGAAAGGTGGGCCAGTGGAGGGATGACAATAGAGGGGATACATGGTCATACCGGCGTGCGAGTGAGATAATACGAGCAACTGAGTGCTGAACAGAAATTAATGGGTGGAGGTGAGAGAGAGGAAGCCCTGCCAGGAGAAGGTTACAGTAATCTAATCGTGAGACCACTAGGGCATGGACCAAAAACTTTGCAGTAGAAGCCAAGAGATATGGATGGATTTTGGAAATATTATAGAGAAAAAAAAATCTACAGACCTTGGCTGTGGCCTGGTTCTGAGGGATAAATGACAGAGAGGAGTCAAAAATGAAACCAAGACTGCGGACATCCTGAACTGGCTGAAAAGAGATATTCTCGACAGAAATAGAAAAAGAATATTAGAGGGTAGGCTTAGGAGGGAAAACAAGAAGCTCCGTCTTGGACATGTTGAGCTTCAAGCGCCAATGATGCATCCAGTGGGAGATAGCTGTCAGGCAAATGAAACTTGTTGCTCGAGCCTTGGAGAAAGGAGAAAAGATACAGCTGAGTATCATCGGCGTACAAATGATAAGAAAAACCAAAAGAACTGATAAGTTTACTGAGAGACAGTGTGTATAAAGAGAACAAGAGGGGATCCAAAACAGAACCCTGAGAAACTCCAACAGATAGGGGAACAGAGGATGAAGTCTGGCCACCTGAGACCACTGCAAAAGATCGATCCGACAGGTAGGATCTAATCCAATCAAGAACAGAGCCCGAGAAGCCAAGGTCAGAAAGTAAGTCAACTAAGAGACAGTGGTCCACAGTGTCAAAGGCTGAGGACAGATCGAGAAGGACAAGGATAAAGGCCATTCACTTTGGCCCGCAGGAGATCATTTGAGACCTTAGTGAGGGCCATCTCTGTGGAGTGCCGTGGGCAGAAACCAGACTGGAAAGGGTCCAAAATGGAGTTGGTTTCGAGAAACTCAAGACAGCGAGAGTAGACAACTAGTTCCAAAACCTTAGAAAGAAAAGGAAGAAGAGAGACCAGGCGATAGCTAGACAAGGAAGAAGGGTCAAGAGAAATTTTTTTCAGAATAGGGGAAACTAGAGCGTGTTTAAAGACCAAGGGGAAGGAGCCCGTAGAGAAAGAGAGGTTAAAGATGTAGAGGAGGGAGGGCAAAAAAGAAGTTGCTATGGAGATTAGGAGATGAGAAGGAACTGGGTCAAGAGAACAGGTTGTGGGTATGGAAGAGTTCAGCAGCATAGAGAGTTCACCCGGAGAAACAGAAGAAAACACAGAGCATTTGTTAGGAGGAACCAGGAGATTGACGGTAGGAATGAAATCAGAAAGAGTCAACTCCAACCGAATAGTAGTGATCTTTGTAATGTAATAATTGTCATAAAATCTGTAATCTCCCCTGCCAGTCTCTGCCATTAGAGTTTAAAGAGTACATAACAAAACCAGAGACTTTCTCATATTCTTTAAGATGTTGCATTACTGGTGCAACACTTTCAAGTGTATCAGCCAAATAAAGGACTGTATCATCCGCATAAAGACGTAATTTAAATTATACCCCTTTATTTTTACACCCTTCACTATTTCTAACCGTCATCTACAAGCATTTGTCCATCTTCTCACTGCAGCAGAACTACTGACTCTCCCTCTTGTCCCAAACATATCCAGAAATTATTTTTAGAATTACTTTTAACCTGTCCTGTGAGCCTCAGCTCACTCTGAGGTTCGGTCCTGATTATTTTCTCCGATTTGTTTGCATTCGTCCTTGGTTTCTTCCTTCTCATGCTTCTTATAAATATCCTTTTAAATCTCTACTCATCTTAAAGTTACTTAAAGTTACTTTAAGTAGGGGGGGAGACAGCATTCTGGAAGGCGAAAGGGCTGGAGAGAATAGTCAAACTGACATAGAGAGAACAAGGCAAACAGTGCAAGGACCCATCAGTAGGAGGCAAAAAAACGTGCAAAGGCAGCAAGTAAAGAGGACACATGGTCTTAGATCTCTCTACATTAATGCACAAAGTATGGGAAATAAGCAGGATGAACTTGAACTCCTAGCACAACAAGGGAAATAAGATATAATAGGCATCACTGAAACCTGGTGGGATGAGTCTCACAACTGGAATATAGAAATAAAGGGTTATAACCTTTTTAAGAGAAACAGGACAAACAGGAAAGGAGGAGGAATAGCATTATATGTCAGGGATCTCTTCACCAGTGAAGAGATCCAAGACATCAATACTGGAAGCCAAGTAGAGAGCATCTGGATAAAAATTAAAGGAGAGGGAAACAACAGGGATGTTACTGTGGGAGTCTACTACAGACCCCCAAGTCAGACAGAGGAATTGGATGATGCCTTTCTAGGACAGATGACCACACACTCAGAAAAGAGAGATGTAGTAGTGATGGGGGACTTTAACTATCCAGATATTTGCTGGAAGTCAAACACAGCCAAATTGTCAAGGTCTAGCAAATTCCTCATTTGCCTCGGAGACAATTTCATTGTCCAAAAGGCGGAAGAGGCAACAAGGGAATCAGCTATTTTAGATCTGATCTTAACCAACAGGGATGACCTAGTCAATGGAGTGTAAGTGGTTGGATCCTTAGGGGGAAGTGACCATGTTCTCCTGGAGTTTGTTATACAGCGGAAAGGGGAAGCCAGGCATAGTCAGACACGCATTCTAGACTTTAGGAGAGCTGATTTCAATAAACTTAGAGAAATACTGGGGGTGATCCCATGGTCAGGAAAACTAAAAGAGAAGGAAGTTCAAGACAAATGGGAGTTTCTCAAAAGGGAGATACTGACGGCACAATTTCAAACAGTTCCAATGAGGAAGAAAAATGGGAGGTGTCTCAAGAAGCCAGGATGGATGACTAAGGAACTTTCAACTGAGATAAGCCTTAAACAGAACATGTATAAGAAATGGAAAAATGGGGAAATCACCAAAGAGGAATTCAAACAGATAGCTAGTACATGTAGGGGTAAAGTCAGAAAAGCTAAAGCGCAAAATGAACTCAGGCTTGCTAGAGAGGGTAAGAACAATAAAAAGGGCTTTTTTGGATATGTCCACAGCAAAAGGAAGAAGAAGGAAATGGTTGGGCCACTGCTTGCAGAAGATGCCAAAATGCTAACAGGGGACAGAGAAAAGGCAGAATTACTCAACACCTTCTTTGCTTCAGTCTTCTCAGAAAAGGCAAAGGATGCTCATCCTAAGGATAATGGAGCAGAAGACAGAATAGGGGAATTTCAGCACAGAATAAGTAAAGAGATAGTACAAGAATACCTGGTTAACCTAAATGAATACAAGTCTCCATGACCAGATGAACTACATCCAAGGGTACTAAAAGAACTGGCAAATGTAATATCAGAACCACTGGCAATAATCTTTGAGAACTCCTGGAGAACAGGAGAAGTCCCAGCAGACTGGAGGAGGGCAAACGTCCCCCATCTTCAAAAAAGGAAAAAAAGAGGATCCAACAATTATTGTCCAGTTAGTCTGACCAGGAAAGATTCTGTAGCAGATCATTAAGCAGAGAGTCTGTGAACATTTAGAAGCCAATGGCATAACCACAAAAAGTCAACATGGGTTTCAGAGAAACAAGTCATGCCAAACAAACCTGATCTCTTTTTTTGATAAAATTACCAGCTTGGTAGATGAAGGGAATGCTGTGGACATAGTATATCTCGATTTCAGTAACGCCTTTGACAAGGTTCCCCATGACATTCTTGCAAACAAGCTTGTAAAATGTAGGATAGACAAGTTAACTGTTACATGGATTTGTAATTGGTTGAGTGGCCAAACCCAATGGGTGCTCAACAATGGCTCCTTTTCAACCTGGAAAGAAGTGACAAGTGGGGTCCCACAGGGTTCTGTCCTGGGCCCAGTGCTATTCAACATCTTTATTAATGATTTGGATGGCCGAATTGGGGGCATGCTTATCAAATTTTCAGATGACACTAAACTAGGAGGAGTAGCTAATACCCCAGAGGACAGGATCAAAATTCAAAATGACCTGAACAGACTAGAAAGCTGGGCCAATGCTAACAAAATGAAATTCAACGCAGAGAAATGGAAGGTACTGCACTTAGAGCGGAAAAATGAAATGCACAGATATAAAATGGGGGACACCTGGCTGAATGAACCTACGTGTGAAAGGGATCTAGGAGTCCAAGTAGACCATAAGCTGAACATGAGTCAACAGTGTGATGTGGCAGCTAAAAAGGCCAATGCAATTTTAGGCTGCATCAATAGAAGTATAGTGTCTAGATCAAGGGAAGTAATAGTGCCATTCTATTCTGCTTTGGTCAGGCCCCACCTGGAATATTGTGTCCAGTTCTGGGCTCCACAATTCAAAAAGGATGTGGAGAAACTGGAGCATGTCCAAAGGAGGGCAACTAAGATGGTGAAGGGTCTGGAAACCATGCCCTATGAGGAACGACTTAGGGAGCTGGGGATGTTTAGCCTGGAGAAGAGAAGGTTTTGTTTTAGCAGGTTTTTGATATGTAATCAGGCTTTTGACTGGAGTGTGTATGTTTTATTTATTTATTTTAATTATTGTATGCTTCTAAATGATTTTCTATTTTATTAATTGTGACAATTTAAATTGCTTTCAATTGAGTATTTCCTGTTAATTATGTTGTGATAATTAGGTTAGTTGAGAGAGTCCATTCAACTGCCTGTGTTACACAATAATAATAGCAATATCAAGTACATTTCTACACTACTTATCAGTTAACTAGCACTCCATAAGGGGTTTACAACATGTAAGCCAATTGCCCCCAACATTCTCGGTACTCATTTTACTGACCAACAAAAGGATGGAAGGCTGAGCAGACCTCTTCTAGGGAGTGAAAGGACAGGCCAAACTCCATCAGTCCTGTCCTAGGGTATGAAGCAGAGCCCTACCTCCAGTCCATCTGCCTTGGTCCAGGCCTCAGAGGGAGAGAAGAACTTTTGGACCTGATCTCTTCCCCACCACCATTCCCTTCTCCTTTTGTGTCGTGTCTTCTTAGACTGTAAGCCTGAGGACAAGGAACTGTCTAATTAAAATAGCCTTTAGGGCTGAAGAGCAGGGTAAAAATAAATATTATTATTATTGTTGTTGTTGTTGTTATTAATGTTGTAGCTACAGTACCAGCATTTAACCACTGCGCTACCAAGGCTCCTTATGATGACACGATCATCATTATCAGATCCTGTTATTTGGATGGTGTAGTGTATTAATGTGAGTACACCTGTGTGACATGACAAGTAGGAAGAATGGGAAGAAATATCTGAAAACAGTAGATAATAAAAATACAGTAGCTTGACAATTAACTCTGATCTAATTAGCAGCCATATGTAAAACTGAAAGTGGAAATCAATGACACAGAATTATAAATTCTGGTTTTAAACTCTTTTTTTTTACAGATTTACGTTTGATTTTGTTTAATTTTGTTTGTAAAATATAGGCTACTTTGATGGTGTGAGACTACAAACAATAAAACAATTGAAATACAGCATTATGAACTGGGAAATACAGACCACAATTTTCTTTAATCCACATTTTAATTTACTAAAAATTGTTAAAGAAATAAAAGATTATTCAGGTCACTACTTGAGCTCATTCCAATATGACTCCTGAAAGCAGCAATTACGAAGTATAAAACCACACCAGAGCTTCAAAATCTACACACAGATACCACTGCTAAATTTCAGAATTTGCACAATTTCCAGAGTTAGTTCAGAGTTGTACTGTAACAATGAATGCGGCTGCAGAGGGGATAGAGATGGAGTTTATTGCACTCATATTACATTATTCTCCTATTAGGGAGTAACAAGCAGTTTCCTATCTAGGCACTGAACAGAAGAACTTAACTTCAGCAGAGCTACCACATTATGTGCCATATTAAACCTTTCCTTTGTAGCTAATTTTACTTCATATGCCATCTCTTGCCTAGTAATGTTCTACTGATGTTGCTATCAGTGATATATATGCAACATAGATCTACCTATGTTGCGTATATCTGATAGCGAGACCAGTAGAATATTACTAGGCAAGAGATGGCATGTTTATCAATATTATTAGTGGCTTATATTCCTGACATTACAGCTTGGAATTTCCCCTTAGCGTGCAATCCTATGCACATCAGCTTCCAAGATTAATTCCCAGTTAATTTAATTAACCCTCCTCATAGACAAGTGTGAATAGCATTGCAAAATAAGTCCAAAACAAGTAATATCTAGGCTCCATGTGACTATATCCAGAATTAATCTGTCAGGAATCTTTGTTAAAACAAACCATTTACAATTATTAACAAACGCCTTTCCAAATACTAATAGCAAATTTCTTTTAGTCTATTAACTTGAAATACCCACACTATTTAGAAATGTATAAAAAGAAGGATCTATCAAAAACTGAAGTGATGGTAAATTAGGATATTTTTTAAAGAATTACTGTATACCACCACTTATGCTGTGAAATGGTGTGGCAGTAGCATATTGTCTGGTCATGCAAGAGAACCAGAATTGGGAGCAATCTAAATGGATCCTTGTCAACATAGATATCAGGGGTGATGTCTTGAGTCTTTAAAAGGAAGATGGATTTTTATGAACCAGAACAAACAAAATCTTTGAAAATACTTCCAGAGCGCAGTGCTCAGCTGACAGCAACCATGGAGGAATTCATCCATTTTGTTCCTTTTACCAGAAAATAGATTTGTCATGGTGACAGCCCCTACAAAAATAGGAGGCAGAATTAAGAAAATTCTTACTGAAAGAATTGCAGCAAAAAATGGAAGTGTAGGAGAAATATATTCAGTAGGCCAAAGGGTTTGGGGGCACCAGGAGGAAAAGATATTCATCTTTTACCCCAGAAAACACATCTCAAAGCACAGGGAGAGGTGGGTAAAAAATAAAGTATTGCTGTTGCTGTTGTTGTTGATGATATTTCCATTTTATCTATAACCAATTCATAGGAAATGATGAGTTCTAAAAATTTAGACTCCCTTCAGGAAAGCATAGTGTCTAGATAAAAAGAAGTAACTTTGCTTTGATCAGACCACACCTGAAGTAATATGTCCAATTCTGAGCATCACGGTTCAAGAAAGATATTGACAAGCTTTAATGTCTAGAGTAGGACAACCAAGATGGTAAAGGATATGAACACCACACCCTATGAGGACCATTTGAGGGAACTGAGTAGTGGAAGGAAAGACTGAAAGGCAATATGACAGCCAGCTTCACATATCTGAAGGGCTGTCAAGAACGTCCTCATAATAACATCAGTTTGACATCAGAATGGGCTGCATTTGAAGGTGGTGGATTCTCCCTCATTTAACTTTTTGAAAAAAGATTGGATGCCCTTCTGTCAATGATACTGGCAGGGGTTTAGATTAGATGACCCTTAGAATCCTTCCCAGCTCTACTGTTTTATGATTCTGTGAACAATCAAATAATGCAGTGATTCCACTTTGTGGAATGTTTGGATGGATTGCTAACCTGAATGGTAAATGAAAATGTAGGATTTGTTTATTTAATTTTGTATATTTTCTTATTTTTTTAGAAAGTGAGGTGAAAGCTGTTCCCAAGGCAGTTATGGGAAATACATCACCATGCACAGATGGCATACCTATATAGCTGTTAGCAGCTTTAGAGATAGATTCATTCAACAAAAATCTAACAACAAGCATAGAAAACAAAAGAACAGCCTACAGGATGAAGTGTTCAATATGTATTCCCATCCCCAAGAAAGAAGCACCAAGAATTTCAAGTGTCTATCAAACCATTGCAGTAATGTCACATGCAAGGAAAGTGGTGCATATCATATACAAAATGAAATTCGATTTAGAGGAAGGAATATTAAAATTGGAGAAAGAATAATCAAAGAATTAAAATATTCAGATAACACCATGTTACTATCAGAAAATAGTAAAAGCCTTTCAATTAAATTTTCTTGTTCTTGAAAAAGCCACGTGAGAAGTCCAGGTTGCAGATGGGCTGCCCAAGTGGATACGGGCTGCCTAAAGCCTGGACATGGGACAATGTGATAACATCCGTTTTTGTCTTTTAGATCTGTCATCTCTTCCACAGGTGTGATAATCTCCTCTGTCAGGATCATCCAATTCATATTCCATTTACTATGTACTGATGTAAAAGAAGAACAATGAAGAAATTTAACAGGGAGAAAACCAATTCATTTGAACTATAGTACTGGAGAGAGTTCTACAGAGACCATGGACTGCCAAAACCACATAGAAAAGGATGTGAGAGCAAATCAAGCCTGAACTCTTACTATAAGTCAAAATGATTAAACTATCGTAATCTGGACACATTGTGAGACAAAATGAGTCATTGGGGAAAAAATGATAATGCTTGGAAAAGAGAAAGGCAGAAACAAAAGAGGAAGAGCATTTTACAGAAGGATTGACACAATCAAGGAAGCCATGCAATACTAGAGAAGGGCTACCAATGATGACTCTGGAAACCAGGGTTCAAATCCTCACTCAACCATGGAAACCCACTGAGTGTCCTTGGGCAAGCCACACAGTCAGCCTTACAGGAAGGAAAGGAAAATTTCCTCTGAACCAATCTTGCCAAGATAACCCTGTGATAAGTTTGCTTTAGATTTGCCATTAGTCAGAAATGACTTGAAGGCACACAAGAATAACAAGAACAACAACTATTGCTACAACTACTGATGGCCCAGGCTCATGGAGGTTTATTTTTCATAGCATCACAAGATGAAGCTGACTTTACAGTACCTAACAACAACTTTTCTTATCTTAATTACAAACTTATATAGTTGGAAACTGAAACACCTTTAGTTTAATTAAATGATACCTATTCTAGACTACAATTAAATATTCAAATCATTTTTTCATAAAACAATAATTCAAGTATCATTTCCCTTCTTCCTGATCCAAGTTATATTTTAAAATCAACAATAGATTGTTGCTTTGTTTGGATAGTGCAAACAAATCCCACCACACCCATTAACGAGGAATCATACTCTGTCTCCTCACACCAACAACTTGCAAGTTACCACTGAAGCCTCTAGTCATGTAAGCCTATAGTCTTTCTCTTTCTCCATTAGTGGTACTAGGCAGTATTAAATAGGACATGATCTCTTTCTAGTTCCGAGAATTGAGCATGCTCAAAATGTTTTGTCTAGTAGACAAATTCCAAGGCTTACAAATGCATAGCAGTTATTTCTGCCCAGGTATCTAAGGGAACTGCACTGCCTGACTCCCAAATATTGGTCCTCAACAGTCTCTCCAAACCATTTAGGTCCCAGCTATTAAGGCATAAATTGGGCACCCCCAGAATATTCCCATCGCCAATGGGGGAATTTCATTATTTAGTTATTCCTGTGTGCCTACTTAAAGCATTTGAATCATCCAGTCTTGTGTCCTTTGTTTCACTTTCTCAACAAGCTCAAGCAGGAGGCCAGAAGGTAGGAGAGTACAAAACAGTGTGCATGTTAAGATTTAAATCCTCTTATAATCATGTTAGCTCCATTGAATCAATGCGATTTACCTTTGTGCTGCCTACCATCCAACAATGGATTCAGATGGTCCACTCTAGTTGGGAATAAGCAGTAGGAGTCATGTCTAAACCTCCAATCCCTTACTAGACTTTTTTTTTTTACCATACTTTTTATTATATTTTAACTTAAATATTTTATACATCCATTATATTTCACTTGCTATACATAGTTTCACATCAATTCACATATTCACTTTCCATAAATTTTTCCAGTCCGATCAATTATGAATAATTATTTTTGAACTTCCATTTTCCCCCAAATAAACTAAGACGAATCTTTACAGAAAAGAAAAATACATTATATATAAATAGGAAAGTGACTCTCCATTTTTTGACACTGACTCATCAAACACCAGACATCAAAGAACATATTTGATCTTCTTTTTCTTTGGGCTGTGAGTTTAGAATTCCGAAACAAACAGAAACTAGAATATGAATTAGAATATTGATTCCTCCTTAATCATATTATTTTATTGTCATGAATACTTCCAAGATTCTATATTACAACCCTTGCACAATGAACAGTATTACATCAAACAACATTACCACTTGTGTACGACATTTTGGCATGCCTTTATTTCTTTTATTTTATTTTATTATGCTACACTGTTGTATTTTATTGTGAATTATTTTCTTTTAATACCTCTGGCATGTGCTGATGCATACCTGACAAAGTTACTATGTACAGAAATAAGATAAAGTGAAAAGCAGAATTTCCCCACAAAGTTTGTATGTTACGGATAGAGATGTTTAAACAGCAACATCTGTTCTACATGCATCATGCTACAAAAGGCATAGAAAGCACCGCAGGAATTGATTTGCCTCCTATTCTCCTATTACTGTTGAGACAGAAGAGTCTTTGCAACAGGAGAAAAGTGGATTGTTAGAGTCATGTGGATAATACTCCTCAAAGGAGGTAAATTGCTGTAAGGTGGACAACATTTCGTTCTTCTTCAAGAGACAGTCCACATGACTCCACTTGAACTGACTGAACAGCAGATTCCCAGTGGGACAGAAATACAAGAAGCTTCATCATGTTATGGAATGATCTCTGCCCTGGCTTCTTTATAAAATATGAATACACCCAGCAGAAAAAAGAGGATGCATTATCATTTGTCTATAAACTCTATAAACCAAAACCAGCAACGTTATGAAAGTAAGGAGTGGGGAAATTCCAAATCATTATTATAAAATGCTCAAATCCCTACTTGGCCAAGGAAACACATTGGATGACCTTGGGCAAGTAACACTCTCTCAACTGAAAGGAAGGCAATGGCAAATCTGAACAAATCTTGTCCAGCTCCCCCTCCAAAAAAGCCATGATAGTAGTTAAATGCCTATACTGCAGCCACTCACTCAATATCATAAAGTTACGAGTTCAGTACTAGCCAGGACTCAAGATTGATTCAGGCTTGCATCCTTCCGAGGTCACTAAAATGAGTATCTAGCTTGTTAGGGGCAATTAGCTTACAGTTGTAAACCGGTTAGACACTGCTAGTTCAGTATGAAGTGGTATATAAATGAAGTTTTTGTTTGTTATTTTGATGCTGAGCTGAAATATTAATTCAATATAGCTGCAAAATTCCTGAACTGTTCTGGTCCACTATGAAACTCTAAAGTTATATGCGATGAAGAATAGCTCTGTGAGCCTTATTCTGATATGCTTTTTTAAAATAAATAAATGAAAATAGCTAATAAGTAAATCAATAAATATTTGGGGTTTGGGAAAATGGAAATTAAAATACATATGAAAAAGAGAACAATATATAACTTGGGGAGGAAACATAATACAAAGCAAAGAATAAAAATGAAGAAAGAAAAAAGAATGAAAATGGAGCTGTTGTAATAATATAATATCTAATAATGTGGTCTAGTTCTCTTGGGATATAATCAAATGATTCACATTCATTACACTCCAACCATTGCATTTTTTTAAAAAGAAGTAATCTCTTTAGATAAGTCTCATATAATAAAGATTAGAGACCTCTATGAGTACTATATGCTGTAGTTAAAAGTGAAGTATTTAGCAGCATTAAAAACAACTGAACCAAATAAAACCCTAATCTAGGGTGACATTGTGACATTTCATTATCTGTGGAACTGCACCTACCTTGCTGGAAAGTATTTAATATCATAATAGTGTTTAAAATACAGTATTATAAATATAAGCCCTAGCCATGGATTTTAAAACTATACTCATTACCACAACACCCCAACAAATTAAAATATCAAATGTCACCTTAACCTGTTCTTAAGTGATTAATAGAATGAAAAATTATTCTAACAAAACTGAGCTATTTCAATGAAAATACTTACAAGACAGGTACATTTTTATAAAAGCTCTCTAGTTAATGAAATTGCTACTTTAGGCATAGCTGAAACTGGTGCAAAGCATTTTATAATTTCATAAATATAAGAAAGAAAAGGCATTTTAAAGCAAATGTTTAAGCAGTCACAGCTATTATATTTTGTCAAGCATAATTAATTCCTATATGTATAGTGAGATTTATTTCAAATTAATAGTACAATGTTTTGTAATTACATATCTGCATAATCTCATAAATGTTAACTTTAATACCGTTAAATAAAATAAAGAGTACGCTTATGGTTGAGAAGTAAGCAAACAACTTGGAATAGGGACAGGGAGGCCAAACCCTTTGCCCTTGCATCCCTTTACCTATTCATTCTAGAAGGCCAGTGGACATGGTTTGATTAAACCTGGAGGGATTTAGGAGGAAAGGGCTGTAGATTTTATCAAATATAACCTGTTGTAATTCAACCATTGAAAGACAATGGCTATGCTCCCATGGTACAATAAACCAGGATTTTCCACAATGCACCAGAATTCTTTAGTAGGATTAGTTAATCCAAAGATTATGTTTTATGTCTGTGAAATATCAGGTGATGGAAAACCTAGGATTCTTGTTTTATGATCAAGGTAAACAAAGTGCTAATAGAAGGTCTGTGATTTGTTTTAGTTAGTCCAGTTTGATCCAGGAATCAAGTGGGAGTGGGTGAAAAGTTCACACCAGCTATTCTTTAGAACGTCATGCCTTGTGAATGCAGTTACTGGGTGTAATTTTACTGTATAATGAGTGTAGCATGCCCAAGAGACTGTCATTGTTGCAAACTACATCTCCATCTAAGGCAGCTATTTTATTAAATTAAAGCAAAACATCTCAGCAGAAACCCAAGTGTATCATGTGCATCTTCCTCCTAGCTTGACAGAAAGATTATACCCACCAGCCATGATTGGCACTCCTTATAGCAATAGCAATAGCAAGTACGGTCGCCCCTTGGGACCTGCGGGGGATCCATTCTGGACCCTCCCCCCAAAACTTGCACATATTCAAGCCCCATAGCCTTGAATAGGGCGCATGAATGTGGGGTGTGCACCATGGGTGCGCACCCCTTTAAGGTTAATGGCGGTCACCCCTCCGCAGATTTTCAAGTCTGTAGATTTCACGTCCGTGAACTTAAAGGGGCAACTGTACATTTCTATCCCGCTTATCAGTGAACTAGTACTCCCTAAGTGGTTACCAACGTACGAATGGTTGGAAGGCTGAGCAGAACTTAGAGCCCTCTAGGATCAAACATATAACATTGTGGCTGCAGGACTGGCATTTAATCATCGCACCACTAGGGCCCCTTCCACATTTATAACAATTTTCATACAAGAATCCTTTCTTCAGCTTGACCCACTGACCACAGTCAAAGCCTACTCTCTTGATGCTGCTGTGCAAGAAGTGACAGAGGCTTCATCAACACCTGCAAAATAATTTCACTCCACTGTGTACTATCCTACCCCATTTTGACTCCCATTAGTTTCACATGTACCTATTATAATATGAACTCATTGTGTATTGACAGCCACACATTCCCCCCCACCAAAAGTCATGTGATCACTGTATCAGATTATTTTCAGTTACACAACCACTGCAGCTTTTTTCCTTTACCCATGGCATGCATGCCCACACCTATCAACCAACAGCCTTTCTTGTTTTCCTGTCAGTCTTACCACCCATCTTGCACTTTCACTGGATGGTCCCCCATCCAATCACCTTCCCCATTTTGTGCCCCAGTGAGGTTTAATGCAATCCCTCTTCCTTCCCCTATCCAATCGCCTTACATCCCTCCTGCATCAGTGAGGGAATTTGAAATATCTATCTCACACATACGCATTTCCTCTTCCCTCCCCCTTGTCCAATATCCTTATACCTCTTCCACCCCATGAAAGACTCTTCTGACTGAGCATGGCAGCACACATGCATGCTCCCTCCTCCCAGCCAATGTTATAATAAAATTTAATAAAACAATAAACAAACAAATTCAAACAAATGTAACATATATTCCCCAGCTGTAAATGAACACCAAAAAATGGTGAGATCACATTTGCAGCACTTAGGTAACTACCTACCCACCTATCCTGACCTCTGTCACCCCAATCCTCAATGCCATCCTGATCCTGATTTGGATGTAGGACAGATGTATAAAAAAAGTAATAAAGGAGTAAAAAGTAAGTCTTTATAAATTCCATTAAAGCCTAAAATTAGTGCTTCAACTGTGAAAGCAATTATATGCCGTGCGTTCAAACAGTATCAGAATCAAGGAGGGTATACAGTGGTCCCCCGGGTTACGAAGGTAATCCGTTCCGGGATTACCTTCGTATCCCGGAAGTCATTCGTTACCCGGGGGACCACTTTTGTCAATGCACAGCACGCTGGAAGCGCGCTGTTTTAAAGCTTCCGGGTTGCGATTTTTTTTCGCCCCCGGCGGTTTCGAGTCCCGGGGATTTCGTTCCCCGGGGGATTCGGATCCCGGGGGACCACTGTAGATAGTTTTGTTAGTGTGGGCCCAGCCTGAATCATACCTATCTCGGGCAAAGCTGTTGAGAAACTCCTTGTATCATATGATGATGCTCCTCTAAGGGAGCTCTCCACATAATTATTTCATATGCTTCTACATGGGAACTGTGCTGATCTTAAAGAATTATAGAGATGTCAGTCATAAAACTAGCTAGTATTATCTCCCTGTAGAATTTTAATTACTCCTAAATAAATAGTTTCAGATAGTTATGAAGTTCTTATTAAAACCCAAGATGGCAATACCAAAAAGAATTATAGTTGGCCCTCACATTCATGGGTGTTAGAGGTACAAGACTCTATGATTCTATGAAACAAAATTCCTAAGTAAAATATGTCTGCTCAAGAGGAAAAAGAATTAACAGCCAGGACAGAATTTAAGATAGTGAAGAAATTTAAAAACATAAGGATAAATTTTTCTAGGAAATAATTATAGTAGGGTATGGGAAAATATCAAAAAGGATTTGTCCAGATGTTACAAACTGAATTTGTCTTTATTAGGAAGGATACAGGTAATTAAAATGAGCATGATATTAAGATTTATGTCTGTCGGGTATGCTTTGATTGACAGTTACTGCATGGCAGGGGGTTGGACTGGATGGCCCTTGTGGTCTCTTCCAGCTCTAGGATTCTATGATTCTATGAAGACCCCAGTGAATGTGAAAAAATAGCAAATAACACCCCCCCCCCAGAAACCAGTTAAAGGGATGTGTGGGCAGAACAAGAGGAGTAGGTGTCTGTGTCCCTCTCCTTCCCCTGCCCTCTCATCCCTTTAACTGACTCCCTGTCCCTTTCCCGATTCTCCTCTGCCCCTTTTGCAGTGGGGTGGCTGCTTTTCCAAGGCAGCTATTCCACCAAGAAAAAGGTCAGGAGGATCAATTCCCTCTACCCCTTTCCCAGTGGGTGGCTGCCTTGGAATGGCAGGAGCCCTGGTAGCACAGTGGTTAAATGCATGTACTGAAGCCACTCACTCAAAACCATAAGATGACGAGTTCAATACCAGAAAAAGGGCCCAAGCTCGACTCAGGCTTGCATCCTTCCGAGGTCGCTAAAATGAGTACCCAGATTGTTAGGGGCAAGTAGCTTACAGTTGTAAACTGCTTAGACACTGCTTAGGCGGTATGAAGCGGTATATAAATGAAGCTGTTTTTTATTATTATTATTATTATTCACACCAGGAAAGGGGTGGGGATGGCGTGCACACCCTTCCTGGCTTCACCCTCCTGGGCTTTTTCGTCCAAAGAGGAAAAGTCCAGGAGGGAGGAGGAGAAGTGCGCGTGCAGGCAACCCTGACCTTGCAAATAACCAAAGCTTCGAGTGTCAAAGCCGCAAATATGGAGGGCATACTGTACTTCTATGTAAAATTGTGATCATAAATTTACTTCAGGGATTATATGATTATAAGATCTAAACATATTCAAGATGAGAGTCCAATTTTTTTTTAAATGACAAGAAGTGATAGGCTTCCTATTTAGTCTTTTACAATAATCACAGCATTTTACACAGAAATGTCAAATAAACAGAACATTCTATTAATTTATGGAGAACAGATTGATATTGCTCCTGCTATCTATAATGCTAATCCTTTATTTTCAAATAAAATACTTATGTCAAGATTTTAATCTCAATGCCTACATCTTGATACTCATCACCTGGGACACAGAAACCAAACTTTGTTCATTATCAGAATTTACATGGTGGAATCATTCACTAACAGAAAGGATGATAAATTCAGCCCAGCCTGAAGACAGGTAATGGTACACAGACATGCAGAATTTTTTTTTAACGGTTTTTGGAAATTCGTCAAAGACACAGAAAAAAAAGCATGGGCACATGTTGTGGTCATAGAACTGTAGCAGCATGCTACACAAACCTGCCATCAGCCTGGAGCCTAAAACCTTAGGAAATGTGTGCCAAGAGACAGTTACCTTCAAGATCAGCACTTCTTAACTTATGAAGGACTGACAGAACTTTTCCAATTATGCCCAGAACTAGCACCATATTTGTGCCCATTGGCTGCAATTCTCTCTCTTTCCTGGAGACTATCTACAGACTGACAGCTGATGGCACACAGACCAGCACTGGTTCACTAACCACCACTTTCTAGACAATGTCTCCACTTCTTCAAAAGGTCTTCTTCCTTTACAGCTTTAAGAAGTGGACACATAATCAATTCAAAACTCCAGTTTCCATTCACAGGTCCCAATAGCAAAGACAAGTGAAATGATTGATTGTCTCCTTGTAGCTGAAGATATTTCAAAGTAGGAAGAGTAGGGTCTGAAGAAGACTTCCTTATAGTTTATCAAATGAGGATGATAGGGAGGGGAGAATCAAATTGGCCTCAGAGGAAGAGTCCCACGAATCTTTGGGGAATCACCATCTGCCAAAATTAATATCCAAAATGAAAAAGCAAAACCTGAAGTTGTGGAAGCCCACTGCTCATTTTTGAGAAACTGATATATTTTAATGTTAAATGGTGCAGGGGGAATCTTCAGCCAAAATGTGAGCCTATTCAAGGAGGCTGTCAGGCAAAACAATTCACTTTTATTTTATTTTCCTTTTCTTTTTTCCCCCTTTTCTTTCTCCCTCTCTCTCTCTTTTTCATTTTTCTTTTTCCCAGAAAAGCATGGTCTAAACCAGTGGTCCCCAAACTGTGCCCTTTAAGAGATTTTGGGTTTCAGCTTCCAGAAACCTGAGCCGTGTAGGCCAACAGTGTGATTCTGGGAGCTGAAGTCCAAAATCTCTTAAAGAGCACAGTTTCAGGACCACTGGTCTAGAGCAACAGTTCCCAACCTGTGCTCCGAGGAGCCTTGAAGGCTCCACGTACACTTCCCAGGTGCCCTGTGGCCACTCCAGGAAAATGAAAGAAATAAAAAATTGAATGAAATTAAAGAATAAGAATATATTCTAATATATACTCCTAAACACCATCAACTTGTAAGACATAGGATAGGCCTCTCAGGGGCTCTGCCATAGAAATAAGAGCTCTGTGAGTCAAAAAGGTTGGAGGAGTGTTTAGATGTGTCAAAGGCTGCAAATACCACCTGGCGAGACATATGCTGTCCCAGGACTATACTTTGCCCACCTCTGCTCAAATAGAATTCCAGCACTGAGTGGGACTGTTCCCACGCAGTCTATGCTTGTAATGTTTATTTTTTTAATGCCCAAACAGTAAAACAGCACAAATCAGTGACGTCATTAAGGGATCCAGGGGATGCACCAGGTGACAATTCAGAAGAGAGGTGACACCCGGTCAGTCACTCTTCCTGCTGTGGGTAGATATGTGCAGTGTTGATGCTGATGCCTGCCCTGCTCCTTCTTCTTCACTGCCCTGGCTCTCTGTCTCCACCAGGGAGGAAGCCAAGGCTGCAGAGAAGGAGGATCAAGTGCATGCCTCCATGGTGTCTCCACTGTCCTGGCTCTCTCCAGGAGAAGGAAGCAAAGGCTCAAGCGCACCCCTTTCACTCCCTCTTATTGCCTCACTTACCATTGGTGGCAAGAGGGAAAATGTGTAAAGCAGTGGGAGTGGAAGAGAGGAGAGGGAGGGCAGCATGGGCTGTAGCTGTGGCCACCACCACCCAGCTGCCCTTGATGGTGTGCAGCCAGCTGGCTGGGAAGAGATTCTTTAATTGAGACAGTAGGAGGTGAGGGAGAGCAGGGTAGGCTGCCACAATATGGCAGCCCTTTCTAGTAAGACCAGATGGCCGCGGAAGGGGTTTTTAGGTGGGGGAGAGAAGGAGGGTGATGCAGGCTGTCACTACCTCCACAACAGCCCTTTCTGGGCACTTACACCAGGGGACACCAAACCTGATGATGCTATGGGCTCAAACACCAGTAGACTGTTACAACCAAATCTCCATTTTAGAAATGTAGTATAATCTCTGTTTTCTGAACAAAATATGGCTCACCATGACAAATACAGAATTATTTCAAAATGAATGATTCCAAAATTGTGTTTTATTAATACATTCAGGCATTAACATGCAATGCACAATAAATTGAATACCTTAGTTGTTTTACCACTGAATTGTAGTTGTGGATAAGAAATGTTCGTAAGTATTAAGCAATGGCTGCAGTTAAATAAGCATTTTCCTTTTCTTCCCAAATGTTTTCATCTCAAAATTAAACCCTATAAAATTCATTTCCCAGACAATAAGTGCCATGTTTCAATCTTATTTTGGATGTATGCCTAATAATAATATGATCCACAATGATCAGAGGACAACATCCCCATCCAAGAATATAATCAGATTAATGATGTATTTGTTTTATACAAATGAAGAACATTAAGCCTGAGAATACCTAATTTACATGGCAAATGGTTGCTAGGGACAAAAAAAATAGTAGTGGCTTAACAAAACAAAGATTAAAATTTGTCTATTGACTTGAAAGCATGTTGGCAAATAGTAACAAAATGCAATATAAGGCACAAGTGTTCAGCAGCAGCTTTTATTTGTAGAACATGGGTAGCTCTTCAAAAAGCCCAAATGATGTTTCATAATCAAGACACAATGCGTAATAAGAAATTTTAAAAAAGATATTGGAAAAGGAGAAATATTTTTATAAAATTATACCACCATATAGAGAACTAAATCAAAAGGTCTGGGTTAATTTAGATGTTGAAAATAAGGAAACTGATGCAGTGGATACTGCTTTCATAAAATAGCCAATTCAGTACTATTTCTATAGCCAGATCAATAAAATAACTTGCTAATTGCAAGTTATATAATTTCTAGCATTAATAATATAAACATGCTGGTTTACCCCAAAGTATGCTGCATAAAGTCCAATAAATCTAACGGCTATCATTAATTATTGTTATTAATAGTTATACTCCACGTTTTGCCAAAAGAAGACTCGGAGCCCCTCAAAAGACCCAAAACAAAAATACGTAAAAACCAGTATCAGTAAAAATGTTTACAATTTAAAATATAGTTAAACTGTAAATACAAATAAAATAAATTCAAAAGAGGCACCTAAAAAAGAAAAAAAAGAACATAACACTATTAAAGCACTTCTCTTATAAACAGTCACATCCCAAAAGTCTGTCAAAACAAAACTATCTGCCAATGCAAGGAGAGCAAAGAGATATCCAGTTTTGTATCCTATGAAAGTGATTTCCGAAGCCTGGGGGCAGCTCCCAAGAAAGATCCCTCTCAGATACCCACCAGATGTACCTGTAAGCATGGTAGGACCAAGAGAATTCATAAATAGCTGCATATAGATGCAACTGCTCTTTCCCTTCTCCTCCTAAACAGATCCTTCTATATGATTTTCAGTTATTTCCCTAGCAATGTAATTCCAAGTAACATAGCCCGCTCTGTGCATGAGGACTCCGGACTTCTGGAGGGGAATGGATGGCTGCAGGACTGAGGAGGAAAGAGAAACATTGCACAAACTGCTTTCTCCCTATGAAGCAACTGCGTACATGATGGAAAGGGAGCACAGGTGTTTGGTAGAGTATATGCTCTACATGCAGAAGGGGAGGTACCTTCAAGTCATCTGTTGGCTTATGGTGACCTCATGAATTTCACAGGGCTTTCATAAGCAAGAAATACTCAGAAGTAGTTTTGCCAATTCCTTCCTTTGAAATATAGCCTACAGCATCTGGCATTCATTTGGATTCCCATCCAAGTACTAAGCAGGGCTAAGCAGGGCTGACCCTGCTTAGTTTCAACAATAAGATGGGACCTGTTTCAACAATAAGATGCCTTTAAAGTATACTATTTTCAATCCTTGGCATTACTAGGTAGAGCTAGGAATAAATCCTGCCTGAAACCCAAGAGAGTTACTCTGAGTCACTGGGAGAAATAGTGGACTAAATGATTGGATTCAGAATAAGGCAGACTCCTAAATTCATCTGATAAAGACAGCAAAATTTAAATGAAGAAATGGAATAAATAAAGATACTACACATTTTCAATATTTTTACATATAATTTTTTTTCAAATTACTATTCAGACTTCATTCTTTTGCAAACAATCAGTCATTTTACCTATTCCTCCAAAGTGATCTAAAAAGAATCTACAATTGGCCCTCCTCATTTGCAGCTTTGACTTTTGTGGATTTGATTATTTTAGGTTTTGATTAATATGTTTTCTCTAAAATCTCTAGATCCTCCAGTGCAACTCTGCTAGAAGTTGACCATAGAGTTGTGCTGGAGAACCTACAAGTTCCTAGAGAAAACACTTTTCTAGGCAATTATAGATCCTCTAGCGTGATTCTATTACCCCATTCACACTACAGAAATAACCCGGTGTGAAGATAAAAATAAAGAAAATGGGGAAAAAATTCATTAAAAAAATCACAGTAATTAAAATAACTTTTTAAAAAAAGGAATAACGTATTCCAAAGCAATTAGGAATTTGAAAACAGATAAAGCCCAGGCCCAGATGGTTTTTCGTTGAGTTACTACAAAAAAATAGAAGCAGTAATAAAAATCACCTTAAAAATACTCAAAATGTAATCTTAATAGACAGGATCCCAGACACATAGAAAAATGCAAACATAACATTAATGCTAAAAGAAAGGAAAGACAATATGAAAGCAGAGAACTACAGACCAATTGCCTTTCTCAACCTAGACAATAAAATCTACACATTTATTCTCTGAAAGGCTAAAAAATATATTTAAAAACATGATATGTGAAGATCAACCCAGTTTTCTTCCATCTAGACAGATGAAAGTGAATGTCTGGACAGTATTAAATTTAATCAAATATTATGGTGGGAAATGATGAGAAAACTGTAAAGTTTTTTGTCAATGCAAAAAAAGCTTTCAATAATGTCAAATGGGTTTGAATGTTAAGAGTACTGGAAAAGATGGGAACAGGAGTCAATTGCTTAAACTGGATCAAAAGCACTGACAAAGAATAAACAGCACAGCTAATTATAAATGGCGAAAAAACTACCGGGTATGCTAACCAAAATTTGCCAACCAAGACTGTCCCCACTATGAATCAGATGAGTCTATGAATCAGATGAGTGAGAATCTATGAATCTATGAATCAGATGAGTGAGAAATTACAATGATGATGTAAAGGAAACTGGTACCATTTATTTTATTTTATTTTATTTTTGTAATTATATCTGATATTAATAAAACTAACGTTTAAAAAAAGGAACAATGTATGGTGTAAAGATCTTCTTAAAAAGCTACCTCTTTTACATGCATAGTGTCATTTGGGTCATAAAAAGAACTGATACTTGGAAAAAAATTGACAAATAGCAGATATGTTTGTGAACTTTAAACAGTGAACTAAGGTGTCTCCATTTTGTATACTTTTAGCCATTTCCTTCGTACATATGCTCTGTACAGCATAGATAAGGGTCCCGCATGACCATAAGGCCAGTCTGGGCTGTCTTCAGCTGGTTCATGAAACAATAAACAAAATGACTCAACTCAACTATGCAAGTAGGCATGAACAGTAGTTTTTGAGGAGCTTCCCCTTGTTTGTTTTTATTAAACACATATAAGATTTGTAGGTACTCCATAAACTTGTCTCACCTGATCTCTAACTATGTAGTGGCAAAGGGGTCTGACTCTCTTGATCAAAAGCTGTATGTTGCATGTCTTGCTTTTCTGATCAGATTCAGAGTTTCTTTTACAGCTCCAGGCTTACATGGACTGTGAGTTACTGGCAAGTAAGAATCTACAAGATGAGATTTTAACCAGTATATAGAAAAGAAATATTGATCTGTGTCCCAGTTCCTGGTGCTAGAAGTCTTTTGATATACAATAGAAATCTGAAGGTCTTTCCTTCAACACACAATGATTCCTCTATATTATTTATATGCATGGATTTTACCTAGTGAAAATATTTAATGTACAAAACAGATCTTACTATACTGTGATAATTAAAAATACAATTTAAATTTCTATTTTCCACCCAAATGGGTTAAAAACACTGACAATTAATGATAAAAATGTCTTTAAAAATGGCCTTTTGATAATATATGTAAATATGTAAATAAGAAAATGCAACCAGAAGCAAAGAAATGATTGAATACATCATTACTGAACTTGTTTTTCAAAACTCACAGGGTTGGAATTTCCATCATACCAAAATTAAGGGAAAACAAAGTCAATTTATTTAAAAACAAAACAAAAAAGATTTCCATTGGAAACACAGATTATCACAAATGAATTAAAACTGATAAAAATGAAAGGAGGCAAACTAGAAATTAATCATTTATTTTAAAGTTGAGAGGTCATGAGGGAAATGGCACACCACAGCTAAAAACATATGAAAGAAAGGGTCAAGAAAAAGATGGGCTTTGTCAAACAAATTATTGTGGTTTTCTTATGGATGGACAGGTTGCATATCTGTAACTATAGTTTTCTGAATGATTATCTGCAAACTCACACAAATGGGTTACCCAGTGCCTGTACCATGTGCCTGTGCTTGTTCAGAAACTTCTAGAATGTTATATAAGTGTTTTGGCTGTAACACCACCCACATCCAGCAACCGTATATAAGGGCTTCCCATTTAAATTGTCATTTCCAAGGATGCCAATGTGGCAATCCATAGGACTAATAGGACACAATGAGAGGATGAGTGGGATTGTGTGATATGGCCACTCAAAGAACTACAGTTTAAGGTATGCAACCTGTCTGTCCTGGGAAAGCAGCCAAGTATGCTGATAGCAACACACTCAGACCCAGATAATGTTCCAAAATTAAATGAAACAGCAAAGGTCTGTGCAAACAGACAGTTCTCAAGCAAGAGTCCAAATAGCACAAACCAGAGGGCACAGCCAAAGACTCAATGGTCCAAAGCCCAGGGTTCCAGAAAGCGATGAGACGAGTAAGCAAATCCAAAAGTCAAGAAGTCCAGAGTGACACAATAACCAACAATCCAAGGAGCAAGGTTTCCAGGAAAACAAGAGAGGTCAGGATCAAGCATGCTTTCACAGGGAAGCTTAAATAATCTCTGACGCCAAGGAAGGCATTCTGCACCTGTTTACATTCCCACGGTGCAGGAGTCCAGCTGGGCCTGATTACCTTGGCATTTTTCATAAAGTCTCCTCAAATGCCGGAGGCCCTCCCTTTCTGCTCGTCGCTGGCTGAAGGCAGGTACTGTAGGTGCTGCTATCCCTTCCCTCATCCATGCCTGCAGGCTCTGTTGCTGCGAGGCTTGGCTGCTGAGCCTCCTGCTAAGCCATAAACTCTGCTGGAGCTGGCAGGGGCAAATTAGGGCCAGGTTCAGGTTCAGGCTCAGCTTCCAACACAGGTCCAAGTTGAGGCTCTGGCTTGGGCTCCCTGTGCTCTGAGTCCTCAGCCTGGCTGGGCATGACATTCTTTCTTCATGGTCTCTGTGACTCAGACAAATGGGAGATTAGCAAGCTACACAGTGACATGAAGGAACACATGAACAACAGTACGGAAGAAGTTTCAAGGAATGGAACTATACAGAAACATGAAAAGTACATTGAAAGCAATCTGGAATGAAGTACATTTCTCTCAAAAACAGTATCACCCAAGAGCTTGAGTCCACTCTGTAGTGGATTAGGACAGTGAGGTCCACCAAGGTGTGATCAGAATGCAGATGGCCTTGTCTCAATGGAGCCTGGCAATCACCCACATAAGAAGAGGGAAGTAGGGAAAGGCATACAGGGCAATACCTCCCCAGTGAAACAGGAAGGCATTTACACATTGCAAGTCAGAATCTGTAAAGTGTGCACTAAGTGTCCATCTCTGATGCAAACAGATCAAGCTCTGGTTGGAGGCCACCTCATTGACAGAAGATCAGTTTCAGCACTCTGGGATGGAGTCTCCACTCATGCAACAAATTCAACATCCTGCTGAGAATATCTGCTAGTACACTGTCTTCACTGGGAAAGTGAAAGGCCACAACTCTGATGCCTCTCTTGATGTACTAGTCCCAGAATAGTTGAAAATGTTGAGTAAGAACAAAGGGAATGGTGGGGTGAGTCTCTTCCTATTTGTTCAAGCTGTACTTGACTGTGGTGTTGTTAGTCAGCATCTATACTACCTTGCCCCACAGGAGTATTTGAATGTGTTGAATGCTTTCTCCACCACCAATAGTTCTAGGGTGTTGATATGCAGGGCCTTCTCCCCTCTCGATCAAAGTCCCTGTATGAAGAACCTGTCAAGGTGAGTCACTGATGTGCCCATTGTGATGATCACTTGAGGTTGCGAGGGGGCAATACACATTGCTCTGGACATTGGAGGCCATCAATCACCAATGGAGGGATCACTGGACTGTTCTCGGGATGCTTATTCACTTCACTGGAGAGTCCTTAAGTGGATTGAACTGACCGATGAATCAAAGTGACCTGTAGGGGCTGCACCGAGAGTCTGGCATGGTGTGTGACTGAAGTGGTAGACACCATGGGGTGATCTAGACCTCCCCTTTAAGCGCCAGGATGGGGCCGAGGCTGCCGCATCGGCAGCCTCCGCAGCCCTATCCCGACGCTTGTGGAGGCCGCAGGGAAGTGGCAAACTGCCGGTTCCCCATGGCCTCCAAGTGGGGTGCAATGGGCGCCTTGGGCGCCCGCTTCACCCCGCTTGCAGAGGTGGGCCTGAAGGGAGGAAGGGGCTGCCACCACGGCCCCTTTCTCCCTGGGTCTTTGCCACAGCTGTGTAAAAGCCGCGGCAAAGACCCAACGCCAAAAAGGAGCTCCGTTTGGAGCTCCTTTTTTGCACCGCGGAAAGGGAGTGATTTGCGCCCTCCCGCGGCGCAAAAGTATCATCATGTGCGCAGCTGTCTAACAGCTGCGCACATGAAGACGCTTTGAAAATGTGTCCGCATGGATGCCGCCATTTTAAAATGCTGGCTTCCATGCGCTTTAGGCCTAGGGAGGGTGTAAAAGCTACGCCCTCCCTAATTTTAAAGGCAGCTTTTTAGCCCTTAAAACACCTCAAAGTGCCCTTCTAGAACGGGCCCGTGTAACCCAGAGTCACCTGCACTTGTCTATCCCCAGCCTTTTGTATCGGAGACATTGAAGAATGGACGAAGAGCTGTGAAGCTGTCACCTGGGAGGAAGTCTGCCTGCATCTTCAAATCCAGGATTGTTCCAATGAATCTTATGTTAAGTGGGAACTAAAATAGACTCTTCTCAGTTCAGAAGGAGGCCTAGGTGCAGATGATGATTTAGGACAGTTTATTTTATTTCATTTCATTTGTATGCCAACTTTCTCCCAGGAGGGACCCAAGGCAGCTCAATCGAAGGAGATCTGACAGAAGCTGTCTTCTAGAGAGAGCTACAATGAGACAGTTGTCTATTTAGGGGTACTGCACAGCACTTTGCTGCTGAAGAAAAGCTGTCACTACTACCATGACCTTTGTGAAAACACAGAGAGCCATGCTGAGGTGGAAAGGTAGAACCCAGAATTGGCACACCTTTCTCCCCATTGAGAAGCAGAGAAATCTCTAATAGAATGCCCAAATCAAAATATGGCAAAATTGGACCTTTAAGTCCAAAATGGCGAACTAATCACTCTCTTACATTAAGAGGAAAGAGCTGGGACTCACTATCCTGAAGCAATGTGGATGGATATAGCATTTGACACCTCTGAGGTCCAGGATGGGACACAAGAGAAGAATCTTTAGCAGTACTGAATAGAAAGGACAGATTCAATGTTACCTTTTTGCAAGAAAGTATCCACCTCCTGGAGGAGTGTGGTAGAGGGAGGCATAGCTCTATCGATGCCTGTGGAAGCATACTTTTGGAACTCGATGGCATAGCCTCTTTCGATGATGTCATGGATTCAGGAATCTGATAAGATGGAAACCTAAACAAGGTAGGATTTTTCAAGCTGATTGTGGAATGGAGACATATGCATTGGTGTTACACTGGTTGAATAGTCATTTGTTTGGTGAGAGATAGAATTGCCATTGGTGGTAAAGTGGCAATAGAGCTGTCATCCAAGAAAAAGTCAAAGTCGATGCTAAGAAGCCTTGCCTTGATGGTTCTTTGAGTGTCCAGACTTGAATTTCAGTGCAGAAGATGCCAACTTCTGAACAGGCAGAGGAAAGCAGCAGGAAGGTACGATGGCAGCAAGCTCATGACAGGCTTTAGGGTCTCTTCAGGACATGTTCTATCTATACCAGGGATGCCTAGATTTCGAGCTAGTCCAGACAAGTGAATTGAAGACACATTTCTTAATAGGTGACTTCATCTTTTACATATGCTACAGTTTTGTATCTGTCTGTGTTGAAGAGCCCACCTTTGTCAAATGATAAGTCTTCAATGAACAATCAAGCTTGTTCAGAGAGTCCTAAGGAGCACAGCCATGCATGCCATCATTTTGCTATCACAGTCTGCAATATGATAGGAGGCCATTATTTCCTGGCTAAGCTGCTGGTGAGCCTTGGACTAGAGGAATTACACTATGCTTTGGTCTTCATCTCCATATTTGTTGAGGATGGGAATTAGTTTTTGCCACAGGAGCTGATGTTATGTTCCCATGTAGGTAGTTCAAGATCTTTCACAGTAAGGCAGCTGAGAAGTATAATATTCTACCCAATGGGTCTAATTTCCTCCACTCCTTGTCAGCTAGCATAGAGTGGAGTCTTTGAGACACCCCAGACCAAGTAGCATCCACGATTACTGAGTTGGGCTTTGGATGTTGACCAAGCAAGGGAATACTGAAGTCCTGAACCCTATAGAGCAGTGGTTCTCAACCTTTCTAATACTGCAACCCTTTAATAAACTTCCTCATGTTGTGGTGACCCCCAACCATAAAGTTATTTCCTAAGACCATTAGAAATACATGTTTTCCGATGGTCTTAGGTGACCTCTGTGAAAGGGTCATTTGAACTCCAAAGGGATTGCTACCCACAGGTTGAGAACTGCTGCTGTTCTTCATCCTATTAGACATAGCAGGAATGAAGGAGGGATGCCTGGCTTGAATGCCATTGTAGTGGAGATGGTATGGTCAGCAGCAGCCTGGTGACTGCAGCAGCCTGGAATTAGACTACCATCTGGTTGGAGAGGGTAAGAGTGGCCCTCCAAACAGGAAAGGACTCCAAGATTTCACTCACAGAAACATTCTCATCAGATTGGTGATGAGAAACAACTCCTCTTCAACGGAGATCTGAGAGACCTAAGATTCTGAAAGCCAAGGTTCTTATTGAGAAGTGGCTCCCAAAGCTTCCAAGGCAATAGTGGTATAGTGAACAGAAGTTGAAAGATCCATCAAATCCAGAGATTGAGATTCACAGCATTCCTTGTCCTTGAAACACTTCTTTTTCTTGTATTTCCATTTCACCATTGATTGCACCTCAATCTTTATGGACTTTCCTGCTGTGGGGGGACATGTACACACCACCCAGGTGTCTGAACTTGCCCTTGTAGCCTTCAACATAAGCAAGATGGAGTCTGCCAGGGGATGCTTTGTTCCATGTCAAGTACAGTAGATGAATTGACAGGACCTAAGCAGTCTTTGAATGTCTCTCTGTAGCTTCCATACCAACAGAGGATGATGGTCTAGAGCAGTGATTCCCAAAGTGGGCAGTACCACCACCCTGGAAGAAGTGGGAAAATACAGAAAGATGGTGGGAAAAGTAGGACAGCAGATGAGGCCTTCAGTCAAGGTTCTGGCACACAAGAGAGACAGAAGGAACCAGCTGCCTTTAAGACCATGGTGGAGATGTGGGTTATGTGAAACTTCTTTTTAAGAATCCTTTAAAAGCACCACACAGTCCTGATGGTCAATTTGTGTAGTTGTGTCTCCCACTCTTTGCTTATTTGCATAAGCCTACCCCCTTAGCTGCATTCTCCACTAGTAGTGGCGGCAGCAGTTGGGAAATTCTTGCAAGACCTTACAAAGTGTTAAGAGCAGAGGGCAGCGAGGGAGAAGCAGTGGCAAAAAGCAGCTTTCACATTTGGGACCTTGTGAGACAGTGCGGTGTAATGTTTTGAGGACTCTGGAGATCAGGGTTCAATTCCCAGCTCAGCCATGAAACCCACTATGTAACCTTGGGAAAGTCACACTCTCTCAGCCTCAAGGGAAGGCAACGGCAAAACTCCGCTGAACAAATATTGCCAAGAAACCCCCATGATATGTTCAACTTAGGGTTGCCCTAACTTGGAAATGGCTTGAAGGCACACAACAATTACAACAAGACCAAAGCTTTGTGAGCTTCGTCAGGACATGGCTAGCAGGTTTAAACTGCTTTCTTCTGATGGAGCGGCCAAGAGAAGTGGCAGCAAAAGTAACAATGTTTGGGGGATGGACTTGAAGCTGTGTGGGGAAGGCACACCTCTGGGAATGGAGGGTAAGTAGTATCCAGAGCAGCTCCTGTAGTTAAAAACTCTCCCTTTCCCTGTCTACGTAGAACAAGTTATCCGGGTAAACCGCATACACACACACCAGCTGCACCCCTCTCTGCCCTGGTGAAGGATTGAGACACCTTCCTCACCAGGGAGAAGCATCTCTGTTTGCACACAATCACCTTGAGAGCAGCAACCAAGAAGCCTCTCACCTGTTCCCTGTATGACTGGGTGCAAAGGGAGCAGCAACTAAGCAGCAGGTCAAGCAGTGACCAAGAGGCCTCTCACTCACATGTGGCCTTTGCCACAAGGCCAGCATAGGTGAGAGGCTTCTCAGTCACTGCTCAGCTAGCTGCACAATAGCTGCTGCCAAGATGACTGGGTGCAAAGGGAGCAGCAACCAAAGTTGTTTATTTGAATATGCAGAACAGTAGACCTAATATGAAGAAATCAGCCTTGTTGTCACCCAAGAAGACCAAAAAAGGGCAGTAGACCAAAAAAGTTGGGGGACCACTGCCATAGCTGTTAGGCCAACCTTTTCAAGTTTGCCATAAAGCAATGGCAATAGTACTTTAACTCCCATTAAGTTTTTGTCATACATCACTAAGTTATGCATGACAGCATGAGGCAGAATAGGGATGTGGACATAAATTGAGATGAAAAACTCCATCCTTTATTCTGCCCCAAATTGTCACCCCAAGTCACACAATTGTCACCCAATTGTGGCATCAGAATGCAGCCTTGTTCTTTTGATAACAAGGGTACATGCCCTTTTCCCCCCAACAGCATCACCCTTGCAGTAATTGGCTGAAAGAGAAGGCATACAGAATCATAGAACTGTAGAGAGAGAAGTGCTCTCAAAGGACATATAGTCCAACTCCTGTCAATCCACAGCTAAATTGTGTCTCATAAATGGCCACCCAAACTCGATGTACAGTCAGCCCTCCTTATCCACGGATTTTTTATACACAGATTCAAACATACACGGCTTGAAAATATTAAGAAAAAGCATAAATTCCAAATAGCAAACCTTTATTTCCCATTTTATATAAGATACAGTACACCATTTTGATATACCATTACATTGAATGGTACTTGAGCATTCACGGATTTTGTTATTCACAGGGGGTCCTGGAACCAAAACCCCAGTGTATAACAAGGGCCCACTGTAAATCCTCCAACAACAAACAGTTTTCCAGAAATGATCTGATCCATTTTCAAGGAGCTCATACCATCAGGGGGTTCTTCCCCAGTCAGCATTTTCTTTCTTGTAATTTGAATTCACAGGTTCCGATCCTGCCCTTTAGAACAGTGGCAGCCTTCAAAACATTTGAAAATGACATTGGAAGATCTTCCACATGGCAGCCTCTCAAGACATTTGAAGATGATTATATCATCACTACAGGACAACATTTTTGCAAAACCTACTGCTTGGTTTTGGTCAACTTTGTTCAAATCAGTAATATTGTGAATGACAGACTATCACCAACATGAAAATACTTATCATGTATCTGAATTTTTTTTCCTCCATGGTGAATCCAAGTCTTCAGTGAAATAGTATAGGAAGCCTTCTGCATTAATACAAAGTAGTATGAAACAATTTGTCTATAAATTAGTTGTGAAAGCTAGAATAAAATAATTAACAGAGAGGAACATAACAAGAGAAATGGAAGTCTTACACAAGACTTTTTAAGTGGACATTTAACTAGATTAATATGCAAAGCACAGAAGACATCATCAAAATGATTTGGTGCTAAAAGCTGAATTGAAGTGTCAAGATGAATAGACTGACTGAATCAAAGCACAATTCCTTTCCACACTTTTTAAGAATTATCACAAGATTGATAGCAGAGATTGTCAAAATACAACTATAAATGTTTCCACGTGATGTAGTGGAGAAACAATGGTCTTCACTTGAAGATAATTTCTTGTATTAGAACTAGTTTCATATTTGATATCTGAAGCATATAAATCAAACAGATCCTAGTATTATGTCTTTTTTATGAAAAGTAGAAGCTAATTATCCTTTTCATGTTGATATTAATATCTTTGGATATTAATATGATTTCATCGCCTGTTGTTAACATAGGCACTTGCTAAATGTATACACAAAAAGAGCCATGATTAAAAGAATTTATTTTACAAGAAATTTCATAACTTGGTTTTAAAATCTAGATCAGTCAGTCACCACTGGGCTCATTTAAGTGTCAATAGCTCTTACTATTCTGTTTGCAAGCCTTTACCAATTTAGCAATACAACTTCCATTCGTTGTTCTAATCTCATGTAATTTACCCTACTTAACTCCTTGCTTCTGATATACTACATTTGCCACCCAATGAGTTTATTTCACTTGTCATTTTCTTTTAACAGTAAACTAAAACTATTTGAGAGGAATAATCTCCCTGCAAATCCAGGATAGGATAAAAAGCTCTTATTTATCCAGTGTTTTGTGCCTTGAATTGAATCATTATTGGGAGGGGTAAGCAATAAACAAAAACACCTCAGGGGCCTGAGAAGAGCAATGTAACCAATTACATTTAATTAAATCAAAGGATAGAAGCCCTAGGATTGAATGAGCTGAAGAATGAATTTGCATTAACACCTAGCAGCCGAACATACAGTCCTTGGTTTAGTCTGAAACTACAATTGTTGCCATCCATTCTCTGTACTGAAGGGGGCCATTAGCTAAATTTTGAGGCATTGTTTGTCCACTGATGAGAGAATACCTTCTCTACATTTTCACTTCCTGGCACAGGAAAATTGCTTGCTAAAATGAACAGTTGCCTCTGAAACAGAAGAAGCATCTCCAGCCTATTCCCAAAGGTCCCAAATACAACCTCTATATAGAGGCGCTTTGGAGACTGTGTGGGCAGAATATGATGCCATCTTATAAAAACAGAGGTCTAAAATCTACATTTGCAATAAAAGGGGGGGGGGGAGATATCTGACAACAATAGCAAGAGAAAGCTGCTGTCCACATTACACAGCCTGAAACAGTAAGATTTTCTAAATATTCTTGCGATGTTTGATAAATTGAGGAAAACTAATTGTGCTCTAGATCATAAAAAGAATCATGTCGGATCAAATCAAAAGCATGTCTATTCCAATATTCTATTTCCAGGGATGAACCACATGCCTGTGTGAATCTATAAGAAGGCTATTAGCAAGCACAACAGCACTTTCTTACTTGGGTTCCCCAGGAAGAGATATAGGTGGTATACAAAAGGATGCAGCCTCTGATACTAGAGATAACACAGCTATCAAGACTAATAAACAGTGATAGTCTAAGCCCTTTGCATTTGTTTCATAATCTTTTAAAGCCTTCTAAATTCCAGTTTTCACAACATTTTCTGGTATTAAATTCCATAATTTAATTGTGCTGCATGATGAACTTAATATTTCCTGTTATTTGCAGCTTGTTGTGTGCCTTCAAGTCATTTCCAGCTTATGGTGACCTTAAGGAAAGCCTATCGGGGAGGGCAGTTCCTTGGCAGGATTTATTCAAGATGTGTGGGGAGGGGGCTACCTCTGCCTTCCTTTGAGGCTGAGAGAGTGTGATGTGCCCAAGATCACCCAATGGGTTTCCATGGCTAAGAGGGAATTCAAGCCCTGATCTCCAGTGTCATAGTCCAAGGCTCAAACCACTATACAGTGTGTCCTTGTTATCCACTGGGGTTTGGTTCCAGCACCCTCAGTGGATAACAAAATCCATGGATGCTTTCAAGTCCCATTAAATATAATGGCACAACAAAATAGTGTCCCATATATAAAATGGGGAATCAAGGTTTGCTATTTGGAATTTATATTTTGGGGGAATATTTTCAAGCCATGTATGCTCAAATCTGTGGATAAAAAAATCCGTGAATGAGGAGGGCCAACTGTACTATGATGGTTCTCACCCCCCACCCCCGAATCTCCCATAAACCAGGTTTACTAGACACCCCTGAGTTGTGAGATAAGGAGAAAAACTGTCCCTGTCCACTTTTTACCCATCATTTATGGGTTTATAAACTGTATCATACCTGCCTTTTTTCCAGGGTAAAGAACCTGAAACGCTGCAAGCCTTCTTCACATGGGGGTTCTTTCAGCCTTTTTATGATTTTACTTCCATCTTTCCCACATCTTTTTTTTTTAGTACTACAATAACTTTTATGGGAATAGCTAAACCTAGAAACACATTATCTTCAGTATAGCAAATGTATGGAAACTGATATTCAAAAACAAAAACTTTTGTTAGCAGTCTCCACATATTCAGCAATAAAAGACAGTTCATGTGTTATGAACAACAAAGTAGTGACGCCACTTTCAGAGGGTCACAACATAGAAGGCCAGACTTCCAAATGTTTCATAATGTGACAGCTTCAAAATAACTCCAGGATTGTGCAGTACTTGTTGTTCATGCTACCACCCTAGAAATAAAGTGTATTTTACTTTTTAAAAAAGGTGCAAATTAGTTAAACAATTTTGGGGTCATACAAATGTATAAAAATAGATTGCAATGGTGTTTAAATCACTTTTCCCTTCAGCAGCTCCTACTAAAAGGTTGACGTTCTAAAATGAATTTTACAGGCAATCAGTGCTTATTGTGCCCTGGTGGCTTAAAGAAATGAAATAGCCAAGATAGTTATGTTTGAAAAATAGCTGCTGAACATGAGTATAATAATTTCATAATACTTTCTGAGCTATTGTTCAAAGAAGAGAGTATACATAGCAATAAAAATGTCTTTGTGAAGAAACTCTATGGCCAAAGCTCAGGTTCCACAATAATATGTCCATTCTTTTCTAACCTATCTATTTTCTCATTTTGAAAAGATTTTAACTGAGGTCCATCTATGGCACAAGAGAGAAATGATACAGTCCAGAAGCATACCTGCAGTTGGTTATATGAGCAGCAGTTAACTGGAGAATACTTTGTTCTGGAATCACCATATGCACCATATGTGACCAAAGTCACATCTGATAATGATACTGATTGGCCCTTACAAGGCACCACATGCTGACAATGATGCCTGAGTTCTGTTTTATGAGGCTGGCATACTCTTAACAAAATAATTTGAAGAAAAGAATCCCTATGTTGGAGAATGTACACTTCAGACCGCAAGGGAAATCAGATTTTCCACGCTCTTCAAACATAAAATAATGTTCTATACATGCTACTTTTTTACAAAAAGAAAGAAAGAAAGAAAGAAAGAAAGAAGCAAAGCATGGAGACAGACTGTAATCTGCTCATTGCTAGGCTGTTTTTCTATTTGCAAGGATTTTTTTTGTTGTTGTTGTTGATTCTAGCAAAGGGAAGCATATAAAAATGTGATTCCTACCTGCAGTTTGAAGAACTAAGAAGTGTAAACAACTAAGAATTTAACATATCTAGTGCATGTGCTAACCATATACATGCTGCTTTAAAAAAAAGAAAGCAAGAAAGCAAGAAGGAAAGCCAGGAGAAAGTCTGCTCACTGCTGCGCTATTTTTCTAGTTGCAAGGAATTATACAAAGTTAGTAAAATTTTGCATGGTGCTAGTTCAGACTGGAAGTAGAGAAGATCATATGCTTAAATACTCCTCTATATAAAAACTCCATGCATATAATCAACAGTACACCAGGTAGAAGAAATTCTTCGACATGGTGACCTATCATGCACTCATATACATCATTTAATACTATACTAATTGGGTCTATTTTAAAACAAATATTTTCAGCAAAAATGTCAAAAGAGCATCCCATTAAACATTCCAGGAAAAAGAGATTTAAAAGATCACATACAACATTTCAAATAGTTACAACAGAATCTAACAGTCATAAAGATGAGCATAACAACTTTACCAACCCATGATAATCTTTCAAAAGAGAAAAGAACTGCACTGAGAAATCTACAAATGAGAATGGATATTATTATTAAACTTGCAGATAAAAAGGGAGGAGTTGCTATATTAAAAACTGCTGATTAAATTGCTGAAGGCCTTAGACACTAAATGATACAAAAAT
This sequence comes from Urosaurus nigricauda, assembly GCA_034509955.1. Classification (NCBI taxonomy): domain Eukaryota; kingdom Metazoa; phylum Chordata; class Lepidosauria; order Squamata; family Phrynosomatidae; genus Urosaurus; species Urosaurus nigricauda. The sequence goes on along the minus strand of JAOEGL010000001.1, from coordinate 353,328,558 downwards.
TACAAGTCTCATGACAAAGACATTATAGCAGACCTCAACATGTACATCACGAAAATCATACAGCATTTTTAAAAAGAAGTAAAAAGAAGAAAAGCCTACTTGATATGGAAACAATTGATCTTTAAAACAATCACAAACCATCTCCTGGTGGGTTTTATATGTTACATAAAATTCATAAACCCTACAGCCTGGAGCATCCCATAGTTTCTGGTAACAACACACTCACAAAGAGTATCTCACTATATACTGATCTACAGCTACAACCTCTGGTACAACATCTTCTATCACATCTTAAATATATTAATGATTTTTAATAAGAATAGAAGCATTGAACAAACAATCTGTATTAAATAATGACACCATACTCCTGACATTTTATGGCACACTACTTTATACCAACATGCCTCATGGTGATGGCAGTCAGGTTATTACAGAATTCCTAAAATTGAAAACCTACAGAAGACCTCATGTAGAGGTTGCTACTCCTTTCACTAGGTTGGTCTTCACTTGCATTGAAAACTGAAAACATTACCTTCCAATGGAAGGCAAAAACTGGCACATGAACAGCTCTATCACAGCCATGATGAAGCCATGACACACATGCCAGAGACGGTGCACAGCGCCACCCCTGTAGGCATGCAAGAGGGAGGGACGGAGGAGGAGGAAATGTTGACAGCAGCGGTGGTGGTCCCATGCTGCCAGCCACATGCCTGCTAGTGAGAGGAGGGAGGGAGGGATTAGGAGGAAGACGCAGGAGGAAGAGGACGACAGGAGAAGGAAGAGGAGGAAGAGGAAGAGGGGCAGTGGCCCTTCCTGGCAAGTTTTGTCAGGGGGTTGCTCTTGCTAGCCTGAGGCTGAGAAAGTGTGTCTTGGATATGTGTGTGTGTGCGCGCACGCGCACATACACACCTTCAAGTCATTCCTGGCAATCCTAAGGTAAAACTGTCATGGGGTTTCCTTGGCAAGTTTCATCGGGGTGGGGGGGGGGCTCTTGCTAGTCTGAGGCTGAAAGTGTGTGCCTTGGGTTTTCCCTCGGAAATCCTCATCCCGGAAGTCCCTCACCCCCATCACTGGGTGACACCCAGTGCAGGAACACCACTGAGTTTGGGCAATCAGTGTCTAAAATTTTGCCATCACTGCTGTATCATATGCTATTTTCTTTATGAGTACTAGAGCAAACCATCCTCGGGAAGCCAAATATAAACTATTTTGTGGGGACAGATTAATGATATCCTTATGAAACGAACCAGAAACCAAGGAAGTTTGATTTTATTTTTTTTTACAATTTTACAACAAATTTTGTTAATTTTGTTTTTAAATTCAAATACAACTGCATACTTGAAGATCAACCAATCCCATTCCTTGATGTCCTGTAACCATCAGGCATAAGAGACTGTTGGAGATCTATTTTCTAAACCAACTAATGCTAATATATATTTGAATTGGGAGACCTGCCATCTTAAACATATAAAACACAACCACATACAGTTGGCCCTACACATTTGCAGCTTTGACTTTTGCGGATTTGATTATTTGCTGTTTTGATTCATATGTTCTCTCTTGGAATCTCTACGTCCTCCAGTGCAATTCTGCTGGAAGTTGTGCTGGAGAACCTAGACGTTCCTAGAGAAAACACTTCTCTAGGCATTTGTAGGTCCTCCACCATGATTCTGTGTTCACCTTCTGGCAGATATTGACCATAGAGTTGAACCGGAGGACCTGGGGATTCCTAGAGAAGTTTTTCTCAGGTAAAAAGAATTGTGTTTTATATTTGTGGTTTTCACATATTCATAGGGGTCCTTCACTCCTAACCCCAGTGAATGTGGAGAGACCACTATACATACTTTGGAACTCAGGATTCAATATACTGTCAGCAATGATAATATCTAATAACAAAAAGTCCAAGAACTAAAACACCACCTGCATCAAGGAGGATGTCCATCTTTAGTCAATGAGTGCAACGTCCATAAGGCTGCTATATTCACTAAAAAAATCTTCTCTACAAAAAAATAAAAATAAAAAGCAGCAAAGATGTGGACAGTCATATGCATTTTGTGGCTGATTTCTGCCCACCTTCTCCCAATTACCAATTGCCAATCCTAGAAAGCCACTCCTTGATAGCAAAGTCAACACACATCTTGCTAAAGCTATTAAAAAGCCCCCTATGGCTGCTTTCCATTAACCACCTACTCTAAAGAAGCTCCTAAAGATTGCTGTGAGAGCCAGCATGCAGCAGTGGTTTGAGTACTGGACTGACCCTGGAGACAAAGGCTCAATTCCCCACACAGCCATGGAAAGCCATTGGGTGACACTTGAAGGAGGCAGTGTTGTGATAAACCAATGCAACTGCACCTCCCTCTTTCCAAACCCTTGCCTACTGCTGTACAGACACCCATCTGGACAATGGTGTGAGAGATTAAGCACCACCAGTTTCATCTAGCCAGTTCTATCCAATGCAGCCATTAGAACAATTCCATAAGAAAGCCCAATACAATAACCTTGCATCTGAGGAAGTAAACTGTAGTCTACAAAAGGTCATGCTGCCAACTTCTTTCTTTCAGTTAGTCGCAAAGATGCTACAAGATCTCTCTACATACTTATTGAAGGCAATAGCCCAGGGAATTTCTAGTATCTATGGAATCTGAACTGGTTGCTTACCTGTAATAGTATTTCTTCGAGTGGTCATCTGCGAATACATACAAATCCCGCTCTTCCTCCCCTCAGTGTCCTGCTCAACATTAGTTCCGCTCCTCCGTCGCTTTGCGGCGGAAAAATGTCGGAACTGGGGAAAAGAGCAGGAACTGGGCTTATATAGAGGAAGGGTGGAGTTACCGCCCAAAAGTTGCAAAAAGTTACAAGCCTTTTTCTGCCCAGTGATTCCAGAGAGTTCCGAATTCGACTGCGCAGGCACAATACAACCCATTTGTATGATTCGCAGAGACCACGAAGAAGAATATTGGGGGCCAGAGGACAAAATTAATATTTACCATTTAGAATTTCTCCCTTCAGTTCTGCTTGTGTTTCATTTCTGCTTATGTGACTCCTACAATAAAATGTTTTTTCTTCACTGCATGATACACAGAGAGAACATACATAAAATATATAAAAATAATACGATGTCACATTTTAAAGCTGTACCACAATATAGAGCAATATTATGCATACACACTAAATATGTTATTCTTCTGTTCTTTTATAAACACTGATGTAATGGAATAGAAACACTGAAAATACAATTTTGCAAATATGCTGTTTCAGTCTGAAAACTAAATGGTAGAAATTTAGTTCACATTGGCTGTCCTTGATCTGTGTTTAAAGGAAACTCTTCTGTATTGTGTTTTATCTCTAACAAAGCCATATACTAGTTCCACATTACACAAATGTAAGATGACCTTAAACAGCGTTAAATGCAGAAGTGGTATTCAACATTTATGAAAATATAACTAATCACATCCTACATTTCTTTTTAAATATCTTATAGTTTAATTGCATGATTTATTTCAAAACGTGCTTTTAACTGAAATAAAAAGAAACATTGTAATAATGTGTAAGGATATTATTGTCTTCGTAATATGTTATCATTTACTATTTTATTAATTAATGATGAAGTGAAAGAGCCACTTCAAACATGATATGTTGCTCACACAAATATTATTTCCATATGGGGTGAAATGTCACATTCAAGTGGCTTTAACTGGCACCAGCAGGAGAACAGAAGAAACGATAGAACTGCACTTCTTGAAAAGCAGGTGAGCTATCTCTATGGTAACCAGAATATCTTATATTCCATTGGGCACAGTGTTGGACCATGAGGGCTAAAGACCAAGTTATTTTGAGGGACACCTTGTCTGAATAGGGTAGGCTTTTAACTAAGAGCAGCTTAAGAGCTGAGTGGATGCGAGGAGCGAAAAGATGTTCAGACAACCAACAAATCATGACACAACTCTAAACCCCAAACCTTGATAGCCTCAAGCAAAGTTTTGTCTCCAACTTCCCTGTAATATTTATTTATTTAGCAAAATACATCTAGTAGCAATTGTGTTCCTGCCTCCCAACCCCATATATTTCCATTCCTGCACATTATAGGGAAAGAACGGGTACATGTGACATAGGAGTTCGATTTTCAGCAGTCACTTCATGTATCTATTGTTGTTGTTGTTGTGCTTGTTCTTATTGTGTGCTGTCAAGTCATTTTTGACTTATGGCAGCCCTAAAGAGAAACTATCGTGGGGTTTTCTTGGCAAGTTTTTTCAGAGCAGGTTTGCCATTGCCATCCTCTGAGGCTTAGAAAGTGTGACTTGCTCAGAGTCACCCAGTGGGTTTCGTGGCCAAAATGGGAACTGAATCCTGGACTCCAGTCATAGTCCAACGCTGAAACCACTACATCATGCTGGCTCTCTTCATGTATCTGACAAACGTCCAATTATTATATTTACAAAGAGTAAAAGGTATCTGCAAAGAATTCAAAAGTGCATGATGCCTAGCTTTTATGTGGTTTACACAATTCACTTTGTTGAAAGGGTTTACTCTCATTTTTATTTTGTTTCATTTGTTAAATTCCATCATTCCACCAGTGAATTTCTACTAAACCATGCCCAATGCAGCTAAAAGCCATTATATAAATTCAATTCCTTTTTAAAGCTGAAGGTTTAAAATGGGAGTTGAAGGCTACTTTGATTCGGGTCATACTTCAATTGGCCAGGAAATTAGAATGTAAAGATTGTTACAGTATACAATATTCTTGCTTCCAACAAATTCTCCATGAACCTACACTTATTCCTTGGTCTTTCAGGCTCACGTTTGGATAATAATCTTTCATTTAACAGCAATAGAAATTTGGACACACTCCAGGCCATTTTACAGCAATTGATATCCCCCAAAATTTGGGGGAGGGATTGTTAAGGTGGCCAACAGTGCCCTCAAAAACACAAGGAGTGATACAGGCCATTATGCTGCAATTTTCATAGAATCATAGAATCACATAGTTGGAAGAGACCACAAGGGCCATCCAGTCCAACCCCCTGCCATGCAGGAACTCCCAATCAAACCATCCCCAACAGATGGCCATCCAGCCTCCGCCTAAAGACCTCCAAAGAAGGAGACTCTACCACACTCCGAGGGAGTGTATTCCTCTGTCAAACAGCCCTTACTGTCAGGAAGTTCCTCCTAATGTTGAGGTGGAATCTCTTTTCCTGGAGCTTGCATCCATTATTCTGGGTCCTAGACTCTGGAGCAGCAGAAAACAAGCTTGCTCTTTCCTCAATGTGACATCCCTTCAAGTATTTAAACAGGGCTTTCATATCACCTCTTAACCTTCTCTTCTCCAGGCTAAACATCCCCAGCTCCCTAAGTCGTTCCTCATAGGGCATAGTTTCCAGACCCTTCACCATTTTAGTCACCCTCCTTTGGACCCGCTCCAGTTTCTCCACATCTTTTTTAAATTGTGGTGCCCAGAACTGGACACAGATTTCCAGGTGGGGCCTGACCAAAGCAGAATAGAGTGGCACTATAACTTCCCTTGATCTAGACGCTATACTTCTATAGATGCAGCCCAAAACTGCATTGGCCTTTTTAGCTGCTGCATCGCACTGTTGACTCATGTTTAACTTATGGTCTACTTGGACTCCTAGATCCCTTTCACATGTTGTCTCATTCAGCCAGGTGTCTCCCATCCAATATCTGTGCATTTCATTTTTCTTCCCTAAGTGCAGAACCTTACAGTTCTCTGTATTGAATTTCATTTTGTTAGCTTTGGCTCAGCTTTCTAGTCTATTCAGGTCATTTTGAATTTTGATCCTGTCCTCTGGAGTATTGGCTACTCCTCCTAATTTGGTGTCGTCTGCAAATTTGATAACTAGGCCCTCAATACTGTCATCCAAGTCATTAATAAAGTTATTGAATAGCACTGGGCCCAGGACAGAACCCTGTGGCACCCCACTGGTCACTTCTCTCCAGGATGCAAAAGAACCATTGTTGAGCACCCTTTGGGTGCGGCCAGTCAACCAGTTACAAATCCATGTAACGGTCACCTTGTCTAGTCCACATTTTGCAAGTTTCTTTGCAAGAATGTCATGGGGAACCTTGTCAAAGGCCTTACTGAAATCAAGATATACTATATCCACAGCATTCCCCTCATCTACCAAGCTGGTAATTTTATCAAAAAAAAAAAAAGAGAGAGAGAGAGAGAGAGAGAGAGAGATCAGATTTGTCTGGCATGACTTGTTTCTCTGAAACCTATGTTGACTTTTTGTGATTATGGAATTATCATCTAGATATTCACAGACTGTCTGCCTAATGATCTGCTCCAGAATCTTTCCTGGAATTGATGTCAGACTAACTGGACGATAATTGTTGGGATCCTCTTTTTTCCCCTTTTTGAAGATGGGGACAACGTTTGCCCTCCTCCAGTCTGCTGGAACTTCTCCTGTTCTCCAGGATTTCTCAACGATTATTGCCAATGGTTCCGATATTACATTTGCCAGTTCTTTTAATACCCTTGGATGTAGTTCATCTGGTCATGGAGACTTGTATTCATTTAGGTTAACCAGGTATTCCTGTACTATCTCTTTACTTATTCTGTGCTGAAATTCTCCTATTCTGCCCTCTGCTCCATTATCCTCAGGTTGAGTACCCTTTGCCTTTTCTGAAAAGACTGAAGCAAAGAAAGTTTTGAGTAATTCTGCCTTTTCTCTGTCCCCTGTTAGCATTTTGGCATCTTCTCCACACAATGGCCCTACCATTTCCCTCTTCTTCATTTTGCTGCACACATACCCCCAAAAGCTCTTTTCATTGTTCTTAACCTCTCTAGCAAGCTTGAGTTCATTCTGTGCTTTAGCTTTTCTGACTTTATCCCTACACGTGCTGGCTATTTGTTTGAATTCCTCTTTAGTGATTTCCCCATTTTTCCATTTCTTATACATGTTCCGTTTAAAACTTAGCTCAGTTGAAAGTTCCTTAGTCATCCATCCTGGCTTCTTGAGACATCTTCCATTTTTCTTCCTCATTGGAACTGTTTGAATTTGCACCGTCAGTATCTCCCTTTTGAGGAACTCCCATCCGCCTTAAACTCCCTTCTCTTTTAGTATTCCTGACCATGGGATCACTCCCAGTATTTCTCTAAGTTTATTGAAATCAGCTTTCCTAAAGTCTAGAATGCTTTCCTAAAGTCTAGAATTTTTAGGCTTTCCCTCATCTTTTAAAAAGCACAGACTGGGCTTTTTTAAAAATCACTTTCCAGTCACTTCCTGTTTGAGCAAAAAAAAAAAAAAAAAACATTTCTGGGCTTGAACTGAACAAGTTGCAAAAATAACACACACACACCCGCACAAAAAACTGACAACAGTACACCCCAGAGGACTGAACAGATGTCATTGGTCATTTGGGGAATTAAAGAATTGGGAGGAGCAGGTAAAGTGGAAATAGTGGAGTAACTGCCCATACTGGTTTGTACAGATCAAACCCTGTTTCACACTGGGTAGAAAGTAATAGCTCTTTCCAAGTTTTCTTATTAATTTTATGTACTTCCTCTTTAGCTTTTAAGATAGGGCTTTCAAAGCTTGGGAGAAGAAATGAGAAGCTTTTGTTTTTAGTTACTATAAACACAATATGGCTAAGGTTCTTAGATACAGGTCAACTCTAATGAGTAGACGGGGGATATAAAAGCTGATCCCATTTGAAATTTTAGTTGTGATAGATTTGTCTCCCATAAACACAATAATTTGGTTCTGATATGAGTCCCTCGTATTGTCTCAGAAGGCGACGAGAAAAGGATTAAGATATTTTCCTAGATTTTTTTTAATGGGATATTAAGTTCCCTTTCCAAATGTGTTTCTGCTTAAATGAGGAAAAATGTATTTTTAAAAATTCATAAATGGTCATACATAGACCCAACTCTTTCCCGTCTTTGCTGGTGAGGCTGTAAAATTAAAAGTTCCTATAAACATTTATGGTGCTTATATGATAAATTATCTAAATTCTGAGATGCAGTCTTCTCTGAAATAAATAAAATTGCTAATCAGCAGCTTATAAAGAGTTTAGTACTGGTCTTCCCAGGATTTTTCAAGAAGATAATTGGAGATTGGAGAGTAATTGGTTATTTGGGTCATCTGATTTGGTTTAAAAGGTACATCTATAATGGCCTGGAATAATAATAATAAAGTATGGCAACTAGCTTTGATTAAAAAATAAAGTAATAAACATCAAATAGCTAAAGGAAAGAAAAAAATAAAATTTTATTGTAATTTGAAACTGGTTTATTGAACATGATAGTGGCAATGGAGAGACAATAGTGGTGAAGACATTCAAGTATTTTTGGATGATTGTGTAAGGAAATACATCTGACTCCCCCCACGTTATGTGTGTGTGTGTGTGTGTGTATAATGACTGTGTACTTTAATTGAAAAATAATTTTGTGCACCTCTATGGGGGAGGGGAGAATGCTATAATAGAAATTATAATATAAAATACATTTCAGAAAAGTAAACAATCAAAATTGAGTAGTGTACACCCAGTGGGCAAGTACTGCTGATTGTTTGACTATAACTGGGGACAGAGTAGCAGCAGCAGAAGAAGAAATAAGAGTGGAGTGCCTAAGACCTTGAGCAGGCCTAAGACCTTCAAGATTATCACACAAGGATAGGGACGGAATCACTCCCCTGTCTTTATCCCATCCATGACCATAGTGAAAGTGATAACGCAAATCACTTTCACATGAAAGCGGGCTGAAAAGTACTTTCAGACATCATGGTAATAATGGGTTCTTCTGTTATTAACAAAGACTGGAAATGAGAGTAGAAAGCCCTTTCAGCTGATGGCTGAAAGAGCTTTTCAGACCACTTTCGTATGAAAGTTATTTGCGCTATTACTTTCAATTGCGCTTACGGGGTGGCTGAATGACAGGTTCAGCGTGCTTGTGAGTGAAAGTGATTCACATGATCATTTTCACTCATGCCTCCCTGACAGGTCAAATATGAGTTATGTGTGAAAGTCTTTCCTGGCATCGGGTGGGAAGGATGGACCAGGGATGGGACAATGACACCTTGTACTTCATGTGACAATCTCCCTTGAGTAGCAAGACTCCAATTGTTCATATACCTATAAATGTAGATACTTACATCACTCTAGCTGTGTTGAACATATCATTTTGTACAAAATGAAGACATTTCTTAGCTCAAAGGAATAAAATCAGAGTGAAAAACAAGATACAATGAATTATCAACTTCAAAACCTATCTTGAAACAAGATGTGGAAGAATTCTCTTTGCTCATCTCAGCCTGCCTGTTCACTGCAATCATCTTTATATGTACTCCTCTGGGTCTACACTGATTGAGTTACAGTGGACCCTTCCTATCAATGGGGATTCAGTTGGGGGGAGGCCTTGCAGGTGGGGAAAATACAAAGAGTCACACCCCATATTATTCAATTGGTGGCGACATGTGCAAACCGGCATCAGTGAGTCAACATGCACAGGCTGCCATTCAATAATATGGGGCATAGTGATCCACGGGCAAATCTGCAGATCATTAGCCTGCTGATGTGATGCCACTGTTTAATAAACGGCAACAAAGGACAGGTTGTAGAATCCTCTCAGTAGAACATTCACTATATAGCAGATTGTCTACTTCCAAAATACAATATTTTGGAAGTACTGTAATGAGAAATTAATAATAACAATAACAACATAGTTTAATTAATCCCCAATAGATGAAGGCAACATTATTGCAACATCGTACTTTTGTGGAGCAAGCTCTTATGTTTAATTTGACTTCTAAATTCTCACATAAGAACACAATGAGAATCAGCTCTTAACCATCTTCAAATTCATAATTTCTGTCAACTACAGAAATTAAGTTACATTCTCAAAACTCTGCACTGATTTAGCTTACGACAAGTGACAACTGCACATATATTCAATCTCTAGTGCAATTTCATCTCTCCATCCATGTATCTCTAAAATGTGTTCACACGGACTAAGCTATCACAGTAAAACAAATAGAGTGTTTCATTCCAAGCTCAAACAAGAAACATTTAGCAGATGTTAATTAACCCCAGAGAGTAGATGCAGGATTTGAAATTAGTCCAAACAATGTCCTAGCTTAACTCTGAGGACTTACAAAATGAGCTATCAAGGCCTATTAGCACACGGTTAATGGTTTGGGCACTTGAAGAAGTGACCCTAAAGTCTTTATTCTGACCCAGGTTTCACAAATGGGGCACAAGATTGACCCTTGCACAATATAATCGGCAAAGGATCTAAAAAATGTATCTCCCTGTTATGTGAAACCACAGCCTTACTTACTCAGGCATGTTCACTTAGAAAATAAGTGAAGGTCCACTCAAGCGTCACATCAGGGTTAAAGGTTGCTGTGTAAAGCCTTTTAAACTTCAGCCTTAGCACCATGTCAGCATTTGTCTTACACAAATATTATATCAAAATGCAATTCTCATTACTGGTAGAAGCCTTTTAAAAAGATCCAGGATAAATACTAAGAAATCCCTTTATTTCAGATAATGATTTTACCTAAATCAAAAGGAAGATTTTAACACTCTCAGTATTAATTTCTACTTTTGAACCAAAGTTTAGTAGATCTAGAGCCCATAATCTTCTTTTAATAAACAAATTATATTTATAACAGAAGTATCAATAGAAAATAGCCCTCAATGGTGCTTTAGCTCTGGATTCCTGTGTCAATGGAGGTTGCACTAGATCACTGATTCCCAAAGGCGGTGGCAGAAAAATCTAGGGGGCTGCGAGGAAGAAAGGAGGCAGCAGTGGGGCAGTGAGGGAAAAGAGGGTGGTGGGGGTGGGAGGTTCAGACAAAATATGAAAGATGAGGGGAACCAGCAGCAGTTAGGACCATGGTGGAGATAAGGGTTTCACGAAACTTCTTTTCAGGGTCTCTTAAAACCACAATGCAGCCTCACTGATCATTTCATGCAGTGGTGTCTTCTGCTCTTCACCTGCCTGAACAAGTTACCCTTACCTGCATTTTTCATTGGTGGTGGTGGTGGTGCCACCTGGGAAACTCTTGCGAGGCTTGGGTGAAGGACGTCACTTCTGTGGTTTGAAGTAGCACCATTTTGGGACAGATTGTCTGACTGCAGCATGGAGTTACAGCATGTGGCAGTGGGGGAGAAGCGGTGGCAAAAACGACCCTGCCTTCAAATCTGGGACCCTGCTTAAGCTTTGTGAGCTTTGCTGGGATTTGACTGGCAGGTGGAGCTGCTCTGCTGCTCCTGCTTTCTTTCACCCAACAGGCTGAGGGAAAATGTAACAGAAGAAGCAATTGAAAGATATAGCCATGTTAGTCTGTAGAATCAGTATATAGAGAGATTCTGTAGCACCTTTGAGACTAACTAAAGAAAAAGATGGCAGCATGAGCTTTCATAGACTAAAGTCTATTTCCTCAGATGCAGAAGAAGAAATGTTTATGTATGTGGAGTGGAGGGGGACACTTGAAACTGTGTGGAGAAGACATGTCTCTGGTGAAGGAGAGAGAGAAGTATTTGGGATCAATTCTTGGAAAGAATCCTTCATCTTGGAGCAACTCCTGTAGTTAACATCTCTCCCTATCGCCATCTCTGCCAGTCTCCAATCCAGAGCATGTGGCCTCTGTAAACCCCCAACACACATATCCATCTTTGCCCCAATAAAGAAGGATTCAGAGTCCTTCCTCACCAGAGTGAAGCTTCTCCCTTTGCACCTGATCTCTTTGGGAGCAAGAACTGAGCAGATGGCTGAGCAGTGACCAACAGACCTCTTGCCCGCACTGGCCTTTGCTGGAGGTGGCAGGCATAAAAGGCTTCTTGAATACTGGTCAGACAGCTGTTTGGTTGCTGTTCCCAGGATTCCCAGGTGCAAAGGGAGCAGTGACGGAGACTGATTGTTTTGAATTTGCAGTAGATCAGTAGACCTAATATCATGAAATACACATGGGGTGCTCTAGGGGTATTGCCCAATAAGAAAGGGGTCAGAAATTGGAAACATTTGGGGGATCATTTTACTAGATGACTCTTAAGGTTCCTTCCAACTATATAATTCTACGGTATGTTTCTAGGATTCAATTGCATAGATTAGTTACCTTGTATTTCCATTGAATGCCTAGTGAGCCATTAGGCCTTGCTCAGGGGTGAGCAACTGTGATAAATTCAAGGACCAATTTCCTAAACCACACATGGGCTACTGGAAAGTCTGCTAGACTGCCATCCCAAAGTGGCTGGATGTCTATTTCCAGTTTTGAAATATGTGTTTAAAAAAAATTATGTTAAATAGTTCAGGAAGCCCTGGGACTTATTTAAAATCCCCACTCCTGGGGATTTCCAGAACAGGCAGCCCCCACCCCCAATTTCTTTTGGTAAGAAAATGGCAGTTAAGGGAGCTTGGAGTAGTTATGGAAAGAATATTTCTGTGCCAAAAACACTCTTTCCAGAAGCACATCTCTGGAGGTGCAAAAATGGTGTTTTACAAGTTTTACTAAATCCTTAGTTGCTCGTCCCATTAAATACAATAGCATAACAAAATGGCATCCCTTATATAAAATGGCAAAAGCAAGGTTTGCTTTTTTGATTTTATACATCAAGCTCTGGACGGTTGAATCCATGGATAAAGAATCTGTGGACATGGAGAGCCAACTGTACTTCAGAGCATGCTCTTAGTGCAGTGAAAGTTCTGGGTGTGTGAGAGCCAAAAAACCAACCTATTCTACAAGCTTGGAGAGCAGCCAAGTAATAACAAAATGAGAATTCTCCAACCTAGCACTCTCCAGATATGTTATAGTACAATTCTCTTCACCCTCCACCTAGATGATGAGGGGAACTCTAGTTCAACACATGTGGAAAGTGTCAGTTTGTAGAAGCCTATACCAAATGGGTGCAGAAACTTGTCTATGACATCATCCAATAGTCTTGTCATATTTTTGAAGCAATCATAAGCCAGCAACTAAGATGAATCAATAATGAATATTGATAAGCAATCTGAACAGTTCACACCAAGGGGGGGGGGTCCTTTGATGGACCATGAGCCATACAAACAGCAGATTAAAGAAAATTCTCAAGTATGGATGGCTCATCGAGCGATAGAATATATAAATTACTCTGGGATTTGAACATTATTGTGCTTGCAGGAAGACACAGAAAAGTAGAGGGTAGCTAAGGTACAAGTTTTCTAAAGATTTTTGTGTGTTTTCTCCACTACTATACTTGTATAGTTCAACACATGTGGAAAGTGGGGGAGGTGACTTCCTAGTCACAGTTAAAATATTAGAAAACCCCCAAATATTTGTACATTCTTCACTCTCCCAATTGTCTACCTGTTGAACACTAGTTTCCCTGTCTCTGGTTTTTTCATATCTTGTTTCATATCTAATTGAGGCACAGCATTCTGACTATGCTGTCCTTTCCACCAATCATGGTTAGTTTGTGACCACAAGTAGTAGTTTTACCCACTGTAATCCAGAGCTAACCATGGTACCCGTGTTGATATAGCACCACAATAAGCAATGAACATGAAGGGCAGTAAAAATATTCATGTCGTAGAGAAAGATGAAGGGATAAATGAATAAATGAGCTCCTATGACTCCTGTAATCACCAAACTATGGTCCAAAACACACTGCAGAAATACTCCTTGAGAATGCATTAACTGCCCTGGCTCAGTGCTACAGAATCATGGGAACTGTAGTTTATTGTGACACCAAAGCTCTCTGATAGAGAAGCCTAATGTCTCACAAAATTACAGTTCCGAATTCCCTAGCATTGAAGCAGGGCAATTAAAGCAGTCTCAAACTGCATTATTTCTGCAGTGTGTTTTGGACCAATATAGAGATGATTGGGAAGCTTATGCCTCCACCAGGCCATGCCTGAGACCCAACAGTATCCTGCCACAACATATTTATATTGGGCTTCTCTTTCCATCTCCACCACAAAACAGCCCAATGAGGTCACAGTGTACTCCTATGTCCAAGTAGAAACCATGGGAGAATTAGGGTACCCAGATAGGACCCAGATACAATAGTGCAGCTGGTAGGAAAGAATAGCCATAGAACTTGGGACTCTCTTAAGTGTTTCCTGCACAATAACTCTCTTGTCAGCATTCTGGGTTTCAATTTTTTCCCCAGCTTGGAACCAACTATTCTTTGACAGCCACACACCCACTATCTAATGTGTCCCAAACCTAAAAGACTTTTCTTAATGTTGATAGCGTTTTTAAAGTATTTCTGACAACTGCTTGTTGGAATAAAGTAATAGATTTATTTACAAATCAGGCTGAATACAGTATCTCTTTTAGTGGATGGTGTTCACAATGGATATGGTGTTTAAATAATTTATTCGTCACACAGTTTGACAGTTTCATTAGCTGGTCTTTGTAATTGTTTCCTTATAATTTTAAATATGTTCCCTTATCTTAAAACAGATTGGGCCATGGCAACTGCATGCTGCAACGCCAAGCCACCTTCAAGCTGCCTGAAAAAGGAGCTGCTCCTTTTGGGGGCAGCTAAAAGCCAGCTTTCCGCCCATGCTGCAGTGCTCCAGTGGTGTGTGGTGTATAAACACTGCACTGCTAGAGTGTTTTGCAGCCAGCCGCCATGTGGACAGCCGGTCAACTTCACAACATCATGTGGCCATGCAGCGTATAAATGCCACACCCACAAGCCACCAGGAATCCAGCTTCTAGAGCTGGTCTGTTCCGGCTCTAAGTCTCTCAGAACCTTTTTTAATCTTTGCACCTTTTAACCCTTCTGCTTAACTGTGACCCCACTGAAGGACACTACAACAATTTATTTAAGGACACTCTTTGTCCCTTTCTTTGGTACTTAAAACCCTTTCTAACTGCCCCTCACAGCAACCTAACCTAACCTCAACAGCTCTTCATCCTTCAGGGCAGACTAAAACATCAACCCCAACTAACTCCAAACTCTGCTCTGTCCCTTTTTTTAACACTCGCTCCTGGGAGCAGCCCCCATCTTTTGGCTGTTGCCAAGGATCTAATCTGCCTGTTGTCTCCACAGTGATAAATAGGTATTATTGAAGAAGAAGCAGAAGCAGATGGATTGCCAATAACAAAGCAATGGTTTGTGGGTCATGTGAGTAAAACATGAGATAGGGACACCATAATTGAAAACACTGTTCCCCATAAGAGTATGTAGATTATAATATTTCTTAAGCCTTTGCCAGAAAATAAGGAAAATCTAGTTAAAAATAATTTGCAGTAGCATACTTGGCTAAAGCAGGGCTGGAGCACTGAATATCTGCAATAATCTCTTTCTGCAGGAGGCTACCACTAGCTATAGTAAGTAGTGTCATCAAGCAACCCTGAACCAGGAGTACTTTTTACACTGATTGGAGAGTCTGGTAAGATCTTGGTTCCTGTAGAGTATTTGTCAGGTGCTCAGTTTGTTTGTGAAATTGGAAACATTTTCCAATGTGTGCTTCACATGAATCCGATTACACTCTGGTCCATCAAGAACTCCCCCAGGATACTGTTGGCTTCATAATTTCAAAGATTTTTTCTGTTTCCTGTGGGCACGTCACTCTGAACCATCAAAGCTCTGCAGATTTTATTTGAGGATACAAGTGTACAACATTTTTAGTAGCTTGATTTGGTAAATACAGGGCATTTTTTAAATTTTAAAGTTATAGACTGTTATAAAAGTAATAGCAAACATTTGTCAACTGGGGAATAAAATCCATCATCTGCAATATACTGATTTTTCAGCACAGGTGTTAGTTTATAGAATTCTCACAAAACATATCAACGAAAGGCAGAAAAAAAGCATCAGGGAAATATGAAAACAAAATTTAAAAAAACAAAGTTATTATATGGTTAACCAGGATGAGGGCAAAATATACGAGGGTGTGTCCAAAAGTTTTAATGATCACCTTTTTTAAAAATTGACAGAAAGTTTGTTTTGTTAACTTATCTCTATGTAGTTACTATCTAGATTTATACATTTTCCCCAGCATATCTTGACCCTCCAAATACCTGTAGTCATAGCCAGTCCCAAAAATAAAGGACGAAATGAGCTGATTTTGTCAGCAACATGCACTTAGGGACCAATTATGACACTGACAAAATTTCATCAATATGCCATAATACCTTCCAGGTGCTAATTATTACTTTACAAAAAACCCTCGTAAGGCACAATCTGTAGACTTCTACAATATCAGGTATTCGAAGGGTCAAGATATGCTGGGAAAAATGTATAAATCTAGATAGTGACTACATAGAGATAACTTAACAACTACAAATCAAAACAAACTTTCTGTCAATTTTTTTGACAGAGCAAGGGAAGTAATAGTGCCACTCTATACTGCTTTGGTCAGGCCCCACCTGGAATACTGTGTCCGGTTCTGGGCACCACAATTCAAAAAGGATGTGGAGAAACTGGAGCGGGTCCAAAGGAGGGCGACTAAAATGGTGAAGGGTCTGGAAGCCATGCCCTATGAGCAATGACTTAGGGAGCTGGGAATGTTTAGCCTAGAGAAGAGAAGGTTAACAGCTGATATGATAGCCCTGTTTAAATACTTGAAGGGATGTCACACTGAGGAGGGAGCAAGCTTGTTTTCTGCTGCTCCAGAGAACAGGACCCAGAACAAGGGATGCAAGCTCCAGGAAAAGAGATTCCACCTCAACATTAGGAGGAACTTCCTGACAGTAAGGGCTGTTCGACAGTGGAACACACTCCCTCGGAGTGTGGTAGAGTCTCCTTCCTTAGAGGTCTTTAAGCAGAGGCTGGATGGCCATCTGTCGGGGATGCTTTGATGGAGAGTTCCTGCATGGCAGGGGGTTGGACTGGATGGCCCTTGTGGTCTCTTCCAACTCTGTGATTCTATGATTCCATGATCATTAAAACTTTTTGGTACCCCCTCGTACGGTATGATCTCATCTACCTTCCTCCCCCACCACAAACAAACATGCACGTTGACTATGCCACATTGAAATACATATGGCTAACATGCATAAATCATTTTATGTACTTCAACTAAGGGGCATGACAAGTCTCTCTCAGCTAATTTACACGCATCTAATTGTAACATGTAACAACCCTATAATGACATAACATATATTTTCTAATCAAAATGCTTTATATATCAGAATTGCATGATATTTAAACTGGCCCAACCCTAACCATCTTTTTGTAAATTTACTTACACAATACCTTAGGCATGAGTAAGAACTGATTAAGGAGAGAGAGCTCTTTACTAATCACAAACATGCTGCTCAAATCCTTCCATATCCAACAGTGACAGAAGGCCATAACTTGGTTTCAATCACAATGAGATGGAGATGTTCTCTAATCTACATACAGCAAAACCTTTGAACATCATTCAAAGTGAGAATTTTCCAGGGGCTCTTTCACACTACACAGTTATAGCATTGTGATTCCACTTTAACTGCCCCAGCTATATCTGATGGAATCCAGAGATTTGTAGCATACTGTATTGAAACAATGGGATTTAGCCCTCCCTAACTGCATTTGCCATCATTCCATAGTATGTTGCCAAAACAGTTAAAGTGAGATCATACTGCTTGCTTATAACTGTGTAATGTGAAAGAGCTGGAAGAAATGGTGTGAGGACATTCATAAATAAGAACTCTTCTTTAAGGTCTTATCTACAGAGAAACAACCTCTTCAATACAGTACTAGATTTGATCAAAGTGATAGTCTGCAAAGTGGTGCCACTCCACAAGTTATAGACTGGTACTGATCTAATGAACTTCCATAAAACTATGCAAATAAGATAATACAGCCCACATATGGTACTGGTTCCTGCCACATGGAGGGTGAGGAGACACATGCCAGTCGCCCACATGAAATAATTTGTGAAACATTGCACAGTATGTATAGTATTCATAAGCGTATAAAAACATCCCAGTCAAAAAAGAGTACTTCTTAAACTGAATTTATTTGCTTTGTTTTTATATAGTCCTTAATGCAGTTAGATTCCAATCAGTCAAACAAGGACATTCAGAGGTGGCATGCAGAGAGAGAAGGAAAAAAAAAAAAAGAAAATGCAAGCATCATCACTTACATGAAGATTACATGATCAGGAAACTATTCTTGGAAGAGGAGTGAAGCAACAGCAGTTAGCCTTTATCTAACCAATGGAAAGGACTAATTGGATCCCATCCCTGGGTCTTTCTTTCTGGTATAAGATTCAACAGCAGACCAGACTTCACACAAAAATGACCCTTCGGAGTGACCATGGAGCAAAAGAAACTGCCTTACATTGCATCATATCATCTAGCTTAGTGCTATCAATGCTGTGCCACTGGATATCCAGAACATCCAGAAAGCCTTTCTCAGGCTTATTTGGACATGCCAGAGACTGGTGGCTTATCCTGACTGCCCAAAAGGCTCTCATCTGGTGCCTGAACACACTGAAATTTTTGAAAAGATCTGTACAACATACCTCCTGTCCCAATCTATTTTTGATGAATCTCCAGATTATGCCACAATTTTTGAAAGCTAGGGCAGAAGGTTATTTTGTTGTTGTTGTTGTTGTCGTTTACTCCCAGGAATTTCTGATATAAGCAAGGGTTGTTCTCATACCTGACTATATTATCTTATTTCCTCCTTCATTCATTCATTGATCTTATTTCCTCCTTTAGTTTTTGGGCAGTCCCACTGATGATATGTTGAATGAAGATGTTACCTTTCCCGTGGAGATTATCCTCTGCTCTGACCTTCCTTTCCTACTTACATTTCCAGGGAGACGAGAGAGCTGTGCTCACACTACACTTCAAGTAGAAGGAAGGAAGTAAGTCCAGTAGATGAACCCTGACTGGATACAGTGGTGGGAACAATTGCTACAAGTCATTCACCTAAAGAGCATATTAGCCTGACATTTACTGGATACTACAGGTCTGTCTGGAGGAGCCTTGAATCTTGAAACTATCTGCTCTGAATTCAAAGCATGTGCTCTACTACTGAGCTGCCTCCCTTCTTTCTATACAATTGTGGATATAATCTGAAAAGGCACTGGAACATATGATATTATTGCAGTCTACGTTCTTTCTAAAGATTGACCCCAGTTCTCCCAGTTCAAAACCTTCTCCTCCATTCAGCCATTGGAAAGAAAATAGGACCTTTTATCAAGTAGAAATAGCAACAACAACAAAATAAAAACCTTTCCATCACTATTCCTCAAGCTCATTTTCAATCCTTCTTCCTTTCCGATTTGGTAAGAATAATACCTTTTTATTTGGGTTAACAATAATAGTGCAAGTGGCATAAAACCAAGCACTTATAAATAGCAGTGTTTTGAAGGATTATACAAGTAGAAAGTATAGCTTTTAAAAAAATGAAATGCAAAATGTGGTACATTTGCATCTTATCTACAGCCAATGATATGGCAAATGAAAAATCTTGAATATGTTTTTATGGGGGGGGGGGATCCACTCCTCCAAAGTTTAAGTACTTATTGAAATGTTTCCATTATAAGTCTGCAGTATTATTGTCAATATTCAAAAATATTCCAATTACAAAATTTTAGCAAATCACTATTATAACTGACTTTAACCAGAATTAGTAGATCACCAATTAAATCACCAACTAAAAATTGACAGGACTCTAGATGGGGTGGTGGTGGTGGTATTTTTTATTTTATTTTATTTTTTAATGCTGGAAATATTTTCTCTCAAGGATCCACAATGCTTAACTTTTAAGTATAAAAACAAGACATAATTAATTGTTTTATTTCTCCATGGATTATCCCTTACCTATGGCATACTCGATGCTCAATATTTTACAGGGCAGTTTTAATCAACCCTATGTGTAAACTACATACAATATTTTGTATTTTAATCCATTTTAATCTCCACTAACAAGCTAAGAGAAATTTCCAAACATAAATATAAAATGCATTGCTAATTAAAATAATGATATTTTCAGCCTGGTTTAAGATGCCAACCATTTCTTAAAGATTAACTTGTTTAAGACAAGTCTGCTTCATGCCACACCTCCTTTACCAATAAGCAAAGATGCAGTTTTTATCACTCAATAAAAGTGGATCACACAAAACAGCTACAGAGAAAGAGGGAAATGGTGAGGGGGCCAGAATCCTAAATATTCTTCCCATCTTGTATGTTAGTCCTAAAAACCACACATTTGGTGAATGAAGTGATTTCTCATTCTGTAGACACTCTCTCAGGGAAGGAAAAAAGGTATTGCTTATGACAGTTCTCAACACTTTTTCAAAAAGTGATTTACTGCCTTCTAGCATCCAAGCATTATTGTCCTTTCTCATGAGATATGTCTTCTCACAATATGTACAAAGTATGTCAGTTTCAGTTTAGTCATCTTGGATTCTAGGGCGAGTTCCACTTTGATTTGCTCCTAGACCTATTTATTTGTATTTTTGCAGGCCACGGTATCTGCAAAACTCCCCTCTAACACCACATTTCAAATGAGCCAATTCTGTAAAATTCCATCAGTTCACAAGCCACATAGTTTCCAAGAAATTAAGTGAGTTAGGATGTGGTATCTCCATGCCCAACCAACATGCCAGTTCTTCTCGCACACTTTGCCAGAGGGAAATAGACAGAACATTGAGAACTTCTGTAATATTTCCCACTGGCAGGACAGCAAATGATACCATAGCAGAGAACAGAGGTACTCTCAGGACACAAAACGATTCCACAGGCAAAAAAATAATACAGAGAACACCTGAGAAGAGTTGTTCTATCATTATACCTTTATGTATGCGTCCTGTGGATTCTCAGGGGCTCAACAGACAGCCCCTAAAGGCCATCCCTTTCCTCACCAGATCAGCAGCTGCAGCAACAGCATGCCACAGCCCTGATCTAGCCTTTCCATGGTGCAAAAAGAAGCCACAAAAAGCGGTTCCTTTTTGCACCATGAAAAGGGCACTCTAGCTGCTGCCACGGCATTTTGGCACTCCTTTGGTGCAGCAGATTTAAACACTGCGCCAACAGAGCAACATGATGCTCCCCACCATGTGGCTGGGCACGCAGCATGATGCCGGTGTGGGGGCAGCATGGGGGAAGCCGGTGTGTGTATGTCACACCTGCACGCCTCCCTACGTCAGTGTATAATGCCACTCTGTACAGGCTCTCGGTCATCTTCTGGGAGAGGTTAGTACTATAGCCCTAACTCTTCTTAATAACTACTATATAACATAAATAATAAAAATTCCAAATGATGTTATTTAATGACAAGTCTTTAATGATTTGGCTTATTTAATTAGGATTACTATTTCTACAAGTCAGTAAAGCCAACTGTTAGTCCCGATAGGTAGTCCCATTGAATCTATGGGATTTACTTTTAATTATTTAATTTATATTCCATCTTTTCCCCAGTGTAATTGTTGACTTCCCAAGTCCCATTAATCAGCAGGTCTATTCTAGCTGGTACTAACAACAGGATCTTGCCTTTTCAGTAATAGTATATACATTATTTACTGTAGATAAAGCTAAACAACGGATACTGAATATTTAGTGCACTATATATGGAATGAATATCTTGTCCTTGATTTTTTTTTCATCCACTCAAAACCCATCTATTGTTCCCCAACAACTTGCATTAAGAATTTAGTCTTATATTTGAATTGCACCTATTTCTCTCCAACCCACAATATAAAAGAAGCAAAAGGAAGATGCAGCAGTCCAGTCATTAGCTTTGTCTGGAAAGAGAAAACAAGAGGCATCCTCACCTCTGCAAACCAGGAGCAGAAGATAATCAAGTAGTGCTTGCAGAATGTGGATCACTCCCTTGTTACCACAGCATCTAACTGAGTGACATGTTACATGAAATGCAGGAACAGTGTGTGCTTCCCTTGCTGTTAAAGGATGTCATCCTATCCTTTTCCCTAGATAGCTTGATGGCATCTCCTTCCAGGCGTGATAGATCAGTAGCTGCCACAATCACAGTCCATAGAGCAGCTCAGGTATCTCTGAGCCATCCAGTGAGACCTATGAAGAAACCTGTAGGCCTCTGAGCAGAACTTCACATTTCAAACTAGAGGAAAGGGGGGTTAACAGGAAGAGAGAAAACACCCTTTACCCAGCTGATTGATATAGAGGAAGACAGGTGCAGGAAAGAGCTCCATTTTCACCTTGGCAAATGCTCAAAGAATAAGAAAGAAAGAAAGAAAGAAAGAAAGACTGACTTTAGAAAAGAATATGAACATATATGTCTCTCTGTGATGTGCAAAATATGTGAAAAGACAAAAATGGCCCAATAGTAACTTTTCCCATAGCAATTAAAATATATATCATTTACTGAAGATAGAAGTCTTTCTGCCTTCTAAAAGAAATTGAGAATCTGCTCCAGAAAATACTCTGCTCATCCTTATCCACCTCTTTTCAGTGGACCAATAGTACTAAAGTAATTTTAATTCACATTTGCCAACCAAACCCACAGATTTATGTTGTAGCAATATATATATATATATATATATATATATAATGTGGAAAGTCCATTATTGTGTGCACCCTCTACTGCTTACTAAACAATACCCCAACATCAACATAAAATTAAAATCAATTGTTCTGGCACCTTACATTATCATAGAATGTTTGGAATGTCTTTTGTACTAAGTATTGATTAAAAAGAATACTTCTCTGAAGGGCAAGAGGATCATACATATATCAGGGCAACCTGCCCAGTTTATCAAGTCACTCACAGCATAGCATTTATCCCACTGTTCAGTATATTTTAAAGTGTAACCAAAATCATTATTTGTATATGAATCATATATGCAAAACAGGCATTACGCATCAAACATGATCCTGATAAATTTACATGCGGTATAGCTTCATTACTCTATGTCATATACCTGTAGTACTGTATATTATACTAGGGTCAGCAGTACACACGCACACACACACTTATAGCCCTTCAACATTAATCACTACAAGATCTGAAACTGCACCTGGACTCTAAACTATTCCAGACCAACTGTTCTATAACTGTAGCGCCCCCTGCTGTTTTTTCCATTTAAAAACCAGTACTTTTTTTCCACAACTATTTGTATTTTTTAAATGTTACATTTTAAAAATGTTTTTCTAGATATTTGAGAAAAATAAAATGCTACATATTGGACACAGAAAATCAAGGAGTGCAGTCGTCCTTTAAATGCTGCACAAGCTTTGTACAGGGTTTTTAATGTGCTTTAAATTTTAATGTGCAATGTTTTAAACTTTTTTAAAATTGTTCAATTGTTTCTTGAACTTTGCATTTACATTTTAATGCTTTGTGTTGTTTTTAACCTGTAATGTTTTAAATTTTGTTAGCTGCCTTGCATCCGTATACCAGGAGAAAGGCAGGAAATAAATAAATATATAAATAAAGGTAATCACACTGACTGGGGATTACGTCCAACATATGTTTACTCAGATGTAAATTTCAGCAAGTCTAATGGGGCTTACATCTTAATTAGAGTACGTACAATTATAGCTTTTTGGACCTTGTAGTAAATGTGGTTAAGATTGCAATATATAACAAGTTTCCCTGTGCTTTTCTGAAATATTTTATGCAAATGCTTCAGGCTGCCATACTGACTTCCTGCTCATCTTCTCTCCATAGTACCCACATTCTCTTTCATCTTTCTCCTAAAACAATTCTTTGAACAACAAAAAAGAGGGTCTTTGTCACTGTGTTTGTAGAACACCAGATATAATTATCAATAGATGTCACTAGTACACTGCATCAGTATAGCACAGTAGAAAGGAGACTAGGGTCTCAAACACACTGCAGAAATAATCCAGTTTGAGACCACTTTAACTGCCCTAGCTGAATGCTAGGGAATTTTGGGAACTGAGTCAACAGTGTGATGCAGAAGCTAAAAAAGCCAATGTGATTTTAGGCTGCATCAACCGGAGTACATTGTCTAGATCAAGGGAAGTAGTAGTGTCATTCTATTATGTTTGGTCAAGCCTCGCCTGGAATACTGTAGCCCAGTTCTGGGCACCACAATTCAAAAAGGATGTTGACAAGCTGGAACATGTCCAAAGGAGGGCAACTAAAATGGTGAAAGATCTGGAAACCATACCCTATGAAGAGCAACTTAGGAAACTGAGCATGTTCCGAGGAGAACCAAAATGGAGAAGGGTCTGGAAATCATGCTTTATGAAGAAAGGGATCTGGGTATGTTTAGCCTAAAGAAGAAATAGTTAAGGGGCGATATGGTACCCCATTTTAAGTATTTGAAGGGAGGTCACATTGAGGATGGAGCAAGCTTGTTTTCTGCTGCTCCAGAGACTAGAATACAGAACAGTGGATAAAAGCTACAGGAAAAGAGATTCCACCTCAACATTAGGAGGAACTTCCTGACAGTAAGGGCTGTTTTACAGTGGAACAAACTCCCTCGGAGGGTGATGGAGTCTCCTTCCTTGGAGGTCTTTAAACAGAGGCTGGAAGGCCATTCATTGTGGATACTTTGGATTGATTTCCTGCATGGCTGGATGGCCATTGTGGTCTCTTCCAACTCTATGATTCTATGAGAAATTTAGCCTTCTCTGCATGGCGTTGTGATTTGAGCATTCGTCTACAACTCTGGAGACCAGGGTTCGATTCCCAACTTGGTCATGTAAACCCACTGGGTGACCCTTGGGAAAGTCACACTCTCTCAGCCTTAGGTGAAGGCAATGGCAAAATTCCCCTGAACAAATCTTGCCAAGAAAACCCCATAATAGGTTCACCTTAGGGTTGCTATAAGGCAGAAATGACTTGCAATAACAACAAAATCATTGTCCTTGCTTATAATAATGCACACTGCATTATCATATAGACTTAAACATTACATTAAGACATAATGGGAGAGGAAGAAATGTGTGTGCCCAAACATAATCCTATCTGTGTGACCTGGCTTTCTTGGCAAGATTTGTTCAGAGGAAGTTTGACATTGTCTTCCCCTGAGGCTGAGAGAGTTTGACCTTCCCAAAGTCACCCCAGTGGATTTACATGGCCAAATACTGCCTGCTACTCTTTCTGAAACCCCAGTAATTAGAAGGAATATTACAGAGGTTCTTCTCTGAACTCTTAGCATCTCTGGTTCTGTTAATGTTGTCAACAATTTTTATTTTATGCACACAGATACATACAAAAATTTCTGAATGGTCTCCCTTGAATAAACCATAGCACTTCAGTGAGGTTATGGATTACTTGAACACCTGAGCCATTATCAGTTAGAACTACCTTGGGAACATTAGGAGCACACTAATGGCTACTACATCTCCTAGAAGATATACAGATGCATTTTCTTTATTACAGATAGATAGTCATAGGTAATTTGCATACATTAATTCATTTGAGCATGTGCACATTTCAAATTGCCCTTTGTTTAAACACTAAAGCCAAGCTTTTTAAAAGGAGGAGGAGGAGGGGAGGAGGAGGAAGAAAAAGCAGCTGGGCAACACAATGGCCAGGCTAATTTTAAACCATATAGATGGTAGCCCTACTCAGTTGGGCTTGTCAAGCATGAAGATCACCACAACCAATCCTTCCACATTTTGCTGATAGGCACACTGCTGGCAGAATGCAAGCCTTCATGCATCGCATTCAACAAGTATGTACCATGGTGGAAAGCTGGGGTGTTTAGTTTCATACTATAGAAAAGGGGAGATGTCACACCACTCTCTTTCTTTCTCTTGTTTTCTTCCTATCTCTCTCTCACACACATACACACACGCAATTGTTTGTGCATGCCTTCAAGTCATTTCTGACTTACGGTGACTTAAGGCAAGCCTATCACAGGGGTTTCTTGGCAAGATTTGTTCAGAAGAGGTTTGCCTTTGACTTCCTCTGTAGGTGAGAGAGTGTGACTTGCTCAAGGTCACCCAGTAGGTTTCCATGGCCAAGCAGGAATTCAAACCCTGGTCACCAGAGTTGTAGTCCAAAGCTCAAACCACTACACCATACTGGCCCTCTGCACACATCATTTCAAGGAGAATACTTGAGACAGGACCCCTATTTTTGTTGTTGTAAATACGCCCCACTTTCTCATGAGAGTTTCAGCCAGACTTATACTCAATCCATTGATCTTATCCCTTGAGTATTAGGGTTTCAGTATAGCTGATATTAATAAGACAGACCCATTTTACAAGTGGTTATGAATGAGCAACATAGCTCTTAGACAACAGCCACTAAAAAGAATTACATTGTAGACTTATCTGAAGTTGATTGATCACCTGTTAGTTCTAAGCTGTTTATAAAAGGTAAAGGTCTTGACATGAATGTCTAGTTGTAACTGACTATAGGGGACAGTGCTCTTCTCCATTTCTAAACTGAAGAGCCAGTGTTGTCTGAGGACTGTTCTGGTGGTCATGTGGCCAGCATGACTGCACCAAACACTGTTACCTTCCCACTGAAAGGTGGTGCCTATTTATCTACTCGTATTTGCATGTTTTTGAACTGCTAGGTTGGCAGAAGCTGGACTAGTGACAGGAGATCACCCCATCATGCAGTACCCTGGCCTCAAACTGCCAACCTTCTGATCTGATCATCAGAATTGGCATCTTAACCATTAAGCACAGCCTTAATTAAACATTTTTAATCCATGTGGATCTGTATCCACTGTATGTACACAGAGACAAGTGTGCATACAAGGCTTATGTTACTGCTTTTTGCAGGGAAGAGAAATTGTGAGGGTAAAAATATTTTTTTAAAAAAATTATGGCTACAAAGAAACTGTGTAGATTATTAACTCCCAAATTCCTTTTCAAAAGAAAAGACTATGGACTGGCATAAAAAGCTGGCCTCCAGCTGCAGTGGGAGCAAAAAGCTGGCTTTTTGCTGTTTGCTGCTTCTTTTTCGGCCAGCAAAAAGGTGGATTGAGGCAGTGATGTGCTGCTGCTACAGCCTCAATCCGGGTTTGTCTGGGGAAGCTTCAAGCCACCAATTCGGGCAGTCTGTTTCACCCCTGAATTATCCCTATTATGGTTTCCAGTATGATTTTCTAAGGAAAATCTCAGAACAATCACTTTCAGAGTTGATATCAATAGTCCAAGGTGCCCATTTTCATGAGTTATCCCTCTACTGGAAATCAAAATCAATTCAGTTTAATTTGATTTTCACAGAATATGGACACATACATCAAACAACTACTTGTAAATGTAACAAGCACTGTGTGAAAGACATTTATTCATATTTAATATAATGCTGCCAGCTAGTGGCAACATCTTATTCTGAACTAATATTTAGCTGATATTGGATACCTCTTCACCTATCTGTTCAGGTATCTGGGATACTTTGAGAATGAGATGCACAAAAGGAAAATATTGGTAAAATATGTACTATGTCTCATTAAAACAGCCAAATAGTTGAGAGATAGAATATTTATAAATAAAATTACTTTGGTAGAGGGGATAGAGACTTAAGTACCATCAGCACCTACGTTTTAAAATTAATTTGATGTTATTGCTTCTGTCATGATATAAAACTTTAGAATAAAGGTCCAAAGTGTTTCGCATGTACATTCAAACATGCCTGCAATGGCTCATCTCTTCAGTTTTTTAGAGCCTGATCATTAATAGTCTCCAAATGCAAGCACTATTCATGGTGGTAAAGTGCAGAGTTGTTTGGTCTGTACTAGCAAAGAGCAGATTTAAATCCTAAAGTAAGTACAGGTTGAGTATCACTTATCCAGAATTCCAAAATTCGAAATACTCCAAAATCCAAAATTGTCTACATGGGCTGAGATAGTGACATCTTTGCTTTCTGATGGTTCAGTGTACACAAACTTTGTTTCATGCACAAAATGATTTAAAATTTCATGTATAGAATTACTTTCAGGCTATGTTTATATGGTTTATACGAAATGTACATGAATGTCATGTTTGGACTTGAGTCTCATCTCCAAAATAGCCTGTAATGCACATGCAAATATTCCAGAATTCTATCCAAAACTTTTCTAAACCCAAGCTTTTTGGATAAGAGAGATTCAACCTGTAGCATAAAAGCATTTCCACAAATAACAACTTGAACTAGCCAAAAAATGTTACATTTTCAATTGAAACACATTTTCAATAATCACAAGGTTTGCCAATTTAATCCCCAGTGCTTTCACATTCTGCCGTTTTTTATGTTAGCCAGTTTCATATTCCACTGACATCAGCAATCACACCCACACCCACCTACTACCCTACTTTAGCTTATCTTTCCTCAGTCTTGGTATTAGTCCCTTGGCAACAAGTAAATCTCATGGAACTCTTTTCTCCAGTAAATTTGTGAATTATTTCTCCTACCTGGCAGTACTTCAAGAACACATTTTCTAAGGTTTCTTTGGACTGGCTTCATAATAAAGCCCGAGGCATTCTAACAGGATGAAAGCTTCAAAGTTGAGGCTGAATTGCACAGAGCATTTGTCCTACACAATTACCTATCCTTTAGATTTTATTGTTCTTGTTGTTGTTCGGATGTCAAAAGTTAGTTTGTGAAAGCAACATTTTTCTGCTCCTGAAATGTCAGTGTGCAATGAAGTGTAATTTCAGGTTCATAAGAAACAAAGAGCTGTTTTTAGAAATGAATCAGTAGTATTTAAGAACAGTTTCATATTGCTACCAACAGAAGGTAAACGTTAGCATCTTTTTTGATCTGACTGATTTACAGATTTTTATTTTTATTTTTGTATAGGCTGTAGATGTCCTGCTTGGCTTTGAAAACTACATAAACATACACTGCTTAACAGAAACAAAATTACACATGTGAACCTTAGAAACAGTGAAATCCAGATTTACCATTTCAACAGAGTATTTTTAATTCTTCTCATACTAACGAACAATTTTTATTTCAAAGGTTGCCATGTAAAGACTAGCTTGAACACTCAGAAACCCAAATGGCACCCTGCTCCTAACCATGCTAAAGAGCCATTTCATGCTGATAACCTTCATGACCCAAACACATGACGTATTTTGCTTGCATCACCATTTAAAATCCAGATCATACACCTTTACTACTCACACATTAAGTATATTTTCAGGTTCACAAGAAACAAAACAGTTGAGGTTTGATTTCTGCAAATCTGTTATATTTAAAAAGACTTATTTGAAAAATACACTTTAAATTACAGTAGTCCCACCACATTTGCTGGGGTTGGGGGAGAAAGACCCCTATGGAAGTGTAAAAACTACAACAAAAAGAAAACCCACTATGTTTTTAACCTGAGAGAACAACTCTCTGGGAATCTCCAGGTCCTTTATTGCAACTCTATGGTCAAGACCTGCCCAAGGTTGGCCATAGAATCACACTGGAGGACCTACAAATGCCTAGAAAGTGTTCTCTCTAGGAAGCTCTAGCACAACTCTATGGTCAATTTCCATCAGAGTTGCGCTAGAGGACCTAGAGATCCTTAGCGAGAACAAACTAATAAAATCCACAAATAAACAAATCTGCAAAATTCAAAGCCGCAAATGTGGAGGGCAAACTGTACATTGTTTTAATGTACCTTTTAAAGTACCCAGTTTTGAAATTCTTTTAATATTTTATAACCTGACTAGTGTCTTTCAACAGATGGGAAGAAAATAGATGTTTTAATAAATAAATTAATGTTTTTGTTTTTTTAAAAAATCATGACACAGTAAAATTACCCCTCCATTTAAGACTTTCTGATACCTACAACACAGTAAGTATGCTGAATTCACAGTAAGGCAAGAAAATCATCCCTGCCCTCATCTCTGCACTGTGTAATGCACACCTAAGAATAAGCGACACACAACACCCATGAAAATCAAGTTCAATGGCCTAATGCATAAACTGGCTGTGCCATTTTAATTACTTATGCCTCCTTCATCTCAGAGCTGCTTACATACAATTCCTAATAGTCTCTTATGTAGTGCTAAGCCTGCTTTGTTTTGGGAATAAAAGAATAATCATGCTTATTCAGACTTCTTAAAGCTTTTGACAAATACATGGAAGCAAGATGGGGCAGGAAAGATTCCACCAAGTTTTCAGTAGATTCTATGTGCTATACATGTGAATAGGGTTTTAGTTTCAGTTAAATGAAAATGCTTAGTGATTTGAAACCCAATATCAGCTATTACTTTTGCCATCAGTTTCAATGCTGGCAACAAAACCACCAAACCACAGTGAATACAATTAAAGAACAGAACAAGAAGATCTAAGTCCAATTCAGCCTTGTGAAAACCACACATTTCCAGAAAGAAACAAAGGAAAACTGATCTTTCACCTTGAATGATGAACTGCTGACAGCTGCCTAGAAGATCAATGTGCTCTGTTTGTAACAAACAAATAAGAGATTTTATAAAATTTATTCTGTACACAACAACATATTGGCTGCAGTCACACAACAGAATAATCCAGTGATCTTCAAAAGCCAGGTTTTATTAACTATGAACAACATGCTTCAGCTGCTCTTGAAGTGGAAGCATCAGAACAACCCTTGGAACCTCTGCCTGTAGTTTGTTATGTCATCAAAAATTACCCTGTCAGCTGCCATTCTAATTTATTACTCCCAGGGAGATTATCACACTATCAGTTATAGCACAAACCAACCAACATAGTTCTGATTTGGCAACAGTCCTGACCACATGACAAACCGCTGTTATCCTGTGTTTAAACCACCATTTTTCATTCATGGGTAGAACCCATGAATAACTACAATTACATGATAATATCATTTCCAGCAACCAATGTGATCATCAGACATGCCGTCGTTGCACTGTCTCATGAGGTTATTTTAAATAGGTCTTTCCCTGTCTTACAGTTTAGGCACAGGGAAAGAGGACAAGCTACAGCAACAGATAGACCCACACCTGGAGGGCATATCTAATACCTGACCCACATGTCAACAACACAATCAGCAAAGCTCCGTAATTTGTTTAGTTGCTCCTGCTACAAGAGGGAATGATACAATAGCATGCTGTGATGTACTCTTTACAGCTAATAAGGTAGGATACCCATAGATTCCTATCTTATCATATCGTCAATACACTCCTATATACAACCAGAATTGTTCAAATACGCAACACTCAATTAGGAATATGAGATAAAAATTGTAAAACTTATACCTGATGTTAAAATTATAGATTGTGCTGAATTTTTTGTTGTATATATGACATCACGATCGATCTTGGGACTTTCTATCCCATGTTTTACAAACATTAGCAATTTGGGCTTTGATCCAAAGGATCACGTGCTACTTTCCACATATGCAGCAAGGATTACAAGCCACCTCTCCCAAAGAAATGCATCACTAGAGGTGTACAATTTCTAAAAAAAAATGAATGGAAGGGAGATCTGGGCTATTTTCCAGGAAAAAAAAATTGGAAATTTTTGGATTTTGTTTTTAAAATGCAATATTAGCAACCTTTACAAACGGAAGTCATTTTGTTACTTTAGGAACATAAAATACATTATCTATAATTTAGTTTGACATAAATGTATCCTGTTTGATAAATTAAAAGTACAGCTTATTCAGACGATTACAAACTAAATTTACTTTTTAAATATTTGTATTACAAATGGAGCTGTAAAGTTCTGAGGCACTTTTTTGGTTTTGCTATTTTATTGCAAGCACATGTATGTGCCTTCAATTTTCCTGTTGGCTTATGGGTACTTCTTAATTTTATAGGGTTTTCTTAGGCAAAGAATACTCAGAGGTGGATTTGCCAGTTTCTTCTTCTGAAATATAGCCTACAGCACATGGTATTTATTGGTGGTCTCTCATGCAAGTACTAACTAGGGCTGACCCTGCTTAGCTTCCAAGATCAGACCCAGATCTGGTGCCTTAGGGTATCTAGGCCCCACCATTTTATTAGAAGCAAGCAAAAAGCAATAAAACAAGAACAAAGCATCACAATTGGCAAAACAAAGGAACTTGTTTTCCATAGTGCTGAGTTGACATAATGAAAAGGAAATCAAGACCAGGAATTGCAATCAGCTGATGTTGTACTTGGTTATTTATTAATTTATTCATATTAATTTATTCATATTTATTCATATTACATATTTCTCCTTGTACAAGGCAGCCTCGCTATTGTAAAAGTATCACTCTAAAATAGTTTTTAGAAATTATTTTGAGCGGGTAAATATGTGAACATCTTGTCTCAAACGTTTTAGTTGTGATTCTAAAAGAAAATATTCCATAATCTATTTTGGGGGGAGGGGAAGTTTCAGAAAGAAATGGGGGAAAACTATGATGGGGTTTCTTAAAATTTCCATTTTCCCCACTCCTCTTTCCCCTTTTACTCCTCTAAGCATCATTTACAAGATATCCCTCAAATAGGGAGACACCTCAGAAATAGCTTCTTATATATGACAAGGATTTGGTGGAAAGATGGAACACACATATATAACTGCAGTATTAAAAATATGCTTATTTAGGACAGATTATGCTTATTTAGGACAGAACTACAAGGTGTTTAGACTACTTGGTACCCTGATGCTGAGAACTGGATACTAGCAGTTAAATGATGGAAATGGAATATAACCCATACTAATTCAAGCAAATAAGAGGCTATTTCATTGGCAACATACACAAATATATTGGTTCAAAATAATAATAATAATAATAATAATAATAATAATAAATTTTATTACTATTTCCCGCCTCTCCCCACGGTCGAGGCGGGCTTACAACAAGATAGGTTTATTATCAGGATTTACACTACAGTAATATAATAATCATTAAGAAAAATTACTTACAGACATTTCCTGTGTTGTCAAAACTTGTCAGAACATCTTCAACATTTAACAGTCCATTGTTACATCTATAAGAGAAAATCATCATCACCACCACACAAGAAAAATTATTTTTGTTTTGTTGTTGTTGTTTTGTTTTTAATGTCTTAAAGCTTCCATCAACATCTTTTTAAAAACATCACCACTAGAGGGAGAAAAATAAAATACTGCCCAACTATATTGTGTTAAAATTATAGCATACTAAAGGTCAAAATGTAGAAGGCATGCATGGAAACCATTGAACTGTTCCAAACTATGTTTAAGTTTATCCATTTGGTGGGAGAGATGGATGGCACCCAAGTATCACTTTAATTCCTGACTTTTTAGCTTTTCTCCACTATTCAAGCAAGATCCATGACTATATGTGTTCACCTATACAACAGTCACCATAGCAACAATGGTTACATACAAAGGGAGGACAGTCCAACCTTCATTGTTTTCTGACACATAAATCATAAATCAAAAACTCATCTCTTTCTGTCAACAGACACACAACATAAGCACAGATAGAATTTATGACAGTGCAGGCAATATTTTAAACACTGGATAATATAAGCCATGGATAGCATAATTCTGAGGGTCATATAGAGTTGGAAGAGACTTCAATGGCCATCCAGTGCAATCTCCTGCCATGCAGAAATACACAATCAAAGCACCCCTAACAGATGGTGATCCAAAGGAGACTCCACCACTCTGAGTTTCCATTCATGGGAATTGACTGCTCCCCGAACAATTCAGGGACGTTGGAGGCGAGGGGCCGATTCCCTGACGTTAAGGAAGCACATCAGGCTTTCAGACAAATGCATTTCCTAAACGTTTTACTGGCATTTTGCAAGCACCTACCCCATAGTAAGCAGTGGTATGAAAATTTTCACTGTCAGTTCTTCCTAATATTGAAGTGGAATCTTTTTTCCTGTAGTTTGAATTTGTTATTCTAGATCCTGTTCTCTGGAGCTACATAAAGCAAACTTGTTCCATCTTCAGAATGACATCCTTTCAAATATTTAAACAGGGCTATCATATCACCTCTTAACCTTCTCTTCTCCAGACTAAACATACCCAGTTCCCTAAGCCTCTCCTGTTAAGGCATAGTTTCCAGAACTTTCATCACCCTTCTCTGGACACACTCCAGCTTGTCAACATCCTTTTTGAATTGTGGGGCCCACAACAGGAGAGTATTCCAGGTGAGGTCTGACCAAAGCCAAATAGAGTGGTACTACTACTTCCACGATCTAGACACTATACTTCTATTGATGCAGCACATTACTCCCCACATTACTCAATTTAAAGCTCTCCTGATCAGATTTTTGAGACTCTTGGCAAAATCTTTGCTGCTAACTGCTGTGAGCTGCAACTCACCCCATGCCAGAAGTCCATCTACCTGAAAGCACAGACCATTGTCTAAGAAGCCAAATCATTCTTGGCAGCACCATTTGCAAAGTCAGTTGTTCACATCTGCTTTTCTTTTCTCCCATCTTGAACAGTGCACTTCAACTCGGAGAGGACATGAAATAACAACCTATGCATTCAGGTCCTTCAGCTTCCTACCCAGAGGCTCATAATCCCTTATGATAATTTGAAGGCTATGCCTTGCAGTGCTACGTGGACCAAAAGGATGGGATAATGGTCAGTGGGCTTAACATGCCTTATCAGCTTCTCCATTACATTGTGGATTTTTGTCCCACAGAGACAGCACACCTCTGAAGGCCCCTTGTCAAGCCCACAAATCACTGGTTCTGTACCTCTCAGAAGGGAGTCCCCTGCTATCACCACACTCCTCTTCTGAGACTTGGCCCGGACCATTCCACATGCTGAATCTACCAAGGTCTCCTGCATGTTCCCTGAAGACTGGCATTGCTGCTCTTCCTTGCAGTAGTGTGCCTACCTCTGGTGTCACCCAGTGCAGAGGGTGGGAGTCCTAAACAGAAAGAAGCAGGGCATCCGCAAGGAGGGGTGGGGTGGAGAGGCCGGGCTCAGCATTGCCGAGAACGCATGCGCATGCACGCCCACCAACCCTGCTTGCTGTAGCTTGGTTTTCCTCAGAGGAAAGCCAGGCCACAGCAAGGAGCCAGGACAAGTGTGCATGCCCCCATGGCTCTCCTTGCTGCAGCTTGGTTTTCCTCAGAGGAAAGCCAGACCTCAGCAAGGAGGGGCAGAGGGGCATGCGTCCACTTGGCAAGGCTGTGTCCAGCCTCCCCACACCTCTTTGCAGAAGCCCTGCCCCTTCTGCTTGCCACTGACGATGTGAATCTTTAAAAAAAAAAAAACTCAGGAAAACCCCTGATATCAATTATCCCAGGTTAAGTGGATTTTTGGTAGCCCTCCTAACCCCCCCCCCCCCAAAAAAAACTTAATCAGGTGCATGAGAACAACAAAGATTCTACCCGGTTTCATCTTGGATTATTTTCACCATCTAAATAACCCCTGAGGTGCAGGGAGAAAGTCCTGTTAAAGGTCAGTGGCGCTGACGGGAAGTGAGGGGGATGTGGACCGCACTGGGTGACACCTCAGAAGAGGGGCAACACGCTGTAGGGACCTCCTCCTGCTGTAGGGGGTATCGAGTGCAGGGCTCTTGCTGGTTACTGCCTCTTCTGCAGTGCCAAGGCTCTCTCCCTGAGGAGCAAGCCACTCCAACAGAAAAGTGCCCCTCCTGGCTTTGTCTCTGCCTGGCTTCCTTATGAGGAGGGGGCCAGGCCAAGGCAAAGGAGGTGAGCACCAGCCCCTCCTGGCTTGACCTCTGCTTAGTTCATTCCTCACAAGGAAGCCAGACAGAGGAGAAAGTGGGGAGAGCCAGTCACTGATGGATTCACCTCTGCCCAGTTCTCTCCTCACAAGGAAGCCAGACCGAGGCAAAGGAGCAGACAGACAGCCCTTCTGGCTTTGCTTCTGCCCAACATCTTCTTCAAAAGGAAGAGGAAGTGCACTTTTAGCCACCACCCTGGCAGCTCCCTACATCACACCGAATGACACCAGGGCTAGGGACACGAGTGTTAGGAGTTGAGTGCAGACTTCTTTAAATAAAGTCCCTTGTGTTTTGTTATATAACTCCTATTTGAGTTTTAGTGATAACTAGAACTACGTGAAACATGTGTGATCTCCATCCCTTTTTGGAAAAGATATCCAAAGGCAATCCTGAATAGGCATCCAACTCTTTTTAAATATCATGTTAATTAAGAATTTATTTTCCAACTCATCATCTACATATTACAGATTTTACCCCCTCAGAGTAGTCACAATGGTAGAAAGAAATAAAAAGTAAGGAGAACTAAATACCCACAATAATTCTGTTTTTAAAGCGTATGTTGTTTCCCTATGACAAGCTCTTGCTTTTTATTCTTAAGTGTCCTTATTGCCTCCCCGCTCTCCTTTCCCATCCCTGCATATAGACTTTCTAGATACATAACCTGTGGTCAGGGCATGCTCATTTTAATTCTAGTTTGCCCAGTGCATAGACTCAGAAAATTAAAATTATAATTAGCAATAACAGTAATATATTATTGGAAGACATTAATACTGAAAGAGGTTACAATGTTAACGTACAAAACCCCAAAGAAAGGCCATATTTTGTGCTGAGGAAAAGGCCCATTATCTATTATGCACAGCAGCACACATATTTCATATTGCAAAGAAGATGTCCAAGGAAGAGTGGTTGTCCAAGAACTTTATATTACTGCTCCTACTGGCATTGACCCTCATGCCAGCGGGAGGGGTGTTGGGCTCTAAGGACAATTGATTGATAATGAATGGGAGCATGATTTGCCTTCCCTTCTGAGTATGCCCTACACCAGATTTTCTACACCTCAAGCCTGTTAGATCTATATGTTTTTGCATTTGAGAGTATTTTGTAGGCAGTGTTGCATCATCTAACATATTTCCTTATATTTTACTTTTAAAGTGGTGTAATGGAAGAAAGGATGTCATAGGAGACCTTACGGGTACCTCTGCATTCACTTAACAATGTTGTAGATATTTTCCCCTTTCCTTAATACTGTACTTTTTATTGTTATCTTTGTGTTTTCACATCATTTTTAAAGTGGTCTGAATGCTTCAGTTGGTTGGTGTTGTTATTGTTTCAATACAACACATTCTGTTTTAGCTGTTTGCCAAAACAAATGTACCTGCAAGAAGGAAAAGTTAATAATGACCATCCTTGAGGGCCCTCTCCCACACCTTAAAAACATTTCTGGGGGCTCTGCTACTGTGATAGTTCCAGAAGAAAATGCAAGATAATATTTTGTAATATGCAAGCAATAAAATGCTTGCATATTACAGCTCAGTGAAATTTAATGAACAGCAAACTGAACCGCTGAAGGAAAATACTGCACAGAAGTGAGAGGAATTCAGTTCATGTGCACATGGAAAGCAGAAGGGTCTCAGAAAGGGAGAGGTTTTCCTACATGATTGTCTGAATGTATATAATATGTACAGAGTCTCTAGTTTGAGCTGGCATGAGTAAAACATGCTTTCATTTGAAAAAAAATTGTTAAATTTTCAGAATTTGATTACTTTGTATTGAGAGAGAAAATACTTTCCAAAATAGCATTATCACTAACTGAATCTCTGGTTTGGACTTCCTCTTAAATCTGCGTATCATCATTCTCTCTGTTCCAACCCTCAAGTTAGACATTTGGAAGGTCATGACAATCAGTACACAATAAAAGATGCCACTTGCCTTGCAAAACAGTCTTCAAACCCTCTAGTGCAGTAACTCCAGCTTGGTTCATAGCATATCTGAATATACAATTTGATCCATGTTGATAGTCCTTGAATGGATATAGCTTGGCCTTTAGACTTTTTGCCATGAGCCACAGACAACCTTGTGAACTTTATACAGTATTTAGCCCTGTCAAGATAATACCTGTCAGCCATAGAATGCTCAATGGGCTTTCTGGCAAACAATATTCGGACATGCGGCAATTGAAGTTGCCTTAATCTAATTTGTAAATACAATCCAAGTATCATTTTACTCTTTTGAACTTTTTTTTTTAATAAAAGAATCCATTAGCCAAACTGGAGAACTACTATCATAAACCTCAATCAGAACTTAATAAGAAAGATGCCATACACATACACTAATGATGAAAATATATATTAAAAATACAGGGAATAGGATTGAGGGTTAATTCCACTAAAAATTCAAGGGAAGTGATTTCCTAATTTAGGTGAGTTCATCATTAACAAACCATTATTTTTCATCACCACTGATTCACTTTTTCCCAAAGGGCTCCCAAAGAAGAGTATTCTTTTAAAATTATTACTGTATTCATAGAGAATTGGAATTCTTACATATCTGCTTCATATCTCCCTTTCCCAAAAGACTGGTGTTTTTTCCCCTTTAAGAAATGTATTATTGTATAAATGATTAAGTAACCCAGGTCCACAAAAGCTTGTGCCATAATAAATCCATTATTTCATTTGCTACAATACTTGGATGCTTTTTCTTAAAAGAATTGCTCAATATAACAAGATATTAAATAAGAAAAGAAGGTTGAGAAAATGTCAGAATCTGGCATCTTCTGTCATAGGAAGGGTGTTGCTGTAATGTAAGCATGCTTAACTGGGTATTGTAGTGTTATAGTTATGTCGAAGAAAGATGGGAAGTACTAGTGGAAATAATTGGTGGTGGTTTAAAGGCATGTTTCGTGCCTAGAGCAGGAATGTGCAGATGTGTGTGGGAGGATTTTTCTCAATTTGCTGGTGGGAAATGGAAAAATAAAGATGAGATCAGGATGGTATTGGGGGCTGGATGAATATGGGGATATGGAAGAGAGGGTTGATATGTTTAATTAGTTGATGACTTAAGATGAAGCCTATGACATTTAGGGGAGCGATCATGTTAATGTCATGTCAACATTTGGAAATGATGGCACTTCTGTCTTGAGATCTTCCTGGTAACACCTATGTTATTTTTTTCTGGAATAAAGTTTTACTGTCTGCAATACAGATTTGTTCACTGAACTCCTGAGAGGAAAGGCAGTTTTTGACAGAAAAAATAAGCATTTCTCTATAGTTTATTTCATATGATGGTACATGACATGTATTTCTAGAAATAAAATATCCTGTGCTGGTAATTTTTAAAGGTTTTGCATAAATAATAACAAATCATTACCAACTAATACTTCTTGTGTATATACTCTTCCACTAAAAACCAATGATTCCTACATTGTGTGAACTCCACAAGTCAGATCCTCCCGAACACATTCATCTAGGCAAGAAATATAAAGCT
Organism: Urosaurus nigricauda; assembly: GCA_034509955.1. Lineage (NCBI taxonomy): Eukaryota > Metazoa > Chordata > Lepidosauria > Squamata > Phrynosomatidae > Urosaurus > Urosaurus nigricauda. Next base: position 353,289,677 of record JAOEGL010000001.1, on the reverse strand, counting down.
CAACCTCCACAGCAGGTCTAATAAGGGGCTTTAGAAAAAGTATAGCCTTCAGGATGCTTAAGCTACTGCTTTCCTGCTAGGAAGCATGATCTTCAGAAGTGTATGAAATCAAATAAATGATAGAAAGAAAGCTATAAATCTAACTTTGTCAGCTCATTACATTGCTTTGCTGGGACTGTCAAAATGTTGTAATAGTTTCTGCAGAGTTTTATAGTTGCTTCATGTCAGTGACTGTTGCATCGGAGATTTCTGTGGGGTTCCACAGCATGCTCAGATCCTTGTTACTAGAAACATTGCTCTATTTGGCCAGCAAATGTACTCAGGCATTTTCAACAGAGAGATTCAGTGTGGCGTAGTAATTTTTATGTTGCACTAGGATTTCAGCCGACCAGGGTCAAAATCCCCATTCAGCCGTGGAAACCCAGTGTTACCCTGGGAAAATCACACTTTCTCAACTTAAGAAGAAAGCAGTGGCAAGCCTCCTCTGAACAAATCATGCCAAGAACATCCTATGACAGAGTTACCATACATTGGAGTCTACTTGAAGGCACATAACAACTACTACTTTCCAACAATTGGTCTACTATGAAATAAAGCCCCCCAAAAATGTGTGGAGGTGTACAGGGCTATTAAAAAAAGACTACAAATCTAAAATAGGGAGCAGATTACAATCTTTGTAATGCCTGACTGCAGAATTATACAGAAACACAGCAGATAAAAAGCTGATTGTTTCTGAAAATGTGGGGCTGGGGAGATATATTTCATGCAGAGAAGCACCAAGTGGGAGAAGCAATGAGTTACTCCCAGCATACTGTCCTTGCTTCAATAGCCTCTACTTTTGACCATTTTTCTCCAAATATGACTGAAAGACAAGACATTAGACATTGGGATGAATTGCTGAGGGTACAGGAAATAAAGTAGTAGAAAGAAGTTCAATACTCCTCCCAAGCCAACTGATTCTTCTTGAAATTATCCATTTTACAGGTATCTGTGACTAGCAATGAAAAAGCTCAACTTAGCACAGGGAAAAACAAAAAATATCAAACATTTTCTACCTGCTTACTGAGATTGCAAGAATTTTTGCAAAGTTTTATTACTTTTCAGGATTTTTTGTTTTCTTGTTTGCCAAGGACAATTGCAAAAAAAGCTAATTTTATCAAATAATAATTCCAATTTTATGGTTAAAAACATTGGATTTTATACAAAAATACCTTGTACAATATTTTTGCAAAGTACTGAAATGTAAATATATACACACTTGTCCCTCCACATTCACTGTGGTTAGAGGCACCGGAACCCCATGAATGTGGAAAAACTGCAAATAACAAAAACACAATGTTTTTACCTGAGAGAACACCTCTCTAGGAATCTCTAGGTCCTCCAGTGCAACTTTGTGGTCAACATCTGCCAGACACTGACTGTGGAATTGCTCTGGAGGAGCTACATATGCCTAGTGGAGTGTTCTTTATAGGAATCTCTAGGTCTTCAGTGCAACTTTTGGTTAAAGTTGACCATAGAGTTGCACTGGAGGAACTAGATATTCCTAGAGAGAACATATCAATAAAATCCGTGAATAATTAAATCCACAAAAGTCCAAGTCTCAAATGTGGAGGGACGAGTGTATATATAAAAATTGTATCACAGTTAATTTATATCAAGAAACCCTTTCTCACTTACGTTGAGGGGAAAAAACCTGAATATTATTTATATTTCTGTTGATGAAAATCTGAATTTGAACAAAGATGTCTACCACAATCAAATTTATTTTCATCCTCTGAATAGTTTATATTGTAAAGTGCAAGATAAGCTAAAAAAAGCCCAGGGTTTTGTTTTGTTTTTTCATCTTAAGAAAAAACTTTTAATTTTAAACAAAAAGCAAAAAATAAAGTGGGCTCTTGTTATCTGCTGGGGTAGAAACCCACCCCTGTGCATAGCCCTGAATAGCATAACTATTAAGGAAAAATTTCTGAAAGATCAAAGAAATTTAGACTGTTATTCTAGTCATACTAACCTGGGACTTTAAGCTCCATCAAATATAGCTGGGATTACAGTATCCCTGAGAAAGCATGGGCTGCACAAACGTTTTTCATAGATGAGGATAAAATTTGCTTTGTTTTCTGTTCAGCTTGAATCCTAATATAAATGTAAAATCTACACAAAACTATCTTCTCTTCCAGAGAACAGCATTCATACACAACACAAAAAGAAAGAATATTGCAAACATTTGAAGGGTCATGTATAAGTGCACATCCAATGGTGGACCATGCAAACCAAATTAGTGAGTAAATTTTAATATACTCTATATACTCATGTGTAAGTCTAGAAATGTTAATCTAAAAATTGGTCCAAAAAACCTGACTTCACTTCTCCGTGGGTCAATGCAAATTTTTAAAGAATGGCTGGGGAGTTATATTGTTTGTTTTAATTGTAATAATTTAATTCTATTTTAATGTACTATGTTTGTATGCTTTTAATTGTACTGTTTTTTTTTAATATTGTAAGCTGCTCTGTGTCCCAACAAACAAACATTGCAAGCTGCCCTGTGTCCCTAAACAAACAAACAATTGTGGTCTCTGCAATATTAAAAAAGTACAATTAAAAGCATACATAGTATATTAAAAATAGAATTCAATTATTACAATTAAAACAAATTGCATGTTAAAGTATAAAATATAGTTTAAAAAGATAAAAAAATGTTTAAAACACTTTAGAACAATATAACTCCCCAACCATTCTTTAAAAACATTCTGTTTGTAAGCTTTTAATTGTACTGCCCTGATTGCTTGTTCAGAGGGGCAGGCTATAAATAAAAATTAGTATTATCATTATCATTATTATTATTTAATATTTTAAGTTGCCCTGAGTCTCAGTTTTGGATATAAATAGGAAGAAGAAGAAGAAGAAGAAGAAGAAGAAGAAGAAGAAGAAGCCGTCAGACACAGAAAATACTTGCAGAACTACAAAGATCCTTACCTTAAAGATACACTATACTCAGGGAAATAGATGCTTTTATACTGAATCCATGTCCCACCATCATCTTCTGCTATTTTTCTGTCTTCTTTTGTGATTGAGAAAAGATTGAATGAAGCAAATCTCCTTACTGACACTTGCTGAAGGTGGGCACTCTCCAAGTGTTTTTCTTTCAGAACCTTGAATAATAAAAATGACATTCAAATTTAACTGCATATCACAGAATTGTAATGCATAGAAAAATTAACCAAATTCATAAATCACAGTTTGGGGAATCTGTGATCTGGTGACCACTGCTTGCATGTTTATAACTTTAATACTAGACTACTGAAACAAGCTTGGCGGGGGGCTTTCCATCTGATCAAGAAAAACAGGCCATAACGTGTGATGAATAAAGCCTGATAGAAGGCCAGAGAGCATTACAACATGTATAGTATTTCCAATTGCTTCTCAGGCACAACTCAAAAAGTGACTTTTGGTTGACCAGCTCCATCACAAATGACTGCAGCATAATGGGCCAGCTTTTCTTTTATGGACTTCAGCAGATAGAAGCTGTTGAAGATAATTTATGCCAGATGACATAAGAACTAATGGATTCAAATGACAAGAAAGGAGATTCCAATTAAACATGGGGGGATGGAATCCTGGATTTAAGAGCAAATTAATAGTAGAATAGACTGTCGCAGAAGGTGGTGGGCTTTGTTTTGCTGAAGGTTTTTAGAACAGCAAGTAGATTGCCACTTCTCAGGGGTGCTTTAGGAGTAAATTTCTGCACTGGGTTGGACATAGTGTTGACACCTCTTTCAGCTCTATGATCAAGGGCACACAAAAAGATAGTAGTATGATTGACTCAGAATTGTCAGACCCACTCCTCCTGGAATCTCATTGAAACACAATTGGTGTTGGGCTCCTCCAGATGAGTCAAATGTTTTGCAAGGCTGTATTTGTTGCTGTGGTTCAAAAATTGTTGTTGTTGCCGCTGCTGGTTTAGTTCCCCACACATTTCTGGTATCCCAGGCTACTCAATTTAATGTTGTAACACCAGCTGCAACTTTTATTCCCATCCTCAAGTAGGTTTCCTTTTAATTTTGAAATAAATTGGAATAAAAAAGGTTCTTTCTCCTCTACCTTTTTCTTTCTTGCTCTTTTTTACAGGTATGGTTTCATAGTATATTGTGAAGTGATGCTTTTGCACCTAAACACTATAACTCTTTCTTTAAAAAAAAAAAAAAAACAGAGGAGAAAATCTGTCTTTCAACCCACCCAGCAAACCACTGTTTAATTTTTATTTATTTATTTATTTGGAAGAGCCCTAGTGCAGATCAAAGAAATTGCTACAATCTGGAAGAACACCATGGATATTTTAAGAAATCTTAGGATTGATCAAGCCAGGATTGAGATGATAATGGAGCATTTATTGGGGATGACAAACTGCCTTTTCAAAATCTGTACAGTTCTACCAAATTATAATCAAGGTATTATTTTTTTGTAAAAGGTTTAACAATCACTGAGGTCACAAGATGACCAATGCTGAACAGACCAAAGGTTTATAAGCATCCAGTTTTCCTCACTGACAAACAATGTACTTATGGCAGGATTGGTTTGACAAGTTTGACAAGTCCAGGGATCAATTTTTGGCAGATAACCTCCCCCACCCCCCGAACCTCAAGGACTGTCCCTGAAAATGAAAAAAGGAAAAAGAAAGCTGATGGAGGTCTATTTCTGCTTTTGTCAAATAGTTGTTTTGTTTTATTTTTTAATGTAAAAGAGGGGAGAATTTTGACTTAAAATATGAATTGCCATTCCTGGGTACTTCACTAATTTTTTCAAAATAAAAATAAGGAAGTATAGGAAGGTACCAGTAAGAGAAATTAGAGGCCACAACTTTGCCCATTCATGGCCTATTGGAACTTCACAGGTAGGGCATGGTGGTAAAAATGAGTTACTCTCACAGGGAAACAAAGATGTCTATAACTCTTGATTTGACATGACATATTTCTGGTGCTGTAGAGGTCAGAAAAAGCAATAATATTAAAACCACTTTCTCTTACTTGGTAAATCTTTTTTTCTTTGTTACTAGTGTTTCTTTCCCTCCATCCAGTCTCCTAACTCTCCCTCTCACTCTTAGCAGCTACTAGAATTTTCTTTCTCACTCTTTCAGGACTACCATATTCTAGTTCCCCAAATACAGACAGCCATATCTGCATATTGTGCAAATTATTTCCTTATTATGGAAATCATGTGGTGGCCAATAAAAAGGTTTAACTCCATACACATACATACATCCATACATGCACACTAACCACTAATTTCCCACTCAGAAACATTCAAGTTTATTTAAAGATAGGGAACAGAAAATTGGGTTGTCACAGATTGGTTTAATATAATGCAGAAGTGAACCATCTGCAGCCAAAGGTATTTTGTGTACTCCGTCACAACTTTTTGGCCAGCTTTTCTCCTCACAGGCGCAGGAAATGCAGATATTCAACTATCATAGTTTCCCCCAAAATAGAGATTCCATGAAGTTTGGGGTCGTGCCTAAGACACTTAAAATCACCCAGCTGTGTCTATATACTTTCTATGAAATGGAATCTAACTAATCTGACTCTAAAGCAAGGGAAATTATCACACACCTTTTTTCTCCTGATCCAGGCATGGGCTGGGTACAAGCTCAAACAGGGGAAAACGGATCTTATCACACATTTCCTTGCCCAACTCAACCACATTGTGTACCTGATCCAGACTCCTGGCATACTTTTCAAAGAATGGGAAAGAATCGTTCATTCAAAAAGTACACCAGGAATCCAGATCGAGTAAGCGATGCAGCTGAGTCGGGCAAGGAGGTGTGCGATAAGATCCATTTTCATTCATTTATGCCTGTGCCCAGCCCGTGCCCATATCAGGAGAAAAAAAGCATGTGATAATCTCCTGGGTTTTCTGTAAGGCCTACCGTACTAAGTTAAAGTAGAAATAAAGAGTTTGTCTCAAAAACAATTTTCTATTACTAATTATTAGCATTAGGGATGCTACTATATAATAAAAGCAATGGTATAATTCAAGAATGCCTCTCCAGAGTATCTTTTCTCTGAGAAAAAAAAACTGGCTGCTGTTCCCTGTTGCAGAGAATACAGGAGTGGACCTGCTGGAATACTAAGGGCAAATTTTTTTTGTGATCATGTTCAGCTGGTTTTCTATCTTACTTTGTTTTTAGAAAGAAAGTTAAGTAACAATGCAATCCTATACTTGTCTACTCAGACGTGAGTATTATAGCACTATAAAATGTATTGGAGCTTAGAAGACAAAGTGACTCTGAAGGAATATTGTTACCAGCCCTGTTCTCATTCTAGTTTTCTCTCTCTCCCTCACATACACAGGGAAACAGTGTACAAAATACAAAATGTCATCTATACACGTCTGGATGCTGCTTTAACCATTTAACAGCAATACAATTTAGCATGACTGCACACAGTGGATGTATGTGCAGAGCAAAGAACAATTATGTTTCCCTGCTACATTGTTAAAGAAGGCTCAAAAAATGTGATAGCAACCACAGCTGTGACTTCACTTAGGAGTTTATCACATGGGAGGAATTTCTCTCAATTTCGAAAGAAATGGAAGTGAGGCCAGTTCGGAATTGAGTAAATTCACTAGTTCAGCGAATTTACGTGATTGAGGACTGATGCTGAATTGCGTTCGGAACTGCCCAAAATTGCCCCCCAGTGCCCGAAACTGTGTGTGATGGTTTCTCACGCAATAACGTGAAACCCCGTGATTGTGTTCGGACTTCCCTTTCCCCGAAAATGTGTGTGATCAGCGTTCACGCAATCATATGAAACTCCACGATTTCATTCCAATTCCCTTGGTGTGATAAACTCCTTATTAAACTTATTGAAAGACAGGTTTGTTTCTTGCCAAAAATTGGGCAGAATAAGGAATGCAAATTTTCCTAGTTTTCTGCTTCAACAAAAGCCAGAGATTATCTTTTTGAATGAAAGTTGGTAATCCAAGACAGCTCATGGTAGAAATAGGCACTAGGTTGCATGATTATAATTCAAGTAAATCAGCTTATTCAATTCTCCCCCCCCCCCCCCCCCCCACACACACACACACTTTTCTTACAAACTGGTGGTGATGGCAGCAGTAGTCGCAGTAGTTTTTCTTCTTTCTTTCTTATTCATCTCTCTTGATCTCAATATATAGATAGGAAAACAAGCATAACACATATATCTCTGGAGTCATGTGAGTTTCACCAGGCATAGGAGCTGCATAAAACTTGGGTTTGTACTGTCCACCAGTGAAAGGGTAACAAAAGCAATAAACACACTCCCACGCACAAATCCTCTGTGCTGTCATAAGTACACTGAATAAAGCAGACCCCATAAATAGGAAGTTAAAATATACTTCGCCAAAACCAGCTATGAATAATTGGACCAAATCTCAGAATGTCCTACTTTTGAAAAGTCCTCTTACTTCTGAATAACACAGTATCTGTCTTAATGTGACACCACAATCTAGACCCTGCTTTTTAATTGCTGAAAATTAATCCATTCATTTTTAAAATAATGGAAAGAGGTGAACAGGAAGCACTCACTTATCTGATGGATTAGGGACTGGAAGACTATCAAAAAGTAGAATTGGTTGAAAAGTGGAACCAAGGGGATTTCTTTTTAGCTTGCAAGTGCATTTTGGCTACTGGAAATTTAAAAATCACACTATATATCACTTTTGAATGCCTGCAAAAGCTAGATTAACATACTATACACACACACACACAATCTGCTGTGAGCCGTCCGAAGTAAGGCAAGAACTGATAGAAGAGCAGAACCCCTGTTAGATTAATGGAAATGGCTGGTAATTTACAAGAATGACTCATTGGAAAGTGAGGTGTCAAAAGGCAGGGAACCTGTACCTTTAGGGTCCCTTTAGTATCAGTAGCAAGTTTCAAGTTCAAGGCTTCATAATCTTTGAGCTATGGTCCAGAAACTATCTCTTCTTGCTATGTGGGTAGGGATTTGCTTTTCAGAGTGAAAGGCCTGAATTCAGCCTCCAATTCCTCTTCATTTTCTCTCTAAAATTTTGGATTTCCTCTTCCTTATGGAGGTCACATTGAAATTTCTCAGTAGAGGAAATGAAAATGTTTTTTATATATATATTTTAGTTTATTTCCTCTGCTTTACACTCACTCTGCACTTAAAAACATGTAGTATACTGTATAGTCATATGTATGTGAGCTATATGGAATAATTAGCATTGTTGAAAAATTCAAACTTTTCTTCTGTGCAGCCTGTCACCAGGCTTGATGCACAGCTGCCTAATTACTAGGTTCAGCAGGCAATTGGAATGGCAAGGTTGCCTTCCTGCCCTGATCTGACAAAAGGATTGTTTTGGGGCTATTGTTGACTTGTTTGGGAACTCAGAAGAACTCTCTCTCTATCCTCAAGGCAGCTTTGTTCCATAAACATTTCACCTACTCACAGTCCCTTCATCAATTTCTTCAGCCACTTGTCCCTACAAGCAGCAGGAAAACCAGAATTGGCATTTCAGTGCCTATTTAGCAGCGATGTAGACTTGAGTCAAGTGATTCAGACTCAAGTCGCTTCAATGATGCAATTGGGACTCAACTCAGCAATAAATGATGTACTAACTCAACTCGACTCAAGACTTTTATATTTCTAGCGACTGACTTGCTGGTCTAACTTCATCCAGAAACAATAAACACATTAGGCAATGAGCTTGAGGAAAGGGTTATTCAGCAGCCTGCCCCTGCTGCACATTGGGGGAGCTTTCTAAAGCAAAGCTTTAGGGGGATTCTTTCACCTCAATCCTATTGCAAACAAAAGCTTTAGCATGATCCTTTCACCTCAGGCCCATTGCCTAACAAATTTGCTGTTCCCATCCAATAATTTTCCCCCTTTTTGAGAATCTTCTTGATTCTCGTTATTGAAATCCACCACACACACACACACACACACACACACAACCACCACTACTTCCTTTTTTCTGTTAAAGATGGCTCCAAGACGTGAGACTCAACTTGAAATTTGACTTGAAAGGACCTTGCAAGGATTTGAGACTTGAAGGTACAGACCTGAGACTTGAGACTTTACTTGAAAGTACCTTGCAAAACGTTGAGACTCAACTTGAGACTAGGAGTGAAAGACTTGAATACATCACTGCTATTTGGCTATCAGGATGCTACACTTCCAGAAATCTCAAGAGTACCTATCCCAAATCTGACAATGGGGATGTAAGCCTCTCAGTCTTCTCTGAAACCCTGCTCGGTTAAAAGGTTCCTTATCAATCTCTAACTCCCACTAGCATAGTGGTGGTTCATGATTTCCATGTCAACAGAGTGGTGAAACCACTCCAGGGTTTGTTTGACTTTAAAGAAGATAGGAGGGGGTATCCAAAAGTTTTAATGATCACCTTTAAAAAAATTTGACAGAAAGTTTGTTTTGATTTGTAGTTGTTAACTTATCTCTATGTAGTCACTATCTAGATTTATACATTTTTCCCAGCGTATCTTGGCCCTTCGAATACCTGATATTGTAGAAGTCTGCAGGTTGAGCCTTACGAGGGGGTATCGTAAAGTAATGATTATCACCCATAAGCTATTATGGTATATTGATAACATTTTGTCAGTGTCATCATTGGTCTCTAAGTGCACATTGCTGAGAAAATCAACTCATTGCGTCCTTTATTTTTGTGACTGGCTCTGCCAGAAGTGACTAAAATGTAAAATCCTTCTCAGGCACAATCTGCAGACTTCTACAATATCAGGTATTTGGAGTGTGAAGATACGCTGGGAAAAATGTATAAATCTAGATAGTGACTACATAGAGATAAGTTAACAACTACAAATCTATCAACTTTTGGATACCCCCTCATATCCTAGAGGCTGAACCTGTTTGAAAGGTGAACTCCTTGGCTAGCTCTATTAAAATTCAGATTGAGACATGAAATAGGTTTGTCACCTCACTGATGTGGATGCCATCAGTTACCCCTAACTGGTGGCCATTTTAACAGAACTATAAAATTGTTGTGCCCATCTCTTACATCAGTGGAATCAAGTCAAATATCTAGTGACTGAAAGCTTTGTAACCTAAACTTCAACAGGATACAGGAAACAATAGACTGACCTAGTATGTAAAGGGATCTTGTAGCATCTTTGAAACTAACTGAAAGAAAGAGGTTGGTAGAATGAGCTTTCATCAACTTGAGCCCTCAACGTATGCTACCAACTTTTTGTGCTCCTGCTCCTGCTACTAACATTTTTCTTTGTCTCAAAGATGCTACAAGATCCCTTTGTATACTTATTTTCCAAACTAGAACGGTATGTCTTTGAATTCTTGACCTAGTATGATATACAAATAAACTGTGTGAAGAGTCATTAACCTTCTATGTCAGTTTCAGTGACTTCCTGGTAGCATTTATACATCTAGATTTTTTCTAATGCTCTGATATATACTGTTTAGCCATTTTAGAAACAATGACAAAAAGCAAAAGGTGACAAACCTATCCAGGAATGACTGAAAATACTTTGAAAAGGTTGAGAGACAGTCTTCTCTGTTTGCATGATGCCCTCTAAGTGAACTTCAAGGATCACTAACTTACCTTATACAGCCATTCTAAATGAATGTGCCCCAGGGACCAATATAACAAGCACATGATCCAGAAAAGTAAATGAGAATGGTCACTAAGGAAACAGAGAAGCAGGAGGAAAAAAGAAAGGAGGAAAAGAAGCTGATTCACAAAGCTATAGCCTACATTAATAAATAGTTCCAACTGTAGAAAAAGAGTAAATAATTAAAATTCAGCTGAGAAGTGTTTCAATTGATTGTAAAGGATGGATATACAAATACACTTGAATGCTGGATTTTCCCCTGCTTTCCAGAATCCACAGTAAAGTATCTAATACCTCACTGCCTATTTAGTGAAAACTACTTCTAGCTGTTATTTTAAAAAATAAAAAATTTATAAAAAAAATTAATATGCTTTAACTCATCTGTTAACATTCATTTGAAATCAGTAAAAAATAAATTCAGTTTCCAAATATTGGCATTTTTATAAGTAGTTAAATACACAAAAAGGCCAGTCAGTATAAATGCATTGGATACATATTATTCAACCTGTTAAAATGTTTACCATCTCTAAGATTATTGAATAAGAACTGTAGAAGACAATAAAGCCACTTAAGGACATATAGATGCTAGTAAGACATGTAGGATTGGAATGCTGCTTAAATCTTTAATAGCCCATTCCTCTGCAGAGTTGGGGACATCTAACTTCATTGAAATCAATGGTGCATCTACACAAGATTAGACTGTTAATGTTTACGTGAACATTTTGCTTCTAAACATTTGCACCTCTCTGCAACAGTGCCACGACTGACGTATGTTTTGGAAATTCAATCCCAATACATAGTGGTGGATATATTGCAGGTAAACCCTCTTCTTTAAAACAAACATTATTTTAAAAGGGGAATCTCCAAAGAAACAGTTAACATTTTTACTTGCAAATATATGAATGATAACTTAGAGAAATGAAAAACTTAATCCTGGCCCATCATCTCATTAGAGAAATAAGAAAAGCATTGCTATAATAGAGGTATTGGGAAATATTCTATGCCTACTGTATATACCCAAGTATACACCGACCTCATGTATAGGTCAAGGGCCAGTTTGGGGGCCAAAATGATAGATTTTGATATGATCCATGGAAAAGTAAAGAAGCTTGTTTACAAAAGATGTAAAGGATGAAGAAAGGTAAATGATGCCAAAGATTCTTGGCATCAAAATTCTGGCAGGCATAACTGTTTGTACTCACCCTAAAAGGCTGGATGGATGAAGAGGGAACTATGGTAAATGGGGGATGTGAGATGTAGTGGGGAAGTGATCATGTATGGGCAGGGCTAATAAAATGCACACATGTCAAAAGAGGATGTAATGGCAAGAGTTAAGGTACAGTATTAACTCCTATCAAGAAAGGAAGCATCCCCTTAGTGGTGAAAGGCAAGCGCTTAGTCTGTTTTGGGAGAGCCTACCAACAGGACTGAAACTCCCCCTCCCCTCTGCCAACTCTCTCTCGGTGCTCCTTTGAAGGGAAATGCCAAAAAGGTTGCTGCCACTGTTGCGATTTTCCCACCCAGGTATCCAAAAAGGCCAGAAGTGTAGAGAGGGTCACTGCTTCTTTTAGGTTCTTCCAAGATAGGCTAACCTCTCAACTTTCACCACTCTACTCAGAGAAGGGGATGGTTCTTTTTTAAAATAAGAATCAAGGTGTAGTACTTACACTGACACATGGATAAGTCAACCCAGTTTTTGGGGGGTGGTTTTTTGACTGAAATTTTTAGACTTATACATGAGTATATACAGTAAGTCACTGGGACAAAGATCTGAGTGTAGCTTCAATGTGAGTGAGAATACATTAATAATACATCGATAAGTGTGGAAGATACAATGACCCAGAGTGATCCTCCCCCAAAACTGTAGGACAATATGGTAGGCAAAAAAAAATAAAAAAATAACATCACGATAACCAAACATCAGTTTTAACCCCCATGCACTGGAGAGAGGTGGGAATCATATGGCTCCTTTGAAGTTGGTCAAGTGCCAGCTGCCCCAGCTACCATAGCCAATGGTCTGGAATGCTGGGAATCACAGTTTAATAGCATCTGAGAGGTAATATGATACCCACCCTGGATTAAGATTTTTTTTAAAAAAATGTACTGTGTGAGCTGTGAAGCATTTTCTGACTCCATGAGAATTCCAGTGTATTGTGTGGTAAGCAAATACCCCATGGCCAAAGGAATGTTTGTTCATGCAGAATGAAGTGTGTTCCACCCAAATATCCAGAAACAATTAAAATGATGGAACGAAAGTGAAATTAAATCAGATAAAACATTGCTAATCCTTCTTGTAAAGGTTTTTTTTAAGGATAAAGTAACTCGTATTTGCACAGAATCTGATGTCACAGGTATCTCAGTGTCTGAGGAAGTATCCAGGGAAATGTCCAGTGTTCCATCTGGTCAATTTTCAGTTCCAGTGATCTGATGGTGTCTTGTCTAATTGTCTTGAATGAATCTGCCTCATTACATCTAAGATTGACCTTTGTCCATCTTGACTGGTAAGATCCACCAAAGGTTGACCCGACAGGATAGCTCCAGGGTGAAATTACACATCACATGGCTATTTAACTGTGCAATGCCAAAGTATGTCCCATAGATTTCCCCAACCTGGGGTGCTGACACAATACAGAAGTAATGCAGTTTGACACCACTTTAACTATCATGGCTCCATTCTATGGAATTTGTAGTTTGTTGAGGCACTAGAGATTTCTGACACAGACGGCTAAATATCTCACAAAACTACAAATCTAAGAATCCCATAGCATTGAGCCATGGGTAGTTAAAGTGATGTCAATCTGCATTAATCTTGCACTGTACATATGGACCTGGTGTCCTCCAGACTTATCTCCACATTATTTAATATCTGTATGAAGCCAATGGTAAAGAATTTGGTGTTCAATGTCAATGGTATGCTGATGGCATACAGCTCTATTTGTCATCAAAGTCATCTGGGGTTGTGCAGGTACTGGACCAGTGCCTAGATGCCGTAATGGTCTGGAAACCTGGAAACCGAACCTGAATCCCATAAAGCTGGGGACTCTGAACTAGTGATTATCATGTCTGGAAAATGAAAGAGCAACCTGCCCTAGATGATGTGCAGGAGCAGATGAGTAGCTTAAGACTATTCCTGGAACCACCTCTGCAACTGGAGGCCCAGGGAGATTCTGCTCTTCAGTGTTTCTGGGACAAGCTTCAGCTAGCCCATCAGCTAAAGTCTTTCCTAGGCAGGGATAACCTAGCCACAGTAGTTAATGAATTCTCAATTAGAATATTGCAATGTGTTATACATGGGATTGTAATTAAACAATATTCTCATCTGAGCTTGAAGCAGCATCTGATGGCCCAAACAGAAAAGATGAGACTGGAAGATTTGGCTCTGCTCTGCCCCTGTGCATGTTATGCGGTGAGCAATGTGACAATGACAGTCTGTCCCACAGATTTTCTGGTGCCCTCCAGATGCATCCAACTACAACTTTCGTCATTCCTGAATCATGTTAGTGAGACTAATAGGAACTGTAAAACCAAAACATCTAGGTTGGGGAAGTATATTATAGACTGGGGTGAGGATGGAGACTCAAGCAAAAGGAATGAAATGGATAAGTATGGAAATGTGTATGAAGACACTTATTGAGAATGGATAGCAGTCCAACTGGTGTATATTTGCAAAAGACATGCAAAAGTACCTTCACTGCTACAAGCTGCACAGGAAAGAAAAAGAAGGCAAGGATGAAAAATTGCTACTATTACTGTCAACTCTGAGGAAAACTATCATAGTTCCTGAAGACCCTGGAACAATCAAACAGTTATAGCACTTGCTATAATACATTTGTACATACAGTGCACAAAACAAAAACACAGAAGAAATAGGTCAGAACAAGTGGTGTCTATATTGACAACTAGCAGACATTCAAGATACAAACTGTATACCTAGAAGTCGCTGTGATGCTTGATAAATTATCTTCACTCTAATCAGTTCTATAGTCAGACCTTTTACTGATACGTTTTTATATGCTTTGTCTTATAGGAAAATCTTTCATTATTGTACAATTAAAATAAAGGATTTATAGACTGATCATATTAATAAAATAGCATTAGCAGTTTGTAAATGCTTGCTATTTAATCAAACCTGGCAGGTGTTAAGGTGTTCAATGCTGAGCTAGTTACATGTACCTTGGCATTCCTGTCCACATTTTGTGTGCATTAAAGTGGCAATCCTATAGCATTTCCCAGGAGTAAGTTCTACTGAGTCAGAGCTACAGGTAATTTTGCAGATATTTATAGGCACATAACACACACATACTCAGAGGATTGCACTGCCAATCCACTTTTGGAGAACTATATACAAACAAATAACAGATGTCTAAAAGTCATTCTTTTGATTATAAGCCAGGCGTATATTTACTGAATATGGTTCAGGATATACAATCTGTGAACAAAAAAGGGCTTTGGAAAATTATACTGTATATGATTACGGTGGCTAGAATTCTGATAGCTAGTAAATGGAAAACTCCAGAAATGCCCAGTATAGATGAATGGCTAGACAAAGTGATTGAGATATCAGAGTTGGACAGAATATGTTCTAAAATAGAGGGGGAAGAGATTAACAAAATTAACAAGGATTGGACACCCCTCGACAGTTACTGTGAAAATAGGTGGAATGGACAATGCTGTTCTTACTTTATACTATGATAGCTTTACCACTTCTTTACTTGATAAGTGATTGCTTTAAGATTAAATAGTTCTTTGGGGTTTGTAAATGGAAAAATTGTGGAAAGTTTGAGATGTAAGTGAGCACACGTTATTGGAAAGTTGAGGTTATTTCTTTTAAATTAAGGAACACATAATGAAGCCTTGTATGGAAATACTGGTTATGCATATATTTGTACATCATGGTTTATGTTTACTGTCGTCTTTCTACCTACCTTACATCCTAAAGACGACAGTTGGTAGGTTGGGAGGGGGGGTTATGTTCTCTGTTACATATTATGTCTTTTGTTAGTCTTGTTTGTCATGTGCATTGTGATTTGTATAATTGTTTGTAAATAAAATTTAATTTAAAAAAAACAGAGTCCACCCGGATTTTACAATAAGTGTAGACTTGCCCTCAATTGCGGGAAGCCCTCTAATGAGAACTGCTGTTTATAGACAGGTTCATATGAAAAGTGGTGCCCTTTCAAATGCCTTGTCCTCAAGACATTTAGAGGTTAACACTAAAATCAATACCTTGAATTAAGATTGAAAACAAAAAACAAAAAATGGACATCAGTGAAGTTGATTCAATTCTAGTGCTGTGTTTATAGCTTTGCTCTAAAGCTTGCTTCTATTTAGTTTTCATTTTATTAAAAAAGGGCAGTGCTTTGCCAATGATTTCAGCAGTTAAAACTGTTTAGCAGTTTTAACTGCTTGTCTCAGCAACTGCAATTTGACCCATGCCCTCATGCCAAATTGACTTTATGAGGGAATCCAGATTTAAAAATTGGTAAGGAACCATTTTTATGGAAAATATGGGCCAACAATGAAATTGTTACCTTAAATCAGATACTTGACACTGATGTTGAGTTTTTGCCCTTTTCAATTTTACAACAAATGTTTGAACTACCTCTGTCAACTAAATGGCAACATCAACAACTGAAACATTTGTTACAATCCAAATTTGGCCCTCCAGCTTTAAGTTCATTTGAGGCCCCTTTAATATTAGAGATATTTAATTGAAGCCAACCAAGTATCCAAACTGTGTGTGTGTGTGTGTCTTATCTGTACATAAATATGGCATGAAAGGTTTACAGCAAAAATGGAAAGGAGAATTGGAATATCTAGTTCTGATTAATCAATGGCCATCAGTTTTAACATCTACAGTTAAGTATCTCTGACTATGTCTTATGCAGCAGATATTGCTCTTTTGAGTATATTGGTTGGCACAGCAGCTATTCCTGAAAGAGGTTTCTAAATCAACAAATTGTTAGAGATGCAATACTGCTAATACTTCCTTTAACACAATGGGGCTAAACAGACAGGTGCTTTCAGGCTAGCTTGAAGGTGTGGCATTTAGATGACACAAGCCTCAAAGCCAGCAGAAAAAATGCCCTTATGCAAAGAAAAGTCATTTCAAAAAGAAGCAGCTTTTTTTCTGCTTCTTCCTGGCTTGAAGCCATGTCATGTGGTCATGACATGAGCACTCCAGCTGCCTTGTTGGTGGGGTTTCAATGTGGATTCAGAAAAGGTAGCTTCAAACCACTTTTTCCTGCACATCTGTTTCACCCCAATGATTCCCAAACTGTGGCTTTCTAGGTTTTCGGACTTCAGGTCCCAGAATCCCAGACCATTAGCCAAGATGGCTGCGGCTTCTGGGAGCTGAAGTTCAAAACATCTGGAAGACCAGAGTTTGGGAATCACTGCACACATATCTTTTGGACTTGTCCCATCACAGACATAAATTTGGTTTTGGAAAGTCCCTTGATATCAAGGACATGAATCTTCATTTGAATTATTTGCCTATTTTTTAGAAATTAATAAATGGCCGTCAGAAGCAAGTTTTTCATGCCCTTTGGACTGATAAAAGCTACTCTGTTACTGGAAAGATGATATTTCTTCAGCTGTGATTCAATGGACAGAAGGTCTAACAACACTTGCAACATATAGTCGAAATTAACAAATGGATTTATATTTGGACATTTGATCAGCAAATTGTAATCAATTTTTAAATAGCAAACAGCCACTGGAGCTCCATTATGTTGTTGCTGTGTACCTTCAAGCCATTTCTGACTCATGGTTGACCCTAATGCATGAGGTTTTCTTGGCAAGATTTGTTCAGAGGAGGTCTGCCATTGCCTTCCCCTGAGGCTGAGAGCATGTGACTTGCCCAATGGGTTTCATGGCTGAGCCAAGACTCAGAGCCTGGTCTCCAGAATCATAGTCTAAGTCGTCATCACACTAGGGGGCAAACGGGATCCAAACAAGAGTCAATCCCGAGAAAACCAGGAAATGCCTGTGGTTTATCACATAACATTCCCTGGTTTTCTCTGGATTGACTCTCATTTGGATCCCGTTTGCCCCCTAGTGTGATAACGACCCGATACTCCAATGACTAGCCACATTGGCACTCATATGTCTCTGGGGTTAGGGGTCTCTGGGGTTAGGGGTGAAGGACTCCTGTGAATGTGGAAAAACAAATAAAAAATTCACTATTCTTTTTATCTGAGATAAATTATTATTAATATAATTATTATTATCCACCTCTCTAAGGATCTCCAGGTCCTCCAGTGCAACTCTATGATCAACATCTACATGATCAACATCTACTTGAAATTGGCCATAGAATAGCTCTGGTGTCACAAGAAACTACAATTCCCAATATGCCATACTAATGAGCCATGGCAGTTAAAGTAGTGTCGACCTGGATTATTTCTACAGTGCAGATGCCTCAGGATGATCAGATGTCTTCCTTTTGCAGGACATGTCCTACATTTCAGCCTTCTGTCCAGAAGGAATTCCAAAATGTCCTCCATGCAGAGCATGACTAAGAAGTACAAGTTATTTACATTAGTGTTTTTAGCTTTTATTGTATAAAGTCCTACATTTTTGTGGTGCATTGTCCTCCTTTGTGGTTGTGACATCTGGTCATCCTGGGATGCATCCTTAGCCAAAAGGGAGGACATTTTGGAATTCCTCCTGGACAGAAGGTTGAAATGTAGGACAGGTCCTGGAAAAGGAGGACAGCTGGATAGATATAAAATGACACCAGCATTGCAACCGCTGCTTCTGATTCTTTCTTTTTTTTAAGCAATTTTGGAAAGAATTGAGAATTCACACCGCAGGGCACTGAAGTTCCTGGAGAGGGAACAGAAAAAATAATAATGTTGATGCAGAGACTGGATGGCCATCTGTCAGGGATGCTTTGACGGAGAGTTCCTGCATGGCAGGGGGTTGGACTGCATGGCCCTTGTGGTCTCTTCCAACTCTATGATTCTATGATTCTATGATGCAGCAATAATCCAATTTGGGACCACTTTAACTGCCCCAGCTCAGTTCTAGGGAATTCTGGGAACTGTAGTTTTGTGAGACATTTTAGCCTTCTCTGTCAGAGAGCTGGAAATGACAGTTCCCAGGATTCCTTAGCACCAAGCCAGGGCAGCTAAAGCAATCTCAAAATTGATTATTTCTGCAGTGTGTTTCGAACCAGAGAAGGTGAACTGCCTCACAATCAACTACAATTCCCAGGATTCCCTAGCAGTGAGCCAGGGCAGCTCAAACAGTCTCAAACTGGATTATTGCTGCAGTGTGTTTTGGACTAAATGCCTCACAATCAAACTACAGTTCCCAGGATTCCCTAGCATTGAGCCAGGGCAGCTAAAGCAGTCTCAAACTGGATTGTTGCTGCAATGTGTTCTTCTGGGTTGAACCAGAGAAGGCTCCAAAAAATGTCTCACAAAACTACAAATTCCCAGGATTCTCTAGCACTGAGCCAGGGCAGAGAAGCTGGATGATCATTGTTGCAGTGTGTGTTCTGGAATATTGTCAATGTCATATATACTTTTTTTGCATGCCGCCTTGGGTCCCTTTCTGGGCAAAAGGCGACATACAAAAAAAAAATAAAAATAAAATGGAAGTCAGAGAGAAGATAGAAGTAGACAAATACCTGTCTGAGGAGCTTCCATCTGGCTCTGGCTGCTGTTGCTTCCCTCACCTTCAGCCCCTCTTCTTTGCCTCCATGAAGACACCTGTCAGAGGGAGAGGAGGAGGAGGAGGACTCTTTAGTAGCCATGATAATGATAATGATAATAAGAGGCACCTCTTTCTTTGGCTTCAGCCCCAGAAATAATAATTATAACAAGCTGAGGAAGTGGAAGAGAAGAAGAAGAGGCACTGAGAGGGGAGGCAAGGCAGGCACTGAGGGATAATAATAATAATAATAGTAAGGACCACTTCATGGATCAGGCTTTGCCTCATCAGCTTTTGAGCAGCTGCTGCTGCTGAGCATTGAACCTCCCTCCATTCAGCCCCAAGAGGCAGAGCCAGAGAAAAGGAAACTTAGGCAGCAGCAGCAGGAGCCATGTTTTTTAAGGGCAAGCTAGGCAGTGCAATGTGCAAAGCAAAAGCACAGTTTGTTTCCCATATTTCTTGGCCACAAATTTGCTTTTGGTTTTTGTTTTTGGTTTTAAAAAGGAAAGTTTAATAACCATGCAATTTTGCAGGTTTTTGTTTTTTTTTTTGCATGTATTTTGCATGTTTTATAGTGTTTTAACTTGGACTGTTTTAGATTTGCTTTTAGCCATCTTGAGTCCCTGTACTGGGAGGAAGGAGGGATGGAAATAAACATAAACACAACAACAACAACAATAGTAATCCTATACTTGTCTACTCAGGAATGAGTATGATAGCACTATTATTATTATTATTATTATTATTATTATAAATATATAATAGTAATAATATTCTTATACTTGTCTACTCAGGAATGAGTATTATAGCACTATAATAATAATAATAATAATCCTATACTTCTTTATTCAGGAATGAGTATGATAGCACTATTATTATTATTATTATTATAAATATATTATAGTAATAATAATATTCTTATACTTGTCTACTCAGGAATGAGTATTATAGCACTATAATAATAATAATAATCCTATACTTCTTTATTCAGGAATGAGTATTATTGCACTATAAATGTATTATTGTTAATAATAATAATATTCCTATACTTGTCTACTCAGGAATGAGTATTATAGCACTATAAAAAAAATTAATAATAATCCTATACTTGTCTATTCAGGAATGAGTATTACAGCACTGTAAATGTATAATAGTAATAATATTCCTATACTTGTTTATTCAGGAATTAGTATTATAGCACTATAAATGTATTAATAATAATAATAATAATAATAGTATTCCTATACTTGTCTACTCAGGAGTTAGTATTATAGCACTATAAAATGAATAATAATAATAATGCTATGATTGTCTATTTAGGATTATTATAGCACTATAAATTAATAATAATATTTAATAATAATATTCCTATACTTGTCTACTCAGGAGTTAGTATTATAGCACTATAAAATTATTATTATTATTATTATTATTATTATTATTAATCCTATACATGTCTACTCGGAATGAGTATTATAGCACCAAACTACAACTCCCAGAATTCCATAGCATTGAGCCAAGCCAATTAAAAGCGGTGTCAAACTGGATTATTTCTCCAGTGTGGATGCGGCCTAAGTATTCTGTCTGGACGAAATATGACCTAGAAAGCTTTTCAAGTTTTCTCTTCATTTTAACTATTGACTACACCTGTTGAATTTCTGCATATTTTTTTTTAAAAAGGCCCTCAATCCCCTCAAAATTGTGAGAATTGTGAGAAAAATAAACAGTATATATATATATATATAGCCTCGGCTCGAGAGAGAATAAAATAGCCGAAAAGTTTCAAAAAGGGGGGCTGAATTTGAAAATAAAAACAAGTAAGAAAGTTTGTGTGAAATTTTGAATGCCCAAAACCAAGATGGCGATTTTGGCTTCGGGGAACCCGTCGGCATCATAACTGCGGGCAGGAAAAAGGTCGCGGAGACTGAGTTATATATATATATATATATATATATATATATTTATTAGAGGTCGGCCTCCATCTTTGTTGTGGGCAAGGCAATGACTTCACTGCGGGAAGATGTCTGCCGCCGCCATCTTGGTTGCGGGCAGCTGAAGGCTTTCGTGGCGCGGCGGTGACGTCACCAGGGCGCGACCATGCTGCTGCTGCTGCTGGTGTTGCTTTCCAGAGACCAGCACAAATCTCAAACCACTTTCCCTCAGGTTCGGGTTTGTTCCGTTTCTGCTGCAGAAATAATCCGGTTTGACACCGCTTTAACTGCCATGGCTCAATGCTAGGGAATTCTGGGACTTGTAGTTTTATTGTGGCACCAGAGCTTTGCTCCAGGCTGCAGAAATAATCCAGTTTGACACCACTTTTAACTGCCACCACTTTTTGACATCACTTATAACTGCCATGGCTCGGTGCTGTGGAATTCTGGGAACTAATTCGTCCCCCTCTGAGGCCGCAACAAACTACAGTTCCCAGAATTCCATAGCACTGAGCCATGGCAGTTAAAAGTGGTGTTAAAAGTGGTGTCAAACTGGATTATTTCCTCACTGTGGATGCATACAGACTGCATAAATAATCTGCATTGGCACCACTTTAACTGCCATGGCTCAATGCTAGGGAATTCTGGGAACTGTAGTTTGTTGTGGCACCAAAGTTTTGCTCCATGATGCAGAAATAATCCGGTTTGGCACCGCTTCATAATTGCCATGGCTCAATGCTATGGGACTCTACGAGCCGTAGTTTGTTATGGCCCCGAAGTGGACAAAGTACAGTTCCCAGAATTCCATACCGTTGAGCCATGGCAGTTAGCATTGAGGTGCCATGGCAGCCATGGTGTCAGACTGGATTATTTCTGCTGCGTAGATACACTGCTTGTGTCCTTAACTTCTCTGCTCACATCCTGCCTTCTTAGGGCTGCATCCACACTGGAGGAATAACCCGGTTTGGCACCGCTTTAACTCTTTTCTGGCTCAAGGCTATGGAATTCTGGGAGTTGGAGTTTGTTGTGGGGCCCAGAGCGGAGCAGAGCTCCGCTCTGGGCCCCACAACAAACTCCAACTCCCAGAATTCCATAGCAATTGAGCCAAACAAAGAGTCAAAGCAGTGCCAAACCGGGTTATTTCTCCAGTGTGGATGCAGCCCAAGCCTCTGGACCGCTGTGGAGTTTAACCATCTAGCATGCGGTCTTTCTTCCTTTCTGCTGCCCTCCACCTTTCCTGGCATTATCGTGGCCTTTTCTAACCGGTATTTCCTTCTCATGCAGTGTCCAAAGTAGGACAACCTCAATGTAATCATCCACACTTCAAAAAGGATGTGGAGAAGCTGGAGCGGGTCCAAAGGAGGGCAACTAAGATGGTGAAGGGTCTGGAAACCATGCCCTATGAGGAACGACTTAGGGAGCTGGCGATGTTTAGCCTGGAGAAGAGAAGGTTAAGAGGTGATATGATAGCCCTGTTTAAATACTTGAAGGATGTCACATTGATGAGGGAGCAAGCTTGTTTTCTGCTGCTCCAGAGACCAGGACACAGAACAATGGATGCAAACTGCAGGAGAAGAGATTCCACTTCAACATTAGGAGGAACTTCCTGACAGTAAGGGCTGTTCAACAGTGGAACACACTCCCTTGGAGTGTAGTGGAGTCTCCTTCCTTGGAGGTCTTTAAGCAGAGGCTGGATGGCCATCTGCCGGGGATGCTTTGATGGAGAGTTCCTGCATGGCAGGGGGTTGGACTGGATGGCCCTTGTGGTCTCTTCCAACTCTATGATTTATGCTCCTGGCTTCTAGAAAGAGTTCAGGCTTCTTCTGTTCTAGGGGTCTTTTTGGGCTGTTCGCAGTATCCTCAGCACTGCAGCACCACATTCTGAAATACGTTGGTTTTCTTTCTGTCGGATCGAGGCAGCTTATATACATAAAACCTGTTACATAATACACAGAATTCATAAAATAACTAGTAACATAAATTCAATCCTCTGTCCTCATATCCAAGCAATCCATAACTTAAATTCCACAAAGTGAACACAGTAATAACTTTAAAATCTTTAAAATAAAAAGTTATTAATCAGGAAGAACACACAAAACTACTATTTTAAGCAAAGAAATCCTAGAATGCATGTGCTGAGTTTAAGAAGGGCACAACTCCGCTGCATCATCTCCTTTCTCTTCTGCTGAGTTAACTGGGTGCAAAATACTTCTGTACTTTGAATGTAGTTTGTAACACCACAAGTACAATGAGGATAAAGGGCGAAAGGAGGAGGGAGAAACCAGGACATTTTAAAAGAGCTGAGCAAGTGGAATGGCAGAGTGTTAACTGGGACTGTCCCTTGTCAAACTGAAATGACAGGAGGGTATGCCCACGTTGGAAAGACACGACCTTTCCAAACCAAAGGGCTGCAATGTCCTCCCTGGCCATTATAAGCAAAATCCAGAAAAGATCATCCCAGCTTGTGTGGTATAAGGGAGTAAAATTACTCTGCCCAAGATTCTGTTATTCGTCTTCTCTCACTCTATAAGGAGGTAGCATTGAGTTATCTTGGAATCTCATCTTGTGAAACATAATTGCGTTATTCATTACTTAATTTTATTTGGCTCTCATGATATACTGTACTGAATATCTTTGTACAGTCTTTTCAAACATTTACATAAATCCTGCTTTTAGTAAACAATAGGAACATTTCATATGTGTTTCTAGTTTATTTGCCATTTAAACAAATAGCCTTTTTGTCCCACCAGTTCCATCCTGATTCCTGTGGATCTGAAGACCATGAACAGCTGGGATAGAAGAAATCTTACTGTTTGTTCATATTGTGTTGTGATATCGAGATGAATTGTGCCTAACACCTCGATGAACTCATGAAAGCATGCAAATAAGAATGAAGAATCAAAGTAAATAAATATTTTGTCATCATGCATTTTGGAGCAAAGTATTTTCTTCATGTTCTCAAGTCCAGTATTGGTCACTTCAACAACTGCTCCAGTTTTTCCCCCTCTCCAGTCCTAAGACCTTTTCATCAAAGACAGCTACGAGTGTGTTGGTTTTCAAAGTGCTTTAGAAATACCTGCATTTTTCCTGGTTCCCAACAAAATGTTCAGTCCTGGAGATTCTTTTCCTGTAAGGTATGTCTGTTTGAATAAATCTTTCAAGCCAGCAACTATGACCCTTGTTCAATGAAATTCAACTCTCTTCTTTCATGTGTGAGTGATCCACTGAGGTTAGCAGTTGAGTAAGACAGAAAGTATGTTTTCAATAATGTTTGCATGATCAAAGCACAGTTAAATCCTTCAAGCTCTGTTGATGGAACATCTAAATACACCTGTCTCAGTTGTGTTCTGTTATTCCAACAATTTTTTAATAAAACTAACTACTCAGTTGACATCCAGTAACAGACAATCTAAGAAGACAATCTAAGCAGTATATATACGTTTCTACGTTAGACTGTTTCTAAGCTCTGTAGACACCTTAGACTAAGTAAAGACAGAGAGAAGCTACTGAGGCTGCAATCTTATATACACATTTCTGAAATCCTATGGAATTATTTACAGAGTTCTTCTGAATAAGCATATAATGAGCTACAGTATAAAGCATACTTTAATACAGAGTGTTGTGCTATGACTAAAGGCTTAATGTATTGTTATCATTTGCCTTGTTTTTATTATAAACTGCTTTTGCATTTTATAAAATGAAAAGCAATATCAAATGGTCTCAGCTAACAAAATACATAGTGGGAATGTATTCGTTGTTGTCATTAACTGCCCTCAAGTTGATCTCAACTCATGGTGACCCTTTGGATGAGAAATCTCCAAGAACCCCTGTCCTCCACTGCTTTGCTTAGATCTTGAAGATTCGTGCCCATGACCTCCTTGATTGAGTCCAACCATCGGCTGTGCAGTCTTCCTCTCTACTACCACTAACTTTCCTAGCATTATTGTCTTTTCTAATGATGTGGTCAAAGTATGGCAGTATCAGCTTAATCATCTTGGCTTCCAGGAAGAGTTCAGGCTTGAGCTGCTCAAGGACCCATTTGTTTTTTTGGCTGTGCATAGTATCCTCAGTACTCTTCTCCAACACCACATCTCAAATGAATCAATATTCTTCTTATCAGCTTTCTTCACTGTCTAGTTTTTGCATCCATACATGGTGATGGGAAATACTGTGGCTTGGATGATTCTAAATTTAGTGTTGATTTGTATACAGTATCTTTACTCTTTAGGATCTTATCTAGTT
The DNA here is from genome assembly GCA_034509955.1 of Urosaurus nigricauda. NCBI lineage: Eukaryota > Metazoa > Chordata > Lepidosauria > Squamata > Phrynosomatidae > Urosaurus > Urosaurus nigricauda. The sequence goes on along the minus strand of JAOEGL010000001.1, from coordinate 353,264,249 downwards.
CTTTCAAAGCTGCCCTTTCCATTCCTAGTCTTCTTCTGATTTCTTGTCTGCAGTCTCCATTTTGAACAATGTTTGATTCTAGGTATGGGAACCCTTTAAATATTTCTACAGTATTTCTTTATTGTTTAGGTTGAATGTATGTATTTCATTATTTTAACCTACCTTTGCACTTTCATTTTTGACCTTGCATTGTGACGCTTTCAGAAAAAGATTTGGGTTCTTGTTGAAATAAATTATCACATATATGTATAAATCTCTAATCTGAGACCTAACATTAGAACAGTGCGAGAATGACGAAAAGGGAACACAGTGCTAGGCACTGGGCATTATGTTATAAGGATTTTCAGGGCTATTTATACACACCCCTAGCCATGTTATCATTGCATCATATATTTTTTGTGGAGTTTGTTAGCAAACATTTGTAAAGCTCCATGAATCAAGTATTTACAGTTGTAATGATTTAGCAAAACTGTAATTGAGTGGGTGGATGAGTTGGGCACAAGTAGAAATTGCAAACTGGTGATCTCGTGCATTTATAGCCATGCTTGAACACAAACTATTGTTTTATTTTCCCCATTAATTTTATATCCTGTCTTCTCCCTATATGTGGCCCAAAAGCATGTTAAAATACAAGTTAAAACAAAAGAACTAGAACACTATATAGTACAAACATTTGAAAAGCATTAAGTAACCAATCCAGTTGAAAAATTAATTAAAAACCATTAAGAGCATGTTCCACACAAATTAATACATCTTAAAAATACAGCATGCCCATTGAACCTCCTTCTGTGCCAACCAGTTAAAAGTCATTGCCTGCCAGCAAAAAGAAAGCAGCAGAAGTGGGGCAACTGTGCCTCCCTTCAGTGGGAGTTCTGTAAGCCTAGATCATATTCATCCATGGCTTAGACTACTCACATTCCTGGTGAACACATTGTGAAAGAGCACTGGAGTTTAATGCTTTTCAGGTGTGACATCTCCCCAGCATACAGTGTTTCTTAGTATTTTCCTTCCTATTGGTGAAGGGTCACACTAATTGTATTTATCTAGGTGAAGAAACAGTAAAATCTGTCCGTGTCCCTTCTGTTGGCAACATGCACTGCTGCTGTCTTGAGACTGTTACCATAGGGGATACCTTATAAGCACATATTGAATTAATCATGGTGTCCATGATTTTGTGTACAAGGTTAGAAAAGACCACAGATAATTTATGTAGATCAGAATTTCCGTAGTACCAGATTTACAAAAGTCTACTGTACTTCCATTAGCACATTTACTGTAATTGCTGTCTACATTGTCTGTGTAAAAAGTGGTGGAACTTTGTCTTCCTAGTACAATTTTTGTTATATAAAGAGCAGCTGCAGGAAAGTTTAAGCAGCCTTGAGACTATAGGACTTGCTACAGTCCTGACCTCCCCCTCAAAAAAATGCCTCTGGAAAATGCTGTTTTTATTTCAATTGATACCAATTAAGGCTTTCCTTGAAATAAGTATCAGTCCCACAATTTTCATGTGTCTAGTGTGGCCTTGGTTTAACCTTAACAGAGCTTGAAAATGTTTTTTTGTTTTGTTTTGGCCACTGGCCATTCTGACGGGAAGCAGATTTTGGGAGTTATATGGTAATCCAAAAAAGAAACCTGTCTTTTAGCACATGGTAGATAAGTATTCTTGGCCAAGAATATTTCTCGGCAAAAAGCCACCTCTGTTTCATATGGCTGCATATTACAGGAAAAAAGATTGCATTCTACTCATTAGTACTTGATGTTTTGTACCTTGTTTTATATCAGGATCTTCTGAAGTCAGAAAAGGCAAACTGGAGGGCTTGCTCAGCAAATTACACAGATTTGACAGAAAGAATTAAACGACAATTAGAAGCTCATTATGAGAAGTACTCACCCAGTTTGCCCAGCCTGGTGGTAAGTGAGAAAATACGTTTAGAGATTAATTAAAGATGCAGTGGCATTAGAAAAGCCTACTAATGTCCTTGATTGTTATCATTAAATTGATCTTAAAAATAATTTGAACAATATTGAAGGGAAGAGCTGATAATGTTTGATTTGATAATAATAGTTGATAATATTGCTGAAATGCTTCTGAGTCTTCAAAGTGGTTCACATGTATTATGAACTTGTAATTTTGACTGTGTCCTCTTTTCTTTTCTTTTCTTTGTTACAAAAAACATTTTTACGTCCATTTTGTGTATGCAAAGACAAGGCACAAAATGCAAAGACGTTTTGTGTATGTAGAGGGAATTATTTGCCTAAACTCAGTAATTGGGGAAATGGAATTTGACCTCGGGGAAAAAAGCTGATTTGTCATGAGGGAAAAAAAACCTTAAATGGAGCAGGGCAGAAGCAACTTCCACATGCTGTTGAAGCACATACTTTCTCTTCCTGAGGGAAACAGCCGTAAAAGTCTGTCTTTTGTAGCTCTGGAAAAAATCAGTTCAACAAAAGGCACTCTTTTACAACAGTCTCCCTTGGGAAGGAGAACGGAAGTGCTAAGAGGTCATGTGGAGAGGCAAGGAGAAAGACAGTTCTGTCCTGCTTCATTTCAGCTTTCTTTTCTCATAATGCTCTCGTAATACATTCCTGTGCATCTCTTTCAGAAATCCCATTCAATGAGGATTATTCTCAGGTAGGCAGCTAGAGGAATGCAGTGTTTGTCACTATGTTACTTTGTCTCTTGATAGCTTTCCTAGCTTGAGTAATTAAAACCCATATAAAGGTCTGAAATACTAGCCCAGCATTCAGAATACTCTATGCTACTTTTAAAATCGATTTTTACAATCTTGTGCATTTATATATTTTTCAACTGTAAATGTATAATATCTAACTTAGACCATATGCATGTTTTCTTTGTATTACATTTGTTTCATGCAGTGAGTATGGCCTGAATGAGCACTCAAATCTTATAGTACAGATGTGCCTTTCTCTGTAGCAGTGTGCTGTTCCACAGAAACAGGGTATTTAAGAGTATGTCTCCTGGAAGCAAGCCCATGCTCTCCAACATGTCACAGATGAGAACTAGGATACATGTGATATAGCAATATCAGAATGTGGTCAAGGTAGTAAAAAACAAGGAAGGACACACAAGCTAGGAGAAGTTGCAGCTGTTTGCTTTTGCCTCAAACTACTGGAAAAGGCAAGATGCCACCCTACTTTCCTCTCCCTACTACTCAGTTAACTGAGTGCAAACTACCTTTGTAGTTTGAACTCATTTTGCAGCAACTGAAGTAACCTGAGGAAGAAAGTAGGATAGGGAGAGAGGCACTGGGACATTTTAAAAACATCTTTAAAAGTGGGATGACAGAGAATTAAACAAGAAAGTCCCTACCAAACAGAGTCAGTTGGAGGGTATGATCTTCACCAGTATATATCTGCTGTCATCTGGCCTCTCCACTCTCTGCTGTTGAGGTAATGGACTGTAGTTTGAACTAAATTTTCAGCAATTGAAGCAAATAAAGAGCAAAAGAGGATAGTGGGAGGAGGAAAGAAAAAGAGACATTTTAACTGCAGATGAAAAAGTGGTATGACAGAGAGTTAATCAGGATTGTTCCCGCCAAATCAGGATAGAATCATAGAATCATAGAATCACAGAGTTAGGAGAGACCACAAGGGCCATCTAGTCCAACCCGGGTATGCAAGTCTGTCACACTCACCATAGGCGTTCTCAAACCATCCATCAATTAATTGCAAGCTCCACTCTCATATCTACCACATCCTTCACATGCCCCAAACACAAAAGGCTAGTGTCTATCTGCATTTGTCCTTGATTATGTCACTGGTTTCTGACCATAGTTCTTCAGGTTCCCTGTCTATTATGCTTAATAAAGCATAATAATGTTTCTCACATTGTCTTTTTCTGTTGTACCAGGCTATATTTATTTATTTATTTATTTATTGGCATTTCCCAGCACTAACTACACCATTTTCTTCCAACCCTGCGGTGGGTTTCTTTTTCATTCCAAGATATGTCCAAACAAAAAAGTTTCCTTCTCTTTTCCTCTTTTCTTTCTTTTTAATGTTTTCCTGCTAGTGTTGTAGTACCATAGTCATTAGTAAAATACTGTAACACTTTTGCACTATAACAGTATAAATCGAAGAGAAAAAAATTGAGGGGGGAAAGAAAGGAGAAAAAAATTGGACCTTCCAACCATAGGACCAGCTTAGCAAATCACAACGTCACCTCCATTTAAAAAGCGTTTGGAAGAGTCCCAATGGAAATCCAAGTATTCACTACAACCAGTCCCACAAAGATTAGAATAAGTAGATGCAGAGATGCAAAAACTCAAGGAGCTATATTGAGAGAACTCATACTTTAGACTAGTCTGAATGAGCCCATAACTGATATAACAGATACAAAAAAGCAATTTGTCAAGATGCTGTTGAGTCACAAAATTTCTGATTATGTGCCCTACCATTAGAGCAGTGGTGTTACTCGGGGGTGCAGGGGATTCAGACCATACCAGGTGACACCCTAAAGAGGGGTGTTCCACAAACATCTGCCTTTTGGTAGAAACGGGCTGTGGCATTCATCTGCTTCCCTTTAAAATGCTTTTAGAGATGTTGGGAGCGGGGTTAAGTTCAGTGGGAGAAGAAAGGAGATGCCCTAGAGTTTTTTTTAAATTAAAACTTCAAATTTTTAATTTTTAATTTTTAAAAAAATTGATTTTTTTAAAAAAATTAAAAATTCTTTTTAAAATTTTATTTTGAATTTTTTAAAAAAAACATCACATTTTAACCAAATCTTTACTATTTATATGTAAATACAATCTAGATTGTGAGTATCATATTGTAATTGAAAGATATGATTTTAATTTTGCTAGTTGTTTGTGTCAAAACTATTACCATTACATTTAGTGGTACTGTATATGGGAATTACAATTTATGAGGAACATGTGTGTAAATAAGCATTACTAAGGATTCTGTATGGTGTGAAATGAGAGGAAATCGGGGGAGGGGGGGAGGTGACACCATGAGTTCCTGCACCGGCTGACTCTAACCCTAGTGATGCCACTGAGATAGAGCTTTTTAGCTTTATAGTGTTGATAGTTGATACAATAATGGATGTTATTAGTTTGCTGTTTTGTGATGATGTTCTTGCTTCTCATTCTGTGTGTATTCCATAAACTTTAAGTTCAGTTTGTTAAATTCGTGCTTCAGAAAAAAAATTTGGATTCTTATTAACAGATGATGACTTAATTATGCAAATTTAAGTGGGATCCACATCTGTTTTGATTTTGAACAGATTAAGCTTGGAGCGTATGTTTACTTTGAAGAAAATGGCTGCATATTTCGTTCAAAGTTGGGAGAAGTAGGTATGAGTGTCTCTTATCATTACAAAAGATTGTGTTCCATGTATTTTGTATTTCTATATGCAGATTTAATAAAAGACAAAAATGGCAAAGTATTGTTTTTCATATGTTTTCATGTGCATATGATTTCATGGACTATGGTTTGCTTAATCAGCTACATTAAATAGTTATTTCTGTTAGTCTCCTGTTAATAGCATACACCATTTTCTTTTATTGTAGATGAAAAAAACACTGAGGCATTGCTTAGTACAGAAGCGCTACCATTTCATGATTCCTTAATCCATCGCATCCGAATTTCTCCAGATCACAAATATATGGCTACTGGAATTAAAAGTGCAAATTCTGAAGAATGTGCATGTGTCATTGTGAAACTAAATGCATTACCAAAAGTGGAATGCATTATCCCAAATGTTTATAGCTTTGGTAAGTAATTAGCATAACCCTCTTTTGAATTATATGTAACATATTGAATGAAAGTCAAAACTTTTCTCATCATCTTAGAACATTCTGATTCACCAAACATTACTTGTGCAGTGTAATTCTGAATAAACAGGAGGCTATGTGTAATTTACACACAGCTAAAATTGTATTTCTGTAGCTATGAGCATGTTATTTTGGGCCTTTCCGAATAATAGAAGCCCAAACTTTGCTGATAAATATTATTATAGCTCATTCAGATCTCATGCCACTTGCATACATTTGGACTCTTTCCAGCCATTGAAGTGAGGTTAACACTTGCTGTTGAATGGAGAGCAATATTCATGTTCAGGAGATATGGACACTACAATATCTGTAAAAAGGCAAGGCTTTATTCTTGGGGTGGAAAACAGTTGCCTTGTTTGCCATTGCTACTGTTTATTTCTCAGCTTTTAAAAAATAAATAAAATATCTAAAAGTTTTCAGAGATGAAGCACTGTAATGCTGTAGCAGCAAAAAAAAAAAAAGTGGTATCTTTTAAAGACTTAAAAATTCATAATAGCAAAGGGCTTGTGGACTAATGTCCACTTTTGAAAATGCTTGAGGTACTATCCCAAAATACATGGCTTGTTGCGGGAGGGGTGAACATTGATTTTTTAATAAATTACATGCAAAAAATACAAACTGTCACAGTTCCTCTAAATTAGGATGGGTGAGTATTCTTAATTGGCAAAGGAGATACCATGATCATTAAGTCGTTTTTCAAAGAAGTTTGTGCACTGTATATTTAGTGTACTGTCTTCTTCAGTTCCTCCAAATAGGGCAAAAATAACTGTATAATTAAGACCAGTGAATAAATGGCCCTCAAGATGTTTTTGAACTCTAGTTCCCATAAAGCCAGCAACCAGGCAAATGATTGAGAGTGGTGGGAATTGTATTCCAGCAACATCTGGAGGTCTACAGGTTCTCCATCCTTGCTATAAAACTTAAATACAAATGAAAAGATAATTTATATTTACAGGCCGGGAAAGAGAGTTGTATTGTTCATCACTAATCAAATCACCAGCCCTAGCTAACTGGTACTGATAAATACGTTCTAAGTGGTTTTGAATGCTGGGCTACAACTCTAGAGACCAGGGTTCAATTTGCACTTGGCCATAAAACCCACTTGGTGACCTTGGGTAAGTCATACTCTCTCAGCCTTGGGAGGACAATGGCAAACCTCCTCTGAGCAATTTTTTTAATTTTTAAAATGGTTTAATTGTTTTTTTTATTATTTTATATTTATACATTATAACGATTATTTTTTTAATTGTATTGTTTTAAACTTTCTGTATTCCGCCTTGAGTACCTATATTGGGAGAAAGGCAGGATATAAGAAAATATGATGATGATGATGATGATGATGATGATGATGATGATGATAGCCAAGAAAACCCTATGATAGGGCCCTGTTATGTCAGAAGTAACTTGAAGGTGCACAACAATAATATTGTGCATTATTTAAAGCTGTAATGAAAATATTAGGGACAGATTCAGTGGTGGACTTCAGATGGTGAAATTACAGAATCTAATATAAATGAGAGGGCACAATCTCTCCTTCCCATTGCTACTCTAGTGAAATCCTACTATTAGGGACAGATTCAGAGGGTTGCTGGGTAAATGGAAGATAGGAGTTCAATCACAGCTATAATATTGACCTAGGCAAGAGAGAACTTTTTGCATATTGAAGTGTGTATAATAGAAGATTATAGTGAATAAAAATGTGTGATTTACAACATAATAACTACTGCGCATTTATTGTACAAAAGAAGAAAAAACGAATCTGGAATTATTTGACATTTGCCTGAGTTTCCTATTGTTTCACATCAGTGGATGGAATCCAAATGATCAGATGCTTTCTATGTGCATACATTGATTATTATTATTTTTTTTTTTACTTTCAGTGAAGGTTAATTAACTTTATAAAGTTCAGATCATTTCACATATCCCATTGCTAAATATTATTTTAATAATATTGAAATTATAAGTTGTATTTACAATATTGAAATGAATTGAAATCACCTTTCCTTTCCATCCCCAGAATGGGCTACACATGAGATTCTGTTCTATACCATCCAAAAGAATCTTCAGTGTCATGATGTGTATCTGTCTGATTTTAGTAAAAAATGTTCCAGGTTGGTTTATAAGGAGCAAGATGCAAGGTAACTAAAATTATAAACTAATTTCTCATATGTGTGATTTGTATTAAAAGTGGTTTTTGTTTTTTTTTACTATAGAGACTATTCTGGCTTTGCGGTTCTAGAAATTATAATTTTAAAAACAGATCATTAGAGCAGATCATTAAACAGAGAGCCTGTGAACATCTAGAAGGCAATGCCGTAATCATAAAATGTCAACATGGGTTTCAGAGAAACAAGTCATGCCAGACTGATCTGATCTCATATATATATATATATATATATATATATCTACCCACCAGCTTGGTAGATTTATTTATTTATATATATATTTATACGCCGCCCTTCAGCCCTAAAGGCTATCAGAGCGGCTTACCATTATTATTTTTAATTAGACAGTTCCCTGCCCTCAGGCTTACAATCTAAAAAGACACGACACAAAAGGAGAAGGAAATGGTGGTAGGGAAGGGGATCAGGTCCAAAAGTTCTTCTCTCCCTCTGAGGCCTGGACCAAGGCAGATGGACTGGAGGGAGGGCTCGTCTTCTTAATCTAGGACAGGCCCGATGGAATTTGGCCTGTCCTTTCACTCCCTCCTAGGCGACCAGATGGTGTTGTCATGAAGGGAGGGCACTTCTACTTGAGGTCAGGCCTGATGGTGTTGCTAGACCTCTCCTAGAGTCCTTTCCTTCCCTCCTAGGCGACCAGATGGTGTAGTCATGAAGGAGGGCTCTTCTACTACTCTTCTACTTCTAGATGAAGGGAATGCTGTGGATATAGCATACCTTGATTTCAGTAAGGCCTTTGACAAGGTGCCCCATGGCATTCTTGCAAATAAGCTTGTAAAATGTGGGCTAGACAAGGTAACTGTTACATGGATTTGTAATTGGTTGACTGGCCGAACCTGAAGGGTACTAAACAATGGCTCCTTTTCATCCTGGAGAGAAGTTACCAGTGGGGTTCCACAGGGTTCTGTCCTGGGCCCAGTGCTATTCAATATCTTTATTAATGACTCGGATGAAGGAATAGAAGGCATACTTATCAAATTTGCATATGACACCAAATTAGGAGGAGTAGCTAAATTAGGAGGAGTAGCTAACACCCCAGAGGACAGGATCAAAATTCAAAATGACCTGAATAGATTGGAAAGCTGGGCCAAAGCTAACAAAAAGAAATTCATCACAGAGAAATGTAAGGTACTGCATTTAGGGCAGAAAAATGAAATGCAGAGATATAGGATGGGAGACACCTGGCTTAAAGAGACTACGTGTGAAAGAGATCTAGGCATCCAGGTAGCACAAGTTGAACATGAGTCAACAGTGTGATACGGCAGCTAAAAATGCTAATGCAATTATAGGCTGTGTCAATAAAAGTATAGCGTCTAGATCAAGGGAAGTAATAGTGCCACTGTATTCTGCTTTGGTTAGGCCCCATCTTGAATACTGTGTCCAGTTCTGGGCACCTCAATTCAAAAAGGATTTTGCAAAACTGGAGTGTGTCCAAAGGAGGGCGACTAAAATGGTGAAAGGTCTGGAAATCATGCTTTGTGAGGAACGACTTAAGAAACTGGGGATATTTAGCCTTGTCATGACCAGCCAGGCTGAGGACTCGGAGGAAGAGGCTGAGCCAGGCCCTAGCTCTCTTCTACAAGTTTCAGCAGAGCCTGTGACTGAACAGCCCAGCCTCCCCCCAGCAGAGATTCCAGGCCTGGGAGACATAGAGGAGCTGGATGAAGACGTATCTACCTTCAGCCACAGAAGGACAGGAAGGGTGTGCCTCCGTCAATCCAGGAGGTTATATGAGAAACACTCAGCAATCACTAAGCACCTGCGATTAGTAATTGGGCCAATATAAACAGGTGTGAGACGCTGATATTCTTTGTGAGAGCCTATCTGCATTCCCTGGCGAAAGCATCTTGCTCTGACTCCTTTGGACGACCGTGCCTCCTGGACGACAGATTGACCTGGAACCCTTGACCCTGAAATTGACTTGCTGACTTGCTCTCTGGAATCCTGGACCCTTGGCTTGCTCCCTGACTCTGCTCTATTGGACATTGGACTGGTACTGCAATTACTGGATTTGGTTTCTTGCTGCTGCAAAGCCCTTGTATTTGTTTGTCTGTAAAGCTGGCCTCAGCCCTTTATCAACAGTCGGTTGGCTGCTTTCTCGGACAATCCTGGTGAAGAGAAGGGTGAGAGGTGATATGATAGCCCTGTTTAAATATTTGAAAGGATGTCATATTGAGGAGGGAGGAAGCTTGTTGTCTGCTGTTCCAGAGAACAGGACCCGAAACAATGGATGTTAAGCGCTGCCACCTAAACATTAGGAGGAACTTCCTGACAGAAAGAGCTGTTTGACAGTGGAACACACTCCCTCAGAGAGTGGTGGAGTCTCTTTCCTTGGAGGTTTTTAAACAGAGACTGGAGGTCCATCTGTTGGGTATGCTTTGATTGAGAGTTCCTGCATGGCAGGGGGGTTGGACTGGATGGCCCTTATGGTCTTTTCTATCTCCCTGATTCTATGAAAAAAGCAACTATGCCCAGCTTTGATTAAAATAGAAGTTTACACATGCACACATACATAGAATATTCTCAAAAAGGAATGAACACTAGAGCTCCTGCTTTTGTGGTGATCAGAAGAAAGGCTTTTACACACCTAAAGATGTGCAGAATTTGTGATGGATCTCTCAGTGAATGATGCAGTTCCATAATGAGAACTTTTGAATCACTTGGCATTGTGATCTGTCTGTATAGGTGGAGAACCCAGTTCCGGAGCTACATAAATGACAATATGCAGACTATCTGTAACAAGTTGCACAACCTTTTTATGGTTCTGGTAGCCCAAGATCCATGGATTACTATTTAACCAAACAGTCTTGCAGTTTGATTCTCAGGAGCAACTTTATAGAGGTGCAGGTAGTGTTTTGCAAAAAGGATCAAGAGGCCAGAAGTGTAATTAACAGACTTAACCCAAAGCCACTGTCCATGCGTCTTTCTAATTGTGAATTCCTATGTGTAACTCTGTAGGTTTATGAGGAGCAATTTTAGAGCGGTTGGATGGGATGGGTTTTAAAATATTTTATTCAGATTAAGTTCTTTTGAGACACAATTGTAAAGTAGCAAAGTCCATAGTATGAAGGACAGAAGACAGAAAACCCTTATAGTCTGAGACTGGCCATATTGAAAAGTATTATGTGGTTGGTTGGGGGATTGTGTAGCCAGAAAATTCCCCCTCCCACAAAATATTTTGGCATAACATAGAGAAAGACAGGCACATCCAAGGGCCAAACTATACACTACATTAAATATTTATTTATTTATTTATTTGAAATATTTATACCCCACCCTTCAGCCCTAAAGGCTCTCAGAGAGGTTTACAGTTATTATTATTTTTAATTAGACAGTTCCCTGCCCTCAACTGAACATCTCTTATTTACTTTACGCTAAATGTGTGACCCCAATCTGTTTGGGGACTATAATGCACGGGGTGTTTCCCCCTCCCACGTGCTTTCTACCTGAATATTTTTATGCAGTTCCACCTGGGGGTTAAAATAAGTTTTAAAAAGTTCAGTTAGTGGTAGGGAATTTTATAAAATAAACCTGTGCAGATGTGTATTTTTGTATGAAACTATTTTTGTATTAATCCCCCCCCCCCACACACACATATATACAAGATAGGCCCAGTCCATATCAGGTCCTCACAGACTTTAAAGCAAAACAGAATATTTGGCTATGTGTTCTATATGTTTTATGTGGTGTGTTGTTTGACCTTTGTCCAACTGATAAGCATGGAATTTAAGTCTACCCTTGAGTGCTTAAATTTTAACGCTATGAGCAGATTGAGATATACCTCTTTCTTTGGACTGGAACCTTTGAGTTTCAAGGTTAGTATGTCCCAGCAGAAACAAAAGTGGTTCTTAATAAAAGATACTCTTTAATCTTTTTTCTGTTTAATAAATGTACATGTGGTGCCTTCTATACAAATGAAACTAATGAGTAGTAACAAATCCTTGCTAAATGAGTATGTGTTCTAAAGGAACAAGCAGCAACAGAAGACACTATAGTAAAGGATCTTGCTGTTATCCTGTATTGCTGTCATGCTCTTTTTAAAAGCAGCTTAGGCTTGGATAGATAAGTTTGGAAATGCCAAGGTCAGCTTTGGGTCAGGGTGTCCTTTGGTGAGGGAGTATAGAAGGTTCATGCATACAAATATTAAAATTGCTGTGGTGGGTCAGACCAGAAATCTCTCTAACTCAGTAGCCTCATTACTGTACAACATCAGATGAAATTAATTTGCTCAAGTTGCTGACAGGCATTAAATATGAACTTGCCCAATATCTTGGGGGTTGTGGTCGCATTAGATAAAAAAAATATATCAGTTAAGCTTGCCTGTTAAAACAACTAGTGTGGTAGGAGAGCCAAGGTTCATGGGATCAAAGTATTTGGATTTTTTGGGTAGCAAGTATGATGACATTCCCTTAAGGGTTGCCTGTATGCTCTTCACAATTGCTAGGGCAGAGAAGATTTCCCTAGTAACAATATTTGTTGTGAGTTTTCCCTTTTATTGTAGAAGATATTTTGGGTGCCTCTGTAAACTTGATTGAGTCTTGAATTGGTAATTAAGATTCATTAGCTTTTCAGAAAACCTTCTTTTGGAGGTGAAAATGACTAGAATTAATTTGTTGATATGAGTCAACAAAGAAACCTGCATTTTAAAAACTCTTCTTGAGAACCTGGCTATGGTGACTATCACAGTGAGCATGTGTATTTTCAAAATTTACCACTTCAAACAAGTAATAGTGATTTAATTATTACTAAACTTAAATATATTCCCTGTAGAGTAATTTAAAGCACAGTATTTTAACAATACCAATGGTAGAGTCTTGGACCTGGACCTGGGAGGGCAACATCCAGGTTCTTAATGTGTCCTACTACTCATTGAATGACCTCTCTCAACTTTAACTGCCTCACATGATTATTCTGAAGATAAAGGGGGGGGATGGGGGAATGGGGCACATATGCACCTCAAAGCTCACTGGAGAAAAGGCAGGATATGAAAATGAACTAAATACAGTAATGGATATGAGATTTGCAGTAGACTATTGAAATCCAGAGTTACTTAAGAAAAAAATGTGCTCTCTGAGACAGCTGCGTTTATTTGGTGGGTCAAGATTACATGACAGTAGTTGCCATTGAAGTACATAGAACCTGAACATAGAACCTGAAGAACTATGGGCAGTAGCAGAGAAATTTATTTATTTATTTATTTATATAGCACTGTAAATTTACACAGCGCTGTACATACAATCTTTTTAATTAAATGGTTCCCTGCCCTCAGGCTTGCAATCTAAAAAGATACAACACAAAAGGAAAAGGGAATGGTTGTGGGAAGGGGAACAGCTCCAGCAGTTCTTCTCTCCCTCTGAGGCAGATGGACTGGAGGGAGGGCTCGGCTTCTTAATGCATAGTTAAAACAAAGCATCCTGGGGCAGACAAGGGCACACTCCTGGGAACGCTTCCGTAAAAATATAGTCTTTAAATCAATTTTGAAACTGGTTAGAGAAGTGATGAGGCATGAGTGGGGGAAGAAGGTTCCCAGGAGTGAGGGGCAGCAAGTGAGAAGGGATGAATCCAGGGCGGGGCAGTGGAAATCCTAGGCTGGAACAGGAGACCTTGACTACCAGAATGGAGGGAGCGAGTAGGAATGTAAGGAGAAAGAAGTTCAGATAAATAAGGAGGGGGGTTTGAAAGTCAACGACAAAAGCTTTTACTGGATGCAGAAGTGGAAGGGGAGGGAAGGCAAGGGAATGAAGGGAAGATAAACGAGGAGAAACATGGTCAAAGCAGCAAGTGGATATGATAATACGTGGAGGTGAGTGATGGACAGAGATTGAAGGATGGAGGTGAGAGAGAAGAAGCCTTGTTAGAAGAAGATTACAATAATCTAGTCACGATACCACTAGGGCAAGGACCAAAGTCTTGGCAGTAGAGGCTGAGAGGAATGGACAGATTTTAGCAATGCTGTAAAGAGAGAATCTACAGGCCTTGGCAGTGGCCTGGATCTGGGGAATAAACGACAGAGAAAAATAAAAAATGAAACCAAGACTCTGGGCTTGCTGAACTCGTTGAATAGAAGTGTCATCAACATGATCAGAGAAGAATGCAAGAACATACTAATAGTGGCCAAAAAGAAAGGGAGGAAATATGGATGACAGATGAAACACTATGTGCAGTACAAGAAAGAACGGAGGCAAAAGTAATGGAAGATGGGGACAAAATCAGATCCATGAATACAACTGTACAATGACTAGTGCAAAAGTATAAAGAGAACTACTATAATGATGAATGTAGAGAAACAGAAAACAACAACAAAAAAGGAAGAACAAGAGACCTATTCCAAAAAATCTGGGAAATCAAAAGTTCATACCAAAGGCCGGGATGTTTTATGTCGAGGAAAAGAACATAATACAGGAGGAAGAAGGAATAAAAAGATGATGGTGACAGTACACAGAAGAGTTATATAAAAGAGAAGAAAATGAATAAAACACAGAATGAAGAGACATATGAAGACCAACCCCAAATTCTAAAATGTGAAGTGGAAGATGCAGTATGAGAAACTGGAAAAAATAAATCACCAGGAACGGATGATAGCCCAATTGAACTGATACAATGCACACAGACAGAAGCAACTGTAGTATTAACTAAAATATTCCAATAAATATGAAAAAGAAAAAGATGACTAACAGACTGGAAACAATCAATATTTATATCTAAGTATACAAGAAAGGAGATAGAAAAGAATGAAACAATTATAGGACCATAGCATTAATCTCATAAGCAAGCAAAATTATCCTCAAAATACTGCAAAATAGAATCCACCCATAGACAGAAATTCCAGAGATGCATGTAGGATTCAGGAAAGAAAGATTATGGGACCACATCACAAACATACGATGGCTAATGGAGCACACCAAAGAATTCCAGGAAAAAAATCAGCATGTGTTTTATTGACTACAGCAAAGCATTTGACTGTATAGATCATAGAAAGCTATGAAACACACTCAAAGAGATGGGAGTGCTAGTACATTTGATAGTCCTGATGAGAAATCTGTACTAAGGCAAGAGGTCACTTTCAGTACTGAATTCGGAGAAACAGAGTGGTTCCCAGTAGACAAAGTGGTCAGGCAAGGATGCCTTCTATCACCCTTCTTGTTCAACTTACATGCTGAAAACAGCATAGGAAAAGCAGAGCTAGAATCAGAAAGAGGAGTGAAAATAGGAGGAAGAAATATCAACAGCCAAAGGTATACAGATGATACTATAATAATGGTGGAAAATATCACATGCTTGGAATGGCTAATAAGGAAGCTCAAAGATGAAAGTGCAAAGGTAGAATTAATGCTGAACATGAAGAAAACAAAAATTATGACCACAGAAGAGATACAGAAATTCAGTCTATAGACTATGAAGAAATAAAAATAGTTAAAGAATTCCCATACCTAGGATCAAATATAGACAGGAATGGTGACTGCAGTCAAATAAAAAGAAGGTTAGGAACAGGAAGGGCAGCTATGAAATAACTAGAAAAACTACTGAAGAGTAAAGATATACAACTGAGCACAAAAATTAGAATTGTCCAAGTCATCATATTCCCCATCACCATGTACGGATGTGAGAGCTGGACAATAAAGGAAGCACACAGAAGAAAAATCAGCTCATTTGATATGTGGTGCTGGAGAAGAATGCTTAGGATACTGTGGACAGCCAAAAAGACAAACAGATAGGTCTTGGAACAGATCAAGCCAGAGATCTCATTAGAAAGCAAGATGATCAAATTGAGACTGATGTACTTTGGTTATATAATGAGAAGACATGGATCACTGGAAAAAAAAACAATAATGCTAGGAAAGGTAGAGTACAGAAGAAGGAGAGGAAGACCACATGCCAAATGGATTGACTCAATTAGAATAATAGAATCATAGAAATTTAGAGTTGGAAGAGACCACAAGGGCCATCCAGTCCAACCCCCTGCCGTGCAGGAACTCCAAATCAAAGCATACCCGACAGATGGCGATCCAGCCTCTGCTCAAAAACCTCCAAGGAAGGAGACTCCACCACCCTCCGAGGGAGTGTGTTCTACTGTCGAACAGCTCTTACTGTCAGGAAGTTCCTCCTAATGTTGAGGTGGAATCTTTTTTCCTGCAGTTTGCATCCATTGTTCCGAGTCCTGTTCTCTGGAGCAGCAGAAAACAAGCTTGCTCCCTCCTCAGTGTGACATCCCTTCAAGTATTTAAACAGGGCAATCATATCACCTCTTAACCTTCTCTTCTCCAGGCTAAACATCCCCAGCTCCCTAAGGAGTTCTTCATAGGGCAAGGTTTCCAGACCCTTCAACATTTTAGTCGCCCTCCTTTGGACCCGCTCCAGTTTCTCCACATCTTTTTTGAATTGTGGTGCCCAGAACTGGACACAGTATTCCAGGTGGGGCCTGACCAAAGCAGAATAGAGTGGCACTATAACTTCCCTTGATCTAGAAACTATACTTCTATTCATGCAGCCTAAAATTGCATTGGCTGTTTTAGCTGCCGCATCGCACTGTTGACTCATGTTCAGCTTATGGTCTACTTGGACTCCTAGATCCCTTTCACATGTTGTCTCATTCAGCCAGGTGTCCCCCATCCTATATCTGTGCATTTCATTTTTCCGCCCTACGTGTAGGACCTTACATTTCTCTGTGTTAAATTTCATTTTGTTAGCTTTGGCCCAGCTTTCTAATCTATTCAGGTCATTTTGAATTTTGATCCTGTCCTTTGGGGTATTAGCTACTCATCCCAATTTGGTGTCATCTGCAAATTTGATAACTAGGCTCTCAATACTGTCATCCAAGTCATTAATAAAGATGTTGAATAGCACTGGGCCCAGGACAGAACCCTGTGGCACCCCACTTGTCACTTCTTTCCAGGATGAAAAGGAACCATTGTTGAGCACCCTTTGGGTTCGGTCAGTCAACCAGTTACAAATCCATGTAACGG
The DNA here is from genome assembly GCA_034509955.1 of Urosaurus nigricauda. Classification (NCBI taxonomy): domain Eukaryota; kingdom Metazoa; phylum Chordata; class Lepidosauria; order Squamata; family Phrynosomatidae; genus Urosaurus; species Urosaurus nigricauda. The sequence goes on along the minus strand of JAOEGL010000001.1, from coordinate 353,247,311 downwards.
TTACCTTGTCTAGTCCACATTTTACAAGCTTGTTTGCAAGGATGTCATGGGGAACCTTGTCAAAGGCCTTACTGAAGTCAAGATATACTATATCCACAGCATTCCCTTCATCTACCAAGCTGGTAATTTTATCAAAAAAAGAGATCAGATTTGTCTGGCATGACTTGTTTCTCTGAAACCCATGTTGGCTTTTTGTGATTATGGAATTATCTTCCAGATATTCACAGACTCTCTGCTTAATGATCTGCTCCAGAATCTTTCCTGGTATTGATGTCAGACTAATCAGGTGGGATACAGGCATGCGATTGCAAGAACTAAGGAGAGAAGTGGAAGATAGGGGTACATGGAGATGTCAACTCAAGGGCAGATGACAAGAAAGTTGCCATTGGCTTGGATGGTAAGATTAGTTGCTCTCAATAAATAGTTGAAAAGAATGTGTCCCATCCTTTGTCTTCCCAGCATCCTCCTCTTTGTACCACATCCCATATTTTAAGAGGGACTCTCTAATCCCCCAGAGAAGTATTTGGGGGAGTCTAGGTTTCAGTAGAAGGTGCCTCTGTGAACTTAATTAAAGTAAATTTATCTTAGAATCTAAGCTAATCATGGGGGGCTATTATCCCTTACTCCTGACCTCTCTATGCTGCATCCCATATTGCTTAGGAGCCACTAGAACCACCCCAACAGTCTATAGAGTCTTTCAGGAGAGTGCAAGGGGCATAGGCATCAATGGCATGTAATTCATCACTAACCTGTCCTATTGAGTACAGCACTTACTAAGTTAAACTGATTTTCCAGCCCATTTTAATTTTCATATTACACTTTTCATAAATCTTTTGATAAGGATGTGGCTTTTAGTGACCATCTCTATCATTTAGTGGGTTTCATCTAATAAAACATACAAAGGAGTGTCATATTCTGTTCAGTAACGGAGGTCAGGCTATAGTGTTAGCTGTACACATTCACAAATGTATGGCCATGTAGTCACGGACCAGAGCTCCATGGCAACTGCATGTGAAAGTTCCTAGTTTGGTCCATCAAAGCATTTCCATTTTAAGGGATAAAGCAAATGCCAAGGTCAGCTTTGGCATAAAGACATATGCCTGGGATCTTAGAGTCCATCATCAAACATATCTGTATACTACTCATACCTTGTATCCCTGGTTATTGGGTGGTTTAATAGTGTAACAAATAGGTAGACAAATTATAGTGTAACTAACACTGTGTTAGCAAAACTAGTTAAAGATCCCATTTATGGAAACCTTTGCTATCCACATGTCTTGGATATCTTTGCAGATGATGCGATGTTGTATTATTGAATTATTACTTCATTGTTCTATGCCTCCAGGTATTTTGTCGATCTCTACCTCACAAAGGATAAGCGCTTTCTGACTATAAACAGTAATAGCAAGTCTACCTCTGAAGTATGGTTGGTTGACTGCTTTCACCCTTTTAAGTCACCTGTTCTTGTGCAACAACGGACTGAAGGAGTCATTTACCATGTTGAACACAGAAACAATGAGCTGTATGTTCTTACTACATATGGAGACCCAATGGGATACAAGGTATGAGAAGTTGAAGCATTCGACTTGGTTGAGACATTTATTGTGGTATTTTATGGCATTTATACCTCGCTCTTCAGCCCAAAAGGCTATCAGAGCGGCTTACAATTATTGCTTTTAATTAGACAGTTCCCTGCCCTCAGGGTTACAATCTAAAAAGGCATGACACAAAAGGAGAAGGGAATGGTGGTGGGGAAGGGAATGAGGTCCAGTGGTTTTTCTCTCTCTCTGAGGCCTGGACCAAGGCAGATGGCATGGAGGAAGGGCTCTTCTTCTTCAGGAAAGCCCTTATGGAGCTGGGCCTGCCTCTTCACTCCCTCCCAAGCCGGAGGATGAGTGACAGCTGCTTTGGTCTAATGGAATGAAAGCACTGGGTACAACCCATTATTTAACTATTATAATAATTGAGATATCATTAAAAACAGGTATATCTATATAGGTCTTTCATTGGTTTCATCCTAGTATCTAGTTTGTATCCTTCATCTATATTTACTTAAAATGGAACAACAAACAAAAATTCAGAGGGGGAAACCAGCCATTAAAACATAGTTTAAACAGAATCCATATTTAAATTTTTGATGTTTTAGTGTTCAGTAGTTTATCCCCCCCCCCAATCATTAACAAGCTATAGTGAGATTTGGAGAATGGGTTGGTAGGTTCTACTGTTGGTAGATTTGCCTACACATTTTATATTTTTATTTATTAAAGTGCTGTGGAAGCTGGGCTCCAAAGTATGAGACTAATCATATTTTTTCACATTTTAAATTGTTATAAACATAAGTCCTTTTCATTTATTAAAATAATTCCCCTTTCTTTTCAAAGGACCATGTTGGATGCTCACAGTAAGATGTGCATGGCATTGAGCAATACAGTAAGCATAGAAAGCACAAGCCAGTGTGGTTTAGTGATTCAAGTGTTGGATGAAAGCTCTGGAGATCAGGGTCACACCCCTTTCTCGCTTGTCCAGTAGCCATGCCAGATCCTGAACAGGCCATCTGAAGGCTGCAGTACACAACCTTCAGCAGCAGTTTGGCCAGACAGCAGACAGCGACGGCAGGCAAGCAAAGCAGAGGGATGGAGAGAGGATAGGACAGTCTGCCTCTCCTTTTATCCTTTTCCAGGGATCTGCTCCAGATGATGCCAATGGCAATGATGCCACTGACAGGTTCACCCTAGGGTCATTGTAAATTGGAAATGACTTGAAGGCACACAACAGCAACAATGCTCTGTGTGAGAGAAAGAGAAAGAAAGGAAGAAAAGTAAGAGAGAGGGGAGTGTGACATCTCCCCTCTTCTATAGTAAGGAACTAAATAGTGGGATCCAAGCTTTCCACTTCAGGACATGTTTAGCAAATGTGATGCTTGAAGACTTGGTTTCTGCCAGCAGTATGCCTATAATTGATATGTGGAAAAAAATGGCTGTGGTGACCTCTATGCTTGACAAGCCCAACTTAGTAAAACAACAACATAGACAGCAGTCATATCCAGCACTCTGAAAAAGCCATATTTGTATAGTATTAGTAGTTACAAACACTGAAACTACTGGTAATTTCCCTCTCTATTCAGTCTACCATTTATTTTACAAAGAGTTTTGTTTGGGTTTGAGTTAAGACCTGAGCACTCCAATCTCATGTCACTTACGAGGAGCCCTGGTGGCGCAGTGGTTAAATGCCTGTATTGCAGCCACTCACTCAAAACCATAAGGTGGCGAGTTCAAGACCAGCATAAGGGCTGAAGCTCGACTCAGGCTTGCATCCTTCTGAGGTCGCTAAAATGAGTACCCAGATTGTTAGGGGCAAGTAGCTTACAGTTGTAAACCGCTTAGACACTGCTTAGGCGGTATGAAGCGGTATATAAATGAAGCTGTTTGTTTGGTTGGTTGTTACGTAATATCAAATATTAACCTGGGTCACACCTCCCATTACCCTCAGTGGACAATTCTGGAGGGTGTGAGAGCCAAATTTTGTCCCATATCCCTAGTGGGCCACTCCCTCTGAAATTAGTCAAACAAACAAAAACAAAAAACAACCTGAGAAATTGCTTCCAGTTTCCTATTTTGGCCAATGTTCTGTACTGGGTTGTCTCAACACAGTTTGTGGTTTTTCACTGAATTTGGATAGATTTTGTCTCTAAATATTTGGAGGGTGTGAGACTTAGGAGGGTTTGGGAGACTCTGGCAAAGGACTGCGGGGCTACAGAAAAGCACCCAGGGGCTGCTTGTTGGATGGACTATTGAAACTGGCAATTACAGGAGCTATTGTGGTATAGTAGTATGAATGTTGAACTAGGACTCTGGGAAACCAGGGTTCAAATCCCTGCTCCATCATAGAAACCCATTACATGGCCTTAAGCAAGTGACACTCTCTCACTCTTACAGGAAGGGAAAGACAAACCTCCTGTGAATAAATCTTGCCAAGAAAACAATCTGAGGGGAGCACCATGACTAAGAGTCATGGCACATAAAATAACTGGTTGTTTGTTGTGCCTGCAGCAGATCTGCACTGTTCATTCACTACCTGCATTGCCCTCCTTGAACTAGGTGCTAGTACAAGTACAGATCTATCAAATATGGGTATTCATTATTTGGAAACAATAACTTTGGTATTCACTGCAACTGAGCATGTTCAGTTTTTTCCTGTCCTTTTCATTAAAGATGTAAAATTTTGGTTCTTTAGGTTATAAATCTATCAGAGTTAACATTAAATTCACTTCTATAATATACATTGTTCTAAAAATGTAATTCTGTCCATTACCACTGCTTAGCTCTTGTGCCCCTACTGGAGTCCATTTCATCTTTTTATTGTCTTTCCTGCTGAGATGTGAAAATACTGCAAACAGCTGAAAAGAAAAAGTGTTGCTCAGCTGGATACTTTCTCGATTTATGACTAGTACTTGAGTAGAAGCTGGATATGTGTGTTACTTGGTTATTTCTTCTTTCATTGTATTACCTGAAGTAAGAAAACACCCATATCGTCTATTGTTATTGTTATTGTTACAACTCCACCTTTTCATAAAAATGGAGCATGCATCTCCTGCTTCAGAGGACAGTTTTGGAAAGATTATAAATTCCTCATTTTCCCTAAATGTAAAAAATTAGGTTTAGCGCCTGTCTTCTACCAGAAGCAATGAAACTGAGCCAACAGTCATCTTTCCAGCATAGTCAGACCTAACAAGTCTAAAACTGAGCTAGCAACTATGGCTTCAACACATTAGTAGTTGGAAACCAATATCTGCTCTCTGAGAATCTTTGATACCATGTGATTTCAGCTTTCTTAATGTAAGTATATGAGAAGATTGTGCTTTTCTCCCCTCTTTTTCCAAGCTGATGAAGGCTCCAGTTGGCTCATGTGGTTTGGAGAATTGGCTGTCCATTTACACAGTAAAAGAAAAAACAAAATTAGTTGACTTAGAGATGTTCAAAGACCACTGTGTTGCTTTCCTGAAGTTCTGTGGTCAGCTCTATTTGGATATTATTTCACTTGTATCTAACTCGGTTCACAGAATTAAGGTAAATGATTTCTTTGCTATAAATATTATGTTTTAAGATCAGCTCTTTATTTTTCAAGATTAATTTATTAATTAATAGCATGTAGAAATTAAAACTTTTTCATATAAATGAATTAGCAAAAATATATGTTTTTATAAGTGTAATGCTGCTGATGGGAGTGGGGCAGAATACCATAAGACAGCGATCCTGCCTTGGGATTACCAGAATGAAGCTGCCATCAATGACTTTTGTTTGGGAGTGGGCAGCTGCACCAATGGTGGTGGCCATTTTTCACACACATGTGCACTTCCAGGTCGCATCACACTATCACTTCCAAAATAGATGTGATGCTGCATTACTTCCAGTTTTGTTTGGGCTTCTAAAAAAACCTCCCCCCCCCCCCAGGGGATTTGGGTAGAGTGGAGGAAGACAAATATTGGGTTTTACAGTGGGTTTGATACCTTTTCTGAATCTTGGCCCCCAAAAGTCCTGAAAACATTTTTAAAATGAGGGTCTATTTCCTTGTGGGGATGTCTTAGATGGCCTGTGGCCTGTAAGATGCACATTCACCACCCCTACCTTTGAGAGGGGACACATTTGGGGCAGATTTCTTATTTATTATATGTTGTGGGAGTGAGGAGTTTTAAATGTAATTCTGTGCTATTGCCACGGATTATATTTTCCGCTGGTCAGCTTGCATTTACAATATTATTAGGACATCAATACACTGATTGAATGGCAGTGAAATTTTGAAGGATGTCATGGGTGTGGTTACCAGCACTACTAAATTACTTTTTCTTTCTGCAGCTATAGACATTTTTGCTGTGAATCATAGAAACCTTGTGCTGCCATTAGCTCCAACTACAGCTTAAAAATTTGGGACTTTACCAATTCAGCCTAAGAACCACTGTAGCTGAAGATTATTTTAAAAGCTATACTAGCAGAAATGTATTCTAGATCCCTACCTAATTCTCCAAAAGTAGATGGGGCCACCTCATTTTTTATCTCAAGGCGCTTACCAACAGTATTGCGTAGCCCTCTCCCATTCCCCCATCTTTTTCTCCCAAAACCTCAGGAATCTTAGGAGCAATGTCTTAACCCCTCCCTGGTTCCCAACCCCCAGCCCCACCCCAATTTCTCAGGAGCAGTACCTGAGTGCCTTAGCCCTGCACAGGTCTGTATGTAATACCTCAAAAGGTACCATGGAACTTCCAATCGCAGGATCCTTTATTTGAAGCATTAGATACAATGCATTGATAGGAAGCAAGATTAGAGGTACCCACTAAGACTGCGTAAGAGATGTTGGGACATTATCAAACAAGCCCCATTCTTGTGTTAATTGCATCAGTTTTGATTTTTTTTAAAAATTGAAGCATACCAGGTTCAGAGAAGCCACATCTTTGAAATTACATGACTAAGGCTGCTGCCACCATTGCATTGTCTGTATGACTCCCCCTTAACCCTATCTTCCTGCACGGTGCCCTACCCATTTATTTTTATTTTTTCCCATAATTCCAGAGCTCCACTACTGCAATGTAAGTCTAAAGGAAAGAAAGAAAAGAAATAGAAAAAATAAAGACAAGCTGGCTGCTTGGGAATAGTGAGAGGGACAGGAGGGGAGCAGGCAACTGTAACACCACATTACTGCCAATGTCACAAAAATGTTTTGCACCTGGGGACTAGCATGATTGGGAGCCCATTGACATATTTCTCCCTTCAATGGAAAGGGACGCCCTAACCATACTTTGGGGACACAGCAACTATGGGTCAGAAGTATCGTGGTGTGATAAGTGACACCAAAGCCGCTTTTTTCCCCAGGCCTGTTTGTGGTATAAAAGCCGCATGTATTAATCTCTGTAGATCCTGTGGTGGGAAATGAATTTGGCTATGAATGGTGATTCATTAAGGGAGGAGGTAGAGAGAGGTGATCTGGTGAAAGGGAGGACCGGATGACATAATCGCAAAGGAGGACAAGGCACCACAAAATGTAGAACATTTGAGAAAAATGTTGGACCTTGCAAAATACAGGCTAGAAACACTAATATAAATTCATGCTTCTGAGTCATGCTCAAAATGGAGAACATTTGGAAATTCCTCCTGGACAGAAGGTTAAAATGTAGGACATGTCCTAGAAAAGAAGGACATCTGGTCAGCTTGTTCTAATGACACCACCACGACTACCATTTTGTAATTTTAAAATGAAATTTGGCGTTGTAACTATTTAAAACATTCTAGTTTAATTTTGAGGCATCAAACAGATTGCTGTGAGAATGCCACAGACAGATAATACAGACACTCTCTGATGGTTATATATAGATTTCAGAGACATTCTTATGCTAAAAAAAAAGAGAGAGAGAGAGAGAGAGAGAAGTATTGTTTTCAGTCAGAAAAACCAGAATTTGCTCCCCCTCATCTCCATGGGATTCTTTTGGAGCAAGCACATTGTGTTGGCTAAATGGTGAGGTTAACACAACTCTTTCCCAAACAAGTCTCACATAATATCAAATGGCAGGGGGCTTTTTTTAAAAAAAAGAATGAAATTAATCATAGCCTATTTTGCATACATAAATCATGATAAATCCTATTAACTGTACTGTGGTTATTTTAATTTGTGTGAAATAAAAATATTGGGGAATCCCATATAAATAGCCTCTTTAATTAAAAACCCACTTTTCTCTGAATCAGTTAAAGTGACTGCATTTACTTAGCTCATCACTTTGTCTAGATGTATTTTCTTTCTAACTTTAAAAAGCAAAAAAGCAAAAGCATCCTCTCTTTAAAAAAAAATAATTCAGGATAATGCCTGCCTTAAAACTCAGCTATCTGAAAATATTTAAAAATTTCACTTAGAATACTTGTGCTAAAAAGATAAACTTACACACACTCCAGCCGGTCTCCTAACAGTAGCATTCAAGTTAAATATAGTACCCATTCTGTATGGTTTTCTAGACTTTTTAGATTGATCCTCTTCAGGTTTTAATCAATTACACGGAGTGCGGTTTTTCTGTGTAAAGCTTTTTGACTCTGAGTGCCACAATTCCCAAAGCCTTTATCAACCTACTAACCAGAACTCCTTAAAAGAAAGTAAGCAGTGGGTAAGAGACCCTGCTGCTTTCAGAGAATGAATCTTGATTCCTTTCATTTCTAGGAGTGTTAAGACTTAAAACATAATAGCCCTGAGTTTCTGAGTGTAGCTGTGCCAAAAAAATGATTTTGTTCTTCACAATGGCTAACGCTGGGAACAGAGTCAGAGGCATGGATTGTAAGTGGCTGAGCCCGCCAAGGCCAAGGCATGGCCTCCGTGCAATAACTGACGTTGACTTGGCTGAGTTTCAAGTTGGATAGAGTGAGGGCACAGACAGGAGGGAAGTAAGAAATTTTTAAAAAACTTCTTAATAATACCCAGGCATACAAGATAAAACTCTTTAAACAGATAACATGCGTGGTCCTGATTGCAGTTTGTTTTTAAAGACTGAAATAGCATTTTTAAGGACATTGGGTCGCTGCTTTGTTTTATTTCAAAATGAGCCAAGATTTTGTTTTCCATCTGTGTTATATGTTGAACCTCATTAAGTAGCTTTTAGAGAAGTGGGGGAGGTAGCTAAATTGTTGCTCTCATTGTTGTACTGTTTCTGTCGGCATTTTTTAAAAAACATTTATAAGGAAAGCAATTCTTGGCAGACACACACGCCAAAGTTAATTAAGCCCGAGGTCCAAATCCTTTCATTGGAGAGGAGGCAACGGAATACATTCTGAAGAGGAAAACAAAAAAACAGAGAATGGGGGAGATAATAATATTGGGATTTTTTTATATTTTATTTTATTTTAATTTTTTTGTACTCCACAGCTACCTGCATGGGCCTGTTCATTTGAATTGGAGCCGCATCCTGAATATACCACCAGCACTTGCAGCTTTTGGCTTCTCTCCCCAGTTCAGCCTCCAGTACGTTTTGCATATTCACTGGGGGGAAACAACATTGTTGAGCACACTGCACAAGAGGTACCAATTACCGTGAATTGTCACACCACACGTTTAGAAGCGAAGAGCAAGGTAAGACTCTCGGTTGCCTTACCCTCTTTTAAAAAGGTTTCCTTACCCTCTTTTAAAAGCCTGTCTAAGAGGAAAATAAGGACTGACACCTTGTAAAGGCCTTGAGATGCAATATTCAGTAGATCAGTTTGTGTTTCTCTGCACCCCTACAGTCAGGGGTTTGGGGGGCTTAACATTTCTTTTTCTAGTTCTGTTTTTCAGAATGCTGAATGTAAGGGTGCTGTTTCTTCCAGCAAGAGAAAAAGTCATGTCACAGAAAGCTTACAGAAATGTTGTTACATTAATACTCATCTTATCCTACTTTAGGAGACGAGACATTTCAGAACTACCTCCCTCCCCAACAAACCAAAATAAACATCCCAAAACAAGTATAGATGTATAGCAGTAAAAATGTTCATACAAAACGTACTAATAACCATAATATTCTGCATGGTAAATGGAAAGAAGGGAGGTAAATGGAAGAGAGGGAGGAATAAAAATAACATGTCCTGGCTTGATGTGTGTATTAGTCACACAGACCAATTCCTAGGAAACTTTCAAGCTTTAAACTAAATATATATGTATGCAGAAATGTTAAGTTTATAACTAAAGGTTTGCTGCTGCACTAAGTGCTAAACTACTCAGGTCATAATGCAGATGGGTTATCATTAGAGAGTGCAGGAGGAGCCGGTTGCTTTCATGTTTTATAGCTTTCTCAGGTGTTGCACTTAAATGAATTTTTATGCTCCACATTGGTAAACGAACCCAGTGGCAGGCCAATCTCCTGCTTTATTTTTTGAGAGTGCTTTTGTACAGTCAAAGTGCCAAGGAATTACAGTAATAAGAAAAAACATGCTTTAAAATGTATAATTGACGCTTTTGTTCCTGTGTGTCCCTTGTGAACTTTGAAACATCCTTTAATGTAAAATACTCCCTCATTTCCAGGATGAAACTTGGGTGCCAATTACAGTTTTTCATACAGCCAATTCTATAGAGCTATGCAGGAGGCCACTTCTGATTCATGTATATGGAGCTTATGGCATAGACTTGAATATGAGCTTTAAAGCAGAAAATCTCATGTTAATCAACGATGGGTGGATATTAGCATTCTGCCATGTTAGGTAAGCCTCATATATTGCACTATTTTCTCATGCATTTTTCATTTGTTATGCATGCAGTGACAACTCTCAGTTCCAAAAGTTGAATCTTTTAACAATAAAGTCTACCATTTCATTGACAGGTTCCTACATTATAAATTTTTATTATGTACTGTTTTGCTATTGGTTTGTCATATACCATTTGCTAATAATTTAGTGAAGTCCCTGTTCTTTGGGTAAAGACAGTTAAATTAATGGGATGCAAATGCCATTGTTTCATTTCTTTGACTTCGTACTGATCATGATTGGCTTTAGTTTTTAAAGCTTACTTGATATCTATTCCACTATGCCAGTAGTAGTTTCTACAACGAGGCTTTTCTTTAGGCTTGTCAAATAAAATGGTAAACAGAGATTATATTCACATTGTGATGATTTACATTCATATATAAAGAGGGAGTGTGAAATATATATTTCCCTTGAAAATCTATGAATAATGCCAATGGTGTAGTGAATAACTTATATTTTTATCAAGCTCCTTAACTATTCTACTGGTTAAATTAATCTACCTCTTTGCTGTAACCGTATATGCTTTTAGCTCTTCCATGTAGTTCTAAATAACCAGTGTCAAGATAAAAACAATTCAAAATAAAAAGTTTTTTTTTACTTTTTATTTATTTAAATATTTATATTCTGCCATTTATTGAAGGATATTAGGATGGTGTACAATAAAACCATGTTTTAAGCATTATTGCTGACCATGTTTTGTGACATCAAAATGAAAACAAAGTATATCTCAGGGTGTCAATTCCAGTTTAGTTAAAATACTAAATACTATAATTTACAAATGTAATAAAAATATACAGGATGAGTATCTCTTATCCAGAATTTTACAATCCGAAATACTCCAAAATCCAAAATTGTCAACATGGGTGGCTCAGATAGTGACACCTTTGCTTTCTGATGGTTCAGTGTACACAAACTTTGTTTCATGCAGTGTGTATGTATCCAATTATCTTTAGGCTAAGTGTATAAGGTATATACAAAGCATAAAAGAATTTCATGTTTAGGCTTGGTTCCCATATCCAAGATTGCTCATTATGTATATGCAAATATTCCAAAATCCAAAACATTCATGGTCCCAGACATACCGTATAAGTTTGATTCAACCTGTATATAAAAAGACATGATTGATATCCTGCCCAACCCACACCACCTGGATGATCCATTTGTTTCAGTGTTATTTAATTCTCTGTACATATTTTTTAGATCATGTCCTTAGCACTTCCTTGGTTTCAGGCAAAAGTACCGTATATACTTGACTATAAGATGATCTCATGTAAAGTCAAGGGCAGTCATTAGGGCCAAAGTGATGGATTTTGAGAGGACCTGTGGATACGTTGAGGGTAAAATTTATAGGTTATGTAACAAAGGATCTGAAGGATGAAGCAAAGGGAAACAGTGCCTTAGAACTTAAAAAATTCCAGCAGACATAAATGTTTGTGCCCACACTAGAGGCTGGATGGATGAGGAGTAGAAGGGGGTCAGAGCGTCCAGGACAGATTATACTCTTGTCTGTCACCAGGGGATGGTTCCTTTTCTTAACAAGTGTTAAAGTACAGTACTTACATTGACCCATGGATAAGTCAACCCAGTTTTTTGGGGTCAATTTTTTGACTAAAATTTCTAGATGTATACATGAGTATATACAGTAAATAAATCGCTGGGAATTTATTTTTGTTAGGTTTTATAAAATAAACCAGATATAAAGAAACCACTACCATGACACATACACATACACACACAAACCCTCTCTCATCTGTAACTATTATATGGAAGAGGGCAGTGACATGAGTTAGTCATGCTTCTCATTTCTGAACTTGTATTGTAAGATACAGCTAAGAGCAGATCTCATCCAAAATGTAATGTGTGACCCCCAACAACTCCTGGAGTTTACAGGGATCAGGTTTCACAGCACATGTTGTGGCAGAAGTTCAAATAATTCACAAATCTGCTTCCCCTCCTTGTTCATAATACTGAAGCTGCTTATATCCAAGTCCTGAAACTGATCTGCAGTATGGCTCAGTCTGTAAGTTTACAGTTGTTACATCTGTTGTTAAACTATGAGTAAATGTGCATATTTCTGTACATATAGACACCTTTTCTAATTAGCAGACCCAGCTCAAGTTTTGGAAAACCATTCTGAGTTTTAAAAACAAATATGTATTAGTTTAGCCCAAGTTCTGTTGCTACTATTAATTAAGTAATTTCCAATTTATGACAGAGTATTATGGCAGACATCCTCTTTCCCAGAACATAATAGCCTGATTTAGATTGGCAAAAAGAAGTGTGTTCATGGCTGCATGAAAGTCTAGCCTTTAGATGAGAAAAAGGGAAAGTGTGCCATGAAAACCCTTTTTTTGCGTTTTAGGGGAGAAGAAGCGCCTTTAAAAAGGTGCTGGTTTTCCCAGCTTCTTTTTTAAAAACTGCAGAACAGTGCAGCTCCATCTAAAGGCTACGGTGCAGCTGCGCAGTTAAAGGGCCGCTGTATCTTTAAAGCGCCCATTTAAAGGCAGCGATACAGGTGCGGATCATAATGGATCGTGAGTTGGGAGCATGCATGGTGTGGAGTTCACTTCTGATTAAAATTCTCAATGTCCTGCAGGTGTAAAAGCTGGGGTTTAACTGCGCAGTTTTTTAAAGCTCCCAAACCCTAGCTCCAGCCCTAATCCGAACCCTAGACATGCGCAGTAGGGACTCTGGGATGCTGTAACTGTTATTCTACTGCGCATAAAATGTCAATTCATTCACAAAATAAAGGGGTTCATTCATGATGCACCAGTGCAACTGCACAGTTTAAAAAAACAGAGAAACTGCAATGATAATTTGACAGATCCTCATAACTGTACAGTTTTCTGTATGGTGTACCTGCACAGCTGGGCAGTTCACAGCCGGCAAGGAAAAAAAAATTAAAGGTTCAGCGCAGTTTAAAGCCGCACTCATTGCCGCTGGTGCAGCTGCTCCGCCTGTGTTTGTAGTGTTCTGACAGCTTCCAGTGTAGCTGCTGAGCCACAGAAAAGACCTCAGATAAGTCGTTCCCACACCCCTCAGTCTAGCTGCCCTGTACCTTTTAAATGCACACCTGGGGCTTGCAGTGTAGCTGCTAAGCATTAAGGAAAAGGCAACTTCATGTCACACTTTCCTGCCAATCTAGAAAGCCCCAATAATAATTTTTATTTATACCCCACTCTTCAGCCAGTTTCATCTTTCTGTCCAAGAGGAATTTCAAAATGTCCTCCATATTGCACATGGCTAAGAAAGATGAATTTACAGTTACATTAGTGTTTTTAGGTTTTATTTGGCCATGTCCTCCATTTTTCTTGAACATCCTACATTTTGTGGTGCCATATCCTTTTTTATGGTTATGACATCTGGTCACCCTGACTTATGGTGACCCTAAGGTGAACCTATCACAGGATTTTCTTGCAGGATCTGTTCAGATGGGTTTTGCCTTTACCGTCCTCTGAGACTGAAAGAATATGATTTGCCCAGGGTCACCCAGTGGGTTTCCATGGTTGAGCAGGGATTCAAACTCTGGTCTCCAGAGTCGTAGTCCAATGCCAAAACCACTAAACCACATTGGGACTTTAGTTTGAACTAAAAAAATTGTCAAATGACGTTTCATTTTTCAGCACATTTGCCAAAAATGTAGCACTTCAACAACTTTGTTCTTAGTATAATGGATAGAATTTGTGAAATGCCAAAAATATGATCCTGTAATACTGTAGCCACAAAGTCCACACCCAGGGGTTCAAACAAGGGTGAGTAATTTACTTGGAGCAGGTAGAGAGCCGGGTGGGATATGAGAGTACACACACGCACATGCTTGCACACACATCTCCCATAGTGCCACATTTCCAATCACACTCTCTCAGCCTTAAAGGAAGACTTTGGCAAACTTCCTCTGAATAAATCATTCCATGAAAATACCATGATAGGGTCACCAGAAGTCATAGTTGAATTGAAAGAACATTGACCAGCATTCAGTTCCCATAACTGACTAGATCCTTTTTGATTCCCCATAATCCCCAACTATAGTATGTATTCTAAGCCTTAGGGAGCTGTTAAGTAGATATGAGTACAACGGCATCTTATCATTCACATTTCCTAGAAATTGCTAACATAACTTCCAACATTTCACAGACAAGAGCTAGCACACGTGTGGACAAGCACTATCAGAATTTGGTCAAGACAGCAAAAGTTATTAGTGAAGAAATATACACAAACTAGGTTAGCTTTCAGTAGTTTGATTTTGCCTGAGCCTAAGAGGGGAAAATTCAATCCCTCCTTTCCCTTCCCCACAACTGAATTAACTGAGTGCAAACTACTTTTGCCCTTCAGTCTGCAGCAACTGAAGCAAGCTGAGGACAAAGGAGGAAAACTGGAGGGTAAGAGAAACTGGGACATTTTAAAAGCACTTGAAAAAGTGGGATAATCAGGACTATCCGTGCCAAATTAGGACAGTTGGGGGTTACAATATTGGGACAGATGGACAGTATGCTGATATGAGAGGCATACTGCTTCAGATCCTGGAGGTAATGTGTAAGCAATAATTCAGTAATGAAATTGATGGTAACCCTTCCATTCCAGACACATTTAGATGATAATGATTGTCTTGAACCATTTTAAAATTTCTGACCTATACTAGTAACTACATGTGGGAAAGTGTAGCCCTGCTGTACTGAGTCTAGGGTGACCAGATAACCTAACCACAAAGGAGGACAAGACACTGCAAGATGTAGAACATAGAAGAAAAATGTAGGATATTACCAAAAAAAACTAAAAACAGTTGTATAAATATAAATTTGTGTTTCTTAGTCATGCCCCAAATGGAAGACATTTTGAGAGATGAAATTTAGGACATGTCCTGGAAAAGGAGGATGTCTCATCACCCTGACTGAGTCAGACCTTTGTGCTAGTATTGTTGACACCAAGAACAGTTTTCCAAAGTTTCAGTCGCTTATTCCAGTCCTGCCTGGAGACCTTCTGTACACAACCTGGATTGAACGTGGGATCTTTTTCATGCAAGCTTTACTCTGTTTTAATAACCAAGCATGGCATTGGATTTAACCTTTTATGCTCTAAATTGCTTAAGGCCTGGGCATCAGAAGGGCTGGCTGGCTGTCTCAATATGAACTTGCTTTATTATTAAAATCAGCAGGACGGGCCCTTTTGAAGTCAGACTTCCTTGCAGAGGCCCACTTATCAGGCATGTAGAAAAGCTTTCTCCTATTCTCCTTCCTAAATGCTGAAGCACAAGTGGTTCCTGCACTCACTGTGTTTTGGAAGTGGTTCAAGACATATCTTTTGGCTTGCTGGTTTTTTAAATTGTTTTTGTAGCTTTGGATGTTTTTATTTTTTTTATTCTATTTTTAAATAATTATTACCTACTTTCCTTTTTTTCCCCTACATTATCTTAGTGAGTTTCAGAAAGACAGTATAGAAATATCACAAATCAAATAGTCAGTCGAACAAGCAGGAGCCTTATGTTTCAAGAATCATAGAGTTGGAGGAGACCACAAGGACAATCCAATCCAACCCCCTGCCATGCAGGAACTCTCCATCAAAGCATCCCCGACAGATGGCCATCCAGCCTCTGCTTAAAGACCTCTAAGGAAGGAGACTCCACCACACTCCAAGGGAGTGTGTTCCACTGTCGAACAGCCCTTACTGTCAGGAAGTACCTCCTAATGTCTAGGTAGAATCTCTTTTCCTGCAGCTTGCATCCATTGTTCCGCTTTCTAGTCTCTGCAGCACCAGAAAACAAGCTTGCTCCCTCCCCAATGTGACATCCCTTCAAATATTTAAACAGGGCTATCATATCACCTCTTAACCTTCTCTTTTCCAGGCTAAACATCCCCAGTTCCCTAAGGCGTTCCTCATAGGGCATGGTTTCCAGACCCTTCACCATCTTAGTTGCCCTCCTTTGGACATGCTCCAGTTTCTCCACATCTTTTTTGAATTGTGGTGCCCAGAACTGGACACAGTATTCCAGGTGGGGCCTGACCAAAGCAGAATGAGGATATATCTCAGCCCAGACTTTGGAAAAGTCACTGTTACATCTTAGAAACCCGCTATTCTGCATAGCCAGGTATAGTCCAAAAAAGTAACTTTTCTAAGATCTAATAAAGCCCCCTTTATACACCACTTTCACACTGTTTTGGAGGTTGTCTGAGGTAATAATCCAGTTTGAGACTTCTTTGATTGCCCTGGTTCAATGCTAAGGAATTCTGGGAACTGTAGTTTTGTGAGACATCTCTGTTAGAGAGCTCTGGGGCCAGAACAAAATACAGTTCCCAGGATTCCCTAGCAACTGAGCCAGGGCAGTTAAAAGAGTCTCAAATTGGATTATTTCTACAGTATGTTTTTGACCTCAGTCTTCCAGAGCATACTTTAGGGAAGCACAAAAAATTTCATTTGTGAAAGCCAAGTCACTCTTGTTCCATGAGCAGAATTCAGCTGATAGATTTCTGAACCGAACAATATTATCATTTATTTATTTGCATATGTTTGATGATAATAATAATAATAATAATATTTATTTCTAGTCCGCCCCTCTGAACAAGCAATTGGGGTGGATTACAACAAGGATTAAAACAATATCAAGTAAAATATCCCATCCATAACCACTGTAAACAGGCATTTCCACATCAAAGGACACTCCAGCATATCATAGATGAAAATTGACACAAGAGTGGCGAAGGACAAAATGGCAAATGTTATTAGTAAGGAAAAATACACTAAGTAGGACAAGATACAAAAGTTTGCTTTTGCCTGAACCTACTGGAAAGGGCAAGATTCTGTCCCCCCCCCCCCTCCCCTGCTGATTTAATTGAATGCAAACTACTTTATTCATTCAATTGCATTCAAACTACTTTTTGCATTTGTGAGACTCAGCATGGTATAGTGGGCTGAGCATTGGACTAGGACACTGAGAGAGTTCAAATCCCGGTTCGATCACATAAACCCACTGGGTGACCTTGGGGAAGTCATAATCTTTCAGCCTCAAAGGGTGGGAATGCTAAACCCCCTCTGAAGAAACTTGCCAAGAAACCCCCTTGATAGGTTCGCAATAAGTCAGAAACGACTTAAAGGCACATAACAACAACAAACTACTTTTGCTCACCAAACATAAGCTGAGAACAAAGGGAGACAGTGAAAGCAGGAGAGAGAAACTACATTAAACAGCTGAAAAAGTGGTACGACTAAAGTATAATTAAAAATGTCTCTTCTAAATTGACAGTTTGAGGGTATATATCAGAACAGACCTGCACAACTTGGCAGTAGGTAGAGGCCAAAATTAAAATAAGTTGAACTTCTTCAGCCAGAAAATAGGTTTTAATTAAATATTATTAATAATAATTCCCCTCCCCCTTCTCTGTCTGGCCTCTCCTCAGGAGAAAGCCATGCAGTGGAGGAGCCCTGCAGGGTGAGTGTTTGCCTGTCCTCCTCTACATGGCCCTCTCCTCAGTAGGAGGCCGAGCGGCAGAGGAGCCTTGAGTCGTTTGGCAGGCTACATGCTGACCCCAGGCCAAATGTTGTACAGGTCTGTATTAGAACATGGTTGTTGTGGTCCTTTTAAGAAATGTAAATTAAAAGAAAAACCTTCTAATTGTCAGAGGTGGAGGAGAATTAGGTCTGAGTTGGCACAAAGATGGTTGTCTGAAGAAGAAGCACAATGGTATCCAAGATCTCCAGGCCTGTATCAGGTTGTTGCATGACCTAGGATATTCCAAGCCATCATATACAGCCCTAATGAGCCTGAGTGCCGGAGGAGTTCTTGCAGGAGCCCTCTACAATAACAATCCTCATCTTATCAGAGCTATGGTTTTGCAGGTGAGATTACTATTCCATTTCATTCCACTCCAGTTGTCAGGACAGTCTCCCCATACCCCTTACACAATCACTTGGAAAGAGACATCTCTTAGGAATTTGTATTCTGGAAACTAACATCTTTACAATCAAGAATGAACTATAAGAATAGCAGCATCTACTCTGAAAGCATCATCAGGCTCCATAAGCTCTTAGCACACAAGGCTAGAATGCCTTGCTGAGCCTTCCTTTTTTATGATCTCAGGTAAAACTCAAACCCACATTTCCTAGCTCACAATTGCAGCACTGTTACACTCCACCTCTTTGCTCAGCAACTCAAGCAGCTGGAAGTCAAAGTTGCTGAGCAAAGAGGTGGAGTGTAACAGTGAAATGGTTGCATCATTTATTTAAATTGTCCTTTTCCTCCAAGGTTGCATCCTTTATCACGGCCATTGTCCACCACCTGCTGAGACCAGCACCCCAACCATTAAAGTTGGGGGAGGGCACACATAATCCTCTGAGTACTCTACAAATCCCAGGATTCTGTAGGATGGAGCCATTTCAGTTAAAGTGGTGTCAAACTGTGTTATTTTTACAATGTAGGTGCACCCTTTATTGGCTAACCAAAATGGAGAAAACGCATCATGCATGCTTTTGAAGCTCCACTGGCTTCTTCATCAAACAAAATATTTTTTTAAAAAAATCACACATCTTTTGTCTGAGGAAAAAGCCAGTGGAGTTTCAAAAGCTTCCATGTTGTGTTTTCTGCATTTGGGTTGACCAGTAAAGGTACCGTTCTTTTGTGGATTTTGGATTATGCTATCATAGTTCACTAGCAGGATAATGGCCACTGTATCATGAATAGATTCAATGACAGATTTGTGTTATATCTACATGTATGTTTTATTATAAATTAGGGAAATTATTTGCTAGGAGTATTTTTTTAATTGGCTTTACCATTAATACTTTTGAAAATACTATGATTAACTTCTTCTACAAATCTATCTAAAGAACCCGTTAGCCATACTGTACTAGAAAATACCAGGCTTGTACAGTCATCCCTTCCAATTCGCAGGGGATCCCTTCCGCCACCCCCTTCGCAAATTAGGAAAACTGCAAATATTCAAGCCCTATTGTTTGTAATGGCTGCGTGCTCCTGTATTTTGCCCCTCCTGGCTTCACATCCATGTAAATTCAAAACTGCGAACAGGAAGTCGGTGAATCCGGAGCAACGATTGTATTTGCTATCTGCTATACTGTTAATTTTGTAAATTTGTGAGGCAAGAACATGTATCTTTTGTTCCTAGGCCCCTTTCCTGGATGTTCTAAATACAATGCTAGACCCTCATCTCCCCCTGACTATTGAAGAACAAGAAGAATGGGGCAATCCATTGATAGATGAGACTTGCAAGGAGTATATCAAAAGCTATTGTCCATATCAGAATATTAGGTCACAGGTACTATCTAATCTCTTCTTAATGCTACAAAGTACATTTTTCATTATGAAATGTTGCATTTGGAGAGCAGTCTTTAATTGTTTAAATGGTTTTTAGTAAGGGATGTACCATCTCACCTTTTTATCTGCCCTGGGATCCAAAGCACCTTAGAAAAGTTAAAAGACTTACAGCCAAAAGTACACACTATTAAAAAGCTCAAATATAATTAACCTATCAAATAAAAGTAATTAAAAGCATGTCCTCTCATTATGAGCTATCTTCAAAGGCCTGCTGAAACCAAAAGTTTCATCTACATAAGGATGGACAGCAAGGAGGGTGCCCATCAGTGCTCTCTAGCGAGTTCCAAAGTCTTGGATGACTACTTTAATGGTAAATAGATATATGGATATAGGAATAGGATGTAGATATATGCCAGAATTGTATATGACCTATCAGTCAATGTAAAATTTGCATACACTTTACTACGTAGCATACACGCTAAGAAACCCTGTTAGTGACTTGCGAAGATGTGTAACAGAACATCAGCAAGAAATGCCCTGTACATATCAGTTCCTTTTTGCATCAGTTACATTGCCAGCTTTGCAACATAGACCTGAAGCAGATGAGCCAAAAGGGCTGTGGCGGGACTACGCCAGCCCTGATCGCGCTGGGACCGTGGCAACCCCACAGTCCCAGTCCTGATTCAGGCTGCCGCCATAGTCCTGAAATGGGCTGCCAGAAGGAACGGGTTGTATCTGCTTCTTTTGGCCTGGTTCTTCTTGCTTGGTGCAGCATCGATGCAGCTTCTGGCTGCATTTGGGGCATACATTGTCTAAATGCCATGCCTGCATCATAGTCCAAAGCATGGCCTGTGTATTTCAGGCCATAGTTACATAACAACAGCCCTCTACTGGTGCATCTTCACAATTCTAATTGCCATACATATAAATCCACTTACAAATACACAACCCCTCATAAATAAATGCAACCCACTGGCCATATATTGTGGGTTCCCAAATGCTGATAAAAGTCCCTTATTTTTGGACTTGCAGAGGGCAAACAAAAATTAGGAATTACACTGAACTTCCAATGGATTGTCATATGTAGATGATGGAATTCATCTTCAGTACTCATAAGTACACCTCAAGTGGAAGGGCAATGGAAAGACTGCCAAAATTACCTAGGCTTTCTTCAGAAGATGATAAAATACAGAAATATTATTTCCTAGGGCAAGATATAAACTTAATAACTGGCAAGAGGGGTGGGAGTAGAGTAGTGAAAGAAGGATTCAGGTAGTAGTAAAAAGATTAAACCTTAGAACAGAACACCCTCCAGTTGTGTTGAAAAAGAGATGAAGGAGCAATTGCAGAAACAATGAGCTGGCAGATTTTTTTCCTCTAAACTGCTTTCTAGTCTCAGTGGTGGAGGATGTTTACAGAAGAGTTTAAACAGGAAGGAAGTTTACTAAATGCCACAGTTTACAAAGTCACAGATAAAATCTTCCCATAATCATTAAGTGTGGCTGTGGCAGAGGTGATTTCTTCAAAGGTATAATTAAATCTGTGTAACTCTTTTCTCCTGCTGACATGGCATAGTAGCTTCCACCAGATTAAAAATTAATGGCTGCACAGATTGGCATCAGTAACTCCATCCTGCTAACTCAACCATTTCCTTCCCTGCACCCATCTCTCTCTCTCTCCTTCTTCCCCCTCCCCTTCCTCTCTTTTTTTCTAGAATTATCCTTCTCTTTTCATCACAGTCTCTGAAAACGATCAACGAATACCTCTGGCAGGGTTATTAAGATATATCTGTAAACTTAGAAAAGCTGTACAAGACTACGCCCAATCCAGCAGCAAAAATGGGAAAGGTAATACTAGAAATCTTTACATTTGGATGTGATTAGCTAAATTCTCATCTGCAAAATGTTACACTGGGAGGGCTCTTGGTCTAGTCCAAAAAGAGATTTGTTTATGTAAATGGACACTGTGTTTTATTGCCAGATGAAAAGTTCCAGTCTAAGAGAAAAAACTGTGTATATGGTTCTCTACCACTACACTAACCTCTTCTCCAGGGACAGGAAGAAGGGCCTTTTTTCATTCTTCTCCTCCCAAGCAATGTTTTTGAGAGCATTGATATGGAGCAGATATTAGATTCTCATTTCACATTCTAGTTTGAAGAGAACCTCAAATGACAGTTTTCTGGCTGGCCACAGGAAACTGTGGTTGAAGAAACCAGTATATCTTCACTGAAACTAGGTGCATGTGTGAAACAGCAAGGAAGGAGCATGCATAGTTACAGTATTCTTTTTCTGTTCAATAAACCCTAGTTTCAAATTGAATGTGATATCTGACCACCTAGAGATTGGTGTAGTTAACTTGCTCTTACACTGGTATGTAGTTCTCTGTAGCTATAATGATATCCAGTGATGATTGATATTCATATAGTAGAAGATTCACTTTCCCTAGTGTTGTGTTTACTTAGCAGTTCTAACAACTCATTCAGCCACCACTCTTCCTAGTTCACAGTTAAGGAACTGAAAATATGGACCTTTTGACACTTGAGACTTAGAATCATTCTTGCTTCAGTAATCATAAAATAAAAAGAAGTGACCATCAAGAAGGTAACAAGTGGACACCATGCAGTAGGTTGTCTGGTGCATCAGACACAGCTATAATCTCTCCAGCAATAAGGGTTTTAAAAGCATTCAGGATGATAGAAAAACAAAAATTATATTTGTTTGAATGTATTAGAAATACTTTTTTTGCCATATAATACTATTATTTGCTTGACAATTTAATATGTCCAGATGGTGCCCAGGTGTCTCCTCACTCCTCAGGCACTAAATGGCTATAGGAGAATCCCAGCATCATCAGACAGCAGTTTCACTAAAGAAGAGGGCATTCTGCAATAGTGAATACCTCCCTCTGCAACATCCACGATACTACATATACTGGTATAACCACAGGTTATGTCACCAGCAATATTCTGGCCTCTATTTCTAGCTTCTTGTGAATTGCAAATATTGGAGAAGTGAGATAGAGTTACAAGGGCATTTTGTCATAAAAATGTATCATGTAAAATGGTCAATATAGTCGTTATGAGAAAATGTTGACCTTTGGATCCCCAGTTTGGGCTTGACAGATGACCAAAACTGCCTTCCCTTATGATAATGGTTTGGAATCAACCAACACAGGATATCAGCCAAATATTTCATCTACAGTATTCTTCAGTCGTTAAATGATTTGTGAAAAAATAACTTTACTATTTCACTTCTATCACCAATTAAAAATACACTTGTTCATATCTTCTATCTTCATGTATATTTGGTTTGTCTTATATATTTGTCTCAGGACCTCAGGCACCTAATATCATCTTAGATGTGCAGTCAGGAGGCAGTCATTGTGCCCCTTCATGGGAGGAGTCCTTCAATCAGGTAGGCACCTTTTTTTGGAAATGGTGGAAGAAGCCTGTAGAAAAGCATTGATCAATACTATGTCATGGTTATTGCTACTGCTCCCACTTTGGGAGAAAGGTAATATATAAATGAAACAAACAAATCAATAAATAAAATATTTTGTTTGAGGAAAACACTGACAGCCTTAGTATATCCATAACCTTGTAATGTTGGTCATTCACAATTCATAACCTTATAATGTTGGCGATTCACTAGTCTCTTACAACCTATTCTCAAGTTTACCCCATCTTCCCTTACCCAATTGCCACCTATCCTTCCTGTCAACTGTGCATACATTCCATCTCCATCTTCTCTCTGGAGATCTTGTCTTTAATCCTCTTGGTGACTTACACTGGTATAAGTGAGGGTTACACTTGTGTAAGGAGTTTCTCAGACACTGCTGACAGAGGTAGCAAGTACCTCTTTACATAATGTTTTTTCCCAGCTGAGCAGCACCCAGATGTAGTAATGCTCCAAGTCCAAATGGCCACTGATTGGCCACAGAGGTGCATCAGGACACTGTTGAGCTGCTGTCACACAGCCAGATTAAAAGGAGCAACCTTTGCTCTCCTAGACCTCATGAATTTTTCAGTTATAGAGAAGGCTTGTACTGAACACTTGGTCATAAACATGTGATGATTCCATTCCTAAGCAGGGGTCTCCTATGGATCTGCATCATTGGAAGAATGTACCAAAGTCACCTTTACACAAGTTAGTGGGAGACACAGGCTGACCTTGACACATGTAGTACAAATGAGATGGTAAAAGAGGATTTGCTTGGTTGCAAGTGCTTTAAATTAATGCTTCCTGTATGCTAACTGTGTGCCTATGTATTACAGTTTTATCATTCTTTTCTTCAGTGTTGCATATGCTAAAAATCAACAAAAAACTCAACAATACTTTCCTCTGTAAGAAAACCCTTCACAACATAGCACAGCTTTGCAATAACTAGTTAAATGTAACTAGTTCTGTGTCCCCCTCCCCTCCCCTTAAAAAACTACAGAGTAGATTTGAAGGTGCCAGTAACAAGATAGCCAGTGGTGACAACCAAACGTATCACCCCTCTGTAAATTCCATAGTTTCTTTAAAAACAAACATTTAATTAATGACTAATAGCTTATGCAAACAATTAAATTGCAACCTCCCCAATATTATTATTGTTGTTATTTACCTTCAAGTCAACTCCAAATTATGATGACTCTTTCATTAAACCTCCTCATCAAGGAGTTTACATTACCTTCTTCTCAGGCTGGTAGAGTATAACTTAGTTGAACAGGAATTCAGGGATCCATGGTCTCCTGGAATTCTAATCCAACCTTCGAGCCACTACACCCCTCTGGCTCACTCCAGCATTAAGATTAATTGTCCCCTTTCCAACAATCAATGTGAATGAATGAATTTTTACGCTTAGTATTCCAAGCTGTAGAACAGATATAAAAGTCCAGTACAAGTACAAACCCATCTTTTTCTTTTTTCTTCTTTGGTGAACAGAGGTTGCTTTAAGTCACCTGTCAATTTATGGCAACTGCATGAATTTTATACTATCACCTCATTAAGGCATTCTGGGCTTGGGTTAACAGCTGTGTAAGGAGAGAAGACCAGGCTAGCTTCCTTGCTGTCCCTGTGAGAGCCTTATATAGGCCACATTTCTCTGTCCGTGCAGCCTCTACTTGATTGAAAACCCTAATTTTTCAAAGTTCTGGATTGCATGGAAAGCCTTCACATGTAGCCAGAGCTCTCCATATCAGATTATAATTCTCCTTCTACAAATAATTTTTGGCCGCAGTTCAAACAGAGAAAAATGTACAGATGGTATTCATCTGTTTCCTCAAGCTGGAAAGTCTGGTTCAAAATCCAGGACTGTGCATATGCAGCCATATCATCTTCATCAACATCAATCACCTGTCTGAGGAAGAGACAAAAGGCCAAAAGGTTGGATTCAGTCGTCATCTTTTTACTCAAACAGTTGATGGGTACTCTTAAAGAGATCACTGTGAATTACCTGCAGCCTCCCTATGTTTCTCCCCAAATCTACTCTATGGGGTTGAAGGGCCCTCTGGAACAGCAAGAGAGGAAGCATTCAGAGCTGCGGGGTGGGAGGGGGGTGATCAGCAAAGATTGTTTTCCCTACTTTTCCGCTTGTAGGAGGATTCTGAGCAAGACTCCACTCAGGGAAAACTCCCACCAGTGGGAAAGAAACTGGATCAAACCCATGATCGTGTATACAGCACTACTGTATATACTCGACTATAGGTCGACCTCATGTATTAGTTGAAGGCAGGTTTGAGACCAAAATTATGGATTTTGATATGACTATGTATAAGTTGAGGGTAAAACTTAGGAGCATGTAACAAAGGATCTTAAGGATAAAGTAAAGAAAAATAATGGCAAAGAACTTACAAAATTCCAACAGGCATAACTACTCCAGCTAAAGGCTGGATGGATGAGAGAGAAGAAGGGGGCAGGGTCACTGGTTCCATGACCAATTACACTCTTGCCTTTCACCAGGGAATGGTCCCTTTTTAATAAGTCAAACTGCAGTACTTGCATTGACCTCTCGTAAAGTCAACTAGATTTTTGATTTTTTGACTAAAATCTCAATCTGTAGAAAAAAGGAACAGAGAAAAATATTTAATCATTATTTCTTACTATACAGTTCAACAGTTCAGTAGCATTTAGCTGTTCTAAAAGAGTGCATATGAAGTTTTCTACTTAACATAGAAAACATACACACAAACATGTTACTTTCTTCATCCGCTTGCTTGCAATGGAAGGAAGCAAAGCAATTTTGAAAGCATTTTGTGACACAAGCTTCAGAGTTACTGCTGCTGTTCTGGTCACAAGCTGTGTTATCCCTGACAGTAATGCTCAATTCACAGGAAGCTTTTCTGATCTCAGTGAAAAGCCCATTACAGCAGCTGCCATTTTCTAAAGAGAATTGAGCAGGAAGAACTCTGATTACTCTTCAGACTGCAGGAGAACCCACATTATTATCCCCGATGTTGTAAGAGCACGAATAGCTTTGGAAGAGAACCAGCAATGGAGCTGGAAAGAGCTGGTAATATCTCTCTGAAGAGTAGTAAAGACTACAAAGAGTGAGTTTGTTGTTCTTTAACAATGAAAAAGTGGTGTTTTTTTTGTTTTTTAGGTTGCAACACAACTGGCATTTCTGTACAATGAGCTTGGACTTGAGAAACAGGAGTAAATCAGTGAAGCTGGAGTTTGTTTGTTTTGTTTTGTTTTGCCGATTGTTAAAACCAGAAGAAATTGTTTGGACTGGATTAAAAGCTATTTACCTGTGTGATTTTTAAGTATTATCTAAATTTTAAAATTGCCACTAATTTGTACTGTTATCCCTTTACTTAAAAACAGACAAATCTTACTTTTCTTTTTTCTCCAGATGTTATTGTTTTATTAAATACCATCATCATGTATTTGTTTGCTTGATTTTTTTTTAGCCCATCCAGGTGCACTCATAGTGGTGCACAGACCAGAACTGAAAATTTTAAAATACTAAATCATAATGAAATAAAATCAAACAGTGAAATGACTGGTCAAACCATCAGAGGCAACAAATTAGAAGAATGCACATTGAAATTGTCTTCTCCACATGCTGAAAAAGCAGGCAGTACAGGGCACAGGAACCTCACTTGAGAAACTATTTCACAATCTGTGCATCACAGCTGAGATGCTTCTTTCTAGAGCCTGCTCATTGCACATCAGGCACCAAGGTATTAAATGGGCTTTGTAGTAAGGCAATTCTAGATAGAGTCAGAGTCAGTAGGAAGGTACCAACTCTATTTTGGCTTCAAAATAAAAACTTAGAATATTATAACCATATATGGCAAATATATCATTTTGTATTGATATATTATACTTAATCAAGGAAATATATTTTGTCTTCTCAATAGCCTGATGATTCACATGGTGATGATGAAATGCCTTGTGCTACAATTTTAATATAGTAAATTTGTTAGTACTAATTAATACACATTTTCCAGCTGTGAAGGAGTCAATTGGAACCCAAGGTTTGGCATACTATCTACATATCCCTGCTTTGTAATCTTAAATGAAAAAAAAAATCCAAGTTGGGATAAAGCAACTTGGAAATGATAATAAGAACACTTTTAAAAACTGAAGTGACAAAATCCTTGGCGGTAACCACACCTACACCATTGTCTGTAAATCGTACAGTCTGTTTTGAAAGTTAATATTTAAATGTTGAGATCATTAACTTCAAGTGAGCCATCTTGTTTAAGCATTTTAAAACTTAAAGATTTAAGCCTTGGACTACAAGTGTGGAGAACAGGGTTCAAATCCCTGATCGGGCATGGAAACCCACTAGGTGACCTTGGGTAAGTCACATTCTCTGAGCCTCAGAGGAAGGCAAAGGCAAACCCTCATTGAGCAAACCTTGCCAAGAAGACCCCATAATAGGGTAACCTCGTGGTTGCCATAAGTTAGAAACAACTTAAAGGTACACAACAATCCATTAAGCTATTTCATTGATGAATTTCTTCATTTCTGATAATATTATCAAATTGATTTTCAAATTTAATATTCGAGGCTCTTCTGATCACACATGAAATGGGGTAGTAATTCTCACATACATCTGGGTCTAAGGAGGTTATCTTCAGATATCTGTGCTTAACATAATGAGGCACTGTGCAAAAATATGCAAAATCCACAAAAGAGGGATACCATTTACTGAGCCAACCAAAATGCACAAAATACATGTTGCAAGCTTTTAAAACTCCATTGGCTTCCTCATCAGACAAAGGTATTGAAAATCATACAAAAGGGGGGGAGGAATATAATGACGTTAGTCACAGGCCTGCATTTTGTCAAGGTACTATCATTAGTTAAGATTGTACAGAGCAGGGCTTCCCAAAGCCTTTTTACTCATGGAGCCCTTATTTTTATGCCAGAGCCCCTAAGAGGCCTATCTCTGTCTTACTAGTTAATGGTGTTTGGGAGTACGTATAAGAATATATTCTTATTCTTTCATTTCATTCAGTTTTTCTTTCATTTTTCTGGAGTGGCTGCGGAGCACCTGGGAAATGCATGTGGAGCCATAAGGGCTCCTTGGAGCACAGGTTGGGAACCGCTGGTATAGAGGGATATCCATGAAGACAGGCCACTCCTCATTCTGGCCATGGATGACCCTCTATACCATCAGAACAACAGCAACAACCTCTAAAGCTTGCAATGTATAAATTGTGCGTTTTGGTTGGCCCAATAAAAGATATCACTGTTTCGTGTGCTTTGGGTTTTTGTACTTTGCTATATGGCCAACACGGCTACCCCTGAATAAGTTTTCATAATGAGGCATTGTCACCATCCCCAGACCACCACCCCAGCTACCTCTTCTATATTTGAGCTATAATAGGAAAGGCCCAAACTTAGATTAAGAGGGCCAGAATAGCTCAAATGACTTATCCACATAATCAGGCAGCAACAACCAAAACTGATCCCAAGAACCTGTTACAGCCTATGAAGACTAGGCTGACGCAGACCTCCCAGAGGGCCTTTTCGGCTGTCGCTCCCAGGCTATGGAATGACCTGCCAGATGAGATGCGTCTTATTACATCTGATTGCTTTAAAAAAGCAATCTCTTCCGGCAGGCTTTCCCAGAAAGTCCTTAACCTCCCGGCTCTGTTTGGGTTAAGCTCTCCCATTAACACTTCAACATCTTGACCCTGATGTCTATGCAATGGGTTGCTGTTTAAAATTGTAATTTTTATAATGTCGTTTTAATTGATGTTAGTTTAATTCAATTTTAAGGGGCAGGTGGTTGGGTATGGGTCGTGTATATTTTATCTTGTATTTTTTAATTGATGTAACCCGCTCCAATTGGATACAGAGAAGCAGACTATAAATAAAACATCATCATCATCATCATCATCATCATCATCATCATCATCATCATGCATTGGATACCTCCTCATCCATCACAGTAACAGGAGTGTCAAGTTCTGATATATGCAAGTGACTTTCTCTTCAAAGTACCTAATACATTTATTACAACAGGTAGACAGCAGAGTTCCAGTCCTGGTCTCTCTAAATTTGATCCTAACAAGCTCCTTGCCACTCAGAATAACACTGTTGGACAACAGGTTGAAGATGAAACAGCAAAAACAAAATAAGACTTCTGTCAGCCTCACTGTCACATAATAGGCACAACAAAGAGATCTACATACTGTAGTTAATTTTCTGTTGTTCTCAGTTTGTAAACTATGCTGCCCACACTCTAGCATCTCGCAGCTTGTTCCATTGCTTATAGATCTTTTATAAACTACAGGGAGTTACAGTTCCCACATCAAAACTGGGGCTGGGTGCTTGGGATCAGCTACATCTTTAATCTTTTCCATAATGAGAATTGTCTTGATTGAATCAGCAGCCTCCTTATTTAGAAAATCCCCCAAGCATTCAGGAGTACTTTGAATTCTGCAAGTCTCTGGAGAAGACGTGGTCCTCAGACCTGCAAGGAAGGTCTGTTAACATGAAATAAAATTTCTCATGGACAAAATCAGACCATGGCAACAGAGCTAACACCTCACCCCCATCATTTCTTGCCTACTCAAAAACAGGTTTTGAAAAGGAGAAGAGGCATGTGTTTGTGTTTACTTTTGAGGATTTTATATTAATGTATTTAGGTCATTCTAGAGAAAAGAATATATGAACTTTTTTATTGGCCATTGAAGAAGACCATGGGTGGAAACATATCTAGAGACTCTTTTTTACTGAAGTTCTGTCAAGTGTTTTTGGTCATCTGCCTGCCTTCAGCCACAGATTTATGCTTATGGGCCTTTCCATTACTGCTATTTATTAGCTTGGACTATCCAAGGCTCTCACCAGAAATTTCACCAATCACACCTGTGAAGGTGGTGGGACTGAGAGAAAGCCACCCCCCTGGTGATCTTAACACTTGGGCTGGCTTGTATAGGAAGATATAGTCCTTCAGATAGTGTGGACCCAAGCCATTTAGAGTAGGTAGGAGGGAGGCATTGTTGTCTTGCAAAGGCTTGCAATAGTATTTCCCTTTCCCATTAGCTTCTTTAAAGCCCTGGCTTTTCCTATGAGGCTGAAATGCGTGTGCTTCCTTCAGGACCCAGTGACCTTTGAGGATATTGCTGTGCTTTTCACAAAGGAAGAGTGGGCTCTGCTGGATCCAGGCCAAAGGGCTCTCCACAGGGAAGTCATGCAGGAGAATTTGGCCAATGTGATGTCTCTGGATTCTGATGGGAAAGAGAACTGGAACGAGGAATTGTATAACAAAAACCTGAATTGTAAAGCCAAACTAGATGGTGAAAAGAGCTTTCGTCAGAGCCTAGATCTTCGCTCCCAAATGAGAATCCACAGAGGGGAGAAACCATTTAAATGCTTCAGATGTGGAAAGAGCTTCAGTGAGGGAACCCCCAACGACGCCAACGGACCCGCGCCGGGCGAGGCTTCAAAGCCGAGCCCCAGCAACACCATCCAGGGCGGCGGAGAGCGGCTTGTGGGCGGGGGAGAGGCCTCCACGGCCAAACCCCCAACGACGCCAACGGACCCGCGCCGGGCGAGGCTTCAAAGCCGAGCCCCAGCAACACCATCCAGGGCGGCGGAGAGCGGCTTGTGGGCGGGGGAGAGGCCTCCACGGCCAAACCCCCAACGATGCCAACGGACCCGCGCCGGGCGAGGCTTCAAAGCCGAGCCCCAGCAACACCATCCAGGGCGGCGGAGAGCGGCTTGTGGGCGGGGGAGAGGCCTCCACGGCCAAACCCCCAACGACGCCAACGGACCCGCGCCGGGCGAGGCTTCAAAGCCGAGCCCCAGCAACACCATCCAGGGCGGCGGAGAGCAGCTTGTGGGCGGGGGAGAGGCCTCCACGGCCAAACCCCCCTCAACGATGCTAACACACCCGCTGACAGTGAAGTGTGACGTAAAAGAGGCGGCACCAGTGGCGGAAGAAGGAAGTGCAGAGGCCCGGGGCCAGCTAGACGACCTACCTGCCAACAGCTCCCTTCAGAGAGCCCAGAGGGTAGTGGGAGGATGTACGGACGCACAAGGGCAGCATAGAACAGTTAAAGAACACCTGCCCCTCCGAGCCACCACTATCCCTTTTAATATCATTCAACCCTGGTTGGATGCTATGCTGTTGTGGGGAACTTTGGTTTTCTTTTATCCCCCTCTCTATTATATTGGTACGTTGTGGAGGAGAAGGAGAATATCAATATGGGAGGAGAGGGTGAACTATCTGGGGAGGGAGAGGGTAACTTTTCTGATGTGAGCGGGGCTCCAATTCAAGTTGTGTGGGGCAAGGGGAAGTATGACGGTAGGAGAAAGGACAGGCGTTGCAGGGGAAGGCGTGATCGATGCCTAATATCTATCTCTCCTTCCAGTCCTTCTCCTAACCAACAGGGCCTGAGGGTTACTCCAACCATACCACAAACCCTGTCTCTGCTCCTGTGCAATGCCAGGTCCATTAGGAAAAAATCCCACATCATTCACGATCTAATTGAGGATAACAACTGTGACCTGGCTTGCATAACCGAGACCTGGCTTGGGCCTGAGGGGGATGCTGTGTGGGCTCAGGCCCTCCCTTCCGGGTACTCGGTGAAGGACCAGAACAGGTTAGGTGGGCGGGGGGGGGTGTTGCCTTGGTGCATAAAAACACCTTGTCTCTAACCAGGAACCATGTTCGTCAGACTTCCTATATCGAGTGTATTTACCTGACCCTGAAGGCTAGAGACAGTCTAGGGATTCTGTTGGTCTACCGGCCACCCCGTGCGCTAACAGACTCCCTTAACGAGCTGACACAGTTGGTCTCGGAGCTGATGCTGGAGTCCCCCAGGCTTTTAGTCCTGGGAGACTTCAACATTCCCTTCGCGGCCAACGCAGTTCTATCCGGTGCGGCTCGGGAATTCATGGATACCATGACAGCCATGGGCCTGTCTCAGCTGGTTTCGGGTCCAACGCATTGTGCGGGGAATACACTCGATTTGGTCTTCTGTACGGACATGGAAGCTCCGTGGGCGGAAATCACCAACATTTCCGCCCTGTCATGGACGGATCATTTCCTGGTGGAGGCAAGCATCAAGGCATCAACCCAGATCCCTTCCGGGGGTGGCGGACCTATTAGGATGGTCCACCCTCGAAGGCTGATGGAACCCGAAAGGTTCCAAGAAGCCCTAGAGGGGTATATGGTTGGAAGTGACGGCGACACTGTTGATGCCCTAGTTAACACCTGGGATACGGATCTCTCTAGGGCTATACACAGCATCGCTCCCAAGCGCCCTCTCAGGCCTGCTTCCAAAAGGAAGCCCTGGTACACGGAAGATCTCCGGGCAAGGAAGCGGGTCCTGCGACGGCTAGAGCACACCTGGCGGAAACACCAGCGTGTATCCGACAAGGCTCTCCTAGACCTTCATTTGAAGGCCTATGGAGAGGCGATACGAGCAGCTAGGAACTCGTTCGTTGCTGCTCGTGTCGCGTCCACGGAGTCGCGTCCAGCAGAGTTGTTCAGGGTAGTGAGGGAGCTAACTCAGCTCCCTCCTGCCCCGAACCAGATCCTTGAACCAACTAAGGCCTGCTGTGACCAATTTAACAACTTCTTCGCGGATAAAATCTCTCGGATAAACGAAGGTCTGGACGCGAGGGTTATAACAGAAACCAGAAGAGAGGCATCCAGAGCTTCCGTGGACTCAGTTGTACTGGATCAGTTTGAGTCTGTCAGTACCGAGGATGTGGACAAGATCCTTAGAAGTGTTCGGAAGACAACCTGCTCTCTCGATCCCTGCCCCTCGTGGCTAGTGGCCCAGGGGGGAATGGCGGTAACCTTGTTGTTACACCAAATTATAAATACATCTTTGAGGGAGGGTCAATTTCCTGACCACCTTAAATTGGCCATTGTAAGACCGCTACTAAAAAAGCCCTCCCTCGACCCCCTGGTTCATAATAATTATCGGCCAGTCTCGCTGCTGCCATTTCTGGGGAAGGTGATCGAGAGGGCGGTTGCAATCCAGCTTCAATCGATCTTGGATGAAACGGATTTTCTAGATCCATTTCAAACCGGTTTCCGGGCGGGCTACGGAGTTGAGACTGCCATGGTCGCTCTGGTCGATGATCTCCGTCTGGGCATCGACAGGGGTAGCGTGTCCCTGTTGGTGCTCTTGGACATCTCAGCGGCTTTCGATACCATTGACCATGGTATCCTTCTGGAACGCCTGGCTGAGGTGGGAATCAGAGGCACTGCGCTCCAGTGGTTCAGATCCTACCTCTCCGGGAGGTTCCAGATGGTGCAGCTGGGGGACGTCTGCTCCGACAAGAGGGCCCTTAAATCTGGGGTCCCTCAAGGAGCTATTCTGTCCCCCATGCTATTCAACATTTACATGAAACCGCTGGGAGAGATCATCCGGAGACATGGGGCGCGGTGTTATCAGTACGCTGATGACACCCAAATAGTCTTCTCTATGTCTCCGACTGATGCAGTGACCAGGGATGGCGTCGCTCCTCTCGTGGCCTGTCTGGAATCGGTAATGGACTGGATGAGGGAAAATAGACTCAGCCTGAATCCAGAGAAAACGGAAGTACTCGTGATAGGTTCCCCTGGTCCGGGTATGGAGGTGGTTCCACCTGTCCTCGACGGGGTCACGCTCCCCGTCAAGGACACTGTACGCAGTCTGGGGGTGCTCCTTGACTCGTCGCTCCATCTAACTTCTCAGGTGGATGCGACCGTCAGGAGCACCTGTTATCAGCTTCGGCTGATACGCCAGTTGCGTCCCTATCTGGACCGGAGGGACCTTGAAACTGTAGTACATGCTCTGGTAACCTCTCGGTTGGATTTCTGTAACGCGCTCTACATGGGGCAGCCTTTGTATCATACTCGGAAGCTACAACTAGTGCAAAATATGGCGGCACGGGTGGTCACTGGAGCTTCCAGGACCGCCCATATAACACCTATCTTGAAAGACCTACATTGGCTGCCGATTCGCTTCCGGGCGCAGTACAAAGTGCTGGTTATCACCTATAAAGCCCTATATGGCTTGGGCCCAGGGTACCTAAAGGACCGTCTCTCCCCATATAATCCGCCCCGCACACTGAGATCTACCGGACAGCGTGCACTGAGAGTTCCAGAGGCTAGATTGATGAGTACTACAAAAAGGGCGTTCTCCATCTCTGCCCCTTACCTCTGGAACTCTCTACCCACTGAGCTCCGCTTATCTCCCACCCTCAACCAATTTAGAAAGGACCTGAAAACGCATCTATTCAAACAGGCATATTTGTGAACGGGTCTCTCTTGTGGTTTGCTCTGTTAGTTATGCTGCCTATTGTTTTTCCATCATAGTTTTACGCTGGGAGGTATTGTTTTTATTGTTTTATCGTTGTATTGTTTTACTTGTTTTTATTGTGTTATTTAGATTTTAACTATGCTTGATGTTTTAACGTCTTTTATCTTGTACACCGCCCTGATCTTTTTGGAAGGGCGGTATAGAAATAAAATTTATTATTATTATTATTATTATTATTATTATTAACTCCTTGAATTCTGCCCAGAAACAAACTGGTAGCCAATGCAACTGTTTCAGTCTACAGCCTGGCCACAGCATTTTGGACCACTGAAGTTTCCAAACAATTTGCAAAGGCAGCCCGTGTAGAACACATTACAGTAGTCCAAACGGGATTTAATCAAGGCCACTTTAAAAGTCAGCCAAACATCCAGAATGATGGAGGTCTGTGTGGCTGCTGATCAGTGCTCTTGAATGACATGGCTAGCCTCCTTTCACCAAGGAGAGACATTGCAAGGAGCAGAAGCAGGGACCCCTGTACAGACCTATCACAACTCTTCATCGCAGCCACAATCGCTGGCTTTTACGGTGGGTTTTAGGGTAATTTGTGGTCATGGCAATTATGTCAGGATTGCGAGGGAGAATACAAAGTAGTTACGATGTCCTAAGTCTAACCTATGGCATCATTACTTACTAATGGGATGCCAGTCTATACTTTTTATTTAATATTTATCTCCTCTGTTGGTTTTCCATTTGGTTGTGTGAAGTGGGTCCTATGTCCCCCATTTTTTTGTGTGCTTGCCCCATTTCGACCAGCAATGTATGGACACAGCTCCATGGCTGTCATGATACCTATTAAGGCCAAAGCAGGCCCTGTCGGTACAGTTTAGATATGGATGTCAAAATGCACATGTTACCGAATCCTGTCTGGAAGTGTTTGTTATAAAGGTAAAGGTAGTCCCTTGACATGAGTATCTAGTCGTAACGGACTGTATCTCCATTTCTAAGCTGAAGTGCCAGCATTGTTCTGCTGGTCATGTGGCCAGCATGACTGCACCAAACTCTGTTACCTTCCCATTGAAGAGGTACCTATATATCTACTTGCACTTGCATATTTTCAAACTGCTAGGTTGGCAGAAGCTGGGACTAATGACGGGAGCTCACCCCATCATGAGGCACTTGGGCCTCGAATTGCCAACTGTCCAGTCTTCTGATTGTCAGAATTGGTGTCCTGACCACTTGAGTTTGTTATAACCTTTATCAATGCATTCCTAAAAATTAACCCCAAATTTTGCATGTATTTTGTTTCCATGAGAGAAAATGAAGTCTAGGACATGTGTAAGGTAGAAATCGGAGCTTGGAAATATTTATGTTAGTGCCAGTACACTAGATCTATGTTGCTGTCTCCAATACTGTTAAAATATTGAGGAGACACTACTAATGTTCATCGATGAGTTTGTTCAAATGTTTTTTAAAAAATTAATATTGGAAACTTAAATTGCTAAAAAAAATGCCAAGGAATGAATTAAAGTAATAAGAAGCATAATCATTGCTCGGCAATAACTTTATTGGCAAAAAATGTTAAAATTATGGATGTGTAAATCATTTATGAAGATTTAATTGAATGAAGAGTAATCAACTTTAATGATTTTTTCCAAACTACGGCAAAAACATACAATTTCACAGAATTTAAAAGTTGGAAAGGATTATGGAGATCATCTAATCCAGCCTGCTGCTCAAAGTAGGAAATTATTTCTGATGAGAGATATTTTCTGTGAATTGAAAAAGTGGTGCTGCAGACTGACTGTGCTTATGACCTGCTACAATTAAATGAGCAGAAATATATTACAGGGTCTGTCATTGAAATTGCTGAGTAACAAATCTATCATCAGTTGTCATACACTAGGATGATAACAAAAATGTATTGAAGCCTTCTGACATACTGGCAGTCC
Organism: Urosaurus nigricauda; assembly: GCA_034509955.1. Taxonomy (NCBI): domain Eukaryota; kingdom Metazoa; phylum Chordata; class Lepidosauria; order Squamata; family Phrynosomatidae; genus Urosaurus; species Urosaurus nigricauda. The sequence continues at coordinate 353,211,158 of JAOEGL010000001.1, read as the reverse complement.
TTCTGGAAATTCATGGATGATTGTCAGTTCATGGATTTGGAATAAACAGACATTGGCATTTAGCAATACATGTAGAGCAGATTGAAGGCACTGGAATAGCAGGCCTTTTCTGCAACAAAACACTTATCTGTGAAAGTTTCCATCTTGTGGACTGGCTTGTTTGTCCTGTATTCCAAAATCAGTCCTTCAGCCTTTCCAGTCTTGATTGATTTTGTATTTACATCTTTACCATTGTTGCTTGAGTTGGTGCTTAGCTTTATAATAACTTTTGATGGAAGTTCAGGAACCAAAGCTTGCAGATCTGTTGTGGTCTCCTGTCCAAAATTCAGGACCATCATAAACGCTTGGTCCAACCCATCCAGTTCTCTCACATAAACAAAGACATCACTGTCGTTCCAAATATAACACATCCATCCTCTCTGAATCGGAAGTTCATTGGTACGAAGCAAATTGAGCTCTCGATATAAGTTGAGAGTTGAATTTGATTGACTCTGTTGAACCTGCAATATGTTGTAACAATCAGTAATTTCTTGTATACTAAAAACATACTCTTGCTTATCAGATCACCAGTCCTCTAACACTACCCCATCCACCAATCCAAACTCTGTACTTTCTTCCTTGCACCACTGATCATGTATGAAATTACTCTACAAACATGCATGCTTGGGCACTTCTGCCACAAGTTCAAATCTCTCCTGAAAACCCACCTTCCTGTAAACATATATAATACTTTGTTGTTGTTAGGTGCCCTTGAGACAGCTTTACAGTTACACAGTCATAAATCTAATTTAGAACATTAGAGATTATCACATAGAGGATAAGGACAGGCACAAAGCAGATTGTTCCTGTCCTATTCATATAATCAGGGGAAAGATTATTGTATACCGCATGCTTATCCCGTTCTTCTCCCGTCAGTGAAGTGTAATGGATCCATCATTTGGCATTAACAGGAATTTATGTTAATACCAAATGATGGGTCCGTTACACTTCATTGATGGAAGAAGAACAGGATAAGCGTGCAGTGTGTGATAATCTTTCCTCCAGCCACACAAATAGGATGGGATAAGGACGGAACAATCCACTTTGCTCCTGGCCTTATCGTCTGTGTGACAATCTCCGTTGTAGGACTCCAGTTAATATTTTGACTTTTTAGTCCATTTGAATTTGTTTCAGCCATACTTACAAGCACATTCACATTTTGATAGTTATGATTTATAGGAAGCCAGGTTGAATTGCCCTCAGTAAAGCCAGCTTGATGGCCATCATCCCACTGCATGGGTGACTTTTCTGGAAAGGCTGCCTAAAAGAGAAGGCACTACATTCAGTATCAAACAGAATATCAGCTGTTACAAGAATCCTTACCTGTAAATATATGCCAAACCTACAAATAACAGAGAATTACATTTTAAATGCAATTCATTTCATTAATGATTTTGGACCCAACCCTACTGGATTGTCTCAACAAGAATAGATGTATTGAATCAGTTGTTGAGTGGTGAATCAACTCATAAATAAATCTCCATGATTCAGTGAGCTTACTCTAGTCATTCCCCTACTCTAGTGAGGAGTAAAAATAGGATTTAGACTGTAGTGTTTGAAAAATATTCTATTCTTATTATTAGTCAAAGGGATCTTGTAGCACCTTTGAGACTAACTAAGCGAAAGAAGTTGTAGTATAATCTTTCGTAGACTTAAGTCTATGACTTTAACAAGCTCCATGTTTAAATACAACCACTGCTGGTAAACCAATGAACATTCATGAATTCCCATTAAAGCTAAACACCTTCAGCCATAATTTGCAACCAAATCTATCACTTAGCACTCTACACATTTACATTCGCCTCCCAAGACATGCTCACTATTGTTGTTCATTGTTGATAGCTGCCCTTGAGTTGACCTTGACTCATAGTGACCCTGTGGATGAGACATCTCCAAGACTCCCTGTCCTCTATCTCTCTGCTCAGGTCCTTCAGGCACAGGCCTGTGGTCTCGTTGATTGTGTCTAATTATCTAGTGTATGGTCTTCCTCTCTTTCTACTGACTTCTACCTTTCCTAGCATCATTGTCTTTTCTAATGATTCATTTTTCCTCATGATGTGTCAAAGTACAATAGCCTCAGTTTAGTGATCATTGGGCTGGTACAGACTGGCAAAAAGAACCAGCTTTCTGGCGGCGTGAGGGTGTGGCATTCAGACAGCAGCATGCTCCCACACTGCTGGGAAGCCACATGGCTGACTTCATGTGCAGAGGCTTCACGGCATTTCTGTAGTGCGGCATTTACACACGCCATGCTGCAGAAACTCAGAAAAACTGCTGCCACTGCAGAAAAGGGTATCTTTTTCCCAGGCATTTGCTCTGGGAAAATACTGAGTTGGGCATGTGGTGTGTGGTTGCTGCAAACCAGCAAGCAAAGGGGTGGCGGCAAGCTGCTCCTTCAGGGCCATCTGTTTTTGGCCTTGGTTTCCAAAAAGACTTCAGGCTTGAACTGTTCCAGAACCCATTTGTTTGTCTTCTTGGCCATCCATGGCATTCTCAGTTCTCTTCTCCAGGACCACTCAAAGTATTTTTTCCTGATGGCTTGGACTATCCTCACTTTTGTGTGCAGAGTTAAGTCTTTACATTTTATTATCTTGTCTAGTTCTTTCATAGCTGCCCTAGTCTTCTCATTTCTTGGCTGCAGTCTCCATTCTGATCAATACCTTTCCTACATACCCTCTCACCCTTTTATTCAAGGTCATGAAAGGTAATTTCTTCCAACAAACATTTAATTCATGGTACTGCAGCAGTTCATTATATTCCTACCAGAGTGTTAATCTGCTATAGCCATCTTTCCTTAATGTGCTACTGCCTCAGCAGTTAAGAGACCAACAAAGATTAATGTGGTCATCAGTTCATGACAGCATTGGCCACAAAAGCCTCCTGTGTACGTGCAATACACGAAAACACCTACATCTCCTGACTCAGTCCCTAGCGATCACACACAAATAGCATGATGAACATAGGCCTCCTCACACTCTCAGATGGTGCTTGGTACATAGGAAATAAGAATATCACTTTATACAACAAAGTACTTTATGATACAACAGATGTTCATAGGATCATGAAAACTAACATACTTAAAGACGAAAGGGCATTACATTTTTGCAAAGTGTGTTGAAATAAAGGGGAATTACAGAGATGTCAGATTTTCCACATCATAGGGAGATTTTCTAGATACAGAGGAAGTATGGTTCTTTTCAGTACGAGTTTTTTCACTCCGCAATAACACATTGTGGAGCTGGAATTTCAGAATGTTTAACTTACTGTCTCTGATGGGATATCTTCCATCCCGATTTCTTCACCATAATAGGTTGTAGGTGTTCCAGGAAGAGTCAGAAGCAGCATATTTATCACATTTGTGTATTCTTTCCCAACTCGAGAGGAGACACGTACACTGTTGAGGCTTCCAACCTAAAATGAAAGTAAGTGTCCAGTGGTGTCTTTCTGTCAGCACAAACCTTTTACCACTTCTAGAAACCCCATTTCCATGTATTCACAAGTATCCATTCTAATATTTTTATTCCGTTTGCACAAGCCACATTCACCACACATTACAGTGCCATTGCACTAGATTTTTGCTTGCACTAATTCTTCTGCTAGTGTTTTTAGACCACTAGCAAAATCATTTTGCTGCTAAAATCAGCCATCTATTAGGGGCAAAATCTCCCTATTGGCATAGACCCAAATTCACAATACTACCGCAAAGCTGAAAAGCCCTGTTGGCATAGTTACCATGGATTGCCCCGTTGTGTGAGCAGCAATCTCCCTTTCAAAAACAAATAAACTATTTGTGCAGTAAGGTATCAAAAGCCATCCTTCAGTGGGTTCCAAAAGTGTAAAACTACTTGTGCAACAGAGATTGTTCAAGTATAATGACATTACTGAATCCAGGCCACTATGATGAATAAAACCCTTACTTTATCATTATCTCTTTTTTTAACGTGAACAAAAAATAAAAATAAAACATTTGTATGAGATACCATTAGGGACTGTGAGACAATAACTTGAGTCAGCTGATTGTTAGAAGGCAGCAATGACGCATTCAAGGACACAGTTGTGTCTCAGGTGACCTGCTCTAAACTAACCTGCTACCTTTAGAAATGGCAGAGCACCCTATGGCAAATTTTCACAAGAGTTTCTAGGTCATCCAGCGGGTTTTCATGGCTGAGGGAGGAATCAAACACCAAGCTCCATAGTGTTTACTCAACTGCCAACATGCAGCTTTTGTACATATGATTATTGTACAGTTGGCCCTCCTTATCCACGGATTTCATATCCACAGATCTGAGCATACACAGCTTGATAATACTCCCTAAAAGTATAAATTCCAAATAGCAAACCTTGATTTTCCATTTTATATATGGGACACCATTTTGTTGTGCCATTATATTGAATGGGACTTTAGCATCCACGGATTTTGTTATACACAGAGGGTCCTGGAACCAAACCCCAATGGATAACAAGGGCCCAATGCATATTGTTGTACATATATAATCAAACACCAATCTCCATAGTCCTAGTCCCTGATACATAATAATATGTACAAAAGCTGCATGTTGGCAGTTGAGTGTTTACTCAACTGCCAACATGCAGCTGTTGTTGTTGTTGTTGTTTGTATCCCACTCCCCCCCCCCCCAAAAAAAAATTGGGACTCAAACCGGACTACAATTTGAACAAACAATACAATTAAAAACATTTGTTGTTGTTATCCACCCTCGAATCGATCTTGACCCCCTGTAGATGAGAAATCTCCAAGACTCCCTATCCTCTACTGCTCTGGTCAGGTCCTGTAATTTCATACCCATGACTAGCATGCAGCCTTCTTCTCTTTCTGCTTCCCTCCACCTTTCCTAGCATTTTTGTTTTTTCCAATGAGTTGTGCCTTCTCATGATGTGGCCAAAGTATGACAGCCTCAGTCAAGTCATCTTGGCTTCCAGAGAGATTTCTGGTTTGATCTGCTCTAGGACCCATTTATTTGACTTCTTGGCTGTCCAAAGTGCACCACATTTCAAATGAATTAATTTTTCTTCCTATCTGTTTTCTTAACTGTCCAGGTATTACAATGGCTTGTATATCTTTACATTTTAGGCTATTTTCTTTCATAGCCACCCTCCCCATTCTTAGTCTTCTCATGATTTCTTAACTGCAGTCCCCACTCCAATCAATGTTTGATCCTAGGTATGAGAACTCTTTTACTGTTTCTATTTCCTCATTGTCTAGGTTGATTTTGTGTAAATTCTCTGTGGTCATTATTTTTGTTTTCTTTATGTTCACCAATAAGCCTTCCTTTGCACTTTCCTCCTTCATCCTCCTTAGTAGTTGTTCCAAGTCTGTGATGTTTTCAGCTAATAGTTTGGTGTCATCTGCATATCTTAGATTGTTGATATTCCTTCCTCCTATTTTCGCTCCTCCCTCTTCTGTATCCAATCCTGCTTTTTGTATAATATGTTCTGCATACAAGTTGAACAGACAGAGAGAGAGGATGCAGCTTTGCCAATTAGAAACCATTCTGTTTCTCCGTGTTCTGTCTTGACAGTAGCCTCTTGTCCTGAGTAAAGATTCCTCATTAGGACTATCAGATGTGTTAGCACTCCCATGTCTTTAAAGGCATTCCATAGTTTTTCATGACCTATGAAGTCAAAGGCCTTGCTATAGTCTATAAAGATCTTGCTGATTTTCTTTTGGAATTCCTTGGTGCACTCCATTAGTCCTGTGTGTTTGCAATTTGGTCCCTAGTACCTCTTCCTTTCCTGCTTGTACCTCTGGAATTTCTCTCTCCATGTATGGTTGGAGTCTGTGTTGCAGAATTTTGAGCATGATTTGCTTGCATGAGAGATTAGAACTATGGTCTTATAGTTGCTGTGGTCTTTTGTATCTCCTTTTTTGTGGATGGGGATGTATATTGATCATTTCGAATCTGTTCTTTTCCATATCTGTTGACGTATGTTCTTTTCCATATCTGTTGACATATGTTGGTTAGAAGTGGAGTTGATTCTTTTAGTGTGGACTGAAGCTATTCCACTGGAATATTGTCTGTTCCTGGTGATTTATTTTTTCCCATTTCTCTAATTGCAGCTTCCACCTCTCTTTTTACATTTTGGGTTCATCTTCATATGACTCTTCAGTCTCTGTGTCCTTCATTTTGTTACCCCTTTTATGTAGCTCTTCTGTGTACTGCATCCAGCATCTTTTTATTCCTTCCTGGACTTGAATTGTTATTTTTATTGTCATAGAGTATCCCGGTCCTCAGTTTGAATATCCCTTTGATTTCTCTGATCTTGTGGAATAGATATCTCGTTCTTCCCTTTTTGTTGTCTTCGATCTCTTTGCATTGATCATTGTTGTATCTTTTTGCACCATCCGTTGAACTGTAGCATTCATGGTTCCTGTCTTCCTTTTGTTTTGCTTCTCTTCTTTCTTTTACTGCTTGTAGCTTTTTATCTGTCATCCATGGTTTCTTCTTTTTCTTTTTGATTATTGTACATGTCTGTCTGCATTCTTCTTTTATTATGTCCCTTGCTTCTGACCATAGTTCTTCTGGTTCCTGATCTATTGTACTTAATAGTTCAAATCTGTTCCTTATATTGTCAATAAATTCTGTTTAAATATTGACCAAATTTTAGTATGCTGACGGTTTTTGTCCTTTTTAAAGTTTTTTTTTTTTAATTAAAAGCATACATAAAACATAGAATATTATCTTGGTTTGTTTGGGTGTTTGTTTTTCATTGCAATAAAATGTCTGATGAACACCATGTAGGATATAGCATGTTTTTGTTTGTAGCAGTATGCAACTTATGGTTTTTAAATTAATAAAGTTAGTATTTCCAGAGAGGTAAGCATTGTTCTGAAAAATGGCTTATATGATAAAGTACTTGGCTAGATTATACCCCCTGTGGAAAAGTCTCATTCACAATTTTATTATATTGACTGAGTGCTTACATGCTTTTTAATCACACCGCTCGATATTCACAATAAACTGGTTTAATATTGCTTTCCGCTAAAAGAGATTGTGCTCCATGCAGAGTAGAGGAAATAAATTGTTCTGAGGTCACTAAACACAAAGAAACAGTCCTGTCAGATGAAGTCTAATTATCAAAACTAAAAACCTATGTGCAGCAAAATATTAAATTCAAACAGCAGGATTCCTCATTTATTACACAAAGGCAGAAAAAGGAGCACAAGCAGGCAACACAGTTCTCATCTTTTAAAAACTTTTTGGTATCTTGCTGTATTGAAGGGTTATCATGTTTCTTTCATTGCTTAGGCCACAGTTTTGGAAGTCATGTGAGTGACCCCATTTCCCCAGGAAAGTATTTAAGAGTGTTTTTGAACCTCAGAACTCATGCACCCATCAAATTTCCCTTTCAGTGGATAATGTTGGACCACTCACTGCTTTCCAACTTTACCTATCGGGAAAAACCCTTCTCTCTGTGCTGCCATGAGCAATTTGCAGCTTAGGCAGAATACGAATGTGGGGAAAAGTCCTATACAATGGACCCTTCCCATCTTTGGAGGTTCAATTTCAGAAGGGCCCTGAGGATGGTTATGCCCCATATTATTCAATGGTGATGACTTAATTGTGGACATGTCAGCACAGCCATGTGCATGCACTGCTGTTGAATAATATGGGGAGTGGCAATCCATGGGCAGTCAAATCTATGGACCACAAATCCGCTGATATGTAGGATCCCCTATATATATGTACTTAGGCATCAGAAGTATTTCTCACTAAGTTCAATAAGATTTATTCCTAGGTGAATGTTCAATACACAGTTACCTACTAAAAAAAAGTTTAACTCAGTAAAGTTAGTTCTCCATAGATCTGCGTGCAATTGTTTGCCTGCTGAGGTTGTAAAAGATTGTTCTGCATACAATAAAAAGACATGAGCATTGATATCAAATGCTTACCGCCCAGTTTGGCCATTTCCCTTGTGGCATATTCTTCATCCACAAAGCTACCGTTTCAAAAACAGCATTCCCTGAGATTTCTTGCATGCTCATGAGGTGCAGGTTGAAAGGAAAGTCTGCTTCTTGAATAAAAGATGTCCCATAATATTTCATAGTCTTCTTGATGTCATGGTCATCAGCTTCTGTGCCCATAAACCTTCAAAAGAGGACAAATTCGAGTTGTGTGGGGTTTTTTAATCAATTGTTTAGAAAATTGCCATTCATTTTATATAACAAAAAATAAACCCACTTCAGGAATAGATCAGAATCGTGGTTCTTCATCTACTGTCACTTTGAATCCTGGTAAGTGTTTTAATGTTACATGGCAAGGTACTTTCATGACATGCTTCCCCTTCTCTCCCCACTACATTTTTCATCTTGTATACTGATGATTCAACTGTCTTAGGACTTTATCACACAAGGCAGGTAAATCACAATTACAGCAGGATAACAGTGTCTTTGACCGGTACATTGTGTCTCTCCTGTTGCTGCTTTGAATTTTAATCAGCACATAGAGAGATTTTGTAGCACCTTTGAGACTAACTGAAAGAAAGAAATTGGCAGCATGAGCTTTCATAGATTTCAGTCTATTTCCTCGGATGCATTTGGTGTATGGACATGAAGTTACAGGTCCAGCTTTAATGATGGTTGTTAGTGCACAAAGGCATTGGTGGAGCACACCTTTTTATTGACAGGAAAAACCCATCAATGGCTCCCAATATCGCTGCTTTTCCACTACTGTCTCTTCCACTGCAGAGCCCACATTCTGGCAGTTATGGAACAAGTGAATGTTGAGGCAAGAACAACTGGCAACACCTGGTAAAAGTCAAGGAACTATGTCATAAGAACTTCAGGCTCTTGTGGAAGAGCTTTGATAGATGACGATATCACAGTGTTCCTACCTGTATCTTCCAGGCTCACTGCTGAACTTATCCATGGTATGTCGGAAGCTGCGGACTATATCATGCATGCCAACCTGGGTGGTAGTATAGTCATGGTACAATTCGGAATAGGCTGTGATGCTGTCCTTGAAGAGCAACAGGAGATCTATTAATTACAATGACTAATTGTATTTTCCAGAATGTTGAGGTCAGTGCGTGCAACATTATTTTTAAAAGCTAACTGGTTAGAACTGGTTTTCTTAATGATCATATTATGCCCACTAATGCAATTGTGTGTGTCTATTTAGCAGTTTAGGGACTCCTCATGATAGTTGGCCTACCCATTTCTCTAAGAGTAGACCAAAAATGTAGGCAATTGTGTTTCTCCACATCAACAAAGTAGTTTTAACAGTTTTCATCTCCACCAACAAGAAATCTTTTGTAACCTGAATAGGTTTTGATTGCCCACATAAAACCAAAGCCAAATCCAAATAACTTGTATTGCAACAGGGATAGTTCACTACAATATAGTGGCGTTGGGAATATTACACACACACACTGGTTACTGTGGGGATTACATCTCAGACCAGAAGGAAATAAAGAAACCTATGGAGATGGTGAAACAGGCATGTTTCCTTCATGTGATATCTTTATTTGAGGAATTTATAGGTTCGTTGCCATTTGTCAGTCAATCTGTATCTGCCAGGAACCTTAAAGCCCTAAAGCTTGGTCACTTAGGTTTCCAAATTTGTGGACATCAGTACTGAACAAACAGGTAGATACTGATCTTTTACAGTGGCAGATGATATTGGCCAGCATAACTATGTCAATGTAGGTAGTGATGACAATATAGGTAGCAGTGCAATGGCAGAGATGAGATTGAATTCCTGTACCTTGGATCAAATATTGATCAGAACAGAGACTATGGTCAACAAATCAGAAGAAGATTAGGAATGGGAAGAGCAGCTATGAACGAACTAGACAAGACCTTAAAATGTAAAGACATACAATTGAACATTGAAGTTAGAACTGTCCAAATCATTGTATTCCATATCACCATGTACAGATGCAAGAGCTGGACAAAGAAGGAAGTGGATTAAAAAAAAATCAATTCTTTTAAGATGTGGTACTGGAGAAGAGTGCTGAGGATAGCATGGACAGCCAAGAAGACAAACAAATAGGTCCTTTAACAGATCAAGTCTGAAATCTCCCTGCAAGCCAAGATGATCAAGCCGAGGCTGTCATACTTTGACCACACCATGAGAAGAGATAATTGGCATCACTAGGAGGGATGTGCACCAAGTGACACCCTAGAAAAGAGGCAACACCCAGTTGGGCCCTCCTCCCCCATGCCATCTCCCCCATGCTGTTTCCATGCTTCCCCTGCATGCCCCCCATGCTCTCCCCCCGCACATCATCCCATCCTTTCCCTTATCAGAAAAAGGGAAGCAGTACAGGGGGAGGTAGCATGCACTGCTCAAGGGGCACCTCCCAGAAGCCTCCCCCCCCCCCCATAGTGCATGACACCAGGTGCAGAGACGCTGGAACGCTGGAAGGAATGACTCATTCATTCAGAAAATACAATAAGCCTAAGAAATGTAGAGGGCAGTAGAAATAGAGGAAGACCACACACCAGATGCTTAGACTCAGTCAAGGTGGTTATGGGCCTGAATTTGAAGGACCTAAACAGAGATGTGGATAGGGGGTCTTGGAGATGTCTCATCCACAGGGTTGCCATGAGTTGTGGTTGACTCAAGGGCAGTTAACAACAACAGTGATAATGGATGCTTGGGAGCTGACAAGGCTGCTTTTTTTAAGCATGATTTTCTCTGCTGTCCCCACTATCCCCCCCCCCACTGCTGCTACCCACTGATCTAAACAGTGTCATAGACTAACATAAAGATTCCACTCTTTAGTATTCCCACTAATCGAGATGTCCTGATGCTTTGACTCTCTAGGCACTGAATACATTTGTTGTTGTTGTTGTTGTTGTTGTTGTTGTTGTTGTGTCCCGTCAAGTAATTTCCTACTTGTGGCAGCCCCAAGGCAAATCTATGACAATATTTTCTTGGCAAGATTGTTCAGAGGGGGGTTGCCTTTGCTTTCCTCTGAACTGAGTGGGTGTGACTTGCCCCAGATCACCCAGTGGGTTTCCATGGAATTCATACCTTGGTCTCCAGAGTTGTAATCCAATTGCAACACAGATCAAAAATATTATACTATCACTGGCATGTGAAAGAGATCATTACGTCCCATACCCACCTCCCATATGTCTTGCAGGAAGACAAAACAGAAAAACTGTTACCGGATTTTGGGATTTATTCACTTGAGGCTCATCTCTCAGGTGTGTTGCTTCCAGAAGGAATTTAACAGTGTTAATACTAAATCCATCAATGCCTTTGCCAAGCCAAAACCTAATAACATCCTAAACATTAAAAAAAAAAAAAATTAAAAGGACATGTGCTTATTTCTAAATGGTTTAATGGTCTAAAAAAGAGCATATTTCACATTGTCATTCAAATATCACAAAGTGATGCTGCAGTTCTGAGCTTTAAGTTGGTCCGGGGTTCTACACGTAATGCCATATACTTAGCTTTGATGCTTGTTGGCACATACTGAATGGTCTAATGAAACACTGCAGTAAGGGAATCCAGATTGTTTCGTTGAGCCATACAGCTGTGGAAATCTAGATGCATACCTCTGATGAGACATGATATTTACTTGGTAGCCTTTGGCCAGTCTTTATCTCACTCTAACATCATCTTCCATGATGGGATTATAGGCCAGACCCCATCCATTCTCCAGCTACCCTTGGAAAGTTAGTGTTATCACTAATGCCTTGATTTTTAATCACCAAATAACTTTAATTCATTAAGATTTTAAAACAATTAATTGATTCAGTAATTTTTCTTAGATTGTTAAATTTTTAAAAATCACTCAGCATCACTAAACATGGCCAGTAGCTAATTAAACTAATGAGAACTCTCAGTGGGTATCCCACACTGGGTATCACCCGGTGCAGAAAGCGGGACTACTGGGGGGCAGGACTTCTGAGCTGGACCTTTGGGCCAGGGAAATGGCCAAGCAGGCCATGGAAATAGCTGTCTGCCAGCTGCCCAGGCCAGAGAAACTGCCCCCCCCCGAGGCCTGAAGACCACCCTGAGGCCTGGAGTGGCACCTGCATAGCAGTAGCAGTGGCCTTTCTGAGAGTGAGAGATGTTCCCCACCTGACCCTGCCAGAATGTACTCCTCCTTGTGTTGCAGGAACTACACAAACTGAGCCCAAACATTCCACATACTGAACTCTGCTATAGCTCCTTGTCTTCAGCCCCAGGGTTCACCATGTCACTGTGATAGTCCCATCCCAAACAGCCATATAGGGGTCATTCCCACTACAAAAACCTCCAAATCCTGATTCGAGTTATATGCCCCTAGTTCCCACTGGAAATCAATTCTGATCCTCGTTTGTTTGATTCCAGTGGGGAAAAAGTGGAGCAAACACAAAAAGCCTGGGGGGTTTTGGTAGCAGTTATTTTGAGGTTGTTGTTTTTAGAAGAATCGGTTCTGATGTGATTCCTAACAGTGGGAACGCCAGATCAGAATCTTCTTTCTGAGGGGTGAAATTTTGATAGATCCACCATTTCTCCCCTTGCAGTGCTGCCTGTGTACTTGTGTGTGTGTGTGTGTGTTTTTAAATCAATTGACAGAATATGTGATTGATAGAATATGTGATTGTTTGATTTTGTAACTACTTGCAAGGCAAGGAGGGACAAATGGCAGAGGGGGCGACATTTTGACAGATCCACCATTTCCATCCCTTTGCAGCACTGCCTGTGTACTTGTGTTGTTTTTTTAATTAAATTGATAGAACATGTGATTGATAGAATATGCAATTGTTTGACTTTGCAACTACTTGCAATCAAGTTCATTTTTACCCTATTCTACTATGCATTTCTAAATTCCTGACTTCTTGCTCCATCCCTGACTTAAGTGATGTTTGAGAAAACAACATAGATGTAGTGTTACTGATAAAACTGGTAATACATTCTCATTATTCCTCACCAGATTAGTAGTTAGTATAAGAGCTCATATTGCCTGATAAGAGGACTATTTAAATTTCTTAATGAGAAAATTCCATTGATACTCACATGAATTTCTTCTTGAACATTTGGGTTACGCAAGTTTAAATCTGGCTGTTCTTTTCCAAATTGATGGAAGTAGCATTGTTTTCTCAGATCATCATAGTGCCAACTGGAATTCCCCCTTATGCTCACCTGGTTGCACAATAAGCACAATATCTCCTTTTATCAAATTACTTAGAATAATCATTGCTAGAATGCTCAACACAGACATAAGCTTTCTCAGCCTACATACTCCATTAATACATGTTACAGGAATTGTCTTTTTATAATTACTAATTGCTAATTAAGGATAGAAGAAAGCAATTAAGCTACAACCAAAAATGGACACCACATGGGCAGCTGAAACTTTCCACCTATAATATGGATATTTGGCTATGCTGTGACGCCATCATGTGTATTTATCTATCTCCACATGAAATAGGGATGAATTCTGAACTGAGGGAATTTGGAATATTCCTCCAGTCCTTGCCTAAATGTCCTAAAGACATCAGATTCTGTCGGATCCTGGAAGCTAAGCAGGGTCAGCTCTGGTTAATGCTTGGATGAAGGACCACCAATGAATACCAGGTGCAGTAGGCTATATTTCAGAGGAAGGAACTGGCAAAACCACCTCTGAGTATCCCTTGCCTAAGAAAACTGTATGAAATTCATGGAGTTGGAATAGGCTGACAGATGACTTCAGGCAGATGGGCGGGCAGAAACACACACACACACACACACACGGGGAGGGGGGGAATCCTACTGACTGGGAATTTTCATTCCATTACAAGCCGGGTCCAGACCACTACATATTCCAGTCATCCTCATAACGGGGATCATATCTAGGGGCATCACAAGGAAAGCGTGGGAGATACAGACCATACCAGGTGGGGGTGATACCACTGTTCCCCAAATATCTGCCTTTGGACAGAAACAGGCTCTGGTGTTTGCTTCAATACTGTTGGAGCAGTATTGGTGTTGTGAGTGGGATGAGAAAGGAGAAGCCTTATATTTACTTACTTAATTTTTAAAAATTTAATTTTTTAAAAATTATTTTAAAATTTTCTTTAAAAATTTTAAATCTTACCAAAAATTTCACTTTAACCACATGAAACTATGTACATGTAAATACATTTAGGCTGTGCATATGACATTGTAATTCAAAAGTATCATTTTTATTTTGCTAGTTGTTTATGGCACAACTATTGCAATTATTGCCATTACATGCACTGATATATGAGAATTACAATTTATAGGGAACATTAATACAAAAACATTACTAAGGATTCTGTATGGTGTGATGTGGGAGGTCAGTGTGGGTGACACCATGAATTACTCACGCTGGGTGACGCCAACCCTAGTGTTCATTGTTCATATCCTGTCACTCAGTATTTTATCTTGCTTTTCTTTGAATTCTTTCCTCAAACAAAAATGTCCCCTCCCCTTGAGAAGAGGAATGCAGCAAGTGGCAGTGGTGACAACTTATTAAAAAGAGGAGGGACACTGCCAATGGTTCCTATATGGTTCCTAAACAGCAGCCATGCTGCCGGGGGGGGGGGGGGGGCGTTATAGGTGGTGTGATTCAAAAATTTATTTATCCAAGGTCTATTCAGTAATATAGTTTTCTGTCTTCAGACACAGATTTGATGTTTCTTCTGGTATAATTCAGGAAGCAGGTGCCAAAAACTATAACCAAAGCTATAACCGAAAGAAACCATTCAGAATAGACAAAAGTAAAATGAAATTGACCTCTCTTTAATTTGTCTGAATGAAGTTCAAAACAAAACCCAAATCATTTGTGTTGCAAAACACAAAACAATTTATGAAAGCACATTTTGCAAAACATAGCTCTGCTACAGGATCAAATGTTAAAAATAAAACAATAGGGCGGGGAGGTTATTTATTTGTTGAAATCACAGTTTGCGTTTTGCAGTTAAACAAATGAAAGGATCTGCCTGGAAAAATGGGACAAGGCTTTGCAAAAGATAGGCAGACTTTTCCCAAACTGTTCCAATCTCACATTAAAAAGTGGCAAATAAAGAGTGTTCATTCTAGTAAAACCAGTTTCTGACATCTTTTCTGTGATGGAAACAGGCACAAATAATCTAACAATGAGTTGGTTTGTTTTATTCTGATGTCATGGTTGGCAAGGAGAGGAGACAGCTGTGATGAGAAGGCGCCGAGGGTGGGATGCCCATGGAACAAGGGAGAATCTCACAACAAACCAGTCATGTGAAGTGTGTCCTCTCCTGCCAACAGGTTTGTACAGAGACAGGACAAAAGTCAGAAAGGAAGGCAGACTCGGAAAGGATTAAAATCAAGCTAAGTAGGAGAAAAACCAACACTAGTTAATGCTTTAGTAAACAAGCCACTTAGTGAATGCACACATGTTTTAGAGGGACAAATATTTCACAAGAAGCTCAACTTCACTGTCTTTTTTCCTCGGGAACACTCACAGGTGAACAACGGCAGGAGATCTGAAATGCTGTTACTGAGAAACTGACTGATCCTAAATGTGTTTGCTTGGATAATGCACATGATCACGCTCTTAACTGATGATAAACTGGACTTGGAAATAAAGACTTGTTCCTGATATTGGGAGGAAGATACAGCTCTTGAAGGATGCATTGTTGCAATTAAAATTTTGTTTTTTACAGTAATGTTGTTTAACACATTTTACATTTAAAGAGTAAATATTCCTTGCATAAATATTTCTGTTTGCCTAGTGTAATTCCACTATGGCCATAATCCTATTTGGGATATATGCAGGAATAATTGCAAATTGCACCTGTGTATGTTCCTTTTCTGCTTGTTGAAGACTGAGTCATCCCATGCCTCAATCTCCAATCCATCATTTAGTGGCCAGGAGTGGAGGTATATAGTTAGGCAGCATTCAGCTATGACATCCTTCTTGATCTCCCAGGGGTTTTGTTAGCCGTAGCAAGCTTCGGATGCCTATACTCAGTAGTAACTAGTTTAATGTGTTTTTTTATTATTTAGGCTCTTTTACCTATATATGGATTTTGTACTTAGTAATAATTAGATAACTAGACACAAAATAAACTGATATGTAATTACTGCATTAATGTCCCCTAGCTAGGAATAGCTAAAGTGCAATTGGCAAAGCTAAAGTACTAGGATCAAAGCAGAGACCCTTTGTAAAAGCTAAGCTCCTAATTAAGACTGCACTTTTTATGCTAATAGACAACACAGGCAGATCTAACACATTATTTTCCTGACTGTCATTCATTAGCTATTGATATTCATTCATTCTGTACCTACGACAAGTCCATTTATTAGCTATTTAGTGTTTCTGTCCTAATGCTAAAAACAATTACTTCATTCTTATTATTTATGTGTGTTGCTTGCTTGCTTGAAAACTTTGCAATTCCTGTTTTCTTTTCAAGCAGGAGCTCTAAGTGAATTAGAAAACGCAAAGGCTGAGTTCCATGCTCAGTCCAGGCTGAACCCAAAAAGATCGGCCCTTGAAGTAGGTAGGAGATTAAAAGCCAATAGTTACATTGGTGGAGCATAATGTAACCAGCATATCATCATCATCATCCCTTCCTTCTTCACAGAGCCATGACTCTGCTTACAAATTATAACAAGTGTACCATTAAAGAATCCAAAAGTTTACATTATTTTAAAATAAAAAAACTAATAGTTTTTAGTGTTATTGATAGTTTAATACTCTTTTAACATTAAAAAAACTATTAAAATAATTTTAAAACAGTTTTAAAATAGCGTAATTATTTTTAAATATTTTACTGTTACTTCTTTAAATCTAATAAAACATATACAGTTAAAAACACTACCACAAAAACATTAAATTCTCAAAAGTCTGTCAGACGTTTTAAAATGTATGGATGCCAATGGAATAACAGCAATGAGGGGGGTCATTCTAGACTTCCAGCTTCTAATAAAACATGTGGGGGGGGAGAATTAGGGTGGTTTTTGGATTATTAATTTTTTTGCACCAAAACCACCCCAAATTTGCCCAAACCACAGTGGTGACTTTCCTCTGACCTTTCAAAATCCCTTGAACCTCCCCTAAAATATTTTTTAATTGCCCAAAATGTGGTCAACATAGTGTTCAGAAGTGATGTCATGTCACTTCAGGCATATTGAAGCACGCTGATGTGGCCCACTAGGCCCAAGATGGAAAATGACGTCTAGCCCTGCCTTATTTTGTGTCCCCATTAGGCATGTTTATAAAAGCGGTGGGACTGAAAGAAGGGCCTCTTCTGAAAATCTATGGGTCCAGGCAGATAAAGTCTATCTAATAGACTTTATTTCCCCATATAAGTATATGGGAACCTAAGAACAGCTGGCGTTTTTTCTAGGAGCAGTGGCTTCTATTGCCCTGGGTATGCAGGAGAGGTTGCATGTCTGCATATACATCCCTGCAAGTGATGACGCTGCATCGAGAAGTCTTTGGGTACCCTTGGACATCTGGGAATAAAGTTGTTTCTCAAGGAGGTGCTGGATATCTCCTTTTCCATTGGCCTTAAAAGCACTAATGCTAACATAACCAGCAGTTATGCCAGAGAGAGCTATTTACAAGATTTCCTTTTCCCACCATAAGTCCAAATGTATCAGAAATCCAAATGTATTTGGACTAGATTTCCCATCACCAAGCCATCATGTCTGGGATGATGAAGTTTGTTGTCCAAATCTATCTGGCAGACACCAGGAGGGGAAATGTTGGCATAGTTTGCTCCCTGACAGTGATGCCAACCTATATCCTTTACATCACCACCACATATTATTCCATTTCTGCACAACCAAATTCTGCACTCACCCAGTTATTTGGTGGTATAGTTTTCCCATTGAGATGGGCACAATCATGCCAGATGTAATAATCTGTGTACTTTCCAGTCCGGTTGCGACTAAGCTGGAACCACTTATGTTTGTCACTAGTATGGTTTGGGATTAGGTCCATTATCACTTTTATACCTTACATGTCAAGATATAGAGAACAGCAAGTCAAACAACATGCATAGGAACTGTTCTTCAAAGAGAAATAGGTTTGTTTTTTTTTTAAAAAAAAGACATGTGCAAGAACAAATAAAGTTTACCTATCAAAGAGGCTTATTGTAAAAATTATTTTGCTAACCCATACAAAGCACTTGATCCTACGTAGAGGGAAAATGCTGTAAATATTAAGCATTGTTACAAAGAATGGCTAAGCAACCTATTAAAAGGATCTGTGGAGATACAATCTCTGAAGACAAATAGAGTTAAGCGGCATCTAAAACAATTTTTAGATCTGAACAGTTTTCTAGCAACCAAGGACTGTTTCACACTACCCAATTATAGCATTATGATTCCACTTCATCTGTCATGTCTGCATTCTGTGGAATCCTAGCGTTTCTGAGGCACTAGAGTGGTCTAAATGCTCCATCATTAAACCGTAAATTCCGGGATTCCATAGGATGTTGCCATGGCAGTTAAAGTGGAATAATAGCACTACAACTGTGTATTCCGAAAAGGCCTTAAGCATTATTTAAAAAATTAAAATAAATGTATAGCTTAGATACAAGTAATTGTATGCAGAAGGATTACTTCCCAATCTCTTCCTTCCATTTGCACCCCTAGAAAAGCTGATCTTGAGGGTATGGGAATCTATAGGGATGGCACAGGATGTGCGGGAGGGAACATTAGATGAAAAACTGGTGGAAGCTATAAAACCTTCTATATTCAGTCATCCCTCCCCATCAGTAAGAGGAAAACTAATTTCCACCCATGGTAGGGTGCCTTTGGATCAAAATCCGTGTCATGAGATGAAGGTTCTCCTTAAGTTATGGAAGCAAAATTAGAAAATGAGCTCAACTCAGGTAACACCATTCCAACACACACACACACACACACACTGAAAACAGGCACTGTTCCTTGAGAGCAAAGCCAACCTTTGTCATGGATCGCTGCAACCAGGATCTCAAAATCCTTCATTGTGCCAAACATCGGATCTACGTCTTGGAAATCCTCTATTCCATATCCAAAGTCTTGTAGAGCGGATTTGTAAAAAGATGTGATCCAAATTGTTTTTATGTTGAGATACTGGACATAATCCAGTTTTTCTTGGATCCCTGGTTAGAGAAGCAAGGGATGGAGAAGAACATACATTTCCTTTAATCATGGTACAAACTGAAGTGCCTGTAGTAGGAAAGCCAATGTTCAGGTCCATGTCTCAGTCCATGCTATCTAATAGATCTTATCTCCTTATATGGGCCAATCTGGGCCCTGGGATAATTAGGGGATGCCCTTTTCTCAGTCCTATCACTGTCACAAGCATGACTGATGGGGGTCTTCTCAGTGGCTGCCCCTAGACTCTGGAATGCTAAAATCTTTCGTTCGGGCAGGCTTTTAAAACAGAAAGGTATTTTTAATGGGCTATGGCTGCTGTATTGTTTTAGATTGAACTGTTTTAATATCTTTTCATCTTTTAATGGTATTTTATCTTTTTAAGTGTAGTTATGAATCATTTTAACGTTTTAATACAAAATATAATAAATATTGGGGCGAAACAGATGGGCAAGAAAAAGTGGCTTGAAACTGTCTTTTCTGAAGCCACATTGAAACCCCACCAACTGCACCACCAGCTCCCAAGGCAGCTGGAGTGCTCATGTCATGACCACTTGACATGGCTTCAAGCCAGGAAGAAGCGGAAAAAAGCTGCTTCTTTTTGAAATGGATTTTCTCTGCATAAGGACACTTTTCTGCTAGCTTCAAGGCATGTGTCATCTAAACGCCACGCCTTCAAGCTAGTCTGAAAGCACCTCTTTTTGCCTGTCTGTTTAGCCCCTATTTCATATACAATATAATTTTATATTTTAATGTTTTGTCATTTTTTTATTTGTAAAGCACCTTGTACAGTGATGGTGCTATAATAAAGAAATAATGATGATGATTATCATGGATGATGATGATTATTACAGTTGGTCCTCGCTATCCAAGGATTCCAGATTGACAGATTCAACCATCCACAGCTTGAAAATGTTCCAAAAAAGTTCCAAAAGGCAAAACTTGATTTTACCATTTTATATAAGGGACCCCATTTTACTCCATTGTATAACAATGGGTTGGGTGTGTGAGTGAGTGTTGGCCCAGGAATCAAACGCCAGTGGATACCAGGGCCCACTGTCTTATGAAAAGTTTAATCCTATTTTAATGTTCACTTTTTGTTTGTTTTATTTGTATTGTGTTTTTAAATGGTAAGCCCCAATTTGAGTCCCATTTTTTGGGAGAAAGGCAGGACATGAAAAGGTGGTGGTGGTGGTGCTTAGCAAATTAAAAAATGTGGGACTAAACAGGCAGCAGTCATGTTCCAGTTCTTCAATCATTATGAAGCTCCGTTAGGATGACCTTCAAAAACTTACTTTTTCTTACCCAATTTACCTATAAAGCATAGTGGGTCACTATGGGGCTGTACAGACTGCCCAAAAGGGGCGGTGTGTACACACCCAAATAAGTGCCAGGATGGGGCCAGGGCTGCTTCACCGGAAGCCCCAGAGGCCCAATCCTGGTGCTTCTCCAAGAAGTGGTGAACTGCCACTTCTCCATGGCCTGAAAACAGGGTGCAGCAGGCACCCTGGGTGTCAGCTGCACCCTGCAATCCACAGAGGTTCCTCGGCGCCCTCCGGTGGCGCCATGATGTCAGGCGCATGCCACGTTGACTAAATGTGGTGTGCGCCAGTACACCATCATGGTACTCATATATGGACGGCGCCATTTTAAAATGGCGCCATCCATACGCAGTAGAGCTGGGGAGGGTGTAAATGCTGCACACTCCCCAGCCCTACTCACACCCCACAGACGGCCCTTTTAAGTTGTCCGTATCGGGCCTATGAGGATAAAATGAGCATGGAAGAGTACCCTTTACACTGCCCTGATCTTGATGGAGACGAGACTATTATTAATGAATTAAAGTCAGCTAAAGACTTTGATGGACTTTTAATCATGTGCAGTTTGCTGATATTTAGTATTCTCCCTTTTAATTAATGTTAATGGACTCAAAAAAGTGACCCCATCACATTCAGAGGTAGCATATTCCCAATATCTAACAGCTCTCCCTGTCAGGATATTTTTCCTAATGTTTATGTGGAATCTCTTTTCCTGTAGCTTGAATCCATTGTTCTGTGCCCTTTTCTCTTGAACAGCAGAAAAAAAAGTTTGATCATGCTCAGTATGACATCTCTTCAAATATTTAAACATAATTGTCATGTCACCTCTTTGCCTTCTCTCCCCAGGCTAAAGAAACATATTGTGTTCCTTCAAGTCATTTCCAACTTGTGGTGGCACTATGGCAAACCTATCACAGAGTTTTCTTGTCAAGATTTATTCAAAGATTTCATTAGTGACGAAATTATGATTATAATCTCACTCACAAGACAGGAAGGAGTTGTTTGTAAATGTTATGTACATGGTTAGTACGTATATATGTTTAGTATGTTTAGTATGTATGTATGACTATACTTGTGTGGCAGAATCAGAAGGAAAACTACTGTTATAGGGTAAAGTTCAGATGAAAAAGGATGGTGAGTTAGAGGAAAAGAGGGGTTTATAGTAAGTAAGAGAAAGTAAGAGTAAGTGAGAAATTTGCGAGAGAACAAGTGGGATAGGAGGTATTAAGAAGAAGGTAGACTTGGAAGAAGATCAAAGTTGTAAGGTGGAGATTAGAGAAGGAAGTTAGTTAGTAAAGGGAGATCTGATATGATCTGAAGAATAATGTATTGTCTTGTATTGTTTTTTTTATATTGTTATTGTGAAACAGTCTTGTATATGTCTATTGCTTATTTGTTATTGTTATTTGTTTAATAAAAAATTAAAATTAAAAAATAAATAAAAAAAGATTCAAAGATTTGCCATTGTCTTCCTCTGAAGCTGAGAAAGTGTGACCTGCCCCAACATTTCCCATGGCTGAACAGGATTTGACCCCTGGGATCCCAGATTCCTAGTCCAACACTCAAACCACTGTCCCATGCTGGCTCCCATGTTTGGGTTACGTCTGAGAAGAGACATGCAGGATATCTGCTTAGTCCCAACTAAATCAACAGCTGAATGGTGAGTCAACATATCATAAATCCAACTGATTAAATTGCTCCACTGTAGTCAAGACTAATAGGATTTAGACAATAGTTTTACCTGAGAATAGGTATCCAGTTTCCTTCATCCAGAAATAACTTTCTAGAATTTTTAATTTCAAGGAACATTAACTTGGAATACTGGTAAGGTACAAGTAGGTAATAATTTCAGGGTAAACATACAGCTTTCTATTTTCTGTTAGGTAAACTGTTTGTATGTTTATGACCATCATTTCCCCTGTGACCATCTTGATTACTCTGCCGGTTCCCAAAAGACTTTTTATCCTTTCTCAATCAGAGCTGGTGCAAATTTCTCATAGCCTGATACCCAATGTTCAGGTTGAGCAAGCGGCTTTGATGCTGTTATCTATTCTTGCCTGGTAGCTATGGGGTTAAGCTGACATTCCAGAAAAGGACATGCTGAAAGCTTTGGGGTGAGCTACAGTGGCCATGTGTCCTCCATTAGAGAGGGTAGTCCTCTGCTTTAAGGACTGCTGAACAAACTTTAAAAATAAGATGGGAGTGGTAGGATTTTGAAGTTGGCCCTTTGTGGCAGACTGAGTGTAGGCAGCCAGACAGGAGATGGAGCAGGCGCACTAGTCAAGTGGTATCAGTGAAACATTTAAATTATAGTTACTGCTGCTAAAATGTGCACCTACATATTTTATTTACAGCATGTAAAATGTTATGAACATTTTATGCAAATTAATGTTGCATTTAATGATCACTCCCTCCTTTTTATTGGATGGTCACCCAAAGGTGAGTTGTGTCCATGTTTGAATACTTTGAGTGTATGGCCAGCATGGCATAGTGTTTTGAGTATTGCACTATGACTCTGGAGATCAGAGTTCAATTCCCAGCCAGCCATGAAACCCAGTGAGTGACCTTGGGCAAGTCACACTCTCTCAGCCTCAGGGGAAGGCAATGGCAAACCTCCTCTGAACAAATCTTGCCAAGAAAACCCATGATAGTTTTGCCTCAGGGTCATTGTAAGTTGGAAATTACTTGAAGGCACACAACAACATGCTTCATTATTATTATTTAAAATGTTGGTATGCAGAATTTCCAAAATATAGACTGCTGCATAGTAGCTGTGTGAAACATCAGCCAGCCAACCCTAAAAGACCTACCAAAATGCTACCCTCAATGCTATTGAGTTTTTAAAATAAGTCTGGGGCCCTTTCACACAGTACATTTACAATACTATGATTCCACTTTATCTGTATGGCTGCATCCTATGAAATCCTGAGGTTAATGGTTTGGTGAGGCTCTAGAGCTCTCTGTCTAAGATTTGTCAATACCCCTCCCTCAACTGTAAATCCCAGGGTTCCAAAGGACAAAACCATGGCTGTTAAAGTGGAATCAAAGAGCTATAACTGTGCAGCCTGAAAGGATCCATGTTTTGATTTATTGCTAAATAAGAATAAGAAGGAGGAGCCATCCATGCATGTATGTGTGCATGCACTGCACTACATCCTGGCTGCAACCATGAAGAAGGCCTTCTCCTATTTCTTCGGCTTCTGATAGAAGAGGGTCTTTGAGTAGGATATAAGAATGGCTATTCTGGATCAGACCAAAGGCCAGTCTATTCTAGCACTATGTTCCCATACAGTCCAAGCAGAGGCTCTGGAAAGCCCCCATAAGCACAATAGCACCCTCCTGCTCATGTTCCCAAGCCACCAGTATTGAGAAGAGCCTGCAGGTTCTGATCGGAAGTATACAGCTGTTATTATAGCTTTATATTCCATAACCCGTCCTCCTTATCTTTCATAATTTTGTCCAAACCCAAAGATGGTGGATGATTGCTTAACTCTGTGAAGTGTGAAGGAGGAATAATAGTACTTCTTTAATCTGTCTGGAATCACCCAGAATTTGGTCTCAGTGGATAACCTTCCATACTAGCATCTTATTATTAAACAATAATGTGCTCATATGAGAAAAGCCTGAAGACATCCTGTTTAGTGATTCCTCATATATTGTTGGACTTCAGTTTCTGAAGGTCAGGGATCTGTAGTCCAACAACAAGTATTCCCAGGTCAGGGATCTGTAGTCCAACAACAAATAGGGACTCAAGGCTAGAAACCAGCAGGACATTATGCAACTTGCCAATCATAAGTAAGAGTTATCCATTCACCAACATTTTCACTTGTTTATCTACCCAACAATTCCCAAGAGGCTCATCTAGCTACAGCATGACAGAGGAGCCCTTGATCTGCATGCAAAAGGTCCTAGGTTTAATCACCAGCACATCCAGTGGCCATACTGGCTGAAGGATTCTGGGTGGTGTAGTCCATAAATAGTTTTCATTCTCTCACTATGACTGAAACATAATAATATTTTTGTTATTTAAATTTAATGTATGCCATTAATTTTAATGCAT
Organism: Urosaurus nigricauda; assembly: GCA_034509955.1. NCBI lineage: Eukaryota > Metazoa > Chordata > Lepidosauria > Squamata > Phrynosomatidae > Urosaurus > Urosaurus nigricauda. Next base: position 353,186,706 of record JAOEGL010000001.1, on the reverse strand, counting down.
GCAAATTCATTTAAATATATGCAAATTTAAAAATTAACATTAGACAATAATGATGGAGCCACAGTAAAGACAAAGCAACTGGGTGCTTATAATGTGCCCCATATCAAACAGCTGGTCAAGTCATCACTTTCCACATGGTTCCCAAACATTGTGACTTTTAATGCACCATTTGATAATGGCTGTTATTGATTAACAATCTGATAGGAAACTTTTCCAGATGACCATTAAAATCACCTTTCCTGCAAGGTTCCATATGATGTATTGGATGAACTTCCTTGTCTCATAGTCATCTACCGTGTATTTCAACAACACAGTTCCAATAATACCTTTTCTTTAAAAACATTTATTAGTGGGCAATACTATCAACTTGGCTTCATCCTGTATTACTTTCTCTACCACAGAAATGTTGCATGCACTCACCTTTGAGATCACCATTTCCATCCTTGTTGGTGTCCTTAAATGACCGAGGATAGATCTGGTAGATGGGGCTGGCTTGCCACCAGCCAAGACATTTGGGGGACATGACAATGATTGCCACTGTAGCAGCCAAAAGCACTAGAGAAGCAGCAATGATCAACCAAAAAAGTATCTCTCTGGTAACTCGGTAGCGTGCCTGAGTTGAAAACTGAAGGAGTACCTCTTTGGGCATACCAGCATAAGGCCGTAGGGTTAACTCTTGCATAGGCCCTAAATCCAAGCCAACAGCACACAGTTTTGGCAAGGCTTCTTGGCTAACAGCATCAGCCTCCATTTCCTCCACCTCCTCACTCTGAACGAACCCATTGTTCTCAAAACCTTCTTTTTCGCTCATCTCAACAAAGATCCCCTTACTGTCTTTGTCAACCATTTTCACTCAGCTCTGTCTCATCCCTCTTGCTTGCTGCAGCTGGAAGGAGGCAGGAAGAATACCTTGAGTTGGTGAAATACCTTAGGTTAGTGTCATTAATCTCTGGTTTAAAAATAAACCTGAGCAACCAGTCCAAAGTCTGGGTAAGATTAAGAGCATCAAGTGCCCCAACCCCTTGGAACAAAAGCCTTTTCCTCAAACTGGCAGACTGTTGCAAGAGAACAAAGGTCCTGCTCATTCCAAGTATACTTCAAAAGAAAAAGTATGGCACTTCAGGAATGGAGATTGAATAGGGCTGCTCCTCAGCCACTCCTTTTTGGCAGGGCATCTGTGACTTTTAACACTTTCAGGCAAGGCAAGCAGTGCTGGCAAAGTATTATTGTCATCGCCTTGATCTGAAGGAAGAGGCGGGCAATATAAATAAATTATTTATTATTATTATTATTATTATTATTATTATTATTTTCACTCCTATCTACCAAGCTGATTCCAGACAATGGCACTGGGAAACTCATTCTTCTGGCTATCATGTTGAGTGCTGCCACAGGTGCTATCCCATCCCACCCGTTGTACAGTTTAATATCTATATGAAATCACTGGGATTCTTCAGTTTGAGTGCCACCAGTAAGATGATGATACTCTGCTCTATTTAAGCTGGCACTGCACAAATGCTGGACCAATGCTCAGATACTTTAATGTGCTGGAGGAGGACTAAGAAACTCAAACCGAATCCCATTATGATGGTGGCTCTGTGAATTAGTGGTTCTCTGGTCTGGGAATTGGGTAAATGTCCTGTCCTGGATGGGATGGGTCCCTGATAGGGGTACAGTACTTCTAGATCTATCTCTGTCACTGTTGCATGCAGCTTCCAAAAGACTGGGGGGTTTTTTACCCCCACCCCCCACCCCAAGGGCTATTTTTGTGACCTCCAAGTGTCCCTCAAGTGCACTGCAGGGGGTGTGGAGGGCATTTCCACCCTGGGGACAAGATGAAATTTTGTAAAAAAAAAAATATCAAATACAATGTTTTGCCCCCAAATGCTCCAAGATGTACACTCATTGTCATGAGATGCATTTCTACCACATTATAACACTTCCCTGAGCCAATTTAGGCCCAGGAGATGCCTTTGACTCAAGGGCAGTTAACAACAAGCCGTTATGGCCCTACAAGGTCTCCTAGGGGGAAAATTGCCCCTTCACTAGCCTTCCACAGTTGCCCACCCCTGCTTTAAGGGAAGGACTATATTGAGTTACAGACTGCTTGGTACCAAGGGCTGCCTGCCTACAATACAGGCATCTCCACTTAAAAAAGGATCAAGCAGCAAGCTGTCAGAGAGATTTTGTATAGGATCCTAATGCCAATCAGGCTCGACAGTCCTGGGCCAAAGAGGCAAATAGTCTGTGCTCATATGAGCAACGTTCTCATGTTGCTGTAATTTTTCTTTCTCCCTCCCTTTGCTACCACCCTTCCTGCATGTAGAAAGCCAGCATATTAGGAAGAAGGTCAAATTGATCCATTTCCTTTGGTTGTGTTAGATTATTGTATTTCTGCACCACCACCATCCAACCACAGGGAGCATGAGGTCCCACCACCCAGAAACCATGTACGTGTACAGATGCGAGAGCTGGACAGTAAAGAAAGCAGATAGGAGGAAAATCCATTCATCTGAGATGTGATGCTGGAGAAGAATGCTTAGGATACCGTGGACAGTCAAATGCTTTGATTGAGAGTTCTTGCATGGCAGGGGGTTGGACTGGAGGGCCCTTGTGGTCTCTTCCAACTCTATGATTCTATGAAAAAGACAAAGAAATGGGTCCTTGAACAGATCAAGCCTGAAACCTCCTTGGAGGGTAAGATGATCAAATTGAGGCTGCCTTACTTTGGCCACATAATGAGAAGGCATGGATCACTAAAAAGGCAATAATGCAAGGAATGGTAGAGGGTAGTAAAAATTGAGGAGGACTGCATGCCAGTTGGTGGACTCAATCAGGGAGTTCATTGGCATAAATTTTCAGGAACTAAGTAGAGCAGTGGATGATAGGGGACCTTAGAGATGTCTCATACAGGGTCACCATGAGTTGGAGATGACTCAAGGACAGTTAACAAGAACAAGATTATTGTATGTAGGAGCATTTGATGTTGGGTAGCATTCAAAGATATGACAGCTCTGTGCAGAACTGTACAGAATTCTGGAATCTGTTGGCATCATTGTGTGATGGAACCATTCCCAAGTTGTATTGTGTTTAATACCCAGGCCATGCAAAGGTTGCTGATGTCCTTAAATGTTCTGATTTATTAGATCTTTTATGGGTAGAATAAAAGATCACATCACTTGCCAGTAAAAGAGCTTTTCATATCTTACTGCCCCCCCCCCCCTTTGCCAGAGAATTCCTCAGCCCTTGATTCATTAGGAAGTTAAAGCCAATAAACCCAAAATTGCAATCCTGTGCATACTTACACTGCTTGAGTAGTGGATAGAAGGCCTCAATACCTGTAACAGAACAAAACTGGGGGGTGGGGAATGTTGTCATTGTTAATTACTGTCCAGTCTGCTTCCATCTATGTCCCATCTATGTTTCTTACCTGTAACTGTAGTTCTTCAAGTAGTCATCTGTGAGTTCACACAAATGGGTTATTCTGTGCAAGTGCAGGATAACCCATTTGTGTGATTCACAGAGACCATGATGAAGGAGGATAGGTTGCATACCCGTAACTGTAGTTCTTCAAGTGGTTATTTGTGAATTCACACTAATGGGTTATCCTTCACTTGCACAGAATAACCGTTTGTGTGAACTCACAGATGACTACTCGAAGAACTACAGTTACAAGTAAGCAACATAGATGAGACATAGATGGAAGCTGATTGGACAGCGGGTATCCATGGCCAAGCAGGGATTTACACCAGTCCAGCATCCAAACCACTACACAATACTGGCTCTCTAGAGAAGGCAACAGACCATCTGCCATGGTCCAGGCCTCCGAGGGAGAGATCTGCTGGACTTTCTCCCTTCCCCACTGCCATTACCTTCCTGTCTTGTCTCTTTAGATTGTAAGCCTGAGGGCAGGGAAATGTCTAATTAACAATTTATAAGCCATTCTGTTAGCCTTTTAGCTGAAGAGTGGGGTAATAATAATAATAATAATAATAATAATTCTACAGATCCCTGGATTCCATTGGATGGGGTTACAGCAATTAAAGTGGTGTCAGATTGCAATATTTCTACAGTGTAGATGCACCCTGAAAATGGGGAGGGAGACACTTTTTGGGTACCTGGCTGAGTGGCACATGTTGCAAAACAAAGCATTGTGCTACAGAGATTCCAGGAATCTGCCCTTCCATTTTACCAAAACACACCTGGCCCATGTGGCCTTTCTGAGGAAAGCATAATTATGGGTGGCTGGAACTTCAAGTTACAGCTGTGTGCGCGCACAAAACAAGGGTATTGCCCCTCCAAATAAGATTTCAATCATGATTTAATTATTTTCCTTCAGTCCCCAAATTTCTAGCATTTCAGAGTGTAAGACAGTGGAAATCGTTCATACCAAGAATTGCCCCTTTTCTTTGGATACTTAAAAGTCTATCTCTAAATACTCATCTGAATTTTTTTTTCGTTGTGATTTCCAGTCATTTCTGAATTATGATTACCCTAAGGGTTTGATGGGGTTTTCCTGCAAGTTTTGTCCAAAGATGGTTTGCCATGGCTTTTCCCTGAGGCTTACCCAATTTCACCCAGTGGGTTTCATGGCTGAGCTGGAAATCGAATTCTGGTCTCCAGAGCCATAGTCCAACACTCAAACCACTACACCATGCCAAGTTAGTGCAGTGCTAGAAATCTAGATGCTGAAGGAAAAAAGAATATGTTGGGGACAATTTGGGGTGGCAATGCCTTCATTCCCTCACACCGTAGCTACACATCTATAAAGCCCACCAGCTGGCATAGTCCTTTTCTTTGTAATGCATGTAATAACTTGCTAGTTCATACTTTGACTATTGCTCCCATCTGACATCAGTAGGCCTGGGGTGGGACAGGACTGAACTGCAGGGAACCAGACTCAAAGGTCCATATTTTATAGAGCCATTAGTGATAGAGCACATGGGTTGTTGTTGTTGCTTTTTGCAGAAGGGACCCAGTTGAATCATTGGTGAGGCTGGTTAAAAGGATTGGCTAGCAAGTGCTGGAAAAATTCTTTGCCCAATATGCAAAGTGATCTTATAGCAACTTTGAGACTGTGTGAAAGAAGTCGTAGGATATGTAGACTTGGTCTGCACCCTCAGATGCATGGAGTGAACGCATGCATTGGAGAAAGGAAACCAAGTCTATGGAAGCTTATGCTACAACTTCTTTCACAGAGTTAATCTTGGCATACTCATATTCCACTCTGACACAGCTGTCTTTGAATTCTTTGCCCAATGCTAAAGAAGAGGGTAGAAGGCTGAGCTAGGAAAGCAAGTATTTTGACTTAGGCTCCTGCTGTGCTGCAGAATTAATAATGCAGCTTGAAAATGCTTTAACAGCCATGGCTCCATCCTATGGAATGCTTTGTTGTAGCATCAGAGCTCCCTAACAGAAAAGGCTAAATATCTCACAAAATTACAAATCCCAGAATTCCATAGCCTTCAGCCATGGAAATTAAAGTGGTGTCAAACTACATTAATTGTGCAGCACAGATGCAGCCACTGAGAATGAACAGTGGTTATCTGGCCACCCAGATGTTGTCGGACTGTAACTCTCAGTACGCATTGCTTTTGGGCAGCTCAACAGAAGCTTGGAGGGCTTCATGATACAGTACCCTCTCCTAACCTAGGGTAAGACCATCTCCTACATCCAACTGAACTCCGTGGGACTTGCTGCTGAGCAGAGAGGCATTACATCCAACTGAAGCAATTGCTTGCATTCAAATTGTTACAAGCGTAAAAAGTAGGGGGTATCATCCAGTCCAAGCCAAATTCAAGAGGAACTTCAAAGTAAATTTCTCCCATTTAAGTAAATGAAACATGGGACTGTTAAATTTTGACTGGATTGTAACCTCCAAGGTAATCCTTGGCCAGCTTTTGGTTTCTTTTCCCCAAGATTATACATTAAACATCTTTCTAGGTGTTCCAGACCAACGTTTGGCTGATTAATTCAGAATTAGTGCCTCTCCCCATCTCCCACACCACTCCAGGGTTTCTCAGCCTCCTGATCTCTCTATCTTTCCTTTATCCCAAAACACATACTGTATTGTTGCAACTCCCATCCCTATTCTGCATTTCTGCCAGAGGCTTCTTTCTCACTTTGCCCCATTAATTTGGTTCTTCCTTCACAGACTGCTGGCTTTCTGAGACAGGCCTTTAGGTATTAAAGGCCCAGCAATCTCAGAGATAATAAAAGCGGCTGGTAAGAAAGCAACTCTAGAGATGGCTATAGTACATTCAGAGGCAAGAGGAAGAGAAAATTTGTAGTCCATCATTCCTCCTTCCCTCTTAACACAGGGATGCATCAACTTGAAGGTGCTAAACCACAGATCCCAGAAGCCTTATCCAGTGTAGCCAATGATAAGAGATGCTGGGAGTTGCAGACACTAGAAGGGCCACATTTTCTCCAATGCATGCGCGCACACATACACTTGTGGCCAAAATATTTGGCTTTCCTCCTCTCTGCAGCTTCTGAATATGCACCCATCTTCTCAGCGCTTGTTTCCCTTCTACTTTGGCAATCCCATTTCTGGCCTTCAGTTCCAGATCATTCCCTATTTCCAGTATCCTTTGTTGGAATGCCTGGTTTGCCTTGGCCTGTTGTTTTTTCAGACCCAACAAGATGTAGTGAACTGTGCTACCAAAGCTGGGCTATGGAGACTCCAGCTCATAAAGTGACCACTGGTCAGCCACAATTCTTCATGTATACCTTCAGGTCACCTGTCAACTCAAGGTGACCCTATGAGTTTCATAGAATTTTCTTAAGTAACAAATAATCAGAGGCGGTTTGCCATTGCCTTCCCCTGAAAGATACCTTACAGTTCCTGGCATTTCTTGGTGGCCCCCATCCAAATTCTCAGCAGGCCTGTCCCTGCTAAACTTCCAAGAGCAGACAGGATATGTAGGATTGTTATAGGGATAAAATAGGGACAGGAAGAACCATGTATATACTTCACTGAGTTGAAAGCCAAGACATAGCATTTATTTCCAAACCTGGAGAGTGGCCATCTTAACATGGGAGTACACACACACAACAAGAATGTATTGGCAGGCTTTGGAGAATCCCAAGGTTTGCAGAAGTACAAAAGTGACAAGGCTGGAATAGGAGGTGGGAAAGCCCATGGACAAACAGAAAAGTAATTAAAATCACTGCATGTCTAAATAGCTCACCTTGCAGTAAATACGGAGAAGCTGCTTTTGAAATATCCTCAGGGACAAAAGCCCCATATTCAGAAAACTTGTGCTCAATTCACATGCAAAATTGCATGTTTAAATGTTGAATAAATTGTACCTCAAGGCCTAAATTACAGCATAGACTGCCTTTAATTTTTGTTTTTCTCTGCTAAGCACAGGCTTAGGGAACAAATTCACATCAGCAATGCATAGTAATATTTTGCTGCCAGCCACCTCATGTTTTTGCTGCTTTTAATCTTCCAGCCCTGGATGTCATTGCTTATGTATCCAAAACATACATCTGATGAAACCACCCTTGGACAATAGGGTGGTTTCATCAGATTTGGTGAAATTCCAAGATTTAGCAAAGTTCAAGACATTTTTAGAAAAGAGGTCCTAAAGGAGACTGAACATGATCAGTGAGTGCAAAATGGTGACTGGCATTTTGTTTCAGCTCCCACTCCTAAGTATAATTTCAAGACTCCTGCTTTCTCCCTTCCTCTACTTCTATCCTTCTTTGCCTAAGACAGGAATGGACAAACTCTAGGGGGTTGGGCCCATTTTTTCAACCTCCAGATGCTCTCAGAAGTACCAGCCTTTCAGAATGAACCCAGAAGTTCCCAGATCACTTCTTCTTTTCAAAACAAAAACAAAACAAAAACAAACCCAAAGCATCACCGGCTAAAATGAAATGTTTAGCAAAAATCTATGGCCCAAATCCTCTTGATAACTTGAGCAGACCAACTGAATCAATACACAGTAGGCCCTTGGTATCTGCTGGGGTTTGGTTCCAGGACCCTCTATAGATAACAAAATTAGTGTTTGCTTGCTCACTTGCTGCCCCTCACTCCTGGAACCTTCTTCCCCCACATGCACGCCTCATCACTTCCCTAACCAGGTTCAAAACTGAGTTAAAGACTATATTATTTAGGGAAGCTTTCCCAGGACTGTGCCATCCGCCCCAGGATGCCTCCTTTTAACTTTGTATTAAGAAGCCATGCCCTCCCTCCTGTCCATCTGCCTTGGTCCTGGCCCCAGAGGGAGAGAAGAACCACTGGACCTCACCCCCTTTCCCATCACCTTCCCCTCTTCCTTTTGTGTTGTCTCTTTTAGACTGTAAGCCTGAGGGCAGGGATCCGTCTAATTTATGATTGTATGTACAGCACTGTGTAAATTTACAGCGCTATATAAATAAAGGTTAATAATAATAATAATAATAATAATAGTGGATGCTCAAGACCCATTATAGACAACGGCACGGTAAAATGGCGGCCCTTATATAAAATAGCAAAATCAAATTTGGCCTTTTGGAATTTTTATGTTTTTGGAATATTTTCAAGCTGTAGACAGTTGAATCCATGGATAAGCAACCTGTGGATATGACGTGCCGAGTGCAACTCGGGTACGTGTTGACCCAATATTTAAATGTTGCTTCAGTGTGTCTACAACAGCTGAGAGTAAATTAATATGACTCAGGCCCTTGTTTTACAGAAGAATCCCTCTTGATGGTAAAATTGCCCATTACTAATTTATTTGAAAACGTTTGTGGGATAAACATCCTCCCTCTGGAGTTGGTTAAACTGCTGTGATAGAGAGCACACATGATTTGTTCCCCTGACCTAGAACATCTGCCTAAGCTGCCCATCCAGCCATTGGCAGCCAGGAATGAGCATGTTTTTCCCCCAGCTTGCCCTACATCTCAGCGATATAAGAACAGCTCAACCAATCACTACCATCTATTCCACATCACAATGTAGGCTAGAATTCACGAAGGCAGTTACAAATGTGCAAAAACCTTAGTTCCATAGCTACACAGGGTCTTCTGATCTGATTCCTCCCTTCCCACTAACTGGACAGCAGCCTGTGTCATTCACAGGGGTCTGTTCCCTTGTCGGTCAGGAAGTAAATGACTGATTTCCCACAGCTTCCCATGAGTGATCTCTCGTGGGACAGGCAGAAACAGAGTCCCTGTTGCTATTCCCCCTTTTGCTGGAAATTGCTCATGCAGAGGGTAAGAACATTAATCACCTTCTTCTCAACTGACAGAAGAACAGATTCCTGTCGATTGCAGAGGCCGCTTTCATGTCCCTACATATTCCCTAAAGTAGGGAATATATGTGTGCGTGTATGTTGTGTCTTCAAGTCATTTCTGATTTATGGAGACCCCAAGGCCATATCATGGGGTTTTCTTAGCAGGATTTGTTGAGAGGAGGCTAGCCTTGTGGCTTGTTTTTAGCCATTGCCTTCCCCTGAGGCTGAGAGAATGTGACCTGCCTAAGACCACCCTGTGGGTTTCACGGCCAAGCCGGGAATTGAACTGGGTCTCCAGAGTTGCAGTCCAACACTCAAAACCACTATACCACACTGGCTGTCAACTGCAGTGACTAGGGGGGCTAGAGATCATAAATATGAACCAGCCATTGACATAAAATTCTAGGTTATGCATTCATAGAATCATATGAGTTGGAAGAGACCTCAAGGGCCACCCAGTCCAACCCCCTGCCATGCAGGAATACCCAATCAAAGCACCCCTGGCAGATGGCCATTTAGCCTGTTTAAAAACCTCCAAAGGAGGAGACTCCATTACACTCAGAGGGAACATGTCTCACCATTGAACAGCCATTGATAACCTCTGTCATGACCAACAAATGTACTGGCAGAGAATTTCTTTTCCAAGTTAGTTCAGAAAAAATAGACCTTTTAAATAGTTTATCCTCACTCCCATTGTAAATTTAGAGGACTGGACAGTATCTCTCCTCTTTTTCAGCCAATTATAGTGGCACAATCATCTACTTGCTTGAATAATTGGGAATTATTCCCAGGTTTCATGTTTCTCTGGAATCTATGGAAGCCATTGGAGGGATAGGCGACCCTGCCAGGAGGCAGGACGCTGAACGGCATGCTTCCGATTGTAGGTGACAACCAGGGAGAAGACCCTTTCCAAGGGTGGTAACCTGGGATCAGAATGCCTACTGTGATGGCACAAGGCAAAAGCTTCTCCCCAAGTTAATAGATGTATTTTATTTCTATTTTTAACTTTTAACAAAACCACTTCAGAATTCAGTCATGCTGCCATGTAGAATAAAGAGCTTTACGTTTGCCTATGACCGAAGTCCACCCAATTCAGGAGTTGTCCTTCAGCAATGGTCAACCAGATGCCTTCAGGAACCTCACAAAAAGGTGGTGACAGATGATGGTGGTCATAAACTTCTTGGTGGGCAACATTTGCTTTTCAGAAACTGAAGTGAAACCTGCAACAAAATGTTGCAGTGTGATGGGCCCCTCCTGCTCAGGGTACTGGTAAGCAGCTAGCCATCGCCCCCTTCCATAACACTCAATTGCATGTCTCCTTCCTCCTCCATTTCAGAGTTTTCCATTTCTGCCCCAGTTCAACTGTCGAGCCAGAATTCCATCATCATTCAGCATGCTCAGTTCTGACTGGAACGTCTTTGCCACAACCACAACCATCCTAACAATTTTGTGTACTTCTGCAAACCTTGGGGTCTTTAGATACTACTGCTGCCCCCCTCTTGTGTGTGGATAATACAATACCGGCTTCATAAGGTGCAGAGTCTTAGAATTAATATGCTACTCTATGGCACAGATGGGGAACTTTGTGTGGGGAGACACAAATCCCCCCACTAACTCCTAACTTGACAAGGGGCATAATTGCACTGTCTTATGTTATCAGGCACCCAGCTGAATCATTCTGTGGTGCTTTGACAGCTAACCGTACCCCTTGTTCTTCCCCAGAAAACAGGGAAGAACAGAACAGTCTCTGTCTCCTTTAACTGAACAGAAATAGTAGAGTCCTCTTCCTGCTAGCCAACAATGACTGGCTTCCATAGGTCAGCAATTCCCCTCTTCTAGTATATAAGAAAGTATAATATCTTTGAAAGCAGAATCCATTCTGCATCCAGTGTCACCAATAATTGTTGACATGTCTATTGCGTTTTTAATGAGAAATTCCTAATTTGTTCTCTATTTATTGTCAATTATGTTTTACTGAGCAACTCCTTGTAGCCACTAACCATTATAATAGATGAGATATTCCTTACACTTGTAATTTAGCTTTAACCACTGGTTTGTTCACATTTCCCCCAGCTTTTATTCCACTACTATTTTGGACTGTAAGGTCTGTCTACACAGCTGTGTAAAGGACCATATAAATCATAACGCTCTAACCCACTGGTTCCAAACTTTCGTCCTCAAGATGTTTTGGACTTCAGCTTCCAAAATTCCTAATTGTTGGCCAAAATGGCTAGGGCTTCTGGGATCCAAAACACCTGGAGGACCAAAGTTTGGGAATCACTGCTCTAACCTTTGCTTTCTGTAATGTTTCTGCACCTTTTCTAGTGCGGCATTATTATTTCAGGGCAGGCTGACAAAATGATATAATGTATTCTAAACAGGAATGCACCAGCTTAATACAGGCAGTATATTTTTATTGCGTTGTTTTCATCCATTTCATCAAGAGTAGAGAGGTCCTTTTCCGTGGTTATGAGACTTTGGAACTCCCTCCCTAGAGAGCCTAGGATGGCTCTTTGCCCTCCTTTACTCTCACCAAGTAAAAACGTTCCTATTCTGCCATGTTTGTAGGAATTGATGGTGACGGACTTTTAATAGTGAGCTAGCTGTTCTGTTGTTTTTTTTTAAAATGCCTTTTAATGAATTTTAAATGTTTATTCTACAGATTTTTGGTTTTTAAATAACTTTTTAAACTGATGTTTTTGTATGGCTTTATAGTCCATATCTATGGTATATAGTCCATATCTATGGGTTAGATCTGCATTCTGTATAGCCCCCCCGAGTTGAAAGGCCCTCCCTCCATCTTAACTGCTACCATTCTGGCCTTTGAGAGAGAACAACTGGAAGTATCTGCTGGACTTGATCCCCTGCCTTGCTACCATTCCCTTCTCCTTTTGTGTCATGTCTTTTTAGACTGTGAGACTGAGGGCAGGGAACTGTCAATTAGCAATTTGTAAACCACTCTGAGAGCCTTTGCAGCTGAAGAGCAGGGTATGGGTTTTCATCTGTACCAAGTCCTGTTCTTAGGGAAACGGCAGGATAATAGTTATTGCTTTGCTGTTATTTCCTAACTTAACACTATTCTGTGCCATAGCTAATATTTTCAATTACTGTCCTCCCAGGCACCTGCAGCCAAATGTAAGAATATCTGCCCCACTGATCACCCCCTGATGTTGACAAGGGTTGGGTGGGTTCAGATGAACACCAAAGACACAAGGGAGCTGCAAGGCTAACCCTCCCCTGTCATGTTCAGAAGATGAGCATTTGGGGCCCTGCGTGTACATGTATGTACGCTCCTCAGTCCATTCTCACACAGTGAACAACCAGCTCAAATGATAACCTTATCATGGAAAGACTGACATTTTAAAGTCTGTCTGGGTTTCACTATTCCAGGAGCCTGCTTGGTTCTCCTTTTTGTATCTCTCTCTCCTTGCTCAACCTTTATTCCAAATCATTTGTGCAAGTTAAATAGCACCTGTCTACAAAGAGACCCTTGGGGTCCTTTCCCCTTCCTTGTTCTCTATGGGGGGAAGGATCATTCTTCACCAAATGTTCAGAGGGGAAATAACTAATTATGGGAAAGGTCCTACTGTGAAAAGATAATTGGTTAAACAGGAAGTAGAGGTTAAGGGCTTTGTTAAGAGCTTTATGGAAATCTCAGCATATGGTGTCAGACAGATCACACTCAAGTTGCTTGCCAACAACCTCAAAGAATGCTCTCAGATTAACAAAGCAAAACTTTTTTGTAGACCTCATGCCAATTTCCCCAGTAAAGCCTATACATAACAACTAAGTGAGACAGAGGTTGTGCTAAAGGTCTGGAATTCCTTACACTATTGCAAAGACTTTTTAAAAAACAACCCAGTAGTAGATTGCCTCCCCTCTAATCTTCTTGTAAGGCTATGTTTAGAAATCTTCTAGTTTTACATGGAAGCTTTTAGGCGAGTAACATCCAGTGCTGTAGCCACCAGGCACTCTTAAAATTCAGAACTAATTTTTCACTTCTATTTGACCGTTTTTCAATAGTAGTTGGGAAACAACATGACACAGACAGGATTCATCAACTGGATGACTGATGCAAGAAAATCATTTCATCTTCCTGGCATTTCTATACCATCAGCACTCTTTATATCTTCTATCATATAGTAGTCCATATCTCTGTATTAATGCAAAATTTGGTTTCATGAATTTCATTTTTCATTTGCCTTATTTTATACATTTTACTGGAGTTCATCTTTTTCATCAATTGGGAAACTTCCTCTTTTTAACTTTCATTCTTTCAGGCTAGTTTTGCACCAGTAAGGAGTATAAACTTCACTTATTGTTTCCACATCTGTCCCAAACTGTTATTTTGACATCATTTTTAGAGCACCATTATGAACAAACAATGAGTCATTTATTGTATGCTTATTGCATTTTATGGATGTTTTGTTGTTAGCTGCTTCAATCTTTCTGGAGAAGCAGGATAGAAATTATTATTATATAATAATAATAATAATACCAAAATGAGAATTTACCAAAATAAGAATTTGGTAGTAATAATAATAATAATAATATTCTTTGCTGCTTTACCAAATTCTCATTTTATTTTCCTGTTTTATCTTAACAATTCTACCAAAGTTTTGATCAGGGAGCTAAACCTTTATAATGCAAATAGTACATGCTGAGTCTTCCCTTGTCCAAAATGCTTGGAAACATAGGTGTTCTGAATTTTAATAATTTTTTTGTGGGGAGTGGTTCAGAATACCTGTTATTTGCATAATGAGATTTCTTGGGGATGGGACCCAAGTCCAAATACAAATTTCATTTCTGTTTCATATATACCTTATACACATAGCCAATATTTTAAATAATTTTGTGCATGAAACACAATTTGTGTACACTGAAACATAAAAAAGCAAAAGTGTCACTATTTCACCAACCCATGAAAAAAAGTTTTGGTTTCTGAAATATTTTGGATTTTGGAATTCTGGATAAGGGAGACTAAATCTGCATGGTGTTGGTAAACTCAGACAACATGAACATTAAATCTAAAATAGCATCCTTTGAACTAGGTGGTGCAACATGCTTATCTTGTTTTTAAAGCTTTCAGCTATCTTCTTCTAGGGAAATATTTTCCAGCAGCAATGCATGAAGTACAAAGGAAATGCAACATTTTTATTTCACCTCCTATAAATCTGCTTCAAAGTAGCATATCATTTATTTATACAGGACTGACTCCCTGCTCAATTTAGTGTGGATATTAAAGTTATAAAGGCCATTTTGTCAACGGGTTAAGAGGTCTGGAAGGAGACAACAGTTCCCAGCATCAAGGATATGACAGAATTATCATCCATATTAGGAGCACCAGGATTAAAAACAAAGTATGCCATGTTAATTCTTCAGGAGTGTTATTAAACCTTTACCAAGTTTCAGAGCATTTGAGATTTATAAGCCTTCATGCTATTTGATGCAGTGGAATATGCTCCATGGTGCACACAATGTAAGAAGTCCTAAGAAGCTAAAGGTCTTGTGTCCTAATTCAGAAATACATACCATCCTCAAATTTCTGATACTGAAATAACACAGTGCACAGTAGTCTCTGTTGTGTTAGACAGGCAACTATACCCTTCTACTTTTAGAATGCAAAATACAACCATTTAAGAATCAACACCATGAATAAAAACCAAATAGGATCAATTATGATACAAGTAATGTTTTATACTTATGAACAGACTGACATGCAGCAGCTTCACAAAGTTACAGATACCCCAAGCATCACAGAGAATGTTACAGCTTCATTAAATGGAGTAGGGTACAGGGTTTGGTAAATAAATAGATCTTAAGCAAACTAAATAAACTAACTGTTCAGGTGGTGCTTACAGATCATAAAGAGCACAAGAGAGGAAAGCAGTAGCAAAACCTATGAAGAAGCTCAACAGTGCTATCATTCTGAGGACGCAACATTAATGATGACAGATGAGTTTTCTACAATGTCAAAATGAAACATATTCAGACAAAGCAAAAATACACTTTTTAAAAGGAGTTATCACTTCTCATCCCTTTGGGTTCAATACAATTCTTTATATTAAAAGATTAGTCCAGATCAAGCATAACAGCTGACCTTACTTTGATCTTCCTTGTTATGTAAGCACATAATACTTTTTATTCTTTGACTTCGAAAAGAAAGGTATAGCTGTGATGTGGGAACATGTAAGAAGTTAGATTTATTGCAACTCTACTGAACAACTTTGCTCTTTTGGTATCACTCACCTCTGGCATTTACAGTCAATCAAGCCAGCTGAATAGAGACCAACCAAAGATTGAGCAGCTGGGATTAGTGAGCACTTCATGGTGGAGGCTATGCTCCAATCAGCAGTGTGATGCTTGTCTGAAATCCATGTCACTTGGCAGGCCATTCCACACGGCAACCCAAATCTTTGGCAGCAGCGCATCACATAAATCTCAATTTTTTTCACCAAGCTGCTATAAATGAATAGGGACAGTTTGCATTGGTGTAAGTGGTAGGTGGGGGACCCACCATTTCAATGCACTGAGTTGCCACTGTACCTAAAGTGCTCCTAACCCAGAGCCATCTGAATACTAAGTTGCTATCACAGAGCTATTAGTCTGTCACTGTTACATTGTCAATTACTTTAAAAAAAATCTTACACTGAATGGCCATTTGCAAATAATAGGCCTTACTTCTGAGTAGCATATACATAGAGATAAAGCATTAGGCTGCTTGTTACTCTGAATTTATTTTGCCTCAGATCTGTATATCAAATTACTGGCAGTTTAAAACCAAGCACAGCAAACAGTGGTAGTAAAGTAGGCATTAAGAAGATAGGGGTGATTTGGAAGTAAGCCAAGATATAGCTTAAGATCACATTTCAACAGAACTGATGGTCTGCAGATAAGGCAAATACACATCAGCACTGTAGTTCCGAGAAAGCTGCTTTGTGGATTGAGATTAGCTGAGACTACTCCAGCAATAAGGAAGTCCAACTGTACTTTCTTTATATATAAAGAGCAATAACCAAGATATCTCAAGGTGTATTCTTCAAACCGCTTTATGTCATCATATGGGAATGTGACAGGACCTTATATGAAACGGTAGGGCAATTAAGTTTAACTTAAATGGTGCCACAATACAGTGTTTTAAGAGAACTATTATGATTCATTATAAATGTGTTAAGAAGCAATGCCATATTTAACTAGATATATTTTAAATTATTTAAAAATTGCAACCTCTTCTTAACAAGCCATTGACAAAGTTCCCTTAGTAAAGAATTTAGATTACACAACTTGTCTTTGATTTTTCTTTTTTTACTGTCTTGGTCTGTAAGAATTTGACAATGGAGTTTAATCTGATTTCTGACATTGTGGTGCACACTGAATCTAGTGATCTAGTGACAGTCTTCAAATTATACTCTGTTTGATTTAGCATCCCTTTCTCAATAAGAAGGGATATTTCTATCCACAGAGAAGACAACCCAGGCTCTAGCTGAAAGAGTGGAGAAGAGGTGATCTCTGCCATTTCCTCCTTCCCCAGCAACTTTTGGCACTACTTCCCATGCTGTTTTAGAAAGTTCCCCAACTCCCCAAAACAGCATTTGGAAGAGTCGTAAAGAGAAGGAGAAAGGCTCACCACTTTGCTCCAGGAAGAGAACCCCATGTTTGGTAGTCTGGTTCGAAACTATTAAGTACCAACACCAACACATTTCCTCCCCAGAATGAGGGAATAATGCTGTTTGTAGAGTGAAAAAAAGAAACAAGGTATACTGTCAGGTGAAACCATGTAAGATATGGCAAACAAAAATCCAGAACAATGATTGATATAGTATTCCTCCATCAGGTATAAGAGGCTAACTTTGGCATCCAATAAAACACTTTAGATCACAAATATAGGCACTTGCAGCCTGATGCTGATATACATGGATCTAGCTCAATTAATCACTTATCACCCCTCCTGTGAAAAGTATAACACAAGTATTGGCAATAATTTAGTTCCTTTCCCCCTCTTTCTCCTTGAGAAACTCTTTGTTCCTACAACTGATACCATATATAATCAGTAGTCTGAAGAGCACCACCACATTTTTCAGAAATCCTCAGTAGTACTTTTGAAGATGCCACAGGTTACCTTCCACCACAGGTTACCATGCACTACCAGCTTTTGCTTATTACATCTGCTGTTCAATTTTTCTTTATAATATCTTGGACCAAATTAATTTCAAAGTGGCAAGTCTTAATATGTGCACTACCAACAGGTAATTGTTGTTTTTAAACCAAAGATTGCAATATGGATGTAGGTTCTTAATCTCTTATAGGTCACATGTCAAATAAAAACAAATAAGCAAAAAATATTTACAATTCTAGAAGCAAACACTTTTTTGTCACTATGTCCTTTCCCACAAAATAGCACCTCTCACTGTTTTAGCAATCCTTTATTGAAGATAACAAGTTGGTTATGTTCACTGTATTGTATGAAACATCACAATATCATACTGGGAAGGTACTATCAGTACAGGATTGGACCAGAGTAGACAGTCTGAACAATAAACCATTTTGCATTCTTCATTCCCTAACTTTTAACACCCCTCCCTCCCCAAAGAAAACCAGTAGGGACAAATACCTGTTAACATCATCATTTAGAACACTTTTAACTTACAAGGCTAAAATCTAATGAATAAATAAAATATATTGTGGCATTAATCCTCTCTAGACACCCCCCCCCCCCAAATCAGATACACAATGAACTAAATGATTGGGAAAGCTGGCTACAGGCAGCAGGTTATTGAGTGTACATGGGTTTCCACTCAAGTGTGTATATAGGAGGGGGGAAGTTACAGAAAAATACCATGAATTTTATTTCACACAAAACCAGTTGATGACTGTCATTAGGTTAAACTACACACAAGGGCAATTACATCCTCGTTGAAACACAGTTTAAACAAATAGGAAAATGTTTACAAGGCATCCACAGCATGTAAATCATGTACAGATGGATACATTCATTGTTTCCCCTCCCCAATAGCTTTTATTTATTTATTTTTTAGATAAATACTTTACTCTTCTCCACTTTCAGCATTAACTGGACTCAATACATGCACAACTCAAAAGAATTAAGAAAAAAATAAGGTTATTGCAAAAATAGAATTAAACTAAGAATCTTCAAGTACCTTACATGACGGCCACTCTGTACCATGCCCATTGCTTATAAAATGAAAGGTCACTGAACCCATGAAAATATCTCTAATATTTTCTTAGATTTAAAATAGATAATTTTAGCTGTATTTATAGTAATCTCAAAGTGATAATTTGAACTTTGTAAATAATGCAAACAATTAAAAATTATACCCATATTACACAAGACCTCTCTTTTAAGCTGATAGAAATCAAAGGAAAAAAACTATAGAAAACCACATTTAGAACAAAATCACAATTTACATTATAATAAAGGCAAATATTCAGCATTAAAAAACTTGCAGCAATGAGTGAGATGTCAAAGCAAATACAACTAATCATAAATTAAGTTGTTTGGTTTAAAAAGTTTTTTTTTTTCTAGCAAGAGTTTAAGGATGTGTTATACACATGCGTAAAATTCTTATTGGTTTTAGATGCCTAAAATCTCCATATATTATTGCCAAATACACCTTATCTTAAGCAAGCAGTAGGCAACATATCACAATTTGGGCACTGTAGGGAAAACCTAACAGTCTGGTAAAACTGGAAAATTAAAAAATAAAAATACACATCCTATAGCATATTGCCCAACTGAAATGATTTCCAAGCCCAGAGCTGCAAAGCCTTCCATCTTGGTAAGGTGAAGTAAGTAAGTGTCTCATTACAATTATTTGCACTCAAGTGTGCACATACTGTTAAGATTTGTTAAACCATAGTGTGTCTTCAGAGTACAACTATAATCCCATGGTACTTTATGTACATTTAGTGATGTGCTCCCAGCATTACTCCTTCCTTGGTTTTTAGGGCTCAGGCTCCATAAAGGTGTAACCAATACGCCCAAGGCTGGTAAAAATACTGTAGTACAGGCAATGCTAAGAGTGGCAATATCAGAAAACACAAATATCAACAAATGATGGAAAATCCTAATAATTTCTTTCTGCCCATTTCACATAATGTTGGAAATCCACCAGAATTTTTTCCCTTGTACTGAAGAAAACTGATTAAAAGTTTTTTCCCCATTTTTCAGATTCAAAAGCATTTTAGCAGATCTGTAAGGCTACCACGGATCTTCTAGATCGCCAGCACCCTACAGGAAAAGAAGAGGAAAATTGTTAGTGTTCTACTGATGTCAAGAAAGACGAAATCCACACACTCCTGAACTGCAAATTAGAAAACACATCCAAAGAAGAAAAGGAATTGGTACTTATTTCCTCATTCATACGAGGCTTACAAACTCATAGAAGCAGCATTCCTGACAATGCTTTCTGTTTCAGGCTAGTAATGTAGTGGTAGAATATATTGTCAGAAACAAAACTTGAAATAGTGACCAAGCAAGTCTGGCATAAACATCTGCTGGCCATTCAGTTAAAGGCTTGAGAACACCAGAGTATATGCAGCAACGACATCTGAGGAGGAGAGATCTAGAGGTAAAACATGTAGCTATTTACATTATCACTTATATAGTTTTCTGTTTACATTGTGAAGTGGATTATAAAAAGGCAAACATCCTAGTAAATTCAATATTAATTCTGCTTGGATCCATTTGCATCAATTGAATTAGAAATTGATTATTATGAATCTCATCACTTTGACATGTTGTAACACTTAACACATTATGATAAATATTTAAACATAGTTTATAGCTGTTCTTTTTGGTGACAGCTTATACCACCAAAGCTGCTTAAAATAAAGTCCATATGCATTCATATTATTCCACACATGTTTTATTTGGTCTTAAACAATAACTCATGAAACTAAACACTAAAAGCCAGTACATTTTATCCACTGGATACATAGTGCTGTGTGCACCCTCAATACAGTCTTAGAAAATTGTGTACATACTATGTAGTCTAAATTACAGTCTAATATAAACATCATATTTCAATGCCTAAGATAACATGCCCTAACTTAAAGAGACTAATATGTTACTGACATGAGCTATTCACAAGTCAGATATACTCATGCAATATCTATATCACCATGTTAAATCAAAGAAAAGGAGTTATAATCACAAACCATAAATGGTAGAGTTGGATCACAATTTGAGACTCTACCAAAATTTATTTTAAAAAATCATGAAAGTAGTGTGTTTCATCACTGGCAAGCATTTATAACATAACATTCTTTTTAGGATATCATATTCCAGCCCAATACTATCAAGACTTAAAACCACACAAACCTCTTCACCAGTTTCTACAAACATAAAAGTACTCTGCTTCCTGCCATGTGTGCAGAAGACAAGCAATGGTAATGCTGTGCAAGCTACAGTTCATAAATGGCTATGGTTCTCTGAAAAGAGTCCCCCCCAACACACATAGTACCTTTTTTAAGTGAGTAGTCTAGATACATAAAACTGAGAAAAGCGAAGTCTCTAAGGTGTAACAAATACAAAGAAACCGAAGATATAATAGCTAAACCATCAAGTCAACTCTGAAAAATGGAGTTACATTTTTTCATCACAATGTTCATCTCTCATTTCTGAATCTTCATTAGCATCCTGCATTTCAGCAAGCTGGTGCTCACATTCTGCTTTGGAGGTTTTCTCTTGATTACTGGATCCATCAGTGGAATCTGAAGTTGAGGCTGCTGCAGCTGATTCAGCATTAGAGCAATCTTCTCCCTGCATTTTAGCTAGCCTGTAACTAATCAGCATCTCCTCCAGAAGGTGGCGGTAGTTCGCCCTATGAGTAATTCTCACTTGTCTGAGAGCTTCCACCAACTTTCCCTGTGTTCCACCTTCTGCAGCATCGCCAGGGTCCTTATTTAAGATTCAAGACCTCAGAATCAGATGTTAAAGCCTAAAGTATTTCTAAAGTACTGAATATAGTAGACAAGCTATGACCTAGAAATAAAACTTTCAACTAATCTTAATGTGTCTTGGCAAGAATATTTACAGACGTTCATTGAGTGTTTTTATATTAATGGAAATTTACAAATATGGAAAAAGATAAATATGGAACTAAATCTTTATATTCTGCCCTCTAATGTACATCAACGATGTTCACCTATGTCAGCTGTAGATGACTGGATATCATTTATAATTTGGAGCATTTAAATATACATCACTGATATTTAAAAACACAGTAAAATACAACTTTAAGACTGTGAACAGCTTAAGTAAAATGAGTTGCCATTTAAGTTCTTTACAGAAAATATATTTTAGGTGTAATCAAGTGACCCATAAGAAACTGCCAATGGAAAGCTTACTACCAACTGGATTCATTCATGAGAATACCACATATCTCATTCAGAAGTCTGAGCTAATACATCTGAACAGTACATGGAGCTCTTAGTTCAAGAGACAGTGCTAAAAACTCATAAAACACAAGGTTCCATAATTCATTTAAAACTTGCTGACGATGAGGATTTTACAGTGTTCCTAGAGAACCCAGAGTCACTTAATAAAGATAAATGCCAGTCACTAAATTAAGATAAATGATTCAGAGCAGAAAAAAGTATTCCACAAAGGAAATGAAATATACAAGTTGCTACCAGTAGAGACAGTGATGGAGACCGAGTTGTTAGTTTTTAAAAGACATCAGACTCATTGATGGAGCATAAGGTTTTCATGATGGTCAAGATGTTACATCTTGCTTCTAAATAAGAAGAAATATGCTTCTGGATACCAGACATAGGGAGGAAACTGTGGGAGAAGACAATTGTTCTAATATCCTGCTTGGGCATTTGTCCATTGTGTAAACCAGGATGCTGACTTAAGACAGCCCTTTGGTTCACCATGGCTTTTTAAATGAATATTTCATTGATTATGTGAGGCTCATACTGTAACACCAACATTACAAGTCAAAGGTCTTTGTATGTGTGTGCATACACAAACACATACATCAAAGACCTCTGATCTGTAATATTTGGTGTTACAATATGAATATCAAAGTATCTTTTGCTTGTTACTAGCTATGTATGTGTACACATAACTGGTAACTAGCAAAATATCTTATAAAAGGCCTCTTCACCCCAGTCAGACATGTGGCAAGTAGCTAGACTATACTTTCCTTTTTGAAAACCACTGGCAATACATCTGTTCCAGTCCATAGGAACTGAGGTATATTCAGGGATCTGATTTTCCACTTGCTAAAACTTCCTTTAAAACAACAAGTTATTGCATTTATATCCTGCTTTTTTCCTCATTCTAAAGTGAAAAATTAACTTTTATTTTCTTTCACTTATATTATCATTATCTTAAATCTGTGCTGTTGCCTTTCATTAAATCGCACACTATAAACCGATTAAGCTTAAACAAGCCCTAAAAGCAATTTATTTAATTATTTATTTATTTCATTTCATTTCATTTTTATGCCACCTTTCTCCCAAAAAGGGACCGAAGGCAGCTCACAAGGTATCTTATCTTATTACATAGAAATAGTAAGAACATGTTTTTAAAAGCAATAAAGAACATGTGGGGAACTTGTTCAACAGATTTCTCAGGAAACTAAGAGCCTGGGAAAGAAATGATGGGGAATGTTCCACACTCCTCACCCATGTAACTTTCTTGCATGTTGTTCTCACTTTTTCAATCTCGCCTTCATATGTTTTTGAAGGTGGGGTGGGAAGGGAAGATTTGATACTACTATTATTTCTTGAGATATTTTGACTCCTGAAACCCAAAACGTGGAATGCTACCCAAAAGAGTTTTAGGTGGCCTAACCAACTAGGGGACACAGTGGCTAAGCAATTAAGATGCTGATTCTGACAACTGCAAGACCAGCAGGTTGGCAGTTCAAGGCCCAAGCCCCGCGTGACAGAATAAGCACCCGGCACCAATCCTAGCTTCTGCCAACCTAGCTGTTCGAAAGCATGTAAAAATACAGGAAATCAACAGGTACCACTTTGGTGGGAAAGTAATAAGAGTTCTGTGAAGTCATGCTGGCCACATGACCACAGAGTTCTCTTTTTTTATTAATATTTTTGAAATTTTACATAACAACACAGATTTGATATTTTTTCCATACGTATATATGTATTTTTGCATCTTACTGAATTTTTTTTACAACTCCCCCCCCCCCCCCCCGCCAAATATCCCCTCAGTGCACCCCACCTCTGGAGCCATTCCCTTCTTTATATTCCATCCAAAATTTTAATTCCTCCTGTGGAGGTAATTTTCCATCTTCTTTTTTTAGTACATTTTCAATAATTTTTTTCCATATTTCATCAAAATCATTTCTTTTCCATAATCCTTTTTGTACATTCCATTTACATATTAATTTGTCATTAATTGCTAACTTCCAAACTTCTTTATACCAATCTTCCAATTTCACATTTATTTTTGTTTTCCAATTTCTTGCTATGATTAATCTCGCAGCAATAAGCAAATTTGTTACAAGTTTTTTTCTTCTTTCCGTTCTACTTCATTGTACATTGATAACAATACTATGTTTGGTTTTCTATCTATATTCATAATATTTTCTATCTCTACTTTTACTATTTCCCCAAAATTTTGTACATATTTACATTGCCACCACATATGTATATACGATTCTACCTCCTGACAACCTCTCCAACAATATTTTGAATTATCTTTATTTATATTGTGTAATCTCACTGGTGTCAAATACCATTTCCAAATCAATTTATAATAATTTTCCTCAATTTGCACCGATAAATTTTTCAAATGTCTTTGTTACCAAATCTTATTCCATTCATTAACACAAATTTTACATCCTAGTTCATCTTTCCATATTTCTTTTAAAATAAACTGATTTAATTTTTTCCTCTTATTTTCCATTAATATTTTATAAATTTTACTAGTTGTTCCTTTCACAACACTGGCTCCTTGGCTCAGTAACGGAGATGAGCACCGCCCCTTAAGTCAGTCACAATTTGAGAACCCCAAAGGGAAACCTTTACCTTAACTGTAGAGTATTCCTGTTTTGTTGACTGTGCAAAGATTAATAGGGAGGAACCACAGCTCAGTAGTAGAGCACAAGGACTGCAAAGAGAAGGTCTCAGATGCAATCCCTGAAATCTCCAGGTCAGGCTGGGAAGGTTTCCATCGAAACCGTCCAGATGTGCCACTCTCAGTACAGACATTAGCAATAGCAATAGCAAGTACATTTCTATACTGCTTATCAGTGAAGCAGTTTACAATGTGTAAGCCAATTGCCCCTCAACAAGCTGGGTACTCATTTTACTGACCAACGAAAGGATGGAAGGCTGAGTGGACCTTGGAGCCCTCCTCTAGGATTGAATTTACAACGTTTCGCTTTCGTTTCCCGGGGGACTGCTATTTGCAACGGACCGCGCGGCAGATTTAAAGGGGCCGCGTGGGTTTTTTTTCCGTATCCCGGGGGATCTTTCGGATCCCGGGGGATATTGTAGCGGTCCCGCCGGTTTCGTACCCCGGGGGATTCGTAAGCCGGGGGACCACTGTATTTAACTACTGAGCTACCAAGGCTCCTTAATTAATAACCTAGATCCAGTGCAGGGGTACACTGTAGTGTTGAGGGGAGGCAATTTTTTGTCCAATAGACCCTGAAGGAGCCAGACAGGCTGCCAATTTTTTTTTTTTTTCTAAATCCCTCCTCAGCACAAAAAAAGCCACCTACCTCTGTTTTTTGGGGAGGAGGTTGTTTTTAATAGTGTGGGTAGCACTTACCAATTTAAAAAGGTAAACAGTCTCTCCTGGATGTTTTGAGGAGAGCCAACTTTTCTGATCAGTTGATGGCCTCAAAGTCAGCCTTGGGTGGGCTGAATGTGGCCACAGGGTCACAGATTCCTAGCCCTTCACACAATAGATGGATAAAGTTACCTGAATTGGTATAAAGGCAGAACTCTCTGTTCCAGTGGGAATGAAAACAAGATAAAACGAGTTGTGTCAAGCATCTAGTTCCAAAAAGAATATGTTATAGGGAATTTCAACAACCATCACTGAACTGTATCACTGAAAACAACTATCAGCCCACTCAGGAAAAGTGAACCATTAATACTACATCTTCAAAGGAGCCACTAAAGTCAGACTGAGGTTTCTCCTAGATATGAGTTACACAGAAAACACTATGCCATGCATTTACTTTGCATGTGACAAGGCATCAGATTTCTAATGATCAACTGTAATAAGAAATTATGTTTGTAGAATTTGGTCAAGTTACGAAGGAGTCACAAAAAACTTAAGCAGAAAGCTAGACTGCAAGAAAGCAAAGCTACTGGAACAAATAAGACAAGGAGATTCTGAATAGCTCAAGAATATTAGTTTTCTTAGTAAATTAGTATTCTAGTGAATACACATATTTTGTCTGGAAAATTATTCTTGTTTTTTCTACAGTGGGTACATGTTAATGAAATGCATGCATTTAAATATGAATTGCTAGTATTATGCAGCCAGGCTATTTTCTTGTAATATATCTTAGGCAATGGGATTAAACACTGCAAGTAATAATAATTACTAATGTTGCAGGATGTAGCAGCATCCTATTTTAGAAAGCACCAAACATAAACTGGGCATATAGTTACATCATGTTAAGTCTAACATAAGTAAGCTGCCATTACATCATGTAAATAAGAACAGAACAAGCATTTAAGATAAGTCTGTTGAACTCCATGTAGCAGGATAGATCTTGAAACCTTTATCAGGAATTGGGAAATCTGTACACACTCCAAATTTCCATCTGGCTCATTCTAAGTTTACCATAGCTCTATTTACTATCACAAAATTTGGAAATTTAGAGTAACATGGGAAAGCTCAATCAGATTTCCAGAGACACCACAGTCCAAAAAGCACAGAAATTATTGGACTGGATGGTCCAAGATCAGAACCCGCATTGGAAGGAAACTGCTATTTCTGCTATGTGTCTCGGTAGAAAAGCATGCAACACCTAAGAGTCAATGCCTAGCATCCTCTGTTTGAGTTGTGAAAGAGCTTACTTCAAACCATGAAGATGCAAAATTAGTTGCTATAGTCAATAATGAACTAAATGGACTAAAGCTCTGAAAGTTTAAGGCAGTTTGCTGTATTTTGGGAAAAGTAGGAAGGTGTTCATATGCTGACATTACCCATGAAAGTATAGAATTAAGGAGCTCTAATTAATTTCATCCCTAATACCTAAGAGGAAAGAAACATATATATCCTTAAAATGCAAAAATGCAGTCTCACACACACTGGTGTTAAACACCACTTATGCAAGTATGAAGACATAGTGGGAATGTTTGTATGACATGACATCCATGGGAAACTGGCCTGTAATAAACAGGCAGTCTTCAGCTTTCCCCCCTTATGAAAACTGCAGCTAATATGCAGCCACAAAACAAACCAATGAGTTTTGCTTTGAGTATGGTTTACTGTGTTGTCTTCCAATGGGCAGCTTGCCTTCTCTGTTTTGTTCGCTCCTGAACAATGCAGAAAAAGAATCCAGCATTGGTTCTTGGCTTCATTCTCTCCTCCGATGTGAGGGAACAAAGCAGAGGAGTGAACTGTCTATTGTCAGGTGACACAATAAATACACTGTAAAGCAAGGAGGTGCTATGGTTTGTTTCACTGTTCTGCTACAAGCAGGAGTCATCAGTGTGCACTAGCAGAGTTCATTCAAGACAAACCAGGATTCCCACAGTTCCAGTGTTTCAAGCAACATGCCCACTGTGTGTATGTGTTTTTTTTCCCCATGGTCTACAGAAAACTTTAAAATTACATTTCAAGAGTACAGCTGAGAACCTATGCAGAATATAGGGTTATTTTATTTTAAAAAATGAACAAACTTAGGAATGCTTGTTTCACTGACTACAGTTCATGGGCTCTTACTACATTTTAATTAAGCTGTTCACATTAATACAATTATACAACCCAATTTCTAAAAAAAAGAAAGCCACTTCTTATAACTTTCATAAAATTATAATCTAATCTGCATTTATAACCATTTATAATTCACATGCATACACGAAGAGTGGTTTAATGGAGCATAACACCTGTGAAAGGACTGGAAATAAAACAGCACACAGCATGCCACATCAACATTGGGCCGAAAATACTTTGCTATGGTTCCATCATATGTAGCTCAAAACACCCTTTTTTATTTTAATCACACAGTCAAGTCAGCAAGCTTACTTTAGCACCACAGCATGGAACAATATAAATGCGGTATGCTAAATTTGGCAAACATACTAAGAATATGGGTTTGGAGACTGATTTAAACAAACAAACAAACAAACAAACAAAAACAGAGCTCCCCACAATAGATTTTATATAAATTGCCAAGAAAAAATCCAGGTTCTGTCAAGCAGCAGCGAAGCAGTATAAATAACAGCGAAGCCTGTTAGCTGTCTGGTAGTCAGAAACTGACACTTATTTTTAATACAGATCACTGCCATTGCTTCAAACAATAAGAAACTTGTAATCCCTGGGAAGCCTGCCTGTCATGTGCCTTATGTCTCTGAGGGGACTCTAGCTCTGCCACAACTATAACCTGGGATGTACATTTGAAACTACCGTATTAGTAGTAGCAGTAGTAGCAGTGGTGTAATTAAAAAAAATCTAATTATTATAGGCCATGAGAAAGTCCAAAGGACTTTCATAGAAGAAAAACAGCTACTCTGCCTGCCTCTGAAAAAAAATCTATGTAAGATTTACAAATAACATATAGGTCTTGCCTAAATTCTCATGCTATACTATCTTCAGCAAAAACCAGTGTAAAAAACAGCTAATTCCTAAGTGGTGCCCTCTTTATGATGTATCATACTGCCTGGCTACTAACCATTTCTTAATGAATTACTTTCCCCATCAGAAACTAAAACTGGAAGATCAGCTGAACATCTGATCAACAAACAAAAGTGGCCCTAACATCAGTATTAAGAAATGCCAGGGGCAGAAACCAGGCAGGGACATTTGTGGGCATAACCTCAAGATATACACATGTATGCCTTGTTCTGAAGGGTACTCAGGGGGCTATTTACTAGCCCTGTATGTTTCATCCAAAATCCTTCTCCTCTGGAGACTGGCAAATTCCAAGAGGGTGTATGTGGGTGCTGCAATGATCATGGAGGATGACAACCAAGCAGTAGGGACTGCCTACTTTCTCTTCTGCAGTTTTCCAGGGGAGAGGCAAAGCAAAGACAACCTAGTTCCTCTTCCTTCTCTAGCTGGAGAGGTGAAAGACAGTCTCTGCTAATTGGTTGTCTCATTCTGCATCACCCTTCCCAGCCACTTAACCACAGCAATTACCCCTCTCCAGTCTTGAAAGCTGCAAGTGAAGGGGAAGAGGTGCAGAGCTGCAGGAACAAAGAATTATGCTCCACCCTTGCTATACAAGATCTTGACTTAAATGTACTCATGTGTTGGGAATCATATGGCCCTACACATGGTGCTGGACTGCAACTCCCAGTAGCAGTCCGCATAATCAATGATGAGGAATACTGGGGGCCGTAGTCCAGCAAACACATGGAAAGCTACATGATTCCCATCCATGTCCTAAAGGAAAATGTATAAAATATGCTTCACTTAATTAATGACTGCAAACAAGTAAAGAGCATTCAAGGCATCTTTACACTGCAATCTCTGAATTTTGGTACAAAGCAATAGCAGCAGTTTGTATTAAAAGGAGCTTCTTCAGAATGAGACATCACAAGGAGTCTTTTTAACTCTACATCATCCTCCAGACTAAAACATATAGTTTGTATGACTTAATGAAAACTAGCAAGCAAATGTAGTACTTACCCCATCATGGTCTCTGAGTGGATTCAGCCTGTTATAAACAATTTCAATAATATTTCGCCTAGATAAAGATAAAGTTATAAAATTATGTTCTGGGCAGCTTCTCTAATATAAACAAACATGTTAACATAACACACTATTAGTCAAAATTGCTGGGGGGATTGGAATTAAAATGAAAAATGAAATCTGATGTAAAATTATGAAGTATGGGGGACCCCAACCTTGCAAGCAAATTGATGGTATGTGAGCTGGTGGTGACTGACCAAGAAAGGTGTTCTGGAGTTATGGAAGACACCTCAACAAAAAGTTGACCCAGAGTGTGGCTGCTTTAAAAGTGGACAAACTCCATTTTGTTTAATTAGAAGAGGAATAAAAAATAAAAATTCCAACATCATACTATCTTATTCTTCATACATAATTAAGCAAGACATTTAATGTGAAGAAGGAAAATTTAGCATGAAGCAGGAAAGCCATGAAAGTACTTGTCCCCAGCCCCAGAAATGGCTAATGTAATGTGCTGCTACAAACATGTGCTAATTTCCCCTTCCAATTCCAAAAACATTTCATGTTTTTCTTTATTTTTGCACAATGAACTCCAACTCCTAAACAGGCTAAAAGTCCAGACTATAGTAAATTCAGAGTATAAGGTGTCCATTTTAGAATATTGCTGTGAGGGCTGCACTGAACAACCCTGTTCTGGACTATACATGGAGGACACTCAATACTTCTAGCTCCTCAGCTGCCATTCTGAAACAGCATTCCAACAGATGGCTTTATTAATAACCTTTGTTAAATGAACAGAATGACTCTTCAGATCACTGCGTAGGTTTGACACATAGCTCCATGCCTCTCAGCCTACCTGCCACCCAGAGCTATGAGGTAAAATGCAATTCTGGTCTTAAAGGGGGGGGGGGGGGGGGGCGGGGGGATGTAATACTGATGGTTGCTGCCTGCAAATAATAAATTTAATGATTCCACAAGAGGTATAGACACATGTTATACATTTATACTAGTTGCAAAGGAAAGGGAAAATACACGTTACACATTAAACTTGCTGCAAAGAAAAGGCAAAATATACTCATACATGAACAAACATGGCCTATTTTTCTCCACTCAGTTATATGGAAGAAATGAAAAGCTTATGTTAAATAACTCAAACACTTAAGGGCCAATTTGCTGTAAGCCTTTGTTATACTGTTTCAGTAATAATAGAAGACGCTTAAGTTACAAAATAAAGCATATTTGTTCAAAGCTATAACTAAGAATTTCAACTGATGTTTTGCACTCACTTGCCAGCTAGACCACCTCCTGGTGGCAAGTTTGGGATATTCTCTGCAGACAAAATGCGCACAACATGGGCAAGATCAGGCATTCCTTCTTCACCCGCTTTCTCCATAATTTCTAGTTAAAAGAGAAGCCTCAAATTATTAAAACAAAGAGCATGGAAATTAAAACAAATTATACTCCATCTAGACTTCAGATACAGACAGAATACTAGCTCCAAAACAAAAAAGACATAACGCTGTTTCACACTGTATATGCTATTTGTATAAAGGTGCATTGGGATGACAGATGAGATATTAATGAGCATCCATATACAGTCCTCATATAGCTTTCTCTGCTTTTAAATGATAGGTTGTCATGTCAGCACTGGTCTGTATAAAGTTGGTTATGGTTGGGTTAAGCCACAAAGATTAGAGCAGAATGACTTCAACACATCAATCTATTCCACAGGACTGTTTTGGGACATGCTTTACTTTGAATCATCAGCCTCTGTTACTTAATATAATAAAGGCAGATGCATGAACCCTAAGAAAAATTCCTAACACCAAAGGATTACAAGATAGAAGAATGTGCCATGTCGTCAGGTATCCACTAATATCAAGGAAAGGCAATATTGTCCTGCCTAAGTTCATCCAGAAAAGAGAAGGATTCTTGCATAATCAGAAAGACTGGGATATTTCAGGGTGCAGCAGAGACAAAGGAAGAAACAGGAATATTCTTGTTTCACTATTCTTATTAGGGGAAGAAGGAAAGAAGTGAACATAGTTCTTTAACTTAGAAGATGAAGAACTGCCTGACTTTAGAGCCTGAGTGACCTCAAGTGGACAGTTTAAGGACTTTGAGATCTCATGCTTCATTTGAGGAATTCAGCTTTTTAAGGTACTGTAATTGCTTACAATACAATTGGGACCTTTTCCAAAAACATGTGCAGGCATTTGATAATAACCAAATCAAACCAACCAGTAATATTCTGTTGGTTGTGCAGCAGCTTATCAACAAGAAATGTCCTTTTGTTCAGAGTGCAGAGCTCCTATTTATGAAATGTGTTACACTCTCTGGGTAGTGAGCTACTCACATGGCTCTTTTCATCCTATTTTAGGTTTAGGTTGTTTGCCCAGGCAGAGAGGCGGGATACAAAAATAAAGTTATTTTTATTATTATTTCAATATAATTCAGTGTCTAAGCAGAACATTGCTGAATAGACACAATCCTATGCAGGTATATTCAGGAGTAAATCCCACTGTATTTAACAGGCATCTTTCACTTATAATGTGTTTAGAATTTGAGGTCTCAGATAGCATCATACAATAATGATAGGCACCCACAAGCAAAGAAACTTAATCAAATTAATTTTGCCAGAACAGTTATGTTATGTGAAGGTAACTGCTCCAAACATGATATGTTCACAAATAGGAATTACATGGATCTACTGTTTTTTTCAAATATTTACTTCTTGTTGCGATTTGATTTTCATAGTCAAACGCTGGTCTCATTGAACAGTTCTTGGAATAGGACATATTTTATTCGTAACTTTCACAGCCACCCTTCTCATAGTATTTTATGCCTGGATTTCTCAACATTCAAATCTCATCTGTTTATGAAATTCAAATCATATCTGTCTACAAGTTGTTTACCTAACACTATGCCACAGAGCATAGACTTTCAGACAATGGTACCTTAATTTCCCAAGACAATACTTTTAGTCTTGCACAAACTCTAACAGAAAGATGAACTAGAACTGTGTCTAATTGATTCAGTTGATCAGCAGGTAAAAGCATATATACTGAATGGAAGAAAGATTTTTATAAGCAAGATAGCTACAGCATTTTCTCCCCTTTTCGATAACCTTTTTGGATTTTGCATTGACATTTTCCACCTGCTACATTGCATAAAAGACTATAAATATTGGGGCAAGTAAAGTCTGTTTACCACATGCCCTCCTAAACTCCCCCTCATTTTTTTTTTTTTTTTTTTTTGGCAGCTTCAGATTCCAACAGACCTTTAGCCCACAAACAAACCAACCCTCAGACTGTTTTTTCTAAGGCACCAAAGGCTCCTGGAGTAGTCATAGGGTCCATCAAGTCCAAGGCTCTGAAATCAGCGCTGAAAATATTCTGGTCACTTCTGGTTTTAATATTATTAGTTATTTGCTGACCTGGTGTAGCCCACGAGGCACAGTTTGACCCTAATCTCACCATTGCTCTATGTAATATAACCGTTGTCCTTGTAATCATACTAGCTCTAACTTGAAATCACATATGTAAACACCACTCTTTAAGCTGTAAGAGTCTGAAACTGAAACCAGGGGTGGGAAAGGAGAGATATTTTATCCAATATTCACACTTAATCTGAGAGTATTTGGCTTTGCTGCTGCTGCTTCTCCTCACCACCTCCCATATTCAAAATCCGAGAGAATCAAACAAGAGTAATTAATATGCTAGTTTATAAAACAGCAAGGTTGCAAATCAAGTATGCTGAACATCTTTCCATACGAAAGAGATAGAAGCCTTCTCTTTATAAGAACTTCTGATTCAAAGCTGGAAATGAAAACAAACTAATTTTCTACTTAATTCACCTTTCACCTTGATTGAGTATATTATACAAAAAAACTAGCAAAATGACTGGCAAGAATAAGTACAGCTGGCCCTCCATATCCGTGGATTCTTTCTTTATCCATGGATTCAACTATCCATGGCTTGAAAATATTCTAAAAAATATTAATTCCAAAAGGCAAAACTTGATTTTGCTCATTTATATAAGTGGCACCATTTTCCAATGCCCTTTTATTTAATGGGACTTGAGCATCCACAGATTTTGGTAGCCACCGGGGGTCCTAGAACCAAACCCCTGCAAGATACTAAGGGCCCACGCATTCACATATAAAAAACTCAGATTTTTCATCCCCAAACTTGCTAACATGAACTTTTGATTCAACATGGTTCATGAATTTAAATTCCGAAAAGAAAATTGGGCTATAGGCAAAACAAAAATATGCTACTGATTATGTTTTTAATGCATTCTCAAGTTAGATAAAAGCTAAAAAGGTGATATTGCCTTATAAGATTTTTTTTTTTGTCTTGTGAAAAGTGACACAAAACTATGCACTGTTTTTTTAAAAAAAATCTATAGTACAAGGTGTGTAATTAAGGAAACAGTAGACATTTATCAAAGGGAAGAGTTTGAATATTTATTGCAGTCGGGAGAAATTTGGAAATAAAAGAAAGGATAAAGAAAAATAACAGTCCTTCTGCATTTTCTTCTGTTTTCTTAAAATTCTTCTATTCTTGAAATAAAATTCCTTCAATACTCTAAATCTCATTTCTGGTCAAGTATGTGTCATTTAAAGTTGTTACAGTTCATCCAACGTACAGGACATTGAATGACTTGGGCAATTCCTGTAAGGGAAAAAAAATATCAAAAGCAGCACACATGGGATAGAAAAAATATGGGTAATTTATTCTGTTGAATATTTGGCTTATCAGTACACATGAACTCTTCTACATATTGCCTCAAGTAACAGAATTTAGTCCTGGTTTTGTTTGCCATACCATAATCTCATACTGAGCTGTTGCATTTTAGACGTTTTTTGCCCATGTGTCTAAGTTATGGGAATTCCACTGATGAAAAGAACTTTCAAACAACAACCAAATTGTACATGTTTTTCAGACTCAAGGCACTTTGTAAAATGTAAAAGACAGAAGCTGAACAAATCCAGCATTTCAGTGCTTACAATGAGCCACATGATTCTTCCCTTACATTTTAATTCACTGTTACTAGCATATAGTAAATAATCAGAATTACTGAGAATGGCTCTAGTTTCTGTCTAATAAAGTGAAATGCATATATCCAAACTTACATATACATATAGATTTAGCTCCTCCTGAATTCGTGCCTCATAAATTAACCCATCTAAACTTTTCTTGGAAAATTAATTATGTCACAATAGTCTTAAATTCAGTACATCTGCTAACAGGAACATTTATACTAGGACTGAACTGCTAGTGTGTGATGATGTAAATTTGACAGATTGCTGTAAATGATTTGTTTTATTCTTCCCCAAATTAAGTAACTACAACTGAAGACAAATACGTTTTGTATAGAGATCTGCTGTCGCTATAGTTGTGGAAATAGAAACCACACAGTAAGTAAATGAGAAGCAAGACTTGGTGAGACTTTACCACACAGAATCATAAAAAGGTACATCCATGAAGAAATTGATCAACTAGTTTTTGAGTACTGCTGAGAAATACTAGGAACCACATGAATTAGAATTCATCTCTTAGCTTGGTTTCATGAATTCTTTTCATCTGATCTATTACTGATCTGATCTATTAAAGAGCAGCTTCCAGTATTCATTGTTCCAATGAACCACAAGATAATTTACTTGATTTAATACAGTAACCTGAAAAGTGGGCAATACACCCCACTCTGGGGCGGTGAGGGAAAAGGGGGCATTTGGGGGCTTTTAGAACTATGGGAGGGATGAGGAGTTAGAGCATGTGATGACAGGAGAGAACTGAAGGCAAAAGGGGGCATTCGCATTTGCGACCCTGATTAAGATTTATGAGTTTTGCTGGAACTTAGCTGTTAGGCTGCGATAAGGAATATTAGGAGAAAAGACACGAGTATGTAAATATCATGCCAATATGTATAGAAAAATCTATGTATCTCTCCCTCTACAAGTGACCCTGATAATGTCAATTTATTTATTTATTTATTCCCCGCCCTTCAGCCCTAAAGGCTCTCAGAGCGGCTTACAATTACTATTTTTAATTACAGTTCCCTGCCCTCAGGCTTACTTGATAGAGAAGCCATGTGGGGAGTAGGTGAGAGGGGCAAAACTGCAAGGCCTAAATAGAAACAATTTAGATAAAGTGGCACAAGAGTATATGCAAGTCCCCGGCACCACTTGACAGCTCTAAGGTTGTATAGAGATCTTGTCTTCCTGTCTTATTGACATCACAAGCCCCAAAACATACCTGTCTGCCAGAAGGTATCCTCCCTTCTTTTGGTGTTGCCAGTCAACAAAAAGTCATTATGGGGTAGCAATATGTGACCTGTCTAATACACATGCTCTAGAAATGTGATCTGCTAGCTAATAACACTATACCTAAGTAGAGATAGGATGCTTTTTGATTATCATATGCAAAACCTAGGTACATGTTCTCTTCCTTTGTCAATCTCTGGATCATTAGACCACTGGCATCTATTCACTGCAGCAAATAAAACTATAAATTCTTCTCCCTGGTGTGTGGACATTGGCTTTAATTACACCAGGGCAACAAACTTCTATTTTCTGTGCCTATCAGTTAGAGCTGTGCTGCTGCTCCTGCTTTCTTTCATCAGAGAGGTGAAGAGAAGAAGTAGCAGAAGAAACAATGCTTGTTTCTGGGAGGGGGACTTGAAGCAGTATGGAAAAGGCAGTTCTCTGGGGAAGGTGTATCTGTGATCCATTCATCAAGGGTCCTTCGCTTCTCTTGTACTGAGAATCCTTCCTTGCCAAGGAGAAAAGTGGGAAGCTAGATGCACCCCTCTCCACCATGATAAAGAAGGATTGAGAGTTCTTCCTTGCTAGGGAAAAGCTCCTCCCATTGGATGCAGCAACCCAGCAGCCGGTCAAGCAGAGACCAAGAAGCCGGTTTCCTACACTTCTCTTTTCCACAAGCAGTGACCGGCTGCTTTGTTGCCATTCCCTTTGCATCCAGTCATCTTGGGAGCAGCAACTGATCAGCTGGCAGAGCAGCGGCCAAGAGGTCCCTTGACCATGACAATCTTGTGGGAAGCTTCTCAGTTGCTGCTCCTTTTGCTCCCAGTTACCTTAGGACTTGTACCTTTGCCGCAAAGCCAACATGGGTGAGAGGCTTTTCAGCCACTGCTCAGCCAGCAGATTAGTTGCTGCAATCAAACAGCTAGTCAAGCAGCAACCAGGCAGCCTCTTAGTTGGGCTGGCCTTTGCCACAATGCAAGAAAAGGCGAGAGGCTTCTTGCTTTAAGGCTTATGGGGACTAGAGGAAGGAGCAGACTTGGGCCGCTTCCACTGCTGTATTCACAGATCAGAAGCTGAGTTAGAAGAGGAGGCGATGGCAAGGTGGATGCACCTGAGGTAGACACCACTGGCTCACAGGCTGCTGCACAAACATCAGACCACATATCATTTCTCATCCCCTCTCTCTTGTTGTCACCTCAACGATCAAAACAGAGAATGAAGCAGCACATCACAGAAGTTTTCATGCCTTTGCATCAGGAAAACATTTAGGTGGTGGTGAAGTAAAACATGCCAATACACTCCCAATTTTAAAAAAAATCCAACAAAGGTAAAACATTTTTTTAAACTGGGACTGCACTGGAATGTTTACCTCCAACATCACCTAAAAGTTTTCCTGATGTAAAAGTAGGGTTTCTTGAGGAAATTCAGTGTTCTCTGCCTAACAAAGGGACCTCACAAGGATGGAGACATATTGGAATTCAAAGCGATAGCAATAGCATGTACAGTTCTATACCGATTATCAGCATATTTAAGAACTCCCTAAGCAGTTTACAATGTATAAGCTAATTACCCCCCAAAAGCTGGGGACTCATTTTAGAGACCTTGGAAGGACGCAAGCCTGAACCAAGCTTGACCAGCCCCTAGCTGGTACTGAACTCACAACCTAGTGGTCTGTCAGTGAGTGGCTGCAGTACAAGCATTTAATCACCGCACCACCAGGACTCTTATAAAGTATCTCTTTTTTTTAATGAAGAAGAGAATTGGGATGTGCTTAGTTTCAGATTTTAAGAGCTACTGCAAATGCTAGTCTGTGGTCCAAAACACACTATAGAAACAATCCAGTTCGAGACCACCAACCACCCTGGCTCAGTGCTAGGGAATCCTGAGGATTTTGGTTCATTGTGGCACCAGAGCTCTCCTAGAATGAAGGCTAAATGTTTCATAAAACTACAGTTCCCAGAAATCCCTAGCATGGAGCCAGGGGTAGCTAAAGAGATCTGAAACTGGATCACCTCTGCAGTGTGTTTCGGACCTGTATTATTAAAGGAAGTATCTTTTTGTGTTGCAAATGGAAGTTAAATTTCCTGAACTTCGAGAATCACCCAGTACACACATGACCAGAAAGAGGTGGGGTCAGCCTGCAAGTAATATCCCCCCCTATACCATCTGAACTGAAAACAACAACAAAATGCAGGCCTATAACTAACATCTTCAATTTTTTCCTCCTATATGGTTTTTCACACCTTGCCTGATGAAAACATCAGTGGAGCTTCAAAAGCTTGCAACATGTGTATCGTGTATTGTGGTTGGCTCAATAAAGGTATCACTGTTTGGTGGATTTTGGATGGTATTAGACTTTATTTAACTAGTTACTTCTAAACTCTGGTTTTTGTCTAACCAAAAACAGGTATTCTATGATTCTATTGCCTCCAGTCATCCATAACTCCCATTAATTTTCACATTAAAATCCAGAGGAACCTGTGCGTCCCTGATATTATTTAGCATTTTCTTCTTAAAAGATACGATCATAAATTTTCCAGAACAAATGTTTAATTTAAGGAAAAATACTGGGACACACATGACACATATTTCCTCTTGAAAACCATCTATGCAAACAAGCATACATTTGAATTCTGAACCCAACCTTTTTTTACTAAAGGGTTTCTACAACTTTTAAGCAACAATTTCAAATAATTCTACTACATTCATTCCTTTGGGCTGCATTGTTCACTTAGTGCTCTCCCATTTCTCAGTTTTAAGAAAATTATTCTCACTGCTCATTCCAATCCCCTGTTCTATGTTCCACTTTAATTATTCCACACTATTATTCTCCCTTCACAAATTGTCTGAAGGAATTAAAATGAATGGGTCTGTGTTCATTCACTCTGCTCTGCTTCTGTTCTCCATGTGCTGAGTGTGCATATCTGCAGAGGGAATCTATATCCAAAGGTGTCTAGCATTCTCTATAAAGAATACACAATCAGTGCACAGATTCAGACGGGATCTGGCCCAAGATATTATGCAGCACTTTGTTCCTGAGAGAAGGCAACACACTCAGCACATGGAGAACAGAAGCAGAGCAGAGTGAATGAACACAGACCCATTCATTTTAATTCCTTCAGACAATTTGTGAAAATATGAATCAGGATGCCATCCCTGGGTCATATAGACACATGGTGCACAACATGCAAAAGTTTAACAGCTTGTGAGCCTTGTAGTATTTGTCCTTAAAATTTAACATATTTTGTTCAGTTGTCCAAGTTTATGCAATGCTTGTCAAGGACCAGATCCTGTCTGATTTTGGAAGCTAACAGAGTCAGCCCTGGTCAATACTTGGACGGGATACCATCAATGTATGCCAGATGCTGTAGGGATAGATCAGATGAAGGAATCAGCAAAACCACCTTTGAATATTCCTTGCCTAAGAAAACCCTATAAATTCATGGAGTCGCCATAGGTTGACAGGCAATTTGAGGGTACATCCATCCATACACTGAGTTAACCACCAGATCAATGTGATAATAATAATAATCTTTATTTCTAGCCCGCTCCTCTGTGAGTACAATGTGGTTAGCTTTACCTTTCAGGAAAGTGATTGGATCAGTCTGTCAGCCTCTAGACCTTGTTATAGATTAACAGAAGTAAGTGGTGCTCAGAAAAGTTCCCAAAAGAAGGTAACTGCTCAGTGCAAGAGGCAAAGTAGAAATCATTATTTGATGTTGCTCATTGGTCTTGTACTAAATCATAGTTGTGTGTGATACATGAATGCAGCCATTGTTTGGCACAGTATAAGCCAAATATGTACTCATTCCTTGGTGTGCCTTTAAAAAATGTTAGACTATGGTTCAAACACACTGCAGAAATAATTCAGTTTGAGACCCCTTTAACTGCCCTGGCTCAGTGCTAGGAAATTCTGGGAACTGTAGTTTTGTGAGACATTTAGCTTTCTTTGTCAGAGCTCTGGTGCCACAACAAACTACAATTCTCAGGTTTCTCTAGCACTGAGCCAGGGTAGTTAAAGTGATCTCACTGCATTATTTGTGCAGTATGGTTTGGACCTATGTTCACTTTCTGGGTCTGTTCATAGAAACAGGCACGCAGTCTTTATTATTAGATCTGTTTTGCCATTGTTTTGCAAACCACGCCTGAGGCCCACTCTTTACTTCTAGTGTGCAGGACAGATGAATGCAATCAGCTAACTACACTGATTCAAAAAACAGTTTTGTTTTATCCCAAATACAAATTATGCACCGTTTTCTACACTATATGACTCCATTGCATTGTAAAATAGTTAACAGAATGATTAATACTTTTGCTTAGTGATAAAAGGTGCAGCAGTCTGGTTTTCAGACAAAAGCTGATTTATATGTACTAATTTTCAGTAGTTTAAGAAGTCATCTAGGAAGTGTCCTGAAATCTCTAGACAATAATACTAAATGAAATATTCCAGTTAACCCATGAAACAGGAACTGTCCTGAAGTAGTTTTCATTCTATTCCTGACAGGAAAACAAAAACAAAATTCTTGAATCACAGTCCTAAGACTAGCAAACGTGTGTTATTTTGCATCCAATGACAATTCAGGAAGAAAGCTTTAGCATCCAATTAGAAAAGACCACAAACTCATATTACGACATGAACAATATTATAGTGAATTTCAAAGAGTTAACAGATTCAAAGAAAACACTGAAGCAGACCAGCTCTAAAAGCTTATTGCATGATGGGTTTGAGATCATTATGCAGTAGTCAAAACAGTACACCTCTAAATTGTAAAACTAAAGTACAGGTGACCAAAACATTTGAACTGACTGTTCACAAATAAAACAAGTGCCTCTGATTCCAAGATGCATCTGTCCTTTCAGCAGGGACCTTGTTTGTAGTTGCGTGCCTTCAAGTCGTTTCTGACCTATGGCAACTATAGCTGACTCTATCATGGGGTTTCTTGTCAAGGTTTGTTCAGAGGAGATTTGCCATTGCATTCCTCTGAGGCTGAGAAAATGTGTCTTGCCCAAGGTCACCCAGTAGGTTTCCATGGCTGAGCAGATTCAAACCCTGGTTTCCAAAGTCGCAGTCCACTGCTCAAACCACTACACCATGATGGCAGGCACCCTACAGTTATGAAAAAGGGGCATTCCTTGATGTGAGAGGAAGAATAAAACCAACATGTCCCCTACACCAGATCTGAACAATCCAGAAAGAAATCATGCCATATGACCAGAGGCCACTTGCCTGGCCTGACCCAGACTGTCATGATGTTTCAACTCTCTCTCTCCTTAACTATTTAGTTAACAGTTTCTTCAGGGAAACCGAATGACCACTCAACCTAACCCCAGACATGACTCATTCATCCCAATCTCAGCCTATTTTAAGGCAACTGAAAACATCTTTCATCTTAGCCACACCAAATCATTTGTATTCTGAGACAAACTCAACTGCTAGCATCTTGTAACTACCTAGAATAAAGGAGCAAGTACAGGACTACAAAACCTGTGATGTATCAAACTAAAACACCATCTATTAACCAAACATGTTGGCCTCAGTTTCCTCTCCCAGATAGACACAGTATGACTTTACTATGAAATGCACTTCCTGGGGAAATCCACTTATCTTCATCCTTTTAAAAACCCCAAAAGAAATTGGGTGGCATGCTACCCTCTAAAATTGAAGCAGATAGAGTGGGCCAAGCTGAAGACATCAGGGCCAAGCTGAAGATATCAGAAGCTCAGACAGAGATGCCCCATCTGTCCTCGCTCACTGATCAGCCTCTGCAGAAAAAGCGAACCACAAATCCACAGAGACTTAGCCTTGACTTCTGTGACACCTAAAAATAATTTCTGACTGTTCTTCAGCACCTCTCTGGTTTGCTTCCTTGGCTTGTGACTAACATCCTCAGTTCTTGATCTTGGACTGCTAATGATCAACACTAGCTTCAGTTTAATGTTCACTAAGTAATTTACAACAATTAATACTCTCTCTGTACAGAATGCAATTAACTTTAGGACTATGACTGCTAATTTGAAGCTTTTTTCATAATTCTGTTTCTGTGCTAAGAAAATGTTCAATTAATTTTTTAAATTAAATTTATTACTATTTATCATGAATACATTCTGTTGTTGGCTATGTTGTTGAAATGTCCAAAGTCACTTCCAAATATTTCTCTGTACATCCTTTTGGGCATTTGAACAATACAGCCAACAAGGGTAACAATTACATAAAACTTGCAGAATGTGTTTGGCTTTTTAGGTCTACACATACAATACAGCATGGGAATAGAAGTCAACTTCCCCAGTCAGGACTTTCATTTTAAAATATGAAGCAAGTTTCTGAAACTTTCCTAAAAGACTGAGGACAATGACTACTGAAGGCTCCATAGTCAAAGAAATGGCTCAATAAAATATCCAGTGGTTACAGATGGCATTTCAGAGGCATTCTGAGTTCACTGTCATGACTAGCAAAATCAGTTGGGCAAAACAGAAGCTGCAATAAAGTTCAGATAACTCTTCAAAATAGGAAATAGAATTTTGCACAATGTATATATTATGCTTTCCACAGTACAGAATCTGAACTGTCTAGGCACACAACTTTAAGCTTTTCAAGGTTTAACTTTAAGCTTCTCAAAGGGGCGGGGTATAAATAAATTTATAATTATTATTAGTAGTAGTAGTAGTATTAGGTAGAGAACAATCAAGCAGTACAATCTGAAGTGACACACAAAGTCATGTCAGCAGAAACCTATCAGCAGCTGAAGATGCTTCTGCTCATTACACTGCTTGCAATCAATCACTTATACAACACACAATGTTTTCATAGATAATTCACAAAACAAAATGCACAATGGTTCTTACAGTACCAGTTAAGAAAGCAAAATACAGCCCCAGATCAGGTCGTGGAAATCCAAAGGTGTAAATGATATGTATATTTATCAAGGAATGACCATGGGCAAGTTATTAAGAATGTCATGTTTCGTTAGACAAAAAAATCTACAGGTCTACATAAAGACTCTTTATCGTTGTTGCTGTACATCTTCAATGACTTACTGCAACATTGTCGCTGGATATACTTGGCAGAATTTGTTCAGAGAGGGTTTGCCTTTGCCTCTGAGGATGAGAAAGTGTGACTTGCCCAAGGTCACCCAGTGGGTTTCCATGGCTTAGGGATGTGAAGCCAAGTCTCTAGAGTCATAGTCTAATGCTAAACCACTACACCACACTGGTTCCCTGCTATGACTCTTGTTATCCGTGTACAAACAAACGTTACGAATAGTTAATGAATTTTTCAACTAAGGATGCAGAGACTTCAGAACACAAAAATGCTTAAAGAAACTCTCAGTTGCCTCCAAGTACTATGTAAAATTATATACACTGAGCAGTTTTGGACTTTCCTTTCA
Organism: Urosaurus nigricauda; assembly: GCA_034509955.1. Lineage (NCBI taxonomy): Eukaryota > Metazoa > Chordata > Lepidosauria > Squamata > Phrynosomatidae > Urosaurus > Urosaurus nigricauda. The sequence continues at coordinate 353,144,010 of JAOEGL010000001.1, read as the reverse complement.
CATCTCAGAATACCATCAGATGAATGTCCTTTTAGTTTGAGTCCATGTTGTATCATTAAATGCAGCAGGTACTCGTACTTGTCTTTCCAGTAGTTGGCTGAGTACTATCTGACCTGGGACTCTCATCTACCAGTACTATCTTTTGCTTCATTTTGATTGTCTCAGAGTTTTCATGTAAAGGACATTTGAAAGCATTTACCAGAGCCTCTTTCTCCAGCAAGACTTAACTGAAGAGCCACTGCTGTTGTCTTTGAGAGACCCTCTACCAATGACACCTCCAACTATTGCTGCTGCCAGTAGCTGTTGGCAGGAAAAGGCTACTCCTTCTTGGCCAAATGGGGACCAGGGACAAAGGGTAATAAAAACATGTAACAAAATTTCAACTCCATTAACAAGAGAAAAGTAACTTCCTTTGAGATCCGGGCTATTCCTGTTCTGTGTGAAGCTAGCTGCCCCTTTCTTTGGTAGGGAACATTGAAATTCTCAAGAAGTTCCTGCACTGTAACATCTAAAAAAACATTTAGGTACTGAATAGGTGAAACCTGTCATGTTAGCCAATGCAAACAAAAGACACTTCTTGTTGCTTGGCCAGAATATGATTTCCTGGATTTGAAAATTCCAAATTTTGCAGCAATGCAACAGAGGAAATATCAACAAGAAGGACCAATGATCTGGGACCTAATTCTTTTAAATTTTTGCCTCCAACAAAAGCAAAACTCATTTGTTTGGACTATAATTGGCAAATTTGAAGAAGCTGCCAATGAAACTTCAACATCTTGCATGATATATTTTCTGCATTTTGGTTGGCCAAAGATGGTATCACTTTTTAATGTTATTCTTTTGTGGTTTTGTATTTGTTGTTGTTGTATTATCCAATTCTGCTACCATATAATCATAGAGTTGGAAGAGACCAAAAGTTTAGTGTTCATGGAAAGGCAGTTCCCTGGTGGCCCACAGATTGGAAACACACACTATAGTCCCCAAGAAAGGAGACACGGTAACCAGCACCCTCCTGCATTAATCGCCTATACAAGCATAATGATGCTAAAAACTTTGCAACAAAAACTTTTACCATATATGGAATCAGAAACTTATATCCAAGTTGGGTTCAGAAAAGGAAAAGGCAGAAGGGACCATATTACAAATATACATTGGACAATGACGTTCATCAAAGAATTTCAGACTGAAATCAGTCTGTGAGTTAAAGAGTATAGCAAAGCCTTTGATTATATAGACCATGAAAAACTATGGATTGTTCTTAAAGGGTGTGTCCTGATGTATAATCTATACTCATAGGGCAAGAGGGCACTGTCACAACACTGTAAAATGGCCAGGTCAGACAAGGCTGCATTTTTTGTTTATACACAGAACATATAATACAGAAAGCTAGACTAGCATCAGAGGAGGGAGGTGTGAAAACTGGGGAAGAAACATCAACAATTTAAGATATGCAGAAGATACTTCAATACCAGCAGAAAATAGCAAAGACTTGGAATGACTACCGAAGAAAGTTAAGGAAGAAAGTCCAAAGGCAGGGTTACAGTTGAGCATAAAGAAAAACTAAAACCCACAGATGATTTACATAACTTTAAAATGGATGATGAGGACACAGAAATAGCTGAAGATTTTTTTTATTCCTTGGCCTGGTCATAATCAAAATGGAGACTGTGAATACCAAAGTCAGGATCATCCATGTCACAGCATTTCCAACTTCTATGTTCCATTATGAAAGCTGGACAGTGAAGCAAGCTGACGGGGGGGGGGGGGGGGTCAATGTGATGCTGTAGGAGATTGCTAAAGATAATATGCACTGATCCAAGAGCAAATCAAGTTTAACTCTTCCTAGAAGCCTGAGTACAGATGGGGCGGGATATATATATATATATATATATATATAAAATAAATATTATTATTATTATTATTATTAATGACCAAACTGAGGCTATCATCCCTTGACTATATGAGGTGATTATCTCTCATTAGAAAAGTCAATGCTTGGTAAGGCCGTAGGAAAAGAGGAAGACCCCTTTACAAGTGGAAGACTCAAGCAAGCAAGCCACATCTTTGAGTTTGCAAGAACTGAGCAGGGTTATTAATAATAGCATGACTTGGAGGTCACTCAGTCACAGGGTTACCACAAGTCAAAGCTGACTTGACAGCAGCTAAAACAAACTATACAAAATCTGCTCACTGATGCCTATGTATGCAATTACTTGGAATTGCACAGTTGTGATACATATTTCCAGCCATTTCATTTTCTGTCTGGTAAATATCAAGAATTCGGGACTAATCAAGTTTACACAAGAACCCAGTGGAAAATTTGCAAAATAAACCCTCTAAGTTCAGTACCGAGTAGCTAAGGGAAAAAGAAATACCTTGAAAATTTGAATGTTTCCCCTACTTCCATGCTGAAATCTTATTAATAAAAGGCTCAGAGAGCTCAGAATCCAAAACACCATACAGACACATGTTTTCATTGCCATGCCTTTGGATAACAGTTTCTTAATTTTTCTGCCACTATTCACATAGTTAAGAGGTTACAAAATATTACTGTTGATACTATTTCAGCAAACGAAGACATATAAATTGCTTGATAATCAACAGGTGGATAGACTAATATGGGTAAGTTTGCCTGCTCTTCAGAAGGGTTTGCTATGTCCATAATGACACTAGAGGTTTATCTGGTTCTTTCATAGCTGCCCTGCCAAGTCTACTAGTGTGGTGTAGAACTAACAAACCTAACTTTAAAATCTGCCCCTTGTCCTATCAATCTGTTAGTATGCAGACAGCAAACTAATCTGTACCTTTATACAAAACACTGAACTGTGATAACAGTATGTGCAAGCCATAACAGAAATACTTATATAATCCATTATATCAGTCTGCTGTCTGGAACATGTGGTTCAGAAATCACATCTACGACAAGAAAAGAGACAGTGTCCAGTCGCTAAAGGTGCTTCAGCTGGTTTTGGAAGTCATGAGTCTGATTCGAGTCAGAAAAAATATCTACAATTATGTACAAAATACCGTTTCTTACCTTCCACCCGTGCTTCCAAGTGCTTATCCAATTCTTCATCTCTTTTCACTGCCTCATCTGAGACCTTAGGAGCATTTGAAAAGCAAACTAGAACAATACTCATGTTATCACGACTTCCCTATATTTTGGGAGGAAAAACAGCACATATTTGAGATTTAGTGTTTTATTGTTTACAATTACAGTCCACATGATTAGATGCTAAATAAATGAAAAACTATGTGCTAGTGAATTTTTAGATACTTCTTACTGTCAGTTTTACTTTAAAATAATTATGTGGTCCATAACATACTTGAATTAAGAGTATATAATGCATTAATTATTTCAGTTTCAATAAATTGTCATACTAAAAATGCCCCTTCATCTGTTGCAATTTTAACACATATAAATGATCACTATAGATGTTGAAATTTGAAAAAGTTGTACAGCTCTTAACATCTTATCAATCCAATATACTCTGAACATTGAGATATACTGTTGAAAAGTCAACTGACTCATTTGATAGTCTGTCAAAAAGTACATTTAAACAACAGAATGTTTTCACAGTTCTCATCTCACATAACTAGAGGCCTAAACATACTAGCTTGTGAATGGATAAAAGGTCAAATACAAACTTATTTTTATATCATCATTTTCATATACCAATTCAAATATAACTTTTTTATTCTGAAAAGCAAAATGTGCACTTGAAAGTAACGTGAGATGTTTCCCAGCAAGTAAAAAAAAAGAAAAGAAAAGAAAATCCAGTCTTCACATTAAGAACCATCAATTCTAGATGTTTTTTAACATTAACATCAAAGTACAACTAGTTTCTAATATTCTTCAGTCAGGAAGAAAAAAGAATTTGTCCTTCCTTTCTAAAAGATCTAACTTTTTGCTGTTTTAAGTATTTTGTTACAAAGTAAATTGAAATATTAACTTCCACTGAAAAGTTTTTGAATGTAAAAAATTCCAGCCAGATTGCATAAGTGGCATTAACATTCCCAAACCCAATACCAGGATGAATTCCTAGAAAGTTCACAGTTCTATCAATCTGCATAGTAATTCTTTAATAAGTTCTTAAGGGAATTGTTAGCAATACAGAGAAGCTAAACATTCATTCAACAGGATTTATTTAATTTTGTAAAAGGAATACCCTTTTTGTGTTGCCTTTTGGGGGTTAAAAAAGGTTACATACCTTGTGTAAACAAGTATCCACAACCCAATTGCACACTTTTTCCAGATCATCTGATACTTGAAGCCTAGACTTAACAAATTCACAGAGCTCCTCGTTGCTCATTACATCCCAGATTCCATCACAAGCCAGGACAATAAATTCATCCTCTTCTGCTCTTACAATTTCATAAACCTCAGGTTCTGGAGAAACAAGTTGTTCTGTAGGGCCTTTGCCATCAACACATTTGTAGTCATAGTCCCCCAATGCACGGGAAACGGCCAACGAGCCATTAACACGTTGAATCATGACACTCCCACCTGCATTCTGGATTCTTTCCTTCTCCCTTGGATTACAAGGCTTGTGATCCTGTGTTGAAAAGCATACTTGTCCATTCCTATAAAGAACAGCACGAGAGTCTCCACAATTGATAAAGTAAATGTGCTCAGGTGAAATCAGAACTCCCACTGCTGTTGAGCCACTCCTGTCCATGCCATTTCTGAGATCTGAAAAATTGCGCATGTATTCATCAATTTTCAAAAAGCCAGTTCTGATTCCACTCTTTACATTTTCCACTGTAGGTTCAAAAGGAGTACTGGGATGTTCTGTTCCCCTGAAGTCTTCATTGTTAGTGATGTGTTCTAATAAATGGTTTGAGCAGTAATTTGCCACACGAGATCCTGCATGACCATCATAAACAGCGAAGAAGGACCAGTCCTCCAAACCATGAGGAATTCCTACAACAGCTGTGTGAGCATCTTCCATTTCCACTCTCCATCCTTGCATACTGCTTAGGCCATAGCGCAACCCATTTCCTGCCCCGTGAGCATTATGTTTTTCAGTTTTTGGTTTATCCAAAAATGCACCCATGTTTGCTTGTTTTGCAAAGGAATCTGCAAGGCAAAGTTTGGTGATGAATACAAAACATAGCAGTGACAAAGCATACAAAGAACTACTTGAGCAGCCAAACAAAATCCAACTTCAAGAAAGCCAAAATTATGAAGAATTTCTTTGGTCTTGATAGTTCAAGCAAAAGTCTTGAAATATGTGGTGTTTCATTATTAAAGTTATGAAACGATCCAGACACCTGTTTGCCAGATGATAGGTGAGAAATTATACAAATGCTCTTCACATAATAAACTCCTTTCACATAAGGAGCCTATATTTCTATATTTTCCCCTGCACTAGCTTCCAGGGTAATGTGAGGGTCTTTTCCCCCTAGAATTATAGGTAAGCAAAACAGTTGATTCTCCTGAACATATAAATTGTCTCATAGTATCTAGGTCTGAACTAAGATTCTGTGAAAGTGTTCAGTTACATGCACCTAGTTATCAATAATATGGAGATATAAAAATCAGGACAAAGGAGGATACTGGTTTAAAAATACTACTTATAGTAGTCTAAAATAGTATTTCCATGCGTAAATAAAAGTTTGCAAAATTCCTATGTCAAGGAGGGAGAAACAAAACAAAATGAAGCAAAAATAAATTCTTGCAACGTTTACTTGGCTACATACTTGAATTATTTATTAAAATGATTTTTCAACTACTTTTTCTTTATCAATACCAATATGAGGCATACAAATATAAATAAAACAATAAAATTAGAAAATAAGAACTCTAAACTTGTCATCAAAAGAAAAGCAACAAAACCACTAATGCACACTGAATTAGCTAATTTTAAAATGGCTAGGCAAACGAATAGGTGTAGAGCAGCAGTGGTATTGAACACACCAGCATGGAAAGGAGCATTCCTGAGGTGAAAAGCTAAAACTGAGAGGCATCTTCCTTGTTAATATATAGGATTGAGATATGCCTGAAGATAAGTCTTTTAAGAAATGGACAGTCTTTTACAAGGAAATACACTCTTGCAAAATATTTAAATCACAAACCATATGGGGTATTAACGATAAAGACCAAAGATCAAGTGGGCTTGGAAGCAAGTATGCCACCAATTCAGCTACTTCCCAAGTGGTATGATTCCAACTGCCCATACTAGTTATAATTTTGGCAGCCACATTATACAATAACTGGGTCATTTTAGGGACAGCCAAGTGTATCATGCAGTATAGTAATCCAATACAAGTAAATTCTGTTGGTTAAGGCACATCTACAAGTATAATGGATATAAACACCTATTTCATATTAACACAAGCATAAAATCCCTATTTATATTTGAAGCAGTGAGGCACAGGAATAATTGAAACAGTCTCAAAAAGTCCTCCAAGCAACTCAAAATTCCATGAGTACTATAGTAAGAGGCAGGCTGCTTTTAACTGAAGCCTTTGTTTAAAAAAAAAGGAAAAAGAAAAAAAGCACCATTGTTCAACACGAAAACAGCTCACAAATATGTTTTATAAATGTTTCATATATGTTTAACCAGTCTGCTTATAGGCAAAAGTCATACTCTTATTTGACTTTTAACCTAATAAACTGTCCATGAAGTAGGACATTATTTTTATAAATGGGCAACTGTGTGCTAGCAACAATAGGTCAATTCACACTAACACAAACTATGGTTTGGTGCTATGGAAATGAACCCCATGCTACATGCTGCCAACTTCAGCTTTCAGGAACAAGATTTGTAGTGCACAGGCATACTGCAAAAAGCAAAGGAGGCACTTTTCTTATAACTGTGAAGCAATGACTATCAGATTCTGAAAGATGTCAGACCTATTTTTGGCAATGACTATATCCCAAAAACAACAATGGTGAACATCTTAATGCATATTTGTATATTAAAACAAATATTTAAATGTATCTACTATGTTAGTATCTACTAACTATGTTGTCTTGTTTATGACTCTGCTGACAGACTACCAAAATGACCTTGATTTAAACACCTGTGTATGAGTCTCACAAATACAGTGCATAATATTTACAGAAACAGAAAACAACATTATTCTAACACTTAAACAGACACTAATTAGTACTTTTATTTTTTTTTAATTAAATTTAGTCCACACCAAAACACTATTTACCTGACAACTGCACTTCTGTCAATTTTTGTACAGATTCAAACCTTAGGGTTTACATTCCTTCAGCCAAAAGGTACAGAACAGGTTATGTTTGAAATCCTTCAGATAACGCAGGATCCAACATTTGCTTTGACTTGGAATTGCCTAAAAAAAAATAATAGCAATTAGTGCTTCAGATTATACGAAAGATTAGGAATGTGCTAATGTGCTTTCTCTATTCCATACCAAAATAGAGCACAATGGTTAAATGCAGCCACTCACTCACCAACCACAAGGTTCAATCCCAGCCAGGGTGTCAGGGTTGACTCAGGGGCTGTACAGAGCAGCCAAAAAGTTCAGCGTTAGGGAGCAGTGGGGGCATGATGACCACCCACCACTCACCCCAACTACACCCCCAAAGTGGCGTCACACTGCCCTCCCGCCCAGGCGGTGGGTAGCGTCATGATGTTTCTGGGGTGCGGCGTTTACACATGCTGTGTCAAAGAAACATGGAAGAGCTGCATCAGCAAGGCTTTGCAGCTGGAAAAACACCGATCTGGGCCACAGTGTGCGGTTACCATGGCCAATCCAGTGCTCAAAGGGGCAGCAACCCCCTTATCCACCATCTGACTTGCCCCTCAGCCTAGCATTCCTCTGAGGTCGCTAAAATGAGTACCCGGCTTGTTGGGCAATTAGCTTACAGTTGTAAACCACTTAGAGACTGCTTAGTGTAGTATGAAGCAGTATGTAAATGAAGCTGCTATTGAAGCTGATGTTCTATACCTATCAATAACTATTATTACAGTTCATTTTGCTCAAACACACATAAACACAAAAACTGTTTCTCTAGTCACAGTTAAATTTAAGCCAAAACATTTGAACAAGAGTTATACAGTACCTGATCAGTAACCTAACATATTAAAGGGCACCTTGATTTTGCATTATTATCTTAAACATTTATTTCATACACCGAAACACCCCAGGTATAGAACTTCACTAAATGTTAAGGACCACAGGCTACCTTTGAAATTCATATACATGTGAAATTTCCTCGATGGATATACTCTATTAGGGAAACACGACTGATTTCAAGAGGCTATTTTCTCATTCTCACTAACAGTTCCCTAGTAAATATTACAGTCAAAATCTATTATTGGTGCAAGTCTACTTTTTCTCACTCAATAAAAATCACCCCTCAAACTTTCCCACAGTATCTCCCAGCCTGCTGTAGAAGATCAAAGGAGGAGAATAGAATCATAGAATCATAGAGTTGGAAGAGACCACTAGGGCCATCCAGTCCAACCCCCTGCTATGCAGGAAATCCAAATCAAAGCACCCCTGACAGATGGCCATCCAGCCTCTGTTTAAAGACCTCCAAGGAAGGAGACTCTATCACCTTCCGAGGAAGTGCGTTCCACTGTCGAACAGCCCTTACTGTCAGGAAGTTCTTCCTAATGTTCAGGTGGAATCTCTTTTCCTGTATCTTGCATCCATTGTTCCGGGTCCTGTTCTCTGGAGCAGCAGAAAACAAGCTTGCTCCCTCCTCAATATGACATCCTTTCAAATATTTAAACAGGGCTATCATATCACCTCTTAACCTTCTTTTCTCCAGGCTAAACATCCCCAGCTCCCTAAGTCGTTCCTCATAGGGCATGGTTTCCAGACCCTTCACCATTTTTGTCGCCCTCCTTTGGACACACTCCAGTTTCTCAATGTCCTTTCTGAATTGTGGCGCCCAGAACTGGACACAATATTCTAGGTGGGGCCTGACCAAAGCAGAATACAGTGGCACTATTACTTCTCTTGATCTAGACACTATACTTCTATTAATGCAGCCCAAAATAGCATTGGCCTTTTTAGCTGCCGCATCACACTGTTGACTCATGTTCAACTTGTGGTCTACTTGGACTCCTAGATCCCTTTCACACGTAGTTTCATTCAGCCAGGTGTCACCCATCCTATATCTGTGCATTTTATTTTTCCGCCCTAAGTGCAATACCTTACATTTCTCTGTATTGAATTTCATTTTGTTAGCTTTGGCCCAGCTTTCTAGTCTATTCAGGTCATTTTGAATCTTGATCCTGTCCTCTGGGGTATTAGCTATTCCCCCTAATTTGGTGTCATCTGCAAATTTGATAAGTATGCTCCCAATTCTGTCATCCAGGTCATTGATAAAGATGTTGAATAGCACTGGGCCGAGGACAGAGCCCTGTGGGACCCCACTGGTCACTTCTCTCCAGGATGAAAAGGAGCCATTGTTGAGCACCCTTTGGGTTCGGCCATTCAACCAATTACAGATCCATTTAACAGTTCCTTTGTCTAGCCCACATTTTACAAGCTTGTTTGCAAGAATGTCATGGGGAACCTTGTCAAAGGCCTTACTGAAATCAAGATATACTATATCCACAGCATTCCCTTCATCTACCAAGCTGGTAATTTTATCAAAGAAAGAGATTAGATTTGTCTGGCATGACTTGTTTCTCTGAAACCCGTGTTGAGTTTTTGTGATTATGGCATTACCATCTAGATGTTCACAGACTCTCTGTTTAATGATCTGCTCCAGAATCTTTCCTAGAACTGATGTCAGACTAACTGGACGATAATTGTTGGGATCCTCTTTTTTCCCCTTTTTGAAGATGGGGACAACGTTTGCCCTTCGCCAGTCTGCTGGGATCTCTCCTGTTCTCCAGGAGTTTTCAAATATGATTGCCAATGGCTCTGATATTACTTTTGCCAGTTCTTTTAATACCCTTGGATGGAGTTCATCTGGTCCCGGAGACTTAAATTCATTTAGATTAACAAGGTGTTCCTCTACTATCTCTTTACTTATTCTGTGCTGAAATTCCCCAATTCTGTTCTCTGCTCCATTATCCTCAGGTTGAGCACCCTTTGCCTTTTCTGAGAAGACTGAGGCAAAGAAGGTGTTGAGTAATTCTGCCTTTTCTCTGTCCCCTGTTAGCATTTTGCCATCTTCTCCACGCAGTGGCCCTACCGTTTCCTTCTTCTTCCTCTTGCTGCGGACATATCCAAAAAAGCCCTTTTTATTGTTCTTAACCTCTCTAGCAAGCCTGAGTTCATTCTGCGCTTTAGCTTTTCTGACTTTACCCCTACACATGCCTGCTATTTCTTTGAATTCCTTTTTCGTGATTTCCCCCTTTTTCCATTTCTTATACATGTTCCGTTTCAAACTTAGCTCGGTTGAAAGTTCCTTAGTCATCCATCCTGGTTTCTTGAGACACCTCCCGTTTTTCTTTCTCACTGGAACTGTTTGAAATTGTGCCTTCAGTATCTCCCTTTTGAGAAAGTCCCATCCGTCCTGAACTCCTTTATCTTTTAGTATTTCTGACCATGGAATCGCCCTCAATACTTCTCTAAGTTTACTGAAATCCGCTCTCCTAAAGTCTAGGATGCGTGTCTGACTCTGCCTGGCTTCTCCTTTCCACTGTATTACAAACTCCAGGAGAACATGGTCACTTCCACCTAATGATCCCACCACTTGCACCCCATTAACCAAGTCCTCCTTGTTGGTTAGGATCAGATCTAAAATAGCTGACCCCCTTGTTGCCTCTTCCACCTTTTGGACCATGAAATTGTCTTCCAGGCAAGTGAGGAATTTGCTAGACCTTGAGGATTTTGCTGAGTTAGACTTCCAGCAAATATCAGGATAGTTGAAGTCGCCTATCACTACTACATCTCTCTTTTCTGACTGTGTGGTCATCTGTTCTAGAAAGATATCATCCAATTCCTCAGTCTGACTTGGGGGTCTGTAGTAGACTCCCACCGTAACACCCTTGTTGTTTCCCTCCCCTTTAATTCTTATCCAGATGCTCTCCACCTGGCTTCCATGATTGATGTCCAGGATCTCTTCACTGGTGTAAATATCTCTGACATATAGTGCTATTCCTCCTCCTTTCCTGTTTGGCCTATTTCTCTTAATAAGGTTATACCCCTCTATTTCCACATTCCAATCATGAGACTCATCCCACCAGGTTTCAGTGATGCCTATTATATCATAGAGAAAAGGTGCAAGAACTGAGAAACATGCTTGTGGAATCATCATTTCCTCATTATATTATGGCAAATTAATACTAAATAATGTACTTTATTCTAACAATTACATCAAAATTTGTGGGTTGAGACTTATTTTGGTTATTTTGGTATTTCAAGGCTCCTCATATTTAGGGATCCTAGTTTGTATAGTGCTGCTGAGGCAAGTAGTAAAAGAAGAAGTCACAGCAATAAGTATCTTGCATAATTATAGGATAAGATTCTGAAAGACGGAGACAATCAGATAAACTGGTAACTTTCCTGAAAGTCACTTTCCAAATCATTGTAAAGCCATTTTCTTTCAAACTCCACCTCAAACACCACTTTTTTCAAGCACAGTATATCCTTTTAACCTTATTAGTATTCAAAACAGAACCTAAAATAAGTCAACCCTATTTGGTCACCCTAAACTTAAGGGTGAGGGCACAGTTATTTTCCCTCAAAAAATAAATTTTTGAATGATACATTCAGCCGCTTTGTGGACTGGGCTGCATTTTTAGATTTTTAGATAATTAGATTTAATTTTAATTTGATTTATTAAGGTTTTATATTAATTGTACAGTGTGTATTGTCTGTAAATGTTGTAATCCCGCCTCGATCCACACGGAGGGGCGGGAAATATAAATAAAAAATTATTATTTATTATTATATTTTCCCACCCCTTCACTAACCTCTCTTCCCCTTGTAAGACCTCCCTGCTTCTCAATCACTGAAGTGTAAGCTTCTTGTATTACTCCATAAAACACTCTCATACTGATGAAACTGAAGAAATAATGATGATGTTGGAAGCCTTGAGGTTTTAACTATGTTGTAAACTATACAAGTATTGACGCTTTGTTGGAAACAACATGAAGAATAAAGATGCCACAGGAAATTCAGTATCCAAATCACAGAACACAGCAAAACAAGATATATATCTTATCAAACTTGTAATGGCTTCTCCAACTGTGTTAAGATCAGTGAGAACATTTTACTCCTTTGTCACTGAACTAATTGACATTTCTGCAGCTCCATCACAGATAATTTTAAGGAGTGATATATATAAAATGGCAAAAATTAAGGTTAGCTTTGGGGACTATTTTGAAGTCATGGGTGACTGAATCCACAGATGCAGAATCCATGGATATAGAGGGCTGACTGAACTTAATATTTTGACAGGGGAACAGCTAATAGGTACATAAATTTATCTCAAAACAAAGAAAAAAAAGGTTAAGGAAATCCAGCCCTAAAAGATGAGAGGGGTCTGCCTTTTTCTTTCTGGCTGTTATGAATTAACTCTAAAGCCCAAGACATTAATTAGTTTTACTGGAGGACTACATTGAAGGGAAGAAGACTGGCACATAAAAATTGCCAGAGCTGCTTTTCTCTTTGCACATCCCAGAAGTGTGGAAGTCTTGTCACTGGAAAAGACATGCAACACTTCTTCAGGAACTCAACTCTGCCTATAGCTGCTGAACCCAATTCAAGGACTTCTACTAATTAATAAAGAATTACATGGTTCAGTAGCTGACACTCCTAACAGCTGATGAGTTATAATGTAAAATGTTCTAAGACTATTTTGCTGGCTGTTAATGCCAAGAAAGAAGGGTCAAACACAATCTTTATAGCAATGGTGCACAGAAGTTCGATCCTAGAGGAGGGCTCCATTGTCCACTCAGCCTTCCATCCTTTTGTAGGTTGGTAAAATGAGTACCTAACTTGTTGCAGCTTACAGATTGTAAACCGCTTAAGGAGTGCTAGTTCACTGATAAGTGGTACAAAAATGCTCTTGCTATTGCTATTGAGTTCCCCATCCTTTGAAAAGCAGTCTTATAGTAACTGCACACACAATTGTACGTGGATTTTCAAGAGTTAAAGATCAAAAATCGAAGAGACTCATAAATGGAGTTGCCATAGCTCAACACAATGTTTCTCAGTGTTTCACAACGCAATACAGCACTACTTTAACAGTAACCAGATGAAATGAGCCATTCTACTATTCAACTCAGGCAACTGCCAATCCGAATCATGGCTGCAATATGCAGCAGAATTAATGTGCTTTTGATTTTTTATGTATCGAAAATAATACATATTGGCTAATTAACTACAGTATACCAGAGTATGCAAGAACATGGAATCTGGACAAGATTTTACACACATACACCAATGATCATACCCACGTTTAAAGCAAAGTACATGTCTCCATCCTACCCCCAATATCTAACTTGAGAAAAGTGATGATGAAAGCCTTTTACAATCACCCTTCCATTTATGCACCAATTTATGTCTGCCTGAGTGGAAAGTCATCTTTCCCTATATTCCCTTTTGAGAAACAAAACTTAAACTGGGGCTGGAATTCTGCCCTTCATTTCACTCACCAAAAGAGCCAAGGTTTTCTATGCCCTCTACAAATGATGCTCCTAGACTAAACAACTGCCTTTTTATTCTCTCCAAGAGCTTCTAGAATCTGCATCCTAGGTATCCTTGGTAACAGCAGTGAGCCAGCATAATATCCCATGACACTGGCCAACTTGGCTGTGCAATAAAATCCATGATGGGACCTTTCCCACCTTTCAACGTTCGACTCAAATTTTGGGACTTAGAACTTGCAGTTACAGAAGTTACAGAAGTAAGGAAAATAAATGGAAAACAAGACAGTGCTCCTGCATATCTGGTACAGTACCAGTAGAGTGCTCTCCCACTTTTTCACTAGGTTTCACTCATAAACCCCAGACATTTTTCCTAGAAACAGTGGCAAGTGTACTAGGCACTGTATGTTTTTTTACATCCTGGCTTTCTTCCAATGTGGCACTCAAAAGATAAAGTAGTTAATAGTTTTTTGTGGGTTTTTTGGCCTATATGGCCTGTTCTAGACGTTTCGCCAGTATCTGTGACAGGTATCTTCAGAGCTGGCATCTTCATTCTCTGAAGATGCCATCCACAGGTGCTGGCGAAACGTCAGGAATAAACTCTTCTAGAACATGGCCACATAGCCCAAAAAACCCACAAAAAAACCATGGATGCTGGCCATGAAAGCCTTTGACTTCACACTGAAAAAGTAGTTACTTTGTATAAGGAGCTATGCTGGCCATAATATTAAGATTCAAATTAGGCACCAAATTACAGGCGGCCCTCCTTATCCATGGATTTTTTATCCACGGATTCGAGCATCCACGGTTTGAAAATTTCTAAAAAAGTATAAATTCCAAATAGCAAACCTTGATTTTCCATTTTATATAAGATACACCATTTTGTTATGGGTATGTCTAATGGGACTTGAGCATCCGTGGATTTTGTTATCCACAGAGGGTTCTGGAACCAAACCCCAATGGATAACAAGAGCCCACTGTAGATGGGTTTAAACAGAATAAATTCATGGTGGGTAAGACTATCAAAATGAATGGCTCAGAAATTATTTTTTAAATAGTGGTGATTCATGAACAGGTGGTTATTTCTTATACCTTGTAATGATGCCCATTCTATCTTCATGTTGAATCTATCATGACCAAAGTTTTTTGTGGAGCTTTCAGGCTATGTGGCCATGTTCTAGAAGAGTTCCTTTCTGACATTTCACCAGCATCTGCGCCAGCCACAGATGCTGGCGAAACATCAGAAAGGAACTCTTCTAGAACATGGCCACATAGCCTGAAAGCTCCACAAAAAACTATGGATGCCGGCCATGAAAGCCTTCGAATACACATATCATGATCAACACCACACTTTAAAATACACCATGTTAAAAAATCTTTATCAGGACACTGTAAACTCTCACCTCTACACTATCCATGCTACATCGTGAACATAAAATAAAGAGGCAGTGCTTATTAATCAGCTCTTGTAATATATGAATGTAAAATGCCACGGGAACCAGTTCTGGGGGGAAAGTGGCTGAAGAAAATAATATACCATACAATCATGGAGTTGGAAGAAACCAACTCTGAATCAAACTACTGTTTGACCTACTCCTTATCTACTAGCTGTCCTATATAAATATTGACATTAGGCATGTATGGATGCACTCCCACTTTTTTCTATGTACATGGAAAAAGTTTAAGACTCATAACTCAGTAGCCTTCAACTGTCCATATTAATATAGTGCACCCGCACTATACACAGGCATGCCGTACGTGGCTTTAACCTTACGTGGAAGGCAAGACCCATTTAAAACAATGGTGCGCCTTCCCCACCATACACGCGAGCATGCGCCCATTGTTTTAAACGGGGTTTGAGCATATACATTTTTCCCTTTATGAAGGGGAGGGGTCCAGAATGGATCCCCCACATATGGGAAGGGTCCACTGTAATTACCACTAATCATCTTTAGGAAGGCTAGAATCTTCTTCATCCATTCACCTCAGATCCCTACCTTAATATTTTGTCCTTTCAACTCATTTCAAGCAGAGTATAATTGCTAGTGCCACCAGTGATTCCAAAGAAGATATCCATGAGAATGTAAGTGTAATAACAACTGTACCTAGTGTTTTTGGCTATTTGTTATAATTGGATATATGTTAGTGAACTCAGAAATGCCCATTACCCATATTCCACATTTCTTCATACACCTACAATACTGGAAGTTTGCAGAGTGGTATAACTGTATCACAGCATTTTGATACAGAAGCCTCAACAGCAAATAGTTTGCGTGTTGTGTCATCGTGAGCTGCAACTTGGAATTACAGTACCATTAAATGGCAGGGGAGACAAGAGTTCACTTCCCTTACCATTTCCAATTACCATTCCAAATGAAGGGCTCCAAGTTAACTAGTTGCCATCTGAACCCATATACTGAACTGGTGAATACAATGAAATAATGGTAAAATCACAGAATTCAAACTGACCTCGTCAGTGCAGAATCAACTGCTGAAGCATTCTAGACAGATGACCATCCACAACTCATTGGGGGAAAAACAGTGAAAGAGAATCCACTCCTTTTCAAGGCAGCCCATTCTACTGTCAAGCAGTTCCATCAAGAGGTTCTAATGTTCAGCTGGACTCTCTTTTTTATTTAGAAATCACTGGTTCAGGTTTACCTTCTGGATCAGCAAAAAACTAGCTTTCTCCAACTACTATGACTGCCCTACATATATTTAAAGATAGTCACCTTTGTCATTGTTAACTGCCCTCAGGCTGACTTCAACTCACAGCAACCCTGTGGATGAAGCATTTCCAAGCCCCTGTCCTCAGCCAATCTACTCAGGTCCTGCAGGTCAAGGCCCATGTCCTCTCTGATTGAGTCTATCCATGTAGTATTTGGTCTTCCTCCCTACTGCCTTCCAGCTTTTCTGCCATCATTGTTTTTTAATTACTGTATTCATTTTTCCTGTTGATGTGATCAAAGTACAACAGCCTCAATTTAGTCATACTGGGGCTTTTTAGATTGGCAGGAAAGTGTGACATGAAGTTGCACTTTCCTTAATGCTTAGCAGCTAGACTGCAAGCCCCAGGTGTGCATTTAAAAAGTACAGGGCAGCTAGACTGAGGGGTGTGGGAACGACTTATCTGAGGTCTTTTCTGTGGCTCAGCAGCTACATTGGAAGCGGTCAGAACGCTACAAACACAGGCGGAGCAGCTACATGGGCAGCAATGAACGCAGCTTTTAGCCGCGGTGAACCTTTAATTTTTTTTCCTTGCCGGCTGCGAACTACGCAATTCCTCAATGTCCTGCAGGTGTAAAAGCTGGGGTTTATCCGCGAAGTTTTTTAAAGCTCCCAAACCCTAGCTCCACCCCTAATCCGAACCCTAGACATGCACAGTAGGGACTCTGGGATGCCGTTACTGTTATTCTACTGTGGATAACATGTCAATTCATTCACAAAATAAAGGGGTTCATTCATGATGCACCAGTGCAACGGCACAGTTTAAAAAGGCAGAGGAGCCGCAATGATAATTTCACGGATCCTCATAAGTATACATTTGTGCTGCGCAACTGCGCAGGTTTGCGAACTGCACAAACGCAGTTACACCATACAGTCAAATTATCATTGCCAGCTGGGAACTGCGCAATTGCGCAGTTCGCAGCCAGCAAACCTGCGCAGTTGTGCAGGACAAATGTATACTTATGAGGATCCGTCAAATTATCATTTGCGTTTCCTCCGCCTTTTTAAACTGTGCCGTTGCACTGGTGCATCATGAATGAACCCCTTTATTTTGTGAATGAATTGACATATTATTCACAGTAGAATAACAGTAACGGCATCCCAGAGTCCCTACTGCGCATGTCTAGGGTTCGGATTAGGAGTGGAGCTAGGATTTGGGAGCTTTAAAAAACTTCGCAGATAAACCCCAGCTTTTACACCTGCAGGGCATTGAGCGTTTTAATTAGAAGTGAAGTCCACACCACGCATGCTCCCAATCCACGATCCATTATAATCCGCACCTGTATCGCTGCCTTTAAATGGGCGCTTTAACAAGGCAGAGCCCCATTTAACCATGCAACTACACCTTAGCCTTTAGATGCAATAGCAATGTTGCGCCCTTTTAAAAAAAGTAGTGGGGAAATCAAACTACTTTTTAAAGGCACTTCTTCTCCCTTAAAACTCCAAAATAGTGTTTTCATGGCACACTTTCCCTTTTTCTCATCTAAAGGCTGGGCTTTCATGCAGCCATCAACACACCTCTTTTTGCCAATGTAAAATGGGCCAGCTCCTTTTTAAAGCACTTCTTCTCCCTTAAAATGCCAAAATAGTGTTTTCATGGCACACTTTCCCTTTTTCTCATCTAAAGGCTGGGCTTTTATGCAGCCTTCAACACACCTCTTTTTGCCAATCTAAAATGGGCCTTTGGCTTCCAGAAAGAGTTCAGGCTTGATTTGTTCTAGAACACATTTATTTTTCTTGGCTGTCCACAGTATCCTTAGAACTCTACTCTAGAACTACAATTCAAATGAGGTATTTTTCTTATCTGTTTTCTTCACTGTACAGCTCTCACATTTGTACATGGTGGTGGGGAATACTATGGTTGGACATTTCTAAATTTAATTTTCAGTTATGTCTTTACACTTTATAATCTTGTACAGTTTTTACATAGCTGCCCTTCCCAATTATTCTGATTTCTTCACTGCAGTCTCCATTCTGATTAATATTTGAACCAAGGTACGAGAATGCTTTGATTATTCCAATTTTCTCATTTTCTAGAATAAATTCTTGTAGATTTTCCATGGTCATTATTATTAAGGTTCATTATTATTAACCTCAGCACTTTCCTTCTTACCATTCTTCAGTAATTGCTCCAGACCTTTGTTTGTTACTGCTAATATAGTCTGGCCTCCATATTCACATTTTTTTTTTATCCACAGACTCAATCAAACACGGCTTGAAAATAATTTTAAAATATATAAATTTCACCAAAAAAACCCCCTTGATTTTGCTATTTTATTTACGAAACACCATTTTACAATGCCATTGTAATTAATACAACTTGAGCATCCATGGATCTTGGTATTCACAGGAGAGCCTGGAACCAAACCCCAATGGCTACCAGGGTCCCACTGTAGTATTGTGTCACCTGCGTATCTTATGTTGTTAATGTTCCTCCTATCTTCACTGAGAGCCAGCACGGCATAGCGGATTGAACAATGGACTACAATTCTGGAGATCAGGGTCCAATTTCTTGCTGCGTGGTAAGGGCTTTCAACATGCAGACACTCAGACCTTATCACGCGTACAGAATGGCACAAAGTGCCAGTCTGTAGAACCCCTCCATCCCTCTTTTCTAATATGGTAATAGCAAATCAGAAAGATCCATGAGGTATATTGGTTACTGTATATGCTCATGTATAAATCTAGAAATTTTAGTCAAAAATTGACCCAAAAAACCTGAGTCAACTTATCCACAGGTCGGTGTAAGTACTGCATTTTAACTCTTATTAAAAAACGAACTATCCCCTGGTGACCCTCCTCTACTCTCTCATTTATCCAAGTTTAGTGTGAACACAAACAATCCGTCCAAGTTTAGTGTGAACCTGATGGAATCTTGTAAATTCTTTGGCGTTGTTTTCCTTGCTCCATCCTTTAGAGCCATTGTTACATGCCTTTAAGTTTCACCCTCAACTTATCCATGGGTCATATGAAAATCCATAATTTTGGCTCCAAAGCCTGCCCTCGAATTAAGCATGAAGCCGACTTATAGTCGAGTATATACAGTATTCAGGGATATGCCAATCATAGAATCATAGAGTTGGAAGAGACCACAAGGGCCGTCCAGTCCAACCCCCTGCCATGCAGGAACTCCCAATCAAAGCATCCCCGACAGATGGCCATCCAGCCTCTGCTTAAAGACCTCCAAGGAAGGAGACTCCACTACACTCTGACGGAGTGTGTTCCACTGTCGAACAGCCCTTACTGTCAGGAAGTTCCTCCTTATAGACATACCTGAGTCATGGAATAGTATGAACTGGGGAACATTTGCATTTCTACAGATATTTTTGGACTTCAGCTCCGCTCAACCCAAGACAACACAGCCAATGGAGAGGGACTAGGAAGATGTAGTACAACATCATCTGGATGACCACAAATTCCACATTGTTGCATTTAATAGATTAAATTACTTCAAGAATTGGAATTACAAGAAAGAAGTGGCACATTCTAAAAAGCTGAAGCAGTGTTGCTAAAGTGCTTTCAGTTTTATTTACCTGCATGATCAAACCTTATTCATATTCTGGCAAAGGTTCTTTGCACTTGTTTAGAGAACAGTTTTTCATACTGTTTGCTAGGGAGGTGGGACATTTCAGGCAAGTAACTGTGGCAGCATCTGCTCAGTTGGGCACACATACATACAATCGAGTCCACAGCACTATGGACTGCAAAATTAGCAATCAGTTGACAATCTTTAGATTTTAGAACTTGATCCCTTAACTTTCATAGAATCATAGAATCATAGAATCATAGAGTTGGAAGAGACCACAAGGGCCATCCAGTCCAACCCCCTGCCATGCAGGAACTCCAAGTCAAAGCATCCCTGACAGATGGCCATCCAGCCTCTGCTTAAAGACCCCTAAGGAAGGAGACTCCACTACACTCCGAGGGAGTGTGTTCCACTGTCGAACAGCCCTTACTGTCAGGAAGTTCCTCCTAATGTTGAGGTGGAATCTCTTTTCCTGCAGTTTGCATCCATTGTTCCGCGTTCTAGTCTCTGCAGCAGCAGAAAAAAAGCTTGCTCCCTCCTCAATATGACATCCCTTCAAATATTTAAACAGGGCTATCATATCACCTCTTAACCTTCTCTTCTCCAGGCTAAACATCCCCAGCTCCCTAAGGCGTTCTTCATAGGGCAAGGTTTCCAGACCCTTCACCATCTTAGTTGCCCTCCTTTGGACATGCTCCAGTTTCTCCACATCTTTTTTGAATTGTGGTGCCCAGAACTGGACACAGTATTCCAGGTGGGGCCTGACCAAAGCAGAATAGAGTGGCACTATAACTTCCCTTGATCTAGAAACTATACTTCTATTGATGCAGCCTAAAATTGCATTGGCTTTTTTAGCTGCCGCATCACACTGTTGACTCATGTTCAGCTTATGGTCTACTTGGACTCCTAGATCCCTTTTACATGTGGTCTCATTCAGCCAGGTGTCCCCCATCCTATATCTGTGCATTTCATTTTTCCGCCCTAAGTGCAGAACCTTACATTTCTCTGCATTGAATTTCATTTTGTTAGCACTGGCCCAGCTTTCTAGTCTATTCAGGTCATTTTGAATTTTGATCCTGTCCTCTGGGGTATTAGCTACTCCTCCCAGTTTAGTGTCATCTGCAAATTTGATAAGTATGCCCCCAATTCTGTCATCCAAATCGTTAATAAAGATGTTGAATAGCACTGGGCCCAGGACAGAGCCCTGTGGGACCCCACTGGTCACTTTGTTGCAAAAGTTACACTGGCAATGATAATGCGATGATTGTGCTAATTGCTGAAAACACAGTGGTCCGTCCACATTTGCTGGGGCTGAGAGAGAAGGATGCCCGTGAATGTGAGGAAACAGCAAATAAAAAAATCACTATTCTTTTTACCTAAGAGAACATCTCTCTAGGAATTTCCAGGTCTTCCGGTGTAACTCTACAAGTGTCAGAAGTTGACTGTAGAATCATGCTGGAGGACCTACAAATGCCTAGAGAAGTATTTTCTCTAGGAACATCTTGGTTCTCCAACACAACTTTATGGTCAACCTCTGGCAGAGTTGTGCTGGAGGACCTAGAGATTCCTAGAGAGAGAGTATTAATCAAAATAATCAAATCCGCAAAAGTCAAAGCTGCAACTGTGGAGGGCCAACTGTATTTTTATGACAGTCTTAATGGTTAGCAAAGATGCTTTCATAAACTGGCCTGAAAAATGTGTTCTAAAAGTCATGGAACCAAATGCTACTGAAATTATCTGCCAGTTACCAACTCTGACTAGCTAGAACACAGCTCCATGATTTTAAATAAATGTTCTCTAACATTATTCTATGCGCACCTTCTCTACTGTATAAACATCAAGAACACACCAGTCTATTTTAAACTTTTTGGTTGATTTCAGACAGCAACCATAATGTAACATATAAAGTTGTCTGATTTTGTGCAGCTGTGGTTAAAATCCATCAGGCAATGATTTCCACACACAATAGGCTAGTACCATTCTTGCCATGCCACACTGGATTTTAAAAGGATATTTTAAACACTGTTTTTAACTTGTGTTTTTATCTTGTTTTTAACTTGCTTTTACCTTCTTTTTAACTTGATTTTGCCTTCTTTTATTCTGAATCCCCTTTTTACCTGTGCTGGTCTATGACCATAATAAAGATGAATTGAATTGAACTATGTGCACCCACTTAATTTGCATGTCAATCATCTAACTTCAATTCAGAAATAGATGAAAGTTTCCTATGAAGGTATTAGTTCTGTAATTTGTAAAGCTTTTTCAGTTCCAAGTGTTTCAAAGAAACATAGTTGTTTAAGTCATGTATTTAATTACTTAACTTACTACATGTACCTAGATTCTGAAGCATTTGCCTTCCACCTCATGTAATAGTAGCTATTACCTACTGTTACCTCAGTATTTTGTATAAGGAAATTAGCAACTTTAATCATAGAATCATAGAGTTGGAAGAGACCACAAGGGCCATCCAGTCCAACCCCCTGCCATGCAGGAACTCCCACTCAAAGCATCCCCGACAGATGGCCATCCAGCCTCTGTTTCAAGACCTCCAAGGATAGAGACTCCACTACACTTCGAGGGAGTGTGTTCCACCGTCGAACAGCCCTTACTGTCAGGAAGTTCCTCCTAATGTTGAGGTGGAATCTCTTTTCCTGCAGCTTGCATCCATTGTTCCGCGTTCTAGTCTCTGCAGCAGCAGAAAACAAGCTTGCTCCCTCTTCAATATGACATCCCTTCAAATATTTGAACAGGGCTATCATATCACCTCTTTTTTATGTTTCATTAAAGATATACAATGGTCATTACTCTGCTGTCCTTACCCCCCCCCCGCCGCCCCCCACACCCTTTTATTGGCACCTCTTTCTTCCATGAGCAGCCACAGGGCTAGTCTCTCTTCCAGAGGATTGTGCAAGGTTTAATATAAAAAAAAACCGCTGATTGACTTTTGAACCTGTGGACTCTGTGATTAGAACAGCTGCCACTGACCAAGAAATTAACAAAAAATAATCTGGGTTACACATGGTGAGCATGTCAAATGTTCCCCCTGATCTATGCAAGACAATTCACCAACAGCAACTGGGGTACTCAACAAAACCCAACATGATAAGGATACAGGGCCTTAGACATATATCAATGTGATCAGCTTATAAAACAAATTACTTTTCAAAACACACTCCTAGTTTTTAAAATTTATTCTTCATATGTATTTTTAAACCAGGATGGATAAAAATCAATGATTTTTTTAAATTTAAAAAATCAATTTTTAAATTGAAATTGGATTTTTAAAAAATTAAATGCATGTTGAGGAAAAATCTATCCCAAGATAGTTTTCTATTTAAGAAGCATTATGGTCCAAAGGTTATTCATCATGAAACTGGAATTAGTTTTTAATTAAGTAGCACGAGAATGTGTATTCATGTAATTTTTAAATTTTTTGGTAAATGAATTCCATTAATCCATTCATAATGTTATGCTCTTCTAGAGATTTCTGTAAGAATATTTTGCAATTTTTCTATCTAGAGGCTATTACAACAGATGTTTGGTTTTACAAGCCTCAAAACTGTGAATTTGTGTCTGCAGAGATCACAATCCCATTGCACTTTTGCAAACCTATGTACACTGAATCAACCCCTTACCTCTTTAAGTGCTAAGTTTCAAACATTTAATGAATTGATTGTTGGAAGACTGGGAGTGGAACAGATCTTCAGAAGAAGCTAAGTGCGAGGAGGGAGGAGCAAGGGTAAAAATAAAAATGAAACCTTCTGTACAGAATACACGTCTTTGAATCTTTGTTCATAAAATCTGAGGCTTATATTATTCTTCCCCTGGAGGAGAAAACCTATAATGGCACTGGCCGCAGGCCGTAAAAGATACCGAATTTGGGGATATTTTGATGATGTTCCTCTACCTACTGGTAAGCTTAGAGCCCTTTGCGAGGGGGGAGGATCATATGATGAAACTGAGTCTTTCAGAATAGTAATTTAAATCATGATTTAAATCAAACTCACCCAGTTTTAAAGTCTGGCTATTTTTTCCACCCAAAGCTATTAGTGGAACAAGAATGACTGAATTTAAATGTTTTAACTTTAACAGTTTCCTGGCAGTTGTTCATTGTTAGAGCAGTACCCAGTGTGAGTTTCTTCTTTTCAATCACTTTATTTTATAATAGTGCAAGAAGTGACATTCAGAAATAAGTCCTTCAATTAACATACGTTCAACCAAAACAACTTGCTTTAAAAGAGCACTTTTTAAAGAACAGTTATTTAAGCTTGTGGCTACAACATCTGAACTGCATTTTCCTGCTTCATTATCTGATTTAGCCCTTTTACTGAATATAATTCCCAGAGTTTTAATGAAAGATGTAAATCATACCAAAGCCTAATAAATTTTGATTGATAATGTTAAAAAGCATCAAAACATGATTGATTGAAGCTTTCTGATACATAAAATAGTATTTCACAATATTAATATAATAAGCAACATTCATTTTTTTCATTAAAACATTAATGTAAACAAAGCTGGTTTAAATGAAAAAAACTACTGTCATACCGCCCCGTTCACAGGGGATCTGTTCCAGACCCCCCCCCCCATGAATAGTGGATATTCAAACCCCATTGATAATAGTGAATAGTGGATATTCAAACCCCATTGACTATAATGGCAGTGTACTCCCACACGCCATCCGCGGAAACTCAAAACCGCAAACGCAAACTCCGCAAACAGGGAAGGATCACTGTATTTTCAACCAAAAAAATTTGTTGTTGTTTTCCCAACCCCAGAAAAGTTGCATGAAAAGCTAAGAGGGGCCTGATGGTTGAACATACGTCTTTTTATGACATCCTTATACATGATTTAGTTAGCCACCCTGAAAAACTTGAAATTAGCTATTGAAACAGTTGGTAACCAGTTAGGATACCAACATTAATACTGTCTGCCTTCAATTCCTTTAGGTAAGATAAAGCTATATTAAATAAACTGTTCAATATAATTCATATTGAACATTAACTTTTAAAAAAATAGCCGTTCCTGCATATACATAATAGACTGCTGACTTTTACATTAACTAGCATATGCCATACTGCAGAGATTATGCCCCATTCCTCTGTCTTGTGCATCAGCGATTTTCTCCAATCATCCTTAATCACAGGAGCACCCATCTCGCTGGTCACAGCATTTCTGGAATCCCAGCTTGTACTTAAGCCACTGCTAGCAGAAGAGAAGAAACTTTTAAATACAACTGTGATATGATTATGTTCAGCTATAACAGTAGGAAATGTAACTACATGAAATAATCCCACACCATCCTGCTACTACAGATGAATCCAAAGTACTTGCAAAATGCAGCACATATTTTAGAAAGGAAATTTAACAAGATCAGTGTACTGGACCCTCCCATTGATGATCTTCTAACTTGATGTTTGAATAGACAGCTGTACAGTGTCAAGATTATAGACCAAGAAAGAAACATAGTATCCAGGCAAAGAACTTTTTTTGAGAAATTCTGAAACTTCAAACAAAGGAAATTCCTTAACTGGGGAGCCCCAGTGAAAACACTATGTAGTTTCATGTCTACCACATACATGATCATATCTACCAAAGCTTATCTTAAAACAAACCTTTAGAGCCAGGTTAAGAATTTTGTTATAATCTATGGGATTACACAGGCAACTAGTTTAACTGGTACAAAACAGATATCATATGTTCTAGTTAGTAAGTACCCACCAACTCAGACAGACTAATGAAAATCTACAAACTGCTTTCAAGAGCAGCACAGAACGGCTAGTCTACATACTACCAATAGCCACTCTCGATAGGGTACACTCTATATTTGTAAAATGTACTTCTACCCACCAATACCATTAGTGTTTCCATAGATAGTGGCAAATACAAGAACTGTAAACTTGGTCTAGGCAAGTGCAACTCCATCCAAAATCAGATGCATGTCTCCTTTTAGTATGAGACTTCTAGCCCAAGTATTTAGTTCTTATCTTCTCTCACACATACATAAACTATCTCTAAAAACATGAAGAATTACACAGCTGTGATTTCCATGTGCAAGAGACCAAACCTCCAAATGATTTCTGCCAGAAATTTTATGCAAATGTTAAAACATGGATTAGCTGATGAGAGATCAATTCAGTTTAGTACAGATACCATTACTGGACAAATCCTCTCTGATTTTTGCTAATCAAATAACAAATAAGATACATAAGCAAATAACACTCGTAAGTATCCAGGCAATTACTACAGCCTACTGGAATAATGTGGAAGTCTATGAATATCTGAAACAAAAGGGAAATACAGGAGGGAGAGATTCAGAGAGTAAACTGTCAAGGCATTCTAGAGCTTTGCTGAAGCAATAGGATATAGCAGGAGCACACCTGTTGCACTTAATGGACATGAATCAAAAGTCTTTGAAACATAAATAGTTGCTGCCCACACTCTTCATTTGCTTCCACCAAGTAATATGGACAACAGAAAGAACAAATCCTGTACTTTACTTACTACCTTTTCTTTGATGATACCAAAAAATTACTTCTCAATTTAAAGGGCTCTAGTGGTGACAGGAGAAGCCAAGTATTGGTTTTTTGTTTTTCCTTTCCAGGAAAAAGAGGGCTTGTTGAAGGGAATTAACTTCCCTGAGGTCTACTGCTATAAGAACATGGATATTTAGAACTTGAATTACAGCTGATACAGAAGGACACAAAACTTGTACTATGACAGGCTGCATTTTAAAATGCAATTATCTTTAGAAGCAGGCCAAAATTTAACCTAAAACAAAAAGGACAATATGAAATACTGTACTCCAAATCAGGGCAGTGGCATCCTTTTGCCAGGTGTCACCCGGCATGGTGGTGGTGAGGCTGTTGGTGGAGCGGCAGCACCCAAAAGGCGTACTCAGTCTTCTTCTTCATGACCATTAGGCCAGAAAGGGTACACTCACCCCTTCTCACCCACAGCGGAAGGAGGACCCCAACAGATGTCTGAAAAGAGGTGAAGTGTCACCCACCGCAGCCCCTTAGTGATACCACTACCTTAGGGTCCCAGCCAGCTCTTCGTTCAGAATACTTCACTCCCTTCTCATGTGCACTTTGCTTGCTGGAGGGGTCCCCTTAGGGTTCCTCACTATAAATCTTTGATCACTTCAACTTAAATTCCTCTTGTGTGTTGATGGTCCAGTTACAGTTAGATAAAGATCCATATTCAATGAATTTGCTGTTGGCATATAGGACAGAAGTGCTGACAAATGAACTAGAATCCATCCAAATATTTGTTGCTTATATATGTTTAAAATAATGTGGAGTCTGAATTACATTTTCTCTTCAGAATTATATAATGTGCTGTGTGTGCATACAAAGATACACAGATCTAAATATGTATTATATTGTCAACGTGTAACTGCTTTCTATGTATGTATGTGTATGTTTTTCTTGTAATACAGTATGTTTTATGTGGATAATTGTTATATGTTGAATTATGTTTTGTGTGTGTGATAAATCAATAAAGATATTATTAAATATATACAGTATAATATGCAGATCTCAATTAAAACATACTTAAACAACCTTCCCCAATCTGGTACTCTCTGAATATGCTGGACTACAAGACCAATCATTACCAGCCAACCTGATAAGGCTGGAAAGCTGTTTTAAGCATCTTTCATTGTGACAATCTAGCACCACCACAACATTCTTGATTTTAAAGCCAGATGAGCTTGACAATTTGCAAACTGCTGAAGGAGAAGAGTATTTTTTTCCTTCTCTGGATTAAATTGTAAAATAAATACCTAACCTATTACCACATCTCAAAGTAACCTACAAATCAGCAACAACAACAACAAAACCTTTGTGACACAATCATAATACAAATGGAACATTATATATACATCCAAAAATATTTGGAAAGGCAGATTATATTCTCAGCCTATAATTCTTTACAACTCCATTGTTTAACAGTTTTCCTCTTCCAAATTTATGATGTGTTTATATACAACTTTTCCAAATATAGTTCAAAGAAGCTGAGTATAAATACAAGTTAACGAATTTTGATTATTCCCATGCTTACATATTTCCATTAAAACTTTATAAAAATCTGGATGAAGGACATTTGGCCCTCTAGGTGTTCAAGAATTGTAACTCCATTCCTTTTTTAAAATTGCCTCTGCTAGCTAGTTTTAATGGGATTTGTAGATCAGCAACATCTGAGGTCCCCACCCCTATTATAAGTTCACTGCAACTTGCATGTAGTAGTAACTTCTGTGCAAGAAAAATTAGAGTTAACCACTGTCTTAGAAGTGATCCATCTACATTCTTTGGGAAGGAGAAAAATGTCAATTCCCAATCAATAAGTAATGACTACCAATCCTTCTTGTAATTTGCTCAGCCATCTACATGTTTACATGATGAGAAGATGATTCCACTGCATAACTATCTCTGTCATATACCTGAAGCCGTGATTACTTTTGTCCAACTACTAATGGCACTTGCAATGGTCTTGTTGACAATGTACTGTCTGATGGCTGCTTATAAACATATTATGCAATGTCTGCAACTACACAGAAAGCTAGCTTTGTACAGCATCTGTCTAAGCAGCTAAGGAAAATTAACACATGAAAGCTTGGAATAACAAGATCATAAAAGCACTCAGTACACTACCTGGATAAACTCTCCATGACTGCAGACCTTGCAGAAGTTTTACCATCTGACATATACACCACAAAGGGTCACCTGAAACCACCAAACTGCCACAGAGGTCTGACCTACTAGATATATTTTAGATTAGCTTTACATGCAAACCAGATGTATTTACTACTGCACTCCAGATTTTTACTGATATACTTGCTAGTATCATCTTGTGTCATGACATGCAGTTATACAACTTCCTTCCCCGACAGACTCAAAGCCTGAACTTCTTTCTGAACCACCACAAGATGCTTCTGTTATTTATAAACTGCTAAAGTACACTGTGCTTTACAAAGTAACACAAGCAAGAGGCAGGTCTCTACATCAAGGAGTCTGCAATCTCATTTTCAAAGTAAGTGGAAAAAACAAGAGAAGAGGCTAAAGAAACAAGGGATACATGTGAGCAATGGACCATCTGCTTTCACTAGCTTTCAGCAGTTAAATCTAATAATCTGTGCTGAAGTAAAATCCTTCCCTGGTCTTTAAGGTCTGGGAAATTTATGGCACTTTTAAAGATACAGACAGAGACTAAAATCTATTGAAAACACAACTAAAAATAGCTTAACCCTTAACACTGGTCACTAAATAAAGAAAACTGGGGGAGTGAGGAGAGAACACAAGCTACAGTAGAGAACCAAGGGATGGGATGTGGAATGGGGAGTTGCAGGGAAAATTCTAGGAGACAGCAGGTTTATTGGCCATTTCAGTTTTCTCTCTGCATAAAGGTAACAGATTCATGAACTTTACTCTGTTAACAGGTATTTGTGTTTTTGGCAAAACTATGGAACAATAGAGTCCCACAGCTGGAGCAGCCTGTGAAAAATACCTATTGTGAGCCTTGATATCCTTATTAATATGTTTCTCAAATAAACACCCACAGAGTTTATCAAGAGGGTTAAGTATGCTTAACTAGGGCCTTAGACTTTCAGATTTAGGCCCAAAACACACTGCAGAAATAATCCAGTTTGAGACTGCTTTAACTGCCCTGGCTCAGTTCTAGGGAATCCTGGGAATCCAGAGCTTTCTGACAGAGAAGGCTAAGTGTTTCACAAAACTACAGTTCCCAGAATTCCCTAGCACTGAGCCAGGGCAGTTAAAGCGGTCTCAAACTGGATTTCTGTAATGCATTTTGGACCTTACACAGGCAAAAACAAGCACTTTTAGCAGCAAGAAAACAATACATTTTGTACTTACTTTTACTTTTTCTTTAAATGCCTCATGGGATTTAAAGGTTGTGTTTCTCATTTTATAGCTTTATTATTTCATTTGCTTCATAAATTAATACAATTTTAAATACTCTTGCCCATCCTACAAAACTAAACAGTAGTAACGCTTAATCTGCTGCACACACCTAATCTCAAATATAAATCTCTGCAAAAAACAAAACAAAAAACCTCACACCAAATGAATTACTGCTATTTATCAGGTAGCCCACCTGTAAATCTGAGTTCCTTATTTCTGCTGATCATACACCTAAGTGCCACATTCCCCTTCCTTCACTGGCATATGCTTGCTCTTTCCTCTTTTAGCTGCTTCTGTCTGCTTTCTACCTAACAAAATCTCTTTGATAGCACACATAATGTGGGCATCTTTTCTTTGACTTCACAGATTGAAACTTATTAGCAATGGTAAGAATCACAGAATCACAGAGTTGGAAGAGACCACAAGGGCTAAGAACATTATTAATAGGGTACTGACACTACAGTCAGAAACCATAATGACTCAAAACAAAAGAAACAATTGTATTGATCAAAAATTAAATTTCCATGTTTTTACATAAAGCATTTCAGCTATGAAAAAAGAAACCACCTGATCTCCCAAAATGTGTAATAATAAAGGCCTAAATATAGGTTCAAATGTCTCATGCTTACATAGGTTATACCAATTGCCCCAGAGCGTGTCAGTTGTCCTCACTCCCACTACAACCAATGCTACATTGCCAAACTCTTTGAAACAGGGGATGCTCTGAATATTTCTACAACACTGTTCTCAATCTGAAAAGTAACAGAACTACTGTATCATAATTATCTACATTCCTCCTATCCCCTTATGTTTAGTAATGGAGAATAGTAGTGCCAGGCAGCTAAGGAAGGAGGCATAAGCAGTTGGCAGCAAGAGGAAGGATTAGACAGGCTTGGTAAGTAACTTTGCCTAAGTCCAGTACTCTTACCCAATTTCAGCTGATGGAAGGTTAACAGCAACAAATACTGCAGCAATGTAATATCCCCTGACCAGTTTTCGATAACCCAGAACTCCACACAAATTACATAAGCGAGTACTGTACAGTACTCCATTAATTTGGTTTTTAAAACTGTGGGTTTTTTTAAACTCCTGAGGGCAAGGCAAAACATTTTCTCATGTATTATACAAATATCATATAAAAACAAAACACACCCACCCACACCAAGGTTAAAAGTACAACAGTGGAGAAAAAAAGTTACAGATAAATCTCAACGAACATTATCCAACTATCTAAAAAAAAATCCTATTATTCAACTGACAGAAAAACTCTGCCTGCAACCCTTTCAATAAATAAACCATATGCTATGGACATCACCACCAGTTCATATGAAGGCTGTGAAAATATCATTTACACAAAACCCTGGCACTACCATGTCCAGCTGTGACAGTTCAGTTTGGCTTGGATGCCCATGACCAATATTCTAATCATAGCATCATACTGGCTCTAGTCATCCCCTGCAACACTATGCCCAACAGTGAAAATATTGAAGCAAAGCAGCTTTAGCATAAATTAATACTCATCTCCACTGCAAGATAACCATCCTTTCCCAAGTATTTATTTTCACAGAACACAGAAAGCTTTCAACCTCTCCCTGAGTTCATCTGAACATGGACCTGAGGCATGGAAGTAAAACACCTTAGAAGTCTTCTGCATTCCACCACCTGATAATGGGACGGCAGCATTAACACCTGGCTGATCAGGTGTAGCAAGCACTGTCTTCAGGCCACCAGGAACCAACTAGGCTGACACCTGTGTGTGTTCAAGTTACCTGTCAACTTATGATGACCCTATAAATTCCATACGGTTTTCTTAGGCAAGGAGCAGAGGTGGTTTTGCTGGTTCCTTCCTCAGAAATATAGCCTACAGCACCTGGTATTCACTGGTACTCTCCCATCCAAGTATTAACCAGGGGTGACCCAGATTAGCTTCCAATATCAGAAATTGTGCCTTTTGAGTATTTGGGCAGATAAGACACCTATTCACAAGTTTCATACTATGACCCAACTGAATACACAGCCATGGTTGTGCACAAATTCAGCTTGGGAGAATGGACCATGCTCCCAGTTGGGGTATGGGTCACTAATGTCAGCTGTAGTTAAGTTATAAAGCCATTGTTCCATATACTAAATAGTGAAAGAAAGAAATCCTAAGAGCTAGCAGAATAGGGATAGGCAAATAAGAGTCTCCCTCTAAATTGAACAAGGTATGATTTCGTTGTCAGCACAGAAGAAAAACAATACAGAATGAGCATTCACTGTCTCAAACGGATGGGCTAACAATTTAGCAGTGAAAGAGCAAGTCGCCCTTGCCCCTGTTCAAGTAGGCCTCCAGCAAAGAACGGAGAACCTAATGCGGTACATGGAATGACATTCTGTATAAATGTGCAAGACTGCAGATATTATTGAACTATATTTCCCAGTACTCTTTATCACTGGTTGTAAGTTAGCTAAGGTCAATTAGCTAACACTAGCCAACATCATCCGGAGAGCAACATAGTTCCCACCAGTGGTATAAAAGGTATGGTGGCGAATCCTCTAGTTCCATAGCACCGAGGTTCTCTAGATGCCTAAAGAAATGTTACATGATGCAGAAAACAAGGTGAGCACTGAGCTAAAATGATGCTCCATTACCAAGTCCCTGATTATGGCCAGCGCCACAACTAAAGTACATAGAAGTTATCCCCTGAGCATTTATAAGCCACATGCATGTAGCCTTTCTACTTTCTACTCACACTGACCTCTTTGGTGAGCAATTTCCATCACTTTGTATTGTTATTGAGTCCTAAGCTCTTGGCTAAAGCTACATTCATATATGGATAATGTGGGAATCTGTATTTGAAACTTAGGTAACTGTTGTGTTAATCTTCATTAGCTACACAAAGAGTCCTCTTTATGTACAATAAAGTTTTGTGGCACATTGATGACAAACAGGTTTTATTCAGCATAAGGTTTCATGGATAGCAAAAATCACTTCATAAAATGTATAGAGGGCTACCTACACATTCTAGGGGAATAGAAAACCTCTGTGCTCCTAATTAAGGCTCCACTGCCACACAGAAACAGAGATTTACAGACCATGCTCCTGATCTAATTTTTTCATATGTAACCAAGCACTAGCTAAGCAGAATTTAAACTCAACTCCCCAACTTTTATTTGCCACAGCAGCTTTTCAATCCTGACCACCATCCAAGAATTTGTCTTTCATCTGACCCATCTTCAATTGAGGAAACATAATCTCGTGTACGTCTACAGTGATCCTTTTTTAAAGAAGTCTCATACTACCTATCCATTTTCGGTAAGCTGAATATTAAGTATGTAGTGTACTGTTATTTGTATACAAATAATGAGATCAAACCAGTGAGTAGCTGCATTAGCTGAATCTGGATATGAACCTCCCCCCACAGCAAGAGATCCAGGATGTCCCCAGGGATACTTAGAATTGCTACATACATCAGAACGATAAGCAGTGTATGTGGATCCCAAAGCAATAAATTAGGCCCTGTATGTTGAAAGGCAGTGTGGTGCAGTGATTTCAGTGTTGGGACTATGACTCTGGGGAACAGGGTTAAAATCCCAACTTGGCCATGGAAACCCACTGGGTTACCTTCGGCAAGTCACATGCTCTCAGCCTCAGAGGAAGGCAATGGCAAATCTCTGGACCTCTGGAGAAACCTGCTAAGAAATCTCCATGATAGGGCCGCCATAAGTCAAAAACAACTTGAAGGTACACAACAACATGCAGAAAGGCAGATACCTTTACCGTATAGTAAGCCATGCAATGCATGAAAAACTTCAACTCATCTTCAACAGCCTGCAGACAATCTAAAAGTTTCAGTTCAGAAACGGTAACAAAAAGACAATGAACAAAATTTTGCTTCAGATTTTTAAAAAGGGGTTGTTGTTGTGTGCCTTCAAGTCATTTCCAACTTATGATGACCTTCAGGCCATGAGGTTTTCTTGGCAAAAATTGTTCAGAGGGAGTTTGCCACTGCCAATCTCTGAGGCTAAGAGAGTGTGACTTTTGCCCAATGCTACCCAGTGGGGTTCAAACCCTAGTCTCCAGAGTCATAATCCAACACTCAAATAGAAACCAAAGTTAAAGGGCAAAAATAATAATTTTAAACAGTCGGTCAATTAGAAATGGGGCAGTAATAAAGGCCAAGGATCAAATGTTGTTGTAGCTGTTGTGTGTCTTTAAGTCGTTTGGCACTTATGGCAATCCTCAGGCAAACTGATCATGGGGTTTACTTGGCAAGATTTGTTCAGAGGAGGTTTCCCATTGTCATCCTCTGAGGCTGAAAGAGTGTGACTTGCCCAGGGTTTCAAAACCTGTTGTGTGCCTCCAAGTCATTTTGGACTTACGGCAACCCTCTATCATGGAGTTTTCTTGGCCAGTAAATACCAGATCAAAGGGAAGCCTCCTCTTCCTCCATCAGCTTGGGCATTCCCTTTCCTCAAGGCAATGCAGAGAAGACTGACACATTTACCAATGGGGAGCCATTTTGTTTCTCCATATTCTAGCAGTAGACTTCTCTCCCATGGCCCAGATTTTCGCCACACTGGATTTCTTTCATCAATCTTTTGTTGTGGTGGTGGGCCTTCAAGCCATTTCTGACTTAATGGCAACCCTAAGGCGAACCTATTATGGAGTTTTCTTGGGAAGATTTGTTCAGAGGGGTTTTTGCCATTGCCATCCTCTGAGACTGACAGAATGAACTTGCCCAAGGCCACCCGGTGGGTTTTTACATGGTGAAGCTGGGATTCTGAGTCACAGTCCAATGCTCAAAGCACTATACCATGCTGGCTCTGTAATTACCACATAATCATTTACTCCGCTGGGATTGTTGCTGTTGTTCTTGTGTGCCTTCATGTTATTTCTGACTTACGTATGGCAACCCTTTCATGGGGTCTTCTGGGCAAGTTTCTTTAGAGGGGGTTTGCCATAGCCATCCCCTAAGGCTGAGAGTGTGTGACTTGCCCAAGGTCACCCAGTGATTCTTTTCCATGGTCGAGCTGACATTTGAACTGTGGTCTCCAGAAACCTAGCCCTTGAGGAAACACTCCACTGCCATCTCAGTTAGCTCTTGAACATAATCTAGCCAGTATGGCATAGTGGTTTGAGTGTTGGATGACAACTCTGGAGACGAGGGTGTGAATCCCAGCTGAACCCACTGAATGACCTTGGGCAAGTCACACTCTCCCAGCCTCAGAGGATGGCCACAGCCAAAAAAAACCCCTCTTAAGAATCTTGACAAAAAAACCCATGATAGGGTCGTCATTAGTCGCAAAAGGCTTGAAGGGACAACACAACAATGACGAATGAGTGTGTTGCCCTTTTCTTCTTTTATCTTGTGAGCCACCTCAAGTCTATTTCTTGGGCGAAAGGTGGCATAGAAGCAAAATAAATAAATCTGGTCATGTCTCTACAAATTTTTTTCCCTTGAAAGTCCTCCATTTTGTGGTGCCTCATCCTCCCTGGTGGTGAAGACAACGTATGCTCCCCAGATGTGGCTTGGAAAGCAAGAGGACAAAATCCCAGCCTCCTCTTTTGGGGGTGGGGTCGTCCCCATCCACACAATGCAGAAATAATCCAGGTTGGGTCCGCTTTAACTGTCCCAGCTCAGTGCTAGGGAATTCTGGATACTGTAGTTTTGTGAGACATTTATAGACTTCTCTGTCAAAGAGATCTGGTGCCACAACAAACTACAATTCCCCAGATTCCCTAGAACTGAGCCACTGGCCAGTTAAAGCGGTCTCAAACTGGATAGTTTCTGCATTGTCTTTTGGACCAGGCTGCATTGACACTGTGGAAATAATGCAGTTCAAGGACCACCCCTGGCTCAGTGCTAGGGAATTCTGGGAATTATCATTTGGGAGACATCATTTAGCCTTCTCTGTCAGACAGAAGTCAGGTGCCACAACAAACTACAGTTCCCAGGATTCTCTAGCACTGAGCCAGGGCAGTTAAAAGTCTCAAACTGGATTATTTCTGCAATGTGTTTTGGACCTAAAATAAGGCTGTCTTACTTGGTCATATCATGAGAAGGCCTGTCACTAGAAAAGACATTAATGGTAGACAGAATCATAGATTTGAAAGAGAGAAACCCCAAGGGCCATCCAGTCCAACCCCCTGCCGTGCAGGAACTCACAATCGAAGCACCCCCAACAGATGGCCATCCAGCCTCTGCTTAAAGACCCCTAAGGAAGGAGACTCCACTACACTACGAGGGAGTGTGTTCCACTGTTGAACAGCCCTTACTGTCAGGAAGTTCCTCCTAATGTTGAGGTGGAATCTCTTTTCCAGTAGCTTGAATCTATTGCTTTGGGTCCTATTCTCTGGAACAGCAGAAAACAAACTTTCCCCATCCTTAGTATGATATCCCTTTACATACTTAAACAAGGCCATCATGTCACCTCTTAACCTTCTCTTCTCCAGGCTAAACAGCCCCAGTTCCCTAAGGCGTTCCTCATAGGGCATGGTTTCCAGACCCTTCACCATCTTAGTTGCCCTCCTTTGGACACGCTCCAGTTTCTCCACATGCTTTTTGAATTGTGGTGCCCAGAACTGGACACAGTATTCCAGGTGGGGCCTGACCAAAGCAGAATAGAGTGGCACAATAACTTCCCTTGATCTAGACGCTATATTTCTATTGATGCAACCTAAAATTGCATTGGCCTTTTTAGCTGCCGCATCACATTGTTGATTCATGTTCAACTTGTGGTCTACTTGGACTCCTAGATCCCTTTCACATGTACTCTTGTTAATTCATGTGTTAAGTCCCCCATCCTGCATCTATGTGCTTCACTTTTTCTGCCTGTTGACTGGAAACCATTTTGCTTCTCCGTATTCTGTTCTGACAGGAGCCTTTTTTTGTCCCAAGCACAGATTCTTCATCGGGGCCGATATCCCTCCAAATAGTTAAAACAGGGCCCTCGTATCAAACTGCTCTTCCTAATGTTGAGCTGGAATCAATTTTGCATCCATTGTTCCGGGTCCTGTTCTCTGGAGCAGCAGAAAACAAGCTTGCTCCCTCCTCAATGTGACATCCCTTCAAGTATTTGAACAGGGCTATCATATCACCTCTTTAACCTTCTCTTCCCCAGGCTAAACATCCCCAGCTCCTTCATAGGTCTCTCTCCTCATAGGGCACATATTATTCCAATTATATATATATATATTATTCTCTGGAGCAGCAGGAAAAAAGCTCCATTCTCAACAGGACCGGTTTGGCAGCGCTTTTAAGGGCCCCTTGGCTCAAGGCTCTGGAATTCTGGGAGTTGGAGTTTGTTAAGGCCCCACAACAAACTCCAACTCCCAGAATTCCAGAGCCTTGAGCCAAGGGGCCCTTAAAAGCGCTGCCAAACCGGTTTCGTTCCTCCAGTCTGGATGCAGATGAAGGCCCCAAAGCCAGGCCTTGTGGTGGCTCCTTTCCTTCCTTCCTTCCTTCCTTCCAAGTGAGGCCTGTACCTGGAGCCGCGGTCTCCCTTCCTCCTCCTCCTCCTCGCCTTCCTCGGCTTCGGTTACTATTATTATTATTATAACCGCCTCCTCCTCAGGCCTCAGCCTCTCCTTCGCCCTCGCAGCAGCCCCAGCGGCAGGACGGACATATTGGGACCTCCTCCTCCTCAGAAGAGGACGCCGCGTTTTGGGCCCTCCTCCTCCCTCCTTGGCAACGTCAGAATGCCCTCAGAAGCATAAAAAAAATTACAAACGCCGAACGCTATTGGTTGGGAAAGCTGTCCGTCAAGGCTCGGCTCGACCCCCTTTCGTCCCATTGGCCCTTCTCTCCTCTCTCGAATCACCATTGGCTACTCCGTTTGCCACTCTACTCTCCCCCGCCCGCCTCTTCCTCGCTGCTATTGGTGTTTGGGACTGTCAATCAACGCTGTACTCCTCGCCTATGCGCAATTTTTAGAAGGGGGGGTAGAAAAATGATAGGTTCCGCTTCGGGGTGTAACTCGGGCTCTCATTGGTGGGAATGCGTGTCAGTTACATTCTCTTGCCAAACATAAACTCGTTTTTTTCACTTCCCCCGCCTCCTCCTCTCAGCGTTGTTACGTTCGATACTATTGGTCGCCACAACTGTCTCTCTTATCCAGCTTCCGCGTTCTCCCTCCAATAGTCAACGACGCAGGTGCCAATTCTGCGTTCCAATTGGATGGGGAAAAGTAAAAGGCGGGGTTTAGGAAAGCCACTCAGCGAGGCGCTCTCTGCGCTCCATTCCACCTCCCCATCCTCATAAGGCCGCAATAGATTCTCGCCTGTGATTGGCTGAGAGCTGGAGCGGCCTTATTACTTACCAAGAACAAGAATGAAAGGGAGGGAGGGAGGGTTGGAGAGAGAATGTTGAGGGAAATGCCCGTATGTTCTGTCATATTACATCATCGCCAGCCAATAGGAAAGCAGGACTCATTTGCCTCTCTTGCTGAGGGCGCCTGAGGCTGAAGCCTTCCTTGACCAATGAGCAGAGCCCTCATATATACTAAATGTGCTTTATAGACTGTACCAAAGCATTTCATTGGATGGGTCAGGAAAAGCTATGAAGAGAAAATATATTTAGACTTAGGCTACAGAAATAATCCATTTTGAGCCTGGTTTCACTGCCATGGCTCCATACTATGGAATTCTGGGAATGGTAGTTTGTTGTGGCACAACAAACTACCATTCCCAGAATTCCATAGCATGGAGCCATGGCAGTGAAACCAGGCTCAAAATGGGTTATTTCCACAGTGCAGATGCACCACTGATGAAGAATCTAGTGTCAGAACGGAACACACAAAAACAAAATGGTTCCCGGTTCAACAATAAAGTGAAATACATAGATATAGGCCTGGCCTAACAGGAGTACATGTGAAAGGGATCTAGGAGTCCCGATAGACCGCAAGTTTAACATGAGCCAACAGTGTGTGACGCGGCAGCTAAAAAGGCCAACACAATTCTAGGCTGCGTCAATAGACGTATAGTGTCTAGAACAAGGGAAGTAATAGTGCCGCTCTATTCTGCTTTGGTCAGGCCCCACCTGGAATACTGTGTCCAGTTCTAGGCACCACAATTCAAAAAGGATGTGGAGAAACGGGGGTGTGCAAAGGAGGATGACTAAGATGGTGAAGGGTCTGGAAACCATGCCCTATGAGGAAAGAGGGAGCTGGGGATGCTTAGCCTGGGGAAGAGAAGGCTAAGAGGTGATATGATAGCCCTGTTTTAAGTATTTGAATGGGGTGCCATGGAGCAGCAAGCTTGTTTTCTGCTGCTCCAGAGAATAGGACACAAAGCAATGGATGCAAGCTACAGAAAAAGAGATTTTACCTTAACATTAGGAGGAACTTTCTGACAGTAAGAGCTGTTTGACACACTTCTTGGAGTCTCCTTCTTTGGAGGTCTTTAAACACAGGCTGGATGGCCATCTGTTGGGGATGTTTTGATTGCGATTCCTGCATGGCAGAATTCGGTTGGACTGGATGGCCTTTGAAGTCTCTTCCAGCTCTCATGATTCTATGGACCTTATCACACCAGACCATTTCGGATTGAATCTGAAGTGACCTTGAAACTGATTTGTGTGAATTCGGTTGTTACTGAAATCACTGAATTCTGGGGTGACTTTGGAATGGCTTTGGAATGGCTTTGGGTTGGCTTCATAGTGACAGCATTCACGTGTGATAATTCAATGTATATTCATGTGAATTCACTTGGATGGATGCAGAGTGACTCTGGATTGGGGCTGCAAAAACCCTCGTCTGATATGGGCCTATGAATTCCATGTGGATACAGCCCAGATGAGGAATCTGTCCTTAGAACAAAAGGCCACTGTCAAAACAGAACATGGAGAAACCAAATAGTTCCCAATTAGCAAGTTGGTCAGACAAGGCTGTACATTATCACCCTATTTGTTCAAATATAATAAGAAGGGCAGGTTTAGACCCACAAGGAAAAAGGAGTGAAGATAGGAGGAAGGAACGTCAATACAAGATGACACTGTATTACTAGCCGAAAGCGTAATGGACTTGGAACTAAGGCCAATGAAGAAAGTGCAAAAGCAGGTGTAATGCTGAATATAAAAAAGCAAAAATAACAACCATGGGAGATCTACATAAATTCAAGCTAGATAATGATAATGAGCAGATGTCCTAACCACAAAGGAGGACAAGGCACCGCAAAAATGTAGGACACTCGGAAAGAATCTCAGACATTGCCAAGTAAAAGCTAGAAACACTAATATAAATGCAAGTTCCTGCTTATTCAGGCTCAAAATGGAGGACATTCTGAAATTCCTCCTGGACAGGAAGTTGAAAAGTAGGACATTTCCATGAGGAGGAAGACATATGGTCAACCTGGATAATGAGGATATTGAAATAGTTAAAAGAGTTCCTCTGCCTTGGATCAAACATTGACAATAGTCAAAGATTATCCTGTGTCTGGGATGAAACATAAGGTTGACTGCAGTCACGAAATCAGAAGAAGACTAAGAATGGGCAGTTATGAAAGAACTAGACAAGATCCTAAAAAGTAAAGATATACAATTGAGCACTAAGGTTAAAATCATCCAGTCCACTGCATTCCCCATTATCATGTACAGATGTGAAAGCGAAACAGTGAAGAAAGCAGATAGGAAGAAAATCAACTCATTTGACATGTGGTACTGGAGAAGTGCCAAGGATACAATGGACAGCCAAAAAGACAAACAAATGGGTTCTAGATTAAGCCTGAACTTTTCTGGGAAGCAGGATGATAAAATTAAGGCTGTTGTCATTTGCCCACATCATGAGAAGGCACAATTCACTCAAAAAGACAATAATACTGAAAACTAATAAAATATATTGGGGGGAAAAAGATAGGGAAAAATACTAGGAAAGATGGAGGGTAATAGGAAGAGGAAGACTACATGCCAGATGGCTAGACTCAATTAGGTCATGGGCCTGAATCTGCAGGACCTAAGCAGAGCATTGAGGACAAGGGGTCTTGGAGATATCTCACTCGCAGTTAACAGCAACTTTGGAAAGAGTTGATGGTTTAAAACAGAGTTCAAATGACCATGATGTCCTTCAGGTGCCTGCACCAATGGCCTTTTCATTATTATTATCATTAACCTTTATTTATATAGCACTGTAAAATTACACAGTGCTGTACATACAATCTTATAAATTAGACGGTTCCCTGCCCTCAGACTTACAATCTAAGAGAGACAACAAAAAAGAGAAGGGAAGGTGGTGGGAAAGGGGGATGAGGTCCAGTGGTTCTTCTCTCCCTTTGGTGCCTGGACCAAGGCAGATGACTGCAAGGAGAGCTAAGGTGATCTCTTCCAGCTCTGTGTGATGCTACCATTTTTAAATTTTATATTTTAAAAGCAAATAATATTGTTGAAATAGAATTGCAAGCAATTTGAAAATATATGGGTAAAAAATGTGTCATCCATTTAGAAGTCCCTTCCTCAGCCAAATATTAGCTACATTTTGTTTTCCTTTTTTGATCTGATTGAAAGGAGAAAATCCCCTTTGAAAGAGGCCCAGTAGTCATTCTGAAGCACAGATTGGCAGTGGATCTGTGTTGGACAGAGCAAACAGTTTGCACTCACAAGTCCCCAGTTTTGTCCCTGTCATGTCCAGGTAAAGTTTTGGAAGGCCATGTAGAATAATGAACCAGATAGAATCAAAGGTCTGGCGTGATAGAAAGTCAGCTTCCTAGTTTTGTAGGTATGAGCAGAACTTGAAAATGTTAGAATTCAAAGATATAGCCATGTTAGTCTGTAGAAACAGTATGTCGAGAGAGAGCTTGTAGCACCTGTGAGACTTGGGGCTGGTGCAGATGGCCCTAAAGGGGCGGCTTGACAGCACCCCTGTGAGTGCCAGATTGGTGCCACAGCAACCGCACGCTGCGGCCCAATCCGGTGTTTTTGCAGTCCCAAAAGAAGAGGCAAAATGTTGCTCCTTTAGGAGGGCAGAAAAGGACAGCTTTTCCGCTGCTGCCTCAGCTTTTTTGTGCCCCTGCAGCATGAGGCGTATGAATGCTGCGCCACTAGAGCACCACAATTCTGCCTGCCGTGTGGTTGGGTGGGTGGCGTTATGCCAGCATGGGGGCAACATCAGGGCATGCGGCGTCTAAACGCCACACCCCCACACCATCCCCAAGCCAGCATATTGTGCTGATCTGCTTTGCCAGTAAGTAAAGAAAAGAAGTCGGCAGCATGAGTTTTCATACACTTAACTGTACCTCAAATGCATTTTGTGATCTGAGGAAGTAGACTTTAAGTGTATGAAAGCTCATGGTTCCAATCTGTTTCTTTCAAAAGTTCTATTAGATTTCTCTACATATTGAAAATGTTGCTTTTCCAAACTCCAAATGTTGCTTTTCCAGAGGCACAGGACCAGGTTAGTGCTCACTGTTTCCTCTCCTTCGCTCTGCTGCTATTTCAGCCTGCTCCCCAGGTCTGTAGATTTGAGAGAAAACCAGTGCAAATCACAGATTGCTAGATGGCAAGTAAACACTGGGTTTACACAAAGCCTTGTGGGTTTTATAAATAACCTGGTAGTGGTGGCTTAGTGGTTAAAATGCCAATTCTGACGATCGGAAAATGGGAAGGTTGGCAGATTGAGGCCCAAGTACCACATGATGGGGTGAGGTCCTGTCACTAGTCCCAGCTTCTGCCAACCTAGCAGTTTGAAAGCATGCAAATGCAAATAGATAAATACAGTAGGTACCACTTCGGTGGGAAGGTAATAATGTTTGGTGCAGTCATGCTGGCCACATGATCACCAGAGCAGTCCTCGGACAAAGCTGGCCCTTCAGCTTAGGAACAGAGATGAGCACTTCCCCTACAGGTGATTACGATGAGACATTCATATCAAGGTAGTACTTTTTCCTTTACCTTTTACCAAGTGAGTTATTTGATGTCCTGCTTTACCCACCCAACCACCCAAAGGCTCCAAAGGCAGCCAGCAAATCAACCAGTGAAAAAAAGCTAGGAATATGCTGAGAATTATAAAAGGAATTAGCAGTGAAGTCAGTAACAAAATTGACATCATATATGATGGCAAACCATTTCTTTTGGAAAACATTATCTAAACAATTTTTAAATATTTGACCACTATAAATGTTGTTGCCTGGCACTCGGAAGGGTATCAACCTTGGTCATCCTCTGTGGTCTCAGAGGAAGGTCTGAACATTCAAGATTCTAGTTGCAGGAACAAGTATCTTTGGGATACACTGGTTTCATGCCCTAAGGAGCTTTAGTGGTCAAGCTCAACATTTTAAACTGAGCTCAGAAGATCAGAAGACATTGTGACTGTTTTTAAACTATGACCCAGTGAGAATACCCCAGGCTTTCATGAAAATTACAGAGGGCTCTCAAACAGGCTCCTCTTTTGAAATCACCAGTATCTTATGAGATCACATCTCAGAGTCCATTGCACAACAAGGATTCAATGTATGATCTCCTTCCAAGCACTTTTGTTCAGTTTCTTCACAGGTAGCTTGAATCAGGGGAATGTTCTCCAACTTGATGTCCTCCAGATGTGTTAGACTACAATTCCCATTGTCTCTGACAAGCTAATGATGGGAATTGAAGTCTAGCAAATTGGGAGAAAGGCAGGTAAGGTGTAGCTGCTCTAGAACGTTACCTCTATGCACTCTGGATTGTTCATCAACTTTTCCTTTGTTCCACCCTCAAATCCAGAGCATTTATATAGGCTACGTTGTCCAAGGACCCAGACAAAGTTTTCAGGCTATAATCTCTGAAAATGCATAATGCACCTACTACCGTGGGTG
Source organism: Urosaurus nigricauda (assembly GCA_034509955.1). Taxonomy (NCBI): domain Eukaryota; kingdom Metazoa; phylum Chordata; class Lepidosauria; order Squamata; family Phrynosomatidae; genus Urosaurus; species Urosaurus nigricauda. The sequence goes on along the minus strand of JAOEGL010000001.1, from coordinate 353,100,537 downwards.
TCTGTTCCAAAGCTTACTCAAAATATTTTGCAGAACAGCAAAGAGTGCACTCCCATACAAGCCAAGGTGCATATTTTTCTAGAACCTGAAGCAGAAAATCCCACAGCCACCTCTCTCCAACTTTGGCAGCAAAAACACAATGACAATAAATTAAATAACTAACAATTTTCCACCCTTTCGTGATACCCTAAATCTGCTGCTGTTGTTGTTCTATGCCTTTGACTCGTTTCCAGTTTATGGCGTCTCTAAGGCAAACCTATCACAGGGTTTTCCAGAGCTGAAAGTGTGTGACTAACACAAGGTTATACAGTGGGTTTCAATGGCCAAGTGGGGAATCACACCCTGGTCTCCAGAGTCAGTAGGCCAACACTCAAACCACTGCACCATGCAGGCTTTCACTCTACTATACAGAATCTAAACCTAATCATGGAGCCAGCCCTACATCATCAGTAGCTGAATGAAAAGCAGCTGCAAGTCCCACGTGTACTGTCTTGAGCTCTGTGATGGAAGGCTGGTGGGATATTATTGTGCTAAATTAAAACAAAATAAATTTTAAATCACATTTCCCCAAAGCTGATGCTAACATTTTTCAAAATGGTGCTCAAAGGTCCAGGCTAGGGTTTTGGCAAAAGTCTATAACGGTGTTTCAATATAGTAATTAATTATCAATGGGCTCTTCCAGATTGGTCTAAAGAAGTATAAGGTCTTGCAGCTTGGCTATTTAGGGTTTCTCCATTGTTGTCGCTTCTTCATCCACTTGTTCCATTCTTGATGGGGTGTTTGTAATGTTTTCTTGGATCTACAACAGGGATCTTCCAAAGGGAGTAATAGTTTTCTGAGGTGATCCTGTACTCTGAAGTGCAAAATTTCTCCTCTGATTTTTAGGAGGGGAAATCTTAGAATTAAAACATTGTACAAAGGTTCCATTTTTCCTGAGGACTATAGCACTATAACACTAAAAATATTTTTTAAAAAACAATTAAAAGGAGAGACAGAGAAAGAGACTTTTTTGTTCCAATATGTTTTGTAATTAAGAAAGAAACATATTCAAGGATGGGAATAGAATTTTGCAGCTAGTGCCAGGATTGCCAGAAAATAGTCCAAACTTTGGTTGGATATTTTTTTAAAAAAACCAAACCCAGCAGCAACTAACCTCCCAGCACATTTGTTATGTCTGTGGGAACTCCTCCCCTCTTTTTTAAAGGAGCAATTCAGTTTTTCTGTTAAAAAAAAGGAAACATAAGAAAGTTGCCTTCCAGCACAGTACATTTGTGCTGTAAAAGTACAGCTTCTACTGCTGCTTTTAGTGAAGGAAGCATGCAATCTACTTGACACATGCACGACAGACACATGTGCATCAGCTGAACATTTCCAGAGCTCAAAAACCCAAAGGTAAAAGGTGAGATGATAATGTGAAAGTGTTGTCAGCTCCAGTATCTTCCTGCAGTTAGTGATGTTATTTTGTCAAGATGTATTTCACAGATCATTGACTTGAACATCAAGCAGACGTAATCCATGAAGAGATCCATCAGCTACTATCACAATAAAGACAAATCTTTTTTTCACATGACAAAAGAAAAACAACAGCAACAAAACAGTGGGAACCTGAAAGAAAGTAACAAGAAAATATCAAATAGATGTTTGCAAGCAAATCATTTATTGTTAAATATTTTACTAAGGTTTATTTTTAATGGTCTTGTAAATGCATGGGTTGACTAGAATTTTGTGTTTGATACCTACCCGTATCAGTTGCACATGTTTGCACGGAACAAGCTAGATCCATGAAGTAACTGGCTGAAAATAATTAGTTACTTTTAATTAATTTCTCTTTCCAGTTCCATTGCAATTTTAACACACGTGAGGGATGACTTCCCTCCCTTTGGCAGTGATGTCACATCTGTAATGTGTGGCTTTGCTAAATGATGAAGGAGGGATATGATGTGGTTTGAATGCTGGTCTTGTCATCACTCATATTCTTTTGTGCATGTTGAGATGACTATGAGATGGATAGTAGATTATGTTCTGTTCTACAGGCGAGCATTCCTATAGCATTCGTGCTATTTCAGTTATTTTAAAGAAACAGGAAAAACAGTCATTTCTTTAAAACTGAAATTATAGTAAAATATTACTATATATTATATATATATAGTAATATATCCTTTCAAATGATAATACTCAGTTAACTAATTATTTTCAAACTACTGCAACTTCCCAAGCCCTAAAACTAGGGCTTATTTTCACACATAAAACACATGTATGCACATATACACAAATGTACGGTATATACACTTTACAAACATAAGCCTCCTAGGCTGCAGCTGCACTGCAGAAATAATGCAGTTTGACACTGCTTTAACTTCCACGGCTCAATTCTATGGAATTCTGAGATCTGTAGTTTTGTGAAATATTTAGCCTTCTTTGCAAGAGAACTCTGGTGCCACAACAAACTACAGGCCCCAGTATTCCATAGGATGGAGCCATGACAGTTAAGGTGGTGTCAAATTGCCTTAATTCTGCAGTTCAGATGCAGCCCTAATCTACATTTTAGGATGCAGAGACAAAACAGCTTCTTTCCCAGCCTCTCATTTTTTCAGGACCGAGAGTACTGTAATTACCACCCACTGTCACATGTGGCTGCATTAATTGGTTAAATAGTTATTTATTTATGCATGTATGCTGGCCTTAGGGCAGCCACTTACACATTGCCACAAAATACAAAGTTTTACATCAGGTAAAAATGCAAACAGAGAAATAATAAGCATATTGAAACATTAGAATAAATGAGAATTCTTTCATTATTTATTTCTTGTTTTGGACAGACAAGGGTATTGATGCATGCTATCCAGTTTCTCCTATTCCAAATGGGGACTTCTATACAGACAGTGAGTCTACTATCCATATTTCTTTTTTATTATTGCTGCATCCAGACACAGTAGGGCCCAACACTATCTTGTCTTTTCATTGACACGTCATATAAATAATCCATGGTTTGTTCTATGTTTATTTATCTGGCTATCTAAAAAGCAGCAACATTTTTCAAGGATGTCCTTTTAAGAATTTATCACATGTGGCTTTCAAACCACTTTTAAAAGCTTGAAACCTTTGGTAATACCGCATGACACCCTCTCCATCTCATCTCATCACTGGAGGGCTTTGGATCAGACTTATGTATAATGCTTCTGAAAAACTGAAATCCAGAATGCAAGATTAACATGGTTTTTATTGTTGAAACAAAAAGAATCACCAATCAGGCCAAAACACTAATTCACGAACATGATCCAGAACTAACAAAATAAAGGTGGTAACTAATAGTGATTTAGAGGGTTTAGCAGAGGGCAATGCTTTACCGGGTTCAGGCACAGAGCTCCAATTGGGGGGATACAGTGAATGAGTCTGGCTGAGTACACAGCCTAGGACCTGGCTTGGCCTGCAGGTGCAGAGGAGTCCAGGGAGAAACAGACAGAGTGGCTGTCTGAACTCACCTGAGATCAAATTGAAGGTGCCCAAATGGTCATATTTATAGAGTAAAATGTGTCCTAGGGCAGTTTCTCAGGAGTTTGAGTGGATTTTCCAGGAGGAAGAATGGCCATAAATATGTGTAAATGACAGGTCGCTCAATGCAAATATATTACACAATCAGGTGTCATCTACAGAGGGAAGTGCCCTTTGATTTCCAACCTTCTGGCAAATACCCGGTACATCACCCACTATTACACTCCTATGCGAAGGGATTATGCAGATTCCAACCTCAATGGACCTAGCCAGTCTATGTGCGCTTGTGCTCTCAAAGTGAGCCTACTAATTTTCTTATTTTGGCAGACTATGTCCTCACTTTGGGCACCCTAAATGACCCAAACAACCTTTTTTAATATTAAGTTGATATCAAAGGTTGACAAGGGGTGAAGGGGGGCTAGTCCAAGGGGTAACAGCTATATAAAAGACTGTATCTTTCAACCATGCCTACCTAGGTTTTAAGATCATCAGAGGAAGCCTTTCTTTCAGTCCCACTACCACCACTGATACAGTACATGAGGACTCAGAAAAAAGCCTTCTCAAGGATGCTTCCAGACTATGGAACTCTCTTCCAAGAGAGGCTTAGTTGGCTCCCTCTCTACTGTTTTGTTGTTCTTAGCAGGCAAGAAGATTGTTGCTTAATGCTTTCTTTAGAAATGTTACAGATTATTTTAGCTGTATTGGTTTAATGTTTTTAACATGTTATTTGAGGCCCATATGGGAGAAAGCCGGATGTAAATTAAATAAATTATGTAAGTAATAATCATTAAAATTGTGGTCATGTTAGTCCCAGCATTGTCTCTTGTTTGTTTTAATGGAGCCCTTTCTCCCAAACCCATAATCCCTAGCACAGGATAGATGATTAGTGGAAACAAACCAACTTCAAACCTTAGTTTTTGCTTTGTACCAACCACAGTTAAAATTAATCACATTTTAGGGGTCCAGACAATACATGAAACTGGGGTTAATTTAAAACAGCAATGGATTTTCTGTACGTCCTTGTGGCTATATTGGAGGAAGAACATAGAAAGAAGAGCACACAGCTCTAATATATGTTACAACTTGTCCTTGTAACACTAAAGCATGGACAACCATTTATGAACTGAGTGTGTCATCATATCGCTCTGGACTCAAGTAGACGTACCTGTACTAGAAGACATGAATAGCTCATGCTGCAGATTTCTTGGTTTGGAGAAAAGGGCATTTTCAAGTCTTTAATATTGTGGAGGTCAACAATGCTCACTATTTTTCATTGCAACTTTTTGTAAAGGGTTCTTATTTTTCCCATCCTTTGTTATCTAGCTATAGAGCTGAGAGACTAACCTTTAAAAATAAGCTGGTGTGTGCGTGAATTCCCCGCATATCACTGATTTATTATCTGTTCATTCACCCTCCCCACCCCACATTGCACCAGTACATCAGGATCAGATTGAAGGATCTCTGTGTCAACCTTCCAGCTAATCAATGACCTACTTTATGATTGCATCCCAAGCCCAGGCTCAAAGAGAGGCTTTTTGCATTGAATGACGTTCTGATCAATAACTGGCATGAAGGACATGGTAGGGTACTGTGCAATGGAACAGAGAATAGCTTTTACTAAATGTCATTTCATAACACCTTCTGTTGGCGGTCCAATCTATTTTGGATTCATCAGAAAGTCATAGTTCAAATTACTTTATAGAGTACAATGGGTAGATTCTGTAAATATACTGAAAAGTGAACCAACAACAACAACAACAACTTTCAGATTGATATAATATGTGACATAAGGGGAGGGGGAAACAACCATCTTTTATTTTATTTATTTATTTACAAATATTTAATTTTTATGTATTATTTATTCATTCAGTTTATGTCCTGTTTTTCTCCTAAGATAGGATTCATTTTATAGTCTGCTTAGAGTTAGAGACTTAAAGTGGGGTGCAATAATTTTAAACATGCAATAAACATAAAGCACATTTACAATATCAATGAAACTAGAGCCAAGATCCTGCACCTTGAAGACATAATTTCAAATGTCCATATCCAGAACTATGCTACATCTCCCCTTCAACCCACAACCCAAGTTTTCCCTACAGAAGCTCCCTTTCTATTGCCGCTTAATGACCTGTAGAGAATAGAAGACATTGCAAAAATATTTGGCTATGTCCCTGTAGCTAGACATAGAACAATTACATTGTCTGTCAAGACTTCCAAAAGCTAATATTCTGCATCTGGTTATAGCCAGACACTTCTCCAATGCTGGACAGTCACTAAATACACATGAAGAGGGAGCTTCTGCAGCAAAAACGTGAATATTTGGGAATTTTTAAAGCTTTTACTGTGAAGTTTTGAGATGTCTTTGTCTTGTAAGCCACCTTGGGTCCTTTCCTGGAGGAAAGGTGGCATAGAAATGAAATGAAATAAATAAATAAATTTTGGGCACTGTGCAAATTTAGAGAGAATTCCAACACTTGCAGCAACAACAACAACAACAACAACAACAACAACAAAAGAGACTTATGCTGGCTTCAGTTGGATTTATGACATTGTAAATTACTAACAGGATGTTAGCCTAAGTGTAAGTAGAGCAACAAAAGAAAGATTTGGAACAAAAACAAAAGCGTAGAACATATTCAATATGCATCTAAAAGTACAAACTGTTGTGATATGTTGAATTTCTAAGGGAAGGATATTCCAGATAGTAGGTGCCACCATAATGAATGCCCTTCTTCAAATGTCTACAGAGTAGATTTCACAAGCTCCTGCACTACCAGAAGAGCTACTCCACATGACCTTAAGAAATAAATTGGTGTACAAAGGAGGATGAAATCTCTCAGGTAACCAATTCCCAAGTTGTTTAGGGCTTTACAAACTAACAGATATATATACACGCACACATCCATCAAACCTAGCCCAATAGTAAATAGACAATGAGTATAATTTCTTCAGCAGGTACCTTGTTTTCTCCTCACTGAATTTTAAGTATTTGCCCCTACCTCAGATAATATAATACAGATATGCTTGAGCCAAGGCTTGACTATTCTATTGTAGGGCTTTAGGTAGGGTTATCCTTGAGCTTGGTTCAGCTACTGCAAAGGTGCCAAGAAGGCTGCTTAGTGGATTTTCCTATTACAGACATTTAACTTATTATCAATTAACTACCAATCTATATTCAGAATGCTGCTCTTAGTTAGTAAAGCCATAAACAGCTCAGGAGGACCAAGTTATCTGAGAGACTATCATCTTCTGTTTAGATCTTTACTTTCTCCACTTCTTATAGTACTACAAGGACATGTAACTCCTCTGCCTAAATAAGACTGATATAAAGTATTCTTGGTTACTCCTGCGTCTATTTTGACCAATATGCAAACAATGCAGAATGATCAAACAAAGAATATAGCCAGTTCTTTCAGTGGTAGCTATCCCAGTTCTCTTTGTGCTACACTTTTGAGGTTTTCTGGTCCATCTTTTAAATACAGTTTTTGTTTAGATTCATTTTAAGATGGTCTATCCACTTGACTCTGATGATTGCAAAACTGGAAGGTTGGCAGTTTGAACCCCAAGTACCACGTGATGGAGTGAGCTCCCATCATGAGTCCCACCTTCTGCCAACCTAGCAGTTCAAAAGCATGCAAATACAAGTAGATAAATAGGTACCACTTCTGTGGGAAAATAATATTATTCTGTGCAGTCCTGCTGGCCACATGATCACAGAGTCATCTTTGACAATGCTGGCTCTTCGGCTTAGTGACAGAGACGAGCACTGCCTCTACAGTCAGACATGACTTGACAACCTTGTGAAAGGGGAAACCTTTACCTTTACCTTTATCCACTTAACACAGAATCCTGAACTGGTGTGTGTGTGTGTGTGTGTGTGTGTGTGTATATATAACTATACATAGGACTGAGCCTTCTAGGTCTACAAGTGGTTCTAGCAATATTCAAAGTTTGAACATTTCCTTTCTGGACTAACAGAATCCCTCATCCAGCCAATTTCTATGCTGGCAAGGGGGGTTTGGGAGCAGCAGATGACTAAACTGAAGCTGTTGTATTTTGTACATATAATGAGATGATGTGATACATTGGCAACAATGATAATGCTTGGTAAAGGAGAAGGCTGTAGGTAAAGAGAAAGAGTGGATAGGCTCAGTTAAGGAAGCTATGGCTCTGGGTTTAGAAGAAAAGAGCAAGGCCACCAAAAGTCAAAGTTGACTTGATGGCAAACAGCAACAGTCCCTAAAACATAACTTTTCCAAGCTAAGAGAAAACAAATTTGGATTTTGGATGGTAGTGCTGAAGTATTTATATACTGAATTAAAAACAATGTGCAGCCTATAGAGGGTTTGAGTCATCCAGACACACAATTTTTTCCTGAATTATACTCCTCTGGTTCCTCACTAGGACTACTCTAAGCTAAAAATAATAACTGAGAAGGATTCTCATTTTGTAATTACACTTTAAACCAGTGTTTCCCAAACCTTGGTTCTGCTGGAACTTTGGACTTCTGCTCTCAGAAGCTTTAGTCAACTTGACCAAGAGTCAGAAATTCTGGGAGTGAAGTCCAAAACATCTGGAAAGCCAATGTTTCTGAACGACTGCTGTAAACCAATGGCCAAACAAGACTGGCAATATATAATGTTGTTTCATTGCTGAGAGTCAGGAGCTAATGCATTTGCTGACAGGCCCAGGTGCTGATGTTCCTCAAAGCATTCTCCCCCATCTCCTGAGTTCATGCAAACAAACAATAGGATAAGAATGGTTCAGAAAGAAGAAACATGAGACTGCCCAGCATTGCTAATAGCCTAGAATTTAGGTTGGCTACACAGGGCAAAGTTTTCACCACTTATGTCTGTGTTTATCCAGATTTAGGTCAGTGGTTCTTAACCAGGGAAATGCCAAGTGTTGTTTGGTTCCAGCTCATGAAAGCGCCATCCAGCATGGCCACAGGTCAGGAATTTTGGGAGCTGAAGGCCAACAACATCTGGATCCTCCTCAATAAAAACCACTATTTAAGATAGTTGTGGGTTTTTCCCTCTTCTCTTTGACCTAAAAGGCTTTCAGAGTGACTTACACGAAAATCATAATACAGCTTCATAAAGCTTCCTAGAAGACCTTGTATATTATCTATCATATTGTCCATTTTTGTTAATCATAGTACTAGGTTTTTGTCTCTGTGTTTAGGAAGCTTTTTCAGACATCTCCAGTTTTGTGATGATTTGCCACTTGCTACTGGACCAAGATGAATATGTCAGTATCTACATAGCTTAATCATTACTTCTGATAAGATTCAACATCATGTCAACATTGTCTTTGACATTATTCAACAAAAACTGTATCCAGTCACTTCCCACTGCCTGCACTAGTGTCAGGATGGACTCAGTGAAGTGCTTTTAATTCTAGGTATAGTTGAATTGCAGTTTGATAGTAAATTTTTGTGTGTTTTTAGAAATGCCTGCTATGCGGTTTTAAAGGCATTTGTTTTAATTTTTGTAAGCTGCCATGAGTTTCAGTTTTAGGGGAAAGGCAAAATATAACTAAACAGACTGGATGAGAATCATACTGCTAACACTGAAAAGCAGTCAGTGTTGGCTTTTCTTTTGCCTCTTTGTTTTGAAAACAATTTCACTCACATTGCAAATGGTTAGAGTGAGGTAGGGGAGTAAATTTATGCCAGATCCAAAATAGGCATATATATCTTCCTGGACTGGGGCCACTATAAAAGCCCAGGCCATCAATGCATGTCCTGATTAGGCATGGATGATCCCAATTATTTCTCTTTCATCTCACTTTTTCATCTGTTTTTAAAATATCTCAGATTTTCTCTCCTCCATCCACTTTCCCCTTTCTCCTCAAACTGCTGTCATTGGTACAAACTGGGTTCAAAGTGCAAAGTAGATTGCATTCAGTCAACCTGATAGTGGGGAGGAAAAGATGGAATTTTGCTCTTCCCAACAGGCTCAAGCAAAAGCAAACTGCTGCAGCCCCTCTCAGCTTGTCTGTTCTTCTTCATTAATAATGCTCCATCTTGACCACACTCTGATATTGCTTGGCCACATGTGTCCCAGTTTTCATCTGTGAGATGCTGGAGCGTATGGCATTGAATCAACAGCTTTCTCTAGTATGACCAGGTCTTGGTGACGTTTTTATCCCTGACTCTGAGCTCTGATGTCAAAGAGGTGAGGGCTGTGGATCTTTCCGAGGGGAGTGAGTAAGGATCTGAGCTCAAATGTACTCCTTGCAAGTTGGAGGTGACTGAACTTTGAAGAGGCTATCCACTGTCTCCACTGTGAGCAACTAAAGGATCTCAGAATTAAAAAACAACAACAACACTTTTTGGCAACTATTTAAAATAAAATAAAATGTAACAAAACAGATGGAGCAGCAATAGGCTAGATGTCCCACTGCAATTTTAACTGAAGAGCCTAGCAGACCTTTGATTGACAGCTGCATGTGGCCAGCAGAATGTGCGTGCACATGAATAGATGGGAATGCACACAGAGAAGTGTAGGCAATTGAATGGTGATGTGAAGATGTGAAACTCCGCACCAGTTTGCATAACACACCTACGTGTAGACCGGCCCTAAGGCTGAGACAGAACTGCTGGAATATTTTTGGGCAGCTCCTTCAAGGCCAAAGGGGTCTAATTTGTGCTTTCTCATGCCAGCATCTGTTACTTAACAGGTGCTGGCATCGGTATTTCTTTTTCTGTCGGCCAGCAATATTGCCAACAAATCACACCTTTCTTTAAAGAAAGGTCACTTTAAGGAACTGGTGGGGACCCCAAGCCATATGTGGACTGGTGGCCTCATTCCCTATCTCTGCTCAAAATCAATGCATGTGCCCTAAATCAGATCTAAATACTTCAGACTGAGGAAAATTCAATTTTTTTTAAAATAATTTTTATTACATTTTTTAAAACATACAACATATTCAATTTTAAAGACGTTTTGGAAAGTTGTGTCCCAATGGGAGCAGGGCCAAAGGCTCTTATTGCTCATAACTAAGCCTTAGGAAAGGTTTCTCAATATTTTAAAATGGAGGGAATTCCATCAAATTATGGTATCTTGGGGGGGGGGGGACATGGCAGCGGTAGTTTATGGCTCCCATGTTAGTGGGGTGGCAAATCCATTCCAGGTTTTAATCCAGGAGTTCTCCACTGTGCTGAATTCTAATCCTAAATGTGTCCAGAATCTTGGCTAGCTCCTTGAATGCTATCTAAAACCTGGCATGGATTAATTGCCCCATTGAACTGGGAGCCATCAACTGCCAACTTAGTGTGGATGTATGGGGAAGCACAGTGGGCCAGATTTAGACCCAAAACCTATAGTTTCTGGATCCTACTATAAATCTAGGACCTGTGGAGAGGGGCAGGATAACATGGGGCAAGCGCTTGGTAACCTACCGTATCCCTGGTTCCGACCTAGGTCAAACTCTGGGCTGGTGCAGCAATGGGTGTGTGTTGATATGTCTGCCCACTGCCATGTTGTGGATCCATCACAACCATATGCCATTCACCTTCTGGGCAGCTGGAGCATGTCCTGAGGAGGGTGAATAAAATGGTGAAGGCTTTGGAAGCCATGCCCTATGAGGAGAGACTGAGGGAGCTGGGTATGTTTAGCCTGGAGAAGAGATATTTATTTATTTATTTATTTATTTAGCGCCATAAATTTGCATGGCACTTTACAGGCAACATCAGAACAGCATATAACCTGCCAATGGTGTACAATCTAAGAGTCTATAAGCTATACAAAATTAAGCAAGTTAAGCAGTTTGAATACAAACTGTAAAAACAACTAATACATATAATCAAATATAAAATTATAAAACAATATTAAAATACAGTTCCAAATGCTTTAGAACAAGAAAGTATTTAATTCTGATTTAAAACTAGCAAGAGAAGTGATAGTCCATATATGTTCAGGGAGGCAGTTCCAGGAGTACAGTGCAGCAAGTGAAAAAGGATGAAGCCAAGCCAAGGAAGAGGAAACCCTTGGCTGGGGAAGAAGCCCCAAGCACCTGGACTGCAAATATCGAACAGCATGGGGAGATGAAATAAGGACTGTTAGATAAGGGGGAGCCAGGCTGTATAAACCTTTAAACGTTAAAAGAAGATGCTTGTACTGAATCCTAAAAGGAATGAGTAACCAGTGAAGAGATGCCAGAAGTGGGGTGACATGATCAAAGTAATGAGCTAAAAAGATAATCTTAGCAATAGAATGTTGATTGGAAATCAGAGGACTTAGTTGGGACAATGGGATCCTCATCAAAAGAAATTGCAGTAGTCAAGGTGGGAGATAACTAGGGCATGAAAGTATTTTCCAGATACTTGGACCTTGCAAGCAGTTTTTAGCAAATCCATATAGTATCAGACATTTCAAGAGTACTTATTAGTTAATTCTTATTTTAAGGCAGATAACCTTGTTACCAAAAGCTTAGGACTGTAGCTCCCCCAGTCTCTTACTATTGCCTATGCTGGTTAGGACTTCTTGAAAGTGAAATCCAACACATCTGGAACTCTTTATTATAACCACCTCTGGCCTTCTAGATGTCTTTGAACTGCAGTTCCCATAATGTGTCACCATAGACTATGAATGTTGGGGCAGATAGGACTTGTAGACCAGAAACAGTTGGGGGTCATAGCGGTTGACCCCAGCTTCAAATAAAACATATGTGGGTAATGTCATTGTAGCAATCAGACACGAGGTGGCACTGAACTTAATTTCGTCTAGGTGAAATAAGGAGTTTCTTGTTGGTCTTCAGTTGTGGAAAACAAGCAATAATGTTCTTGTCTGTCCTCATAACTGGTGCATCCTCTAAACCTCTTATGACAATTTCCAGGGGAAACTTTTTCCATCCACCAGACTTTTGACATTTACCAGAGTACATTGCTTGGCTAATCAACCTTTGTTTACATCTTCAAATCAAGCCATCTGCTACATTTCAGCTGTTGTGAGTTGGTGCCAAGCTTTCTTCTAAGTAGACTTACATCAATTAAATTCCATCCAGGGCTGTAGCTGAACACTTTCTGCAGAAAGCTGAACCATGACTTGCCACCTTTTATTCTCTCCCATGTAGTCAGGCACAAAAATATTGTCATCCAAATTAAGATTCAGAATGACACTGACCCCCTTCTATGAATTCCACTCTGGCACACTTATGCCACAGTGTCTTTATTTTTCTTTGCAACTCTGAGATCTTTATTATCACATTCCATGCTAAATTCCACATGTTTACAAGACAAAAAGATGTGGATGCCATCGTGTATTTTTTAGCATCTGTCACAAAGAGAGGCAAATCTAGTTTATTCTATTGTGGTCTTCAGTATTGTTCTTGCAGGAGATTGTTTGTCTAATCTTGCTTCTTTCAATATTAAAGGAGAGGATTTAAAAAACAAATGAAAGGAAAGGAAATGACTCTTCCCACAGAGGGAAGTATAAACAGTAGTGCATCCCCATTCAACAGAAGCATCTAAAAAGATGCCACAAACTGTAAATGAAATAAAGACGGAGATTGTTTACCAGATATAAGAAGAAGTTATGATTGAGGTGTACTGTCCATGACCGATGCCAGCCATGGAAGCCAGAAGTGGATTCACATAGTGAGAAGCAAGAACAATTGGATAGAATGTGAAGTCAAAGACTTTCATGGCAGGAATCCAGTTTTTTGTGGGGGTTTTGGGTTATGTAGCTGCATTCTGGAAGAGTTTATTCCTGACATTTCATTGGATAGAATGGCCCCAAAGAGAATAGGTTTGGAATTGCATGAAATCATAGGTATTGCCAGACTGCAGCTCCTAACATTAATCACCATTGGCTATACTGACTAGTACTGCTGGAAGCTACAGCCCAACAACATTTGAAGGATTATGCAATTTCCTCTTCTTGTCTAGAGAAGCCTGAAAGTGTTGTATATATACTGCCAAATCTGTCTTTCCCTGCATCTCACTTGGTTCATTGTTCTGCACTGGAGTGTTCCCCTCCATAGCAAAATCTTCCTGCTGAATATCGGAATTATCTCCACAGCAGAATCTTCCTGAATTATGATGCAGTTGGGTGCATCCAATAAGTCCCATTGCTTCTGCCAGAATCAGTGATGCCCTTCCATCCTGCATGCACCATGCACCCTAAAACTAAAAGCCATCTTCAGGGGGGCTAGCAAATCCCATGGAGCACAGGGGACTGCAGATAGGAATGGGTCACTGATTTTAGCAGAAGAAGCAGGATCAACCTGGATTTTCTCCTGAGGAGATCCTTGGCCATAGAGCCTTTCAGAATTCAAACTGGTGCTGTTCTGATCATCTTGACTTTCTCCCCAGGTCCACTGTCACCATCCCCCCCATACAATCATACAATCACAGAGTTGGAAGAGACCACAAGGGCCATCCAGTCCAACCCCCTGCCATGCAGGAACACTCAATCAAAGCATACCTGACAGATGGCTATCCAGCCTCTGTTTAAAGACCTCAGATTTTCACTTTAACCACATAAAATTAGGTATATGTAAATACATTTAGGCTGTGCGTTTGCTGTTGTAATTTAAAGGTATAATTTTAATTTTTCTTGTTGTTTATGTCACAACTATTGCCATGGCATTCAGCGATATGCAGGAATTACAGGTTATGAGTAACATTAGAACAAAAAAACATTAGTAAGGATTCTGTATGGTGTTGTATGGGAGAAGGTCAATAGGTGGACAAACACCATGAATTACCGCACTGGGTGACACCAACCCTAGTGATGCCACTTACCCTTACCATCTTAATTTGGCAGGAATAATTCTGTTTAATCTTTTGTTGTCCCACTCCAGCTGCTTTTTAAATTTCCCAGTTTCTCTCTCCTACTCCCACATTCAGCCTTTGTCCTGAGCTCACTTCAGTTGCTACAAACTTACCTCATGGTCGAAGGCTTTCACGACTGGTATCCATAGTTTTTTGTTGGATTTTTGGGCTATGTGGCTGTGTTCTGGAAGAGTTTATATCTGACATTTCACCATCATCTGTGGCTGGCAACTTCAGAAAATTAAATGCCAGCCACAGATGCTGGCGAAACATCAGGAATAAACTCTTCCAGAACACGGCCACGTAGCCCGAAAAACCCACAAAAAACTATTATCTCAAAATGTAAGAGTAGTTTACACTGAGTTAGCTCAGCAGAGAGGAGAAGAAAGGGGTGGGTGGAATATTGCCCTTCCAAATAGGATTAGGCAAAGTAAAACTGCTGCATCTGTTCTTTCTTATTAATAATTTTTGCCATCTTGACCACACTCTGATGTTGTTTGGCCACATATGTTTTGGTTTTCATCTGTGAAATGCTGGAGGGCATGGAGTTGCTGCTTTTAAACCATGATTATGCCTGCTGTGGACATAACATTTCTCTCTGAAACTGCAACACATACCCCCAAAGTAATTTTCTGTAGTATTAAGGGGATTCCTTTCTTCAGACTACAGCTCCCAGAATCCCCCAGTCAACCTGGCCATCTGTACATGTGGTTCCAAACAGGAATTTTTTGAAGCTCTGACTTTTTGTCCATGTCCCTTTCAGAAAGTAACTGTTTCTTGAACCTGGCTGATGTGTCTCCCCTAAAAGTAAAGTGTCCTATTGTTCAGTTCTTATATTGTTAAAAATAGAACTGATCACATAATGTGACAAAGCTGCTGCCACTGCTCTTGCTCTGAGCCTTTTTGCATGTGCTGTGCTAGACGAAATGGCAGTTGGGTGTGATTCTGTCTCCTCTGAAACATCTTCATTTAGTTCTCACTGTATGAATGGGAGAAACAAAATTTCAGAATGGAAAAACCCACTGTGTAGCTATGGGCCAAGAATCCCCACTGACAAAACACCAGAGACTCCAGGCCAACTGTTCCCATATCATTGTCTCCTAGAACAGGAAAGTAAAACAACAAATTCCAAGGGAGGCATAATCTGAGACGCTTCCAATCTTTAATCCCAGCTATTTTTTCTCCCCGGCTGCAAGACTTCCCTGGCAGCACATTCATTCTGCACACAAACATTTCCTTTAGAAGTCTCCATCTAGACATAAAAGAGGCAGTTTGCCAAATGTGGGGAGGAGGGGAGGAAAGAGAAGAAAAAGCTGAAAGTCATTGGCCAAATTAGCATTGTGTGATCATAGCTTTCAAATGACCCCATTGCTGAATAAACAAGATTATGTAACTGTTCTGGTGGAAAGCACAGTTGTTCAACAGCAGTGCCATCTTCAGGCTGCTAAACAAAACACATTCTCATACCTGTTGGACATCAGTCACTGGAGATGAATTTTGGAGACAAACAGATCAGGCTTGTCTATGGTTACTCAGAACCCCTTGAGTTCAGCGCAGGGACTTGCTCCTTGCATAAAGGTACATAAATTTACAGTCTTTTCTCCAGGTTATGCATCAATTGATACAGCAATCAACACTCAGTTCTGACTTGTATTTTGCAGATGCGTTTTCACACTGCAGAGTCCAGAATCCCCCAGCTAGCATGGCTGTGGTTCAAATACATAACTTTTCTGAACTCGGATATTTTGCAAGGTTCAGCTATCTTCCCTCCAGGTAGTGCCTTGTAGCCAGACATATTTTATAGAGCAGCTAAAGAATCTCTTCACTAATCTACTCTGCTCTAATTCTGAATAATGCAGCCATCAAGAGATTGGTTCCTGTGCTGCTCCACGTGACACAGGACCCTTTTAAAATGGAATGGAGTCTTTCATATTTCACAGTTTTATCACTGTTCATCTGTTGCATCCTATGGAATCCTGCAGCCTCTAGTTTGTGATGTGCCAGAACTCTCTGAAAGAGACTTCCAAGTTTGTTGTTAACTGCCCTCAAGTCAACCTCAATTCATGGTAACCCTGTGGGTGAGACAGTTTCAAGACCCCTGTCTTCCACTGTTCTGCTGAAGTCTTGTAGATTCATGCCCATGGGCTCCCTAATTGAGTCCAGCCATCTGGCATTCAGTCTTCCTCTCTTTGTTCTACCCTCAGCCTCAGTTTGACCATCTTGGCTTCTAGGGGTATTTCAGGCTTGATCTGTTCAAGGATCCATTTGTTTGTCTTTTGGGCAGTCAACGGTATCGCCAGCATTCTTCTCAAGCACCATATCTCAAATGAATTTTCTTTTTGCTTTTTTCTCTGTCCACCTCCCACATCAATACAAAGTGATGGAAAATACCATGCTTGGATGATTCTTTCATGCTCAATTGTATATCCTTGCTCTTTAATACCTTGTCTAGGTCTTTCATAGCTGCCCTTACCAATCCTAGTCTTCTACTGATCTCTTGACTGCAGCCTCCATTCTGATCAATGTTTGAGCCAAGGTATAAGAAATCTTTAACTTCTAAGTATCCTTCTCTAAACTACAAATCTCAGGATTCTGTAGGATGGAGCCATTGAGGTTAAAGTGGGAACATAGCACTATATTGTATGGCATGAAAAGGTCCAGAGAAAAGGAAAACTTTTATTCACCAAGGGGCTCATTCCCACTTACATTTAAACTAGTTTCCGATTCGCCTTCACTCCCTGTTGGTAAATTGATTCCAAAAGGTCTGTCATTCCCACTATGAAAGTGGATCTTTTCATTATCCCCATGTAATTGCTTCTTTTTTTTTTTACACGATTGTCATCCCCACAACTTTGTGTTGCTTTAAAATGCATGTCAATAATCTGTGCATCATCAGCAACGTAAGCAGTAGCCTGGGCAGCCCGACTTGGGAAGCATATAGATAGATAGATAGATAGATGATTTGATTCAGTGGTTTTGCAACTACTTCCCTCACAGCTGAAAAAGCAATGAATTGCATCTTCTATCAGTTAAAAAATTGATAGAAAATTTGATTAATTGGTTTTGCAACTACTTGCCTCACTGATTGCAAGTACTTGTGGTTGCAAAATCAATGAATCAAATCTTCCATTATTTTTATTTTTTTTTTAAATGTGCCCATAGGTCACACCGCAAACCCAAAGGCAGCGCTGGGGTGGATGGGGGGATGGTGGATCTAGCAAAAAGTGAGGAGGGATGGTAAACACCCCTTTGCCGTTAATTCCTCCCCACAGAATGATGTGACTCAGATCTGTCATTCCTACTTGTTGAATACACTTCAGAATCGATTATTTTCAAAAGAATCGCTAGAAAACTACTGTCTGGAAACCCCGGGGGGGGGGGTTGCCCAGCTTTGTTGCAACAGAAATCGATCAAAGTACGATCGGAACTGGTTTCAAATGGGAATTACAGTCATATAAACTGATCAGCAATTCGCTTTAAATCATAGTGGGAACAAGCTCGTATACAGTTAACTGGCAAAACTTTCTTAACTGTAGGAGGGCAAGCTTGATTTGCTACATAAAACCCCAAGAGTTATTGCATCATGCTGCAAAGGACTGTCATCACATACATAATTAGGAATGTCTGATTGGATTCAGGAAGGACCTCCTGTAACTTGAATCCTTAACAGAATCCTTGGAGCAGCATTCAAGATACCATAAAACTCTGTCAATCCCAGGATGAAGGCATCCCTCCTCCTGCATCTTCCAAACCCCAGCTTTCAGACCAAGCCATCTCCTCCCAATGCAGTTCCTATCTTGTCAGTGGAGACAGAAGAGATAGCATAGAAGAACACCTAGCTCTTTTTTGTCACCAGCTGACTAGAGCTGAAAGGTGACATTTGGAAGATGAGGGGAAAGAGGTATGTTCATCTCATTTGATGGATTTGTTAAAGATTAAAGTTACAGTATCCCTGTCCCAAATCCAGTCTGGAAATCCTAACACACATGCCCATTAATGTAATTCATTACAAGTAACAGTGATGCTTGAAAAATATTACAAGCTTGGGCCATTCCACTGTAGAGTCAGAACATTAGATTTATTCAGTGTGTGGTTTCTGTATCTTCATAAAGCCACTGGAGAGTAGCCCTAAACTAAATCAAAAGCACAGCTCTAGGACATTGTACTCACCTTTTACCTGCCTTTTAACTTCTTGAGGCTGGAGCATTGGCAGTCATCAGACCCTACTTGAGCACATAAAGGTTCAAATGGGATTTGGACATTGTTGCTGCTTCCAGATAATTGGATCTCAATGCTACAAAGTCCAAGTTTCTTTCCTTAACAGAATGTTTGTTATCTTTTTTTGGTAAGAAAAATAAACAGAAGGGAACTAGAGGGAAAAGATTGGAGGTTTATAAATGGAAGATACTATCACTCCCATCCTTAGTCAAATTCTCTGAATCAGGCAGGCCTATTGGACAATAAAAGTCTTGGTGGTACTGCCAAGAATGGATCTGTAGCTGTCTGTAACTGGATTTGCTACTGAAGGAAGGCTCAGACCTCAGCAGGAGGGCATATGCTTTGCCTACATTTCAACTGTATCCACAGTGCAGAAATAATTCAGTTTGACACCACTTTAACCACCATGGCTCAATGCTGTGGATTTCTAGAAACTATAGTTTTGGGAGGCATTTAGCCTTCTCTGTCAGAAAGCTCTCTTACAACAGCAAACTACAATTCCTAGAGTTTCATATCACTGAGCTATGGTACTGAGCCAGTGGTGTCAAACTGAATTATTTCACCAGTGTGGATGATTACAGATTCAATCTCTGGCTAAAGGCAAGATGTTGAAATTCTACCAGCTCTACCAGACAAAACTGACTACACTCAGATTGGCTTTCCAGATGTTTTCCAGAATCCAGTTTCCATCAATTTCCACCAGCTGGGCTGATTATCAGGACCTGCAGGAACTGGCGTCCAATGACACAGCCCAGTCTCTTGGCTAAACAGATCAATGGACTGAGTCCATACGGGAGAGTTTCATATCTTCTTGGGAGGATATATTCATTGGCCTTACCTTCTTGGTGGCTGTCCTTGGCTCCATTCTGGTCCCTGACTTAGACCTAGTCCAGCACCTCAAAGCTTTTTGGTCCCATTACAACAGGACTGTGTATGGCTACAAAGGAAGCTGACTTCTTTTGAAAGAGGATTTCCTCCAAGTGGCTTTGAAGTGGTATACACTGAGTGTGTTCCAGATGTGGGCCAGGATGATAAAAACTAATTGAGAAAGTGCATTGTCCTTTGGTCTCAGCCATCTTAGCTGCCAATTGGATTAAGCCCAAGAAGATAAAGGATGTGATACTTTCGATAACTGGCAGCTATGTGTTGGGAAGCAAGTTGCTCACCTAGCAACTAATCATTCACCTGTATCGAGACCCTTCAGGCTAAGAAAACCTCCTTCACTTTTCCTTCAAACACCAGACAGATAAGTGGTTACATCACAGTGGGTGATGTGGAGGAAAGAGAAAGGTGACAGAGGACAGTTCAATTACGGTGATAAAGCGATGAGCTGCAATTATGGGAGAATCAGATTCAAAGTGAGGTTTAAAGAGAGGGTCAAACAGAAAAATAGGATTTATCCAGAAATGTGTCCTGGCATATAATAATCTGACCACAGGTGCAATTTGGTGACTGCTACTTGTCAGATCAGGCTCTCTTCCTATAGATGATGTTAGGAAGTGTTCCTGACTTATGGCACTTACGCTCTGGAAATAAATCTGTGGAAACATAAGGGTTGCCATTTATTCTTAACAAACAGAAGGCCTGTGACTTTGACAGCCACATGACAGGCAGAAATCATCAGGAGAAGTGAAAAATTTGGGGAGGTGGGTTCATTTTTTTCATTTTTGCATGAATATTCAGTGTTAACAATAGGCTTTTTACACTGTATGACACAGTGTTGGCTCATACTGAGTGCAATTGGTGGGGTAGAGGGCAATGTCATCTGAAGTGGAGCCAGGAGAGGCACTGGAAGTTGAGCCAGCTATGTCTAATTTTGCTAGCCACCATTTTTTTCCTCTCTCTTCAGGAATCCAGTGCAAGATTGAGCATTGAAATTGATGGGGTGGGGGGGACTGCATGCTTTCCTGCTTATGTTGTGCTGGGAGAAAAAGGTTGTGGTCACATCCCTTTAAATCCACCCCATGCTCTACTTAGGAGAACATAGAAGCATTTTGCATTGAGGTGTGGGTGCATGCATGTGTGTGTATGTGTATGTTACAAGGGAATTCACCACAGCACCAAGGAACAGCTACAGACATGTACAGAAAATACTTTTGGGGGCCAACGATATCTGGAAACTGAATGATTCTGCTGGCAAAATGAAGGAAGTCATCATGACACATGCAGTGGCGTCACTAGGTTTGGTGTCACCCGGTACGGTAACTCATGGTGGCACCCCCACATTAACCTCCTCTCATACAACACCATACAGAATTCTTAGTAAGCATACAGAAATTTTTGTACTAATGTTATTCATAATTCCTGTATATCACTGACTGTGATGGTAATAGCTGTGACATGAACTAGCAAAATTAAAATTATACCTTTAAATTACAATATCTTACACACAGCCTGAATGTACATGAAATGTAGTGGTTAAAGTGAAAATTTGGTAAAATGTGATGTTTTAAAAGAAAAATTTAAAAGAATTTTTTAAAAAAAATCAAATTTCAATTTTTAAGAAAGCCTAGAGACTCTCCTTTCTCCCCCCACTGTGCCTCACCCCATTCATGAAAAGAGGTCCAGAAACTTGGGATCCAGTAGTTTAAGTGCCTTGGAAAGGGGATGAAAGTAAAATAACAGTCATGAGCCAAAGACTAAAAGCAAGTAGCAATCTTAGTGATGCTGTGTAATTTTGGGGGAGCAATCTGTGAATGTGGACATCCATTAGATATGCTCAGAAACTCCTGTGAAACCAGAAACATCCTGGTGGATATGCAGAGATTGTGTCCACTCTGAGCAGAATAAGAAACAGTTACTGTACATTATCAGATACAGTGCAATTCAGAGTTGAAATTAAACATGAAGAGACAGGTTATGTATTTTATAGGAATTTGGGATACCTGTTTCTGGTTGCTAGATATCCTGCTGGGGAGGACCCCTGATGAAACAAAATGAGCCACCTCTGGTAAGATACTAACGGTCTCAGACCAGGAGTTGTCACAATATCACTGCCCTATCTTTTTGCCTTGATCCAATTATCAGCCTCCTACAGTCTCAAGATAGGCCCAGCACAAGGCTCTTTACCTTTCAGCCTGCAACCCCAGCCCTACCATTATGCAGCCCTATCTGTAACAATATCATCTTCATTTGCTTCTTTGGACCTTGGTGCCTAAACCTCCAGGTGGCCATTGCTGGAGCTTAGCAAAGGCATAACACACTGGCTAAGATGCCCTGATTGCAATCCTGAAAAGGTTCATGAAGCTTTGCACTGGTGTCTTACATTACTATTCAAAAATGTTTACTCACATAGCATTTCTGACACAGAAGAAGCTGTGTTGTGTGTATAGTTTGGGCAGGGGGTTGTTTGTTTGATTTTTGCACAGAATAAGTCCTGAACTGTGAAGCTGTTTGTTTGTCCAAGATATTCCTCCTCCATTTTTTTTGGCTATTATTCCTATTTTATTTGTTTATTTATTTGGCAAATCCTTTCATTGCCTAGCACATGCTGGTCTAAAGGATTGTTTATTTGTTTTTTAAATTTGAGTGTCTCTCATGTTGTAGTTTGTATATCCATGGATGTCAACCATATTTGAAGCAACATGGAAACCGCCTTAATTCCTCTTACACACATCTCTAAAGGGGTTGCAGTAATGTCGAGAAAGAGCAGGTGCTATTAGCGGGCGCTGCCTAACAAGCTATTGAGGTCTATTTGAGAATTCACATCTTTCCCTTTAGTCCGACCTTTCTGACATTATTAAGCATCTTCTCCCAGATACTTCCCCTACTAAAGCCATCTGTTGAGATTTCATCTCTTAAAGGATATTTTAAACCTTTTTCCTTCATCTTTGACTTCTTGTACATATGGAGATAGAAATTATCTAAGGACATTATCAGTGAACAGTAAATGTGTTTCCATATTCTAGTATCCTGGCCAATTAGTGTAAAGTTACTAGGATGATAGGCATGTTGTTAACTTACTTTGATAACTGACAACTTACTAGGGGCTTGTCTACAAGATTTAAATACTCCTCATTCTATTTGAATAGAATGTGATCCCTCCACAGCAATTTGGAGAAATTCAGGCTTTTGGGGAAGAGGGGGAGCTCATCAAACTCCACAGAAAATGGAATCAAAGTTTTTATCAGAGTATCCCTGAGTATCCACGAAGATGAACATTACAGAATGTAGCCGTGCATTTTTGGCAGAGTGAATAGGTGTGACTTTGCACAGGAATGTGAAGACAATTAATGTGAATGTTCAAATGTGAATGTTCAAATATCTGCAGCAATTTGCATAATATACTTACATATAGACTAGTCCTGAAATGACTGAGAAGCATTTGGCACTTAGTTTTTATTTTACTGACATTAAAACTGATTCAACTGCATGGCTGCATGTGTGCATGTAGTATTTTCTGCTTTACATTGGCTGAGCCATCCTCAACCTACCCAAGAATTCAGTTTAAAATCATTGGTTACAGGCCCTGTCCTTCACATATCTTGTTGAAATACCAGCAGCGAGGCTTAAATCCAGTAACTCTTTCCAAATATAGCCAATGCATTGAATCAGTGGTCTTGATGTAAGTATTAGATTACCATTCAACAGATTATTCAGTGGGTTTATTCCAGATGGGACTGACAATTGGGTTTAGGCTATACGTGTCTATAAGAAATGGCTTGAGGTGTACTACACACCTCTTGTTGCTGCTGTGTCATTTCTGATGTACGGCAACTCTAAAGGGAACCTAGCATTGGGTTTGTCTGGCAAGATTTATTCTGAGGGGGTTTTCCATTATCATCCTCTCAGGCTGAGAGAGTTTGACTTACCCAATGTCATCCAGTGCATTTCCAAGGCTACACAGGAATTCAAACCTTGATCTTCTGGAGTTCTAGACCAGCATGCAAACTACTACACAATACTGGCTGGCTCTTATAATCTACACATATGTGAGAATAAATCAACTGGACATAAAGAAAGTTACCCATTAGTCAGCATGCCCAATAAAACCACACAGTTCAAAACAGGCCAAAAACTACTCCTAAGGAGATATGATCCAAGTGCAAACCCTATAGACTGCTAACCATGACAGACTCGGCTTACCAATTATAAGTACACATCTCCTCCCTTCATTTCTTCAGCTTCGCATTGCCTTCATTTTGTCTTCAAAGGCAAAATTGTCCTGAAAGCCTCTATAGTTCCTTTGCTATACACCATGTTGTTGGCTTAGTGGCCTCCAGTAAAAATACCTGCTGTTAAAAGTACTCCCACGTCCTGCACTGCTCAACTTTCCTTTGCAAATTTCCCATCCAAACACTTGACCTGGTCTAACCCTCTTCAGTGAGTGAGAGACTGATGAGATTGTAGCCTTAGGTGACAAAGCTAAACAAATGAAAAAATGATAACAAAACCCAGCCGGCATGATTGACGTATCAGTGAGCTGAGTACAATAAACTTGCAGGAGAGCTCTGTGTATGCGTTCTATTTCCTATTATCCTATCTAGAGATAAGAAAAATAAGCTGAGTCCTAAGGCTAAAGCAGGAATAGGAGGAGGGCTGTGTATGCACTACTTGATGACCATAATCAAAAAGTGTATTATACAAAGACAGATTACTGCAATGGAAAGGATTTGGGTGCTTGTGAGATGTTCCCTCTGGGCAAAGCTGAAGCACAAACCATCCTGGACTTTTCTACTGCTGGTAGCTATCTTCTCTCTCTCTCTTACTCTGTCTCTCTTTCTGTCTTTGAGGATTGATGCTTCCCACTAAGCTTTGAGCTGACCCTATGCAGCCCTGCTTTTCTGGCCTTCACTGTCAGGTTCACTGAGACTCTATAAAAGTATTTTGCTTGAGCAAAAGAAAAAGAAAAAGAAAAAGTATGTGTACAAGTCACTGAGTGCATCTTCAGATAAAAGAAGTAGTCAGCTGTAAGAGATTTTCTTTTGTCATTTGTCAATAGAAAGCAGTATATTTGTGGCAATGGGAAGAGAGGCGTGGCTTTAGTTTTATACAAGAGTTTCTTGAGCTCTCCAGCTAGTGTGTGAATGGAAGGCAGTGATCTGAAATGGATGCAACAGAACTTTGATCCTCAATTTTATAGCAGTGTGGCACCCAGGGGCATACTCAGATATATAAAGACAAGTTTAATTCTGATTTGAAGGCCCTATTTGTACAGTCAATTAGGTGAAGCTAAAAGCTTAATTTGTGTTATTCACATTCTGGATTATTTGGAGGTTTTCTATAAAAACATTAAAGTTAAAATTGTGTGCCCCAAATTGTGACCCAGGGTCCAACAGTCCCAAGAGATAGTCTAAGAGATAGTCTGAAGGTATCAAACCCACTAGTATGAAACACTAAATGCCTGGAAGAAATGTATTGCTTGTTGCTGTGTACTTTCAAATAGTTTCTGATTTATGGTAAACCTAAGGCAAACCTATAACTGGAGCTGAACACAGGGGGGAAACCGGCTCACCTCCGGGGTTTCTAAATTCACAGGGAGAATGCATTGATCACATTCCACAATAGGCCAACAACAAGTGCACAGTCGGCTATAAGGATGGGCCCATCATAATGGAGCAATTGGGGCTACAAGCCATGCTGCACCATTATTTCTTTTTCTGGTTCATCATACACGCATGCACACGAGCACAGAGATGCTCCACTAGCAGCAGTCAGTCATCTCCCACATCCCACCCAGCTGTAAGCCCATTGGCTGCCCCTCGCAACTGTCTGCTCAATCGAACAATCAGTCGACTGCTCACATGGCACATGGGTGCACCCAGTGACACATTGGCACAGCATGATCATGGAGCCCATGGTTTTTCTTGCTCACCCCCTGCCTAAGACCTGGACGAAAGTGTTAAATATTGATTCAAGTAAATATCTCCATGAAATTTCCTTGGATTAACCCAGGCTTGCTTTCAACTAGCTCACAGTGCTATCCTCTCGTAATTGTGGTTTGTATAAGCGACTTCCTTGGCCAGCTAGTTTTTAACAATTTGTGTTATTAACAATTTGTAAGCCACTCTAGCAGAAGAGTAGGGTATAAAAATGAATGAATGAATGAGCTAGGGTATTTACAGCCATAAAACAGGCCAGCCTGTTTTTCAGCATGTAGACCACACAGTGCTACTGTCCAGGTAAAGGGAGCTTGCTTTCTACACTCAACCCAGAAAGAACACTCAGGAGTTTATCACATGAGCCCCATTCTCACCGCAATCCTGCTAGTAAGGGGAACCAGAAACATATTGGTTTGGAAACATTCTCTTTCACACATCTTCGCAATAGCATAACTGGGGACCTCATGCTATCTTCCACACTCCTCCCTAATTCCATCCCCTTGTCCTATGCCTTTCAGGGGGGTTTCAGTGTTGGTTTTAAGTTTTTTTAAAAAACTCATTTTTTGAGAGATATACTAATATGATTTTTTTAAAGTAAAAAATAAAATAAAGTTTTAAAAGTGTGAAAAGCTTGCCTGTGAATAACTAGGGGGAGGGGGTACATGGGAAGAATAGAGGTCTGAAACCATGTGACTGCCCAATCCCAAAACTCTGATGCAAAGAACTTATTACATCTGGGAACTAATGTAATAATTAACCATAAATAGCCATGTGTTTGGGGGTTTATTGATGGGTTTTCAAGTGTTGTGACCACACTTGAACAGCAAGGCAGGAACGAGATGGAGTTGTCATGCAGTAAGTATACCAAAGGTGCTATTTTCAAACGTTAAAAGTGGTTTAAAAGCCATGTGTGATAGTCCCCAGTTTCAACTGCCAGTTTTATGTTGATTCTATAATCATCTGTTTTGTCATGGTCTGGGCTTGTACATCAGCTAAAAAGAACAACGGCTGTTGGACTTATTTTGGCATCTTTTTGAAAGCAAGATCACTGGCACCAGAATACCAGCCTGGTCCCATCCATTGGTCAGAGAAGAAATTGGTGTAAGAAGCCTGTTACCTTCATCCCTGCTAGAAAGATTATTTGGATCCATTTGCCAGCTGCCCTTCGATTTCACCCTCCGTTCCTCCCTCATTGCTACAAGCCATTGTGGAAGACAATATTTTTCTGAGAAGTGTGATTTTAAGCTAGAAATAGTATTTTGATTCCTTTGCTAGCTATGCTTCGATCTCTCTCTCTCTCTCTCTCTCTCTCTCTCTGTTGCAAGCCATGGTGGAAGACAATATTTTTCTGAGCAGCGTGATTTTAGATGTATAATAAACTAACAAAAGTGAGAGATTTCTAAGGAAGGCAGCTTTGCTATACAGTATATATCATTAAATCTTCCCCCCTCCTACCAAGAAACCAAGATACAAAAATCTGAGACCCTATTAAAAGAGGTAGATACTTTGCATTCCTAAACAAATATTATTTTGCAAGAATGGCCAGACAGGAGAAAGAAAATTCTGAAAGATATCTACTCTAATACCATAGGAAAAAGGCTTAGATTTCTGGAGGTACCTGGTGCTACCAGTCTCCTTCAAAGACAACAGGAACAGCAAATGCTCATCAAAGTTAAAAGTCAGGCTATATTTCCAATGGAGTGGAACATTCCAGGGATGCCAGCCTGAAGTCTTCAGAATTTAGCCCCATTGGTAGTAATTTAACCAACTGGCTTTTCCCCACCTAACCCCCCCCTTTTTTTTCTCACCGTACTTTGCTGTGGAAGATGAATTCATTTGGAAAGCAATCGAGCGACTTTTCTGAATGCCTCATTTTTCCTGCGGCAAATGCACACAATGTATCATTGTTTTACATTCCATGTGAAAAGAGAACGTGATAAAATATGAAATTCATTTAGTATCGTTATCTCAGTTGTGGCAAAATATCGTATTCGGTCAAATTCACAGGCAGAGCTTTGTAAGTACTGAGAAGTCACTTGCTCCCCATGCTTCCAATCACCACGGCAGGGACACCTAGAATCTGGAATACACATCATTCTATAAAAGCAAAGTGGTCCAACCTCAACTCTTTGTTACTAAATTCATGCATATGCTTTTCAGACTTGGGAGGCTACTGAGCGGGAAAGTTGATATTGGACAAATCCCTGATTAGACCCTTTGTAATGTTAACCATCCCCACTGTGCCAGAATTGATTACCCACATTTGGAGAAAGGCTATTTGAACAGTAAGTCACTTAGTCATATTCTCGTTTTCACACATCATTCAGCGTCCTACTGTCCTCTGGCCCATTCTTTCCTCCTTTCTCACAACAGTCTGCCCAGCGTGTTCCCGCTATTGTTCAGCATAGTTTAAAATGGCTTTAAGAGGAGAACGGTAAGGTAAATAGGTGGAAATGGTTGCCACTGAAAGGGTTAGCCTAACCTTGGTGCACGGGCAGCTGCAGTGTTTGCATCTCCCATGCAGCAAGGCAGAAAAAGAAATTAGCAGCACTTCAGAGAGATGAACTAATTGCTGCAAACAAGCTTACAGCCCAGGCCTGAGCACCTTTTGCTCTTAGTGAAGTGCTTTTGATGGAAAGGCTGCTTAGCACCTTGCAGGATGTAGCTCTTAATGAGCTTTAAGTGTTCTTTTTTAATAACAAGCAAACAAATATGTTCTGGGCTCATTAAGTAGTAGTTCAGCTGAAAGTGCAGTTCAAGCTAGGATAAATCTGAATGCCAAGTATGAGTGTACCCCCTCTCTGAGGTAATATGTTGCAAACTTTTAAAATGAATATTGCAAATGCAATTATAATCTTTGCAAGGATGTGCATTTCCAAAGAGAAAACAACTACACCAACATATTGAAACTAGATTATCTAAACACATGTGCATGTATACACACACACACACACACACACACTTTCTCTCTGCTTGAATTATCACTATAATAAGCCAGGCCCTAATATACTGTTTGACCTGTGCTCAATGACAATTTTTAGGAGTATTCCTCTTTCACGCTGACTACTGGGCGTGGCGTTTGATTACAGCTCCCTCAGAAAATCTGATCTACTGTCTTTTACTAATGGGACACATTGTTTGGACATGACTGTGTCATTTGCCAATTCTAGAGGACTTCAGTATTAAATCATGCCAGAAGGAAACACATCTAGCGCCATCAGAAATTCATGCAAATACACCCGCAGATCATCCTAATAGGTCCTAGACTAATCACTCCTATACAAATTACAGGTCCCAGTGAATATAAACTATCAAGCTGTTATCTGTCCATGACAATAATTATCTCAGATTCACTTGCCCACAGATCATTGCCATTCTGCTCACCAGGAAATGCTAAATCAAAAGGGAGCACAGTGTGCTCAGTTGAGATATCAGTTGAGATGAATGGTTGTCATGAATGCCAAGAAAATCTGAGCTGGTCCAAGTAAATGGGCTCAGCATTTATCCTGGAAATTCTCCCATAATACTCTTGGGTCTGACATCTTTCTAAGACCACCATCAGACCACCATCTGAAATTCAATGAGTGATGGAAAGATCCCCAATATAGGAGAGATGGAGCATGATAAGTTGCTGCAGTTCTGCCTCTTTGCTCACTAGTTCTTGCCCATTATTATACCAGACAACCCAGTAGACATAGGGTTAAATAAAAATTACCTATCTCATCCAAGGCAGGCTTTGCTCATGTTTTGAAGGACTAAGAAATGCAGTTAGAATTTCTGTCGGTAAGCCCATGCTTGCTTCTACTGAAATCAATGGGAAACTTACAGGTGGTTTTATTAGGGCTAGCCTTTATGCTCCTCTGCAGTCAACCCTGTCAATTGAAAGTGACTTTGCCTTTTCTTTGTCTCCTAGCAAAAGATAAATCAGGCAAGCATCAGCAAGTATCATTTACGTACAGAGAGAACAACTAAAGTTGCTGCCAACTGTTCACATTGCCTGCCAGAAACAGATGTTGGGTGTTACTGCTGCTGTGCCATCTTCTGCAGCATGACATCTGAGTTTTTGCCATCTTTATTTAAAAGATGAGGGCATATGTTGGAACACATGGCACGTGGCAGGGAATAATCTCAATCTTAAGGAAAATTAGGGTGACAGTTAGAAATATCAAGTAACACAAATAACCTACAAAATATGGAAACCATAAAAGACAAATAGAAAACTTTGATAGTTAAATGCGAACTCAAACCCTTTAACAGCCAGCATCCATAGTTTTTTGTGGGTTTTTTGGGCTATGTGGCCATGTTCTGGAAGAATTTATCACTGATGTTTTGCCTGCATCTGTGGCTGGCATCTTCAATGGTTTTGAAGATGCCAGCCACAGATGCAGCTGAAATGTCAAGGATAAATTCTTCCAGAACATGGCCACATAGCCCAAAAACTTTGATAGTTACTTCACAGGAGTTGCAGTCCCTTGCATGTTTGCCTTGAAGGATATTTCAGTGAACACAATGGGACTTAGTGTTGAAAATAAGATAGCTTTGTGGAGACCCTACCTGAAATGGCTTTACTTCTTTAGGATATAGCAACCACCAGCTCTCTTTATAGCACTGAGCATATTTGTAACTACCAAACAAAAGTGAAAAGAAAGTATACTGTACAGAGCTGTGGACATTGATTTTAAAAAATATTTCATTCCTGATATCCATCACTGTGTTTGAAAAGTGTTCCATTGCCACTCTTTTTGCAGTTCTTATTACTTTTTATGCATTGCTTCCTCTTATTTTCTTTAAAAAAATCTTTTAAAATTCTAATCCAAAGACTTTACAAAATACTGTTGTGTACATTGATGTACCTTTGTTGCCTACTGATTTATGACTCCCCCATGAATTGCATGGGGATTTTTTAGGCAAGGAAAAGTCAGAGGTGGCTTTGCCAATTCCTTCCTCTGAAATATAGACTAAAACACTTACTATTGGTTGGCTGTCTCCCAGCCAAGTATTAATCGGAGCTGACCCTGCTTAGCTTCCAAGATTGGATGAGACCTGGCTTTCCCAGGCGTACCAGTGAGGGAACACATTTTTCCACCAGAAGAGATGTTGTAAAGAGTTACCATACATTGAAGCTCACTTGATGGCATGTAACAACAAACCAGGGCAATCATGTACATGTGGTATCAAGGTACTGTATATCAAAAGAAGCAACATTAGAAGTGACACATTGCTATATAATCCTATGAGATTATGTAAAAATGGCCGATCACACCTACCAAATCCAGAGGCATAACTGGCCATTTATAATCTAATCCCTCTGCCTGCTTCAGGGTCCAAAAACACCAACACTGGATATGACTACTTTTTAAATGGGTGGATGTGGCCTGTCAAACAAGCACACAAACCAATAGAAGTTGCCCTTCCCTGCCATAGAGATTCAGACATCCAACACCTGTAGGGTGCAGACATGACAAGCAAATAAAGCAGGGATTAGAAAGGGAAAATCAATGCTTGGCTGAGCAATACCAGAAAATCCTTCTATTGGATAAACCCAGAAGCTGAAAAATTTACTTTTCCAGACTATAACTCACAGAATCCTTCAGCCAGCATGGCTTTCCCCCCAAGTTCTGCATAAACCAACATGCCACAGCCTGGGACCTCTAGAGGTTTGGAACTGCTACTGTCTCTAACCACTGGCCATGCTTGGGGCTATAGGAATTGCTGTCTGGTCCAAACACACACACACACTGCACACAAATACTGTTTATTCTGAGAGTATTCTGTCATCATGTTACATGCTCCAGACCCATCAGTGCTGTTGCAGCTCCCTTTACCAAGAGAAGCCTAAAGAAATCCATTAAAGGTACTGGAGCAGTCTCCAATTTTCACTCTGGCAACCCTTTTTGCTAGAATCAGAGCTATGTAGCACCACTTTTGGGGATGATAATTCCCCCAAATTAATAATAATAATTTTTATTTATAGCCCACCCCTCTGAACAAACAATCAGGGCGGGTTACAACAGAGTTAAAACAGTGCAAAATTAAAAACAATCCCATCCCAACTCCCACCCCTTAAAATAAGATTAAATTAGCTATGAATTAAAACACAATACCAAAATATAAAACAATTCCTTAAAAACAAAATTCCTGGGGCTGTATGGGCAAGATTAAATGTGAAAAGAGCTGGACAAAAAACTAACACGTAGGGTTTGGAGCCAGGGAAAGTTAAACAATGTCTAGGAAGGCCTGCCGGAAGAGATGTGTCTTTAAGGCTCTTTTTAAAGCCTTCAATTGATGTTATGAGACGCATCTCATCTGGCAGGTCATTCCACAGTTTGGGGGTGATAGCTGAAAAGGCCCTCTGGGAGGTCCGCACCGCCTGGTCTTCATGGGCTGCAGCAGGTTCCTCCCAGTGGACTGGAGTGTGCAAGGGGGGGGGGAGTTCATATGGGAAGAAGCAGTCCCTCAGATAGGATGGGCCTAAACCATGTAGGGCTTTAAAGGTTAAAACCAAATTCCCCAAAAAGTATGGCTGCTGGTTATATAGGCTCAGGTATTCTGGAGGTTGTAGTTCAGAAAGCACTTCTAACTAGAGTGGAACAGATATCACTATGCAAAATATACATTACTTTGGGTTAGGATCCCAGTATTTCTATCAAGCTAATTGAAAGTCTTTATGCTGTCTATATTTATGGCTGGAAACAATTCACTTACAATAGGGTTTTGTAAGGATAAATTGGAGGACTGCTACTAGGCATACTACCTTGAGCTAAACATTCCCAAGATTTAGTCTCTTAAACTCTTTCCAATGGATAATGCCTAAACTATAAATGAATGCCTCTTTACATTTATGCTTGGCCTCATGTCAGACCCATCAGTGGAAAGGACAAGGCAGGATATAGCCAATTTGATGAAGCCAAAAAGGAGACCAAGGATTCTGTTCTGACTGAGTAATACAGGTTGATGTGTGATCTGAGGGATTACTTTGTTTTGCAGCATCAGTGCAAAAGCTTCACTGATTTCCAATCCTTCACTATATTATCTTTGAAGGAAACATTAAGGACAGACATTATAAAAATTAAGTGCAAAAGTCAAGGAGCAAAACCCAACCCCAGGTACCACGTAATGGCCAGCAAATGTCAGCTCACAGCAAGTGAAGCAGTGTCAGAGAGTCACTCCAGTATGGTTAGCCAACATGTGCATTTATCTGGAAGCCATTTTAATCCAGAAGGAAAGATTTTAAAATGATAATGCTGACTAATACTGTTTACAAGAGGGATATTAATGATACTATGCATACCTTTGGGGGGCACTTTCTAAGTGATGGAATGGCAGACATACTGAACAATGTACAGAAACATTATGTGTTTTTGAGACAACAAGAACAAATTTTACTTTTAAAAACAACAACCACGGAGCACTTAAAATGGACAATATCTACATCCTTGACTTTCTACCAGCTTCTTTCTTTCATTTATTCTCAAAGGTGCTAAAAGACCCACCTGCATATTTATATCCTTATGTTTAACACAATGTGTTATTTTATTGTTTTATGCTTAAGTTTTTTTAAAAAAAAAAACGGTGGTATCTTTCATTATTAATAAATACACCTTGGAATTAAATAGGCCCTCACATGCTGACCTTGCATACTGGCCCACGGTACTCAAGTGGCAGATTTGTGTGCAATACCATAGCGGTTCTTCTTATCTACCATGTGGACATTTCATTCATTCTCCGTCTACTGTCCAGTGAAACTGATGCATTGCCAGTTTCACAGGACAGTTAGAGGCAGAAACTAATATTAGTGAAACTGTCAAGTATTTCCTTTGACAGTGATCGTTTTATAAGAAAGCAGAGAACTGGGATGTTAAAAGAAATGTTCACTGGTGAAACCAACAAGATTTCCCCATTGCTTTTCCATATAGGAGGGAGTTCTTAAAGTAGCAAAACTTATTTTTCATATGAACATAGGAAAATTATCTTATTCTAGTTCAGAGTGCTTGCCCATCTCGCTCACTATTTGTACTCACTATTTGTAGTATTTGTACTCTGACTTGTAAAGCTTCCAAGTTTTAGCCTGTTTGTTTTTTTAAAGCATAATTTCCATAATTATAGAAACTGACCATTGCCTACACTGGCTGAGGGATTATGGAAGCTGTAGTTCAAAAAACAACCTTTCCAAATTCTGCTGACTCATAGCACCTTTTCAGTGCATCAGACAGAAGTCTTATATTCAGGGTAGCCATGTTGGCCGTGCAGCAAAATACAACAAAATCTAAGATTCACCAAAGCACAAAAAAGACATTGTGCAAACTTCCAAAGCTCTACTGACTTCTTCTTCTGGTAAAGTTGTTTAAAAATCATGCAGGAGAAGAAAAAATGACAATGAGTCACAGGCCTATATGTTACTTTTGTTGTCAGTTAAGACAGCCTGGAGTAATATCAACGCAGGCAGAGGCCATTCCCCTCTTTGGCCGTATGTGAACTGGGAAAGAGCAGTAAAATCCAGGCAGAGGACCTTTCCATCACAAGCTAGCTGTCCCTTTTAATTGGCAATGGCAGTAATGATCTTGGTACATTCTGCATTAGCTGTACCACTAATTTTCTGGTCAGGGCATATATCTGATCAAAAAACAATGAGCAGACACATCTGTCCATGAGTGACAGAGAAAATGTAACAACATTGAGATGCAGTTGTAAATCCACCTTCTTGCATGACCATATCAGATGAATGAAAAACCTAATACAAAAGCATTAAAAATGCCAACTGTGTCTTCCCAACACGAACACCGTTGAGGCAATGAAATATGTCCTGCTTTTTGCACATTACGTTTCTTATTTCTCAACTCATCGACCTTTTGAACATATGTAAATCTGAACACATGTTAGCAGTACAGCCTTGATCCTACCTCTCAGCAGGAAACATCACATCTACTATCCATTCTATAACTCTATAAAATAGAGCATTATCAGAAACATTAAACAAAAAGAGGCAGTGATTCTGAGGATTAGTTTGCCATCTAGTGGTAAAATTTGTTGATCTAGAGTGGTAGAGTAGAAGGGAAAAAACGCAGAAGTTCTAATACCTGGGTGTAATTTAAATGAAATGTTTCAATAAAAATGTGTCCTATTTGTACATACATTAATATGATTACTCATTTCGTGCATTATGCATTTTAAATAAATGCCTATAAATAGAACACATTTCTGTTTCTAATCCAATGGTAAAGCTAACCTTGGCTCTGAAAGAACTGGCAAAACCGAAGTCTTCAAGTGTGAGAATTAAAGATTTTAACAATATTGAAAATGTATATATATTCAGATACCCCAGATAAAGCATAGTTCTTACATTACTTATCAACAAATGCATGTTTCATTTAACACCCACTCAGATGACAGCAATAGCCATCTATTCTGGTCACAGTACAAGTTACTGAAAACCTGCTTTTCCATATGATATTAGACATGCACTTATTTATTTTAAATGTTTATAGCCTTTAGCCTTTTTGGATTAAATCCATGCAAAGCTGGCAAATAGTGACATAAATGTAGAATCACAGTAACATATGATTTTTTTAAAAAAAAATAAATTAAAATTCCAATATACAAAACCAAAATGTAATTCAAACAGTACAAATTTATTTAGTTAGTTAATTTATATGTCACCTTTCTCCCAGAGTGGGGCCCAAGGAAGCTTACAAAAAGGAGTAGTTAAAAACAAACTAACAAATTACAAACAAAATTCAAATAATCACATCAATAGATTAAAAACACTATAAAATCATTAAAAACATACAAAACATACAAAGGTTAAAAATAAAGCAACTCCTTCCCCAATAAAAAGTCTCCCTGCATGTAAATTACGTGTTAAAAGCTTGCTTGAAAGAAACAATTTTTGTCTGCCAGTGAAAGGAGAACAGGGAGGGGGCATGGAATTATAATTCCCATGGAAGGGAATTATAGAAGGTAAGAGCAGCTACTTAGCTTTTCCACACTGCAGAAATAAAGCAGCTTGACACCACTTTAACTCCATAGCTCCATCCTATGGCATCCTGAGATCTGTAGTTTGGTGACGTATTCAAGCCTGCACTTCCAGAGAACTATGATGCCTCACCCAACTACAGATGCCAGGATTCTGTAGGCTAGACCCATGGCAGTTAAAGTGGTGTCAAATTGCTGCATTTCTGCAGTGTGGATACACCTGAGATGGCTGTCTCCCATGTCCTCACCAAACAAGCCTGTGATGGTGGCAGGATCAAGAGAAAACCCTCTTGTGTGTCCCTTAAGACTGGCAGGGGATACAGTCTTTCAAAAACAATATTCAAAGTTACATTAATAAAAGATCACACTTTAAAATAGATGTCCACTATGTGTAGCAACCTTTCCATTGGATGAACTTCTCTAGGGGGCAAACAGGATTTAAACAAGAGTTTAACGGGAGTTAAACAGGAAATGTCCTATGATAAACATCTGGCATTTCCTGTTTAGCTCCTGTTTAACTCTTGTTTAAATCTTGTTTGTCCCTAGTGTGATAAGTTAGGGAGGAGTTTGAATGTGTTAGGGAAGCACAGAGTAATTCCATCAGGAGGCTGTACCCTTGAGTTTAGATCCGTAGTAGGATCACTAAAGCTGGAACGCTAAAAGCTGAGACACCAGATACATCCATCCTTTTTAGAGAGTAATAGCCACATCAGCAGAAGAGAGCTGATAGTTCCAGTGGTGACCGTGGAGTTTATCACATGGGAGGAATTTCTCCCAATGTGGAGCCAATTCGAATGCACCTAAATTCGCTAATTTAGCAAATTTACGTGAGTTCTAGTTGTGTTCGGAATGCGTTCAGAGTGACTTCCCATTACCCAAAAATGACCCCCCACTGCCTGAAATTGTGTGAGATAAGTTAATACGCAATTACGTGAAACCCCATGATTGCATTCAGAATGACTTCCCATTGCCTGAAATTGCGTGAGATACACCAATTCATAATAACATGAAACCCCATAATTGCATTCAAATTGCCTTTGGAGTATACCCCCAAATTCCCTTATGGGATAAACTCCCATGCTGGAGAAACTCTGGAAGGGAAGTTACTAGATGTCAACAATGTGATGTGGCAGCTAAAAAAGCTAATGTGATTCTAGGCTGCATCAATAGAAGTATAGTGTTTAGATCAAGGGAAGTAATAGTGCCACTCTATTTTGCCCTGGTCAGGCCTCACCCGGAATACTGTGTCCAGTTCTGGGCAACACAATTCAAAAAGGATGTTTAGAAGTTGGAGGGCATGTCCAGGGCATGTCCAAAGGAGGGCAACCAAAATGGTGAAGGGTCTAGAAACCATGCCTTATGAGGGAGTTGGAGATGTTTAGCCTGGAGAAGAGAAGATTAAGAGGTGATATGATAGCCTTGTTTAATTATTTAAAGGGATGTCATTTTGAGCACGGATCAGGCTTGTTTTCTGCTGTTCCAGAGAATGGGACCCAGAACAATGGTTGCAAGCTACAGGAAAAGAGCTTCCACCTCAACATTAGGAGGAACTTCCTGACAGTAAGAGATGTTAGACAGTGGAACACACTCCCTCGGAGTGTAGTGGAGTCTCCTTCTTTGGAGGTCTTTAAACAGAAGTCCGATGGCCATCTGTCAGGGATGCTTTGTGAGTTTCTGGATGGCAGAATTGGGTTGGACTGGATGGCCTCTGGGGTCTCTTCCAACTCTATGATTCTATGATTCTAGGTAGCAGCAGTTAGTGGGAGGTGGCCCTGGTGGAGGTAGTCTAAGGGCCCAAACAGATAGGCTAAAATAAAGCTGCTTCAGGTCACTTTGCAGGTATGCTGTTTAAATGCTGCATGTGCCCTAAGAGGT
The DNA here is from genome assembly GCA_034509955.1 of Urosaurus nigricauda. Classification (NCBI taxonomy): domain Eukaryota; kingdom Metazoa; phylum Chordata; class Lepidosauria; order Squamata; family Phrynosomatidae; genus Urosaurus; species Urosaurus nigricauda. The sequence goes on along the minus strand of JAOEGL010000001.1, from coordinate 353,063,379 downwards.
TGGAAGCTGTGCCAAAGCCACGCTCCAATCCTAAGGACTGCAGCACAGCTTCTGGCCTCTTAAGATGTATGTTTCATTTAAACAGCATACCTCCCAAGTGACCCAAAGCAGCTTTATTTTGGCCTGTCTGTTTGGGCCCTAAGGCAGCTGTAGACATAAAGCAGTTTAACACAGTGCAGACATAAAGCAGTTTAACACCACTATAACTGTCATTACTCGATGCTATAGAATTATGGGGTTTGCTGTTTTGTGAAATATTTAGCCTTCCCTGTTAGAGAGCTCTGGTGCCACACCAAATTCCAAATTCCAAATGACAAACTAAATTGTGTGGACATCACTATATGGCCAACGTAGAACTCAGAGTACCTAATTAGAAGCAGAAGGTGGAGAAGCTCAATGTTCAATGCAAAAACACCACCAAGAGCAAAGTGTGGCATGGGCTAAGAACTGCTATTTCTCAAAATTAGTATAAAGCTAAAAGTATACTAAATCAATTATAGTGCTAAAAATACAATGTGAAGAATATCCCTCTAGAATTAAAAGACCACGCAAAGAACAGGTTTGCACTACTAAGCCTAACTGACAGGAAATCAGAGGAAATCGAAACTGAGACCAGAGACATTATAAAGGAAGTTTGTGGCTTTGACTTTTATGGATTTGATTATTTTCAGTTTTGGGTAATATGTTCTCCCTAGGAATCTCTAGGTCCTCCAGTGCACTCTGCCAAAAGTTGACTATAGAGTTGTGCTGGAGAACCTAGAAGTTCCTACAGAAAACACTTCTCCAGGGATTTGTAGGTCTTCCAGCACAATTCTATGATCAGCCTCTGGCAGATGTTGACCGTACAGTTGTACAGGGAAATTTAGCGAGGTGTTTTCTTAAGTAAAAAGGTTGGTTTTTTAAAATTTGCAGTTGTTCCACATTCACGGGCATCCTTCACCCTATCCCCAGTGAATGTGGAGGGACCAATGTATATGGAGCCAAAAAAGAAAGAAAAGCTGATTAAAATTTTCAAGCAGTTAAGGACAGATGAGAAGCAAAAGTAAAACATAACAGAAATGATGTCAGAATCCTGAATGCAGTAATTAATTGATTTGTATGTAAGAAACAAGGAGAAATATTATAATTATCAGAGCAAAGAAATAGAAAAAAACAAGAAGAAGGGAAGAAGAAGAAGCATCTTCCATAAGATAAAAAAAATCAAAAGAAAAATTAAACCGAGAGCAGATTTACTATGGGGCTCGATAGACAGCCCCTAAGGCGTGGCGGGATATAGGGCCTATATGACCAACAGGGGAATATATTATATAATCTAGACCAAATAAAAAGGTTGGGGAAACAATACATCAAAGGATTATATAAAAGTGATGAAAGGACAACAGAGTTCTTCAAGGAAAAGTATTTTTACAAAGTGGAGTAGAAGAGGCTTTCAAAGCACACTGGAGAAATATATAATTAGAACAGCTGACATACCAATAGAGCACTTTCCAGCTGTAGAGACAGAATATTTCCAAATTCTAACAAAAGTTTTACAACAAATATGGAATGAAAATAATGGACCTCAGACTGGAAATGCTCAATGTACATTCAATCTACATTCCAGCCCTCAAGAAAGGGAACATCAGGGATTGTACTCTCCCTAGAAACCAAAATGACAAAAGAGAGGCTATTATACTTTGGACATATCATGAGACAACATGTCTTGTTAGAAAAGACAATAATGCCATGTATTGGACTGTCTCATTATCTGGGCAACACAACTGAGGGTTATAGTCTTTCCTCCAGGTAGATTTTGCTTAATGATGTTATGGTTGTGTGTGTATGTTGTGTGCCTTCAAGTCACTTCTGACTTCTGGCAACCCTACAGCAAATCTATCATGAGGTTTTCTTGGCAAGATTTGTTCAGAGGAGGTTTGCCATTGCCTTCCCCTATGTTTTTAGGTTACATTTATTGGGCAACAGACATTATGAGAGATCATCTCTCCACCAGTCCCCAAAATCTCTCAGTCAGTTTCTTTTGTGCCTCAACTTCTCAAAGCATTGGGGATGTTTTATAACTTCTTATCTTGGAAGCATCTTGAACTTTCCACACTTCTCCCTAACTGGTGCCCTTAACTGGGCAATTACCTTTCATGAACTCCATAGCTTCTATGTGATTCTGACCCCCAATAAATGTAACCTAAAATGACCACACCATTAACCCTTTATTTAAACCTTTATATACTCATCAGCTGTGTTGCCCAGATAATGAGACAGACTACTATCACAATCTGGTAAAGTAGAAGGTAGCAGGAAAACAAGGAGACCACAGTACTCAATTAGACTCAATCTAGACAGATGACGCAGTGCCAAACTGCATTAATTCTGCAGTGTGGTAGTAGCAGCCAGGGAAGCCACAGCCCAGAGCTTGCAACTAGTAAGGATTTTAATAAGAGGGTGTCTTCAAGCTGACTTGACAGCAAGTAACAATAATGTGCTTTTCTCTATGGGAACACAGGGGCATTAAAATGATCTTTTTGTTAGGCCAAACACTGTTAAATGGGAGAGTATAAACCTCCGCTGGCTTATCAGCCCTAAACTTGTAGCTGTGTGGCTCTTCTCAGCTCTGCCTTTCCTCCATTCATAATCCTCTTACCCATTTTTATACTCAGAACAACCCTGTGTGGAAGTTTGGGCCGAAGGGTTATGACTTGTAAAGGAATGGTGACTACACTATGCTGGGTATTCTTAAAATGGAAAAGAAATGAACAGGTGGATATGTAAACAAGAGTGAATACTTTTTGTTGTCTGTTCTGAAGGGAGAAAAAAGTTGTTGCCTGTAATTAAATTCATTGTATGGAATCTCATTTTCTCAGGAGAAAGCAAAAGTGTTTGTGATCATGTTGATGGATGAGCAATTTGTAATCCATTGTCTATAAAATGTGTACACATATATTTTTAGCATCTTGTCAGGAAAGCAACACTGGCTTGGAAAAGCTTCTTTCCAGAAAGCAGGGGGAGACGGCTCTAAAAACCTGATAATAACCCAAAATTCAACCTCTAAAAAAATTGTTCCTTAACTGCTGAGAGCACATGTGAAGCTGAATGTAATTGTAGGCAGCAGATTGTGTGCAATGAAAGTCTCTTGACTCCTCAAAATAAGCTAGGAAGGTAACGACACTAATTGAAATACTAACCACCATTCCTGTCTAGGAAGAAGTAGGGAGCTCAAATGAGTTCCTGAGTGAATTGAAGTTTTGTGTGTTCATCTCTCAGCAGCCTCCTGATACCAAGTTCAGTCTCTCAATAAGCCTGAATTCCATGGTCTGGCTGGAGTTTCAAAGCAATTGGCAAGCAACTTGTGGCCCACGTAATTTCAAAGTGAGCTACAGCAGGACAGCTCCTTCAAGAGGAAAACTCCTATAGGTAAGTATTCGGTTTGCAGAGTTCAATGAGCAGGGCTAAGGAAACCCTGTAAAGGCTGTAATTGCTTCTTGTCCTTTTGCCACTGTTAATTACCAAAGTAATTCAAAGTATACTTAAACATGAAAACAACAAAAAGGAGAAGATTCATTTGCATGGGGTAATAATGGCAATGTAACAGATATGTACTGGCCAGAGCAATTTTCTGAGCAATCTAGCCCCCAGGGAAAGATCTTCAAAATAAACCAAATCTCACCAAATGGCTTCATTCAATCTGCTAAGCAGGTGATTTGGCTCCTGTCAGCAGCGACTTTCAAGAATAATATATTTGGAGACTTTAAAAAAAATCTTGACACAGCCTCAGAGTTTGCAAGGATGAATAGCAGCTCTGGGGCTCATAAATAGTAAGAGGTTGTGGGATAAAGTGGTGACTTGTACATTGCCCGCCCCAAAGAGGCAATGCATCACAAAAAAAGAGGGCAAGAGAGGTTTGCAATAAAAATAAAATATATGCTAATTCAAGAGAGAGAGAGAGAGAGAGAGAGAGAGAGATGAAAACTTACAAATAGATTTAAATAAAACATTATCTGGATAATGTGGAAGACTGTGTCCAAATCTGCTGTCCAGCACATAACTGCTGATGAGCAATTTCAAGACTCCTGTCCTCCTTCTTTTTAAAAAACTAAGCTTTAATTGTTAAACATGGCAATTATTCAAACACACAACCTTCAAATGACTCCTGTTTGTTATAAATGGTAGCACCAACACTGTAGGAAGTAATCTGAACCAGCATGTGGGATGGTAGTAATATGGAAGTAGATAATCACTGGTGTTTTTTGTTTGCTTGCTTGCTTGCTTGTGCTTACCTTCTCTGCATTAAAATGATGACCACCCATTTAGGGGGCTGCAAACTAGAGCACACTTTGGAACTGGAAAGTGGTTCCAGAGCAACCACATTTATCATGGCCCCCAGCTATTGGTTCTGTCCTCCTACACACAAACACCTTGGATGACTATAAAGGTTTCAAGGTGACTGTGGCATTTCCCCTGGACAACAGAGAACCAAAGATTGCTATCCAGGTGCCGTCTGTCTCTCTCCAGCTGAGAGAAGAAGCAGGACGTGGCCTCTGAGTAATGAAGATGGAAACTAAGACTAAGTGTCTACTGTACTCATGGATGAAGAGAAGGTAAGCACTAACGAACAAACAAAACCACTAGTGACTATCTGCTTGCATCTTACCACCAGCCCACATGATGGTTCAGGTTACTTCCTACAGTGTTGGTGCTACAATTTATAACATAGAGGAGTCATTTAAGGAGGTGAGATAGGGCTTGAGGGGAAGGACAACTGGGTGCGAAGCAGCAGGATAGATTCAGAACCTCCACAAAGCTTCAAAATATGGTGGGCCCTCGGTATCCACTGGGGCTTGGTTCCAGGACCCACTGTGGATATCAAAATCTGTAGATGCTCAAGTCCCATTATTTACAATGGCATAGTAAAATGCTGTACCTTATATAAAATTGCAAAATCAAGGTTTGCTTTAGGGTTTGTTTTTGTTTTTTTTAAAAAATGTAATATTTTCAAACCATGGATGGGTTAAATAAAGATAAAGGATCTGTGGATATGGAGGGCCAACTGTAGAATAAGGAAATTAAATCCTAATCCTGTTTAGCAACCTGTTTGCTTTCTCCTCTCCCCCAAAAAGATACCAGTGCCTTAAACCTTTTTTAAAACCATTAATAAAATCCATATACTACCCAAGTGGAAAATGCCCTTAGGATCATTTATCAACATAGCAAACACCATTGGTAACATCTCAACCTAAACAGATAAAGCAGCTGATTCGTTCTCTTAACCGTCTGGATTATATTTTAGGATCATGGTGGTCAAAAGACCAAAGGAAATGTCACCAAATGCATCTCTTTCAGCTACTGCCAGATAGCTGCACTAACCTCCGGTTGTTGCTATCAGAAAGCTAGATTACCAACAAGTCTCATCACATCAACAGAAGTCAGTTGATGGAAGCTAACTGGGTTAAGACAACAGAGAGTCTGGATCACATCTGCAGTCTAAATGTAAAAGGCTTTGTAGGTTATTCCTACCAATTCCCTAAGCCATTCATGTCTTCCCAGAACAATCATTTAGTTCAAGGAACCAAATTCTTGCATCCAAATTCATTCTCATTTTTCCTACTTACTCTTAATACACCTGTTCATTTAATAGTCCTATTTGCTATGAAATATTTGGCTCCCTTCCCCCAAATTGCTAATATCAGGATTTCTGTATGGCATCTTTTAGGAATAATTCACTTTTTTTCTTATCAAGGTTTTCCATTCATTCATTCATTCATTCATCCACCTATTCAATTCTTTTTTGATAGAGGACTCTCTGCGTCCAGTCTATTGCTCTCCTGCTTAATGGCACCACAATGCAAAATAAAATAAAATAAAATGCACTTCAAAGAATTAGAAGGTAGCATAGTACCCCTAGAGGCTGAATTTTGGATAATTATTTCTGCTGACACTGTACAGCTGTTGTCAAGTTCTCTCCTCCCCCCCCCCTTTCCCCCTCCTTCCTTAGGAGCAACTTCAATTTTTTTTTACAATTCCTCCCCCCCTCTGGTCACAGAAGGCTTTGCAGGAACAGGAAGGCATGGCTTGTTTGAGCTGTGATCTAACGTTAGTTGACAGGTGGGTTTCAGGGAATTCTCTAAGGCCCTGGCCTCTTTAGTGGTTTTACCACTCTAAACTCAATTACACTGGAGTTTCACGCTCCAAAGCAAACTCTGGTCCTTATTTAGTTATTTATTTATTTAAAAACATACACCCTTTACAAAGTAAATAAATCATGATGATGATATAGGTCTACCATTTAATATTCATTGAAGTACATATGTTTAGAAATTGGAAGCAGAATTTAATCCATTTTCATATTTATACCAACATGGAGTTTTCAGAAGGGGAAAAAAAAAATAAAGTTCTGGTTCAGATTTTTAAAAAGCAGTAGAGGGACGCCCAAGCTAGTATAGGAGTAAAGATGATCCTGGTGGATTTTTTTTAAAGTGATACTAATTTTACAAAGAGTTACTTCTAGTTAGATGCACTTGAAGCATTTGACTGGCAGCTTTCAGTATTCTGCTGTTCTGGTAAAAGACAAAATATTAAACCCAGTGTAATGCTCCTTCGTCTGGGATTTGTGTGCTATGAAATACATATCCTGAAAATACAAATATTTCTTTTTCTGCAAGCTCTGAACATCGTTCCACTATGTATGTGACACAACCTGGAATCTTGTGGCAACCTCTACTTGTGTAGCATGCATTGGAAAACCTAGTATATTCAACATTTGATGTGGGTTATTTTTAATACCTTCCCTCCTCTCTTCAACAGCCTTCTCCAGGTGTGGAGGAACTGTTGGCCAGGGGGGAAGGGGATGTGACTGATATTCTCACCTGACCAACAGATCCACTAGACCAAGAAACCAGTCCCTTTCCACAGCCTTCATGGGTCTGGCAAAACTACTTTCCCACCTGGCCAGCAGCCCTGAAACACCTGGAAGGTAACGCCTTTCCACCAGTGCACCAGGTGACAACCCCCATGAGGTGTCACCTGGTGTGGTCTACATTCCACTAGTGATAACTCTGATGGCATAGCCTGCAGTCTTGTACACGGCCAGCACTTTACAGGATGACTTCTTCCAGCATCACCACCTCCATGTCATGGTCTCTAATTTTTCAGATACTAATGCCTCCATAGAGTTCCCAGCAACACAGCAGCCACTACCATGTTCACAAATGTTGCTGTTGTTGTGTGCCTTCAAGTTGTTTCTGACCTATGGCAAACCTAAGGGTTTTTCTTAGCAAGATTTGTTCAGAGGAGGTTTGCCTTTGCCTTCCTCAGAGGCTGAGAGAGTATGATCAGTCCAAGGTCACCCAGTGAGTTTCTGTGGCCAAGTGGGGATTCAAACCCTTGTCTCCAGAGTCCTAGTCAAATACTCAAACCATGATACCACGCAGGCTTTCTTGGGTTTACAATATATGTCCTATTATCTTGTAGCCACCCCCACCTGCTGAATGACAGCATGATGGACCCATGGGGGAACCAACAAAAGGAGGAAGGGGGAAAAAAGAAATGTGGCAGCACCTTTAAGACTAGCTTTTTTGAATGCAGTACCAAGTGACATTAAGGCCTTATTTATTAAGCATATTTATACAGTTGTAGTAGTAGGATATAATACAATAGGATGCAGAAAGATGCAAATCATATCAGTTGCTCTGAATGTTTAAAGGGCTAGGAGTAGTAATACATGTTTTTGGCCTCAAGAAGACAGGTGTCTCAGAGTGGCCTCTGGCAGCTCCAAGCTGCGGGCACACCTGGAGTGGCGTGGGATCACGGCAACCAGACGGTACGGTCCCGAGGCCAGTCACCATTGTCGTTCACAATGGACCTCGGGTTTGGCCCACCTTAGGCAGCCATGGCACAGCATTGGCCTGATCCAGGGGCATGCATCATCTGAATGTACCTTTATAGTACTCCTTCCATGATTCTGTAATGATTTTACACCTAAATATCTTGCTATACCTTATAGACTTTATAATATGGAACAAAATTTAGTCTGAGAGCCATTGTGGAGTGGCTGTTGAGAACAACTATGAAAGGTTACTTTTTGACTACAGCTGTGGTACGTAAAGTAATCTTTCCAAGTTCTGCTTTTAGCTTTCTCCTTGGTTCTGGCTCCTGGGGTGTTTGTTTGTTCGTTTTCTCGATTCCACCTTCTGGTTTATTATAGGCTTTAACTCTCTTACTCAATTAGTTTCTCATTTCTGATTTATTTTGGACACTATCCTACAGTCAAATTGAAATGGCTTTCTTTTTTGTCCCCCCAATTTCATGTATAAAGTAACATCTAGGAAGAGGTTGGCAATTGTCAGCATCTTAAATCAGGAGTTTTTCTCTGTGTTTGCTGTTGAAGAAAAAATGTGCAGTTGAAAAAATGTGTTGTTAGAATGTGTAGTTTGAAAACTGTGCAAGGGAGATAGATATATGTTATGCACTGGTGATGAGAAATCACTTTAAAACATGTAGGCAACTGTGGCTGTTTAAATATTTTTGTCTTAAAAATCCCACCAGGGTAGCTAGTGTAGCAAATGGTGAGGGATTATGGGAACTGCAGTTGAAAATATCTGAAAGGCCACAGTTGCCCCTGTATGCTTCAAAAGAATTTAAGAATTACTGTGAACTTGGACTACAAAATCTAATAGTGCAACTTTCAGGAGGCAGGAGAAGTATATAGATAATTGTTACTGAGCTAAGAGACTTTTCATCACTATGAAAAAACTACCACTGTAGGGTGTAAGAAGCAAAACAGATTCAGAGTTTGTTTTCATTTTATTTTTAGATTGGGTTATCTGATAAGTAATAACCTTTTTATTAAAATATGCCTTCAGCTTTTCACTGGCTTGGATACTACATAGGTATGTTGGTTTTTAATATGTGCAGTGGGCCTTTGGTATCTGCTGGGGTTTTGTTCCAGGACCCACCATGGATACCAAAATCAGCGGGTGCACAGGTCCCATTAACAATGCTATAGTAAAATGGTGTCCCTTTTACAAAATGGCAAAATCAAGGTTTGCTTTTTGGAATTTATATTTTTTAAAAATATTTTCAAACTTGAATCCATCAATAAATAATCTGTGGATAGGGAGGGATGACTGTAATAGGCTCTAATAAGTTTTAATAAGTTTTAAATGGTTCCAAATTAATGTTCTTAGGTGGATTGTTGTTTACTGTTTCCTTAATTTTTATATTACATATTTTTAGCTATTTGTTTTAACGTGGTGCAAACTGTTCTGGTTCCCATATGAAATAAAAGTAGAGTATAAATTAAATAAATAATGGTGCATTTGTGCAGCTGGAACTCATTGGTTTTGGGGTTTTTTAAATTCAGTTACAGTTTCTTGAGTTTAGGATTTCTAATTGGAATCTTTAACCTACCTAACATCCAAGTCCATCTCTGATCTCAGCAGGCATAATGAGTAACTTTGTTGTTTAGGAAATATTTACAATTGCCGGAATACTACAAATTGCCAACATCTTTGCAAAATGTTGCTTTTAGTCTTTCCAAAAATATCTAGAAAAGAAATAAATAAAATAAGCCAAAGACAAACTTTATGGTTGGGAGGGAATTACTTACTTAATCCAAACTTCAACCAATCTTCAATCAAATATCTTCTAGATCTGTTGGACTCTAGTTTGGACACTAGGAGTTGTCCAGTACATCTGCAGTGTACTCCATTGGGTAAGGGTGATCCAAATTATTTAGCTCAAACATGTGTTTCTTCAATTGCTTCCTTTTATAGTTGTTTTCACATGGTGACACATATAAAGTGCCCGTTCAGTTTGGGATGTGAGTGTATAAAAAGGAGGGTATTGTTCCATCAGAAATCTGCCCTTCTTCTGATGAACCCATGTACAAAGATTTTTGAAGGGGAAAGTTCTCCTTTCTCCCCAAGAGTTCTATTTCAGATCACTAAAAGATGAATGAACCTGATAAAAAAAGAGTTAACATAATGATGTAGCCTTTTATCTGACTGAATGTTTATGCATGGTGGTATGGCTGATGGCACCGTGTTTAATAATGCAGCAACTGGATTCCTAAGGGGACATGGCTTGATCTGAAAACGGAATATGGTGCACTCTAAATTCTCTTCCCTGAGGAAGGCTGACTAACTGATAAGTGCCATGAGCTAGCATGGGGACTGATTCTGTCAAATCAAGCTCAAATGGAAAGCACAATGTAGAATCTTCTCAAGCTTTCATGAGGTAATGCGAGCAGACACTTGTGACATTAGACAGTACATCAGCTCCGGAATGCTGTAAAAGTTCACTGTCTTACTACAAGGTGGTCTTTAGATGACAGGATCAGAAAATCAGTGCAAATTTGTTAATGTAACAAGTTGGAAAAGCATGCTAAAAATGTCACTCTGTTGGGATATGTGATAAAACCTATAGGGATGTGACTGCCATTTGTGTACCTTCGCGAAACCTTTGCAAGAGTGTTAGCTAAAGGACATACACATACATCACTTGGCTAAGAAATAGACATTATTTTGTTAAAACTGGCACTCTCTCACAACAAAGATTAAACCCCAACCAGGGCTAGCCACTCCATTAACTTCCCCACCAAAGACTTTGGGTACCTTCAGGAATACCAAATTGATATTTTTAATGCATTATATTTTTATTGTCAGGAAAGTGAAGGAAAAGAATAATTGTGAAGTTGAAGGCTTTTATGGCTGGCATCCATAGTTTTTTGTGGGTTTTTCGGGCTATGTGGCCATGTCCTGGAAGAGTTTATTCATGACATTTTGCCAGCCAAACACTTCGACTGTATCTGACATGAAACAATTCTGAGTAAAATTGTTGTTGTTAACTGCCCTTGAGTTGACTTTGACTCATGGTGACATTGTGGATGAGACATTTCCAGGATTCCTTGCCCTCAACAGCCTTGCTCAGGTTCTGTAGACTCAAGCCCATGGCATCCCTGATTGAGTTTAACCATCTGGCATGTGGTCTTCCTCTCTTTCTACTGACTTCTACCTTTTCCAGCATCATTGTCTTTTCTAATGATTCATGCCTTCTCATGATGTGGCCAAAGTACAACCATCTCAGTTTAGTCCTCCTGGCTCCCAGGGACAATTCAGGCTTGATCTGTTCTAGAACCCATTTGTTTGTTTTCTTAGATGTCCACGGTATCTTCAGCAGTACATCTCAGATGAGTTAATTTTCCTTCTATCAGTATTCTTTACTTTCCAACACTTACATCTTTACATTGTGATGGAGAATACAATGGTTTGGATTATTATCACTTTAGTGTTCAGAATTATATTTTTGCCCTTTAGAATCTTGTCCGTTTCCCCACCACCACCACCCCACCCCCATAGCTGTGTTTCCCATTCCTAGTCTCCATCAGATTTCTTGACTGCAGTCAAGACTGGGAATTCTTTGACTGTTTTGATTTTCTCATTGTCTAGAATGAATGCTAGTAGTTCTTCCATGGTCATTATTTTTGTTTACTTAAAGTGCAGCATTAAGCCTACCTTGATACTTTCTTCCTTCATTTTCAGTAATTGCTCCAGTAGCACTGTGTCGTCTGTGTATCTTAGGTTGTTAGTATTCCTTCCTCCCAATCTTCACTCCTGCTGCTTCTAACTCTCAGTCTGCTGTGCAAAAATATTCTCTCCATAGAGATTGAATAAATAGAGTGATTGCATGCAATCTTGTTGTGCCTTGCCTTTTCTGATTGGGAACCATTCTGTTTCTCTATTTTTTGTTGTTGTTGTTTTTAACAGCAGCCTCTTGTCCTGAGATAAGGTTACACATCAAAACAACCAGATGTAATGACACTGCCATGACTTAAGAGTGGTCCATAGCTTTGCTGTAATTAATAGAGCACATGCTGATTTTCTTCTGGAATGTCCTGGTGCACGCCATCATACAATATATGTTTGCAATGTGATCCCTAGTGCCTCTTCCTTTCCCAAAACCAGCTTGCATCTCTGGAATTTTTTGCTCCATATATAGTTAGAGTCTTTGCTGCAGAACTTTGAGCATTACTTTGCTTGCATGGGAAATTAGAAGCATAGAATCATGGAATCAAATTTGGAAAAGACCCCAAGTGCAATGGTTCTGTAATTACTGCAATATTTTTGTGGATGGGAATGCATATTAGTATCACCTTTTAAAAAATTGCACCAGCTTTATCTTCACTCTTACACAAAAGAACCAATCTTTGCCTCTACTATTGTGTCCTCAGCATCATGCCCAACAGAGTTGTTACTAGTAGTGATAAGCCTGTTGGAATGAGGATCAAAAAAACTAGGAGTGCAATCCTTGCTGTGGTAAATTTGCCAGGTACTTGGAAGAGAAAGTTGTTGTATTTATTTCTGTCTTGTCTTTTCCCCAGATTGGCATTCTTAGCAGCTTACAACAATTTTTAAAAATGGCTAAAAACTGAAAGTTGCTCATATTTGTTCAGAGCTTGACACCACAGTTGTTGCAGAATCTAAGAAATGTCCAGTGCTCCATCTGGTCAAGTTTCTTTGCAACAGTTTCAGCTGTTGCAGCCTGATGCTGTTTTATTCAGTCCAAAGTCTGAGCCCTGCTCATCCTCACCAATAAAATCTAGTAGATGTGGATTGATTGGGGTGGGTCAAGGAAACTATGATGAACACCTTTGTCTGTCAGGGGATGTTGCCTGCTACTTTGAAAGAGGCTGTAGTGTGCTGTCTCCTGAAGAGCACTTTCCCAGACCCAGAAGTATGTGAAAACAACCACCCCATTGCTAATATCTCCTTTTTGCCTGTTTGATCATGTGGTGAGTGGGGATATTGATTATATGTACCCATTTCAATGTAATTTAATGCCAAGATATTGTACCAGAACAGTCTTACTTGTCCTGTGTGATAACCTGCCCTGCCTATTAAAGGAGTCCTATCCTGCTTGTCCATCTGGATCTCTTGGTGACTTCTGGTGCCACTGATCATGCTATTGTAGAGTGCTGGTTTGGCAGGACCATGTTACAGTAGTTCCAATCCTATTTACGGGTTGTTTCCAGATGGTGATATTGAGTCATTTGTATGAGGTCATGAGGAGTCTGGGGATTAGATATCACCAGTATGTTGATGACTCTCAGCTTCTTGTTACTTGAGATTCATTTAATTACAATAATGATGTATTTTGGTTTGTTTGAACCATTTCAGATTGTACTATCACTATTATAGAAGAGACCATGGTTACCACTACTATATACAGTATTCCCATGCAGGGCCTGGGCATGCCAAAGCATTATGCAAAGGTATAGTTCTATTTTCTACATTATTTTGTGTCTTCTTCCTAGGATTTAACTTGCAATCTAACTCCTCAGTGCACTGAGCTGTTGTCAGCTGATGTAACCAAATGCTTAAACTCATAAATGTCAAGTGGATTAAAAAATAAAGGTGAATAATCTTCATATTGATTGTTTTAATAATATATAAAGAATAAATATATAAAATCCAATTATATAAAGAATAGCATGGATATAAAGTTGGTTCTAAACATATGTACATTAATTATTTCCTTGGACATTCATTCTTAGTGTGAAGCACAACTAGGTGTTGATGTACAAGAATGCCAATGCTAATACCCCCTTCAAACCCCCCATTTTAAAAAAACAAAACAAAATAGTAGTGTAAACATGACATTTAAGTTGAGTGATTCAGATTCACAGTTTTCATGAAAAATAAGGTACACCTGCAGAAGGTGATACATACATCCTGTTACCTTTTCTCAGAGCTTTCATTGCACATAGAGATGTGTGGAAACTCACAATTTACAGCAGGACCTCAGTATCATTGCCATGCTATTTGCTACTTTTATGTATCACCTTTCCTTGCCAAATAGACTGTGATGTGATGTGAATACACTTCAAAGGCATCCCCAGTTACAACAAGTAACACTGTAGAAGAAGAGGGGATTGAACTTTAAAGTAAGCCATCAAAATGCAATAGAAAAAAAATAGAACAAGGAAGAGCAACTTTCTGTTCTTTGAACATCCTGTGAGCAGCACAGACTACCAAAAAACAAACAAAAACTGAATCAGACATAAGTCGACTTCTATTTTTGACAAGTAGGAGAGCTAGCGTGGCATAGTGGTTTGGGTGTTGGACTAGGACTCTGGAGACCAGGGTTTGAATCCCAGCTTGGCCATAGAAATGCACTGGGTGACCTTGATCAAGTCACAGTCTCTCAGCTTCAAAGGATGGCAATGGCAAACCCCCCCTGAAGAAACTTGCCAAGAAAACCCCATGATACGTTCACCTTAGGGTCACCATAAGTTGGAAAGGACTTGAAGGCACAGATCAACAATGTTAAATAATGCAAGGGGGCCCAGTAGCCTATTTGAAAGTGAATAATCTCTTCTCAAGGCTTCCAAGAAAGGCAATTCTCTTTCTATTTTCCCATCCTCACCATTAAAAGGTTAAGTTTTTTGGGGGGGGGGGGGGTAGGTGTCAAAAAACTTTAAAACGTTTTTCATAAAAAATTCACATAACTGATGTGAATAGACCCAGGATAAACCTCTGCTTGCCTTGAATGTGTGTAGAATACATTTGCAGCATCGACTGCATCTTTATTTGAGTGCTGGCATATGTGAGCAACAGAACTTACAGAGATGTGCACAAATTCAGTTCCATAATATGAACAACAAAACTGGAATACATGTGTGAGATTATTTGCGTTGTTACACTTAAAAAGATGTCTGAATAACCCTAGAGCTAATTTTGGGTTGCCAATAATTATGGCTGTGGTCATTGGGAGACCTGAGAAGGTCTGTAGCCAAATGGTGGCCAGACCTAATGGTACCCTTTCACTCAAGGGTAAGCAAGAAACGGTGCTTTCTTTCTTACCCAGAACCCACACATGACCCTAAACTAGCTAAACTAGGACCCTAAAATGCTTAAGAGATTATGTGAGTGGAGTAGGCTCAGTGGGTGGAAAAAGGAGAGGCCCCAGGTGTTTTATAAAAAAATAATTTTTAAAACTTTATTTTTAAAAAAATTGAATGTAATTTTTAAAATCCTTTAGAAAATTTAAAACATCACCATTTATCAAATTTTCACTTCAGTCACATTAAACTATGTACATGTAAATGCATTAAGACATTGCTTATGATACTGTAATTTAAAGATATACAGTAATTTGAATTTTCCTAGTTGTTTTATGTCACAACTATTACCAATACAAAAAAACATCTAGGGGTTGGCCATATAGCAAATCCAATAACATCCAAATAATGATATCTTTATGAGGCCAACCAAAATGCACAATTACATGTTGCAAGCTTTCGAGAAAAAACCAGCGTGACTTTGCAAGCTTGCAACATATAATTGTGTATTTTGGTTGGGCCAATAAAGGTATCATTGTTTGGATGTTATTGTCTTACCAATACAGTCAGTGATATGCAGGAACTATGATTAATGAGTAGCATTAGTACAAAAAACATTGCTAAAGATTCTGTATGGTGTGGAATGGGAAGAAGTAGGTGACACCATGAGTTATCTGAAGAACTACAAAATCCAAAACACCTCTGGTCGCAAGTATTTTGGATAAGGAGAATCAACTGGTACTGTGATCTGCTCTGTCTAGTGATTTCTGAATCTACTGAAGACTTGTGTTCCTGGAGTGGAGTTAGCTTTCTGATTTACTAATGGTCTTGGTGTGTTAGGGTTGCACAGTGCAACAGAAACAAAACTGTAGAAGTTGGACTATAGGAGAGATTTAGCTGCCTACTTACTTTGAGAGAGGTTTTATTTTACAGAGCAATGTTCCATTTAGAATAACAATGCAATCATACATAAATTTACTCAGAGGTAGTCCCAATGAGTCCAGTGGTCTTTGCTATGTATGTATGTATGTGTACAAGACGCCTAAAAGCCTAATCTGGAAGCACCACAAATTATATATATATATATATATTATTATTATTATTATTATTATTATTATTATTATTATCACCTTTCTCCCAAGTTGGGACCCAAGGGAGCTAACAACATATATTTATTTATTCCCCGCTCTTCAACCCTAAAGGCTATCAGAGCGGCTTACAATTATTATTTTTAATTAGATAGTTCCCTGCCCTCAGGCTTACAATCTAAGAAGACACGACACAAAAGGAGAAGGGAATGGTGGTGGGGAAGGGGATCAAGTACAGCAGTTCTTCTCTCCCTCTGAGGCCTGGACCAAGGCAGATGGACTGGAGGGAGGGCTCTGCTTCATACTCTAGGACAGGCCCGATGGAGTTTGGCCAGTACTTTCGCTCCCTCCTAGGCCAGATGGTGTTGTCATGGAGGGAGGGCTCTTCAACTTGAGACCAGGCCCAATGGTGTTGCTAGGCCTGCCCTTTCACTCCCTTCTAGGCCAGAGGGTGTTGTCCTGGAGGGAGGGCTCTTCAATATATATACTGTATACACACACACACACACACACACACATTAAAACAACACTTTAAAAACAATTAAAATAATCCAATTAAAACAGTAAAAAGTTTTTTTAAAATACAACATACAAAATTTAAAACATACAAGGTAAAAATAATCTAAAACACCCCCCCTCCCCAATAAAACCAGGCCTGCATGATTTTAAAAAGCTTGTTTGAATAAAAATATCTTTGCTGGCTGGCAAAAGGCCACCAGGGAGGGAGCCAGCCTACCCTCCCATGGGAGGGAATTCCTCGGGGTGGGGGCAGCCACTGAGAAGTCTCCCTCTTGTGTCCTCACCAAAGAAGCCTGGGATGGTGATGGGGCCAAGAGAAAGCCTTCTCCTCAGGATCTTAGAGGTCTAGGTTGTTTGTATGGGGAGATATGGTCTCTCAAATAGTCTGGACCTAAGCCGTATAGGACTTTATAGGTCATGGCCAGCACTTTGAATTGTGCTCAGAAATGAACTGGTAGCCAGTGAAGCTGTTTCAATGCAGGGTTTATACGCTCTGGTCACCATTCTAGTTGCAGCATTTTGGACCTGCTGAAGTTTTCAAACAGTTTCCAAAAGGCAGCTCCACGTAGATTGCGTTACAGAAGTCCAAACAGAATGTAACCAAAGCATATGTCACTGTAGCCAGATCTGACGTCTCAAGAAATGGGCATAGCTGGCACACTAGTTTTAATTGTGCAAATGCACTCCTGGCCACTGCTGAAACCTGGGCATCCAGGCTCAGAGTTCCCAGTAAGTCCAGGAGCACACCCAATCTGTGAGCCTGAGCTTTCACGGGGAGTGTAACCCCATCCAGCTCAGGCACAGCCCTAATATCCTGATCTATCTTATGACTGACCAGGAGCACCTCTGTATTGTCTGGATTAAGATTCAGTTTGTTTGCTGTCATCCAGTCCATTACTGACAGCAGACACTGGTTCAGCACAGAGACAGCTTCCTTGGAGTTAGATGGAAAGGAGAGATAGAGTTGAGTGTCATTCGCATACTCCAGATGACCTCTCCCAGCAGTTTCATGTGGATGTTGAACAACATGGGGGACAAAACAGAACCCTGTGGGAATCCATAGGCCAGCAGCCAAAGAGTCAAACAGGACTCCCACAACAAGACCTTTTGACTCTGTTCTTCCAAAAAAAGACCAAAACCACTGCATAACAGTGTCCCCAAGTCCCATCCCAGAAAGGCGGCTCAGAAGGATACGATGGTCGATGGTATTGAAAGCCACTGAGAGATCTAGTAGGACCAACAGGAACACATACTCCCTGTCCAGTTCCTTGCGGAGGTTATCCACCAAGGTGTCCAAAGCTGTCTCTGTGCCATAGCCAGGTCTGAAGCCAGATTTAAATGGATCTAGATAATCTATTTCATCCAGAAATCCCTGGAGCTGGAAGGCCAGCACTCGCTCCAGAACCTTGCCCAAGAATGGAATGTTAGAGACTGGCCGATAGCTATCTAGAATGGTGGGATTCAGGGAGGTCTTTTTCAGTAACGGCTTCATCATACTGTGTTTCCCTGAAAATAAGACACTGTATTTTTCCTCAAGAAGACACACTATGGCTTAATTTCATGGGATGTTTTATTTTTATTAAGTATGGTGCAACAATCTACATTTATTCAAATATACTGGTAGTTAAGTTGTCATAACTCTCCAAACCCTGAATTCCATCCTGAATTTCTTGCAACTCCATTTCCTTTAGAACCCATTGGTCCCAATCTTTCATGTCAGGCGATAGAGCTGTCATTCAATGAGCAGCTTTTATCCATGTAACCTGCTTGGAGTGCATTGGTGTGAGAGAGACCCACAGACTGTTGCTGGTTGGTGCTGGGGGAGAGAGACCCACAGTGTTGAGTAAAACAGCATCCACAGCTTTACTTCTTCCCCCTGAGGATACATAATATCGAAAGTCGAGCATCCTGCTCCTCACTTCACTGAGGAGACTTTTACTTTCAATAGGACCTTATTGGACTGGCCCTGGGGAACGGGACCTGGCGTGGAAGGGAAGGGGCAGGAAGGGAGCGGAACGGGGATATCACCCATCTTACTGCATGGGAAAATGCCACCGGAAGTCCCCGTTCTATTCCCCATCTGTCCCAACTGTTCTGAACATTTTTTGAAAATCAGCCTTTGTGGGATGGATGGGGAATGGAACGGGGACTTCCAGAGTCGTCGGTGGCATACTCACGATGTTTCCCTGTGCACTAAGATGCGTGATATCACCATTCCTCTCCATTCCTGCTCTCTTCCATTCCATGCTGGGCCCATCACTATGTCTTATTTTCGGGGTGTGGCTTATATTGCACAAATGCTTAGAAATCCTGCTATGGCTTATTTTGTGGGTATGTCTTATTTTCGGGGAAACAGGGTAGCCCCCTTTAGGCAGGATGGAAATTTGCCTTGCCTCAGTGAAGCATTCACCACTCCCTTTACCCACTCAGCCAGTCCCCCTGTAGCTGATTTCAGAAGCCAGGAAGGGCAAGGAAGGATCCAGTATGCATGTAGTGGCCTTCGCTATCCACATCCTCAGGCTGCACAAACTGAAACTTATCCAATAATATGAGACAAGCAGGCCCTAAGATTACATCCACTGGACCTGTCCAAGTCACAGTGAATCTGAGCGATTTTGTCTGCAAAGTGTCTTGCGAATTCCTCACAGCAAGCTGTCGAGTGGTCTTTGTTTCCTTCTTGGGGGCCAGAATGTGAGAGGCCCCTGACAACTCAAAACAGCTCCGCTGGATCACACTGTGCAGATGCAATGGTGGCAGAAAAGTATAGTTTCATTGCTGCCACCACTGCCACAGCATAGGCTTTCCAGTGGGTTCTAGCCCATATTTGGTTGGATTCACTCTGAGTCTTCCGCCATCGTCGCTCTAGTTTCCGTCCCACTCGTTTCATCACCATCAGCTTCCTGGTAAACAAGGGGGCATGTCTGGCTCCACTTTTTGTGAGGGGATGCTTAGGGGCAATCGTGTCCACTGCCCTGGCAGTTTCCCTATTCTAGAGATCAGCCAGGGCTTCGACAGGATCATCTGCCAAGGCAGCAGGAAATTCCCCAAGAGAAATGAGGAATCCATCTGGATCCATAAGCCTCCTGGGGAGGACCATCTTAATTGGCCCTCCACCCCTGCAGAGGATCTGAGTCCCAGTGACTGAGTCCCAGCAGAGCTTGGGAAAGTTATTTTTGGCTTACAACTCCCCAAATCCCCTAACTAGTGGCCATGCTGGCTGGAAGATTCTGGGCACTGAACTTGCAAAAAAGAACTATAAAATTTGCCTCGATTACAGTTTTAAAAACAGAACAGAGTTGTCAGTAAAGATTCAGAATGATCTAACCTTTTTGTTGCCTAGTCATTGATTTGGGGGGAATATAAACACTTTAGTTGAAATGTTGCATTTTAACTGAAGTGTAGATTTAAAAATATCCTTTGGAACAGAATAGCCTCTAAGTGATTTGTTTCTTTTATTCAAGCGAAACATACTCATACAGAGTATAGTATTGAAAAAGCACTCTTCCACACTAATTGTAAATGCATGTGATTTGCAAGTATAAAAAGCTGGCACTTCCCTGCAGCTGTGCTGAGCAGTTTGCTCCTTTGGCAAAGATGCCACTCATGGAAGCTCACAAGCTTGCTTGCAATTTGCCCCCTAGGTTTGCTCCCCACTGAGGGGATGGGGAGTTGTGGGGGGGGGAGTAAAATCATGGCCATTACGCTTGCAAATGAGCCTTGAAAAGGAAAATAAAATAAAACAAACGTGCAAAACCATTGCACTGGAAACTCAATATTATTTTGCAAGCCTACTTAGCTGAAGGGCCTGAATGAACTGCACACTCAGTCAGAAACAGACTGAGCCACTAAATGGCACCATTTAAACACACACACACACGCACACACCACAAAGCAACAATGGATTAATAACTTCTGACTCCAGAGTTTGTGCACTGCTTTACAAAAGGATGAAATGCTTGATGATTAAAAAAACCCCTGAAAAGTCTGCTCTTATAAATTGCGAACATTATCTTGTGGACCTTGAGATTCTCATTATCTAGATTGCTGGTATCTGCAAAATTTCAGCAGTGTGGGAATTTGAGTAGGAGCATTAAAAGAATTAGAGTTATATTTAGATTACTCTATAACTAAGTATGGAGGCCAACACTCGTAGTGGAGATTCTGATGATATTTAGCAGGTATTATGTACATCCAAAAGTGTATTATGTATATGTATGGAAGGGGGCAAAATTGCTTCATCATTCACAAATAAGTGTTAATCTGTCCATTTAAATTGATAATGTATTTAAAAGTTCCCTAATGGATGTTCTCAGACCAGCACAGAAAAGTTCATCTCTCATCTGAATGCAAGTGGTTATAAATAATGGCTGGCATCCTGTTCAGTATCTACATGTTGTTAAACAGACTTAACAACATCATAAATGCTGGGATTCACATTTACTCTTTCAGTAGTGTAGTCTAGGGAGTTTATCACATGGGAGTAATTTCTCTCAATTTCGAAAGAAATGGAAGTGAAGCCAGTTCGGAATTGAGTAAATTTGCTAGTTCAGTGAATTTACGTGATTGCATATTGACACTGCATCGCGTTCAGAACTGCCCGAAATTGCCTCCCAGTGCCCGAAATTGCGTGTGATAGTTTCTCAGTTCAACTACAATTCCCAGAATTCCATAGCATTGAGCCATGACAGTCAAAGCAGTGTCAAACTGGAATATTTCTGCAGTGATTAGCCTGAGAGTGTACCTCAAAGAATGTGATGAGATGTCCCCCTTTTCCAGGATATGTTCTACAATACAGTGGACCCCCGGGTTACGAATCCCCCGGGATCCGTAATCCCCAGGATCTGAAGGAGCCGGGGCCGGAAAAATGGCCCCCGGTCTCTGAAAAAATCCCCGGGTTGCGAAAAAAAAAGCAACCCGGGCCCTTTAAAACAGCGCGCTCTGGCGCGCTGTGCAGCAAAAAAAGTGGTCCCCCGGGTAGCAAATACTTCCGGGTTACGAAAGTGATCCCGGAACGGATTACTTTCGCAACCCGGGGGACCACTGTATAATCTTCTATCTAGGAGGAATTCCAAAATATCCTCCATTTTGAGGATGACTAAGAAACCCATTGAGTAACTCTACACTTGCTGTTCCCCTTCAAGAATTTGGTCTACTTTCCAGCCTGTGCTCACTGCAAATAGGGGAATAAGCTAGATCCTACTAGTGTCCTATTTTCATAAAAGCAGGAGCATCAGACAAGATTTTCTTCCCAGAGCTCGGGGCATGTTTGTTTCTTGGAGGGGAAGAGGACAGCAAACATGTTAGGCAATGGGCTGCTAGAGGACACAATGCAAATGTTGAAAGTTTTTTTTCCTATTAACGTCAGCACAGTGGACAAATGAAAGGAATAATTTAAATGCAGATTTAATCAAGGGTTTATTGCTAGTAAAGTACAATTTTAAGCATTTGTCTTGCTCAGAGTTCTATAACTATATTGCAAGCCAAGTCATTTTACGAAAAATAAATTTATCAAAAAGATACACTTGAGTACATTAACAAAATACAGTTTGTGTAGTATGGCTGTAAACAAGCCACATGAAATGAATGTATATTTATATGAGTGTTTTTAGCTTTTATTTTGCAATTTTCTGCATTTTTCAGAGAAATGTAAGGTATTGCACTTAGGGCGGAAAAATAAAATGCACAGATATAGGATGGGTGACACCTGGCTGAATGAAACTACATGTGAAAGGGATCTAGGAGTCCAAGTAGACCACAAGTTGAACATGAGTGAACAGTGTGATGCGGCAGCTAAAAAGGCCAATGCTATTTTGGGCTGCATTAATAGAAGTATAGTGTCTAGATCAAGAGAAGTAATAGTGCCACTGTATTCTGCTTTGGTCAGGCCCCACCTAGAATATTGTGTCCAGTTCTGGGCGCCACAATTCAGAAAGGACATTGAGAAACTGGAGCGTGTCCAAAGGAGGGCGACAAAAATGGTGAAGGGTCTGGAAACCATGCCCTATGAGGAACGACTTAGGGAGCTGGGGATGTTTAGCCTGGAGAAAAGAAGGTTAAGAGGTGATATGATAGCCCTGTTTAAATATTTGAAAGGATGTCATATTGAGGAGGGAGCAAGCTTGTTTTCTGCTGCTCCAGAGAACAGGACCCGGAACAATGGATGCAAGATACAGGAAAAGAGATTCCACCTCAACATTAGGAAGAACTTCCTGACAGTAAGGGCTGTTCGACAGTGGAACGCACTTCCTCGGAAGGTGATAGAGTCTCCTTCCTTGGAGGTCTTTAAGCAGAGGCTGGATGGCCATCTGTCGGGGATGCTTTGATTTGGATTTCCTGCATGGCAGGGGGTTGGACTGGATGGCCCTAGTGGTCTCTTCCAACTCTACGATTCTATGATTCTATGATTCTATGATTCCTGAATGTCCCCACATTTTATAGTGTTTTGTCCTCCTTTGTAGTTATGGCATCTGCTCAGCCTGCCCTCAAAGTTCACTTTAGAAATCAGACAGTTGTTCCAACATAAGGATTTGTGAGGCCTTGGGAGGTAGGGAGGTGAATGAAGAAAAATCCATCTCTCTCCTGGCTATGGGGCACTTTGTGACAAGCAGTTATGACAAGACCCCATGGGGTCCCTCTGGCTGCCTGTTGCAAAATATCTCACTGCTTTGAGAGGTCTGGAATCTGCTTCACTCATTCATCACCTCACTCCACGGCATCTCAGCCATCCCTGTGTTGGTGTGGCTGCCTGGCTTCTAATGTGGGTTTTGAAGGGGTTACACTGAGAGACTAGCTAGATGTCCTCACTCACAGGAGTTTATTGCATTATAGCAAGAAAGAGCAAGTATACTATTTCTATACTGCTTATCAGTGCACTCAAGCATTCCCTAAGTGGTTTACAATGTGTAAGTTAATTGCCCCCAAAAAGCTGGGTACACATTTTAGCAACCTCAGAAGGATGCCAGGCTGAGTAGACCCTGAGCCCCTGGCTGGTATCCAACTCACAACCTTGTGGTTTGTGAGTCAGTGGGTGCAGTACAGGCATTTAACCACTGCACCACTGATAGACATGGGATGTAACTTTGAGAAAGTGGATCTTATCACATTTCCCTGTTGCCAAGGAGTACGCAGCCCATTTGCAACCCAGGCTTCTCCAAGCTCCTCCCACATCTTTTCAAGAATAGGATTTTCCTCTTTTGTTCTTGAAAAGATGTGGCAGAAGCCTGGGTTGCAAATGGGCAGTGTACTGCCTGCTGATGGGGAAATGCAATAAGATCTGCTTTCTTAAAATTACATCGCGTGTCTATCGCAGGAGCAAAGCCAATGAGATAAACTCCATAGCTGCATCTCCTGATGCAGGATCTTGGCCAATATTTTATTTTCATATTGGGCCCTTCCATTTCAATGATTTATTGCTCTAACTGCGAAAGCTTCTCATATATAAAGAGACAGCATTGAATTCTATGTGTGGATATAAAAGCAGGACAATGCAGAAAGATGATAGGAAAAAATTGCATGCTGTAATTTGAAATGGGGGTGAGTTCTATGGATACCATGGAATACAAATAAATGGCTCTTAGAGCAAATTAAGCCTGTATTATCACTAGAAGCCAAAATGACTGAACTGTGGCAATTGTATTTTCAACACATCATGAGAGAGCATATCTCATTAGAATAGTTAATATGGCTTTGTAAAGTGGCAGGCAGTAGGGAAAGAAGAAGAAGACCACATGACAATGGATAGACTCAGTCCTGGATCTGCAGGATTTCTGTCTCCAAATACTTGAATTTTCAGAAATCTTTCTATGAACATTGAGAGTGGGGGAGGGAGTAACCCCTCTTCTAGTATGTTTCTTGGGTACTTCCATGCCATCCAAAATGTTAGAGATGGAGGTTCATCCAGGACAAAAAGCACTTTTCCAGACCTAATAGCAAATCTATGGTTTAGACCAAGTATGTTTCAGGTAACTATGCTGATGGAGAACCCATTCACACAAATTTAATTATCAGAATTCAGAAGGGACTTTGTGAGGACATCCATACTGACCACAAAAAGCATATACTGTAGTATTTCACAGTAGTGGTTCTCAGTCTTTGGACTTCCCAATTACTAGTGTTGGCTGCAGCTTCTGACATAAGTCCAAAGTATCTGGGGAATCTGCTGTTAACAACCACTGCTTTATATGACTATTCAGGAGTGTTTTGCAGTGGAGAATGATTATTGGCTATCTTGATTAATGCTACACTTATATATGATCTGTGCTGAAATAGGTGCCATCTGTTGTGTGCAGTGATAGATTTGAACCTGCACTCAGCCTGGAACTGCAGACATAGCATGCCCAATACAACAGGAGATGCCCATGTAAATGCCTGCTTCAGGATATGCATTAGCCTAGGATTAAATAATTAATTTAAGGCTGTGAACCTATATACTCACTTGTCTGAGACAATGTTCAACTGAAAATGAGAAGACTTACATCTGAGTAGACATACCCAAGATTGCACTGACAAAACATTTCCATCTGTCATCTCTGTTGGCATAAGGAGGAATACATATTCAGCTATCTTGTCTGTCAGATTTTTTGGCCCATTTATATTGTGATTAAAAACAAAACGAAGAGGATTGCCTAGCGTGTATCTGTAAGCGATGCCCTCTTCCTGGAAATTGTTTAGATTTGATTGCATTGCATTATATAGGATGCGCCATTACTAGTTTAACCTCTCCAAGGTTTTCAGCTGCTGTTTTATTTAGCTAGACTGACTACACTGCCTACAGCAACTCTGGCCAATGATTCCCCCAGTGGCAGGCATGAGCTGCCCTGTTCTACTGCAAAAATACATTATGGCTGAATTTACCCTGAGAGTTTGGAAAGATCTAAGGTCTTTGGAGACTGAAAATGTGTTTTTTCTTTGTTTTAGCTGACAGGATGAGCCTCTGGCATTTTAAAGTGCAAGTCATTAGCATCCACAAGGGTGATGTTAATATGTCTGTGTTTCAATCTCAAGACATTTTCCAGTTGCTTCTGCCACAGCAATCTCTGCCATCTCAGTGCTTTTCAAGCCCCCTGTGAATTAAAGGGAGCTTTGCCGTGCCAGCAGGAATCACAGTAGACTTCCGCTCAGGCCAGTTGCTATGTGATTCAGCCCTTGCAGTGGTTGACACACACTGAGAAAGGATTGCCGTTCACGTCTAGAGGAAGAAGGGATAGGAAAGAGAGGAGAGGCTTTCTGTTTAATAATGCATAATTATTAATCAATCAAAAGGGAAGGCTGTGGATGAATATGGAGGAAATGTCATGTTGTGTTCAGGAACTATAACACTAAGGCTAGCAAATCTGAGGGGTCATTTTGGAGGTTACACCTTAAATCCAATGGTTAGTTTCCAACTAGAGTAAATAATTGAATCAGAGGGATTTACATAAGTGTTGACCTTTCACACAGCAGCTGATTCCACAAGTGTGCTCTAGTTGTGACCACTGCTGCACAATGCAGGAGAAGTGAGGATGAAGAGAGAAAAAGCTGCTGGCAGTTAATGATATCCTGCTGTGATTTTTAAATGTCAAGGCTTGGCCTCTCTCCTCTCTGAATGAAAAGAGGAAGCTCAAATCGAGAGTACTGTCTTGAAAATATATATTTGAATATATATTCACGGGTGCAAGCTGCTTTGGAGTGGCTACTGTAGACCCTGTTGCCTCCTCTCCCTCTTTCCCCTCTGTTTCTCAAACAGTAGCCACCAGTAGGACTCAGAGGGAGGAAGAGGTATTTGCTGCCTCAGGTGTCAATGAATATTCTACCACAGGATCACTGCTTCCTGACCTTTCCTGTCTTCTTGTTAGACTTTCCTGTTCTGTTTCCACTTTCCTTGCCTAAATGTTTCTGTTTCCACTCTGCCTTTCCCAGCAGGCAAAGCTGCATAACTGCACAGTTGCACCGTTCCAAGCCAGCACACCTGCATAGCTGCACAGTTCCCAGCTGGCAGCCTGCTGGGAATTGTGCAACTGTGCAGTTGTGCAGCTTTGCCTGCTGTGAACTGCGCAATTGCGCCGTTCTCAGCCTGCAAGGAAAAAAAATTAAAGTTTCAGCATCATTCCGGTTTCTCTGCTTTTTTAAAACTGTGCAGTTGCACTGGTGCATCATGAATGAACCCCTTTATTTTGTGAATGAGTCGATATGTTATGCACAGTAGAATAACAGTTACAGCATCCCAGAGTCCCTACTGCGCATGTCTAGGGTTCCGATTAGGGCTGGAGCTAGGGTTTGGGAGCTTTAAAAAACTGTGCAGTTAAACCCCAGCTTTTACACCTGCAGGGCATTGAGGGTTTTAATTAGAAGTGAACTGCACACCACACATGCTCCCAACTCACGATCCATTATGCTCCGCACCTGTATCGCTGTCTTTAAATGGGAGCTTTAAAGATACAGCGGCCCCTTTAACTGCACAACTACACCACAGCCTTTAGATGGAGCTGCGCTGTTCCGCAGTTTTTAAAAAAGAAGCTGGGAAAACCAGCACCTTTTTAAAGGCGCTTCTTCTCCCCTAAAATGCAAAAAAAGCATTTTCATGGCACACTTTCCCTTTTTCTCATCTAAAGGCTAGACTTTCATGCAGCCATGAACACACTTCTTTTTGCCAATCTAGAATAGGCCTTAGAATCCATTTTTGAAACAGTTAAAACAATTATACTCTTCTTCTTCCCTAGGCGTCCTCCCTCTTTCTTTTTCTCCTTCTTCTCACTGCCCTGGTCTTATAAATGCTCACCCAGAACGGTGGGATATAAACAACAACAACAACAACAACAACATCTTCATTATTCCTCTCTTTTTCATTTTCCTCTGATTTCTCCAAGCTCACTTCTCACTTCACTCATCATCAGCTCTTGCTATATCTCTCCTATTCTTTCTCCTTTGCCTCTCTACTCAAATAAAACTGACACCTCATCCAGAGGAGAGCAAACAAATTGGTGAAAGGTCTGGAAACTATAACTTATGAAGAGAGACTTAGGGAGCTGGGTATGTTTAACCTGGAGAAGAAGAAGGTTAAGAAGTGCTATGATAGCCTTATTTAAATATTTGGAGGAGTATCATATTGAGGATGGAGCAAGCTTGTTTTCTGCTGCTGCAGCTGCTAGGACATGGAGCAATGGATTCAAACTACAGGGAAAGAGATTTCATTTGAATATTAGAACTTCCCGACAGTAAGAGCTGTTCAAAAGTAACCTCTACCAAATCTGCAATGATGTAATTGTATGGAGATGTTTTTAAAAGCAATAAAAATTAAAAAAAAAAAAAGTGGAATGTGCTGCCTTGGAGAGTAGTGGAGTTCCCTTCTTTGGAAGTTTTTAAACAGAGGCTGGATGGCTGTCTGTCAGGAGTATTTTAGTTGTGTATTCCTGCATGGAAGGGAGTTGGACTGGATGACCTTTGGTGTCTCTTCCAACTCTATGATTAGATTCTCAGCATTTTAAAATTTTAAATTACATCAAGCTCAATAGGGCTTGCTTCTTAGTAGATGTGCCTAGGAAGGATTGCCCTGGTCTTATTGTCCTCTTGGTTTATTATTACCACAATGGTCAGCAGGATGCTCTCCATCACTCCAAATATTTTATGATTATAATTCTAAAAATCCTCATAATCACTAATGATGATTAATAACACAACATTCCACAATATGACTGGGAAAATAGTAAGGGAGAAACTCTGGCCACTGAGGAACACTGGTTAATGGGAGCAACCCATTAAAAGCACAGTCTGGAAAATGTTCTTTTTGCTTTGAAAAGCTTTTTGTTGTTGTTGTTGTTGGACTCTTACTCCTATGTGTTAAAATCAGCGCATTTTAAGTGGGGTTTTTTTCCTGTTCAAAACAAAACTGGGGAAACTTTCTTTCATTGAACTGTATGTGATCTTAAGAAGCAGTGACTATAAATGAAGATAGTAAAAGTTTTTTTTTGGGGGGGGGGGTCTGTCTAAAGCAGAGCCTGGAAAATATAACTTCCAAGCAGATGTTTTCTTGGTAAACATCTTGGTAAAAGAAAGCAAATGTTTTCTTACTTATAAACGTTTGTTTTTATTTGAATGATATACTTTGAATAACTATGCTCAATGGATGTCCAATTGAAGTCTGCACTATTTAACATCACTGGAAGGAACTCTCTCTGACATCACTAAGAGTGAGATTGCTGAAATATCAGAACCTAGGATGCCTCTGACCTGACAAGTCTGTGCCTGTTTTGCCTTCATGTAATTTCTGACTGATGGTGACCCTAAGGCAAACCTATTACAGGTTTTTCTTCTCAAGATTTGTTCAGAGGTAGTTTGCCTTTGTCTTCCTCTGAGGCTGAGAGAATGTAACTTGCCCAGTGGGTTTCCATGGCTGAGCAGGAATTTGAACCCTAGTCTCCAGAGCTGTAGTCCAACACTCAAACCACTACACAACCCTGGCTATCCTGACAAATCTACTCTTCTCTCAAGTGGTGCAGAATTTTTCCTTCTGAAATTGTATGTAACTCTATCCTCCATTTCACTCTTAATTAATGTAAAGAAACGCAAGTTCTCAGCTCAGTCTGCAGTTTGCTTTACTTTTAACCTATTAATGGATGATGTTCTTTGCAAATTAATTAGCCTGGTTTTGTGTTCAAACTCCCAGTCTAAGTTAATTAGCCCCTCTCCCTTTGAAAATATAGATGCAAAAAGTTCTCTGAATCCATTTCTGGCACGTAATAGATTGAGAAAGGGGGAAAGTTTCTGAAATTTGAATACACACACACACACTTTATTTCTGCATCTGAGGAAGTAGACTGAAATCTACGTAAGCTCATGCTGCCAACTTCTTTCTTTAGTTCGTCTCAAAAGTGCTACAAGGTCTCTTTACACACTGATTTTACAGATGAACACAGTTATATCTTTGAACTTTACTTTTAAAGTGTCACTTCAGAAAGCATCTTGCTTAAGATATATTTACAATTGCCCTGAAAGTTTGGCTTTAAAATTTTTGCTCCCTCTCACTTAAAAGCAAGAAAAGCAATGAGGCAAGATGTGATAAATTACTGCAGTATCAAAGATGAAAGCGACCTGCAGGGACACACAGAGGGATGAAACTGAAGGCATCCAGATAGTGTCCTGCCTCGGGGACTACCGAATGGCAACCCTAATTGATGCAAGGGACAGGGTCTGTCAAGGAGAGCCAAGGCCCTTTGGGAAATGACATAAGCGGCGGCGGCCGGGGGGGGGGGAGAATCAAGGGCTTCGTCTTTCACCCCTCATGTAACATCTGAGTGTAGATGTTCAGCATGTTTTGGTCAATTGCTACTTGCTTTAACTGGGAGGAATGTCATAAAGATTCCCCCTTTCCTTCTCAGACACTGTGCTGGCTATTCCCCATAGTTTCTAGCTCAGCCTCAGACTACATTCCCATGACCAAGTGTAATGTAACCTAGTCTAATCAGAAGAGGTAAGCAAGGAAGGAGGAGTGGAGGCACAGGCGTTAAACCAAGCAAAAGGATTTGATATGATTTCTTTCTTTCTTTCTTGAGGGAGGGAGAGAGGAAAGGAAGGAATATTTATGTTTTGGCCATTCTTGGCAGACACGCCTGACCTTTTATTTTGTCATCCGGAACAGAAATGATTCCCAGCGTCTTAAGCCCTGGTACAGTGCCAGGTAAATTATTCAGAAATGAGAGCTTGGGGTTGTATCACCAGTGGTTTCATCCTGTGCATCCAAGCCATATAAAACATGTAGAGTCAAGAGGACGGAGCCACTAGAATAAATCAAATGGATGGTGACATCTATCCCAAAGGACAGTGGTGACGATATGTTCCAGAGACTCCAATAGTGTTTTTATTAAAATGCTTTGAAAACCTTCACTTGCCTATGTGTATAACATTTTTTCCCCTTTTCTACCAGTAGCAACAGCTTGTCATAGGGAGACCACCCCATGAGTTCAAATTCATATATAGATTTGACACTGTCTGACCTAAGTTCTGTTGAGACTGGGAATGGCTACACCACTGAGACAGCCTAAGACAATTCACTGCCTGAGTTGGAACAGCAAAACATGTCTCTCTTTGCCCAAGAAAGTCATTGTATATTCTACAGAAGGCTGACCAAGTTATTTTGGTACCCGAGGCAGAAAATTCTACAAGCCTTGCTATATTTCCTTGGCAGTTAAAAATACAGTAACAATAAATTAAATAACCATTTGCTGTCCTTTCATGTCAACAAAATCTGCAGTGCCCAAATCACTCTGTCTAGTAGCAGGGCCAGTCTGACAAACCCACTACTGATTTTTAAAAAATTATTATGCAAAGTAAAATCTCAGTCACATACATCATGACGTTCTACATTACATCAATAAGGAATAAAGAGGCAAAAACAAGAAGAAATTTTACCCATAAACTTTAATAAAAGCAGAACATACATCAATTTGTAAATTAAATCAATATGATTTATATATCACTCTTTCAAATATGAAGTGATATATATTGATATAGCACTCTTTCAAGTGTTGCAAGTGTTAAATATCCTGCCCATTGGGTCACTGGTGGGGATTGCTATCTTTACATTTATCAGCTTTTCAAGTAGAGGGCATTAAAGATCTCACTACTTAATTTAGCAACCCAATTAATTTAGCATTGCTACATCTTCAGTGCCATCCTATAAATTATACTGACTGTGGCTTACCTTAAGGTAAGTGAATCTAGGACTGCAGCCTTAATGTAGCCTTAATGTAGACCTTTTTTCTTTCTGAAAATAACAGACAAATTTTATTTTGTAATAATTTCCCCCATGCACTGCTGCCTCAATTAAAATTGCTCCCCAAACTGTTCCTTTCCTTGGGAGGAAAGCTGCAGTTGACAACAACCCTTATCCAGTCCACCACCTCATGGCTCTTATTTGTAAAGGGGGGGGGGGGGAGATTACACCAGACAAAAATGCACCCACAGCAGGCCATTTCCTCCCATGCAGGATGATTCTGTTGTGACCCATTAAAAATGCAAATTGTTGCTCCTGGGAGCTTCTCAGAAAGGGAACTGGCCCCTTTTGGGCAGAAAAAGGGAGGCTTGGGAGACCCTAGGCAGCTGCCAGAGAGCCACGCAAGCAGTTTGTGGAGCCTCTGGGACCATACTGTGACAAACCTGGTTTGCTTAGAATCACAGAACTAGAAGGAAAAGTGTGTTCTCTGAGGTGGCCGAAATAATCATAGACTATTAAGAGATGGAAGGGGCCACAAGGGCCATTTAGTCCAAATATCTGCCATGCAGGAATATACAGCTACAGACCTCCTGAGATGTGGGCATCCAGTCTCTGTTTACAGACCTCCAAAGGAGAGTCTACTACCCTGAGGCAGCCTTTTCCACTGTTGAACACATCTTACAGTCAAGGCATTCTTCCTAGGTTTTAGGTAGAATCTCTTTTCTTGTAACTTGAATAGATTGGTATGGAAAGGGATCTTCTAGCACCTTTGAGACTAACTGAAAGAAAGAAGTTGGCAGCATGAGCATCTGAGGAAGCAGGCTCAATTCTATGAAACCTCATGCTGCCAACTTCTTTATTTCAAAGGACATTATCACACGGGAGGAATTTCTCTCAATTTCAAAAGAAATGAAAATGGGGCCAGTTTGGAATTTAGTGAATTCGCTAGTTCAGTGAATTTACGTAATTGCGTATTGACACTGCATTGTGTTCAGAACTGCCCGAAATTGCCTCCCAGTGCCCGAAATTGTGTGTGATAGTTTCTCATGCAATAACGTGAAACCCCACAATTGCGTTCAGAAGGACTTCCCATTGCCCGAAAATGCATGTGATCAGCTTTCACGCAATAACACTAAACCCTATGATTGCATTCAGATTACCATTGGATTATACTCCCAATTCCCGTCATGTGATAAACTCCAAAGATAAAGCCATGTTTGTCTGTGGAATCAATATGCAGAGCGCTCTTGTAGTACCTTTGAGACTAACTGAAAGAAAGAAGTTGGAAGCATGAGCTTTCATAGACTTCAGTCTACTTCCTCAGGTGCTTTTGGTGGAATGGAAGCCAGGGACAGACCTATATATACATAGGTATGTGAGAATTGTCAAATTCAAAATCCTTTAGATATGGAAATGAAGTAACAAGTCATTTTAGCGCTGGTCATTTGTGGACAAGGACATAGCTATTGGGTATGGAAGTGAGGTGGCAAGACCAGTTTGGCCTTGGAAACTAGCCTGTAGGTGGGGAGAATGTAGGATGCCCCCGTGATGGAGGGGTCAGATAGTGTTGAAATGGCTCATGCTGACAACTTCTTTATTCTTTCTTTCAGTTAGTCTCAAAGGTGCTACAAGATCTCTTTCCATTCTGATTTTACAGACTAACATGGCTATATCTTTGACTTCTACATGGATAGATTGGCTCATGTTCTAGTCTTTGGAGCAGTAGAAATTAAGCTCACTCCATCTTCCTCATGACATCCCTTCAAATATTTAAAGATGACTGTCCTCTCTCAGAGTTCTCTTCTCCAACACAAACAAAGCAATTTCTCTAATCTGTTCCTTGTACAGCTTGGTTTCTAGATCTCTTATCATCTGATCATCGCCGTGATCTGGACACACTCGAGCCTGTCAATATCCCTCAAATTGTGGTGCCCAGAACTAGACACAGCATTTCAAATTAGGTGTGACCAAAGCAGAATAGAGTGGCACTACTATTTGAAACTACTACTTCCCTTAATCTGAATACTATACTCTGTTGATGCAGCCTAAAATTGCATTGGCTTTTTCAGCTGCAGCATCACACTGCTGACTCATGTTTAACTTGTGGCTTTAATTTACTATGTGACTACATTACAGTATACAGTATTAACCCCTCTACTCTGTGTATTTAGAAAATGTGTGTTTAACTACATGGGTTTAGAAAATCTTCTTATTCTACGTTTAAATCTGCTACATTGTTAGTGAATCCTTCGATATGGAAAGAACTTCCATGTGTATAAAAACATGTGCAACAATATTTTCCTCAGCCATCTGTGTCAATATTGAAAGATTATTGAGATAAAGTCTGATCCCAGTGGTATCTCAGGGGGAAAAAACCCATTCACTGATTAGCAATAATTACATCTTATTCTGAAAAGTGACATTTTCAAACACATTTTCATACACGTTCTGTTAAGTCTTATGCGTTAACACTAATTTTATTAATCAGACTTTAAGTGGTACTCCAGTTGAATGCTTTGGAAAACTCAAAGGGTGTAATCAACAACCCAGAAAAACTCACATTAATTTTGTTGGCACTCCATTTAAACCAAGTAACTATGGTATCGCCACATATTAACATTATTAACAAGGTCTGTAGGTTTACCAAGGAGTGGTAGGATTATAGTGTTTCTGGTGGCTTAGTGGTTAAAATACAATTCTGACGATCGGAAGATTGGTAGTTCGAGGCCTGAATGCTGCATGAAGGGGTGAGCTACTGTCACTTGTCCCATTTTCTGCCAATCCAGCAGTTCAAAAGCATGCAAATGCAAGTAAGTAGGTACTGCTTTGGTGAAAAGGTAACAGAATTCGGTGCAGTCATGCTGGCCACATGACTACCAGAGTCATCTTCGGACAATGCTAGCTCTTCTTTGGCTGAGTAATGGAGATGAGCACTACCTCCTACGGTCGGTTACGACTAGACATTCATGTCAAGCGACTGTCTTTACTTTACACACTCACACAAACGCACGCACACACACACACACGCAGGTGATAGAAGCACTGGAAGCCGCAGACCCAACCCTGCATGCAGGTGGTTTAGGACATTGGTTGCTCGAGACTCACCGGGAGATGACAGTCTTGTTCGGCAGCATCCTGAATAACCAAGCAGCCTTTTAAGGAGAGCACTGCTTGCTCCATACGGAGAGGGGCCTAGAAAAGGGGGCCTAAAGAAAGCTCATCTCCATCCACCCATTTTGCGAGCCGCGGTCAACGGGCATCTTCTGATACGATCAAACAAAAACAAAGGTAGAAAGGCAGGCACCGGCCTCCAAAGGTGCAAATAGACTGATGCTTGCATGCTGGAACATCAGAACCATGCAAGATTCTGCAGACAGTGGACGTCCTGAGCGTCGTTCTGCTCTAATAGCCCATGAACTATCATGACTTAATATAGACATCGCTGCTCTTAGTGAAGTTCATCTCCTTGAGGAAGGCAGCCTCAAAGAACATGATGCTGGCTATACACTCTACTGGTCTGGCAAACCAAAAACTGAAAAACATCTTTCAGGAGTAGGCTTTATGATTAAAAACTCCATTGCCTCCAAACTCGAAACCCTGCCAACATATATACACAGTAGTGGAAGACAATTAATATTTGTAGGGATAGTATCTTACTATACTGGGAATTTTGGGAACTGTAGTCGGGTTTGCCTTCCTCTTGTGACCTGCCCAACGTCACACAGTGGTTTTCACGGCTAAATGGAGAATTGAATTCTGGTCTCGAGTCGTAAGCCAACACTCAGACAAAGCAACCTTTTCCTGGACACGTCCTCCATTTCAACCTTCTGTCCAGGAGGAATTCCAAAATTTTGAGCATGACTGAGGAGTTTATCACACAGAGGCAAATTGATTAAATCCTGTGCAGAAATGGGACTTAAAAATCTGGAAAAAACACTGTTTTTCAGAGGTGTTTGTGTAAAGGAGAAATAACACAACATTAACCCAAACTGAAAGTTGCCAAAACCCACTCCTTTTTACTTTAGGAAGTTCCCAAAAGTAAAAAGGAGCAGGTTTTGGCGACTTTCCGTTCGGGTTATTTTCGCGTTGTTTCTCTTTCACCCAAATATTGTCTGAAAAACAACCCACATTTGTGGGTTTTTTTCTGCTGTTTGGGTTAACTCCAAACATCATGTGAAAAACCTGCAAAAGCGGATTGCTTGCACTTTGAATCTAGTTTCTGTCTCCCTTTGATAAACTCCTAAAAAGCACGGATTAACATTTATAGGAGTGTTTTTAATTTTTATTTCATAATGTCCTACATTTTTCTTAAAAATCCTACATTTTGAATAAAGAAAAATCCAAATAACACAGTATTATTGTTGTTATTAGGCTTTATTTATAAAGCGCTGTAAATTTACACAGCGCTGTACATGCAAATCAATTAAAATAGATAAAATATATAATCAGATCACAGTACATGTTTTGTTTTATTATGCATTAAGGCAACTCATTTTGAAGAGAAAGGTGTGATCTAAGTTAGGAAACGGGATATTTAGGTTAATAATAAGATTTTAACTATTTTTAATCTGTATTTTTATGGCTATAGTTTTTGTTTGTGGCAGGGTTAGAGGGGATTATGTAGGGTTGGATTTGTTTTATAATTTGTATTCTGTACATTTTGTATATTTCTGTGTTTTATTTGAAATGTATTATATATAAATACATAAATTTATAAATATATTTATTTTATACTATATTTAAAATATATACAATATGTTTATATATATATATATATATATATATACATATTTATATAAATATAAATATATATTTTTGAATATATATTTTAAATATATTTATTTTAAAATATATTTTAAATATATACAATATAATATATGTATAAACATATTTATATAAATATAAATATATAAATATATATTTTTGAATACAGTATACATTTTAAATATATTTATTTTAAAACACATTTAAAATATATACAGTTTAATATATATATGAACATATTTACATAAATATAAATATTTCTGAATATATATTTTGAAATATTTTTATTTTAAAATATATTTTAAATATATATTTTGAAATATAAACATAGTTATATAAATTTAAATCTATATTTCATTGGTATTTTTAAATAAATAAATAAAATACTTTGCAAAAATACATTATCTTGATTCGTTTTTTACAACAGACTCTCTTGACTTCCATTTTTATTTATTAATATATATTATAATTTAAAAAATATATTTATGTATTTATTGTTACAAATATTTTATAATAAAAAATAAAAAATTATAATACAATTATTTAATTATTTAATCCAAAATAAATAAATATTACTAATTAAGTGTATATATATATATATATATATTAATTAATATATAATTAATATATTAATATAAAATTAGTATATATTATATACAACTGCCATGGTTCAGTGCTATAGAATTCTGGGAATTGTAGTTCCCAAAGAAAGAATTTTTTTCCCTCCCAAGCATCGCGATATTTCTCGAGAACAGCGGCGTCCGCCAGAGAAGAAGCCCCACAGTTCCCTTTCCTTGCCGCGCAGGCGCAGTCGTGGCCACGCTCTGCAGCGCATTTCCCAATCCCTAGAACAGCGGCGGCTCAGCATGCTTAGCGTTCCTTTCCCCCGCCGCGCATGCGCGCAGTCGCCACTCGACACATTCTACTGCGCATGCTCCAGTTGCCTCAGAGTCTCTCACGACTACGTCCTCTTTCGCGTCTCGATCAGGAGGCCGACTAAGAACCATCCCGAAGTTTTAACCCTTCCGAGCTTGCGCTTTAGTCGCGAGACCTCCGCCCGAGGAACTTCGGGTTCGCTTTTTAGTCGCTCACGCGGACTGTACCATTCTGATTATAAGGGGGGGGATATTTATGTTTATATTTTTTTAAAAACCGCACTTTGGGCATCTCCGGAAGCACGAAAGTGACAGAATTAGACTTCTTTGTTCTTATAATTCTAAAACAAACGCCAAACACCGTCAAGCGTTCGGAGCCGGAGGGAAAGAAAAAATTCCTCACACATCGAATCCCCCCCTTTTTTTCCCACGTAAAGTGGATGCGCCCGAAAGGAGTCACGTGCTCCTCCTTGAGAGAGAGAGAGAGACCGGCGCGTGCGTCTCTCAGTCTCAGAGTCAGTCTCTCTGAACTAAAGTCATGGCTGGCCTCCTCCGCTGCGCTTCGAGGCTCCGTTGTTCCATCCTTTGGCCCCTCAGAAGGGGAAGCAGCGCCTCCTCCTCCTCCTCCTCCTCCTCCTCCTCCTCCGCTGCTGGGTTCCCTTCTCTTTCTCTTCCCTTTAGACCCAGCAGCAGAAGGTGAGTAGTTTTGGAGACCCAAGAAGGTGAAGGTCATTCCTATAAGTCTCTATGAGGGAAGGAGAGAGCTTGTTTTCTGCTGCTGCAGAGAACAGGATCGTATTGGGCTTTTTTGCTGCAGCGTCACACTTTTAACTCTTTTTTTTGGCTCAAGGCTATGGAATTCTGGGAGTTGGAGTTTGTTGTGGGCCCGAAGGGCCCACAACAAACTCCAACTCCCAGAATTCCATAGCGACTGACCCAAACAACTAATTAAAGCCGCCCCAAAACGGCTTTAACCCCCTTCTACCCCCTTCTGACCCCCTTCCACTCTCTCATCCATCCAGCCTTTAGTATGAGCACAAATAGTTATGCCTGCTGGGATTTTGTAAGTTCTTTGGCATTGTTTTCCTTTCCTTCTTCCTTTACATCCTTCATTACTAGATGCCCCTAAGTTTTACCCTCGACTTACCCAAGGGTTATATAAAAATCCGTAATTTTGGCCCCAAAATTTGCCCTTGATTTATACATGAGGTCGACTTATAGCCAAGTATATACGTTATATGCTGGTGTGGCAGCTGAGGAGCCGTACTAGAAACCTGTGAAGAAGAAAGGAACGGTTCGGGTTGTTTGGAGGAGAGTCCATCTCCCATCTTCATTTCTATTCCTCTTCTCCCAGGAACTGCTTATATCAAAATTAATCTGGTAATCAACAGAATGCAATATAATTTGTGTTAACTGATGTATTGGTTTGGGCTTTGATTGTAGAGATCAGGGTTCGATTCCCCGCTCGGCCGTGTAAACCCATTGGGTGGCCTTGGGGAAGTCACACGCTCTCATCCTCAGAGGATGGTGGTGACAAACCCCCTCCGAACAAATCTCGCCAAGAAAACCCCGTGACGCCTTGGGGTTACCATAAGTGGGAAACAACTTGAAGGCACATAAGAGCAGCAAGAAGCAATGTTGGGTGTACAGTGGTCCCCCGGGTTACGAAGGTAATCCGTTCCGGATTACCTTTCCTAACCCGGAAGTCTTCGTTTCCCGGGGGACCGCATTAGGAGACGGACCGCGCGGCCGATTTAAAGGGGCCGCGCGTTTTTTCTCCTTCGCATCCCGGGGGATCCTTCACATCCCGGGGGATGTTTTTTTTGTCCCGCCGGTTTCGGGTCCCGGGGATTTCGTTCCCCGGGGGATTCGTAAACCGGGGGACCACTGTATAATGTTTTTAAAAAGTGGACAAGGGAGAATAGGAAATACAGGTTGCCAAACTGGAGATTGGAGATGGCTTCTTTATTTTTAATGATTGCGTTGTCTTGCCATGTCGAATTAATGAGGCCAGCTAGGCAAATTTGTTCTTAACTGTCCTCAAGTCGACTCCAGCTCATGGAGACCCTGTGGATGAGATGTCTCCAAGACCCCCTATTCTCCACTGCCCTGATTAGGTCCTGTAGGCCCTGTTAGAGTCCATCCATCTGGTATGTTGTCTTTTTCTCTTTCTACTGTCTTTCCTAACATTATTGTCTTTTCCAGTGAGTCATGTCTTCTCATGGTGTGGCCAAAGTACGACAGCCTCAATTTGATAAGCTTGGCTTCCTGGGAGTATTCGGGCTTGATCTGTTCCAGAACCCATTTGTTTGTCCTTTTTTGCCTATCCACGGTATCCTCAGCACTCTTGGACAGCACCACATTTCAAATGAGTTGATTTTCTTTCCATCCACTTTCTTCACTGTCCAGCTCTCACATCCATACATGGTGATGGGAAACCGCCATATAGCAAAATACAGTAATATCCAAAATGCACACAACAGTGATACCTTGCATTTTGGCTGGCCTAGTAAAGGTATAATTGTTTTCTGGATTTTGGATGTTATTTACTTAGCTTAGGGTTAGCAACCTTCTCTTTAGAAACAGAGAAGGTTGCATGTATGCTATTCTTTTCATGTGCCTTTAAGTCGTTTCTGACTTGCCCTATCACAGAGTTTTCTGCGGCTGAGAGAGTGTATGATGCACCCAAGGTCACCTAGTGGGTTTCCATAGACAAGTGGGAAATTAAATCCTGGTCTCTAGTATCATAATCCAACTGTCAAACCACTACTCCATGCTAGCTCATACCTGTATGCTGTTACTTAGAATTATGTCTGGTTTGAGAATTACTGAGGATGCATACTGGTGTACACAGAGAAGGATGTTAGCCAAACAGGTCTCACAACTTAGATGCTGCACTCCCATCGTGCTTAATTTGAATGGCTAGCATTTTGCTGTCTGGGCATCATGGGAGCTGTGGTCCACCACATACTGAGGCACCAGGTTGGGGAAGACAGACAGACAGACAGCATGGTATAGTGGTTTGAGCATTGGAATTTGACCCTGGAGACCAGGGGTTGAATCTCCCCTCCTCCATGGAAATCACTGGGCAAGTCATGCACTCTCGCCTGACAGGAAGGCAAAGGCAGAAAACTTGAGTAAACAAATCTTGCCAAGAAACCCCTATGTTGGGTTCATATTAGGGTTGCCTTAAATTGGAAATTACTGGTGGGCACACAATAAATGGGAAAGGAGGGATTATAATGCTGGACTAGTACAGGCCATAAGAAGGATAAGAGTAAGTTACTGTGTAGTTCAGCATCTCTCTCTCCCTTGTTTGTAAAGAAATGTCAGTTCCTTGGGGGTGGGGAAATACTCCTCTACCAGTGGTATTCAGAAGCATGATACCTGGAGCCTCAGCGGCAGCACGTGGCCATTAGGCCATTCTAATCGTTATATTATGTGCCTCTTACCTCTCTCCATTCTATAGCCCTATCAACAGGGAGCCATTGTAAGAGATCAGATTCAAGGCCTGACCAGTCCAGCATTCTGTTCATGCAGTAGATAACCAATGGTGTTAGGGGCTTTTAGGAACTATGTCTAGTAACTGCAGGTTTCCCAATCCTGTTTTATGATAATTGTTTTAGGCTGCTTCGTACAATAAATAGAAAGCTCCATGCCAAGGCTACCTCATATGCTGCCTCCCTGTTGAGCTACCCCACTCTCTTCCATGTGCTGGAGGAGGAAGCTCTGAAACATGGACCCTATTAGGATTCTAAATTAGGAAGGGGACCGGCAGATGTGTGGAAGGTGAGAGGATGGACTGATGGGGATATTGCAGAATTGCAGACTACAGTATAAGTCGACCTCATTTAAAAGTCAAGAGCAGGCTTCAGGACCAAAACTATAGATTTTGCCATGACCTGTGGATAAGTTGAGGGTAAAACTTGGAGGCTTCTTCAGCGTGTGTATGTGTGTGCAGAGCAAGAGAGACTGTAATTAATGCTTTTTGCATCAGCATTTCAACTTTGCTTTCACCCTTCACTCCCAGACAGCAATGGCCAGCACAGGCAGGAGAGGGACTCTGTTTGTTTCTTTAACAGCAATTAATCACCCAGGACTCTTTCTCCTGAGCTCAAGAGAAAAAGAAACTGTCTCTCCATGGGGAAATCTGAAAGAGCTGCTATCGCATTACCATACTGACCCATAAATAAGTCAACCTGGGATTTTGGGGTCAATTTTGGGGCATATTTTTTTAGACTTATAGACTAGTATATACAGTAGTCCCATTCATCCTTTTCTTACATAATAATTGTGAGAGGATAAATGCTCTTAAGGACATTCCCATACACATAGTTGTATCTTTGGATCATTAAATGTTTGGAGACTTGTTGATGCAGAGACTTTCATTACTTAAAATCCTGATATTTGTGTTGAGTATCTTCAATGACGTGAAAATCACAACATAGTAAGCCAAATAACCACATGAACCCTAGCTTACTTTGCATGAGTTGCATGCTGGTTCATATTGCCTAATCGTTCTCATTTACAGCTGGAGCAGCCAGCCAGACCACAGATTTTCTTTTCTGCACTGGAAGCAGTGGCAGTTTTTACCCGGCACATCCTATGGCAGGCTGCATTGCTACATTTTGATATTGCAGAGGGTGGTTGGGAAATTGCAGCCTGCTGAAAAGGACTTCGGGCCCATTTACCCTACCCTTGTTATATTGGGTAATTCAAATGTGGGTACTCTCCATTCTCTGTTTTTTCTACTCCCAACCAAACTGAGAAGGAAAACTAAAATAAACCTTACATTTCTCCTCTCATGTGTTGGGTGAGAAGCAAGCAAAGGGGAAGTACCCACATTTGGATGCCACAGTAACACTATTCAGACAATCATTTAAATGTCTGTGTGAGAGATGTGGATGTGTGTGCACATGTAAGCCTGCCTGCCCATAAACTGTCATGCTCCCAGTAAAACTCAGAGGCCTTTGTGGTTTGAACATCCTAGTCTGCAGGGGCTTGATAACTGTTTTCATCTGGATATTGTTCCATAGTTTTTGTGGTTAGGAATTCTGTTGAGACAGTGTTCATGCAGCATTTATGCTCACAGAAGTTCCATAACTGTTCATCCAAACACAGAGTTACTTGCCCTCGTCAATTGGTGGATCAAGGCAGATTGAAACACCTAAAATGAGTAAAATTTAGGGGCACGTTACAAAGGATGTAAAGGGTGAAGCAAAGGAAAACAATGCCAAAGAGATTGTAAAATTTCAGCAGACATAACTGTTTGTGCTCACCCTGAAGACTGGAGAAAGATGGATGAATGAGGAGGGAACTGTGGTAAATGGGGGCTCTGTGATGTGTGGAGGAGGTGTCTCGACACAGGTAGGGCTAAGAAAATCAACACATGTCAAAAAAAGATGAAAAGCAAAGAAAATGGTGACTACCTTTAACATTAAATGTTCTGCTAGGTTGGCAGAAGCTGGGACTAGTGACAGGAGCTCACCCCATCTTGCAGCACTTGGGCCTCAGACTGCCAATCTTCTGATCGTCAGAATTGACATCTTAATCGCTAAGCATAGTAAAACAGAGTAAAACAGAGTAAAAAGTTTTTAACAGCTTAATGTAAGTTTTTGGGTGAGAAGCACTGGGTGAAAAACTTCTGAAAAGAGCATGAGCTATTTGCAGTCCAGACTAGGTTCTTCGTATGCATTTCATAGGCATTTTATGGGCAGTTGTTGGCTTGGATGGATTCTTCCCTCCTTTAGTCTATAATGATGCTCCATAATAGAGGTTCTGCAAGGCTCAGAGGCCATGGTTCTTTTCAGACAAGATAAGTGTAGTGTCTCTAACTCTGATGGGTGTTTTACTTCTCTTGAAGGCTTTCATGCATCAAATTAAGGACTGTTTCAACCTGTGTGACACTGATGGTCTAAAACAGGGATGAGATGACAGTTTATTAAAAGCATCCAGCATGTTACAGTGGGCCCTTGTTATCCGCTGGGGTTTGGTTCCAGGACCCTCCGTGGATAACAAAATCCGTGGATGCTCAAGTCCCATTAAATATAATGGCGCAACAAAATGGTGTCCCATATATAAAATGGAAAATCAAGCTTTGCTATTTGGAATTTATACTTTTTGGGAATATTTTCAAGCTGTGTATGCTCAAATTCATGGATAAAAAATCAGTTGATAAGGAGGGCCAACTGTAGTTCATTTGCTTGGCTTTAGAATGGATTTAGAACTAAGGGGAATATAATGTTTCCAACTCCTTACTTAGAAATACCTGCCTCTTCAAGATACACCATTTTCAAATATTTTCTGGATGCCAAGAAAATAAGAGATTTCCATGTGAATCTGGGAGCTGCCATAATCAGTATATGTACTAAAGTCTACAAGTTGTTAAACATTTCCAAAGGTCTTGCGCTGTCCTTAGATCTTGAAAAAAATCTTTGTACAGTGGTACAGGGGCTGCAAAAACGGCCCCGGCTTATGAAAAAAACCCTGGGGTACGAAGAAAAAAACTGCGTGGCCCCTTTAAATTTGCCACGCAGTCCGGCAAACAAAGCGGTCCCCCGGGTTGCGAATATTTCCGGGTTACGAAAGGTAACCGGGGGACCATTGTACTACAGTTCCCAGAATTTTCCAGCCAGTACAGCTTCAGTGGCCTTGTTGGCTGTGATATTGTGGGAGTTGCAGTTATTTACAAACAATAAATAAATAATGGTTTCATGTTGTCTGGTTTCATTAACTATTAAACATAGTTTGTAGGTCTGGATAATGTGATAAAACTGTTTATAATGTAGAAAAAATGCAGGGGTTGCTGTGTTGGCCCATTTAACAAATACAAACAAAAATCCATCAGTGATACTTTTATTGGCCAACCAAAATGCATAATATATTTATTGCAAGCTTTCAAAGCTCCATAGGCTTCTTCATCAGGCAAGATGTTAAAAGTCAAACAGGAGAAGAAGAAAAAAAAATTGGAGATGTTAGTCAGATGCCTGCATGTGTTTCAGTCCTTAGTAAAGATGGTATGCTGGGGAGGATATCTTTTGCAGGCAGGCTCCTCCTCCTGCAAATGTAAAGTCCATTTGCATCTCAACAAGGACCCCTCTTTTGCAGTCCAATATGACTCCATTCCAGTGAGGTCACAGGCATCTTTGTAGGCAGAAAACTCCTATTTGGTTTGTAACATCTTGCCTGATGAGGAAGCCCATGGAGCTTTAAAAGCTTGCAACAAGTATATTGTGCATTCTGGTTAGCCAAAAAAGATATCAATGATGTATTTTTGTTTGTATGTAA
Organism: Urosaurus nigricauda; assembly: GCA_034509955.1. Taxonomy (NCBI): domain Eukaryota; kingdom Metazoa; phylum Chordata; class Lepidosauria; order Squamata; family Phrynosomatidae; genus Urosaurus; species Urosaurus nigricauda. The sequence goes on along the minus strand of JAOEGL010000001.1, from coordinate 353,019,333 downwards.
TGTAGTACAGAAGCAAAAGCATCCCAACTATTTGCTCTGGGGGTGAAGGGATGTGAGAGTCCAAGGTTTGCTGCATAAGGCTAAATTATAGTTTTGTATACAAATGTGTCCTTTTATTCTTCAAGGTAGTCTTCCCCACCCTGCTCTTCAAACTGTAGTTCCTATCAGCATTGCCAGTGTTTAGGGATACTTTAGTTGTAGCTCAAATATCTCGGGAATAACAGGATTAGAAAGCACTAAGTTTTCCTTGAATTCATATCTAAATAACTTTGGCTATAATGTACTTTTTGAATCTGAAATTCTGTAGTATTCATGAAATTAAACAGCTGTTAACTTTCTCCACTGAAGGTGACAGCCAGTTTTTTTCTCTTGTATTTTATTTCCTCTTGTATTTTAATGTGTATGTAGATGCTACTTGTAATATCAGTTAAGTGACTAATTTTTCTTTTCTCTTATTCCTAACCTGAATCTAGTTTGTAAAATTTATATTTCTATATATTGATACCTCTTCTTTAACAAAATAAAGGGTCTGATGCAAGGATGAACTCTCATTGTAAGAGACCTATGTGCATCTTTTTTGAATCAGTGAATGCAATCCAGCAGATAAAAAAACCTTGATTTTTTCAATCTTAATTTGCAGAGACCTTTTATGTCTTCTATTGAAATAGTACTCCAGGGTCCTCCAAGATTTACAGTGATGAAAAGTGTCTTCTGTCTGATTTCCTTCTCTTGAGTATTGTTTTTGTTTGTTTGTTTTGGGATTAATGAAGTTATGTAAAACAAAACAAATGTGAGCTGACTGGAGAAAAGCCCAGGTAAAACTATAATATAAAATGAATGTCCTAATTTATTCCAAATACTTTGGTTTATCTTAACCTTTTATCTGTCTGCTAAGAGCACTTACATAATACCTAATAATAAAATTATCTGAGCAATGTATAATGATTAAAAAGTTAAAATATAATTATGAACCATAAAATAGTAATCAGTATAATACTCCAGTGGGAAATAAAACCTATCAATAATAAAAATCACAAGTAACATCAATATTTTAAATAAATTTTAATGTGAAAAATCAGAATCAAGTTGGGCCTTTGTGCTGATGGAAGAAGCCTGTCAGTGTATCTTGGAGCAAGCATTTTTCTTCCTTCTATGCAACTTTTGCATGCCTTTAATATGCTACATCCTTCTCTCTGAGCAATCTGTGTGACTTGAAGCTCTATGTGGGTCTGCAAACTCTATCCTTTCTGGGATTTCTGATGTATATCTTCCATAAGTGCAAGAACCCTGAAGTTTAAATTAGATAAAGTTTTTAAAAGCCTGAGAAGTACATTTTATACCTGGTATTGAAAAGATCACAAGGAAGGCACCAAACAAGCTTATTTGAAGAGAGTATACCTGGTGCTGTGGGCAAGAAGAAAGAACCGGCAAAACCACCTGAGTATTCCTTGCCTAAGAAAACCCTATGAAGTCCATGGGTTGTTATAAATCAACAGGTGATTTAAAGGCACACACAGCCATACACACACTAATTTTATAGACAGGATGCTGCCTGCAATAATGCACTTTCTCCAGTAGCTACCCACTCTGCCTCACTTGGCACACATAATCAGGGCCTCTGAAGTAATAATAATATAATAATTTTATATCCTGCTCCTCTGTATCCAATCGGAGCAGGTTACATCAATTAAAAAATACAAGATACAGTGGTCCCCCGGGATACGAACCCCCCGGGGAACGAAATCCCCGGGACCCGAAACTGCCAGGGCCACCAAAAAGCCCCCGGGATCCGAAGGAAACCCCGGGTTGCGAAAGGGAAAAACCGTGCGGCCCCTTTAAATTTGCCATGCGGTCCGTCCACTAAAGCGGTCCCCCGGGAAACGAAGATTTCCGGGTTACGAAAAGTAATCTGGAACGGATTACTTTCGTAACCCGGGGGACCACTGTAAAATATACATGACCCGTACCCCGCCACCTGCCCCTTAAAATTAAATTAAACTAGCATCAGTTAAAACAACATGCAGCCCATTGCATGGCCATCAAGGTCGAGATGTTGATGAATTAAAGGGGGAGCTTGACCCAAACAGAGCTGGGAGTTAAGGGCTTTCTTGGAAGGCCTGCCGGAAGAGATGCATCTTTAAAGCTTTTTAAAAGCAATCAGAAGATGTAATAAGACACATCTCATCCGGCAGGTCATTCCGTAGCCTGGGAGCGACAGCTGAAAAGGCCCTCTGGGAGGTCTGTGCTAACCTAGTTTTCATAGGCTGCAACAGGTTCCTCCCAGAAGACCAAAGCGTGCCGGGGGGGGGGTGTTATGTGCTCTCTCCTCGATGTTACCGTGATAAGCCTGGCTGCCATGTTCTGAACTAATTGAAGTTTCTGAGTTAAGCACAAGGATAGCCCCATGTAGAGCGCATTACAGAAGTCTAATCGTGAGGTTACCAAAGCATGTACCACTGACTCCAGGTCTTTCGGCTCCAGGAAAGGGCACAGCTGGCGTATCAGCCGAAGCTGATAGCAGGCACTCCTGACCGTCGCATTCACCTGACTAGGCATGTGAAGCGACAAATCAAGAAGTACCCCCAGACTGCGAACAGGGTCCTTTGAGGAGAGTGTGACCCCATCTAGGACCGGAAAGTGTATTCCCAAACCTGGCTTCGGTCCTGTGACAGTTAGTACTTCCATTTTGTCCGGATTAAGCTTCAACCTGTTTTCCCTCATCCAATGCATTACTGCCACAAGACAGTCATTGAGAGTAGAGATGCCATCTGAAGTCTGGGCCAACGATCTTGTCATGGAGAGGTAGATCTGAGTGTCATCAGCGTACTGAAGACACTGAGCTCCATGCCTCCAAATGATGGTACTTCATTGCAGGCCTTACTTTTTAATATCTGTATTACATATAATGTGGATATTCTTTAGCTCACATTTAACTCTGGGCTTAGATGGTTGTTAGAGTAGGAGGAAAAAAACTATTTGAAATTTATATTGCATGTAATTTACTTATATTTACAAGTGGTCTATCTAGGCAACTTCTGTAGAATTCCACAACCTGTTTTCTGAGATTGAATCTTCATATATATCAACTTTGAAAATCTGTAACACAAAATAATTTTTTGAGTATGAATTGTTGAAAATCCAGACTGTGTTGAGTATTTGAAATATACGATTTTTGTTGTTATTTGCCTTCCAGTTGGCCATGACATATGGTGACCCAGTGGATGGGAGACCACCATGAGCCCAGTTATCAGGAGCTGTGATTAGGTCTTGCAAACATAGAAAATAAAAAAATAAAAATTGTTTACCTGCCAAGTAGTGTAGAGAGGCAGCATGTCCATGAAATGGTTTATGCTGTCACGGGTACAGCCTCTTGAATCCTTTCTGTATCCTTGAGAAAGAATTCTTGTTACAGTGACATGGATAGGCTTTGGATAGTTCAAAACACTTAGTAGGTCCAAATGAGAAGATGATTGAGAGAAGTGTCTGCTTTACTTCAGACACCTTGTTCTCTCTCTGCTTTCCTTCTCTCCAAAGCCAGGTTAGCATCAGTTGCCACAATTCTCAAGTATTTCTTGTCTAGCATATGCCAGTTCTTCCAACTCCATGTGTTCTGGAGTAGATGATTGATAATAAGACTCTATAAACAGTGCACAGTGTCATTTGGTTTTGCTGTTTTTTTCCTCCTTTATTTTAGTACTGAGAAAGATTACGTTAGTAATTTGTTATAAAGTTGTCTCTGCAGTTTTGTGCATTCGTAAATTTGATTATTCATGGATTACTGAATTAGTTGCCGCCTCTGCTGCTGCTTTGTGCCACTTTTAACAGAAACTTTGATAACACTGATGTCACTGGGGGGAAATCAAACTGGCCGAGTGGCTGGGTCTGGCCTTGCACGTGGTCCCTCTCTCACTCACTGGTGCGAGAGGGAAGGGGATGGAATGGGGGAACTTGAGGAGGGAGGGTATGCATATCTCCTTGCTTTGAAGGATAGGGAAGGGGATTGGACAGGTGTCCTCTTTCTCCCTCTTTCCATCCTGTCCCATCCCCCCCATGCCCGAACGAGTGAGCAAGCAAGTACTAGAATGTGTACATGGGCAGACACAGCCACTCAACCTGTACAGGTGCTTTTTATGTGTGCTAAATACTGCCGGGGGGGGGGGGGTTTAGAGATATTCATGGGTTTTCTACTTTCATGAGGTTCCTGTACTTCTCACCCTTGCAAATGTTGGGGGGGGGAGATTGTAATAGGTAACAAGTACTCTATATTGTATTTTTTAATGTTTGTTTTTGTTGACAGACATCTGATTTATCAAACGAGACTCTTCACAGTTGCAACCCAGGAAAAGGGAGATGATCAAGAGCAACCAGTAGCTGCCATTCGGATGAAGCAGGCACAGCATTTTGATTGGGCCTTGAATAAGCTGGATAATTCTGTCAGAAGAACTGGCCGCATAACAAAAAGCCTTCTATTAAGAATATTTCATGATGTATGCAGAACAGGTAGAGACTTGCCTTCTTGCTGAACTTTAGTTTTTATTAAGCAGCACCAGCCTAACTTAGATTTTGTTAAACTCTTCGGAATTATTAATGTGTACCAGCCAGGATCCAGTGCTATATGCAGTTCTTCCTTTGCCAGAATTGATAACCCCTTCCTTTGTACAGCCCTTTATGTATCTTAAAATCCTGCTTTGTAGGGCTGAGAATCCCTTTTGAGTAAGTTTTTGGTGCCATGGAGGGTTGCTTCAGGAGTGGGAAGAAGAAGGTCAGGGTTCTCCTGTCACTGAATATGGGTATATGCCATTCAGTCTTGGGCTTGAAAACTTAAAACTTGAAATAAAGACAGCATCTTTGTTTACTCTTTCTCTAGCAGTTTGATGAATGCGGTACGAACTTAAATTGTGTTTACTTGAATTACCCTTGTAAAAATGTGAAGTAACTTTAGAGCACTATTATTTAACAGAATTACCTTGTAGTAGACTGCATTGCACGTAATTGTACATTGCGTCCTATGGCAAGGATAGACAAACTTTAGACACTTTCCTAAAATGCATAAGTGCACAAACTTGAACTCAAGTGTAAAACACAGAGCTTGGTAAGGCTTTTTAAATTTTACCCATCTCCCAGATTTCCTCAGCCTTCATGGCAGGTAACAGTTTTGCTATGTGATTTTGGGAATCATGATTTTGGGAATTGTTCCCATGATAAACAGTTCCTATTCATAAACTGGAATACACTCTCTTGGAGTGTACAGTGTGCCCGCATCATATGCGGCTTTTAGCTTACGCTGAAATCCACATGCTGGAAGAGGCAATGGTGCTTGTGCCACACCACAGGCAAGAGCCCCATTGTTTACAGTGGGGCTCCAGCATATTTGGTATTTCCCTAACATGGGAGTGTGTGTCCAGAATGGATCCCCTGTGTAAGGGAAGGGCACACTGTAGTGAAATCTCCTTCGTTGGAGGTTTTTAAACAGAGGATGGATCGCCATCTCTTGCGAGTGCTTCACGTATTCCTGCATGGCGGGGGGTTGGACTGGATGGCACTTGTGGTTTCTTCCAGCCTTTGAGCCTATTACTCACATTTCAAAAACCCCTCTGTTGATATAAATGGGATTTTCTCCTTTTCTATAAATTACAGGAATAGGGCTCCTGAACTGGGCTAAATCCACCTCCCTGCCCATATCAAGGTACCAGTTGGTAAATGTGGAAATGCTTGGAGAGTAGTCTTGTCAGAAAAGGAAGCAATAGGAGGCTGAGGCTGAGGAACAATTCCTCTGTTGGGCATATGGCAATGTATATATACAAAATAAGGCACAAATCATGGATGACTGGAGCATATGAGGGAGTGGATAGGGCTCGGGCCTACTTGCTAATTGTATATGGTCCCCAACATATTGCCCTTGAGTGGATGCAACTGTGTGGGTTCTTACGTGTATAAAATTGACAGACAGATTTAGGCAATACTCATAGGAAGTCTATTATTTCCTGAATTTCATTGTGGAATGCTTAAAAGAGTTTCTTAGCTGTGTTCTATAAAAGATCAATCAATGAATGTGATTGTTTTAAAACTCAAATAAGGAATGTTGGTACTGTGAGAAACTGTTAAATTGTTCAGTGATCTTGAATAGATTCCTGCTTTCTTCTCTGGGTGAACAACACAAGCAGAAGATTTGTGTTGTTTCAATAATAATAATAATAATAATAATATTTTATTTATAACCCGCCTCTCTGAGCAAGCAATCAGGGCAAGGTACAACAGAGGTAAAAATGATTACAGTTAAAATTACTACCACCCAGTCCCTACCTCCCACCCCTTAAAATAGGATTAAATTAACACAGATTAAAAACAAATTAGCAGAGGCTGGATGGCTATCTGTTGGGTATGCTTTGATTGGGAGTTCCTGCATGGCAGGGGGTTGAACTGGATGGCCCTTGTGGTCTCTTCCAACTCTTAAGTTTCTATGATTCTATGATCCTATGATTTAAATTAACAATACAACAAATAATATCTAAAACCAATTGTTCTATGGCAACATTATAGTGGCTGGATAAGCTGGAGAGACTCTGAGTATAGCTTTGGAGCCGGGTAAAGTTAGCCACTATCTGGGAAGGCCTGCCGGAAAAGATACGTCTATACAGCTTTTTTAAAGCCGTCAAGAACCGTAATAAGACATATCTTGTCCGTCAGGCCATTCCACAGCCTGGGAGTGATGGCAGAGAAGGCCCTCTGGGAGGTCTGTGACAGCCTGGTCTTCATAGGCTGTAGCAGGTACCTCCCAGAGGACTGGAGCGTGCAGGGGGGGGGCCTCATATGGGAAGAGGCGGTCCCCAAGATAGGATGGACCCAAGCCAAGCTAAGTAGAGAGGTACAATTATCATATGAAATTATGGAACTGTCAGCACCACTGCTCACAGCATTTAATTCTAGCAGAGCTTCATGTTAGATTGCTTGTATCTGGTCAGCTGCTTGTTCCTCACTTCTAAATGTGATGCACAACAAAAGCAGTTGTTTCCATTCTGTTAGTTGGCCTTTTCTTGCAAGGCAACGTCTGTCTATCTAAAAAGTATTTGTAAAGGATTGCTGTAGAGATCTTTACATATTCAAGTGAAACTGAAATTCCCTAAATTCTATCATGAATGCGTTGCATTGTTATAAATAAAATTTTATTATTATTGTTATTATTATTATTAAACAGAATCTTCATTGTAAATCTAGTGATCCCCAGCTGTGAACTAGTGAGAATGCACCTGAAGACATGCGCTGGGTACCCATGTACTTTTCCTTTCTTTTCCAGATTTCCTTTGTAGGATTATCCCCTTCCCCTGGCTGCTATTCCTGCATTGTATCCCAGTTGGTAGCTCCCTTGTACATACCTCTGAGCATCCATGACAAAAAATTTTTGTGGGTGTGGGGGGATTTGAAAGAAGCTTATCTGGGTATCCACCAATAATGTTACACAAGTTACAAAAGAAATAGGGAAATTACTGTGAACTTGTTCCACAACTTAAGTATCCCAAAGGGGTTTCCTTCATTATTCCTTCCTCCATTCCTAGAACTGTAGACATCTAGAAATTTTGAACCTGTGGAACACAGCTTTCCCGCTCCCTGAGATGTTGGCAATTTTAATGTGGGAAAAATCAAAATATATGCAATACTAGGAAATGAGAGAAATCAAACCTAGAAACCACAGCTTTTGTAGCAAACAAAATAAACCATATTATTTTGGACGGGTACAACAAACATAAGCCAGATAAAGAGGGTCCAAAAGGGTCATCTGTAAGGCGCGATTAGGGTTAGGGAAGGTGTAGCGTTTGCACCCTCCCTAACCCTAGTGCATATGGATGCCGCCATTTTAAAATGGTGGCGTCTATATGGATGTGCCATGTTTACATAATGCTGCACGTGCCTAACAACATCGCGCCGTGTGAGGGCGCCAATTTCCGCAGCGCTAAAAAGAGCTCCAAAACGCGCCAAGGACCCTGGGGAGAAAGAGGCCGTGGCGGCGGCCCCATTCTCCCCTCGCCAGCGCCAAGCATAGCGGGGTGCAGCGAGCACCCAGGGTGCCTGCTGCACCCCGCTTCCAGGTCACGGGGAAGTGGCAGTTCTCCACTTCTCCGTGGCCTTCAGAAGCGCCGGGATGGGACTTAAAGGGCCAGCTGCAGACCGCCTCAAAAGGGCAGTCTGTAAAGCCCCATAGTGTTTGTGTATCAAGTTAACAGTATTGAAAACAGCAGACTTTACAGTATATACAAGAGGTATAATTCTTTTGCACTGTAAATTGTTCTACACAAAAATCCTTATGCTACACAGTTTGAGTGAGTAAAACTTTGCCAAAGTATTTCACTCATTTCAGAAGATAAAATATTTTGCAGGAGCTTTTTCCATGATTCCAAAATTTCTGTTGGTAAACATAGAACACAAAGATGTGTATTTTCAATATTTCTCCAGATTTTTCATATCTCTGCTCCCTAACCTTATATTCTTTGCTTCTTCCCTCCTGCCTCCTACTCTTTTCCTTTCCTTTCTGTGCATATATCTCTATTGCTGGACTTTTACATTTGTTTCACCATCTTCCCCGACCACTAGGATTTCATCTTTTCCTTCCAGCTCTACTCTGCTGCTGGACTTTTCCTTCCCTTGATCTCATGTCAGCCAGTTTGTAAATTTTCCAAGCCATCCTTTACTGTGCCAGCCATTTTGTGGTGGTACCTGCATGATTTGCTCAGAATTTCATATGTGTTAGGCAGTCTCTGCCCAAGTTCTGCAGTTGTAGCTTTTACCACATAATAAAAGAGCTATAACGCACCTAGATGTGAAATATTTTTCCAAACATTTAAATGAATGCAGGAATGTGCTAATATGTTCTTTGTGTCCCTTTGTATTCTTATTTTCTTCTGTGTTGCAAAATGTGAACTGCATCTCCTTTTTCTGTTATTGAGTATCAAAAGACAGTGTGAATATTCCTGTCTAAAACATTCAATGCTAAGCTGAATCTTGTTTTTATCAGGATTTTAGAAGTTGAGTTTACATGCCTTGAGTTACATCAGTGATTGGCTTATGTAGGTTTCCCAAATACCTTCTTCATTTCAGGATATCCAAGTAGCAACCAGGCCCTCCTGCTTTTGAGAAGCTGTGGATCATTACTACCTGAGCTGCGTCCAAATGAAAGAACAGAACTTGCCCATACCATGTGGACCAGGCTGAAAGAACTCGGTATATCCATTCTTTTGTTTAAGAAATGTATTTCAGCTAAAGTAAAAGTTACTTGAATGGTAATTGTGTGTGTGTGTGTGTGTGTGTGAGTAAGTGACCTTCTGTTCACCTGTTAACTTTTGACAACCCCATTAATTTCATAGGATTCTCCCAGGTAAGGAATACTCAGAGGTGGTTTATTCAGCCTACAGCATCTGGTATTCAATGGCCCATCCAAGAATTAACCTGTCCCATCCAAGAACTAACCAGGGCTGACCCTGCTTAGTTTCCAAGACCAGATTGGATCATCTGCTGCCTTTAGGGTTTTTAAGCCCTACAAAAATATTACTGTACACTAAATGTCTAGCTGATGTTCTTCAAATACAGGATGATATATAATACTTCTGTGCCTGTGCTTTCATATTTTGAGGGCTATACTGACATCTAGAGGTGCCAGTGGTTAAACCAACCCTCACTGCTTAACACTGATGAGAGAGATGTTGTTCATTTTGCTGTTTTCCATAGGCACATTTTTAGATCAAATTTTGTACTGCAGGGATAAGGAACATGTGTATACTGATGGATTGTAACTCATTCCCTTAATCCCTAGCCTGTATAGCCAGTGGTGACAGATTATGGATGTTGTAGAGGTATGTGATGTAGTGTTTTAAGCATTGAACTATGAGCCTGTATTGCCAGTGGTGACAGATTATGGATGTTGTAGTGGTATGTGGTGTAGTGGTTTAAGCATTGAACTACGACTCTGGAGACCACTGGTTGACCTTGGGCCAATCCCACTCTGTCAGCCTCGGAGGAAGTTAAAGGTGAACACCCTCTGAACAAAGCTTATCAAGAAAATCCTGTGATAGGTTTACCTTAGTGTCACCATAAGTCCTAAACAACTTGAAGGCACACAACAACAAATTCAGTTGCATTCAGAGGGACACAGATTGCCCATCTTTGCTGTACTGTATCTTGTTCTAGTTTCTAGGTTGATCTCATTCAAGGTCTTTAGTCAGAAAGTACTTATGGTAATCGTATTAATAATATACATTTCAGTGCTTAGATTTGATTCAGATATAACTCTATCCTTGATTTGGCACTATATAAATAGGATTCATGTTTATCTCCTACGCCACCTGTTCCCAGTAACTTATATGAGTCATAACATGTCCAGATAAGGCTGAAAGATTAGAGAAAATTTTATACTTGTGCTGAATTTTATTGAACATTTTTGTGTATTTCATGTTTCACACTACAAAGGTAAATATGTCTGGACTATTAGTTGTGTCTGTATAGAGCCCAAATCCAAGATGACACTTGCAAAGGCAGTGAAATTTCCTTCTCTTTCCCTCCCTTTGCAGCCCAAGAATCTGTCCTAAAACTGCTTCTGGAAGGCACTTTACCACTCTGGAGGAGTTTTTTTGTGTGTGTGCTTAGGAGGAGGTGCAGAATCCACGTATTTGGAGGAAATAATCAGCTTTAGATACAACCTAGTTTTTAGTTTCTGTGTTTGTCTATTTTGTTACTCTTTTATCTTTTATCATTGATATTTTTTGTGTGCTCTTTAATCTTTGTAAACTGTTGTGAGTTCCAGTATTAGGGAAAAAGTGGGATACAAATGAATGAGCAACAATAAAAATATCACGTTGCCTTTTTTTTACTATATTGAATTATGTCTTTTCTTTATAATCTCTTTTTTAGGGGTTGTATATGATGCAAGCCATTATAATGCTTTGCTGAAGGTCTATCTTCAGAATGAACATACTTTTTCTCCAACTGAATTCTTAACAAAAATGGAAGAAGCTAATGTTCAGCCTAATCGAGTAGGTATTTCCTAAAGGCGTCTCTCTCTCCCACCACTCAGCATGCCACCACTTGATGAAGGGCTAGTTTGATTTTCACCTTGTGTTTTGCAGGTCACATACCAACGGCTGATTGCTGCCTATTGCAACAAGGGTGATATTGAAGGTGCCAGGTAATGGTTTGTGTAAATACTTTAGAGAGAAAATGTCTCTTATAGTATAGTCCCATGCATGCCTGCTCAGAATTAAATTGCATGGAATTCAGCGGACTGCAGTCCTATTGTAGACAAATATAAATTCAGACTTGACAAACTGCATTCATTTTGCTGACTTCAAAAATGAAAATGGCACTTTTGCTAGCACACAGTATTACTGCTGAGGTAGTTTGCAGCCATTGGTTTTACATGATAAGTGGTTGAAAATTGGTTATCCTTTTAAAAAATTGAATAATATATTATTGAAAAATAATTTTGTATGAGTGCCTGTTCATTTGAAGGGGTAGCAGAATTACCTTTTCGGTTGCATTTGCTCAGTTTGATAAGACATGCTGTAGTGCAACATGCATTAGCAGGGATAAGCTGCAGTGAGATGAGTACTTATAAATCCTTCTGACTTCATACGTGAATGAACTACACGTGAGGACTTCCACTACAGTGTAACATAGTATTGACCATTTTTCTGCATGCAGTAGCAATCTGTGGCTAGATAAAGCAGAAGCTTTAAGCTCTATCTCAGCTGTGTAGGAGGAGAGGAAAAGAGGGAAGAATGTGAGCTAAAGGCATGTTGCACAATATTGTTTGAAGTAGTTTTATATATAAATTTGAACATCCCTATAACTAAAAATTGCTTTATTTCAAATGTGGGGCTTTTGTAAGTGTCGTATGCATACTTCTTACAGAATCCTTTTTTTTTTTTTTTTAGTTTTACTGTTAACATACAATGATGTTTTACTTGTATTTTCCAGCTTTAAAATATAGCTGATTTTGTTGTTTTAACTTACAGCAAGATTCTTGGTTTTATGAAAAGTAAAGAGCTCCCAATTACAGAGTCGGTTTTCAGTGCCCTTGTGACTGGCCATGCGAGAGCAGGGTAACTTAAGTTTTTTATCTTTTTCTCTTTAAATTATCTTTAAATTTAAATTAGTTTGTGTGTTAAAATATTTATGCTTTTATTCATTTTATGCATTTGTACTATTTTATTGTAAGCTACCTTAATTTCCATTCCTTGAGAATGCTGGGGATATATATCTAATAAATAAATGACCAATCAATATATTTTGGGAAAAAAAAAACAGTTTTTGAATGGATATAGTAGAACAACTTTGCCCAGCCTTCTGTCCTCCAGATACATTGGATTGCAGCAACCATCCAGTATGGTCATTTGTCGCCCAACAAATCTAGATGCTACCACACTGGGAAAAGCTGCAATAGAACACTGTTCATATTGGTCCCTGGTACCATCAGTCTAAACAATTCAGAGTTCTGTGCATATACAAATGTGCACAAGGATCTCTTGAATATAAGAAGCCTTCCATTTATATCAGTGAAGCAATGCCAATTAAATTAAATTAACTCAGTCTCTTTAGATTGCCATGATAAGCATGTGAATGTATGTGAAGATGCATTTTAATAACTTACTTACCTTTAAAGGTCCTAAGCTCCTCCCTTCCATATGTTATAGCAGTGGGCAGGTGACATTTCTTTGTTAACATAGCAGGAAGGGGAAAGAACACCTGCCAACATCCTTCTCCCACATGTTCTTGCAGTTGCTTTTTGCATTTCTGAAAAGACTCAGGGGCTATACATATGGGTGGCAAGACGCCGCCCCTTTTTGCCCTGGATGGAGGCCACATGCATCCGGAGGAAGCAAAAAGAATCTCCAAAAAGGGGCTTCTTTTTGTATCCCAGAAGGGGCACCATAGGCACTACGATGCAGCATGATGACACCCCTTCTGTTCTGCACCATTTTGGCGCTGCGTCCAGTATGCATCGTCATGGCATGCACCAAAATGGCACCTGGGTGGCGCATTAAGGGCTTCAAGCGTGCTCAGCAATACTCAGACTTCACCACACATACAGGCTGGCACAAAGTGCTGGTCTGTACAGCCCCTCAATCCATTTAAAAGTAACCTGTCTAGTGTCACATGTAGTTTAGCCTTGTGGTCTTTTACAGAAACCTTCTGAAGATAACTTGCATAGAGTTGGGCAGCAGGCTTAATACACTGTTCCCTCTTTTTATCCTTTTAAATACTTTCTGCTGAATTTTTTTCATTTCATGCATACTTTTTTGAGTTGTATAAGTCATGAAGAACTTGTCAGTGAAATGATTCTTGGCTTGCGTTTAGGACCAGGACCTGGCTTCATTCATGAACTGGGGAGTTAATACCATTCATAACTTGTATATAATGTATTTTTAAAAAGGTACTTTAAAATGTGTTTGGTACTCTTTTGTCATATATCTCTTCAGGGATATGGAGAATGCAAAAAATATCCTTTCTGTGATGAGAGATGCTGGAATTGAGCCTGGTCCTGACACCTATGTTGCATTATTGAAGGCATATGCTGAGAAAGGTGACATAAACAAAATTGAAGAGGTAATACACATTACTTGCAAAGGCACAGTTTTGTATGGAATAGGTTTTTTTAATTAATATATATTATCACATATGGATTTTTCCAAGCTTTTGATAATTAATTTAGCAGTAAGTGTAATGCTTTCAGAATCGCTAGTAGTTGGCATTTAATCATAACCTGAAGGATCAACTTGCTTAAGGTTGCCTGTATCTTTGCTGAAGCAAGATTTGAACCAGGGACTCTCTAGGTGACATTTTTAGCCATTGTATTGCAACAGCAGTAGTGATTACTCTATAGCAGCGACAGAATGCTAAAACCTGGTGTGAAGAACTACCCACAGAAAACCCTTTGGGGAGGGGAAATGCCTGTTTTTGACATCTAGAAATCTTACTAGAAATCTTAATCATTTATTACAGACCTCTCTGAAAACAAAGTGCAGGGTCTCCCTTCACATTTTTCCTTCCCTCCCTCTCCCCCTTGGTGGAAAAGGATTTTTACAAAACCAGAAGTAGACCTGTAGTCAATTTTGGTTTTGATTTTTGCAGTTTTGGGGCTGCTATAGACTGCAGTGGTTCCTGAGGTCTCTATCCTTTGTTTGGATTAGCATTGAAAAAGATGGAAAACACTTGAAGAGGATAATCAAGTAAATTGAACAATCATGGTAGAAATGTCTGAATTTAACAGCTGGATAGGAATTCCTGCTAAATTGGCTTTCTCTTAATTATGAACCTCTTTTGTTCTATAAACTACAGTTTTAAATCCAAGGTCTTCAACTGGGCAGAGTTGTAGATTGGGCTGTTAAATTTAACTTACCCCCACCCCCAAATACAGTGTTTCCTATTCCTTATAGCAAGACTGACTGACTGATAGACAAGGCTGATGTTTCTCAAATAGATATCTATAATAAAACATTATTATTATTATAATCATGGGACATGTCAAATCCTATTTTTTCTTACTATTATAGATCCTGGGAAACATTACGAAGTCTGACAATTACCTTTTGGACAGGGACTTGATGGACATCATTTTTACTTTTGCCAAGACTGGGTATCCTCAGTATGTACAAAATATTTTGGACAAGATGAAATATGATAGAGGTTACATTCCAGGTAATATTTTCAAAAGGTGGCTTTGATTTACTTTATCTTAGAAATGGGAAGTTAATGAATATGTTACTCTAAGTCACCTTATTTGGCCAGTTCAGAGTGATAGTAGTTATAGAAAAGTACATAAAATATCTGTCTTAATTACATTTTAAATAATGTTTGAATGAGTTAATCATTCCTTTTCATAACATCCCAGTCTTTTGTTGAAATTGTCAAAAGCTATGTAGTATGTTTATAAACTCTGTCAAAATCTTGTCTCGTTTGTGACTTGTCTTTATGATTTGACTTTAAATAGTTTTTGAAATATTAAAGTTCAGTAATTTAGATTTTTTCCTACCAATGCTTTGTGATTCTCACTAGGTAGATAAACACTAATAGAATGAAGTGCATTAAGAAAAATACAGGATGTGCCTATTGTCTTTATTAATTATTAGAAGCAATTTTTGATTTTGACACTTCTAGCAATGTGATAGTATTCTTTTTTCTTTACTGCACCAGCGCCAAAGTAAATGATTGAAGCTATTTATCTTTGAATTGCATCATTAGTAATTCTTCAGGTCTTCCGAAAGTTGATGTGTTTTAGCATTGTTATTTGCTGAAAAATGAGCCAGAACAACCTTTAAATGACAGATTTGTAGATCTGTTGAGCAGTGCACTTCAGAACCTTGGTTAATTTTAGTGAGGTCTGACTTCTAGAGTTGTATTGAATAGAATATATCTACAGTGCTTGGTAAATTGCATGCAGTAAGGTTTAAATGCTGATGTACTCCTATTGGTCGTAATGTCTTTTTTATCTGGACTGATTGTTTGCTTTACTTATTATTATACTATCATTTTTCATATAATGCCTTAAAGTATAGTAAGTGCTTTAAAATAAGTGGTTTATTTCCTCTGCACATTAATGCAGAGAGGATTGTGTTTTTTCAGACTCACTGGTGTTTGGTTTTCCCCACTCTTTACTTCCAACATTTAGATGCTATGAATCTTTGTCTGAGTTTAATAACACAAGGCTTAGAAGATACAGCTTTTGAAGTCCTGAAGTCATTTCCTACATCGTCGTTAGATTCCCAGAATGAAAATGGAGTGGACCGTGGCAACTTCTTCTTACGGCATTGTGTAAATACAGATAGGGTATGTGAAATCCTTCAAGGAGCATAACAGACTTAAAAGTGAATGACTGGTTTGCAAGCTCAGGGAATCTGTCAAATTAATAGTGTACAAATTGGTTGGCTTTAAGGGACACTTTACAATTAGTGAACACCCACATCCAGTCTAAACTGTTCTTTTTGACTGAGCTTTTCTCATTGTTCTCACTTCACTCATACCCTGCCTTCATACAATGTCAATGAAGTAGTGTTCTGCTGGCCACATCTCTATCAAGAATGAAAAAAAGTGTTCTCATATATTTATTCTCTGGATTAAGCTTCATTTTCTTCTGGGTTTTGCTTCCAGTGCATCCACTTGAATTGGTCAGTTTTCCCTTTTACTTCTTTTAACATCATTAGTTATCCACCTCCTAGTCTTGTTCTTGCCACCCTTATTATACACCCGTCCCTAGTAGCGGGATCTATTTCATGTGGTTAAACCAGGAGTTTATTGCTAGTCTGTAGCTACTGGGCTGGCATGTGCTGGCTGTGTCATGCCTCTTGCAGTCAATGCCAAAATAATCTCATTTCCCCTAGTATGTAACATATCTATTGCTAGTTTGAATGTTGCCAATTGAGAATACTGATGAGTTACAAATTTTCAAATTTTCCATTGCTTTACAGCCAGTGGCTAAGTTGAAATACTTTTGTGAAGAACTGAAGAAAGCCAATATGCACACTGCACCTTTTCAGTTGACTCTGCTGTGTGCGTTAGATTCAAAGAAAGCTGGTACTTTTCCTTATCTATTAATTTTGTTTAAAAAAATAACTACTGCTGTTACAAACATGTTTGTTAACTGGTTGCCTTTCTGAATCTTTTCAGCTCTGGCGTTTGATTTAATGAAGATAATGAAGAAAGAAGGCTTACCTGTCAGACCTCACTATTTCTGGCCATTGTTGGTTGGGCATCAGAAAGAGAAAAATGTTCAAGGTTAGCTCTCAAACCTTCTGTACTACCAATGTGAATGTTAGCACACCGCCCTATAGATAAGAAATGAATTTAGACATGAGAATAACTCCACAGTAGAGGTAGACCTTCTAAAAAAACTTGTTCTATTAATCAGTGATGTATATACTGCAACAGTTTCCTTGGCGTTGCTGTACTTTTTTCATTCTTATTTTATTACACCACTGTTAATTGGCTCACATTAGAACTCCACAAGGAACAACAATTGGTATACATTTGTTATAGCTGGGTTTCTCAGTTTGCCACTATATCCTCTGCAGTCTGTCTCTTAATGAACTTCTGATCTTGAAAGACATTATACTGAAATCTAAGGAAGCTTTTAAAAGTCAGTTTACATTGTTCAAGCCTTGCTCTAAATGTAGAAGAAATGAATCTTTTAGACAAGATATACTTATTGCTATGCAGTAAAAAGTTAAATGTGAGCTAAGTTACAATAATAAAAGCACAAAAACCTCCATTGTTGGTTGAATGATCATGACCTGACAGCATACTGATTGAAAGACTGAAATGTTCAATCTTTTGGATTCTTAAGTAGGTTTAAGCATTCAGCACACACTTTCCCCTGTTACACATGGGGGTGTCTATAGGATATGAATAAGAATTGAACAAATATTAAATTTTAAAGTACAATATCTAATTCTTTGGTTTGCATTACTGGTAATTCAGAAAGAGTGGTCTGATAAAAAGATGCTTTTAACAGAAGTACTTTCCCCTTGGGGAAATTAAAAACTGTCTTTTTCATCTTACCTCACAGGATAATGTGCTTTAGAATGAGATGCAGAGTTGTTAGTGTGACACTGGGTGACAAACAAAATGCACAAACAAAAAAAAGGGCTTTTAGCAGCCAGTTCGCATTGCAATTTTATTTTAAAATATACAGTCACATTCCAGTTTAGAAGAAACGCTGAAACAAGTATTCCCTAATTGTTTCTGGCAATAAAAGTGTGCCAAACCTTTTTAGAAAAGTCTTTATAAAACAATATTCTCTTCTTGTTAACTCCTTCAGTCCCTGAAGGTGTTTAAGAGTGCTTGGCAAGTCGTCCGCTAGCATAGTGTTTGATTTCCAGAATGGAGTCAATGGTTTGTAAAAACCCACTGTATTTACTAAAGAAGGCATGAGCTTAGACTTCATAGAAGTTCTGTTTCATCCAGAAATAAATGGATAAAAAATTACATGTAAGTATATTCATCCAGCAGATACTTTATTACATATATGAATGATTGATCGTCTCTGCTTTATGCAGTTGCCAGAAGTAGTAAGTGTGATTAGTATAAGTATTGAGAACAAGCACTGTCAGATTTGTGGCATCTCTAGCTGCTGGATCCTCACTTAAATTCTTTCAATGACATAAGGTTTCAGGGCATACCCTGAAAAAATAGTGATGAAAAGAGACACAGAAATGTCTCTGGCCACTTGAGGGACAATCTTTTTCTGAGTTTAAAAATTGGAAAACATACACTTCATATAAAACTTTTATCATGAACTTAGAAAAAACTCTTTTTGTACTCTGTAATTATGTATACCAGAAGCATCCAGTATTATTCTTGTACCTATTAATTCTTTCGTATAAAATGGAAAATTGAAGGGGGGGGAATAAATATAAATAGAAATTGTCATAAAAATTAAAAGTGCAACACTGCATTTAGTTTAGATTGGTGGATGTACAATAAATGGGAAAATTGCTATGTATTATATTAACAAAATGCAGTTAGCAAATTTATTAATGACTTGGATGACAGTATTGAGAGCCTAGTTATCAAATTTGCAGATGACACCAAATTGGGAGGAGTAGCTAATACCCCAAAGGACAGGATCAAAATTCAAAATGACCTGAATAGACTAGAAAGCTGGGCCAAAGCTAACAAAATGAAATTTAACACAGAGAAATGTAAGGTCCTACACGTAGGGCGGAAAAATGAAATGCACAAATATAGGATGGGGGACACCTGGCTGAATGAGACAACATGTGAAAGGGATCTAGGAGTCCAAGTAGACCACAAGTTGAACATGAGTCAACAGTGTGATGCAGCAGCTAAAAAGGCCAATGCAATTTTAGGTTGCATCAATAGAAGTATAGTGTCTAGATCAAGGGAAGTAATAGTGCCACTCTATTCTGCATTGGTCAGGCCCCACCTGGAGTACTGTGTCCAGTTCTGGGCACCACAATTCAAAAAGGATGTGGAGAAACTGGAGCGGGTCCAAAGGAGGGCGACTAAAATGGTGAAGGGTCTGGAGACCTTGCCCTATGAAGAACGCCTTAGGGAACTGGGGATGTTTAGCCTGGAGAAGAGAAGGTTACGAGGTGATATGATCGCCCTGTTTAAATACTTGAAGGGATGTCACATTGAGGAGGGAGCAAGCTTGTTTTCTGCTGCTCCAGAGAACAGAACTCGGAACAATGGATGCAAACTGCAGGAAAAAAGATTCCACCTCAACATTAGGAGGAACTTCCTGACAGTAAGAGCTGTTCGACAGTGGAACACACTCCCTCGGAGGGTGGTGGAGTCTCCTTCCTTGGAGGTTTTTAAGCAGAGGCTGGATGGTCATCTGTCGGGTATGCTTTGATTGGGAGTTCCTGCACGGCAGGGGGTTGGACTGGATGGCCCTTGTGGTCTCTTCCAACTCTAAATTTCTATGATTCTATGATTCTATGATTGAGATTTATTTTTTGCTAGCTGGGGCTACAGTAATATTTTGGATTTTAAGGATGAAGTAGCTAACTTATATTGTAGTGAACTACCAAAAATAATTATGCATTCAGTGATGCCTATTTTATTTATAGCCTTCCAGAATTCATGTTGGGATATTTATTTTCACATGAACATTGTAAAAATTATTAAATGATTAAAATAGGAAAGATTAAGCTACTTACATTTATTTTTAACACATCTGAAAGAGAATTGCTTAGATAAATCAGTCACATCTTGAACTGTGCATCTGTTCCACTTATTTCAAAGTTGTTTGTTTGTTCCTTCAAGTTGTATCTGACTCACAGTGACCTTAAGGTAAATTTATCACAGAATTTTCTTGGCAAGATTTGTTCAGAGGGAGTTTGCTTTTGCTTTCCTCTGAGGCTGAGAGAATATGACTTGTCTAAGGTCATCAGTGGGTTTCTTTGGCTGAGTGGGGATTTGAACCCTGGTCTCCAGAGTGTCCAGAGTCTAGTGGTCAAACCACTATACCATGCTGGCTATCTCAGTGAAGTTTACACATAACAAATTTCTGATGGGTTCTTTGGCTTGTTACATTTATCTAGTATAATTTCATGGAAGGAAATTGAAATGTCTGTTTTATCATACGTATGCTTCATTATGCTAGTTGTGCAAAAGTTGATATGTGGTTTTTGAATGGACTTATTTCTCTCATACAAAAGGGCCACTTCCCATAAGGTAACATGGTTTGACATAATTTGTAACTTTAACACAAATAATGATGCTTCTAAATATCTCAAGCAGTGTTCCATCCCAGTAATGGCCAATTCAATATACATAACTTTTGAAATATTCTCTGACAATGTGTATATGTGTGTGCATGATGTGGAATTGAACTGAGGAGTTCTTGCTCCCAAAACAGTAATAGTTACCCCAAGCCAATAAGCCAGACTCTTCAGAGAGAGGTTTATCTCCTCTGCTCAGTCACAGAGGCACAGTAGTGATGATTCCTTCTTATTAGTAGTCAGCTGAGACAGTGAATTAAAAATTATATTTAGGCAAGTATTTGTTGACTAGAAACAAATCCACAAAATACTTACCTAATCCTTTTTCTAGATAATTAACTCAGATACCGAGTTATGAAGTCATATCATGCCTTCTTTCTCTCTCCTTCTGTTACAATTCTCTATCACTTACAAATCTTCCAGGAAGCCTGGTTTGATATAGATGACCCAGACTTTTCTAAACACTGTTAGCCATCATGGCATTACTTTGGTTGCTGATGTGAATATGAGTGCAAATGTGAATATGATTGTAAAAATAATACAGTTTGACGCCACTTTTAAGTGTGGTAGGCCCATTTTATGGGATCCTGGGATTTATAGTTTTACAAGTTCTTTATTTTTCTCTGCCAAAGAGTGCTGGTGCCTCACAGAACTACAGGTCCTGAGATTCTGTAGGATGGTGCCATGGTAGTTATAGTGGTATCAAACTGCATTATTTCTACAGCGTAGATACACCCTATATCTTTATTAAGACACTGTGGTGTGTATATCTTTATCTCTTTTTGTCTGTTTAAATGTATTTGACTGAGGCCATACTTGCAGTTTTAAAAGATGCATTTATTTTGCAGAGGAGCAGAATTGTTTCTTTCTCCTTCTCCTTTATATGTATTCTGACTTTCATCCAAAACTGGGACTCAAGGTGTTGTGTTTTTTGTTCTTGATGAAGAGGTTCTGCTAAATGTAGGACTTACTCATTGCAAATCCTCAATAGGTGAGATTCCACAATGTCTATCTCAGGCTTCAAAACAGACCAGAATATATTTTGGTTGTCACCGTATCTGTCTGGAGATGTGTTGTTTGGGTGTTGTCAGCTGGAGATGTGTTGTTTTTTAGAGAAGTAAGCATGACAAGCATGGCTAAGTGAATTATGCGGATATTCATGTGTCCTGGATTTAGTTTATTGTTAGTCCTTCCAGAGTAGAATTTCGGACATGCTGGTTTTTGGCAGCATCTCTCTCTCTCTCTCTCTCTCTCTGCATTCTTTTGTGCATATGTGAGCATATCTGAGCATAGGTCTGTCCCCTGCCCCTGATGTCTCTGCAAGCATACCTATGGCTGTTAAAGTACCACCCCGATACCTGGTTTTAGATGTTACGGGGCATATTTATTGTTATGATGACAAGTTTGTCTGCAAATGTATATTGGAATTGGTCACCTACTTTGAGTTCTTGATAAATTAATAAACATAGATATCCCTGTATAAGAACAGCATTTTAATGTAGATTTCTTTTTGAGATGAATGAGAGATAAGATAAATTTGTATTGAAAGAATTGATGTCTTTCCTACTTCTATTTTTATTCTTTTATTTGTTTCCAGTACGTTATTACAGTGATAGAAAGGGCTCTTTGGAGCACAGATTGGGAACTGTTGCTCTAGGCCCATGTATAGCTGCTTCATTCCTCCATTCATACAGTCTGGGAAGCAAGCTAATTCAATACTGCTGTAATGTTACAGAATGGGAAAATTCAAATGTAATGAACAACTGATAAAAATTATAGTTTCCTGCTGCATCTAAACTGGGAAACTAATCTTAATGGTGTTTTAGGAAACCAGAATATTAAGCCCTCTTTAAATGGTTTCATATCTTGACTTGTTCAGAAAACATTGGCCATAATTTGCTGGCTCACATATTGTTAATTCAAGAGTTTCTGGTGAATATGCTGCTGTGAAGGATGCCCTAAAGACACCAGATGATCCCATATGTTTATAGAATTCAAAGATATAGCCATGTTAGTCTGTAAAATCAGTATGGAAAGAGATCTTGTAGCACCTTTAGTCTACAAGATCCCTTTCCATTTGTTCCTGGAAGCTAAGCAGGGTCAGCCCTGGTCAGTACTTGAATAGGAGGCCACCAACAAATCCAAGGTGCTGTGTTCTATTTCAGAGAACGGAGCTGGCAAAACCACCTCTGAATATTCCTTGCCTAAGAAAATCCTATGAAATTAATGGGGTCACCATAATTTGACAGACAAGTTGAAGGCAAAGGAACTGATGGAAACGACGATGAGATTTGTTTATAAGTCAGTATCTAATATACTTCTAGTTTACATGACTGCTTCGTCCCATAGCCTTTTAAACCATATTTGTAGTAGTACCCTATAGTACCCTAAATTTTAAATCTTACCACATTTCCTCAAAAATAAGACCAACATGGTTTTATGTTATGACAGAGTGGCAGTTTGAACCCATGTCTCCTAAACATTGTGAACCTAATTTGCTGTAGCAGTTGTGTTAAAAAAAAACCAACAGATGTTTACCAAAAAGTGGATCTAGTAATTTTTGAATTATGGAAACACTGGTGAAATATACTTCTAGTTGAGTTTTTATTGTAATTTGTTGACACCTTATAAATATAAAGCATAAGCTTGCTGTCAAAAATTTAAAGGTATTGAGCAAAATTATATTGTAATTAATTCTTTCCAGATGAATTTGCCAGTTCTGGGCCAGAATCAGTGAGTGTTCTGTTTTAAGGCAAACTTGAGTAGATGATGCGACTTTAATTTAGTGTGACTTGTCGGCATGTATTTTTAAGTGCTCAAAGGGAATTCACATTTGATTATTTGCACCGTAATGCACTGCATAAAATATTCATAGAAGTGTCACTTTTCCATAGGTGGCACTCCAGGGTAAAGACAGGGACTTGAGGAAACTTTAGAATTTTTTATAGTAACAAATATGTGAGGCAACTCAGAAAAAGAAGGGGAAGAAGCATATGCTGCTTAGATCTGATATCCTGCAGCATCTGACAAATCATTTTTACACTAACAAAAATACGAGTACCTGTATAGGTTTTGACATGAATCCAGTGCTAGTTAAGCAGATGTGATGTAATAATATTCAGCAAGTTATGTGAATTTCACAGAGAAAAGCTTAATCATAGTGTCTTTGTTGTAACCTTTAAATGTTGGATGTAGAGTCTTTTCACTTTTTTTAAAGTAATCAAATAGATCTAGGAAGTGTTGGTTTTAAAAAAGAACCGCCCAATGCATTTTTGTTTATATGTGTTCATATTGTTCATGTGTGAAACTGCATCCTTGAATGTGTTGATAGTGCCACCATTCTCTTCATCAAAACCCGACAGTTATGATTGTTTCCCATTGTAACTAAGATTAAATATTTTTTTTAAAAAATAGTATTATCCTTCACTCTGTTTAGATGTTATGGGCAGTAAACCATAACATAAAATTTATTAATAACAGCTGAAATTCTAATTTATTAAAAACATGCACAATCTAAAGTCTTAGATGAACAAAAATGTTTTAGCACATGTCTGGAAAGATTTCAGTTTCAGGGAGATAAGGGGTGAGATTACATGGTTACCAATCTAAAGAAGGTCTTTTCCTTTGGTGTGTACATTATATCTGATAAAGGTTATCTGAGAAAGGAACTCCGTTGATCTTAAACAGACTATTCTTTCTTGTCCAGAAATTATTGCAGCTGGCAAGCTAAATGAAATTGGCCCAAGTTACTTCAAGCTGCTAAGGTCACTTTGGCATATACCGGCAATTTACCTGCAGTTATTGTCTCCTTGCCAATTCCTCTATTGCGTTTCTCCCAGTTTCTATATCATATTGCCTAAGAAATCTGTAATTGATAGTATTAGATGGATTGCTAAAAATAGCAGCTATGAGAATTATACAGCTCTAATAATAAAAACAACAACTACTACTACTTTGTGAAGTCAAAGGCTTTCATGGCTGGCATCATTCTTTTTCAGAGTTGGAAGGTGAGTTGGATGAGTGTTCATATCTGTACAAAGACCTATTTGTGTGGTACCCCTGAGTTTGGCTTCTGTCCTAATATTGGATACATGTTTGATTTTGTGGTGCAAATACTTTGTCTTTTGAAAGCACCTCTGCATTAGTAAACCAATTCCTTTTAATACTGTTAATGTAGGCTCATTTACATTAAGACAAGATATGTATTAGGATAAGATATTGTGGTTGTTGTTTTAATCCTTCGAGTTGTTTCCAATTTATAGAAACCCTCACGTCATCCTATCATGGGGTTTTCTTGGGAAGATTTATTCAGAGAAGGTTTTCCATTGCCTTCCCTGAGGCTGAGAGCATGTGACTGAGAGCTGGTCATCCAGTGGGTTTCATGGCCAAGTGGGGAATCAAACCTTGGTCTCTAGAGTTACAGTCCAATACTCAAATCAATAGGCCACACTGGCTCTCAAGATATTTATTTTTGTAATTCTTGCTCCTAATTTGTATCAAGAAAAACAATTTTCTAACACTTGTAATTTTAAAATGACTTATGGTTTGCTATTGTCCATTAACATATTGTAGAAGACGGACCTTATTTCACAATTTAGGATTTGTTTACTGAGGGCAAAAAAGAAAAGCAGATGGAATGCAACATAACATGGTGGTCATCAAAACTGCCAATAAAAAATTGGTAATTGTTCTTCACTTAAAAAAAAATACAATGTTTTTGTAGTGAAGAACGGTTACCAGTTTCTTTTTCCTAAAAGAAAAAAAATTGAGCTTTTAGTTAGATAACATTGCTTAGCATCTGATTTCTTTTTGTCTAGGTACAATTGAAGTTCTCCAAGCAATGCACGAAGTTGAGGTAGAGCCTGATGTGGAAACATATGCAAGCTATGTTTTGTCAAATTTTGATGATGTCAGATCTGCACGCCATACGCTGCAGGTGAGTCAAGCCATTATCTGAATGTGTTAAAGCCTAGGTATATAGTCTTACTCTATTTAATTTTTATTTCATTAGTGAACTGAGAATATACAGGCACTAAAATCATGCAACAAAGCCTTTAAAATAAAAAAATTCCTTGAAAGTACTTCGTCAGGTAGATTGCAATCTGTACCTGCTTGTATGGAAACAAGCTATATCTAATTTAGTTGAATTTACTTCTGGGTAGACACATAAAGGATTGTACTACAAAACTTTGAATAAAGTTTCATTCTGAACAGTGGTTTTGTGCTATACAAGGACCTTTCTGGGTTGCAGATGCTGCAACGATAGATTCAGATTGGATGGGAAGACTTTTAAGCTCACAAGATCAATTGTTCTGTTTTTTCATTCGAACCTTACCAGAGACATCTGTGAAACAGTGAATCAAGAAGATGGAGATAAATTACCGAACAAAATGCCATCTAGACCATGTACAGTTCAAAAATTTGTTTTCAGTACCAGATGTGAAGCTCACATTAAAATCATTTCATGCATGAATCATATCTCTTTTTCCCACCAGGTGGTCTTGATTTCAGCAGTTTAGTTTAGGATGGAAACGGGGTCTATTTTTGGTATTCAGGAGTTGGAAACCCGTGTTAATCAGCTGCATATCACTTTGAAATTTCCCCATAGATCTTGATCTACCTTTCTCCCACCCTTGATTTATATTAGGCCATTTAAATACTTGATTTAAATGATACTTTCTGATTTTTGAATTTTAGCTTATGTACTCAGGAAATATAAGAGTATAAAAATAAGGCACTTCCTGAGCAGGCATACGTCCTAACTGGTTGCTATATAAGATTGCAATTAACTAGAACAGTGATGGCAAACCTTTTTCAGTCCGCGTACTTGGGGGGGGGGGACACTTCCTGAGGAGGCAGCTGGGGGGGGGTCAGGAATGGCCTGGTGGGGTGGGAGGAGGACTGGGAGCAGGCCTGTTTCTCCTCCCCACAGACCCTTCCTGACCTCTAGCTGTCCCTCTCGAGGCAGCTGGGGGTCAGAAATGGTCCATGGGGTGGGGGGAGAAGGAGTGGACACATACCCATTCCTCCTCCCCCCAGATCCTTCCTGACCCCTAGCTTCCTAACCCCCCCCCCCCATGAAGACCAGACTGTCGCAGACCTCCCAGAGGGCTTTCTCTGCTACCGCTCCCAGGCTGTAGAATGGCCTGCCGGAGGAGATACGTCTTATTACAACTCTCGACTGCTTGAAAAAGGCCGTGAAGAAGTATCTTTTCCGGCAGGCCTTCCCAGACAATGATTAATTCTCCCGGCTCCAAAAAGTTATTTCTTGAGCTCCTCCAGTCTGTTCCCAGTTTACCTATTTAGATGCCACGTCCCATGTTGCCCGAAGAAAAAGTGCTTTTTATGTTGTTATGCTTGTTATTATATTGGTAATGCTTGCTTTGTTTTAATCTTCTCTAATTTAATTCTGTTTTAGGGGGTGGGAGGTTGGGACTGGGATGGGAAATATTTACTGTAACTGTTTTTTAACTTTACTGTAACCCGCCTCGATTGTTCGGTCAGAGAGGTGGGCTATAAATAAAATTTATTATTATTATTGTCCCTTCGGAGTTACCTGGCGGTCAGGAATGGCCTTCCAGAGACAGCTAGAGGCTGGGAAAGGTCTCTGGGGAGGAGCCACTGATGTGCTCTAGTGGCTCCCCCCCCCCCACCTTTTTCATGGCCTCCATAGGTCTCTGAGAGGCAGCTGAAGGCCGAGAGGAGTAGGAATGGGTGTGCGTGTGCCTGTTCCTCCTTCTCCCTGGCCCATGCTGGGTGAAATGGTATGTGTGCCGTAGGTTCACCATTACGGAAGTGGAACGTTCATAGAATATGGGTGCATCATCCATTATCTTCATCCATTTGGCCCATATATGTTTTGTCTAACAGAAATTTGCCAAAATGTTTTGTTGTTGTTGTTGTTGTTGTTGGAAATTAGGTGTGTTTAAAACCTTTTTCTAGCCACTCTCCTTCCTTGTTTTCTTGAGGAGGAGTTCTTATTGTTAACTTTATTTATATCCTGTCTTTTTTGCAAGGCTAAATCTCAAGATGGGTTATACATCAAAAATATAACAATTTAAAATATACAAACAATCAACATTAAAAGCTAGTGTAGCTGTATATTTAAAATAATAAAGAGACATAGAGATTTCAAAGACTTCTGTACAAATTGTTCATTTTGGTTAGTCCTTATAAAAGCATTGCCTATCTGGATTTTGGATTTTGTTTTGTTTTGTTTTGTTTGTTTTTTTTGTTATGGATCAGGGTAGATTTTTAAGACATACCAATCAACATTAACATCCAAAACACACTGCAGAAATAATCCAGTTTGAGACCACTTTAACAGCCCTGGCTCAGGGCTAGGGAATCCTAGGGAATGTAGTTTATTGTGGTACCAGAGCTTTCTGATAGAGAAGAATAAATGTCTCATAAAACTACAATTCCCAAAATTCCCTCACATTGAGCCAGGACAGTTAATGGAGTCACAAACTGGATTATTTCTGCAGTGTGTTTTTGGGTCTAAAACTTGTAGTTGGTCTCTTAATCAGATTGCTCTTTCAGGTGTTACTGTGTTTCATCACTCTATTATTATTATTTTCCCCCCATAGGAAAGGGGCTGCCCTATTGAAATTAATGCATTCTGTGCAGCAGAAATCAGGCATGAAGCTGCGAATGGAAGGCTAGATAATGTTTTCGCATTATGTAAGTATCCTTACTCTTCACATTATTATCTGAATACATTGAGCTGATAATTTTGTAAGGCTGACACTTATGGGTGCTAGTATTAAGAACTGAAAGCTTGGTTTATAATTTCACATATTATACTGGAAGTGTAAATAAAATATACATTGCCCTTTGCTTAAATGTAGGGTTAGAGTAGAACAAATCTCTTTAAACAAAAAACCAGTGATGGAAATGAACATAGGATAATTGAATCAATTTGCATTTTTCTGTATTCTAAAAAGTTCACTATTCCACTCAGATAAGAATGAAAATAGATTAACTAGCCAGGCTAGTTATATGTGGAGGATGCAGATTTATGTGGCACATGCAGATTTATATTTCTGATAAATATAGTCATTGTGTGCCTTCAAGTTGATTCCAACTTATCGCGATTCTAGGTGAAACTATCATAGGCTTTTATGGCAAGATTTAGTCAGAGGAGATTTGCCATTGACTTTCCCTGAGGCTGAGAGAATATGACTTGCCCAAGATCACCCAGTGGATTTCATGCCAAGCTGGGAATCAAACCCTGGTCTCCAGAGCCGTAGTCTAGGGCTCAAGCCACTGTGCCACATAAACACATAGTTAAAAAGTAATGTTGAAAAAACTTGGAGCACTGGAAACTTTCCCTAAAATACAGTCATCCCTCCGGATTCACGGTGCCATTCATTCCCCTCCCCCTCCATTCCTCCCACCTTCCTTCTTCCCGGGAAGGCCGTGTGGCTGGAAAAATGTTGGTGCTGTAAGGCTGCGCCAGCTGGGGCAAGTCTGGGCCAACTGGGGCAAAGCCGTGCTAGCCAGAAAAAGGCCTTGCCTCGGCCTGCACAGCCTTCTTCCAGCTGGCGTGGCCTTGCCTCGGCTGGAAGAAGGCTGTGATGGCTGGGGAAATGGCTGCAACGGCTGGAGGAAGGCTGTGCTGACTGGAGCAAGGCCATGACAGCCAAGGCAAGGCCACAACAGGTAAGGGAGGAAGGGAGCTGCAGGCTTGCCATTCACAAGTAATCAAAATCGCAAATGGCAAGACTTCGTATATGGAAGGATGACTGCATATGGAACTGTTGAGGCACTTATGCAGTATTGGAAATTGGAATGTCTGCAGTATTGGAAATGAATGCTATTTAAAATAAAACGCACAGAATAGCATCTTCAATGAAGGAAAGCAAGATGACATTTTAGTGAGATTTGGAAGTCTTAGAATTTATGTTTTTATTATTGTTATTTTTATTTTGTTACTATTACATGATTTATAAAATTATTTTTAATGTGATGCTTTAAGTGCTTTTTCAATATCATTTGAATGGGAATGTCATAAAGACTAATTAGGAAATACAGTGTGAAAAGATTGAATACTGTATGTACTCATGTATAAGTCTAAAAAATTAGGTTAAAATTGACCCAAAAACCCTGAGTTGACTTATCCAGGGGTCAATGTAAGTGCCTTGAATGAGGGGGTGGATGGGTGCTTGAAACCAGGGCATTATATCAGAATACTGGTGATTTTCCAAGCCATTCCTCCCTTGGTGTCTTGGCTTTGAGGTCCACCTCAATTCTCATGTTCAGGCATTCATATGTTCAGAGAAACAAGTCATGGCAGACAAATCTGATCTCGTTTTTTGATAAAATTACCAGCTTGGTAGATGAAGGAAATGATGTGGATATAGTATATCTTGATTTCATTAAGGCCTTTGACAAGGTCCCCCATGACATTCTTGCAAACAAGCTTGCAAAATATGGACTAGACAAGGTAACCATTACATGGATTTGTAACTGGTTGACTGGCCGCACCCAAAGGGTGCTCAACAATGGTTCCTTTTCATCCTGGAGAGAAGTGACAAATGGGGTGCCACAGGGTTCTGTCGTGGGCCCAGTGCTATTCAATATCTTTATTAATGACTTGGATGACAGTATTGAGGGCCTAGTTATCAAATTTGCAGACGACACCAAATTAGGAGGAGTAGCTAACACCCCAGAGGACAGGATCAAAATTCAAAATGACCTGAATGGACTAGAAAGCTGGGCCAATGCTAACAAAATGAAATTCAACACAGAGAAATGTAAGGTTCTGCACTTAGGGCGGAAAAATGAAATGTACAGATATAGGATGGGGGACACCTGGCTGAATGAGACCACATGTGAAAGGGATCTTGGAGTCCAAGTAGACCATAAATTGAACATGAGTCAACAGTGCGATACAGCAGCTAAAAAGGGCAATGCAATTGTAGGCTGCATCAATAGAAGTATATTGTCTAGATCAAAGGAAGTAATAGTGCCACTCTATTCT
The DNA here is from genome assembly GCA_034509955.1 of Urosaurus nigricauda. Taxonomy (NCBI): domain Eukaryota; kingdom Metazoa; phylum Chordata; class Lepidosauria; order Squamata; family Phrynosomatidae; genus Urosaurus; species Urosaurus nigricauda. Next base: position 352,989,120 of record JAOEGL010000001.1, on the reverse strand, counting down.
GCTTTGGTCAGGCCCCACCTGGAATACTGTGTCCAATTCTGGGCACCACAATTCAAAAAGGATGTGGAGAAACTTGAGCTGGTCCAAAGGAGAGCGACTAAAATGGTGAAGGGTCTGGAAAGCATGCCCTATGAGGAGCAACTTAGGGAACTGGGGATGTTTAGCCTGGAGAAGAGAAGGTTAAGAGGTGATATGATAGCCCTATTTAAATATTTGAAGAGATGTCATATTGAAGAAGGAGCAAGCTTGTTTTCTTTTGGTCCAGAGACCAGAACGTGGAAAATGGATGCAAAATGCAGGAAAAGAGATTCCACCTTAACATCAGGAGGAACTTCTTGACAGTAAGGGCTGTTCGACAGTGGAACACACTTCCTCAGAGTGTAGTGGAGTCTCCTTCCTTGGAGGTCTTTAAGCGGAGGCTGGATGGCCATCTGTCGGGGATGCTTTGATTGGGAGTTCCGGAATGGCAGGGGGTTGGACTGGATGGCCCTTGTGGTCTCTTTCAACTCTATGATTCTATGATTCTATATAATAGAGGATTTGGAACTGGCTGCATGATCGTCTTGTCACTGTTGTTGCTTCTCTCTTGTTTGCATGAATGGAAAGATTGTCAAACTACTTGTAGAACAGTCTCTTCTAGGAACCATTTATTCCAGTATGATCCTAGCCCATTCATTCGAAGAGGACCTCCAGAAGAATGCCATACAAACTTATAAACTTTGTATTATTACCTAAAACTGTGGTGGTGAACCTATAGCACACATGCCAGAGATGGCACGCTAAGCCATTTTTATGGCATGCGGAAGGCGGGAAAGAGGAGGAGCAGACGCGCATCTCTTCCTCCTCCTTCCCATCTGTCCCGGGCCTTCAACTGTCTCTGAATGTGCAGCTGAAAGCCCAGGGGTGGGGGAAGATGAGGAACAGGCATGTTCCTGTTCATTTTCTTCCCTCCTTTACCTCCCGGGGCTTTCAGCTGTCTCTGGAGAGGCAGCTAAAGCCCCAGGAGGGCGGCGACGAGGGTGTGTGTGTGTGAGAAGTCCTGCCCTGGCATCGGGTAACATGGGGTGCCATAAGTTCTTTTAGTTTGGGCACTCGGTCCCTACAAGTTTCATCATCACTGTCCTAAAATATGCTCCACTGCTAGTGCTTTTAGTTACTTGGTGAGTGGCTTTAAATGAGCATCATTTCCACTAGTAAAAATTCACATTTGTTGCCAATGTAGTTTTATCAGCTCATATCGTAGCTCATTTCAATCTTTGTGGGATTTACTACAGATTTAATGCTTGTAACATAACCAATATTAAGTAAATCTTCTGCATTAACCTCTGTCCACTGTGAAATAGGTATGTGAATAGAGGAGCAGGCTATAAACATCATAATAAATTTTATTTTTATACCGCCCTTCCCAAGATCAGGGCGGTGTACAGTTAAACAGTTAAAACATATATTAAAACCTTCAACAACACAATAAAAATACACAGTAAAATACGATGACAGCCAGGGGTTCATGGAACATCAATCTAATCATAATGAGGGGAAAATAGGGGGACACAAGAGAGGAAGTCATAGTCAGTGGTAGGCTTGCTCAAACAAAAATGTCTTTAGCCCTTTTTTAAACAAATTAAGCGAGGCAGCTAAGCGAAGCTCCGTGGGCAGTGAGTTCCAGAGGCTAGGGGCCGAAACAGAGAACGCCCTTTTTGCTGTTGACGATAATCTAGCCTCTGGAACTCTTAGGAGTTGTTGCCCAGTCGATCGAAGTGTGCGGGGCGGATTGTGTGAGGAGAGACGGTCCTTCAGGTGCCCTGGGCCCAAACCATTTAGGGCTTTATAGGTGATAACCAGCACTTTGTGCTGAGCCCGGAAGCGAACAGGCAGCCAATGTAGATCTTTCAAAATTGGTGTTATATGGGCGGTCCTGGGGGCGCCAGTGACCACCCGTGCTGCCATATTTTGCACTAGTTGAAGCTTCCGAGTGTGATACAAAGGCTGCCCCATGTAGAGCGCATTGCAAAAATCCAATCGAGAGGTTACCAGGGCATGTACTACTGTTTCAAGGTCCCTCCGGTCCAGGTAGGGACGCAGCTGGCGTATCAGCCGAAGCTGATAACAGGTGCTCCTGACCGTCGCATCCACTTGAGAAGTCAGGTGGAGCGACGAGTCAAGGAGCACCCCCAGACTGCGTACATTGTCCTTCACGGGGAGCGTGACCCCGTTCAGGACTGGTGGAACCACCTCCATCCCTGGGCCAGGGGAACCTATCACGAGTACTTCCGTTTTCTCTGGATTCAGGCTGAGTCTGTTTTCCCTCATCCAGTCCATTACCGATTCCAGACAGGCCACGAGAGGAGCGATGCCATCCCTGGTCACTGCATCAGTCGGAGACATAGAGAAGACTATTTGGGTGTCATCAGCGTACTGATAACACCGCGCCCCATGTCTCCGGATGACCTCGCCCAGCGGTTTCGTGTAAATGTTAAAGAGCATGGGGGACAGAATGGCTCCTTGATGGACCCCAGAAGTGAGGGCCCTCTTATCGGAGCACACGTCCTGCAGCTGCACCATCTGGAACCTCCCAGAGAGGTAGGACCGGAACCACTGGAGCGCAGTGCCCCGATTCCCACCTCCGCTAGGTGTTCCAGAAGGATACCATGGTCGATGGCATCGAAAGCCGCTGAGATGTCCAAGAGCACCAACAGGGACACGCTACCCCTGTCGATGCCCAGACGGAGATCATCGACCAGGGCGACCATGGCAGTCTCAACCCCATGGCCCGCCCGGAAACCGGTTTGAAATGGATCTAGAAAATCCGTTTCCTCCAAGATCGATTGAAGCTGGAATGCGACCGCCCTCTCGATCACCTTCCCCAAAAATGGCAGTAGCGAGACTGGCCGATAATTATTATGAACCAGGGGGTCGAGGGAGGGCTTTTTTAACAATGGTCTTACTATGGCCAATTTGAGATGGTCAGGGAATTGACCCTCCCTCAGGGATGTATTAATAATTTGGCGTAACAGCGAGGTTACTGCCGATCCCCCCTGGGCCACTAGCCATGAGGGGCAGGGATCGAGAGAGCAGGTCGTCTTCCGAACACTTCTAAGGATCTTGTCCACATCCTCGGTACTAACAGACTCAAACTGATCCAGTACAACAGAGTCCACGGAAGCTCTGGACGCCTCTATTCTGGATTCAGCTTCAATTCTGGCGTCCAGACCTTCGTTTATCCGAGAGATTTTATCCGCGAAGAAGTTGTTAAATTGGTCACAGCAGGCCTTGGTTGGTTCAAGGATCTGGTTCGGGGCAGGGGGGAGCTGAGTTAGCTCCCTCACTACCCTGAACAACTCTGCTGGACGCGACTCCGCGGACGCGATACGAGCAGCAAAGAACGAATTCTTAGCTGCTTGTATCGCCTCTCCATAGTCCTTCAAATGAAGATCTAGGAGAGCCTTGTCGGATAAACGCTGGTGTTTCTGCCAGGTGCGCTCTAGCCGTCGCAGGACCCGCTTCCTTGCCCGGAGATCTTCCGTATACCAGGGCTTCCTTTTGGAAGCAGGCCTGAGAGGGCGCTTGGGAGCGATACTGTGTATAGCCCTAGAGAGATCCGTATCCCAGGTGTTAACTAGGGCATCAACAGTGTCGCCGTCACTTCCAACCATATACCCCTCTAGGGCTTCTTGGAACCTTTCGGGTTCCATCAGCCTTCGAGGGTGGACCATTCGAATAGGTCCGCCACCCCCGGAGGGGTTCTGGGTTGATGCCTTGATGCTTGCCTCCACCAGGAAATGATCCGTCCATGACAGGGCGGAAATGTTGGTAATTTCCGCCCACGGAGTTTCCATGTCCGTACAGAACACCAAATCGAGTGTATTCCCCGCAAAATGCGTTGGACCCGAAACCAGCTGGGACAGGCCCATGGCTGTCATGGTATCCATGAATTCCCGAGCTGCATCGGATGGAACATTGTTGGCCGCAAATTAATAATTATTATTATTAATGGTATAGTCCATATATATTCCTGGAACAGCAGAATTATTATAGAAGATTGGTTTATGCAGACTAATACACACACTCAGACATACTGATTCAGGACTCCTATATGATGTACCTTATGCTGTGCCCATTCTGCTTCTAAATCATATGCATAGTGAATGAACAGTGATCTCAAGCTTTCCCATTCCTGATTATCTGTTCTAAAAGTTCATCACAGATTCTCGACACTTCTGCCAATGCAATAAAGTAACCTTTCTTGGGATAAGTGTCAGAATATTCCATATTTCTTGGGATAAGTGTCAGAATATTCCATATTTCTGCCATTACTTGAGGTGTTGAACTTAAAGTAAGAAGAATCAGCTGGATTTTCTCTGTTAGTTATAAAATTAACTTTTTTAGAAAAACCTACAGCATGAGAGTTCTGTCATTGCATTTAAAGTTGAGAAATGTGCTGGTGAAGATCTTTGACAAACTCAAACACTTTAAAGCCAAAAACACATTAATTCATACTTCTTTTAGTATTCTTTAGAAGTGAAAACAAGTCAAGCCTTAGAAAATGCCTAAAATGTTAGTGCCTGGATTAAGCTGTGTATTGCATCTGTAAATTCGCAGTTCTCATTTTAAACAGGGGTGTGATATTAAAAGATTTAATTAAAGCTTCCTTTTGTAGTGCAGTTCATGAAGGGGAAGAGACCCAATTAACACAGGCTTTTATCAAGGGTTATTGATTCTTCATACAGTTTCCTATATCGTTTATAAACTCTGAAGCATCTGTCAAGGAATCTGGGTGCACAAAACAGCATGCATAAGAGCAGCTGTTTCTCCTTTATCATACTATTCCATTCCACTTCATTGTCATCTGCTTTTGATTTTTGTCTGTCTTGTTTGTTGCTAAGGAAACCAGGTTGCTGACTTTCAGCAGCAGCTGAGCATACAGATATATAGCATAGTTGATTTTTTGGCATTTGGGTTTGTGTGTGTGTGTAACAAAAACTTTTGATCATAGGTTTGAATTATTCTCTTTTGCTTTTTAAAAAAGAGAAATGCCATCAGAGGTTTACAAATATTCCACTGGAAGCACTGTGTGTGTGTGTGTTTCAGTTTCAGGGCCATATCAGGCAGACAATTGATTCCAGGCACCGAATGAGATTCTCACCTACATTGGCTCAAATAAGGGACTGCTCTAGAGCCGATATCTTTCTTACCCTGGCATATGAAAAAATAGTGTACCTGTTTGTACACAGTCAATGTATGAAAATTGGATGGCTGTCTAACTTTATTACATGATCTCCATTCTTGTAAACATTAACATTGGTATAGAAGAAGTGATCTGAACTGTTGAGATTATTTTGCATGCATTTTGGAGACTTAGGGTCACGGGCATTTTAAATGCTAAAAATCCTGGAGAACTGTTGGTTTATTAAAGCCATGCAGTGACCAAATTTGATGTTCTATACTAGCTTCATGAACTACGGTTTAGTGGGAACAAGCATTGTATTCATGTATTTCTTCCTTCTGTGAACCACCTCCTTTGTTGCTTCATTCCAGGGTTTCTCCCCTTCCCCCCAACTGTCCCATGCTTCATGGCATTTTTTAGTCACACCTAAAGCTTTTGATAGATCTTTTAGAGTTTCCTAGGTTGAAGAAATTTAGCTTGCTAGATAATTTACTGAGAGTTGATTGACGCTTTACAGGTATCTATACAGACTGAGATTGACACCTTAACGTAGTAAGTGATCACATTTCGGAAACAATGGGTATGTAGTAGCTGTGTGCTCTCAGATCATAGACAGAAACTCCCAAGAAGTACTATAAAGCAAAGCTGATTAATTCCAGAGTATTCCTTATTTTTTCTGTTTCTATTAGTTGAACAAAGATAGTCTTTCAAGCAAGCCACCCCCCCCCACACATTGTTATTAGAAGATTGTATATTAATGTGAAAGATGCTTTTATTAAGTAGAATCACTTTAAATACTGATGATTTAATAAATGCTTTTTATAAATGTAGGGGTCAACAAATTCTAAGTTATTTCATTCACCTTTGCAGTGTCTTCTGAAAATATGCCATCTCTGGATCACATGCAGTTTAGAGGCAGCCTAACCCTTGGATTCAAAAGGTAAGATTTTTTTGAATGTCGTGTATTTAAGATGATTTTAGTCCCTAATATTTTACTACCATTATATTTAGGGCATGTCTCTGTGTTTTGTTTTGTTTGCAAGTAAAGTAGATTTTAGTTTTTGGATTTCTTGCAATCTCAGAATCCAGACAGAATCATATAAGATGAGCCTGAGGAATTTGTGACTCTCCAGCTTTCAGGCCCACTATAGGGAAAGGAACATGCAGGAGAAGATCTGTTCTCAGTATCATCATTTTTGGCTAGACCAGCAGAGAATATATCAGTAGCTGAGGTCCAACAACAGAGAACTACAATTTTTCAATTCCTGAGATACCCTATCTCTGTTGTTGTGGAAAACAGAACAGTGGCATTCTACCTGTCTTTCTAATAGACAAAATGAACCCTAACCTGTGGGAAGTGTGGGATGAAATTTTTGAATTTTTTATGGCACAACCATATTGGGTTCCTTACAATTTACATATGCAGTATTTAACTGCTTTGTGCACATCATCACAATAATGGTTACAAGAGCCCTGAAAAGTGTGCATCAGTAATATTTCCATATTGTTGATGATTCACTGAGGCTGAAGTTGCCTAAAGTTACCTCTTATGTTTATAGCAGAATTTAGAATTGAGACTGCAGCACCTTCTATTACAGCTTATTCTTTTAGCCCCTGCATTAAACTAGTCCTTAGATTAGAATTGTGCAGGAATTTTAAGTCTTTTATGTTTGTCCTAACAATAGCACTTTGAATCAATTGGGCTTACATTTATTCAATAGGTTTACTTTAGTTGAGCATAACAGATGGATTTAGCTTTTAACATAAATTTGACCTCCTAGATGAAGTGTGTGTCTCCAACTTCCCATTTTAACATAAGAGCAAAGATTTAGAACTCTATCTCATGATTAATAAAATATGATACATGGAGCATGTATCCTATTAGAGTGACAGTTTTCTGTACAGTCATGCTGGTCACATAATCCACAGAGCTGTCCTTGACAATGCTGGCTCCCTTGGCTTAGTAACAGAGGTGAGCACCACCACCTACAGTTGGGCACAACTTGATAATCATGTCAAAGGGGAAACCTTTACTTTTTTCATGTTAGAGTGCCAGTTGCTCAAAGAGAGAGAAAACAAATTTTGACAGTGTGCAATCTAACTGTTCTAACAAAGCCAATACAGTGGTCCCCCGGGATACGAATCCCCCGGGTTAAGAAAACCCCGGGATCCGAAACCGGCGGGACCAAAAATTATCCCCCGGGATCCGAAAAAAAGTCCCTTCCCTTTTCCTCCGAGGCCAGGCTTCGAAGGACAAGGGACGGACTACCAAAAGGAAGCCCGATCCGGCGGATCGGGCCTTCCTTTCGTTGGGCGCGGAGGCCCGGCCTGGCTCCCCAAGCCAGGCCGGGCCTCCGCGCCCGAGACGAAAGGAAGCCCGATCCGCGGGATCGGGCCTCCTTTCGTTGGGCGCGGAGGCCCGGCCTGGCTCCCCAAGCCAGGCCGGGCCTCCGCGCCCGAGACGAAAGGAAGCCCGATCCGCGGGATCGGGCCTCCTTTCGTTGGGCGCGGAGGCCCGGCCTGGCTCCCCAAGCCAGACCGGGCCTCCGCGCCCGAGACGAAAGGAAGCCCGATCCGCGGGATCGGGCCTCCTTTCGTTGGGTGCGGAGGCCCAGCCTGGCTCCTTTCGCGTCAGGCCCGGAGGCCCAGCCTGGCAGGGGAAGGGAACCTTCCCTTCCCCAGCGAGGCTGGGCCTCCGCAGCTGACGAAAGGAAGGCCCGATCCGCTGGATCAGACCTTCCCTTCCTCAGCCAGGAGGCCCCCGCCAGGCCTCCGGAACGGATTACCTATTTCCTATGGGAAATAGGCCCCGGGTTACGAAATTTTCGGCTTACGAAAAAGTAGCCGGAACCAATTAATTTCGTAACCCGAGGGACCACTGTATTCTACAAAGAAGGCAAGGCAGCATTCTAGTTTGACATATATAGGGAGATGTGTGGAGAGTTTTTTTGTTTGTTTGTTTTAGTCATAAGAAATGTGATTATAGTATAAGAAATGCATTTCATACCTTGAGTTAGGTTTCTTACCATTGATTTCTAAAACTTCTGTTTTTGAAAACAGTCTGCAGACTATGGTCTCATGGTATCTGATCATTCTAACTTTCCAGCTCTTATCGGTGTATAAAATATTTGTTCAGTATAACTTAGAAAACATAATTTGTTTTCCAAATCCTCATTTGACATTTCTGTCCTGACACATTTAGCAAAATGTGGAGATCAGTGAAAATAAGGAAGTTCTGGGCAAAGGGATCTTCTAGCACCTTTGAGAGAAAGAAAGAAGTTTAGAGCATAAGCTTTTGTAGACTTATGTCTGCTTTCTCAGATACATCTGAGACCTTCATAATTACCAATTGCATATGATGCATCTGAGGAAGTAGACTTAAGTCTACAAAAGCATATGTTAACATCTTTCTTTTGTTCTCTCAGTTAGTTTCAAAGTTGCTACAAGATCCCTTTGCATATTGATCCATATTAACACAGCAATGTCTTCGAAGTTCTAGGCAATATACGGTAGTTCAAGAAGTATATTTACAAGCTGAAATGTGGCCAGAGAGAAGTGTCCAAGATGATAAAAAATCTTGAGCCTATGAGAAGTGGTAGAGGGGATTGGGGTATATTTAGCCAGGGGAAGCAAGGATTGAGAGGTGAAATGATGAACATCTTCAAAGATATGAAGAGATGGCATGTAGAAGATCGAGCAAACTTCATTTCTTCTACTTCAGAGTCTAGAATATGAACCATTGGATTCAAATTGCATGAAAAGAGATTCTAGTTAAACATTAGGAAGAACGTCCTGATGATAAGAGCTGTTGAACAGTGTGATAGACAACTTCTGAAGGTCGTGGGCTTATCTTAATTAGAGGTTGGATGTCTACTTGTGAATTGTAATTTGGTGGTGCAGTCCTGCACTGTCGGAGGGTTGGAGTACGTTGCCCTTCTGGTTGCTTCCAGTTCTGTGATTTTAAATTTTTATGTACGAGGGGGTATCCAGAAGTTTTAATGATCACCTTTTTAAAAAATTGACAGAAAGTTTGTTTTGATTTGTAGCTGTTAACTTATCTCTATGTAGTCACTATCTAGATTTATACAATTTTCCCAGTGTATCCTGACCCTGATATTGTACAAGTCTGCAGATTGCACCTTACGAGAGGATATCATAAAGTAATAATTATCACCCGGAAGCTATTATGGCATATTGATGAAATTTAGTCAGTGTCATCATTGGTCCCTAAGTGCACGTTGCTGAGAAAATCAGCTCATTGTGTCCTTTTTTCTTTTTTTTTTTTTTTGGTGACTGGCTCTGCCAGAAGTGACTAAAGTGTAAAATCCTCATCAGGCAGAATCTGCAGGCTTCTACAATATCAGGTATTCAGAGGGTCAAGATACGCTGGGGGAAATGTATAAATCTAGATAGTGACTACATAGAGATAAGTAAACAAACTTTCTGTCAATTTTTTTAAAAGGTGATCATTAAAACTTTTGGATACGCCCTCATAAGTGATGCAGGGTGCATCTTCACATTATTTCAAAGTGTTTTGGAGGATACAATTTAAACTTTTATATGTTATTTATATTCATAAAAACTACTCTTACATCTTTTAAATATATTTACCTAACTTTTTTTAGATTTGCATGTAAAACCTTTTAATCAAAATACACAAATCGATGGTTTTCTTTTTGTCTTGGATAAAGTAAAAAGTGAACATCCTTAAACTGAAGAATCTCTTTTCCTAATGCTTCTTCTGATTGAAAAGCAATTAGTAATGATGAAGATGGCTCTTTAGGTTCCATATTTTTCTCTGTGTTCATTTTATTTCCTCTTATGCTTTCAAATTAGTGAGGCAATACCATTCTACTTTGAATATGCTGGAGAAAAATTCTGTTTATTGAGAAGGGGTTTGGTGTGGAGAGAGAGAAAAAGATTCTGTTAGATTCTGACAAGGACGATATTTCATGAAATTAATGTCTGGTGTGAAGCAGTAGCAAATCCCCCAAATATTAAATTGGTATTTGTCATTGTGTCAGTGGACACCCTGAACTTTAAATTCAGACCATATGCATAAATGTTGTTTGTCACTTGTAAGATTCTTCCTCATTCCAGAAATAATCTATAGGAATTTTGAGAGTTGTTTTGTAAGTGCATAACATCACCACTCAAAGAGATAAACACTGGAGAAGTGACAAGTACAGCTAACTCTGCACATCTGAAAGCTTCTGGTGCCCTAGATGCTTGCATAACTTTTCACCTCTGCTAGTTCAGAACGTACTTGCTGATCACTATTGGAGTGACACCTTTTTTGGAAAAAAAAAAAAGCACCTCCACTTTAACTTCTGTTTTCTGGAGAAGAATCTTATATGTTTCTTACTGAGGATTATAGCAGTTTTCAAGATGAACTGGTAGTCTCCTGGTCAGTTCTCTTCATACATTGATACATTCCCTACTGTCTTCTAGCAGAGAGCAGATACCTGACCTCAGTGGTGGTCTCAGCGGTTCCAGCAAAAAGCTTTGTTCATGGCAAGAAATATACTCTTCCTTTCCTTTAGATCAGTTTCTTGAACTTGGTGTATGCATGTCCTCAAGTTAGTGTCAACCCATGGCATCCCCATGAATTTCATAGGATTTTCTTAGCCAAAGAATACTCAGAGATGGTTTTGCCAGTTCTTTTCTCTGAAATATAGGCTACATCATCTGATATTTGCTGGTGGTTTTCCATCCAAGCACTAACTAGGGTTGACCCTGCTTAGTTTCCAAGATCAGGTGGATCTGATGGCTTTAAGGAAGTGGTGCCCTCTAGATGTTTAAATTACAGTTGGACATCAGCTCAATCAGCATGGTTGATGCTCCGGATGATGAGGGTTATAGTCTGAGCATTTAAGTTTACAAAACTATGAAAGTTTTTTGTAGGGCTTTCGGGCTATGTGGCCATGTTCTAGAAGAGTTCCTTTCTGATGTTTCGCCAGCATCTGTGGCTGGCATCTTCAGAGATGCTTTCCGCACTGGGAGGGGATGCTGTGGTAGCACTACTTCAGCATGTCATCAATACGTCCCTTAGGGAAGGAGAAATTTCCACCTCAACTCAAGCAGGCTGTGGTTAAGCCTCCATTGAAGAAACCCTCCCTTGACCCCCAGTTAAGAGACAACTACAGACCGGTCTCCCTATTACCATTCCTGGGCAAGGTGATTGAGAGGGCAGTTGCCCACCAACTCCAGGCAGTCTTGGATGAAGCCGATTATCAGGACCCATTTCAAACCGGGTTCAGGACAGGCTACGGAGTTGAGACAGCCATGGTTTCCTTAATCAATGACCTCCGTCTGGGCATGGACAGGGGAAGTGTGACCCTGTTAGTGCTCTTGGACATCTCAGCAGTCTTTGATACCATTGACCATGGTATCCTTCCGGAACGCCTGGGAGAGTTAGGCATCGGAGGCACTGCACTCCAGTGGTTCCGGTCCTATCTCTCAGGTAGGTTCCAGATGGTGAAGCTGGGAAACAACTGCTCTTGTAAAAGAGAGCTGACATCTGGCATCCCTCAAGACACCATCCTGTCTCCCATGCTATTTAACATTTACACGAAGCTGCTGGGAGAGGTCATCCGGAGACATGGGGTGCGGTGTTATCAGTACGCTGATGACACCCAAATCTATTTCTCTATGTCTCTGACTGCTTCAGTGACTGAGGATGGCATCTCTCCTCTGAATGCCTGCCTTGACCCGGTAATGGGCTGGATGAGGAAAAACAAGCTCAGGCTGAATCCAGAGAAAAGAGGTGCTTGTAATAGGTCCCCCAGGTCCAGGGATGGAGATTCATCAACCAGTCCTGGACGGGGTCACACTTCCCCTAAAGGACGAGGTTCGTAGCCTGGGGGTGCTCCTGGACTCCTCCCTACAATTGACATCACAGGTGGAGGCGATTGCCAGGAGTGCCTGATATCAGCTTCGGCTGATAAACCAGCTATGTCCCTACTTGGGCAAGGGGGACCTAGAAACAGTAGTACATGCACTGATAACCTCTTGTTTGGATTTCTGTAATGCACTCTACATGGGGCTACCTTTGTACCAGGTTTGGAAGCTTCAATTGATCCAAAACACAGCGGCCAGATTGTTAACGGGGGCTTCAAGGATGGATCACATCACCCTCATCTTAAAATCTTTGCACTGGCTGCCAATCTGCTTCCTGGCGCAATACAGAGTGTTGGTCGTTACCTTTAAAGCCCTATATGGCTCGGGCCCAGGTTACTTGAGGGAACGCCTCTTCCTACATAATCTGCCCTGCACCCTAAGAACTACTGATAAGAAATTGTTAAATTACAAGCACACGAGATTAACATCCACATCTCGTTTAGCATTCTCAGCTGTGGCTCCAAAGTTATGGAATGACCTGCCAGAAGAGATCTGTCTGATACTTACATTGGAGGCGTTCAGAAAAGCACTAAAGACGGACCTCTTCCGGCGGGCATATCCACCTGACCTTATCGAATTCCCCCACTGAATCAGAACTACCCCCCAGGATATGTTGCTGATGTAATTTATTGATTTTAATCTGTTGTATTGTTATATTGAATTTTATTGTATTGTATTGTATCTTGCCATGTTGTAATCCCGCCTTGATCCGCAGGGAGAGGTGGGAAATATAAATAAACTTTTATTACTATATTATTATTTTCCTCTAGGATGCCTAAACTTTGTCCTTCAGTATTGAGGTCCGCTGTAGGAAGGGAACTGTCATAAACAGTTAATTGTCTGTCATGTAGAGCAGGGGTGGGAAAGAGCAATAGTACTGGTAATAGCAAGTACATTTCTATACTACTTACCAGTGAACTAGCACTCCCTAAACGGCCTACGAAGTAATGAAAGGCTGAGTGGACCTTGGGAAGCCTCCTCTAGGATTGAATGTTGTCACTGCAGTACCAGCATTTAACCACTGCCCAAATAGGGCTTCACCAGTGCAACCTCTGAGTCAGCTTGATTGGTTCCTGAAACCTCCTTCCAAGGCTCCCCATCATTGAAAAAAAAAAATTGCCCTGATTTTGGACAACCCCCCCCCCCCTGGCCAATGTGCAGAAGTCCTCCCAAATATTTGAAAACGTGCACAAAAGATGGCAGATTGGGAATTGTTTTATGTGGGATGGGAAGACAGGGGGGGATTTACTGTTCTCTGATGAAATGTAAAATTTTCCTACCTCTAGGCAGGATGTTTGTATTGACAGGACTCTTGAGATTAATTTGATTTTCTCTTTGGGTTCATGGAGATGGAAAAGATGGTGGAGTGTAGTCTAGGAGAGACAGAGGTGGAGTTGGAAGATGCTGAAGGAAGCAGGCTGAAGAAAAGGTGCCAGCCATATTAATGTATGTTCTTCTGAGTGGGACAGTTTGATGCATTTTTGCTTGAGCTTGTTTTAGATTCAGAAAGATACAGTGGGCCCTTGTTATCTGCTGGGGTTTGGTTTCAGGACCCTCCATGGATAACAAAATCTGTGGATGCTCAAGTCCCATTAAAATACAATGACATAGCAAAATGGTGCCCCTTATATAAAATGGCAAAATCAAGGTTTGCTATTTGGAATGTATGTTTTTTCTGAATATTTTCAAGCTGTGCATGCTCGAATCCATGGATAAAAAAAATCCGTGGATAAGGAGGGCCAGCTGTAATAGAGAGTGAGAAGCCTTGATCACCATACAATCCAAAATGCAGGTTTGAATTTTTAAGTTCAAAGAACCTCACAGGAAAACACAACTGACTGGGCTTCTCTGGGAAGAACATTGTTTGTTTTGGTTCTGTGACTAATCTTGCCACTCTAGAGTGGCAGCCTGAGAATATCTGCTGTGAACTACTTTGATGTCATTGAATTGATGTGTCAGATCAGTTGATTGTCATTTCATAGCTGAACCTGCCATGGAAAAGTCATCCAAGCTTGGAAGCTGCATTTTGTTTCCTCTGTGGTTCTCTGCTTGGCTCACGTTCAAGTTAGTATGCTTGAGGCAGTAAAGGCTTAAATAAATACCTTTTAGAAATAATGTTCTTACCTCATAATATAGCAGGCAAAACTATTAGTATGTTTTATAGATGATGAAAGATCTGGAATGTATTTATCAAATGCAACACTAGGATGTGAGATTCATTTCCAGATTGTAGGATTTGTGTTCATTGAATTAAGCATGGAAATACAGTTTGCTCTGTCCTTTTTGAACCACTGCATTATTTCCCCATTTCTACCTTGGACCTCTTATGGACCTATCACCAAATATCAGTAAAATGTCTTTTAAACACACATTTTATGCTACTTCTTATAGCATTTTTCTGACAAATTTTGATTACATGTTTTTCCTTGGTTGCCCATGTCTGGGTGCAAACAAAACAAAACACAAACAAAAACAAACAAAAAAACTTGGAAAGCCACATATGTTCTACATCCTTGTACATGTATGTGCCCACCATGTACATGTACCCACTGATGAGTCTTCCTGTAATGTACATGCACTACCCCACCAGGAATAATGGGATCCATAAATGGTTTAAATTGCAATACTTATGCAGGTGCAGTAGTAGTTAAGCTATCCAGACTTCTGCAGCATTCCTGGTCGAACAGAGCCTTCTCTTTTATTCTAGCAGTACAAGTAGCACACAGATGTGGCAGAGAGGGCCCAGTTATAACTTGATCAGTACACTTTAGTGGAGCCTCATCAAACTTGGAATTAATTTTTAAAACTCAAACAGGAATCCAGTTCTGTATCTATGGTTATCAGTCAGTCTCTCTCTTTCTCTCTCTCTGCTGTGCATATGTGTCTCCTCAGCAGTAGACAAAAAGCACTTTGCATAATTTTACGATCAAATACAACAGTTGTGTTTTTATATAGCATCTCCAAATGTTTAATTCATTTCTTTCATGTGAAGTAGTTGTAACCCTTAACAACAATCTTATACAGTTAGCTAGCGTTGTTATTATTATTATTATTATTATTAACCTTTATTTATATAGCACTGTAGGTTTACACAGTGCTGTACATATAAACTTATAATTAGACGGTTCCCTGCCTCAGGCTTACAGTCTAAAAGACACGACACAAAAGGAGAAGGGAAAGGTGATGAGGAAGGGTATCAGGTCCGGTGGTTCTTCTCTCCCTCTGAGGCCTGGACCAAGGCAGATGGACTAGAGGGAGGTCTCAGCTTCATAATGGACAGTTAAAACGGGGCAGACAAAGCCACACATCTGGGAACGCTTCTCTAAACAATGTAGTCTTTAACTCAGTTTTGAAACTGGTTAGAGAAGTGATGAGGCGTGCATGTAGAGGAAGAAGGTTCCAGAAGTGAGGGGCAGCAAGTGAGAAAGGACGAATCCGGGACAGGGCAATGGAAATCCTCAGCTGGGACAGGAGACCTTGACTACCAGAGCGGAGGGGAAGAGAAGGAGTGTGAGGAGAAAGAAGTTCAGACAAGTAAGGAGGGGCCAGTCCATGGAGGGCTTTGAAAGTCAGTAACAAAAGCTTGTACTGGATGCGGAAGGGGAAGGGGAGCCAGTGAAGGGAGGATAAGAGAGGAGAAACATGGTCAAAGCAGCGAGCAGATGAAATAATACGTGCAGCTGAGTTCTGGACAGAGATTAAAGGATGGAGGTGAGAAAGAGGAAGCCCTGTCAGAAGAAGGTTACAATAATCTAGTCGTGAGACCACCAGGGCATGGACCAGAGTCTTGGCAGTGGAGGCTGAGAGGAATGGACGGATTTTAGCAATGTTGTAGAGAGAAAATCTATAAGTCTTGGCAGTGGCCTGAATCTGGGGGATAAATGACAGAGAGGAATCAAAGATGAAACCAAGACTACGGACTTGCTGAACTGGATGAATAGAAGTGCCGTCAACAGAAACAGAAAAGGAGTATTAAAGGGGGGGCTTAGATGGGAAGATGAGGAGCTCTGTCTTAGACAAGTTGAGCTTCAAGCACCAATGTCGCATCCAGTGAGAGATGGCAGCCAGACAAGAGGAGACTTGCTGTTCAAGCCCCGGCAGAAGGTCAGGGGTGGAAAGATATAGCTGAGTGTCATTGGCATACAGATGATAGGAGAAACCTAAAGAACTGATGAATTTGCCTAGGGACAGTGTGTAAAGAGAGAACAGAAGGGGACCCAAGACAGAGCCCTAAGGAATTCCAACAGATAAGGGGACAGAGGAAGAGGTCTGGCCATCTGTGACCACTGCAAAAGATCTGTCTGATAAGTAAGATTTAAACCAGTTGAGAACAGAGTCAGAACACGAGGTTAGAAAGTAAGTCAAGCAAGAGACAGTGATCCACTGTGACGAAGGCTGCAGACAGATTAAGAAGGATGAGAATAGAGTAGAGGCCATTCGCCTTGGCCTGCAAGAGGTCGTTTGAGATCTTGGTGAGGGCTGTCTCTGTAGAGTGCCGTGGGCGGAAACCAGACTGAAAAGGGTCCAGGATGGAATTGTCCTCGAGAAACTCAAGACAGCGAGAATAAATGACCCGTTCCAGAATCTTAGAAAGGAAAGGAAGGGGAGAGTTCAGACAGTAGCTAGACAAAGAAGAGGGGTCGAGAGAGGGTTTCTTCAGAACTGGGGAAACGAGAGCATGTTTGAAGTCCAAAGGGAAGGAACCTGAAGAGAGAGAGAGATTAAAGATATAGAGGAGTGAGGGCAGAAAAGAAGGGGTTATAGAGATTAGAAGATGGGAGGGGATAGGATCAAAAGAACAAGTTGTAGGTTTCGAAGAATGTAGCAGTGTAGAGTTCATCCAGAGAAACAGGTGGAAACACAGAGAGTTTATTAGTAGAAGGCACTAGGAGATTAGTGGTAGGAGGCAAATCAGGAGGAACAATTTCAGATCGAATAGTAGTGACTTATGTGAGGAAGTAGTTGGCGAAGTCAGTTGGGGAAAATGATGAGAAGACAAGGGGAGAAGAAGGTTTGTTAACCTCCAGACTGCAGATAGCTGGGGCAGAGGGAACCAAGGCTGAGAGAGAATGGCTTTTCTAAGGGATCCCAGTTAGTTCTTGTCAAACTTGAGGCTCAAACTGGTTCGGTCTCATTCATAGCACTATACAGTCGTCCCCCGGGTTACGAAAGTAATCCGTTCCGGGATTACTTTCGTAACCCGGAAGCTTTCGTTTCCCGGGGGACCGCTAAACTCAATGGACCGCGCGGCCGATTTAAAGGGGCCGCGCGGTTTTTTTATTCGTATCCCGGGGGATCTTTCGGATCCCGAGGGATATTGTAGCGGTCCGGCGGCTTTCGGATCCCGGGGTTTTCGCAACCCGGGGGATTCGTAAGCCGAGGGACCACTGTATATATATTTTAAAGGACTGAATGTATTCAGAGAGAATAGGCCTATTAACCTTTCCAAAACCCACAAAACAGTGGATTGTCCAAACAAAATGCACAAAAATACATAATGCAAGCTTTTCAAGCTGTACTTGCGTCTTCACCAAGCAAAGGTGTTAAACTTCCTACATGAGAAAAACAGCAACAACAAAATTACAAAGTTGGTCACAGGATTCCATTTTTCTCAAGTATTGTTGGTGTATTGTTCTTTGGAGAGATATCCAAGCAAGCAGCTCCCTCATCCTTCTGGCTATGTGGCACTTGGAACAAAGCATTCCAGAGTGCAGGAGATAAAATTTGAATTCTACTAGCAGTGCAAAAAGGTTGTTCTTCTGAGATCCTAGATATTTCCATCCTTTGTGAGGTCACAGCCCCTTTGTTAGGCAAAAACCATTGAATCTCTCAAGAAAAGCCTCCATGCTTTTGCATTAGGAAAATTTTAAGTGGTGTTTTGGTAAAACATGCCAAATGTAATCCCAAATCTTAAAAAAAGTTTTACCTTTGTTTTAGGTAAAAACTCCAAATAGCAAAGTTCCGATCCATTGTCTTCCAGTTGGTTGCTGGCAGTATCAGCTTGAACCTCTCCACCTTAGGCTGTCTTGTGTACTTTTATGATCCTTAGACACCATCTGGAAACCAGAAAGGTTGGCCACTGCCTAATACGGTGATAATGGTCTGTGTTATGTTTCATCAATTGCGCCAGTTTATCAGTCAGACTTTAAGCTGCCCACTTCCAAGGATATCTACAGTTCCAGAGATCCACACTGGTTTCCAGCATACTATTTATAACTAGTAATTGTGGATCATCTGCTTCAAGCTGCAGGAAAAGAGATTCCACCTCAACATTAGGAGGAACTTCCTGACAGTAAGGGCTGTTCGATGGTGGAACACACTCCCTCGAAGTGTAGTGGAGTCTCCTTCCTTGGAGGTTTTTAAGCAGAGGCTGGATGGCCATCTGTCGGGGATGCTATGATTGGGAGTTCCTGCATGGCAGGGGGTTGGACTGGATGGCCCTTGTGGTCTCTTCCAACTCTATGATTCTATGATTCTATGTGATATGATAAATAAACCTGATTCTTCTAAGATGGAAGTAACTTAAGTTTTTATTCTGTATTTTTGAGTGCAAGACCTTTTTGTGCTGGACGTGTGTGATACAGGGATGTTGATTATGGCAAAGTTTTTGTGCTTTCTGAGGGTTAGATTTTAAGAGCTGCTATGCATATAGTATTTCATAAATCTGCCATAAGTGTTTTATTTTAAAATGTATGAAGTCTTTCTCTTTCTCTTTCAAGCTGGTGAAACTGTTGCATATTTGGAAAGAAGGAAGGGATTGTATGTGTGAGATATCTTAATTAAGAATACTGTCTGATTTTAGATATGGAGATAGGTTAAGTGGTATTCTTGTCCTGAAAACCTTTAAGAGGACAGTTGAAGTACGGTATATGTATTCACGTTTAATGTGTGGAATGGTTAGCCACATATTAACAGGATTAATCATGCAAATTAATAAGACTATTTAGCATTATTTTTAAGGAAATGGCCCTGAGCATGTTGGAATGTATATTATTTTCTCCATCATGAATTTATTATTTGAGTTCGTTACTCAAGTCAGGTTTTACTGTTACTCTTATTGTTGTGATTCACCATACAAAGACCCATTGTTGGTGGACATTCAGAGATGCGAAGAACCTTAACTTTACGTCAGTTTGCCTTTGTTATATGAACTGACATTACACATACAGTGAGCCCTTGATATGTGTTGGCAATTCATTCTAAGACCTCTCGTGGATACCAAAATCCATGGATGCTCAAGTCCCATTAAATACAATGGTGTAGTAAAATGTTTTCCCTGATATAAAATGGCAAAATCAAGGCTTACTTTTTTTGAATTATTATATTTTTTAATGTTTTTAAGCGGTGGATGCTTGAATCCATGGATGCAGAGGGCCGACTGTATATTGCTATTTTATTTTCAAACCTATGTGTAAACACAAGCTAGAAAGGCATTGAAATATATTGAGGTCATGAACTCTAAATATAGCCAAATGTATGTGTGCTATTATGCATATTGTAACACGATGACAGAAAATTAAATCTGCGCCAAAATATGTATTTTTTAAAATATTTCTCGCCCATACAAATGTCCTGTCATGTTTATTTGTACAATTTTCTTTTTAAAAGAAAAGACTAAATTAAGGTAAACTTAGTAATGTCTTCTATTTGTTATCCTCTGCTGCCACCTACAGGTCTGGTGATGTAGATCTTTGGAGTAAGGTAAGAGAAGGCTGTAAAACTGAAACAAGAATTTTAAATGCTTTTGGCTCAAAATATGATTTCCAAATACAAATAAATAAATTGATGTAATTTATGCTTGCAGCTTGTTAGGTACATATTTAAGCTATGCCATGATTTATCCAAACTTAATCACTTTTAATTATTACAATAGGGGATGGCAAGTATGTACTTTAATAATCTCCCTCCAAATCAATATAATGAAAGTAGGAGTATTCAGATGTTTTTGAGAAGCAGCTCTGAGCATTTGTCACAGTGGGTATGTTGGTTGAGGTTAATGGGAGCTAAACTCCAGCAGCATCTGGAGGGCCCCATGATTTGCAGCCGTGCTTTGTCTGTTGATCAGTTTGGACTATGCTTCTTGTCAGCACAAAAGTGTCACATGGGTTGGGGGTGGGAAATCTAGCCATTATCCCAGGCAAACAATTCACCAGGCTGGAAAGCCTGGCAGTTTTGTGTGGCAACTCCACATATACATTTCACGTTGGAATTGCTACCCATTCTGCCCATGCTAAGGGAGTGCAAGGAACTACCACTTGAAAAGGAGTACTGTACTTCAGTGGCCCTCTGTGTGTGACTGGAACAGCTACTTACCATCTCTGCTAATGTAACATTTCTTTGTTGTTGTTGTGTGCATTCAAGTTGTTTCCAAGTTATGACAACCCTGTCACAGGATTTTCTTGGCAAGCTTCTTCAGAGGGGGGTTGTCATTGCCATCCTCTGAGGCTAAGAGAGTATGGCTTGCACAAGGTCACCCAGTGGGTTACCATGGCTGAGCTGGGACTTGACGCCTGGTGTCCAGAGTTATCATCCAACCACTACACCACATTGGCTCTCTTTTCTTGCTTGTTTTTAATTATGTGTAAACATGTGAAGGATGGGAAGGAAGGAAGGATGGATTACAACTTCAGTAGGCCCACATAGTAAGTTTAGAGCATTTTCTATATATTGGCTATTTACTTTTCTAAGTTAAGCAGCTTGCAAGGCAATCATACACCAGGAATCACAATTCCTTTTCATACTGGATCATAGTATCGAAAAGATAATAAATTTTTGCATTGTGTAGTTTGGCGAATCTTTTAAATTTAAATTCCCTCCTATTAGAAGCATTATTGGGGACGTGGGTAATTAGCTATGCCAGTGCCAGACTGACATGACTGAAGGGTTTGATGAATATGGTGTTGGTTTAGAGCCAAAACAAATCCAAAGTGTTTGCTCCCTTACCCTGTTTCTGAACCTTATACAGTGGGGCCTCCTTATCTTCGGACTTGCCACCTGCAGATGTAAGCAATTCTGGACCGCAAGCCCTGTTGCCTCCAATGACGGCACATGCACACAGCTGCACTAGCAGGTGTGTGCATGTCACACTGGCATCTGGACTTGAGGTCCAGCGCTTTTGGGTATCGGGGGGGGGGGGGGTCTGGAATGGATCCATCAGGCCTGGCCTAGATTTAAGTGGATGAGCCCTCCCTTTGTCATCTTCATCATCAGAGGGAGAGAGAGGCCTGCCAGCTCCATCAGGCCTGGCCTGAACTAAGAAGAAGAGCCCTCCCTCCAGTCCATCTGCCTTGGTCCAGGCCTCAGAGGGAGAGAAGAACTTTTGGATCTGATCCCAAAATAATAATTGTAAGCCGCTCTGATAACCGTTAAGGCTGAAGGGCGGGTTATAAATACTCAAATAAAAAAAAAATCCCCCACTAGATACCAAGGTCTGACTGTGTCATGGCCAGCCAAGAGATGGAGTCGGAGGATGAGGAGGAGGACATGGTTCCTCAGGAGTAAGAGGAATTGGAGGCTAGACCAGGTCCCAGCTCCAGGAGTGGGATCCCAGCCAGGCTCTAGCACTGTGGAGCTCCCTTCAGATGCTCAGCAGCTAAGTGTGGCTCCAAAGGAAGAATCCAGCTTGGAGGTTCCCTCCTTTAAGGAAAGGAGGGCTGAGAGTGCTTGCATGTGTCGGTCCCGCAGGCTTGCAGAGAAGCAAGCTGTTAATAAAGCACAGCTGACAAGAGGGAGGGTGTCTCCTACTTAATTACCTGTGGGATGCCATCCCTTTGCCAGAACTTATTGAAAGTCTCTTGGTGTGACTGTGTGCTGGCTTTGTGTCTCTGGAAATCTGGTTTGCCTTGATCTTGGAACGACTTGAACTTCTGCTGCTTTCTCCTTGCCCTGACCTCGGACCGGACTGACTTCTGTAACCTCTCCAACCCTGTCCTCGGCTCTGGCTTTTGGACTAGTCTTAGGAACAAGATTTAGGTTTGTGGAACTGCCTTATCAGCTTTGGTTGGTGTGTGCTGGCTGCAGTCCAGGACAGACTGTAGTTGCTACCAGCTATGGGAATTTTATTGGTGTGAGCTTCTTATCTACAAAAGATTCCATGGGTGGAAAAGGACCCTGTCATTACCACCACTAAAGCTCTTCTTTCTCAGCAAGAGGGTATGTCCACTTCAGCCTAAATCTTCCAGCCAGGCGCACTGGGTGCTAGAATTCCCCTGTTAGATTGCATCCCTAAATGCAATTACTAGGGATGACACTCCACTGAAATGGAGCTGTGTAACCTGGAAAGAATTGCACTGTTGTGAAGTGCAGTGCTGATGGCTGTGTCCTGAACCAGAAGTATATTTCCAGACTTCAATGAAATTTCAGCATAGTGATTTTGACAGTGGGCTAGTTTGGCACCTTTTTTTTTTAAAGCAACAAAATTGTCATGCTCTTCCACATTATACAAATTGTGGCAGAGATCTCTGAAAATATTCTCTCCATGACACATGGCTTTCCTATTAATATGTATTGCACATTATTTGTAGCAAATGTGCTATTAGGGATGGGAGGGATTATTTTTATTCTTTACTGAAACTGCCTGTGATTCAGCTATTCTTCATGTATGCAACCACAATTCCTATACCACCAAATCCAGCCAGATTGATGGCAGCAGTGCTGATGATTTGTTCAGATGCCATGTGGGAAAAAGGCACAGTGAATTCAGTCCTCTGCACATCTCAGGTATAGCTGGTTGGGGTGGGGTGGTGGTGGAGCTTTCTGCCTCAAAATGTACATACAAACCTGTTTGAAGATTAACAGCTGGCATGGTGGTTGGTGTGTTAGATTACAACTCTGGAGGCCATGGTTCAATTCCTAGCTCAGCCATTGGGAGACCTTGGGCAAGTCACACACTCTCAGCCTTAGGGGAAGGCAATGGCAAAGCTCTGAATCTTGCCGAGAAAACCCCATGATAGGTCCACCTTAGAATTGCCGTAAGTTGGAAATGACTTGATGGTACATAGTAACAACAACAACAAACTTTTTCAAATGCTAAACTCATTATTTCTTGGATATGTCAGTTCTGTATATTTTTGTGTAAAACTTCCTATCATGTTTCATTTTATAACAAAGATATTCAAATATTCATATAGAAAACTGAATATTTGAAAGCTGAGAAAAAAAGAGTAATCAAAGAGTCTCATCTCACATTAAAAAAAACCAAAACAAGCAAAGAGCCCCAAGTGCCAATCATGCTATTGGTTGGCTTCCTGTAACATTTGCTTGAACCAATAAAGTAAAATGTAGAATATAATTCATAGGCACTAAAAAAAAAAATCCCTGTAGGGAATTAAAATACTGGATTGATTTTTTCTTCTTCAGGCTTTATAATAAGCTGAATAAAAATATGGCCATATGTAAGTGAACGATAAAATATAAATAAGAACAAGGGACAAAATCCAGCTTTGCATTGATGATAGTAATGGAATGTTCTCCTCCCCAGTATTCTGACACCTTTTGTGTCAGTTCAAAAGTGGCTCCAGAGGGCTCTTCTATATTCTAGAACTAATTTGGGGGACACATGGAGAGCCCATAGCAGAAGTTGGCTGGGCTTGCACTGAGACAGTAGACCCACCACTTCATTCTCCCTGGCATCACTCAGATTGAACTGTTAGTCGTTTTTTTTAAAAAAAATGAAATACATAGCTGATATATGTTAATACAAAGAAATTGGGAGTCTCTAATTACTACCCCGACCCCCACCCCCATGCATCAGTGGTTAACAGTTGCTCAAAGCAGTTCCTTTCTTATCACCTATATGGGTAAGATATATGAACACAATCATGGAGAGACTTTCTTATTTCTGTGCTTCAATATACATTCTAGTGTGCAGCATACATACATTTTAAAAAAAGGTTTTCAAAAAAATATTTCCTTTTACAGAGCGAATTGCTATGATGTGGCATAGAATAATACCTTACTGGAGAAATGCTTTATTATTTGTAGAATTCAATTTCAGATACTATTTGCCCTTGCTTGCTACTCTTGGCTGCAGTGTACGATTATTCTGTCTTAACAGATAACAGAACTGTTGTACAAGGATGGACGTTATTGCCAGACGCCTCCAGGACCAACTGGTAGAGTTTCAATTTCTATGATTGTAACTTATCCACAAATCCGTTCTTCTGTGTAATGATGGGCTTGAGGGATTACAACAGTAAACACTGATTACTTCTTTTTGAAAGTGAAATTTGAAAACATGTTGGGTAAAATCTTTATCCAGATAATCACAGTATATTTTATGAATTCCATCAGATTTTATTAGGGATTTTTTCCCTTTTTAATTAAAAATGTTCCTGGTTCTCATGTGTTAAGTAAAATAGAGACGATTGAACACTAATAATATAATCAAAGCATTTAAATATGTTTTTAGCAGATGTGAGCAAATTTCTTGATTGTAGAAAGGTATTAAAACATGGATTTTAATTATTTTGTAATATTTTAGAGCAAAACAGTATGGTGTCACAAATACACTACTTTTGGAAAAAGCTGACATCTGCTGAGAATTGTTTAAAATATAAATACAGTGCATGTCACTATGTGGTTCTTTCATGGAAAGCTCATTAGTTCTTCCTCATGCTCCTATACATTTTATGCTTGAGTGCCAAAGAAAATTAGTGCTGTTAGCTATACGGCATCTTTTGTTAATCTTGATTTTCATTGGCTAATAAGCAACTCTCCACGGGATTATTGGATCTGGTTGTTAAAAATCATTTAATACTCTTTATTGTGTTCGCGTTCACTCTCTAGCTGCAGTAAGCATTGTAAATAATGTGAAATATACAGACTTGTGTACACAGCGCTTTAGGAAGCTCTCTTTATTTCCTTTTGAATGAATGACAAAATATTTATGGCAACTATTTTGGGGTAGTGGGCTGGAGAGTGGGGAGAGGCCTTGGGCAGTACTGCTTCTGTCACACAGCAGTGGAAAAAATAGATTGAAGAAAGATTCTATACTGAAAAGCTGTCACTGGGTTTGAAAATAATTAATATTCCTTTCACTCACCAGTTAGATATGTGCTCCCAAACCACATAATCTCTATGCCTCAGTGATCATTGTTGCCATTTCAGAGCCTCTCATCAGGGTGACATCTCACACCAAAATGATTTCTTATAAATTAATCTTGATAACATGACAGTGTCAGTAATTTTAGTGGAATTCTTTCTCTTGTTTTTTCCCCCTCCACAGAAGCTGTTGGCTATTTTCTTTATAGCTTGATTGACAGCATGAGTGACTCAGAGGTACAGGCCAAGGAGGAGCAGTTGAGACAATACTTCCATCAGCTGAAGAAGATGGTACCATTTCATTTTTTGCTACATAATGCCTGTCCTGTCTGACATGTATCTATTAGATTTGAAATTGCAGCTTTTAAGTACAACCAGACCACTTCTCAATGACATGCAAGTGCTAGAGACTTAAATTATGTCTGAAATTTGTCTAACAGAAATTATCTCAGTTTGGTTGTGTTTTTAAAACTCATGTAATTTTCTCCATCTCTTGGTACAGAATATAGTAATCCCTTTTCACATCTTCAGAGGTATTCGCAATCTACTGGACAAGTACCATGTTCCTGAATTAATTAAGGTCTGTAGTGGTAAACTAAATGTTTTATTTATGAATATAGAAAATGTGTTTATACTTCCCATACACAGTTATCTTTGAAAGATTTCTGATTTAAAAACAAACAGCTTATACTTTTTGCTTAATTCTGAAGCATATTTGTTTTGGATACAGAATTTTAAAGCACACAGTATGAGGGTAGGGGAAATGAGCTAACAGGAAAGACTCCTGAATTTTTATAGCATGGTTAGGAACATTCCTGTGGCATCCATTTGTTCCATTTTAATTAGTTTATTATATTTATTTGGAATATTTATATTCAAATAAATTCTTACACATGCATTGTATTTTAGGATGTAATTGTACTGACTGATGGAGAAAAGTTTTCACAAGGAGATGCATCAAAAGTACGTACACTGACAATCATCTCAATTTCTTTGCTAGTAATCTAATTTTTATTTTGTGACAAAAAAGATACTTAGCTTCCAAGGTATTTGTCTATTTTATTGTGCATCCATTCAGTTTCATTTTATAATTTCCTAATGTTAATTAGTGAAAATATTTATCTGTTAGGGAGGATATCTAGTTAATATTCTTGCTTTTCCACAAACTGTTCAGTGACATGGGATGCTTAGTTCCTCCATTTAAACACAAAGCTACCCACAGTAATGGTTTTAGACCTGTATTTATGTCATACTGGACAGTAACAGGAAGATGCACAAATCTCTTTGCACTCACATGCCTTAGGCAATTACTAGTACATGAAGACTGACATGGAAAGCTAGGATGGGATGAGCCCTAAGTATGCAATGGGAGAACCCCATTAATTGGTTCTAGGCAGTATGACTCCTGGGACAATTGGAAGCTTAGATCTAAGGATTTTTATCAAAGTTGTGCTTTCTCACAAATTATCCAAATGTCAAAGTAGTTGTAAAAGGGGGAAAGCAACAAAGGTGTTAGATTGGGGTGTCCTACTTAGTGTATGCATACTTGAAATACAAGAAACAACATTATATTTTAAGTACCACCAAGAAGTTACCGATAATGTATATTCTCCACCCCACCCAGAACAATGTAAAAGATCACTTTTGTTATTTTGCTGTCTTTTGTGCCTTAGTTTGCTGGACTTGGTGTATCTGCTTTGGAGGAGAAACTGGAACAACTAAAAGCTGAGGATCAACCTGTTGGAAATGTTCTGAAACAGCTTATATTTGTTCTGTGTTCAGAAGAGGTAACTTTTAAAAATGTGTTATTGTATTACCATCATTTCATATCACATATAAATGAATGCTAGTGAATTTTGTTTATATAGCAACACCAGTGTGTGTGGCACCGCACAGAACAGAAAAAGAAAGACAAATCATTGCCCCAGGGAGCTCACAGTGTAAGTGTAGACAGCAGTGGGAATGAAGTTAGGGATAGAGAACAGGTAAACATAGTGAGAAATCAATATAACCAAATATAGTTACATCTATTTAGACTTGTATGTGATGGCGTTTTAGTGTAAGAGAATAAGGGAAATGTACTCTTTTATGAGTTTTTTGTTTTGTCCTTGTAAATCATACCGAAGTACAAAAAAGCAATTAATTTTTTTTTAAGTCAACTCTTTTCAGTTACCTCTTGAATGGCATGTTTTGGGATCACTCTGGTCTGTTAATGGTTATCTGCAAAGTGAATGATAGTAATAGCTGTGAAAGGTTTATCATACATGCCAAATGTCCTTTCAAGCCACGGCTCTGGTCTCTTACATCTAGATTGTCAAGCAACTGATACATGCATAATCATTTGCAAGTCAAATATTACAAGGTAGTTAATATGGGGATTGAAATTCCATTTTCTTGCTGGAAAAAAGCTTTCTGAGATAAAGAGGCTCTTGCCTTCATAGCAGGCATCCAGCTGTAGTTCATGTTTTTGTATAGGTCTGCAATTTGCTGTATATTTTCAGACTTTGGCCCAATTTCTTGTTTGTGTGGTATTGTCATAATTCCCATGATTTTATAGCAAGCAAGAATATTGTTAACCTTTCAACTTATGTTCTACAATGACTAAAATTTAGACTGAAAACAGGCTCGGCTTCTTTTTGTTCCTTGATAGTAGAACAATGATGGGAGAAGCTTTAACATTACCTCTGTTTGTAAGCATTGGGATCACTGCAATATGCTAAACTTATATTATGTATAACAAAGCAACCTTTAAAAGACTAGATGTTTGTGTGATTTTAAAAGTTGAACACTTCACTACTTTTACCATACCCCCTTCCCATTGAAAGTATGAAGTTATGACTGACTTGAAATGTCAATGTGTATTTAAGCAAGAAACCTTAATAGTAATTATATACATCTGTAAAATGTTCAATAAAGCATATAAACCACTTACATAACAGTGGTCTAGATTGGAGAAGCTGAGGCCACTTACTAATACACTTACTAATACAGCTTACTAATACATGAGCTTTTAACAAGCATCACTTATTATGCATACATAACTAAATGTAGTTTCACAGCAAATGATGGAATACAAAATGTCAGAAGACTTTTCTAATTCATATCTTTTCCTCAATGCTCCTCCTAGAATTTGCAGAAAGCCCTTGAAGTGAAGGCCAAATATGAAGGGGACATGGTTGTTGGTGGCTATGCTGCCCTAATAAATTTGTGCTGTCGACATGATAATGCAGAGGAAGCAATGAACCTGAAAGAAGAACTGTAAGTACACCAGCACTGAAAGATGTCACAGAGATTTATGCTGATACATAGGCCTTATTGAATTAAGTAGGTTGAGTATTAACCTTCCCTCATACATTTTTAATTAGCTTTTCCCCCGATAAAAATATTTTGCAGAAATTCAAGATTGGTTGGAGCAACTTGTCATAATTACATAATCACTTTTGAACACACGTTTGTCAGTGGTATTCTGTGTTATATTTTAATAAATCCATTTCTGATACTATCTTACTAGCCACCTTAACATTTAGTTTTGGTTGCTGAGGAGAACAGTGTATCTGCAAAATAGCAGGTCACAATGCTCATAAATGGCATTATATTTTAAAACTTGGCTGTAAGCATTACCTTTTTAAGTCTCTGTTTACAGATATAATATCTAGGTTGTGAAAATTAGCTCCTGCTAAAACCTATGATGCCCTGTTTATGATGTAACCAAATGACATATGAATCCTCATTTTCTCTTTACTTTTTACATTTTAGTATTAAATAGTAACCATTTTTGTTAATGGTTGTACATTGCTATCTTATGGTTGATATGAACTTTGATACTTCCCCAAATATTTATTTATTAATGTAATTATTTAGTTTTAAGAATCCAGCTATAGTTGGCCTTTCTAAACATTGATATTATTGTTCATCTGCTCTGGTCACTGAAGAAATATGGTACAGTTGGCCCTCCCTAACCTTTGTCCACAGCTTGAAAATATATTTTCTCTCTCTCTCTTTCTCTCTCTCTCTCCCAAAAAGCAAACCTTGATTTTTCTATTTTATATAAGGAACACAATTTTCCTATTGCGTTTATACTTAATGGGGCTTGAGCATCCATAGATTTTGTATCCACTGAACCATACCCCAGTGGATACCAAGGACCCACTGTATTTCAGTATTGCAATTGAATGAAGGTCTT
Source organism: Urosaurus nigricauda (assembly GCA_034509955.1). NCBI lineage: Eukaryota > Metazoa > Chordata > Lepidosauria > Squamata > Phrynosomatidae > Urosaurus > Urosaurus nigricauda. The sequence continues at coordinate 352,959,832 of JAOEGL010000001.1, read as the reverse complement.
TTTAGCAAGAGTCAGAAAATTTCTATACTGCCTTTTGGTGACTCTTTAAATGCTATAGATGCTTGAAGAAATCTTTGACATTGTTTCTTCTCACATAATTCACTTGAATTGTGAATTGCATAGATCGGGGCTGAAGAACCTTCAGCTCTCCAGATGTTTTATACTGCAACTCCTGTAATCCCTGTCAGTGGCCATGCTGCTTGAATGTTGTGGAAGCTGAAGGAAAATCTGGAGAATCAAATATTGTCTAGTATAGATAATTTATATAGATTCAGTGTGTGAGTATGCATTAAAACTCATGGCTTCAGAACACCAGCACTACATCCAAGGAGGGTTAACTGTAACAGTGAAACGGGGTCTTTGCAAACAAGTGCTTAGTTTATACAATTTGGAAATACTACTTTTTTGGACTACAGCTTCCCAAGTCCCATGGCCTATGACCATGGTGGCTGTGGAAGGTGTGATATAAAAAGAGAACCAGCATGGTGTAGTGTTGAACTATGACTGTGGAGACCAAGGCTTGAATTCCCACTCAATCTTGAAATCCAGTGGAGAACCTTGAGCAAGTCTTATTCTTTCAGCCTCAGAGGAAGGTAAAGCTCATCTGAACAAATGATAAGTTCACTTTAGAGTCACCAAAGTCAGAAACAGCTTAAAGGCACACAACAGCAGCACAATATAAAAAGTAACTTTCATAAGTTCTATCTATCATAAGACTTTGGCTCTTAAGTTTTTATAAGGTAATACATAGAAAAACCAGTGTGGTACAGTGGTTTAAGTGTTGGACTTGGATTCTGAGACACCAGGGTTCAAATCCCCATTTAGCTATAGAATCCTGCTAGATGATCTTTGGCAAGTCACATTCACTCAGCCTCAGAGGAAGTCAATGGCACCACCACCACCCCAAACAAATCTTGCAGAGAAAACCCCATGATACTCCCAAGAAAATGCATTGGGATCACCATAAGTTGTAAGTGACTTGAAGGCACACAACAATAAAAATAAATATAAGATATATAAAGTAGTATAATGCGTTGAAACAGGGAAATTCAAATTTTGATTTTAAAAAAGTGAAAACTATAAAACAACAGTCATGGGAAAGATTGCAAGAGTGTTAAATAGGTATAGGAAATAAGTCTTACGTTTGTTACACTTAGGCCTTGTTTAGACCGGCCATTAAGTCTGGCCTGGGGGCAGAGTCAGGGCGTTGCTTCCACATGACACATGCCCCAACTCTGCCCCCAGAGTTCCATGACACTGTGCACCGCTTCACATGGCACGCAGCACCATGCCACTTTTCTGGCACCGCATCCACACAACGCAGTGCCATAGAAGTGCCTTCAAACCACGGCACCATGGCCATCATGCCCTTTTCAGGGCACAAAAAGAAGCCACTTTTTGTGGATCCTTTTTGCGCCCTGGAAAGGCCGGCTCAAGGCCACAACGTACAGTTGCCGCAGCCCTGATCCAGCGCACCCTTAGGGGTGGTCTGCACAGCCTCTTACTTCCCATCAAAGAGAATTAAGCTTAAATCACGATGAATGACTTGTGCAATTGATTTTGATGGCATCTGTGTGTAACTCTGAACCCTAAAAGTGTCAGTGTTTTGTTGAAAGTAACACCCTCAGATTCATGTTTTTATTTCTTTTAATGAAGTCTCCAGTTACTTCCAAAATATTTTTTCCCTTAAATAAAAGATTAAATGAAGGATTTGGATGTTTTGGAGCACTGCTTGCTCAAGATGATTTTTTCCTTCTGTTCAAGAGTAACCTCCTCCCACTTTACTGATCATTCTGCATCTCATACTCTTGCAGATGTGGATCTAACTCGGTGGCCAAAATCCAGTGGTGTACATGCACTGGAATCCACTGTAACCATATTTATTTATTTATTTTTATTCCTCCTTTCTCCCAAAGTGGCACCTAAGGTGGCCAACAACATATATAAAACACATTAAAATCGTACAATTAAAATTGATTTTTTTAAAAAATTGCAAATATAAAATTTAAAACATACATAGTTAAAAATAATAATATAAAAGCAACCCCCTCACCCCCCAATAAAATCAAGCCTGCAAGATCTTAAAAGGCCTGTTCAAATAAAAACGTCTTTGCCTGCCTGCGAAAGCCAGCAGTGAGGGGGCCAGCCTAGTCTCCCATGGAAGGGAGTTCCACTGGGTGAGAGCAGCCACCGAGAAGGCTCTCTCTTGTGTCCTCAACAGACGAGCCTGGGATGGTGGTGGAACCAAGAGAAAGTCTTCTCCTGAGGATCTTAGGGCTCTAGGTGGTTCATATGGGGAGATATGGTCTCTCAAATAGTCTGGACATAAGCTGTGTAGGGCTTTATAGGTCATGACCAGCACTTTGAATGCTTGGAAACAAACCAGTAGCCAGTGAAGTTGTTTCAATACAGAAATTATATGTTCCCTATAACTGGCTCCAGTCAGCATTCTAGCTGCGGCATTTTGAACCCACTGAAGTTTCTGAACAGTTTCCAAAGGCAGCGTGTTACAGTACCATAGAGATCCACTGGATCTCCTTTATGTAGTTACCTATCCTTGCGCCCTAAAAACCTACTCCAGAGGACAGTGAAGCATTCTGAAGTTAGCTTTTGAGCACTGCAGAGGGCTAAAGCAGGAGGAAAGCCTTACCTTTGCTTGCACTGGCTACCAGATTATGCCACTGAAATCTGGTAAGTGTCCTAAGAGAAAACCTTTTCTTCATTTCATAGTGGCAGTGTCTGAGTAATACTTCAGGGTTATCCACGTTTATCTCAAAGTAAGCACCTCTGAATACATTACATTAATTACATCTACTGTAATTAAACAAACACAGAATTATTTTATGACATTGTTACATTGCAGCTTGAGAACAAAAAGGGAGTTAATATATTTCTTTCTGCATACTCTAGTTGCCGAAAAGATTCATCTATTGTTCTGGATGCAAACAAGTACTTAGCCTTGGTGAAAGTTTTGGGAAAATATGGCAGACTAGATGGTAAGCCCTCTTACTTTCAGTATACATATCTGTTGTGTAATAAAGGTATTTTGCCACTAGAATAAAAATGTGAGTTGATATTAATGGTATATCATGTTCTGCAAAGTGCTTGAACATTTTGCATACAAATTTGCATGTGAATTCAACCAGAGATGGTTGGACAGTGTAGGCCATTAGTTTTAATGGATTGGCAAGCTTGTCATTTACATTTGCACAGCTCAGTGCTTTTTGCATTTCTGCAGCTAGTTTTTATTAGCAGTGCTGTTTGGATTGAGTTTGAAGATCATGACTTATGGCACAAATTGCGTATGTGCCTAGACTAATGGCTTTGTTTTTGCTTAAGAAGGTCTGAAGTCTGAGCATAAAGCCTATAAACATAACCTCTTTCTAAAGGGTCTAAGCACTCCAGAAAAAAAGCCCAGTGTAACTTTTGAATAAATATATTGTAATGCTAAGATCATAAGTTTATCTATTAAATGTTATTCACCTGGAATTTTAAAACCAGCAGATGAATGTTGTTATAGAGTTCATAATTTGATTTGCTATATTATTTTGGGTTATGCTCAAGATGCATTTAATACATCTGTAAATGGCATAGATTTTATACCTAAGATATTGTCTTCATTAATTAGCAGAAAAGAGTGTGACACATGCTTGTTGCAGAAGATTTATTCCTCATTTCCTTTAATTAAAATGGTATGATATAAAATTGGATTGTTTGTTGGAGTGAGCTTTCTCTTCCAAAGATATTAAAATTAGATCATAGCTACCTATGCAATGGAAAGGTGGTATTGTCTTTCTTTTCTGAGGCACACAGCATGCTACAGAAGGCAGTTTCAAAAGATGAGACCGCTTTTATGTAAAGTGGTCAAAACATTTTGCCTGTGCAATAATTAAGAACGCTACAAAAATGCTCTTATTTCATATACAAAAATGTTTGTTTCTGCCTTCCTAATGAAGCTTAATGAACCTAATGTTTTAACATGCACTCTCTTAGAAAGCTTTCATTGGCTCTCCTTGGCTAATTAGTATCGACACAGCAAACAGGCCCTATCGGTATCAGACCATTAGTCTGGCTGTATATACAGTGTAAACACATCTTTATTATCTGGCCTCGTGACAAGCCATCTGCTGAAGAAACAATGGTGTGATTTAGCAGATGTTAGCACTGAACGATAAAAGCATCCATTTAGTAGGATCTTGTTGCTATAGGGCAGACTCTACAGGGTTATGTGGTGCAGAGTGGGCACACAGTTCCTATCTGTAATTTGTAGTCAAAGTTGCAGTAAAATGATAAAACCATGCTATTGTGGATTCATAATTGTAGTCTCGTTTAGAAATGCAAGTAGTAATTAACTTGAAATTGGCATTATACACCAGAATTTACATTCCTGCTGGTTTTTGAAATGCTGTTTTAATAGCAGTTTGTTTTCTCTGTACATAAAATTACCTAAGGGCCTTTTGTGGTGGTTCATTGTAGATGCTATTAACGTTTTAAAGGAGATGAAAGAGAAGGATGTCCCTATTAAAGATACAACTGCCACATCCTTTTTCCACATCCTTAATGGTGCAGCCTTACGAAGTGAAGCTGAAACAGTGAATCGGCTGTTTGAGTCCATTGTGGCTCTGGGTTTAACAAAGCCTACTGGAAACCTGTGTTCTCCTCTCGTTACTGTTCATCTGGAAAAGTAAGTTGGTTGAGCTGTGCTTTTAATTAAACTAAAGTGAATAGTTCTGTTTTCATGCTTGAAATTAAAAGAGTTTCAGTGATCCAGCAAAATTGGACTCTTGTATTCTGTGGATAAAACAAGTTGCTCTTTGAGCACATATAGGTTATCAGGAAATCTGTCTGCACACTTGGCATTAGGGGGGGGGGGGCGTTAATGCTGTCTTAGCACTCTTACACCATGTTCATGAACACCAGCTATATTTTAAAAAGTGTTTTCTAGCATATATACTCCTGGTTCAGATCTGAATGTACATGGAGGCCCCAGGTGTTTTCATGGTCATGGAACATCATGGGAACTGTAGTAATCCTGCTAAAGTTTTTTCCAATGCAGTCCTTTGGATGTCTAGTCCCAGTGAACTTACTGTAATGGTTACACCTTTATTTATTCATTTAAAATATTTGAACCCAACTCTTTTAACGCCACAACAGTTTATACATATCAGTAGTACAATAATACTTCCCTCATGCTTGCACTCTAAAATGTGCGATGTCTGTTGGATAGGTGATGAAGAAAAAAGCAAGCTCAGGCAATATTTTATAGACTCCAGAAGAGAAGCATGTGGATTTAAGAACAAATGCTGGCAAATTAGCTTAAAAATCTGTAGTGATCCATGCCTGATCAAATATCATACCTGTTCTGGCAGGTATTTGCCAGTATTCTTGGTTAGTTCTGTAAATATGAATATATATTGTCAACCCAGCTTCTGAGGTCATCATTGCATGTCCTTCTCTGTATGTCTTCTACAAGTGAAGTGTGTTTTACTTACATTACTGGTGACTGCCCACAGTACACCTTCCTTAGGAAGATATGCCTTGTCCCAACATTGTATTCTCAGTGCTAGGTAAAACTTGTTTGTAGAGACACTTTAAAAGAAACATTCAAGATCTTGTACATTTAAATTTTCACCTTTTAAATTGGCTTGAAATAAGTTCTGTGCCTTTCAGTCACACTTTTGATTTTTGGTTTATTATTTTCAAAATATATGAATAATTAACATTGCTCATTCTAAGCATAGGTTTTATTTTGCTTATGCTGTTTTAAGGAAATATATAGTCCTACAGCTTGAGTTCAAAAGCTAAACAGTACAAGTTGAATGTCATGGGTTGGTCTCCTTTTATCCAGTACAGTGGTCCCCCGGGTTACAAATCCCCCGGGGTACGAAAACCCCGGGGTACGAAAGAGCCGGGGCCGCAAAAACGGCCCCGGCTTACGAAAAAAAACCCGGGGTATGAAGAAAAAAAACGCACGGTCCCTTTAAATTTGCCGCGCAGTGCGGCAAACAAAGCAGTCCCCCGGGTTACGAATATTTCCGGGTTACGAAAGGTAATCCGGAACGGATTACTTTCGTAACCCGGGGGACCACTGTATTGAATATTTCTTTCCATTATACAGTCAAGAAACAGCTTTAATAAGTTGTCTGAGGGTGCAGACATGATAACTGAACATGACCCAAGGGGGAACTGTGCTGTAGTAGCTTCTTCATCACTTTCATGAATTTTAAAAATGTGTTTTATAAAGAAAACACAACAAATGGATGGAATCACAACATTTATAAGTGGAATTGTGATCATGGAACATTCACTGGAGAGGAAGATGCATTTTTAAACTAACTTTGAATTGTGCCTAGAAACAGTAGTAGTAGTAATATTCTGCTCTTTCCCCAGAAAAGAACTGTGCCTTAGGGCAGCTTACAATATTAAAAAGCAGAGTCAGTGAGTAGTCTGACCACTGCATTTTAAATCCATTGAAGTTTCTGAATAGATTACAAAGAATAGATTCCTCAAGTATAGCATTCAGAGACATAGCCATGTTAGTCTGGAATATCAGTATGTAAAGGGATCTTTACAGAGTAATTGTGCAAAAGAAGTTGTGGCAGAAGCTTTAGTAGTGTTTCTGTAGCCAGGCCCAGTTAACAGTCTGGCTGCAGCTTTTTGGACCACATGAAGTTTCCTAGCACTCTTCAAAGGTAGGCTCACACAGAACATGTTAAAATAATCCAAATGGATTATAACTAAGACATCTGAAATCTCGTAATGGGTGCTGCTGGCAAACAAGTCTGAACTGTGCAGATGGATTCTTGACCACTGCAGAAACTTGAGCTGTTAAGCTCATGGTGGAATCAAAGAGTACCCAAGCTGCAACACTGCATCATCAGAGGAAATGCAACCCCATCCAGCCCAAGTGGAATCCATGTTCCCTGATCCTGTATTTTAGCTGGCCAGGAGCACCTCTATTTCTCTGAATGAAATTGTCCTCATATTACTGATGATAATCAGCTTAATTGGATTGAGGTTTGAAGGAGTAAAAAGAGTTGAGTGTAACCAGCATACTGATGGCACTGCACCCCAGAACTTCTGATAATCTCTCCCAGTGATTTCAGGCACTGACCAAGAGCTAAGGTGTCAAACAGGAGTCTGCCCACACCACCTACTGGGGTTTGCCCCTCCATGAGGAATAGAGCCACTGTAAAGCAGTGCCTGCAAATCCCAACCCGTTATGTTCAGCGGCTGGATGTAACTAAAGGGTGTATTTCTATTTCCTAACCAGCAAGGACTCTTCTTCTTTTTCAATGAAAAATTGCTGTGAATTCAACTAGGTTTTTAAAAGTCAAATCTGGATATATATGCATTAGATTGACAAAATACATTGCATTCTAAAAGTGTTATATAAAATCATTGTTATTGTTGTTAGAGTTCAAAGGAAGGGAAAATAATCAGCAAGCATTCTTTTGTGTATACCTGTAATGTACTTTCATAATACATACTTATATTCACTTACAGTAAATATTTTTCAAAGTCCTATCTTGTATTGCTTTGTTTATATTTCAAAGAGAACACAAAGTAATTTTGGGAATATATTTCTGATCGGATACAATGCAATGTTCTTCACGAAATAGTCCCCCCCATCAATTTTCAAATATTATTTCAATTCAGCTGTTATTCTTATGTACCACCATTTAAAAGCCACCATTTTAAAAATATGTAAACTTCCATCCTGCTGCAGACTATGATCCTAAATATACTTGCTTCCATATTAATACAGTGTAAATCAAGGGGGCATTTCCCCGTGCTTTCATGGATGAAGAACTAGACTTGTTAGACTAACAGAATCTAACACCACAGCTGCTTAAATTGAGCTCATAGATTTAAACCCACAGGATAAAATCTTAACTGCAATATTTGATCTATCTGGATGTTGGGGTAGGTGAAAAGTAGGTCAGATGATAGCCTATTACTAGCACTAGTTTCCTTGGCAATGGTATATACAATATACACATTCAGGTTGCTCTTCAGGGAGGTCTGCTGATGTTGAAAATAGAAATCACAGTCTGCATTCAAGTGTGGCAAAGGAAACCAGAGATGGAATTTTATGGATAGATATTTCTATTATGAGATGGTGAGATAATGCATTAAAAAAACTTTCATTTTGAAACATTTTCAGTATATTGTAGATTTCCTTTTGAAATCATCTGTTACTAAGAAAGACACCACAGATGAACCTTCTCCTTGCATTTTGAGTAGTATTTTCTTCATATGCCAGAAAGGTTGGTAAGAGCACCAAAATTATCACCTACTAGAGTACAATCTCATATTTTGCCACAAGAGGGCATAAATGGCTGATGCCATTTACCCATATGGGGGAAAAATAAAACACTGTACAGTAGTTGGAAGTAGTTCAGTGGAGGAAAATCTGTTCATCCCTGTCACTAGCTTGGATATCATTGACTGTGTGGAAAGAACACATGGTTATCTATTTACATTGACAGTTACACAGCCTGTTTATTATTCTGCCTTTCTCAGCACCTAATTTTGTTATAAACAATGGGAATTTTGCTAGGTATATATATGGCAGTGTCATTTTCTGGTTGGACCAGTACAGGGCTATTTGTATGGAGGCAATTGGAGGTAGTCTTGATGGTTCCCACTAAACAAGAGATGGACTAAATGTTCAATCCTTCTGCAGTTTGTGCTACATAGTTCTTGGGAAGGAAAGCATTGTTTTATGTTAGAGCTTTGGAAATAATATGTTAAAAGTAATGGCTTCCAACATAATGTGTTACTTTTTAGAGTAACCGACTATGGCATTAGTTTTTCATGTTTCAACTATCAAGTGATGAAACCTTTCAGTTTGAGAGCATTCTACTAAACATTTTGGTCAGTGCTCTGAACCTAACTTTAGGATGTATTTTTCACCTTTTAAAACTACTATGATCTTTAATTCTTTGCATCCCCTAACCCATCGGTTTTATCACCCACCATTTAAAAAACAAACAAACTCAACTTGTACAGGCAGCTGCGATAAAAGTGAAGAGCAGTCCACAAAGCCTTCCCAAAATGCAAGTATTGCTAAATAAGGTATTTTAAAAAAGAAAGACTGTTTATAATTACTCTTGCTGAAATTGAAAATAGTGCTAATTTGTCAACATCAGCAACTTTCTAAACATTTAAAGCCACTCTCATGTTCTGTCTAAAAACTTTTTTTTAAAAAAAGTTCAAAGCTGTATTACCTCAGCATTAAGAAATCTATTTGTTAAGCATTTCTCCTGCAAGATAGTTAGACTTCAAAAATGTTGGATGGATGATTTAATCATTAGCAGGTACTTGTTTCTGGAAAATATCACTTCTTGCTCACCTGTATAAAATAAAATATATTGAAACTTTTATTCATTAAGTACATTTAGGTTCATTAATTGTGAACCTTCCATTGCTTGGTAAATAAAAGAGATCCTATAAAAGGAGGCACGTGTTGTTATGAACATTTCATTCCCTCGATTTAACCATATCTATCAGATCAAATCTATTGAAACTAACAGTATTTTGTTAAATTTCCCACTTTTTTCTTCAGTGCTTTTAGAGGTGGTAGAAATGCTTCTTGAAAAACTGTTCTATAAGAATATTATTTACCCATTTCTCTTTTGTGCTACAATTTTTCTTCTAGTATATCTTTTATTGCTAGTCATGTAATGGTGATCCTACCCAGTTGGAAATACAAGGGGGTATCCAAAAGTTTTAATGATCACCTTTTAAAAAAAAATTGACAGAAAGTTTGTTTTGATTTGTAGTTATTAACTTATCTCTGTGTAGTCACTATCTAGATTTATACATTTTCCCCTCCGAATACCTGTTATTGTAGAAGCCTGCAGATTGTGCCTGATGAGGATTTTACACTTTAGTCACTTCTGGCACAGCCAGTCACAAAAATAAAGTACGCAATGAGCTGATTTTCACAGCAATGTGCACTTAGGGACCAATAATGACAGTGACAAAATTCCATCAAAATGCCATAATAACTTCTGGATGATAATTATTACTTTATGATACCCCCTTGTAAGGCGGAATCTGCAGGCTTCTACAATATCAGGTATTCAGAGGGTCAAGATACACTGGGAAAAATGTATAAATCTAGATAGTGACTATATAGAGATAACAACTACAAATGAAAAAAAAACCTTTCCGTCAATTTTTTAAAAAGGTGATCATTAAAACATTTGGATACCCCCTCGTAATGTAATAAGTAAGACAGTGCTACAGAACTCCATAAGCAATCATATCTGACTTTTTGTTGTTGTTAACTGCCCTCAGGTTAATCTCAATTTGGCTACAGTTGATCATATTGCAAATGAAAAAGTGTCATGCATGGTATTGCATAAAAGTGGCACAGTGGAGAAAGGGAACTAGAGTTTGGATAGTTCCTTTTTATTTGTATGTTTAAACTACTACCCCCACATTCTCCTAGCTAACTAGTTCTGCTAGCTTGGAGGTTCTTAGAGCTGTAGTCCAAAAACTTAACTTCCAATCTCTGCATGAAAGCAATATGGAGAGAACTATGTAAATGCGTAAGGGATCATGCCATGGGCATGGACAAAATGTAATATATGCTTTTGACAATGCAGAAAATAGTCTGTTTGACAAAATGTTAAATTAGCTTGGAGTTAGAATACATGAAAACAGCTTAACTCTGTAAAATTTGACTTGCAAGTTGAATGTGAGTTTTATATAGTTTGGTCATCAAATTGCTGTTAACTCTTGCTATTCTTTAAATCCTTGTAAATGTGAATAAATCAAAGAGACTGTGAGTTAGTTTATGCTGTTATGCCTAGCCAAAAGTACTTCACCAGTGTCATGTAAGCAAGGCCATGTACTTCACCAGTTTAATGAAAGCCCTTCTCTTTTCTATTCCATGAAACATAGCTAGTTGTCTTATTAATTTGCTATTTTAGTTAGTCCTTTTAACATTGCAGATTTTTAAAACATAGGAATACACGCTTACACAGCAAGCTTTTATTACTGTTATTTCAAATATTCACATTATTCGTGGATTGTTTTTCCACTTCTTCAGAACTCTTGGTTATGTTTTTTGTTACAGTGAACCAAAGAAGGTTTTCTCTTACTCCATTATTGCAATTAGGAATTTTGCATCATCAGTGCCAAAGGACAAAAGTGGTTCATTTGCCCTGGGGAACAGGACAGTGATAAGATGATTTTTCGTCAAGGATCATTGGGTCGTAATTAAGTTACATTCATTGCTGTTGCTTTTGAAGGATGATTGGTAAATGACAGGCTTCATGTGTTTAGTACGGACAATGTTCAGTCGGATTTTTTTCTCTCCCTCTGTCAGAAAATCCTGTTGAGCCTGATAATGTAAATGTGGCATTTTATTCTGAACAAAAGAGCAGGGAAATGAGCTATCTTGTCTAATCATTCAGTTGTTTAACACCGACTTCCAGTTTAGACTCAATTGGCTGGAAAGCACTTGACATGTGAAGTTAGTGCTGTTCCGAACGCATGTTTGAGTAAATTTTAAAGTAAGTGACAGCTAAATTGTACCTAGGGAAATTACAAAGCCTTCAACACAGTTAATTTTTTGGGGAGGATTAGTTGTAATTGCAACACCAGTCTCCTTGAAGATTCTTCGTTATAGCTGATGAACAAGGGGGAAAAACATTTAGCGCATTCAAGAACCCCGTTTTCTTAGCAGAATAATTTTTTAAGCTGATTGTACCTTACTTGAATTGATTTCCCTCCACACTAACATCTGCTTCAGATTTGCAGAGGGAATTTGTTTTTGAGGTATTCTTTTTTCCCAGAGTCCCTTTTTCCTTTCCCCTCCCCCACTTTTTTATTCCTTCCTCTAGTGATTTCAGGTTTGAGAGCTTTTCAATCAGTAAAACCCCTTAGGTAAATTGCCACTTCACTAACACTTTATGCAGAACACTGAAGCACTTCATTCCAATTAAAATCAATATTTAGAGTCTTGTTTTACTTTTTTTTTTTTTTTATCGAGCTGACTCCTTGGTTTGGAAAAGTTGTTTATAACAAGTAAAAAGAGTAGGGTCGAGAGAGTGACGCCCTTTGAGCAAGAGGATTTATTGTAATTTAAAAATGAAATGGGTGAAAAGGAGGAGCACCAAGCAGTTAGTTGCAGTTCAGGGTCAGAACCTACAGACAATTTCTAATTCATACAATTAATCATTGAATCTACTAGTTTCAAATTAGTTTCCTGCAAGGTTAGGATAGATGGCCAACACTCATGTAATTATTACTGCAAGCATATTGTACATTTTTGCAGTGGTGGTGTGTGTTTGGCTTTTGCATATGGATACCTGGAACTGTTAGCTTACTTCATATAGAAATGTGTAAAAAGAATGTTGAGTTCAGGTTATTGTGGTATTACATGAGGGTTCACACTACTAACTCTTAGGAATGAGTCTACCTAAGTAACAATATAATATTGCATAACAACACAGTATTGCATAAATGAGGGTTGAAGTGTGCTGTGGGATGGAGATGAGGGTGAGAAGTGAGTGGAAATAAGTGACAAGATTTCACAATGGTAAGCAGGACTATTTTTTACCTATAAGAAAAGGGCCATATGTTTTAAAAACAATTTGATGTTTCCATTTTAAACACAGGATTCATATAGGTAAATTGTACTTGTCTTAAGTATTTAATTTGCATTCAGCTATAATGCACTTATATTTAAATATATTAAATTACCGTTCCTTTTTTCTTTCCTTTTTTGCAATTATTAGAATCTTATTTTGTTGTATTCCAGGTAAATATAATCTGATAGATTAGAACAGTGAAATAAATTATTTCAGATTCATATGTACTTCAGAGGGCAGCATAGTTTCTTTGTTAGAAAAGCTGAAGGTCACAATCCATTGGGGAGTTTGGCAAGTAATACAAGAAGGAATCTTCTACTGCTCATGAAGTTGAAGGGTAACTTCATGATGGATTATACATATAGAACATCTTTTTGAGCTAAACACATTTTGTGTTAATGTATATAAAGTGGCCAGAATCCAGCATGGTGTAGTGGTTTGAATGCTGGATTTAGGACTCTGAGAGAACATGGTTGAGATCCCCAAGCAGCCATAAAAGCCAACTGGGTGATTTTGGCAAGTCATGTTCTCTGCCTTGGAGGAAGGCAGTGGCAAACCTTCTCTGAATAAATCTTGCAAAGAAAATTCTTAAGATAAAGTCATCGGAAGCCGGAATTGACTTAGAAGGCACATAACAGAATAGGCTCAAATATAAGGAACATTGATGGGATTTATGTAAGTGTTGATTGACCATTCAATAGTTGATTGAATGTAATTGCTCTAGTGAGGACTACAAATTGGATTTAGGTCAACAGCTGCATTCCTAAAGGTATGCTGCAACAGTATTGCAGTAAACAGCATGAGAATCTTTTCAACTATAGCTATTCTATAGCAATCCAATATGGTAGCTAGTTGCAGTAAGCCCTTCATATCCACAGATTTTTTAACCACAGATTCAAGCATCCACACCTTGAAAATAGTTTTAAAATACAAAATTCCAAACAGCAAACATTGATTTCCCCATTTTACTATGGGAGACCATTTTATTGTGCCATTGTATTTAATGGGACTTGAGCATCCATGGATTTTGGTATCCACAGGGGATCCTGGAACCAAACCCCATTGTAATATAGGCAGCTTCTATTTTGTTCTAGATTTCTTTGCCTTCATATCAGTGGGATGCCGCCATTTGATTCCATTTAAAAAAAAATTAAATTATTTACTTTTATATGCTGCCTTTCTGTAAAGCCATTCAAGGTAGTGAACACTTCAGATAATATTGTAAATATTAAAAGAGACAATATTCAAAAACAAACTAGTAAAATGTATTTAAACATCTTTTCTAAAAGCAACACCTGGAAGGGATGAGTTGTAATTCCAGAGAAATTACAGTTCCATTCCAGATTTTGGAATGATACAGGAGGAAGTCCTATCCTGCTCACGCTTCAAGTGGGTTTATAGAGAGGATGTCTCTAGAAGGTCCTTCTGCAAAACCAAATGACAGACAAGTCCATGAGGAGACATGTAGTCCCATGAAGCCTTTAAGGTTGAAGCCAACGTTGTATTGACAAAACAACTGGCAGTACAGACCATCTTTTCATTTCTGGATCATGTAATGCCCAGTATGTACTGAATGCTGACTTCATCCATTGAGTTGAACCTCACTCACTTTTTAGAACCATATATTTTCATTGCAGACATAAGTATCTTCATCCTTACTTTTCTTAGCTTGCTCAAGGTGTTCTGATTTGATCAAATCCTTCCACACCTTTGGCTGAAGACTCTTATACTGATTCATTTGGGTTTTTTTACTGCATCTTTGTGGGACCTCAAGGGCTTTGGTGGAAAGCAGGAGAAGCAGGAAAGCCTCAAAGGCATGGTGGTTTGAATTATCCTTAGCTGCTGTATACCCAGTGATCCATTCAGCCTATTATTGTCAGGTTTAATTGTCAGCAGTTCTCCATAGTATCAGACAGGATTCTTTCCTAGCCCTATCAGAAAATCCCTGGAGTCTTTCATTCAAGTATTAATCAGGTCTGATCCTGCTTTGTTTCCAAAATCAGAGGAGAGTGGTTGTGTTCAGGATGATTTGGTTATATCTTTATACTTTTCTGCTTTATATACGATTGCTTACCTTATCAGATTTAATATGCTGCAGTCTCTAGAAATAAAACATCAAAAGTCTTCGTAGTATTCTAGTGATCTTATAGCACTAGGTCAAGAAGTGACTATTACTGTTGAAACATTTATATATGCTTAAACATTCAGTCATGGCTACTTGTATGTTAATTTTTAAAATCTCATATCTTTCATGGACTCCTGAGTTTATACACACAGGCTGTCTTCAGAAATATCTATATATCTGTGGAGCTTGAACACTATTAATGTGTCTGTTTGATTGGCATTCCAATTATTCATTCATTTATTGATAGCTTTGACCTAAACAGTCAATTTAGTACTGTGAGAATGCATTGGAGATGATACTGTTGCTCTTTTCAGAGTTACTGACAGAAGCAGAATATAAATAGGGAATTGAATGTATAAATTTGATTGCACTCTAGGTGGAATTATTGGGAGTTGTTCTCAAGCTGTTTCTGGGTGTTAACTGAACTTGCATCCAGAGCAGAAGAAAACACTGATTATTTAGAGCTTTATACCCATCCATGGTAGCTACCATAGTATTTCTTTTGTATGACAGTAATCCAGCCTGCATCATCCACTTGCAGTTTTGAAATTAACCTGCAATTTAGTCTTCACCCCAATGACAATAATTCAAATGACTCTGTGGGGTGCCAGAAGATGCACTGTAAACAGGGCTCAGTAAAGGGGGTAAAGTAGAGATCCATCAAGCTATGCTTATTTGTATTTTTTTACAATTTTATATAGATTATAGTGAAATCATAATTTCTTTTATAGTTGTGTTAAACTTGGTATTTCTTTCAAAAAATTCAATACGTGCAAGAGCAGTGCAAGACTTTAAACAATAAATTTATTTTAAAATTGTATTTATGAACTGGGATAAATCATATATTGTTATGATAAAACATGACATTCAAGACTAATCACAAGTTTAAATTTCTCCAAGCCTTACACAGCTAATTAATACATGACTTGTTAGATGTCTTTCTAAGGATGCTGTACCTTACCTATATCATGACTTAACTACTGTCTTAACTTACTACATAAAACACATACTGAATATATAGTTTCTTAGAGCAATGTTTTTTTCTGTTGGGGCACACAGTATGTTTTGGCAGAATTCACTGCATCAGGATAATATATCGAACAACCCTTATTATGCAAACAAACAAATTCCTCCTCAGTAACTATAATCAATGATTAAATAATTTGCATAAATTGTCATTTAAATTTTAAAGGAAATTACTATGATTGGTTAATAAATTAAATCATATTTTAATGAGTCTGGTATTTTCAAAACATCGAAGGTAGGCATCTTGGTATCCTGAGGAAAGTATTAGGAAATTAATTGGATGTTCTCAACATATTTTCAGCTGAACTGTGAAGTTAAAAATTTCACTATAATGTTCAAATTGTTGTCATTAAGGTCTGATGTGTGCATTGCATTTTTCTTTCTTCTGAAAACTTATTGCGGATTTTCTTTTAAGGGATGACTTAGCAGCAGCCCTGGAAGCTCTGTTTGATTGCTGCAAAAAGTATGGCAAACTCCCTAGACTTCATGACATCTTGTGCAGGTTAATAGAGAAAGGAAACACTGAGCTATTGCAAAAAGGTTGGTTGCTACTATTATGTACTGTATTTTTCTTATCTCTTTTTTATGTTATGAAATGGGAACTATCCCAGTCCAAATAATGAGGCTATCTCTTACTAAGGGGCACACTAGAAGCATTTGTTTGAGGGTTCCAGCAGATTTTCATGAGACTCATTAAAAGTCTGGGAGAAGTAAAAGGTAATAAAAAGTATCATGTGTTATCTCCTTCTCATAGGGATGAGGAAAAATTACAATTGTGGGGTAGTTTTATTATTTTAATTGATTTGTGGTCATTTGTCTTCTGTCACTATATTTTGTTCTGTCCATATTGGAGAGAAGGGTGCAAGCAACATTAGAGCAAAATAGGTTTAAGTAGTCATAAATTTCCCATGTGGCATTTTTGTCTTCTTTAAAACTAATCAGCTTTTTTAAAAAAACTTCTTACAGCTATGGACTTTGTGAGCCAAGAGAGAGGTGAAATGACGATGCTCTATGATCTCTTCTTTGCCTTCCTGAGCACTGGCAAATACAAAGAAGCTAGGAGGATCATTGAGGTGGGACCATAACTACAGTACTCTAATCATGTAGCTATTTAGAGTTTTAATTAGTATATATTTTAGGTTTTTAACCTTTCATTAGTCTTATTCTGATTAATGTTAATATAACCCAATCCTTGTAGTTAAAGGGGTTGGGGAGTCGGGGAGACCTGGCCAGCATAATTTTGCATAATTACAGTTAGAAATGAGACAGCCTGGATGTATATTGAAATTGTTTCCTTACTTTGTCAAATTCACTATTAAATATCCAAATGATATTTGCATATTAAATCTTGCATTGTGGAACAATTAAATTAAACTAGCATTCCTGGGTGTAAAGTTGCTAATCCTCTTTCCTAACAAATTCTTTGTTCTTTAAAGCAGTGGAATTTAATTTGCTGCAGACCGTGCTCAGATTTATTTGTAATGCTTGTCTACAAGTTAATCAGCCAAACAAGTGCTGTCTGCTACTGTTTGGCATTTAATTTAGCATTTTTCCCCACTATGGTAAGCAGCTTATAGAAAGTGGTAGGTGACAAACTTGGTCTATTTAGGATTAGTATATTTTATCTAGGCTTGATTGAAATTTTGCTTACTGAAATTGATAAGTCAAAAGGGCAGCCTCAGAGCCTTCCCAGATTGTGATTATGTTGCCTTAGCACATTGAGTTTCTCCCCACCCCCCATTCAATATTAGTTGGCGAGTTTTTCATTTCTGAGAAGGAGGGGAAGACATTCATCTTTTGAAAAGGTGAAACTTACATTCTCTAGTGTAGAAGTGTAAAAGGTCTCTCCATTTAATCATAAAGTTATTTTTAATTGCTTAAATAAGAATATAGTCAAAGGAGATAACTGAATGATACAACAGTTTTGCCTTCATTCCTGTTGAAGTGTTACTTTTAACCAAAAGTACATCCCTTAATGTTTTCATTTTTAATTCCCATGATGTGTATGAGAAGGTTTGGAACAAGTTTACACAGTCCGTAATTTTTCTTTCATCCTGCAGAGATATTCCACACAAATATTCTGCACAGATAGCCCCTTTGGGTCCCAATCTTGGGAGAGAAAAGCAGGATAGAAATAATAATGATAATATTAGTAATAATCCCAAAATAATTACCACCATGCCACCTACCCAGTCATCTTTTGGAACCTAAACAGATAAAGTCTTGCCTTGTAGTATCTTATTGATGTGTTATTTTTTTAAAATGCATAAACTATTGAAACTTTCAGTGCTGTTGCATGTTAAGATATTAGGCTCAATATCAGTTTTCTTTCATTTCTGTAGTTATCACTGTTCTGTTTTAACCTTGTGCTAATTTAATCTTATTTTAAGGGGTGGGAGGAGGGATTGGGATGTAACATTTTAATTGTACTTGTTTTTAAATGTTGTACCCTGCCCCGATTGCTCGCTCAGAGGGGCGGGTTATAAATAAATATTATTATTATTATTATTATTATTATTATTATTACCCATTTAACTTTTTGTTATACTTAAAAATCAGAAAGATGCTCAAAGATGACAGATGTCTAAAAAAAATCAATTCCACAAACTTTCCCTCTTGTTTATAAAGCATGAGAGAAAATAGACATCTGGCATTCTTACTTGTCCTTTTCATGTTCATTGGATTAGGATTTCTTAGACTTGCTTAGCTTTAAAAGAGTGTCATTTGAGCTTTTGAATATCAGCTGATGTTTGAGTTACTTTCCACCTTTCTAATTTTACTTGTTCCATCATTCAGAAAGTATTTATTCAGAATATTTATTGCTTGCCTCCCATATAAATTCACAATATAAAATTAATGTGTTTTCAATTACAATCAAGCATCCTCAAAATACAAGAAAAAAATTTCATACCAACAAAAATATTTACAGCCCAATAATTAACAGTAAAAATCAAACATATTAATAGTACCATATATGCAGCAATCCCAGAAGATACTCTTTCACTGTAAACAATATATCTTTAAGCCTAAATCCAATTCCTGGTCCCAGCTAGAACAGATTGATCTAATCAATAAAGTATGACAAGTCAACATTTAGATTGTTTCCATTCATACTGTGAGACTAATTGAGATTGGTAATTAGTTTTAAGCGAATGAGTCCTTTGAATGCCTTTTATTTCAACATAAGAACCATGTTGACTCAGACCAAGGTCTTCTTCATTCAACATTCTGTTCAATGTCTGTGGGATGTCTACCAGAAGTGACAGGGTGCAATTTAGCTTCTACCTTACATTCTTCAGGAACTATCTCGATAGCTATACTGCCTCTGACAGGAGATGAGTAGTAACCATTGAAGGTGCTATCTTCTGTAAATCTGGGACATAGCGCCACAGCATAACAGCCCAGTTCTTCATAGGACACAGAAATAGGGCCTTTCAAACGTGTATGCAGGTTGCTATTAGCCCAAGGTGGTCCTCCAGGTAATCACACTTGCCTCAGTTTTGTATCTTAAATAATCCGGTGTTCTTCCTTTAAAAAAAATCCTTTGACTCTTAAAACACGGAGTGTGTTTATTCAAGATACTTAGTCTGCTGGAAGTACAGAAATATAGTGAGATTGCTTTGTTGAAGGAGTAGGGGAAGTGTGGACCATAGTCTCATGGACCTAAAATAGTGGGGAGGGGGGGTGTTCATAGCATTATTGTCCACATGCCCCATAGAGGATGTTTTGGGGCATCTGCAAGAAAAAGAATTTGGGATTTTGAGGAGGATGCAGCCTTCCAAGGGTCTCCTGTTTGGTCAGTGTGGTCCCTCCTTTACTGCAAAGATATAGAAAGTGGTTAGTGAACTGAATGGATCCCAAAGTTGTTTCTGTGTCCCAAAGAACACCCCCTCCCCATTTTTACTCAGAATGTGCCTCTCCTCAACTTTGGTGTGCACCTTTGCTGATTTAGGCATCCTGGGGAGGGGGATATTTTTTAAAACTGAGTATAATTCCTGGGTCGTTTGCTGAAAATAAAAAGAACTCTCATGGGATTCAAAGAACCCAGGAGACCAAATATGGCCAAAAAACAAACCAACAGCTTCATTTATATACCGCTTCATACCGCCTAAGGAGTGTCTAAGCGGTTTACAACTGTAAGCTACTTGCCCCCAACAATCTGGGTACTCAGATTGTACCCTTCTCATTACTGCTAGAGTTTTAAGTTTTGTGGGAGGCAGGAACGGCCAGGCCCTGTGAAGTTCAACTAAGGGCATCTGCATCCCCCTCCCTCATGTTCTTGTCCACTCCTGCTTTAGTGTTTTTTGTTGAAAACACTTTTGATTTTGAATGAAAATGCACCTTTATATTGGTTGTGTTCTGAATATTTTAAATAACAATATTTTCGTTTAAGTGAGAACCATATTAGCTGTTGCTGAAGTGATTGGACCCATTAATGGTTCAAGGGAAGTCTACCATTTCTTTAGTTTGAATTCATGCTGATGGTTGAACAGAAATGTTGATTGAAGTTTAAGATATTTTGCTTCTATTTTCTTTGAGCCAGATGGTCTTTCTATATGTAGAAATTTCAAAAGTGACTTTGAAAATCTGAACTAGCAAACAGATTTTTCATAATGTGTGAAATTATGAAATCTGATTTTTTGTGATTAAAGCCATCTGATTAAAGTGGTCTGACAAAGTCTCCTTGCTTCCTCAAAAGTGTGAAGATATGTTTATATCAAGCATAGGGCTGCCCAAGTATTCCAGACAACACTGAGATGATAATAAATCACTATATATTTACAAGGTTGCTAGACTGAAAGCTGTGGTTACAGAAGTTCCTGACATGGGTACCTTACATGTATGACTGCATTAAATAATTACATTAGCCAAATTTAATATAACTTTCATTCCTTTTAAGAAAGAGGAAGTACCCAGTAAACATTTACCTGTTCTGTCTACAGTCCCTCCCCCAACTTTGTTTTGGAAGTGGATAGGTTGCAGACATATAACTGAAGTCAGATATGTTGGTCCTTCTTAAAATTTGTACAGTGGTCCCCCGGGTTACAAAGGTAATCCGTTCCGGGATTACCTTCGTAACCCAGAAGCTTTCGTTTCCCAGGGGACCGCTTTCGCCAACGGACCGTGCGGCTGATTTAAAAGGGCCGCGCGGTTTTTTTATTTCGGATCCCGGGGGATCTTTCGGATCCCGGGGGATACAGTAGCGGTCCCGCCACTTTCGGATCCCGGGGTTTTCGCAACCCGGGGGATTCGTAAGCCGGGGGACCACTGTACAAGACTATGCATATCATCTTTTAGCTACTAATCTATAACTTCCAGCCTTCCCTTTCCTACTGCCTTCCAGGTGTCTCCGGTATCTGAAAGGCACCCACTTGGTTGAGGATAGCTTGAAAATATAAATACAGGTATCCCTATTGCAGATCACTATAGTTTCTATCTTTGACATTTTGTGGAGGAATAGTGAGGTGAGGGTATTGTGATGACCCTTTTGGTTGCTTCACTTAGGTGACAATTAAGTGCTATCTGTTTTTTCAGTGGGAAGGAGAGCCTTTGGCGTTGTTATAAGCAGCAGCTTGTTCTTGTGAATAATCCATTAAATGGTATTAATGCAAGTGTGCTTTATGAAAAAAAAGTTTTGTGTAATAATCTTTATCTTCACATCCTTTGCAACCTTTTTTCTCATGGTAGTGTAGTAATCACATTTTCTGCCATATATCTCCTGTTCAGTGCAAGAACATTGGTGAAACGCTTCACCTAGTGCATTTGATCAAGCAATAGTTGAAAATAAAGCAGCCGGTAACACTTAAACCTGACATGGAAGCTACTTTGAGCTAGTGATTAAAAATACACTGAAAAGATATTTAGTGAAATTATAACAGTGCATTGATTTAAGCACAACATTGTGACTTACGTTACAATGCTAACCAATTTTCCAGATATGAATCACCATTGGTTTGGGATGTTTTTAATCTAATGTAAAAACCATGAAAATATTTCTAGGCCTTGAGATTGAGAGATTACAGCACCCTTTCATCCAGATTGCTTTTTGTACGAATCTGTGTAAAATCAACATAAAACTCAATTTTGTGGTGGAGATGAAACTATTGTAGCAAGATGTTACTTTATTTGCAAAGTATGATTTGACTTCATTTTAATATAGATGTTCCAAAGAAATTTAGCTTCTAGGATTATTGATGTGACCTACTAAGAAGAAATGTTTAGTGTAGAAGATAGACGAAGCAAATTATTTTATATGAGTAGTTGTTAACATGATGTCTGTAACTCTGTGCGTGTATGTGCGTGTGCAGTCTAACATTCACAGAATAGGGTGGTAATCAGCAAATGAGAAAAATAATAATAGAAAATACTGTTCATTAGGGCAATCATTAGGAAGAGAAGTCAAGTGGGATTTGACAGAAGTTCTGAGTCCAATATTGGCAGTGTTTTATTTACCAATTTTACTAAAGGAATAGGAAAATGGGCATGGATTATAGCCCATACAAAGTCCTAGCTGCAGTATGTTTTGAGTTTTTTAGAATCATGACACTGTCATGTCAAAATTAAGTAAAATTTGCCTGAGAAACAGAAATTCTGACCCTGTCCATTTCTAATAGCACATAGTCTTGTAAGAGGGAACAGAAGGCTACGTTAGAGAAATGAATAAAACCACAAGAGTTTAATTAGAGACACTCCAAGACATATGGGGATAGATTAATAGAAGAGGGTATCTTCATATTAGAAAAGATTAGAGTGTTGTGGTAACTAGCTTGCAATAAATAAATAAACTGCTCCCTATTGACTTTTTAAGTGTAACAGAGGAAGCAATTAGGCATAAGTAACTACATGGAATATTTAAATAGTAGCACAATCTTCATAACCTTGGCTGAAATCCAAGGCAGCTTTTCATTTGCATGGGAGACAACTGTTCATTTGCAGCCGGAATTTCTTTAGTAGATCTCACTGGCTTATTTCTTTAGCTATGATCCCATGAGTACTTGCATAGGAAAAATTAGCTGTCTATATAACTTTCGATGCACAGTTCATGAGGTGTATGGAAGACTATGCTAGCGAAATACCTCTATTGATTCACATTCTGAGAGAAAGGCGGGATATAAACCTTAAAATAAAATAAAATAAATTATCACAGGAGATTCATCTTGGCTCTTGTGGGTGATTGGAAGGTTTTTTCACTAGCATGTGCTTTTTGCTTGCTTGCTTGCTTGCTTTTCTGCTTGGAGGTGGTGGTTTGGATTTTTTGTGGATTTTACACGGCTTTCTCCTGCCACCCTCCTGTATTTCATCTGTGCTCTGCTAGATGGCTTTTGGAGTGGCTTGCAGGATGTACAGGGAGAAAAAGACATTACACTACTTGTTTTATGGATCCAGAACTTTAAGTGAAAATATTTTAGTTAAAATACAATACCTCTCTCTCTTTTTTCCCCTCTCGCTCTCTCTGTCCTCCTCTCCCCCCCCCCACTCCCTTTCCGACATACAGAGAGATATTAAAGCAACATGGGTTTCTATCTATTACATAATTATCCATAGGTATAGAGAGACAGTATGATGTAGTGGTTTGAGCAGTGGACTATGACTGTGGGAGTTTAAATTCCTGCCCATCCATGGAAACCCACTGGGTGGCCCTGGGCAAGTCACTGTCTCTCAGACCTATAGGAAGGCAGTGGCAAATCCTCTCTGAAGAAGCTTGCCAGGAAAACCCTGTGATAGGGTTCCTGTATGTTGGAAACAACTTGAAGGCAACAAAGAAAAGTTACATTGGCAGAGATGATATGAACAAAGATTGCAAAGAAAACCCTTTGATCGGGTCACCATTAATCAGAAATTACTTATTTTGCCCTGCATAGAAAACTGCAGAGAATGCTTAAAAAAACCTTACCTTGAAGGAAAGCAAATAACAATATCCAAAATAAGTGTAGTTGAATAAATGTTCCAGTGGAGTTGCTGACAGAGTTAATTCACTTGAATTGACCTGTTACTATTTTTTAAAGTATTATTTTTTAAATTAATGTAACACTTTGGTATGAGTACAGTTGGCTTTTCCCTCACAATATACCATATTATAGTATGTCTCAGTGTCATGCTAGGCACAGTGTTGACAGTTCAGATGGTTAGAGATAAGCCACAAATATGGACTATCGTGCAAACCCTAGAGCTTTAGTTAATCTGACCTAGATGTTCTTTTGATGATTGAGAACCTACTATATGTGAAAACACTTCTCAATTTCAAAATGAAACACAAGAATATCCATAGCCTAAGACAGCTGTCCTTGTAGCGATGGGCACTGCAATCATTTCTTGAGGCGAGGATTTGCTATATAAAGTATTCAGCATTTAAAGCTGTTTAGATCATTGGCATTTGAAGCAGCAGCGATATTGAAAGTTGGAGGGGAATGCAGTATTGAGTTTTGCCATGTCACAAAGAGGATTATGTACAGATTCAAGTAAAATGCATCTTTTCTTTTAATTTCCATGGGCATGTTATTTAAGATATCTTTAGTTCGCACTAGTGGTGGCAGTCTTTTCTTGTGTGCTTTCCTGAAATAGTGTAGAAGATGTTCAAATTAGAATGTAAAAAGAAATATATCTATTTTTTTAAAAATTGTGTCATCTTAATGCATATATGTATGTGCCAGTTTCACATGTAACTTAAAATGATATACAAGTGTTTTTTCTTGATTGTTTGAATCTGCTTAATGGTCACATAGTTTTCCGAGATATATATATATATATATATACACACACACACACACACACACAGAGCATAAAATTATGGATTGTCCTATGGCAGAAATATTAAATAAGAAATGCCATTGTGTTACAGGATTTTCAACCTTGGGCTTTTATGTTAGCTAGTGTACATTCAGTGTGAGTGGGCAGAGAAGAGGAGACAACTGTGTGGAGCTTTGGGGGTTGGGAGATTTCTGAGGAATGACATTGTAGATGTTGATGTACCCAGCAAACGGAGGGGGGAGACAGGTTGTCCCTATCAATCTTGTACTTTCTCTAGTCTCAAAAAAAGAAAGAAAAAGGATTGGGTAAATGATAGGCCTATGGTGTGCCCTTCTGGTGCTTTTTTTAAACACATGTCATGTTTTGCCACTAATATCTGGAGAGGACCCAAATGCACTATATAAGCACAGGGATAACCAATATAATAGTCAATATCACCCTAGTTAACATCAGTTTAAATCCAATTAAGGGTGTGTGTAGATGTGCTGAGTAATGATTAAATCAATTTTTCTTCTTGTCTTTATTTTCTGTTTATTTTATGCAGTACAGTTTCTATTTCATTCAGTACAGGTTTTTCCCACTCTTTTTTATTAAGTTCTGTGTCACTTACACAGGTCTCCAGTAATTTAATCAGCTTCATGCCAGCCATGTATTTAGGGAGTGTATGTGTACTAAACTACTAAATTGACTTTGTAAAAATGGAACTGAGTATACTGTTATTGCCACATAGTTTTCCAGCTGGCTCTCAGTGGGTTTCTGATGTTCAATATCTAAGTTAGTTATAATGATGGAACCTGCTTCTGGTTTTTGACTGTTCTTCAAAATTGGATTCTAGGTAATGTTTTGTAGTATGTTTGTATAGTGTTTCTCTTACATGATGTGGGTTCGAATAGAAGGCCTTTGCTGCCCCTTCCAACTCTAAAGACAGTCTCACACTACATTGTTATAATCATATTATTCCACTTTAACTTCTATGGCTGCTTCCTGTGGAATC
Organism: Urosaurus nigricauda; assembly: GCA_034509955.1. Taxonomy (NCBI): domain Eukaryota; kingdom Metazoa; phylum Chordata; class Lepidosauria; order Squamata; family Phrynosomatidae; genus Urosaurus; species Urosaurus nigricauda. The sequence continues at coordinate 352,934,328 of JAOEGL010000001.1, read as the reverse complement.
CTGGGATTTGCAGTTTAGGGAGGGACATTTAGAATTCTCAGGCAGAGGATTCCTAAGCCTCACTAAACTACAAACCAAGAATTCCACAGGTGGCAACCATAGCGGTAATAATACAGTGTAGTATGATACTGACATGAGATTGTATGGTTTTAAGAATGATGGCCTGTGCTCTCATGTAGGTGAAATAGAGCTTGTCTGCAGCAGATTGTTCCTAGCATTTGTTGTAAAAGACTAGAAGACATAAAGAAAAACCTTAAGTAGCAAAGAACTTCTCATTTTGAGAAGTCTCATATTTAAGAACATAGTGGTAAATAAATAGCACTTGGCTTAAGTGGTAGCTGTGAAGTTACTATCATGAAATTTGGATTTCATTTGGGGATTCTTGCATATAGCTTGGATTGAGAAATGTTCTTATAAGATTGCTATAATTAACCATGTATGCATGCTAGAGATAAAGAGCTGTAGAAGGTATGCGGATTGGTGACTGAGAGAGAGGAGAATTAAGCAAGACATGATAGTTTCAAATAGGTTGGATATAAATGTCATTTTACCAATCTGCCCTTTCCCACAACCTGGGTATTGAATCAATAAGCCTGCACAACATATGGTCCGGGGGCTGCGCATGGCCTGCCAAAGGATTTTGGGTGGCCCATGAGAATGTGGAATGACTTCAAGGTCCCTCCACTAGTTAGCCTTCTTCTCAGGAGAGGGCCATGTATGGGAAGAAGAGGGTGGGCAAATGCGTGCCCTGCTAGGCTCCTTCACTGCTCAGCTTTCTCTTGAGCAGAAGGCCAGGTGGTGGGTTGTGGAGGAGGACAGGCAAACCCTTGCCCCTCAAAGCTCCTCCACTGCCTGGCTTTCTCCTGAGAAGGCCAGGCAGTGTACAAGAAAGAGAGGCAAATGCTCACCCTTCAAGTCTGCCCTGTCACTTGGCATTCCCCCAAAGAGAAGTCTGGGTGGAAGAAGAGGACAAGCAAGGCTCTTCTGCCACTTGGTTTTCTCCTAAGGAGAGGACCAGAAAGAGGAGGAGGAGAACGGAATTAATTATAATTAATATGATTGATATAATTAGAATTTAATTAAAACCTATTTGTGGCCCGATGAAGTTAGTCTATTATGATTTTGACCCTCACCTACTGCCAAGTTGTGCAGGTCTGCACTAGCAGGACATTAAGTGGGGAACATGCTATTTGGCATCATATTAACTTAGGATATCATATTATGTTAATTTTTCATAATCTAAGTTGTCTCTCTACTGAGTTAAGAAACAGAAGAAATAACAGTTCTGTACAGTACGTTGTTATAATTCTTATTGGAATTACCGTATATACTCATGTATAAGTCTAGAAATTGTAATAAAAAATTGAGCTCAAAACTCTGGGTCGACATATCTACCGGTCAATGTAAGTGGTGTACTTCTAACTCTTATAAAAAGGGGAACCATCCAAAGACAAGAGTGCAATCTGTCCTGAAAGCACTAACCCCCCTCTACTCTTTCATCTATCCAGCCTTTAATATGAGCAGAAACAGTTATGCCTGCTGGAAGTTTTTTGGCATTGTTTTTCTTTGCTTCATCCTTTAAATCCTTTGTTACATGCCCATAAGTTTTACCCTCAACGTATCCTTGGGACATGTTAAAATACATAATTTTGCCCCCAAAACCTGCCCTTGAATTATACATGAGGTCAACTTATAGTTGAGTATATACTGTATGGTTTTTCAGTGGTATTAAAATTAATTGTATATAAAAATAAATTGATATATGCTTTATGCTATAGTTGGCATTTAGTATTTTAAGAAAATACGTCATAACACATCTGTATAATAAAATATCTGCACAATAAAAACATGGAAGCATATTTAACCATTATAAATAAATAACATAATGCAGTATTGTAATGTGTACTCAGTCTAATTGAATTGAGTGAGACTTACTCCCAACTAAATGAGTTTAAGATGTGAGAACCTTAAAAGCACCAGATCATGTCTGATCTGGGAAACTAAGCAGTCTTAGCTCTAATTAGTACTTGGATGGGAGACTGCCAATGAATCCAGGTGCTATATGCTATATTTCAGAGGAAGGACTGGCCAAACTGCCTCTCGATATTCCTTGTCTAAGAAAACCCTATGAAATTAATGGGGTCACCATAGGTTGACAGAAACTTGAAGGCACACACACACACGGTGTTGAGACTGCAGCCTCAACAGCTCAAACCACTCCAAGGCACTATCTACCACTAGCACCCCAGCAAATATAAAAAGTTAGCATAGCCACCAAGATATGTTTATCATCTTAAGAATTCAGGTACAGTAGAGTCTCGATTATCCAACATAAACTGGACCAGCTGATAGTTGGATAACCGAAAATGTTGGATAATCCGGAAGGTCCAAGAAAAGCCTTGAAACCACTATGAATTGAAAATGTATTGAAGTTTTATTGCAATAACAGTAAATGTAAATGTAAAGAAATCACTGGTCAACATTGTGATGTACAGTATAAACAGTTCAGTCCTCTGAAAATTTAAAGATATCACAGATAATTTAAAGAAATCACAGCGGCCACTATGTTGGATAATTTGGAATGTTGGCTAACCGAAGGTTGGATAATCGAGACTCTACTTTATTACATTTATGTGCCACCCTAGAAAGTCAGTTTGGTGCAAATTGTATTTTAAAATTGGATGGAAAATACAGCATTAGAAGCATTAGAATAAGCATGGACATGCATAGTGGTTCAGAAATGTTTTTGTAAGCATTTTATCTCATCTTTAACAGTTTTAGAGTAAAAATAAATCTTTAATTTTAAAAATACAGAATGACTGATTGATTTCAGTTAACATACTCCCCTCGGGAATGTTGGGTTGAAGTCCATCTTCCAATTGATGACATACGCTTTTGTAATTGGGTTTTATACTCCCCATGTACTTTTATGGGCCTTGCAGACCGAGGTATCTGGTGCCTTCTTCCACAGGTATCCCACTGCTGTGTGCAGCAAAACCCAAGGGGAGGTGGGATAACCAGGCACATCTCCAATATTCTGGCAGCTGATTGGCTGTGGAGTGCATCTGGGCTTATTCCATGTGCTCTAGAGCACCAAGGGAGGAAAGAGCCACATTAAGACGGCAGCAAACTCTGTTCCTTTTTCCCTTATTCTGCAAGAGCACCAAAACAGGTCTGGGTGTAGCTCTGTGACCAGTCAGTGCCCAAAGAAATGGGCTGTACTTGGAAATCCCCAGTTGTTTTTGCAGTGTGTGGGAAGCAGCTGGACAGTGGGAATTGCCAGCACCACATGCTGCAAGTATGGTGCAGGAGATTTTGGTGCTGTACAGATGGGCGCTTTGTGCCGGCCTGGGCCCCAACTAGGGGTGAAACCCTACCGTGCACCCCAGGGGCCACCATGTCTCACCCTCGTCCACACCAGGGCCACCGTAATGACATAGGCATGGCACAGAGTCCAAACAGCACCACACTGCACATAACATCATTGGTGTATGCAAGGGTGCCAATGGTGCCCCAGGCATATCCTAGAAAGAACCTGTTGAAAGCGAGTTTTTTTAATGCTTCTCAGAGGCCGCTCCATTTGGTTGGTGCAGCCTCCATCCAGGCTAAAAATTGGTGGCTGTAGGCCGCCCTTTTGCAGTGGTCTGTCCAGCCCCTTAGCCTCTAAGAAAGTGATGTAGGATTTCAGCTATAAACGGTGCATTGTCTTCTGCATTTGAGGAACTGTTTCAAGTAAGCAAGTGCTTAGTTGTTTATTTTGGAATTTTGTTTTGCAGACACCTGGCTTAAGGGCTCGTCCAAGCCGACTGCAATGGTTTGCAGAAAAGTGTTTGGCAAGTAATCAGGTATGTGTATTATATAGTTTTATATATTTATATTATCTATTTAGAGCAAAAATTCAGCATTAATAAGTCAGTCAAAATGAGAATGGAGATATGCAGGGGAGTCCACAGTTTTTATGTTTTAATAGCCACTGACTGCTTTCAGTCAGGTCTCTAGTTGGCAGCAGTCTGCCACTCTAAGCTGGATATTTATTTGCTCTAGCTTTCAGGTTTATCTTAAATTATCTGCACAAGATTGCAGGTTATACCTTTTGCGAACACCTTGTTTAATTTCTCTTCACATGTCACAGGATTTGGGAAAGGGAAGGGCAGTGGCAACAACAAACAGCTCAATTAATAAGCCAAGTCAAATTAACATACTCATTTTGAAGTAAAAGACACTGTGAACATGAATCAGTATACACAACTATGTCATAATAGTTGGTGTATTATTACAAAAGCTATGCTGATGTACAACTAAGGTCAATTCAAACTAAAAGGTGTCATGGGGACATGGAGGATATACCATTAGATCTTGTTCATAGCTAAAGCAAATTTAAAACTTTGGAAAGATTGCTGTATTCATTATGTTGATGTCATAAGAGTAGGCCAAGATGTTGCTAACCCAGGCAGTATATATATGTGCATACTTTAAAATATTGAATGTTTTTATTTATGTATTCTTCTTATGTTAGCTTAATACATTGCACAAATCACAAACCGTTAGTCTTCATACAGAACAGAATTTCTTAACCAGTGTTCCCTGGAACCCTACAGTTTGACAAGAGATCACTAGGAGCTTCATGAGATATCATCATTGTAGGGGGAGAAATAAACATGTTTTTTTTTTAAAAAAAACTGTAGATATATTAATTTTTATGCAAGTGTTCATTGAGACCTGAAAATTATTTCAAAGGTTCCTCCAGGGTAAAATGATTGAGAGGGGCTGATACAGAAACATTCTTCTTACTCTCCTTATTCCTATTTATGTCTTTGGGTTCTTCTTCACAACCTTTGACATTTTTTACAGCAGATGTACAAGTTGCATGATAGGTGAAATATCAAAGGTTTTAAATGCCTAGTAATTTTTTTATTGTGTATAGATGTTACAAATGTGATGTTTGTTTTATTTTATTTTTTACATAGGTTGAACCCCTGGAGATGATGGTAGAACTGACTCAAAAGCTATTTGAATGTGATAGAGATGAAATGTATTACTACTTATTAAAATCATGCAGTAAGTAAAATGGAAGACATTTTATTTTACACTCTCAACTGTTAAGTCAGGCTTGCTTCTGTCCAAAATAAAATTGTTTGACTAACACCTAGAAATACCTGTGACAATGCAAGTAGCTGGCATACACACTTTTCTTATAAAAAGGGGAACGGGTTAGTTCTCATTGCATGTATATACCCAGTTAAACACCACTTTGTGGTACCACTTTGATTTAAGATCATAGGAATGTGCCTTATAATAGGGTCAGATTCAATGGCCTTCTAACCAAGTGTTCTTTACTCTGAGTGAAGGTAAGTCTAAAGCAGAGGACCTTTCCCCAGTTTCTGAAGGTGGGGAATCTAGAAAATATTTCCTAATTTTTGAAAATGAGAAAGTTCATATGGGAGAAGGTAGTGTCTTGATATAGGATGGGGGACACCTCGCTGAACGAGACCACATGTGAGAGGGATCTAGGAGTCCAAGTAGACCATAAATTGAACATGAGTCAACAGTGTGATACAGCAGCTAAAAAGGCCAATGTAATTTTAGGCTGCATCAATAGATGTATAGTGTCTAGATCAAGGGACGTAATAGGTCCACTCTATACTGCTTTGGTCAGGCCCCACCTGGAATACTGTGTCCAGTTCTGGGCACCACAATTCAAAAAGGATGTGGAAAAACTGGAGTGTGTCCAAAGGAGGGCGACTAAGATGGAAACCATGCCCTATGAAGAACAATTTAGGGAGCTGGGGATGTTTGGCCTAGAGAAGAGAAGGTTAAGAGGTGATATGATAGCCCTGTTTAAATATCTGAAGGGATGTCACATTGAGGAGGAAGCAAGTTTGTTTTCTGCTGCTGCAGAGACTAAAACGCGGAACAATGGATGCAAACTGCAGGAAAAGAGATTCCACCTCAACATCAGGAGGAACTTCCTGACAGTAAGGGCTGTTCGACAGTGGAACACACTCCCTCGGAGGGTGGTGGAGTCTCCTTCCTTAGAGGTCTTTAAACAGAGGCTGGATGGCCATCTGTCAGGGATGCTTTGATTGGGAGTTCCTGCATATTATAGCAGGGGGTTGGACTGGATGGCCCTTGTGGTCTTTTTCAACTCTATGATTCTATGATTCTATCTACTTTTCAAGTTGTTCAAGATTTTCAAAGTCTATACCACTATTTTGAATTGTGCCTGGATAAAGGCAACTGGTGCAAAAAATTAAAGCTACAGGTTGAGTCTCCCTTATCTGAAATGTTTGGGATCAGAAGTGATTTGGATTTCAAAGTTTTTCAGATTTTATAATATTTGCATATACATAAAGAGATATCTTAGAAATGGAGATTGGTCTAAACATAAAATTCATTTATGTTTTGTATACACATAGCCTGAAGGTAATTTTATACACAATATTTTTAATAATTTTGTGCATGAAACAAAAATTATGTACATTAGACCATCAGAAAGCAAAGGTGTTACTATCTCAGTCACACGTGTAGACAATTTTGAAGATTTCATATTTTGAAAATCTAGACAAGGGAGACTCAACCTGTACTCAGATATATTTTGAAATTCCTCTGTCACCTTTAAACCTGTCTTATGGTTTCAGGACTATTGTTACACATTTTCTGGAAGTGAAGGTGAACGTGTGTTATATTGTTTCATTTTGAGGTGCTCTTGAAATGCATAGATCCCTTTTATTTTTAAGGATTTTACATAGGATGATGTCACAAACATGGCCCAAAGTCTATTTTTATGTTCCCGCCCAATGCCCTCTCCATTTAACTGACAAATAACATTTTTCAGTCATTGAAGCCTCCCAGAGTGGCACCTTGAGGTGCTACGAGGTACCCAGCCTCTACTGTCTCCATGAGAAATGGAAGTAGATTTGATTTCATATTTCTTTTGAAGGAGAGCATTTCAAGGCCAAATGTAGGCCCGTATAGATGCTGGGCTGAAAATGTAGCACCTAGGCCCACCAGAGTTGCCCACCCTGGTAGAGAACGTGATATCAGCATAAATTAATTGTTGGTTTACATAGAATCATAGAGTTGGAAGAGACCACAAGGGCCATCAAGTCAAGTTTACAGATCCAAGAAGAAATGTTTACCATTACTTCTGATTGTTGTCTGTATTTTGGACAATTTTTCTTCCACATCATAACTGATGGACAGGATCTTTAGTCTAATGAGGTATTTGGTGTTGCATCTCACACAGGTGGCTTGGCTATAGAGACCATGAGCAGAGCCAAAGTTTGCTTGTATGGCAGTTGTAGCTTTTTGTACCTTGCCACTGGGAAAAGCTGATTGCACAGCTGTTAAGGGTCTTTCCTGTATTTTATTTCTCTTCTTTATTATCCAGCGAGTAGACTGCTAACATGTTTAGAGTGACTCTTTAGCTGCCAAACAGTTTGACATGCATCTGACTATTTAAAAAAATGTGGCCTTTGTTTTTTCTCAAGTGGTTCCTGTTCCCTCTTTTACCAATGCAGGCTTCATTGGCTAGCTTGTTTAAAAGCTTCAACAAAATGTTCTCTTCCCACCCCCTCTGGCCAATACTCTTGATGCTTTCATTGATAAACCACTTAGGATAGCATTTATACATTCAGTTCAACCTCCTCACCATGGGTGAACATTGTGCTTGAGCTGTGTTCAAATTTACCAGTTAGTCTTTTTCTTTCAGTTTTAGAGTGTTAACTTGAATAGGGAAACATTCTGCAGTTAGCTTACTTTGGTTGAATGATAATTGAAGGTTTTTGTAAACCACCTATTTTCTTCTGCATAGGTGGTATTTATCTCTTGAGGAGTTCTTTAAAGAAAGTTGCCATTTCCTATCATTGTGTACTGCTAAACCATGTCTCAGAAATTCAAGAATCTTCTGTGTAATTTCTCCCCTTACTGTGAAGTGCTGTCTTGTTTTGCTGTCTAGAAAAGAATTTTAAAAGATGTCCCTATTCGCTACATACGTAATTGCTTATAGTAGAAAATAACCAAATACTTGGCAGTTTCTCAAGGAATATCACAAAAGCTTTTCATAACCTTACTGAGCTATTTATCAGGTATTAGAGAACAGTGCTGTAAAAATGAAGAGCCTCATAGTGCAGGTTACTGTAGGTTCTGAGAGAAGAAATGTTCATAAAGGGTTTGGTCGTTTTGTTTCTTGGCTAACACCTCTATATGCCATACAGTAAATAGCTTTTGGTCTGTTTGTTAGTGTGCCAATCTTGGTGAGCACCTTGGTGCAGGAGATAAGTGGTGTCAGCACTTTACTCTCTAATGTATGAAAAGGAGTTTTTTTAAATCAAGTGGAATTTACATAAACATTGGTGAATATAAGGCTCAAACAGTATATTCTGTTGAATCTAGATTTTCATTCAGCATTCATTAATGTGTGGGAAGGCTTGTTATTTTGGCAAATTGCTTCTGTCCACTGCCTGTTTGCCATGAAAATGTTTGGAGACTCACCCCAATAGTGTGGGAAGTAGCAGTGGGAGTTTGGGGGAGAAGATCAGAGTCAGGAAGAATTGCATCTTTTCCTAATTGTGAAGCCTCACCAGATCCTGATTCCCTTCATCCGTAGATCCCTTCTTCCATTGCATTTGTTGGGAGAATTTTATTACATCAATTAATCCCTAGCTGCAGATCAAATTTACACTCCTTAAAGCAAGAGTCCCCATGCAAGTAATACACATAATATTAAATCCAAAAAAAGACATCCAACATGGGAACTCATGTACAAAGGGAAGGCTAGGATGAGCAACTGTAATTTTATTAACAAAATTGACAAGTCTCCCTGACACAGGGACTTTATGATTTGGGTGCATCCTTTTGGAGTGTCTTTTTTCTCTTTCCATTTTCTCAGTAACTGTACTGTACTGAAGAGTGCTTGCTTACCTGTTTGTTTATTATACAGTTATGAGGTCAATTTGAAGCATATTTTATCGGTTCAGAGGTCATGGCATACTTCAGTTAGTGAAATCCAGAATGTGTAGGAAGGTTATGAAATTCAATAAATAACAATAAATCTTTAAAGGATAGTGTGATTCTCAGGCTGGCTGAAAGAACAATCTACAACTAGTGGGTTTATCCCTCATGCCAGGAGGCCAAAGATTCCAAGTTTGTTTGGTCTATTTATTCTCATGTCTCCCTCAGTTTTAATTTTCCTGCCTTGCCAACTGGTCGACTGTTAGTTTCTTGTTCTCTTCATCTTTCTACAATCTTTCAAAGTGTTGGTGTCTATAGTAGCCTGTCTATGGGCCTCAACAGATAGCCCTTTTAAGCTGCTGTCCAGGCAGCTTCGGAGCATGGCGTTTAGACACCACATGTCACAAAACTGCCCAGAAGTTGGGTGGCTGCTCATACATGGGTGGCTTCAAGATGCTCCAGCAGCATGGAGTTTGCACTCCACTGAGCGTTATGAAGCCACCATGGGGCCGTAGCAGGGCTGGCAAAGCCAGCTTTTCCCTGGCCAAAAAAAGGAGCGGATCTTATCCACTCCTTTTTCAGCCAAGTTCTAGGTGGATTGGGGCTGTGGCATGTGGTTGCCATGATCCCAATCTGTCTTCCTGCCCCATCTGTCCCCCCCCCCCCATGACAACAACAAATACAACTGTTTCCTTACCAAAATAACATTTTGGTGAAAGGTGGGAACAGAAGGAAAGTCAAATCAGATCTCATGACAACATTGAAATGTCTACAGAACCATGGATTTGTAATAAATTTTTAAAAAGAAACATCTTCAACGAGAACATCAACACATTTAGAGAAAGAGATAAACTTATGAAAAATCTGTGTATTTCTTTCAAAAGAAAGGAAAGAGTAAAATAAAAATTACAGTGACCGAATTACTTCAGTCAGCAGCAGCAATCTTAATGTTTCTGGCAAAATAATTTTTTAAAAAAATAGGTCTATTAATTTCAATTATTCAAATTGTGGGAAGAGTTTCATACCAGGATGTTGCAGTTGTTCCTAAGGCCCCATCAGAGATATATAAGAAAACGTCATTACAATCTAACTTTCTGAAGCAGGGTAAAGAAAGTTGGTGGCTATCCAAAAAAGTATTGGACAAAGGCAGTTCTTTTGTACTACAAACAAAGATAGCAGTTATGACAGATGTGAGGGTTCACTGCTATGGTCAAGCTATCCAGGGGAAATGGTCAGAATAAGAGAATGAGGTCAGCATCAATCTTTTGGAAATGAGAGCAGTAAGACTAGCTATAGTTCAGTTTATACCAATGATAGCGCATCAGAATGTTCAAATCTAAATAGACAACATGACAGTGAAAGCCTATCTTTCAAACTAAGGGGTTCCTATTCATGTCAAATGGTAAAAGATTCAACAAAAAAATTAATTTGGGTTGCAAAATGGTTGAATGTATTAACAGCAGTTTATTTAAAAGGAACTTTGAAAGGAAAAGTAGATTTCTTTAGCAGGCACAAAATCTTGCCTGGAGAGGAGTCTGAACCAACAGGTTTTTATTTTAATTGGTTGTAGAGACAATATGGGAAGTTTTTAGTAGATTTGTTTGCCTCTGGAGACAATTTCAAAATCAAAACATTTTTTTCAATAGATAGAGATTTAAGAGCAGAAAGTCACAATGCTCCAGTGATGTGACTGCAGGAACTTTCTTCTATATGCTATATTTTGTGTGTGTGTGTACACACACATGCACACACACACACTTTTCCTCCTTTGCTGATAATACAGAAATTCCTCATGAAAATAAAACTTTGGGGAGCTGATGTGCTATTTGCTGTGCATTGGCTTTGCAGACCATCGGTCCTTCTGATAAGCATGTTGTTGGAGGAACTGTGCTGTCTACCTCCAGGACTGTTTACCATTCCAGTCCTCAGTGTTTACAGCTGACTGCTTGGAAGTTGAACAGAGAAGCTTGTTGCAGCAAGGATATTCTGAATTAGTGACTAAAACAATCTTAGGATCCAGGAAGCAGTCAACTCAGCATATTTATAAAACCACTTGGAAAGCGTTCCAAAAGTGGTGCTCATCCGACAGTGCAGAAATAAAGGAGATATTAGCATTTCTTCAAGATGGCATATTTTAAAGTCTCAGACCAAATACACTAAAAGGGTAAGTGGCAGCCTTGTCATTGATATTAACAATAACAAGAAAGCCTCTTTCAGCTCATCCACATGTTAAAACATTTCTAAGAGGGGCAGCTTTACAAACTCCACCTACTTTTCACAGCTTCCCAACTTAGGATCTGAATTTGGTGTTAAATGCGTTGACAAAACCACCATGTGAACCTTGTAAGGAGCTGTCCTTGAGACTGCTGTTTTTTGATGTGGCATTTTTGGCTGTTGTAACTTTGCCAAGAAGGGTTTCAGAATTTGTGTCATTATCAATCAATCCAGCATTTTGCAAGTTTGAAAAGGATAAATTGCCCTTAACAATTTCCTAATTGCCCTTAACTTCCATTCCTAAATTTCTCATTTCAAGGTTGGGCATCAATCACTAGAATTACCAACATTCTGCCCAAATCTGGTTCCGTCTGCTGAAGAGGGATGGCATTTGCTAGATGTAAGAAGATAAGTTAAATTTTATTTGCAGAAATCAAAAGCCATTAGTCTGACCAAGGCATTATTTATTTTCTTTCACTTGAGGACACTGGCTTATAGGACATCAAACAAATGCTGTCTAGGTGAATAAAAAGTTGTATATACTTACGATTATGCAAAAATGCCAAGGCCTCAGTAGGGCTATACACATTCCACAAGATCTGTGGTAACAACTGCAGTGCTCAGAGTAAGATGATTAGATGAGGTGTGTAAGTCTGCAGGATGGAAAGAGCCTTTCAGCTTGCATTAAACATTGTAAGAAAAGACAAATTCAAGTCAGTATTTGGAAGGTCTGTTCTGCAGGCAGTTATGCAAGAGGAGAGCAGCCATTCCTGCCCTTGAGGCAGAACTTAGGTATATCCTACTAATTGTGGATTGCTCCTTCAGCCAGCCTTAGAATGAGTCAAAACTTTATCATGAATTATCATTCTACAGGTACTGACAGAACTATCCACCCCTATCCAGGGGCTAAAAATATCTACCCCTTCTTCTATTCATACTTTGCTGCTAAATTATTTTCTAATGGTAAGCAAGGTTATGCAATTAAACAAGAGGGAGGGAGGAGAGTAGACAGATGAATTTTGTGTCTCCAGGCTTGATCTGCTGATGTGCTTGGTCCTTCAGCCCTCCTAGAATGATCATTCACAACATCAACCTCTCATTCTTTCTTGATTTTTCTGCATCAGACTAGCACAGCCATCTCTGGAATTGTATTTATGATAACAGATGAATTTTTGTTTCGTAGCAATTTAGCAGCCTAGTGTTATGAACCCTTCATGTCTTCTTATAAAATAGGGAAACATAGTGTTTTCAATCTACACTAGCAGGGTATCTAGCTCTTTGCTTGTAAAAAGAACGTTCAGCAGAGAAATGGCCAAAAGGCTCGCTGTATGCTTTATTCAATTTTTTGCATTTCATTTTCTCAGCAGGTTTAAAAAATGTCAGCAATTTGTTCTCAGCTTACAAATACTGGTCCACCATAATAAAGCAACTGGCCTTCAAAACATAATCTTCCTTCAATAGGAGGGTGTCTTCTCCTTCCCTACAGCATCCTGTCTCCCTCCAATTGGTTACTCACACTGACAGCATGTCTGCTGAGAGAAGATATCTAAGAAGATAAATTTTATCAAACACTGTTGCACAAATTTTCCAGTCAGCAAGAAAAGACACAATCAATTTTATCTACTCAACTGAAGGGAAAGCAGCTTTGTTTACAATGAAAAGAAATCATCTTACACATATTTCAAAACCAACATACAGTAGTATAACTGAGGGTTCTGTAGTTATTTCTATATATTATAATAGGAATAACTAAGTTCAGTTTCCTCATGGCTTGCAAGTATGGATACAGAGTTCAGGACAATAAAGAAAATACAGCAGGACTGCGTATTACATGACTTTGTATAACACATGGACACATACATGTGTCAGAAAAAATATGCTCTTTCTAAGTCCTCAAGTTCAGTTCTCTGGTATTCTTCCGCTGGAAGTTGACTATGGAGTCATGCTGACAGACCTAGAAAATGCCTAGAGAAATGTTCTCTAGGAATTTCTGGGTCTTCCAGCATGACCTCTGTTGGAAGCATACCAGAGAATTACACTGGAGAACCTAGAAAATGCCTAGAGAGAACATTGTCATTTATTTAAAGTAAGGGAATTAACATTCCAGTTCATACATGAACATTGTTACATGAAGCATCCCAGGACAAACCCCTTGCGTAGTATGCAGCCCTGCTGTATTACAAACAAACCTGTAAAATATCTGTTGCAGCAATCCCCCTGATTTTGTTTTTCGCTGAGGAGAGGAAGGCCTCCATCATTCCTTAACTTGTCTTACCCCTTGTTAGGAGCAGTGAACTACTAGGCTCTTTGCAAATGTAGAGAACAGAAGACAGATATTTGGCCTTCCTCTCGCCCACTATCTTTCACTTCCATTCTCTAATTCCCTAAAGGCTGTGGGTTTCTTAAAAAGGCATCCATATTGTTTGTATACATGGGTGAATAAATTTAAGTTTATCCAGACAAAATGAAAATTCTGCTGGTTGGAGATTCTGATCATTTGGGACTTGTTCCAAATTATTTGAGACTTGTTCAATCATTCACGAAAATCGTATTATACATACAGAAAGTCCCAAAATGTATTCCTCGTGTAATAAATAGCCCTACTGTAATACAAACAAACCTATAAAATGTCCCCTGATTTTTATTTTATTTTCTGTGAGGAGGGGAGGGCCTCCATCATTTCTTAACTCGTGTTACTCCTTGTTGGGAGCAGTGAACAAAGTCCAACTTGTTTTGGATGATGTTGCAGTTCCCCTAGAATATGTGATTTGTACCCAGAGAGGATTAGTTGCACCCATTCCAAGAGAAGTCAGACTAGCCTCAGTCATTTCTCATTTGTAACATTTTTCCCTACAACAGCTAGCCCAATCTAAAGCAGCTTCATGCTTCTAGTTTTTGTAAAACCATTTATGAAACAGCAGTTGCATCTCGCCTTTTTTTTCTCTTTGATCCATGCCAGCATTTATAGCATTTAATGAAAATAACAGAATCATGAACTCACAGAGTTGGAGGGGAACTGCAAGGATATAAATATATAAATGAAATTCAGGAAATTATTATGGAAGTTTCATTTTCTAGCACTAGATTTAACTAATTAATTTTTATGAATTGCCAAATATTTAGAATAAAAACATTTTTCAACTTCACATTTTTAAAAAATAAATCTTTCCACAGTTTGAAGTGTCGTGTTACCATGCTAACCCAAAGAATGAAAACTGTTTGTATGTACCTTCAGGGTGCTTTTTGACTTCTGGCAACTTCATTAATTTCATAGGGTTTTCTTAGGCAAGGAATACTCAGAGGTGGTTTAGGAAGTTTCTTCCTCTGAAGAAGGCCTATAGCACCTGGTATTCATTGTCAGTCTCCCATTCAAGTACTAAATAGGGCTGACCCTGCCTATCTTCCATGATCAGATTAGAGCTAATGCTTTTAGGGTATTTAGGCCCTTCTAATTAAAAATAGGCAGGTAAAAAAAATTAATAGTGCCCATGTCCTTTGGGATATTTATTTATTTCGTTAGACTTCTGGGAGTTTTAGATCTCATGTTTTGTAGTCTCCTGCTGAAACATCCTATATGGAATCATAGAATCATAGAGTTGGAAGAGACCACAAAGGCCATCCAGTCCAACCCCCTGCTATGCAGGAACTCCCAATCAAAGCATCCCCGACAGATGGCCATCCAGCCTCTGTTTAAAGACCTCCAAGGAAGGCGACTCCACTATACTCCGAGGGAGTGCTGCATTAGTTGTATTATATTCCATAGAACAGTATTTTCCTGCAACCAGTGGGAAATTTGGGACTATACTGGAGAAAATATCATTTCTGTAATGTGTCACATTTATGTTTTAAACAAGAATAGCTGGAATTAATTGTGTGTTGCATAGTCCATTCAAACAGCTGCTCTGGATTAGGCAAAAAGGGAAAATGAGTTTTACATGAGAAAATGCATTTCCAATTAGACATTCATAAAATAGCTTGCTATAGAAAATTTTAATGACAGAATTATTTAACTCCTTTCTGGTTTCTTTTTCCACTTACACTTTTCTCCTTCAGAAGAAAACAATGACTGGCAAAGGGCTGATGCCATTTGGACTAAAATGCAGGAAGAAAATATTATTCCACGTGAAAGAACATTGAGGTTGCTAGCAGATATTCTTAAAACTAATAATCAGGAAGCTCCATTTGATGTACCTGAGGTAAATTAGTTTCTGAGTGTTTGCAGTGAAATGTGTGCATTAAAATAATATTTTATATTGTATGGTCAATGGGTTTGTAGGGAGCAATTGTACGTATGGTGATAGATAATTTTAAACTACTTGTTTTCTTTTAAAGACTTGGTATGATGAGGCTGCTGATTCTACCCAGTCTTCACTTTCACTGGTTCCTGAACAACCTTTTAATCTTCAGAAACAAATACTGATACTCTGCAAAAAGGGTAGTGTTGAAGGTAAATTAATTACAACTTTTGTTTTTTTGTGGGTTTTTCGGGCTTTGTGGCCGTTTTTGGCTAGCATCTTCAGAGAATGCTGGCATGGAAGTGAGTGCGATATATATATGTTGTATGACCCTTGGTTGAGAGGAAGTGATTTACATACTAATCTGTGTGTTGGTCTGTTCTTGAATGGCAAGGCCTACTTCACAATTATAAATTTTCTTTTTGCTTTTCCAAGAGAAGCACAAAAAACTGTTGTGTGAATGCTTTTCTATGTTAAAATAACAGCAGATTTGTTTTTTAATGCTGAATCCATGGCATGTTACTGCTTCTACTACTATCTTGCTATTGTAAAAAAAATTGTGAATAATTTAATATGTAAAGAAACACTATTGCTTTCTTTAGAGGAAAGGATATTGTCAAATTAGATATATTTGACAGATTGGGGCTTTCTAGATTGGCAGGAAAGTGTGACATGAAGTTGCCTTTTCCTTAATGCTTAGCAGCTGCACCACAGCCTTTAGATGGAGCTGCGCTGTTCCGCAGTTTTTAAAAAAGAAGCTGGGAAAACCAGCACCTTTTTAAAGGCGCTTCTTCTCCCCTAAAACGCAAAAAAAAAAAAAGCGTTTTCATGGCACACTTTCCTTTTTTCTCATCTAAAGGCTAGACTTTCATGCAGCCATGAACACACTTCTTTTTGCCAATCTAGATCAGTTTATTGATTTTTATGTGGTTCAGATTTAATAAGTATTGGAAGACTCTTTGCCATTACAACAAGTTATCTCCTTTTTATGATCGGGTAGGGTATCAAGAAATAATAGTGTTGCTATTAGAGGCCCTTGTCTCTGTCTCACCACCCTCTCGGGCACATTTGGTGGGAACAAGAGAGAGGGCCTTCTCAGTGGCTGCTCCTAAACTTTAGAACTCACTCCCTAGGACGGCTCCATCCCTGCTGTCCTTCCAGAAGCAGATAAAGATGTTCTTGTGTTGGCAGGCCTTTGCCAATCAATAAGGCCTGGAAATATTGTGCTATTTAAATTTTAAGGTCTGTATTGTAACATTCAATTTTTAACTCATAACTATTTTAACTTTTAAAATGGTTTGTTTTTGAAATTTTGTATTTATACATTTTAATGTTGCATGATTTTTAACTGTATTGTTTTAAATCTGCTGTTCACCACCTTGAGTCCCTATATTGGGAGAAAGGCGGGATATAAGAAAATAGAACAAGATGTTAATGATGACAACAACATAGTCGTAGTAGTAGTAATGATGTGAATGGATCACTCTGCTTTTAAACTTATGTGTGATTGATTTTGAATAGAAATACCAAACACCAAATACTCTCAACAGAAATCAGCCAGTAAATTAAAAAAAGGTTTAAGGACCTGCTGTTGTCATGCACATTTTCCCTGAAGTGATTCCCCCCAAAGGGGAATTAATATTTGGCAGTATCCTGCTGACATTGATGCACATCCTCTACCGGTTATGGAGTAAAACCATTATTAACACTCAGAAATTCATTACCAACATGGGTCTTGTAATGTGAAAGTCATGCCCTCACATATGTCCAGATTGATAGTTTGATGTTCTTCCTCAGTAAAAGATTAGTTAATCTCAGCATAAATTGATCTGTTAGGTAACAGCTTTTCCACAATGTTAAATTTTATCTAAGTGCTGTGTTTCACTGCACAAGTAGTTTCCCTTAGAAGGGCATGGGTGTTGAGAACACATAAGGAAGGTGTTAACAGATCTTCCCGAACCTGTTGGCTTCACCTTTCTTTATTCTTGACTCTTTAACAAGTTAAAGAATAAATTTCTTTCTTCATTTTGGGTTATCTGGGAGAGTTCCCATAGTATTCTGTCATAGGTAGAATAAGAGCTCTTTAAAAAAAAAAAAAACCACAGCAGCAGCAGAGGATTAGTACATATCTTCTAAACTATTAAATCATGGGTGAAAGTGATAAATATTTGTAATGATTGAGAGAGAGAGGATAGTTGCATGAATGCAACATTTTGGGAATATATTCTAAATTATTGAAATATGTACTCAGTTCACTATAATGTCAGTAACACCAGAGCATGCATGTTAAGCATGCTATGGTCCAAGTTAAAGAGAGACAGAACAACTTGTATCATGAAGCATAACTAGGTAAAATGCAGTGTAGTCTTCCAAATAGTTTTACTTTGGGTTTTTGTATTGTACATTTTCAAATCCAAGCTGATTTCCACTAAAGATTCAAGATACTAATACTCAATTTTAGAGATTGTGGTGTATTTAAAATATTGCAAATGAGATTATGTGAAACTAATCAGCAAAATGTTTTTTTTCCAGTTATATGCCATTAACTTTTTTAAAGAATATATTATAGAAAAGATTAATTTTTCTACAGGATGTTTACAGCTGCATAATCCTGTTCAGAAAAGTAAATGACTGAAAAGTGCAGTTACCTTTTTCCTTTTTTTTTTTTTTTTTTTTTTTTTGGTAATGTCTTTTCACTAACTGACAGTTATTGTGAATGTGTGAAATAAAACTGTTAATCAGTCAAATAAATGCAGTTTTAGTTTACTTGTTAAATATCTGTATATTTGTAAATTGTATGTTTCCCTGTAAATCTTGTCGTAGCCAAATAATTTGATCTCCCAATACTGAAAACACTGCCAATGCTGCTATCATACAATTCTAAATGTTGTAACTCCCTACTACAGAATTAGAGATTGCGTTAAGATAACATGCACATGCTTTCAAAATAGAGTCACAGGAGAAGTTTGCTAAGAAAACTTGAAAAGGACAGTTTTTTTGATGGCTGATGCATAATTTGTCCTTAGTGATGATAGTAGTTTTTCAATCTTTTTTTTACTGTAAAAGAAATTTTAAGTTGCTAAATATTTAGAAAAGATTTCTGTATTTTAGAAAACAATTACATAGAAGATAGCATTAAGTTCAATCAAGAAAGCAGTCCGTTTGTTTAAATATTTTTGACTCTCCAGTATATGGGGGGAAAGAGAGAGATTTCTTTCAAATGCTCTTTTAAAAGTGGAGAGAGATTAATGTTCTTCTGTGGCACTTCAATAAAAGCTGACATATTGTGTTTATAATTCTCTTTGCAGAAGCGTACAGTATTTTACTAGAAGCAGAAAAGAAGGGTATTGTGTTTCAGTCCCTTGCTTATTCCCATCTTACAAGAGCACTGCTAGGCAAGGGTCATCTTGAGAAAGCAATCAAAGTAAAAAACATGTAAGTTTTTGCTGTGTGTTTTATCTATATGCATTTATCTTTTATCTGTGCATTTGTAAGCTTGCATAAAAATTATTGCATACTTTGCTTTCAGGAGAAATTTCCATTTTCCTAATAGAAAAATGGCCTCACTTGGGAGCAGCATAATGCATTGGTCTTTCAAACATGCCATATGTTGTGAGTCAAAAAGAGTTTGGCATTCTAGGGTCATTTTGTAGCTAATGGTGAATCACAGTCCAGCCACACACTTTGTACACTTAACAGTTTAACAAATGCAGACATCAACCAAATACTGTTCATCTCTTAGTGCTGAAGGTCCCAAGACTAAAAACAGAATAATGCAAGTATGGCTATTATCAAATGCATTGACAGAATCATACAGGGAGAAGAAAATGCCATTTACTGTAGTGAACAATTCTGCCTTATGCATAAACTATTACTCTCACATTATATACCATTCACTGTTGTACTCTGCTTGCCTAGGAGTTGTGTTAGTATAATCAGTGAAACTATACAAGTTAACTGGTCATATGAACAAGTTTCATTATATATATAATTTAGTGGTTTGTGTTCTGTTGTTTTTTAAACATTTGAATAGGTAAACACTTGGTTAAAATAATTTAAAATCATTTTTGGAATACCCTCCCTAGGCTAGGATGGCTGCCCTGTCCACTATGAGTGAAAGTTTTTAATTCCAACTGGCTTTTAGGATCTGACTAGGGACAATTAGTATACTATTTTGCTGACATGTATCTTTTGCCTTTTAGGGGATTTGTTTTAGGAGGCTTTAATTCTATGGATGGCTTAATTGCATTTTAACAATAACTTTTTATATGTCTTTTCTTTCATCTATACTTTTTCTAAGTTGCCTTATGTTAATTTTTAATTTTTTAAAGCTGCCTTCATGTCCATGTATTGGGAAAAGGGCAATATATAAAATGAATAGATGAGAGAAGGTGTGTGTGTGCATGCATGCACACTCGCATCTTCAGGTCACCTGTTGACTTGTAGCAACCCCATGAATTTCATAGAATTTTCTTAGGCAAGGAATACTCAGGTGACTGGGGTAGTTCCTTCCTCTGAAATAAAGATACGGCACCTGGTTTTCATTAGTGGTCCCCCATCAAGTACTGATCAGGGCTGACCCTGCCTAGCTTCCAATTTCAAGTGGTATTTAGGTTCTGGCAGAAGTGAATTTAACTTTAAAACTTAATTTTAAAAAGAATCTGTATTGTATATTGTATATTTGGTATGCCAAATTGCTTGTGTGTTTTTGTTCGTATCATAAGTGGTAAAAATATAAATGTAATATTAAAAACCTGTAGTCAGCATGTAGTGTGAAAGAGTCTGGCAATCACCTTCGCAGCTGTTGTAGTAGCTTAATGTATATTCAGATGTATCAGTATCTCTTCAGGCTATTTTTAATTTGGTTTAATGTATCAATGTTTAATATCAAGCTTATCTGGACTATCTAGGTTTAGAAGCAAAATATGTACCCAAAGCAATTCCTAGCATAAATTCAGTGGCTGGTCCTAACTAGTATAGACAGTTGAACTAGAGGAAAGAAAGTCGTTACTTAGGTCAATTCCATTGATTGCATGGTTCTCCTAAAGTTGGAATTAATAAGAAGATCCAAGCGATAAACTCTAAATCTGAGTAGTGACAATTCAGAAGATAAGTATTTTCTACTGCGGCTGTGCGTGAGGTGACTGAAATACGGTTGGCCCTCCTTATCCACGGATTTTTTTTCAGGGGATTTGAGCATCCACGGCTTGAAAATGTTCCCAAGAAGTATAAATTCCAAATAGCAAACCTTGATTTTCCATTTTATATATGGGACACCATTTTGCTGTGCCATTATACTTAATGGGACTTGAGCATCCATGAATTTTGTTATCCACGGAGGGTCCTGAAACCAAACCCCAGTGGATAACAAGGGCCCACTTTATACAGTGGACCTGCCTTATCTGCAGGCTCCAGATCCATGGATTTAACCCACTGTGGACTATAAATAAATAAATAAATAATACCTGAGAACTCTTCCAAGCAGGGAGAGAAGCAGTCCAGGGCAGCAACAGATGTGGCAGCAAGCGGGGTGCACACTCTTCAAGTATGCAAGGATTCTAGCTGGTGGTTGGCAGAGGGAGGTTGGCAGAGAGAGGTTGGCAGAGGGAGATAGGGTTGGTCACAAGACTGTACAGTAGTAAAATGGTTGTATAGAGCAGAGCGGTGCCCTTTTGCAGCCACTCTCCCCAAATTTGACACTGTTGTACGCATGCTTGCAGAGACAGGAGGATCTCTCTCTCCCCTGATACACGAGCATGCACACAACAGCCTCACTCTTCAACAGCAGACAGGTTGCAGACATGCAAGGTTCCACTGTATAACCTCATGCCCACCCATGTCTCCCTCCTCCAACGCCTGGGAGCCCGCCAACAGCCCCCTTCACAGGCTCAAGGAGTATATGCCTGGTGACCAGAGCTTGTCACTAACTCTAATGGTGCCCCAGGACTGCTCAACCAGACTGTGGCATTAATCAAGCAAGTCCTTATATATAAAATGGTAAGCAGACTCAATCCTTATATATAAAATAAACAAGGGCTATATAAAATGGTGTATCTTCAGTATCCATGATTTTGGTACCCAGTTGGGTTCTTAGATCTGAACCTCTATGGATATGGCGATCCAACAGTACTATGTCACTCCTTGCAAAAATATAGCATGGAAGCATCTCTGACTTGGATTTGCTGTCCCCATACTTTGGAATTTAAATGTTCACTCTAAGATCACTCTTAAGAACTCCTAAAATCATATTTAATTATATATTATGTGAATAAGATTCCAGTTTATTAGCTTTTCCATTATTTCTTCTCTCTTGTGCTGTTGCAAAGAAGGGATTTAAATTCTTTTTTCTGTTCGTTACTGATCCCAGCGTAGCATAATGACCCTACCCAGACAAACTATGGTTACTCAAAGGCTTTCATGGCTGACATCCATATTTTTTGTGGATTGTTTTGGGCTATGTAGCCATGTTCTAGAAGGGTTTGTTTCTGATGTTTCTCCAGCATCTGAGGCTGGCATCTTCAGAGAAAGATGCCAGCCACAGATGCTGGCAAAACATCAGAAAGAAACCATTCTAGAACATGGCCACATAGCCCCAAAAGCCACAAAAAAACTATGGTTAGTTTTAAAGACACTTGAATTAAATGAATACCTATGTTTATGAAGCTGACTTATTTAAATAAACCAAAAACTGAAGTTTCTAATGTATTCTTCTTTTAGTATACTAGAAAAGGAAGGTAGAATGGGATTAATACTCAAGCCCTGAGGCTTATAACATAATGCGGTGGGCAAAGGGTGATATTTCTAGATGTTGTTAAGCTGCAAGTCCAAGCATTCCTCAGCACTGACTATGTGGCAAGGACTGGTAGGCTGTACCTTGCACACTCCTCTGCAATATCATAATTATATCTGAAAAGAGCAAGTATAGTGATACTAATAGGAAAACATTTGAAGCATAAAGCTTTTTTTCCAAACAAGATGACAGCTTCCATCATAGGAGGGGCCTAGTCATTGTCTTAGAAATTGTTGATCTTGTGTTGCAATGTCGTTTTTTGCAGATTTTGGATTTGGTTGAATTTTGCTGCATGGCCCACACAGCTACCCTAAATGTGTTTCCAAACACACAGAGTGTGTCAGAATGATGGGTTATCATGATAATTGCCAAAGTTATTACAGTGGTCCCCCGGGATACGAAGCCCCCAGGGAACGAAATCCCCGGGAACCGAAACCGCCGGGGGCGAAAAAAAGCCCCCGGGATGCGAAGGAAACCCCGGGTTACGAATGAGAAAAACCGCGCGGCCCCTTTAAATTGGCCACGCGGTCCGGCAAAAATAGCGGTCCCCCGGGAAACGAAGATTTCCGGGTTACGAAAGGTAATCCGGAACGGATTACCTTCGTAACCCGGGGGACCACTGTACAAGCATCATTCATTTGGACGATTGAAAATCCATAGATTATATAGTAAGCAGTTGTTAGTTGGAGGACATGTACCCCAGTTCACAGTTCCAATACAGCAGTGGAGACAAGAAGCTGTTTACAAACTGTTACAGCAAATCTGCAGTTTTATAGGAATTATTTCAGTTACTTTTACTTTGATAGAAATTATTTTCATGAACTCAAAACATGAAGCACTAATATTGTAAGGCAAATTCTAGGATAAGGATAGTTTATTAGATTAAAATATCATACATCAAAATAAAGGGAAAGTCCAAGCTGATGTTGTTTTGGAGTGGTTTTTCCTTATTTTACAATGTAGATGGAATAGGAACTCATGGTTTTCTGTTGTTAACCAAAGGGGTAGTTTATAAATCCATAATATTTGGTATCGGAATTGGAATGTTTATATAAACTAAACCTTTAAAGAAAAGTTAAGTTTTTGGAAGCTTTTGGTCATTTAGAAGCATTTGGTTCTTGTAGGACACTGATGAATTTTAGGTATGGTTCCAAAATAGAAATGTAGTAGTATTGGAATGAGGGATTAGTTTTGTAATAGTGGCTAACATCTATTTAATCACACTAAAGATTGTAAGATTGGAGAAAGTAAATCCTTTGTTATATGTAATTTACAGTCTCATGCATGAATTGTTGACTTAAGCACTTTGACAGATGGGACAAAGGGGAAAAAAGCGGAACTGAGCAATGGGTGCTTAGGCAGGGATTAAGGGGATTGGTTGAGAGAGTAAGAAAATCCTGAGTCCACTGACTCCATTTGCAGGCCCCAGAGGCTGAAAGTGACTGAGAGGATAGTCATATTGTGAACTGAATGAAGGATTTTCTTGGGATTGATGAGAATAATTTAGCAATGACCCTGCTTACCTCCCAATCCGCTCAACTCATAAATTCAAGTAGGTAGGCTGCTCAGTTGTTTGCCACAAGATGATCACTGCGGTTTATCTTGATTGTTGATATGGCAAATGGCAGTCCTGTACTGGCTCTGGTCAGAGGAAATGATCTAACCTAGAAAATTGTAAC
Organism: Urosaurus nigricauda; assembly: GCA_034509955.1. Lineage (NCBI taxonomy): Eukaryota > Metazoa > Chordata > Lepidosauria > Squamata > Phrynosomatidae > Urosaurus > Urosaurus nigricauda. Next base: position 352,910,458 of record JAOEGL010000001.1, on the reverse strand, counting down.
ATTACCCAGAGATATTAAGAGAGAAAAGTCTACATTTCATTACGGATATTCTAGGCATTTCAGGGCATGCACACAAAAACAGAAAAAGATTTTTTGGGTTAATCTGCTCAGAATGTATGTTTCTTGAAAGGCTTTAACCAATATTATTTAAGCCAGGTTCTTATTGCTGCTACATACCTGTGAAAGGTTTTGTGTTGGGTTTTTTCTCTTTGTAAGAGATACAAAACTGATGAATGATGAAATTTAGTTTTACGGCAGCAGTGGCAATACGTTGAGACTTTTTTTTTAATTTAAAAAAAACTCTGTATGCATCTAGGTGACAGAAATTTGAAAATTAAATCAACCAAATGATACGGTGTTGGTTCATAATATCCCTTTAGTTTATATTTAAAATATACAGTGCTGAAAATAAATGTTTCATTTTTATTTCAGAAAGAATAGTTTTACATTTTATAATTATGGTGACTGTTTTAAAAAGAGGAAAAAAGTATCCTGCTTAAGGATATAGCAGAACAATGCCGGGCATGCAGTTATTTTAGTCATCTAATATGTCAGCATTCAAGAATCTGAACCGATTGTTTTAAAAAAATCTTGTACTTTGTTTCTTTTGTTGCTCATTTCCAACTTTGTCATCTGTCAGAATGCACAAAAAAATTATCCTTCTATAACCATTGACAGGATAACACAAAAGCTGTCTCCAGGTCGATATTTTGCAGCAATATTTTTAACATACGAACAGTAGTTTTTATAATTTCACCTTGGTGCTCAACCATTTATTATCGTATCAGAAGCATGTCAGTAATTCCTTTCTAAATGTCTGCTTCTTTTAGCGCTGAGACCCACATCAAGGGCTTCGTGCTGAACGATGCTGCCAGCAGCCTCCTCATCATAACGCAAGTTAGGCGGGATTATTTGAAAGGTATGTCACAATGCTTGACCTTTACGTCACATTAATGCCTCTGCAGATTTTTCTTGTAACGCCCTTCGAATACTTGGATAAAGGAGTCCATTTAGCAAATTACCTGCTTATCAAGCGCCTTTTGTGGTAGCTGAGAGACGTAAATTACTGTACATGCATTTATAATACAGCTTGAATATGAATGTACTTGTCATTTGACCACTTAGTCCAGTTTCCGTTCCATTTAACACAAGATGGGTTTTCTTAAGATGAATCACTGCTCTTCAGACATGCAAAATTTGTGCTCCAGAACGAGAGAAAGTACAGGCTTTCAAGTGCGTTAAAATTCACAGCACAAGTCATTTTGCTTTGGAAATTAACATACCTTAGAGCATCTGAAACAATTCCCAGCAGTTTCTTCCTGCACATTGTGTTGGTAGTACAAGATATCAAGCGAGTTAAATTGAGTGTTAAATGTGCATGGTTATGCACTAAATGATTATAATATTGATTTTAAAAAACCTTAATCTAATACTTTTTAATAGTTTGCAATACCAACAGTAATGAAACATATGTTGTGCTTTTATGCTCTTTTAAAGCTTACATTACATGGCAACAGCAGTGTTGGCTGAGCAAAATAACTGCCTCAAAATGCAGTGGTGAACAGTTCTGTTTGTTAAAACATTTCCTTTTTTGTGTTATTTGACATTATCTCTGAGGCTCTTTAAAAATTTGAACATACTGGTTTTATCAGAACAAAACAAGGTTACCAGAGGTTCATAATATTGGCCCTTGTGAAAATTCACTCTTACTACACAGTTTTTTGTATACTGGCTGAGTGGGGTTCTTTTTTAATAAATAATGAAAGTGGGATCTTGTTTTAGTAAAATGATGTATTCTAAGAAGGACTATTTTCCAAACACCGAGTCTCTTGTCAGAGAGTGCATCACAGTGTAAACAGTGAAATATTCTTAATGCCAGTTTCACTCACACATGAAGACTGTTAATATCTATATAAAACACACAGTCAGATTCAGAACTGTACCATTGCTCTATCTTTAATCTTTTCAATTTGCTTCTTGTTGTTGTTATTCTTCCATCCAGATCTGCATTCAGTTTAGAAACTCAGAACATTGAATCAGAGTTTTGATAAACTTAAATCCTCTGGGTAACCTAATTCTCTGTTGTATTTGTATTTGTATGTGTGTATTTTCACACATATCTGAGCTCTGTATATAGATTTTGTACCTGTATTCTTCTTGAATTTAGATTGTCACAACTTCAACATGTTGTTGTTGTTGTTTGCCATCAAGTCAACTTTGACATAGAGCACCCCTATGTAATGCATATATTTGAGTTCTGCCTCTAACTGCACACTCAAGTTATGTAAAACCTGTACCAGCAAAAAAGGTATTCTTTAATAATCTTCTCTCCAGAGACCTTTCTAAAGATGCCTTATGATGAAAACTTCACGGTAAGACATACTAGGCAAGAGTCCCTTAGAAAGCCAGCTCACCTTCAGATCTCTTGATTATTTCTCTATCCTTTGTTCCATGTCTGACAATAACTCAAGAATGTAGAACTTCCTGCTTAAGAGCTACTGGTGCATGGTGGGGCATCTTTTTTCTCTCATCCCTGTATCTGTCTGGTTTTTCTTTGAATTCTGACTAATACATGTGTGTTTGGTTTCCCCCTCATCAGGCGTACACTCACTATATCATTGTTTGCCCTCTGACAGTAGGACTCTTACATGTTAGGTACAGTACAAGAAGCTGTTATAAAAAAGTTGGGTCCATCTTCTGGGCCTTTCCTCCTTGGCTGTGTTACTCTTATTTTCTTTCTGATAGTCTTTCTTCTTAAACTGTCAAGCCATTTTTGGATTCTTTGGATAGACAACCTGGATTTAAAAACATGCAGTGATTTGCAAGAGTAAATAGATGCCTAAAATGAAGCAGCAAGTTCAGTCTCAAGTGCCGCTTGTAGTGCCTGGATACAGATAATGAAGGACATTGTCCAGTACTACATTGTCACTTGAAATCACCTGCTCATGATCTCTTTCATGAATAAATATATTTTAAAATAGGGTATGTATATATTTTATTCTAGCTTGATACTTGAAACAAAATACTAAAGACAACATGCATCCACAAGCAAGTTTACTCACACATAGGTTGCCTACTTCAAACTCTACCTGTGAGCAAATCTTTCAGATTTATTCCCACAGTATCTTTTGTCACTATATTGATGGTTTTTGCAAATGCGCACATACCCACAAAGCCAGGAAGATTAGAAGAGTCTTGGAAAGGAGGAAGAGATTGAAATGAAATGCACAGCAACAGTGACCTGGTTACACTGGTATGCTCTTAGTTTTTTCCCCCTGTATTTGCCAAACTGTAATCAAAATGGTCAAAATATTGTTTATGTAGCTGGTCCATGCCATTGTATTTTCCATTTCTATGTATGGCTGTAAAAAGTGAACAGTGAAGAAAAATGACAAGAAGAAAGTCATTTGAAATGGGGTTCTGGAGAAGAGTTTTGTGATACCATGACTGCTGAAAAATCAGTAAATGGATCCTAGAGCAAATCAAGCCTGAACTTATCCCAGAAGCCAAGATTATTAAACCTAGGCTATTGTATTTGGGATGTATCATGAGAAGACATGACTCACTATAAAAGACAATTAATACTTGGCAAACTAGATGACAGTTAGCAAGAAAAAAAAACACATTCCAAATAGATAGAATCAATTAGAGAATCCACAGCCCTGAGTCTGAAAGACCTGAGGTGGACGGTTAATTATAGGGTGACTTGGAGATCTCTCATTCATAAGTCAAAGTCAACCAGACAGTAGTTAACAACAAACAAAAAGCTGGGGTTTTTAAGAGTAGTTAGAATATTACAAATTTCAGACAATACACGTGGTAACTTTAAATTCCCCTTCTAAGAAAAAAAAATCAGATAAGAGAATTTATCTAGATGAAAGCAGCATGCTTTCTTACTCCATTTTATTAGGATTTTAACACATAAGCATAACATTTTAACACATAAGGTAAAAATGTTGTGTATGTAGTTGTCGTAATTCATAAGCCCACTCAAAATTAGAAAGCAAAATACAGCATTGTCATCTTCCTATGCATGTGTGTGTCTGCATATTCTTACGACACATATATAGCTTGTTTTTCATCATTTCTAATACATATTTCTGTACTGTACTTTATATATTTATCAGTGAGTGCCAAAGTACACTTTTTAAATAATAGAGTTATTGATTTTGGCTTTCAGTCAGGTCTTAGTTAAAACTAGGAAGAAGAATCTTTGTCTTCATTTTCAGCAATATAACAATGTATAAAAGCAGATGTAAAGAAAGTCAGGAAGAATGGTCATAGCTTTAAAATGATCAATACAGTACACAGTTCCTCAGATATATACTGAAGAAATAGAGTTTGAGTTGTTAAGACATAACCAAATACTATGTAGGAATCTGCAGACTTGGAAAAAACATCCATGCTGCATCAAAGGCTTGTCTAGTTCAGCATACTGTTTCCACAGCAGATAGCCAATATGTGTAATAAACCTGTAGCCAGGACATGAATACAGTAGCCTTCTCCTACTGTCGTTTCCTAGCAATTTCCAAATCAGGAGTGTGTTTCCTGAGGTCCTGGAAGTAATATATAACCATCCCTATTACTGGTCATTGATACCCTTTTCCTTTGTTTGTTTAAATCATTCAAGTTGGCAGCTAAAATTACAACTTTTAGTCGCAAATTTCATAGTTTAAGTATGCATAGATGAAGAAATGCTTCTTTCTTCTTCATGATCTATGTGACTCACACAAATGGGTTATATTGCAACTGTGTAACATCTTTTTCAGAGCATTCTAGAGTTATTATACTAGCCCTGCTCATCTCCAGCAGCCCCGTATCGGACTGCCCACCAAAACCCACCATTCTTTTTTGTCAGCCACTGCAGCTGCCTCATCAGGAACAATGTTTGTGTATTCGTATTGAAAGACGTCTTCTAAGAATCAGTCATCAGTGTTGGCTTTCTAGTCATGCTAGCCTACGGGGCTTTCTTGGTAGCACTGGCTTCTTTTAAGAAATGCAGCGATACTGTTACCTCATGTGTACACTGTATGGCGCAGTGGTTAAATGCCTGTACAGTGGTGGCGCAGTGGTTAAATGCCTGTACTGCAGCCACTCACTCAAAACCATAAGGTGGCGAGTTCAAGACCAGCAAAGGGCTGAAACTCGACTCAGGCTTGCATCCTTCCGAGGTCGCTAAAATGAGTACCCAGATTGTTGGGGGGCAAATAGCTTACAATTGCAAACCGCTTAGACACTCCTTAAGGGTATGAAGCGGTATATAAATGAAGCTGTTTGTTTTGTTTGTTTTATACAGCAGGCCAGACACAACAGAGAATGATGCCTTAAAGCTCTTCTGTATGAACAGGCTTTGAAACTGCAAATGTATGGGTATCATCAGGAGCCTTCAATTTCAAGGGACAAAGGAGGCATTTGACATCGATCCTTGGCTTGAAAGACAACGTCAGATATGGAAAAGAGGACCTCAGTCCTGATGGATATCAGCTCCTCTAAATGGAAGACCATAAGTACTTTTGTGAAGACCATCTGTACACCTGGTAAAAAAAGCCAAAGACGGTACGGGAATCAAGTTGTCTCATAGTCCAACGAACCCTGGCAAGTCTGGAGATGGAAATACAGACTGGCCTAAAGCACAATGTAAGAAGAAGAGATTGAAGGAACATTCATTGCTCCAGCTCTCTTCACATTCAGCTGAAACTACTGCTATAGCTGAGCCATCTAGTCCTCTTCAGGGAGTTGCTTCAGAGATAGTTTTTCATGAGGCAGTAGTGTCTCCCTTGCCAGCTTCTCTAAAACAGTGTACTGTGGTGACAGAGACCATCTCCATACAGGACAGAAGGTTGGACAACCATCTTTCAGAGGGAGAAATGCAGCAGTCTTCTGTAGTTAGAGTTACAGTTTCTGCTTCTCCAGTTCAGGTCTCCATTTGAAGAAACCTCTTCTGGCAATTCCATCTCCACATCAACACCAGCGTTAGTGCAATCCCATGTCATGTTCTTTTTCTAGTTTGGACACTGATTCTGCTTCTTCATATTGGTGCTACCAGAGTAGAAGACAGTTCAGTCCAACAATTCACTTTGATTGAGAATCCAGTTTTCCAGTGAGTCCAGTTGCAAGCAACCACTCCTGCGGCTTTGCTAATGCTTCTGTATGTCATGCAAGTCATCTGGAAGTCTTGCTCAACACCATTGTCCATTCCATCCATTTCCAGCAAATTAGTGACTCTTCAAGGTTGATGATTCGGCCATTCCTGTTCTAGGGCAGCCTCTGAAACCTAATTTATTCATAATTTATTCATGCTGACCAAACCTGCTTCACACTGTCTGCACCTGCAGACAAGGAGGGCAAGAAGCTCGATGCTGTGGGGAGGAAACTCTATTCTTTGACTACTTTCATCTCCAAGACCTCTAGGTCCTTGTCTTGTATGGGGCCTAACCAACTCATTTGAGAGAAAATGAAACCTCTACTAAACAAGCTTGGAGACGAGTGGCTTTTCTCCTGCATTTAGAGGCACATAAGCTGGCAGATCATCAGATCATCACTGCTTGACATATTGCTGACTGTGAGCGCAAGGTGATGGTTGGAGCAGTACCTCTCCATTATCATTTTTGGGTTCAAACATCAGGGCTTTTTAACCAGGCCCATCGAATATCTTCCGTTGGATGATGCTGGCGTATTCAGAGACTTACTTTGGTATGGAACACACTTATAAGATGTGGCCCACTGTAAGGAAGTTTGGCTTCAATCCTCTTGTCCAGTCCTTCTCTAGGTTCTGGTATGGAGACCACAAATATGAACTGTACTTGAAAAGTTCATACAGGCCATCAAGATTCCAGTTTAAATGCAGTTACCAGTCATTCTCAAATGTTCTCTGCATTGGGCCAGAAGTTCAAGTCTGGGAAGATGAAGAAGAAGCTTGGTGATGCCTCTAAGCACTGACTTTGACTTACTGATGGATGACACCGCAGCAGCTGAGTTTATCCATCGGACCATCAATGCCTCCATCCCAATAGATCACTCTCCAGCCTGCATCTCCATCTTGAGTCTTTTAACCACTATTCCACCAATTCTTTCTCCTCGGTTGTACAATCAGCTCAAAATTTCCTTCAAATGTGAGACCCCATCACCTCAGATTCATGGGTGGTCGAAATCATGAAGAAAAACTATATCAACAAATTTGTGTCTTATTCTTCAATGGGCTTCTTCCAATCTGTGAATCCTTCCAGTATTCTACTCCAGGAAGTAGATACCCTTTTGCAAAAGGGAGCAATCGAGCCTGTACCTAACTCTGAGGTTTGTTGGGGGGTGGGATCTCCTGATACATTATTATCACCTAGAATGATGATAGTGCCAGGCTGATTCTGGTGCTTTTCAGAATTATGCCTAATACATCTGTGACTTGAGAGATGTGAACCTGTACATTTGGCCACAGTGCTTCAGGGTGGGTTGGTAACTTTATAATTCATCCTTCCATTGATGCAAGAGGGCAGTTGGTATGCCACTTTGGACCTAAAAGGTGCCTACTTCCATATTTTGATTCGACCTTGTTACAGACATTTCCTGTACTTCATATATACTGGTTTATATTGTATATTGGTTTCAAGTTCTGCCATTGGCCTCAGCATGGCTCCTCAAATGTTTTTGATGTGTATTGTAGTCGCTTTTTACCAGCAGCAAGGTGTCATCCTATACTCATACGTAGATGACTGATTAGTTGTCACCTCCTCCAGAAGCCTCTTGCTACTGCATGTGCAGATGACAGAGGCCTGTCAGCTCCATTGGGCCTGGCCTAAAGTAAGCGGATGAGCCCTCCCTTTGCCATCGACATCATCAGAGGGAGAGAGAGGCATGCCAGTTCCATCGGGCCTGGCCTGAACTAAGAGGAAGAGCCCTCCCTCCAGTCCATCTACCTTGGCCCAGGCCTCAGAGGGAGAGAAGAACTTTCGGACCTGATCCCCTTCCCCACCACCATTCCCTTCTCTTTTTGTGTCTTGTCATTTTAGATTGTAAGCCTGAGGGCAGGGAAGCGTCTAATTAAAAAATAATAATTGTAAGCCGCTCTGTTATTTCAACAATGTATGCAAGTAGTTGCAGAATTGCCTTTAGTTTACGACGTCCCAGGGCTGGGCAAGTTCAAGTCACTCTGGGCTATTTAGCACTGACTACATCAGTAACCCCAAACACCCACCTTCAGATGCTTCCTTTCCAGGCTTGGTTCAATAAAGGGACAATGTAGCATGGCAACCATGACAAACCTGGGAGCATGATGGCAGAGTAGCTTCTTTCGATGACAACTTTAGAGTCTGCAAGTGGCTAGTTGGCATGTGGGTTCTGGTAGTTCTTAAATCAAAAAGCAATTTGTCCAAGTTCTGAACCTAGGATTGTGGCTTACTATGTTGAAACAAGCTAGAATTAAAAAATTAGTGCTTTAAGGCTTTTAAAAAAAACATTATTTGAACACAATAAACCACAATCTTAGGTTCAGATAACATGGCCTAATTATCCTTACCTGGTTTGTGTACCAGCTGCACAGTGGGGTTTTATTCTCAAGCATGCAGTTTTTATAACAAAAAAGAATCCAGGGCTTAGCATTATCTGAATATATCCACTTTGTCATCCTGAGCCATTTCAAGCATTGCAGGGGATACTGGGAATATGGCTTTGCTTCTTGGCTCCTCCATATCCATGTAATTGTTTTTTGTTTGTTTGTTTGTTTGTTTGTTTGTTTTTGGGGAAGATCTATATATTTCCAGGTAATAATCAGTCTTGCTTGTAAATTAGTCATGCTTCCAATGTTTTTACCTATCACTAGTCCTTTACTGGGACTTTGCTGCACAACACATCTGTACAAAACTTGTACAGTTTTGGTCACTATAGTATAGAATTGAAAGGTTAAAATGTCTGAGAATCATTAGCTTAGGAAAAAGTCAAGAGAGGATTTGAAAGAGGTATATAAAAACATGCTTAGCATGGAGGAGTAGACTGAGAGATGGACAAATTGCAGTTGATTGTTGATTATTGTTGATTGTATACATATATTTTCAATAAAGTTTGATTGTTTGCACCAACACTTCCGCCTCCTATTTTTTTGTAGCTTGCTAGTCTCACATTTGCATGTCACAGCGATCACAAAGAAAAAGTAAAGGTTGCATACCTGTAACTGTAGTTCTTCAAGTGGTCATCTGTGAACTCACACAAATAGATTATCCTACGTTTGTGCAGTACCTCTTTTAGAGTGCTATATATTGTTCTAAAGAGTTTGGCAGTAGCCCCTCCCACTTCCAACAGTCCTATATAAGCCAGCTCCATAGGATGTCATTGCAGCCATCCTTGTGAACCAGCAAGATACAGCGAGGGGAGGACAGGCAGGGTTGTGTAAATTCACATATGACCACTTGAAAAACTACAGTTACAAGTATGCAACCTATACATTTTCTTTGTGATTTCTGCGACACACAAATGGGATACTAGCCAGCTACAAGAAGTAGGGGGCAGAAATGTCAGTGCAAAGAATCAAACTTTACTGGAAAAACATGTATACGGTGAACATTATTCATCAATTGACCGTGGAAATAGAAAACCAGCACCCTCTTCCACTTGTAGGACCATCTGGGTCAAAGGCTGATAAATCGCCTTGATAACCTCCCTCATTGAAACCACTACAGCATTAAGGGTAAGATCTTCCACACCAACAAGTGGAGAGTCTTGAGATCAGGGTGTCTGACTTGGCTGTCATACCCTTCCTTGGTCAGAAACAAAAGTGGTCTTGTGACAGTGTGAGAAATGTAAAGCAAATGTATGTGTGTTTTTAAACATGTCACACAAAAGAGCTACAACAAGTTAAAGGAAAAGGGTTTGGGAGATAATTTTCCTATTATCAGTTAAATTCATAAATACACAATATTATACAAGTCAAGGTCTAAGATTCTGTTTCTGAATAAAATAGTTTTTTCCCCCATTTTCCATGTTCTCCTGAATAGATGCGATGTCTACCCTCAAGAACCTTCTTGAAAGTGACAAGGTACCCTCTCCACTGGCGGTTACTCGGCTTGTTCAAGCCTTGGCTAAGAAGGGAGATCTAGAGAGCATATGCACAGTTGAGAAGATGATGGAAAACCTCCGCCACGCTATTAAATTGTCACATATGCTTTTCATCAATAACACAGTGTTGGCTCACATCAAGAAGTAAGCAGCTCTGTGGTGGATATTGCTCCTGTTGTATGAGCAAGGGGAAAGGAAATATAGTGACCTTATTTACCTTGCATAACAATAACCTTTTCCTGCATAATAGTTAAATGGATGCTAGAATTGGTTGCTGTTGAGATTTTTATGCTGGTAACAATGGAGACAGGAGTCCATTTAATGAAATGCAGAAGCTGGCAGGTTATTACTGGATAAGTGAACTTTGAGTAGGCTAATGATGTCAAACGTACACGCTTATCAGATTCTGCCTACCTAAGTGGATCCTTGGCTTAAGCTGATGTCTGTTGTCTTTTGTTAGTGTTTTAATTTGCAGGACAACATAGACCTCCACAAAGCCAATAAAAACCTTTCTCTTTGCATTAATAAGAGTTCAATGTATTTTAAATCTGCTCTACATGCTTCTCTACAGAAAGCAGGCATGGTTTTTCAGGGTTATAAACATACTGTTTAACATGCAAAATCTTATTTTGAAAGACATGTGCATAATATGAATAAAATTTACAAATACTTCATCCATTTATGTGATCTGTTTTCTGTAGTGGTTCATCTTATTTCTGACTTTTGTACAATCTTATAGGTTTTTTCCCGCTTCAGTAGATCTGTAGATTTTATGGGGCATTGCAGGTGTCTCTGTCTTCAGGATATAGGCTCAGTGAGAATACCCTTGCTGAAGAGCTGTGAGATAATTTAAAATGATAAAAATAATTTAAAATGATAAAAATGATCAGGGTCAAAAGAGTGAAGAACTACCTGAGCAAGTCAATTTTCAAATCCATGCTGTCTGTTTTCAGACACTAACAAGCAGCCTCAGTAAAAAGAGTCCAATTCTTGAAACTGTTATAGTATCCATAACAGTATCCAAAATAGCTGTGCTAAATCTTGATTAAAAGTTATTTGTATCTTACTGTGGAAATGTTTGAAAGATTCGGTTGAACCTTATACACAGATTTCTCTAGTCAGGATTGAAGAAGGTATCTTCTACACAGAAAAGCATAATATTAGTGGTATACATTTTGCCTACTTGCCTAGCATGCTATTGTCAGCATCAAAAACTGTATTTATTCAGGTTCGATTTTTATCAGTAAGCTTAACTGTGTTCCTTGCTAGCTTCTTTTAGAATACCATTCTGTTTGTTAGCTAGGCATCATTTTCATTGGCAAGTTGTTCTGTACATGGTGAAGTTGGTACAGCCATGAGCATCTCAAGCATGGATTCTAGATCAAGATGAATCTTCTTTAAAATCTTGCTCTGGATCATTTTTCATGTCAAAAAAGCACAGTAAACTGCATTTCTTGCAACTACAGTTTTTCCCCACACAGTGCTGCTGTCTCATGCCACATTGCCTCCGACAAGAAAGTGTGTAGACAATGCTGCTAAACATATCACATTTAATATCACTGTGTTTGTATCTAGAAAGACAGCTATGAAAAATTCAAGAAAATATTTAATTTAATATTATTAAAAATACTCTTTGGTTTCTTTTGCATTAATTATTCAGGTGTTGTCCCTGGATGTTTTATTTTTGCCCTTTTACTATTTCAGAAGTAGTTCACTAGCAGACATCTTTGTTCCACTCAAAAAAAACCCAAACACATTTATGTCAAAATTACTCAGCCATAGAAAAGGTCAGAGTTCATTCCTGAAAGAAACTGACTTAGCACCAACTTTATTCACTCAGCCATACATTTGTTTCACTTTGTGTTGTGACAGATAGCTGCATGAATGAAGTCATAGGTACTTTTAACATTGCTATTCTGTGTAATATTAATGTAGTAATAAAATGAAACATTCATGCACCTGTTTTATTGGTCTGGCAACCCTAACATTAGGAACTAAACTGGTACAACATTTTTTCCATCTCTTTTCCAGTAATAACCTTGATGGTGCTGTAGAATACATAGAGCCCATGTTTACCTCTGGAGCACTACAGTCTGATTCCTCACGCACAAGCATTTCCTTTGTGTTTAGAAAGTTGATTGAAGACAAATTGGAACCAGCTTTGGAAAAATGTAAGTTTCTCTAGCAATTACAACCACAGAAATCACTGGTAGAGACCTATGTTAGTCTGCCTGCCCTCAGATACCTACTTTGAACTAATTGTAGGCTTCACACTTTTAGAGGAAAGGGGAGTTTCCAGCTTCTGTATATATTTCCACAGAAGACTGACCAAGTAGCTTTTTCAAGCCTGAGGTGAATATGTCGGCTTTATGCGAATCTGCTCTTCATTTAAATAGATACTTTAGCTTTAAATCTTTAGCTAACACTGATTCATTTTTACACTGTCTTTTGAAGTTGAATAAAATAAAAATTAAATCACAACATCCTGATCTTTAATGCCCAATTTTTTTAAAAAGGGGAGGGAGCTTTGTGCATATCCTTGATAGGACATTGCATAAGGGTGGTACTACTACAGAAAAAGCTCTATTTTTGTGTTTGCTAAATTAGTAAATCTTATTGATAGACACAAATAAGTCTTAGTGGATTTTTTTTTAAAAAAGCCAATGATTAATTACATCCATTTTCTTTTCAGTGAGTGCCATGGCAGAACGATTGGCTAATCAGTTTGGAATATACAGACCTGTCACAGACCTTTTTCTTCAGTATATACATGCAGGAAGAATGGAAGATGCCAGACTTCTCCTAGAGGTAATACTATATCAGAAAAAAAATTTAGTGGTGTTCTTGAACATAAATCCAAAAAATGCTATATGTAAGTAGTGTGTTTTGTGTGCATTTGCTTATGAGTTTGTATTAAAGAAGTGTTATTATAGAATGTATTTTACTTATACTTCCTTGCCTGACTACTAATTTTGAGTGATATTGTTGTTATGAGTGTATGAATTTGTTCTAGATTGTTTTTTGAGAGTTGGGTGTGAAGCAATAGTTTTATTTTAGGCTCATTTGAAATGTTCTGGAACAAAGACTAATCTTTACTTTAGATGTACTAAGCAATGTGTCAGTTTTATTAGCACACTGTCCTTTGGGATGCAACATCCCTGTTCATTCTTTAATAAAATGCTAATATCTTCTATTGTTACTGATTTCCATCAAGTCATTTCAGACTCATGGCGACCCTAAGGTGAAACTGTGTTGGGGTTTTCTGGGACTGAGAGTGTGTGACTCACCCAAGGTCACCCAGCGTGTTTCCATGGCCAAGCAGGGAATTGAACCCTGATCACCAACCAGCACACCATGCTATGGATCTGTAAATGCTGTGGTCCAAGTGCCTATCTTTCTGTTTTCTTATTCAAATAGAAGCAGAACTGCCATTGTCTTCCAGGAGGCATGACAGCTAAGCAAGAACATAAATCTTGCTTACCAAGCCGTGCGTGTTTGTGTGTTGTCTTCAGCATACAGGCCAAATTTAGCATACAGGCCAAAAATAATAAATAAATAAATAAATAAATAAATATTTTATTTGTAGCCTGCTTTTTGCCATAACAATTAGAGTAGAAGGCAAAACTCTATTTTTGTTTTTGATTTGAATTACTATAAACCAATTTAGAAGCCAATCCTTGACTGAAAAGATGTTTTGTTTTGTTTTGCCAATCCGGTATGATAGCCTCATCCTTTGTATAGCCACACTGTTCTACGAAAGGCTTTACCAAACGTATTGTTTTCTGTTCACTTATGTGTCACTGGCATGTTAACTGACAAGTGTGGGTCTCCAGTGGCCCAGTCTGTCTCTCCTTTAAAATTGGCAATCTTTAGGGTATGAGATGACAGTGTTCATGCCACTTTAACAGTGCTAATAAATAGAAAGCCAAGAAATATGCAGAAAGAATAAGAGCTGCCATTGGCAGTGTACACAAACAGACTCCAAGGGGGAGTCTTTCCCAGCAGGCGGCAGTCAGACAATCACAGTGATCCTTCAGACTGCTGCTTTTGTGTAGACTCCCTGTGTCAAATTGAGGCCTGTTACCAGTTTCTACTAGTAAATACTGCTGCATTCACTTATGTTCTTGCTTAGCTGCTAAATACTCTAAAGGTTAAAAGGAAAGGGGGGGGGATCCTCTCTCAAGTCATTGGAAGACTCTGAGGCATTCCAGAGTGGTTGGTGATTGAATGCTTGGTGGTGAAATTTAGTTCTTGTCTGCTGCTTTTGTATAATTTAAGAAAACATGTATATTCAGTGTTTGGGGCAGCTTATGATCAAAGTTTCAGTGTTCAGTGTTCAAATGGACACTGTAATTATATGGTGAACAAGCTCTGATTAACTTGGTTTACTGATGATGCTAAATTATTGTCAGCAAAATGTGAAATAAGTATTTCTTTTCATGTGAAATTGCCGGCTGGGGGGAGGGGGACAGTGAACTGATTCGGAGCATCTGTTTAATATATGCAATTTCATGGGAAGTGTTCCTTTATGTACGTTAGTTATGGAATGTTTTCTTGGATGTGATGCAAAGTGTTATTGCACTCCAAATGAAAAAGAGAATTAATGCAGTGAGTACGGAGCCCTGGTGGTGCAGTGGTTAAATGCAGGTATTACAGTCATTCATAGCTACAAGGTTGTGAGTTCGATCCTAGGGAGGGCTCCAGGGTCCACTCAGCCTTGCGTCAGTGGGGCAGTCCTTAATGGTGGTGTGGCCACATTTATTCACCATTATTGGGGACAAAGCAGACTTGAGCATCCACAAATTTTGGTATCTGCAGGGGGAGGTCTTGAATGGATTCCCCACAGATACCAAAGATCAACTATATCTTATTAAAATTACAATAATATACTATTATTTATGAGGTTGGTAAAGGAAGGCATTTGTGTTTAAATAAATAAGAATTAGATATGCATACTAAGTTTTGCTTTCATGAAATTTTCCCAATCCCTATGATTTACCATTTGAAAATTTAAGGAAGACGTTGTCTCTCTTCCCAGTTATTTTTAACAGTAGAAAAAGAGGGGAGGCAAAGCATTCTGTTCTGGCCTTGTCTGTTTCCATGCTTTCTTGTGCAGAGCAGAAAGCTTCCTGTTAAGTGTGGAGTTTCTTCACATAATTGTGATTCCTGTTTCTCCAGGGTTATTTTCTAAATAAGCATTACTGGACTGCAAATTGGAATATATGAGGCTGTATGTTAGTCTGTGCTAAGAAAACAAATCTGTTTCATATGCAACCTCTACTGTCCAAAGGATAGAATTTATACCTTTTGGATAGATTTGGATGCTTTTATTAAAGGAAGATTATCTCCACCATCAGATTGCTAGAAATATTTTCCAGACACTACACTCAGTTTTGTGGCTTGCACCAGGCATGGTTGCTTATTTTCAGTAGTCTTTAATACAGATTGTGCATGATACCAGAGAGACTGCAGTATGTGCCATCCAATTCCCAGTTCTACATTTTCTTGCATTTATTTAGAATCAGGTTACATTCTATTTACACCCTTTAACATAAAAAGGTTTAAAGCCAGTATTTTGTGACTTGTTATCATAGTTTACAATTTGTTATAGAGGATGGCTTGTCCTTTCTCTATATGTGTGATGAGTCATTTCCTTAAAAGAAAGTAATAAATGATGTAGGGGGATGTCAGATGGCTTCCTTTCGCTGTTCATTAGGTCCTCTCAACAATAAACTTCATTTGCATCTCCAAGAACTTGACAAGACAGCTTTAGATGTGTTGGCCTAAATCCAACTATTGCTAGTTGAGTGAAAATTCACACCAGCTCACTTTTACTAGCTCAGCGTGCAAGTGATTGTGCAGAGCGATTGTGCAGTGTCTTGCACAACCCTTTTGTGTAAACACCAGTAAAAGTTGTACTGGTGGCACAGTGGTTAAATGGCTGTACTGCAGCTACTCACTCAAAACCATAAGGTTGCGAGTTCAAGACCACCAAAAGGGCTCAAGCTCAACTCAGGCTTGCATCCTTCCAAGGTTGCTAAAATGAGTACCCAGACTGTTGGGGGCAAGTAGCTTACAGTTGTAAACCACTTAGACACTCCTTAGGCAGTATGAAGCAGTATATAAATAAAGCTGTTTGGTTTGTTTGTTTGTATTCACTCTGAAAATGCACAAATCAAAACATAACAGGCCTTGCCCTAATGCTGTGAGAATTGGCAATGGACCATTGGGTTGTTGAATTAGTTTTTTTTTTCCCACAACCATCTGTAGCATTTGCTTACAAAGTGATTTAGTGTGTGTGCGTATGTATATACATGCTTTGCCAAGTGGAATGTACTTATACACTGAAGTTCTAACTTTGACAGAATGTTTTAAGCTTTTCTAGAAAAAGAAATCAGTGTGCAGTTTTCAGATTTTCAATATGACACTGTTGAGCATAAACTAAAATATTATCTTGCCTTTTTTTTTTTTTTTTGAAAAAAAAACCTCTGGTTTCTACAGTGG
Organism: Urosaurus nigricauda; assembly: GCA_034509955.1. NCBI lineage: Eukaryota > Metazoa > Chordata > Lepidosauria > Squamata > Phrynosomatidae > Urosaurus > Urosaurus nigricauda. Next base: position 352,893,913 of record JAOEGL010000001.1, on the reverse strand, counting down.
GACAGACACTTGATTTGTCGGGTCTGTCATATAAACTTTTTTTTGAGTTTAACTTTTGTCTCTTGAGCACTGGCTGTCTGTTGCAGAGAAAGCCTTTTATAAAATAGAGAGATTGAAATCAGTCCTTTTGTATGCATAAGTGTAGGTAATTATACTTTAAAGAGAACTTGCTTTGTACATTTTAATTTTTATAAAGAAACGAGCAGTTATCTCCCTGACACCTTATTAAATGTATAATTAACCTTATGATCCCTAGCTCACTTGTGAATGCTTGGCAGAATAATTGGAGAGGAATAGTGTTCTCCCCCCCCCCCCCACACACACACGCTTTCTTTCTTTTACAATCCTAAATCTCTTTTCTGTGGGATGTTAGAGCATTTGTTCATTTCTCTCCCTCTCTTCATTTAAGCAAGCCTAATGTTTATTGTGCCAAGGACAGCATTTGCCAGAGAAAGAAGGAAAATCGGCTTGGCACCCCATTTGTTTTCCTTCCTATGAGTTTGAAATAAGTGGTCAACCACTAAGGCCTTTGGTAACAATAATACATTACTGGTTACTGTGAACCTTTTTAATTAGAAGTTTCCACCTTAGGTAGTTTTTATTTATCAACAGCCTGTAGTTGCTTTTGCTCGTTTAATTTCACCTCACCCCACTGTGTCCCAACCTTGTTTCTGTCTTTCAAGAGATGCAGTGCCATAGGTGAACAGAAGAAGACTCTGGTGGCTTTCTTGGCAAAGACTGCTGAGCAACCGGGACAGGTATATCAACTTTTTCTTTTTGGTCTGAGTGTAATTCATATGCTCTTCTCTCATATTCATGTAAGCATGGCCCGATGTCAGTACTTATGTTATGTGCCATTCATAACAGATGTTGACACTTTGCGCTTTCTCAATAGCTGAAGAACCAAAACAAGGAAATACTCAGATTGAACCACCAAAGTCTAGGAGTTTGCTGTGTTGTTGTTTAGGGTTTCTTTTTGGTTTTGTGCATGTTTTTGTTTTTACTTGTTACTCGGAGAGGAGATGGAGCATATTATCAGTGATGGTTCAAACATCATTGCAGTATAGCATTTTTCCAGAAATTAACAGATTCAGCAGTTGAGTTACTGTTTTAACCTAATGATTTTCACTTTCTTTATGAACTGAAAAATAAACTTGGGTAACAAAAATACAGTGGTACGTAACAGGAGATGTGCTACAAGATACATGTACAAGATAGATATATAGTTTCATGCCTCCATGCCAGTAGAAAAATTTTGGTGAACGCGGATGTTCAAACTGAACTGTGGATACTCTTGTCAGCAAAACAGCAATAAGCAGCATTATCTTGAAGATCGTGATGTATATCCAGCTCTTCTTGAGATCCAGTTCACTTGATTCTTGTACTGAGGAAAGGCCTCTTTGCTATCAGGTCCAAAACACAATGCAGAAATAATATAGTTTGAGACTACTTTAACTGCTCTGACTCAATGCTAGAGAATTCTGTAAATTGTAGTTCATTGTGGCAACAGAGCTGTCTGACAGAGAAGGCTAAAGGTCTCACAAAGCTACAGTTCCCATAATTCTCTACCACTGAGCCAGGATAATTAAAGCAGTCTCAAACTGGATTATTTCTGGTGTGTGTTTTGGGCCATCAGTCCACCTTTTTATTTTTAAATGCTTGAATTGAATCAATCGTGTTGGTCTGATGGGCACAGTGCATCTCTTCAGAATTATAGTGGGAAAATTAGGCATTCCAGTTATCTCAAAACAAATTTGTTAGTATCTTTATTTACTGTGCAAATGAAACCTTTGTTCAGACAGCATATTGTGTGCAAGGCTTTGAAAGGTGGTTACCACCTGAAAGAGAACTTGACTGTGCACCATCATAATCATCACATTCAGAAAATGATGCTAGCCTTCCCATGTGAATCCATAGAAATGCACTGGTGGAGATAGCTCCCAAATTGTATCAAGTAACTGAGAGATAGAGTCTTGCCACTTAACTTTTAAATTAAAGTTGCGGATCTCAAAATTGCTTTAACATAATAGTGAAGTGGGTCATCCTACCCATTCCAGGGCATATCCTCACTGGTACTCACAGTAGCTGCTGATCACAGCATGGAAAAGCTACTGGTTTGGACTAAGTGGCCATGCTAACTGGATGCTTTTAAGAGTTGAAAATAAATTTTCCAAACTTGGGGTGGGAGCTGACCTCCAAATTCCAAAAGGAAGTCTGCTTTATTGAGAAATTTGAGTAGTTAATTAGGCAGACTCAGCAGCACTTCCCTTGTGAGTTACAGAGCATTAGAGGAAAAGAGGAAAACTTAAGAAGATTTGAATTCTTTAATATGAGATAAGTAGGGGAGGTCTCTGAATTTTTTTGTTATTTATAAGATCTACATTTCAGAAAACCATTCATAAAATATTTATGTAGTAAATGGTATTCTGCTTAAGTGCTAGTAATTGCCCTGTTTCAAGATGCATATGAAACTTGAAAAGTACAAAGTTTCTAAGGACACAATCCACCAAGAAAGCCTCCTATGTTCGTATCATTGGAGGAGTAGGAGCTGTAGAAGTCATAGTATTTTTGGTGGATTCTGTTATTAGAGTTTCTTTCTTTTTTTAAAATGTGTGCATGTTCAAAATAATGACGTGATATTCTTGGCTCTTGGCACATTTCTAGTTAGCCTAAATAGGTTACAATCCAGGGCCTTTACAAACCTGTAAAGCATCTGTAGATGCAATTGTATTTTTCTTTCGTGGTCCCTTCTAAGCAGCTTTTTTCATAGAAGCCCAAGATAGTGTTTTAGGAGATTATTGTACTACTGAAAACAGTGTCTTACTGCTGCTGAATTCAAGCTTCATTTGGGCTGTACCCTAGTGTTATTGCCTGGCCCCAAACTGCCATCTGGGTACAGCCCAGCTCCAGTGCAGGTCCCTGAACTCTCTTTGGCAGCCATTTTTCAAAGTCAGAAAGACAAGTTTTTCAGCAGTGCGATAATCTCATTAGTCTCCAGGTTTAGAAATAGTTAAGAGGTATAGAGCAAGGAAACTGTTTTGCCAAATGCATGGGGGTATTACACTAATGGGAAATGGCTGTATCTCAGTGACAGAGGGCATGCTTTGCATGGTAAACGTTCCAAGCTTAATCTCTGCCATCTCCAATGGGATTAATTGAAACAGAAGACCTGCTGATTGTCTTTACTGAGCTAGATAGATCAATTATCTGACTTGATATAAGTCAGCTTGTTAAGCTTTTCCCCCTTTATTTCCTATATTATTAATGGAACATGTATGACAATATTAGCCAGGAAAAAAGAAAACTCCTATAATCTTAACAATATTTTTTTCTCATAATTCTTCTCTTTAAAAAAACAACCAGAGGCATACCCGTATATACTCGACTATAAGTCGACCTCACGTATAAGTCGAGGGCAGGTTATGGGACCAAAATTAGGGATTTTGATATGACCCATGGATAAGTCGAGGGTAAAATTTAGGGGCATGTAACAGAGGATGTAAAGATGATGCAAAGGAAAACAGTGTCAAAGAACATACAAAATTCCAGCAGATATTAATTGTGCTCATATTAGAGGCTGGATGGATGAGATAATAGAAGGGGGTCAGTGCTTCCAGGACAGTTTATGGTCTTTCATTTCATCAGGGCATGGTTCCTTTTTAAAATAAGTATTTAAAGTATAGTACTTATATTGACCCACGTATAAGTTGACACAGGTTTTGGGGGTCAATTTTTTTACTAAAATTTCTAGACTTATACATGAGTATATACAGTATTTATTGACTCTTTGGTCCTAGATTCATATAAATAGTGTTTCTCTGATATTTATTAAATGAAGTTCTGTTTCCTTGCCTTTAATTTTTATAGATTCACAGAATTAAGGCCTTACTGACTCTGGTTCCTGACTTCACAGATATCAAGACTGTTTACTCTTACCTCATGAAATGCTATGGTAAGACTGTCCATGTTATTTTACATAACATTTCTGTGTTACTTTCACTGTAAATATTGTAAACAGTGTAAACAGTTACTTTCACTGTAAATATTGACAGGGCAGTTTATACAATAGAAACAAAAAAATATCTGGGAAGCCTTCAGAAGGTGGATGTTTTAAGGCCTGCTTGAAACACACTGTTCTAAGAGAACAGGACAAACTACAGAAACAACACTAGTGAAATGTTCCTAGTACTTGATGGTATGGGATGAAAGCAAGGAGATGATCTCAGTCCCAGACTATGTGCTTAATATTCAAAAGATCTCAGTTCATTCTTGGTTATTCCTACATAAGGAATCTCTGGTATAAAGGGAAGGATTTGAACAAAATGCTTGTCAAAGAGCTCAGAAGGCCACTGCAGGTCAGAGTGGATCATATCAAGATAGGGAGACCCAAGTACATTTTTTTCATTACGAATTACATGATTTATCTGTTGTTAACTAACTGTATTAGCTGTTGATAGTCTTGTGTGTCCTACCCCTTTCTTTGCTGCAGGAAGGGGCAGTCAATGGTTTGAACCATTATTTGAACATGAGTCACATTGAAATTAGCAGGACAAATCGCTAGTGATTTAAGTCCAGTTTTGTGAGGTACTACAGTGGTCCCCCGGGTTACGAATCCCCCGGGGTACGAAAACCCCGGGGTACGAAACCGGCGGGACCGCTAACATATCCCCCGGGATCCGAAAGATCCCCCGGGATACGAAAAAAACCTGCGCGGCCCCTTTAAATCGGCCGCGCGGTCCGTTCAAAATAGCTGTCCCCTGGGAAACGAAAGCTTCCGGGTTACGAAAGGTAATCCGGAACGGATTACCTTCGTAACCCGGGGGACCACTGTATTTCAAATTGTTTTAAATAAATTAAATGGATTTTATTTTATGCCACCCTGAGATCTCTTGATATAGTTTAATGTATAAATAGATCCAGCGCACTAGCTGTACGTACAACACTAGTAAAGATTATTTAATGTGCTTCACTGGGATTGTTGTTGTTGTTGTTGTTGTTGTGATTTTGTTAAGGCATTAAAAGTGAAAGCATTAGATTCTAGAACCACAAGGGACATGAAGTGCCAGTGAACTTGTAGATATTCATTCTGTCTTGCTGACCTAAACCTTTGGGACTGTGTCCAGGATGCAGGGGGAAAAAGCCCTTCACATTGTTACACTTCCAAGAATAAAGAATTAACTTTTTTAAAAAAGTCTAAATTGTGCAGTCCATTAAGTATTCTTTTTTGTTTTTATTTTTCCATACAATAGATACTTCTATTTTAAAAGAAAGGGAACTTAACAATTTCTATTATACCTTCATTAAATCATCACTTTGTGCAGGTCCTGAAGCCTCCCACAGTTAGAAAGCAACTCATCCACTTGCAGCTGTGAGTGGGAAGTTTTTCATTGGCAAATGGAGGGGTCTGAACGATACATCTCCACAAAATAGCTTTTTATTTCTTTGCTGTGTGTAACATTAAGTATTTCCCATTGAAAAAGCAGGTATCTAAAAGGTAAATGAAAATCAGATCAGTTCAGTATAATTTGCCAAGCCCTGAAGAAAGACCTGTTTCAGTGCTTCTGTCGCTCACTGTAAGAGCAAAGACAGTAAATGTTTTTGCTGCTACAAACTCTTTAGGGGGTGGGAGGAATAGAAGTTAAGAGTGATAGGCTTCAAGTCAGTGACAGAACATATGGTTTGTAAGCACACAGCCCCAAATTCAGTCTCTGCCATCTCCAGGCAGGGCTCGGACAGGATCTGGTCTAAAACCCTGGAGTGTAGTTGCCAGTAATTCTTGAGGCAGTTTTGAGCTTTTTCAGCCTCTTGTCCTGGAACTGTTTTAGAATGAAAATGTTACTGCTATTTTAACAGAATATATAATCACATTTTTCTTACACTTATGATTTCCTCAAAACAGGTAGTTCTTGTGTCTCTTGTGGAGAGAAAAGTAACATAACATTGCAATAAATAAATAATGAATCAGTAGATAGTTCCTTTACCCATAAAAACTACAACTGTTTCACACTCTGTTTCACACTGTTATTGTATTCATACTTTCTGTGGCTTATTTGTCAACACATGGATAACCTTCTGGTAATGAGCCTCTCTATACCTGTTCCAGCTAATACTCAGATGGAAACATCCAGCCTACCATAGGGACCTTATTTGAACCAGCTTAATCAAATTTGCGAGAGGTTGCACTCCACTTGCATAGACTTTTGTTTGTTTATTTCATTTGTTTGCTGCCTTTCTCCCAGAAGGGACCAAAGGCAGCTTATAGATTTTTTTTTAAAAAAAAATTACAATAAAAATTAAAAATAGTTAAAACCATCTAAAGACAGTATAAAACCACATAAAAATATACAAAAGCTAAAAGGCACAACCAAAACACACACTCCATACAAAAACCACCCTGGCATGATTATATTAAGCATCTGCTTTAATCTTATCTTGCTGATGAAAGGCAAGCAAGGAGGGGGCCAGCCTAGCCGTCTGTGGAAGGGTGTTGCAGAGGGTGGGAGCAGCCACAGAGAAAGTTCTTTCTTTTGTGTCCTCACCAAGCAAGCAAGCCTGTGATGGTGATGGTACCGAGAGAAAGCCTTCCCTCAATGATCTTAGTGTTCTGGCAGGTTCATATGAGGAGGTACAGTTCTTCACATAATCTGGACCTAAGACATACAGGGTAGTTCCTTTGCCCATAAAGATTGCAACTGTTCCATACTGTTATTGTACTCAATTAATTTTTAGGAGTCCGGTGTCACTGCCACACAATGATCAGGTCAAGTAGAATCCCATACAAACCTGTGATCTCCAAAGTCCTGAGATCTTCAGGAAAAGGTTTTCTCTCTGTCCTGCCACCATCACAGGCTCACTTGGTGAGGACACAAAAAAGGCCTTTTCAGTGGTGACTCCTATTTTCTGGAACTCAGTTCTGTGGGAGACTAGGCTGGTCCACTCCCTGCTTTCCTTTTCCCGGCAGCCCAAGAGCTTTTTGTTCAAGAAGGTTTTTAATTTGTAAGCAGGTGAACTTTTTATTGACATGTTTTTATCAATCTTTTAAAATTTTGGTATTCATTTACATGATTTGATAGAGTTGGGTGATGTTTAATTGTTTGTAAAGCTTCATTGTGAAATGTGTTTTTGTCTGTTTGTTTTTTTAATTTACTGTGTCTGGGAGCTGCTTTGGGTCCCACTCTAGGAGAAAAGCAGCATCCAAATGAAATAAAATAAACAAATACAGTGGGCCATTTGATCTGCAGGGGCTGGTTCTGCCTCCCCCCAGCGGACACCAAAGCCCACACATAGTTAAGCCCTGTATTATTCATTGGGGCAACATGAACACACACACTTCAGCATGCCCATGTTTACATTGTCACCATTTAATAATATAGGGTGTGGTAATCTGTGGATGGTCAGTTTCGTACATCCAATGCCCATATGTCTAGACGGCCCACTCTAAATTGATTCTTCCTTATTTGTTGTTGGGTGCTGTTAAGCTATTCCCAACTTTCCTTATACATGTCTGAATCTTTTATTGATGGACAAAGCAACCTATAAAGTTGTATATGTAAATAATGGAGCAACAGTTGAATTTCTGGCCACCAAGATCTGTAAAATGATAGACAATAAAATCATAATATTAAAAGCCATTTTTGACATTGAGATTTTATTGTGTATTCCTTTTTGTTGGTCTGTTTGGGGGTTTTTAAAGCAATTTTAAAAGCCTTCTTTTTATGTACTGTTGAATACTCAGTAAAGATAGAGCCAGACTGACTTCCTTTGAGAAACATTTTTGACAGTTGACTCACTGCTACTCAACGGTTCCCAAACTTTGGCCCTCCAGATGTTTTGGATTTTAGCTTTCAGAACTTCTAACTATTGAAGTCTAAGACACCTGGAGGACCAAAGATTGGGAATCACTGTGGTAGATTAAGCACCCTCCCTCTCTGGCATACTCACCAACCTAACCTGATGATGAGTCGTGTAACAGGGCTTCTATCTCAAGATCTCAAATTACAGGTAGATACATATGAGAAAAAAAAGGTCTTTCAGAGTAACATAGGCCAGTTAGGCATGATACATTGGTGTTCATCTTGCGTGATCATTGCTTGTTTCAGTTATTATTAGAAAGAAAGCTCTCAAAGCTTCACTGTGGAAAATATGATGTCTGCTACCTTAGGATAAGTGGGAACCTTCCAAAACTGGCAGAGTGACAAGAGAGCTGGCTTATCTCTGAAGCCTGCTCTGCAGCAGAGCCCTCAGGAGTCCCTAAGATTTGGCATCCCTGTTTGTCAGCCCCAGTAATTAATCAAGAGGCAAAATTAATCTGCAATTATGAAGCTTTGGTTCATTTTATCACACCAATTAATCGATTAAAGCCTGCAGCCCTATTTCAGATCTACTTAGCTTGGCATTCTTTCACGAGTATAACAGGGGTGAGTGTACCACGACCAAATTGAACCTGGAGGCCACTTGCAAATGAAATGTAGGCCTTTTCTAAAGTGAATGGAACAAGAAATTTTTGGCTTGTAGATAAACTATTTAAATATCTTCTGCACTTTAAAAAATCCTTTTTCTTCTTTCCTTCCCAGCATTGGACGAGGATGTAGCTTCAGCAAAAGCTCTGTATGAGAAAATGAAAGTGGAGAAATTGCACCCAGATGAGTTATTTTTGAAACGTTTGGCAGTTCTCCTCAAGAAAGCAGGAGAGGCTGTTCCTTTCACTGAACCCCCAGTGAGTGTTTACCTATTTTCAAAGAAATACCTCTGCAAACATGTTTGTGTGTGTTAATAAAATGTGGCATGCTTAATTATGCTGGGATTAAGGCTTCAGAGAGAACCCTCAAAGGAGTCTACAAATGAAGTGCTGAGTATATTGTAAGCATTGTATTAATCTGGCATTACACTTGACTGGTGGGAGAAGGAAACCTTCTGGGGCTATTGTGTTTAAAGTATAAGTTCATAATTGAGCATTCATGTTTAGGTGTGAATTTATCAAGCATCCTTGGAGTGTTTTATCTCCAGTGTTTAAACTTTAAATGAGTTCTGCATGCTTTAGTTCAGAATGCTTAAGGTGTCAGCTAATTGCTACTTCTTAAATGTAAAGATTTTTTTCCAAATGCCATTTGCAAGATGAAAATGTAAAACACAAGAACTAATTTTCTCAGGCAGCTTGACTTATCGTTACAAATTTTGCCAACAAAAACATGAACTTTGGCCTCTATAAATCTGCTTAATTGAGGGGAAAACCATATTAAAATGTGGTTGCATCTTAAAATAACTTCTTAAGTATGTTACCTTAGGATGAAAACTACAAAAGAAGATCCAGACTTCTTAATATAGCTGTAATTAGTAGTGCTCTATGGTTAGGGATAGGATATTGTGTGCCATATCCTAGAAGATAATTCTGTTTGGTGACAGAAAGAAATCTTAACTCTTCATTTAGATGCATAAAGGGTTAATATTCAAGTTACCATCATGTGTGGTCTTTTTTTTTTTTTAAGGAAAAAAAAAACACAGTGTAAATGTATGTTCATGGAAGATGTCCATCCCTGTTCTTTAGATGATATTTGCCAGAATAAGAGATGGGCAAAAAGTTGTTCCACCTGTGATGTAAAGGAGTACATGTCATTGTTAGCAGAACAAATATAGAATACCAGAGTTTAATGAGGACAAGGATGCGATCCCTAATTTCTTTCAGCATATGCACTGAAATGATGTTTTGTATCTCTTCCCATCCCTTTTTCTCCCTTTTCTCAACTGTAGGAAAGCTTCAAATTCTATGCAGAGAAACTACGGAATGAACGACAGGAAGATTCATCAGATGAAGATTAAACTTTTTTAATGCTTTACTTGCTCTTTGTAATATTGGGACTGTGAAAAGATTTTTTTAAAATAATGTATTATTGTCAGAATGAAAAAATAAAATTGAAAATGGGACTCTTCAGTGTATGAAGACTGACTTGTATAAAATTATGTTTTGAAGAAGTTTGAAATAGCATTTTTCTTCCTAAAGAAATTATAAACAGGTTGATGGTACCTACTAGCATGAGTACCTGCTTTGTGTGCAAATTATATTTAAAAATCTGAATGTTTTAACCAAAATGAGTTGACTTGAAGAAATGAAAAAAGAATGTAAGATTTGGATTGGATCACTGCTGTGAAATCAAGATGGTTTACCTATGAGGATGACATGGTGTGTTTATCTCTGGAGCATCCATTCAGATAACTGAAATTCTGTCTGTTCTCCAGTATCATTTCTACGTATGAGGTTCCATATGTTTTCATAAAGTGAACATTGATATGCTGCCAAATGCGGCATCAACTGTCAGATTTCACGCTTCTCTGGCTGCTACACAGGTATGTAATTTGCACTATCCCATGCCATATGGGTGTCAAGAGTCAAAGCCTTTAATGTTAATTAAACTGAATATTTCTATATCTTAGCATATGTTAGCTTTTCAGAAAACCCATTATCTTCATTATCACTACACTAATGTACATTGGAGTTTTCCAGCCTTAGGTTTTCTTTGATTTGTAAATACAGCACTGGGGAAATAGTAGAATTCAGGTGAATCCTGCAGATCTTTGCTGTTGTCTTAAACTTCAGACATTTGAGTGAACCATGTTTGCATTTTATTATACCTGTTCTATGCAAACAAATAAATGTGTAAATGTTCCACAACTTTTTCCTGTGTATATTTTTAAAATCTTTATTTTTTGTTGTTTTTTCCACTTTCACAATGTAGGAGATGGGAAAGTGAGCTCAATTACTGTATATTCACCAAGCATCCTGAAAGTACTGAATGCATTAGCTTATGAAAAAGATGTGAGCATACCTGAATGCACTACTCTTTGAAGTAACAAAGGTGTATACATCCATGTGATGTGGAAAATGTGGATTGGAAAATATTTTTTCTCCTTGATAATATAAGAACTCAGAATTATTGAATGAAACATGAATTGCAGAACACTTAAAAGGAGTAGTTCACATCATACATATACTATTTGCTACCACAAAATGTGATGACCACTGACATAGCACACCTTTGGAAGGGAATTGGACAAATTCAAGGAAGGAAATGGCTGCTAGTTACAATGGTTATATATTACTTCCCATATTAGTAACGTCTGAACCCAAGTTACTAAGGAACATTAGTAGGAGGATGTCACCATGTCTTGATTATGCACTTCCTACTGTTGCAGACTAGGCAGAATTTTGTTCTGTTCCAGCAGAGCTCTTACATTCTTTCATTGTTGTTTGCCTTCAAGTCATCAGGAAGAACTTATAGCAACCCTACAGTGAACCTATCATGAGGTTTTCTTGGCAAGTTTCTCCAGAAGGAGTTTGCTTTTGCCATCCTCAGGTTGAGTGAGTGTGACTTGCCCAGGATTACAGTAATGGATCTATCTGACGTAGTGTGGTGAGTTTATCTGTTCTTTATCAATTTTTAGAAGCAATCCTTATTGGAAATAATTCTAAGAGGGAAGTGATGCATCTGAGGAGGATAAACACAAGTCAAAATCAAAACATTTCTTTCAATCCAACAGAAGTATGCAGGCCTCATTTGGAGAGATATTGTGTCACAGTAGACTGCAATCCCAAATCTGAGAATGAAACAACCATCTCTGCAGATATCCAAGAGAACAAAAAAAGTGCTTGACACCAAGACTTTTCCCACCTAGAGTCTTATTGGGAAATGGTTTCTCTTTTCCCCCCACAACATATCTATTGTGTTTTGGGAGTTACTCTTTGAAATTCTCAAGACATAACTGAAATGAATGCAGAACATCATTTCACAGCAAACACCCAATGAAACATCAGTTATAGCCAAGATGGAGAGAGAAAATATCCCATCCAAAATGCAAGTGTGCATGTTCAGTGTGGAACATCTCTGGCTCAGGACAGAAGAGTTAGCTCAGAAGGCCCTTCCAGTCGAACCCTGCAGTTAGCATGCATTTTGAAAGAATAACCACTAATTTCTATCAGGTTTGTCAAGAATAGTGATTAACTTGCCCGAATACCCCCAGGAAAGAGTCTGTTACTTCCTGTGTGACATAATGTAGGTGTCAAAGGATTATGGACAGGAAGTCAGACTGATAAGAAGAGTCAAACCTTCTTAGGGCAAAGGATGATGAACTCAATACTTCTCTTTTTTTTAAGTCAAAATACAATAACATCTCAGGTGAGACTGAGTCATCAGTTTTATGAAACCTGTTTAACATTCCACTGGGAAAGATTTAATCCAAAATTCCCTTTGAACTAATATAACCGATTGCTAAAAAAAAAAGGGGGGGGCAGATGAATGGACAAATGTCTGGACAGACAAAAGACAGATATAAAACCACAAAATAATTGGAATAAGCAGGGAGAACAAAGAATGAGTACCATTCACACAGAATATTCCAAAAAATATCAGTAAAGTCAATCTAGCTCGGACATTTACATTAAATAAGAGTCTTGGATTTCTGAACATGCTGATGATTTAAGATAGAGCAAGTTGGCCTCCAGTCAGATGCTTTTAAGAAGACCAAGAATGGCAAGCTCTTTCATGGGTGTTCAGTGAAAGCTGGCTCCTTAGCGGAGACTGAACTTCAATAGTGCAACATCCTTCATTTTCTTAGTAGCGGGCCCAGTTTCTGTGGTATCCTTCATGCACTATTCCTCAATGTGTACAGAACAAAAAGGGAGATCAGCTCATTTGGGTTTCTTATGAGGATACCAGTTTACCAGATCTTCTGAAACTGCAATATGCAGAGAAAATACTCACCCAAAACAATATGGGAAGTGGGTGGGTCTGAACGAGTGGTTTCAGCTGGAAAAGGAATGTGCCAGGTCTTAGTGATTCAGCAAGAGGACTCCAGAAACAGGAGGTAGGTGCCTTTTCAATCATCAGAGCTGGTGGATGACGCTGAATGTTTCAAATAGATCCTTCCCCCAGAAAGCTTCTTAGTCAAGCATGAAGATCCTCCCCACAGAATGAACTACCTTTGGAATCAGGGGTATTTGGATTTGAGTCAAAGTTTGCTCAGGCTTGAATATTTCACTATCTTGCACTGTGTCGTGGTTTAGTTCTCCGCTTCTGGGCTTTGAACAAGGTAATCCAAAAATGCCTTTTTATTTAGACTGAAGGGAGGAATGCTTGGCAGGAGAACTTGGAGCTCCCTAGTTGAACAAGCTAGCATGAGTCAGGAGACTCATTCTGACTAATGGCAGCCTTATATTGAGTCCCCTCATAAGGAAAATCTCTACCCTCTTCAGATTTTACCTGACATGTTCTCATTATTTACACCGTGATTGTGTATATTAAGATAACTACATGCATGGTTGGGGTGTGAGAGAGAGAGAGAGAGACTGTGCTTCAAGTGCCTTGTCTACCTAGAAATCTATTTCAATTCGTATCTTATTTTGAACCCAGAGGCATTTCCCATTTCCTAAACTGCAACTTCAGAGAATATACTGCAGTATAATATCACCATAATTGAACGATGTCATGTTAGAAATCCTTTCTGTAAGGCCACAACTCTTATTTCTAAAGGTCATCTGGAAGATCTGTTCCACAGAGGAGCTGTGTAGCAGAAACCAAAATATATTAAACTACAGATTGGAAAGAGAAATCTCGCGTGCTTGAAAAGCCAAAGTTGAGATGCAAAGGATGGTAAGAATCTGTATGCCTTGCCAAAATACAAAATCAGAATTGATTGCAAGAGCCTGATATATGTATTAGGCTAAAGGGCAATGAAGAGGTTCTCTTCAGTTCCAACACTACAATTGTTTTCAGTTGTTTTTAAGGCATATATTGTTCATACATTGGCAAGATGAAGATTATGTCCTCTGTCTTCCTCTGCAGAATCAATTACAAGCATAGAAAGAATATTCTTTTTTCTTTCTTTCTTTCAAGGAGATAGCTGTGTTAGTCTGTTTTATTGTTATCATGATACTGACTTTTCCCCAGTTTGGTACTCAAGGTGGCTTATAATAGATTCAAAAAAGTAAAATAAAATACAAAAGTTAAAAAGTTATTGAACTATCAAAAATTAACATCAGTTAAAAACATAAACCATTGCAAAACAACAGCACAACCAAAATAACAAATAGAAAACCCAGCACATTGTACAAGGCTGCCTTACCTGAACAGTCAGTCCTCCAAGACCTGTTAATATATGAATAATATAATTTCTTCTTCGTGGTCTCTGCGAATCATACAAATGGGTTCTCTGCGCCTGCGCAGTCGAATTCGAAACTTTCTGGAATCACTGGGCAGAAAAGCGGCTTGCAATTTTTTGCAACTTTTTGGCGGTAGCCCCTCCCCTCCTCTATATAAGCCCTGTTCCCGCTCTTTTCCTCAGTTCCTTTTTTTCCGCCGCGTAGGCTACTCGAAAGGAACAGTGTGGAATCGCTTGGCTTGTGTCTCTTGGTTTTCTCGATCTTCGGCTTGCTTCTCGACTACTCTCCCTCGTCTGTGACTCGGCTATTGTTTGACCTCTCGGCTTGATTGACTTCGATTTTGGATCCCGATTTGGACTTGATGTCTCCGGCTCCATTTAAACACTGCACTGTTTGTGGGGCCAAGGTCCCTCACACGGACCCCCACTCCAAGTGCTTGATCTGCCTGGGCGAGGCCCACGACACCCAGAGCTGTGCCCTCTGTAGATCATTGACTTCGCAGGCGAGGAAGAACCGTGCCTCTCGGCTGAAATCCTACCTTCTCGATCGGGCTTTGGCCCCTCAGGAGATCCTGCCTTTGGCTTCGGTTCCGGCTTCGGTTTCTAAAGCACCCGTTCCGGCCTCCAAGATGTCTCAGGAGAAGGTGACTGTTGTTTCCCCTGTTGGTCCCTCCAAGTCCTCCCGGGACGCGGAGACTCACCCCGCCGAGAAATCGGCTAAGAAGATGGGTGAGAAGTCTAAGTCCTCCAAGAAGGACAAGCCCAGGCAGGGCAAGGACCACAGGGATGAGAATCGGAGAAAGAAGGTGAAAACTCCTTCTCAGGGCGTGGCAGATGGCTCTTCCTCTCTGAAGGAATCCACTTCTAAAGCCTCTGCCAAGAGGAAGCATTCTACCGAAGGGGAATCCCTCCGGAAAAAGCGCTCCTCTGAGGGTGAGACCCTCCAGAAGAAGGCCCGCTCCGATTCCGACGTGGGAACCGAGCTGCCAAGTGCGTCGACACCGAGGGATGTTCCCGCCACGGAAATTCCCGCTGTCGAAAGGCCCGCCTCCGTACCGACCGCCTCCGTACCGACAGAGGTGTCGCCTCACTCCCAGGCCGCCCGTCGCGAGACATCGGTGCCGCGCAGCCTGACGCCCGCCCAGCGCTCCCCACAGCTGAGCCAGAGGTCTCGTAGGTCGCCGACTCCTATGGCCGAGACCGAGGACGAGTCGGAATACTATTATGATAGCGAGTCCGGCAAGTACTTTGTGGCGGTCGACCCTTCTACTCTAGACAGACCACGAGGCAAGCGCTGGCACCCGCTGGACGTGTCTGCCAGAGTGGGCGACGAGGTCCAGGGTTCTGCACCGTCGAAGGTCGTTGAGGAGGCTTTGACATCGGCCACCCTCAGGCGGGAGGACGCCGTTCGCGGAGAGGCAGCAACCCAGACGGCCTACTCCCCTTCCAGTGCGGTACTCTGTGGAGAGCCCAGCTCCGACTCGGACGTGGAGTTCGACACCGAAGGTTCGGTCCCATCTCCGATCGATACCGACACCGAGGAAAAGGGGCCGGTTCGGCAGGCCTTTTACCAACCAGGTCCAGTGTCCCCTACTGATAACGTGCACACCTTTGGGGAGCACGTTATCAAGATGGCGAATGCTTTGGAGCTCCAGGTGTCTCGGTCCGAGGAAGAGGCCCTCGACCCGGTCGAGAAACGAGTTCAGGGCTCGGCACCAACATTGGCAGCCACCCCGTTTCTGCCGTCCTTGGAGAAGATCGCCAAGAGGTCGTGGCAGAATCCAGCATCCACCCCGTCGACCTCGAGGAAGATCGACTCCATTTACAAGATCTCTCCATCATCGGCAGAGTGGCTCCATTCGCACCCGCCTCAGAATTCGGCGATTGTCGAGGGGTCACAGAAGGTCTTCACCCCAAAGACCTCCCCGTCTCCTTCGGACCGCGAGGGCAAGAAGATAGACGGGATTTCTAAGAAGATCTTCGAGGCCTCAGCCCTGGGACTGCGGGTGTCGAACTATAATGCCTGCATGGGGGCCTACATCCAATACCTGGCGGAGAGGATGTCACCCCTGCTGGCGGACCTTCCTCAGGAGAAGGCTCCAGCTGCAAACCAGCTCCGGGAGGAGGTGCACTCGGTTGCAGGCCTTCTCATTACCTCGGCTCGACACACGGCGGACTGTTCGGCCAAGTCCATGGCTTCCAGTGTGGCCCTCCGGAGACATGCCTGGCTTCGGGCTTCAGATCTAACCCCGCAGGCGAAGGCCGCCATAGAAGACATGCCGTTCGATGGCGAAGGGCTCTTTGCTAAGGACACCGACGAGCGGCTGAACTTCAAGTATCGTATGAAGTCAGCCGCAAAGAAGCACGGCATGTCCGCTCCCCAGCAGGCCTTCTCCAGGAGGCGCTTCGGAGCCAGACCATCCTTCGGACAGTCGCAGAGGCCATTTGAGCAGGAGAGACAGTACCGTCGCCAGGACACCAGGCAGAGGTTCTCCTCTCCCTCCTGATCTTCATCGGGAAGACGTCTTCAGTCCCGTTACCGAAGACCGCTTCCGAGGAAGCCCGGATCTGATTCGGGTAAGAAGGGACAATGAAGGTCTCCAGCGTACTCCGTTGTCTCCCCTTCTCATCCCTTCTTTTTGGATCTGTTGAGGCCTTTCTATAACATCTGGGCCCAAATCACCACCGACTCCTGGGCGCTGACTATTATATCCAAAGGATATGCCCTCGAGTTCGAAGAACTCCCGCCTACGGGAGCCCTCCTTTCTACGGATCCCTCACCTTCCCTCCTCGACGAAGTACGCACTCTGTTGGACAAGGGGGCCATCTCCCCCCTGGATCCGGACCTGGCCCACCGGGCGTTCTTTTCTAGATACTTTACGGTACCGAAACCGGATGGAGGCCTCCGTCCCATATTGGACCTTCGGGACCTTAACAGTTTTTTGGTTTACAAGAAGTTCCGGATGGTAACTCTTGCTTCCATTTTGCCATTGTTGTCGCAGGGACTTTGGTTTGCGACGCTGGACCTCAAGGACGCCTACTTCCAGGTCGCCATTCGAGAGGGACACAGACGGTTCCTCTCCTTTGCCATCGGGACGGAGATGTACCACTACCTTCGGACTCGCCACGGCGCCGAGAGTCTTCACCAAGTGCATGGCTCCGGTAGTCGCCTATCTGCACCAGCGAGGGTCAAGAGTCTTCCCCTACCTAGACGATTGGCTCTTCGCGGCAGACTCCAAAGAGGCCCTTTGCCAGGACATCTCCTTCGCCGTCTCCCTGCTCCAGTCTCTCGGCCTGGTACTGAACCTCGAGAAGTCCCACTTGACCCCCGTCACCAGGATCAAGTTCATCGGGGCTATCCTCGACTCAGAAAGTTGCATCGCATCCCTGCCCGAGGACCGTTTCCTGTCCCTTTCCAAGGCCGTCCGGCATTGCTGTGCCAACAGACGGGTGCGGGCTCGAGAAGTCCAGGTAGCGCTGGGCCATATGGCCTCGACCACCTTCGTCACCCCGTGGTCCAGGCTCCGGTTTCGGCCCCTACAGTCGTGGTTCCTCTCCGTCTTCGACCCGTTGGCCGACCCTGCAAGCAAGTGGCTCACGGTACCGAGGCCCGTCACTCGTTCCCTGTCCTGGTGGCTAGACTCCCAGAACGTCTGCGCCGGCATGCCGTTCGTCTCTCCGGACCCGCAAGTGGTCCTCACCACAGACGCATCCATGGACGGTTGGGGAGCCCACACTATGGGTCTCACCATAAGGGACAAGTGGCAAGTGCGTCACCAAGATCTCCACATCAACGCCCTGGAGATGCTAGCTGTCGAGAAGGCCTTGAAGGCTTTCGAATCCGAGCTTCGCGGAAGGGTAGTGCAGCTCCTGACGGACAACACCACTGTCATGTACTACCTGAACAAGCAGGGCGGAACCAGATCTCCAACTTTACTGGAGATAACTCTTCGGATTTGGCACTGGTGCATCCCGAGAAACATCTTCCTGCAAGCAGTGCATCTTCCCGGGGAGGAGAACGTCTTGACGGACCAGCTCAGCAGGTCAGATTCGCAGTGCCACGAGTGGACTCTCCACCCCGACGTGGTCGCGAACCTGTTCTCCAGATGGGGCACCCCGCAGATAGACCTCTTCGCGTCGGAGACCAACGCACACTGCAGCCGGTTTTGCTCCCGGGATCGGTCTCGACGCTCGCTCGGGGATGCCTTTCTACACAGCTGGACGGGGGAATTTCTGTATGCCTTCCCTCCGTTCCCGCTCATCACGAGGGTCGTCTCCAAGATGTCGAGAGACCGGACGGACGCCATCCTGATCACCCCTTGGTGGCCCAGGCAGCCGTGGTTTCCGTCCCTTCTTCACCTGTCGCGGAACCGGTTCTTCAGGATCGAGCCCAGACCAGACCTGCTCACTCTACAGGAGGGTCGAGTTCGTCATCCGGACATCGAGGACCTTCCTCTCGTGGCGTGGCGACTCCGGCCTTAGCGGACCTCCCGGCGGCGGTGAGGCGTGTGATCCTGGCGGCCCACAAACCGGCAACCAAGAGGTCCTACTCCTGCAAGTGGCAGAGATTCCTCCGCTTCCTGGATTCGAGAGGCCTGTCTCCATCCAGGGTATCGACACCGACGGTGCTGGAGTTCCTGATGACGCTGGTGGAGTCGGGGCTGTGCCTTAACTCCATCAAGTGTTATTTGTCTGCTATTTGTTCCCATTTTCAGTTTGATGGGAAACCTTCCTTTTTCAAGGACCCCTTGGTGAAGGGGTTTTTGAAGGGCTTTAACAACCTCCATCCGCCGGCCTCGGTACCGGCACCTGCGTGGAGCCTTGAGGTTGTTTTGTCTCGTCTTGGTACCAAGCCCTTCGAACCCATGGCTACCACTGACCTGAGGCTGCTAACTTGGAAAACAGCCTTTCTGGTAGCCATTACCTCTGCCCGCCGTGCTGGCGAGCTCTGTGCCTTACGGAGGGACCAACCTTTCCTTCGGTTCCACAAGGATAAGGTGGTCCTCCGTACCGACATTACCTTTTTGCCTAAGGTAGTGTCTGCTTTCCACATGTGCCAAGACATTGTGCTCCCGACCCTGGCCCCGAACCCGACCACCGACACCGAACGCCGTTTGCACCTGTTGGACGTTCGGAGGGCTTTGGCCTTCTATCTGGACAGAACTTCGGGTTCGAGCCGCTCTGACAGACTGTTCCAGTGCTACTCAGAGCCCAAGAAGGGACTACCTGTGACTGCTCAGAGGTTTTCTAAATGGGTGGCTGGTACCATCCACCTCTGTTATGAACTGTCGGGTAGAACTCTTCCAGCCAGGGTCAGGGCACATGCAACTAGGGCGGTAGCGACATCCTCCGCTTTTTTGACTGGGATTCCGCTGGAGGATGTCTGTAAGGCTGCTGTCTGGTCCCAACCTATGACTTTTATAAAACATTACCGGTTGGACACCAGGGCAAGGACAGATGCAGCCTTTGGCAGAGCAGTGCTACTGTCTGGTTTACACTAATGTCAAGTTCTGTACTATGCCATGTTGTGTACTATGCCATGTTGGTTTTACATTGCATTGTTGTTGCATATGACACATTGCACTAACTGTTGCACTGTTTGCCTTATTACTTGATTTCCTTTGCATCCAGGATTGGGTGTTCTGGTGTCTTTCTGATTACATTTATACACCATGTACATAGTTTACTCTTTGAGTATTTGGTTTATGTTCTGCTCTATGAGCAGCATTGCACTATTGTTGTTATGTTCTATAATTCATGCAAGAATCACACAAGGGTTGGTTCAATTTGACAATTTTTATTGTGAATCAATAAATGTTTTTTGGTTCACTTCACAACTGTTGTCATGACACTCCCTCCGCCGCTTACCTAAGCTTGCTAGTCTAACCCATTTGTATGATTCGCAGAGACCACGAAGAAGAAGGACAGGTTGTTTACCTGTAACAGTATTTCTTCGAGTGGTCATCTGCGAATACATACAAATCCCACCCTTCCTCCCCTCAGTGTCCTGCTCAACATTGTTCTGCTCCTCCGTCGCTTGCGGCGGAAAAATTTCGGAACTGAGGAAAAGAGCGGGAACAGGGCTTATATAGAGGAGGGGAGGGGCTACCGCCAAAAAGTTGCAAAAAGTTGCAAGCCGCTTTTCTGCCCAGTGATTCCAGAAAGTTCCGAATTCGACTGCGCAGGCGCAGAGAACCCATTTGTATGTATTCGCAGATGACCACTCGAAGAAATACTGTTACAGGTAAGCAACCTGTCCTTATTTATATTCCGCCTTTTCTCTGGGGAATCAAGGCAGATTACAACAGAAGTATAATAATAAACTATCATAAGGATAATATTCACCATTAAAAACAATCCCACATCCCAACCCTTCCCCCAAACATATAAACATAAACTGGAAAGCAATAAAATAGAAATTAAACAATACATGACTCTCAAGAAAGAGGGGGATTTGCCTTTCCCAAATTAGATCTATATTATGAAGCCAGTGCTCTCTTGTGGCTAAAAGAATGGATATCATTACAAAATAAGAGACTGTTAAAGTTGGAAAGTACTAACAACAGATTTGGTTGGCACGGCTATTTATTTTATGATAAAATAAAAGCAAATCAACATTTTAATAATCACTACATCCGTGCCTCACTGATACAGATCTGGACGAAATATAAAAATAGAATATGCCCTAAATTTCCTAATTGGCTATCTCCGCATGAGGCTCTATATTCTATGGATCCAAAAAGAAATGAAATATGGATAAAATATAAAAATCTGATGGACATCGAGGGAAATATGAAGCCTCATGAAAAATTACTAGAAGAAGGATGGGAAATAGGATGGTTCCTATACAGACAGTTAAATCAAAGATTTAAAACTGATAAAAATCTGAGAGGTCTTTCCAACTCTAATTCTGAAATAGAGGAAATTTTATTGAATTCAAACAGTAAAACATTGTCTAAGATCTATAAAATATTACTAATTTGGTTCACTGAAGATGAATTAATAAAAGACTCTATGATCAAATGGGCACAAAACTGTAAGAAAGAAATCCCACTGGAACAGTGGGAGAGATCTTGGAATAGGAGAATGAAATATTCCACATCCCAATACGTTAAAGAAAACTACTATAAAATCTTATATAGATGGCACTTGACCCCGGAAAAAATTGCTAAGATCTATAAAACGAGTAGTAATATTTGTTGGTACTGTCAGAAAGAAATCGGCTCTTATTTTCATCTTTGGTGGTTGTGCGTGAAAGCTAAAACATTTTGGAAACAAGTACATGAAGAAATTCAACAAATGTTAAAAGTGAAATTAAGATTTAATGCGGAAACTATGTTACTGTGTATGTTGAATGATGAGATGGAAAGGAGATATGGGAAAACAATATTTCTTATGCTGACAGCAGCAAGACTTGTATTTGCGAAGTTTTGGAAATCTGAAAAAACAATAGACATTGATGAATGGAGATACAAACTATATGATATGATGGAACTTGATCTGTTATCTTGTAAAGTGGAAAGCAAAGATAGCTCTAAATGGAAACAGAATTGGGGAAAAGTCATTCAATATATGAGAAAAAAATGGGGTCAGGTGGCTGACTGGGCGTCAAATATGGAACAAATTGTATAATTATAAAAAGTACTTTAAGAACTTTATTACAAACAATTACAACATAGGTAATAGGTAAATTAAAAATAAGCAAAGTTCTTATAAACAGGAGGTAATAAGACAGAGTATAAGAATGGAAAATACAATAATGAAACTCGAAATATGGGCATTATTGCCATGGAGGTAAAAGAGTAAAATACAAAGTAACCTCCAAAAGTAAACAAGGATAAAGTTTGCTACATATTTTGGAGGTTTAAGTTAAAAACTATTCTATTAAGTGAAATTTTCTGTTGTGATTGTTAAAGTATAAACCATAATACAAAAAAAGGCAAACAATTATTAGAAGATTATAACGTGGATGACAAGAATCAGTTTGGGGAAAACCTATTGGGGAATGGAGAGTCACTTTCTTATTTATATATAATGTATCTTTCTTTCTGTAATGATTCGTCTTAGTTTATTTGGGGGAAAATGGAAGTTCAAAATAATTATTCATAATTGATCGGACTGGAAAAATTTATGGAAAATGAATATGTGAATTGATGTGAAACTATGTATAGCAAGTGAAATATATTGGATGTACAAAATATTTAAGTTAATATTTAAGTTAAAATATAATAAAAAGTATGTTAAAAAAAAAGAAATTAAACAATAGATGAATTAAAATTAATTAAATTAGGAATCTCAAATACAAAATTTGTTAAATATTTTGGGTAGATTTGAGGCGGGACAAGTATCTTCTTCAAGGGGGGAACGAGGCCGGTGATGTCGGTGAGAGGGAGGCCAATCTAGAAGGGCTAATCTGTAAAGGCCTGTCGGAAAAGATCCAACTTGACGGCATTTTTAAAGGCTTCTAAAGTAATATGACAGATCACGTCCAGCAGGTCGTTCCGAAGCCTAAAAGCGGCAGATGAAAAGGTCCTCTGGATCACCGCAGCCAATCTGGTCTTCTTTGGCTGCAACACAGTCTTCCCAGAGAACCTAAGTGTGCAGGGTGGTTTATGAGGAAGAAGGCGCTCCGGCAAGTTGTCTGGATCCAGGCCATGTAGGGCTTTAATAATAATAATAATAATAATAATAATAATAATAATAATTTATTTATATATCGCTTTTCCAAAAAGATCAAAGCGGTTTAAAAAATTACATAAAAAACACATAATGCATATAATTATTTACATAAGCAAACAATTAAATACCTAAGCAGTACATAACGTATACAAACTAAAATTTGATCCCTCATCCCTTAACTAAAATACAACTGTCATTAAAATTACATAAAATACATAAATAATTTGCATAAGCAAATAAATAAAATACTTAAAATACCTAAACAAAACATAATATATACAACTAAAATTCAATCCCACATCCCTTAACTAGAATGCAATCATCACTAAACATTAAACACTAAGAATAAACATTTAAAAAACAACAACACAGAGGTGCTTTCCTCTCTCTTGCAGTCTCTTCTGCCTGCAAGGTTCTGAAAGCAGGGCAGAAGGGTGGGGCCGGTGGATGATGGGTGCTGGTCTCTTGGAGCCTGCAGGCCTCAGCTTCCCTTGCCTCCTCCTTTAAAGGTAATAACCAACACCTTGTATCTTGCCCGGAAACTAATTGGCAGCCAATGCAGAGATTTCAGAACAGGTATTATGTAGTTGGTTCTAGACCTGCAACCAACCTGGCTGCCATATTTTGTACCAATTGAAGTTTCCGAACTTGGCATAAGGGTAACCCCATGTAAAGCACATTGCAGAAGTCTAGTCGAGAGGTTACCAGTGCATGTACCACTGTTTCTAGGTCATCCGGGTCCAGGAAGGGTCGCACCTGGCGTATCAGCTGAAACTGTTGAAACAGAAGAGTCTTTAGCTGTTAATGGAAAGAGATTAGGGAGTCTAACTTCTTTGGGAAGGGAGTTCCAGAGCCACTGTTGTCACCAGATGGATCTGTGGGGAAGGGCCTCTCCAACAAATCTCAAAACACAGGCAGGTTCACAAGGAAGAATACAGTTCTTCAAATAACATGGACCTGAACTGTACTGCTTTATATATAAAACCCAGCATTTTGTATTGTGTCTGGGGACAGACTTGTGGCTAATGGAACTGTTGCCTACCTTGAATCCCACTGTGGGAGAAAGATGGGATATAAACCCTTGAAATAATGACAACGACAATGATGATGATATTGATTATGTTGATGTTGCAACAAGGGAGGTGTGTGCTCCCTGTAGCCAGTCTCAATTGGCAATCTGGCTGCAGTTCTTTGGACTAGTTAAAGTTTTCAAACACCCTTCAAAGGCAGTTCCATGTAAAGTGCATAACAGTAATCTTACTGGGATGTGACCAAGTCATGTGTCACCTCGGCCAAAGCTGACATATCAGGGAATGAACAGCTGATAAATGATCCTTAACTCTGCAAACCTATAATAATGGATACACTACCTAACTGTGGAGAAGTTATTCCAGTGCCAAACAGCTCATATGAATTGGAAATTCTTTCTACTGTTTAATCTTTCTGCTGTATTGCTTTCTAGTCATGGTTTCAGCCATGCTCATGATACCCAACTCTATAACTTCTTTCTACATGATTCTAAGGAAGTGATGTCCATGCTAAACCACTACCTGGAATTTGTAATGAACTGGGTGAGATTAAACAAACTGAAGCTAGGTTTCAGCAGCGACCAGGAGCACATTTGCACAGTTAAAGCTAGTTTGCTAGCTGCATTCTTTCCTGGAGGTCTGGTCACATTAACATGTTCCTGGGTTACAGCCTGTTTGGATGACTGTAATAAGCCTTATGTGGGGTTCCTTTGAAAAATGCCCAGAACTACAGCTGGCCCAAAGAGCTGCAACCAGATTGTTAACTAGTTCTGTTTGCAAGGAAGAGACAATTCCTCTGTTGCAACAGCTCCATTGGCTGCTTGCACATCTCCGGACACAATTCAAACTGCTATGGTTAAGGCTATGACTTATGAAAGCCCTATATAGTTTGGGTCCAAGCTGTTTGAGGACTGTGGGACTTTACAGACTGCCCCTTCAGGGGCGAGTCTGCGCCGCCCCTGTTTGCTGTGCAGCGTTGCTGCAGTGACCAAACAGCACAGAAGTGCTCCTTCCCTTTGTTCGCTGGATTGGGGCCAGGGCAACCTCATCAGCAGCCCTTGTGGCTCCAATCTGGCTTTTTCCAGCCCAAAGAGAAGTGTGTCCTTGGGGCTGCATGCCCCAAGGACACCTCGCCTGGCCCCTTCCTCCCTTGGCTTCGTTTTCACAGCGGTCTAACAGCTGCAGGAACAAAGCACTCAGGCAGCGCACATAGCAAAAAGGAGCTGACTAGAGCAGCTCCTTTTTTGCTGCGCCACTTACAAAAAGTGGCACCTTTACGACGCCACTTCCTGGGTGCTCTGTTTGGATGTCTAGCAATGGCGATGCTCTCATGGCACCCCCCCCCCATGTGAATGGGAGGCCACCATGACGGAGTCACCATGACGTGCTAGGGTTAGGGTGCGTGTGGTTGCTGCATGCTCCCTAACCCTAGAAACGGCCCCAGGATATCCCTATGTGGGCATCTGTATCAGGCCTCAGTCACCCTATTTATGAGCCTTTACAAGCGATAAAATCATAATGAAAGGCCATTCTCTCTGTCCTACCACCTTCTCAGGCTCATCTGGAGCTCTGTTTGGAACAAGGGAGAAGACCTTCACAATAACTGCTCCCAGACTCTGGAACTCTCTCCCTGGGGAAACAATGATACCTCTCCTTGCTTTCCTTCCTCCAGAAAGTGAAAACCTTCCCCTTCCATCAAGCTTTTAGGAATTGACTGTGAATGGCTTTTAATAATAGTGTGTGTGTGTGTGTGTGTGTAGTTTATATACTAATGTTTTGTATAGATCTTTAGTCTGTAATAGTTTTAATAATTTGTAAACCACCTTCAATTCCATTATTAAGGAAAAGGCAAATCATAAATTAATAAACTAGTAATGACAATTATAATTGTTCTGGATGATATGTGCAGTTCCTTCAATCTTTCCTAGTCAGACTTTGTCTTCAAGTCTTCCGTCACCATGCACACCCTAAAGAAAGTCTCCGTTTTCTTTCTTATAATGCTACAATTCAGGGTTATTCAGCAAAATTGATTCACAGTACATTTAGGACCACTAGCTCTGACATACCAAAAGCTCCAGCAAGCCAAAGACACCAACACAATGTCCTTCCACACATGCTAAGGTGTCATGTTATTGCACTTTCACTTCCCTTCAATGGATCAGTGGTAAGCATCTAAGACAGAGTTAATGGGTGACTCCTATATTTGAAATGTGTCACTGCAGGCAATTCTGTACCATTATGAAATGTGATCTGTTCACTCTAAATCAACATTGCATGCGAGGAAGGTTTTCCTACCATCAGCATTTGTGCCAGTTCCCCTTTGGTACATTGTACATGACAGCTATGAAATAGAGTCTGCCATGGAAAACATAAGAGAGCTTTTTAAGCACAAAGAGAAGATGGCAAAACAAACATTTCAAGAGGTGAAAAGTTCCTCGTCTAATCTGATGGTAGTTGAGGTGATTTTTCTTGATCAGCCCAGGCATATAGCTTGGATATATGGGTGTGGGCACTAGAAACTTGCTACTATAAACTTAATACAGCTTGTATACCATGTTCCAATGTGGTCTTTTAGGGGACACTGGCTTCTCAATTGGTTTAAGCTGCATATGATCCTAAACAAAACCTACAATATCATTATGTTGACCTTAAAGTAATTCTGTATTCTGCACTGAGCAAACAAGGTATAAGCAGGATGTAATTCTTGGAGATCTGTGGGTAATTTGCAGTAGGTTGCTAAGGGTTTCTGACTCCCAAATAACAACAGAAGGAAGGCTCTCTCCTATAGAATTATTGGGAAGAGAAGGAACAATAGAAAGAAGAATGGAAAGAAAAATTCCTGGAGATGGAGAACAAGACGTTGATCTCTATGGGCTAACATTTTATGATCTCAAATCTATAGAAGAGGACTGTGATTTTGAATATGAAACCAACAACAAAACAAACAGCTTCATTTATATACCACTTCATACCCTTAAGGAGTGTCTAAGCGGTTTACAATTGTAAGCTGTTTGCCCCCCAACAATCTGGGTACTCATTTTAGCGACCTCAGAAGGATTCAGTCCTTTGCTGGTCTTGAACTTGCCACCTTATGGTTTTGAGTGAGTGGCTGGAGTATTTTAACAAGTAAGTTAAAATTATTACTTGTAAAGAATTCCTTATAGCAACAACTAAGCATAATTAAGCATATATTGTGGTTGTAACTTAACAAGGGTCAAAAGGCACGTACACAAATAGGGATTTAACCTGCGGTTACATGTTACCTGAAGGCTCAGATTTGTAACAAAATGTACTCTTGGGGCATATAAAGCGACTTATTTTTGGTTCAATCCAGCGTCGATTCAAGTTCGCTTCCAAATCAATTCATCCTTATCATTCCCATTTATAGGATAAAATGTAATACATCGAGGGAAAATCCCATTATTTCATTCCCATTCACTATGCACTGGTTTATTTTACGCTGGCTCTTTTTGTCCACCATGCCCACTTCATCTGTGGAACCGATTTTTCGGGGGGGGGGGTCGATCTGTCAATCAATGGCAAAAGCGATTCCATGTCACTGTGACATGTATTACTCCAGGTCATTTTGAAGCTGAGTATTTTGATTCCCCGTTCCCATTGTCTTTTCAAAAAATGTATGTCCGGCTCTGAACTTGGGTTCATAGGGAAAGGTAGTGTCCATGAGCAAGTGGCTTTGTAAGTCTTATGCACCAGCTGTATCACTTCTGGGGGATGTCTCATAAGCTTATAGGGAGACATGTCTCAGATATATTGCATTTGGATTACTGCAACATACACTACAGAGAGTGCTGTGAAAAGTGTTCAGAAACTTCAGGTAGCCCAAAATATGCTCTATGACATGAAATGAAAGTCTGTCTTCTTCTGAAAAAGTGTGGTGTAGTGTTGGACTAGGGCACTGGGAGACCAGGGTTTCAATCTCCACTTGGCCATGGAGATGTGTTAACCTTGGGCAAGTTATACTCTAAGCCTCAGAGGAAGGCAAGGCAAGACCAAACCTTCTCTGAACAAATTCCACCAAGAAAACCCTGTGATACATTCATCTTAGGGCTGCCATAGTCAGACATGACTTGAAGGCACACCAAAACAGTAGTTCTCCAGAACAATCCTATCCAAACTTTGAGAACATTGGGGGAAGCACTTCTTTCAGTCCCACCACCTTCAGAGAAGTATCTGATCCAGGAACAAGAGAGGTCTTTCTTGGTGAAAGCTCCCAGGCTCTGGAATTTCCTACATAGGGAAGCTAAGATGGCTCCCTCTTTGTCCTTTTATTGGCAGGCGAATACATTTTTATTCAGGCAGACGTTGGCAATTAACTTCGTTTTTTGTAGAAGGAACTTTTAACTGGAAGAATGTTGTATTTTTCCTTACTGGTATGTTTTTAAATTGTGTTTTAAATTTGTTGCACTTTCATACAGTTGAAGGCATTTGTATTTCAGCATTGGGTCATAATCCATTGTGACTTTGATTTGTGTCACGTCATGTAACTTTATTGTTTATAGCCATAGTCCATCACATTTGATTTGTGAGACAAAGGTGGCGGTGAAGAGGAGCTTAGAAAGCCTAAGAAAAAGCCAGTCTAATCACAGCCTTCACAATGTGGTTGTGGAAGAGAGAATGGAAAAACCAGGCTGGACCCTTTAACTGTGAGATAGGAACAGTTAGAAATAGGGATTGGGAGCAGACAGGAATTTATGAAAGAAAAATAGGAAAAGAATTATTGTTGTTGTGTGCCATCAAGTCGTTTCCAATTTATGGGGTTTTCTTGGCAAGATTTGATCACAGGAGGTTTACCATTGCCTTCGCCTGAGAGCATGTGACTTACCCTAGGTTACCTAGTGTGTTTCATTGCTGAACGGGGAATAAAACCCTGGTCTCCAGAGTTGTAGTCCAACACTCAAACAACTACACCTTCTCAGCATACTTATTTGGCTCTTACCTTTGAGTGGCATCAGACTGATACTTCAAACAGCATTACCTTTAGTGAAATAATGAACTGTTGCAACCGTCCTGGCAATTGATCATCTGAAGGAGTGTTCATCGTAATCATCTCCTTCAAAGTAAATGGGGAACTGTCAAAAATGGATGAAAAGAGGAAACAAGCCTCAGGACTTGTGTAAAGGTTCATTGTCAGAGAAAACCTTTTAGGCCCATTCCCCCACCCCACCCCGGGTTCAGAAACAGGTGTCATGCTGTCCCTTTGGATGCTTCTCCACAATGAATTGCAAAATGTTTGATGTTTTTATGGAACATGTCAGCAAGCAAACTAACTCTTTGCTTACTTTCCATTTCTCTTTCCACAGTATACCAATCAACTGTAAAAGAGTACCCAGCAAAAAGTCATACAATCCACTTATCACCACTGCGTTTGTGTATAGCATTACCTCTACATTTACAGCTATCCTTTAAAAGCTAGAGGAAACCAAAACTATTCTCTAAAGCTCCACACTTACATTTTTCTAACGTCCTACAAAACTGGTTGTCAAAATTGCCTCTTCTGTAGTTGGAACAGTGCACCTGTTGTCTTGGAGATATTTATCAGAATAAGCTCAATGTCAATTATCACTAGAAGAAAAAAAAGGTAAAACTTTCCTTAGCTTAAACTACGCAAAATAGACAACTTCTCCCTGATGGTCAAATGTTCACCTGTGGTGGAAAATTCATCTAAACTCACAGAAGTATGTCAGAAAAATGTCTCTCTTGGCTATGTTGTTTTTTTTTACATGTGTGCAATATTCTGGTCAGCAAAATTCATACAGATCTACAAACAGAAAATGTTGCATTATAGGAACAATGAGTATAATTTCTAGGAACTCAGCCAATGGAGTAGGTATTTGCAGCGTTTAGGTACAGTGAATTCTTTCTCACAAGTAATTTAACAAACATTTATTGGCTTAACATTTTTGCTAAACAAGCACTGGGAGGACAGCAAGCATTTAAAATGGCAGCATTCTGGTTCTATTGATTTCTTTAGCTTTCTGAGAGTCTGTTTTATAAATCGAAGGTAAGCAAGCTTTAATCAGGCTTAAATTTAAATTCAGACCTAAGTTTTTGTCCAGGGTCCTGAAGTTCTGCCATAGGTTACAGTGAGGAAGAACCCTTTTTAAATCTGGTTCTTCATTTCACATTTCAACAGAAATTGAATAAGGCTGGATAGAATAGACATAAGGATGGTTATAGATTGAATAGAGATTTTGGTTTTATGGGAACTGAGAATGTGAAAAGAGTTGCTTTGTTTTAACTAACATTTTATACTCTACTGAGTATGGAGCCAGCATAATGCTAGACATAGCAATGGCATTTACATTTCTGTACCGCTTAATACTTAACTCAGCACTCTCTAAGCCATTTAAAATATGTAAGCGATTTACTTCCAACAAGCTTGGCCATAATTTTTCCAACCTATGAAAGGATGAAAGGCTGAGTCAACCTTGGAGCTCTACGATCAAACTCACAACGTTGTGGCTGTAGCACTGACATTTAACCACTGCACCTCCAGGGCTCCCTAGACATCCAAAAAACTTGTTATATAATGAATCCTTACTGATATATTTCCTGTATCTTTTCCTGGATATATTTTCATTTAAGAATGAAGGGAGTTGGTCATTCTTTACCAAACTGAACCCAACATTAGACACATCTGCTTCTCCAATATAATTAATGGTCATCTGCTGCACAGAGAGCTAGACCTGGAGGGTGATAAGAGCTAATAATAATAATAATAATTTTATTTATAGCCCGCTCCTCTGTCATCAATCGGAGCGGGTTACAATAATTAAAAGACATCAAGATAAAACAATCCCAATAACCCATAACCCCACCTCCCACCCCTTAAAAATAAATTAAACCAATATCAGATTAAAATCCAAAAAATAAAAAATAAAAATAAAATTGCATACATACAACATAGAACATAACAAGCAGCTAGTCAATTCTATAGACACTGTAGATGTAAACTTCCTAGATAAAGTGATGGGAACTTGTAGGAGCGCACGT
Organism: Urosaurus nigricauda; assembly: GCA_034509955.1. NCBI lineage: Eukaryota > Metazoa > Chordata > Lepidosauria > Squamata > Phrynosomatidae > Urosaurus > Urosaurus nigricauda. The sequence goes on along the minus strand of JAOEGL010000001.1, from coordinate 352,863,044 downwards.
CCCAATGTCGTAAGCCAGTGTCAGGACCAGGAGTTAAGATGTTTCAGGGAAGGCCTGCCGGAAGAGATGCGTCTTTAAGGCTTTTTTAAAGCTATCCAGGGATGTAATAAGACGCATCTCATCCGGCAGGTCATTCCATAGCCTGGGAGCGGCAGCAGAGAAAGTCCCCCGGGAGGTCCGCAACAGCCTCGTTTTCACAGGCTGTAATAAATTTCTCCCGGAGGACCGGAGTGTGCGGGGGGGATTGTACGGGGAGAGGCGGTCCCTAAGATAAGATGGACCCGAGCCCTGTAGGGCTTTAAAGGTTAAGACCAACACCTTGTACTGCGCCCGGAAACTAATGGGTAGCCAGTGGAGGGACTTAAACACTGGTGTTATGTGCTCGCACCTCGCTGTACCAGTAATGAGCCTGGCTGCCATGTTTTGGACTAGTTGAAGTTTCCGAGTTAGGCACAAGGGTAGCCCCAAGTAGAGCGCATTGCAGAAATCCAATCGTGAGGTTACCAAAGCGTGTACCACAGACTCTAGGTCCTTCTGATCCAGGAAAGGGCGCAGCTGGCGTATCAGCCGAAGCTGATAACAAGCACTCCTGACCGTCGCATTCACCTGACTAGTCATGTGAAGCGACGAGTCTAGGAGTACCCCCAGACTGCGAACAGGGTCCGTCGAGGAGAGTGTGACTCCATCTAGGACCGGAAGATGTATTCCCAAACCTGGCTTTGGTCCTGTGACTGTGAGTACCTCCGTTTTGTCTGGATTGAGCTTCAATCTGTTTTCCCTCATCCAATCCATTACTGCCGCAAGACAGTCATTAAGAGGGGAGATGCCATCTGAAGTCTGAGCCGATGATCTTGTCATGGAGAGGTATATCTGAGTGTCATCAGCATACTGAAGACACTGAGCTCCATGCCTCCGAATGATCTCACCCAGCGGCTTCATATAAATATTGAACAGCATCGGGGACAGGATGGCACCCTGAGGGACACCACAATTAAGCTCAATCTTGGAAGAGCAGCTGTCCCCGAGCCTCACCCTTTGGGATCTGCCGGAGAGAAAGGACCAGAACCACCGGAGTGCGGTGCCTCCGATCCCCAACTCCCTTAGCCGGTCCAAAAGGATGGAGTGATCAATAGTGTCAAAAGCCGCTGAGAGATCCAAGAGCACGAGCAGGGTCACACTACCCCTGTCGATGCTCAAGCGGAGGTCATCGGTCAGAGCAACCATAGCAGTCTCAACTCCATGTCCTGTCCTGAAGCCAGTTTGAAATGGATTAAGATAATCGGTTTCATCCAAGACAGCTTGGAGTTGGGAGGCAACTGCCCTCTCGATCACCTTGCTCAAAAACGGTAGCAAGGACACTGGTCTATAGTTGTTCCTGTCCAGGGGGTCGAGGGAGGGTTTCTTCAGGAGGGGTTTTACAGCCGCCTCCTTCAAACTAGATGGTAAAGAGCCCTCCCTAAGGGACGCATTGATTGTATCCCGAAGGAATACCCTCAATGCATCCCCTCCCTGGACGACCAGCCAAGATGGACAGGGGTCGAGAGGGCAAGTCGTCTTCCTCATACTTCCAAGGAGCTTGTCAACGTCCTCAGTACTAACAGGTTGGAACTCATCCAGTAAACTGACAGCAACGGAGTTATTGGGAGCCTCACTTATAGATTCTGCTGAAACATTGGCGTCCAAGTCAGTCCTTATCCGAGAGATTTTATCTGCAAAGTGGGTGTTAAACGCATCACAGCAGGCTGTCGTTGGGTCAAGTAGGGGGTTTGGTGCACGGGGAACCCGCGTCAACTCCCCCACCACCCTAAACAGCTCTGCTGAACGGGACTCTGCAGATGCAATGCGTGCAGAGCAGAAAGATTTCCGTGCTGCACGCAAAGCCTCCCGATAGGCACGAAGGTGTTGCCTATGGCGAGTTCTGTCGGATAAGAGTCAAGTCTTCTGCCATTTGCGCTCTAGTCGTCGTCCAACCCGCTTCATCTCCCTAAGTTCCTCCGTGAACCAGGGCATATGGTTGGGAGCGGGCTGGAGAGGACCCTCGGGAGCGATTGCGTCGAGAGCCTTGGGAAGATCGGTGTTCCAAGTATTCACCAAGGTTTCGACGGAGTCGCTGGTGTTGCCAACCATCAATCCCTCTAAAGCCTTCTGGAAGCCAATTGGTTCCATTAGCCTTCGAGGGCGGACCATTCGAATGGGTCCACCACCCCCGGGGGGACGGAAAGTGGCCTTTAGTTCCAGCTTGATCAGAAAGTGATCAGTCCATGACAGTGCGGAGGTTTTGACTACCTAAAAGGTTGGAAACTACAGCCAACCTGGAGAGGGGATCCACAGTAGGACATAAACTGAATAAATAAGTTATAGCCAAAATTAAGCTATCTTGAGGGTTATCTACACTGCATGTATGGCTCCATCCCATGGAAGCCTGGAATGTGTAGCTGGATGAAGTTATCTGCTAGAAGCCAGCCACAGATGCTGGTGAAACATCAGGAATAAACTCTTCTAGAACATGGCCACATAGCCTGAAAAACCCACAAAAATCTTCTCTGCTAGAGTTTCTCTAGCTGTAAATTCCGAGTACGTAACCAAAATACAAATATTGGGGTTCTATAGTATGGAATTAAGATAGCTAAAGTGTCAAACTAATATAATGATGAAATATAAATATACATCTTTCTGTTTTTTGTAGACGACAAACATGGAGATGGAAAAGCACGTGAGGAACAGCAGCTGAATGTTCAGTAACTGGGTGTCCCAAGTGACCCTGATTGACTATATGATTGGAGTAGTACTTTTTCACTGCATCTCTATCATTAAAACAGTATATAAAAGTGAAGTGGGTTTTCCACACAAGTTTCCACTTTTGAAATTAGACTAGAAAAGCAGTTCAGTTTTAGAATGGCTATTCCCAAAAATGCAGCAGTGTGTGGCTGGCATTTTTCTATCTTTCTGAGTATACACAAGGTTTTCCCCCAGATTCCTCACTGAAAGGATGAAGGTTCATTATGTACAAGGTTTTACTGTGCTGCTTTTGATTGAGGAAAATACATTTATAGGTAGGCAAAAATTAATAGTCTTGTGCACTTTCAAGACAGACAAACCAATCTACAAAGTCATAGGAAAGCTGCTAGTTTTTAAGGTGCTAGAATTCTCTATTGCTTTCAATACAACAAACTGACACAACTACAATGCTGGAAATTGTTATAAAGAATTAACAGTACCCTTTTTCTTCCTTTATTCCTTTTTAACTACCAGTGCAAACTTCAGATGTCTGGCATACAAATAGCTCCAAGAAAACTGTATTGAATCCAAAAATGAGGTGTATGTGTGTGTGTTTGCATTTGTATAAATGTCTTTTATAAGCTATGCCAATAACATTATGAATTTGTCTAAATGGAGCATGTGAAAACAACCTTGGAAATGTATGTGTTGTACCACTAACTGCAGGGGGCAGAAAAATTATGGTAATTTATAGCTTTGCTATTGTTACTCATGCACATGAGTGTGCTCAGTGGAAATTTATCAGGCTTCTGGCATTGAACATATTACAAAGCAGCTATAATGTACTTTTTATTATATGGAAGTGCTGATGAGTTCTCCATGAAATTCACAAAGCTAAATATTCATACCCTCGTCTTTATTCTTTTTTAAAAGGAGCAAATCAGAGATATGCACATCCCAAACAGTTGACTGTATTAGGACCCATTGTAACCAGTGGAGAGAAAGAAAAGGAAAGGAAAGAATTGCCTTTCTGAATAAAGATAATACTTAGCCAAACTATCACTATAAATGATTACTCGTATTGAAGGCTTTGTTCATTCAGAAAGCAGTGAAACTGTTATACTGTTAGACTTTAAAAGCCTTGGCCATTGCAGGCAGAATGACATGAATGGTGTGCCAATATTTGCTTTTTATCATTGCAAAATGGCCCCAAAAAACCAAGCCACATTCAATAAAATGGCAACCTCTGTGCTTGCCATTTTAAGAATCTATAGGCCAGATGGGTTAATTTTGTATTAAACACACAAGAGAAACATTAGCTTTCCATTGATCTTAAACACAAACTATTCTCCTGGAGCAGTAGTTGTTTTGCCTTTGACTTTTGTGGATTATGAGATCTAGGTCCTGATTACTGAGCTGTAATATTTTATAGGCCAATACCATTAATATATACATACAAAAGAGTTGTTCATTGGTCTTAACTGTTTGGACAATTGGTGTGAATATCTCAGACAAAGAAAACGGGGATCCTATCATTGCAATGCGATCTACATGGGGCTACCCTCGTGCCTATTAGTTTCCAGGCAAAGAACAAGGTGTTGGTGATCACCTTTAAAGCCCTGCATGGCTTAGGCCCAACCTATCTAAGGAATCACCTGCTTCCATATAATCAGCCCCATACACTCAGATCCTCTGGGAGGAATTTATTACAACCAGTGAGAACTAGATTAGTTGCGACCTACCAGAGGACATTTTCTGTGGTTGCTCCCACTCTATGGAATGGCTTGCCGGACGAGATCCGTCTAATATCAAACTTAGACAGCTTCAAGAAAGCTGTTAAGACGGATCTCTTCCAGCAGGCCTTCTCAGAACAGCTCCTGGCCACATAAAAGAACCCCATACTGCTTATATTGGTGTAACTCTGGTTACAATAATTCTGCCCACCATTAATTGTTAATAGTTTTATTGTGTTATTAACCAATGTTAGATTTTAATTGTACTACTGTTTAATTCTGTTTTAAGGGGGGAATATGATGTATATTTGTATTTGTATTTTATCTTTGTAAGCCGTTTTGATTGTTCCCACAAAAAGTGGGGTATAAATTAAAGATTTATTTATTTATTTATTTATTTATTGCCCTCCACAGACAAAGGGATTGTGTCTTTGGATGATCTCATTGTGGTAGTTGCTCTCGCTTCCATGCTGCAGCCATCCAAATTTGCAAATATGGTGTGGCGAAGTCTCCGCAGTGGGATTGCCTTTCCAGATCACCCACCTCGGCATCTTTTTTAATATTCAATTGATACCACAACTGAGAGAGGTGATCAGGGGCCTGACCTTGGGGTAACAAGTGACTTCTACCAAGGCTTCAGTCCAACAGGCCTAATGCTGTTTTCATAAGCCTGGACTTCAGGTCCAGTGAAATTTACTCTCAGGTGAGTCATCAGAGAATCAGAACTTAGAAGAAGCACATAAATTCACTGAGATATTTTGGGCAATTAAAATGACTATTGACTTAGATCCTGTTGCTTATTAGAGCACAGAATAAATAGCACAATTAATTGTAGTTGTAATTATAATAAGGGCTTTGGCCAGGCCCTTTTAGACTAACAGCCCTACATGGTTTGGGTCCAGGTTACTTACAGGATCACCATCTCCCATAAAATCCACCCTTAGCCAGACTGTTGTAAATGTTTCATTTTAGAAACACGTATACACATACTCACATGTGTCTTGGCAGGAGTGTTGTACAAATGCAGACAGCCCAAGCACTGGTGGCTTCTCCTCCCCAGTGAAAAACATAACATTTATTCATTTATTTAGTCTGTTGTTTCATTTCATGGGGAAAAATAGCTGCTGAGAGAGCCTTTTTGTCTGAAGAGCAGGGTATAAATACTCCAAATAAATAAATAAGTAAATAAATAAATAACATAATAACAGCGATAACATAGCACAAGCTGGATTCCTTGTTAGCTTTCATGGCACTTTGTGTGTGTTTGAGTGTGCATGTGTGTGCATGTGAAGTGATCTTTTCTTTGTCATCGCTATGGAACATTGAGAAGGAAGGATACAATTATTTGTTTACTGTTTCTTAAAGTGTTTATTATATCCATATATTCTCCATGATGCTCAAGGTTGTATAATGAGTATCCTTTTCTTCACTTTATCATCAGAATATGCTACCTGTGAGGCAGAAAATCACCCAGCCTGACCTCTAAAAGGAAAGGACTGTGTGGAAATGCATCACCTCACTCATAACTGTATAAGAACACTATTTAAGAAAGGTAAGGGTGAGATAAACAGCAAAAAACCACAAAATAATCATAACAGATGTGATCTGAAAAAAAAATGAATTGGCATTTTAATTGACTTCTTAAAGCAAATATTCCCATAAAATGACCCATTAATTAAATGTGGATGTGTAATGGGCAGCACTTCCTTACATTGGCAAAAGTCTGTCTGAAAGTATTCCGTGATGAATAAAAGTGGGAAGGTAGACTGTGAAACCACCTTCTCATCAATACACTGAGACCTGGTTTTTGCATTCAGCAGAATCTTGAAGTGTGGAATATAGTATTCCACATCAAGGGCTAAGTGATGGATACGGTTTTTGAATGCTTACCCACAGGAAAGGCTGTTGGCAAGTAAAACCTAACACATATTAGGAAAAATATTATATCCAGTCTACTTCATGCTACATTTAGTGTTATACCGGCAGGGATATGTTTTATTTAATGTAGAAGGAAAAATGGCATCTCTCACTGTCAACCCATTCTGCCTTCTCAGGACTCTGCTGTCTCATGCTGATGACATATGTAACACACACCCTGTATCAGAAGTGTTAGGTGGTGAAGGGCAGCAGGGAAGAGAAAGAGATGGTAGAATGGGCACCCATTTTAACAGACCTAACTCTGAGGAAGAGAAAGAGACGTCTGGGTGGTAGTTTCCCCCTCAGTCAATAGATCTTTCTGCAGAAGGCATTGCTTTTGAAAGACAGTATAATGAGAAAAGGCTGCCAGCTCTCACTCCATAAATAATATGCTGAAATATTCTTGGGGGGGGGGGATAAATACAAGATGGGTGATTGATGCTGCCCTAAAAGTGTCCAGAAAATGAAGGACAGTTGGCAAAATATTGTTGGAAATTAACATGTCTCCTTTCACATACTTTTAGGAAGCCTTCTCCAAAACTACGGGACTCTCCACCTCATATTTCATGCCTATCATCCATCCCTGATTCTAAGCTAGTTGTTTTCATTTATATTCTCTTCTAAGACTCTACATCTATGCACACTTGCATGCAATTAGCTATGTGTATACAGTTACGCTGTGGTGTCACAAAGTGGGACAATCTACTGTCTAGTTACTTGGATGCTCTAGCTCTATTGAGTTCAACAGTATTTTACTTTTCTTGTTGCTGTTGTTGTTATGTCTCTTCAAGTCATTTCTGACTTATGGCAACTCGAAGATGAGGCTTTCATGTGGTTTTCTTGGCAAGATTTGTTCAGAGGAGGTCTGCCATTGCCTTCCCCTGAGGCTGAGAGCATGTGACATGCCCAAGGTCACCCAGTGCATTGGCAGCAGCCTCTGTTTCTCATGTCTGCTTCTGATTTTGGTATCCCAGACTGAGTGAGTGGTTCCCATATATCACAATGGAGTAATAATTCTCCCCAGAATTGTGTGTGCCTGTGTTCATTAGTTTTAAAGAGATTTCTGTAGGTTTGGTGGCCTGGTATTTAGGTTTTTCAATGTTGCTGGTGTATAGCACTTTGTACATGTGGTTGCACAGAAGCATCAACCCACTATCCACCAGGTATCAAAGACTGTTGGTGTCCAGACAAGTTCTGAACTCAATTTAGGATGGAGGAAGATATTGTCTGCGATGGCAGTTTTTGGTCATGAAAATTCTAGGATCAAATTAGACCAAAGTTTTTTTTTTTTTTTGTTTTTTTTTTTTTTGTTTTTTTTTTTTTTTGTTGTTGCTGCATATGGCAGTTGCTAACTTGAGTCATCTGGAACTAATTGCTTGCTCAAAGCAGAAAATCCTATATTTTCTGCTCTTTGCTTATGGTCTGGATCATATGTTTCAGGCACTGGCTGGCTGGCTACTGTGGGAATAGCTTCTGCTTTATGGGTAAAGTCGGACTTGATGGATTTTTTTCTGCCCTGTAACTCTTATGAAATTGCTCATAGCAGAGAATTTCTAAACTCATTGCAAGTATCTACAGTTGGGCATGAAGGTGCATATAGCCATTCTTGGCAATCCTGTCTTATTTAAAATTCATCAAATCCTCCCTGCAATGAATTCTTAAACCTCTTTATGCAATAGACTCTGAATATGCATCCTGTGCACCTTGGAAGGTGTTTTCATAGATCACCTTTCCCCATTGGTTGACTGTAGTGCCTGGAATCTCGTTCCTCTAAATGAATATTTATGCCAGTTCTCTTCACTCAGCTGCCAGCAAACTCATTTGCTAGAATATTTATGGATAAGCAAATGTGAAAAGAAGTCTGAAGGAAATGGCATTTCATTCAAGCAAAATACTTGTTGCAAAAAATATATTTAAGGTAGTCATCCAGTATTAATTAGAGATGGTAGGAGATGGCTCCAACTTAGAGGAGCCAAAAACCAATACGACGAATACATCTTTGGACGTTGAGTCAATCTCCCAGGTACATGAAACCTATTAAGGCTCACTTTCTTGTCAAGAGGAGGAATGGAAATCCGACATATGCTCTAAGGAAGTGCAAGTCAAATCACTTCAAGCTGAGCCGCAGTTTGCAGTAAATATGTAAGATCTGAATTTTAGTCAAGGGAAAAATCAACAAAGATAAATAGCTTTTTCAGCATTGCTGGGAGCACTCTGCATTAAAATACCAAACAACTGCCATTTCCAAATATCCTGATGCTCAAAAAGTAGCATTGTATTATATAAAATTAGGAACTTTTGCCTGTTGATTTGCAGCTAATTATATAATCCATTGAAAGAGTTAAATGGCTTTAAAAAATATATATTTCAACCCACCACTTAAGCGTTCCCTCCTTAATTATTGGTTGCTGACATGGTATGAGCTGTTGTTGTTCATCTCTGGCTTGCAGGTATTTTTTCAAAGCCACATGTCAGAGAAATGTATTCGCTATTGCTTTTTCCACCCACCATAGCACCCACAACTCAGTATGAGGCTGAAGCCCAGGATAAAGGATGTAGGACACTGTTTAAGTCCCCTTCTGTTGTGCCACCCAAACTTCTGTAGAATGGCTTACAGATTCCAGGCAGCACAGAAACCATAAATTGAATAATATAACTTCATGATAAATGATACAGAGATGCAACACTGTAGGAACAAGATGTACTACCCTTTCCTCTGCCAGATACCATCCAGATGTGTTAGATTACAGCCACCACTATCCCCAGCCAATATGGTCTGTGAATATTGGGCATAATGGAACTTGTACATATATGAGGAGTGGGTGTCCAGTAACAGAAGGCCATTACTTAAAAGTCATAGGACCTTATCAGACGGGAGAAATTTCTCTTTATTGCGAATGGAGCCAATTCGAATTCACATGAATTTGCTAGTTTAGCGAATTCACGTGAATTCCTATTGCATTCGGAATGTGCTCAGAATGATTTTCCATTACCTGAAAATGACCCCTCATTGCCTGAAATTGCGTGAAATGCTTTAATTCACAATAAGGTAAAACCCATGATTGCGTTTGGAATTATTTCCCTTTTGCCCGAAATTGCGTGAGGAATGCCATTGGATTATACTTCCAATTTCCGTCGTCTGATAAGATCCTTAGACTCATAGAATCATAGAGTTGGAAGAGACCACAAGGGCCATCCAGTCTATGTTCCCTTGCTGGCCATGTTCCCTTGCTGCCATGTGCCCTGCCAAGATGACAGCAGAGGGGTGGGGTGATGCTCAGCTCCCTTGGTGCTGCTGCCTTGTTCTCCTCATTATACTGTTCTCATAAGGAGAATGAGGCAACAACACAGAGATGGGGAGGGGGGTCAACCAGATGTCACCACTTCTCTGGGGTACCACCTGGTGCGGTGTGGACACCCCACACACCCTGCCATGCAAGAACACAGAATCAAAGCACCCCTGACAGATAACCATTAAGCTTCTGTTTAAAGACCTCCAAAGAAGGAGACTCCACCACACCCTGAGGAAGTGTGTTCCACTGTCGAACAGCTCTTAATGTCAGAGGTTCCTCCTAATATTGAGATGAAATCTCTTTTCCTGTAGCTTGCATCCATTGTTTCAGGTCCTGTTCTCTGGAGCAGCAGAAAAAAAGCTTGCTCCATCCTCAAGTCAAGCAAACTAATTAAAAAAAACATTTTCCCTCCTTTTCCCAGTGATGTTGCCACCTTCGGGAGGCAGTGCCAAAAGTGTGCTGTCTACTTCGCTGTCATGTACCACTCTACTACTCATGAGTAGAACAGCACATGGCAGAAGGCTAGGCATGCTCCCTCCCTGCCTTGCTCCATTCTACTCATGTGTAGAGCAGCATGTGGCAAGGAAAGGGGCTGGGAATGTCCCCTCGCTACCACATGCTCTGCCAAGGTGATGTCAGTGAGATGGGAGTACATTGGCGCTGCTGCCTTGTTCTCTTCGTGATACTGTTCTCATAAGGTGAACAAGGTGATGGCACAGAGGTGGGGAGGTGAACAGGTGTCATCTCTCTTCTGGGGTGTCACTCAGTGTAGTCTGTACCCCCTGTACCCTCCTAGCAACACCACAGCCTTTTTCTTTCATGAACTCATACAAAGTTAAGCTGCACATTATAGGATCTCCTCTGACTATCAGCAGCAATCTCAGACTTTGTGCTGAAAACTGGTTAATGAGAAGGAAGCAGAGAATATGAATTAATGGTCTAATTCACTAGAGAATTCTTGGTTACAGTTTCTGAAATCACACACAACCCTGTCCCCAATACCATTAGCATCTGCCATCTGAGATGAGCTACTCATTCTGTCTAACTTGTTTTGTTTCAATTCATTTTATTTTAAGTGGAGATTTTTTAATCATGGTTCATAATGCACGATAGTTCATAACTCTAAACGTCTGTCCTTTTACATTAAGTAATAACAAATTATAGAAGGTGTCTTCACCAAGACCACACAATGACATCAAAGCTAGAACTGTTGCAAACTGTTGCAAATATTGTTAAATTCCAGTTCTTATGATGTATATTGAGAATGAGGGTCACAAGAAACAGAGGAAAGTAGTCTAGACATGCAGAATGAATAAGATGCCAGTGTTCTAAATCCACAAGTAATCTTGCCCTTAGAAAAGATTGCGTGTGTTGCTGTGGTTGTTTTATTAGCATGCTCAGATAAATGTATAGTGAAATTCATGCATCCAAAATAGGAACACAAGCTGATTTACAGGACTTTGGCCAAACAAAACATTAAATGCAGACAAGAGTAAAGCATCCAATAGAGTCTTCATCTGACAGGTTGTGCATTCCTGCTCCTAGATGTGTATTTAAGGACTGCAGCAAACTGAATATATAAAGCTTCTTCTATCCAAATTTCTCATCATATTTTGAATCACCCTATTGTAGTACAAAGAGTTACACTATGTGTCTTTGTGTTTTAATCACATGAACAGCTTTTCTGAATGCACAATGATGACTGGGTTATCAGATTTCAAAGTATAATTCTTCCCCCTCCCCCCTATTTTTTCAGCATTAATTCTTTTTTCTTTTCTTTTTTCTGAAGGCAACATCTCCGAATATCTGTAAATTTAGAGGGCAATCCTATCCATGTCCCCCTCACCCCAAGTGTCACCTGGTTACAACATGGTGTGGTGGTACCTGTGTGTAGAGTTCTCCATTTACTATGAAGATTATCACATGGGGATGGGATAAGGGTGGGATCGCTCACCTGTCCTTATCCCATCTTTGACTGTGATCCTGTGAAAGGCTTTCAGATCGCAGTGCTATTGAAGCAGCATTGTATTAACTTGAACTCCTGTTAATACAAAATGCCAGGCAATGCTGCTTCAATGACAGGATCTGTGCGACATCATTTGAAAGTCTTTCCTGTGATCATGGTCAATCACACTTTCCGGACAGGATAATGTCTGGCTAAGCACAATGTTGTATGAAAATCTTCTCGCAGCTGCGCTATGGGAATGAGGAAAGGACAAGACAAGGATGTTCCATTCCCCATCTGATCATCTCCTAGGTGTTTTATTGGCAGAAAGTTAGTGTCAGTGGTTGGTGGCATGTGGGCCTGAAGTGGGGCCTTCTATGAGAAGAAGCAAATGGAGTAAAGATATGGGTCAGGGAATCCCCCAACCCCTGAACAGCCTTTGGAGGACCTGGTGTGTGTAGGAAAAACAGAGAGTGGATGAAATCCTGTACTGGGAGATATATCTCCAGCACATATTTATAACTTAAACCACGAATGTGTACAGAATTGGATGGAAGCAACTGGGCCTCAACAGGTGAAGTAAAAAAAGCTGGAAAGACATTAGTATTGTTGCCAGTTGGGCCTCTAATGGGAAGGCTTTCCAAATATGCCGCATCACAGCAGATGCCTTAGTCCCTTAGTCTCTTGTAGCATAAAAAGTAGGTAGAAAGGGGAAGGAAAAAAAGAAATGTGGCAGCACATTCAGGACTAGCTGGTTTTTATTTTCACATGAGCTTCCATGGATATAAACCCACTTCTTCAGAAGCAGTAGAGTGATATCAAATGGTGCTTAGAGTGATATTCAGTGCAGACTAAGGTTGACTTGGGAGAAAACCCTATTGAAAATAATGAAAATTTCTTCTGAAATGAGCCCTGGTGGTGCCGTGGTTAAATGGGGGAAACTAACTTACAGTTGTAAACCGCTTAGAGACTGCTTGATGAGGTATGAAGCGGTATATAAATGAAGCCACTATTGCTGTTGCTATTACCAGTACTGTAGCCACAATGTTGTGAGTTCGAATCTGCAGGGCTCCAGGTTGACTCGGCCTTCTGTCCTTTTATACGTTGTGAAAGTAAGTACCTAGCTTGTTGGGGGCAATTGGCTGACACATTGTAAATCCCTTAGGGAGTGCTAGTTCGCTATGAAGCGGTATTGAAATGTAAAGTGCTAAAGTGCTAACAGTCATGTATAAGCTTGCATTGCTGTTACTATCACAACAGGAGTGTTCTTCTCATGGATTGGGATGCTGATGTATAGATTTGGTTCCTGATCTTATAGTCTTTCTGCCCATATGTCTTTCTGTACAGCTAAGGACAGAGAAGGGAGAAATATAAGGCTTAAAACATATCTTTTTAATGAAACTGTATGTGCTTGGCCGCCTCCAACCAGAATCCCCCGCTCTAAAGCTGTTGTAGCTTTGCTCTCCCTGAGTCCTATTGTATGTGCATCTCCCCTTGTCATAACACTACCTCTGAAACACTCACACGGCTTAGTCCCTTCTGGAGAACGTTTAGAGGGTGGAATTTTAAAATGTTAAAAAGCTTGTTTAAGCAATGTCAACTGCCTGACTAATTTCACAAAAGGATGAAAGCACTCAAGGAGGAAGTAAAGGAGAAGGGTGCGTTCTTATGTATTTTGCCCCTTAAATTCAGAATGGTCTTAATTTTTTCCTGATTGTCCCTCTTTTTTCCCCACTTGCCCGCTTTCAAAAAAGGGAGGGAGGACCCATCACGTTGCCTTCACAACAAAGAGTCAGCCTGGAATTTAAACCTTAAAAATGGGTTTTTCTTTTTTTCTTAAAAAAAAAAAAGGAATTAAAAAAAAGTAGTTGCCAATATACAGTCTGGAAACTAAGGAGCAGCAGAAAAGAGATCCTAATCACAACAGACCATTATGTGAAAGAATAAATCATTTTTTTAAAAAAAAAATTAAGTGTCTTAAATATAATAAAAAGGAATAATTAAGAATCAAAGAAGAGCCCACCATCCTGACAGTTTAATGATGCCACAAAAGACTGAAAAAGTCTGGATTTTTACCTTGTTTTAAAATAAAAGAAGTTAGGCAATTTCAAAACTTCTTGAGCAGTTCATTTTGTTTATATTTTCTCTTATCTGTCCAGCCAGCCATCTCTCTTTCTCTATCTGGGGAGATTTGTTGTTTGCTGTTGTGTGCCTTCAAGTCATTTGAAGTGAACCTATCATGGGGTTTTGTTGGCATGATTTTTTCAGGGAAAGTTTGTCATTGCCTCTACCTGAGGCTGAGAGAATGTGCCTTGCCCAAGGTCACCCAGTGGGTTTCATGCCCAAGCTGGGAATCGAACCCCAGTCTCTACAGTCTATTGAAATATATATACTGAAAAGGCAATAGAGGGAGAACTCTTTATAAAGGGATTCATCTACAGAGGACTTGACTTTCAGGATTCAAATTCTAGTATTCATCCAGGATGTTTTGCCCTGACAAGCCCTCTTGTATCTTAAGCCACTTTCAATATGGAGTTTAATCTCTGCTTGCTCCAAATGATCATTCAGATTGCTCTCCAACATAAATTTTATGTTCTAGGCAGAAAACGCCAAATGCACAGTTGCCACGTTAAATTTAAAAAAAGACTCCAAGTGCCTCAACAGTGTTTCTTTCATGATGGCTTCTATGTTAATGGTGGTGGTGGTGTATCCTGTTTCAGCCTTGAACTTTAAAGGAGCAACCTCAGGCTGCATCCAAACTGCAGAAATAATCCAAATTGACACCAATTTAACTGTCATGGTTCAATGCTATGGAATTCTAGGAACTGTAGGTTGTTTTGGTACCAGAGTTCTCTGGCAGGAAAGGCTAAACATCTCACAAAACTACAGTTCCCATAGCACTGAGCTATGAAAATTGAAGTGGTGTCAACCTGCATTATTTCTGCGGTGTGGATGAACCCTCTGTGCTGAACTTTTATGGTTGTGATTGGGTTCATCACTTTGGATAACTCTATTAAGATTCAAACTAGACCCCAGAGCAGAGTCACCAGACTACTGACATGTAAAACAACCAGTTTCAATCTCTTGTTGTTGTTGTTATTGATGTGTGCCTTCAAGGTATTTCCAACTTATGACACACTGGCTCACTGCCATTGCTAACATGAAGGTGACAAGGCCCAGCCTAAGACATTTTGGTGAGAATTGCCATCTAAACTCCATGGGATTTCCTTCTTAGCAAATCAGTATAGGACTGTACTTCTTCTCCTTTGGTTTTCTATTGTTTGGTTTGTCTGGTTTGAGTATTTCCTTCTTTCTCTTGCCCAGCTGGCTTTAATTGATGGCACACTGGCACACTGGGCAGCTATGGTCCACTAGGCAGCACATGATAACAACATCTCTGCTTCTTGAACCAGATAACAGAATACAGGTGGCAAGGCTATACAGTTGATCCTCCATATCCACAGATTCAACCATCTATGGCTTGAAAATATTCCATATATATATATATATATATTCCAAAAAGAAAACCTTGATTTTGCTATTTTATATAAGGGACACAATTTTCCTATGCCATTGTATTTAATGGGACTTGAGCATCCACAGATTTTGATATCCACGGGGGTCCTGGAACCAAACTCAGTGGATACCAAGGGCCCACTGCAGTCTCCTGATCCTCACTTGGCTTCCCCCTCCAATGTGCAGGGACAGTTGGAGTGTTAGCTAGGGGAGGATCCTGGAAGATTTAGCCCTGAGATCTTCACCTGGCTTCTCTCTGCACCCTTCAGATGTTGCACAGGAGTCAGGTGGAAGAGAGGCAGGAGAGAATTCTGGAAGGCTATAGCCTTCTAATCTTTGCAATCTAAACATCCTCTGCTCATGCCGCATGGGTTGGGATGAAAGGAACACCTTCACCCTTCAAAACCCCTTTGAAAACTGCATCATCTGGCAGCAGGGATAAAACTGATTAAATTATTTATCCTCACTTGTGGGAACAAATGATTTAACACACCACAACCCTATTAGAACCAATGTGGTGCTGGAGGAGAGTTCCACAAATACAATGGGTGGCCAAAATGACCACCAGATGAGTCCTTGGGCAAACCAACCCTTTTCTGAAAGTATGAGGCTATCATACTTTGAAAATATGAGACAATGTGTCTGATTACAGAAGACAGCAATGCTTGGTAAAGTAGGAGGCTATAGGAAAAGACTCCATCACAGATGGATCATCCACAGCTTTGCGTCTGCAGGACCTCAGTAGGGCTGGTGATGACAGGCTGTTTTGGAGGTCTCTCATACATAAGGGCCATTAAAAGTCAAAGCGGACTTGATGGCAATCAACAATAACATATCCATTACAAGCAACACATATATATGTGTGTATCATGGATGTTTTCAGAAGTATATTACAATTATTCGGAGAGGATTTCACTCCCCCCCCCCCCCCCCGATTACCAACAATAAGCAAACAACATAGGGATTTCTAGAAGACGTACTAAGTCTCAGTTTTTGTCTTTAATTTTAAGTAGAATTTTAAGTTAAAATTTAAATTTTAACTTTAACAATATCAGCTTTGCTTTTATTATAATGCAGTGTGTTAAGCAACAACATCCTCATCCTTTCTCCTTCTCCTCCTCTGTCTGTATTTTGCTTGCCAGTAAAATTTTGTTAATAGTACAACTGAAACTTTTTGACTGTACTAAAGCACATCCTTCAGGGGAGAAATGAAGATATAACAGGCTACATTTTAATTGTTAGTCCCAACTAGATTAAGAATCATTAAATCAATGGAACCTACAAAAGTGCTGACCCAACAAATTTCCACTGATAGAATTGGTCAACTCTGTTTGGAGCTAACACTTGGATTTAGCCCATTAAAATCCAGTTTCGTGATAAAAACATCAAACAATAACTAAATGAAAAGCAATGGAAGTTCAGCTTATGCACTAGCTCTCTTTTTAAAAAACCTAATTGCAAAGCATTCTTCCCCAGAATGTAACTTTGTGAGGAACAACACTTTGCAATTAGATTTTATTTAAAGAGGTCTATAGTTCTGTTTTAATTCTCCGTATTATTCAAAAGCTATACAAATAGTAAGGTCTATTAATTAGATAAGGCATAGGCATATTAATTGTTAGTATTCTCTGGTGCAGTTAATTTATGCAGGACTTTCATTTGTTCATAGCTTATTGGAAGGCTCATGGAATAATATCTCAGTCTTTGAAATATACTTTTATATGCAGGCTGCATGGATCTAACCATTGTCATATCATAACTATGTAATATAATACTGAAGTCTTGGCTTAAAATCTAGTTTCTTCCTCAACTACAAGAAAAATGTGCCAAAAAAACAGGAAAAATCAGTATTCAACCAGCTGTATTTTGCTGCCATCTGGTGGCTTTTCCAAATTATTGCACAATTGAGAGCTTTTGTGCCTTCAAGTCATTTCCAATTTGTGGCAATCCAAAAATGAACCTACCATGGGGGTTTCTTGGCAAGATTTGTTCAGAGGAGGCTTGCCATTGCCTTCTCCTGAAGCTGAGAGAGTGTCACTTGCTCAAGGTCATCCAGTGGATTTCCATGGCCAAGTGGGGGTTTGAAACCTGGTCCCCAGAATCATAGTCCAACACTCAAACCATCACACCACATTGGCTCCACAACTTACAGTAAATTGCACAAAATGTACCTCTCTCTGTAGCACATTAATAAAAATTGATAGCGTTTGAGACATTTCAAAGTGTTGCCTTCGAGTCAGATCTGATGTTTAATATAGACACATGTTATCACTTTTCCATCGTTGTCCTTGTTCCTTTTCTGCTCCTGCTACCAGTCTTGATTTGATTTCTGTTTGATGAACCGTAGTGATAAATAGTATAAAACCAAGAAGCCTGTGGTCATCCCAATCAAGATGAGGTAAATTGCATAGAGGGGATAGGAATCTAAACCCATTGTTTGGAGCACCTATAAACACAAATATTACACAATAACTTGTAAAAAAGGGAGGCTTACATACAATCAATTCTACTTAATTATTGATACATGAATTTGAACTGATACATTACATTTCTAAATGTACATACAAATAAAATATTCATCTGAAGATAAAAGCATGCTTTGTTTATGTTACAGAGAGGATCATCTTTGCAGAGACAGGGACCCAAAAGAGGATAAATGTTTCATTTAAGTTCATAACTTTTTACTCCTTAATTTTTTTTTTTTAAAAAAAGATGCTTTGTGGGCAGCCCTTTTAAACCTTTTGGTTTAATTTATTAATCAACTTTCTAAATATCACAGCCTTATGTTTAAAAATATCCTCGGCATGAAGTTCTCTAAAGAAACAAACTTGTTTTTCCTTCTGGGTTTTGCTTTCTTTCCCTTCACGTCCGCAGTTTGTGGAAGCTATCTATAAGTTTCAGAGAAGAGGCTCTTCGGTTATGATTGACAGGCATAACAAGAACTGTGACACTTCTCTTGACGAGTGCATCATTTGGGAGGTGGTGCAACACAATGTCTAAACACTGTTTTCCAGCAAATTCACTGCTGAGGTGTGGTGAAGGGAATTATTGTTCCCTTCACAAAACAAAACCAGAAAGGTGGGGGGGGGGGAGAGTTTGTATTTCCTCTTTTGACAGCCATGGTTATAGTGAACCACACACAAGCAGAGATAATGGAGGTAGGTGGAAGGGAGGGTAAACCATCTGCAGCTTGAATGACCAGGATGAAAACTATGCCTCCCTCCTCTTTCCATGGCCCCCTCACCAGCCAAGATTCAAGATCAGTATGTAGAGGAATGTTGGCTGTGAGAATACACCTTGCTGGGGATTAAGCTTGGAAATGGTAGAATTTTCCTGATCTGTCACCCCCTCTTCAAAATGCCCTTCCTGTGAAACTAGCTGCTGACCAAAGCTGTCATCCTGTTAGGACATATACAGGATGCTGTTTTGCTCGGAAAACCTGGAAAATCCCGGATTGAAGGGACTTTTTGAAAAGGCACAGCTTGCTGGGCCAGTTGAAGCAGTAATCCTAGATTTCTCCTTCATTCCAGGCCAATGGGTCGATTAAAATGTGGCAGTGGTGATGGAGCAAGAAACTGTGCAAGAAGACTGGCACTGGCAGGAGCCTCATCCCACCCTGGAGGAAAGGAAAGGGAAGGAAAGGAGAGGAGAGGAGAGGAGAGGAAGGAGAGGAGAGGTGGCCTTGTGTTGTGTGTGATTGTGTCAATGGCTTGAGCCTAGGGCTAGGCAGCACAGTGGAACTTCACTTCCAAACAGCTTTGAGAGAGTAAAGAGAGTCCCTTTACTTGCTGGGGCTGCTGCCTCCCTCCCTTCACAACAGCTAGGGATTTTTTTTTTTAAAAAAAAGCTCTTGACTTGGTACTGATACTGAGGTTGAAACATAATGTTAGAAAAACTGCAATAATTAATATGCTGAATTTGCATAATCAGAATGCAAACTAATAATATGCACGATTATAATAATTGGGCATTATATGTAAATTATATGCCCGGATATGAGGGACTAGAATATGGCAACCCGACGCAGGCATATCTTTTGTTGGTCATTGCAGAAGCTGGTATTCTCTTTCTCCCTTTCCAATAACCAAAGCCCCCTCCCTCACTGTTTGTGCCCATGGCCAGATAGAGACCATGGACATCATCCACTGAGATCTGCTAGGGACTTCTAGAAATCTCAGCAGATGATGAAATCACTCTGCACCTTGCTGTGGGAACACAGCCAGACTCTTCTCTGACCCCTTCCCTGTTATTGACTAGCTACTGAATAGCCATGGAAAGAAACCTATAGTGCTAAATGTTGAGTCCCAGGAGGTTGAGATGACACTTAGTGCAGTTCTGCCTTTAAAAAAACCTTTTACCTTACACTCTACATTATTGCATCTCAGCCCAAGAATAATTTATCAAGGATCCCCATGAAAAAAAATTACAGACCACTACAACTACCCCTGCATTTTATAATGAAATGCATAGATTATGCTAACAGTGAAGCTTAAGGTTAAATAACAGTCTGTAGGCCTCTGCCTCCACTCTGGTGAGTTTTCTTGACCACTTCCTTTCTATGGCAACTACTCCATCTTAAACATGTTCAGTTTCCATTTCCAGAGAAAAGTATTATTTTACTCTGGAGAGGTGCACCAGCTGCTTTCCAGCTATTTGAATGCTGCAACTTCCCAAAGCTAGTTGACTTCTAAATGTCTTTAGCCTGAGGGGTACTCAGACCTAAGCATTGTGCAGTCTGTTGCAGCAGAGGCAACGAAGGGGAGAAGAATCAGTTGAGAGGGCTTTCTGTGTTTACCAACATGCAGTTTGTAAGAGTGTTTGGGTCAGTGCTTTGTACATTACATTCACACTACAGCCTGGGCAAAATTTTGTGGGTCCATTACTTTAGCAATTGAACTCTTCCCCCACTCACACAGGAAGGGGATAGTGGCAGTGGTTGTGGCTGAATGCCTCCAAACTGGCTGAAAAGCCCCAGATTTTGTTCCTGTTCTTTCCAATTTTATAGTGGATTAAAATAAACCAACGTAGGGAGTTGATTGCAAGGTGTAGTGGTTTGTGTGTTGGACTCTGACTCTGGAGACCAGTGTTCGATTCTCTGTTTGTCCAAAAAACCCACTGGGTGACCTTGGGGAAGTCATATGTTCTCAGCCTCAGGGGAAGGCAATGGCAAACCTCCTCTGAACAGATTTTGCCAAGAAAACCTGATGACAGGTTCACCTTATGGTCACCACAAGTAGGAAATGACTTGAAGGCACACAACAACAACAGAAACAACAACAGGGAGCTGGTATGAAAAGTCTCTAATCATACCAGGAGCTGAGAGAAAATATTCTGGGATAAATAAAATGGGTATGGATCAACAAAATAAAATCAGAACGAACAGAAACTAAATCTGGGACTTTTTGGTCAAATCAGTCTGGATATGCCCACTGGGAGCCATCTATTTCTCAATGCATAGCTCTTAGGGAGAAGCATCATAATGCTAAGGTGCTCTGGAAAAGGTAGGTTAGAAAATTGCCTGTATTATGGGCAAATGCATCTTTCACTTGTTACCACAGCCTTTTTCAACTTGCTCCCACATCTAAAGCCAACTTTGCCTTTACCACCAATATAATTATGTTGGTGAAGAAAAGAGGATTCCAGCATCTCCAGGTTTTCCCATCAAGAGGCAGAGAAGGATGGAAAGGACTGCAGTCAAAATACAGTGAGAAGAAAAATCATTGGTAGTCTTTCTCCATCCTTTCAGTTTATTTTCTTTGCTAACAATTTCCCCTAAGAATTAAGAGAAAAGGAGTGGAGCAAGACAAAAAATAACTACAAAGATAAAGGAGTAGAAAAGCAAGTGATGATAGAGCATGGTGGTTTGTAGCTCTTCCTTGACCATTTGCATGACTTTCTAACCTGTCCAGTTTTTTCGGACTGTGGGTGATAAGCCTTAGTCACACAACAAACTCCATAAAAGACTCAGGAAAGTGACACATGACCTGTTATGAGCTACCATGAGTACCTCATGTTGAGGACAGATGGTATTTTAATTTGGAAATAAAACACAAGCCTAAGGCTTATGCTCATAGCTCACCAAACAAAAATCTCCTCATCCACATGTAAAGCAGATTTCAGAAAGATTAATTGTAATGCAACCAATGTATATGTATGCCTGTGTATATGTGCACGCACCCTCACACACACAGTGCCTTAGTTTTCACAAGTGGCATATCTTTAGCTATGGTCAATTTTGTCTATGATTGTTTATATCAGGTGTGGCCTGACTGCATATTGATAGACTGCAAGTACCATTATCCCTAGCCAGCATAGCCAATAGTGAGAAATGTTAGGAATTGCAGTTCAATCACATTGAATTCCTGATTAATGTGAAAATAAACAGGGCAAATCTCTTATCAGAAACCTGCTTGAGATGCTTGAGGCTAAGGACTATTGACAGTTTGTCCTTAGGACTATCATAGCTTTTGTGTACTCAGGCCTATATAGGCCTGAGACTGGTACTATGTTTGTGTCCATTGGTTATAATTGTTCCTTTCTTTCCTGAACACTCACCAAGGATGGGCAGCCAATGGTTCAGGGACTGACAGTGGCATCAGTCCATGGACCACTACTTTGAATAGCACTGTCCTAGGACTTCACAGTCAGACTCTGCAGTCTTATACAGGAGACTCTCGATAACCACAAACTTGCCATCTGCGGATTTAAGTAACCATGGATGGCAAGCCCTGTTGCTTTCAATGGGGGTGCATGGACTCAACCATGCACATGTCGCATCCACCATTAAGGGCAATAGGACTTGATGTCCCATATTTTTCTTTATCCATGGGAGGCGGGGCTCAGAATGGATCCCCCACAGACTGTAATCTTATGTTAGTGATCTACATGGAACAAACAACAGTATGCATCCTATGTATATATATTTGGAAGGAAGTTCTTCAGGTTTAAACCCAGTTAAGTATACTATAAAAGTGGGAAAATTGAAGGAAAAGTTGCTGTAAGACTGATTCTGTTTCATTAATTCAGGGTTATAATATCTGACAAATTATATTAATTGAAATAATATAGTGTAATAAATGTACCTAGAAATAATGTGACTTACAAGTGCTTCAGGAACTGGATAGGTTGCATTCCCAGAAGTGAATCCTCCAAACTGAATTTGCATTAAACCTTCAAAACTCCATCTGACAAAACTTACTTTGGATAACCACGATGGAACTGGAAAAGAGATAGAAATAACTTAGTACAATATAAATTACTAAGGTGGGTCAGGAGTATCTAAAATGAGTCATCAAAAATCAGAAAGCTACAATTTCAGTGTGGGAAGAGGAAACCACTTTTCTTCAGGAATTATTAGCTTTTCAACACAATTTATGGCAGTGACATAGTTTCTACGATGTTAAGAGCATTAAAATAGGTGGAAGGGTTTATCAGCTTTTTATCCCAAGTTCACAGACTCCCTGAAGATCATCCATGGACCCTCTGGAAGAGGAGCTCAGCTTAACCTCTGGTTGATGAAGAGCCTGATATATACCCTTGACCAAACATGTCATTCAAGCCAGGCATTCCATACTGCACTTCATAACCACATAGAGACCAGGAACATTAGGCTTCTTCCCCTTCCACACATGAAATTTTGTTGTGTACAGAGGATGCCCAATATATGTTCATTTCCATGGCAGAGTAGCAAATGGCAACCCATCAGATACTACCCACACAGATCAAGGTGTATAGTATCCAAAGCCAAAATTATTTGGGTACAGAGTTAAAAATCAGAGACTAAAAATCCCTAAAGCACTTCTCCCAGTAAAATCCATTTTCAACTTCCAATACTAAAAATACAGAATAACTAATAATTTGCTGCTCGTTTATGACACTCAAAATCTGCTGCCTGTGGTAGCTGACTTATTCTGCTTAATGATATTTTGCTTGTATATCCGATATCTCCAACTCACCTGTCCATAGGTTTTCCAAGCTTATCAAGAAACCTCCACTGAGGAAGAATGTTGTGTACAACATATTGGCAGTGAATGCTGAAATCTGCAATGTTGGCAGCAGGGCAGAGATCCACATGGCCATGACCCGGGCACAATACATCAAAAACATAAGGAGCAGCAAGTTCAGAAAGAAACATTCCAGATCAGGCCTGAGATTTGCAAGCCAGTAGATGGGAATCCCATAAACTATGACAATGAAGCACTGTTCAGGAAGCTCTCCTAATATCTGTTTGAGAAAAGCAACATCATTAACATTTTAAAAAATACCTCAGCAGGATCAATGCAACACTTGGGGAAGTTGCTTTTTTAGATTACAGCTCCCAGAATCTTCCAGACTAGCCACAGTGGCAGGGGATTCTGACAACAGTAGTCCAAAAAAAATAACTTTTCCAAGCTCTGAGGCCCATTCAAAACTGGCATTTATTTCTCTAGGTTTTTATTGCACCAGCATGGAGAGTCTATCAAAACTGTGCAGATACATGGTTTTAAAACGGTTCTAAACTTTTAAGCTTATTTTAATTTGTTCAGTTGTTTAAAATACCTTTAGTCTGTTTACTTAATTTTATTTTAAATTCTAAACTTTCTGAAATTTTAAAATTGATCTGACTTCAACAGTGCAATAGTGTCATGATCGTGACAAAGTAGTGAACAGGAATACAGAACAGTAACCCAGATCTACTCCTCTGTAACTGTTTTGTGACACCATTGCCATGATCATAACTCCCCTCTGCCCACTGGTGCAAGCTAGTTTACTGGACATCTGCTGAACAGGGAGAAAGAAGTCCTTTCTGGACGTGTCGGTGTATGAGTAAAGGACATTTCCATCAGATTTGGTGGGGAGGGGGGACTTGGGACAAGAGAAGTTACTTAGTGCAGTTAACTAAGTAGCTCATACAGAAATCCAGCCAATCATCATCATCTGGTAATTCACTGCAACAAAGCAACAGTATATTACTAGCCTCCACTCTACCCCTACCTAGGATCAAACATTGATCGGAATAGACACTGCAGTCAAAAAATCAGAAGACTAGGATTGGGAAGGGCAACAAAGCACTAAAAAGATCCTAAAGAGGCTTGCTGCTGGACATAAAGAAAAGCTGGTAACATATCATTTCAAGAGCTTCGTCCAGTGTTTGTTTTGCTGATTTGCACACACAAATGCTTTTTCCTTAGTATTTGTTACTGCTGCAGGAAAAGATAGAGGTCTTCAATGTGAGCAACTGCTTCTTAAGGCCTCGTGTGAAAAATAATGACCATGGAAAGCCTAAATAAATTCAACCTAGACAATGAAGAAATTGAAATTGTTATAGATTTCTTATACCTTGGATTAAACATTGATCAGAATGGAGACTGCAGACAAAATATAAAACGACGACTAGGAATAGGAAAGGCGGTGATAAAAGAATTAGACAAGCCCTTAAAGAGCAAAGATATACAACTGAGGACTAAAGTTAGAATCTTTCAAGCCATTATATTCCCCATTGCCATGTATGAGCTGTACAGAGAAGAAAGTGGATAAAGAGAAAATCAACTTATTTGAGATGTGGTGCTGGAGAAGAGTGCTGAGAGTACCACGGACAGCCAAAAAGACAAACAAATGGGTCCTAGAACTGATCAAGCCTGAACTCTCCCTGGAAGCCAAGATGATTAAACTGAGGCTGTTGTACTTTGACCGCATCATGAGAAGGCAGGACTCATGAGAAAAGACAATAATGCTGGGAAAGGTACAGGGTAGTAGAAAAAGAGGAAGACCGCATGTCAGATGGCTAGACTCAATTAGGGAGGCCATGGGCCTGAATCAAAGGTCTTGGAGATGTCTCATCCACAGAGTGACCATGAGTCGAGGTCAACTTGAGGACCTCTAACAACAACCCTACAATTAATTTATAGCTATAATGTTAAAATAATAAGCTTTCCTACAGCAGGGAAGTCTGTGCTCCTCAAGCTGTGAGCCATGGCTCCCCATGTCCCTGATGTACTTTCCAGGTTTTTTTGTATTTCAGAGGAAAACAGCAGGTCTTACCAGAACTGAAACCAATTACCTTGGCAGAGACATAGGAACTTACAGAATACAACCCATCTTCAAAATCTTGATAAAGCACTGCTCTTTCAGAGTGACCTACAATGGAAAATGTTTCTTGTTAGAATGGACCCACTGCAATTTTTTAAATACCGTTTTCTACCAAAATTTTATTTTTAACTCCTAATGTGATTGCATTGGTAACACTGAAAACTTACATTTTGTGATACCGTCAAGAACTATAATGTAAGGAATCAAGGCTCCTATCATAAACAGAAGAGCTGACAAGTCCTGTATAGACAGCTTGTTTTTCCCATGGTTGTAATAAAGGAATCCAATTAGTAAAGACATGAGAAGAGTTTCAAATCCACGGATCAGTAATGCTGAGAGGTCTCGGAAATCGTTGGAGATCTGACGACTACAAAAAAACAAATAAAAAAAATTGATTATAAACTTTGAAAAAATGAAACCAAAATGCCTTGAATTTTAGAGTACATAATTATTGAGATCAGGAAGCTCACTCAAAATACCTTAAGACCCAGGCATTTAATTCACTCCTTTCTCCTATTATGAAACTGAACATAAAAACAGATAAAGGTAATTCTTTCATCTTCTTCACCCCTTTTTCTTTTCTATTTTTTTTTTGTTATAGCGTTACAGAATTATAGTGTCATAGATTTATAGCATTATCATTTTAGAATTATCATCATTGTGTAACAATTTAAAGAGCACTTTTTTTTTTACAAAATTGCTGTTACCCTATGACTCTAAAGAAAATAACAACAACAAAAAACCCTTCAAGAAACATCAGATTGTAAGCCTGAGGACAGGGAATTCTCAAATTAATACATTAGAAGAGTCTCTGATAGCATCTTTGGCTGAAGGGAAAGCCAAAAATTTTCGAAAGAAAGAAAAAAAGCACTCATCAGTGCACCATACTGCCATCTTAAAAGAACTTTCTGTTGCAGACCCAATAAAGTACTATGTCCAGCAGCAACATCAATGAAAACCTGCTCCCCAACAGAAGAAAAGAGCCTATTGATAGGGAACAGGTGAACAGGGATGCAACAGCAGCTGCCAGGTTCTGGCAAAAACAAATGAGATGTATTGCAAGAGCTCATGCTTCTTCAGACCCTTCTGGAAAAATAAACCATTAAAATAATAATAATAATAATAATAATAATAATAATTTATATCCCACCCCTTTGAGAACATTCGGAGTGGCTAACAATAATAAAAATTCCAGTACATAATATATCAAAGTTTACTTCCTCCCCACCTTAAAAAGTTATTAAATCAATTATAAAATTTAAACCAACAATTTAAAACAACAACAATAAATATCACATTACAAATAACAGTAAACTACGGCAGCAATATAATTATATTTCAGGACAAAGACATTGGGGACTCTCCTGAACAAGGGATTCCTGAGGCCGAGATTATTTATTCTGGAAAGGCCTGCCAGAAGAGTTCCATCTTGACAGCTTTTTTGAAGCTGTCTAGAGATGTCAATTGACGGATCTCGTCCAGCAAGCCATTCCACAATCTGGGGGCGACAACAGAAAAGGCCCTCTGGGAGGTAGCCGAAAGCCTAGATTTTTGAGGCTGCAGGACTTTTCTCCCAGAGGACCGGAATGCACGGGGAGGATTGTAAGAGAGGAGGCGGTCCTTGAGATAGTTTGGGCCCAAGCCATTTAGGGCTTTAAAGGTGATAACCAACACCTTGTACTGGGCCCGAAAAAAAACCCTCAATACAAGTATTTGTACATGTACACTACTCTCAAAGTACATATTTTTGCATGATATTTTTCCCCAAATGTCTTCATCTTTTCCCACTTGTCCCAACTCTTTTATATTTTTGCAAGCTATTTTCCATATAATAATGTATTTCTGTCCTACAAAACAGGCATTTCTTGTAGTTAATTGCTGTCATGTGCAACCCTGTAAATGAGAGATGAGCCAGTGTGATGTAGTTGCTTGAGTGTTGGGTTATGACTCTGGAGACCAGGGTTCAAGTCTCAACTCACCCATGGAAACCCACTGTATGGATATATTACACTCTCAGAGAAAACCCTGTGGTAGACTTGGCTGATGATCGCCATGAGTTACAACTACAGAGGTTGTAGGCACACAACAACATCAACAACATCAATGAATGGGAGAACTTCAAATCAGGTCTTGCCAACTTACAGTTGTGTGGTTTCCTCGATTGAATCTTCTTCCTCTTTACCTGATGTCTTATAGCTCACCAAGTTTCATTGTCCAAAATACAACAGTCTCGATTCAGTCATCTTGGATTCTTGGCATCCTAATTAAATTTCTATCCATAATTCCACCTCAGTAATTATTTGGCTCTTACCTTTGAGAGTCATCAGACCGTTACTTCAAACAGTATTACCTTAGTAAAATAGTGAATTGTTGTAACCATCCTGGCAATTGATCATCTGTAGGGGTGTTGTTAGTAATCTCCTCTTCCAAAGTGAATGGGGAGCTGTCAAAAATTGAAGAGAAAAGAAAATAAGAATGTCTCAAGACTTGTGTAAAAGTTCATTGTCAGAGAAAACCTTTAATGCCATATATTTTTTAACCTGGGTTCAGAAACAGGTGCCATGCTCTCCCTTCGGCTGCTTCTCCACAACGAATCGTCAAAATGTTTGATGTTTTCATGGAACATGGCAGCAAGCAAGCTCACTCTTCGCTTACTTTCCATTTCTCTTTCCTCAGTATGCCTGTCAATGCTTGTCAAATCAACTGTAAAAGAGTACCCAACAAAAACTCATATAGTCCACATACCTCTACAGTTACAATTATCCTTTTAAGACTAGAGGAAACCAAAACTATTCTCCAAAGCTCCACTCTTAAATTTTTCTAATTGCCTGCAAAACTGGTTTTCAAAATTGCCTCCTCTGTAATTGCATCTGTTGCCTTCTTCATTTATTGAAATAAGCTCTGCCTTAGTTACCACAAAAAGAAACAAGTAGTAAAGCTTTCCTTAGCTTAAACTATGCAAAATAGCCAACTTCTCCCTTATCGTCAAATGTTCCCTTGTGGGGGGAAATTCATCTCAATTCACAGAAGTGTGTCAGAAAGAAGAGGCTATCCTGGGTATGCTATTTTTCTACATGTGGGGATGGGGAAGTGTTGTTGTTGTTGTTGTTGTTGTTTTAAAAGATAGGGGATCCCAAAAATGTATTTAAAAAAACACTCTTTTCAACAGGTGAAGCATGGAGCTGTTAGGGGAATAATACATTTTGATTTGATAGTTTTACTTAGAAATCTGAGAGCCAGTATACATAATGATTTGACTGTTAGGCTAGACTTTAGGAGGGCAAGGTCTAAAACACACTGCAGAAATAATCCAGTTTCAGACCACTTTAACTGCCCTTGCTCAATGCTAGGGAATTCCGGGAACTGTAGTTTTGTGAAACATTCAGTTTTCTCTATCAAAGAGCTCTGGTGCTACCAGAAACTACATTTCCTAGGATTCCTTAGCACTGAGCCAGGGAAGTTAAAGCAGTCTCAAACTGTATTATTTCTGCAATGCCTTTTGGACCCAGGACTCAAATCCCTGTTTGGTAATAGAAGTGTGACCTTGAGCAAGTCATACTTGCTCTGCCTCAGGAATTTCACCAAGACACTCCCATGATAGGGTCATTTACATTAAGGTCATCATAAATTGGAGTAAAGGTATGCAACATCAACTATAATCATATTTAGAGTGTAGCTTTTAGGACACCCTGTTTTAAGGAAAACTTGTAAAATAGCCATTCACCTGATTGTGGAAAGTATTAATCTTCATTTAAACAAGCATGGAACTCTTTATAAACTGAAAATCCACTTGTGTACTTCACCTATACAGGCATACTTCAGTTAACAAAGCCTCTGAGAAAGAAGCTCCTTTGCACAAAATCTTTTTATTCCTACCCAGCCTTTCCTTTTCTTCCTAGCCTTCTGTCTAGCTAGAAAGTTTTTTAGTAGCATTGGGAGGATGGTGAAGGAGGGTTGGAGAAACACAAATATTTGTTCTTGGGTTGCAGAAGCATGTAGTAAACAAATAAATTCAAAGAAAAGGTATTCTCCTAACAAAAGTATACGAACCATAGAAATCTGCAGGATTGCTGTATGTTGGGCAGGGATAACCTATTTGTGTGAAATATTTGACCATATCCTGAGCAGCACCCGAATAGACCGTGACTCCAGACGTCATCAACAGCACCAAATCAAAAAGCTGGAAGATATCTGATCGTGGCTGGTGAACCGACAGAAGGACTAATCTGTTTCCTCTGGCCAATCTGGACAATGTTATTATTAGGTTGTGGGCAGTAAAGCTGTCCAGTCCAGAGGTAGGATCGCTGAATATCAGAATTCCTTCCAAAAACAAAAGTAAATTAACAATTGCACAGTCTGTTTCTGTATCAGATAAAGCTATTAGATTTTCCCCTTCATCTTAAGATAGGTATAGCATGTTTTTAGTAGAGGAACTCTTTAAGTTGTGAAAGATGTCTGTTTGTCACAGGACATGCTTGTCCTCGCCTATGTATGTTTTTGTTGTGACTGATTCTTGGAAGATAAAGTGGGCTTGATTTGCAACTCTCATCGCTGAGGCAATACGAGGGGGTATCCAAAATTTTTAATGATCACCTTTTAAAAAAACTGACAGAAAGTTTGTTTTGATTTGTAGTTGGTAACTTATCTCTATGTAGTCACTATCTAGATTTATACATTTTCCCCAGCGTATCTTGACCCTCCAAATACCTGATATTGTAGAAGCCTGCAGATTGCGCCTGATGAGGATTTTACACTTTAGTCACTTCTGGCACAGCCAGTCACAAAAATAAAGAACACAATGAGCTGATTTTCTCAGCAGCATGCACTTAGTGATGACACTGAGAAAATTTCATCAATATGCCATAATAATTTCTGGTTGATAATTATAACTTCACGATACCCCCTCATAAGGAGCAATCTGCAGACTATCAGGTATTCAGAGGGTCAAGATACGCTGGGGAAAATGTATAAATCTAGATAGTGACAATAGAGATAAGTTAACAACTAAAAATCAAAACAAACTTTCTGTCAATTTTTTAAAAAGGTGATCATTAAAATCTTTGGATACCCCCTCATATGTATCTCTGAGAAAATCCCATTATGAAAGAAAAAACTTGTTATCACAGGTAATATGCAGGGCAATTCTTCGGAGAGTAATCCGGTTTTTGAAACAAGAGAGACCTGTCCAGATATATTCTTCACATTTTGAACAGGAGTGTTATAGGGAAACAGCCAACCATTCTTCATGCATCCAGCATGAATGTCTTTAGACAGGCAGACATAAGGCTAAAGACGAAGGCCTTTATTTGGGACTCTGTATGATCAGGAGTTCAGATCATGTCAAAACCTCTCAGAATTACCTGAAGGTATTATGCTACCTGAGGTCAAAGAGCAATTAGCATCACCTGTCTATGCAAGTCAAGAGTTTAGACAGTTAATTTTTAACTTTCCCAGAGCATAGCTTAGTTTGGGCGGGCTTCAGCATCTTTTATATTCATTCTACTACATGCACCACAGCTCCGTTTGGGATGACTTCTGCATATTCATTCTTCTGGAAACAAACTTTCCAAGCTCTGACCAAGTCAGTCAGGTTATTCTGATGCATCAGAAGAAAAATCCCCCAAGCACATGTCCTGGTAGCAAATATTTGGTAACAAATTAAATATAGTGGGCCTTTGGTTTCCGTTTGGGTTTGATTCCAGGACCCTCCATGGGATACCAAAATCCATGGATGCTCAAGCCCCCTTAAACACACTGGCAAAGTTAAATGGTGTCCCTTATATAGAATGATAAAGGCCAGAGTGAAAAATGGAGACATCTCTTGTGCCTTTAATGGCAGTGTAGAAGAGGGAATTTCAGCAGGGGTTGCATGACAAGTAAGGTAACACCTGCTGAAAATCCTTCTTCTACACAATCATTAAAGGAGCAGGAGCCATTGAGCTGTACTGGTGCTGTACTTTGGAGGCCAGGGTTTGAATTTCTGCTTGGTCATGGAAACCCACTGAGTGACTTTGGGCAAGTCATACACTCTCAGCCTCAGAGGAAGGCAAGGGCAACCCCTCTCTGAACAAATCTTGCCAAGAAAACCCGATGATAGGTTCACCTTAGGTTCACCATCAATCGGAAATGACATGAATACACACAACAGGAAACACCGCCTTAGTTTTCAGTTGGCAACTCTAGTCCTTCAAACTTCCAGTAGCACTCTAGCCTTCAAGAACAGCCTATCTGTACATTCCCTCATGACTTGTGGTGCCTTTATAGATACCAAAAGCCACACAGTGGGAAACAGCTGTTGCAGGGAGGTCATCATGCTTGGAGTAACTGCAATGTCCAGTTTTGTTATTTCAGCTGCAAAATGGGTTTAAAAGGTTCCTAGTAGTATTTGGGGCACTTTTCAGCCACTTGGGCCCAGGTTTTCACCACAAAATATTTTTGAAATGTTGGCGGCCTGGGGGCTTTTGAGTGGTCCTGCAGAATTTGGGGGGCTATAGAAACTAGTTGAGGGGCTACATGTGGCCTCCAGACTCCCTTTTCTCCAGCTGCTTGCCTACACAATAAATCTTTGGGGGGCACTTACCCATCACATTATTAAAGTCTAACAGCAAATCATCTGAGGGGAAGATGGGGACTGTGTTCGTGAACTTCATCTCCAAGGTGGCGTCCTCACCAGCCATCTACCAGTCATCGTCGTCATCATATTAATTTATGAAGTAAGCTCAGTTGAAACTGAATGAACCATATATTGCCATACCAACCAAAATATATGTGATACTCCAATTCAAGATGGTTTTAATGCTTAAGTTGGATTTAATATCACACTTAATATAATGTTTTAATATTTAATGTGTCATTTATCCATTATGTTTATATCATATCTATTCTTTTTTGTGATTACCTATGGCCATGTATAATAAGACTCTCTCTCTCTCTCTCTCTCTCTCTCTCTGTGTGTGTGTGTGTGTGTATGATACTTGTTTATTTTATTCATTTATATCCTGGTTTTCTTACAACAGTGGACTCAAGATGGCTAACAACATATCTAAAGCAATACAGATTAAAACTATACAAAAATATTGGCTAAAATATAAATATGAGGTTATCTAAAAAGCAATTAAGCAATTTGTCAGATTAAAACACTAAACATTAAAAACATTACATTCACTAAAAGATTATACCAGGATGAGAGTGAACATCATAACAACGAAGCCATCAGTACATATTTAGACTCCCCCTATGAATCTGTTCTCTGTACGGGAACCTCCCTCTTTATTCTTACCAGGATTCCACAATAACTGGACTCCAATGCTTACTCTCCTCCTCTCTCCCCCAGAAGCACCACGGATGTATTCATTCCCTACTCTTGTATTTGCACATTGCCGCAACCTTAGTTCTGCTATAACGTCTTCGACCTGAAGAATTTATGAAACAAGCCAGTGTTATCATTTGTTGCATTAAATCAAATATCACATGTAATATGCAGTTGGCCCTCCTTATTCATGGATTTTTTATCCATGGATTTGAGCATACACAACTTGAAAATATTCCCCAAAAGTATAAATTCCAAACAGCAAACCTTGATTTACCATTTTATATATGGGACACCGTTTTGTTGTGCCATTATATTTAATGGGACTTGAGCATACATGGACTATGTTATCCACGGAGGGTCCTGAAACCAAACCCCAGCAAATGATAAGGGCCCACTGTACATATACTAGTGGGTAGAACTGAATTATGTTTTCCACAAATAGTTCTGTACAAAGGCAAGATCCAGGCTGGTGACTCTAAAGCAGTGCTTCTCAGTCTGTCTGACATGGGGGACTGCAGGGTATTTTCCCCAAGTGTGCCAGTGGCATCGTTATAGGAGTGAGGGGACGTGGATCGCACCAGTTGACACCACAGATGGAGGTGTCACTTGGTTACTAGACGAGTAAGAAAGGGGGCTTTCCCACTTGTGGTCCCTTCCTGCTCTACGATTCTATGATTTTTCTCCATCACATCCCAGATTGCTAAGAAAACTTGGAAAAGTTACTTTTTGGATACGGATGCCAGAATTCCTCAGCTAGCATGCGGCCATGGTGGCTGAGGGATTCTGGGAGTCACAGTCTTAAAAAGTAACATTTGCATCTTGTGCTCAAGCATACATAGACAGTAGCCATTTACATTTTTTTTTTTATCCCCAAAAAAGCTGTTTTATAAAAATGCCTGTCATTCATTTTTCTTTGCATTTCCTTCAAGAATCAGATAAACACTTGCATGACAAGATGCCAATTCATATTTTTCTATCAAAGAGCACAGAACAAGTAAAATAGCAAGCCATATGAAAACAGGACATATTAGGCAAAACATGCTTCATTATTGATAAAAAGGACAAATAATCACATTCAGATGATGAGATTTTCTTTATCCAACAACTCACACAGTCACTTAGCTAATGTTATTAAATACTTTCTTGACAACTTAATTTTCATTCTAATTACCCTTTTTTCTTTTTCTGAATCTGAAATCTTTGCGAGACGCAGTTTTGCAATAAACATTAATGTTTCCCTGACAGTCAGGTTGGGTAGCAGTCTGTCATCTTCCCGTACATGGGCTGTACATTTCTTCACCAGTTGGCGAGTGGTCGGTTTTCCATTTATTAAAATTTCACCAGATGTAATTTTGCCTGCATGGTCTCTACATGTTATCAGATCAAATAAAGATGTCTTTCCACAAGCTGGGAATAAAAGAGATTAAATGTGTGAGAAAGCTTGGAATATTACTTTTTAAAAACTAGTTACTTTACTTTACTTATCACACCGATGTTACAGCAGGACACTACCTTTTACTGTTATTGCATTTTTTCCTGTTATTTACTACCAATAACTTACTGTTCCTATTGTGTCACTGGAAATTTGTTTCCCCCATGTGGCCAGTTCAGATATTTCACCTTGGAAGTTATGACAAAAATGCAGAAGACATAGCAAAGCAATCCTTCCCAACTGCATCACAAGTCTGCCATCCATGTGATCCCTCTTTCCCCTCCTCTTGACTCAGAATGAATCAGTGCAAACACACAGGAATGATTACAGGTAGGCAACTCATTCCCATTTCACTGAAAAACACTGAATTACAGTCATAGTCATTATAAACCAAACAAGTACATTGGACTCACTATATCAACGGGCTAGCCATCTGTGGACTCAAGCATCTGCGAATTGCACCACTCTATTATTGTCAATGACAGTGTCTGCATCTGGCCATGCTGACATGGCTGAACACATGTTGCTGTCCATTGACTATAATGGGGCTTGAGTATGCATGTTTTTTTTTCTCATCCATGGGACCCTTGGAAACAAACCCACATGGAGGGGAAGGGTACACTGTAACTCTGTCTGAGCTCATTATGGCAAAAAATAAAAGTAATAGCTATCAATCTGCCTTCTTAGAAATACAAGTTACTTCCTAACTCTAATGGCTGGATGTTAAGTTTCTCACTTCAAAGATCAATGTATCAGAAATCATGATCATGATCATGATCATGATCATTATGATCATCATCATCACCATCATCATCATCATCACCAATGAGCCTAGCCAAGCATGACAGGGCAGACAGTACATTTCATTGAATTTTTCCACCCCATTCAAATGTAAAGTGTCAATGGGTGAAGTTGCATTATTTACATGAAACATGAAACAGACACAGATACTAAAAGAAAGACCATGGCTCAGTGGAAGAGTATTTTCCCTACATCCAACCCCCCCCCCCCTTCAATAATAGCTAATGTTTCAAGACAGGAATAGGAACCCCTTTAGAACCGCAGAAAGTCATGAATGTTGAACTAGACTGAGCTATGTTTCTCAGTGGCAGGGGTAAGGGTGCACTGGATGGTCCCAACCCATGATAGACTTCACCACAGTCACCAAAAATTGGTGGCTGCTGCTACACGTTTGGAAATGGGGGGGGGGGGTGGATCTCTTTGCAATTGACCATTTTCTTGCAGGTGTATTTTGGTGTGTTGAGACACTCTTCTCAAGCATAAGAAAATAGCCAGAGTGGCGTAGTGGTTTGAGCATTGGACTAGGACTCTGGAGATCAGGTTGGTTAAGTCACATTCTCAGCCTCAGAGGATGGCAATGGCAAACCCCCTCTGAAGAAACATGGAAAGAAAACTCTATGATAGGTTTGCCTCAGGGTTGTCATAAAGTAGAAATGACAGGCACACCACACACATACATTCTTTATTTTCCAAGGGGTAATGGAGGTAGGACTACTGCACAGACTGAGCTGACATGGAGCAAGCCTGTTTTCTCCTGCTTCAGACAATAAGACCTGGAACAATGGATGCAAGCTACTGGAAAAGAGATTCCATCTAAACATTAGGAGGAACTTCCTGACAGTAAGAGCTATTTGACAGTGGAACACACTCCCTCAGAAAGTGGTGGAGTCTCTTTGGAAGTTTTTATACAGAGGCTGGATGGCCATCTGTTGGGGATGCTTTGATTGAGAACTCCTGCATGGCGGGGGATTGGACTGCATGCCTCTTGTAGTATCTTCTAACTCTATAATTCTATGATCCCAGGATTCTACGATTCTATGACATAGAAGTAGGTATAATCCTTACCAGAGCTCTCTATGAGGGCTAGCATCTGCCCACTCTTGACTTTGAAGTTCAGGTTTTGTATGGCTACTCTGTGGGATTCGTTGTCTGTGGCACATGTCCATGGCATTTCCAGCTCTGCTAGTTTTTCAAACCAGGGAATATGTGAAGCCACGTTAACCTAGTGAAAAATAAAGTAGAAATGTCTGTCTAAAGTTTGTCTGAAAGAGGACCATTCAGTGTAGTTTTTAACAGGTCAAGAGGATAGTCCTTATAACCTGTGGCACCTGCATTCAAATTCTACTGCAGCGACTTACCAAGTGAAGCGTCCAACAATTTCATGGGTTTCACCACCGTGACCTTCAATATCTCCTACAGGATAGACTCTTCCCTAAATATTCAAATTTCATTTTTTAAATGATTTAGAAATGGAGACTGGCATCTTGTGAGACAGTTTGTTGTTAGTAAGACTTGTATGGTCTTGTAACTGCTTTGTATTCACGTTCATGATCATGGCATTATTTCTATAATCCCAAATGCCCCTGAAACCTACCTTAAAAGCCAGTCAGCTGTCCCATGAGATGAAGTTCTGTTGGTGAGCAGGACATTGCAGGATGATGTGATCAGCCTCCTCCCTCTCACACTCACTGACAAGAAGGGATTGTTTTCATCATCCTGCAATACCCTTCACCACAGAACTCCATCACTATGAATGAGTGACTGACTTTTAAGGTGGGTTTCAAGGGTTGGATCAAGGAGCTGACGCACTATGTCTCCAGTGCAGGATCTCTAACAATTATTATATTTTATTATATTTTAAATGAAAATATAATCAATCTCCCCATAGTGGTGACCTGTAGATCTGCTCCATTTGCTGTTTTAGGAGTTTATGGCATGGACTTTTAACCCAACTACACAGTCGGGATGCAGGATGAAGGAAGGAATTATCACACTTAAGTTGCATTTAATTTCACCAGCAAAGTACGGCCGAGCTGCATCCCGGGTCCCAGGTGTGCTCAGCAAGCTACTTTTCAAAGCCAGGAGCTTTCCGACTTTGAAAAGCAGCACCTGGGAGCTGAGATGCAGCTGGACTGTACTCAGTCAGAGAAATTAAATGCGAATTAAGTGTGATCATTCCCGCCTACATCCTGCATCCCGGCTGCATCCCGCTAAGGTGCCGTAGGGTTATAAAGTCAGTGCAATAAACTCCTTAGTCTAATCTGCACTGCAGTTTGACACTGCTTTAACTGCCATGGCCCAATGCTATGGAATCTTGGGATTTATAGTTTGTTGTGGCACCAGAGCACTCTGATGGGGAAGGCTAAATAGCTCACAAAACTACACAACCCAGAATTTCATAGCATTGAGTCATGGCTGTTGAAGTGGTGTCAAAATGCAGAATTTCTGCACTATGGATTAGGCCTCTTAGAGTCAAAAAATTCTAGAGTGGGAATGGGGGCCATGGGCCATTGAATCCAATTTACTGCTCATTGCAGAATCTCCAGCTAAACCACCCCTAGTGGGTAGCTGTCAAGCCTCTTTTTAAAAACAATGGGGCGATTCTAGACTGCCCAAAAGGGGTGGTCCACAATTGCCCCAGGAAGCAGCGGGATGGGGCCGGGGCTGCCAGACCGGCAGCCTCCGCGGCCCCATCCTGCCGCTTCCAGAGGCTGTGGGGAAGCGGCAAACTACCGGTTCCCCATGGCCTCTAAGTGGGGTGCAGTTGGTGCCCTGGGTGCCCGCTGCACCCCGCTTTAGGAGGCGGGGAGGAAGGGAGGAAGGGGCCACTGCCACGGCTTCTTTCTCCCAGGGTCTTTGCCGCGGCTGTCTAAAAGCCGCGGCAAAGACCGGCGCCAAAAAAAATCTGTTTGGAGCTCCTTTTTTGTGCTGTGGAAAGGGCGCGATTTGCGCCCTCCCACGGCGCAAAGGCATCATCCTGTGCACAGTGCATCTAGCAGCTGCGCACATGATGATGCTCTCAAGGTGCGTCCGTATGGACGCTGCCATTTTAAAATGGCGGCATCCATACGCTTTAGGGTTAGGGAAGGTGTGAAAGCTGCATCCTCCCTAACCCTAAGGACGGGATTCTAGTCCTTAAGACGCCACTTTGTGCCCGTCTAGATCAGGCCAATGGGGCTTTCCAGACTGCCAGGAGATGGGGGCATGAAGTTGCATTTTTCCAAATGCTTAGCAACTACACTGCAGGTCCCAGAGGTGTATTTAAAAAGTATAGGGCAGCTACACTGAGGGGGTGTGGGGACGACTTATCTGAAGTCTTGTCTCTTGCTCAGCCACTACATTGGAAGCTGTCAGGATGCTAGAAACACAGGCGGAGCAGCTGCACGGGCAGCAATGAACAGGGCTTTTGGCCGCACTGAACCTTTAATTTTTTTGTTTTGTTTTGTTTTTGTTACTGGCTGCAAACTTCGCAGTTACAGCGGTACACCATACAGACAATTGTATTGCTGGCTGCGAACTGCGCAGTTGTGCAGGTACATTACACATGAACTGGCAGTTATGAAGATCTGTCAAATTACTGTTGCAGATTCGCTTCCCTTTTTTAACTGCGCAGTTGCACTGGTGCACCATGAATGAACCCCTTTACTTTATGCATAAACTTCTTTATCTTATGAGTGAATTGACATTTTATGTGCAGTTGCATAACAGTTACAGTATCCCAGAGCCCCTACTGCACATGTCTAGGGTTTGGGAGCTTTAAAAAACTGCACAGTTGCACCACGGCATTTAGATACAGCTGCACAGTTACACCCTTTTTAAAAAGAAGTGGGAAAAAGCAGCTCATTTTTAAAGCTGCTTTTTCCCCACAAAACACCAAAGAAGTGCATTCATGCCAAACTTTCATTGCAGGTCATCTAAAGCCCACACATTCATGCAGGCATGAACACACCCCTTTTTGCCAGTCTAGATCACGCCTGTGTGTGCAACATCAAGTCTCTTGCTTCTCTTCTTTCTTCTCATGAGTCTTTCTCTTTGAATAAGATGTAGACTGAACTATGCTTTAAAAAACAAGCCTTCAGTTAGAGAGCTGTCCTCTTTAAAGTAGGCTACATGGCCACCCCAGACTAGAATTAAATAAGAAGGCATGTGAAGATTATGTTTTATCATGTTATGTTTCCTATTTATATTATGTTGTTGTTTCCTATCTCTATCAGGTTCTCAACAACCTACTAAAAAGCTGACATATTCACCTCTAGTGGTGCTGGAACAGGGGAAGATGATTCAGGAAAATGAGGAGCATCCATGACAGGAGGCACAAGCAGATTCTGAAGGCTACATTTAACCTGCAGGCTGCAGATTATCTTCTGCTGGTATATAGGATTGAGCCTTAGGTCCAAAACACACTGCAGAAATTATCCAGTTTGAGACCACTTTAACTGCTCTGGCTCATGCCAGGGGATTCTGGGAACTGTAGTTTTGTGAGACATTTAGCCTTCTCTGTCGGAGAGCTCTGGTGCTGTAATAAACTACAATTCCTAGGATTCTCTAGCACTGAGTCAGGGCAGTTAAAGTAGTCTCAAACTGGATTATTTCTGCAGTGTGATTTGGACCCAAACCACTTTTGTGGCAACATGTAGAGCTTATAAAAGGCATTTTTTAAAACCGTAACTCCCAGAATTCCCCAGCCAGCATGTGCTGTGCTAAGTTCTAGTGGCATGTAATCCTTGCTATAAATGGATGAAAAAGCCTAAGAACAATACACCAGGTGTGTGCCACTTGCCACCATTGAGTTTTATATTCTGAATCCAAGGCTCAGTTTTGTTACAGTATGACAGGTACATTTGCTATAGAACAGGTGATAATAAGGGTTAAACTATATGCCATGGATACCATGTCATTAGACACTGAGAGCATTTTAATGTTCCAGAGAAAGTGTTCTAGTAAAGTTTCCCTCCTGAACAATCAGACTTGCAAAAAAGCCTGTATTTACCTCCTAATGATAAGTCACAAAACAAACTGAATTTACCATCTAGGGGAGGTGAAGTGTGAAAAGCTTGTGCTGTGACAAGCAAATGTCTTTCAGCTCTTAAGGAATTCCCATTTCTAACTATATGTTACCTGTATAATTTAGTCTGACCCATAGTTTCAAGTCTTCATGCATATATCTCTTTTTTGTACCTTCAGATCTTTCTTCTGACATCAATATACTGGCTTGCCATTCCTATTCCCTCCCCATTCTTTGTTCCCTTTCCTCCTAACCCAGGTAGAACTTTTTAAATTGTGAAAGATTTACAAATCATTAGCTGTCACTCAGGGATGTCCTTATAACTTTTGAGAATGGCTTGAGCATTCTATCTTAAGTCTTTGATAAAGCAAGATGAATATAAATAAATGTTACCCTTTACCTGGTAGCTGAGGTCTCTGACTTCTAGAACATTTGATTTCCCATTGTATGTAAAATACAGGCTGTTGTCCTCTGAGCAAAAAATACTGTCTTGGAGATGCCTCTTTGCCTATAGAAATCATTAGAAGATTGTCACTTGCTTGACATTTTGGCTTAAGGTTAATTTTAAAAGCAAAAGGAAGGCAAGGAAGTGCTACTCCATATGTTAGCTGCTTCAGACATTGGCTGGCATACTGTTGGCATTTTCTGGTCATTCTGGAGGTTGGTACTCTTTTCCCTCTACATCCAAAGACCTCCCTTCACTGTTGCAGTGTGATAACCCACACCCACCACCACCATCCCTTGTTGGTGTAGAGCAGAGGGTATGGCTACAACCTCTAAGATCAGAAGCAGGAGTGTAGCTGGGGGAAGAGGGCAAAATAAAGCCATTGCTTCTGAAAATAAAAATGTTGTATCTCTGTCCCCCTATGAAATTCTGCTACAGCCATCAAATTTCTAGCACTGCAGTAACTTAAAACTTCAAGTCACTTCAAGCATCATTTGGCTCTCCAGCTTAGGCCTCCAAAGAAAGTGGATAATCAAAGTTATTATTATTATTATTATTATTATTAAGCTTTATTTATATAGTGCTGTAAATTTACACAGCACTGTACGTACAATCTTTTGAATTATATGGTTCCCTGCCCTCAGGCTTACAATCTAAAAAGACACGACACAAAAGGAGAAGGGAATGGTGGTGGGGAATGGTGGAAGGGGATCAGGTCCAGCATTTCTTCTATCCCTCTGAGGCCTGGACCAAGACAGATGGATTGAAGGGAGGGCTATTCTTAATCGAGGACAAACATGATGGTGTTGGGCCTGCCTTTTCAGTGCCTCCCAGGCTGGATGGGGTTCATGGTGGGGGGGGGGGCTCTCCTTCTTCAAGCAAAGCCTTCTTTCCTCCCTCCCTTCTCTCCTCTCTCCCCCTGTTCTCTTACTTTGTCTTCTTGTTCCCCTTCTGGGGCTTTCTGTTTTGGTGGATCCTCTTCTGGGTCCTTCTGTCTTGGTTTAGTGGAAGGATCTTCTTCTGGGTCTTTCTGTCTTGGTGTCCCGGTAGGGTCCTCTTGTAGGTCTTTCTGTCTTGGTGTCATGGAAGGATCCTCTTCTGGGTTTTTCTGTCTTGGTGTCCCAGCAGGATCCTCTTGTGGGTCTTTTTGACTTGGTGTGGGTGTTGCAGGTTCACCACAATGAGGGCAGAGCACTCCATGCTGTAATGCTAATGCTAATGTATAGGTTGTGAGTGTCTTTTTTGTTTGTTTGTTTGTTTAATGCTTGTTACATTACAACCTCGTATATGTTTTATATCATGGATTTTTGTGTGTGTGTTTGAACAATAATACTGGTGGAGGGGGAATTAAAAGTTTTAGGTGCATACAATTTACAATGTGTCACCTCTGCAATGCTACAAAGAAAATTTCACGGTGGTAGAGAAAGCAATGTACTGTATTCATTTTCCTCTCCCAACTCCCAGTTTTCTGATCCCAGCGGTAACATATAGTCAGCATTATTAGCAGAAATGAATTTCTCTAATTCCTTTCAACATTTTCTCAATTGGTGGCCATTACAACTTTTTCACTTACCAGATTTTCATTTAACCATATTCCTATTCACCTATTTCATGACCATGTTGAATCAACATGCAAAGAAGAAAATGAGCCAAAATTCATTTTTGTCAGTCTATCTTAGACCCCATCAGTATGTATAGGGACTTCTGATTTTTTGTTCCAGTGTGCATCAGGACACACTTGACATACATTGAACTACACTTCCCATTTTAATGTACATTTTCAAACTCTGAAGAAATCCTTTTGGAAGTCTCTGGTATCATTTTAATTTAATAAATAAATTAGTAGTATCCCTAAATTTGGCCACATAACCTTTTCCCCGCTCCAACTCCTGATTTTTTTTTTTCTGTTGTGTACCTTCAAGTTGTTTCCAACTTATTGCAACTCTAAGGCAAACCTGTCATGGGGTTTTCTTGGCAAGATTTCTTCAGAGAGGGTTGGTCTTTGCCTTCTTTGGAGGCTGAGAGAGTGTGAGCCTTGCCCAAGGTCACCCAGTGGTTTCTGTGGCCAAACTCTGGTCTCCAGAGCTGTAGTCCAA
Organism: Urosaurus nigricauda; assembly: GCA_034509955.1. NCBI lineage: Eukaryota > Metazoa > Chordata > Lepidosauria > Squamata > Phrynosomatidae > Urosaurus > Urosaurus nigricauda. The sequence goes on along the minus strand of JAOEGL010000001.1, from coordinate 352,820,763 downwards.
TGCTCAAACCATGCTGGCTTCTCTGATTGTTTATCAGCAATTTTTTTTAATATATATATATATATACTGGTTCCAATACAGCATCTTAGAGGACTCCCCTTTTGACATTCCTCCATTGTGAGAACTTATTTATGTAGATTCTTTCTATTCTTTAACCAGTTATCTGACCCAAAACAGCAAAATTATCCCAGGATTGTTCGGTGATGATCTTTATTTTTTTTAAAAATTGAAAATGTAAGGAAACAATGGTTGGAATCCTTTTTGGCTAGTCTCAGTTGCTGAATGGTGAGTTGACGCATAGATTGACCCAGTAGGTATTCAATGAGTTTATTCTGTTTAGGACTAAAAATAGAATTCATGCCAATCTCTATTGAATTGCTTATTTCCACAAGGTGCTTGTAAACATCTCCAAAATCTACTGAGATAGGCTGAGGTAAAGATAGGTGAGAGAATTTAATTTCCATTCATTTTTATTAGAATAAAATTCAGATATGGGGGGAAGTAATGAGACATATTTTCCCATTCCTCTGCTTTGCTTCAGTTCTTCAAACTTCAGTCCTAAATATATCCCATCAGGCATGGGAAATTATCAGACGGGGAAAAATTGGGGAAGAAAAAGGCATACTCCCGGGAAAATTGCGCAATCACACTGGAGATTTTCAGATGATGTCTCACTTATCCAGGACTTAATCCATGAATATCCAGGAATGTCCCAGCAACAAACAATTCCTGGGACTTCTCTGTGAATGGTTTGAGCGTTCCTGGATCTTTAAGTCCTGGAGAAGTGCAATGTGTCTGAAAATCTTCAGCATGATCGTGTGACTTTGCCAGGATTATGCCTTTTATTCCCGGCTTCCCACACCCCAGACTGATAATCTCCATAGTTTTAGATCTTCTGCAGTGAAGACAGATGCAAATAATTATTTTAGTTTCTGTATAATCTCCTTATTCTTCTCTAATGTTCTTTTAACTTCTTTATCAGCCCACAGTCTAAGGGACAATCTACTTATTCTCTGGTTCTGATCCATTAAAAAAATTAACTGCGTTTTTAAAAATAAATATATATTTTCTAAAACATATACTTGAAAGAAAATTTTGCTTGCATTTTTTAAAATCCAAGTTTATGTTCCTTTTTTGTTCACCCTGTTCAGACTAGATGATTTTTGTTTTTCATCACTGGTTGCGTACCAGGGGGGTGACATCTGGGGACTTTGCTGTACCTTTCCTGACCAGTGCCATAAATTCTAGAAAAATTATTTTTAAAAAAATCTGTATTGATTTTTCCCTTCCTCATTTTAATTGGTTCCATCATTTTATGGACATTACCTTTTTTGAAATGAAATTTATTTGTGTTGCAGGTTTCTTAGTACTTTTGACTTTCTCTTTCATCTTCCTTTTTAACCCATCCTCATATTTCTTAAGTTTCCTCCTCTGAACACATTATTGAATTTATCATTTTAAAATTATTGCTGCTGATGATGAAGATGATGTTGGTGGTGGAAATAATAAGATTAAAAACAAGGTAACAATAGCAATGTGTGATGCAGTGGTTTGAATGTTGGAGTGGGACTCTGGAAGGGCAGGGTTCAAATCCTTGTTCACTCATGGAAACCCACTAGGGGACCTTTGGCAAGTCGCACCCTCTCAGCCTCAGAGGAAGGCAGAGGAAGGTAACAGCCAAAATGTTGCATCTCCATGAATTCACAATCTAAATTTCAATAATCATGGCGGTAACTTGGGGGAATCACAAAAGGTTTATTTTAAGCTATCATTGGCTTCTTTAAACTCATTAATGTGCTGGTGTGCTAATTTGGATATTTTTATGCACCTTCTATGCACAAACTCCATTGTTTATTTCCCTGATTAAAAATGACATTTGCCGATAACATTTTATTTCTTGATTTCACTTACCTTCTGAGACTCCTCCTCCCCCAAAGCGTGTCCCATTGGAAACATTTCCATCGTGTCCTGCTTTGCTGTGATTGTTATTTTTCTACCTTTTCCCCCCGCAAAATGTTGTTCTTTCTTCTCTTTTCAGCGGCTAATCACCATCCCCAGTTGACAAGAAAGCAATAGAGACTGACCTTAAAACACCTAGACCACACCTGGTTGTGAAATATTGTTGCTACCATTGTACTATGAAACAAACTCCGGTTAAAGGTTCATCAGATAGTGGTTATGATTGATCCATCGTATCATTTTGTAAAAGTCAGAAGCAACAACACAACTGCAAGTTCATTTTACAAATATACTTGCAGAGCAGCTGAGTTTCACCATGTCAGAGTGATCATTAGGAAAATTCATCTATATTGTTTATCACATTGTCAAAGAAACTTGAACTCACTAGGAGATGGCTTTAGTACCGAACAACTGTCTCAGTATCTTGAACATATCTTATGCAGTCAGGTAAGTAAACAGAAGGGTATTTTGACTAATTTCATCTTTGTGACTTATGGTATGGGTTGAGCTGATCCACACATCCTGGAAAAATGTGCAAGTCTGAAATTAATTGTTTGCTGCCTTTTCTAGTTTTTGAACATTCCAGCAGAGTTCTTGGCTTCTGAATATATCCAACAGTGCTTATATGCCAACAGGTCAGAAATCAATGGCAGAATAGATTCCCCTCTCCCTGCAACCAATGTGACCCCCTAGATTAGCCCCCCCCCCCAGTTGGGAGCCATTCAGGGCAAATTTGGGGGTGTGAGGGAGAACAGAGAATAGAAAGAAAGGAGGAAGTAATATTGCACGAGCAGATGCTCATACAATATTGGATGTAAGCCAGTGTCTTTAAATTCATAATTAAAGGGAAATCTTTTTAAACATATTAATTTGTCTCCTTGCAGATACCCACTCTTTCTGTTTAGCCCTGTAACAAGTGGAGAGCTTTGTGGTTGTATCTGAAGGCATGCCTAGTGGAGCATTTCAGCACCCTGGAACTAGTGTTTGGGCAGGACTTCTGTCAGCCTTGTTAGAGCCACTCTCTTGCCCTGGGTGCCAGTTGGTTGCATAAGGGAGAGTGTATAAACACTTTTGCCTGGCACCCAAACTGACTGAAAGTAATGAGGACGGTTGTGTTTTTTAAACCTGCTCTGTATTGCTTTACTTGTGGCAGAATTGTTAGTCGGGATGGGTTCTGCTGATAAATAGATCAGGCATTCAGTCACAATTTTGTAACAGAGTAGGAAATAGGTAAGTAATGAAAGGATGGGCAAATTTTTTTGGACCCAAGAGCAAATTTTCTGCTCCTGGATCTCCTGGGCACCACACACATTGCCAAATCTATGTTGCCATAGTAGTTGTTGTTGTTGTGTCCCTTCCGACTTATGGCAACCCTAAAGTGACCCTGAGAGCAAGCATGGCATAGTGGTTTGAAAGTTGGACTATGACTCTGGAGACCAGAGTCCAATTCCCACCTTGGCCATGAAACCCACTGGGTGACCTTGAGCAAGTCACATGCTCTCAGCCTCACGGGAAGACAATGGCAAACCTTTCCTGAACAAATCTTGCCAAGAAAACCGCTTGATAGGTTTGCCTTAGGGTCGCCATGAGTCAGAAAGGACTTGAAGGCACACAGCACACTATAATGGAGTTTTCTTAGCACAATTTGTTCATAGGGGGTTTGCCATTACCATCCCCTAATGCTGAGAGAGTATAACATACCCAAGGTAACTCTAAGGCAAACCTATCACAGGGGTATTTTTGTTTTTGTTTTTTGTTTTTTTGTCCAGATTTCTTCAGAGAGGGTTGGTCTTTGCCTTCTTTGGAGGGTGAAAGAGTGTAAGACTTGCCCATGTAAACCCATTACTCAGTGGGTTTACATGGACAAATTGGGATTCAAATCCAGGTTTCCAGAGTCATAGTCCAGTGCTCAAACCTCTATACCATGTTGGATCATACCATAAACCAAACCAACTAAACCAGAAGTGGAAAGGTGTCCATTTGATTAAAACCACACGTAAAATAATTTAAATGCAACTGTGATTTTACTTTTGCACAATTTAAGTAGCATTTGAGAAATCGAACTCCTATTTTCTTTACATAGCACACTGCTTTATTGTTACCTGAAATGACAGCCTTCATAAATGCTGTTTCCATTTTAATGTCCCCCCTCGCCCCGAAAATAACATATTGGTGTGACAGACATATCATTGCCAAGACATGGATTTCTGCATATTCGTATACAAAAGAAACACTGATAACTTGTGTGATTAAGAAATAAGAAATTTCCAATGTTCATTCTGACAGAACTACTGTCAGCAGTGGGAGTACATTGTGTGAACAAGAATGTGTAGCATTTATACTACATTATTTAATTGCAGAGAAAGTATTCTCTGCAAAATTTACCAAATTTACTAAACCAAGAAGCACACATTAGCGGATATTTAGGTTGGGATAAGTGTTTCTGGGAAAGCAAAGTATTTTTGTAGAATTCAAAGATACAGCTCTGTTAGTCTGTGGAATCAGGCTAACATAACAAAATATAATCTTGTAGCACTTTGAGACTAACTGAAAGAAAGAAGTTGGCAGCATGAACTTTTGTAGACTGAAATCCAAATGCATCTGAGGAAGTAGACTTAAGTCTACAAAAGCTCTTGCTGCCAACTTCTTTCAGTTAGTCTCAAAGGTTTTACAATACTACATAAAATATTTTTGTGTCGGACAATTCATACCTTACCATCTCAGTATGTTTTCGAAATTCATTGAAAACCTTTGACTGAGAACATTGTGTGAGCACTTTCCTCATCTTTGTCACAATTCTTCAGTCAGTTTGCACATTTTCTGGTACATGAGTTAAATTCCCTTATCTGGAATTCCAAAATATTCTGAAAACCAAAACTTTTTTTTATGGATGGCTGAGATAATGACACCTTTACTTTCTGGTGGTTCTATGTAAACAAATTTTGTTTCATGCACAAAATTATTAGAAGTAGTGCATAAAATCGCCTTTAGGCTGCATGTATATAATGTATAGGAAACAGTTTGTATTCATACTTGGGTTCCATCTCCAAGATATCTCATTATGTATGTCTATGCAGCTACAGGTATTCCAAAATCCCCCCCCCCCCAAAAAACACAACAACCTGGGGCCTCTCCTTTCTCTTCCCACTGAGCCCCACCCCACTCACCCCGTCTCTTCAGCATTTTTAAACGATACATGTGAGTGGCACAGACAGATGTTTGTGAAACAGTGGTGCCACCCCCTTAGGGTGTCACCTGGTGTGATTCGCACCACCTGCACCACTGCCACTGCCATGAGCTACAGCAAGGTAGCCAATGAAAGGTCTATATAGATAAAACTCTAAAAGGGTAAAAATTGCAATGTTAATTCTGTTGGACACTGACACGCTAAAAGTAAATTTTCATCAGCTGCTTCAGTTTCTCCATTGACTTCCCTCTCTGTCCCTTCTGAATCTCTCTTCCCCCATCTCATTTCCTTACTCCCGTATGATCATAGGAATGGGCAGCTGCCACATCACTATGGGCCACTTTTCAGACTGGCCAACTACTTCAGGATTGCACTTTTTAAATTTTGTTTTCATTTTAAAGATTTTTGGGGTTTTTTTTTTGAAAGGGGGTTAAGAATGGATGAGCCAGCATGGTGTAGCAGCTTGAGCATTGGACTGCTACCCTGGAGACAAAAGTTTGATTCTCCACTCAGCCATAGAAACTCACTTGTGGCCTTGGACAAGTTACACACTCTCAGCTTCAAAAAACACCATGATAGGTTTGTCTTAGAGTCGACATAAGTCAAAAATAACTTGGAGGCACACAACAGCAACAATGAGAATGCATAATAACTAGCTACATATGTGTTATTGTCATTGTGTGTCTTCAAGTAGTTTCTGACCTATGGTGCCCCTGAGGCAAACCTACCATGGGGTTTTCTTGGCAAGATTTGTTCAGAGGAGGTTTGCTATTGCTTTTCCTGAAGCTGAGAGCATGTGACTTGCCCAAGGTCACCCAATGGGTTTACACCGCCAAGCAGGGAATCGAACCCTGGCCTCCAGAATCATATTCCAACACTCAAACCATTACACTGTTTGTGTAAATCAGATTATAAATTGGCTGAATTTAATTAAAATGAATTCCTCATTAAAGATTATAAAATTAATTGAAATTACCACTCACTATTAACAAATGATATCTTTCCACCCATATATAATGTATTATTAATACTCTTATGTTTTTATGTAAAGGAACCTCAAATGTACTTAAACTGACTTTAATCAATATGATGACTAATATAATTCATATGAGGACTGTGGTATTGACCTTTCTGTTGACTATAATGTATTGTGTTCCTTTTCCCACCAAGTATAAAGTACATTTAGCAATTTGCCACTGAATTTTGGTGGCAACGTCTGTAAGAATAAAACTTCCAAGAATCACTGGGGAGAATGCAAGAAAGGAACTAGCTGACCACATGGGGCTCATAAGAGATAGTTGAATGGCCAATGGAGGTTTAAAATAAGTTTTCCTATGCAGCATCCACACTGCACAGAAATAGTCTGTTTTGACACCACTTTAACTGCTCCAGCTCAATGCTATGGAATTTTGGGAACTGTAGTTTGTTGTGAGCTCTGGTGCCATCACAAACAACAGTTCTCAGAATCCCATAGCATTGAACCAGGGTAGTTAAAATAGTGTCAAACTGGATTATTTCTGCAGTGTGGATGCAACCTTTGTGCTCTTTTTTGGTTGCCCTTTCATCTTCCTTTTAAACTCAGCCTCATATTTGCAATGTTTCCGTTTCTGAACACATTATTGAATTCATTACTGTATTTTAAAGTTGATGGTGATGATGATGATGAGGATAAGATTAAGAACAATGTAGCAGTAGCTATGTGTGGTGTAGTGGTTTGACTGTTGAAGTAGGTCACTGAGACACTAGAGGTTCCAATCCTTGCTTTGCCATCAAGGCCCACTGGGTCTTTGCCCACCTTAGGCAAATCACACTCTCTCAGCTTCAGAGGAAGGCAATAGCAAACCTTCTCTCTCAAATTCCTGCCAAAAAACCCCAATGGCAGGGCTGTCGTAAATTGGTCAACGTGAAGTCACATTTAAACATATTCTTAACTTATTATATTTTCTTTTTCTTTCCCCTTTTAAAGGGAACGTGTGGGACCTTGGTGGAATATTCCATCATATAATAAGAAGTGGAACAGACAGATTCTCAAGGATGTTTCATTTCATATTGAAAGTGGTCAGCTTATGGGCATCTTAGGGAATTCTGGTAAGTAGCATATCCCTACACGTCTGCACTGAATGTCCGATTATAGTGCAATTCCATGGGTCCTGGGGCAAATGTTATGGGGGGGGGGGGGACATTTGAGGTTAATGGATCAATTTGTAATTAGGTTGTAATTTGATTTTAATTTGAATAATGTTTGGGATATGTATTAAAGTGTGTGGCATTGTCTATACTCTCTAACTGTCCTGTTTTGTTAAGGATTGTCCCAGTTAATCCTCTGTTCCATTTTTCCCCAGCTGCTTTAAAAATGTCCCAGTTTCTCTCTCCTCCTCTCACTTGCCCACTTGGTCTTCAATCGTTGAAAACCAGGTTTAAAGTGCAAAAATACTTTGCACTTAATTAACTCTGGGGCAGGGGAGATAATAACAGGGACAAAATCTTATCCCTCTCAGTAGACTTTTTATAATTATTTCTATTAATTTTAGTAATATATTTTATTTGTTTGTTTGTTTATGAGGAAGACCACCAAAGCTAGGAGAGGCTGCAGCAGTTTGCTTTTGCCTGAACCTGTAGAGAAGAGGAAGATATAGCAATTGGGAGGAAAAACATAGAATGAAGGGAGACTGTGGGAAGAGAAGAAAGAAACTACCATATGACATTTTAAAAGCAGCTGAAAAGTGATGTGACCAATGATTATTTGTGACTGACCCTGCCAGATTGAGGCAGTTGAAGAGTACAGATCCACTAAAACTGAATTAATTGAGTGTTAACTACTTTTACACTTTGAACTCAGTTTGCATCCATTGAAGTAAGTTGAAGACAAAGGGTGAAAGGAGGAGGAGGAGAGAGAAACTGGGCAAAGTCATGGAAGATGTGATGGCCTCGCAACTCTAGGGATTTCTGGTAGACACTGATTATCTTGATCCGGCACAGTTTGGCTTTAGGAACAGAAACAGCCTTGGTCACCTTAGTAGATGATCTGCGCCAGAAGCTCGACAGGGGGAGTGTGTCCCTGTTGGTGCTGTTGGACTTCTCAGCGGCTTTCGATACCATTGACCACGGTATCCTTCTGGAATGCCTCGCAGATATGGGGCTTGGAGGTACTGCTCTGCAGTGGCTCCAATCCTTTCTGGAGGGCCGGTCTCGGAAGGTGTTATTGGGTGATACCTGTTCGACCCCACAGCCGTTGTCTTGTGGAGTCCCTCAGGGTTCAGTACTGTCCCCGATGTTATTTAACATCTACATGAAACCGCTGGGGGAGATCATCCGGAGTTTCAGAGTGTTATCTGTATGCAGATGACATCTAGATCTGTCACTCATTTCCACCTATTACTAAGGAGGCTGTCCAGACCTTGAACCGGTGCTTTGTCACTGTGTCAGACTGGATGAGGGCTAACAAATTGAAACTTAATCCAGACAAGACAGAGGCCCTCCTAGTCAGTCGAAAGACCGAATAGAGCATAGGGTTACAGCCTGTGCTTGACGGGGTCACACTCCCCCTGAAGGCGCAGGTTCGCAGCTTGGGAATGATCATGGACTCATTGCTGAGCCTGGAACCCCAGGTTTCGGTGGTGGCCAGGGGAGCTTTTGCACAGTTAACACTCGTGTGCCAGCTGCGCCCGTACCTTGGGAAGTCTGATCTGGTGACAGTGGTCCACGCTCTGGTCACATCTTGAATAGATTACTGCAACGCACTCTACACGGGGCTACCTTTGAAGACTTTTCGGAAACTTCAACTAGTCCAACGGACGGCAGCCAGACTAATAACTGGAGCTTCATACAGGGAGCATACTACCCCCCTGTTATGTCAGCTCCACTGGCTACCGGTCCATTTCCGAACTCAATTCAAAGTGCTGGTTTTGACCTTTAAAGCTCTATACGGTTCTGGCCCGGCTTACTTGTCCGAATGCATCTGCCCCTACGTCCTGCCTTGTAACTTAAGATCTTCTTGGCTTTTGCACATTAATGTAATGGAGCACTTCACTGGGACTGGCTAACTTTGATGGTCATAAGAACACGGATTACCGCTTTGGGATATGGAAGGATCATATATTGAGATCTTAAACTGTTTGATTGTTAATTATTGTTGATTATGCTTGTTTTAACTTCTGTATTTATATTTTAAATTGTATACTGCCAGCATCTAATGATTGCCTTGTAAGCCGCTCTGCGTCCCCCCTCGGGGGTTGAGAAGAGCAGGTTAGAAATACTGTAAATAAATAAAAATAAAATAAAATGAGACAACAGAGGATTACTTTTTCCATCTGGACCACATTTTGATTTGGCCACATGTGTTCCAGCTTTTGCTTGTGAAGTGCTGGAAAAGGCCTTGTATTGAATCAGATCATTGGGCTATTTAGCCAGTAATGCCAACTCTGACTGGCACCATTTGCACTACAGGGATTCAGCAGAAATCATTCCTAGCCGTACTTGAATATTCCTGGTTTTCCCTCCTTGTGGTCTTCCATCAAAAAATTAATCAGGTTCAACCTTGCTTACCTCCTAAAATCTCATACTGACCTCAGCTAACAGTTGTGGTTCAAAGCCTAAATCCTTTTGTCTGTTCCAACTGGAGTCAACCCACTGAACCAATGGAACTTGTGCAAGTTCCCACTGATTTTTTATGGAGCAATTCTAATTGAAACTAGGAATTGGATTTATATTGGGGTATAGTAAGGTGGACATGTTCTTGTTGTTATGGTCAACAAGGTCAGAAAAATACTAATTTAGCTGTGGAGAAGAAAATGGCAATGATAGTTGCAGCTACAGAAACATATGATGGCTGGATAGGCTCTTTCTTGATGTGTGTGAGGTTTTTCACAAGTTAATGGTGTGTGATGTTGCCAATTGTCCAGTTAGAAAAAAAGCACTGCAGGTTCTTGTGCCTTCAGCATAGATTTGAACTTCAAAAATCAGCAGGTGAACCATTTCACAGCATGGATTTAAATGTTTTAGCACCTGCTATGTGCTGCAGATCAAACTGCTGTTAAAAGGGCAGCTAGCAAAGATTGGTTCAAATGCTGGCAGTCCTGTGGATGATCATAAGCCTTAAGCAACTAGTGTTTTTTTTTTTCCCATTGCGAATTCAGTATATCACTATATTAAATTTCCCAATGTGCATTAGGATCTGGAAAAACAACTCTGTTGGATGCCATAGCTGGAAGATTGAACCATAAGACAAACTTTCTTGGCCAGGTTTATGTCAATGGACGTGAGCTGAGACAGAAGCAATTTCAGAACTGTTTTTCCTATGTTCTCCAGGTTGGTTGGTGTTTGCTTTTAGTTTCTATTGCATTTACATGGATACTATTCAAATTATCAAAATTACAGGACACATAATATTGCTGAATATAATCTAAGGATGAAAGATAAATTTGCTCACCTTACACACTCCCAAAATATAGCAGTATATGAACTGGACTGAAGTTATATTTCACTGTTTGCCCTTTTCAGAGTTTGACAGCACAGTTTCCTGTGCCAGGGTAATTTAATTTTGGTAATTAAATTAAATTATGCACAGAAATGTATATATTGACAAAATATCAACACAATAGCAAATTAAGGGGGAAAACTTGCAACAATGCATGTATTAAGACAAATCTTTGTAGAAAAACATCAACGGGACAAACCTTCACACAAAGAAAAATGTGTATATTAGGAGAAACATGCATACAATTTATGGGTGCAATTGTTTAATTAAAAAGTAACAAAGTGACGAGGGACTTTTGAAGCACAGATTTAAGATCATATCCAGACTGATTAAAAAGACCAGAAAGTCCCAGATTTTGTTCCTGTACTTTCCAATCCTATTTTGGAGATCCATACAAATTGTATGATTTTCAATCAGTTTTATAATGTTTTAATGTGGTGATTGTAATTTGGTTTTAAAACCTTTTATAAACATTTTTAATTTGTTGTACTGGAAGCTGTTTTAGATTCTGTCCTGGTTGAAAGTCAGAATATTAAATAAATAAATAAATAAATATTTCGTTTATCTCAGAGTATTTTCTGTCAGTTCCTGGTATAACCAGAGACTTTTTATACCAGCGACCTGGATTGGTTTATTTTGTCTGGGTATAAAATTGGAAAAAACAGGAACAAAATCTGAGACTTTTCAATCAGTGTGGCTGCAGCATAAGATGAGTAAACTGAATGAGAAACTGAAATGGACAGATTCATTTATCTCAACTTCACATGCAATCCTTTTTTCACAGCATTTACTTCATAGAAGTCAATGGATGTGTACATTTAGGTAAACTATATAAACTAACATTGCTGTATTTTGTCCCCTCTTTTAGAATGAGACCTTATTAAGCTACCTCACCATAGAAGAATGTTTGACTTACGTTGCTTTGCTAGCACTCCAGAAGTGCTCCTGTGAATTGATAAAAAAGAAGGTTTGTACTACTAAACTTGTACAATATACTCTAGAAGGTGAAATATTTGGGTGGAAAATTACAGCTCTAAATGCTCCACTCCCTCACAAGGCTTCATTGCTGTTCTTTGTTTTAAAGTCATTTCTGACTCACAGCAACCCTGAGGTGACCCTATCATGGGGGTTTTACTGGCAAGATTTCTTCAGAGGTGGTTTGCCATTGCCTTCTGCTGAGGCTGAGAGAGTGTGACTTGCACAAGGTCACCCAGTGGATTTCCATGGTCGACCTGGGACTCAAACTGTGGTCTCCAGAGTCACAACACACTACACCACACTAACTTTCTTTTCACAAGGCTGAGATATTTCAAAAAAATATGTTGATCCTTAAGGAGGAAAAAAAGCCATCAAATCTGAAGCAGGGCAATTTATTAGAACAACCAAAGTGGAACACTTTGCATGTGTTTCTGGCTTCATCTCATCAACCTGTATGTTATAACCTGGTGAATGTATGTGCTGTAATCTTGCTTGTAAATTTAGAGTAACCCCATGAATTTTTCATAGGGTTTTCTGAGACAAAGAGTAGACAGAGATGGTTTTGCCAGTTCCTTCCTGTGAAATATAGCCTACAGCAGCTGATGTTCATTGGCGGTTTCTCATCCAAGTACTAACAGGAGCTGACTCTGCTTAGCTTCCAAGATCTTTTGTCTTCAAACTAGACTTAGCCTGGACAGCTTTACAAAAGGAATATGCCTTGACTGTCCTCTGACAACCCTTCAAATAGAGGACTGCCGTCTGTAAAGTAAGACACATGTCTCTCAGTGTTTGTGCTGAGACATTCTACATTTTTGAGCTGGGGAGATCAATTATAATTATGCTTAGCATCCCTACAGTGCTTTAAAGTATTTTACAGATATTATCAGGATAATCCACATAATAACTCTGAAAACAGGTCAATATTAAGGCAAATGATCAGGCTAAGGATGGAAAATAATGCCTCATCTAGGGCACCTGATGGATTATAGCTGTTGTGAGAATTAAAGAGAGTTCACTACAGTAGCTTTCTGTCCTCAAAATCAGAACCATCTGGATGAATACCCTATTCAGATAATAGCTTAATGATTCATTCAGACCCATTTTGTATCATGGCACCTTTGTATTTTAGACTCTTCCCGCCCCCCGCCTGGTTTTTTCCATCATTCTGAGTAATGTTTTATGTAGCTTTTTTAAAAAAAATGTAGCCCTTAATGGATGCTCAAGCCGCAGCTGTACAGACAATCTCCACCTCAAGTTCTTCCTGAACTGTCCTTGTTTTTGCAGGTTGATGCTGTTATGGCTGAACTGAGTCTCAGTCACGTTGCTAACAGTGTAATTGGAAGCCGTATTTTTCGGGGAATTTCTGATGGGGAAAGACGTCGTGTTTCAATCGCAGCACAACTATTACAAGATCCCAGTGAGTACGGCACTGAGCTTTTCAGAACAAAACAAATACTCCTGTCCTTTTTGATTAGACTGTCAGTTGGTACACACACCTACCACCCACCTCTCCCCAACATTTTTTAATAGAACTTTTCATCTGTCACAGAGGCTCAATCTAACGATGCTCATTAAAGTTCAGGAGGAGCTCAGCGTGCCCTCTTCTACCTGTCAGAGATTTAGCACAGGAAGAGCTACAATCTCAGTTTGGATGCTGATGAGATTTGCAACAACTAATCTTCAATTTAGGCACTAATCCGGGCCTCCGAATAACTTGGGGAAACTGAGCGAGTGGCTATTCCAGAAGCTACCCATTCAATGATCCTGTCAAAAGCAGAATCTCATGCTGGATCTCAGTCTAGCTAGTTGAGTTCTTTTGGTCCTGTTCAAACATACCAATGCAATGTGCCTACAAAGTCTTGGATTTTTTTCTCTTTTTCAAATGACTTCTCCAAAATTCCAGCTACCAACCACAGCAAGCCTGGCCAATGGTCATGCTAGTACAAGGAATCTGGGAGCTATAGTCCAAAAAGTGTACAAGCTGGGTATCCCTTATCCAAAATACTTACTGTATATACTCATGTATAAGTCTGGTAATTTTAGTCAAAAATTTGACCCCAAAACCTGGGTCGGCTTACTCATGGGTCAATGTAAATACTGTACTTTAACTCTTACTTTAAAAAGGAACCACCCCCTGGTGAAAGGCAAGAGTGTAATGTGTTCTGGAAGCACTGACACTCCCCCCCCCCCAACAGTTATGCCTGTCAGAATTTTGTAAGTTTTTTGCCATCATTTTCCTTTTCTTCATCATTTAGATCCTTTGATGGCATGCCCCTAAGTTTTACCCTCCACTTATCCATGAGTCATATCAAAATCCATAATTTTGGCCCCAAAACCTGCCCTTGACTTATACATGAGGTCAATTTATAGTCGAGTGTATGTGGTAGGACCAGAAGTGTTCTGTATTTCAGATTTTTTCAGATTTTGGAATAGCTGTGTTTGAATATACATAATGAGACATATTGGGGCTGGAAAGAGACTGAGGATCTGTGAAATAGTGGGAGGCTGGATTCCTACCATTTCACAGATACTCGTGTCTCTCTCCAACTGCCTCTCTCCAGCCTCACAAATATGCTACAGGTATGTACTTGTGATGTAGTTCAAAAAGTTTTGAGATTTGGAGTAATTCAGATTTTGGAATTCCAGATAAGAGATACTCAATGTATTTTCCAAGCTCTGGTGCTTTTCCACATGGCCAACTCTCATTTTTTATTGGTAAAGGATTTTCCAGTCATGTGAATAGTTTAGGTGGATTACTTCTCAACACAACTGACCCCACCACTAGGTAGAATGACTACTTCAGGTGGAAGATGTTGGGTGTCATGCACCAAATTTTTATCTATCTCATTTGTTTTTCTTGTATATTTACTGCCATTGATGGGAAGAGGTTCTTGTGGGATTTTCTGCCTCAAGTGTTAAAAGTACTTTGGGTAATACCCATCGAACCTTAGGTAACTGTGGGCTACCAATTGTTACTCAGCCTCAGAGAGCAGAATGTCTTGGACCAGACTTATTTCTAGTAGCAGTGTACTCCCATATAGTGGGGTTGCTGATGCTTGAAATGGAGTGTACATGTGTTACAACACCCGTAGGATGGAGCTGAGACTGGACAGCCTCAATTTGGTCACCTAGATTATATTCACAGGATAAAAGTGCTCACTAATGAAAAAAGCATCCATAACATGTCAGGAAGTTTGAATATAGGGAAAATGCTGTAGAAGAAATATTGATTTTCTCCTACAACAAGGAGAAAAGTATTGTAATTATTCATTCCCACATGCAATGTTGATACAGTTAAAGATTTACATTCCTACTCATAGGGAAATACTTCTTTCTCAGATAACAAAATAATAAAATATTATTGAATATGAAAGGATCATAATACAAATGTATAAATCTAGGTTAAGCATTTGTAGTTGCAATCATGAATCCCAGACAATTATATTAAATTTGTGTTACGATCATTCAAGATGGTTATCAAATTCTTCCCTTTCAAAAGAATCACTTATAAAAATGTTCCATTTCAAATTCTGTAGCAAGTAAGTCTCAGCACTTGAGTTCTAATATACAGGGAGATACTGAAAGAATGAATGAGCAAATGAAAGAATGTGAAAAAGTCTGCTTAGGGTGGAATGCCCCATTAATTCTGTAAACACGTTTTCCAAAATGGATTTTACTAACAAGTGCGAATTCAAGAACAGGAGAAGAGAATTAGCAGACAAAGGTGTAATTCTTCCCCTGCATGTAGTGACCTAAATCCAATGACTAGTCCCAACTGAAGCAGACACACGGAATCAATGGCAACTTGAGAAATCAATATTAATGTAAGCTATTCAGTGGGTCTACTCAAGTTGGGTCTAGCCATTGGATTCAGGCATTCAGTTATAGAGGTGTCATTATGGGGTGCAGTGGGTAGGGGGTGTACATGAATTGGGGCAATACACTCAGTGGGACTGGAGCAGCTGCTGGGTGAGCAAGAAAGCATTGCAACCCTTTCTTGCTCATCTAGCAGCCATGAGAGACTCTGAATGTGCCCTCTGGAGGCCGCAGTGCCATCCCTTTCAGCAGTGACCACTGCTAAGAGGCAGTGCCTTCCATTCAGAGTCTGGCATGGCAGCTGTCACCAGACTGACCAGGACCTCTGGAGGCCATGGCACTGCATACTATATTAATGTGTTCATCCCTAACCCTTGTCTTTTTGTCAGTTTTGTTTTGCTTTTTTTTTTTTTTTTTTTTTTGGTATTTGCTTTATTGTATTTGTGAGTTAAAACTTTCCAAAACACACACACACACACACACACACACACACACAACCTCTTTACCCTTGCTCACATCAGATATCTTCCTAAAAAAAATTCCCCTTAATTTCCTCCAGAGAAGCTCAGGTGTGTTTTATATCACAGCCTTTTTGTGCTCAAGGTTGGTTGGAGTTGAAGACGCAATCAAAGACATGGCAAGATTTGCAGGAGAGAAGTTTTAAGCCCTCTCCAAGACCTCAGTTCCTGCTCTTCCTTTGGGGACTAAATGAGAGTTGGGAACCTCACTTTTACTGAGCTAATACGTAGTTCCATCCTATAGTCTGTCAGCTGAGGTGTCAAGCACTGTTGCTGTTGTTTTCACAGAAATCATGTTGCTAGATGAACCCACCACAGGTCTGGATTGCATGACAGCCAATGACATTGTGTTGCTGCTTTCAGAGCTTGCTCATAAAGGCAGAATAGTGATTATTACAATCCATCAACCACGATCAGAACTCTTTCAGGTGAGGGGCATTAAAGATGTCGCCTAGTATGATGTTGCCTAATATGTTTCCAATCTGAATTGAAGATGCTGGTAATGAAGTTTGAAGCTCTAAATGGCTTGGGACATTGAAGGAGCATCTCTCTCTCTCTCTCTCTCTCTCTCTCTCTCTATATATATATATATATATATATATACATACAGATGAGGGGGTATCGTAAAGTTTTAATTATCACCTTTAAAAATTTTTGACAGAAAGTTTGTTTTGATTTGTAGTTGTTAACTTATCTCTATGTAGTCAGCCATCCAGATTTACACATTTTCCCCAGCATTTCTTGACCCTCCAAATACCATTATTGTAGAAGCCTGCAGATTTCGCCTGATGAAGATTTTACACTTCTGGCAGAGCCAGTCACAAAAATAAAGGACGCAATGAGCTGCTTTTCTCAGCAACGTGCACTGATAAAATTTCATCAATATGTCATAATAACTTCCGGGTGCTAATTATTGCTTTATGATACCCCCTCGTAAGGTGCAATCTGCAGACTTCTACAATATCAGGTATTCGGAGGGTCAAGATACACTGGGAAAAATGTATAAATCTAGATAGTGACTGCATAGAGATAAGTTAACAACTACAAATAAAAACAAACTTTCTGTCAATTTTTAAAAAAGGTTATCATTAAAACTTTTGGATACCCCCCCCCCTAGTTTGCCCAAGGGTGTGCTAGAGGGGGCCACCTCTGTGTCCCACCACTTAGGTCAATACACTTTGGACGGACATGGGAGAGGGTTTTCTGTTCTGTGGCATCCCAGTTATGGAACATAATTTGGAGTCCTGATTGGCACAGATGTTGCTATCACTATGATGCCAAGCAAAAACATGGTTGTTCATTAACACTATTGAAGCCTAGTTGGTTTTATATAAATATGATGTCCAATGCTCAAACAACTACATTAAGTTGGCTCTCAAACACTTGCATGTACATGGTTTTAAGTTGTTTAAAATTATTTTAACTTGTTCTAATCTGTCTTTTAATCTTAGAATCATAGAGTTGGAAGAGACCACAAGGGCCATCCAGTCCAACCCCCTGCCATACAGGAACTCCCAATCAAAGCATCCCTGACAGATGGCCATCCAGCCTCTGTTTAATTCTTTAAAACATATATACAAAATGATGAGGAAATTAGGTTGTGACCTGATGAACTTTCAGTTGAGGCAAGTTTACAGGAAATGACAAAAATGAAAGGGAGACTCCTTGAACTCAGTTATTTCTGAGACCTAAGATGTAAGAACTAGAACCTAGAAAGGCAAAATAGAGATCTAATCCAATGTAAAAGTTAGTAACTTGAATTTATGGATGACCTGTTATTTTATCTGGATATTTAAATTTACAGCAGTATATAAATAAATGTTAATAATACGGTAATAATAATTTAAAGAGTAGGAAAGTCTTGTTACACTGCTTAATATGTTTTTAGTCTTTTAATATTATCTGTACTATTTACACTGTTTAAAAATTTGTTACATTGATTTTATTGTATACCACCATGCTACGTCTATAAAGAGGGTAAGACGGTATCTTGAGATACTTAATAACAGATTTGTTGGAGAACCTCACTTTCAAACCAGCCACTCTGAAGTACATGAAGTAGCCTCTTCATGTGAGCACAGAAGAGTGCTCTGGCTACTTTGGTGGTACAAGAGATGTGCCACAAAAATGTGTGGAACATTTGTTTGACAGAAATTTCTGAGAGACAAGAGGCATATAAGCCACTTGCAACAAGATCAAGCACAACACTTTTATAGAGTTGTCCACTTCCTCAGATGAATGTATCTGATAAATGCCTCCAAATGTACATCCACGAAGACCTATGACAAAGGAAACTTGGTAGCCTTTAAGGTGCAACTCGTAGACTCTTTGTTGTCATTTTATGAGAAAATGTTAATAATGATCCAAAGGTCTTGGTAGATACAGCTTGGAAAGAAGCTGGTATTCTGACCACTGTTTTTTGGTATCCTATTCTTCTTATTAGATGTTTTTAAACACCAATACATTTTTGTCTTTATTTCCTGCCAAGGTATTTGATAAAATCTGCATCATGAGTTTTGGAGAAATGGTTTTTTGCGGAGGCCCATCAGACATGATCACATTTTTTAGTGGCTGTGGCTATACATGTCCTGAACATTCCAGCCCTTTTGATTTTTATGGTAAGCATTTCTAAACTGGGTTCTGAAACTGATTGGAAAAGTTTTGAATTAATCAACAGCTCATGAGTTTGTGTTTTCAGGAAGATCTACTGGTGGTGGTGAGCTCCAAAATGGTATATGTCAGAGATGGCCTTGAATCAAATATATATTCAATACCTCTTCATTTCACCATGAAGCTCCAGGATTAGACTCGTCATCCATGCTAGTTTAGAGCTAGCATAAATCTTTCTCTCTCCACAGGGAAGACAAACAAGGGTGGAAGAATCATTGGAGATCTTCCTGGGAATCTTGACCCTAATCATCTGCTCTTTCCAGTCCTCAGTTTC
The DNA here is from genome assembly GCA_034509955.1 of Urosaurus nigricauda. Lineage (NCBI taxonomy): Eukaryota > Metazoa > Chordata > Lepidosauria > Squamata > Phrynosomatidae > Urosaurus > Urosaurus nigricauda. Next base: position 352,801,885 of record JAOEGL010000001.1, on the reverse strand, counting down.
AAAGACTGCTCTGCCCGGCAGTCACTTTTTGGGTTGTTTGATTATATCCAAACCTAATCATCAAACAAAGCTTCACATTAATTTCCATAAGCTGGAAAAACCAAAGATGTACACATTCCTTGGGTATAGCCACAAAATTTATATCAAACTGTGTTCACAACACAAGGCAGCAACAATTGACGCATGTTGACTGTATCTGTTCTGCAGAAATAATGCCATTTGACAGGTCTCAGTCATTTATCAAAATGGAGACTGCCGCCAAGAAATCAGAAGGCTGCTGCCACATTGCAGAAATAAGGCAGTTTTACACCACTTTAATTTCCATTACTCCATCCTACGGAATCATAGGTCCAATCTAGACGGGCATTTTAAAGCGCCTTTAGGGATTGAAAAGGCGTGAATAGGGTTTGGGAGGGGATAGCTTTTACACCCTCCCGAACCCTAGCACGTATGGGCACCTCTGTTATTAAATGGCAGCGTCCATACGGATGCGCCATGATGGCGTCATCATGTGCACAGCTTTTAGATGCGCTGTGCACATGATGACGCCTTTGCGCCGCAGGAGGGTGCAAATTGCGCCCTTTCCGCGGAGCAAAAAAGGAGATCCAAATGGAGCTCCTTTTTGGCAGCGGGTCTTTCCTTTTAGATGGCTGCTTTTAGATGGCTGCGGCAAAGACCCAGGGAGAAAGGGGCCACGGCAGCGGCCTCTTCCTCCCTTCAGCCCCGTCTCCACAAATGGGGTGCAGTGGGCGCCCAGGGCGCCCGCTGCACCCCGCACGGAAGCTGAGGGGAACCAGCAGTTTGCCGCTTCCCCGCGGCCTCCAGAAGCGGCAAGATGGGGCCGTGGAGGCTGCCGGTGCGGCAGCCTTGGCCTCATCTCGCTGCTTAAAGGGGTGGTCATGGACAGGAAAAGGCTAAATATTTCACAAAACTATAAATCTCGTGATTCCATTGCATTGAGCCATGACAGTTAAAGCGGTGTCAAGATGCATTATTTCTGCAGTGCAGATGCAGCCTTTATTTCTGAGAAGCTAGCATTCCCACTTACATTTAAATCAGTTTAAATCAGTTTCCGATTTGCCTTTGTTCAGTGTTGGTAAATCAATTCCAATAGGTCCGTCATTCCCACTATTAAAGTGAATCTTTTCATTATCCACTTGCAATTACTTTTTCTTTTCTTTTCTTTTTTTTTTTTTTTTTTTTTTTGGCATGATTGTCATCCCTACTAGTTTGTGCCACTTCAAAATGCATGTCAATCATCTGTGCATCATCAGTGATGTAAGTGGAAGTCTGGGCAGCCCGGCTTGGGAACTATATATATATATATATATATATAATCGATAGAAGATTCGATTCATTAGTTTTGCAACTGCTTGCCTCACTGATTGCAAGTAGTTGCAAAATCAGTGAACCAAATCACACCACAAGCACAAAGGCAGCGCTGAGGCAGGGGGGGGGGGGATTGGTGGATCTAACAAAAACTGAGGAAGGATGTAAAGACCCCTCTGCCATTAGTCCCTTCCCTCCAGAATGAATCAATTCAGATCTATCATTCCCACTTCAGAATTGATTCTTTTCAAAAGAACGGCTAGGAAACTAGTGTCTGGAAAAACTGGAGATTTTGCGTTTGCCTCGCTTTATTGCAACAGAAATTGGTCAAAGTATGATCCAAACTAGTTTCAAATGGGAATGATGGAAATATAAACCAATCAGCAATTTTCTTTAAATCATAGTGTGAATGAGCCCTTTATAGGCATCAAATCAGAATATTTTAGAAAAATGGCTAGACTTTCTCAATGTCTTCAAACTATTTCAATCCATCTTTAACATTTTCATGGTTTTTACTGTATATAATTGTGCAATATATTCAACTATAATATGATAGTACACAGGAAAAAGGTGATCAATTGAGGTGTTCAGTTTCAGAGAAGCAAGAAGAAAAGGTACTGTGACAACTGTTGGATTCCTCAGCATATTTTTGAAAGCTAAATATTCAGCTATACATGTATTTGGCCACAGAAGGGATAGTTAAGGGAAGGGCCATAGATTAGACCCCTTTCATACTAAACAATTGCAGTGCTATGATACCATTTTAACTGCCCTCACTAAATTCTGTGGAAACCTGTTGAGTGAACAGATCACTCTGGCTCTGGCTGAGAACTCTAAATGCTTCTTCCTAAACTGCAAATCCCCAGATTCCATAGAATGGAATCCTGTCAGTTAAAGTGGAATCACAGTGCCACAATTGTCTAGCATGAAAGGGCCTTTAGTGATAGAGCATTTTGCTTATGTGTAATAAATTCTAGTTTCAACCCTCAACATTCCCAGGTGAAAAGAGAACCATATCTGAAACTCCAAAGAGTCACTGCCAATCAATGTAAAACAATACTGACAGATGGGCCATTGAGGCTATATAAAATCATTCATGGTGTGGAGAAAGTAGGTACAGAGACATTTTTCTCCTAGTCTCAGGATACTGAAGCCCAGAGTCAACCACTGAAGCAGAATGGTGGCAGATTCAGAAGTGATAAAAGGAAATATTTATTCACACATTTCAGTGGTGGAATTCCTTCCCACAAGATTTAGTGATGGCTGCCAAGTTGGACAACTTGAAAAGGGGATTAGATAAATCCATGACGGTTAGGGCCATGAGTAGGTGAATTCAAATGAGCTAAAAGTTACAGTGTTCAGCTCAGCTAGTGGGCTAGTGGCGGTACACAAGTAAAGGAAAAGCAGATGAGGGTATCATAGAGTCATAGTGTTGGAAGAAACTACAAGGGCCATCCAGTCCAACCACCTGCCTTGCCGAAACTCTCAATCAAAGCACACCCAACAGATGGCCATCCAGCCTCTGTTTAGAAAACTCCAATGAAGGAGACTACACCACACTCTGAGGGAGTGTGTTCCACTGTATGACATTCCTTCAAATATTTAAACAGGGCTATCATATCACCTCTTAACTATCTTTTCTCCAAGCTAAACATCCACAGCTCCCTAAGTTGTTCCTCATAGGGCATGGTTTCCAGACCCTTCATGATTTTAGTCACCCTCCTTTGGACCCGCTCCAGTTTCTCCACATCCTTTTTGAATTGTGGTGCCCAGAATAGAGTCGCACTATTACTTCCCTTGATCTAGACACTATACATCTATTGATGCAGCCTGAAATCGCATTGGCCTTTTTAGCTGTCTCGTTGCACTGTTGACTCATGTTCAACTTGCCGTCTACATAGATTCCTAGATCCCTTCACACATAGTCTTGTTAAGCCAGGTGTCCCCCATCCTCTGACAATGGGCAGGACAGGAGTGAAAGCTGTTCTTGTTAGGAAATGAAGCTGCCCTCCCCAACACAAATTGCTTTTTTTCTTGTCCTTGTGCCTCCGCTACACCCTGTTCAAAAAAGTGGTGTATGTCATCATAAGGGATATCTGTGCCATCATAAGTCATCAACAGAGTCCCAACCCTAGGTTTCTATGGATTCAGCAAGAATTAACAGTGAATGTTTTAAACCCAGAGAAAACACAAAGTGAAATGAGTTAATACAATCTTCTCTGGTAAATTTCACAGTGGATCTCACATCTGTGGACACTCAAACCAAGGAGCGTGAACTGGAAACCTACAGCAGAGTTCAAACCATTGTTTCTGCCTATAAAAATTCAGAGGTTTTTCGCACAACTTTGGAGGCCATTGAGGAAGCAAAATGCAGGGTGAAAGAGCTGCCACCAATACCTTTTAAATGTGAAGACTCACCCAGTGCATTCTGTAAACTATGGATTCTGTTGAGGTAAGCCCTGTCTTAAAGAGAACATGTTTTCAGTATGTAACATCTTAGATCTATGCTCCCTCAAAGTGGAGCATTTCTAATGTTTAATTCTTCGCATTCAGGAGGACAACAAGGAATTTATCCAGAGATAAGACTGGCATGATCATGCGGCTTTTCCAAAACGTCTTCTTTGGCTTCTTTGTGGCATTTTTCCTTCTAAGGGTGAACAACGATTTTCTTAAAGGAGGTGTGCAAGACCGTCTAGGGCTCATTTACCAGTGTGTGGCAGCTCTACCATATACAGGAATTCTCAATGCACTGTCCCTGTGTAAGTTTGACTTTTTTGTTAGTAACAGCTTTAGAAAGGATATGTTTTCAGGTTCATTTCCCCAGAGATGATAGCCTAAATCTTATTGTTAATCTCAGACAGAGTAGACTCAATGAATTAGTAGAATTTACCTGTGTATTGACTCACCATTGACCAAGTTCTTCCATGAATCTAGTCTAACCCAGTGCTCCTCAAACTTTGGTCCTTCAAATGTTTTGGATTTCAGCTCCCAGAATTCCTGACTGTTAGCCAAGCTGGCTGGACTTTTTGGGACGCGAAGTCCAAAACAACCAACGTGTGGGAACTGATCGATTATCCATAGTAGGACTCTGGTTTATGGCTTTAGAATGGAAGCATGCATGTTGGGTATATGAATGTGGGGAGGGATTTAAAATCTCTTTCCTTGCACAATAGAAGCCACAGTGTCTGTATCTGTGTCTGTTAGTAAGACAAGGGCTACATCTGCACTGCAGAAACAATGCAGTTAGACACTTGCTTTAATTGTCATGGCTCCATCCAATGGAATCCTGGGATTTGTAGTTTGTTGTGGCACCAAAGCTCTCTGGCAGAGAAGACTAAATATCTCACAAATCTACAAATTCCAGAATTCTGTAGCATTGAGCCATGGCAGTCAAAGTGGTGTCAAAGTGTATTATTTCTGCAGAGCCGAGGAGCATGAAACAAGTGAGTAGTAATTGCCCCTGTACCACACTCCAGCAATTATGATCCCAATGAAAAGTCCCCTCAAAAACATAGTGTGGAAAAGCTATTAAAACTTTCAGAATCTCTCAACCAGCTCTGCTCGAAACTATTATAGGCATTGATAATGTCACCAAGTATAGCTACTTGCCAGGGAAAATAGCTACTGGGTTGTATTTTCTTCTAAAAAATAAACTTTCAAGCAGTACTTTTATGAGTCCTAATATTGCTATGTATCCTCTTAAATCTTTGACATACTTTGTAAAGGGTTTCCAACTCTTTTAAAAAAAATTATGCCATTGCCATTAACAAAGTTAATCAATTTTGCTAGTTCAGCAAAATCCATCATCTGAGATTATCCATCATTCTGAGATACAGTGGTCCCCCGGTTTACGAATCCCCCGGGGAACGAAATCCCCGGGACCCGAAACCGGCGGGACCAAAAAACATCCCCCGGGATCCGAAGGATGCCCCGGGATGCAAATAAAAAAAAACGTGCGGCCCCTTTAAATTGGCCGCGCGGTCCGTTGGAAATAGCGGTCCCCCGGGAAACAAAGACTTCCGGGTTACGAAAGGTAATCCGGAACGGATTACCTTCGTAACCCAGGGGACCACTGTATTCACTCTTATTTTTTCCAATTTTTAGCATAAATTAGTCTTGCAGCTGTAATCCAAAATATACTAGAGTTTTATATTCTTTTTTCACTCTTATTTTCAAAACCAGACATATTTAGTAAAAACAGTTCAGGTCTAAGGGCAATATCTTTACCCAAGATCTTTTGTACAATGGAAGTAATTTTCATCCAGTAATTCCTGGCTTTTTAACATGTCTACCAGAGACCAGAAAATGTTGTCATCTTCTGTTGATATTTCTACTTAGTACTGTTTTAGGAAGTCTAACCTAAAACGCCATTATAGCCCTTTGATACCACTTTGGCTGCCGTGGCTCCATCCTATAGAATCCTAATGGATTGTTTCTCTATGCCATCCCATGAATACAAAATACTTCACCTAAACCGAAACACCAGTAATTGGAGTATGAAGCTATGGTAGTTAAAAGTTGTATCAAACTGCTAGAACTGTATAGTATAACATACCTGAAGAATGAAAATAGGGACACTAAAAGAGTACAGATTCTTTTCAAAAGAAAATTAATATCTTAACTCCTTTACTATTTGTTTGTGCAAAACATATGACAGTATGACCTGTTTCCTCCCTTCAAGAAAATATGCATACTCACAGTCTACAAAGCAGGGCGGAATTCAGTTTTGGATTGCAATGGGATCTTCCAAAGGGGAGAGTGATATAATTCTTAAAATGTGTATATATACTTTGCATACATGCATAACATGTTCAGAGCTGTCTATCTGATGTGGTCCTGTATAAGGGACCTAATGGGTAAGAATATAATACAAAACAAATATTACAGAAGCTAGTTTAGTGTTGGTTAATGTGTAGACTTCCAGATGTTGATGGACTATAATTCCCAGCATTCCTAACCATTGGCTGTGCAGGTATTGTAGTCCAAGAGTTTCTGGAGGACAGTACTTTGTCTACCATGATTTTAAGTATACATTTAGAATATAGATGCATAGTGTGTTCATTGCAGGACCACTCCTTGGATGCTTTAGTTAACTTCTATTGCTTTTCCTTTGTGCACCTTTCAGTTCCAGCACTACGGGCGGTTGGAGACCAAGAAAGTAAAGATGGTTTATATCAGAAGTGGCAAATGTTGCTTGCCTACATTGTGCACTTCCTGCCCTTTAGTGTCATCAGTATTGCACTTTATAGTGCCTTTATATATTGGTAGGTACATTGGCAGATGCACTTTCTCAGCTGGGCAATAGCTGCATATTCAGTTGATACCCTGATCTTTCTCTCAGATGTTTTCATTCAGAGTAGCTAAGGATAACTCAAGGAGGCTTGTCTAGTTTAGGATGGTTACTTAAGCATCACCAAAGAAATACATCACCAAAAAGAAGAAACAGAAATACATTTCACCATAGTGGGGCGAGTTGTGATCAAGTGACCTACGTGGCTGCTCAGTCTGCTGTCCACAAGATAACTATGAATGGATAATTTCAAGGAGCAAAGCCCTAAATATCCTAAAAGCTCCAGATCCCATCTGATCTTGGCAGCTAAGCAGAGTCAGCCCTAGTTAGGACTTGGATGAATGAATACTAGATGCTGTAGGCTATATTTCATAGGGAGGAACTGACCAAATCATCTCGAGTATTCCTTGCCTAAGAAAACTCAGTGAAATTAATGCACCGCCCAACAGGTGACTTGAAAACACACAGCCCTGATCTCCCTTTTCATGGTTATCTTTAAATGTGACTTAGGCCTGGTACAGACGGCCCAAAAGGACCGTCCCTGGAGCCTGAATAGGGCTGGGGAGCATGCAGCATTTGCACACTCCCCAGCCCTAGCATGTATGGATGGCACCATTTTTAAAGTGCGCCATTCATATGCGTGCATACCGATGACGTCATGGTGCACACCACGTTTAGACGGAGCAGCGTGTGCCTGACGTCATTGCGCCACAGGAGGGCACCTATGGCTTCTTCTTGGTGCTTGTGTCCTTGTTGGTGCTTGCGTCCTTGGCGCTTGCTCCTTCTTGGTGCTTGGTCCTTGGTGTGGCCTTCACACGGCTGCACCAAGGACGCCAAGGGGAAAAGGGCCACAGCAGCAGCCCTTTCTCCCCTCGGGAGCACCGTCCATGGCAGGGTGCAGCGGGCGCCAAGGGTGTCCACGGCACCCTGCTTCAGGCCACAGAGAAGCAGCAATTTGCCGCTTCTCAGTGGCCTAGGGAAGCGGCTGATTGGGGCCGCAAAGGCTGCCAGTGAGGTAGCCCAGGCCCCAGTCCGGCGCTTCTCTGGGCACCTACGGACCGCCCCTTTTGGGAAGTCTGTAAAGGCCCATAAATTTGTTGTGTGCCTTCAAGTCATTTCTGACTTATGGAGACCTAAGGAGACCTGTAATAGGGCTGAGAGTGTATGACTCACCTAAGGTCACCTAATGGGTTTCCATGGTTAAGTGGGGAATTGAATCCTGATCTCCAGAGTCATAGTCTAATGGCAAAACCACTAGACATCTGTTCAAATAGAGGCCTGCTCTTTATAAAGCAGGGTGGATAACTATTCTGTGATTGCCAGATGAAGGGTTTATGTTGCTGCTGTATGATTTTGGTGTATCAGATTCTGAAGAAGCAACTAATAAATATATTGTGGGTTTCAGCATATCATACTTGCCTCTGCTGAAAAAAAGGTGGCTTTTACCAAATTAATCTTACGTTACTGAGAAGTACAACTTGGTCTGTGCACACTCAGTAAGACAACACAGCCTTTTGGATTAACATAGGAAGAAGCCCCCTTTTTTAATGCATGCCCGTGTGAAAACCTCCTAATATGTACAGATTGTCGAATGTGAAGAGAACAGAGGCTACCCTACCCCTCTCCATTGATTTTCTTCTTGTTACTTTTGGATAGTATTGACATTTCAATGAAGGAACATTGAAATTTTGTTCAGTGAAGGGACACTGAAGAATTTGGGACTGGAAAGATAAAATGTTTTAAAATGTTGCTGCTTTTTGAAGAAATCTATTTTTATTTATGCAGGACTGTGGGATTATACCCAGAGGCTTCTCGTTTTGGATATTTCTTTGCTGCTCTTTTAGCACCACATATACTTGGTGAACTGCTAACGCTGGCTTTTCTTGGTGTCATTCAAAATCCACATATGGTCAGTGGAGCAGCAGTCCTATTTAATGTAGCAGGTGTCTTAGTTGGCAGTGGACTTATTAGGTAAGGCAATGCATGATGTATTATGTGTGGTTATATTAAAAAAAACACTATCAGTAGGTGCCATTTGATAGAAAATGAGACTACAGAAATGTAAAAAAGGTAGCATTGTTTCACAAAACAGTACAGTCTCTATAGTGTTCACAAAACTGTGAAAGAAAGAAACAAAACAACAACAACAACAAAAAACAAACAGCTTCATTTACATACCGCTTCATACCCTTAAGGAGTGTCTAAGCGGTTTACAATTGTAAGCTATTTGCCCCCCAACAATCTGGGTACTCATTTTAGCGACCTCAGAAGGATGCAAGCCTGAGTCGAGCTTCAGCCCTTTGCTGGTCTTGAACTCGCCACCTTATGGTTTTGAGTGAGTGGCTACAGTACAGGCATTTAACCACTGCGCCACCAAGAAAGAAAGAAAGTAAGTAAGTAAGTTGGAGTGCTGGATTGGGACTTTGAACATTTAGGTTTTAGTTCCACCAAGCCATGAAACTCATTAACTCAGCCATTGTGTGATTTGTGATTTGCCTCACAACCATATGAAGCATAAAATGAGAAGGAAAGAAGCAGTGCATGGCACTCTGAGCTCATTCTAGCATAGTGGAATATAAAGGTAACAAGTAAAAGGATTAAAAATGCAAGAGATTTGCTATATCACACCAGCTAAACCAGTTTTCCTAACTAAGGATCTTCTTACTGTAATCCACCTCAATCTTTATTATTATTATTATTATTATTATTATTATTATTTAATAATAATAATAACTTGGCTATTAAAACTGGCTTTCTTCTTTGGTCAGCATCCTGATCTTATCAGAAGGTTTTTGCTGCCAGATTTGCCACCCGAATACAGCCCAGGTCCATTCCTGCTTCCAGGAGCATTCCTTGCAACTCTTTTCAGATCTGGGAGTTTTCTGACTTAAGAAAATGGCTGGTGAAGCACTCCTGGAAGCAGGGATAGACCTGGCCTGTATTCAGGCGGCAAATTTGGCAACAAAAACCTAAATAAGATTAGTATGCCACCCAAATTAAGCTTTAAACCGGATAGAGGTAAGCTGGTTTTAATAGCCAAACGATAAACTCCTAAAACAAAGGCTTGTAGAGAATTTAGCAGTAGGTTCTGTAGCTTTTTAATTCTCAACAAACTGATGCTTAGCAGTATACTGACTCTAAAAATGTAGCATTTCCTCTGTACCGTTGCTATGCTTATACTGTAACATAAGAATGAGAAATAGTGCCATTTATTGCATGCACAATACTGGCTGGGGAGAGCCAAATACTGTATGGACAAAGCATCTGATCCAAAGCTCTGCAAGACTTGTGCTGGTAGAACAGAAAGAAGGGAGAAGAAGCAGATTCTTCTCTTCCTTTCTGTTTCTATTGGGGGAAACTGCCCTTTGATCAAAAGGAAGAAATTTATATATACTAGATCCAGGCTGAGAAACATTTCTCTGTATTGTGTCTGAAGAAATGAGGAGATCCTGCAAATCCAAAGCTTCTACCAGTCCAGCCATTACTCATCTGCCAGTCCTAAGAGGCCTACCTTCCATAAATTTGTATAATACCCTTGTAACAAAACAAAACACTAATGATCATCATATGTTCTTGGGACAAATATTGGTCACCTGACACAACTATTTATTAGTTACATTTTAAATATCAGCGTTTGTCCAATAGGATCAAAGTAGTGCTCTCTATTGTCTCACTTTAGCTTCACAACAATGGTGTGATCATGCCAAGACAGTGTGGCTGGTCCCATGTTTGTCTCAGTGAGTTTCCATGGCCCAGTGAGGACTAGAACCTGGATTGTCCTACCCTTTTGGCTGCTTTTAAAATGCCCCCATTTTTCTCTCCTCTCACTTCCTATTTGTTCTCATTTTACTTCAGTTGCTGCAAACTGGGCTCAAAGTGCTAAAGCAGTTTTAATTCAAGTAATTCAGCAGAGGAGGGGAAGAATCTTGTCCTTCCCAGTAAGCTCAGGCAAAAGAAACTGCTGCAGCTTTCCCTAGATTGTGTGTCACTTCTTCATTAATAATTTCTGTCATCTTGACCAATGTTGCTGCGTCACACGTGTCCCAGTTTCCATTTGTGAAATATTGGAGGGTATCCTATATGAAACGGTATCAGGGTGAATTCATCTGCCTATAAAAAGACTCCAGGTCAAAAGATAATTCAATACATATGCTAATTCTATATAAATTGATCTGCTGCATAGAAAACCAAAGTTTATTTTTATCTGCAACACAGAAATTGGTCTGCATGCAATAAATGACACTATTTTGCATTCTTATCTGGCAGAGTGAGATAGCAGAACAGAATTCTTAAAGCAAAACAACTCTTAAGTTCTACAAAGTCATGAAAGAGAAGAATAATAAAACTAGGAACATGATCAGATAAGAATAATCAGGTCATAAATAGAAAGATCTGTTTGGAAATGCCCTGAAATATAAATAGCATGTCTGAAGGGAAGTTATTCATAAATACTGTACATCTGTCATATGTCTTTAGTCAAAAATGTTATTACAGTCAGCTCTTCAATCCTTATTCAACTATCCACGGCATGAAAATATGTTAAAAAATGTTAAAATATGTTTAAAAAGAAAAAGGAAAAAAAGCTTGATTTCTGCCAATTTATGTAAGGGACAACATTTTACTACACCATTGTATTTAATGGGTCTTGATCATCCACAGATTTTGATATTCATGGGAGCTTCTGGAGCAAACTCCAGCAGATACCAAGGGCCCACTGTATAGGCATATTTGAATAGTCACAGATCTGATGAAGTGCTTTCCATTGTTTCTGATTTTTTAAAACAAAGTTGTAAAAAGTCTGTTATAATAGCACAAACTTGGTCTGGCTCTACCAAGGGAGGCAACTGGCTTAGGTGGAAGATGCTCATGGACAGTGGCAGCCACCTCTGTAGAAGGACAAATCTGCGTGCATCATATGACCTTTCTTGAAAACATTTAACCTCATCTTTTTTAATCAAAAATATTTTTATACAGGTATTACTGTATAAAAATATATTTAGCCATCTCTGCCAGAGAGCTCTGCTGATATTGCAAACTAAACATCCCAGGATTCCATAGCACTGAACCATGGCAGTTAAAGTGGTTTCAAACTGCATTATTTCTGCAGTGCAGTTGCAGTCTGAGTCTATGGAAGCTTCTGTTACAACTTCTCTCAGTTAGTCTCAAAGATGCTACAAGATACCTTTGCATACTGATATTCCAGACTAACATGGCGATGTCTCTGAATTCTACTCTCATGGGAGACACTGTTATTACATGGCATGAACATGACTTTTATTTGTTTCTTGAAGGAGGTTGGAGGACATGCTTATTCCTATTAAAATGCTAAGTTATTTTACATTCCAAAAGTATGCCAGCGAGATTCTTGTTGTGAATGAATTTTCTGGATTAACATTTACATGTGGTAAGTACTGAAAACAAAATAAAAAAATCATCACTTTTACCCAGAGAGTGAATTCCGTTCATACATGGATATCACGTTCTGAATTAGATGGCCATTTATTAGGGACAGGACTGGTTGCCAGTGAACAACTGCTAAGGATTGTAGCATGAATGGTGCAATTTGTGGAGGTGAAGCAGTTTCTCCTACTTGCTGTTTCCTCACTGTACCCTGCTTTCAGCCAGTTCTTACACAGATATGTTCCCTATTGTGGTAAAGTGTGTATGTGTGTGTGAGAGAGAGACAGAGAGAAATGAATGAAGGTAAAGAACTCATATATACATTGTATATGAAACATACATGAATTTCATGTTTAGACTTGGGTCCCTTTTCCAAGATATTTCATTACATATATATAAATATTACAAAACAACAACAACAACAATAAATCAAAAATTCAAAACTTCTGGTCCCAATCATTTCGGATAAGGGATGCACAACCAGTATAGAGTTTGGTGGTGTAATTACCAAAAATATGGAAATAATGGGAAAATGAGGGAAAAGGTGGGATAACAAGCGGTGAAGATGGAAAATGTGGACCTGCTATTTTAAAGTCTACAAATAAGGGCAGGAGCAATTACCTGAACTCTAGAACATTACATTGGGCTACATCTGTTTGGAAATTTCATCTAGTTCAAAACATGGCAGCCAGATTGATTAATGGGACATCCAGGAGTGATTATATTGCACCAGTATTAAAATCACTCTACTGGCTGCAAACTAGTTTCCAGGCAAGGTACAAGGTGTTGGTTATTACTTTTTAAACTCTACATGGTTTGGGTCCAGGTTACCTACAGGATCGCCTCCTCCTATATAATCCACCCCATACACTCAGGTCCTCCGGTGGACATTTACTCTGGCCAGCCAGGACTAGATTGGAAACAGTCAGCCGGAGAACTTTTTCTTCAGCCACCCCTAGACAAGAAGAGATTTGATAGCTAAATACGCTGTCCAGATTTAACAGAGCATTAAAGACCAGTCTCTTCTGGCAGGATGATTTTTAAACTGTGAAATTTAAATGATGAATTTTAAATGTGGATTGTTCAATAATGTGTATATCCTATTTGTCCTTTTAAATTGATGTGTATTTTAACTGATGTATTTTAAGTGATGTTGTTTCATTGTTGTTCCCACCTCGATCAATGGAGAGAGCTGAGTAGGAGATGATGATGATGTATGTATGTATGTATGTATGTATGAATGATGTATGGTCTGAGGGCCACACTGAGCTATTTTGGCCTCCCTACACTCCAAAGGGCCACATCACTCCATCACAGCTGCCACTTTGAGCTACTAGAAGTGACATTTCATCACTTCCAATCACTGTAGAGCTCTGGATGAAATTTATTGAGGGTTTTGGGGCTTGTGGTGACACTGGTTACAATCTCAAGGGCTGCAGTTCACACCCCCCCTCAGAAAGGTTGCATGCAGCCACAGTTCACACAATTCCCACCTCTGTTTAGAAGCTTCTATGCATGTGCCTTGCCTTTTCAAGGACTGCAGAGAAACACTGATAAAGCATTTCCAGTTACCATGACAGTAGAATAAAAATCTTTGAGAAGGAATGGGATGGAATTAGTCTTGCTAAAATTTAGGCCTCTCACATATACCAAATGGCCAGACTTTCTGAAGGAATCTGTGGAAGTGTTGTTATATAACATCATCTTTCAGATACTGAAAATACTTCTTTTGGCAGGTAACTTCAATGTTTCTGCTGGAGTTCTGTCTCCCTGTCCATTCTCTCAAGGGATTCAGTTCATCGAAAGAAACTTTCCTGGTGCAGCATCCCGGTTCACAGCAGATTTCTTACTATTATATGCCTTCCTCCCAGTGCTCATAATTCTAGCTATTATAAGCTTCAAAATAAGAGATAAAGTTATTATCAGGCAATAGTCAGTAGAAATATCTTGGACCTGTGTAGTAAAAAATAAATTTTGTGTCTGTAAAGAATTGCAGCTTAAAGTACAATCTGTTAAGAATTTTGTTCCTTTGGTATGTGAAAATACAGTTTGAAATTAACACTTTCCCCCTTAGGGATGGATCTAGGAATACCACCAAGCTTTGAACTGGCTCTTTTAGATATTTTGCAGGAGGAATACTCCTGGGTTGATTTCCCATCCCCGTCAAGAGTGATCTGCATGCTGCCTTAGGACCTAGGCCAGCATATGATAAAGTAGAGCAAGAAATACATGCACAAAACTAAAACTGAATTAGGGTGACTATTTTTGTTGTGTCATGACAGTACTGATGAAAGGTGTAAGTTGGAACATTCTGTCATTCCATGAAGAGTATGTCCAAGCAAAACATCTGAAAGAGTCACTGTGAGGTTTGGGAGCATTTCTGGGTCAATCTCTGTCACTGGAAGTCTGGGTAGACTCTGTAGCCCAAAGTACATGGGACCATCTTTGATTACCTGCCAGCTATGGCCTTTCCCTGACAGGGATAAGCTAACTATTTCTGGATTTAGACTACTGCAACGTGCTCAACATGAAGGGCTATCCTAAAAGACAAAATGGACTGCAAAATGTAATGCAGAAGATATATTCCGGACAGAATGAAACTGGTTTTAAAGGAATTGCATGAGTTACCAATATACTTCTGAGCTGCAGGTTTTGACACTTAAAGTCCCAAATGGCCTGGGACCCCAATAGTTGAAGGAGCACCTTTCAGTCCATATAACTGGCCAGTCATTGGATCTACTGGAGAGGTCCTCCCTTGTGACCCAGCAGTGGGAGCAAAAAATATGTGGAGGCACAGATGACTGTCTTCTCTGCTGTGGCAGAGTGCCTTGGAAGACCCGATTGGCATTGATTCTGACTTCACTTTGTCACCATGTTAAAGGATGTCTTTTACCCAAGCCTTTGGAGTGTAAGTATTTTTGTATGACCTGTATGAATAATCATTCTGAACTGTTATACAGCAGACCCTCCAGATTCACTGATGTTAGGAGCACAAGACCTCCATGAAAGTCAAAAAGCTGCAAATAAGAAAACAATTTATTTTTAGTCTGAGAGAGTACTTCTCTTGGAATATCAAGGTCCTCCAGGGCAACTCTCTGGTCAACATCTGCTGGGAGCTGACCACAGAATTGCACCAGAGGACCTACAACTGCCTAGAGAAGTGCTCTCTCTGAGAATCTCTAAGTTCTTCAGCACAACTTTTGATGGAAGTCAACCATAAAGTCACACTGGAGAACCTGGACATTCCTAGAAAGAACATATCAATCAAATCCATGAATCAGACTTGCAAAAGTCAAAGCCGCAAATGTTGAGGGTCAAATGTTGAGGGTCAACTGTATACATTTTAAATTGGTTTAAATTTTGTTTTTGTTTGTACACTTCTGAGATGATACAGAATGGGATATGAATATTTAAATAAACAATATTAACATCTCTTTAGGAAGTGGGAGTTGGATGTATTTTTCCCCATTCTTCATTCCAAGTAAAGATCATATTGGTGAAATTATATGGCTGAGATCCTATTCTATGTCAGTTAAGTATAAAGCTCTGCCAGTATACTGAAATAGAAGATATGGCAGCAGAAGAGCAGTGTGGGTCTGGTAGTTTCTAAGCCATTCCAGGTGGACACTGTGGTAGTGGCGAATCCAAATCTGTGCCTGAATATCTTTGCACTGTGGATGAGTGGGGAGTGCTTGGAGGTATTGGATATCACCTTATATTTGTAAATACTACAAGTAATGCCATAATTTAGAGGCATTCAACAGTAATGTCCCAATAAATTTATTGGCCATTGTGTTTTAATTTCCAGATTAATTGTCCCCCTACCCCCCATTCAAACTGTGTTGTGAACAAATACTAAGTCTCATGAATAACAAAAAAAGAAGCTGTGGATACTTTGTAATAAAAAAAAATCTTTATTTAAAAATTACAAATTGAGTTATTTTCTTTATTTGCCCAAATGTCTAATAAATGTAAAACAGTAAAGGCAGCCTTAAACAATAATTTTCTTACCTCTTCCTGAGCTTTCCTTTACTATCAGTAAAAAACAGATCTATGAATACTTTAAGTTCAAGAATATCCATCATAAAATTTTTTAAATTACAGTTACATGGCCAATAGGCCATGTTTTCCAATACCATAGTGTAAATAAAACCGACTTCAGGTATGCTGACAAAATATGGATGTGCTTGTCCTAACTGGAAAAATATTACACTACCATTTTATAGAGCTCAGATCAGCTAATGCATACAGAACTGCTTTTCTGACATTAAATAACAGATCTGATTATATTGATGAGTTTCATTCATTCACTTACTGTTTGTTACTAACGACAATCAGTATACTTCTGATGAACCACTGAAATTTATTTCATATACAAAACTTACACAAACCAACTTAAATGCACAAAACACAGCAATTAAGTTGAACTCTGGTTGAGACATACAAATCTCAGTCAAGACTCAAAATCCATTTCTTTCCAGGTTTTAGAGGCATTTTTCTTGTACTGTTCTAGTTCCTGCAACAGAAAAATCATAACATTATATTAAGACTCAAAACATAGGCAACTATATATTCAATTTGAGAACATTATAGCTGCATTCAAATATTCATATTTAGATCATATGAATGATCTAATTCTATGTCCTACTGATTTTAGTTCTGCTCTACATAGGGAGGGTCTACTGTAAATATGTATAAGTCTATAAATTTTAGTCAAAAGATTTTCCCACCCCCCTCAAACTGGGTCACTTTATCCATAGTTCAGTGTAATTACTGTACTTTAATTCGTATCGTAAAAAAGGAACCATCCCCTTCTCCGAGTGGCAAAAGGTAAGTGCTCTTTCCGTTCTGGGAGAACCTAAAGGAATTACTGACCCCCTCTATTTTCTCAACCACACAGTGCTTCTGACCATTATGAATGCCTGGGTGGGAAAACAGTGGCAGTGGCAGCAGCTTTTTGGTGCTTTCCCTCAATTGAATGCCAAGAAAGTAGAGGAAATTTGAGCTTCTTTTAAGTTCTCCCAAATTGAACTAAGCTCTCACCTTTCACTCCTCTACTCAGAGAAGGGGATGGTACCTTCCTTTTTTTGAAAAACATTAATACTGTACTTTAGCTGTACTATACTGTACTATATCCTTTTTGACATGTGAACATTTCCTTAGCCCTGCATGTGCCTGGCCATCTCCCCACACACTGCACAGCCACTTACCATAGCTCCCTCCCTATCAGTTGCTTGCTGGGATTTTCTAAGCTCTTTGGCATTGTTTTCCTTTGCTTGATTCTTTACACCCTTTATTACATGCCCCTAAGTTTTACCCTGAACGTATCCATGGGCCATATCAAAATCCATAATTCTGGCCCCAAAACTTGCTCTTGACTTATACATGAGGTCGACGTATACACACATACTGTAGATAGAATAAATACCCTAAAGGCACCAGATCAGGTGCCAGGGTCAGCCTGGGTTAGTACTTGGATGGGATACTACCAATGAATGCAAGCTACTGTAGGCTATATTTCACAGAAAGGAACTGGAAAAAATACCTTGAGTACTCCTTGACTAAGAAAGCCCCATGAAATTCATGGAGTCACCATGAGTCAACAGGAGACTTGAAGGCACATAAACAAACCAACACACACTTTCTCTCGCTCTTTACATAGGAGTGCCAACATGGCATAATGTCTTGAATGTTGGCCTAGGTTTCTAGAAAACCAAGTTGTTGATCCCCATTCAGCCATTGGTGACCTTAAGCAAGCTACCCTGTCAGCCTTAAGAGGAAGTTAATGGTAAACCTCCTTAGCAGAAATCTTGCCAAGGAAAGGATTGCCTTATGCTTGAGTCAAGGTATATAACAATTAGCGCTCTCTCTCTCTCTCTCTCTCTCTCTGTCTAAATCCAGCCATTATGCATTATACTGCATGACAATCACACAGAACCTTTAGTTAACAATGTTCCCAAAAGGCACTATACAGATTAACTGCTGGTCAGTTAAAAGGTGGAAAAGGAAATAGAGATTCAGCCTGTTTTGGATGGGCTAACACTCTCCCTGAGGCTAATACCCCTGCTGAAGACACAGGCCCACAGTTTGGGAGTACTACTCTGGATGCTCAGATTTCAGCAGTGGCCAGGAGTGCATTTGCACAGTTAAAGCTAGTGCAGCAGATGCATCTGTTCCTTGGGAACAGATTTGGTCATGGTGACACATTTCTTAGTTACAACCTGTTTGGATTACTGGAATGCACTCTACATGGGGCTGTCTTTGAAGAGTATTCAGAAACTTCAACTGGTCTCAGTGGCATCATTAGGGTTGGTGTCACCACAGTGCACTAACTCATGTTGTCACCCCCAGGCATGCATCCATCCCACAGCTCTTGTGAGTGGGAACTCCTCATCCCAGAAAGCTGCCTGGCACAAATCCCAGCCACAGCCCCCCCCCCCACCAACCAGGGTTCCTCTGCTGTTTGCCCACTACAGCTGCTGGTGGGAGTGGGGTGCTGATGCCATCCAGCAGCCTCTTCTGGGCCTGGCAGGGTTGCTGGCTATGCCAGGAAATTGAGGTGCTACCACAGGTAGTAGTAGTAGCGTCCATTGACCTCTCCTTCTCCTGAAGAAAAGGAGTATGTGGCTGTCCATGCTCCCTTTCCTGCCTGGCCAGGAGTCCTGCCAAATCTGGAAGGGGTTGGTGGGAAGCAGTGGTGTTACTAGGAGAGTGCAGAACACACCAGGTGACACTCTAAGGGGGCTGACACCACTGCTCCTCAAACAACTGCTTTTGGGCAGAAACAGGCTGTGGCATTCATCTGAATCCCATTAAAATGATGAAGAGACAGGGTGAAGCTCACTGGGAGAAAGGAGGGGCCCCAGACTGTTTTATAAATTAAAATTTCACATTTCACATATATACACGCGTGCACACACACACATACACATATACATATATTAATTAAAAAATATATCTTTAAAAGCATCACATTTTACCAAATGTTCACTTGAAGCACATGAAACTATGTGTATGTAAATATATTTAGGTTGTGCATATGATACTGTAATTTAAAGGTATAATTTTAATTGTGTCAGTTGTTTATGTCACAGCTATTACCATTATATTCAGTGATGTATGGGAATTACAATTTATGAGCAATAGCAAGTACATTTCTATACTGCTCATCAGTGAACTAGCACTCCCTAGGTAGTTTACAACAAGCTGGGTACTCATTTTACCAACCTACAAAAGGACAGAAGGCTGAGTCAACCTTGGAGCCCCTCAGATTTAACTCAAAACCTTGTGGCTGCAGTACCAGAATTTAACCACTGTGCCTCCAGCACAAAAACATGACAAACGATTCTATATGGTGTGTTATAGGAAGAGATAACAGAATCATAGAATCATAGAGTTGGAAGAGACCACAAAGGTCATCCAGTCCAAACCCATGCCATGCAGGAAGTCACAATCAAGGCACCCCTGAGAGATGGCCATCCAGCCTCTGTTTAAAGACCTCCTAAGAAGGAGACTCCATCACTCTCTGAGGAAGTGTGTTCCACTGTCGAATAGCTCTTATTATCAAGAAGTTCTTCCTAATGTTGATGTGAAATCTCTTTTCCTGTTGTTTGAATCCATTGCTCCAGGTCATATTATCTAGAGTGGCAGAAAACAAGCTTGCTCTATCTTCAATATGACATCTCTTCAAATATTTAAACAGGGCTATCGTATCTTAACCTTCTCTTCTCAAGGCTAAACACATCCAGCTCCCTAAGTCTCTCCTCATAGAGCATGGTTTCCAGACCTTTCACCATTTTGGTCACCCTCCTCTGGACATATTCGAGCTTGTCACCATCCTTTTTGAATTGTGATGGCCAGAATTGGACACAGTATTCCAGGTGAGCCCTGACCAAAGCAAAATGGAGTGCCACTATTTCTTCCCTTGATCTAGACATTATACCTCTATAGTATCAATAGGGGTGATGGTGACACCATGAGTTACTTCACCAGGTGATATGAATCCTAAAGACACCACTGCTGGGCAGGAGCAACCTACTCCCATCAGGGGCCACAGTGTAGTGCCTTGTGCTCCATTCCTACCCACTGCCCTGTCCTTCACTGCTTGCCCCAGAAAGAAGCACAGGGCAGGGCAGCAGGAGGGAAGGCAGGCAGGCAGCGGTTTGCCAAGCATCTGGGAAAAGTGCTGTTGCTGCCCAACAGCCCCTTCTGGCTCATGAATAAAAACCCTATGCCACAAATCAGAGTTGACCTGAAAGCATGTAACAACAAAACACAGCCAACAAGAAGAATTAGTGTCACAGGACAAATAGTACATAAAATCAGTACATATAAAATGGAATAAAAAAACATAAAATACGGCACTTTGAAGCAATGTATGAAAGATAAACCCAAAGACCCAAGGGAAAAAAACTTGCATGGAATATTTTAGCAATATCTGTAATCTTAATTATGAATGTGTTGTAAAAGAAATTCAGACTGCAACACACAGAGAATTAGCCATGATTAAAGCAGCTATCATGAAACCTTTCATAACACTCAATAAACAGCAGTTTTATCTTTTAATTTCATACTGGAAGTGTCCTATAAGCTATTCTAATACTGAGACCTACTGCAAAATTACTGAAGTCCATTATTCTAACTGCATCTGTATCTACTACTTGCAGTTTCAAAGAGCAATTACCAAGATGCTACTATACTAAACAATTATATTACCTTGCTCTCAAGTACAATCTAGAGCTCCTGATCTCCCAAGACTACTTCACCATAGACTTTGTTGGCAAAGTGGAATCTCTAAGTATAAAGGCATGTATCTATGAACACTGAAATGCTCTTTTATTCATATCTGTTTGTGAGCTTCCAAGTGGCTGGCTAGCTACTGTTGGAAACAAATATTGATTTATACAGACCCTTGATCCAACAGACTTCTTCTTATGTTGTAATTATGGGCAAGATCTACAGCTCCTCACATATGATCATTGCTACAGCTTTTGGAGTGACTGAAGTGCTTGAATTCAGTCACTAATAATAATAATGATGATGATGATGATGATGATGATGATGATAATAATAATAATAAATTTTTATTTATAGCTTGCTCTTCTGTAGAAAACAATCAGAGCAGGGTACAACAGGATTAAAACATACAATTTAAAACAGTTCAACAACCCATTCCCAACCACCCGCCCCTTAAAGATAAATTAAATTAATAATAATTTAAAACCATCAACAAATTAAAAACATAATACATCCTCAGCATTGTTCTTAAACGAGGTGGGAGATGGCACCAGAGCAAGGGATCAAATCCCATTTTCAGATCGAGTTTTGGAGCCGGAATCTAGGAGCTTTCATGAAAGGCCTGCCGGAAGAGATGCGTCTTTAGAGCTTTTTTAAAGCAATCAAGAGATCTTATAAGATGCATCTTATCCAGCAGGCCGTTCCAAAGCTTGGGAGCGGTAGCAGAGAAAGTCATCTGGGAGGTCTGCAACAGCCTAGTTTTCACAGGCTGCAGCAGATTCCTCCCAAAGGATCGAAGTGTACGGGGGGGGGTCATACGGGGAGAGGTGGTCCCTGAGATAAGATGGGCCCAAGCCATGTAGGGCTTTAAAGGTTAAAACCAACACCTTGAACTGTGCCCGGAAATTAATCGGCAGCCAGTGGAGAGCCTTGAGCACTGGTGTTATGTGCTCTCTCCTAGGTGTTCCGGTAACAAGCCTGGCTGCCATATTTTGGACCAGTAGAAGTTTCCGGGTTAAGCACAAGGGTAGCCCTATGTAGAGCGCGTTACAGAAGTCCTGGCATGAGGTTACCAAAGTGTGTACCACAGATTCCAGGTCCTTCATGCCCAGGAAAGGGCGCAGCTGGCATATCAGCTGAAGCTGGTAACAGGCACTCCTGACTGTCGCGTTCACCTGACAAGTCATGTGAAGCGACGAGTCCAGAAGTATCCCCAGACTGCGAACAGAGTCCTTTGAGGAGAGTGTGACTCCATCTAGGATTGGAGACTGTATTCCCAAGCCTGGTTTCGGGCCTGTAACTGTCAGTACCTCCGTTTTGTCTGGATTCAGTTTCAATCTGTTTTCCCTCATCCAATCCATCACCGCCGCAAGACAGTCATTAAGAGGAGAGACGTCATCTGAAGTCTGTGCTGATGATCTGGACATGGAGAGGTATATCTGAGTGTCATCAGCGTACTGAACACACTGAGCTCCATGCCTCCAAATGATCTCGCCCAGCGGCTACATATAGATATTAAATAGCATCGGGGACAGGATGGCGCCCTGAGGGACACCACAATTCAGCTTGATTTTAGAAGAGCAACTGTCCCCAAGCCTCACCCTTTGGGATCTGCCGGAGAGAAAGGACCGGAACCACTGAAGAGTGGTGCCTCCAATCCCCATCTCCCTCAGCTGATCCAAAAGGATGGAGTGATCTACAGTGTCAAAAGCTGCGGGGAGATCCAAGAGCACCAACAGGGTCACACTACCCCTGTCAATACTCAGGCGGAGGTCGTCGGCCAGAGCGATCATGGTAATCTCAACCCCATGTCCTGTCCTGAAGCCGGTTTGAAATGGATCAAGATAATCGGTTTCATCCAAGACGGCTTGGAGTTGGGAGGCAACTGCTCTCTAGATCACCTTTCTCAAAAACGGGAGCAAGGACACTGGTCTATAGTTGTTCCTGTCCCGGGGGTCAAGGGAAGGTTTCTTCAGGAGGGGCTTAACAGCCGCCTCCTTCAGGCAAAATGGTAAGGTACTTTCCTTAAGTGTCCAAACAGCTGAATGGGTTTCTCGGAGACCACAGTGCTGGCCATATCCCTGTGCCATCAGGATCACCACCACTAAAAGCACCCCCCCCCCATGTCACCTCTTTGTGCATGAATCCAGAAGCTTCATTTCATGCCTGGTTTACCACTGTACAAGTTCTTTGTTTATGCATGTGTGGACAAACACTATGTATTTTGTTGCTGCCAGATTTTGGCTTCTATTTTTCTTTTGATCAATGTTTTTGTCAGGAACTAAAGGCAGAGGCATGCCTCTCATAAAAGCAGAGAGGGCACCTTTTGCTCTTGGTGAAAGCAGATTAGATGGCCAGGCTTTTGTTGCTAATTAACTGCCCTTGAGTTGATCTTTTCTCATAGCGACCCTATGGATGAGACATCTCCAAGACCCACTGCTCTGCTTAATTTCTGCAGCCCTATAAAGCCCATGACCTCCTTAATAGAGTCCATCCATCTGGCATGTGGCCTTCCTCTCTTCCTACTTCCTTCTACCTTTCCCAGCATTATTGTCTCTTCCAATGAGTCCTTCCTTCTCATGATGTGTCCGAAGTACGACAGCCTCAGTTTGGTCATCTTGGCTTCCAGGGAGGTTTCCGGCTTCATCTGCTCTAGGACCCATTTGTTTGTCCTTTTGGCTGTCCATGGGATCCTCAGCACTCTTCTCCAGCACCACATCTGAAATGAATTGATTTTCTTCCTGTAATCTTTCTTAACTGCCCAGCTCTCACATCCACACATGATAAGGAATATTTTCTTTCATAGCCACCCTCCCCATTCTTAATCTTCTTCTGATTTTCTGACCGCAGTTCCCATTTCTATCAATGTTTGATCCCAGGTATGGATATTCTTTTACTATTTCTATTTCTTCATTGTCTAGGCTGAACTGTGAAGGTCCTAGGTGGCCATTATTTTTGTTTTCTTTATGTTCAACATTAATCCTGCCTTTGCACTTTTTTCTTTGATCTTCCTTAATAGGTGTTCTGGGTCTGTGAGGTTTTCTACTAGCATTATGTGGTGTCATCTGCATGTCTTAGATTGTTGATATTCCTTCCTCCTATTTTCACTCCTTCTTCTTCTGTTTCCAAGGCTGCTTTTCTTGTAATATGTTCTGCATACAAGTTGAACAGATAAGGCTGAAAGAATACAGCCTTGTCTGTCTCCTTCGCCAATTGGGAACCATTCTGTTTCTCCGTGTTCTCTGACAGTAGCCTCTTTTCCTGAGTACACATACCTCATCAGGACTATCAGATGTTTTGGCACTCCCATATCTTTAAGGGCAATTCATAGCTTTTCATGATCTATGCAATCAAAGGCTTTGCTATAGTCTATAAAACACATGCTGATTTTCTTTTCGAAATCCCTGGTGCACTCCATTAGCCATCGTATGTTTGCAATGTGGTCCCTAGTGCCTCTCCCTTTCCTGAATCCCGCTTGAACAGCTGGGATTTCTCTCTCCATTTAAGACTGGAGTCTATGTTGCAGAATTTTGAGCATGATCTTGATTGCATGAGAGATCAGTGCTATGGTCCTATAGTTGCTGTAGTCTCTTGTGTCTCCCTTTTTGTGAATGGAGATGTATATTGATCGCTTCCAATCTGTCAGCCATTGTTTTGTTTTCTATATTTGTTGACATATGTTGGTTAGCACTAGAGTTAACTCTGTCAATATGGATTGCTGTAATTCAATTGGAATATCATCTGTTCCTGGTGATTTCTTTTTCACTATTTCTCTTATTGTAGTTTCCATCTCACTTTTAGAATGTGAGGTTCATAAAAAAAGATGTATATAGGAATATTTCAGTTAACAAAGCCTCTGACAAAGAAGCTGCTTCTTACAAAGTTTTTAATGTTCATCTAATCTCTCCTTTCCTTCCTTTTCTTCCCCAACTGGCAGTTGTGTAGCAGCATTGGCACTGGTAAAGGAAGGCTGATGAAACATAGATTTTTGCCAGAGTGTGTCTGCAGTAAGCAATGCAATAAACCTTAAGCTGGGAAAGAATAGGATTCTGCTCTAGCAGATCCTACTGTAGCCTTGTGTGCATCCATACAACAGGCAAGGTAACAGCAGCTGTTTCAGAATTCCTTGCTCTGCATACATACTTATTTAATTTATATCCCACCTTCTTCCCAACATGGGTTCCAAGGTGGTGTATAATCCTATAAAAAGCACAACATAACTTTAAAAACTCTTAACAGAAAAGTTAAAACACAATTAAACTAAATTTTCATTTAAAAAACAAAAATTAAAAATGCAAGTTAAAAACAATTTTAAAGCACACATAAAACATGATAAAATAGGAGCAACACTCCCCATTAAAACCTCCATCAGCTACAACATATTCAAAACCAAATACCACCATAACTAAAAAGCTCTTTACCTGGCAGAGGAAACACACTAGGAAGGGAGCCAAACAGACCTCCCAAGGAAGGGAATTATTGGAACAACAAAACAGAGAGAAAAGGGGAGACCAAATAAGCCTGCATCATCAGGTTCCCATGCAAGTTTAAAAAAGGCCACTAAAATGGAACTCATAAGAAAAGTAGAAGCTGGTAAAAGAAAAAAAATCATCCTTGACATATTTTGGAAGAAGTATTAAAATAGTCTTCAGAAGGTTCAAAATGATTTTATCTATGCAAGATTTACCTAACTTGGTTGTTTGTTTGTTTTTTGTGCATACTGTTAATATTGAATTTAAAAATTTACTGAGGCATGTTGAATGGCTTTCTTTTTTGTAGCATAGGAATCTATTCCTATTCTTTCCATGGTAGAATCAGTACCAGAATTTCTGTTAAAGAAGTAATGTCCAGGAACACATCTACTTCATTAAGAAATGTATATCTGAATACCTTCAGTATATTTCAGAATGATGCCCTTCTACATGTTTTGTGAAACAGAACCTGTGGTAGATCACCACAGGAAAGGTTCATATAAACACTGAATGTTCACCACATGCCCGGGAAAAAAAAATCTTTGATGTGCTACTCTTACGAAGGCTTAGCTAGAAATGGAGAGTCTTGTTAGAGTTTGCAGATGTGTGGTTTCTAGTGTCAGCAGCAACGTGAGAAGTGTATTAAACTCTAGAGATAGTAGTTTTGAGTCAAAAAGAACAACATGAAATGATCAAGGAAAAATGCACAAAATAAAAAGCTACTATGCATGAATACCTTCAAGAAACAGAAATACAAGCATTATGTTTGACAGTATACCTTTAACATAAATGCTCCTTTCTGTATAAATGCTTTATCTTTAAAAGAATGTATGGAACAAAGGACTACAAAAAGGGAAAAAAGATTAGCATTCTGAAACATTTAATACTTATTCTTAAGATAAGGGCCAATTCGCTCTCAATTTTCATATAATTATGGGAAATCCTAATGCATTTAAAAACTGAATGTAGCCAGGGAATTGTTTTCTTACAGATGTACACAGGGTTATCTTACAGCTTTTAAGATCAAATAAAATACAAAAATCCCAAAATGTTTTCATAAAAGCCAGTTCAAATGTTACAATAATCTTATAATAACTGAACTTCAAGATGGAAATTTTAGGGAAATAACTGCAGATAATTTTCTTTTGACAGAACTTGTCTATTACTGATTTTTTTCTGCAACAGTACCACCAACAAAAGCTATAGCAACTTCCAATGGCATCAATAAAGATGAAAAAGATTTTAAAAAGAGCACTGAAACTAAGAAACACTCAGAAAAAGATTAATTTTCAATATGATTTAATCAATTCTCACTTGTGGGCTATTTTCGTTACTAAAAAAACCCATCCATAACCATAACTTTGGTATGACTGTACATCAAAAATATATATATCAAGCAATTAAACAACATTCTATTTTGACTGACAGATTAAAATAAATTCAATAAAATGTCTTAGTCATTAATTAGATGTCACTTTTAACCAACAAAAAATAAATTAAGCTCAGATTAATTTTCCATTGTGGCTTAAAATTGAAATACTTGGTGAGGTAACTCTGGGTTAATGCCCTGGAATAAACCTGTAATGTTAAATGAATTTGTAGGTGTACTAGGAGCAGTCTCAAGCATTATTTAATTGTATCTTATTTCAAGGCAATAAATAAATATTATAACACTGTAACGTCATTAAGATAATAGTTTGGCTCAGTACTAAAAGCATGGTCACTTATATGCACTTAAGTAACCTCAAATATACAGTGTCTCTCTTGAAAATCATGAAAGTTCTACAGAAAATATGGGTTACTTTAGATTAAAAATGGGGCCATGCCATTTTGCAGCACTACCTTTCACCCTTAAGAAGGAACAGTCCAGAAAACTATCCTAGAGATAACCACTAAAGGTCACACACAAAGTTCTTCCACGTCGCCACAATTTTAAAAAGCTGTTAACCTGACCTACTTTACAGTAGAAACGTATTACTTTAGGAAATGTCCCTTACAACCAGTGAAATACATTATGGAACATTTTTTAAAAATGCTTTTCATGTCTTTTTTCAAAGTTGCTCAAACATACATGCAACAAACATTGCATGGCCTAAATCCAATGCAAGGTTGGTGCTGTGGGCCAGGGTGATGAAAATCCCATTCCATTCCCACCCTGCAGCTCTTGGAAGGTATCTGAAAAGCGGTTCCAGACAATCTCTTGAGCCCTCGAGCTGCGTCTCAGGATGCAGGGAGGAGTAATTTGCTGGAGAAGGGGCTACCCTAGTCTGGTCAGTAGTGCAGGTAAAATAAAATTGACAGAGAAGGGTGAGGCGTCTAAACGGAATAAATGGGAAAGAATGTTGACTCCTGCCTTGCAGTTGGCGCATGGAGTAAAAACCCAAAGGAAGTGGATTGCTCCACTTGCCATCCTGAGAAAAGGAGATCTCCTCTCTTCACAAATTAAGGACTGCAGCCTAATTTTGTTAATAACGATTTAGTTGTTTTTACAGCAGTCAAATAATGGTGGAACTCAAGCCACTGACATTTTGTACAAGAATAGATAAGCAAGATTGTAAGCTTTTAAAAATTAAATATGAGAGAGATTAATCATGCTTCAGTTCCATGGAAATCACTAGAACAAGTTAGTCATGGCCATACCCCAATCTCTGAACGTACTGTAGACTCACTACAATCAATCAATTAATCAATCCATTTTATTAATGCTTAAGCCAAAGGCCATTCGCCTGATGAATATTTAAAACCAGTAACAAAATTTCCATATTATAAAATGCTCCGTCAAGTCATTAACATCTGAATATTGTACAATGGACATAATACATAACATACATAACTACAGCCCTGTACCATTCTGTGCCTGATGACAAAGGACAATGGAGGGAGATCAGGTAAGTGTACAGTATTAGTATGTCTCTGTAGTCTACTGTGAAATGATTACATCCTCTGCTAAAGTCCACTGGGGACCTCAGAAGGTCTCAGTAGAAGCACTCTAGACTTTAGGAGAGACGATTTCAATAAACTTAGAGAAATACTGGGAGTGATCCCATGGTCAGGAATACTACAAGAGAAGGGAGTTCAAGACGGATGGCAGTTTCTCAAAAGGGAGATATTGAAGGCACAATTTCAAACAGTTCCAATGAGGAAGAAAAATGGAAGATGTCTCAAGAAGCCAGGATGGATGACTAAGGAACTTTCAAATGAGCTAAGTTTTAAACGGAACATGTATAAGAAATGGAAAAATGGGGAAATCACGAAAGAGGAATTCAAACAAATAGCCAGCACATGTAGGGATAAAGTCAGAAAAGCTAAAGCGCAGAATGAACTCAGGCTGGCTAGAGAGGTTAAGAACAATAAAAAGGGCTTTTTTGGATATGTCCAAAGCAAAAGGAAGAAGAAGGAAACAGTAGGGCCACTGCGTGCAGAAGATGGCAAAATGCTAACAGGGGACAGAGAAAAGGCAGAATTACTGAACACCTTCTTTGCTTCAGTCTTCTCAGAAAAGGCAAAGGGTGCTCAACCTAAGGATAATGGAACAGGAGACAGAATAGAGGAATTTCAGCACAGAATAAGTAAAGAGGTAGTACAGGAATACCTGGTTAACCTAAATGAATATAAATCTCCAGGACCAGATGAACTACATCCTAGAGTATTAAAAGAACTGGCAAATGTAATATCAGAGCCATTGGCAATAATCTTTGAGAACTCCTGGAGAACAGGAGAAGTCCCAGCAGACTGGAGGAGGGCAAACGTTGTCCCCATCTTCAAAAAGGGAAAAAAAGAGGATCCCAACAATTATCGTCCAGTTAGTCTGACATCAATTCCAGGAAAGGTTCTAGAGCAGATCATTAAGCAGAGAGTCTGTGAACACTTAGAGGCCAATGCCATAATCACAAAAAGCCAACATGGGTTTCAGAGAAACAAGTCATGCCAAACGAACCTGATCTCTTTTTTTGATAAAATTACCAGCTTGGTAGATGAAGGGAATGCTGTGGATATAGTATACCTCGATTTCAGTAAGGCCTTTGACAAGGTTCCCCATGACATTCTTGCAAACAAGCTTGCAAAATGTGGGATAGACAAGTTAACTGTTACATGGATTTGTAATTGGTCGACTGGCCGAACTCAAAGGGTGCTCAGCAATGGTTCCTTTTCATCCTGGAGAGAAGTGACCAGTGGAGCGCCACAGGGTTCTGTCCTGGGCCCAGTGCTATTCAATGTCTTTATTAATGATTTGGATGACAGAATTGGGGGCATACTTATCAAATTTGCAGATGACACTAAACTGGGAGGAGTAGCTAATACCCCAGAGGACAGGATCAAAATTCAAAATGACCTGAATAGACTAGAAAGCTGGGCCAGTGCTAACAAAATGAAATTCAATGCGGAGAAATGTAAGGTTCTACACTTAGGGCGGAAAAATGAAATGCACAGATATAGGATGGGGGACACCTGGCTGAATGAAACCACATGTGAATGGGATCTAGGAGTCCAAGCAGACCATAAGCTGAACATGAGTCAACAGTGTGATGCGGCAGCTAAAAAAGCCAATGCAATTTTAGGCTGCATCAATAGAAGTATAGTTTCTAGATCAAGGGAAGTTATAGTGCCACTCTATTCTGCTTTGGTCAGGCCCCACCTGGAATACTGTGTCCAGTTCTGGGCACCACAATTCAAAAAAGATGTGGAGAAACTGGAGCATGTCCAAAGGAGGGCAACTAAGATGGTGAAGGGTCTGGAAACCATGCCCTATGAGGAACGCCTTAGGGAACTGGGGATGTTTAGCCTGGAGAAGAGAAGGTTAAGAGGTGATATGATAGCCCTGTTTAAATATTTGAAGGGATGTCATATTGAGGAGGGAGCAAGCTTGTTTTCTGCTGCTGCAGAGACTAGAACGCGGAACAACGGATGCAAACTGCAGGAAAAGAGATTCCACCTCAACATTAGGAGGAACTTCCTGACAGTAAGGGCTGTTCGACAGTGGAACACACTCCCTTTAAGGGGTCTTTAAGCAGAGGCTGGATGGCCATCTGTCAGGGATGCTTTGACTTGGAGTTCCTGCATGGCAGGGGGTTGGACTGGATGGCCCTTGTGGTCTCTTACAACTCTATGATTCTATGATTCTATGTAATCATTCTGTATCTAGCTGTAGGGACACAGCTGGATGGTTCTCCCATCCCCACCCTGCTCTCCACTAAGCATGGTATGGAGGGTGGGGGGATGTGCTTCAGTGATCCCACAAAAGGTCTTCGGGTGGGGGGGGGGGAGAAGGGAAACCAACCTTCTAATTGGCCAAAAGGAAATATATGCACACATACAGTTGACTTATGCTTTGCATGCCACAGCTGACTTATGCTTGTGCATGCCACTGACAGGATGCCAGCCAAAGCGTGACTGATGCTGGGTTCCACCAACTGAAAGGTGAGAGTGCTAAAGAAATCCCAATGCTACATATAAAAAGTATCAACAAATAGCACAATTAATAACCAAACAATATATCAAAACCCAGCAGAAATGATTGCATCCAGCACTATCAGTTCAAGTAAGTGATCCTTGCTGATTCAGAAATATTCTCCCTTAGACAACGCTCACATTCACCAGAACATTTCTGAAGTGATAACTAAGAGCCAACCTTTTATTTGGAGATGAGGATATGACCAGCTGATCTGATACCTTGCCCCTCTATTCAAACAAATATAGCACTACAAGCATTATTAAATGCCTGCCTGCAGAACTGGTGACCAAACTGTGGCAGGATTAGCTCTTGACAAACTTGATAATTCCAGGCATGCATCAAAACCTAGAGTTTTAACAAGCTTCTGGATGGCCCCCACATCTAATTGGTGGGCTCCACTGGGCATGCTCTTGTTATGTGCCCTCAAGTTTATTCTGATTTATGGTGACCCTGATTTTCTGGCAAAATATAATCAGAGGAGGTTTATCAATGCCTTTTTCTAAGGCTTTGAGAGTGTGATTTGCCCAGGGACACCTGGTGGGCTTTTATAGCTGAACAGGAATTTGAACCTTGGTTTCCTGGAGACCTAGCCCAATACACAAAGCCAAACAATTACATTGGTTCTGCATGATTGGGAATGACTGGTAACAAATTATGCAATTCTTATAAATCAAGTTAATGTTAGGCAATATTCTGCACATGGTTTCCATTTACTATAGGTCTGAAAAATATGGGCCAAAAGAGCCAGCTTTAGACTAATCTGGGCCCATGACATTCAGATGTTGCACCCCCCCCCCCCCCTAGATCAGGCCAAAACTGCACCATGGCCTCCTATGGCAGCCCATATCCAGCCACAAAAAGAATGCCAAAAAAAAAAAAAAGAGAAAGAAAGAAAGAAAGAAAGAAAGAAAGAAAAGAGCTCCTTGCCAGCTGTCTGTAGTGGACCATGGTGGCCTCTGGTCCTACCCCATACTCGCGGCTGAGGCTTATTTCTCCTCACTACTCAGTGTACAAAGGGCGTTGACATTTTTATGACATTTATTTCTATAATAAACATATCAGGTTAGACTGACAAATAGTGATTTGTCCAAGGCCACTGAGCAAACTTTATGGCTGAAAGGGGATCTAAAGCTTTAAAAGGCTCCAAAGTTCAAGGTTTGAACAGATCTACGGTGGATGAGCGATGATGGTGCATTCCTCCCAGGTTTCATTACAGCTGTATAAAAAACAGCAGCTACAGAGTGACATACCTGGTTCTTCTGACCTCGCATAGCATCAACTTCATATTCAGCATACTGTGGATCCTTAGCAGGGTCACTGACTTCTTTGAAAACACCGATATTCTGAAATGTGCAGATAAAATAGTAAAACACAGTCTTCTCCTCCTTGCACCGCAACAATTTAGGCTTATCTTGGAATATCTCTACAGCTGGGTGGGGATAATTTTTCAGTCAACCAACCATATTCCTCACAGCCAGGTAGAGTTCATGACAATCTCTCACATGTGTGTGTATCTTCAAGTCACCAGTGACCTATGGTGACCCCATAAATATCATGGGGTTTTCTTGCACACACACATTCATCCTAACTCCTCTTTTATACATATCCACACATAAACACACATGCATCTTCATTAATATATTCAGGTATGCTTCAGTTAACAAAACCTCAGACAAAAGCTTGATTTGTTTCCTGTTTGCTTTCTCCTTCTCAGTGTATGCCATAGAAAGACAGCAGGCACCCAGACAGCTACACCAGAAAGAATGCAGCTGAAAATCAAGGGCTGTAGTTTAGGTGGACAGAGTATGTGGGCCAAGTTTGGCTTATGGAGCACAAGTTTCCCATCCATACCCTGGAGTTTGCTTCTCTACCTTCAATGAGTCAAGGACAATAATCTTCATCATTACAGAGGATGAATTTAACAATTCTGTGTCCTCTGCCCTAACTTGTCAGAAGGAATCATGTGAGACAGCAATCCAACTGGATGTGCCAGATGTATAAATTGTTGTTTCCACTTGGCGGTTCAAAAGTCCTGACCCCAGCCATGAAAAAGTCTGTTCAGGCAATTGGCAAGTCCATATAATTCTTGCTATGTTGTGAATCATGCAGCAGGGTCACATGTTTCCAAAGGTATATGTAAGCTTGTTGTGTGCTTCAAGTAACTTCTGACTTGTGGCAACCCTATGGCAAATCTATCATGGGGTTTTCTTGCTAGAATTTATTCAGAGGGGGTTTGCTATTGCCTTCCCCTGAGGCTGAGAGAGTGTGACTTGCACAAGGTCCCTAAGTAGGGATGCAATTCCTCATCTCCAAGTGTCCTAGAGTCCAGCACTCAAACCACTACATCACACTGGTTCTCAATCACTTCTAAATTATTTGGGATTGGACTGGAGCCTTACTGAAACAAACAAGACTTTCACAACAGTTAACTTGACCCAAAACTCCAATACCTAGATTTAACAAATACTATGGTAATAATTAAGTTTTATAAAAAATAAGATTTTTAAAATGAAAAAAATATGCATACTTTGGGTGGAAATGCTTTCTCAAATACTTTCTTCCATAGATCCATAGGTGATTGGGCATGCAGTTTTCCAATATCACTGTCAGAAGCAGGTGGTGGGCCTAGTAATCATAAGAAGTGTAACTATATTCACTCAGTAATTAAAAAGAGTAAGCTACGGTAGATGGTTCACTTAATATCCTCAACAATGTAATGAGAGTGAAGAAATGAGAGCATTAAATGGCTTAATTGTGGAGAACTATAAAACTGAAGTTTCTGAGTGTTGTCACCAATTCTCTAATATTCAAGTTAAATATGAAATCTGATACAGATTTTCTTGGGAGCACTTCCTATTGAACTTCAGAGTGAATAAACACAGGATCATGGTATAGAGATGATGTTGTATTTCATATATTCACAAACACCATTAAAATTTCCCAACCCATTTTTCCCTCAAAACTACATCCATATACATTTCATAGATGTGTCAGAGGGAGATTTTTCTTTTTACTTGTTTTTTCTTTGCATTCTCTGTATTAATGAAGCTTTATGCATGGCAGACATAACAGAAAAGAAAATCACCAACCTATTTGACTAAGAGAGTCCATTCCTGCTGGGATAAACAGTGGTTTATTCTGATCCAAAGACATGGATTTTCTTTAAAAATATGAAAAGAATACAATTAATTATCAACATCGACCAAAAGCACAATCCAACAAAAATAAGTTAACAAATATCCTGGACTAAAATCAATTGCTAGATATTGTAGCACCTTTGAGACTAACTGGAATCAATGGAATTAGTGAAGAGATTTAATGGATCTAACTTTTACTAGTTTGTTCCCCAAGTCTTCAGTGTTTATATGTCTTCCACCAGCAGATGCCCTGACAAATTTATTAATATTTTTGTCTACCACAACTAAAGTTAGCTCAGATTTTACTTTTATTTTTTATGTAATTTATATCCTGCTTTTCTTACAAAATGGGATCAAAGTAGCTGTGTTAGTCTCTTGCAGCATAAAAACATAGAAGGGATGGGGAGAATAATGTGGCAACACCTTTAAGACTAGCTGGTTTTTATTTTATCAGGAACTTTAGTGGATATAAACCTCTTCTTCAGATGCAATACATAGTGATGTCCAGACCACAAGATATAAAGCATATGTTTACACTGCTGTGACAGTGGGAGTGAGATGTAACAGGAGCCAGAAAGAAGTCAATCTTTCCCTAAACCTCCTTGGACATGCAGTACAGGATTTAAAGGTTACAATAAATTACAAAGGAACACTAGAAATATAAACAGCTGAATGTGAAGTCAAAGACTTTCAAGGCAGACATCTATCTTTTTGGTGGGTTTTTCAGGCTATGAGGTCGTACTCTAGAAGAGTTTATTCCTGATGTTTAACCAGCAGTTGTTGCTGACATCTTCAGAGATCTCTAAAGATGCCAGCCACAGCTGAGGGTGAAACATCAGGAATAAAGTCTTCTAGAGTACGGCCTCATAGCCCGACCCCCCCCCCCCCCAAAAAAACTATAAAAAGCTGAATTATTCGTCAATTATAGTGACAAATTCTGATCCTTTAGCAGAGGTAGAAGAAAGAAATGGTTTCCTGGCACACTACATGTATTAATACAAGAATCTTTGCTACTGCACATGTAATAAATGGACTCTTCTCAGAGATTCTGAACCCAAGGATACTCTGATAAGCAGATTTATTGTTTTCACACATCAACAACTACTGTAAAGATCTGAAAGACCTTATCAGGGCAGCTCTTTGAAAATTTAGGACAAAGGTCATGATTGGCATCTTTCTAGATCCTGTTACATTCTGTCCCTCTCTCACAATACATATGTGTAAAAACATATTATATCTTGAGTTCTGGCTATCACTCCCTACTGCATCTGAAGAAGTGGGTTTACATCCATGAAAACTCCTGCTAAAATTTTTAAAATCTTAAAGGCGTTACTACCTTCTTATCCCCTCCCTTCCTCCTTTTTAAGCAGAAAGAGACTTAAAGGTGTGACTACATACCTTTCCCCCTCCCCTCCCCTCCCTCCTTTTTAGTCTGAGAAAAGTAACTTTTCCAAGTTTTAGGAGGTCTCCAGCCTCTGAGGCAGAGATCTTCTGAAACCCTTTAATCAGAGATTGTTCAAATTTATGGCCTATGACTGAATGTGGAAGGCTCCAAAACACATGTTTTACTACTGAGTTATGCAGTGTGCCTTCCCCATAAATACAACCCCATTCCCTGCAGTTGCAAAATCTTTCCCAAGATTTAAATTCTTGATATCTTATATATTACACTGCCAGCAAAAACAGACCAACAAATCCATTTAGAATCTGCTTCCATGCCTGAATCCATGACTGCTTTATCATCTTTAAAGATTAAACACAAGTCCTGACAAACATTTTTGTTTAATAGTTTTTTGTGGAACTTTCAGGCTATGTGGCCATGTTCTGGAAGAGTTCCTTTCTGACGTTTTGCCAGCATCTGTGGCTGGCATCTTCAGAGAATGAGAGCCTGGAAAAGGATGGAGATATATATCCTGTGTGACCCTGGGAAGGAAGGAGTAATTTGCAAACATATTGTTCTGTTGCTAATGGCAGTCCTCAGGGTGAGAGGATATGCAAACAAGGATTAATGTCTGCTAACTGATGCTCATTGTCTGCTGGGAATCCCCTGGCCTTAGGCTGTTTCTCTTTTGCATACGTTGAGTCTTGACTTTGCTGTCCTTCAAGACTGGGAACCAAGCCTTGTTTAAACTTTTGTTTAAAATGAATACCCATCTTCTACTACTACTACTACTACTACTATTATTATTATTATTATTATTATTATTATTATCATCATTATATTAACCTTTATTTATATAGCGCTGTAAATTTACACAGTGCTGTACATACAATCTTTTAATTAGACAGATTAATTAATCTATATTCAATTAAGAGATTAAAAATAATAGAAAACTGATTAGCTTACCCTCTATCAAAGCCAAATGCTAAGTGGTTAATGAAAGTACGTGTTTTTAATAGCAGAGCTTCAGATTTGCTGGTGAACTGAGAACAAAATATAAAGCTTGTGTTACAGTCTTCATGGGAAGCATAATAAAATACCACTGCAAAGACATTCATAAGTCATGACATGGCTGTTATGGTTAAGGGGTGCATTTTCTGTGTCATGTGGTTAGCATTATACTATTTTGACTTTCCCACAAGCAAGTGTTCTCTGTAGTTTGGGGTATAACTATAACCTATAGGCAACTACATGCAGGTATAGCCCAACAGCCCACTTCTTTGCTGAAAAAGGTGGAGAAATTGAAGGTGAAAGTGGTAAGGGGGACTTAAACTCTTTCTACTGTTGTTCCTCTTCAAGTCCCTTCCTCATGTTGTTTAGGAAGCTTAGAACCAGCTTCTTCCAGCTGATAGTAAATCATAGTTTATATTTTACCAATACAAACAAAACAAACAAACAGCTTCATTTGTATACCACTTCATACTGCCTAAGCAGTGTCTAAAGAGTTTATAACTGTAAGTTAATTGCCCCCAACAATCTGGGCACTCATTTTAGCGACCTCAGAAGTATGCAAGCCTAAGTCAAGCTTGAGCCCTTTTGATGGTATTGAACTCACAACCTTATGGTTTTGAGTGAGTGGCTGCAGTACAGGCATTTAACCACTGCGCCACCAGGGCTCCTGATACAGCAATTTTTGGTTTGCTCAAATTGTAGCTTCCCTCTCCTATCAAGATTCTGATACCCAGATGCACTGTTCTATGTTACACTTAGGCCCTACAACTGTAAACAATAAAGCTATGCCATTTATATTCCAATATTTTGTATCTTTTGGGTTAGATACCTCAACCACTGTTCACTGCTAGGCATGCACATTTTGGGCCTAAAAAAATTAAAAGGGGAAAAAAGGAGCTAATTGTTGTTTCCAAATTGATTAATTTGCCTCAATATTGCAAAGACTAGTAGTGCTGTCCTGAGATTTGTACACTATGCAGAGCAAGAGAAAATATTTCTACTGTCAACAGCAGTAGGCTAGTAGACTGAACAGCAACAAAACAATGCAGCAACTCTTCATTTCCTTAGAGGCTCCCTTGTTTAGAGCTCCAAAAGCAACTCCCTTTACTTTGAAATATCAAGCTACTTTCTTCCCTGATGCATTTTAACATTAAAGCAGCATTTCTGTATATGCATTTTCTCAACAACATGCACAACTGCACCAGCTTTTATCATGCCAATTTTAATTGCCATTTTCTATACCTTAACATCTCCCAAATGTTTTAACTTGACCATGCACCTTCTTCCTTGCACTCCACAGCTGCCAGTATTGAGACTAACTGTTGGAAAGCTCAGTGGTGAGAGTGATGATTCATACAAGGAAGTACTATTTTACACAATGCACAGGCAAACTATAGAATTCACTTTCAAAAAATAGTGATGGCTACTCATTAGGACAGTTTTTAAAAAGAATAAGCCAAATCCACACATCTCTCAATAGCTACTAGCCAAGATGCCTAGCAGCTATTCAGGGCTAGGAGTCGGTACACCTCTCAATACCCACAGCTGAAGGACGCAAGGAGGAAGGTGATATTGTACTCATACTCTGCTTGTGTCTTCTAATAAGCATCTGATTGATCACTAGGGGAACAGAATCGTAACCTAGAAACCCTTCAGCCCAATCCAGTGTAGTTGTTTTTTCACAGCTGTAACAAAGATTTGCATTAATGAGTTTTGACAGAACAATACCAAGCCTTTCCCAATATGGAACCTGTCTTTTTTCATCACGGCTGCACACTCAAGTTGGTGTTTACAGTAAAACCAAAGGGCTTTAAAAGTAGTTAACTTTGGTTGGACCATGTCCATAATAGGTAGAAATATACCTACCACTAAAGATGCTCCATAATAATGAGAAACAAATCGAAGTGTTTTGCATATTATTTTTTTCATTTCAGAATCAAATTCCTATACAAACAAGATCAGAGATATCAATGAATTTTTAATTTGCTATTTTTTCAGGTTTTGTTTTATAATTTAGCATCAACAATTCACAAATTGACAGTTTCAAGCTAGGCAAATACACTTTCCACCTCAATACTACTATTTATAAAATTACTGTCTACCATTTATTATTCTTCATCTTATTCATCATTTCTCCCAAAGATAAAAGGATTCAGCAATAGATCATTCAAATGTTTGAAAACAGATTTATTAAGAGACAGATTCTTTTTGTTAGTTTGTGAAGCAATAAGTTTCAGAATAGCATTTATCCATATTCTTTATTTTCTGATTTGAAATGTATATGAAATATGGAAATGGCTTTTTTAAATCAATTGTTTAAAATGTGCAGTTAATTCAAGAAGTTAAAAAAAACTAAATTAAAAGAAACCCTGAATGGTGATGCCAGTGTGGTGGACAGACCCACTGGTATCCAAATTTTAAGGTCACTTAAAATTACAAATACATAGTAGTATCTGTAGAGTCTAGTCATTATATGTACTTCTACTTCCAGAAACTGGTTCACCTGACTATTCCCATTCCATAAACCTTAGTTTGCAGGGCCTTTCTGTGGATTAATTTCTGATGTAAACCTAATTTTTCAGGATATTCAGACCCCACTGCACCCTGGCCACTCTACCTGGCAGCCTTTTCAGGAGCTGAAAAGTTGCTTGGGAGGGTTTTCCAGATCTTCAGAGCTGTTATTTTGGGCATGGGGTGTGTGCTCAGGAGAGTTTCAGCAGAGAGAGGGTCTGGCACTCCATTCACTCATGCTGAATCTCACTCTTGTGTGAGCGAAGTCCAGCAACTGATCACAGAATCATAGAATTATAGCAATGGATGCAACATCAAGGTCCATTTAGTCTATGAGGATCAAAATGTGGTCTTGAGATTAAAGTTTCCCATTTGAGATGTAATGGAAAATGAATGGTTTAATAGAATCTGGAGGTTTTCCATTACAGTGTGTGAGAGAAAAGAAATGAATAGAAAGAGGACATGCATGGTATAACACTTGCCCTTGTAAATCATGGTCTGAGACAGTTGTGTCAGAACGAGGCCAATATCTTCTTCTTTTCAGCATTTTATTGGCCACTGTGTGTGTAATGTATCCTTCATACATGGTTACCCAGTTATACCTAGTAACTGTAAACATAAATTCTGATTTTGGCCACTGTGTGTATGTGTGTACCTCAAAAATTAACAATTTTTGTCAAAAATGTCTATTCATTTTCAAGGAACATGTCTGAGCAATTCTGGGGAAACTGTATTACTTAACAAAACAAGCAACCAAGTAAGCAAAGAAACCAAGGTTTGCATTATGAGGAATTATGCAGTAATGGCCCCTGGAAAGCGTGTATTATTGCTGCCACCTAGGGGGCTAAGAATGCTTTCAAAACCATACTATGCACTGCTTCCTGATGCTCAAACTACACGTGAAAATGAGGGAGAAGATTTCTACAGAAACCATGGTCTGCCAAAAAGAAGAATGAATGGTCCTTAGAACAAATAAGCCTGAATTCATTAGAAAGGAAGAAGGTATCATTCTGCTGAATTCATTAGAAATATATCCTACTTTGGATGCATTGTGAGACAATGTGACTTACTGGAAAATATAATATTGGGTAAAATACAAGATCTGAAGAGCAGTTGATAACCAAAGGGATTTTGGAGGGTTGTTATTCATTTGTTGCTGTTAACTGCCTTTGAGTTGACTTCAATTCATGGTGACCCTGTGAATGAGACATCTCTGAGACTCCTATCCTCAGCTCCTCCACTCAGCTCCTGCAAACGTAGGGACATGATCTCCCTGAATGAGTCTAACCAGACATGCTGTCTCCCTCTCTTTCTATTGCCTTCCACCTTTCCTAGCATTATTATCTTTTCTAATGAATCACGCCTTCTCATGATGTAGCTGACATATGACAGCCTCAGTTTAGTCATCTTGGTTCCCAAGGAGAGTTCAGGACTGATCTATTCTAGAACGCATTTGTATATTTGTTTGTTTGGTCATCTATGATAGCCTTAGCAATCTTCTCCAGCACTACATTTTAAATGAGCTGATTTTCTTTTTGGCCTTTTTCTCCACTGTCCAGCTCTCATATTTGTACGTGGTGATGGAAAATACAATTGCTTGGGCTATCCATTCATAAGGTTGCTATGAACTGATTTAAGAACAAATAACAACATTAACAAACATAATTTAAGATTTTAAAAGTTAAAAGCAGCACTTTAGGGGGTGAAAATATAACTTATTTCTTAAGGTTAAATTTGCAAAGGAAGTTATAGCACAAATTTTCATAAATTTGGTGTACTTCCTCAGATGACTCACATACTTAGTCTCAAAGGTACATACTTATATTCCAGAGTAACATGGCTGTATCATTGAATTCTAGGGTTAAATGTGTACCTTCAATTAATCCGAAGGTGGGAATGCAACAGTGTGGGAGGTCTCATACTGAAGACCCCTGGTCTCTAAAGACATGTGTGGAAATTGACTCCAAGGGCCCAATTTTGCCCCCTATACATGGCCTCTCAAAACAGTAAGAAAACTGCCAAAATGTGCTCTATACAAAGCAAGAAAATATTGAACAAATACTTACATGAAACATATCATATTTGCTTCCAATTATAACGAATGGAATTGGAAAGGGGTCAATCAGCTCGCGATCCTGTAAAGAAAGTGGACTGTAAACCAAAAATTGACCTAGCTAAAATAAAAAGAGACGAAAGCAAAGAGGCTTTGTGCTTCAAAATATCACACACAGGCTTCATTTTGTTGCCAGTTTGGAATCAGCAGAATTTATGTTTGTATGGAAATTACTTTGTTATGAGTAAAAGCAGATGACAAGGAACCCAGCAATGCCACAAACAGGAAGAATTCACATTCCTGGCAGCTCACTGAACCAAGTCCACAATGACACAACACATTCATTTGGACTGGTACACAAGAAGCACCATATGATCAATAAACAGAGAAGATATACAGTATTGACTTTGTAATGGCTTCCTACACAAATGGTGGAACTACATCCCTGTAGGTTGAATGCCCTCCATATACTTGATCTTAAGATAGTGTGGATACTAAGGCAGTTAGGATTAGAATCACCAGAGATGAGAAAAAAGTGCCTGTCACCTGAGTAGATTGCTTCAAGGCATAAGTAGAATCACATATTCTGGTTTTCTACATAATTTATAATGGATAAACTGAACCGTTTCTGGGGGTGGGGTGGAGTTATTTCTTCCCATCTAAGCATTGGCCTTCCCAAATACACACATCATAGTAAGGAAAGAGGGAAAGAGTAGCCATGCCTCCTCCCAGAACTTGGAAAACTATTCTTTAGATGAAAGAATGATGGCATAATCCAACAAAGATAACTTTTAAAGCCCTTCCAAAAGCTGGCATCAGTATTACTGGTAGAATAAGGGAGCAAATATAGATGTCAAAGTGAAGTGTACTACAGAGAGTCAAATAAAAATTAATTTACATACATCATCTCTTTTCATTTTACTTTTTTGATCATGTCAACACCTTTTAAAGTACTTAGTCTTTGGATTGTGCACTATAGAATATATATACGTTGTTTAGACACTGCATATGCACAACATTTGTACAAGATGAATGCATGATGCCAGGCACCATTTCAATAACATCTTTGGCAATCTATTTTACTTTCTTCAAGAGAGCACATTAGCAATTGAATTTCAAGGGCTGATATTAACATCCCTGAAATTTTATAATTTAATTAGTTGTCATGTTATCAAAAGGCGCTGCGTTTGTGATAGACACTTGAATAAACGCAAAGTATAGAGTTATGCTGAAAGCTGTTGTAACGACACCCTTTCTTTCTATCTGTAGCTTCACTGAGTTGCTTTGCCAGATAACTTCTGTACATTCTAGTTTTCACCTTCATTTTAAAAGGAGATTATAAAATCAATATCAAACTGCTTCTGTAAAACTGTTTCTTTTGATTGTTGTAACATGCCATAACAATCACATTAGATGTCTAACAAGAATATATAAGAAAGCTTTCTTCCTTGTTTCTGCTCCTACTGAATTTTCATTAAATTGCTATAATTTTCCACTGAACAGGTTCTTGTACATCAAATGGATTTTCAGTCATGCATAAAAATCTAAAGGAACTGTTTATGATTTTCAAACGATTATCTTTAACTGTGTATGAGCCTGTGACATCTGGAGAAAATACTAGTTCTCACTGGATGATCCTTTGGCAAATTGCTCCACATTTTCTGTTTAAGTTCAGTAGCTGCTTTAGGATTGGTTTGTCCCAGTTTTGTTATGACTCTGTCTACATGTTTCCTAGTGACTTGTAGAAGGCTCTCCATGGTTGGCCAGAGCTCATTCGGTTTTGAAAGATCCAAAACAAGAACTATTGCAAATGTTCTAGAAAGAGACAAAAAGATATCTTAATATTTTAAAGGCATATGATATTCTATATACATTATATATCTTGAATAATGAGTATAAGAAACTATTAAGATGATCCATACATACATTCCTTCAAAAAAACAAAAACAACTTCAAGTACAGCAAAATTTTATTTTAAATATGGAAGTAATGATGTTTTTCTGAAAAAATGCCTTGACCTCTACTGTGTACCACTGCCATGCTGTCTTCTTAGTTGATTGCATAAACCTGGCCACTTTGAGTTC
Organism: Urosaurus nigricauda; assembly: GCA_034509955.1. Taxonomy (NCBI): domain Eukaryota; kingdom Metazoa; phylum Chordata; class Lepidosauria; order Squamata; family Phrynosomatidae; genus Urosaurus; species Urosaurus nigricauda. The sequence goes on along the minus strand of JAOEGL010000001.1, from coordinate 352,759,029 downwards.
AGCTGGTGTTCTAGGAGCACTAGATGAAGCAGCATTGCTGTAACTAATGAGATACAATCCTGATCCATTAACCAAGATTTTGGTTTATTTCAGGAAAACACTGTTCACACTAATCAGCATTCTGGGCTCATCTGCACTGCAGAAATAATGCAGTTTGACACCACTTTTAACTGCCATGGCTCAGTGCTATGGAATTCTGCGATCTGTGGTTTTGTGAGAGATTTAGTCTTCTCTGTCAATGCACTCTGGTACCACAACAATCTACAAATCCCGGAATTCCATCACATTGACCTATGGCAGTTAAAGCACTGTTAAACCGCATTATTTCTGCAGTGTAGATTAGTCCCTAGTTGGGTGTAATGATAAACCCAGGTTAGCCTAGAAAAGAAAACAGATGCTTCTGTTCCCTCCCTTGTGACCACACCTAAGGATGTGGAGGTGGGTGGGATAGGGAGCTTTTCCTCCTTCAGAGTACTAAGTTATTATTTAGCATATGGTGAAGTAGTGACCCCAGAGCCTCTCTATGTGGCTTTCTCTAATCCTGCAATGCAGTAGCTAGTTTTTGAAAATGTTCATTTTCATTCATTCAAATAAAACCAGAGAATATTTGAGATGGCACTTTTACTGTGTGACTTGGTTGAATCAGTCCTTCAAGAAGTAGAGTGCTAGTTTGTAGGAAACATTGCTCCACAGGACAACTGAACTGGCTGGTTTGAATGAGATTCTATCTACTTCTCCACGTGAAAACCATCTTCACTCCACATGTGGACCTTAACTGATCATAGTCTGCAGCTGGCCTTTCTCTCTCAGCTTAAACTGCTGCTGGGAAGTGAAAATTTTGATTTTGGGTATCTGGAGAAAGATGCAAATGCAACCAGTAAAACAGATAGCTGCTGAGAAAGGATCTAGGAGCTTGTCTCCTCACACTACAGCAAGCTTAAATGTCTCTCTGTAGGCAGTTATTTCTGGGGATCACTACTTAAATATCAACAGTTTAGAGACTACTTTGAGAATCTGGTACTCTCTCACTTCTTAAAATGTGCTGCTATCTAAAGCAAGTATTTTTCTTCATATACACTTCACTTAATTCATCCTTAGCTCTACGGACAGTAAAAGCTATTAAACTTAACAGACCACTGTCAGTGCAACCCTATACACGTCTAGTACCACTTGTACTGTGTACAACAGTGTTACTCAATCCCAATTACCATATCTACTAGCAGCAACTTTCAGTGCAGTTCACTGCCTGGAAGAAAGACTGATGGATATTTAAAAACTAATAATATTGCATGTTATTCCTCATAATGGCTATGACAGTGAAAGTTCTGACACCACATTCTTCATTTATTTATTTATTTATTTTACCTTATGTTAGCTGTAGTTATTGGTATAGAAATTAGGTCCAATAGCGACGTTCCACCACCAAGTTCCCAAAAATTAGCAATGTCTTTTGGCTGAAAAAAATGTTTTCACATTACTAATTTGTACAATATTTTGATGCATCACCAACAGCAATCCCAGTCTTCCTGTATGTTTCCTATACAGGTTATCAGGTGTTGGACAATTCCACACCAAGGTGGTGTGGATTACAAACATGACAACAGTGAGTTAACCAAGAACTGGAAAACTGAAACACATCTGATAAAATGGACCACAGTACATGGCAGCTTATGCCATCATAAATTTGTGGTTGTGAAGATTTACAGTTACAACTGAAACAGGACTTTTGACTCCTGCTTCTGGAACTAGTGTAAGAAATACAAACCATATAACTGGATTGCTCCTTTACAGCATCCAGGTGAGCGATGAGCAATTTGACAGCCCGAATGAAAAGCAGTCAACTAGCAAAGATGGATAAACTGGACAAAACCCTTCCAGAGAAACTCTTTCCATCATAGTACCTGAGACAGATTTGATAGAAAGGGACAAACTTGCTATTATGACTTGGATGACAAAGAGTAAAAGTGTAACAGATAGTAGCTTTGCAGTATACTGATATCAGAATTGTGATCTATATACTTGTTGTGTACCTTCAAATCCTTTCTGATTTATGGCAACCCTATCCTGGGGTTTTCTTGGCAAGATTTATTCATGGGTTTCATGGCTTAGTGAAGAATTAAACTCTGGTCTCCAGAGTCGTAGCCTAATACAGTACTCAAACCACAACACAACACTGGCTCACAATAATTATACCACATATAATAATATATTAGTGATTGACAACATTTAGTCTTTTAAATAAAAAATGTAAAAATACAAAAATTAATGCAGTATATTATCTAGTAGATTTAACTTTTAAAAATGTAGCAGGTTATTTCACATCTTATAGGCATTTGTGGTCAGATCAGTGTATGTCATAACAAATATGCAATGCCATTTCCCATCACTCAAACTTCAACAGTGTAATTCAGTTTTAAAATGTTAATATCCTTACACATTACACTGATACAGCACTATATTCCATTTTAACTGTCATACCAATGTCCTGTGGAATTCTGGGGCTTGTAGTTTAGTGAGGTGCAAGAGCTCTCTGGCTGAGAATTCTAAATACCCTTCCTTAAACTACAAATCTCAGAATTCCCTAGAATACTGCCATGACTGTTAAAGAGTAATATTGGTCCAAAACACACTGCAGAAATAATCCATTTTGAGACTATTTTAACTTCTCTGGCTCAATGCTAGGGAATTCTGGGAACTGTAGTTTTGTGAGATATTTAGACTCCTCTGTCAGAAAGCTCTAGTGTCACAATAAACTACAATTCCTAGGATTCCCTAGCACTGAGTCAGGATAGTTAAAGCGATCTCAAACTGGATTATTTCTGCAATCTGTTTTGGACTATAGTGTTATAACAGAGTATTGTGTTATGCAGTCATTTTCCAGCCATTAAGGTCATTGCAAATGGCAGTACTGGCTGAAATGGGGTTGTATGGGCTTCTGCATTTACTTCTCTGATAACACAAGATATAAAGTTGCTGCTCACTCTGTAACACATGCTGATTCTAAACTCAATGGGGCTTTCTAGATTGGCAGGAAAGTGTGACATGAAGTTGCCTTTTCCTTAATGCTTAGCAGCTGCACCACAGCCTTTAGATAGAGCTGCGCTGTTCTGCAGTTTTTAAAAAAGAAGCTGGGAAAACCAGCACCTTTTTAAAGGCTCTTCTTCTCCCCTAAAACGCAAAAAAAGCGTTTTCATGGCACACTTTCCCTTTTTCTCATCTAAAGGCTAGAGTTTCATGCAGCCATGAACACACTTCTTTTTGCCAATCTAGAAAGCCCCAATGATTCACAAGGAGTAGGTGATAACATAGCTTGTCTATATACTTACAGTGTTGTGCCCTTTTGCTCTTCTTCCAAAAGTATATTCCAAAGCTAGTGTTGGTTTTGGAATTTCATCCCTAAAACATTAAGACCACCAATGGCTGTCAGTTTCTATTCAAAGAAAATTACCTTTGCCCTAATGTTTTCCAATGCTCAAACAACTACATCAAGTTGGCTCTCAAACACTTGCATGTACATGGTTTTAAGTTGTTTAAAATTATTTTAACTTGTTCTAATCTGTCTTTTAATCTTAGAATCATAGAATTGGAAGAGACCACAAAGGCCATCAATTTACAGCAATATATAAATAAAGGTTAATAATACGGTAATAATAATTTAAAGAGTAGGAAATTTGTATAAGTAAAAGCTTCAGAAATTGAATAAGTTTGACTATGCTTTATTGTAATGCCTGTATATTTACTAAGAAACTCTATAATTTCGTTAATTTGCTCTCAATTTTTTTAACTACATTAGCTAATATGTCGGAATGAAATCGCTGGGCTTACTTCTGGGCAGAGAAATACAGGTTTTTACTTTGATATACGTACTTAGCAATACTTCAAAATTTAAAACTTAAAACACTTATTAAGATGTAATACGTCATGATATATCACTTCTTACTGTGGCCTCAAACATATGGCTCAAAAGGGCCACCATCAGGATGATTGAGGGGCAGGGCACGCACATTATGCATATCCTCGCATTGCCTGGAAGCTGCACCAAGGCTGCACTGGGATCGTTGAATGCAGCCCAAAACTGGCCACAAACCAAGCAGTTTCTTACCACTCTTTTTCGCAGCCTGTTGAGGACTGTGGCAGAAGGTGCCCTCAGGACACAGCATGAGGATGCTGTAGTCCCGGGGCGCTTGCCGGGGGGGGGGGGAATCCCGTCTGCTTGAGCCCTGTGTTACCTCCAAAAACTGATATCTTGCAATAATCCAAAAGATTTCAGAAAAAGAATTCAAAATTTAACTACCAGGACTAGTTCTCTGTTTAGAGGCTATTTTTACAACCATGAGGATTATTACAATAAACAAATAAAAAGGATCTATGAAGTATAAAAGGTGAGAACATGTCTTATGGTGAAGTGATGTGAATAAAAAAAAAAGACGCCATTCCATGAAAACCCATGCCATCATACATTTGTTAACCATTGAAGTCCTTTGTTGTTGTTTTTTGCCGCAGCAGACCAATGTGTCTACCCCTTTAAAAATGAAATATATATATATAAACTTCAGTATAGTTGGAAAAGCAGGAGGTGAAACAGATAAGCCAATTAAAGCGGTCTCCACCCGCTTTGAAGGTAGGGCATTTAGATGATGCATGCCTCCAAAGCAGGCAGAAACTGGATTGAAGTCGTGCTGCAGAACTAAAAAACAGTACAAAAAGGAGCTGCAATATTCCAATGTAGCCAGTAAAATGTGCAGCTTCGACACCTCAATGCAAGAGTGGTTCTGACAGAGTGATCCATCCCAATCCTAATACTAAAGCTGCACATAAACACACCGGTGCAGTTGCACATTTAAAAAGGACGGAATTAGCATAGCCAAGCAGCTGGAGAGGCAATCCAAAAAAGTGAAACTGTGACACCTCCAACAAGTACAACATACACAAACCAGACAGTCCAAAACAGTTGTGGAATGAAGGGGGCACATGGGAGGTTATGAATATGCTTTGCCAGTGTTTTACTGGGCATGTTGATGTGCCAATGTTCTGTACTGGTAGAGGACTGCAGATGTGACTGTGTGGCCGATCAGAGGGGCAGTCATCCAATGGGATGGCATCTAGGCAGCAGGCCATCGCCAGCAGTGTGTTTCTCTGACGGTGCACATGCATGGTGGGGAGGTGACAAAAAAAAATCACCCAGTGATGCAGCTTGATGCTGCGTCGTGCGGTTAGGCCACGTGCATGTCAAACCAATGTGGTCAGGCCTTGGGAGCAGCAGGTATGCCCAGCAGAATTTTGACTCGCCTCCAGAAAACGCAGGTTCCAGTTGCTTTTTTTTTTGCCTGTCTGTTCCATCTCTAGAGATCCTTCTGCATTTTTGCTACACGTATGATACTGTAAAGGCCTAAAACTGTTTAAAATTATGTTGGCCCAAATCAGCATGCCAAAGTGATGCAGAGGTTCTGGATCACAGGCTTGAAGCTTCAGTCCAGGCAGTAAACATTTATGGCAACTGGCAGGCATTAATAGGACATTCAGAAAAGACCATGTGGAGAACATCGCATACAGTATATGTTTTGGTACAAGTGTTTTGAGGAACATATTTTCATCATTTGAATGCACTTCATCAAATTACATTATTGCTGTTTTTGTGTGACTTTAAGTCATTTCTGACTATCAGTCTAAAACTGGCATGGAAGCAGCAGCCAGAAGCTTTGCTGGCTGTGATTGTGCCAGGACTGTGGTGACCGCTCAGCCCACTCCTGGCCACTGAAGTGTCCCCAAACTGGCATCACCATGAGTCATATTTTTTCTGCTTCCTTCTGATCCGGTCCAAGGGAGCAGACTGCAGTGTTGTTGGAGTAGCTTCCGGACGTTTTTTTTTTTGGGGGGGGGAGGGTGCGTTGTTTGAACACCACGCCTCCAAAGTGACCAGAAGCCACCTTATTTGGATTGTACGTTTCAGGCCATGGTGATCCTAAGGCGAATCTATCATAGGCTTTTCTTGGCAACAGTTGTTCAGAGGAGGTTTGGCATTGTCATCCCTTGAGGCTAAGAGCATATGACTTGCCCATAGTCATAGAATCATAGAATCAGAGTTGGAAGAGACTACAAGGGCCATCCAGTCCAACCCCCTGCCATGCAGGAACTCCCAGTCAAAGCATCCCCGACAGATGGCCATCCAGCCTCTGCTTAAAGACCTCCAAGGACAGAGATTCCACCACACTCTGAGGGAGTGTGTTCCACTGTCGAACAGCCCTTACTGTCAGGAAGTTCCTCCTAATGTTGAGGTGGAATCTCTTTTTCTGCAGTTTGCATCCACTGTTCCGCGCTCTAGTCTTTGCAGCAGCAGAAAACAAGCTTGCTCCCTCCTCAATATGACATCCCTTCAAATATTTAAACAGGCTATCATATCACCTCTTAACCTTCTTTTCTCCATACTAAACATCCCCAGTTCCCTAAGTCACCCAGAGGTTTTTATGGCTGAGCTGGGAATTGAACCCTGGTTTCAAGAGTTATAGTCTAACACTCAAACTTACATTCCTACAAAGATCACTGTTAACGAAATCTAGAATTTTAATTACCCTGAAAAAGGGGGGAGGGGGGGAAGTAACAAAAAGCACATACCTGTCAAGGCACCTCAGTATAATAGTAGTCTTTCCCTAGAAATTAAAAACAACAAAGAATACTATTGTAATGTCATTAAAGCATAAATACTGTATCATTCTATATGCTGTAATGCATTCTTTTAATCATACTCAATAAAATACCTGAAAATTACAAACTTAGGCAATTACATGTCATTTGATTAATGGAAAGTTAGCTGCCAACTTTCTATCAGAGTCTAGATACACTGCTATTATTGTTATTGCAACAAAATGCTAGATATGACAAATTTAGCAATAGGGCCCTTAAATGGGCATCATAGTAGCAATCAGTCTAGCCAAGTGTACTGTATTTAGCTGGGAAGTCACTGGTAATTGTAAATAGCAGGTTGATCAAACGATTTGCTTCTAGTGGAATTGCTTTAATGAGATGGAAGTAAAAAGTATGCATGAAATATACATAAACACAATATAAAATTTAATATTGACATGCCATAAGGGTTTATATGATGAGTATAACAGTTTATTATGAAAATTGTTCTTAACAATGATGATTATAATTTCTACAGAGAAAAAATTAAGTAAATGCTGAAATCTTAGCCTGGCCTGTTTTAGCAGGAAGCCACTTATTTTTATCAGAGGCTGGGAAATTTATTGTTTTGGACTACAAGGCTTAGAATGTCATAGCCCTGGGAGATTCAAGGAATTATAGTCCAAAAAAGTAAAATTTCCAAGCTTGTTCACTGTTCCTGGGTACACTTAAGTTCTTTTGTCATCAGTCATATTTCCTTACAAGTAGATATGTCCAGAAGTAAAATGTCAATCAGTTTAATAAGCTGAAAATATCTACTCATACTGAAGTATAGTTAAGTATGTCAGTTCCTGTCATCTAGTAATTTAAACAGAAGATTTCTATTTTTGTCTGGTGAACTTTGAAAAATTAAATTACACACTAGAAAATCACTGAAGCTAGAACATGCCTGATTTAATGTTTGACTTTTTAGATAATACTATGAATATTATACTCACAAAGGGCAAGGATCTACATCAGTGCAAGGCATTTCTTTTTGCTACAACTGAATTTCAAATACTCATTTAAACAAACTATATCTAATTTAAATTGAGAACAACAACTTGTTATTTTGAAAGCTGCCTTGAGTCCCGTCCTGGGAGTAAGGCGGCATATAAATAAAATAAATAAATATAAAGTGGAACACTCATTATTACCCCATTTTTATTTCCCAAAAAGAATAAGGATCTTTCCCAACAATCCAGGCCATCTCTGTCACCTTCATGATTTTCTCTTTTCTCAACTTCGGCTTTAGCAATATCCCATAAAGTGTCACTGGCACAGAAACAAAACAAAAATATGTTTATGCAAAATTATCTTCAAATATTCTAACACCTTGGCATACTCCCAGTATGAACCCAGTGGACTCTCTTCATATGCCATATGACAGTGGGTTTTATTAAAGTGAAACAAAAAGCTACAGGTGGTCAATACATTAATAAGCAACATATACAGGTCCACAAAAATATGCAAGCTTTTGAATTTGAAAAAAAATGTTTCATCAGGCTAGGTGGTGACAAAACCTTGTGGTTTTTAAAACTAGTTGGTTTTTTTTATTATTATTATAACATTGCTGGGATTTTGGGCAAATGAGAAACGGCAATTATTTGTTTCTATAAACAAATAGTATTTTTAGCAGACATGTACATGCACCATACCTCCTTGAATCATAGAATCAGAGTTGGAAGAGACCACAAGGGCCATCCAGTCCAACCCCCTGCCATGCAGGAACTCATTAAGGCTGCATCCACACTGCAGAAATAATCAAGACTGACACCACTTTAACTACCAGGGCTCAGTGCTATGGCATTCTGGGAACTGAGGTTGTTTTCTGAAATATTCAGCCTCCTCTGTCAGAGCTCTGGTTCCAAAACAAACTACAGTTCCTAGAATTCCACAGCATGGAGCCTTGGCAGTTAAAATGGTGTCATGCTGGATTTTTTTCTGTAGTGCGGATGCGGCCTAACCAAGCTTTGTGAAGACAAGTGAAGACAAACAGCAGTCAAATGTATACTGGAAAAGCCATCAGCATTAGCTTCCTTACTACTAATATTTTAAAATCAACCATAAATAACAATACATATCAATATAGTTCTCCTAAATTGCAGGAGGAAATAAAACAAGAATAGCTGTGCTGCCCATTCCAGAGAGACTCCTGAATATTTAAAAAACTTTAATTTAAACCATTTCTAGATTAGCATTTATTTTTCTTTATTTCACATATAAACAGATTTTTCCTAACCACTATTTCTATGCAGGTACTGTAGTTGTTTGTTTGTTTTGGTTTTTTTACCTTCACAACAAATGAACCAATGAAGCTGAGCAGGCTAAGAGATGTGATCTACTTAGCTTTTGAGCATTATTTATTTATTTAATTTATAATCCACCTTTCTCCCACCATGGGACCCAAGGTGGTTTAAAAGGCTAAAAACAAGACTAGCTAAAAACATGATAATTTAAAAAGTTAAAACACAATTTAAAATATGATCACATTTTTAAAATATTCAATTTTTAAAAGGATAAAATTGTTTTTAAAGAAAGGGTGGTGACAGTCTACATCAGGCATTTAGTTACACATGTGTAACTAAATTATTCATGCTTAGATACATGTGCATAAATTATTCATGCTTAGATACATATGCGTAACTAAGTATATATAACTTAGTGGCGTTTCTTGGAACCAAACTATCACCACCCTGTCTACCTGAAGAGCCAGCAACCAAAGGGGGTCTGTTAAAATGGCAATCTGGGAGCAAGTAAGATGACATTTCCAGCCCCTTTCACCAGCAAGCAAGGCTGTGACATTCAGAAGCAGGACCCACGTTGCAAGAATTTGTTGCAGCCTCACTGTAAATCTGGAATAAAAGTAACCGACCTCACAGGATTACTGCAAGGGAAAACATTAAATGCTGAAAAAATATGGGACACTATTTATTAACTGTAATTATTTCCTTGATTAATAAAGTTTAATTCAGCGTGAATGCTGATCTTGTAGTGACTCCTCAGAAGATATCAAAGCCCAAGCAGGATTATATGAGAGAATACAGTGGGGCTTTCTAAATTGGCAAAAAGAAGTGTGTTCATGGCTGCATGAAACTCTAGCCTTTAGATGAGAAAAAGGGAAAGTGTGCCATGAAAACGCTTCACATCTACATCCTGCTGCAAAATATTTTTTTAAAAAATTCTGTAGCTGAATCTGGACTGTAGTCCAAAACATACTGCAGAAATAATCCAGTTTGATACCGCTTTAACTGCCCTGGCTCAATGCTAGGGAATTCTGGGAATTGCATTTTTGTAGATATTTCACCTTCTCTGTCAGAGAGCTCTGGTGCCACAATAATTTCCAAGATTCTCTAGCACTGAGCCAGGGCAGTTAACAAGGTCTCAAACTGGATTAAACTGGATCTATTCCGTGCTGGCTGTACAACTGTACATTCGTAGGGCACTCATGATTGGACTCCATGTAGACATTCAACTGAATAGAGATTTATTTGGAAGTATGGTTGCCAGAAAGCTTATCCTTTATAGGGGTGGCAGGTGTCCCTTATTATAAGGGCTGTCCTGTATTTGAGGTTTGGGAGCCTTTTCCTTTTATACAGACTGAATGAGAAGCCAAAAAATCCATTTTACATTGTGGGTCCTCTATAAAGACAGAAATATGTACATCATGTAATTTATAAATGTAGGCAATGTGTTAATTTTACAGAGGAATACATGGCTAAGTGAAATCAATACTTCCATTTGGTATTTCAGTAAAAAGCAAACCTGCTATTAGCTACTTTTCGATTGTCAAACCTGCATGTCATGAATTTTGGCTGTCCCTTATTGCTGTTTTGAAAACCTGTCAACATTAGAAGCTGGTGCCTGTTACCACAATTCTGCTGCTCCCCTAACATGCATTTATTCACCATCATTATCTCATAATAATACATTTAATATTGAGTGTGATTTTGTACACGTCTGGCCTGCAAAAATGCTACATACATTAAAAAGAAACCAGCCACAAAGAGTTATGTAAAAAATCCCCAGTTTGGAACTCAGAGACAGAATACTTGTGTCCAAATAGTCAGAGTCAATTGCTCAAGCAAGGTAAATGCTGTTTCAACTCTTTGTTCATCCGCAAACATTCTCTTTCTGGGAAGTGTGGAGGTAGGGATGAGATCCCATGAGCCCAAACTAAGCAGTAACTCAGAGGACAGGACAGAAATGGTAAAAACAAAGAACTGTGACTTTCTCTACTCACTTTTTCATACCGCTACTTGGAATTTACGGAGCTGGAGGAGACGGGAGCCAATGTTCCTAACCGAAGAATTTTAGACTCCTGCTGGATTGCTTGTATGTCATGGATTGCTCCTTCTGTCATCAAGAAAAGGGGACATATGAATTACCAGAAGCAGCAATGGACGCTCAAGCAGGAAAGGCAGATCCTGTTGTGAGAACAGCTTAATCTACAAGCAGCAGCTATCTCCTCTTTCTCTCCTCCTTGCTCACCACCACTATCCCATGTTAAGCACAGCAAAGTAAACTGAACCCAGTCCTTACTGACAGTGACACTCTCACTAAGCATCCAAAAGACAACCAAAACAAACAGCTTGGGCCCTTTCTTGCTAGTTTGCCTTCTCTCTCTGGGAAGCAGTCTAAAACGGCTGGTCCAGTAATGACTGCAGCATCTCCCACTGTTTCTGATCAGTTTGTGCACATGCCGTCTCTTATGGGGTTGTGGTTTTCCAGACGATGTTGCAATGAAACTCTTATAATAAACAACTGAATAATAATAACACCAAAAACAACAATGTACAATAAACAGCTGTATTAATAGCATATGACCAGTCCATAACAACTATTTGCCTGTGAGCTCAAAGTGAAAAAGAAAAATGGAAATCAACATGGTACAAACCTACTGTTATTAATCACTAATTTGTTGGCTGGAACTGATAGGAGTAGAAGTCCAACACTGTGGTAGCCAGAGGTTTCCTATTCCCTTCTCTCAATGAAAATCTCTCCACTCCCTAGTGAGTGAGATAAACCAGTAGAAGTGGGTAATTTAAGTTTCCTAAGGCTTCACCCTTTGCTAAGGACACAAAAATATTGAATATCAAAAATGTCAAAACCAAGCCTGTTAGGGTCTAACTTTAAATTAGCAGAGTACCAGAAATTTGCTCTTGTCTAACTATGCTTTCCTGAGAACAAAGAGTGACTCCAAAAAACAACAAACACGTAGTTTGTAGTTTAAAACAAAAGTTTAATAATAGCTTTAATCTATATTTACATAGAAGCTATATCCTAATCATCTTTTCAAATAAGGTTGAGAGAGCAGGAAGATGGAAACACAACAGCTCACTTGAAAACATTTTGAGAGAATGTCTGTTAGTAGTCCCAAAGGTGGAGTGAGTGACCTAAGTCACATGGTTAGTTTGAATGAGAGTGGGAGGAGCTTGCATGCAGGAAATTCCTATTTCTAAGGATAGGGGAAAGAGAATGCAAAGATCTGCTAACAGGACCAACCTGGGTGGAGGTTGTAACACCCCTAAGACCTGGCCAAAGGTATCGCACTAACACAGGGATAGGAAACCTCTGGCTGTCCATGTTGCAACTCCCATCAGCCCCAGTTAGCATATCGAGTGGTTGGTCAGAGATTATAAGATTCAAAATATAGCTGTGTTAGGGGTTATTCAAACGGTGAAAATAATCACAGATGAATCTGGGTTGAATTTCCATTGTTCACATGCATTTCCGAATGCACCTGATTTGGGGGTGGGCTGCCAAAAAAACAAAAACAAACACTTAACATGGATAATTGATATCAGTTTTTCCCCGAGTTTTTAAAAAGGATTTGCATTGTCGGCAGTGTGAATAACCAATGCAAATAGACCCACCTTTAAGATCTGCATGCCTTCAGCAGGTTTCAAATACATCTGCATCATTGACTTCAGGTATAATAATAATAATAATAATAATAATAATAAAATATTTATTTATATCCCGCCCCCCTGAGTGAGCAATCGGGGCGGGGTACAACATTTAAAAAACAAATACAATTAAAATGTAACAACCCAATTCCCCCTCCCACCCCTTAAGATTAAATTAAACTAAGATATAAAATTAAAAGCAGTAGAATAAAACCATAAAACATTGAAATGGCTCTAGTAAAAATGAATAAGCGGCCTCGAAAATATCTGTCGTCTCAGTAGGTGAGGCTGGATGGACAATTTGCAGTCACAGAGTTTAATCATTGTCTGGGGACTCTTTCAGACGTCGGGAATTGGAAGTATAATCTAGGGTCAATCTGAATGCAATCATAGGGTTTGACGTTATTGCGAATTAAAGCTTCGCACGCAATTTCGGGCAAAAGAGAAGTCAATTCGAAAGCAATCGTGGGTTTGACGTTATTGCGAATTAAAGCTTCGCACGCAATTTCAGGCAAGGAGGGGTCATTTTCGGGAAATGGAGCGTTACTCCGAATGCAATGGGGATTCCCATAAATTCGCTAAACAAGCGAATTTACAGGAATTCGCATTGGCTCCATTTGAAGTTTGGGAGAAATTCCTCCCGTGTGAAAGAGTCCTCTGAAGGCCTGCCGGAAGAGATGCGTCTTGGCGGCTCTCTTGAAGCCGTCCAAGCTTGTAATAAGGCGCATCTCATCCGGAAGGCCATTCCAGAGCCTGGCAGCAACAGCGGAAAAGGCCCTCCTCCGGGAGGTCTGTGCCAGCCTAGTTTTCTGCCTGAGGGCAGGGATCCGTCTAATTATAGGATTGTATGTACAGCACTGTGCAAATTTACAGCGCTATATAAATAAAATTAATAATCATAATAATAATAATAATGAGGAAAAAGATTTGATAACAAATTCGATTACAGCAGCGATGAAATTCATCATAGCAAGATGCTGGGAAACGAAAATAACCGTACAATTGGAGGAGCGGTACAAAGAGGTTTGTAAATTAGAGATAAATGATAAATTGAAAGTAAAAAAGGGACAATGGGGGGAGTGACTTTGATGGAATTTGGAAAGAATTTATCGAGAAAACGTTGAGAAGGAAAAAAGATGGACAATTACCTCCAGGAGAGGAACTGAGATTTTGGATGTAATTTTATAAGGGGTTATATAAGGATGGCTCTGGGGAAGGGTATGTCTTAATAATTGAATTAAAGATATAGGAAGCTATGTGTTGACATGCTTGTATAATTGTATAATTATTATTAATAAAGTTTTTTTTAAAAAAACAAGTTCTCTCCAGTCCTGACTGCCTGCAATCTGAGCTGATGTTGTTGCCCAAACCCCATTCCATATTATTTATATATCCATCCCACACCCAGGCGCCATTTTGTGTATGTTGGTTCCCCCAAATATACCCTCCCTGCCTGCCACTCATGGTCCCCCAACAAGCAGGACGAAGAAGCCTGATATAAAGGAAAAGGGAAAAGAGGCTCAGGAGTGAATGTTTGTTTGTTTGTTTGTTTTATGCCACAGAGGACAACAACCATCAACCACTGTCCCCTCCAGGCGATCAGGAACGCCTCTGAGGGAATAATAACCTTGGCTGACGGGGGCCCTGTTTGTTAGCCCCTCGATTACCTGGCTCGCCCCCCGCCCTCAGGTTCCTTCTTCTTCAGCGTTAGGCCTCACTCCTTCTTCCTCGGCTCCTCCTGGTCGCCATGGAAACGGCTGGCTTGGCCCCCCCCGGAGCATCATGGGAGTTGTAGTTTAGCCGCCAGAGGGCCTCCTTGAAGGAGCTCAGCCACAGAAGGATTATTATTATTATTAACCTTTATTTATATAGCGCTGTAAATTTACACAGTGGACTAGATAAGATCCTAAAAGTGTGGGGGAAATAATAACAATAATAGTAGCAGTAGTAGTAATAATAATAATAGTTATTATTATTAGTATATCTATAAATGTGTGTGTGTGTAATATCTAAATATAACAATACATATATATTTTATATTCATATAATATATTACATATAAATTTAATTTATATATTTTAAATATGTAATAATAATAAATGTTATTATTATATTTATATAATATATTACATATAAATTTATTTAATATACTTGTTTTATATATATATATATATATATATATATAAATTTGTATGTAAATAATATATATTTGCTTTATATATATATATATATATAAAACAATATATATATAATATATTTGTTTTATATATATATATATATATATTATAAGTATATAATATAAATTTATATGTAATATATAAATATAATATATATATGTGTGTGTTATTATATTTATATATATTACATATAAATTTATTTTATATATTTATTTTATATATATATATATATATAATATAAATATATAATAAAATCTTATGTAATATATAAATATAATAAATATTATATATATGTTATTTTATTTATATAATATATTACATATATATATACACACACACACACACACATATATATATATATATATACACATATATATATATAAAATATAAAATTTAAGTAATATATAAATATAATAATAAATATACTAATAATATAATAATAAGAATTACATTGTATATATATATTATTTTATGTATATATAATAATATAATATAAATAATAATAATTACATTTAGATTATATTATTTGTGTTATTTATTTATTTATTTATTTATTTATTATCTCACCCTTTCCCCAAAACTAGGACTCAGGGCAGCTCACAGCTTTAAAAAACAGTACAATTAAAAGCATACAAAATAGTACGTTAAGAATTTAATTAAATTATTACAATAGTAAAACAAGTTACATGTTTAAAAAAAATAAAATACAATTTAAAAGATTTTAAAATGTTAAAAATACCTTAAAACAATACAACTTCCCAGCCCATGCTTTAGAAACTTTCTGTAACTGAGCACTACAGTTAGACGCACCCATCCATTGTTAGACTCACACCTGTGCTTAAGTCTGGCTGCCGATTAGTTTCCAGGCACAGTACAAGGTGTTGGTTTTAACCTCTAAACCCCTACATGGTTTGGGTCCATCTTATCTTAGGGACCGCCTTCCCATATGAACACTCTGGTCCTCTGGGAAGAATCTGCTACAGCCCATGAAGACCAGGCTGTCTGTCGCAGACCTCCCAGAGGACCTTTTCTGCTGCCGCTCCCAGGCTATGGAATGGCCTGCTGGATGAGATGCGTCTTATTACATCTCTCGATTGCATCTCTTCCGGCAGGCCTTCCCAGAAAGTCCTTAACTCTCGGCCTGGAACTGGGTTATGTCTTTCCCCACCAGCTCCCAACACCTAACCCATGATGCTGCAGTTACAGCACCCACGGAATAACTACCTGCCTTTTATACCATCTATGTTTTAATTGTCTTCCGATTTTAACTTGATACTAGTTTAATTTAATTTTAAAGGGTGGGAGGTTGGGTTTTGGGGTATTGAAATTGTTTTTATCTTGTGTTTTTAAATTATTGTAACCCGCTCCAATTGGTTGACAGAGGAGCGGGCTATACATAAAACATTATTATTATTATTTCCCCATCATCACTGTGTATTGGTTTGAAAGAGACAATAAGAGATGGACTTACATTAGTACATAATTTTTTTTCTCAATTCTTACGTTGTTTTATGGCAATGTTGTTTATTTTGTACACTTACATAATGAAGCACAGAGGGATTATTTTTCATCTACCTTAGTTATTTCCTATACTTTTATTCTATTTCATTTCATTTGTATGCCGCCTTTCTCCCTGGAGGGACCCAAGGCAGCTCACAGACAAAACATTAAAAATCTCAGTAAAATTCAAAACAATTAAAAACACCTAAGTTGTAGTACCACAATACAGTCTTTTATTTTGATGTATTGTTGTTCTTTTTATGTATGAATGATAAATATTTAATAAAAATATATAGGGGGAAATGAAGAGAGATGGAAAGGCAATATTAGGAAAACCTGAGGATATTATGGATGGCCAAGAAGACAAACAAGTGCCTTCCTGAACAGATCAAGCCTGAAACCCCACTGGAAGCCAAGATGATCAAACTGAGGCTGTCATACTTTGGACACATCATGAGAAGGTGTGACTTGTTTGCAAAGATAATGTTGGAAAAGGTGGAGGGGTGGTCTAGTGGTTTGAGCGATGGACTAAATCTCTGGAGACCAGGCTTCAGTTCCTTGCTTGGTCATGGAAACCCACTGAGTGGCCTTTGGCAAGTCACACACTCTCAGCCTCAGTGCATGGCAATGGCAACCCCCCCCCCCCCTCTGAAGAAACTTGCCTTAGAAAACCCTGTGATAGAGTCACCTTGAGCCAGCATGGCATAGTGATTTGAGTGCTATACTATGATTCCATGCTCAGTCACAGAAACTACTGGGTGACTTTGGGCAAGTCACTCTCTCAGCCTCAGATGCAGCCCCCTCTGAAGAAGATTTGCCAAGAAAAGCTTGTGATATGTTCTCCTTTGGGTCACCATAAATTGGAAATGACTTGAATGCACACATCATACACACATACATAGCAGAAAGAGAGGAAGACCTCGTGCCAGGTGGCTGGACTTAGTGTGATAGCTTCTGGGATAGGCATAGTGTGGGTTGCCTTGAGCCAGCATGGCATTGTGGTTTGAGTGTTGGACTGTGACTCTGGAGACCAAAGATTGATTCCATGCTCAGCCACAGAAACCACTGGGTGACCTTGGGCAAGTCATACTCTCAACCTCAAAGGATGGCAATGACAAGCCCACTACAAAGAAAACTTGCCAAGAAAAGCCTGTGATATGTTTGCCTTTGGGTCATCATAACTCGGAAATGACTTCAATGCACACAACATACATGCACACATAGCAGAAAGAGAGGAAGACCCTGTGCCAGATGGCTGGACTCAGTGTGTATGGTGTAGTGGTTTCAGCATTGGACTGCGATTCTGGAGAACAGGGTTCAGTTCCATGCTCACGCATGGAAACCCTCTGGGTGACCTTGGGCAAGTCACACTTTCTCAGCCTCAGGGGGAAGGCAATGGCAAGCCTCCTCTGCAGAAACATGCCAGGAAAATCCTATGATAGGGTCTCTTTGAGTCACCTTGTCAGAACTGACTTGAACGCACACAACACAGTAGAAAGGAAGATTCCACGCCAGATGGATGGACTCAATTAGAGAAGTTATGGGCCTGAATGTGCAAACCTTAACAAAGCAGCAGAGGACAGGTGGACTGGAGATGTCTCATCCACAGGATTGCCATGACTTGAGGAGAGTTAACAACAACAACTCTGTACAGATCCCACTCTTCCCCCTGTTGAATCTCCTCTACAGTCTTAATGTGTGAAGCAGTCTACTTTGCTAAATAGAAGGTAGGGTGTTTTGGGGGTGTGGGGGGGTGGGATGGTCTTTTTGTAGGGCTACCAGATATTTAAGATGGCTCATCAATGTAATAATAATAATAATAATAATAATAATAATAATAATAATAATTTTTATTTATTTTTCCTGCCTCTCTCTGCGGATCGAGGCAGGATTACATCAATAATATAATACAACATAGATACAAAATATAATCAGTAAAATTCATATTGAGGAGGGAGCAAGCTTGTTTTCTGCTGCTCCAGAGACCAGAACGTGGAACAATGGATGCAAACTGTCGGGAATGCTTTGATTGGGAGTTTCTTCATGGCAGGGGGTTGGACTTGATGGCGCTTGTGGTCTCTTCCAACTCTATGATTCTATGATTCTAACATTTCTATTATTACAATAAATAGGTCATTATCTTGTCATTCAAGGCCATACAGTCATAATCAAGTGGGAAATTTTTATCTTAAAAATCTATAAAAGGTCAGGTGGATAAGACCACAGGAAGAGATCCATCTTAAGTGCCTTATTAAAGGCATCTAAGGCAGTGATAAGACAGATCTCTTCCAGTATGCTGTAACATTGCTTAGAATTTCATTCATAACTTTGTGGGCAGATTGCATTATGTATCTATCCATTCGTTCTCTTTGATGAAGCTACTTCAAAAAATCAATATGAACCCATGGGCAGTCCTAGTCCCTTCTATTACTCAAGAGTATCCACTTGTTGAGAATGCAGACTGCAACTCCAGAAATTTCTGTTAGTAGGTATGTATATGATAATATGGATAATCGATATACAGTATTTGCTTTTTAAGAAATTATGTTTTTAGAAGTGGTTTATGTGTCATCCCAATACCACAACTATAATAAATGTACTTTATTTTATAATAGCCCCTGAAGAGGACCAATTGGTGACAAGGCCAAAACACTTTGGATTTTTAAAGATAATAAAATTTTTGGACCATTAGCATGTGGGACTTTGTTTCCTTTTACTCTTCTACAGTGAATACATGTTTTTTGTTGCTGCTGCTGTTGTGCTGTTAAGAATTTCATTGGCAAACAGTGTATGGTATACAGCTAGGCAGATAGTTTTAGTAATAGAATTCTTCTAATTTATTTTGAGTTTGATATTTCTGTTTCAGATAATAATAATAATAATAATAATAATAATAATAATATTTATATACTGCCTTTCCAAAAAAGATCAAAGCGGTTTACAAAAGTGGATAAACAAATACACAAAATACATATATGATTTATATAAACAAATAAATTAAATATCTAAATAATATCCTTCAGGCAAGCCCTGATGGAGCTGGGCCTGCCTCTTCTCTCCCTCCCAAGCCGGAGGATGGCAGTTGGCATGGAGGGAGGGTCCTTTCCTATTATTACCAGGAGTGAATGGTCCACAGATGTGATACCCCCTGAACGTGGAAGGAGCTGCTGTTTCTCGTCTTTGTTGTTGTTAACTGTCCTTGAGTTGACTTTGACTTATGGGGATCTCAACCTCTCTTCTTAGGTCCTGCAAGGTCCAGGCTCTGCTCAGGTCCAGGCCCATATCCTCCCTGAGTCTATCCATTTAGCATGTTGCTTTCCTCTCTTTCTCCTGCTTTCTGTCTTTCCTAGCATTATCGTCTTACCTAATGATTCATTTTTCTTCATGATTTGGCCAAAGTATGACAGCCTTAGTTTGGTCATCTTGACTTCCAGGGAGGTTTCACGCTTGATCTGTTCAAGGACCCATTTGTTTGTCCTCTTGGCTGTCCACTGTATCCTCAGCACTTTTCTCCAGCACATCTCAAATGAGTTGATTTTCTCTCAATCAGCTTTCTTCACTGTCCAGATCTGCCATTCACAAATGGTGATGGGGAATACAATGGCTTTAATATAAAGTTCTGAGTTATGTCTTTGCACAATTTTCTGTGGGTTTTTCAGGCTGTGTGGCTGCGTTCTGGAAGAATTTATGCAAAATGGGGACTGCTACCAAGAAATCGGAAGGCTGCTGCCACACTGGAAAAATAACACAGTTTGACACCACTTTAATTTCCACGGCTGAGTGCTATAGAATTCTGGGATTTGTAGTTAGTTGGGGGCACCAGAGCACTCTCAAGAGGGAAGGCTAAATATCTCACAAAACTACAAATCCCAGAATTCCATAGCATTGAGCTACAACAGTTAAAGTGGTGTTAAACTGCTTTATTGTGATACACCCTAGGACTTCAGAGGGCAGCTATGAAGGAACTAGACAAGATCCTCAAGTGTAAAGATTTTATTTTATTGAATAATAAAATTAAGATTGTTGATTTCATCATATATACCATTTCTACATATGTTTGTGAAAGCTGGACAGTGAAGGAAGTAGACAGGAAGACAACCAACTAATTTCAAATGGGGTACTGGTGAAGAGTTCTACAGATACTATGCACTGCTAAAAAGACAAAAGAAATTGGTCTTGGAGAAAAATCAAGCCTGAACTATCGCTAGAAGCCAAGATGACTAAAATGAAACTGTCCTACTATGGACATATTACAACACATGACTCACTATAAAAAGACAATAATGCTCAGTAAGTTAGAAGGCGGCAGGAAAAAAGAAAGACCACATTTCAGATGGATGGGCTCAGTCAAGGAAGCTACTGCCTGCAAGACCTGAGCAGGTCTCTCATTCATAGGTTGTCATAAGTCAAAAGTCAACTCAACAGCAGTTAACAACCACCAACCATTAATATTGTACAGTGCAATCTTATATACATGTCTTCTCAAAGGTCAGTCTTATCAAGTTTAGTGGTATTTACTCTCAGGTAACTGTACAGGGGATTACTATACATATTTGATTCAAATATACTTCTGCGATGGTTTTGTTGTACCTTATTTTAATGTTTACATTTGAAAACCCATGGTATATGGAGGTAACAATTTATACTCGACAGAAAGCAGAGTGGGGGATGACATAAGTAATATGAAGCTGAAGGTTTTTAAAGTCAATGGATTGTACAGTAACACTACAGATGTTTTTGACAATACATTTATTTGTTAAAATGGTCATATAAAAATACATTGTACAAAAATTTGGTAAATATCCACAAAATAAATACAAATGCTCTACATATAAATTAATGTTCTAAAATTATTTTGTTTGAAGAACAGTTTCTTTTTATGGAAGCATTTACTAGTTTTATTTAACAAATCACATTTTGGAGTCGAAGGCTTTCATGGCCAGCATCCATAGTTTTTTGTGGAGCTTTCGGGCTATGTGGCCATGTTCTAGAAGAGTTCCTTTCTGATGTTTTGCCAGCATCTGTGGCTGGCATCTTCAGATAACGTTCATTCTCTGAAGATGCCAGCTACAGATGCTGGCGAAACATCAGAAAGGAACTCTTCTAGAACATGGCCACATAGCCCGCAAGCTCCACAAAAAACCACATTTTTCTTTCAATGAGTCAACAATTATGGATTATACAAAATAGGGCTCATATAATTTAGAATTTACATGAAGACTCTCCTGTACCCATCACTGATGCAGGTCTCACAGTACAGATTCAGTTACAGGGAAAAATTATTTATCCCTATAGTTGCAACAGTATGTAGATGTGGATGTACATGCCGCAGTAGGGATAGATATGCAGATGGATATCTAGATATAGACCTGTTTGTTTTATCACATGCTAGATTAGCATAATCTAGCATGTGGTAAAACATACAGAAGTTTATTAATATGGCTGTGGTCCTGCTTGTAGGAAAGAACATATTCTCTCATATAAGCCTGCTTGGACTTTGAGATCTTCTGAGGAGGCCCTCCTCTCTGTTCTTCCACACTCTGGTTGCAACGTGGGGGAAAACCTTTTCCATGACTACAGTTAGGCTCTGGACCTCCCTTTGAAGAAAGACTAGACTAGCTCCTTCCGTGGTATCCTGGTGGCAAGTTTTTGACAGAACTTTGGAGACTGCGTTCAATAGTGTGCTATACTGTTCTTAGTTCTTGCTTTTTAACATAATGCTTTTAAAAGGCTTTTAATTCTGTGGATAGTTTTTTTAAAAACTTTTTGTACATTTTTATAAACTTATATGTTAACAGCTCTAATTTTTGTAACCTGCCTTGAGTTCTGAGGTGGGCAAAAGGTAGGATGTAAACATAATAACAATAATTATACATGCAGATCTCTTTTACAGGGTGAGGGTGAGGGTTGTGATTGAGGTCATGTATGACACAACTTTAAAAGAATAAGTTAAATCTGTACCATTACTGAAATCACATTATTTCACTCTATAAACTGTATTTGTGTACCACAATTAGTCTACATTGAGACAAGCAGCAAACATGATTGGTGCAAAATTTTGTGAAAATTCTCTAGGGTAGTAGCTATTAGTTTGTTGCAGCAAAGACACTGAAGCGTCTAGTAGCACCTTAAAGAATAGCAAGTCCAGGAGAATTTTGTGAATATACTGCAAAATGTAGCTTGAGTATAAATGGAATGAAATACTGTATATATTCTTACACATGACTTTTGTTTCCTGTTACATATATGTCATTGCAGGGCAGGGTGGAAAGTGTGTGCGTGTGTGTTGTATAAATTCTGCTGCTTGCTGGACAGGTTGTTACAAGTTTAATGGCTATGACTTTCCATTGGCAAGAAAAGTTCACAGAGTGGGAGGTCCAATTGAGAACTCTCACAGGCATGATCAATCCAGTACTTGATATGTGCAGCATCAAGCAATAATTCCCATGTATGTAGTTACTTTAACATCTGCTGTAACATATGCCATCACCTCAAAAAATACTAATGTTTTACAACACATACAATGAACAGGTTCTGTACAAATAAATAAAAAGCTGCTCCTTTAGGAGTACAATATAAAAGACTAGACTTATAAGGTAAAAAGAGCTGGTGGAAAATATAGAAGGGATTCTCTTCAAGAACGTGAAAATGAAATTCTAAGGTTTTACCAGGCACTTAAACACTTAGGGGCTGTAAGACAAAAATTTATTTATCCCTATAGCTGCAACAGTATGTAGATGAGGATGAACATGCCACAGTAGGGATAGATATGCCCTAAGACAGCCCCTAAGGGACAGCCTCCAGCCGCTCCTGCCTTTTCAGGGTGCAATAGCTGCGCCACCGCGGCTTTATGGCAATGCATTGTGCAGACACAGCGCCAGAGGAGTGCTCTGACGCCATGTGCTATGTGGAGCAGCACACGGTGCCACACCACCCTGGGGACAGAATTTGGGCCGTGCATTATGTGGATACTACACCCTAACTCCGCCCCCAAACCAGCCTTTAAGGCCAGTCTGCACAGGGCCTAAGTGTAATTTTCTTTATAATTTAGCTGTGAGTCAAAAGGGCTGAAAACATGCTGGGGGGTGATGAGGAGAAGCCTGGAAGCTACTCTTCCATGTATTAGTGTTCTCATAAGATAACATGTAAAAAAGCAAACTGATAATAAGCAGAGTTTGTGACTTCTCCTTTGTTCACTTGGTTAGATAAATAAGATATTTGTTATCCAGATTCAATACGCTACCATGGATACTAACCAACAAACAAAAAACCTTATTCTCTTCCTTGAACTGATCACTATATACAGAGGTCCTAGAACTGCCGCATCAAAGAATGAAGAAATGCTTTGTGGAATGCTTTGATTGCAATAACATTGTTCCGAAAATTCAAGTATTATGTTATCTGACTTCTTTCACAATTAACAACTAAGGGGTGGTCCGCACTGGCCAAATACAGCAGCTTCTAACCTTTAAAGGTGGATTGTCTAGACAATGTACGAGGTGAAAATGGGTGGAAAGTGAAACAAAGCCTTGCTTGGGGGCTAAAAATTGGAACAAAAAGAAGCTGGGATCAAAGCATAAAATGCGCATAATTGCACCAGCCATACAAACAGCCTGGCCCTTGTACAGGACTGCAGCAAAGCAAAACACAAATGCCAATAGTGCAATGGATGTAATTGCAACATACACAAACCAGACAGTCCAACAGGGGGGCATGGGGTGAAGGGGGCATGTATGGGGGAGCCTCCATGATTGTGCTTTGCACAGTGATGCACCAATGCACTGTATAGCCAGTGCACTGCACATGTGATTGTGCAGCCAATCATATGGGTTGGCATCCAACAGAATGGCCTCTGGGCGGGAAGAAGTAGATAATTGGGTCACAGACAGTGTGTGTGTGCAATGGTGTGCATATATGGTGGAGCAGTGACAAAAAATAATGTGCAGCACAGCTTGACACAGCATGTTGTAGCTAGCCCATGGTGGTTTAGTCCACCTTGTGAATGGCAAGGTTTCAACTTGCTTTCAAAACCCCCCGTAATGAGCAGCTTTTTTTTGCCCATCTGCTCTGGCCCTAGTCAAATATTTCTTGAGAAGCTTTGATTCTAGGGATAAGTTAGGGGACACTGACAAGGATGACAAGGGAAGCAGGGAAAGAGATAGTGTGTTTGAATTTGAATTATTATTTGTATCCAAAGCATTGTTCTTCTTCCCAGTGTAGCCATCTTATAATATAAAATAGCATACATTTTCACAGGTAAGCATCTTCACAGATCTTTTCATAACAAAGTAGGTCCTTTGGTTGGTCTGTTCTTCAGGAAAACTGGGTGACATCTGGTATCTTTACTTTTTTGCCTTCCAGCCTGTGGAGACGGTGATACTGAAGCAGATAGGTGGTGAGCAGATCCCTTTTGTGGATGGTAATTGTTAATGTAGCTGGCAATCAGTAGCGTAATCTCAAGGATCTGGAACGAAAAACAGGATGTTAGAGAAGATCATCTGCATATGTCAATAGACAGTGATTTCCTACAGGAAGCAGAGAGTCTGTTCCTAGCCATACTTCCCACTGAGTACTCCCACTGAGTACCATTGTGTTATAGTAGGATTTTTTGTACTGTTGTGATACTGTTCTGCTTTCGAGTTGGGAGCAAATATCATTCTGGTACTACATCACAGCTAAGAATGCTAACCTAAACATGTGTGATACATTATTATTCCACAGCAATCTAAGGGGGAGAAATTAATATGCACTTGTTATTTCTGCCTTTTAAAATTCTTGTACACCTATGTGTTTATCCCAATGAAAAGAATAAACTGGCAACTTCTGAGAAGTAATGGGGAAAGAAAATTTTAGGACATGTAATGGCTAAGGTGAAAACACCCAATACAGGTTAGAGTTCCAATAGTCAGCTGAAGGGTGGAGAACAGGGAGGTGACTTCAATCCTGCCTTTCATCTGGTTTGTGAAATCATCATGTTCTTATTTTGTTAATGCTTCAAGACATGACAACATAAGTCTGGAACAGACCAGCACAAAAAGCTAGCTTCCCAGTGGCTTGGGACCGTGGCGTTTTGATCCTTTGCAATGTTTGAACAAATGATTTGTGTCATGGCTACTGTTGTTTGGAGAATGCTACTACTGAAGCATCCTCAGCTTGCAGCCTAAACATTTTTAGGTACAGTTGTTGACTTTCAAACATCTAAAATTATAAATTAGATGCATCTGTGATCACTTTACACTTTGACCACGTAATTTTGTTTTAATTATGTTCTCTATCAATAGACACTAAAGACATTTATAAGCCAAGAACAAAATATACACTGTAATAAAAAACAACAAACAAAAATAAAGTATCAAATGTACTAACTTCTATGAAGGAGATCACAGCAATATATATGTAGAACTGAAGCGGTAAAGATAATTTTCGGACAACTTTTATACATTCATGCTGTGCACAATCTGCTTTTGTGCAAAAATTAACAGATATCGGATGCTTGAATCACTACCTGATAAATCCTGTATATATACACAATCATGGAAAATCTTATTTAAAATGTTGAGTTAACATACTAACCTTTGGTTTGGCCATGGTAAACAAGAGCTTTTCAGTTGGCTTTTCTTGTGTGTGGACATTATTAACCACCAGCATGAAGTCATCTTGATAACCTCCAAACGTCATCAGGTTCTTGTATGAATATGTTGCTATTAATTTCTTAAAAGACAGAATAAAAGGAATGTCTATGAAAGCAAGAAAAATAAACTTACCACAAGCTAGACCCAAGTCAAAACATGAAAATCATTTATGTTTCGTATACACCTTGTACACATAGCCTGAAAGTAATTTTATACTCATTTAATACACAACCTTTTAAATAATTTTGTGCATGAAACAAAATTTGTGTACACTGAATATTCAGAAAGCAAAAGTGTCACTATTTCAGCCACCCATGCAGACAATTTTAGATTTTGGAATATTTCAGACTTTGGAATTCCAGATAAGGGAGACTTAACCTCTAATATGGCTCACAGATTTCTTTCACAGACTTAACCTCTAATAAGGCTCACAGATACCCCTTTCTTTACACAGCAAACTATTTCCCCTTACCATAGAAGTGTATTCCAGAAGGTGTATGCCATCTTCATAAACAGCAAGCCATATCGAAGTGCTCTCCAAATTATCAACTATTTCCAAAGTTGATACTGTCAGAGGCTAGAAAGAAGTTATGCAAGTTAGTTGCATATATGAAACTGGATATAAAATAAAGAACTATTCTATTTAATAGTTAAAATAGGTTACTTATTTGCCATAATGTGAGGAATTCTAGTCTATAATTTCTATAGTCTAGAGTTCTATAAAAAACTAATGATAAATCAGTTTTGTGGAACCCATGCTGTTTGTATTGCTATTTGAAAAAACAAAAACAAAAAAGAATACTGAGAATTCTTACTTTTGCTTCGAACAATTTGGCACCAAAGAAAGGCCATTTTCGAGCAACAGCAAGATAAATGCGCACACAGTCTGCGGCACTGTGACCACGGAGAGCCATCCATTTTGTTGACAGTCGCTGGCAAAGCTGTCTATTGACATGAAGCAGAAAGACATGAATAGGGTCAGGGAAGAATCCAGACAGTTAAATCAACACAAACAACAATATAATAATAATAATAATAATAATAATAATAATAAATTTATTTATATTTCCTGCCTCTTACAGTATAAAAACCATACACTACAATTACAATAGAGTCATAAAACATCAATATAAATTAAAATTAACAATTAAAATAACTGGTGTTATCCAGTCTACACTCAGTCAATCATTCATACAGGTGTAATAGAATGGAGCCAATGTTCTTAGTGATCTTTATATAAGGTCTGGTGGATAGGCCCTCCAGAGAAGATCAGTCTTAAGCGCCTTTTTAAAGGCGTCTAAGGTGGTGATAAGATGGATCTCTTCTGGAGAAGTGTCCAGAGTGTCGGAGCCAGAGTGGTAAAATTGGAAGTTGTTACTAACCTGTTTTTTTGATATTTGAGTAAGTACTTCCCTGATGTTCTGAGAGTGCGGGGCAGACTGTGTAGGGAGAAGCGTTACCTTAGGTAGCTCGGGCCCAAGCCATGTAGGGCTTTAAAGGTAATAACCAACACCTTGTATTGTGCTAGGAAGCTAATCAGCAGCCAGTGAAGAGATTTTAATATTGGTGTTATATGGTCAAATCTAGATGTTTCAGTGACCAGTCTGGCTGCCACATTCTGAACTAATTGAAGCTTCCGAACTTGGTACAAGAGTAACCCCATGTAGAGTGCATTACAGAAATCTAAGTGAGATATTAACAGTGCAAGTACCACTGCTTCAAGGTCCTTTTGATCCAGGTATGGGCGCAGTTGATATATCGAAGTTGATACCAGGCACTCCTGGCAGCCGCATCAATTTGAGATGACAGCTGCAAAGATGTATCCAGGAGTTCGCCCAAACTGAATATCTGATAAGCATCAAAATAAAACTCTCTCTCTTTCTCACCCCCAGTTCAGTTTACAAATTATAATTAGGAAATGGAATAAAAAAATAAGCTACAGTAAATTAGCATTTTTTCTTGTCTCTGTTTTCCTAAACATCACGCCTGCCATAAGTGCACTGATACATTATTATTTTTCTTTGACATTTGTATTTTTGTTTTGGTAGAGAATGCTGAAGTGGTAAAAACATTTTGCAAACTACTGGGCAAGGGGGCTATGTGACAGGGAAATGAGGGTGAGACATAGATAGTCCTCTGCATTCTTCCACTGTATAGTTCAGGTTTGTTTACATTAATTAAAACTGTAAAATAAATTTAAAATAAATTTAAAAAGAATACATCCAGCATGTCTATTTTCTATACGTAAATATAGATCATCAATAGTAACTGAAATTTCTACATAACATTATTAGTTCCTTCCTTTTTAAAGTAAATTAGTAAACATACCTTAATTGTTCTTCTGAACAACCATCTCTATATCTTTTGGGGTAAAACTTCTCTATAACTTGCTTTAAAGTCTGATTTGATTTAGACTGGGAACTTATTTGCCCTGCTGGAGTTGAAAAAGGTCTTTCAAAGTCCCCAATCTCCACCTAGTGGAAAGGTAAAGGAAGTGAAAAAATTGTTACAGAAATATCAGTTTAGAAAACTTGTATTAATTCTGAAGAATCTTTCCAGTAAAAAATACAGTATTTATTCAATAAATATAAATATAAATCAAGTCAAGAATAAGTAAGTTATTTCATTTTTTTGCAGTTTATGTTTTGATGCAGTATTCACATTAAATGTGCACATTTAAAATATTTTGTATATACTATCTAATACATATATGTTTTTCTATCATTTCTCTTTAAATGTATTTGCTATAAATGATAATAATTTTGTACTGACTTTAAATGGCATTATAAATTCCATACCACATCTCCAGGTAGTGGCCATAGAAGAAGTACAGTGGGCCCTTGTTATCCGCTTGGGTTTGGTTCCAGGATCCCCCGTGGATAACAAAATCCGTGTATGCTCAAGTCCCATTAAATATAATGGCAGAGCAAAATGGTGTCCCTTATATAAAATGGAAAATCAAGGTTTGCTATTTGGAATTTATACTTTTAAAAAAATATTTTCAAGCTGTGTATTCTTGAATCCGTGTATAAAAAAATCCATGTATAAGGAGAGCCGACTGTATCCTCATTATGAAATAATGAAAGCATGATTAAGGCAGTGTTTGGTAAAGTTACTTTTTAGAATACAGCTTTGAGAATACCCCACCACTTGGCCAGTAACTATGAAGACTGGGGAATTCAGCATTTGTAGCTGGAAAAGTAATGTTTCTGAGCCTGATGTGACAGAAACACCACATATTCTCCCAAAGGCGGAAAAAGTCAAGTGTAGCTAACTTATTGAACAGAATTTGTTAACTGTATAGAGATACTTGGCAAGGACAACTGTCCTGTGACTATGAAGCAATGTGTGAAGACTAAATATTCATCTCCTTTAAATTCTTTTCTGCCTTATCTTGGATTAGACTAATGGCATTTTCCCAACCACCTGAATGATAGTATTGACTATCTAGAGAAAGAGGAAACTGTTCACACACACACACACACACGGTGAGGTACAGTATAACAGGCAATTCTATCAGGGAAACCACGTGTCAGACTACACATACAATCATAGAATCATAGACCTGGAAGAGAGCACAAGGGCCACCCAGTCCAACCTCCTGCCTTGCAGGAACTCACAATCAACCCCCTCCCCTGACAGATAGCCATCCGGCCTCTGTTTAAAGACCCCCAAAGAAAGAGACTCCACCACTCTCCAAGGCAGTGTGTTCTACTGTCAAACAGCTCTTACTGTCAGAAAGTTCCTCCTAATGTTGAGGTGGAATCTCTTTTCCTATAGCTTGCATCCATTGTTCCAGGTCCTGTTCTCTAGAGCAGCAGAAAACAAGCTTGCTCCATCCTCAAAATGACATCCCTTCAAATAGTTAAAACAGGCCTATCATATCACCTTTTAACCTTCTCTTCCCCAGGCTAAACATACGCAGCTCCCTAAATCTCTCCTCATAGGGCATGGTTTCCAGACTTTTCACCATTTTAGTTGCCCTCGTTTGTACGCGCTCCAGCTTGTCAACATTCTTTTTGAACTGTGGTGCCCAAAACTGGACACAGTACACGGGTCATAATGTTTGCCATCAAAAGATACAAATTTCCTTTTAGCAAAAGCCACTGGGTCTGGATCAAACACCAGCATGGGGGTGGTGGTTAGGTACTTGCTCATCACAGTATTTACAATTAACCCTTCTATGACTGCAATTTAGGAACTGAGTTTTCCTCCCATGCAATAGCAATGTGCATTGGGAGTGCAGTGAGAAGAATTAAATCCTTGTATGAGGCTGCCAATCTGGATCTCACTCAATGCTCTCAAAAATCACTGAAAAGTTAGAGGAACCCTCTGGAACAGGTCTGGTGAGACTGTAGGGAGGAGGTGAGGGGGAGAAAGTTCTGTTGTGTTTCTATTTAATATTGTAAAAGATCATAGAATCATAGGGTTGGAAGAACAACTGCAGGATGACAGAACACTGACTTGGTCAATTTGGATTTAAATACAATTCAGCCATGAAATTCAGTGGGTGAGATATTCCTGGCCTAGCCTACCTCACAAGTTTTTGAGAAGACAGGATAATCCCAGGCATGTTAGGTCCAGTGAGGTCTTGTAATAGACCAGGGTGGGAAGAGTTCCCTCACCTATGCTTTCTGACGAATGTGGGGGCAATTTTGGTCTAAGACAGACCAAAGGCCCTAAAACATGGTATAATTGACCTCATGATCCCAAGAAGGCATGGGGGGTGTTTCAGTCCAAATGTGTTTTTTAAAACGAATGCAATTTTTTTCCTAGAATGGGAGGATGAAGGAAGGGCCAATGGGGAGTGTGTGTGACTGCTGGACCAGGACAATTACTTGCCACTATAACAGACCGATCTAATGTTTCATGTCACAAAAGAAGTACAGGCATAGTAATAATAATAATAATAATAATAATAATATATATATATATCCCACCCCTTTGAGGTCAATTAGCTCAGCTAACAACAAATAAAATATAATACAGATATACAAAATCTAGTTCCCTCCCCCCAGTTAACTGTTAGCTCAGTTAACAAAACCCATGATGAAGAAGCTCCGTTATACAAAGTATTTTTATGCCAGTCCAGCTCAGACCTTGCTTTTTGTGTCTAGCTGGAAATGTTCTCCTCTACACACCCCAGCATTGGCACTGGCAGGATGATGAAGCGGGACTGGACAAAACAGACTTTCATGTTGGGTAGAAGTGTGTCTGCAGTTAAAAGTACAATAAAGCTTGACCTGGGGAAGACTAGGTTTCTGTTCTAGGTGATCCTATGGTACTTGCGTACAACAGACAAGGTCAAGAACCACTGAGCATGTGTGAAGAGCAAAACAGATAGAAAAGGGTAAAGATTAGCCTGCCTTACCAGCTACTCTGGCGCATTGAAAAAGTACAGATCTATAAGTTTCACCACCAAAATGGAAATTATAAGAAAAGTGTAGGCTGTTAGAAGAACAAAAAAACACCCTATTGGGATGCATTTTGGAAGAAGCTTTCAAGTGGTCTCTAGAAAAACAAATGTTTTTATTTACTTAGGTAAGGCTCACCTGACCTGGTTGTGTCATTTCATATGTGTATAATGTTAGTTTTGAATAAAAAGTTTGCCGAAACATATTGAATTGCCTTTTCTTTCCATGTTATTTCTCCCTCTGTTAGCAAAGTTTCTGCTGAAGAACTAAAGCCCAGGAACACATCTACTTCATTAACTGAGACTTATTCGTATATGAAAAAGTATTGCTAAACAAATACAGGTGTGGAAGAAAATCACAACAACTAATTACCTGTGCCAAAAGTGCTGACAGTTCCAGGGCCAGATCTTTGTTTACAGGAAAAAGACCATTTACAATTTGATCATTTGTTTGATACATTAATAGCATCTTTTCTCTTTCAGTCTCTCCACGAATTTGCACTGAAAAATAAAGCCTACAAAATAAAAAGAGTACATGTTCTAGTACAAAAAACAAACAAACACAGCTTCATTTATATACTGCTTCATACTGCCTAAGGAGTGTCTAAGCGGTTTACAACTATAAGCTACTTGCCCCCAACAATCTGGGTACTCATTTTAGCAACCTCGGAAGGATGCAAGCCTGAGTCGAGCTTCAGCCCTTTTGCTGGTCTTAAACTTGCAACCTTATGGTTTTGAATGAGTGGCTATAGTACAGGCATTTCACCACTGCACCACCAGGGCTCCTAGTACAGATATGGAAACGTGCTTCTTCAGCACTAACAACTAAAGTCCTATTATTTTAAACTGATTTCCCAGTGGGAAATGATGCCAATTGAAGAAATATGAGCAGGATAAAACAAACTTTTTAAAAAAGAGTATCCAATGGAAGCAAAGCAAAATCTTCTTTAATACTTTCTTTAATCAGTATATGTATAAATGGAGATGAGAAAGATGTGGTAGCCCAGGAAAATAAACAAAAATAAGAAGCAAGACTGACACACAGATCTGAATTTCCAGTTTTCAATTGATATGTACAGAAGAAGAATAAAAAACATACAGGAACCAATTTATATCTGCTTCTCTATGGAGCTATGTCATACTTGTTTAGCACTATATATTCTATACGCAGCAAATTTCAATTTACAACTAGTCTACTGTGCTAGAATTCCATTAATATCATCCCTAGGGTAAAAGTCTGTTTGTTTTGGTTTCTTTTTTCTTAAACACAGTACTGCTCGTTCTCTTTATAAAGTATAAAAGATAAAGGGAAAGTTTTCTGTTATGTTACTGAGGCTCTGAGCCAAAGCTGTGGATTTTACCACTTATTAAACTTGATCCTGGAATTGGCAGAGGGAGAAGGAGATGACCAAACAAGAGAATGCTTAAATCTGAAAATGGCAATCATCTATTCTTTTCTAGAACTTTCCTCTGCTCCCATCATTGCATAGTTTCATGACGGGATGGCTAAAAGCCAAATCAGAAGTCATGGAGACTATTTAAATCTCAATGACTTCAGTATTTCAAAAGGAGCTCTCAGCAGGAAAAAAAAAAAAAAAACAGGGAAAGGAATTTGAAAATGATTTTTTAAAAAAGCTTAGAGCATATAAAAAACAGAATAATGCCAGTTTCCTGGATATCTGATATATCAAGGATGTTTCCAGACAAGGTTCTTATTGTCCCTCAATCATGGAATTTTACTGGATATAATTGTTAAACTTAGACCTGAAACAGACAGGCAGACTGGAGCGGCTTCCAGCTGCTCCACAGGTGTGGTGTATAGATGATGAACATCCCTGGAATACGCCCCTTAGTCTGTCTTCTATTTCTCCACCAAAAAAAAAAAAATTTTTTTAAGGAGGGAAGAGAAAATAATTGCACAATGCCTTTGGCCTGGTTGTGCTATGAGGCCTCTACATGGAACCACCATAAGTTATTTCTGTTTTAGTGGTTAAAATGGGACATGTCTACATTATCAGCTTAAGTCCAATGGTTTATTTCTCAAAAGAGAAATACCAAGAATCAAGTCTAACTATCTCCCTAAATCCAGATGTATTGTTACTACTTTTGTAGGTTGGTAAAATGAGTACTCAAGCTTGATGGGGGCAATAGGCTTACACATTGCAAACCACTTAAGTAGTGGTAGTTCAATGATAAGCGGTACAGAAATATTCTTGCTATTGCTACTGTAATTACTTAATTGTGAGGGAAAGGCACTCTGTATGTTCTTAGATCTACACCATTAATCTATTATTTTCTTAATTATTATTAATTCCTATGTTGCCTGTTAGTTCTGAGCATTGGCTGTGCAGAGTTCTGATCACTGATTGTAATTAACCTATACATCTGCCTTAAAGAATAACATTGCCAGAGGCATCAGCTCAGTTTATTATTATATACTGTACCTGTTCTTGTAAGTAAGCCTTACAGTTCTTGTCCCTTCACATTTCCCAGGATGTTGTTCTTTAGAGGCTTGTTCCCATCTAGAAATAATGTCACAGATCTACAAAGAAAATCATGAGGTAGAATATATTTATTTCAATAATATGCAAAAAGGAAATCTGCACTCATTTTTAGAACTGATTTAATAGCAATAAACTTACTACTAAAGTTTACTTACTACTAAATAGCCTAATGGGCAATTAGGATGCAGTCTAGGAATATTTGCCTGTAAATTTCACTGAAATAAATGAAGAGCTATAACATCATAATCATGCATATACATATGGTGCATGGAAGGTTATTATAGCCTATGTAATGGAAGGCCAGGCCTTGTAAATTTGTGTTGTCACATGGAAAATGTGGATATCGCTACTGTGTCTTCCTATGAGGAAGGGTCACTGGGGTGGAAATTTCCCCACTTCCATTTAGCAATAAAGTGTGAAATCATGAGAAAATGTCATATTACTGCCATCAAGTGCCACAAAGACAACAAAACTCAAGAGTCTGTAAGGTTATTTTTTTAAGTAATTGATCATAGCTTTATCCAAATTCTGCCAAAAATATTACACTAGTCACTGAAAACCTTCACATATATCTATTTCAAACTTTATCTTTAATGACCTTTAAACTGTCTTACCTGCCCCAAGCCTCTCTTTGCAACAAAGAAAGCATTTAAATAAAGAAGAAAAAAGTTATTCCAGAACACACAAGGTAGTTTTTGACAGTTCATTAAAGAGACTGGTTACCTTGATATTTCCTTGAAGACAATGTTCTACATCTTTGCCTGAGGGATCATCTGTAAACAAAGCAAAACCTGATTCTGTTGGTTTCCTCATTCCTGTATCCTGATTAAGTGTGTTCAGAAATTCTTCCACTGTGGTGGAAGCATCAAACCCAACGACCTACAGGCAAAGAAATGAAAAATGATATGAAATGAATTCTCACAAAATCTGAGCATGGACTTTTTGAGAAGCAATTCTTGTGTTGAAAATACTAGTGTACACAGACCCAGATTCAAAGGAACGCTTTCATTCACGTAAGATATCTTTTCATTTATAAACACAGAAGTCAGCAGTCACTGTACTCTAGCAATGTATTTGTCATCTCACTGACAAATGAATTTATTCCTCTAGCATCCAGCTTCACTGAATCTGCTTCTGTGGGTTTTATGGCAAGCTCTGCCTTGAAAAGGATCTGTTTAGTACTGCTTGACCAGTGGTTGTGATGTTATCCTGGTTTCCTCTTCCCAAAGTTCCCCAAAACCATAGTATAAAATATTTTAAAAAGTAATTGTGTTTTATTGTTGAAAGCACCAAAATAGTCCAGGTACTTTAAACTGGAATCATGATGGGGGAAATCTAAGTATTGGAATCTCTAGGGTATATCATACTTTATCTAAATTGATTAGTAAAGAAGCTAGGCACAAATATCTATTTTTAGATAAGTCTAGATGTACTCTCAGAAGTGTGAACACTCCTGAACTATCCATAGAAGAGGAGAAACAAGTTATTTTATTGTTATAAAAATAATAGGTTATCATATTTTGAAAACATCATTACAAAGACTTTTATTATAACTCATTCCATGCAAAATGGAATGTACATGCACACTGATTTTCACTATTTTGCCTATTTACTA
This sequence comes from Urosaurus nigricauda, assembly GCA_034509955.1. Classification (NCBI taxonomy): domain Eukaryota; kingdom Metazoa; phylum Chordata; class Lepidosauria; order Squamata; family Phrynosomatidae; genus Urosaurus; species Urosaurus nigricauda. The sequence goes on along the minus strand of JAOEGL010000001.1, from coordinate 352,723,619 downwards.
AGGTATGGATAACATCAATAAATAGATATGGATAGCATCAATGGCTTTTGCCATTGATGGAAATGCTTTCGACAGTAGAATTGGTAGAGAGTTGATTTCCCTTTCTTCCCTAAAGCCATCTCTCCTTAAAATCTCCTGGGAGGTGATTTCAAGGAAACTCTAGGGCAGACATTTGTGGGGCATATGAGAAAAAGAACATACTGTTGCACTACTCTTTTAAAATGATAAATAAAAGAATAGATAAAAGGAACGAAGAGGATGTATGAAAAATGAATGGAAATGTAATGTTCTGGAATTTTAGCAGTTTCACAGATTGAAACTTATATTAAGTAATTCTGATATAAATATGTATTTATTCTGAAATGTTGGCTAAATTTGATTATCTGTTTCTTGACAGAGAAGGAATTAAAGCTAGAATACCTTTATTTATTGCTAGTACTTCATCATCTTTGTGATTTTATCGGCAGCCCACAACAACATTGTATGGTCACATATTGTTTTATGCTTAATACCTACTTGGTATATGCCATTCATGAAATGCACTGGAATACTAAAGGGTAATGAATGATGGTAAGGATTTCTTAGAAGTGTAGAAAGAATTTCCATTCTTGATGGTCTGGCTTCTCTGTCACCATTCTGCTGTGTTCTTTCTAAACAGCGTTGGCAGTAAATAGCATATTTTCCAAATTCAGTCCTGTGAGTATAAAACAAGAAACATAAAATTTAACAACAGTAAAATTTGCCACAGGTTATTTATCATATAAAAAAATTGCTTAACATTTCATATCATAATCTATTCTGCATCTTTCCTCACAGCTACCCTACTGGAATTCAGACTTTTACCTGCCACGCTGGATCACTGCCTTTCCGCAAGGAACTTGCGCAAGGAACTTGTATACCTCTTCTTAAATGAATATTCAATGCTACCTTTCATTCCTCAGTATATTAGTATCCAAAGGAGACATATTACAATGTTTTTAAAGTATTTCCCCTTCCCCTTAAACATTGATGTGGGATTCACACTGTTCCTATTAGAAATATAGAACAACAAGGATACACCTAGTAATTTCCCCCACTATCGGACTCTGGGTTCACACTTGAAAAAAAGAATGATGGGCTCATACTGATGGTCATATTTTGACAGGAAACAATTCTACAGTTTATGTGTTATTATCATATTTTCATATTAACTTATACAGGGATGATAAATGACAAAATGAATGTCTTGCATCACTCTACCAATTAACAATTATAAAATATATAAATTAACAGAGATGCCAATGGACCATTAATAAGAATAAGTATGACTATCTGTAGAACCCATGATTCTGCAGGGCAGATGTCATCCAAATGTTTCACAAAAAATGTTTTGTTTTACAAACTTTCTTAAAACAATTAAACACTACTGGGTAATTACAAAATGCAAAGTAGATTTATCTGTCATAAAGCTTACCTGTAATCTGCATTCTTCTTCAAGTGAAGTTTGATGAGCCAAAGGAAGGGGTGCTGTGGAAGAAAGAGTCCAACAGAGAGGGCTAAAAGCTGCCAGGCCTGCACAAGGAATAAGAACAGCATCATTGCCTGACATTTCTTTCAGAAGCAAATTATCTCCAGTACAAACAGGCTTGTGATCATGTTGGGCACTAAGCAGTTAAGAAATCAACTCTGATGAAATATGTAGCACCCCGATGTGGGTGGAGACCAATGCTAAGAGAGATGGGATCTGGGACAGAATAACAAAAAGATTGGAATTATCTTTGGCCCGAAAGAGACGGGCGCTATGAAGCGCCCCGTCACGTGCTAGGGTTACCTCGGGGCAGAGCGTATACACACCTTGCAACCCTAGCACGTGACGGAGGCATCGTTGCTATGCAGCGCTGTTTAAACAGCGTATGTAGCGATGTCGTTGCAGCTGCGTAGCGCCTATACAGTGTCTTTTACTTTTTGTGCGTCGCAACTGACGCAAAAAAGGAGCTGGGTTTCCCTGCTCCTTTTTAACTACGCAGCTTCACCACTCCGTCTAGTTGCTGCGGCAAAGGTGTGCAGTTAAAAATGGTGGTGCCAGACTGCCCATTTTGAGACGTTATCTTTTTTTACATTTTTGTGATAATGGATGGTATATACAATTTACAAACTGGCATAAATATGACTAACCATTATAACATTGGGGCAAAACAGAGGGTCGTGAAGGGGCGGCTTGAGGCCGCCCTTTCCAAAGATGGATTGAGGCCGTGGCAACCACATGTCCCAGCCCTAATCTGCCTTGAAGCCAGCCGAAAAAGGAGTGGCAAAGATCTGCTCGTTTTTTGGCTGGAGAAAAGCTGGCTTTTCATGCCCTTCTGCAGCCCCATGGCAGCTTCATGACCCTCTGGAGGTGTGCGACATGTAAATGCCACGCCGCTGAAATGTCATGGAGCTACTGATGCCTGGGTAACCAGTTGGCTTCAAGCTGGCTTCCCTGAGTCATTGGGACAAGCGGTGTCTAAGCACTGTGTGCCAATGACACCCAGAAGCTAGCTTTTTTGGGCCTCCTGTTCTGGACCATTTTTTAAAATATTTAGTAGATGTAATTTTTACTGTCACATCACTTGAGAAAAAATTATGACACATTAAGAGACACTATGAGGGCCAGCACTGTGTAGTAGTTTGAGTGTTGGACTATGACTCTGGAGACCAGGGTTCAATTCCCTGCTTGTCCATAAAGCCCACCTTGGGAAAGTCATATGCTCTCAGCCTCAGGGGAAGGCAATGGTAAACCTCCTCTGAACAAACCTTGTCCAGTCATGCTTTTGAGAGAGCAATCACTTTTTGAACAGCACCCACAATGAGCGATGCCATGTAACTATATGGATGGGTTTTTGTTGTTGTCCTTCTGGCACTGAATCTCAACATCAGTGTTCTCTTTTTCTGGTTTCCCACTGTATACACTAGTAATATGGAAACCTAAGTTGTTATTCCTTCAGGACCAAGATGGTGAAGGGCCTAGAAGCCGTGCGCTATGAGGAACGACTTAGGGAGCTGGGGATGTTTAGCTTGGAGAAGAGAAGGTTAAGAGGTGATATGATAGCCCTGTTTAAATATTTGAAGAGATGTCATATTGAGGAGGGAGTAAGCTTGTTTTCTGCTGCTCCAGAAACCAGAGACTAGAACGCAGAACAATGGATGCAAACTGCAGGAAAAGGGATTCCACCTCAACATTAGGAGGAACTTCCTAACAGTAAGGGCTGTTCGACAGTGGAACACACTCCCTCGGAGTGTAGTGGAGTCTCCGTCCTTGGAGGTCTTTAAGCAGAGGCTAGAGGCCATCTGCCAGGGATGCTTTGATGGGGAGTTCCTGCATGGCAGGGGGTTGGACTGGATGGCCCTTGTGGTCTCTTCCAACTCTATGATTCTATGACCTAGGTACAGGTGCAACATATATTTTGCTGAAAGTATTTATTTTATTTTCCTCCTGTTTTCTTTCACTGATTGCATTGATTTTATTTTTTTTTGCTATTATTTGTCATTAATAATATTTTTTCTAAAAGCAAACATTTAGTTGAAAAGTACTTAATACCTGAATTGGTCCTATCTGATTAGATGGCTGCCTTCTTCTTGTCTGTTTAACCAGCTGGCAACAGATTTCGTTTTGCAGCTCTGGATGTGTGAGGCACACTTGTAAAGCACTTTGAGCTAAAGACACATGGTAGTCAATAGCAGGAGAGTCCACCACAGCATTTATAAACAACTGGCAAGTCTGAAAATACAACAAAATTAAGTCCTGCATTTTACATTTCAATAATTCTATTTTAGGGAAAAGTATAAAACGTACACTACAACCATTTTAAGGGTTATATACTTGTGAGATCAAAATCTTATTTTCTTGAAACAATGAGAGACTAGTGCATAGCTATGGAGTAATAAACAGGAATGGAGAAAGTGTGTGTCTTTTTGTGGTCCCCCAGATCTCCTTTTTTGTTTGAAAAATAATTTTTCACAAAGAATTAAAAATTCTGGCCTCAAAACACTCCCTAGGTGGTTAGAGGCAATTTTGGCACATCTCCCAAATACCATTTTAAGAGAAGGCCTGTAATGTGGTGAAAGTGATTCCAAAGATGAATTTGCGGGGGGGGGGGGGGGGTGCAGCAGAGGATGCAGCCTTCCAAGGTACCAATGCAACCCTCTTGCTACTGACAGATGCCCACACCCCAGCAAAAGTAGTCAGTTCTTTGACTTTTGCTTCTTTTCCTAGCTAACAGCTCATGCCACTCCTTTGTTTTTCTCCATCAGAAATTATGCTATTCAATTGTATGAGAAAGAGAAGGAGAATCCATTTCCTGTCCCCTCCAAATTACTAGAACATGGAAAACTGTTTTATATCAAGTCTATTTGTTCAAAGAGACCAGTATTGCTTGCTCTGACTAACAGTGGCACTTCAGGGAAACGATGACCGCTTTTTGAGGTCTGCATTAATTCCCTGTGCCCCTGAGAGGGCCACATCCCCTGGCCTTGCTTTTTTTGAAAGGCTTTGGGTTTGTTTGCTAAAAATAACTTTCCCAACACAAACACACACACACAGCCTGGAGATATGGAGGCAATTTCTCTATGCTTCTGGTGATCCTGGCTCTTTTATGTTATCCTGCTGTCGTTTCAAGGTAACTTGGGCCAAAATGTCTAGACAATTTCAATCAGTGTGCTATTTTTATTCTTGAAGACATCTATTCCCTGGAGGGGAAAAAAACTGGAAAGCACTGAGTTGGTAGGTTTATATTTCTATCTGCTCCATAAAATATCAAAGCCACTTAAATTTTATTTTCTGAAGAGCAAAAATATGGAACAATGTGCAGATCTTACTTTCATGATTTTCAATATTGAACAAATATGTAAGAGGTAATTAAGATGACAATTTTGCAATCAGTTATCCAGGAATACTACCACCTGAACTCTAGGGACTTACTTACGAATAGACATAGATAGGACTGCACTGTAATACCTGTGCTACATCATTTCAAACAAACATAGGAGTAAATGTTCTTGAATAACTTGTAACTAATAATAAAGAAAAGGGTGCCAAATATTTACCTTAAATAATTTTATAGCTTCTGTTTGTAAAGCCTCAGATGGAAGAGTTGTGAGAGGAGAAGTAATCCCATCTTTGCTGTGACAGAGAGTTGGATGTCTCCAGATCTGAGAAGCTGAAGGGGAAAAACAAGAGAGTTATTCATGTGAAATAGTAGTATAGGTTGAATCTCTCTTATCTGGAGTTCCAAAATATTCCGAAATCCAAAATTGTCCACATAGGTGGCAGAGATAATGATATCTTTGCTTTCTGATGATTCAGTGTACAATTTTGTTTCATGCACAAAATTATTTAAAATATTATGTATAAAATTAACTTCAGGCTATATGTATAAAGTGTATATGAAACATAAATGAATTTCATGTTTAGACTTGGGTCCCAGCTCCAAGACAAGTCATTATACACACACATACACACACACAAATATGCCAAAATCCGGAAAAAAAACTGATGAAAATCCCAAGCACTTCTGGTCCTAAGCATTCAGGAGAAGGGAGACCCAACCTGTAGTATGATTTAATACTTTTGTCACAAATGTTTAAGAGAAAACACATTCAAGCTCTGGATCAGAGGTGGGCTGTGTGTTACACACTACAGATAATTAATGAGAAGGTTGGTGGAAAAAGGGACAAAGCAGATGGCCAGGGAGGAGCCAGCTGCGATCAGGCCAGGACCCAAAGCAGGCTGCTGTCTGTGGTCCTAAGCTGGCACCACCAAGAGTCAATTTAAACTAACTCCTTTTTGATCCAGTCCTTTGAACCAGAGGGCAGCATCATCTAAATGTCACACCCCCAAAGCACCTGGAAGCTGCTTCTTTTGGCCTATGGGTTCCAGGCCAAGGTCTAGTCACTTCTGGTTTTGAGAAAAAGGCTCTCATGGGTCAAAATATGGGTTCTGAAAATGAGCCCCAAAAGGCAACTGGCTCTCAAAGGATGCATTTAATTGTTTGGGGCCCACAAAATTTTAGGAAGCATTGGAGATTGGATGTAACAGCTTGATCTGCTTGAAGCTGCCCATAGCATTCTAAAATGCCTTGATGCCTATATGTAAAACCTATATAATCTAAGATGCCTACATAACCCATAACTACAGAGGTGCACAAATTTAATTTCCATACTACAATAGCAAGTGCACTACCTTGCTGTGTGATGAGAGATAAACCATTTCAGGCCATTTCATTACTTGGGAGCTTGGGAAAATTACTGATAACACAGTACTGAAATCATGTGAACCCACTGTCCTATTCTGTCAAAATGCAGAATGCAGTTTTTCAAGATAATCAATGATTTTATGTAGTTTATTGGGGCACCAGAACTCTCTGAAGGGAGAAGGCTAAATGTCTCACAAATCTAAAGTTCCCAGAATTCCTTAGCATTGAGCCTGGACAGTTAAAGCAGTCTCAAACTGGATTATTTCTGCAGTGTGTTTTGGTCCTAGATGGTCCTTGCGATCTCTTCCAGCTGCAAAATTCTATAATTCTATGATTCCCTTGATCAGGGTACTACATCCCAGCTGATGCAGCCTAGAACTGAACTGGACTTTTTGGATGCCGCATCACAGTGTTGGTTCCTGTTTAGCTTATGGACTGCTAAGGAGTGAAGCAGATAAGACAAAAGGATCAGCCCGGGGCCATGGTGATTGCACAGCCCACTCTCAAAGCAGGCATGGCAATGGCAGTCACAAACAGGCAGCCAGCAGGAGTGGATTTAATCTGCTCCTGAAAAGCCAGCTTTTGCTGCCTTGGTCACCTTTGATATGGCTTCCAGTCACTTTGGGGCATGCATCATCTAAATGCCATGTCCCAAAGTGGCTGGAAGCCGCATTATTTGCCTCGTCTGTTTCTGGTCTAAGATCTCTACATCCTTTTCATATTTACCATGTGTACTTTTTTCAAGCTAGATGTCATCCTATACTTGTACATTTCATTTTTCTTGCCTAAATGTCATGTGTTATGTTTATCCCCACTGAAATTCATTTTGGCCCAGCTCTCCAAACTCACAACATCATTCTGAATTCTAATCTTGTTCTCAGGGGTATTAGCTACCCCTCCTAATCTGATGCCATCTGCCAAGTTAATAAGCATGTCTTCTATTCTGTCATTTATCATACTGAAAAACAACAGGGCCAGTTATACTGAATTTTAAATTATATTCAAAAATATTCCCAGTTTTTGCAACCATACATTGAGATAAACAGGAATGTATGTAGGTTGCAATAAAAAATATTGACTTACTGGAGTCCCCTTCAATGTTTAACAGTTTGCAGACAAGCTGTTCAAACTCTGTTCCGACATTTATATTTGTGCTTCCAGCAGCAACTGTCAGGTGATAGAGCCAAGTATCCTAGGAAATAAAACTTACACTTTTATTCTAACTTTTAATACCATGAAGTCTCAGAGTGATTTAAAAAGCATAAAATAAACAATAAAATGAATATGCAAAGGGATCTTGTAGCACCTTTGAGACTAACTGAAAGAAAGAAGCTGGTATCATGAGTTTCTGTAGACTACAAAAGCTCATGCTACCAGATTTTTTCTTTCTGTTAGTCTCAAAGGTGCTAGATCCCTTTGTATACTGATTTTTCCATACTAACAAGCTATGTCTTTAAATTCAACCACTAAAATGAATAGCAACAAATGTTCACTACAACAATGTAAAGTGAAATATCACATATCATTTTAACTCACAAATATAGCCACTGTAAATCTTGGTTGGCACCCTGGGATTCCAATCTTTCTCCCTCAACTCATTTTGCTCATCCCCCTTGTATTAAAGGTTGCATGTATGAGGCATGTATGAGCCTTTTAGGCTGCAATCCTAAATGTTAACAAGAAGCCAAAACAGACCAACTCGAAATGTCGGCTTCCCAGTGGCTTGGGGGTATGGGGTATGCATACTTTCGCCAGCTCAAAAAGGAGTGGCATTTTGCTGCTTCTTTTTGGGCCAGAAAAAAGCCAGATTGGGGCTTCGGTGTGCGGTTGCTGTGGCACCAACCCGGCTCTCTCAGGGGCAGCTTCAAGCCACCTCTTTGGGCAGTCTGTTTTGCCCCTGAATTAATCAATAAAACTGGGACTTGGAAGGGCAGCTGTGAAGGAACAAGATCTTTTATGCAAAGATGTATCACTGAATACTAAAGTTAGGAGTGTCCATGCTATCATATTTCCAATTTCTTTGTGCAGTTGTGGAAGCTAGACAGTGAAGCAAGCTGATAGGAGGAGAGAAAACTAATCTGAAATATGATTCTGGAGAAGGGTTCTACAGATACTGTGGACTGCCAAAAAGACAAGTAAATGGGCCTTAGAACAAACCAAGCTTGAACTCTCCCTAGAAGCCAAGATGACTACTAAGACTGTCATATTTTGGTCATATCATTAGACAGGATTCACTAGAAAAAACAATACTGCTTGATAAGGTAGGAGACAATAGGAAAAGAGGAACACCACATTCCAGATCGATAAACTTCATCAATGAAGCCATGGCCCTAAGTCTGCAAGACCTGAGCAGCACTGTTGATGATATGTTATTTGGAGGTCTCTCATTCATAGGGTCATTCTTGACTTGACGTCAAAATTGACTTGATGGTAGTTAACAACAATAAAAAGAGGCTTGCAAGATGTAAGTGTGATTACATGCATAAGCCTACCTTCTCCCTGGGCCCATGTGCTACCCACTTCTTTTCCTTCTCTTCCTCCAGTGCAGCTGTGAGGAGTACAGAAGCTTCTGCTTTTGTTCTATATTAACTTCAGTTTATCATTTTGGAGAGAAATTTTGTAGCACTTTTGAGACTAACTGAAAGAAAGAAATTGACAGTATGAGCTTTCATAGACAAAAGTCTACTTCCTCAAATGCATCTGAGGAAGTAGACTTTAGTCTATGTATGAAAGCTCATGATGCCAACTTCTTTCTTTCAGTTAGTCTCAAAGGTGCTACAAGCTCTCTCTACATACTGATTAAACATTTTATTATGTAATTCATACCTAAATGTGATTTATTTCAAGTGTGCTCAGCAGAAAAATGACTTCTTCATGAAGTATCATTAGAAGCTGATATATCCCAAGTTACTGTATCAGAGTTATCCTGAGTTTGGGCAATCCACTAAACTGCACTTAATCTATGTGCATATTTCTAAACTCCATACATACATGCCAGAGGAAGTGCACATTTCTAAACTCTATACATACATGCCAGATGAAAAGGAAATTATTTGTAACTAGTTCCCCAAATAAACCCATTGCTACTGAGTTTCTCTTTCAGTTTACTGCAATTATTATATTTGTTTTATGTTGTAAAAACAAAGAATTCTGAATTTGTAGTTTTACATAAACTATGAATAGTTCTCCAAATAAACATAAAGAGTTCCCTACTTTCTCATGCTTGGATCCTATAAGAAGATAAGTGGGGCCTTGTTCTTTAGGATGGATGACAATGGTGTAATGCGTTGATAATAAACTACGGCCACTGGCTTCATAATCTTCATCTGAATCACAGGATCGGTCAACTTCTTCAACTTTAGCCTCCCAAAGCTTTATCTGACCCAAAGGAAACTAGAAGTAAAGGCATTAAATTAGATCAAAGAAGAAAAACATAGAAAATCTGACAAAAGAAGTGTGGTTAAAATTTTTATACAGCAAGCTGTTATATAAACCGAGTCAATAAAAAAAACTTTCAAATAAGTGTGTTCATCATCTTAACTTAACATATGGAATAGGATCAACTATAGCTGATCTCTTTCCCAAGATAAATCAGAATAATGTGTTTCAGTTGCCCACAGTAGTCTTCTTGCCTCAAAGGAAAGTAGAGACACTACTGCTCACAGGCTTTTATTTGAAATTACACTGGGAAAGAAGAAGCATTGGTGATACTCATCACACCACAATGCTTCTGACCTGCAGCTGCCCTATCCCAACTTGTCCCTTTTTATTCATGGGGAAAATTGATGAATGACCTGTCAATGTTGCTCCTGGGGCAGTTCCACGATTGCCAGACATGTAGTGTCAGTGTCCCCTCCCCCCCCTCCTCCTTGTAATTCCAAAATACGCTGATTACCTTTCTTTATTTTTTCTATCTTTTTTCTTACTTGTTAAGACTTCAATTGTGGCAGCAGAGTTCTGGATTTGCACAGAAAAACATACAAAAGACCCCTAAAGGCATGCTAAAGGATATGGCATAAAGAAGGGAGACAGGGTTAAAGGAGAAGTCAAGAAGAGAGTGTGATGGAGGCAGCAGTCTCAGTTGTGCAATTTAGAGAGGTGCAGTGATGGCTGCCTGGAAAGCAATATTTTTGGAGTGGTATTTTATTATTACTTGCATAACTGCTGTGAGAACAGGAATTGTTTGGTAAAGTCCCATTTCTGACCACGTTATTACAAGTGACTAGAAATAAATGCTAATAAATTCCTTAACAGGTTAAAGAGACATACCTTATCTTCTTGGCTACGGAAATAATACAAAGTTTTCCCAACCAGCATACACCAGACTCTCTTGGAATATCCATGTTTCACCTGTGAGTAGAAAAATTGAAGGGTGCTTAGCTACCATATGGTAGGAACCAAGAAACTCCTGAATTGTTAGAAGCCACCAATAGCAATAACAAGTATATTTCTATACTGCTTATCAGTGCACTTAAGTACTCCCTAAGTGGTTTACAATGTGTAAGCTAATTGTCTGCAACAAGCTGGGTACTCATTTTTGTGACCTCAGAAGAATGCAAGCCTGAGTCAAGCTTGAGCTGGTACTGAACTCACAACCTTGCGGTTTGTGAATGAGTGGCTGCAATACAGCCACTTAACCACTACGCCACCAGGGCTCCCACCAAAGTCAGGGATTGTTATTTAGGGTTCAGTATGGTATACTTCAATATCAATAAACTACCATGTTTAAGACACATTTGTTGGATTTCCCTTTGAGTTCAGCTGAAACCAATGAGAACAATATATTGTTGTACAATTATAACTAAAATATCATTGTTCAATTATAACTAAAATGAAACACATATTTAAATACAGTCTTGAGCAATATAAGCACCATGGAACCATGGATGAATTTGGAAATAATATTAAACCACAGTTTGCAGTTACAAGAAGATTAGATTCCATCTGGGTCACACACTCTTTCCTCAAACCTTTCCTCTCGTACATGAACATGATTAGATTAGAAGTTTCTGCTCTGATTTAGATTAATTATAGTTCCATGTGCTATCCCAATCCTAATCTATAGTTTATCTTAACTGTGATTACTTCATAAATTACACCTTCAAGTTGGCTCCCCCTCCCCCCAAATAAACATCATAGTTAAGATTAACCACAGTAGTTCGAGTTTGGACAACCTAACAACTGTGGTTAATCTCAGATGGAAGCAAACACTTCCAAACTCCCTGAAGCTGCCCTGGAAGAGGAGGAAGGAGCATGCATTTAAGAGGACATCAGTATTTACCAGCTCTGTATGTCAGAATAATCAAACCAGGTATAAAGTGACTGAATTGTACTTTGCACAAAAGTACTGTACATTACAAAACCGATGGAAGTTAAACATATCAAGTTTAATCAAGTATTCCCAATAAAATTAATAGTTATTGATACTTACTGTTGCTTATTTAAACATACAGTATGAAATACAGCTCTGTTTGGATATTTAACAGGTGGGAAACAATGGGATCATGCAGATGGGATAAAAGGAGTGGCCAGAGGCTGCTCCTGGCCCAATCGGCATGGGACCATGGCGACCACTTGGGCCCAGGCCCAATCTGGGCCACTACTGCTGTCCCAAATGGGATGCTGCCTAAAGAGAGGACTTTACTTGCTTCTTTTGTGGCCAGCTTTTCCCAGTGGGGCATGCTCTCCATGCACACCCCGCCCACAAAGTGGCCAGAAGCCAATCTTTCCTGCCTGTCTGTTTGGGGCCAATGCTGAGTTCTAAAAGTTGCACAGTTTTTTTAGATAAATTGTTTCATGACTGCAAATATGAACCCACAATAGAAAGCCTCACGTATAGTGAAAAGATCCCTTTCTCCACCTGAACCTGCTTCCCTTCTACAAGGCATAAACAGCTCCTATTCTAGGCTTGCCAATACAGTACCTTAAACAAGAGCAGGCATCTTAGGGTATTGATGGGAAACCATTTATTCTTCATGTCACTGAACAACAAGTACCATCATTTATGACTGCTCCTGTACTTGGCTATACTTATCTAGGCCCATTTTAGATTGGTGATTCTGAATCACAACACCCACTTCCCTGCTCAACAAAACACTTCCATCATAATGTGAGTTATGTGAGCTATCAAGCCCTACCAGATATGCCATCCATGGGAGCAACTACCACTTTGCCCAGTGGATGCAAACTGAAGGAAGAGATTCCACCTTAACATTAGGAGGAACTTCCTGACAGTAAGGGCTGTTCGACAATGGAACACACTCCCTCGGAGTGTAGTGGAGTCTCCTTCCTTGGAGGTCTTTAAGCAGAGGCTGGATGGCCATCTGTCAGGGATGCTTTGATTGGGAGTTCCTGCATGGAAGAGGTTGGACTGGATGGTCCTTGTGGTCTCTTCCAACTCTATGATTCTATGATTCACTCATCTTTCAAATTGTTTGGCCTCTCTAAACCGCCCCCTATAAGCCTCTGTGATGAGTAGGAAAGGAAGATCTGACTCCACCCATCTTCAATGTTCTTCTGCTCCATATACAGGGTATGCAGTATAGCTAAGCCTTAAGACAGGAATAGTCAGAAATTATGGGATTTGTAGCCTAACAACAAGGAGGACCAATGGTTTCCCACTGCTGCTCTAAAATTAAAGTTCCTGTTCAGGATGCTAGCAAGCCTAAAACAGAAGCTGCTCATGCTGTGTGTGTGTTGGGGGGGAGGGGAGTTTCAGATGGGGAGAAGTGTAGCCCCATTGAAGCTTCCAAAATTGAAGGATTAATTGGTAAATATCATGACAATCATTAAGTTTCAAGTTTGAAGTTACTGTTGCTCCTAACAGCTCCAGACACACTCTTCCAGCAAGCCACTTGGGTTTTTTAGAGCTACAAGCTGGCAGTGGTGAACTGATAAATAAGCCATTCCTTAACTGACTGGAGAGTTCATGTTAAAAATCTCTTCAGTTTTTTATTTAAAAAAAACTTTAAAATAATTCTGAAATTCACTGCCACTCCTATCCAATCTACTATGACAAAATATCTGATTTATGAAAACAAACACAAGATATATAAAAACAAAGTAGAAAAATATACTGGAGAATAACAATTTTACCTTAGTAAGCAAACCTTTCACAGTTGGTTTGACATCTGGTTGAATAAAAAGCGGACTTGCAGCCTGTACTTTAAGAACATTCTGCAATACTTTAATCCATTCTTCTAAAATATTTGGTGAATCTGCAGTCAAGTAATATGTTCTTTTTTCAGTAGTCATCTGTGTAGTGTCAGAAGAAATAAAATTGAACTTTTGTAATACACACTCTCCTAGCCATACAGCACTGGTTATGCAATTAACAAGTATATTAGAAATAGTTAAAAGTTCAGAATTATGTTAATTGTATTGTTATTTTGTATGTGGATGGACAAGATACTAGTGGTGATCTAGAGACAGTACAGTTTACAGGGCAGCACAACAGGCCCAACTGTCTCTTTGGGGCTGTACAGACCAGTCAAAAGGGCTGGCATCGGGATAGAGTGGGGGGGTGGCAACCACATTAAGCCGTCCCTTACCCGCCATCTTTTTGCCCCTTTGAGTCATACTTGTGTCTGAGTAAGTGGGCAACCTTTTAGATAGACTGTGGGGAGCTGGGATGTCATGGCTTTCTTTCCTTGCTCTTAAAGGAGAACACGGACCATCCCCTAGAGGTGCTGATAATTCGCTCAGGCTCTGAATGGCAAAGCCCTGATTTTGAAGGTGACAAATACCCTTTATTCAGTATGGATTTATTGATCTGGGATGGTGCTGGATTGATCTGTTGTCATGATCTGCCAGATATGATGAGGACATAAGGACCCTTGTTGCTTAGGCAGGGCAAGACACAAAGTCAACATGGAACTGATGAAGACTTTGGGCACTTGACTGGGGCAGTTTAACCTCATATCCTGAAATTCTGTTTGAAAGGCCACACCTCTTTTGGGCTGACAGCATTTATTTATTGGAAGACAGTAACAAAGGTGGGAGTGGGGAAGAGATCTGCAGCCTGCAGACGGTGTTGGCTAGTCCAGTGGGGGGAAAGAGATAATGCAATGTTTTCTCATTCTCTGTTAGGTAATCTGAGTGGGAAAGAGGTGTGAGTCATGATCCACAGACACCCAATGGGTGAAAGGAATGTTACTATACCTCAGTGGAAAAAGAGAAAGAAAAATATCCTTGAGGTCAAGTTAGGACATGTTTTCCCTTTAAGTTTCAGGATTAGTGGGGACAAGGTCTTCAAGGGAGGCCTCCTTCAAATAAGTGATGGCTGGATACAAGTTGCTCTTTATGGCATGCACTCGGGGCTGGCTCATCCAGCATTGCCTGAGAAGGAGTTTGGGACGGGACCCACTGCCTCAGTTGGATCCCACACAAGGATATGTTGCTCTGCAGATCTCAGTGTAAATATTTACGAGGGGGTATCCAAAAGTTTTAATGATCACCTTTTTAAAAAATTGACAGAAAGTTTGTTTTGATTTGTAGTTCTTAACTTATCTCTGTTTATGCTGTTTAACATTTACATGAAGCCACTGGGAGAGATCATCCGGAGACATGAGGAGTGGTGTTATCAATATGCTGATGACACCCAAATATATTTCTCTATGTCTCGACTGAAGCAGTGACCAAGGACGGCATCTTGGCTCTGAATGCCTGCCTGGAGTCGGTAATCGGCTGGATGAGGGAAAATAGACTCAGAGTGAATCCAGAGAAAACAGAGGTACTTGTGATAGGCTCCTCCGACCTGGAGAGGTAGATTTACCTACCTGTCCTTGACGGGGTCATACTTCCCCTAAAGGACAAAGTTCGCAGTCTGGGTGTACTCCTGGACTCGTCTCTCTGCCTGACTTCTCAGGTGGAGACAATAGCCAGGAGTGTGTGGTGCCAACTACAGGTTATACGCCAGCTGCATCCCTATCTGGGCAAAGAGGACCTTGAAACATTGATACACGCACTGGTAACCTCTTGTTTAGATTTCTGCAATGCACTCTACATGGGGCTACCTTTGTACCAAGTCCGGAAGCTTCAACTGGTTCAGAATGCTGCAGTTAGGCTGCTTATGGGGACACCTAGAGTGGAGCACATCACCCCTGTTCTAAAATCGTTACACTGGCTGCCGATTAGCTTCCGGGAACAGTACAAAGTGTTGGTCATTACCTTTAAAGCCCTATATGGCTTGGGCTGAGTTACTTGAAGGAACGCCTCTCCCTATATAATCCACCCAGCATACTCAGAACGACAGGGAAGAACCTGTTAGAGGTAAAAAGTACTAAACTGGTAACTACTTCCCTCAGGGCTTTTTCTGTCGTACCCCGAAATTGTGGAATGACTTGCTGGAAGAGATCCGTCTTATTACCACCTTAGATGCTTTTAAGAAAGCAGTTAAGACAGATCTCTTCCAGTAGGCCTATCCTCCTAATCTCTTATAGTAGATCATCGATTAATACTGAATCGATGGAATGTACCAACTATCTGAATGATGTATTTTATTGTTATTGTTGTTGCTATTGTTAAATTTGTTGTGTTTTTGGTAATTGTGATGATTTTATGATGACTGTGTAATTATGTATTATTGATGTTGTAATCCCGCCTCAATCAGATGGAGAGGCGGGAAATAGAAATAAACTTTTACTATTATATTTATTATTGTTATCTCTATGTAGTCACTATCTAGATTCATACATTTTCCCCAGCGTATCTTGACCCTCCAAATACCTGATATTGTAGAAGTCTGCAGATTGCGCCTTATGAGGCGGTATCGTAAAACTAGCACCCGGAAGTTATTATGGCATATTGATGAAATTTTGTCAGTGCCATCATTGGTCCCTAAGTGCACGTTGCTGAGAAAATCAGCTCATTGCGTCCTTTATTTTTGTGACTGGCTGTGCCAGAAGTGAATAAAGTGTAAAATCCTCATCAGGCGCAAGCTGCAGGCTAATAATAATAATAATAATAATAATAATAATAATAATAATTTATTTATTTATATACCGCCTTTCCTAAAAAGATCAAAGCGGTTTTTTCTAAAATATCAGGTATGCGGAGGGTCAAGATATGCTGGGAAAAATGTATAAATCTAGATACTGACTACATAGAGATAAGTTAACAAGTACAAATCAAAACAAACATTCTGTCAATTTTTTTAAAAAAGTGATCATTAAAACTTTTGGATACCCCCTCGTAAATGAAGCAGCTCTTATTCAATCCATACTTTGTCTTCATTCTCTTTTTCATAAATTTAGTAAGCTAAACAAAACAAAATCACTCGCCACATGTCCATGGCACAGGCAGAAAAGGCCACCTGAGTTAAAATACAGTTCTTTAAGGAAGCACCTGAACTGTTTGTTTTCCATCACCTCTCATAATACGGCTGGAGGCATTTAGCTCAATTTGACCTTGGGGTTTTCGTATAACATCACTCTGTATGGACAAAAGTGAAACAAGTGATTATTCATGTACAACAACAGAAAACATTAGCAGAGTTATAGATACAGGATTTCTGATCGTCCAAGAACAGACACATAATTTTAGGTTTTTGATGACAGATTCAACATTCCAAGCGATAATTTGAGTTTTACCAGTTGAATAGTTTTTGAGATAAATGAAACACCATGGATGATTCAGTATTTACACATACCTACTGTAAAATATTTGATTGATTAAATCTATTTATTGGATTTATATCTTATCTCTCCAAGGGGTTCAGGGTGGTATATATACCCTTCTCTCTCCATTACCAATTTTATGCTTAAATTGACCTTGTAAAATAACATCAGATAGGGTATCTGTGTGAGTCTGTTGCAGCCAAAACAATCACAAATCTTATTGTGCCTTAAAGGATATATTAAATATAGCATAATATTTCATTGACACAGTTTGCTTAATCAGGGATAGTGGTTGTGTTCATAACCATTTATTAAACCAAGATTACATAAAAATCTTTTCTCGATAGTGATAGTCCTCCTCTCCTCTCCTTTCTTGTGTATCCAAGTGAAATCTAGAAGTCTCACATTCTCTGTTATTTTCCATTTCATCCAAACTGTGAATCAGCCATGATGTTAAAAAAATTCCAAACTATGGCTTAAGATCATGGTTTGTTACAAAACCTGTAATAATAAGTCAGTTTGGATCAAAGAAGAAACTACAATAAATAATATACTTCCATGTGTATATGGAGCATGGCAAGAAGGGGGAATGAGCTATTTGCCTAAGCAAAAAGCCTGTATAATAAGGTACTGAAATACAATAATCTAAATACAGACAGTAACTCTCCTTATGATGACCCAGTGAACCCTTAAGCAGCTCCTTTCTCCTCTCAGGACTGCTGAGGGAAGCAGGGTGCAGCAGGCACCCGCTGCACCCTGCTTTGAGGCCGCGGGGAAGCGGCAGGATGGGGCCTCTGAGGCTGCCGGTGCAGCAGCTTTGGCCCCATCTCACCACTTCCTGGGGCAGCTACAGACTGTCCCTTTTGGGTGGTCTGTACCGCCCCTATGAGCCTAAAAATGCTGAGTGTAGGAACCAAATTCCTCACTGTGTGGCAATATGGCCAATGGCTGGTGCTACTGGACATTTTGGAGCGAAATTATTTTTGAACCATCACCACCCCAGTAAAATTGAGGGTAGGAAGCATGGGAACTCCTGAAGGGACCACAGAAATTATATTGAGTGTTGGCTCTACAATACAATATACAAACTGTACTTGCTTACCGGAGATTTGTAGTAAAGCAATTCACCTCCTTTGAGGACAAACCATCGCCGTTTCCATGTCTTTACTTTACCACCCATTTTTAACAAATATCCTGATTTTTCCAGTGGCTCCTAGAGTTTAATAAAGATTTTTAAAGAATTAAAAGATAAATATGACTTTTTCCCCTACCTGGCTATGGAGAACAACACAACAATTAGACCTAGAGTGATCAGCAAGCCACACTGTTAAGTTAGTGTGACAGGAGCCCATAACTTGTCATGACAGATCAGCTAGCTATAAAAGACAGGTTATAAAATTTCAACCTCATTAGCAATAGAAAAGTAACTTCCCTTGAGATTTAGGTTGCTCCTGTCCTGTGCAAAAATAAATGCCCCCTTCTTAGGCAGGTAACACTGAATTTCTCTGGAAGTCCCTGTACTATTACAGCTAGAAAAACATTTAGGTGCTGTATAGGTAAAACATGCCAATTGTAGTCCAAAAGAAAAATAAATCTTTGCTGGTGCTAAAAACTACAAAGAATTAAGTCCTAGTCCATTAGCTCCCTCTTCTTTGAAATGTGTTGTTGGAAGAAAGTTTTACAGATGCTATGGACTGCCAAAAATAAATAAATGAGTCCTAAAACATATCAAACTTGAACTCTCCTTAGAAGGGGCAACCACTAAACTGAGGCTGATAAACTTTGGACTCTAATCCAATCCAATCATTTATTGTGCTAGCCAAAGGACATTGCAAAACTTTGGACTCATCATCAGAGGACATAAATCATTAGAAAGGACAATAATGCTCATTAAAATAAGAAAGCAGAAGGGAAAGAGGAAGGCTGCAATAAAAGTGGCTAGATTCAAACAATGAAGCCACAGCCCTGAGTCTGCAAAACTTTAGCAGGGCTGTCAACAACAGAGTGTCTATGAGGTCTGTGATTATAATTTCACTGTAAGTCAGTGACAATTCTGGTATAAATGAGGCTGCACAGCACTTACGTTTTTTCCATTATCACTAGATGATGAGCAGGTCTTTGGCAACTTTTGTTCTGGTTCTGAATAGTCTGTGTCAGTTGAGTAAGCATCTGGAGGAATGGCATAATCACCTTCTGAGGTCATTGAAGACAGAGAAACACCTGAAAGTAAAGCAAATATACATACTAATGTATCATAAAATAATAATAAAATATGAGAGATATTAATTCAACTAAGATGAACATCAGCAGATAAATACTGTACTGATATTCCAGCAGGTTTTTTTAGATATGGGAAAAACTCCCCACATATGGGGTTGGGAGAGAAATGTAAGTATCTAGAGAAACTGTTCATTGTTTCCCAGCACCCTTAAGTGGCAATGCAGTTGCTGTATGTTGTTGTGTGCCTTCAAGTCATTTCTGACTTATGGAGACCCTAAGGCAAACAGGGTTTTCTTGACAAGATTTGTTCAGAGGATATTTGCCATTGCTTTCCTCTGAGGCTGACAGAATGTGACTTGCCCAAGGCATTCCTTCTAATTCACTAGGTTGATACCAAACATAGTAATAAAATCAATGCAGCCTAAACAATCCTATTGGTTCTTGTATATTCACATTTTGTATGTTCACTAGGCCATACCTCTGTTACATCTATTACTAATTCAACTGTGTTAATTCTTGGGTTTCTCTACATAGAGAGATTGAATTTATATGCTGCCAATATTTCACATTCTAGGAGGGTATCACTCACTTTCTAAGGGCGGTACTTTTACTGACACATGTGGAGGAACAACCCATGACACTACAGGCTAACCCAGAAGCAAGAATCATGTGGTCTTTCTGGAACATTTCTTTGGAACCCACCACCCACCTACTCTTTTCTCTCCTATCAAATCACAAAATCCATTGTCTACAATCAAGCTGTACATGCAATCAATTCTGTTCAACTCATTGGATAGAGACTCGAAATTTAAGGATTTACATCAGTCATTTCTCAAACTACAACACCCAGCCAACTAAGTGAAAAAACAGATTTACAAGGCCAGACTGTTTTCCAGGAATATTTTACTACATAAAAGACAAAGAACAGAAATAGAACTCCATTTGTTAGTCACAACTTGAACAGCCCAAAAACATCAACAGAAAGCCTCAACCCACCCCGGACAAGAACACATTTCTCAAATTGGCCCTGGGTGCCAATTGGACCTTCACTTGCTTATAGATGACTCCTGAACCTTATATACTCATTAGTAACAACATGCTACACAAACAAGATACAAACACATGGACAGCCCATGATGGCATATCTGTCCTCACATCTACTCTGGCAATGCTATTACAGGGCCTAGTAACGACATCCACAACATCACCAGTTTATTTACCTCTTTCAATATGAAAGCAGTACCTTGTGTTTTATAGAGGGCAAATGGATTAGTGCCTGTGCAAATGAGTAAGTCTGGGGAAGAACACTTCAACCACTTCACTTCAACCAAGTGTTCTTCCAACATACTCCAGTGTCTGATCTTAAAGTTGTAGAGCAGAAAAACTTAAGAGGAAGATTAGAGTGGGACATTGCTGAGCTACAACTCATCAGCAAATTCTAGGGGCTGTACAGACTACCCAAAAAGGGCTGTCTGGAGCCGCCTCCTTTTCCGCTGCATTGTCACTGCAGCAACCAGATGAAGAAGTGAAGGTGTGGTGGAAAAAGGAGTGCCCAAGCTCTGGTCAGCACATTCGTGATGTCGCAGGTGCGCAGCAATGTTTAATTGCTGCGCACCTACGATGTCGTTGCTCCACGCACCATTTGTATGGCACTGGAGCAAGGATGCCCTTGTCACGTGCTAGGGTTGCGGAGCATCTATTGGCTCCGCTCCTGAGCACACCTAGCATGTGATGGGGGTGCCCTAAAATGCCCGTCTGTATTGGGCTCTAGTGTACTACCAGAGAACAGTGCATGAACAGAACTAGCCTACCTAGTCAACAAGGTTTGTGTTACCAGAAACAGTTTTGTAAATGGTCAGTAATAAAAAGAAAACTGTTACTATCAATATTCTAAGCAACTCTCACAACTATTCCACCACAGCCCCCAGCTATATTATAAAATTGAATTCATCAATGATATGGGGCATAGACAATGTACTCTTTAATACAATTGTTTAATTGCTTTTCAACTTTGGTTAAATAAAATTTTAGCTGGACTGTTTTAAATTTTTGTAAGTGTCTTGCTGGAAGAAAGGCTGGGTATAAATAAATAAATAAATAAATAAATAGTTTTAATAGTGCCACAGGACTCTTGTTTTTGCTGCAACACATTTAATTCAGCAGTCCTGCTGTGAATTAATTCTATTGCAATTTCTAAAATCAAGCTGAAGTGTTTTTTTAATCTTACACGATTTCACAAATTATGGCCTTGAAGCTGACCTCTTTTCTAAGGTTTCTTCATTAAGAACTGCAGTGCCTCCCCCACCCCTTCCATATAACGGCTCAGATTAAATAAATTCTATGAAGAACCCAGCTTGGTAACCCACTAGCTGATCTCGGGCAAATCACACTCAGCCTCAGATGAAGGCCATGGCACAACCCCTTGAAACAAATCTCACCAAGAAAAGCCCATGATAGGATCACAAGCCATAAATCAGAAACAACTTGAAGGCAAACAAGAACAACAAATTACACTGTCAGGCTTGGCAATAAAGATAAATTTCCCCCCCTCTATAATGAATATAGGTCAAGTCCCCCTTATCCAAAATGCTCAAGACCAGTAGTGTTTTAGATTTTGGATTTTTGGAATATCTGCATCTGCATAATGAGATATCTTGAGATGGTACCCAAGTCTAAAAATGAAGTTCATTATGTTTTGTATACACCTTATACACATAGCTGAATATTTTATACACAAAATTTTGTATTAATTTTGTGCATAAAACAAAGCTTGTGTACACTGAATTATCAGAAAGCACAGGTGACATTATTATCTCAGCCACCCATGGGAACAATTTTGGATTCTAGAGGATTTACATAAATAGATGGGCCTCTGGATGGGGGAACTCATCCTGTACTGGAAGTGCATAATGGAATCTTAGAAGACTTAGGTCCAAAACACACTGCAGAAATAATCCAGTTTGAGACCACTTTAACTGCCTTGGCTCAATGCTAAGAAATTTTGGGAACTGTAGTTCTCTGAGACATTTCGCCTAATCTGTTAGACAGCTCTGGTGCCATAATAAACTACAATTCCCAGGATCCCCTAGCACTGACCCAGGGCAGTTAAAGCAGTCTCAAACTACATTAGTTGTGCAGTATGTTTTGAACTTTTGTCACCAAATCCTGGATTTTAATGCTCCTGGAACTGAGAAGTTATTATTTATTCTTTCAAAAAACCCTATCAGCCAATTCTTTGTCACTGTGGAGGAAGGCTATCTAACATGAAATGACAGGTCAATTAATAAGAAATGAATATAAGATTTTGTTAGAAATGTACATTGTAAAGTATTATTTTGTCAGCTTTGTTTGTTATCTAAAACCTAAGTAAAAATCCGATTATGTATTCAGTTCACCCATTGTATTAAATAATGAAAAATACAGTATTCTAACTTCCCTCTTGGTTCTTCAGAACACCTCGAAACATTTAAAACTATTTTAGTATCCTGCCCACCTCGCTTCAGAGCCCGTGGACTACCTGGGCCACTTCTGCTTCGACAGTCTGATTCAGATGTCCGTGAGCTAGATCGGGAACTATCTTCTTCTTCAGACCCAGATGAATCATCTAAAAATGGGTTGTTGCTGATTTGTGTTGCTTTCTAAAGAAAGAAATCATTAAAAGTTGCATTCTGAAAGTTATACTAATTAGTTAAAAATATTATTGCCTATGACAGTACAAAAATTGTCTGAAAATATCACTAGTACAGCTGCATATAGAAAGCAGATGGGGTTTTCTATTACAATTTTTTAGGACTTGCACAGAGGAACTATGGGCTATAGGCCAATATGAAATTGTTGCTATATCTAACTATTGTGAATTAGAAATTCTGTTTTATTAAAATGTTGTCCATTTAATATTCCAAAGTTCAATTTGCAGCATACAGGCAGACAAAATATGCATAGATGGTTCAATAAAAGTCAGTACAAAGAAGGATCTGACCTAATCTTGTTCCCGTTTCATATTAATGCTGTTACATTTTTTTGTGGTATGGGAACATTTGGCTGCTGGCTTCTCATTGTCTCTGATCAACTAGCCAAATTATTCTGCTCAAACTGAATACAAATGAGCTTCTATTCAGAATACTGTGTTCAGGTACCAGAACATAAACTTTCACTGCATCCATGTGGTCTATTCAAAATTGGTATTCAATAGCTGGTTCTTTGCATTTGTGTTATTTCCATCAACATTTTGGAGCCTAATACAACCATTTATATTTTGAAATTTAAGCCTCCTTATATGTCCAGAAACTAAAGGAACAGTCTAACGCTGCAATTAGGCAGAGCAGACTACTGAAAAATAGAAGAAGAACAATTCTTTAAAAATTAATAAAGTTTAGGCATAGAGGTAATGGGGACCAGGCATTCTGCAGTTATGCAAAATTGTCATGTCTGTGATTAATATCACATTTCTACAATCAATTCTAGGCATAAACATTTGCTTTTCCAGAAAATTACTTTTATGCTCATTACAGGCATATGGCATATAGAAAATACCACATTTTTATAAGATGATTGCTAAGAGTCTCCCCCTCCAGCACAAATTTAAACAAAAGTGTTACCCCTTTAAGAGTAGTATAGACTGGTGTAGTCACATTCTTGTATATTAATGATGTGTAGAGTCCTGATAATGAATAAGAAGTTGAAGAAGTAGAACCTGAAACAAATAAATTTTTTTCAAAATACTTTCTGTAAAACTTACAAAAAAGTTGTAAAATCTCTGTGAAATAGTCTGGAGAATATAGATTTATAAAACCTAAGAAAGTAGGGAGTTGTGTGTGTTGTATGTTATAAGTCTATATGCTACATTCTTGAATTTTCAGAAAAAACTCAGGAAACTATATAATTACAGCAAATAAATAAATGAAGTAAAATAGCAGAAATGTTCCTGAAGAAAAGAAACATTATACTGTCTCAAATTGCTCCAGTAAGGACTCTGTTCTTCATCAATTATATTCTCTTTTTTCAGTCTCTAAGCATATAACACACAGACTGGCTTCCTAAAACTTTTCAGAGTTTAGCCTTGCTGCCTTGAATCCCATTTTGGAAGAAAGGCAGGAAATAAGTCGAATAAATAAATAAATAAGCAAACAAACTTACTTTTACTGAAGGAGTCCACAGTAAAGGCCTCAGAAAAGTGTAAACCCGACTTGGCTACTGCATAAATTCTGCTTTCCTGAGACACAAAAATATTTTTTATAATATAATATGCCTTTCCCCCATATACGTATTTAAGGCAATATTCAGACTTCAGCTGTGGCCAGTTCCCACCAAATTCAACTGGAAATATTAGCATCTTCTTTAAATTTGGAAAGAAGTAGCTAAAACCGAAAATGGATACTGTGTTATTTTCATGCTTTGATTTTTATGCCTTTTGGGTTTTACATCTATTCTTCATCCAGTTATCAAAGCATTTCTGTATTTTTCTAGAACATAGTTTGATTTGTTCCTTACTGAAGGATTTCTGTCATTAGACATCAATTTGTTCACACTGGAATATTCTAGTTGCATTTAATAAATCACTGTTAAACTACACGGATTAGATTAGTGCTGGCGGATGACACAGGCTGGATACAACCCATCATCTTTTGGGGGTGGGTGGGTTTTCTGTTATACACTCCTACCAAAACTGAATTAATCTTTCATTTCATAAACATTTATTATACCTATTAAATTCAATAGGACATTCTTTTATGAAGATGTGTGTACACAGGGTTTTTTTTCCAGATAAGATAAAAAATGTTTATAGCAATTTTCAATACTAACCCATGATCAGTACATATATGAGTTCCAATTTTGGGGTTACTTTCACTAAGTCACATAAATGGTCCCCCTATTGTATGATTTTCTTTAACTTACTTTTTCCCCAGGATGTTAGGTTATGTTACTTTCACTAACGGCTGAAGACAGCCCACTCTCAAAGCGGGTGGTCCTAAATGGGCCACCCGCAGGGTTTTGGGTTGCCTCAGGCAGCCTCACAGCAGCTTCCCAGCCACTTTGGAGGGGGGTGTCATCTAAAAGCTACACCCCCAAAGCAACCAGAAACTGTTCTATTTGGCCTATCTGTTTCGTGCCTAAGTCACATAAATCACATTTTATATAGTGAAAAAAGTAACTTGGAGGAAATCATGAGAAAATATTAAATGGGGATGCTACTGAACATTTCTTTCTCATAGTATCTTCTAAGCCAAACCCACAAAATTACTTTATAAACATAACTGAAGGAAGTAACAGAGCCAGAAGCAAGGAAAATTCTAGGAAATGCATAGTTGGGGTGAGTGTGTCTCTCTCAATTCCAGCTATTATGCAAAATCAGATGAACTTTAGCAATACATAATTATCTCTATATGTTACGAATATAGACACTGCAAGATATTAAAAAGTATTTCTTAATGGCTCAAATGTGCTAGAATCCAAGAAGCACTGCTTCTTAGCTTTTTCTCTGGGCAAAGAGAACATACTGGATATCTAACCTGAATACTAGAAAAGAATTTTGGCCATTTATAAAAGGAAGTTGCACAGTTCATAGTAAGACCAATTGTTTTTAATCTATAAAGGCAGATATTTGCTCTTTTGGCTAGTAACATAAGACAAAATGTCCTAATCAGAGACCCTGGGGATCTCCCATGATCTAGTAGTGATCTACTCGATTCAGACTTTCCTGATGTTCTCCATCCCTTCCTCCTTCTGCCATGTTTATTCTCTATGACTTAATATAAAAAGGAGAGAGAAGGCAAATAGTAAATTTAAAAAAATCCCAAAACAGTTTACTGACTGTGGACAATGGCAGATTTTATAGATTTACATTTTATCTATAGATATTAACCCCAGCTGAGTGTCTAATTTATTTTCATATACTGTATTCTGAAATATAAACCAGAATTGTACACTAATTGTAGCACCTGTAATTACTTTTATATATGGATCAATTGTGACAATGGAGGAATACTGTATATACTCATGCATAAGTCTAGAAATTTTAGTCAAAAAACTGACCACCAAAAAATTGAGTTGACTTATCCATGGGTCAATGTAAGTACTGTACTTTAACTCTTATAAAAAGGGAACCATCTCTTGATGAAAGGCAAAATTGTAATCTGTCCTGAAAGCACTGACCCCCCTCTGCTCTCTCATCCATCCAGCCTTTAGTCGGAGGACAGACAGTTATGCCTGTTGGAATTTTGTCATATTCTTTTGCTTCATCCCATAGATCCTTTATCAAATGCACCTAAAATTTACCCTCAACTTATACATGGGTCATATCAAAATCCATCATTTTAGCCCCGAAACCTGGCATCGACTTATACATGAGGTTGACTTATAGTCAAGTGTATACAGTAATATGGTAATGATGCTTTCTTAAGAGGCCCTACATGTAAAGTATTATTGTCTCTAATGGGCACAGGCAGTTTGTGGAGAGATTTTAAAAAAATAGTGACATTAACCATCTATAATTAAATTATGAATATGGAATATTATTATAAATAATTTCATTTACCCATGAGGGGAATCGATGTAGTGGAGGAGTGGGAGGCTTGTTGCTTGTAGTTTTTCTGGCATCACCAGATTCCAAGGATTCTACACACTGTGTTTCACAAGAGTCATAAGTAAAGAGTTCATCATTACAGCCAATTTCCATCTTCTCTAAAACATCTACACCTTCTCCATCCACCTGATCAATATCTGTTTCCTGAGGCTTAAAAGGACGTATCATGCTTATTGCATTTCTGTTTCTGCCAAACATTTTGTCTGAACATAGAGAGGGCTGGCTAAAATGTTTTTTTGCCAGTGCTGCATTTAGAGTAAAGACACTAGGAGTTCTCAGCTTTGGAGGTGGCAAATTAGATGGAGAGCCTGCTGCCAGCATCAGTGCTGGATGCTTAGGAGCTAGAGCTGGAGTTAAAATTGGACTTGGAGTATTTGCCTCACTAGATGATGATGAATAATCTAGCCGGTGGGACTGAAATCTCTTATTCAATTCATCAGAAAAACTATCATGATCTTTCTTGCCACTGAAGGATTCCAAGTTGCTTTTTCCAGTTACATGGTTCTGGTTTTTCCACAGTGTCTCCTGTTGCCAAGAATATAATTTTTTGTGTATATTTCCTTGAGCTTGGAAACTCTCTTCTTCCATAAAAGAACTGCTGTCATCTGATGCTGTCAAATACATTTCACTACCAATTCTGCTGTAGCCTGTACCTTCTTCAGATGTGTGACTTGAAAGAGTAGATACATGCCTGGATTTTGATCTTTCCTTGTTTGCTTCCTCTTCATCAGAGCTCCAGTCACTTACTGTAATGCAAGAATTCTTTGACACATTACTTTCTATATCGTTTGATTTTACTGTTTGCCTTTGTTCTGGCATACAAGAATTTTGTTGTAAGGGCTTCAGACCTCTATTACTCCCATACATTGTTATGCCAACAGAAGATGTTTCCTGGCTTTCTTTCTCTGAAAAAGCAGCAAATAACAAATTTAGTAAAATTGTTTAAAATGGAGTCAACAGACTGCAGTTTGCAATATACATGTGCATGTTAATCAGTGTAGAAACATGAATGTTTTCAGTCAAGAAAACAGGTACACAGTTTATATAAGTCATGTACAACATTATGTAAGATACTGGCAGCTTTCTTCTAAAAATATGTCTCTATTTTCTGCTCCACCATGCCTAGTTGAGAGGCAGGCCCTCCCTCTGTTCGAACTACCATCACCCTGGCTTCAGAGAGAGAAAGGAAGAGGCAGGCAAAGCTCCACAATGCCTACCCTGTTTCCCTGGAAATAAGACATCCCCACAAAATAAGACCTAGTAGAGGTTTTGCTGAATTGCTAAATATGAGGCCTCCCCTGAAAGTAAGACCTAGCAAAGTTTTTGTATATAAATATATATACAGTATATAATAAATGTTCATTTTTTTGTTCAACAATAAATGTAAATTCTTCTTCATGGGAAAATAAGACATCCACTGAAAATAAGACCTAGCACATCTTTCGGAGCAAAAATTAATATAAGACACTGTCTTATTTTTGGGGAAACACGATAGCTCAGACGCAGAAGAAAGGCCCTTCCGCCATTCCAACTGCCATCACCATAGCCTCAGAGGGGGAGAAGAATAGGCAGTTTCTCTTCCCCACTGCCATCCCCTTTCCTTGTGTGTCATGTCTTTAGACAGTAAGCCTGATGGTAGGGAACTGTCTAGTTACCAATTTGTAAGTCACTCTGAGAGCATTTCTGAAGAGTAGGGATATACAGAATACATAAATAATCTACATGTGCAATAGGTAATAAGAGTTTACTGAAGTATACTAAAGTCAAATAATCAGTCAAGAAATCAGAAGAAGACTGGGAAGGGCAGTATGGAAGAACTAGACAAGATCCCAAAGAGTAAAGATATACGAGGGGGCATCCAAAAGTTTTAATGATCACCTTTTTAAAAATTGGCAGAAAGTTTGTTTTGATTTGTAGTTGTTAACTTATCTCTATGTAGTCACTATCTAGATTTATACATTTTTCCCAGCATATCTTGACCCTCTGAATACCTGATATTGTAGAAGTCCGAAGATTGCGCTTTACGAGGGGGTATCGTAAAGTAATAACTAGCACCCGGAAGTTGTTATGGCATATTGATGAAATTTTGTCAGTGTCATCATTGGTCCCTAAGTGTACCTTGCTGAGAAAATCAACTCAATGCATCCTTTATTTTTGTGACTGGCTGTGCCAGAAGTGACTAAAGTGTAAAATCCTCATCAGGCGCAATCTGCAGGCTTCTACAATATCAGGTATTCGGAGGGTCAAGATACACTGACAAAAATGTATAAATCTAGATAGTGACTACATAGAGACAAGTTAACAACTACAAATCAAAATAAACTTTCTGTCAATTTTTTAAAAAGTTGATCATTAAAACTTTTGGATACCCGCTGGTACATCTGAGCCCTAAAGTTAGATTCGTACAAGCCATTGTATTCTCAATCATCATGTACAGTTATGAGAGCTAGATAGTAAAGAAGTGGATAAAAAGTAAATCAATTCATTTGAGAAGTATTGCTGGAGAAGAGGTTTTAGGATACCATGGACAGCAAAAAAGACAAACAAATGGGTCTTTAAACAGATCAAGCCTGAAATCTCCCTGGAAGATAAGATGATCAAATTGAGACTGTTGTACTTTGGCCACATCATGAAAAGGCATGGCTCATTTTTTTAATGCTAGGAAATGCAGAGGTAGTAGAAACAGAGAAAGACCACATACTAGATGTATGGACCCAAATTAGGGAAGTCACAGGTCTGAGTTTATATAACCCAAGCAAAGCAGTGGAGGACAGGGGTCTTGGAGGTGTCTCATCCACAGGATTGCCATGAGTTAGGGTTGACTCAAGGGCAGTTAACAACAACAACATACTACTTAAAACCGCAAATAAGAATGACACTTTTTATTCCCACCTATTAAAAAAGACAAAAAAAGAAAAAGAAAATTTGTGCAAGTAAAAATATGGACATCAGGGAGTGGACAAGGCTCCAGGTGGCTTAGGATTCATTTCTAGTCCTCCTTTAAAACTTCCTTGTTCACGGATCACAACCTTTAAATCTCATATATTGTATCTTCATGAAGATTGAAATCTTCTCCAATGGCTTTTGAATATCAACATTTTTAATGTCACATTTGTGTTCATTTATCTTCATGTGTAGAGACCATCCTGTTTGTCCAATTTAGTGTGTAGACAGGCACTTCTGGCATAGGATGGCATATATCACATTGGAGGACGGACAAGTAAAGGCACCCATGAGGTTGTGGGTGATGTTGTTGACCACTTTAATATTGCTCCCAAATGTGGGGACAGAGTTGGCATCTGGAATTTTGGCAGGGTCTTGTCCATGTTATGTGTCCTGTTGTGAGTAGTTGTTTAAGATTTAGTAGCTGTCACCCTTATTGGACATATAGTTTGAGATTTAAAGATTGTGGTCCTTGAACAAGGAAATTACAAAGGAAGACCAGAAAGAGGAACAGCTCAACTGAATTATATTAACAATTCCAACCCATTAACAGAGGTATGAACAAAGACATTGGCCTCATGGCACACTATATATATTATACAAGAGTCTTTGTTACTGGGAACTGACATTTGGTAAGCAGATTTAATGATTTCACACCATCATCATTAACTGACCACTGTAAAGATCTGAAAGATCTGTATCTCCACAAGGAGCTCAGACATGGCTCAGATTTCTCAGATACGACAAATAATTATCCCAGAATCACTCTGTGTCTTAACTTCAGTTGGCCTTTGAATATTACTGTAGAGATATGGTCAGTTTATTTGGGTAGAGTTCCCAGATTCTAAGCGGTCTGAGGTGATCTGAGGACCACAACTTCAGAAGGAACTCTTGTGGAAGTAGGTTCCACTGAAATCAGTGAAAATTTATTTCTAACCATTCTGCTTAGGATTGAATTTGTGGTCATTTTGAAATTTATATCCTAAATACCTAGACTGCTGTTGTCTTCACTCAATACAGCTTGCTTTGATGCAGAACTGCTTGTGTTTTCTGGTTTAGGAACTTGTTGTGGACTTCTTGCTCTGTTTAAGAAGCATCCAAAAGTCAAACTGCTCATTCGTTGGCCTTCTGAAGGTTTATGTGCTGAAGGAACAGATTTCTTTCCCTGAAGTTCTGTGGAGTAATAACCCAAATATCAAGATTTAACATATTCTGCTATTGGATGTCAACATAAAAGTAAAGACAACCATGTTATTCCAGGAACAGAACTCAAATGTGTTTATCATTTTAACAAATGAAAATATTGCAAATGCTGTGAAATTGTCAACATATCAAAAAATATTTTTAAATATTTTGTAAGATCAAAGTAATTTAATAAGAGATACATTTATATTTATGTTCTCAGTCTCAGAGCATTTTGCTCAGGCAAAATCTCCTCTGAACAAATCTTTGTCAAGAAAACCTTGTGATAGGCTTAAAGCTGCATTATTTGGCCGTTTCAGGCCTATAACTCGGAAACAATTTGAAGGCACACAAAAACGACAATAGCTATGTTGCTACTGTTTACTTACCATAATTGTTCATGTCAATATCATTTTAAATATAATTTTATTATATTAAGTGAAGACAGATTGGATTTGTCACACATTTAGAGTGATATGTTCCCGCATGAACTTGTGACTCATCTATTGGGTTATATTCAACATTAGTACAAATGAACAATGGCACCACACTTCACCTGATCTTCAGCTACCCCTCCTATAGCTTCCTGGAACCCATATTCCAAGCAAATCTCCACAGAAGCTTTTTAGGGGGAACAGGAAACTATTCCAGTGGGGAGAGAGGTGAGACTTATCATGCATAAACATCCTTTCCACTTGTATTAGTATTGGATACAACTTATTAGAAATAAAGATATAAATACTTAGTGTAAAAGTGTTTGGATGAATTCAGTGATAGTCACTATTTTTCCTCTGTAGAAAATACAGAAAATGTTTATTGTTTGTACAGTTTACCTTGCAGTTTATTCTGCAACAGCCTTATCTCTTCAGTTTGGTTTTGGTTGATCATGCGAAGGTTCTGATTCTCTACTTCTAGCTGAAAGCATAAAAATACAATTTCTCACTCATGAGTAAAATGTTAAAAATTTACATCCACCACTCAAAAATTTTCTTGTGTCATTCTTCACTCACTTATTTCAGAACACACACAGAGGGTTCACATATAAAAGACTGCACTGTTAAGCACATAGCGGCAGTGTTTCGAGTTAAATACATGCCCGCTGGTTACACATGAGTGCAATATGATCTAAATGTTCTTCAGAATCCCTGTTTTTGAATTCAGTCTCAATGTTGAACTCAGTCCTAAGGGGTATTTTAATTTCAAAGTTCCTACAAACTCACTTTTTAAAAATCACATGTACAAATTATGGTTATCAGAAAATCTTAAATAGAGTTAGTCACCAGAATACATTTTCCCTTCAAAATAAGAGTAAATAAATTCTATTATAATACACTCAAACAGGAAATTTTGCTTACTTAAATACAGTTGGCCCACTGAATCAGTGGCCTAGTGTTCCATGAATTTAACTGCTCGTGAATAGCCACACGCTATATTATTTAATGGTGGTGTGAGCATGTGGACGCACTAGTGCGGATGTGTACATGTCACTACCCATTGAATAATAAATATCCACATGTTTCCCATCTGCAAGGGTGACTGAACCAATCCCTCCCTCATGAGAAAGGTCACATTCTCTGAGATGTAATGAAGAAGTAATTTTCATGTTTGTGACAACATGTTTTTTGAGATACAAAATAATCCTTTCTCCCCCTTCCCCCAATTCCATGTTGTTATCTCCCACAAATAACATGTCAAAGCAGATAATAAAACTGCTGGACTTATTTGAAAGATTAATACTGTCAGCTACATTTCTATCTAGTGGTAGGAACGAACCTTACATGTAATGAGCCTTATTATCATAGAAAAATTAAACATACAGCTTCAGCTTTTCAAGTAAGTCTGCAAAAATTAATAAATCTTTTAAAAGTGATATGATAACATGATAATGGCTTTGTGTTATTGGAAAAATAATTATTTGATCAAGGTTTGCACTGTGCATAGTTTCCAGCTGCCACTTCATTTGAATAAGATCCATATACTTTTTGCTGAAGAAATTTTCCCAATGACTTCAAAAGGCTGTGAATCATCTTCTGTACATTCTGCACAATTAATATGATACTCACCTCATGCAGCTTGACAGTCACCCATTCTTTTATCTTTGCTGCTTTTTCCTCTATAATTTTTGCCTCTTGTATTCTTATTTGCTTCTGAAACAACAAGCCAGACTTTTTGTCACTGGCATATTTGACTCCAAATACTTTATGGCTTTGTAAATAACACAGCATATCATGTTTACCAAGCACTACAACATCCAACTCTGACCCCTTTATAAAAGGAAAAGCCGCATAAGAAAAAGGAAAACACCTTCACTAAAGCTCCTTCTCTTGAAACACAGAAAGGACCCCCAAGCCATTGAGATTGTGTCCGTTAGCAAGCAAGTTGTACAAAACAGTAAAAACAATGGTACAGGTTGGAAATGATACCCATAATTGGGACCACCCTGACTCACAGAAACCAATGGGATGTAGCTTTGAAAAGGGAACTGAAAGTTTGCACATTGCTACTATTATGCATTCCCTCTTTCTGTTTCTCTCTCCCTCATACTCTCTCTTTCTCTCTCTTCCAGGCTATAAAATGTCTTATCCAAAAACTCAGAGAAAATTCATATTTAACTTGTTATTAACAGATATCTTTACAAAATCTGAAAATGTCTCAACAACAATTTAACTTGGAGAAATTTAGGAAAGTAGACATTTTCATTTTTCTCCTACCCATTATATTCTCTTTTTACAAAAAAAATTTGTGGCGGCATGCTTATTTCTAACCTGCTCTAGAAGCTGTTGCTCCAAATTCTGTATGATGTCATCCTTCTCTTGTATCAGTATCTCCAAATCTTGACACTTCTTATACAACCTTGTCTCAGACTCACTGGTTTGGATATTAGCAGCTTTTAGTTTCTCCTCCATAATCTGGACCTAGAAGTTAAAATAAAACACTGTATATAAAATAAATATGATTTACAATACACTTCACTGTATAAAATGACTGAAGAGGTAAAATCTATATATAAGCAAACATATTCTTATTTAAGCACTAATAAACAAGCTTTAAGGATAGATAAAAGGTACATATTATTTATTGTTATTATTACTAGGATTCAAAGCAGCTTACTGTGAAAAAACATTTATAAAGAGATAAGTAAAATATATTAAAAGATATTATTAATACACAAACAATAGAGTACACGTAATTGAAGCCCTTTTGAACAAATCTACTAGAAGACAGAAATTACCTTAAATTTATCAGTCACCCCAAAGTTCCATACCTCAGGCCTCATCTGCACTGCAGAAATAATGCAGTTTCACACCATTTTATCTGTCATGGCTCCATGCTATGGAATGCTGGGATCTGCAGTTTGTCATGGCACAAGAGGTCTCTGACAGAGAAGGCTAAATACAGTCCACCCACCACAACAGTGGGCTTGCCATCTGCAGATGTGAGCATCCATGAATGGCCCTGCCCCATTCACCCAACAGCAGCACGTGCACATGGCCACGCTGCCATTGAAACCAATGGGACTTGAGGTCCTGCAGTTTTTGGCATCCACGGCGGGGTTTGGAGCAAAAACCCCTCGGATCGGAAGGACTGACTGTATCTCACAAAACTACAAATCCCATAATTTGAGCCAAGGATGTTAAAGTGGTGTCAAACTGCATTATTTCTGCAGTGCAGATGAGGTTTCAGTTTCCAGAGCGAGTCTTAAATTTTGCATAGTTATGTATCAAGCAATTTGGACTGTTACACCCTATACACATCACATACTCTTCCAAAGTTTACCCTGGCCCTCAGAAAAAGTTGCTGAAGGCTACACAAGAGCTGCAGTGGCATGGGCAAGGAGCCCCCCCCCCCAAAAAAAAACACTGTTGCAGAAGCTGAGTTCCATGTCTCTATAGATTATACAACATATTAAATTTTCCTTCATGTTCGTATTGATGCCCTTTTGTATTTATTTAGACCAGTATTTTATGGGGGAAAAACTGAAATGAGGCACTGTGCACTTGCCATTTTCCATTTTTGACTCAGCAAGATTTTCCCCTCCCATAGAAGATGGGAATCCTATACACATATAGGCTCACACACTGAGCAAAGGCACGTTGACAGAGAACGGAACTTCCTGACAGTAAGGGCTGTTCGACAGTGGAACACACTCCTCAGAGTGTAGTGGAGTCTCTGTCCTTGGAGGTCTTTAAGCAGAGACTGGATGGCCATCTGTCAGGGATGCTTTGACTGGGAGTTCCTGCATGGCAGGGGGTTGGACTGGATGGCCCTTGTGGTCTCTTCCAACTCTATGATTCTATGATTCTGTCTTTTGAGGGAAGGTTTTATTCTAAGCCAGTAAGTTTCACATTAGCAAAGGTAACATGTACATAAGGAATTTCCTTCAAGAATTACATAAGAGTACTGTAGTTACAAAGTTAGAAAAATTCCCTTACATCATCTTCAGTGGTTAGAAAAAGGGGGGACCCTAATGCAATTACCAAAGTCTTCATATTCTATTCATGATACTGATACATGGTATGGTATTCTGGTGTTCTAATGTTCATAAGAAGCTGGGAGTTTGGACCTCTCTGTGGACTCTAGCCTATGATCAGACTTCTCTAAGGAAGGTAAAGTCCTACCTCTCCATCAACCCCAAAAGCCTCTCTGAGGGGCTGTGCAAACTGACAAGATAAAAGTGGCTGGATCCTGGATTTTCTGAAAGCGGGTAGATGCTCTGCTGTTCAGCTCTGAACATCCAAAGGTTGTCCACAATATGCAGAGTCAACCCATGCCACTTGGGTCCCCCCCCCTCCACCTCCCTACGAGGCATGTGCACAATTACACAAACACACCACCTGTGACTGCCAATCCTCCCAACCAGCTGCCACCCCATTGGACACCCATTTGACTGGCCACACAGTTGTATGTGTGATACACCACCTGTACAGCACATCAGTGCATCAATGTGCCCAGTGACCCATTGGCCAAGCACAATCATGGAGGGTCCCCATACATGACCCCTTCACCACCACCACCACTTTCACCTCATGCCCCTCTGTTGGACTGTCTGATTTGTGTATGTTGTAATTACATCAACTGAATTATTGGTTGGCTGCCTTGTTTGCTGTACTTTCATTTTTTGGCTTTCTCACAGTCCCATACTGGCATCATGCTGTTCTATATGCACATGTGATGATGTGCATTTTCCATGTTAAGTAGAGTATTGGAGCTTCTTTTTGCTCTGGTTTTTAGCCCCGGAGCACGGCTTTGTGTCGATGTCCACTCCGATTCACCTCGTATGCCGTCTGAACTGTTTGGCTTCAAGGTGGTTTGAAGCCACTTAATTTTGCCATTGCAGACAAACCAAAGTTTCTTTAGTGCCTCATGGCACAATGTTTTATAACCTCCCATCTCTTAAGTAACAGGAAGCTTCCACATGTTCCACAAGCTGGTCATTCACTACTAGGCAATTATCTTTCAGCATCTCTGTCAACCCCAAATGATGCTGACCCTAAAAATGTAACTTAACCAAATAATATCATTAACCCTTTGGTTGCCTAGAAATGAACCTACACCCTTCAGCTGTTGCCCATTATTATAGCTACTAAGATTCTTAGATCTACTGCTATTAGGCTAGGTGTCACCCATCCTATATATGTGCTATTTTTGTATATCCTTTCTATATCCTCTTCTATATATTCTATATATCCTATACATCTTATATACATCTGTGAATACATCTTATACATCTTAATACCTATTCCTGTGAAAATTAATTTTATTAGGATTGGCCCATTTCTCCAATCTATTGTGGTCATCCTGCAATCTGATTCTGTCTTCTTTAGTATTAGCTGTCCCTCCAAGTTTGATGCCATCAGCAAATCAAATAATAATAATAATAATGATAATAATAATAATAATTTTTATGTATACCCCCCCCCTTCAGCCAAGGCTATCAGAGCGGCTTAAATGAAGATCCCCTCCAATTTTTCACCCGCTGCATTTATAAAAATGTTAACCAATACTGGGCTTGTGACAAGAGTGCTTTGGCATCTCACTAGTAACTTCTTTCTAGGATAAGTAACCATTTGTGCATACAGTGGACCCTTGGTATCCATTGAGATTTGGTTCTTGGACCACACATGGATACCAAAATCTGTGGATGCTCAAGTCTCATTAAACATAATGGCATAGTAAAATGGTGTCGCTTCTATAAAATTATTTTGGAATTTATATATTTTTTGAATATTTTCAAATTGTGGGTGGTTGACTCTGTGGATAAAGAATCTATGGATACAGAGGGTCCACCACTGTATGCTTTAGATTTGGTTCATCAAACAGCTACAAATCAACCTCACAGAAATATCATCAAGCCCAATGCTTCTTAAGCCATCTGATGGAGGGAAAGGCAAGATGTTTCTTCTAATGCGCCAGGGACCAGCACTATATTTGTGCCCACTCACTAGAACTATTTCTTATCCTTTTTTCATAGAAATTTGCTGCAGATTAGTAGTCAATAGCTCAAGGACCAAACTTGTTCCACAGACCACCACTATGAGTGGCACCAATCTAACCCACATTTTAACAGTGTATGTGAGAGATTATCATGAGGGATGTTGTGAAATCCTGTACTAAAAACAAGAGGCACTAACACCCCAGCAGTTCCCTGAATCCACTGTATAGCTCCAAACACATAGCATGGTTTCTAGTAGTCTTGTTTCTGTGTGTCACATTCTTCCAAGTTGTTGTCTCCTACTTTTTAACCCTCTTCTTTTCTGCCACTCTTTTAAGCATATGCTGTCTGTCACTCTTCAATCATCTGCCCTATCCAAAACTCTTCATCTTACCTGAGGAGTCAAAATCACTTTGTCTACAGTAATATCACTTTCATGTAGGAAATAACACATACACTGCAGACCTATAATGAGCTTGGATTTCTACTTTCCATTTTTATATGCATCAGAACCCATTTCCAATTATTTTGAAAACCTTTTTTAATCTTTTAATTGCATTTTGTTCTTTTATTACAGTAGATTTGTTTTAACATTGCAATAGTTTAATTCTATTTTAATGCTCTCTTTCTGTACATTTTTAATGGTATTGTTCTTATAAACTGTGAACCATTTTGTGTCCAAAAAGCACATGATATGGACAGGTTTCTTACCTGTAACATTATT
The DNA here is from genome assembly GCA_034509955.1 of Urosaurus nigricauda. NCBI lineage: Eukaryota > Metazoa > Chordata > Lepidosauria > Squamata > Phrynosomatidae > Urosaurus > Urosaurus nigricauda. Next base: position 352,685,710 of record JAOEGL010000001.1, on the reverse strand, counting down.
TCTTCGAGTGGTCATCTGTGAATACATACAAATGGTTCTACTGCGCCTGCGCAGTCGAATTTGGAACTCTCTGGAATCACTGGGCAAAGTAGAGCTTGAACCTTTTGCAACTTTTTAGCGGTAGCTCCGCCCCTCCTCTATATAAACCCAGTTCCAGCTCTTTTCCCCAGTTGCAAATTTTTCCGCCGCAAAGCGACAGAGGAGCAGAACCAATCATGAGCAGGGCACTGAGGGGAGGAAGGGCGGGATTTGTATGTATTTGCAGATGACCACTCGAAGAAATACTGTTACAGGTTAGCAACCTGTCTTTCTTCTTCATGGTCTCTGCGAATCATACAAATGGGTTAGACTGACAAGCTTAGGTCAGTGGCGGAGGGAGTGTCATGACAATAGTTATAAGATGAACCAAATAATATTTTATTGGTCAACAATAAAAATGTCAAGTGAACCAAACACGTCTTTGCTTCTTATTTCTAATATAGAAGATAAGAATTGTAAACACAGCCATACTCAACTGAGTAAACAGTAACCATAAAACTCCAAGGAGTAAATCCTTAAAACTTGTGCATGGAAGTGCAACATAGTACAGTAGTACAGAAGTACATCCAGGCTTGGATGGCAAGGCAATGTGTCAGGTGTAATATACATGTGACAGTTCAAACAGACAGTCCAAGTAGAAACAGGCCTAAAGGCCACATATACTGATACATCTTAACCATCTCATGAACAATGTAAAAATACAATGTGACAGGTAGATCCCAAACATGTCACAAACATAACCAATAATGTACAGTGAACATGGGTACAGCAAGTCAATGAATAGCAGACAGTAACACTGCCCTCCCAAAGGCTGCATCAGTCCTTGCTCTGGTGTCAAACCTGTAATGCTTAATAAAAGTCATTGGTTGGGACCAGACAGCAGCCTTGCAGACATCCTCCAAAGGCACCCCAATCAGAAAAGCGGAGGATGTCGATATCGCCCTAGTTGCCTGTGCTCTGACCCTGGCAGGGAGAGTTCTACCCAAAAGTTCATAACAGAAGTGGATGGTACCGGCCACCGACTTAGAAAACCTCTGAGCAGTCACAGGTAGTCCCCTCTTTGGCACTGAATAGCACTGGAACAGTCTGGAGTTTATCACATGGGAGGAATTTCTCTCAATTGCGAATGGAGCCAATTTGCAATTACGTGAATTCGCTAGTTTAGTGAATTTACGTGAAACCTTTTTGCGTTCGAAATGTGTTCAGAATGACTTCCCATTTCCTGAAAATGACCCCCCATTGCCCGAATTTGCATGAGATATTGCGTTCAGAATGACTTCCCATTGCCCGAAATTGCGTGAGATACACTCATTCGCAAATACGTGAAACCCCATGATTGCATTTGGATTGCCATTGCATTATATCCCCAAATTCTGTCATATGATAAACTCCTCTGTCAGAGAGGCTCGAACCCGAAGTTCTGTCCAGGTAGAAGTCGAAAGCCCTCCAAACGTCCAAAGAGTGTAAGCAACTCTCGGTATCGGTGGTCAGGTTTGGAGTCAGGGTCGGGAGCACAATGTCCTGGCACATATGAAAGGCAGACACTACCTTAGGCAAAAAGGTAATGTCGGTACGGAGGACAACCTTGTCCTTATGGAACCTAAGGAAAGGCTGGTCCCTCCGCAAGGCACAGAGCTCGCCTGCACGGCGGGCAGAGGTGACGGCTACAAAAAAGGCTGTCTTCCAAGTTACCAGCCTCAGATCAGCAGTCGCCATAGGTTCAAAAGGCTTGGCCCCCAAACAAGACAAACCAGATCAAGGCTCCAAGCCAGTGCCGGTACCAAGACCAGCGGGTGCAGGTTGTTAAAGCCCTTCAAGAACCCCTTCACCAGAGGGTCCTTCAAGAAGGATGGTTTCCCTTGGAACTGAAAATGGGAACAAATAGCAGACAAGTAACACTTGATGGAATTAAGGCACAGCCTCGATTCCACCAGTGTCATCAGGAACTCCAACACAATTGGTGTTGACACCCTGGATGGAGAGAGGTTCCTTGAAGCCAGGAACTGAAGAAACCTTTTCCACTTGCAGGAGTAGGACCTCTTGGTAGCCGGTTTGTGGGCCGCCAGGATCACACGCCGAACTGAAGCCAGGAGGGCCACTAAGGCCAGAGTCTCCACGCCACCAGCGGCAGATCCTCGATGTCGAACTTGACCCTCCTGAAGAGTTAGTGAAGAGATCGGGCCTCGGCTTGATCCGAACAAACCGCCTCCGGGACAGGTGAAGCAGGATGGAAACCATGGCTGCCTGGGCCACCAAGGAGTGATCAGGATGGCATCCGCTTGGTCCCTGAACATCTTGCAGACGACCCTAGTGATGAGTGGGAATGTCGGGAAGGTGTAGAGGAATTCCCCCGTCCAGCTGTGGAGGAAGGCATCCCCCAGGGAGCATCAAGACCAGAAGCAGAACTGTGTGCAGTGGGAGTTGGTCTCCGACACAAACAGGTTGATCCGAGGAGTGCCTCACCTCAGGAACAGGTCTGTCACCGTCTCTGGGTGCAGTCTCCACTCGTGGCACTGTGAACCGGACCTGCTGAGCTGGTCGGCCGAGACGTTGTCTTCTTCGGGAAGGTGGACTGCCTGGAGGAGAATGTCCCTCGCAATGCACCCAGTGCCAGATGCGCAGAGTAATCTCCAGCAACATTGGTGACCTGGTGCCTCCCTGTTTGTTTATGTAGTACATGACGGCGGTGTTGTCCGTCAGGAGCTGTACTACCTTGCCAAGAAGCTCAGGTTCAAAGGCCCTTAAAGCTTTCTCCACAGCTAGCATCTCTAGGGCACTGATGTGGAGGTCTCGATAACACAGCTGCCACCTGTCCTTTATGGTCAGGCCTGAGGTGTGAGCTCCCCATCCAAGGACGCGTCCGTGGTGAGGAATTACTTGAGGCTCTTGAGGCATGAAGGGCATGCCGGCGCAGACATTCTGGGAGTCTAACCACCATAGGAGGGACCGGGCAACTGGCCTTGGTACCGTGAGCCATTTGCTTGGAGGGTCGGTCATCGGGTCGAAGGCCGACAGGAACCAGGACTGCAGGGGTTGAAACCGAAGTCTTGACCACGGAGTAACAAAGGTTATCGAGGCCATGTGACATAGAGCTACCTGGACGTCTCGGGCCCGAATCCTTCTGTTGGAACGGCAGTGGAGGACGGTCTTTGACAGAGAGTGGAAGCAGTCCTCTGGCAAGTAAGTGGCGCAGGCGTCAGAGCTGAGGATGGCCCCTATGAACTTGATCCTGGTGACTGGGATCAAGTGGGACTTCTTGAAGTTTAGCACCAATCCCAGGGACTGCAGGAGAGAGACTGTGAAGGAAATGTCTCGGCCCCGGTCCTCTTTTGAGTCTGCAGCGAAGAGCCAGTCGTCTAAGTAGGGAAAGACCCTTGACCCTCGCTGATGGAGATAGGCAACCACTGGGGCCATGCACTTGATGAAGACCCTCGGTGCCATGGCGAGGCCAAAGGGCAGGACGTTGTAGTGGTACATGTCCGTCCCAATGGCAAAGGAGAGGAACCTTCGGTGCATCTCCCGGATGGCCATTTGAAAGTAAACGTCCTTCAGGTCTATAGTGGCAAACCACAGACCCTGATACAAGAGAGGCAAAATAGAGGCAAGAGTTACCATCCGGAACTTCTTGTACCGCAAATAGGTGTTGAGTCCTTGAAGGTCCAATATGGGAGAGAGGCCTCCATCCAGCTTCGGTACCATGAAGTACCTGGAGAAAAAGGCCCTAAGAATCAAGGAAGAGTCCAGCGGGGATTGCCCCCTTTTGCAAGAGAGTGCATACTTTGTTGAGAAGGGTGGGGGGGGGGGTAGAAACAACAGCTCCGATGGGCGGGAACTCTTCGAACTCGAGGGCATATCCTTTGGATATGATTATCAAAGCCCAAGAGTCGGTAGTGATTTGGGCCCAGATTTTGTGGAAGGGCCTCAGCAAGTCCAGGAAGAAGGGGCAAGTCATGGAGGCAATGGAGTATGCAGCAAGGCTTCATTGCCCCTTATTACCGGCATCAGAGTCGGACTTCTTGGAGAAGGGCCTCCAGTACCGGGACTGCAGCCGCCTGCCAGAGGAGGATGAAGACTGCGAGGGGAACCTCTGCCTGGTGTCCTGACGCCAGTACTGCCTCTCCTGGCTGAAGGGTCTCTGGCCTTGGGTGAAGGCAGACCTCTGGCCTCCAAACCATCTGCGAGGGAAGGCCTGTTGTGCTGCTGACATACCGTGCTTCCTTGCGGCTGACTTCATACGGTACTTGAAGTTCAGCCGCTTGTCAGTCTCCTTGCAGAACAGGCCCTCACCATTGAAGGGCATGTCCTCGATGACGGCCCTCACATTTGGTGTCAGGTCCAAAGACCGAAGCCAGGCATGTCTCCAGAGAGCGATGGCGGCGGCCATGGACTTGGCGGAGCAGTCCATGCTGTGCCTGGCAGAGGTGATCAGGAGGCCGGCTACAGCGTGAGCCTCCTCTCGGAGCTGGTGAGGCGCCGGGTTCTTTTCTTCAGGGAGGTCAGCCAGCAAGGGGGACATCCTCTCTATTAAATATTGGATGTAGGTCCCCATGCAGGCGTAATAATTTACCACCCTGAGTCCTAAGGCCAAGGCCTCGAAAGACTTCTTGGCCAGTCCATCAACTTTCTTGGCCTCTCAATCGGTGGGAGACGAAGTGGTCTTTTGGGTGAAGGTCCTCTGTGACCCCTCCACGATGGCTGAGTTCTGAAGCGGGTGCAAGTGGAGCCACGAAGCCGAAGAGGGGGTGATTCTATACAAAGAGTCGATCTTCCTTGATGTCGAGGAGATTGAAGCTGGAGTCTGCCAGGACCTCTTGGCTATCTTCTCCAGCAATGGAAGAAAGGGGATGGCTGCCAAGGACGACCCCTGCACACCTCTCAACCGGATCCAGGGCCTCCTCATCCGCCCAGTGAGTGATTCCAACACAGTTCCTTCGAGTAGCCTATGTGGCGGAAAAAAAAGAACTGGGGAAAAGAGCGGGAACTGGGCTTATATAGAGGAGGGGCCGAGTTACTGCCAAAAAGTTGCAAAAGGTTGCAAGCTCTACTTTGCCCAGTGATTCCAGAGAGTTCTGAATTTGACTGCGCAGGCACAGTAGAACCATTTGCATGATTCACAGAGACCACAAAGAAGAAAAATAAATACTCTACTACTACTAACAACAATAGCAACAATGACAATTATGACTTTCCAATTTGTTCATATGTTGTAAAATGCAAGCACATGTTCACTGCATCAACATAAGGAAAATGTTTGGAATTGCATGGTCACACAGATGTCTTACACATGGTGGACTCTTTGCTTCTATGAACTTCTTCAGCTTTTCCCTCTTTCCCATTTCCTTCTATATTTTGTCTTTTTGTTTTATAGACCTTAAAGTAGGCCCTATGCTCCATTTTTGGACTCCTGTGAATGTCATTCAGGGACAATACTTGTTTGGAAACTGAGTAAATAGAAATAAAATAATGTACATCATCTTCAAAACAATTCTATTACACATCATTCTGCATTATGAACATACCTGCTGAAAAGCCTTTTCTGCTTGACGATCTGCATCAATAACTTGTTTTTCAAGTTGCTGCATCTATAGAGACATATAAAACATCAGATGCAAGCTTCCTGAGGAGCTATTAAAAATTATCACCAGATCCAAGATAGCCATTAACATTATTTCAGTAATTTTTACAATAATATTCTAAAACTAGGCCAGCATTAACCTCATTTTGCAGATAGAAATGGGGGATGGTAAGCACCAGTGACTCATGCAAGACAACCCATATTACAGGTGAAGATTATTATTATTATTATTATTATTAAACTTTATTTCTAGAGCGCTGTAATTATACTCAGCGCTGTACAAAATTGGTAAAATTTTAAGAAATATAAAAGCCTGCCGGATGCGTACAGTCTAAAATAGTAACAATTAGATAAAATTAGAGAGAGAGGAAAAACAAGTTAAAACATCAGGGTAAAAACAAATCACATCAAATGAAATCAAACAGCCAGATGGTAATCACAAGTTCCCTGAGAATGCTTCCCTAAACAATAAGGTTTTCAGCTCCACCTTAAAGCTGGTTAGGGAAGTGATGAGCCGAGCATGCAGAGGGAGAAGGTTCCAGGAATGAGGGGCAGCAAGAAAAAAGGGACGGATCCGGGAGGGGGCAGAGGACAACCTGGGTTGGGAGAGGAGACCTTGGTTACCAGAGCGGAGGGTACGGGTAGGGACATAGGGGGAGAGAAGATCAGCTAGATAAGGGGGGGCTAGCCCATGCAGGGCTTTGAAGGTGAGTAGCAAAAGTTTGTACCTAATGCGGAGAGGAAGAGGGAGCCAGTGAAGGGAGGACAAGAGAGGGGAGACATGATCATAGCGGCGAGCAAGTGAAATAATGCGTGCAGCTGAATGCTGAACAGAAATTAATGGGTGGAGGTGAGAGAGAGGAAGCCCAGCGAGGAGGAGATTACAGTAGTCTAGTCGTGAGACCACTAGGGCATGGACCAGTGTTTTTGCGGTAGATTCTGAGAGATATGGACGGATTTTGGCAATATTATGGAGAAAAAATCTACAGACCTTGGCTGTGGTCTGGATCTGGGGAATAAATGACAAAGAGGAGTCAAAAATGAAACCAAGGCTGCGGGCTTCCTGGACTGGCTGAATAGAGATGTTATTGACAGAAATAGAGAAGGAGTAGTGAAGGGTGGGCTTGGGCGGGAAAACCAGAAGCTCGGTCTTAGACATATTTAGCTTCAGACGCCGATGATGCATCCAGTGGGAGACAGCTGTTAAACAAGATGACATTTGCTGTTCTAGTTCCGGCGAAAGGTTAGGAGTCGAAAGGTACAGCTGGGTGTCATCAGCGTACAAATGGTAGGAAAAACCAAAGGAACTGATTAGTTTGCCAAGGGAGAGTGTGTATAGGGAAAACAATAGGGGACCCAAAACAGAGCCCTGAGGAACTCCAACGGATAAAGGGACAGAAGACGAGGTCCGACCACCCAAGACCACTGAAAAAGATCTATCTGACAAGTAGGATGCAAACCAGTCAAGAACAAGGCCCGAGAAACCAATGTCAGAGAGTAAGTCTATCAGGAGAGAATGATCCACGGTGTCGAAGGCAGCGGACAGATCAAGAAGAACAAGGATAGAATAAAGGCCATTTGCCTTGGCCCGCAAAAGATCATTCGAGGAAGAGGAAGCATACATTTCTCAGTTATTTCTCTATTCTGTTGATAGAAGCCTTAGTAAGTGGAGAGAATTACGATAATTGACTTCTATCCAAAGTCCATATCAAACTACACATCACATTACACATATCATTAGAATACATTTTAGGTTAAAGAGTAGTAATTGTAGCCAGAGAGTGATCTTCGTCAAAACTACAGTGAATGGGAAGTGGATGTTGAACACTTCCCCCACCCCTGAAGTCCCAATCTCAAACAAAATCACTTGCCTTTATTGCTCCTGTTGTCCCCCAAATAAGCTAACCTCTCGATTGCCAGTTGCAGGAAAGCCTGACAATTTTCATCAAGTTTTCATTTGGCTTGAATTTATCTCGGCATAAGCTGCTGTCCTTACAAAATTGTCACTCTCTGCTCCTTCTATTACTTTTTAAAACAACCTTGAAGTGCTTCAAGTGATTCAATATCATGTGTATTTTGGCCCTGAGTCGCATCTGAGCCTCTCATTTATTGGTTCATTGCTTGTATTTCATGATTTGTTATAAATGAGAATGAAGATTATTTTTGAAAGAACTACACTGCAGCTTTAACTGTCATGACTCTATCCTACAGAATCTACACTGCAGCTTTAACTGTCATGACTCTATCCTACAGAATCCTGGGATTTGTAATCTGGTGAGGCACCATAGCTTTCTGATCGACCAGTCTGAATACCTCACCAAACTACAAATTCCACAGTTCTTTAAGATAGTATAGCGGCAGCTAAAGTGGTGTCAAACTGCTTTGAATCTGCAGCGTAGCTACACACTTAATGATAAAACAAATTTGTTGCCTATCAGCCTTCTTCAACCCCAGGGGGTCTCATTATCTCCAACCAACATACCCAATCATCAGAGTGGGCTGAATAATCCAAAAGATCTAGAAGATACAGTGTTGGGGATGTTGCATATTACTAGAGCAGGGAATCCTTCCTTAAGTGTAATGTGAATTTAGGATGCAATATGAAACACCTGGAAGCAAGTCCAACTGAATTCACTGGGACTTCATTTTGAGAGCACTTGAACACAACTGAATCATGAGACCAGAAGTCAGATTTGAGCAGCCCTGCATAGATTGTCAAACTGTAACCCCCGGCATTTTGCATTATTGGTCATGGTGAGCTGCTGGGAGTTGCAATTCAACATGGGGAGGACCATTCAATTTCCCACCTTGTCCAGCTAGCGCATATCCAATATGGGAAGGTATGTAAAAAACTCAGTTTTCATTCCATATATTCAAAAGAGAAGCAATTCTACTTTATCCTATAGCATCCAGGTATTATGGTCCCCCATCATTTGCCATAGTTTAGTAATCTGGGGAAGGCCATAGGTTTTTCTCCCTTCTCTGTTGCACCAGAATACCTACTAGCAATTTTAACATAGTTCAATATTATTTCTGATCTCTCCTGAATGTGATTATGTGTGATTCTAAATCCCACTTCAAAAACCTGCATTTTTTTATCCATACGCATATGACTATGAACAATAAATTCAGCCTGCTAAATGTACATCAAGGGCTTAAGATGTTGAAAAGAATAAGAAAAAAGCAATCCTAAGCTAAACAGTTTATGTGAGTATGAACTCAAAAAGAGTTATCAGCTAGTTAATAAGAAGCAAGCCAAGGTTAAATCACAGCTCCTTGTAAACTGACTGTGTCAAGAAAATACGTTAAATAGTTTTGCATAAGCTTGCAGTATGCTTATGTTAGCCAGCTTTCTGGCAACATCTAAACTTTGATCTTGTAAACTGGAAATGTACTTGGATGCTTTCATGCAATCTTGTTGCTGTGAAAATAACTGAAAGTACAAGGTGCTAGCACAAGTATGGATGTCTTTATACAGGAACTAAGGAATTATTTATTCTGTCAGCTAAAATTCTGGTAATGTCTTATCATGGGATGGCTGAAGGGAACATTACAGATTACAGATGTACAGATTTTCCTTCGTTGCCACTACTAAATGGAATAGAATGACTTATGTATTTTATCCCCTTCCATTCCCTCAAGAACAGGATTCTCAAGATGGTTCACATGATTTTAATAAACCAAGAAAAATGTAAAAATACAGTAAGTTATATTACTAAAATGCAATATATAAGCATAATTGGAAAAGGGATCCTCTTTCAACTAAATCTCCCTTTCTCAGTAGACAGTCAGTTATCAAGTAGTACAATAGGACAACAGGAAGGGAGTCATCTTATCCTCTCCGGGAAGGGAATTAAACAACCTGCGAGAAGTCACCAATACCTGCTGTGGTGCCTCACCAAATCTGCCTGTGAGGATGGCAGAACAGAGAGAAAAGCATCACCGGAAGATCTTAAAATCCAGGTAGATTTAAAGCTTAGGTCTAAAATCATTTCTCTGTTCACTATTCCCAGGACAGATGGCCAGAATAAAAGCCATTGCTGGGCAGTAGATTTACCATACGTTCTTCCAAAAGTCAGGCACTGGTCTAATTTACAAAGATTACACTCCACAAAGCCTGTAAGAATTCTAGGTGGAGCTGTTAAAGTGGGGAAAAGGAGGCGAGATTGAGGGACAAAGCTGGTAAAATTGTAACCTAGTAAGCTTCTCCTTGCAGTTGATCATTACTTAAAGACCTACCTAAATAAAAATAATGCAGAAACAATAGCAAATGGTGATTGCACTGGGAGAAAACTTCTCACCAGTGGATGCCAGATTCAAAGAATAAGTTTATTGACAGAACTTTCAGTCACTTAGTAGAAGGCAGAAAAAGTGAAAGGATATGACCACTTGTCTCCACACCCAAACGGTTATTTGCTAAATATTCAATGTTAATATTTTTTAACTAGTGTTTTGAATTGGATGTATGGTTTACTGCTTTTTAAACTTTTGTAATCCATATTGTTTTAGATATTCTGTTTTAAGGAATTTTGTAAGTTGCTTTGAGTCTCATTCGAGAGAAAAGCAGGATATAAATCAAATAAACAAAATAAACAAAGTTGCACTTGTCTGAACTGAAAGGATAGATTAACTGTTCTGTTCTGGAACTGAATGTTCTAGGACTTCCCAAGACTTTGTTTGGTGCCAATTACTGATACATGTTACTGCTTGTAATAATAGCTGTACTGGTGGCAAATGACACATCAGATGTAATAGAGTTAAGAAGTAATCCACGTGTTTTGCAGATGGGGTCCACCATTCCCTCACACACAATGGTAGAAATGGTCCCCTAAATGACTTATTCTACCTAGATTATCCCTGGCTAGAAATCTAATATCTCATTGCTAACTATCAGGTCCCTAGCCTACTGTGCCCCTTACCCTGTGAAGGCCAATAGAAAATTGATTCCCAAAAATTATATATGACAGAAGCAAACAAAGCAAATAAAAATGTAGAAATATGACCTATCTCCCTGCTCTCTAGTACCTGTAGGAATTGTGGAAGCAGGATAGTAACAGAGGAAAATTCACTCCCTCAATCCAGTGGCATCACTGGCCTTGGTATCACTCAGTGCCTGCCAGGGGGGTAGTGTTAGAGGCAGCTTGCTCTGCTCCTCTTCTGCTGCCTTGCCCATCTGCCTCCCCTCAGGTCTCCCTTCATAACTGCATTAATTAAATACTGTATACATGTATACTCATGTATAAGTCTAGAGATTTTAGTTAAAAAAATTGATCCCCGCAAAACTGAGTCGTCTTATCCACAGGTCAATGTAAATACTGTACTTTAATTTTAAAAAAGGAACTATCCCCTGGTAAAAGTCAAGATCGTAATCTGTCCTGGAAACACTGACCCTTCCTCTACTGTCTCATCCATCTAGCTTTTAGTGTGAGGACAAAGAGTTATGCGTGCTGGGATTTTGTAAGTTCTTTGGCATTGTTTTCCTTTGCTTCATCCTTATAGATCTTTTGTAGCATGCCCCTAAGTTTTATCCTCAACTTATCCATGTGTCATATCAAAATCCGTAATTTTGGTCCCAAAACCTGCCCTTGACTTATACATGAGGTCAATTTATAGTCGAGTATATAGGGTATTCATTCTGTTTTCTTTCAGTAGGGAAAGTTTCAGTTTGTCCCTGAAATTATCTACTTTGCAATCTAGTTATCTATAATTTTGAAAATAAACCTTTAATCTCTTGTATGGTGTGCATATATTGCCTTTCCCCCAGCTTTCCTTGAGACAGAGAGAGAGAGAGAGAGAGAGAGAGCGAGCACTTAAGCCAGCACTGGGTTTTTTTTAAATTGCAGAATTCTCCTAAAAAAATTAAGCAATTAGAATTTTATTTGAATCAAGTGCATAAACCTAGCTTTTGTGAACTCTCTTTCTAGATCCTGTTCTCTTATGAACCTTCGAGAGTTGTGTTATTTTCGCACATAATTCATTCTTAACTGCTTCTTTTTCTCTTTCTACATGTAATCTAGGTTATTCTATTTTTTCCTATTGCTATGTTGCTTGAGTTTTAGTAAGCAAATTATCCTAGTTTCATTTTATCTGAGTTTTACTTTTCTAATTTTAATGACATATTGTTCTTTCTCTTTCTCTGAAGGAATTTCTAAATGAGACATCTTGAGCTCTTTTTATCTTCTTTCTCTTCACTCATTATTTTAATATTAGCTCTTTCAGAGAGTGCACACAACAACACAGGATAATGATATTACTCTGGACAAAAATACCATGTATTATTGTAGAGCCTAGTTTAGATGCAACTACAAACCATGGTTTCCTACTAAACAAATGAGCCTGTAAATGTTCTCCTTTCCTCTCCTCTGCACACCAGACAGATTGAAACTTCTGATTTTAAGTTAAACATGAACATGAACATGAGTCAACAGTGTGATGTGGCAGTTAAAAAGGCCAATGTGATTTTAGGCTGCATCCATGGAAGTATAGTGTCTAGAGATCAAGGGAAGTAATAGTGCCACTCTATTCTGCTCTGGCCAAGCCTCACCTAGAATACTGTGTCCAGTTTGGGCACCACAATTAAAAAAGGATGTTGACAAGCTGGAGCATGTCCTGAGAAGGACAACCAAAATGGTGAAGGTTCTAGAAACCATGCCTTATGAGGAAAAACTTAGGGAGCTGGGTATGTTTAGCCAGGAGAAGAGAAGGTTAAGAGGTGATATGATAGCCCTGTTTAAATATTTGAAGGGATGTCACATTGAGGATGGATCATGTTTGTTTTCTGCTGCTCCAGAGAATAAGAACTGGAACAATGGATGCAACTTCCTGACTGTAAGAACTGTTTGACAGTGGAACACACTCCCTTGGAGAGTGGTGGAGTCTCCTTCCATGGAGGTCTTTAAACGAGAAGCTGGATGGCCATCTGTTGGGGATGTTTTGATTGAGAGTTCCTGCATGGCAGGGGGTTGGAATGGATGGCCCTTGTGGTCTTTTCCAACTCTCTGGTTCTATGTTTCTATGAAATATCCAATGCCTTAAGCAAAAATAGTTGAACTATAAAAAGCAAAAAATAATCTGGTTTTCTGAAGAATGAGCACTTCAAGATTGTAACAGTGATTTTCATGATCAAAACTTTTTTGTAACATTCAAATGAAACTTTTCTACTTAGAAGCATTTTTGGTTTCCACTTAATCCACAAACTGTATTATTTTGAAATTCTTTGCTTAAGGTCTTAAATATGTTCTCCATATACATATTGCTAAAGTTTCCCAACTAAAAGACAGTTTTCATTAAATAAAAATAAAGTCAAAATGTGGATAAGTTTGGATCAGATAAATATTGCTGCAAACCTGGGTGAATCAATATATTTGCTAGTATTCCAGTTCAAGGGGTGTACAATCACGTCTTGAGAAACTTCTCCATCCTATTATTTGGGCAATATATAAATCCTGTCAAATAATTATGCATGCCAATTATTATACTGTCAGCCCTCAACATTTGGTGCTTTGACTTTTGCAGCTTTGGTTATTCACGTATTTGATGGACATGTTCTATCTAGAAATCTCTAGATCCTCCAGAGTGATTCTACTGGAAGTTGACCATAGAGCCATGCTTGAGGACCTAGAGATTCCTAGAGAAAACACTTCTCCAGGCATTTGTAGGTCCCCTAGCACAATTGTATGGTCAACTTCAGGCTGATGTTGAATACAGAATTGAGATGGAAGACCTAGAGATTCCAAGAGTCCACAACAATATGACTTCCAAACACATGGCACAGTTCAAAATTCCTTTGTTTTAAATCTAGGCAAGGAAGGCTCTTTGTTTCAAATCTAGGTAAGGCATGTAACTTACAGAACTCTCTTCCAGATGATTTATTCAGGGATTTTAAAAGGCCTTGAAACTGATCTCTTCCCTGAAGCCTTGCTTTAAAAATGTGACCAGCTTGTATGAGTCACAGGTGTTTTTCTCCATTTCCAACTGTATTAAGCATCAATTGTCTTGTTACTTTGTAGGGGCTCAGCGCTAAAATGCTGTGTATAAATAACTTGGTAGCTATAAAAAGCATTTCCTATTACTGTGCCCCTATTATGGAACTCTTGAAGCATCTTTTGAGAACACCTAATAGCTATTTTAATGTTGTGTGTAAGTGCCCTGATATCACCATGATCAAGCTATATTTTGATTTTGCGTTGCTGGAAGCCAGCATAGGCTGTAGAGGCTGCCTTGACCCATGAAACACTTGGGAAGGTAATATTTTGAATATGACACATAGGCCCCAGACATGTGGATGGCTGACAACAAAGGGTGAAAGGGCTTGCTAAAGGATGTACCACCACACCACACATTTCTCATGAAAACTGAAAGTCAAAGATGAATTCTTGCCAAAAAGACTAGATACGCTTTTATGCCGTGCTGTGTTTTTGTGTTCCTGGTCTGAACCGTTCCTGCCTTCTGTGGACCATTCTTCAAGACAGATATTACCCTCCTGTCCAATCCTCAAACTCCACTATCCCCTTTCATCTTTTTATTTTGATTAGCTCTGTATCCTGGATGTTAATGTGTGTGTTCTTTCATATTCATTCAAAAAACAAAAAACAAAAAACGTTTAGTTCATCCACACCTAGGGTCTCTACCAATGAGTACTGGTATAATTGGTGCTTTTGGTCCCAACATTACCCCTGATTTTACTAGGTAACCTCAAGACCCATTACAACTGTTTGACTGTAAAACTGAAGGACATCTGCTAAAATAATCAAAGTGGCTGGACAAGTATGAACAAGAAGATTTAATGCAGTTTCTACAAGGAGAGAGTTATATGGATATGATTATCATATTCCAGCACTCAAGTCCAGGCATCTAATTTGCATATAATGCAAATTATTACAATTTGTTATTAATTTGCATTTTAATTATGCAAATCAAAGACATTAATTGTTGCTTTTTTTGTACCACTATGTGTCAGCCTTTTTTGTAACAACTACACTTCTGAGAGAATTAATAAAGTAACATTCATGGTGTTGGACTTGGAACAGTGACATCCAAGTTCAAATCCTTGTTTGGTCACAAAATTTACCATGTGACCTTGGCCCATCACTGCTTCTCCACAAATTTACCTTTTATAATGTTGTTGTAGCTCATTAAAAGCAGGACATTGACTGTATGCTCTAACATTATTATCAATATGTGTGAGACATAACCTATTGACTAAACACACAAAATTATTGGACAAAATTGCAGCTGTCCATTTTGCTCCATAACTCTAATCTTACAAGAGCTAGAGACTTGCTTGTTCTTTTATAATAAAAGTTTGGAATTTAGATCAGATGATGGTCTAAACAAGAACTGGGTAGTATGCCCAGAAATTAGATTACATCTATTATTCAAGTCAAACAGTAGATGACAACCCTGCCTGTGAGCATCAATACTCATCTTTCTTTGCCTGGGGATAATATTATCATGCAGTTTGTGTGTAAGACTACAAGCTATAGTTTTGAGGCAAACTAAATAAAGGGACAGTGAGCTGAGCTTCAAGCTCTAGAAAAACCTCAGAGGGCTGGCTGTTCCACTGAGAGTTTATGTCTAAAGTCTAAAGCTTTAAACAGTATTTAAGCTATGTGACTCCATCTGTGCTCAACTTATTTATCTATAAATAAACAGATACTGTATTAAAATCACTACTATATGTTTTAGTCTTTGATCTCCAGATGTTTTAGACTTCAATTCCCAGAAGACCCAGACACTATAGCCAATCCTCAGGAATTGTGGGAATTAAAGTCCAAAACATCTATAGGACCAAGGGTTTTAAACAACTGTTTAGCATTATATCCAAATAAAGTTCAGAGAATTTAAAATTATTATGTCCAATAAAAATGCATAGGATGCTCAAATAACCATTGAATAAGCAATATGCATGAATATGAAGTGGAGATGAGTAAACTGAAGCTAGGGTTTAAAGACATAGCCATGTTAGTCTGGAAAATCAGTATGCAAAGGGATCTTGTAGCACCTTTGAGACTAACTGAAAGAGAAAAGCTAGTAGCATGAGCTTTGTCTACTTCCTCAGATACATACCTAGGCTGACCATATTTCCTTGAGACAAACACTGGACATTGGGATGGCAAAAACAGGATGGTGTTATGTAACATTCTGTATTCATGAAAAAGTAAGACAACAAAAAATTTATTACATGAACCTATTGAGCTAACTGTTATTCTTCAGTGATAGAGCTCATACAAAAGCTTAGGGGGGAACTGTATTTAACATGATCATACTATGAATATTTCTCTGATAAAGTAAAGCAGCAAATTTCAGTCTTACAACACCTTATCATGAAACTTCTCATATTCCATGATACAATTTTCTTGTTTCTCCACTATTATGCTGACATAGGGATCTTAAGGTTTGCTGATATCAATAGCAGTGACTCCCTTCAGCCCTAAGTTTTCTTTTAAATGTTATGTTAAAACAAATTATCACATTTTTTGTTCAGTTCAAAGATGAGCAACATATCTTCCCCAGAGGCTGCATTCCCTTGAGTAAATTGTGGGGGAGAGCCTGCATGCCTGTGGTGGGCTGTTGTGAGCTGGAATTGGCTGCATTTCCAGGGCTTCCCAAGACTCTGCTTGGCACGAAAAGCTGACAC
The DNA here is from genome assembly GCA_034509955.1 of Urosaurus nigricauda. Taxonomy (NCBI): domain Eukaryota; kingdom Metazoa; phylum Chordata; class Lepidosauria; order Squamata; family Phrynosomatidae; genus Urosaurus; species Urosaurus nigricauda. Next base: position 352,669,457 of record JAOEGL010000001.1, on the reverse strand, counting down.
ATACCACTGCTATAAGATAACATTTATTGGTGGTAAATGATGAAGCAGGTGGATTATGTTAGAGAAAGCATTTTAGTTCCTGCAGTTTCCCCAAGCAGCTATTTCCACCTACGGCTGATATTCCACATCCCAGTGGTTAATTAACAAGGCCCCTGAGTCCCTGTGGAAGATGGACTCCGATGGCCTACATAGTTCAGAAATCCACAAAGAGAACTAAAGTGCACTGGTGTAACACATCTCCCATCCTAATAATTATGAGAATTGTATAAGCCAGCTGCTCAAAGAAAAGTGTATTCCCTCATCTGTACCCATCCATAAACTCTTCCCAGCCTTCAACTTCTAGGCCAACAAAAACTACAAGTTGAGTCTCTCATATCTAGAATACCAAAATCCAAAACTTTTTTAATGGGTTGCATTACACCCATGACACCTTGGCTTTCTGATGGTTCACTGTACACAAATTTTGTTTTATGCACAAAATTATTAAAAACATTATCTACAAATTACCTTGAGGCCATGTGTATAAGGTGTATTAAAAACAAATGAATTTCACGTTTAGACTTGGGTCTCATCTCTAAGATATCTCATTTTGTATATGCAAATATTCCAAAATAATAAAAATAAAAATCCAAAATCCAAAACGCGTCTGGTCCCAAAGCATTTCGGAAAAGGGAGACTCAATCTTTAACAAGCAGAGTCTAACAAAAAGGGTTAAAATATACATTTTAACCCTTTCTGTGTCACTGAGCAGCTGTTAATGTTAGGCTATGATGGATACCGATATGTCTGTGGCTAAGACCATGCTCATTACATGGGTTTTGCCAAAATCAAAAGTGGGCTGGGTCATTTCTTGTCTCTGTCCACCACCACCTCTATCCAGAAGGAAAAGGACATACTTTTTAAAACCAAAATCATAAGCCTTTTAAAAGCTTTTAAAATTATGTCAAAGGCCACAGATTGTGTGAACTTGATTTAGATGCATATCAGTGCATGAAAAATACTACCTGACATGGCTACTGACAAATTATTAAGAGCTGTAATGTAAAGCAAAGCAAGAGCTGATTTAAATACAGTAATACAAGGAATAATGAGAAGAGATTATACAATTATAGTGGCCTCTACAAGCATGCCCACTCAACTACAGTACAAATCACTTACTTATCATGACCACAAAATTTCATGAGAAACAGATGAGAATGTTTATAAAGAAGGATTTTGTAGGAAAAACAACAGTTCCTATTAAATGCATGTGTGGATTGTCTACTGCAGCTATAGGTCGTAGCTAAAATTAATACTTGTAAGTAAGGCTGTATGAGCTTGATACAAAGATGAATAATTGCAGAATTCAATTATCACTGGCATAAAATCTGTATAGCTCCTAAACTGTACTGACATATAGGTTCTTCAGATTTGTTGATACCATTAGCAATGGCTCCCTTCACCACTGCTTGACTACACAAACACTGAAATAAAAGACATTATAAATTCACCCAAATTTTCTAAAAAAATAAGAAGCAGCTTTTATCACAACATCTTAGTCAACTATAAGAAAAATCTCATTTTGATACACAGTAATATTTTAAAAATAAAAACCAAACATAAGTAAAGTTTGTTCTCTTACTGTACTAACCTTTGATCTGCACCCTACTGGGCAATCAGTATGCTGTCATTTTCCATTGCACATTATTCCCCCTTCCCTCCACCCAAGGATGGATATCTTCTTTCATCCACTTTGGTTCCAACAGAAGGATTAATTGAAATACTCTCCAGAAGTTATCCGGAAAACATCCAGACATGGTACTGAATGTCACAAAACTGTGGCTATTTTCTTTGCTGAATCCTTTAATAATTACATTTCATTCTAAACTTGAATCTATAAACATGACATTATAGAGTTCCTATTTTATTAGGTAAAAATGATTTTCAGATTAAGTTTACTTTAAAAAAATCTGTCATGAAGTGCTGTTTCTACCTCATCATGTATCTGCATCAACAAATATTCTAAAAGTCATCTAGTTCCAAAAATAATTATGCCTTACCAAAGCTCTTTATTTTCTGATAGTGAATGTACTGCAACAAATCTGTCTCTTTTGTAGGAAAAAAAATTTTTTTGCATAACAGGTATCACTAAAATAACTTATAAGTTGGGAAACTGATATTTTCAAAAGTTTATCAAATGTGCTTCTGTTCTCAGAAAAGTGAGAAGACATGCAGGAATGCTTGCCTTAGATGAGAAATAGTGCTAAAATTTTGCAATGTACCAAATCAATATGCCAAATGATAAACTTTCTAGTCTCTTTTTATTTCATTGTCTGTCATGCATTCTAATATTTGATAAAGGCTTGGGCTTTATCAAAAATTTCCACATCTATCAGTTGAGTGCAGGGCTTGCTCTCCTACAAGGCTGGGGGAATTCACTGTCTCAGGTAATACATCAGGTAATGCAGGTTATAGAGCCTTATTAGCCTTGATTTCTGCTGTGGAAATTTTCCTATCAGAATATAATAAAATTCAAAATCCACCAAACAGTGATACCTTTACCTGGGTCAACCAAATGCACAAAATGTATGATGCAAACTTTCAAAGCTCCACTGGCTTCTTCACCAAGCAAATGTGTTAAAAATCACATGAACAAACGAACAAATGAAAGATGATTATTTTGAACTCATTGTTGTTGTTGTTATGTGCCCTCAAGTTGACTCTGTGGATGAGACACCTCCAAGAACCCTACCTTCCACTTTTCTGCCTATGCCTGTGCCCCCCCCCCCCCGACTGAACCTGTCCATCTGGCATTCAGTCTCCTCCTCCTCCTCCACCTTTCCTAGCATTATTGTCTTTTCCAGTGGCCCATGTCTTATTATATGCCAGCCTCAATTTAATCATTTTTGCTTGTTAGGAGATCTCTGGCTTTATCTGTTCCCAGACCCATCTGTTTGTCTTTTTGGCTGTCCAAAAGCACTGTTCTCCAGCACAACATCTCAAATGAGTTGATTTCCTTCTATCTGCTTCCTTTACTGTCCGTCTCTGACATCCATACATGGTGATGGAGAATATGACAGTGATGGAGAATATGATGGCGTGAACTATTCTAACTTTTGCTCAGTTGTAGATCTTCAGTAGCTTTTCTAGTTTTTTCATAGCTTCCTTTTCCATCTCTAATCTTTTTCTTATTTCTTGACTAAAGTCACCATTCCGATCAATGTTTGATCCTACGTATAGAAATTCTTTAACTAATTTGATTTCCTCATTGTCTAGGTTCAATTTATGTATTTCTTCTATGGTTATTATTTTTGTTTTCTTTATCTTCAGCATTAATCCTGCCTTTGCACTTTCATCATCAACCTTCCTTAAATCCATTCCAAGTCTGAGATGTCTTCCGCCATTATTATAGTATCATCAGGGTACCTTTGGTTGGAGATATTGCTTCTTTCTATCTTCATTCCTTCTTCTTCTGATTCTACCTCTTGTTTTTGTTATGATGTTTTCTGCATATAAGTTGAACAAGTATGGTGATAGAATGCAGCCTTGTCTGACTCTGACCCTTTACCAATTAGGAACCACTCTGTTTCTCCAAATTCAGTTCTGACAGTAGCCTCTCGTCCTTGGTACAGATTTTTATTTTATTTTTTGAACTCATAGGCCTACATTTCATCCAGATGTTCTCAGTTAAGATGGTACGGAGGGATATTCATGCATATTCCTTGGTCATGTGAGCTCTGGGAGACAATGAGTTGTAAAGTCCAAGAAATAAAATTTAAACCCTACTAACAACACAAAAAGAAATGTCCTTTGACATCCAGGAGAGTATCTGGCAAAGCTTTTCAGACAACCATTCTCTATTTTGCTCAGAGAGATAAAGAGAATTGGTGTACATACTATGGAAAGTTGTGCATGTTTCAGAATGTTCCTGGCACACCTCTACACAAAGCTGGCCAAATCCTAATTTCTGGCTCTGAATGGGTCCTCCTTTTGAGCTGTCAGAGAAAGTGGCCTGTGAGAGTGCTGGAATGGTGACCCAAGTGACCCAAATAAGGTGAAGCCAGACAGGACAGAATATGATTTCAGATGTACAAGCAGATGCCTGGTGAAATAGCAGCTAAAACAGAAAACAGAAGTCATTTAAATTTTTGAATAATGTTGCATTAAAGATACAAAACAGATTGCCAAAAAGTAAAGACAAATATGCCAAAGTTCAACTGCTCCAGAACACCAGTTAATTATTAAGCAAACATTTTTTCTCCAAATTTAGTCATAAGACTTTCTCAAAGTTAGGATATAGTATAAACATGTCCATTAACATTCTCTCTCTCTTTTTGCCTCTCCTACTCACAAGACACTTTCCCTTCACCAGTACAGTTCTTTTTGTTTATATAAGTTCCCATCATTTCCTGTTTTTAGATACCTCCCTCAGTAAATAACTGTTACTGGTCAAACTGTAAAAGCTCAATAGGAGTGAAATACATCCTTTTAAAATGCAAAAATGGCACTTTTGTCATATTTCACAGCAAGCTTATTTACACCAAATACTTTATTTGCCATTATAAAAAAGGACCAGCTGGAAAATGTGTCATTATTCTGAGGCGGGATCACTGAGTAGCTTTCTATAATGCCCCAGCCATTTCTATAAAGTAGAAAACCCCTTGGAGCCAGGGGCTTGTCTTTTTTTACTTATTTAAAATAGGGTTTTCCCCCAAAAATAAAAATCAAGTCTCCCCCCCCCCCAGAAGATCTTCCTCACACCCTGGGCCTTCTCATATCTATAGATCATGGAAACACACTTAGTAGCACAGTCTACACAGGAGGGGGATGCAGATTTGAGTCTCTCCACTGATGACTCCAGCTTAAGATCTGAAACAATGCCATTCTTTGCACACTTATACAGAAGTCAGAAGTGTATGTGAAGGGAATACAGAAGCAAGAATCAGGTAGGACAAGGTATCATTCAGGAGAAAAGCAAGATATAAATAAATAAATAAATTCTGATTCACTTTTATACAGCTATGTTGTAGCTTGCACGGGAAGCAAAAGAGGATGAGGTGAGTGAGGTATTTAATATCTTTAAAAATCAAGTATTTGTCAAAAGGTATATCTTTAGACACCACTTGTGTGCCTTCAAGTCATTTCTGACTTATGGTGACTGTGGTGGTGCAAACCGAACCAAACGTGATAACCCTCTCTTGTTTGCCCACCACCTATCTCCTACTGAGGCACTGATATCTTTGGTAGCGTGTTTCAATAGTTCAATAGAGGCCAAGTGGTAATTCAAAACAAGAATAAAGTTTATTTGTAAAATACAAAATAAATTATAAAATATAATTAAAGCTTTGTTTGTTTTGTTCCTTAGTTACAGAAGTTCCTTAACACAATAACACTACAGCCACTCAGGCAACCTTATCTCCAGTATTAAGGCCAAACTCTTCCTTAAACCTCTGGCTTGTTCTGAGCCTCTCTTCCCTAGACTCCCTCAAGCCTATCTAGTCCCTACTGGACTTCTCAGACCCTTCCCTGGTCTATAAACTATCCTATAAATGTTCCCACAGGAACCCTAAGAGCACACCCTCCCTCCAAGGTGTCTCTTCCCTTCAAAATTCCAACCAAATAAACCCACTTTCGCTCCCTGTTGAGGCTCTTTTATAGCCCTGCCCAGCCAGCTTCTCATTGGCTGGACTCCTGGAGCTCTGTGATTGGCTGTTTCTTCGGCCTGCTCACTATAGTGACCCTAAGGCAAACCTATCACAGGGTTTTCTTGGCAAGTTTCTGCAGAGGAGGTTGCCATTCCCATCCTCTGAAGCCAAGAAACTATGACCTAGCCAAGATCACCTGTAGGTTTCCATGGCTGAGCCAGGATTTGAACCCTGGTACCCAAAATCATAGTCCAACACTCAAACCACTACGCCACGTGGGACATTTAATCACTTAATTAATTAGTTTTATCTACCAAATAGACCATAAAACACTGGTCTGATAATCTTAAATATATAAATGTTTTAGTGTTTATTTAGTCTACCTTCTGGACTAACAGAACATTCAAAACAGGACTACAAAAGATCCAAAATAGACTTTTATTTTGTATAAAACATTTATTTAGTGTAACAGCGACAAATGTTTCAAACCTGAATTAGATAAATGCATAGATGGGGGGTTGAAATAATACATCTGGATTTCTGAAAAACCAGAGTAGTGTAGTGGTTTGAGCACTGGAATATGACCCTTGAGCCCAGGGTTTGAACCCTGGCTTGGCCATGTAAACCCACTGGCTGACCTTAGGCACTCTCATCCTTAGAGGATCGCAATGGCAAACCCCTTGTAAAGAAACTTGCCACTGGTTTAGAAGGCTTTAAAATGTGATTCAACACATTTTCAAAAGGTAAGTCTGTTGATTATAGCCATGAACATGAAATAAAGCCACCATGTTATATACATCAGTTATATCTGAATGTCAGTTGTAAGAGGACTGCTGCCTCCATGACTTGATCTGCCCTGTACCGCCAGCTTTTTCATGAATCTGTCCAGACTCTCTACCTTGCAAACATTTGCTGTTTTGCCTGCTCCAGCCTAGATTTACATGTAGCACCTCATGTACTTATGCATATTCTGTCACTGACTGTTTCTCTGCATTTGAACTCTAAGGAATTTGGCATTTTCCCAGTTTTACTGGGTCACAACCTTGCTTAATCTTGAATTATTATTTAACATTATCATTCTGCCAAGGTCACATATGACCCAGCTCCTGGTAGAAATAAGTAACAATGCTGTCATTTGGGCACTTTGTGTATTAGCTGAATTGCAAAAAAGGCATAGGCAATGTATTTTCCATTGTTAAGTATCAGCTGCATAAATATACTTCTGACATTTTCTTGCAATTTCTATGGTGCCTTTCTTTCTTTCCTTTTACACTTTGCAGAATCAAAACTCAACAGTACTAAAGTCCACTTGAACGCCAAGGACAACCCAGGGATGTTGTGGTAGAGACACTTTTTACACCATTCCTTGAATTCCCATTACGACTTCTCCTACTTGAGAGAGCAAAAACATCTTCAACAAACCCTCTTACTCTGCATATAACATTTTCTAAATCACACCCTGAATATAGCATAATGGAACAAAAGAGATCCAGTTTCCATTACTGAATGTCTGTACTCCCTCGTCTGCTTCTTGCTCCCACTTTCTGCATTCTCTCCCATAAATGCTACAATGGCATGATATTAAAACACCCTACATGCGTGAGATTTGAAAAGAGACATCAATCTGAATCTGGCAAGTGGGAGTGTACTCTAGAATTCCTACTGACAGGCAGTGCTGGGAAATCCAATTCTACTTTGGGTTTCTTCCTGTCCATCTCTTGGCAGGATCATTCTCAGTAATTCAGGAAAACATTAGTTACATTGTGCTGTCATAAAGATTTATTATTTTGCTTTTATTAATTAAAAACTACTTTGCTACTGAAAAGCACTATATACATAACATAAATAAATAATATTAATAACTTAGAAAATATACTGTACCCTCTCTTTGAGAGATAAACATTTTTTAAAAAACCACAAACAACTAGAAATCTCTGGTACATTTATGTAGACATTTAATATAATTTTAATAGGAAACACATAGAAATCATGCATTTTATAGCCTTGGTTGTGTATTAGGAATTACAGTGGTCCCTTCACATTTGTTGGAGTTAAGGGTGAAGGACCTTGTCAATGTGGGAAAAAAATGCAAATAAAAGAACACTATTCTTTTTACCCGAGATGAGAGCTCCCTAAGAATCTCCAGGTCCTCCAGTGCAACTGTATGGTCAATACTTGCCAGAGGTTGATAATAGAATCATGCTGGAAGACCTACAAATGCCTAGAGAAGTATTTTCTCTAGGAACTTCTAGGGTTCTCCAGCACAACTCTATGGCCAACTTCCAGCAAAATTGCATTAGAGGACTTAAGAGATTCTTAGAGAGAATATATTAATCAAGACTGCAAGTAATCAAATCCACAAAAGTGAAAGCCGCAAATTTGGAGGGTCAACTGTATAATCAATGGTCTCTCAAAGCGGCTTATTCTGAATTAAAAATAATCATTATACAATCTCAGATGATTTTGCCTTCAATTAATATTTTCAAATCAATTGCTGATTTTGTTTGCTCTGCTTAAGAAATAAAGGGAATAGATGCATTCAGACACATTTTCTACATCTTAGGGACAAATGCCTTTGGCCAAAATCAGACAGCAATAAAGGAGTGACTCTGCACTGCCCCTTTGCTCGCTGGATGGGGCTGCAGCAACCGCACACTGCAATTTTACTGCAATCTGGCAATTTTACAGCCCCCAAAGAAGGGGCAAAATGTTGCTTCTTTTTGTGGTGGAAAAAAGCTGCCCTTGCCACCGCCACCACAGCTTTTCTGCATGTCTTTGGCACAATGTGTGCAAACACTGCATCACAGAAATGTCATTATGCCGCCCGCCGTCTGCTTGGGCAAGCGGTGTGATTCCACTTTGGGGGTGGAGTCGGGGCATGCAGTCAGCATGCCATCACTCCACCCCAACTGATTTTGTACCAGTTTTCCTGTCTATTCCATGTTGGCTAGAACACCAACAGACCACCCTCGCAGTTTAAACAGCTAAATTTTAAAACTAACTGAAACAGGAAATCCTATACAAATCATAATTCATTAATTTAAAACTTTGCTTGGTTTCAAAAGAAAAACATTTAGTATTGCCCATGATAACAACGAATGCTCAGCACATGAATGTAAGAAGTCAATGAACCTTTCCTTTTAGTTGAGTCAGTACCAACAGTCCTGTGGTGTTGATATGGGGAGGTGGGGGCTACTGTATAATAACTAATTTATTATTTGTTGATAAACTTTAGGAACACAGATTCCAATTACGTGACCACAAGATCCAGAACACTCTGAGGAATTCTGAAGTAGAGGGACCTGCCTCATGGAAAGAATTAAGACAAACAAGGGGATACAATAACCGTGTTATTTAGAACTTTCCTTATTCTTTCCTTATTCTCTAACATCCAGGGCTTTGTTCATGTTTCCTGTTGTAGAGGCTACTCATCTCCCTTCTCTTGCACTCCCATACAACTGTCACTCTTATTTATTTTCTTTATATCCTTTCTTTCTCCCAAAATAGGACCCAAGGCAGCTCACAACATAGATTTAAACAAAGTATAGCTAAAAAAACTCTAAACACCCAATGATTATATATTTTTAAAAGTTATTAAAAATAAATAAGCTGTCCTGTTAAAACAGCACTAATATGAAACCATTTAAAATAATTTAAAGCATAACAATGGGGCTAAACCGAAAGGCAAAAAGAGGAGCTTTCAGGCTGGCTTGAAGGCATGGCGTTTAGATTACACATGTCTTGATGCCAGCAGAAAAGTGCCTTTATGCAGAGAAAAGCCATTTAAAAAGAAGCAGCTTTTTTCTGCTTCTTCTTGGCTTGAAGCCATGTCATGTGGTCATGACATGAGCACTCCAGCTGCCTTGGGAGCTGATGATGAGGGGTTTCAATGTGGCTTCAGAAAAGGCAACTTCAAGCCACTTTTTCCTTCCCATCTGTTTTGCCCCAATAAGAATAAAAGTACAGCATGCCCACTATTAAAAGACCATTATGCTACAACCAGTTAAGTAAGCCAATTGCCCCCAACAAGTTGGGTACTCATTTTAGCGACCTTGGAAGGATGCAAGCCTGAGTCGAGCCTAAAGTTCCTGGCTGGTATTGAACTCGCAACCTTATGGTTTGCAAATAAGTGGCTGCAGTACAGGCATTTAACCACTACACCACCAGGACTCCTACAACATTAGTACTTACTTCAAAATATTTATATTTTGAACAGCAGTAGAACTTACTTCAAAATATTTATATTCATCTTACAAAACATACAGTAAATTAATAAAGTGGTTCTCAAATGGAGGGGCAGGGGCAGAGAGTTGCTCAAGGAAAACATGAGACTTGGAGGAACTGATCCCTCATCCTTCTCTTCCTCTGCTTTCCAATTTTTTTCTGTCCTGACAGGGAAGAGAAAGCAAGGAGGGCACTTGGAGCAGCCAGCTCTGCCTGAGAGAGGCTGTAAGGAAGAGGAGAGTGGGGAAGCTCACTGGGTCATGGCCCCTGGTGGGGACTATCCCAGCCACTGCTTATTCTGCCTCCATCCATCCCATCACTGCCCTGTGAATGAATGTTTCTATGTGACTATCTATGTGAGAGAGTAAATGAATATGTATGTGAGTGAAAGAAAGAACGAATCTGCTGAATCTACACTGCAGAAATAATTGTCATGGCTCCACTCTGTGATTTGTAATTTTGTAAGATATCTATCTTACAGTTGTAAACCGCTTAGACACTGCTTAGGTGGTGTGAAGCGGTATATTAATGAAGCTTGTTTGTTTAACAAATTGTAAGCCGCTCTGATAACCTTGGCTGAAGAGCGGGGTATAAATAAAACATTATTATTATTATTATTATTATTATTATTATCATCTACCCTTCTTTGTCAGAAACCTTTAGTGCCATAACAAGCTACAAATCCCAGGATTGCACATGATGGAGTCATGACACGGTCAAATTGCTTTATTTCTTCAGTGAAGATTCAGTTTGGGTGTGTATATATCTCTGAGCACTGGTGTATGTGAGTGTGGCTGTGTGAGAGACAGAATATGTAAAATTTACATGTGTGTTGAATTAAATATTGAATTTATTCAAATTTAGATAGTCTTACTTAAATAATGTCATTTCTTCATAAAATGTTAAAATATGAATATAGTTGAATTTGTGAACGAAAATACAGATTAAACAAGCAAAAATGTTTGATTCATATACTATTTCACGGTGGGGGGAGGGGCATGTGACAATCACATGTAGATGTAAAGGAAAAAGTAAAAGTAAGAAGTGAGAGAAACACTGAATAAATGGAAAGACACCCGCAAAAGTAAGCTTAGCAATCACAATTGTCAGTTCAAACCAATTAATTACAAAATCTGGCACCTTTTAAGCAAGTTAGATGAGAAGCAGCTGGTGGCTCCATTGGCATGATGGGGGCAGTGAATCAGTCTTAGCTTTATGGTCACCCCTTCAGAGCTGATCTGGGTTGTACAGGAACTCTCCCGGTGCTTACTCTTTGACTGGGACAGGTCCTGCACCTAGATGGCTCCCATACAACCCAGGTCATAAAGTGGATCCACTGGCCCCACATCAACAAAACCACTAGCCACCCCTGAGCTGGATATATAAGCAATTGTAAGTATTTAACAAAAAAGTAAATGTTATCTTGGATTAGTTAAAAACCCACCTTCTCTGCAAGCAACTCCCTTATTTTGCTTGCTTGGAGACGAAACTTCATCAGCTGAGATTCCAAAGCGATGCATCTTTCTTTCCAGTTTATTGTCCATTCTAGTTCTAGGAACTCAGCCATACTTGTTCTAAGAAGGGGGGAAAACCAGAAAATACTCAGTATAACTGTTTCATTTTCATATATGAACAAGTTATTCCTATACATTGTGCAGTACAAATAAGCTAAACAATATTATTCAGACATAAGTTCAACTGCTGTTCAATGACATTTACTCTGCAGCAATCTAATAGCATGCCTAAATACAATAAAGGAACCAGATCCTATCTGATCTTGGAGGTTAAGCAGGGTCACTCCTGGTTAGTCCCTGGCTGGGATACTGCCAATTAAAACCAAGTGCTGGAGGAGAAAGGAAAGAGAAAGGAACTGGCAAACCAAATCTGAGTATTCCTTACCTAAGAAACCCATATGAAATTCATGAGGTTGCTGTAAGTCATTATGAGACTTGAAGGCACATACACACGTAATCTATTCACCAACTGTACTGCCAGTGATGAAGTAGTGTTGTATGTCTTGGTGCCACCAACTGTTTTCATACATGAGCCACAATGCCAAATGCCTACTGTTTTCTTTTTCATGTTGGTCTTCTAACAGAAAGAGCTGCTGTACTTGACAGGCAGGTTAATTCACTAGCAAGTCTGTTTAGGATTACAGCATTTAGCATTTAATGCATTTAATTACAATAAGACAAAGATAAACCATGTCTGAGGTCCAAAACACACTGCATAAAACAATCCAGTTTGAGATTGCTTTAACTGCCCTGGCTTAATGCTAGGGAATTCTGGGCACTGTTGTTTATTGTGGCACCAGAGCTATCTGGCAAAGAAAGCTAAATGTCTCACAAAGCTACAGTTCCCTGAATTCCCTAGCATTGAGCCAGAGCAGTTAAAGGGCTCTTAAATTCAGCAACAAGTCCAAAACTAAATATTTAACTTTAATTCTGTGTATAGATCATGTACAACATATACATATGTGTTTGATGTCATCCAAAGTCGCAAAAGGGAAACATGATGTTTTCCATGGAACTTAAATATTTCCAATAAAATCATTAATAATAATAATAATAATAATAATAATAATAATATAGTTATACCCCTCTCTTCAGCCAAAAGGCTATCAGAGCAGCTTACAAATTGTTAATTAGACATTTCCTTGCCCTCAGCCTTGCAATCTAAAAAGACAAGACAGAAAAGGAGAAGGGAATGTTGGTGGGGAAAGTGAAAAGTCCAGCAGATCTTTCCCTCTGAGGCTTGGACCATGGCAGATAGACTGGAGGGAAGGCCCTTCTTCTTACTGTGGCTAGGTCCAATGGAGCTGGCCTGCCCTTCTCTCCCTCTGGAATGAGATTAGTTTTTGCAAAATGGTAACTCAATTTATAATAACTAGGTTTTGAACTGTCATCTGTTTATTATTTCCCACATGGGCCATCTATGTCCAATCTCTGACATGCAGGAATTTACAAATAAAGCACTCCTGAAAGATGCCCAATGCCCATCCAACCTTTGTTTGAAGACCTTGAAAGATATAGACTCCACTCTTCAAGTAAGTCCATTCAATTGTTGAACAGCTCTTACTGTGAAGAAGTTAATTAACTATATCCCCTTTTTTCCATTTTACCTTTCAATTTCTCTTTGAATTATACCATTTGTCCAGAAAAATGGAAATTACAATTATAAAATTAAGAATTATTACTAAAAGCTGCTACTGCTTACTAGCAAAATGGGATCAGAAGTGTTTTTGTTTTCAGAAACTTCTATGTACATCGACGCTTAAGTTTTGTGGGGAAAAAATCTGTGCAAATATGATATTACCATGATAAGCAGGATAGTTTTTTTTAACCAGTGTTCAAACATTTAACTAAGATATAGATATTATTTCACTCATATAAAGCTTGATAATGACCTCTATTATTGTGTGGGTTTTGTTCATTGTAATAGTAGCAAAATTATTTGCTTTGCATTTTCCAGAAAGTAAAGGACTATGGAAATATTTGCTGGCACAATATATGCTGTTTACAATTGAACAGTGAATGATCTTACTTATGAGTCAATGACTTCCCGTCTCTTGTTCGAATCCTCAAGGGAAAAATAAATGAGTTCATCACTTTGGCTTGCCTAAGTGTTCTAATTCAACATTGTGAACCTACGCACATTTTCCCTCCTGTGTTCCTTTTTTTTAAGTGAAGAGTTTTTATTAACTAGTAGTGCATCCTATGCATGTTTCTTTTGAAGTCTGATTTACTCACTACATGATTGTGTATTGAGCCCTTTTAGGATATTATTATGGATTGAAATGTTAAGTCTGGCAAGTCTTATATGCCTTTTTAAAAACATTTATTACAAGTGAATATATATATATATATATATATATAATGAGCAAATATTTAGTCCCTCTTGAATATATCGGGATGGTATCACTGTCTTGCACTTTTTAAAATAAAGGTCTTCATTTTCATATTTTAATTTCAAGACATAATATTACATGGTATACTAATACTTTACATAAATGTATTAACCGATTGAATAAAGTGCATGCCACCACGGTACAAAATGGAAAGGAAGCAGATTTGGATATGAAGATATAACACAGAAATAGAAAATATAACATAGAAGCTATAACACAAAAACAGAAATGGAGCCATCAGTGACTCTATAATGAAGGTTTCCACACAGGAGAAAGTGAAAATTTAGTCCTACTTAAATTGCAGGAAAAACACACAATGACTTCAGTGAGGTCAGGGTTTTGCCCAAAATACTTTCCCATCACACTGTGCAAACAAACATAAAATAGAAGAAACTTTGTTACTTTTCATATTAGCAGCTTACTTTTCCCCATTTAGAAGCAAATGTGTTCTTTAAATTGAGGGAATATAACATTCTGTTTTTAAATGAACATTCTTCTTTAAAATCAAGTCTAGTTATATTTTTAGTTTTTAAGGGGGGAAACTGTGGAAAGGCCACTACCTGCAAGCCTATTGAGGGCAAAAGACAGGGAAGTGTAAATGCATCCCTGCAAGGTGGTGACTTCTTAGTACTATAATTTAATACCACTAATGTTCAATACAAAGATATCATGGATATCACTGGCTCAAGTCTCATTTTGAAGAGAAAAATAAGGCATAAATCTAATAAATAAACAGATATTTTAGGTGCAAATGTCACTGACTATGAAGTTCCTTATCACGATGTTCTGACCAATGAGACATATGTGGAAAATACTGAAGCAAAGAATGGAAGAGTGCCAATACCTACTTTCAGAACAAGTAAATATATGAGTTGGTTTGGGCTTGTTGTACAGCTATACAATACCAGTCATTGGTAGATATACTGGACATTAACATTTACATTTTCTATTAGATACAGGCATACCTCAGTTAACAAAGCCTCTGGCAAAAAGCTTTTTACAAAATATTTTATGCCCACCCAGTATGTTTTTCCCTCCTTGTACTATGTTTAGCTGAAAGGTGTGGATTTTTTTAGTAGCATTTGAACTAAATGGGCAGTTAAGAGATTCTATGTATGGTTGTAAAAGCTGGAACATAAACTTTCAGTGTTGGTTTTTTAGCAGCATGTCTGCAGTAAACAATACAGTGGTCTTTCACTGGGTTTAGGGATGATGGACTCAGGTGAATGTGGATAAAACGCAAATAAAATAACACTATTATTTTTACCTAAGGGAACAACTCTCTAGGAATCTCCAGGTCCTCCAGTGCAACTTTTACAATCAACATCTGTGAGAATTATGACAATTTATAGCTTATGATAATTTATAGCATAAACGACTAATGAAGAAAGGGAAAACTGAGCATATGCAAAGCTTCTTTCATTTGATACAAGTTCTCATGTTCTGATAACATAGGGAGTATTTCCAAGAAAGACTGTATGGCTTCAATGTAGATCTGAATCCTTGTTGCTGTTGCTGTTAACTGCCATCAGGTCAACTTTGATTTATGGCAATCCCATGAATGAGAGATCTCCAAGTTTTCCTATTCTCAACAGTCCTGCTCAGGTGCTTGATTGAGTCTATCCATCTGGAATGGGCTCTTTCTCTTTTCCTACTGCCTTGTCATTTCTTCTTATCTTTTCTACTGAGTCACATGTTTTCATTTTACAGCCAAAGTACTACTGTCTCAGTTGAGAATTCAATGACAATGACCATGCTGTTCTGAAATATCAGTATGCAAAGGGATCTTGTAGCACCTTTGAGAAATAAGTTGTCACATAAGCTTCTGTAGACTTGATTTTCCTACTTAGAGATTCACTCCATGCATCTGAGGAAATAAAGCATGTCTACAAAAGTTTATATTATCACAACTTATTTCACACGGTTAGTCTCAAAGGTGCTAAAAGATCCCTTTGCACTCTCTGTTTAGTCATCTTGGCTCTTAGGAGAGTTCAGGCTTCATTTGCTCTAAGACCCATGTATCACTCTTTTTAGCAGTCTCCAGTATCTGCAGAATTCTTCTCCAACACCACATTTAACATGGGATGATTTTCTTACTATACTGTCCAGCTTTTACAACCATACATAGAAATGGAGAATATGATAGCATGGACTAAAACAAAAACAAAACAAGCAGCTTCATTTATATACCGCTTCATACCGCCTAAGGAGTGTCTAAGCGGTTTACAACTGTAAGCTACTTGCCCCCAACAATCTGGAAGGATGCAAGCCTGAGTCGAACTTGAGCCCTTTTGCTGGTCTTGAACTCACAACCTTATGGTTTTGAGTGAGTGGCTGCAGTACAGGCATTTAACCACTGCGCCATCAGGGCTCCTAACTTAGAACTATTCTAACTTTAGTATTTAATGATATATCTTGACACTTCAGGATCTTGCCTCGTTCTTTCACAGCTTCCCTTCAAACTCCTAGCCTTCTTCTGATTTCTTTGGGGTTATTCAGACAGTGAGAATAATCCTGGTAGAATGTGCTGAATCTTTATTGTTCACATGCATTTTGAATGCATCCGAGTACGTTTGGAGGGGGGCTTCCAGAACCCCCACTTAAAACTGAGATAATCGATCTCAGGTCCCCCGCCCAAGTTCTCCTAAAAGATTTGCACTGCCAGCTGTGTGAATAACCAATATGGAGAGACCTAGGATCAACTGGGATAAAATTTTGCGTGCCTTGAACATTTTTTGAATACATCTGCATCATCAACGCCATCTTTATTCGTAGTGCTGACACCTGTGAGCAACAGAAAATGTAGAGATCCACATAGATGCGGTTCTGATTAAAAAAATATAGTGTGAACAACAAAACCGAAATGTGTGAGTGATATTATTTGTATAGTTACAATTAAAAAAAACCCCAACACTTCTAAACAATCCCTTTGGTCCAAAACAGTACAGAACTAATCTAGCTTGAGACTGCTTTAACTGACCTGGCTCACTGCTAGGGAACTAAGGGAACTGTAGTTTTGTGAGACATTTAACCTTCCCTGTCAGAGAGCTCTGGTGCCACAATAAACTACAATTCCCAAGATTCCCTATCACTGAGCCAGGGCAGGTAAAGCGGCCTCAAACTGGATTATTTCTGCAGTGTATTTTGGACCTTTGTCTTCTGAACCCTGACACTTCGTATGCTCCGTCTTTATACCTGTTTGTTTATATGCAGCTTAAATACCTTAAAATGTGCAAAGTGGCATACAGACAACTTATCTTGGCTGCATCTACACTGCAGAATTAATGCAGTTTGACACTGCTTTCACTTCCATGGTTCAGTGCTATGGAATTTTCAGATTAGTAGTTTTGTGAGATATTTAACCTTTTAGGTCAGAGAGTGTTGATGCCACAACAAATCTCAGGATTTATATATCAGCATTTCTATATTTATATATCTATATTGTGTGTGTGTGTGTATACATATATATATAAATATCAGCATTTTTATATTTATATGCCAGAATTTCTATATTTATATATCAGTATTTCTATATTTATATAATCTATATTCTATATATATATATATATATATAATCAGCATTTCTATATTTATATACCAGAATTTCTATATTTAAAATCAGCATTTATATATATATATATAGATATTTCTATATCAGCATTTCTGTATTTCTATATCTATATTCTATGTGTGTATATATATACATATATATATATCAGCATTTCTATAGTTACTGTATATATCAGTATATATATATATATATATATACACACACACATATCAGAATTACTATATTTCTATACCAGAATTTCTATATGTATATATATTTACATGTCTATATCTATATCAACATTTCTATATTTCTATACCAGAATTTAATTTAAATCAGAATTTCTATATTTCTATATACATATTGATTTCTATATTTATATATCAGCATTCCTATATTTCTCTCTCTCTCTCTCTCTCTCTCTATATATATATATATATATATCAGCATTTCTATAGTTATATATAATATATAATATATATATATATATATATATATACACATACTGTATCAGCATTTCTATATTTATATACCAGAATTTCTAATTCCTATATTTATGTATCAGCGTTTATATATTTATAAGTCAACATATATATATATATATATAAAGCATTTTTATCAGCGAGGTCTTGGACGACGAGGGGGGGAAATAACACAACACAGAGAGAGCCTTCTTCTTTCCTTGCTTCCCCCCTCAGCATTTTGTGTAACTTGTGTCACACCACCATTTATTTCCCTCTCTCTCTCCCTCTCTGCCCCTCTTTGGGTTCCAAGGAGGAGGCCCCAAAAAGCAGCCAGAGAGAAGAGTAACTAGAGGCGAGGAGCCTGGGGGGGGGGGCACAATTTGGCCGCCCATTCCGCCTCATCCTGAGGCTAAAAGTTTCAAAATAGGGGAGGAACTAGTGGGAAGAGAAGAAGAAGAGGGGAAATGATGAGGAGCGCCAACAACAAACCTGAGAAGGGGAGATAGGATGGGTAGTAGTAGTAGCAGTCTTCCTCCTCCTCGGCCGCCCTTTCCTCCTGGCTCCTGGTGCTCAGGTTTCCCCAGGCCTGGGCTGCTGCTGCTGCTGAGCCATCCAGCAACTGCAGTGCTGAGGCAGGCAGGCCTTGCCTTGGACTAGGCCCCCGCCTCCTCTCTCCCACTCAAATAAAGGGATGGTTTACTTTTCTCCAGGCCTTGGGCTCCAAAGGGGAGGAGAGGAAGATGATGATGATGATGATTGTTGTTGTTGTTGTTGTTGTTGTTATTAAAATTAAATATTTAAGAGCACTGTAAAGTTTGCACAGCGCTTTACATTTTAAGGGAATAATACTAATAATAATATAATTATAATAATAGCATTTAAGAGTGCTGTAAAGTTTGCACACCACTTTACATAGTGCTCTCCATTGCTGGAAAAATCCTTGCAAGGAGGATACTCCTGGACAGATTAGTTCCTGCTATTGCAGAAGAACTTTTCCCTGAAAGACAATGCGGCTTCAGAGCTAATAGGAGCACTACAGATATGGTATTTGCTCTTAGATAGCTGCAAGAGAAATGTAGAGAGCGGAACAAAGGACTCTATGTAACATTTGTCAACCTTACCAAAGCCTTTGACACTGTGAGTAGAAAAGGACTGTGGCAGATCCTGGAACGACTAGGATGTCCCCCCAAATTCCTCAAAATGATCATCTTGCTACATGAGGGCCAGCAAGGACAAGTCAGATATGGCGATGCTCTCTCAGAGCCCTTTCTAATAACTAATGGTGTGAAACAAGGCTGTGTTCTCGCTCCAACTCTATTTACAATCTTCTTCAGCATGATGCTCCAAAGGGCTACAGCAGATCTCGAAGAAAAAGACGGCATCTATATACGTTACTGTACTGATGGTAGCTTGTTTAACTTAAGCCGTCTGAAGGCTCGCACAAAGACTCTAAACTATCTAGTCCGTGAGCTGCTTTTTGCTAACGATGCTGCCCTTGTTGCCCATACAGAAGCAGCTCTGCAGCGCCTAACATCCTCCTTTGCAACGGCTGCAGAGCTGTGTGGTCTGGAAGTCGGCCTGAAGAAAACGGAAGTCCTCTACCAGCCTGCACCACAGGAAGAACAGGTTGGGGATGGAGTTGGGGCGTAGCATCTACATGACTTATGCCCTGGATCCACCCCCAGGGCGGCATGGTATCATGGCGCTGCATCCGGCACAACACAGCACCGAAGGAGTGCTGTAAAGCTGTGACGCTGCAGCTATTGCTCCCTGGAAAGGCCAGATTGGGGCTGTGTCGTGCGGTTGCTGAGGCTCAGATCTGGCTGTAAAAGGGACAGCTAGAGGCCGCCCCTTTGGGGATGTCTACACGCCCATTTAGTGTACTTTCGCAGAGATTCACTTCATGCTTCTGAGGAAGTAGAGGAAATCTACAAAAGTTTGTTTGTTTTTGTTAACTGCCTTTGAGTTGATCTCAACTCATGGCAACCCTATGGGTGAGACATCTCCAAGACCCTCTGTCCTCCGCTCCACTGCTCTGCTTAATTCCTGCAATCCCATAAAACCCGTGACCTCCTTAATAGAGTGCATCCATCTCGCATGTGGCCTTCATCTCTTCCTACTTCCCTCCACCTTTCCCAGCATTATTGTCTTTTTCCAATTAATCCTTCCTTCTCATGATGTGTCCGAAGCATGACAGCCTCAGTTTGGTCATCTTGGCTTCCAGGGAGGTTTCCGGCTTGATCTGTTCTAGGACCGATTTGTTTGTCCTTTTGGTTGTCCATGTCCTCAGCACTCTTATCCAGCACCACATCTCAAATGAATTGATTTTATTCCTATCATCTTTCTTAACTGCCCAACTCTCACACCCATACATGGTGATAGGGAACACAATGGCTTGTATGATTCTAACTTTTGTGCTCAGTTTAAAATGCAATATCTTTGCATTTTAGAATCTTTTCTAGTTCTTTCATAAACACCCTCCCCATTCTTAATCTTCCTATGATTTCATGACTGCAGTCCTCATTTCTATCAATTTTTGATCCCAGGTATGGGAATTCTTTTACTATTTCTATTTCTTCATTGTATAGGCTGAACTGTGAATTCTTCTGTGTATTGCATCCAACATCTTTTTATTCCCTCCTGCTCTTGAATTATGTTATTTTTATTGTCATAAAGCGTCCCAAGACTCAGCATGTGCAAATGAAAATCACCCAGGGTTGGGGGGGGGGGGTTCCCAGCAGACATTAATTAAATAGAAAAAAGATTCTACCTAAACATTAGGAAGAACCTCCTGACAGAGCTGTTTGACAGTGGAATACATTCCCTCAAAGAGTGCTGGACTCTCCTTCTTTGGAGGTTTTTAAACAGGGTCTGGATGGCCATCTGTCAGGGGCGGTTTGATTCTGTGTTTCTGCATGGCAGAATGGGGTTGAACTGGGTGGCCCTTAAGGTCTCTTCCAGTTCCTGGGATTGGAGAGTTAGGGCCAAAACAGATGGGACAAAAGGAATGGCTTCTGGCTGCTTTGAAAGTGTGGCGTTCAGATGTAGCACACCTCCAAAGTGGCCAGGAACCACTGGAAAAAGGAGTGGCAAAAAACTGCTCCTGCTCGCAGCCCACTTTGAGAGTGATCCATGCAGTTGCCGCAGTCCCAGGCCAATCATGGCCTGATCATGGCTGGAGCAGTGCCACTCGTCTGCTTTGCCCCGTAGTTGCTGGTAGCTCCTCCCCGCAGGGCCGCAACGAGCAGTGCTATATACCCAAGTAAGTTCATAGGATAGATTTTATTTCTGGGAGGAATAACAGCTACAGTGGCTCTCTTAAATGTGTGTGTGTGGGAATGCACACATGCACATATACACCTGATAATCTATTATACTTCTGCAGGATAAGTCCAGCGAGGGAGGGGGGGTAAACTCTATAAGATTCTTGTTAGTCCAGTAGTATTGTATTTGTACTGCAGGAAAGGAAAGAGCTGCATTCTTTGGTTATGCTTCAAATATCAAATAAAAAATGGATTTGGATACTATGCATTTTGTTGCAGAGAAAAAAGCTGTGTTTTTTGGTTTTGCTTCAAGTATCAAAATACAAAATTGATTTGGATACTATGCAATTTGTTGCAGAGGTAAGCACCATTTGCTGTTCCACCTCATCAAACAGAATGTCTTAGGCTGGTCCCATAATAGCAAACACAGATCCCTGACCTGAACCTAACATTTAAAAAAGCTGTTTCTCATTATGCTTGGTTTTAAGGAAAAGCGCCTAGCTTTCATTAAAAAAAAATCAGTCCTTGTAGAAACAGAAATATAAGGCAAAATCTGCAGCTGTATTTTCCCCAAGTCCCCCCACCTTGGGATAAATCCAACCAATCCCCCTTCTTATGAATGAGCAAGGGAATTTTAAATGTACACACATACGCATGATGGAGAAAGAAAAAAGAAAACTGTATTTCATTTATCTTTTATTTATTAAAATGTGCAACCAAGAAATCAGTGGCAGGGGTAGATCCTCCCATGTGAGCGCTGTATTTTTTTTTTTAAATCTCTTTTCACTCTTTCCTCCAGTCATTCCTTTGATAAGTGTTATGTCCTCTTTGTTTTTACTTAATTGAATGGAGCATGCATATTCCTTCTCCTTCCCCACATAATTTGCTTGTTCACTTGTGCAAAGAGCTCATGCACTGCTTCCCCACTGATCCCTACCAAGCATACATGGAGGATCTCCATATGAGTGAGCAAGAGAAGAATGGGGGGTATTTGGGAGGGGGGGGTAATGTGCCATATTTACTAAATATCGAATTCTGGGATTACTAATCCTTCCTTACAGATATAACCAGCTGGTTAGGTTGAGACAAGCCTATCTATATGAGGAATGGGAGATCTCGGCTGCTCTGCCAGCTCCTCCTGGGCCACTGATCATGCTGGAATAGTGGCTGTCTACTGCCACCTCCTGCTCAAAAGCTTCACAACTCTGAGTAGATGTCCTGAGGTCTGATCCCCTCACGCTGCAAATCTCTGTTATGGCCAGTCAGCATCAAAGGTGCCTTCAGGAGCTCACAAAGAGTTCCCTAACTTGTCCAACCCATACAACCCTCCACAGAAGAAGGGGCAAGATACGAGGGGGTATCCAAAAATTTTAATGATCACCTTTTAAAAAAATTGACAAAAAGTTTGTTTTGATTTGTAGTTGTTAACTTATCTCTATATAGTCACTATCTAGATTTATACATTTTTTCCAGCGTATCTTGACCCTCCGAATACCTGATATTGTAGAAGTCTGCAGATTGCACCTTACGAGGGGGTATCGTAAAGTAATAATTATCACCCGGAAGTTACTATGGCATATTGGTGAAATTTTGTCAGTGTCATCATTGGCCCCTAAGTGCACGTTGCTGAGAAAATCAGCTCATTGCATCCTTTATTTTTGTGACTGGCTCTGCCAGAAGTGACTAATGTGTAAAATCCTCATCAGGCACAATCTGCAGGCTTCTACAATAATGGTATTTAGAGGGTCAAGAAACGCTGGGGAAATGTGTAAATCTGGATGGTGACTACATAGAGATAAGTTAATAACTACAAATCAAAACAAACTTTCTGTCAGTTTTTAAAAGCTTTTGGATACCCCCTCGTATTTAGTCCACCTGGAGAGGATTCAACCCTTTAAGACCTTCTGCAGACCTCCCAGAAAGATTTCAGTGCCAACTTCAGGCAAGTGAACATCAAGCCTTTATAATTCAGAACATGGAGGGAAGCATGGTTGACTATATTATTATTAGTAACCTTTATTTATATAGTGCTGTAAATTTACACAGCACTGTACATATAATCATTTAATTAGATGGTTCCCTGCCTTCATGCTTACCATCTAAAGAGACACAACACAGAAGGAGAAGGGAATGGTGGTGGGGAAGGTGATCAAATCCAGCAGTTCTTCACTCCCTCTGAGGCCTGGACCAAGGCAGATGGACTGGAGGGAGGGCTCGGCTTCTTAACACATAATTAGGGACTATTCCATTATTAGGATAATAATGTCTGGCCACCAGTGGCACAGACTTTCCATGGTCTAAAACACACTGCAGAAATAATCCAGTCTGTGACTGCTTTAACTGCCCCAGCTCAGTGCTAGGAAATCCTGGGAACTGCAGTTTATTATGGCACCAGAGCTCTCTGATAGACAAGGCTAAATGTATAAAAAAAACTACAATTCCCAGAATTCCCTATGAGAGCCGTTGAAGTGGTCTCACACTGAATTATTTCTGCAGTGTGTTTTGGACCCGCGTCTTCCAAAGCAGGCAGAATCAGGGCCTTTGACATTGCCACAGCCATCATCTCTGTAGTCCTATAAGGACAGAGGGAGAAACAAGAGCCCTCACATCAGTCAAAGCGGTGCCAAACTGCAGTAATTTTGCAGTACAGATAGCATTATAGCAAACCCCCTCTGAACAACTGATGCAGAGAAAACCCCATCATGGGCCTGAACAGACAGGCCGCAATAAAGCTGCTTCAGGTCACTTTGGACTAATATGCTGTTTAACTGACACATGCATTTTAAGAGGCCAGAAACCATGCCAAAGCCATGCTTTCTTATGACACGTGTCATTTAAACAGCATATCTCCAAAATGACCCAAAGCAGCTTTATTTTGGCTTGTTTGGGCCCCATAGGTTCACTTTAGAGCACCTTAGGTCAGAAATGACTTGAAAGCACACAGCAGCAGCAGCAGTAACAACAACAACGAAAAGATACTGCCCAAATCTTGCCAAGGAAAACCTATAATAGGGTTGCCATAATGACCTGAAAGCACACAACAACAAGGCCTGGCTTAATAAAGCCAAGCACCCACAGGCCCAAAACATCCTGCAGATATAATCCAGTTTGAGACCGCTTTAACTGCCTTGGCTCAATGCTAGGGAATTCTTGGAACTGTAGTTTTGTGAGACATTTAGCTTTCTCTGTGTCAGAGAGCTCTTGTGCCACAATAAGCTACAATTCCCAGGATTCCCTAGAACTGAGCCTGGGCAAAGTGGTCTCAAACTTGATTATTTCTGCAGTTTGTTTTGGAGCCAAGATGAAAGAGCAGGTTGAGGATACTAAATTCCAAAACACACTGCAGAAATAATCCAGTTTGAGACCGCTTTAACTGCCTTGGTTCAGTGCTATGGAATCTTGGGAAATGTAGTTTACTGTGACACCAGAGCTCTCTCTCTGACAGAGAAGGCTAAATGCCTCTCACAAAACTACTGTACTATCAATGCTATGGAATTCTGTGAACTGTAGTTAATTGTGAGAGACATTTAGCCTTCTCTGTCAGAGAGAGCTCTGGTGTGCCACAGTAAACTACAATTCCCAAGATTCCCTAGTACTGAGCCAGGGAAGGGCTCAAACTGGATTATTCCTGCAGTGTGTTATAGGCTACTACAAAATGTCTTCTCCCCATGATGAAACAAAACTGGCCAGGGGGATGGAAGGGAATTTTGTGCCCTTAAAAAGAACACCTTTTGGGCCTCCACATAGATTTTGGACTCCAACTCCCAGAAGCCTCTGCCAGCCCGCGCAATGGCGGAGGTTTCTGGGAGTTGGAGTCTGAGGGGGAAATTACAGAACCCTGGCTGGCCTCCTGCAAATGGTGGAGGCGTGAGTGACTCTCTGGGCGGGAAGACTGAAGAAGAGGGTCGCCCCTGAGTCTCTCTGGCCTAGTCTCTTTTTCTCAGGTATTTGCCAGGAAGGGCCTAATTTACTGGGTAAGCAAGCCTTTTGGGAAATAAATTGGGGGGCTAGTGGCTAGTTGAGCCTCCCTTAGACTCATTCCTTGTTGTGTGCCTTCAAGTCATTGCCCACTTATGCTTCCCAATAAACACACTGCAGAATATAATAATAATCCACTTTGAGACTGTTTTAACTGCCCTGGCTCAATGCTAGGGAATCCTGGGAACTGTAGTTTACTATGGCACCAGAGCTCCCTCTGACAGAGAAGGCTAAATGACGTCTCACAAAACTACAGCTCCCAGAATTCCTTAGCATTGAGCCAAGGAAGTTAAAGCGGTCTCAAACTGGGTTAGTTCTGCAGGGTGTTTTGGACCCCTGGAGGGAGGTGAAACTATATCCTGGGGTTTCCTTGGCACCACCTTTCTTTTGCCAGGGGCAGACTCTGAGGCTGAGAGAGTGTGGGCTCCCAGAATTCCATAGCCTTGAGCCAGGAAGAGAGTTAAAGCGGTGCCAAACCGGGTTATTTCTCCAGTGTGGATGCACCCAGGAAACATATCCAGGGGTAACCGTGTTGGCCTTGTAATTTAATTCTACTTTAATATACTATTTATATATTCTACTATAATATATATATATATATATATATACACACACACACACACACTAATATATCTATATCTATATATAACTAATATAAATATATATATATTATGTATTATATATATATATTCATATAATATAAATATTATATATATATATATTTATATATTATATTCTATTTTATTTATACTATTTTATATACTATAGTATATAGTATATTTTATATGCTATAGTATATGTTCTATTTTATTTATACTATTTTATATACTATAGTATACTATACTATACAAAGTACAATAACATCCAAAATCCACAAAAGAGTGATGCCTTTATTGGGCCAACCTAAATGCACAATATTTTTTTTTATTATTATTATTATTATTATTATTATATCCCACCCTTCTTCCAAGGCTGGGACACCTGAAAGCATTAATAATAATAATGCTGATGATAATAATATAAATAAATAATAATAAAATAATTTTTAAAAATTTATATCCCACTTTTTGTGAAAACAATCAAAGCAGCTCACAACATTTAAAAACATTCTACATACAATAGTATATATATATATATATATATACCACAATAGTTTATATACTATTTAAATTATATTTAAATAAATATAATTTTTTTATATCCTGTCTTTTCCCGAAGGAATCAAGGCGGGTTACAAAACAAGAACAACGGTAAAATACAATGCACAATAAAATTCAAAATATACAGTGAAATACCCCAGTCCCCCTCCCAATCATAAAAATAACAACTAAATAATAATAATAACAACAACAACAACAGCATCAACAACAATATGAAATAGGAAATTTAAAGTAAATTTGCTAAAATTAAAGCAGATTGAGGCTAAGCATCTCTCATCTTGGAGTAAAAAACACCACACAGTAAAGAACATACAAAAATAGTATATTAAAATAGAATTAAATTACTACAATAATTAACAAAATTCAAGGCTAAAATAGAGTTTAAAAAGATTGAAATGCTTAAAATACATTAAAAATATAACAACACCCTTCCTCTAAGGAAGGAGACTCCACTACCCTCCGAGGGAGTCTGTTCCACTGTTCCTCACTGTTAGGAAATTCCTCCTAATGTCTAGGTGGAATCTCTTTTCCTGCAGCTTGCATCCATTGTTCCGCTTCCTAGTCTCTGGAGCATCAGAAAACAAGCTTGCTCCCTCCTCAATATGACATCCCTTCAAATATTTAAACAGGGCTATCATATCACCTCTTAACCTTCTCTTCTCCTGGCTAAACATCCCCAGCTCCCTAAGTCCCTCCTCATAGGGCATGGTTTCTAGACCCTTCACCATCTTAGTTGCCCTCCTTTGGACATGCTCCAGTTTCTCCAACATTTTTTGAATTGTGGTGCCCAGAACTGGACACAGTATTCCAAGTGGGGCCTGACCTAAGCAGAATACACTGGCACTATTACAGTGGTACCCCGGGTTACGAATCCCCCGGGGTACGAAAACCCCGGGGTACAAAAGAGCCGGGGCCGCAAAAACGGCCCCGGCTTACGAAAAAACCCCGGGGTACGAAAAAAACCCGCGCAGCCCCTTTAAATTTGCCGCACGGTCCGTCAAACAAAGCAGTCTCCCGGGTTACGAACACTTCCGGGTTACGAAAGTAATCCCGGAACGGATTACTTTCGTAACCCTGGGGACCACTGTACTTCCCTTGATCTAGACACTATACTTCTGTTGATGCATCCTAAAATTGCATTGGCCTTTTTAGCTGCCGCATCCACACTGTTGACCCATGTTCAATTTGTGGTCTACTTGGACTCCTAGATCCCTTTCACACGTAGTTTCATTCAGCCAGGTGTCCCCCATTTTATATCTGTGCATTTCATCTTTCTGCCCTAAGTGCAGTATCTTAAATTTCTCTGCGTTGAATTTCATTTTGTTAGTATTGGCCCAGCTTTCTAGTCTATTCAGGTCATTTTGAATGTTGATCCTGTCCTAAGGGGTATTATCTACTCCTCCTAGTTTAGTGTCATCTGCAAATTTGATAAGTATGCCCCCAATTCTGTCATCCAAATCATTAATAAAGATGTTGAATAGAACTGGGCCCAGGACAGAACCCTGTGGCACCCCACTGGTCACTTCTCTCTTTGAGTTTGGCCAGTCAACCAATTGCAAATCCATGTAACATTTAACATGTCTAGCCCACATTTTACAAGCTTGTTTGCAAGAATGTCATGGGGAACCTTGTCAAAGGCCTTACTGAAATCAAGATATACTATATCCACAGCATTCCCTTCATCTACCAAACTGGTAATTTTATCAAAAAAAGAGATCAGATCTGTCTGACATGACTTGTTTCTCTGAAACCCATGTTGGCTTTTTGTGATTATGGCATTCCCTTCTAAATGTTCACAGACTCTCTGCTTAATGATCTGCTCTAGAATCTTTCCTGGAATTGATGTCAGACTAACTGGATGATAATTGTTGGGATCCTCTTTTTCCCCCCTTTTTGAAGATGGGGACAACGTTTGCCCTCCTCCAGTCTGCAGGGACTTCTCCTGTTTTCCAGGAGTTCTCAAAGATGATTGCCATTGGTTCCGATATTACATTTGCCAGTTCTTTTAATACCCTTGGATGTAGGTCATCTGGTCCTGGAGACTTATATTCATTTAGATTAACCAGGTATTCTTGTACTATCTCTTTACTTATTTTGTGCTGAAATTCCCCTATTCTGTCTTCTGCTCCATTATTCTTAGGTTGAGCACCCTTTGCCTTTTCTGAGAAGACTGAAGCAAAGAAGGTGTTGAGTACTTCTGCCTTTTCTCTGTCCCCTGTTAGCATTTTGCCATCTTCTGCACGCAGTGGCCCAACTGTTTCCTTCTTCTTCCTTTTGCTGCGGACATATCCAAAAAAACCCTTTTTATTGTTCTTAACCTCTCCAGGAAGCCTGAGTTCATTCTGCGCTTTAGCTTTTCTGACTTTATCCCTACACGTGCTATTTGTTTGAATTCCTCTTTGTTGATTTCCCCATTTTTCCATTTCTTATACCTAGAAAAGCATCATCCAATTCCTCCATCTGACTTGGAGATCTGCAGTAGACTCCCACAGTAACATCCTTGGTGTTTCCTTCTCATTTCTCAGAGTGCAGGATTATTTTTTCCTAATATGATACAGCCTAGGAAAAACTGTACCATTCAGCTCTACTAAATTTATAAACTATCCCTAAATTCTGAGTATAATCCTTGAGTGCATCCACATTTCAGAATTAAAATTGCTCGACATCACTTTAACTGCTATGATGCTATCCTACAGAATCCTGAAATTTGTAGTTTGGTGAGGCACCAGAGTTCATCCAGGCTGTATGCTTCACCAAACTATAAATTCCAGGATTCTGTAGAATGAGTCTTGACAGTTAAATTGGGGTAAAACTGCTTTAATTTTGCTGTGTGACTACGCCCCTTGTTAAACACTAGCTCAGATTAAGCTAGGCAAATCTTTGGATGAGAGAGCTTGTATTTCTGTGGCTTTATAATAGAAGACAGGCACAAATACTCTGGAACAAATGGTTTATAAAACACAAGGTTGAATTGAACAGGCTTCACTTTTAAATTGTGCATTTGTAACAGGGTTGGTACTAAGTGGCATTGTATAATTTTTTTAGCAGGTAGTTCTTTAATCTATTAAAATGGTTTTAAAGAAGAAGAAAGAGGTTCAGGTTGATGCCTTTGTTCTTGATCACCAGAAGCTTGAAAGACTTCGCTGTAAGTATAATTAAGTTGTTTAATTTGTCTCTCTAGACATACTGATTTTTTAAATGCATCCCCTTGATGATCTGTTTTAATCTAAAAGAAAAAAATCTGCCTTTTTTATGCACAGTTGTTTTATGACCTCTTCGCATTTTGAAATAAAAGTTTCTGCACTGATGATCAAATTAAAGAGAGGCATTCCAAAATGTCTGATTTTGTTTAATTTCCTTAAAGGATTACCAAGGATGCCTTTGAGACATTTTTCTAACTTACTGTCTTTATGTAGAAAGTAGGCTGTCTCGCTTTTGTAGACTTGTATCCTGTAACAACTGTAGGCAAACAAGAATGGGTCTGTGCTGTAAAGAAGTGATACAATCTATGGTCGCTGGGCAATCAATGTTGATATAAAAATGGATTATAATTGATTATATTAGCATTGATTGTCCAATGACCATAGACTGCATCACTTGGGATTTCTCCATCTTCTTTTGAAAGCCACCTCCTCAATATAGCAGGAGTTGGGGGAGGTAATATCTGATACTGTAATTTTCTCTTGTTATATTCAACTCAAGCTGCTTTGCAACATTGGGTGACTTTCCAGGGTGTGGCTTTCTCTGCCTCCCATTTGCAGAAGCTGTTGCATCCTGATACATCTGCTTGATGTAACTCATTAGTTTCAGAATGGAGGCATGTAACTTTGTAGCATATGAATCATTTGTAAGGGGTGGGAGCATCTCATAAACGTTACTTCCTTCACCTCATCCTTACATCTACAGTATAATCTGCCATCTCAGGTTGTAACTGCTAGAAACCGATTGTGAGAGGTTTCAGTCCCATGCCAGAGAAAGGGAGGATATCAATAAAATCAGTGCTTAATATATAAGTATGTATATACTACTGTATAAATAAGAGGTTCTTTTCTTTCAACTGAAAGTAATTCAGAGTGACACTCAAACTGCTCAGTGTGCTTTGGGAACTCTTGTAGAATAGTTATAATGTATGCTGCCTTTACAGAAATCTTAACTTTTTCTCTGCCTGTTTTAATTTTCTGTGAACTCAAGTTCCGGTTTTTCAAGTTTGGATAACTTTATTGGAGTTCCCATGAAGGCTTGATTTTTAATTGAAACTAAGATGTCAGTTCCAAAACGTAGCTTGCCTTGTGTGCTTGTAATAATTGCACAGAAATTAGAATTTTCGCAAGAGCATTTTCTCCTGTCACAGAAGTGGGAACGAAATGCCTTCTCAAATACTTTGTCCTGTTAAAGAAACGAGTCATCATTCTTCTTCTGTCTGGCAACTCTGTTGATGTTTGGGTCAAACAGTAAACAAAACATGTGAAGTATGAATCTCCCAGACAAACAGACAAAAAGTAAAAGGACTGATAAAAGTAAAAGAAGAGAAGAAGCATAAAAATAATTAGAAATGCAGTCAGGCTCAAATATGTGTTCAATACTGTATTGCAACCAAAGTGTTATGCATTCGGCCTTCGTATCTGCAGAAATCAGTTCTGGACCCCCCCCCCCCCGATGATAAGAAAAAATGCAGGACTTTAAGTCCTGTTGTTTGCTATGGTGGCGCGATGTGCGCATATCTGCTAGTGTGGCCACGTGCATGTGCCTCCATTAAGAACAATGGGGCTTGCTGTCCGTAGAAGCTCAGATCAGATGGCAAACTTGCGAATAATGAGAGCACACTGTTCTCAAAATGCCTGATCCTGATAAAAGATAATAGAAATCTATGTACAAAATCAAATCAACTGTTGTGCTACAAACAATGTAAAATATAAAATTCATTGGTATTCATATCAATATTTACCCATCATGGCTTTTATTAAAGTATGCATTTTGATGATAACATTTCGATTGCATTATACAGTTAGCCCTCGGTTTTTGCGAGGGATCCGTTCCAGAGCCCCCCCCCCCCCCCCCCCCCCGGAAATTGAAGGCTTGTATATTCAAGGGAGAGGATCCTATATCCGCTCATTAGGAAGGGCGACTGTAGAACACTTTTCATAAATCTTGCATATATTTGTGCTTGATTCCATATGCAATAATATTCATGCTTTCGCTCATCAATTACTTTTGTATGGGTATGCCCCAAGTGTGCTGCCCACTGGAAATAAATATACCATTATCTGCATAGCTTGTTTCCTGCGTAAATTGTGTTAGAATACGGTATAGCAAAGAACAGGAAGCAACCTCTGTAATTTATGTGTGCTGGTAAAGCATTAAAGGATTTTTTTTCTTTGTGTGTAGCTTTTTCAGATGCTGAAGGCAAAAACATCGCCTCTGTTTTATTGCACTGCGCACTGTTGACTGATGGTATCCAGCAAATCCATTGTATCAAACAGGTTTGATTGTATTAATCATAATAAAAATAGTAATTGGTAAATACATCAAGGTCAGAATACTGAAAAGAGTACCACAGATTCTTCTGCTAATTAAGGTTGAGCTCATAAGGCAGGAATACCTGAAGCTAAAGTAAAGACAAAGAAACATGTTTCAAAAACTGCTCCATACTAAACTTTGTGTACCACTGTGGTTTCTATAACTCAGTTCTCTCCATGTTCCCTGATGATTACCTTGTTTTTCTTCCTGCAACTCAGAACGTTCAAATTTTGCTTGCTCACTTCTTAGTTTACATTATATTGCAACATTTATTTATTGTGTCAGTATTGCATTGTAATGAATGCAATGTAAAATAATGCACTTGTTTAACTTGTTTAATCTATTGATTTTCTTCAAAATACTGGCTTTTTTTGAGAGAGAGAGAATCCTGTGCTTGGATTCATTTGCAAGTTGATTTTGAGTGATTTCCTTGGGAAGCAGTAGTATTTTTAACCATTCTACCACAGTATCAGTGCCATTCATAAATAGTAAGTCAAACTGGAGAGCCATTTTTTCCTTTTTATTCATTGCAGTCTATATGCTAATAGAAAACTCAGGTTCTCAGTTATGACAGCTGTATGACAACCAAAATAGGGCTATTGAGAAACAAGAGATAGGATATTAACATGCTTGGGAGAATGAAGACTAGACATGCTCAGTGATATCTGAGTGTCTGGGTCTGAGAAGACAACATAAGAGGTAAGAGAAATGGAATAAAGTATCTTAAAAAAGAAATGGCTGGTTTGATCACAGGAGCACCCCACACCGGGGCATTATGTACCAAATATGTCTCCTGTTATGTGCTTTGGCTAATGCCTATTAGCTATATAGTAAACCTAATACTTGTGGTAGATATATTTCTAAATTCAGTTTGTAAGCTTAAGGACATATATAACATTATGTATTAATTATGCAACTTTGTAATATATAGATTATGCCTTTATTGGAGAAGATGGATACAAGTGCTTTGTGTGACCCCATGGTTCATAAGTCCTTAGATATTTTGGGATTTATATTCTTATCTCTGGATATAAAGAACCCATTGAAAAAAGTGTTGGCAAGGTAACGTATATGCACTAGTTTTGACTTCTAAAAAGCTGCCTGTATTTATAGCATGTACTAAAGAATAAGACTGACATTTAGAAATAAATGTTACATATTCTAGTAATAATAATAATAATAATAATAATAATAATAATATTTATTTCTAGTCCGTCCCTCTGAACAAGCAATCGGGGCGGATTACAACATGGTTGTACAATGCAAAATACTTTGTTGTTTATCATATGGTTTTCAAAATGTATTAACATAAAAAGAAAGCCAACCCCTGAGAAACCAGCAGTACTCTAACAAAATGTTTGGTTTCCATCTTTTTATTTCTGTCTTACTGTTTTACATATTGTTGTGTCATCATTAGTCTGCAGTAAGACTTCAACAGTTAATTTGTTGAGATTTTGTGATCCTAATTTTCCTTTGCTAAATAACTTTGTAAGGATACCACAGTAAATAAATAAAAACTAAGGCAAAGATGGTATGCAAAAGGACCTTGTAGCACCTTTGAGACTAATTGAAAAAAAGAAGTTGGTAGCGTGAGTGTTTATGGACTTGAACCTACTTTCTCAGATGCAGAGGAAGTAAGCTCAAGTCTATGAAAGCTCATGCTATTAGGTTCTTTCTTTCAGTTAGTCTCAAAGGTGCTACAAGATCCCACTAGATATTGACTGTACAAACTAACACAGCTGTGTCTTTCAATTTTAAAGTAGAGATAGGTTGCACAATAATATTAAATATAGTTAAGAAATTGGGTGTTGTCTCAATAAATTTCTGTCTCCTTTGTTTGTTTTCTTTCCTTTACCTGAGGGAACTTTTAATTATTAATTTTATGTGCAGCTGGAGTAGGGTAAGATTTTTGTTAGAATCTCAGATTTTCATTTGAAAAAAGAAGAGTAGGTTGCAAGGTTGAGAGATTGTAAAAATTTTGATGTGAGCCTTGATGTTGAACAGTTTACTGTCTCTACGAAAAATCTACCTCCAGGCCCAAAGATGATGCTATAGATGCTTTGTTGGAGACCCGCTTCCATAGCCTCAAGTTCATAAATGTTCTGCTTCCGTTTAAGAAACTATTTTACTGGATTGTCTGTTCAGCACTCTGTTTGCATAGATCCAAAACACACTGCAGAAACAATCCAGTTTGTGACCGCTTTAACGGCCCTGGCTCAATGCTAGGGGAATACTGGGAACTATAGTTTATTATGCCACCAAAGCTCTCTGACAGAGAAGGCTAAATGTCTCAAAAACTAGTTTCCAGAATTCCCTAGCATTAAGCCAGGCCAGTTAAAGCCGTTTGAAACTGGATTATTTCTGCAGTGTGTTTTGGACCATAGTGACCAATCAGATGCTCCAGGAAGATCTGCCCACAGAGCATGAGCACAACAGCACTGTCCCACTTTTATACCTTAGCAACTGGTATTGAAAGCCATGTTCTTTCTGATAATGGAGATAATTTATAGTCACTTTAACTAGTAGCCATTGATAGCCGGATTTACCATTAATTTCCCACTTCTGACTTAAAACTGCTCATGCTGATGACCTTTATTACAGCTTGTACTAGCAAATTTCATAAAATATAGGAATAACCATGTTAACTATTAAACAAAATCTCAAATAAACATTGGTGATACCTTTATTAGACCATCCAGAAGTTGCTTTCAACAGCAACAACAAAAAAATTATGTGAGGGAAATAATAACATTGTTGGAGCAACAGAAGGGGCAGGTCTGTATGTTGTGTTGTGTGTGCTATGTGAAGAAGTGCTTCCTTTTGTTGGACTGAACATTTCTGTTGTTTGTTTGGATAATCCCAGATTCTGAGAGCTAGTTTGGTATAGTGGTGTGAGTGCTAGATTAGAATTCAGGGAGGCTAGGTTTTGAATCGTTCAGCCATGGAAACCCACTGGGTGACCATGGGCAAATCACACTCTCTCCCTAGATTACCGCACTGCACTCTTATAATGCTGCTATTCCACTTTTATTGCTCTGGCTGTCTCTTGTTGCATTCTAGGATTTGCAGTTTAAGGAAGAGCATTTAGACTTCTGAGCCAGACGGCTCTGAGGCTTCACTGAACTACAAACCACAGAACGCAACAGGAGACAGCCAGAGCAGTAAAAGGGGAATAGCAACGGTATAAGAGTGTAGTGTGGTATGTGGTCCGTCTCAGAGGAAGGTAATGGCAGATCTCCTCCGAAAACCCTAAGATAAGGTCACCATAAAGTGAAGTTGTCTTGAAGGCACATAACATATTCTAGTAAACTAATGAGAGAGAGAGTATTACTTACCTCTGTCCATTTTGTCCACACTATAAATATTTTTAGACAGCTTGATCATCTCTCTGCCACTTCCTTTTTTTTTTTAAGCTGGTGAAACCAAAACATAGCAATAGGCAAATTTCTCCTTCCCCTTATTGTTTTGGGTTGCTGGTTTTTGCATCTTTTCTGGCTCTGGGATGTTATTTTTGTGCTGCAGTG
The DNA here is from genome assembly GCA_034509955.1 of Urosaurus nigricauda. Classification (NCBI taxonomy): domain Eukaryota; kingdom Metazoa; phylum Chordata; class Lepidosauria; order Squamata; family Phrynosomatidae; genus Urosaurus; species Urosaurus nigricauda. The sequence continues at coordinate 352,634,246 of JAOEGL010000001.1, read as the reverse complement.
GCTAGAACTGTGGACTGTATTTCACATGGGGTCTGCACAACAGTTTTGTATAAAGTTCCTCTCCTAATGATATATAGTATTTGCTTTGTCCCACAACTACTGCATACTGGCTTGATATTTTAATTGATCCTGGGATCTTGTATTACGTCATGGGAACCACTTAAGATTAAATGCAAGCATAGTTCCATTAACACAACCAACCGCCCCATCAGCTGTTTCAGGATACAACCATTTAGAGTATCTAGAAATTTGTCATGATACTTTCCTATGCTTTCTATAGAGTTTCTATCCAGAGATGATGTTTCAGTCATTCTTTCCATTATACCAAATTTTCCTTATCACCAATATATCTATGTTCCTTTTTAAAAATAAGTACTCCAGCTGTCCCATTTTGGCTTGATACCTTCTGACCCTAATGTGGATGCCGCTTTGATTTTATTTTCCATTTCGTCCTGAGCATTTTGGTCAGGTGGGGAGCAGTAGTAGTAAATAAAGACTTAAAGGTTCAGACAGATCAAATTGGATGTTTGTTTATTTTGAAAGCTTTTAGTATTTACCTCTCAGATAATTTATTATTTCTCTTCAACTGCAGTTCCTTAAATGGCCTCCCTGAACCTCTTATTGCAGAAGCTACAAAGAGTTTTGTGGCTTGCCTTAAAGAGGAATTAAAAACTACAGACCTGTCTCAGTATAGAAAGACTATGGACAATCTTGCTTCCTGTATGGAAAATATTAACATAGGTATAATATGTTTTTAACTTTTTGGAACTTCCAGTAATTTAAAACATAATTTATATTGATATGGTATCTATATGCTGCTAAAATACATACTTTAATATTTCAGGCAAATCATGTGTGAATATTCTGTTGGAAGAAGGTAAATTCTTGAATTTTTTACTCTAATTAAAATGTTTTAATAATAAAATCAGGACATTTTCCCTGTTCCTCTTTGGACATTATGGGAAATGCACTTCTCTCTTTTAGTAGGTATACAAATTTCTACTTCCAGTGGTTTTCAAAAGATTTAAAGAGAGATCTAAAAATGTTATTACTAACTACAGTAAAAGGGACAAGGTTTGCATTGAACACTAAATGGTGGTTTAATGTAGTGTGCATGAACTATCAGAAGCCTGGGAAAGGCCTTTTGTGCATGTGGTTCCATCTTTCATCTCCTACTGTGCAAGTGGGAAAAGGAATTTTCTAGTGGTTATGTTCCCCTAATCTCACTTGTATGCAAACCAAATGTCATGGTTACTCACTCTCTCCTTGGTTTCCAACTAAATCAACTGCAAACCATAGGTTATAAAGCTGGCTTGCTTAACTGATCAGGGATGGTGATAAACATGTCTGCTTAGTGCTTTATTTTCCTAGCACTCTCTTGAAACTTGAATCTGGGACTGCCAGACTCATGTAAGCTCCTCAGTTAATGTGACTGCATTATTTAGTACAGGGATGGGCATCAACTCACACACATGTCCACATATATCTCTCCTAGATCTCAGAGGGCTGTATCTTCCCATCATGTCCCCTGTTGAATTATTTTTTTAACTTTAATTTTTATAAAAATTAATTGAAATACCTTCCTTATTGATTAGGGTTGTGCAACACAGTTTCACCAAGTTTTCCTGCCACTGTAGTGTGATTTAGCCTAAGAGATGCCTTTTTAAGAACAAAAACAAAATTAAAGTAAAAACAGCCTAAGGGAGTCAAAAACATAATGAAAATGCCACCATTGCACCTTGGGGCTTTGTGAGTAAAACATTTCCATGGGCGAGGGACCCTTGTAGTCCTCAAATGGCCCTGAAGAGCCTGCCTGTAGTCCATGGGACACACTTTCCCCAACCATCCCAATGTAGTAGCTAGCTGTTGTTACTTACATAACCCTATTACTATGGAGTCTATTAAAGAGCAAAATGAAGACAAAGAAAGACCTTTCTCCCAATGGGATTAAAGTACAGTCTACACTTTTCAGTGTAGGTTGGAGAACAATTATGGCAAGGATAAGAAAGAATATATGGATGATCAGCCACATGCCCTTTGGGGCCTAATTTCAAATAGTGAAATGAAATTATGACTACTATGTATCAGGGGGGTTCTGAACATTTATATCTCTTCACATCACATCAAATGCAGCACTTGTATAAAAATTATTAAGGGCAATTACTGCCATTACAGTCATTGGTGGGAAGACATTCATTTCAGTAATCAGGTTAATAAAATACATTAAAGTAGGTGTTACACAGATTTAAAAAAGAAGAAAGTTTGAAATCTGTTTCTCATAGCCATCCAACTACTTCAGAAGTGGGGCGGACCCATGGAACAAAGCCTTAGATAAAACAGTTGTGTAGATTTGTAAGAAAACTTTTACATGAGATTGGTTTCTTATATCAAACGATTTATATATATTTTCCAACTGTAATTTCACAGCTCTTCAATTTCTTCAGAGATCTATACTTGAAATAGAGAAAGAAAGCAGGTGAGTACTATTGCTCAGTAAAAAATGAAATGTGCAGAATGTAATGTAGGAGCATACGAAGGACTATTTTATTTATTTATTGAATTTATATTTAATTTATAACTTGCCTTTTTCCTAAAAAGGGATTCTGCTTGGAAAGAGGTCTTCTTTTTATTTCCCTTGAATTTCCTAAAGAGGATTAATGGTAGCAATATGTCTTATTGATATATTCCTTGATGTCACTTTCACTTTATCAAAAAGAACTCCTTTTATCAGAACAGTTTGAAATGCAAAAGGTAACAGAAGAAGGGACAGAATTCTGAATGCAAATGTTCTCAGTGACCTGGTAAATGGGCAGATGGGCCAGGAAAACAATGGCTTGACCTGTTCTTTCCTGGCTCGGGTGCTTACTCCGATCGTCCCCAGGCTGCCATCGGGACAGATGGGTGTTTACACACCTGCTGGTCCCTGTACCACTGACCTGGTGCCACCACACACCCCTTATCTCCATTTATCAATGCCACTAGTGAGTATATGCTTGTTGTTGCATCTAATGCAGAAACGAGGCACACATGTGGCCAGGCATCCTGTTTTCATCTTGGACATGGTGACAGGGGTCTATTCAGTAATGGCACTGATGGGCGGAGGTAGTGGGTAAGAGGAGCTGTTCAAGCTAACTGGGTTTGTTGCAGAGTTTCCATGAAACTGTGTGGGAAACGGGTCAATTTGACATGTGTTAAAGACCTTTTACCCTGGGATTAGGCTGAAGCCACTAGATCCACATCTGGTCTGCCCTGATCCATCCTGATCCTGACCTTAGGGATTTGGCTTGTGTCATCCAAACAGGAAAACACGAACCCTGGGGAAACACTTTTTGGCTCAGAATAGATTTATATAATAACAAATGTAAATAAACACAGGAAAATGAAAAAGAGAAATTAAGATGAAATCCAGACCAAGAGTTGGGATTATATAACACCAAGAGTGGTGGCCTCCTCTTTTCTCCTTCCTTCATTGGCTCCCCTTCCCTTCTGCATCCAGTACAAGCTTTTGATGTTGACTTTCAAAGCCCTCCATGGACTGCCCCCTCCTTATTTATCTGAACTTCTTTTTCCTTACATTCCTACTTGTCCCCTCCATTCTGGTAATCAAGGCCTCCTGTCCCAGCATAGGACATCCATTGCCCTGTCCAGGATTCGTCCTTTCTCACTTGCTGCCCCTCACTCCTGGAACCTTCTTCACCCGCATGTGCGCTTCATCACTTCTATAACCAGTTTTAAAACTGAGTTAAAGATTATATTGTTTAGGGAAGCGTTCCCAGGATTGTGCCCTTATCTGCCCCAGGATGCCTCATTTCAACTATGCATTAAGAAGCCGAGCCCTCCCTCCAGTCCATCTGCCTTGGTCCGGGCCTCAGAGGGAGAGAACAGCTGGACCTGATCCCCTTCCCCACCACCATTCCCTTCCCTTTTTGTATCATGTCTTTTTAGATTGTAAGCATGAGGGCAGGGAACCATTTAATTAAAAAGATTGTATCTATAGTGCTGTGTAAATTTACAGTGCTATGTAAATAAAGTTTAACAATAACAATAAAAATAAAGCAGCAACCTTGAGCTTGGGAGACATGAGGAGGACTATTGATAACTGTGGCTCTTGGAGGTCTCTCATTCATAGGATTGGCATAAGTCAAAATTAACATGATAGGAAATAAAAACAATAACAAAGAAACTTTAAAACCTATCTATTAACATGTTCCTATGATGGGCTGTTGTTTTTTTGGTGGGAGTTTCTACTTTCCTCCTTAGACCATCTTCTGAAGGTCCTTTTAGCATCCCTCCCCCATCATCTATTATACAGTGGGTGAGAACACAAGATGGAAAGAACACTAATGGAAAGAATCTGCTTTGGGCGACTGGATGATATATTTTGGAAACAACAAGGAGGTCTACAAGGAGGAGGAGGAGAGGCGCAAGTTCTATAGTAGAAATGGAACCATGGCAGTGTTTTATCCATGTTAAAATATGAAGTTGCAGATGTTTTTGTGTATTACTGTAAGATTCTAACACAATAATTTGATTTAATTTGATTTTTTTTTAAAGAAAGCTCAGTGGAAATAACATTGCTCAAACTCGCTTGATGCATGATTTGTTGATGGGTGTTAAAGTTTCAATGATGCTGATACAAAAAATTGAAGAAAATATTCAGGAAAATATTTGGAATAGATTGGATTGTCCTGCCTGGCAAAGTATATGTGGGCTACTTACCACTTTTATATGCTTCTTAAATAATGGTAAGTTATTGTCCTTGTTAATTTGACCTATTCATTAAAAACAAACAAACCGCCATACTGGCTTTGGAAAATGGTTGTCCTGTCTTACTATCAAATTAATAAGTGAAATAATCAAGCTCATCTGTGGGGTACAGGTTGAGTCTCCTGATCCAGAGATCTGAAAAACTAAAACATTTTTCATGCACAGCTGAGATAGTGATGAATGAATATAGACAAATTTGGGCTTCATCTGTACTGCAGAAATAATCCAGTTTATAGAATCATAGAATTTGTAGAGACCACAAGGGCCATCCAGTCCAACCCCCTGCCATGCAGGAACTCAAAATCAAAGCATCCCCAACAGATGGCTATCCAGCCTCTGTTTAAAGACCTCTAAGGAAGGAGACTCTACCACACTACGAGGGAGTGTGTTCCACTGTCGAACAGCCCTTACTGTCAGGAAGTTCCTCCTAATGTTGAGGTGGAATCTCTTTTCCTGTAGCTAGCATCCATTGTTCCGGGTCCTGTTCTCTGGAGCTTGCTCCCTCCTCATTGTGACATCCCTTCAGATACTTAAACAGGGCTATCATATCACCTCTTAAAACTGTTCAATGCCACTTTAACTGCCATGGCTCAGTGCTATGGAATTCTGGGAATTGTAGTTTGTTGAGGCCCCAGAGCTCTCTGACAGGAAAGGCTAGCTGTCTTACATAATTACAAATCCCAGAATTTCATAGCATTGAGCCATGGCAGTTAAAGTCTTGTCAAACTGGATTATTTCTTCAGTGTGAATCCACAGTTTATATGAAACATAAATTAATTTTGTGTTTAGACTTCAGTCCCATCTCCATGATATCTCATTATGTATGTATGTGCAAATTCTGGTGTTCTGAAATCCAAAGAAATCTGAAATCCTAAATACTTCTGTGACTACTGGGTTACACAGGAGTCTTCTCCTGCCTTGCAGTGTATAGTCTGAGGTCTCTTTCTGATAGAACTATCTCTTCAACCTGTGGCCCAGCTACTTGTCCCAGTTTTCTCTTTTACTAAGTGAATTAGGGATGGGCTCCCAATAGCCTTCTCTATTAAGTGTTATACTATTCTTGGTAGCATGCTTGCGATGTTATTCCTTATAAATCATTCTGTTATGATCATGCTATTCCTTGTAAATCACTTCCATTGTGACCAAAAAGAAAAATAACTTTTATTTACAGACAGAATTTATGATATTATCTGTATGCAGTTGGTTCTCAAGGCTTGTTGTTACAATGTGTACATCACTTCATTGTTACACATTGCCTTTGTTCCAGTTCACTGACTGAAACTGCCTGAAACTGTGTTTCCTCTAAACACAAGTTTCACTAAGGTCTCTTCATTAGTAGTATAAATCCTATGAAAGTCTAGCTCTATTCACAAGTCACAATTCCCAAGAACAAGGCTATGAATCCCCCTGAACTGGCTCTTCACTTCTCAAAGAACATAACACTCTCATCTAAATTCACTAGGGTTTTTTTTTTTTTTTTTGGTCCTATTAAATCTTTCTTACATGGGAGTCTCAATCCCATTCAGGCTCATCTCTATGTCTAACTGCACTCCTGGCAAGTCATGACACAGTCACCTACCCTTAATAGCTCCTCTCTATTTTTATAACTTGTGAACTGGTATGGGATGTGCAAGAAGAGATGTAACTGGTGAGAAGCCTCTCTCGTTGTTGTAAGTGACAAGCTGTGATGGAGCGCAGTCCTTTCTGCAAATGAAAAGAGTTCTTCTGTTTGTGGAAGGGCTACTTTGGATTCGTACTGATGTTCCTATAAAAGCTGTCACATTTGTGCAGTCGAAGGCTTTCATGACTGGACTTTCATGACTTTCAAACAGGCTCATCAAGGGAAGAGTTTAATCCTGACATTTCATCAGCATCCGTGGCTGGCATCTTCAGAGAATGCTGGCATGGGAGTGAATGGGCTATATATATAATCTGTTACCCTTGGTTGAGAGCATGAAATTTACACATTCATCTCTTTGTTGGTCTGTTGAATGGCAGGACCTCACTCCTATGGCAGCATTCTCTAAAGATGTCAGCCACAGATGCTGGCAAAACATCAGGAACAAACTCTTCCAGAACAGGGCCACATGGTCTGGAAACCAAAGAACTATGCCATCATATTTGTTGCTGATAGAAAATATTATAATTTAAATACTATTATTGTGGAAACATGAATCTCTCTGCAGCAAACTAGTTGCCTGCTTAATTTTAAGAACCTGCTTTTTATGTTGCTAAGAGATGTGCTTTTAATGTGCTAAATAAGATGGATGAACTGCTTAAAGGTCAGATTTTCATTGAGAAGTCCCAGTTTTTCTCATGTATCTTGCTATGTTTAGGAGTACTCCCTCCCACTTTTTACAGCACTTGTTAGGGTTCAAGTAATGGATGCAGCAACAGTAAAACTGCATTGTGCTATGAAATTCATGACATCGTCATAAATTGACAGTGCACTTGAATGCACAAGCACACACACACATATATTAGGAATTACTTCCTGAAAAACAAGAATGCTGCTTAAGAATTTTTGTATCATTTGTTATACTGCTATGTATTCCTTTTCTATAGAAAATCTCTTGCAAACAGTCCAGACTACAGCAGGATTGGCTGTTGTTCTTTTTATGAAAACTATGTTGGAACCATCTGAAAAACTACCTTGTTTGGTGAGTGTGTTTCTTTTGTAACTGTAAAAATTTGAAAATTAATTTTAACAATGTGATCTGAATGCATTAAGTTGATTGTTGCTGAGAGAAAGCAAAGTAGAAGTATAGCAGTCAATTCAGTGTTGCTTAGTTCCAACCACATCTATTCAAGAATAAGCTCTGCTAAATTTAGTAGGACATGCTCCTAGATATGTAAGCATAGGACTGCAGGCTTAGGCCCACACAGATGGGTGGCAAGGACGCCAACAGGAATGGCTTTTTGACATTCCTTTTTCCTTTCAGTTTGGGCTGTCTTTGGCGGCTTTGGAGTGGCTTTTGGCCACTTTGATGACGTGTGTTATTTGAACACCATGGATGTAATGACAACTTACACAAACCAGACAGTCCAACTTGGGCGCATGGGGTGAAAGGAGGTGAAGGGGCATGTATGGGAGGCCTCCATGATTATGCTTTGCCAATGTTTCACTTGTACACTGATGCACTGATGCTCTCCATGGCTGGTGCATTGCACGTGTGACTGTGTGGCTGATCACAGGGGCAGCTGTGCAATGGGATGGCATCTGGGTGAATGTGGGAGGTACTTGGGGGTCGTAGGCAGTGTGTTTGTGTGACAGTGTGCTTGTATGGTGGGGAGGCAACAAAAAACTCAGTAGTGTGGCTTGATGCCACACTGTGTGGTCAGACTGTGTGCATTTGGCTTACCTTGAGAGGGCCGTGTGGGCAGTGGGGTTTGACCCAATTTGGGAAAAAAGCAGGATTGTGCCACTTTTTCCTATCTTTCTGTTTTGAGCCTCTGACTACAGTCCTGTATAGACTTGGGAGCCTTTCCTGTTGCATTTTAAATTATAACATAAAGGATAGCAAACCTTTTCATGGTTACTCAGAAGTAAGAACCAGTGTATTCACTGGGACTCTGAGAGGTATGAGGGATTGAAGACTTTTTAGTAAACATGCATACAATTTGGTTTAAAGTTAATATTTTGTGTTTCATTGTGGTAATGTACTGGTGTAAAGATTAGACAAGGTTTTGATTCCTTTTTCTGCAATGAGAATCCCAAAGAAAAATGTTTTGAAAGGTGATTTGAAAATGTTCCAATGAATTTATCCAGTGTTTCCTTTACAGAGAGAGATGACTGTAATAATACACACACACACACATAGATGTATGCAAAAGGATATGTAGCACTTTTGAAACTAACTCAGAGAAAGAAGATTTAGCATAAGTTTTTGTAGAATAAGTCTATTTCATCACCTGATGATGAAGCAGCACGTAGACTCAAAAGCTTCTCCTCTGCCTATGATTTCTCGATGACATTTAGACACATGGAAAACAATCACCAGGATTTCAATAACTTTGATCTTATTATCAGTCTGAGCCTGGAAAAATGAACACAACAAATTCACTTTCTTGCAACTGTAGAATGGACGTTTAAGTACCACACTTTGTCAAAAACCTACTGATCACTGCACATACTGATATGCCTCCAGTTTTCACCCATAACAAACTACCAAATCTGTTGTTTACAGCTAGGCCCTCTGATACAATGACATCTGCTCAGACTCATAGACTCAGACAGAGACTCAGAACTCTTGGATTTACAACAGGTATTTGTCAAACTACAATATCCACCTAAGGAGGCAAAATTAATACCCAGAAACCATTTACTACAAGACAGAGCAAAAACACAAAATGACAGAACATCCTGAATAATCACTTACAGTCCCCAGTGGAGACCATTCAGACACATCGTCAATGAGCTACAACCAGTTCTTGAGAATAATGGTGCTCTCACAAGCTCTGGGAGCTAGGCCTTTAATCTTAAAAAATTACACACAATAGGATATGCAACACAGATGACAATACAGGGACAAGACCCTGCCACAAACTCATATACCAGTTTTGTCCCCACATCTCCTGTGGGAGCAATATTATAGGGGCCAGTGACATCACCCTTTACATTAGAGGTGCAGTTATTCACTCTTCCTCCAGTGTGACATATGCCATCCTATGCCAGCAGTGCCCCTGTACATTTTACATTGGTCAAGTAGGACAATCTACTGTATGTGCAAGAGGATTAATGAACACAAATCTGACATTAGATATGCCATTACCTAAAAATATTTGAACCACCATGGACATACAATAAGGGGTTTACAGGTCGCAGTCCTTGAAGGAGGAAATTACAGAAAAATACTAGAAAGAGAAACAGATGAAAATAAAAACAAGTTGGTCTTAAAGGTGCTGTCACATTCCATTTTATCCTTCCCCTCCCTTCTCCATTTCTCCTGTATCATGTTTACATATAATATTACCTAGCCAAAAGAAGGGAGTGAGGGAAACACTAAGAGTATCATAGATATTTTACCAACTCTTTTATAATTTCTTGTTTATATCTAATGCACTTGGTGGGGGCATGGTTTTATTTTATTTATTTGTTTGTTTATTTCCAGTTGTTTCAGTAAACATTAAATTCCTTTTTGCAGATCAGTGATTTGCTTTGTGGCTCACTGAAATGTTGTGACATGCCACCCTGGTTTGTGGACAGCTGTGGGAATCTTTGTAATGCTGAGCTTTCTGACTCAGTCCTCCTTTTTCTTTGTCATGGAGCACTAGCTATGTTAGAATGGAAAAACAACAGCATGGGGCATAATGCAGAGAAACTGCTTTTGGATATTGCCCGGACCTTATTGACCTTGAGTACACGGTAAAACTGTTTTTGCATGTTTATTTTATCCATTCAGACTGAACTCTGTTCATCTATTTCTAGAGTTCAGGTTGCAGTTTGAATATTAATCGGGCTAAATAAAAACAATAAACTTTGTACAGCGTCATATTAAGAATTAAATATAAGCCATTCCAGCAATCTTGGAATAGTTTGGAAGGATGGTTGGGTTTTGGCAGGTTATCCATTATGAGAAGATGGTTATGCCATTTTGGAACAGTAACCAAGAATGTTGCTTATGGTTACAGTTCTATATTCATTTACCTAATCCCTATTTAAGTTAATGGGAATAATTACTGTGAAGACACATGGGATTGTACTGCACGTGCATTTCCAGTTTGAACTTGGACTTGAACTTGGAACTTGGATGAGTAACTGAACTAAAAGTAGATAAAAAGTTACCTGTATATTTTTCAAACTGTTGTTGTTTGGGAAACATGGGACCTGAGCACTAAACTTAAGTAAAATTACAGAGGAGAAACCTTCATTACCAGCAAAATGAAGGGAGACATACAAAATTTTGAGAAGCAAAATATGTTTTCAGGGATTGTTACTAGGATTGGAAATGCAGATGTAGGTAATAGCAGCAGTTGTTAATTAGACTAATATACTTCATTTTCTTTCTCACTACCCATATCAGTTTTACCTATGGTTTCTAGTAGCTTAATTTCTAGTGGCTTGAAATAGTGCTGTCTGTAACCTATAGCTAAAATTTTTACCTGGGTTTCCTGAAGTGATAATTGGCCTATATCTAAGAACTTTATAATTATTCTTTATTCTTGCATTATTGATATGGACCAGGTTATGGTTTAGGGCTGAAACGGATAGCCAAAAAGTGTAGCTTGGAGCTGCCCCATTAAGGCTGGGTTGTGGCCACAGCAAACACATGCGGCCCCAATCCAGCCAGCTCCCGCCCCAAATAGGAGTGGAAAATAGCCACCCCATTGACTCTGGAGCCAGCTTTCTGCCGGATCCGGTGTGTGTGACATCTAAACTCTGTAGCTGCAAGCTGGATAGAAGCCGGCCAGCGTGTGATCACTGACATGGCTTTGAGGGTGTGGCGCATACAAACACCACACCCCTGAGTTGGCAAGACGCTGGCATTACTGGGCCATCTGTTTCAGCCCTAATAGCATTATAACTAGACAGGATGGGTCAGTGGAAAATAATTGCTAGGCTTTGATCTCCTGGTGCTTCCATCTGTCATAATGGTAGAGCAACTTGAATACTATAAAACTATGCTATTCAGATGGTTTTCTCAGCTACCAATAAGTGTAGAGGCCTTCTCCTAAGGAGGATGTAAGACCAGAGATATTTTTGTGCTGTTCATATTAGGGCTGCCTTTTTCCTGTGAGGATGATAGATAGACAGTGTATGGGGGGAGGGAGGGTAAAATGGAGAAGAGGGGTCCATTCCTTACCTATTTTCTTGTCTTGTACCATTTATTTCTACATTTTTAACGGCTACAATTCAGTAGTTAGTGCAGTACCATATTCACCTTTTGTATGAATAAACTATTTTTGTGGGAATAGACTTTCTAGTACTTGGGGTAAACAGTGATTCTGTAGGATTGTGAAGCTTGGCAAATGACTGTGGATAAAAACTGTGCTATTTCTAAAATGTGGTCATCTTGTTCCATAATAATACTCTGTTTGATTCTTGAAGGCTAAAAGATTCTGCTATGGCAGCATCTCTGTCCAGAATTGTAACTATTTGGACTAATGTAGCTTTGGATGTTCTTCACTCAAGCTCTAATAACCTGAAGTTCAGTCTCAATGGAAACTCAGATACAGTTGGAAAAATGCTGGAATATGTCTATGCACACTGGGAACATCCTATGGACGCTGTTAGGCATCAAACGAAACTTATATTTAAGAATATATTACAGATACATCAGGCTACTGTAAAAGGATCTGTTGATTTAAAAGTAGACCCTTTTTTCTTGGGTCTAACTGACAGCTTGCTAAATTTGGAATGGCATGTTAAAGGTAAATACTCATCACTTGGCTGTCTAGTGGAATGTATTGGAATTGAGTATATTCTGGCAATGGATAAAACAATTCCTGCTCAAATCTTGAGTGTCATGAGTGATCAATCTTTTGCACCTTATGCAAGTGATCTATTGGAAATAATGTTTGTGAATCACAAGAAGCATCTTACATCCATTTTGGAAGGAAACACCTGGATTGACAGTTGGCATGAGACATGGGTGTCTCCCCTGCTTTTAATTTTGTGTGATGGAAATGCAGAGCAAGCCATGTATGTAACAGATTATTATCTACCCAAATTGCTGAAATGTAGCCCTGAAAGCATGAACTACATGATCAAAATTCTTCAGACATCAGCAGAATCTAATGTTGGTAAGATCAGACTTTATATTTTGTATGTAAGGTGTATTTCAGCATGCTGAAAATGCATGATAATGATGCTGCTTTAACTTATTTATATATATTTTTGTTAGCAAAGTGCTGGGCAGGAAATTCTAGGTTCTGTATCACTCAGAGCATGGGTGACAAGGATGCTCCCTTATGATAGCAAAATACCTGACAATTCCCTTTCTTACAATTCTTCATCCTTGCATAAAAATATCACTATATAACATTAGATGATACGAAATTTATTTTTCTTCTAGCAATTCAGAATAACAGACATGGTTAAAGTTACACAATATATTTTCCCCTACTGTTATTTCTTTACATACAATATTTAATGTAAATTGTAATTTTATATTATACTGGTTGACAAAATGCAGTTCTGTTCTATCCTGTTTTAAGAGAATATGGGCAAGGAATGTTGAGAAGTAATGTGGAATTTAATGCAGGGTATTTTAGTATTTATGATAGTTAACATGTTAATTTCATAACAATTTGTTATAAATGGTAGAAGCATAGAAGACTGTACTGTACCACCATAAGAGACATAGGAATCCTTCATATGTGACATAAATAAAACATTTTAATCTGGAAAACAATCTTTACTATCTGAAAACAGTATAGGAAACAGAAGAAAGACTTAAAGGGTTCCCCACTAGTTACAGGAGATAGAAGCAGTGCTTTTCAGGACTGACCATGAAAATGGCTTGCTTTAGTATTGCTATTGTATTTTAACATCCTAAACACTTAGGAGTTTTTGAGGGCAAATATCTGCTTTATTAGATCCATGAGATCTTTATTAGATCTAAAGGTGTTTGTTTGTATATTGAAGAAAATTGGTTAGTCTTTGGGTGCCATGTTATTGGTGTGAAAAACTGATTTTTTTTTAAAAAAAAAAGAAAACAGTACTATAAGCAGTTCAGTTTCAAAAGGGAAATGATTTTCATGGGTATGTTTGGCAAAACAGAAAGGATGCTCATTAATATCCATTCCTCATTATCAGAATTTGATTTAGGATCTTGCAGTACCAGAGGGGCACTTGGAGCCTTGATGGCATGCCTGAGGACAGCCAGAGCTCATGGACACTTGCAGTTTACAGACATACTGCATGGTGGTCTTGTATCCATTGGATGTATAAAAGAAGGCTTAGTGCATCAACATGATCAGGTAAAGGTCTATGTATTGAGGGGTGTATGTGTGGTATTTTTAATTTTAAAATCATTAACTGCTGTGAAAAACCAGGCTCCATTTCAAGCTCTTGATTCTTCTGTTTTTTAAAAGGTACGAATAGATGCTTTAGGTTTGCTCTGTGAGAGTCACCGCAGCACAGAAGCTATCTCTGTAGAAGAAATGCATCTTATACAATTTTTTATAAGATACAACTTGAACAGCCAGTCTCCAGCAGTGAGGCAACAGATTTGTTCCTTACTAAAAAAGGTAACCTTTAATTATGACTAGACCTCTCTGCCTTATACCAAAATACTTTGTAGGACAAACAGAATGATAATTTGCCTTTCTTTTTTAAACATGACACATACTGTTTCTAATTGGATGGTGTTTTGTATTTCTCTTTTAAAAGTTGTTCTGCAGAATATATGAAAGCTCCCAGACAGCTCATAAAATGCAGCAAGCAAAATCCAAACAAGATTTAGTTAAGAACTCTGTTATATGGGATCCATTAATGACTTTGCAACAGTACAAGGTATGAGTTGTAGCTTGTTTTAAAATATAGAGTATTAAGATAACAACTGTGTAGCTGTCCTGTGGCACAGAAGAAGAGTATAGAAAATGTGAATAATTTTGTGGTAAAGAACATTTAGATACAAGGCAAGGAAGAAGTTGTATGAAACTCCCTTCTTCTAACTTTGGCCTGAGACACATGGGCAAAAATGGGCGTGGTGGCGTGGTGGGATGATGCCCGGCACGTGTAAAGATGATGTCACATGTGCACCGCCTCCAAATGGCGCAGCGTGTGCCTCACGTATGGCAGCCTGGCTGCGGCGTGGAAAGGCAACCAAACAGCTGCACCAACAATGCCGAGGAGAAAGGGCTGGGCTGCCCCTTTCTCTTCATGGCTGTGGCTGTCAGGGTATCTGGGGGCATGAAGCCCCATGAACTCCCCTTTTCCAGGCCACAGAGAAGCAGCATTTTGCCGCTTCTCTGTGGCCTGGAAAAACACCGGATTGGGGCCCCTGGGCTGCCACTGAAGTTGCCCTGGCCCCAATCCAGTGCGAAAAGGGGTGACACTGATAAGCTGATTTGGGGCAGTCTATACTGGCCCTTAGACAAATCATCTGCTTAATGCAATATCATCTGTATTGACTAGTAGAAATTCTCAAAGGTCATTAATAGAAAGTACCAGGGAGTGTACCCTGGAAAATGTAATTTAAACCAGTGAGACCCAGGGACTTCAAAGACAACAGTGTCCCACACCTGAAATATCTTGTTTTAAGACCTTTCACCAGTACCAGCACTGATAATAGGTTTCCCCTTGTGAAGCTTTCATTGGGACAATATGAGACAATTTGTCCACACAGTCACATTTTTCTACTGGTGGAGCCTTTCTCTGGCAGTGGAAATTAGTGAAAAGGTGCCTCCATTCATTCTTAAGCCATTTGTGTGGGCTAGTTAGAATTGGACACTGAAATCATGAACCAAATTGCCTTGATTTAATCAGCTCTCTGTATCTAGCAAATTAAAAGACATAGTCACATTATGTATCAATGTGTAAAGGGATCTTGTAGCAACTTTGAGACTTCATTGGATCTGATCAAGTAGACCCAGGCTATGAAAGTGTATACTATAAACATCTTTCACTCATTCTCAAAGGGGCTAAACAGACAGGGAAAAAGAGGTGCTTTCAGGCTGGCATGAAGGCATGGCATTTAAATGACGCATGCCTTGAAGCCAGCAGTAAAGTGCCTTCTAGGCGCCTTATGCAGAGAAAAAACATTTTAAAAAGAAGCAGCTTTTCCACATTTCTTCCTGGCTTGAAGCCATGTCGGGAGCCGGCAGTGCAGTTGGTAGGGTTTCAATGTGGTTTCAGAAAAGGCAGTTTCAAACAACTTTTTCCTGGCCATCTGTTTCACCCCAAAGGTACTATAAGAGCCCTTTATCTAGGAAAGTCTTCCAGCTTCTAGGAAGGGATCGTTGTATAGTGGGGCTATTTCTTAGGATTAGCAACAAAGAATATTGATGTTGTAACGCATGCCATACAGTAAATTAAAATCTTTCATGAACAGGGTTTGAATCATGATGTTACTTGGGTGGAGCAACACAGAATATGGATACACCTGCTTTCAACTAGATTTATTTGTTCTGTACATAATTTATTTGATTAATATGTGCGTTACAAATGTGATTTCTCTTCTGATCCTCAGGATTTCATGTCTTCTGTCTGTAGTATACTATTTGGAGCTCTGTTTCCAGGTTCATCCCATCCAACCAGATTTACAGTGCTGACTCTTTTGGGAATAATAACTGAAATATTTCCTATTTTAGATGGTAAGTTCTTTGGAAAATAGGGTAGGGGAGGTACTGTACATATAGAGAGTACCATATGGTCCATTTATTCCTTCTTTGTTTCTGATGTGAATGGGTAGAGTTCATCACTCCTGAGTAGCCCAGTTTTATATTCTTCCCCTTCTTGTTACAGGTCAAGACAATTCTGTAGCCCTGCAAAATTTTGAGTATCTATGTATATATATGTGTTGTCAGTTAATAACATTAAAAAAGTAGTCATAGTCCATACAGTATAAATTTATAGGTGTATGTGTATAGAATCATAGAATCATAGAATCATAGAGTTGGAAGAGACCACAAGGGCCATCCAGTCCAACCCCCTGCCATGCAGGAACTCCCAATCATAGCATCCCCGACAGATGGCCATCCAGCCTCTGCTTAAAGACCTCCAAGGATGGAGACTCCACTACACTTCGAGGGAGTGTGTTCCACCGTCGAACAGCCCTTACTGTCAGGAAGTTCCTCCTAATGTTGAGGTGGAATCTCTTTTCCTGCAGCTTGCATCCATTGTTCCGCGTTCTAGTCTCTGCAGCAGCAGAAAACAAGCTTGCTCCCTCTTCAATATGACATCCCTTCAAATATTTGAACAGGGCTGTCATATCACCTCTTAACCTTCTCTTCTCCAGGCTAAACATCCCCAGCTCTTTAAGTCGTTCCTCATAGGGCCTGGTTTCCAGACCCTTCACCATCTTAGTTGCCCTCCTTTGGACCCGCTCCAGTTTCTCCACATCCTTTTTGAATTGTGGTGCCCAGAACTGGACACAGTATTCCAGGTGGGGCCTGACCAAAGCAGAATAGAGCGGCACTATTACTTCCCTTGATCTAGACGCTACACTTCTATTGATGCAGCCTAAAATAGCATTGGCCTTTTTAGCTGCCGCATCGCACTGTTGACTCATGTTCAACTTATGGTCTACTTGGACTCCTAGATCCCTTTCACACGTAGTTTCATTCAGCCAGATGTCCCCCATCCTATATCTGTGCATTTCATTTTTGCGTCCTAAGTGCAGTACCTTACATTTCTCCACATTGAATTTCATTTTGTTAGAGTTGGCCCAGCTTTCTAGTCTATTCAGGTCATTCTGAATTTCAATCCTATCTTCTGGAGTATTGGCTACTCCTCCTAATTTGGTGTCATCTGCAAATTTGATAAGTATGCCCCCAATTCTGTCATCCAAGTCATTAATAAAGATATTGAATAGCACTGGGCCAAGTACAGAACCCTGTGGGACCCCACTGGTCACTTCTCTCCAGGTTGAAAAGGAGCCATTGTTGAGCACCCTTTGGGTTCGGTCAGTCAACCAATTACAAATCCATGTAACAGTTACCTTGTCTAGCCCACATTTTACAATATAATACAGTATAATACAGTATAATTTTACAGTATAATACTGTGTGTGTATAATATAATGTATTATACATACACATGTGTATAATATCAATAAGAGTTCAGAGAAAATCCATTAATATAACCATAATCCAAGTTTATGTTCCAGTTATGGAGGCAGAAGAAGAAAAATTCTGTGCTGGAGTCCAGGAGGAAACTGATTACAGGACTTCTTATTAATCATAGGCTACTGAAATGAAAATGTAGGAAACAAAGGGGAATCAAAGATTGTAGGAAAATTTGGCCTAGGATCAAGAAAAGAAGCAGGAGAATGACTAATTCTGTTTTATTAGGCCAAAAATCAAGACTTGGAGATAGGAGATGTAAAAATTGGAAGAAGGAATATCAACAATCTAAGGTCCAAAACACACTGCAAAAATAATCCAGTTTGAAGCTGTTTTAACTAGCTGGCTCAATGCTAGGCAATTCTGGGAACTGTAGTTTTGTGAGACATTTAGCCTTCTCTGTCAGAGTGCTCTGGTGCTGCAGTAAACTTCATTTCTCAGGTTTCCTTAGCACTGTCCTGGGGCACTTAAAGTGGTCTCAAACTGGATTATTTCTGCAATGTGTTTTGGACCTAAGATATGCAGATGACACCATACTTCTAGCAGAAAATAACAAAGATTTGAAACTAATACTGAAGAAAGTCAAGGAAGAAAGTGCAGGTTTACCATTCAGTATTAAGAAAACAAGAATAATGACCACAGATGATTTACATAACTTTAAAACAGGTAATGAGGACATTAAAATAGTTCAAAATTTCCCAGACTTTGGCTCACTTATCAATCAGAATGGAGACTGCAGTCAAGAAATCAGAAGACTAAGAGCAGCTATGAAGGAACTAGACAAGATCTTGAAGTGTAAAGACATATTGAATACTAAAGTTAGAATTGTTCATGCCATTGTATTCCAATTTATATGTATGATCATGAAAGCTGGATAGTGAAGGATGATAGGAAGAAAACTAATTTGAAATGAGGTATTGGAAAAAAATTCTACAGATATCCTGGACTGCTAACATCATAAATAAATGGGTTATAGAGGAAATGAAGCCTGAACTCTTCTCAGAAGCCTGTGTGACTAAACTGTGAGACTGTTGTACTTTGTACACATAATGAGAAGGCATGAACTCATTAGAAAAAAGAATAATGCTTGGTAAAGAAGAATCAGTAGAAAAAAGGAAGCCTGCATTTCAGATGGATAGATTTAATCAAAGGAGCCATGGCCCTGAGTCTGCAAAATCTGTTGATGATAGGGTGGCTTGGAGGTCTCTCATTGATAGGGTCACCATGTTGAAATAGGCTTGATGGCAGTTAACAATAAATGTGTGTTTTACTATGTACTGTTGTTTAGGATTAACCTAGGCCTAAATGTAGCATGCATGCCTTTTAGATTAGAAAACAGTGGAAAAGATATGTAGGTGCTCTTCACAGTGAGTGTGACATACCTGTGGGATTTATTTTTAATGTTTGTGAATCTGCATACGAAAAGTCAAGTCTGCTGCTCCAAAGACTAGAATGCAAAACAATTGGAATAGATTGCCTTGGAGGGTGGTGGACCCTTCTTCTTCGGAGGTTTTCAACAGAGATTGGATGGGCTTCTTTCAGGAGTGCTGGAGTTGTGCGTTTTTGTATAGCAAGGGGTTGGATTAGATGGCCCTTGTGGCCCCTTCCAACTTTAAGATGATATGTTTCTATGTATCTAAGTGAGAAGCCAGAAGAGCTATATAGGGCAAGTCTATTCAGATTCCTGGTTTATGTTGTATGTTGGGCCTCTAGTGTCCACTGGGGTTTGGTTTAATTTAAAGTCACTTGTAAGAGGAAGGTTTCTTTCTTTTTTTCCCTTTCTTTGTTTTGGGTCATTTCTTTGTTTTGGGTCATACTGCTGTGATAATAGACTAACTTCAGGTTTCCTGCATGGTAAATAAACTCTGGATGCACAGCTCCCAACAAAGAGTGGAACAAGATATGGCCTGGATCATAACTTCCATGTTCATGTTGTTTTTACTTAGCTGCTCTGCATTCATTTTTTTGTTGATATACCAAGTCTCTCTTCTTTGTAATTCCAAGCAATATGTCAATGTCCTGCAAAACCGTAAAAGACAAAAAGCTACTGTCCAAAACTATCTCTGCCCTATTGACATCAAATGGTTAAATTATATCCTGATATTATATAATCAAGGACTAAATATCTGTGAATCAAGTATAGAGAAGCAATTCTTATTCAGTTGTAGAGGGACTATAGCTTCTATTGTTCTTGTCCATTGACCATCCTCGCTGAAGACACTGGAATTCAGTAACATCTGCAGGAGCACATAATCCTTGTCCCTGCTGTGATGTAAAATATTGAATCTAAAATGTCTTTTTTCAATAATGTTTGCATATTCATTGTCTTTTTTTAAACAGGACAAAGCCAGGAATTATTTCAGCTTTCTCAAGAAGTTGATACTGCTCGTGTTCAAAGTCTAGCCCATTGTTTTGCCAGCACTTTCGAGGAGGTAAAGATTCTGGCATTTGATCTTCTGATGAAGCTTCATCCAGCCCTGCCTTATTTTCAGGTACAGACACAATTATACTTGGGTCCTGTACAAAGAGAATGGTGGGACATGAATCAGAGAGAGAGGGAAAGAGAGAGAATTAATGTATGCATACTGTTTTTAAAACAAGTAAAAACTTTAATATTAAAAGAGGGAGAATAATAGTTATTTGTGCTGCAAAACGGATTGATTTTCAGTTTTGTAGTGACTACTTGCTGAGAGTTTCAAATCTTGAATCAAAGCTTACTTCAGATATGACAGCAAAAGATGGCTACCTTAATGATTGTTCTGCCTTTTTAATGTACATAATACTCTTGTGGCATTTAGACATTAGAACTGTCACTATTCAAAGGGATCTTGTAGCACCCTTGAGACTGAGAGAAAGAAGTTGGTAGCATAAGCTTTCATAGACTTAAGTCTAAATCTTATGCTACCAATTTATCCTATAAGATCCCTTTGTATACTGATAGACCAACAGGCTATGGATTGGAGGATAACTTTTCATTGTGGGCTAATTAGAGATGGAGTTGACATGTGATAGGCAGGGGGCTTCACAACCACCATTTTTCCCAAATAGGGTTGCTCTTCCTTCTATGTACTGTTTTTGTCTCTAGATTGGAGACTATGGTGGTAGCACTAAGGATTTATTTGATTTCTTCATTGTGCAGATTCCTTTGTCATGTCTTTGAGGCAACACATATCTAATAATTTGGATATTAAAATTTATTTATTATGGTTGTCAGTTGAGCTAAATTGTTTCTATGAGACATAGGATCATATAGTTTCTCTGATCCTAGCTAATAGTAATATATGCTTTCTAGTAGTTATCAAACAGAAGAGTGGGTTAGAACATCCATCTGTACTTTACTCAACATGCTTGTAATTAAAACTGTTGGACTTTTCTTTCTTCATATTTTAGGATCCTGAAAAACTGCAGCCATTGTTTGAAGTAGCAATGCAACTCAGCAAAAGTACCAAACCCTATGACTGTGTAACTGCCTCCTATTTATTAAACTTCTTAATACATCAGAAAAATTTGCCAAAGATGAACTTTAAGAATGATCTATTTCTGAAAACATTTCATCCTGATGTGGATTTGTCTGCTGACCCAGTGGAAGGGAATACATTGGCTGGTTAGTATTAAGTAGCAGAAAAAAAGTATTTTGTTCTCTTTTGTCGTAAATCTTAATTATACAGTCGGCCTTTCACATTCACAGACTTGGGATTCGCACATTTGGTTATTCACGACCTGAGCATGAGCCCCTCCCCCTCCTCCTCCCATGCCTGGCACAGCTGGCTACAGCTGTCTCAGGCATCAGAGGAGATGGTGGGAGGGGCTTGTGTTATTTGCAGATTTTTCACATTCATGGGGGTCTTGTTCCCCTAACCCTCGCAAATGTGGAAGGCTGACTGTATTTTGAAATCTAGCCTATCCTAGAAATGCAGATGGCATGGACCTCATATTACATCTTGAAGATCATGTTTATTCCCTTTTGAAAAATCACATTTAAACTTTACCGTAAATGTTGACTACTTTTTACTTATACTGCTCTTGGTTATTTGTCTCTTGATTTCCATTTTTTGTTGTCCTGTTTGTTTGTTTTTAAATTAAAGGCTGATATAGAAATGTATCTGTCCCTGCAGTGATTTAAAAAAAACACAAACTTCTTACTTCAGAGTACATAAGTCTTGAATGAATGTCCTCAAGGTCAAATGCCATTTTTCATCTTTGATTCTAAAAAAACCCTTTTGAATAATTTGTTTCAGAGCAAATCTTATGAAAAATGGTTTAAATGTACCATTTCTGTCCTGAAATATATGGATGTTCAACCTCTTTTCTTGTGTTCTCTCTCTTTTCACAGTCAACTTGATCATCATAAGTGACTCTTGTCACCAAATTGGATGCGTTCACTATTATCTGTTTTTCTTTTGTCTGTTTTTCTATAGAAAATTATTTCATTTTTGCCAAGGCTTCAGTAATTATCACAATTTTTTTCTGTGTTTCTACTAATTTACAGTTATCAAGTATTTATTGCAAAATCTTGAAAGAGAAATATTACAAGCTGAGAAATCTTTGCTGCAAGCAGCTGCTTCATTTCCAATGTATGGAAGAGTACATTGTATAACAGGAGCTTTGCATCATTTATCATTAACGTAAGTTTACTAAACGTGATTCGTGCCTTTCTATATGCATGCAACTGTAATTTTGCAAAATTTTGCTTGTGACACAGACCTGGTTCCCCATCCCTTTCTCTTTCAGCTGAGGGACTGAGGATTCTTTGCTGTGTGCCTAGCTAATGTGTATCAGTTTGGAGGCACTCTCATTACCTTCTGGTTGCCTGATCTCCCAACTTGTGAACAGTAGTATTTTCCAGACAGGCAGATTTAGCATCTTACATTGGACTTGAATGTTAATCTTTTCAGCCTTTAGGGAAACACACATATTTATGGACACTGTTTTGGGAAGGAAATAGACTTCTCATTGTCTGTCCAATCAGAGATGAATCTAACTAGTCCCTATTAATGACAATAATAACTTTTCCTCCAATGGGAAGTGAGATTTATATGAGGCTGCTAAAGACCTGAAAGTATGACAAACCACCTTTTCTGTCTACTTGCCATCAGATTATTGCATCAGATTACATCATCCAACTGGTTGCATCAACCAATTAACACTATCATACTCATGAAGTATTTCTTTTGAGTTTTGTTCTATTCCAGTCACTAGTTTAATATTTCCTTGTTGGAATATTTTCTCTTCATCTCCTTAGGTGGCTTCATGCCCAGAATTAGTTAGTATGCCCGCACTCTTAATATTTTGCTGCCTAACATAATTTAAACTGCAGGGCTTAAATTTTGCAAAGAACGTACCCAAGTTAGTGTGCAGCCTGTAACACACCTAACAGTGAGAGAGTTTTAGAGAACAGGTCTTCTGTCATAATCTCCTGCATTTTGATCCCGTAACCTCCCTGCTTCATGGCAGGCCCAATGCTTGTTAAGCCAGCAACTTAAAGCAGTAACATGAGGAGAAAACAGGCATAGGTGTCTGAATGGTTTGGATTTAAAAAACAAAAACTTATGGTCCTAGTGCAAGTAGGGGTGGTACTTAGACTGCACTTGTCATCATTGACAACTATGTACTACAGCGTATCAGCTTCATATACTGTAGTACATCAAAATAGCTGGCTCAGTAAAGATTAACTACACTTCGCCCTCCACACTCATGGACTTAACATTTGTGGTTTTGATTATTTGCAAATGGTGATACTCCTCTTAATGTGTATGTTGCCTTTTTTAAAAAAACAGAAGCCTTGTGCTGGTGTTTAATGATGATATGTTCACTTTGAATTCCCTGACTTGTCTTCTTACAGTAATATGACACTGATTTCTGAATGGAAGGAGTTGGTGGAAAAGCTTATTGGGATATCCTATAAGCTTTCAGCTGTAGTATCTCCAGTTGTTCAGAGTTCTTCACCAGAAGGCCTAATTCCAATGGATACTGACTTCGGTAAAACATGAACATGTCTAAAAATTCTGAATGTCTTGGTGTTATAACTTCCCTTAAGAAACTTTGTGGAACCTGTTTTTCTCTCATTGTCACTTTCCTTCATCACCTAGTTGTTCACCCTCTGGCCTCTCCTCCAGCTTGCTCCCACCTGCCTTCCCACTTGGTGGTTCTGCATTCATCATTCATTCATTCATTCATTCGGATGAATGAAATCGAAGGCTTCTCCACAGTAATCCAGGTTTTGCACTCATATAAAAGTCTAGTGTAACCAATAGGACATGGACATGATATATGCTAGGAGTGAGACTACTGGAGTGTGTGTGTGTACACACAGCAAAACAAGTGCAACTTAAAGAAAGATACAAGTGCATATCTTTACTTTTCCCAATGTCTCAACATGACTGAGAGTACTTTTGTCAAAGCTATTTACTTCTATCTTCCTTGTGGATTTCATCCTGTTCTTCTAATATTTGCACATTATTACTATTCCTTGGGTGTTAAAGCATTGTTGCATGCTCCACCAGTAGCTTGCAAGTATTCTAGGAGTCTCTTTCAAGAGAAGCCAGCATGGTGTAATGGTTTGAGTGTTAGACTGCAACTCTGGGGACCAGCATTCAAATCAGCCATGGAAACCCACTGGGTGACCTTGTGCAATTTGCACTTTCTCAGCCTTGGGAAGGCAAAGGCAAACTCCTCTGACCTAATCTTGCCAAGAAAACCCCATGGCTGGTTCTCCTTATGGCCTCTGTAAGCTGGAAACAACTTGAAGACACACAGCAACAGCAGTCTCTTTCAGAACTGCACATTTTGTGATCTAGGGTATGGTTCACCAGGAGTCAAGTAAAGATTCAGTTGTTTTCACTTTCATACAACTACCCAAATAGCATCTGACAGATTATGTGGTTGATAATTTCAGCTCAGCTTGGTGGATTTAAAACAGTGGTTTAACCTCAGTCTATTAATTTAGACACCAATATGTTGATGTTAGAGGCTACTGACATCCTTTCCTCAGTAAATGGGTTTGTGTTATTGCCACTTCCTTCCTTCCTTCCTTTTTTTCTGCCTAAGGTCACAGCAAAATGAAGTACAGTAGTTATAATTTGCTATAATGTGGCAGTACAGATAAAACAGGAATAAAATATTTTATTGTTAAAACTACCATGGGAATAAATTGCTACTGTTTGAGAGCATATCCAAGAAAGAAGTAAGCCTCTAACTAAATATTTTCAACTGCATTTGCTGATATTTGTTACTGTTCCTCCTTTCTTTGTTTCCCTTCTGTAGCTTTCCTTGTTCTCTAAATGTATATTTGTTACCTTTAAAGCCCTATATGGCTCGGGTTCAGGTTACTTGAGAGAATGCCTCTCCCTACATAATCCGCCCCGCACCCTAAGAACTTCTGATAAGAAATTGCTAAATTACAAGCATACGAGATTAACATCCACATCTCGTTCAGCATTCTCAGCTGTGGCTCCAAAGTTATGGAATGACCTGCCGGAAGAGATCCGTCTGATACCTACATTGGAGGTGTTCAAAAAAGCACTAAAGACGGACCTCTTCGGGCGGGCATACCCACCTGACCTTATCTAATTTCCCCACTGAACCAGAACTACCCCCCAGGACATGTTGTTGATGTAATTTATTGATTTTAATCTGTTATATTGTTATATTGTATTGTATTGTATTTAGCTATGTTGTAATCCCACCTCAATCCGCAGGGAGAGGCGGGAGATATAAATAAATAAATAAATAAATAAATAAACAGTCCCATGTCAGGGACCTTCCTTCTTTTTGTTACTTTCTGTTTGCTTTTTAAAGTATAGTTCATGTTGATTCTGATGTTGAATGTCAGGATTATAAGTGCAAAAATCCTCAAATTTTATAGTTGAATTTCAGTAGAACAAGAGGAGGCAAGACAAAGGAGAGTCAATGAGGAAAGAATATGTATGAACACAGTTGTGTATATTTAGGCTGGGTTCATATAGAACAGTTGTTTCCAAACAGATGTCCTCCAGGGTTGTCAGAATACATCTCCCATCACCCGCATACAGTGGCCATTTGATGACTAGCAAATGTAGGAAGTTTGTAATACAGCACTTCTGGATGGCTCCAAGTTGAGAAAAACTGTTATAAAGCATGAAGACTAGAGAACTGAGTTGGAGACCTTGTAGAAACATTTATTCATCCATTGGGTTTGAAGAGAGTGTTGTTACAGCATAGGTTTTCCTGGGCATAAGAGACTGTGAATGTCCATCTGACTCCAAAGAAGCTGTCTCTGTGCTGAACCAGTGTCTGATGTCAGTAATGGACTGGATGAGGGCAAACAAATTGAAGCTTAATCCAAACAAGACAGAGGTGCACCTGGTCAGTTGTAAGGCGGATCAGGGAATTGGGGCTTTGCATGTGCTGGATGGGGTTACATTCCCCCTGAAATCTCAGGCTTGGGTATCCTCCGGGACTCCACTATGAGGTTGGATCCCCAGGTCTCAGAAGTGACTAGGAGTGCATTTGCACAGTTAAAACTAATGCACCAGCTACACCCATTCTTTGAGGTGTCAGACCTGGCTACTTGGACACATGCCTTGATTACATCCTCTGCATGGGGCTGCCTTTGGAAACTGTTCAGAAACTTCAGCAGGCTCAAAATGCTGCAGCCAGAATGCTGACCAGAGCCAGTTATAGGGAGCATGTAACTCCTGTATTGAAAAAGCTTCACTGGTTACAGGTTAATTTCCAAGCACAATTCAAAGTGTTGGTCATGATCTGTAAAACCCTACATGATTTAGGTCCAGACTGTTTGAGAAACCATATCTCCCCATACGAACCAGCTAGAGCTGTAAGATCCGCAGGAGAAGGCTGTTTCTTGGTACCGCCACCATCACAGGATGGTGAGGATACAAGAGAGAGCCTTCTCGGTGGCTGCTCCCATCCTATGGATCTCCCTTCTGTGGGAGGCTAGACTGGCCTGCTCCCTGCTGGCCTTTCTCCAGCAGGTAAAAACTTTCTTAGGCAGACAGGCTTTTTAAAATCATGCAAGCCTGGTTTAAATGGGGAGTAGGGTTAGATTATGTTTTTAACTTTTCTGTGTTTTAAATTTTAACCTTGTAGTGTTTTAATTAGGTCATTTTAATTGTTTTAAAAAAATCTGTTTTAATGTGTTTCTATATTGTGAGCCACCTTGGAATCCTTTTTGGGAGAAAGGCAGCATTAAAATAAAATAAAATAAAATAAATGAATATGTATTTATTTTACAAAAATCACTGTGAAGTATATATCAGAATATGGAGCTAGAGAGGTAAGACAGAGATGATGGTGGCAAGGTTATTGGTGACTTTAAAATAGTGATGGGGAACATTCAACTCTGAGGATTCCCTATCTGGTCTGTTAGTTATTTCAGATATTAATCTCCAGTCAGAAAAGAGAAAGTAGTGGCTGGGGAGCAGTTGAATGAAGTGGAACTTTATAGGCTAGGAAGCTATTATACTGAAGCTTAGATCATTTGTTTTCTTGATGGGAGAATGTCCAGTCTGATAAGATTTACAGTGCCCTTGCCTACTGTGCTGTGGGCTTGAATGTGACCATTGGGATTCTTTCACAATAGAAATTTGGTCCATAAGCTCCTTCCCCCCAAAACAAACAAACAAACAAAGGCTCCCTGCTCGTATTTTAAAAGCTACAGTTGAGCTGGTCAAGGTTTTCCCTTAGAAATTAGAATTGAATTTGAAATTAAAGAGATGTAAAAGCAATAATGATGTTCAGTTTGTATTTTGACAGTGTTACTTTTTAAGACAACTTTCTGTTTTCCCATATAGACACTACAGAGCGCTTGCAATCGATTCTGCTTGAGATACAACCATGTGATACAAATGCTTATTTCATGGAAGCAAAATTGTTGAAAGAACATTGCAGCCTAGACTGTGGTGATGAGACAACTGATAACATGAACAGTGAAATAACAGGTAATATTAGTTTGAGACCTATGTCCATAAAAGACAGGTGTTATTTTGTGAGGCTAAACTCATTTAGATACCAAGTGTGTTTTCTACTTTCTATTAGCAACGTGCCAGTGTCTTTCCAGTTAGCTTGGGCTCAATATCACAATTATTAAGAGTTATATATAATTATAGTGGTGCCTGTGCTTGATATGTGGTAGTAATGGAATTTGAGAACTTAACAAAACACAATATCTTATTTACATCATCTTTATTTTATGGAGCAGCACAACTTTAGTCTTGTTTCAGGAAAAGTGCTGTTTGCATAAAGACCACTAGGTGGGGGTAGCTGAATTTCATAAACTTATAAAAGGCTTTTATTAGAACCTGCACTTCAAAACATGAGGAACTGAGCATCTTTCTCCTCATTAATCCTTTATTTTCATGTTCATATATTTAGTTTTTAAATGGAAATGGATATTTTAGCTAAATAGAGATTACTTCATTCTTTGGAGAGATAAAACACTTTAAAACCTTTTTATTGAATATATTTTGGGCCAGCAGACCTCTTTTAGTCCACCTGTTTCAAAGTCTCATTGATGGAGTTTGGTTCTACATTTTAGATTTTGGCGCATTTTTGCTGATAATGCAGTAATCTTCACATATGCTTAAAAAAAGACACAAGGGAAACAACACACCCTCTGGGCCTATTCACACTACACAGTTATAATACTATTATTCGACTTTAACTGCCATGGTTCCATCCTGTGGAATCCTGAGATCTGTAGTTTGGGAAGCACTATAGCACCCAGGCTGAGAATTCTAAACTGCAAATTCCAGGATTCCCCAGGTTGGAACAGTGGATTTATAATTCTTTTAGTGTGAAAGGACCACTAGTAAAGAAAGTGGGGAGAGTGGGTTTCCTCATGGCCTAAAGCTTTAAGGGTTTGATTTACACAGAAATTGGGGGTACAAGGAGATAGAGCATCTTTCCACACTGTGTTGTCTTGGTACCCTATGGTTATTTTACCATGGAAAAATAAATGTTTTGCCCAACACTGCTTTTCAGTTTCTCTTCTTGCATATGCAAAATTGTGTTGAAGGGAAACCCAGTTCTCTTCAAAATCATCACAAAATCACATTTGTTCTATAAACTCAGATGGTGTCTGCATGATTGTAAGGAATGTACAGGTAATTCCTGCAATGAGATTGGCAGCCTAATCATTAGTGAAGCTTCAGAAAGAGAAGTCAAATGTACAAGAGCAGATGCATGCACTCTGCTGCTACCAGCTAAGAGGATATTATATGGCCAGAAAATGGAGAGATTCGAACTCCATAGCTTGTCACTACTGATATAGGGGGTTATGTGGTTCAAGGTTTACCTGTTGTTTCTTTCAAGTTAGTTACAGTACTTGTGTTGAGGAGTCTCATCTGGAGCTTGGAACACAGACATCTACTAGTTCAGTTGTTGTATATATCAGGTTGAGCAACCTTCTTGGCCCTAAAATCCACATTTAGTGCCAGATGGTAGGATCCCACTGTAGAACACTAAATGTATGTTTGGTTGAAAATGTTAATGCATATGCAGATTTGCTTTTCTTTGCCTGAAATGGAATTGCTGAGTGAGGCGCACCCCCATGATCTGTCAGTAACGGATGGAAATGACAATCTCTTTCCTTACCTTCCATTGATGATGGTCAGTGCAGCAATGAAGAACAGCACATGGGCTAGACAAATACAGTTGGCCCTCCACATTTGTGGCTTTGAGTTTTGCAGATTTGATTATTTGTGGTTTTGATTAATATATTCTCTCTAGGAATCTCTAGGTCTTCCAGCACAACACTGCTGGAAATTGGCCATAGTACTGGAGAGCCTAGAAGTTCCAATGCTGGAGAGCCTAGAGGTTCCTAAAGAAAACACTTCTCTAGGCATTTATTGATCTTTCAGCATGATTCTGTGATCTACTTCTGTCAGATGTTGACCACTGAGTTGCAATGGAGAATCTGGAGATTCCTAGAGAGGTTTCCTCTCAAGTAAAAAGAATAGTTTTTTATTTGTAGTTTTTTCATATTCATGTGGGTTCTTCACCCCTAACCTCAGTAAATGTGGAGGGACCACTGTATGCACTATGTTCAGCTACAATGATGGCCAGCAGATTTTAGACTGGAGTCTTCTCCAGCCCTTCTTTGAAATGCTGGATTGCTATTATTTGAAACTTTCTGTGAATCATAGAATCATAGAATCATAGAATCATAGAATCATAGAGTTGGAAGAGACCACAAGGGCCATCCAGTCCAACCCCCTGCCATGCAGGAACTCCAAGTCAAAGCATCCCTGACAGATGGCCATCCAGCCTCTGCTTAAAGACCCCTAAGGAAGGAGACTCCACTACACTCCGAGGGAGTGCGTTCCACTGTCGAACAGCCCTTACTGTCAGGAAGTTCCTCCTAATGTTGAGGTGGAATCTCTTTTCCTGCAGTTTGCATCCATTGTTCCGCGTTCTAGTCTCTGCAGCAGCAGAAAACAAGCTTGCTCCCTCCTCAATATGACATCCCTTCAAATATTTAAACAGGGCTATCATATCACCTCTTAACCTTCTCTTCTCCAGGCTAAACATCCCCAGCTCCCTAAGGCGTTCTTCATAGGGCATGGTTTCCAGACCCTTCACCATCTTAGTTGCCCTCCTTTGGACATGCTCCAGTTTCTCCACATCTTTTTTGAATTGTGGTGCCCAGAACTGGACACAGTATTCCAGGTGGGGCCTGACCAAAGCAGAATAGAGTGGCACTATAACTTCCCTTGATCTAGAAACTATACTTCTATTGATGCAGCCTAAAATTGCATTGGCTTTTTTAGCTGCCGCATCACACTGTTGACTCATGTTCAGCTTATGGTCTACTTGGACTCCTAGATCCCTTTCACATGTGGTCTCGTTCAGCCAGGTGTCCCCCATCCTATATCTGTGCATTTCATTTTTCCGCCCTAAGTGCAGAACCTTACATTTCTCCGTATTGAATTTCATTTTGTTAGCACTGGCCCAGCTTTCTAGTCTATTCAGGTCATTTTGAATTTTGATCCTGTCCTCTGGGGTATTAGCTACTCCTCCCAGTTTAGTGTCATCTGCAAATTTGATAAGTATGCTCTACATATATATGTGAATATATGCTCATCTGCTTGAAGGAAGTCAGCTTTCTCTTGTCCCATAGAGAGCATCATAGTGTCATAGAAATTAGAGATTTATTCTGGATATAAAGACAGAAAGTTCCCTGCCCCCCTCAGACCATCACAAATACATTCCCATCCTCCAGCCCCCCCCCCCCCTTTCCAACCTCGATCACTCCTTTTTGATCCAGATAAAAGGTCCCTTCACATTTCTCTCCTTCCCCTCCTGTATTATCATTTCATCTCCTTTAAGGAAGAAGATCATCCCTGTTTCCCAGCTCAGATCCATGGCAGGAAGACTGGAGTCATAAAACTACAACTCCTTTCTGCCGCTGGCCATCTCCCCCTCCCATTTGTTTCCCAGACTTGGATTTAACATAATTGATATCCCCTTCTCAATAGCCAACATACTATACAGTGTTAAATCACCATAACCCCATGCCCTCATATCTTCATCTCCTAATATCATCATATCATCATGTCAACATGACAGAACCATGCATATGGATTCTGACACTGCCTACTCCTTGTTCCAAGGGTATGTGGACCAAGTACTTTCTCTACTAGGCATGTTAACTGAAAGTCCAGAGGATTGCTCCTGGTAGCTCATATATCCAGTCCGGTGCTTTATATATATGAGAGAAATATGCAATTTTGGTATCCTGACAGTGAATGCAGTTTCATCTCCAAAATTTTGTGAAGGAAATTTTTATTTAAAAAATACATGGGCTTAAAAGGACATGTTGTTCTGTCATGTAATTGATATGCATTGCATTTTTTAAGGTGATGAACAGGAGACATGTGATGTAACAGCTCAGATGGTGCTAGTATGTTGCTGGCGAAGTATGAAGGAAATATCACTACTTCTAGGGAAATTGTGTCAACTTCTGCCCTTAGAAGCATTTCCTGGTCTGGATGCACTGATAACTGTAGAGCAGGTAGGTTTTTTTGGGGGGGCGGGGAGGTGGGGTGGAGAGAAGTCTGTGCTTTGAAATCTTTTGTACCTGGAAGAACATTGAAAGTACTGGAAGAATTATTGTGGGCCTTGGTCTATTATACATTTCTTTGTAGTCAGTTCTGATAATGCTGATTTTTTATAGACAGAAGCAGAAAAGTGTTGATTAGATACTTATAGTAACTGTGCTTATTTTAAATTTGGAATTATTTTAGTTGGCTCCTTGGATTTTTTTGACAGGGACAATTCAAGACTATTTATGCTATGTAGCAGGTAGCCGAATTAAGCAGTAAAGCACCACTGCAAATTGTTTGTGAATTTTCCATTCATGTACATTTTAATTAACATTAAAACTACAAGATAGGATAATCCCTTAGAAGAAAAGTTTTTTAAAAAGAGTTTTCATATTTAATCTACAGTTGGTATTCAGACCATGCACACTTGGGGAGTCTTCCATTTAATGGAGAGTAGCTATATGTATATTCATTAAACTTTTAGAATTCACTTACTGACTTTCATTTCAGTTCCATTTACATGTTTTTCATTTGGCAGACAGCAAGGTGAGATCTGATGAAATTGCCATTTTAGTAAGGCTTTTATAGGCTATAATTTTGGACAGCAAACACATTGATTGATTGAAGATATCATGTTCCCCACAGGCTGGATGACAGAATTATGTTCATTCAGGACTGCTTTCTTTTTTAAAAGCCCTCCCTTTTTAAAACCCACGAAGGCTAGTACACCATCTGGGACTGTTCAAAAGAACGGATTGCAGTGTTTACAAGAAATTAGCTTACCACAAGTATTTCATTTGGAAATGTTTTGGATTTATTAGATTTCTGTTTTTAATTGATGACCTTTTCCCTTTCCCATATGGTTTCAACCAACCCAATTTCCAGCCTAGGAGACTGACACACACAGCATGTTCCCCCTGCCCCCCCCCCCCCCAATCTGTCTGTTTCTTTTTTATGAGCATGGATTTAAAGAAAGCTCAGAAATAAAATCCTTCTTTTACAAAAGCATTGTAACGTTTTAGATGGGAACACTACTTTCAACATGTACTGATCATCAGCGAATGCTTTCTTGTGTGTAGAGCCATAGAAATAATGCTAATATTTTTATTTGTATATTGTCTGAAGCAGATGTTTTCATCTGGCTGACAGCTGTGCTTGTAGTCTTGCAAAGCACTGGGAGTGCAAAGAAGTGACCAGCAATATAACTCCACCATTAAGTTCCTTGTTCTCTTCCAAGTCAAACAGGAATTGGTTTCGTAGAGTTATGCACATTTTCTGATGCCAATGCCACGAGCTTCACATGAAAACATAGCTATAAATATTGGCTGTTTGGTTAGCAGCAATTTTTTAGAAATCTCTCACTTAGCACTCCTTTTATTAACTATTTTTGCTACTATAACCTTATTTATCACACTCTGATGAGTTTACTACTTCAAGAGAACAAATTCCAGCCATTACAAATAAACAGATGGTTGGTAATTATTTTCCTTTGACTGCATATTTGTTACATGAAGGTGCCCAGTAAGTTAACATGCATGTTAAGTCCCCTTGGAAATCTGGAGGGCTGGGCTTCAAAAGTTCAATCAGGCAAGAAGGTGGTCTATGCAATCCTTTTCTTGGTGAGGGCTGTTAGCAAGGCTGTGGCTAAGTTAACTGTTAGCTGTGGCTGTGGTTAAGTTACTTTTCATGTATAGTAGTGTGTGCATGTGTGTGTTTTAAATAATTTGATGGTTTGCATGAAATGGTGAGTCTAATTAAGATAAAGATTAAGAATTATGATTTAGAATTAAACATTACAGTTCAAGGATGTAAAATTATCCAGAATATTACAGTTTGGGCACCTTGGATCTGTGTATTGATGTTTGTATATCATTATGTATAGCTTTTTGTTGGTTTTTCGGACTATGTGGCCATGTTCTAGAAGAGTTTATTTCTGATGTTTCACCAGCACTTTCTCTGAAGATACTAGCCACAGATGCTGAGGAAATGTCAGGAATAAATTCTTCTAGAACACGGCCGCATAGCCCAAAAAACCCACAAAAAATATGGATGCCAGCCATGAAAGACTTCGACTTCATATTATGTATTGCATTAGCTAGTATATTGTGAATGTTTCAGTATATAGATATTAATAATATCCTAAACATTTACTGTTTTTTCTGCCCACTATCATGGTTTCAAACTTGTCTAGGAGTCTTATGCTCAGTAATGTGACCCAAACCGAAGGTTTCCTATGGCATGTTTTATCAGTCTCATTGGTCATTTGTTTTATCAGCCTCATTATAAGCTCTGTTGATATGTGACTCTGCCAATGGAACACCTTCATGTACTGTATAAAGAAGTTCATGCCTGCCCTCCAGGTGTGAAATACTCTGAAATATCTGCTAGCTACTCTCCACAAAACTGTTTTTTTCAAAATCACTTTTGCAGTGTTTGCAAGCAAGCTGTTCTTAGCCAAGAATAAGCCTATGCATTCAGTTTTCTTTCACGAGTAAATTTCGTAGGAGAGCTTCATGGATCTCAATGGGATTCATATAAACATTTGCACTGGTCATTTTAAGGTCTTGGAGCATTAACAAAACATTCTGTTGCAACATGATATCCCATTACACTAGCACAGTGCTATAATCGGGGTATTAACAGTAACATCTTAATGACAAATACTCTTTATTCATTCATTCATTGTTATGGTGGTGATTATTTTATTAATAAACAAGCCTTTTTCCAGTGGCAGCCTAAGACAGTGCACAAAATAATTGAATACACTATTAATTAATATAATAATAAAGCATTATTTCCTTTAAAAATTCAAGATGATACCAATTTTAAAGCAATGTTAGGAAAAGTAGTAGCCAATGAACAAGAACTAAACCAACTAATTACAAACTCTTGAGGAAGTATCTATTCCTGGGTTTTACTCCTTCAAATTCCAGAAGGCTGTTCTACATGAAATACTCCATGTGAATATAACAATTAGCACAGTGGGGAAAAGGATTCTAGAACTTTCTCCTTTACATGCTAACCTATTATGTGAAACATTAAAAATATTGATCCTTTGCTGTAATCTAAACTGGTACAGTCCAGACAAACAAGTCTTCCACCCAGCAGAAATAAAGCACTTAGATACCATTTTAACTGCCATGGCTCTATCCTGTGGAATCCTGGGATTGGTAGTTTGATTACGTATTCAGCCTAACCTGTCAGAGAGGACTAATGCCTCACCCAACTACAAACCCTAGGATTCTGTAGTATAGAGCCATGGCAATTAAAGTGGTGTCAAAGTGCTTTATTTCTGCAGTGTAGATACACCTATAGAGATCACATTAGGCATCTCCTCATCTTCTTGTTTCTTTCAACTAATTTTAGAATCTGATGAGAAGCAACTTTTTATCTTCTTTTTTTTTGCAGGATATTTTTTTCTGTTATGATTAATGTTACTATTCATTTGCATTTTAAACATATATATCAACTTTTGAATAAATGTTCAGACCACATTTTTTTCCTAGGTGAAAGATATTGGGGAATATTTCAAGCATCATCTTTTGAAGTCCCGGCACAGAGGAGCATTTGAGCTCGCTTATGCTGGTTTTGTTAAGCTCACCGAAGTACTTTCAAGGTAAATTTCACCAACAGTCATTAACTGCTTTATTATTGTATCTTTTCCTTACATGCATGAGGGACATTATTTTAATTTTCTTCATCTGTTTTACACACATACTCTCGCAGCCTCAGATATGTCTCAGGAAGTAGACTCAAATCTACAAAGGCTCATGCTACCAGCTTCTATCTTTCAGTTAGTCTCAAAGATGTTACAAGATCCCTTTGCAAGCCAACTGAAAGCATCTCTCATCTGCCAACTTCAGAATAAGTTATTGGATTAGTAGTTTCACCTAAAATGTACCCTTTTGTTTGACACAATTCATTGTGAGATGACATGGGAGATGACCTTTTCTGTTGTGGCACCACAGTTTTGGAATACCCTCCCCTTGGAGGCCTGATTGGAACCAAGTCAAATCATTTCTTTTTATTAAAGGTTTATCCAATTTGCACAGGTGCTATAGTCAGCATTATTTTAACTGGTTTTAAATTTAAATGGTTTTAAATTGCCTGGATTTAAGTGATAAATTAATATGTTTTCAGTGTTCTAAAATGGCTTCTGTTTTCCTGAATTTATTTTATTGTACAATGCCCTGAGATCCTCAGATACAGAGCAGGTTAGAAATATTTATAAATAAATATACCCAAGACAGCTTACAAAAATGCACAGGTCTTTAAGTGATTGCCTGCAGGGCTGATAGAAATCTTTTTTAAAAAAAAATGTGGCCCTGCCTCGTTTCATGTGGATTGGCCCATTTGACTTAAGTGAAAAAGGATACTCTGGTTAACATACTGAACTCATTCTCAATGTAGGCTTCTCTGTCACTCAACCTCTCTCACACACAGTCACATAAACCATTTCCTTTATTTCTTATTGGGCTTACTTCAAATAGTGGAGCACTAATGGAAGAAAATAACAATGTCTGAAAGGAGTGTTTAGCATCTTTTGCCCAGAACATTGCCCTTCCTTAACATATGGCTCAATAACAGAGCCAGGCTACATCACTATGGCAGACCTTAACTGTTTGAAAGAAATATAGAGCCAGTACAGACTACCCCTTTCAGGGTGGTCTGTAGGAGCCCGTTTTTGGTCTGCTGCATTGCTGCAGCAACTAAACCGTACGGCAATGCTGCGGACCAAAAAAGCAGCCGCCTAGAGTGGCTCCTTTTTGGGACGTCTTAAGGGCTGTGTTGCAGCCCTTATGATGTCTCTTCTAGTAAATGATGTGTGGGTGCTGTGACGCCCACACGTCATGCACATGCCCCACGTGTGGGTTGGGTGGCGCTGTAAGGGCGCTGCCCGTACGTAATAGGACTGGGGAGCGTCTGTTTGGTGCGCGCTCCCCAGTCCTACTTTCGTCACTACCACGCCCCTTTTTGCCCATGTGTATCAGGCCATAGTTTCTTTTCTGCATACTGTGTGGAGTTGGATATATAGCTGTATTCATGCAAGATATTTTCTGTGTTGAAGGATGACTGGCTTTCATATTGGAGCCAAATCCAGACAAAATTCCACCCTGAACACCCCTAATCTTGTTGAATTTCAGAAGCTAAACAGGATTATGCTTTATTAGTACAGTACAGTACTTTGATAGGAGACTACCATAAGGGAATCACCATAAATCTTCAGGCAGAGCTAGGAATGAATCCTGTTTGCAACCATGCAAAGGCATGGCAGCCATTGAGAGTTGAAGACATAGATAGTCCAAGGGTCTAAATCAGTATAAGGCAGCTTCCTGTGTTCCCATGCAGTAGTACAGAGAATGTACTAAGTGATATTCCTTTGTGTGTCTGTGTAGAATGGATTGTTCAATTAAAAATGTTTGAAAACCTACCATTTTATTATACTTGACCAGTGTTTAAGTTAATTCTAAAGAAAGAAACTCTTAACACTGATATTTGCAGGAAGAGTAGAATAAATTTTCTTTTTTCAAGATTCTGAAAACAGTAAGTTTTCTTCCAGAAAAGCCCTGAAGTTTTGCTTTGAAATTCTTGCTGGTGGTTTTTGATGTATGCATTTTATAATTTATAAAGGAGTATAAAGATGATTTACACCAACTATGATACATAGTGTTTTTCTATTTCATTTTAATTTGTACTCCCACCTAAGAACTATACAAACTAAAATTCATTTGGATAGTCTGTGTAGCCAGGCTTGAGCTCTAGGCAACTGTCAGAAGGGAGCTAGGATCTGAGCCAGGTGCTCAGAACTGAGGAAATAAGCCAGGAGTCTGAGCCAAAAAACACAGGAACATACTAAGACCAGGGAAACAGTTGTTGTTGCTCATGCAAAGCCAAAACAGGAAGCCTTCTATAGTCCTTCCCCCCTACAAGGACACAGTGGCAAACAGTGGATGGGCATGGACAGTCCAGATCCTGAGAATTCATCAAACCCTCAATTGAGCATGTTGAAATCTAAAGTTCTAGTGGCTCCCAGCTTTCTCAGGTTTGGTCCTGGCAGTTTCTTACCTATGCATTCATTAACTCTTAGGCATCTGATATTGTCATAATTGGGAGGTTAGGTTTAGGAGAGCAGTCTTTTGAGTTGCTTTTACATTGGCTCTGGAAACTCAGATCTGAATTCTATTAGTTAGAATAGACCTATTTATTTAGTGGGCTTTGCTTGTATGTCGACACACTATACAGTAATTGATTTAGTGGTTCTCCTCTACCTTGGAATGAACCAATAGGATTCAGGTTGAGATTCGTTTTTTAATCGCCACACATACTATAAAATTATCCTTCTGCAATTTGGTTTCCTCCTTTGGGGCTGGAAAACTTATCATCCCCTTCCTTTGGCCATTCTGGATGGGATTGATAGTTATAATCCACAACATCTAGAGGGTCTCAGGGTGGAAAAGTTTATCATAGATGTATACTTTCTATACTAATGGTACACAGAACTGGCTCCTTACAGCAGCTAAGACTGACAGTTGAGAAGTCCATTTTCACATGGCAATTCCACTATGAATTAACTACCCACCAAACCTATCTCTGCTTTAGCTCTCTCTGACCCTGACAGTATAAGAACTGACTTATGGAAAGCATTGATCTCAAATAGCATAATAAAGATGATGGTGAAGAAGACGACAATATTATTATTGGTAAAAGAGAGCCAATCTACCATAGAGGCATTTCAGAAAATACTATTTTTCTTAGTACTTGTAGTACTTACAGTGGTATTGACAATAATGCTCAAGTTTGTAAAGCCAGTTTGCATGGAAATGTTTTATTTGAAGTGGGATTTCCTTATAAAATGCTATGCTGAAAAATTTGCTAGCATTTTTTATGTAGCAGATTTGGGACACATCAGATGAAATCCAGATATATATGAGTGGACTTCTGCTTCTACAATGTGACTTTGTTATCCTCTTCTCCATATTCCAGAACTGTGCCCCATAGATTTTGAAGGGGCAGAAAGGAGTTGGAGAGGGATTGCCTCAGCTGCCTTGTTGGTGGGAGACACAAACTGAATACAATCCATACTTATATACTGGTGGCAACCTTTTCCCTGCTGACATCTGCATTAGTTTGGTCAAAGCCTAGCTGAGTCGATGTTGCAGAAATGAGAACCTGAGTAAAAAAGAAATGGTGGCATTGCAAATGTACTAGAGGTGTACAGTTTTTGGAATTTTTCAAGCTACATGGGGATTTTTTTATTTCTGTTGGAGGAGAAAGAACATAAAATTTGAGGAAAATTGAAATTTGGACAGAGTTGGAAAAAATGATAGTGTAAATCACAAATTTTGTGATAAAATAAAGTCTGTTATTTGTATTCTCATACATTCACAAGTTTATGGACTCAGCTTAAGCATATCTAAATATGGAGTCTGCCTCCACATTGAAAATATTGAACAATCCAATATTATCAGCAAAAGTACTGAAGCCCCCAGTTGGCATCTGCTCCTGTGATGAAGATGGCCATGTTCACTTCATGTAGAACTGCACACCCTATTTTTCCAAGAGACCTTCACATTTATAATACTGGCTATGGAGACTAGCGCACAGCAATTCGCCCATGGGACAGACACAGGATTTAAAAAGTCAAAGATAGATCTTACTGCACTGCCCCATAGACAGGCAGTATGCAACCTGTTTGCAATTCATGCAGTAAAATGCTGTGTCTATCCCACGAACGAATTGCTGTGCGATAATCTCCTTTGACCTCCATTCACTATGCAGTGGTTAAATGGTATTGTATCCAACTGCTTTCCCATTTTGAGTAAGGTTTGCTTGCTCCACTTTGTAGCTGGATAAGCAAAATAGGACCAAGTCAGTGATACTATTAACCTGGAGCAGCGGTGTTGAGTATTTGTTGCTTGGAGAGAGTCTGGCGGTCTTTATTGAGAAACCCTATACTCTGTATTTGGCTCTTGGGCTGGAGGTTTTCTGTTCCTGTCTGTCAGAATCTGCATTTCAGCAGAAAAAGCAGTCCGTAATGTCAGATTAAAAATTGCAGTGAGACATTAGAAAGTTGAGTGAGTATTTTTACATGGGTGAAGAATAGGATTAGTTTGTAACTTTACTCCAGCTATCTACAGATAAAGTGTCATTGTACAGCTAGCCCTCCTTATGCATAGATTTTTTATCTACAGATTCAAGCATCCATGGTTTGAAAATATTTTTAAAATATATGCATTCCAAAAAAGCAAACCTTGATTTCACCATTTTATACAAGGGACACTGTCTTACTTACCATTGTATTTAATAGGACTTAAATAATAATAATAATAATAATAATAATAATAATAATAGTAATAATCCACAGATTTTTCATTGATAGTTCTGGAACCAAACTCCAGCGAATACCAAGGGCCTACTGTAACTTTGTTAGGGGTTTGTTACAGATCTAACTACAGCAAAACTTAAGATGAAGGGGAAAAGTCTGTAAATTTATTTTTAGCATACTGTTTATGTTTGTATGGGAGGGAGTAGGTGAAGACCGTGTGGAACGTTTATTGTATTCATTGAAAATGATCAAAGTAGCTATTATGACTATGGAGGAGAATGTTTTAATTGGCAGGAGGAAAAGTAAATTGGAGAAACCACAAAAACCATTTGCTGAATTAGAACAAGAGTAACTTACACATTGGTTAACTGTAAGATATTTTAACTAGAGGGTTTTCAGATTAAGTATGATAAAACAAGCCATTCACTTAATTTGATACTGGTCTGACTTTTGACATGGACAAAACATGCTCAGGTTTGTGACTGCCATTGTTGAAAGGTTCCATTTTCCTCTCTTGATTTTATGGCAACTTGTTTCTCATGGAAATAACTTTTCAGTCAATCCAGAGAGTTTTGCTGTAGCCAAATTAAAGGGAGTACCCTTCTTTATTTTCAAAGTCAATAGTTCTCAATGTTTTTATTACTTCAGGGCAACTAAAGTTTTGCTTGAACAAAAATATGGGAGTTAGTGGGTGACTGGGCAAGATTTTATTACTTCTGGCATCATCAAAGCAGCACAATGTTATGGTGTATGGGATTTGTCAGATTTCATTTCAGTATATTTTTCTCTTTCTGCTCAGCCAACAGAAGGGAAATACATTTGTTCAAAGATAAGGGCAACAACTCTTCCTTTTAGCTCTATGATCTCTTGAGCAGTTTTCCTTTTTGTGGTGCTTTCTTGGTGAATTCTTGTTGCAGTTTATGTAATGTTTAAATGGAAAACTGTCTCAAAATGAAAGTATCAAGGTACATAGTGTTTCAATACTTAATGTTATCTGAGGAAACCGTGTTTTTGCGCAGCTTTTGCTAAAAAAAATGTGGATGATTAGTCATGGACTGCAATCCAAATGTTGTTTTTCAGATAAAAGGCCTAGGAGGTATTTCTGATAAGCATTAGCTTTCATTAAAGAAGGAGAAGATGGGCCCATAGATATTTCATATGTTTTATCTATTATTTGTCTTGTGGGGGAAGTCATAAAATACTTCTGGGATGCTTTGTATACACAAAAAAAGAGTGGCTGAAATTCATGATTTTATGAATGCATAACCTCCAATTTTGCATTTGTAACTGATTCATATATATGGTCCCTACATTGATTATGAATATGAATTCATAATACATCGGGAATCCTACCCGTACCCTCTGTTCTGGTAGTCAATGTCTCCTGTCCCAGCCTAAGATTTCCACTGCCCCATTCTGGATTCATCCCTTCTGACTTGCTGCCCCTCAATCCTGGAACCTTCTTAACCTACATGTGTGCCTCATCAGTTCTCTAACCAGTTTCAAAACAGAGTTAAAAACAACATTATTTAGGAAAGCGTTTCCAGATTTGTGCCCTTGTCTGCCCCAGGATACCTTGTTTTAACTATGTATTAAGAAGCCAAGCCCTCCCTCCAGTCCATCTGCCTTGGTCCAGGCCTCAGAGGGAGAGAAGAACTGCTGAACCAGATCCCCTTC
The DNA here is from genome assembly GCA_034509955.1 of Urosaurus nigricauda. Taxonomy (NCBI): domain Eukaryota; kingdom Metazoa; phylum Chordata; class Lepidosauria; order Squamata; family Phrynosomatidae; genus Urosaurus; species Urosaurus nigricauda. Next base: position 352,592,705 of record JAOEGL010000001.1, on the reverse strand, counting down.
CCCACTACCTTTCCTTTCTCCTTTTGTGTTGTGTATTTTTAGATTGTAAGCCTGAGGGCAGGGAGCTGTCTAATGAAAGATCGTATGTTCAGCGCTGTGTAAATTTACAGTGCTATATAAAGGTTAATCATCATTATCATCACCATCATCATCACCAAAAAAGTGACTCAGCCATTGTGAGTGACAGAAGTCAGTCCGCCTATCGATCAGGGCACATTAGACTAGTGTTTCCATCCCCTTGTTGTGAGTGATCTCTGGTGCAAGGGGGAATTGCAAGTCTACTTTTGACCATTGCACCATAGATTGCTCATGGGAGGGAGGTGGAAATGCTAGTCTTCTGTACCCCAGTTAACAAGAGAGCAGACCCCTGTTGCTTGCAGTGGTTGATCCCTGGCAAGTCAGGTTGAGAGTGGGTGGGCCAGTTAAGTGTATTTAATAAATACACAATAAATAAATTTAGTTAAGTGTATTTAATAAAGAGGCATAACAGATGGGCGGAAGGGACAGCTTGAAGCTGCCCCTTCCAAAGATGGATTGGGGCCATGTTGAACACACGCTGTGGCCCCAATCTACCTTGAAGCCATCTGAAAAAGGAGCAGCAAAGATCTGCTCCTTTTTTGGCCAGGGAAAAGGCAGCTTTTCCCTCCCTGCCACGGCACCATGGCGGCTTCAAGCTCTTCTTCATCATACAGCATATAAATGTTCCACTGCCAGAGCGCCTTGAAGCTGTCCATGTCTGGGCAGGTGTCCAACTTCTGGGAGGCTTCAGGGCCTTCTGTTCTGGCTTAAAGAAAGTGATCTAGACCTAGGTTCGCAACTACAGTCAGAGCAGGAGCCATTTTTCCTTCCTTTACCCATTTGGCAAGCTGCAGCAACACATTTCTTCATGCCTGAGGTGGTGCAATGTCACTTCTGGCCGTCATTTTGTCCAGGTTTTAATCATGTGTTTCTTCATTGGGAAGGTTTGAGGGGCCGGGGGATTAGGGGAGCAAATACTTGTAGTTGCCTTTTTATGTGCTTTTGGGTGATTTAGGGGCAAAAATGCCTCAAAATTGGCCTGATAATTTGGGGGGTGGATCTGGTAGGTTTGAGGGGCTTTTGGAGGGTCTCACAGGCTGCACGCACGGGCCCCAGGAGGTGTATCAGGCCCGTGGTCTGCACTTTGTCTTCCTTTAATTTAGAATCTCTGCTATTATTAATAAGATTTGCCTTGTACACTAAATAATACCATTAAAAAAAAGTTTCTTGTAGAAAGAGTGGCTTCTAATGAATATGTCAGAAATTATTCTCTGGTTGGACACTAAAATGTAAGAAACTAGAGACTAGAAAGCACACACACACACACTGAATCTTTTGATGCAAGACAATGCTATTAGCTGCAGTACTTCATTGGACTTTGATTAGCGTACTTTAGCAAACAAGTAGAATGAGATGGTTAAAACAACAACAACAACAACAACAAAACAGTTAAAACAAAACTTAAAAGATGTTATTATTTCAGTTTCTTCAAAGATAGGCTTTCACTGACTCCATTTTTATGGTCACATCTCCACTTACTAAGCAAAAATATCAAAAAGACCTGTAACTGAATGTGGAGTCCCTTCCCTTCTCTCTTTATGATGCATTGTATTTAAACCTCATGGCTTCCAGTTAACTCTTAAGTTCTCATTTCTTTCAGACTTCAAAACTATTTTGCCTTCACACTGAAGGATTCTCCATGAGCTAGGATCTTAAACATTGATTTGAAAATGATTTATGGTCTTGGTTTGTTCTGAATCTAATTACTACAGGTGCATGGCTTGGACAAATCATGAAACTAGGATTATTTAAGAGACTTTTTGGTTTACAGTGTGCTGAGGAGAGGAAGGGGCTGCCTGGGAATCTGTGAAGGCAAAATTATTGTGCTTACTGCATATTATTAGTATCTGAAGCTATTTTACCTTAATGAAAGAGCTTGATTTCATCTTGTTTTTAGTTTATTGTTGTGCTACTTAGTACATTTTATTAAACTATTTTAAAACAATCTTGGTCTGTCCTAGCTATGCAAAAACATTTCACTGCTTCTTTAAAGAAATATATATTTTGAGAAGTATACAAAATGGTTAGTTAATTGCTTCAGCCTAATGAGCTGGCTAAACTGTGTTTGAGCAACACCTGGTATCAAAGTAGAACTGAGGTTTTGGTTTTGACCAGAAGTCCTTTGCTTGAGGCTGTTCCTGTAATTCTGACAGAAATATTTATTTTTAAGGCTGTTTGCTATGCAGTAAGGTTTTGTATGCAGTGCCAAATTGTATAACTGCCGAGGAAACATACTTCATGGCAAGAGTACGTTTCTTACAGCTTGATAAGGCAAAGGTGAATTAGTAAATTGCATCCTTGGATTACCTTTTATTTTATGGTCTAATTAGAAATAAGATGCTAGCTTTCTTGAAATATGAGTCAATAAATAATATCATGAATACAGAATTTTTTCTAAAGGAACTGTGAGAGCCTTTTATTGTCTTGAGTAATGCGGAAGATCAAACAGTACAGTCCGACTCCCATATTCACAGGGCGATACAGTAATAGACATACTGTGGATAGTAAAAATCATGGCTGATGGCAAACACTATACTTCTGCCAGAGGTTGACCATAAAGTTGCACTGGAGGACCTCCAGATGCCTAGAGAGACCTTTTCTCCCCAGACACGGGTAAGTGAAATTGCAGTTACCGATCCCATGGCTATGGGGGTTGGACTGTATATCAGACTTCTCTGAAATAACGTGACTCCTGCCTCTCTGTGGGCAGTGATAAGGAAAACCCATAGTGTGTAGATAAGTCATGTGCTGTGTGGATTGAGCCTGTGCATCTTTCAAGAATGGTCATTCATGATAAGTCACTACCATTCTGTTTCTTTCTCTGGGTCCAGCACATCCTGTAAAACACAGTTATTCATATTTTACCTACAGTTAAGCATACATAAAACCAGTGTTAGTTAACTGTTTTCAAGCAACTTCTAGGATAATTTGAATTAGCAAAATAAATATGTAGCTAGTGGCTAGTCCACTGTTGTCGACTTCAGCTTATATAAAGAGAGTTTCCTTTGCCTTCTTCTGGTTGGACTCTGTGCTCTGCTTCCCAACACTGAACCAGATGTTGGGTGTGCCTCTACAGGGGACTTTGCGGAAGGGGGAAAGAGGAATTTGATCCATCAGTGCTGTCAGTTTTACTGCGGAAAGAACCCTATTGAATACCACCCACTAACAGCACTTTGGGTTTTAGTTATATATATGCAATCTCTACAGGAGCAATTCCTGAAGGCATAGATCTAACTATGAACAGACTTATCTGAAGCATTTGAAAGTGAGCCCTTGATGAAAAGCTAATGAGTATACAGTTTCTTAGCATAGTTTGTTGTCATCTGAACATGTTGAAATAAATCAAATTGAAATAGTTCTAGGAGCTGTGGAAGGTTTCATCTTACTTTGGCTTTGGATTTTTAAGTGGAAAAAGAATGCCCTGTGAACGATTAGTTAGCAAAAACTTCATTAGCATCCTAAAAAATGAATTGGGAAGCTGAATTCACACACTGCTCATATCAGTTGTTTTCATGTGGTACATGTAGGAAATGATGCAAAGAACATACACAACTGATTGCTTGTTTTCTTAGAAAGTCAAGTTCTAACATCGTTGCATGATTTATCTATAATTGGGAAATAATTTTCTGTAGTATGAATAAATAAATCTGCATGTGGGGAAAACTGAGAATCAGTGAAAGAATTAATATTATCATGACCACAGTAAAACTTGACTAGGCAGGTTTGCTTGCATAAGAGGATATAAATGCAGGTATTCAAAGTTGGGCTTCCAAAAGCAGGTCAGAGTAATGGACTCCTAGACAAGCATAAAGAAGTGGGCAAAAGCGAGGACAGTACACATCTTCCAGGGAATGTTAAATATGAGGACAATGCTATGTGCAGTGTAGATGGTAACAGGATCAGTTTAGGTGGTAGTAGAAGATGATATTGGCAATTATGCTACTGCTGATGTGATTTCTATGAGGCGCACTTATTTGTGTGTGTGTATGATAAATGGAAATATTTTTCTAAATTTTCCTTTATCAGATTCTTCAGTTTTCCTATAAACTTAAATGATATCACTTATTATCACATGCTTTTCACAAAATGCATCTTTTTATTTCATTTGTTTTCATACAGTTTTGTTTTTGTGTGTGTGTGTTATAGATGTAACAATGAAAACCTGCACAAGCTACCACAGCAATGGCTGTACAATGTACTGGAAGAAATTAAATCTAGTGATTCTTCATCTAAACTGTGTGCCACCAGACGCAGTGCTGGGATCCCATTCTATATACAGGTATCTACAATAGATGCATACACAATGTTCATGTGACTGGTATCTTAATCTGGTCTCCAGTAAGAAGCACACCATGTATTTGCTAGTTATATGTGCAGAGATGTGCCTGTTTTTACATCCACCCCCAACAACCTGCATACCTATTTTACTTTTCATTGTGTCCATTTTTGGTAGCCTTGGTGGTAGCAAAAGAACAGATTCTGTACACGTTTGCAATGAAGCAATCCCACAAACTTCATTTAGGATAGTACATAATACTAATCAAGCAGAATCTGAAATGTAATGCAGAATGGTTGGCTGGATTTTTTTTTTTTTAGACTAGGACCATTTACAGTGGTTTGTACTGTTTGTTAAAATGGTTTGTCAAACTCAACAGGTGTAAAAAGCCTATTTGAACTTCTGCTTTTTGTATATTAGCATGGGTGGGATAGGATATAGTGGTAAAACGGGCCCCTCCTTCCTGAGTAGGCCATTATGTAACCTCAAAACCTGTGAATGAAGAGGAAAGGAAGGGTAAATGACATTGCACATTCCTCACTTGACATTGGTTTGGACATATTGTTAATATCTTACTAGTGTTCCTTTGTTAAAGGCATGCTCCAAACTATATTATGAATTTAATTATAAAACTGAAGATAAATAAAAAATACAGTCCTCAAAGAGAATGGTTTGCCCTAAGGTTTTTATATTTTAAGAATTAATCTGTGGTCTGAATTTTAGACAACACTTGCCATTTCTGTTTACTCTGTGTCTTTTAATGGATTGTACTAGGGCTCAATAGTGTTATGACCTGTAGAAAAATGAGAAGAAATTGTATTTTGTAACATGTTTGTATTTTGAAAACATTCCTCCATAGCTGCTTGGAAATTTTAGTTAAATATTGTCAGAAAGGACTGGTCTTCTCTTTAAAAATCCTTAACATTTTTTAAAAATGGAAACCACCTAGAAAGAAAGAACTAGTATTGAAGATCCAGAATAAACTTCTTTTTAAAGAAATATGATGCAACAGAATGTCTATTTGAGACTTCTAGGTTTGTGTGTTCACAAAAGATGAAAACTTCCTTCTTTTTTTTCCTTCTTTGCATTGCACAAAACTGAATTAAAGTACTCATTGAAATAAATCTAATATTTATTGGTTTTCTATACTTACCCAATCCAAAATAGAGCAGCAGCAGCAGCAACAATACGAAGAAGAATAGGTGTGAAGATAGGTGAGAGACTGTCAATTGGAGCTCAGATAACTCTCTTGGATTTTTTTCAATACTGTTTTAATAATAATAATAATAATAATAATAATAATAAGGTTTATTTATAACCCGCTCCTCTAATAGAATACTCGGAGCGGGGTACAGCAAATTAAAAAATACAAGAATAAAACAGCAGTCAAATCCCTTCCCAACCTCCCCCCCCCTTAAGACTAGATTAAATCAAAACTAGTTAAAATTGACATCAGTTAAAGTGCAGTTGATGGGCAGTACGAGTGCAATCCCCAGTGGGTGGGATCAGAAGGTTGGAACAGAGGGACAGCTAGAGTTAATCCCCCGGTGCCATTTACATTTTCATTTGCATTATTAGGGTCGGGGGTTGGTGATATATTATTCCCTCTTCAGGGGAAGGCCTGCCGGAAGAGATGCGTCTTTAAGGCCTTTTTAAAGGTGGTCAAAGATGTAATGAGACATATCTCGTCCAGCAGGTCATTCCAAAGTTTAGGGGCAGTAGCTGAGAAAGTCCTCTGGGAGGTTTGCGACAGCCTGGTTTTCATAGGCTTCAGCAGATTCCTTCCAGAGGACCGAAGTGTGCGGGGCGGTTCATATGGGAAGAGGCGGTCCCTAAGGTAAGACGGGCCTGAGCCATGTAGGGCTTTGAAGGTTAATACCAACACCTTGTACTGTGCCCAGAAACTAATGGGCAGCCAGTGGAGAGCTTTAAGCACAGGTGTTATGTGATCTCTCGTTGATGTTCCTGTGATAAGCCTGGCTGCCATGTTCTGAACTAATTGAAGTTTCCGGGTTAGGCACAAGGGTAGCCCCATGTAGAGCACATTACAGAAATCCAGACGTGAGGTTACTAGGGCATGTACCACAGATTCCAGGTCTTTCGTATCCAGGAAAGGGCGCAGCTGGCGTATCAGCCGAAGCTGATAGCAGGCGCTCCTGACTACCGCGTTCGCCTGACTGGTCATGTGAAGCGATGAGTCAAGGAGTACCCCCAGACTGCGAACAGTCTCCTTAGAGGAGAGTGTGACTCCACCTAGGACTGGAAGGTGTATTCCCAAGCCTGGTTTCGGACCGGTAACTGTTAGTACCTCCGTTTTGTCTGGATTTAGCTTCAATCTGTTTTCCCTCATCCAGTCCATTACTGCTGCAAGGCAGTCATTAAGAGGAGAGACACCATCTGAAGTCTGAGCCAACGATCTGGTCATGGAGAGATACATCTGAGTGTCATCAGCGTACTGAAGACACTGAGCTCCATTCCTCCGAATGATCTCGCCCAACGGCTTCATGTAGATATTAAATAGCATCGGGGACAGGATGGCGCCCTGAGGGATGCCACAATTAAGCTCAGTTTTGGAGGAGCAACTGTCCCCGAGCCTCACCCTTTGGGATCTGTCAGAGAGAAAGGATCGGAACCAAGAGCAGTGCCTCCGATTCCCAACTCCCTCAGCCGACCCAAAAGGATGGAATGATCTACTGTATCAAAAGCCGCTGAGAGATCCAAGAGCACTAACAGGGTCACACTACCCCTGTCAATGCTCAAGCGAAGGTCGTCAGTTAGAGCGACCATGGCAGTCTCCACTCCATGTCCTGTCCTGAAGCCGGTTTGAAATGGATCAAGATAATCGGCTTCATCCAAGACTGCCTGGAGTTGGGTGGCGACCGCCCTCTCGATCACCTTGCTTAGAAATGGGAGCAAGGACACTGGTCTGTAATTGTTTCTATCTAGGGGATCAAGGGAGGGCTTTTTCAGGAGGGGCTTGACCGCCGCCTCCTTAAGGCAAGATGGCAAAATGCCCTCCCTGAGGGACGCATTGATCGTATTCCGAAGAAACGTTCTCAGTGCGTCCCCTCCCTGAACGACCAGCCAAGATGGACAAGGATCGAGAGGGCAAGTTGTCTTCTGCATACTTCCAAGTAGCTTGTCCACGTCATCGGTACTTTAACACTCGTATGCTCTATTCAGTATACATCTCTTTGCTTTGTCATTGTTTTAACTGGTAAAATATGAATGACAAAATCCATTGGAATTGAAATTCCAGAACGGTTGTGATTCTTACACTTATAAGTCTCATTATCTCATTTTTCTGAGACATAGCTCCTTCCAAGGAAAGCTGGACAGTTAATGAAGGACAATCCAAAGATCTGTTTAATATACAATATTTAAAAGAGATCATAAAACCAATGTAATGTACTGTTCCATGGACCTTTGGAGTAGGGAGTTCTAGAAATATAGTAGGAGTAGGGAGTTCTAGAAACTTAGATATCCTTACTTAAAAGAATTCTTAAATGATTAAGTAAGAACTAAGTACACATGCTAATGTATTTGGTTATACTTGAGTGAGCTAAGAATCATATATATTGCAAATCTCTTAGTTAAAAAAGTTTTTTGGTCTGTATCCATAGATGTTTGCTTCCTTGGATGAAGCAGGGCACAAAATGACTTGTGCTTAGAAGGAGACTGTTTGGAAAAGTGAAATGAAAAAATAGCTGACAGGACTGTAAAGATCTCTTTATGGTACTTATAGTAATCCATGATTCATAGTGTATATATGGAGTAGTGCATAAAAGGTCTGGAACAGATGGCCCATTAAAGATGTCTTCTGGGCATCTTGGGAGTGCGGTGTTTACACGCCACATACTCCAAAGCTGCCCGGAAGCCAGCCAGCTACCCAGATTTGGGTGGCTTCAAGATGCTCTGGGGGCATGGTGTTTACACACTGCATGCCACCGGAGCATTTTGAAGCCATCCTGTGGCTGTGGTGGAGCTAGGAAACTCAGCTCTTTCCCAGCCCAAATAGGATTGGATCTTTTCCACTCCTATTTAGGCCAGGTTCAAGGCAGATTGGGACCATGCCATGTATTTACCACGACCTCAGTCTGTCATCAGATGGGGCAGCATGAAGCCCCCTTTTTGCCAGTCTGTTCACACCCTAACTCCAAAGCTTAGGCCATTGAGATACAAAATGAGAATCAAAACAATAAAAGTATACCCTCCAATAACATTTCTTTCCTCCCCCCCCCCTCCGAAGACCTTATTTCTGTTGCTTATTTCATTACTAGCTTCTGTTTGTCATTTTGCATTCCCCCTCTTGTTTTTTGGTTGTTCATTTGGGTAAAAATTTGGCTTTCCAGCAAGTCATGATCGTGGCCTTTATTTGATAGCACTTTTTAGGTCTTTTGTTTTGAGGGTAAGGTCTGATGCTTACCATTTGGATTTGTAGATGTGTTCAATATGTTTGTATGTAGTTGAAATCTCAAATCAGAAATCAGATATATTTGTATCTCTTTGTGAAATTGTTAATGACTAACCCTTACACTATTTTATTTTTTAATAAATTTCAGGCTTTGCTAGCTTCAGAACCAAAGAAGAGTAAAACAGGCTTGCTAAAAATGACAATGCAAGAGTTGATACATTTAGCTTCACCTTCAAATGCACCGCCAACCACAATCCCTCAGGTAAAATATATCTTACAGCAAAACACTAATATCTGTAGAGGACATACTCTCTTTTGTTTGTTGGGATGTTATGGATGTAGGATAGGTGCACAGTCTACCTATCTCTTAGGGCCTTGAAGTGAAAATGGGAGCATATCCAGGCCAAAGCTAGTATACATTCATATAATGCACAATCAACCTGTGGATTGCTCTGAGTTGTTATGAATAATAAATTTGTGGCAAATAATTCTCAGTGGGTGTTTCCTATGAACCCTAAGCATGGAATATCTGTGCAGAAAGGTTGTATTCATTCACTTATTAAGTACTAGGGAAGAACATTGGGGAGTGACTTTCCCACTTGCCATCTCTGTGGAATTTTGCAGGAGCAAAGGGAGTAAATGCAGTTCTGGGGATGCATCAAGACAAAAGGGTTGCCATTTGATGTATGTCAGATTTGCCTATATCTGAATTAAAGTGTGCTGTTTTGATCTCCCATGTATCAATGCACAAATTGGTCCAGTACATTTAACATAAACTGTTTCTTTGGGGCAATCTTATAAAACATTTTGTATAAAATAAATACTGTTAGAACTATACATTGTTATAGGAATAAGAATGGCAAAATCCAAAGCTTTATTCTAATACTTTTATAGGTATTAAGTTATACAAATACTCTTCATAACAAGAACTAAACAAAAGAGATGGCAGATGCTTAAAAGAAACCCCACTTTATTTACTAATGTGTTCTTCAACCAGTTGAATTCAAGAACTACAATGGGTCTTAACAACTTGTTGAAAGAAAAGAACTATCAAACTATCAAGACATAGAGAGGGCAATTTCCACACTGGAAGAAAAAAACCCCAATCTGCATTCCAATAAGTATGCGCAAAGTAATGTAAAAGTGCATATCTCCAGTGCTCCATTCTTAGCAGTGTACAGCATTCATTGTCTCCTGGGGTTCATGGCATTTGTGTGACTTCATATCAGAATCGTCAAAACACTATGCACCTTCCATCCTGTAGTTTCTCACAGAGTGGACAATACAGCCATCATGTTTTATATCAACAAGCATGTGGTTGGTCACACAGCTTCTTCTGACACTGAACCTCAGAGACTTATCCCATCAATTGCTTATCCCATCAATCTTGTTGGAATTCACCTCGCCAGAGAAGACAGAGTTCTGATTGACTGTCTTAGTTGTGACATATTGATCATTCACAAGTGATCCCTTTCTGTAAAGATTTTTTTTTATAAATTTCAAAGGAGATGGAGTATTCCTTGGGTTGACATGTTTGTTTTTTGCCACAACAAGGCATACAGATCAGCCGGGCAGCTGCCAACTAGGGACCTCTGGTGCATGCATTTCTTCATAGCTAGTCAGGCCCACTTCTGTACATTCTTCTTCTGTACTCATTGATCATGAAGATGCTCATAAAAAATCAGGGATAATAAGGTCAAGCTACATCCTGGTCACACCATGGTGGCCCTTACTGTTGTGATTTGCCACACTCCTCCTATTTTCCAGACTTTAGACTTCTGCCCAACTCAAATCTTCTCACTCATATCTTTGGCAGGTGACCTTGCCATGCGTTGTTTCACCATATATTGTCTCACCTGACTCCAGTTCCATCCACTTGAAGATATGCCAATTCCTTCATGCAGTACACAAAGTCTGCACCTGTCGGTTGTACAAACTGCCTAGGCAATAGTTTAGGAGCAGTACTTCCAGTGGATATGAATAAGCTTCTTTATGCTCTCATATTACAATTCCTCCTTTATTTTAACAAGCAGTGTTTGATTCTGTCTCTCTGTTGAGAGTACAGTTGGCCTTCCGTATCCATGGATTCTTTATCCACGGATTCCATGATTCATTACTTGAAAATATTTCAAAATAAAAAAGAAACCATTGATTTTGCCACTTTATATGAGGAACATCATTTTGCTATGCCGTTGTATTTAATGGAACTTAAGCATCCACAGATTTTGGTATCCAAGGAGGGGATCCTGTCACTAAACCCCAGTGGATACCCCCTATCTGCCTGACTGCAATTTCATCTTAACCACGTCGAGTGTTTTTCACATAATCATAGCTTTAAAATCCTATGGATCTGAGATGTCAGTGCTTACAAATTATGTGTTAAAGAACAGGGGCCAACTCATTTCTATACTTTTGTTCCTTTCACCATTATTTTAGTGGTCCTTGGCAGTTTTTTTTAACTCATGCTGAAGCCATTTGAACCTGTATCACTTTGTTACCTTTTCGCCATTAAAGTGGCATATCAGCAAGCAGGCATTGTGTGCTTTGAGCAGAAGTATTTTCCCATCTTCCCCAGGTATGGTGTTCTTGTGCATGTTTTTTTTTTCCTCCCAGAAATCATCTAATCGTTTCACTTGAGAATAGAAGATAGTCCTGCCTACATTTTTGCCAGGCCTTAAGACCCTGTGGAGTCCATGAAAGCATATGCTAAAAATTCTTTCTCTCATTTGGTCTCAAGGGTGCTACAGGATTCTTTTATATCTTTTTATGCTGATAAAATTAATATGTCTATGTTTTGAATACTATTGCAGATAAGACAATTAACTTGTTGAACACAAACACGTTCGTTGAACAGCAGCCTTTTCATAGCATGGACTAGGATATCTGGGTTTTTTTATGGGTTACTTAAAATTAATAACTATGGAAATTACCCTTCTACGTTACCCCATCGTCTTGCTCAAAAAGTATGTTGTAGATATCTGCATAGTGGCATCATGGAGGGGCGGGGAGGTTTGGCCTGGACCAGGTGACTCCTCAGAAAAGGGTGACAGCAGATTGGACCCTTCTCCCACTGCAGGGTGACAAGGGGCAAACATGCGTCTCCAGGCTTTGCTACAGTGGTGGATTTCTCATTAAGGGGGGTCCCCACCATGGCGAAGAAGGGCAAGCATGCCCTTTTGGTGCCGCTACCCCCTTAGCAGCCCCCCCTTCCCTGGACTGGGTGATACCAGGTGTCAAACAGTGTCAAACTTCATTAAGCAGATGTAGCCATAGTTTTATTAATGTATTTGAGATTATTTCTAAAAGCTAAGTAGTTTACATTGATTTTTTTCCCCATGCAGGTCCATGCTTTAAATATCTTGAGAGCTTTATTCAAGGATACCCGCTTAGGAGAAAATATCATTCCTTACGTGTCAGATGGAATGCGAGCAGCAATATTAGGTTTTACATCTTCTATCTGGGCAGTAAGTTAATCCTTAACATTTACTATATTAACTTGAAAAGCTGTTAATGACAATAACCAAGGCATTTTAATTATGTTTCTTAATAACACTGTAATGTCTGATTGGATTTTTATGAATTCTTTTTATAGAGTTATATTGAATATGCTGAGTGGACAATATGCTAGCATGAGGGAAATGTGATAAAACATGCAGAACCACTGAAATTTATTTATTCTCTTGTATCAACTAACCATTTAATTAATTTTATTTGAATTTTCCTTAGTTTTGTATAGTGAAGGTTGAACGTTTATTCAACTTTAAAAAATTACAGAGCTGCAGTTTCCACTGACATTAACAGTAGTTTCCAATTACTGTAGTTAGTTAGAAGAAACTAGGCTGCAATATTAAACATGTATTTATTATTTTCATTTTACTATCTAGTCAATCAGGTCTCTGTTGGTCTTAGCCTAAAAGAAAAAGTCTTTTAAGTAACTTATTTTCTCAGGTTTGGTAGATATATCTCAAGTTGATATTGGAACTGTTTAATTCAGTTAAATTGTACCTGGTAAGCATTGGCAAAGCCTACATTTTATTTAAATTTTTATTCTTGCTTCAAACTATTCTGCTGTCAATACATAAGACAAAATTGACAAAGGGCAAAATGTTTTAGAGGAATGTGTAGCTGTGGGGGTGGGAGAATAAGGTTAATAAATGTTACCAAATGTGGTCATACATCACTAGGAAGTCTAGCCCTACCACCTTTAAATCATATTATGTTACTTTCCAATTGGTCCAGTGCTTAAATTCGTAAAAGGTGATAACTCACTTGCATGGATCCAAATAGAAAGAAGATGGTTATCAAAACACTATGAAGCAGATATATTTTCAGCTTAAAGTTAAAAAACAGCAAGACAAACTAGCTCACCCTTTTTCAGAGGGAATATTCGTTACATGGTATGGGTATAATTTTATCACCAGGTCCATCAGCCCTTTGTCCTTTCTTAGAGCATCACTTTTTTAAACAGAAAGACAAATATAACCAATTTAGTGGATGGAAAGAGAAAATAATAAATAGAATAGACTTAAATCAATAGATCCCTCATGGTTGCAACTAATGCAAATAAATTCCTTCTAGACAGGACCATATGCTGTAGGTTATATTTCAGTGGAATGCAATGATTGCCACTTCTAAGTGTTCACCTTCAATCTACCTGTCAGCTTATGGCAATCTCATGCATTTCATGGGTTTGCCATAAACTGACAGGCAAATTGAAGACATGCGCACACGCACGTGCGCGCGCACACACACACACACACACACACACCACTAACATATACTAATTCTTCCTTATTCAAGGGGAAGTGTTCTCTCTAGCCATAGCTGTTCAACATGTCCTTTCCTTATATCTACTTTATATAGAACCTTTTAGGGACAGTTCAAAACAGGGGTGCTTTCGGGCTGATTTTACACTCCCCTGAGTCCCTCCCATCTTTTTTTAAGGAGCTTTGTTGTTGTGTGCCTTCTATTAATTTCCCTCTTATGATGACCCTAAGGTGAACCTGTCACAGGGTTTTCTTGGCAAGATTTGTCCAGGGGAGGTTTACCTCTTCTTTCCTCTGAGACTGAGTGTGTGACTTGCCCAAGGACTCTCAGTGGGTTTCTGTGGCCGAACAGAGATTTAAATCCTGGTATCTACTACTTCTAAAATCCTCCAGGAGCAGCAGTTGTTCTTTAAAACAAGTTGTAGGACCCCTCACATCTTATGTGAGAGAGGGGGGGGGGCAAAACCCTCTCTCTTTCTTTGCCCACATCTCCCAGGATTCCACTGCTTCCAAAAGAGGGGGCAAACTCTCTCTCTCTTTCTTTGCCCACAATCCCTCAGGATTCCACTGCTTCCAAAAGAGGGGGAAAACCCTCTCTCTCTCTCTCTCTCTTTGTTTGCTCACATCTCCCAGGATTCCACTGCTTGCAAAAGAGGGGTGACTGCAAAAGGAGGACAGACCTTTCTCCCTCTCTTCTCTCTCCCCCAGGATTTCCAGGCTCCTGGCTGGCCAAATAGGGTCCAAGCCTGGGCATTCTCTCTCTCCCCCTTTCCTCCTGAGCAGCTCCTTCTTAGCGCTGGCTGCAGAGAGGGACTGAGGGTCGGGAAGGGATCTCTCTCTCTCACATACACACACAGAGAGGAAGAGAGGAGAGTGTGCCGGTGAGCAGCCGGGGACTGAAAAAGGAACCTCCTAAAGATCCCTGGCTGCAGAGGAAGGTGGGCACTTCTATCAGAAAAATTTAAAGCAGTATTAACTTGTTGCCCTGCAGATAAGTCGACCCGTGATTTTAGAGTCCATTTTGGGGCATAAATTTTTCGACTTACAGTTGAGTATATACGTATTTTATGTATTGTCTGCCCAGTTACTGATTTAACAAGAATGTAGTATGCAGATGTAAGCATACCCCAAAATACTAACACTGTTTAAAACCTGTTTTTCTACTGCTTTTTACATTAGGTAAGAAATTCTTCTACACTTCTTTTTAGTACCCTCATTACAAGAATATTTGGAGTTAAAAGAGGAAAAGATGAGAACTCGAAAAAAAACAGGTATGTTCCCTTTGATGCCAAGAAGTACCCATGTAAAATATAATGGCCAAGAGCAACCTTGAAAAAGTGGTGTACTTTTAATGGATTTATGTGAAGCATAATGTTACAGAAGCATTTCTGCATTTGAGTGAGATCTAATGCCAAGAATTAAGCTCTGTGGTTAAAAAAAAAAAAATAACTACTGCGAGCAGCAAGTGTTAAATTTGGTTTTAAATGGATCTCGAGGCCAGCTGTTGAGTGTGACTGAGTCTCTTCTTTTCCAAAGATTTATTTCAAAACCTGGCACAGTACATGTGTCTGTGTCTGTATATGGGGAGGAGAAAAGAAATTGCTATAAATCTCTTGATATCTATATATGCAAAATGATGCTATTTTGAGAACAGGCTTCACCATAGGGAAATACTGAATGACATATTTCATTGATTAAAGTCCACATGTCCAGCAGTGGTGGCTGATTGCTTCTGTATCTACCAATAGGGAGGGAATTGCAAAGGAGCTATCCAAGGTTCTGAACCATATCCTTAATATTGGTTTGATTTTTTTAAAAAAAACTTTTAAAATCTGAATAAATACCAAATAAATATTCATTACCCCCACTCCCAACCTAGGAGCCACCAGCTACTGTGGACCTTCATAATTTCACAAGTTGGTGAGGAGTGTATAGCCCAACTGCTGCAAGAAATAATTTATAGAGTACAGTATATTTACTGCACATAATTTTTAGAATAAAAGGTTAAGGAGACAGATGATAGCAGCCTTCAAATATCTGAAGGGCTGCTATAGAGAAATGAAGCTGATTTGTAGTCTGTGGTTCCATAAGGAAGCCTAGAGCTAACAGGTGGAAATTCCAAGAAAGCAACTTTGACTGAACATTAGAAGAAACATTCTTATGGTGAAAACGGTTTGGCAGTGGAACAGGCTGCCCCAGAGTGTGATAGGTGGAATTATTTAAGCAGAGTGATTTAAGCAGGTAAGGTGGAGGGCAGCAGGAAGAGAGGAAGACTTCATACCAGATAGATAGACTCAATCAAGGAGGCTGTGGCCCTGAGCCTGCAGGACCTGAGCAAAATGGTTGGAGATGACTTATACATGGGGCACCATGAGTTGAGGTTGGCTCAAAAGCAGGTAACAACAATAACATTTAAGCGGACACTGGGTATCCATCTGCCAGATGTTATAGCTTCTCTTTGCATTACAGAGAGTGCATTACACAGGTAGTTGGGTCACACTCAACTTGCACTCAAACCCTCCTTCCAATTTTGTGAATACTGTGAATTTAGCAAATCTGTCACATTATTATTGCTTGACATACCACTTAATGTTACAGGGTTTTGTAATTTTTTTCTGAAAGGAACTATTCGCAGTGTAAAACTTTCATTTTTTGCCTACCCATTGAGCTACTGTTATTCCTTTTCTCATATTCTCTCAATGTTGGATCTCACACATTTATGCTTGCTGTAGCTTTGAGATGTTCGTGTATGTATCTAAATCTTGAAGTGTATTTTTACTCAGAAATTTCAGGAAGGGAAACATATTTAGAGAGCCAGTGTGGCAAAGTGGTTTGGGTGTTAGACTGAGACTCTGGAGATCAGGGTTTGATTCTCCACTGGGTCATGGAACCCACTAGGTGACTCTGGGCAAATCACATACTCTCAGCTTCAGGGGAAGGCAATGGCAAACCACCTCTGAACAGATTTTGCCAAGAAAACGCCATGACAGGATCGTTTTAGGGTTACAGTAAGTTGGACACAACTTGAAGGCACACAACAACAACAACAACAACAAAGCATATTTACTGTACTTGAAAATCATTCCCATTCAAATCAGTGGGTCTGACTTGCAGCCCTAGTTTCATACGCAATGAGGCATAACGACAAGTTTTGTCATATATACACATTTTTTTCAAATTGTTTTTGTTCTGCTGTATTTCAGCAATGACATCATATTTCCAAAATTTCTCACATGGTATGAGAGGTTATCATGAAGTTATGCACATACAGAGGCTGATTTGTTTTTTTATGTGCACTGTGTATACTTGAGGATGGCTGCTTCATTTCTGTTGTATTGTATGAGACATTGGGAAGAATGTATCTAAATCTTGAAGTGCATTTTTACTCAGAAATTTCAGGAAGGAAAAGATATTTAGAGAGCCAGTGTAGCAAAGTGGTTTGGGTGTTAGACTGAGACTCTGTGCTCTGTGCTCATTGATGGTATAAATTGTGCCAAGAATCCATAAACTGGTGATGAGTTGTGATCTGTGCTTACTGCTAGACAAACCAGGAGACTCAAATAGAACAACTGTATGTTTATTTTCATTTAGTTGTAAATTTCTAGTTGAAATTAATTTAATCTGAACAATTTATACAATTGAGTTTAATGTACTAGTGTGACTCATATGGAGGAGTAATGGAGATGACATAAAGGAGTTGGAATCTTATACATTTGTACATGACATTTTTATTTGCACATTTCATATTTGTTAAGAAAAATAATATTTTTTTAAAAAAAAATAATAATGCAGAGTAAGAAGCTTGTTAAATATCTTCAGTCTTCTAAAACTTCTAACATTTTAAAATAACTATGTACCTCTTTCTCAAAACATGGTGAATGCATGGGTTATATAATTGAGAATCATTGCATGTGACTGTTTCATAATTCAGTGTGATAGTTCTACATGGATTTTTCCCATTAACAAGTACAGTCAGTCTTCCTTATCCATGGATTTTTTTATCCACAGATTCAAGCATCCATGGTTTGAAAATACTGAAAAAAACCCCCGTTAATTCCAAATAGCAAACCTTGATTTTCTATTTTATAGAAGGGACACCATTTTGCTATTCCATTGTATTTAATGGGACTTGAGCATCCCTGGTATTCATGGGGAATCAGGGAACCAAACCCCAGTGGATAACAACGACCCAATGTATGAAGGAAGGACATTGGCAGGTTATGCATTGATTGACTAATTGATTGATTGATATGGCAAACTTAAAATCTGAAAATATAAAAACTGGGCTCTGGTGAAAAGTGGTATCTGAAACTGCTTTTAACCCTTTTAAATAATATTTTAAAAATAATATTTTAATTAAAATTAATCATGCTAAACTTTCTGTGTACTTTCTATATAATTTTCTCCAGATATAGTAATGGCTAGATATATCTATGATTGGCTTAAATCCATAGCAAATTTGAATTCTGTCTGCGCAGAGCCTCCCTGTAAAAGACCTCTTGGTGGTGTGATGGTGATGTGAGGAAACTTGTCCCCCTCCCCCAGATGAATTTTTGTGTACCAGGTTTAGAATTGACAGTATTAACTGGATTGACTTTGGCTAGGGATATATGGCTGAATAGTTCAAAAGATCAGCCGAAATATTTCCTAAATGCATTGTGAACAGGAGTAAGTATCTGGGCAGATAGGGATAAATAGTTATCTAGTTTCCTGATCAGATAAGCTCCTGGTTTTCATGGACTTCATTTCCTAGTACAACTGACAATTTGCCATGTTGGATGGGCTTCTGGGAGTTGGAGTCCAAGAACATCTGGAGGCACTCCTTTATCCAGTTGAGAGTCACTGGTCTAGTAGGGTTAAATAAATATTGAGACATGGACAAATGTAAAATACACATTCCCAAATAAGCCCTGGATTGTGAAAAGTCTTTGAAAACTGCATCATTTGCAAAAAGACTCACTGCAGGAAGAAAATGGCTAAAATTACTTTTTGCTTCCTTCAAAGAGAAACTTATAGAATCATATCCCTCAGGAATACACAGAAGCAGTAGGGGAGGCAAAGTCACTGTTTGTGATAAGGAAGAATAAGTTGAACGGTTTATTTATCCAGCACTTACTGTAGCTTCTGGATGGGTCTTGAGAGCCAGGGAATTCTGGAAAGGTTGGCTTGGAAAATCATCAGTCCCATGGTACTCTGGTTTGAGGAACTGTCTGGAAGCAAGGCATTGAATAAAGAAGCTGCTCAAAGCTGGGGGATTCCCAGTACATAAGACCCCCACATCCTGTAGTTTGGGTTATGCTCCTTCCACTCACTCGATTAGGCAGGGCTGACTCTTGAGACCTTCTGGTGACTCACACATGGGTGGAGCTAACCCTGGAAGGCTAGTCTTGTCCTGCCTATCACTCCAGTAGGATGTGTTTGCTGTTGCTCTGCAACTTCTTCACTACAGCCGCTTCAATCCTTTTTCTTGGTGCCTTGGAAGCATGGAGGAAGATTTAATATGGCAAGGGCTCCCAGGATTGGGGAAAGGTCTTGGCTTTGCCAGTGACTCTCCCTCTCCTCCAAAGCTGCCCCCCTTCCATGGTGGGAGCACAGGAGATTTCTGCAAACAGCCTTGCAGCACATGGGAGCCATGGGAACAGATGGTGAGGGTTTCCCCCCATGTCTCTGTTTCTCACCATTACCTCTGCCCAGCCCTTTTTAGGGCCACGGATCAGAGAGGCAGCTGGCCAGAAGTTATAGAAATTTCCCTTCTCAGCATCTCTGTCCAACCCGTTCAGGGCCAGGGTTCAGAGGACAGGCCAGTCAATGCTATGGGAAAGAGTTTCTCTCCTTCACCTCTGCCCAGCCCTTTTAGGGCCACAGATCAGAGAGGCAGCTGGCCAGAAGTTATGGAAACTCCCCTTTTCAGCATCTCTGCCCAACCCGTTTAGGGCCAGGGTTCAGAGGACAGGCCAGTCAATGCTATGGGAAAGAGTTTCTCTACATCACCTCTGCCAGCCCTTTTGGGGCTCTTCTACATGTGGCTATTATTTTGCAACACCCAACTCTTCCTTTCTGTAGGAAAAAAGTTACTATTCCTGGAATCCTTCCTGAAATATGATTATTCATATTTTAAATAGATTACAGAGTCTCCTACTTTGTTTAAGACAGGTTTCCCCACCACCAAATCAGAAGTGGATGGCAGTAGATGGGACATTTTGGGCATTCTGCATAACCTTCAGAGAGTTCCCAGGGCAGATATTTGACTCCTGGAACTCCTGAAGTTGCTCATTCCTCTTACACAGGAATATCAAAAGTCATGTCCAGTTATAAGAGGGTTGACAGTTGTGTGACCCTCCAGATGATGTTGGACTGTACTCCCAGCATTCCTTACAATTAGCTGTGTTGGCTAGGTTTGATGAGAATTGCAGCTGAAGAACACCTGGAAGATCACATGACTTCCATCTCCCAGTTATATGGTGGCAATGCAAGGGTCAAGTTGTTTGAAATGTAGGTTTGAGACCTCCAGTGATGATGGTTGATAAGATTTGTCTTAGGTTCGCCATAAATAAGAAATTAGTTGAAGGAACATTACAGCAACATAAGCCCTTTAGGCATGACTTTTGGGAGGTAGCCCTTTACCTGGAAATTTCAAGAATTTCTCATTAATGAAATTGACTTTCATACCTATGTATTCTGAACCAGCATTTAAGTCACTTTTGTAATTTAGAAAACCACTAGATGTCTCTCTCGTTGCATAGTTTTTGTTGTAGAATAATCATTTTGTACCTACAGCAATTATATGTAATTTGCTTTCCTCCAGGCATACTTTATTTCCAATACATTCTTGTGTTTGGATTACAGTCAAACACATTTTATGTAACTCTTAGGGTCCTTTTAAATGAATCAAGATTTTAGAATGCGGAAGCCTGAAGGTAGGAACTTTTTCATAAAAGTGAATTTGGTTTCCACAGATGTTGTACTGATGCACCTCTCATACCTTTATACATAGTGGGTTGCCATGTAGAACTCTTAAAAATTAGGACACATGGGCAGGTGTCAAAGCAATGAATAGGAAACTTGATCCTCCACTCTGTGTAATGGCAGAGGAAGCTACATTCAGGTACTTGTTACTTGGAAGATTATTCCAATAAAGCTTTGATTTCCATAGCCAAGTCTTAAAATTTACTAGAATCTTTACAAAATGGTTTGGAAAGAAACAAGCGATCAATTAGTTTATAACACTTCTACCATATATACCCAACTATAAGTTGATCTCATGTGTAAGTGAAGTTATGGATTTTGTAGCAGGGTTTTGTATGGCTTAGTCAAGTGTAAAACTTTGAGGCTCCCAGGTCCATGGTGGCTCTTGAGTGTTTCCCTGGCAGTGGGCAGAGGCTGTTTCTCCGAAGCAGCAAGGAAGAAGCAAAGAGCTGCAATGGTTGCAGCCATTTTTATTTTGGAGTAGGGTTAACCAGTCATAAGCACCCTCTGCCCCTTCAATCCCGCCAAGAAACCTACTTTTACAATAGACTCTCCCTGGAATGGAAGCTCTTTACCTCTGCCCATCCACAGTTGTCTGCATTGGCTGGCTTGTCTTCTCACAGAGGATGAGGAGGAGATGGGGCTGAAGAGTCAGCTGGGGGAGAGCCAAATGTAAAAGGAGCCAAGGCACGGAGGGAGAGAAAAAGTGTGTGTGTGTGTGTGTGTGCGTGCGCACATGTGTGCGCACATACATGCTGGACTAGGGAAAGTGCGGAGGAAGGTGCATGTGCATTTGTGACTGGATCAGCTGTTGCTCCCATAGAAATAAAATCGCCCTTCACTCTCTTTGCTTCCAGCAGCCCATTCCCAGGCATGAAGGGAAAGTGGGGAGGCAGGTGTATGTGTGTGTGTTTGTCACTGAATGAGTTGCCATCATCAGCATTACCATATTGACCTGTATATAAGTTGACCCAGGATTTTGGGTTCAATTTTTAGCTTAAATTTTTCGATTTACAGACGAGTATATATAGCAAGTTCTGCAAGAATACATTGCAGCAATGGTACATTTCATATGGATGTACAGAGTAATGAAAGAAGTGTCTTTCCAACCAATTTAAAACTATATGTTGGTGTCTGATCATTTGTTTGTTCAAACTGAGTATGCTTTGCCCTTGTTATAGGTGTAGGATAGCTTGAGCTAATTAATTTCACTTTCCTTAGCCAAACTTTTGTACATAGATTTATAAACATGTTCATTCATGATCAAACATGTTCATTCATGATCAAATGACTTCCACTCCCTTCTTTTCTACTTTAAAAAGAATCCCTCTCTGTTATCGTAACACTTCCTTGGCTCTCCACTCCTGCACTCCTTTTGACCTTCTCATAGCTCTCATCTTTGCATGGGACAGATGTACAGTACTTTTATTCAGAACCTGACATATAATGGTTTGCCTCCTTGAGCTTGCAGTACACCTTGAAGGACAGGGTATGAAGAATAAGGAAACTGGCTATGTAAACACTTATTGAATACAGTCAGCCCTCCATATCCACAGATTCTTTATCCATAGATTCAACTATACACGGCTTGAAAACATTCCACAGATATACAAATTTCAAAATGCAAACCTTGGTTTTGCTATTTTATATAAGGGACACCATTGTGCTATGCTGTTGTATATAATGGGACTTGAACATCCACATATTTTTGTATCCATGGGCGGGGTGTGTGTGTGTGTGTGTGTGTGTCCTAGAACTAACTCCTAGTGGATAGTAAGGGCCCACTATAAAGACATTCCTCGCTTTAAGGTGTTTTACTAATACATCATTTTTTAGTTACACAGTAGTGGAGGCTACTGCCAGGAGTGTGTGGTATCAACTTCAGCTGGGCAAGAAGGACCTTGAAACATTGATAAATGCACTGGTAACCTCTTGCTTAGATTTCTGCAATGCACTCTACATGGGGCTACCTTTGTACCAAGTCCAGAAGCTTCAGCTGATCCAAAATGTGGCAGCTAGATTACTTACAGGGGCATGGACCACATCACCCCTATTCTCAAATCCTTATGCTGGCTGCCGATTAGCTTCCTGGCGCAATACAAAGTGTTGGTCATTATCTTTAAAGCCCTATATGGCTTGGGCCCTAGTTACTTGAAGGAACGCCTCTCCCTACATAATCCGCCCCACACTCTCAGAACCTCAGGTCAGAACTTGCTAGAATGCAATGGCACCAGATTAATGTCAACTTCCCATAGGGCATTTTCAGCTGTGGCCCCAATTATTATTTTGTAACCTGTGCTAGTCTGCTACAGCTTTTGTGCACTTCTTGTCTCAATGTTGTATTCTGGCATTTTTCATTTATTATTTTTACTTTGAATTTTTTTAGGCATAGTGCTATTGTGCTCTTAATAAATAATAGTGTAAATATGTTCTTAGGCTTTTATATTTATTGGCAAGTGATAAAAGGGCTGCAATTCACATTAAGGTGATAGTCGCTTTCCAGCAATTTTCTGGAACCTAAACCGCTGTCTTAGTGATGTATGCCTTTATACCTTCCCAAACTGAACTTCATTGATGTAATTTCCTGTTGCTTTCTGGTAAACATTTTACACTTGCTTCTGTGATGTAAAGCCTAATGATAAAGTTCATTTCAAAAATAATTTGCTGCCAAATCTGTTAATAGAAATGTGTCTTGCAGACCCTTGCACTTGACAGTATGAAACTAAAGCCAATGGAAAGATAGGCATGTTCTATACCAATGAGAGCTGTGTTGCAGTTATGTTTAGCTTCCTCAGTAACATGTAATGAAACTACTTTGGCAACATACTTTATCTGTTGCAATAAAATGGGATATTTTTGCTCCCCCTAAACTATCTCTAAAATGTACCTTTAAAAATTTTATACGTGGAGCTAGAAGTTTTCAGAAATGAAAAATGTATGAATATAAGCTTTTTATTAGCATCCTTGTTCCCCATACTTTAGTGCAGGAGTGCCTATTAAACTTTCAAGTGAATCTCTCTAAAGCCATAATGGCTGAAAAGATTTAATCTACAATGTGGGTGGTAGATGTTTTTTTCCCCAGTTTCCTAAACTGTTATTGGGTCTCAGACTACCAGGGATTTTCTTACTCCATGTGTATTTAATATAGGCACACTTCACATGTTTCATTTTTGAGGTATACTGTATGAATGTGACAAACATGGAAATTTGTTTGAAAGTACTGCAAGTACTAGAGACTTGGGATTTGCTGTTCAGTGAACATATAGTGACAGCTGTACTTCTGTTGTTTAATGTGTAGATTATAATTATAATTTAGTACACTTTGTGTAGTTACGATTAATAAAATTAACTACCTCTGCTGTAGAAAGATACTTTAATTGTATGAGGATGAAAAAAATGGTCTGAACTACTGCACTTCATTACCAACAGGGTTTACCTACAGTATCCTGAAATATACTTATCTTCTGTTTACGGCTTTGGACACTGACTAACTATTCTTCCTTTACTGGCATGTTGAGTGCAGGTTTCTGCAAATTTCAATTAATATCTTAATACTGATCAGGAAGACTGTTCAGACATTGACATCTGTTTTCCCCTTTGACAAGGCAAATTCTTTGTAATACCATAACCTGTGGTAGCATGCCTTTAACCACAACATTTGTTATTCCCAACTCGATGCATGCCCACTGTTTTACAAAAGAAAACTGAATATTAAATGGCACTTCATTCCCTCCCTCTATCTCAGTTTAGTTTCCAAAATAAAAACAAATTTTCATTTAGTACAGGATTCTAAATTAATGTTGCAGAGAGTTATGTAGCTATGTCGCTAGTGCTGATTTCTAAGCAAGTCCACAATGTGCACATGAATTTAAGAATAAAGTAGTTCTGATATTGCTAATTATTGAACAGCACCTAATAAGCAAAGGTGCATCTTATTGTAACCAGATTCTCTGCTGAGTGTTTTTGAAAAGAAATACTAGCATTTCAAAGACATTGGTCCAAAACATACTGGAGAAATAACCCAGTTTGAGACTGCTTTAACTGCCCTTGCTCAGTTCTAGGGAATCCTGAGAATTGTAATTTATTGTGTCATCAAAACTCTGACAGAGAAGGCTAAATGTCTCACAAAACTACAGTTCCCAGAATTCCCTAGCATTGAGCCAGGGCAGTTAAAGTGGTCTCAAACTGGATTATTTATTACTACAGTGTGTTATGGACCAGAGTTTGTGTAATTCATATGTATAGAGAAATCATAGCATCATAAAACTACAATGATAATCTAGTCTAAACACCTGTCATGCAAGAATACATAATTAAGGCCCTGTACAGACCAGCCTGAAAGCCTGGTCTGGGGGCATAGTTGGGGTATAGCATCTTCCCAATGCATGCTCGACTCCGCCTCCAGCATGCAGCATCATGACAAGCCTCCAGCTCTGCATCCATATGATGCAGGGCCAAAGAAGCATCATATAGCCATGCCACTGCGGCTATGGCGCCCTTTCGAAGACCCAAAAAGGACCCACTTTTTGTGGTTCCTTTTTGCAACCTTGAAAGGCTGGATCGGGTAATGGCGTGAGGTTGCCGCAGCTTCAATTCACCTAGGAAAGGGGCGGCTACAGGTCACCCCTTCGGGGCAGTCTGTCAATCCCCTTTGGTCACATTCAGCACGAAACTTTATCTTCAGCAGGATACTTTCTCTTTATGTTTTCCTTCTTTTCTTTAGGCTGGAACATTGTTTCCTTTGCATTTTGAGATATACCTTTTCTCCTTGTTGCTCAAACCTCTATATAGCACCGGATTTCCTTTAAATGTTTTTCTTTGTGTAACGGAATGCTTCCTTTGGCCATCTGATCTGGTTGGGAGAGGATTGTAAGGTAAACAGGTCAATTTAAGAGAGTAAGAAGCAGATGTGATGCAATTG
Organism: Urosaurus nigricauda; assembly: GCA_034509955.1. Taxonomy (NCBI): domain Eukaryota; kingdom Metazoa; phylum Chordata; class Lepidosauria; order Squamata; family Phrynosomatidae; genus Urosaurus; species Urosaurus nigricauda. The sequence continues at coordinate 352,567,284 of JAOEGL010000001.1, read as the reverse complement.
TGTTATAAGGCCTTAGCGGAGAAAGCTCTTTCTCAGTGCTAAAAAAGCCATTCCCACCCCAAGAATGCATTATTTGGTGGTAGACCGGGAAGGATCTCTCAGGGCAGTAATTAAAGGAAGTAAGTTACCCAGGATTAGTTTGAGATGTCCTGGAAACTACTTCCTGAACAGTAAATACACTGTGAGTATTGTTTGTTCAGGGCCAAAGCTGAATGTGCTGAAATAATAATTTTTGAGCCTTATTTTTGTAATGTTGCAGCTGTCAGTCCATTTTTTCTCACAAATTACTTTATCTTGAGAATTTTTAAAAATTCCTGTGTGCCATCTGATTCATATCCTCCCCTCTATCACTGATTTTCTTTAGAAATGCTGGCTTTTCACAGCTGTTCCCCTCATGCCTAAATACACAAAGGTATCATAAATAGCAAACTAACAGGTATTGAGAGACTGGGGCATAAAAGAGATCAAAGCAAACAGACCATGCAGTCATTTCAAAATCTTGGCTAGCTGCTCTTGTAAATAAGAGTGCTTCTAAAGCAGAAAGCATTCAACTACTGTATTTATATAGGCCTTGATTGACAGTTCAGTTATTAACTTCATAAAAACACAGGCAACGTAAACTAGTAGGAATGTTTGCTCTAGCAGTTTCTATCTGAAAGAAAATGAAAACCAAGGTATAATGGCTTGCGCTCTGTTTCTCCAAAGTATTTATTTTAGAACTATGCAGTATAAAAGAATGTTTTCCCAAGTCAATGAACTTAAGCAATAATGCTTGCTTTCTGGTATTTAAGTATGTTGTTGTTCGTGGAAAACAAATGCCACTTTCCCCTCTATTTCAGAGATGCTTAATGGGCCTTCTAGTTCCCTAGCTTTTCATGTATAATAAATTTAAATTGTTCTTATGAACACACATAAAGAAAAATTGGAAATGTTGGCTCCTTAAAGGGTTTTCTGTAAGATATGTTCCATATTTAAATCCAGTATTATCTCTGCCATCTTTATTCCAGATTAAATCCCACTGGATTTGAGATTGTATTGAGAATCCATGTCCTGGTGGAGATGAAATGGCTGACTTTGTTAATGAGAACTATATCTTTCCTCTCAACCCTAAATATTTGCATAAATGTAACTGCTCATAAACCAGCATCAGTTATGTATATAAAAATACATCTCGCCTTACAGTCCTAAATATTTGTATATATGTAGCTACTTACCAGTCTAATGAATTGCCTTTTCACTGCTGTGAAATGTCATGCTTTATGGTTTCTACTTAGATAATCAATGCCATTAGTCACCCCATACTGAGGATATGTATTCCACAGCACCTTTTTGTATTTCATTTCAGCTTGTAGCTCACTGACCTTGAACAAATCTTCAAAAATTTTCTGGACATATGAATCATTTCCTAGTATTACAGCTCCTTTAAAAATATTTTAGCATAATTGCTCCTAGCACTACCCTTCCCTTTAGCATGTTCAGTACATTTTGCAAGGATAAAATAGGGAGAATGATGACAGCAACCATATGGATGAAGTCAATTTACATCTCAACAGTTTCAAAAAATTAAGTTTAATTGAAAAGTAATAAAAATCCACTACATAGTGAGGGAGGAATAAACAGCATAGTTAAAAAAAGTATCAAGCAGAACCCCAAGACAATTCATTTAAACAGGAGAAGAAGATGGAAGAGTTTTTAAAAAGATGTAATAGATATACAAGAGGAAAAATATGATACTGATATGCTTATTATGTTATAAATATAAAATGCTTTAAATCAGCCAAAGGGATTACACCACAAATGTAAGTGAGATACAGGGGGACCTTTGAAGCTATTGGTTATAATTGCTCTTACCTAATCTAAACAAACAAAATCTGAACAAATTGTGCTGAGATTTCTTGTTTGTGGCTTTGTAGTTTGAAGGAAAGGTTAAAAATCTTTTAAATGCGATACTTCATAATAAGAGCTGATTCTCACGTATCTTCTTTTGTGCTGTTTTGTGCCTTCAAGTGGCTTATGAAAACCCTAACATGAAGTTTTCCTAGCAAGATTTGTTCAGACGGGAATACTATTGCTGTCCCCTGAGTCCTGAAGTTGCCTTCCTCTGAGATTTGTCCAATGTCACCCAGTGCATTTCTGTGACCAAGTTGTTACTCAAAGTGTGTGGGGCTAGTAGAGCCTTCACTGACAGCTGCAATCTATCATTAATTAATTTGGGGAATGTTTAGCTTGGCTTTGCAAGAGGAGGTAACATTTGCAGGACCTAAACACCAGCTATACCAGTAATAACTGAGAGACTCCAGGAATGGGAAACTAAATGGGAAAGCAGGAATTGCTTAACCATAAGGCTTGACTATGCAGGTATAGGGAAGCAGACAGGAATAGGCAAAGGATAGTGACTCAGACTGAAGCCTGAGGGTAACAGTCACTGGACAAGCAGTCACTGGACAAGTAGCAGGCTGACTGCAACAAAAAGGTTTTGGGCTGCTATTTATACCTTAAAAGCCAACCCCAGTCCATAGATGTTCTGTGGGAAACCAAAAGCATGAGTGCCCCTCAATAAAACCCAGAGTGGAGAGAGTCATAGAATCATAGAGTTGAAAGAGGCCATCCAGTTCCATGCAGGAACACACAATCAAAGCACCCCTGACGGATGGCCATCCACCCTCTTGAAAAACCTCCAAAGAAGGGAGAATACACCACTCTCTGAGGGAGTGTATTCCACTGTCAAACATCTATTACTGTCAGGAAGTTCTTCCTAATGTTTAGGTGGAATCTTTTTTTCTTTTTGAAATTTTATTTTTACATTTAAAAGTCATACATTGTAGAAGATAAGCACAGAAATCTAAATGATCTTGACTTAAAGAATAATGCTAATAATAAAAAATGTTGGTATATAGATTCATTGAAGTATAAACATGTACAATTTAACACTTCTCATAGTATCTCATTAGGTGAGAGCAATTAGGGTTTGAACCATTGAACCTCTGTAATCATTAAGGAATCTCTTTTCCTATTCTCTGGAGCAGCAAGAAACAACCTTGCTCCATCTTCAGCATGAAATCCCTTCAAATATTAAAACATGGCTATTATATCACCTCTTAATCTTCTCTTCTTTAGGCTAAACATACCCAGCTCCTTAAGTCTGGATTCCAAACTTTTCACCATTTTAGTTGCCCTCCTCTGGACGCCCTCCAGCTTCTCAACATCTGTTTTGAATTGTAGGATAGAACCCTGTGGCCCTCCACTGGTCACTTCTCTCCAAGGTGAAGAGTGGTCATTGCTGAGTACTCTTTGGGTTCAATTACAAATCCATTTTACAGTTGCATTGTCTAACCCTCATTTTACTAGCTTCTTTCAAGAATATCAGGGGTGACCCTGTCGAAGGCCTTACTGAAATCAAGATATGCTACATCCGTAGCATCCCCTTCATCTACTAAGCTAGTAATTTTATCAATTTTTTATCTCTTTACTTATTCTGTGCTGCATTACCTCTATTGTGTCTTCTGCTCCATTTTCCTCATGTTGAGCACCCTTTTCAGTTATGCCTTTTCTCTGTCCCCTGTTAGCATTTTGCTGTCTTCACATTGGCCCTATCATTTCCTTCTTCTTTCTGTTGCTACAGGCATACCACAAAAGTCCTTTTAATTGTTCTTAACCTCTCTAGCAAGCCTGACCTCATTCTGTGCTTTTGCTGTTTTGACATTCCCCTTACATGTGCTTGTTATTTAAGTTTGTTTTGATATTTGGGAAATGAAAAATCAATTTTGATCGATTATGCCCCATGAACTTTACAACAAGTTCTGGGGTCCCCAGGAATGAGAGGGCAGGAAGGTAGTGTTTAGGAATATATAAGAAAAGAAAGGAGGATTCCAGTATGGTTTGATCTAGCAGAATACATTTTTTAGCTTTTGTTTTCTGTCAGAAATGTGGTATGTATGTTCTTTCAGCAAGTTCTTCCATTCACATAACTAGGTCTGCATGTCAGTCACACTACCTATCAGTGCTGTGTATGCCATCACAGCTGCAGCCACTCATGCCAGCATCTAATGTTACATCAAACTAGCTGGATTGATAAATATATTATAGGATATACAGAAGCTTACAAAGTGGAGATTCAAACCTTGGTCTCCTAGAGTCCTAGTCCAGCACTTAAACCATTATTTTTCATACTGGTTCTGTCTTCTTTTTAAGCCTATAATTTATTTGGTCCTTTATATGAATTATGAAAAGATTCTTTCAGTGGCCTAGTTAACATACACTTCTTAATCATGTGTTGATTGTAGCATCAGGCAATTACTTGAATGTGTTAATGAGTCATAGATTAGTGAGCAAAGGCATAACTTTCATATCTCTGGTTGTCAATTAAAAACACTTTTTAACTTAAGATAGTTCACACTTCTGGCAGAGCCCAAGTAATATACATATGAAAGACATGTAACTGAGGGATTTTTTACTGTTCAGTTTTTGGTAGAAGGTTATGTGTTCTTCTTTCTTGAATTAAAACTATATTTTTCAACTGTCCATCAAAGTTCCAAGAAATTTGTTCTCCTTTGTGAAAGGTATACTTTTACTGAAATATCAGTAACTAATATTCTGCAGATGCTGTATGTAATAATGAATGTTCCAGTCAAAAGTACTTTTTGCAACAAACTCTCCAAGAGTTCTTTTACAAACACAACTTCTTAGCACTGATTTCAAGCTGGACTATTTATTTTGACTGAATTCTTCTTTCTTAACTCCTGGCCCCACAGTTTGGTACATCCTTAATAGGTAATGACTATTTTGCCAGGAAAATGCAACTCCCTCTGCAAAAGATTAAAGCAACATCAACACTGTGGTGCCACAAAAAATGGGTAGAACAGACTTTCAAGATTTTTTTTAATACCAGTAGTTGCAGGAATGGGAGGGGAGAATCCTGCCTGTTCACATAGAGTAGAAAGGATGAGCAAAATAAAGAGTATATAAAGATACTCCCACACTCACTGTAATAACTGTAATAATTAAATCAAAGTAGCATAAGACTGGTCACTTTTTGTTATAAATTTTAAAAAATAAATGAAGGGAAGTGCATTTTTTGTGATTAAGGAAGCATGAGAGATAACCAGGAGAGCTGGAATTGAGATAGCTCCATATAAAAGGTGTTTTAATGGATTGATGAAGATTATTGATCTCTTCCACTTGCTGTCATTTAATCTCAGTCCAGAAGCTCTTCTGATCTTTCAGGAGTGGTTATAGTCAAGCTCAGTGGATTGTGACATAGGAATACTATTCCCACAATCTTGGTTTCATCTTTGATTCCTCTCTGTCGTTTATTCCCCAGATGCAGGCCACCGCCAAGACCTGTAGATTCACTCTCTACAACATTGCTAAAATCCATCCATTCCTCTCAGCCTCCACTACCAAGACTCTGGTCCATGCCCTGGTGGTCTCACGACTAGATTATTGTAACCTTCTTCTGACAGGGCTTCCTCTCTCTCACCTCCTTTAATCTCTGCCCAGAACTCAGCTGCACGTATTACCCTCCCTTTACTGGCTCCCCTTCTGCATTCAGTACAAGCTTTTGTTGTTGATTTTCAAAGCCCTCCACAGACTGACCCTCCATACTTTTCTGAACTTTTTTCTCCTCACACTCCTTCTCGTACCCTCCGCTCTGTTAGTCAAGGTCTCCTGTCCCAGCCAAGGATTTCCACTGCCCCATCCCAGATTCGTCCCTTCTCACTTGATGCCCCTCACTCCTGGAACCTTCATCCCCCACATGCACACCTCATCACTTCTCTAACCAGTTTCAAAATTAAGTTAAAGACTATATTGTTTAGGGAAGCATTCCAGGATTGTGCAGTCTGCCCCAGGATGCCTCCTTTTAACTATGTATTAAGAAGCCGTGCCCTCCCTCCAGTCCATCTGCCTTGGTCCAGGCCCCAGAGGGAGAGAAGAACTACTGGTCCTCATCCCCTTCCCACCACCTTTGCCTTCTCCTTTTGTGTTGTCTCTTTTAAATTGTAAGCCTGAGGGCAGGGATCCGTCTAATTATAAGATTGTATGTATAGCACTGTGTAAATTTACAGCACTATATAAGTAAAATAAATAATAAAATAAAATAAATAATAATACTAAAACACTGGTACATGCCTTGCAGTCTGCATGACCCTTTGGATCCTCCTAGTTAAAATACCCTAATACCTTGTGGCAAAATCCAGTATCATATGAGATGGTCTCTACTTGCATCTTCTTTTTCCTCTTCTCTTTACTCTCTTCTCCTTTCCACCCATACCCCCACTTCATTTGTTCTCAACTGTTTCCCAACCCTCTGGGTTAAATTCTTATAAGGAACTTGCATTTGTGTAGGGGGATCAACACCTTCCTTTCTGTTGAAAGATGTCATTCTATAAACAGAGTGGGTTGGATATCATCCCTAAAGAGGGTAAAATAATGATAATTTAACTACTGAAGATAGTCCATCTTATCTCAGGGACCACCTCTTCCCATATAACCCTCCCTGCACACTTCGGTCCTCTGGGAAGAATCTGCTACAGCCTATGAAAACTAGGCTGTTGCAGACCTTTCTTGGCTACCGCTCCCAGGCTATGGAATGGCCTGCCAGACGAGATGTGTCTTATTACATCTCTTGACTGCTTTAAAAAAGCTATAAAGACACATCTCTTCCAGCAGGCCTTCCCTGAAACTTCGTAATCTTCTGGCTCCGAAATTGGGTTATGACATCCCCGCCAGTTCCCAATATATTGACCCCCGAGAGGCTACGCTGCCCCAGGAATACCTGTTTTTATGACGAAGTATTTGTTTTTATTGTCTATATGATTTTAATTGATTTCTAGTTTAATTTCATTTTAAGGGGTGGGAGGTTGGTTATAAGTTATTGGACTTGTTTTTAGCCTGTGATTTTTTTTAACTTTGCTGTGACCCACTCTGATTGTTTGCACAGAGGAGTGGGCTATAAATAATAATTTATTATTATAATATTATTATTAAATGATTGCATTAATTCAATATCAATATCATTGGTACAAAAACGTTTTTTGCTGTTCACCCATTGAGTCTCCATGGCTAAGCGAGAAATCTAATTCTGATCTCTGGGGTTGTCCAATGCTCAAACCATTGCATTACACACTGTGTAAATGACTAGTGGAAATGTTGCTTCATCCTGGCTGAGTCAATCAGTTGTTCCATTTTCTCTCTAGCTTTCTACAAAAGACTATGATTTTCTTTGAGAATGGTTATTGTAGTGACCCTCCCTTGTTTAATAGAAACTTTGACCAGTATCTGTTTATGTACAAGTTCCTTGGCAGAGTCTAGATTTGCATTTTTGAGGGGGTGGGGTCAAGAAAGATAGTGGAACATTTTCCTCACTGAAACCTGAATCCATTCTCCATTTTTCTACATTCTGTCTTATTCAGAGGTGTCTAAAGAAAAATCCAAGCTGAAGATTTGTTAAAGCATTTGAAGGGAAGAAAATCAAACTCTCTCCACAGCATAAAGTGTGCAGAGAGGAAGTTTCCTCAGCTCCAAAATTAATTTTAAAACACTGATCTTAATACAGATTCTTTGGGGACTGTTTATCCATTCCGTGCATTAAAACTGTCTGTATTGCTCATACTTTGTTCATAGAATCATAGAATCATAGAATCATAGAGTTGGAAGAGACCACAAGGGCCATCCAGTCCAACCCCCTGCCATGCAGGAACTCCAAGTCAAAGCATCCCTGACAGATGGCCATCCAGCCTCTGCTTAAAGACCCCTAAGGAAGGAGACTCCACTACACTCCGAGCTTGTTACTGTTCAATTGCCACATTATCTAATCCTTCCTTTTGTTCCAAAAATGTATGAATTTCATCATAAATGTCTGAACCTTGCCTGAAGCTTTTGAAAATCCAGGTACGTTGGTTTTCCCATGTCAAAGGGATACTTGATAGGCTTGGATACACTTTCCGTATACTTACCAGCCTAGCTTTCTACTAATTCATCTGGGATGTAGATGATGTTTAGTGTGTTTGGAGGGAGACTGTTCACCTGAATTAATATTTTTGCGTTTAGCCTTGGGATATTGGGAATCATTAAAAATATTTTCTTTCAATTTAAATATTTTTTCTTTGATATTTAACTTAATTTTTTCTTCGCTGAAATATTTCATGCATGATTAAGCTGCTTATTATTAATGGTCAATGCTTAGACTTCAGTAGTAAGCTTGAAATATTAAACTGAATCCTTGTGTTCCTTTCACACCTGGTTTTTGAATTACTGAATTATATGCAAACTGACTATGGACACAGGACATCTATATTACAATTAGAGATGCTTAGATTTTAATTTTTACTCTTATAACTTGCTCCTTTTGAGTGGGGTAATATGGGTTATTTGTTACATTGAATTTAATTCAGAATGTTGCAGTGTCTTAGAAAAAATCAGAGTTGTTTGATTGGTAAAATAGAACTGATTTTTTTTAATTTACCTTCTAGAACTGGAAAGAAATAGTGCCAGCAGAAACTCATTTGGTCTCCTGTAAGCAGTTCAGTGATACATATGTTATTTTATTTGAGTCTTTGAATTGAAAAATCAGGAATAGGATGCTGTCATAAACCAGATCAGACTCTTAGTCCATTAATGTCCCCTTAATAGAGCCAGCATGATATATTGGTTTGAATCTTGAACTAGGCTCTGGGAGACCAGGGTTTGAATCTCTGCTTAGCCATGGAAACTGGGTGTCTTTGGGCAAGTCACACTTTCTCAGTTCCAGAGGAGAACAAGGGCAAACCCTCTCTGAATACATTCTGCCAAGAAAACCCTATGATAAGTTCACCATGGTGTCACAATAAGTTGGTGACTTGAAGACACACAACATCAACAGTCTACTCTTCCTGGCAGCAACTATTCATCCATTGCTTGATCTTTTTTAACTGGAGATGCCTTGTATTGTAGCTTTCAAAGATATAACCATGTTAGTTTGTAGAATCAGTATGTAGAGAGATCTTGTAGTACCTTTGAGACTTATTTGAAAGAAAGAAGTTGGCAACATGAGCCTAAATATACACTGGACTGACTATGTGACGAATGTTGCTGTCCTTGAGCAAGCAGAGATCACCATCATTGAGGCCATGCTATTGAAAACGCAGCTGCGCTGGGCAGGGCATGTTTCTGGAATGGAGGACCACCGCCTCCCCAAAATAGTACTCTACAGTGAACTCACCACAGGTCAGTGAAAGAGGGGCGCCCCAAGAAGAGATACAAGGACTCCCTGAAACAACATCTCAAGCTTGGCCAAATTGATCACCAACATTGGTCTGCCCTGGCCTCACATTGGGAGGCATGGAGATGCACTATCCACAATGCTGCAGCCTAATTCGAGAACTCACGCCGAACGAGTCTCGAAGAGAAATGACAACGCAGAAAGAACCACAATTTGGAAACATCACCCAAGGAGATTTTCTGCTGTGCTTTCTGTAACCGGACTTGATTATCTCGGATCGGCCTTTTTAGTCATCAACGCGCTTGTAGTAAGCGTGGGATAAGTCCTTCCTGAATCTTCGTTAGCAAAGAAAAGCCAGAGATATATAAATATTCCAAAATGTGAAAAATTTTACGTTCAAAACATTTCTGGTCCCAAGCATTTCAGATAATGGAAAGTCAACTGATCATTGCCTTTTAAAAACTGAAATGGGGATGGCTGCTTTTTGGAGCTGCTCAAACTGAACATTCATTCTTCACCCACAAACACTCTTTGAGATATGGGATATCTGTATATCCTACAAAACCTTGGCATTCCTATGGGATCAAAAAGTACACCAGAACTCATTTAATGCAGATTTTAAAATATTTTTGAATGAGGATTAATTTCATTTAACATTAACAATATCGCTCTTTGTCGGGAGTGATCTCTATTAACCAGTCTCTGTACTAAAACAGTTTGTATCCATTTTCTATCCAGACAGGAAGTGATTAGAGAGAAATGGCTGCTTCATACAATTGAGTCAGCTTAGCTAATCGAGAAATGCTTGATCTTTTAAAAAAATGATTTTTCCATTAATTTATATTAAATATGTTTCAGAGCTCTAACTTAGATAACAGTCAGTGATTGGGGTAATCTTGTACCAGGGAGTCAGAGTGAAAAATTACACCACAGCATACCAGAGGTAGGAAAACTAGAGTAGCTTAGGCGGCTTTAGCCAAAATAGTTTTTTATAACCTACAGTATTCTCACAGAGGAGTTTGAGCAAAAGTTCAGTTCAGGACTTAGATTTATTCACTGACCATAAAGGGGCTCCGGAATGAGGTTCTGGTGGCTGCCAAATGAAGGTAGATGCATCCAGAGCTTAAGGGTTATAGCCTTAGTTGCTCCTGAAAACATGATTCTTTGAATCAGTTTTATGAAGAAGGCAATATGTGGTCATAATCAGACTTTAGTTCCAGCCCATGGGAAATCTGCATGTCTCCTGGTGATCATCTTATTAAATGTTTGCTTTTAGGTTGCTAGGCAATGTTTGATATTTCTTCCATTTATCCATCCCATTGCTTATTATCTGAGTATTTTATTTTTCCTTTGTCATGGAGCACATTCAATTGTATTCTACTTACTTTGTAATTTTAAAATTATGATCGCTTATGGTTTTGAAAAAATATTCTTTTTTTCACCTTTTTTCTGAAAAACTATACTGAAATATAGCACTAGAACCCCTGCTAGTATGTTTGTAGTGCTGAGTAGGCAACACTCCTGACTTTCTGTACAGTTACTGAAAGGATCCTGTACTTGTTTCATTCAGAAGATTTGTTTTACTCTATTTTGCAATGTTTGTCCAGTGGTTTGTGGTTAAGGCATGTTATGAAAGTTGAGCTCTGGTATTCACCATGTGTTTCATATGTTGAAACTTTACTTTCATTGATTTCATTGATTTTGTTCATAGAGTATTGTAAGAATAAGATGTTGAAGACAAATGCTTTGATGTGAAATGGGAAGTGCATTTAGCACAGATGTTTAGTGTTTATTGGGAACATCATTTTGAATGGAGAGTGATTTATTCTCAATTTCCCTATCCTTGGATTTTTATATTTTTATATTTTTGCTTCTGGATAGCATGCTAAGTTATGGTAATCATGAAACTTAAAAGATTTCTTTTAAAAAACATGTAATGAAATGGGGCCTATTGGTGTTTATGCTTGTTTTTGTGGTATAACAGATGCTTTTTGAGTGCTTTCTGAAATTGGCTTGTAGCCATCTGCTTCCTATTGTCTGATTTTTTTTAACGCTTGAGTTGCTATAAAGATGATATAGATTTTATAGTGCTTTTCAGTGTTTAATAGCTGTATCACAATTCTCACTTCATTTATTAAAGCATTTAAATTGGTTAGGTGCTGGTAAACGTTTTGACCAAGAGTTTAGTCCCAATTTGTATAAAGAAGCAGATGAGTGGTGTAACTTTTCTAAAGTGCATCAATTGAGACAGTGGGATAGGAAACTATATAAATGAGGAAATCTTTTTTTGCTTGTACAGTACATAATTCAATGGCATTAAGAGAAATATTAGGATAGAAAGTCTTTGACATCTAGTTTAGTATGAGCATAGGATTTGTGCAGAATATTCAGTTATGGTTTCCGTCTGTAGTCTTAAACTGTTCAATCCACCAATGTAAACTGTTCAAATCCACCTCTATTTGTTCTACCATTGGCACCATTTGTGGTAATCCTCTTCTGATTATATGAGTTGCACTTGACTTTATCAGTAACTTAATCTCAGTGTAACAACCTCAGATTTATTTTGTAATAATAATAATAATAATAATAATAATAATTTATATACCGCCTTTCCAAAAAAGATCAAAGCGGTTTACAAAAGTGGATAAACAATTACACAATAAATGTATTGTATAAATGAAATAATTTATTTCACCAAAAAAGTTAATTAAACTATACACAATTATTTGTTGTTTAAACACATATGGTTACAATAATTTTAGCTTAGTTCTTACTGTTACTTATACATTTATATTTATGCTAATTAACCTTCCTCAAACACACTTCACAAACTCTAAAAAAAATACTGTCTTTGCTTTAACCAACTGACCCCTTACTCTTCTGACTGCTGTCCCTGTTCTATCTCTTCTCTGATCAATATAACAATATTTAAAGATGTTACCTGCATAGAACCCTGTGACACCATTTTTGTCCCTTCTGAGATTATTATTAACATTCTTTGGGTTTGGTCCATCAGCTACCAAATCCACCTAGTAGTAGCACCATCTAGCCCACATGTTACCAGTTTGTGTACATGACTGTTATTGAGGGAGTTCAAGATACATTGCATCCACAGCATTCCCTTATCTACCAAGTTTATAACTTTTTAAAAAAAATCAGAGATAATACTAATCTGACACAAATTGGTTTTGAGAAACCCATACTAACTCATAGTAATTGGTGTATTGTGTCGGTACTCACAGGCCACCTCTTTCATCATTTGTTCTTTCCTTGCATTGACAACATGCTGACCCATTGGTAGTTACATATGTCTTCCTCCCCCACCTTTTTTTTGGGGGGGGGGGGAAGATGGGGTCAAGACATACATGCCTTTAGTCTGCAGATAGCTCTCCTGTTCTCCAGGAATTCTCAAATACTGTAGAAACAGGCTATGAAATTACATCTGCCAAGTTGTACTCTTGGATGCAATTTATCTGCCCCTGGAGATTTCCATTCATGTAAAGTAGTTATCTCTTTGGTTATCTTTGATTGCAGCCCCCTCAGTACAGCATCTATTCTATTTTCACTAGGCTGACCCTTGGTATTCTTTTGCGGGAAGATAAGGGTGAAGTTTTTGTTGAGTAGTTCTACCTTTCATAGCATTTCTCTTTCTCCATGCAGAAAATCTATCATCTCATTATTGTTCCTCTTGCTTTGAATGCAGCTGGTGGGGAGAACTTCTTCTTTTTAATTTTAACCTCACTTGCTCATTCTCAGCCTTTCTCCTCTTGACTTTCTTCCCACAGATGTGAGTTCCCATTTGTACTCTTTCCTGTTGATTTACTCATTCTTCCATTTTTTTTATACATACTTGTTCAAAATTTTATCTTATTTGAAAGCTCCTTGTGTAGCCGCTCTGGTTTGTTTCCTAGTTTTATTTTTTGTTGTAGTTTTTATGATTGTGCATTCAATATATTCTCATCAATCACCAATTCCTTTCTCCTTGATTGTTTCAAACCATGGGATCTCACCCATTACTTCTTTCAGCTTTTTATTGTATTTTGCTGATGGGCTCCTTTTATTAATATTATTATGTTGTTTTATTTGTTGTTTTTATATTATTTGTGTACATACTGAATGGACCAGTATTAAATTGTGATGGCTCTTAGCTTTTAACAATAAACTTACTTTCAACTTTTTTGAAATTTTCTTTCTTAAATTGTAGAGTACACATTTTTCTTTCCTCAGTATGATTCCAGGAGGGTTCTGCTATTTACACATTGTAAATCTCAATCTCTCTCTCTCTATGTATTGTGAGAATAGGTCCAAGATAGTTGATCCCCTTAGTTGATACCCATCTCCTTCATCATTTCTGAATCAGCCTCCAAAAATTCAAAAATAAAATTTTATAAATTGTTTTTAAAACCACCGTCTTTTAATGATGTTTGCCAATTTTCTGATACTTAATCAGGATGGGAGATGAAAATGTTTGTACATAAGTCATACAACCATAATACTAGCATACAACTGTGTAATGCTGAATCTTTTTCTTCTTTTACAGAATGTCTGGGACAGAGTTCTTCACTCGATATCCAAATCTTTATCCATTTTTGCTCAGTCAGTTGGAGCTTGTAGCTAGCACAGTAGACAGGTAAGAAAGAAGAAGAATTGATTGAATCACTGCTGAATGTGCATATGTGAGTGTGTGTCTGCTTGTTTTAAAAGAAGCAGTTTACTCTATTTCAGTTATGCATATACCTTTTGAACATAAGAATATTACACTAAATTTAAAATCTGTTTGGAAACACTGATGCATAGAAGAGAAGAGAAAAAGTTGTGCTTTGCTTTTGCTGTTTCTTCATTTCACAGGGTAGAATTTGTTCATAGGGTGTTTGCATTGTTTACACACTCTCAGCCTTCCCCAGCCGAGGATCATCCAGTATGTTTCTATGGTTGAGCAGAGATTTGAACCCTAGTTTCCCTAGTCTCCCAGTAGTCCAACACTCAAACCACTACACTCTGCAGGCTCTTATCTTGTAACATAAAATTATGCAGCTTCTTTTTCAATCAGGTATTGGGGGTTCTTGCAAGTTAGAGATAGATATTTATGAATACTTTTAACAAAGTTTTAATCTTTTGATGTAGCAAAACAGATGAATGGAAGCTCCATCCAAGCTTGTTTCTTTTGCTTTTGATCTTGAGTAAGCTGTATCCATCACCAATGGATGGGACATATTCTGCTCTTAGCATGGCTCCATTTGTTCCTTTTATTTTGAGGTAAGTTTTTATTTTTCAAATACTTTAGTTTGCTTGGGATGTTCCAAATTGCTTTAATTATAGAGGTATTATTAATTGCCTATATGCTCAACTATAAGTCGACCTCATGTATAAGTCAAGGGCAAGCTTTGGGGCCAAAATTATGGATTTTGATATGACCCATGGATAAGTTGAGGGTAAAACTTAAGGGCACATAGCAAAGGAGGATGAAGCAAAGCAAAACAGTGTCAAAGAACTTACAAAATACCCTCAGACATAGCTTTTTGTGCTCACTCTTAAGGCTGGATGGATGAGAGAATAGAGGGGGTCACTGCTTCCAGGACAGATTATACTCTTGCCTTTCATCAGGACATACCGGTAGTTCCGTCTTTTAAATAAGAGTTAAATAAGAGTACTTACATTGATCTGTGGGTAAGTCAAATCAGGGTTTTTGGGTCAATTGTCTGACCTAAATTTCTAGACTTATACATGAGTATATACAGTATGAATTCATTTTTAAGTTATTCATTTCCTATATTTGTTTTCCAAAACCAGAGAAGAATTGGTCTTTGTATAAGCTGACTGAATGAAACATAATTTTACAGCATTTTTCATATAAAACATTAGAAAGAAATGCTAAGGACATTTTTGCCCTGCATCATTCAGAAAATGTAGTCTATTCATATACCCAGATCCAATTGTGTGAAGTCTTTTTTATTAGAAGGGAAATAGCCTGGCCTGGTTAGAATCTGAGGTTGCAGTAGCACTGAGGGTAAACAGGTTATCAACCTGATTAGCCCCTTTGATGGGAAATTGCTTCAAGCTCCTGTAAGAAATTATGATAAATATAATCTAAAATTTTTTATATATAAAAAAGAAAAGGTAGGAAACAGAATGATTTGATAATATGTTTCCTTCCTTTATCAATGAGAATGAAAAATATGTAATTCTGAATGGATCAAAATGTTTAACTGCTTTAAAAACAACAGCAGCTATTTATTATATTATTGCTTTCCAGTCTTTGTGGTTATTTGTAGAAAAATATATTTCCTTCTGAACTCAACTAGCTGCTCCACAAAGGTTAAATCCAACCCAAATAGCAGAAGATAGGCTATTAGTGAATGGTAGCATACAAGTTAACAAATTGTTGTTTTACACTTTCAGAAGGGCACTTCTATGGTAAGATTTTGGTAATAATAGTTTTGTGTTCTATTTATCTTGTTAGTTTTTCCCCTGTTACCATTTTTTTCTGGCAAGGTTGTTCTGTTTTAATTCGGTACTAGTATATGTCTCTTTTGATACTTGTTAGAGGTCTGCTTCAAATCTAATATTATACCATGGATTGACATATTGGCCTCTCAGTCTCTCCTCCTTTCTGTGTTCCATTGTGGTTTTGGGTCCCATATCTGGGCCTCATTCAGGCTATAATTTTCAATTATGGGAATAAGATTGCTCAAGCACACTCTCACTCCAGCATGGCTGTGAGAGCTACACTGGAAGCATTTGCTTCCTGGTTTACACTAACTATGGATTAGGTCAAGTGGTCATGTGAACTAGGTCAAGGTATGTTTTGTTTAAATTATGTTTTACTGAATTAAGATCAGTTTGTGGTCTCAGCCTTGACTTGTTTCAATAAATCAGGCTAAATTAATTACATTTCCAGTTTTGACAAGATAAAATGTGTTTAAATCAGGTAGCAGTTGCATCCTGCTTTCTAATGGCTGCCCAGAAATAAGAGAGGAAATGCAGAAGAAATGCATTGAAGAAACTATGTGTCTTCTTGGCTTGACATTCTCTACTTTTGGATGCTTCCACTTCCTGGCACATGTAGATGGCGTTCATGTGTCACATTGTATCTCAAAAGAGAAGAGCCATTCTTTTCTCAAGGTTGGCTTCACCTAGTGATTTGATCGTTTCCCCCCCAACCCTCAGAAACCATGTATTTTTTCCTGCCAGCCCTCAACTACCTGACTTGATTATTAGACTGATGTTCATTTCCCAGTTGTTTTCCAGTTTCTGTGTCTGTTTTGACTGTGTAGTAGTCTAAATTGTAAATTGCTGATATAACTTTATGTAATGTTTATGTAATGTAATGTTTACTTAAAGAAACATGTTGCTTCCACTAATATACCTGACACTGTTCCTGTAGAGATGGTGTCCTCTATCACCCCATTGGTTACATTCTCATTAAATAATTAAATTTGCCTATTGTATCACCATCACAACGTTCTTTCAGTAATTCCGTACCAACTTTCAAAGCAATTTTCAGTGAACACCATTGCAAAAATTGCCCTGCTCTTCTTTGTCCCCTCTGTTAGAACTCAGTTTCATGTTTTGGTTGCTTGCTCTGCAGATAATTATGTGCAACTCATCTTCCCAAGTGGCCACTGGTCATCTGATTAAAACTCCCCCGTCAAGATCTCTGATACCTAAATCTATAACATTAATATCAAACTGTAACAACTGTGATACCTACATCCGTAAAAATAATGTGAAACAAATTATGGGTGTAGCAGAACTAATGGGAACAACATTAAACTCTATCTTTGAATCTTTAGATACTGCAATTTACAAAATTCACTAGCCATCTTCATAAGCAGGGGGTGTTATTAGGGGGCTGTAAAAGTTGTGGGACACATGAGGTGACACCTTGAAGGAGGGGTGACACCACTGCTCCCCAAACATTTGCCTTTTGACAGAAATAATAATAATAATAATAATAATAATAAAAGTTTATTTGTAGACCTCCCTTCCTGTGATCAGGGCGGTGTACATCATAATTAAAAACATTACAACAACCAAAATTAAAAAAGAAAAATTATAACATTATCTACCCAATGCAATTACAATGGTAACGTTCCGATGGCTTATCACGAGGGTAATAACATGGTCAAGGATAAGCCTGGGTGAATAGGAATGTTTTTAATTCCTTTTTAAACTGGGGGAGAGAGGGGGACAGGCGGAGCTCGCTGGGCAATGTATTCCAGAGGCTCGGAGCAGATACAGAGAATGCTCTTTTGGCAGTTGTTACAAGCCTGGCCTCTGGAACCCTTAACAAGTGTTGCCCACTAGATCTAAGTGTGCGGGGCGGATTGTGTGGGGAGAGACGGTCCTTTAGGTGCTCTGGGCCCAAGCCATTTAGGGCTTTATAGGTAACGACCAGCACTTTGTACTGAGCCCGGAAGCGGATAGGCAGCCAATGTAGATCTTTCATTATTGGTGTTATATGGGCGGCCCTGGGAGCACCAGTGACCACCTGTGCCGCCATATTCTGCACTAGTTGCAGCTTCCGAGTGTGATACAAAGGCTGCCCCATGTAGAGCGCGTTACAGAAGTCCAACCGAGAGGTTACCAGAGCATGTACTACGGTTTCAAGGTCCCTCCGGTCCAGGTAGGGGCGCAGCTGGCGTATCAGCCGTAGTTGAAAGCAGGTGCTCCTGACCGTCGCATCCACCTGAGATGTAAGATGAAGCGACGAATCTAGGAGCACCCCCAGGCTGCGCACGGTGTCCTTTACGGGAAGCGTGATCCCGCTCAGGACTGGTGGAACCACCTCCAACCCTGGGCCGGGGGAACCTATCACGAGTACTTCCGTTTTCTCTGGATTCAGGCTGAGTCTGTTTTCCCTCATCCAGTCCATTACCGATTCCAGACAGGCCACGAGAGGAGCGACGCCATCCCTGGTCACTGCATCAGTCGGAGACATAGAGAAAACAATTTGGGTGTCATCAGCGTACTGATAACCCCGCGCCCCATGCCTCCGAATGATCTCTCCCAGCGGTTTCATGTAAATGTTAAAGAGCATGGGAGACAGTCACTTGTGTCCCTTTAAAATGCTGGAGCTGAGTGTAAAAGATGGTGTGAGTGGGGCAAGGCAAAGTTGGAGAAGAAAAGAGAGGCTTCAGGTTTTTTTAAAAGTAAAAACTTAAAATTTTATTATTTTTAATTTTTCTTTAAAAATATCATGTCTTACCAAATATTCACTTTAACCACATAAAACTGTACATGCAAATACATTTAGGCTTTGTGTGTGATATTGTAATTAAAAGGTATAATTTTTTTTCTAATTGTTTATGTCACAATATTGCCATTACATTCAGTGATATATGGGAATTATGATTTATGAGTACTATTAGTTCAAAAAACATTACTGAAGATTCTGTATGGTATATTTGGGTGGAGGCCGGGGGGGAGGGACATCACGAGAAACCACACCGAGTGACACCAACCCTAGTTTTTCACAGTGCGCCGTATGAAATATATGTAAATATGAAATCAGTGATGACGTGATGGAAAGGGGTGGTGGTGGTGGTGGTAGAGTCGATGATAGACGTTATTTGGCTTTGCATCAAGTTCTTACTGTACTGGGTGCTCATGACTGGGTAAAATACCATGAGAATGCAGTGGATATATGGATTAAGTTTAATAATAACAGCCCTCAAGATGGCCACCAGACTATTTTAGACTAGGATGTGTGTGTGTGTAAAATAAGATCTCTATGGGGAAACATACTAGGAAAAAAGGCTAAGTGGCCTTGTACACCAGGCAGAATTGATCTGCAAGATAGCTTTAATGCCTTGCTGTTCCTAATTGCATAGGGCCTTCTACAAGGCATAAGCATTGAATAACATTTCTTCACCTCTGCTTGTATAGGAATAGATTGCAACTATTTAACATAGTCATGCTTCCTTAGCAATCTTTTATACAAGTTTAATTGAACTTGTATAATAGTGTCTTAAGGCCAAGAATGCAATGTTTAATTAAGTATACTAATTTTGCAGTAAAATTCCTAAACCTGCTATTTTCATGCTTTTGAGGTTCTAAAATATGTAAAGTGAGTGCTTTTTGTCAGTATTCCCCAGTCTGGCAATTATGAAGGACCTATGACTCTCTGTTTTTAAAAGCTCTAACTCTTAAAGGGTGTTGAGAGGTTGATTTTTGAAAGTCATACACAAACTATTCATATCTAATAGTCTTTGGGATGTGACTGGGTCAATATTTAGTGAACAGCTTTACATAGCATGACGTTATGCCTGAAATGTTTTTGTTAAAAAAAATCTTGAAATTAGTTACTCTGCCAATATTGATAGAAATAGAAATATGTGGGATTGGTTGTTGTAATTTAATTGCTTATTTCTTTGCTGAGGCATGCCATATCTTTCTTGAGAGACGTTTAAATAGCATTGCCCTTGAGCTCTGCCTTCTTTTGTCTAAAAATAGATCCCCTCTTTCTAAACGAGTTCTTTTGATAAGTAAAGCAAATAATACAGGTCTGCCATGAACATATATGTACTCATGGGTATGAACAGTATGCATAGTATATACAGTTAATTTGGTTCTGACAACTGTTTTTATATATTAAAAATATCCATGCTAGTTGTATCACTTTGCTATAAGTTAAATCTTTTTTTAGTTGAATTGATGTTCTTCATCTAAAAATTAGTTAACCACTTTTCCACTAATATTTATATCTAAGGGGCTACTGGGTAATTCCTGGTTGTCCCAGCTATTCAACATTATGTTGCCAAGCTAATAAAGGAAGAAGAGACCTTCCAGGAGCCCTGGTGGCGCAGTGGTTAAATGCCTGTACTGCAATCCACAAGGTTGTGAATTCGATCCCAGGGGCTCCAAGGTCCACTCAGCCTTGCATCCTTCCCTAGGTTGATAAAATGAGTACCCAACTTGTTGCGGGCAATTAGCTTACCGTATATACTCATGTATAAGTCGACCTCATGTATAAGTCGAGGGCAGATTTTGGGGTCAAAATCATGGATTTTGATATGACCCTTAGATAAGTTGAGGGTAAAACTTAGGGGTGTGTAACAAAGGATCTAAAGGATGAATCAAAGGAAAACAGTGCCAGAAAACTAGCAGTGATTAATTTCTGTAACTTTTAAACTTTCCATAAATTTTATATTTTACAACTCTTTTGAGTGCATGTTTGATCATGTAGTATAGCACCAACCTCACATTAAAAAAAAAGATTCATTGCAAAGCAACATCATAACACCCTGTTTAACATAAGAATTGTCTTTACACTGAACTAATATGAACAGTTTGATAAAGAATGGAATGTCCATACTGTATATACTTGACCATAAGTTGAAAAATTTATGCTCCCAAATGGACTTCAAAATCCTGGGGTATATTTATAGAAGGGTTTCAGTGCTGTGATCGCCAAAAGCCGGGGGGGGGGAGATGTAGGAGGGCTTGCAAAGTTACTTACACAGGAGGAGAGCCTTTGCTGCTGTTTGGATGTCCTTCAAGCAATGATTCCCAAACTTTGGTCCACCGGCTGTTTTGGACTTTAACTCTGAGAAGTTGTAGCCAACCTGACCAATAACCAGGAATTCTGGGAGTTGAAGTTCAAAGCATCTGGAGGATGAAAATTTGGGAACCACTGAGCTCTTCCTCCCTCTCCACTGCTCCAGTCACTGGCCTGAGGGGGAAAAAGATCTGCAGCAGGTATTATTGTGGGGCAAGGGATTGGAGTGGCTTGTCTGCTGCTGGGTAGATGGATGCCCCATTCCCACAGCTTGGAAAAGTTCCCTTTTTGGCTCTAGCATTCCCAGATGTTCCCCTCCAACCATGTGTGTGTGTTGTGTGCCTTCAAGTCCTTTCTAAGGTGAACCTATCATGGGCTTTTCTTGGTAATTTTCTTCAGAGGGGTTTTTCCATTGCCCTCCACTAAGGCTGAGAGAGTGTGACTTGCCCAAGTTTACATGGCCGAGCCAGGATTTGAACCTTGCTCTCCAGAGTCAGTGAGATGTAGTGGTTTGAATGTTGGACTGTGAGTCTGGAGACCAGGTTTTTAAGCTTGGCTCGGTCATGTAAATCCACTGGGTGACCTTGGACAAGTCACACTGTCTCAGCCTCAGAGGGTGGCAATGAGGACCGCCCTCCAAAAAAAAAAAAAAAAAGAAACCTTAGGGTCATTAGAAGTCAGAAATGTCTTGAAGGCACACAACCACAAAAATAATAGATAGGAATCTGGGAATTGTAATTTCAAAAGGAATTTTTCCATTCTCTTCCCATTCCCAGTTTGAAGTACAGGGAGATGTAGGAGGGCTTGAAGTTACAGGAGGAGGGCCTTTGCGGCCAGCTTTGTTTCCCTGTGCTTGGTCTCTTCTTGGGCGGTGCTTAGCCCTTCTGCCTAACTATCTCCCCATGTGATCCCTGTCATGGGTCCAGATCCCTACACCATCTCCGTTTTCTTTTTCCTTTTTCCTCCAGATCCCAGCCTTGGAAAGGGGGGCTTGGATTCTCTTTTTCTCCCAGCTTTTGGAGATTGCAGCCTTGGAAACTCTATTGCCCCGTCTATAAGTCTACCCTGGGGGCATTTGGGGGCATACATTTTTCGACTTATAGTCAAGTATATACAGTACATATTGTAAACTGCTTAGGGAGTGCTAGTTCACTGACAATTGGTATAGAACTGTACTTGCTATTGTTATATTCCAGTAGTTGAAAGAAGACTGGTTTGATTAAATTTGGGGACATGTAAATGGGCCAAGCTGTGGGACTGTGGCAACCGGACACCACAGTCCCAAGGCCAGCTGCTGCTGTGGTTTTGAATGGATTGTTGGCAGGAGTGGCTTTTTGCCATTCCTTTTGTGGTCAGGTTCGGGCAACCTTAGGCAGCCTCAGCGAGGCTTCTGGGCAGTTTGGGGGTGTGCATCCAGAATTGCTTTATTTGGCCCATCTGTTTGGGGCCTTTTTTACATCTTGTGTTGCTCTTAATAGGAAGTTGTGTGCTTATGATCAGTGGAAACACTGAAGATGAATATTTAAGTTATTACCTTCAGTTGACACAAAACTAACATCCTAAGCACACATAGGAGACCCCGAATTCTTATTAGAAATGGGTGAGCCCTCTCTTGCTTGTCCTGAAAACTAATAGTGCTCATAAAGAATGCTTTATATAATTCAGTTTTTCTTCTCCCCCCCCCCCCCTTGACTTGAACTTTAGAAAAGTTTGTGCCATCTTACTTCTCCAAGTTTAAAAAACAAAAGGAAAATGTTACTTTGGGAAAGGGAGAGAATGTAACACGCAGTGAAAGGGACAGGGAGGCCTTGTGGGGTCCCTTCTCAATAACAGATAACCCATTGGCACATCATTTCCAATAAGATGATGGACCTGACTACAAGCCCCTTGAATGGAAACCTTACCAGGCTTCTATTTGTTATTTCCAACATTGGGACAGTGTAGTGTAATGGTTTGGGTGTTGGACTAGGGCTCTGGAGACGAGAATTCAAATCCATGCTTGGCCATGGAAACCCACTGGGTGACCTTGGCCAAGTCACACATTCTCATCCTCAAAGGAAGGCTCTTCTGAACATATCACACCAGGAAGACCCTGTAATAGGTTTTCCTTAAGGTTGCCATAAGTTGGAAACAACCTGAAGGCACAAGACAACAGTACATTGGGTCAAGGGGAGAAGAATCAAGCCCATGATCTGATCAGAAATGGCACATGGGGCACTTGTCCCTGAGAGCTGAATGGGTGTACCTTGTGCCCTACCCACTGTCTGTTGCACTCACTTCCCCATGACAGTTGTCTTCTCTCGGCAGGGAAGGTGGAGGAACAGAGGAAGAGGGGTGCAAACTCATTTCAGATTAATTTCAGCTAAAAGGACTCTGAACTCATCTTGAGATGGAGCCACTGTATTCAAACAGGATCTTTGTTTTCATAGCTTTCACCTTCCTCCCAGTGTTGAATCAAATTGTGCAACCCCCAAGTATTTGTGGTCTTTACTAGAGGAAATGTTGAAATTGGCTCCAACCACACTGCAGAAATAATCCAGTTTGATACCACTTTAACTGTCAATGCTATGGAATCTCGGGAATTGTAGTTTTTTGAGACTTCTGTCAGAGAGCTCTGGTGACACAGTTAACTACAGTTTTCAGAATTCCACAGCATTGAGCCATGGCAGTTAAAGTGTTTTCAAATTGGATTTTTTCTGCAGTGAAGTTGCAGCCATTATTGCAGGGTTTCCAATCTTAAGTAATAAAGAGGAGACACTGTTATCCTTACAATTATTATTTTAAGGCTTTTCCGAATTCTTATATTTGTCTTGCATGTCTCTGGGTCTCCATGTGTTAACATGGATAAAATGTACTTATTACTTGCAACTTTTTTTTTAATTTGCCAGATTTGTTATTTTTTTCTAAATGACTTCACTTGTCAGAATCATTCTTTATTTGGAACAATATTAGCTAAATAATTAGAAAAGACGATTTTTTAATGGACCCCATGTGGCTTCAACAAATTGCTAAACAAAGCTGGTTGAAGTCATAGTGGCTTGGAGAAATTGTCTCTGTAAAATACAAAAAACATCTAGTCAAAATAAAGAATCCTGGAAAATTGGATGAAGCCTCTGAAATATGATGAGAAAATATTTCTCTAGGGTGCAGAGTCTGAATACACACACATGTAGAGGATGTGGACTGTGGAGAAGAGTACAACTTTTCATTTCATTGAGATAACTTCTTAGAAATGTTATACACAAATGGGCTAAGGAGCAGTTTTATTTCTGCTTGTTTGTTAAATGACCACTAAAAATAACAGCCACATTCCTATCAGTCTCAGAAGTGAAACCTACAGTTTTTAAAAAGGTGATCTTGCATGGAGAGCAGAAAAGGACTTTTGATATGAAAACTGGAAATAGAAAGCCAATAGAACTTGCCTTTTCTGGGGAAAATATTTTATTGACAGGAATGGGGAGAATGACAGTGAGATAGCCAGTTTCCACAGGCAGTCTGTGCTCAGAAATGACACTCTTGTCAACTGTGAATCTTGGAATTGATTCCTGGTTGTGTCACGTATACACATGGCGGCATAATGGTAAAGCAAAATCTTTACAAGAGAAGTCCCAAGTTCAGTCAGTACTACCACCTCTGAAGCATGTCTGGTGGGAATAAGAGTTGTCTTTCCAAGACAAAAGTTGTCTCATCCTCCTTATGGGCCATCTGTTGGGTATGCTTTGATTGAAAGTTACTGCCTGGCAGAGGATTGGACTGGATGGCCCTTATGGTCTCTTCCAACTCGATGATTCTATGATTCCCGGGCTGTACACCAGAAGCCATACATTTAGAAGGGATCCTCTGATAATCCAAATTATTCTGTAACAATTAAAATCTGAATAATACATTTTCAGATGCTTTGTCTACAGTTTAAGCAATCTGTTTGCTTAGTTGCACTCAAATAGTTAAGAGCTTAGGTTAAAAGGAATTAGGTTGAAATATTTGCATACCTTAATATATATGAGGCAAAGACACATAATTTTGCATTTATAAGGCCTAAGATCAAGTGCCTAGTGTTTCCAGTTGAAAAGATCTTTAGGTAGCAGGATCTTGGATAACTTCTGTCCTTCCTTACATCTGGACTGAGTCAGGCTAATAATAATAATAATAAATAATAATAATAATAATAATAATTTTTATTTATACCCCGCTCTTCGGCCAAGGCTATCAAAGCGGCTTACAATTTGTTAATTAAGACATTTCCCTGCCCTCAGGCTTACAATCTAAAATAGACACGAAACAAAAGGAAAAGGGAGAGGTGGTGAGGAAGGGGGAAAGTCCAGCAGATCTTCTCTCCCTCAGAACAAAGAAAACAAACAAACAGCTTCATTTATATACCGCTTCATACCCTTAAGGAGTGTCTAAGTGGTTTACAATTGTAAGCTATTTGCCCCCCAACAATCTGGGTACTCATTTTAGCGACCTCGGAAGGATGCAAGCCTGAGTCAAGCTTCAGCCCTTTGCTGGTCTTGAACTCGCCACCTTATGGTTTTGAGTGAGTGGCTGCAGTACAGGCATTTAACCACTGCGCCACCAGGGCTGGTTGCTGGTCAGAGGCCTGGACCATGGCAGATGGATTGGAGGGAGGGCTCTTCTTCTTTTTAGGCAACGCCTGTTGGAACGGCTTGTCTTTCTCTCCCTCAAGATGGTGGGTGGAGGGAAGGCTCTTCTTGCTATGTAGTATGTAGTCATACTGCAGAATTAAAGCAGTTTGACACCACTTTAAGTGCCATGACTTATCCTACAGAATCCTGGGATTTGTAGTTTGGTGAAGTATTCAGCCTGGCCTGTCAGATAGCTCTGGTGCCTCACCACACTACAAATCCCAGGATTCTGTAGGATAGAGTTATTGTAGTTAAAGCTGTGTCAAACTGCTTTAATGCTGCAATGTGGATTCAACCTTAGTGTAAGGGAAATGTGTATGTTCTTATAGCTGTCGTGGATTCTTTGGTGTCATCATATATTTAAGAGATACCTTGAACTTTATCATTGAATGTTCTTGTTTTAAACGAATATTTTCAGGAATGGCTGGGCTATTATAGTACAAATTACCACCGCTTGTTATGCATGAGGTGTTGACAACTCTAGCTGGTGTGTGCAAGGTCTGGTGTTGGTTAGGGATCATGCTAGATCAAGCTTTGCACAGTGGGCTTTCCAGCTCATGCTGTGCCCCAGCAGTTGCCCTTTCATTTATGGTGTAATCCAGTGAGAAATTTTACTCCTGCTCCGCATGCCATCTTTCAACAGCAACTTCTCTTCTGTATTACAAACTCCACTCACTTTCAGCATGGCAAGGTTGCTTTCCGGGAGTCCTTGAGAGGTGGAGTTTTTTGCATCTTGGATTACAACACTTCTCCCCATGGAATTACATTAGTTATATAAGAGAAATGTGTAATGTAAATTACATGTTTTTATTGCCTGCGTTATATAAATCAGCATTCATATTAATGTTGTTGCTAATGCTGATAAGAGTGTGTTGTTAAGATTGTTCTGAAAATGAGAAATATGGCACTTGCTGTAGTGTGCATAAACTAAACACTTTTCATATAAATATACTGTTAGCTATAGAAAGACTGTTAAAGTTTTCCAGAGTGCCTTTCAATTGTGTTGAATAACTTATGGGACTATATCTGTCTCTAATTAGACTTCCCAAGAAGGAAAGTATAAAGGAAAAACAACACTTTTTCCCCTGCAACAAAACATAGCTCAGGGTTGCCAAGATTTCAAGAAAACCTTCACAAGACATGGTCTAGTTTTTGTAATGGTTGGGGGTGTGCTGTAGTTTTAAAGTTCAGTCTGACTATGCTAAGGTTAAACATTTAGAGCCCAAACATTGAGAACAGTTATTTGATTAATAAATTTATGGTTTCGCCTCAAGATTTTACAGCTGCCGTATGATACAGCTTGTGTATTTTGCTTTGTTTACACATTATCAAAAAGTAAATCCCTTCAGATTAACCTGAAGGGGAAAAACACAAAAGTGAAAAGAAAGATCTTAGAGTGATTTCATTGTCATCATGCCTGTTAAGTCCAGACTTATTGCTGGCATACTGTTTATTTTTTAACTTGAGGGATCTATGTTTCATTTTAGAATATATGCAAACACAGTTAGTTTGATTGCCACCAGCAGTTTTTAATCTTGGGAGACTTTATTTGACAAGTCAAATAAATTTCCCATGTTTATTGTGAACTGCCAGGAGGAAATAGTATTTTTTTATAGACAGGAACTCCAGAATCAGATATGGTATTGTTGAAGGGCTGCTTTGTGATTTCAAAAACAAGGAAGCAAGAACTGGCACTCCAACCTAGATTTTAATGACTTGTTTACATCTGCTGGACTATTTTATTTTAGCGCCTTTCTCTTTTGACTTTTGTTCAACAAATTTGCACTAGCTAAACTTAACTGACAACAGGTAATAGTTGAATGACACACAGTAGCAGTCACAGTATTGAATTCTTTGCTGGGAAGGAAATGGGATTCTCCCACCTGATTCCTGCAGACTTCGGTGGGACCTTGATTTTAGCTTCAATATTGTACTCTGGATCTTAGAACTGAATTCCTTTCTTTCTTTGATTTAGTTTTGAAATAAATACTATCAAGCAATAGTATCAAGCAACATTGTTACTGATGTATGAAGCAGAATTTTTCAAACTGGAAACAGCTACTCAAGAAGGTCACCAATATCTTAGAGTTGGAAGAAACCACAAGGGCCATCCAGTCCAGCCCCCTGCCATGCAGGAACAATCAAAGCACCCTGATAGATAGCCATCCAGCCTCTGTTTAAAAACCTCCAAAGGAGGAGACGCTACTCCAAAGGAGTATTTTCCACTATCCAACAGCTCTTACTGTCATAAAGTTCTTCCTAATGTTGGGGTGAAATCTCTTTTCCCATAGTTTGAATCCATTGCTCCGGGTCCTATACTCTGGAGCAGCAGAAAACAAGCTTGCTCCATCCTCAATATGACACCCTTTCAAATACTTATACAGGGCTATCATATCACCTTTTCTGTTGCTATGTTTTCAGTGTGGTAATTTGCTTTCTAATCTTCCTGTTGACTAAATAGTTTTATACTAAAAGATTGGGTAAGATTAACCTAGATTTCTTGACTGTATGGTTATGTTGTTGCTAATGCTGTCAGTTTGCTTCCGCCTTGTCGTCTTTCCTATTCCTGGTCTTCCCTCTGCTTTTGGACTTTATCTGTGATTGTAAATATAAATTCGAAACCCATCTTTAGTAGAAAGGGTGAGATCCAGCAGAGAAAAACAGTAGGCAAGCCCTTCTTCCCCTTCCATCTTCCTTCTTCCCTCTGGTTAGCACACTGGTCTGAAAATGACATGGATGTGGCCACTAGGAGGAACTGGAGCAGAAGTTATTACAGTTCAAGGTTCATGAGTCAGCATTTGGTGAGCTGTGCATCATAGGAAGTCTGATGCAACATGCACAGAAGTCAGCCAGGGGTGCATCATGGGTAGTATTCTGACGAAACAGGTAATGGGTATGAATGGCATGACTGTCACATGGCTTCCAGGAAGACCACCTATATAAGGGAGAAGGTGACTGTTCGCATCATTGAGTTGTTGTGGTTGGTGATTGGTGAAGCACTTTGTTGGTCTGTATAGTTGTGAGCATTCAAGACGACTGTCTGGTATTCAGTATAATCTTTGTATATAGCTCTGCAACAAAGATTAAAAGCCCTTGTGTTGAATGAAGTCTCGCTGTTTGTAGACTGCAACCTGTGTGTGGGAGGAAATTTTCTGTGCAGCTGCAGACACTTCACGAAGACCTTCTTCTAGGCGTCCTGCCTACATGCATCAACTCTGCGTGTGTGCGTGCGAGACACAGCTCATATGTACGCCCCCACAAACATGTCTCAGCCTTCCCCAACCTACTTTTCCATGGGTTGGCTCTCAGGCTCTGTATGTGTTGTTGTTGTTGTTAAAGTCAGAGCTTTAGGATAGTATTCAAAAGAAAATTGATTGTGATTGTGGCAGCAGTTTAACTGACTATTTGTTTCTAGGATTAGAAGAGAAGAGCTGTATATCTGGGATACCAATTTGTCCTGTTCAATTTAAAACCTTAACCCAACATTGAGACAGGAGCTTCTAGCCTTTCCAGACTGGTGTTTTATCTTTTTGAAAGAAAGTGAGCTTAAAAGAAATAAAATGTTTCCCTTGACGATTCAGTAATTGAAATTAGTCCATTGCTAAATTAACTTAGTCCTTTGAGCCAATTCGCCATGAGGAGAAAAAAATAATGAAGAAATCCATACTTTTTGGCACTCACATTTTCTAAATTTGATATTTGAGAAGAAGCATTAGATGGCAAGGGTGAAGACTTCTTCTCCCTATCCCTATGTTTTTAATGTAGAACACTTCCATTTAGAATAATTTTAGTTTAGTCTTAATATATTCCATTGGACTCATACACATGAACATGTGTTATTTGCCATTATGTAATAAACAAATATAGATTTTTAAATACTTACGCTTCTGTTTAAAATTATCTACAATAAAGCACAATAAATCTAGTCACTTGACCTGTAATCTGTATTTGATTATGTTACTAAAATGGAGCTAACACAATTAAATACAGTGGAATGCAGGTTTAGAGCTGGATATGAAAAAGTCCCGTGAATCATGTTTTTGGAAAGTACCCTTAAAAAAAATTAGCAGTCACAAACACTGGCAGTATTCCAATTTTCCATTCTTTCTCCTGAACTAGAGCCAGATTCCTTTGGGAAATCATCATTTGTAAAAGGTTGTGAACAGAAAGAGGGGCATTCTGGAGTGTAGAGTTACTGCTAATTAGAAACTCAACATCTGTAACTGTGTCAGAGCTGATTGTATTTGAAAAGAAAAACTTAAAGACAATAATTTGTTCAGTTTAAATAAAGCATGCTGTAGCACAAACATGGGAGCATTTGTGAGAAATTATTTTGCGTTGTGTTGTGGTAAAGTGTTCTCATTTATTTAAATTCTTTCAGTTACTAAACTCCTTATTTTCCTGTCTCTACAGATTGAGTTTTTTTGCATCTATATATAAACCAGTAAATGAGCTGGAAAAAGGTAGTTAGGATTACATTCATGTGCTAAGTTGGACACCTTGATGTAACACACATCACATATTTTAGTTCAGTAACACACAGAGTTGATGCATTTTTTTTCCTATTGTAACTTGATTTTCTACTGGCATGGTTTTGGAAGTGCGGACCTCACAATGTGCAGGAATGTTTATCACTCAGCTGCACAGTATTTACTGTACAGTCATAAATACAAAAAGACATGGGTCTGTTTTGTGTTGCATTATATTAGTGATGTATTTCACAAACAGTAGGGACAATTAAAGTTGTGAAACAGCAGGTGCCTGCTACAGGAATTTGTCACATGTCTTATCCAGGGGGAAGAAGCCTTGTAGTCAGGGACTCACATTCTTCAAACAAGAGTGAAGCATTACTACCCCACTTTCATCAACCAAGTACAATAATTCCCCTTGAAGTTTCTGGTTGAGAAAAAAAGGGTGCATTTGAATGCCAATCAGTAATCCTTCTATGCTGCAGAAGGGGATCCTGACCAAATTTTTAAAACTTGCATGCATCTGGGGGCCAGTTTCATTCCCAGGACTCACTGTAGGGCTACACTCCTAACCTAAAGGACTCTATGCAGAAGGAGGTTCTTGCAGGATTTTTGGATCTGTGGAGCACTTTAAAAGAGACTGTCCAGAAAAGCAAACCTCAGATTGTGTAGTAACTGCATTTTTCCCCTTCCCAGCCAAACTGAAAGTGACCAGACATTCATTTGTAGCTTTAAAAGCACTTTAAAACACATATTTTGAGTTAAGGAATGCCACATGTCCTGCTTTAGAGGAACATTATGCTTCCCAGAGGCATTTTGGATGTGCCATATGTATGTATATCCAGTTTATAAGGACTGTGCAACAATTTCTCCATAATAAATGAATAAGACCTAACATTCTTTATCTTCATTTACTCTCCATCTCACCCCCAGATGTGGTAAGTCTCCCGTATACCGCTCACGTGAGTTGGCTGCTCGGGCCCTTGTTCCCTTTATTATGAAAAACCTGGTGCCGCAGACAGTGACATCCTTGTTGACTGAACTTCCAGATTTCACTGATCCTTATGTACGACAGAATGCAGTGCATGGAACATTACTGCAAGTAAGTTGTGATCTGTATTTGGGACCAATGTTTTTTAATTTATTCATAAATAATTTAGAATAAGTGAGGTACCTAAGCTGGGTGATAACACTAAATTATCTAGCACCAGTCAAACTGATTCTTTCTCAGAATTGGTCTAGTTTAGGAAGAATTACTGGAGCTTTCCTTCCCTACACTCCCCATCATCCAGGAGGAGTGAAAGGTAGGCAAGCTAGATCCATCAGGCCTTGCCTGATAGATGAGCCTTTCCTCCAGTCCATCTGCCTTGGTCCAGACCTCAGAGGGAGAGAAGAAATGCTGGACCTGATCCCCTTCCCCTCCACCATTCCCTTTTCCTTTTATGTCGTGTCTTTTTAGATAGTAAGAATGAAAGCAGGGAACCGTCTAATTAAATGATTGTATATACAGTTTTGTGTAAATTTACAGCGCTATATAAATAAAGCTTAATAATAATAATAATAATAATAATAATAGGGTGATAAAAATAGACATGGATTTCAGAGAGTTCCAAAGACTCTCCAGAGTAGGAGAATTGTCAGTAAAAGTTTGGCACATCATTGTCCAAAAAGTAAGGTGATGTTGCGTATTAACATTTTGTGTACTATGTAGTTTCCAGTCTCTGGTTTGGGTATGCACACCCATGATTTGTGGCAAAAGAAAGGGACTACAGCATCACAGCTGCCTCAATGAACTTTCTTCCCTTGTATTTATTTATATTCCTTCTTTCAGAGTTACCAATTCTAATGTGACATCATATAAATAATCAGATAGGGAATTCGAAATTCAGAAAGGCTAAATGAAAGTGAGAAAGTGAGGTGATGTTTTCATCCTAGTAAGTGATTCCCCTAAAACATTCTGGCATAAGTGTCACTGTTGGCACTGGAGATGGGGCTATATATTCATTCAAACAGGAAGACCCCCCAAAATCAAAACAGCTTTGTCAAATAAGAGGCCCAGAAGTAAAAGCAACACATATGTTTTGGACTAGCAAGGTCCTCACCAAATTTCAATGAGCAATAATTTATTCTTTAAAAGCCACATTATCACTCTGCGAATGTCAGTAGTACAGCAGAGAAGCAGGCTCTGAGAACTGATCCATAAAATATCTTTTAAAAAATCAAACTGGCCAAAGTCCACAACTTATTATGTAACTTTGGCCAATGCAATGGAACAATTGGTTCCTAGGCCAGTTTGATTTTGAAGTAATATGAATCAATATATGAAAGCAACTTGTGAGCATTGAGGAATATAACAATATTGATTAGACTTCTAAAGCACCCACCAATATCTTTTATAAATTATTATGAAGCATCTAATACATGCAACTGTGGAACAAGAGAGTGAGCTAATTCAGCAGGCCTTCCATCCATTTCACTTCTTATCTGTTGTTACCACTAAGAATGAAATCCCCCCTTCAAATTAATTATTAAACTGAAACAGCACTGAAAAAGAAAACAATCTATTTACTGTTTTCAATTACCACTAATGGATTTATTCAATTTAATGAGCTCATTAAAAGAGGAACTCTATTTAAATATGTTCTCATCATTACTTATTGTGGTATAAGACTTAACAGAATTTAAGTACTAGAACAGCCTTTGTTCTTTTAAACAATTTAAAAACAAAAACAACAACCAGCATGCTCACATTAAAAGCTCATTCCTAATTGGTTTAGATCAAACATTTTATCTCTTGTCATTCATTTTTAAGCAGAATAATAGTTTATAAAACTCAACTACATTGCAAAATCTTTGTGGAAAAGTAAGCCCCCACCCTGCTCTGGTCCTATTCCTTCCCAAATACTGGCTGAAATGGTTGCCATATCCTCATTATCCATGGAGCCTACCATATAACTATTATTTCTATTATTTCTTTAGATCCCATCTTTCTCCCAATATAGGGATTCAAGGCAGATACCAACAATTTAAAACAGTACAATGTGAAGCTGAAGGCTTTCACAACCGGTATCCATAGTTTTTTTGTGAGTTTTCCAGGGTATGTGGCTGTGTTCTGGAAGAGTTTATTCCTGACATTTCACCAGCATCTGTGGCTGGCAGCTTCAGCGAATGCTGGCATGGAAGTGAGTGGGGTGTATATACTGTGTGATCCTTGGTTGAGAGGAAGTGATTTACATATTAAAATACACATTTTAACATGTAAATCACTTCCTCTCAACCAAGGGTCACACAGTGTACATATACCCCACTCACTCCCATGCCAGCATTCTCTGAAGATGCCAGCCACAGAAGAAGCCCAGCAGCCCCCAAGGGATCCCCTTTTTTTGAGATTTCCCTATAGACTCCTGGGTCCCTGCTGAGTAGAATGGGCCCCCTTGAGGTCCTATAGACAAGACTAGCTGTCACCACCTAGTGAATTATCAGTTCCCCTTCTTTAGCACACACTAGGACTTGCTAAAGGGATTTATAGTTCTCTTCCCAATTCTCCATTTGCTACCCAGCAAGCAACCACTGAGCTAAGGCACGTGTTGCAGGAATAGAGAGCAACCAGATGCTTTTAGAGAAAATGTATTTATTCTAACTACATGGAATAGAGCAATAAAGGTATCATTCATGCAAGACCTCCTTGCCTTACAGGTACAGGAACATAGTTACCCAAATGTTCATTTCAAGCAAGCCACAGATAACATAATAAAAGGCCTAATCGCACTAACTACCATAACTCTAAATTACTCACACAGAGATAGGAATTGCAGTCCTTGGTGGATCTGGGTGTGGGAGCTGGCCTCTTGCCTAGCTCAACCTACACCCCCATCTGCCTTGCTAGAAGAGGTTCAACAGTTGGACTTCCCATACAAAGAAGAAGACAAAAAGTCACATGGCCTCCCAGTGGAGGTAGGCCCTTTGGCCTGTGGCCAGCCAGCCAGACCAAGGGAAGAGAGAGAGAGTGCATGGCCTCCAGAGGCTTTTAAAGACTTTCCATGGAAAGTACTTGAAACTCCTGGTCCTTCTCATTGATTGGCTAATTGGTCTTTAGGTCAGCTGTGATGTAACTCTTATTAGCATGTGATGCAAGGTCTCATTAGCATGTACCACCCCCCAGATTAACCCTTTGTGGTCTGAAGAAGCCCCCAGTGACTGGTGGGTTCCAGTTACTACAGTCAGAAATAAACTCTTCCAGAACACAGCCACGTAGCCCGGAAAACCCATAAAAACTAAAACAATGCAAATTAAAAACAGTACAAAAGCATTACAATTATAAATATAAAGTTTAAAAATAATTAAATAATCTTAAAAGTTAAAAACATTACACATTAAAAATATTAAAATGTTCTAAAAGTATATATACACATCTTGATATCTAACTTGTACAACATTTAAAAACTCAACCCTCATCAGTCTGAAAAAGCCAAAAATGAGTTTGACAGCAAAAATGTTATTATTTGACTTGAAAACGAGAGCAGGAATGGGGCCATCCTGGCCTCTAGAAAGGGAGTTATAGAACTAAATTGCAGTGAATACCAGGGGTCCATGGCATACTAGCATAGAGGCCTACCAGGTAAGAATCCTTAGCAAGGCCTGAGGTATTGATTTATTAATTTATTTCCATCCAGCTCTGTTTCTTTGTGTAATGCCCACTGTGGGTAATGACCTGGGAAGCTGCATTAAAATAATATACATCTACCAAGAAATGAGTATGTGGAGAGATCTTGTAGAACCTTTGAGACTAACAGAAAGAAAGAAGATAATCAACATCTGTCTGTCTTCTACACAAGCATTAAAGATCCACCAAACAGTGATACCTTAATTGGCCAACCAAAATGCACAATATACGTGTTGCAAACTTTTGAAGCTTCACTGGCATCTTTATCAGGCAAGGTTTAACAAACCAAACAGGAGGAAAAAAACACCTTAAAATGTTAGTCATAGGCCTGCATTTTTCTGTTTCTGTTCTTAGTTGAGATGGTATGGAGGGGCATATCTTGCAGGCTGGCCCCTCCTCTTTCTGGCCATGTGGCAATTGGGAGATTTTCAAAGACCAGGAAATTAACATACATTTGCATCTCAGCAAAGGCACTTCCCTTTCAATCCAATATATCTCCATCCAATTACTTGGTAGTAAATAACATGCTAGCTATGTAGGTTAAAATAAGCAAGTTCAAAATTTAATACTGTACATCCTTTTTGAAAGCACTTAATAGGAAATCAGTATCAATACCCTTAACTAGGAGACTGTACTAATCACTGTAAGAGTATGATGGCAAAGCACATAACTTCTTCCCTGCAGTGGCTTTGTAACAAAATTCTTCACAGATCTAGTTAGAAAATAAAAAAATGGCCTGTTTGGAACACAAGGACAACCAACGTTTTGTTCGACTGCTCAACATCTTGAAGCAAAGGGCTGCTTTTCTATGGATGTCCTCTATATAATATGCATTTCAGCTCATAACTCATAGAGCAGAGTTCTCTGTTAACTGCCTTGTCCCTTTAGAATAGAAATATTGCTGATTATGTATTATGTCTCTTATTTGATTTGGCAACAGCATTTAAAACGTACTGCTTCATAGCTGATTTATAAAGACTGATATTGTGAATGAATGTTACAGTACCTAGAGATCAAAGCAGTAAAGCCTCTATAATTAAATGTTTTTCATTGCAACTTCCTTGCAGCTGCTCCTCTTCTTAGTTCAGTTTTATTGACCAAGATAAGATTTTCTTTGAAGTTGGAAAAGGGGAATATTAGTGTCAGGTGAGGAAGAAAACATTCACCTAAATAAAAATAATAACAGCCATGTATCTCCTTTGCCCTTATGATTAAATTCTTACACTCATGGTCTTTATATAATCATGTACATGTACCATGATTCCAAGCAGTTCAAGAAGTTGTCTTCCAAGCAGGTACTTCATAATCAAATATGGCTGAACTGCCCAGTTTACAAACAAAAACAAATGTATACTGATAGTGAAATACAAATAATACGCTGACATACTCATGCCCTCTTCTCATGGGCTTCTGCTGTTTGTTCTGCTACTGTGCAGAGCATACAGTTCTCTGGGCTTTGGTGCTTTGAACCTTAGTGCTTTGGGTCAAGTTACTTTGTGCCTTGGCACTGCTTATGGGTGATGTCTGTGTCGTAAAAGCATAGAGAATAATGGCCTATTGGATACATGTGTGTGAGTCACTGCAGTGTTCACCCTTGATGGTCATGGCCTGACTTCTCGATGTACTGTATGCTCAGCTAAGTGATAAAAAACAGAGGAATATTAGGACAGCAGATGGTGCCATCCCACACTGAATTGTCATTTCCTTTTCCAACAGTACCATGAATTAAATTATGTAAAGAGATTGTGACTAGCCCAAGACTTTTGACAAATAAGCGTTAGCAGACTTGTAAATAAGTTGATCTGGTAGGTGTATCTTTTGTCATAAGTTCCCTGTAAGTCTGTGTCCTTCCCTAGAGGCTCCTTGAAACATAGCAGTTGGAATAAGATCTCTTCTTACCACCTCATAGATAGGTACCTGTTTTGAATGAGCAAAAATAGCCAAATTGGGGATCGCATCCTATAGTTAGGTGTACTGAAAACCCAAGCTGAATATGCAGAATTCCATAAGAATCTCCCAGATTTAATAAATGGAAACAAAATGCCATTTGATTTTCAGTGTAAGTAAAGGTGAAGCAATGTGTATGGATGGTGCCTCAAGTTTATAAGATGGCTCATGATGACTGTTTCAAAAAGCTGGTTTTGGGGTTGGGGTGGAATTAAATTATCAACCTGGTATTCAGCAGCACAGAAAAAGGCAAATGTAAGGTGTAGGAAACCTTGGGATGTGGAAACGAATTCTTTGTTTCAATTGCCAGGAAAACCATTGACTCCTCCTGTCTGTGCCCCCCCCCCCAACTATCAACCTTTGGAGTGTGAATATATTTCTCTCTGTTGTTTCAAGTAAATGCAGCAAATGCAAAGAGGGAGAAAACCTGGGACAGATGGTTATCTGGCATTAACAGAAGCCTTCATTTTTACAATAGCCAGAAAGTGGATAAAATATATAAAAGTTATTGTACTACAGATACAGCTATGAAACCATTTATTAGTAAACAGTAATACATTTTATGATGTAAGTAATTCTCAGGAGATTTTCAAATCTTAGAACCTTTTTATGTATGTGATCACTGGGTTGTTGTTTTTTTTTTTTTTTTTTTTGTAATGCTATCCACAATTTAGCATTTTTAAAATGTCAAATGAACTTATAAAAGTAAATATTACAAGATGAATTGAATTTTAGGTAAGTGTGGAGAATCACATACTAATGATTTCTCTGAAGTTTCTCTGTGACATTAGCAAAACAAAACAACATAGTATACAACTAGGTTTAATGTTTACTTCAGAGCATTAACACAGAATCATTAAGCTTCTTTTGATTATGTAGTTAGTCCTCAGATTGCCCTTATACTTACCTTGGGTGAGGTGTTTGCAGCCAAATGTGCTGTGAAAATTACTGGAAATCATTAACATTAAGTTGTTATTGTAAACTGACATGCTGAGCCTGATGGGAAATAAAATTTATAAATAGTCTCATTTATATGCATGGGGTGAAAATCTGCTGAGTTTTAGCAGTCACTATTATTATGTGGCTTATCCCTTTGCTGGAGTGGAGTTTCATTAGGGGTTATCTTCCTTTCTGTAAGTGCAGAGTTTATGATGTCTGAAAAAACACAGGCATAAGTCTAATGTCATCTGATGGCTAGTACAAAAGAACTTATTTCACACACACATCAGCCTCATTCATTTTAGAGAAATCTGTAATTAAAGGCTTCCATTTTCTGTTTTTAAAGGTTTTCCACCAAGTTTTGGTGGCAAACTGAACCATTTTTTTTTCATGATAGTATTTTTTTTGAATCAATACTTCTAGAGCTGCTGAGGGTGACTGAAAAAGGAATCTTGGGGAGCATATATGATCCCTGTCTTCCATTTTATCCACCTTTGATTTATATCATGGGAAATTAAATTACCTAAACCCTCTTTACTAGAATATTTATGATACAATTTGGTGCTCAGGAGTGGATTAGAGAACCTCAGATACTGAGGCCAAATCCCAGTCTGCCCTCTGGGATTCCTCAGATGACTTTTACCCCTTGTGAAGTTTATCTCTCGTTATTTCCTAGTTTTTCTATATTTTTCTTCCTTCAGTCTAAAAAGGTGAAATTGCTCTCTTAAAGCTTTGTCACTGATGGTAAGAACGTTTTGCGCTGTAGTCCTGCAATATTGTACAATACTGGCATAGGAGCAGCCACTTCTTCCTTTAGGGTGATGGGGCTGCTGCCAGCATTGTTTTCCTTGTCTTTCCTCTCCCTTAACCTCTCCCTCCCTCCCTCTCTTATGCACTGCCTGGAAGGTTTTCACATTTTTAATCCCCCCAACTTTTTTTTCTTTTCTGTTTTGTTGCTCCACATCCCCAGTCCACTCTTGAAACCATTTCTGAAACTTCACAGCTCCAGAGTGCTGAAGTAATGCAGAAAAAATGTTGGGATCTCATACAGGAGGGGTGGAACAGATAAACTTTCAGTCATCAAAGTGTACCCAGTGGAGGAGATGGCACAAAACGATACAAGTTGGTGGTGGTGGTGGGGGGTATCAACAGGAATTCACCTGCCTTCTTGCTGTACTGGTCGAAGCTGTGAAAAAGGCTGTTTCCTCATTAAGTAGCACTGAAAAACAGGAAATCTTGTACCCAATAAACCTACATAGACTCAATGCAGGTTGCATATTTTTTGCTACATATACACTCATTATTGCTATTTTCAAATGGGTTTCCTCATTCTTCACCCTCTATTAATGCTGCAGTCTTCCAGCTTAATATTTATAGTGTTTTGTTTTGGTTGCTGACACATCTGTATTTTTTCAGGGAGTTAAATTTTCTGTGCTGAAAATCAACTTTATAGGATGATGTCATTTTAAAGAATCACTGAACTGAACAGTCACAGTATTGTTTCATCATTCAAGCTAGGAATGTGAATATTTTTACAGTGGGGCCTTGGTATCCACTGGAGTTTGGTTCCAGGTTCCTCCCCCACCCCCAATGGATGCCAAAATCTATGGCTGCTCAAATCCCATTATATACAGTGAAGTAGTAAAGTGGTGTCCCTTATTTAAAATGGCAAAATCAAAGTTTTGTGGGGGGTTTTGGAATTTTTATTGAAATATTTTCAAGCCATGATGGTTGATTCCATGTCTACAAAGGCCTTGGCTGTATTGTATATTTGATTATTACAAGCAAGCTAATGACATTCAACCATACCTTTTATGATTCCAGTTTAGCTGTGGGTGGGAGGAGAAGATAAATGTTTAATTAATTCTAAGTCTTATCTAATTCATAGACAATTAATCACTAAAAAGAATTAAGAAAAGTGTAAATTGCATTTGCATTTTTAGTAGCTACTTCTGTATGAAGCAGAATTTATTTTATGTGCTCATCACTTACCCTGTTCTGCTTATGTTTAAGTAAAGTTGCATCATCCAAGTTATATACTATACAGTGTACCCTTAACTTACGCGGGGGACCTGTTCCATACCCCCCTGTATAAGGCAAATTCCGCGTAAGATAAAACCCCATTTTCTGACGTTTTGCCAGCTTCTGTGGATGGCATCTTCAAAGAATCTCTGAAGATGCCAGCCACAGATGCTGGTGAAATGTCAGAAAGGAACTATTCTAGAACAAAGGTGCAGACCCCATTCACCATTTTAGGGCTCGCCGTACACGTGACCTCAAGTCTGCGTATGGCAAGCCCGTGAAGGACGAGGGCATGGTGTATAGTTTATTATGAGTCTTTCAAGAAGTAAAATCAGCTTACTCCATAAGATTAGATGTACTGTTAGAAGAGGGTAATTTAATAATCAGAACTTAGATTTTGCTTCATTTGGAATGTAACATGTTAGCATGTTATCAGTGGTAGCATCTGCACTGGAAAAATAATCTAGTTCAACTTGACTTTCACTGTCATGGCTCAATTTCACTGCCATGGTGAAACTGACACCACTTTCACTGCCATGGCTCAGTGCTATGGAATTCCAGGAACTGTAGTTTTTGTGAGACAGTTAGCCGTCTGTGTCAGAGAGCTCTGGTGCCCCAACAAACTATAATTTCCAAAATTCCATAGCATTGAGCTGTGGCAATTAAAGTGGTGTCAAACTGGATTAATTCTGCAGTGCAGATGGCCTCCAAGTGAAGAAAACCTAGGGTGACAAGACAGGTTGAGGTATGGTCCCAGTGTGGGAATAGATGTAAATGCACAGAATGCTTGTTTTCATCATATAAACACTATAGAGAGATGCCTACCAGATTTAGAAAATTGGAGTAGAGCCAATAATTAAAAAACCTATATTTTGGCTATCTTCCTTTTGCTAGACCTGGATTCCTTTGGAAAAATCTATATGGATTCTCAGTTCTGTGCAATGGTAGTGTGTGCTAAAACTCTCTTTACATCATTTTCTCCAGTAGGACAGCTAATTGTTAATTTGATTAAATGTGACTGAAACCACATTTGCTTTACTGGTACTCCAACTGAAACTAACCAGGAGCTTCTGAATGTTTAGGTACACAATCTTGTATGGTGAGGAGCAATGCTTGGTAAGCAAAGAGAGCAAAGGTTTGTGTTCAGGTGTAAGTAGATACCTAGGATCCCAAGGTGTGGTTTCTAACTGATTGAATTAATATTACCTCTGTAAATTCTAAATTCGTCTGACAAAATTTTAAATTCTAAATTCATCTGACAAAACAATTAGCATACTGGTTTAAAGGTGGCTTTAACATATAAAAGGCATCATCTGCATTCATTTGACAGGTAATAACTAGCTACTCTAGACATCAAGGATATTGGCTTAAGCTTGACTTGACTAAAATATATAAAAAGAGAAAGTTTGGTAACAACTCACAGTGAGAATAAAAGGACAGCTGCTAGCACAAGGTTATAAATGGAACACTTATATCAGTTACTAAATGATTTCATGGAAGAAGTGGGTTTTGAAGTAGGTTTGAAGGAGGTTATTGTGCATCTTCTGCAACCTGCAATTCACAGAGAGTATCATGGCACAAGGCAGAAACATGGGACCTGACAGGAGGTAAATTTTCTTTTAGATGCTAAAAGGTTTTGCTGTGGTTATGATTTCATTGAAAAAATAAATCTTAAGGACAAGCACACATCTTGATTTATGTTTCCTTTTCCTATTTAATGTTCAGTAAACTAGGAAACTGTTTTTCCCTTCCTAATTTAAAGCTGTGTTCATTTCTAGTGGTTCCTCCATGTAAGGTTACCATTTTAGTTATCCAACTTTTGATGAAAAAAATACCAATCTCAATTTCAGGATGGTCTTGTTAGTGTTTGTAGAAAATGTGCTGATGCAGCCTGGATGGTACAACTGAAAGAAGACACTGTTATTTTTCAGGAGTCAAGGAAAAGCTTACCCTGATCGACAAACACATTTCTTCTTTTTCCCAGTACACTTAGCAAATATATCTTGTTTACACATCCATCAACAAGTTGTCATTTTATTTAAGTTGATAGTTTAAATGTTCTTTAAGAAAACATAACTTGAAAAACATTGCACTGCAAAAAGCTACATGAAGCTTTTAGTTTTGAGTTGTTAAACGACATGACTTTGGGTTGTTTCAAACATGAAATATGATTGAAAATTTTGATAGCGCCTTGCAGGGGTTTCATACATGCATTCCTGTCATCCCCTTCTAACTACGTTTGGTATTATATAAAAGGATTGATAAAATCAAATAAACTCTTAGATGCTCATAAAAACTGGAGAGCAGGTGGAGCTGGTCTTTTTAACGGAGTAGTAATATTGATGAACTAGCAGTACCTTTGGTGTAGAAGAGGTAAGCAAGACCTAATGCCCTGAAGAACACCTAAGTATGGGACAGAGGTCCAAAAACCTTCCTTACAATGTATTATGTTGTGTTTAGTTTTGTACTCACTCTACAAACCTATCATCTTTATTAATTGCTGTGGTTTTTGTTATTCACCTGACCTAAAAATGTGCCTTGTTCTTATAGGTTGTTTCTGCCAGGTCATGGGAGTTCCTGCATGGCAGGGGGTTGGACTGGATGGCCCTTGTGGTCTCCTCCAACTCTAGGATTCTACGATTTCTGAGCACTCTTAAAACTTGTATACTTATTAGATGAGGGTAGAGTGGGATTTTAGTCAATGCCAAAAATATAGTCAGGAAATTTACTTACCTGTCATGATCAATACTGTTAGGCCCAGAATAGAATAGAATAGAATAGAATAGAATAGCAATGTGTGAATCAGTCCCCTGACTGAAGTAAGGGGTGTAATCTAAGAGGTTTCAGTCTGGAGAGGGAGGAATGGTGGCAAGGAGCACTGATGGCCAGCATTGCAGCCACAAGATTGTGAGTTTGATCCACAGTTGAATCAGTCTTGCATCCTTACATAGGTCACTATAATGAGTACCCAGCTTGTTAAGGA
Organism: Urosaurus nigricauda; assembly: GCA_034509955.1. Lineage (NCBI taxonomy): Eukaryota > Metazoa > Chordata > Lepidosauria > Squamata > Phrynosomatidae > Urosaurus > Urosaurus nigricauda. The sequence continues at coordinate 352,524,919 of JAOEGL010000001.1, read as the reverse complement.
CAATTAGCTTACATGTTGTAAACCACCTAGAGACTACTTAGTTCAGCATGAAGCAGCATAGAAATGTAAATGGTATTTCAGGGGGCAAACTGCAGAAATTACCTTCTTGGCTACTGTTTTTCTGTACTGTGCCTTTTCTCTTATGGGTTGGAAAGCTTTAGAATGTGGAAGGTTTGGAGCAGACAGACAACAAGGAGAGAAATAATTATTAGTATAAATAATCACAAATAACTGTTAAATTACTGTTTCCTGAAATAATTTATTTAGCACAGATGATCCATGCAGGGTGTCTCTCTTAGTAAATATAGCACATTTTTGTTTCTGTTACAGTATGTGATATAAAGCTGGCTTTGTAATTTTTCATGTTATGGAAAATGAATGCTGATGAAAAGGAGGCAATCTGCTCAATAAAGTGTGTAGTACTGGAGGACACAGAACAGTGACAAAGAATATATCTTTAGACTTAAACCCAGAGCCAATAAACTTTCTGTACAAGTTGTAGAGAGTCATTCTGCAGGTGGTTTGGTTCTTTTCCCCGTCTGTTATTTTTGAGCAAAGCCAAAAGCTGAGGAACTGGATATTTGGAAAATATTATTACAGCAGTCTGCATTTTTTTTAAATGTAGGTCTTTCACTTGCTGCAGTCCTACTTGGACTCCAAACAGAAGGCTAATTCAGGCTTTCTTCAAGGCTTGAGCAACATCATCACTTGTATTGAAGCCAAGCTGTGGTTGGCTAAGAGGTATGTTAAAAAACTAAACTTATCACAGGTTGATAACAGATGATTGCATTGACATTTTTGTATTGGAGTAAAGACATAATGAAGAATGTTGTTTCAGTCAGCAAGTCCTCCCCCTTTTATGGTCTTTCCCCCTAAATGTATGTTAACAGTCATGAACTTTGCTGTTTTTAAATACTTCTCTTCTGTTGCCATTTCAAATAGTTCGTTCCTATTTATGTGAATGAAGATGTGTATTTTTTAAATGTTCAAACACAAAGGGAAATTTCTTTTTCAAAAATTAAGAGTGGAGGTGGCATTCCAGTACTCGGAAACGGCAAATAGACTAAAAAGAGATGGTTGCTGTAGTTTTCAAAATGGGTACATGCTTTTAAGTGTCTGGATAAATAATAGAACCTCTTTTTGGCCACCTGTATCTTAATGTTAGTGCAAAAGGCACTTATTTTCCTGACATATATAGCCCCTTACCTTTTCTTCTGTTTTTATGTGTGTTTGTCCTGAGGGCTTAGTTTTTTTAAGTCACAGTTGCCAAAAATTAGCCCACTTAATTGTATTGGTATCTAGTTTCCTTCTACCTCTTTTATGTAGTTTCTCCATTTGTAGCTTTTACCTTTAAAAAAAAAGGAGGGGGGAGAGAGAGACAAGCCTTGGCTTTACTGAGCCATATTTTCTTTTAGAAGGTTACAGCTCCCCACTGTTTTGGCTGACATGATACCATATTCAGGGAAAATGTTGCAGGCTCTAGGAGGGAGAAGGAACTTATGTTAAGAAAGTGAGGTCCTCTATGAAATGAGTTGTGCTGGCAGACCCCCACTTCAAAGGGAATAGAACTAATGTCTGGATACATTTGTTCACTAGACAGCTATGCAGATGAGTAGAATTTATGGAGAGCACCAATTTAGTAAGAATGTGGTCTCTAATACCATTCATGTCTGAGGGTCATCTTTGTCTGTTACCCCATGAGGTGAGTCTGATTCCCCATTGTCGAGATAAAATCAATCAGGTATGGCCCAGTTTTTCTAAGCAGCAGGGCTCCCTTTTGCAGTCAAGTGTGTACTGTATGTAAAGAGGAAAAAGGAGAGCATTAAAATACTGCTAAGACCAGTTTTGTAGGTACCACCACACTAAAATTAAGACTTCCTATGGGCATGGCACTTAACGATGTGCATCTTTTCTGAGAGCAAATATTTACATTCATTTTATAATCTGCTCTTGTTTTGCTTTTCAGTATTTCATTTTCCTGGCTAGCACAGTTACAATCCCTGAAGTAAAAGAGTATGCAGCATACTCATGAAATGGTGGTCACACACTGTTCTTATACAGTCCACATTAAACTTCTAATAACGTACTTGCTTTATATTACAAATAATATATTAAAAGATTTTAAGATATGGATCACATTTACACTAAGATTAAAAATAGTTTTAAACAGCACATTTTTTAAAACAAAGCCAGGCTTCCTGGTTTTAGTTTTCAGAATACCTTTAGTTTGGGTTCTTCTTAAAAATATATAACAGCATTTAAAAATTACCTTTTTATGGAAAGATTTCTGTCAAAGTGTGTCTGTATTTGCTTTACTTTCAATTGTCAAAATAATGGGAATGCATTGATACTGTTTTGCAACATGATAACAATTGATGGTTCACTCATGCCTTCCCCCATCACACATAGTTCACTAAACATAGAATGTTCAAAGAAAACAAAATGAAATAATAAACTAAAATGAAATTAAATATTGCACACAGTGCCATACCTTAAACACTATATGGTGGGCCCTTGGTATTCACTAAGATTCACAGAACCGTTCCCCCCCCCCCCCCATGGATACCAAAATTCATTAGACTAGGTCTTATAATGGTGTGAAGCCACTCTGAGTCCCAGTTCTGGGAATGCTTCCCTGAACAACATTGTCTTTAACTCAGTTTTAAAACTGGCTAGAGAAGTAATAAGCCATGCTCGTAGGGGAAGGAGGTTCCAGGAGTGAGGGGCAGCAAGTGAGAAGGGATGAATCTGGGATGGGTCAGTAGAGATCCTAGGCTGGGACAGGAGACCTTGACTGCCAGAGTGGAGGGCACGAGAAGGAGTCAGGGTAGTGAGCATCACCACCAGAAAGTGCCTCATGCATAGTTAGAGAGGAAAGTGAATCCCTGAAAATCAGGTGAAAATTGTTTTCATGAACAAAGTGCTTCTACCAGTGGACAACAGATGTTGGGTCTGACCCATGTGTTACTATTGAGCTTTAATTTCATTCTGCCTGATGACTAGTCGTTATAAAGTTTAAGCATATATATAATTATTGCTCTTCCTTTCATTGACATTTAGTAGCGTGAATATTTGAGGCTGTTAGTGGTTTGTATTTGCCCACAATAATGTTGGCAGAAAGTGGAGAAAATTTTTCATTCAGATTGTAGATACAAATATTGCCTACTTGTGAGTGTATTTGCCTTCAAGTTGCCTGTTGGCTTGTGGCGACCCCATAAATTTCATAGTGTTTTCTTAGGCATGGAATACTCAGAGGTGGTTTTGCGAGTTCCTTCCCCTGAAATATAGAAGAGGAAAATTGTTTAGAGTTAATTGATTTACATTTGAAAATCCTGAAAGTAAAAATTGGATATGCAGTTGTTTAAAAATAGAATTTGAGAGTACATCAGCTGTTTGAGGATTAAAATGTGCATGCAAAATTGCAGCTGTGTGTAATGAAAGATCATGTAGTCAATTCACAACAAGGATCTTTCTTTAAATAAATATTTAACAACATAGGAAGATATAAATAGTGCAGTTGGTCCTCCATATCCATGGATTCTGCATCCACAGATGCAACCATCAAGCTTGAAAATATTTTTAAAAAATAAAATAAAATCCAAAAAGCAAACCTTGATTTTGTCATTTTATATAAGGGACATCATTTTACTATTATTAATTTTATTTATATAGCGCTGTAAGTTTACACAGTGCTGTACATACAATCTTATAGTTAGACGGATCCCTACCCTCAGGCTTACAGTCTAAAAGACAACACAAAAGGAAAAGAGGAAGATGGTGGGAGGGGGATGAGGTCCAGTGGTTATTTTCTCCCTCTGGGGCCTGGACCAAGGCAGATGGACTGGAGGGAGGGCACGGGTTCTTAATACATAATTAAGAGGAGGGATCCTGGGGCAGACGGCACAATCCTGGGAACGCTTCCCTAAACAATATAGTCTTTAACTTACTTTTGAACCTGGTTAGAGAAGTGATGAGGCGTATATGTGGGGGAAGAAGGTTCCAGGAGTGAGGGGCAGCAAGTGAGAAGGGATGAATTCGAGACAGAGCAGTGGAAATCCTCGGCTGGGACGGGAGACCTTGACTACCAGAATGGAGGGAACGAGAAGGAGTGTGAGGAGAAGAAATTAAGACAAGTAAGGAGGGGCCAGTCCGTGGAGGGCTTTGAAAGTCAATAACAAAAGCTTGTACTGGATGTGGAAGGGGAAGGGGAGCCAGTGAAGGGAGGATAAGAGGGGAGAAACATGGTCAAAGTGGCGAGCGGATGTAATAATACGTGCAGCTGAGTTCTGGACAGAGATTAAAGGATGGAGGTGAGAGAAAGGAAGCCCTGTCAGAAGAAGGTTACAATAATCTAGTCGTGAAACCACTAGGGCATGGACCAGAGTCTTGTCAGTGGAGGCTGAGAGGAATGGATGGATTTTAGCAATGTTGTAAAGAGAGAATCTACAGGTCTTGGCGGTGGCCTGAATCTGGGGGATGAATGACAGAGAGGAATCAAAGATGAAACCAAGACTGTGGGCTTGCTGAACCGGATGAATAGAAGTGCCGTCAACAGAAACAGAAAAGGAGTATTGGAAGGTGGGCTTAGGTGGGAAGATGAGAAGCTCTGTCTTAGACATATTGAGCTTCAAGTGCCGATGTCGCATCCACTGAGAGATGGCAGCCAAACAAGAGGAGACTTGCTGTTCAAGCCCCGGCGAAAGGTCAGGGGTGGAAAGATAAAGCTGAGTGTCATCGGCATACAGATGATAGGAGAAACCAAAAGAACTGATGAGTTTACCAAGGGATAATGTGTATAGAGAGAACAGAAGGGGACCCAATGGGATTGGGCATCCATGGATTTTGCATCCATAGGGAGATGTGGAACCAAAGTCCAGTGGATGCCAAGGTCTCACTGTTGTACAATGAGTCAAGACAATTTTTTGTACAACTGTTTTTCCTTTTATAAATTGTAGGTTAGAGAATTATGTACCAATCATAAATATAGTTACCTGTAAATAAAAATTTAAAAATATGTTTATGAGAGAAGCTTATTAATAAATCATAAATCTCCATGTTGCTACTTTTTAAGCAAGTTTAAACAGCTTTCTTTCACTTTCTTTTTTAATGTATGATATTCCATTTGCAAATTCATTAGTTGTGTTTCAAAAATCTTAGCTTTAATATGCAGAGATTTGAATAATCTTCATGCACTCATATGTAGCTATGTTGTCCTTCCTGTATGAATATTTGGGAAACTACTCAGGAAGTTACAATTAACCATGATTAATTACTTGCAAACAAACCCCAATATAAAGCCAACTTTCCACTGATGCCAAGTGGCTGAAATTACATACATGAAGCATATCTTTTAAGATCATCTCAATATTTCAGTGAATAGTCAACAAGCTTGGAATGGATGCATTCTGGGAGCAGCTTTCCCCAGCTGGTTGCCTTTCAGATATTTTGAACATCAACTGCCATGATATTTACACTTTTACATCCACATTTACTGTGGATGATAGGAACTGTATTTCAGAACATCTGCATTAAGCTACATTGAGGAAAGCTGCATCAGACTACATAGAACAGAATGCAGGTACCCACAATATTTATCTTTCTCATAGATATTGTGTGTGTGTGTGTACATGCAATATGTGGGAAATAATTAGAAAAAACAAATGATATCTTCAGAGCCTGGAAGTGGAAAAGTAGAATGAAGGAGAAAGACTAATGGAAATAAGGACTAGAAAAAATATACCTTTTGTTCAGTTTCCTTGACTAGATCATCTTAATTCTTACTTTACAGTATTTGTTCATAGCAAACAGTAGTAGTCCTTTTAAAACCTGTTGGGGATGGAGTGGAGAGCTGCACAGCAGCAGCATACTACTACTACTACTACTACTACTACTATTATTATTATTATTATTATTATCCTTTATTTATATAGAGCTGTTGGTTTACACAGTGCTGTACATATAAACTTATAATTAGATGGTTCCCTGCCCTCAGGCTTACAATCTAAAAGACACGACACAAAAGGAGAAGGGAAAGGTGATGGGGAAGGGTATCAGGTCCGGTGGTTCTTCTCTCCCTCTGAGGCCTGGACCAAGGCAGATGGACTAGAGAGAGGGCTCGGAACTTCATGAAGTCTTGCAGATTGTTCATCAGGTCAAATGGCCCAGTTTTTACTAGGTCTTGCATATTCTGGTTTAGACAACACACACCAAAACACCCATGGCAGAATCAAGTCCAATGCTGCCTATGCAGACACAAATCTGGAGCAGCCTTTACTTAGGATAAAGTAGCCCTGGATTTTCATGGAGTTTCTAAGAAACTCTGTGGTAAAAGTGTACTGTTTAGACAATGACTCCTTACTGTTCCAGTGGATGATTCATCTGAGAAGCCCCTCCTCCAGTTGCCTTTCTGATGCAGAAATGGGGTGCCTGGCCCAATGGGTGTAGCCAGGCGCCCCATTTCAACATCAGACAGGCGACTGGGGGATCACCCCCCTGGAAAGGTAAGGAGTTGCCCTGGCTCCTGGGTTGGTGTGGGGAATGGATGTGTGTACACATGCCTGAACCTGCGCTGACCCAGGGACTTACCCAAGTGAGCACCAGAGGCAGAATAGCAGGGCTCAGCCCATGCTATCCTGCCTCTTCTGCTCAGGCCCTATGTGGATTTGACAACGAGCCCAAAATGTTCCTGAACAAAGAAACTTCATATACCATTCTGGCTACCAGCACATCTGAATCTATTGGAATGCTTTCCACTCTGGGATGCACTTGCAGATATGTGTTCATTGATGTGCAGAATTGTGGAGCAGTCTTGCTAGTCCACAAAAATAAAGTAAAGAACTAAGAAATTGCTGTGATAACTTAATGTTAACATTAAATTCTTGTAAAAAATAAAATTAAAAATAGAAGCTTCCAAATGAAAGCCTGGGAAATTGCCTGTGTACTACAAATAATAATAATAATATATTTTTTTATTTATAGCCTGCTCCTCTGTATCCAATTGGAGCGGGTTGCATCAATTAAAAAATACAAGATAAAATATACACGACCCATACCCAACCACCCGCCCCTTAAAATTGAATTAAACTAACATCAATTAAAACGACATAGTAAAAATTACAATTTAAAACAGCAACCCATTGCATAGACATCAGGGTCAAGATGTTAAAGTGTTAATGGGAGAGCGTAACCCAAACAGAGCCGGGAGGTTAAGGACTTTCTGGGAAAGCCTGCTCGAAGAGATGCGTCTTCAAGGCTTTTTAAAAGCAATCAGAAGATGTAATAAGACGCATCTCATCCGGAAGGTCATTCCATAGCCTGGGAGTGACAGTCGAAAAGGCCCTCTGGGAGGTCTGTGTCAGCCTAGTCTTCATAGGCTGCAACAGGTTCCTCCCAGAAGACCAGAGTGTGCGGGGGGATTCGATTGGGAGGAGACGGTCCCTCAGATAAGATGGACCCAAGCCATATGCCTAGTAAACACTTTAAAAACCATTCAGTAACTTCCTTTTCAATAAGTATAAATGAGATTCCACTTTATCTTAATATAAATAAACATATTCATTAAAAGGTGATTTTCTGATCCAGTTTGTGATTGATTGAATTGGCAGTACTTTAAATGCTGTATCATTGGTTTTAAGGCATGGTTTAAAATATAAATATTGTCATTGACTTGGTTTCTAGGCAAAATCCTTGTTTGGTGACTAGAGCAACATACATTGATGTCCTTGTCTTGCTGAATAATTATCTTGGAAAATCCAGAATGAAAGGTAAGTTTGAGTTAATGTATCACTTTCCTACTAGTGAGTGAGTGCAGAGACCTGTATTTTGGCTGGTGGAATATGTTTCATGAGATATAAGGTTCTCAAACTTCATAAAGCATCAAAGTTGGAGAAAGAAGCTATTTCATGTTTAATGGAGACAAAACAATATCATGTCAGTGGTCTTGTGGCTAATTGCTATCAAGTTGGCTTTGATTTATGGCCAACCCTATAAATGATTGATCTCCAAGATACCATGTCATCAGCAGCTCTTCTCAGGTCCTACAAACCCAAAGCTATAGCTTTTGTGATCGAGTCTGTCCACCTTTAATGTGGTCTCTTTCTGTTTTCCCCACAGTACTAAGCATTATTGACCTTTATGAGTCATGCTGTCTCGTGATATGGTCAAAGTAAAATAAGTATGAAGTTATCTTGATATTATTTGATTAGACTTTGTGTTATATCCCCTGACCACATTTGCTTCATTTCTCCTCACTTTTAATGCCACTCAGGATTTTGATGTGTAATTATCTGATTGAAAATGTTCTTGTAATGATGGTACCATCTCCTGCTCCTGAGTAGAAGAGGTCATCTAAGGACCAAAACAGATGGGCCAAAAGCGCCGGCTTTAGGCTGATCTGGGGGTGTGGTGTTCAGATTATGCATGCCCCTGGATGGTGATGAAGCTGCGCCACAGCTGCCTAAGACGGCCCAAACCCAGCTGCAAAAGGAAACACAAGAAAAGTGCTCCTTGCTGGCAGTCTGGTGCAGACTGCAGTGCTTGGTTGCCGTGGTTCCGTGCCAAACAGGAGCAATTGGGGCAGAAGCAATCTCTGGCCACTTCTTTTGCCTCATTTGCTTGACCCCTAAGTGAATATCATCTAACTGCCACCAAACCATGTGGCTCAGTAACTCAGTGGAAGTTATTTATGGTCTCAACTTCCACTTTTTCATCTTTGTCTGTAGAGATTCCCACACCCCTGTTTGTGAGATATGAATCCTAGACCTGCACAAACCAAGCCAAGGCATGTGAAAAGAGTGTGAAAAAAGAGGACATCTTTAAAAGAAAGTTTTTTTTTTAAATTCTAAGCAGGCAATTTACATTAGTAAAAGGGTATCTTGTATATAAAGGCACTCTCAGGCATCACTTAGGAGTAGTTACAAATCAAACATATAGGTGTGTTAGTCTGTAGAATCAGTATGTTGAGAGATCTTGTAGCACCTTTAAGGCTAACTAACCATGAGCATTCATAGACTTAAGCTACCTAAGTATCTGAGGAAGTAGGCTTAAGTCTATTAAAGCTCATGTTGCCAACTTGTTTCTTCCAGTTTGCTACAAGATCTTTGTATATACTGAATAGTTACAAAGTTACCAACAACCTAGGGGAGTCTAGGTTAAAAAATAATTCCCTAATGTGACTGGCTAAACATCCCTATTTAACTCATGATACAGATGGAATTCTGGGTGTTGGATGTTCATGGGGAGTCTGCATGCCTTTGCCCAACCTATGACTAGGCTTCCCCTAGGTGAGGCAGGCACCTCATTCCGTTTGTCTCTTTCTCTATGTCTTGTGTCACCCTGAGGTTTGTATAGCCTCTCATTGGGAAACATCTCAAAGCTTTCATACTTTTGCCCAACTGTTCATTCTCATTGGGCAGTTGTCTTTTGTGATCTCTCTTGCTGGTCCATGACAGTGAGCTCCAATAAATGTAACTTGAATCAACATATCCTTATCCCTTTGTTTACCCAGAGGGGAGACTATATCTGTCAGCTCTGTTGCACAGAGCTCTCCCATTATCACAGTCCCATTCCTGTCCACTTTAGCTCCCTCACCCAAAGAAATATTTATACATCCTATTTCTTGTTTTAGAATGCCTAGCTTCTCCTGATTCATGTTCCTTCCACTCCATGCTTCTTTCCCCAGATTCCTTGCCACTGCCTTGGTTCCCATATCAGGAGAAAAATGGAATATAAATTAAACAAGCAAAGAAAGAAACATGTGCATTGTGATGCATCTGACTTTTTTCACCTCTAAGCATATCTACTGTTGAACATCCTTTTTGCTTAAATCCAGTTGCATCATTAGACACAGCCCTACTTGTACTTGTCCTCTGCTCTTGCTCAGTAGCTGGTTGAATCTTTTGTTTAATTTTTTGTTCCCTCATCATAGGATTTTCATGGTAGAATATATACAGAAGTGGTTTACTTGTGCCTCCTTTTGTAATAAGCTATAATGTTATTGCTGTTGTCTCTGAAAGATCTTCTGTCAGTGTCTATCTCTCTCACACACACAGTTCTTTTGCTGCACAGTAGCTGCTTGGCATATTGCTGCCATCAGCACAGCCTCTTGCTTCACAGGAGCATACAGCCATAGTGTCAAAAGGGACTAAGACAATATGACATTGTGAAAAGGGGACTTAGGAAAATAAACCCACAACTCCCTATCCCTAGCAGTAGCAATAAATAAGTAAAAACATGGTTTTCATTTCTTGGTCTAACCATGACACATGCACAAAACCAGGAAAAAAGGAGATAGATATCAAATAAATGAATTTTTTAAAAAGGAATTTTTTTTGTGTCCTATTGAATCTTATACAAATGCATTCTTATAACATTAAATGCTAAGATAAGTCACCATTGTTGCTTGAAATCTTTCTAATAATTATTCTAAGAAAGAATAATGTATATTCTAATATACACCAGTGAGCATGCTATCAGTGTTTTTATTGTATAAATATTACTTAATAGTAATCTTATGTCATCTACAGTAAAAAATACTGTGCAGCCTGGATTGCTTTCAATAGTATTAGGACAAACAATACTTCACTTGCTTAGCTAATTGAATATTATGAACATGAAATTTGTGAAGTATAGTTTTATTTTATTTATATATACCCCGCTCTTCAGCCCTAAAGGCTATCAGAGCAGCTTACAATTATTATTTCAATTAGATGGTTCCCTGCCCTCAGGCTTACAATCTAAGAAGACACGACACAAAAGGAGAAAGCAATGGTGGTGGGGAAGAGGATTAGGTCCAAAAGTTCTTCTCTTCCTCTGATGCCTGGACCAATGGAGGGAGGGCTCTGCTTCATAATCTAGGACAGACCTGATGGAGTTTGGCCAGTCCTTTCACTCCCTCCTAGGCCAGATGGTGTTGCCATGGAGAGAGGGCACTTCACCTTGAGGCCAGTCTCAATGGTGTTGCTAACCTCTCCTTTCACTCCCTCCTAGGCCAGATGGTGTTGCCATGGAGAGAGGGCACTTCAACTTGAGGCCAGTCCCAATGGTGTTGCTAGGCCTCTCCTTCACTCCCTCTTAGGCCAGATGGTGTTGCCATGGAGAGAGGGCACTTCAACTTGAGGGCAGTCTCAATGGTTTGAACCCACTCTTAGAATTTCATCTCATATAAAGACACTCAAGTGATCCTGTCTAGCAGAACCTACCATTCTCTTGCTCTTGTATCTTCATTCCCTACTTACTTCTCCATTTTGGATGCAATTGCTGTTACGGCAGGTTGGACTCCACTTACAGCACGGGTGGGGAAGCTCTTCCAGTCTAATTTAATATTAGAGGTGTTATTGCGGTTGAGTGGGACAAAAAGAAAAAAGCAGCAACCAGAAATTCAGTACAGTTAATCCCATAAATATTAAATTCTCTTTGAGAACTTAAATCAGTCTTAAATTGTGGGAAATAGGCCATGTTAGAATGTCCTGCAGTGTTTAATACTGTCCTAATATGGAACCTTGTGTTTGCACTTCAAACTGCAATTTCCAACTGCAACCATGCCATCCATATTGTATGGTAAAGGCAGCTATCCTTCCTCTTAATGTACTGATTCCCTTTTGAGAATAACTACAACCACTCAAGATGGTCCACAAATATATGCAATTTGTTTCATCAGTGTGGAGCTGCCTTCTATACCATACTGTACTAGTCTATTTAGCCTATTTTCTTTTGACAAATAAAAACTTGTTCCACTCAGGCTGATGGAGGAGCTTCACAGTCTTGTATATTTTGAAGCACACTGGAAAATTGTGAAAATGGTTGTAGTAAGGGAAAAATTACAGTTACCTCTAAATGAAGCTGATATGAAAAGCCTGTTGCACCTCTAGTGCCAATTGTTTCTTACATCAGTGCCAGAGTAGGACTTAGAGGTTCAAGATGAAACATTCCACTTCTAAGTACAATTATGTTTTTGAAATATTTCTCATACAGAATTTTGAAATTCAGATTTTAAAATATTTTTCCATCTGTTGCTTACAGCCAAATATATTTAAACTTTACTTAGTGCATAGTCTTCTAATCTCTGTTTGATTCCCTGCTGTTCCTCTCTTTACCATAGGGATGGGCAATTGCAGTGGGTTTAGTGGGGCAAACTTGTTCCTCCAGTCCAGGGAATGCACACACTGCCAAATAAGGCAAAAAAACTAACAGAAGTGGCTAGAAGTCCACGTCTGGTGTTTAAAAACCAGTCTAATTTCATATTCAAACAGTATTTGGGGTGGTATTGGCTGCAGCCTATTTAAAAGGTGGAATTGCTTTTCCCACAGGCTTCCATGTAAGGAAATTAATCCACTCTGGAGACCAGAAAGAGGACAATTCAGGGAGTCTGGAAGAGTTGGGGGCTGCAAAAAGGGCATTTGGGGACAGCATGCAAACCCAGGGTTGTTGTTTGCCTACCACTGGTCTACAAATAACCTGAGACTGAGTATTATTTATATATAATATTTATATATTACTTTTTTAATGTATTGTTCTTCCTTCCTTCACACCAATTGATGTCCCTTATGGTTAGCGTAATCTGCCACTACTCTGGGTTATAAGCACTGCTACTGAAAGTGGTGGTAGGGAAAGAAAGAAACAGTTGTAGCCAGTGGACACAACTGTGGTGCTGACCTCCAGCACATTGCAGGGAGGGGGGTGATTGCCGTTCTCCAAATCAGATAGCATGGGAAGCACTGCTTCAAAGGACAACTATGATTGGAATAGGGAAGCCTATTTTTATTAATCGATGATAAAAGAACCCATTGTAGCCAACAAACAACTATAAGAAAGATAGTATGATCAAAGGCCATTGCACAAAAGTATGCTTAGAAATGGCTGAGCTTTACTTAATGCTAAATAGTTGTTTACAATGATATAAAATAGAGTACAGTACTTGTTATTCTTGCCACATGTGTTGTGTATCTTAAAGACATGAAAGCAAATCAATCTCTCTCAAATAACAGTTTATTTTAATCTTACCATAGACATGAAACTGTATGGAGAAATTTTAAGAAAATGGAACATAATTTATGTTGTACTTTTGCATCATTTATTTATAAATATTCAAAAGTGATATATATGAAGTTCTCCAGTACACAAACATATAATGGTTAAAAGCAATGCCCAATGTTCTTATCTAAGACAAATATATTTTCAGTTTGTCATTAATTATACATGGTCCTTAACTTGATTTTCAGCCAGATGTAATAAATACATGTCATTTCTGTTTCTGTTTTATCTCAACCCCAAATATGTTTCAATGACCTGTTGTTGAAAACAGTGATGAAATTTTTGAATTGTTTGTTTAAATGATATGTTCTAGTTGTAGATCATTTTAATAATGAACTTGTAGTACTTGCTTTCAAAGAAGTTAAATGTTATTTAAATAATCATTCCTGTGAGCTGTCATGAAGATTAGGAATGGTTAAGTGGTAGGGGCCATGAAAAATAGTTTTAAAAGTGCCAAACCCTGTGTCTGTAATCATAAATATATGACAGGAATAAATATTGGACCAAATCTTGTTGAAATTTTAAGCATAGCCAAAAAAAGAAGAATAAAATAAACTGCCCTGTGAACTTTTTTTCCTGAACGGTGTGGTAAACATAAATACTCTCGCTAGATAAATAGATAGGCAGTGGCACCACATACACACTTGTTTTTATGGTATGGTCTAATTAGGTTAAATGTAACAAAATTCATCTGATAAAATTCAAAATATTTTTTCTTTTTAGTTCATAAATTTTGGATAGAGATGTGTTTCTTGGATATTAGGATTGACAAGTAATATGCAAAAGGCCAGCTCTCCTTGTACGTTTACATTTACATTTATGGCAGTAGTGAGACTAAGGGAAGAAACAGACCAGTGGCTTGGAGCTGACTCTGGCTGCTCCAGCCACAACCAACCCGTTCTACCAGGGACCATGGTGACTAGAAAGCAGGCTGCTGCTGCGGTCCCATATGGGCTTGACAGCAAGGAGCAAATTTTGCCTCTCCTTTTTCCAGTGGCCTCGGGCTGCCTTAGGTGGCCTCAGAGCAGCTTCCAGCCACTTCAGGGCATGTGATGTCTGCACGCCATCCCCTCCCCTCCAAGTAGCCCAAAGCCACTCCTTTTGGTCTATCTGTTTCAGGCCTAAGTGTTGCCTTATTTCATAGTGTTGGCTTTTTGCTCTCACTTCTAAGGTTAGAATACACAGCTTCAGTGAAATAAGTTGGTTTCTGTTGTGTACCTTGAAGTTGTTTCTGACTTATGGTTCCTAAGGTGAACCTATCCTGTTGTTTTCTGGGCAAGATTTGTTCAGAGGAGGTTTGCCATTGCCTTCTCCTGAGTCTAAGACCATGTGACTTGCCCAAGATCACTCAGAGCTGAAGCACATGTCCTGGAAGGAGCAGTGTTTAGCCACAGCTACCAGACAGCCCTCTCCCAAAGTTGGCTGCATCACTGAATGGGCTGCCAGAAGGAGTGGATTTAATCTACTTTTGAAAAGTCTGGCACCTGCTGCCTCTGTGTGGTTTTGGAGTGGCTTCCGGCCACTATGGGGACATGCATCATCTGAACGCCATGCCCCTGAAGCTCCTTGAATCTGTTTCTTTTGATCTGTCTGTTTCAGGCCTCAGTGGGTTTCATGGCCAAACCAGGGTACGGACCCTAGTCTCCAGAGTCATAGACCAACGCTTAACCACTAACCGTGCAGGCTCCACAGAATATAAATCCTCAGTGAAATTAGTACTTTATTTAAATATATTTTATCAGCCTTTGTATCTGTATCATTTATATCTGTATCATTATGTTTTTTTTCCCTTTCAGAGGTGGGAGAAGTGGGAAATTGGCTTTTAGCAGCTCCCCCTTTTTTCTATGTGCATATGGAAGTAATCTCCACCAATACAACTTTAGAATTGTAGGGTTGTAATGAACCCCAAGATCATTTAGTAAAATCAACACCAAATGCAGGAATCCATAATGAAATCTTTCTGATTGGGGATCATCCTATATCTGTTTTTAAAGCTCCAAAGAAGAAGACCCCACTACCTTTTGAGTTAGTCCATTCCATTGTTGAAGAGCTCATACTTTTAGGTAGTTCTTCCTGATGTTCAGTCAAATATTATGTTTCCAAGTGATCTAGGGCTTTGAATGTCATCACCAGCACCTTGAATTTGGAAATGAATTGAATTCTTAAGTCTTTAAGCATTCTGTTTTTTTAAATAAAAGATTCAGGGATACAGTATCAAAACTGCCTCAGTTACATGTTTCTTGTACCATTTAGAGCTTGTGATCTATTTGTAAACTTCATCTTCAGCTTTCACCCACCAATCCAACCCCAGGAGTGGTGAGTGAGCAGAATCCTTGTACCCAGCTGTATATGTGCAGCCCTGTGTGGTCTGCATAAGGATCTGTGAAATGGGAGCTAATGCAAAACAGCAGCTTCAGGAGAAAATTGCAGCAAGGTCCAAAATTATGTAGTATAGTATATTGGATATCTATGACTGAGTCATTTGATGACATTTTTTCTTACCTTAAAAGCTGCTGAAGGCAAGAGGCAAATTAGACTTCAGTTAGACTGAAGCAGCAGTGCTGGGGGGAGGTTTTGCCCTTTTGCCTTATGTTGTTTTCCCAGTCATTGAATTTTCCTCCATTGAAACTGTCAGATGAAAAGGGCAAGTACTTCTGCCTCTCTCCACCCCCACCCCTGTCCCCCACGGAACTAATAACACAAAATAAAATATCCAAAGCCATGGCCCCAAATCAATCTGGACCCTCCTCCAGTTGTTTTCAGGATTTGAAAATGATGACAGGAGAACCAGTCAGACTGAGTATCCATCTTGTCTAATTTATCGTTAGATAAGGGATGATTAGGAGAAACTGTTGCAGTTATATAATCCCATATTGCCTCTTTCTTGTATAGAATTGCATAGCAGCTGTGACAGAGAAAAATGTCTCTGTTTGCTCCAGAATCATCCTCTACATCTGGAACATCACAGCCACCCCTTAAAGTCAGGTATGGGGAACCTTTGACCCTCCAGATGTTTTTGTCTACAAGCTTTTATAACTGCCAACAATCAAAGGAATAGTGTGCCAAGACATCTGGGTGGTGTTCCCACTATGATTAAATCTAATTGCTGATCAGGTTATATGACCATTGTTCCCATTTGAAACCGGTTCCAACCTTACTGTGATTGGTTTCAATCACGATGAAGTGAGGTAAATGCAAAAACTCCTACTCTTTCCTGACACTAATTCTTTGGCAGTTCTTTTGGAAAAAATAGATTCCGAAGCATGTTCTACAAGTGGGAACAACGGATCTGAATCACATCATTCTGGAGGGAAGAGACTAATGACAGGGAGGTATTTACAATTTCCCCTCAGTTTTTGGTAAATCCACTATCTCCCCCCCCCCCAGCGCTGCCTTTGTGCTTATGGTGTGAAATGTTCCCAACCCAGGCTGCCACTTGCGTCACCAATGATGCGCAGACGATTGTCATGCATTTTGAAGTGGCTCAAATTACAGTAATGGGGATGTCAATCATGCCAAAGAAGAAGCAATTATAGTGGGATAATGAAAAGATCCTCTTTCATAGTGGGAAGGATGGACCTTTTGGAATCGATTCACTGAGATGGAACGAAGGTGAATTGCAAACCAGTTTAAATGTAAGTGAGAATGGGGCCCTGGATGGACAAACATTCCTCATCTCTGCATTTGTTTATTCATTTAATTTATATACTGCCTTTCTCCTGACGTATGATCCAGTACAGATACAAACCTGATAATATGAGCATTTTAAATGTCTCTCACATTCCAACCCAGTGGGACACTGTTCTTTACTTTGAGAGTCACAACATTACTATATGTACTCATGTATAAGTCTATAAATTTTTAGCTAGGTCAACTTATTCACAGGTTAATGTAAGAACTGTACCTTAATTATTTTTTTTACGGAGCCATCTCCTCTATGGTGGTGAAAGTGGTGAAAGTCAAGAGCTTATTCTGTCCCAGGACACCCTACTGACACCCTACGGAAGCACTGACTCCTCTCTCTGCTACACCACCACATCTGGCCTTTTAAAATGCTTGGGTGGCAAATCACAGCAGTGGCAGCTCTTTGGTGCTTTCCCTTAAAGGAGAGTCAAGAGCGTAGAGGGGTCAGTGCTTCTTTTAGGTTCTCCCAAGACAGAGTAAGCACTTGTGTTTCACCCCTCTACTCAGAGAAGAAAATAGTTCACTTTTTGATAAGAATTAATTTTATACCTTGTGGTGAACCACCAAGTTTCTATGATGACAGCACCCTGGGCCTTTTAATCCCACCAAAATATGTGGTGAACACTTTCTTGTTCACTCACCACCTATCTTTTACTGAGGCACTGATAACTTTGGTAGCATGTATCAAAGGTTCACAGAGGCCAAGTGTTATTTCAAAACATCAACCAAGTTTATTTATTAAACAAATAAATAAATATTGAAATATAATGAAAACTTTGTTTTTCTTGTTGCTTAGGTCCCAAAGTTCCTTAAACCCCCAATAATCCTACAGCCAATTAGGCAATCTTAACTCTAATGCCACAATCACAATCTTCCCTTAACTGCTGGCTTGCTTTGAGTCTTTTCCCTAACTCCCTCAAGCCTGTCTAGTCCCCTCCTGGACTCTTCAAACTAACCTACAATTGTTCCCTCAGGAAGCCTAAGAGCACCCTCCCTCTGATGTGTCTCTTCCCCTCAAAATTCCATCTCTGCTCAGGCTCTTATATAGCCCTGCCCAGCCAGCTCCCCATTGGCTGGACACCTGGTGCTCTGTGATTGGCTGTTCCCTCGGCCTGCTCACTACACACCTTAACCCCTGTCTTTATTCTTTTTGGTATATATGCATTTTCTTAGTACCTCTTAGCCTGGTTGCCTCCACACACATCACACAACCATCATTCTCTGCTCATCCATTCAGCCTTTAGTGTGAGCAAAAACAGTTATGCATGCCAGAATTTTGTAAGTTCTTTGGCATAGCTTTCCTTTGTTCCTTCTTTTACATCCTTTGTTACATGACCCTAGGTCTTAACATCAACCTATCCACAGGTCATAGCAAAAGCCATTATTTTGGTCCCAAAACTTGCCCTCGACTTACATGAGGTCAACTTATACACTACGAGGGGGTATCCAAAAGTTTTAATGATCACCTTTTTAAAAAATTGACAAAGTTTGATTTGTAGTTCTTAACGTATCTCTATGTATTCAGTATCTAGATTTATACATTTTTCTCAGCGTATCTTGACCCTCTGAATACCTGATATTGTAGAAGCCTGCAGATTGCGCCTGATGAGGATTTTACACTTTAGTCATTTCTGGCACAGCCAGTCAAAAAAATAAAGGATGCAATGAGCTGATTTTCAAAGCAAGGTGCACTTAGGGACCAATTATGACATTGACAAAATTTCATCAATATGCCATAATAACTTCCGGGTGATAATTATTGCTTTACGATACCCCCTCGTAAGGCGCAGTCTGCAGACGTCTACAATATCAGGTATTCAGAGGGTCAAGATACGCTGGGAAAAATGTATAAATCTAGATAATGACTACATAGAGATAAGTTAACAATTACAAACCAAAACAAACTTTCTGTCAATTTTTTAAAAAGGTGATCATTAAGACTTTTGGATACTGCATTGGTTTTCTTTCACCCTTTTTTTTTGGGGGGGGGGGGGTCCTCTGGTGTTATTTTGGCTTGGATCCTCTTTAAACTACAGTCACTTCTTCCTTAAAGTCACTTTCACATTCTCTGGTCTCATGTTTAAACCCCTCTAGTGCTCCAAAATAAGATTTAGAAGAATATATTGATAACATGCTAGCCAAAGTAGCCACCCACTCTTGGCTACTTAAATAAGGAACAATCTCTCTCTCTCTCTCCCTCCCTCTCTCTCTCTGTAATTTCTTTATTACTATCCATAATTATTTACTCTCAAATGCTATAGTATAGCTGAGCATATAAGTTGCAGTGAGAAGACATGAGCAAAATGCTTACATTTTAAAAACTTCTGTAGGGGAATAAGTGAATCCAGCTGGTCAAAATTGTCTATCAGTCCTTTGACAGTAAGTAAATGATGCTGAACATAGCATATCAACATATTTTTAACATTGCAAGTTAAGTCAGTTGGCCATTTGGAAGTTAGTGGTATGTGCTATTAATTGGGCAAGACAAAACGGATCAAGTTTGTGAGAAAGACAATTTTACATTAGATTGAGCATTTCATTTCATGGTAGTATGAAAAATCCACTATAGATGAGCTTGTAAATCATGGTAGGCTCTGGTTTACATGGCAGAGCACCAAAATGTGGCATATCCTCGTGATTTCTGGTGTTTTTCTCTTTCCTCCTTTGGTCAGTTCTTGTTAAGGAACAGACAGCTGTGGAAAAACACTGGATACAAAGTATGGCTGCAGGTTTATTTGTCATGACAAGCTGTGGTTCAAAATAAGCCAGCATTCCTATTCTGTTTTGTGGTGGCAAGCAATGGTTTCTTGGCAAAGTGGGTTCACATATCACAACAAGCCATATTTCAACAAAGCTTACAATGGCTAGTAAAGTTTACATTCTTACCTTTTCCCTCATATACCGTCCGTTCAGGCTCACAGGGGCCTTCATATGTGCTATGGAGCACATTTAGACCAGTACTTTTTTTATCTTAATTTTGGGAAATGCTTTCTAAGAGACATTCTAAACTCACAGCTTCATTTAGAATATTCAGTACTTTAAAATTCACCAAAAATTTCAAAGATTAGGCAGCTGTTGCTGTTCAAATGAAACATGGCTCACCTATGTGAGGGTCAGCTATATATACTAAATGATTAGAATTTTTTTAAAATTTAGAAACGTCTCTGTTTTGTTGAAAGAGAACAGATAATAGACAAAAACATACTAAGTTCTCAGATCAAAGCATTTCTTTGCAGAAAATGTTTCATTTGCCATGCACTAAAAATAACTATGCACAAATATCTCAGTTTAATATCAAAGCCTCTTGAAAGTGCTTTGGATGTAACTTAAAAATAGTAGTTCTCAACACATGATAATAAAGATGGCTTGCATTCTTGTGCAACCACAGTGGATTTTTCTCTTGAAAACATAGTATCCTGTTTATGTATATCTAAATGTCACACTTATAAATAATTGCACTGCTCTACAATACATAAAGGCTTTGCTCTTGTTTCTATTCAAGGCCTCAGACAGATAGCCCAAAAGGGTCTCCCTCGGGCTGCACTGCAGGCATGGTGTTCAGATAATGCATTCCCTGAGTACAGTGGGAAGCCACCGTGGGGCTGCCTCATCCTTGAAGAACCGGGCCAAAAAGGAGCTGTAAACTGCTGCTCCTTTTTGTTGTTCAGGGCTTCAGCGGCGTCCTGGATCAGGGATGGGCATGTGCAGCTGCCGCAGTCTTGCAGCAAATGGCGGTAGTGCAGTCCCGGCGCAGGCCTATTGCACTGTCTGTTTTCCTCCCAGTGACATGGAAATCTATTACTGTGGTTTATTTCAAGGACAGTGAAATAAATAAAAGTAATGCAGTATTACACAAGACTACTTGGACATAAGTCCCATTTAGTTCAGTTAGGGCTGAAACAGACAGCCACGAAGGGGCAGCTTGAAGCCGCCCCCTCTGAAGATGCCTCAGGATCAAGGCAAACATATGCTGCAGTCCCGAAGGTACCCTCCACTGCCAACCCAAATAGGAGCAGAAAAGATCTACTCCTTTTTGTGCCCGTCACAACCCCCAGGTGGCTTCCAGATGCTCTGGAGGAGTGCACTGTCAAAATGCCGCACCCCTGGAGCAGCTTGAAGCCACTCCTGTCTGGTTGGCTGTTTCGCCCCAGGGCAGCTTCTGGGTAGCTTGGGGGCATGCACCATCAAAACGCTATGCCCTCAAGGCACCCGGAAGCTGGATTTTCTGGCCAGTCTGTTCAAGATCTTTGTATTCCTTCCAGGTAAGTGTTCATAGCCTCATAGCCTCATTTTGAATTCCTACATAAACCAGTCTCAGTGTTTGACTTAGCAGGTTTATGGATCACATCCTTGGTTTCTTCTACATGTATTTTAAAATTAAACTTCAATTATTGTTGGTATTTATTTAAGGAATAGTCATAGATGAGTACCAAAGTCAGGGTTGTCCATGCCATCATATTTCCAATTTCTGTGTATGGTTGTGAAATGTGGACAGTAAAGAAAGATTAAGAAAACAAGCAGCTCATTTGAAATGTGGTTCTAGATTAGAGTTTTGTGGATACCCTGGTCTGCCAAAAGGACAAGAGCAAATCAAGTCTGAACTCTCTCTAGAAACTAAGGTGATTAAAGCTGAGACTATTCTATCATGGCCATATCGTGAGAAGACATGACATAGTAGAAAGGACAGTAATGCTTTGTAAGGTAAAGGAAAAAAAGGAAGGCCCCATGACAGGTGGATAGACTCAATCAGGGGAGCCACAGCCTTGAGTTTGCAAGACCTGAGCAGGGCTGTTGATAACAGGGGAATTGGAGATCTCTCATTCTCGGATGGCCCATAAGTCAAAGTCAATTTGACAGCTGTTAACAACAGGTAAGTGGGCATTTGAATGCATCTTGCTCACACCATACTATACATGTGATGAACACTAGAAGGAACCAAAACAGGATAATTAAGAAGCAAGAAGCAAGTGGACATGCAGGGGTAGCTGTGTTGGCAATTTAGTAAATTTAAACAAAAATCCACTAAACAGTGATACCGCTATTGGTCAACCGAAATGCACAAAATTAGAGATGCTAAAGATACCCTCTAAGGACAGAAACAACAAAATTCAGGCATCTTAACTAACATCTCTAATTTTTCTCTTGTTTGTTATGTAACATCTTGCCTGATGAAGAAGCCAGTGGAGCTTTGAAAGCTTGCAACAAGGAAATTGTACATTTCGGTTGGCCAATAAAGGCATCACTGGTGGATTTTTGTGAGAAGCAAGTGAGTTCGTGGTAATGATGAAGTTTGCAGAAATTTAACAAAAAGAGGGAGAGAGAAAATGTTAACATAGGCAATCATTCCTTTTCCCCATAGCTTACTCGGGATTATGTTTGGCAGTTACAGAGTCTGTCAAGTGGAAAAGAAGACTATGGGAAGGGGTGAATAAGAGTCCTGTCAGTCTTTAAAGCTTTTAGTATCCTGGAGGTAGGATGCTAGAAACCTTGAAAAACAATACTCTTGATTGAAGGGAGGAATTTGAAACAGAACACTGCAACTTGGGTGGCAGTCAAACCACCCTGTCAAATTTTAAAACGTTTGCCGCCATGTCCTGAAGATTTATACCACCTCACTCTTTCATCTAGTTTTAGAATTTTAATTTGAAATTGGCTGCTAGAGCTTGGTCACCAACTGAAAATGCTCTAGAAAATTTAGGGGCAACTTGGAACTTAGAACTACAACTATTGGAACAATCCTTAGATTTTGTAATACCGGGGGGGGGGGGGGGGGCTAGTTCAGGGCAAAGTTATTTCCCAGATTCTCTATGGTGCCACTATTTGGGGATGAGATAACTCCCAGATGGGTAAACTGGGGTCTTTCAGAATACATTTCTCAATAAATGGTTAATATTTCCACCTGGCACTCCTGCAGTTCTACTCTGTGCAGAGATCAGTCTTCCTTCCATTAGATCTTGTATTAAATTTACTTTATATAACTCCTGGAGAATTGTAAAAGATTCCTCAGTTAGGGTTTTCCCCAGGTTATGTTTTGAACAGCTGACAAATTGCAAAGTTTGGAGTTCAAGATATCACAAATTGCTTGAATCATATCCTATTCCGCCTGACAATTTTCCATCTTGAAGAGAAGAGAAGCTTTTTAAATTATTTTTGATCATGGCACTCAACTGGCTGTTAACAACTCTAAATTTTCAGAATAGTATATACTTTATAAATTTGACCATTAAAAGGCTGTTTATTTGACAAAGCTCGCACTCCCAAAACTTAGGCAACTTTTTATAGCCCATGGTTTCCAAACTGGCTACAGCTATGATTGATGGCAGATACTCCCCATCTGTATTTGTGGGGCCCCAGAAATTTGGCTCATTATTGTTCTCCTGTTCATTACAATCTGAACCTAGAACCAAATTTCTGCAATCTGTACTGTCCTATTTATGTCCTAATACAGTGGTCCCCCAGGTTATGAATCCCCCGGGGTACGAAAACCCTGGGATCCAAAAGAGCCGGGGCTGGAAAAAACGGCCCCGGGTTACGAAAAAAATCCCAGGTTGCGAAAGAAAAGCGGCGCGAAATTCAAATGGCGCAAAGTTTTTTCCTATACTTACAGTGGTCCCCCGGTTTGCGAACGTTTTCGGCTTACGAAAGGGGTGCTGGAACGAATTACTTTCATAAACCGGGGGACCACTGTACAGGTTCAAAAAGATTTTTTATTTCCTCTCTGATGCTGACTCCTTAATAGCTAGGAAGGTTTCTCTGTACAGCACTGTGTAAATTTACAGCACTATATTAAATAAATAAACATTTGACTTGACAGCAATGAAAATTTGAGCAGGATTTATTGTTAATATTGCAGTTGATTACTCTGGGGATGGTCTTATCTAATTACAGTCTTTTTTATATTCTGTGTGCTTTAATTGTAACTAATTTTAATTTTTTTTATATGCAAGATTATGTTTATTTTATGTAGTACTTTTATATCGTTGTACACTCATGTCTGGCCTATGGCCAAACCATTAATAAATTACTACCAATTTTTTTGTTGTCAAATTTGAGGTATCTAGCAAAATGCCATTTTTTTATTATTAGTAGCTGAATGGTTCCTGACGCTGCACTGCCCAGATCGATACCTGATACCACAAAATAGGCCCAAAGACACCCCTGTTTTTCCTCTCCTACCGTTTTTTAACCTTGGGAATCTTACCAGCAGTACTTTGGATATCTCCTTCCTTGTTTTCTCACCCTGTTTTTAACCTCACAGTTTATTATTCTAAAAACAGGGGTGAGAAAAAAGGAGGGGCTGTCTAAAGTACTGTTGATAAGATTCCCAAGGTTAAAAAGCGGTAGGAGAGGAAAAATAGGATTGTCTTTGGGCCTCTTTTGTGGTATCAGGTATGGACCTGCTATGAACTTTAGGATCTTAGCATCAATATCTTGTTTTCCCTGTTTTTTTTTTCCTTGCTTCAGGAATCTTCATAGGTTGGACTGGACCTTGTGGTCCCTTCCAACTCAATGATTTTATGATTCTAAGTGTCTTAGAAACTGTTTGTTGTTGTTCTTGTTGTTGTTTTTGCTTTTATAACAAGATTTTTTAACAAGTTTTTTTAACTGGATCTGTACCCAAGACCCTCTAAAGGGTCCCTCTCATTATTTCTAAGCTCAAGAATCTTAACTGCTGTACGTTTCCCTATTCTGTTTTTAACCTTGGGAATCCTAGTAGCTTTGTTTTAGTGCTTTTCTTTCGTCCCCCCCCCCCCCTTCATTTTCCCCTTGGGAATCTTAGCAGGAATACCTCAGAGAGCTCTATCCTATTTTCTACCTATAATAATAATCCCGATGAGTTATGGTAGCCCATAACTTCTTGTAATTTTGACATGGAATTTGCCTCCTCAACAATAAAAAACACACATTTTGAAGAGCCACAAAATCCAGGAAGTTATGGTTACCCCTCCCCCCCCCTTTTCTTCTAAGAATTTGAACATGAAACA
Source organism: Urosaurus nigricauda (assembly GCA_034509955.1). Classification (NCBI taxonomy): domain Eukaryota; kingdom Metazoa; phylum Chordata; class Lepidosauria; order Squamata; family Phrynosomatidae; genus Urosaurus; species Urosaurus nigricauda. The sequence goes on along the minus strand of JAOEGL010000001.1, from coordinate 352,500,221 downwards.
TTGCTACTTGTATGACAACCAAAGACACTCTGCAAAAAAAGTTTTGTTTTTTAGGAAAGGTTATTATATTTAAAAAGAAAAAGAAAATACTACATTAATTTACATACATGTAATGCCATGTCACATAACACATAACATAAATCACACTGGACATAAACATAAAATTTAAATAAAACTCTTCTACTATCTTGCTTGTTTGAATTTATGAATCTGAATTCCATTACTACTTCCTCCAACTACCGAATCTCCCAAATATTTTACAATTGTCCCCTCCCCCCACAAATATCTGCTTTATCTTTGGTTTTTGCTCTAATATTTTTACATGCTTACTCTATTAAATTTACAAATAACATATGTTACTCTCTTCTATCTCGTTTGTTTCAGGTTATATAGCATTTCTTTATCTTTTCTTACTTGTTTAATTCCCTACTTTTTGTCCTCCTCCTCCTCCTCATCATCATCATCTTTATTTCTAGCCTGCTCCTCTGTGAGTACAATCGGAGCGGGGTACAACAAGATTAAAACATACAAATTAAAACACTTCATTGACCCATTTCCAGCCACCCTCCCCTTAAAAATAAATTAAATTGACAATAATTTAAAACCAACAACATTAAAAACATAATTCATCCTCCATAGTTCTTAGATTGAGGAGAAAAATAGCACCAGGCAAGGGGTCAAATTCAATTTATAGGTCCCGTTCAAAGCTGGGATCTAAGAGGTGTCAGGGAAGGCCTACCGGAAGAGATGCGTCCTAGTGCACAGTATTGCCCCACCTCTTTTTCATAAACTGCCTGATCTTGAAACTGGGCACTGCTGCTTGTATGACAACCAAAGATACTCTGCAAAATGTTGAGGCATATCTTCTGACTTCTTACTGAGTTATGACTCCTCCTCCTCCTCCTCCTCCTCCTCCTCCTCCTCCTCCGTCTTCTTCTTCCTTCTAAAGGTCCCCCTCTCCCAGTTTGGAATTTTTGACTGGAAACTCAGCACTGCATCTTGGACTATAACAAAAACCATCTGTTTAGCAAGATAACCCAGTGCGTTACAGGTGGAGCAAGAGAGATTTTCTCTTATTATTACAGATGTCATCCTTAGTTCGGTGTTGCTTCCCCCCCCCCCCCATGTCCTTACTTAAAAATGTCACCCTTCATAATTTCTGAGGTGACACTAATAGACATGAAGACAAATTCTTCAAATTTGATAGTGCCTCTTTTCACAAACCAATTCTCCCTTCCATTGTAACTTTGTCATCACAACATTTCCTAAATTGGCCAGAATCTGAGGGAATTAATTCTCATCAGTATTTGAAAATATCTCCTATTTTCTCCACCATCATTAAGTGTCTTTGAAAGTTCATTGGCCATTTTAGCCATCTTAGCATGCTGACCATGCTGTTCAACATTTATATAAAGCTGATGGGGAAGGTCATTAGGAATTTTGAGGTTGGGTGCCATCATTATGATAATGACACTCAGCTCTGCTTCTTGGAATTTGGACTTGAGGAACTGGAGCAGTGCATGGATGCTGCAACAGGTTGGATGAGGGTGAATAAACTGAAGCTAAATCCCAATAAAACAGAGGTTCTGTGGAATGATGCTTCTTGAATCTGGAAATTGGATACCGGTAGGTTACCTGCCCTGCATGGGGTTGAACTCCCCCTAAAGGAGCACATGTGTAGTATGGGAGTAATCCTAGATCCATCGTTAACAGAGGCCCAGAGAGATTTGGTGGCTTGGAGTGCTTGGGGAGAGCTTTGATTGTTCTGCCAGCTATGGCCTTTCCTAGACAGGGGTACCTTTTCCACAGTTGTCCATACACTGGTAACTTCCCAATTAGATAACTGCAATGCACTCTCTATGGGGTTGCCCTTGAAAACTGAAGCTAGGAAATTGCAGCTAGGGCAAAATGCAGCAGCTAGACTGCTCACTGGAATTCCATTCAGATATCATATAACACCTGTTCTGAAAGAATGTCATTGGCTCCCAATAAATTTCTCTAAACAGAGCCTGGAAGGCATCTCTTGGGGGCTCATTGATTGTGCGTTCCTGCATGTCAGGGGGTTGGACTGGATGGCCCTTGTTGTAGTGAACAGGCCACGGAGACAGCCAATCACAGAATCACAGAACACCAATGGGGAGCTGGCTGGGCAGGGCTATATAGGAGCCTGAGCAGAGAGAGAAAGGGTTTTTTTTTAATTGGGACTTTGAAGGGAAGAGACACCACAGAGGGAGGGTGTGCTCTTAGGTTCCTGAAGGGACAGGTGTAGGTTCATTCTTAGACCAGAGAAGGGTCTGAAGAGCCTGATAGGGGAATAGATAGACTTGAAGGAGTCTAGGAGAGAGTCTCATAGCAAGTCAGTTGTGACACTGAAGATAAGGTTGCCTGAGAGGCTGTAGTGTTAATGATTGAAGGAACTTGTGTAACTGAGAGCCAAAGCCTTAAAGATATTTCATATTTTATTTGTTTATTTTGTAAATAGACTTCATTCTTGTTTTGAAATACCACTTGGCCTCTGTGAACTATTGATACACGCTACCAAAGTTATCAGTGCCTCGTTGGAGATAGGTGGTGACGAACAGGGACGAGTTCGTCACGCTTGTGGTCTCTTCCAACTCTATGATTCTATGATTTCCTTTCTGAATTAAAGGTGCTGGCAATAACATTTAAAGCCTTAAACAGGTTGGGATCTCAACATTTGAGGGATCCCATCTCTATATGCCTGTCCAAGAATTGAGATCTATTGGAGAGGTCCTCTTCTGTGTCGAATCAGTAGGACAAATACATTGCTGGAAGACATAGGAGAGGGACTTTTATGTGGTGGCACCCTGCTTGTGGAGTTTCTTCCCACTAGAGGCCCAAATAATGCCAACATTGGAATAATGTCAGTGTCATGTTAAAACTTGGCTTTTTAACACTTTGTCTTGAATCAATGCAAATAAGCTCCACATCTTCATGCAAATCCCAGAAAATCTGTTTTAGCCTTGTAAAAAGTACCTCAATGTGAATGTAACACTTTGCTTCCAAATCATTGTGAAATCCTGCCAAGTCCTGATTCTTCTGCTCTCCATATATTCTCTATCATGACCTGAATGTTCACTTAAGTTATGATCTTTCAGTGCTTCACCTTAAACTATATAACCACCTTCTCTGTAGGAACGGGACAAAATAAAAAAAAAAATAAAACTTGGCTTTTAATTAAGGCCTTTGGGCCAAACTGGTTTTGTCCAGGCTGCACACCTTTTATGTTTCTATTATTCAAAAAAAAATTGTCTGTTTTTAATTGAGGAACCTTTTACTTTTCTTTTGTAATTATTTGTTTTAAACTGATTTTATTGTAAGATGCCCTGAGATCCCCGGATAAAGAGTGGGATATAATTAATTAGTTAGTTAGTTAGTTAACTATCCATTCTTTCCATATAGTAAAAAGCAATGGAATAGAAATAGACTTTTCCAGAAATAGCCATCAATTTAGTAATGTCTATCCACAACACCTCTAATAATAATAATAATAATAATAATAATAATAATCCCATTAAAATCTTTTAACAAATAAATAGAGTGGTGGATATCAAAGTGATAATAATGCATAACAACATAAAAGAACTGCTGGATAAAATTTAGGACTCATTAGTTTATCTTCCTGTTTTGAACAATAGACAAGGAAATTGTCTCACTCTAGAGATAGTTGTGTTCTTTATGTTCTTAATTTAGAAACCAGCCACCTCAATTTGAATTATTTCCAATTATTTCTTGGACAGATATACCTACAAGTGAATTCTAAATTATGAATGTATTTAACCTACCTGTTCAGATATTTACCTCCTGCTCTATTGCTGTTCCATTTTTCTTCATCCTGGCATAGGAAAATTGTGCAATGGTTGATCCTTCTGTCAGCATAGTTTTGTCTGCAAATAGAAGTGCCTCTTTAATTCAACTTAAGAACGGAGCCAGACATTTACTTTGGAAATTAATGTGCATATTGGTTTAATAAAAATTATGGCATTGACCAAGGAAAAGAGTTTGATTTAAGTAAGGCAGAAAAATAAATATGTAAATGGGAGTCAGGAAAGGTTTTGTTTTTGTTTTGTTTTTATTTTTTTGTCAAAGGTGAAAAAAATGAATACTTTTCTATCATTGGAAATGAGGTTTTTTTTTTCCTGGGAAATATTTTTTAAAGAAAAGGGTGGGGTGGAAGGGAATGTCAGAAACATTTGGTTGTTGCTTCAGATTATATAAACAAGTGTAAAAACTAATCCAGTAATTTGTGAGAACATTTTTGTTTGCTTAGTTGCGCTCTCCCCAATCAGATTACTAGTAAATGGACTGAAATAGGTGTCTGCTGTTTTGTGGGGGGCGGGAAGGTGTATGGGTAGATGTTTTGGACCAGATCATGAGGGGAGAGGGAGATTGTCTAAACAGAGTGTATGCCGTCTTTTGCAACAGTGCCCTTACTTCCTCCCCCAAGATCTCTTCCTCTGCCACAGGTGGATTCCTATTATTTGTGAACCTGTTCCACCAACACAGCCCAAATCTTTTAATTCCACAAATGAATCCCCTTTTTGGTAATGTGACAAGGCTTTAGACATGAGATGGCTAGCCAATGACTTCAAGTCACAGCAATATTAACTTTTTAAAAGGTTTACTAATCTAATATAAAAACAACTTTTGTTAGAGCTCCCAATTAGATCCTAAAATAAGAGAAAAATATTTTATTTCAGTTTACAGTAAATCCCAAGTGAGCAATAAGAAAACAAATAAAGCATAAATGAACTCTATCTAATCACAGTCCCTAAGAAATACAGGTCTTACACATTTCATATTCTCTTCCTCTCAGTTCCAGGCAAGCAGTTCTTTGTAGAAGCCAAAACTGTTTTCCCATAGATCAAGACTTACTTTCTGGCTATTTCTGCTTCTGACTGTTTTCTTGAGTTACTTCTTATGGGCCTACTTGTCTCATCCCTGCCTTCTCTTTTCTTTAGTTCTTAATTTCAATTGTACATCCAGTTCTACAGTTCCATCTCAGCTTCTAGTTTCCCTCCAGCTCTCCTACTCACCACCATTCACTCCTAGATACATACATAATTTTGTTTTCATTTTCTGTTTTCTGAAAACCTGTTGTGTTTTGCAAAAAATCTAACTTAGCTCTTGTTAATTGTTAATTGCCTCCAAGTTGACTTCAGCTCATGGCAACCCCATGAATGAGACATCTCCAAGGACATCTCCACACTTTGCATGTAGATTATTATTTCAGTAGATTATTATTATTTTATTCACTTATATCCTGCCTTTCTTCCACTGCAGGGACTCACCGCAGCGATGTGGATTTGTTATGTCCTTTTGTTTGTGTGAAACAATTCTGTGGATTGCATTTGCTGTACTTTTAAGTATTTATGTGTAGTAGTTGAAGAACATTTTTCCTTTTCCTTTCTCATCTGACAACCCTATCTTATTTCTTTTCAGGGACAGAGGTGCTCAGATTTGAGGAGAAAATTGGAACAATTATCTCCGATTCTGAATTGGTAATGGGTATCAGCCATGCTCCTGCAGTGCCAGGATGTGGTCAGTATCTTCAGAGCCTCACCAAGCTCTACATATCTATGTGTTCAGCAACTCCAGATCTTGGATTTGTACACAGTGGTTTACTTGCCAAAGAGAAAAGATTGGATTCTTGTTTGTCAGTTGCACATCTGCTACATTCTGACTTCTGCGAAGTGCGGTTATTGGTCTTAGATGCAACTCTGATGTGGTTAAATCAAGCAAATTCTAAACATGGAATGGAAGGAGGAAACATTCTGTTGTGTCTACTGTCTGGTTTGGAGGCAAACCTTCTTAAGGTAGCCATAATGGAAAAGCATCCAGAATGTTTTTGCAAGGTGAAAACACAAATATTACTCCCTTTTATAATAATTTAAGAATTTGTTTGTTTGTTTTACTTGGTTGCTATTGTTGTTGTTCCTGTTATAGGTATTGCAAGCTCTTTACTGTATGGACCTTAAAAATTTGCTTCTAAAAACAGAAGATGCTATAAAAATGAGTCCAAAAGATTTCCTGCATTGGGTTATGAACATTGCAGATACCTCTGACAGGTATACTATCTTGTCTTTTTATATTTTGTTTATTTATAAATGTTTACTTCTAGTCAAGAAATAATATTTGATGCAGGAAACAAGAAAGTTAAATATTACCATGTCCTTAAGAACTCATTTCTGCTGTAATTTTACTATGTGGGACAGAGAATGAACATGCATGGGGATAATTCTGAGCATCAGTGAATAGAGTGTGTGGTTTGTATGTGTCCAAATCAAATGCTGATTTATAGTGACCCTGTGAATTTCATAGTGTTTTCTTAGGGAAGGAATACTCATATGTGGTTTTGCCAAGTTGTTGTTATTGTTGTGTGTCTTCAATTCATTTCCAATTTATGGTGACTCTAAGGCAACCCTATCATGGGGTTTACTGGGCCAGATTTTTTCACATGAGGTTTGCCATTGCTTTCTCCTGAGGCTGAGAGCATGTGATTTGCCCAGGTCACCCACCCAATGGTCCAAAACTCAAACCACTACACCATGCTGGCTCTTAGTTGCTTCCTCTGAAATACAGTACATGGTATTCATTGACAGTTTCCTCATCCTTGCACTGTATAATAAGTCTCTTTACAACTTGGCTGTCAAAGACTGTCATGGCCATGTATATTTTTCAACTTAGATTATTGATTAATGGTCAGGATTGCTATGTGTAACCTCCAGGATCAGAGACAGCATTCATCTCCATATCTATTTTGGGGGAACATGAGTAGGAACATAGTCTTGCACCCATGTTCTGATTTTGGTCTTACTGGCCATTAGGGGCCCAAAATTCTAGAGACAATAAATTGGTTATTGGTTCAGTAGTCATTCCTTTTTCTCAGGTCACTGTTGTTCTATTTGAGGACAAACTACAAACTGTTAACCAAACTACAATTCCAGAGATTCTTGGAAGGGATGGGGAAACTGTGGCCCTCCAGAAGTTGTTGGACTCCAGCTTCCACCAGTCCCAACCAAGCACCAGAAGTTAGAGATGATGTGAGGTCTAATTCAACAGCATCTGAAGGACCACAAATCCTCCATCCCTTCATCTGGGGAACCATGATAGTTCTTCTGATCCTGTGCAAAATAACAGCTTAATGTGTTTGGAGAGAAAGCCAACCTCCTCCCCCCCATAAAAACCCAAAATTATATACCTAGAAAAATATCAGATCACTATAAGCATAGTGTTAGTTATAGATTGATATGGAATTCTCCTACTAAAGTATATTAAGTGTTTTAAAATCCTTTTATTCAGTATTATAAAAATATTTCTGTGCAGATCTTATCATGCTGATAATTGATGTCAGGCAAATCTTCACTTGTTTTTCAGATTGTAGGTTTGCTTTTTCCTTTAGAGGAAACATATTCAGCATAACATTTTCAGCACAACTGTCATAAAGAGAAATAGCAATTGTTAGCATGAAGTTTAAAAAGGTCCCAAAGAACAGAGAAAGGCCACTGAAAGTGCATCTGTTTTCTCAGGGTGTTATCTGAGTTATGTGGGGAACAGAGGATGGTATTCTTGAGGGTGGGAGTTCTTCAAGTGCTGGAGATAATAGCCTCACTGTTATACCGAGAATAAGGCAGAGTACAAGAACCAAACAATGCAAGGGAAAAAAACTCTTAAATAGGCAGCTAGGGAAAATAAGCTATGGTCTTAGATGTATCTACACTAATGCACATGGGAAATAAACAAGACAAACTTGAACTTTTAATATAAGAGTGCAAAGAGTGCAAAATATGATATAATAGGCATCACTGAAACTTGGTAGGATGATTCTCATGAATAGAATCTAGTAAGAGAGGGAAGACAATCATTCTAGACTTTAAGAAATTTAATTTCAATAAACTTAGGGAAATGCTGAGAGCAAAAGTGAGAGTTGTCTAAAGACTGGATGTCTAATGAACTTTAAAATGAGCTAAGATTTAAAAAGGGACGCATGAAAAATGGAAAAGGGGATAAATCATCAAAGAATAATCAAGCAAATAGCCAGGAGAAGAAAAAACAAGGAAATAGTAGGGATGTTACATGGAGAGGATGGTGAAATATTAACAGGGAACAGAGAAAAGACAGAATTCCTCAACACCTTTTTCTCTGTCTTTTTGCAAAAAGAGAACAGTGTTCAACCTGGGGGAAATGGAGCAGATGCTGAAGTAGGGGGAAGGCCATACAGAATAGGTACTTATCAGATTTTCTGATACCCCTGAGAACAGGATCAGAATTCATAATGACCTTAAGAAGAGATGCATCTTTAAGGCTTTTCTAAAGCCGTCAACAGATGTAATAAGATGCATCTTATCCGGCAGGTCATTCCATAGCCCCCAAGCTATGGAATGACCTGCCGGATGAGATGCGTCTTATTACATCTGTTGACGGCTTTAGAAAAGTCTTAAAGACGCATCTCTTCCGGCAGGCCTTCCTAGATAACATTTAATTTCCCAGCTCCATACCCCCTTTTGACTCTTTCTCCTAGTTCCTCTCCCCCCCCCCCCTTCGTAATTGTTTCACACAGCTTTGGACAGTTACTTTTATATGTTTTATTTGCACTATGTTTTAATTCTTAGCTATTTAATTCTATTTTAAGAGGTGGGTGAGGGGAATTGGGATTGTTGTATTTAACTTGTGCTGCTTTTAACTATGTTCTACCCCGCCCTGATTGCCAGTTCAGAGGGGCGGGCTATAAATAAATTATTATTATTATTATTATTATTATTATTATTAACAGATTGGAGAGCTGGGTCAAAAACTTAACAAAATGAATTTCAACATGGAAAAAGGCAATTAAAATTGCCTTTTGCCACTTAGGCAATAAAAATTATATGCACAGATTTTACCAATCAATTTTGCCTTGGTCATGCTTCACCTAGACTACTGTGTTCAGTTCTGGTCACCACAATTCTAGAAGGATATTAACAACCTGGAATGTGTACAGAGGAGAGTGCCCAAGGTTTGGAAACCATGTCTTATGAGGAGTAGCTTAGGGAGCTGGGCATGTTTAGCCTAGGGCAGAGAAAGTTAATTGGATTGGATGGCCCTTGTGGTCTCTTCCAGCTCCATGATTCTATGATTGATAACTCTTTAGAAATCCAGAACTCCCTATGTGTTTTGTTTCAAATATACATGTTGTATTTAGGTATTTGAACATGATGAGAATTTGTTCTCTATTAATACAGTAGGGAACAACTGTCTCATGCCTAAGCATTTTTTTTCATTTGGTTGTATATTCAGGTGGAGAACAGGCATAGCATGTTGAACTCAGCTAGATTTCAAATTGTGCTTCAGCTAACAGAACATAATATCAATAACAAGTGAGGAGGAGGTGTTTTCCCAATAGTCTGATTGCTATTTGACTAAGGCATAAAAGTTACAGCAATATGTATTTCACAGTTAACTTTGTGTGTCTCTGTTAACCTTTATATTTGCAGCATTGAAATTAAAAGTATAGCCCTTAAGTTTGCCTCAAAGTTGGTCATCGATCTTGTACAAAATTGGCAAGAGGTAAGGAAATTTAGTTTGCCAATAATGTTAGCATGAGATTTGCTTTGCTTTAAAAGTTTAAGCATTTCCTTTCTGTACAATGGCCTTCAGACACCCTCTTCATTTTGACATACCAATAAAGTTCATTACTGGATATGTGCAAAACTGGAGTTTATGACTGCAGTCCAAAAGCAAAGAACTCCAGGAGCGTCCCATATTAGTTTTCAGAAAACAATAATGAAGAAATTTGGTGCAGATTTATGCAATGTAATTTTTATTATTATTTTGTTTAATGTACTTTATGTCTTGTTTTTAAATTAGAACTAAAATGTTTTCCATCCTTTTTTGTACAGAATTAATTTTTCATAATCTAGAAGGCAATAGGGTTGAATGTCTTAGTTTTCAGTTTATTATTATTTTAGTAAATATTTAAATGCCTTGCTTTAGCTGGAAATTTACACATCCATTGCAGAATTCTTATAAAAACATATCCAGGGTAGCCATGTTGGCCATATAGCAAAATACAATAACATCCGAAATCCACAAAACAATGATATCTTAATGGGACCAACCAAAATGCACAAAATACATGTTGCAAACTTTTGAAGCTGCATTGGCTTCTTCGTCAGGCAAAGTGTCAAAAATCATACAGGTGAAAGAAAAATATGACAGAAAGAAAAATATCACAAGGCTACATTTTGTCAAGACGTTATTGTTGTTGTTCTCAGGATGGTATGGAGGAGTCTCCATATAGGCTGGCCAACCTGGATTTCAAAGGAGGTATCCAGTGGAGTATGGTTCCAGGACCACCTGTGGATAATGAAATCCATGGATGCTCAAGTCCCATTAAATAAGTGGCATTGTAAAATGGTGTCCCTTACCTGAGATGACAAAATCAAGGTTTGATTTTGGAGGGGAAATAAAGATATTTCAAGCCATGAATAGCTGAATCCGTGGATATGGTTTTTTGTGCTGCTAATGGAATGTAAATTTTGTTTCCTGGACTTTATGACTCTTTGGCCCGATCTAGACGGGCATTTAGAGGCACAATTAGAGTTCTAAAGAGCGCCTTTAGGGTTAGGGAGGGCGTAGTGTCTACACCCTCCCTAACCCTAAAGCGTTAAAATGGTGGCGTCCATACGGACGCACTCTCAAAGCATCATGTGCGCAGCTGCTAGAAGCATTGCGCACATGATGATGCCTTTGCGCCGCGGGAGGGTGCAAATCACGCCTTTCCTGCGGCACAAAAAAGGAGCTCTGAACAGAGCTCCTTTTTAGCGTCGGGTCTTTGCTGTGGCTTTTACACAAGCCGCGGCAAAGACCCAGGGAGGAAGGGGCCGTGGCGGTGGCCCCTTCCTCCCTTCAGCCCCGCTGAGGGAAGCAGGATTCAGCGGGTGCCTCTGGAAGCGGCGGGATCGGGCCATTGAGGCTGCTGGTATGGCAGCCTCGGCGCCATCCTGCCGCTTCCTGGGGCGGTCACAGACCGCCCCTTTTGGGCGGTCTAGATCGCCCCTTTGTTTCCCAGAAATCACATTGCCAGAAGGTGGCATGGCCTGCCTGCATAGATATCCCTCCATACCATCTTAACTGGCAACAACAACAATAATAACATCATCAACATTGTTAGGGAGCTGGGTATGTTTAGCCTGGAGAAGAGAAGGTTAAGAGGTGATATGATAGCCCTCTTTAAATATTTGAAGGGATATCTTATTGAGGAGGGAGCAAGCTTGTTTTCTGCTGCTTCAGAGACTAGAACGTGGAACCCAAAGGGTGGACCGAACCCAAAGGGTGCTCAACAATGGTTCCTTTTCATCCTGGAAAGAAGTGACAAGTGGGGTGCCACAGGGTTCTGACCTGGGCCCAGTGCTATTCAACATCTTTATTAATGACTTGGATGACAGTATTGAGAGCCTAGTTATCAAATTTGCAGATGACACCAAATTAGGAGGAGTAGCTAATACCCCTAAGGACAGGATCAAAATTCAAAATGACCTGAATAGACTAGAAAGCTGGGCCAAAGCTAACAAAATGAAATTTAACACAGAGAAATGTAAGGTCCTACACGTAGGGCGGAAAAATGAAATGCACAGATATAGGATGGGGGACACCTGGCTGAATGAGACAACATGTGAAAGGGATCTAGGAGGCCAAGTAAACCACAAGTTGAACATGAGTCAACAGTGTGATGCAGCAGCTAAAAAAGGCCAATGCAATTTTAGGTTGCATCAATAGAAGTATAGTGTCTAGATCAAGGGAAGTAATAGTGCCACTCTATTCTGCTTTGGTCAGGCTCCACCTGGAATACTGTGTTCAGGTCTGGGCACCAGAATTCAAAAAGGATGTGGAGAAACTGGAGCGTGTCCAAAGGAGGGCGACTAAAATGGTGAAGGGTCTGGAAACCTTGCCCTATGAAGAACGCCTTAGGGAGCTGGGGATGTTTAGCCTGGAGAAGAGAAGGTTAAGAGGTGATATGATCACCCTGTTTAAATACTTGAAGGGATGTCACATTGAGGAGGGAGCAAGCTTGTTTTCTGCTGCTCCAGAGAACAGGACTCGGAACAATGGATGCAAACTGCAGGAAAAAAGATTCCACCTCAACATTAGGAGGAACTTCCTGACAGTAAGGGCTGTTTGACAGTGGAACACACTCCCTTGGAGGGTGGTGGAGTCTCCTTCCTTGGAGGTTTTTAAGCAGAGGCTGGATGGCCATCTGTCGGAGATGTTTTGATTGGGAGTTCCTGCACAGCAGGGGTTGGACTGGATGGCCCTTGTGGTCTCTTCTAACTCTAAATTTCTATGGATCTATGATTCTAGGCTGGATGGCCATTTGTCGGGGATGCTTTGATTGGGAGTTTCTGCATGGCAGGGGGTTGGACTGGCAGGGGGTTGGACTTGTGGTCTCTTCCAACTCTATGATTCTATGATTCTGTGAAAAACAGCATCTTGACAGAATGTAGGCATGTGACATATTTTTCTTTTCCCTGTATAATTTTTAACATGTTTGCCTGATGAAGAATCCAGTGCAGCTTCAAAGGCTTGCAATATGTATTTTGTACATTTTGATGGTCCAATAAAGGTATCATAGTTTTGTGGATTTTTGATGTTACAATCTTACAGTTATCATGGTTTCTAACGTGAATAATTTTCTTACAGGATGTAAAATCAGAGGTAAAAGAGTGGGTTGGAATTGTCATTTCTTATTGTGGAGATGAACAGCAAATGGATCTAAGATTGGCTGCAGCTGAGATTCTTGTGAGCATTACACCATTTTTCCTGACAAGTCAGAAGCTTTTCCTGAGTAAGTAATTAGGCTTTTTTATGCACTGTAAAAAGGTGCCAGCTTGGTGTACTGCTTTGAGTGTTGGATTAAGACTCTGGGGCTAAGATTCAAAGCTCACCTCAGCCATGAATACCCCACGGCTGAGGGAAGCAGTATCAGCCTTGCCAGGGAAACCCTACAGTAGGGTTGTCATAAGTCAGAGTTGATTTGAAGGCACAGACCAAAAAACAAAACAAAATTGTAAGAACAAAGAAACCAAATCAGTCCCCTCTCACTCTCACTGATTTTAATTTCAAAATAAAGCACATACTAAACTGCCACACCAAAATGAGAGGAATTACTTCTTAACTTTGGCTGACTGAACTCTGTGTTCCTGTACAAGTCTTTAGAAGCAAGAAGCGGTTACAAATCTTATGGATCTGTGCAGATGTAATGCTTATGTTAATGCATTAATTAAACATGTTCCAAACTATGTTTGTTTTGCAACCTCACCACAACATCCTTTTTTTTTTGTCAATCCTTAGGTCTGTCTGATACACTACTTCTTTGGAAGTGTGTTGTTCAGCTGTTGCAAAGTGAAGAACAGATAGTAAGAGATACAGCTGCTGGTGTTATAAGACTGGCCCAGTGTCAAGAAAATATGTTCAGAAAAACAGGTATGAAATGTTTACCCATTGAAGATCAATATTTGTGAGGAGGACTCACAAACTGCAGTTCAAATCACAGCGTGTTGAGATTGATAGATCATATCCTATGTTGTGATGGAAAAGCAGATCTCAGAACTGATGATAAATATTCCCCCTTCTCTTCTTGCAATCCTTTATATTGGAATAACAACAACAACAATAATAATGGGGTTAGGAGACCTGTCTGGAATAGGAAGGTTTGAAGAGGGAGAGGAGAAATGATCCCAAATTAGTCCAGAGGAATCCTGTGCCAGCAGAGCCCTTTCTGAACCTGATCCATCTGCCCAATTTTGTTCACTTTCCTCCTCTGTACTGCAGCCCCATTCAGCACAGCTTCCACCATTCACAGGGCTCTGTATGCTTCTTTAATATTTCTGGAAATCCAAAAGCTACTTGTACTTGTAAACAAGTCATGTTTTTGAAGTAAAAAACCAATGGTCTTAAAAGCAAAGCACTTTTTTGATAGCACTTTATTTTTGCAGTGACGTGTGGGTCAAAAGATTTTGAGAGATATTGGGTTAGCTGCAAACTGAACCAGGAAGGGGTGTCTGGGTGCAAGCCCTGTGTTGCCCATCCATGATGTAAGCAATAAAGGGGATGGTCAGCAGATCTTCAAGACTTCACATGAGAGACTGAATGTGGGGCTGTGTGCAGGTAATATTTTGCCCACAGCTGACCTAAGCAAAGGTAGGGGAGAGCCAGAGTCTCTTTCCAAGGGTATATTGATCTGTGCTGTATGGCTATGTCCCACTTAACTTGCTAGAAGCTGGATGAAAGACAGAAGATAAGGCTATAAATGGGAGTCAGTAGTTAAATTGCCTCCATAACCTTTTCTTTTTTCTTAATGGGTGATTTTAATTGGGTCTTCTCAAGGTGAAGTAGCATGTAGGGAATTAGACATTTTACTAGGGACTCTTTATTTTAAAACAACAACAGCTATTTAATTTTCCAAAGTGTTTCTGTTTCAGAAACAAGCTGATTTTTAGCTATAATACATGCACCTGGACTGGTAAATGAGTATTCAAGTGTTAGGATATATTTATGTAGGTAGGTCATTGTTTCTTAAGCTGGAAATAACTGTTTACTTTGCATTATCCAGAAATAGTTGCTTCAGCTCCAAAAATGCTGCCATTTTTTCCCTAAGGATCCATGCCAAGATCCTGATTCACCAACTGCTCAATTAAGAGCAAGATGAATTGTTGTTCTGTTTGCCTGCAAACAATAACTTGTCATGTAGTGAAGGTTTTACTAATGATCTTTGCAGTACAAGTTCATGCTCTGTGACAAGCTTTATTGTTTTGCATTGATTAAGCTGTAAACCTCTGTAGGATTCTTCTTTTTGAAATTCCTTTTCACCTGAGGGAACATACTGGAAGTGTTGTTGCAATGTGCAGAGTTGTTGTTCATGTTCCAGTCAGCTAGCTTAGCCCCTCTACAATGCTCCACTCATATTCACTCTCCCTCTCCTGATTTTTCATCCCCTCCAATGAGTCCACATTCTGTGGCTGCTTCAGTACACCCAGTCTTCTTAGGGATGTTTGGGGTGTGGTCTTTTTAAAAACAACATCCAACAACCATACTTTTCCAAACCAGTGGGTTCCCTTGAGGTCACCAATGCCTCCCTCTGTTATTCTGGCCAGTTAAGCAATTTCAGTTGCACCTGAATATAGGATATGAAATGAATTCTGCAAATGCTAATCATTTTTTTTAAGTTTAATTAAATTAAATTCATGACCCTGTAAGAGGGCAACTATTTCAAAGAAAGATTGCTTATTCAAAAAAGTATACCTGATAATGGCACAGCTTCTGAAATATTTTTATTTCACAGAAGCCTGTTTCCTCCCTAAAGCCAGTCTTTCTTCTGATTCTTGCTGGATAAGGTGGCATGTTCAAGTGGACAGTAGTTATCTCAGTTTCCCATAGGACTCACTCCCCTTTCTCACTACATTTGTGAAAGGGAGATGTTATGTCCCTCTCTCTAGGCTCTCATCTCTTCGTTCTCCTTCTCTCTCTAAACTTTGGATAACTCTGGGTACATCCTCCTGGCTAGTGCTAGGCTGGTTTATGTATAGCTAGTGGTAGCTTGATAGAAATCCTGTCCTGTTGACCTCCTGGTTTCCCCAGCACTACTTCGCTTTGTACCAAGGAGGAAGTGTTATTACAGGTCAGACATAGTTGGTTGCCATCTTCGAGGCCTGTGAATATATATACAGGAATGGCTAAGACACTATTTCTAATGATTGGAAGGTTGGCAGTTTGAAGCCCGAGTGAGCTCCCATCACTAGTTCCAACTTCTGCCAACCTAGCAGTTCAAAGACATGTAAAAGCGCATGTACCATATATACTCATGTACAAGTCGAGGGAAGGTTTCAGGCTAAGAATCATATGATCTATGGATAGATTGAGGAAAAAACTTAGGGGGTTATAACAAAAGATGAAAAGGAGGAAACACCACTTCCATCCCTCTTTCTTCTTCTTTGGAGCTCTCCAGACTACCTGACACCACTTCCTAGGAGGAGAGAGGTTTCAAAATTGGATTGAGGAAGAGAGCAAGTGAGGTTAGATGAGGTGTTTCTTTGATGGGAAGAGAAGGTTTCAAAATTGGAATGGGAAGGGAAAGAAGTGGAGTTAAAAGGGATGTTTTTTTGATGGGAAGAGAAGGCTTTTAAAATCTGATTGGAAAACTCTTACACACACACACACACACAGAGCTCCTTTTTGTGACAGAAAAAGGGTGTCTAAACGCCATACTGCCAGAGTGCTGAAAAGCTGCTGCCATGTGAACTTCCTGCCAGCTTGGGGGCATGTGTCGTATGTATTTTGCCGGTGTATTTTGTTCTGTCCCAAAGACTGCTTTCTCAGACAGCTGGGTTGTTCCTCACAGACTGATAGGATGATAACCTGACCAAATATATTGAAAGATGATATTGGTAAGATAAATATCCTAGGGTATGTTAATATGTGTGTGTGTGTGTGTGTGTGTGTGTGTCGTTATGTGTGTAATGGGTGCTCGTTAATATATTTATAACAGATGTTAAGATTTAACAGTGCTAAAGTGTGAAATCAGGGTTTGTTTTCTGGAGAAAATGATTATTTTCAAGTCGTGAATGGTTGAAGTCATGTATACAAAGAGCTGAATGTACAATTAAAAACATGCAAAGTGGGTGTTAAAAATAAAATCAAACTATTGCAGTATTAAAACAAACCACACACTAAAAGAATAAAATCTAATATTAAAAGACAAAGTGCTTAAGAACTGTTCAGTTAAAACTATACAATACCCTCCTAGCTATTCTTTAAAGATTTTCTGTTTTAAAAGCCTGTTTGAATAAAAAGGTTTAGCCTGCTGATGGAAGGAGCCTGTTTGGGAAGCTGACAGTAGAACCCTAGACAGAATTCAAATTACCTGATAATGTCAAGGAACCTCAGTCTTTCAGTCTTAAAAGATAAGGAGTGGGGAACCACCACCACCCATTCAGTGTCTTCCTCACATTGACAACAAAGCCATTCTATCTATTGTTTCCCTCTGATTCCCAAGGAAGCTGTCTCAGTACTGAACCAATGTCTGATGTCAGTAATAGACTGACTGTGGGCAAACAAATTAAAATTTAATCCAGATAAAACAGAGGTGCTTCTGTCAGCTGAAAGGCAGACCAGGCAGTAAGATTCCTTCTGTGCTGTTTGGGGTTACTGTCCTAAAATCTCAGGCTTAGAACTTGGGCATACCTGAGCCTGAACACCCAGATTTCTGTGGTGGCCAGGAATGCATTTGCACAGTTAACACTAGTGCATCCACTGCTCCCATTCCTTGAGAAGCCAAATCTGGCTGTGGCAACACATGTCTTGAGTACATGTCTTGTATCACAGAAACCTGGCTGAGTAATGATAGTAATATAACTTGGGCTAAGGCCCTCCCAGCAGGATATACTGTCCAGGAGCAGATAAGAGAGAGTAGGCGAGGGGGGGTGGCCTTAGTTCACAGAAGCGCTATCAACTTGACCAGGAAACCTATCCGTAAAACTGACCACATCGAGTGTATTTACCTTACCCTGAAAGCCAGAGACAGTTTGGGGATTCTGTTGGTCTACCGTCCACCCCGTAGCCTAACAGACTCCCTGACCGAGTTAACACAGCTGGTCTCGGAGCTGGTGCTGGAGTCTTCCAGGCTCCTAATCCTGAGAGACCTCAAGATCCCCTTCGAGGCCGGGCAATCAGATCTGACAGGTGCAGCTCGGGAGTTCATGGATTCCATGACTTCCATGGGCCTGTCCCAATTGGTTTCAGGGCCGACACACTGCGCGGGTAATACACTCGATGTGATCTTTTGCACGGATCAGGAAAATCCGTGGGCAGAAGTTATCGATACCACTGCCCTGTCATGGACGGATCATTTCCTGGTCAAGGCGAAACTGAAGGCCACTACCCACATCCCCCTCGGGGGTGGTGAACCTATTAAGATGGTCCGCCCTTGAAGGCTGATAGAACCCAAAAGGTTCCAAGATGCCCTAGAGGGATATATGGTTGGGAATGACGGCGACTCTGTTTATGCCCTGGTCAATACCTGGAACATCGATCTCTCCAGGGCTATAAACAGTATCGCTCCCAAACGTCCTCTCCAACTCGCTTCCAACAAAAAAAACATGGTATACACAAGATCTTCGGAAGATGAAGCGAGAGATGAGACGACTAGAGTGCAGATGGCGCCAACACCGACGCCTATCTGACAAGACACTCCTAGAGGACCTATTAAGGTCCTATGGAGTTGCAATCGATGCAGCAAAGAACTCGTTCTATGCTGCTCGTATTGCATCGGCAGAGTCTCGTCCGGCAGAGCTATTCAGGGTGGTCAGAGATCTAATTCGGCCCCCTCCCACCCTGAATCCTCTATTAGAATCAACAAATGTCTGCTGTGACGCTTTTAATGACTTTTTTGTCGATAAGATCTCTCAGATAAGGGCCGATCTAAACGCCACTGTTAACACAGAAACTATGAGAAAGGTGTCCAATGACTCCGTGGACTTAGTTAAACTGGATCATTTTGAGTTTATAAATACCGAGGAAGTGGACAAGCTCCTTGGAAGTGTTAGGAGGACGACGTGCCCTCTCGATCCCTGCCCATCCTGGCTGACTGTACAAGGAGGGGATGCCACGAAGACCCTGCTTCAACGTATTGTTAACACATCTTTCAGGGAGGGCAAATTTCCATCTGAATTGAAGCAGGCAATGGTCAAACCACTTCTGAAAAAGCCCTCCCTGAACCCCTTGATCAGATATAATTATAGACCAGTTTCATTGTTACCATTCTTGGGCAAGGTGATCGAGCGGGCAGTCGCCCTCCAACTCCAAGCAGTCTTGGATGAAGCCGATTATCTAGACCCATTTCAAACCGGCTTCAGAAGGGGGTACGGAGTTGAGACAGCCATGGTCGCCTTGGTCGATGATCTCCGTCTGGGCATCGAAAGGGGAAGTGTGACCCTATTGGTGCTCCTGGACATCTCAGCGGCATTCGATACCGTAGACCACGGTATCCTTCTGGAACGGCTGAGAGAGGTGGGAATTGGGGGCACTGCGCTCCAGTGGTTCCATTCCTACCTCTCAGGCAGGTTCCAAATGGTGAAGCTGGGAGACAGTTGCTCTCGCAAAAGAGAGCTGACATCTGGCGTCCCACAAGGTGCCATTCTGTCTCCCATGCTGTTCAACATTTACACGAAGCCGCTGGGAGAGATTATCCGGAAGCATGGGGCGCAGTGTTATCAATATGCTGATGACACACAAATATACTTCTCCATGTCTCCGACTGCTGCAGTGACCAAGGATGGCATCTCTCCTCTAAACGCCTGCCTGGAGTCGGTAATGGGCTGGATGAGGGAAAATAAACTCAAACTGAATCCAGAGAAAACGGAGGTACTTGTGATAGGTTCCCCCATCCCTGGGATGGAGATTTGCCAACCTGTCCTGGATGGGGTCACACTTCCCCTAAAGGACAAAGTTCGCAGTCTGACACACCAGCTGGAAACGACAGCCAGGAGTGCATGGTATCAGCTTCGGCTGATACGCCAGCTGCGTCCCTACCTGGGTAAAGAGGACCTTGAAACATTGGTACATGCATTGGTAACCTCTCGTTTAGATTTCTATAATGCGCTTTACATGGGGCTACCTTTGTATCAAGTCCGGAAGCTTCAGCTAATTCAGAATGCAGCAGCCAGACTATTAACAGGGGCAACAAGATCAGAACATATTACCCCTATACTAAAAATCATTACACTGGCTGCCAATTAGCTTCCGGGCACAATACAAAGTGTTGGTCGTTACCTTTAAAGCCCTATATGGTTCGGGCCCGAGTTACTTGAAGGAGCGCCTCTCCCTGTATAATCCGCCTCGCACCCTCAGAACATCAGGGAAGAATCTATTAAATCCTATTAATACAAGATTAGTATCAGCTTCCCATAAGTCATTCTCTGCGGCTGCCCCAAAGCTGTGGAATAACTTACCGGAAGAGATCTATCTTATTACCTCATTGGATGCCTTTAAAAAGGCTATTAAGACGGATCTCTTCCGGCGGGCCTTAGACATGGATCGGAAGTGGATGAATAGAATTAGATCAAATATAGACATATTGAGATCGACAAGAATAAGAATACATGCTGCAAGTTTTGTTGATTATGGAGTTTTAATGTTTTAATATTTTAATTGTACTAAACTATGTTAGTATTTTAACTGTTGGAATCCCGCCTCGATCCAAAGGGAGAGGCGGGAAATACAAATAAATATTATTATTATTTATTATTATTACATCCCATTTGGACTACCATAACCACCTCTAAATATTTCTTCCCAAAGAAAACCCGATGAAATTTATGGGGTCACCATGAGTCACCAGGCTATTTGAAGGCATATACACAATACACAAAACACTTGAAAGGCACCAGATCATGTCTGCTATTGGAACTTAAGCATAGTCAGCCCTAGTATTGGGCTGCCATTGAATGGGAGACTGCCAATAAATACAAGGTGCTATAGGCTATATTTTCAGAGCAAGGAACTGGCAAACTACCTCTATTCCTTGCCTAAGAAAACCCTGTGAAATTCATGAAGTCACCTCTTTGTCATCTCATTCTCCCTTAGACAGTCTTGTTTGTATTTGTTTTGCACCATTTGGGATGCTGTCTTGGGTATGGCTATTATGACTTGCTAGCATATCAGAACATTTTTCCCAATTACAAGGGCCATTGCCCAAGGGTTATATTTGGTTTTAGAATGGAGGCTAGGTCAAGATGGAAAAAGAGGGTAAATGAAACAGGAGTTATTTCAAATTAGGAGGTACTGAAGCAACAGAACTGGTCTGTCTTTGGCATCCCAAACTATGTGGCTGGCTGCTAAACAATAACTAAACAATAATTGTGTTCTGGATAGCACATTTCCATCCTTTACAAGTAATTGTTGAGACAGCATTTCATGTAACTGTTGTATCTTCAAAACACTTTGTGGCATCAGGTCGTTTTATGATTTTTTCCATGACTTGGTGTGTTGGCTAGCAGGGGGAAACCACTATATTAGTCCCAGTCTCTATATTGCACTTTGGACCCTGATTCTGTCTTGGAAGTACATACAGGTGAATGATTTATATTTTATTTACTTACTTATTTATCCCAATTAGCTTTAATAACTCAGAAACTCACTTGGTTTAAAGTATTTTTACTTGGCCTTCCTTCATGTAGCTCAAGGCAGCTTATAAAAATGATAAAATTTAATGAAAACAGCAGTGCAGAGAAAGGAACAAACAGCAATAAAAGTGAGTAATAAAACAGTGTGTGAACCAAAGCAGAAAAGATGTCACAAGACCCTGATGCAACAACTAATGTAGGCCATCATTTGGAAGCTTCCTAACCCTTATATTCAGAGAAACTGTGTAGGCAGAAGGCACAATCTAACTATTAAGTGACATGTATGTTAAGGGTTGGCAAAAGAGGTTCCTATTAATTCCCATCTCTTGATTAAGAAGTTGCTCTGTCTTCCAGTCCAAAGGTTTTTTTCAGACTCTTGAAAGGCATTTCTTGTCTCCAGCTCTCTTTTAAGAACAATTTTCAGTTGGTCATTACTTTGTTTGAAAGGATATGCATCCATGAGAGCTTATACCCCAATAAATCTGATCATTTATGTGTTGTATTTCCTGCCTTCCAACTGAATAAACATCAGTGGAATTTGCAGTCGAGAGCATTACACACACACTGCAACAGCTTGTCCTTGATGGTCAGTTACAAACTGGAATGTGATTTTATTTGTCTTTAAGTAGTCACAAGAATGTTATCAATGTGGAGTTGAAAGCTTTCATGGCCGGCATCCATAGTTTTTTGTAGGGCTTTCGGGCTATGTGGCCATGTTCTAGAAGATTTCCTTTCTGATGTTTCACCAGCATCTGTGGCTGGCATCTTCAGAGAAAGAGAAATCTTCTCTGAAGATGTCAGCCACAGATGCTGGAGAAACATCAGAAAGGAACTCTTCTAGAACATGGCCACATAGCCCAAAAGCACCACAAAAAATTAAGAATGTTATTGTTACTTGCTGTCAAATCAACTTTGTCTTTTGGTGACCCAGTGAATGTTATCATCAGCCCTGCCAAGGTCTTGCAGATTCAGGTCTGTGGCTTCCTTGATTGAATCCATCCATCTGTAACATCGTCTTCCTCTTTACCTACATTCTTCTATATTGCTGCTGTTGTTGTGGGCCTTTGAGTCATTTCTGAATTACGGTGACCATAAGGCAAACCTATAATGGTGTTTTCTTGGCAGGTTTCTTCAGAGGGGGTTTGCCATTGCCCCTGAGGCTGTGACTTGCCCAGGTCACCCAGTGGGTTTCATACCCAAGCGGGATTTGAATCCTGTTCTCCAGAGTCACAGTCAACCGCTACACCCTAGTGGTTCTCTTCTTCCACCTTATCGAGACTCAATGTCTTTTATAATGAATCACATTGGATTCTAGGGAGAGTTCAGGCTTGATTTGCTGTAAGACCCACTCATTTGTGTTTTTAGCAGTCTCCGGTATTTGTAGAATTCACCACCACCACTGCATTTCAAATTGGGTCGAGTGTGATGCGGCAACTAATACAGGTTGGCCTCTGAAGAGCTCTGTAGCTACATCTTCCATCTTGATGGTGTCTGTGAATTCCACATGTAGCACCCATGGGTTGACTGCACAGTGCTTTTATGCTGCCAAAAATTAGAGATCACTGGTCTGTAACTGAATTGGTCACATATTTTGATGGGAATGGTTCTTTTCCATTCCTTTCCCTTCCCATGAACAAAACAGGTAAATCAGCCACATTTGGTATGACTATAAGGGGGGAGACTTTAATGGGCAGCACTGTGGGTTTGTATTGGCATCTAGATTACAGTTTCTTGCAACAACAGCAATAGTAATAATAGGAGAATGGGTCTCTTCTGTGGAATGATTTCAATAATGAAAAATATTATGTAATCTTATGTCAATTAATGCAGATGTTGATGTGTTTTGTTTTGTTTTTGGTGTTGAACAGTACTGTTAAGGCAGCTGATGTAAGGGTATCTTTTATTGCAGCCAACAATCCATAGTCTGGTAAGGAGAGTGAATATTGCAGACGTAAATTTTGCTAAAGCTACAAAAGAGTTTTATACTAGAGGCAAAACAGAAGAAATACTGAGGGGCTTTTTAGACCGCCCCAAAAGGGGCGGTCCATTGTCGCCCCTTCTGGTGGCGGGATGACGCCGAGGCTGCCGCACGGGCAGCCTCTAGGCCTCATCCCGCCGCTTTTGGAGGCCGCGGGGAACCGGCAAACTGCCGGTTCCCCGCAGCCTCCAAGCGGGGTGCAGCAGGTGCTCTGGGCACCCGCTGCACCCCGCTTCCCTTGGCGGGACTGAAGGGGGAAAGGGGCCGCCGCCATGGCCCCTTTCTCCCTGGGTCTTTGCCGCGGCCATTTAAAGGCTGCGGCAAAGACCCGCCGCAAGAAAAGAGCTCCGAGAAGGAGCTCTTTTTTTGCACCGCAGGAAGGGCGTGATTGGCGCCCTCCCGCGGCGCAAAAGCGTCATAACGTGTGCAGCGCGTCAAAATGCTGCGCACGTGATGACGCTTTTGCGGCGCCACCGTATGGACGCCACCATCTTTAAATGGCGGCGTCCATGCGCTTTAGGCCTAGGGAGGGTGTAAACGCTACGCCCTCCCTAACTCTAAAGGCGGGCTTTTTAGCCCTAATCATGCCCCTTTTTGCCCGTGTAAAACGGGCCTGAGAATCTTAACTGTTCCTTGTTACAGCAGTTGCTGTGCTAATCTCTAATACATTATACTCTGTTTTTGCAACCCACAGTGAGAATATACCCTGTTTCCCTGAAAATAAGACATCCCCATAAAATAAGACCTAGTAGAAGTTTTGGTGAATTGCTAAATATAAGGCCTCCCCTGAAAGTAAGACTTAGCAAAGTTTTTGTATATAAATATATATACAGTATATAATAAATGTTCATTTTTTTGTTCAACAATAAATGTAAAGTCTTCTTCATGGAAAGATAAGACATCCCCTGAAAATAAGACCTAGCACATCTTTGGGAGCAAAAATTAATATAAGACACTGTCTTATTTTTGGGGAAACACGGTATTAAAACCAGTGGCTTCACTAGGGTTGGTGTCACCCGGTTCGGTAACTCATGGTGTCACTTCCCCCATTGACCTTCTCCCATTTCACACCATAAAAATCCTTAGTAATGCTTTTTTGCATTAATGTTACTCGTAAATTGTAATTCCCATATACCACTGAATGTCATGCTAGCAGTTGTGACATAAGCAACCAGCAAAAGTAAAATTACACCTTCATATTAAATATCTTACACACAACCTAAATGTATTTGATATACATGGTGAATATTTGGTTAAAATGTGATGTTTTTAAAGAAAATTTTAAAATATTATTTTTTTTAAAAAATTAAAATTTTGAAATTTGAAACTTTAATTTAAAAAACTTCTGGGGCCTCTCTTTTCTCCACTGAGCTTCACCCCACTCCTATTATCTCTGAAAGTATTTTAAAGGTAAGCATGTCAATGCCACAGCCCATTTCTGCCAAAAGGTAGGTGTTTGAGGAGCAATGGTGTCACCCCTTGCACCTCCCAAGTGACACAACTGATCAAAACCACAATATACAATAATGTGGTGTAGGGGTTTGAGCCATAGGACTAGGGCTCTGGAGACCAGGATTCAAATCCTGCTCAGCCATAGAACCCTTGGGCAAGTCACACTCTCTGAGCCTCAGAGAAAGGCAAAGGCAACCCCCCCCCCAACAAATCTGCCAAGAAAACCCTGTGATAGATTTGCCTTAAAGTCACCATAATTCAGAAATGATTTGACGGTACATAATAGCAACAATGCACTAAAATAATAATGAAGCAACACGCTAATTGTAGTATATAGTATATGCAGGAGGAATATTTTATCTAGACCAGAATTAGATGAGATTAGAGTTTAGTTCCTTCTTCTAAAATAGAAAAAATAAAATAAACCCATGCTGGAAGACAGCTGGAAGTTTGGGGATCACACTTTCTACTCACGACTTGATGACATGGTCTGTGGTGGCAATGATGAGTTCCAGGGCCAATATCTAACATTGTAAGGACTCTCCCATCTTTCTTTCTAGTGATTTACTAGATCCCACAAGGGTGTGTAAGTGTTAAAACCCTCTTCTCAGATAGACATTAAGACTAGGGAAAGGTTCATAAGAGGAGATGAAAAGGGTGCATGAACTGGGGCTGAGGAAGTTAAAAGGCAGTTAGAACCTATCCCTTCTTTGGTTATCAGAGACCACAGAAACTGTCATGTTTTCACCACACCAGTCTGTTAGGCCAAATATATCAGGAGAAGACTTTGATCACATCAGGACAAGCTGTTTTTTGTCCCAAAGCTCTCAATTCTTTAGGCAGAAAACAGAACTAATTATGAAAATTGGCAAATAAGGCTCATTATCTTAATTTTACTGCTTGACAGTTAGTAGAAATATCTAGCTGAGAGAGCAATGTTTTTACAGAGCAATGTGTGCATGCATAAATACACTGCAGAATTTGGATTTTTTAGTCAAGCACTAATGTGGTAAACAAAGGAAAATATGTGCCAGACAAAACAAGTACATGTAATAGAGTCAAATTGTGCATATTGAAAGCTGAAAACCCTACCCAATGCTCCCTGTAACTATTTTCTTATTTTAATTTTTAGAATTAGAAGGTTCTGAGGCTTTTGCAGATGAATTCTTTAATTAGCAGCTATTTTATCTGTTTCATTGCATAAAAGGAATTGGTCTGATTTAAACTAATCCAGCTGCACTATAGGAAAAACAATAGTCTTGTGGCAGTGCAAATGTGAATTTATTATGGAAGAAGCCAACTTATCAAATGCATAGTTTTATTCACAATGGACCTATCTATAGGCATGCATGCATACATATATATAGGCATGCATGCATACATATATAAACAGACAGGAAGAAAATGATGGCAAACAATAAGTCCAAAAGGACATTACAATACGAAAGACACTTTGTCACATTGTTATATACAGAGGTGCAAGGGCCTGTGGGCTACAAAAGGTCAGTTGTTGCTCCTGAAAGTCTCCAGGAATGGGGGATTTGCTAAAAACCCATCACTCAGAACCTTTTTAAAACTGCCTGAAAGCAGAACCAGAAGTGACTCCCAGATGCAATTTCTGGGGCAAAAATTGATCAGTGCAGGCTGACACAACTGCACAGAGGTAAAAATCGGCCCTAACTTCATTTGGCTGTCCCTTTATTGTGGATTTAAGACAAGCATAGAGGCTACTCATTTGAGCTTTGGATGAAAAATTGTGCTTTGCCTAGAAATGTCACATGCTGTTCATACTACATTTTATATTATATGTCTTTTTAGCCTCTCCTGTTTGCACTATTCCATTGTAAGTATGCTGACTGAGAATACCATTTAATGCTAATGGTGATGTAAGCAGAGCTTGTGCTACAATACAAGTGTCAGTATTTAAAGTGACCAAAGACACTTTAATTCAGAGGGATGTGGTGGCTTAGTGGTTAAGATGCCAATTCTGACTATCACAAGATCAGAAAGTTGGCATGTCAAAGCCCAAGTGCTGCACGAGGGGATGAGCTTCTGTCACTTGTCCCAGCTTCTGCCAACCTAGCAGTTTGAAAGCAGGAAATGCAAGTAGATAAATAGGTACCATTTCAGTGGGAAGGTAACAGTGTTTCGTGCAGTCATGCTGGCCATATGACCATCAGAGCAGTTCTCGGACACGACTAGCTCTTCAGCTTAGTAACAGAGATGAGCACTGCCCCCTATAGCCAGTTATGACTAGACATTCATGCCAAGGGACTAAGGTCCAAAACACACTGCAGAAATAATCCAGTTTGAGACCACTTTAACTGCCCATGCTAATGAGAACTGTAGTTTATTGTGGTAGAGAAGGCTAAATGCCTTACAAAACTTACAATTCCCTAGCATTGAACCAGGGCAGTTAAACTGGATTATTTCTGCAGTGTGTTTTGGACCTAATTTACCTTTTAAGACTCCTATTACTATGCATGTGTCTGTGTTGTTTGGCTTCAAGATGCATCTCATTACATCTTTGGCCAGCTTTAAAAAGGCCTTAAAGACGCATCTCTTCCGGCAGGCCTTCCCCTGAGGAGGGAATAAATATAACACTAACCCCCAACCCTGAAAAATGCAAATGAAAATGTAAATGGAACTAGGGGATTAACCTTAGCTTTTCCCCTGTTTAATCTTCTGATTCCACCCATTGGGGATTGCACTCGCACTGTCCATGAAACTGCACCTTGTTTTTACTATTTTAACAAATTTCAACTGATGTCAATTTTAACTAGTCCTGGTTTAATCTAGTCTTAAGGGGGGGGGGAGGTTGGGAAGGGATATGACTGCTGTTTTACCTTGTATTTTTTAATTTTGTTGTACCCCGCTCCGAGTATTTCATTAGAGGAGCGGGTTATAAATAAACATTATTATTATTATTATTATTATTATTATTATTAAGTTGTCTTGGATTTATGGCAACCCTAAGGCAAATCTATCACAGGGTTTTCTTGGCAAGTTTCTTGAGAGGAGGTTTGCCATTGCCATCCTCTGAGGGTGAGAAAGTGTGACTTGCCCAAGGTCACCCTGTGTATTTTTGTGGCCGAGTGGGGATTTGAACCCTGCTATCAAAAGTCTCTTGCACAAACCACTGCACCATACTAGCTGAGGTCTATGCTATCGGAGTCAGTAGGATTTCCTTATTAATAACCATGAATAAGTTCAGATTGCTTGTTGTTTTTGCTCTAATGGATTAACTCAGCTTTCTTCTCGGAGTCGTGTCATTTCAAGTAAGAAAAATTCTTCTGGCACATTCTCTGTGCTTGCTTACATGAAAGAACAGTCTGCTTAACACAGAACAACAATTTGACACTCATGTTCTAATATGAATGGGATAACATAGTTATGCAGAACTGGTTGTTGGTAACTATTTCAGCCTTGAGTGCTGCATCTGATGTTGGCAGTGGAGGGGACATGCACATACACACATGTACACAGAGTCCAAATCTGATGTTGGGGGAGTTCATGGCCTCATATGCCCAAGACTCTTTATCCTTCCTATAAGATATGCTGTACAGTGGGCCCTTGGTATCCATTCGGGTTTGGTTCCAGGACCCTTCATGGATAGCAAAATCCATGGACGCTCAAGTCCCATTAAATACAATGTCATAGGTAGTAGGGTGTCCCTAAAGTAAAAATGAAAAATCAAGGTTTGCTTTTTGGGATTTATGTTTTTAAAAAATATTTTCAAGCTGTGGATGCTTGGAATCTGTGGATAAAAAAAATCTATGGGTACAGAGGACCCACTGTAGATCCCAGTTTAAATTCATTTTTAAATTGTGTTTATTTATATGAGTATACCACAGGTACACTCAGTTCCCAGTCAATTTCCACACTGTGACCTTGTGCTCATAAGCTTTCAGTTTTGTGACACACTATGGCAGCTCTCAGCCAAATTTGAATGAATGTTTTTGCTTCATTCTAGTATTGGAACAATTCTTCTTTGCTGAAGGCACATTGTAGTGTTAAAAGCTCTGTTGACTACTTTAGATAAGGAAGTTACAGGATGAAAATAAGCATTGGAGATCCATGTAGGTATTTTTGGTGACACTTAAGAGTGTAATTAGAATTAAAATGTGATTCCTTCAGAGAAATGACAGGTGATTATAAGTGAGAAGGGCAAAGGCCTTTTCTCTAGCTGAAGCAGATGCCATCATGAAACTGTCTGCTGTCATGTGAAACAAAACAGCTCAGAAAAGCAGAATGGATTACTGGTTTTATTGTTGTTAGAAATAACGTGATAACTATTAAAGAAAGGAGAATTGTGTAAGTATTAAAGAAGTTATGGCTTCAGTCTTAAACCCACTAAGCCCCATTGAATATAGATTTGCTTCTGAATAAATATGCATAAGGTTGTACTTTTAAGTTCTGATGTTTCCTGTGATACTGTCAATATATGAACGTACTGTGTATTCAGTCATAAAGTAGGGATGGGGGAATGTATAACCCTCCAGAAGTTGTTAGATGGTGATTTCCATCATCTTTCTCTGCTGCCACAATTAATGTTAGTTGCCACCAAGCAACACGTGGAGGGCCATTTCTTTGCCACCCCTGTTAGGGAAATTTGAGCCATAGCCCTTACAAGCAGGATTTATGTTGTCCTTACCACAGGGAATTATAACTCTGTGGCTTCCCTGAACGACTACAGAATAAGAGATTTCTTTAGTGATGACAGATAGTAATTGATGTTTAAACCATCTCTTCCATTTTTTTTTAACTTGGCTGAACAATTGGCGTTTATTTGTTTAGGGATCTTATTTGTACTTGTGCCTACAGGAGGGAATGGAGATACTGTACAGGATACCAGATGCATAAAGGAAAGTCAAAACTGTATTGATACACTTTAGAAGGGGCAAGGGAAGTCTCAGACCACTGTCTTCACATGTTTGTGTGTATGTAATGAATGTGATCTTTAAATTAATTTAAATTAATTTTTAAAATATTTTCATGAACACTACACACGAAGTAAAGCATCCATCTCAGTCTAGAGAAACACGTTAATGTCTTTCCCTCTTTTCTTGATGTACAGGTCTGCAAAAAATCATAATTCAGCAACTAGAGTTCTAATGTTAGACAATGGGAAACATGGGTTTTCTTAGTTGAGGTATGGCCTCTGAAATTGTGTTGGTTCCTCACCATGAGGATTGAGAGCATAGATGGTATGGTTAAGACAGGGCTCATAGTGTGGCTGTCTATGCTTTTTCTTGTGTTTTGTTTGTTTATAAGATGGTATATTCTTCGGAAATGGCATCAAATTATTTTTGAAGAGTTTAAACTGTAGCCTGCCATAATTGCTTTTAGAACAACCCATTCTATTCTTCCCCACCCCCAGTTTTCCATTTTTTCCCCAAGCCTTAAACAACATTTGCTACACACTGAACGTGGCCATTCGTCTTTGCACCCTTCCCAGATTTTGTTTTAATTTTTTTTAAAAAATAGTTCTACCAAGCTTGAGGTTTCTCCAAGCTTGCCAGTACCTCCTCCTTTTGTATGAATGGTACTGTTTTGACTAGATAGAGTAAGGCACGCAGAAAATGAATTTATTACTATTACTGTATATAAGATTAGGCATCTGTACTTCCATCATAAAGCCCTTTGGAGGCCATTCAGGTTTAAATTAATGTGAACACTCCACCTATAGGACAGTTATTTGTGACATGCATACGGAGGCATACTGTAAAGAAGTATGGTAAACTGTGATTGACTACTCTGGCTAGGGCTAACAGTAATATCTGGAGAACCTGTCTTTGCCCATCTGTGCTGTAAAATATTCAATTGTAATTCTTGATATCTAGCTCTGGTACCATGTGGTACCATGAGCTTCTTCTGTAAAATGTATTTCAAAATAAATGGATTATTTATCCTGAACCATATACTGTAGTTCTGTAACAGCTGCTGTTCTGTCCAGCTATAGACTCTAGGTCTTCAGAGTTTTCTAACTTACTGAAC
Source organism: Urosaurus nigricauda (assembly GCA_034509955.1). Taxonomy (NCBI): domain Eukaryota; kingdom Metazoa; phylum Chordata; class Lepidosauria; order Squamata; family Phrynosomatidae; genus Urosaurus; species Urosaurus nigricauda. Next base: position 352,469,618 of record JAOEGL010000001.1, on the reverse strand, counting down.
TGCTGCTGAAGCTCATATAAAGAAAATATATATGCTTTATAGTATTTTTGCATATTATTTGACATCTAAAATAGATTTGTGGTGCCACCTGCTGGGAAGCATGGCTTTAACACTAAAATTGCCAGTTAATCCCTTGATCCCTTCCAATTCCTTTGCTTCTGGTGAAAAGGCTAAAAATTCAGTTTTCTGCATTCTATTTTGATTATGAGGTTCACATGCTTCAGGATTGTAGCAATAAATTGGTGTTTTAGGATCTTATTATCAGTCCTATTCCTAATTACTGGGAGTACATGCCACTGAACATAGTGGAACTTACATCTAAGTAGACTTGTGTAAGGACTACACATAATGTTTTAGTTTTGTTTGCATGTTGTTGTGATTTGGGACCAATATCATTTTTCATTTCATGAGGTGTGTTAAGGGTTTGTAGTTAGGTAGATTAAGTGAAGTATATTGGGAAATTTTGACATGAAACAAAAAACCACATGTCTGTCTCAGAAAAATGTCTTTATCAGAAAAGCAATGCTTGTTTTTAAAGTGGAAAGGAAATACTAACACTATCCATAAGAAAACTATTGCCATAGTGACAGATTTTCTATGCACAAGAACATTGTTCATGCCCTATTTTATCTGATTATTACAAAAGCTGCAGAAATTCCACCCTGAATTTGGAATTACAGACAAGCATTTTTGTTTGTAATAAAATAAATAATAAAATAAACTTTATTCTTACACTCCGCCTTTCTGCTGCAGCAATCAAGGTGGCTTACATGACTAAAATTTATTGGAATAATACATACAAAGTAGGAAGAGTACAGAAATTAGATAGAATTATTCTGGGAAATCCTGCCAAAAGAGATCCGTCTTGACAGCTTTTTTTTTTTTTTTTTTTTGGTATCAGTTTGCTTCTCCATAATAGGCTTGAACATGATGTGTAATATTTTGTACATAACATACAGAAACCTTAATTTAAGGAATCAAATTAGTGGAAATTATTCAAAATGTATAATTTACTTCACTTTGCTGCTAACTAAAGAGCTTTGCACCAAGTTAGTATTTCTGTAAAGCACAGCTAGTAATTTCTCTTTTGTCTCCAAACCAATGCTGTGCAGTTACTGGCCACAGTAATTGTGTGGAAAGGCAAGAAGTCTATTCTACTGGCACATTTTTTTTAAAAAAATCACAGTTTTTATTTTATCACCTTCCTGAAGCACTTTCCAAATGTTTGAGTTAATAGAGAGGAGAGCAACAGGAAGTGAAAGAGAAAAAAGTCTTCATTACCCAAACAAGTATTTTTTATTATTATTATTATTATTATTATTATTATTATTATTGCGCTGTAAATGTACACAGTGCTGAACATACAATCTTATAATTATAATTTGAGAAACACAGTTGACAAAGTAGTACCTGCTTTATGTTGGGCATCAGAATTTGAAAATCACAGAAATACTATGTTCTAGAGACTCACAAGGTGCATTCCTTGACCATGGGATCCCTGCTGTGAGACTCGGAAAACAGAAATTCTCAGTAAGATTTTTTGTGTGGATAGGTTTCAAAACAAGGTGGATGTTGAAAGTTACAAGGTGTTTGTTACCAACTCTTATTATATACACAAAGACAAGTATAAAAGTCTATGGAATTTCCCTGCCAAACCTTCCTCGCATGAAATAAAAGATAACCTGTTTCTCTTCCCCTATGAACAACAGAAAGATTATCCTGTGTCACACTGTGATGAACAAAGTTGGTTGTTGTGCCGTGCAGTTCATAAGCTAAACACAGTAATCTACACTTCTGCCCTTCCTTTAGTAAACAGATCAAAGGCCTAAGGCAATTACTGAAGCTCACCTGTGCCTGTTAAGTCAGTATTCATCACTTGAACTGGATTGGCTCAAATGTAGAGCTGGAGAAGGTGCAGGAAAGAGCAATCATAATGATAAGCACATAACACATCCTTTATGTGGAAAGCCTCAGTTGTTTTTTTTTGTTTTTTTTACCATAAGGTTAAGAAAAGGAACTTAATTGGAGACATGTTACAAAAATTATGATTTAAGCTTCAGATCTTTTTAGCATTTCAGATAAGGGATGCTCAACCTGTACTTCTTCACACAACTCATCATTACAATGTCTGATGGTTTAGAAGGATTTAAAAGAGTATTAAAAGTCTTTCTGGTCACAGCTGTTGGCTGTGACCAGGTTGAGAAGATGTGCACCATAAAATGCTGTTTTTTGGTTGGGAAAAATAGGGGAAAGCTGTTAGTTGTCAGACCCGCAAGAGCTTCTCAAGGGTGTCTAGTTAGCCACTGTGGGAAACAGCATGTTAGATTAGATGAGGCTTCAGATCTAATCCAGAAGAGTTATTGTGTTAATTGCCACATTTTTGCTCTAAGTATTCTTCCATATTAACATGAATTGTGTGATTGATCCTGGGTTACTTCACACATGATGCCACACCGTAGTTTGTCAGTTTTATAGCGAGCTACAGTGAGCTGTAGTAAGCTGATGGTAATTGTGCTTCCTCTGCCTATTGTTCTCTATATAGTTCAGAAGCTTTGGCTTTATTTTTTAATTTACTGTGTCCAGTGTCATTTGAACAAAGCAAACCACTGTTAATCTCAGATGTGGTTGTAGTGAGCAGGCCATGGAAACCGCCAATCACAGAGCTCCAAGAGTCCAGCCAATGAGAAGCTGGCTGGGCAGGGCTATAAAAGAGCCTTGACAGGGAGCAAAAGTGGGTTTATTTTGTTGGAGTTTTGAGGGAAGAGACATCTTTGGAGGGATGGTGTGCACTTGGGGTTCCTGTGGGAACATTTATAGGATAGTTATAGGCCAGAGTAGGGTCTGAGAAGTCCAGTAGGGACTAGAGAGGCTTGAGGGAGTTTGAGAAAGAGAAGCTCACAATAAGCCTGGAGGTTAAGGAAGCTTTTGGCTTTAATATTGGAGAAGGTTGCCTGAGTGGCTGTAGTATTATTTTTAAGGAACTTCTGTAACTAAGGAATAAGACAAACAAAGCTTTAAGTATATTTCTATATTTGTTTTATAAATAAACTTCATTCATGTTTTGAAGTACTGCTTGGCCTCTGTTAAACTATTGAAACCCACTACCAAAGATAGCAGTGCCTCAGTAGGAGATAGGTGGTGGGTGAACAAAGAAGTGTTCACGACAGTGGTTTATTCAGACAACCAGCTTTACCAGCATTTGAAGTTGCCTTGTTTTTGGCAATACACTGTGAAGATTAACCAATCTAGGTGTGAATGACACAACATGTAATCAAAAAGAAAAGGGGAAGCTTCTCTGTACTCCTTCCAACACCAGCGAAGCCCTGAGACTGCAATTAAGAACATTTTTTTATGCTGCTTTCTGTATTTGTTGTTGTTAACTGTTATCAAGTCAATTTTATGGTGATCCTATGAACGAGAGACCTCCAATTTACCCTATCATCAACAGCTCTGTTCAGGTCTTGCAGACTCAAGGTTATGGATTTCTTGATTGAGTCTATTCATTTGTAATACAGGCTTCCTCTTTTCCTATGGCCTTCTCCCTTACCAAGCATTATTGTTTTCTAATGAGTTGTGTCTTCTCATGATGAGGCTAGATTATTACAGTCTCGGTTTAGTCATCTTGGATTCTAGGAAGCGTTCAGGCTTGATTTGCTCTAGGATCCATTTATTTGTCTTTTTAGCAGTCCGTGGTATCTGCAGAACTCTTCTCCTGCACCACATCCCTTCTCAGCTTTCATACGAAAAGGTCTGTGCATACATACCTTTAATATTTTAAGCTGAGTAGCCTGTACATCCACTGGACATTGACAATACTTCTTCAGAGATTATTCCTGTGGTTCATATGTTATTTAAAAAGGAGTTTTCATCTGGTTGGGGAAACAAAAGAGGTTTTCCTTGTTCAGGTCTTCTAGATCAAGGTTTCCTTCTTAGTATATGCATGAGTGGTTTCTCTCTCTCTGCATAGAAGACAAAAGATCCAATGATTTACACTAATTTATCATGAATGGTTTAAATGTGTAGTTAGCAGTGCTTGTACAAAAGATTCTTTAATATATATATATATATATATATATATATAATATTGGATATATATATATATATATATATATATATGGAATATCTGGATATGTATTTTAAATATATATATAAATATATAAAAAGGCAGGCCAAATCACATCCAGCCTCCTCTGAAGAAGCTGAGCCCTCCCCATAGCATCTGACTACATCCTTCCTGGCCTCTGAGGGAGTGAAAAGGTAGGCCAAAACACATCCGGCCTCCTCTGAAGAAGCTGAGCCCTCCCTCCATGGCATCTGACTCCATGCTGGCCTCTGAGGGAGTGAAAAGGCAGGCCAAACCCCATCTAGCCTTCCCTGAAGAAGCTGAGCCCTCCGCATGGCATCTGTCAGGCCTCAGAAGGAGAACCATCTAATTAAAACGATTGTATGTACAGCGCTGTGTAAATTTACAGTGCTAAATAAATAAATAAATAAATAAATATAATAGGTTTGCTACATGTTGAACCTAGGACCAGGGGCAAACAATGTCTGCCTAGTAGCACTTGGACAACAAGGCCTAATGTTGCCTAGGAATATTTAGGATTTACCTTACTGTCATCTTGTTTTTCCCCATCTTAACAGGCATGACTACTTCAGTGACTGAAAACTTCACTGCATAATCTAAAATGTTTTTGAAATCTAATGTAAAGGGATGGTGCTGTAATAGTGCAAATAATGTCTTGTCTGTGAATTGTTTCTTGTGCCATATCTGCAGGCAACCTCTTTAAATTGGAGTAGTTCTATGGGTGCTGGTTGTGAACAGGAAAATACATGAAAGTGGGTATGCATGTTGCAGGGTGCAGGTAACACCTGTACAAATTATTTTGCTCCATCAGCAATAATTTGACATATTTGTATATTTTGATTTGTATCACTCTTCCCTAGAGGTTCATATTATTATCATTATTTATCATGAATATGCAGTGCCAAGAATTCTGGGAGAGGATGTGAGGAGAACAGACAGAATTACTTTGATGTTGTTTGCCTTCAAGTTGTTTCCGACTTACAGAGACCGTAGGGCAGTTTTCATGGAGTTTTCTTGGCAAGATTTGTTCAGGGGGTTGTGGATTTTTTATTTTGTTTTGCCTTTGCCTTCCTCTGAGGCTGTAGATTTCTATGGCCAAGTAGCGATTCAAGCCCTGGTCTCCAGAGTTGCACTCCCATGCTGAAACCACTACACCATGCTGGCTCTTAACAGTATTACTACTGACTACTTAAGAGAAACCTTATTTATTTTCCTTAGCATTCTTATTCAGCAGTTAAAGTAAAATAGGATGTCCCATGTAGGTTACCCTAAAAAGTGGAGGATCATTGGGGCCCCCACCAACCTCAGTGTATGTTTCTTTGAAATTGTGGGGAAATATGCAATAAACATTCAAACCAAGGCAACTATAAAACTATACAAGGCTATCAGAAAGAAAAATGTGGAAGGTTGGATAGAGAGGAATTGGGAATTAAAGGGGGCAGCAATAATGGCTAGTCCTGAAGAGAGTTCCACAGAAAATAGAGGGTGGCTCAGACAGTGTCTGAGGGTTATACAGAGAAAGTGGAACAAAATGGCTAGGGAATATTTATATCCCATTTCCTAGCCTTGAGGAGTGTTTGGTGTGATACTCAGTGTGACAAAGGTTTTGATGGAATTGACAAAAGGGATCCGGAACGACTTATGGCCTTAGCTCCAGAGTAACAAAACATTTCGGACAGTCCCTTGATGGTTGGGCAGGAAGAATGACGGAACATGTTATGGGGTGAAATGAAGGGTATTGCTTTGCGATGGGGCTCCCTTTGTCTCCATTGCAAGAAGAAATGCAAAGAGCCTTGGGAGGGTGTGAGGTATTCAGCAAACCCATTTCCTTGTATCTAAGTCTCACACATCAGATCAGGGTGACTCCTACATGTGTCCATTTTCCTACTGATTGTAGCCTCAGAACTTGCCCAATGCTAGGTATTTATTATGAAACCTCTATATCCAGCAGGAGGGGTGTAGGGTATGCTAACATGTAAGGTGGTTGAACTGCATAGTCCACTGGGTCCGTGTTGCTTATGAAGTTGAAAGACATCCAGTTGGACTGAGAAAGTAATTCATAATTTCTCTGTGTTTTACTTAACAGCTGCTTGTAGTATTAATTAAAGTGTTGGCACTGGAAGAACACATGCAAAGTTTTGACAAGTGGTGCTCCTGGCTTACAGAATACAATGCCAAGCAAAAAGGAAACAAAATGGTAGCTGAGTTCTTGGCCCATATTTTCTGCCCCCCCCCCCCTTTGAATGTCTGTTGTCTTCCAAAATTTCTTTATTTAGGTTAACAAACCATATTAAATGGTAATTTTTTCCAGACTTAGCTTCCAATAAATGCTGGTACAAATCTTCAAAAGGGAAATGAGATGGGCTACAAAAATTCCCCACCAATGAAATTGAATAAATATTTTAAACAGCTAGTCAAACATGCAAGAAAGTTTGGAGGCTTTTCCTGCTGACTAACCAAGTTTTATGCAAACTTATAAAAGAAGTAAATGATAATATATTCCCAGTATATCTTCTGTGGAACTCCTACTAGCAGCAAACTTTTTGTTAGAAGTCTGTTTATTTACTGTATTTAATTTTATTTATATCCCACCTTTCACCCAGTATGGGACCCAAGACGGGACCAACCATAACCCAACTGGCAACAAAGCATGTTTGCCTTTTGGTCGTTTTGAGATTATTATTATTGCTGTAGGATTATTTTCTAGATGAAATAAGAGAATACATTGTTTAAATGGCATTATTGTTCAACTATAATGAGGTTGTTGTTATATTTGTTACATAATGAGTTTAACTCAGTAATAAAGCAGTAAATATTTGCATTGTTTACTGAAAGCTACATGAGTAGTATATAATTAGTACCAGACTTTCCTTCCCAGTCTTTTGAGCTTCTTGCTTTAGAGACCTCCTGTGTATAAGGGTACAGTGCTTTAAATTTTCTTTTTGGCCCTAGTTAAACCACAGCTCAGCTAGAAACAAAGAAACATCTCAATTGCCCACTACAGCCCCACACATCAAGCACAACTGAGATTCCTTGTAAGCAGAGAACCAGTGATTTGTTGGAGGGAGTATTTCTTTCAAAGAATATTATGCTGCTGCTTTTAAGACTGTCATAGGTTTGTTAAATTAAATTAACTAGGTGGAATATTTGTTTATAGTTACATTAAACTCAAGATACTCTTCTGAAGTGAATTGTATTCTTTGCGCATAGATGAATTTATGGCTTGACAGTTCCTCTTATAAGCTAACAGAAAGTGATTAGTGAACACAGAACTGTAAAATTTGTTTGCTCACATTAACTATATTGCATTCTCAAAAACTGGGTGCATGTTTCCTTGGTATTTATATGTGGTTCATCTGTAAAACTGAAAATAGCTTATTAGGATGTTCCTACAATTCTCCTAGGGAGGGGGGGAGATGAGAAAGAAAAGGGTTGTATATTTTTGAAGGCACATAATAGTCTACCAAGAGAAATGTTTACATCTGATATGATCAAAAGTCTTCTGGCATATGAATGTGTGTGGGAGGTCTTGTTCTACATTAAATGGATTAACAGAGTCTCAAAACACTGGAGCACTTACCTTTTATAAAAATGTTCTTCCTGAAGCTTAAAATGCCTTAAGAAAAAAACCCTTCCACTTTTTTTTTGTAGGTACGTGGTATGTACCCATAGGCTTTTCATGTAATTGCAGGTTGATGAAACAAAAGATGTTAGGGACGTAGAGAGAATCGCTGTAAAAGATGTCCTCTGTTTTAACAAAATGCAGCAGGCGTATAACTTAACATTTTGTGTGTCTGTTATTTTTGGACATTAAAATTCATACTACTGTACCTATAACTTTGGAATCTGATATCTAAGTTTTCAATCATTTGTTTTAGATAACCCCCATATCATTTCTCCTTTATAAATTACTAGATTTTGATCTGCTTTTAGTTTTCTGCTTTGGACAAATAGTAAACCAGGATTCTATCTTCTGGTACATGCAGCTCATACACAAAAGCAAATAATATTAATCTGGAAATGATGGTTTATTCTGATATCTGGTTCCTGACTTCTTGCTCCTAAATAAGCTAGAACTCAGAAACCAGTAACAATCTATCGTTTGTCACTGGTTTATGAATCTTAGCCTGTATACAAGCAACAAACCAGTATTCAAGTTTTAGCCATCATGACAGGATTCCTGATTAATTTTATCTGTTCACAGAAAGAGAGGAAAGAATATACAACCTGCACAAGCATGCTACTGTTCAGGGGTGTAAAGAATATTTGTGAATTCCATACTCATAGTGAGTAAGAGTGTTTGAAAATATCAAGTCACCCCATCAAATATTCAATCACTACAAGATTCCCCCCCCCTTTTCACCCCTTCACCCCTTCACAAGAAGAAAAGCGTCAACTTTTTATTTTCAATTTTTTTGCTCAAAACATTGCACTTTGCATGAACAGCACTGAATTTTGAGAAGTGTTTTTGTTCAAAAACATGCCTTGAACACTTAACAAAACTGTTGTAGAAAACATCAACTGTGAAGAAAATGAGAAAATGCCCCCAACTCCTGCAATTGGGCTGGCAAGGGGTGGGCATTGAAATTTGTTGTTCTCATGTGCAGGAATGAAATATGGAAAGATTTATATCCTTAACTGTTATATATAGCAAAGACATGCCAAAGTTTCCGGCTTATTTTTATGAGCAAACAATTCTCAGCACTTCGAAGACAGAATTGGGGAAAACCCTCCTTGAAACCCTTAAGAACAGAGGCAAAGCTGTATTAGCAGTATTGGACTGGATGGATCAATGGTCTGACTTTATGGAAGACAGCTTCTCCTGTTCCAATTTCCTATGGAAGGACTCCTTCACTAAACAGAAGTTTGCCATTATCAGATTTGACAGTGCCAAACACCCACTGCAAGGAAATAATGGATGGTTATCTGCCAGAGTAATCATCAACCATCTGTTCAGTGGTTCTGGTGTAACCTGCATGCAGCAAACAGGGATGCTATTTGAGGCATGGCATGACTGGGGATCTGGTAAGACCTCCAGCTGTTGTGCTCTGGCTCCCAGTGGCCCTAGTTAGCATGGCCAATAGTTCATGATAATGAGGGTTGTAATCCAACAAGGGCTGGAGACCCACAGATTCTCCACCCTTGCTTTTTAATCTGTGAGGGAAGCCAAAAGATTTGAAGTGGAGAGTTTCACATCATGGATCCAAAACTCCTGGATATAGTCAAGATTGCTCCAGAGACTAGAACATGGAACAATGGATGCAAACTGCAGGAAAAGAGATTCCACCTAGACATTAGGAGGAACTTCCTGACTGTAAGGGCTGTTCGGCAGTGGAACACACTCCCTTGGAAAGTGGTGGAGTCTCCTTCCTTGGAGGTCTTTAAACAGAAGCTGGATGGCCATCTGTCAGGGATGCTTTGATTGAGAGTTCCTGCATGGCAGGGGGTTGGATTGGATGGCCCTTGTGGTCTCTTCCAACTCTATGATTCTAATAGCAGCAGTGTCTAAATACATGTGATCTATAGCCATTGGCTATTTGTTGGTTGCTGCTAATAATTCTTCTTTTATTAATTTTAACAAACTGCTATAGAAAACAAATGTCAAGTGATAAAAGATAAATAACTTTTGTATTTCAATGTAAACTACCTCAAGAATGTTTTGAGTATGTTGAATTTAAAGTCATAGCCATATCAGTCTGGAATATAAGTATGCAAAGAGATCTTCTTGCACCTTTGAGACTAACTGTGCAAAAAAGCTGTAACATAAGCTTTGTAGACTTGGTCTGTTTCCTAGGATGTGTGAAGACAGTGTTGTGTTCTTGGGTGTATACAAGTACCCAGTCTGAATAAAAACCTGTGGCAGTGGTAGCTGTCTTTTGACACATCTCATTGTAACCCTTCCCTTCACTTTCCAAGACTGTACAAAATAAATCCCCTAACCTGGACCACTGTGTAAATGGGAGTGTGTCTACCTTCTTTCACTGCCTCCAATATTGTACATTTGGGCTGACAAGCCCAAATTCTGCTTATTGCATATACAGTACATCAATTTGTGATTGATTGCTTGATTTTAAATATGAAAACTATGAGCACAATGTTTGTATTTTTTACCTGTGTGTCCTAAAATAAAACATATGTAGGCAGCATTTAGATGGCATACAGCAAACTTCAATCAGTGCCATCTCTTGTGTTCATTGACAAGAAATGAAACAAGTCTGTTCTGAGGTGGCTTTTCCTGCAAGTGAGTGGACTCCTCTGAGTGGGAAGTCTCTGTCCTAGTTCTGAAAACCACACCAAGTGATGACATTTCAGATGACTTTGTACTCTGCTCCAAAGACCAAAACCGCTTCCCCAATATAGTCTAAAATATTTCAAAATGTCAGAAAGTAAGCAAAATAAATCATGAACATCTAAATAAGTGCTTGTATAACCTGCTATTTGTAACACATGGCCTCCTCCTTTGAAGAATACATTTTTGTACTTATTTGACTATCTATATTTTGTTTCTGCAGAGCTTCATTTCCATGCAGTCAATGCAGAAATGGCATTGGATTTAGCATTTGCCATCCTGTGTGAGCTGCTACAACAGTGGGAACAGACTGGTGCTGGGGTTGTACTCTTACTAGAGTGGTTGCTAGAAAAAGAAGATTTGAAAGAACTGGAGGCTGCAACCATGGTAACTCACCAAACTAGTGTTGGTTTAATAACTAAAGTGTACAGTAGTTGGAATGTCTCTCGTAATTTACATGAAATGTCTTGCCAAACCATATAGATCTATTTGGGAGAGGTGGGGGGACCAGTTCAATGTAAATGTTAATATTTTAAAAGCAAATTTTCCATTTTGAATTAGTTTCCAACATTGACAGGATACAGATTTAATCAACTAAAATCAATTCACCTATGCCATTAATATCTAGTCATAGATGTCAAAAAGTAAAAATGCTGGATCAAGAAGCCATGGTTTTGTCCTGAGAACAAGCTGTGTGTTTGTTCCACTTCCATTTGCACACTCAAGTTTGGCACTTCTATCATAGTTTATTAAAATAGGGTTTCTTGATCCAGATGTCACAGGAAATTGTTTTTGTTAAGCCAGGATGGAAGCACCAAAACTAGGTTTGTAAGGAAAAGGGACATACTATGGTTTATTAAACCAGGACTCTTTATATATGGTCTATGCCTATACATGTGATGTTGATGTTAACACAGCTTATCCTTCATGTAATTTGAATCTGGAGTGAATTTGAAAAACATGCCTTGGTCACTTACATTGATATGGGCCAACTAAAATACACTGGGATAGAAGCATCCTAGCTCACTTTCTGCAAACCTCACACTTTCCCCTGTGTGTAGTAGCATGGAAGAAATACAGTGCTCTTCTAAGAGTTTTTTACTTTATAACCATATGAACCTTGTATTGCATTTGCAACAAATTATGCAGAAAGGTTGCTTACTGTTTGCCAAACCCAGGGAGATCAATGCCAAGAGAAGAAAACCACAGGCATACAGAACATGCCTTTCTGATGTGTGCGGTTGTGCATAATGCTTAGTGTAATATTATACTATAATGTTAATGTCACCAGGTTCCCTGTGCACGGGCATAGTGAGAGAATGATCACTGGATTACTTGAATAATCCATGTGCTTCCCTATGGCTGTGTATGAAATCTATAGGGTTTAGATATTGGAAGGTTAAAATGTATTTGGTTTTGAGTTGCTGTGGTTTTAATTGGCCCACAAAAACCAATGACATTGGGAAGTAAATGGGAGGTAGCATTGCAATTCTGAGTGAACATAGGTTATATCTGAAATGTTCTACAAAATGCAGTGTTTCTATACAGACCTACTACAGTTTTGCTGACTGCTCTAATGTTATAGAATCATAGAATCATGTTCATTTAAACAGATGTTTTTCAAGTACAGTACAGTACTTTGTGATATATTAAATGATCATGCTGATTACATACAATTTTCAAGTATAGAATCATAGAGTTGGAAGAGACCACAAGGGCCATCCAGTCCAACGCCCTGCCATGCAGGAACTCTCCATCAAAGCATCCCCAACAGATGGCCATCCAGCCTCTGCTTAACATTGTATGCAAACATTGCCCTGGAGGGTAAGCTGTGACTGCATGGCTGGAGCACACAAATCTTGATGCTAGGAACTTTTGATTTCTGTAATTTTAAGAATTACATTTAGTATGCAATATCCCCAGGGATTCTTTCATTTTTAGATGAAGAAAGTAGAGAATTACATAATTTTGAATCAATGGAGAACTGTGTGTCCGTACCTGTATATCCCACACCATGAAAAAACATTTTTCATGCCTAGAAAACAAATAATGCATGCATTTTTACATAAGCTGCCCTGGCCTTGTATTTTAACATAAAAGATTACTGTATTTATAATTTTTAGAGTAAAACACATTGTGGAACATAATTGTTCCAAAACTTTACAAAATAGTATTCAGTTACTGAATGCGTGTTCATGCCAGTACATTGGTTTCTTTGAGATAACCAAATCTGTAAAACATCTGAGGATTACTATTTATCAGGTGTATTTGCCCTTGATCTTGCAAATAGTCACAACTAATTATTTCCATGAAATAGTTTTTTATTCAGTTTTATAATCTTTGCAGATACTCAAGAGAATCTTGATTTTTTTTGAGAAGGGGTTTCCTTTTTAAAAAAGAAAGAAACAAGCATTCCTATAAAAACAAGAAACACACACTCTTAAGAGTTATTAATATATTTAACAGTGTGCAGAGAGAAAGTATTTAATGTCAACTACATTACCCCATTTCATAGCTTCCAGTCACCTTCCTCTTAGGCAGAGATGGGGATATTTTAGCCTTCCAGATGTTTTAGATCCCAGTCTCTTACTGTTGGCCATACTGGTTGTGATGGAGTTATAAGCCAAAATATCTGGAGGGCAAAATAGCCCCCCAACTTTGGGGTGATTCACATGTTCATTTGACCACATGTATCACTTCAGCGCAAACAAAAGTACATACAGAACTTCAAATTGTATTGCTCAGATGTATTTCAATACAATAATCTGGGCATATTATTGAATCTAGTTTTCTTTGATAACCATTTCTCCTGAGTAAATGCACATAGGGTTGTTCTGTATACGTGATTCAGATTTGGACTTCTTTCCTCTAGTGCAGTGGTTCTTAACCTGTGGGTCACAATGCCTTTGGGGGTTGGGCGACCTTTTCACAGGGATCACCTAAGACCATCAGAAAACATGTATTTCCAATGGTCTTAGGAATCAAGACACTGCAATTTTATGGTTGGGTGTAACCACAACATGAGGAACTGTATTAAAGGATCGCTGCATTAGGAAGGTTGAGAACCACTGCCCTAGTGCGTCATGAGACTCCTCTTGGGTTGTTTATTTCATGTCAATATGAATACACTGCTTATTGTTGCTTTTCTTTTCATGAAGGTAGGAAATGACAACCTATTTGACAAGGGAGAAGTGAATTTTTGGGCTGAGGAATTAACAAAGGTGTATCACCTCAAAAAACATCTCCTCCTGCTCCTACCGGTGACTCATATCACTCCGTGTGATCAACTAAAGCTGAATCAGTTGGCAAGATTTGCCTCTGATCAAGCCAGGCTAGTGACACAACTTATTAAAGAATTGTCTCCAACACCAGAATTTTCCCAGACTGTAGAATACACAAAGTTGGTTATCCAGAATCAAAGAATATCAGTTTGCCTTAAAATATTAGGCTTGTTGGAAGCTGGAAATGACACCTATGGAAAACAAGGAAACCCTGAAAACAAAGAGGGAGCTGAAGATAGGCTTGCTGCTACCTGCTAATTAGCAATATTGCACGCAGAAGGACTGGAACATTTATTTTGCACTTCCTCAGGGTGCAAGGAACTATCAACAAGAAGTGTTAGACTCTTCTTTGTATTCAAATCCCTTCTGTCTTCATCCGATGGGATGTGGAATTCTTCTATGAATGCCCTCAATTTTAATCCAGGCCAATGGGTTTTGCTGCAGCTACTGGAAGAAGTAGGTCCAGAAGACTTTATTTCCATGTACCAGGCGCTGGCCACCTGTTGATTTGATATGCTGATTTTATTCAACAAGTTGTTCTGTAATGCGGCAATACTTGTCTTCATGTTGCTTTTCAACTGTATACCATATTCTGTACACAAGCAAATGTACCTAGTCATGGGCCAATTTTAAAATAATCTTAAAATATGAGGGTTTTTATCAATTGCCAAACTGCCCTGAGAGCTCAAAGCTTAATTCTTTTAAATCATGCAAGGGCTGAATTTTGGGGGAAGCATTATTTCCCTTTGTAGATACAAATACTGTGTGTAAGTTCTTCGTTTCCCTTCCAGTTTAAGCATTTTGATATTACCGTGGGCCCTTGGTATCTGCTGGGGTTTGGTTCCAAGACCCTACCAAAATCTGTGGATGCTCAAGTCCCATTAGAGAAAGTGGTGTTGTATAAAATGGCAAAATCAAGGTTTGCTTTTTGAAATTTATATATACAGTGTGCCATATACGCTGAAAACTGCACTGGAAGAAGCAATGGCACACGCCGGAAAAAGCAATGGTGCATGCGCCGCAGGCACAAGCCCCATTGTTTTTAATGGGACTCCACCATATACAGTATTTCTGTAATGTGGTGGGGGTCTGGAATGGATCCCCTGAATAAGGAAGGGTTACATACATATACATATACAAGCCATAGGTGACTGAATCTGTGGATAAGGAATCCATGGATAGAGAAGGCCAACTGCAAAATGCAGCGATTTATCTTTTCACTTCAAAGGCTTATGATTGCTATTCTTTAAGAGAAAGCCAGCTACTCATGATATTCCCCCAAAGTATTCATGAAATAAGATTGCTGTTTACTGCAGGTATGAATCTGTTCATTACTAACATACTTCAGAGAACAAAGCTGTCATCCCTGAGCATAATTCAGTAGGGCCCGCAGTTAGAATTTTCCTGTAGGCATGGAGTAAGGCTGGCTGCAAGCTCTTCAACATTTTCATAGTGTTTTTGTTGTTATTTTTTACATTAAATATATTTTATGGGTTTATTGTCAAATTGAAAATATTTTTCACATCTGATAATAAAAATGCTGCAAACAGTTTCTCTTCCTTCTGTTTCTACGATAGCTAAGAAATGTGGAATGAATGTCAGTTTTCTTTAACAAGAGCTATTCTTATAGTGAGACACTAGCTCCAGTTACAACTTGCAAAGCAAAGGGTTATGATCATGTTTCACTTTCATGTACATCAAAGATTGAAAGATGAAAAGGATGGACTTTCTGCATTAGCACCTCCTAGGCGACAACTTCTTGAAACATAATTTTTATGTAAACATTTTAAACGTCCCAGAAGATGGCGCCATAATACATGCTTTTGCAGTAGAACCACCTCATTGACTAACAGTGCTTTCCTGTACATCAACATTGGTTAGTTGCACAAATACTGCATTAGTAATGCATCTTTACTGAATTCATCCTAAACATTTTTCTCCTTAAGGTACAATTTTAATCACATATACTCTAAACAAAGATGGTCTGTGCTGAGGGAAACCTTATCCAATTGCTTTTAAATCCATATCAAATGTGAAAGAAAGCTCCCTGGTACTGGCCACTTGGAAATAAGGAAAATCTTTAATGCTTTAATTTTAGGATATTAAATTATGTGCTTTTTATCTGAATAGTCATAAATGGATAATTGATTCTAGAAATGGTACTGCTGTGAGCTGCCATTTTGTCACATTTTTTGGTGTCGTTTAACTTTTAAATTATATTTAGCTAATTTTTAATATCCTTGGCTAAATATATATATATATATTATTCAGTAAGTTAAACTTCATATATTTGGCAAATCTTACCAGTGCCTGGTGCTGTACGTTGCCAACATGAGAGCGCTAATGGTGTGTGTTTAAGCAGCAGTAAGTATCTCAAGAAACATAGTTAATGAGTAAACAAAATAACTTTAAGAAAGAGCCTTATCATTTTGTTTAAAGTATGGCTTTAAACGTTGTAATATCCCTTTAGTTTATGGACAGCAAATAATTGTACACCATCTTGTGTGCATTTCATCACACCATGAGTTACTGTATAACTTTTCAATCAGAAACCTTTAAACCTTAAACAGCAGCTGTAAAGGCGCAACTATTACTTAGCAGCTCCCTGTGAAGGGTTTAATCAGTCGGTTATCTTCAATTTTGCTTGTCCAACGCTTACAGATTGGGCTTTGCATTATTGCACTGATTTAAAATGGAAGTTCTCAAGTGTGAATCCACTGCAAATTCTAATTGTTCTCTTCTGCCATTCCCCCCCTCAACAATAAATTAGGCAACCCTGTTTCACAAAAGGTAGAGTAACGTCCAGAATTCACAAAACAGTGATACCGTTGTTGTTGTTGTGCATGCCTTCAAGTCATTTCTAACGTAATGCGACCCCTAACATGAACATGGGGTTTTCTTGGCAAGTTTCTTCAGGGAGGGTTTGCCATTCCCAGTGGGAGAACCCAAACGCACAGGATCCATGACTTTGGTTGGCCCAATAAAAGTATCACTGTTTTGTGGATTTTGGAGGTTATCGCACTTTGCTATATGACAACACTGAATATGTTCCCTGTTTCATAAAACTGCAGGCTTTATGTTGCCTCTTTAAAACAGCCACCCTGTGCACATTCATCAGAGCATAAAATCCCACTAAACCCAATTGGATTGTAGGGTTTTTGTTCGAACAGAGGCAAATATGATTGCAGATTTTTTTGCCCTACTCTGTTTTAACAAACTTTTTCCAGGATTTCCACAACAGTTTTACCTATTAAGAGGGCCGAAACTTTGAGGTGGGAGGCATTTTCCTATGCAAGCTTACAAATAGAAAGTGAAATGCAAGTCCTCTTCCTCCATGAAGGAAACTCAGGCTCCTGTCAAAGGGTACAAGTGCCAGCAGGTATTGCTCCTTCAAGAGATTTTTGCCCTACATCCCCACTTGTCATATCCCCCTTTGCTTCCACAGCCTCCAAACACTGCCAAATCCATTGTGGCTTTATCCACACGGCAGAAATAATCTAGTTTGAAATCACTTTTGCCATGGCTCAATGCTCTGGAATTCTGGGAGTTGTACTTTGGAGTTGTACTTTGGCACCAGAGTTCCCTGACAGAGAAAGCTAAATGTCTCACAAAGCTACAAATCCCAGAATTCCATGGCAGACTGCAGTATCCACACTGCAGAAATAATCCAGTTTGACACCACTAACTGCCATGGTTTGATGCTAGGGAATCCTGGGAATTGCAGTTTTGTGAGACATTTAGCCTTCTCTGTTAGAGAGCTCTTGTACAACAGCTCCCAGAATTCCAGAGCACTGAGCCATGGCAGTTGAAGTGGTGCCAAAGTGGGTTATTTCTGCAGTGCAGATGCAGCCAGGGTGACCCTTCCCTTGCTTTTCTAGATGGCGAAGGGGAGGACTACAGCTATGGATACCAGGGAAACTCCCTGGGTGACCTTAGCAAGTCACACACTCTCAGCCTCAGGGGAAGTGAATGGAAAACCACCTTTGAGCAAATGTTGCCAAGAAAACTCTAAGATAGGTTCTCCATAGAGTCACAAGGAGTGCATCCACTTTAACTGCCATGGCTCCATGCTGTGGAATTCTGTGATTTGTAGTTTTGTGAGGCATTCAGCCCTCTTGGTCAGAGAGCTCTGGTGCCCCACCAAACTGCAATTCCCAAAATTCCATAGGATGAAGCCATGACAGCTAAAGCAGTGTCAAACTGGATTATATGTGCAGTGCAGATGCAGCCCATAAATCGGAAATGACCTGAAGGCACACAGCACAAGTATGCAAAGGGATCTTGCAACACCTTTGAGCCTAACTTGAGGAACTCCCTTGACAGGACTAACTTGACTGGAAACTCCCAGGACTCAAAATGTCTTAAAAGTGCTGCAAGATCCCTTTGCCAACTCATTTCTCCAGAGTAACAACAACCATATGAGTTAGACTGATTCTGCACTGCATAAATAATGCAGTTTGACATGGTTTTGAGTATCATAGCTCCATGCTCTGTGATCCTGGGAGTTGTAGTTTGTTGTGTTTGTTGTTCATATTTCTAGGAATGTTTAGAGCTTTTATTCGGTCTTGTCCTCTATTTTTTTCCTGCAGGTCCTCCATTTGTGGTGCCTTGTCCTCCTAGGCAGTTAGGACAATCTGGTCACCCTGGGCTGAATAAAACATATTTCAGGGAGTGCTGTTAAGATGGGAGAGACCCAATTTTCCTTATCTCAGGGTGGCCAGATGTCCTCCTTTTCCAGGGCCTGTCCTCTGTTCCAACCTTATGTCCAGGAGGAATTTCAAAGTGTCCTCCATTTTGAGTATTCAGCCTACACAGGCTGACCAGACGTCCTCCTATTCCAAGATTGTCTTCCATTACAGCCTTCTGGCCAAGAGCAATTCCACAAAGCCCTCCATTTTGAGCCTGACTGAGAAGCATGGATTTGGAGCCTGTGAAAGTGTCTTCATTATAGAAAATCAAACCTTGAGAGCATTTAGTCTTACCCCAACTAAAAGGAACTTGGGAATGTTGGTTTGAACTTTCAGATAAATCATGGAATTATTACTATGGTCTCAGGATTCAGCCTACGCAGGATGACCAGAGGTCCTCCTTTTCCAGGACCTGTCCTCCAATTCACTCTTCTCTCCAGGAGGAGTTCCACAATGTCCTCCATTTTCAACCTGAGAAGCATGAATTTAAATTTCTACGAATGCTTTTTAAAAGGTTTTCTTTGGTCATGTCCTCCATTTTTGTTGTAAGCCCTACATTTTGCTGTGCATTGTCCCCTTTGAAGGTGAGGACCTCTGGTCACCCAGGTTACCGTGTGGCCCACGGTTGGGAGAAGTTGCAAGGGAACTTCATGGCACTCGCAGGCTGCTCTTGGAGGCCTCTGTTTCCTCTTCTGTTTCCTTGTGAGCTTCCCTGACCACTCACTGGTCGTTTCCTATTTATGGCAACTCTAAGTCTGCATCCAGACTGCAGAAATAATCTGGTTTGACACCATGATAACTGCCATAACTCCATGGAATTCTGGGATTTGTAGTTTGCTGTGGCATCAGAGTTCTCTGAGAGGGAAGGCTAAATGTCTCTGAAAATTCCAAAACCCAGGCTGGCACGGAGCTCTGGTGCCACAACAAAGTACAAATCCCAGAATTCCATAGCAATGGAGTCACGGCAGTTGAAATGGTGTGGAACCGGATTATTTCTGCAGCCTAAGGCAACCCTGTCATGTGGTTTTCTGGACACGATTTCTTCAAAGGTGGTTTTTTTTTTTTTTTTGGCCCTTGCCATCCTCTGAAGCTGAGAGAGTATGACTTGCCCAAGGTCACCCAGGGGCTTTCTGTGGCCGAGCTGGGATTCGAAGCCTGGTCTCCAGAATCTCGAGTCCAACACTCGAGACTCCATGGGCAATATTAAATTATTTCCCTCCCTATGAATATTAAAAGGCCTCTTGTTGCAGCACCTTATTTTATTCGGAGAAAATAAAATAAATAAAATAGATAAAACTATTTTTCTTGATTGCCCAACATGAGGACATCTGGTCACCCTGGGAGCAGGCCCTTTCCTAGACTTGAGCCTCCTTTGAGGTAGAGCAGTTTGCAAGGGGAGTCTTGCCTAACCATGATTTTCAGAGTCTTGAGTCCAATGCTCCAACCTCTAAACTGGGGGGGGGCTTCATATGGCATTGCACCATCTTCCAGGAGTTGTGTATTGTGACATACACAACAATCAGTATGCAAAAGGATCTTGTAGCACCTTTGAGACAAGAAAGAAGCTGGTTATTAAGGCGAGCTGCAGGGGGGCACTGACATAGTCTTACTGAATACAAAGACATAGCCAGGTTAGTCAGAAGATCAGTATGCAAAGGGGACTTTTGTAAATGAGGTCATGCATCTGAGGAAATAAGCCCTAGCCTATGAAAGCTCATGCCACCAACTTCTTTCTTTCAATTAGACTAAAAAAAAAGTGCTACACAAGGTCCCTTTGCATACTGATTTACCAGACTACCATGGCTATGTCTTTGTATTCAGTAAGACTATGTGAATGCCCCCCCCACTGCAGCCCACTTTAATAACCAGCTTTTTTCTTTCAATTAGTCTCAAAGGTGCCACAAGATCCTTTTTTATAGTCAGGCATGTTTGCCCGTGAATGCCTGCACTGAGTCCACCTGCACTGCTAAAATTATTTGTGGTTGTGTGTGGGTGCATACATACATATACGTGTGTATGTGTCAAGTATAGCTTTCCTAGACTTGAATGCCTCAGATGAGGACAGGCAACTTTGGACACTGGGTGCCACTTCTCTCTTTCTCTCTGTGTGTATGCACACACTTGTGTATGTATGTGTGTAAACAAGTGGCACCCAGTGTCCAAAGTTGCCTCTCCTCATCTGAGACTCAGATCTAGGAAATCCCCTGCTCCCAGCTTTCTTTCCCTAAAGGGAACGTGGTTTGGGGTGGATTTAGGGTTCTTGTACTTTGCTATATGAGTCCAGAATTCAAACACAGAGAGCCCTGTTAGTATGCAAAGGGATCCAGCAGAACCTTTGAAAAAAAAAATCACTATGTAAAGGGATCTGGTTGGGGCTTTGAGACTTGGAAGTTTGCAAAGGAATCTAGCAGCACCTTTGAGACTAACTAAAAGCTTCATCTTTCAGAGTCTCAGATAGGTAGGCTTTTCTTTGTTGCTTGCTGTATTTTTTATTTAATGTTAATATGGTTTTGTTAAATTAATTTTGTAGAATGTACACCTTAGGCAGGTTTGTTGTATTTCATTCCATTTCTAACTGATTGTATGTACAGCAGTGTGTAAATTTACAGCACTCTATAAAGCACCATCATCATCATCATCATCCCTTGGCATACTGATTTCCCAGACTAGCCTAGCTTTCCTAGACTTCAGCCTCCTTCCTCAGATCCATGTTAGTCTCAAATGCTCCAGAGATCTATTTGCATACTTTCTTTTAGCCTCAAAGGTGCTCCAAGATCCCTTTGTATACTGATTTCCCAGACTAATAGGGTCTGGCTTACACCTGAAAGAAGCTGGCACTATAAGCTTTTGTAGACTTCAGCCTCCTTCCTCAAATGCTACAAGATCCCTTTGTATACTTTCTTTTAGTCTCAAAGGTGCCGCAAGACCCCCCCCCCCCGCATCTTTTGAGTCTCCAAAAGTCTTAACTAGATCCCTTTGCATACTTTTCTTCCCAGTCCCAGAAGCCCCTGCCACTTCTCATACTTTTCTTTCAAGTTAGGGTCAAACACACTGCAGAAATAATCCAGTTTTGACCCCACTTTAACTGCCCTGGTCCAGTCCTGGGGAATTCAGGGAAACTATAGTTTGCTGTAGCGCTAGAACTCTCTCTGACAGAGAAGGCTAAATGTCTCACAGAACTACAGTTCCCAGAATTCCCTAGCATTAAGCCTGGGCAATTACAAGCGGTTTCAGAGTGGATTATTTCTGCAGTGTGTTTATGCTCTTAAAAGTCTCCAAGGTACTAGAATCATAGAGTTGGAAGAGACCACAAGGGCCATCCAGTCTAACCCCCTGCCATGCAGGAACTTAAACGAGTCCCTTTGCATACTTCTAGGTTCAAAATATCCTACTAGATCCCTTTGGACATCTTTTCTTTTAGTCTCAAAAGGTCTTACTAGATCCCTTTGCACATTTTTCCTTTAGTCTCAGAAGCTCCTTCGCATACTTTTAAGTCTCCAAGGTTCTGCTTAAGATTCCCTCTGCATACTACTTAAGATTCCCTCCTTTCAAAAGCTCCTTTTAGATCCCTTTGCATACTTTTGTTGCAGCCTCCAAAAGTCTTACTAGATCCCTTTGGCACACTTTTCTTTCAGTCTCAGGAGCTCCATCCTTTTTCTTTCAGCCAAGCCTCCAAGGTCCTACTTGATCCCCCTCTGCATACTACTGTCTCCTCCTAGATCCCTTTGCAGACTTTTCTCCCAGTCTCAAAAAATGCCTTACTTTTAAAGATCCCTTTGCACTTTAATTCCAGCCTCAAATAAAAAAGAAGAAGAAGAAGGAGCTCCTACTAGATCCCTTTGTTTGCTTTCCTTTCTCTGCAAAAAGAACTAAAGCCACAAAGGGACTGAGCAAGCATTGAGCAACAGAGAGAGACGTCCACTCTGCAGCTCGCCTTCTCCCCTTCTGGCTGGCCCCGCCTCCCTCTGGGTAAGAGAATGGGCGGCGGCCAATGAGAGGGCGAGGGGGGCGGGACTCCGTTGCTGGGGCAACCCTGGCCCGGGTCAACGTTCGATCCCTCCTCCTCCTCCTCCTGCGCTGCTGCTGCTGCTGCTTCGCGGGCGTTTATATATTCTGGGGCGTGGACGCTTGTTGGGCTAAAGTTCCAGCAGAGCAGCAGAAAGAGAGGCAGCAGCAAGTGCAGCAGCAGAATATATATATATATCAGTGCAAGCAGCAAGAGAAGAAGAGGGCTCCTGCTGCTGCCTTCCTTGACAGGTTTTCCCAGCCCCTCTCCTGGGCAAGGGGAACAAGAAAAAGAAGAAAAATATATATATATATATATATATATATTATATAAAGCCTCTGCTCCTTTTTAATTATTATTATTATTGCAAACAAAAAAAAGGCTTGATTTTTTTTTGTGCCCCCCCCCGACCTTTTCTCCCCCAGTCGTGGCTCACCCAAAGCTAGCCCCGAGGAGGAGGAGGGGGAAAGTGGGCTCCTCGTCCTTCTCCTTCTCCGGCCCTAGTTCCTGCATTTCCGACCATTACAGGATCCCCTTCTAGAGAGAGATGTCTGCCACGCTGCTCTCCGCCTTCTACGACATCGATTTCTTCTGCAAGGTAAGCGCTGGACTCAGAAGAAGAAGAGAGAATCCGTGCATCTCTGTGTGTGTGGTTTTTGGGGGGAGGGGAAGAAAGTTTTGCAAAAAGTTGCAAAAGACCACTTTGCAAAGGACATGCTCTGGAGGTCGATGCCTCTGGTGTGCCTTTGTGATCCCCATTGAAGGCAACAGCAAACTCCTGCTGCAGGCTTGCTTTCTGCTGCAGCAACAAGTGGCCGAGAGAGAGGAAGAAAGTTGGGGAGAGAGAGAGAAGGAAGCCTCCCTCTTTTCTTCCCACTCCATAACTTTTGTTGTTGTTGTTGCTCTCTCTTTTTGCAGAAGAAGCTGGGTTCATGTTTTGCAAAAGGAGTGAAGAGGACGTGTGTGTTGCCTTTTGCAGATAAAAAACATGGCTTTTGCAATAGGAACAAGAGAGCAGCGAATAAGGGTGGGGGGTCACTTTGTAGGGTTTTTGTGTGCTTTGCACTGCACTGTTTCATGTTGTTGTGAGTCGGTTGGTTTTTTGAGTCCCAGTTTGTGAAAAAGGGCGGGATGTGGATATAGGATAGAGAATAGGATCTGTCTCTTTCTACCTTTCTTTCTTGCACAAACACATTATTATTATTATTATTATTACAACATCACTGTGGCCCCTGCCTCATTGCATTGTTGTGATAATGATGATGTGGCCCTTTGCCTGTTGAGTTTGTGTGACAAGGAAAGTGTGTGTGTGTGTGTGTGTTTCCCCCCTTCTTTTTTGTTACTTTCTTGTTACTAAAAACCATTTTTATCTGCAAAAGACAACGACGTCCTTTTTGCAAACATTAACCCCCCTTCTGCAAAGAGAAGGAGAGAGTGTGTGTCCCTCACACAAACACAGCAGGCAGGGGCCAGATTGTAGTAGTAGTGTTATTTTATTATTAACACACCAGGCATGGGGCCACATTATTATTACTATTCCTGCAATGTGGCCCCTGCCTGCTGTGTTTGTGTGTGAGAAAGAAAGAGATCCTAGCAATGGCTGGCTGGGGTGGGTGTGTTTTTTAAACCAAACTGCCAGGAAAGAGTTATGGCGGCTTTCAAGTTTTTCCTTTTGCAACAACTTTTTTTCCCCCCAGCTGCTTGAATCTCCTGAACTCTCCTTTTCGAAGTTGCAAGCTTTCCTCCTCTGTCTGGAAAGAGAGAAGAGAAGAAAGTTTTAAATTGCAGAGAAAAACAGTTTTTGGAAAGCAGGAGGGGCTCTTTTTTTGTATGAGTTGTCAAGAAGACAGAGCCACATGGAGGATCAGCCACAAGAGCTGCAGAGAGAGAGAGAGGAGGGAGAGGCCCTTAAGTTGCAAAGAAGGAGAGGAGGAGGAGGAGGGAGTAGCAACTCAGCAGCAGCAAAAAGATTTGCAAAACCTCAAGAGCTTCCTTTTTCCTTCCTTGCAGTTGCACCGTCCACCATTTCCTTCCCACCCACCCCTAGATAGATATATATATATATATATATATATATGCTGCTCTTGCTATATATTTAGGGATGAGTGGGAAAGAAATGGTGTATGTATGTGTGTGTGTGTATACACACATTATATAAAACACACACAATACAGTTTACCCACAAGACAACACACACAAAAGAGTAGCCTCAGCCCTTCTCCAAAGAGGTAGGTAGGTAGATAGGTCTTTGCTCTTTGGAGAGGGGCTTGGGCTACTCTTTTGTGTGTTGTTTTGCAGCTAAATTGTGTTTTGTGGGTGTGTATATATATATAGAGAGAGAGGGAGAGTTCTCCAAAGAGCAAAGACGTTACTGTGTTGAGGTTTTCATTTTAATAAATAGATATTTGCTTTTTGGACAAGGGCCAGGGCTACTCTTGTGTGTGTGTGTGTGTGTGTTGTCTTGCGGGTAAACTGTGTTGTTTGTGCCTATATATCACACACACATACATAGACGTATATATTGTTCTCCAAACAGCAAAGGCCAAGGTACATAGATAGGTCTTTGCTCTTTAGAGAAGGGCCAGGGCTACTCTTGTGTGTGTGTGTGTGTGTTGTCTTGCAGGCAAATTGTGTTGTGTTCATATATATATATATATATATATACACACACATACATACATAGGTATTGCTCTCCAAAGGGCAAAGACCATTATAGATAGATAGATAGGACTTTGCTCTTTGGAGAAGGGCTGGGATTACTCTTGTGTGTGTGTTGTCTTGTGGGTAAATTGTGTTGTCTTTGTGTCTCCCCTTTGTTTGCTTCTCCCCCCTTTTCAACCCCATTCCCTCCACTTCTCCCTTGCCTTTCTTAGCCGGAGAAATCCCTCAGCACCATGCTGGACAAGAAGGCGGTGGGGAGCCCTGTGGGGGGGCCTTCCTCCTCCTCTCCTAACAACAACCACAACAACAACCACCACAACTTTGCCCCGGGCTTCCTCCGGAGACACTCTTCTAGCAACCTCCAGGTTCTGGCTAATGGCAATGCCAAATTCTCCTCGCCACCTTCATCATCTTCTTCGTCCAACAACAACTTCAAGGAGCCTGGCACAGGAGGAGGAGGAGGAGGTGGTGGGAACACCAGCCCTACTAATACTACTACTACTGCTCCTACTATCAGTCCTGCTCCTACTAGTAGCCCCATCGCTGGCGCCGCCACCAACACCGCCTTGCTCAACAAGGAGAACAAGTTCAGAGACCGCTCCTTCAGTGAGAACGGCGAGAGGAGCCAACACCTCATCCAGCAGCTCCAACAGCAGCAGCAGCAGCAAGTGGTGGTAGTGAAGGGGAGTACTAATGGCAATACTGGGAATAATGCAAATGGCGGAGGAGGAGGCGGCGCTCCCATCAACTCCACGCGCTACAAGACAGAGCTGTGCCGCCCTTTCGAGGAGAGCGGCGCCTGCAAGTACGGCGAGAAGTGCCAGTTCGCCCACGGCTTCCACGAGCTCCGCAGCCTCACCCGCCACCCCAAGTACAAGACCGAGCTCTGCCGTACTTTCCACACCATTGGCTTCTGCCCTTATGGCCCACGGTGCCACTTCATCCACAACGCTGACGAGCGCCGCCCGGCGCCTAATAATAATAATAACAGTAATGGCGGCGGCGGAATAGGCCTCAACCCGTCGTCATCCCCTCAGCAGCAACAGTCTCCTCTTCTTCATCATCATCATCACAATAACAACACGAACGGCCATCTTCCTCAGGCGCTTCACCACCATAATCATAATCATTCTCCCCATCATGGCGGCAGCACAGGAGACCTCCGGGCCTTCGCTGTTTCGTCGTCTTCCTCGCTGACCAACGGCGTTTTCGGTCGCGGAGGAGATAACAGGCCCAAACTCCACCACAGCCTCAGTTTCTCGGGCTTCTCTGCCCACCACCACCACCACCATCATGGCGGCCCTTCTCCCTCAGGTTTGGAGGCGGTGGCGGCTGCTGCGGCTGCGTTGCTAATGGAGAGCCCCGCAGGGTCCCGCTCTCCTCCTCCGCCGCCTCAGCCTCCACAACCTCCCGCCACTGCTGCTTCTTCAGCTTCGTATTGCGACGACAACATGGCGGCCGCCTCCAGCGTCTGCGCCAACAACGCTTTTGCCTTCTCTGGGCAGGAGCTGGGGAGCCTCATCGCCCCCTTGGCCCTCCACACTCCTCCTCAGCAAGGCTGCTTCGCCACCTCCGCCGCCGCTGCCGCTTTCTATCGTTGCCAGCCACAACAGCATGGCGGCGGTGGGAGCTGTTGTCCTGTTCCTCCTCCACAACCTCCGCCGCCTCCGGCCTCGCCCCCCTTCAGCTTCCAGCCCTTGCGCCGCCTCACGGAGTCTCCGCCGCCGCCGGTCTTCGACGCTGCCCCTCCTCCGCCCCCCAGCCCCCCAGACTCCCTCTCCGACCGGGAGAGCAGCTACCTCAGCGGCTCCCTCAGCTCCGGCGGCAGCAGCCTCAGCGGCTCAGAGTCCCCAGGCCTCGATGGAGGGAGGCGCCTCCCCATCTTCAGCCGACTCTCCATCTCTGACGACTGAGGGGAACCCCCCATGATTGTGGGGGGGGCATGCCCATTTTGGGGGGACTCTAGTGAGGGGCAGCCTGCCTCCCTCCCTCCTTTTCATCCTTCTCCTTTCCTCCAGGATCCCACTTTAGGGGGACCCCTTTCTTTGGGGGCTCCTTACTGAGGGACAGCCTCTCCTTCCCCCCCAGGATCCCATTTTTGGGGGGGACCCGTCTCCTTTTACTTCTGGGCATACCCTTTTGGGGGGACCCCTCTCATGGGGGGCTCCTTAGTGAAGGGTAGCCTCTCCCCTTCTTTCCCCCCCTTTTCATTCCTCTCTTTTCCCCAAGCATCCCCTTTCCCTCTCCTCCTGGGGATCCTATTTGGGGGGGAAGCCCTTTAGTGAGGGGCAGCCTTTCCTCCTTTTAATCCCTCTCCTTTTCCCTAGGATCCCATTTCTTGCGGGGAACTCTTCAATGGGGGACAAGTGCCTCCCCCACCTTTTCCTGACCCCTCAGTGAGGGACAGCCTTTTCTCCTTTTCCTGGGGATCCTTTTCCCCCTCAGTGGGGGAAGCCTTCACCCTCCTTTTGAGGATCCCTTTTTCTTGGGGGGGGGGAACAGACCCTTCCTCCGGAGGATCTCATTTTTAGTGGGACCCCTCAGTGGAGGCACCAGGGGGTCCCTTTCCTTCGGGAGTGATTACTCAGTGGGGGAATCCTTCCTCCTCCACTCCTGGGGATCCCTTTTCTTGGGACCCCTCAATGGGGGATAGCCTCTCCCCCACCTTTTTCCGGGGGGGGGTCTCATTTTTGGGGGAAAGCCCCTCAGTGAGGGACAGCCTTTCCTTCTCTTTTCCTTGGGATCCTTTTGGGGGGGACTCCCTCATTGGGGGCAACTTCTCTCCTCCAGGAGATCCCTTTTCTTGGGGGGACACCTCAGTGGGGGCATTCTGTCCCCTTCATTTTGCGGGATGCCATGCCTTAGGGGGGAAGCCTTCCTTCTTTTTTCCCAGGGGTCCCCTTTCTTGGGGGGATCCTTTAGTGTGGAGCAGCTTCTCCCTCTCATTTTGCCAGGGATCCCTTTTTGGGGGAGACCCCCTCATTGGGGGGCAGCCTCTCCTCTTCCTTCCCCCTCCATCTTCTCACCAGGAGCAGAGACTTGCAGCTGCCTCCAGAAAACTAGCCAAGCTCACACAGACCCTTTTCAGTTTCTGATGGTTTCTTGTTTTATTGTTGTGATTGTTGTTCTTGTGGGGTTGGCCTTTTTTTTTTTTACCTCTTTCCAACCTATGCCTTTTTAAACAGGAAGAGAGAGAGAGAAAAAAATTACCCTTTGATTGCTGAGCAAATTCAGAGAGGAGAAAGCAAAAGAGATGTGTTCCTTTTTTTTCTTTTATAAGAGATGAACAAAAGAAATTGATTTACATAAAGGCAGATGATGGTCATCAAGAAGAACAACCTTTTTGGATTTTTTTTATTTTAAATTTATAGAGACTTGTTGCAAGGAGAGGAGTTCCTTTCTTTCTTTTTTCCTGCCCCCCTCCCTCTCCTCTATTTTCATCCAGTTTTCTTTTTTTAAGCCTAGTTAATGTGCACCACCACCAGCAGCCATTCCATCTTTCAAACTTGTTAATGTGGGGAGAGGAAGGAGGCAAAGGGTAAAAATGAGCATTTGCAAACAAATCTGTCCTCCCTTTACTCACCCCAGGAATCAACAATCAAATCTGGAGGCCCATGAACTCTGCATTCCAGGCCCCTCCAGGTCTAGAGAAAACAAGAATGAGTAAGGAGTGTGGGGTTGTTGTTGTTGGGTTTTTTTTCTTTTGCCTTTCAATCAAATTTAAAGTAAATGTACTAAACGTATAAGCTTTTAAAAGAGAAGAAAAAATCCAACATCCTGCCAAGAATATGCCTTGATAACACTCTAGTTTTTTTATATATATGTCTATATATAAATATATATATATATTATAACATGCTAAAACTTCCATTCCAAAGTTTAATATTGGTTCCATTGCCACCACTTAGTGGATGTTTGGCTTAGAACAAGTTTTTTTTCTTTTTGTTGCTTTATTTGGAAGCATTCAACTGAATTTAGTTTGTAATTGTTGGCGAATAACTGCTGATTTTTTTTTAATTTTTGGTTTTTTTAGCCGAGTTGATTGCGCAAGTCACTGCACAACTCAGTATGAAACTATTTAACTTATTTATTATCTTGTGAAAAGTATACATTGGTAATTTTGTTCATACTGTATTTATCGGGTATGATGAAAAGCAATAGATATATATTCTTTTATTATGTTTAAATTATGATTGCCATTATTAATCGGCAAAATGTGGAGTGTGTTCTTTTCACAGTAATATATGCCTTTTTGTAACTTCACTTGGTTATTTTATTGTAAATGAGTAAAATTCTTAATTTAAGAGATTGTATGTAATATTTATTTCATGAATTTCTTTTCCTTGTTTACGTAAATTGAAAAAAGATTGCATTGGCCTTTTTTTATATATAGAAATCTGACTCAATGCTGTGGAAGTAGTTTGAGGAATTTCAATGGGTTTTTTTAGAATGTACAATGGTTGTAACCCGTCCAAGCTTAAACCTACTTTGCAATCAGAATTTAAAAGTGGCAGACCTGATTGAAACGTTTTTTTTAAAAAAATTAACCAAAAAGTATTTGTGTTGCCTAACTTTTCACCAATCACACTGTGATAGTCTCAAAAAGTATGTAGCAATAAAAAGGGGTGGGGGTCCCAGTATTATAATCTCACAGTGCCTTCATATAAGGGTCCATGCTTGCCTTAAAACTTCTTCAACCAAATAAGTATTTTTCTTAATGCTTGAGAATTTGAATGTAGGGCTGGGTTTTTAGCTACAAGAAATTGTACCACTCATTTTTTATAAGGAGGCCACCTTTTGGATCGGAACCTTTTTCTTGCGTACGTGATCATATCTTTAATATTAATGTTCCAAAACATGTAACTTTCCTTGTTTTAGAAAGTCGGGAGTTATCCAAAACGTTTCTGAAAGGTGGGATGAATGAGAGAGCGCAGTACCTTTTTTAAAAAATGTACATAGGTACAAGTTCAGCACTATGTACTCTTTTGGACTACTTTAACAGAAGTATGTTTTGAATGTATCTAGAAGATAAGTCAACTTGAGTTGTAATATATTTTGGAGAGTCAGTTCACTACATATTTGGAGTGTGAGACTGTAAACTTTGTACTGTAAATGTTTTGTAGTTCTCCCAATAAAACTTTTTGAGGAAAAAAAAATCCCAAGCTATTAAAGCCATGTCTGCAAGGTGGTGCTTCTTTATTAGTCCCCCCCCCCCATCAGTATGTTGTCTAGCTACAGATTAACCTGGTTTTGAACTGCAGAATTGCTTCATTCCTGCAGAAAACAGCTGGGAGGCTGCCAAAACCAATAAAACTTGTGCTCCATAAGGTTCCAAAGTTCTATTGCAAAAACTGCACTCTAGTATACATTAATGGGGGTGGGATCTGCTTCTTCTTCAGTTGTTTTTACAGCTGCTGATAAAAACAAATACATTTGTGGCTAGCACAATAATACAAAAGAAGCAGGCTTGCTTAAATTACAAAGTATAGGAATGCAAATGACAGTGAAAATTACTTCCCCCCCCCCTCAGTACAAAATCTGTACAGTATTGATATTTAAGGTTCTTGCTTCATGCAGGTATCACCTTCAGAAGCCAGTTGCTAGGGAAAATGCAACAGGTTCTCCATCCTACTGCAAATACAAAAATACATCATTTTTCTCCAGAATGCATATTGCCCACTGCTTTCATCCTCACTGTCAGGAGTTGGCAAAGTACGACATCTATACCTGGTGAACTTCCATCTTCCAGCATTCCTTGTCATTGGCCATACTTACTGGGAATTATATCCTAGCATTGGGCGGGCTACACTGCCCATCATTCATCTTCACAACAGTCTCCTATGGTGTAGTTTTTGAAAACAAGATATAGATGCTATTAAAGGCATACAAACATTTCCTGCATTTAGAAAATGAGCACAGTTAAAAAACGCCTGGTTTGCTACATGTAGGTGAATATATAATTTGAATCGGGTAAGCTCCATTTTAAAGGGATATAAATCCTGGCTCGGCCATATAAACCCACTAGGTGATCATGGGCAAGTCACACACTCGGCCTCAGGAAGGCACTGGCAAACCTGAACATGAGAAAACCCCATTAGAGGTTGTGTCTTAGGGTCACTTTGAAGGCACACAACAACAATAAAACTTTTAAAACATTTGTGGGGAAGGGTACTTCTAGAAGGGAAGGGTATGTAGCTGTTTGTAAATATTCAGGGCTTTGTGTTGGGCTTTCAAGCCCTATCAGGCTTACCACAGTTTCCAAGATTTGTTCAGTCTTTGCCTTCCTCTGTGGCTGAGAGAGTGTGACTTGCCCAAGGTCACACAGTGTGTTTCCATGAATGAGAAGAGATTCAAACACTGGTCTTCAGCACCATGGTTTTATTTTCCCCACAATTATGTGTACAATATTTGTTTTTCTACTTCTTGACACCTAAAGCAAACATGTTTCATTTGTGCTGCTCGGGTGCTTTCTAAAAATACTAGCTACAATGCCTCACTGTCCCATTGACTTCTGTAGTTCCAACAAAGCTTGGACTGGCTTTCAGTATTGAAATATTAGCTCAGCCATGATCATAGCTAGTCTGCAGTCCCTATTTAGCTCTCTGTGGTTTTGTGGCTGTTGTTTCTGTAGATCAGTTCTTGATGACCAGGTACAGAATGGGAAGGGATTTAGGAGTCATCACTAGCAGAAATGTTACAAGGAAGAAGAACTTTGATTACAGTTTATTACAGGTTTTAAGAATAAGCATTCTTGCATGGCATGGTGGTTTGATTGTTGGACTCTAACTGAAGTCCAGGGTTCGATCCCCAGCTCAACCATGAAACCCACTGGGCAACCTTGTGCAAGTCACACACTCAGCATCAGGGGAAGGCAATGGCAAACCTCTGAACAAATCTTGGCAAGAAAACCCCATGATAGGTTCGCCTTGGGGTTACCATACATAGCATACAAAACCAAACATTTGAAGGCATGTGTCGTGCAGTAAACATTGTCAAACATGCTGGAAACATCTCTTGGCTCTGGTGAGGCTCATTCCTACTATTTCTTCTTACAGGTTGTGTGACCTGTGGTCTATGTTTGGACACCATGTGCTTTGAGCAGGCTTGTTGAATGATAATACTTTCCAAGCACCTTGTTTTTTTGCTACTAAATATTTTGCTGAAGGTTTATCATCTTTGGCTACATTCACCTGAAAAGTTCACAAATTGCACAGCAGTGAATGTAATGCCTTTTGTTCTTGCTCTGCCGTTCTGTCTGATAAAAACTGCTGCTGGTAATATTTCAGTGTGGTGTGGTTTGAACCTTCCACTATGACTCTGGAGGTCAGGTTTTGAATCCAGGCTGGATCATGTAAACCCACCTTGGGCAAGACACATTTTCTCAGCCTCAGAGAATGGCAGTGGTAAACCCTCTGAAGAAACCTTCCAAAAAAACCAAAACCCTTGGATAGGTATGGCTTAGGGTCACTATAAGTCAAAAATGACTTAGGCCAACAACAACAAATCGCACAATGTCCACATAATTCTTTAGGCAGATAAATGGTCGCATATATTATGTTGTAATACACACAACAGCCTTAGAATGTATGCCAGGGTTTTTGCTATAGTGCAGATTCAATGAGAGATGGGTAACCCATTCCAGTTTGCTTGTCTAGTGAGTGCATGGGAGAGGTGACATTCAAACAGGACAAACATTCATAGCATGGCCTCATAGACACAAAACTGCACTTGTTAAAAGAATTGTTAAATCATTTTTTCTAGGGGTCTTAAAAATACCAAAGGGCAGAATTGTTGCCTAAATGTGGGCCCCTATAGTCAGATTCAGAACATGTCCTATATTATGCCCTGTAGCCTTTATTCATTAACAGGCTTTAGGCGTGAGTCACAGCTGTCTGTCATTTCCTGATTGGGATACGAAGTCTGAAAAGTGGCTGTTTCATATTACATTCCCGTTTGGTCCAGTGTCCTGCTATTTTTGTGGCGTGTGCTAAAAATATTAGTATTCCATGATCAAACTGCAATGGATGTTGCTAAAATATTGGAACCGATTAATAGATTTTACATAACAGCATACAGCATAAGGCTTTTATACTGTATTTGCAAAGGCACGTACCATAGTTCTTACTTAAAATTTAAATGTAGTGAGGTTTGAGTTTTGGACTACGACTGGAGAACAGGATTTGAATCCTAGGTGGGCCATGTAAACCCACTGGATGACTCTGGACAAGTCACACTTTCTCAGCCTCAGAGCATGGCAATGGCAAGCCCTCTCTGAAGAAATTTGCCAAGAAAACCCCATGATAGGTTTGTCTTTGCTGCTGTTGTGTGCCTCCAAGTCATTTTTGACTTATAGTAACCCTAAGGTGAACCTATCAGGGTTTTCTTGGCAAATTTCTTCAGAGGTGGCTTGCCATTGCCTTCCTCTGAAGCTGAGAGAGTGTGTCTTGCCCAAGGTCACCCAGTGGGTTTTTTATGCTCAACTTTGGAATCAAACCCTGATCTGCAGCGGGGTAGTCCACTACTACACCATGCTGGTTCTCAGGTTTGCCTTAAATTCACCATAAGTTGGGAATGGCTTGAAGGTACACAGCAACTAATCTGAATTAAATGAAATGAGCAAATCAGACCAAGTATTCCTGCCTGTTGCTTCAAGGGCAGTGAATCAGAATTCAGTGTTGTCTTTTGCACAAAGTTGTTTGTACTTCTGCATTTGTGTAGTATAAGATTGTCTCCTTAGTCACAAGATTCCAGTAAGGCTGCAGGATCTTCCATATTTCTAAAGTTATGCTTAATGTGGGAAACTGTGTGGAGAACATCTTCCAGTGGTTCCCTTTGTTAGCTTCTCAGATGTTGTTGGACTGCAATTACCAGAATTCCTGGTCATGCCCATTGGGGCATCTTGGGATTAAAGTGCAAAGACAATTGGGGACCCCAGGTTGGGAACCACTAAACCAAACTTTCTCAAGCCACAGAGTGAAGAATAGGACGGATAGCTTGTTTAGCAATGCAAAATGAGTGCATGTCTTCACATTCTCTGCATGTCTCGCTGGGGCTAGATACCATATGTCACAACTGTCAAACTTTACAAAAGATCCTCAAGTCATTAGGTATTCCGTTCCACAAGGGAGGAAAAAAATAAAGCTTTGCTATTTAGGACACAGTTGTGGTGAGAGAAACTACTGCCTCTTCCTTCCCATTGCTTCTTTGGTTCTTTAATATGTCTTTCTTTTCTAACATTGGACTTAAGGGGGCATATCTAGTCTTCCCAAGTGGTTTCTTATCTACTCACCTCTCAAATTGTCATCATGGCACATTTTACTTGTCATAAAACTTAAGTATTGCGATAGTAATAATCATGCACTGCTTTGGGCCTGTACTGTTACTTTGCTGCAAGGCAATGTATTTGATGGCTCTGTTAGGTTTTGTCCCTTAAGACAGGAGTAGCAAAACAAAGACAAGTACAACCAGTGAATAGTGAGTTGATCTCCATCATTGTAACTGGTTGTGTGCCTTCAAGTCATTTCTGGTTTATGGTGACCCTAAGGTGACCCTGTCATGGGTTTTTTTTCATGGCAAGGTTTATTCAGAGGGGGTTTACCATTGTCCCCCCTCAGAGGCTGAGAGAGTGTGACTTGCCCAGGGTCACCCAATGGGTTACCATGACTGAGATTGGATTCAAACCTTGGTCTCCTGAGTCGTAGTCCAGTGCTCAAACCACTACACCACTAGAACACATAATTTGCATGTTGAAGGTCCCAATTCCAACCCTGTGCCTCTCTCTCAGGAGAAGGACTAGGTAACAAGTGAAGAGGAAAGACATTTTTCTGCTACTCTGGACAGCTGCTGCCAATTAGATAAATCCGTGGTTCCCAAACTTTGGTCTTTGGACTCCAGCTCCCAGAAGCCCCAGCCAGCTTGGCCAACAGTTGGGAATTCTGGGGGCTGAAGTCCAAAACATCTGGAGGACCAATGTTTGAGAACCACTGAGATAGATTATGTGCCAGATAGACAACCAGTCTAAGTATACAACAACATACTACAAATTAAAAATATTAGGAGTACACAGTTCAGATCCAGTAAGAGGTAAATAGACAGTTGCCTCATGATGAGAGGCAAGGTCATCTTGCCTGGGCTATGCTTACTACATGACATCTGTGTTGTCACTGCATAGCAGCAAACCTTACATGACTCCTTAACAAATTTTGTGTATTTTGTTGCTCAGCTACAAGCCACATCTTAGTGGTAGAGAGCATACGTGTACCTGGCATGTGGCTTTTATGCTGTGTTCCAAGGAATGCTTCAGGTTACAGTACTTGGAAGCATATTGAGAATTCCTCAGAAGTCTAATAATGGTGGAAAAACCTCCAAAAAGATTAGTCTTCACTACCACTTTTTTACAAAAATACAGAGCTTTCAGGAAAATATTTGGTGCAATTTTGCACAAAAACAAGCAGAAAGAAAATAAAGACCTACTGGTTGTTCCCTGGTTGTTTTGTAGTAGGATCAACAAGGGATTTTTATATCTAGTAATTAAAACTAAAATGTAAAATTACAAGTTTGCAAAACTAGTGAGCATGGTTGGTCTCATATGAGTCCTTTAATTCTCAGCTTCAGTATTCGTTGAATGTGAACCATGAATATCAACGGATTGCTTTTGACCAGATTTTCATGTTACTCATCCCAGTGGTATGGCTCAGAAAGCAAGCAGCGGGTTATTGGATCAACCACTATTTTCCATCTCCATCCTCTCCACTTCTGACATTGGCGTTGGTTGGTGGATCTCAGCATTCTAGTAAAAAGCAAAACAAAAACCAAATAGATCTTGCAAGCCTGAGGTTTTGCCTCTCTCTACTCTGGGGAACACTTTCAGTTCACAAGTGGCAAATTTCAAGAAGCCTGGCCAGTGCTCTGCAGGAACTGAATGCTCTCCTAAGAAAACTTCCCAGAAACATCAGCAGCAAAGTGAGGCAGACATGAAGAGATTTCTCAGTGAGCAAGTCAGAGTGGAGCCACGAAATTTAAAAGCCACAGGCAGGTCCCAAGCTCGTTTTCTGGCTGTAAAGCAGGGACGGGCAAAGTATGGCCCCTTTAGGTTTTGTTGAGCTGCAACTCAGCATTTCATCGCATGTGTGAGGTATAGTGGTTTATGTGTTGGACTATGACTAGAGACCAGGATTTGATTCCCCACTCAGCTATGGAAATCCACTGCATGCCTTTGAGCAAGTCATCCTCAGAGGCTGAGAGTGAGGTTTATCACACTAGAGGGCAAACAGGATTTAAACAGGAATTAAACAGGAAATGCCCTATGTTAAACATAAGGCATGTTAAACGCCCTATGTTAAACATAAGGCATTTCCTGTTTAATTCCTGTTTAAATCCTGTTTGCCCTCTCAGCCTCTGAGGATGGCAGTGGCAAACTCCCTTGGAAGAAACTTGCCAAGAAAAGTTTGCTTTAGGGTTGTCTTAAATCAAAAATGGCTTGGAGGTACACAACAACAACAAATGCTAACCAGATGTGCTGGGAGTTGGAGGTCTTTGCTTACCCCATGATATGAGGGACTTCAATAGCAACAGTAAATATTTCAGGAAAGCCAGCGTGGCATAGTGTAGGACCACAACTCTATAGATCAGGGTTCGGTTCCCAGCTCAGTCATGAAACCCACTGGGTGACCTTGAGCAAGTCACATGCTCTCAGCCTCAGGAGAAGGCAATGGCAAACTTCCTCTGGACAACCCCCCCCCCCCAAAACCCATGATAGATTCACCTTAGGGGTGCTATAACTTGCATACGACTTGAAGTTACACAATAACAAAGTAAATATTTCAGTTGCACAGCATGGAAAGCTGTTCTTCCCAATCAGAGGACATGGTTATGGCAGAGTGGAGTTATTCATTGTCTGGGGCAGTCTTTTAGGGTACCAAAAACCTCACTGCAGCTCAGAAGATAAAAGCAATGCAATCATGCTCTGAATTTAATAAAAGTAGTGGCACTAAACAAACATCCCTCCTCAAATATACACCAAAAACCCCAATCAGTTTCACTCCAAAGCATCAGCAGTCCCTAAAAACAGAGGCACATATAGCCTCAAGAGAAGGTCAAGGGAAACAAAAAGGGTTTTGAGAATTTTCTTGAAGGCCTGTAGACATACAAAACAAAACAAAAGGATGAAAACCAGAGTTCAGCAAAGCAGTCCATGAGGCCTAGTGTTGGAGGAGCAGCCCTTTGCAACCAGGATTTGTGATGCCAAAGTTGAGTGTTTGTAGCTATCCTTTGAAGCAGTGGTTTGTTCCCACACGAACTAAAAGCAGTGGAGTGCTTTTGTAAGGTTGTCAATGCCTCTTCAGTGGGAATTAAAAATAACTACTATTCTTCTGAGCCCTTGTCCTATTCTGCAAAGCAAAGGAGTGGCTATCCCACTGGGTTCCAGTTTCTTTGCATGAATTAAGGCCCTTTGAAGGATGCAGCTCTTCTTGGAAAAATATGTTCAATTTCCTTTTTAAAGCAAGCGTGGAAAGGGAACAGAGCTGTAATCAGATGTGCTGCTTTTCTCCTCTACATTTTTTTTTAAAAAGACACTCACACAACTATTTCTATCTGCAGCCAAACCTCTCTTCATGGAAAGTCTCTTGCTTTGTGTTTTGGCTAATCTTACACACTGGCCAGACTTTGTGCTGAAGTTGTATGAATATGTTCTGTCTTAAGTGCTGAAAACCTGGAATGCAGCAGCTGTGCTGGATCTTGCTGAATGCTTTGTGAATTGAAGAGCTGGGCCCAAAAGCCACTGAAAAATCGCTTGCTTGTAGGAGCTTATGTAGAAACTTTACGTTGCAGAGTGGTAGTGGTTCCAACTTACCGGATGGCCTGCATTTCCAAATATATTTTCAGGGAAGAATAGCAGACTGCCTTGAAGGCTGAAAAGACAAAGTGTTATGCTAGTAACTCCAGATTGTGAATTAAAGACTTCAGTTTGAAGCTTTCATAGAATTCAGCCTGCTTTATTCTGAGCAAAATGAGGACACAAAACTTTGCCATGAGGACCATATTAGAAGACAAAACATTATGCTAACAAGTACAGTGGACCCTTGGGATCCACTGGGGGTAGATTCCAGGACCCCCAGTGGATACCAAAATCCATGGATGCTCAAGTCCCACTATATACAATGGCATGGTAGAATCATAGAGTTGGAAGAGACCACAAGGGCCATCCAGTCCAACCCCCTGCCATGCAGGAACTCTCCATCAAAGCATCCCCGACAGATGGCCATCCAGCCTCTGCTTAAAGACCTCCGAGGGAGTGTGTTCCACTGTCGAACAGACCTTACTGTCAGGAAGTTCCTCCTAATGTTGAAGTGGAATCTCTTTTCCTGCAGTTTGCATCCATTGTTCTAGTCTCTGGAGCAGCAGAAAATAAGCTTGCTCCCTCCTCAATATGACATCCCTTCAAATATTTAAACAGGGCTATCATATCACCTCTTCTCTTCTCTTCTCCAGGCTAAATATCCCCAGTTCCCTAAGTCGCTCCTCATAGGGCATGGCTTCCAGACCCCTCACCATCTTAGTTGCCCTCCTTTGGACATGCTCCAGTTTCTCCACATCTTTTTTGAATTGTGGTGCCCAGAAGTGGACACAGTATTCCAGGTGGGGCCTGACCAAGGCAGAGTAGAGTAAATGGTGTCTCTTATAAAAAAGGGGAGGGCAGGGATTGGTTTTTTGGGGGGGGGGGGGGGAGAAATTCCTTTACGGTGTATCAGACCATTTTTCATCTAACCCATATTGACTGGTAGTATTGGTTGGAATTCAGGAGACCCTGGATGATCATCAGATATAGTTTATCATTTTCTGAATGAGCTTGGGCTTCCATATTTCCCTCTGCTGTAGCCCAGCACATTTTAAAATATAATCTTAGTTTAGCGTTATATCTGAATTCAGACACACCATAGTGAGTTTTAACTGTGGTTTACTGAAGCGAACAAATTTCGAAACTGTTGTTTATGACCATGAGTTGTTAGCCCCATTTTAGGGATTAGCTGGAACACTACACTGTAGTTAATTTAAGAAGGAAACTCAAGCTTTCTTTCTGCACATTGCTCTACCACAGGAAGTGAGGGATGGCTGGTATCACTGCCACTTTTCCTTTTCATATGAGAACCCAGTAAATAGGTCCCTTGGATGTTGCTGGGCTGTGGGTCCCATCAGCAGCTTGGCCAGAGATGTGGGATCATAAGAGTAGCCAGTCATCAATAGCTGAAAGGTCATGTTTTTGAACCCTAAATGTCCATGAAACCCACTGGGTGATCTTGGGCATATCATACTCTTTAAGCCTCTGAGGATGGTAATGGCAAACCCCTCTGAAGAAACTTGCCAAGAAAACCCTATTATAGGTTTGCATTAGGGTCTTCATAAGTCATAAAAGACTTGAAGGCAATAACAACAACAACTTTAAAAAAAGCCAGAGTGGTGTAGTGGCTTGTACATTGGACTAGAACTCTAGAGACCAGGGTTCAAATCCCAGCTGGGCAATGAAAACCCACTGGTGGCCTTGGGCAAGTCATGCTCTCTCATTCTCAAAGAATGGCAATGACAACCCCCCCCCCAAAGAAATTTGGCAAGAAAATTCCATGATAACTTTGCCTTAGGGTTGCCATAAATCAGAAGAGCCAATATTCTGCATCAAGAAAGTAACATTCCCATTGTACAGTTCCTTTTCAACTTCTGCCCACCCGGTATATATCCCCCAGTATATATAAGGCCTCCATGCTGCAATGCTAATGTCTTTTTAAACGGAGCATCCCACAAGCAGCTGTTCTGTAGCCCAGTGCCACTAAAGTAGTGGTCCCTAATCCTGATCCATGGATTTCTGGTTTCTGGAGTGTTCCCAGGAAATATACAATTGTAGTCAATGGGCACAAATATGGCACCAGTCCCTGAACATTGCGAATAAACCCTTTGCTAGTCTCTTACATCAGTTACATCATCTCACACAACTGTCAAGCTCTTGCTGCCTACAAGTAGGGAAAAGAAGAAATGGGCAGAAAAGTCAAGTGATGAAGAAACAGTTGATCTTGGCTCAGAGAGGAAGTAAATAGGAGTGTGCTCACAGATGGAGGGCACCTTCTATCCCTTCCCTTCAGAACTACATCAACTCTGAATTGCCTCTTTATCCCCTCCAACCACCAAAAAGCATCAGCAGTGGCATCCTCCTTTCTAGGGCTTGACAGCTGTGGATTGAGGAGGTTTTGGATACTGTGACAAGGGCAACAGAATAGCAACTTGCACTCTGTCCAAAAAGACATACACACTCAAAAGCCACACACGCATGTCAGTAACAGGATTCTGGCCACTGGCCAGGATGGAATTAGTCAACACTGACCTGTTCCTATGTTGTTCTATAGAGACACAATAACAATTAGATAAGGTTTCAATTGTACTTGAGTCATACTGTGTTGTTCTTGGTGCTGTCTTCTCCTTCCCTTGCACACACCATACATTTCTAAGTCATCAGGACTCACCCCATGTGCATCCTTTTACCTCATAAGTGATGATGGCTCTTTATCTCTGTGCCATGGGGTTTCCAGAGTCCACATACAAGTCCCATTCCCCCCATATATACTGGGCCCTTGGCAGCTGATAGGGTTTGGTACCAGGACACTCTGTCGATACCAAAATCCATGGATGCTCAAGCCGTGTTGAAAACAATGGCATAGTAAAATGGTGTCCTTTACATAACATGCCAAATTCAAGGTTTGCTTTTTGTAATTTATATATTTTAAAAATATATTCCATAGATATATGGGGGGGGGGGCTGACCATAACAGGAATTGTTATGCAAAATAACAGTAACATTTTTCTATCCATAAGAAATATTTACTGCTCGGTCTTTGTGCCATTAAATTCTTTTTTAGAAACAGATTTTTAAAAGGGCTTTTTAAGCAATATAGAAATGTGTCTGTATGATTCCCCCCTGCCCCAAGCAGAAGCTCTGATATTTCTTGTATGTATTGTGATAAAGGCTATACAAATCCTACATATGCACTGTCTTCTACTAGCAGCCATTGGCAAGTCCAGATAGTCTTTCGCAGCTGTTAGATGGCGGACTGACATCTAGCCATAAAAGATGAGCTACAGGCATGTGATTCTACCATTGGTGGACCAAAGATGTTCTGCTTTTTTTGAACATTTATGCATAAAGCAAGAGAAAATGGCATTTGGCAAGGGGCTAATTAAACTTGCTCCATGCAGAAAACACACACCTTCCTCAGGTAGATACACTACAGTGATTCTCCAAGAATTGTCCTGGAAAGGTATAAATTGGGCTTCCCTTAAATCATTTTATTTATTTATT
Source organism: Urosaurus nigricauda (assembly GCA_034509955.1). Lineage (NCBI taxonomy): Eukaryota > Metazoa > Chordata > Lepidosauria > Squamata > Phrynosomatidae > Urosaurus > Urosaurus nigricauda. Next base: position 352,428,267 of record JAOEGL010000001.1, on the reverse strand, counting down.
TATTTATTTAAATATACCCCGCTCTTCAGCCCTAAAGGCTATCAGAGCGGCTTACAATTATTATTTTTTAAGACGGTTCCCTGCCCTCAGGCTTACAATCTAAAAGACACGACACAAAAGGAGAAGGGAATGGTGATGGGGAAGGGGATCAAGTACAGCAGTTGTTCTCTCCCTCTGACGCCTGGACCAAGGCAGATGGACTGGAGGGAGGGCTCGGCTTCTTAATCTAGGCCCGATGGAGTTTGGCCTCTCCTGTCACTCGCTCCTAGGCAACCAGATAGTGTTGTCATGAAGGGAGGGTTCTTCAACTTGAGGCCAGGCTGGATGGTGCTGCTAGGCCTCTTTCACTCCCTTCTAAGTGGCCAGATGATGGTTGGGATGTTCTGAATCCTGTTGAAACACTATCCCAGACAACTATATTGGCATAGGTTAAAGGTCGGTGAAGTATGGGCTGTATGATTCCCCCCCCCCCCCATAACCATTTTGTGTTGAGGGCTAGCAACACCATCAGACCTCACCTCAAGTAGAAGAGCCCTCCCTCCATGACAACACCATCTGGCCTAAGAGACAGTGAAAGGGCAGGCAAAACTCCATTGGGCTTGTCCTAGATTAAGAAGCAGAGCCCTCCCTCCAGTCCATCTGCCTTGGTCCAGGCCTCAGAGGGAGAGAAGAACTTTTGGACCTGATCCTCTTCCCCACCACCATTCCCTTCTCCTTTTGTGTTGTGTCTTAGAATCATAGAATCATAGAATCATAGAATCATAGAGTTGGAAGAGACCACAAGGGCCATCCAGTCCAACCCCCTGCCATGCAGGAACTCCAAGTCAAAGCATCCCTGACAGATGGCCATCCAGCCTCTGCTTAAAGACCCCTAAGGAAGGAGACTCCACTACACTCCGAGGGAGTGCGTTCCACTGTCGAACAGCCCTTACTGTCAGGAAGTTCCTCCTAATGTTGAGGTGGAATCTCTTTTCCTGCAGTTTGCATCCATTGTTCCGCGTTCTAGTCTCTGCAGCAGCAGAAAACAAGCTTGCTCCCTCCTCAATATGACATCCCTTCAAATATTTAAACAGGGCTATCATATCACCTCTTAACCTTCTCTTCTCCAGGCTAAACATCCCCAGCTCCCTAAGGCGTTCTTCATAGGGCAAGGTTTCCAGACCCTTCACCATCTTAGTTGCCCTCCTTTGGACATGCTCCAGTTTCTCCACATCTTTTTTGCCCTCTAGGGAGTTTGGAGGGAATTTCCACCAGGTTTGAAGGACCCCTGCCCCCCCCCCCGGATAAAAATAATTTTATCTATAATCTATATCTGTGTGACAGTGTGGTGTAGTGCTTTGAGTGTTGGACTAGGACACTTGAGACCTGGGTTTGAATCCCTGTTTGGCCATGGAAACCAATTGAGTGACCTTAGGCAAGTCACACTCTCTCATCTTCAGAAAGAAGCACTGGCAAAAATCTTTTTAAACAAATCCTCCTCCTCCTCCGCCACCGCCGCCACCACCACCACTTCTACGCAGGCTTGCTATCCATGGATGCTTGAATCTGCGGGTGGAAAGTCCGCGGATATTGAGGGCCAACTGTAATTATATACCCTCTTTTGGTGCCAGCAATAATAAGGAGGAAATGTTCCTGTATCTGATATAGTGTCATAGGCTGTAATATTACACAACAAGAGAAGACAAGGATGTCCCCAGGAGCATCACTAGAGGGTGCAGGAGTGGAATGCACCAGGTGACACCCTGGGAGGAGTGACACCACTGATTCTCAAACATCTGCCTTTGGGCAGAAACAAGCTGTGGCGTTCACCTGCATTCCTTTAAAATGTTGGAGCTCTGTGTGAGTGGGGGAGACCAATGAAAAGAGAAAAGAAGAGGCCTCCACTTTTACACTCACAAACATGCACACATATTCTTTTAAAATTTTCTTTAGATACATAACTTATCAAATTTTAATTTTAATCACACAAACTAACTGCATGTAAATACATTTATGGTGTGCATGTGATATTGTAATTTAAAAGTATAATTTTAATATTGCTAGTTGTTTGTGTCACAACAATTGCCATTACATTCATTGATATATGGGAATTACGATTTATGAGTAACATTAGTACAAAAGATTACTAAGAATTCTGTATGGTGTGATATGGGAGAGGTCAATGAGTTAACGCACTGGGTGACGCCACTAGTTGTCCCAAATATAAGGTAACAGGATCTTTTACTTTACACCAAGAAAGCAGGCAAGGATCCTTATAGAGTTCAAGCTGGTTGACCAAAATTCTTATGAAACTATTTATGAATCTAGAGGGCAAAACAGATGGGCAGGAAAAAGTGGCTTGAAGCTGCCTTTTCTAAAGCCACATTGAAACCTCACCAACCGCACCACCGGCTCCCAAGGCAGCTGGAGTGCTCATGTCATGACCACATGATGCCACGCCTTCAAGCCAGCCTGAAAGCACCTCTTTTTGCCTGTCTTTTTAGCCTCTACAATCAGCTCTCCACATTTGTGGATTTGATTGTATGCAGATTTGATTATTTGCAGATATGATCAATATGTTCTCTCTAAGAATCTTTAGGACCTCCAGTGCACATTTGCTGGAAATTGACCATAGAGTTGTGCTGGAGAACTTACAGATTACTAGAGAAAACATTTCTCTAGGCATTTGGAGTCCCTTCAGCATGAATCTATGGTCAACATCTGGTGGATGTTGGCCATAGAGGTGCCCTGAAGGACTTAGAAATTCCTAGAGAAGTGTTCTCTCAGGTTAAAAATATTTGTGTTTTTTATTTGCTGTTTTTCCCCACTTTCACGGGGATCCTATGTTCCTAATTCCACTGAATGGAGAGGCCTTCTGTATTCCATTTGATAGAGTACAACTGGGGAGGAGTTTTGGTTTGTTTTTGAAGTGTTCACCAACATTTGCAAAGCACATCATAGGGGGATGCAGGACAGGGGGATGCGGGAAACCTGTGAGATTTAAAACATTCCAATTCAGTGAAAAGCAAAACCTGATTGATTTCTCCATCCCTGGCTGTAAAACAGAGACTGTCTCTTCCACAAGCCTTATGTAAATTCTCATTAGGAGGGGATGGGCATGTGCCCTAGAGGTGCACTGGAAGTTATCCTTCCAGCCAAGATCTACCAAAATTCCCCTCTCCCATCTAAATTATCCCTTAAAAGTGTCATGTTTTGTCATCTCTGCCTCAGGAAAGTTGAGCAAATGACGTTTCTCTCATCCTGCCTCTCTCACTACTCTGGAGGAGCCATTTGTCCCTTAGGGAGAACTTTTGGGTCATATAACATTGCTAATAAAATTAAATGCTGTCCAGTCAGAGGCTTGGAGGAGATTGAACCCCCCCCCCCCACCTTCCCCATTGCTCTATCCAAGCTGCAGTCTTTGTTCTTCTTCCATGCTTTTAGGCAAGACACTGTAGCACCTCATTGATGAGTAAATATTTGCACAGTGGTTTGACCTTGTACAGGCCAGTGTAGCTACTCAGGATTAGTTAGCAGCTGAATTCAGTCCCAACTGTGGTGTGAGACCCAAATATTTTTAAATATTTATAGGGAGAAGAATTCAGGGCTTGACTGGAAAATAACTCATAAGCTACTAGCTTCCCCACTCAGTTTCCTGCTTGTAGCTGTTTTGTTCTTTCCCTCTTCCAGCGAGTTTCTGATATTAATTTACACAATATGTGATTCACCAGACCATGCACAATGTTGCAGACAATTCTGTTTCTTTGCACAGAGCCACTCTTCTTTTTGAAAGAGTGCATACCCACTCAAAAGTGTGGATGTGTGTGTTATAAATAAATGCATACCCAGCTGGTACAAGTCAAGCACTAACAACTGCTCAGAGACTGAAGGGTTACTGTTTTAGATTATAATTCCCAGAATCCTCTAGCTAGCATGGCCATGGTGGCTGGGATTTCTTAGAGCTGTAGCCCAAAATAGTAACTTCTCCAAGCTCCGATACTAGCACAGCCTATTGTTTTTTCAGATACTGTAGCTTAGCCTCCCCAAACCCCATACCCTCCAGATGGGTATAGTCCTAGACATTTGGTGAAGGGTACAAAGCTGGGAAAGGCTGCAATAGTTTTTCTAGGGTGGTAGAACCAAATGGATTAATAGCTATCCTATTTAACTTTTAAACATGTATTTGTTGTTCTTGTGTACCTTCAAGTGTTTTTCGACTTATGCAAAACCCTAAGGTGACCATCCTGGTACTGTAGTTTAGGGTTAGTGGTGATTGACGTTGATTTCTGGCTGGTTGTTAAGGTGCCTGCTAGCCACTGTATTAAAAAAAAATGAAGAAATATTTTTGAGCATGGAGTTTTCTTGGCAAGTTTTCTTGACAAGATTTGTTCAGAGAAGGCTTGCCATTGCCTTCCCCTGAGGCTGAGAGCATGTGTCTTGCCCAAGGTGACCCAATGGTTTATGGCTGAGCTGGAACTCTAACCCTGGTCTCCAGAGTCGTAGTCCAACACTCAAACCACTACACCATGCTGGTTCTCTAAACATGCATACACATAGAGTACTGAAGCAGTCTTATCCCTGGTTGTGAAAAGGATGATCAAACCAGGATCATCATAAACCTAAAATCCATCCTTTCCTCTCAGCCTCCACTGCCAAGACTCTGCATGCCCTAGTGGTCTCACAACTAGATTATTGTAACCTTCTTCTGACAGGGCTTCCTCTCTCTCACCTCCATCCTTTAATCTCTGTCCAGAACTCAGCTGCACGTATTATCACATCTGCTCACCGCTTTGACCATGTTTCTCCTCTTTTATCCTCCCTTCACTGGCTCCCCCTCCCTTCCGCATCCAGTACAAGCTTTTGTTGTTGACTTTCAAAGTCCTTCACAGACTGGCCCCTCCTTACTTGTCTGAACTTCTTTCTCCTCACACTCCTTCTTGTACCCTCCGTTCTGGTAGTCAAGGTCTCCTGTCGCAGCCGAGGATTTCCACTGCCCCATCCCGGATTCGTCCCTTCTCACTTGCTGCCATTTACTCCTGGAACCTTCTTCCCCCACATGTGCACCTCATCACTTCTCTAACCAGTTTCAAAACTGAGTTAAAGACGTTATTGTTTAGGGAAGTGTTCCCAGAATTGTGCCCTTGTCTGCCCCAGGATGCCTCCTTCTAACTATGTATTAAGAACCCGTGCCCTCCCTGCAGTCATCTTCCTTTGTCCAGGCCCCAGAGGGAAAGAAGAACCTTTGGACCTCATCCCCTTTCCCACCACCTTTCCCTTCTCCTTTTGTGTTGTCTCTTTTAGACTGTAAGCCTGAGGGCAGGGAACCGTCTAAATATAAGATTGTATGTACAGCACTGTGTAAATTTACAGTGCTATATAAATAAAGGATAATAATAATAATAATAATTAATCATCATCATCATCATCATCATCATCATCCAGTCACATCAAGAGTATGTCATGCTTTGGAGAAACCTCAGTAAAACAGAATTCAAGACCCTTACAAATCATCCCAGCCCTCACAGGGAATCCACATGTCTAAAGACTTGTGCATCTAGAAAGATTGTATTCTGCCTTTCCTTCATCCACATCTCACAAGAACCCCTGTGTTCAAAATAGGAATATTATTAAGTACTGTCAAGCCATTTTCATTTTATTGTAACCCAACGAATAGGAGACTTCCAAAAGATCCTGTTACTAGCAGTTTTTGCTAACTCAAGGTATGGTGCCTAACTACATAGAAACACATAGTTCTTTGTGCATGTGGACTGCAAAGGGTTTGCTTCTCTTTATATCTGGAGGTACTGGTGGGAGATTAAAGTGGGCACAAGAACCTACAATCTTCAGTTCAGTCCAGTTCAACTCAAGATCTGGTTTTATAAGAACCAGACCTTCCCTTATAAAAGTCCAAAAAGTTGGAAGGTTAAATAAAAATGAGCAGCTTTATCTGTATTTATGTTGCCTAAATACCCTAAAGGCTCTTGATCCTCCCTGATTTTGGAAGCTAAGCAGGGTCAGCCCTGGTTGGCAGGTAATTATCATTTCCATCTAGGTGGGTTTTTAAAAATGTTCTTCATCCAGCCAAAAAAGTCAGCCATTTCCACTCATCCTTGTTGCACACTGAATATTTATGCTGTCTTTTAAAGACTGACACTTTCTGTTTAGCTCTGTTAGAATCATAGAATCATAGAATCATAGAGTTGGAAGAGACCACAAGGGCCATCCAGTCCAACCCCCTGCCATGCAGGAACTCCAAGTCAAAGCATCCCTGACACATGGCCATCCAGCCTCTGCTTAAAGACCCCTAAGGAAGGAGACTCCACTACACTCCGAGGGAGTGTGTTCCACTGTCGAACAGCCCTTACTGTCAGGAAGTTCCTCCTAATGTTGAGGTGGAATCTCTTTTCCTGCAGTTTGCATCCATTGTTCCGCGTTCTAGTCTCTGCAGCAGCAGAAAACAAGCTTGCTCCCTCCTCAATATGACATCTCTTCAAATATTTAAACAGGGCTATCATATCACCTCTTAACCTTCTCTTCTTCAGGCTAAACATCCCCAGCTCCCTAAGGCGTTCTTCATAGGGCAAGGTTTCCAGACCCTTCACCATCTTAGTTGCCCTCCTTTGGACCTGCTCCAGTTTCTCCACATCTTTTTTGAATTGTGGTGCCCAGAACTGGACACAGTATTCCAGGTGGGGCCTGACCAAGGCAGAATAGAGTGGCACTATAACTTCCCTTGATCTAGAAACTATACTTCTATTGATGCAGCCTAAAATTGCATTGGCTTTTTTAGCTGCTGCATCACACTGTTGACTCATGTTCAGCTTATGGTCTACTTGGACTCCTAGATCCCTTTCACATGTGGTCTCATTCAGCCAGGTGTCCCCCATCCTATATCTGTGCATTTCATTTTTCCGCCCTAAGTGCAGAACCTTACATTTCTCCGCATTGAATTTCATTTTGTTAGCCCTGGCCCAGCTTTCTAGTCTATTCAGGTCATTTTGAATTTTGATCCTGTCCTCTGGGGTATTAGCTACTCCTCCCAGTTTAGTGTCATCTGCAAATTTGATAAGTATGCCCCCAATTCTTTCATCCAAATCGTTAATAAAGATGTTGAATAGCACTGGGCCCAGGACAGAGCCCTGTGGGACCCCACTGGTCACTTCTCTCCAGGATGAAAAGGAGCCATTGTTGAGCACCCTTTGAGTTCGGCCAGTCAACCAATTACAAATCCATGAAACAGTTAACTTTTCTATCCCACATTTTGCAAGCTTGTTTGCAAGAATGTCATGGGGAACCTTGTCAAAGGCCTTACTGAAATCGAGGTATACTATATCCACAGCATTCCCTTCATCTACCAAGCTGGTAATTTTATCAAAAAAAGAGATCAGGTTCGTTTGGCATGACTTGTTTCTCTGAAACCCATGTTGGCTTTTTGTGATTATGGCATTGGCCTCTAAGTGTTCACAGACTCTCTGCTTAATGATCTGCTCTAGAACCTTTCCTGGAATTGATGTCAGACTAACTGGACGATAATTGTTGGGATCCTCTTTTTTTCCCTTTTTGAAGATGGGGACAACATTTGCCCTCCTCCAGTCTGCTGGGACTTCTCCTGTTCTCCAGGAGTTCTCAAAGATTATTGCCAATGGCTCTGATATTACATTTGCCAGTTCTTTTAATACTCTAGGATGTAGTTCATCTGGTCCTGGAGATTTATATTCATTTAGGTTAACCAGGTATTCCTGTACTACCTCTTTACTTATTCTGTGCTGAATTTCCTCTATTCTGTCTCCATTATCCTTAGGTTGAGCACCCTTTGCCTTTTCTGAGAAGACTGAAGCAAAGAAGGTGTTGAGTAATTCTGCCTTTTCTCTGTCCCCTGTTAGCATTTTGCCATCTTCTGCACGCAGTGGCCCCACTGTTTCCTTCTTCTTCCTTTTGCTGCGGACATATCCAAAAAAGCCCTTTTTATTGTTCTTAACCTCTCTAGCAAGCCTGAGTTCATTCTGCGCTTTAGTGTTTCTTATTTTCTCTGAAAATAAGACATCTGCAGTAGAGGTTTTCCTGAATTGCTTAATATAAGACCTCCCCTGAAAGTAAGACCTAGCAAAGTTTTTGTATATAAATATTTATACAGTATATAATAAATGTTCATTTTTTTTTTGTTCAACAATAAGTGTGAATTCTTCTCCATGGAAGAATATGACATCCCTTGAAAATAAGACCTAGCACATCTTTGAGAGCAAAAATTAATATAAGACACTGTCTTATTTTCGGGGGGAAATGGTAGTGGAACACTATGCCACTGTAAGCCTCCAAGAGCTTTCTGGACATTTTATTCATTATAGTGCTTGTGTCTAAATTTGTACATGCACACGCACGCATGCACACACACGTGCACACACACACGTGTGTGTATGTTCATGTTAATGTTATATAAGTCTATGTCCTCATTTGTTCTCTTTCTAATATACTTTGATTACCAAGGAAATAAACCAACAGCAAAAGGAATAATTGGGAAAGCACCATTGTTCAGTGTGGCAGAGCGCATTCCTAGCATGCAAATTATTTGAGAAAGATTCCTGTCTGAAAGTAGTTACCATTAAGTGTAGGTGACACTGAGATTGATAGAGCATGTATCTGATATGGTACAGGGCAACTTTGTATATTCCAATTAACAATTTCATATCAAATATAGAACTGTTTACTCATGAAATGGGTAGCAAACTGAGCCGTAGGCTTTCTGAAATATGTCTGTCTCTGATAACACTTTCCTTACAAGTTGTCATTATGCTATAATTACGATATAATGAGAGGGTACGTTGGCAATAATACCAGGTAATATGGAAGGCAGAAGGAAAAGCAGAAGCCCGCATTATAGATAGATTGATTCAATTAAGGAGGGGGGAGGGATGCAATCTGTTTTATTGATGTAATGCCATTTTATTGTGTAAGCCGCCTCGATTGATCTCAAAGGGGCGGGGTATAAATAAATATTATCATTATCATTATTATTATTAAGACCTGAGCATGGCTGTTGATAACCAGAGCTCTTGGAGGCATCTTGTTCATAGAGTCACTATAACATAAAGCCAATGATGGGAAATGACAACAATTGTCTACTTGTTGGCAGAAGATATTTATTGTTAATATGTTCTTCACATCATGCTTTTCAAAACTTTCCAAAGATCCAGCCAAAGCTGGAAAAGGTAAGCATGCATTCAAAATGTTCAGATTTGGGGACTATATAATGACATCCACAGGGGAATGCTGACAATTCCAGATGAAGATTATGAGCATCGGAAAAATCATTCTGGGAAATTTGACAGTTGCACACATTATTAACAGCATTCAGTGGTGTATCTATATGCAACAAGTGGTGTGAGATAGATAGAGATATACATTTACAGAGATAGATATATTTGGGTATATACAAAATGTCCAGGATCATCAGCCTCTACATGTCAGTGTCAACATTCACCACATTTTGAACATTTACAGTAAACAGCTCACCCTCCCTCCCTGTCTCTTTTATTTTAAGAGAAGAAAACTTCTTTATGGAGCTCCTATCCAGTGTAGTCAATCACTGTCAGTTTATTCATGAAGATGGTTTGCTCTCAGTTAATCTTGGCATTTGCACTTTCCCTTGGCTTTTCAGATGAGCCAACTGCATGATTTGCTCAGAGGCTCCGCTTGCTGCTTTTGAATTCTGTGGAGGCACCATTTGCAACAGAATAGATGGGAGCTGGGGACAGTGCCTCTTTCTTTATTCCATCTGAGCTGCTCAAATAATAGGCATTGATTTCGATTAACTACAGGAGACTGCAGGCTAGAAGGAAGGAATACTAGAGATTAACTTCTGCCCAAATAGTTCCAATTTTGCCCTCAATGGGTCCATTGTGTGGAGAACTGGGCTACCTAAAATCAAAACACTTTCTAGAAATTAGAATTGCATAGAGTTCAAATTCAAACATGTACGATGGGCTGGCTTCCTTATCCCAGCATTTTGTTAGCACAGAAATTACGGATGCTTTCAAAAAAATGGCTCTTAGTGCCATTGTTCTTTTGTAAGCTACGAGCAGAACTGCAGTTGACTTCCCACGCTATTAAGCTATCTTGTTGATATTATCTGTGTATATGTCAGTGTATTTCATCCAGACCACTACCTGTAGCACTACTGGTTCATTTTTTCTTTCCTAGGAGGTATGATTTGGACACAGGTTGTGACTTATTTGGCATTTGCCGGATTTTCTTCATCGGTTTGTAAGCCATTTGAAGGTTGTGTTTCTTCACCATTTTCCCTATTCTGTCTGTGACTCCTTTGATGTATGGTAAAAATATCTTCCCTTTGGGTGGTTGCTTGTCTTGAGTCTTCTGGGTTTTTCTAGGCCTGCCAGCCCTTCTGATGTCTACGCTGGAGTAACCATTGGCCTGTGTCTAGGTGTTTCAGTTCATCTTCCAAGAAGTGGGGTTTACAGATCCATTTTGCCTGGTGTTTTTATTGTGCTTCTTTTTTGTCCTGGGTGATGGTTGGAGTTCTTGTGCAGGTATCTGTCCGTATGTGTAGGTTTTCTGTATACTCTGTGGCCCAAATGTTGGTTTGGTTTGCGAATGACTTGGACATCCAAGAATGATAGCGTTCCTTCCTTTTCTTTTTCCATTGTGAATTGGATGTTAGGGTGGATGTTGTTCAAATGGTTCAGAAATACAGCCAGATCTTCTTCTCCATGGCTCCAAATGATGAAAGTATCATCCACATATCGGAACCATGTTGTGTTCTTTTTCGGTGCTGTTTCCAGGGCTCATTTTTCAAAGTGCTCCATGTAAAAGTTTGCTATCACACTCATCTGACAATTTTTTCCAGGAGACATCACAACCCTGCTCGAACATTGCCTCACTACAAGCTATTTCCAGTGGGAGATTGGATTCTATGAGCAGAGAGATGGAGTAGCAATGGGGAGCCTTCTGAGCCCTGTGATAGCAAACTTGAGGACAGAGAGGGTCTTGGAAGTGTCTCATCCATGGAGTTGAAGTTGACTCAAAGGCAGTTAACAACAACATAAAGGTATTGTGCTATGCCCTCCAATAATGCTAATATTAAACATTATTGTAAGCACTCTTCTGGACAATAATACACAATTAACTTTCTTTCTAAAATATTGGTGACTAGACAGGAAGTTTTTCCTTCTCCCTCTCTATCTGTGAGACAGGGCATGGTAGCACTACAGGAGTCGTGCTATTTCACTACTACTGAAATACTATTACAATATGGCTAGAAAAGTACTTTAGCACAAGTAAAAAAAAAAATCAAACAAACCATAAAGGATCTACTGAATGAGTATTTAGCTATAATAAGTTTATTTCTTGTTGGCTACTGAACCTGGAAGAGCAGAGCTAAAAGAAATTGCAGCTTTGGAGGTTGTGCCACTTTTCCATCCTTGGGGGAAAAATCAGATTCTTTCAATAAGAGGAAAAGACAAAAGCACCATTGAGAACACACAGAAAGGTTGCAGATGAATAGTAATACCACGTGGACCTCCCATAAAATGTGAATGATTAGTGATTTTACAACAATCCTTGTCTAAAAATTGCTTTAATCCCAGAAGGCAAAAAATGTCCCCTTCTCCATCCTTTCCTATGGTGATCAGAAAAGTCCACCACACATGAAAGATTTTCATACCTGTCTCCATTGCTGCTAAAACGTCCATGAAAAGTTCATAAAAGGTGGAGGAAGCGTGCGTGTCTGAACACCAGGTGCGCTTTCTTAATTGTCATGGAAACGTGGCACCCTCTCGCATCCCTGAATTGTCACAAGCAGAATAGATTTCCTATGAATGCAAAGTTTGCGTTCATTGGAAAACTGCTCCCCAGTCACCTTAGAGGGAGCAACAATTCCATGACAATTGTCTTGGGAAAATCTTCATGAGGAAAAGTTCCTTATCTCAGTTTAGTGCTTCCTACTGATTTGAGATCTTTCATCTGTGGCACAGCGATCCTTTCCTGCATTCACATACCTTTAGACCATCTAATTTTAATTTCTAAAGTTTTTCTCCAGACTTTCCACTGGATTTTGATTTCACAGTTTTCGTATTGGAGGCAGTGGAGCAGGTCACGGGGGGTAGGGGGTGATCCTCCAAAGCAAGGGCAGAAGCAGGATGGAGGGCTTGGTCCAGAGGGCCGTTTTGTGTTTCAGGTCCCTGTTCTTGAGGGCCTGCATGGTCATCGAGTTACAAAGAGGGCAAGTCTTAGTATTATGGTCTTCTCCAAGGCACAAAACACATTGGTCATGGTGGTCGGAGATGGGGATCTTTACACCACGCTTGCCACAATGTTTGAAGGAGGCCATTTCAATCCAAAGTATGGGAGCCGAATCAGGAGACAAGCAGAATAGTCAGACAGTCCAAATTGATTGATGTACCAACAATAGCCAGGTAAGAATCCAAGGGAGTGGTCAACAACAAGCCGAATGGTCAATTACAAGCCATGAGGTCAATAACAAGCCAAGAGGTTTAGAACTAGCAAACCAGAGGACAGTTCCTTTGAGCTGCTAGTGCAGCGGACAAAAGGAACTGGGGAAAGAGTGGGAACTTTATAAGAGGGCATTATAAGGGTGGGCAGAGCTACTGCCAAAAAGTTGCAATCTAAAGTTTGCCCAGTGATTCCAGGCGCAGATACAACCCATTTGTGTGATTCGCAGAGACCACGAAGATAGATAGATAGATAGATAGATAGATAGATAATCTGCTTTCATGAGCTGTGATTTTGCCTAGTTTCCAGGGTTGCCCTCCACTCTGATTATTTCTGACTCTCAAAGAAATGGGGAGGGGTTTTAAGACTTCTGGTCAGGTTCTAGTTGTTGTTCTTTTGTTTGTTTGGGCTTTGAGGGGGTAAGTAGTCAGGTGCAGCCCACTGTGGTTCCTGGAAGCCTAAAATTGGTACTCTGGGTGTTGCCCTTTCTTGTTTTAGACAATAAGTAGGTTTAGTAGGATGTGGTAGAATAGATGGTGTGTCTTTGTTTATTTGGCTACCTATGACAAAGTCAAGCAAGTTCCTATAAACAGTGAGGGAAAGATGAAATTTAAGGTATTGGTTTTAAAGAAGTCCCAAATCTCACCCTCCCCTTTCCTGCCCACTACTGCCTGTGAAATTTTAACTGGCTGATGGGAGCTTGATTCTAAAGGAAAACTGACCACTTGAGAATGTTCCAGTCCCCAGAAGAACATGGGATGCTCTGGAAAAAGCTACAAGATAAGTCTCTTCTCTGCACATTTTCTTTTCCAACAGTTTTGAGAGAAAGAACACAAGGTTAAAGCCTAAGTAACTTAGTGGAAGTGCATTGGTTAAACACCTCATCAAAATAATGCTGATCAATATTTTTGCTGCAACTGTGGGGTTGAACCTAAAACTTCACCACTACTACAATAGTAGTCTGCAGTGTGATTGGGCTGTAATGTGTGCATTTATAAGTTTGCATGTATGAATACACTTGCAGCTCTCTGCTGCTCACACAAAACCTGATGCAGGCTTCAGGGCTGTAGTCATTGTTCACCCTTGATTTAAAGCTTTTAAATGACCTGGAACCCGTGTATCTCAAGGAACATCCTTCCATATTATATTCCTCCTCAGATGTTCCAATTATCATGTCCTCAGATCCCCTGACTCTAACCCACCCAGGATGGCCACTTTTTGTAGAGGAATCGTGGTCTCCCTATTGCCCTCCAGTACATGTCTATGTTGGGTGCAGTTAATCACAGTGGTAGTCCAAGAACATTGGGACCTCTTTGATACTGCACAATCATAATTCCACTTCAACCATAGGCAACATTCTGTGAAATCCTGGAGCTTGTAGTTAGTAAGGCACCAGAGCTCTCTGGCTGATAGTTCTGAATATTCTTCCTGAAATGACAAATACCAGGATTCCAAATACCAGGATAAAACTGTGGTAGTTAAAGTCAAACCTTAGTGCTTTTTGTCTGTAGTCTGAGTAGCCCCTATAGTACTACAACCTACCTGGAAGCACTGGAGAGTCTTTACACATTGCAGCAACAAATCAGTTGTGTGTATGTGCCTTGAAGTTGCCTGTCCAACTTATGGACACTTGGAAGCACCTGCCCAGTAGAATCATAGAACTGGGGCCTCATAGGCTATTGAGTCCAACTTCTTGTTCAATGCAGGATCTCACACTGGTTCCCAAACTTTGATCCTCCAGCTATTTTGAACTTCAGCTCCCAGAATTCCCAGCCAGGTTGGCCAACAGTCAGGAATTCCGGGAGTTTAAGTTTAAAAACACCTGTAAGTTTAAGGTTTGGGAAGTACTGAGCTAAAGCATCCCCATCAGGTAGCTGTCCAGCCTCTTTTTGGAGATGGCCAGAGAAGGATGCCCCATTACTTGTCAAGGCAATTGTTTCCAGTGCCAAATAATTCCTACTGCCAAGAAGTTCCTTGTAATTTCAATAAAAAACTACTCTCCTGTATCTTCAAACTGTTAGATCTTGTCCTACCCTCTGGGGCAGCAGAGGATAGGCTGCCTCCTCCTCTCTGTGACAACTCTTTGAGAGATTTAACGAGTGCAGTCATGTCACCCCCTTGGTCTTGTTTTCACCAAGCTGAACATGCCCAGCTCCTTCAGCCTCTCCTCATATGTTGCCCTTCTCTGAACCTGTTCGCTAAAATGTGTAGAATGTATTGTCTCTTGCGATTAGTCACAAAATGATCTGCTTTTGGTTTGGTGGGTAATAAAAATACATGAACAAATCATTAATAAAAAAGCAAAGCCATTTTAGACACCCCTTTAGTTTTCTGGTTTTCAAAAATCTTGTTCCCTTTCCCGTTTTAATTGGTGTTCTAGAAAGGGATCACTGCTTGTTCTTTTATTATGTTAAAATATTTTAATTGTTTTTATTGTTCAAAATGGGTGCATCATATGCTGGCTTTAAATACTATGCAGTCTTGATTTTGTTGAGTTCCTTTTTTAAAAAAAAGGTCGGATATATGTTTTTAAAGCAAACAAATACATTCTTTTTTCTCCATCCTGTGCAAGGCTGGAGCAAGATTTCAGTGCCAGTTTTTAAGAAAAATAAATCATAAAGTGTGTGTGTGTCTGAGAGAGGGGGGATATCAAACAGAAATGCGAGTCTGACATTCTCTTTGGTGGCACTGTAAGGTAGACTTTCAAAGGGAGAAGTCTAAAAAAAACCACCACACAGTTTTGATAGTGGCCTTGTTCCAAGCTAAACTAGGTTAGCAGCCATCTTAATTCACACTTCCTTCGTACCAACACCTCCTTTCCCTCCCACCTCCCCGAAAGTGGTCTGGGAACTCAGACTGTGTTAGATCAATGCAGACACCATGAAAAATAACCAGGACATGCCTTTTGATGTAGCTGTGACTCTTTCTGAAACTAGCAGATGCAAGCTGGAATTGCCAGCTCTTTGCCTCCTTTCCAATACCAACAAACCAGCCTGCTGTCTGGCAGCTGGTTCTTCCCTAACATCAGAGGCTTGTTTGCATATAAAATACTCTATTAAATATTTTGAAGAATACCCAGATCCTGTATGATCTTGGAAGCTAAGCAGGTCAGCCCTGGTTAGTACTTGGATGGGAGACCACCAAGAAATGCCAGGTGCCATAGGCTATATTTCAGAGGAAGGAACTGACAAAACCACCTCTGAGTAGACCTTGCCTAATAAAACCCTATGAAATTCATGGGGTTATTGTAAGTCAACAGTCGACCTCAAGGCACATACAGTCAGTGAACAAAAATACATTTCTTTCAGTGATGTTGTGAAGGATCTTGGGAGCTAAGCAGGTCAGCCCTGGTTGGTATTTGGATGGGATATCACCAACAAATGCCAGGTGCTGTAGGCTATATTTCAGAGGAAGGAACTGGCAAAACCACCTCTTAGTAGTCCTTGCCTAATAAAACCCTATGAAATTCATGGGGTCATAGTAAGTCAACAGTTGACTTTAAAGCATATATACTGTACACAACCAGTGAACAAAAATACATTTCTTTCACTGATGTTGTGAAAGATTCCTACTCATCAATATAGGAAATGAAACAATTTTAAAGGGAAATAACTTACCAATTCGTGAATCAGGGTGGATATCTAAGAATCTTTTATATGTACAAAGCCCATACACAAATGAGAGAAGTGAGGTAGATTTTTTTATATAGAACATAGAATCTAAATATAGGAGATTAGCTTGGCAGAAGTGTAGGAAAGTCAATAAAGGGATGGATGCATGAGATTAAATTTCATAAGCCTGAATTTGGAAACAACAGCCAAATCTTGGGTTGCAAGTACTGTACAGTCTTCCCTTCCAATTCATGGAGGATCTGTTCTGCCCTCTCCCCCCCAATGAATTGGAAGAATCACCAATATTGGAGCCCCATTGATCACAGTGGTGGTGCACTCCATGTGCACATGCCATTATGTCCTTCCAGGCTTGCTGTCCACAAAAGGCTGAAGGACGTGAATGGCAAGACTGTGAACTAGGAAGGACAACTGTATTTAACAAGAGATAGTAAGGTATTCTGAGAGCCAGTATGGTGTAGCGATTTGGGTGTTGGAGACTAGGATTTGAATCCCTGCTTGGCCATGAAACCCACTGGGTGACCTTGGGCAACTCACAAGCTCTCAGCCTCATGGGAAGGCAATGGCAAACCATTTAGTTTGGGCTCTCAGCCTAAAAGGTTCACCATCACTGCTCTGTGAGGAGAGACTCAGGACTCTTTCAAATGGGAGGAATTTCTCCCAACTTCGAATGCAGCCAATGCAAATTCACGTGAATCCCCATTGCGTTTGGAAGGCGTTTGGAATGACTTCCCATTACCTGAAAATAACCACCCCCTGCTTGAAATTGCATGAGAAGCTTTAATTTGCAATAATGTGAAACCCATGATTGCATTCGGAGTGACTTCCCTTTTGCCCGAAATTGCATGAGAAGCTCCAATTCGCAATAACGTGAAACTCAATGATTGCGTTTGGATTGCCCTTGGATTATACTTCCAATTTCCCATGTCTGAAAGAGTCCTTAGGGAGCTGTGTATGTTTAGCATGAAGAAGAGATAGTTAAGAGGTGATATAGAGTAACAGAATCAGAGACTCATAGAGCTGGAAGAGACCACAAGGGCCATCCAGTCCAACCCCCTGCCATGCAGGTACTCTCCATCAAAGCATCCCCAACAGACCTCTAAGGAAGGAGACTCCACCACACTCCGAGGGAGTGTGTTCCACTGTTGAACAGTCATTAATGTCAGGAAGTTCCTCCTAATGTTGAGGTGGAATCTCTTTTCCTGGAGCTTGCATCCATTGTTCTGGGTCCTAGTCTCTGGAGCAGCAGAAAACAAGTTTGCTCTCTCCTCAATATGACATCCCTTCAAATATTTAAACAAGGCTATCATATCACCTCTTAACCTTCTCTTCTCCAGGCTAAACATCCCCAGCTCCCTAAGTCATTCCTCATAGGGCATGGTTTCCAGACCCTTCACCATTTTAGTCGCCCTCCTTTGGACACGCTCCAGTTAATCCGCATCTTTTTTAAATTGTGGTGCCCAGAACTGGATGCAATATTCCAGGTGGGGCCTGACCAAAGCAGTATAGAGTGGCACTATTACTTCCCTTGATCTAGACACTATACTTTTATTGATGTAACCTAAAATTGCATTGGCCTTTTTAGCTGCTGCATCACACTGTTGACCACTGTTCAACTTGTGGTCTACTTGATATGATGGGATATGATAGCCCTGTTTAAGTATTTGAAGGGGTGTCATATTGAGGATGGAGCAATCTTGTTTTCTGCTGCTCCAAAAAACAGGACCTGCAGCAATGGATTCAAATTACAGGAAAAGAGATTTCACCTAAAATTAGCAAGACCTTCCTGACAGTAATTGCTGTTCAACAGTAGAACACACTCCCTTGGAGTGAGATGGAGTCTCATTCTCTGGAGGTTTTTAAGCAAAAGCTGAATGGCCATCTGTCAAGGGTGCTTTGATTGAGAATTCCTGCATGGCAGGGAGTTGGACTGGGTGGTCCTTGTGGTTTCTTCCAGCTCTATTATTCTATGATTTTATAATCTAGCATATTTGCTTTTAGCGAGAAAGTGAATGTAGAGCAGATTAGAGGGTAAGGCCTGTGCTACAAAAGCCGAAAGGGAATAAGCAAGCTAACAAATACCTAGACCCTCCTGGAGAGTCTTTGTGAGTTGCAGCAACAAATCAATTGTGTCTACATGCCTTGGAGTCACCTATAGGCAAGGAACACTTGGAGGAATTTTGCCAGTTGCGTCTTCTGAAATATAGCCTACAGCACCTGGTATTCTTTGGTGGTCTCCAATCAAAGTACTAACCAGGGCTGATTCTACTTACTGTATATACTCATGTATAAGTCCAGAAATTTGCGTTTAAAAAATGACCCAAAAAAACTGATTTGACTTATTCATGGGTCAGTGTATGTACTGTACTTTAACTTTTTTCTTTTTTAAAAAAGGAACCATCCCCTGGTGAAATGCATCCCTGACTCTGCTCTGCTCTCTCATCCATGCAACATTTAGTATGAGGACAAACAGTTATTCTTGCTGGAATTTTGTTCTTTGACACTGTTTTTCTTTCCTTCATTTTTTTATATCCTTTGTTACATACCCCTAAGTTTTACCCTTGACTTCTCCACAGGTCATATCAAAGTCTATCATTTTGGCCCTAAAATCTGCCCTCAACTTATACTTGAGGTCAACTTATAGCTGAGTATATACAATAGCTCCCAAGATCAGACAGACTGTAGTGCTCTTAGGGTATTTAGACCCCTAACAAATCAATGAAGGCTTACAAATTGTAGCAAGATGATGATTTTCTAGCTGAGCTGGAGATTTGTACACAGTCTTTCCTATTTACACCCTTATCTCCAACATGGAAGTTACCCATAAAAATTGGAGAGTCAGGGCCAGGCCCTGAGATATGGCACTCCTACCCGAGGGCCTTGAGCAAGGATAAAGTACTCTGTTATAGGCTTACTTAAGAAAAGGGAGGAAAATATAGCCAGCATATTATTTAAAATCATTTAAAAATCATTTTGAAATGTCAACATTATTTGTATATTTTGACATTGTTATCAGCTGCTCAGGATTTACAAATGCACAATGGAAGCTTAGGCAGAAATTATTTGGACTAAAATAGATGGATGAATGAATAAATAATTATTTGTTCTTATAAGTCTTAGCTGATGAAAGGCTTTCATTGTTTTCCCAATTAGTGGGGTTTTAATTGAAAATCATAAACAGTTCTGACAAGATATGGGTACTGAATTTGTTCATGCCTTCAGGATCTTTTTCTGGTAACAATTTCTCTGATACCTCTTTAAAATAAAATCTGAATGCATCTTTTCTTCATTGTCTACTTCTTTTTAACTTTAAGTCAGCTTCAACTGCAGAAGTGGAATGTTGTATTCCTGAGGAGCAAACAAATTGAGCATAGAGCTTAATCCAGGGATGGGAACATTCCAGATGTTGTTGGACTGCAACTCCAAGAAGTCTTTTTACTGCTTTATCACACTAGGGGGCCAACAGGATTTAAACAAGAGTTAAACAGGAAATGCCCTATGTTTATCACAGGACATTTCCTGTTTAACTCTCATTTAAACCCTGTTTGCCCCCTAGTGTGATAAAGCTTAGACAGCATAATCAGTGGCAAGAAATGTTCGGAGTTGTAGTCTAACAAGATCTGGAGAGCCACAAGTTGTACACTGCAGACTTAATGGTTCCATGTGGTAAGCAGGAAGCCTCAAGTCAACTGCTTCCTGAAAGCTCCCCATACACCTTCAACATAGCTCCTTGCTCACTACAGTCATTCAAACTGCAAAATAAGCACTGGCACACAAACTGGTGTGTTTGGGGGGGGGGGGGGGGTGTCTGTCTTTCTTGCTTAATTTTCATCAGTAGCTGTTCTAAGACTTTATTATTGTGTTCAAGTAATATGGTGTCAGTTGCATACCTTACATTGTTAATGATCCTTTATCAAATTTTTCACTATATTTGATGGTACAGAAAGCCATCTAGAGGTACAGCAAAATCAACAAGGGCACAGTTCCTCTATCCAGTTCCCAGAATAGGTCATCTACCAACGCAACCAAAGGTGTTTTGTACTTGCTATTGCTATGTACTTGCTATTTTGTCCCATAACAAGGCCTGAAGCCAGATAGAAATGGATCTAGATGCTCCATCTCATCCCAGAACCCCTGGAGCTGAAAGGCTACCACATGGTCTAATAGCTTGCTTCCTCAGGGTTTGCTAAAACCATATGTTCAGAATGGCAGTCCTCATTCCAACTGTGACTAATCTGATGGATTAACAGAAGCAGAACTTGGACCAGAGACAGGAGTCAGACCTTTTGCAAAACCACAATATCAAGTGATACCACCAACAAGGGATGGAAGGAGTAAGGAGATTATGGCACCCAGAAATCTCACCAGGATAGATGCGGGATTGAAAAGTCAAAAGCGGGTGTTATCGCACACAGCCAGGCGAGTACAACTCGTATGAAGCCCAGACCTCAGCCATGCTTATCCAGCGGCTTTTCAAAAACGGTAAGCTCTCACTTTTTAAAAAGCACACCCTAATGATGTCCCTGGCTGTAGTTTTCTTCAAGATTCCTCTAGTGCATGGACTTGAAGTAATGCCATCTTTGTGCAAACATCAACAGCTATGATACTAACTGGAAGATATTACTGTATATACTCAGCAGTAGTGCTTGCAAGATTGTGCCAAAATAGCTAGCCTGCCTTGATTTGGGGCAGCAAAATGTTTTGGGTGACCCAGTTTTGTGCTTATTCTATACCTTTTCTTATTTGTAGAAGTCAACTGTTCTTGGCATTGGTCTCCTCTGTCCTGGTCTCATTGCTAGCACTGGCCACACTGCAGTAGATTATAAGACATGGGAACAACCCTAGACATACAGGTGTTATTTCTTTGCCAAATTCTATAGATGATCTACTCATTATCCCTTCATGGGACATTTAAAAAAATGCTGACTACGTAGTAAGTGGCAACTAACTCTTTTCATAGAAAGTTTCCTATAGCCAAGGCCAATGCTTTGTCTACAGTTTGGAATCTAAATGTTGTTGTTACTGCTGCTAACTGACCTTGACTCAATTTTGACGCAGTGGATGAGACATCTCCAAAACTCCTTGTCCTCCACTGCTCTGCTCAGGTTCTGCAAATTCATACCCATGACCTCCTTAATAGAGTCCGTCCATCCAGCATGTGGCCTTCCTCTCTTTCTGCTTCCCTCCACCTTTCCTAGCTTTATTGTTTCTTCCAATGAGTCCTCCCTTGTCATGATATGGCCAAAGTACAACAGCCTCAGTTTTGTCATCTTGGCCGCCAGGGAGATTTCTGGCTTGATCGGCTTTAGGACCCATTTGTTTGCTTTTTTGTTATCCATGGGATCCACAGCACTTTTCTCCAGCACCGCATCTCAAATGAATTGTTTTTCTTATTGTCTTTTTTCTTAAATGACCAGCTCTCACATCCATACATAGTAATAGGTAAAACAATGGCTTGTATGATTCTAACTTTTGTGTTCAGTTGTATATCTTTGCATTTTAGGATCTTTTCTAGTTCTTTCATAGCTGCCTTTTCCCATTCTTAATCTTCTTCTGATTTCCTGACTTCACTCTCCGTTCCTATCAATGTTTGATCCCAGGTATGAGAACTCTTTTACTACTTTTATTTCTTCATTGTCTAGGTTGAATTTGTCTAGATTCTCTATGGTCATTATTCTTGTTTTCTTTATGTTAAACAGTAGTCCTGCCTTTGCACTTTCTTCCTTGATCTTCCTTAGTAGTTGTTCCAGGTCTTTGAGGTTTTCTAGTAGTGTTATGATGTTGCCTGCATATCTGAGATTGTTGGTGTTACTAGACTTCATTGTAACATAGGACGTTATCACACGGGAGGAATTTCTGTCAATTTTGAAAGAAATGAAAGTGGGGCCAGTTCGGAATTGAGTGAATTTGCTAGTCCAGCTAATTTATGTGATTGCGTATTGATGCCGCATCACATTCGGAACTGCCCAAAATTGCCTCCCAGTGCCCCAAATTGCATGTGATAGTTTCTCATGCAATAATGTGAAACTCCACAATTGCATTTGGAAGGACTTCCCATGGAGCAAAAATGCATGTGATAGTTTCTCACACAATAACATGAAACCCCACGATTGCGTTTGGAAGGACTTCCCATTGCCTGAAAATGTGTGCGATCAGCTTTCACGCAATAACGTGAAACCGCATGATTGCATTCAGATTGCCATTGGATTATACTTCCAATTCACGTTGTGTGATAAACTCTCTAGTAACATTGTTAATGTTGCTAGACCTCTAGCCTTAGCCAGCCAGCCAGCACAGCCAATGGTGACAGACAGCATGATTCCTATCCTTGGTTCACAGGACTGCACTGGTGCCAGGGGAGACATGTTTAAATAACAGACAGCTGAGCTGAAAATATCTAGACAATGGAATTTTCCTGTGGATGCAGCCTTCCTGGAACTGGAAAGGTAGTGTCAATGAGAGAGACAAAGAATTTTTTTTTCATCCATCGATTGTGTGTTTATGCATGCATATATGTGTGTGTATGTGTCTATATATATTAATATAGTTAGAGAGAAAAGAGGAACTAGAAATCATAATTTCTCCTCCTCCTTTTCCTGCTCCTCCAGGAAAAGTGACGAAACTAAACTTGTCCCTTCATCCAGTTTAGGTATTTAAGTTGCTTTCTGGTCAGATCTGAGAAACAGTGAATCAAGTTTGGTGGTCCCAACTGAAGTCCCCAGTGGATATTTTTGCACATCTCAAAAACCGCCACATGATCTGGCAGAATTCACCTGGTCTGATGCCTTACTGAGTGCCAAGGAAAGGATTAGGACTGGTAAACAGCTGGGATTTTGCAAGTCAGTAGAGAAGCACAGAGGAAACAGGAGAACAGTGTCTGTCTATACTGGGGCATTTTTTCTCTCCAAAATTTCCAATATTAGTAGCCTCTTTCAGAAACTCTGCATCCACTCAGTGGAGATAGGCATTCCTTTTTCAAACAGTGTCACAAGCAGTACCACAGAAGCAAAATGGCTTGGAGGATGCACAGAATCTCAGTTGCTGGGAATTGTGTGACAGAGTCATTGCCCTTATATTCTGCTTTGGGAGTATCCACAGGCATCTCTTTGGCACTGTGGGAAACAGGTAGGCCTTTGGTCCAAATCAGCAGGGCTCTTTGCTTCACAGTCATCTTGATATTGTCTCTGTTTACAGATTTTTGCCATTGTTTATACAGCTGGCCCTCCGTTATCTATGGTTTAATGGATTCAACCATCCATGGCTTGAAAATATTCTTTAAAAATAAAAATTCCAAAAAGCAAAAGTTGATTTTCCCATTTTATATAAGGGACACCTTTTTATTACACTATTATATTTAATGGAACTTAAATGGTCTCCATGGTGAGTCCTGGAACGAAACCCCAGTGGATACTAGGGGCTGTGAAAAGAGCTGCGCATGCAATAAAAACCATCTTTTCCACAACATGAAAGTTCTGACAAGTCTCCAGCAAGTGTATACTTCACCATCTGATCAACCTGATCTATTTTTAAAAAGCAGTTGTAGCTGATGGGAATTCAAGTTGGAACCTCCTGCATGGAAAGGATGTGCTCTGCCTTGCTACTCAGGCCTTGTTTGCACTGGCCAGGATACCATGGAGTTGACCCAACCTCCCTCCATTATCTGGCACTCCATTTCTACTCCGGGGCGCTGTTTGCATGAGTATCCAAAGCTGTCTGGTGCATCTGCTGCCACTACAAGTTACTTGCTTCTGAGGTCAGAATGAGGTGCCCAGTGGTAATCACATGGCTGGGCACCTCATTCCGACCTCAGAGCAAGCAGCTGGGGACAGTGGTAGATGCGCAGAGTGGCTCAGTAGGATGCCCATGCAGTTACCTCTGCGTAAGAACAGAGGGCTCTGGATCCTCCCAGAAGATCCAGAGTAAGGAGTAAGTTTTTTAAAATGTGTGTTAAGGGTGTTTAACCCCAGTTTTGGTGCTGAACCGTCCAGAAATCATCCAGACTTTTCACACCAGAACTCAGGTTTGGATCACATGTGTCATCTGAAAGGATGCCACCAGAAAGGGGGGGGGGGAGCAGACCTTTTTGCCCATGCAGACAAGACCTCAGATATGACTGCTGTCTTATAGGTTAGCCCCCTTACTTTTTGTAGTGAATTTCTTTGGTACATGAAAGTAGCCCTTTTTAAATAAAACAATATTATATGTATACTTTGTTAAAATAAACATATGTAGTGTTCAAAATCTCTTGTGTTTAGATTATAATCCCTCTCAAAAATGTTTGATATAAATACAATGTGTGCCTCCAGGTTTTTTTCCGGGGGGGGGGGGGGAGATACTGTCAGAACTTTGGCAACTTTTAGAGAAATAGTTGTATCAGTGTAAATTTAAAAGCCTCATTATCCCTTAGATCAGGGGTTGGAACCTTTTTGATCATCAAGGGGCACATTCCCTTGGAGATCTATTCGGCAGTGGATTGTTATACTACCTTAGAAAGTGCTGGACTCTCCTTTGTTGGAGGTCATTAAATTGAAGTTGGAAGGATATCTCTTATGGATATGGTAGCTACAGATTCCTGAACTGGCAGTTGTCCTGAACAGACTGGATAGCCTCTGGGATCCTGTTCAGCTCTACAAGTCAATCAGATATTGGTAGCTCTTCAGTTGGTGAATGGCATTAAATTGGATGTATATAGCCTCAATTCACTCTTTTGGTCATTGTGAAGGTTGGACTTCTACTCCAACCACAGCATGGCCCAAATCCCTCCAAAATCAGCTTGTAAACTGTGCCAGCTCAACATGTTGTTGGAGAGTGTGGAGGACCAGCATGGATGGAAATAGTTATGTTGACGGGCTTCATTGCTTACAAGGTGGGTTCATTGGGAGACATAACTAGGAAGATGTAACTACATGATACAAGTATATTTTGACCAATATGTTGGAGGTTTATACTAGAGCCACAAATACTTGAAACACTGTGGGAAAATATAACTTTTACTTTCTGTGATGCCCCTTCATTATTTTTCTCTGCTCTCTGCTCTCTCTCTCTCTCTCTCTCTCTGTGCCATCTTTGCAGGCTGTATAACATCAGAGTTACATGAAAATAGTCCTAGACCTAGATATGTCCCAGGGTCCACATATTTCCCACATGTGTTTAGTTATTTATCACATTATTACTTCTAGATGTTCAGGGCAGCATACATGTTCCCCTGCCCACACATACTGCATTTCATTCTCACAGCAAAGGTAAATTAGGCTACGAGAGTCTAGTCCCAGAGTCTCCCCATGAATTTTGTGGCTGAGCAAGATTTTGAACCTGGTTCCAGCTCTGCCATGAAACCCACTGGGTGACCTTGGACGAGTCACATGCTCTCAGCCTCAGGGGAAGGCAATGGCAGCAAACCTCTTCTGAACAAATCTTGCCAAGAAAACCCCATAATAGGGTCACAATCAGTCAGAATGATTTGAAGGCACACACTGCTGCCATATCTTCTTGGTTTAAATCCAAGTCTTGAACTGTAGTGGTTCTTACTAGATAGCCACTTTTTTTGGATATGGTCTGAAAACAACTAACTGCACAAACCCGTCAAGATAGCTTCATTTGCTTCAGGGAGCATTAATCAGGGGTTGTGCTTATTTATATTTATTCATATATATGCCATTTGATATGCCACTTTTCTTCCAAGATGGTTTCCAAAGAAGCTATGCTTCATATTAGACCAAGAACTCCCTGTGAACCCAGTACTATTCCTTAGGTTAGGATAACTTGTGTGTTGTTGCCTCCCAAATTTTATTGGAATAAGCATAAAGGGGACACTCAGGTTGCTATATGCAAGAGACATTCTACCTATTAAAACCAGGTTATCATAAATCAGCATGTGCTACTAAAAAGCTAAGTTGCCAAACACGTTGAAAGTCAAAGAATCTATTCAGAGCTGTATCCTTGCAAAGCGGTGGCAATGTGTGCTTCCCAGGACCTTGTTTACTGCTGAATTCCATTTCCCCAGATGTGTGTGAGTTTCGAGGATATGAAATTCTGAACAGGGGGGACAGAAAAGAATAGCTTGCTTGTCCAACCTGCTGAGAGAAGTTCAGTAAGATCAGGCTGAGACATTTGGTCTGATGAGTGAAGGGTCTATTGCTCCCTGCTCATCACTAAGCAAATAGCACAGGACGCTAATGGAAAAATTTGACTACAAATTCTGCCCTCTCGCATTTCCTTTGCCTTCCAGTCACTCAAAATCAAAATGTAAATTACCGCATCCCAGGTAAACAGGTCCTGAGTGTTCATTTATCTGTGCAGAGCTGTCACAGCATAAAAGTACTCACCGTCTGCACAAATAACTGGAGAGGAAGTCTAGCCTTCAATTTATACTCAGGATCAAGTTCTTTCCTAACTAGAATCTGGCAAGCCAGACCAATGCTTTGTGGGTGGGACAGGGGAATAGTCGGTAGAGCCACGGGGCTACATTTTCCCAATAGGGCCAGCAGTGACACTTTAATATGACCTGGTAGATGATGGGTCAAAACAGCAGAGAGACACATTTATTCTAGTCAGATTTACAAATTTAACTGTAGTCTGGGAGCAGGCATCTGAAAGTTGAGGGGTCAGCAATGAGTAGATATGCCAAATCTCAGAGTCTCGCCCTGCATCTCCAGCTTTTGTGGGTGAGAGTCAGTGTGGCATAGTGTTTTGAGTGTTGGAATATGACTCTGGAGACAAGGATTTGGTTCCCAGCTTGGCCATGAAACCCGCTGGGGGACCTTAGGCAAGTCACATGCTCTCAGCCTCAGGGAAAAGCAATGGCAAACCTCCTCTGAATAAATGCTGCCAAAAATCCGTGATAGGGCCACTTTAGGATTTACCCATGATAGGGTCATTATAAGTTGGAAACTACTTGAAGGCACACAACATCCAACAACAACAAGGTGCGAATTCTCCAGTTTTAATGGGATCAGGTTTCATAGACAAACTGACTCTGTATGGGAAAACCTTGTAAAAGGGAGATCTGAGATACTGCTGAAGCGACGCAATCCTAATGCTGAACTGGCAAACAGAGGAACACTAGGCCTGAATCCTATTATTAATTCTGACTGCATTATATCCATTGAACCAACTGGATGTACTTACAGTCTTGACTCACTCGACTCATTGATTCAATCATTGATCCAGTGGGTTTACTCTAATTTGGATCAACCAACATGAATTCCATCTTTGCTTTTAGGAGCTGATTATATATATCATGCATCTTTTCAGTTATAATCTGTTTCAGGAGAACATTAATAAGAGTAATAATAAAAGAACTAACAAAGTTCTAAAGGCAGATAAGGAGACTACTGATAATTATTTGTGTTTCTTCTCTGCAAAAGATGTGTAGGGCAGATACTCATGTCTGAACTGACATTTACAGGAAACAAAGTCTGAGGACCCAAGGCAAATACTAGTGACAAGAAATGTATTTATAGAATTTACTGGCACAATGAAAACAAATAAATCACTGGGTCCTGATCACAGGCATGAGGTCCCAAGGGCAAGAAGTCCAAATAGGGAGAGTCAGAGGTAATGGTGGGTGCTTGGGACAAAGGCTGAGACAGCCCCATATCTGTGGATTACAAATCGAGATGGCTATGGGGTTGGGACAAGACATTTTGCCACCTGAAGTGGAGCAGCAAAGATCGCCAGCTGAATCAAGTGCTGGATCTTTTGACAAATGAGACAGAAAATCCAAGAACTTTATCACATGAGCCCATAAAAGTGGAACTTTAACAGGATGAAAACATCTTTGGGCAGTGCTTATCACACAACATTGTTCCTGTCTTCCTGCCCCCTTGCCTTGCATTCATTACTGTAGTGCCCCTTTTCATTGATCCATCAATAGGCTCTCAATCTTGCTGCTTTTCCATTACTGCCTTTGTGAAATAGGTCCCTTCTGCTGCAGTTCTACTTCTCAGGTTGTCATGTAGTGTGAGTGGACATGATTCTGCTTCTATCTCCCTCTTTGCCCCTTGCAGTGGCAACCAACACCTTCCCAAAGCTGGCTGCTGTGATTACATTCACACAGCAGCCGGCTTCAGGAGGTGGTTGGCAGCCACGATTGCTTCTTCTCAGAAGGTGACATTTGGCAATGCGGAAAACTGATCATACAACCATGGATTGCCAACGTGCTATCATGGAGAAAAATGTAACAAAAAATTATGCCAAACCTGTATGGCTCCATTCTTAAACCAGTGCGATTGCAGTGGGGCAATAAGCTAGTGAGATAGTCCCAAGAAGAAAGGGAAGAAAACAACTGTGGTTCTAATTGTGAAAGGTGCTCTCAGAGCAATTTCAAATGGATTGACCAAATTTCTGAACAGAGGTGCCAGGGATTGGATCACAACAGCATAATTACAAGAAATGACACTGCTTGGAATGTGCCACATTATTTGTGGTTACCTTTGGTTCCTAAATTCTTGGAGAGAATGTGAATCATTGATGATCCAATTAGTACTGTACTGTGTAACCAAGATGATGATGATGATGATGATGATGATGAACTGAATGGGGAAGCCTGCTTGTGTAGCAATTATTTGTGCACCTTGCAGCACATTAGAGATTGCTCAAGAAATATGCCTGAAACCCATGGCCATCAGGAGCAAATGGGTCTTTTTGCCATCGCATAAGAGACCCAGAGAGGATTTATCCACTTTTTTTGAGGCAGCTCAGCTTTTCTTCAGATTGTCCAAATGTTCGTCTTCAGCAACCCAATTTTTTAAAAACCCTTGCACGAACAAGGGCATGTTCCCCAAAGGAAACTATTTAGCAGTCTGGTAATTTTAGTGACAATGTTGCATTGATTACCAGTTGTTATATTAGTAAATCCTTTCTGAAAGGCAGCTGTTGTTTTGGCATTAACTCCTTGACTCCTAATCAGCTGTTTGTTTACTAAATCCCAAGGCAATTAAAAATATTGCAGTGTCAAGTCTGCTGTTAGGTGAGGGTTTCTGCAACAGTGATATGTTTATTATATACCCAAGAAATCATACAAGGGACAATATGGTGAGCAGACCAAGCCCCTCCAGAAAGAAGAAAGTGGCAAAGAGAATGGCAACCGATGTATAATTACTCCCCTTCTCTTATAAACAGTCATTTTAGAGATAGGTCTGTGTTGTGTATCGCTTGTAGGATTGCCACAAGCCCCCTTCTTCACATGAATTGAGCTGATTTACTGTATACATATTGAAAATCCTTCTGCAGCACCTCTGCATGTATATATCCAGAGAACTAAGCTGGTAAGATGCACAGCACCTGTGGCATTTACACGTAATAGTGTTTGTACAGTGGGCCCTTAGTATCTGATGGGGTTTGGTTTCAGAACTCCCTTCCCCCCGGATACCAAAATCTGTGGATGCTCAAGTCAAATTTGATACAATGATGTAGTAAAATGATGCTCCTTATATAAAATGACAAGATCAATGTTTGCATTTTGGAATTTTTATTCTTGAAAAACATCTTCAAGCCATGGATGGTTGAATCCATGAATAAAGAATCTGTGGATATGGAGGGCTGACTATACGTACACAGTTCCAGAGAAGCAATTCAAACACCTAAGAAATGAGGTGTTAGTTATCTTATTATTGATAATCAGAGGTGTTTATCTTGGATGCTATAGGGCATCGGGCTGAGGGTGCATTGCTTCAAGTTGAGAGGCTTCATGTGGTCCCCTGTGTCCTCAACTACAGCCCTCCCCCACTGCTGTCAAATTGCTCATGTGCACAAATGTAAGTTTACTTTTAAGAAAAGCTCTCTCTTCCCTAGCAGTCCTTCTACACACCTTTTTCCCTCATTGCTACCAGCAGTGATGGGTGAATTCTAAAGAGTGTGCAAATTTCTAGGATGTGTATATGTGCATACCTATGCATGCAACCCCAGCCCAGCATCAGTGAATAGTGTACCCCACCTGCTCTAATGTGTGCATGGCAGATACTGCAGCACATGTGCTATTCTTATAACATAGAAGGGTCTGGGTTACATGGGAGTTCTCATTCCAGCCTCACTTTTTCTTACAGCAGCATTTCTCAACCTATGATCATCCAGATGTTTTGGACATCAACTCCCAGATGCTCGAGACAGTTTGGCCAATAGACAGGGATTCTGGGAATGGCAGTACAAAACATGCCAATATTTGGGAACCATTGCTCTGGAGGTATTTCCCACCATGGTTGTCTTGCCATATATATGCAGACACTTTAGACATGGTGGCAGTCCTCAGTGTCATCATAGTATTAACTCATGCAACCTAGCCAAAGTTAAACATGCCTTGGGTTGCATCTGCACTGCAGAAATAATCCAGTTTGACACCACTGTAATTGCCATGGCTCATTGCTATGGAATTCTGGGAACTGTAATTTGTTGTGCAGTGGAGAACTCTCTGATAGAGAAGGCTAAACATCTCACAAAACTCCCAGAATAGCATTAAACCATGGTAGTTAAAGTGGTGTTAACTTGGATTATTTCTGCGGTGCAGATGCAGCCTAAATCTTGTTGGATTCAGTGGAAAGTGTAAGCAGTGAATTGTATGATTTAAAAAATTAGGGATTCACTGCAGTCTTTTCTTTCTAATATGTACTGAGTACAACACTACATAAATAATATCATGTCTTCATATTTTTGAATGCTTTTTAGTGGGTTTTTGGTTACCAAATTATTTTTCTTTCTATTTTCCCCTTTATTTTTGTAAAATATACAAACTGGTGAAGTTTATTTTGTTAAAGTGATTAAAACACACATACATTAAGGTAAAATAGCCCATCAGAAACAAATATGGCCTAACTGTATTTCTCTTTTTCCTTTGGAGACAGTTGGTAGAAAATAAAAGGGGCAAGGTCATTTTTTCTTGAGTTTTTTTTTTAAAAAAGCTGTATATGTTAGGATAATGGACAACTTTTGCACTGGGCTCTGTTCCCAGATCTGTCAGATACTGCTGGGCCTACAAAAACATGGCCAGAGAGTGAAGGACAAAGAGGTTTTTTTGTTTTGTTTTAAATCACACCCCCAAACTCATCCAGAAGGGGGAAAAAGTTTCTAGAAGTATTGAAAACTTCCAGTTCTTTGTGTTTTGATTTTTACCTGCATATTTCCAGGTCTGCATCCAAACACTTCCTTGAAATATCTTGGATTTCCCTTCTCCCACATCTCCTTAGATGTTATATGACACATCTAGACTCATGCACCATTTCAGAAACTGATTTTCAATAATTTCCACTGAGATTATTATTATTATTATTATTATTTCTTCTTCTTCTTCTTCTTCTTCTTCTTCTTCTTCTTCTTCTTCTTCTTCTTCTTCAGCAATTACTGCAAGAATGATATTCTTGCAAGCAAGTAAAATGTGGGCTAGCCAATGCTATTGTTGGGTGGATTTGTAATTGATTGACTGGCTGAACAAAAAGGGTGCCCACCAACGGCTCCTCTTATTTTTGGAAAGAAGTGACTAACAGGGTGCTACAGGAGTTCTGTCCTGGACCCAGTGCTATTCAACATCTTAATCAATTATTTGGATGATGGAATAGAGAGCATGCTTATCAAATTTGCAGATGAAACCAAATTAGGAGATGTGGTTAATACTCCTGAGGTGTGATCAGAATTCAAGATGACCTTAACAGATTGAAGAGCTAGACTAAAACTAACAACTTGAATATCAAGAAGGAAAAATGTAAGATACTACACTTAGGCAGAAAAAAATGAAATGCACAGGTGTAGGAAATGAAAAAGCATAGGTGACACCTGGCTTGATGTCAGTGTATATGAAAGAGATCTAGGAGTCCTAGTAGACTACAAGCTGAATACGAGCCATCAATGTGGTGCAGCAGCTGAAAAGGCCAATGAGAGTATAGCATCTTGATAAAGGGAAATAACAGTACCACGTTATTCTTCTTTGGTCAGACCTCATCTGGAACATTGGGTCCAGTTCTGGTAATCACAGTTCAAGAAGGATATTGACAAGCTGGAACATGTCCAGAAGAGGATGACCAAAATGCTGAAAGGTCTGGAAACCATGCCCTATAAGGGGCAGCTTAGGGAACTGGTTATGTTTAGCCTGATGAAGAAAGGTTAAAAGGTGACATGATAGCCATACTTAAATATTTGAAAGGGTGTCATGTTGAAGTTGGAGCAAGCTTGATTTCTGCTTATCCTTATACTAGGACATGGAGCAATGGGTTCATACTACAGGAAAAAATGTCCTGTTGGTAATAGCTGTTTGACAATGGAAGATGCTGCCTTGGAGTGTGGTGGAGTCTCCTTCTTTGGAGATTTTTATACAAAGGCTGGATGGCCATCTGTCAGGAGTGCATTGGTTGTATATTCCTCCATGGCAGGGAGCTGTGGTCTCTTCCAACTCTATGATTCTATGAAGTGCTAAAGTGCTTCCGTAACACTACGTAGGTTAAGCATTAGTATCATTTTGTTTTGGTGCCAACATTAGTTTTTCCTTTCTTGAGCTCTGTTGAATTCTAGAAATGATAGGTGTGTGTACTGGTGGTGGCCCTATTAGCTAGTTTTGGATACTATAAAAAAGACAAACATTTCATTTCAGAAAATACTGGGTTAATTTAAACTGACCTGGGAAACAGGAATGAATATTCCTTGGTAATGCTGATAGTTTCTAAGAAATATTTCAGAATGAAAAAAAAAAGTCATGTGAATTTTCAGAATAAAGTTGGCTTGCAAAGGAACAAATCTGATTGTAGCAATGCTGATTGTAGACTGAGACTCAGCCTAGCTTCTTCTCAAACTATGAGCCTTATTGGATGAAAAAAGAAAGCTGAAATGGAGCAAGAGAGTAGCAGCTTTCTCCATGCCTCTCCATATGCCATTGTAGCACTTCCATTCTCTTTCTGAGTTAGACTGTTGTAAAAGCGTGCCTTTTGTCACACTGGAAAAATCAATTTAACAAATGTCTTCCTTGAGAAGAGAATAGAGTACTACAGTGCCATGGAGAAAGCTATTACTTTCCTGCTCCAATTAGGCTTTCTTTTCTCATGCAATAAGGCTCTACAAAGCTGTTTCCACCCCACCCCACCCCACCCTACCACACATTTTATTCTCCCAGCCTGTTGTTGTTATGGCTAAATAACAACAACAGCAACAGCAACATAATTGTTTCTCTCACATCCAAGCAAAGGGGGAGGTGCCAGCCTGCAGATAGCCCTCCCCAGCATCTCACCATTTGAACTAAGACCAAAAACAGAAAATGCAGGGTTGTGACTAACTTCCTGTTTGCCTGATGAAGAAGCTAGTGTGACTTTGAAAGCTTGCAACATGTAATTGTGCATTTTGGTTGGCTCAATAAAGGTATCATTGCTTGGATGTTATTGGATTTGCTATATGGCCAACATGGCCATCCCTTGATGTTTTTTAAGAATTGCTTCTGTGTTAGTGTGGCCTGAGGGAACATTCAAAAGAGGACACAGAGTGCTAGTTATGGAGATATGGAGTTTTAAGCAGATGTGAGCAGAGAAAGAAGAAGGGTAACTCTTATCTTTAAGTGCTTGTAAAATATAATGTGAGGTTATTTTTGCACTAAAAGTCTTTTAATGATGAATGTGTCCAAAAGCATCTTGCTATAAATTTTCTCTTATGTCAGTCTTGGAGTACACTTGTTCAAATCACAGGGGTGAGTTTATTTTGTTGTAATAGCTTTATGCTGAGTGTGACAAAAGCCCAAATATTTAAAGACACCAGATCCTGTCTGGTCTTGGAAGCTGGGTCAGTTCTTCTTAGTACTTGGATATAAGACCACCAAGAAATACTAGATGCTATTCTTCAGAGGAAAGAACAGACAAGACCTCATCCCCTTCCCCACCACCATCCCCTTCTCCTTTTGTATCGTGTCTTTTTAGAATGTAAGCCTGTGGGCAGGGAACCATCTAATGAAAATTAATAATTGTAAGCCGTTCTGATAGCCATTAAGGCTGAAGAGCGGGGTATAAATACTATAAATAAATAAATAAATAAATTATCTTGCCTTCTCCCCCCAGGGCCATAGGGGAGTCCAGGGGGTATGGGTCTCACCAGGTGGCTATTTTCTTAAATAGGAAAACTCCCAGATCCGAAAAGAGCCAGGAGGAGTGGCTCTGCAAGTAGGAATGGACCTGGGCTGTATTTGAGTGGCAAATTTGGTGGTAAAAAGCTTGTGATAAAACCAGGATGCCATCCGAATTAAGCCTTAAACAGGATAGAGGTAAGACAGTTTAATAAGCCAGGTGATAAGGTCCTTATCTTGTATCTCAGTTGCAAGTGACAATCCATCAAAGGTTTCTTCAGCTGTCTTCAGGAGTTCTTCATAAGGGTTAAGTAAACACATGAAGTGAGGAATGCATTAGCCTTGCCCTGCTCCATTATGCTTTGCTCAGACAGAAAGCATGAGTCTGAACATAACAACAGAATCATAGATATGGAAGGGATCCCAAGGATTATGCAGTAAAATGACCTTCCAGTGCAGGAGTCCATAGCTAAAGCTTCCCTAGGAGGTCCAATCTCTACTTAAACAAAAGAGAAGCCATTACCGTTTGAGACCAGTATTCCACTGTGGAACAGCTTTTACTGTCAGGAAGTTCTTTCTAAAGTTCAATTTCCTTTGTTGTAATTTGAATCCATCAGGTTCTATCCTCTGGAGTGGCAGAAAAAAACGCTCATTCCATCTTCTTCATGCCTCCTCTTTGGATATTGGAAGACTGCTATCATGTCACCTCTCAGCCATCTCCTTGCCAGGCTAAATATATTCAGCTTCCTCAATTGATCCTGATAGGGCTTGGTTCTCAGATGGTATACCATCTTGATCATTCCACTTCCATCTTGTTATTATCTTTCTTAAACTGCCCAGAACTTCCGTGAACAGACTTTCCATTTGAGCCAGATGGTGAGCTCTGAAAAACCAGGGTTCTTGCTTTTATGGTGAGGCTTTACACATACAGGGAATCCTCTTCCAACCTGTCTCTTTTCACCTGAGCAAATTGACAACAGAAGAAACATATTTATCACATTCCCCCTTCTGTGTGTTTACCTAAATCGTTTGTGGAGCACCTAAACAGAGCTCAATTGTTGTAAAGAAGCATTTGGGCACACGTTGTTTGTGTTTCTTGTAGGACTGAGCATCTAAATTGCTTGGAAACATCAACAAGAAGTGTTATGTCATCATGTTCTTTGTGTTTCCTGTATGGTAGGAACATGCTAGGAAACTATTTGCCCATTGTTTTGTTGTTACATTTTAAACACACAGAGGTGTATTGATCCTCACAATGTTCAGGAGCATAGCAAATTTCTTGCTTTATTATATAGGTCTGAAAAGGGTTTCAGGCCACCCAAAACGTGCAGGGTTAGGGTGGGATTTTAAACAACATGCTATTTTCCGGACCACCCTGGCTATGATGTTTACAATGCAAATGTATGATTAGATTAAATATATAGCTTTCAATGTATATAGCTTTGAAATATATAGCTCTGAATGTATACAGCTCTTGTGAGAAATACAATTTTCTATGGCCTGATTTATGTCTATTTACAGTGGCTGCATCTGTGCTTTTGCACTACAGTCCACAGCGTTGCTGGTTGTGGCTAAAGGCCCACTTTCTTGCAGAACAATGTTACCTCCTCATTCAACTGATGTCCAATGAAGCATTTCCCAATGGGCACATTTTTACTAAAGGCAAGTTTCCAGTTGGCAAGGGGGTCAGCAAGGCTGTATTCTTTCACTATATCAGTTAAACATGTATGCCAAAAATACCATCTACAAAGCAGGATTAGACTCAGAGAAAGGGGGTGTGAAAACTGGAGGCAGGAACATCAACAATTTGAGATATGCAGATGACATCATAGTGCTAGCAGAAAATAGAAAGGACCTGGAACAATTAATGAGGAAAGTCAAGGAGGAAAGTGCCACGGTGGTTTAGTGTTAGCATCATGCTGAACAGTGGGGCAGGACAGTGGCATCACTAGGATTGGCATCACCCAGTGCAGTGATTTATGGCGTCACCCTCCGCCCCCCATGGACCTCATCCCATACCACACCATACTGAATCCTTAGTAATCTATTTTGTACTAATGATACTCATAAATTGATATTCCTGTATATCACTGAATGTTACAGCAATAATAATGGTAATAAATAATGACAACAGATGATGTACATAAATTTAAATAAATTTAATATAGATGATAAAATAATTGAAATAGTCAGAGATCTCCAATATCTTGGATCAGTCATTGATCAGAATGGAGACTGCTATCAAGACATCACAAGAAAACTAGGTCTTGGAAGGGCAGCTATGAAAGAACTAGACATGCAAAGATATTTAGCTGAATACTAAAGTTAGGATTGTCCTCTGGGACATTGACTTTCCCATCACTTTGTATGGATGTACAGGATGATGAGGAAATCTGATAGGGAAGAAAACCAACCCATTTGAAATGCAGTGCTGGAGAAGCATTCTACAGATACCATGGACTGCTAAGAAGACTAATGGGTCCTAGAGCAAATCATGCCTGAACTCTCCCTAGAAGCCAAAATGAGTAAATTAAGGCTGTCTTCCTTGATCATAACATGAGGAGGCATGACATCAGAGAAGACATTAATGCTTGGTAAGGGAGAGGGTGGCAGAAAAAGAGGAAGACTGCATTACAGTTGGATAGACTCAACCAAGGAAGCCATGGCCATGAGTCTGCAATAACTGAACAGGGCTGTTGAGCAAAGTGTATCTTGGAGCTGTCTCATTCAAAGGGTTTTCATAAATCAAGGCTGACTTGAAGGCAATTAACAACAACAGCAGCAGCAGCAGCAGCAGCAACAACAACAACAACAACATGGAAAGAATGGGCTACCTGTGGCCTTGAGGCTTGAAACCATGTGCTGTGCTTCTTGGCCAGATTTCATATGGGCTTTCAAAAATCCTGACTGAGATATTGCACAGTGCTTGCAAGGTGTACATGTATGCTCATATAGTTACACATAAGTCCAGTGTTGTGCAATGACTTGGGTGTTGGACACTGGGAGATCAGGGTTCAAATTCTAGCTAGGCATGGAAACCCACTGGGTGACCTTGGGCAAATCACATTCTCTCAGCCTCACAGTATGGCAACGGCAAATCCCTGGTGAACGAACTTGCCAAGAAAGCCCTATGATAAGTTTTCTTTAGGGTCACCATAAGTCAGAAATGACTTGAAGGCACGCAACAAGAATTTACAATTTGGGTGCTCACATAGTTACATGATGGTTGCACTGCACCTCTTTTCTGTTAAATACTAACAATGCACAACCTACCATGCATCTTCCAGTGTGTCCACTTATTGCCCCTTGGAAAGTAAACA
Source organism: Urosaurus nigricauda (assembly GCA_034509955.1). Taxonomy (NCBI): domain Eukaryota; kingdom Metazoa; phylum Chordata; class Lepidosauria; order Squamata; family Phrynosomatidae; genus Urosaurus; species Urosaurus nigricauda. Next base: position 352,390,852 of record JAOEGL010000001.1, on the reverse strand, counting down.
AAACCCACTCCTTTTTACTTCAGGAAAATTACAAAAGTAAAAAGGAGCGGGCTTTGTCGGCTTTCTGTTTGGATTAATGTCACATTATTGTTTATTAACTCTGATGTGTCTGAAAACCAACCCGCTTTTCTGAGTTTTTCCTGGATTTTAAAATCCTGTTTCTGCATGGGATCGATCCCATGTGATAAACCCCTATGAGTTTAAGAAATTAAAATCCAGTGTAATTGCTCACTTAATGGAGAGAGTAGTGCATTTGATGCATTTTGAAAATATATATCCTTGATAATTTTTGTAAACTGGACAGATTTTCTTGAATCAGCAAATGGAAATAGTCTGGAGATATTGCAGGGCTCAGTCAATTGATAGTGCATTCCAGGGTCAGTTTTTAGTGCAAACTGGGAAGAAATGGCTTTCCTAGAGTTCAACACTATGGCTTTGTACACCAAGCAGAGAGTATGCTTGCACTTTCCCCAGTCATCTCATTGTACAAATAAAGGACATTTATGTACATCCTGGAACAATATGGTTACTTTTAATAAGTCATTCCAGATTTACGACAACAAACTGAAAGATGTACTTAATATCAGAGTGCTGATGTTGAGATGGGGCTGTGGGGAAAGGGCTAGTTAAGCACTAGATGCCAATCTCAGTTTCTATAACCGCAAACATTAATTATTCTTAGAAAGGAACAGACAAAAGTGTTGTCATGAAGAAGAAACAAGAGCATAGTTTTTTCAGTTGCTATGCAGACTGTTGGGGGCAACTGGCGGAAGCCAAAATGGGGGTGGGGGTGGGAATCTAAATTCTGTAAAATTTTGAGAAATGATTGATTTTAAATAGCATGGCAAGAACATCAGTGACATTTAGACCATGAATCAAAAGTCCTTGCTGTTTGGAAGGTCAAATGATTGCCATGCTTCCCAGTATAATGCAAAATACAACAGTATTCCGTCTGCGTGTGCACAAGAGAGAGAGAGAGAGAGAGAGAGAGAGAGAGAGAGAGGAAGAGAGACCTTTGGCTAATTCTCTGAACTGCCTTACAGATCATGGTTAGAGGGAAGAACCAAAGATAGAGACAACAGCCTTTCTATTACAGATAATTACCCCTTGGTGCTTATCAAAGGTTGTAGTGTCTAGCACTGAATGCAATGAATGGAAGAAGGGGAGTTCAGTTTTGCTATTTCTTTTTCATTTAAAAATGAAATAAAAAACTGATGTCTTGAGGCACTGTGTGTTTGAAATGCTGCTGCTGAAGAGAGCTTTTGTGGCATGGGTAAAACTTCACCTCCGTCCTTGAACTCTGACCATTATCCTTGCCTTGTTTATTTACTCTGAGGTCTTTGGAAAGGAGAAGGTTTCAGAAGATTCCTTATGGTGCAGGACAATTCCAAGAATTCCCATACCCCCCAACTGTCCTTACTTGGCAGTGACAACCCTAGTTAATCCTCTTTTGTCTCTTATCATCTGCTTTTAAAATATCTGAGTTTCTCTCTCTCTCCCTCCCACTTTCCTTTTGTTTTCTCAGGTTACTTCATTTGCCATAAAATGAGTTCAAAGTGCTAAAGGAGTTTTCATTCAATTAATTCAGCAGGAGGAAGAGAAGCAGGCAGTGTCTTGCCCTGCCCAGTAGGCTCAAGTAAAGGCAAACTGCTGCAGCATCTCCTAGCGTGCGTGTTCTTCCCTTTTACCATCTAGATCACATTCCAAGTTGCTTGGCCACACATGTTCTGATTTTCATCTGTGAAATGTTAGAGGTATAGCAATAGCATTTACATTACTATACCACTTGATCACTATATCACTATGAACTCAGCACTCTCTAAGTGGTTTACAGTCTGTGAACCAATTGCCCCCAACAAGCTTGTTACTCATTTTACTGACCTATGAAAGGATGGAAGGCTGAATCAACCTTGGATTCCTGGGATTGAATTCACAAACCTTGTGGCTGGAGTGCCAGCATTTAACCACTGTGCCACCAAAGCTCCTGATGATCAGTATGTATGGACTTTATCAGATGGGGAGAAATTGGGGGATTCATAGGGTTTTCTTAGTCAAGGTATACTCAGAGGTGGTTTTGCCAGTTCCTTCGCTGCAATATAGCCCACAATAACTAGTATTCATTGGTGGCCTCCTATCGAAGTACTAGCCAGGACTGACCCTGTTTAGCTCCCAAAATTAGACATGGATCTGGTCCCTTTAATGTAGGCTGGTTAATTCTGTGAAGCTGTGGGACTGTTTTGTATAGCTCCTAGCATGGTAATATCACTCAGCAGTGTTTAGAAAGGGTTCTGTTTGCCTCCCAGCATGTCTTTGGCTGAGGGAGTCTGAAAGTAGTAATCCAAAAAGTGCTCTATTGGTTGGTGCAAATTTACTAGTTAGTAATGCTTGTTCATGGGCTTGACCGGAAAAAAAATTGGCTCATTTATCCATGTTAAAATAAAAAAGTTAAATGTAAGATTTTTTACATCAAAACCAAGATTATAAATGCTCACCTTTGCATCATATTACAACAAAGACATGCATTAAGACTGGGTGTGCTGGTTAAATCCTACCCTTTAAAATTTCTATTATCCATAAGAAAAGTTTTACATCTTGACTGCTAAATACATATGTATTGTGTCTCACCCTCAGTGAGAAGATTCTCAATGCTGTGTAGACCTAGCTGGTATAATTTCATTTTTATTTGAAATATGTTAGCTATGCAGTGATGGCTTTCTTTTTTGTGGTAGCTAGATTGACTTATATGTTGATTCACCATTCATCAATTGATTAAATGGATCTATCTAGTTAGAACTAACCAACACATTTCTAGAGATTTTGTTATAGAGTACAGTCCCCTAGAAAGTATTGGGCTTGAGGCAACATAGAATAATAGATTCATAGGTTGGAAGGGACCACCTGGTCCAATCGCTGCCATGCAGGGCACACCATCAAAGTACTCCCAAGAGTCCTTCAAAGAAAGAGAATCCACCACCCTCAAAATTATTGTCGTTGGCTCTTACTTTTCTTTCTTTTTTTTTTTTTTCTGGATTTTATCCTGGTGATCACTTTCTTTTTTTTTTTTTATATTTTATTTTTTTCCATTAAACATTACAATAAAAAAAAACTGGAAAAAAAAAAAGAAGCACATTGAACTTTGGTTACAGATTTCTCCAAGTGTTTCGAATTATTAATCGGATCTTTAGGTTTTCTCTATCTATATAACTTCCTAACGTCATCCCAGCGAGTGAGGCCGTATTTCTTCAATCTTTCTGGCTTCCCAATACTATTCACAAGTTGCCTACCTATCTCTACATTTTCAAAGGTATCTAAAAGAAAATCATAGATCAAAAATAAATGCATAATGTATACTCTACGCGATATTGCTTCCACACCATCCCACCAAACATCCTTAAGACTTAATGTGCTATTGGAGATTTTAGGACCATCTCTGTCTGCAAGCCAAAATAATAGGGGACCACTGGGTCTCTATTGATTGCACATCCTTGTTATTCAATAAGGCTGTCAGTTTGTCCATTTCTATCATCTCGGTGATCTTTACCAGCCAATCATCTATTTTAGGGGTCTGTTCGCTCTTCCACATTTGGGCGATTATCAGTCTCGCTGCTGTTATCATATATAGCAGTATACGCCAAAATCTCTTTTCACTATCAACTGAAATCTTGTTTAACATGTTCAAAAGATAAATTTCTGGTTTAAATTCTATTTGTATTTGTAAAGTAAGGTTTAAAAATCTGTGAACCTCTTTCCAAAATTTTTGAATTTTCTCACATTTCCACCAGACATGTATCCAAGTACCAATGGCAGATTTGCACTTCCAGCATTTATTCGATGTTAGATTATAAATTTTTGCCATTTTCGATGGAGTAAGATACCATCTATGCTCCATTTTAAAAAAATTCTCTTTAAGATTTTGTGACTTGGTAAATTTCCTTGTTTTGGTTCTTGCATAATTCCAGCTTTCCAGATCAATGATTCTACCGCAGTCCGTTGCCCATTTTATCATCTCCTCTGTTATTGGCTCCTTCTCCTGCTCTAGACTTCTTAACATTGCATATATTTTTGCAGTTTTTTTGTGACCTTCTTCACTTAATATTTTATCAAAGTCCGTTATTTCGTCCATGATACCTTCTAGGTTAGCATCCATCTTGAATTTTTCTTTTAGTTGCATATATAGTAACCAATGCATCGTTGGGTCTAACGTTGCTAGTTCTTCTATTGGTTTTATCTCGTACTGATTCTCAGCGTTTTTCCTCAATAAATCTTTATATGTGAGCCAGCCATGCAGACCCCTCCATCTACCCAATGTCGCTTCTTGTGGAGAAACCCATAAAGGGATCTTCCTATATACTTTCTTTTTGATCTTGTTCCATGTTTGAAGCAATGCCCGTCTTATTACGTGAGATTTAAAGTCGTTGTGCACCCGCGCTTTATTGTACCATATATACGCATGCCAACCATATCTGTTATCATGGCCCTCTAAGTCCAGAAGTGTCTCATTATCAAGTATTATCCACTCCGACAGCCAATTCAGAGCATTAGCTTGGTAGTAGAGCTTCAGATCTGGAAGTCCCATTCCGCCTTGGTCCGGTGATTTTATTAAAGTGTTCCATTTGATTCGCGGTTTCTTACCGTCCCATATGTATTCACTGATATCTTTTTGCCATGTTTTAAAAGGGGCGTCATTAGTTATAATTGGAATTGTTTGGAAGAGAAAATTCATTTTGGGAAGTACCATCATTTTGATTGATTCAACCCGGCCGGAGAAGGATAATGTTAATTTGCTCCATTTCTTTAAATCATTTTTAATTTCTTTCCACTTGGGAATGTAGTTATTTTCATACAGATCTGTGTTTTTAGTTGTTAACCAAATACCTAAATATTTAATTTTCTTCGCAATCTGGCATCCTGTTAAATCCGAAAGTATTTTTTCTCCTGATTCCTTTAAATTCTTGGTCAAGATCGTAGTTTTATCTTTATTTACTTTAAATCCAGATATTTTACCAAACTCTTCAATTACTTTAAAAAGTGATTGTATTTGCTGAGTGGGATTTTCTAATATTACTACAAGGTCGTCTGCGAATGCCTTCACCGTATGTTCTCTTCCTTTAATAGTAGCGCCCTTAAGGTCATTTTCTTCTCGAATTTTGTTATTTAACACCTCCATAACAGTAATAAAAAGAAGTGGGGAAAGGGGACAACCCTGTCTCGTTCCTTTTTCGATATGCAAAACATTGGATCTCTTCCCATTTATTATCAATTGTGCCTCTTGTTTCTCATATATTCGCCTTATCCAGGTCAAGAAGTTCTCTCCCACTCCCATCTTGTTTAAAATTTCCATCAAGCAATCCCAATTGACATTATCGAACGCTTTTTCGGCATCTGCAAAAATCAATGCGACCTCCTTGTCATTGTTCTTCTCGTAATATTCTAATAAGTCCAGTATAATTCTCACGTTGTCCTTCAGTTGCCTTCGCGGTAGAAATCCTGCTTGATCTTCCTTTATGTGTTCTTGTAATACCTTTTTATATCTTTCCGCCAATATTGAAGTGAAAATTTTATAGTCCGTATTGAGTAGCGATATGGGTCTGTAGTTGGCGGTATGTTTAGGATCCTTGTTATCCTTGGGAATTAAGACAATGTTAGCTATTTTCCAGGAATCCGGTATATCTTTTTCCTTAATTTCATTTAACATCTTTTGAAGGGGTAACTTTAATTCTTCTTTGAATTTTTTGTAATATCCCGCCGTAAACCCGTCCGGTCCTGGTGACTTGTTTACTTTCAATCTGTCTATCGCCTCTGAAATTTCCTCTACAGTGAAGGCTGCGTTCAAAAGTATTTGTTGTTGTGTTGTGATTTTTGGTATATTTTGCTGTTTTAAGTAGTCTTTGACATCTTGGAGTACTATGTCTTCTTTTTTATATAAATTCTCATAGTAATTTTGGAATACCTCTCGTATTTTTTCTTGATTCAAGGTCCTCTCTCCTTCGTGTATTATCTCCAAAATTAGCTTCTTTTCTTTTTCTTTCTTTAATCTATACGCCAACCATCTACCGGTTTTGTTTGCCTGTTCGAAGTGTTTTTGCCTCACATATTTCATTTTCTTAGCTATATCTATTGTAATCAGGTTGTCCAGACGTTTTTTCAAATATTTTAAATGTTTATTCTTCTTATCTGAAGTTGGATCTATCGCCAGGTTTATCTCTGCTGCTCGGATCTCTTTCTCTAGCTTCTGAAGTTCCTTTTTAGCCTTATTTTTCACTTCCGATCCTCGCTGTATCAAGATTCCTCGCATCACCGCTTTGCTTGCGTCCCAAACTGACCTGGCTGAAGTTTCTCCGTTATAGTTTGTAATAAAAAAATTTTTGAGTTCTTTCTTTGCTTTCCCCAAGAAGTCCTCATTACTGAGTAGAGTGTCATTCAATCTCCAATTAAATTGTTTCTGTCCTATTTCCATGACCAGGTATATTAAATTATGATCTGACACAAATTTTGGTAGAATCTCCATCTCCTTAATCTTACTTAGTGATGTTTTAGATATCAGGAACATATCAATCCTAGATGTAGTCTTGTGTGCTTCTGAATAGAAGGTATGCCCTTGACTGTTCGGGTATAGTTTCCTCCAGACATCACTTAAATCAAGTTCTTCCTTCATCTCAAAAAATGTAGCTGGTAACTTCCCCCACGCTTTGTCTTTATTTCTAATCCGTAGTCGATCTAGAGTAGGGTTAATTACTCCGTTCATATCACCTAATATCAAGATATTCTCGTATTCAGAATTGCTCAAAAAGTCTTTAATTTTTTTGAAGAAGGAGTATTTGTTCTCATTGGGTGAGTAAAGGCCAACTAATAAATATTTAACGTCTTCTAGTCTAACTTCTAAGGCTAAGAAGTGTCCATCATCATCTTTTCTAATTTCTTTTGCAGTATATTTACTATTTATATATATGGCTATTCCACTCTTTCTTTTCTCATTGGCCGAGATAAAAAGTCGGCCTAATTTATGATTTTCCAAATATTTTGTGTCCTTTTTCTTTATCTTCAATTCTTGGAGACAGATTATATCGAACTTCTTTTTATAAAGGTAATGGAAAATTTTGCTGCGTTTGTATTTGGAATTGATTCCTTTTACGTTCCATGATCCAATTTTGACATTCATCTGGGGTGTTTCTGAATTATTAATCTTCGTCATTTATTAAATCTCTATCTTCTGGAACCGTTATTTCCGTATCTTTAACTGGTAATGAAACACCTTGTTCTTGACCTTCTTGTAACTTCTTCCTTCTTCTTTCTTCTTCCTCTTTACGTTCAATACTTCGGGTTCTCATTCGGGTCCCTTCCTGGGGTAATTTCTCTTCTTCTTTCTTTATTTTCTTCAGAAATTCTTTTGCTTTCTCTATCGTGGTAACTCGGTACCGTCTCTGTTTATATAGAATAGATATTCCTTCTAATCTCTCCCAGGAGTACGGGATCCCCTTTTTCATCAGTTCCGTAGTTAAAAATTTGTAATCTTGTCTTCTCCGAAGTATTTCCACCGGAATGTCTTTGAAAATCTTAATTGAGTTTCCTCCTATTAACAATTCTGAAGTATAACTTTTGTGTAAAATCAGATCTCTATATTTAGATTTAGTGAAAACAACCACAACGTCTCTTGGCAATTTCTTTTCTCTTGCAATTGCTGAATTGATCCTAAAGATCCTATCAACAGAGAATTCTAGTTCTTCCTCTGTAATCTCCAAAAACGTAGCCAGCTCTTGTACCACGTTTCCATATAAATCTTCATTTAAATCCTCTGGGATCCCGCGAAATTTAAGACATTTTTCCCTATGACGTAGTTCTTGCACCAAAATCTTATCACTATGAATCTTTTGTGTTTGTCTTATTTCTCTCGACGAATCTTCAAGTTCTTCTGTCTTTTTGTATAACTCTTTGGTTTCTACTTTCAAGTTATCTAGTTCCATTGTAATCTTCTCCAACTTCTTCCCAAAAATGTCCAGTTCTTGATGTAAATCTTCTTTAGTCTCTCTTCGTGATGATTTGAACTCTTCCCGCATCTCCTCTTTAAATTTCTTGAACTCTTCCATGAAAAACTGACTGAGTTCAGTAGGTTTTGTGGAAGCATCTGAACCTCTCCGTTGATTGGAACTCCCAGGTGCCATTGGGGCTTGAGATGATTTTTTATAACCTGAGGCCATAATTAATAATCCAGGTCTCTATGGATATTGTTCATATAAGTACTGTTGCACAATTTATGGAGTTGTCTAATAGTGCTTTTCTACTAAACTATACAATTGTACCTCAGGATTCCAGTTTAACAATTCATTACCTTATTAAGCAACAATATTGATTACGAAATCAAATCACAGTTAAAGTAATCAATACCCCAATTGATAATCAGTTAATTAATCAGTACCCCCAATTAATTCAACAAAATATGTGACAAATCAAATCCCAAAGAAGCTATACAGTTCTAACTTAACAATTCATTAACAATTAACAATTCATTACCTTGTAATGTTATTTTATCAACAATATTGATTAAAAAAAGAGGAAAAAAAATCAAGTTGCAATTGACGTAGTTAATACCCCAATTAATAATCAATCCATTAGTCGGTACCCCCAATTAATTAGTCAGTTCCCCCTAATTAATTCAGCAATATATATAGCAAATCAATTTTCACTAGAATTGAATGTATCTTTATAGTTTACAAGTTAGCTTATTCAATCCCTAAATTAAATTAATTAAATGTTAAATCTCAAATTAATTAATTAATGTATTTGATAGGGGTAATATTCAATGTCCTCAGAATGAATTTAATTAGTCAAAGACTCCCCAAATTCATTACAAACTTATTTGATATCCATTCAGTATATCAGCTCCAATGTTTCTCTGTAGTTCTCTGTAGTACTTTGTATCAAGGCAGTCTAAACAAATTAAATCTGCTTCGTCTCCTCGATACTTCGAGTTAATTCCTCTAAGTAAATTAAACCGTTAATCCGATGTCTCCTCCCCTGTCCTCCTTCCGACGCACTCTTTCTTGAACAATTATTAATTACTTTTTATAATCCTCTTGTCAGCAAAGCATCTATAATTCTCTTATACCATAAATCCTTTCCTTTTTCTTCCCCTCCGCAAAACTCCTTAAAATGCTGTCCTCTCTTGGTCCGCTCTTCTCCAACCAACAATGGGAGTTAACAGGGGGAAGTAAGAAGCCGAAACACCCCAAAAGAAAAAAGCAGAAAAAAAGATAGAAAAACTAAAAAGAGAAAGTCCCGATGTCTCGTCCCCAGTCCTCCTTCCGCCGCCCTCTTTCTTGATCTTGTAATTACAAACTCTATTCGCCCCTTATAAGTCCATTTTAATTAAAAAAGAAAAAAAAATAATCCATCCAACACTCAGTTCCTCTTTCCGCAGATCTCCTCTGGTGACTTATAGCATTCCGTCCGCCATTATGGCCCTTTCGTTTCTCATGTCCCGCTCCTCTTCCCAAAACTCCAAGAATATTTACACTTCTTCCTCTATCGAGTGGATCAGCGAAAAAGCGAAAACGACCAATAAAACAATAATAATAAGAAAAAAAAAAGAAAATTGAAAAGTATAAAATGGTGCTTCTCGTCCCTAATGTATTGCAAAATGGGTCCTTCCTGCCTTAGATCCAACTCTCTTGCGGACTCACCATGTAAACGGCTCCTCGTTCTGGGGAGCCCAGCCGCTTCCTGCAAGAGGTTTCAAGTCTCCCCTAGCTGTAAAGGGATGAGGGAGAAAATCTTTCGAAGCCCAGAGGTTGCAGTTGCCGGACCCGCAAGCTGGGAGCTAATAGCAAAGAAAAAAGTAAGTCCTCTAAAAGGCTAAAAAAACGGTGGCAGGGCTCAGTGCCAAATGGCAGCCATTTGCGGACGCGGCTGTTCTTCGGCTGATCTCGGAGGACCACAATGAGAGGCCTATACGGCCCTTCTTTGCTCCCCCCGGATCGACCCTATACGAACCCCCGCTTCCGTACCCCTTCTCCGGGGTTTGGGTGGTAGACTCAGGTTCTACTCGCCCGCGAAGGCAGTCGCAGAGACGGAGCCCCGTCTTTTGCGACCGGTCGCCCTGCCGTCCCGCCGGAAGTCCTTACTTTTCATGTTTAGGCAGATTTCTCTTTCTTGCAATATGAATCCATTAGTTTGTGTTCTACTCTCTGGAGCAGCTGAAAATAAGCTTACTCTATTTTTCAACATGGCATCCCTTCAAATACTCAAACATGGCTATCCTATGACCTCTCAGACTTATCTTTTCAGAGGTAAACATTCCCAGTTCCCTAAGCTGCTCTTCATAGGACTTGGTTTCCAGACCTCTTGCCTTTTTGGGTCCCTCTCCTCTGAACACATATGGATGACATAAAAATTCTGTCTGTGGTTGTGAGGCTTACAAGCATCTCTAGGTGTCCAACACTTTACGAGGTGCAATGGATGGATGTTAGAGAGAAAGACTTTCAGTTTTGCATAGACCCATAGTGAACTTGCATGGCTTTTATATAGACAAAAGAGCACCATACGTGTACAACGGGTAGGTATGGGTAGATTCTGGAAAACCCAAGGCTTGCAGGAGTATATATCTTTAGGGCAGACATCCTCAATCTGGGGTCCATAGATAGGTATCATATGGATAGGTATCACTGTGTCTAGGGGGTCCACGTTTAGCGAGTTAGTGAAATAGGCACAAAACACCATTCCTCTCACTTTGATTTCACTTTTATTCTGTCACAGTAAAAATATAGGCTATCATCTGAACAATGCTTGCCAAGAAAACCCCATGACAGGATCGCCTTAGGGTTGCCATAATCTGGAAATGACTGGGAGGCACAAAATAACAAAGTACAACAAATACTATTGGGAATTTGTTGTTGTTGTTGTGTACCCTCAAGCAATTTACAAATTATGGTGACTCTAAGATGAACATATCACAAGATTTTCATGGCAAGATTTGTTCAGAAGGAGTTTGCCATTTCTTTCCTCTCAGGCTGAGAGAGTGTGACATGCCCAAAGTCACTCAGGGGGTTTCCACGGCTGAGCAGGGATCCCAGACTTGATCTCCCAGTGTCTTAGTCTTAAATGAATTTATGATTACACAGTTTAGAATTATGATATTGTGCAATGGGTGGTATTCCCAGGAGAAGTTTTGTCAGCTGTGCTGTCTGGACTGTTGCATTAGTGGAATGATTAGCCTGACCACTACAGAATGGACATGATGCACACCAGTGTGGGACTTTGTGAGACAAGCCAACTTTGCAATCACAGTGTAAGGATAGGGGAGCAACAGAGCTTCAGGGCATTAATAATCCAGATGTGGTTGGTGGGCCTAACCAGAAAAATCTCTGCACTTTTGTGGTGCCATTGTGTGTTGAGCATCTTGCATGGTGCCCAGTTGTGCATCATTGCAATCTTCTAACATGGTTTCATATTAAGTCAGTGACATGGCCTCACCATCATAAAGTTTCACATCACTTAACACTCCATGATGCAGGGGCTTGGCTGCAGTCTTTTTGAGTGTTAATTGCAATTTTTTTTCAGTGAATGCATGTGAAACAAATCAATTTCCAACACAAAGAAATAAATTGTATGCAAAGATTTATATATCTTTCAGTGTACTTTTCTGGGGAGATGGTCAATAGTTTTAATCAGAGCCTCAAAGTAATCTGAGATCCAAAAAAGTTTAGGAGCCACAGGTTTTGGGGAGGAGGGACAATAAGGATGAAAAACCCAAAATAGTCCACCAAGAATGCTAATTGGAAGAGGAAGAATGGGGGGCAGGGAGAAGAAGAAGGAATTGAATGTCCTAAAAGAAGTTGTGGTTGGTTGACTGTAAACCCTGAACAGAAGCACTTCATTCTGTATTCCTCAATCTGGTGGTTGGTCTCACTTGCCAACATTTGTGGAAGGCTGAAGGCTGATGGCTTTGGTTACATCTGCATTGTAGAAATAAGGCAGTTTGACAGCACATAAACTGCCATGGCTCAGTGCTATGGCCTTTGTTGTTTGCTGTGGCACCTGAGCTATTTGATAGAGAAGACTAAATATCTCACAAAACTACACATCCCAGAATTCCATGTCCACATGTGGATTTAAAGGAAGTCACAAGTTTTAAAAGTTTGAGAACCACCAGAGTAGTTAATCCACTCTGGATTTTAATTTGAGCTCAAATGGAGCTATCCAAGGTTCTGAACTCCATCCCCAAAATAGGTTCAGCATCTTCAACCTTTAAAATTTGTACTGAAACCTGCAGTGAATCCACTGCTCTGAGGATGTGGAAGCCATCAACCGCTACAGCATCCAGTTTCAATTGCAGTGTATAACACTGAATTTGAATGGCTGGGGTTCAAGTCCTGGTTGCCTCTGTGATTTGCTTGTGAGCTTCCTGGAAGCCTCCAGGATGTTTAAAACTTGAGGAAGCCATAGTCTGGTCCAGGAAGGATGTTGTTACCTTAATATTTCTACCTCTTAAACTAGCACATATGCATAAGATGAGAATGTCTGACCTGACCTTGGTTCCTGGGACACTTCTCAAACTAGGTAAGTTTTCCCCAACCCAGTGTGCCACGTTTGGAAGACACCAGGTTGAAGAAGGCTCTTCTAAGAACATGCTGGTAACAAGCCACTTTTCATACAGTTATGTCACTCTTACCTCTCTTATCAACTAGAGCAGTGGGGAGAAGACTGCCAATATGCAAGAGGAGTGCATCACATTTTGTTTTTTTGTTGTTGTGTGCCTTCAATTCATTTTTAAAACATTTTTAAATTGTCAGTTGTGTATGTACAGGAGGCCTAGCTAAAATGTCCCCTTGTGCCTAGTCTTGGGGAATGCACATTGGCTGTTTCTGTAGTCCCAGTGCATAAAGTGATACAGTGAAAGCACTTTTTAATTGTAATGTGCCATCCAAGAATGTGGAAGTGTATGGCTGGAATCCTATTGGTTATTCCCACCTAGAGCAGACCCATTGGATCTGTCATTGGAAGGTGAGTCAACACACCAGTAAACCCCATTGATTAACTGGTTTTACTCTAGTTGGCCATGAGAATAGGATTTAGGCTCATGTGGAATAATTCTGCTTGTGGAACTCTACTTATGCAAACATGAACAGAATCTATCAGTTCCAAAACAGCAAAAAGAGTACAACTACATGTGTGAGGATCTGGCACATGTATGACACCAACAGGAATCTGGCCACAATCCAGAATAAAGGCCACCTGCTCCCAAACTCTGTCCTAATGGATAGCCTTGGAAACTGACTCATCAGTTCTTACAAAAGTGCCACTTCCAACCCATCAGCAGCCAAGCTCTGTTGCCCTGGAAAAGGATAGGTTTTGTTTAACTGCACTTGCCCTCCACTGAAGCTATAGTCAGATTTTCCACTAACAGTGATTAACTGCAGAGCTGGATATGATGGCATGTGCTTTAAATAAAACCAAGAGACAAGCTGATGTAATATTCTCTAAGGCTAAATTTTGTGTGTATTGGTTGTCTGCTTTTTATTACATGCATGGTCCTATTCGTTCAAACTGCTTCTCTGTACTTTCTGCTTGAAATTGTTTTATAATCATAAGAAAAACTGTGGACCTTTCAGTACAGGAAGCAATCCAAGACATATTTACCTGGGAGTAAGCTCTACTGAATACAAAGGGATTTATTTCTGAGTAAGCCTGCACTGAATTGTGCTGCCAACTGATATTATAATTCTGGGTGGAACATTCAAGGAGCCAGATGTATGTGTGTTTGTGTGTGTATAACAGCTGAGTCCCTACATTGCTTTGCTGAAGTGTAAACATCTGCTAGGGGAACTGTGTTACCCCCCAAAATACTGAATACTGAATTTAGCATGATTTATGTGGATCAATGGTCAGTGCACATGGCTAAACATCAACTGAGAATTGGAGGGGGACTTCAAAAACTTAATCAAAAAAGTGCTAATAAAACACTAACTAATGCTGGGTTCTCATAGCCAACCAGGACTTCTGAAGTCTTCAATCAAAAGTCAAACCACTATACCTTACAGTTCCACTCTTGTAAGATATTCTCCTGCTAATTCTGCTGAACGGAGCCAAATAGTAGGCCCAAAGTGCCTCCTGCATATTTCTGGGAGGGCCATAGGTTTCTTTTATCTCTGGCAACCCTGGAACACACTCTACAAAAGCTGTCATATCATATGTAAGGGCTGTAGGGGATGAAAATCTTGTCTATATTTTTTTTCCTTCACATATGTTTGTTTCCACATGGAGGGTTCTTGTATGTGTGAGATGAACAAGACAGACAAGCAACTGAATGCACCAGTAGCTGCCCTGCCCACTTTTCTGCAGAAGCTTTACAGAATGTCAGCACAGCACAAGGAAAAAAGGCATCCTTGCCAATTTCCATAATATGCTTACACCCAGAGGAGAGGGAGAAAAGAGCAGCATGCACGTGTCTGCCAACCCAAACAAAGTGGGTAGGTCTAATTTTAGAGCTGCCAACCTTGACAATGTTCCCAAAGCATTGTGCTTGGGTACAGCAGGCATTTTTGTGCAATAGTATGTGCTCCAGGACAGGCTTGCAAAAAAACCCCTAAAGAAAATAAAACAAAGTAAAACATGGCCAAAGAACTCATCATATGCAACTCAGGTCATGAGCTTTGTTTTAAATGACATTGTCCTTGTCAGACCTTCCTTCAAAAGGAAGGAAGGAAGGAGCCCTGACCATAATGTAGCCCACCTCTAGCCCATACTTCAAACTCTGATTCTGCTAACTCACTTTGTGGCAATTGCCATGCCATCACATTACACTATTTGTAAGGATACAGTGTGAGCATTAGACCTAATGCAGAGCTTGGAAAAGCAGAGGTTTTTGAATTAAACTCCCAGAATTCCTCAGCCAGCATGGCCAATGTCCTGGGTTGAGTCTGATTTTCCTGCAAAGGAAGGTCCAGGTTTTGTAGGACCTTTGGACATCTCCTCAATGTGTCAGTTATCACAGCCTATTAACTTGCCTTTGCCCTTTGGACTTAACCCACACCTCTGCCCAGAATGAGAACCACAAAGCAGGACAAGATGAGGATACTCTATTGCCTCATTCTTGCCACTGACTGCGTGTTCTGAGAGGAGAGATGAATAAATGGAGATTCTAGGAGGCAGCAATAAACATTCAATATGGTCTGGTCTTCAGCAGATATCTATGTCAAGATCTGATGCTGACCTTGGTTTCCAATCTACAAAAGCTCTAAGGATCAGCAAATTCTGGGCCTAGTGGAACTCGAGCAATATTTCAGCATGTGTTGTGTAGGATAATGTTTTACACTTAAACTTAGAGTACACCTAGAGCATTGTTCTGGAGTTCAGTTCTACATCACTCAAGCAAGTCTCTCTTATGCTTGCATATGTCTCTTTTTGGTTGTTCAGTTTGGAGGTTGGTGTTTCCTTTCTTTCTTTGTACTGACTTCAATGCCCCCATAGACATACCTAGAGTTGCTGTATGCCCATTCCATGTCTGGTGGAAAGCAGTGGGGGACTGGAGGATCATTTGGCTATGTCCCTGTAGCCAGATGTTAAATGATTACTTTGACCCCAGTAGACATTAGTGGAGGATGTGAGCATTTCTCATTTGGCTATGGTGATGGAGTCAGACATTTCTCTGGTCTCCTAATGTTCTCACCAAGTGTGAAAGGGCCAAGGGGGAGCACTGCAAAGACTCTACAGTAGGTCTGCAGGTTGATGAATGCCCAGCTGTAGTTCTACACAAGGAACTACTACACTACACTGGACTGTACAGGATTGAGGTCATTGTATAACTGATTGTGTATTGGCTAATCTGACCGCTTCTTGGAACACTGTGCAAAGAGGGATGTGCAGTTGCTATTTCTGTAATACCAGTACACTAATATTGGTACACTGAAGACACTAGCAACTACAAGGGGATATCTGAAAGTTTTAATGATCACCTTTTTAAAAAAATGACAGAAAGTTTGTTTAGATTGGTAGTTGTAGGATTTGTAGGATTTTACACTTTTGTCACTTCTGGCAGAGCCAGTCACAAAAATAAAGGACACAGTGAGTTGATTTTCTCAGCAACGTGCACTTAGGGACCAATGATGACACTGACAAAATTTCATCAATATGCCATAATAACTTCCAGGTGATAATTATTACTTTACGATACCCCCTTGTAAGGCGCAATATGGAGACTTCTACAATATCAGGTATTTGGAGGGTCAAGATATGCTGAGAAAAATGTATAAATCTAGATAGTGACTACATAGAGATAAGTTAACAACTACAAATCAAAACAAACTTTCTGTCAAATTTTTTAAAAGGTGATCATTAAAACTTTTGAATACCCCCTCATAGTTATGCATCATCCAAACTGTCCAACAGCATGGTTGGGATTCTGTTGGTTGATCCCAACTATTATTATTATTATTATTATTATTATTAACCTTCATTTATATAGCACTGTAAATTTACACAGTGCTGTACATATAATCTTATATCTAGATGGTCCCCTGCCCTCAGGCTTACAGTCTAAACTAGAGTAGACCCATTGAATGAATTGTTTCATTGTGAGCTAACATGTAGATAAATTAGATGGCTTTACTCCACTCAGATCTAACAATGGAGTAAGGCTCATGTAAAATGATTCCATGAGTTACAGTGCCAGGAAAACCCCATGATACAGTTGCCTTAGATTTGCCATAAATCAGAAATGACTTGAAGGCACACAACACAACACAACACAAAATGACTACACTTGTGGAGTTTCACTTCTGCAACTATGAACTGAATTCATCTATTGCAGAACAGCCAAAAAAGAACACTGGCATGTGTTTTTGTCAGTTTTAATGTTGCACATTCCCCCCTGTTGAATACCATCTTGGTTGTAAATAGAGAGGCTGCATATACAACAAAGAATAAAGCAAAGATTTTGAGCTGAAATAGATCCAATTTTGCCTAAGTGAGTGAAGCCACACAGTTTAGGTCATTTTATTTCCTGCTCTCTTAACACTTTCCTCTGGGGATGCTTTGATTTGGAGTTCCTGCATGGCATGGGGTTGGACTGGATGGCTCTTGTGGTTTCTTCCAACTCTACGATTCTATGATTCTATGATTTTGTGCACCTGTATGATTCATATTAGCTTGTTATTGCTTAATTATTATCACTGTCAGATCATATTATTATTATTATTATTTATAATGTATTTGACTGTTGGAGAAGGTCTCTGGGAGACCACGGTTTGAATCCTTATTTGGCCCTGGAAACCTAATGGGTGACCTTGGGCTAGTCACACTCTCTCAGCCTCAAAGGAAGGAGCAAATCTCCTCTGACCAAATAACCCTGTGATTTGGTCATCTGAGGGGCACCATAAGTCAGGAACAACCTGAAGGCACACAACAACAAAAACAAAAAACAAGGCTGTTTCAAGAATTAATCTTGGCAGTAAACATGAATGGAAGAATGAATGAACAAACATAAATGGCCCCTGAATTTCAATCAAAATTTTGCATTAAAAATTGCACTTTGAAACTTGTAGATATTAGATATATTATGCATAATTTTTTAAAAGATATTATGAGAAGCAAGGAAGTACTGGGGACATGATAGCCCTACACATGGCTTTCTAAGCAACAGGGCTGGATCTATACATATAATAGTATGCAGTGATAAAATTCTATGGTGTTAGAGCTAGCCATATTATTTCAGCTAACAGCAGTGGGAATATCATTTCTGTCCCAAACTAGAGCACACTATGGGTTGCCTAAGCACTTGGCATCATTGGACAGCTACCAGCATCCTGTGCCCTGGCATAACCCACTGCTGCTTGTCCTTTTCCTATGAACGTCCTGACCATCATCATCATTATCACCATTACGACCACCACCACCACCACCATCATCGCTCTCTGAGTTCTGCTGAGTGGCAAATCTAGCTGTCATATTAATTTCCCACAAGGATTCTGGCATAGCAACACTCTGGGACATTGCAGGACAATAAAATAATGGCTATTCATATTGTTACCTAGTTGTGCTTCTACAAGAACTGCTGCTAGGAAAGTCTGAGATGGCCCACCAACTGAGGAGGAGACTTTTCAATGACCAGTTTGCTTAAAGTCATTTCAAACCTGGAAGCAACCCTGAAACAAACAAAGAACAAGCAAAGCAGAGGATCCCCTAAACTCTTTCTTTTTGCTGTTCTAGATTTCTCCTGGATGGGATTTTTTTAAAAAATGGGGGAAGAATTTAAAAATGAAATCCCAATGTGCATTCTGAAGGTGTATAGCCAGCTCTACCACAACAAGATTTTATCAGCTCTTTCTGTTGCATATACAGAGAGGTACTGTATGGGCAAATCAAGTCTGTTTCCAGTCTGTGCTACTTTTGCATGTGTTTACCCTTATGTCTGTTTTGCACTATTCCTAGATTCATCTATAAATATTTTTTAAAAAGTCTGTACTGTTCAGATTGAGATACTTTAAATATATATATTTAATACATTTAAATATTTTTGTTCAAAATATGCATTTTAAGTATGTATGTTTATACCTGTATACTTTTTCTAAGCCAAGGAGAAACCCTGCTGCAGGCCTATATTAAGAATCCATCCCTCACAGGAAACTACAGCCCTGTTAATATGCAAGTTGCAATACCAACATTGGATTGAAATACAAATCCTACAGTCAAAGTTCAATAGTCAAAACATTTGACCCAAGTGACACACTAAAGGAAGTGGTTGCAAGGAAGATGTGACAGAGGTCATCAGGCTGGGACAGCTGTGAACTAAGATCTTCATGAATTTCAAAAAGTGAGTGACCCTTCTCCTTTATGGTTATTGCTATTGTCCTCTGATGCTATATATGGGCCACTCACAACATGGCTTGTGTAGTGTGGGCAATAAGAAAAAGTAGCAGTTTACTGGTTCATGTGAAAGATCACACTTCAGTAACTTGTTAACTCACCGATATCTCCTTCACACTTTTGTGTTGGTCTCATATAGATCAGAAGGGAGCGGCAATTTGCTAAGAAAAGAGCTCCCACGTTGTGACCAAACAGTTTTTCTGAATGTTTGATCTTAGGATGCAAAGAAAGGATCTCAAACAGCCTCTTGCTTCAAGCAGAACAGACTGCCATATGGAAGTTTCACTTTATATATCCAGGTCCCTATCTCCCTTTCACAAACAACAAGGAAAAATAAGTGAAAATGGAAGACTTTTGTCAATTGAGAAGTTTTCTCAATAATTTGTATATGCCTCTAGGGGAGGAGATCTGCATTTTTAATGTAGTTTCACCACAAGGCTCTATTAAGTTACAGAGATTAGTCTTCTGCCATCTAAAGTGAATGATGTAGGTAAATTATCAGTGAATTTTCATTCCTAATATTCAAGACTATGCATTATTTTGATATATCTTCTATCCTGTTAGATGGGATTTAGCATCTAGTAAATGTATGGACTCTATTAAGGAGGTGATGGGTATAAATTTACAGGATCTAAGCAGAGCAGTGGAAAATAGGAAGTCTTGGAGATGTCTCACCCACAGGGTCGCCATGAGTTGGGATAGACTTGTGGGCAGTTAACAACAACCAGAAAAGTGTATAGGAGTGGCCAGCATGGTGTAGTGGTTTGAGTGTTGGACTAGGACTTTTGAGACATTGGTTCTAATTCCTGCTCAGCCATGGAAACCCGCTAGGTAATTATGGACAAGCCACACACTCTCAGCTTGAGAGGAGGGCAAAGGCAAAACCCCTCTGAACAAAGCTTGCCAATAAAATCCCATGATAGGTTTGCCTTAGGGTCTCCATAAGTGGGAAATAACTTGAAGGCACACAACAACAACAAACTGCAAGTGAATATAGTGGAGTTAGCATGGTATAGTGGCTTGAGCATTGGACTACAATCTAGAGATTAGGGTTTGAATCCTTGCTTGATGATGGAAACTGGGTCACGATCTCTTAGTCCCAGAAGAAGGCAGACTCACTCTGAACAAATCTTGCCAAGAAAACCCTGTGATAGGGCCATTTTGGGGTTGCCAGAAACAGCTTGAAGACATACAAGAAGTGTGCAGGACTGCAATTTCAACATTTCTATTTTTGTTGTTCTTCCCTCTCTCCCACCTCCAACACACACACAAACACACATGACTTCCATGGAAAATATGTTCTAGGATTTAAATTCAATTGAATGAATGACAGCGACATCTTTCCTTAATTTACTGTTTCCTTGTTAAAATACAAACACTGGGAGGCTTCAGCACATGTGCTTTTTCCTGATGTTGCAACATGTCCTTGGATTTGTAATTTTAGTTACATTTTAAAAATGCAGTCTCACAGATGTGTATTTCACAAGAGGTTGAGCTGCTGTGTGGGTGATCTGATGAAGACGGTTTGCTAAGAAGTGGTTACATTAGTGTGAGAACACAAATATTGAACTGATATGAATCTCTTATGTAAGCACAACTTGGGTAATGCTCCTCAGACATGGCAGATCTGGGATTTACTGGTGGAATATTTGAAGTGGACATTTCAGAAACACATATCCTTCAACTGTCCCAAGTTAGCAGGGACAGTCCAGATTAAACTTCTGTCATCTCACATTTCAGCTGCTATTATAATATACCAGTTTCTCTCTCCTAGTTCCATTTTCTGCCTTTTTTCGAAGCTTACTTCACTTGCTGCAAACTGAGTTCAAAGTGCCAAAGTAGTTTGCACTCAGTTCAGCAGTAGGGAGAAGCTAGAAAGAGGCAGAATCTTGCCCTTCCCAGTTGGGTCAGGTTAAAAGCAAACTGCTGCAGCATGTCCCATCTTGTGTGTCCTTCCTCATCAATAACCTTTGTCCTCCTGATCACACTCTGATATTGCAATGGAGGAAAGTGGAAGGAAGGGAAGGAAACAGACCATTTTAAAAGCTGCTCAAAATGTGGGATAGAGTATTAATCTGACGCATGCCTGCCACGTCAGGACAGTTGAAGGATATGACTCATCTCTTCCTAACACCCTATTACAATCTTTTTTTTTTAATGTCTGGTCCATTTCAAAAGTGACTTGACACTCAACAAGAAGCTGACACAAGGTGGGGTGGAACCCAAAGGTGCCGAATTGGTTGTGTGGCTATTTCCATTCCAGCATGACGTCGTGCACTGTTCCACATGGCATGTGGTGTCATGTGCTCCTCTGGTGCTGCATCCACATGATGTAGTGCCAAAGAACACCTTAAAGCCGCAGTGCCGCACCAATTGCATCCTTTCCAGGGTGCAAAAAGGAGCACTTTTTGCAGCTCCTTTTTGCTCCCTGGAAAGCCCAGATCAGGGCCGCAGAATGTGGTTGCTGTAGCCCTGATCTGGCACAGCTGGTGGTGGCTGTGGGCCTCCCCTCAGGGGCAGTCTGTACAGCCTGATAGTTTTAATGTATGAAAGGCTAGAAGGGGAGGGTTAACATCTAACCATTAACCGGGCTGAAGCTGCCATGTTTCCATAGCCTGCTAGAGAGCGCTGTTGTGGTTTTATCCTGCTTGTGGATAAGATGTCCATCTGCCCAACTTACTAGAGGATAGGTCTGTAATTGAAGGCATCTTCTCTCTCAATGGTTGGAGACATTTTCTGCCCCATGGGACAAAATTCAGTTTGGAAAGGGCCAAAGAAAAGCAGGCAGGGCTAGATGCAGTCCTTACCAATTTGCAGTAATTAAGTATTTTGAAACGTTCCCAGTTTAAAGCTGAAGCTAAAGATCATTGAGAATTGAAAACAAGGGACCTTGCAGAAGATGTCCCCCACTGATCTGATTCAGCAGTGATTTTCTTACAAATTTCCTCATTGTTTTGAAGGTATATATGAAACATACATGGCATACCATTCCTATGCAACCTCCTCTTAATGTGGAGATGAGGTTTCTTAGAAAAAAAATGAACTGAGGCAGCAGAAACAGAACTTGCTGTATTCTGAGTATGTGTGTGTACATCATAGCCTTTAACTAACCCAGTTTGGCAGGGACAATCCTGATTAATAATAATAAATAATAAAATATTTATTTATATCCCGCCTTTCCCTTCCGGGATCTAGGCGGGTAACAACAATCTAATAAAACAAATACACAGACAATAGTAAAAATTCCTAATCCCCTTAACCCTCCCTCCATTCTGCTAAAATTACACATTAAAATTACAATATCCCCAATGCAATATACTTAGTTACAAATTTTGTAACTAAGGATCTGCACAGATCAAATTTTTTCAAGAGACCATCAGCAGGGGTAGTGGAAGGGTGAATAGCTCAATATAGTTTATTTAATTAGAGGTTAGTCTGGGAAGGCTCGCCAGAAGAGATCCTTCTTTATTGCCTTTTTATGCCTCCAAAGATATAATATGGCAGATCTCTTCCAGTGGGTCGTTCCATATTCTGGGAGCGGTGGCTGAAAAGGTCCTCTGGGAAGTTGCCACCAACCTGGTTTTCTTTGGCTGAAGTACGTTCTTCCCAGATGACCTGAGTGCGTGGGAAGGATTGTATGGGAAGAGGCGTTCCCTCAAGTACGCTGGACCCAAGCCATGTAGGGCTTTATAGGTAATAACCAACACCTTGTACTGAGCCCGGAAGCTAATAGGCAGCCAATGAAGGGATTTCAATATAGATGTAATAGGATCGAATTTAGATTTACCTACGACCAACCTGGCTGCCATATTCTGAATCAATTGCAGCTTCCGAACATGGCACAAGGGTTGCCCCATGTAGAGCGCATTACAGAAATCAAGATGAGAGGTTACCAGTGAATGTACAACCATTTCTGGTCCCTCTGTTCTAGGTAACGTTGCATCTGGTGTATCAGCCGAAGCTGATAACAGGCACTCCTGGCTGTCACATCAACCTGGGAAGATAGCTGAAGTGATGAATCCAGGAGTACCCCCAAGCTGCGGACACAGTCCTTTAGGGGAAGTATGACCCCCATCCAGGACTGGTGAACAAATCTCCATGCCCAGTGCAGGGTTTCCTATAGCGAGTGCCTCTGTTTTGTTTGGATTCAACTTAAGTCTATTTTTCCTCATCCAATCCATTACTGACCTCAGACAGTCATTCAGAGGGAAGATGCCTTCCTTGGTCACTGAAACAGTCTGAGACATAGAGAAACAAATTTGGGTGTCATCAGCGTACTGAAAACACCCTGCCCCATGTCTCCGGATGATCTCACCCAGTGGCTTCATGTAGATGTTAAACAGCATTGGGGACAGAATCGCACCCTGAGAGATGCCCGACTTGAGCTCCCTCTTGGGCGAATAACTGTCCCCAAGCGACATCATCTGGAATCTGCCCAAGAGGTAGGACTGGAATCACTGCAATGCAGAGCCCCCGATTCCTAACTCTCTCAGGCGTTCCAGAAGGATACCATGGTCAATGGTATCAAAGGCCACTGAGAGGTCCAAGAGCACCAACAAGGTCACACTCCCCCTGTCAATGCCCAGATGGAGATCATTGATGAAGGCTACCAAGGCAGTCTCCACTCCATATCCTGACCTGAAGCCAGTTTGAAATGAATCAAGATAATCGGCTTCATCCAAGACTTTTTGGAGTTGGTTTGCAACCACCCTCTCGATCACCTTGCCCAAAAATGGAAGAAGAGAAACTGGCCGGTAGTTGGATCTCTCCAGCAGATTAAGGGAAGGCTTCTTGAGTAAAGGTTTAACCAAGGCCAGTTTTAAGCAGGCTGGAAAATAGCCTTCTTTGAAAGAAAATATCCTTCCTTGAAGGAGGCGGTTAATTATCAATCTTAATCAATCTTAATCTTAATCATCTGTTATCCCACTTTTTCAGATGGTTTAAAAATGTCCCAGTTTCTTTCTCCTCCCTGCAACCTTCCTCCTTCATCTTTGGCTCATGTCAGTTTCAGCAAAGTGATTTCAAAACACAATAGTAGTTTTCATTCAATTAGGCTTGTCCACACCAGCTAGAAGACTCCAGGCTGCTCCTGAAGTATTCTGGCCCCAGAGCTGTCCAGGATGTCCCCCTTTCTACCTCTGCACTCCACAGCAATGGTGCATGTATCTCCCTTTGAGGTGGAAAACACAGTGCCCAGCATCATTCACATGGCTGGGCACCTTGCTGTGACCTCAGAGGGAGCAACTTGTGCTGGAGCAAAAGGTAAGTTATTTTGGACTGGTTTAAGGGAGGGAAAAGGTGGATTCAGTGCAGAACTGGGCTTCCAGCATGATGACAGTACACATTTGAATCAGGGAGTTGACCATATGTCAGTGGACAGACTGCCATGAAGACAGGGGTAAGCAGAATGATTGAATTGGCCTGTGTAGAGTGTCTTCTATGGCAGGAGAGGACATAATGGGATGGATATGAACTCATATCTCATATAGTGGATCTGAGAGAAAGCTGTAATCTAGAATAAGTCTGAAAAAGACATTTTGACTTTAGAATAATGTATTTTATTTATTGTGAAATATTCTATGCGCACACAGGCATGCACAAACAGAGCCCTTATTGTTGTTGTATGACTTCAAGTCATTTCCAATTTATGGATGCCCTAAGGTGAATCTATCATGGTTTTCTTGGCAAGATTCTTCAGAGGAGGTTTGTCATTGCTTTTCTCTGAGGTACTGAGAGTGTGACTTGCCCGAGGTCACCTAATGGGTTTACACAGCTGAGCTGCGATTTGAATCCTGGTCACCAGGCATAGTCCAATGATCAAACCACTACACCATGCTGGCTCTTTACAGAGAACCTTATCACATGAGAAAAGAAAGCTGAAATAGACTGGGAGAGTAGTGGCTTTCTCCATACCTCTCTTTATGCCATCAAAGCACTTCTGTTCTCTTCCTGAGGGAGATGATCTTAAAAGTGTGCCTTTTGTTGGGCTGGAAAAATCAATTTGGCAAAAGGCATGCTTTATGACCATCTCCCTTGGGAAGGAGGAGGGAAGTGCTACAATAGCATGAACAGAGGCAATGAGAAAGCCACTACTCTCTTGGGCTGTTTTAGCTTTCTTTTTTCATGCAATAAGGCTCAGAGTATCATATTCATTGGTTTTCTTTTTGCAGGTTTTCTTAATCTCACTACTTGAATTCCGCTAAAATAATGCTTCTTTGTGTTGTTCCTCAATAATGACTTTTGATGTCTTGTTGCTTGGCTACTCTATTTGATCAGACTCGTACGATGCCCAGACTCATGTGTCCTGGTTGTCAACTGTGAAACATTGAAGAATATGCTACAGGTTTGTTGGGTTCCAGGTTTTTGACTTCTGCATAGAATGTGGGTTCATTGTTGTTGGTGTGTCCATTCAGGTAATTTCCAATTTATGGAGACCCTAAGGAGAACCTGCCACAGATTTTTTATTTTTATTTTTTTTGCGGGGGATGGGGGGTGGGATTTCTTCAGAGGGAGTTGCCATTGCCTTCCTCTGAGGCAGAGAAGGCCACCCAGTGGCTTTCCATGGCTGAGCAGGGATTTGAACTCTGGTCTCTTAGATTTGCAATCCGACAGTCAAAAATTACATTGTGTGTGTATAGGCCAGTGTGGTGTAGTGACTGAGCATTGGACTATGACTCTGGAGACTAGGGTTCAATCCCCTGCTTGGCCATGAAACCCACTGGGTGATCTTGGGCAAGTCACACTATTTCAGCATCAGAGGATGGCCATTGCAAGCCTTCTCTGAAGAAGCTTGCCAAAAAAACTCTGTGACAGGTTTGCCGTAGGGTCAAGGACTTGAAGGCACACAGGAACAACAACAATTCCTCCTAGATCTGCAACCCAGCACTCAAATTACATTGTGTGGGTATGGCAAGGAAGCATCTTCTGGGTAGTTTTATTCCCAAGGGAAGCCCCTCACAGTTTATCTTTAGTCTGCCACGAAATCAAAGGTAAGCAGGATGGGAAAGACTGAAGCCCATTCACACTAACATATCAAGCGAAGGCCCCATTTGTTTTTCTCAGTTTGACACTGCTTGAAAGAAATAATAATAATAAACAGGAGAATCCAGCAATGAAGGAAGCAAAAGGGAAAAGGGTCTATAATGGGGGGGGGGGGGGGAGAGGAGAAAATAAATAAAGCAGTAGTTAGAGCAAGAGGAGAAGACATCATCTCTACCTCCCACCTTTGGGCTCCTCTTTGGTCTGACTGCTATCATTTTCATCACATCACCATGGGTTCTGGTGCCAGTTATTCATACAATAAGAAAGGAAGAGAGCAACTGGTGCTAAAGGCAAGGTTGAAAGGAGCAGGCACTGAAGGATGATGTAATTCAACAGTAAGGCTAGAAATCCCAGTACGAAGCTGATGTTACAGAAAAACCCAGACAAGGTTAATTGGAGTGTAGCTGAAGAACTGAAATGCAGCTTTTTCATGCTTTGGTTCACACTGAGGTAATGAGAGTTCTTCATAGCCTTGTAACCCGAGAGACCTTGACTGGCAGGCCTTGCAATAGTGGGAGGCATGTGAATCGCTTGCCACTACCACAGACCCATAAAAATCTGCTTCAGAGCTGAAATAAATTGGCTGCTCCAAATTCTCCTCTCCCGATTTTGATGTTGAATATTTACCATCTGTTCAAATATTTGCTCAGCATTCCTGAATATTTGATATTTGTATTTGTCGTTTTGTTTAAATATTTGGTAAGTTCCCTCAGTCACTTGGAACTTGGCAGTGCTGGGATAGGTGTCATGCAACAGCATTTATATTTATTTATTAATATTAATTATGATATTATAGAATTATAAATATTTAATATTAATCATACACTATTCATAGATTTGAAGAGTTGGAAGGGACCATGGCTCAGCTAGCTCAAATCTTTGCCAATGAATGCTAAAGGATTCTTGATAGATTGTCATCCAACTTCTTTAAAAAAAAAAAACTCCTGTGAAGGTGACACAATCACCTTCCAAATTATTATTCAGCGATATTTGACAGCTGACATGCAATTGTGTTTCATGATCAGCAGCACCAGTGTTCCTCTCTAAAGATTCTTGTACATTGTCCAGCCTGTTCATGATGACAAGAAGATGAATTGTATGTTGGAAGCTATGTGTCCTAAATACCCTACAGGAATCCACAGTTAAAGCACCCCTGAAAAATGGCTGGCTAACCTCTGTTTCAAACACTCTGGTAAATATTTTAATCAGGATTACTCATTAGCAAGAGCTATGCTGGCAGAAGGTATATAGACATATGAATTACGGTAGACCTCATGGCAGATCCCAATGTCAACTTTGTTTCCATGTCTATTGAGAATGGACTTAATTTTCAGATCCTACCCAGCAGTAACATTTCTAGTTACATGAGGAATATCACTGACTTAGAAAGAAAACGATAGTCCATTAATGATCTTCCTCAACATCCAATTTTTGTTATTATAAATTTTGTCCTAAAACAAGTAGGCTTTCAATGCCAATTCAGCCATGAAACTTAACTTAGGCTGCATCTGTGCTGCAGAAATGATGCAGCTTGACACTGCTTTAACCGCCATGGCTCAATGCTTTGGAATCCTGGGATTTGTAGTTTATTGTGGTACCAGAGCTCTCTCACAAAGAATGCTAAATATCTCACAAAACCACAGGTCTCAGGATTCCATAGCATTGAGCCATGGCAGTTAAAGTGGAGTCAACTTGGATTATTTCTGCAGTGCAGATACATCCTTAGAAGAGTATTAACCCTTTCTAATCACAACCTGCCTAGAGTTTCTGTCAAGAGAAGGGAGATTTTGTGCATTCCCCATACTCCTTAGAGAGTATAAAGAGGGTAAAAAGAGGGGAAAATAAAATAATAAATGCTTGCTGTTTTTCAGATGTATCCAGGCATTAGAAGAAATCAGTGAAGCAAACTGAGAGTTACCCGTCCCTGGGAAATCTGTGATTCAGAATGAAATATACGATTGTGGGAGGGGGACTGTCATACAAAGGCGCTAAAGAAACCTGACTTATTACTGAGGTCCTATTCAGTGCTGAAATCATTGGCCTTTCTAATGCATTTAAAGCTTCCGGTTTGCAGTTTAAGCCAATATTTATATATACAACTAAAATATCCTTCCTTGCAAATATTAATCCATAAAACATGCTCAGCTTCCAAGTATTCAGAAGGCTGATCTGACATATAGATTGACAAAACAGCGGAACTTTAGCATTTAAAACCTGAACATTTAAAAAAAATCAATTTAAAGTCATATGTAGCTGGCAATCCTGTCAATTTCCTTTTTAAAAACATCTTAATACATGCTCGGCACCCAGCAATGTAATTACGCAAGGAGAACTTTGCATATACAGGCATCTTTGCTTGCATTGCTGTTTTCCATTTCATCTGCTTCATGATTGTGGCATGCTTGCAAAAGAATAAACACTTTTGGTCTCTTGAATTACAACACCCTTTAAATAGAATGTAGCTATCTCTCCACCTACCAGTTTTTCTGGCCATTTATGACTCTCTTCCTCAGGAGTTTCCATGTCTCTGTTGAGCTCACATTTCTTGATTCTTCACACTTTTTCTGATGTGTGCCTTCATGTTGTTTCTGACCTATGAAAAACCTAAGGTGAACCTGCCACAGGATTTTGTTGGCAAAGTCTGTTCAGAGTGGGTTTGCCATTGCCCCCCACTGAGGCTGAGAGAGTGTGACTTACCCAGATTCACCCAGTGGGTTTCTATGCCTGAGTGGGGACTCAAACTGTTTTCCAGAATCATTGTCCAGTGCTCAAAACACTATACCACACTGGCACTTGTGCCATATTATTAATGCATTTAAATTACAGCCAGTGTAATGTAATTCAGTGATGTGTATGTGTGTGGAAATATAAGTTAGCCTTTCCAATGTGTTGCCCTCCAAGTGTGCTTGGGGAACTACATTTGTAAAAAAAAAAAAAAAAGTTTTCCATGCTGTGTCCCAATCTCCATGGCCTCTGGCTGTGAGGGCTGGTGCCTGGTAGTTATATGCACTGGCTAAAGATGATGGGACTTGTAGTAACATATAAGGAGAAAGGAATTTCGGGAGGCCCTATAGTTAGAGGTTAGAATCAGAGAATCATAGAGTTTTTAATGTCATTGCCATTACATTCATTGATATACAGGAATTATGATTTTTGAATTACCAATAGTATGTATATTATATATATATATATATAAAACATTACTAAGGATTCTGTATGAGATGGGATTGGAGGAAGTCCATGGGTGACATGTATGTACAGTATGTGAAACCATGAGTTACTACACCAGGTGATGCCAACCTTAGTGATGCTACTGTCACGCTTTAAAAGATGGGTGTGCTTCAACATTTGATTCTCCTGATAAAAAACCTGTACTCAGGACATGAAGACAGGATACCAAGAAACCAGCATGATTTCTAGTTAGCAAGGGGTTCAGTGAAGTCTGCATTTTATCACTCTGTTTAATTTATATGCAGAACATATCATACGGAAAACTGACTTGAAGGAAGGAGATAGGAAAACTGGAGGAAGGAACATCAACAATTTAAGATATGCAGATGATACCCTACTATTAGTAGAAAAGAGCAAAGACTTTGGATGGCTAATGAGGAAAGCCAAAGAAGAAAGTGCAAAAGCAGTGGTTCAGTTGAACATTTAAAAAAAACCAAAAATGATGACTACAGATGATTACATAACTTTAATGTTAAAGGCAAAAACATTGAAATAGTCAAAGACCTGCTATATCTGAAAAGTGCAGGAGGCTTCATTCACATATGCCCCAGGAGTGCAGAGTTGGTGGCTGCTTGACCACAACCACAACCATGCAAATATACTTTTCCATTTTAAGATATGCATGCGGTCCAGTGCCTCTTTATAATCCTTATTATGGTGCTATGTAGATATAATTATATCTAAGAGCATGACCTTTGTGTAAACAAAGTGAGAATCCTGTAGCGTGCATACATTAAAAATTAAATTGTATAGAAAGCTCAAAGGAAGAAATACTGTTTGGTCATATTCCCAGATATGTTGGAGAAAGGGTCACTTAACAGGAGATTATATAATTTACATATGTAAGACATCTGAGGCTTCAAAATTACTAAGCATTTTGAAATCTTCAAATGAAAAATGAATTTCTTTCATATGAGCAAAGTGACAAAGGAAGGAGTCGGGATAGGGCCTAGCCCTACTCTTTCCTTTGTCTAGACTGGTCTTCTCCCTTCACACCTTAAATAAATGTCTGAATAGAACAAAAGAGGAAGGAAATTCCCTCTATCTTACAATTTCCTCTGGAATTCTGCAGGTCACTTTCTGGTCCAGTTCTAGCTTTACATCCCACTGAATATCAAAGTGTATTTTTTGTATTGTTTTGTCACAGTTGGTTTTAGTTTTATAGTATGAAAACTAATATCCCAGTATATGCAAGAAATACATTCCCAGACTTACCATGGATAGTAAAAATCATGGATAATATCTCACCCTCTATTTCTGGCAGACTTTGACCTTAGAGTCATGCCAGATGCTTAGGGAGACCATATTTTTCTGGATGCAGTTAAGTGAAACTGTGGGTACGAGTTCCACAGATGGGGTAGTGGTGGTTGTACTTATTTATTAACATTTGTTCTAGGCTGCTTTGTAGAGTATAACCCCTACAAGATGGCTCACAACAAGAAATGAAATCATGACATGGGAAGAAAACAAATTTAAATTCCAACCAAAGTTGAAATCCAAATGTTTTCTATGAAATAATTTTGGAAATAAGTCTGTATGAGAAGATACCATGGAAGGAAACTATAATCTCAGTAACTTCATTTTTGGGTGGGGGGAGCAAGTCCAATTTTGGCCAATTTACCAGGATATGGGACACTGCAATCATTATGACATTGACAGTTTTTTTGTGGGTTTTTCAGGCTATGAGGCTGTGTTCTAGAAGAGTTTATTCCTGATGCTTCACCAACAGCTGTGGCTGGAACCAAGCCTTTGACGTCACATGATGACATTGATTGAGGGAAAATATGATAATGGAAAATCAATTCATCACGTGATGGGAAACGTTTACTTTCTGGAATGAAAAAGTAGGTTGAAATATACGCATGTCATAGAATCATAGAATCATGGAATTGGAAGAGACCACAAGGGCTATCCAGTCCAACCCCCTGCCATGCAGGAACTCACAATCAAAGCACACCTGACAGGTGGCCATCCAGCCTGTGTTTAAAAACCTCCGAAGAAGGAGACTCCATGACTCTCCAAGGCTTCCAGTGTCGAACAGCTCTTATTGCCAGAATGTTCTTCCTAATGTTGAGGGGGAATCTCTTTTCCTGTAGTTTGAATCCATTGTTCTAGGTCCTATTCTCTAGAGTAGAGAAAACAAGCTTGCTCCACCTTCAATATGACACTCCTTCAAATACTTAAACAAGGCTATCATATCAGCTCTTAACCTTCTCTTCTCCAGGCTAAATATACTCAGCTCTCTAAGTCTGTCCTCATAAAGCATGGTTTCCAGACCCTTCACCATTTTGGTTGCCCTCCTCTGGACACACTTCAGCTTGTCAACATCCTATTTTATTTCCATCTACGGACCTGATCACACCGCTTAAATATCCTGGATTACCTCTTTTGAACTGAAGTCTAATTTGGACTGCTGCCAGGTCCTATTGCAAGGATTTTGCTGCCCAAGCTGCCATGCAAGTCCAGCCTGGCTTCAGTCCAGGGCCCAGATGTGCTTCAAAACTTGAAACCTCATTTCAAAACTGGGAGCTTTCTGACTTCGAAAAATGGCAGCTGAAGCATGCTGGGGACTCAGGCTGCAGCTGGGTTGCACTCGCCTGGCAGCTTCGGTGGCAGAATCCTTGTGATAGGATCTGGCTGCAATTCAAATTAGACTTCAATTCCAAAGAGGCAAGCCAGGTTATTTAAGCGGTGCAATAAGGTCCAATATGTGTTTTTGTATTTATTTAATGTTGCCTACCCTGCATGTATGTAATAAAGTTATTCACAGAATTAATACTGTACATTTCATGTATCAAAACAGGCAAATATATCAGTAGAAGGGTGTGTGTGTACAATTTCTAGGCTACCTTTTAGACCACAGTCCTTTCTTACAATTCAGTTCATAGCAATATATAGAAAATAACATACCATGAAGCCAAATTCAAGCTCTAAAGACAAACTGATATCTAAAAGCATTCCTACACAATGACTTTAGGAATAAGAGGATTAACTCTTTGCCAAAAGAAGGCAGGAGAGAAGGAAGTATCTGGGGGAAAAGGAATCAAAGGCTGATTGAAGGTTAGTGTTGATTGTGTCAGAATTATGTTTCACAAGTAAGTCATAATGATCAAGACAAATGGCCTTGTTTGCTTAACTGTCCTGTGCTTTTTGGCTTTTCTATGTGAATCACCCCAGTCCATCCACACAAACTGTGAGATACCAAAAGCTTGGAATATGGGGATTTCTTGGCTGCATGCCAGGCATGCGTGAACAGGAGACATTAAATACACTCAGCTGCAGTACCGTCTTTAGCCCAACACAGTACAGTCATTTGTAATCAATGTGGTGTGTACAGAACACTTTGTGCAGTTTAGTCAAGTCCAGCCTTTTCACAGTTTGGGTTTGGATGCCATATACTTTGATTTGGAAGCGTGAACCTCCCTTCTGGCTTGGGCTTGGACAGGCATTACTCCTTCTATTTGTCTAATTTGGACATTTATTTTTTTCAGTTCTGTGTAAACATCTTCTGCAACAGGTTAAAGCCAAACGGTATAAAGACATCAGAAGAAAAATAACAGGAGGAAAAAGGAATAATATAATTTACTGTCAATTGAGCTGCGTCCCTCCACACGTAAAAGTCAGCAGTAAACAACTTTTTTGCTTTTGACAGACAGCAGGCTGGGAGGAACTTTAGCAACACACCTTCAAAACTCAGCACTTTTTCAATCGTGTGTCTGTGAATACCAACATTTATACTACGGTTTGTTGCTTGGCAAAATATTTAAATACATATTGGGCAGGCCTGACATCAAAGTGAACGTCTGCTGCTATATCCCTGTCTGGATGTACAAACTCACACAAGGATGCAAAAAAGAAGCTGGCAGTGTCAAACTGGAATCAGTGTGTATAAATGGCACTGTGGAAATTAGACCTATTTACAAGGTTAGGCAAGGCCACCCTTGCCTGTCCCCTTGTCATGGCCTTTTACCAACCTTCACTTAATGTTATATGTCACTGCCTAGAATCAAGAGGTGTTTCTAGATGGAGGTACCCTCACTCAAAAGTCATTGTGCAACTGCTCCTTAAGGAGAGGGGAGAAGATGTGGTGAGACCACACGAGGTTACAAGTGGAAAGCAAATTTCCCTGTAAACGTCCATGAATGAGTCAGAACACTTGCGTTATGAAAGCTCTATCTGGGATCACCTGATGTCTTACATCAGATCCACATTACACAGTTATTGCAGTTTGATAACCTTTTAACTATCACAAGTCCATCCAACAGAAAGCTGGGATTTGTTGTTTGCTGAACTATATTTGTAGTTTGCTGAACTAAGACTAGAGGTGTCTAGAAGCATTTTGCAGGGCAATTCTTCAACTGTCTTTGCTGAAATGCTCTGCTAGAGAGCTTGGGTGCTACTGTTCAGCAAGAAACATACGTATCTCAGGATTCTATAGGATGAATCACAATTGTGTAAGTGCTGTGAATCTGATTTAACTATGTAGATCCTGGTGGTGCAGTGGCTAAATGCTGGTACTGCAACCATCCATAGCCACAAGGTTATGAGTTCGATCCCAGGGATTCCAAGGTCCACTCAGTCTTCCATCCTTCCATAGGCCACTAAAATGAGTACCCAGCTTGTTGAGGGCAATTAGCTCACACATTGTAAACTGCTCAGGGAGTGCTTACATGCACTGATAAGTGGTATAGAAATGTATTTGCTATTGCTATAGATCTGGGGAAAACATCATACAATTAGCCTTTCCATCCTAGGTTAATAGCTAGTGTGTCTGACTATAGAGAGAAATGTGAATGTTTTACATTGTAAAACAATGTAGACTGCTGTGAACCTGGCTGGAACTCCTGTTGAGTTTAGAGCACCTCCAGATTTTTTTTGGGTGGGGGGCAGGAGTCTCAGGACGTATTGAGAGTTTCTAGTTCTTTATGTACCTGCATATTCATGGGTTTGCATGTCGTTTCTTTCTTGCATTACTCAAACACACTTGAGAGAAACTAAAACTGTCTCCCAGACTCCTACCAGGGTCTCTGAAGATAACCTTGTTGTGCTATACATGGGCAGAAATTAAGAAGAAGGCCTTGGCCAAGAGGTCAACTCATAAAATGAAATAAAAATAAGTGGAAAACATAACTAACCCCACTCCTGGAAAGTTCACAGTCCTCTCCCTTCTCTCTGAAGCAACCCAAATACTGCCCATACACATTTCTGCATGGCAGAAATAAACCTGCTAAAATGTTTGTATTAGGGTAGGGGGGTATTTTTAGTTGATAAGTTATCAAGTTCCTGGTTGTCACGTTGCCTCCTTTTGGATGTTTTCCGTACTCAAAATTTCATTTATCTGAAAAGCAGGCAAGCCACTCATAAATATGTTGGTGCATAGTCCTAGAAGGAATGGGGTGAACGAAAGGACTGCTAAAGCCCAAAGCTTTCAGCAGCACGCACCAATTACAACCAAATCCCAAAATAAATAGAATCTTTAATTAGAAGGCTGCACGTCCAAGGATCCTTATTTGGATGTGAAACTTAGTGGAATGAGTCAAAACGTCTTCTGAATATAGAGCTTGGACTGCACACAATGTTTAGTAAGAATATTAAGGCTTTACTTTCACACTTATCTCTACAGAATGCTCCCCTTTTGAAAATCCACTGGTGTGAATTGGAGAACCCTCCGAAATGATGGCGTAACACTGCAGCATAGGGAAAAGAAGACATCAATGACCCCTGGGTGAAAGTAGCCATCATCCTTTTACATGGAACGCTTGGGATTCAAACTATTTTGTTTAGGATCTGGGATGGCTGCCTTCATCAGTCTCAGGCTCAAACTATAAGATGGCTGCTCTTTACACAGGTGTAGATAGATGACAGTATGCCTTGAGAAGGAAGAAAGGAGAAAATGGAGGAAGAACATCCACTTCCAGAAGGTGTACCTCTATGTTGCGTTTGTCAATGCTGCTCAATGTAACAATGGGAGGGTCTTTTGTTTATTTAACAGTAAAATATTCCAGAAAAGAAGATATGCGTGGGCCCAAACGTAAGTTTTGAGTTCCAGGCACACTTCTTCTCTGAGAACCAACTTGGAAGGAACCCCGATGCTTATCCAGACTATACCCCCAATAACACACCCTGTTTCACACATCTATTTCACAGATGAAAATGGGGGCATGTGGGGCCAAGCAACATCTGAGTGTGGTCAAGATGGAAAAGTTATTGATGAGTAAGAACACACAAGGTTGGAGAGGCTTCTGGGAAGGGCAAGATTTCACCCCCTTTTTCTTCTTTCCCTACTGCTGAGTTAGAATCATAAAATCATAGAGTTGGAAGAGACAACAAGGGCAATCCAGTCCAATCCCTGCCATGCAGGAACTCCCAATCAAAGCATCCCTGATGGCCATCCAGCCTCTGCTTAAAGACCTCTAAGGAAGGAGACTCCACCACCCTCTGAGGGAATGTGTTCCACTGTCGAACAGCTCTTACTGTCAGGAAGTTGCTCCTAATGTCTAGGTGGAATCTCTTTTCCTGCAGTTTGCATCCATTGTTTCGCATTCTAGTCTCTGGAGCAGCAGAAAACAAGCTTGCTCCTTCCTCAATGTGACATCCCTTCATATATTTAAACAGGGCTATCATATCACCTCTTAACCTTCTCTTCTCCAGGCTAAACATCCCCTTTGGACATGCTCCAGTTTCTCCACATCCTTTTTGAATTGTGGTGCCCAGAACTGGACACAGTATTCCAGGTGGGGCCTGACCAAAGCAGAATAGAGTGGCACTTTTACATCCCTTGATCTATTGATGCAGCCTAAAATTGCATTGGCCTTTTTAGCTGCAGCATCACACTGTTGACTCATGTTTAACTTATGGTCTACTTGGACTCCCAGATCCCTTTCATACGTAGTTTCATTCAGCCAGGTGTCCTATATCTGTGCATTTCATTTTTCCTAAGTGCAGTACCTTTTCCTAAGTGCAGTACCTTAGATTTCTCCGTGTTGAATTTCATTTTGTTAGTGTTGGCCCAGCTTTCTAGTCTATTCAGGTCATTTTGAATTTTGATCCTGTCCTCTGGGGTATTAGCTACTCCTCCTAATTTGGTGTCATTTGCAAATTTGATAAGTATGCCCCCAATTCTGTCATTGAAGTCATTAATAAAAATGTTGAATAGCTCTGGGCCCAGGACAGAGCCCTGTGGGACCCCACTGGTCACTTCTTTCCAGGTTGAAAAGGAACCATTGTTAAGCACCCTTTGGGTTCGGCCGGTCAACCAATTACAAATCCATGTAACAGTTAACTTGTCTAACCCACATTGTCCAAGCTTGTTTGCAAGAATGTAATGGGGAACCTTGTCAAAGGACTTACTGAAATCAAGATATACTCTATCTACAGCATTCCCTTCATCTACCAAGCTGGTAATTGTGTTAAAAAAAAGGGAAAAAAAAAGATCAGATTTGTCTCGCATTACTTGTTTCTCTGGAACGCATGTTGACTTTTTGTTATTATGGAATTATCTTCTAGATATTCACAGACTCTCTGTTTAATGATCTCCTCCAAAATCTTTCCTGGTATTGATGTCAGACTAACTGGACGATAATTGCTGGGATCCTTTCCCCCCCTTTTTTGAAGATGGCAACAAGGTTTGCCCTCCTCCAGTCTGCTGGGACTTCTCCTGTTCTCCAGGAGTTCTAAAAGATTATTGCCAGTGGTT
The DNA here is from genome assembly GCA_034509955.1 of Urosaurus nigricauda. Taxonomy (NCBI): domain Eukaryota; kingdom Metazoa; phylum Chordata; class Lepidosauria; order Squamata; family Phrynosomatidae; genus Urosaurus; species Urosaurus nigricauda. Next base: position 352,354,029 of record JAOEGL010000001.1, on the reverse strand, counting down.
CCGATATTACCTTTGTCAGTTCTTTTAATACCCTTGGATGTAGTTCATCTGGTCCTGGAGACTTATATTCATTTAGATTAACCAGGTATTCCTGTACTATCTCTTTACTTAATCTGTGCTGGAATTCCGCTATTCTGTCTTCTGCTCCATTATTCTTAGGTTGAGCACCCTTTGCCCTTTCTGAGAAGACTGAAGCAAAGAAGGTGTTCAGTAATTCTGTCTTTTCTCTGTTCCCTGTTAACATTTTGCCATCTTCTGCATGCAGTGGCCCAACTGTTTCCTTCTTCTTCCTTTTGCTGCGGACATATCCAAAAAAGCCCTTTTAACTGTTCTTAACCTCTTTAGCAATCTTGAGTTCATTCTGCGCTTTAGCTTTTCTGACTTTACCCCTACACTTGCTTGCTATTTGTGTGAATTCTTCTTTGGTGATTTCCCCATTTTTCCATTTCTTATACATGTCTAATTATCCGTCTAATTATAAGATTGTATGTACAGCACTGTGTAAATTTACAGTGCTATATAAATAAAATTAATAATAATAATTAATAATAATAATGTCCTGTTTAAAACTTACCTCAGTTGAAAGTTCCTTAGTCATCCATCCTGGCTTCTTGAAACACATATACTTCTTGAAACACTATACAAACACATACTTATACCCCAGGACAACAACTGGCAAAATCCAACATATTGTTTAGCAGATACAGTTCTTGTACAATAATCACCAAATGCTTGTTTAAACAGAAAAGTCTTTACTTGTTTGTGAAAAGAATTTCGAGAGGGTGCCAGTCTATCTTCTCTGAGAAGGGAATTCCAAAACCTGGGAGTAGCCATTGAGAAGGCACTCTCCCATGAACCCATCAGATATTTCTGTGAGGGAGGTGGGACAGAGAAAAGGCCTCCCATGCAGACAGCTTCAGAAAGCAGAATACAGTCCTTCAAATAACCTGGACCTGAGTCATATGGGGCTCTATAGGTGAAAACCAGCACTTTGAATTGTTCCCGAAAATGGAGCAGCAGCCATTGGAGTGTTGTAACAAGGGAGTTGTGTGCTCCCCTCAGTCAGCCCCAGTTAATAATCTGGCTGCAGCCCTTTGGATTAGTTGAAGTTTCTGAACACTCTTCAAAGGCAGCCCCACATAGATTACATTATAGTAAGCCAACCAGATGTAAATAAGACAAATTTCACCATGGACAGACCTGATGCCTCAAGGAATAGGCACAGCTGAAATCTTTGCTTCCAGGTTCAGACTTGAATCTAGGAGTACACCGAAGCTGTGGACCTGTGTCCACAGGTAATGGCAGTGGGAAGGGGAATAAGTCTGGTAGTTCTCTCTCTCTAAGGCCTGGACCATGGAAGATGGATTGGAGGGAGAGTTCTTCTTACTTGTGAAGAAGGTTGAACTTGTGAAGGTCCTCAGTGGTCTTGTGTTAAATGTGTTACACCCTGGTTCTGGTATGGAATGTGCTCAACATTGTCTGGACTGCTCACACCACAACCAGGGTTTGGGCTGTGTATCATCTCAATTGGACAACACTAGAGTCAGGATCGGCTTTTTGGCTTGGGCAGGTAAGGCCTCAGTCATCCTTTCCTATGTCACATCCTAATTGTGGGTTGGGACTCAATAATAGAGGTGTCTTCAGAGTTTGGAAAACTTCTTTCTTTGTAGGACACCTACCAGAATTCTCCTGCCAGAGTTCTCATTCCTCCTCCTCCTTATTAGCCAGTTAGTTTAATGTAGGGATGGGCAAAGCACAGTTCTAAGACTACTGTACATGTGGTCCAAGACATACAAGTTCCAGCCACATCCACTGGAGTTTAATACATCTCCTTCCTTCTGTAGTGTTAAGCCTAATATGGCATCAGATTATAGTGCCTCCACAGGGTAGACAAACAATTGTTTTCAACCAATTTGAATCTGAGCCATGGTTGTCTGTGGAGTGCAAATGCTCATTTCGTTTGTATGTTGTTGTCCACCAAAGATCTGTTGTTGCTAGCTGTCTTCAAGTTGACTTTCACTCATGGTAATCCTATGACTGGCAGATTCTGTAAGACCTGAGCAGGGCTGTTGATAGGCAAGTCACCCTATCAACAGCCCTGCTCAGGTCTTGCAGATTCTGGACTGTGGTTTCCTTGATTGAGTCTATCCATCTGGAAGGTGGTCTTCCTGTTTTTCTACTGACCTCCACCTTACCAAGCATTATCACCTTTTCTACTGAGTCATGTTTTCTCATGGTATGGCCAAAGTATGACAGCATTAGTTTAGTCATCTTGGCTTCAAGGGAGAGTTCAGGCCTAATTTGCTCTGGGACCAAGTTATTCATCTTTTTAGCAACCAGTAGTGTCTTCAGAACTCTTCACCAGCATCACATCCCTAAAGCTAAAAGTACAATAAAAGATATTTCTCTTTCATAAAATCATAGAGTTGGAAGAGACTACAATGGCCATCCAGTCCAACCCCTTGCCATGCAGGAATTCACAATCAAAGCATCCCTGACAGATGGCCATCCAGCCTCTGCTTAATGATCTCCAAAAAGGAGACTCCACCACTCTCCAAGGAAGTGTGTTCCACTGTCGAACAGCCCTTACTGTCAGGAAGTTCTTATTAATGTTGAGGTGGGATCTCTTTTCCTGTAGCTTGCATCCATTGTTCTGGGTCCTATTCTTTGGAGCAACAGAAAACATGCTTGCGCCATCCTCAATATGACATCCCTTCAAATATTTAAACAGGGCTATCATATCAGCTGTTACCCTACTCTTCTCCAGGCTAAACACCCAGCTCCCAAAGTCACTCCTCATAGGACATGGTTTCCAGACCCTTCACCATTTCAGTCACCCTCCTTTGGACATGCTCCAACTTCTCAACATCCTTTTTGAATTGTGGTGCCCAGAACTGGACACAGTGTTTCAGGTGAGGCCTGACCAAAGTCTAAAATAACATTAGCCTTTTTAGGTGCTGCATCACACTGTCAACTCATGTTCAACGTGTGGTCTACTAGGTGCTACTTCTGGTGCTACAAGACTCTTTGCTGTTTGACCTTCTAGTTATCTTTGGCTAAATCAGGTATTACAGATTTTTTTGTGGCATTGTTAACTACTTCTAATAATGTATAAGTAGTTATGTAGAACGGTAATATTAGAACAAGTAGAATGTTTGTGTGGTATTCATATATTTAGAAGTTTTCTGATGAAGAGGGAGGCAAAGGACTTTTATTAGTCTCCAATCACATTGTTGTTTCTTCAGGCAGAGAACGTTTAATTCAGGGTCCAGGAGAATCTTTCCCTCTTGATTGTGCTGTTTGGATAAGCACTAGTAAGGACATCCAAAACACACCTGGAAACATTACTTTTTTGGACCAGAATTCCTTGAGTATGACCTCAAACCTAGAACCAGCCCTGATAACAATTTAATTTAATTTAATTTAATATGTATTTCACATTTTTCCCAGAAAAATGTGTTAACATGTTTACAATAATTTAAAATAAAAACTCAACTAGAATATTATTTTATAAGAAATGTACTCGCTATTGCTATTTTACAAAAAATAAAAAATAATTAAACAACAATTCTATTTTAAAAAGACATAGTAAAAAATTTAAAACACATTTAAGGCCCAGAGTGAAACACATTTACTCAAGACTGAACTTTCATGGATTAAAGTCCACTATCAGATGCATCGTGTTATTCTCAGTTGAAGATGTGTATACACACACACCCATTGAAAATATTGACCTTTTGGGTCACAGTTGCGGCATGGTCATGCTGCTGGAGGGGATTCTCAGAACTGCAGGTGGAAAAAAAGTAACTAAGGGGCTATACAGAGGCTTGCAGCTGTCCTCTTTTACCCCAGATTGGGGCCACGGCAACTGCACACCATGGCCTCCATAGGACACAAAAAGAAGCCGCAAAAAGCAGCTTCTTTTCAGTGTCTGGAAGGGGTGTCATAGGCATGGTGGAGTGCCATGATGATGCCCCTTCTGCACTGTGCTGTTTGGGTGCTGTGCCATAGTGGCATCATTATGGTGCATGCCATGTAAATGGCACCATGGGGGTGCAGTCATGGCATCAAGAGTGCAGATGCTATACTGTGACTCTGCCCACAGACTGGCACTTTTTGCTGATCTGTGAGTGGAGCCATTGTGCAGCATCTGCACGCTGGATGCCTTGACTCTGCCCCATCATGCCATGATGCTGCATACTCTTTTAAACAGCGCACAGCATCATGGTGCAACTCCAGCACAGTGTCCAAACAGCACAGCATGGAAGGGGGCATCATCATGGTGTGCTGCTCCCCTTATGATACTCCTTCCAGGGAGCAAACAAGAAGCCACTGGCTTCTTTTTGCTCCCTGCGAAGGCTGTGGCATGTGGTTGCTGTGGCCTCAATCCGGGGCAAAAAGGGGCATAATCGTGCCACCTGTCTGTGCAGCCCCTAAGATGTCCTCTCTCTCTCTCTCTCTCTCTCTCTCTCACACACACACACACACACAGAAAAACCAGAATAGGGAGACAAAAATAAGACTAAAATGTCAATGCTTGTAATGAAACTGTGACAATTTTATGAAGTGAGTCAGGAGACTAGTCATATAACAACCGCAACTGATGGGAACAGAATACTCTCTGTTTTGTTGTGTTGGTTACCTTCTGTGCTAGAACAGGAAACTATTGTCTCTATTGAAATCCAAATTAATATGGTCAGATTTCTTAAAACATTTGCTTTATCCTGGAGTCCCTGATGGGCATCTATATGACCTACATTTAACTTTGCATGGTTACATGGTGTGCCAGCTTCTATATAAGAGACAGTGTTATTAAGCATGTACTGTCATTAGTGTTTTTTAGCATTCAGGAATAATGACCAGCAAGGATGTGCATATAGAAAAGGACTTTTGGGATTTTTTAAAATTTTATTTTATGGTATGGATGTTGTACTTTTAAGAATTTTTTTTCTAATAAAAATAAAAAATAAAAGAGAAGGACATTTGGAGGAGAAAGCAATGGACTTCAACGTTGTTGTGTGTCTTCAAGTTGTTTCTGACTTATGGCGACCCCAAGGAGAACCTGTTAAAGGGTTTCTTGGCAAGATTTGTTCAGAGGGGGTTTGCCTTCCTCTAAGGATAAGAGAGTGTGATTTGCCCAAGTTCACACAGTGGGTTTCCATGGCTGAGTGGGGATTCATATCCTGGTTTCCAGAGTCATAGTCTAATGCTCAAACCACCACACCATGCTTCTTCTCAGGACTTCATGTTAAATGTCATTTAATATTATTAATTGTAATAATTTACTGACCCAAGTCAAGAGTTCCAGCATAGAGTGGGCTATCATGAATAGAAATTCAGACTAGTTGACTCTTATGCACAAGGATAAAATGAATAAATAATAATAATAATAATAATAATAATAATAATTTATTTCCAGCCTCTCTTCAACATCCTAAAATACAAAACACAATTTAAAAAGAAAAAGAAAGAAAATACATAAGACCAAGAGTTAAAATACAATACTATAAAACCATTAAAATACATTTGGATTGTGGGGCATTTTTCCCACCCTAATAAGAATTACAGTGTACTGACAGTCAAAACAAGGTTAGGGTTGTGGTTAAGGCTTGAGTTTAATGTACTTCTTGTATTTTTTGAGAATTTCCTGGGAAAATTCCAATGTCCCCTTATGGGGAAAAAATTGTTTTCCCTAAAGGGGCTAACAGACTGAAAATAAGAATAGGCCACTTATCTGCATCTTGGTTCATTGAAAAAATGGCAAGGGGCATCTTTGTCCAATACATTATATTGTCTGGAACCAAGACAAAAATCAATATATTTAATAGATTTTCCCCAATAGCTGTTTTTTTGCTTTTAAAAAGGTACTCATACAAGTACTTAAAACTGAGTAAGGTCTGTGGTGATGCTATAGAATTCCTACATGGTAGATGTATTTCTGAATTGATATACGAGGGGGTATCATAAAGTTTTAATTATCACCTTTAAAAAGTTGACAGAAAGTTTGTTTTGATTTGTAGTTGTTAACTTATCTCTATGCAGTCTCCATCCAGATTTACACATTTTCCCCTGTCTTGACCCTCCAAATACCATTATTGTAGAAGTCTGCAGATTGAGCCTGACAAGGATTTTACACTTTAGTTTCTTCTAGCACAGCCAGTCAAAAAAATAAAGGACGTAATGAGTTTCTCAGCAACGTGCACTTAGGGACCAATGATGACACTGACAAAATTTCATCAACATGCCATAATAACTTCTGGGTGATAATTATTACTTTACAATACCCCCTCGTAAGGTGCAGTCTGCAGACTTCTACAATATCAGGTATTTGGAAGGTCAAGATACGCTGGGAAAAATGTATAAATCTAGATAGTGACTACATAGAGATAAGTTAACAACTACAAATCAAAACAAACTTTCTGTCAATTTTTTAAAAAGGTGATTATTAAAACTTTCGGATACCCCCTCGTAGAAGCAAAAAATAACTCCAGGGCACGAACATTTCCCATCTTGATTCATGACAGTTAAAAGTATTAAAGACTAATGATGATGTTGCTTGCATTTCAGTAACACTCTAGGGTGTCAGGCAGATACAGTATGAGTAAACAGGACAGTTTTCACTGTACAGCTACACTTTTTTGTTCCCATAAGCACACATAAACTCTAGCATCAGTCAAATCTAAGTATACATAAGCATAACCACAAAACTATAAATGCAGTTCTCTCCTGCTTCATCCCTAAAGTGAGATCTAGAATGGTTGCTGGAAACCTATGCTTTGATATATACCTAGTTCTGTAGAACCCTTCTACAACTACAGACATCATAAAAGGAATCTGTTTATATATTTTCAGCATCACTCAAGCTAACCAAAAAGTCAGAAAGCCCAACGAAGCTGGTGGAAGAGCACAAAATATCATTTTCATTTCCTGTATTATTCCAAGTCTTTCCTTCCCAGTTGACCTCCCAGAGAAGTGTATTTATGGCAAAATAGAATTGCCTTTGAGATTTAGAACTCAACCTTATTGTCATATTTGCAGGATGGGGAAGGGGTTTCTTTCTGTGCCTGTATAAACGCATTTGTACAGGCTTGAACTCTCCCTAGAAGACGGGATGACTGAACTGAGGTTGTTGTACTTTGCACGTATCAAGGGACAATGTGACTAATCAGAAACATATGATAATACCATACTCCAACATTACACAGATGAAAGCTGGGATGCATATGGCCAAGCAACATGAGAATGTGGTCACAATAGTAAAAGTTATTAATGAGGAAGAACACACAAGCTAGTAGATGCTACAGCGGTTTGTTTTTGCCTGAACCTACTGGGAAGGGCAAGATTCTGCTTCCTCCTCTTTTCCCTCCCCTGCTGGGATAATGGAATGCAAACTACTTTTGCAATCTGAACGTAGTTTGCAGTGATGGATATAAGCTGAGCATCAAGGTAGAAAGTAGGAGAAGATGAAAGAAGCTGGGATATTTTAAAAGCAAATTGAAAAAAAGCAGGTGGAAAAGTGCAGTGGTGGAAGATTAATCAGGACTGTCCCCTGCCACATAGGGACAGTTGGGAGGTATGTAATATTCTATCCAAGGTGTTCATTTGTAAAAGGGAGACCTAGGTGTGTACAGCTGTACATGTGTTGGCCTCCTCTTTCCAGACAGCCATGTTGCATATGTGGATGATATGAGATGTGAGGCATCAGAGGTAATATTACAAGGCACAACCCTTCCTCTAAGTCCTGAGTTCAGGTAGCATGTACAGAAAGGCTGCACTGGTCTTGTGTGATTGCATGAACCAATACAATAATGATGAGATATTTATTATTATACTAGTTATTTTCTCTGTGGTACTTTTGTAAAATAATGTAAAATGGACAGGTGGCTTGCAGCTCTGAGGAGCTTGTGGTTATTATGTGCAATTATTATTCAATTTGACTTTGAGTTTTGACTATTTGACCCTTGGCTCCAAGGTACTGAGATTTTACTCTTTGTGGTCCCTACTTTCAACAAAGGTAAAACTTAAAAAGAAAAAACAAAAACGAGACGGCATTTGGCTTGCTATGCCTAAACAGCACCTAAAAGTTTTCCAAATGCAATAGTAGAGGCTTCTTGAGAAATTCAATGTTCTCTGCCTAACAAGGAGGATGGTAGCCTCTCAGAGGGAAACTGAATCGCAAAGAAAGTATCTTTTTGTGTTGCTAATGGAGTTTAAATCTCCTGGACTTTAAAATTCTCTCCCAGAACCAAGCAGGGCTGCTGCTTGGAAAGTTAGAGGGCAGCAGGAAGAGAGAAAGATGGTATACCAGATGGATAGACACAACCAAGGAGGGCATGGAAATGGGTCTGCAGGACCTGAGCAGAGCTATTGATAGGGAGTTTTGGAAGTATCTCACTCACAGGGTTGCCAGGAGCTGGAGCTGTCTTGAGGGCAGTTAACTAGAACAACAACTAAGCCTTGGGTACTGTGCAATTTGACTTGGTATTGGTGATTGGGTGCCATTTTACTGCAGCAAAATGTTTTGGGTTGCCCTTCAAGGGAAGTTTAATCCCTGAGCTGCCCCTATTCAGAGCCCTTCAACATACAAGCACTTCTCAGTTTACTGCCATGCTCACAAATAATGTGCATGTACAGCTGTTTACATTGATATACAGTGGTCCCCCGGGTTACGAAGGTAATCCGATCCGGAATTACCTTTGTATCCCGGAAGTTTTCGCAACCCGGGGGACCGCATTTTTGGATGCACAGCGTGCCGGAAGCGCGCTGTTTTAAAACTTCCGGGTTGTGAATTTCTTTCGCAACCCGGGGTTTTTTTCGTTGGCCGGGGGCTTTTTTTCTCCCCCGGCGGTTTCAGATCCCGGGGATTTCGTTCCCTGGGGGATTCGGATCCCGGGGGACCACTGTATATGGCTAAGAGTATACATTCCACTTAAAACTTGCTTATTTCACGGTCCAGCAATGCAAGCAGCAAGATTGTAATGTTAAATACAAAAGAAATAAATAGAAAATAAAACAACCAATATAGAACATGGATAAGCAAAATACACTGCAATGTAAATATATAAAATCAGGGAATACTAGGAAAAATATAGTTACACACAGTGAAGTACTAAAATTGGCCAGGGTACTGGTACTGGTTGTAAAAGCCTGTCTTTTGTTATCCTGGAAAAATCCACTTAAGAAAAGGCATGCTTTTACAACTGTCTCCCTCAGGAAGGAGAATGGAAGTGCTACGACAACATATGAAGAGGCATGGAGAAAGCTGCTGTTCTCCCAATCTGTTTCAACTTTTTTCCCTATGTGATGAGGCTTATAGATAACCATTTGCTGCAATCCTTTTGGTCAGCCTAACAATGCTGATGTGGATGGCAGTAGTGCAGAGGCAGGGGTAAAATGGCAGTGAGGGCTATAGGGAATGTGGGAGAAGTATAGAAATGTGTCTCTGCCAATCAGCCCTGGTGGCGCAGTGGTTAAATGCCTGTACTGCAGCCACTCAATCAAAACCAGAAGGTGGCGAGTTCAAGACCAGCAAAGGGCTGAAGCTTGACTCAGGCTTGCATCCTTCCGAGGTCGCTAAAATGAGTACCCAGATTGTTGGGGGCAAATAGCTTACAATTGTAAATGAAGCTGTTTGTTTAACAAATTGTAAGCCGCTCTGATAGTCTTGGCTGAAGAGCGGGGTATAAATAAAACATTATTATTATTATTATTATTATTATTATTATTAAGACTGAAGGCTACTCTGACAGCTCAGGAGGTCGTGGGACAAAGGAGACAGTTTTCTCAGCACTCCTCTATTCCTACTACACACTGCAGAAAGAAAGTGCACTGTGCCAGTGTAACAGAGCATTATGCAGCACAAGTCACCACTTAAGCCCTATATGGCTTGGGCCCAGGGTACCTGAAGGACCGTCTCTCCCCACATAATCTGCCCCGCACAATAAGATCTACCGGGCAGCAATTATTGAGAGTTCCAGAGGCTAGATTAGTGAATACAACGAAGAGGACGTTTTCCATCTCTGCCCCTAGCCTCTGGAACTCACTGCCCACTGAGCTCCGCTTGTCTCCCTCTCTCATCCAATTCAAGAAGGACCTGAAGACTCACCTATTTAAGCAGGCATACTCTTGAACGGGCCTTGTCCATCATGTAAGCTGCTTATTGTATTGTCAGTACATAGCCCTGCGTGATATTGTTTTTATTGTATATGGATGATTTTAACCGATATTGTTTTTTGATGTTTTAATGTTTTAATGTTTGTATATGTTGTACACCGCCCTGATCACTGGAAGGGCGGTATAGAAATAATTATTATTATTATTATTATTATTATTATTATTATGCATGCTGGTCCATGTGTGCTCTGCTGTTGTAGCAATTGTGTGTGTTCTATTACTGCTCCAGCCCTATATAACTCGAAGCTCATTTCTGTAAAAACAACAAATGGTTCACTTCTTGTTCTGTTCACACCAGATATGCAATGCTTCAGGGATCTCTCCATGACATGGGTCTGAATTTCAGTTTTTGTTTAGTCTCTGTGGCCTGGTTTAATCAAAGATGATAAAGTGTTTGTAAATACATTTCTTTCTTTTTTTAAAAAAATCGTCTGTTTGCTTCACCACTGATGGGAAACAGAATGAACATGACTGAAGAATTTGAAATGTCTGAGGTTCCCCTGATGTTTTGTTCCTGTCATTTGATCACATTTTATGAAAATAGAAATATTCTCTCTGTGTGTGTGCACACTTTTCCAAGTAATTTCCTACTTATTGAGTCTTTCCTACTTATTGTGCTTTCTTGTCAATATTTGCTCAGAAGACATTTTCCATTGCCTTCCTCTGCCCAATGGGTTTCCATGTCAAAGATTTGAACCCTGTTCTCCCAAGTCCTAGTCAGATGATCAAACCACTACACCATGCTGGCACACTAATATCCTATTGTATCTTATTCTTTCAATTGTAAATCCAGCCTAGAGCAAAGTTTCTCAGCTAGAAAGGAATACTAAGTACACAAGCTATAAGTCAGATTGACTATGGTGGAAGAGCTGGGAGATTCTGAAGGCTTTATTCCCCCCAAATAACTTTTAACATTTCTATTATAATGGCACAGAAACTTTAATTCTGGCCATATGCTGGCAACAGTTTCTGTCAGTGAAGACAGAGGCTTAAAATAAAACTTAGTGGGGCTTTCTAGACCGCCCAAAAGGGGCGGTCCATACTCGCTCCTTCAAGCGGCGAGATGAGGCCAAGGCTGCCGCACGGGCAGCCTCAGAGGCCTCATCTTGCTTCTTTTGGAGGCCACGGGGAACCGGTAAACTGCGGCCTCCAAGCGGGGTGCAGCAGGCGCTCTGGGTGCCCGCTGCACCCCGCTTCCCTCGGCGGGGCTGAAGGGAGAAAGGGGCCACCGCCATGGCCCCTTTCTCCCTGCGTCTTTGCCGCAGCCATTTAAAGGCCGCGGCAAAGACCCGCTGCAAAAAAGAGCTCCGTTTTGGAGCTCTTTTTTTTTTGCGCTGTGGGAAGGGCGCGATTTGCGCCCTCCCATGGCGCAAAAGTGTCACAACGTGCGCAGTGTTTCTAAATGCTGGTCACGTGATGATGCTCTTCCGGCGCGTTCGTATGGACGCCGCCATCTTTAAATGGCGCGTCCATGCGCTTTAGGCCTAGGGAGGGTGTAGATGCTACGCCCTCCCTAACCCTAAAGGCGGGCTTTTTAGCCCTAATTGTGCTGCAAAGTGCCCATCTAGATCGGACCAGTGTGATTCTTCCATGGCCTAATGACTTGAACTTTTCAGCAGTGAAATAGCAGTGTCTCCCAGAGAAGGGAAAATTGTCTGAAGCTATAGAACAACATTTCCATTGGCTTTCTTATTCTTTAGCATTTTGGTCTTATCCATGAGACATCATGTTTCAAGAAAGAGAAACCTTCCTTTAAACCTCAAGAGATGTTCGTACAAAAGGTTATGCCATAATAAAACCTGTTAGTAGTACAAGAGTCTTTTTCTGTTTGTTTGTTTTGTTGTGACAGACTAACACAGCTACTTTCCTGGAAGATGATGATCATGCAGTTGATTCTAATTGTGTTGATGAATTAGAATAATATAATTCCAGGTGTGTGTGTGTGTGTGTGTGTTTTCCCATCACAGCATGAACCAGAGATGGTTTTTCTGAAAAGAGGCTGATTTGGTGTCACTTGTGAGCATTGGTCAATGATTTTACAACTGCATCCTGTTTCAAAAACAATGCCGCTTCAAGTTTCACAGAGCTTCTAAGAGATAAACATTTCCATCCTTGAGGCAACAGTTTACCTGTAAGGATGTTACAACCTGAGCAGCTGTGTTTTCTTGCTAAACCACCTGTGAATTGATTCCCAGGAGGCAAAGATTAAGATAAGACCATATATTTACAACACCTTCATCCATCACCATGCTTTTCTTCTTAGCTTTTTGTAAAGCTCCTTAGAAGTACTATTAAAAGGAAAGGATGGATAGGGTATGGAGTACTGTAAATTCTGAGCACTCATGGAATCTTAATGTTTTCAATTTTTTAAGCATGGTGTGCTGTCTGTTTTCTTTCTAGGGTACCTGCCGGAGAGCTGGCCACTAGTAGTACAAAAATTTCCCTCCTAAGGCCCATCAGGGCATAAATAAATAAATAAATAAAGGGACACAAGTAAGGGAAACATTGAAATAGTCCCAAATAAAATGCCACAAAAGTATGCAAGATGGTAAGGTCTCCAGAGCTCTTCCTCAGAATAGATTGGCCAAAAATATAGGAAGCAGAAGAAGAGACAGAAACATCAGAAGTTGTGGCCATCAGATATGCAGTTCAAATCAGTCTGGAATCTTGAACTGAACGCAGGCATTCCTCAGCTAACAGAAATGTCCAGTCGTTGTCATAGAGAAACTTAGAAACATAAAGTTGGAACAAATCACAAGGGTCATCCACTCCAACACCCTGCCATGCAGGAATACACAACACATGGTCATCCAATACTCACAACAGATGGTTATCCAACCTCTGTTTAATAACCTACAAAGAAGGAGACTCCACTAGTCTCCAAGGTAGTGTATTCCACTGTCAAGCAGCTCTTACCACCAGGAAGTTCTCCCTAAAGTTTCGGGGGAAATTATTTTCCTATAGTTCAAATTCTGTTCAAATACTATTAAAAATCTTAGAATCATAGAGTTGGAAGAGACCACAAGGGCCATCCAATCCAACCCTCTACCATGCAGAAATACACAGTCAAAGCATTCCCAATAGATGGCTGTCCAGATTCTGTTTAAAACCCTCCAACTTACACATGCACAAAAGTCTGCTGGCTACCTCTGTGCTCAATGCTTCCCGTCATCATTATGTCACCAACAGGATTCTGACCATAGAGCCTTGAATCCTATTAGTTTGTCTCAACCACAGCAGACTCATGGACTCAATTGTTGAATGGCACATCAAGATACAGGTAAGCAAAGGGATCTTGCAGCACTTTTGAGACTAACTGAAATAAAGCATATTCTCTGAAGATGCTAACCACAGATGCTGGTTAAACATCAGAAAGGAACTCTTCTAGAACATGGCCACATAGCCCGAAAGGTCCACAAAAAACTATAACTGAAAGAAAGTTGGTAGCATGAGCTTGCATAGACTTTAGCCTCCTTCTTCAGTAGGCTCAAGTCTACATAAGCCCAAGCTACCAGCTTCTTTCTTTCAGTTAGTCTCAAAGGTGCTACAGGATGCCTTTGCATACTGATTTTCCAAACTAAGACAGCTATGTCTTTGAAGATATGAGTAAATTCCATTAGTGCAGTGGGCCTACTCTAATTGTAACTAACAAGAGAACTCTGGCTATACTGGGGTGGTACAGACTGCGCCACTTTTTTTTGCAGCGCAACTTCACAGCAGCAGCTAGATGCTGAGGTGAAGCTGCACTGCAAAAAAGGAGCGGGGTTTCCCTGCTCCTTTTTTGCGGCACAGTTGCTGCACAAGTGGGGGAAAAGGAGCCATTGGGTGCCTTTCCGTCACCGCAACTGTGCAGCTGCATCTAGCAGCTGCGCAGCTGCACAGCTGCGCCGGTGCCATTACGAACGCCATCTAAATGGCATTACTTAATGGCGTTGGCGCCATTACAGGTTAGGGTTCGGGAGCATGTGAATGCTGCACGCTCCTGAACCCTAATGGCGCCACCCAAGTGCCTCTTCAGTCCCGTCTGTTTTGGGCTATAGTTTGTAACTTATCTTCTCTAAGCACACTCAGACTCAGGGCTGCTTAGGTCCAGCTAGGCAGATGCTATATGTACTTTCACACCCTTATCTTCCGTAGCACCAGGGCTTAGCTTGAAAAAAATAAAATAAAAGGAACCACCAAAGAGATGAGTGATATCAGCATCTGTGTGATGCTTTCCTCTTGTTACTATCTAACTACAATAAGCACCTGCTCAATAAAAGGATTCTCAGCTCAGACAGTGTGTCTGTCAAGCAGGTGTGCCTCAAGGTAGCAATGTAGGATTCCCCTTGGGAATCCATGCATAAAATTCTCCTCCTAACTGGCAGCAGATAATGTCTACAAAACTACTAGAAGCGTCTCTCTAGCTCTGCATCTATATTGCAGAATTAATGCAGTTTGACACTGCTTTAACTGCCATGGCTCAATGAAATGGAATTCTGGGATTTGTAGATTTGTGTGCTATTTAGCTTTCTCTGTCAGAGAGCTCTGGTGCTACAACAAACTATAAATACCAGGATTCCATAGGATGGAGACAATTAAAGTGGTGTTAAACTGCATTAATTATGCTGTGTGGCAGCAGTCTAGAATTAAGGTTGGAGAATTCATCACAAATGGTTCCCCAATATCTACAGGCAGTCTTTGTAAAGGAATAAGCCTTTAATATCAAGTGGAATATTGTTAGTGATGGCAACATTTCATGTTCCTGTTAACTGAAAAGACTGGTTGGTATGGTAGAGAGGCAAAGAATGCAAAATGTACTGGTTACATCAAGCCTTAGAGGCAGGAACTTCCATTCACCAAAGTAGGATATTAAAACCATTAATCATTAAACTTTATTTTCTCTTCTCTTCTTTTCTTTTTTAAGGGTGTGTGCCATCTTTTATATAGAATTCCCTCATTTTCTTTAAAGAATTTGATTATAAACAAAAAAGTTATAACACCTTTGCTAGACAGCTGCATGGAATCCTCTTAACTCTTTCTTAGATCACATCTTTAAAACCATTTTGGGAAAGTTGTCTTCTAGCCATACATTTCAGTAAAACACAGTAATAAGAATTCTCACTGGTGGTGAATCTATTGCAGGTTTTAATCCAAATTTCAAGGGAGCTATCCAATGTTTATTTTGGGGATAGGATATAGCACCTTGGACAGCTCCTTTAAATAGGAGTGTCTATCGATACTAAAAAGATAAACAAGAGGACCTTGTTGTTGTTAACTGCCTTTAAATGAGACATCTCCAAGACCCCCTGTCCCCCACTGCTCTGCTAAAGTCTTGTAGATTCAAGTCCATGACCTCCCAATTGAGTCTAGCCATCTGCCATGTGGTCTCCCTATCTTTCTACCACCTTCTACCTTTCCTAGCATTATTGTCTTTTCTTGTGAGTCATGCCATCTCATGATGTGGCCAAAGTATGACAGCCTTGATTTGGTCATCTTGGCTTCTAGTGTTATTTCAGGCTTGATCTGTTCACGTACCCATTTGTTTGTCTTTTTTGCTGTATACAGTATCCTTCTCTAGAGACTTCTAGACAAAACACTTCTTTCTGCATTTGTAGGTCCTTCAATGCAATTTTATGGCTAACCTTTGTTGAATGTTGGCCACAGGATCACACTGGATGACCTAGAAATGCCTAGAGGTATTATCTCTAGGAAACTCTAGAGCATCCAGCACAATTGGAAGTTGGTCATTTCATAGGGTTTGTTATTATCCATAGTTTTGTGTTTCCACATTAAATATATTCCCTGCAGATATGAGGTTTGTACTGTATTTAAAAAGATGATAATGCTTGGTAAAGTGGAAGTGAGCAGGAAAGGTGGGAGATTGTACTGTAGAGGGATTCATTCTCTCAAGGAATCTATGGCCCTGAGTTTGCAAGACCTGGTTGATGACTGGGGATCTCAGAGGTCTTTCATTCACTGAGTTACCATAAGTTAAAGTCAATTTGATTGAATATAACAACAGTCAACAAGGATTCAGTGCCCCCAGTGACCTGGAAGCCATCAGATTCCACTGAGAATATGTGCAAAAATAAGTTGAATATGTTTGTGTTGTTGTTGGCCTGATGAGTGTCTTTTAAGTAGATTTCTATAGGGTACATATTCTGTGGAATTGCCTCCAGAGACTGACTCATCAAAATTGCTACTCGTCAGGTACTTCATAAAAAGTTATTTAAAACATTTTACTTCATAATGAATTTTGGACTGAAATTGTTTTTATCTGTTTTTATGATGCAAGCTGTCTGCCACTCCTTTATTATTGGCATGCAGTTTTAGATGTTTAGTATCTTCTTAAGAAAAAAAATGTACTGCTATTTTAAATTTGGTGATGATATCTTTCATATTAAACATTTGTGGTTGAGAAGCAGTTTGAATAACATCAGGGATGAGAAAGGAACATATGACTCTCAATTCTATCATAATTAAATAATGAATGTGCTTTTAATCTTTAGGCTTGCCACATCTTTGCAGACAGCTTCTCCCCAGTACAGCCTGAGACATCTCATCATGTCTATATGATGTTATATATTAAGACTGGAATGAGCAAGTTCTGAGTGTTTGGGAGTCAATTTTCACTCTGCCAGGATCTCTTGTGAACATTTCACCAATGACGACTGGGATGCATGTGGCCAGTATCTTGCACTTTTAACTGAGGCTGTGTTCCCACTATGATTTAAAGTGAATTGCTGATCAGGTTATATGACCATCGTTCCCATTTGAAACTGGTTCCAATCCTACTGTGATTGGTTTCAATCACGATGAAGTGAGGCAAATGCAAAAAACCTGCTCTTTCCTGACACTAGTTCTTTAGAAGTTCTTTTGAAAAAAAAAAATCAGTTCTGAAGCATGTTCAACAAGTGGGAATGACAGATCTGAATTGCATCATTCTGGAGAGGAGGGCCTAATAGCAGAGGGGTTTTTACTGTACCTTCTCAGTTTTTGGTAGATCCACCATTCTACCCCCCTCAGCACTGCCTTTGTACTTGTGGTGTGACCTATGGCACATGGGTTTTTAAAAAAAAATTATAGAAGATTCTATTCATTGATTTTGCAACTACTGTACTTGCAATTAATCAGGCAGCAAGCTGGGTGATCGGGCCAATGGCAGCTCAGCAACCCACTCCTCCCCAAAAAATCAAATCCATAAGTGGTAGCATTGTACTGCTTGTACCTTAACATTCTGAGTTGAAATTTAGTTTTTCTAGGCCATTTTGATGTGCTTCGTCTAAGTTCTTCCCAGAGTCATGAAATTAAATTTTCCTAGGTTTCTACAAGTATCCTGGGTTTTCCTGGATGTTATTTTTTTGTTTGTATCCCACTTTCCTCATAGTCTGAGACTCAAGTTGGCTTACAGGTGTTCATAGTGATACAGCTAAAAAGCTTATCAAACTGCCAATAAAGAAAAAAGCAATAAAAAAAAGAAACCATTACAAAAGATCAAATAAAGGCAACACAGCCCTGAGCAGTCAGCTTTAAAATGTCTGCCAAAATGAAAAGGATAGCAAGGAGGATAGAAAGGCTATTATATCATCTCTTAACTTTCTCTTCTCCAGACTAAACATCCCCAGCTCCCTAAGGTGTTCCTTGTAGGGCATGGTTTCAAGACGCTTCACCATTTTAGTCGCCTTCCTTTGGACACACTCCAATTTCTCAACATCTTTTTTGAATTGTGGTGCCCGAACTGGACACAATATTCCAGGTGGGGCCTGACCAAAGCAGAATAGAGTGGCACTATTACTTCCCTTGATCTAGACAATTACTTCCCTTGATCTATGTTAGGAAAGGTAGAGGGTAGTAGAAAGAGAGGAAGACCACAGGGCAGACGGGTAGTCACAGGCCACAGGCCACAGGCCTGAGCCTGCAGGACCTGACCAGATGTCATAAATGCAAAGTAGGACAAAGCACCACAAAACGAATGTATGATGTTACAAAATAAAAGCTAAATATAAATAAACATTCATGCTTCATAGCCTTTCCCAATACAGAGGACATTTTGAAATTCCTCCAAAAGGTTGAAATGTAGGACATGCTTTGGAAAAGGAGGACACCTGGTCACCCTGGGCCTGAGAAGAGCAGTGCAGGTCAGAGGGGCTTGGAGATGTCTCATCCAAAAGGTCACTATAAATTGAGGTTGACTCAAGGGCATTTAACAACAGCAATCACACTACACTGTTATAGCACTTTATTCCACTTTAACTGCCATGGCAACATCCTGTAGGATTCTGGAATCTGTAGTTTAGTGAGGCCCAAGAGCTCTCCGGCTGAGAATTCTAAATGTCATTACCTAAACTGCAAATCCCAGGATTCTGTAGGATGTTGTTGTGGTGGTTAAAGTGGAATATAGTACTGTAACGTTGTAATGTGTTAAGGATCTGTGAAGGCTTGCATCATCTCCTAGCAGTCCCCAAATATACAGTTTCTCATGTCTTAATAGACTAGTGGCTGGCACCCAAATTTGCGTGCTCCTATCAGTTTCCGTCTCTAACTAGACACTAAACACTTTCTCGGTGACACACTATCTGTATCCTTTGGGGACTGTGTGCCAGAAGTAAGAATGGTATCAACACACAACATGTGGTACTCTTGGCAGTTGTAAACTCCAGGTTCCCTGGTCAGGATCAGCAGACTGCACAGAAGTCTGCATAGTGTTTTCTGACTACCCCTTTGGCTGGCATATTTGATTTTGCCTTTGTTGCAAAACTGCTTAAGGGGCTTTATTGAGATTAGCTTCCCTCTGGATGCTGTTCTCTCACAGTCCTTCCTTTGTGAGTTTGATTCAGTCCAGTTCCAATCCTTCTGAAGTCTGGAGAAGTTATCAGATAGGATTAGCGAATAAAGACAGGACATTCTCGAGCTGGAAAATGAAAGCTTACCATTACTACAGTTGTTAGGAGGGCTGCTGCTGTTATCGCCATCACCACTACTATTACAAAGCCTCCAACATTTCACAGATGAAAACTGGGACACATGGGGCCAATCAACATCAGAGTGCAGTCTAGAGGTTACAAGGTATTAGTGAGGAAGGGCACACGAACAAGAAGAGACTACAACAGTTTGCTTTTGCCTGAGCCCACTGGGAAGGAAAAATTTTCCCCTCCTTTCCCCACTGCTGAGTTAATTGAGTGCAAACTACTTTTCCACTTTCAACGGTGTTTGCAGCAATTTAAGTAAGCTGAGGACAAAGACAAAAGTGGCAGGAAAAAATGGGATATTTTAAAAGCAGGTGGAAAAAATGGGATGACAGAGGATTAATTTGGGAATGCCCCTGCTATGTTAGAACATTTGGTGGGTATGTTATTGTTATTGGCTTGTTGCTCTTAAGTAGCCCAGGATTCATAAAGCAAGGACAAACGCTAATTCTTAATTTTTATGGCCTGCAAAGAGCCAGGAGTCCCATTCAGTCAGCATGGGAGGAGTGGTGGCTTGTTGCTTGCCTATCACATGTCTTTAGAAGGAATTATTCAAGATTCTGAACCCACTTGGGGAAAAAAGATCCTTTAACAGCTCCATTAAAATTGAGATGAAAACCCAGAGCTGATTTCTCACCCCAACAACTGCTAGTCTGTGAGAGATTTCTGTTTCTGACTAGTTTGCCCTCCACATTTGTGGCTTTGGAGATTGTCAAATGGAAAAAGGACATCCTTGTCCTATCCTTGTCCTTCTTGTGTGATCACAGGAAGGATTTTCACATGACATTGTGCTTTTCCAGACATTGTTCCATCCGGGAACTGTGAGTCACAGTGATCATGCGAAAGACTTTCATATGACATCACACTGATCCTGTCATTGTCCCATCATTGAAGTGGAATTGTCCTGGCATTTTGTATTAACGGGAGTTTGTGTTAATACAGTTGCACTTCAATGACAAGATAATGACAGGATCAACACTATGTGTATGACAGGCTTTTGTGCAATTGCAGTCATGGATGGGATAAGCATGGGAGAGCAATCCTGACCCTGTCCTGTCCCCATATGATAATCTCCTTTTGTCTTTTGCAGATTTGATTATTGGCAGATTTGATTAATTGTCTTTTGCAGATTTGATAATTATTGGCAGATTTGATTAATTTCTCTCTAAGAATCTCTAGGAATCCTCCAGCATGACTGTGCCAGAAGCTGACCATAAAGGCACATGGAAGATCTAGAAATTTCTAGGGGAAAAAAACTTCTGTAGGCATTTGTAGGTCCTCTAGTGTGATTCTATGGTCAACCTCTGCTTGATATGGTGCTGGAGGACCTATAGATTTCTAGGGAGGTGTCTTCTCAGGATAAGAAAATATTGTTCCAGCACCCTTAACCCCAGTGAATCTGGATGGTGCACTATAGTCTAGATTCTTCTGGCATCAGGAAGAATCAAATGGGAGTAAACAGACTGTGTGCACTAACATACGGCTCATTCATGGTAAACCAAGATTCTCCAGAATTTTAGTTTCCTTTACTGGGTTGTGGTAATGATGATAACTAGATTACACATGTTGGAACACCTAAAAACATTATATACAGTGGGTCCTTCCCTTATGTTGAGGATCCTTCCCTTATGTTGAGGATCCGTTCCCCCCCCCCACCACGCATGTGGGAAAACACGTATTCGCAAACCCCATTTGTTTCAATGGGGGAGCGTTTCCATGTTCGGCATGGTGTGCATGCCATGGGCACACATGCCATTCTGTTTGCGGCAGCTTAACCTTCCACATAAGGTTAAAGCGTATGGTGCAGGCGCACTGTAAAATGTTCAGTATGCTAGAGTAATTGTCTCTCCCTCTCAGAATAAGCAAGTGGATTGGAAAGTGTCCGGTCTTCCTGCAAAGATCAGAATGAACCTGAGCCTCAAATATGCTGACTTCACACTTTGCTTCACATAATAAGTGCAAAAAGATATACCGTACATGGGACACTGGATGTTGCTGTCTTCCCTCATGTTAAGAACTTTCTAGAAGGTCCCACCTATGGTTTGAAGTAATTGCTATTTTATATGGAAGTCCCCAGAAGGGCTTACAATTATTTTGATCCCAGCAGGACTCAGATTCTTTCTTAATGCTATCCCAAGATTACTTCTGAGACGTTCCTCCCTTGGTGAAATGTTTTTTCCCCTCATTTTTCAAATGAACAATAAATACATAAATAAATCCCAGGAAGATTCCATTTGATGCCAAATATATTCTACATATCAATTGGCAGGGCCATATACAGGGTTGAGTGGGGTCCCTCGAGTAGATTCCTCCATGGATAGCCTCCCCAGTATGTGGTCCTCCTAGGCCATTGGATTATATTCAGGTGGACAGTCTCAACCCATTATTTTAAATATCCTAGAGTGCCCCAGAATACCCCAGTGGAGCATTGTGGGGATATTAAAATGGCAGCACATGGATGTCTGACATGGGGACCTCCAAGGGAGGAATCAATGCTGGTGGGCTCTGGTGAGGTCCCACCACCTGGGACTGTGCTGATGGTGAGCCTACTCTATAGGCTGCCTTTGCAATGTATTTTGACAATGTATCCTGTGAATTTTTAAATGACTTAAGAATACTTCACCTTGAATTCTACTGGTCTGTAATGTGGTGCTTAGGGTTGTGTTTCAGCAGTATTTTGGCAATATGTGCTTGGTCATGTTTTTAAACTGTGTGACATGTAATATATATATTTTTACATCAGATTTGTTGTATGTGCCATGATGACCAAGTCTGCTGCCACAGTAGAGAATTAATGCAGTTTGACACCCCTTTAATTGTCATAGTTCCATCCTATGGAACCCTAAGATTTGTAGTTTGTTGTGGCACCAAAGCTCTCTGACAGAGAAAGCTGAACATCTCTTGAAACTACAAATCCCAGGATTTTGCAGCACTGAGCATGGCAGCTAAAGCGGTGTCAAACTGCAGTATAGGTGCAGTCCAAATGATTCAGCATCCCCCCCCCCCCCCAAATGAGACAGATGTAACTGGGGCAACGAACAACTCTGATTTATGAAAATACAAAAAGCAATTTTTAAAATTTAGTCATCATATATACATCCTGGCTTTCCTTCAATAAACTTATAATGGCTCAGAATGACACAAATAAATGTAAAGAGATCTTGTAGCTCCTTTGGGACTAACTGAAAGAAAGAAGTTGGCAGCACTTGACCTTTCATAGACAGATGGGAAGGTAGGCTCAAGTCTATGAAAGCTCATGCTGCCACCTTCTTTCTTTCAGTTAGTCTCAAAAGTGGTACAAGATTTCATTACATGCTGATTTTACAGACTACCATGGCTTTGAAATCTACAAGAAATATATGGCATACAACAACCCTATAAGGCAGGATAAGCTGATAGCATCCGAACCAAGGTTACACATTGAGCTTCATGGGCAGGTGGAGACCTGTATCCAAGTTTATCTAGCAGCCAGTCCAAAACCAGCATACTGCATATGCACCTGCATTCCCCATGGTATTGTCCTATTGTATTTCCATTGATTGGTCCCATAATATAATGATTAGGTTTGAAAATAGCCATTTTGACTGGAGAATATAAACTGAATGCAGATAGCCAGGTAGGGATATTTTCAAAAACTGACTTTTCTTTTCCTGTTCCAATGACTAACATTACTGAAGAAGTTTGTAATTTTGGTGGACCAGCATTACTGATTTTAAATGCCTTGACACGTGTTATTTTCCCCTCAAGCCTCACTGATCTTCCGTTTTCCTTATTTTCAGTGTTTATTTTCCATAATCATCTTATGCTATAGAAATAAAACAGCCAATAAGACTCCCACAAATAAACATTCCTTTATTCAGGTTAACACAGGTTTGATAGAAGACTTTATTTGAACTGGAGCTCAGCAGGATTTAGGGCTTATCCTTCGTGGAGAATTTGAAAAAGAAAGGGGTGGGAGTTTATTCTTGTTATTAATATGGAATTGCTCAGTCTAATAGTTTTGTATCTATTGTAATGAAAAAAAAATAGATACAAGATAGCATTAAAGCATCCCTAGCACTCCCTTTCATTGTCTCTCTTAGCTTATGTGTTCATCCCCATTAATACCTTTTGCCATCTTCACTACACTAGGAGGTTGCTTGGCCATGTACATTCTTGTGTTCACCTGTGTTGGAAGGTAAGTTCATGTGGAAGATCCAGTACGATCAAGTCGTTTGAGTGTTGGACTAGGATTCTGGGAGGCCACGTTCTGAATCCCTCCTTGGCCATGAAAAGCTGCTAGTTGTCCTTGGGCAAGTCATACACTCTCAGATTCAGAGGCAATGGCAAATCTCTGTGAAAAAATCATGCCAAGAAAACCCCATGGTAGGTTTGCCTTAGGGTTCACTTAAGTCAGAAATGACTTGAATCCACACAACACAAAAGTACATGTGTATTATGGCCAGCTTGTCCTCTTTAACTTAACCACCTTATCCTTGTGTTTGTTTTGTGTGCCTGGTGTACCGAATTGTAATGTAACCTATGCTGCAACCTTTTGAGAGCACATGATATAGTTCCAAACACCTGTTGACACTGGACTTTGCTCAAACAGTGGACAGCCCTCAACTGGAGTTAATAGACACAGACCATCTCAGATTGTGAATGATGGTAACAACTGATCTTTAGAATACTTCAAAGCTCATGGGTGTAATAAATGTGATGGCACCACTTTGAATGTCAAATCTAGTCTACGGTTTCATTGAGAAAAGGGGAGAAGGAATGGGGGACAGATGACAAAGCTGTAGGAAAAGACTGAAAATGCAAAGCTGTTGGGGGGCTCCAAACTCGGGACAATTTAACTTTCTTCTCTGTTTTGTCAATTTAAAAGATTGAAATAGCAGTTTTAGTTCCACACTGTGATGTATTGTGTGAGCAGCTACAGAAAACAATGCCCTCACTTTGTTTCAGGGATTAATCTAATTGGGATTGTCTGGTGTTTTTTGCTTTTACTATTCTGAAACAAATTTTGACCAGCCTAGGGCTGTGTTTAATTATATGTAGGCATTATAGATAAAATTGATTTTAAAAAAATACATCCAACGTGGAGCCTGGAAAGCTTGTCCCAAAGCAGCAATTATTAATAAATAGCATGATCTTAATGCCAAGAGCCAGCATGCTGAAGTGGTTTGAACACTGGACTATGACTCCCACTCAGCCATGTAAACCCACTGGGTGACCTTGGGCAAGTCACACTCTTTCAGGCTCAGAAGGTGGCAATAGAAACCCCCCTCTGAAGAAATCTGCCAAGAAAACCCCATGATAGGGTCACCTTTAGTGTGTCACCATAAGTCAGAAATGACTTGAAGACACACAACAACAACAACAACAACAACAACAACAAATGATCTGAAATGCAGAGCATATGAAATGCACTGTCATCCTGCAAAATGACAGCGGTCTGAAGCCAAATTAACTGTCATGGTGTCTTCCAAAGGAATCCTAGGATGTGAAGTTTGGTGCTTAGAATTCTCTGCAAGAAGCTCTAATGTTGCTGTTTATGAAGTGCACTATAGAATTCTAAGTTCCTCATCAAACCCCATACCTACGATTCCATGGAATGGAGCCAAGGTAGTAGGAGCAATATCAAATTGCTATAATTGAAACAGTGTAATTTCACTGTATATCTCCTCCAGTATAACTCTGAACTATAGTATTTTGATTTGATCAATAGGTACTCTCTTTTGATATGCTTTTGGTGGACTTTCTTAGTACTAAGGCCAGCTTAACTGATTATATATTTAGTACAGGGCACAGTGATGTAGCCATGGTGTGAAGAAATGAGGGCATTATTCCCCCCCCCCCATAAGTATTCTTTCTTGCAATGATATTTTCCTTCAATTCCTAAACCTCTAGCATTGCTTCAGCTGAGCATTTAAAAATAGTTTAGGCATCCAAATAAATAGCTTAGGCATATAAAGTACAGGAGCAGACATAGTTATCAAGCAAATGTGAACACAGCAAATAGAAGTGTCATAGGTGTAAATGATTATCAGTGCCTCACTTTTGCAATGCTAGAAATTTGGAAATGAAAGGAAACTTTTCATTTGAGGGGCAGAATTCTCATGGGAGGGGAAGGAAGGTATTGTATTGTGACTTGTATTTATGCCTTACACACCACAAGCATAGTTCAAATCACCAAATATTACTTATTACTGTTGGTCTATATTAATGTTTGAAAGTGTCATCCAAGAGCATTGACAGTGTGCAGTTACGTCGATGTTATTCCATTGTGTATTTGGGATCTATGTTGCAGAAAAATATATTACTTGAAAACAAGATCTAAAGGAACAATTGTGCCCCAAGGGAGGAATTTATTTTATACTGCTGTCAGGGCACTCTTGTAAAAGAGGTGTTTTGTTTGAGCAAAATATATTAAAAATAAACAAAGTGACATATTGAAATGACGTGTGCACGAAATCTCTACACTGTGAATGGATTTGTGGTGTGGGACTCTGCTTAAAACTTCCACTGTCCACAGGAAGCTGGGATTATAGACCACCCTGGCAAATGTCTAGTACAGTGCTGGTCATCATAAGATTCATTTCCTGTAGACTTGGTTTATTTGTGGTTCAATAGAACTCTTGGCACTGTAGGAAAAAGAGTTAATGAAAAGTTTCGGCCATGACAGAAATCCCTTTGCTGAAAGAGTTGCATAAATGAAGTTGTAATTACATTTGAGTTTAACACTCATTTGCTGGAGACCTTTGTGCTTATAGAATTGGGAAAGATAGGTAGAATCCTATTGATCAGTTCCCAGCGAGAACAGACCCACTGACTAAATTGCCATCCCTAGGTCTCTGGATTTGACCAGGGCCTGAGATGATCCTGAAGTGGAAATCGTATTTATGGGAGTAGCTTTATGGTGAGCAAAACTGTATCCCCCACTACCAGTTCCTTCTGATGTGGCTCAATATGTATTCCTGGACCATCAGCCAGCAGATCTGATGGTGAGGTCTCCACCTCTGCTCCTGTCAAGGATCCACAAATGCACAGGGGCTCTGGTGGTGTACAATATCTGGAACCAGTGGTATACACAGAAGATGAGTCAGGGACCTCTTTACTTCGTAGGGTCCTAAGGCAAAGGTTGTAAATGTTAGTTTATTGGACCACAGCTCTTAGAATCCCTCATCAAAAATGGCTGTACTCATGTTATCACAGAGACTGTAGGAAGTGTGGTTTGAAAAAGTAATTTGCCCAAAGCCAATTGCCGCACTCCTCTCCCATTCCAGGTTCAGGCCAATGACCTCCTTGATTGAGTCTAGCCACCTGGGGTCTTCCTCTTTTTCTACTGCCCTCTATCTTCCCCATCATCATTGTCTTTTCTAATGAGTCATGTCTCTCATGATGTGGCCAGATATGACAATCTCGATTTAGTCATTTTGGCTTCCAGGGAGAATTCAGGCTTGATTTGTTCTAAGACCCATTTGCTTGTCTTTTTGGCCACCTATGGGGCTTTACAGACTGCCCCTTTAGGGGTGAGTCTGGGCCGCCCGTTTGCTGCACAGTGTTGCTGCAGCAACCAAATGGCACGGCACTGCTGCACAGCAAGGAAGGAGCATAAAGAAGTGCTCCTTCCCTTTCTGCGCTGGATTGGGGCCAGGGCAGCCTCACCGGCAGCCCCTGCAGCCCCAATCCGGCTTTTTCTAGCCCATGTTGAAGCGGCAAAATGTCACTTCTCTTTGGGCTGGAAAAGGGGTGTCCTTGGAGCTTCATACCCCACGCACACCCTGGGAGCCCTGAGGGGAAAGGGGCTGCCCCTTTCTCCTTAGGATCGTTCCCGTGGCACTTTGGGTGCCACGGAAATGAGTCACTCCTCAGAAGGAACTTATTCGGAGTTCCTTCTGGTGAGATTTCCTCAAGGAGCCCCAAAAGGGAACTCCCCAAGGCCTCCTTGGGAAAATCTCCCCAGAAGGAGCCCAGAAAAGGAATTCCAGGGAGGCCTGGGAGGGTTCCCTTTTGGTGCTTCTTGGGAAAATCTTCCCAGAAGGAGCCCTGAAACAGAGTTCCAGGGAGGGCTGGGGGAGCTCCCTTTTGGGGCTCCTTGGGGAAATCTCCCCAAGGAGCCCCAAAAGAGAGCTCCTCCAGGCCTCCCTGGTTTCCCCGGACCATGGAGAAGCAGCAAAGTGCCGCTTCCCCATCGTCCAGGAAAGGGATGTCCTTGGGGCTGCATGCCACAAGGACACCCCGACAGCTGCAGCCATGAGAGGAAGGGACGCCCGGCCTCTTCCTCTCATGGCTTCATTCCCACAGGGATCTAACTGTTGTGGGAACGAAGTGCTCAGGTGGTGCACACAGCAAAAAGGAGCTGCCTTGTTGTGCCGCTTAGAGGAAGTGGCGCCTTTACGGCACCATTTCCTGGGTGTCCCGTTTGGATGCCCAGCAATGTCGACCCTGTCATGACAGACCCTGTGTGAACGGGAGGCTGCCATGAGGGCGCCGCCATGCCGTGCTAGGGTTAGGGAGCGTGTGGTTGCTGCGCGCTCCCTAACCCTAGAAAAGGCCCCAGGACGTCCCTTTATGGGGCCTATGATAGGGCCTATCATAAGGCCTATGATATCCCCAGAACCCTTTTTTAGCACCACATCTTACATTAATTGGTTTTCTCCCTATCTGCTTTCTTCACTATCCAGTCCTGCATGTACATCTGTACATGGTGATCGGAACTATAATGGCTTGAATGATTTGGACTTCAGTGTTCGGCTGTATATCTTTACACTTTTAAGATTTTGTCTAGTTTTTTTCCTAGCTGCCCTTCCCATTTCTAGTCTTCTGATTTCTTGACTGTAGTCTCTGTTCTAATCAATGTTTGATCCATGGGAAATCTTTTACTATTTCAGGTTCCTCATTAACTAGCTTGAATGTATGTAAATCCTCCATGCTCATTGTATTTGTTTTCTTTATGTTCAGCAATAAGACTGCCTTTGTACTTTCTTCTTTGACTTTCTTGAGCAATTGTTCCAAGTCTGTCATGCTTTCTGCTAGTAGTATGGTGTTGTCTTTGTATCTAAGATTGTTGAAGACACAGGCGTAGCTAAAATTTGGCTCAGTTAATCAAAATGGAGATTGTAATTAAGAAATCAAAAGAAGATTAGGACTTGCAAGGGGGACTATGATGCTGTTTTACTCTGTATTTTTAAAATTCTGTTGTACCCCACTCCGAGTATTTTATTAGAGGAGTGAGTTATAAATAAATTTTATTATTATTATTAGTAGTAATAGTAAGTGGTTACTATCTTAGATTGTAAGCCTGAGGGTAAGGTACCATCTATTTTAATTGACTGTACGTACAGCGCTGTGTAAATTTACAGCACTTTATAAATAAAGCTTAATAATAATAATAATAATAATAATAATAATAATAATAATTCCTGGCCGATGACACTGCTTCCTCTGCTGCCCTCTCTTTTGGTGGTCTTTCTTTCACCCGCACAAGCCGCCCTGAGGGTCGAGGAGGTGGGGTTGGCATCTTACTGTCTAAGTCTTGCCAGTTTCAACCCCTTTCTCTTCCCCCCAGCTATTCTTTTCCTTCATTTGAGTCTCATTCTATTAGACTCTTTTCTCCTTTGCAGCTTCGAGTTGCTGTCATTTATCTCCTGGCTCTGCTAACCAATTCCTTTCGGACTTTGAGTCATGGCTCACATTTTTTCTTACAGACTCAGTTCCTTCTCTAATTCTAGGTGACTTTAATATCCACCTTGATGATCCTAAGAATCCTTCAACGTCTCGCTTTAGCTCCCTCTTAGCTTCTTTTGATCTTCAACCTCATTCCAACTCTTCAACCCATTCTTCTGGTCACTGTCTTGACCTAGTTCTCGCTACTAAGTGTGTCATTTCTGACTACTTGGCATCTGACTATCCATTGTCAGATCATCATCTAATTTCTTTTACTCTTACTTATATCCCACCTCCTCGTCATGTTGTTCAACGCACGTTTCGTAATCTTCAGTCTGTTAGTTCTGATCATCTCAGTCAGACCTTGGATTCTTCTCTCGCTTCTCTAAATCT
Source organism: Urosaurus nigricauda (assembly GCA_034509955.1). Taxonomy (NCBI): domain Eukaryota; kingdom Metazoa; phylum Chordata; class Lepidosauria; order Squamata; family Phrynosomatidae; genus Urosaurus; species Urosaurus nigricauda. The sequence continues at coordinate 352,324,864 of JAOEGL010000001.1, read as the reverse complement.
TGGGGACTCTGCTGACTCAGCAATGTCTTTATTCAACTTCACTCTCTCTTCAACCCTTGACAGCTTTGCCCCTCTATCTGTTCGCACGTCCTCCTCTATGTCTAGGCCTCAGCCCTGGCTCTCTCCCATAGTTAGGTTTCTCCGGTCCTTCTCTCGAGCAGCCGAACGCCTTTGGAAAAAGTCCAGGCACTGGGCCGATTTTATTCATTATAAATTTGTTCTTTCATCCTTCTCATGCGCCTTGTCTATGGCAAAACAGAATTACTATAAATCATTGATCTCTGCCAACGAGAGGCGCCCGCAGCACTTGTCCTCCTGCTTCAATTCACTGCTAAAACCTTCTTCTCCCCCTGTCTTTTCATCATTTTCCCCCACTGACTTCGCCAACTACTTCCTTACTAAAGTCACTACTATTTGATCCAAAATTGTTCCTCCTGATTTGCCCCCTACCGCTAATCTCCTAGTGCCTTCTACTAATAAACTCTCTGTGTTTCCACCTGTTTCTCTGGATGAATTCTCTACGCTGCTAAATTCTTCCAAACCTACAACTTGTTCTCTTGATCCTATCCCCTCCCATCTTCTAATCTCTATAACCCCTTCCTTTCTGTCCTCACTCCTCCATATCTTTAATCTCTCTCTTTCTTCAGGTTCCTTCCCTTTGGACTTCAAACATGCTCTTGTTTCCCCAGTTCTGAAGAAACCCTCTCTCGCCCCCTCTTCTTTGTCTAGCTATCATCTGATCTCCCTTTTTCCTTTTCTCTCTAAGGTTCTGGAACAGGTAGTTTATTCTCGCTGTCTTGAGTTTCTCGAAGCCAACTCCATCCTGGACCCTTTTCAGTCTGGTTTCCGCCCACGGCACTCTACAGAGACGGCCCTCACCAAGATCTCAAATGATCTCTTGCAGGCCAAGGTGAATGGCCTCTACTCTATTCTCATTCTTCTTGACTTGTCTGCAGCCTTCGACACCATGGACCACTGTCTCGTGCTCGACTTACTTTCTGACCTTGGGTTCTCCGACTCTGTTCTCAACTGGTTTAATTCCTACTTGTCAGATAGATCCTTTGCTGTGGTCACGGGTGGTCAGACTTCCCCCTCTGTTCCCTTATCTGTTGGAGTCCTCCAGGGCTCTGTCCTGGGCCCCCTTTTGTTCTCTCTGTACACATTGTCCCTTGGTAAACTCATCAGTTCTTTTGGTTTCTCCTATCATCTGTACGCCGATGACACTCAGCTGTATCTTTCCACCCCTGACCTTTCACCAGGGCTTGAACAGCAAGTTTAATCTTGTCTGGCTGCCATCTTTCAGTGGATGCGGCATCGTCACTTGAAGCTCAACATGTTTAAGACAGAGCTTCTCGTCTTCCCACCTAAGCCCACCCTTCAATACTCATTTTCTGTTTCTGTTGATGGCACTACTATTCAACCGGTTCAGTAAGCCCGCAGTCTTGGTTTCATCTTTGATTCCTCTTTGTCATTTATTCCCCAGATTCAGGCCACCGGCAAGACCTGTAGATTCTCTCTTTACAACATTGCTGAAATCCGTCCACTCCTCTCAGCCTCCACCGCCAAGACTCTGGTCCATGCCCTAGTGGTTTCACGACTAGATTATTGTAACCTTTTTCTGACAGGGCTTCCTCTCTCTCACCTCCATCCTTTAATCTCTATCCAGAACTCAGCTGCCTGTATCATCACATCTGCTCACCGCTTTGACCATGTTTCTCCTCTCTTATCCTCCCTTCACTGGCTCCCCTTCCCCTTAAGCATCCAGTACAAGCTTTTGCTGTTGACTTTCAAAGCCCTCCATGAACTGGCCCCTCCTTACTTGTCTGAATTTCTTTCTCCTCACACTCCTTCTCGTACCCTCCGTTCTGGTAGTCAAGGTCTCCTGTCCCAGCCGAGGATTTCCACTGCTCTGTCCCGGATTCGTCCCTTCTCACTTGCTGTCCCTCAGTCCTGGAACTTTCTTCCCCCACATGCATGCCTCATCACTTCTCTAACCAGGTTCAAAACTGAGTTAAAGACTATATTATTTAGGGAAGCATTCCCAGGACTGTGCCATCTGCCCCAGGATGCCTCCTTTTAACTATGTATTAAGAACCTAAGCCCTCCCTCCTGTCCATCTGTCTTGGTCCAGGCCCCAGAGGGAGAGAAGAACCAGTGGACCTCATCCCCTTCCCACCACCTTTCCTTTCTCCTTTTGTGTTGTCTCTTCTAGATTTTAAGCCTGAGGGCAGGGATCTGTCTAACTATAAGATTGTATGTGCAGCACTGTGCAAATTTACAACGCTATATAAATAAATAAATAAATAAATAATTCAAATGAGAAAGCCCTATATAATATTGAGGCCACCAGAAGTTCATAGGTGACCTGAAGGGACATACACACACAAAGGCATATCATGAAGTATCAAAGTCAAAATCATCCACCCTAAACATTAGTAAATCTTTGCCAGTGGCCATGCTGGCCAGGGAGTTGTAGTAACTTTACATTTTTAGTTGCTGGCTTCTTATGGTCTTTTCACACTGCACAATTATATCGCTGTGATTCCACTTTAACTAGCATAGCTGCATCCTATTGAACCCAGGGTCTGTAGGATGAGGAGGCACTGGAGCGCTCTGACAGAGCTTTTAAAATATATCAACAAACTACAGATCCTAGGATTTAACAGGAGGGAGCTATTGTAGTTCTGGTGATATCAAAGTACTATAATAGTGACTGTGAAAAGGACTCTGAGAAGCACCAGATCATATGTTTTAGGTAGGAGAGCCTTTTCTTGAATTGTGCTTGCTGTGTGCTTGCTCGCTCTTTCTCTTTCTTTCTTTCTTTCTTTCTTTCTCTATCTTTTAAAATAATTAATTACTAGAACACATATTAAGTAACAGAATGAAGAAAACAACCAGGAGCAATAATCTGTGTGACAAGGGGTGCATCTACACTGTAGAAACAATGACGTTTGACACCACTTTGACTCTTATGGATTCATCCTACAGGATCTTGGGATTTGTAGTTTTGTGAGGAATCAGCACTCTTTGGTAGAGAAGATCATGTAAAACTAAAAATCCCAGTATTCCATAAAATGGAGCTAGGACTAGTTAACACCTAAACCAGTTGCCAAATATTAGTTCAACTGGTAAATCCCAGCTGGAGATAAAATAACCAGGTAACTAGAGCTAGTTGTTTGTCGTCTCACTGTATTTCTTTCAGAACATTTCATGCATTACATGTTTATGTAGGCATCTAAAATTGTCCAATATGGGATGCAGTGGAGAGACAACAGGTTCCTACAGAGGAAAGGAGTTGCCATGGCTTCCTTCAGAGGAGGGACTTGGTGGTAGGGAAATTCAGGTTTCTTGCCCTACAATGTGTCATGTAGGCTGCAGGCATTGCTTACCCCAGGATTTGAAGCCCTATTTGTTTTTCCATTCTGTTTAAACAATCTGTTTATTTAAACCATAAAAAGGAGTTGCTATCAAGAGTCTGCTTTGCCTAAGGCCACAGTTAGGAACTTGTCTGGAAGACCAGTTTTCATTTCCACCTACCCTTAGCTAGTTTTCTTTTTAAAAAAAATAAAATTAAAATATGCAGGGCGTATGGGGAGACAGTGGGATTCAGCTTGGCATTCTGCACCTATATAAACAACAAGCTGGAACCCCTTGACAGAAGGGTTTCTCAATGGGGAATCTGGAAGTGGTTTTGCAACAAATAAAAGGCATGGAAAAATAAGAAGTGACCAGACTGTTGGAAAAAGCATTAGAGTATTCAGGTTTCTTGTTTCATCAGAAAAACATCTAAAAGGGGGGGGGGGGATAGATGGATCCCCACTGGGAAGTCCGTAGTATAACTAGGGTTGCCATACACAAGAGCATCTCCTCATTTGTTTTACAGTGAGGATGGGCAGTAAACTGGTTTAATCTTAGCGATCTCAAAGAGATTTCAAATGGAAATCTGGTTTCTTCCTAAATGTCCTCTGTTTAAGGATAAGGTTTTCAATCTTTCTTGTAGCTCTTGGGTAGAGGATGGATTTTTTTTTCCTGGGAGACTCTAGTTACCAGAATCCCCAGCCAGGATAGCTACTAATTATGAAGTCTCAGGGATTCTGGCAGCTGTAATACCAAAGAGTAACTTTGCCAGGATCAACTCTTGAGAACCCAAAATATACAGTTTTTTTAAAAACAGAATCAGGAAACTAGAAAAGCATGGAATAGTGTAAACACAGCAAAGAAAAGACACATGCAAAAATGCATGCAGACAAAAAGCAAATGTAGCTGCCACTGTGGTGCAGTGGTTTGAGTGTTGAATTGGCACTCTGAGAGATGAGGGTTTGAATTTCTGTTCACAGAGTAGTCTCTGATAGTGCTGGCTCTTCAGCTTAGTAATGGAGATGAGCACCGCCCCCTATGGTCAAACATGACTTAACAACCTTGTCAATGGGGAATACCTTTACCTTTTAGCTACAGAAAGCCACTTGGTGATCTCGAGTATGTCATATGTCTCAGCCTCAGAGGAAGGTGAAACAGATCTTGCCAGAAGAATGTCATGATAGGTACACTTTTGGGTCTCCAACAAGCTTCATGCAGAGCTACCAAAGGAACATGTTGCAAACAATATAGTGAATGGCAACTAGTTATTCTGGTTCATAATGACCATGGAGAAGCTACATAAATTCATCCTAGACAAAGAGGAAATCAATATAGTAATAGAGTCCTTGAATCACACATTGATCAGAATGGAGATTGCAGTCAAGAAATCAGAAGAAGATTAGGAATGGGAAGGGTGGCTATGAAAGAACTAGACAAGATTCTAAAATGTAAATATAAACAACTGAAAACTACAGTTAGAATCATCCAGTGAATATTCTCCACCACCATGTACAGATATGGGGGCTGGACAGTGAAGAAAGCGAATAAGAAGAAAATCAACTCATTTGAAATGTGGTGCTAGAGAACAGTGCTGAGGATACTCTGGACAGCCAAGTAGACAAACAAATGGGTTCTTTGATAACATTGAAGCTGTTGTACTTTGGCCCCCATCATAAGAAGGCATAATTCATTAGGAAAGCAATGATGCTAGGAAAGGTAGAGATATATAACCCGACTTACTGCTCCCAAATTCAAGCCGAATACGGGCAGCATCCTGATCCTATTGCATGGCTTTTGTTGCCAAATCTGCCCTGCAAGTACAACCTGGCTGCAGCCTGCATCTCTTAACACGCTTCAGTGGCCATTTTTCAAAGTCAGGAGCTTTTCTGCTTTGAAAAATGGCTGCTGAAGCATGTTAAGGGGTCTGGGCTGCAGCCAGACTGTACTCACATGGCGGATTTGGCAAAACAACAACAACAACAAAAACCATTTGATAGGACCAAGATGCAGCCTGAATTAGGCTTGAATGTGGGAGCAGTTAAGTTGCATTATATAGCAGTGAGAGAAGTCCTGAACATTGTGAGTTGAGGAGAAGGATCTGAAATAAATCCAAAGATGTCAAGCCTGTGTGGGACCCCAGCAACTGACATTTTCACCCACACCTTACTCTTTGGTTTGATAACACATCACTTGAATCTCACAATCGTGCCTCTTGCTCACATATATCTGGAGCTGCATCTGTTTGTAATGGTACCTCAACTCCATAGGTCAGGTGTTATGCTTGCAAAACATTATTTGCTGGGAAGCAACAAACATCTATCCTCATCATGAACACCACATGACTTAATGAAAGGTCTTGTTGCTCAGCAACTTTATCACTGGAGTGACTGGAGGTGAAAAAATGTTCTAGGAACTTTAAGGAACAAACAACTGTTTAAAACAACTATTTCAAATGGCAGTCTGCTTGTGTTTGTTCTTAAGCATCCCTTAAAGTCCAGTAAGCATCATAGTGAAGTGGTTATAGTCCACTGGACTGTAAATATTTAAATCATTTTACACAAGGATTTAAAAGCCAAAATTAAGTATCCCAACAGTTTTGCAAAGCACAGCAGTACTATCCTTTTAAACATTTGAACTGTGACCAGCAAACAGGCACTGTAAGTGAGTTGAAATGGGAAACATCTGGCAAAGCCAATGTGGCTGCTGCACTCAATGAGGAAGTGAAAAGAAAAAGGGATATGGATAAACAATGGAAGGAAGGACAAAACACCCTGAAAGACTACAGATCTGTAGCCCAAGCTTGTAGGAATAGCATAAGGAAAATCAAAGCTCAGATTGAGCTGAGACTGGCTAGGCAAGTGTTAGAACAATCCGCATACCTCATGCTATATTTGGGGGTCTCCCTCTTTTTATATTTTATATCCGGAGCCAGCATGTTCTAAAGAGATCATGATGATCTTTTGGAACCCATAGTGAAGTTCCTACAAAAAGCAGCAATGACCCAAGGGCATGTGTATTATCTAGGTAATAATACAATCGTTGAAAGGGTGTGCTGACTATTTCTTCACCTTGGACTGTTTTGCATTTGGAGGTCTTATTGCACTGAAGTAGTAAACCAGGTCATTCTGCCTACCCAGAGATCAAACAGCAGAAATAGGGATGCTAGCGATAAACAAAAGAGCCCAATGCTTATATAGTGTAATATTGTTAACACACTTTAACACTTTGACGATAACTCCTGAATAATAATTTTAAAAATCTCAATGGAAACTGGGGTAAGGCAATTTCTGAAATGTTGCCCAAGTCTAGATGTGACATGTGACTTGGGCAAGGAGTGGAGAAAGAACAAAGGTGGGGAGTGAGGGAAACCTTGGATATTGCAAGAACACACACACACACACACACAAATGAGTATGTAGGTAAACTCTAAACAGAAACAACTGGAAAGTCTCAATGTTTCCAGAAACTTTTTCCTTATCTGGATAAGCCTTAAGTTGGAATTACATCATAATAAGTCACTAACAGGATGCCAGCCAAATTATTGCTTTTTGCAATAATTAAGGCATAAGAAATTATAGCACATGTTTTTGTCTTGAGCTGGGCATGGGCTGGGTATTGGCACAAATTTCTTAAAAATTGATCCGCACTTCTCCCAGAAATTCCCATTCTTTGCAAAGTCCAGATTGGTTACATGATGCCTCTGAGCTGTTCATGGAGGTGTGTGATAACATCAGTTTTTAAAGCGGTTTATGCCCATGGCCATCTTGAGAGAAAACCATGTACACAGTGTAAAAAGCTGATAGGAAGAAAATCAACTCATTTGAGAGGTTGTGCTGGAGAAGAGTGCTGACGTATACCGTAGCAGGCCAAGAAGACAAACAAATGGGTCCTAGAACAGATCAAGCCTGAATTCTCCCTGGAAACACCTCCTAGGGTGTTCAGCCCCCAAATTGAGGCTTTGGGCACATCATGGGAAGGCATAATTCACTGAAAAAGGCAATAATGTTAGGAAAGGTAGAGAGTAGTAGAAAGAGAGGAAGACCACATCCTAGATTGCTAGATTCAATCAGGCAGGCCATAGGCTTGAATCTAGGGTCCAAAACACACAGTAGAAATAATCCAGGTTGAGACTGTTTTAACTGCCCTGTACACACACTGTGCTTTCCATTTTTGGCACATCTTTGAAAACAAATCATACGTCATAAGGATGGTGGGCTACACACATGTAGGCATGACCTCAGAGTTGTTTGGTTAATTTTAAAAAGCCATGAGATATTGGGGTGGGGAGGCATGTATTAGAGGTGGGATGACCTAGAAAATGCTGGCGTGATGGGCAGAATGTGAGAATTCATGAAAGACAAAAGCAGAAACCTTTAAATGACCTTGCAAAGTTGGTTGAAGTAATTCATGGTGACATCCCAGTAGATTCATGACCCCTGGGCCAGTTACTATGTCCTGGCTGCCACAGACTTTATGAAAGTAAAGTGAGGCGATTTCCAGTATAAGCCAATTGTAGTGTGTTACAAATTATAAAATAATAAGACCATACTGCATAACCAATGATTTTTTTTTGTGTTGATCAACTGTTAGTATCAAACAAAGAGCAGTATGGATCAGAGAAGATTTACAATTTTTCTAAGGGGCTGATGGTATTGTACATGGTTGTCTTAACATCCTGCCCAGCCCAGTTCAAATTTTGGCCTACTAAAGAAGTAAAGCTGTTGAATTTTGGCCACATCATGAGAAGGCACTACTCATTAGAAACAACAACAACAATAATACTAGAGATGGTAGAGGGTAGTAGAAAGAGAAGAGGACTGCATGCCAGATGGAAAGACTCTGTTAGGAAGGTCACAGGTATAAATTTACAGGAATTAAGCAGAGTAGTGGAGAATAGGAAGTCTTGGAGATGTCTCATTCATAGGGTCACCATGAGTTGGGATGAGCTCAAGTGTGGTTAATAACAACAACAAAGTAGGTTAGATAGTGATTGTCCCAAGAAAACCTCTTTCATTTCAGTGGCTGAGCTGACTGGAATTCAGGCATATCAATAATATAGGAATAGTTGTACTGGGTCAAATGAAAAGCCAATCTAGTTCTGTATTCTGTCCCCACAATGGGCAACCAAATGGCTATGGGAAGTCCATATGTAGGTCATGAGTGTTTTAGCTCCTCCTCACTCATGTTTCCCAATGACTGATATTGAGAGGGTTGCTGCCTCTAATACTGGAGGGGTATACAGCCATAATGACTAGTAGCTATTGATAGTCTTTTCAACTACAATATTCATTTTTATTCTGCTGCAATACATAAGATAGCTCGTGCTTTGAATTCATCTATCATATATTTATTTCACCCTTCCTCCAAAGAGCTCAAGCACAACCCATGTGGGAGCTACCCCATGTCAGGGCCTTCTCAGTGAGTCAGTGACCAGAGAAGACCTGCCTGTGCTTTATTTCTGATTTCTGTATACACCAGAGACTCTTTTTTATGGCATTGGAAGTCCATAGCATTATCCAAAACCATTGTTTGTAATTTCTGACACCATGATAAACTAGTTTGTGGAAATCATGGTTTGCTGACTTTCTTTAGACTGCTATTTTATACCATGTTTTGTTAGGTGCTCTTAAGCCAAAGTTTGTCCACTAGTACATTTTTAAAAATTGGAACTGTAGCTGCTGCATATGACATCTGAATAGAGCCCATTATACTTCTCCAAAGTCTTTTCATAGATCTTTTCAGCTCTATGCTTCTTTTTCTCTTTCCTGAGCTATGCATTCGAGAACAGCGATGCACCCTTTGATGTACAAAAGAGGCAGTGTTGATGGCATTGCTTCATTCTCTCAATGGTTTTTCTTGTTTCAGTTTCTAACATTCCTAGTTAAGAAAGCGCCAAATCCCATCCCAGCATTTTCTGCTGTAATTGGTACTAACAAGCCACAGTGAAGTTTTCTTTTTCTTTTTTTAAAAAATGTGTTTAAAAGATTTGGCAAAAGAGTATTTTTAGGCTTGTGGATTAACATGCACTAACCCATTCCCTCCTTCCCCCCACACTTGATCCTTACAGATTTGCCTGAGTCATGGATTTCTTACTAGGCTTGTTAACTCTGTTATTTTTTTTCAAGCCACTAGAATAAAGAAATCTTTTACTGAGAGCCACTCATCAGGATTTAAGCCATGAATAGACTGAACAACCTCACTGGCTCCCCTTGGGGGTGACCTCTGACCCCACTGGGTCAGATGGCGATGCATCTTTAGCCTCCTAAATGAAGCAAGATGATGGCTCAAAACAAGCGTTTTCTCTGTCCCTGCAGATGCACTAAACCGGTGACAGGCGGGATAAAAGATGGTCTCTGTTGGCATTTTATTTTCACAGCTGTTTTTCTACAAAATTTGGTGTGTGTGTGGTGGGGGCGGGTGGAATGATAAAGTAGATAGAATATCAAAGGCTATGGAAACTGTTATGAGAAGGAAACGCCAGCCCAAGAGTCTAGCAAGATCTGGTCTATATCCTTCTTTTATGATTCCAGAGTGTGATTTCCAACTGGGACTTTATTCCCCATTGCACAGCAAGTGAAGTGAAGTGTCAAAGGATTCCAGAACAAAAGAGCAGCAAAAGTGATTTAAAATAAAATACAGTACCTGCAGTCTTGATAGTAACTTTTCTTTAGGACCATTTCACACACTTTGTTGTTCATACTGTGAAAATAACTTGGACTTATGGAGATCCTATAAATGAGAGACCTCCTAGTTACCCTGTCCTCCACCGCCGTACTCAGATCTTGAAGACTCAGGGCCATAGCTTCCTTGATTGAGTGTATTCATCTGGAATGTGGTCTTTCTCTTTTCCCATTGCCATCCACTTTATCAAGCATTATTGTCTTTTCTAGTGAGTCATGTCTTCTTATGATATGGCCAAAGTATGACAGCCTCAGTTTAGTCATCTTGGCTTCTAGAAAGAGTTCAGGCCTGATTTGCTCTAGGAGTCAGTTATTGTCTTTTTAGCAATTCTTGATACTTGCAGAACTCTTCTCCAGCACCACAGCATATATAAGCTATCAGCTTTCTTCATTGTCCAGTTTTTACAACCATACGTAAAAATGGGGAATACCATGGCATGGACCATGCTGACTTTAGTATTCAGTTATATAACTTTGCACTTCAGGATCTTGTCTAGTTCCTTCATAGCTGCCCTTCCAAGTCCTAGTCTTCTGATTTCTTGACTGCAGACTCCATTCAGGTTGATGTTTAAGCCCAAGTATGAAAAGTCTTGAACTATTCCAACCTCTTCATTATGTAGATCAGTTCAACAATATACCTTTGCACTTCAGGATCTTGTCTAATTCCTTCATAACTGCCCTTCCAAGTCCTAGATTTCTTGGTTGCAGTCTCCATTCTGACTAATGATTGAGGCAAGATATAGAAAATTCTGAACTATCTTGATGTCTTCATCATCTGCTTTAAAGTTATGTAAATAATCTGTAACCATTGTTTTTGTTTTCTTATTGTTCATTTGTAAACCTACATTTGCCCTTTTTGTGACAACTTTCATCAATAAGCATTCCAAGTTGTGATATTTTCTGCTAGTAGTATGGTGTTATCTGCATATCTTATACTGTTCATATTCCTTCCTCCAGTTTTCACACCTCCTTCTATGTAGTATCAAACTAGTCTCAAACTCAACAGAAAGGTGCAGCCAGTCATGGCTTCATATGTATCTGTAAGCTACAGGGAAAACAGAAGTAGGCAGGTAACTTCAGGAATTGCATATCTAGGAGTTGCTGGATTGTAACAACTTTTTCTGTGCTTTTCCGGGCTATTTCAACATGAAAGAAGAAACACTGAAAAAAAAAATTGGCTATCAGTCCTGGAAAACACCACAATCAAGACTCAGCACATGCAAATAAACACCACCCAAGGTTTCCCTGCAGACAATGGGTTACTAAATAAATAGGCACACATTTATCTTCCCACTTATCCTCCCACCCTGGGGCCTTGCAATTCAAGAATATACCAACACACCAATTTACATGTAAATTACTACCTCCCAACCAAGGGTCACACAGTATATATACCTCACTCACTTCCATGCCACTACTCTCTGAAGATGCCAGCCATAGATGCAGGAATAAATTCTTCCAAAACACTGCCACATAGCTCAGAAAACTATGAACGCCAGCCATGAAAGCCTTCGACTTCAAATTGCTAAAGGTTCTTGTCCTTCTGTTTAATGCAGCTTTCGTTTACCCTACTGAAATGTGCTTTGCAATAACTTGTATGCAAAGGTATGTGAATGCTTATATGAAGATATATTATGTGAATGCTTATATGAAGATAGCTTAGATTAGAACAGAGGTGGGCAATGGTGGGAGGTGAAGGGGCAGTATTACCCCCTAGGAGATCTGGGGGACTACATCTCATCACCACACACCCTGACCATCAAAAAAGCTGAGACCCTTTTTTCCCCTAATGTATTTCCACCACGTTTTAGTCCCCCAGGCCATATTAAGGCCAGACGAAGCCTTTTTTATGGTTTATAAAAGGCCTTTTCCAGGCCTAGAATGGCCTAGCCCCCTCCCCCATGTAGCATAAATGCCCTCGGTGCTCCCCAATACATTTTGGGGATAATTTTTTTTAACAGAAAATATTTTTGTGCATTTTTAGTATCCCTGTGGGGTACGGAGGGGCAAAAAATGGCTATGCATGCTGTACTTTGACTTTTTATTTATTCAGAGGCCTAAGTTTTGGAAACAAGGATATCTATGTGTGCTCCTTCAGTCAAGTACCACCTCTGTTTGAATGTATCATGTTTTTCAAGAGTTGAGAACTCAGATAAGGTGGAGGGCTGGAGTCTTCATTTCCAATCCCTCCATAGGGTATGGCTATATTCTCCTGGGGTCACTGGTGTCACTATGTACAGTCTGCCCTCCTTATCCATGAATTTTTTACCCACAGATTCAAGCATCCACAGCTTGAAAATATTCCAAAACTAAGTATAAATTCCAAATGGCAAACCTTGATTTTTCTATTTTATATAAGGGACACCATTTTACTATGCCACTGTATTTAATGGGACTTTACCATCCATGGATTATGTTATCCATGAGGGGTCATGGAACCAAACCCCAGTGGATAACAAGGGCCCACTCTACAGACTGCATGCAACCTGCACATAGTGAAACCAACCCTCCACATCCAGCAACCAAGGTTAGATGGAACTTTATTTGCCCCATTCCTGTCCCCATGTGGGATGACATGGGAGAGACCAAGCCTTGTGAAGATCCAAATGCCCAGTGCAGGAACTTTCCTGTAGCTAATGCATGGAAGGAGGATGGAGGTGGGAATCATGTGGACTTCTAATGCCATTGGTCCACACTCTCCAAGAACACTGTCAGTGCTACCAATTCAGCATCTGGCAGGCTTCATAATCCCCACCTCTTGTCTAGAAAGACATATCACATGTGACACTCCTAGGAGGTCACCAACTGGGTGTGGATTGGCCTTTCCCTTTTTTGCTGCTGTTCAGCTGGCACTTCCAGAACTTTTTCTCTTCTTTGTGATACATTTCCTGCTTTTGTTTATGTTGTTGGCCAATCATACTGAACTCACAGTGGTGTTACGCACTCAAATCCCAGTTGACATGGAACACATGTAACGGGTGCTATTACGGGTGGACATTTCTATAGGCATCTGGATGAAAATTGTAGGGAGAGAATTCTGAATAAGACTGGCCTTTGTACCAATCCAAAGCAAGGCACATCGGTTCTTAAGTCCAATTAAAATTTAATCAAATTTATTTCGGAGTAGATGATTGTGTTGAGACTTGCAGAAGCATAAAAAATTGCATCCAAACATATCTGGGTGCAAGGTGTGTGTATTTGAAAACACCCAAATTTAATGACATCCAGGAGGCCAACTAGGTTAAGAAGGATAATTGTGAAAAGTAGTTGTTGTGCAGATTAGCAGGAGATTGTCCCCTCCTTTGGGGGAAGTAAGTAAATTGCATGATGATGTCTAATGCTTTATCCAAGCAATCATTGCTGAAATCCCCTTGTCATGCAAAGCACTCAACTGTCTCCTTCATCAGTTTTATCAATGGCTGGGTGAATGGACTTCAAAAACCACCCCCATTGTTCATGGAAAGGCTTTTCAAGTGTAAGCAAGAGAGAGAGAAAGAATGCTTTCCCATCATTGCTGGGAAGATGCCAAATATCTTTAGCAATTCACCCAGTTAATATGTATTGACTAGTCACTGAAATGAATCTAATCACACTTTAAATGGAGGGGAAGAGAAACCTTTTGGATTTAAAGGAAGGGGAGGACTCTAGTCTTTTTTGGGTGCATTTTTCTTTTCTTTTCTAATATGCAGGCTGTTGAGGTGAACAAGCTCAATCATTCAGGAGATGCAAGTCATATTATTTTCAGAGCTGCAGGAGGAGATGTCATCACCACTATCATATATTTTTATGAACTATGACAGATGAATACAGTCAAGCAAAGTAAACTTTCAACCCTGAAACAAAGCAGGCATAGATAAAATAAATGTGCAGTCCTTCTTACAAGCCCAGCCACCACAGTTTACTTTACAGTTTTAATCTGTATCCTATTTTTACTGTTGTAATCCGCTTGGATTCCCTGAGATTAAGTGGAATAGAAACAACAACAACAACAACAATTATTATTATTATTACAGGTCCTGTTCCTTAATTTTATTTTGCTGCCAAAACCAAAAGAGCCACCTTGTGCATTGGAAAGACATTTGGATGACTCAAAAGCAAAGAAAACCATTTCTGTGACAGCAGAGCACTCTTGTTCTTCCCACAACAGCACATGGGTTTTGTAGGGTTATCTGTGCAGAAACCTGAAAATACGAAAGAGGTTATTTACTCTTGAGGCATTCTGAATCTGTAAATAATTTCATCTAGATAATGTCTTACAGTTTTAGTTTAAAAATGTAGCCCTATTAGCATTTTTGTGATTACCAGTGTAGTTGTCAGTTATGATGCAGTCCCTGTGAATGAAAAAGAAAGAATACTACAACATCCAAAATTAAGTGGGTTTTTGGGTACTGCCCCCCCACTGCATTGAGTGCATTTGGTGCGCATGTGAACACCAAGGATTCAACCCGGATTCATCCTGGATTATTTTTGTAGTGTGAATGGGGCCTTGTCTATGAAAGCTTATACTGCAACTTAGTTTATACAGTTAGTTTCAAAGGTACTATAGCAGCCTTTTGCATAATATATAAATAAATGAAGATGTGGGATGCGCAATGCCTGAGATGCGATCAGTAATGGGGATCCACCACCATTCTCCCCCATGAGTGCTTAATGGTCCTTAACACAATGCAGAAATAATCCAGTTTGAGACCACTTTAACTACCCTGGCTCAGTGCTAAGGAATCCTGGGAAATGTAGTTTATTGTGGCAACAGAGCTCTCCAATAGAGAATGTTTCACAAAACTACAGATCTCAGAATACCCTGCCATTGAGCCAAGGCAGTTAAAGCAGTCTCAAACTAGATTATTTCTGCAGTGTGTTTTGGACCTGTATGTGGAGAAAGTCAGAAAGTAGTTTACAGTCAACCATGTGCATTAGATGACTGGTGATGTATGAATATATACAAAAGAAAGTAGAAAATCTGAGGCAGCAGCAACAGATCCTCCTCCAGCTTCTCCTTCTTCTTCCTCCCCCAGCAGAGCCAGCCTTACCATCACAGAGCCAGCCCTAACCTCAAGCAGTCAATGGGAAAATAGGCATGGCAGTGAGGGGGACATGGCAATGAATCCACACAGACATCAACCAGATGCATACTCCTAGGATCCTCTTAATATATATATCAAAGTTCATCCAACTAGGTTTCCTAGTCTTGGAGTTGTAGGTTAGAAAGGTAGACATATGTCCTCTTGTTCTTATGCACATAGCATGTTCAATATAAATGGTGCTGAACAAAAGCAAAACAGTCTACGGTTGCATTTGCACTGCAGAAATAGTCTGGTTTGACACCACTTTAACTGCCATGGCTCAGTGCTTTGGAATTCTGGGAGAGCTCTGGTGCCACAACAAACTATAGTTCCTAGAATTCCACAGCACTGAGCCATGGCAGTTCAAGTGGTGTCAAACTGGATTATTTCTGCATTGTGGGTGCACCCTACAAAAGCTTATGCTTCAACTTTTCTCTCAGTCTCAATGGTGCTGCTGGATCCCTTTGCAGGAGCAAATCAGCAACAATGACAAAAGAAACAGATCTGTGCATGAAGTCACATACAATCAAAATATCAAAGATGTAGAGAGCCAGGATGGTGTAGTGCTTTGGGTGTTAGACACTGGGAGGCCAGGGTTTGAATCCCTGTTCCACCAAGGAAACCCACTGTGTAAGCTTGGGCAAGTCATATTCTCTCAGTCTCAGGAAGGCAAGGCCAAACTCTCTTGGAACCAATTCTGCCAATGATAGGTTCACTTTAGGGTACCCATCAGTCAGAAATAACTTGAAGACACACAAGAACCAAGAATCAGTATGTGGAGAGATCTTGTAGCACCTTTAAGGGACTAACTGAAAGAAGCTGGCAACACAAGCTTTTGTAGACTAATGTCTACTTCCCCCAAATGCATCTGAGGAAATAGTCTATGAAAACTCATGCTGCCAACTTCTTTCTTTCAGTTAGTCTCAAAGGTGCTACAAGATCTCATTCTACATACTGCTACATACTGATTCCACAGACTAACATGGTTATATCTTTGAACAATCAAGAATGTGTGAGGGAGGAAGAGGAGGAGGCAGCAATGAATGTGAACAAAGGAGCAATTTCAGTATGCAGATACAGAGTTTCATTTCAGTTTAACAGGGACTGTGTGGTTGGGTGAGTTTTAAAAAATTAGAACAGAAATGGTGATTGATGTCACCTGTCAAAACGCTAGGATGCTTGAGGAGATCTCCACCTTGTGACATGTGAATGAAATGATAATGTGGTTTTCAAGTTATCCTATTGTTTGTGACAGATCAGCAATTCAGGGAAAAAGTGGACAACATTTAGCCTGTAGCTTATATACCGTCTCCCCATTTCTGTGGTCCCCTGGGTATCACCAAACCCCACAGCTGTCACTGCTGAGGAAAAAAAATAATGTTAAGAATAAGCAGAACTAGACTGTTGGAAACGTCCATAAAGTGCAATGTTCCGCTTTGGGGAATTGTGTATCCTATGGGCTTAATCCAGCACTGGGAAGGGGATATCCAAGGTACCATTTGGGATCCCACTGAACCCCCGATTACCCAGCAACCCCCCCCCCCCCAATTTTTGACTGAAGAAATGTTTTGGGGCAAAAAGCACACACATCTCACTTGCATGGATTTAACAAAACAGTGTGGGGTGTGGGAAGCACTGAAACAAGCTTCCTTCCAAAACATGACTGTGGCAGTCTATTGCAGCCACCTGGAGCTTTGGGGGCCTCCAAAATGAGATGCTGTCATGTGCTGGACTATATGGATCTTGTCTACTACTTTGTTGGTTTTGTTTTTTGTTGCTGTTGTTGCTGTGTATCTTCAAGTTATTTCTGATTTATGGCAACCCTAAGGTGAACCTCTGTAAGGTGACCTGATCACAGGGGTTTTTTTTTTTTTGGCAAGAAGTTCAGAAGGGGTTCGCTTTTGCCTTCCTCTAAGGCTGAGAGAGTATGACTTGCTCAAGAGGTTTCCATGGCTGAAGAGGGATCTAAACTGTACCCTCCCAGTATCCTAGTCCAGTGCTCAAACCAGTACACAAATCTGGCTCTCATATCCACAACTGTTCTAAAGCAAGATGCACAACTATGCTTTAGTGAAAGTTTGCCTCTCTCTCTCTCTCTCTCTCTCTCTCTCTCTGTGTGTGTGTGTGTGTGTGTTTAAAACTGAAGGTTAACATCAGTTACTTCTGATTTGAGTAAAAAAAGAAAACAATACCACATTGTTTTGTGGGGTATGGCCTATAGTAGATCCCAAGGAATGCATAAAATTGTCTCTTGGCCAATTCAGGTTGTTTTACAGGTAGTCCAGTAAATGAGGCAGATAATTAAGTATGCTCCAGATACTTCTTTCCTGGTCTTTGGTGGAGGTCCAGCATCCCTTTAGCTCAGTGGTTCTTAACCTTGTTTGGATCATAGATGGCTTTGGTAATCTGATGAAAGATCTCTTGTTAAAACAAAGTGTCACAAGTTGAACCAACACACTTGGGGAAAAAAGTACCACCAAGTTTCACAGCTCATTTCTGAGTATCTCTGTACAGGACACTGCAGTCGATCTGATCCTGATAAAAGTGTTGTGCTGTGTACCATTACTTTATATATACATACAGATTGTCATGATGAATTATATTTCAGAAAACAGATGAGAGCACGGGAAGGACTAAAGGACACATTCTTTCATTATTTGTACTGGACTAACAAAATGTCTAGAGAAACTATGGTTTTCATTCCCTGTACTTGATAGAGACTGTGTACACTGAAACCACTATATTGTTTTAAAACTAAGAGGGTTATTGATGAATCTGTAAAATAAAACAAAACAGTTAATTGACTGGGGCGCTAGGACTAAACATTTATTTCATTTTATCAGCTTGACCTGTTGATGTCACGTTCATGCATTGCTTCAGTAGCATCATGATGGCACTCCATTGGTAAAACTTGCAGTTAACAATCTGGTGAAGCATGCCATATGATCAGGCACTAAGATTCCATTAATCAATTGGCAATCCTGTTAGCAATTATCTGACTTGTGTAAATTGATGCTGTATTGAGCCCAAACAGGTTTTCTGCTCTTGTTAAATTTCCCAGGGGAACGCTGCTGGAGTCAATGTGTCTGTATCCAAAGGCAGTTCGACAACAGTCAAATAACTAACAACTAACAAACTAGTCCCCCATTGATCCCAAATGGGACCTAGGATTGGTGTTACTGGAGAAAATACATGCCAGCTCTGATGTCATGTTTTTCACAATAGAATGGTTTTGGAATGATCCCCATAAAGAGATACGTCTGGACATTGTTAAACATTAATAGGGATACTTCATGCAAAATTGTGGAGTAAGATACTTGCTCCCCTCTGATTCCTTCTCATGCATATTTCCTGATAAAGGTCAGGAAAGTCCCCATTCGTGAAAAACAAAACAAAACAAAACACTGCTATGGTAGATAATTTGGAGAGAATAGATCTAGAGTCATGTGTTATAATCAGACGTGATATTGCAAGATGAATGAACTATAGTAGAGTGTAACATTTCTTTACTTACAATATTCTGAACTTTTAACCTAAAGCCACTGCTTCTCCCAACTAGAGTAGCCTTATTGAGTCAATGGGACTTAAATGCATGCTTACTTACCATTCAGCAGTTGATCCAGTGGTTGTACTTTAGTTGGGATTGGCAACTGGATTTAGGCCTTTGTCTTTAATATTTCTTGATAACCCATATTTCTTTGTTATCTGAATCAGTTTGTCATTTATTTTATTGTAAACTTGCATCTTCTTTTCTTCTTTTATAGGGAAGAAAACTGCTGCTGGAAGGAACCATGCTGGGTTTATTACTGTGTTTCCTTGAAAATAAGACAGTGTCTTATATTAATTTTTGCTCCCAAAGATGTGCGGGGTCTTATTTTTAGGGGATGTCTTATTTTTCCATGAAGAAGAATTCACATTTATTGTTGGGAAAAAAAGAACATTTATTATATATTGTATATATATTTATATACTAAAGGCTTGCTAGGTCTTACTTTTGTGGGATGCCTTATATTTAGCAATTCAGCAAAACCTTTACTACGTCTTATTTTTAGGGGATGTCTTATTTTTGGGGAAACGTGAGTACAGCTATTAACATTTTAAAGCTCATTTCAGTCTGTCTCTTGAGCAATGTAGAGCCCCCCCCCCCCCTTTTCCCTACAACAATCCTGCCTGGTAAGTTAAATGAGCCATCCATAATAATAATAGTAATAAATTTTATTCCTTTCCTCTTCTCCTCAAGCCTTCAGGAAGGGTACAAAATGTCAAAATACAAAACAATTAAAAATATATAAACCCACAGTTAAAACAACAATATAAAATCGTCAAAATGCATTAATAAGAGCTCATATACAAATTAACATACATGATTTAAAATTGACTGGGTAGGTCTGCCAGAAGAGATATGTCTTTAATGATGTTTTAAATGGAGACAGTGTTGCAATGACTTGGATGAAAGAGTAGGGGACATGCTTATCAAATTTGCAGATGACACCAAATTAGGAGGAGTAGCTAATACCCCAAAGGACAGGATGAAAATTCAAAATACTCTTGATAGATTAGAAAGCTGGGCCAATGCTAACAAAATGAATTTCAACATGGAGAAATGTAAGGTACTGCACTTAGAGTAAAAAATAAAAATAAAAATGAAATGCATAGATATAGGATGGGGGGACACCTGGCTTAAGGAGACTGTGTGTGAAAGGGATCTAGGAGTCTTAGTATAGACCACAAGTTGAACATGAGTCAACAGTGTGATGCGGCAGCTCAAAAGACCAGTATGATTCTAGGCTGCATCAACAGAAGTATAGTGTCTAGATCAATGGAAATAATAGTGCCACTCTATTCCGCTTTGGTCAGCCCTCACCTACAATACTCTGTTAAGTTCTTGGCACCACAATTCAAAAAAGATATTGATAAACTGGAGCATGTCCAAAGAAGGGCGACAAAAATGGTGAAGGCCCTGGAAACCATGCCCTGTGAGCAAAGATGTAGGGAGCTGGGTATGTTTAACCTGGAGAAGAGATGGTTAGGAGGTGATAGGATAGCCCTGTTTAAGTATTTGAAGGGGTGTCATATTGAGGATGAGCAAGCCTGTTTTCTGCTTCTCCAGAGAATAGGATCTGGAACAATGGATACAAGACTCAGAAAAAGAGATTCCACCTCAACATTAGGAGGAATTTCCTGACAGTGAGAGCTGTTTGACAGTGGAACACACTTCCCCAGAGTGTGGCGGAGTCTCCTTCCTTAGAGGTTTTTAAACAGAGGTTGGATGGCCATCTATCGGGGATGCTTTGATTGTGAGTTCCTGCATAGCAAGGGGTTGGACTGGATGGTCCTTGTGGTCTCTTCCAACTCTATGATCCCTTCTGGCAGGTCATCCACAGTCTAGAGAAAGCAGACAAAAAAGTTGTCAGGAAAACCATTGCCAGTCTGGTCCTGGCTGGTTGGAGCAAATAATTCCCAGAATACCTGAGTGTACAGGTTAGATTATATGGGACGAGGCAATCCAGCAGCTAACCTCAGCCCAAACCAAGGTGCTAAAACTATCTTGAGATAGGTTTCAGCACTTTGGAGAGCTCCTTTGGATGTCAAGCTAAATCCCAGACTGGATCCAGCACCACACTGACATGGGAGCCACTGCTTTAAAGGGTCAAACAGTAGATGATGGGGGAAAAAAACTTGGCTAGAGTGCTTGCAAAGCCAAGGTAAGGCACAATAGTTCACATTGGGTATAGATGGATAGAGAACCTTGCCTGTTGTATGACTGACTTCTCTGATGCCTATAAATTGCTGGCTAAAGACAGCCAAATTGTATTGCACCAGATTGTTAATTCATTAATTTTAGAAATAGCTTTAAAGACAGGAAGCAGTTCTACAGCTGTTGCCTAGCTATGTTTACTGTAAGATATGAATGTATAAATCAGCTTCCTGCATTTCTAACACCAGGGATAAAGCTGTTGCCTTCCATGTATTTATTTATTATACAAGTTCTCTCTCTCTTATATGGAATTCTGAAATCTGAAATATTCCAAAATCCAAAATTGTCCACATGGGTGCCTGAGATAGGGGCACTATTTTGCTTTCTGATGGTTCAGTGTGCACAAACTTTGCTTCATGCATAAAATGATTAAAAATATTATGTATAAAATTATCGTCAAGCTATGTGTATAAGGTATATATAAAACATAAATGGATTTCATGTTTGGATTTTGGTCACATCTCCAAGATATCTCATGTGAATGCAAATATTCCAAAATCCCCCAAAATAAAAAAAATCCAACTGGTCCCAAGTACTTCTAAGTACTCTTTCAAGTACTCTGAGAGTAAACAATAATGAACTAAATGTCTGACACAGTTCAGAAAAGATTTCCATGTACTGTACTGTATTTATGCTTGACACATTACTCAAAACAACAATGACATGGACCTGGAAGCCCAGCAGGAGACAGATAAAGACATTAGCGTTAGGTCAAATTCAGCTTATAATCCTCACAAATGCTGTCTGGAGCAACATCTTTATGAAACAGAAGAGCAAGAGAGCCAGATGGGGAAGTGAGTTCAGGTGGAAAAAAGCTCTGTCCTCAGTACCCACCTGACATGGCACAGACTGGAGATACACAAGATAACGAACTTAGCTAAGTGACAGAATGAGATGCCTCCAAAGCTGTACAAACAAAGTATTAGTTTGCCAGACCTTTGACACTCAAAATGGTCTTTGGTCTGTTTTTGAAGAATGCATTGTTTCTGTTCTGTTGTTATATTGTCCTTTTATTGTACATCATTTTGGAGAATTTTGGTGAGTGAGTGAAAAGATATTCACAGTATAAATAATTTTTAAAACCTCTTCCATATTTGGATAGTGGAAAGTTGATGAGAGCTGACCTAGGTCCAAAACACACTGCAGACACAATACAGTTTGAGTCTGCTTTAACTGCCCTGGCTTAGTACTAGGGAATTCTGGGAACTGTAGTTTTGTGAGACATTTAGCCTTCTCTGTCAGAGAGCCTATGGTGCCAAAATAAACTGCAATAAACCACAATTCTCAGGATTCCCTAGTACTGATCCAGGGCAGTTTAACAGGGCTCTAAAACTGGATTATTTCTGAAGTGTGTTTTGGAACATAGATCTATATTCCAGTAAACAGTGTCCTGAATAGAACCAGAGCTTGCAAAAGTTGCTTTTTGGGACTTCACTCCCAAAATCTCCCAGGCCATGTGGTGGTTTGGGTGGTTTGTGAGTTGCAATCCAAAAAAGCTAACTTTTCCAAGCTTAGATTGTTCACTCTTATGTAAGTTGGCCCACCACTGTTATTTGGGGATGAATACATGCACTCTGTGCATGCTCAAGGCATTGTTTTTAAATTATTGCTCCACATTGCCTAGGATTGAAGCCTTCTTCTCTTGTTCCCTATTTGAAACAAACCAACAAATGCATTTGTGTGAAATAATTGAGATCAGCTGGTTTCATGAGATTCCATGCCAGAGCCTGCTCACAAAGCCATGCTTGTTCCTTGCCGTGTGTCATCTTGATTTTATTTCCCTGGCAAAAAAGCCTGATGTTTGTTCAAAGGGGACAACACTGACGTCCTTTACACACACACACACACACACACAGAGTTTCTTGGAGTGGAGCAGTTTAATTAGTGGGTTTCCTAGAAGAGCAGTGTTGTGAACTTAATAGCTGGAAAGACAAATGCTTGGCATTTACCATGCAGTTGCTCTTGCTTCAAACATCACATACTGAGACAGATATGCTGAAGGCATATTACATTGCAAAATATGGCTTGGTGAGAAATTGTATCGGGCAGCAGTAGTTGGATAGCTGCAAAAATTGCAGGACTTGTTGCAATCAAGGACCTTTTAATGGGTGAAGCCAGGCAACCTTTCACACTACCAGTAGCGTCACTGGGGTATGTGTGTGGTGGGTGCGGGCCGCACTGGGTGACACCGCAGAAGAGGGTGACACCCCAGGAGAGGAGGGTGACACCTGTTTGGTCCCCGACTCCCTGCAGGTGCTAGGCCCATGTGGAGGCTGCTTGGGCCTGTGTGGGTGCTCCTCTGGGGCCATGTGGGTGCCCCTCTGGCCTATGTGCGTGCACAACTGTGTGGCTCCCATGTGGCCCACAGTCCAGAAGTCTGCTGGAAGGCCCTCTCTGGAAATCCCGCCCTACGCTGGTAGTCACCCGGTGGGGAAATGCCACTGCACACTACACAAATGTAACTCTATGATTCCACTTTAACCAGCATGGTTGTATCCTAGTGAATCCTGTGGGAGGGTGTTTAGTGAGGCATTACAGCTCTCTGGTTGAATATTTTAAATCCTTCCCTGAACTACAGCTCTCATAGGATGTTGCCTTGGCAGTTAAAATGGAATCATAATGCTTTAAAACTGGTTTAAATTAGTGCTGTGTGTAGCATAACTTAATTGTTTTAAATCTTTTAATTATGACTGTTTTTTTAGCACTGTGTAAGCTGCCTCGGGGGGGGGGGGGGGAGCCAGCATGGTGCATTGGTTTAAGTGTTAGTCTGAAGATCAGAATTCAAATCCACACTCAGCCATGGAAACCCACCTTGGGCAAGTTACACTCCCTCAGTCTCAGAGGAAGCCTCAGAGAAAATCAAAGGCAACTCCCTTGTGGAATACCACATACATACATACATACATACACAAACAGTACACACACAGAGTTTGGGAATGTTACCTTTTTTGGACCACAACTCCCAGAATGCTCTAGCTATCATGGCTGGGAACATTTGGTGCTCCTTTTTAGCATAAATTTATGAACACAGCTTGGCGGACATACATTTTTGAATTGCAGCTTCCATAAACGTCCAGGTGGCATGATGACCACAGAAGGCTCCAGGCTTCTGCAACAAGTTAAACTTGAAGTTTAACTTTTGTTGGCTGGTAGAACTGAGATTTGGAGGCTGGGCACAATTGTGGCAAGATAAAGGTTTTCAACCTTAACACAGAGAATTATCTCATGGTGCTAGCTAGCCAAGACAGGGAAGCCACAGTTGGGGCACATTTTTCCATCTGGTATCCACAGATTCAGATCAATCATGTAAAGCCACAGTACTTTGAAACTCTTATCCTTTTCAGTTCTGAAGACCTTTCACAGAACTCTGCTTCCAAAAGAGGCTATCTGCATACTTTACAGGGAGATTTCAAGATATTCCAATTATTGAAAGATATGTAGTTGGGTGAAGTCAGATTGATAAAATAATTAATTACTTGTTATTTTGTCCCCTTTATTCTGCTCCTAGACAAAGATTTGTGTCACCCATTGTTCAATTATATACAGACTGCATACCTCAGAAAGTTATGTAGGTAGTAGTAGGTAGTAGTAGTAGTAGTAGTTAGCTGATATGTGGCTATTTGTCATATAATCGGTAGCCCAATTTGCATTGGCAGCTAAGAAAGTAAGCAACATATTGTAATGTAAATCTTTTACATTTTTGTCAGTTTTTACAAGGGACTGTAAAAATGGATTTAAAGATATGTCTAATATTTTAATAATTCATTTTAAATTATGTTCATGTTTATTCCATGCATTGTAAACGTCTTTGGCTATATACAATAAAGATGCTGCTGCTGCTGCTGCTGCTGACAATGACTAATGACCTCCAAGAATAAATTTGGAAGACAAATAAAATGTCTAGTCAATGTGGGCCTATGTTGAATGAGCAGAGGAAACCATGGTCTGAGAGTTCAGTAAAGTGCAATTAACCATATTTGTACTCTCTGTGGGTGCATCTACATCTAGCTACTTAATGCGGGCCCCATCTGGAATATTATGCTTTATGTATTTTTACTGTTGTAACCTGCCCGGATTCTCTGTGATAGGATGGGCTAGAAATAAATCTATTATTATTATTATTATTATTATTATTATTCCCATGTTGGCCCCAGACCAACCACAATGCATCAGGTTGAATCAGGTGTGACGGTGTGGCTCCACTGGCAGTCCCGTTTTTTGAAACACCTCCTGCTTGTGAGCAGGAGCACCAGCCAAAGCCTGCCCCGTGTGCCACCCATTCTGAGGACAGAAATGGGCACCTGGATATGTGATCAACAAAGAATCCAGCTGCCCGTTTCTGTCTTCAGCAGAAGCAGTGGCACGCTGGGCAGGCTTTACACAGAGCTTCTGCTCATGAGAAAGTGGCAGAGGCAGCAGTTCCAAAAACAGACCATCCCCATTCTCTGTTCTGCTCAGCATGAGGAAGGGGGATAGTGTGCATCTCTTGGTGTGTGGACAACTGGATCAGGCTGAATTGGAGTTGATTTTTTTTAATCCAGTGCCTTAGTTTTTTGGCTACTTCTTGCTTTTTGTTAGTTCCTCAGAGAGGGGGAATTGGTTTAGATCAGAAGAATCAAACCATTAAGTCAAGAGTCATACCACTAGATGAATTGGGTTATGCAGGCGGTGAGAGTGGTGGTAGTGATGTTAGCACTCTCAGTAAGTGTGCTAACATTCTATTATATTTCTAAAATAAAATAAAATAAAATAAAGTATGCATATATCTTAAACCAGGTTCCTCTATATTTTTGAAATCTGGGGGACTTTAGAAAATTGTAGAAACACTTAAAATCCAACTGTAGTAAAAAGCAGGAATTAAAACTGAGTGAGCACAAGCACTTTTTGACATAATTGGAAATAAATTTCTCCTCTAATTTGCAAATTACTTTTTGTCTCACAATTCATAGTCACTACAATTCAAATCTACAAGGCACGCATGTTTTAGTGTTTTACCAAACTTAAGCTATTATTTGCAAAGAGGTGTTTTTATGCACATATTGAAATCTGTTCACTTGTATTGTCATTTTGCAAAAGTATGAGGAAGCTAATTTACTAATCCTTTAGAATGATAGATAAAGGACCCAAATACCCTAAAGGCACCCTGATGTCAATCTGATCTTGGAAAATAAACAGCAGCAGGCCTGGTGAGTATTTGGATGGAAGAGCATTAAAGAATATCAGGTACCAAGAATACCAGGTACATACATACCAGACTATATTTCAGAAGAAGGAAACAACAGACTAGCTCTTGGTATACTTTGCCTAAAAAAATTCTACGAAATTCATGGGGTTATCCTAAGTTAGGTTTTTTTTTTTTTGGCCATGCTCAAATTACTTGAAGTGACACACACACACACACTGATGATTTTGAACCGAAAAACAGTAACTTGTACAAAATTGTGCTTAAATTTCTGTGTCTGTGTGTGTCTGTGTGTATCTGTGCTCACACATACAAAGTGTGGTTAGAATACTGGACTGGGACTTTGGAGTTCTAGGTTCAAATTTCTGGTTGTTGTTGTTACATACTCTTGAGTCAGCCACGACTGTTGGTGAATGAAATATCTTCCAAGCACTGCTGTCCTTCACTGCCCTGCTCAGGTCCTGCAGGCCATGGCTCCTTGACTGGTATGTGGTCTATCCATCTGGTGTGTGATCTTCCTCTCTTTCTATTGCTCTCCACATGTCCTAGCATTATTGTCTTTTCTAGTGAGTCATCTCTTCTCATGATGTGGCCAAAGTATGACAGTCTCAATTATGGCTGTCCATAACACTCTACTCCAGTACCACATCTCAAATGAGTTGATTTTCTTTCTATCAGTTTTCTTGGCTATTCAGCTCTCACCTCCATACATGTTGGTGAGAAATGTGATGGCTTGGATGATTCTAACTTTGGTGTTCAGCTTAATATCCTTGCACTTTAAGAATTGTCCAGTTCTTTCATAGCTGTTTTTCTCATTCCTAGTCTTTTGATTTCCTGATTGCAGTCTTCATTCTGATCAATGATTGATCCAAGGTATGGGAAATCTTTATTTCAATTTCATCTTTGTCTGTATTGAATTCCTATATCTCTTCTGTAGTGATTATTTTTGTTTTCTTAATGTTGACCAGAAACCTTAGCACTTTCGCCTTTGACTTTGGGGCAAAACAGAACAGCTACAACACTGGCATCAAGGTGGAGAGGGGGCATGGTGACCACACGCTGAATGGCCTGACTCTTCCCTGATGCTGGCATCATGGTGCTCCTTTGGTGCAGCATTTATACATGCTGCACCAAAGAAATGCCAAAAAGCCAGCAAGGGCATCTTTTTGCTGGCACTAAAAGGAGCAGCATTTTGGCATTCTTTTTAGTTCCAGCAAAGCACTGGGTTGGGGCTGCAGCATGCGGTTGCTGCAGCCCCAATCCAGGGAGAAAAGGGGTGGCAGGACACCACTCCAAAGGGGCGGTCTGTTTTGCACCTTTCTTTAGTAATTGTTTCATGTCTTTGATGTTTCTTGCTAGTATTATAGTGTTGTCTGCATATCTTAGATTGTAGCTATGTCTTTCTCCGATCTTCATTCCTCCTTCTTCCACGACTAAACCTGCTCTGCGTATTTTATTATTATTATACTCATACAGGTTGAACCTACACAACCACAAACCTCAACGGGGAGGATAACATGGGAAGAAAAAAGACATGGGTGTCAGCTCACTCACTGAAGAATAAATGTAGATTATAACTCACTTACATATATTTTTATAAATGTAAAATAATAAAGAAGTAAATAATATTTTTCTCTAATAAATAACTTTTCTCCCACAAAACAGACTGAAAAGGATTTCATTGCAATAATAATTGCAAATATAATTTATAGGTTAAAGTGCTATAGATCCAGGCCTAAGTACGTACTCTGAAGGCACTAGATCCCCTAAATGCCCCCCCCCAACTGTTAATCCTCTGTTGCCTATTTTCCAACTGTTTTTACAATGTACTAGTTTCTTTCTCCTCCTTCCACTTCTTTTCTTTATCCTCAGCTTACTTCAATTGCTGCCACCTGAGTTCAAAGTGCAAAAGCAATTGGCACTCAGTTAACTCAGTAGTAGGGAGAGGAGATAATGGGGCTTAATCTTGTGCCTCTTAGTAGACTCAGGCAAAAGCAAAAAACTGCAGCCTATCTTTGCTATGTGTTCTTCTTCGTGCATAACCTTTGACAACTTTTGCCATCTTGATTACACACTGATATTGGTCTGGCACATGCCTTTTTGGTGGCTGCTCCTAGACTTTGGAGCTGGGTATGTTTAGCCTGGGGAAGAGAAGGTTAAGAGGTGACATGATAGCTATGCTTAAATATTTGAAAGTGTCATACTGAAGATGGAGCAAGCTTGTTTTCTGCTGCTTCATAAACTAGGACATGGAGCAATGGATTCAAACTATAGGAAAAGAAATTCCACCTCAACATTAGGAAGAACATTTTGGCAGTAAGAGTTGTCTGACAGTGGAACACACTGCCTTGGAGTGTGATGGAGCTCTCTTTGGAGATTTTTAAACAGAGGCTGGATGGCCATCTGTTAAGTATACTTTGATATTTTGTTCCTTCATGGCAGTGGGTAGACTGGATGGCTCTTGTGGTGTCTTCAAACTATGATTTCACAATTTTTACCACATCTTTATTAGATCTTATCTGCCAATTTTATCTGCTTTGTTCGCAGTTTGGTATCTATCTGACAACTCGTTCTGGTAGTCAAGGTCTCCTGTCCCAGCCAAGGATTTCCACTGCCCTGTCCCGGATTCGTCCCTTCTCACTTGCAGCCCCCTCACTTCTGGAATCTTCTTCCTCCACATGTGCACCTCATCACTTCTCTAACCAGATTCAAAATTAAGTTAAAGACTATATTGTTTAGGGAAGCGTCCCAGGATTGTGCCATCTGTCCCAGGATGCCTCCTTTTAACTATGTATTAAGAAGCCGTGCCCTCCCTCCAGTCCATCTGCCTTGGTCCAGGCCCCAGAGGAAGAGAAGAACCACTGGACCTCATCCCCTTCCCCACCACCTTTCCCTTCTCCTTTTGTGTTTTCTCTTTTAGACCGTAAGCCTGAGGGCAGGGAACCATCTAAATATAAGATTGTATGTACAGCACTGTGTAAATTTACAGTCCTATATAAATAAAGGTTAATAATAAATGTTAGCATCTTGATATTGTTTACAACATGATCAGATTTTGAAACATTTGTTCATTTTCAACATTGTTTCATTATGTGATTTTATTATGGTGGTTGTGATTGTTATTAATTCTGTTCAATTATTAATGGAATTGCAATACAAATTAAAGACAAACGTTATCTAAAATGCCTTGGCCACAATACCATAAACTGAATAGATCTAGCTGTGATATTTAGTTTCATACAATACATTTGTTTCCACCTAGAAAAACAGCTACTCATCTGGAATTTGTCACTGCCAACTTATAGAGGTTTCATACCAGGTTAACAGTCTCAATCCCTCAAAAGAAAGGGGAAATGTGGTTCACATCCCCTTTCATCTTTTGAGCCTTTCCCACAAATGCTTCCCTGTCCACCATACACCATTCCAGAGTTTGAAAAGGTCATCTATCAGACTGTGGTTCCCAGAAACCAGAAACTTCCATTTCCACAGGTCTTGCTGGCTGAGGGTTCCTGGGAACTCTTCCAAGCTTTGTTTGTAGCACCTATATAGGGGCTCACTACACTTGCTGCTTGACCTGCTCAATGGATTTACTGGTAGCTAGACTTTGGCAGCTGGTGGCTCCAATGACAGTGAGCCAGTGAATCTATTGCAGGTTTTAGAGTAAACTTTCACAGTGTGATCCATAGTGCTGAAACTATTTCAGCCTTTAAGACTAACTGAAAGACAGAAGTTGATAGCATGAGTTTTCATAGACTTGAACTTACTTTCTCAGATGCATTTGGTAGTAGACTCAAGGAAGCAGGCTCAAGTCTATGAAAACTCATGCTACCAGCTTCTGTCTTTCAGTTATTCTCAAAGATGTGGCAAGATCCCTTTGCATAACAAAATGTAGTGGATTACAAGATGCCTTTGGGTAACTAACAATTAACTAACAATTAGCAGGCAGAGCAGTTAAAAGTGGTTTAGCACCTATTATGAATTGCCAGAACTTATACAAATGTCCATTGACAAAGCTAAACCCTCCTGCATGAGAAAGACTGGAGAATACTTAGAATCATAGAATCATAGAATTGGAAGAGACCACAAGGGCCATCCAGTCCAAGATGTGACATTTGCATTATCAGAAACCCAAGTATAATTTTAGCTCCTTAGCTTAGTTCTTCTAAATGTATGGAAATATAATCATAGAATCATAGAATCGTAGAGTTGGAAGAGACCACTAGGGCCATCCAGTCCAACCCCCTGCCATGCAGGAAATCCAAATCAAAGCATCCCCGACAGATGGCCATCCAGCCTCTGCTTAAAGACCTCCAAGGAAGGAGACTCTATCACCTTCCGAGGAAGTGCGTTCCACTGTCGAACAGCCCTTACTGTCAGGAAGTTCTTCCTAATGTTGAGGTGGAATCTCTTTTCCTGTATCTTGCATCCATTGTTCCGGGTCCTGTTCTCTGGAGCAGCAGAAAACAAGCTTGCTCCCTCCTCAATATGACATCCTTTCAAATATTTAAACAGGGCTATCATATCACCTCTTAACCTTCTTTTCTCCAGGCTAAACATCCCCAGCTCCCTAAGTCGTTCCTCATAGGGCATGGTTTCCAGACCCTTCACCATTTTTGTCGCCCTCCTTTGGACACGCTCCAGTTTCTCAATGTCCTTTCTGAATTGTGGCGCCCAGAACTGGACACAATATTCTAGGTGGGGCCTGACCAAAGCAGAATACAGTGGCACTATTACTTCTCTTGATCTAGACACTATACTTCTATTAATGCAGCCCAAAATAGCATTGGCCTTTTTAGCTGCTGCATCACACTGTTCACTCATGTTCAACTTGTGGTCTACTTGGACTCCTAGATCCCTTTCACATGTAGTTTCATTCAGCCAGGTGTCACCCATCCTATATCTGTGCATTTTATTTTTCCGCCCTAAGTGCAATACCTTACATTTCTCTGTGTTGAATTTCATTTTGTTAGCTTTGGCCCAGCTTTCTAGTCTATTCAGGTCATTTTGAATCTTGATCCTGTCCTCTGGGGTATTAGCTATTCCCCCTAATTTGGTGTCATCTGCAAATTTGATTAGTATGCTCCCAATTCTGTCATCCAGGTCATTGATAAAGATGTTGAATAGCACTGGGCCCAGGACAGAGCCCTGTGGGACCCCACTGGTCACTTCTCTCCAGGATGAAAAGGAGCCATTGTTGAGCACCCTTTGGGTTCGGCCAGTCAACCAATTACAGATCCATTTAACAGTTCCTTTGTCTAGCCCACATTTTACAAGCTTGTTTGCAAGAATGTCATGGGAAACCTTGTCAAAGGCCTTACTGAAATCAAGATATACTATATCCACAGCATTCCCTTCATCTACCAAACTGGTAATTTTATCAAAGAAAGAGATTAGATTTGTCTGGCATGACTTGTTTCTCTGAAACCCATGTTGAGTTTTTGTGATTATGGCATTGCCTTCTAGATGTTCACAGACTCTCTGTTTAATGATCTGCTCCAGAATCTTTCCTAGAACTGATGTCAGACTAACTGGACGATAATTGTTGGGATCCTCTTTTTTCCCCTTTTTGAAGATGGGGACAACGTTTGCCCTTCGCCAGTCCGCTGGGATCTCTCCTGTTCTCCAGGAGTTTTCAAATATGATTGCCAATGGCTCCGATATTACTTTTGCCAGTTCTTTTAATACCCTTGGATGGAGTTCATCTGGTCCCGGAGACTTAAATTCATTTAGATTAACAAGGTGTTCCTCTACTATCTCTTTACTTATTCTGTGCTGAAATTCCCCTATTCTGTTCTCTGCTCCATTATCAATCAATTAATCAGTCTATTTACTGAAACACATATAGAATCATAGAGTTGGAAGAGGCCACAAGGGCCATCCAGTTCAACCCCCTGCCATGCAGGAATATACAATCAAAGCACTCCTGACAACGGCCATCTGGCCTCTGTTTAAAAACCTCCAAAGATGGAGACTCTACCATACTCCAAAGCAGTGTATTCCATTGTCAAACAGCTCTTATCATCAGGAAATTATTCCTAATGTTTAAGTGGAATCTCTTTTCCTGTCATTTTATCGCTCTGAGTGCTAGTCTCTGGAGCAGAGGTCTGATTGATTCTGATTTCTGTACCTATATACACCTGCCTGAGGTCTATGATCTGGGGAAAAGGAGCTCTTTTTGAGTCCTACCATAATAAATAATATGGTGCAAAGGGACTTTAGTGAGGGCCTTCTTGGTTCTGGCACCCCAGCTATGGAATGTGTTGTCCCTATGAGGGCCAACTGGTGCCAAGCTGGTTTCATTGTGATGAAAAATAAAAGCATGTATGTTTGTTAAAGTCTTTGGGCACTAACTGATTTACTCCAAAAAGTCTATGTGCCTGCTTTTAAACCATTTCAACTTGATAAATTTGTTTTTAACTTGCTAAATTAATAAGTTTTTAATCTGTTTAAATTTTCTTTGTTTCAAATTGTTTTAATCTGCTTAAATTGATTTCACTCATATGTTACTCTGAGATCTCATGGTATAGGGCAGGACAGAAATGTTTTAAGAAATAAAATAAATTTTAAAAATGGATAATGGTTGCCCTAGTACTTCGATGACACTCAACTTTACTGTTCCTTTCCATCTCAATCCAAGGAGGCTGTCCTGGTCCTAAACCAGTGTCTGTCATCAGTAATGGAGTGGATGAGGGCAAACAAATTGAAACTTAATCTAGACAAGATAGAGGTGCTCCTGGTCAGTCGGAAGGCAAATCAGGGAATAGGGATTCAGCCTGTGTTAGATGGAGTTACACTCCCCCTGAAGATGCAGGTTCACAGTTTCGGGGTACTCTTGGACTCAGCTTTGAACTTGGAAGACCAGGTCCCAGCAGTGACCAGGAGTGTTTTTGCACATTTAAAGCTTGTGCACCCACTGTGCCCATTCCTTGATAGTTCAGATATGGAAGTGATGGTACATGCCATAGTTACATCCTGTCTAGACTACTGTATTGTGCTGTACTTGTGGTTGCCTTTGAAGAGTGTTTGGAAACTTCAGCTAGTCTAAAGAGCTGTGGCCAGGGTGTTATCAGGGGCAGGTTATAGAGATCACACAATGCCCCTGTTGAAACAGCTCCACTGGCTACCGGTTTGTTTCTGGGCAAAATTCAAAGTGCTGATTATGACCTATAAAGCCCTATATGGCTCAGGTCCAGGTTATTTGGCAGACCATATTTCCCTGTATGAGCCTGCCCAGGCTCTGAGACATTCAGGAGAGGCCCTTATTTCTATCCTACCACAACAAGCATGGTTGTTGGGGACACGAGAGAGGGCCTTTTCTTGGCTGGGTCTGGACTCTGGGACTCCCTTTCCTTGTTGGGCTTCTGCTAGCAGGCTAAGGCCTACCTGTTCAGACAGGCTTTTAACACAGAAGGTTTTTAAAGGACTGGGTCAGGGTGTTGTATCATTTTAAAGTATTTGAAACACTTATCTTTCTAACTATATGTTATTCTTTTATATGCAATCTGTTATAATATGTTAATTTTGTTTTCATAGCATCATAGAGTTGGAAGAGACTACAAGGGCCATCCAGTCCAACTCCTGCCATGCAGGAACTCACCATCAAAGCATCTCTGACAGATGGCCATCCAGCCTCTGCTTAAAGACCTCCAAAGAAGGAGACCCCACCACCCTCCGAGGGAGTGTGATCCACTGTTGAACAGCCCTTACTGTCAGGAAGTTCCTCCTAATGTTCAGGTGGAATTTCTTTTCCTGGAGTTGCATCCATTGTTCCGGGTCCTAGTCTCTGGAGCAGCAGAAAACAAATTTGCTCCCTCTTCAATATGACATCCCTTCAAATATTTAAACAAGGTTATCATATCACCTCTTAACCTTCTCTTCTCCAGGCTAAACATCCCCAGCTCCCTAAGTCATTCCTCATAAGGAATGGTTTTCAGACCCTTTACCATTTTAGTTGCCCTCCTTTGGACACACTCCAGTTTCTCCGCATCCTTTTTAAATTGTGGTGCCCAGAACTGGACGCAATATTCCAGGTGGGGCCTGACCAAAGCAGTATAGAGTGGCACTATTATTTCCCTTGATCTAGACACTATACCTAAAATGACATTGGCTTGTTTAGCTGCTGAACTGCATTGTTGACTCATGTTCAACTTGTGGTCTACTTGGACTCCTAGATACTAGACTAGAAAGCTGGGCCAGCGCTAACAAAATGAAATTAAATGCGGAGAAATGTAAGGTACTGCACTTAGGACACAAAAATGAAATGCACAGATATATGATGGGGGACATCTGGCTGAATGAAACTATGTGTGAAAAGGATCTAGGAGTCCAAGTAGACCACAAATTGAACATGAGTCAACAGTGCGATGCGGCAGCTAAAAAGGCCAATGCTATTTTAGGCTGCATCAATAGAAGTATAGTGTCTAGATCAAAGGAAGTAATAGTGCCGCTCTATTCTGCTTTGGTCAGGCCCCACCTGGAATACTGTGTCCAGTTCTGGGCACCACAATTCAAAAAGGATGTGGAGAAACTGGAGCATGTCCAAAGGAGGGCAACTAAGATGGTGAAGGGTCTGGAAACCTTGCCCTATGAAGAACGCCTTAGGGAGCTGGGGATGTTTAGCCTGGAGAAGAGAAGGTTAAGAGGTGATATGATAGCCCTGTTTAAATATTTGAAGAGATGTCATATTGAGGAGGGAGCAAGCTTGTTTTCTGCTGCTGCAGAGACTAGAACGCGGAACAATGGATGCAAGCTCCAGGAAAAGAGATTCCACCTCAACATTAGGAGGAACTTCCTGACAGTAAGGGCTGTTCGACAGTGGAACACACTCCCTCGGAGTGTAGTGGAGTCTCCGTCCTTGGAGGTCTTTAAGCAGAGGCTGGATGGCCATCTGTCGGGGATGCTTTGACTGGGAGTTCCTGCATGGCAGGGGGTTGGACCTGATGGCCCTTGTGGTCTCTTCCAACTCTATGATT
Organism: Urosaurus nigricauda; assembly: GCA_034509955.1. NCBI lineage: Eukaryota > Metazoa > Chordata > Lepidosauria > Squamata > Phrynosomatidae > Urosaurus > Urosaurus nigricauda. The sequence goes on along the minus strand of JAOEGL010000001.1, from coordinate 352,289,852 downwards.
CTATGATTCTACTTTTCACGTGTGGCCTCATTCAGCAAGATGTCCCCCATCATATATCTGTGCATTTCATTTTTCCATCCTAAGTGCAGTACCTTACATTTCTCTGTGTTGAATTTCATTTTGTTAGCTTTGGCCCAGCTTTCTAGTCTATTCGGGTCATTTTGAATTTTGATCCTGTCCTCTGGGGTATTAGCTACACCTCCTAATTTGGTGTCATCTACAAATTTGATAAGCAGGCCTCCAATACTATCATCCAAGTCATTAATAAAGATATTGAATAGCACTGGGCCCAGGACAGAACCCTGTGGGACCCCACTTGTCACTTCTCTCTGTTTTTAATCTTGTATTGTTTTTAATCTTGTAAAGCATTGTGAGTCCCAGTTTTGGGAAAAGGGCAAGATATAATATAATAAATAAATAAGAAATAATTTCCCTACTGTTAGGCAGAGTGAAGTGCCTGTTTTTGCAGATGAAGGGTGGTGGCAAAATTGTCACTTATGATTATGCCAATCTCTAGAAGATCCTTTGGTCATGTGCCTTGATCATGACCCTGGTCATGCCCCTTACTGGAATAACAGAGCTGTGTATGCTACACAGCTTGTTTTTTATCTCCTTAAAATGCTTTGTTTGCCTCAGGCATGATGGAAGAAGCTATGTAGCTTCAGTCATGATGTAGAAATCTAGGTAGTATATAGGGCACAGCCACATCTGTAACCTGAGGCAGAAGCACGTCTTGGGACATCCCTGCTATTGTCAAAGTTTATTCAGAATCATGACATCTAGAAAAGATATCCTTCCTCTGCTTTTTCACACTAGGGTATTTCCTTGTTTAACTCTCATTTAAATCCTGTTTGCCCCCTAGTGTGAAAAAACAGCAAGGCTGAGAGAGTGTGATTTGCCCCAAGGCACCCAGTGGGTTTACAGGGCTGAGGAGAGATTCAAAACTTGGCCTCTTAGAATTTAGTCCAACACTCAAACCACAATAACATGCCCTTTTTACTGCTACTACCAACCAAAATAACTGGTGAGGTGAAGTGGAATGAAAACATTGCAATGTGGTGAAGAGTATGGCGTACTGAACATCCCAGGAAGGGACAGGGAGATGCTGAAATGCTGTATTTGCTTTACGGGTAATAATCAGGGAGCTGGCGGTGATCAAAGGCGAGGGCAGGAGCAAGGGAAATGGTTGGTTGGACTGTGTGTTCTTCTCAACAATACTCTGCTTTGTTGTCTTAGGCAGTGTTCCACAAATTGTGAACCTGTCAGGCAAACAGCGTCTTCCTTTCTCAGTTCCCTTTATATCAGAAATCAGGGGAGTTGCAACCTTAGGAAGGGTAATTTTCAAACCGTAGGCAGGCAGACAGACACTTCCTCACATTCTTTGTAAGAGACAGCTTACAATATTGGAACAGCTCTGTTGACAGAGGCATTAATTTTAGACTTATTATTCTTTCACCGTGTGTGTGTGTGTGTGTGTGTATGTGCGCACGTGCATCTGGTGATGGTAGGGGTTATATTTGTTATAAAGCACATCTTTGCTTTATAAGCACTCCTGTCTTCCTGTTTCTTATTTCCTCCCTTGAAATTTTGCTGAACCAGAAAGTCCTCTGCAATGACCTTATCATTTATTTTTGAGTAAACTATTTACAGTTCTTCCTACTGAAAGAGAACACTACACTTTCAAGATACGGTCCACTTCTTGCTCCCCTTTGCAACTGTGCAGCCATGCACATGGTGTGGGACTGGCATAGACCTGTGGGCCCTCACCTTTTGTTGCCTCTTTTCCTAGTCTAGGTTGACCTTCATCCATACTTATGAATTGTCGCCTTTGCATTATGTGCACTAGGCTCTCCTTACCTTCTCAAGGCCTTGGGTCCAAGGTACTTACTATACCTTTAATATTGTGTTTAAAATTTCAGCAGGTGTTGCTTTTTAGATGTTTACCTAATTGCATGACAAGCAATACCAGTTGAAACTCCCTCTTCTACACAACCATTAAAGGGCTTTCTCTGTTGTTCAGTCTGGCAACCCTGACAGTACTGCTTCCTTCATCCTTTCCTCCTCTTCTTTCTCCTTCCCCATATATAACCAGGAATATAACCAGGAATCGTAGTGATTAATACCTGCTAGTGTAGAACTATTGAATCTGGTTGAATGCTGAATCAATATGTAGTTAACTACAATTGATTCAATAGCTCTATTGTAGTCAGAAGTAACAGAAGGATTGTAGCTGTCATGTTAAAAATATTTGAGCAAAGCACAAAAAGAGTACTATTATTACTTTCCTCACTCTGGGCACTATACTCCAGTTGATGCAGCCTAGAATTCGATTGTTTGTTTTTGGCTGGCATATCACAATGTTCACTCATGATTAGCTTGTGGTCTACTAAAACTCCATATCTTTTTCACATGTAGGCCTAATTCCCACTATGGTTTAAATTGGATCATGATTCCAAATGATTCGGTTTAAACCACCATGGTTCCCACTTAATTCGAATAGCTTAATTTGAATTGAATTAGAAAGGGGGGACCATGGTTTTTACCATCTAACCCACATCAAATAGACGCTGGTAAAATGGGGTGTTTGGGGGGCTGAATCGATTTATTTAGAAATAAATTGATTCAGCCCAAGTGGGAACCAGGTAGATTTGATCGGATTAGAATCCACCCTGGTTCCCACTGGCAGTGGCTTTTCCCTGGCCTCTCTGCTCCGGCCATGCCTCCCTCCAGCCTATCTCATCCCTCCTCCCAGCTTGGCTGCCTCCTCTGTCCCCCAGGCCTCTCCGGCGTGTGGCATGGTCTTCTCCACCGCACAGCCTGGCCTCTCCACCCGGGCCTTCTTGCGGCTTCTCCGTCACTGGCCTTGTTCCAGTGCAAAGGTAGTGGGAACCACATTCGGGGGTTCAGAACCTGGTTCTACAGGTAACTGAGAATACAGTGTTCTCAAGTCCAGTTCTAGGAACTAGTTCTGTCTGTCTGTCTGTCTGTCGGTCTGTCTGTCTATCTGTCTATCTATCTATCTACTTTATGTGTAAGGTGAAGCATTTGTTGTTATTGTTATCTAGCACCAAGTTGGACTCAACCTATGATAATCTTATATGGTGAAGGGTGTGTTCAGATTTAACCCATTAAAATAACCACTGTGCACCAAAATACTTAAATTTAGGAATATGCAGTAAAGTCAATATTACAACTGAGGGCACTTGGTGTTAAACTACCATTACTACTTCTATTTCTTCCTCCCCCTTCCTCTTTTTCTTCCTCCTGTTCTTCCAACAATACTGTTGTTTCACATCCATTGCTTCTTTGGTTTGTTGTTATAGCCCAAACATGGGTACTTTAATGAGGTGAAAAGGACAATGAAAGAAGACTAGAAGTTAAAGATTTCTGTCATCAACCTAGAGCTGACACTGACCAGACCCTGGACTTCTCTGGCCCTACATCCCCAACTTGGATATGATAAGCTCTTCCAGATCCTCTGCTGTGCCTTCATGCTACCATATTCATCATGATTCGGAAAGGGTGTGGGTGTGGGTACCCTTCTGTTTTTGTTTTTTATTGCTGATAATGCTTTGCTGAAGTCCTGAAGAATTTTATTTGCTTAACCTTAACTCTCTGGAAAAGCAGTTGGCTACTTTGAACCTTTCAGCCACCCTGCTCTTAAAATGTGTTGAAAGGAATGACTTTAAATCAGCACTTTTATTGCAATTTTTTTAAAAAAAAAATAGAAATAGATGGCCCTGCTTCTCAAGGTATCAACATCAAAGGGGCCAGAGAGTCTGGACTGTGTTATCTCTGAATTGGCCATTCACCATTAATCAGCTTATAAATCCCTCTGTATTAAGTGGGCTGTTTTACTGCTTCAGCGGATGTTCACTCAGCATGCTGTTCGATAAACACAAAACTGATGATAGCTCTGGTTGGCTTCAGCAGAGCTATGGGCATTTTGGTAGAATAGGTGTCCGTTCCTGTTGTTTCATTTAATAGCTTGTATGATTCTGTCTTTGTCTTTGACTGTATATGTTTGATGTACTTCCCTTTGGTGGAAAAATTTATAATGGTTATTTTGCCTTTCTTAAATTTTGTTGCTGTGTGCAAATATGTTATTGGAAATTTGTATTTAATTTGAATTTTCTAGACAAATACAATGCCAATAATGTTAAAAATACAATGCCAATAATGTTACAACTCTCTTTCTTGCTCGCTCTCTCTCTCTCTCTCTCACACACACACACAAAGACACAAACACACTTTGGAACTGCCATGCTGATTTAGTCAACTGCCTTTGTAATCCAACAGTGTGACATGGCAATAACCATCATTAACTTTTGAACATGGGCTTTCACGAGGTTGTTTTTGTTTTTGTTGTGTGTCTTCAATTCATTTGTGATTTATCGCAGGGTTTTCTGGGACTGAGAGAGTGTGACCTGCCCAAAGTCACACTTTGTACATGGCAGAGTGGGGAATTGGACCCTGGTTTCCAGAGTTGTGGTCCAGTGCTCAAACCACTACACTGTTTCACTGTGCAAGTCTCTATATGTCTACTCAGAAGTAAGCCCCCTTGAATTCTTTGGAAAGCTCTCTTAGGCAAGTATACAGTATATTGGAGTGCAGGTTTTAGTCAGTTTTAGTACCATTTCTTACTTAAAAAAACCTACCTTGTGTCCTACTATTCCTTCAATGAACTCCAGATTTTTCTTCTTCACCACATTTATTTTAAAATTTAAGATGTTTCTATATTGCCTCCCAGCCCATATCTGCACAACAAACTTGGTAGGATAAGAGTGGATTAAAGTTTCACAATGAGCTCCCTGGCTCAGTGGAGGGTTTGAATCCAGTTCTCTTAAAGTCCAGTCCAGCATTCTAATGAGGATGAGCCTTCATCTGAGGCTGAGAGACTGTAGCTGCCCCAGTGGGTTTATATGGTTGAGCGAGGAGTCAAGCCCTGGTCTCCCAAAGTTGTAATCCAATGCTCAAATCACCACACTGACTCCCTTTCATATAATTGATATTTTACAGTGCAGTCTTAAATGGGATGGGCATATGAATGACAAAGCCCTACCAGCTCACATTATCCATGGTGGAAAGTGTAGGTGGTTAGTGCCTTTTTCCCCTGGTGGTCAGTGGTGGATAGTTGTAAACCCTCTGGCACCGAAATGCAAGTGGATACTAGCATTAGCTTTCCATAGAATAGAAAACAATAGTACAGTGGTTCCCCGGGTTACGAAGGTAATCCGTTCCGGATTACCTTTCGTAACCCGGAAGTTTTCGTTTCCCGGGGGACCGCATTAGGAGACGGACCGTGCGGCCGATTTAAAGGGGCCGCGCAGTTTTTCTCCTTCGCATCCCAGGGGATCCTTCGGATCCCGGGGGATGTTTTTTGGTCCCGCCGGTTTCGGGTCCCGGGATTTCGTTCCCCGGGGGATTCGTAAACCAGGGGACCACTGTATAGAAACCCCCCCATCTTTCCAGCACGATTGCTGGGGGCTCAATAGTTGGAGGCTCAATGGTACAGTGGATTTAGTGGGTGCAAATTGTCCTTGCTTCCAAAATGGCCCATTTTGGGACCTTGAGGCAGCTATTACTCGGGAAACAATGTCAGTGGTAGATTTTTGCCTATGGAGGTTTCTGCAGGGGTAACTGGAAAAAGAATTGTTCCCAATTGGCAAAGCAGTCAAGCAAATATGCATTCTGTCACCCGATTTGTACCACATGTATGAAAGTGCAGAAAATATCATAAGAACAGCATGTTCAGACTAAGAAGAACAAGGAGTGAAGATAGGAGGAAGGAACATCATCCATCTTAGATATGGGGACAACACCATATTCCTAGCAGAAAACATCACAGACTTGGAACAGTTACTAAGCAAAGTCAAAGATGAAGGTGCAAAGATCTTAATGTTGAACATAAAGAAAACAAAAATAATGACCATGGGAAAAATACATAAATTCAACCTAGGCAATGAAGAAATTGAACAAGTGAAAGAGTCCCTGCATCTAGCATCAAACATTGATCAAAATGGTGACTGCAGACAAGGAATAAGAAGACTAGGAATGGAACTTACTCTGCAGGAACTTGATAAGATGCTAAAGAGTAAAGACATACAACTGAGCATTAAAGTTAGAATCATCCAAACCATTGCATTTTATTGTATTTAATGAAGGAATATTCTCCTCTGAAACAGTCTAGCTCTTTTCCTAAAACAGTGGCTGGAATCTCATTTCTCCTATATATTTATGTATACAGTGGGCCCTTGGTATCCGTTCGGGTTTGGTTCCAGGAACCCATATGGATACCAAAATCTGTGGATTTGGCACTGTTGCCATGATCATACCTCCCTCCCCCAACCTATTTTACTAGGCAACAGACACATGAGGAGAAGGAGGTCCTTTTTACCAAGGATCGAAGCATGAATGAATGACTTGGTTTGGGGCAGGAGTCAGGCCAAGATAGATTTCTTAGTGAAGTATACAAAAAGATCCAGGGCACTATTTTCTTTTTAATTCCCTTTCCTCTCTGTCAAGCATTCTCTAGACTGAAACCTATCTTTCCTTAGGAACACTGTAATGTGCCCTGGAAACAAAACACATGCCAATAATTTCTGTCCTATAGAGGAGCACGGAGATAACCAAGAGTGGTTGCATCCCAACATTGGGTATACTTTCATGAGAAACATCGGTTTGCTGTTGTGTGATCTGAAAAATGGCCCACCTTTGGACTGGGAGGACTTTTAGCGTGCGCTCCCTTTGCTGGGCTTTTGTTTCTTTTCCGTTGACTTTGCTGTCCTTATATAGTGTTTCTAAATGCCCATGGCAGGCCTTCATTGTTTTTTAGCTGCTGTTAAACAGGCTAGAGAACTAGAGCCAGAAAGAATGGCTGTGGGAAATCACTGCTCCCATTTCTAAACAGGAACAAGGTTGAACAACAGCCTTCCTGCTTGCTATTGTTAATGAGACCATTAGAAAGATGGAAAGCAAAGCACCAGCTACGCCAAGAAAATGTGTCCCACAATGTGCTTCGTTATTCCTCCTCATTTCCCCCCTCCTCCCCACCCCTGTTAGTGCAGAAACTATTCAGGGATAGGAACTAACTAATTAAAATCAATTAAGTTATAAACAAAGTTGATTTTTTTCTAACAAAAAGGGGCAACTTCATTAAATTTATTTTTTTTAAACTAAAGTGATTGACTTCAGTTGGGATTTCAGCATTAACTTAATTCTAGCATTAAGTTATTAATTAATTAATTGATTGATTAATTAATTAATTAATTGACTTGGTTTGCGGCAGGAGTCAGGCCAAGATAGATTTCTTAGTGAAGTATACAAAAAGATCCAGGGCACTATTTTCTTTTTAATTCCCTTTCCTCTCTGTCAAGCATTCTCTAGACTGAAACCTTAACCTTAATTAATTAATTAAGCCACAGTGTTTAAGAGACAAAACTTTTTACATTTTCCAGCTGGTTCTTTACCCAGAGCCTAGTTTTCTCTCTCTTTCCCCCCCCCCAAACAGTTTCTTAGTGCTCAGGAATTGCAAGATTTGACCACAAGTAGTAAGGCCATGTTGGAAAGAGGGGTGTTGCCTTCTTTGCATCTAGGTAGTTATCTTGTAATCTGGATGCTGGACAGAGGTTCCTTACCTATCCAAGGAAAATGAATTTTGAAGTTTGTGGCCTTGGGATTTCTTTTAAAGGATTTATATGGGAGTCAGTAAGTTCAAGAAAGGGAGATGGTAAGGATATTAGATTATCAGGAGAGAGCAAGGGCGAGCAAGAGAAGATGTTTTGGTCTATGCGTATCTTATATACATGGGCCTAAATCTTACTGTTAGTCCTGACTATAGTAGAGCAATTGAATCAGTTGGATTTACCTAGCTAATGACTTAACATTCAGCAAACTGATTTGGTGGCTCCACCCTAGTTGGGACTAACAATAAAATTCCTGCAATGCAGTTGCACAATTTTGTATAGTATATAACTACTGTATTCGCCATTGCCTTCAACATGCCACTTTATTTACTGAGATTGCGGCAACAGTCACATCAGCATATACACAATCAATTGCATAATGCCACTATTCAGCAGACAGATGGTGTAGTGTAACTATTATGTAACTATGCAAGTCTAGATTTACACCTTGCAAGCACAATGTAGGTTTTTAGGCAACATATGAATGACCCTAAACTACTAGGTTTAGATATAAGAAGCCAGATTCAAATCCCACTCACTCATGACATTGAGTCCCATCAGTATCTCTCAGCCTAGTCTTCCTTTCACTCTTGCAAGGATATTAGGACAAAAAGCAGACAATATGTACTGAAGTTAAAGGAAATCTATGAACAAGAGAACTCTTATTCCTGCCTCATTCTATTGTTATTCCACTCACACAATTTCAAAATTCAGGGTTTCTGTCTACATGAGAAGAGTAAAAAAAGAGAACACTGGCGTTACCCATCTCCACTTCTTCTCCAGTCCTCAGGGGGAAGGGAAGTCGAGGGGGAGGAATCTCAGGGTAAGAGTGCTGTTTTGAAAAGTATGTGTGTGTTGTGTGTGCATGTGTATGTCTTCCTAGTTTTTAATTTAGACTTTTAAAAAATTGTTTGACTGTCATATTCTGTGTTGCAGTTAATGCTTAATGTATCATTCTTAAGTCTAGCATCTTGTAACAACACCTTTGAAACATCACCAGAGCCCACCACTCTGTGAAACTACCAGATGTCATCCCTTGGTCATAATAATTAATTGGTTACAATTTTTTTTTAAGGCACAAATGTGCTGTATTTATATTTTAGTGCTATGTTTTTAAACGATTTTATATTTTTAATATGACAAACTGTTTTAATGTACTTACTATTAGATTTTTAGCTTTATCTTAGCATTTTTTACATACTGCCTTGTGTCCCATTCTAGGAGAAAGGTGGCATAATCAATCAATCAATCAATTGTGTTTTGTAGGTTTTTCAGGCGATGAGGCCATGTTTTAGAAGAGTTTTTTTTCTGATACTTTGCTAGCAGCTGTGGCTGGTATCTTCAGAGTTCATCTGAAGATGCTGGCTACAACTGCTGGTGAAACGTCACGAAAAACTCTTGTAGAACATGGAATCATAGCCCGAAAAACCCACAAAAAACTATGGATGCCAGCTGTGAAAGCCTTTGACTTCAAATCAATCAGTCTGTCTGTCTGTCTGTCTGTCTATCTATCTATCTATCTATCTATCTATCTATCACTGGTTTCAGGTTTTGGCTCTGAAATCTCAAGGGCTGGGATAGCCCAGACCAGGCAACCCTATTGCATGTTTATTTTAACTATGTTACACAATGTCTGAAAGGACAAGGGTAGAAATGAAATCCTAATAGCAAACATTTACATAGAAGATTTAGGCCTCTTCAGCTAAGATGCTTTGACTGATACAGGCCTGGGATACTGACCCTGTAGCAGCCAGGTATTCCCCATCTTTATAGTTTTGATTTTCTCTGGATTTCCTTTTGATTTCTCAGAATCTGTACCATGATTTCCACAGCTGTACCATGAAGCTTCACCATGATGCCCCTCCACCAAAATTGCTGCAGAAGGTCCTGCTCTGCTATGGACAGCTTCCACCATAAAAACAGGTAATTTTCCAGTTCTTTAGAGCCAGGCATTCAAGAAATAGCTGGCTCCAGTTAGTGCCAGGCTCTGTGCTGAGTTCCTTTGGCCACTTCAGCAGAATGCCATCCTTTCTTTTGCCCATGGTGGGGAGAGAGAAGGGGTGCTGGCGTTAATGGTGCTGTCTTCACCTGCTCTGTCTTTCTCCTGTGGTGGCAGTGGTCCTGGTGTGTGTTTCTGCAGTGTAGTGTGTTGGTTGGTTAGCTGACTATGCTATTGACACACTGATAATGTGTGTGTGCGCGTGCAGGCGGTTCATGCACAATGCAGCCCAGAACAATGCACAATGTGTGGAGGACAGTATGTTGATTTCTGCCTTAAGAGGTCTGGGCCCATCCCATCTGGATCTCTTCCTAAGTACATCTAGACAGGAAAAATGAAACACACAAATGTAGAATGTAGGACCCCTAGCCTGGGAGCATTATGTGTGAAAAGGATCTAGGGATCTTATTAGGCCACAAGCTAAGCATGAGTCTATAATATGATGTGCCAGTGCAATTCTAGTCTGCTTCAAGATCAAGGGAAATAGTGGTGCCACTCTATATCACTTTGGTCATACTTTAACTAGTTATGGGCACCACAGTTCAAGAAGCATATTGACAAGCTGGAACATGTCCAGAGGATGGCAAAAAGTGTGGGTTTCCTGTACCTTTGGTGCTTTTGTGGCAGTGGGTGTGTAACATGCATGGCAGGTGCTACATCTGCACTGCAGGAATAATCCAGATCGACACCACTTTAACTGCCATGGCTCAGTGCTATGGAATCCTGGGATTTTTAGTTTATTGTGGCACCAGAGTTCTCTGATAGAGAAGACTAAATATCTGAAAAGACTACAAATCCCAGAATTCTTTTGCATTGAGACATGGCAGTGAAAAGTGGTGACAATCTGGATTATTGCTGGATGCAGTTAAGGACAACCAGAAAAGAAATTCTCCACCACACTGTCATATTCTTTCCAATTGGGCAGCAAAGTCCTGATTAATTCTCTGTTGTAATTTTCCAGCTGTTTTTAAAACATCCCAGTTTCTTTTTCCTCCTCCTACTTTCTCTCTTTGTCTACATTTTACTTCAGTTGCTGCAAACTGAGTTCAAAGTGCAAAAGTAATTTGTACTCAGTTAACTCAGCACTTCAGCAGAGGGAGAGGGGAGAATGGGGCTGAATCCTGTGCTCAGTCAAAAGAAAAACAGCTGCAGCTTCTCCTAGCTTATGGATTCTTCTTTCTGCATAACTTTTGCCATTGTGATCATACTCTGATGTTGTGGGGACTATGTGTCCCTATATACTCTGGGACTACATGTCCCAGTTTTCATCTGTAAAATGCTGGAGTGTAGGCACTATTCAGGATGGCCTAAGTGCCCTAAAGATATCAAATGCCATCAGATATTGGGAACTAAGCAGGGTTAGTACTTGGATGGGAGTTGTCATTGAGTTTCCTAGATAAGATTTGTTCAGAGCGAGTTTGCATTTGTCGTCCTCTAAGTCTGAGAGAGTGTGACTTGCTCCAGGTCACCTAGTGGTGTTTCATGACATTTGAAATCTGGTCTCTAGCATCATTTTTCATTTCTCAGACCACTACACCACATTGGCCCTCATTGGATGAGAGACTGCCAATTAATTTTAGGTGTTCCATGGTTATGTTTCAGAGGAAGGAACTGGCAAACCACCTCTGAGCCTAAGAAAACCCTCTGAAAATTCATGGGGTCACCATAGGTCAACAGAAGACTTGAAGGCACACATGCACTATACAGTTGTTTTCTTCTGGATCTAGCTACTATATGCCTTTTCTTCACCACAGAATCTCTGCCTTCAGGCTTAGCTTGTATTCTGACATTCACATGATGTATGTCTGGTCACATGGATACTCTGTGGATTGTCACATGGCTATTTGTAGTACAATGGAGGATAGTTGTACTCAAAGATAGTCAATGATAGCTAAGAGAAAGCTCATGTAAACAGCCTTTTGTTGTTGCTGCATTTTGGCTGTCCTCTGTCTCTAGTTCCATTCAGCATTCACAGAACCCTTGCAAGCCTGAGTAAGACATTTTTGCAGGTCTTGTTATATTTCCTAGAATATCATTTCAATTTCAGTTTGATCATATTGCCTAAATGTGGCAGGATACAGATATCCAATAAATAAGACATGACTGGAGTCTCTGACTTCATTTAAATCTCATTAAATGTTGCTTATCACAGCACAATGGTAGGTCCTGGGGGTGGCAAGCATGTGGAACTCATACACATCTTGGCCACAAAATATTATATGAAAATAACTGTGTTTCAGATTTGAAGGCCAAGAATCTTGTGGCACTCTACCAACTAACAAATGTATTCTGTCATAAGGATCTGTGGACTAGACTTCACAAAAACAAATACTAAATTTGTAGAATTATATAGTTGAATGATCCCCAGAGGCCAATCCTCTGCTAAAGCAGGAATCCAGCACTAAGCATCCTAGATATAGAGCCATCTAATCTATTATGCTGAGTGGTACCAAATTCTACCGTTCACACATCTTGTAAATTTGATGACTTCTGAGGGGCCTCTGGGACCACAGAATGGCTTTGGGGGCTGCTCACTCAGCTCCCCCCTGTGATGAAGAAGTTTCTTTTGAACTTTCTGCCAACCATTTTCATAAGAAGACCCTGGCTTCCGTTAGTGTGAGAGAGTGTAATGTGGCCACTCTATTAAATTGTGGTCTTTCCATCTGAGAATGCATTTCCAAGTTGAACATTGCAGGAGAAATGCACCGTTCCACGTCAACAAATAGATCATGTGAGTTGGACTCAGTGCTTCCTTTTTAATTCTCTATTTCCACGTATTGCCAACACATGTTAATTCCAGTGCAAACTCCATTGCCTAAATATAAATGAAAGATTATAATGCAGGATCTTTGGAAGCTACATGAGTCAACATGAACTGTACAATGGGAATAAGCAGTGGCTTATATTGCACACAATAAGAGAGTTTGTCAACAAGAAAGGACTTCATTCTTGTCTCCAATGAGATGCTTATCTAGAAAAACAGCAGGTAGGCTTCTCTATCCATATGACCACTCATGATGATATTTACAGAGGGCACATTACACAAATACACCAATTAAGCTTGTCAAAGGAACATTTCCCCATTTTCATAGCTATGAAGTCATTCCTTTTGAACAGGGAGAAACATTGCAGCAAATAATAATTACTGTGCCAGGAGAGAAGTTTACTTAATGAGGCATGAATAACCTTAGGCCACATTCTTCAAAAGGACCCCAAATAAAGGGGCTATTAGACATAACCACAGAACGGTTTGTACATTTCTTTTAATGCTGTTAGACAATAATCTCTGCATAAGCCTCATGTGTGGGAATGCTTTGGCTCAGGTGGAAAGTGAACTCAAAGACCGGAGACTCTTGCTTCCCTGTGTTTACTGCCTGTTCAGCTTTTTTATACTGTGGAAGGAAGCATGAAGATTGCCATCACCATGCTTTATTATTGTTGACTTTGACTTATGGCAATCCTATGAATGAGAGACTTCCAAGTCCTCAATAATCCTGAACACAATAGCAAAAACCAAATTACAAATCCTAACTAGAATAGACTCTTAATCAATGACTGGTAAGTTAATTGTGCTGCAAAAAGGGGAAGGCAGTAGAAAAAGAGAAAGACCCCATAACTGGTGAACTGATTCAATTAAGGAAGTTGCTGCCTAAAGTTGCAAGACCTGAGCAGGGTTGTTACTGGAGGTCTTTCATTGATAGCATTGTCATAAGTTGAAATTGACTTGATAGCACATAGCAGTAACACAGTCAACACTTATATCACATTTATTTAATGGTCCTGCTCTTGCTAGGATTAGATACTGGATTTAAGCCACAACTACAAAATCAAAATATAAGAAAGCTCATGCTGGGCCAGCTGTCTTGGCTGTTAAACATTGGCCTTCAAAGAGGGAATGTTGTTGTTATGTGACTTCAAGTAATTTCCAATGAAAGGCACCCCTATCATGGAGTTTTCTTGGCAAGGCAAGACTTGTTCAGAGAGGGATTTGCCACTGCCATCCTCTGAGGATGAGACAGTGTGACTTCCCCAAGGTCACCCTGTGGGTTTACATGGCTAAACTGGGATTTGAACACCAAAGTCATAGTCCAATGCTCAAATTACTACACCATGCTGGCTCTCAAAGAGGGAATACATTGCCCCCAAGAAAGGAAGACCCCCCCCCAAAAAAACCCCCAAACCAAACAAAAACCAAATAAACAACCCTCCCCCAACTCTACATAAAATTTGCATTTGCTCTTTCATATGTATATATATGCAGATTTGGAAATAATGACTTTTGTTTAAGCAGAAATACAATACAATGGGGGAGACTAACCAGCTGATCTGTGGGCAGATCAAGTGTTAAGTGTTGATGTACAACTTTTTCTTTTTATCCAGACCTGGATTGGCCAGTTTTGTAAATGGAGCAGGGGTGGGGACAACAGCTGCATCCACCTTCAGAAATAATCTGGTTTTACACCGCTTTAAGGGCTATGGCTTCATACTATGGAATTTTGGGAACTGTAGTTTGTTGTTGCTCCAGAGTGGAGGAATTCTGGAAATTGTAGTTTGTTGTTGCTCCAGAGTGGAGGAATTCTGGAAATTGTAGTTTGTTGTTGCTCCACTCTGGTGCCACAACAAACTACAGTTTTCAGAATTCCATAACATTGAGCCATGGTAGTTAAAGCAGTGTCCAACTGGATTATTTCTGCAGTGTAGATGCAGCCAACAATTCTAAGGCCCTAGCCATTCCTCAGCTTGTTCTCAGAAGCCCTCTGCAGGCAGACAGTTCAGATCTCTGTCAAGAGCTAGTCCCAGGAAAAGTTGCTTGGTGAGGACACGAGAGAGACCATTCTCAGTGGCTGCTCTCACCTTCTGGAGTCTGGAACTCCCTTCAGTGGGATGCTAGGATCCTTGGTTTTCCTTTTGCTGATAGGCAAAGAGCTTTTTATTTAATCAAGCTTTTTAACGTCTAAGCAGGGAAGCATCTTATTGGAACATTTTATTTATCTTTTTAAAAATTTGTATGTCTTTTATATGATTTTCTACTGTTTAAATGTGATGATTTTTATTGTTTTTAAAATTGTATTCTCAGATTTTAATTGATTTCTTTTCTGAGCTCCCTTGGGTCCCATTCCAGATGAAAGGCAGCATATAAATGAAATAAATAAAATAATCAAAATAAAATAATTTGTACTGGCTTTGGTCTGCCCACCACTAGCATGTCAGAAATGATTGCATAGAAGTTTGGGAGCTGGAAGATTACCTATGAGAGGGTACAGATTTAACAGAAACAACGTTTGCCCATCCCTGAAACAGAGAATGTCTTAAAATAGAGAGTTGACTTCAATAAAGCAAGACATGGATCCATCCTGATTCTGACTGAGGTGTAGAATCTCATTCACTAAGGGCTCACATTGCTTTCTTTCTTTGATGTATTTATATTCTGCCTTTTCTCCACTGCGGATGAGGTAGCTTATGTGGCTCTCTTTCTGTCTTCTTCATCCTCATAACAACTGTGGGAGGTAAATCAGAATGAGAGCTTGAAGACATTATGTTTTTGGCTTATGACTCCCAGAATCCTCCATCCACCATGTCCAGTGGCCATACTGGCTGGAGGATTCTTGGAGTCTCCAAAAGTAACTTTTATAAGCTCTGCTTTTCCTATAGAAGACCCCACAGAGAATTCTCTGGCATTTCCAGATAAAAAGGGTTCTAAGGGACCTTTCATGCTACAAAGTTATAACATTTCTGATAATACTTTAATTGCCTTGATTGCTACATCCTGTGGATCATGGGATTTGCAGTTCAATCAATCAATTCTTTACTATTGTCCACAGACTCAATAAAACTCAATACAAGAAATAAAAGCATAATGAACAATTAGTCAATGGGATTTATAATTTGGTGAGGCACTGCAGAACTCTGGCAGAGCAGTCTAAATGCCTAATAAAACCACACATCCTGGGATTCCATAGTATGGAACCATGGTAGTTAAAGTGGAATCAAAGTACTGTACTATAATTCAGTAGTATGAAAAGACCTTTAGAAAAGGAGGACAGAAGCATAGAGTGTTTAACATTACATAATTATACAATTAAGATTCCAGTTTAACTGACATGGTTTCATCCTATTGAATCCTGGGATTTGCTGTTTGTTGTTGTTGTGTACCTTCAAATCATTTCCAACCTAGAGCAACCGTAAGTCAACCTTGTCCTGGGGTTTTCTTGGCACTTGTCAAGATTTGTTCAAAAGACGTTTGTCACTAATTTCCCCTGAGGCTGAAAGTGTGTGACTTGCCCAAGGTTACACAGTGGGTTTCATGGCCAAGCTAGGATTCAGACCCTGCTCTGCAGCTTCATAATCTAACACTCAAACCACTACTCCATGTTGGCTCTCACATTTGCTGTTTAGGGAGGAGTGTTCAGAATTCTCAACCAGAAAGCTCTAGTCCCTCACTAAACTACAAACCCCAGGATACCTGCATGGCAGAGGATCAGACTGGATGGACCTTGTGTCTCTTCCAACTCTATGGCCTGGTACAGAGGGCTGACCCCGCAGCATGATTAGGGCTGGGGAGTGCACAGCATTCGCATGCTCCCCAGCCCTAGCACGTAACGATGCCTGTGTCATTACATGGCACCGTTTATATGGTGTATGTAGTGACACCATTGCAACTGTGCAGCTTCTATACAGAGCTGTGCAGTTGCGATGACGTAAAGGCGCCTTATGGCACCTTTTGCCTTTAGTGCATCACAACTGCGATGCTTAAAAATGATCAGGGAAGGGGTGCTTTTTTTTTTGATGCACACCTTTGCCGCAGCGTCTAGCTGCTGTGGCAAAGGTCTGCATCAAGAAGAGGGGCTACAGACTGCCCTTTTTAGGCAGTCTGTAAAGACCCTATGATTTCATAGAAAGTTGCCATGGGATTTAAAGTGAAATCATAGTTCTATGACTGTGTAATGTGAAAGGGTCCAAAATCAAACTCCACCAGAAATCCTGGAAACTCAATGTTGGCTACAGGAAACACCACTAACCAATATGATGGAGAGTCTGATGCAATATAAGGCACATTCATATATCAAAGAGATGTCCCTAAGCCTGTGGCTTGGGGGAGCTGTCCAAAAACAACTTTTTCAAACTTTGCTTGGACTCTTATTCCCATCAGCTCTCAGCCAACATGGCCATCTGAGTTAATTGAAGACTGAAATGGTTATCTGTATACTGCAAGATTCCTCTTGGTCAAGCTGGCTGGGGATGATGGAGATTCAACCTAGCTCATCTTGAAGACATCAAGTTGTGGAAGGCTGACATATTGTGAGAGAAACCAGATCTGCAGCAGCAGTGTTAAAACCAAATTTCTCTAAGGCAGAAAGAGAGAGAGAGAAAGAATGCTATTCCTTGCATATCACCTAAAATTGCACCCGTTTTACAGGTCCAAGTCAGCGCATGGTTTGTTGGTTGTGTAATCCTCCCAAACATGGTAAGATTGGAGCCACTCACTCGAGCTACATGATTTGTTGAAAGCGGAGTTTTATAGATAGCCTGTTCTTTTTGAGGAGCAAATGGAATGACTCATTGCCTTATTGCTTAGAGCTAACTGTTTTCTAAATGTAAACATTACTGAGCATCTTCTTGGCCACATTTTCAAGAAACTCACACTCAGGTACCTAGATTCCATTACTCAGCAACGCTTAGTCAGTATCAAAAGAGAAGCATGGAAAATGAACATCCCTCCCCAATCAGAGCTCTGAACATTCATTTTATTAAAAAAGAAAAGAAAAGACAAAGCAACAACAATGAAACCTTGACTTTAAATTCATCTCAGACAAGGAAACCTCACTTTCTAAATGATAGGGATTTTGGCCTGCCTACAGATCCTTTGGCTATTCTATGAATGCTAGTATTCATCAGACATACTCATTCAGTCGCTCTTTCTTGACACAGCTGGCAAAAAACAGGAACTGTCGTGGATGAAGCTGTGTGAGAAATGAATATTTTAATGAAGGGAAATGGAGCTGTTTGTGAGGAAATGGAGTCATTTTCTTAAAACCTAGACTTTTTGATGGGAATGGTGGAGACAGAGGTAAGGTACAGAGGGACAGGTGCATTCTCAGCAAAATTCACAAAATATAGATGTTTTGGATGCCTGAAACAAGGCTGATGCCAAAGATGGAAATCTTTTGTTGGATACTTTTCCCACAATGCTTAGGGATATCCATCTGATGCATGAATGTGCCTTCGACATTATTAAATAATAAATAAATATAAAACTTTACTTTATACCCTGCTTTTTGTGGGAACAATCAAAGCAGCTTACAAAAGATAACGTAATACAAGACCATGAGTCTCTATCATGGGAGCCAGTGTGGTATAGTGGTTTGAATATATGACTGGAGAGCAGGGTTCGAATCCCTGCTTAACCATGAAAACACACTGGATGACCTTGGGGAAGGGCCAGTGTGTAACTCTGCAAACATAGTGAAGGACATGAAAGTGGGACTACTGAGCATTCAGGCTGAAACACCAGGATCTCTGGGTTTTTTTTTGTGTTCAGCTTAAGTTGGCGAGTGGTCATCCACAGAGAAACCCTCAAAAGGTAGCGTGTCATGTCCTTCCATACAGTAGCATCAATTGAATCAATGCTCTGGAAGATTTGAGTGTTACCTGCATACATGTGACATTGGAAACCCACCTCTGAAATAAGAAATCTAGGAGTCAGCATATATAATGAAATATACGCTGATGCCAAAGATTCTTTTTTATCTGGAGATGTTAAAGAAATGTCCCTAGTCTCTTGCCACATGAAGCTCTCTTTTTTGAGAGAGAAGAGTTGGTCGGAGTTAGACAAATGGATTACCTATAAATACCTTCTGAAAGTAGAAGGTCAATTTAAAATGGAAATGTTTGGAAACTGGAAGAAATAGGTTTGAAGTTGCAATGTTTTTTCTCTCTCTGTAAACAACTGTTTGAAAGACTTAAAATGGATTTAAAACTATTTTTTTTCTGTCCAGCTTTTACAACCTTTGATATATTGTGCCCAATGGTCAGGGCTGGCCCATGACACTTCACTGGCTAAGACAAAATGCCCCCCCCCCCCAATTTCACCCACAGAACTGTTCAGCACATGAAACTCATTTTAGTACTAACGCTAGGACATTGGCAGGCCAACTGTTGGGAGATAGGACAGGCCGCCAATGTCCTCTCCACACCACTGAGCATCTGCTGCCTGGAGCAAATGCCATACTCTGTCTATTGATAGTACTGATCTGCCAATGCTTCCCCTTAGTAGTCCTTCTGAAGAGGAAGGCTAGGAGGGGTAGGAAGAGACTTTGGAAAAGTTACCTTTTTCGATTCCTAAAATCTTCTTTCCAGCATGCTATGAACAGGAGCATGGAATGGATTCATAGACCCAAATCGAGCCCATAACCCATAAAGCCAGAGAACCCCACACCTATTCAAATATTTATCAGAAAGGGGGAAAATTTGACATGGCACAACCTAAATCCTGGTGGCTTCCATGACAGTGGGGTGGTGAGTCCACTCCATGTTTTCATCTGAACTTTACAGGAGATATTCAATGTGCTGATTTTAAGCCCAAAATAAATTCAGCACCTTAAAAGAGTACCTTTAAAGTCTGGCGTAAAACCAGGATTAGATTCAGAATCACACCAACACAGGAGTTGCCAGTCACTCCTGACATAGGGTATAATTCCATCTTCATGAACTTACTGATTTTAAGAAGGATTTTAAAAAGTAGGAGCAGTTCAGAGAAGGGCAACAAGATTATAAGAGGTATGGAGAGCAAGACATATGATGAAAAGTTGAAGGAGCTGAGCATGTTCAGATTGATAAAGAGAAGACTGAGAGGTGATACTGCAATACCTCAAAGGCTGTCAGAGATAGGAGGAATCAGGCTTGTTCTCTCTTACCCAAGGGGGTAAGTCAAGGTCTAATGGTTTTGAGTTACATGTTCAATTGGGCATTAGAAGTAAGAGTGGTTCAGCAATGGAACCAATTCCTAGAGAGGTAGTGGGGTTTCCTCTGGATGTCTTTAGGGAATTCTCTAGTTGGGGATCCTGCATGAAGCAGGGGATTGGATCTGATGGCCCATAAGACCTCTTCCAACTGTATGATTATTTGATTGTGGCATATGTTGTATTATAGTGTGTGCTAAACTACTTGTGCCCTTCATATTAAAACTTTTTACACCACAAAAAATGGCCTTTTCATTATATTGTGACATATTTTAGTATGAAGTCATGAAAAAGATTGGATTCTGTTTGGTTTCGAGGAATAAATCAAAGTGTTGGTTGGGATCTATAAAACATATATGACTTGACTCTTGGTTTTCTGAAGGACTGTATTTGCCCAGTTGAGCCTACCTATATTTTGAGATCTCTTAGGAGTGACCCTTCTGTCTTCCTTACCACACTCACAGATACATCTAATGGGAACACAGGAGAGGGCCTTCTTAGTTATTGATTCCAGGCTCTGGAAAGAGTGACTAAACTGGCCACCTTCATGGTTGCATCTGAACCCATTTTTGTTTCAACAGGAATTTGGAAAAAGGGCTTTAATAATATGCTGTATCATCCATATTTGTTGTTTATAAAAGGTTAAGTTCTTATATTGCTTTTATTTTCCTAAAAGTTAACAGCGGCAGCAGCAGCAACAGCATCAACAGTATTAGTTTCACATTTTTATGTTAATTTTAAATTGCATTGTATCCACTTTGCAAAAAAGGTAGATATAAAATAAATAAATAACCTTATAAACAAACAGATATTGGTAGCTTCTACTTAACAGTGAAATTATTTAAGAGTGAAAGACAGGAGAGGTGGCTGCACTCTTACCTTTTGTGATGGCATCCTTTCCTATTCTTTTTAGAAACCTTTCTCTCTCTCTCTCTTTGGTATTTGGAAGGAGTCAGGAAGTGGGGCTTGTAGATTTAAGAATACCCAACCTCCCATACTAATTCAATAATTCAAATAGTGTTCCTTCTTTATTTTTATGGCCAATAAATAATTTGTGAGGAACAATTGTCAAAGAGGCAAAAGAGGGAATATGAGACAGTGACTGATATGGCACAGTGAAGAAGAGAGAACATTTTTGATACAGGACTTTAAATGATGCTGAGGCCTAGCATAGAACATGAAGGGGTTAACCGGATAGCAATTTGTCCATTGTCTCTCTATTAATATCAGCCACCAACTTAGCACTCATCACCTTTCCAAGCAGTCACCCTCTAGCTAGAAGTGGCGCCACGAACAAGCCAGATGTGATCTCGTCTCTGTTTTCTTTTCATAAACTTCTGAGAATTCATTACAGAAGGAGCAAGGGAAAAAAGGGGAAATATTTATTTTGCTCCATTTTTTTAAAGGAGTAGTCAAAATGGAGGTGGGATAGTAGTTTGGCTGGGATTTTTTCAAGAATTAGGGTGGTTTTTTTTAAAAATGACCATCACAACCCAAATCTGTGTTACAGAAGTGGTTGAGGGAGATAAGCATGATTTTAGCAGGACCCAGCAGTCCAAAGGAAACAGGGAAGAAGAGAAGTAGAAGAGAAAGACAAAAGGCAACCTCATGTAAAAGTCAAGGGCAGGTTTTGGGGCCAAAATTGTGAATTTTTGATATGGTGCATGGATATGTCAAAGGTAAAACTTAGGGCCATGTAACAAAGGATCTAAAGGATGAAGCAAAGGAAAACCATGCCAAACAACAAAATTCCAGCAGGCATAACTATTTGTGCTCATCCTAAAGGCTGGATGGGTAAGAGAACTGAGCAGGGTCAGTGCTTCCAGGACAGATCATACTCTTGCCTTTCACCAAGGAATGGTATATTTTAAAAAAAAAAGAGTTAAAGTACGGTACTAACATTAACCTATGCAATAACTTGACTCTGGTTTTTGTGATCAATTTTTTGACTTAAATTTCTAGACTTATACATGAGTATATACAGTATACATTGCAGGTCAAGTTAGAGAGTAATGGTGCATGGGTATGTGCCTTCTAGCCACCTGTTGGCTTGTGGTGACCCCATAAATATCATAGGGCTTTCTTAGGCAAGGAATACTCAGATATGTTTTCTAGTTCCTTCCCCTGAAATATAGCCTACAGCTCCTGGTATTTATTGCCAATCTCCTATCGAAACACTAAGCAGGGCTGACCCTGCTTAGCATCTGAAATCAGTCAGCCTTTGAGGTATTTAGGTTACAGGGAGTCAAATACTTGGATGCAATATTTTGGTAAAAACAGGAAGACAATTGTATTACTTACATCTGGTTTGGCAGTGACAGTAGATTACTGAGTGAGTGGCTCTTTCATACTACACAGTTATAGCACTATGATTCCACTTTAACTGCCATAGTTGCATCTATGAGGCAACTGGGGTTTGTACTTTAGGGAGACACTCGACTTCTCTGGCTGAGCATTCTAATTGTTTTTGTGTGCCTTGAAGTCCTTTCTGCTTGCCCTTGAAGTCCTTTCTGACTTACAGCGTATGGTTTTCTTGGTAGAATTTGTTCAGTGAGGGTTTGCTGTTGCTTTCCTCTGAGGGTGAGAGAGTGTGACTTGTCCAAGGTCACCTGGTGAGTTTCCATGGCTGAGCAGGGATTCAAACCCTGGTCTCCTAGTGTCCTAGTGCAGCACTCAAGTAACTACACCATGTTGGCACTCATACTCCTCTCTAAACTGCAATTCCCAGGACTCCATAGGACATTGTCATGGCAGTTAAAGTGGAAAATACCACTATAATTGTACTCTGAAAGGGCTTCAGTTTTTGAAAATGCACCTGTTACCAGGTCAAGAGCATCGCTGGGCCAGATCTCAAGTCCAAGCCCTTCTGATGATATCAGAATGGGTTAGCCTGGGTGATATAAAGCACAAAGCATGAACCATAGTTACTCAGAGAATGTTCTTCAAATAATAAACACCAAGTATATCAGAAATTAGAAAAGATTTCTCTGGTTGGCATTTCAGTTTACCAAGTTGAAAAAGCTGTCACACTTTTCTCAGTTCTGTTTTAGATCCCTTTGGAAGTCCTCCTTTAAAGGACATGTAAAAGTCATAGTCCAACCAAATAAATTTTTCAAAGTTCTGCTTTAAATAGAAAACTGTCTACAGTAACCAAGGGGTCCCCAGTATGTGTATGTGAGTGTGTGTATTAGTATGAATCCTATTATGGTAGGATTAGCTGGAATCCTTTTGAGGTAGATTTTATTCACACACACACACACACACACAGTACCATGGGTAGTGTGTGTATTAGTCTAAATCCATACGTATACTCTAGTCCCACCTAGAGTAGATCCACTGAATCACTTGTTGATTGTTGAGTCAATACAAGTATTTTTTTCCAAATTTTATTTTAATATTCTTAAAATATATAATGCATAACACACACACACACCTTCCTGCATTCTATTACATTTTATCTAGTTATTTTATATTCCACCTCAGTGCTCCCCTTTTGGGGAAGAGGAGCACTGGGGTGGAATATAAATAACTAGATAAAATGTAATAGATTGTAGGAATATATGTCTGTCTGTCTGTCTGTGTGTTATGCATTGTATATTTTAAGAATATTAAAATAAAATTTAAAAAACAAGTAAATTTCACAGATTAAATAGATTGACTCTAGTTGGGGCTATATTTTATTTTATTTTTATTTATTTTATTTTTATCCCACCTTTCCCTCAAAGGCTACCAACAAGATTCAGGCAAAAATGAATATATAACTTTCAAGGCAATTTATTTATTTATTGGATTTATACCCCATTTTACAATACAATACACTTACAATATGCTTAAAGTCCTACTGGAACCTGGAAAGGCCCAAAGTTTGAAAGGCCCGAAGGAACCACACAGAGCAGCCACAGAGGTAATGCACTCCTAGTTGTATACCTTTTTGAAGATGATCTATAGGAAAGATTTGTGTGATTCTGACATTACCAACATTGTTTTTTGTGGGGGTTTCGGGCTATGTGGCCATGTTCTGGAAGAGTTCCTTTCTGATGTTTTGCCAGCATCTGTGGCTGGTATCTTGAGAGAGTGAGAACTCTTCTAGAGCATGGCCACATAGCCCGAAACCCCCACAAAAAAACATGAAAGCCTTCGACTCCACTTACCAACATTACTGGCCTGGCATAAGAAGAGGTCATGGGTTGTGATATAAGTGTTGTGATATATGGCTTAGGTCCAGACTATTTGAGAGATTTTATCTCTCCATACAAACCTGCCCAAGCCCTAAGATCTCTCTGGGTCCCACCACCATCACAAGCTCCCTTGCTGAGGACACAAGAAAAAGACTTCTCAGTGGCTGGTTCCAGCCTTTGGAGCTCTCTTCCATAGAAAGAAAGCTGGCCCTTTTCCTTCTTTTCTTTTGCTGGCAAGTAAAAACATTTTTATCCAGGCAGGTTTTTGAATGTATAATCATGAGAAGATGGCTGTTATATTGGATGTTATTATTTTTTTTTACTTCTGTATGTTTTTATGTGAATTTTACAGTGTTTTAACAAGATGGTTTAATTGTTTTTACATTTTTATTGTAAAGCTTTAAAAATGTTTTTATCTTGTGAGCCACCTTGGGTCCGTTTCTGGGAGAAAGGCAGCATAAAAAATGAAACAGATAAAAATGAAATAGACATATGTATGTGGATGGAACTGCAATGGCTAGGGGAAAATGTGAGCACACCCCAATACTTTGGATGCTATTTTTTTTCATTGTGAAGATTTAAAACAGCTTGAAAATAACCAGGAACATTTCTTTTGTCTTTCCATGCATGTGTCTGTGCTCTCTACACCTTTGCTTGGAAAAAGACTTCTATAAAATCCAAAAGCTTGCTTCTAGGAGTTTGAATGTCTTTTTGGCCCGATCAAAACATGACTCACTTCATTTATTTTTCTGTAGGTTAAAGCTGGCCTTCTTACTGCAGAAGAACATGCTGGCTCCTTATCTTCAGATCCTGGTACTGTAAACGTGTGTTAAACAACTTCCAGCGTTTCCTTCTATAGGCATTTACATTTAACCAATCAATCTGATTATGACAGAAACAGAGGAAACCAATTTATGTGGGGCTGCTTTGTTCCTTCACGTTATGGTCTATTATCTCCCCCCAGCCTGTGTTTACGGAATGCCATGGTTAACGTTGCCCAGATGCTCTATCTGTGGGAAACCTAGAAACCACACAATACTGGCCCACGGTGTTTTCCAAACTCCCAGCTGCCTTATCCTCAGCTTGTTTGTGTAGACTTGGGCCTTTCCCACAGTAAGGGTGTGCTGTCAGTTAGGCCTGGACCGAGATAGCATTGCTACAGATGTTTGAAAGTCTTGCTTGGGGCCTGTCAGTAAACATATTGGAACAAAAATTATATTGGAATATATATATTTTTTGTCAGCTGTCATGAAAAAAATGTAGTTATAGATAGGGGTGAGGGGAGGAAACTGCTTGAACATGTGATAGATGCAAATGGGGAAATTTTAAACAATCTTAAGAGCTTATGGTCTGAGGATGAATAAGCTAAATTAAAAGAAAGTTTTCATGGGGCCTGTTAGGGTTCTCCTATTTCACCATATGCCTTTAACAGATGCATTTGACAGGAAGCAGTTTGCATGTGAAGGCATTTCTGTACTGTGCAAGGAAAACCTTGCACATCAAATTTCTATTGCCTGCCATGTTGTATGGAAGAGGGGCTGCTAAAGAAAAGATAATAATCTTAAGATATTTATTTATTTAAATAAATATCTTAAGATTGTTTAAATAAATATCTTTCTCCTGGCACTGAGGCAGCTCACAACCATTTAAAACAAAGTACGATTAGATAACGAAATGGCTATTAAAACCTAAAAGAGAATTAAACCACAGTCCTAGTTAAAACACATCAATTAAAAACATAATTTAAAAACAGTTTAAAAAGAATATTTAAAATAAAATAACAGAGCAGCCCCATTAAAAGCTGTATCAGCTGCAACAAATTAAAAATGAAATGCTTCCCTAAATAAAAAGGTCTTTGGTTGAGTGTAGAAAGACAGCAGGGAGGGGACCAGCTGGATATCCTATGGAAGAGAGTTCCACAACTTGGGAATAGCCATCGAGAAGGCTCTCTAGTGCATCCAAACATGCCTGTGATGGTTGTGGGATTGAAAGGAGAAGGTCCTCCCCTGCAGATCTTAAAGCTTGGGCAGGCTCATATAAAGTCTTTGAAATAGTCTGGACTCAAGCTGTGTAGGGTGTTAAAAGCAATAACCAGAACTTTGAATTCTGCCTGGAAAGGACTGGCAGCCAATGGATCTGTTTCTAAAAGGGGGTTATATGCTTCCTATAACCAGCTCCAGTCAGCAGCTTGGTTGCATCATTTTGGACCCACTGAAGTTACTGAACAGTTTGCAAAAGTGGCTCCATGTAGAGTGTGTTACAGTAGTCCAAGCAGGATGTAATCAAAGCATGTGTCACGGCAACAAAATCTGACATCTCAAAGAACAGGGGCAGCTGGCACACTTTGCACATATACTCCTGATACAGTTAACTGTCCTGTTGTACTGTACCCAATATAATTTTTCATCACTCTTACTTTGCAGAAAAAAAAATGCTTGTAGCCAAATGTTACACAAAATGCCTGTATGCTTAAATTCCTAAGACAGATAAGATGGTACCAAACCAGGCGTACAGCATTCAATATGAATTCAGTTCATATAGGCAACAAACACCATACACACAGTATCATATAAAAATAGAGTTTTTGAATAATTACACTTGAACTTATATGGGGAAAAGCTATAGCTCAGTGATGGAGCACATGCTTTGTGTGGAAAAAGTTGCTGGTTTGATTCTCAGCACTTCCAAGAAAGAATTGGGAAAAACCCTCCTTGAAACCCTTAAGAACAAAGGCAAAGCAGTACTAGCAGTATTGGACTGGATGGACCAATGGTCTGTAGAAGGCAACTTCTCCTGTTCCAATTTCCTATGGAAGGACTCCTTCACTAAACAGAAGTTTGCCATTATCAGATTTGACAGTGCCAAACACCCACTGCAAGGAAATAATGGATGGTTATCTGCCAGAGTAATCATCAACCATCTGTTCAGTGGTTCTGGTGCAACCTGCATGCAGCAAACAGGGATGCTATTTGAGGCATGGCATGACTGGGAATCTGGTAGACCTCTAGCTGTTGTGCTCTGGCCCCCATTGGCCCTAGTTAGCATGGCCAATAGTTCATGATAATGAGGGTTGTAATCCAACAAGGTCTGGAGACCCACAGATTCTCCACCCTTGCTTTTTGATCTGTGAGAGAAGCCAAAAGATTTGACATGGAGAGTTTCACAACATGGATCCAAAACTCCTGGATATAGTCAAGATTGCTCCAGAGACTAGAACGCGGAACAATGGGTGCAAACTACAGGAAAAGAGATTCCACCTCAACAGTAGTAAGAACTTCCTGACTGTAAGGGCTGTTCGACAGTCGAACAAACTCCCTTGTGTGTTCTGGAGTCTCCTTCCTTGGAGGTCTTTAAACAGAGGCTGGATGACCATCTGTTGGGGATGCATTGATTGGGAGTTCCTGAATGGCAGGAGATTGGACTGGATGGCACTCTTCCAACTCTATGATTCTAACAGCACCAGTGTCTAAATATATGTGATCTATATTTGTATCTTAGGGTTTGTGTACATGACCGAATAAAATGGTCTCACCACCTCACAGTGATCTGTCTTCATGATGGAGGGCTTCAATTTGAGTGTGGACTGACTTCATGATGTGAGGCCAGTTAAATCTGGGCCACCCCTCCCTTAAAACAGATTTTGAAAAGCAGGGACATAGCAGGGACACATGTGTAATTAGCCACCTAATGTTGCTACAGACTGAAGGTAATGGGGGAAATCTGGGACAGCTCCAAGGTCAGAATACTCTGGGAGCAGCCCAGTGTAAATGAGCCCTCAGTCATAAGATAAGTGCCCTTGGGAAAATAATTATGTGATGTCTGAAATATTCTGTCCCTCACATTTTTCTGTAAGGCAATCTTTCCCAACTGGACACCCTCCAGTTGTGTTGGACTGCAACTCCAATCATCACTAACCTGGCTGGGGATAATAGTAGTTATAGCTAACACACTTGTAAGGAATAATTGCCTCAGCCTCTAAATGATGCTTTTCAAAGTTAATTTTTCAATGGCTTCTGCTGGTTGGGAGACTCTGGAAGCTGAAGTTCAAAAGTCTTAACTTTTTCAGGCTCTTGATGTTCCTGCTACCAAAGGGAAGTCTGTTTGTAAGTTTGCATGTTATCCTGTTCTGAGTGTGGGGCCCAATCTGGAAGGGATACTGGATATGGGAAACATTTAGTATTCTGTGTTGTAAGAAAATAATAGTATGTTACTGTTATTACATTTTCCCATTGTATGCCTTTAATGTAGCAGACGTGCAGCATCTATGTGTAGTTAGAGGAAGCACAACATGACTCTTGTAAGCTTGCTTTGTTGTTGTTAACTGCCCTCAAGCCAACTTCTACGTCTGAAGATCCTGTGAATTGGGTATCTCCAAGACACCCTATCCTCAAGATCCTTTGCCCAAAATATGACAGCCTCATTTAGTCATCCTGGCTTTTAGGGAGAATTCAGATCTGATTTGTTCCAGGACTCATTTGTCTGTATTTTTAGCCATACACAGTATCTACAGAACTTTCCTTCAGCATCACATCTCAGAGGGTTGATATTCTTTGTATCAGTTTTCTTCACCACCCAGTTCTCTCTCACACACATGGTGATGGGAAATACAATGGCAAGAACAATCCTCATTTTAGTCTTCAGTTGTATATCTTTGCACTTTAGGATCTTGTCTGTATAATACTGTTTTGTGTAGCTGCAGCAGCTTTGTATTGCAGGGCTTTTCCTGCTGCAGTGTTTCAAGAGGATACTGCTGAGCTAGTAAAAATCACTCCACTGAAGATTTCAAGAGTGATGTTTATTTTACAGCTTTTACACTTCTCTTTCTTCTTTCCCTATTGACTAGTTTACAACTCAAGACAGCTCTATGCCAATTTGCCTGAGTGACAGATTTGACTATAGGCTTAACTCCTTCTGATAACTGACACCATGTTCTGCTTCTGATAAGTGACACTATGTTTGACTGAACATAACTGAAAAGTAACTGAAAAGTTGTATCACTTTTTACCCAAACAGTGTGAAAAGCACTTTAAACTACCTCTCTTTTTTGGGAACATAGCCAACCCTTTGAAAGAGAATCTGACAAATTTAGCACAGCCCCTGAAAATAGCATTGAGGTTGATTTAAAAAAGAAAGAAAGAAATTATCAGAGTCAAATGTGTTAGAAATAAATGCAGAATATGCAAGAAGGGTTATGCATTTTAGGGGCAATACAGAGCAAATTAAAGGCTTAAGTGTTGCTGACATCAATGGGACTGTGCCACTTTACTGCTGCAGAGCATTGTTCTCATTATTATTAACTACAGGACAAAACATTCCAGAGCAGTTGGTATTCAAAAGAAGTTCAGAGGCTACCTAAGCTTTGGCCTACATTAAGTTGTGTATTGTGAATATTCAGGGAGTAAGGTGTGTCTCCTTTCATTCCTCTGATGCACAAAGTGGCAGTTTCTCCACTTCAAGGGGCTATACTATTTATTTATTTTATAAAGTTTTACAAAACTGTATTATTATTATTATTATTATTATCATCATCATCATCATCATCATCATCATTATTGTTACTGAGACAGAGACTGAGATATACAGTCTCAGTATATCCATGCAGAATAAATAATTTGAAATATGTGAGATAAAGAAATAGGAGGATAGAAATGAGGAATAATAGAGATTGGCTGTAATTAAGAAACAGTAACATTATGTAAGATATATAGGGGGATGGGGAAAGGGATAAGAACTATCTTGAATAATAATTGTGAAGAATTGTTTTTAACTTGCAATATATTTTCAATAAAGATTATTAAAAAATTATTATTATTATTATTATTATTATTATTATTTGCAAAACAATGTAAAAGGAACAGAAGAGTCCTGGTGTATCAGACTAATGGCATGTCTCAGAGTTGGGAATTGTGCAGCCCTATTGTGCACTACTACAGTGGTGGATTGCAGGTTCTATCAGCATTTCTGACATTGAAGAAATCTAGGAGTAAATAAATAAAGATTTATTATTATTTTTGTCTGTATTGTTGTAGAATGTTTTAACTTATGTATATGTTGTGCACTGCCCTGATCTTTGGAAGGGCGGTATATAAATAAAGATTTATTATTATTATTATTATTATTATTATTATTATTATGAGTTGCAGTTGAACACCACCTGAAGGTCATAGGTTTTCTGCACTTGGCTTGTCTTGTCCCACAGTCTTTTCTTACAGTAGTCAATTGGATGCCTCTAGAAGAGGCCAGGCCCT
This sequence comes from Urosaurus nigricauda, assembly GCA_034509955.1. Classification (NCBI taxonomy): domain Eukaryota; kingdom Metazoa; phylum Chordata; class Lepidosauria; order Squamata; family Phrynosomatidae; genus Urosaurus; species Urosaurus nigricauda. The sequence continues at coordinate 352,259,783 of JAOEGL010000001.1, read as the reverse complement.
TCAGAAATTCAGAAATTCAGAAATTTTGTTGCCTGAGGCAGAGCAGCAAACAATGATATCCAATATCTCCTTTCTCAGGCTGCCTCTGAATGCTGTAGCACTGTTGTGATCTTGTTTCACAGCTCTAGAGAGGAAATATAGGTGGAATATTGCCATTGGAACTTGTAGCCACTGATAGCCCCATCCCTAACCTCCACCAATTTGCCTAATTCCCTTTAAGGCCATCCAAGTTGGTGGCCATGAACTTGTGGTAGCAAATTTGCATAGTTTCACTCTGGATGGTGTGAAAAAGCAATTCCCTTTATCTGCACTGAATCTCCCACTAGTTCTATTACTCTCTTCTCTGCTGGCACAGCCCTCAAAAGGGCAAAGAAATAAAGAAGATAGAACAGTGACATCATTATTAAACAAACACCAAATTAAAACCAGTCAGTAGGCACATTAGAGACTGAAGACATAGATGGGAAAAATGGCCTATCAGCATTTTTCATGTTTCAGAGCATGATCTGAAAGCATGTCATGGGACAATGAAGTGACATGAAATGAAGGGAAGCCCACTTGGGCTTGGCCAGTTTCTGGATGGGTTACAACAAAGGAGGATGCCTTGAGGTTTCTCATGACAGAGAGGTCAGGGATGCATCCATCTGTCGGGGATGCTTTGACTGGAGTTCCTGCATGGCAGGGGGTTGGACTGGATGGCCCTTGTGGTCTCTTCCAACTCTATGATTCTATGATTCTATGATTCTAGGTGCAATGTAAATGCATAGGTTGATCCAAGGCATTTGACAGCCTGAGACGATGGATAAAAACACACACATCCGATTTCATGTCCACACAATGGGAGCTGGTGGTTCCCATATTGGTGGGCTGGTAAATCTGCTTTGGATTTTAGTCCATACTTTATGGCAAGGGTGGAAATTATGTGACCTGCAGGGGATCCATTATAGCCCTTGGGATGCCCAGTACTCCCTGCCCCACAGTACAGCCCTTGAGACTTCCCAAGACCCCACCATTCCACAAACCAACACCCTGAACAGCAAGACTCAACAACAGGCAAAGAGGAAAGGGGAACACCCTGAACAGTAAGACCCAACAACAGGCAAAGAGGAACTGAGAGTGATGAAAGTGCCACCCAAATGACATGTGCAGTGGCACTGCAGCTAGTGTGGCCCTTCAGGTTCTGTAGTCTCTCCTTTCCTGTTTGGAAGGAAATAACAATGGCACTTGGCATGTTTTAGGGATAGAGTTCAGCACCTTCAGTGGCTCTGTTCAAGTTCAGAATGGATTCATCATCCTACTGACACAGAAGCCACCAGCTGTCACTATGGTCAGAAGCCAATGGGATAGGCTGTTAAATCTCAGTGCCCTCAATGTTCCATCTCTTTGCCAGTCTTGAAATAATTGAGAAAGGAAACCCTGGCCTATTGTTCACCCCCTTGGTTTTTGCTTTCCTGGGCTGTATTTCATAATGATTGCTTCTCTTCCTTAGTCATTGTGGTCCTTGCCCTGTGTGTTGCATAGTGTACTGGTTTAAGTGTTGGACCATGACTTTGGAGTCCAAGGTTCAATTCCTAGCTCAGCCATAAAGCCTACTGGGTGACCTGGGAAAGCCACATTCTCTTAGCCTCATGGTAAGGCAATGACAAACCTCCTCTGAACAAATCTTGCATCTTAGAGTACTTATAAGTCAGAAATGACTTGAAGGCACACACCAACAACAAGCAGGAAAACTAAGCATAAGCAAAGAGAAAAGAAAAGAAAATAAGATATTTTTCCAGAAAACTTTAAAATCCTAATTTATATGTGTAGATATAAATGTAGAAATAATAACAGTATTTTAAACAGAAATACAAAACACATCTCAGTAAAGCTGGATGTTACTGTGAGTGACCAAGTACCCTCTGCCTGGTCTGATGCCTCCTACTAACTCTTGATAGGGAATTGTAAGGTGCTTGCTCTGTCTTCTCAGTTTTTAAAAAAATCTTTTCTTTGGATTTGAACTGGGCAGCTCTTGAAACAGGGGACACTCTGAATCAGGAACTGTCCTCAGATAATCACTGTATGTTGGTTTGTTGCAGAAAAAGCAGTGAAGTGTTCTGTGCAAATATGTTGACAGGAATTTCCCTAGAGGATGGCAAAGTTGCATCAAACTGTGCATAGTGCAGGCTGCTTTAACATATTTGTGCATTTTCCTTTGTGTGTATGTGTACACATGTTTTTGGCCCTTAGCATCACATTCAAATAAATTTAGAAGATTATAAACAGTGTTTTATGGAGCTGTATATTCTCTCATTTTGGGTAGATCTGCCAGCCTGGGTGCCACATCAATCAAGGTAACAAAGGGGCAAAACAGACAGTCAAGAAGAGCCGGTTTCCCGGTGACAGGGGGTGTGGCGTTCAGACAGCAGCATGCCCCCAGTCCACTGGTAAGCTGCACAGCTGACTGCACATGTGGAAGATCCATGCCATTTTGGCAGTGCAGCGTTTACCCACGCTGTACTGAAGAAACACTGAAGAAAGGCCAACAAGGTGGCAAAAACACCCTTTCCCCAGCACAAAAAGGGGCGGTTTTCTGCCACTCCTTTTATGCCAGGGAAAGGCTGGGTTGGGGGAATGGATTGTGGTTGCCCCAGCCCCAACCAGGCAAGCAAACTGGTGGCCAGAAGAATCAACACTCGGCCATGGAAACCCACTAGGTGACCTTGGGCAAGTCACATTCTCTCATTCTCAGGAGAAAACAAAGGCATCCTCTTGCCCCTTTGAACAAATCATGCCAAGAAAACCTTGTGATAAGATTACCTTAGGGTTGCCATAAGTTGGAAATGACTTGAAAACACACAAGTAGGTTTTTTGGTTGATCTTTTATTTGTAAAGTGCCATGTACAGTGATATATAAATAAATGGTGATAACAACAACAAGAATCTGCTGTGTTGCTACAGCCAGCCAATCAATTCAATTGCTACATTTCCTTACAAAATACCAACATTTTTTTTGCACCATGATTACATAGTATTGAGCTATGGCTGTTAAAGTGATATCAAACTATATTATTTCTGCAGTGCAAATGCAACCAGAGACAATTTTGTATTCTGCCCAACAAAAGTGTCAAATCTTGGATCTTTGAATGAGCTTTATAAGAAGAGGGGATTTGGTCGAGGAAGATAGTGGTAGTCTGAGAAGGAGGAATACAGAATCATTTAACATTGAATCATTTCATTTCATCACTGGAACAAACAAATCAACAGTCATTTCAAACATCTAAGCCTTGAATGCAAGGTATGGTCTAGTTTCTGGGGACTCCATCTGCTGCTTCATTTCCCTTACCCCAAATGTGTTTATGTTAGCAGCGTGAACCTCTTGAAATTAGCAGTAAAACTGTTACTGGGAGACAGGATGGGGCTGCACTAGAAAAGAATACAGGTTGAGTCCAAAATGCTTGGGATCAAGAGAAAAATCAGACTTTTTTTTTGGAATGCAGTACTTGCATTTACATAATGAAATATCATGGAGATGGGACCAAAGTCTAAGCACAAATTTCATTTATGTTTCATAAACACCTTAAAACATTTGAGGCTGAGAGTGTCTGACTTGACCAAAGTCATCCAGTGGGATTCAGACCCTCATCTCCAGAGTCATAGTACAACCCTTTAAACAATGCTGGTTCTCAGCTTTATATCTGAACTTCTGAGGAGCTCTTCAAGGTGTTGAACATAGTCCCCAGATAGGTGCAGAACCTTGGAAAGCTCCTTTTGGGAATGTTAAGAAAAAAATGAAAAAGATTGAAGCTGGAAAGCTATAAAATTGACATGTTACCCAAACTTTCCCCATTTCTGATTATATGCTATGTGGCATATATAAAATTCACTCTGGCTGCGTCCACACTGCAGAAAAAATCCAGCTTCACAACACTTTAACTACCATGGCTCAGTGCTATGGAATTTGGGGAATTTTAGTTTTGTGAGACACTTAGACTTCTCTATTAGAGAGCTTTGGTGCCACAATAAACTACAGTTCCGAGAATTCCATAGCATTGAGCCGTGACAGTCAAAGTGGTGTCAAACCAAATTATTTTTGCAGTGCAGATGCAGCCTTTGTGAGTTTTTTTTTCAGTCATACAAAGTGGCATGCTTGGTGACCAATTGGAAGAGGCATCCTCTCTCAAAGGCAACTGAGATGGATGTACAATGTGAGGATTATTTGAGCACCCCAAGAGATACATACTTGTCTATCAGAGACTGAAGGATGTTTAATGATGATCAGTGACACATTAGAATCCTAGAACAGGGTGTGTATTTCCACTACACATTTGCATCAGCTTTGTATCACTTTAAATATCATGAATCCCATTTAAGCAGCCTGTGGTTTGGTGATATACTTACTGGGTCTGAAGGTGCTCTGAGAAGAGAGGGATGGAGAACAAAACATAAGAGGAAAGGTTGAAGGAGTTGGGTATGTTCAGCTTGGGGAAGAGAAGACTGATTATTATTATTTTATTATTTCATCTTGAAAGAGAATGGCTCCTGATTATGGCAACATGCAACAGGAGGCCATTCAGACCTCTTGCCTTTATTCATCTAAATGATTGAGGTATATTCTAAATTTTCAGTCAAATAAAGAATTTGGAACTGGGAACTGGGAATAAGCTTCAGCCTCATAAAGAAAGGTGAAGTATGAAATTAATTTGAGTCTCCTAACATTCCATACTTTTGCACCTGCTGTCAACCAGTTGTTATCTACTTGTTTATCTATAATCCATATCAGCCTAATAAAACCCAGGAAATACTGATCATTTCCACACCTGAAGCAGTTCTTGTTTCATTGAGCTTTATGGTGCAAATTTAAAAGCCAGGTAAGCTAAAATTCTCATTTGCATTACAAACATCTCATCCCTGCTTTATCTATGGATAGTCAATATGAACAGCTAAGGGTAGTCAATTATATAAACAGCAGGAAAGAAAAGCTTAAAGTCAGGTTGAAGAGTTTTAAAGAAGCCCTGAGGGCAACCAAAAAAGTCTTAGGAAAGATCATTTCAGGCTGTTTAGCTTAGAAAACAGGTAAGGTAAATTAAGGTAAGATAAGGCAAGGTAATTGTTGTTAAGTGTCTTCAAGTGTTTCTATTTCTAACTTCTGGTGACCCTAAGGTGAACCTATTGCAAGGTTTTCTTGGCAAGATTTGTTCAAAGGTTTTGTTTTTCCTTCTTCCAAGGCTGAGAAAGCGTCACTTGCCCAAGGTCACCCAGTAGGTTTCCAGAGTCAAGCAAGGTCTCAAGACTTGTAGTAAGACTTGTAGTCCAATGCTCAAACCACTTTCCCACACTGTCCTGTTATATAAAAGGCATATAAAATTATGCATGGGCTGGAGAAAGTAGGTAAGGAGATTTTTTTTTCCTTTGATAATATAAAATCTAGGATCATCCATGGAAGCAGAATGGAAATAAATGGAAAATAAATGGAAAACATGCTCACTAATGAGCACATAGTTAAAATACTGGAATTCACTATCAGGATACAGGAGTGGCAGTGAAATCTGACAACTTTAAAACAGGATTAGGTAAATCCATGGAGTTTGGGGCCATGGAGGATTATTCATTAGGATGGCTTTATACAATATCCTGAGGCAGCATGTCTCACTGGCCCGTTTTAGACGGGCAAAAAAAGGCGCATTTAGGGCTAAAAAGCCTGCTTTTAGGATTAGGGAGGGCGTAGCTTTTACACCCTCCCTAAGCCTAAACCGTGTGGAAGCCGCCATTTAAAGATAGCGGCTTCTACACGGAGGCGCTGTACAAGCGTCATCACGTGCACAGCGTTTTGACGCACTGCGCACGTTATGAAGCTTTTGCGCCACGGGAGGGCGCCAATCGCGCCCTTCCCACGGCGCAAAAAAAGAGCTCTTTCTCAGAGCTCTTTTCTTGCGGCGGGTCTTTGCCGCGGCCTTTAGATGGCCGCGGCAAAGACCCAGGGAGAAAGGGGCCGCGGCAGCGGCCCCTTCCTTCCTTGAGCCCCACCGAGGGAAGCGGGGTGCAGCGGGTGCCCAGAGCACCCTCTGCACCCCGCTTGGAGGCCGCGGGGAACCGGCAGTTTGCCGGTTCCCCGCGGCCTCCAAAAGCGGCGGGAGGAGGCCTAGAGGCTGCCCGTGCGGCAGCCTCGGCGTCATCCCACCACTGAAAGGGGCGAGTTTGGACCGCCCCTTTCGGCCAATGTAAAAAGCCCCACTATATCAGTTGCTGGGGGATACAAACACAGGGTGCATTTCTACTCATATTCACGTTCAAGCTGCATCATACAGAACCAGAGAGTTGTCTAGTCCCAGCACCCAGCCAGTGCAGAAATCCACAACCAGAACAACTCTGAGAGATGGTCATCTAGCATTTTCAAAATCTGAGTGTTAACACTTTGGGTGAAATCTTGAATTGATTGAAAGTAAGATAAACAAGAAATGTAAATGAAGTCAAGAGTTTCCAGCTGTCTTATCTCCTGATTATATTGCCTTTAGGCAATATAATCAAATCAAAATCTATTTGATTTGATGTAAGGAGGAAAAGTAGTCAGTGTGGTGCAGTGGTTTGAATGGACTGCAACTCTGGAGATCGGGATTCAATTTCCTGCTTCCATTTGGAAACCTACTGGGTGACGTTGGGCAAGTCACACTCAGCCCCAGAAAACCCCATGATAAGTTCACCTTAGGGTCTCCATAAGTCAGAAATGATTTGAAGGCACACAACAACAACAACAACAACAACAAGAGGGGGGGGGAGAAGATGTGTGGTTTTCAACAGCTTATGGCCACCCCCATCCTCCAGAGCCTTTTAAACATAAAAGTAGCTCACACTTAATTCTTTTTGTCTGGGAGTACCATCAGTAAATAAATATTACAAGTTGGAACCAGAAACTGTAACACATAATAACATTATCATCTTTCATTCCAAAACAAAAGAGACAAAGGATTGGCCGAATTAACTGTTCGCTCTTGCTAAACAAGCTAGTTATGTAGCAGGCCTGGAATCACTTTCTAAAGATTATGTATATAATTCTTCATCTTTTTTACACCGTTGATGCTGGTTTCATTCTATTATGTGGTTAACCTCCCCTCATTTCTTTTTTCTTTTTAAATAATAATCCTGATCTCAATTTGCTGAATCAAAGATATTTTGATTAGACAAATAGCCACCTTAAAAAAAAAGTCTAACACCAGTGCCAAGGGATTATGGTTTAAATGTAGCATGATAGTGGCTTTGGTATTTTAACCCCTTCTGCCCTGCAGTCCTCTCTGGCCTTGAAAACATGCTTCTGAAAATGTCTAAACAGGTTTTTAGGGAGCTCTGGGGGTTGCAGTAGGGATGAGGTGTTGCCTCTTTTGCATTCACTGAAAGAGACTGACCTGTGAGCTCAGTCAGAACATTTTACATTGGCCAGTAGTCTTGTTTCTTCATTGTGCAGCCAATTCTTCTATAGGCCAAAGTCTGGGATGTCTAGTTATTAAAAGGCCACCATTCTCAGTGATGTCAACAGTGTCTAGTCAAAACCTGCACATGTCCTTTGAAATATCTTATGCACATGAATCTAAGCATCTCACTAGTGTGTATGTGCTATTAATCAGTTCAGACAATTTTTTCAGCCCTTCATACACACACTCTGGGAGTAAGTCCCATTTAACTGAATGGAGATTACTTTTGAGGAGACATGTAGAGAATCATAGAGTTGGAAGGGGCACTATGCACCATCACATCTAACCTGCTGCTCAGTGCAGGATCTCCAGAGAAAGCATCCCCTGCAGGTAGCTGTCCAGCCTCTTCTTGAAGATTGTCAATAGAAGGATTCTCCACCACCTCTCTAGGCAATTGGTTCCATTCCCAAACCACTTTCACTGTCAAGTAGTTTCTTCTGATGTTCAGTTGAAATCTGTCCTCCTCAAACTTAAAGCCATTAGCCCTGGTTCTACTCTCTGAGACTGCAGAGAACAATCTTGCATCCTCCTCTTTGTGACAGCCCTTGAGACATTTAAAGAGTGCAATCATGCCACCCCTTGGTCTTGTTTTCACCAAGCTGAACACGACCAGCTCCTTCACCCTTTTCTCATATATTTTGTTCTCCCTACCTCTTATCTCCCTTGTTGCCCTTCTCTGAACTCACTCCAACTTGTCTATATCTTTGTTAAAGTGAGGCACCCAGAATAGAATACAGTAGTCCGGATGAGGCCTGACTAGTGCAGAACATAGAGGGATTATTATTTCCATTGACTTGGAAACTATAGTTCCATTAATTCAGGCTAAAAATCTCCCATGTGTGCTGCCAACCACTCATATCAATTCAATATGTAAACAAACCAGCAAATAAACAATACATAGTGGCTTGTAGTATTTTTTTTTTTTCTTATAGATGTTTTTTCTTGAATTAAAAACATAAGTTTTAGTTTCTTAGAGAAATGGGAAAGAGTTACTTTTTCAAAATGGTGCTATGGTAGCTGACTTTGGGGGCCTTGGAAATTTAACTGTAATTATTTAGCTTTTAAAAGTAATACTCCAAGCTCAAGGAGTAAGTCCCTTTAAAGTCAATGGGTCTTGCATATGAATAGACATATACACATGGATTGCACTGCAAACAAAGTAAACACATGAAGGCTTACTTCAAGTGAACATGCTTGGTTGCAGTCTTGCCTTTGGGGGAACAGTGACCCTATGATATAGCACCCAAACTAAATAGTGCTTTCTTTTTGAAATGTGCATATGTGTCTGTGTGTATGTATTTTTTTAAAGTCATGCTATACAGAGAAACATTTTCTGTCCAACACATACTAAATAGAAACACCACATCGTTACAGATGCTTTCATATTTTTCAGGTATTCATGTTCCTGCGCAGGGGAAAAGGTGAGCCCATTAACACCTTGGATCAAAACATACTTCCTTCCTTCCAACACAGAATAGTCTATTTTCCATGTGGGCTCTTAATACCTCTCCTTGTGTTCACACTCTGAGTTTCATATTCTGCAGCACAAACCGGCCTTTATGAGCAACTTCTGAGGCCATAGGGATGAGGTCACGGGCCCACATTTAAAATTCTCTTCTTTTGCTGCACTGTCCATTGCATAGAAGCACCATGCCTGACATATTGAACAAGTATTGGGGGCAGAGGGACCCTCACACTCCTGGCTTGATGAAAAGAGCACTGTTTTCTACCCCCTTTCCTTCCTTCCTTTCTTTTTTAAAAACAAAAATCTCCCATGTGTGCTGCCTACCACTCTGAGAGACTTTGCCAACACCTTATAAATGCTAATAATTCGTACCTGGCATCTCTCAGCTGTCCATATGGGAAACATTTTTTTTTTTAAAAGTAAACCCTGCAAGGGCCATTTAGAGCATCCTCAAAGAAGGCAAAGAAAATGGTGCAGAAATCGTGCCTTTCCCTGCCTTTCCCAAAGGCTCATTGTGGAGAATATTGAATATTATTTCTGCCAAGAAAATCTAGGATGCCTCCTCTCTCTCTCTCTCCACCCTGAACTTAGCACTTTTCAGATGTGTTGGACTCCAGTCCCCAGTTATTTAACTGGTGATGATGAGTGTTGTAAACCAAGACTTCAAAAGGTACTTGGTCAGAGAGGGCTGATCTCGGGATTTCAAGAGCTCTGTTCTAGCAAAAAAGAAAAAAAATGTCCTGAGGCACCTTTAAGATTAACAGGTTTACAGCATCATGAAGTTTCACGTGGACCTAAGGCCACTTTTTCAGCTGCCTGCTCATCTATTTTGGTGAGGAGAAAAAGTGTATTGAGCAAAACTACTAGGTGATTTTCAGTACAGACTGGAGATGCTGCAAAGTCCTAGCATCAAGCATAGAAATTATAAACAAGGATGCTTGTCATGGGACCCTTGAGCCCACTAGCCCATCGTTCATATTTCCAGTTATGAAAAGCCAGTTAACTGTAGAAAGATCCCACCAGTTGTTTGTTCAAGGAGATTAAATTCTTCTTATGAATACTGTATAGACATTTGGCCATCTTAGTGATTTTCAGAGTTGGTGTACTTACAATTCCCATTATTATTATTATTATTATTATTATATTATTATATATTTTATTTATATAGTGCTGTAAATTTACACAGTGCTGTACATACAATCTTATAATTAGACAGCATTAGACACATTTGGAAAACACAAGGTTGGAGGATGCTGCTTTAGTACATAAGCTGGGTTCAGATACATTGCACTACAGGATTTTGAGCCAGTGCAGTAGTTGGGATGTTGGAAAGGAACCTTGCACATCCAGGGTACTTTCCACCAAGCTGAGAAACTCATTGGATGACCTTGAGTCATTCTCTTCAAAGAATCATAGTTGGAAGAGACCACAAGGTCCATCCAGTGCAACCCCCTCTCATCTCTCATCTTAACATGTCTCACATAGTTCTGGAAAGGATAAAGTGGGGAGAAGACTAGCCATTTTTGTCATCTTGAGCTCTCTGGAGGGCAGTGGGAACATACCACCAAATAAATTCCTCTCTTGGGAAATAAATTCTTGCAGTGACAGAACTCAGTTAAGTCCTGATTATTTTGGCTGAATATATTAGCTCTTTTTTAAATATAAAAATCTTTGATATTGGTAGATATGTAAGTACGTATAAATTATTATTTGGAACTATCAGCATGGTTGGGTCCTGTATGCCCTCACTGCAGCTAAAAGATTCAAGTCAGGTTTGACAAGACAAAGATTAATAACTGATAATTCAATAGTCAGACCAACTTACTAATTTATCAGTGCACAAAAATGCATTTTTCAGGTGTCTTTAAAATGATGATGATGATTTTTATTCTTAATATTATTTGTAACTAGTCAGTTATGCCAAGCCCATATTCATATGCAATGTATTTCACACCATTTACTTTTCTTTTCTCTCACTTTTCTCCTCATTTTACTGTATTTAAATTTTAAATTTTTTTAAAGTAAAGTCTTGATTATTCAAACAAGGGCATTTTTTCTTATGGTAACTACAGACTGGCTTGCATTAAAAATGCAAGTAAGCTGCTAATGTTTGCGTTTTCTCTCCTTTAAGGCAAAGGCCAGTTGCATCGGAAGTAACAGTTTTGTGACATAAGCTAACTGTCCCAGTGGTAACAGTCTTGCAACAACCAGGGACAAAGTGGGCGCCTCCATGTTTATGGACCCATTGAGCACTCTCTCTCTTCAGTGATTGTGTTTTGTAATGTAGATGGAGGGAGAGGTGAGTAAACTCAGGTAGTTTGGGGAGTCACATAATTTGGGTTTAGCAAGTCATAGATGCAAGGCCTAAATACCCTAAAGGCATCAGATCCCATCTGATCTTGGAAGACTAGCAGGCTTGACCCTGGTTGATATCTGAATAGGAGATCCGACAATAAATACCAGGCACTGTAGTATATATTTCAGAAGAAGGAATTGGCAAAACCAGCCCTGAATATTTGTTGCCTAATAAAACCCTATGAAATTAATGGGGTTGCTTAAGTTGACAGGTGGCTTAAAAACATGTGGGCATAACACATATACAGAGGGCATAGATAGTGCCAAGCTGCAGGATTATCTATCACAAAATGACAAAAGCGAGTGGAAGCAGCTCTGAGTCCAAAATTTGGAGAAAAAGTGGGATATAAAAATATAATAATAAGAAAAAGTAGTAGTGGTAGTAATAGTAAAATTTGATATATAATTGATATCAGAGTGGTTTTTATGGAGCAGGTGGGTTTTAGTTATGCTTTTGACTGGTATTATGTGATTTTATATTGTGCGTAAATGATTCTAGTTGTTTTGAATTTTATTGAGATTTTTAAAATGTGTTTATCTGTGAGCCGTCATGGGTCCCTCCTGGGAGAAAGGCGGCATATGAATTAAACAAACAAATAATAAAAAAAAGATAAATGTGTTAGTGCTGGGTTAGTGGTTAGGAAGTTGGAGGAGATTTATGAGATTTCATGTTCTTTGAGCCAAGAAACTTGCTGGGTAGCCTTAGGTCAGCCTTTCTGAGCATAACCTACTTACAAGATGTTGAGAGGATAAAGTTGGGGACGGAGGCAGAAAGTCAAGCACATTACCTTGAAATCACTGGAGGACAGGCAGGGCATTCACGTAACAATACATAATGCTGATCATGACGTCAGAACTCGTGGTCTAGAGCAAAAAATATTGTCTTATTTCCTCATTTAATACCCTACCTTTCTCCCACTGTAGGATCCAAGACAGCTTCCCCATTTTATTGCCTTCTGGGGTAGAGCAAACATGCAGATATGGTTGTTGGGTATGGGCAATTTCTTTCCAACATATGGTACCCCTAAGGAAAACCTATCATTGGCATCTTCTTGGCAAGATTAGTTGGGAGAGAGGCTATTTGCTATTGAGAGCCAGCATGGTATAGTGGTTTGAGTGTTGGACTATTGCTCTGTACTTGAATTCCCGCTTGGCTATGAAAACCCACTGGCTGACCTTGAGCAAGTCATTCTTTCTCAGCCTCAGAGGATGGCAATGGCACCCCCCACCCCCAAAGAAACTTGCCAAAAAACAACCCTGTGATAGGTTCACTTTAGGTTCGCCATGAGTCAGAAACGACTTGAAGACACGCACGCACACATGCATACAATTTGTCATTGCCTTCATCTGAAGGCTGAGAGAAAGAGAATGTGATTTACCCACAAGTTACCCTATGGGTTTTCATGACCAAGTGGGGATTTGAATCCTGATCTCTCACATTCCTAGTCCAGCTCTCACTATTCTGGCTCTCTACAAAGGCAGATAACAGGATACAAAATTATAAAAGATAAAGCAAAGCAAGTGTTCACAAGGAGATGGTAAGAATTTGATTTAAAATAATTAAATACCCCTCGGAACATAAAGTTCAAATCTGTCAACTCCACAGAACAAGAAACAACAGAAGAGATCATCTGCTGTAGAAATGATGCAGTTCGACACAATTTTAACACTGTGGCTCCATCTTACAAAATACTTGGATTTGTAGTTTTATAAGATACCAGTGCTCCTTGGCAGGGAAAGTCAAAGACCTTCTAGAATTACAAATCCCAGGATTCCATTTAATGGAGCTACAGCACTTAAAAGTGGTGTGAAACTGCATTATTTCTACAGTGTAGATGCATCCCTAGACACCGTAAAGCACAGAAGCCCTGTGCTCCTTTTTATCCAGCCATCCAGCTCTACCATACAGCAATATTTTCAATGTAGGACCCACTTTTATGTGTTTAATTTTCCAGATTCCCCCCTAAGAATGCTGAGAAATGTAGTGGGGGGGGGGGAGAGAAATGCCTGATAAAGATGAGGCTGTAGTTTAGATGTGTAATATATATTTTTTAGTTTCATTCCCCTCTCCATAGGCCATATTTGGCTTTGCAACAGTACTCAGCTAGATTGTGGGTAAAGGGTAATATATTTGTTGCATATATTTGTTGAAAAGCTGTTTCCTGCTAGGCAAGAGGAAACCATGCAGAGCATTAATAAAAACAATGCTTCATGCTTTTATGGTGCCTCCCAGGCACCAGGATATCACACTGGTTTTCAAGCGCTTGCAAATATAAATGCTCCTCAGAACACTAATGAGTCTTGTGCCGAAGGATTAATTTAATTAATATGGATCTTCAGAGAATACATCTGTGACGAGGTGGTATTTCTGTATAACGGAGGAAATTGGTGTGCTGAGAAGTTAAGTAATTTGCCCAGAGTTATGTGTGTTTTCATTAAAATGGATGAGTCCTCTGTAGCATCATGTTGTCTGACAGAAGTATGTCTCTGGAAAGCATTAGTACAGAAGACACTCTGGGTTCTTACACACTCAACCATCACTGCACTTTGATTGCCCTGGCTTTAGTCTACGGGATCCTGGGATTTTTAGGGAGTACTAGTTCCCTGGACTCGTAAACTATAGTTCTATTAATTTAGGTTAAGCTACCATTTCCTTTTTTTTTTTTTTTTGCCTCAGCATCACACTACTGGCTCAGGACTGTCAGTTGATCAAACGTCTGATCATTTTATTGTTGTTTTGTGCCTTCAAGTTGTTTCCGACTTATGGCACCACTAAGGTGAATGGGGTTTTCTTGGAAAAATTTGTTTAGAGGAGGCTTGCCATTGCCTTCCCCTGAGGCTGAGAGTGTGTGACTTGCCCAAGGTCACCGAGTGGGTTTTCATGGCTTAATGGGAATTGAACCCTGGTCTCCAGAGTCATATTCCAACACTTAAAACACTATGCCATGCTGGCTCCTAGAGCTGTCTGGTAGAGAATTCTAAATGCTTCATGGAACTACAGATCCCATGAAGCCATGGGATAGAGCCATAGAAGTTCAAGGTGGACCAAATGCTATAATTGTATTGTTTGAAAGATGTTTTAGCTAGAAGCCCTATTCAGGAGTTTTCCTTTTGTCTCACTATGAGTGAGAGACAGACATAAACAGAGGATGAGAGAGAGAGAGAATGAGTAGTATAGCGAGCTTGGAGCAGATCATAATATTCATGATGAAAAGGGCCTAATCTTGATCCCTGGCAACTGCAGCTTTTCCTCTCTTTCTGAACTGAAATAGTAAAAGAACAGTCCCTTTCAATGGGCCAGATTGATGCTGACACTACTTACTGCTCTGTCTCAGGCTACAAAATGTTTTGGGTCAGCCTTGCCATCACTGTTCTATACCAGAGTGGCCAAATGTCAACAAGGGGGAAGTGGCTTTATATATGTTGGTTCTCTGTATGATCACCAAGGCTACACAATTACAACAGTTTGATTCTAGTTTTGCCATGTCTCCATTCAACAGAAATCCTGGGATGTGTTATTTGGTTTAGATTTCTCTGAGTCCAACAAATGACCAAATAAGCACATGGAGGTCTTTCAGGGTGGCTTGGTTGTGCATCTCATTCCACCAGCAGGTAAGGCGTATCTGGGTGTCCAGTAGAGAGAGTTGTATGGGGAAAGAATGACATAAAGTATGTTGTGAAATGTTATGTACCCTTTGCTGTCATGTCTGGTGTAAATATAGGTTGAGTCTTTGTTATTCAGAATTCCAAAATCTGAAATACTAAAACAAAACAAAACAAAAAAACCAAAAAAATTTTCATGGATGGGTGAGATAGTGACACCTTTGTTTTCTAATAGTTCAGTGTACACAAACTTTGTTTCATGTGCAAAACTTAAAATTATATAATATAAAATTATTTATATGAAGTGTTGGACTATGGGGCTTTTTAGATTGGCAGGAAAGTGTGACATGAAGTTGCACTTTCCTTAATGCTTAGCAGCTAGACTGCAAGCCCCAGGTGTGCATTTAAAAAGTACAGGGCAGCTAGACTGAGGGGTGTGGGAACGACTTATCTGAGGTCTTTTCTGTGGCTCAGCAGCTACATGGGAAGCTGTCAGAACACTACAAACACAGGCGGAGCAGCTACATGGGCGGCAATGAACGCGGCTTTTAGCCGCGGTGAACCTTTAAATTTTTTTCCCCTTGCCGGCTGCGAACTATGCAATTCCTCAATGCCCTGCAGGTGTAAAAGCTGGGGTTTATCCGCGAAGTTTTTTAAAGCTCCCAAACCCTAGCTCCACCCCTAATCCGAACCCTAGACATGCGCAGTAGGGACTCTGGGATGCCGTTACTGTTATTCTACTGTGGATAACATGTCAATTCATTCACAAAATAAAGGGGTTCATTCATGATGCACCAGTGCAACGGCACAGTTTAAAAAGGCAGAGGAGCCGCAATGATAATTTGATGGATCCTCATAAGTATACATTTGTGCTGCGCAACTGCGCAGGTTTGCGAACTGTGCAAACGCAGTTACACTATACAGTCAAATTATCATTGCCGGCTGGGAACTGCGCAATTGCGCAGTTCACAGCCGGCAAACCTGCGCAGTTGCGCAGGACAAATGTATACTTATGAGGATCCGTCAAATTATCATTGCGTTTCCTCCGCCTTTTTAAACTGTGCCGTTGCACTGGTGCATCATGAATGAACTCCTTTATTTTGTGAATGAATTGACATGTTATCCACAGTAGAATAACAGTAACGGCATCCCAGAGTCCCTACTGCGCATGTCTAGGGTTTGGATTAGGAGTGGAGCTAGGATTTGGGAGCTTTAAAAAACTTCGTGGATAAACTCCAGCTTTTACACCTGCAGGGCATTGAGCGTTTTAATTAGAAGTGAAGTCCACACCACGCATGCTCCCAATCCACGATCCATTATGATCCGCACCTGTATCGCTGCCTTTAAATGGGCGCTTTAAAGAGACAGAGCCCCATTTAACCGTGCAACTACACCTTAGCCTTTAGATGCAATAGCATTGTTGTGACCTTTTAAAAAAAGTAGTGGGGAAATCAAACTACTTTTTAAAGGCACTTCTTCTCCCTTAAAACTCCAAAATAGTGTTTTCATGGCACACTTTCCCTTTTTCTCATCTAAAGGCTGGGCTTTCATGCAGCCATCAACACACCTCTTTTTGCCAATCTAAAATGGGCCTATGACTCTGGAGACAGGATTTGAATCCTCACTGAGCCACGAAACTCACTGGGTGACCTTGGACAGGTTGGGCACTCTCAGCCTAAGAGGATGGCAATGGCAAAACCCCTTTAAAGAAATTTGCCTAGAAAACCCCATGAAATCCCTTAAGTTCACCATAAGTCAGAAACAACTTGAAGGCACACAACAACAAGTGTGTATATGAAACATAAATGCTTGGGTCTCATCTCCAAGACATTTCATATTTCAAATGAGACTTGGGTCTCATCTCCAAGATATTACATTATTAATACAGGTATTCCAAAATCGAAAAAAAACTCTGAAATCCAAAACATTTCTGGTCCCAAGCATTTCAGATAGAGGAGACTCAAACTGTATGATTTAGAGGTGTGGAATAAGACACTGAGGCTGCTGCAGTTTGGACATACAGTGGTCCCCCAGGTTACGAAAGTAATCCGTTCCGGATTACCTTTCGTAACCCGAAAATTTTCGTTTCCCGGGGGAAAGAAGGCGGGGACCTCCTCAGAGAAAAAGGGACAGCTCGATCCGCCGGATCGGGATGCCCCTTTCTCAGCCGGCGAGGAGGCCCTCCTCCTGGAGAGAAAGGGACAGCTCGATCCGCCGGATCGGGATGCCCCTTTCTCAGCCGGCGAGGAGGCCCTCCTCCTGGAGAGAAAGGGACAGCTCGATCCGCCGGATCGGGATGCCCCTTTCTCAGCCGGCGAGGAGGCCCTCCTCCTGGAGAGAAAGGGACAGCTCGATCCGCCGGATCGGGATGCCCCTTTCTCAGCCGGCGAGGAGGGCCTCCTCCTGGAGAGAAAGGGACAGCTCGATCCGCCGGATCGAGCCGCCCCTTTCTCAGCCGGCGAGGAGGCCCTCCTCCTGGAGAGAAAGGGACAGCTCGATCCGCCGGATCGGGATGCCCCTTTCTCAGCCGGCGAGGAGGGCCTCCTCCTGGAGAGAAAGGGACAGTTCGATCCGCTGGATTGGGATGCCCCTTTCTCAGCCGGCGAGGAGGCCCTCCTCCTGGAGAGAAAGGGACAGCTCGATCCGCCGGATCGAGCCGCCCCTTTCTCAGCCGGCGAGGAGGGCCTCCTCCTGGAGAGAAAGGAGCTCTATCCGGCGGATCGAGCCGCCCCTTTCTCAGCCGGCGAGGAGGGCCTCCTCCTGGAGAGAAAGGGACAGCTCGATCCGCCGGATCGAGCCGCCCCTTTCTCAGCCGGCGAGGAGGGCCTCCTCCTGGAGAGAAAGGGACAGCTTGATCCGCCGGATCGAGCCGCCCCTTTCTCAGCCAGCAAGGAGTTTAAAATACATTCACAGAGTCACCTCAAGCCTACTTGACAGGAAACATCACCATCATTATCATCATGGCTGTTAGAGCCAGTGTGGTGTAGCTGTTTGAGTCTTACACTAGGAGACCAGGGTTTGAACCCCTGCTCAACTGGGTCATTGGGTGACCATGGGCAATTCACACTTTCTCACCTTTCTCACCTTGAGGGGAAGACAATGGTAAATCTCCTCTGCATAAATCTTGCCTAGAACCCCTATGACAGTGTGACAATAAGTCAGACATGACATGAAGACACATAACAGCAGCAATAATTCTGTTATGCTCTGGGGAGTTTACCTACTGCACACAATTGTGTGTGTATGGAATTCTCTCTGATTTCTTGGGAAAAAAATCCTGAGACAGTATATTAAAAAAAAATGCTACCATAAGTTTCATGCTTTCATTGTCAACATATATGCATCATACGCTTAAAAGGAGGTTAGGAAACAGAACAGCTGTTTTCTGCATGTCTGCTGGTTCCCCATCTACATGCTTTGTTTGTCACCAGAGTTCCCACACCATTACACTATTTCTTAATTTCCATCTTAACTGTGCAAAAATGAAGCCATTGGTAATTCAGAAAAGAAGCTATAAACTGAGTGAACGTAGGCAGCTAATGGGTATGTGTTCTCAATTTTAATAATTTTCCCCCCTGAAACAGGAATGGAATTTTCTGATTCAAAACTTGGCTTTCTTTGCTGTAAGAATAAGGCAGGGTGGAAAACAAAAAGAGAACCGAGTATGCTACTTTATCGCTTAACTATATATATGTTTTAAGCATGTGGGTCATCATTGTAGGAATTCCCCTACCAAACATTCAGAGTCTAAGGCTAAGATAAGCATGGTACAGTACTCAGGGAAAACAAAGGCTTATTATTTATTTCTTCTTCATAACTTCATTTAAAAAGTAAATCCAATAATATCCAAACAATGATACCTTTATTGGACCAACCAAAATTCACAATTACATGTTGCAAGCTTTTGAAGTCACACTGGCTTCTTCATCAGGCAAACAGGAGAAAAAAACTGATGTTAGTCATAGGCCTGAATTTTCTGTTTCTGGTCTTAGTTTAGATGATAGGGAGGGCTATCTGCAGACTGGCACCTCCCCTTTTGGCCATGCGTTCACTAGTAGATTTTCAAAGACAAGGAAATTTAAGGTCCATTTGCAATTCAAAGAAGATGTTTCCTTGGAATCCAGCATGTCTCCTTTATGAAGCTACAGGCTACTATGTAGGTAGAGAACACTGAATTTCTCAAGAAGTTTTCATGTTTTACATCAGGAAAAGGGAGAGGTAAAGCATGCCAATCAGCCCTAATATTAGGGGGAAAATGCTTTACCTTTGTTGGAGGCAGAAGCCTCAGATGGCAAGGTCATAGTGCACTAGGTCTTTCTTTAGGATTCCCCTGTGATGGCTAAAATGTGGTATCTTGAAACCCCCCAAAACATGTAGGGGTAGCCATGTTGGCTATATAGCAAATCCAATAACATCCTGTTGTTATCCAAATCCAGTGTTGTTTTCCAAATCCAATAACATCATGTCAAACTGCAGAAATTCTGTAGTGTACATGCAGATCAATAGATTTATCCAGTTGGGAGTATATCACACTTCTAACCCCTCCCCATCCAGCATTTTCTGTCCTGCTACCATGAGCCTACTTGACCTTTGGATGTGGCAGCTTCTCTCTGTTGCGATGTCACAGGGCTCACCTCCTCTAACATCTCAATGGAATATGTCTGGATCTCAGGTTTTGACTAGGCTAGCCCTCACTGGGCAACTCTGCATACCACAACCCTTTCCTCATTGTCACCTGAGGATCATTGCCTTGTTCTGTTCTCATCATTGCAATTGTGCTCTCTTCCTCGTCACCAGTCCTGTCTACTTACTTTCTTGCTCGAAGAATGAGACAGAAATTAGGCAGAGACAGGGAGAAAGAAGCACAGTACCATAATGTTGATGATCAGGGGACTTTTCACTCTATCCAATTATAGCTATGATTCCACTTTAAATGCTGTGGCAGCATCTCATGGAATCCTGGGATTTGCAGTTGAGGGAGCAGTATGGGGCCTAAATACCTATCCTGTCTGATTTTTGGAAGGTCCAGTCTGATATTGGAAGTTAAGCAGGGTCAATTCTGGTTAATACCTGGATGGGATACTACCAAGAACTACCCAGTGCTGTAGGCTATATTTCAGAGGAAGGAACTGGCAAAACCACCTCTGAGTATTTTCTGCCTAAGAAAACTATGAAATTCATGGGGCAACCATAAGTTGGCATGTGACTTGAGGAAAGGCACATTATCAGCAAGAGAGCCCTAGTGCCCCACCAGACTACAAACCCCAAGATACTATAGGATGCAGCTATGGCAGTTAAATTGGAATCATGGTGTGTACTGTCAAAGCGCCTGTGGAGACGTTCAGGCAATGCGCCACACTCACAGTATCTGGTTCTGAGGGAAGACCCCTCTTAGCCAGGCATTTGGGACTTAGCTGCTTGTGCCGAGTAACTCCCCTGGTATGGGAGAGAGGTGAATCACTACTCCTGGCACTCCACTACCTGAGGCAGGCACCTCAACCTGCTTAATTGTAGGGCTGATCCTGATGTGTTGATACATGGTTCATGATACATTTAGTTATGTCAGGCATATCAAAATATTTATTTTGCATCATTAACCAAGCCTCTGTTAATCATGGGGCAATGCAGACAGTTTTGGAGCAAACTAGAATGAAAGGACAGGCCCAATGCCATTGAGCCTGAAGAAGAAGGCCCTCCCTACTTGCCAACTGTCATCTTCTGGCCTAGAGGGAGTGAAAAGACAGGCCCAACGCCATTTGGCCTGGCCTTGGTTAAGAAGAAGAGCCCTCCCTCCAGTCCATCTGCCTTGGTCCAGGCCTCAGAGGGAGAGAAGAACTGCTGAACCTGATCCCCTTCCCCACCACCATTCCCTTCTCCTTTTGTGTCATGTCTTTTTAGATTGCAAGCCTGAGGGCAGGGAACCATCTAATTAAAATAATAATTGTAATCCGCTTTGAGAGCCTTTAGGGCTGAAGGGTGGGGTATAAGTGCCGTAAATAAATGAATGAAATAATAATAATAGAGATTTCACCTTTACCACTTTCCCTTTTGACCTCTGGGGACCAAACTAGAGGAAATGATTTTTACATTTCAAAGCCAAATGTTTTCTGTAATGAGACAAGCTACTATGTGGGTGTTAGGAGGAGGAAGATTTTCACCAGAAAACAGTCATGGATTTGACCCAGATGTGGGCACCATGACTTTTTTTATTGCAAAAATGTGAAAGAAACAAATATCATAGAGTCATAGAATCAGAGAGTTGGAAGAGACCCCAAGGGCCATCCAGTCCAACCCCCTGCCATGCAGGAACTCTCCATCAAAGCATCCCTGACAGATGGCCATCCAGCCTCTGCTTAAAGACCTTCAAGGAAAGAGACTCCACCACACTCCAAGGGAGTGTGTTCCACTGTCGAACAGCCCTTACTGTCAGGAAGTTCCTACTAATGTTGAGGTGGAATCTCTTTTCCTGGAGCTTGCATCCATTGTTCCAGGTCCTGTTCTCTGGAGCAGCAGAAAACAAGCTTCCTCCCTCTTCAATGTGACATCCCATCAGATATTTAAAAAGGGTTATCATATCACCTATTAACTTTCTCTTCTCCAGGCTAAATAGCCCCAGCTCCCTAAGTCGTTCCTTATAGGGAATGGTTTCCAGACCCTTCACCATTTTGGTCGCCGTCCTTTGGACACGCTCCAGTTTCTCCACATCGTTTTTGAATTGTGGTGCCCAGAACTGGACACAGTATTCCAGGTGGGACCTGACTAAAGCAGAACAGAGTGGCACTATTACTTCCCTTGATCCCATTGGTCAAATATGATCACAAGCTGTAGTTGTCTCATCTAGTTTGGACCCAAGAGTTCAGTTGTAATTGCTGACCTACCATTGCAGACAGATGCCTTGCTAAAAACTTGCCTTTAAAAAGAAAAGTGAGAGAATATGTTGAACCCTCACTCACACCTCTTGTGTGGAATTGGTAAATAAGCACAATCCTGAATACAGTCAAAATTTTCAAGATGTAAATGACCCACAGATTCCTTGTCTGTTTGATGCTCTTGATTGTGTGGTCAGAACCTTCTATGTCCTGTTATGTCAACTGGCAAGCAAGGTTCTGCAGTGTTTCACCCAGTCACCAAGGCTAAACTTCATGTAACTTTTTAAAATTTATTTTAGGATTGAGATAAAACGTAATGTTAGGACTGACAGAGGAATTAATTGACACAGATTAGCAGAAACAATTAAAACAAACAGATATACTGTCAGGTAATTCCTGTTTGATTTTCTTAAGGAACAGATGGTTTTAAAGTTTGCTAAAGGGGAGTTAAAATTTTTTCTCTGCATAACAAATCCCAGCTGAAGATAGCCCTGTGATATTGAGGATAGTAGTGAAATGTGCCTGCAGATTCTCCACCCATCCATTCTCCAATTAAACTGTAAACAGTCTGGATGTATTCAGCTGAACTGGATCAGAGCAAAAATTACCTTTTGGATCATCATCATCATCATCATCATCACCACCACCACCACCACCACCACCACCTGTATTCCACCTTTTTTCCAGTTCAGGACTCAAAGCAATTTACAGCAGATTAAAAAAACTTAGGAAAAGTTAAAAAGTGATTAAACTTTCAAAGGAAAGTTAAAAACACAAATCATTAAATGCATAAAAACAAAACAGCACAACAAACAACAGACAGAAAATACAGCACATTGTACAGGGTATGTCCCACCTAAACAATCAATTCTCAAAGTCTTGTTGAAATGGAAAGGTCTTCAACTATTTAAGGAAAGAGTAGGGAAGGTGCCAGTCCAATCTCTCTGGCAAAGGAGTTACAGAGCCTGTGAGTAGCCAGGCTCTGAGAAGGCTCTTCTTCTTTCTTCTCACCAGATGTGAGACAGAGAGAAGTACCACTCCAACAGATCTCAAGGCTTTCACAACATATGTAGCTTTGTCATGGAGAATACAGTCCTTCACATAACCTGGAACTGGGGTGTATATTGCCCAGAATCCACCAATCAAAACTGTCAGTGTATTCTGGAAGATTTTCTCAAATTGTAGCTTTTGCCATTTCTGAATAGTGTAACAAAACATTATTCTTTTCTTCTGAAAGATGATTGGATATCTCAACTGTGTCAGTGAACTGCGGGATGAAACTGCTATTTTAAAAACTGGTTTAGCACTCAAAACTGCAATAAAATGTTTCAGTGGGGATTACCATTTACCTTTCTCAGAATCATTGTTTTATTCTTCTAACGATTCATTTTTCCTCATGATGTGACCAAAGTATGACAGCTTCAATTTAAAACAAAAACAAACAAACAGCTTCATTTATATACCGCTTCATACCACCTAAGGAGTGTCTAAGTGATTTACAACTGTAAGCTACTTGCCCCCAACAATCTGGGTACTCATTTTAGCGACCTCGGAAGGATGCAAGCCTGAGTCGAGCTTGAGCCCTTTTGCTGGTCTTGAACTCGCCACCTTATGGTTTTGAGTGAGTGGCTGCACTACAGGCATTTAACCACTGTGCCATCATATTGGCTTCCAGAGAGAGTACTGGCTTGATCTGAACCTGTTTGTTTGTTTTCTTGGCTGTCCATGGAATTCTCAATATACTTCCTCCTCTTCTCCTCTGCTGAGTTAACTGAGAACAAATTATTTTTGAGTACTTTGCATTCAGTTTTCAGCAAATGAAGCAAGCTGAAGACAAAGGAAGAAAGTGAGAGGAGGAGAAACAAAGTGGGACATTTTAAAAGCCATTGAGACAGTGGGATGGCAGAGGATTAATCAGGACTGTGTCTGTCAAATTGGGACAGTTGGAGGGTATGTGCTACTCACTTCTTAGTGGGCAGCTACAGTTGTCTGATCTACATAACCAGGGTAGGATTATGTAGATCCACCTGTAGGTAGCCAGCAAAGAATAATGGACAGATCTATTTAAATACAGTGGTCCCCCGCCTTACAAATCCCCCGGGTTGTGAAAACCCCGGGATTCGAAAGGCGGCGGACCGGCATTGTATCTCCCAGAATACGAAATATCCCCCGGGATACGAAACGAAAAAAGCCGCGCGGCCCCTTTAAATGGCCGTGCGGTCCATTGAAAAAAGCGGTCCCCCGGGAAACGAAAGCTTCCGGGTTACGAAAGGTAATCCAGAACGGATTACCTTCATAACCCGGGGGACCACTGTACTTAATGTAAATTACAGAACATGCTTCACAATGCAAGTGTGTGTGCCCTTGTAATGCCACTGCTGCTGTTGGGTGCCTTCAAGTTGTTTCCAACTTATGGTCACCCTAACATGGAATCTATCACAAAGTTTTCTGGAGCTGAGAGTGTGTGACTCACCCAAGGACACCCAGTGAGTTCCCATGGCCAAACAGGGAAGTGACAGTCCAATGCTCTAATCACTACACTATGCTATAATGAAATGCTATACCTTTCTTTTATTTTTAGTATTATTACTATTACTATTAATATTAATACCTTGGAGTTCTGCACACAGCTAAATAATCTGGCATGGTTTGCCTGGTTTGAATCCTCTTCCAGGATGCAGCTAGATATTATATGCATTTTGCTGCTGATGCATTTTGCTCTCACCTAAAACCTACCTAAAATCTGGCTCCCAGCTAGGCTCAGCCAACCAATTTGCAAAATCAGGAGCTTCCTGACTTTGCAAATAGGCCAGCTGAGCTCGGATTCTAGCCGGGATTTTGGTGGTTTTTAGGCATTGGCAGCAAAATGCATATGAAATCCAGTCTGGTCTATTGATTAGAAATGTCAGGTGTTGTGGGTGAGGGGTTGAAAGGAAAGTGAATTGAGGTGCAAATACTGTAAAGTCAAATTGCTGCCCTCCAAATCTAGTTTGGCAATTTCTGTGAAGGAGATTTCTGAATGTCTCTTTTATGAGAGCTCAGAGCTCTTATCACTTTGCAACTGTGATGGTGGGAAGGTTTGGGGAGGGGGAGAGACTGGTTGGATTTTTCTTGCCAGCATTGCTGTGCTGCTAAAGCAAAGTGTGAGAAATGAGTGTTAAGAAATGCCTTTGACAGCCCTGCCAACGTCAGCAGCCTGCCAGGTTCTAACAGGCTAAAGCCTGCAACCTAGCTACAGATTATGTCACCTTTGGCAAGAGCTTCAAATTAACTCACCGCTAACTGTCAAGGATCTGATGGCAAGGATCTTCTGTCTGCAGAAGTGGGCTACAATCCACAATAGCTCATGCTGCAACACATTTCTTTGACTTCAATGTATCACATTGGCCTCTGAGGGAGAGAAGAGCAGAGCTCTATTGTGCCTTATGCCATGGGCTGATGAGAGGCCTTCCCTCCATGTTTCAATTGCTATTGCTCTGGTGTCTGAAGGGGAGAAGAACAACCAGACAGAATTCCATCATGCCTTGGACCAAGGGCTGGTGACAAGCCCTCACTCCATGTTCTATTTGCCATTGCCAGCAACTGAGGGGGGACAAGAGCAGCCAGACACAGCTCCATCATGCCTTGGTCTAGGGTCTGGTGAAAGGCCCTTCCTCTCCTCTATGTCCCAGCTGGCATTGCTCTGGCCACTGAAATGAAGAGCAGCAGACACAGCTCCAACATGTCTGGGGCCCAGGGTCTGGTGAGAGACCATTTCTCTATGTTCCAACTGCCATTGCTCTGGCCTTTCAGGGAAAGAATAATCACCATTGTTCCCTTTTCCTTATGTGTCTTGTTTCATTTAGATTGTAAGCCTATAAGCAGGAATCTGCCAAATTAACAATTTGTAAGGAGCACTGTGAGCATTTTCCCCTGTTTTCTTTTTTTTTTTTGGGGGGGGGGAGGGGGATATATAACATTTAATAACTTTTGGAAGAAAGACTCTTGATTGTTTCTTTTTGCACTTTTTCATCTGCTTTTAAAATGTTCCAGTTTTTCTTCCTCTTGCTTTCTTCTTTTGTCCTCAGTTTATTTCAGATTCTGCAGACTTTCAAATTGAAAAAGTAAAATAAATCCATAAACAGAATGTAAAGTAGTTTATACTCAAATAGTTTAACAGGGTGTAGAGGAAAGGACGGAGCAGAATCTTGCTCTTCAGTAAGTCCCAGTAGTATTGGCAAAAACAAACTGCTCTGAGCTTATATGTTCTTTTTCGCTAATAACTTTTGCCATCTTGACCACCACACTCTGATATTGCTTGGCCACTATTTCATCTGTGAAATAGTGGAGGGTATGCCATAGCAACCCTTCACTTTTGTGATTTCTTTATTTCTCCATTTCACTATGGGGACTTAGTGACTTGAAACCTGTTCCTTTCCCATGCAAACAGTTAAAAGAACATCTAGCATAATAATCCCCTGGTTTGGTTTTGCATTTGTTTCCCCTAGATAGTTTGTAAAATAAAGGCTCTCACACAAACAAAAGGAACAGATGAACAAACTGTGGAGGAAAGTGACTAATTTGGCAACAGAGAATAAACAAGTGAAGAAATGAAGAGACTATTCACTCTCTTTCATGTATGGCGTGAACATATTTATTATCTTAGAATTGCCAGATACCCTTGATGTGTAATTTGTGTTTTTAAAATAAAGTTGAAGACTGTGATAATTTGCACATAGAGAGATCCTTAGCATAATTACCCTTGAGTGGGCTCAATTGCTTTGAGGGGGATTTTAGAGGAAGGAACTGAAGGCATTGCTCTCTGTATTGCTCCTGTCTGACATTTTGGCTTTAAAGACACTTACAGTCGAGATAGGCTCATTCTTGAGTTCAGCTCCTCAGATACCCAACTTGTCAATTTCCACTGTGTGCTTTCATGTAATGTTAAACTCCCACAGAACGCCATAATGTCTATAAATAGCATTTTTTAAAAAAAAAATCACAAAGTTATGAGAAAGCATTTGGGTTCTTCAGGATACTACATCAGGCAGAATGTGAAACAATGTGGGATAGACAAGTTAACTGTTACATGGATTTGTAATTGGTTGACTGGCCGAAACCAAAGGGTGCTCAACAATGGCTCCTTCAAGTGACCAGTGGGTTTCCACAGGGCTCTGTCCTGGGCCCAGTGCTGTTCAACATCTTTATTAATGATTTGGATGACATAATTGGGGGCACACTTATCAAATTTGCAGATGACACTAAACTAGGAGGAGGAGCTAATACCCTCCTTGGTTACTATGATTTGAAAATATTAACTTAAATGCTCCCCCCCAACCCTCTTTAATCAAATTCTAATTTTTAAAATTCAAGGATGTTTTTACAAAGATACTTCTTGGTGAATACAGCTGGATCCCATCACCTGCCAAAATCTGGAAAAATTACTTCCTGGTCTGCAACTGCCTGAATCTATGGCCAGCATAAATTTTTTATGAAATTGCCATCTCAAAAAGTAACTCCTTCAAGCTCTGTAATCTGAATGCTGACTCAAAAAAAGCCACCGAGTTGACATAAATGTGCAGGGCTAGCCATGTTGATGACATGACAAATTTCCAAGTCCATTACAGTAATATTTTTCTTGGGCCCAAAGGCACAAAAGTTAGAATGCAAACTTTTGGAAGACACATGGTTCTTCATCAGGCAAAGAGGATTTTTTCAAAGTATGGAGAGGATAAAGGAAAAGGGAAGAAAAGGAAAGGGGGAGAAGAAAGGGGATGACGTTGCAGTCATGTAGTCTGCATGTTGTTTTGATATGGATTGGAGGAAGGGCCTGCAGATTATCACAGTAGATGCATGAGAGTGACTCTGATCTGCCTATGAATGGAAAAAAAGAAAAGAAAAGAAAAAAGGAGCAATAAAATCTCATTCTCTATTTGAAGATACCAAAAGAGGGGGGTGGGGGCAGGGAGTAAAATCTGACTCTGTGTCTCTGTCTTTTATTTTAAATAAAGTGTTTAAGATTCCACTGCTCAGAATCTAAATGGTTCTTTTAAGCTCATGTTTCATTCCCATTTTTCAGGGTGTCTAGCTCTGACAGTTATCAAAAGTCACGGAATATTAACATGCTGCTCTATTTAGAAAGCAGTAAATCAGGGAGGAACACAAACACCCACCTGAGGGAAGTTCATCACTCTGGAGGTTTTAGTGAGATGACAGTGTTGAAATCATTAACAATGTTGTCTTGGGGAGAGAGACTGTAATTGAGCTTCAAAGCTAACAGCTCCCCCATAAAGTTGAATGGAGCTTGTTTACACTTCTTTGCACCATTGTTTTTAGCTTGGGCTTTATGAAGGGTTTAAAATGAAGACAATGGCACATCTGTTGACACTCTCCTTCCAGAAGCCCAGATGGGCTGGAAAATCAGTGTCTTAAAAGAGAAGTCTGATAGTGAAGAATCCTGTTGTATTCAAAGGATGAGGATCTTTGGTGGTTGAGAAGTGTGTATTCTCTCCATCTTCAAAAAGCTATAGAATATTTTTTGAAACTTCAGAACCAATTTGCAGCAGTCTATATACATATATGAGAAGCAGAGAAAGACCAACATAATGTTCTATATACAGTGGTTGGGACTGAGAATGAAAAGATGAATGTGTTGAGGGACCTTTTCATCCCATTGAAATATTAGGAAAGCAAGGCAGGAAGTGGGTGCTTTTGTGGATGGCTTGGTTCCATCTGGGCTAATGGAGATGGGAAAGTAAGTGAAAGAAATTTCAAATGGTCAGCTATTTAAGGCACAAAAGAACCTGTTAACTCTGAGCAGGCACAGGAGTGGTTAAGAAGGTCCCAATAGCAGGGGAATATGGCAGAGCCACTAAGCAATAAAGAGTGCCCCCTTGTGGTTCTACTCTGCAGGTACATCTTGTGTGGCAAAGCCATTGCCTTTTACTGACCTTAGAAAAGTTATTTCTTTGGACTACAATTCACATAATTACTCAGTTGGCCTGGCTGGAGGTAAGGGAGGTTGTGGTAAGTAACTGTGATTTCAAAATGTAAAGCGATCTTGTAGCACCTTTGAGACTAACTGAAAGAAAGAAGTTGGCAGCATGGGCTTTTGGAGACTTCAGTCTACTTCCTTAGATGCATTTGCAAATGCATTTGAGGATGTAGCCTAAAGTCTGACAAAACTCATGCTGCCAACTTCTTTCTTACATTTAGTCTCAAAGGTGCTACAAGATCTCTCTACATACTGATTCTGCAGATTCTGCAGACTAACATGGCTGTATCTTTGAATTCTGTGATTTCAAAAAGTAACTTTCCCAAGGTCTTTCCATTGACAGAGTGAGTGGTTTTCATTCAAGGGCAGTGGCTGGCTCTATTATGTCAGCACAATTGTCTGAAAAGTGGAGACACATCATTGATCCATTTGTCTGCTGGGACTGCTCATGTGATGCTAAAAGCTGCCACATGGCTGATTTAAAACAGACATCATCACTCTATTTATGAAGCTTGGATTTTCATGACCACATTTTCGAGGGCTCTTATTTCAATTGCTTGCTTTTCATGTCGCATCATTCCCCAGTCACAACAACTATAGTTTGATCATTTCTTTTGTACGAAAGGAATAATGGGGTCCTTTCTGACCAGAGAAACAAGGATGCCATAGAGCTAGATAGGCATGCTTTTGAAATCATCTACACCCCAGATTGATTTAATAGTTTTTCCATCTTTCCAGGGAATCCTAAATTTGTGGCTATGTGTGAGAGTACTGTACCTTGAATCTGGCAATAAAGTTCTCAGTGCAGCCTCCAAGGAACAATCCCCACAACTCATTGGGGGAATACCATGACAGTTGACATGATATAACAATGGCCTAACTTTCTACAGTCACTTCAGGGACTTGTTTTTTCAAATCTCTGGATTATGATAAGGTTGAAACAATTATGTGTCATATTTCATCTGCAAAATGCCATGAAAATACACTCTGATTCACTTTAGGCATAGTTTGGACAAGTTACATTTTCAGGCTACAACTTCCAGAATGCCCTAGCATCTGGGCCATTAACCATGTTTGTTTCTGGGAGACAAAGGGAGGTGCAGTCTGAAAAAGTCATTTGTTCAAGCCATGCCTTGGCTGGATTAATATATGAATGCATGGATCAGTGAACGTACCATACACTTATGAACACTTCATGAACTAATCAAAACTTCAGAAAATACAAGTCATGATCCATCCACTTGTCAGTGTAATTACACTTGCAAGAATGGTTTAACCAGGGGCATTACTAGGGTGTGTATGTGGGGGGAATGCAGACCGCACTGGGTGATAGTTCACGAAGGAGTCTTGCCCTTCACTAAGGCACCTCTGCAAAAGAGGGGAGGATGCTGCAGTTGTAGATAATTGCCCCACCTTCCCTTCCCTTCCCTTCCCTTCCCTTCCCTTCCCTTCCCTTCTGCTGCTTCACCTTTCATGGTCTGGCTGAGTAGATGGGAGTAGGAGTTGGGGCAATCCAATGCCTCACCTGTTCATGTGTTCAACCACTTGGGTCTTTGCAGGTTTGGCTGGGCAGGTGGGCAAGGCAGTGGGAGGCAAGGCAAGGCAAGGCTAGGCAGAGAAATCTGCTGTTTCATCCATTCAGCTCCCTTGATTTTTCTGGGTCTGGCTAGGTGGGTAATTCACCGCTGCCTCCACCACTTCACACTGGGTGGCACCAATCCTAGTGATGCCACTAGTACTTTATTTATACCCCATGTTTTTACCAACATGGAACATAAAGTGGCTTACAATAATTTAAAACAAAAGTGCAGCTAAAATTATAGTTTGCAAATGTACCAGTAAACGCAAATGCAAAAAATTAAAACAAAACCCCACCTGTAATAACTCATTATTTATTTATTTATTTCATTTATATCTCAACTTTCTCCCCAGAAGGACCTAAGGCGGCTCACAGATAAAACCTTTAAAATTGCAATCGAATTCAAACAATTAAAACATCTTGTATATAAAATCACATATAAAATCACGTAAAATATACACGATATCGATATCGTTTGATGTGACTTGCTTTTATATCTGATATTTTAACCTGTCTTTCCTTCCCTTTGTAATTTTATCTAATTGTTACTATCATAGAGTGTACGCATCCAGCAGGCTTTTATATATTTCTTAAGTTTTACCAATTTTGTACAGTGCTGAGTATAATTACAGCGCTTTAGAAATAGTTTAATAATAATAATAATAATAATAATAATAATGATATCAAATATAAAATCACATAAAATATACTCAAGACTAATAACAGACTAAAACCCCACCTGCTCCATAAAACCACCCTGCTATAATAAAAAAACAATTCTATTTTAAAAGGCCATCGTTAAAAGTATATTAAAACATCATTAAAAAGATCAACAGGAAAGCTGTTTCAACAGAGGAGTTGAACAGAAGCTTTCATCATAAGATATTATATAATCTTTAGTCACCAGAATCCCCTTGTTTCCCTTTCATTTGCTGAAATTAGAATTGCGCAGTTGCACAACATCTGTATCTGGTAGAGGACTGCTGTTATGTTAGTGTGTACCAGAGGCAGCAAACAGCCCAATGCACATCAGTGTACAATGCACTGCCTGGGGCAACTAATTAGTGTATTTTGATGATGCAGATGTGCAAATGAGCACCAATACACATCATACCGAGATGTGTGTGGTGCACAAATGTGTATCATAAAGTGATGTGATTAGCATACCAATGCACATCGGTCCTAATGTGCATTGGGCACTTATACTGGTCTCCTGTTACACATCTTTGCAACTCAGTGAAAGGGTTTCTTAGCACTTTTGCTACATAGCTAGGTATATGTACATTTATATAACATAATAGTTCATATATAGTGCCTTGGAGTGTGGTGGATTCTCCTTTTTTGCAGGTTTTTAAACAAATGCTGGACAGCTATTTGTTGGGAGTGTATTCATTGTGTCTTCCTGCATGACAGGAGGATGGATTGTATAGCCTATGTGGTCTCTTCCAGCTCTGTGATCCTATGATTTAGGATTCTGGCAGTCATTTTAAGTAAACTTACTTTCCATGCTTTTACAAAGAAGACTAAGCCTGCTATATTTATCTGCCAGTCCTTGTTTGTGGGAGTGGTAGGAGTGGTAAGGAACTGGTTGTTGCCCATCTTCTGCTTGTGAATACTAATGACTCTCCTTGTGAGATACACTACTGTCTCTCACATTCCACAACTTATTATGCAATGGGCCCACAGCAGTCCCCATTAAAAGAAATGGCTTGTGGAGGGGACTAAAAGGGACAACTAATTAAAGTATAGGAGACAAAGGGTTCAAGTTAGTAACAACACCTCATACACAATGTTTTCCTATGAGGATCCCATAAGGAACAAGCAGCATAATGAAGATGCAAAGTTACAATAAATAATTTTAATTGTTTATTTAGCAAGATGCTGAAGACAATAGGAAACAAAAACATGAAAATAATGGCAATTGGAACAAGCCTGTAGCAACAAAGAAGAGATGCTTCCAAGCATTCTATTATACAGTCTATGTTGTACTCAAAGCACATTTGCCCAGAATTTAACTGATACAACCTGCCTGTGCATTGCCAAAAAGGGCTGTGCCTTGGGGAAAAAAATCCATAAGAGAACTCCTTGACTTTTATGGAATACAGTAGCTTAATATGGATCCAAATGGAGCCTTATCTGATCACATTGTGTGATAACCTTGGGGTTGAGATCCAGTTAGCAGGCTGGCAGAGTATAAGTTTTTGCCAGTGAACCTATTGCTGGTTAGCTGTTGGATAGAGGCTGCTCTGTCCTTCCTGTCCTTCCCTGGAAATGCAACACAATTGAAGGCCCCTGCTGCAACTCTCTCCTGGCTTCTGATCAGCTCTCAAAACCTTCCAGGGGTCCCAGAACTGTTTTTAAGAAAGGGGAGTTCAACACTGGCAGGCAGGTTGTATTTTTGCCTCCTTGCAGGGCTGTTTTTACTGAACAATTAAAATACAGAAAACATTGGATTAAAACCATCATCATCATCATGATCCTACTGAATCAGATAACATTCTGACTACAATTGAAGCAGTGTTAAAATAATAAATGAAAGAGTGGGGCTTAAATACCTTAAAGGCACCAGATCATGTCTGATCTGGGAATCTAAGCAAGATCAGCTCTGGTTAGTACTTGGATTGGAGACCACTTATGAATACCAGCTGTTGTAGAGTATATTTAAAAGGAAGGAACTGGCAAAACCACTTCTAAGTATTGCCTTGCCTAAGAAAACCCTATGAAATCCATGGGGTTGCTTTAGGTCAAAAAGCACTTGAAGGCACATACACACAAAATGTATGAAACTGGATGAATTAAAACAAAACAAAACCAATCCTTATGAACATTTACACAAACCCTATGCGTACTTACAAATTCCCTCTATCTGTTCAGCGTAGCTTACTCTGAAGTGTGCATACAATAGATGTGATTGTTGGGAGGGCTCAGCAACAATAGCTGTGTTAATTTGTTAAGTGTTTACTACACTGATTGATAATTCCTGATGGTGTCTAACTATTGTCCAGTTTTGCTTGATCAATCTGGGTAATTTCTCCAGCTTTCCAGCTTCATTTTAGGGAGAGTTTGAGCTTTACTGCTCCAGGCTCCCTTGAGTCTACCTGTATTTGTATACCTGGGGAAGAAAGAGCAGTTCCTTCTTCCTAGGAATTTATGAGCAGCTGGAGTACACATAGGCATGATGCTGAAGGCAAGCAATTGTGGTCATGTATGTATGTGAAGATATATATATGAGATCTTCCACTGCTGCTGGGTACCCAAGGATGTCATTGCAGAAAGTGCTGCTGGATACCTCCTTCCAGAACACTCCCTAAGCAGATGATGATGATGATGATGAATGATGATGATATATCCAGCCTTTTCCATAGCTGTGGGACTCAAGGAGACTTACAAAAATTAAAACAGATAAAGCTAAAAATAGATGTCATAAAAAGTTAAAATATAATTAAACTATCAATAGAATTGTTGTTGTTCTGTGGAAAAGTTGAGATATACATGTAATAAATAAGGGAAATATATGTAGGTGGAACTGAAATGAAAAGTATGGAAATGTTGCTTTCTTGGTCTGTTATTGTTGTTATTGTTGTTGTATACCTTCAAGTTATCTCTGACATGGTGATCCTAAGGACAACCTATCATGTGGTCTTCTTGGAAACCAGAGCTTGAATTCCAGCTTGGCATGTAAACCCACTTGGTGTCCTTAGTCAAGTCACATTATCTCAACCTCAGAGGATGGCAATGCCAAACCCTCTCTGAAGAAACCTGCCAAGAAGACTCCATGATAGGTTCACCTTAGGGTCACCGCAAGTCAGAATTAGCTTGAAGGCACGCAACAACAACATCAGGATCTTGAATTGTGCCTGGAAATGGATCAGCTGAAGTGGAACTGTTGCAATATGGGAGGTGTATGCTTCTTGTAACTTTCAACAGTTAACATATTTGGGCAAAATAATGATGACAGAGAATCTACACAAATTCAACCTAGACTATGAAGAAATAAAAATAGTAAAAGAGTTCTCATACCTGGGATCAAATATTGATAGAAACGAGGACTGCAGCCAGCAAATCTGAAGAAGAGTAAGAATGGGGAGGGCAGCTAGAAAAGATCCTAAAATGCAAAAATATACAACTGAGCACAAAAGTTAGAATCATACAAGCCATTGTATTTCCTGTTACCATGTTTGAATGTGAGAGCTGGACAGGTAAGAAACAAGGTAGGAAGAAAATCAATTCATTTGAGATGTGGTGCTGGAGAAGTGCTGAGGATCCCATGGACAGCCAAAAAGACAAATAAATGACTCTGAGAGCAGGTCAAGTCAGAAATCTCTCTGGAATCCAAGATGACAAAACTTATGTTGTCCTACTTCAGACACATAACGAGAAGGTACGACTCACAGGTAAAAACACTAATGCTAGGAAAAGTGGAGGGAAGCAGAAAGGGAGGAAGGCCACATGCTAAGATGGATGGACTCTATTAAGAAGGTCACAGATATGAATGTACAGGAACTAAGGGCTGTAGTGGAGGACAGGAAATCTTGGAGATGTCTCATCCACAGGATTGCCATTGGTGGAGATCAACTTGAAGGCAGTTAATAACAACAACTCAGGGTACCAAGAGGGTTCCAGTCTATTTCCCCACCTCCAACTCTCCTGCCCCTTCTGCAGAAATGTTGTGGAATCTGGATACACTATGGTAAAGAGGATCTCTGAAAACTAGATTTCAGCTGTGGGTGTGCTAAAGGGATTCCTCCCAAGCTCTCTGTCTGGCTCAGAGGACTCTGCAGCCTCAGCTAGTGTACAAAACTTGCACCTTTCAAACAGAGACCTGCAAAATTTTGTTTATTTTCATGTTTGGTTTTGAAAGCCTTGAACAGACAGGACCAGAGAGTTGCAAGTTTAAAATGAAATACAGCTTTCAGTCTCTCTTCGGTTTCTTCAAATAACACATTTGCCTCTAGCATTGGCCTCAAGTGGTCTTTCAGCACACCAGGCAAGCTCCATTACATTTTAATTGCCTTTTTCCACTATGCATAATAAATATACTCCTTTCTGAGCTGACTTTTTTAAAAACAGGCTGCTGTGCTTTATCTTTTTAAAACCCAGGACTTTAAATATAAATATTTGGTTTGAGTTTCTTCTTTGGCTGTCTCTTATTCCATATAGTTCAGATATGCTGACATTATAAATATCCCTCCCCCTTTCTGTCTGTGATAACTTGTGGACAGGAATCCCTTCTGAAAATTATCTCCTCTACTTCAAAGAACACATAGACATACCCTCCAACTGTCCTGATTTGGCAGGACACTCATCCCTCTTTTGAGCTGCTATAAAAGTAGCTGTCACCCCTCTTCTTTTAAGCTGCTTTAAAAGTATCCTTTTAAAAGTATCCTTTTTAGCTGCTTTAAAAGTATACAGTACTTATGGTACCTGGCAGGGGAGACACCATGAAAAGTATCCTGGTTTCTCTTTCCTCCTTCTCCTTCTTTCCCCCTTTGTCCCCAGCTTACTTCAATTACTGCAAACTGACTTCAAAGTGCAAAAGTAGTTGGGGGAGGAAACTTTTCTTCCCACTAGGCTCAGGCAAAAGCAAACTGCTGCAGCCTCTATAAGCTTGTGTGTTCTTTCTCATTAATATTTTTTTGCCATCTAGGCAATACCCTGATGTTGCTTGGCCACAGACACCCTGGTTTTCATCTGCCACATGTGCTGCACATGTCTTTCTGTTCTCAGCATGCCCATCCCCAAGGGCCAAATGATCAATGGTTCCATTGGCACCATTGCTCCAGGCCCCTTGCTGGTTGCAGTGATCTCCAAACTTTGAATCTCCAGGTGTTTTATACTTCAACCCCCAGATGCCCCCACTAGCTTGGTCATCTCCTTTGTACCACAGTAGGGGCTGGAAACATATACTTCAACCCCCAGATGCCCTCACTAGCTTGGTCATCTCCTTTGTACTACAACAGGGGCTGAAAACATTGCCCTGCAGCATCCCGATCACAACAGACCACAATTGTTCAGTGTGGCTGCTGGCTGTTAAGGTTGGTTGGGAAGCCAAGTCAGGAGACAACATGTAGTTAACTACATTTGTGATGTAGAATTTCAGTCTATGCTTTCAGCCTATTTAAAGTATTATGTTGTTTTTAATCTGGAATTCTTCTAAACTGTTTATATTGTTTTAGTTGTATGGAACCCTGGTGGCGCAGTGGTTAAATGCCAGTACTGCAGCCACAGTGTTGTGAGTTCAATCCCAGAGGGCTCCAGGTTGACTTCCATCCTTTCATAGGTTGGTAAAATGAGTACCCAGCTTGTTGGGGGCAATTGGCTTACAGATTGTAAATCGCTTAGGGAGTGTTGAGTTCACTATGAAGCAGTATAGAAATGTAAATGCTATTGCTATAGCTGTGGTGCCCTAAAGGTAGGATGTTGTTGTTGTTGTTTTCATTCAATTTGTTTTCAGTTTATGGGGACCCTAAGGTGACCATATCATGGGGTTTTTGGGGCTCAAGATCACCCATTGAGTTTCCATGGCCAAGCAGAGGACTCAACCCTAGTCTCCATAGTCGTAGTCCAACACTCAAACCACTTCACCATGCTGGCTGTGAGGACAGGATACGAATAGTTACACACACACACACACACACACACACACCATTTTATATGTTATTTGAATAAATAAATTAATGGGATCAGGGTGTTAGCCTCACTGATATTATACTATGTCATTTCTATGTCACTACTTTTAGAATAGGTCACACATCATGGAGCAGGCAGGAACTTTGGGGCTCCTCTCTGTGTGTTCATTGAACATATGGAGTAATTATTTCTGAGCCCCCTCCCAATCCAGGTGTTCCTCAAGCTGTTGTTCTCCAGATGTTTTGGAGTCTATCTCCCACAATGTCTGTCTGTTGCTCATTCTGATGGCAGATGCAGTCCAAAACATCTGGAAGACACAGGTTAGGAAAGGCTACTCTAAAAGCACTATTCAATAAGAGAAATCTTCTGAACAGATACATCACCTTCATCCAGAATATATAGCCTTTAACACAGAGACTGAGGCTGCATCCACACTGCAAAAATAATCCAGTTTGACTCCACTTTAACTATGTGTTATGGAACCCTGGGATTTGTAATTTGTTGTGGCACCAGAACACTCTGATAGAGAAGGCTAAATGTCTCATAAAACTACAATCCTCAGAATTCCATATCATTGACCCATGACAGTTAAAGCAGTGTCAGAGGAAAGAAATGGCAAAACTACTTCTGAGATTCTTTGCCTAAGAAAACTCTATGAAGCTCATCAGGACTACATAAATCAACAGACGACTTGAAGGCATGCACACATGCGTGCATGCACATGCATGCACACAGTCTGAAACTGAGAGGCAGGATACATAAACTGATTTTATTGCCTTAATTTCCTTCCTTGAAGTTTGTTATGTTTGTCTTAAAACTGAAAAGGGTAGCTTCACATTCAGGATCACAGTATGTCACCATACCTACTTGATAAATACAAAGGAAATAATCACAACCATCCCTCCTCCTTTGTGGCTTTGACTTTTGCGGATTTGATTATTCATGGATGTTATTAATATGTTCTCTCTAGGAATCTCTAGGTCCTCCAGGGCAACTCTATGGTCCACTTTAACCAAATGTCTCACTGAAGGACCAAGAGATTCCTAGAGAGAACACTCCATTAGACAGTTGTAGCTCCTCTAGAGCAATTCTATGGTCAATGTCTGGCAGATATTGACCACAGAATTGCACTGGAGGACCTAGAGATTCCTAGAGAGGTATTCTCTCAGGTAAAAACATAATGTTTTTGTTATTTGCAATTTTCCCACCTTCACAGGGGTCCTGTGTCCCTAACCCCAGCAAATGTATTTAGAATTAGCAGCTCATCCTTTGGTTAATTGTGTATAATCCTTTGATTAATTGAGTTTTGGTTCAATGATTAATTGAATTGTGTATAAGATAGGTTATTCGCATCCCAGCCAAAAACTACAGGGTGCCATCTTTCAAAACACTTTTACAAAGGAATTTATTATATATATAAATTTATGCAACTCGCATCCCACACTTGAGAGCCAGCATGGTGTAGTGGTTTGAATGTTGGACTATGACTCTGGAGATCAGGGTTCAATTGCAGCTCAGCCATGAAACATAACTTGGAAACAACATGAAGGCACACAACAACAAAATCCCACACTCCTGATGCTTATACACACCATTCAGAAATTTCATTAAAATATCCAAAGAGGTCACTGAATGAGTATTTTTCTAGGATTCCAGTTGTGATATTGAACATTCATATTGTATCATTTGCCTCTTCTCCTAGGGCCAATGCAAGACTTTTAACCCTTCTCCCAAACATATCACAGTCTTGTCTACTCTGCGTTTTTATGTTTGCTCCATTCATTTCTTTCAAGCTCAGTCATTTGAGCAAACTCACTGACCTCTCTAGAAACCACACACACCATTAGTGAATATTTCCGAATCTGTGAAGTCAGCAGTGTTGCAGCTGGTTTAAAAAAT
The DNA here is from genome assembly GCA_034509955.1 of Urosaurus nigricauda. NCBI lineage: Eukaryota > Metazoa > Chordata > Lepidosauria > Squamata > Phrynosomatidae > Urosaurus > Urosaurus nigricauda. The sequence continues at coordinate 352,220,965 of JAOEGL010000001.1, read as the reverse complement.
GGAAAGGAATGGAAAAAGGCTATGCAGGGCAAAAATGGGGTAATCGAGGCAAATAGAGGCCATTTCTTTTACAAGCAAAATTTGCTCGCTTCGTTAGCTTGTTATGACTTGAAGTGTCTGGCCATTGAACTGCACATCTGGCTCTTTTGATGCTCTGAAAGAGATCATGTCCGGACGGACAGCAGTGCCAGCCTGGAAAAAAAAATTACCCTCAATAAATCAGAACAAGAGAACTTCAGCCCTGTATGATTTTCAGGACAGTAACAGACCATGCAAGCAGCTTTAATAAGCAAAAGACACAAGCCCAGCAGACACTATGTGATATGGAAACCCAGTGTTGATTTTCTTTCAATAACTGGTTCAGAATGCCAAATCTGCCATCATCACTCTGTTGGGAATGTTTGGTTATATCAAAGGTCCAGAGAAGATATAAAACACCCAGCCTGTGTTGCTGTAACATTGCGTGGAGAAAAGAAGCCAAGGAGAAGTTTAAAGCACTAACTGCAAGTTTGCCATGGATTTTGTAAAGCAGTTTAGATTTACACTAGATTTAGCTGGTAGCATTCATTGGCTGAGCCCTGTAGGCTCATATTTATTTTGAGACTTGAGTGTTTTGGGATAAACGACACATCAAAATGTTTGCCGTACTTTTTATGATCAGAAGTTCCTGTTCTTGCAGCTGTACCTGCCCTAAAATATGCCTGAATGTTCTACTCAGAGGGGGTTGTTTCCTTCTTTTATCTCAGATCCGTTTACACAGAGCTGTTGTCCTAACATCTTTAACCTGAGACATCATAAAATGTGCTTGCTCTGTTCCCAGAGCTTGGAAATAATTTAAAATTTACACATGGAAGGGTTACTAGTAATTAGTTCCTCTTCCAAATAACAAAGGTAGAACCACATCATGTTAGGAATGTAATTATAAGATAATTTCATTCCTTTTGTGGTGTAACTGTGAAACTAATGCAGTTAGTATGTTGTGGCCCTAGTATGCCATGACAGAAGAGGATTATCACATAGTTTAAGTGATGGCACATGCTGTGTCTCATCCTGCCTCCTCAAGCCTGGTGTGGGTGTTGTGGCAAGGATGAAGTGAATGAGAGGAGAATGCATTTTGTACCACAGACTTGTGTGCCTTCAAATTGTTTTCAACTTATGGTCACCTTAAGGCAACCTATCAAGGGGTTTTCTTGGCAGGTTGCTTCAGAGGAGATTTGCTATTGCCATTCTCTGAGGCTGAGAGATTGTGACTTGGCCAGGGTCACTCAGTGGCTTTTCAAAGGCTGAGTAAATATGTGATTTCTAATTGTAGAGTTGGAAGTCAACCCAAAAGCCATCTGTTCAACCCCCTCCCAATTCATCACTTAAAACCTCTGACAGGGGATCCATACTCAGATCCTATTTTCAATATATTAAGAATACATATTAAGAATATATATTAAGAATGAGGTCCATGTACCTACAGAACAGAATGGAAGAAATCTTTAGTTTATTAAATGTTGGTGAATTATGATGGCTTAATTGCAACTCATTTTTAAAAATCATTGTAGAGACTGGGATTTACTTCTGATTGCACAGTGGCCCCATGAAACTAGCTTTTCCCAGCTGCAGCTTCCCGATCCCAGCTGTTTGTGGGGAGAGCCACAGACAAGCTTCCAGCTATGTTCCTCTATCTTAGTTGTTCCCACATTTTGGGTCTCCAGATGTTTGGACTTCAGCTCCCGGGATTACTGTCTGTTGGCCAAGCTGGCTGGGGTTTCTGGGATCTGAAATCCAAAATACCTAGAGGACTCAAGTTTGCTAACCATTGCTCTAGTTGGACAGAATGCAATGACCTTCTCTCACTCTCTGCTGCTGGGGAAATGGACAGATTCAGGGAGCTACAGTTGAGAAGCTGTGGGATTTTTCTGGGGTGGGTGGATAAGATGAGAGATTGTTACAGCCAGGATGGTAGTCCACATTTTGATATTTTTACAAAAATATTCATATCCTGCCCTATATCAATCAGGGCAGGCAGACACATGCCCACACTGGCTCCATGTCACCCAGGCTTTCTGTATTGCCAAGCCAAAGGCTAGGGGTTGCACCATCATCCACAGACTACTTAGCAGGGATTCGTATCCTGATCTCCAGAGTTGTAGTCCACCATGCTGACCCCCCTTTATTTTTTGAGACCTGTACTGGTGTAAATTCATTCAGGATTAAAACCGATAAACAAACCACAGGCCAAAAAACCCTCCAGAAGTCTTTTCAGTCCTGAACTACATCAGTATTAATCTCTATCTTGAAGGATAATGTTAACAAAGCTAATTCTAGAGGAAAGATTTTAAAACATGGTAAAGTATTTAATCTGCAGTTTAGTAAAAGCATCTAAATGTGGCAAGTACAAAATATTTTCTCAAGATAACAAAACGGTTCCAAATGATTTTAAAGCTTTTGTACAACCGATGTGTTTAAACATTATTTAATATGTGGAGCCCTGTTCCTGGGAAAGTGTGATCTGTGGCTGAAATGGAAACATAATTTGCATTATTACTCTCTGCAGGGAAGCCCAAAGTCACTCACATTTCTATACACTTAGATTTATTAAACAATCGCCATCAGCCAAAGTCCATAGAGAAATGCCAATGTACATAATATATGATACAAAACAGGATGTCAAAACCATGACATCATTAAAAAGAGATAATACTGTATAACCAGAGTTTGCACCCAAAGGCAGTAACTGTGATAAACGGCTACAGTATTTTCTGTTTCTGTTACTGTCAGTTCTGGCTTCCTGTCTGCAGAAGAGGAAACATAACTTGCTTTGAGGTTTTTTTTTTTTTTTTTGGAGGGGGGGGGAGGTTTCAGCAACATTTTAACTTGTGTCCCCTTTACTGACCAGTGCCAAAGCTGCAGACACAAGTCACTATGAATTGTGGAAGGAGCTGTGGTGGCGCAGTGGATAAATGCAGGTACTGCAACCCTAAGGTTGCGAGTTCGATCCCAGGTTTCCAAGGTTGGCTCAGCCTTCCATCCTTTCATAGGTCAGTAAAATGAGTACCCAGCTTGTTGGGGGCAACTGACTTACAGACTGTAAACCACTTAGAGAGTGCTGAGTTCACTATGAAGCAGTCTAGAAATGTAAATGCTATTGCTATTGCTATTGGTATGAGGTCAGAACAAGGCATCCAGGGTTGATAGTGTAGCTGGGTACCTTGTGCAGTGATGGCAGTTGATGAACAGGGACCATCTGGGGAGGCAATCACCTGTCATTGCTGGGAAAATCTGCAAAGTAGGGGGCAAATTTGGTGGGAATTCAGGGTCAGAATGCTCCATGGGTAGCTTGGAGTATTCTGGCAAGTGTAGATGAGCCCTAGGATACTGATCTGAGTTTGTGGACCTGGATCTGGGTTTATTTAGAATCACAGAATGATAGAGTTGGAAGAGATCTCCAGGGGCATCCAGTCCAACCTCTTGCCATGCAGGAATATACAATCAAGACATTCCTGACAATGGCCATCCATCCTCTGTTTAAAAACCTCCAAAGGAGGAAACCCCACCACTCTCTGAGGGAGCGTATTCCACTGTCAAGTAGCTTTTACTGTCAGGAGGCTCTTTCTAATGCTGAGGTGGAATCTCTTTCCTGGTAGTTTGCATCCATTGCTCCGTAGAAGTAGAAAACAAGCTTGTTTCATCCTGACATCCCTTCAAATACATTAACCTTTTGTTCTCCAGGCTGAACATACTCAGTTCCCTTAGTCTTTCCTCATAAGGCGTGGTTTCCAGACCCTTCACCATTTTGGTCCTCCTCCTCTGGACACACTCCAGCTTGTCAACATCCTTTTTGAATTGTGGTGCCCAGAACTGGTCACAGTACTCCAGGTGAGGCCTGGCTAAAGCAGAATAGAGCAGTGTTATTACTTCCCTTGATCTAGACACTATGCTTTTATTATTCATGCAGCCTAGAATCACATTGGCTTTTTTAGCTGCTGCACCACACTGTTGACTCATGTTCAACCTGTGGTTTACTAGGACTCCTAGACCCCTTTCACATGTAATATGTCCAAGAACTGTATTATAGAAGGATGCACTAAGTGGTGCCTGTTTCATAATTTTTTTTAATCCAGTAGTTGTTCAGATGACATTTTTGTCAATTTTCCTAACCCCCTGAAGCTGCACCATTCCCATGCCCTTCTGGAAGGAGGATAGTGTAAAAATGTGCCCTGAAAGGTCTGGTGAAAAACATTGTGGCCATCAACCCCTGGTAGATGTCCACCACTGTAATAGTGGCAGCTTCTGCTCATAGTAATACTCGTTTGTGAATGGAATGACATCATTGGATGAAATTCAGTGTATAAAGCACTTCTGATAATCCCCCCAAATAAAAACAGAAACTGAAAACAGTGAAAATATGGAGAGGGAGAAATCATGGAACAGAAAACTAAAACACACACACACACACAAAACTCAGAGTGATAATTTTATGAACACTTTGATGTCTTAGCGTGTTTGCTTTCATGAGCATTTGCATCCTGTTTTTTCTTTCGTGTGAATGTTCAATGTAGCCTAGAAACTGAACTCATTCAAACAGAATAATGTCTGCCTTCACTCTGACTCAGCTGTTTGGCACGATGAAACTTCATCCTGAAATTTCAGCCAACGTTTTGCATGACAGAAACCCAGTGATTGATACTGCTGCACTCTCAGTGAATCAATGCCAGTTCCTTTTCAGGTCACTGTGAGGAATCCACTCATTACAAGTAAGAATAATTGATTCTTTTTTAAAAAAATAATAAAGCTATAACTAAGTTTCCTTACTATAGCAACCTGATATGGGATAGTTATCAGAGAAGTAGCCCTATTGGTGGGATAGTAAGAGGAAGCTTCATTTTTTAAAAAAGAGTTTATGTGGATTCAGTGCTATCATGTGTTTTGTCTTCAAGACCAATTTAGTATTCTGGTGGTGTTTTTGTTTTGTTTTGTTTTTAAAGATAACAGCTTTAGAAATAGCAATAAAGTAATGAGTTACCTTTTTCAAAAACAACACTGTCGTTAGGCAGCTGTTTTGAGAAAGCATGGAACAGGAATGGTAAATACATTTCAGTTAACTTTCTATGCTTTGTATCAGTTGCTGTCATTTTCACTGGAACGAGATACTGCATTTTCTTTTCTTTTTGGTCCAGTTTGGCCCAAACCTTTGAAGAAAACTTTAATGTGTTATTCTCTCAACCTGCTGCTTTTATCACCAGTGTGGTGGGCTCCCTAAATATCCTAAAATGCACTTGTATTTATTTGACAAGAAGAAATTATCAAACAGTTTTGATAACTATATATATATATATATATACACATGAGGGGGTATCCAAAAGTTTTAATGATCACCTTTGTAAAAAATTGACAAAAAGTTTGTTTTGATTTGTAGTTGTTAACTTATCTCTATGTAGTCACTATCTAGATTTATACATTTTCCCCAGCGTATCTTGACCCTCCAAATACCTGATATTGTAGAAGTCTGCAGATTGTGCCTTACGAGGAGGTATCGTAAAGTAATAATTATCACCTGGAAGTTATTATGGCATATTGATGAAATTTTGTCAGTGTCATCATCAGTCCCTAAGTGTGCGTTGCTGGGAAAATAATCTCATTGCGTCCTTTATTTATTGGGCGATACAGACCGCCCAAAAGGGGCAGTCTGGTGCCACACCTTTTTGCGGAGCAACTGTGCTGCAGCAGCTAGATGCTGCAGCACAGCTAGATGCTGCAGCAGTGCAAGTGGGAGAAAAGGTGCCATTGGGTGTCTTTCTGCCACCACAACTGCACAGCTGTATCTAGCAGCTGCGCAGCTGCGGCGGCACCATTACAAACACTGTGTAATCGGCATTACGTAATGGCAGCAGCACCATTACATTAAATGGCGTGCGAATGCTGTGCGCTCACGAACCCTCTTAGTGCCCATCTGTATCAGGCTTTTGTAACTGGCTGTGCCAGAAGTGACTAAACTGTAAAATCCTCATCAGGCGCAATGTGAAGGCTTCTACAATATCAGGTATTCAAAGGGTCAAGATATGCTGGGAAAAATGTATAAATCTAGATAGTGACTACATAGAGATAAGTTAACAACTACAAATCAAAACAAACTTTCTGTCAATTTTTTTTTTAAAAAGGTGATCATTAAAACTTTTGGATATCCCCTATGGGGTATATTTACTTACTCATCCTTTCTAGAAGCCCTCCACATAATTTTTCTTATAATTGGAGATGTCATGCACTGAACTTGAGAACATAGGGGCTGACATGATGCAGTGCCAAAAGAGTGACTTAAAGCTGTGGCACCATGGCTATTTCACCCTTTCCAGGGTGCTAAAAGGAGATGCTTTTTGCAGCTCCTTTTCATGACCTGGACAGGCCAGATCAGGGCCATGGCATGCAGTTGCCACAGCCCTGATCTGGGGAACATGGAGGTGGCTGCAGGGCACAGCCCCTTAATCTGCATCCGTACTTCAGAAATAATATGGGTTGACACCACTTTAACTGCCATGTCTCAGTGCTATGGAATTCTGGGAACCGTAGTTCTTAAGACATTTAGCCTTCCCTGCTAGAGAGCTCTGGTCCCACAACAAATTACAATTCCCAGGATTCCACAGCACTGTCCAGGATCGCCAGTTAATTTCTGGAGTGATGTAATTTCCAAAAGGAACTCAGGGTCAAATATGTACTTTAGGTTAGAGTTTCTCACAAACTGTATTTAAAAAATATTTGTATTATTACTGTTTTATATCATTTTTCACTTAAAACATTGATGAACTGGAATCTGTCCATAGGAGGGTGAAACATTTGACAAAGCATCTATCAACCAAATCCTTGAGGAATGGCTGAGGGAGCTGAGTATGTTTAGTCTAGAGAGTAGAAGATTCAGAAGTGATATGATAGACATAGATGGAGTGAGTTTGTTTTCCTTTGCTCCAGAGAGTAGGACCCAAACCAATGGATTCAAAAGACAAGAAAGCAGATTCTGATTGAGCATTAGGAAAACAATCTACAAAGAACTAGTGGACTTTCCTTCATTGTAGGTTTTAAACTCAAAGGGTGCTCAACAAGGGTGCTAAACTCTTAAGAACTCAAAGGGTGCTCAACAATGGCTCCCTTTCATCCTGGAAAGAAGTGACCAGTGGGGTCCCACAGGGTTCTGTCCTGGGCCCAGTGCTATTCAATATCTTTATTAATGACTTGGATGACAGAATTGGGGGCATACTTATCAAATTTGCAGATGACACCAAATTAGGAGGAGTAACCAATACTCCAGAAGACAGGATTGAAATTCAGAATGACCTGAATAGACTAGAAAGCTGGGCCAACGCTAACAAAATGAAATTCAATGCGGAGAAATGTAAGGTTCTGCACCTAGGGAGGAAAAATGAAATGCACAGATATAGGATGGGGGACATCTGGCTGAATGAAACTATGTGTGAAAAGGATCTAGGAGTCCAAGTAGACCATAAGTTGAACATGAGTCAGCAGTGTGATGCAGCAGCTAAAAAGGCCAATGCTATTTTAGGTTGCATCAATAGAAGTATAGTGTCTAGATCAAAGGAAGTAATAGTGCCTCTCTATTCTGCTTTGGTGAGGCCCCACCTGGAATACTGTGTCCAGTTCTGGGCACCACAATTCAAAAAGGATGTGGAGAAACTGGAGCGGGTCCAAAGGAGGGCAACTAAGATGGTGAAGGGTCTGGAAACCATGCCCTATGAGGAACGACTTAGAGAGCTGGGGATGTTTAGCCTGGAGAAGAGAAGGTTAAGAGGTGATATGATAGCCCTGTTCAAATATTTGAAGGGATGTCATATTGAGGAGGGAGCAGGCTTGTTTTCTGCTGCTCCAGAGACCAGAACGCGGAGCAATGGATGCAAGCTGCAGGAAAAGAGATTCCACCTCAACATTAGGAGGAACTTCCTGACAGTAAGGGCTGTTCGACGGTGGAACACACTCCCTCGGAGTGTGGTAGAGTCTCCATCCTTGGAGGTCTTTAAGCAGAGGCTGGATAGCCATCTGTCGGGGATGCTTTGACTGGGAGTTCCTGCATGGCAGGGGGTTGGACTGGATGGCCCTTGTGGTCTCTTCCAACTCTATGATTCTATGATTCTATGATTCTAAACAGTGATTGGTCATCTATCAGAAATTATTTAGAAATTATTTACCTACATCAATAGTAGGTAAGGCTAGATGCTCCTTCCATATCAGATTTTGCACATGACAAGTCCAGCCTGGAACGTCTGCATAGAAATTGCCCCAATTTCTCTGACAGTTTAGAAAATAAAGTTTAAAAATGCATTCATCAATGTTTGATGGTTGAACACTAATTTGTTGCTGTTAACAACAATTTTGGCAAATAGATTAAGAAACTATCTAAATGAGTGGGTAGGAGAAGATCAAAGAGGGTTTGTCCCCAAAAGACAGATGAGAGATAACATACATTATATTTTAAATATACTAGAATATTACGAATGTCACAACGATCAAAAATTGGGCTAATATTTATTGATTTTGAAAAAGCTTTTGATTCGGTTAATTGGCTATTTTTACATAAATTAATAGACAAATTAGAATTAGGTCCGAACTACACCAAATGGGTAAAACAAATTTATAAGGAACAATCAGCTAGAATAATTGTTAATGGGGACAAAACCCAGAAAATTCAGATAGAGAGGGGAACGAGACAAGGATGCCCGTTGTCGCCATTATTGTTTGTACTTGTGATGGAAAGACTTTTAGTCAAGATAAAAGAGAATAATAATATACAAGGTATAAGAAAGAAAAAACATTCCTATAAATCATTAGCTTTTGCGGATGATTTGGTTATTATCCTTAATGATCCTAGCGAGAGTGCTATTGAGGTTTTGAAAGTATTAAATGAGTTTGGGGAAGCCACAGGTTGTAAAATAAATCATAATAAATCGGCAATTCTGACCAAAAACATGATAAAATCCGAACAACAATTATTGAGTAAAATGATGGGTATACGAACACAAAAAACTATTAAGTATCTGGGAATTTACATCTTGAAAAACACAGTGGAACTGTATGATAAAAATTATAACAAAATTTGGAAAGAAATTAAGAAGGACTTAATAAAATGGAGTAGATTAGGAACATCATTATTAGGGAAAATATCCATAATTAAAATGTCGGTCTTGCCAAAATTAATTTTTTTGTTCCAAATGCTTCCAATAATTTCATCAGAGAAACCCTTTCAAATTTGGAATAAAGATATTACTAAATTTATATGGAATGGAAAAAAACCCAGAGTAAAATTGAAAACATTACAGATCTTAGAGAAAAAGGTGGATTGGGGTTACCCAACTTTAAATTATATTTTGAGGCTTGCGCTCTCACTTGGCTCCAGGAATGGATCAAACTGGAAAATAACAGACTACTTGAATTGGAGGGAGATGAACTAAAATTCGGCTGGCATGCATATCTTTATTATGACAAAATAGAGGCTAATAAAAAAATAATCACTGTATTAGGAAACCACTACTAAGAATTTGGCGGAAATATAAAGCCAAATTATATAGAGGTATACCCAAATGGATATCCCCTCAAGAAGCGTTTTACAGAAGAGAAATGATGGGGGGGAATAAATGGTTATCCTATAAAACCTTACTTAAGAAAATAAATGGCAACTGGGTTATAAAATCATGGGAAGAACTTCAAAAGGAAGGGATACAGATTAGTTGGTTTAATCATAGACAAATTAAAGAACGTTTTAAAAAAGATTACATGAGTCAAGGATTCCAAGAGGAGGATAATGAATTAGACAAAGTTTTTTCAAATAATAAGGATAAAAAAATTAGTAAAATTTATAAAATTCTAATCAATTTAGATCAAGAATCTGAGATAATAAAAGGACAAATGATACAGTGGATGCAAAATATAGGACATCCAATAGAAATATCAAAATGGGAATATATATGGACAAATTTAAATAAGTACACCAGGTCACAAAACATAAGAGAAAATTTTTATAAAATGTACCTACGATGGTATATGACCCCGATGAAACTATCAATGATTTACAAAAACATCCCTAATACCTGTTGGAAATGTGAAAGTGAACCAGGAACTTTTTACCACTGTTGGTGGTCATGTAAAAAAGTGAAGCAGTACTGGAAAAATATAAACAATGCCATAGAGAAAATCCTAAAGAAAAAAATACAATTCACGCCAGAATTTTATTTATTAAATATGTGTGGAAAAGAGATAGATAAGAAGCATGAAAAAATTTGTTTTTACATGACATCAATAGCGCATATCACATATGCACAATACTGGAAAACAAAGATAGTTCCTGATGAAGAAGACTGGTTGATAAAACTACAGGATGCGTTAGAAATGGATATCTTGTCGCAAAATTTAATATACAAATCACGAGATGATGTACTTAGGTACTGGGAACCAGTTATAAAATATACCCAAGAAAAGATTGCCAAAATGGGAGATCGGTTATCCTTGTTGTGTTAAGCATGATAGTATATAGATTTTTACTTTTTGTTATTTCTTTATTTTGTTTTTTTAACCTTGGGCATGCGGGGTAGAGAAGGAGAGAACATAATTCATAAATTTTATAGTTATAGAATAACACAATACATTATATACACGAAATGTCTTCTGATGAGATAATTTAAGAGTTGATATACTTCGATCCACTGGAGTAGATGGCAAACATATAAAACAGATAAGAGGTTCTGAGTAAGGGTTTAGTAACAAAGTGAATATAAGGAATAATCGAGGGGTTAACAATTGATTGATTTTTTTTTTAAAAAAAAAGTATAAGAAAGAAGGAAACGAAAGCAAGTTAAATAAGAAAATGCGAATTTACAGGGATTCCAAATGTTTAATGAAGTCAAAATACTGACAAGAAACGAGTAGGAGGTGGTATGAATGTTGGAGTGGATGGAGAGTTATGGTAGGTTAATTGAGAAGGATAAGAAGGAGGGAGAAGTTTAGTGCAGAAGGTTTATAGAGTGCGTTTAAGGATAACGAGGGAAGGAGAAGAAAGAGATAGTAAGTTTAGGTTATGCAGGAGAAGGACGGATGAGAGTTGGAAGAAGATAAGAAGAACCACAGGGAGAAGATAAGCAACAATATGAAAATATGATAAACAGAAATCAACAATGGATCCCTTGCAGATGTGTACTTAAAATATACAAATGTACATATAAAACCTCTGTAATCACAACAATACCATGTAAAATGTATAAGTGTTTATGATTGTGAAATGGAATGCTTTTAACAATAAAATTTAAAAATTTTTTAAAAAATGCATTCATCAATGTTTGATGGTTGAACACTAATTTGTTGCTGTTAAAAGCTGAGATGGTGAATTTTTAATTTGCCACTCATTCACCCATTATGAGTTTGAAAATAAGTGATTACATTTATGGATATTGTCAGTGTTGCTCCCTAGTAACAAGTTTTGTTACTTGCTCCATTTTGTCAATGTCTTTTTGTAATTTTCAGGTGGAGAGCCAGCATTGTGTAGTGGTATGAGCGCTGGACTATGACTCTGGAGACCCGGGTTCAAATCGAGGCATAGCCATGGAAACCCACTGGGCAAGCTACACTCTCTCACCTTCAGACAAAGGTAAAGGCAAACCCCCTTACAACAAATCTTGCCAACAAAAGCCCAAGATAGGTTCACCTTTGGATCACCATGTGTTGGAAACGACTTGAAGGCATACAACCAATTTGCAAGTTATCTTCCCAAAACTACATCTTTGTTCTTTCCACTCACTTAAAAGCATGGTATGCAAATATCAATGACAGGAAATATGTTTGGCATGTAGAGACCAAGAGGTTTTTGTTTGAAAAAAATACAAGCCAGCACTAAACTATACGACCCTCCACTTCTTCCTCCTCTTCTTGAAACCACCATTATTTTTGATCATTTAGTGAAACAACTTCTCTTGTTCATTACACTACAGCAGTGGTGAGAAACTGCCAGGAACTGGAAGCTTCGTTGTACTGTATTTTGAAGGGATGCTGAAGGACTGTATCCTTACCACCACCACCACCACTGAACATCAGAGGTTTTAAAACCATTTTTGAAAAAATAAACTCAATATGCACCCATATCTCTAAGCAGTTGGGAGGGGGGCAATTTTCTAGACCTGAAAAAGCCCTAGGAGGGAAAATGATGAAATTTCCCTTTGACATTTCTAGTACTAATTAAAAATAAATGGTGGGTAAGGAACCACACTTGTGTGTATGTGTGTTGTGTGCCTTCAAGATGTTTCCAATATCTGGCAACCCTAAGGTGAAGCTACCACAAGGTTTTCTTGACAGGATTTCTTCAGAGGAAGTTTGTCATTGCCTTCCCCTGAGGCTGAGAGAATGTGACTTGCTCAAGATCACCCAATGGTTTTCTATGGCAGAGCTGGGACTCAAACCCTGGTCTCCAGAGTTCTAGTCCACACTGTGCTACCTTGGCTCTCAATGAACCACACTTAGGGACCTCAAAAATGTATTTGGGAGGTTGCATATAGTTTCCAAAACTATTTTTCCCTCTTCTACACTACAAGAATAGTCAGTGATGTTAGCTAAGCCTTATTGGGGAAAGGAGGAAATGAATGAGCACCATAATTAATCAAATTTAACTAGTTATTTCCAGTTTCTAATAGGGAATCCTTTTAACCAACAAATGAACTCATTAATCCCTGCTGGTGGAGAGAGGGGAATCAATTAGTGTATAACTAATCAAATTTAACTAGTTGTTCCCAAGCTTTGAGTCTCTCCCCCATGCAGGGTGGCTGCTTATATTTTCAAAACGAATGCATGTTGTCTGTCTGCATCAAGGGTTCTAATTAAGGGTGTTTTTCCACCCTTCCCCCATGTCCCTTTAAGCCCCTTGTGCTAACTGGTACAAGCAGATTTCTATGTCAGTGGGATTTTTTTCTCCAAGTAGGCATAACTGGAGGAGAATGCGACCTTCTGAGAAACATGGGAGATTGGCGGCACTAGGCTAGCAGTGTCTTTCTGGTCTCTGAAAAGTCCTTCATGGTTCATTTGCCACAAAACATAACAGTTTGCATTGGTCCTGTTTTGTGGAAACATGGCCTTCTGTATACAGAACATACATGATTCTTCTCATAAATCATCACACTAGCAGACAGTGTTTGGAAAGGGTGGGGAACCATGGCAGTTTTTACATTCAAATGGAAGTGTCTTCTTTGGCGAATACTATCCATTGGCTTTGCTCACCCAGCAAGGTTCTTGGTTCTTGCCCTCATAATGATCAAACTCCAGTCCTCTGGGATCATATCATCCATAGGTGTTGTTGGTGTGCACCTTCATATTGTTTCTGACTTATGGCGACCCTAAGACCATCTGTCCTCCCGAGTAAATACTTGTACTTTTAACAGCTGCATAAAGAGAAACCTAGAAAGTGCCTCATCCCTTGGCCTGAAGATGATCAACAATGACTGAAATGTTTGTGTTGTCATGTGCCTTCAAATCAACTCGGTCTTATGGAGATCCTATCCGAGGGTTTTCTTTGTAAGATTTATTAAGGCAAGGTTTGCCATTGCCTTCCTCCTAGGCTGAGAGAGCGTGATTTGCCTGAGGTCACTCTGTGGGTTTCCATCATTGCAAGCGATTTGAAGCCAGGAGCCCATTCACACTACACAATTATTTTACTGCTGTTCTTGGTGTGTGCCTTCAAGTCGTTTCCAACTTAAGGAGACCCTAAGGTAAACCTTTTATGGGGCTTTCCTGGCAAGTTTCTTCAGAAACTATTGCCATCCTCTGAGGCTGGGAGAGTGTGACTTGCCCAAGGTCACCCAGTGGATTTCCATGTTTGAGCTGGGATTTAAACCCTGTTCTCCAGAGTCCTAGTCCAACACTCAAACCACTATGCAACACTTTTATTCCACCTTAATTGCAATGATTCTGTCCTATGGAATTCTGGGGTTAGCCATTTGGGGACGAACTATAGTGTCTCACCAGACTACAAAATCCCAGGATCCCAAAGGATGGAACCATTGCAATTAAAGTGGCGTAGTTGTGCTATAATTCTGCAGTGTGAATGGCCCTGTGATTTCCCAGAGGCCCAATTAAACAGTGAAACTGCTATACCACTTTACTCTCACAATGGGAAATAGTGCTCCTTATTTAATTTTACAGGAACAAGGAACATTGGCAGAAAAAAGTTGTCATGAACAGTGCCCAAAGCCTGAGACTTTTCTAGTAGGACTAAGCACTGGGTTTTTTGAAAAGCCATTTAGCTTCTTATCAGTAAGAATGAATTTCAATAGGACTTTATGAACTATATCTGCATTGTTTTTGTAGTGTACCTTCAAGTCATTTCCACCATATGGCGACCCTAAGGTGAAACTATCATGGGGTTTTCTTGGCAGCATTTGTTTAGAGGAGGTTTTCCATTGCCTTCCTCTGAGGCTGAGAGCATGTGACTCATTTAAGGTCACCCCATGGGTTTCATGGCCAAGCTGGGAATCAAACCCTGGGCTTCAGAGTTCTAGTCAAACACTCAAACCACTACACCACAGTTTCCTGAGACTTTTCAGGGCAGGGTCTTTTTGGTGGTTTACCCTACACATGTGGAATTCCCTTTCCTAGTAAATATGTTTGGTCACATCTTTGTTTATTTTAAATATAATTATTAACTATTTTTCTTTTTTCCCCCCTTTTAAAATTCAGGCTTACAGCATTCAGACTTTGAGCACTTCCTGAAGTCCTGAAGAAAATTGTTCTTCTGAATCTGCTGTTTGTGTGTTATTAATAATTGTATTTTGGCAGAGGTTTAATATAGATTTTAATCTGATGATATTATATAGTGTTATGCTTCTTGGATAAGCTTTTGTGCACTGCCTTCCGAGGGCAAAGTCACCATGAATATGCTTTATAAATCTCTCAAAAAACAAAACAAACAAAAAGCAACGGTAGAATCTGTCAAAATCAATTTTTACAATTAAATTTAAAACCTCATTTTTATACAGTTTCATGGGCCTCAAAAGAGCCAGTTCATAACAATTAAAATGTTAGTACAGTTAAAACTGGACGACAGGATAAAAACAAATAAAAAATAAATCCAAACAGGAAACATTCACATTTGCTGAAAGCCAGGCTGAAAAAATGTCGTATCTATCTCACCTAAAAGTTATCAGAGAAGAGGGCAACAGAACACCACAGTGAACTGTTGTTGTTGTTGTTGTAATGTGCCTTCAAGTCATTTCTCACTGTGATCCTAACGCAAACTTATCATGGGGTTTTATTGGCAAGATTTATTCAGAGGGTTTTAAGACGCTAGGCTTATCAAATACTGTGTATTTGCACAGCAATGTTATGCTATGAATTCAGCAGGGCTTACCCCTAGCAAATGCCAAATATAGGACTGCGGTTTTTACCCCTAGCAAATGCCAAATATAGGATTGCGGTTTTAGGAAGTCTGAAGTCCACATTTATTCCAGTGACACTAACAACCATGTAAGGTAGACCTGTTATTGTTACCTCCAGGCTTCAGAAGAGGGAGAGCACACAGAGATTAACAATTTCCCCATGCCAGTAGGGAGCATTTGGATGAGAAGAGTTCTGACATTTCCCAGCTATGGTATTCTATCTTTCAGTTAAGCAATTGTGCCTTTTGTTATGCAGATGAGGAATGCTAAGGATTCACTTTCTTTTAAAAGATGCCTATACATTTCACCTATATTGGCTTTGTTGCATCAGACCTTTAAAAGCAGGGCATGTAGCTTTCATAAAAGGGACCTTCATACAAGATGGCCAGATTTCATTGCCGCGAAGGAGGACAGGGCATTACAAAATGTAAGACATTTAAGAAAAATGTAGGACATTTCCAAATAAAAGCTGAAAACACTCATACAAATTTAAATTCGTGCTTCTTAGTTGTGCTCAAAATGGAGGACAGTTTGAAATTCCTCCTGTACAGTAGGCTGAAATGTTCTGGAAAAGAAGGATATCTGGTCACTCTTCTTTCATATAGAGGTGTACAATCGACCCTTATATCTATAGATTCTTTATCTTCAGTTTCAAGCATACTCATCTTGGGTTCGATTCCCAGCTTGGCCATGAAACTCACTTGGTGACCTTGGGCAAGTCTCATTCTCTCAGCCTCAAGGGAAGCCAATGGCAAATCTTCTCTGAACAAATCTTGCCAAGAAAACCCCATGGTACGTTTTCCTTAGAGTCACTGTAAGTCAAAAATGTCTTGAAGGCACACAATAACAACAAATAATTTTTTCTATTACAGTTTTAAGTACATTTTCCTAGTACAATCCTGGTACAGTCTCCAGTGCAATTTTGTTTGTCACTGCCTTATTTTTGCCTGTCTTCACATATCATTTTTCTAGTGAACCAACTGATATGAAATGGATCAGAGGATACACTCACATCATTATGTGTTTTGCTGGGTATTATGCGGCAGGGCGGGGGGTGAGGAGTTAGTTTTTCTGGAAGAATTCTCTTGCCTTCCTGTTTTTCTATAGGCTGAAATGGAAGTTAAAATGACTTTTATCTGGGCCTCTCCACAATATCTAATTGTTTTGGACTTACACAGTTTGCCACTGGCAGTTGGAAAGGATCAGATGAAGATTGTACTAAGTCTCTCTTAAGGTTTCTATATCATCTTTATTCAAGAGTACTGCTACACTGAAAAGTCACACAAATGCTTGTTTACAATCTGTCATCTACTTTCTGTAATAAGGAAGCCAGAAGCCTCTAAGGCAGACAACATTGACGTCATTCTACCACATCCATTTTTCACTGTAAACATCTCACATATCTGCATGGGATTAAAAAGAAAAGAGCTGTAACCCAGAGATCATATCAGTCCTATCTATCAGGTTTCTCATGTGTGGTGAGGTAAAGTAAGGCCTGAGCCTCACCTTGTTTGATACTATATGAGAAAAGAATTCAAAGATATAGCCATGTTATACTCTAGAATCATTATAAGATGATTGTAGCACATTTGAGACTAACTGAAATAAAGAAATTGGCAGCATGAGCTTTCCTAGACTTAAGTCTCCTTCCTCGATGCATATATGAGAGAAGGTACATCTACATGAGGAAAGCTAACTGACGACTTTTAATACAACTACTTGCACTGTGGAGTAAGATCACAAACAGCTCAATCACACACATTCACAAACCAGGGAAACTCTTAAACGAGGGAAATGGAATATCATTCCCTCCAACTCTCCCAATTTGCTGGGGTCGTTGTCATGTGCCTTCAAATCATTTCTGACTTATGGCAACCCTAAGCTGATGCTATTATAGGGTTTTCTGGACAAGATTTGTTCAGAGGGGGGTTGCCATTGCCTTGCCCTGAGGCTGAGAGAGTGTGACTTGCCTAAGGTCACCCACTGGGTTTCATGGCTGAGTTGGTAATTGAACCTTGGTCTCCCAAGTGTCCTAGTCCAACAATCAAGCCATTATACCATGGGAACAATCTTGATTAATCCTCTGACATCCCATTTTTCAACTGTTTTTACAGTGTCCCGGTTTCTCTCTCTTCCTCCCGCTTTCCCACTTCATCCTTGGCTTACTTCAAGTCCTGCAATCTGAGCTCGAAGTCCAAAAGCAGTATTGCATTCAATTAACTCAGTCAGGGAGGAGGGGAGGAGGCAGAATCTTGCCTTTCCTTGTAATATCATGAAAAAGAAAACCACTGTAGACTCTCTTAGTAATTTCTTCTTCATTAATAACTTCTGCCATCTTGACAGCATTCTGATGTTCCTTGGCCATGTGTCCTAGTTTTCCTCTGCTCAGTGTTGGAGGTTATGATGGATCTGTGACCCTGTTAGCAAGTTTTAAAAAACTGATTTTACAAAATTCCATACCAAAAATATGGAATATGGCACCCTTCAGGTATTGCTGAGATCAGATTGTCATTATGTTTCAACTATGCTTACTTGGGCTAATGGGAGTTACAGTTTCACACTGTGGAGGTTTCTACTGATGGAAGTCACAGTTTCACATCTGCGGTGTCATTTGCTCCCTACCTGTCTTTTATACTGAGAGCCGGTTGGCACATATTAAAGCTGCAAAGTCGAATAATGTCCTCTTGGTCTGAATAGATCCATAACTTCAGACAGAAGTTATATTTTTTAGTGAAGTTAGTCTGCCAGTATTCCAGGGAAGACAAGTGACTTGAAGTTACAGTAGTCATTATCAGGTTAGAAGCTGGACAGCATACTTGGCAAACAAACAGGTTACCTCTCTTTTATGCTTATTTATCTTTCAGAGGCCAATACAATATTGGCCAAAGCCAATAGAAGATGTTTTCAAAAATAAAAATAATATTAATTAAAGATCTGATTGGTAATGAGCCATGTCTCCAGGCTAAGCCCAAATGTGAAAGACTGCAGAAAAAACTAGGGGAGAAGTTACATTTAGTCAGAGTAGGATTGATAGTGAAAACTGGAGAGGGCTCCTGTATCTTTAATAGTTGTCAAATTCAATGGCATAGCCATGTTAGTCTGGAAAATCAGTCTGCAAAAGGATTTTGCAGCACCTTTGAGACTAACTGAAATGTAGAAGTTGATGAGCTTTTATAAACTTGAGCCTACAGTACTTTCTTAGATGCAATTCAGATCCCTTTGCATACCCATTTAATAGTTGTGTAGAAGAGAGAATTTCAGAAGGTACTGCTTGTTATGCAACCAGGTAACAAACAATACCTAATGAAATTCCCCTTTTTACACAACCATTAAAGGTTCCAGTTTATAATCTGGCAACTCTAAACTTCAGTGAAAGAATAGCATGAGAAGGTTATTTATTCTGTTGACATTAAGGTGAAGTGTATGAAAGGTAGCATCATATTTTTGGACAGATTATAAATAAAAGAAAGCCAGTTGCCATGAAGAAAAAGGGGCCAGGATGAAAAAAGAACTTTCTTTTCTGTTCTCCTGGTTTCCACACTCTCAGGTTTTTCTGCCAAAAAACAAACAACAACAACAAAAACCAAAAAGGCAAGCATGGTTACTGGTGCCCACCATTTAAAATCCCCAAAGTGCTTATATCTGGGCCACACCGGCAGTGGACAAATTAAAATAGCAGATACTAGCTATAGCTGCAACTGCCCAGTGATACAGACTTGATACAGGCCCTGAGGGCTGCACCAGAACATATAAAATAATCTCAATTAACAACGGCAACAACATATTTATTGATCTACCAACCATAGTGAGTAAATGCATTTCAAGAAGCAAAGTGTTATCATTAGGGAGCAGCGTCTCAGTTCAACACTCATTCCTGCTTAATGCCAAAGTAACTCATGGGACATTAGTGGACTTTTGCCAAAGTGTAAATGAGATTAAAATCAGGCCACATGGCTGGAGCATGGTATATAGCAAATGTAAAAATAAACAGAGGCCTATCAGGAAAAATCTATGCAAGCCTGCATTTTTAACAGCACAGAGACTGTTTTTATAAGAGGCCAGCCTCCTGGAATCTCATCTCCGAAAAGAAATTAAGTACTCCTTCCTCTGTGACCAAGTGGCTTGTATGCCACTTGGGCATGCTCAAGCCCTTGTTGTGCTTTGTGCTGCCTTGGAGAAGGCAGACTGAGAGCCTTCAAGGGGATTCGCAAAGTACCAAGCTTTTCCAGATGGGATCCAGACTTTTAAGCTGAAGTGCACAAACTGAGTTCTATATTTCTTTACTATCTTTACAAGGAGATTACAAAACCCACTTCAGAAAGAATTAAGCTTCAATCTTAGGCAAGGTTATGTGGGAATAAGGCCCATGGAATTTGGTCCACGAAAATATTCCCAAGTCAATGTGCACAATGGTGCAATTGTGGGTGGGTGTGGGAATAAGGGACTGGTATTTAATTAAGACTGTGAGTCCCTCTTCCAATTTTGAAAAACTTTAAAAACAAACAACCTTGCTATCAAGGCCGATTCAGGAAACTGAAACAGTAAAAGAGATCCCGCACCTTGGATCAAACATTGATCATAATGGAGACTGCAGTCAAGAAATCAGAAGACGATTAGGGATGGAAAGGGCAGCCATGAAAGAGATAGAAAGGACCTTAAAAGGGAAAAGATATACAAGCGAGCACTTAAGAATTGTCCAAGCCATTGTATTCCTTTTTACCCTGTATGGATGCAAGAGCTGGACAGTGAAGAAACCAGATAAGAAAATAAATTCATTATAGAGGTGGTATTGGATAAGAGTTCTGCGGATGCTGTGAATGGCCAAGAAGACAAACAAATGGATCCTTGAACAGATCAAGCCTGAAATCTTCCTGGAAGCCAAGATGGTCAAACTGAGGCTGTTGTACTTTGGCCACAGCATGGCCAAAGTATGGCATGGTTCATTAGAAGAGACAATAATGCTAGGAAAGGTGGAGGGAAGTAGAAAGAGAGGAAGACCCCACACTAGATGTATAGACTCAATGAGGGAGATCACAGGTGTAAATCTTCAGGAGCTGAGCAGAGCACTGGAAGATAGGGGGTCTTGGATATAATAATAATAATAATAATAATAATAATAATAATAATAATATTTATTTCTATTCCGCCCCTCTGAACAAGAAATCGGGGCGGAGTACAGCAGAGGTTAAGACAATATCAAGTTAAAATACCCCTTCCTTACCCTTACCACCCTCCCTTAAAAAAGAATTAAATCACAATGGAGTTAAAAAACATAATAAATTAAAACAGCAATACACAATAGTAGGGAGTGGACCCAGCTTAGGTTGTATGGAGAAAAATGCAGGAAAAGATTTAAAAAGCCCTTAAAACCTAGGTATGGAGCTGGGGATATTCACATTCTCTGGAAAGGCTTGCCGGAAGAGATGCGTCTTTAGGGCTCTTTTAAAGCCTTCTAAAGATGTAATGAGACGCATCTCGTCCGGCAGGTCATTCCACAACTTGGGGGCGACAGCCGAAAAAGCCCTCTGGGAGGTCTGTACCAGCTTGGTCTTCATGGGTTGAAGCAGGTTCCTCCCAGAGGACCGGAGTGTGCGGGGGGGTTCATATGGGAGGAGGCGGTCCCTTAGATAAGATGGGCCCAAGCCATGACGGGCTTTAAAGGTTAAAACCAACACCTTGTACTGTGCCCGGAAACTGATCGGCAGCCAGTGGAGGGCTTTTAGCACAGGAGTGATATGCTCTCTCCTGGATGTTCCAGCCAGAAGCCTGGCTGCCATATTTTGGACCATTTGTAGTTTCCGGGTTAGGCACAAGGGTAGCCCCATGTAGAGTGCATTGCAGTAGTCCAAACGTGAGGTTACCAGCGCGTGTATCACAGTTTCCAGATCCCTCCTCTCCAGGAAAGGGCGCAGCTGGCGTATCAGCCGAAGCTGGTAACAAGCGCTCCTGACCGTCGCATTCACCTGACTTGTCATGTGAAGCGACGGATCAAGGAGTACCCCCAGACTGCGAACAGAGTCCTTCGAGGAGAGTGTGACTCCATCGAGGACTGGAAGTTGTATTCCCAAACCTGGTTTCGGGCCTGTGACTGTGAGCACCTCCGTTTTGTCTGGATTAAGCTTCAATCGGTTTTTCCTCATCCAATCCATTACCGCCGCAAGGCAGTCATTGAGAGGGGAGACGCCATCTGAGGTCTGAGCAGACGATCTGGTCACGGAGAAATAGATCTGAGTGTCATCAGCGTACTGATGACACTGAGCTCCGTGCCTCCGAATGATCTCACCCAACGGCTTCATATAAATATTGAATAACATCGGGGACAGAATAGCGCCCTGTGGAACTCCACAGCTAAGCTCGTCCCCGAGCAGCTGTCCCCGAGTCTCACCCTTTGAGATCTGCCGGAGAGGAAGGAACGGAACCACCGGAGCGCGGTGCCGCCGATCCCCAACTCTCTCAGCCGATCTAAAAGGATGGAATGATCGATTGTATCAAAAGCCGCGGAGAGATCCAAGAGCACTAACAGGGTCACACTACCCCTGTCAATGCTCAGGCGGAGGTCGTCAGTCAGAGCAACCATGGCTGTCTCCACTCCATAACCTGCCCTGAAGCCGGTTTGAAATGGATCGAGATAATCGGTTTCATCCAAGACAGCTTGGAGTTGGGAGGCAACCGCTTTCTCAACCACCTTGCTTAAGAAAGGCAGCAAGGAAACTGGTCTGTAGTTGTTCCTGTCCAGGGGATCAAGGGAAGGCTTCTTCAGGAGGGGCTTAACAGCCGCCTCCTTCAGACTAGATGGAACGTTGCCTTCCCTGAGAGACGCATTGATCACATCCCGAAGGAATGTTCTCAATGCATCCCCTCCCTGGACGACCAGCCAGGATGGACCTGGGTCGAGAGAGCAGGTTGTCTTCCTCACGCTTCCAAGGAGCTTGTCCACGTCATCAGTACTCACCGATTGGAACTCATCCAGTAAACTGACAGCAACGGAGTTGCTGGATACCTCACTCATGGACTCTGAACGAAGGTTGGCGTCCAAGTCGGCTCTTATCCGAGAGATTTTATCTGCAAAGTGGATATTAAATGCCTCACAGCAGGCTGTTGTAGGATCTAGCAAGGGGTTTGGCGCAGGGGGGACCTGTGTCAATTCCCTCACCACCTTAAACAGCTCTGCCGGGCGGGACTCTGCAGACGCAATGCGTGCAGAGCAGCGAGATCTCCGCGCTGCACGCAAAGCCTCTCCATAGATGCGAAGATGCAATCTATAGAGAGTTCTGTCGGATGAGAGCCGAGTCCTTCGCCATTCACACTCTAGTCGTTGTCCAGCCCGCTTCATTTCCCTGAGCTCTTTCGTATACCAGGGCTTCCTGTTGGGAGCAGGCTGGAAAGGACGCTCGGGAGCGATTGTGTTGATGGCCCTGGTGACGTCGGTATTCCAAGTGTCTACCAGGGTCTCAACAGAATCGCCGGCATTCCCAACCAATATATCTCATCCACAGTGTTGCCATGAGTCAAGATTGACTCAAAGGTGGTTAACAAGAATAATAGCATGGGGTTTTCTTGGCAAAATTTATTTGGGGAGGGTTGCCTTCGCCTTCTGCTGAGGCTGACAGTGTGTGACATTGCCTAAGGTCACCCAGTGGATTTACATGGCTAACCATTACACCACCTCTTGCCTCTTAGCCATACCTTCCATGAATAGCGGGCCAAGAAACATGTGGCCAAGAAGTATCAGTGTGGTCAAGATGTCAAAACTTATTAATGAAAAAGAACACACTAGTTAGGAAAAGATGCAGCAGTTTACTTTTGCACTTTGATAGGGAAGGGCAAGATTCTCCCCCTCCAGCTGAATTGAGTGCAAATTCCCGTTGTGCTTTGAACCCAGTCGGCAACAACTGAAGTAGGCTGGGGACAAAGTGAGAGAAGATGAGAAACTGGGTCATTTTAAAAGCAGTTTTTAAAAAATGGGACAACAGAGAAATAATCACAGCTGTCCCTGCCAAACTGGAGACTTCTGAACAGAGGTCAGAATGGTTATTATTTTGTGTTCAACCTACATGGGCACTTCTGGTATATTTACCCTTAAAGAGTGACTTTTCCAAGTCTTTGGTTATGATAGTTCTATGGAGCTTCCACAGAGATTATACACTGCCCCAAATACAGGATAGTAGGAATAAGCTTTCTCCTTCATGTCTCACTTATGAACAGCTGGGCTTGGTGTGGTAAACAACTAGATAAACTTTGACCTGATCTAGTAAATAGTAGATAGAACCTTAGGCTGAGATTGCCAAACAGTTAACAGAAGTGTTCTTAGAAATATTTTATATTAAGAAATAATAGTGAGAATAAGTGACCACTGAAATATGTTAGATGCAATATAGAAATATAATGATTATATAAAGATATATACATATCTTTACAAGACAGAAAAATGATCTGCAGAAGGTTCTAAACTGCATACTCTGTCCAAAAAAACAAAAAACAAAAAACCTCTCTCCCCCGCTTGAAAGTTAAAGTAAAAAGGCCAGGATCCGGGTAACAAGATACAGTGAAAGCTTGAATAACAGATATCTTATCCCTGTAACAGGATGAAAATGCAGAGTGAAATAAATTGGAATTGTTAGTTATGAAGAGACAGTGAAAAAGACAAAACCACAAATATGTACATAAACATTAACACGAAAAAAGATAAAGGAGGAAAGATGTTCCAGAAGAGAAGGCTGCAATTTTATACTTTCAGTGTTTACACTGCACTTTATTTCATACAAAAAATTGCTCACGTTTCCCTTATTTGCAGTGGGGAAATAAAGGAATTATGGCATTCAGATAAAAAGCAGGAAACTCCAACTGGATAGAAGCAGTTCCAGTTCTATATCATGACTAAACTAAGGACATGAGCCACAATCACAGTAGTGAATGTAAACACAGACATACTGATTTGGGAGCATTCATTATTGCACATCTCCGCAATAGCATGACTGGGGCTGTTTTCCGCACTCCCCCTTAGCTCCATCTTCCTGCCTTATGCCCTACCCAGTGTGCCTTTTGGTTTTTTATTTTTAACACTATTCTGGAGGTATGATGATGATGATGATGATGATAATAATAATAATAATAATAATAATTTCTAACCTGCCCCTCTGACCAAGCAAATTGGGGTGATGTGCAACAAAGTTTAAAACAATCAAACAATTAAGACATTCCTACAACCCAATCCCTAACCTCCCAGCCCTTAAAAATGAATTAAACTGACACAAAATTAAAAACAGATAAGGAAGCAAAATACCATACAATATAATAAAACCAATTCTTTTTTCGGCAGCATAGGCAGTGGCATCAGGGATTTGATTTAGCTGGAAAGTTTTAGGACTATAGAGCTTTAGAGCCGGGAGAGATTAAACATTTTCCTGGAAGGTCTGCCAGAAGAGATGTGTCTTTATAGCTTTTTTAAAGCTGTCAAGGGTCATGATAAGACAAATCTCGTCCGGCAGGCCATTCTATAGTCTGGGAGTGGTTGCAGAGAAGGCCCTCTTGGAGGTCTGCGACAGCCTAGTCTTCATGGGCTGAAACAGATGCCTCCCAGAGGACTGAAGTCTGTGTGGGGGGTCATATGGAAAGAGGTGGTCCCTAAGATAAGATGGACCCAAGCCATGTAGGGCTTTAAAGGTTTATTATTTTATTTATTTTATTTATGGTATTTATACTATGCTCTTCAGCTTTAATGGCTATCAGAGCGGCTTACAATTATTAATTTTCATTAGACGGTTTCCTGCCCTCAGGCTTACGTTCTAAAAATATATGACACAAAAGGATAAGGGGATGGTGGTGGGGAAGGGGATGAGGTCCAATGGTTCCTCTCTCCCTCTGAGTCCTGGACCAGGGCAGATGGCATGGAGGAAGGGCTCTCTTTCTTCAGGCAAGCCCTGATGGAGCTGGACCTGCCTCTTCACTGCCTCCCAAGCCAGAATACCTTGTATTGTGCCTGGAAACTAATTGGCAGCCAGTGGAGAGACAGTTTAATACAGTTTAAGTAAAAAAGAAAAGAAAAATAGAAAATAAAAGAAAAGAAAACAGCCTACTTGGGAATAGCAAATGGGAGGGGTGACAAGAAGAAAGGAGAAGACACTGAGAATATGTGGCTGCCAATATAAGAATGGCCATGGCAGTTTTGTGCCTGCGAACTAATGGGATAGCTGTGCAGTTGTGAGCCTATTGATGAGTTTTCCCTGTCAACGAAAAGGGACACTCTAACAATGCCTCAGGGCAAAGCAGTGACAAAATGGAGACAGCATCATGTGATATGTATTGCCAAAGGTGCTATTCCCTAGCTTCAATAGCAAGTTTAAAGCCTCATGTGATAACCTCCTAAGTGATGATACTATCCACACAAGAGGGAATATTGCAGAGGAAGTTTGGTTCATGTTCAGTCTTTCCCTATAAGCTACCCAGCAACTTGCAATGTACCCAGTCTTGTCAACGATGCTCACTAGCTCAAAGCCTAGTGGTATTTTTTTTCAAGCATGGAAAAGGCCTTCTTGAATTCTTTTTCTGCAGGCAATTTGTATCTTAACAGTATAGTTAAGAAAACATTTCACATGTGGATGCACCAATTTGCAGAAGATTTGCTTTTAATCCTATTGACAGGGCCATTATTTCCTGTTTTTAGGTTGCTCCCTCTTTCCAAGGAACTCCCATGATTACACCAGCACCCTTTATTTTAGTCACTCTTTTTACTGGATTGGTAACCATAACATTTGTCAACAAGGCTAGCACACTCTTCAGCACTTCACAGATGAAAATTGGGACACATGTAGCCAAGCAACATTGAGTGTGGTCAAGATTGTTATTAACAGGCAGAAACACACAAATCTGGAGAAGCTGTAGCAGTTTGCTTTTACCCAACTCTGCTGGGAAGGGCAAGTTTCCTCCCCATCCTCTCCTCTCTCTCCTGCTGAATTAATTGAGGGAAAACTACTTTTGAACATTCACTTTGCAGCAACAACAGAGATTATCACATGCAAAAATAAAGTGACTTACCCTTGCTAAGAAGCAAGAGATTCCCCATCTGGGCACAGTAAAGCATACCTTGGTTGCACCCTAAATATAATGTGTTCTGTGTGGGGTGGCCTTAGAAAAGTGTTTAGAAACTTTAGTTGGTGCAAAGAGCTGCAGCCAGATTGCTAATTGGGTCTGGCTGCAGGGACCACACAATTCTTTTGCTGCCAGAGCTCTACTGGCTGCTTGCCCCTTTCTGGGCACAATCCACATTGCTGGCTATGACTTATAAAACCCTATACAGCTTGGGACCAGGCTATTTGAAGAACTGTGTTTACTTACACAAGGCTTTCAATCTCCAAGATCTTCAGGCCAGGCCCTTCCCTGTCTCACTACTTACTCAGACTTATTTGGCGGGAACAAAAGAAAGAGACTCAATGACTGCTCCTAGACTTTGAAACTCCTTTCCTAGGGAGAGTAAGATGGCTCCTTCCTTGCTTGCCTTCCACAAGCAAGTAAATACTTTCCTATTCTGTCAGGCATTTAGGATCTGATTGTGACCTGGTTTTAATTCTGGTTTTAATTCTATTTTTGTAAATACACCCACGTACCAATGTTTTTGTATAGTTTTAATCTCTACTGGATTTAATAATGTTTAAGCCATCTTGAGCCTTTGGGAAAAGGGAGGATATAAATGAATAAAATAAAATAATGATTAAGGATAAATTTTCAGTGATATGACCACCATACCACACAGTCAGAAGTGATTCATTCCTCCTTCAGTGAGAAACCCACGACTGGTCATAGCATCTTCGCCTGACATTGACTATACCTTTACGGGTGGGAGCAAAGCTCTTTGCAAACGTGTGGATGCCCACATAATAAAATTCAACAAACAACCACATTTCAAACAAAATAGCTTTTGAAAGCTTCAAGTAGTACCCTGCCACACTCCCCTTTGTAAAGGAAATATACCTTGACAGGAAGAAAGCATCATTTCCTCTTCAGATACATATCTATATTAAGCACTGAAAGTTTGTCTAGACATTACGGGCCTTGCTGATGCATTTTTACAATCGATATTTACAGATAAACAAAGGTATTTTGCTAGCCGTAAGGTTAGTTTTTAGATTTCATAGAAATATTGATACTACTGCTGCTACAGGGACAAAAACAACAATTCTGTGGAAGTTTAAGCAGGGCCAGGGAACCAGTGTTGATGGACTACAGCTCCCATCATCTTTGTCAATTCGCCATGCTGGGTAGAGCTGATGGGTATTTGAATCCAACAGCATCCAGGCAGGGACACAAATTTTCTCTCTCTTACTTGGAGGCCAAATTAGACAAGAATTTGGAATTCCTGATACCATTTTTCAAAGTTCAATAATCAGATATTTAATTTGGATCAGAGCTATAGTATGTAAGCAGGGAGAGGAGGAAGTTTAACTCCTTTATGATATAACACTGGTTCTTTAGAGCATAATGTACTGAAGCAACTTGATGCAACTTGTTGCCCTTGATAGCATGTAGGGTGGCTAGTGATATACTGTGTTTCCCCAAAAATAAGACAGTGTCTTATATTAATTTTTGCTCCCAAATATGTGCTAGGTCTTATTTTCAGGGGATGTCCTATTTTTCCATGAAGAAGTATTCACATTTATTGTTGAACAAAAAAATGAACATTTATTATACTGTGTATATATTTATATATAAAAAACTTTGCTAGGTCTTACTTTGGGGGGAGGCCTTATATTTAGCAATTGAGCAAAACCTCTACTAGGTCTTATTTTCTGTGGATGTCTTATTTTTGGGGAAACAGGGTATTAGAAGCCTACTCTGATAGCTTTATCACATAAGAAAAGAAAGTTGAAACAGATTGGAAGAATAGTGGGTTTCTCCTTGGCACTCCACATGCTGTCATGGCACTTCCGTTTTCCTTAGAATCATAGAATCACAGAGTTGAAAGAGACTACAAGGGCCATCCAGTCCACCCCCTGCCATACAGGAATACACAATCAAAACATTCCTGGCAATGGCCATCCAGCCTCTGTTTAAAAACCTCCAAAGAAGGAGACTCCACCGCTCTCTGAGGGAGTGTGCTTCACTGTTGAACATCTCTTACTGTCAAAATGTTCCTCCTAATGTTGAGATAGAATCTCTTTTCCTGTAGCTTGCATCCTATCCAAGGGAGACAGTTGTAAAAGTGTTCCTTTTGCCAAATCAATTTTTCCAGCATGACAGAAGAAAAACTTTTATGACCATCACCCTCAGGAAGAGAATGGAAGTACTTTAATGGCATGTGGAGAAGCATGGAGAAAGCTGCTACTCCCCCAGTCCATTTTGGCTTGCTTTTCTCATGTGATAAGGCTCTGAGTCTCATTTGTGAGAGGGATGTGGATCCATCAGTCAAAGAAACATATTGTTTTTCCCTGCCTCCAAAGAGAGGAAGTGGTCCATAAAGAAGAAGGTAACAGTAGTCACAGATCTGCATGAAAAACTTCATATGTTAATTTAGGAGTATTATCCATCTATCTATCTATCTATTTATTTTTTGCTCTTCTCCCAAGAGTGGGACTCAGGGCAGCTTACAACATTACAAAAACATTAAAATTAAAAACATACATTTAATTTAATTAAAAAACACATTTAATTAAAACAGAATTAAATTACTGCAATAATTAAAACAAATTACATGATACAATATCAAATAGTTTAAAAAAATAAAAATGTTTAAAACAGCCCAGTCGTTAAAAGATTTCTTTTTTTGAATGCTTGTCTGAAGAGAAAGTTCTTTGCCTGTTGGTGAAGGCCATCAAGGAAGGAGCCATTCTGGTAACTTTGGGAAGGGAGTTCCACAGTCTAGGGTCAGCCAGAGAAAAGGCCCTTTCTCATATCCCCACCAACTGTGCTTGTGATGGTGGAGGGATGGAGAGAAGGGCCTCCCCTGAGAATCTCATATATGGGCTGACTTATATAGGGAGATATGATCTGGCAAATATCCTGGACCTGAGCCATATGGGGCTTTATGGGTCATAACCAGCACTGCAGCCCCAATTTTTTTGTGTCCGGAAACAAACTGGCAGCCAGTGGAGCTGTTGTAACATGGACATTGTGTGAACTCTATAACCTGTCTATGTTAGCAGCCTGCCTGAAACTCTTTGGACCAGCTGAAGTAGATGAAAGTTTAGAATAATGAACATATTAAGAGGAATAGAGTAAATCTCACCAATGGGGGGAGTGGGGAATACTGACTATGGTCCCATTCAGATGACACAGTTATAGCATTATTATTCTGCTGCTCTGGAATCCTGTGGGTTATAGCTTGGTGAGGTGCCAGAGTGCTTCCACTAAATGGTACTCCTTAGACTGCAAATCCCAGGATTCCATTAGAGATTGCCATGGCTGTTTAAGTGAAAGATAGTACTATAATTGTGTAGCATGAATAGGTCCCGGGTGTCTTGGCTATCTATAACTTACTGTGCTGTCCAGGTGCTAACTCCAGTGAACAGCATCAAGGCCTTTTCTTTCATGGTTCTATTTCTTTCAGCTGGTCTTGGCTAGGATACTATCAGATAACTGTCCTCTGGGAGACCTGTGAAAAGAAGAACTTGTGGCTACCCTAGTAAGGGCCTGAACAGATGGCCCTTTAAGCCACTGCCTGGGCATTATTGGAGTGTGGCATTTTGACTTTGCACATCGCAATGATGTCCTGAAGCTGCCCAGAAATTGGGTGGCTGCCCAGATGTGGGTGGCTTCAGGGCACTCCAACAGCATAGCATTTATATGTTGCACACCACTGGAGTAGCTTGAAGTCATCATGAGACTGCAGTGAGGCAGGAAAAGCTACTTTTTCCCCAGCTGGAAAAGGAGTGCATCTTTTCCATTCCTTTTTGGGCTGGCTTCAAGGCAGATTGGGGCCAGGGAGTGTGTTCACTGTAGCCCCAATCCGTCTTTGGATTGTTTCACCCTGACACAATCCAGTACCTGTGTGCTCATACACCATTCCATCATCTTTTCAGTCCCTGGTTAGTTCTTTTCTGGGCTTGCCAAAACTTCTTAACAGATTCAGGAAAAGTGAGAACCAGGAACTGGTTTGGAATTTTTAACAAGGTATATTTCATTCCATGCAAAACAGCAAGAAAATCATCCCTTAGCATTAAGCGACTGGTAAGCTTAGCATTGATACTTAGCACTGACAAGCTAATGCAAGGCAAAGATTACCATGCTGTCACCCAATAATGCTTATGTGAATGACCACTATTAATAAGGTAAGTATTGCCACCTGTATTTCTTTTAGGTTTACATTTATTTATTTTCTTAATATGGTAAAAAGGAAACACACACACACACACATACAGAGACAATATATGTATGTATTTCCATACATCTGAGGTGGCTGGATTGTTCTAGGAATAGCCCAAAATGAAGTTTTCCAAGCTTTGTGCACAGGGATCTTATAGTGCCTATTATGAGACTAGGAGAGAAGCTGGTAGTATGAGCTTTCACAGACTTCAGTCTGCTTCCTCAGATGCAAGCTTTATTCATGATGTATCTGATGAAATGCACACGAAAACATGTCTCAGTAAATATGTTGAAATGCTACAAGTCTTAAATGCTACAAGTCTTTGTTGTTTTGGCCACAGCTAACATGGCCCTCTTGTAACTCTTACGAGTGATGCATAAAAAACATTTTAAATATAAAACTACATTTAAAAAAAGATGTGAAGCCAAGGTGGCCCTATTCCTGGGGCCTGTGGAATGTCTCCATTTCCCTCTTTTTCAGCATTTTGCTACTGTGATCATTGCTGAAGCTAATTTGTTTTTATAGGGAGTTTTAAAATGGGGTGAGTTTTGTATGACTGGCATTCTTTTCTTTTTTAATGAAAAATACAGGATGCAGACAGTTTAAGAAAGAAAATAAATAATAATACCATATGGATAAATGGTATTTATTTTTCTTTCTAAAAATTCTGCCTGGCTTCTTCAAGAAGGGAGCAATTTATGATAATATCTCAGTATTAGCAGGGGGCACAAGGGTACAACTTAGAAAAGGGTTTTCTTTCAAGGTATAGCCCTTTGCAGGCCAAAATCAAATGAATATCAGTGGGGTGGTTAAAGCGTAGCTGTGGGGGCACCCTGATGCAGGAAATGGTCTTGCCAAATAAGGGAATCCAGTAAACTTAGCCTGGGGAGCCCAAGAGCATGTAGACAGGATGGATCAATTGAGATCAGAATCTGCATACT
Organism: Urosaurus nigricauda; assembly: GCA_034509955.1. Lineage (NCBI taxonomy): Eukaryota > Metazoa > Chordata > Lepidosauria > Squamata > Phrynosomatidae > Urosaurus > Urosaurus nigricauda. Next base: position 352,189,334 of record JAOEGL010000001.1, on the reverse strand, counting down.
GTATATACTTGACTATAAGTCGACCTCATGTATAAGTTGAGGATAGGTTTTGAGTCCAAAATTATTGATTTTGATGCGACCTGTGGATAAGTTGCGAGTAAAACTTAGGGGCATGTAATGAAGGATGTAAAGGATGATACAGAGGAAAATGATGCCAAAGAAGTTAGAACATTTTGGCAGGCATAACTGCTTGTGCTCATTCTAAAGACTGGCTGGAGGAGAGAGTTGAGGGGATCCATGCTTCTTTTTGGTGCTCCCAGGATTGACTAAGCTCTTGCCTTTTACCACTCCATTCAGACAAAGGGGATGGCTCCATATATATATATATATATATATATATATATGAGTTAAAGTACAGTACTTACATTGACCCATTTTACTGTGTTCCCCGACTGGAGGTACATCTCTGGAATCAGTAAATTATCACTTTCTGCAAATCCCTTTTAGTCGCTATCTGCTACCACCTTTATATTGTTAATTCTTGAACGGGTGAATGAATGGGTGTCTCGTGTGAATGGTGATTTCCCTTGACTATGAATAAAAATACATTGTACCTGGAGTCCTTGCTTTGCTGCTAGGGGACTCTGGAAGTCATAGTCCAATAAAGTAACTTTTCCAAAGGTAAGGAATTCATTTCCCATAGGATTATGTATGCTTGTTCTGCTTCTCCTTTTGCAAAAGCACTTGTGCCAGCAAATTTACTGGTTTGTACTGGCTGCCTGTTTCACATCTCTCCCCCCCCCCCCCCCCCGTTGAAAATTTCTAATTCAATTTATATCATTGCCATGACTTGAGGAAAACAGCCAGACCAAAGTCTGCAAAGGCAGGAGGAGGCAAGTAAGAACGTTAATCAGGAAAAGCTGAAATTTTGCAGCCTGGAGTTGTAATTTTCTCCCCATTGATCTGTAGCTGCAGCCTTTTCAAACAATGTTATTAAAGAGAAACCCCTGATGTTTGGAATCTTGTGTCAACCTCTGGCTCTGTGATTAAGCAACAGTTTTAATTGGAAGCTTGACATTTAAAGGGTGTGAGATGTAAATCAGGCCAGGATCTGGCTTTAATCACAGTTGGGGCATGTTTCTCTTTTTAGCCTAATGAAGTCGTAGAGTTAGCGATCACAGCCCACTTGGATTGGTATAGATATGCATCTCTTGCATGTTTCCTGAACTGGCAGCATTTGAGTGCCTAATTCTGTGGGCTGGCCTCCCTCTCTTTCTCTTTCTCATGTTCTCTAAGTATGAAGGCACAAAAATAGCAGGGCTCCTTGATTTATAGGGTGTCAACACACCAGCAAGTGTAATGGCAGCGAGCAAAACTAAATCCACCCTGTCTTTTTGGAGGGTGAGGAGTTTGTGACTATTCAACTGTTGTAGGACTACACCTGTCATCCCTAACCATTGGCCATGCTGGCTTGGATTGATGGGAGTTGGGAGTCAGTGGGTTTCATGCCTCCAAGTTAAGGCATTGCCACTATTTCCCCTTCTAAACCGCTGTTTCCTCCGAGCATCAGACTTTTAGAGCTACCCCTCAATTTCAAAAGTAGCTATCAGACAAGATTGCTGACTTTTTTATAAAGGGATGGATCAAGGCCATTATGTTCCCTTGTGCTAATGGATCATATTTAGCCCAATTTTGTCTCTCAAATGCTCAATTCACAAATGTGACATTTATGCATATGTACACACACATACACAATCAACAAAATTAACTTTAATTACAACAATAATGTGGAGGGAAAATTGCCAAGCAAGCATTTTAGGAGAACATCATCTTACATGCATTTGAGGAAGCAGATTTAAGTCTACAAATGTTCATGCTGCCAACTTCTTTTTTTCAGTTAGCCTCATAGGTGCTACAAAATCTCTCTACATACCGCTCATCTTACATAGTTTCCAACAGGCATAAGGGGAAAGAAAGTCACAGATTCACACATTATGTTTACCCTATATTCACACACTGAGTACAGAGGAGTAGGGCTCAAGCATGGTTTGAAGATCTGGCAACAAATTTATGACTTGGGACATTATCAGACTGGAGGAATTTCTCTTGATTGCGAATGGAGCCAGTTCGCAATTACGTGAATTCGCTAGTTTAGCGAATTTACATGAATTCTAATTGCATTTGGAATGCAGAATGACTTCCCATTGCCCAAAAATTGCCCAAAAATGACTTCCCATTGCCTGAAATTGCGTGAGATATTCTAATAAGCAATAATGTGAAACCCCATGATTGCATTTGGAATGACTTCCCATTGCCCAAAATTGCATGAGATACACTTATACCCAATAATGTGAAACCCGATGATTGTGCTCAGATTGCCATTGGATTATACTTCCAATTTCCGTCATCTGATAATGTCCATAGACCCACTTCCTTGCAATACACTATGGTCCCATTCAAGACATATATTTGGTTTCACTGAGATGACACCATAGGCAGCTCTGTGACATTTTCTTTAATGACTTCATCCATACTATCTTCCTCTTCTCTCTCCACTTCTCTTCTCCGCTTCTCTCCTTTCACTATATTTGTTCCAAATACCATCCAGCCTCAAGATCTTCAACAAGATCTTTTTGTTGCTCTCCAAGGTATTAGCATATCAAACCATTTTGAAAACAGATCAGTTCATCTTAAACCTAATTTTCTTGGCCAGTTCACTCTGTTTCCCGGGATAAGGTGGAGAGTGCACCAACCGCACCACAATCCCTTAATATGCTCCTTTGTAATGTCAGGTCGGCCAAGGGAAAAATTCACATCATCCACGACCTTCTCGTGGATGAACAAGCCGACCTAGTGTGCTTTACCGAGACCTGGCTGGGAGATGCCAACGCTGCCACATGGGCACAGGCGCTCCTGGCCGGTTACATGGTTAGTGAGCAGATAAGGGAAAGTGGATGGGGGGTGGGTGGGCGGTGTGGCCATAGTCCACAGAACCAACTTGACCTTGATCAGGAAGCCTGTCCGGAAAATAGCCCACATCGAGTGCATGTACCTAAGCCTGAAGACCAGGTACAGTCTGGGGATTCTGCTAGTAAACCGGCCACCCCATTGTTTAGCTGAGTTGACTCACCAGGTTTCTGAGCTGCTGTTGGAGTCGCTCAGACTTTTGGTTCTGGGCAACTTCAACATCCCTCTTGAAACCAGTTTGTTTGAGTTACCTGGAGCGACTCAGGAGTTCATGGATTCCATGGCATCCATGAACCTTTCCCAGCTGGTCAATGGGCCTACACAATGGGCATACACTTGATGGGGTCTTTACTACAGAACAGGAGTATCCGTGGGCAGAGGTAACCATGACCTCTGCTCTGTCATGGACAGATAATTTCCTGATCAAGTTGGAACTGAAGACCACTTTCTGTCCCTCCGGGGGTGGCAGACCTATTCGAATGGTCTGCCCTCGAAGGCTTATGGAACCAATTGGTTTCCAGAAAGCCCTAGAGGGTTTGCTGGTTGGAAGCGCCGGCGCTTCTGTTGAGGCCTTGGTCCACACATGGAACAAAGACATCACCAGGGCTTTCAACACAATCGCTCCTGAGCGTCCTTTCCAGCCCGCTCCAAATCGCAAACCCTGGTACACAAAAGATCTCAGGGAAATGAAGCGGACTGGACAACGACTAGAGTGCGAATGGTGAAAGACTCGGCTCTCATCTGACAGAACTCTCTATAGACTGCATCTTCGCAACTATGGAGAGGTTTTGCGTGCAGTGTGGCGATCTCTCTGTTCTGCACGCATTGTGTCCGCAGAGTCTCGCCCGGCAGATTTGTTTAGGGTTGTGGGGGAATTGACGCAGGTTTCCCCCTCGCAAAACCCCCTATTAGAGCCTACAACAGCCTGCTGTGAGGCGTTTAACATCTACTTTGTGGATAAAACCTCTCAAATCAAAGCTGATTTGGATGCCAATATTTGTTCAGAATCCACAAGTGAGGTGTCCAGCCACTCCGTTGCTGTCAGTTTACTGGATGAGTTCCAATCGGTGAGTACCGATGACGTGGACAAGCTCCTTGGATGTGTGAGAAAAGATGACTTGCTCTCTTGATCTGGGTCCAACTTGGCTGGTCGTCCAGGGAGGGGACGCATTGAGGACATTTCTTCGGGAGGTGATCAATGCATCCCTCAAGGAAGGCATTGTTCCATCTTGTCTGATGGAGGAGACCGTCACACCTCTCCTGAAGAAGCCTTCCTTTGATCCCCTGGACAGAAACAATTATAGACCAGTATCCTTGCTACATTTTCTTAGCAAGGTGATCGAGAGAGCGGTTGCCTTTCAACTCCAAGCTGTCTTGAATGAAGCCTACTACCTCGACCCATTCCAAACTGGCTTCAGGGCAGGATATGGAGTGGAGACTGCCATGGTTGCTCTGACTGACGACCTCCGCCTGAGCATCGACAGGGGTAGTGTGACCCTGCTGGTGCTCTTGAATCTCTCGGCGGCGTTCGACACTATTGATCACTCCATCCTTTTGGATCGGCTGAGAGAGTTAGGGATTAGCGGCACCGCTCTTAGGTGGTTCCGATCCTTTCTCTCTGGCAGATTCCAAAGGGTGAGACTCGGGGACAGCTGCTCCTCCAAAATTGAGCTTAGTTGTGGCATCCCTCAGGGTGCCATTCTGTCCCCGATGTTATTTAATATCTATATGAAGCCGCTTGGAGAGATCATTCGGAGGCACGGAGTTCAGTGTCATCAGTACGCTGATGACACTCAGATATACTTCTCCGTGACCAGATCGTCTGCTCAGACCTCAGATGGCGTCTCCCCTCTTAATGACTGCCTTGCGGCGGTAATGGGTTGGATGAGGGAAAACCAATTGAAGCTCAATCCAGACAAAACGGAGGTACTCACAGTTACTGGCCCGAAACCAGTCTCGGGATTACAACTTCCGGTCCTGGATGGAATCACACTCTCCCCACAGGACTCGGTCCGAAGTCTGGGGGTACTCCTTGACCCGTCGCTTCACATGACTAGTCAGGGGAATGCGACGGTCAGGAGTGCCTGTTATCAGCTTCGGCTGATATGCCAGCTGCGCACTTTTCTGGAGATGAGGGACCTGGAAAGTGTGGTGCATGCACTGGTAACCTCACGTCTGGACTTCTGTAATGCGCTCTACATGGGGCTACCCTTGTGCTTAACCCGGAAACTGCAACTGGTTCAAAACATGGCAGCCAGGCTCATCACCGGTACATCTAGGAGAGAGCACATTACATCAGTGCTTAAATCCCTCCACTGGCTGCCAATTAGTTTCCGGGCACAGGACAAGGTGTTGGTTTTAACCTTTAAAGCCCTACATGGCTCGGGTCCATCCTATCTGAGGGACCGCCTCTTCCCATATGAACCCCCCCCCGCACACTCCGGTCCTCTGGGAGGAATCTGCTACAGCCCATGAAGACCAGGCTGGTCCAGACCTCCCAGAGGGCCTTTTCAGCTGTCGCTCCCAAGCTGTGGAATGACCTGCCGGACGAGATGCATCTTATTCCATCCCTTGAAGGCTTTAAAAAAGCCCTAAAGACGCATCTCTTCCGGCAGGCCTACCCAGAAGATGTTTAATACCTCCTGACTCTGAAATGCTGGTCTTGTGCATTTCCACCTTCTCTCCAGTGTTTCCACCCTATATAGCTAAGATCACCGGGTCGGAGCTTTTTGTTGCTGTTTTAGCTTGTTTTTAATTGTTTAAATTAGCTATTCTAACTTTGCTCTGATTTAATCCTATTTTAAGGGAGGGGGGGAACTGGGGAATGGGATGGAATATTTTAACTTGTATTGTTTTTTAACCTTGTTGTAACCCGCCCCGATTGCTTGTTTTTTTTTTTTTAATCTATACTGGTTTTAATAACTTGTGAATTGCCTAGAGCCCCATTATTGGGGAAAAGGTGGTATGTAAATGAATATAATCATGATGGTGATGTGAATTGTGCGATTACTCTTTGAGAAGTCACTTTTAACTGAAATTAATATCAACCCATTTAGCAGCTCTCCTACTATGTTGCTGTAGGTGAATTTTTAAAATCAGTGCCAGATTTCAAGCTCTGTCCCATCCCATTTCTCCATTTGTGTTTGTTTAAACCAGTGGTTCACAAATTTTGGTCCTCTAGATGGTTTGGTCTTCAGCTCCCAGAATTCCTCATTGTTGACCAAACAGGATAGGGCTACTGGGACTTGAAGTCCAAAACACCTGGAGGACCAAAGTTTGGGAAACACTGGTTTAAACTCATCCTTTTGTCTATGCTCTTCTCGTGGTGTTTTGTGGTTTACTCATCTGTAGTTGAGAGCATTCCCTTCTGTCTTTCTTTTTCTCAGAAGCTACACATTTCTAAACATATTCTATATCAAAGTAAATATTTTTATAGTCATTTCAGTATTTTTGAGCCCAAAACTGCATTGCTAAATTTTAAGTACAAATTCTAAGGAGAATAGTTCTGCAGCCTACTCTTTACTCAAGGAACTGGTTCAAAACTTGGAGAAGTGCCTTTTTCTGGACTGTACTTCACGGAATTCCTTGGCTCAGAGTTGCTGGGGTCAGGTTGGTTTGTATCCGGTTGGCTTGCTGTGAAATTGTAGATCAAACCATATCTTTTAGCATCGTTTTCAAAGCGGGAAAATTATAATTAATTAAAATCAACTATGAACTACAGCAAATATAAAGCACCTACCTTAAATGGGGGGGGGGGGAAGATACATTTTTTGGTTGGGGGGCATTTCAAAATGTGGTAGTAATAAAGGAGTTAAAAGAATTACCTAAAACTGCTCTGTTGGGCTCTGTTTTACCATGTCACTCTAATACGCTTTTTATGAAACTGGAGCTTTAGCTCTAATTAAAAATAAAAAACCCTTTCTTTGCTCTTTTTGTTTTGTTTTAAAGGATAATGTAGCCCTTGGAGTCTGTGCACGAGTCCTTTTAAGTTAACTTCTTATTTCAACATTCTGCCTCCATTTCCTGCTAGAAAATGTTTTATATGAAAGCAACTTTAACCTTTCCAAAGAGTTCATTTTCTGTTATGTTTGGTATCGGCTTTCGGGGCATTGGGGGGAGGGGGGATGTAGCTCGCTTTTTAGAATGGTATACTTTCTGTTTTCAATATTGGATATGAAAAAAAAAGAAGACGAGGGCATGTGTAATAAGTCAGAAATAAAATATTGTGCCAGAAGACTCTCCCTGCATGGATTCAGCATGTGAGCAAATGAGTAAGTGGTTTAGAATAACTCTCATTGCTAAAAGCCAAAAGCTGGACTTGATCTATCCAGGAGCATGCTGGTAACAAATAACATATTGAATCCCTTGGCCATGAGAAAATGTCAAATTGTCCTTTGATAGATGACTAAACTCATATAGCTTGTGGAGTGCAGGAGAGAAACATATGACCATTAAACTATTAATCCCACTGAGGGGGAAAAGAGAGGCTGAACTCGAGCTTTAATTAATATTCCCACCCCCTGCTCTTGCTTAATCAGCTTTTTCATGGGTTATTGGCTTTGGGTTGTTGAAGTGTAAGTATTATTATCCTTGCTTGGTGGATAGTGACATGCACAATAACACGTTCCAGTTCTGTGAGTCTGCTTTTTCAAAGCAATTTAACCCTGGCGTACATGGCAAAAAATGGATGTGACATTAACCACGCATAAGAATTTAATGTGCTGGGGTTTTCTTCTTTCAGTAGCATCTGAGGAATGACAACTGGGACTCTGCCATGGAGGAAGGGAAGCTTTCATTGGGGTGAGGAACATCAGGCCCTGGAGCTGACTCTGACACTTTTGGCAACTCAAATTAGCTCTCTGGGCTTTCACAGATGCCTGTGCTTTGTTTCTGCTGACCCCGTCATTCAGGGGTATAATTTCCAGTTGCTGTACAGGTTTTCCCCATTCTAAAAGATAGAAATACCTCTCCCAAGGCTTTGTTCCTGATAGTATGCTAAAACCTGCTGGAATATTTGGGCCCAGCTTTCTGCCTTTGTCTCCATCCACTACTGGAACATCTCCCCAAGAATGTTACCCAAAACGACTTCTACTACTACTACTACTACTACTACTTCTACTACTATTACTACTACTAAATTATTATATTGACTTATATACCACTTTTTCCCAATATAAAAACTTCAAGGCAGCTAACAACAAATTTAAAATAGTACAATTTAAAAAAGGAATGCGGTGGTTTAGTGGTTAAGATGCCAATTCTGATGATTGGGAGATTGGCAGTTTGAGGCCCGAGTGCGGCATGATGGGGTGAGCTCCTATCACTAGCCCCAGCTTCTGCCAACCTAGCAGTTCAAAAGCATGCAAATGCAAGTAGATAAATAGGTACCACTTTGGTGGAAAGGTAACAGTGTTATGTGGTTACATGATGACTGGAGAAGTCCTCAGACAATGCTGGTTCTTCAGCTTAGTAACAGAGATGAACACTGTCCCCTACAGTTGGTTACAACTAGACATTCAAGCCAAGATGCTACCTTTACCTTTTACCTTTACAATTTAAAAACAACACAAAGGCATTTAAAAAGTATAAAGTTTTAAAAACAAACAATTTAAAAAGTTAAAATAATTATGCATTTAAAATGTTAAAATGTATTAAATAGCACGATTGTAAAAATACACTTTTATTTACCATACAGTGATCTAATACCCCCTCTGGATTTAGATTTCCCTTCTGGGTTTTTCTTGTAAATGATATTTCTGTTTTGAATGTTAAACTTGTGTTTCTAAAATTTAATTTTGAAATGTTGGGATTGTTCAGTTTATGTATTTGAGCAACAATAAACCAACACTTTTTATATATGGATTGTAAACAAAACAAAACAAAAACAATGTATGAATCTTGACAACTGATTTGAGCAGCATTTAAAAGCCCAATCCAAGTCAGTTTAAAAAGTAAATACAGCATTATTTTCTAAGCCCTCACTTACCAACTATTTTAGATTGTTTCTAGTATTGACATCAAGCTGACCTGTCAGTAGTTACCCTCATTCTTCTGTTTGAAGGTGGGAGAACATTTGCCTGCCTCAGTCTACAGGAACATCATTTGATGTCTACAAATTTTCAAGGTTTATAGACATTGTACATTTCTTTGATACCTTAGGATGAAGTACATCTAGCCCTGGAGACTTCAATTCATTTAAAACAGCTAATTGTTCTTCTTCATCTATCACTTCTTCATCTATTTTGGATTGCATCTATCTTACTGCATCATTTATACATACTACATCATTTGCCAGGCTGGATACTATTTTCCTATTGGGAGAAGATGGAGGCAAAATAGATGCTGAGCAGTTCTGCTTTCTCTCTATTACCCATTGCTTTTTCTCCATCATCTCCAGGCAGCTGATATACTACTTCCTTTTCTTTCAAACTAAAAAGAATTATTATTATTTTTAAGTTCTCCTATGAGCCTGAGATCATTTTGGGCTTTAGCTCTCCTAACCTTCTCTTATCAATTATTGGCTGTTCATTTGTATTTTTCTTGCTTGATTTGCTTCTTAATTTCTTGGGTTCCACGCCTTCAAGTCATTTCAACTTTTGGTGACCCTAAGGTGACTGTGTCACTGAGTTATCTGGGCAAGATTTGTTCAGAGAGAGTTTGTCTTTGACTTCCTCAGAGGCTGAAAAATTTGACTTGTTCAAGGTTACCCAGTGGATTTGATGATCAAGTGGAGGTTTGAACCCTGTTCTCCAGTCATAGTCTAGTGCTCAACAACTAACCAAAACTGGTACGTCCCTTTTAATCTCCTTCACTGTTATTTTGCAAACACATTTCTTAGTGCTGCTTCTATCCCCTTCCCCCCTGATTTATTAGTTTTGAATGTTATTTTGACTTTTTTTTTTAAAAAAGATTAATTTCAGAGACAGAAAAAGAGAGAGAAGAAACATATGGACATTTGGTATTTATCAATTAAGTTTTATAAAATACAGAGGTAAATACCTGTTCTGGTTTGCATCTCTGGTTACATCTCTGCAAAGTATCCATAGTATTCAACAACAATGACTTTTAATGCTTTGTTCTCATGCCATCTATCATTGTTGGACTGGTCTATCTTTTTATGTGGGGGAAATCTCCCCCCCCCACCTCACACTGGAATCAATTCCAGATGGTTGTACTATTGAAATTTCATGCAATCCCTGTGCATGCACAAAGCAAAGGAACTGAAACATGTGAGAAATTTCTGTCATTCTTCAAAATACAATACCAGATAGAATGAATTATATTCCTCATGCAGCCAACAAGTCTCTTTCTTTAAAGCGTCACACACAGCCACGCTAATTATTTATCAAGGTTATAACACAACATATGCAACGAATAGAAGCAAAAATGGCGCTGGTGATGCTCTGGTCCCTGAATGACTTTACAAAATGTAAGTGAAAATCACTGAGGCTAATGTTGAGTTCTGACTTTGCTGAATGCGATCAACATTGCTTATACACACATAAATAAACATGGAAATAAACCCCTCTGACTGATTTGACTAGGCATATATACAAATTGTGCTGGTCCACTCTCTGCCCAAATCCTGCCCACTTAAAACTTCAGTTGATGCTGTCTCATGCTGCTCAGACTTTGTGTATATATGTATGTGCCTTCAAATCACCTGTTGACCTATGGTGATCCTATGAATTTCATAGGGTTTTCTTAGGGAAGGAATACTAAGAGATGGTACAGTATTGCCAGTTCATACCTCTGAGATATAGCCTAGTAAACTAGAATACTGGTAGCTAAGGCTAATTCCTTAGCAGTCATACCCTATGAACAAGAATGATAGTGTGCAGTTTCACAAATTGCTGGCAACTTATATTCCATGCACCCAGATGTGGAGAATGGAGTCCTAGGAGCATCAGAGATAACCTGTTTAGTTTTGATTCTGCTTTGACTTATGAAGCTTCTGAGTTTATTCTAATGCTAGAGGAATTCACCTGTGAGTTTACTTTGTCGTGGTTTAACTATTTGCTGCGTGGAGCTTTACTTTCTTCAGTTTGTCCTGCCTCTTGTCATTATGCTCCAGTGGAGGACTCAGTTCTAGTATTATGAGTAAGGGGAAATACTTCTCCCTGTCTACTTCCTCCTTACCATATTTGTATACACCTCTATCTCTTCTTTGTTGCTGTGAACTTCCATCATCAGCTTCAATTTATGGCAATCCTATGAATGAGAGACCTCCAAGCCATCCTATCATCAAAGCCCTGTAGACTCAGGTATTGCAGACTCAGGGCCACGATTATCTTGATTGAGTCTATCCATCCGGTATGCAGTATTCCTCTTTTCCTACTACCTCCCACTTTACCAATATTACTGTCTTTTCTAAAGTCCTGTCTTCTTATGATATGCCCAAAGTACAACCGTCTCAGTTTAGTCATCTTGGCTTTTAGAGTGAGTTCAGGCTTCAAAGGCTTTCATGGCTGGAATCCATAGTTTTTTGTAGGGCTTTTGGCTATGTGGCCATCTTCTAGAACTCTTCTAGAACATGGCCACATAGCCCGAAAGCCCTACAAAAAATTATGAGTTTAGGCTTGATTTATTCTAGGACCTATTTGTTTGTCTTTCTGGCACTCTCTTTCTGGAACTGAAGGAATTAGGATTTCAAACTTCAAGAAAGCCTGAGCATCAGTTCTTTGGATGACCTTGGCAATTATTCTGGTTACTGGTAGGTCATTTTATGTAAGTTAAAATGTCAGAGTTTTGCAATTCAGGGAGATTTGTTTAGGCAAACTGAAGTTTCCATGGAGATTAATAATAAGCACCATGCCCAGAACATGTTCAAAGTCTTCAGTCTATGAGTTGCATGTGTCATTATTTAAGATTGGCACTTTTGTTTGTAAACAACAACAGCAAAAGACAACATGTAGTACACATCCAGGACTTAACTAATCAACCATGTTGTTTTTGTGTGATTATGGAGAAACACACTGAAAGAGGGTGGACAGAGAATTTATTTTGTCAACAAAACTGAAATCAGATAAAAGAAGATTAATGAAACAATGGGAGTACTTCCCTGTAAAATGCATTTAAAAGATATGGTGCAGTTACTGTGTGTTGTAGAGCCAGTGTGGCATAGTTGTTTGAGTGTTGGACTAGGACTCTGGAGACCATGGTTAGATTTGCAGCTCAGCCATTGAAATCAGTGGCTGACTTAGGGCAAGTCACATGCTCTCAGACTCAAAGGATGATAATGGCAAACCTTGCTAATGGCAATTAATCTTGCCAAGAAAACCCCATGATAGGTTCAGCTTAGGGTCACCATAATTCAAAAATGACTTGAAGGCACACAACAATAACAAACCTTGGTTAAGGAATTTCATGAGGACTCTTAGGCCTAATTCATACTCTCTGACAGTCTCCCCTAACCTCCATTGGACTCCTCCATTGGACTATAATTCCCTTCACCCTCAACTGCTCTCCATGCTGTCAGAGCTTTATGGGAAATGCAGACCAAAACATTTGGGGAGCACTAGCTCAGAGGAAGCCACTAATGGAGTTGCCATATTTGTTATATCATTCTCTCTCTCTGTGTGTGTTCATCAGTGTTTGCTATAGGGAACACCTTAAAGCAAGAAAGGTAGGAGAGGCAATGTTATTATAGTTTTCGTATCAGATTTTTGTGAGAAATGCTGTGAGGGGGGCAACTGGACTAGAGCCATCACCGTGGCAAATGAGGCCATCTCCTTAGTGGTTGAAGGTTTGGCTGAAACTCTGAAGACCAGTTTTCAATTCCCAGCTTGGCCATGAAACCCACTAGGCAACCGTGGGCAAATCTCATGCTCTCAGCCTCAGGGGAAGGCATAGGCAAATCTCCTCTGAACAAATCTTGCCAAGAAAATCCCATGATAGGCTTGCATTAGGGTCGCCATAAATTGAAAATAACTTGAAGGCACACAACAAAATCTAGACATGTGTGTGTGTGAATTTTGTGCCTTCATTTTGAGACAGGGGCTAAGATAAGCACATAGAGACAGTAAACTTGGTTCTGGTAAGCCACTTTGGATGTTGGCTGTCTTCTTGGAGATCTGAAGTGACAATGGTTGAGTTCTATACCTCTATCTACACTTAGGTATCTGAGTTAACAAAATCTCTGACAAAGAGCTCCTCTTTTCAAAGTCATTTTATGGAGAATATCATACAAGGTAAAGTGACAGGAGCATACCAGGATGCTCTAGTCACTATTGTGCTAATGTGCTAAGGTTATCAGATGACTTTCCTGTGAATAAAGTGGCCATAGAATTCCTCTTTATTTGCATGATAACAATGGGATTATGGTGACGTTGTGAAATGTCATCTGATAATCTTAGCACACTAGCACAATAGTGATGGGAGAATCCCTGTATGCTCCTGTGACGTTTCCTGATAATCTCCTTTGTCCTCAGGGTCTCTTTTCCTCTGCTTTGCTGAAATTTTTTTAGCACTGGCATTGGGAGGATGGTGATGAAACTCCTAGGAAACAGGCTTTTGGTGCTGAATTGCAGCAGTGTATCTGCAGTAAACCATGCAATAAAGCTTGGGCTAGGGAAGAATGGGATTCTGTTGAAGCCCATCCTATTGTACCTGTGGGGGCCTGCCTACACCAGACAAGTAAACAGCATCTGCCTCCAGAATCCCTTAATGAGAATGTGTGAACAGTAAAATAGAGAGAAAAGTGGAAAGCAGATTAGCTTGCTTCAATATGTGACAGCATATTGAAAAAAACATAGATTTGTAAGTTTGACCATCAAAATTAGAAAAGAGGAGGTTGGTGAAAGGCAAAAATATCCCTGGATGCATTTTGAAAGAAGCTTTCAAGTGGGTTCTAGAAGATTCAAAATGTTTTTGTTTACTTACACAAGGCTTACTTGACCTGGTTGTTTCCTTTCACATGTGCATATTGTTAGTTCTGAATAAAGTGTTTGCTGAAGCATATTAAACATCTCTTCTTTTTTGTGGTGTAGGGACCTATCCTTATTCTTTCCTCATTATTTCTGCCCTTGGTACCACATTTTCTGTTAAAGACATAATGCCCTAAATGTATCTATAGGCATACCTCACTTAACAAAGCCTCTGACAAAGGAGCTCCTTTTTACAAAGTCTTTTTATGCTTGCCCAGACCACACTTTTCCTCCCTATCTTCCATCTAGCTAGAAGTTTTTAAGTAGTATTGCTATGGGGAGGATGGTAATGAAAGGCTGGAGAAACACAAGATTTTCTGTGGTCGGTTGCAGCAGGCAGCCTGCTACCTGTTGAGCAATAATGCCTGAGCTGAGAAAGAATAGGATTCAGCTCTAGCTGATCATGCGATAGCTGTGTGTGCCTGCCTTCATTGTTGTTATGTACCTTCAAGTCATTTTTGACTTATGGCAATCCTAAAGTGAACTTATCATGGGGGTTTCTTGGCAAGATTTGGTCACAGGAGGTTTGCCATTGCCTTCCCCTGAGGCTGAGAACATGTGACTTGTCCAAGGTCACTCAGTGGGTTTCATGGCCGAGCAGAAACTGAACCTTGGTCTACAGAGTTGCAGTCCAAGACTCAAACCACTATACCACCCTTGCCTAGCACAGACAAAATAAATGACAAGTGCCTTCAGAACCCTTTGCTGAATGATATCATTTACCAAGATATCATCTACCAGATGCTATTGGCCTGACACAGCCAGATGCATCTTTGATCCCTTGTGTTTTCCATCAGTCACAGAATGGGCATGGGAGGGTATTACAAGAAAAACATGAGTCCTGGGGGTGGTAAATGGGCAGCAGTAGCTTTGGTTTGCCTGCATAATGCTCATAGTATGTGTGGCAATGTAGGATCCTGATAAAAATGTGAATGGACTTCTACTCAAGGGGAGGTGTTCACACTACCAGTTCTACTCATCTTAATCTTCATGGGCAAACAAGCCTAATCACTTAAAATCATAAGATCCCCACCAGATCAAACCAAAGGCTTATCTAGTCCAGCACTCTGTTCCCACAGTGGCCAACCAAATTCCTGTGGTAAGCTATGCTCCCTAAATACAGTCAGGAAAGATGACATTTAATCCCTCCTCTTTCCTTTCTAAGCTCTAACCAACAGCAGTAGCATGTAAGGAGTAAGTTTACATTGTTTTTATCTTTCCCTTCCTTTTTCATGTTTTGATAAGAAGCATATAGTAGAGCAGAGCCTAGGGACTGTTGGGAAATGGCTGAAGTTCTCCTCAAAACTTTTGCAGTTGCAGTAGTTATCAAGACAACTTCAATTCTCATCTGGGAAATCATCTCCAGTTAGTGTGAAGTCCAAAATGGGGAGAGAAAAAGAAAACAATTCTATGTGAAGAGAATGTTTCCCTGTAGTTAAAACTCTAGTAATGGGGAACATAGGCTTATTGTGATGGAGAAGTCACAAGCTTGTGAGTCATCTGTTCTCAAGCAACCCATACTGAACATAAAAAATTGTTCTCTAAGACTTAAACCACACAGGGAAGGGAAGAGAACATGGACACACATTAGGACATCAGAAGATCAGAAATATGGAAGAGAACATGAAAAACAGAAATAGCTATATGGCTTGCAACTAAAAACAAAACTAAGAATTTGCTAATAACTTTTTGGGCCACCGTATTGTTACTAAAGTGTGCAAGTGCTTGAGCTCTCACAGGATAATAATAATAATAATAATTATTATTATTATTATTATTATTATTATTATTGGGGAATCTGGGAAGTTACAAAAAATATCCAAGTACAACAATCTGCAGTTAATCCAACTCTCAAAATTGAGATTACAAACCCAGTGGAGAAGATTTACTGTATATATTCATGTATAAGCCTAGAAATTGTAGTCAAAAAAATCAACCCGAAAAGCCTGGATTGATTTAACCATGGGGTCAATGTAAATACTGTTTGTTGTCATTATTGTTGTGTACCTTCAAGTTGTTTCTGACTTATGGCAACTCTAAGGGGAGCCTATCATGGGGTTTTCTTCTCAAGAGTTGTGCAAAGGAGGTTTGCCATTGCCTTCCCCAGAGGGTGAGAGCACGTGACTTGCCCAAGGCCACCCAGTGTGTTTCATGTGTTTTTTTCCATCTTGGCCCCCAGCCTTTGGAACTCGTTGCCCATTGAGCTCCGTCTGGCTGCCTCCCTTACCTTGTTTAAAAAGGTGTTAAAAACATACTTATTTGGACAAGCATACTCCTGATTACCCTCCCCCCCATTGTGATCCTCTCCTTCCCCCCCCTCCTCTCCCCGCATTGCAAGCTGGCCTGGCATATTTTTTATATAGTTATGTTTTTATATTGTTTTTGTTTTTATTGGAATGTTTTTAACCATGTATATGTTATTTACGTTGTGCACCGCCCTGATCATAGGAAGGGCGGTATATAAATAAAATTTTATTATTATTATTAGTATGGCCAAGTGGAGAATCAAAACTTAATCTCAAGAGTCATAGTTGAACACACAAACACTATGCCACATTGGCTTCAAACATTATCCAAAATGGAACATCCCCTTCTTTGAGTAGAGTGGGAAAAGGTGAGAGCTTAGTTCATCTTTGTTCCAGCATGGCTTCAAGCCTTTTTGAATGAAAATAGCAGCAGTGGCTCTTTGGCATTTCCCCTCAAAGGAATACTGAATCAGTGCTTTTTCTAGGTTCTCCCAGGATAGAATCATAGAATCATAGAATCATAGAAATTTAGAGTTGGAAGAGACCACAAGGGCCATCCAGTCCAACCCCCTGCCATGCAGGAACTCCCAATCAAAGCATACCCGACAGATGGCCATCCAGCCTCTGCTTAAAAACCTCCAAGGAAGGAGACTCCACCACCCTCCGAGGGAGTGTGTTCCACTGTCGAACAGCTCTTACTGTCAGGAAGTTCCTCCTAATGTTGAGGTGGAATCTTTTTTCCTGCAGTTTGCATCCATTGTTCCGAGTTCTGTTCTCTGGAGCAGCAGAAAACAAGCTTGCTCCCTCCTCAATGTGACATCCCTTCAAGTATTTAAACAGGGCGATCATATCACCTCTTAACCTTCTCTTCTCCAGGCTAAACATTCCCAGCTCCCTAAGGCGTTCTTCATAGGGCAAGGTCTCCAGACCCTTCACCATTTTAGTCGCCCTCCTTTGGACCCGCTCCAGTTTCTCCACATCCTTTTTGAATTGTGGTGCCCAGAACTGGACACAGTATTCCAGGTGGGGCCTGACCAATGCAGAATAGAGTGGCACTATTACTTCCCTTGATCTAGACACTATACTTCTATTGATGCAACCTAAAATTGCATTGGCCTTTTTAGCTGCTGCATCACACTGTTGACTCATGTTCAACTTGTGGTCTACTTGGACTCCTAGATCCCTTTCACATGTAGTCTCATTCAGCCAGGTGTCCCCCATCCTATATTTGTGCATTTCATTTTTCCGCCCTACGTGTAGGACCTTACATTTCTCTGTGTTAAATTTCATTTTGTTAGCTTTGGCCCAGCTTTCTAGTCTATTCAGGTCATTTTGAATTTTGATCCTGTCCTTTGGGGTATTAGCTACTCCTCCCAATTTGGTGTCATCTGCAAATTTGATAACTAGGCTCTCAATACTGTCATCCAAGTCATTAATAAAGATGTTGAATAGCACTAGGCCCAGGACAGAACCCTGTGGCACCCCACTTGTCACTTCTTTCCAGGATGAAAAGGAACCATTGTTGAGCACCCTTTGGGTTCGGTCAGTCAACCAGTTACAAATCCATGTAACGGTTACCTTGTCTAGTCCACATTTTACAAGCTTGTTTGCAAGGATGTCATGGGGAACCTTGTCAAAGGCCTTACTGAAGTCAAGATATACTATATCCACAGCATTCCCTTCATCTACCAAGCTGGTAATTTTATCAAAAAAAGAGATCAGATTTGTCTGGCATGACTTGTTTCTCTGAAACCCATGTTGGCTTTTTGTGATTATGGAATTATCTTCCAGATATTCACAGACTCTCTGCTTAATGATCTGCTCTAGAATCTTTCCTGGTATTGATGTCAGACTAACCGGACGATAATTGTTGGGATCCTCTTTTTTCCCCTTTTTGAAGATTGGGACAACATTTGCCCTCCTCCAGTCTGCAGGGACTTCTCCTGTTCTCCAGGAGTTCTCAAATATGATTGCCATTGGTTCCGATATTACATTTGCCAGTTCTTTTAATACCCTAGGATGTAGTTCATCTGGTCCTGGAGACTTATATTCATTTATTTTAACCAGGTATTCCTGTACTGTTTCCTTACTTATTCTGTGCTGAAATTCCCCTATTCTGTCCTCTGCCCCATCATCCTTAGGTTGGGCACCCTTTGCCTTTCCTGAGAAGACTGAAGCAAAGAAGGTGTTGAGCAATTCTGCCTTTTCTCTGTCTCCTGTGAGCATTTTGCCATCTTCTCCACGCAGTGGCCCAACTGTTTCCTTCTTCTTCCTTTTGCTGCAGACATACCCAAAAAAGCCCTTTTTATTGTTCTTAACGTCTCTAGCAAGCCTGAGTTCATTTTGCGCTTTAGCTTTTCTGACTTTATCCCTACATGCGCTGGCTATTTGTTTGAATTCCTCTTTGGTGATTTCCCCATTTTTCCATTTTTTATACATGTTCCGTTTAAAACTTAGCTCAGTTGTAAGTTCCTTAGTCATCCATACTGGTTTCTTGAGACATCTCCCATTTTTCTTCCTCATTGGAACTGTCTGAAATTGTCCCTTTAGTATCTCCCTTTTGAGGAACTCCCATCCATCTTGAACTCCCTTCTCTTCTAGTATTCTTGACCATGGGATCACCCCCAGTATTTCTCTAAGTTTATTGAAATCAGCTTTCCTAAAGTCTAGAATGCGTGTCTGACTATGCTTAGCTTCACCTTTCCACTGTATAACAAACTCCAGGAGAACATGGTCACTCCCACCTAAGGATCCCACCACTTGCACCCCATCAACTAGGTCTTCCCTGTTGGTTAAGATCAGATCCAAAATAGCTGATCCCCTTGTTGCCTCTTCCACCTTTTGGACAATGAAATTGTCTTCAAGGCAAGTGAGGAATTTTCTAGATCTTGAGGATGGCGCTGAGTTTGACTTCCAGCAAATATCCGGGTAGTTGAAGTCCCCCATCACTACTACATCTCTCCTTCCTGATTGCGTGGTCATCTGTTCTAGAAAGGCATCATCCATTTCCTCTGTCTGACTTGGGGGTCTGTAGTAGACTCCCACAGTAACATCCCTGTTGTTTCCCTCTCCTTTAATTTTTATCCAGATGCTCTCCACCTGGCTTCCAGTATTGATGTCCTGGATCTCTTCACTGGTGTAAATATCCTTGACATATAATGCTATTCCTCCTCCTTTCTTGTTTGTCCTGTTTCTCTTAAAAAGGTTATACCCCTCTATTTCTATATTCCAATCGTGAGACTCATCCCACCAGGTTTCAGTGATGCCTATTATATCATATTTCCCTTGTTGTGCTAGGAGTTCAAGTTCATCCTGCTTATTTCCCATGCTCTGTGCATTAGTGTAGAGACATCTAAGACCATGTGTCCCCTTTACTTGATGCCTGTGCATGTTTTTTTGGCTCCTTTTGTTGAGTCCTTGCACTGTTTGTCTTCTTCCCTCTATGTCAGTTTGACTATTTTTTCTAGCCGTTTTGCCTTCCAGACTGCTGTCTCCCTTCCCCAGATCACTTAGTTTAAAGCCCTCCTGATCAGATTCTTCAGACTGTTGGCAAAAACGTTTCTTCCAACTGGCGTGAGATGTAGCCCATCCCTTGCTAGAAGTCCCTCCTCATGGAACCGCAGCCCATGATCCAAGAATCCAAATTGTTCTCGGCGACACCATCTGCGGAGCCAGTTGTTGATATCTGCTATTTTCCTCTCTCTTCCTGGACCATACCCTTCTACTGGTAGAAGAGACGAGATGACAATCTGTGCGTCCATTTCCTTCAGCTTCTTCCCCAGAGCCTCGTAATCCCTTCTGATATTCTGAAGGCTGTGTCTTGCTGTGTCATTCGTTCCCACGTGGACCAAAAGGAAGGGGTATTTGTCAGTCGATTTGACCAGTCTTGTCAGCCTCTCCGTAACATCACGGATCTTTGCCCCAGGGAGACAACACACCTCACGAGACATCTTGTCGGGCCCACAAATCACTGCTTCTGTACCCCTCAGCAAGGAGTCCCCCACCACAACCACGCGCCTCCTCTGAGGCTTAGCAGCAACTCTTCCCTGCGATGGAACTCCCAGGCTCTCCTGCTGTGTCCCTGAAGTCTGTCCTTGCTGCTCTTCCTGATCCTCCTTGATAAGTGAAAGGGCTTCGAAACGATTCTGTAGCTGCAAGCTCCTACAGCTATCCCTGATTTCTCTGCTTCTCTGTGTGACATTCCTCCAGCTGTTTGCCTCCTCTGTAGATGAAGTGACCTTCTCACCCCCAGCGACTTTCTCTGTGTGGTCCCCTTCCAAGATCGTTCCTTCCGTTGTGTCGAGGAAAACCTCTTGCTCCCTGACATGCTGAAGTGTCGCTACCCTGGCTTCCAGCTGCTGTACTTTCTCCTCCAAGAGGGCTACCAACTTGCACTTGGGGCATGTGAAGTTCGCCACATCTGTAGGCAGGAAGACAAACATCCCACAAGTGTTGCAAGTGACTGCAGCCGCTCCCTCGGTGCCCATACCGAGAACTATTAAGGAATCACTAAAAGAAGACTGTGGGCTTCCTCCTCGAAGAATATTCCCCAGTAAACACTAATGTCAAAGCCCCTGATGTCCTGTCCTATTTCACCAATCTCTATCAGTGATTTCAACCTACTGGGAATGTTACTTTATACAGATGCCCTGGTTTCTAACTTGTATTCACTTCCTCTGAGGTGCAGGGGAACCCCTCAAAAGCACTTTTAAAAAGGGGAAGATCTAAAGGAGAACCTCTAAAACAAAGTTTACAGCTCCTCTGCTCCTAATGTTGTGCTTTTACCCTGTTTGGGGGGGGGGAACTCTGAGCAGTTCTGTATAGCTGGTCTCCTAGCTCCTCCCACTTGTGACTCACAGGTGTGACTCACAGAAGCTCCTCCTCCTCCTCTGCAGCAGACACACTCCCCAAAGAGATTTTAAAAATCCACACACTTACCACTTAAAATGGCTGCCAAAAAGTTGCTCTTCCTTCTTCTCTCTCTCACTCCAACTCTCTGCAGCTGGCTCTCTGAGCAGTTCTGTATGGACTAAGCTTTTGCCTTTTGCCACTTTATTTAGGGATAGGGATGTGCCCTTTAAAATAAATAAATAAAAAATAATGCTGTACCTTAACTTTTGTCTTCACATCCTTTTTGACATGTGTGCATTTACTTAGCCATGCCTGAGCCTAGCCACCTCCCCACACAATACACAGTCATCATTTACTATAGTTCCCTCTTCATCTGTCTTGCCTTTAGGCAGAGCACAAACAGTTATGCTTGTTGAAATTTTGTAAGTTCTTTGGCATTGTTTTCCTTCGCTTCGTCCTTTAGATCCTTTGTTACATGCCCTTCAGTTTTACCCCTGAGTTAGCTGCAGGCTCATATTAAAATACATACCTTTGGCTCTCAAACCTGCCCTCATTTCATACATGAAGTCGACTAATAGACAAATATGTACAGAACATGTAAAGGCCTAATTTTACATTTACTGTTGTTTCTTGGGGTGACTGCTCTCCTTCTCTGGAGACAAAAAATAAAGAATAACATGGTGATGGACTGTTCGGAGAGCCATTAAGGGTAATGTCTAGTTTAGTCGCTAGGTGGGTGGGATGTATTATTCCCTCCTGATGGAATGATAAGTCAGGTAATTTTCATGCTGGAATTTCAATAACAGAAAGGGAATTAAATTTATTTAAAAAGAAAAGAAAAAAGGAAAAACCACTTTTCCAGTCTTAGTTGGTTTGCCAAACGTGGGTCACCTTAAGCTATTCTCTGACCACATTCTGCTTTCTTTCAGATGCCTGCATTTTCATAATAGCCTCTCTAGCTTGTGACAAATAAGCCAAACCACTATGGTCAAAACGGATATGAGAGTCCTGTCCTATGAGCTAAATGAGGCTGATATTTTAAACAAAAACTGCAACCTAGTCCTGAAAATTTTGTGGGGAAAGTGATTCATTTTGATCCAAATGAAAACCAGGGAAATCTAGCTTACCAATCAGTCAATTTGATCCATTGTTTGTTTGCCACAGGCCTAATTCACTTTATGCCCTCTCAGTATTGGCTTTGTTTTAATGGAAACGTCTTATTCTTCCAAGCTGGTGCTTTGGCACATCGTTCAAAGTAACCTGCCCGATCATGTGATAACTGGACACAGTAGAATCCTGCATGGACATCCCTCTTTCAGAGATTTGTCAGAACTACACCAGATACATGAACCCTATGAGTACTTCGCTCAGTCAGTCATGTACATTGGTGAAAGACCAGGCAAGTGGCATTGCCTCTTTATTCAAAGATGATACAACAGGCAGAACCAGATGTCGGCTAATTAGTCAGCATGACTTCACTTACTTTTTAAATGAATGCTATCAGTCTGATCCACAAAGATTGGAGAGCACATTGATGCACTTAGAGTTGCCACCTCGGGTCCCTTTTTGGGCATAAAGATGGTATAAAAATGAAATAAATAAAATAAAGATGGCTCCTGTAGCTTTATAATGATTGCATAAAAGGGAATTCCAGCAGCTTTTGATTGTTGCCTGGTTATGTGGTAAGCAACACCTGCTGAAATTCCCTCTTCTATACAGCTGCTAAGTGTACAAGAACTTGTAAAACTCTGGATATTCCACATTGACAGGATGCCAGTATTTTCTTTTTTTGTCAAAACATAACCTATGACTATATTTTGGCCACCATTTTCTCCTTAATATTATGGCCATTGCACAGCATGCCAACTGAAAATTTGATAAAGTTGTGACTTCTTATTTTAGTATACTATTTACTATCTTGAAGCTTGTTCATACAAATTGTTCATACAAATTGTTTTCTGATGGCTGATTTTGACATTCCATGGTAAGAATCTCATGAACAAGATTGTCTGGACTGTTTTGAGCAAGCCATTCATGATCTGGACTCACCTAAGAAATTTTTTCTACCTCAGCCAGAGCAGCAAATCATGCTGCCTCACTTCCACTTGTTCAAGCCAAGTTGTATGATAGCCACAATCAGTTAAGCTATTTTGGTACATGAGGTAGAAAATCTTTCAAGTGCCTTTATCAGATTTGATTCTGTACTATATGGCAAATACACACATAACAGCATTTTGGAAAAAATGTTTGAGAGATGTTATTTTGCCAGAACCTTAATTAGGAATGACAATGTCAATGGTGAATTGATTCACTATAGTGGAAGGAGGATGTTTACATCTACTGATTGGTGTACTTAGAATTAAGCTGATTTGTTCTGTTTACTTTTAAAAGGCATTGCTCTGTCCTGGAGTTCCAAGCTTCCCCAATACTTCATTTGGTATTGAACATTGACACATGTTAGTTCTATAAGATAAGTTTGGGTCATAAATGATGCACCAGATACAGTATATACAGCAAGACACATTCCAGCCCTTTCGTTGATGTGCTCCAGGATCCCCTCATGATAGAAATGGACCAGTAAACGACTAATTCTACTCAAATTATCCTTGAATGACAATCCAAATCCTCATGGCTGGCTATAGGGAGCCCTGGACTGGTGTACCCTGACCCAGGTGAGAACAATGGGAGTTGTGACTCTCAAGAGGTATATTGTGTTTGTAACTTCTGTGTCTTATATAAATATGTGGGTTAAATAATTTAACTTCTTTATTAATAGTTTTTAAATGGTACTTTGTTTTAAATGGTAGTGAGCTGCCTTGAATCCTGTTCTGGGAGAAAGGCAGGATATAAATTAAATAAGTGCAGAAGCAAATAAAGAATATCAAAGTGTGCCAGCATGCCCTCACACCCTGCTCAGCTATGAGAACAGTGCAACCAGGTTAGTAACAGAGGATAATTCACTCTCCCAGTCCATCAGTAGCCTCAAGATGAAAAGCCAATGTATCTAGCAAAGCCACTAAGAACAAATTTACTCTTTCTGTGCCATTGGACAGCTGTTACCATTTGGCCATTATAATCTGTCTGCCTTGTGGCAGAGCCCAAACTCACTTACAGGCACTAGTGATCAGTCAAAGTACTTGAGTTTAAGAAGGACAGGGCTGTCCCAAGGATAAGATGGTGGCACCCACTCCATGCATAAAAAACTGACCAGAACATTGGCAGTTGAATCTTCACCACTGGCAGTGGGAAAGCATCCTTTACCACACTTAAAAAGAAAAGACTGGCTTAGGATAGATTCTATGATTCTATAGAATTGGAAGAGACCACAAGGGCCACCCAGTTCAACTCCTGCCATGCAGGAATACACAGTCAAAGCACTCCCAAGAGATGGCCATCCAGGAAGTGTATAGTTCTATCCCCCAACACATTGCTCATCCAGCACCCACCGCCTAAGTTAACTGCATCCCTTTGCCTGAAAGTAAGACTAGCACTAAGGATGGAATATGAGGACATGTGAACATCTTAAGCCTTCAAATGTCCTAAGTAACCCTTGGATCTGTCCGCTGTAATGTGATGTAATTTATTTAAAAAGACTTGTTTTCAAAAAGCTCTGTTAAATTCTTAGCAGCTGCTCCTGTGAGGGATGGCAAGAAAGGGATGCTAGTAAATCTAATTCTTATTTTATTTTATTTTATTTTACAAATGCAGCCCTCCCAATGTTGTCAAATGTGCACTTCTTATTAAGCATGTGCATGTCAAGTGTCACGTTTCAAACATCAGCTGTTTTTTCTTCTACTCTTTAAAAAAAAAGAACCCTCAATCCCTTTAACGTTTCTGGTTAGAAGGAACTTATTACAGTGGGAAAGTGTGAGCATTGGCATGTTTGTTTCCCACTGTTACACAACACAGCAGCTGCTGTAAAGCCCTTGACCACATTGTCATTTTAGTTTTCTTGGCAACAACTGCATTCTGGAAATTTTAGAAAATAGTGCACATGTGAAAATTATAACAATGTGTACTGAGTTTTGTAACGGTGACTGCATTAGATAGCTAACATACTAGTGAACTAACGGAATGTTTTATATACACAAACAAGAGGTCTACATTACCTCCTCTCAAATATGCCCTGAACTATTAAAGTCCCCCCCCCCCATTAAAAAGCCCCCCTTTGAGGTAATGAGGGCAATTTCATCCCCCTTTTTTAACCAGCCCCAAGAGGTAAAACTCATGGAAGATTTTTTTTGGGGGGGGGGGTCTTCAAAAACTGCCTTGAAGATGCAGACACCTCACAAGCCATACTTTCCCCCACTCCCGCTGTAGTGAGATGCACACTTCAGTTTAGGGTTGTCCATCTTTGGGCCTGTCTCTGACTCTCCAATTTTCATCAATTATCCCCATGCATGGGATGAGGGTGAAAATTCACCACTTTTAGAGTGCACAGCTCTGGGCAAGAGCAAATCTCCTGCTCACCAAATAGAGCAGGAGGTTGCTACATTTAGCAAGGCTGAACTGATTTGTTGCTGCAACTTGCAAAAACTCTTGGGAATGTCTGTGGATTTACTAAGGATGAATCTTGTTGTTGTTGTTGTTGTTTTGCATCATCACATCATTTAAAACCCAATTTATCATGTGGTTTACTTGGCAAGCTTTGTTCAGAGGGGGTTTGGAGGGTGTGACTTGCCCAAGGTCAACCTGTGGGTTTCATGCCTGAGCTGGGATTTGAACCCTGTTCTCTTGAGTCATAGTCCAACAGTCAACCCACTAAATTCTATGATTGTCAGCTGAAAGGTAGATGATGAAAACAAAAAAGGAGTTAAAGGATTTGCTATACCCCACCTGGCTCAATCAAAATGGAGACAGTAGACAAGAAATAGAAGAAGCCTAGGGCTTTATAGCTGTATAAAAGAACTAGGAACATGACAATCTTAAGTATGAAACCACATTATTGGATACAGTCAGAATAAAGTCTGTGACACAGTATTTCTGACTTATGTGGCTGTATATGGTTTTGAAAGCTGGACAGTGAAGAAGGTGATATGATAGCCTTGTTTAAATATTTGAAGGGATGTCATATTGAGGAGGGAGAAAGCTTGTTTTCTGCTGCTCCAGAGACTAGGACATGGAACAATGGATACAAATTGCAGGAAAAGAGATTCCACCTCAACATTAGGAGGAACTTCCTGACAGTAAGGGCTGTTTGACAGTGGAACACACTCCCTTGGAGTGTGGTGGAGTCTCCTTCCTTAGAGGTCTTTAAGCAGAGGCTGGATGGCCATCTGTCGAGGATGCTTTGATTTGGAGTTCCTGCATGGCAGGGGGTTGGACCGGATGGCCCTTGTGGTCTCTTCCAACTCTATGATTCTATGATTCTAAGTTGAACAGAAAGAAAATCAACTAATTTGCAATGTGGTGCTGGAGAAGAGGTCTATGGATAGTATGCACTGCCAAAAGATAAATAAATGAGTCTGAGAGCAAATCAAGCCTGAACTCTCACCAGAAGCCAAAATGACTTGGGCTTTTGTACTTTTGGAAGGTTGCTGACAACAATGATGGCATGATTCATTGGAAAAGATGATAAAGCTTATTAAATGGAAAGAGGTAGCAAAAGAGGAAGACCACCTTATAATATAGATGAATTGATTCAATAAAGGGAACCATGCCCTGTGTTTGTACAACCTGTACAGAGGGGTTGATGACCACATCTCTTGGAGGTCTCTCATTCATAGGGCCACCATAAGTTGAAGCTAAAGTGATGGCAAAAACAGCAACGGTTTTCTTAATAAATAGGCATTATGCTGTGTGCCTCTTCTCTTTGGGCATATGTGTGTGTCTACAATGCACACACACACACACATGCATGAATCACAGCAGCCTACACTTTTTGGATTATCCTTGAGAGTATGGATATGGAAACTGTCATGATGACAACCTATACTTCAAAATTTACCAATATATCACTGTTCCCCAGGCATTGCATTTGCAGCCCTGTATGGTTATTCCATAGGACTGAGATCCCATGGAGTTGATGTAAACTGTTTGAATGTTGTTGCTGTTATGTACCTTCAAGTCATTTCCCGCTTATGGCAACCCTATCATGAGATTCTCTTAGCAAGTTTCTTCAGAAGGGTTTTTCCATTGCCATCCTCTGAGGAAGAGAGAGCATGACTTGCCCAAGATCATCCAGTGGGTTTACATTGCCAAGCCAGAGTTTGAACCCTGGTTTCCAAAGTCATAATCCAGTGCTCAAACCACTACACCACACTGGCTGTCACTAACGTTAGTATAGTGAATATGTGATAAAGACATACTTCTGCAGATACTTCCAACATTCAATAAAACACAATGCTTGAGCCATTTGCAGTCCCAAAAGTGAACTTGGATTTCTCCAATGGATTTAAACATTGTTAAATGTGGGGTGGGAATGGGGATCACAATGTCCCACATGAACCTATCCATACTTTGAGATCCTCTGGATCTGTCTCACCAACTTCATAAATGAGTTAGCTGGAGATGTGAGAGAAAGGTACTTCTCACCAGCTCTTCCCAGCCTGTGTGACACAGATAAGGGGAACTACTTGCTGCACATCCTCCAAATAGCCAAATTTTTCTATTCACAGACTTTCAGCACATGGTCTTTGTTGTTATGAAAGGACCTTTTAATTCATGCTGATGTTGCCTTTTGATTTGAAGTTTTGTTTTTAATGAATTGCTTTAACAAGTTTTTAAAGTTTTTTGCTTTAATGAATGGCCTAAATCCACATGCTAAGACTTGCTAAGGTAGACACATTAAATCAAAGCGACTTACATAAATGTTAACTCGGCAAGTTTCTATTGCTTTAGTAGCTCACCTCTAGTTGGGACTCGTGGTTGTGTTGAGGCATTTTCACATTTCACATTTTTAATGGTACTATTTCATTCATCTCATGATTAACTGCCATAAGCACCATTTGTGAGAAAAGTATATATATATATATATATATATATGAATAGTACTGAGCCCATGTGACCCATCATAGTGGTTTGAGCATTGGACTATGACACTGGAGACACTGGGATTCAATTCTCCACTTAGCCATGAAACTCTCTGGGTGATCTTGGGCAAGTCATATGTTCTAAGCCTCAGAGAAAGGCAATGGCAAACATCCTCTGAATAAATCTTACCAAGAAAACCCCATGATAGGTTTGCCTTAGGGTGATGAAGGCACACAACACATACATGAATAATAACCCAGGCGTCTTGAGTCCCTATACTTGGAGGAAGGCAACAACAAAAACAACAATAACAAAAACAACAACTCCTCCCCTACCTGCCCCTGTAGCTAAAACTCAGATAATGTATAAATAATTGAGTTTGCTCATGAAGTGTATCATGCATACTTGGGTCCTTTTGCATTTGTTTTTTCTGTCTATCAGCTTAAAACATCCTACCCTAGATAATCCAAGACTCTGTTATGTATTGTGCATGGACATTATGATTTATCGCAAGCTATGTCAACTTATATGGGATAAGTGAAGCCAAATAGCGTGCCAGGCTGAATGGATGATGCCCCTTGAGATTCCCAGAAAAGCCTCCATCAGTGCTAACCACACTTTCACTCATCACAATGTAGCAACTCGTTTGTACTAAGTGTTCTTTCCAGAGAGTCATCTGAGAAGGGGAATGGGTCTCTGGGGACCCTTTAACTGAGCCTATAAAAAGAGTTTGTGGCAATAAAATCCTTTGTGATCTCTCTTCAAATTCCATGATTACAGAACAAAATAAAAGAGCAATTGCTTAATGGGGCTGCAGTTTTTGAGCCCAATAATCTTCTCACACATGTTCATGTTTCTCAGATAAGACAAAAATGAGCAGGTAAGAAAGAGCTGTGAGTTGGTGAAGATGCAGACGGGGGGAAAACATTCATATTCCTGTACTGCTGATAATTATTTTCTGCATTTTCCTGAGTAGGTGAATAATGGCCATGGGGAAACTTTGTTCCAAGAGGAAGTATGTAACTCTGATCCAACCATGTGGATATCATGACAGGAGAAGATTATGAAAGAAAAAAGGGCTGGAGGTCAAAAGCAGAGGAGATATGATGAGGAAGCATGGACATCTATCATGTAGCTTTTGGCATGCTCTGCCTGGGATACTTCCTTTCAGGCTGCCATGGGGACAAGACAATGGGAGATTATTTAGCACTACACCAACCTTATAAATAACTGATATAACAGAAAATATGGGGGGGGGGGGGGATGGGGTGTGGTTAGGGTGGCTCAGGATTTGTGGATTTCCTAGTCAGCATTTGCACCTGGCAGATTTAAAAAAGCAAAAAACAAAACAGAAATAAGTCTTGTTTTGCTTCCGGAATATTGCTAGCATAGTTCACATCAGCTTTATTTAGGCATGTGTTTATATGAATTTATGCATAATGCAAGGGAATCTTTCTCAGTCTGACAGTGGCTCATGGATTACTATCTAGTTAAGTTATTTTCACAAGTAAC
This sequence comes from Urosaurus nigricauda, assembly GCA_034509955.1. Classification (NCBI taxonomy): domain Eukaryota; kingdom Metazoa; phylum Chordata; class Lepidosauria; order Squamata; family Phrynosomatidae; genus Urosaurus; species Urosaurus nigricauda. The sequence continues at coordinate 352,159,921 of JAOEGL010000001.1, read as the reverse complement.
ATATGCAGCTCAATCATATGCCTGTACAACTGGAAGTCAATGTCACAAATTTCAACAGCATTTGCTTCCCTTTGGCAGTTTGCTCCTGTGTAGCTACTCAGAAGTAAGTCTCATTGAGTTCAGTTACATGAACTCCTGGGTGGTAGTATTCAAAGGCGTAGCTGTGTAGCTGGTATATCAGCATGTGTAGGGATCTTGAAACAAAGAAACTGGTAGCATAAGCTTTATAGATTTGAGTCTGAGGAATTAGAGAAGGGCGCTAGAGCTCTCTACCAGAGAGTTCTAAGTACCACCACAAACTACAAATTCCAGGAAGCTATAAACTGGGGTCATGACAATTAAAGTGAACCAAACTGTCATAATACAGTAGTTCATGTATACCGGTACTCTTAGAAGGGTCGGGATCATACTCTGAAACTGTCATGGTTTGGCAGGGAGAATCACCCCTCTTTCATCCCACGTTTTAATATGTCTGTTTGTCTCTCCTCCTCCCATCTTCCTTTGGCTTCAGTTACTTTAGTTGATGAAAACAGTGCAAATGCAATTTAATGTGCAAATGCAATTCACACTCAGCTCAGCAGGAGAAAATGAAAAGAGTGGGCAGAACGTTGTCCTTCCCAGTAGATAGGCAAAAGCAAACTGCTGCATCACCTCCTAGCCTGTGTATTCTTCCTCATTAATAACTTCTACAATCTTGACAACAGTCTTATGCTGCTTGGCTATGTGTACCCCTGTTTTCTTCTGTGATATGCTGGAAGGTATGGGATAGCATCTTCTTTGATGTATTCCTGCAGCGTAATAAAGCCAGCAAAGCTTCTTCTTTCTGAATTTTGAGGAAACGATGAAAACTTTTATTTTTGGCTATCTGGAGATACTTAGAATCCAGTGCCAAAACACTGTTTAATGATAGTGAAGCATAAAGTTCAGTGAGTGTACAAAGATGGATGGAGGTGACGGCAGAGCAACACCAACAGGGCAAAGTGTGGCTTTTAGCTTCTCACAGTTGTTCCAGGAAGGGAAATATCCACACTATGCAGTTATAGTACTTTGATACCACTTTAATTACCATAGGTCCATCTTGTGGAATCTTGGGATTTGCAGTTTTCATGAGATCCTTCTCTAGAGCTCTAGCTACTAGAGCTGTGAGGAAGAGAATACTAAGGACCTCTGCAAATTATAATACACATTCTAGGGTTCCACAGTATCAGTTAAAGTGGTATCAAAGTGCTATAATTGCATAGTGTGGATATATAACCATGGTGATGTTCTGGTGATGTTCCAATCTGCTAGGAATGGAAGTGGAGCTGCGTCTATTTTCTGTTGCACTTTGGAAACTGATTATGTAAGGGAATATTGAGTCAGGTTCAAAACCTGGATGAGCTATGGAAACTAGGGCCTTGGTAAGTCACACTTTCAGAGGAAGACAAAGATAAATCTTGAAATCTGAACAAATCTTGAAAAAAGACAAAACAACAATCTGAGCAAAGCTTACAAAAAGACAAAACAAAAACAAAACTGTGCTAGGTTTGCCTTAGGTTGCCATAACTTAGAAATGACAACAGCAAAAGGGAGTATTGGACACCTTCTTGTACAATTGTCTGAAAATTTCAGATAATTTTTAAAAAGGCCCTCATGGGTCTAAGATGGCTTGGAAGGGAAATGTGACCCATTCTCCAAGGGGACATTTGGGGACCATGAAAACAGGCATGGGGGTGACACTTGCCCCCTTCTGCCCTAAATAGAACAACTGCTAGTATAAGAGGGGTTATTGTGGTGTAACAAGCCAAGAGGATTGTGATCTAGTGCTGCTATTTACATTACGTAAATCATTTGTATCAGCCCAGAGGAAAAACAGGTGGCTTTAAAAATTCACACAACCCCGTTCAGCACCCACAAAACAAATGCCTACTTATTTATTTTACACGAAGTAAGAAAAAGAAGCAGTCAGGGGAATGGCTTAGCAGAATTCTTTGCAGATTACCTTGTGGCAAGAAAGAAACCCAATGCAGGATCAATTGATGCAAGAGGAATATGTTTAAAATTACCATTATTCTGTCCTTATTTCACAGTAATTTATGCAGGCGTGGTTGAGAGGAAAGAATTTGTGAAGCTTCTTTACTCCAGGATTAATTCCATTGTGAAATCAGTGCAACTAATTGAGCAATAAAAATTCCAGACAATGACCGTAATCCTCAAACTACTTGGCTGGAGTAAACCACAGCATCCTTCACCCCCAACACTGGAGTCTTGTTGTCAGTGCACTCCACTGCAGACAGATCTGGCAGTAAAGGAGAGGCACTGAAGCATCTGACCAGATTTATTTAGATTTATCTATAAAGAGAATATTGTCATTTCTCTCCTTGTGATTCAATGTCAGTTTGTTAATTTTTTTTAGTATATGTTTTGTTTTGTTGTATTTGATATATACAAAAAAGATAGATAGAAAAAAGAAAAGAAAAAGAACATTGTCATATAGAAATGACCAAAAGAACTGTTTTCCTATATATTCCTTCATATATGTGTGTACAAGCAGGTGCTCAAAAGTTTTCAACACAACCAAGAAAAGGAGTGACCTAAAGCCAAGGAACTTATATGCTATTCCACATATTCGCCTCAAAGTTTGACACGTGGCACATTATTTCTCAAGTTTTTTTAAACCCTTCCAACTATGTGTGTGCGTGTGTGTATAAAAATCTGATGTCTGCTTGTTGTACTGATCTGCTTCTGTTGTCACCTCTGCCTCATTTGAAAATTTGTTCTTTTTAAGATTTGGAAACAGGAAATAGCTAGATGGAGTAAGATCTGGTGGGAAGGGTGGGAAGGGTGGATGGTCTATGCACTTAAACCCTGGGGCTTTCTAGATGGGCAGGAAAGTGTGACATGAAGTTGCCTTTTCCTTAATGCTTAGCAGCTGCACCACAGCCTTTAGATGGAGCTGCGCTGTTCCGCAGTTTTTAAAAAAGAAGCTGGGAAAACCAGCACCTTTTTAAAGGCCCTTCTTCTCCCCTAAAATGAAAAAAAAAAAGCGTTTTCATGGCATATTTTCCCTTTTTCTCATCTAAAGGCTAGAGTTTCATGCAGCCATGAACACACTTCTTTTTGCCAATCTAGAAAGCCCCCCTGAATTCTTCAAAACATCCATAATCTTGATAGCAGTGAGCAGTTGCATTGTCCTCCAACACTTTTCTGCAGTTTCTCTTGCCGTTCCCCCCCCCCTCTCTTTCAGTGCCTTCTTTAATCAGCACAACAACTTAGAGTAGTATTCTGCATTAGCTATTTGGACTTTATGAAGATAGTCATCATGTATGTTTTTGTATGTTTTTAACTGTATTTTTTAATTTGTATGCCACTTTGTGTCTCTATTGTGAGAAAAAAAGCAGGATATAAAAAATCATCATCATCATCATCATCATCATCATCATCATCACTGTCGTTGTTGTCGTTGTCATTGTTGTCATCATTCATTCCTTATGCCAAAAACTTGTGGCCATGATTTTTCTTGCTGACCTTTGAGTCTTGAATTTCTATGGCTGTGAATAATGGTGATGAAATGTTCCAAAAGATTATCACTTTGTTGTTAACTGTCCTTGAGTCATCCTGGCATCTCATGCTGGCCCTGTAGATGAGTCACCTCCTAGATCCCCTGTCCTTAAGGTTTAAGAAATTACTTAGGTCCTGTAATTTCATGCCCATGACCTCTCTGATTGAGTCTATCCATCTGGCATGTGATCTTCCTCTCTTTCTTCTGCCCTACTCATTTCCTAGCATTGTTGTCTTCTCTAATGATTTTTGCCTTCTTATGATGTGGTCAGAGTATGACAGCCTTAATTTGATCATCTTGACTTCCATGGATATTGCTGGCTTTATTTGCTGAAGGACTCATTTGAATACTACTGTCCATGGTATTCTCAGCACTCTTCTCCAGCACCACATCTCAAGTGCATTGATTTTCTTCTTACCTGCCTTCTTCATTGCCCAGCTTTCTCATCCATACATGGTGATGGGGAATACGATAACTTGGATGATTCTGACTTTAGTGTTCAGTTGAATACCTTTGCTCTTTATGATATTGTCTAGTTCCTTCTAGCTGTCCTTTGTATTCCTAGTCTTTTTCTGATTTCCAGACTGCAGTCTCCACTCTGATGAATGATTGATTCAAAGTATGGGAACTCTTTAACTGTTTCAATTTCCTCATTTTCTAGGTAGAATTTATGTAGTTCCTCTGTGGTAATTATTTTTGTTTTTTTATGTTCAGCATTAAACCTGTATTTTCACTTTCTTCTTTTACCTTCCTTAGTAATTGTTGCAAGTCTGTGATTTTTTCACTAGTAGTATGGTGGCATCCCCATATCTAAGACTGCTGATGTTCCTTCATCCTATCTTAATTCTTTATCCTCCTGAGTCATTCAAAATGGTACAAAATCAACTTGGAGGTATCCATGTGATTTTGTTTCTGATCAGCATTCATACATTACTGAGAGCACTGTTGAACAAGTTTTACTGTTAGAAATTCTTGCTAATGTTGAAGTGGAATCTTTTTTCCTGTAGCTTGAATCCATTGCTCCAACCCTAGTCTCTAGCTGCAGAAAATAAGCTTGCTCCATCCTCAGTGTAACATCCTTTTGAAAATTTAAAAATGGCCATGATGCCACCCCTTAATCTTCTCTTATCCAGGCTAAATCCTCACAGCTCCCTAACCGGCTCCTCACGGGGCATGGTTTCCAGACCTTTCAACATTTTGGTCACCCTCCAGCTTGTCAGCATCCTTCTTGAACTGGACACAATATTCCAGGAACAGTCCACCATCTTCCAAGGAAGTCTATTTCATTGTTGAATAGCTTTGCCTTCAGAAGTTCTTCCCCATCTTTAGGTAGAATCTTTTCCCTTGTAATTTGAATTCATTGGTTTGTATTGCATTGGCTTTTTTAGTTACCACATCATACTGCTGACTCATGTTTAGCATGTGATCTACTATTTTGTTAGTTTTACTATCTGATCCTTTTTGTTTTTCTCTTTCTGCCTAACTGTATTCTGGGTTACATGAAATTGTTGTTGTTGTTGTTATGTGACTTCAAGTTGTTTCTGACTTTTAGCAATCCTAAGGAAACCTACGATTGGGGGTTTCTGGGCCTGAGAATTTGTGAATCACCCAAAATCACCCAGTAACTGAGTGGGGAACTGAACCCTGATGTCCACTGGCATAGTCCAATCCTCAGTCCTTATGCTGGCTCATAAAATAAGGACCCATGAAATAAAGGTGTAGACCAGAGATGGAACATTTATAGTCTCCAGCAGCTATTGCACTGCAACTCCTACCCTCAGTCACTAATAGCTGTATTGTCTATGACTGATTTGAGCTGCAATCCAACAATATCTGGAAGGTTACATGTTGCATACCCTCTGACATAAATGTTTTGAAAGCACGCACTACTAGTGCCATGTTGTCACACTGAGTCGGCTTGCTTTGGTCCTTCAGATGTTTTAAATCTAACAATGTATTATTCATAAAACATAATATACATTCTCTGACTCTCCACAAAGGAAATTACTTCTAGCTACTTCTAAGACTTCATCCTGTTTAAGAAAATTATCTGGAGTCCCTCTTAGAAATTTTAATTGCCTCTGATTCAGCTGAGAAACTTCTAAGAATGGCTTGCTTTCTGAAATGTAACCTGAGAGCTAATTTACCTTTTTACATTGAAAATTGAACATAATTACACTATGTGATGGATTTGATGTTGTAACTGAACACGAAGTAAATTTGGAATGACAAAAATAATGGCATTAGGAACAATAGAACTGCAGGCATGCAGAACTGATGGGCTGTGTGTTCATCCAATGCCGGTTACTTTTACTTCATGCTCCAGCTCAGCTTGCAATAGTTCCTTATTCTTTCTACATTATGATAATTGTTGAAAGAGCCTTCCAGGAATTCTCTGAGAAGACTTGTTCTTCACTTGCCAGCATCTTCTAAACCTGGGGCAGGTCCCTTGACATGGACAGCTGCAGTTCTAGTTTTTTCACCAATTGTTGATGAGTCTCTGAGTACAGTTGGTGATTTTAAAGGATTTCCCCAAACCCATAGCATGCTGTCTCTTTAGGAAGGGAATCAATGATGTTCCTCTGCCACCTGTGATTGCCTTTGGTAGCTCTCATCGCTAGTCCCATCTTCTGCCAACCTAGCAGTTCAAAAGCATGTAAAAGTACTGTGGGAAGGAAAAAGGAAGCTTTTTTCATTTATGGTAGGACTGTGTAGAAGCCAAAAAAATTCTGAAATATGGTAATTGTTGGAACTAATGAAATTTTAGGAGTTAAGCTGGAATTTTATCCAGAAATATTGTTATTAAATATGCTAGATGGGGAAATGGAAAAAGAAAATGGTAAAACAATATTTTACATGTTAACAGCAGCTAGGCTGGTATATGCAAAATATTGGAAGGTAAATAAAGAAATTCAAATTGAGGAATGGGTCTTAAAACTTTTTGATATGTTGCAATCTGATATAATCTCTAAAAAACTGATGGATGATAAGAAGAGAGATCTCAATATGAGAAAGGATGGTTGTGAAGACAATAAGCATTGGGATAAATTGTATGTTTATGTAAAAGAAAAATGGCTGGACTTACAGAATAGAATATAAATTTGGAATAGCTATAAAGGAACAGAAAAAGTGAAAATAATTTAGTTTGAATCTTATTTGTAAATATATAGAAATTAGGGAAAGAAATGAGGACAACTAATTAAAAAAAAAGAATTGAAATAAGTAGATAAGCAAAAATATTGTAATTAATGAATCGGTATGGTTTATCTGAAGGAAATCAACATGTTTTATGTTTGTCAGGAAGAATGTACATTGAAGAATAGAAGACACTGAAGGTCTTTATGTGTTGAAGAATATTGAATTTGCATGATTGTATCAATGGGTGTTATGTTTTATGTGTAACTGTTTTAATGTTTGTTTATTAAAATTAATAAAAAGCATGTAAAAGTACAAGTAGATAAATAGGTACCACTTCAGTGGGAAGGTAACAGCTTCTGTGCAGTCATGCTGGCCACATGATCACAGAATTGTCTTCAACAATACTGGCTTTTTTGGCTTAGTAAAGGAAATCAGCACTGCCCTCTACATTCAGACACAAAAACCTTGTCAAAGGGGAAAACTTTACCGTTTATCATTTTAAATATTGCCTCCTGTAAAGCCCTAAGCTTTCCCTATCCAGTTTCCATATCTCTATTTCAGTTAGCTCTGTATGGTGTTTCTGTCTGAAGTGGTATTGCAGCCTTGCATATTTCTGAATAAAAACGTTCACCACATTTGGAGTTCTCTAAGACTTAGTACTGGTATAATAGGTGAAAATGATCCTCAAATTACCCGGCCTCTTGCAAGCCTCCTTGAACTAAGCAATTCCCCCAACATTTAAAAAGTCTCTGGCAAATTTGGTGGGGATTCCAAGTCCCTCCCACCTTTTTAGATATCAGCAATATGCCACTTTCTGTTCAATTTTACTATACATATAATCTGAAGCAGTTAGACTATTTGTGATTGTTCCAACTGAATTCTCCCACCAGCACCCAAAACAAGTCATACTTTTACTGTTCACTTGATATGTTGTGAGTAGTGTTTCCAGGTTTTCATAATAGCAGGAAGGGACAGTCCAGATTCATGACATGCAGAATCAACATACAGGAAGCAGCTATTTAAAAGTTTGCATTCTATCTAAATACCAAATGAAAGTAATGGTTTCATGTTACATAGCCATGTATTTCTGTTGCTCACATTCAATAAATTGCACAGTGCACATCTTTCTACCTTTATGCAGGGCCCACATCCCCAAATATGGGATTTTTAAAAATCATTTTGTCTAGTCTAAATAAAAGGAACCCTTTCCAGCACTCAAATAGTGGACATCTCTTCTAAGAAACACTTGCAATTGAAATCCTACCACAGATTAAGAGTGATCAAGTCTTAGGCTATCTTGGAAGGGTCCTTGCTTTTGTGGTGACCTAAAAGAAGCATGAGGACACAAAGGTATAAATCTGATTCCTAGTCCCAAATAGAATAAACCCATTTAATCAATGGGCTTTGCAAAAATGTTGACTCAAGTCTCCAGTGTAGCATAAAAGACTAAAAGCTTAATTTATCTGTTCCATACCCTTTAACATTTCATAGATAAAAACTAGGATCTGTGTGGCCAAGTATTATCAGGATAGTGATATGATTTCACTTTAACTGCCATGGCAATATCCTATGGCAGGATTTACAGTTTAGGGAAAGATATATTGAATTCTCAGCTGAAGAGCACTAGTGCTTCACCAAACTATGAATCCTAGGAGTCAACCTGATGTTGCCATGACAGTTAAAGTGAAATCATACTACTATAATTGTATAGTGTGAAAGGGCCCTGTTTTCTAAAGCGAGGCTTACTCCCAGCCTACTTGGTATAGGTTGCAGCCTACCAAAGCAAACAGAAACACTTCTAAGCCAGTTGCCTCATGGGGGCCATGTGAAGAATAGGCTGGTGATCTTTGATTTGTGATGGTTTCCTGTAACTTTAGAAACAGAACATGTGCTATCCAGACTCTAGTGGTCTCTCATCACCCCACACCAGCAAGTCGAATCCAGCAATTCAGTCTCTGTTTTCTATACCTTTTCCAGATGTGCAACTAAGTGTAAAATAGCAGGATCCCAATTATGCTGATCCATTCCCATTTACTAGTCATTCGTTTTCTTCTTTATGTGTAGTCTAAAAACATGACTCAAACCAGCTCAATAAAATCCCCAGCCACAGACCCATTACTGGGTATATTCTGCCATTCCATATGAATTATTCTTTTTTCCACTGTGCCCTTCTGCTTGCTGGCTGAAGAATGCAAGCAGAAGCACGCATGGAAATCCACATAGACCCAACCCAATCTCAAGCACGCAATAGGGAAATTGCTTCTGCTTAAATTAATCCAATTATATTACAATTTTCAAATTGTTTTCAAATTGTTGTTCATTATCTTTTTTACTTTGTTTTATATATGCCTTTATGTAAACAGATTAAAAGACTTAATTACATTAAGTGGTGCATGAATATTATTCTTAGTCTTACTCTTTATTATCCTGCTTTCCCTTCCAAATGGGGACACAAAGTGGCTTACAAATTTAAAAAAAAATGTAAAAATTAAAAACATACAAAGGTGCCATGGAATTAAACTAGCATAAGATAGCATCATTACAAGCATAAAATGCAATTTAATAGATAAAAATGCTTAAAAACATATTAAAACAGTTAAAAATACCAAAACACATTAAAACAATAAAAATAAAGCAATATACAGACCCTTAAAAACATTCTAATCCAGCACCACAAGGTATTAAGAGCCCAACCTCAACTATGTGGAAAAGCCTGGAGGCACAAAAATGTTTTAATTTGCCACCTGAACGACAGCAAAGATACAGCTATCCTGGCTTCTCTGGGGAGGGAGTTCCAAAGCCTGGGACCAGCCACTGAGAAGCCCTCTCCTTTGTTCCCATCAAATGAGTCTGCGGAGGTGGTGGGGCAAATGAATGGTGGTGCCCACACACATGGCCACAAAATAAATAATATAAACAGCGATATATATTTATTTAGTACATTTATGTCTTGCTTTATTTATTTATGTACATGTATATGCCCCCTTTTCCCCACTGAAAATATTCTTGTGACATAGAGCAGGCTGAGAGTGAATGAGCAAATGAGAAGATTGCCCGGGGAATGGAGAAATATAGAAGAAGACACTAAGGACTGCTAGTCACTTTCCTGACTCAATGGCCCAATCTAGACGGGCACTAAGCGGTGCAATAAAGGCTCAAAAGAGCACCCTTAAGGTTAGGGAAGGCGCAGCGTCCACACCCTCCCTAACCCTAAAGTGTATGGGCGCCACCATTTTAAAATGGTGGCGTCCATACAGACGCGCCATGATGTTGTCATGGTGCGTGCAGCATTTAAAAACGCTGTGCGCACCATGAAAACTTCACGTCGCGGGAGGGCACCAAACGCGCCCTTCCCGTGGCACAAAAAAGGAGCTCCAAAATGGAGCTCCTTTTTTGCATTGGGTGTTTGATGTGGCCTTCAAACGGCCATGCCAAAGACCCGGGGAGAAAGGGGCTGCAGCGGCGGCTCCTTTCTCCCCTTAGCACTGCCTCCAGAAGCAGTTTGCCGCTTCCCTGCAGCCTCTGGAAGCGGCGGGATGGGGCCTCGGAGACTGCCGGTGCGGCAGCCTTGGCCCCATCTCGACACTTCTTGGGGCGAGTACAGACCGTCCCTAATCTTGTATCTCTCTAATCCCAGTCCTCCACTCTAAACACTATGGAGCCCAAGCTGTTTTAGTACTGTGTTAAGGCCATACACTCTGGGAATACGATCAGAATTACAAGAGGCATCTCTTTTTAGATGTACCATCAAAAAGACAAGATGGCATAGTACAGCTCTGACCCTGTGACAGGTAGTACATAGAAGGTCCATGTCCATGCCACCCAAATGCCCTGATTGCAGGAGTGGTCCAGATTAAATATCTTCTGTTCCACTTTTTCAGTTGCTTTTAAAATGTCCCATTTGCTCTCTCCTCCTCCTCCTTCTCCCCTTTGTCCATTAAGCCTGCCAGGATTTTGAAACTGTGTAAAGTTTTAGGCAATTTTAATGCTTGCTGGTCTGTTCTGACAATGAACATCACTGGGCTGGACCTATATTTCCTTAATAAAGGTTTTCTGAGTTTTAACTACCAAAGACTGGTTTTCTGAATTTGACAGCTTGCTATGGTTACTATAGTTGATTTGCTTCAAAATGGTAGCAAATACATATATATCTGCCAGTCGGTATGTGGTCTAGTTGCTGCCACCATTGTATCAAAAAAGCATCCTCAGAACCGTCACGCTGGGGGGAAAGCAAGTTCTACAAGGATAAATCATAGCAAATCACCATTTGTCCCCTGACTGCTTTCCTTCTAAAACATTGCAACCCCATTAGATGAGCTTTATTTATGTTATATTCTGGCATGATCTTCCTGAAATTTATAGGTGTTATTACAGATATGTTGGGATGCCATTAACAGATCAAGCAATCAGAGCAATATAAAACTGGTTCAGCACAAAAAGGTTGAGGGGCTAAAAGAATGCTGTGTAAAGTATGAAAACCCTTGTTTAAGTCTCGCTTCCACCACTTACTAGGTAGTCTTAGAAGCAAGCTACTCCCTTTGCCTCCTTCTTGGCCTTACCATCTATAACAGAGGCTTGAATAGTTCATTAGTTTGGTCCATTGACTTTGGTAACAGGATATCTATCCAGCTGTAGGATTTCATGCATACTTTTTTGTTGTTGTTCCAGGGGACAAAATGTTCTTCTCATCTTTCCAGATCTCTCCAGTTGGGACAAGAGGTGGAAGGGATCTCAGAAATACTCCTAGAATGGAATAATCTTATAATAATGCTTGTTTTTGAAATGTTATCATCTTCACTCTTGGCTATGTGCATGTTTAATATGCCTCAAGATTTGATTCATATGTAACATGCATTGGCAAGATGTATTGGCACTGAGCTTAAATAAAGGGTACACCCAACTTTAGTCCTACTCGTGGTAGACTATTGAAACAACTAGATAATCATAGTAAAGTAAGCCCCATTGATTCCAACATGTCTACTGGTTAGTACTTTGATGGGAGACAACTAATAAATACTGGAAGGAACTGGCAAAACCACCTCTGAGTATTCTTTGTGGAAAAAAACCCTATGGAAAATTTGTGGAGTTGCCATAAGCCAAAAGGTGACTTGAAGGTACATAAACACACACATGCTGTTGGTATCACTAATGTTAGATTTAGCTCAATATATTTCTGTCTCTAATTTGCAGTCATAAGGGTGTCAAGATTTAGTTGCCTGTAGGCAGCAACCCAAGGTGAGTCAGGAGGAGTTTGGAACCAGGCTAGGCTGGGGTTTTTCCATCCAGGGACAAAGCCTTTAAGTAGCCCAAAGAACATTTAGGATGAATTATTAAACCAGGAAACAGGAATAAGGTAGGGATCGAGACCAGAGAGCAATCATCATCCTCAGAAATGTTGCTTTATTGAAACAGAAAGAAACAGCAGGATCTAAAGGCCATCCTGGTTAGGCAGAGTCATATTCTATGATGAATTTCCTCTTGGTGCTTGGAACTGTGTTTTGGGAGTGTAACTGGCTGGGGGAATCTGGGAGTTGTAGTTCAAAATATAACTTTTCCAAACTCTGGTTCCTCCTCCTCTTCCCTCTTCTTTTTCATTTATATCCCACCTTTCTCCCAATAAGGAGTGTCCAAAAGTGGTTCACCCTTCTCCTTTGTTGTAGAGGTGGCCTCTATGAAGTCACTGCTGCAGTGAAGCCTAGAGTGGTCCTTGCCCTTCTTCTTTGCCATAGAGGTGGCCTTCTGCTCAGGAGGAAGCTGCCACTGTGGCAAAGGAAGGAGAGACACACTCAACCCTTCACACCTCACTATGGGAAGAGCACCTGACTGGGTGTCATCCCTCTTCTGGGATATCACCTGGTGTGGGCCACATCTCTCCCCTCCCCTAATGATGCCACAACTCATTTGAGAAGTGGTGCTGAAGAAGAGTGCTGAGGATACCATGGACAGCCCAAAAGACAAACAAATGGGTCCTAGAACAGATCAGGCTGGCACTCTCCATGGAAGCCAGGATGACTAAATTGAGGGTGCTGCATTTTGGCCACATCATGAGAAGGCAAAAATCACTAGAAAAGACAATAATGCTAGGAAGGGAAAGGTGGAAAGTAACAGAAAGAGAAGAAGACCACATACCAGATAGACTGACTCAATCAAGGAGGCCATAGACCTGAATCTACAGGATCTGGGAAGAGCAGTTGAGGACAGGGGCCTGGAAATGTCTCATCCATAGGGTCACCTATCCAAGTCCACCAGAAGGCAGTTAACAACAACAACAGTCAAGATATTTCTCTCAGTTACCAGGAGGCTTGAGTGAGCTAATGTATAGCTTGCAATAGATTTGCCCAGCTGGCCTCATTAACTTGGCATAGTTTTACCATAGTTTTACTTAATGTGGAAAAAAGCATATTTGCCATTTCTATTCCTTGTGTTTTAACTGTCAAAGCAGAACCTCCATCTCCTCCTCCACATCCCTGGTGCTGCTGGGATGAACCATGACTCTACTTCTGTCATAACAGAGCTGCCAGAATCTTCTGGTTCTGGCTGGGGATGGTCATCCTGGCAATCTTCTTCGTCATTCAAGGAGACTCCTCCAGGTAAAGTATGGATGTCCATCTCCATTCTTGTCTAGTGTCTGCTCCATACTGGGCTGCAAGACTGTCCACTCTCCATTTAAAAATATATACATGCCTTTGCATATATTTTTCAAAATACAAAAACATTTTACCAACATTCTATATATCTTTCTCCCAGTTGATTTAAGTTTGTTTGTGCACATTTCTCGAATATATTCATTATTATTGTTGTTATGTGCCTTCAAGTGAATTCTGACTTAGATAACATTTCTGCAAAGAAAACATTATTTCCTGTATAGCAAATTCTGTTTCTTCCACCAAAAAGCCCTGCCAAAAACCCTAGCACCAATTTTGCACAGAACACATGCCAAACTGTAAACATTCCCATACATCAAGAATCCTCACTATTGAACATTTGGAAAATACTTTTAAATGCCATTTCTAGAATATTTTTGCATACTCAAATGTATTTTGAATATTCTTTCCTAATTCAAACCAGTACAAAATGCTGACTCAAGCATTTTAGTAATAAGCATTTTTTTAAACAGTTCACATGTAGTTTTTCTATTGCTAAAACATATTACAAGCCTCATAAATATGTGGAGCTTTAGAGCAATATGCTCTTTCTCCCATTGGCAGTTTTGGAGGGCTGTGAAATTGATATTTTACATGGAAATGCTAAACCAATGAACATCTTTTTCATCCCTATCTAGAGATACACTAAGTTTGCATATGCAGCTCATACAGCTACAATTTGTAGTAGATAATTGGATCCATTCCCTGGACTAGCTTTCTGCATCTGACTCCTTTTCCTGTCACTATTTTGCACCTGGCTCTGATTGGTGGACTTTGGAGGCATGGTTAAAAAAAAAAAGAAAGCAAAAGCAAAATAGATCCCACAAGTTTGAGGTTTACCTAATCTTGGTCTATTTGATATCACAAGCTGCTTGGAAAGGCATCTCCCTTTCAAAAGTGGTTTTCAATGTGGTAGGGAAGGACTGTTGTTTTTAAAAGAATAAATCAAAACACTTTTTGGTGTGTTTAGCTCATTGTATGTATGCTTGGAGCCCAGGCAATAAAAGAATATAGATAGTATTGTTCAAAAATCCTATTGGGGCAGGCTTTTCAGCCTAGGTAAGCACCTATGTATGTAAGATAAGAAAGGAAAGCCACTGTCAGCCCACTTGCTGCCATTTCCCTATGTTGGGAAAGATGAGACACAAGCCATTTCCCTCCTCTTTTACTCTATTTGAGCTATTTTTATTCCAGATAGTTATAAAAAGAAGACTAATATTGTCCAGCTGCATTATACCTTCACAGCTGCATTAAGTCTGTTTATTAGCATGATTCTCATAAAAATGAGAATTGTGGTTCAGTTTTCTTGGTTTCCCCCCTCTCCATATTGTTTTTGCTTTGTGTTGTGCATTCCTACAGCAGGAATGGGGAAAGCATGGTTCCCAGTGCAATTTTTGTAGTCCTTAGACCCCTAATTGTTTTGGATTAAAATGCACCCATTTTGCCACCATTTTGCTTTCTCCGAAAAGTTTAGGCTTAGGGGGAGCTATTTTTGCAAAAGAAAATGCCCTAGAACATGACTTGCTGGGGGCAGGAAAGGCCTCTCGAGGGCTGAAAGGATCCAGAGGTAGGGTTGCCAGAGGGAAAACTGAAGAGGGCTCCTGTATCTTTAGTAGTTATATGCATTGTTATTGCTGTGTGAGTTCAAATAGTTTCTGATTTATGATGATCCTATGATGGGGTTTTCTTGTCATAATTTATTGAGAGGGGTTGCCTTTGCTTTCTTCTGTGGCTGAGAGAATGTGACTTTCCTACGGTCAGCTGGTGGATTTCCATGGCTGCGTTGAGATTCAAACCCTGGTCTCCAGCGTTATAGTCCAATGACACCACACAGAAGAGGGAATTTCAATAGGTATTGGTTGTCACTCAACCAAGTAATAACACCTTATGAGTTGCTGTTTAGCACAACTATTAAAGGCACCCCCCCCCCCCCCAGTTTTCTTGCTGGCAATCCTAGTAGTGGGCCAAAACTATGGCAAAATTACCCTAAGGGGCTGTTGAGGAGGCAACACCATTAGCAATAACAACAAAAACAATAACAACAACATTTTCAGTGTGTGTGGCAGGGAAGCATACCTTTCTAAGGCCCCCTGGGGGGCAATAGACTCTCCCCAACCTCTAATGGCTGCCCACTTCTACCTGAAAGTAAAGTAAAGTAAATGGAGGACTCTTTAGTTTTGTTTTTATTGAACGGTAAACTGCTCTGAGACCTTTCCAGCTCTAGAGTGAAGTATAAATGTTATAAATAGAAATAAATAAGCAATCAGTTGATTTGAACTGGGATGCAGTGTTGTCATAGCCATTGCATAGCACAGCTGTTTTCCACAGCTGGAGGAGTGCATAAGCAGCTATGGCTCGAGTCTGATTTAGGGTTGGTTGTCAATGTGAAAATTGCAGATGGCCCTATATCACCAGTGGTTGTGTGACAAGCAGCACCTGTTGAACTTCTCTCTTCATAACAACAATTAAAAGTACACAAACCATCTGTAGCTTTAAGTCTGCCAATCTTTTGATTAAGCTACCTGCTCATATTTGTGCTTCAAACCCATATACTCTAAATCTACTTTCTTTAGCCTGTTGCTCTATGCTGACTCTGCTAACTATGTAGTCCAACCTATCTGGAAGGTAAGGCTTTCAACTGAAGCTGTCAAATGCCTTCAAATGAAGGGACACAGGTTAGCAACTCTGGGTTGTACCCAAAATTGTGTAGTGGGCCAACCATACCCACCATCCACTGAGATTCATGCAAACAGTAGATATTTGCCAAGGGACATCTATGGGTGCATAACTGATAAAAAAGAGGAAATGCAAAAAAGATGTATGTATATGCTAATTTATAGCTATGCCTGCAAATTTTGCAATAATTTCACTAAATATACAATGGCATTGATCCTACTGCTTAGTCTCAAGTAGCACAGACCCAACAAATCTGTTGACTGGTCAGTCAATACATAGGTAAATACCATTGATTCTATGGGACAACTCTGACATCCCAGAAAATGAAGGATTATCCATTGTAAAACAGGACACCCAACAATTGTCCTTCAAGAGCAAGTTATATCATCCAAACACATCTGTGACTAGTACCCATCAGTCTTATGGATCTTAAGGAGGGTTCTTCCAGCAGGACCTCTAAGGTTGATCTTTAGATCCACAAAAGGTCATATAGGTGCAGATGAACCTTAAATAAAGCTGCAAAGGGATCTTGTGGCACCTTGGAGATTAATTGTGCAGAAGAAGTTGTAGCATAAACTATTGTAGAGTTGATCTACAAAAGCTTATGCTACAACTTCTTTCACTATGGGGTAGTCTGTAGCTGCCCCAAGAAGTGGCGAGATGTGGACAGGGCTGCCACACTGGCAGCCTCAGAGGCTCCATCCTGCCGCTTCTGAAAGCCCACATTCTTTAGGGTTAGGGAGGGTGCGAACGCTGTACCCTCCCTAACCCTAAAGGTGCCTCTTCCAGCCCTAAAAGGACCTCTTTGTGCCCGTCCAGATTGGGCCAATGTTGATCTCCAAGGTGCTACAAGATCCTTTAGCATACTGATATTGCAGACTAGCATGGCTATGACTAACATGCTAAGACTCATAATTAATCTTCAAGAGATGTGATGTCACCTCTGGTTGTGCTGGGCATATTGGTGTGGCTTGCTGGGGGCTGGAGAATAAAAATGCTCTCCACTCCCTTTGCAATTGTCTACTCCACATAGAAGATCTTGAAGCTTTATCACATGAGGGAGATCAAGGGGTTAATCACGAAATTACGCAACTCCATTTCACACGACATTGCGAAAAACACGCAGTTAAACTAGATTTAAAGAAGGATTAATCCACGTCTTTTCAAGTTCGGATCTCTACAGAAAGTGTAAATTTGAAATTGCTTTAATTTCAAAATCACGCATGAACGTTAATTGCAAAATAACGTTATTTCCACTTTAAATTTGCCTTAAATTTGCTATAAATTCACGAAGACTCAAGTTTGCTTTAACACCTTCAATGTTATTTTAACATCGAAAAATGTGAAAGTGTGATAAACTCCTTAGAATGAGAATGTTTTGGCTATCATGTTCATTTCATAAAATAAAATTAAAAATTAAAAATAATAAAAAAAGATTTTCTGGGTATGTGCATGCAATTTTTTTAAAGACAGATTTTTTGCAATATAAAAACATTTAGGACATTGCTTATAAGGAATCCATCCATGGAATCAGATGAGCCCTCCCTTTGCCATCAACATCTTCAGAGGGAGAGAGAGGCCTGCCACCTCCATCAGGCCTGAACTAAATTAAGCAGATGAGCCCTCCCTTTGCCATCGACATCTTCAGAGGGAGAGAAAGGCCTGCCACCTCCATCGGGCCTGGACATTGGTCCAGGCATCAGAGGGAGAGATGAAGTTTTGGACCTGATCCCCTTCCCCTCCACCATTCCCTTCTCCTTTTCTGTCGTGTCTTTTTAGATTGTAAGCCTGAGGGCAGGGAACCGTCTAATTAAAATAATTATTGTAAGCCGCTCTGATAGCCCTTAAGGCTGAAGGGCAGGGTATAAATACTCTAATAAAAATAATAAAATAAATAAAATTTTGGTGCACATTTCCCCAGCACAGATATTTTTGTATGCATTTTGTGACTGGAGAATACCACAGGAAGATTTGTCCATGTGTAAATTAGAAAGGATAACTGAACTTGATTTGTCTTACTGATTCAAAACTGTCACATTAGTCAAGATTGCATTTAAATGTCCCTCATGTAAATTTTTCTACTGAGAATAGGTGCATGTTGGTAATAAGTACACAAGAGTGACTTGCTTTTTCTCTGTGGTTTAGGCCTAAATCAGTATGTGGCTGTTTTTGTGATGTCTGCCTTGAGATGTTCTCATTTCTTCTCCTTGACTCTCACAGTAATGCTGCAGAGAGCAAAAAACTGCAGAGAGTGAATCCTTTGGCAGTCATGCTGGCTTAGATAGGAAAGTAAATATACAACTGGATAGGAGATGATGTCAGTATCCCAGCTAGCCCAGGATACAGTGAATAATACACATTTGAAAGCAGAGGGGAGGCTGGCTTTGAACCCAAAAGAACCAGCTGTGCCTGCCACACTGTTCCAATTTCTGGGGCAGGAGAGGAGAAAGAAATGATCTTTTGGATTTTCTACCACTGCAGCTGCCAAACAAAGACCCGGGCTTCCTGTGAGAACTGTAAAACTACATCTTTCATGGAGCCAGCTTACTGGTTGATAAAATAGAAAATAGCAGGGGGTGGAAAATGGCTAACTGACTTTTCACATACCCCTTTCTTTTTCTTTTAAAATCTCCTACCCTTTTCCATGTTGTGTGGAACCAGGTGGGCAATAGAGCAGAACTATGCAATGGAATATGTACCTAATTTTGTATTTGCTGGGTTCTTGCTTATGCCTGGACCCAAGATGAATATAATGTGCTATGTGTGAGCCTTAAGGTTGTGTATCTTCCACAGAAAGAGGTCAGTCATGAAGAAACACTGTATTTTTGAATGAGTAAATAACTAGAATAAAACATAAAGCTTAGTGCCTGATGACTAATTGAACACATTATGATCTGGCTGTGGGTCTTGCTAGGTTTTATGAATAACAGAAGTGTTTAACTGTACCAGTTAAAAAAAAAACATTTGTGCCAACTCCAGTGCTTGGTCTTCTATTTAGTGTTGGTATTTTTCCTCCTCCAGTTTTGTTGTTGCTATGTGCTTTGAAGTCTACTCCCACGTATGGCAACTCTGTCCTAAGGTTTCTTGGCAGTATTTATTCAGGAGAAGTTTGCCATCACCTTCCTTTATGTCTGTGACAGTATGATTTGCCCAAGGTTATCCAGTGGGTTTCCATGGCTGAGCAGGAATTCAAACCCTGGTCCCCCAGACACCTAGTCCAACACTGAAACCACTGTACCATTCTGGTTTCCCTTACTTAGCCCTCCTCTCTACTAAGGGGGAATACAGACCAGCATTTTGTGCCAGCCTGTTGATGGAGTCACAGTGTAGCACCCGCACACTGGGTGCCATGACTCAGCTCCCATCATGCCATGATGCCCTTCTACACAGCACATGGCAGGACAACAATGACGTCATGTGGTAACAATCCATTGTTATAGTGGATTGTTATAGTGTCATAGTGTGAAAAGGTTCCCACTGAGACAGGGTTACAAAGTCAATTGCATATCTCAGTGAGGACCTAAGCCCAGATCTCTCAAGTCCCAGTCTAACATTCCAATCACTCCACACACTGACTTTTATGTGAAACATATTCCATATGTAGCTGTGCTGGCAATACAGCAAAATACGATGACATCCAAAAGCCACAAAATAGCTATTCCTTAATTGGGCCAACCAAAAATACACAAAATATATCATGCAAGCTTTTGAAGCTCCAATTGTTTCTTTGTCAGGCATACAGGAGAAGAAAGAGTGACACAGGCAGTGGCATCAATAGGGGCGTGTGGGGTGTATGGACCACACCAGGTTACACCTTAAGTGGGGGTGACACCACTGTTCCTCAACCACCTACATTTGGGCAGAAATGGGCTGTGGCCTTCACCTGTATCTCTTTAAAATGCTGAAGAATTGGTGTGAGTGGGGTGAGGTTCAGTGGAAGGAGAACGGAGAGGCCCCAGGTTTTTTTTTTAAATTAAAATTTAAACTTTATTTTAATTTTAAAACATTTTACTAAACATTTTACTAAATTTTGACTTTAACCACATGAAACTATGTATATGTAAACACATTTATTCTGTATGATATTGTAATTTAAAGATATAATTTTAATTTTGCTAGTTATTTATTTCACAACTATTGCCATTACATTCAGTGATATATGGGAATTGTGATTTATGAGTAACATTAGTAAAAAAAATTACTAAGGATACTATATGGGTGTGGTGTGGGAAGAGGTCGGTGGGAAGGGGTGACACCATGAGTTACCCTACTGGGTGACACCAGCCCTAATGATGCCACTGGTCATAGGCCTACATTTTGTCAAGATGTTTTTCTTTGTTGTCAGTTAAGATGACGTGGAGGGATCAAATGCAGGCAGATGCCACTCCCCTCTTTGGCCATTTTCAGATGTTGTTGACTTTTTCTGTGTTTCTCTCCAGCATAATCTTTCTACAAAGAGATGTTCAGGATTAAAGTTTGGGAACTTTGTGCTCTGTTGTACAGTTTTGGTTTTCCTCTTAATTTTACGAACCTTCTGTACTGTAAATCTATCATTTCATTATGATTTTACATCTGATTTTTCTGTGTCTGATACCATCACAGAGTACGTCTAAAATACTTTAAGGTGGGAAAGAAACAGATTCTTGATTTAAGGGCTGAAAATGAAATATTCATTAGGAAAGGAAAAGAAAAGACCCCTCCCCCACATTATTATTTCACTTCAGCATCTCTATATGATGAAAATATTCAAGGTACATTCATGACTCAAACAAACTACACACTAGCATATTATATAAGAAACCCTATAAGAAACCCATAAGTACAAATGTGCAATGCAAGCTTGTCTAGATGGCAGTGCAATATAAACTGTCTAGCTAGTATACAAAAAGAATTACCCGGTCTAGGATTAATGTTTATATTTGCATGAGCGGGGCAGACTTCTCTCTCCTTTTGATGCTGAAGAAATTTATATGTAGTTTCTTTAAAAACAAAACAAAACAAAACAAAACACAGGACCTAGTTGTACAAACCAGGAGCTTGAAAATTATGGTGCATGTGTGTATATGGAATATTAGTGAGAACTGAATGATCCAGAATGCCTAGACTACATCACAGCTTCACCATTTATGGCAAACTGAATGTAGCCATCCAAACCAAATGTAACCACAGAGAGCCATATTACAGTTGTTCCTGTATTCTGGTAGCAGCTATGGGGACTCTCTGAATATTGGTGGCAGCAACCAAATGCATTTCCTAAGCAGACTAATATTAGTCTATCCCAGTGGTTCCAAAACTTTGGTCCTCCATTTGTTTAGGATTTCAGATCCCAGAAGCCTCAGCCAATTTGGCCAACACTCAGGAATTATAGAGAGCTGACATCCAAAACATCTGGAGGACCAAAGGTTGGGAAACACTAGTCTAACCAAGTGAACAATTTCCAACAGGTGTCAGCTAAGAGTGTAATCCAAACTAGCAAAAAATGACCAAGGGTCAGCTGAGCCAACATAGACCAGCTAAATTTGTGTCAGATTTCCCACACATCCCTGCTAGGGATGGTGGGAATGATTTAGCACCACACTTGTGCTGGCCTTACTTTATATCAGCATAGTGGCTATTTCTCTGAGCTGGAGGAAGTTTCAGTCTGGCATCATTCAGCCCCTCGTTCACCATGTTTTGAAGCTTTACTAATTCTCAGTTCTCTCTCTCTCTCTCTCTTTCTCTTTGGAGATTATCACACGGGGAAAGACATCCTTGTCTTGTCCTTTTTCCGTCCTTATTGCGCAACCATGAAAAGAATTTCAGATGACGTTGTGTTTATCCAGTCATTGTCCCATCATTAAACTGCAGTTGACTGCGATTGCTCAAAAGACTTTCACATGACATCACACTTATTCTGTCATTGTCCTATCATTGAAGTGGAATACAACTTAAATGATGGAACAAAGTGTGAATTCTCTGAAATGCTTTCGCACAATCGTGATAAGGACCAGTTAAGGATGGGAGACTGATCTCCTTCACTCCTGACCCTGCCCTGTTGCTGTGTGATAATCTCCCCTGTGTACACATGTGCTATGTTGAACCTGAATGGTCTTTAGGTTGTAGGTGGTCGTATCAATTCTAACTCCTGTCTATCTGTCTGTCTATCTATTATCTATCTATCTATCTATCTATCATCTTTCTATCCATCCATCCACACTCCAGAACTTTGGTTTCAAGCAGCAGTATCTCAGCTGCATTCTTTCCTGGCAGCCAATTTGGGGTGCCGCACCTCCAAGGGGTGTGAGATGGAATTTCAGGGGGCGCAACAAAGATATTTATGTGAATCTAGATTCAGTTTTCTTTTGCCAGTAAAGACAAAATCAGATCACAGCAAAAATATTCCATGTTCTGACAAAATCATAAATGAGAAGCAGGAGCAAAGAAGTAATCGAATCTTATGTTCACAATTGGGATTGATTTTACTGTTTACCTTTTTCTGAATAAATTAGAATCTAATTGCTCAATCTAAATTTGCATTGTATGCACTGAGTTATTTTTAAAGTTCAGTTTGTTCACCTGCAGTATTGTATGTGGTTCAGTACAATTCAAATGAGACTTCTTCATCTTCAATACGATACAGTGGACCGTTGGTATCCACTGCAGTTTGGTTCCAGAACCACCCCTGGATACTAAACTTGGTGAATGCTCAAGTCCCATTATATACAATGGTGCCCCTTGTATAAAATGAAAAAATCAAGGTTTGCTTTTTGGGATTTATATATTTTAAAAATATTTTCAAACTGTGGATGCTTGAATCTGTGGATAAAAAAAAAATCCATGGATATGGAGGGCTGACTGTATTCCTTTTATAAGGGGTGCAAACATTTATCAAACATTTGCTAGAAAAGGTTGGGAACCGCTGCATTAGGATATATTCTGCCAAATACAAAGTAATTTCATCATGCTGTTGAGTATCAATGACCAAACCACCCAAGGAAACGGTGACATAGCTTCCCTCTCTTTGTTTTTTTAATGAAGATCAAAAATGGAGAAAGGAGAAAGACCTCGTTCCCCTTATCTTTAGTGATAAGTCAATTATCTCAATCTGAATGTTACTGGAATTCACATCTCACAAAAATAGTTTCAGTTTTTCAAGGTGGTTTGCTTCCTTGAAACTGATTGAGAAAAATATCAGTCAAAGAATTTGGTCTAGCATCACTAGCAAAAAATATAAGTGATGTAATGAAAAATTTTCACTTCAAAATAAAACTAAATAAGATCACAGAAAGAATTTGAAAAAAAAATTACTTTTGTAAAATTTATTAATGGGGAAGAATACACAAGCTAAGCTAGGAAATGCTGCTGCAGTTTGCTTTGGTCAGACCCTACTGGGAAGGGGAAATTTCCTCTACTCTCTCCCCTGCTGAGTTAACTGAGTGTAAACTACTTTTGCATTTTGAACTCAGTTTGGAGAATTGAAGTAAGCTGAAGAGAAATGGAGAAAATAGAGAGAGAAATTGGCACATTTCAAAAGCAACTGAAATAGACAGACTGCTGAGGATTAATCAGGATTGTTCCTTCCAAATCAGGATTGTATGAACTCCCATTCTGCCCCCCCTCTCCGGGAACATGGCCAGTTTTAGTTTGATAAAGTTTAGTCCAAGGAAAATTTAAAAATACACTTAACCCCTCCATAGCACGCAATCCTATGTTTTTCAGGCTCTGCACTGGAATTTGTGGACTTCCAAGAGTTTTATATTAGATCAATGCACCAAAGAGAAGATTACTTTAAAGTGTTTATTTATTTCACTTTATTTCTATTCCACCCTTCTCCCAGAAAGGGACTCAAGGCAGTTTACAAGATAAAAAAACATTTTAAAAGACTTTAATTATATTAATGTTAAGAAATGGTCTTAGGGTTAGTTTCTATTTGAGACCATTTTCTGTTTTCACACATGTGCTATTGTGGAGTTGCCATGACTGCAGCACATCTCAGCTTTATGACATCTTTGTCCTTAAAAACCCTTTGGCAAAGCACACATTTTAGATAAAGAGAGTTTAGCCCATTTGTGTGACTGAAGGAAGTTGTCTGGAACCTTGCTTATCACTCCTGGGGAGGTGGGGAAATGAGTCATGCAAACTGTGTGCATCGAGTGTCTGCTGCTACGACGCAATAGGTATGAACTCGGTTGAGCTGTGGCTTGATATTACCCTCCGATGGCTGCCTGCATCCAATGGCAAACAGAGGTGATAAGCTTGACTGCACAGCTTGTTCTTTTCACACTTGAGTTTGCTCTGTGGCATATTTACAGCATAATAGATAATTAACACTTTTAGCTGCTACACCTTTGGAGTGGATTTCATCATATATACACCAAGAGCCACAGCCTGGGCCTTGCTCATAAAATAATAACTAAACAGACAGAAAGGAAGAGTTCAGATATGCTTTAAACTTATTTATATATATTTAAAAGTCTGTATATTTTAAAAAGTGTTATAAGCGTTTGTTACATTAAAAGGAAAAAAAGTCAATTAAAATATTTTGGTGAGCTAGCATGGTGCAATTGTTTGGGTGTTGAATTACAACTTTGGAGAACAGGGTTTGATTCCCCGCTTGGCCACTGAAACCCACAGGGAGGCTTTTAAGCTTTGCTTAAATTGAAATGATTGGAAGGCACACAACAACAACAACAACTCTTTTTAAAGTACTGAAGCCAGCATGCTGTAGTGGTTTGGGTGTTAGACTAGGTCAGAGGAACTTGGATTCAAATCACTGCATGGCCATGGAATCGCACGGGGGTTCACACTCTCTCAGCCTCAATGGAAGGCAAGGGCAAACCATCCATGAAGAAATCATGTTAAGAAAACCCCATAATAGGTTTCCTTAGGCTTGCCATAAGTCAGAAATGACTTGAAGGTACACAACAGCACTCTTTTAAGACAAGTTGCATATGTTTAAACATGCCTTTTTAATACCCTCTGCCCTCCAATTCTACCATATAAAAGATGAAATATTTAATGGAACTAATTTATTTTAAAAAATTGGGGACAAGATGGGGCAGAGGCAACAACAACAGTAGGCAAAGTGCAAGGAGCTGTACAGTTGGCCCTCCTTATCCATGGACTTTTTATCCACGGAGTCAAGCCTCCATGGCTTCAAAATATACCAAAAAAGTATAAATTCCAAAAAGCAAACCTTAATTTTGCTTTGCTATTTGATATAAGGGACCATTTTGCTATGCCATTATATTTAATGGGACTTGAGCATCCACAAGTTTTGTTATCCAAGGTGGATCCTGGAACCAAACCCCAGCAGATAACAAGGTCCCACTGTATTGTGAGAACTCACACTTCTTTAGGCTAACCTTTAAAAGGCCCTAGCTAAGTTAAGGAAATAAAGGAAATAAAATCTAAACACCAGTAAATTATTTAATCCTTATTTGTTTTTTTAAAATTTAGTCAGGTGGTAAATAAATTTAATAAAATGTATATATTTTTAAAAGGCCAAATCTTCAAATGCTTTTCAATGTTCCAATAATTTTGGAATCACTAGCTTGTAACACTGTAACCTGGGAACAAACTTTAGACTACTTGAACATGGCACACTGCAGTTTCTGCACACAGATAGTTCTGTCAGCCCTGCTCTTCAGAGGCAAACTTATTCTCCATGTCTAAACTGGGAAACCTGTTTTTGTAGCCTAGCTGGCTGTGAAAGGGCAGATTGACTCATTGCCAGCTGTGCAGAACCAACACTGATAGACTGATGGTTGTAATTCTTCCTCACCCTACTTGGAACAGTTTTACAAACACTTTGTAAAGAGCTTATGCTTTAAAAAAAAAAGAGCAAGATACCCAGTGAGTAATAAATAAATGAACATTCTTGCAGTGCCAAAAATTAGTACAACTCATTTATAATACACTGTAAATGGGAAGAGACATGGAATCAGGGAAGCCTGGATGATTCAAGATGTAATTCACTGGGTAAAAACACAACAGTGACCTCTGTGTTGAGATATGCCATTTCTACACATGCTCTTAGCAACTGGGTGGTGTAATAAGGTAATAAAAGCCCATTATAACAGAGATTGCAAACTTTTTTTTTAGAGCTGAAGAAAAGATGAGTTTGGTTCCTGCTCTGGCATAACAACCAACTACTAGTCAAGGAAATGGAAAGTATAACTAAATAAAAGCCAGTGTTTTGCCCCTAAGGGAGGGCTGGTATCAACATTACTAAACTTTATAGTTAGGGAACACCCCCAAATCTTTAAATGGCAATGCCAGATAGAATACTGTCATTTGCCCCCTCATTTCCCTTCATGAATAAAAAGGCTAGAGGTTTCTTTTCTTATCAAAATTTAAGCAAAAGTTGAGGGAAGGTGTTAGAAATTTCCCTATGAGAAATGGTATGGTAGGGAACTGCTCCTGATTCAAATTTTCCAAAACTGTAAGTTTGCAGTGATCACAGCTTTGGGGGCTGCCTGAAGCATCTGGACTGCACTTTGTTCATGCCTACATTAAAACAATGGATCATTAAATTGCAATATAAAATATAGACATGGTAATTGCAATCCAGATTGAGACAATTGGAATGGGTGTATGGTGTGTGTGTGTGTGTGTATGAGAACCAGTGTGGTATAGTAGTTTGAGTGTTGGACTAGGACAGCAGGAGACCAAAGTTCAAATCCCTGCTCAGCCATGGAAACCCACTGGGTAAGATTAATTTCACACTCTGTCATCCTCAGAGGAAGGCAAAGGCAAACCTCCCTATGAACAAATTCTGCCAAGAAACCCCCATGATTGGTTTGCCTGGTGATTGTCATAAGTAAAAAAATGACTTGAAGTGAAACCACCACCACCACCACCACCACCACCCAGGTTAAGTGATCTCAACCTAAATAGGCCTCTTGCAATAAACACTTTATCCCCACTTCTGTGGTTCTTATACAGGCATGTAAATTCTCTTACATAAAAATGTTGTATTTTTGGAGGGGGGAGTTGTTGTGCAAAGGGCATATTCAGTTCATGAACTGGAATTCCATAAGTGTTAACGGTTTCACATCAATCTCGGTCCCCAATAGAGGAGACCCATTGAATCAATCTGTCGGGGATGCTTTGATTTGGAGTTCCTGCATGGCAGGGGGTTGGACTGGATGGCCCTTGTGGTCTCTTCCAACTCTATGATTCTATGATTCAGTGGGATTTACCTACAGGTTAACTCACTATTAATTCAAGGTGTTTAGTTGTGACTGAACAACATGATACCAGTTGTGTAGTAGTGCATTATTTGGTGATGTACAACTATCTGTCAGTACCTTCAATGTACTACTTTATTTGCTGGGATTGCAGAAATAGCCACTGTGCATTTGCCATTGCATAATAGGATAATAAACAGGCACTCTGGCAGATCCAAAATCCAGTATTTAGCAAAAAGGTAAATACATGTAAGTGCATAAGTGTAGATTTATACCTCCTACGTACAACATAGAATATCACCCATAGATGCTAGTTACAACTTTTTTTATTAATTTGATTGATTTGCTGAGTAACCTGTTGTTATTGTTGACAGTTGTGTGATGCATGCAAAAGACCTGATCAACTCATGCATGCTACACTGAAGAGGCACATCTTTCCTGTGTGTCTTCTTTAGTCCTCGCTCATTAGCAATGCCTGGTTTTCACAGCCCATGTGTATATGAATTGAGACATTCCTGAAAATCAAACTGGTTAACGAGCCTGCTTTTGCTGGAATATAATCACACATAGCATGCTTTCTTGTGCAAGTAAGAAAGCTAACCAATATAAGAGAAATGCAATGGGATAGAAAAGCAAGAGAGATCTAATCTTTCAAAATAGGCTGAAAAGGCAGGGAGCCATACCTGCCTGCTACATGCTCTTGAAACAAAGCCAAGATGTCTTCTTCTTTGAGGATGAAGAGGAACTTGAGAAGAAGTGGGAAAAAGTGATGCCAGCAAGTGCAGGTAAGAAGGAACAAGGAATGTCAGCATAAACTGAGGAATGAGGGACGGTATAGCAACATCATGAGGTCTAATGCTCTAGCTACTCCTACTCATGCAAGTATGTACAACATGAGTGTAGGTTGAATTACATCCTTGTAACCTGCAACAACTCCCAAGTCATAGCATGCTCTATATATGCAGCAGAATGAAGTGGTAGTAGGCTGAAGTGACACAATGGATTGTACCACACATATTTTTAAACCAGCCCCTGAAAGCTGGTACATGTGTATGTCTGCATCTTCAAGTCACCTGTTCACTTAATGGTGTCCCCATGGATTTCATATGGTTTTTTTAGGCAAAGAATACACATAGGTGGTTTTGCCAGCTCCTTCCTCTGAAATATAGCCTACAGCACCCATCCAAGTACTAACCAGAGCTGACCTTGCTTAGCTTCCAAGATCAGACAGGATCTGGTGCCTTTAGTGTATTAAGCTAACACAACTGGAAGAAAGAGCCTCATTTGCACATTATTCTGCAGAGATTGTGGGCCACTGGAATCCATTTCTTAAATGCGTTAGCCTTCCTCAGCATGTTGTCCTCCAGATGTTTTGGAATAAGACCACTATCAGCTACGACCACTGCCCATGCTGGCTGGGGTTGGTGAGAGCTTTATTCCAAAATATGTGAAGGGCACAGATTGGAGAAATCTTAGTTTATCTTCTCTTACCCTTTGCTCTCTGTGCAAGTGTTGTGGGGGCGGAGGGTAGAGAAAATCATATGTATTTTCTTTCAAGACGATAGTGGAAAATTGGCCTGCTGTCAGCAATTTTTTGCTTAGGGCAGACCATTTCTAGATACTGAAACCTGAAGTCTGAGGCAAAATCATACTGCCAGAAATAATAAAAGAGACGTTGTAATGAGACTTTAATTTTTATTGAGGCCCAGCAGCTGCTGATTTCTGTGGAGTGTGATGACGTCTTTATGGTATATTTTATGATGAGTAGATGATGGCTATCTACCGCTTTGCACATATTATGGTTAAAAATGGCTTTATAAGAACCTGATTTTTGAGGCCATGTTGGCTTAAATACAACTCTGAACATTCCACAGCATCTTGATTTTGATTGCAAAAGACACTGAACGAACTATATTAGGTATATAAGACCTACAGTCTTAAATCTGGTTTAAAAAGAAAAAAGAAAAGTAACCATGAAACATTTTGAGATTTAAAAGTATATTGGTTTTGAATGTCTTATCATTTTGCAAGAAACATCTAAAATATGGATGAAGATCCAGCAAAAAAGACCAATATGCTATGGTATTTTTTTTGTGTTTAACTAGTGTGAGAGAGTTAGACTTATTCCTTCAGACATACTTCATACCCTCCAACCGTCTGATTTAGCAGAGATAGTCATAATTCATCCTATTTTGTTTCACTTTTTCAGCCTCTTTTAACATCACCTGGTTTCTCTCTTCTACTACTTTCCTCCTTTGTTCTTCAGCTGCTGAAAACTGAATTAAAAACACAAAAATAGTTTGTATTCGGTAGGGAAAGTGAAGATAAGGAGAAGAATTGATCCTGCTTTTTCCCCACTGAAACCTCGCTGTCCACATGGCCCACTCCCAAAGCAGGCTGAATGCAAGTGACTCAGCCACACAGTGTGGCATCAAACTGTGCTGGTGGGCATTTTTTTTTTGGTTGCCTTCTCACCATATATTCACACCACTGCGCAAACACACCACTTGCGACCCCCAAGTACCTACCATGTTCTCCCGGATGCCATCTCATTGGATGGTCATCCATTTGAACAGTCACACAGTCGCACATGCAATACTCTGCCCGCACAGGGCATTGGAGCATCAGTGTGTGAGTGATATATCGGCAAAGCACAATCATGGAGGCCACTCCTACATGTCTCCTTCACAACCCTTCACCCCATGCCCTCCTGTTGGACTGTCTAGTTTGCATATGATGTAATTAAATCCATTATTGTAGTTGCACTTTCATTTCATAGGGGTGTTTATATGCAAGTGCAAAGATGGACTAATCTGGATTCTGTTTGTTTTGGTTTTTAGTGATCTGGGAAGCCATTATCCCTGTTCAATCCATTGCTGAGGGACTGTAGTTTATGGATGGGAATACACAAAAACCAGCGGCAGAACATTTCAATCTCCCTAGGCATTCCATCTCAGACCTCAGAACAGCAATCCTTGAACAAATGAACTACAAAGGTAGATTGGAAAGAGAAACAGCAGAATTGGAATTCAGCCATAAACTACACTTGTTCAGCAATGGATTGAACAGGGATAATGGCTTCCTAGCTCACTACACACATTTCAACACTATCTGACCTCATTCCCATGGGGGCGTCCTACACTCATCTAGTCTCCCCACCTACAGGCTAGTTTCCAAGGCCAAACTGGTCTTGCCTCTTCATTTCCATACACACTGGCCAGTTCCCAATGTTTTTGTTCACTAACGACC
This sequence comes from Urosaurus nigricauda, assembly GCA_034509955.1. Classification (NCBI taxonomy): domain Eukaryota; kingdom Metazoa; phylum Chordata; class Lepidosauria; order Squamata; family Phrynosomatidae; genus Urosaurus; species Urosaurus nigricauda. The sequence goes on along the minus strand of JAOEGL010000001.1, from coordinate 352,129,502 downwards.
ATAGTTAAAACTGGACTTGCTACCTCATTTCCATACAAAGGATTTTGAATTTGAATTGACATTCTCACATGCCAATGGCATATATATATCTGTCCCTGGTTTCCACTCCACTAGATGCATCTGAGCAAGTAGACTGAAATCTACAAAAGTTCATGCTGCCAACTTCTTTCTTTCAGTTAGGACCTTATCAGACGTTGGAAACTGGAAGTATAATCTAATGGCAATCCAAACGCAATCATGGGGTTTCACGTTATTGCAAATTAAAGTATCTCACACAATTTCGGGCAAAAAGGAAGTCAATCCGAATGCAATAATGGGTTTCACGTTATTGCGTATTAAAGCATCTCATGCAATTTTGGTCAATGGGGAGGTCATTTTTGGGTAATGGGAAGTCACTCTGAATGCATTCTGAATGCAATTGGAATTCACGTAAATTCGCTAAACTAGCGAATTCACGTGAATTCGAATTGGCTCCATTCGCAATAAAGAGAAATTCCTCCCATCTGATAAGGTCCTTAGTAATAAATAATAATAAAACTTTATTTATACCCCACCTCTCTCTCAAAGACAATCAAGGTGGCTTACAGTTAAAACATTCATACAGAATCCCAATATCCCAGTTTCCCTCCCTCTCCTAAAACAACAATTAAACAGTTGGACATTAAAATAGTCCAATTAAAATAGTCAACGAGCGATTGGAGTATGGAGTATTCAGTGAGGTAGTAGTATTTGGTTGATGTCTGGGTTTGCTTTTCAGGAAAGGCCTGCCAGAAGAGATCCATCTCAAAGAAGAGATTAGTCTCAAAGGTGCTACAAGACTAACATGGCTATATCTCTGAATATTTTATATGTTCCTTTCAGGTGATGATGGCCTGTATAAATTTGAATTTCTTTTCAGGCTGTGTTTGTGTATGTGTATGTGTATGTGTATGAGAACTAGAAGAATCTTCAGGAAAGGACTGTGAGCTGTTTGCCCCCTTTCCAAAAGCTTGCTGTCTCCATAAGGGGATTTTTGGCTACCCTTTGCAGCTTGGCCATGCTCCTGAGACCTGGGCCAGCCCTACTATTTGGCAGGATAAGGCAACAGCTCAGGCATCAAATATTAGGTGCTATTAAGGTGAAAAAGTGAGTTATTTATGTGGGTAATAATCCTGCATTTTGATAGACAGGGGTAGGGGAAAGTGTGTATCGGATTTTCTGTTTCATGTACTCAAAATAACAGGTTGGTTTTAAGAACTGCAAACATTAACCTGACTTGGTTGCGGGAGCCATGTGCTGTTTGCCTCAGCGTCAAAATAGGTTTCCTCTGGCTCTCCAGTTTAGAAGTTTTAGAGATATAAAGTAAGAGAAACAGAAGGCAATTCATGATGGATGTGTTGTACCTTACATTTTATTGCACTTATGCAAGCCATAAGTCAGAAGTGACTTGAAGACACATAACAACAATACAGGCCAAACTAATGCTGCTGAAGTGTAAAGCTGTGCCTGCATATTTAGGCATAAGTACAGGAAGGTGAAAGCTGCCAGTTAGATGATGGCATAATGGAGCTCTCTTGGCAGCCCCCCCCCCCCCAAACCAATCAGTGACCACTTAGGTTAGAGAAGCAGGACTTTGGTGCCATTTTGCAATCAGGGAAAACCATTGTGCAAGGAGGCACTGGGTACCTCCTTGTGCAACATCCAAAAAAGTATATACGCTGACATAATCTAGTTGTGAGTGTGTGTTTATGTGCCTGCAAGTCACCTTCTGACTTATGGTAACCCCATGAATTTCACTGGTTTTTCTTAGGTGAGGAATAGTTAGGTGGTTTTAGTTACACTACTATACATCACCAAGACGAATCCAGCCACAACTTGCATGTTCTTTTCTTTACACAGATGCTGTGCTCTTTAAAATTCCCTCCCTGTCCCAGGGGTCATTTACAAGTTGTTTCTTTTAGCGTGACAATGCAAATAATCTCACTCACACAGTCCAGGTTTGTTATTCACACTATGGTACTGCATCTCTGTGGATCTCTGAGCATCTCTGCGAGTTCAGTTCTTTACATGTGCAAGCATTCGAATAAAGATGGAGATGATAATGCAACTTCATTCGGAACTCCCTTTTTGGCAAGCAGCATTATATCCTGGGTTCAGGTCTATTCACATTGGTTATTTGCCTTACTGATGATGCAGATCTTTTTTAGAAAGCCTGAGGAAAACCCCGACATTGATTATGCCAGATTAAGTGAGTTTTTTTGGCAACCCCCAAACTTAGTTGGGTGCATTCAGGATGCATGTGAACAAAAGAGAATTAACCTGGATTCATCCTTGATTATTTTCACAGTGTGAATAACCCACCAGTCTTTTAGCCATTTGACTCCAAATTGGAGGAAAACCACAGTGAATACTATCCTTCCATCCAGCTTTGGCCAGATCTTTGACATCTTTGTTGCCTTGTATATTAATCACTGATCATTAGCTAACTCCAGCCTCATCTCATGGCATATGTGCTGGGCTAGGAAGCATCTGCTATTTTATCTCCCTTTGGCTACCTAGTTATTTTTTGGTCTGCTTTCAACTCTACCGAAACATTTCAGTGTCTGTTTCCTCTCTAGCCCACTTTCCTCTTCTGTTTAATGCCAAACTAAAGCCCCACAGTTTTCATATTGCCCTGGATCTCTTTCTGTCTCTGTACTTGGATACACTAGATTTAGAAATGAAATGAAATAACAATACAGAAAGACTTTTCCGTTCTGTAGTTAAACTTTGTGTCAATACCTCCCTCTGCTGAACATTCTACAATATTTTTCTCCTTTTTTTTTTACTGTGCTGTTTTCCTTCTCTGTGGTAGTCAATACAGAGAGAAGAAGAAATCTGTTTCCCTAGATTTGCTCTCTATGCTTTGCAGCTTGACATATAAGTAATTTTCCTTTTGCTATAGCATGGATGAGGGCAGGAACAGACCATTAAAAGCGAAACTCTTGAATGTGCATTGTTTGGTTGTTTTTCAGAGAAAGAAGAATTTAGATGCTGACTCACCCTGAGATGGCAAACTGTGCTCTCATCCCTTTTAGCATAGCTGCTTAGGCATGGCAAGAAAAGAGGTCACGCATCACCAAAAGAAGAGGGCAAAAAAGAACAAAGATTCCATATGCTGGTGTGTGTGTGCCTGCGATGATATTGATAATTTAAATAAAAACACAGTGTTGCTTCTTCTTCTTCTTCTTCTTCTTCTTCTTCTTCTTCTTCTTCTTCTTCTAGTGGAAAATATATTTTAAAATATATATTAAATATGTTTTATGCGTGTTAGCTATTTTTAACCATGCTTTTAAAAATAATACTCTTATTTATTGTGTTAGCTAAATCTTTTTAAAATTATTATAAGCTGCACTGAATTCCATCTGGAGAGAATGGCAGAATATGAATTCAATAAATAAATAAGGTTGTGATGTGGAGCCAGTGTAGGGTAGTGGTTTGAATGTTGTACTAGGACTTCAAGAGACAGGGTTTGAATCCCTACTCCACCATAAAAACCTATTGGGTGACCTTGGGTAAGTCACACACTCTCAGCCTTAGAGGAAGGCAATGGAATAATTCTTGCCAAGAAAAACCCATGATAGTTCACTTTAGGGTTGCCATAAAGTGAAAGTTGACTTGAAGACACAAAATACCAGTAATAACAACAAGGGGCAGTGAATCTATTCAATATGCTGAACCTAGAATAGGCCCTTTAAAGCCTAAAGTTCCAGCCAAGATCCAGACTAGGTTGACTGTCACATTTACATGAACCACACTAACCCCCTCTTCATAGTCTTCTGTCTAGGTCTGATGGACAACTCCTTCAAGGCCATCTCTTTTCCTTTCTGGTGGTTTATGTTTAAAGCAGACTTGCGCTGGTCAGACTTCTCAAGAAAGGACATCTTCAAATAAAAGATTGTCCTATGATAAATATCATCAAGGCATCAAAATTCATCAGATCTTGAAAATTAAGGTGGGGTAAGTTGGATGGGAGACCACAACCTATACCAGGTGCTATAGACTATATTTCAGAGGAAGAAACTGGCAAAACCACCTCTTATTCCATGCCTAAGAAAATCCTACAAAATTCATGGGGCTACTATTAAGGGATAGGCAAGTTGAAGGCCCATATACACATACCCCTCTGAAAGAGGGCTGCCATCTGTAAAGTAAATTTGCCTTGTAGGGACTTCACTGCTTTGTTAAAATCTCTTTTTCTTTTCTTTAGTGGAAATGTCGTAAACATGATATTACCCCCCTCTTCCTAAAAACTAATCAACATTGTCAACAAAGATGCCAATTACTGGAAAATGGAAACTAATCTTATTTTTGCTAATCTTTACTTGTACCCCGCTCCGAGTGTATGTACAGAGGAGCGGGCTATAAATAAACTATTATTATTATTATTATTATTATTATTATCTTATACTGGTTCACAAGAGTTGATTAAAATTCAACAGGGAATGTTTGGAGAGGATCCCCCCCCACTACGTTTAGAGCATAAATGATGTGACATATGTTCACTTCATAGATTACATAAGGCTGAGACAAGAAAAAAGACTGTTTTGGCCAAGGGAAATATTGGATATAAAGCATATATAACAGTAATGGTTATAACTCTGTCCTGCTTTCCCTTGTGCTGTTTTACTCATCTGAATGACTTTCATAATGTGTAAGGCTGTCTTTTCTCCTGAAATACTCAAGTAACTTTAGATTTCAGAAAACTACAATCCCAATGATTCACAAAGTGCCATGCCATCCCATTGGACTACTGTAGTCAGGAGAAAAAAATCAGCACATTGTCTTTGAGATAGTTTATGTGTCCACTAAATTGGGGGAGCATGACCTTGTTATGATGCATGGTGGTATCTATCTAACTCAGTTGAGATGAGTAATCCTGATGTCATTCCAATGCATCAGGCCAAAGCATGCCATAGTATCAGCTATTAATACACAATTTGTTTGTTTTTCTTCCACAAAGCATTCTTATCAACCTGACTAATATTGAAAAGATTTATTTGATGTGAAGAATTTTTCTATACAGGATGCATGTGTTATTACTGGTGTGGAAAGGACTCTTGCATCTAGGTCTGAAGCAATTTGATAGTAGCTGTTTTAGTACTTAATGGTCGGAGAGAGACGGAGAGGGAGAGAATCAGGGAATTCTGCCAAACAGTGACATGAGAACTATTGTACTTACATGTTCTAAGTACATCAGTTAATGTATTTAGCTGGCATAGTATAATTGCAGATGCTGAGCAATCTATATCCTTGCTATGGGGTATGTTAATGGGCAAAAACCATAAAGCGTAATACAGCCTATCTCTCTCAGGAATTAAATGGCATATTGAAGAAAAGATGGCATAAATCAGAAAGGATCTTTATAAGAGCTGAGTTAGAAGCTCACAATGAAATGTGAGGCCAGGCAGTTTCCTTATGCAGATGAAACTAAGATCAGGTTCCCTCAAAGTTTTGCTAAGGCTCAAGCATTTCTAAGAAACCTTGACCTAATGAATACCTAGAAAGTTAACAGCGGTTTCACAGTACAGACTCAAAGCACTCTTACAGACATTAACCAATTCCTTTCCAATTCCTGTCCTCCATCAAGGGCAGATTATGCTCTTGCTTGGAGCTTACAAAATTATCTATATTAATTAATGGCAATTTCTGAGTTAAAAACCCCTTCAGCTAGCCTGGTTCAGAATAGTCCTCAAGTTTGTTTGTTGTTGTTATTGTTAGCTGCCCTTGAGTCAATTTCAACTCATGGTGACCCTCTGGATGAGACATCTCCAAGAATCCCTATCTTCCACTGCATTCTTGCCCAGATCCTGCAAGCCGTTTCCCATAACTCCCCTGATTGAGTCTATCCATCTGATTTGTGGTATTCCTCTCTTTCTTCTACCTCTACATTTCCTAGCATTATTGTTTTTTCTAGTGTTCCGTGACTTCTCATTATGGGGCCAAAGTATGATAGTTTCAACTTGATCATCTTTGTTTCGCAGGAAACCCCTGATCTGATCTGCTCAAGAACTCATTAGTTTGTATTCTTGGCTGTCCATGGTACTCTTCTCCAGCACCACATTTCAAATGATTTGATTTTCTTTCTGTCTGCTTCCTTCACTGTCCAGCTATCACATCCATACATGGTAACTGGGAATACAATGGCCTAAACAATTCTGACTTTAGTGATCAGTGGTATATCTTTGCTTTTCAGTATCTTTTCCAGTTCTTTCATAGCTGCCCTTCCCATTCCTAGTCTTCTTATTTCTTGACTGCAGCCTCCATTCTGGCCAATGTTTGATCCTAGATATGGGAATTCTTTATTTCAATTTCCTCATTGTCTGGATTGAATTTGTGTATTTCTTCTGTGGCCATTATTTTTGTTTTCTTTATGTCCAGCATCAGACCTGCCTTTGCACTTTCAGCTTTCACCTTCCTTATTAGCTGTTCCAATTCCTGAATGTCTTCTGCTAATATTATGGTATCGTCCACATTTATGTTGTTAATGTTGCTTCCTCTTATCTTCACTGCTCCTTTTTTCCTAATTCTGCTTTTCTTAGGATGTTTTCAGCATGCATATAAGTTAAACAACATAGGATGCAGCCTTGAATTACCCCTTTCCCTATTGGGAGCCATTCTGTTTCCTTGGATTCTGTTCTGATAATGACTTCTTGTCCTTGGTACAGATTCCTCATCAGGATTATCAGATGTAGTAGCATTCCCATGTCTTTGCTGCAGAATTTTGAGATTATTTCGCTTGCATGTGAGATTAGTGCTATTGTCCGATAATTGCTGCAGTCTTTTGTATATCGAGCATTTCCAGTCTGTTTTCCATATTTGTTGGCATATTTCAGTTAGCACTAAAGTTGCATCTGTCTGTAGGCATTGTAGCAGTTCAATTGGGATATCATCTGTTGCCGGTGATTTATTTTTCCCATTTCGTTTATTGCAGATTCCACTTCAGTTCTTAAAATTTGGGGTTCATCTTCATATGGCTCCTCTTTCCAAATATCATTCATTCTCTCATCTCTTTTGTATAATTCTTCTGTGTATTGCCTCTAGCATCTTTTTATTTCTTCTTGTTCCTGTAGTATGTTCTTTTTTTCTCCATAGAGCATCCTTGCCCTCAGTTTGAACTTGACTCTAATTTCTGGATATTTTTGCTAGAGGTCTCTCATTCTTCCTTTTTTACTATTTTCTTCTTTTTCTTCAGGGTTGTTTACAACATTAAAAAAGCATTAAATATAACATCTTAGAACATTAAAATAGATGAAAATTGGGACATGTATGGCCAAGCAATAGCAGAGTGTGGTCAAGATGGTAAAGGTTATTAATGAGGAATGGCACACAAGCTAGGAAGGGCTCAGCAGTTTGCTTTTGTCTGAGCCTACTGGGAAAGGCAATATTCTGACCCCCTTCTCTTCTCCATGCTGAATTAACTGAGTCCAAACTACTTTGGAACTTTGAATTCAGTTCACAGAAATTGAAGTAAGCTGAGCACAGAGGGGGGAAGTGGGAGTAAGAGGGATCTGTGCATTTTAAAAGCTTAAAAGATGAGAAAATCAGGACTCTCTCTGAAAAACTGGTAGGATTGGAGGATATGGGTCAGGAAGTTATATTTCTTCTGAAAGACTGTGTAAGATGTTCTGGCCCCAGGAAAAAGAATGAGATAGAAAATACTACCAAGAACCACCATGGGATAAGAAAATATGGGCTCAGGTACACCAGCCAGAATACTCTGGGCTGCACCTGGAATAGTCTTGCTTGAGCTACCCTGGATTCCCCGCTCCCCCATTACTTCTGCATTCCATAGCAATGCTAGGTGACTGTCTATATACATGTTCCACTGTGCCACACATAGGCATTCTTTTGTTTTTCTCCTGAGGTCACATGTGCTCATTTTCACCTTCTCTCTTTTGCGTGCCTCCATGATCATAGAATCATAGAATCATAGAGTTGGAAGAGACCACAAGGGCCATCCAGTCTAACCCCCTACCATGCAGGAACTCTCCATCAAAGCATCCCCGACAGATGGCCATCCAGCCTCTGCTTAAAGACCTCTAAGGAAGGAGAGGTGTGTTCCACTGTCGAACAGCCCTTACTGTCAGGAAGTTCCTCCTAATGTGGGGGTGGAATCTCTTTTCCTGCAATTTGTATCCATTGTTCCGCATCCTAGTCTCTGGAGCAGCAGAAAACAAAGTTATACGAAAAGTATACATTTGTCCTGCGCAACTGCGCAGGTTTGCTGGCTGCCGGCTGCGAACTGCGCAATTGAGCAGTTCGCAGCCGGCAATGATAATTTGACTGTATGGTGTAACTTCATTTGCGCAGTTCGCAAACCTGCGCAGTTGCGCAGGACAAATGTATACTTATGAGGATCCGTCAAATTATCATTGCGTTTCCTCTGCCTTTTTAAACTGTGCCGTTGCACTGGTGTATCATGAATGAACCCCTTTATTTTGTGAATGAATTGACATGTTATCCACAGTAGAATAACAGTAACGGCATCCCAGAGTCCCTACTGCACATGTCTAGGGTTCGGATTAGGGGTGGAGCTAGGGTTTGGGAGCTTTAAAAAACTTCGCGGTTAAACCCCAGCTTTTACACCTGCAGGGCATTGAGGAATTGCGCAGTTTGCAGCCAGCAAGGAAAAATTTTTTAAAGGTTCGCCGCCCATGTAGCTGTTCCGCCTGTGTTTGTAGCGTTCTGACCGCTTCCCATGTAGCTGCTGAGCCACAGAAAATACTTCAGATAAGTCGTTCCCACACCCCTCAGTCTAGCTGCCCTGTACCTTTTAAATGCACACCTGGGGCTTGCAGTCTAGCTGCTGAGCATTAAGGTAAAGGCAACTTCATGTCACACTTTCCTGCCAATCTTAAAAGCCCCAATGTATAATAATTACAATTTTTGTCTGTATATTGTTTTTAAGTATATCCCCTTTTAAATGTAGTTTATGTTCCCCATCACATCTAAGTAGCAGTTTCTACAGTTTCAACAGCTTTATCAGAGACAATATCGTACAGTAATTGACATATGCCTCTGTTTTGCTGTGACGATAGTTCAAGACTTTGAGTTGGCCAGTAGCACATTTTTCCTGAGAGAAGCAGTCACCACCCTCCTGTTGAACACCATCTGCTCTGTTGGGAAGATGATATGAAGTCAGCTTTGCTACTCTGAAGCTTGATTGATAACTGAAAGGAAGCCTGCACCTGTGGACTGTTGAGGTCAGGTTGTCTTTGGGAGAATGTTTCAGCTCTATATGCACCTGGCTCAACACGAGAAACTTGAGGAGCACTTCCATCTCTTGATGATGGAGTCTTGGCATTTGTAAAGTATTTGCACAAGATGTTGGCATCCCAAGCCAGCAACTCAGGCAAAAGCAAAGTACTGCAGGTTCTCCTAGCTAGTGTGTCATTCCTCATTAATACCCTTTGCCATCTTGACCACAACGGGATGTTGCTGGGCCACACATGTCCCGGGTTTCATCTGTGAAATATTGGAGCGTATGCACCCACAATGAGGATGAAGAGTTTGCTTGCCTCCTCTTTTCTGAATTATTACCTTTTAAAAAATTCTTCTATGCTTCCTGCTAACTTTGACTTTAGAAGTCTTGCAGCTGCTTTATTTTGAGGGTGAAATTGCTATGGAAATTGTCTCTTATTTTTTACTTTTTCTTCTTCTTTTTTCTTTTCACTGGGTTATAAATGTTTCATCATTATAATCTAAGCCAATACTGTATATGGGGCATGCAAAGATGGCTGGCACTATGTTACTCCTCCTCCCCAAGATCCTAGCCAAGAGAAATAAAGGTATTCACTTTTGAAACAGATGTGACTGTAGCTGCTGGTCCTCTTCCCCCTTCACAGGATTTGATCTGGGATGCTGGGGCCCTGCCATTTCATGACACTTGGCCTCCTGATGCCAGCATGTTAAAGATGTCTTTTTTAATTTAAGCAATGAATGGACAATTCTTTTTACTGAAATGTAAGCAATCCTCCATTTCCTTCTTAGTTTTAAATAGGGACCTGTACCAAAATTTTGCTTACACATGCATATTTTAAAAAACTTAAACCAATTAACATTAAAAAGTATATAAAGTTCAGCTGAAATTTTTAACCTGTTAATGGTCCTTTAAATAGAACACTTATATAATCAGCAAGAGCATTTCTGAAAAAATAAGTGGTCCAAAACACTGAGAGCCCAAATGAACACAACATTGGACTAGGACTCTGGAGGCCAGGGTTCAATTCCCTACTTGGCTATGGAAACCCACTGGGTGAGTTTGATCAAGTCACCACATTCTCAGCCCCAGAAAACCCTGTGATAAGTTCACCACTATAAGTCAGAAATAACTTGGTGACCCAGAACACCAATAACAGCAATGTATTCTAAGGCTTAAAAAAAAAAATCAGCATGCTCACAGTTACCATCTACAGATAAGTAATCATGTTCTGTCAAGCACTGGGTTAGATAGGGTGATATGATAGAAGAGGTAGGACTTTCTTGGTGATGGCTAAAGTTCCCTCCCTGATACCGGGAAGCCAGGATGAATGAAGGATCCTCTAATGATTTGGGAAGTAGAAAGGGCAGCAAGAATAAGTCAGTGCAGGTGCTTTGGAACTGTCAAAGGTTCTGGTACCAGAAGTCGATGTACTCTCAGCTTTCTAGCTTCAGGGGAAAGATTTTAATGTGAATGAGGGGAAAGTGATGGAAGCTCCTTTCTATTCCTTCTTTAAAACCACATTTTTGCTAGATAAGAGTGACCAAAGCTGCAGCCTGGAACTTTAGTCTTGCTTTGCAGCACCATCTTCTAACCACCTTGGTCCATGTCCACGTATTCCTTATCCCTGGATTCAACCATCCATGGCTTGAAAATATTCAAAAATAATATAAATTCCAAAAGCAAACCTTGTTTTTGCCATTTTATAGAAGGGATACCATTTCACTATGCTGCTGTATATGATGGGACTTGCGAATCCATAGATTTTGGTATATAGTAGTAGCAAGTACATTTCTCTACCGCTTATCAGATAACTAGCATTCCCTAAGCAGTTTACAATGTACAAGCCAATTGACCCCAACAAGCTGGGTACTCATTTTACCAACTGTAACCACTGCCTGGGACCTGTTCTGGAGGATAGTTCATAATTTTAGGGCAATTAAATATTAGCTCAAATTACTGGCTACATTACACAGCCTTTGGGATTATCCCTATATATATATTGAGGTCTAAGGCAAAGAGAAGCTCCAGAGGCATGTCTGAAATGAAATACATTTTATTTAAAAGGGGAAATCAACACACACATAAACAGACATACACTTCACAAAACTAGAGAAATAAAGATGTTAAACTGAGATAAAATTAGATTATATTGGAGATACTGCACCTGAAGCATAACAGCTTTGGTTGCTGAGGGTCCTGGGGGGAAGTGGAGGACTCAAACAATTTTCATGTCATGGAGGTTTGGGGAACCCCTTGAGGAGCTTGGTCAAACAGATCGGCAGCATTTCGGCCTACTGAAAGACTAAGCGGACCAAACAAAGAAAGGCACCAATATTTATAAGAAAATGTGACTTTGGGGCAAAATTCAGAATGCTATAAAGGCTAGATGGTGGTGCTTCTTTTGAAATGGGTCTGGATTTCTTAGAATCATAGAATCATAGAGTTGGAAGTTTGAAGTCATAAAATAATAATAATAATAATAATAATAATTTTTCACTTTTGTGTCTTCCCACTATCTAGTAACTGTCTAGCACTGGTGGGTGGCCCTTGCAGTTGAGGCTTATTAGTATTGGAAGGGAGGAGGTGGGTGAATTTAGATCATAGAGAAGCAACTGGTCTCCACTCAGTCAAGGAAGGAAATGAGAGTGTGTTCTTAAATGCAGTGCACTAGCCTTTTCTCTCCCCCAGAATTTCAGAGCAGACAGATCTTCATCTCTGAATCACGTCCTCCTATTTTCTTTGGTAAGAAGGAGCAGTGGCAGAAGTTTGGAAAACTGCTGGCCATGGGAGGTTTTTGGACACAGTGCTAACAGTAAGAGAATAGATCTCTGAACCCCATCCAAAAAGGGACTTAAGCACACATGAGCTGCACTTGCAGATGTGTAAATCATTAACAGAATGCTGGCCCATGTAAGATTTGACACCTATCTAGTTTGGTTCTGCTTGTGGAATATGGGGAGGCCTCATTTTGTCCTCACATAGTGAAATACCTCCAGCTAGGCTGCCCAGGAGGGAAATATTGCTTGTATGAAAATTTTATGTTGGGAAATTAATTCATAATATGAAGGGAGTAGATGCTCTCTTGAAGCAATTGTGATGACACATGCACACAGCAATGCTGTGTTTTTCTCCAGTGCCAGGTACTAAGCATCAGACAGTACCAATAAGCAAGAAGCAGTGTAAAAAACAAAACATTTTTTAAAAGCCCAGTGTTCTGTTTGAGAGTCCTGGGAACTGTCAAGAATGTTACTGTCAAGAGATTTCCTGGCACGCAGTTTCTCAGGGAGTTCAACATTAACTTTCTGAAGAATATCTATCTCAGAAACTCAGCAAAATAGATAACATTTTTTCCTAATCTGTGGAGCAGCTCTTTTATGAGAGCTCCGTGTTTTCTCCATGGTACTCCCAAAGCTTTTTAATAACCATTAAAAAGAATCTGAGCACTGAGCCGAAATATAGCACTGTCTTTTATTAATATATTTAGTCATTTCAAAATAGTCCCTTCACTGAAAAAAACATTCCGGGAAAACAAGCTGAGAGGACATTGACTTCTGGTATCAGAACAGTCCCAAAGCACCTGCACTGACTTATTCTTGCTGCCCTTTCTACTTTCCAAATCATTAGAGGATCCTTCATACATCCTGGCTTCCCGGTATCAGGGAGGGAACTTTAGCCATCACCAAGAAAGTCCTACCTCTTCTATCATATCACTCTATCTAACCCAGTGCTTGACAGAACATGATTACTTATCAGTAGATGGTAACTGTGAGCATGCTGATTTTTTTTAAAGCCTTAGAATACATTGCTGTTACTGGTGTTCTGGGTCATCAAGTTATTTCTGACTTATAGTGACCCCAAGGTGAACCTATCACAGGGTTTTCTGGGGCTGAGAATATGGTGACTTGCCCAAACTCACCCAGTGGGTTTCCATAGCCAAGTAGGGAACTGAACCCTGGCCTCCAGAGTCCTAGTCCAATGTTGTGTTCATTTGGGCTCTCAGTGTTTTGGACCACTTATTTTTTCAGAAATGCTTTTGCTGATTATATAAGTGTTCTATTTAAAGGACCATTAACAGGTTAAATATTTCAGCTGAACTTTATATACTTTTTAATGTTAATTGGTTTAAGTTTTTTAAAATATGCATGTGTAAGCAAAATTTTGGTACAGGTCCCTATTTAAAACTAAGAAGGAAATGGAAGATAGCTTACATTTCAGTAAAAAGAATTGTCCACAGTTAAAGTTTTGTGGAAAAATATTTGGTCCTTAAGAGTTTACGAGTTAAACTGTAGAACAATGTGGTGACGGCTATGTACAAAGAAGTACCAAACAAAAAAGAATGAAATCAAAACAACACAACCCCATAAAAATAGCATGCTGAGTGACTTCCCTCTGTGGTTTGACACTTCTGGTGAGCTGATAACAAACCTATTCACTCATTGCTTTGATACTTATCAGATGCAACTGTGTTTGCACATTAAGAAGGTCACCTATACACTGTGTTCTTCTTGTTGTTTCCACATGTACCTTGTACCTAATTATCTAAGAGTCCCAAATAATACATAAAAATGTATTCACCACTCTGTTGTTTTAAGCAGAAAGATTAGAAACACAATGTTTTGGCAAATAACTCAAAGAAAAGAAAGAAAAGGGGTTAAAGCAGTGTTTCCAAAAAATAAAATAAAATAAAATTTTAAAAAATGAAAATAGGTATACAGTGGGCACTTGGCATCCAGTGGGGTTTCGTTCCAGGAGCCCCCCCCCACTCCACCCCCCTCCCCCATGGAGGAGCCCTGCTGGCACAGTGGTTAAATGCCAGTACTGCAGCCACAAGGTTGTGAGTTCAATCCCATTCAGGGCTCCGAGGTTCACTCAGCCTTCCATCCTTTCATAGGTCATATTATCATAGGTTGTATTATCCTCACCCATACCTAATGCTATCTCTCCAGCAGGGGGGAGAAGAAAAGGAATCTTGCCCTTCCCTGCAGATGCTGGCAAATGCACAATGTTGCAGCCTCCCTTAGTTTGTGTGTTCATCCTCATTAATAACCTTTGCCATTTTGACCACACTCTTGAGGTTGCTTGGTGACATATGTCCCTGTTTTCATCTGTGTAATGTTGCAGGATATCATGAACTGAGCTTGGAAGTAAATAGTTATGAACATCTAATTATTCCCTTTCCCTAAGACCTAACCTATAGCTACATCACAATATTATTTTAACTTAACAAGGGATGACATCATTCTTTTCATGCTGTAAGGATAACGTTTAGTTACTTTTATAGGTAAAGGTGTGTGGCCTCATTAAATGCTGAAGGAGGAACATTACATAATCCAAGCCACTGGTTCACGTTGTCCCATTTGGTTCTGAAAAATACTGGATTTTTAAAAAGTAAATAAAGGTAACTCTTTAGTAACATTTCAGAAATGAGTAAGCACAGTGTTACTTTTAAAAAGGCAATTAAAATAGTGGCTAACTAGTCTTCTCACTTTGATACTCTAACTATAATCAGTCTTATCTAACTTTCCATGCTCCGATTATAACAGAGAAAGAAAAACTCCCTATCCACCCACCACCACACTGCATTTATTTTATAAGGCTCTGTCATGCCCCCACTTACCTTGCTTCTAAACTAAAATGGTCAAAATGTTGTGATTTTTCCACTTGGGGAGTTACTGTAGCTGCTTGGTAATTCTAACCACTCTCTTCTGCACTTTTCCAGTTTTACAAGTTCAAGTCTTGGTTGATAGCTCCCTAGGAACTAGTTGTTTAGGTGATGACTGACTGTTTATGATTCCCCTATCCCAATTTTTTCTTTTTTCTTTTTTTAAGAAAAGGTTGAGAATATTTTGGAAAAAGCCAAATCAAGCCTCACTTTGAAATGCAGCCTGCAGCTCAGCTGAATGTATGTGGGCAAACACATGTAGCCTCTTCCTGTGTGATCTGCAGTCTTAACACTTCTCCAAATTCTGTCTTTTGATCTCTAGTGATATGTCACTAGCTTAAGTTTGCAACAAATCTCAAACACCAAGCATTCTGGGGTTGCTGTATCCAAACCCTTTAAAACAGAGGCAGGGGAAGTATAGGGTGAATATGGTTCCCCAATGCCCCCATGTCCCATATTTTTGAATTAAAAAATACTTAGAAAAACTTGAAAAACAACCTGTGCCTTCTGGGGAGTTTTTTTATTACCATGTCTCCCCCATCCCAGGCTGTTTTTAGGCACAAGAGGGACTTTTTGCAGAACCAGAAATGAAAAGTTAAAAAAGCCTAAAAAACCTAGGGTGATGGCAAAACTAGTCTCTACTGAAGTGAACTGGTTTTTTTAAAAAAAATCATTTAAAAATCAATATATTTTTTGCAGAGTGATGGTGGGGGAGATAGTATGACACTGTGATGGCAACATGGCATGCCTTTCCCTATTCCATGTGCAGAAAGTGATTAGACTGATGGTTTAATCCTGTTTTTTAAAAATAATATTTTTATTATTAATTAGGTTATTGATTAGAGCATTGTAAGAGACATTGCTGATAGTGCTTTGTCCTCCGAAGCACAGGAGGTTGACTATTAGTATTACTACTACTACTTAATTTCATTTATATGCCACCTTTCTCCTAGAGTGGGACCCAAAGTGGCTCATAAAAGGAACTTGTCAGAGCTCTAAAAAAATAACTTTTAAAAATTATGTTCCCTCTCTCAACTAGCATACTATTTTAGGGTATTATGCAAGCCAAAGTCCAAAAAAGTAATTTAGCAGAGCTTAAGGCCCCATAGTCATCCACATTACTTACTTAGCTGTGTTGATCCACAGGAATATTCTATGATCCCTTTTCATATTGATTTTCCAGACGAGGGACTTTATCACACAGGTAAATCGGGGGTTTAAACAGTGATTATCCCATGAAAATGGCATGATCACGATTAACATTTTCACACGATGTTATGATTAAAGCATCATCATCCCAGGAATTAACTGGGAATAACTGGCAACAAACCATTATCAGGGAAATTCTGTGAATGATTTTAACTGGTTATTATCTGGATAATGATGCTTTAATCGCAATGTGTGTGACAATCTTAATTGCAATTGCATGATTTTCATGGCATAATCACTGTTTAAACCCTCGATTTCCCCCTGATTTCCCGCTGGGTGATAAAGTCCTAACACAGCTTTATCTTTGAATTCCCATGCCCCAGCATCTGTTGCTTCAGTTGGCTGTTCAGCTCTCCTAATTTGGCAGTTCTGATTATCATTCCATTTTTTTCAGCAGCTTTTCCTCTCCTCCTCTCACTTTATTTCTTTGTCTTGAGCTGAGCTGTCTTGCATTGAGTTGTCTTCAGTTGCTGCAAACTGAGTTCCAAATGCAAAAATACTTTACACTCAGTTAACCCAGTGTGTGTGTGTGTGTGGGGGGGGAGACAGAATGTTACCTTTCCCTGTAGATACAGGCAAAATCAAATTGCTGCAGCCTCTCCTAGCTTGTGTACTCTTCTTCATTAATAGCAGTTTCACCTTGACCATGCTCTGATGTTGCTGGGTCACATGTGTTCCTGTTTTCATCTGTGAAATGTTGGACAGTACATAGTAGTAGGGGCAGCCCTGTCTAGATTTCCTCCAACACAGGGTTGCTCTCAGGCACTGTGAGAAACCAAAATATCAACTCAAAGCCAAGAAAATTTGGGAGCGAGGCTGCTACCTGTTGCTGTTGGACAGCAGGTATGTCCTCCATAACTTATACCAGGGGTTGATGCCTTTGCAATGGCCCTAGAGAGCCCATAAGATCTGTAACTATCCTGTGCAAATCCATGGGACCAGTTAGTAAGTGAGAAAGGTGTATGCGCCCATCAGATGTAGGCAAGCTAGAGAAGGAGGGAGAAAATGTGTAAAATTAGGAGATGTGAAGGCAGAAGGAAGAAAGAGAGACAGAAGGGCAAGAGAAGATTTTAGACAAGAAATTGTGAATTTTGGTGGGTGGGTGGAGGAGGAAAAAGATAAGTAGAACAAGAAATTAGACCAGTCCATTAGTGCAAACAAAAACTGGGACAGCTCAGTATTCTCCCTCTGGTTGAGCACTACTGCTGGCTGTATTTTGGAAAAAAAATGGGATCCCCAAATGTTTGAGACCCCTTCTTTGAGACTCTCCCAGAATTACCACTAGCCTGCTGATCCTGACCAGACACTGTGACATTTCCTGTATCAAAATAAGACTAGCCAGTTTGATCAGCTTCTGTGCATGGTATTATTATTTTGAAGGTGTGCACTGGGAGTTGATGTCTATAGAAGTAATTTTTCCAGGCTCTGCAACTATGCACATGTTTTCCAGCTATAATTGCAAAGTTACACATGCAGATATCCAGAGATATTTGTTTAGAAACGTCAATGAGACTAATGATCCCAGCAGAATGGAAGTATGCAGAAACAATGCTGAAATGAAGAGAGGAGTTATCTGATATTCTGGCCTAGGGCCTCTGTTTCCCATTCAGGATCAGTGAGCATGTTGCTGCAAGGAGAAGTGCCAAGGGGGTATTTGTAAACACCAGTGTTCTATATTCATTTTGCTTCCTTCCAGACTTTCCTACTTATCAAGATCTTGAACCAGCATACCCAAATCAAATAACTATGGAAGAATACTTTAATTACTCCCACAGAGACTCAGAACAGCATAGGCTGTTATAACCCGTTCTATTAATACAAGGGAGTTTCCCAAGGCAGCTATTAATACCTCGACACAAATGTTTTTAGAAAGTCCGCCATGGCCCGTTACACAGCAGTTAAAGTTTTGTGGTTTAGCCCACTTAGATGATCCTTATACATATAAAACTAGATTAAAAATCCCCCTTCTGAGAACATTGTTAGTAGCTTGACAAGATTTGGGGTTTTTTATTAGTTGTACTATTTTTGGACAAAGCTGCTGGGTGGGAGTCAGTTTTAGAAAAAAAAGCATCCAGGACATATTATATGATGTCTGAAGTAGCCTTGATTATCAGGTCTAGACTAAGCAGTAAATTGTTCTGCTTAACAGCTTGTGCAGTTGTTAACTTCATTAGAGAGACAAAAATGGCTTGAGTTCTTAGTTCATCTGATGGGAGGCCACGGATTGCTTTAAGTGCAAAGTTTTTCTTCCCGTTGCACAGTTTTGGAGGCTGAGCTATGACTAAGCACCATAAGCCATCATAACTGCACCAGCGTGAGTCATATAATTAGGAAAGCCAATTTTAAAAATCTGACCTGTGTGTATTTTGTTTTTTAAAATGACCTTACCTGCACAGATGCAAATCTAACCATGCTCACCGGCATTTGCTCCTGAATAAGTGTGTAGGAATTAGTATCTCTGGAAAACTGCCAAGGCTCATGATTCAAAATAAGAAATGCCACCTGTGCCTGGTGCCCTCTGGCACCACTACTCCTCTTCTTCCCTACTGTCTGTTTACCTACTTCCCTATTGTCTGTTTACTTGCTCTTTTGAGCAAGTGAGTTTGATAAGAGAAAAGAGTAACAAAGAATAATTATCTCTGCACACCTGGTTATCTTCATCTGGGAAAGGGTGTGGATTAGGACCAGAGGAAGAGGCTAAGCAACAGTAGGAAAAAAGAGGAGAAGGAGAAAGAGGGAAAGGAATGCACAGAGAGCAACTTTCCTGATGTCTTGTCAGTATCTAGAATCAGCTCTCTAAGGGTGCTTAGGACTGCAGCCCAAATGTGATAAAAAAGCATAATTTCCAACTATCCAAATTTGACAAGGACAGTCCTGATTAATCTTCTGTCATCCCAATTTATCAGCTGTTTTTTAAAAATGTCCCAATCTCTCTTTGCAGGTTTCCCCTTTATTCTCAGAATATTTCATTTGCTACAAACTGAGTTCTAAGTAGCCTGCACTCTATTAACTCAATGGAGGGAGAGGAGAGAAAGGGGAGTAGTATGCTCCTCTAAACCTGTGTGCCCTTCCTCATTGACAAGTTTTGCCATCTTGAAGACACACTGATCTTCCTTGACCACACATGTCCCGGTTTTCATCTGTGAAATGTTGCCAGGGTATAAGAGCCAATGTAGTGCAGTGGTTTTAATGCTGAACCAGGGCTGCACCTGCACTTCAGAAATAATCCAGTTTGAAACTACTCTAACTGGTGTGGCTCAATGCTATGGAATTTTGGGAACTGTAGTTTGTTGTGGCACCAGAGCTTTCTAACAGGGAAGGCTAGCTGTTGCACAAAACTACAGTTCCCAGAATTCCATAGTATTGAGCCATGGCAGTTAAAGTGGTGCAGCCTAGGACTCTGGAAGGATGCTGGGAGACCAGGCTTTGTTTCCCTATTCTGTCATTGCAAATTCCAGAGAGGAGGGCTTTGTCCTTCTTTTTACATATCATTGGGAATATTAGTTACCTTTTTAAAAATTAATTAATTAATTAATTAAGATTTCCTTTTTAGCATTAAATTTTGGACATATCCACTTAGAGTCCACCATGGGCAGCCTTGGAGTCTTCATTTCTGGCACCATTGTTGAAATGGTCAGTTCTTGCTTCTCATTTTATACAAACAAGGCAGTATTCTGCAAACAATTGCAGCAGTTAGAACTGCGTCATAAATATTGTCTTCCCAATTGCAATTTGACCCACACACTCATGTCAAATTGATTTTATGGGGTAATGCAGACTTGAAAATTAGTAAGGAACCATTTTTATGGAAGATGGGGGGCAAAAGTGGGATTGTTACCTTTAATCAGATACTTGGTGTTGATTATGAGTTTTTGCCTTTTTAAATTTTCCAGGAACAGTTTAAATTATCTCTGTTAGCTACAGTAGATACAACTGAAACATATGTTACAATTCAAATTTGGCCCTGCAGCTTTAAGTGTATCCAAGTTTCCTTTAATATTAGAAACATTAACTGAGGCCAGCCAAGTATTCAAACCAACCACACAGAGACACACACACATTTCTGTTATCTATAAATAAATATGACATGCAAGGTTTTCAACAAGAATGGAATATGGAATTGGAATATTCAGTTCTGACTATTCAATAACTATCGATTTTAGCATCTGTAACTGATATGGCTATAGCCTCAGACTGTGTCTTATACAACAGAAATTGCTCTTTCAGGTTTACTGGTGCTACAACATCTATGCAAGAAAGGGCTTCCTTAATCACCAAAATGTTGGAGACAAAGTACTGTTAATACATAATACCTCCTTAATACATATGTTTTGGAGTTGTTCTATCACAAGTCTAAAACACACTGCAGAAATAATCCAGTTTGAGACTGCTTTAATTGCCTTGGCTCAGTGCTAGGGAATCCTGGGGATTATAGTTTATTGTGCACCAAAGCCCTCTGACAGAGAAAGCTAAATGTCTCAGAGTTTCCAGAATTCCCTAGCATTGAGCCAGGGCAGTTAAAGCGGTCTCAAACTGGATTTTTTTCTGCAGTGTTTTTTTGGATCCTAGTTACATTTTGGGAGGAAGTAATCACACAAGTGAATTTCATTTTGGAAAGTTACTTGATATTCAGGGACATACATGTTTTACTGAATTTTCCCCCTGTTTCTTGAAAATTAACTGATGGCCAAAGGAATTGGATTTCTTGCACCCCTTTGATTGCTAAAAGATAAATACATTGATGCTAGAAATATAATCTTTTCCCCAGCTTTGATCCAGCGTACAGAAGATCTGAAATGCTTGCAACATTTGAAAGAATGATGTATAAACAAAATTTATAAACTGACTTATATTTAGACATTTAGGGGCTTAACAGACTACCCCAAGGGGCAGCCTGCACCTGCTCCTTTCAGCACCAGATCAGGGCTGCAGCAACTACATGCCGCGGCCCCAATCTGGCCTTTCTGCAGTGCAAAAAGGAGCTGTAAAAAGCAGCTCCTTTTTGCACAGTGGAAAGGGTGTCATAGTTGCCAGCGCCACAGCTTTTTGGCACTTGTGTGGTGCTGCATCATCTGAACGCAATGCCAGAGGAGCACCATGATGCCACATGCTGTGTGATGGAGTGTGCGGCATCACAGCGGCATGGGGGTGGAGTCAGGGTGTGTGTTGTGAGGAAACCAAACCCTCACTCCACCCTGATGCCGGCCTTTATGGCCTGTCTATCAAGGCTGTCAGTCAACTTTTATGACTAAAATGTTTCTTCTTTTCACATTTTTATTTTGCTGTATTTCTTTTACTGGATCATTGTGTGCCACTGGGATCCCTTTTGAATGTAAATAACTTTTAAAAAAAAGTCATGGAGACAGATAGCTGTGGATTTTGTGTTCATAATGTAAAGTCTGTTGCTTCCTGAATCTTAGACTTGACTGGACTTCCTACCACAAACTTCTTCCTCCAACTTTCTCTTCAAAGAGAGTCCTAACTGGTGAAGAGAGCCAAGGGCCAACAGACTGACACTTACCTAGCTGAAATTGTGCTGAATCCAAACCTGTCCCAGTCTAGGGATGTTAGAAATTATTTACCACTACCGCTATCACTGGGAGCCAGCATGGTCCAGTAGTTTAAGTGTTGGGCTATGACTCTGGAGACCAGGCTGTAAAAACTACTGGGTGACCTTGTGCAAGTCATATGCCTCAGGGGAAGGCAAAGGCAAACCTCCTCTGAATAAATCTTGCCAAGAAAACCCAATGATATGGTCATCTTAGGGTTGTCATAAGCTGCAAATGATTTGAAGGCACACAACAACAACAATTTTTTTACCACCACCCTGGCCTGACTTTGTCTGGCTGTGTCCTTGCATCTGGGAGGATTAGATAGGGATAATTTGGCTCTTCCTTCATTCTTCCTCTTCTCTGTCCTCTTATTTGCTCTTTTTTTCAACAGATTTTAACTAGCACAGAGGTGAGAGCACAGAAGAAGGTTGTGATGGACATAATTTTAAAAAAAATCTGGATAGGCCTGCCAGAAGAGACTGGTCTTTACAGTATATCAGACAGTATACCTGGCTGATAAATCTAACCCTTCAAAATATTTTTGAGCCTTATGACAATCCCTTATCACTGATGCCTTTTTCAGGCTGCATTTGCACTGCAGAAATAATCCAGTTGCACACCACTTTAACTGCCATGGCTCAATGTTGTGGAATTCTGGGAACTGTCGTTTGTTGTGGCACTAGAGTACAGCTCTGATGCCACAACAAATGACAGTTCTCAGAATTCCATAGTTAAAATAGAATCAAAATGGATTGTTTCTGCAGTGCAGATATCCTCAATTAAAATTACCCTGATAGTCATTAAGCCAGAGAGAACAGACTCTGGAATTATAAAAAGCACTAATTTAAAATAGTTTAAAAGCATTTAATGCACAAAATGACATGTTAGTGGGTGGGGTGGGGAGGGGAAGAATGCATTTAAGGGGCATTCACACTTACTTTTTTGTACCAAGGAGATGTGGATCTCCGCCGTGATACTGAATCGATGTTCCCACTATATTTACTGCAATCAAATCTTTCCATGGCATTTTAACCTTTTCTGGCATTCATATTGGCATCACTTAGCATCAGCATGGTGGTACCTCATGTCAAGGAATGATCCCAGCGACCCGGTAGTGCATTCATACTACTGAAGATCTGGATCATCCCAGCCCTAAAAAAGAGAGACAAGGTTAGGTAACTGGTGCAAAATGCACCGGGTTAAGTGGGTTTTTCACACACCTCTGCAAACCATGCTGGGTGCATTCGGGGGCAGTGTGAATGTTGCAGAAATAACCTGGTTTCACACCAGGTTATTTTTGTAGTGTGAATGAGCCATAGATATACTTTTAAAATATGCTCCATTGCATGCCATGGGAGTGTCTCATTAACCATTCCACATAAAAACCTCGACAACTGTGAGGAAGGATTTGCTTTTAATAATTGAATGACTTCATCATGTGGGAAAGGGTTACACTGCAAAAACCACAACACTTTGCTTGCTGCAAAGACACACCTTTAAGGACAGAAAGGATTCATTGTGAATCTATGGCCGACTCGGGGGGGGGGGGGGGGGGCTAAAGGATAGTCCATGCCAAGTAATGTTCAGCCAGGGAATGACACTTACCATTAAACAATTCAAAGCCCTAAACAAATGCCTGTTTCTCTTTTCCTATATATTATCAGAACATTGTACCGTAGCTGTTTTCTTTTTCTACATTCCTCTCCTTTTTGTATTATCTATAGCACAGAAATACTTCTAAAGGAGTTCCCAAAGCTATTTGATTTCTAGAGTGTGAGCTTTCCATCAGAGTTCTAACTAAAACCAGCTATCAGGGGATATATCTGCACTGCAGAAATAATGCAGTTTCACACCACTTTAACTGCCATGACTTCATCCTACAGAATCCTGAGATTTGTAGCTTTTTAAATACTCTTTGGCAGAGAAAGCTAAAGGCTATGTAAAGCTGTAAATGACACCACTAAATGCCATGGCTTCACCTGACAGAATCCTGGGATTTGTAGTTTTGTGAGCACTCTTTGGCAGAAAAGGCTAAAGACCTTGTGAAAGGACAAATCTCAGGATGCCAAAGAATGGAGCTACAGCACCAAACATGGTACCCTACTACATCATTTTTACAGTGTTATTTGATGTTTGTTTTAATCTGTTGTTTGTATTTTTTGTTGAATGATATTGTGTATCAATTTTGTATTATACTCCATTTTCTAGAATGTGCGCCACTGGCAGTTCCATTTTATTTTATTTTATTTTATTCTATTTTATGTACACTGCTGTGTAAACCTACAGCACTTTAAAAATGAAGTTTAATATATCTGTTGAGAGATCAAATGGTGAACTGTAGTAATCAAGAATGGGAACCGGTTGTCAAATACATTAATGCTAAAAGAAGAGATAAATATTAATTTTGTAATGTAACGTGTTTTATATACTGTGTCTGTAATACGGGTTTGAGATAGAAGAAGATATGTATATAAGTTACAGTATAATAACAAATAATAGAAGAAATAATGTAATGAATGGAAACAGAAAATGTTAGTCAAATCATTTGATAGGTTATGACATAAGTTCTATAGTAGGAGGAAATACAATGAGATGTGAATGACATTTATATCGTTGAAATAAGGACAAAAACATTTTGAAACACTCGGACATTATTAAGAATGGTTTTTGATTATTATTTTGATATAAAGGAAAATTAAATAAGGTTAAATAGATTGATTTAAAAAAGGAAGCTTTTCGTTCTTTTTTTACTTGAATGATAATAAGAGAAAGAAGAAATAATATTAATGGTTTAAGCTAGTTATCTTATTGAAATTATTTCTGTTTTGTTTTGTTTTTTGTTCATGTTGTCAATAATATGTATTTTCTTTTTTTGTTCTGATACTGAAATGTAATGCAAGTACTTATTTTAATGTAAATAAAAATTATTTTAAAAATTAAAAAATAAAATAAAATAAAAATGAAGTTTAATAATAGTAATAATAACATATAGATTCATCCAGGCTGTTTTCAGTGTTAATTTTTCTCCAGCCCTTTTAATGTGTGAAATAATAACAGATTGCCCCTACACAAGGCTGAGGGCCTTTCCCTTACCCTTACCACCATTTCCACATACCAAAGATTATGGCCAAAGCCTCCTTACGATGTGTAGAGATGTTTTTTTTCCCTAGAAAACCTCCAGTTGAAACCTAGCAAGTCCCATGGTAGAAACAGTCCCCTGCTCCTAACATTGAGCATTATTACCATATGAACTGGCTAGTAGCACAAACTGCCATGAAAAACCCTCCCCACCCATTGCTGCATCCTTTATGGCCAATGCATTATGCAGCCTTAGTTGCTCAGGATCCTTCCTGTGTATAAAAAAAGACGTGTTATTTTTATGGGTGATGTTACGTTGCTGTGCCTTTGTCCATCCTAAGCCTCACGTACCCTTGCAGTTACTTCCTCTGAAGCTTTACTGCTTCGCAGCAGGGTGTTAATTTCCTGTTTTGAGTCTGACACAGATGAATTCACAGCAGCCACTAAAATGAAGAAGAAGAGGGGGTAAAAAAGAAGAAGAAGAAAAGAGTGGAAAATTAAAAGCACCCTGCCATGCTGACAAAAAGCACTAATAAAGCTCTAAAGTTGAAAAACGGGCCCCAATGTTTCCTCATGGGATAGCATGGAGGAAATCTTTCTCGGCTTTAAAAAATAATAATAGATGTTTTAATTGTAAAGGATACTTTCTTTTCATTTTTAATCACAACTGCAAAGAGTTCTAGCAAGTCATATTTGCATTTGTGGAAAGAATGGTTTGCAGTTCCACGGCCTGGAATACATACGCTGTTTCAGAAATGGATGTCGGGCCCTTTGAAAAGGTGAATGGTGAAACCCGAGAGAGGGAAAGAAAAGGCTGGACAACAGAGAAAGGGAAAATAGGGGAAATTTGGATAAGGACAAGCTTAAAAAATGGGCCATTGTGGATGTTAGATCTTCTTGGTTTCTCTGGAGAGGAAACATTCAGCGGAGGCATTGCTGCATCCACACTACAGAAATAATCTGGTCTGACACCACTTTAACTGCCATGGCTCAATGCTATGGAATTCTGGGAGTTGTAGTTTGCTATGGCACCAGAGCTTTGCTACAGTTCCCAAACTACTACTAAGGACTGCCTTCTCCTATACAACCCACCCTGTACACTCTGGTCCTCTGGGAAATGTTTGCTGCAACCAGCCAGGACTAGACTGGCAATGGTTTTCCAGAGGACTTTTTCATCTGCTGCCCCCAGACTGTGGAATGGCATGCCAGAAGAGATGTAAACACTTTTAAAACAGCATTGAAGACATATTTCGGCCAGCCTATTCAGTCAATTTTAAATTATGACTCTTCAATTGTATATATACTCTGAATGTATTTTAATGACTCTATAGTGTGATAATTTAACTGTGGATGTATATGTTTTTAACTGTATTTTGTATTTTAATATGTTGTGCCCTGCCTGAAGTCTTGAGGAGTGGGGGGAGAGAAAATAATAATAATAATAATAATAATAATAATTTGTAGAGAAGGCAACCCTCTGAATCATATCTTGATTACATCCCTGTAAGAGAAAAATTCTGTTTGTCCTAAATGAAATTGAGAATCCCAAAGGCCTAAAGCATTTACTTATGTGTTTATTTATTTGGTGTACATCCTGCTTTTCTACCAAAAATGGGACCCCAAGCACTTCACAGTAATATTAAATAAAAGAAGAATACAGCTGTAGCCCAAAACATGATCCACTATTAAAATAGATTTCAATTAAAACCATAATTCAGAACTGAGTATCTCAAGAACTGATGGCACATTAATGGTAGGAACAGGATAACATTGAGAGAGGAGCTGTGTTAAGGTGCATATCTTACCATGTCTATTTTTAGTAGCTGCTAGTTTGCATACTCACTTAGTATTCATGTTATCTTCTATTGGTTGGGCAACTTCTCTCTTCCTGTATCAGTCAACCTGCAGTTAGTCCTTCATTTTGTTCTCTGCAGTTCTGTCTCTTTTCTCCATGTTTGAAGGGCACATGCTGCAGATCCTTTTACCATGAGATGATATGAAACCTTTAATATTTATATGTAAACTGACTTCTTATGGTTTTACAATGAAGACTAAGAGGCTAAAGAGACCAACGATAAATGCTGGCATTGGGGTGGAGTGGGGGTGTGGCGACAACACACAGCATGCCCAACTCCACCTCAATGCCAGTGTCATGCCACCTGCCCACCCACCCAGATGGTGGGCAGCATCATGCTATTTCTTTGGCACAGCATTTAGACATGCTGCACCAAAGAAACCCTGAAAAGCTGCACCCATGGCGGCAAGAGCGGCTTTTTGCCACTCTAAAAAGGAGTGGCATTTTTCCAGCCCCATTTTGGGCTGGCAAAGCACTGTATTGGGACAGCAGCATGCAGTTGCCATGGCCAGAATCTAGTGCTGAAAGGGGTGGTGGCATGCCACTCTGTCAGGGTGGCCTGCTAAGCCCCTAAGAGACTTATTGCAAAAAATAAAATAAAATAAAATAAAATAAATAAAAATAAAAAAGAAAAAAGAAAAAATGGAGCTGGAGAACAGTGCCTTTATCCATGCATTACCGCATGATATTGTAGTGCTTTAGTTCTCTTTTAGGGTGATTGTTGTAAAAGTGTGTCTTTTTTTCCAATGGATTTTTCAGCTAGACAAAAGACATGCTTTTAAAACTATCTTTTGCAGGAAGAGAACGGAAATGCTATGACATCATGTAGTAAGGCATGGATAAAGGCGCTACTTTCTGATTCCATTTTCATTTTATTTTCTCATGTGATAAGGTTCTTTACCTGATTTATTTCTTTGCTAAACAATGTATGTGGGTGGAGGAGGACATATGAGACTGATTGTTGATCTCCTTCAACATATGAATACTGATTAGTCTACTTGTGAGATGCAGTATGATGACATTCCCTAATAAGCTGACGTGGTCTTTCAGAGCAGACCTACATGTTAGTCTAATAGACACAAAGCAGGGTTTGTCAAAATAACATAAATGTCGGAGTGAGGAAGGTGTTTGTAACAGAAAATCAACCCTCATCTGCTAGTTTGCTGCCACAACCTAACTTACCATATCATAACATTTTGCACACTGATTTAGAATTCTGGAATTGGTTAGAGCAGAATGGTAGGGGTTTGGGGTGAGTATTGAAAGACAGGGAAAGGACTAAGCATCCAAGTATCCACTGGGTAAGTGTAGATGGTTGAATCTTTGTGGATAAAAAATCCATGGATACAGAGGTCTAATTCACTAAGAGCTCTAATTCAAACTTCAGAAGGTAAACCCCAGCTCCCCAAACTTTCCAGTCTGGCCTGTTCTCTTTCCCCAGTTATCCTTCTGCTTGCAGAAGCCCTGCCAACTCAGCAGAGAAGTGGGGCAGAAAGGAGCTGTGATTCTCCAGCTATATGAAATGCATTCAGCTGGTTGTTTAAGATCTGGCTGAATTTCAGCTGGCACTTCAGCCAAGGAGCCAATGGAGTTAGGTGGCAATGCCACCTCCTTGATGTCATCCATCCTTTCGGAAGATGGTGGTGTAGGGATCCAACCTGCCAATTCAAACTGGCTCCTGACTCCTGTATTAAGCTAATCCTGCCCTTAAGGTAGGCCAATATTATTTGTTTTTTGTTTGTTTGTTTGTTTGCAAATGGGAACCCTAAGGCAGAAGGAACAGCAGTTTCGTAATGCTTTGTAGTGGTAAAACTGATGATCTACAAGCATGGCTGTTGTAAAAGGCTGAACAAAGTTTACCGAGAAAAACTGGTACATGAAATTAAATCTTAACTGCTAATTTTCAGCACAGGTGATACACTAAGACTCTTATTGAGCATATTTGAGAATGATTCTCATTTGACATGAAACCAATTATAGGTCTTTATTGACTGTTCCATATTGAGTGTCAAGCAGATAATAATTTAGTCAAATATCTTATTTTCCTTTACAGCAGAGTCTGCAAATGGATATCAAGACACAAATATCTTTCTCCTATTTCCAATTCTGGGCATCATGTCCAAGAAGGATATTGACAAGCTGCAATTTGTCCAAAGAAGAGCAACCAAGATGATCAAAGGTCTGGAAACCAAGTATTATGAGGAACAACTTAGGGAGCTGGATAATTCTGCCTGGAAATTAACCGGTAGCCACTAGAGCTGTATCAACAAGTGAGGCATATGGTCCTGTGTCACCAGTCCCAGTCAGTGAACTGGCCATAGCATTTTGGATCCTCTGACATTTCCAAACAGTTTCCAAAGGCAGCCCTATGTGGAGGGGTTTACAGTAATCCAAACAGGGTTCAATCAAGGCATCTATCAAGGTAGCCATATATCAAGGTAGCCAGAGCAGACATCCCCAAGAATAGAAAATACAAGAGATAACCTTTATCCTAGGGAAAATCTCTTCTAAAATACCCACTTGTGTTCAGGAAGAGGGCCTTGTGTGGCATTTTCCATATTTCCTTAGTAAAAAAGACTTATTCTGCATCCCATCTTTTTCTAGTATAATCTTGTGAGGGAGTAATCAAATGCTGCACACACTTCCTAATTGAGAAACATTGTTTGTATATTTTGATTCAAACTATGGGGAAAGAAATTCCACTTAAACATTAGGAAGAACTTCCTGACAGTAAGAGCTATTCGACAGTAGAATATGCTAGCCTCAGAGAGTGGTGGAGTCTCCTCCTCTGGAGGTTTTTAAACAGAGGTTGGATGGCCATCTCTCAGGAGTGCTTTGATTGTGTGTTCCTGCATTGCAGGGTATTGGACTGTATAGCTCTTGAGGTTTCTTCCAACTCTATGGTTCTATAATTCTATGATTCTCTCTGACACCCACCCACTTACCCAAAGTGGATATATTTTTACCATTTTATTTTGAAAGAAAGGAAATAGCACGTATGTACTACACACCAACCTGAAGTCTAATCATACCACACCTTTGTTTTTCTTCCTGTTGTCTTCCTCTACTTACCTTACATTTGTGCTTATTTCCCTAGCTTATTGATTGGTAATGTAGTGAGGTCATTTTACCGTCTGGATATAATCATCTCATGCAGAAAGTCTCTCCCTTCTTCTGATGGTAATATGTATTTCTTCCTTCAAAGTATAATCAGTCAGGCCTGCTGCAGTTATGAATCCACTCTTGCTCATTATTTTATTATTTTAGTTCTTATTTTATTAATTTATATCCCATTGATAATTTGTAATTTATATACCATTCAGCTGAGTGGGGCCTTGGACTTTTGTTCCCAAATCCTGTCTTGATGGCACCACTGTTACTAATTCTGTAAACCAGGGTTGGGCAACTGTGGCAGGTCCTTTTAGGTGACAGGGGACTTTTATGCTCAGGAATACTCTGGAATCTATCAATCTATCTATATTAAGCAGTGCATGGGGGATCCATGTTTGCAGAATACATGGATACAGAAGGCTGACTGTAGGTGATCATAATAAAATATTTTAAACAGTTTAAAATAAATACAAACATAAGATAAAGGTACAGCAACTGCCACACCCAGTTAAATACTGAAGGCCTGTTTAAATAATAATTCAAAAATTGTCAATATTTATAGGCTTTAAACCTATATTCCTGTTACTCAGAACTTAATGGATTATCATTTGGTTGGACTCCACATGGTTTTATTGTCTGTAAAAGAGTCCAAGGTTGCAAGGATGATGATGATGATGATAATAATAATAATCATAATAATAATAATAATTTATATCCTGCCTTCCTCCCATGGGATGCTTCCAACTCTGTGTATCTATGAAAAACATATCGAAGCATTTCCTTCGGAGTTTTTTTTGCACCTGGCTCATTAACCATATCAACTTCTGAATTGCAATGAGTAGGCTTTTTCTTTCATTGCTAAATGATACAAGGATTATTGTCATGTACAGAGGAGAGGTCATTTCAGCTGTGGTATACTGTTCCTCTTTCTCAATAAAGCCCAACTTGTGCCATCTTTGATGATAAGTAAAAAAAAATTGTTTTATTTTGTTAAAAGATATATTGGATGATTTTAACTGAACTCCATAATCTTCTGTTTTATTGTCATTTCCAAGGATGATGTTCTTTCTTAAGTTGTAGTTTTATGTTGAGAATAGAATCATAGAATCATAGAGTTGGAAGAGACCACAAGGGCCATCCAGTCCAACCTCCTGCCATGCAGGAACTCCAAATCAAAGCATCCCTGACAGATGGCCATCCAGCCTCTGCTTAAAGACCTCTAAGGAAGGAGACTCCACCACACTCCGAGGGAGTGTGTTCCACTGTCGAACAGCCCTTACTGTCAGGAAGTTCCTCCTAATGTAGAGGTGGAATCTCTTTTCCTGCAGCTTGCATCCATTGTTCCGAGTTCTAGTCTCTACAGCAGCAGAAAACAAGCTTGCTCCCTCCTCAATATGACATCCCTTCACAAATTTAAACAGGACTATCATATCACCTCTTAACCTTCTCTTCTCCAGGCTAAACATCCCCAGTTCCTTAAGGCGTTCCTCATAGGGCATGGTTTCCAGACCCTTCACCATCTTAGTTGCTCTCCTTTGGACATGCTCCAGTTTCTCCACATCTTTTTTGTAGCTGTAAACTAACCTAAATGTTGTGAGTCTTCTTTATAATTCTCAAATGTTTTTTTCTTAAAAAAACAACAACAACAGGAAGACCTGCAATTAACATAAACAAAAAAATCAAAAGAAAAAACAAAAAGAAATATGTAATATAAATATGCCCTATAAAGCACACACATACACACACACATATCTCAGTCTCAAAGGTGATATAATATCCCTTTGTGAAATGATCCAGGCTAACACAGCTACATCTTTGAATTCTAATGCTTTGCCAATGTAAAGCAAAATACAAAATGTGGGACTGATTCATTAGAGTCCAGTGACTGCCATTGGAGTGAACAACAGAGGAAAAGAAGAAAGATGAACAAGGGACTGAAAGGAGAAAAGCTATTGCCAGTCCATTACTAATATTTGATCCTGGCAGTGAACAAAGGTAATTTTGAAGGGGAGTTGAAGGCTTTCATGGCCAGCATCCATAGTTTTTTGTGGAGCTTTTGGGATATGTGGCCATATTCTAGAAGAGTTCCTTTCTGACATTGATGCCAGCCACAGATGCTGGCAAAATGTCAGAAAGGAACTCTTCTAGAACATGGCCACATAGCCCGAAAGCCCCACAAAAAAACCCTATAATTTTGAAGGCCTCAGCAGAAATCTCATTTAATGGATAAGGGGCATTAAGCAGTTTTAATTTACCTTCTACTCTGCATCCACCTCAGGGTACATTTCACTCGTGCTACCTGCAAATGGAAATAACAGATAAAAGTTACAAGAATGTGCATGTAGCAACTAGCTGGCAGATGTTCCCCGTCCACCAAGTCAGTAGTATTGTGTATATAATGAAACGTGAATATATTTGATTTCCTACTATTTTGGAGGGAGAGAGCTGTTAGCTGCTTGAATTTATACAAGCCCATATTTTCCCTTGCCTTTTCTCTTTCAAGTTCTTTCCCAATGAGGCATGACAGCATGAATTTCAGTCAGGATCATCTGAAAAGCAGAATATTTTCTCTAGTTATTGGTTTTCTTGAAATGCTGAGAGTGCACAATCCAGTATCAGGTCTAGAGTACAGCTGTGGTTCGCCATTACTTTTATTCTTATTACCCATGCTACCAGATGTTACTAACTGAAATTTGAATATAGGAATTAGGGTGTCTTTTTGGATAATGTGGCATGTTCTGAGCAGTGGTATTTTTTTCTCTCTCCCTTTTTTGCAATTACACTATTATGATCCTATCTATAGCGATTTCACTCAGATGTTTTGACCATTTGTTTGGAATTGTTCCCAGAGTTCCTATCACTACTGGAACTACAGCTGTCTCCTTTTCCCAGTGGTGCTGAATCTTCATTTTTAAATACTGGGTTTTTCATAATCTTACCCCTTTGTCTTTGATTCTGACATCCCCAAGGATTCATATGTATAATCCAACAGTTATGCTTGGCAATTGTTTATCAGTTTGAATCCTGAAGTCCCATAAAACGTTAAGACTGTTACTTCACCAGTTTTGACAATTTTTTCATGCTTATGTTCCCACCAGCTCCTTGCAGATGGTGAATGATGTTTTTTTTTTTTTTTTGCATAGATTCTAATGTTATCATTGCAACCACTTGGCAACTGTATTATTTATATTCAGTCTGAGCAGCCTTGCTGCATAGATTAATATGGTGAGCAACAATTTCAATAATTTTTTTTACATAGACAATATTTATTTCCCTTCATTATTTTTTCAATATTTGCCTCAGTGGACAGAGACCAGGTAGAAGAGTCACCCTAGTCTAGTCTCCCATGACAGAAAGTTTCACAGATTGACAGCAGTCACTGACAAGGCTCTGTCTCATGTTCCATGTATTCATAATTCTTAGCTGGAGAAATCAAACAAAACTTCACCAAATTGCAAATCCCAGAATTCTCTAGAATGTAGCCATGGCAGTTAAAATGAAATCATAATGCTATAACTGAGTGATGCGGAATGGCCCTAAAAGGTAGATGAGGAATTTCGCATGCTTTTTCAAGATCTACTTTTTGGTGTGCCTTAAGCTACTGCCTCATGCTCTGTGGTGTGTCTTGATGTAACAATGAGGAGGATGTGAGAAGAGTGTGTTTTGTGTCACCAAGCTTGTTCATCTTCAAAGAATGACACTTGATTCCAGACCATAAAGAACATATAAAAACAAGAACATGGCCTTGTTTTTCAGCTGTTGAGCCAGCTCTGTTTCTCTCATTCTACTCCTTTGATCCTCAACTGGCTGGCCTATGACCTCTGGATTATATTATATAGATTATATTCTTGTTTGACCTTCTTCTATTTTCTTGTTTTTGGTATTAATGCAGCTTGTGCATCTGTCTGATTAAACAGTGGTGTATCTGACCCACCTTTCTTTCTTTCTTTCTTTCTTTCTTTCTTTCTTTTTGCTTCTTTGCTTCCTTCTAAAAGTACCCATTCTCTTTTTACACTTAAAATACAAGCTGATAAAGGTGTAGGTTTCTCCCTGTTTGATAGAAAGGCCAGATAATTAGATCTGGGCACATCTGTCAATGATAGAAATAGAAGGGATGGATCATAACGATGCTATGTTTGTCCAAGAGCTGATGAACTTCTAATGCAAGCTTATCATTAAACCTGTAAGGAAATTCCACATTACCATTTCCTAGAATGGACTCACTGAAATGACTGGGGGCCTTATCACACATACATTTTCAGCCCAATCCAGGCACAGGACAGGATTGGACCAGAACAGGGGGAAACAGGTTTTATCGCACACGAAATTGCTGCTGCACTGCCACCCAACCATTACCTGTCCCCCATCTGTGCACGTCCCAGCGATTTTGGTAGTACGGAAGCTTTCCGTACTACCAGAATTGGCTGGTAGAGCACAGCTGGAGGACAGGTGATGGTAGGGTGGCAATGCTGCAGCATCTCATGTCTGAATCAGCATTAAAACTGCATGCAATAAACATCTTAGTCCTGCATCCCATGTCCCACAGCAGTCATACAGACGTTTTGGGAAAGACACAAACAAAATATAAAAGAAGTATCCTTTTTCTATTCTTGTTCACCAGCAAGCAGTATATAGTGACAAATGGCTTCTCAACTAGGAGGTAGCAAATAGCCACCAAGGCTACTCTTCAAGAAGCCATTTTTGGTTTAATCTGCATTGCAGAAATAATGCAGTTTAATATTGCTTTAATAGCTATGTCTTAATGATATGGAATTCTGAGGATTTGTAGTTCATTGTGACATCCGAGCTCTCTGACAGAGAAGGCTAAATATCTCACAAAATTACAAATCCTAGAATTCTTCCTTAGCATTGAGCCATGACAGTTAAAATGTTGCCAAACAACATTAATTCTGCAGCACAGAGTAGACCTACAAAGTGTAAATGTTGCTTTGGTAAACTGATGTTTTTGCTTGCTGATGTCCTAATCCAGCACTGTAACCACTACATCACAGTAACGCTCATTAAACCAACATTATTACAAACAAAACAAAAACAGCATGTTCTCCTTTCCTTACAAAGAAACTGTAGCAGGTGCCCCTGATTTTTCCTTCTGCTTGGAGAAATTGGACTCAAAAAACCACATGCATAATTGAGGCCATGTAGATAACTGTTATTGCTGTGTGACTTCAAGTTGTTTCTGACTTATGGAGATCTTCAGGCAAACCTCTCATGGGGATTTCTTGGAAAGTTTCTTCAGAGGGGGTTTGCCACTGCCATTCTCTGAGGCTAAGAGAGTGTGACTTGCCCAAGGACACCCAGTGGGTTTACATAGCTGAGCGGGGATTTGAACCTGGTTTCCAGAGTCATAGTCCAATGCTCAAGCCACACTGGCTCTCCATGTAGACAAGACCATGGTTAAAACCAAGAGGATGTGGGACGAAGGCAGTGCTGAAACAAAATGGCACTAATCTACACTCCTTGCAATGGAGAATTTTTACTACTTGGATTTAACCATGTAGATAAGGCCACATTTAAATCCAAGTAGTAAAAATTCTCTATTACAAGGAGTGTATATTGGTACCTTTTTGTTCCAGAACTGCCTTTGTCCCACATCTCCAACTCCCAGAATTCCATAGCCTTGAGCCAGGGCAGTTAAAGCGGTGCCAAACCGGGTTATTTCTCCAGTGTGGATGCAGCCTTAGTCTCTCCCTCACCAGGAGCATGGAACACCATCATTTGGGATGGCTGGTTTTTAAGGTGGGTTTAAGGGTCATTTGTGGTCATAGCAATAGAACCATAATCCCAAAAGAGAATATAATGGGAGTTACAATGCCCTAACTCTAACATACGACATTTTAACCAACAGGAAACCAGCCAATATTTTCAAATCCATTTGGGCTTACTCCCCTTTATCTCTGTGCTGAAATCAGCCTTGGGAAGCTGTCAGGACAATTTATGATAGGAGCAACAAAATGCACGTACTTACCCCAGCACTTATTGTAAAATTCAGGACAATTAAATAGATAGCAGTATTAATTTAGTAACAGAGGAAGATGTGAAATTCTATGAGGCTTGAGTTCTGTGTGTCTGTGTGAAATCTTTCTTGACTTGTGTTACAAATATCTCCTATTAGCTTTGGTGAGAGAACAGTGGCTCCTGGCTTTTGAGCTAGAAATTTGAGATTTGAAATAGAAATATGGGGTGACTAAATGATTCAGCTAATTTGTTTTTAGCACAGGCTGCAGTCTCTGATTTTTTCTTCTTCCTAGCACACATTCCAACCTGATTAGGAGTAACCACATCAGGAAAAAAAACCCAGGCCTGTGTATCACACAAGAATTCCTGTTGTACATTCCTGCATAGTTCCATTTAGCTCTAAAAGCAAGCGCTGACACCAGAATTTATTCTAGAAAGAGAAGGTACAGATGTGTCAAATTCCATTCCTTGATAAAGTGGAGGAGGATGGTGGAGGATGAAAAAGTCTTTGGTCAGGGATGGGTATATTTGGTAAAATTATACAAATATGTTTATTGAAAATATAGGTGAAATGAAATTGGGGATAAATGAAATGAGAAATAAAAACGATTGAAAACTGCATATGGTCTGTGCTTTCAGAGTTTGGCACTGAAATGTATTTTCAAACAACACTTCTGGAACATAATGTAAAACAATTATAAAACAATTATAAAAGTTGACCTTTGAACATATGCAGAATGCCAGTCCTTTACCACTGAATGAGAATGGACATGATTCATCTGTCACATATCCAAATCAGTAGGAAATACCCAAAACTACATTCCCCCCTCAAAAAACAAAAACAAAAACAAAAAACAGTGGGAATTTTTTGGGTGAAGAGTATCTTAAAGGCATCTGATCCTGTCTGATCTTGGAAGCAAAGAGTCAGCCTTGGTTAATACTTGGATGGGAGACCACCAACAAATGCCAGTTTTTGTAGGCACTTTCAGAGAAAGGAACTAGCAAATGTATGCTTTGCCTAAGAAAACCCTATGAAATTCATGGGGTTGCCATAAGTTGACAAGTGACTTAAAGATACACACACAAAGGACTGACACACACATGTAGCTATGATACACCTCTTGATGCAATCCCCCCCCCCAATCCACCCTTTCAGTGTGGCTGCCCCCCCCCCCAACATGGCCATTTCCAAGTCAATGGAAAGCAGAGGGAGCACCAGAGATATATGCAATTATTTTCCTTTAGCTGGACGCATTGTGAATGCCTCAGAGACCTCTTGCAGATCCTTGGGATGTTCCTGAAGATGACATTGTTGCTATGTGTGCAGATAGAGTAAAATAGCTGGGCACTCCTCTGTTGCTCCTCGTGTTTTCTGCTGACATGGAAATGGCAATCTTGGGAAGCTGCTGAAAAGAGGGGTTTGGTGAGAATTTTGGTTGTTGCATGGTTAGAATAGAATTCTGAACTCTGCAACAAAAATGTGGGTTGGGATAGCCTAAATTGACTTGCACCATTGTAACTCACTAACAGGACACCAAGCTATGGACTGGGGGAAAGGGGGAAAATGGAAAATGGAAAAAAGACAGCAGCAACTGCTTCATGTCAAGTGAAGCCATTCAAGTGAACCTCACCCCAAAATTTAAAGGACCTCTCAAATGTGATGAAACCTAACCCCCAAATAGGTTCAGCACTTTGTATAAAGCCTGTAAAACTCAGAATAAAACCGAGAGTGAATTCACTGCTCCACTGACATGGAAGAGAGCCATAGTTCACTGGGTAGAGCAATTGCCTTCTATGCATGACATATCTAGCCAGGGTGGTCACTTCCCCATCACCAGAAAGAAGTGGAAACAGAGATTTATAGATAAAGTTGGAAAGAATGGCTATAATTCATCACCTAGTTCAGAATGGGGAAGACTGTGATGAACTGATGTATATGTGTTCTCTTCCTACTGTCTTTGTGCTAAGCACTTCAAGGCCTCTGATGTTCTACTTTCTGAGGGTTCTTTTATTTATCAAATGGATTTGGACTGGACAACCCTTCAAATAGACCTTCAAATGGAGGGCTAGGCTTTGATTTCTCTTTGGGGAGAAGTGACTTCTCTAAAGTAGGAAACATTGCCACCCTAGGCTCAGTCTGGCACCTTGTAAGAAACCAATGCTTGAAGGACTGGGGCACAACTGTAAAGCCTCCACTCCCAAAAAGGAGCCTCAGTTTGAGTTTGGCCAACCATGTTCATATTTCCATCCTGTTTTATACAGCTAAAGCAAAAATATATGAATAGCTACCTCAAAATCCCTGAAAGTCCTTGGAAATGATAGCACCATACACCCAACGAAGAAGGCCCAGGAGATAGTTCATGAACTGTTGTTCATCTGATAGGTGATCTTAGATCTTAGCCTGAGAAACTGAATCACTATTAGCATGATAAATGGCAGCTGAAAAGTCAGCTGTTATGTGCTTGTAGTGTACTGGGAAAATAACATGGAAGCATTACTGTTTTGAATAACAATTCCTAGAATCTTCCGTCTGGTATGCCCATGTTCAGTCTTTGAGTGGGAATTAACTTTCACTGTTTGTGTGACGGCAAGGACAATGTCCTCATGTTTTTACATGTGTATTTTAACCCTCATTCTCATCTACCACAAACTTACTGTAAGGGCTGAGAATGTAGCCCATGCTTTCTTTAGCAATGCAGTTTTAAAAATGCTGAGCAGCCCCATGGGGCACAGAAACCACCTTTTATGCAACAGTGTTTTCATAAGCTTTTGTTCAAAACTGCATGTTTCTCTTCTTCTTTTTAATTTTTTTTTCATTCTGACCACTTCTGTTGCTATTGTGGTGCAAAATTAGCTGTTTCTCCCAGAAAGGAAGGAAACTTCGGGAAACAGGTGACATAATATGAGGCTAGGCTTTCAAAGCACATTTCCGCCACAAGATCAAATTTATTCCCTATCAGATTTTAAAGAAGGAAATGGCATGTTATTTTGGTGTATTCCTTGGCAGCAGGACAAGACATTTTAGAACAAAATGCTTCCTTGGCTAGAGGAAGATTCAGTTATTCCCCTATGTCAGGCTGAGTTTGTTGTGGGTTATGTTCTTTGTAGAGACAAAGGTTGATTGAAAATGGCCTCCCCATATTCTTGACCCTATTCGCAGGTGGTGATATGGAGTGGGATTTCATTGATTATTCTTAGTGGCGGAAAGAACTACATGTCAGAAAACTTATCTACTTGGAAGTTTTAATTCAAGTAATGCTGGAAAAAACTGCATGATATTGTATGTAGGGTATGAAGTATAGATGTGATTTTGTGTAAGTCTGATTTCAGTGGTTTGGAAAGGGGCATGATTTGACGTGGGTCACTTTAGGCTTGACTCATTTTTATTTGGGTCCACAATGAAAGCTTTCCCCCCTTAAATCTACAGACACAAACACGGAGGGAAGAAATTAGTTTTTATAGTCATTTAATTGTGAGCATACAGATTTTATTTTGACAGGATACAAAGGAACCATACAGGTTGAGTATCTCTTATCTAAATAATAATAATAATAATAATAATAATAATAATAATAATAAATGAATGATATCTGGAATTCCAAAATCTGAAATATTCCAAAATCCAAAATTGTTCACATAGGCGGCTGAGAGATAGTGGTTCAGTGTATGCAAACTTTGTTTAATGCACACAATTATGAAAAATACTGTGTATAAAATTACTTTCAGGCTATGTGTATAAAGTGTATATGAAGCAGAAATTAATTTCCTATTTAGACGTGGGCCCATCTCCAAGATGGCTCATTATGCATATGCAAATATTCCAAAATCTGAATAAAAGTTGAGACACAGATATTCAAAATACAATTTCCTTGTTGATGCTCCTTTTTGAAAATGTTTACTTTTTGATGTACACTGGTCTTAAATGCTTTCAACTTCCCTTAAGTGATGTCTTAGTGTAGCCAAGTATATGCTTGGCTATGTAGTGCTGTGGTGCTAGGTTTGTTGTACTAACCCTGATGTCATTTTCAGGAAACATTTTTAAATAAGAATTTCCAAGCCTAACACTGATGCTATGTGAGAGAGAGTGAGGCAGAAAACCCTTTATTTGTTATGGACAAACAGAAATAATTCTTGTTGACAACACAAATGTTACAACATTAAAAGGAATGAGAGCAGAAATGTGAAATGATACTCCTGGAACTGACAATCCATGCATAGATGAAAGAGATCTATGATCAGCCTGTTTTGTCTGTGTCATTTCTCAGTGTGTGAATGTCATTCATTGCTCCCCCCTACAAGCCACTGTCAATACTGTGACTATAGTGATACTGTCATAAAACCTGCTACTTCTGGAGATCTAACCTATTATTACCAGAAGTAAGATAGTAGTTTCATTCTAGGCATAATCTTGATAGGGTAATTTAGGAGTTTCTCTTGGTAAGTTCTGAAGACAATGGTAGGCATGTATGTATTTAAATACATCTCTCCCATGCACCGTTGTGAGTTCTCAGGGTGGCATAAAATTAAAGCCATATATACATTTTAAAACAATTCCAGGTAAAAACAATAAAATAATTTAAATAGGATAAAATCATGTTAAATAAATCACTTGGTTAAAACAGCAAAGGCTTAAAAAAGGCTTAGACAATTAAAATTATTTTAAAAAGGAACAAGATTAGAGCTTTAAAAAAAGGCATGTTTTACCTTGATACCTAGGAAAAAAAGATTAATGTTAGCACCAACTGGGTGCTCCAAGGTGAAGACATTCCATAAATAGGGTGATACAGTAGAGGAAGCACTTTCCTGTATCTGCATAAGGTATCGTTCCCACCAGTGGAATATGGAGCAGAGCCTCATCAGTAGATCTTAGCTCTTGGGCAAGTTTGGCCCCGTTCCCACTACATTTGGATTCGAAGTGTGATGCGGGCTATATGACCCTTGTTCACACTCAATCGACTTCCGATCCTCATCGGATCGATTAGTGGAGGAAAGGACCGGGTTAAAAGCAAATTCCCCGGGCTTTCCTGACATTAGTTTTAAAGTGGTCTTTTTTGGAAAACACGATTCTGAAGCGTTTCCGGTAAGTGGGAACGCTGGTCAGAATCGTTGTTGTTGTTGTTGTTTTTTTGAGGGGGTATTGATCGCAAGATCAATCTTGTGCATTTGTGATCTTGTGCATTTGTGATCTTGTGCATTTGCGATCTTGCGCATTTGTGATCAGTACAATGAAGAAAAAGAAAAAAAAAAAACCACACTTGCTCCTGGGGGTCCGTCCTTCCTTCCCCTCTTCCTTCCTTTTTTTCTCTTTTTCTTCATTATACTGATCACAAATGCACAAGATCACAAATGCACAAGACTGCATTTGTGATCTTGTGCATTTGTGATCAGTATAATGAAGAAAAAGAGAAAAAAAAAAGAAGGAAGGAGGGAAGGAAGGAAGGACCCCCCCCCCAGGAGCAAGTGTGTGTTCATTTTCTTCATTATACTGATCGCAAATGCACAAGATCACAAATGCACAAGATTGCATTTGTGCATTTGTGATCTTGTGCATTTGCGATCAGTATAATGAGGAAAAAGAGAAAAAAGGAAGGAAGAGGGGAAGGAAGGAAGGAAGGAAAGAAGGAAGGAAGGAAGGAAAGAAAGAAAGAAGGAAGGAAGCCCCCACCCCCAGGTGTGTGTGTGTGTGTGTTTTCATTCATTATACTGATCGCAAATGCACAAGATCACAAATGCACAAGATCACAAATGCACAAGATTGATTTTGCGATCAATACTCCTCCAATAAAAAAAAAATTCCCCTGCGGGAAGGGGATGGGGCGCTAAGGGCTGTCACCTTACATGGCAGCTCCAGTGGGAACGACAAGTGATCCCAGCTAAGAAAGCGGTTCCAAACAAGGTCCCTTTTCATAGTGTGAACGAGGGGCCTTTTGATGATGATGATGATGATTTATTTTGGAATCGCTTTCATAAGCGGAGCACAGCCCAGTTCCAATGCGGGGTTTTCCACAAGTGGGAATGGGCCCTTTATATATAGAAAGAGAGGAGATCCATCAGTTACTGAGGTCTCTAGCCATTTAGGGCTTTAAAAGTCAGCCAGAGCAGTTCCTGTAAGACCAGTTTTGTCTCTAGGATAACTCCAGTCAACAATATGTTGTATATAGATTTTGATATGCTGTGAGGCACCACATAGTCTGTGGATATGTAGTTTTGAGAATTAGAGATGTCTAACAAAAAAATCGTCATCAAACTACAATTCCTGCAGATATAATGGAGAAGCCATGACAATTATAGCAGTGTAAAACTGCCATAAATCTGGAGAAGAAATGCAGATTTCAGCAGGAATTTTTTGCAGGGGGGTTGGTGAAGTTTCTACGTACCTAATAATTGCAAGAGAACAAATATACTATCATTGGTACATATGGTAGTGCAGGCAGTTAGGCATAGGGACTGGACTACTGAGCTTGATAGACCTGGTCTTTAATTTATTTGGATGCCAGATTTATGCTGTATTGTTTCTCAATTGGTAGATATGCTTCCAATCGAACAATAGCCCCTATGTCCAGACAATGTGTCTCTGCCCATGAGCAGTTCCCTTCACCCCTCCAGACCATAATTAATTGCATCACTGCTAAAGTCAACTTCATCCTTCATTTCTCATTAAAAAACACATTAGAAGAATGGACTACATGGTACACTACTCTTCCCCCCCCTCCTAGAAAAATTGGTATAACAACAATTACAGGACTGGAGTAATTTACAATCTCTTAGTCATACCCTCCTCTTCTGGGTTATGGATATAATAATAATGGATTCCATCTGCATTGGCCTAGTAATTTTCATATATACAAACTCAGGTGGAAAAAACAACCCTTTTTGCTATGAAATAAGATCTAAATTCAAAGGATCACAAACTCATTACTGCTAACTTTTATTTTGGAATATATATGACACCTTCTAGTCACAACTGCATCACACTCTGGAATTCTGTACAGTTTTCCATGGGGCTTAAAAAATGAACAAGCAGTTCTGTCATCAGACTATTGGTTTGTCCGTCAGAGTTTATGGCTTCATCCATTGAGCGGCTAAAACTGCTGAAATGCAGGAGAGGGTCTACTTCTCAGAAATGCATTTGCAGAAGACTGCCTGCACATTTTATCTTGTACCTCTAGTTTTACAATGACTAGAATCTTGCTTAAAAAGGAGGTAAAAAGGCCAGAATTCACTGTTACAGTCTACACTATGAAAACTTTACCCATATTTAGCTAGATAGCAGAAGTGCTAAGACATTTGTTGATGTTGTGTGCCTCCAAGTCATTTTTGACTTATGGTGACCCTAAGGTGAACCTATCATAGGGTTTCACTTCCATATGTCACCATCCTGTTTCTGCAGTGATTTTTAATTCTATTGGCAATGACATCATCATTCCATCTCCTCCCTGAAAGTGAAGTCTATTTAACTGGTCACCAGCCTCTGTGTATATTTCCTTTCTTTTCACTTAAGCCAGGATGGGTACTTGATGCATATGTTAGAATAACAAGTTCCATTTCTCATGGCCTCAGTAAGGCAGTTGATTGCCTCCAATGCAACTGTAAGCTCTTCTGTTTTTATAGCATTATGTGTTGATGCCATTGTTGAGCTTTGGGACTTGTGTTCTGCTGCTCTAAAGGTGACAGACTTAAACCATTTAAAAGATTTCTCTCTGTCCCTGGAACATGGTATTAAGGGTAATAGTAACCATGGAAAGCTTATGCCAGAAACCATTACAATGATCAAACAGAGGCCAGAGAGTTCAGATGCTAGGAGCAAATTCATGAATGATAGTGCGAGAGACCAAAGAGCTGCTGGGTCATCTGAAACAGCAGAAGGAGGCAAACTGCTTTTGTGCTTTCATTTTACAAAGTACCACATGCTGAGACAGCGTTCATTAACAAGTATCCATTTTCCTGAACAATGTGAAGCTCCAGGGACAGTGCCACTAGACACTGGGTTCAGGAAGGGCACTGGCGAAATTTACGATGCCTTTGAAAAACTGGATTTATAAAAATGCAAGGAAAGCAGAGACATGTTACAATCAAAATATACTCCAAAGGAAGATTCAAGATAACCTTTGGCTTTCTCTGTCTTCCACCACTGCCACGGAAAATGTATTCCCCACTCAGTTCAGAACAGAATTCTGCTGGTTCCCTGGGCTATTGCCTATACTTCTCCAGTATTGCACAGCAGAGGCAAGGGAAAACAGACAAAATTTTATGTCTAGACTGTTTCAAAGCCCATAATATCTTCCAATATGAGCCTGCCCAAGATTTTTTGGAAGGCTTTCTCTCCATCCCACCACCCTCACAGTTTCATCTGGTGAGGATACGGGAGAGTATCTTCTCAGTGAATGCTTGTATAGGCTTTGGACATCCTTTCTAGGAAGGTTTAAGATCAGCCCTGGTGGCACAGTGGTTAAATGCCTGTACTGCAGCCACTCACTCAAAACCATAAGGTGGCGAGTTCAAGACCAGCAAAGGGCTGAAGCTCGACTCAGGCTTGCATCCTTCCGAGGTCGCTAAAATGAGTACCCAGATTGTTGGGGGGCAAATAACTTACAATTGTAAACTGCTTAGACACTCCTTAAGGGTATGAAGCAATATATAAATGAAGCTGTTTGTTTGTTTGTTTGATTGGCACCTGCTCTGTATTCTTTTCACTGGCAGGCAAAGACTTTCCTGTTCAAAGAGGGTTTCAGCCTTTAACTGATTGGAACAGAAGGATGAGCTATGGATATGCTGTTTTCTAGATGTATTTATATTTTTATTTTTAAAATATTTTTTTAAAAATTAGATTGCTTTATGCTTTTAGAACATTTGTACCACATATGGTTTCAGGTGCTTTGTTTAACTTCAATTGCAAGCTGTTCTTGTTCTCATAATAGGAGAAAGGTGGGATATAAATTAAATAAAATACAGTATTGCATCAATGTACACTGAGAGAATATGATACTAGTGTAGTGATTGATTCAAGACCAGGAAAACCCATAACTGCAGGCCAGTGGGATTTAAACAAGGGCAGAATGGTCTGTATGGGCAAAATGTGGTTTCATTTTCTTCCATGGATATGGAACAGATCTCAGAACAGGTGTTTTGAAACTCACCCAGTTCAAAAGAACCAGAGAGCTATCCATTCT
The DNA here is from genome assembly GCA_034509955.1 of Urosaurus nigricauda. Taxonomy (NCBI): domain Eukaryota; kingdom Metazoa; phylum Chordata; class Lepidosauria; order Squamata; family Phrynosomatidae; genus Urosaurus; species Urosaurus nigricauda. The sequence goes on along the minus strand of JAOEGL010000001.1, from coordinate 352,084,666 downwards.
TGCAAATCCCAGGTTAGTTGGAATGGCTTGTGACCTTAGTATGGCTAAGGGAAAGATTTAAATGTAACATAAAGGCCAGACCAACACCAGAAGGTGGCATGATTGGGCAGTTGTCATAGGCCCACCATTGCAGATGCTAATTGGCCACTGCTTCATTTACCCACAATGTCCTGCAGTGAGTGATGTTGAATCTGTAGGGGACTGTGGGTAGTGATAATGGTACCCATGCTGCACTTATCAGGATATTACAAAGATCTGTCTGGTAGTCCATCCTATATTATCCTCCTCCTCCTCCTCCTCCTCCTCCTCCTCCTCCTCCTTTATTTATATAGCGCTGTAAATTTACACAATGCTGTACATACAATCTTATATTTAGACAGTTCCCTGCCATCAGGCTTACAATCTAAAAGAGAAAACACAAAAGGAGAAGGGAAAGGTGGTGGGAAGGGGATGAGGTCCAGTTGTTCTTCTCTCCTTCTGGGGCTTGGACCAAGGCAGATGGAATAAAGGAGGGCTTGGCTTCTTAATACATAGTTAAAAGGAGGCATCCTGGGCCAGACGGCACAATCCTGGGAACACTTCCCTAAACAATATAGTTTTTAACTTAATTTTGAATCTGGTTAGAGAAGTGATGAGGTGCACATGCGGGGGAAGAAGGTTCCAGGAGTGAGGGACAGCAAGTGAGAAGGGACAAATCCGGGACAGGGGGCAGTGGAAATCCTCGGCTGGGACAGGAGACAACAACAACAATAATAATAATTTATAACCCACCCCTCTGAACAAGCAATTGGGGTGGGGTACAACAAATTAAAACAACAACAGTTAAAATAGATCAATCACATCCAAACCTCCCTCCCCTTGACTACCAGAATGGAGGGTATGAGTAGGAATGTAGGATACTATACTGTTGAGCTGTCATAAACAAGAGGAAAGAAGGGAGGGGAAATAAAATAAAATGTGCCAGCATCTTTAAGACTAACTGGTTTTTATTTTTGCATGAGATTTCATGGATATAAGCTCACTTCTTCAGAAACAGTACCAAGTGGATGCAGTACCAAGTGGATACTCAGTACTGCATCCAAAGTAGTGGGTTTAAATCCATGAAAGTTCATAGAATCATAGAATCACAGAGTTGGAAGAGACCACAAGGGCCATAAAATGTAATGGTTTGAGTGTCAGACTAGGACTCTAGAGATCAGGGTTCCTTTCCCTGCTTGGCTATGGAAAACCACTGGGTGACCTTGGGGGAGTTGCACACTATCAGCCCCAGAAAATCCCATGGTAAATTCACTTTAGGGTTGTCATAAGTCAGAAACTACTTGAAGGCACACAACAAAAGAGAAGAAAGACAAAGTATTAAATACTTTAAAAAATCTGAATGGTTATTGGAGAAAAGGTACAAGATTTTTAATTCAGTGGGACAGAAAATGTATTTGGAAGCAGAATTTATTATGTTTCCCATTTCAACAGAAAGAATTTTCACTTTTGGTAGTATATACATAGAGTCCTTGGTTTGAATTTCCCATTGATTTCTCAGAACGTTTGGAATAGGTCTCTTGTTCTTCCTTTTTTGTTGTTGTCCTCTATCTCTCTGCATTTATTGTTGTAGTATTTGTCTTTATCTAGTCACACCATTCATTGAACTGTAGTAAGCATTTGTTGAATGTAGCAAGGATGGGGACACTCTATGATAATAAAAACAATATAATTCAAGATCAGGAAGGAATAAAATGACGCTGGATGCAGTACACAGAAGAGCTATATAAAAGGGATAACAAACTGAAAGACATATGGATCAAAGAGTCATATGAAGATGAACCCCAAACTCTAAAAACAGAGGTGGAAGCTGCAATTAGAGAAATGGGAAAAAATAAATCACCAGGAACAGATAATAGCCCAATTGAATTGCTTCAGTCCACAATAACAGAATCAATACTAGTGCTAACCAAAATATGTCAACAGATATGGAAAACAAAATGATGGTCAACAGATTGGAAACAATCAATATACATTCGCATCCACAAAAAAAGGAGATAGAAAAGACTGCAGCAACTATAGTACCATAGCTCTAATATCTCATTCAAGCAAAATCATGCTCAAAATTCTGCAACATAGACTCCAACCATACATGGAAAGAGAAATCCCAGAGATGCAAGCAGGATTCAGGAAAGGAAGAGGCACTAGGGACCATATTGCAAACATATGGTGGCTAATGGAGCGCACCAAAGAATTCCAGAAGAATAATAATAGTAATAATAATAATAATAAGGTTTATTTATAACCTGCTCCTCTAATAGAATACTTGGAGCGGGGTACAGCAAATTAAAAAAAATACAAGAATAAAACAGCAGTCAAATCCCTTCCCAACCTCCCCCCCTTAAGACTAGATTAAATCAAAACTAGTTAAAATTGACATCAGTTAAAAATTTTTAAAATAATAAAAATAAAGTGCAGTTGATGGGCAGTACGAGTGAAATACCCAGTGGGTGGGATCAGAAGGTTTGAACAGAGGGACAGCTAGAGTTAATCCCCGGGTGCCATTTACATTTTCATTTTCATTATTCGGGTCGGGGGTTGGAGATATATTATTCCCTCTTCAGGTCAGCATGTGCTTTATAGACTATAGCAAGGCCATTGACTGCATAGATCATGAAAGACTATGGAATTCCCTTAAAGACATGGGATTGTCAATACATCTGATAGTTTTAATGAAGCATCTTTACTCAGGACAGGAGGCCACTGTCAGGACAGAACATGGAGAAACAGAATAGTTCCCAGTTGGCAAAGGAATCAGATAAGGCTGCATTTTCTCACTCTATCTGTTCAACTTGCATGGAGAACATATTAAACGAAAAGCAGGATTGGACACAGAAGAAGGAGGAGTGAAACTGGAATATTAAAAATCTAAGATACGCAGACAACACCATACTATTAGCCGAAAAAAAAAATCACAGACTTGGAACACCTACTAAGGAAGATCAACGAAGAAAGCGCAGATTTGAACATAAGGAAAACAAAAATAACAACCACAGAAAATTTACACAGATTCAACCTAGACAATGAGGAAATAGAAATAGTAAAATAATTTTCATACCTGGGATCAAATATTGATCAGAGTGTAGACTGCAGTCAAGAAGGTTGTAAGAAGACATAAGAATGGGAAAGGCAGCTATGAGAGAACTAGAAAATATCCTAAAATGTAAAGACATAAACTGAATATGGAAGTTAGAATCATACAAGCCATTGTATTCCCTATTACCATGTATGGATGTGAGGGCTGGACAGTTAAGAAAGTGGATAGGAAGAAAATTAATTCATTTGAGATGTGGTGCTGGAGAAGAGTGCTGAGGTTACCATGGACAGCCAAGAAATCAAACAAATGGGCCGTAGTGCAGATCAAACCAGAAATCTCTCTGGAAGCCAAGATGACAAGACTGAGGCTGTCGTACTTTAGCCACATTGTGAGGAAGCATGACTCCCTGGAAAAAACAATAATTCTAGGAAAGGTGGAGGAAAGCAGAAAGAGAAGAAGGCCACATGCTAAATGGATGGATTCTGTTAAGGAGGTCATGGGTATGAATTTGCAGGACCTGAGCAGAGCAGTGGAGCATAGGGAGCCTTGGAAATGTCTCATCTACATGGGTTGAGATCGACTCAAGGGTAGATAACAACAACAACAACAAAGTATATACATGTTTGTGTCCTGCTGTAGTTTTTCTTATATGCGTAGCAGACACTTTGGTTTTGCCCTCACTATTGTTTGAAGTCTGCTTGTGATTTCTCCATGCTGTCAGAGCGCCAGTCATTGTTTTGCTGCTGGAAATGATCAAGGAAATTCCCTTGCTTCTAATTGAACTTTCAGAAGGTTACTGTTTATATAGTCACCCCCCCCCCCTCGCCCTCATATGAATTACAGTAGCTTTCCAAGCTCCATTTTCTGGCAAATAAATCACTGAAGTTGATCAACACTCCACAGTTGTATCGAGAGTCTGGAAATGAGAACCATGATTCCAGTCTGAAGAACAATTGGGATCAGAGATTAAACCAGGAGTCAGGATTAGAAAGCAACCCAGGATTTCACAATTAAAAGAAATACCAGCAACACAGAAGCACAGCAGCATTGAGGTAGACCTGAAACAAAGAACTGAAATGAATTCATGGAATGCCCTTTCCAATGGCCAGCTCAGGCCAATAGGCATTGAATCATGAAACGATACTGATTCAGCTCACCACAGCAAATTATGCTTGCCAATTCCTGAGAAAAGCACCAAAGCAGAGACTCAAAGTATGACCTGAGGAATTTGATTTTGATCCTCTTTATTATGTTTTTCAAGCATAATTTTTGATGTAATGCATATTGTAGGCAAAATGTGTTACTTTTTCTGTGTCTTATTTGCATGCCACTCAGTATAATAGTATAGAAATTCAATATCATGGTCTGACCTGGGAGCAGATGATTCAGTGGGTATCTGGAATAGGTTCTTAGCCCAGGATAGCAGAATGGTTCCTTGGTACCATCTCCCACAGTTTGGAATTCATCATCAATTTCCTGATTTGCTTAGGGATCTTTTGCTTGTGAAGCAACAGAGACAGTGGCTAGCATGTATGTGGAGGAAACCTCTGGCTATATCCATCCAAAGATGGCACACAGCCCATTTTAGATAATTATCTTATGGCAATGACGGTGGCAAAGTCAGCCTACTTCCTGACACTATTGTGTCTCTGCAATGCAAACCAGTGGAATTGTATTTTCAAGCACTGAGGGGGCCTCTTAACAATCTCTCTTCTTACACCCAAACAAGATCCATTGTTCTTGTTAATGAATTTCCTCAAAACTCATTTTGTTAATGTGTACAAGGCCAGGGCTTTTGTAACCATGCCATAACAACGCGGACATTTGAGAAGTCTGGAAAGAAATCCAGTGCACTCCCTGACTTAGTGCCAAAATTAGCTTGTCTGTCAGGATGGGATGAGCAAAGAAACCGACCTTTTTGCAGATGGTGGAGCAGAAGCTGCGTAGGAAGTTGGTTGCGCTGACACAGTTGAGATGGCAGAGATGCCTGAGGTGTCTGTTGTATGAGCTGAAAATATGCTGCATGAGAAAGTCCCCATCCCTAGACCTCTCAGACAAGACAGTTGCCAAGCAAACTACAAGATGGGTCTGTTCTTGCAGTGACAGCTGCAGGAAACTATGATGCAGCCTCTTGACCACTGCTGACTGGGATATCACGTTTTCCCCAAGGGTACCCATGTGCAAGGGAAAAATGGAGTTTCCCTTCCACATGCTTAAATTCCGTCATTTAAAATCTATTCAAGCAATAATGGGGCTTTTACAAAACATGCTTTGGATACAAAAGGGAATCCCCCCCCCCATGTTTTGAAGCCCAGAGTAATGAAAATAATATTATATTTTATTTTTTATTCTGCCTTTTCCCCAGTAAAGGACCCAACACAGTTCACAACACAGATTAAAGCAAAATACAGCAAAAATAGTTCAGAACAGTCAAATTATTCATCTTTTTAAAACAGTGACAATCTAAAAGTTTTAAAGTATGTAAAACAAATGATTCATCCTTTTAAAATAGTGACAATCTAAAACAGTTTTAAAGTACGTAAAACAGAGGCTGAATGGCCAATTATGGATGCTTTGATTGTGAGTTCCTGCATGGCAGGGGGTTGGACTGGATGACACTTGTGGTCTCTTTCAAATCTATGGAAATTATCACACAGGAGAGGAAAGTGTCCTTCTTCTGTGCTTAAATCATGGCTTAAATCATGTTAATCGTGTGATGGGGGGGGGGAGATTATCACACACCCCTGCACTTATCCTGTTCTTCTCCCATCTGTACACAGTAATGGACCTGTCATTGGGTATTAACATGAGTACTGTGATTCTATAATCAGTTAAAGCACTATTGGACCTTTGACACTACTTTAACTGTCATGGCTCAATGCTATGGATTTTTAGGAATGGTAGTTTGTTGTGGCACCAGAGCAGAGCACACAACAAACTACAGTTCCCAGAATTCCACAGCACTGAATTATGGCAGTTAAACTGGTGTCAAACTGGATTTTTTTCTGAAATGCAGATGCAGCCTCAGACTGCATTAATTCTTCAGTGTGGATTAGACCTCAGTCACTGTTAGAATAGATGTAAGTGGATGCCAACCAGATCCAGGGAGCTTGGAGAAATTGAATTTTCTTTTTGATTTTCCACCAGGATATAGACCTAGTTTAGGTGCTGAAACTGTCTTGGCATCCAGTCACACTACATAATTCTAGTGCTATTATTCTGTGCTGGTTCTGTCAGGGCATCACTAGGGTTGGTATCACACAGTGTGGTAACTCGTGGGGTCAACCCCCCCCCCCCATTCTCCTCCTATGCCACAGAATCCTTAGTAAAGTAGCCATGTTGGCCAGCAAAGTACAATAACATCCCCAATCCACAAAACAGTGGATGTGCCTTCTCGTTATGTGGCCGAAGTATACGTATGCTTAACTCTTTGTTAGAATGTGAAGAAAGGTTATTCAGATGGTGAAAATAATCCTGGTAGAATGTGGGTTGAATCTTTGTTGCACACATGCATTTAGAATGCACCCAAGTAAGTGGGGGGAGGGGACTGCCACCCCCCCCCCCACTTAACTTAGAATAATTGATCTCAGGTTCCCCCTTCCCAAGTTTTTCTAAAAGATTCACATTGTCATCTGTGTGAATAACCAATGCAAATAGACCTGGGATAAACCAGGATAAATTGTTGCATGCCTTGATTCAGTTTTTATTCACAGTGCTGATATGTATGAGCTACAGAACACACAGGAGATTATCAGATGAGAGCTGGGAGCGAATCCTATCCTTATCCTGTCCATGACAGTGATCACACAAAAGACATTCACACATTTGGTCTGATCGTGCCATTAAACTGTCAGTGAAGTGGAATTGTATTAACGAATTCTTCTGTTAATACAAAATAAAAGGCAAAAGTGGGACAATTCTACTTCAATGATGGGACAATGAAAGGATAAGTATGATGTCAGGTGAAAGTTTTTCACATGATCGCAGTCAATCACAGTTTAATACAAGATACTGACAGGATAAGTGTGCTGTCGTATGAAAATCTTTTCAGAATCATGCCATAAGGATGGGATAAGGATGTTCCCTATCTGATAATCTCCATAGAGATGTGAATAGTAGTAGTAGTAGTAGTAATAATAATAATAATAATATTCACTTGTATCCCGCTACTCCAAAAAGATTGAAGCGGCTAACAATAAAGCATCCATAAAATACAACAAACATACAATAAATGTCTCATTGTCCATTGTATCCCAAACCCTCCCAACCTTCCCATCCATAATAAAATACAATTAAATTATTAATAGTTGTTAAAACAGTTAGTAAAAGCTGAGCAGAGGCAGTGGGTGGTTCCTAAATAATTAGTTAAATTGACAGGGGGTTGTTGGAATGTTAAGCTGGGAAGGCCTGCCAGAAGAGATATATCTTGATTGCCTTTTTGAAACTTTCAAGGCTGATGATATATCGAATCTCCTCTGACAGGCTATTCCATAACTTAGAATCGTAGAATCATAGAGTTGACCCCCTGCCATGCAGGAACTCCCAGCCAAAGCATCCCTGACAGATGGCCATCCAGTCTCTTGGGAGTGGCCAAAGAAAAGGTTCTCTGAGTAACCACAGCCAGGCTAGTTTTGGCTGGCTGCAGTAAGTTCTTATTAGAGGACCCTAATGTATGGGGCAGATTATGGCAGATTATGGGGCAGATTCAGGCATCACTGAAACCTGGTGGGATGAGTCTCATGATTGGAATGTAGAAATAGAGGGATATAACCTTTTTAAGAGAAACAGGCCAAGCAGGAAAGGAGGAGGAATAGCATTATATGTCAGGGATATTTACACCAGTGAAGAGATCCAGGAAGTCAATACTGGAAGCCAGGTGGAGAGCATCTGGATAAAAATTAAAGGAGAGGGAAATAACAGGGATGTTACTGTGGGAGTCTACTACAGACCCCCAACTCAGGCAGAGGAATTGGATGATGCCTTTCTAGAACAGATGACCACACAATCAGGAAGGAGAGATGTAGTAGTGATGGGGGACTTCAACTATCCGGATATTTGCTGGAAGTCAAACTCAGCCAAATCCTCAAAGTCTAGCAAATTCCTCACTTGCCTGGAAGACAATTTCATTGTCCAAAAGGTGGAAGAGGCAACAAGGGGATCAGCCATTTTAGATCTTATCTTAACCAACAGGGAAGACCTAGTTGATGGGGTGCAAGTGGTTGGATCCTTAGGTGGGAGTGACCATGTTCTCCTGGAGTTTGTTATGCAGTGGAAGGGAGAAGCTAGGCATAGTCAGACACGCACTCTAGACTTTAGGAGAGCTAATTTCAATAAACTTAGAGAAATACTGGGAGTGATCCCATGCTCAGGAATACTAAAAGAAAAGGGAGTTCAAGACGGATGGGAGTTTCTCAAAAGGGAGATATTGAAGGCACAATTTCAAACAGTTCCAATGAGGAAGAAAAATGGAAGATGTCTCAAGAAGCCAGGATGGATGACTAAGGAACTTTCAAATGAGCTAAGTTTTAAACGGAACATGTATAAGAAATGGAAAAATGGAGAAATCACGAAAGAGGAATTTAAACAAATAGCCAGCACATGTAGGGGTAAAGTCAGAAAAGCTAAAGCGCAGAATGAACTCAGGCTTGCTAGAGAGGTTAAGAACAATAAAAAGGGCTTTTTTGGATATGTCCGCAGCAAAAGGAAGAAGAAGGAAACAGTAGGGCCACTGCGTGCAGAAGATGGCAAAATGCTAACAGGGGACAGAGAAAAGGCAGAATTACTCAACACCTTCTTTGCTTCAGTCTTCTCAGAAAAGGCAAAAGGTGCTCAACCGAAGGATAATGGAGCAGAAGACAGAATAGGGGAATTTCAGCACAGAATAAGTAAAGAGATAGTACAGGAATACTTGGTTAACCTAAATGAATATAAATCTCCAGGACCAGATGAACTACATCCTAGAGTATTAAAAGAACTAGCAAATGTAATATCAGAGCCATTGGCAATAATCTTTGAGAACTCCTGGAGAACAGGAGAAGTCCCAGAAGACTGGAGGAGGGCAAACGTTGTCCCCATCTTCAAAAAGGGAAAAAAAGAGGATCCCAACAATTATCGTCCAGTTAGTCTGACATCAATTCCAGGAAAGGTGCTAGAGCAGATCATTAAGCAGAGAGTCTGCGAACATTTAGAAGCCAATGCCATAATCACAAAAAGCCAACATGGGTTTCAGAAAAAGAAGTCATGCCAAACGAACCTGATCTCTTTTTTTTGATAAAATTACCAGCTTGGTAGATGAAGGGAATGCTGTGGATATAGTATACCTCGATTTCAGTAAGGCCTTTGACAAGGTTCCCCATGACATTCTTGCAAACAAGCTTGCAAAATGTGGGATAGACAAGTTAACTGTTACATGGATTTGTAATTGGTTGAGTGGCCGAACTCAAAGGGTGCTCAACAATGGCTCCTTTTCATCCTGGAGAGAAGTGACCAGTGGGGTCCCACAGGGTTCTGTCCTGGGCCCAGTGCTATTCAACATCTTTATTAACGATTTGGATGACAGAATTGGGGGCATACTTATCAAATTTGCAGATGACACTAAACTGGGAGGAGTAGCTAATACCCCAGAGGATAGGATCAAAATTCAAAATGACCTGAATAGACTAGAAAGCTGGGCCAGTGCTAACAAAATGAAATTCAATACGGAGAAATGTAAGGTTCTGCACTTAGGGCGGAAAAATGAAATGCACAGATATAGGATGGGGGACACCTGGCTGAACGAGACCACATGTGAAAGGGATCTAGGAGTCCAAGTAGACCATAAGCTGAACATGAGTCAACAGTGTGATGCGGCAGCTAAAAAAGCCAATGCAATTTTAGGCTGCATCAATAGAAGTATAGTTTCTAGATCAAGGGAAGTTATAGTGCCACTCTATTCTGCTTTGGTCAGGCCCCACCTGGAATACTGTGTCCAGTTCTGGGCACCACAATTCAAAAAGGATGTGGAGAAACTGGAGCATGTCCAAAGGAGGGCAACTAAGATGGTGAAGGGTCTGGAAACCTTGCCCTATGAAGAACGCCTTAGGGAGCTGGGGATGTTTAGCCTGGAGAAGAGAAGGTTAAGAGGTGATATGATAGCCCTGTTTAAATATTTGAAGGGATGTCATATTGAGGAGGGAGCAAGCTTGTTTTCTGCTGCTGCAGAGACTAGAACGCGGAACAATGGATGCAAACTGCAGGAAAAGAGATTCCACCTCAACATTAGGAGGAACTTCCTGACAGTAAGGGCTGTTCGACAGTGGAACACACTCCCTCGGAGTGTGGTGGAGTCTCCTTCCTTAGGGGTCTTTAAGCAGAGGCTGGATGGCCATCTGTCAGGGATGCTTTGACTTGGAGTTCCTGCATGGCAGGGGGTTGGACTGGATGGCCCTTGTGGTCTCTTCCAACTCTATGATTCTATGATTCTATGATTCTATGATTATATGGGAGAAGGCAATCCTGTAAGTAAGCTGGACCCAGGCCATGAAGGGCTTTAAATATTATAAGCAACACCTTGTACTGTGCCTAGAAATTAATAGACAGCCAATGAAGAGACTTTAGTATAGCTGTAATATGGCCACCTCTAGATCTTCCAGTGACCACTCTGGCTGCCATATTTTGAATTAGTTGAAGTTTCTGGACTTGGTGCAAGGGTAGCCCTATGTAAAGCGCATTGCAAAACTCAAAACATGAGGTTACCAGCACGTGCACTATAGTTTTCAGGTCTTCAGGTTCCAGGAAGGGGCACAGCTGGAGTATCAACTGAAGCCAATAACAGGCACTCCTGGCTGTCACATCTATCTGAGCTGACATTTGGAGTGATGGATTCAGGAACACCCCCAAACTGTGAACATAGTCCTTCAGGGGAAGTGTGACCCCATCCAGGACCGGTTGGCAAACATCCCTACCCAGATTAGGACCTCCAACAACAAGCACCTCTGTCTTATCTGGATTCAGTTTCAATCTGTTTTTCCTCATCCAGCCCATCACTGCCTCAAGACTTTCATTCAGAGGGGAGATGTCTTCCTTAGTTGATACTGAGGTCAGGGGCATGGAGAGATATAACTGGGTGTCATCAGCATACTAATGACACCCCGCCCCAGCCTAAGAGGAAGGGAGCAGCAAAGCTTTTCTGAATAAATCTTGCCAAGAAAACCCTGTGATAGGGTCATCATAAATAATGCTCAACTTGAAGACACACAGCAGCAGCAGCAGCAGCAACAACAACATGGTCCTTTTACCTTTGTCAAATTATTGCCTCGACATGACTTATCACTTTAACCTCGATGTTATTTAATATAAGTAAACAGGGTGGTTGGAGTAAGAAAAGGAGAATACTTTTTTTGTTTGAGGAGGAAAGTTTTAAAAGCTAAATGATAGACATTCTTGAACAGAGCAGCATTAAAATTGTGTGTGTGTGTGTGTGTGGGGGGGGGAATATTCAAACCATAGTAGTTGACAGCTAAATCTGCTTGGTGCTCTTAAACTGTAGAAGGTAAGCCAGAAAGTTTTCACACAATCCCCAATGATTTCTTTTCCTTTCTTTTCCTCAAAAAAAGAAAAGCTGGATTTTAAAACCTTTCTCCTTTTACCTGACTGCTGCCAGAGAAGTTATGTACTTCTTGGCTGAAGTCCAGCAGAACCAAGGATGAGGAGAAGAGAGACAGCACATGCTACAAAGGTCAAACCTACAACAGTCAAATCAAAGATATCAGTTACATTTTACATTTTTACATCTTTTCTTGGTCTCCCTAGTAAGTAAAATCCCTTTAGCTAAAGCTGATTAGTTGCCCCTCCCTTAGGCAGCTAGAATATACAGGTATATCCCATTTAACAAAGTAGATGTGTTCATGGGCATTGATTTTTTGACAAAAAAAAATTGGTATCAGGGCAGAAAACACATAGAAAGGAGTACTTTTCTACACCATTGAAAAAGGAAAAAGAAAAGAGGGAGCTATTCAGCATGTTTCAGCCATTGTATAAACTTTAAAATTAACAATTCATGTGTGTGAAATGAAACAACCAGGTCAGGCAATAAACAAAAGCATTTTAAAGCTTCTACAGAACATTTGAAGGCTTGTTCCAAAATACATCCAAGGCAGATTTCTTTTGCCAGACCTCCACTTTTCTTGTCATTTTCACTTTAGTTGCCAAATTAATAATTGTTTAACATGCTGGTCTCTCTATCTGGCTTTTCTTCGCTAACGAAGATTCAGGAAGGACTTATCCCACGCTTACTACAAGCGCGTTGATGACTAAAAAGGCCGATCCAAGATAAGCAAGTCCGGTTACAGAAAGCACAGCAGAAAGTCTCCTTGGGTGATGTTTCCAAGTTGTGGTTCTTTCTGAGTTGTCATTTCTCTTCGAGACTCGTTTGGCGTGAGTTCTCAAAAGAGGCTGCAGCATTGTGGATAGTGCGTCTCCATGCCTCCCAATGTGAGGCCAGGGCAGACCATTGTTGGTGATCAATTTAGCCAAGCTTGAGATGTTGTTTCAGGGAGTCCTTGTATCTCTTCTTTGGGGCACCCCTCTTTCGCTGACCCGTGGCGAGTTCACCGTAGAGTACTATTTTAGGGAGGCGGTGGTCCTCCATCCTGGAAACATGCCCTGCCCAGCGCAGCTGCGTTTTCAGTAGCATGGCCTCAATGCTGGTGATCTCTGCTTGGTCCAGGACAGCAACATTCGTCACATAGTCAGTCCAGTGTATGTTTAGGATTGTGCGTAGACAGCGCTGATGAAAGCGTTCAAGGAGTCGTAGATGTTGGCGATAGGTGACCCATGATTCAGACCCATAGAGGAGGATGGACAGTACAATGGCTCTGTACACACTGATTTTGGTGCTTCACCTCAGGTGTTTGTTACTCCAGACTCTTTTGTGAAGCCTTCCGAATGCACTATATGCCTTTGCTAATCTGTGATCGATCTCTTTGTCAATCTTGGCATCTGAGGAGATGATACTTCCCAGGTAGGTGAACTCCTGTACAGACTTAAGTACAGATGTGCCGATGGTGACATGGGGGTGATAGTGCTCTTCCTGTGGTGCAGGCTGGTAGAGGACTTCCGTTTTCTTCAGGCTGACTTCCAGCCCAAACAACTCTGCAGCCGTTGCAAAGCAGGATGTTAGGCGCTGCAGAGCTGCTTCTGTATGGGCAACAAGGGCAGCATCGTCAGCGAAAAGCAGCTCACGTACTAGATAGTTTAGAGTCTTTGTGCGAGCCTTCAGACGGCTTAAGTTAAACAAGCTACCATCAGTACGGTAACGTATATAGATGCCGTCTTTTTCTTCGAGATCTGCTGTAGCCCTTTGGAGCATCATGCTGAAGAAGATTGTAAATAGAGTTGGAGTGAGAACACAGCCTTGTTTCACACCATTAGTTATTAGAAAGGGCTCTGAGAGAGCATCGCCATATCTGACTTGTCCTGGCTGGCCCTCATGTAGCAAGATGATCATTTTGAGGAATTTGGGGGGACATCCTAGTCGTTCCAGGATCTGCCACAGTCCTTTTCTACTCACAGTGTCAAAGGCTTTGGTAAGGTCGACAAATGTTACATAGAGTCCTTTGTTTTGCTCTCTACATTTCTCTTGCAGTTGTCTAAGAGCAAATACCATATCTGTAGTGCTCCTATTAGCTCTGAAGCTGCACTGACTTTCAGGGAGAAGTTCTCCCTAACATGCTGGTGCTAACTGGTGAAATGGACATATTCATTCTTCCCCTCTATCTCTGTTTTGCTGTTCATGTACACTCAGTATGGGGATGTGGAGGAAGCTGCTGTTTAGCCTGCCTGTTGTAGACAGGCGCACATGGCTACAGTAGAATCAGCTTTATTGCGCTGTTTGCTGCAAGCATGCCGCTGCAACCTAACACTGAAATTCATGATTCTCCAGCCCTCCGCCACCATCCTCCCAGTGCTAATGCTGCTAAAAAATACTTTCAGGTAAGCAGAAGGAGCAGGGGAATACTGTGCATAATTATGTGTATAATATGTATGTATGTATGTATGTATGCATGTAAGGACCATTTTGTGTTCATTTTCTGCTCCTTTTCTCCTCACAAGATTTTCTGTTCTCACAGAGAGAGACTCTCATGGTGTGAAGCCCTTGAGCAGACTTTCTGGAAGTGGAGGAGTAGCTCTTTCAGATCTGAATGTGCTGAACACTTTTGAATCAGGTTGTAAGGATCACTCTCTTTTGGACCACAACACATAGGAGATTATCGCACTGGCTTTTATTCCCACACTAGGCACGAGATGTAGATGCACAGGGACGGATTCTATCGCACAGCTCCTTCTCTGGGCATTACTCATCCTGTATCTTTTAAAGAACCGGATCGTGTGACAGAATCCATCCCTGTACATTTACATCCCACACCTAGTGTGGGAATAAAAATTGGTGTGATAATATCTATAGAGTCTTCTAGCAACTATGGGGAGATTGTCCATGCTGGCTGGGGCTTGTAGCCCACCAAAATAACCCTTTTCAACCTCTTATGCAGGTACTCATTGCAGTCCAAAATGTATTAGTTTATAGTAATGGTTTCCTCCATCTCCGTTATTATTTTTCTATTTTGGTGACCTTTTTAAAGGGTTTTTAATTAGAATCTAATGACTTTTTAAATAACAACTGGTCATGAGGAAAAAGCAGGTGGGTTTTTGAAGTATTTTTAGTTGGTCAACAGGGAACACAGTGCATTCATCTCCATGTGCTGACTCTAATCGCATCAGACTATTCCTCAAGAGATCAGTAGGAAGTAACATTACAGATCCCTTCAGTGAGCTGAAGTACATGTTTATTGGACACACTACATATTTCCATTGAAAAAACACCAGCTCATTAAAAAACAAATGAACTTTCCCTAGTTGGGTTCCATTTCATCCTGGATGCTGTTTACATTTTCATTTTATCTTATGATGCTTGAACAGCATGTTCGGTCAAAACCTGCTCTTGAACTAGATTTGAAAAAACTCTAGGTTAGGCTGCCAAATGTCTCTCAATTCACAGAATGGCTGTTTATTTCAGGGAATAGTGTTCTGATCCTCCTTTTCGTCCACATTGCCTGGAAAAAATATTAGGTATTCATCATCATGGTTCACAGTATCAGAATAAATTCTGGGCTTTGGACAGTACTCATGGCCTTTAGGAAAATTAAGAACCTGATAAAATAAAAGCAAAAGAGAAAAAAGTAGCAAAAAAAGAAAAAAAGCAGCTGAGATCAACCCAATAGACCATTAGCATGTCTTTACTCAATGTTGTTATTAACTATATGTTCCCAATACGGGATTCAGTCTATCAAAGCTATTTGAAGTCAGAAAAAAAGATGCTTAAATTGGCCATATTACAATGTTCCTCCTGAATTTATGTGAGCTCTTCTCTCCCTCCCTAACTCAGGGCTTTCTCATTTTGAGATCTTCTTAAAACAACTGAAGTTCTATAAGCTTCTTTGAATATTGTAAGAAAGTAGGGTGACTGACTAGCCTCTTATCTTTCCTCTCCTAGTGCTTTTAAGTCTGCTCTAAAGGGGTGTTACTAGCTGCCAAAGAGAATAGTTGTGTAATAACACAGATCCTTGTGCCAAACACCATTATAAGCCACAAAAGCTGACTTAATTTCAAAACAGCTCAGGATAGTAACCTAAGAGAAGTTTGGGAATGAAATGGGCAGTGGATAAGCCACTGGAAAAATATTTAAATCAGTTTTGGAACATAAGGAAAGAGAAAAGCATGCCAGTGCAAAGTGATCTACCAGAACATGACACCAGGTTCTATGGAAGGTGCCAAAACAGACAATTTCAATAATAATAATAAATTAATAATAATAATAATAATAATAATAATATTTATTTATAATCTGCCCCTCTGAACAAGCAATTGGGGCAGGGTACAGCAAGATTAAAACAAATACAGTTAAAGTATATAACTCAGTCCCTACCTCCCACCCCTTAAAATAAGATTAAATTAACACAGAATTAAAACAAGTATATCAAAACAATACAGTGTCTAAAACCACTTATTCTTGGGCAACCTTGGTGGTGGTGACTGATGTGTAGCTGGGAAAAGCTGGGAAAATTCTGGATGTGACTTTGGAGCCAGGGGAAGTCAACCATTATCCGGGAAGGACTGCTGAAAAAGATAAGTCATCACAGCTTTTTTAAAGCTGTCAGGGGTCGCAATGAGACGTATCTCATCTGGCAGGCCATTTCACAGCCTGGGAGCGGTGGCAGAAAAGGCCCTCTGAGAGGTCTAAGACAGTCTGGTTTTCCTGGGCTGTAGCAAGTTCCTCCCAGAGGAGGTTCATATGGGAAGAGGTGGTCCCTAAGATAGGATGGACCCAAGCCATGTAGGGCTTTAAAGATTAACATCAATACCTTGTACTGTGCCCGGAAACCGATCGGCAGCCAGTGGAGGGACTTGAGCATCGGTGTAATGTGCTCTCTCCTGGATGCCATATTTTGGACCAGTTGAAGTTTCCAGGTTAAGCACAAGGGTAGCCCCATGTAGAGCTCATTACAGTAATCTAAACAAGAGGTTACCAGAGCATGTACCACAGTTTCTAGGTCCCTCCTATCCAGGAAAGGGCGCAGCTGGCGTATCAGCCAAAGGTGATAACAGGCACTTCTGACCGTCGCATTCACCTGACTAGTCATGTGAAGCAATGAATCTAGAATTACCCCTAGACTGCGAACAGAGTCCTTAGAGGACAATGTGACTCCGTCTAGGACCGGGAGTTGTATTCCCAGACCTGGTTTCGGGGCTGTAATTGTCAGTACATCCATTTTGTCTGGATTTAGCTTCAATTTTTTTTTCCTCATCCAATTCATTACCACTGCAAGATAGTCATTGAGAGGAGTGATGCCATCTGAAGTCTAGGCAAACAATCTGGTCATGGAGAAATATATTTGGGTGTCATCTGCGTACTGATGACACTGTGCTCCATGTCTCTGAATGATCTCGTCCAGCGACTTCATATAGATGTTAAATAGCATCGGGGACAGGATGGCGCCCTGAGGGATGCCACAATTGAGCTCGATTTTGGAGGAGCAACTGTCCCTGAGCCTCACCCTTTGGGATCTGCCACAGAGGAAGGAGTGGAACCACCAGAGTGCAGTGCTCCCAACCCCCAGCTCCCTCAGCTGATCCAAAAGGATGGAATGATGTATTGTATCAAAAACTGCTGATAGATCCAAGAGCACCAACAG
The DNA here is from genome assembly GCA_034509955.1 of Urosaurus nigricauda. Lineage (NCBI taxonomy): Eukaryota > Metazoa > Chordata > Lepidosauria > Squamata > Phrynosomatidae > Urosaurus > Urosaurus nigricauda. The sequence continues at coordinate 352,067,365 of JAOEGL010000001.1, read as the reverse complement.
GATCACACTACCCCTGTCGACGTTCAGGCGGAGATCGTCCGTCAGAGCAACCATGGCAGTCTCAACTTTATATCCTGTCCTGAAGCTGGTTTGAAGTGGATTGAGATAATTGGTACTCAAGTTGGACCTTATCTGAAAGATTTTATCTGCAACGTGGGTGTTGAACACATCACAGCAGGCTGCTGTAGGGTAAAGTAGGGGGTTGGACTCAGGAAGAACCTGTGTCAACTCCCCCACCGCCCTAAACAGCTCTGCTGGGTGGGACTCTGCAGATGCAATGTGTGCAGAACAGAAGGATCTCCGCGCTGCATGCATTGCCTATGGCGAGTTCTGTCGGATAAGAGCTGAGTTTTCTGCCACTTGTGGTCTAGTCGTTGTCCAGTCCGCTTCATCTCCCTGAGTTCCTTTGTGAACCAGGGTTTGCGGTTAGAAGTTGGCTGGAAAGGAGACTTGGGAGCGATTGTGTTGATAGCCTTGGTAATGCTGGTGTTCCAAGTGTTGACCAAGGCTTCAACAAAATTGCTGGCGTTCCCAACCAATAAACCCTCTAAGGCTTTCTGGAAACTGATTGGTTCCATTAGCCTTTGAGGGCGGACCATTCTAATAGGTCCACTACCCCCGGGGGGGAGGAAGCGGCCTTTAGTTCCATCTTGATCAGGAAGTGGTCCGTCCATGACAATGCGGAGGTTTTTGTTACTTCCACCCATGGATACTCCTGTTCCGTACTAAAAATCCCATCAAGTGTATGACCCACACAATGGGTAGGCTCGTTGAACAATTGTATAGGTTCATGCTTGTCCTGAATTCCATGAACTCCCGAGCCACTCCAGATAGCTCAGTCAAGCTGGTCTCAAGAGGAATGTTGAAGTTGCCCAAGACCAGAAGTCTTGGTAACTCCAACAGTAACTCAGAGACCAGCTGTGTCAGCTCGGTTAGGGTGTCTGTTAGGCAATGGGGTGGCTAGTAAACTAGCAGAATCCCCAAACTATCCCTGCTCTTCAGGTTGAGGTATATACTCTCGATGTGGGTTGTTTTCCAGACAGGTTTCCTGATCAAGGTCAAGTTGGTTATATAGACCAAGGCCACGCTGCCCCCCCCCCCCGCTTTCCCTTATCTGCTCACTAACCGTGTAACTGGCTGGGAGAGCCTGCACCCACGTGGCAGCGCTAGCATCTCCCAGCCAGGTCTTGGTAAAGCATGCCAGGTTGGCCTGTTCATCTACCAAAAAATCATGGATGATGTGTGTTTTACCTTTAGCCGACCTGACATTGCAAAGGAACAGATTAAAGAGCAACCTTATGCAACAAGTAAAGTTAGATATGAGTTTTCTCTTCAGAAATCTAACAGGGATGTTAACAGATACAGAGAAGTCGATGAACAAGTTGTTGGAGATTGGGCTAGCAAACAAAATAAGATTAAATAAGATTCTACAGAAATTCCAGAATAGAGTGAAGACTTGTAGAAGAGAAACAGAACTTCTAAAACAAGCAAATTGTTATGTTCTCACAGTCTTTAGAAGGAGATATTCTCACTTTTTTAATTTTAACCTTTCATGATTTTAATCTATTTGCTAATGATATTGAAAGAATGCACAAGGCTTTAGGTCCAAAGTATAGTGTTTGTCCCTGTCTAGAGATGTGTTGATAAAATTTGACAAATATCCAAAGAAGTGCCAAGTGTTTTGATCACTCAGCAACATTAGCTCCCTACAATATAGGAGAAACAAAAGTGGAAGTGTATCAGTTTTGTTCCAGGTATGGAGATACCAAGCATTATATTCACATGCAAAATTCTGAGAGAAGTTGGCTTTAAATATAATTAGGGCTTTCCTTGTAAATTAATTCTTCATCATAAAGAAGGTTGTTGCATTAAGATAATGAAGTACCTCAGGTGTTAGAGCTAAAAGGATGGGATTAGCTGGGCAGTTTTTATAGAAACCTGTAGGTGAAATAGAGCACTGGCAAGGAAATGGTGACAGATCTAGATTTGTGGATTGAGGAAAGATGTCAGCTTTGATCGCTGGTTCTGTTAGCATTGACTACCACAATTGTTTTGCATGACAGCCATTTTAATCAGTGTACCAACTGCAATTTACACAGATTTCTATTTTCATTTGGGTATTCCTCCAGGTGCAGTGAGGTGAGAAGCCCAATCACAATAATTGTTTGTTACTCTTGGCTCCTCAGGGCCACTTACAAATGTTTGGAACATTGGAATTTAATCACACCAAGTTTTAATTCATATCCTATGGCTGAGATGTCATGTATATACACTGGGATTTGAGGATTAATTTGGCACATAATAATAATAATAATAATAATAATAATAATAATAATGTTTTATTTATACCCCGATCTTCAGCCAAGACTATCAGAGCGGCTTACAATTTGTTAAACAAACAGCTTCATTTACAATTGTAAGCTATTTGCCCCCAACAATCTGGGTACTCATTTTAGCGACCTCGGAAGGATGCAAGCCTGAGTCAAGCTTCAGCCCTTTGCTGGTCTTGAACTCGCCACCTTCTGGTTTTGAGTGAGTGGCTGCAGTACAGGCATTTAACCACTGCGCCACCAGGGCTGATCCCTTGTTGAGGGATGGAATTAATAATTGTTGACTGTTATGTAATTAGGTTTCACAGTACATTGGTATATCCTTATTACAGGATTTGAAATGAAGACAATAAGAGAAGTAAAGATTACAAGTCTGGATAATGTAAGAATTTTGCCTTTTAATGTAAGTGGTCTGTGTTTACCAGTGAAAATTTTAGCAGTGATGCTGCAGCAAAGAAGGTGAATGTTATTATACCCCGCATTAATAGAAGCATAGTTTTCAAGTCGAGGGAAGTCATTGTTTCACTATATTCTGTGCTGGTAGATCTCATCTGGAGTATTGTGTTCAGTTTTGGGCTATAAAGAAGCTGGAATGAGTTTAGAGAAGAGGAACAAGGATAATAAGAGGTACAGAAGACAAAATATATGGGGAAAGGTTGATGGAAAGGTTGATGTCTAGCTTGGTGAAGGGAAAACTAGATCAAACTCTTTAAATACCTCAAAGGTTGTCACAGAGAGAAGGAAGCAGGCCTGTTCACTGCTCCCAATGCATTTGATTATCTTGAATGGTTACATCCATTTAAATTTTAGAAAAACTTGGCATAGGTAGTGCAGTTGCTTCAGCAAAGACAGGGTTAGATAAAGGGGTTGGGAAGTCCTACCTGTTAATAGAAAAGACACTCAGTATTTCAAACTTAAAAAAAAGATTGTGAGCCAGGGCTCTTCTGTCACCTATTCTTTTTGCTACAGTGATCAAGCTGATAGCAGCAGTGATTAGATTAACACCATAGATCAAAGAAGTAGAGCAAATGTGCACAAAGTGCAGCCTGTAGACTGCATGGGGCCCTTGGGCCTCCAATGTGTAAACCTTGTGATTCTCCCCCCAGAAAATCTCTCCAGTTCCACTCATTTTTTTTAAAAAAAATCGGGGCAATTTTTGCACTTTTTTGAATGCAAATGTGCCAAAAGAGCTTAAAAAGGTAGCATTTTTCTTCCATTAAACCTGCAAAGATTCCAAACTTCCCAAAAACACCATGGGGAGGGGGAGGGAATTGGCCAGAGTGGTGGCCTGAAGTGAAATCACATCACTTTGAGTATGCTGAAACTTGCTGGTGTGAAGCCCTCCAGATGGGCAAAGTGAGGATATTCCCTGCCTCCTGTACAGTTGCCCATGTGGAGTAGAGGTAAGATGCTAACAACACAAAATAACACTTTATGTGGATGGCACTGTATTCTTTTTGTGTAATGCAGAGAAAAAAAATAGGGGAATTGGAAAAAATTATAATGATTCCAAACCTTTACAGGGATTAAAAAATTATGTAAAATCTAGTTGATGTTTATAAATATTTTGATTTTAGAACAATGTAGATTAAAATAATTACTAGATATCTTGAGCACATGGGTAGGTTCTTTATCAAAGCCCCCCCCCCCCCAAACACACACACACACCAGAAATTACAACTAATATTTGATTGGGAGAAGCAGAAACTCAGAGCATGGTCAAAATTAAAGTTGTTCCTCTTGGACACATTGATAGAGTTGGGCTGTTCCCCTATTTTTTTATTTTTTTTAGTTTAAACCATCCTCTTGAGGCCAGGCCTAACAAAAATGATCAAATATGGAAAACATTTTAAAAAACAATTGTAGGAGGTATATGCATTAAATGTATTCCAGTAATCTGGAACAGCCCAACCTCATAGACAGGTGGGGGCTTTGTCAAATGTGTGACTTCAAGTTATTTCTGAGTCATGGTGACCCTAAAACAACCTATTATAGGGTTTTCTTGGCAAGATTTGTTCAGAGGGGATTTATCTTTACCTTCCTCTGATTCTGAGAGGCTGTGACTTGTCCAGAGTCATCCAGTGGGTTTCCGTGGTTGAGGAGGATTTGAACCCTGGACTCCAGAGTTGTAGTCCAATGCTCAAACCACTACACCATGGTGACTCAGAACTATATCACACATAATTTAAGATAAAATGTTTGATCAAATTACTAGGAAATGTTGGAATTGCTCACTGGACTCTATCACACGGGAGGCAAGTGTCATGAAAACATGATTAAAACATGGTAATAGCTTAATTGGGGGAAGGTTATCATGCTCTTGCATGCTTCTCCTGTTCGTGTCCCGTGTAATGGATGCATCATTGGGTAATAACAAAAACTCCTGTTATTACCCAAAGACTCGTCTATTACAGTGAACTGGAGAAGCACAGACATGAACTGGAGAAGCATTCGGGGTGTGATAATCTTCTCCCTAATTGCACCAATACCATGTTTTAATCATGTTTTCATGACACTTGACTCCTCCATGTGAGGGCGTCCATTGTGTAGAATCAGAGCTTGGATGAAAGATAAATTCATATTATTCTTGTCTTTCTTTTACTAGGTATGCAGGTCCTTTTCCACTTAGTCCCTTTCTAGGCCATCTGAAAGTTTTGCTTTGTACCTCAATTCTGACAATATGTTGGTGAAAAGGTTGACACTGAATAGGGGATTTGTTAGTAGGGGGAAACCAATATCTGGATTGTAAATGTTAAATAAATTTGAAGATTAGAGAAAGCTTTCTGGTTACAGACCCTGCAGATCATTTCCACAAAATATATTCTACAAACAAGAGCACTGAGGTTACTCACAAAATTTGAGACATGTTTGGCCTTTACAGACCACTCAAAAAGGGTGTCCTGTAGCCGCCCCTTTGAGCGTCAGATTTGGGCAAGGGCAGCCCCACTGGCAGCCCCAGAGGCCCCAATCTGCTGCTTATCCAAGCCGAGGAAAAGGGGCAAAACACTCCTTCTATGAGGCCTGGTAAGGGCTCTTCTTGGGGCTTCATGTCCCAAGGACAGTCCGACTGGCGGAGGAAAGGGAGAAAGGGGTCTCCTGTCCCCTTTCTCCCTCGCTTTGTTCCCACGGCAATCTGGTTGCCTTGGGAACAAAGCGCTTTTTAAAAAGAGCTTAGTTTCGGAGCTCCTTTCACCCTAGGTGCCCTCCAGCGGCGCTATGATGTCAGGCGCACGCTGCACCATGTAAACGCAGCATGCGCCATGACGTCATGGCAGCGTGCCCATATGGACGGCGCCATTTTAAAATGGTGCCATACATACATGTTAGGGCTGGTGAGTGTGCAAATGCTGCGTGCTCCCCAGCCCCAATTATGGCATGGGGACGGCCCTTTTGGGCCCTCTATACTGCACCACTGTGTCCTAACTGGTAACACCACAAAGCGTCAGGTTTTTGAATAATATCAAGAACACATAGAACCTTATGGTTACTTCTTAGGAGTAAAAGCAGCTTGGGAATTAGACTTATCCACTTTTTTACCTAAGAAAAGTTTGTTGAGGACGGTTTAGAGAAATAGGGCCTCTGCTACTCACGTGGCTATATTTTCTGAGGGCTGTATGGTTTTGGAAACAGGTCTTACAGGTCAATCTCCAGCCACAGCATTCAATTCCATGGGTTTTCTTACAGCTGTCAATTTTTGATGGGAAAAATAAAAGTTTATTACGCAAGGAATTAATTTTGGTACTACAGGGAGCTGTGAGGTTAGAGGTTGCAAAATCCTGGAAAGATTCGAAAGGATTATCACTGGGACAAAGGCTGGACATTGTGTCTGTTATACTGTCAGAGTAAGGCTGATTAGAGGAGAAATAAAAAAAGACAAATTTGTTAATGTATGGTCTCCATTTATTTTATTTGCAAATGCAGAGTCTCTATCACATAAGATTCTAATGTGGAATTTGAGAAAAATGTCTTTTAACACTGGAATTTGAAGAAGCTTGCTATGACTAATAAAGCGATAAAGTCATGCTGGACATAATTTTTGAATTCTGAAAACCTATTTTTCAATCTGTTATGTTTGAGTTAGGAAGGTTTGTGTTTTTCTGAATGAAGGGTGATGATCTTTGAGAAGTGTGTATCCGTAAAATACATGGTAAATGTTGAATTAGAAGTAGGTTCCTGGGGTGTTAGCCCCCTTTCTCGGAAAGATGGAGACTGCTTGAATTAAGACTTAGCCCCTTTTAGCAGAGTTAACAAGCAGATGTGCTGAATCTCTTGTCTAAATATCTGTTATTCTCAGAAGCAGGGATGGAGAATGTCTGGGGCTTTTTAGATTGGCAGGAAAGTGTGACATGGAGTTGCACTTTCCTTAATGCTTAGCAGCTAGACTGCAAGCCCCAGGTGTGCATTTAAAAAGTACAGGGCAGCTAGACTGAGGGGTGTGGGAACGACTTATCTGAGGTCTTTTCTGTGGCTCAGCAGCTACATGGGAAGCTGTCAGAATGCTACAAACACAGGCGGAGCAGCTACATGGGCGGCAATGAACGCGGCTTTTAGCCGCGGTGAACCTTTAATTTTTTTTCCTTGCCGGCTGCGAACTACGCAATTCCTCAATGTCCTGCAGGTGTAAAAGCTGAGGTTTATCCGCGAAGTTTTTTAAAGCTCCCAAACCCTAGCTCCACCCCTAATCCGAACCCTAGACATGCACAGTAGGGACTCTGGGATGCTGTTACTGTTATTATACTGTGGATAACATGTCAATTCATTCACAAAATAAAGGGGTTCATTCATGATGCACCAGTGCAATGGCACAGTTTAAAAAGGCAGAGGAGCCGCAATGATAATTTGACGGATCCTCATAAGTATATATTTGTGCTGCGCAACTGCGCAGGTTTGCGAACTGCGCAAACGCAGTTACACCATACAGTCAAATTATCATTGCCAGCTGGGAACTGCACAGTTGCGCAGTTCGCAGCTGGCAAACCTGTGCAGTTGCGCAGGACAAATGTATACTTATGAGGATCCGTCAAATTATCATTGCGTTTCCTCTGCCTTTTTAAACTGTGCCGTTGCACTGGTGCATCATGAATGAACCCCTTTATTTTGTGAATGAATTGATATATTATCCACAGTAGAATAACAGTAACGGCATCCCAGAGCCCCTACTGCGCATGTCTAGGGTTCGGATTAGGAGTGGAGCTAGGATTTGGGAGCTTTAAAAACTTCGCGGATAAACCCCAGCTTTTACACCTGCAGGGCATTGAGCGTTTTAATTAGAAGTGAAGTCCACACCACGCATGCTCCCAATCCACGATCCATTATGATCCGCACCTGTATCGCTGCCTTTAAATGGGCGCTTTAAAGAGACAGAGTCCCATTTAACCGTGCAACTACACCTTAGCCTTTAGATGCAATAGCAATGTTGCGTCCTTTTAAAAAAAGTAGTGGGGAAATCAAAGTACTTTTTAAAGGCACTTCTTCTCCCTTAAAACTCCAAAATAGTGTTTTCATGGCACACTTTCCCTTTTTCTCATCTAAAGGCTGGGCTTTCATGCAGCCATCAACACACCTCTTTTTGCCAATGTAAAATGGGCCAGCTCCTTTTTAAAGCACTTCTTCTCCCTTAAAATGCCAAAATAGTGTTTTCATGGCACACTTTCCCTTTTTCTCATCTAAAGGCTGGGCTTTCATGCAGCCTTCAACACACCTCTTTTTGCCAATCTAAAATGGGCCTTTGGTTCTTTGAATGTTTATGGACTGCAACTTCCATCATTCCTCTCCTATAGCTGATGGAAGCTGCAGTGCAACAACTGGTGGAAGGCCATGCTTTCCCAGTCTCTGCCTTATATTCTTCATTTTCTTCCAATGAAGATTATACTGTAATACGAAAGATGATGATGATTATTAATGATGATTTTGTTAATTTGAAATCCTGTTTTTTTTTCAATTGAAATATTTCTTGGGAAGAAGGAAAAACAATTTAAAAGTAAAAATCTATTAACATGCATAAGCTCTTAAGGAGGGGAAAGGCTAATCTAGTGCAAGAGGATTTGTATCCCCATGGGTGGGTACATAACTTTGACTCACTGAATTCATTAATTTGTACTCATGCAAGCAACCCAGGAATTCTTAACAATAGCTTAGGACTCCAGATGACATGTTTGGAGCAGAAACAAGTATAAATTTACAACCAAATTGTAATCCAGCACTATCCTAAAGAAAGCAAAAGAACTTGATTTGCCATCTATTATGAAGGCAATTCTAAGGCTGTTAATTTGAGAAGCTATGTAAACAGAACTTGACACACATTGTACTGCTGTCTGAATTATTTTAACTTCTCACATATTCACAGATGCATTGCTGGAACTTGAGGACTTACAATGGGAGTATGATTTTGATTTCGTTGATAGGGACTTATCCACACACACATACACACGAACCAAACACTTCTCTCTATATATTTCTCATGGTAAGTCATTTTTGAAATTCTATCCCTTTAAATTGCCCAAATGAATAGAAACTCTGAGTTTCTAAACATTTGTTTCTAAAACAAACAAACAAACAAACAAACAAACGACAAACAGCTTCATTTATATACTGCTTCATACCTTTAAGGAGTGTCTAAGTGGTTTACAACTGTAAGCTATTTGCCCCCCAACAATCTGGGTACTCATTTTAGCAACCTCGGCAGGATGCAAGCCTGAGTCGAGCTTCAGCCCTTATGCTGGTCTTGAACTCGCAACCTTATGGTTTTGAGTGAATGGCTGCAGTACACCACCAGGGCTGTTATGCATGCCTAGAGGTCCTTGAAGAGCTTGGATATAATTAATTATAAATAATAATTGTAAATAATCGCAGTCATAATTAGTTACAAACAGTTATAAATAGCTAGGTACTTGAAGTTATTTTGTTTTCCCAATGATGAAGGTATAACTATAAAACACTTTGGATATACTTAACATGGGATGGCATCACTTCTTTTAGGGTGTAACATAAACTTCTAGTATTATGAGAGGAGAAATAAAGCTTCTCCCTATCTAATTTCTTTATACCATGAATCATAAGATTCATCTTGGCCTCAAGAGTCACAGATCAGTCTAGAATACTCTGGTCTCCAATAACCTTTTTCATTCAGTCTGAAATACAAAAAAACAGTGATTCCCATAGGTTTAAAAAACACTAATGCTTGCTCCTTGCGAATAACAGCTCCTTTCCTTTACAGTTATCTCTCCCACTCACCCATATCAATTTATCCATAAGAGTCACACCCTCTCTTTCTGTTTTCTCTGTATGGGTAGGGTGCAGTGGAGTCTTCTTGACACTACTCTCTGAGCTTTCTGAATCATAATCCTGGTAGGCAGAGGAATGTGTGGGATGGGCTCTGAGACCATCTACAAAACTAAAAACATGGGGGGGGGGGCAGAAACACCCTTAATCAAATTCACAAATTTTGATTGAAAGGATTTTTCCATTTTGGTAATCTAATCACACAGAAGGGTATGTGAGTTGGATTCTTCTTCTTCCTCTCACAATCTTAGAATCATATACTACATCTGAAGGTTAGTTTTGTAACACTCCAAACCAAAATGCACACACACACACACAAATAAGACGAGTGACCTATCTGTTATCTCAGCAGTTAATCCAGCTGTCAGAACATGTTGCAAGCCATGAAAATGTTGCAACCCGCAAGCTTTCGAGTATGGGTTGGAGGCACTGTGTGTACTGCCTGTTTTATGATTCTGAATATTCCGGGAGGATCTTCTCTCCTAGAGGGGGCAGGGGAGGTTGGTTCTTTCAGTTGATGTACATCTGGCTAAGATATGATAGCAGAGCTATGCTGGCAGGAGTGCATTTAAATATATCTTCTAGGTTTGGCCTGCTCTCCTTCCATCATGTTATTGTGCACGTCTTCTTGACTGAGGTCAGTTTGTGGTGAGAATGTGAAGAATGTGAAAATATGCTGTGGTTTGAGCAAATGTGGAGAGACCTCCAACACTGTTAAGCTGCAAAATAAGTGAAGAGCATGTAAAACTACCTAAGACTCTACAAGAACCTACATAAAGAAAGTGTTTTGTTTTGTTTTTTGGAAGGGGGAGTTTGTAAAATGACAACTGAACTAGAGATTATTTGATATATCTGTGCAATCAGATGGAACAGCTATAATAATATGAGCTTCTAAAATAGCACAATCGTACAGCTCTGTATGAGAGCCAGCATGGTGTAGTTGTTTCTTGGGGAGTGCAGTCCAGGAGTGTTTTGATTTATTTATTTATTTATTTATTTATTTTATTCATGGTATTTATACCCTGCCCTTCAGCCCTAAAGGCTATCAGAGCAGCTTACAATTATTATTTATAATGAGATGGTTCCCTGCCTTCAGGCTTACAGTCTAAAAAGACATGACACAAAAGGAGAAGGGAATGGTGGTGGGAAAGGTGATCAGGTCCAATGGTTCTTCTCTCCCTCTGAGGCCTGGGCCAAGGCAGATGGACTGGAGGGAGGGCTCTCTTTCTTCAGACTAGCCCTGATGGATCTGGGCCTGCCTCTTCACTCCCTCTCAGGCCAGAGGATGACAGTTAGCATGGAGGTAGGGATCTCTTTCTTCAGGCTAGCCATGATGGAGCTATGTGAGGAGGGGGAAAATGGGGGTATGGGCCACACAACAAAATTTCCTCCCAGTCTTCAACTTTCTAGCACTTCATTAACTTGAAAGTTCAGTTGAAGATTTCAGAATGTATAGTTTAGGCATCCAAAGAAAAGGAGCAGGCAAAGGTACAAAGGAAATATGAACACAGCAAATATAAGAGTTCTGGGTGTGAGCAATTTTTTCTCACCTAGGTTACAATTTGGGGACTAAAGGAAAATTTCACTTGCATGGACAGAATCCTTACTGGGGAGGACAATGTCCTCATCCTTTCCCCCAGTAGCAGCACCCTTAGTGAGCCCCTTCCAAAACCAGGATGAATCTCAATCTGGGAGCCAGCCTTTCCATGTCTATGTCTATGTCTTGTCAGGCATCAATAATCTTTGATGTCCCCTCCATTATTATGATTCAATCATTCTTTATTCAGACCAGTTCCCCTGATCAAACTGCCACAGTCTCATACAGAATGAGGTTATTTTTTCAGTCACCAGTGAACTGCCATTGCTTTTATTTTCTTTTGTTAATGGAAGGCATTGGAGGTCATGCCACAAATTTCACTCATTCTCACAATGCCAGTTTGATTATATGAATTAGCCACAAGGAAGTGGGCAAGCCGAAACTCTCCCTGGAAGCTAAGATGACTAATTGGAGACTGTCATATTTTTGCCCACATCCCAAGAAGAAAGGACCCACTAGAAAAGACTACAATGCTTGTTAAAATGGGCAATAGGAAAAAAAACCCTACATATTTCAGATGGATAAATTCAACCAAAGGAACCATAGCCATGAATCTGAAGGAGCTGAGCAAGGACATTGAGGACAGGGTGACTTGGAGTTCTCTCATTCATAGGGTCACTATGGATTTCAACTTGAAGACAGTTAACAGCAACAAAAATGGACAATCTATGGATCTGTATCCCGTTACATGGAAACATAGGAAGCTGTTTACCTCTTGACTTATGTTACTGGCTGATGTTGGTTATTGGATTAATTTCATTTTTCTTTCAGGGTGAAGTGCTTTATGTGCTACATGGGAATAGGTTCCATTGGATTCAATGTGTCTGAGCTAGCATGCACTAGATTATGCTGTCAAGGACCTTAAAACAGAGATAGGTACACTGAATGTTGTTGGGCTGCAACTCTATCACCAATGAATGTGCTGAATGGGGGTTATGGGAGTTGCAGTTTGCAACTCTTGCTTTAAACCATGATGCAAACTGTACCTGAGCTACCTGGCCTAGAGCTGTAAAATACATGATTTGTTTCCTTCTTGTTATTACTCATTTGGAGATAGCACAGAACTGGAAGACAGGCTGCTTGCTCATGGAGAATGGTGGCAAAGGATCTGGAATAGCTTATTAATGGAAAAGCTATCAGACAGGATCTAGAGTCCCCCTTTCTGTCATAGGAGTTTATCACACAGGAGGAATTTCTGTCAATTTCAAAAGAAATAGAAGTGAGGCCAGTTCGGAATTGAGTAAATTCGCTCGTTCAGTGAATTTACTTGATTGCGTATTGACACTGCATTGCGTTCAGAACTGCCCGAAATTGCCTCCCAGTGCCCGAAATTGCATGTGATAGTTTCTCACACAATCACGTGAAACCCCATGATTGTGTTCAGAAGGACTTCCCTTTGCCCAAAAATGTGTGTGATCAGTTTTCACGCAATCACGCAAAACCCCATAATTGCATTCAGATTGCCATTAGATTATACTTCCAATTCCCTTCGTGTGATAAACTCCATGCTCCCTTTGATGAGAGATGGTTACCTTTTGTGACTTTTCTTAATTCTTTAGAACAACCTCCCTTGCCACTGTCTCAGCATTTGAATTTATTGTATGATGTTGTTTTCTGATTTGACCCCTCTGCTCCATGATATATACTGTATTCATCAATTTTTAACTTTTCTCAATGGACTATAATTTTAATAAATAAATAAATAAATAAATAGATTAAGGACTTTATCACCTGAGCCTCAGTCTTTCCGCAAATGCATTATTAGATTTTCTGCATGGCAGGGGATTGGACTGGATGGCCCTTGTGGTCTCTTCCAACTCTACTATTCTATGATTCTATGATCATTCTATAACCATATATTACAAATTACATTTTTTTTGCAATTTATTTTCCTGGGGAAAAAAAGCTGGTGGGGGGGGGTGGGACCACAAACAACTAGTTTTTCATTTAATCCTTGCCATCTCTAACCTGCCATCATGCTTTCTTTATAAAAAGTAGTAGCTCTGAAGTTGATGTCCGACTTCTAAACAATACTACCCACTCCATGAGGTTAAACTTCTATATTGCTTTTTGGTTGTAACCATTTTATTGTTGTAACCCGCCCGGATTCTTCGTGATTGGGCGGACTAGAAATAAATCTATTATTATTATTATTATTATTATTAGCAAGATAATTTCCATTTTAATAAAACAGACGCTTGGTATCCATGGGTGATCGGTTCTGGATCCCCCTGTAGATATCAAAATCCTTGGATGCTCAAGTCCCATTGACCTTAATAGTGTTGTGACCACGCAGCTGTCTCCCTTCCACCTCTGGCTTTTACTCCTCTTCCTCCTCCTCCTACCCCCCCCCCATTGCCTCTGTCTCTTCCTCTTCCTCCCTCCTCCTTTTCCCCCTGCCATTGCCACTCTTCCTCCTCTCTTTGTCCTCTTTCTTGCTACTCCTCATCTTCCTTCTTCTCCTCTTCTCCCCTTCTGCCACCACTCTTCCTCCTCTTCCTCCTCCTCTTCCCCCACTGCCACTCTTCCTCCTCCCTTCTCCTCTTCCTCCCTCCTCCTCTTCCTTCCCGCCACTGCCACTCTTCCTTTTCTTCTCCTCCTCTTCTTTCTCCTCCTCTTCTCCCTCGCCACCTGTGCCTGCCACCACTCTTCCTCCTCTGCCTTCCTCCTTCCGCTCTTCCCCCCACCATTGTCTCTTCCTCCTCTTCCTGCCACCTCCTCCTCTTCTTCCTCTTCTTTCCTCCTCCTCTGCAGCCCCTCCCCATGCTGTCTTGCCTTCTGCGGCTGCTGAAATCTGTAGATGGCAAATCTGCAGATACAGAAGGTGGACTGTATTATGTGAAGCTTCATCCTCCTCCTCGGAGCTTGTTAACATTAGCATTAACTCTAATAACATTAAATCATTAAAGAAAATGTATTCATATACATTAAGGAAAATTTGTAAAATTGATTTGTCATGTTAATAATTTGTAACTGAAACATTAAATTGTTGGATTAAGAAAACCATTTAAAGTTAAGTAAAAGCAAGTTAACGAATTATTTCCAATCTGTGCTGCCACCGGCACTACTACTATTGTGCCATTAGGGCAGGGGTAAGGGACTGTGGAAGGCCTGGTGGCATGTTAGCCCAAGTAAATCTTGGGAGAACTGTACTCCCCACTACATGCCTACACAAAACATGTCAAACTTTGTATCTTGAAAGCTCTTGGGGGTGGGTAGCTGGGTCAATATATATATATAAAGAGAGGCCTCTTTTTTTAACAGGAAGTGAACCAAAAGTCACTTCTGGTTTATCCCCCCCCCCCTTGTAAATGCCTCTTCTGGGACTAAATTGGCTGGAGGTGGAAGACATGATGACATTTTCTTGTGACTTTTTCACCTGAAAGTAAACCTATCTCCAGGTTTACCTTGACCTTCTGGAGATCAAGCATGCACATATAGCATTTAGTGACAGTAATTTTCCTGAAGCATAACACCCCCAAGTAATTAATTACTCTGTAAAGTAAAGTAAAAAGTAAAGTGATTAATTAATAAAATTTAATTACCTTGGAGTGCCCTGATTCATGAAAATGACTTTAGCTAAATGCTATATGTGCATGCTTGGTCTCCAGAAGGTCAAGGGTTTACCTTCAGGTAGCACTGAGAGAAGATTCTGCTATAAAATTCCAAAGAACCTTTGCTATCGGCATTGGCGTTGCCAGTCAGTGTAGACATTAATGAGCTAGATGAGCCAATTGTCTAACTTAGTATAAAGTGGGTTCCTATAACAATTGTGCTATTGAGAGTCTTTGTTGTTGTTACGTGTCTTCAAGTCAACTTTGACTTATGCTGACTCTATTCTCTTCGCAAGACTTATTCAGATGAAGTTTGCCATTACTTTCTTCTGAGGCTCAGTGAATGTGACTTGCTCAAAAGGTTTTCATGGCTGAGTGAGAATTTGAAACCTGGCTTCCTGAAACCTACCCCACACTGTACATGTCTACTCAGATGTAAATGCCACTGCATAGAAGAGGTCTTAGTCTCAGGTAAGCAGGAAATGAATTGTATGTTTCTTTAGATGGAAATCCAGTTGAGTTCAATGGGATTTACTCCCCAGTATGTGTACACAGGACTGCAATTTGATATATGAAAGATGTATTTTCTTATCTTATTGTTGCTAAATAGATGCATATGTACTTGCACTACTCTTCATCATACTGCTCCTGAAGTTCCAGGCCTGTTTGTCACTCAGTCACCCCATACTTTATCCTCTAATGAAATCTAAGTAGAGTGCATAGAGGAAAGCATGTCAGGGCTTGGATAAGCTTGAAGGCAGCACAAGAATAACTGCCATAGTATGCGTGTCCTATATCCATGAACGTCTTGTGTTACCAGTGCTTAATTCAGTTCCAGCAGAACTCACCTTTTCTTAACCCTTCATTGGGACAACAAGCATGTACTATGAACAACAGCAGTCTTCAAATCTGTACCACATCAGTTTTGAGGATTAGAAACAATCAGGTACACAAAGTTTGTTTGGTAGATTGATGAACTATAGGCACAATCATTCAGAAAGTCCTTTTAGATAAGGTCTGCCATGATAACATAAGGTCTGTGTTGGCCACTGGGGGCTTTTCTAAATGGTGAAAAGCCTTCTCTTAGGTTAGTAAATCAGATGGATACTTGATGGATCACAGTGATCAATTTACGTAATGTTTTGCAATTTGCTTAAATGTAACTACATACTTAAATGTAACTACAACTAATATGACTGTATGTTTCCTATATGAGAGCCAGCAAGGTGTGGTTTGAGTGTTGAACTATGACTGGAGACCAGGTTTCCAATCCTGGCTCAGCCATGCAAAGCCTTTGGGTGACCTTGAGTAAGGGGCTGTACAGACTGCCCCTTTTAGTGCCAGATTGGGGCCACGGCAACTGGATGCTGTGGCCCCAATCTCACCTTTCTGTGACACAAAAAGGAGCCACAAAAAGCAGATCCTTTCTGCACCACGGTAAGGGTGCCATAGCTGCCGGCAACATGATAATGCCCGATGTGTGGTGAGGTGCATGGGGGCACCTGGGGGTGGAGTTGGGGCATGCATCATGTGGATGCCACATCCCGACTTGTCCCTCAGGCTGGCCTTAATGGCTGGTCTGTACATGATCTAAGTCACACTCCCACAGCCTGAGAGGATGGTAAAAACAACCTTCCTCTGAAGAAACGTGCCAAGAAAACCCCATGATAGGTTCACCTTAGGGCCTCCATAAGTTGGAAATGACTTGAAGGCACACAACAGCAAGAGCTCCATCAGGTCTGGCCTAAAATAAGAAGTGCCCTCCGTTTTTGCCATCTGACATCATCCAGCCTCAAAGGGAGAGAAAGGCCAGCCAGTTCCATCAGCCCTGGCCTAAACTAAGAAGAAGAGTCCTCTTTCCAGTTCATCTGCTATGGTCCAGGCGTCAGAGGCAGAGAAGAACAGCTGGACTTATTCCCCTTCCCCATGACCATTCCCTTCTCCTTTTGCATCATGACTTTTCGGATTGTAAGCCTGAGGGAAGGGAAATGTCTAATTAACTACCAGTAAGCTGCTCTGAGAGTCTTTCAGGCTGAAGAGCAGGGTATAAATATAGTAAACAAAAAAACAAATGAATAAACAAGTTTTTATATGGAGACTTGATATGATTTGTCAAGAACCATCAGTTAGCATTTGAAAAGTAGTATTGAGAAAGTGTATGAAAGAGAGTGCTCAATTTTTTTTCATTCAATTTTGTGGAATGTTTTGAAACTTAATTTTCTTCTCCATCTTCTAGGGCTTTTCTATTTTTTTAAAGAAAACAACAACAATTTCTTGTCACCTTTGAATGGTTGGTGACACCCCATAATTTACCACTTGGAATGCAGACATGAAGGAAGGCGAAGGAATGAAATATGGTGTCAAGTTTGTATCTGTTCACATTTCACATACTAAAGAGGCAAGCCCCTTTGGCTAGTTGCCATGGAGAATTTTCTTTGAGAAGAAAATAACTCAGAACAGAGAGAAAGAGTAGGGGTGGGATGGGAGGGGGGTAGGGAAATGTGGATCTATCCGGTCCCAGCTGCACAATAGCATTAGTTCTCCAAGGATACTATGCATCTTGTGTGAAAAGAAAGAATTTTCTAATGGGGTGTGACTGTAGTTGGGAAATAAGTGGAGTAGGACTCCCCCCCCCCGCCCCCAACTTTGAAGACCCCTTCCTGTGTTCATGTTAAGACAAGGATGAGCAACTCTTGCACACTCGGTGGCAATTTTCTGCCTCTGGGGTTCTGCAGGGGCTACGTGAATGGCTAAGCATCATCACCATCACCAACATCACCATCATATCAGAAAAATCCGTAGGCTTTTGTTAAATGTCAAAACCTAGTGAAGAGATGAATCACCATGAAGGACCTTGGGAGGACTCAACATTGGCAGGGAGGCCACTATTAACTTTGTCTATCTGCCAAGTTATTATTGTTGTTAACCACCTTCACATTGATCTTGCCCCATAGTGACCCTGCTAATGAGACATCTCCAAGATGCCCTGTCCTCTACTGCTCTGCCCATCTCCTGCAAACTCATTCTCATAATCTCTTAAAGAGACCATCCATCTAGCATGTGGCCGCCTTCTTTTCCACCTTGCATTTTATAATTAGATGTTCATCTTCATATAGCTCTTCATAACTCTTCCGTATATTGCATTCATTCTTTTTTTTATTCCTTCCTTGTCTTGAATTATGTTATTTTAATTATCATAGATCATCACTGTCTTTGGTTTGAATTTTCCTTTGATTTCCCAAATCTTGTGGAATAGGTCTCTCATTCATCCTTTTTTGTTGTTGTTTTCTATTTCTCTGCATTGGTTGTTGTATTAGTTTTCATTATCTTTACGCATTAGCCATTGTAGTGCTGCATTCATGGTTCTTAGTTTATTATTATTATTTCCTTTTTGTTTTGTTTCTCTTCTTTCCTTTATTGCTTGTAGCATTTTATCTGTCAACCATGGTTTCTTCACTTTCTTTTTGTTTGTTGGAAGTGTCTGTCTGCATTCCTCTTTTATTATGTCCTTGGCTTTATTATGTACCTTGCAGATATGTTTTTAGAAAACAATGAAAACACAGAATATATTGTGAACTCATAGAATCATAGAATCACAGAGTTGGAAGAGACCACTAGGGCCATCCAGTCCAACCCCCTGCCATCCAGGAACTCCCAATCAAAGCATCCCTGACAGATGGCCATCCAGCCTCTGCTTAAAGACCTCCAAAGAAGTAGACTCCACTATACTCCGAGGGAGTGTGTTCCATTGTGGAACAGCCCTTACTGTCAGGAAGTTCCTCCTAATGTTCAGGTGGAATCTCTTTTCCTGGAGCTTGCATCCATTGTTACAGGTCCTGTTCTCTGGAGCAGCAGAAAACAAGCTTGCTCCCTCCTTCAAGTATTTAAACAGGGCTATCATATCACCTCTTAACCTTCTCTTCTCCAGGCTAAACATCCCCAGCTCCCCAAGTCGTTCCTCATAGGGCATGGTTTCCAGACCCTTCACCATTTTAGTCGCCCTCCTTTGGACCTGCTCCAGTTTCTCCACATCCGTTTTGAATTGTGGTGCCCAGAACTGGACATAGTATTCCAGGTGGGGCCTAACCCTTCGGTGTGGCACTATTATTTCCCTTGATCTAGACACTATACTTCTATTGATGCAGCCTAAAATTGCATTGGCCTTTTTAGCTGCTGCATCGCACTGTTGACTCATGTTCAACTTGTGGTCTACTTGGACTCCTAGATCCCTTTCACATGTGGTCTCATTCAGCCAGGTGTTTCCCATCCGATATCTGTGCATTTCATTTTTCCTCCCTAAGTGCAGAACTTTACATTTCTCTTTAAATTTCATTTTGTTAGCTTTGACCCAGCTTTCTAGTCTATTCAGGTCATTTTGAATTTTGATCCTGTCCTTTGGGGTATTAGCTACTCCTCCCAATTTGGTGTCATCTGCAAATTTGATAACTAGGTTCTCAATACTGTCATCCAAGTCATTAATAAAGATGTTGAATAGCACTGGGCCCAGGACAGAATCCTGTGGCACCCCACTTGTCACTTCTTTCCAGGATGAAAAGGAACCATTGTTGAGCACCCTTTGGGTTCGGTCAGTCAACCAGTTACAAATCCATGTAACGGTTACCTTGTCTAGTCCACATTTTACAAGCTTGTTTGCAAGGATGTCATGGGGAACCTTGTCAAATGCCTTACTGAAGTCAAGATATACTGTATCCACAGCATTCCCTTCATCTACCAAGCTGGTAATTTTATCAAAAAAAGAGATCAGATTTGTCTGGCATGACTTGTTTCTCTGAAACCCATGTTGGCTTTTTGTGATTATGGAATTATCAAAGGCTTTCATGGCTGGCATCCATAGTTTTTATGGGTTTTTTTTTTTTTGGCGCTATGTGGCTGTGTTGTGGAAGAATTTATTCCTGATGTTTTCCCAGCATCTGCGCCTGGGATGTTCAGAGAATGCTGGCATGGAAGTGCTGGGTCTTGATTTTGGTATTTTTCAGAACTGGTAGCCAAACTTTGTTAACTTTAAGGGCTTCTTCTTCCCTATTGAAGTTGTCTAAGTTTTTGTGGATTTCAATGGCTTTCCTGTGCATTCTAACCTGACTGAAAGTCTGGACCAGGCCAACAACTATCAGGACAGAATGCACAGGGAAGCCATTGAAATCGACAAACACCTAGACAACTTCAACAAGAAAGAAGAAATCCTTAACATAAACAAAGCTTGGCTAACTGTCCTGAAAAACACCAAAATCAAGACCCAGCACGTGTAAATGAAAACCACCCAGCGTCAGGGGATTTTCCCAACAGACAGCAGATCACTAATTAAATAGTGGCCTGAGGCCTTGCCATTCAACAACAGACCAACACATAGATTAACCTGTAAATCACTTTCTTTCAACCAAGGGTCACACACTACATATACCCCACTCACTTCCATACCAGCATTTGCTGAAGTTGCCAGGTAGATAAACTCTTCCAGAACATGGCCACATAGCCTGAAAAAACCCATAAAAACTACAGAATACATCACATTAAAACGATCCTCCTCCTCCACCACCACCAACAACAACTGAAGATGGTAACAATCTGAGTACCATGAATGCAACAGAAAAATTAATAATCAATTAATTGATAATTGATAATTCTAAAGGGGACTTAATTCCCTAGGAATCTTTGTTGTGCAATTTTGCCTGATCATTTAGAGAGAGCAATTGTGGTACAGTTTTGTCTGATCACTTCTCAGCCCTATAGCCTTGTCTAAGGGTGGATGCCAGTCTAAATTCTCTGGGAAGGGAATTCCAGAACCTGGGGCAGCCTCTGAGAAGGCCCTCTTCTGTGTTCCTACCAAACATACCTGTGAGAGTAGTGGGACAGAGAGAAGGGCCTCTCTAGCAGATGTCAAAGCATGGGCTGTTTGTAAGGGAGAACATGGTCCCTTGAATAACCTAGACCTGAGCCATTTAGAGTTTTAAATGTCATAACCAGTACTCTGAATTGTGTCCAGAAATGGACGAGCAGCCAGTAGAACTACTGCAACAAGGCAGTTGTGTGCTCTCTGTACCCAATAATCTGGTTGCAGCTCTTTAGACTAGTTTCCAAACACTCATCAAAACCAGCCTCATGTAGAGTGCATTCCAGTAATCTTTCCGGATCTAACTAAGGCATGTGTTACTGTGGCAAGATCTGATGATAGATATAGACAGGTAGAACAGTATCCTATGGGCTCATGTCTATCTGGTAGCAGAAATAGGGTGGGGAAAGATCCGAAAGATCCTCTTCCAACCACTTTGTGGAAGGGAGGATCTTTATTCTGAACTTGCCTCCTGTGGCAGGCATTGACTCCCATGACAGTGGGTTGGTTTGAATCACATAGAATATGGACTGGAAACCCTATGGGCTGTGTCCCAAGAAGATCATTTATAGGCTACCATCATGCACAGGACTCTGCCCACATAACTTTTATGCTATTTTGAATGCTCTGAATGCCCCAAAGATTTCTGTTGGTGTCTTTTCATCTATGCACAGGTGGATCTTTTGATGTCATTGTGGACCTTCAAGTTATTTCTGATTTATGGCATAGCACTGTTGTCGAAAGCTTAGTGGAAACAAGAACCTCTGAACTAGAAGTGGATAGGGGACCATATATGTATGAGTTCAAAAAGCAGAATGCATCAGCCCATCCCAGACACATATTACTTAAAAATTTACTTAAAATTTGGATGGTCTATGTACATTTTTAGCAGAATTGGGAAACAATGGGGGAGGCCATATTGGTCATTCAGAGGACATTGTAGGGCTCTACTTCTGGGGGAAAAAAACTCCATACTTTCCCCATTTCACCATGCTTTTAGACTCTCCTGGACCTTTCTAAGCTCTGGAGAGGTATTTTTTAAACCAGGACATCTACATACTGGTTTACATTCACTTCCTGTTCTACAAAAGCAAACTCCTAGGCCTAAAATAGCCCAGCCATCCCCAAATGTGATAACATTGCCCTCACACCCATTAGAGGGTATTTGGAGGCATGGGAGCATTTTTAAAGGGTGCTGGAGCCCTGGAAGCCTAAAGAATGGCTTATAGGGTGGCATGCAGTCTGTAGCTCACACTACCTTCCTCATGCATAGCTTAGAAATTATAGCTGTAATTTAAACAGAAATATATCTTCACATAGTGAGGAAGAAGATTTTGCCAGATCTGTGAGCCTACACAAGTTGCTTTCCAGGTGCTCAATGATCTACACCACCAAGGTTCTTTAAATTAATTAAAACAGAGGACTCACCTCAAACAGTCTTTCAAATATAGGACTGTCCCATGTAGAGTAGGGCACCTGGCCACCCAAATGTGAGGCATTTATCCTGGCTTCCATAATCCAGTATTTAAAAAATAAAATAAGATTTAGTGAGATGTTGTTTGGACAAGTTGTACCTCTTTCATGCACGTGCACACACACACACAAAAACACACAGACAGACAGACAGACAGACAGTCAAAGAGTGGGTTATAGTGTTCTCTTCAGTCATACCTACTCAAGAACAAATACATAAATAAAATAAACAAGTGCCTTTAAAACACACACACACAAAACCTTTGTCCCAAATCTGACTCGACGGTACCTGTAGGCTTCCAGTTCATCTCTCCCTTCTTTGTTATGCTTGACTGAATGTCAGATTTTTCATATGCAGACCACAGGTTTCAGCATGATTAAAAGGAGCATTAAATCAAAACACTGAACTTGGAATTTCTAAGTCCTGAAGTTATTTGGTATGCACAATTAAACATTATAGCCAAGTGAGAGCCTTGTCTTAATTTTCCTATTTTATTAGGCAACATCGTATGTTTTTTTGATGCCCAATTTAGATCTGCTCAAAAACACCAATGAACTTCCTTTGTTACATTCAAACTTTGGTATGCCTCCCCCCTTCATAAATCTAGGATTAGAACCATATGGTCTGTGGACTGGTGGGGGAAGCATTCCTATTTTGAAGCTCACAATACTTTGTGCCTTGCAGCAAATGTGGCAATATGCTTTGTGTTATGGCTCTCTGCAGGGTGGGTTCCTGAACCAGAGAAGAATCTCTTATGGGGTATCTGGGCATGCTTTCATTAAGTGCTGTGTCAGTTCTCGTAAAATGAGCAATGAAAAACTGGAGATAGTTTGGACTATTTCCCCTTTTGAAGCTCTGGTTCTCTTTCAGCTTTCATAAATATAATCTCACCAGAGGTCTACATAGTTAATAGCTCTGGTTCAGTAGTAAACTTGGCTTTGCCTAACATTAAGTGCTCCAGAGTCATGGGGCAGATGCACTCTGGTTTGTGGTGAAGGAACACATCTTTGGTCTTATGATGATGGTGCACAATGTTACTGAGATCATCAATTTGAGGGAAGGGCCTGAGTAAAGACTTTGTTTTCTGAGAGGTCTTTCCAAGACATAAGTTGACAGAGTTGCTCTCCATTCCTCAATGTTTTTTTCTGCCTTTATAGAATACACAGTCAAGAGATAGCTAATGCAGTAATGTTATTACCACACTTTTGCTGATAGTTGTGGCAGCAACAAGAGTTCACATCCTTTAAAATTTGACATAAGGACTGTCTCTGAAGTCTCATATGAGACAATGAATGGTTGGTCTCTCAAGCACCACACCAACCAAGGGGCTATTCACACTACACAATTATAGTGCTATGATTCCACTTTAACTACTATGGTTCCATTTTGTGGAATCCTGGAGTTTGTAATTTGGTGAGGCACTGGAGAATTTGAAATGCCTCTTCCTAAACCTCCAGTCCCATGATCCCGTAGTCCAGAACCATGGCAACTAAAGTGGGATCATAGTGCTACAATTTTGTAGTGTGAACAGGCTCCAGGTGTGGTAGCCCTAATAAACCTCTATGAATTTTCCATGTCTATAAGATATCTGTGATAATAAATCTAGGATGGTATGAGAAGCAGTTGATGGTGTCAAGACTGGAAAAGATAATTTAAAATAATAGAATCATAGAATCATAGAGTTGGATAATAATATGACTTCCAGAATCTCTTATGCTTTGCCTGCACTGGCCAGGATACTGTGGGGGCATGAATTTGCTATGGCCAAATTTCAAAGGTTATACTATTAATTGCAGTTAGATCCTATCCTCCATTACCTGGCCCTCCTTTCCCATGCCAGGGCTGCTATCTGCACATGTGTCCCACTGAGCCACCCAGTGTGTCTGCCACTGCTCTGTATTGCTCAATTCTGAGATCAGAATAAGACACCCAGCAATGATCCCTGGCTGGATGCCTTGTTCTGATCTCAAACCAAGTATGGTAAGTGACAACAGTGGTGGAGGCACTGGATGGCTCAGCCACCCTGGTGGGGGAGCAGAGGACTACGGACAAGTAAGTTTTTGAAATTCATGTTAAGGGTATTATATCCCAGTTCTGTTTCTGAACATGACGGGCATCACCCAGACTGTTTGCACCAGAACCAGTGATTTGGCTGTATATTGTACAATGGGAAAATGCCAGAACATGTGTGTGTGTGTGTGTGTGTGTGTGAAATGGGCCTTTTGGCCCATGCAGAGAAGGCCATAGTCAGCAAGGCCAATGATCTGTCAGAAAATCTTTCAAGGATTTGAAATGTTATACAAGTGCAAGTTCTTCCAATGCACGTTTATTCATTAGTAAGGTGTAAAAGATGGAGAAAAAGAGGGGGGAAAAGGATGGAACTCTCTGGGAATAATATTCATGAACTGTATGAACTTTTAGTCTGATTCAAACATTATTTTCAGCTACTTGGAGATTGCTTTCTTCATTCATAGAAGTAATTTGCCAGTATGGGCATGGTATGTGTGAATTAATTCCTCCAAAGAAGAGCCTTCCTCTATCTCAGCCATGACAAATTCTGAATGGGAACAATTCCCTACTTGAAGCATTGATAAATTTGCTATAGCTGAAGTTCAAAGGTTACAGTATGCATTGCAAAGAGCTTAATTTATGTTAAAAAAAACCAGCTTATTTGTAAAGCACACACTTTGCATGGATAAAGCAGTTTCAAGTTAAAATCTGTGTCAGAACTTGGAAAATTTATCTCCAAAATTTAGCTACAAATTTAGTTTGCACCAAAATGCAAAACACACTGGCATAAAAGAGTCTGGCAGCTGTGGTCCAAAACTTCAACTTTTCCAAGTAATGGTGTTAAGTATCCAATAGGATGCTATAGCTGGAAGAGTGAATTTGGCTTGGCAATCTAATTCGTACAAACCTCATTTTGTTTTACACATATAATCCACAATCCATTGCTTATCTACTTTCTCGCTTTTAGAAATTCCTAGAAATAAATGCAACTGTACCCTCCACTCACCCTGCAGAAAGAGTAGCCTATTTTCTGCCATTATGCAATTTGGATGTCATAATATTCCTTCTTCCTTTCAGAAACTTCCAGCCATTCAACATTTCAGATCCTTCCCCTGCCACACACATGACGTTTTGGGGCCTTTGGATCAGACAGCTTTCCATGCCTTTCCTTTTCTGCCATACTTTCTAATCCAATTTAGTCAGCTAGTTAGTCCAAATCCCTCAGAGGCCTACAGTTTGTTCATTCTCCCACAGTGCTGAAATTTCTCTCCAGCCCAGCTGGCAGGAGTTTCTAGAAATAACAATATCTCGGGCTGGGGAGAAAGTGGGGGGGTGGGGTGGGAGCTCAAGATTGAATGGGGTCTTTTGTCCAGATCTCTATGAAGCCAGATTAATTATGCATTGCAGAACACAGTTTTAAAGCACTGAATTAGATCCTCGTTGCAATGGAGAGGGGGAAGGAGGAGTCCACAGTGAAAGCTGTCCAATTCTCTCTAAGTAGTACAGATTTCTAATGATTTAGCAGTGGAACAATTTCTTAGATTGCAATCAATATGTTGTATGAACCTCTCAGTAACAGTTGTATCAATCATTTATAAAGATGAATCTTCAGTATCCTAGATCACTCTAATTTATGGCTAAACTTTATTATTCCCAGCATCTGAGGAATTAGTCTCAAGTCTACAAAAGTTCATGCTACCAACTTCTTTCTTTCAGTTAGTCTCAAAAGTGGTACAAGCTCCCTTTGCATATTAATATGTCAGTGTACTTGATCATTCTGCCTACTTGATCACTTGATCACATTTCTGAATAATGCTCAAGGAGGCTCAACTACATAGGAGTCTTGCCAGTCCAATTTTGCCAGGTCATTTCAGGGCGGGTGGGTTTAAATCCCTTACATTCCCCTTCTGGAGTCCATAACTGAAAGAGAATTGTATATTGCCTTTGGAAACCTTGGAGTGTAGCACCTCTTTCTGGACATCTGATATGGGGCAGCAGATCTGCAGAATTGTAGAGTGTCAACCACTTCGCCTCCACTACAGAAAAATATATTTCTTTTCTGTCCAGTGAGCATAATTGGAAAGGTGTGAGAACTATGAATGAATCATTCTTAATGGAATCATTAATTCTTTTGGAAGTAAAGAGACACATGCATTCACATAAGCTTGTAGCAGTAAATAGTTCCTGTTTCTGATGCAAAGAGATCCAGTGACCTCAAGCTGTAAAAATTTCCCAGAGATTATTGTCTATACCTATCCAGCTGTTTCCCTTACATATTTCAATCATACTGGATTTCACATCAAGAAAGAGGCTGACATATATGCCATAATTTTTCTATTTATATTTGTTGCACAACGCAGCATTTTTAGTACGTACTGCAAAGAACCACACACATAAAGCTAAAATGAGGAAAGGGACATGGGTGACAGGACAGTGTACCTGTGCCACATGCGGGCTTGCCACATGTGGATTTGAGCATACGCGTATGGCAAGCTTCAGAGGACAAAACAGTGGGGAAACCACTGGCGCCCACAAGGAACCACGCATGAGAACATGCCACCATAGAATATAAAGAGATATAACCTTACATGGTTTTTCTCATATATGGGGGGGGGGGGGGAGGGTCCAGAATGGATCCCCTGCCTATAGGAAGGGGCCACTATATATATAATGTCATGGGCTTGAATCTTATTTTAAGAATATCAGTGGCTGTTTTACTATTAATTTATTATTCTTGTGGACCAAATTTATTTCTGTATTATGAAGATAGCATCACCCAGTGATCTTCTATTCAGAGCAGCTGAAATGGAGAGTCATGTATATTCATCATTCAGCTAAATTTCAGATATGCATTTTGACTGTGAAATTTTAACTGAAACATCAAAATCCAGGTTCTATAGGTTTTGTGGCATCACTTTATTGCTTTGATTTTTGCTGGCTACAAATATGAAGTCTCCTATGATGTCATGTGGCAAATATTAATATGTAGGTCGGAATCCTGTTGATCTATTTAGTTCCAGTTAGACTAGTTCCATTAAATTTGTTGTTGAATAGTGAGTCAACAGATAGCTAAATCCAACTGATTCAATAATTCCACTGTAGTCAGGATTAACAATAGGATTTAGGCCACTGTTTGACATTAGGATGTATCCATAGTGTAGAAATAATGCAGTTTGATACCACTTTAACTACCATGCCTCCATCAAATATTGGGTGTTATAGTTTTGAAAGGCATCAGTACTCTTTGGCTGTGAAGTCTAAAAACCTAATAAAACTGCATATCCCAAGATACATTAGGATGGAGTTACAGCATTTAAAGTGATGTCAAATTGTGTTATTTCAACAGTGCATATGCACTTTTTAGTGCAATTGTAGGGCAACTCTCAACTACAGTCAAAGAAATGGGCTTCTGGGTCATGTCCTGCTTTTTAAAAGGTATCTCCTGGGCCTAAGACGGCCCAGGGACTCATGAAAACATGTTGAAACTGTTCTCACAGCACCTGGCAGTATGAGGGGCCTGTAGGTCCAATTTTATTGTAAACATCTTTTGGGAGGGGCATCAGGTGTGTGCACTCTTTGGCAAATGTGTATTTAGAAAAAAAAATTTCTTGTATACTGAAAATTTCAAAAATATACTACTACCACTTCTACTAAATGCACCATATCTACTAAAAGCCAGCTATCAAGTTCTGCACAATATTGTTTGTTTTCAAAATGTATATGCAGTATCATTGACTATCAAATATAGATATCATACATTCATAATTTATTTTGATATCTTAATTAAGAAAATATTTAACAATCATAATGGTGAACTTTTGGGAGCAACGTTTTAGCATTATATTTTTTTTAAAATGAGATTTTCTTCATATCACTTGTGTGTGCTTGTGTACATGTGTGTATGAAATATTAATTCATAATAAATTATTTGAATGGAGCTGAAACTAATTAGGTTGGCAGAGAAAAAAAATGAAAGCAATTGATTGTGATATTTTCAATTAATTTGCACTGTATTTTATTTTTAGCTCTGCTGCACTGTCTGCTTGCATTCTCAAACAGTTCAGAATAGTTATCAGTATGTTTTCAAAGATACCAAACAACCCTTTCAAGTTTCAGTAAAGTCAATCTATAATTCACTGTGGGAGCTTTCAAGATAGTTAGATCCTCTGAGGTCCAGACTGTCTAGACCCTGTTGTGTGCATCTGATATTGCTATATGTAACTGATATTGCAATGGACAACTTTAATCAGTTAGACATTCACTCATATTTTCCTTCAAAGTAAACACATTGCATATTGACCAAAAAATGAGGCATGCTATTGATACCATACACATTTTCATTCCTATTCTTTAGGATCAGGGCTGGCTTTGCTATTAAGTAGAGTGAGGCAATAATATCAGGCAGCAGATACTGAAGCTGGAAAGCATCAACAAGATTTTGGTGAGCTGGGTGTATCGTGCCATTGACCCTGTGCTTATGAAATAAGGCTATTTTCCCTCATGACCAGGGGACAGTGTGATGTAGTAGTTTGAGTGTTGTACTAGTACACTGGAGGACCAAAGTTTGAATCCCTGCTTAGCCATGGAAACCCATTGGGAAACCCTAGGCAAGTCACACTTTCTCAGCTTCAGGATAAGGTAAGTGCAAACCCTCTCTGAACATATTCTGCCAAGAAAATGTCTTGATAGGGTCACCTTGAGCCAGTGTGATGCAGTGGTTTGACTGTGGCTTTTGAGACCAGGGGTGAAATCCCCACTTAAGTATAAAACCCACTGAGTGATCTTGTGGTCACCCAGTCTCAGAGGATAGCAATGGCAAACCTCCTCTGAAGAAACTTGCCAAGAATACTCTATGATGGGCTCTCCTTAGGAGTGCCAGAATTCAAAAATGATTTGACAGCACACAAGAGCAACAACCCTCATGACAAATGGAAAATTCTATCCCAACAGTTTTATTGAAGTAGGTCAGGTCAGTTTTGTGTACTTAGAATGGAAGAGGTTGTCATCTGGTCCTTTGCCTCATGCACCAAAATATTTGGGGGGTTTACTTTTTTTAAAAGTAACAATAGGGGAAGAAGGGAAAAACAGAGAGAAAAAGAGAAGAACAAAGAGGGAATTTTATAACTTATCACTTATTAAAAAATAAAAATAAAAATGAGTCCCATATGAAGGTTACTGTTGAGTTCCATAACTAAGAGCAATAAACCAATTATGTTTCAGGGGACATTAACACTATGAAAATAACTTGGTGTGAAACTGTGTTATTTTCATGGCATTCACACTTGCACTGACTGCATTTGGTGCAGTTTGTGGTGGTGGTGGTGGGGTGGGCACAGAAAAACCCACTTAACCTGGTGTATTTGACACCAGGTCCTTAAGTGCATCTTTTTTAAAGAGCTGCAACAATCCACATCTTTGGCACTGTGAGTAAGCTGTTGAATTGATTCGGATCACACTGCATTGTTACTGAAAATGGAGGTGCCTCCATTTTAAACCTAAATGGTGGGAAATGTAAATGGCAACAGGGTTAAAATGCCACTGAGAGATTCAGAAACAGAAAATGTAGTGGGAACACTGATCTGGTATTGCATCACCTTGGTCCTCCAGTGTACTAGTTCAACACTCAGACTACTACATCACGCTATTTCTTGGTCATGAGGGCACATAGCCTTATTTTGTCCTTAGGACAGAATAAATAAAGGAATGTGAATACCACCTCAGTTGAGCATCTGCACCCAGGAACCCTCTCTCCCTCCCCAAATCAGAGACTACTGGACACAATGCACAATAATGATGAGGGATTCCAAGAAGCAAGTAGAATGCTCGAAAGGAGGATACACCTGGGTATTTATCTCTGTTTCCTTTTGCCACAAAAGGGAGCCAACAAAACAAAGTGTTTGAGGAGGAATGCTTCCCCTCCAGAAAGGAGTGGAGATTGTAACCTAGAGACATGACAGAGGGGAAGACAGAGCCATGCTGTTGTATCCTGAGTGCTGAGGCAGCTGAAATTCACTGATACAGACTTTTCATTATCTAAAACAATTTCTTAGGCCAGCACAGCGGGAGACTTCATGAAATGTTTTTGAACTTGAATTCCTGATAGGAGTGCATTACATAACATGCTCTTTGTGAGCACCGGCAGCCAGGAACTTACAAAAAAGAACTAAGTCAGGAGCATTGCACTCGGCTGCTTTCTTTCTCTTGGCTTTTATATCAGAGCCAAGCATTCAACAGACAGGCCTATATCTTTCCCTTGCCCTCCCCCTTCATCAACAGGAGCCTGGCTTTCATCACAGATTAATAAACCAAACTCCCTGTCATTTTATTCTACTTCCCACAGCCCTCCCTTTTTGGCACTCCCTTCTGGAAAAGGGATGGCTGGTGTGTGTATTGTGTACCTCCACTCCTCTCTGGAAAGAAGTTTGTAGCTGTTGATTTAAAACTCTTCCATTAGTTTGACCTGTTTCCCATTAAGCAGTTTTAGAGTTTTTGATACATACACTTCATGTTTGGCAAGGGAAGAAAATGGAAGCTGAAATGTTTTGCTCTTTAAGATGTATTTTTAAGTACTGTTTGTTAATTACTTCAATGCTGCTGCTGTTGTGTACCTTCAAGTCATTTTTGACTTATGGCAACCCTATGAGTTTTGTTTACAGGTTTCTTCAGAGGCGGTTTGACATTGCCATCCTCTGAGGCTGAGAAAATATGACTTGCCCAAGGACACTCAATGTTTGTGTGTGTGTGTGTGTGTGTGTGTGTCTGAGCCAGAATATGAACCCTGGTCTTGAGAGTCAAAGTCTAATGCTCAAACCAAGCTGGGTCTCATTGCCTCAATAGATAGATGGTATATTCAAGAATCTAAATACTCAAGGCCTTCATTGACATCCTTTTAGATCTGAAAGCCATAAACATGGAAATGCCTTATAATCCTTGGGGGGGAAAAGGCAGGATATAAATGCAACTAACATAAATAACAAGAAATGCATTATCTTTATGCCCTGCCATTTGCTTTTGCTGAACCACAAGGCTTGCCTCTGCCCCACACCATCATCTGTCCCAATTTTTCATCAGGTCACATAGGTCAGGCTAAGAAAGACATGGCAAAGGTCACCTAGTAGATTTCATTGCTCTTTGGGGATTAATCATCTAGATCTGTCAAGTTCCAATCCTACACTCTAAGCATACATCAGTGGGAAAGAATTCCATAGGTATGGGTCAGACACTGGTCAGTATGTTGTCTGAACAAGATGCCCTTACTCTATAGCCATCCTCATCTCTCCTTCTCTTCAGTTTTACTTCTGCCTGTTACACACTCTCTCCCACTTGGCCCTTTTGCACCACCAACCAAAGACAGAAGCCTGCGGTGATGTCTCTCTGCTTCTGTGGCTGCATCTGCACTGAAGAATTAACACAATATGATACCTTTTTCACTGCCATGGCTCATGGCTATGGAATTCTGGGATTTGTCAGAGAGCTCTGGGGCTACAACAAACTACATATCCCAGGATTCCATGGAGCCATGACAGTTAAAGTGGTGCCAAACTGCATTAATTCTACAATGCGGCAGCAGGTTCTATCTCTTCTGTGTCTTGAAGGAGGAGGAGGAGGACTGCCTTGCCTCACCCAATACCAGCCCAGAGCCTCAAAAGGCAATGGAGGACTCAGGTGGAGGAGGAGGAGGCCTGTCTTCCCATCCAACACCAGCCCAGAGCCTCAAAAGGCAATGGGAGACTCAGGTGGAGGAAGAGGACTGCCTTGCCCCACCCAACAGCAGCCCAGAGCCTCTCTCCTTCAACCTGGGAGGGAAGACAGAGGGACCCTGAACTCTCCTTCTGCCTCCTCCCCAAATTCTAACAAGGGCCGGCTGGAGGATGATGAAGGAATTAGCCCTCCTCCCCCCAGCTTGTGTATTTTTTTTTTATCTTAATATGCAAGGAACATTTACTGTCAATTATTCTTTTTACTTGTTTTGCTTTGTTAATGATATGTATGTTTGCTGCTGTTGATTTGCTATGTATTTTGGTTGTTGTTATTTACTGCTATAGTTAATTGTTATTTTATTGTCATTGTTTAATATATTTCTATGTTATATTTGCTTTGTATTTCATTTGTATTGTTATTGCTTTGTATTTCCCTATGTTGTAAGCCTCCCAGATTCCCTGTGATGATGATGATGATGATGATGATGCTTCTTCTTCTTCTTCTTCTTCTTCTTCTTCTTCTTCTTCTTCTTCTTCTTCTTCGAGGGCAAGTGAATAGGTTCCCACACCTAGCAGCAGGTTCAGGAAGCTTTGAGGAGTTTATTCATTAAATCAGCACATGCACACCCTTCATCCAACTCTTCACCCAGGATGGAGTAGAGTCAGCTAGAGTCACAAAGCCAAGCAAACGTGGGAACACCAAAGATGGCTACCCCATCATTTCTAGTTTGGCCTGTAGTCACATGGTACTCCTGTGAACCTATTATCACAGCTGCCTCCCTCCACATTATTTCAAATTCTTTCTCCCCCCCCCAAGCTTTTATCTCCATAATTTATGTATTCATGCTTAAGAGAATCTAAATAACTTGAAATAACTTGAAAGCACTAAACAGTTCAGAGGTTAAAGAGAAATACTGAGAATGGTGATATGTGAGGGTTTGCTCCAGCCCTTTAATACACAAGATGTTTTGGTACAATTTTAAGTGCTTTCGTCAAGTGTAAAGCTCCAAACATGGCTTCAGAAACACATATCACATATTGTGAGCCACTTTGTTTGAATAAGATAAGAAAGAGAAGGAACAGGCTATCATGTTGACTTGTGTTTCCTGGTCTCCATCTTTCCTCTGTCTCATACCAAAGGGATTTAGTGTATATGATCTGAGAGAGGATCCCTAAGATCAATTCCAGATGAGATGGAAACACAATAAAAAAGAGAAACTCTTTGGCATCTCTGTGCCCTTGCCAAATAAAGTCCCACCAATTACTTCACTATAACTATAAGCAGATTAAGCATTGGGGGTTTAATGTTGTTTGGCATCTTCCAAGATCCTCACCCCAGCAGTGGCCTGTTGAAGTGACATTAAGACCACGAATCATCATCATCATCATCATCATCATCATCATCATCTCAAAAGGAAACATACAAGAGGGGAACTGAAAACTCAGCATTTTGCCTCCATTTGCCCTGATGTCTCCATGTACCCTGATACCCTGACGAAAAGCCATATGAACCCCAAATTCTAAAAAGTGAGGTGGAAGCTGCAATAAGAGAAATGGGGAAAAATCACCAGGAACAGACATTATTTCAATCAAACTACTGCAATCTACATTGACAGAGTCAACTCTAGTGCTAATCAACATATGTCAACAGATATGGAAAATAAAATAATGGCCAACAGACTGGAAATAATCAATATGCATCCCCAATCACAAAAAGGAGACACAAAGGACTGTAACAACTATAGGACCATACACTAATCTCCCACACAAGCAAAATTATGCTCAAAATTATGCAATATAGACTCCAACCATACATGGAGAGAGAAATTCCAGAGGTTCAGGAAAGGAAGAGACACTAGGGATCACATTGCAAACATATAATGACTAAGGGAGTGCACCAGCGAATTCCAAAAGAAAATCAGCATGTGCTTTATAGACTATAGGAAAGTCTTTGATTGCATAGATCATGAAAGGCTATGGAATGCCCTCAAAGACATGGGGGTGCCAAGACATTTGATAGTTCTGGTAAGAAATCTGTACCTAGGACAGGCTACTGTTAGAACAGAACACGAAGAAACAGAATGGTTCCCAACTGGCAAAGGGGTCAGACAAGGGTGCATCTTATCACCCTATGTGTTCAACTTATATGAAGAACATATTGTAAGAAAAGCAGGCTTGGACAAAGAAGAAGGAGGAGTGAAAATAAGAGGAAAGAATAAGATATGCAGATGACACTATAATACTAGTAGAAAACCTCCCAGACCTGGAACAACTACTAAGGAAGATTAAGGAAGAAAATGCAAAGGCAGGCCTGCCATTGAACATAAACAAAACAAAAAATAATGACAAAGGAGAATTTTGACAAATTCAACCCAGACAATGAATAGAATAGAAGTGTTAAAATAAGTTCTCATACCTGGGATCAAACATTGATAGAAATGGGGACTGCAGTCAGAAAATCAGAAGAAGATTAAGAATAGGGAGGGTGGCAATGAAAGTACTAGAAAAGATTCTAAAATGCAAAGATATGAAACTGAGTACAAATGTTAGAATCATACAAACCATTGTATTCAATACTACTACTACTACTACTACTACTAATAATAATAATAATTTTTATTTCTATTTCCCGCCTCCCCCCACAGATTGAGGTGGGATTCCAGCATAGTTTAAAAATAGTATTCAAGATTAAAAAATAATCATCTAAAAAGTATCCTAAAATCATCATAAAAACAGTAAGAACACGATCCAGTAACACAATACAGTCTAACCCCCAAACAGATCACAGATATACATAGCTGTCAATCCAATATTCTGTGTTCTGGTTCCTGGTAAGGTGTTGTTCAGTAGTCCAGATTATAGAAGGCCGGAAGGGTAAGCCCACCGGAAGAGATCCATCTTCAGTGCTCTCCTGAAAGCGTCCAAGGAGGTAGTAAGACGGATCTCTTCCGGTAAGCTATTCCATAGTTTTGGGGCTATGGCAGAGAATGCTCTGTGGGAAGTCGACATCAGTCTGGTATCAAAATGTTCCAACAGATTCTTCCCTGTGATTCTGAGAGTGCGGGGTGGATTACGTAGGGAGAGGCGTTCCCTCAAGTAACTCGGGCCCAAGCCATGTAGTATAGTATAGTATGTATAGATGTAAGAGCTGGACAGTGAAGAAAGTGGATAGGAAGAAAATCAATGCATTTGATATGTGGTGCTGGAGAAGAATGCTGAGGATCCCCAGGATGGCCAAAAAGACAAACATATGGCTCCTAGAGCAGATGAAGTTAAAGATCTCCCTGGAAGCCAAGATGACAAAGCTGTGTACTTTGGGCACATCATGAGGACTCACCAGAAAAAAAGCAATAATGCTAGGAAGGTTGGAGGGAAGTAGAAAAAGAGGAAGGCCACATACTAGATGGATGGACTCTATTCAGGAGATCATGAATGAGTTTACTGACCTAAGCAGAGCAGTGGAGGACAGAGAGTCTTGGAGCTATCTCATCCACAGGGTTGCCATAGGTTGAGATTGACTTGAGGGCAGTTAACAACAACACACTCTGATGCTTCAGGCACCTTTGTTAGACCAGGAGGTTTTCTTGGAAATAACTGTTATAATTGAAGATGCAGGTATGAACAAATTTTATCCCAATGCAATGCAGCAATATTAAAGCAATGATCACCGAAAGACTTGTGCCACCATATGCTGATTAAACACAGAAAGATGCTGCAAAATTCCAGGTATCTTCATTTTGAAACTTTCCACATTCATGGCAAACATTTCTTCCAGATGTCTGCTTTCCCTTTGTGTAGAATCATTATGGATGTATCCACACTGCAGAAATAAAGCAGTTTGACACCACTTTAATTGTCATGGCTCCATCCTGTGGAATCCTGTGACTTGTACTTGGGAGGTATTTAGCCTGGTCTGTTAGAACAAGCCAGACCAAATTACAACTCCCAGGATTCAGTAAACTAGAGCCATGACAGTTAAAGCAGTGTAAAACTGCTTTATTTCTGCACTGTGGACCCACCTTGTCATGCCTTAGGTCTAAGGTTGCATCCGCACCGCAGAAATAATTGAGTTTGACATCACTTTAACGTCCATTGTTTAATGCCATGGAATTTTGGAAATTGTTTAGTCATTTAGCCTTCCCTGTAAGAGAGCTTTGGTGCCACAACAAACTTCAATTACCAGGTTTCCATAGCAATGAGCCATGAAAGTTAAAGTAGTGTCAACCTGGATTATTTCTGCAGTGCAGATGCAGCTTAAATCTACGGTGTTTGAAAGAACACTTTTCTGGATTTGTTTACATGAAGTTGGGTGAGAAGGGAACTTGAAATCTTCATTCCTCTCTTTCTCTCTTGATTAATTTTTGTTCCTTCAGGGGAAAGTATGAGGCATCTGTTCT
Source organism: Urosaurus nigricauda (assembly GCA_034509955.1). NCBI lineage: Eukaryota > Metazoa > Chordata > Lepidosauria > Squamata > Phrynosomatidae > Urosaurus > Urosaurus nigricauda. The sequence continues at coordinate 352,031,174 of JAOEGL010000001.1, read as the reverse complement.
GGAAGAAGAAATTTTGCAAAGAGTGATTTTCTTCTTACTTGGGAAAACACAAAGCTCTGTTTTCCGTCTGAGACTCGAGAGAGTGAATTTCAGGGATGTCGGCCAGCTGCCAAGGAGGCCTGATTTCCCCTCCACCCACTCCTTTGAGCTCCATTCTTGGCTCTCTGTGTTGATGATTCCAGCTGTCATGCTGGGTCATGGTTAGCTGTCAAGTGAGATAGGACATGTGATAACCAGGTCCTGGCCTGTTAGAAGCTCTGGAGAAAACAGTCAGGGTCTTAAAATTGGAAACCAAATGAGACAGCATGGTTAAGCATTATATATAGACTTAACATCCAGCACTCTGAAGATGGTTTATATTAGCATAAATCAGCTGAAATTATTTCAATGGTTAGTCTCAGGGCCACATATTATTTGAATGATTAAAGCTGGAACATAATGAAGTCTGAGTCACAGCACATCTCATTTTAGAAATCAGACTATCTATTGAAGCCAGAGGCCATGCAGCCTGGAGGATTCTGGAAACTGAATAACAAAAATAAAAATAAAAATATTTCTAAACTTCACATTAAGTATAACACAGGTTGAGTTTTCTTTATTGGAAACTGCAAAATTTGAAATATTCCAAAACCAAAACACATGGGTGGCTGAGATATTGACACCTTTGCTTTCTGATGGTTCAGTGTACACGAACTTTGTTTTATGCACACAATTTAGAAATCAGACTATCTATTGAAGCCAGAGGCCATGCAGCCTGGAGGATTCTGGAAACTGAATAACAAAAAAAATAATATTTCTAAACTTTACATTAAGTATAACACAGGTTGAGTTTTCTTTATTGGAAACTGCAAAATTTGAAATATTCCAAAACCAAAACACATGGGTGGCTGAGATATTGACACCTTCGCTTTCTGATGGTTCAGTGTACACGAACTTTGTTTTATGCACACAATTATAAAAAATTGTATAAAACTACCTTATTTATTATTTATTTACTTCAATTATATGCCACCTTTCTACCAAGATGGGCCTCAAGGCAGTTTATACAAATACCTTCAGGCTATGTATATAAGATGTATATGAAACATAAATGTACTTTGTGTTTAGATTTCATTCTCATCTCCAAGACAGCTCATTAAATATGTATATGTAAATAATGGTGTTCCAAAATCCAATAATAATAATAATAATAATCTGATATCCAAAACATCTTTAGTTCCAAGCATTTTGGATAAGGGAGACTCAGTCTGTAATCCAAAGACTCCTGCATCCAAAAGCTGTTGCAGTTTATCACACCAAAGTATGAGCTCAGGAAATCCATGTTTTTAAACTCCCCTGCAGGCTATGTCATTGAATCTTGGTATTATTCACTTTGGATAAAACCTAACCCTTCATAGTTCCTCTCAGACGTGGATTACAGTTCCAACCAGAGAAGAACAATGTAGGAACAGGCATGTCGTCTTCTGTCCACTTGAGATGCTATTCTCTTTACCCATAGCTGCTGTAGTACCTTGCCCTTTTTGATCTTTGAAATACTGTCACAGCATTACAGACATGTAATTTCCCCTAAATTCTGCACTAAAGATACTGTGAGCAATTCATGTTTAAACCCAATATATAACTCAGTAGGGATCTCCAAGAACTAAGCTACCCTGTTCTGTGAAGCCCCACCACACCATCATATCTCCATTTTGGTTTCCATTTCTGTGATTGCAACAATATTTTTATATCAAGAGAAACAGCAAGAACAAGAACATAGGTCATTATTTTCTAATTTATTTAATTTACACGGATTGTTGCCAAGCCTGATATAACTCCAAGAGGTCACAAACCATTTTCCTGCCAACATAGCTATGATGTTAATGACTTTTGCCATGACTGTGTCCTGTGCCTCCCTAAGGGGAACAGGATAGGCTTCATGTACATAACTAGCCAACTGACAAACCAAACAAATCCCAGGAAAAGATTTATGTATTTAAAACACAAACAAAAACCATGCCCTCTTTTGCTTTATTGCACAGAGCCTCGGATATGCATGTGCTTTCTTGCCATGAATAATTGCTGAATTCCCACATATATGATGTTGTCATGCAGAGAATCTCACTATTTCAGACTTTTAAATTCCTATGTTAAGTACAGCAGCATGTATATATAATACAGAACAGGATCTCTGCCTGTACATACCTTCCAAAATCTTAAGGGCTGAATTTCTCTTCTACGCATGCTTACATTTCCATTGGGGTGAACCCTACCTTTAAGTAGAGTGGGATGGCTATCTCAGATAGCAGATTTCTGGTGTCATACAAAGCAGCAGACTGTAAGTCATTCATTTATTAGGCTGGATCAAGATTAACTTAACTCCCTTTGATTTCAGTGGGTCTGCTCTAAGAACAACTAAGCCTGGGAGAAGCCTGTATCATATCACTGAAAGGGAGGGGGAAATTTTCAGATGCAGAACTGTGAAATTTTCAAGGGTAAAGCTACCCACCCCAGGGCAGGCTGTGCTCTTAGTTTTCAAACTAGAAGAGTTGTTGCTGTTTGGTACTCCCATCTTTTGGGAATTCAGTTTGATATTTAATATTTTCTGAAACAAAATTTATACAAATTCATAAGAATACAAAATGTGTACCCCTAACCCTTTCACTAGGCAGAGAGATGTATACTATGTTTCCCATACTCCAACCAAGAGAGCCCTGCTGTTACCTCTATTTACTCACTTGGCAGCCAGAAAAATTGCTGCTTCCTCCATCTTCTCCATCTCCCATTCACATTGCAGTCCAGAGTTGCCAGGGATGTCCCCCCATTCTGTGAGCACTCTGTTGCAATGTTGGACAGTTTTGACTTCAATGTTGGATCAGCTTTGACTTCAGATGGCATCTCTCCTCTCAATGATTGTCTTAGAGCAGTAAAGGATTGGATGAGAGAAAACAAATTGAAACTGAATCCAGACAAAATAAAGGTAGTTACGGTATCAGCTCCAAACTCAGGTATTGGGATATAACCTCCAGTCCTGGAAGGGGTCACACTTCCCTCAAAGGACTGTGTTCTCAGTCTGGGGGTGCTCCTAGATCCATTGCTTGACATGAAAAATCAGGTGAATGCGACGATCAGGAGTGCCTGTTATCAGCTTTGACTGATATGTCAGCTGTGCCCTTACCTGGAAGTCAAGGACCTTGAGACTGTAGTACTTGTGCTGGTAACCTCACACCTTGATTTCTGCAATGCACTCTTTGTGGGGCTACCCTTGTGCTTGGTACAGAAACTTCAACTAGTTCAGAACATGGCAGCCAGGCTGGTCTCTGGTACATCCCGAAGAGACCATATAACACTGATCTTAAGATCACTCCACTGGCTGCCCATTAGTTTCTGGGCCCAGTATAAGATGTTGGTTATCATCTTTAAAGCCCTAAATGGCTTGGGCCCATCCTACCTTCAGAATCATCTCCTTCCATATAATCCTTCCTGCACACATAGATCTTCAGGAAAAATTTGTTACAGTCTTATAAAACAAAACTGCCCACAGCCTCCCAGAGGACCTTCTCAGCAGTCATGCCTAGATTGTGGAATGCCCTGCCAGACGAGATCCGTCATATTACCATCCTAAACAGATTTTAAAAAGCTATAAAAATGGACCTCTTCTGGCAGGCCTTTCCTGAATAGTTCCTCAAAATCTAATTGCTGGATTCCGACCTCACCACAGCCACATTTTTTAAAAAAGTATGTTGTATAATTTATGTTTATGTTTAATTTTATTTTAAGGAGGGATTGAGGGATTTGAGTTGTAAGTTTTTTGTGTGTGTTTTTTTAAATCTTTGTAAGCAGCCCCGATTGCATCTTGTAGAGGAGCGGGATATAAATAAATTTTATTTTATTATTTATTAGTTGTTTGCACATACATCCTGCTGTGGTGCCCATCGCAGCCATGTGTCACTACCTCAGAGGTGGTAAACAAGGGGCTCAGCCTCAATCACATTGCTGGGCATCTCATTCTGTCCTCAGATAAAGTGATGTGTGGTGGCAGGCTGCACATTAAACAACTGCCCACTTTTGCAAAGGAGGGCTCCAGATATTCTGAGAAGACCTGGATCAATAGGTGAACTTTAAAAAAAAAACATTTTAAAGGGAATATATTGAGGGGTTCAATGCTGAACTGTCTGCACGTTGTCCAGACAGTTTACACTAGAATTTGGGTTTGAACCATCCATTGTCCAGACTTGTTGCTATGGGAGTGTGGGGAGGATGTTATATTTACCTTGTGTAGACAGGGTCACAGTGTCAGTTCCTTTTCCTCCTTGACACCACTGTCAAGGCAGCAAAGTTAGTATGGCACTTGGCAAAAAGTCAGGAAAGCCATAGGTGGGCAGTAATGATGGGTAGGTACAAGGCAGGCAGTCGGAGTTGCTCAGACTCTGGCCTGCCTGGACTATCTCTGAAGATTTGCGAGTAGAAGCTGAAATTGTAATTTAAAGATTCTTGAAGTGATGGAACTGCAGCACTAAATCGTGTGTGTGTGTGAGAGAGAGAGAGAATGGACATCTGTTACTAGAGGTGAACCAATTCTTGCTTACACTGAGCATTTCCATTTGGGGCCAGGAATCACAGGTCTAAATCCTATTGATAATCCTGACTAGAGAACATCCATTGAATCAGTTGGATTTGCATATATGTTGAGTCACCATTTAGCAATTGATTCAATAGGTCTACTTTATATGAGATTAACAGGATTCCAGATATAAGTTGCTGGTCACCTCTTATGTTGTTGTTTGTTGGAATATGTGTGTTTAAGGGGAAACTGAAACAACAACAGCAGCACAAAGCAAGATTGTGTACTAATGCTTCAGCTACTCTGCCAAGGGTTTCGAGCAAAAGGTCATCTAGTGCTCAATGTACTATTTCACCTTCATTTTGTAAGTGTGTAAAATATCTGTCAAAGATATAAATATGAAAATGCAGGCAACTGTTTTTTAAATACCCAACAAGACAGAGCATGACTGAGTCAAATCAAGAATGTTTCCATGCCAGTGTATTTGACCTCCTGACAGGATCAGGGGGATGAAAAGTCAAGAACAGTGTCAATACCTTCAGTGTGATTTGAAAAAGTGTAACTGATTCACTAACACATGGTGTCAAATACTGTACTTATTGAAAACTTTTCCCACTCTCCACCACCAGAAATTCATAATATTGGGAGTGTAGGGGATTAACTCCCCATGGACTCCATCCATTTGACATTTATTAACAAGATTTATTGGTAAGTAATCAGAAAAAACAATACATTTTTTAAAACCTGTAGTTTTCTTGCAATTCACAATATTGGTTCATGCTTGGTGATGGTATGCTATGCCTGCTGTATCAATTGTATCTGAGAACTGTTTGGGACGTCAGTGGCTTGCTCTCCAATTAAAAATCCAGAAATAAGAGAATGTTTTAGATCTAAGTGGGGGACAACACACCTGGAAGGTGCTATTAAACTGTAGCTTCCAGGAAATTAGATTCCAGTGCCCTGTCTCCTAGTCCATGATCATACTCTCCTGAACTAAACTGTCTAGTTTGTCATATAAACTGCAGTCCCAGGGATCATGAGGGTATATATCTTATCAACATTTATTTACCAGTGTCCCATTAATCATATGGCTCCATTGCAATTTTAATTTCTTTTGAGTTTTGTGTTGCTGTCTTAGGACATTGTTAGTTGTGTCAAGTGCCTCGGAGTCACCTTGACTCATGGCAACCCAGTGGATGAGACATCTTCAAGACTCCCTGCGTTTACTGCTGTAGACTCATGCCTGTGACCACTCTAATTGAATCTAGACATCTAGCGTGCAGTCCTCCTCTCCTTCTTCTACCCTCAACATTTCCCAGCATTCTTGTCTTTTCTAATGAGGCATACCTTCTCATGATGTGGCCAAAGTACAACAGCCTTAGTTTCATCAACTTGGCTTCTAGGGGTATTTCAGGCTTCACCTGTTCAAGGAGCCATTTGTTTGTCTTTTTGACTATTCATGGTATCCTCAGCACTCTTCTCCAGCACCACATCACAAATGAGTAGATTTTCTTTTTATCTGCTTTTTTCACTGTCCATCTCTCATATCCATACATAGTGATGTGGATATGGCTTGGATGATTCTAACTTTAGTACTTAGTTGTATATCTTTACTCATTAGGATATTAAAAGCAGTATCTCAGAGCTTCCACTCCCATTTTCCTGCCTTTTAATAAAAACATCAGAATTTTAACAGTTTTTCCACTGTTCACACTGTTAACAAAAAACTTAATAGCAGTGCTTCAGAGAATCATCTTCTCTCTTCTAGCCTTGCAACTCCCTCTCCCCATTGGCTTAATACCAAGGTAAGGGTTTATATGATTCCAGCCTCATAAGAAAGGCTGGAATGAGATGTGGGGTGCATTATAGGACTTCCTAATTTCTTAAAAGCCCTCTCATGCCATGTGTGCATGAGTCTGGTAGCAAAAGAGGTGAAATTGTTCTGCAGAAAATTCCTGTGTATATGAACAATGCCAGTATCAGCCTTGGATTGTACTCAGAGTTGAAAATATGGCTAACTAGAAATGAATTTCTATGGATTTGGTATTCCAAATCCAAAATTTAGATTTTTTGATGGAAATTTAAATGGAATTTGCTCCATCACATACAGTTTTTTCACAACTTTCTTTGACATTTCTATATTGTTATATGTGATTGAATGAAAAGATCTGACAAAGAATTATCTTGCAAAGAGTCAGAAAGGGGTTCAAAGAGACTTTCAAAACACTTTAATTTGCTGATGTGAAATACAAAAATCTGTCCAAAAGCACTAAAAGAAATTGTACTGGGACGTCATTTCAAGTCATTTCTGAAGTATGGCAACCCTAAGGCAAGCCTATCATGGGGGTTTTCTTGGCAAGATTTATTCAGAGGAGATTTGTCATTGCCTTCCCCTGAGACAGAGAGTGTGACTTGCCCAAAGTCACCCAGTGAGTTTCATGATCAAGCAGCAATCAAACTTTGGTCTCCAGTGGTGTAGTCCAATGCTCAAACCACTACACCATGCTGGACCATGCACTTAATCAAAGCCGAGTAATAACCGAATTGCCAAAAATATTGAATTTGTGAATGATGTGTGTGTGGTACACCATTTTTTAATTGTGTCCAGCACCCAAAAATACATTAAAAACAACTGTAGTGTTGTATTTTTATTATTTTGTTTTTGCATCACAGGCCCATGTAATCTTTGCCATCAAAGGGCACTATCACAATAGTGCTATATTTCATCCTATAAGATGATAACATTGTATGGAATTCTGGGATTTGTGGTTTAGGGAAGGAAATTTAGAATTCTCAGCCAGAGATCTCTTGGGTATGACTAAACTACAAATCCAAACAGTCTGTAGAATATTGCCATGGTAGTTAAAGTGGATTATAGCCCTATCAGAGTGCAGTGTCATAGCCTAGCCACACAAGACCCAGCTTTCATTTGTGAAATGTTGAATGATATGCTGTCTCCCTGTAACCCTATCATAGTATTGCTAAGAAAACAATACACTGTAACATCCCCCCTCCCATTTTCAATTTGAAAAGTTCACCATTTCCTGTTCATCCTACAGCACTTTCCAAACACACAAAGGAGCCTGATAGGAAAGTAAAAGCACAATTTCCTTTCCCTTTTCAGGAAAAGGGATGAGAAGCATTCAAATGAACATGTTTTCTCCTTCAAACCTCATCCTACTACCAGAAAGACATCTATCTTTACTGTTCCTATGGACTTTATTAGATCAGATGATTATATCCACATTCCAAAACATATGGATCTCGGCTTCTTGTCCCTTGCACATTTCTGTTCTACTTGCCTGCACCACCCACTACTATTGTTGAAATTCAAGTAGATTGGAAGTTTCAATGTGGATATTTTATCCAGAAAAATCTGTGCACTTCAGTATACCACCTACCAGTGGTAAGTTGATTTAAAATTTGTTCATGTTAGTAAGAGTACTTAGAATGGGCAAAATCTCCTCTGAGTATTCCTTGCCTAAGAAAACCTTATAAAATGTGTGGGATCACCATAAGGCACATACACACACGATCTAAATACTCTCAAGGCATTGAATTCTGATTGATCTTGGAAATTAAGCAGGACCTGACCTGGTTACTACTTGCATGAGTAACTACAAAAATACCAGGTATTATAGGCTATATTTTAAAGGAATAATATAATAATAATAATAATAATAATAATATTTTATTTGTATACCGCCCTTCCAAAGATCAGGGCGGTTCACAACATCTATACAGATTAAAAACATTTATACAACAATAAAAACTGTGTCATTCCAATATAGCTACACAATGGTGCTCATGTTAATAATACAATTGACAACGGGGTTGACGATGAGATCAGGGGTAGGCCTGTTCAAATAGGTAGGTTTTTAACCCCCTTTTAAATTGGATGAGGGAGGCGGCCGAGCGGAGGTCAAAGGGCAGTGAGTTCCAGAGGCTAGGGGCCGAGATAGAGTACGCCCTCTTTATGGTGGTAGATAATCTAGCCTCTGGAACTTTTAATAATTGTTGCCCAGTGGTCCTGAGTGTGCGGGGCGGATTGTATGGGGAGAGACGGTCCTTCAGGTACTCTGGGCCCAAGCCATATAGGGCTTTATAGGTAATAACCAGCACTTTGTACTGAGCCCGGAAGCGAACAGGCAGCCAATGAAGATCTTTTAATACAGGAGTTATATGGCTGGCCCTGGGTACGCCAGTGACCAGCCGTGCTGCCATGTTCTGCACTAGTTGTAGCTTCTGAGTGTGATACAAAGGCTGCCCCATGTAGAGCGCATTGCAGAAATCTAATCGAGAGGTTACCAGAGCATGTACTACAGTTTCAAGGTCCCCCGGTCCAGGTAGGGACGCAGCTGGCATATCAGCCGAAGCTGAAAACAGGTGCTCCTGACCGTCGCATCCACCTGAGATGTGAGATGGAGCGACGAATCAAGGAGCACCCCCAAGCTGCGTACTGTGTCCTTAACGGGAAGCGTGAGCCCGTCCAGGACAGGTGGAACCACCTCCATCCCAGGGCCGGGAGAACCTATCAAGAGCACTTCCGTTTTCTCTGGATTCAGGCTGAGTCTGTTTTTCCTCATCCATTCCATTACCGATTCCAGACAGGCCACGAGCGGAGCAACGCCATCAAGGCAATGACAAAACATCTCTCAGTATTCCTTATCTAAGAAAAGCCTAAGAAATTAATGGAGTCACCATATTTGGACAGGCAACCCGAAGGCACAAACACATACAATAAGAGCACTATAGATTATTTGCATACATTTAATGGGTAGATGTCTATGGCTTGAATAGAGAATTTGTGGCCCTTCACCTCACCTCAGCCCTAGCCAGCATAATCAGTGGCATAAAAGATGATGGGACTTGTAGTTCCAGAACATCTGGAGGGCCACAACTTCTCCATCTATGCTCCAGAGAGGGAAAGCTCACAGTGCTGTCTTCCTATTCAAGCCTGGAGCATGCATGATAAACTTGTGTGGTCTTAATAAACCATGATGGGATAAAAATGAGAAATGAAGCCAAATTATATTTTTATAAATCAAAAGCAGCATCATGAATTCTGTCTGGAAGGCTGCAATGAATTTGTTCAGACACTGGAGACCTGGACATAGAATTGCATGGATGTATATGGTAAAGCAATTACTCAAAAGATGCAAACATGACTAGATCGGATTTATGCCAAAGTTAGCCCAGGAGAGAATCGTGGCACACAGAGATGAATAGAAAAGTAAACTGAACAGCTCTGGTAAATAAGAGCCAAGAATTGAGTTAATGGTTGGCACAGCATAGGTGAAGAGAATGGAAGATGGATCTGAGCCATCTTTCTGTCTACCCCACGGACAGTGATGTTCCCAGAAGGGCTATCCACTTTGGCATTATCCTGTCTGTCATTATTATATTCTTGGCTTGCTCTCTTCACTACAATATAGACTTTTATATTGAGGCATGAGGTGTACATGACACAAATGGATGTATGCTCATGTTGAACCTTTTAGTGAGTGGGTAGGAATTCTGGAAAGTCTTTTTTCCTCTTTTTTCTCTCTCCCCCCCCCCCCCCCCATATAATGAAATGTCTTGGTGATATGTCAAGCTTTGAGCTCTACCAGTCGTTACCTCAAACAAAGAAACTAGAGCCAATTTGAATGTTTTGTATTACAAAGAGAACTGCTCACTCTAGCCATCCTAGAAGTCTTTGGAATGTAGGTAGACATGTTTGAAAGGTGTTACTTAGGTTGGGATGTGAAACTCCCCTCCTCTGGTCTTCCATTAGGTGGTCAAGACATTTATTTTCTTGAACATATTGCCTGCCAAACTGAAATTATTCCTCTTCCTCCTCCTTCTAATGTAAGGGGGAGCATCCCTACAGCCATTGGTAGGGATGTAAATCTCTGCTTATTTTGTTTTCACATGCAAGAAATAATAATTTAAAATTGTTAAAAATTGTTAAAAAATGAATAAAACTGACATTTCCCTACAGTGGCTGGAATAGGAGCATCCAGATGCTAGAAACCATTGTGTCATATCCATCCTCACATCCAGCTCTTCAACCTAAACAAAAGTGTCTAACAGGAAACAGGAAAGGGTTAATCTCAGTCTTGCCACTTTCCCATCTTCCTGAAGTGGGTGCTGGCACAAATAATACTCTCTTTCTTAGGTGTCTTCTGCTGATGTTGGAACTGGCTTATTTCACAACAGAACAAGTAAGTGATAGTAAGAAGAGATTGAAATACCTGTTCAAGATATTGCCCTGCAGGATAGCATCAGGTAGTGTCATTCATGTTCCTCACAATCTCAGTGGCTTCATTTCAGGTGGCATTGAGTTTGTATAGCTCCAACACAGACAAAAACTGGGACACATGTGCCCAAGTAGCACCAGAGTATGGTCAAGATAGTAAAAGTTATTAATGAGAAAAAAACAAAACAAGCCAAGAAAGACTGCAGCAGTTTTCTTTTGCCTTTTCTACAGGAAAGGACAGGGTTATTCCCTCCTCTCTTCTCCCCTGCTGAGTTTGCAGCAATTGAAGTAAGCTGAGGAGAAAAAGGGAACTTGGGAGGAGCAGAATGAAACTGGAACATTTTAGTAGTAGAAAAAGCAGGATGACAGAGAATTAATTGGAACTTTGGACTATGCCAAGTAAAGACATTTGGAGAGTATGAATTTGTTGTTAGAGAGAATGAGATGCATCAGCTTCTGCATATCATTGTTTGAGCAGTTGTTTTCTTTTTAAATCAGTTTGACATGTGCAACACTCTCCAATAGCTTAATGTTAGCTACATTTGCACTATAGGAATGGAAAGCAGTACCATATTATTTCCAGGACTTTGAAAAGCTATTGTGCACACAGCCTTGGGCATATGCAATATCAAGCTGAAATGAGTACCTTAATCCATCTCCTCCCTGGCAGGAAGTGTGCATGTATTAGAACTCTCGGTCATCCATATGCCACAGTAGAGAAAGCTATTATAAATCAAAGCATAGGAAGATCACATCATCCACTGACATGCTGCTGAGGAAGAGCCCTAAAGTACTTTTTTGACTCTTTCCTCGCCTCCCCTTTCAAAGCTCTTATCTTCTTCAGTTTTATATATTGTTCCGTCTAGACAGCGGAAAGTGAGTAGCATACCTATATGTCAAGAATGTAGCAGTAAATCTTTCAGATAAATATAGCTGGGCATTTAAAAGTAAAAATAAATGTCTAAAGCTCTCGACTTATTAGCAGCATCTGTCTCAGGCTTGATGTGTACTTCTCAGAAACATTCTAATACCTACTGAGTCTATATTTAAGCAACCTTGTTTCTGCTCTGGTGATCGCATGTCATAAACTATCTCTATATTGTTGATTTTGTTGCTAAGCCGCGGTGTGAGTTCTGGTTTCCAGTGTTTCAGATTACACTTTTAAAACAGGCCTTCCAACTGTTTCACACATTTAAAGATGATACTCAGGGAGATCTTACTATAACTCACTGGTCCATTCTGGCATTAGAGAATTACAGCTCAGGGAGGAGCTAGGATTACAAACTTGCCATACACTGGACCTGCTAACTTTCCATTCCGGAAATATCATTGAGAAGGAAGCTACAGACCAGGACGTATGGTCAATGAATTATCCCATGCCTGACCCAGATTCCTGGGGGGCTATAGTAAACTTTACAAAGAAGGAAGGAAGGAAGGAAGGAAGGAAGGGAGTCTCCTAGCAATCAGTTCCTAGGGCATCTAAAGGACAATACATACAATAATATTTTCTCATATTTAAAAAAGTCACCATAAAGTGTCTATTGACCAGTTTCCTTGTATGATCAAAGTGGTTTTGTGAAAGCACTCATATGATAAGATGCTTGCTTCGGGGATTTAAAAAAGGGTTAGATTTAGTGTTTCCATATATTATCTAGTAATACATCAGAGAGCCAGTGTGATAGTGGTTTCAATGCTGGACTATGATCCTGGAGATCAGGATCTGAATCTCTGTTCAGTCACAGAAACCCACTGGGTTATCTTGGGCAAATCACACCCTCTTGGCCTCAGAGGAAGGCAAAGGCAAACCTGCTGTGAACAAATATTGCCAAGAAAATACTGTGATGGTTTCACCTTAGGTTCACCATATGTCAGGAATGACTTCAAGGCACACAAGAACAACCATCTTGTAACACAACAGTAACTTGTGATTTAATGGCAATAAGCCATTTCAGGTTTAGGGTTTGGAGTGAGTTTCACAATAAATTTAAACTCCCATGTGTTTTAGGAGGATGTGTGGGGGAAAGGGTTGCTTCATTTTTCTGTTCCTACATGAGGACCTTCTCAATTATGTTTTTCCATGAATACTGTATTATTCTTGTGAATAATATCATTAATCCTGCTCCCAAATAGCTGTGCAAACTAATGCTAATCTATGGGTATTAACTTCTACAGTTTGTCAAAAATAACTATCTCACCATGCATATTTTGAATGTTTAATCTGGAAGCAGAATCCATACCATTACTATGTTGAAGAGCATAAAGATGAATAAACTGAGGGAAATAGTTAATATATCTCTGAGAGAGTTCCTTCCTTTCCTCGTTCTTATATTAATATTTATATTCTACCATTGGGGACCTCAGGAAGGCTCATGGCATAGATTAAAATAAATTATCACCAGAAAGAATTCTGAAACAACAAAACAAAATAAAACAAAATCCACAAAGGAGTGATACCTTTATCAGCTCTCCAAAATGCACAAAGCACCTAATGCAAGCTTTCAAAGCTGCACTGGTTTCTTCATCAGTTGAATGATTAAAGTCATATAGGAGGAGGAAAAGGGATAGTGTTGGAGATAAATAAAAGGCAGAGATGTTAAATCATCATCTTCCAAAGGAGAGGATGGAAAAAAAACTTGATCCAAATCATAGCCAAACAACAAAAACAACAACAACAACAACTACAAGAGAAGAGTCCTGCTGATATTCAAATAGACTTTAAATTTCCTGGACTTTGTTAAACTCCCAATTCCCACATGGCCAGAGGGAAGAGGAGCCAGTCTGCAAAATTCACCCTCCTCAAACCATCTTAATTAAGGAAAGAAACAACAAAATGCAAGCATCTTACTAACATTTCCAGTTTTTTTCTCCTGTTTGGTTTGTAACAACTTGCCTGATGAATAAGCCAGTGGAGCTTCGAAAGTGTGCAACAAGTGTATTGTGCGCTTTGGTTGGCCAATAAAGATATCATTGTTTGGTGTATTTTTGCACTTTGAATTTATTTTGCAGAAATTGAAGTAAACCGGGGACAAAGGGGGAAAGTGAGAGGAGGAGAGAGAAACTGGGAGACATTTTAAAGCAGCCAAAGAAGTGGGACAACAGAGTTTTAACTTAGACTGTCCCTTCTACATTGGGACAGTTTGAAGGTATTTGAAGTTTGGAGATTATCTAGATCCATTTCAAACCAGTTTTAGGGCAGGATATGGAGTAGAGACTGCCATGGTTGCCTTAGGCGATTATCTCTGTCTGGGTATCAACAGGGGAAGTGTGACCCTGTTGGTGCTCTTGTACCTCTCAGTGGCCTTCAATACCATTGACCTTCTGGAACGCCTGAGAGAGTTAGGAACTAGAGGCACTGTGCTCCTGTAGTTCAGGTCCTACCTCTTGGGTAGATTCCAGATGGTGATGCTTGGGGACAGTTATTCTGCCAAGAAGGAGCTTAAACTGGGCATCCCTCAAGGCTCTATTCTGTCCCCAATGCTATTTAACATTTACATGAAGCCATTGGGTGAGATCATCCAGAGACATGGGGCAAGGTGTTATCAGTACACTGATAACACCCAAATATATTTCTCCATGCCCCAGACTGCTGCAGTGACTAAGGATGGCATCTCTCCTCTAAATGATTGTCTTAAGGTGGTAATGGACTGGATGAGGGAAATCCTACTAAAACTGAATCCAGATAAGACGGAGGTACTTGCTGTGGGAACCCCGAATCTGGGTATGGAGATATGTTCACACTTCCCCTAAACGACTGTGGCTGTAGTTTGGGAGTGATCCTTGACTCATCCCTCCAGATGTCAGCCCAGATAGATGCAGTGGCTAGGAGTGCTTGCTATCAGCTTCAGCTGATATGCTAACTACAACCCTACCTGGAGCCTGGTGACCTAGAAACAATAGTACATGGTCTAGTAACCTCTCATTTAGACTTCTGCAATGTGATCTACATGGGCTTGCCATCCATGGATTTAAGCATCCATAGATGGTAAGCTCACATTGTCCCCAATGGTGGCGAATGCATGTGGCTGTGCTGTCATTAGGGACAGTTTCTGTTGTCCCCAGTTCCGGTGCATACAAGCAGCCGTGCCATCATTAGAGACAACAGGACTTCACCTAGAATCCTGTTTTCCCTAATGGTGGTGTGGGTGCATGCATGTGACACCACTGGGGACAACAAGACTTGAGGTCCTGTGGATTTTGGTATCCGTGGGATACTGGAATGGATCCCCACTAGATACTGAGGTCCCACTGTATGTATAAGCTGTTCCTTCTTACCCACTTCCTCCCCACATGCTGAACAGCAACAAAGGGGTGATGGGCATAACTCTGTCCTCTGCTCCACCAATCACCTTCAGAAGTGTGCCTGGACATGATATGAGCCAATAAGGGAGTCATTTTGGAAAGCTGAAATAACAGGATTGATACCTAGCTCTGCCCTTACTTACCAACATGCATACTAGCTATGCCACCCCATTGATATATGATTTGTGCCGTCCTACAAGACAGTCCTCTCTCTCTTTCTCTCTCTCTCATTCAGACAAGTAGTTTTGGCTACTTTTTGCTAGGATGCAAGCAGAGCACCCATTACCGGAGAAAATACCCTTAGACTCATCAGTTCATTTTTATTTTTTCTTTTAATTGTAAATCGTATTGTCTACTGCTTAATAACTTACTAGCTACAAAGCAACAAACCTTAAAGCAGTCATCATAAGATGTAAACAAAAGAAAACATATTGTTTCTTCTTTGAATGCCTTTTGTGATTAAATGCCTTTTGTGATTAAGAGTTTGATATTTAATGTTATATTTAAACATTCACACACACACACACACACACACACACACAATTGAAAAGATTTACACCCCATGTTTCCTCTTTCACAGAGTGCTCAAAATGGCTAATACAAGCACAGTGAGCCCTCTACAGTTGTGGGTTTCCCTTTTACAGTTTTGCTTATTTGTGTGTTTTTGCACTAGCTGCTGCTCAGCCAGGTCAGCCTTCTCAACCTCCCTTTGACGTCGAAGGGAGGTTGAGAAGGCTGACCTGGCTGAGCAGCAGCTAGTGCAAAAGCACACAAATAAGCAAAACCTCAGCCCCAGTGCCTGATTGTATATAATTTTGATGTATATATACTGCATGAATCTATAATTGCAATTTTGAGATGTGCTACTGAAAAGAACTTTCAAAATGTTGGTATTTAGGTGAGAATTCCCATTCCTCCATCAGCTCCAAGTGTGAATGAGGTCACCATGTTTGTTAACTGAGACACAACAGATAGTGTTCAAACAGTGGCATCACTAGCTAGGGTGTCACTCAGTGCAGAGGGTGTCACCTGGGAAGGATGTGAGTTCACTCCTCCAGCTGCTCCATTGCTGGGCTTCTTCCCAGGGAGAAAGCCCAGGGATGGAGGAGCTGGGAAGGATGAGCATTCTCCCCTCCTTCACTGAAGGGGGAAGGGGTCCCAGCTGGATGTCACTCGGTGTGGTCCACACTCCCCACACTTTATCGGTGATGCCACTGTGTCCAACAAGAATCTCACAAAATTGCAGTTTAAATAGATAAAAATAAAGCATATGAAAAATGTAGCCATTTGCTCCACATAAATTAGCAGGCATTTGGTATATTTGGTGTGGAAGACCAAGTCTGTTTTCTCTACAACAGAAGTGAAGTATGATGGAAGAGAAGAGTTACATTTGTTTTACATTAAGTGAAACAAGGAGTTTCTGGTACGCTATTGAAAACACCATATGGACAAAACCATTTCCATGGGGTATAGAGCTATGTCCTGCCAAGAAATTATTGCAGCATGGTCTTAAAACTATATGTTTTCCTTACTTTGTAGAAATGACTTCTTCACATTTATTGGTCTTGAATGTGCACAGTTTTATACTCATCAATATTTCACCTTGAAAAAGGGAACATTACCAGAATTTCAAAATGCAGTACACATTAACAAGGCTCTATGATCTTATTCTAAGACATACATACAGACAATACTATACTAATCGGTTAGACAGGATTGCAGGAAGGCTCCATTACTAGGTAAATGCTTGCTTCATACCACTAAATCTGAGACCAATGATCCCATTGAGAGATCTATGTGCATTCCAGTGATAATTTCTCTCTCATGTTTAGTCCTGTAGCTCTATGGCATAAATCTGTATGTTAACA
This sequence comes from Urosaurus nigricauda, assembly GCA_034509955.1. NCBI lineage: Eukaryota > Metazoa > Chordata > Lepidosauria > Squamata > Phrynosomatidae > Urosaurus > Urosaurus nigricauda. The sequence goes on along the minus strand of JAOEGL010000001.1, from coordinate 352,014,223 downwards.
TTTTTAGTAATACTGAAATACACAAGCTACAGTTTAGTTCCACTGTGGGCATATGGTGAGGGATGGAAACAAAACTTGTGCAAACTAAATTTTCAAACAAATTTATCCAATTTGTAGGCTGTGAGACTGCTTGCAAATGTATAGGCATCTCTTTTGGTTCCTTGTTGTTCAGAAGAAACCACAAGAAACTGATTCTTTCCACCCTCTTTTCCCTTTCTGAATTGCCACAAATATAGATGCACACAATTCAAAATATTTAACTTTTTTTTTTAAAAAAATGCACAAATGTACTTTTGGGGGAAATGTGCATATAAAATGCATACATGAAGAAAAATGCATACAAATTAGGAAAAAGCTCATCGCAAAATGTGCTCAAATTTGCATGAGAAACCAACTACAATTTTGCAACCTGACACAAAACTAAGAGAGGAAGAAAAGTGTGGTGGATTTCACACAATGCAATGAAATCAAGACTCTGAGATTTCTCTAGTTATAATTCTTTTCCATGGAGCAATGATTCTGCTGCTGTTCTATTTTACTGCAGGCCACTGTGTACAAGCTACTCCAGAGAGGAATAGGCATTAGAGTTTGGCCAAACAATTCAAATGTGGATAATATGAGCAAGTGTTTTTTCTCCACCCTCTCAGTAACACTAAGCATTATTGCATGCTTTAGATGCAGTTTTTTAAACCCACAGTTACAGGAAGAATCAGATATTTTCCATCAAACCTGCTATTTAGTGGCTTTGTAAATAGGCCTTTAGTTTGATAGGTTCTAATCAAATCTTAAATTTCAGGATCATGAATGTTACACAAAAGAACTGTTGGCTGGAAGTCTGAAACTAGAAGCTGTTTGTAGTGTATATGTGCTAAGCAAAGCTCTTTTAGTCCTAAAAGAAATCTCTCGGAAATGGATGTTATAAAAGAGTAGGTGGGTGGGTGGTGGTGGTTCTCTTTCGGATGGATTGTGCAGTGATGCTGCCTACCTTTTAATGCACACCACTTTTAGTACTCTCTGGATTCTATTTTTTTTCCTTTTTAGGATGGAAGGATATCTTCAAGATGTCCTATATGGCAGGGGGTGAAAATTATGACCCAGTCCCAAGATCTCCTTCAACAAGTGCAAAAATGGCTGGAAGAAGAGAATTGTTACACCTTGAAGCTCCTTGTTCAAAAAGGGGTACTTCCCACCTTTATAAAATTGAAGAATTGAAAAAGGGCTTCCAGCCACTTCCATGTGTATGTGTGTCTGTGCTTTCAAGTCCCATGTCGACTTATGAGGACCTATGTCTTTCATAGGACTTACTTAGGTGAGGAATATTCAGAAATGGTTTCGTTAATCCCTTTTTCTGGCATATAGTGTACAGCACCTTGAATGGTGTCCCATCCAAGTACTAATCAGAGCTGACCTGTCTTAGCCTCCAAGATCAGACAGGATCTGGTGCCCTCATTTCCATACCTCCAACATTTTACAGATTAAAACTGGCACACATGTGGCAAATGAATATGAGTGTGGTGAAGAATGACAAAAGTTATTAATGTGGAAGAATAAAAAAGCCAGGAGAGGCTGCATCAGTTTTCTTTTCTCTGAATCTACTGAGAAGGTTAAGGTTCTGTCCAAGCCTCATATCTCCCCCTGCTGAGTTAATTTAGCACTCAGCAAAAGAAATAAGCTGTGGACAAAGGGGGAAAGTGGGAGAAGGAGAGAGAAACTGGGACATTTTAAATGCAGCTAGAAAAGTGGGATGGAAGAGGATTTTTCAGTATCATCCTGCAAAATCAGGATGATTGGAGGGTATGCTCCCCCCCCCTTTTTTTTGTTATTTTCATGGTTGCAGGTCAGAGCAGTGGGCAGACAGAAGTGAGGGGTGATAAGGGCTGTGGAATTGGCTACTCTTGCCATGTGGGAATGTTGATTTATAAACCTAAAGATAGAACTGGAATACAATGCATTCTTATGGTGTGGAAAACAATCATTTTATTCCACTGATAATGGTTACAATCCTTCAGAGAGTTCAGCTGCTTAAACCCTCTCAGCCTTCAGTTCAGAGAAAGTAAATCACATTTCAAAGGATGCAGAGTGGTGTCATGGTTTGAGCGCTGCATTAGGACACGGGAAGACCAGGATTTCATTCCCCACTCAGCCCATGGAAACCCACTGGATGACTCCGAAGATGCCAGCCACAGAAATAAACTCTTCTAGAAGACAGCCGCATAACCCAAAAACTCCACAAAAAACTGTGGATGCTGGCCATGAAAGCCTTCAATCCCACTGACCTAGGGCAAGTCACACTCTCTCAGCCTCAGAGGAAGGCAAAAGCAAACCTCTTCTAAATGACCCTTGCCAAGAAGGTTCACCTTAGGGTCATCACGAATCAGAAAAAACTTGAAGGCACACCACCACAACAACAGCAAACAACAACAACCCATTTTGATGCCACTGAAATCGTTTAAACTTTAGGTATTCACAACTAGTTCGGGTACTTCATGCTTTAGCCCCAGCAATATGTGTAGTTGGAAGGCAAAGGATGCAGCAACTCACTGAAGTTAAGTACATTTGAATTGGGTCAGTGTTTGGGCAGAAGATTTCTTCAGAAGGTAACTATTGAAATGGTTTGGAAGTAAGATGAAATATAAATGAAACAATGATCTCAGCTGGTAGGAATGCTTAGCTATAACTTCCTGTATTCAAAGAGCATTGGACTAGATGATTTTTCAGGTAGCTTCAAATTTACAATTCAGTGATTAAGTTGAATACATCCCAGTGATGTGCAATGCACTTCTTCAAGACTAGACTGTTGTAACATGCAGTACCTGGATATGTACTTGAAGAATGGGCACTTCAGTTACTACAAAATGAAGTAGCTGACCACACTGGCACTTACTTATAAAGCTCTCAGTAATTTAAGGCCAGGATATCTGAAGGACTGCATCCCTATGAGCTTGCTCTTTTGGAGGCCTTGTTATGTGGTCACCACCAAAAGAGATTAGTTGGTAGGAATATAATGCAAGTTATTCTCTGTGGTAGCACTTTGGCAGTGGAATTCCTTCCTTCAAGAATTAGATTGGTTCTTTCCTTGTTTAGTTTTAGGTGGGCCATTAAAATTCCTTTGTTTTGTCTGATGTTTTAGTGATTTTAAATATAAATCTGCTCTGTTCTTAAAGTCCCCCCTTCCTGTTTTAATTTGGATAGCATGTTATTGTTTTATAGGTTTTCATTTAATGTCCCCTTCTGGCATTTTTTACTAAGTAATATAAATAAACTAAACAAAGATTTGAAGCATACACTTCCGTAGGATCTTGGCAGCCTGTTTGCACTCTCTGCCATTAGAAAGAATTAGATGTGTGAATCAGGAAAGCAAAACTCTGAATGCTTTCTGTACTTGTGCTCCCTGTATCAACATTTGCATTTTGGGGGGGGGGGGAATCATTCAATCTGCACAGCATAGTTCATATGACTCAAGTTATGAAATATACTATTTAATCTGTGGTGTAGCAGAAAATGTTGAAGGCCAGGTGTTTATTGTAAGAGATTGTTTAGTGTGGTGGGCAACTTCCTGAGGTTTGGCTTTACACACAACCACTTCAACCACCTCAGAGGACTGCCCACTTTTTTTATTTTTAAAAAATTCTGATTACTCAAAATGCCCACCTCCCCAGTGTGAGGGCATGGGGCCATCACCGTTTACTACTATGGTTGTGAATGCATATCATATTCAGTGTGCCTCACTGGATTTGTCATTCAATTTTGCATTCTCTACAATCCTAGAATCCTCCTCCCCACGTATTCCAAGTTCAAAGGATAGCCTCATTAGTCACTAACATGGCAAAGAGAATGCAAGCACATTTCTATATTTTCCTGCATATGCACATCCCTGCTTTTATTTTCTTATCGAAACAAAATAATCTAGATATATTGGCCACCAGAGCAGAGGTTACTTTTGCACAGTCCCATACTAGGCGGGTTAGACTATTGTTACTAACATGATAATCCAAGCTGATAATGAATTACTTTGTGTGGAATGGGAAGATGACATGATTATGTTCCCTACTACTTTGGTCATAATGGCAGCTCACATCAGTTGCTAACTCCTTAACCAGAAACTTTGTTTTTAAGCTGCCTTCTTTGTTTTCAATAGTTGCTTTTGGGTGCTGCCTGTTTCACTTACTGCTGAGATGGGGTAATTAGCTGTCATCTTGTCAAAGACCATGTTCATTTCACTTTGCCATTCTTCATTTCACTTCAAGTTTGTGAATTTCATTCCTGTTGGCTTAAGCTCTTGCCCTTCTTGCCAGTTTGACAGTGGGACAGCTGTTTAAGATGGGCGCCAAATAAAACTTGAAGTGTAGAAAAGTGTCATTTACTCAGAGATGGTTCCTGAAGAAGAGGGATGTTTGATTGAGGAAATGAGGTATATCCAGCACCTACAAGAGACATACACAAAGTATTTACACTTGTCTACAAGATGGGCAGAACTTTGCCTAGTTTCCAGATTACAACTGCTTTCAATATCTTTTGCAAACTGGAGGATTTAGCAGCTTCTATACAGAGAGTTTCATTTCACAACTTATTACAAGAAGTAATATCCTTTTGCACGCACCCTTATTTATTTGTTTGTTGTTTTTACTTTGCACGACTGCGTTTGAATTGGACAGAGCTGCCAAACTCATTTCTTCTTTCCAGTTAATGATCAGTATGCCATTTTTGGCAAGCAAAGATTTTTCTAAAGCCAAACTACACTCCCTCTCTCCTTGCTCCATGCCCTTTAAACAAAAATAGAAAAGAAAATGTGAAAATACCATGGAGGATTTAGAATACTTGAACATTCAATTTCATATTTGTGGCCCTGTTTGTTCTTCCCTTTGTAGCTGAAATTTTCAGTATGAGTGGGCAGCTTAACTGGAATTCACTGTGTGTCCCTTTGGTGTTTCTGACTCACATAGACAAAGAGTTTCCTATTTAACATATTCTCAAATCATGTCACTTAGTAACACCTGCTAGGTGGAAATTTGCCAAAGAGCTGGGATGCTACCAGTTACGTGTAAAGTGTTACTTTTGGAGCAACAGGGTCTTATCTATTTTTTTTTTTTTTGGAAAATGGCATAAAACCAGCAATAAGATTTACACATATCATTTTTCAATTTTGTGGATGGGGTCTTAGGGCCAGAACAGACTGGCAAGTTAAGCCACCTTCTGGAAAAGCTTGGGAGCATGGTGTTTATAGGCCACATGCTCCCAACATGCCAGGAAGCCACCAGGTTAGTCACATGGGGGTGGCTTCATTATGTTCCAGTAGTGCAGAATTTACACACTGCACACAATTGAAATGTCATGAACCTGGCTTCTGGGCGTGGTGTGGGGGACAAAGCTGGTTTTTTGCCACCAGAAAAAGGAGAAGCAAAGAGTGGTGCAAATGCTGTGCCACCAGAGTCTCATGAGGCCACCCCTGTGTGATTGACTAGGCAGCTTCTGGGTGGCTTCTGGTTATGTTGGAAGTGTGTGGAATGTAAATGCTGTGCTTCCAAGCCTTCCAGAAGGTGGCTTAATTTACCAGTCTGTTTTTTGGCTGGTTTTGAGGTGGATTGGGGCTGCAGCATGTGGTTGCCATGGCCCCAATCCATCTTCAGAAGAAACTGGCAAAGCCACCTGAGAGTATTTCTTGCCTAAAAAAACTCTATGAATTTCATGGGCCCAGTACAGATGGCCCAAAAGGGCCATCCTGGGGCATGAATAGGGCTGGGGAGCACAGAGCATTCTCATGCTCCCCAGCCCTAGTGTGTATGGATGGTGTCATGTTTGCATCTCACCGTCCATACGCACATGGACCAATGTCATGGCATGTGCTGCATTTAGACAGCGCAGCGAGCGCCTGATGACACTGCACCACAGGAGGGTGCCTATGGTGCCTTTTCTGTGGCATGAGAAGGAGCTCCAAAACAGAGCTCCTTCTCAGCGCTTGCGTCCTTGGCACAGCCTTCACACAGCTACGTCAAGGAGGCTGAGGGAAAAGGGGCCATGGCAGCAGCCCCCTTTCTCCCCTTTAGAGTGCCAAGCATGGCAGGGGGCAGTGGGCGCCCAGGGCGCCCCCTGTGTCCTGCTTCAGGCCACGGAGAAGCAGCAATTTGCTGCTTCTCAGTGGCCTGGGGAAGTGGCGGATTGGGGTCGCAAGGGCTGCCGGTGAGGCAGCCCAGGCTGCTGCTTCTCTGGACACCTACAGACCGCCCCTTTTGGGCAGTCTGTAAAGCCCCATGGTGTCATCATAAGTCAACAGGTGCCTTAAAGGCACATGCATACATTGTATACAGATTCAGCTCATACAAGTAAATAAGCACATACATTTCCTGTATGCTACTAGACAGAGGGCCCCTTTTCCTGAGAATTATGTCACTGGGCAGCTATTCCAAATTTTTAGTTAATGGATTTTCTCTGGTTAGAAAATATATATATAGAGAGAAAAGAAGCAAAGGCAAAACACCAGAGGACTTAGCAATAAATCTGTTGGATGCACCTTTAAGTGCCATGACTCAGTGCTATGGATTTCTGGAATTTTGTGAGATATTTAGCCTTCTCATTTAGAAAGCTCTGGTGACACAACAAACTACTAATCCCAGAATTCTATAGCATTAAACCATGGCAGTTAAATGGCATCAAATTATTACACTTCTCCTACCTTTAAAAAAGTTGCTTGCAGAATGTTTCCCCTTATCTCCCCTTTTGTTTCTAAAACTTTTTGAATGGTTTTGTAACATGCCCGTCCATTTCATTTTTTAATATTGTCCATTTAATAATCTCTTGGCCAGAGATATTGGTTAAATAGAAAGGCAATCACAAAAGACCTGAAACACAGGGATAGGTTATCTCTGGTCTTTTCTTCTCCAAAGGGGATCCCCTGGTTACATGTTACAACTATGTCTGGCTAAGAATGGAAAGTTACTGTTAAAAAGATTACATTTAAACTCATGCTATTACTTATTTGAATGATGAAGAGAAGTAACCTATTCCTTAGTTGTTGCAAAGCCTATTATTTGTTCATTACACTCTATTACTTTTCTTGAATGGAAAACCCCTTCAAATTGATGAAAAATGGCATTTTTTTTTCTTAAATTGGTATTTTTAAGTTGCCTTTAGAAAATAGTTTGAAACCATTAATTTGTTACATTGATAATATAACTTTTGTCTTCCATTACTTTTGAAATGTGGCTCTGTTTGGTCCTTAGTTACCTCAGAAGAGTAACTAGTTCCAGTTAACAGTGTTCCTTCCAGCTTGTTCCTCTGAGTAAATTAATTCTAGCACTTGGAAAAAATGAAATATGAGCACACAATCTTGTGGTTCCATTTTCTGAAATGGTAATGCTTTAGTTAACCAGCTTCTAGGTTTACTACAAAGATTTTCATACCTGGCTCAAATGTTGCTAAAAGGTGGCTGAAATGTCCTTAAAAGACTCAGGCAGGGGGAATGTCTGAAAGTCCGGAGCACTTCTTCAAATCGCTCCTCAATCGTCATGCAAATGGAGGGTCCCTCTTTGCGAGGCTGAATCGTTCAAAGGGAGTTGATTCCCTCTGGATGCAAAGGAAGCATCAAGAGGGAATCCAGAGGAAATCAACTCCCTTTGAACACTTCAGCCTCGCAAAGAAGCAGCTTCCGTTTCCATGATGATAGAGGAGCATTTTGGAGAAGCACTCCGGACTTTCAGACACTCCCCCTGCCTGACTCTTTTAAGGATGTTTCAGCCACTTTTCTGCAACATTTGAGTCAGGTATATATCAAGAAGAAGAAAAGAACAACAACAACAAAAAAACTCTTTTGAAAGCTGGGTCCTGGAGTTTATAATATTTAAAGAGGTAAGCAGCTGTTTAGGGACTATTAAAATACAGACCACTTTTGAAAGACTGAAATGTGACATTTAGGCCTCATGGGGCACCTTGGATTTGGATGGGGGTCAGGAAGCATACTTTCAGGCACACATTTTGGAAATATTGCTCACTTGTGTAAATGACTCCTGATGCAGCATCTGATATGAAATCAAAAAACAAATAATTCTGATGAAGCAAAAACAATTTAAAACATACACAGGATGAGACAAAGGACTGGTACAGATGACCGTTCCCGGGGCATGAATAGGGCAGGGGAGCATGCAGCATCTGCATGCTCCCCAGCCCTACCACCATGTTTGCATCACATACATGCGTGCGCTGATGATGTCATGATGCACGTCACATTTAGATGGTGCGGTGCGAACCTGATGTCATCATGCTGCGGGAGGGTGCCTATGCCACCCTTTCTGCAGTGAAAGAAAGAGCTCCAAAATGGAACTCCTCCTTCTTGGAGCTTGTATCCTTGGTGAGGCCTTCACACGGCTGCACCAAGGAGGCTGAGGGGAAAGAGGCCACGGCAGCAGCCCCTTTCTCCCCTCAGGAGCACCGCCCATGGTGGGGTGCAGTGGGCACCCAGGGTTCCCACTGCACCCTGCTTCAGGCCATGGAGAAGTGGCAATTTGTCGCTTCTTTGGGGCCTGGAGAAGCAGGGGTTTGGGGTCGCAAGGGCTGCCGGTGAGGCAGCCCTGGCCTCAGTCTGGCACTTCTCTAGGCCCAATATTTCTCCAGAGAGCAGCAGTTTGCCTGGATTGTAAAACCTCTGGGCAATAAAGAATCATCCTGATTCAGTCCAGTTCCTGGGTTTAGACTGGCCATCACTGGGGTGGGGGGACAGATTAGAGCACAGGGTTATGTGGGTGAAAGAAAAGACTGCATACAGTATAGTGATTGAAATCTTCATGGATATATCAGACCTCAGGACAAAATGCATTTGCTTTTATATGCTTCTTCCTTTGGATATGCACATTTCTTGCTCTGCATACGACTGAGCCGATGTGGTGTAGTGGTTTGTGAACTGGAAATGATTTGAGAGCACACACTGCCACCACCACCCCAGTAAGGACTGGAGGTCTGAACCAGCCTCATCTAAAATCAAGGCAGAGAAGGCATCTTATGGTCCACATCCAATAGAGTGGTATGTGTGTGTGATTTCACCATTGCTAAAGGCTCCAGATCCCGTCTGACCTGGATGCTAAGCAGGCTCAACCATGGTTAGTACTTGAATGGGAGATCACCCACGAATACTAGGTGCTGTTTATTGTAATTGAAAGGAAGGAAATGGCAAAGCCACCTCTGGTTTTCCTTACCTAAGAAAACCTGTGAAATTCATGGTGTCACCATAAGCCAACAGTCGACTCGAATGCACAAACACATACTGTTTCTAGATACCTCAAAATTTTTCTGAAGTGCTGGCAAAGCCTCCAGAGCCAGTTTTCAGCACCACCACAAGGGAAATCCTGGAGGGAAGAGGAGAAAAGAAGAAAGTTCCATCACTGACACTAGTTTCACATCCAAATACAGTTGGTTTTTAGCAAGAAATCATTACAGCTACACCTTGGGATGCTCTAAAGCAGCCATGGGAGAAGGCAAAGTTATAGCTAAAAACTGTAGCACACTTGGTTTTTACTAGGTGTTAGTTCCACACTGGGTTTAAATGTATGTCTGTCAACAGGTTTCAAAACAAAAATAAAAGGTTGCAAATTATCCATTTTTAATCACCATGTGAAAAAGGGAGGGGCAGCATTTGGAATCCTTTTTGTGTTTTGGTTGCTGTAGTTGTTTAATTTTAGAATTAAAATTATTTTAGTTTTTTGTTTTGTTTTTTAAAAAGATAAAAAGAGAAACAGTCTACTTTACTACTCAGCATTCTGTCACATTGCCTATGATAGGCTCAAGTTACATGTTACATTATTTATGATTTTAAATATCAAACTTAGGATCTGCCACATCTCTTAACAGAAGTATGGTGATAAGACTGTTTTCCCAATGGAAACCATTCTTTTGAAGATATTTAGAATTATATGCTGCTATTTGCTGCATTGCACTTTATGGGCAGGGGTGGATAGGTAGTTTCAACTTGATTTTTGGTCAAAAAATGGCAGGAGTGGAAAAGAATTAATTAATTCTAGTGTGCTACAGTTTTTAGCTATAACTTCACCTTCTCCCATTGCTTTAGAGCATCCCAAGGTGTAGCTGTAATGATCTCTTGCTAAAAAACAACTGTATTTGGATCCAGACTATTGCAGACGAGTAGATTCTAGCCCACAAATGCTTTTGCTATAATAAATTAGAAGGATTAATCCATTCTGTTTGCTTTTTGCTTCTGTGAATTGAGTTTTGTTGAGCACAATAGAATGCTAGTTGGAAGAAATATGTGGAAAGTATTAATATTGTCACACAAAAGAAATGCAACTTGCAAAGCACTGGAGTTCATCCTTAAATCTAATCTACACTGCAGAAATGATGCAGTCCAATACCACTTTAACAGCCATGGCTCAATGCTTCGGAATTCTGGGAGCTTAGTGAGATCTTTAGCCTTCTCTGCCAGAGAGCCCTGGGCCACAACAAAATACAAATCCCAGTGTCCCATAGCACTGAGCCATGGCAGTTAAAGGGTTGTCAGATTGCAGTGCAGATTCAGCCTGAGTCTTTCAAATGATGTTGGACTCTTCATTCTGGTTTTTAAAATGAAGAAATCAAGTAAGAGAAAGCTTTCTTCTTAACAATTTGTTAAAATTGGGAATGATAATATTTCATAGCCAAGTAGAAAGCATTTGCTCTTTTTAAAAATAAAAAATGGGATATACATATTAACTAATTATTCAGCGACAGGAAGGACTTTAGCAGAAAAGCTTCTCCCTCGCACAAACAACAGCTAGTTCTTCGACATGAAAATAATCAAACGATGAGTTCATTTCCCATTTCACATACGATGCCAAATATTTGGGGGGGGGGGTAAACAAGATAGGCTGAGAGAACCATCTTCTCTTTGTATGCTTTTTACTAACACGGAAACAAGCAGTTGATTCTTATTCAATCTATCTGGCCAAATAAATTACATATTTCAAATGGAAGACTTGTGTAAACAAGCTGGCCGCCTCCATGTGAGGAAGCCAAGAGCATTAGCAAACATTGTTTAGAAATAGGTCTGCTGCACCCAAGTCCCTGATAATTACAAGAGGAATGATATGAAATCTCAGACCTAAAATCGCCACTGCCAAAGCCAGAACTGAAAGAAACATTTCAGCTGAGAGCTCATATTTCTCTAGTATGAAGAATAAATTGGGCCATCAAGCAGTTGTGCTACAGAGACTTTTCCAATTAAAGTGGATAGTTGAGTTGTTTGATATGTTACATTGTTTCTAATTATAAACCTTTCTTTAAGAGTGTTGAAAATCTAAACTGGACGAAGACTGCATGGAGTCCTTATAAGATTAAGTGGTTTAAAGAGGGATGAATAGGGATAAACAGCTGAATTCCCACAAGACCTGTCACCCGTCTTTCCATATTTGTTTGGCGAAATCTTGGGCAGAAAAGCAGAGTAATGTTTGCTCATTTGATTTTGGATGTCGCCTTTTAGTTTTGAGGGTTATACTAGGGATATACTAGGGATATACTATGGATGTATTTTCTGTCTTGATGAGAAAGGGTGTCTTAACACATGAAGGCATCCTGGAGGGAAAGAATTGGCAGTGGCCTGTATGAGACCAAAAGATTAGCACCCCCCCCCCCCGGTCAAGGACCTGAGATCATGTATTTCACTGGCAGAGTTTAACTTGTTGTGTGCCTGGTTCCATATCTCTTCTGTCCTTTAAGGACTTTTCCACATCCTGCTGCGGCCATTTAAAAGCTGGGGAAGACAAGCTGAGAGTGGATGGAATTTTTTGGTGTTACTACAATGGGTCCTTGGTATCTGCTGGGATTTAGTTCTCGGACCCTTCTTAGTTGCCTCGCAGGTCAGGCGCCACAATAAGCACGAGCACACCAGGCTGGAGTGAACATGGCCACAACTTTATTTAAAGCCAAACAAACAATAGGGTTGGCCCAAAGCATAAGGTCTGGATCTGGGCATCAGCCAAGCCCCCGTTGGCTAATGAATGGTTGCTTGTAGCCAAGCATCGGGATGACGTAGGTGCCAAGCCCCGCCCCGAAGCACCGTCGGGCAACAGTGCTCCTCCCACTCGATTTGCAAGGCACTCTAGTCACCGGGTGTCAATTGACTGTGGCCCCCGCACTGGCCACATCAGCACGCTCCATACACCCGGGTCGCTAGGACTCCCGATCCAGAGCCATCGAGCCCTGGAAACCCCTCACCCCCAGATCCAGGCCTATGCTGCCGCCCCACGCACCAGTTGTGACAAATAACTCCCAGGGAGGGAGGGTGGGAGAGCCGAAACTCGCAATGGCGCCTCGCCGAGCGCGCTTCCCGCTTAACTAGCCCTGTGGGCCAATCAGGGCCAGCCACGGGGCATGGCCCCGCCCACCGGGCAACGCAGACCAATCAGCGCGAGAGGCGGGCCGGCCACGGGCCAATCAGGCCGCCCGCCTCAGCGCTAAGCATTCTGGGACGTGTAGTACGACCCAGAAAAAGGCGGGCAGGCTTCCCGCGCTCTCCCTCCCGGCAGCCAATCAGGAGGGAGCCCGCCCCCGCAAAGGCTGCCGGGAAGAAGACCGCGGCGGGAAGCCAATATGGCGCTTCCCGCGCGCGGCAACAGCGCCGGCCCGGTAAGTCGGGCGGCACTTATTGCCTCGCAGGTCAGGCACCACAATAAGCACGAGCACACCAGGCTGGAGTGAACATGGCCACAACTTTATTTAAAGCCAAACAAACAATAGGGTTGGCCCAAAGCATAAGGTCTGGATCTGGGCATCAGCCAAGCCCCCGTTGGCTAATGAATGGTTGCTTGTAGCCAAGCATCGGGATGACGTAGGTGCCAAGCCCCGCCCCGAAGCACCGTCGGGCAACAGTGCTCCTCCCACTCGATTTGCAAGGCACTCTAGTCACCGGGTGTCAATTGACTGTGGCCCCCGCACTGGCCACATCAGCACGCTCCATACACCCGGGTCGCTAGGACTCCCGATCCAGAGCCATCGAGCCCTGGAAACCCCTCACCCCCAGATCCAGGCCTATGCTGCCGCCAAACAGACGGAGAGGAACGAACCGCCTGCCGCCAACCCTATAAACAACGCCTTCGGGCTCCACACCAAACCCAATAGACCAGCAAAACAATCATTGACCCCCTGCAAGGTCCCGATCAGTTCGTATATAGCCCAAAAAGGCCCTGGATTTCCAGCGTCCCAATTGTTTGATAGAGTCCGCCGACAGTCCAATTTGTGCAGCCGAAGTAGCTGCCCCGATCCGAAAAGAATGTCCCCCAAATTCTTTCGCTGGCAGACCCAAATGTCTGAGGGCCAAGCGCAGCACAGCCACCAGCTGGTATCGCGTCACAGGGGCTCCGTTCGTGTGGCAGAATAAGGGACCTGCACCCGGCGGGCGTGCCTCCAAGAAGGCGTGCAAGGTACGGACAGGGCACACCGCCGATCCCTTAAAGCGATTCAAAGTGATAGAGGACCCTTTCCCCAATTGGTCGCATTTGGACCTCCGAACCAATAAGGAAACAGAACTCATATTGAAACAAACATCCCCAACCTGGAGAGAACGCTGGGAGGTGTCATTGGCGGAATTAGGAACAAGCTCCCTCAACCTAAGGGCCCCAAAAAAGGCAGTAACGAAAGCAGCCCGAAACAGGCCGGCCTCATAGTGGGAAGAACAAATAACAGGTAACACAGCCACCAGCTGCTCGAGCAGCGACAACGTGATGGGCCGTCTAGCATCAATAGAAGGACCCTGGGATCGCCTCCAACCCTCCAGAGCTCGCCTGACTTGAAAGGAGGCACAAGGATCACTTAGGCCGGAGGCTTTTGAAAAGAAGGATATGCCCGCCAGCATAACCGAAATGGCCCGAGGGGAGGACCCATTAGAAAAAAGCCAAGCCATGAAACCAAGTACAATGGGGGACTGGATGGGCCAGTGAGCCGGGATATTGTAAGCTCTAAAAAATGCAGATAGCTTGGGAAAAACCCTAGAATAAGCCCTCTGAGTGGAAGGAGCGATAGACGACATAATCCCATTCAAAATGATAGAGGACCAAGGTCCCACAAATCCTGAGGAAACGGAACAGGAGAGGGGTCCGCCTCCGGAGCCAGACGACGGAAACGTTCCTCCTGGAAGCGAGAGAGAGCATCAGCGATGTTATTCTCGAGTCCAGGCACGAAACGAGCAGAAAAGGTGATGTTATTGATCAAGCAATCAAGAACTAGTCTCCTGACCAATAACATGACTCTCTCAGAAGCAGACGACATACTGTTGACCACGCTGACCACCGCCTGGTTATCACACCAAAACGTGATCTTCTTGTTTGCAAAATCTTTACACCAGATGCGAATAGCCACCACAATCGGAAATAATTCTAGAAAAGTCAAGTCCTTCAACACATTGCCCTGAGCCCACTCCTGCGGCCACCTTTGAGCGCACCAATGGCCTTGGAAATAAATCCCAAAACCAATACTCCCGGCTGCATCAGAATGTACTTGTAAACGGTCACCCATCTGCCAGGACTTCTGCCAAATGGCCACCCCGTTAAAATTGGATAGAAAAGATTCCCAGACTCTGAGATCGTCTTTCACACCCTGTGAAATCCTAACCCGGTGATGTGGACGGCGAGCGCCCACAGTAGCCCTGGCTAGTCTGAAGCAAAATGCCCGACCGGGCGCCACCACCCGGCAAGCAAAATTAAGATGCCCCAGTAAGGATTGGACTTGCTTTAACGTGGCTTTTTTGGCAACCAGGAAATCAGCCAAAAGGGCTCTTAAAGCCAGCAGTTTTGCCTGCGGCAAGGAAGAGGTGCCTTGAACAGAGTCCAGCTGAATGCCCAAAAAGGTAAGAGATGACTCGGGGCCCTCAGTTTTTTCTTTCGCTAATGGAACCCCAATCTCTAGGGCCAGAGCAGAAAAGGTGTCTAAGAGCCTCTTACACTCATCAGTGCCAGCCCTTCCTACAAACAAAAAATCATCCAGATAATGGGTCACCAAAGGGGAACAAGCCCGCCGCTTTAGCTCCCACTCGAGAAAAGTACTAAAAGTCTCAAACGCTGCACAGCTAAAGGAGCACCCCATTGGCATAGCCTTATCAAAATACCACCCATCTCCAACTTTAAAACCTAGCAAACGAAAATCATCAGGGTGAACCGGTAACAATCTGAAGGCCGACTGAATATCACATTTGGCCATTAACGCCCCTTTTCCACAGGAGCGAACCAAACGGACCGCATGGTCAAAAGAAGCATACTTAACAGAACACAACTCATCGGGAATAGCATCATTCACCGAGGCCCCAGGAGGGTGAGACAGGTGGTGAATGAGCCTGAATTCCCCAGGTGCCTTTTTGGGAACCACCCCCAGCGGAGAAACATGCAGATCAACAAAAGGAGGGGAACTGAAAGGCCCTTCAATCCGTCCAGCCTCGATTTCTT
Source organism: Urosaurus nigricauda (assembly GCA_034509955.1). Lineage (NCBI taxonomy): Eukaryota > Metazoa > Chordata > Lepidosauria > Squamata > Phrynosomatidae > Urosaurus > Urosaurus nigricauda. The sequence goes on along the minus strand of JAOEGL010000001.1, from coordinate 351,998,816 downwards.
TATTAACCTTGTTGAGGAGGACGTCAGGCATATCCCGGGCCGATTTCAAATTCTTTGCCACCGAAGGAGGGGGGGAGGCCACCACAGGGATACGAAAACCCGATGAAAACCCATCGGCCAACATTCGAGCAGCTTCCTTATTAGGATAAACCTCCAGAAGAGGTAGAAGGGCCCCAACATTAACAGGCGACCGAGCTAACTTGAACATCCGACAAGGAAATGGAGGCACCTCATTTTTGGCTCCCTGACCCACCGGCATCAGAGGCAGGGGCCCCGTCACGTTTGCCGGCTGCCGTATGGGCAGGGCGCCCCTGTCGAAAGGGCTGAGAACTATTACGAGAACAGGAAATCTTGGGATGAGAACCCCTGCACAGTTCACAGCAATGTTCGTATCTGCAATGTGCACGCGTGCAGCGGCCCGCATTGAAATCCCAGCAAGCGAGCCTACGATCCCGCTTACCAGACGCCTTGAAGGCACCTTTGGACTTCGCTAGTGGGCCTACTTCTAAAAGCCAAATCTTACTGTGGAGCAAATCCCACCGCTCACGAGAGCTAAGAGACGCCTGCTGCCTGAAAGCTGCGTCATACGCAATGGCCGCTGCTTCCCCAGCTACAGACCGAGCCCGAAGGACATGCAATAAATGGCAGTCGAGATGCCAGGCCCTCTCTGGGAAAGCCATGGACACCACCGCCTTAAACACAGCATAGCCCTCCAGCCAGTTGGAAAAAGTTGGCTCAGCAGGTGGAACTTTAGGATGCCTCTTGGCACGTTTTGGAGAAGTGACGGCCCAAGCCTCCTGACCCTTCGGCTGGAGTAGCGTGAAGACATCCACATAACACCCCCGCAGAATGAGCTTCCGAACTTTTTTGGACAGGTGAGAGCCCGGAGGGCGGTCTCCAGGAGCAGAAACAGGGATGGAGGAGGCCTGAGAGTCGACCCAAACCCCCTGCAGGCCAGGTCTCCAAGCCCTTCTCCTAATGGCCCACAAAGGTAAACCGGGGGCCCAGGCATGCTCCACCCAATATCCATCCCTGCCCTCAGGAGCGCCCGAGGACATACCCTCCTGCCCCCCTACAGTCCCAGTTGCACGCGAGGCGGAACGTCTCGATTTCTTCTTCTTCTTCTTCGACTTCTTCTTGTGTTTTCGCTTCTTCCCGGACACTTCAGCTGCTGACGTCGACGCCAAAACTTCGTCGTCGGAACTGGACGAGTCCGACGAAGAGCTGGAGCTGTAAGACGAGCTGGAACTCGAATCCGCCAACTGCCCAGCAACCTGGCAAGCCTGGGTCCCGGGTGTAGAGCTGGACGCCTGAACCGCACCTGTCGCACCGACCGAAGCTTGATTATTCCCTTCAGTCACCGAAGGTGCCCCGCCAGCCACCGATGGAGAACCACTAGCTGCCAGTGCCTTGGAGATGATATCGGAAAAAGACCGCGCCAGCTCCGCCGCCATCTTTTGAGAGATAACCGACGACGCTTGCAAAGAAGGCCCGTCGCTTGCCGAAGAGGCTACACCAGCCGGACCGCCTGACGGCCCGATACCTCGAGGTTCCTCATTCGGACGAGCCACTGCACCTGAAACATTCCGACCACGAGAAGATGGCGTGCGCCCTGTGCGCGCCGATGGAGCCAATTGCTGCTTGTTAGCACCTTTCGACTTCGAAGGCATCGTGGCCCAGAGTCTATTGGAGCCTGTAGAATAAACTGGAAATCCAGCCAAAGTCAAAAGAAGGAAAGGGGCGGGCTCAGCAGGGACGAATCCGCGATCACCGCCCCCACGAGGCAAGCGAAAGTCAAGAGGGCAGGCTCAGCAGGGCCGCCGCCGCGATCACTGCCCTACTACCCAGCCAAACAATGCAGTCCAGACCAGGAAGTCACGCAAAGGTCCAAAACAAAATATCTCACCCGAGGAGGGCAAAAGGAGGGCGGGCTCAGCAGGGCGACAGCCGCGATCACTGCCCAAAAAGACAAAACAAAGAAGGAGTATGGACTAACCTCCCGTCAAACTGTGGCTTATGCCCACCCCAGTTCGAATGAAAGCAAACCCCTAAAATAACGACTAAAACATGCGGGGTTGGCAAAGAAACTCCCCCGCACACCCCAAAGTAGCGCGGTTAAAGAAAGAACCGCGAGGGGAGGGGTCGAAGGCCAGTCGTCGCGCCCACAGCCACGTGTGGCGCAACCGCGGTTAAAAGGCACCGCGGTGGGGGGGGAGGGGGCGGAGACGCACCCCAACAGGTCACCCTGACCCCCCTAATGGCCATCCTGACCCTGGCTGCTTGCCAGAGCAGGGAGAAAATGGCCACACAAAAACTCACGGGCCAACTTACCCGGAGCTCCAGTGTTTCGGCTCTGCACCCTTCAGAGCCGAAACTCGCAATGGCGCCTCGCCGAGCGCGCTTCCCGCTTAAATAGCCCTGTGGGCCAATCAGGGCCAGCCACGGGGCATGGCCCCGCCCACCGGGCAACGCAGACCAATCAGCGCGAGAGGCGGGCCGGCCACGGGCCAATCAGGCCGCCCGCCTCAGCGCTAAGCATTCTGGGACGTGTAGTACGACCCAGAAAAAGGCGGGCAGGCTTCCCGCGCTCTCCCTCCCGGCAGCCAATCAGGAGGGAGCCCGCCCCCGCAAAGGCTGCCGGGAAGAAGACCGCGGCGGGAAGCCAATATGGCGCTTCCCGCGAGCGGCAACAGCGCCGGCCCGGTAAGTCGGGCGGCGCTTAATATCAAAATCTGTGGCTGATCAAGTCTCATTATATACAATGTGGTAGTAAAATAGTATCTCTTATATAAAATGGCAAAATCAAGTTTTCCTTTTTGGAATTTCTTTTTGTAGGGGAATATTTTCTTTTTTTTTTTAATTCCGTTTTTTAAAATTTGGATATGCACATATATATATATACACACACATATATACATATACAACAGGTAATATTCATATAACCATATATACCTTTACATCGGGTATTATTCATATAGCCATATACTATTACAAACAGTTACTTCCTTTATATATTCTTCTACCAACATCTTAGTATTAACACCTTAATATATTCTTTTATATTTTCCTTTTGACATGTGTTGTCCCCTCTATCTTATTTATACAACTGTTTGATTGCTTTATTTCTTTGATTTGTCTGCGTGATTTATACTATTATACAGTTTTTTTGTTTGTTTTAAACTTGTCTCATCTATAACTTGTTCAGATAAGTCCTCATCATTCATTTTTTTTAAAATATATTTCCTATCTAGGTTGTACATAATTCTAATAAGTTGATCTAGCTATTATTTTTACCTTTCCCCAGTTTCTTTCTACTATTCTTTTTTCACCCTTTTCCCCCAATATTGCCATATCTGTCACCATTTTACTTCCAATTCTTCATCTTCTTTTCTAATACTATCCTCTTTGATTTTCCGAGATAATTTATCTGCCTCATACATTTCTAATAGTTTCTTTAACCATTCTTCTATAACTGGTATTTTTGTTAGTTTCCATTTTTGTGCGTATATTAATCTGGCTGCGGTTACCATATATAATATCAGATTTCTATATTTCCTTTCCATTTCTATTTCAACTGCCATAGTCATGTTTAATAAATATATTTCTGGCTTCATCTCAAATTGTTTATCCAGGATTTCCATCATTGCTTTATGTATATTTTTCCAATATTTTTGTGCAACTTCACACCCCCACCACATATGGTAAAATGTCCCTTCTTCCTTTTTACATTTCTAGCATCTTGAGTTATTCTTTTTATATATTTTATTTAGCTTCACCGGGGTTAAGTACCACATACAGAACATTTTATAATAGTTTTCTTTTAGACTTTGTGCCAGTGTGAATTTATTCGTGTATCTCCATGATTTTTCCCAGTTCTCTAAATCTATATTGTGTTCTAACAATTGACTCCATCTTATCATATTAACTTTAACCTGTTCTTCCTCTAGCTCCCTTGCTAATAAGGTTTCATAAGATCTCTTAATTCTTTTCTTTTTGTTGTTAGAGTCCAACAATATTTCGTCTAATTCGTTTCTCTCTAATATAATCCCGTCTTCTTTCAGGTCCTTTTTCATTCTTTGTTCTAATTGTTTATGTAAAAACCAATCTATTTTTATTCCTTCCTTTTCCAGTTCTTCCTGAGATTTAATCTTATTAATTGTATTGTTGTCATATTTTATTATTTGATTATATGCAATCTAAGTTTTCTCCCCTATTTTTTGTTTCCCAAAAAAGGCTTCTTGTGGAGATGTCCATCCCGGTATTTTAAATGTAAAATCTCTTTTTACATTGTAGCCATATGTTTAAAAGCCCTTTTCTAATGTGATGTTCCTTGAACTCTTTCCACTCTTTATTTTTCTTATATATCATAAAGGCATGCCAACCTTGTTTAAAATTGTGCCCTTCCAATGCTAATATTCTGTCATTTTGTAGTAAAACCCAATCCATTAGCCACACAAGTCTGTAAGCATAGTAATATAATTTCAGGTCAAGTACGCCCAGTCCCCCTCTCATCTTTGAGTCCGTCATTCATTTCTATTTGATTCTTGGTTTCTTTTTTAACCATACAAATTTTGTTAAGTCCTTTTTCCGGTCCGCGAATTGGGTAGACTTTGAAACAAGAATAGTAATTTTGGCAGTATATTCATTTTGATTAATGCGATCCTACCTAACATTGACAACTGTAGCTTAGACCATTTTTCTAAATCCTTTTTGCATTCTTTCCATTTTTGCATGTAATTGTTTGCAAAGAGATCTCCGTTGTTTTTTACTATCCAGATTCCTAAATAATTCACTTTTTTACAACTTTTCCATCCTGTAATATCATTTATATCTTTTTCTTCTTTTTTAGAGATGTTCTTTAATATCATTGATGTTTTTTCTTTATTTATATTAAAGCCTGCTAATTTACCAAAACTTTCCATGGTTTCCAATACCTCTTTTATGTTATTTATTGGGTCTTCTACAAACATCGCTATATCATCAGCGTATATTTTCAATTTATACACTTGATTTTTGATTTTAACTCCCTTTATCTTATCATTTCCTCTTATTTGATTTGCCAATACCTCCATAATCATTATGAAGAGGAGGGGGGGATAGTGGGCATCCCTGTTTCGTCCCTTTTTGAATTTCAATATTTTCTGTTCTCTCACCATTTAAAATTATCCTGGCTATTTGTTTTTTATATATCTGTTCAATCCAGCCCACAAAATTGTTTCCCATATGGTGCTGTTTTAACAATTCTATCATAAAGTCCCATCCTACTTTATCAAACGCTTTCTCTTCATCTAAGAAGATAATTGCCACTTTCTTATCTTTATTTTTTTCCAAATATTCCAACATATTAATTACAGCTCTATGATTATCCTTTAGGTGTCTATCCGGAAGGAATCCTGTTTGATCAGAGTGTATTGTTTCTTTCAGTACTGTTTTTAATCTGTTCGCTAATACAGATGTTAAGATTTTATAATCATTATTAATTAAAGCTATCGGCCTATAATTTTTAGGCTCTAGTTCATTATTCCCTTCTTTTGCAATCAGAGAGATATTTGTCTCATTCCATGACTCTGGCTTACCTTCTATTAAGATGTTATTAAATACACTATGCAGATGTTGTATTATTTCTTCTTTGAGTGCTTTATAATAAGCTATCGACAGGAAATCAGGCCCTGGTGATGTTCCTGTTTTTGTTTTTCTAATAACTTCTCTTATCTCTTCCAATGTTATTTGTGCCTTTAACCTTTCTCTTTGCTCCTTTGAGATTTGCTTTATTGCTTGATTTTCTAAGTATTTTTTATATCTTCTTGATGTTCTTTCCCTTTCTTCTCTTCTTTATATAATCCCTTATAGAATTCTTTGAATACTTTCTTTATATTCTCTTGCTCTTTTATGATTTTTTTTCCCTTTTTCTTTTCTGATTTTTTGGGCTAGCCATTTCCCTGGTTTATTAGCCTCTTCAAAAAACCTTTGTTTGTTCCGTTTAATTTCCTCTCCTATTTCTTTATTTAATTCTTCCTTTAAATCTTTTTGAAGTATTTTAATTTCTATTTCTAACCTCTTGTTTTTAGGATTTAAATTCAATTCTTTTTCTTTTTCACATATTTTATTTGTCATATCTCTTCTTTTCTTTCTTTCTTTCTTTCTTTCTTCTTTTTTCCGCTCCGAGTTTAATTAGAATACCCCTGGCTACTGCTTTTCCTGCGTCCCATAATAAATTCTTTTTGATTTCATCCTTGTTATTTTCTATAAAATACAGTTTCATCTCTCTTTTTATTTTTTTTGAGTGTTTCTTCTTCTCTAAACAGGTCCTCATCTACTTTCCAATACCATTCTTTCCTTGGTTCTTTTAACTCTAGGTACACCGGGTTGTGGTCTGAGATAATTTTGGGGAGTATTTCTATATCCTTTATGAATGGTAATAGAACCCTAGAAATTATGAACATGTCCAGTCTTGACATTGATTTATGCACTGGTGAGTAAAATGTATATCCTTTTTCCCTACCTTGCATATATCTCCATGCGTTCTCCATAACACAATCTTCCATCATGGCCATCACTATCTTCGGCAGTTTATCTTTGAATTTGCTCTTTTTTGTTTTTCCTTCTTTTATTGATCTATCTAATTTAGGGTCCATCACCCCATTCCAGTCCCCTAATACAATGACATTTTTTACCTTATGCTCTAGCATCTTATTTTGAATTTTCTTAAAAAAGGTTTCTTTTTTCTCAAAGTGTGCATATATACCTATTAATAATATACCCATATTGTTCACTTTAATTTCTACTCCTACATATCTGCCCTCTTCATCTGAAAAAGCCAGGTTGCTCTCAAACCTTTTATTTACATATATTACTACACCTTTTTTCTTTTTTTCTCTGTAGCTGATATATATAATTTCCCCAGTTTACCATTCTCGATATATTTTGTATCCTTTTTATTAATGCGAGTCTCTTGCAAACAAATAATATCCGGGTTCTGCTTTTTAACATAATGGAAAACTTGATTCCTCTTTGCTCCAGAATTTAAACCTTTAACGTTCCAAGTCAGCAGTTTTATAGTCATATTTTCGTGTTTTTCCCCCCACACTTCTAACTTATTAATTATACCTCACTGCTTATGTTATCTTCAAAAACAGTTCTTTTTTGATAATTGTTATAACGTTTTATTATAAGTCAAAATAAGTTAAAATAAATCAGATATGGCGAGAAGCAAACTGGGTCTACCAACCAATAATAACAATAAAACACGAGAAGAAAAGACAGAACCGAGTTGGGTATCAAGTACTATGTTGCAATTTCCTCCCTTGAAAGTATATCTGAGTCTGCTATAAAATTATCTCCAGTTCTTTTTTCTGTTGTTTTCTCCAAATTGTCACCTAGTTCTTTTCTACCGATTTCCTTCTCTCTATTTGTCCTATTCCTGGTTTTCTTTTCTTCCTCTTCCCCTCTGAGCTTTTCATAGATTTGTTTTGCTTTCTCTACCGTGTTTATTTTATATCTTTTTTGTTTGCGACTGAACGCGATCCCTTCTATTCTTTCCCATTTGTAATCTATGTTCAGTCTTGCCAATAGTCTTGTCAAGAATTTATATTCTTGCCTTTTTTTCAAAATAATTCCTGGAATGTCTTTAAATATGCTAATTTCTGTTCCACCTATTGTCAATTTTTGACTATAACTTCTTTCTATTATTATATCTCTTATTTTTGACCTGACCAAGTATACTGCTGTATCACGGGGTAGTTTTCTTTCTTTTACTATAGAAGAGTTTATTCTAAATATCCTGTCCACCTCCATCTCCATTCTATCCTCCTCGATCTCCAAAAACTTGGCTAGTGCTGGAATGATTATCTCATATAATTCCTCTTCCGCATTCTCTGTTAGACCTCTTAGCTTCACATATTTTTCTCTGGTTTTTAGATCCAACATATTAATTTTTAATTCTTCCTGACATTGTCTACCCATTACTACTTTTGATATCTGTTCCAGGTCTTGCATTTTATTTCTCAGGTCTTTCACTTCTTTTTTCACTTGTACCACTTCTCCTGTAATTTTCTCAATTTTTCCGCCTATTTTATCTTTTTCTTTTCTCACCTCATCTTTTATATCTTCTTTGTTTTCTTTCATTTCCTGTCTCATTTCTGCTTTAAATTTTTTAAACTCTTCCAGTAGTTGTCCTATTTGTTCCCCAACCTCTAATTGTTTCTCCTGTTCCCATGCTGGTTTCTGTGGTTGCATCATTATTTTAGTTTGTTTATAATTCCTTGTGCAAGGTCTATTGCTCATTCTAGTCCAACTTTATCTCCTTTTACTCTATTCAAAGCCTCTTCTCCTTTCTTCACGTCTTAAGCTGCTGTAACAGCAATAACACAAATGTTCTATATATGCTTTGCCCACCTGCCAATAAAATCAATACCGTCAAATGATAAAGACAATGAACTTCGTAATATTATATACCCGTTCTCTTTAAATATCACCCAATTCTATTTTTTTGTTTTACTATTTCCAACTCAGGTCCCGCCATTGTCTGGTTTACCATTTTACCAGTATGTTTCTTTGTAGAGGCCTTATTCCCCTTGTCCCAACAACACCTATTAGTGTTACTTGGGCTCTCTGGGTGTACCCTTCTTCAGGGCTTCCTACCCTGGCTGCCCTTTAACTACTTACTGTTGATTTTTATCAGTTCTGGTCCTCCACAAATTATGACCTGAGTTTACTTGGTTTCAGGTCTATGCTTTGTTCTTTTAGCTCTTCTCCCCCTCTTTTTTCTCTCTCTTTTTTAAATTTTCCAATATTGTCATCACAGGAGTTACGAATCTAACTGTGCTGTTTATTCAGCTTTATAGCCTCGCCCGCCACTCTCCTGGCATGGAGACGGGGTGTGGTGGTGGCTGGGGGCTGGGCCATGGAGGCCTTTCCCCCTCCCCTTGCTCTGCTGCTGCACCGCCTCGCTCTCTGCCCCGTCAGGGCTTGGCTTTGTAGCTTCACCCACCGCTCTCCTGGCATGGAGCCGGGGTGTGGTGGTGGCTGGGGGCTGGGCTGCAGAGGCCTTTCCCCCTCCCCTTGCTCTGCTGCTGTGCCGCCTTGCTCTCTGCTCTGTCAGGGCTTCACTTTGTAGCCTCACCCGCCACTCTCCTGGCGTGGAGCCAGGGTGTGGTGGTGGCTGGGGGCTGGGCCATGGAGGCCTTTCCCCCTCCCCTTGCTCTGCTGCTGCACTGTCTGTAGGGGAATATTTTCAAGCAGAGGATGGTTGAATCCATGGATACAGAGGACCAAATGTATTTGACATAAGATCTACTTCAACCTATGGCCACCTTATGAGTGAGAGACCTGGAAGAACCCTGGTCTTTGCCTTGCTCAGCCTTGGTCAGGCCCAGCAAAGTTAGAGTCAATCTACCTCTAATGCATTCTTTTTAAAATTGCATTCCACTTTACCCAGCATTATACTGTCCAGTGAGTCATGTAGTCTTGTAATGCATCAAAAATACCACTTATAGGAGGGCAATGTCAGCATTCAGCTCTTGCAGTTCTTTCCTGCTGCCAGTAAGGGGTCATGGCAGCACAGCCTGATATGTGGAATCTGCTCGAGACATTGCACTAAGACATATTACATATCTTCTTTATAATCTCGACAAAAGGGAGATATGCATATATAACCTGGTGTATGTCACCAACAAAATTACAGCCAAGATCTCCACACTTTATGTAAAGAGCCTTTGTGCAAAACTAGATGAAAAAGAAGCAAACAACCCATCATTTTTAAAGAAAGGCAACAGCAATACTGGTTTGTGCAAAAGCAGGCAGTTTTTGTGAAAATTGTTTGCACAAATTGCATAACATAATTCTTGTCATCTGCAGAGTGGTTTTAGTTATTATGCAAACATCAGTGTCATTTTTTAAGGCAAAATTTCAAAGGAAGGAGGGTTGCTAGAAGAAAAAAAGGGGGCTAGCCATATCTCATTGGGGAGTCATGGTAGAATCTCAAAATTTGACAGAGTGGTTTTGATTGTTGTCTACGCTCTAGTGACCAGTTTCAGATAGAAAATTCAGAATCCCAAAGTAGGTTTTTAAGAATCAAAATGGGATGGGAACCTTCTACTATACCTCACCAGCATAATTTAATTTAAGTGTTAGGAAATAGGTTGCAGTGGAGGTGTTTCCACCTCAAGAAAGAAAGGAAGCAGATTGTCAATGAAAAGGCCACAACTTTATTAACAGCAATACAAGGTAGGGTTGGCCCAGAAACACAAGGTCTGGATCTGCACATCACCATCACCGAGGTTGACTGATGTGAAGTTGCTTGTACGCCAAGCATCAGGATGACTTTGAGGCAACACAATACCCTTGTGCAATTACGCAATTACGCAGCTACTGGAGGAAGGCCTGTCGTCACCGGGATAAACTCCATTTGACCCACAGTTTCCCAGGTCCAAAGGACTCCTAATCCAGTGCTAGTGTGCCCTGGAAACCAGCCCACCAGATCCAGTACCTGTGCTGCCACCCCAACAAGTTGTGACAAGCAACACCAATCCCAGGGAGAGAGGGTGGGGAGCCGAGCAAGATGAAAGGGCACAGCACCGACCGCGTGCCGGACCTTAAATAGGTCTGCTCCCATGGAGGCCTACAGCAAACGTCCCTCCTCCCAGGGCCCCCTGGCCAATGAAAGGAGGAGACGGGAACGCTGACCAATCCCTGTGGTGCCCGCCCGAGCCACCCTGGGAGCCCGGGAGCTGGGTGTGCATGCGCCAGGTAGTGCATGCACTGGTGCTCTTCCTGCTAGCAGGAAGCTGGCAAACAGCCAGTTTACCATTGGCGGGAAGAGCTGCTGGCACTGGTAACTGCTGGCTTTGGGCCTCAAGCCCCACAGCAACAGCACCTGCTCATGCAAGGCGGGAGGCGCCATAAAGGGCTGCTAAAACTCTTGAATTTGGAATGGGGAAGAGTAGGTGAAGACTTGGCTAAGACACTATTATTAAGATTCAGGAAGTTTAAAAAAGGAAAATGGGAGAAGGTGCTTTCAAGCACTGTTGACAAGATTCCTGAAGTTTAAATTTTTTTTTAAAAAAAAATGGAGGAGTTTTCTTTGAGATATGGCTGCTAAGATTTCTTAGGTAAACAGAAGTGAAGAAACAGAGAGAGGAGCCTGTGGACCCTTTATTATTATGTATAATTATTATGTATGGACCGAGGAGCTCTAGATTATTTCAGCTTATCAATGTATGTATGAACACATATGTATATCTAAACATTTATAAACAAGTTTTACCCACTGATGAAAATGAGCAGGGAAAAAGATAAACCAATCTGCAAAGGAAGAAAATTCCAAAGCCTAGGTAGAATTGCTGAGGATCATGTCACAAATATAGTTATCAGCATCACATTGAGCATGGGCCAAATAAAGTCTCACCCAGTTTTCACAGTGAGCTGTCCAAATGATGAATGAGCCAATTGGGTCTGAATCTGAGCCTTTTCATCATCTCGGGGTTTTAATCCAGAGGGGCAGGAAAAAGTAGAGATTTATCCCAGTTTTGAGTGGAAAATCTGAATATTCATTTGTGTGTGTGTAGACTGCCTTTCATAGTGACAACAGTGTGAGTTCAGAAATACATACATTTCCATGCATGGAGAAAAAAAAACTCCTGGAGGGCCCTGCATACTATAATTTATTGGACCAAAGTGTGTTTGAAATGGAGAATTGTATGAACAGTTCTCCTGGACTTGCCTCAGTGTATATAGACATGACCATATTCACTTTGGGGTAACCCGAAGGAAAAGATTTTCCTTTCAGAGCAGATGGATCCATTATGGGTGCAGGGAATGGCAGGGGCCAGATAATATTGACTGAAGTGGCCATTAGTGCTTTGCTTAAAAGAGAGAGAGAAAATGAAGAAAAAAGCAACCTATGCTCCAGAGCAAAGGACAAAAGAGAATGTAAGTGTGCATAAAATTGGTATGTTGATGTATACTACGACTGAGAATCATGCAGCCCTCCAGAAGTTGTTAGACTGCAACTCCCAGCATTTCTCACCAGAGGCAATTCTGGGTGGGGCTTCTAGTAATTGCAGTCAAACAACTTCTGAAGGACTGCATGAGTCCCACCTCTGATACATGTAGAGGCTAATAAGCAGTTGGAATACTTAAACCAGAAATATAACACATCTACCAAATTAGGAAAACAGTGTCCACACCATTTGGTTGGTCTTTCATCTGGGTGCTGTTGATGGGGAAATTCAGAGGTGCTTCTGTCCTATCTTCTTCTTGGCCTTGAACTTTGAGATGGCCTCATGCCAAACAGCCCTTCAAACAGAAGATGCTTCAACCAGAGGCCTCATTTGCACTACAGCAATAATGCCATTTGATACCACTATAACTGTCAATGCTCAGTGCTATGGAATTCTGAGATTTGTAATTTTGTGAGATATTTTGTCTTCTATGGTGGCACAACAGACTACAAATCCTAGAATTCTGTAGCATTGACCCATGACAGTTAAAGCAGTATCAAACTGCATTATTTCTGCAGTGCAGATGAGGCCAGGGAGAAATGAGTGAGTTTCAGGGGGTTGGTTAACTGTGATTTCTTTCCTGTTACACTGAAAATTGTATTTAAGTGCCTGTTTCTGAGGAGGGTGTACATAGATTTAATCTAATTCTCAAACAGATCTTAACCCAAAAGGTTAAGAACTACTGAAATGGAGGATAGCCCTTCAAATACAGGACCACCTATACAGAATTCATGGCCATTCATGAACATGATGATGATAATGATAAACTCGACCACCATCATGTCCATCCTGGACATCTGAGTGACCAGAGTTTTTACTAGATGAAGTATACTGGTAGTTCCAGTGACATAATCATTCTTTCCATGTTTCTGGTCTACTAATACACACTTTTGGATTTCAGTACTGAGAAAGCTGATTAAGTGATGGGGATAATTTTAATCTGATCTTAAAAAGATTTTTTTTTTGGACTACACACCCAGAAACTCCTAACCTTCATGAGCAATGGATATTTGGGGTCTGGGAATGTGTACACTTACCATAAAATCTGGGTGGGCCCCAAGTTTTCCAGATTTGCAGTGACCCTGGGATTGTGTACACCATTACTATGGATATTGAGGACAAATTCATCTTAAGCAGATAGTACACCTTTCCCCATTTCGAGGACACCTCATTGTAAAATGGCAGCCCACAGACTAGTTTCCCCAAATCATTTTCAGCCACACTTCCATGGCCACTACACTTTATTGTTCCTCAAGCTTGGGAACTTAAACATTTCTGCCCTGGTCCAGTATATCCCTCAAACTCCTTTTTTATGATGGGAGGATGAGCTTTTGCCCATCACTAAAGCTAAGTCAAGTACTTAATTAGAGGAGTGCAGATACAGGTATAAATATGTACAAAGCAGATATTTTGATATCCAGTTATGCACAAATGCAGCACCCTTTAAAAAATGGCAAATGAAACACTCAAACTTTCCATTTCTTAAGAACTGTCACTTCCTGGTAAAAATGATCATATAACTGCCAGACCCCATCTGTCCTGCCCCAACCACTACAGTTTCTCCCACTGCTACCAGAGCAAATCTGCTGGTTGCACATTTGATCCTACAAATTTTTCAGGAAATTCCAGATAAAATTTAGATTCTTTATTCTTCAGATTAAAACTCCTTGGTGCTTAAAAGCCCCTCACCCACCACAAATTGGTGAAAGCATCATGTGTTTGCACCACTGCCAATTGGAGGTATGTGAGGTTTTTGTTTTTAAGTAGTGTAGACAACTTACCCCCACCCCACCCCATGCAAGCTCTGGTTTTAACTTTTTCAGCCTCCAGGGATAGGAACAAGAAGGTTAAATGATCAAATGGTTCTGAATCTCTTGCATATGTGAATTTGCACTGATTTCATTTTAAAGAAATGAAGCAGATTCTGGAGAGTGTTCCTGACAATCATCTTCTCTCTCAGAATTGTCCTCTTCCTAAAGTCAAACCAAGAAGAGCTGTTTGTGCACTGAAAATCTGTGGGATGCACAATATAATAACTAAACTGTACCCAGGATTACAATTAATGTGAAAGGGGGAAATGGTGTGTGTGTGTAGGGCTCGGGCCTTCCTTTTTGGAAAATTGCAATGTTTCACTTATTTTGTTTGGGTCTCACTGCCACATAGTTTGCCTTAAGCCAGGAAGTAAGCTAGTGCTGTGCTTTCTTATAAAATAAACTTGACTTTCCTCAGTCTAATAGTAATGGCAAGGGAAGGGAACAAATGGAAAATTAAGGGAGATAAGGAAAGTCTTCTCTAAAATGTCTAAAATATGTGCTAGGATTACAGATGCCAATCTAAAACAAACAAACACTCTGCAATTCTGCTCTTGAACAAATTAAACACTAATGATCTCTGCAGCAGAAAGTAGCATGTTTACTATTTTACTCACAGTACAAGTTCAGGAATCACATTGTTGTAATGAAGAAATAGAATGTCTTCTAAGTTGTTGATGGTGGAATTCCATTGAAGCTGTTTTAATTTGTTCTAATGTTTAATAGTTTTTATCTGTTTAAGCTATCCCCCTCCTCCTGCAATCTAGAATGGTTTTAAATTAAATAAAATACATCAGGGTTGGGCATCCTGTGGGCCACCAGATGTTAGAATGAAAGTCCAAGAAACTCTGGCTAGCATAGCTGATGAGGAGGAGTTGTGGGATTGCAACAACAACAGTCAATAGGGTGTAGTGATCTGAGTGTTGGACTGTGGGGCTGAACAGTCAGCTTCCAAGTAGCTTGGGGGTGTGGCGTTTTGATGCCGCATGTCCTGATGGTGCCCAGAAGACACCCAGCCAACTCGAAGATGCCCAGCCAACCATGGAGGCAGCTTCAAGATGCTCTGGGGGAAGGCCTTTTCGATGTTGCATGCCCCCAGAGCCCTCGGAAGCCACCCTGGAGCTGTGCAAGGGCCACCTAAGATGGCTCTTTACTGGCCCAAATAGGAGAAGATCTTTTCCACTCCTATTTGGGCCACTGGCAGAGCAGATTGGGGTCATGGCGTGTGCTTGCTGTGGCTCCAGTTTGAGCAGCTCCACGGTGGCTCCAATCCACCCTTTTAGAGCAGTCTGCTTCACCCCTACAACTCTGGAGACCAAGGTTCGAGTCCCTGCTCATCCACTGAAACTCACTGAGTGAACTTCTATAAGTCACACACTCTTAACCCCTAGAAAATCGTGATTTAGGGTTGCCATAAGTCAGAAATGACTTGAAAACAAGCCACCACCACCACAACTCCAATGTATGGAGGACCAGAGGGTTCTCCCCTCTAAATCCAGTAGGAAGCTTCCCTAGGATCCACTTAACCAAATAGGACTTCTAGGTCTGAATTCCTTTAAAACCCATTCATTTTAATTGTCTGCTCTAAGTAGGATAAATATTGAATGCAGTCTTATGTGAAGTTCTATAACTGTAGCCCCTTTGAGTCCCCATGTTAGGAAAAAGGTGGCTTGTTGTTGTTGTTGTTGTTGTTGTTTACCACTTTGGGGAGAGGTTTCTGATTGTTATACAAATGCAGTTTCTGAAGAACCATGAGTAGGAGAGAGAGCCTTCTTCACACTTTCCCCTCATTATTTTTTTCCTTTAAAACAATCCCTCTTCACCCAAAATATAGTATCTTTTGACAATATGTACTTTTACAATGAGACAGATGGTTTTGAAGTATACATGAAGGGTGCAGAACTGGGGGATGGGGGAAATATTTTTCAGTGAGAATATACTTTTAAGTGATTCCATATGCCATCAAGGAAAAAAAGCCAGTGTTTCAGAATACTTTTTTTTTGTTTAGTTTGCTAAATCTGTTTAAATTCTCTGAGTAGCATCCTGTGGTGTAGAAAACATCCCAGAAGTAGGTCATTTGATAACACAGATGAACTTCTTGTTGGCTTTGGCGACCCTAGTGAACGACCAATAGTGATACCACAAGCACTAAAAAAAGTGTGTAATGAAACGTTCCACTCTCCCCATCCCCAACAGCTGTCCATAGTTGCTGGAGTTCTACCATGTGTTTAGCATCCTTTCCTCCCACCCTTTGCAAGCTGAGCAAAGATGTCTTACTGACAAGAGAAGGAGCTGTATTTTTTTTCTGACCACCTCATAAATAGCAGGGGGCAGGGACTGTGTTTGGATGTTAGGTAATACTCACCATGGACAGAACTCCGAAGGGATATTACTTTTCTTCTCTAGCCCTTAAAAGTCTGTGGTAAAGCTTTTAAAAATATAGCATATTCCCTCTTTCCCCTTCCACCCTGTGGGCTCCCCCAGCTTGGGCTTTGTTACTGATTTTATTTGACAGCTGTGTTTGGACTTAGCTTGCATTTTCAAGCAGAGAAATGTTATCCAGATTCAGAGCAACAAGCAAGGCAAAGCTTAAAATCTTCAGCCTGCAGAGCTTCAAATCAGAAATTAATATTATGAGTGGGAATCACAACAAAATGTTGCAGTGATTCTTCCTTCTTGAAATGAAGGGACTTGTTGAAATGAAGGGTTCAAGCTGGTCATTCTGGCCCAATAAGATAACCCATACTTCTCCTTCCATGCTCCAGCAAGAAAACTATATTATGTCTATGTTTATTTTATTTTCATTTATATCCTGCCTTTTTCTTGGTATAGGGACTCCAGGCTGTTCAGGTCTACTGATTTCACTCAGTTCTCTCTCTCTCTCTCTCTCTCTCTCTCTCTCTCTCTCTCTTTTTGTCGTCGTGATGGTCTCCTCCTCCTTCTCTTTGTATTCTTCATCTCTTTCTTTTCTCCAGATGATAATAAGATAAATTTGTATTCATCTTTCTTTACAAGAACTCAGATTAACTGACCATCTACACAGTTACAATCCCAATTTATAAATGTCCAAAATCACAAACCTAACACCAAACATTACACACCTAAAATTACAACAATCTAAAACCCTCAAACAAAATGTCTACTGAAATACAATAAAAGCAGTGCAAACAAAGCAATAGTAAAAGACACTTGCAGATAGCTTGAAAAATTATACAGACAGATGTGTTTTCAACTGTGGTCTGAAAGACAAGTGTTTGGGACAATCAGATTTCTGTTGGAGTTACCACCAAGAAAGCCTTGTTTGCCAGAGGGTGTGGACACTTCTCTCATTCTTCATTGGATCCATTTTTGTTCTGTTGGTACTCACAGCCTCAGTTTGCTTTTAGAAAGAGTGAAACCTTACATAGGACACCAAAGGAAAATGGCAACTGTATATGATTTCCTTTTTATCATCTCCACAGTAATCTCCTACCCTGTTTTGTTAGGAGTAGGTAGAGATGAATGGCACTCTGGTGCCTCAAGAAACTACAGTCCCTAGAATTCCATAGCTTTGAGCCATGGCAGTTAAAGTGGTGTCAAATTGGATTATTTCTGCAATGCAGATGCAACCTGTGTACAATCAAGAGGTAGAACAGGAAACAGGGATTCAGCCTGTGCATGGAGCCACACTTCCTTGAAGCTTGGTGTACTACTGGATTCAACTGTAAGCCTGGATGCTCAAGTTTCTGTTGTGACCAGGAATATTTTTGCAGTTAAAGATTGTTTGCCAGCTGTGCCTATCCCTAGACATTTCTGATCTGGGTTTAGTGACACATACCATAGTTATATCCCATTCAGATTGCTGTATCATGCTCCACATGGGGCTATCTTTTAAGAATGTTTGGAAACTTCTGCTCTAGGTTTTGAGATTTTCATGGGAGGCAATGTTCTTTATCCTATTATCTTCATGGGCACATCTGGTGGTGATGCAAGGGAGGGCCTCCTTGGTGGCTGCTCCTAGGAACTGAAATTGAGAGGTTAGATTGGTAGATTCCTGGCAAAACACTAGGCAGTTAAATTAATTCAGAGGAAAACAAACATGGAAGATGGAGCAAGCTTGTTTTCTTCTGCTTCAGAGACTGAAGCAATGGATTCAAATTAAATGAAAAGAGATTCCACCTAAACATGAGGAAGAGCTCTTTGACTGTGGGATACATTGCCTTAGAATGTGTTGGAGTTTCCATCTTTGAAGGTTTTTAAACAAGCTAGAATATTGACAGGGATAAAGATATTGACAGGATGGAATTTATCAAGAGGAGGGCAACCAAAATGGTAAAAGGTCTGGAAACCATGCCCTATGAGTAGCAGTTTAGGAAGCTGGGTATGTTTAGCCGGGGGAAACGAAAATTAAGAGGTGTGTGTTCTTGTGTTTCTGTCTGTGTGATTGTGTGTGTGCGTGTGTATGAGAGAGAGAGAGAGAGAGGAGGAGGAGGAGGAGGTGGTGGTTTATTCATTGTGTAGGGATCATTTTTCACCTTCTCTTCCCACAAATCTTCATATACTTGTATAACCATCCCTTTTTTGAATTTTAGCAAAGGTTTTCCTTGTAAACTTCTGATGTATTTTTCCTATGGCTTGAAGGGGATGAGAAAGGAATACACAGCATGTGCAGTGCAGCCTGTAGTTAAAGCTTCAGCAACAGCTTTCCAGATTTAATGCACCCACTCTCCGTTCCAGGTTGGTAGGGGCATGTTTGAAGCCATTACACTTCGCTCTATAGCTTTGAGGCAAACAATTTATTTTATTAATCATTATATTCAGCTTTACATTCATTCATGTTCACACTATCCCTGTGAAAAGTCATTTAATATTCCCAATTAATGGAAGTGATTAATATTTCCAGTTAATTGCAGATGTATTATAATAACATGCTGAAAGCCATCTTGTGAATTTAGAGTTTCTTGGGAGAGAAGCTTTGGCTTGGACTTTGATGAATAGCTAGTAAATGAGATATAATCAAAGTGGAACGGCCAAAGATGCCTATGCACCCTGGCATTCTCCATCACATTTTCTAAGGCAGGGGGTGGGAAGCATGTAGGCCACAAACTGCATGAAGATTGGGGAGGCCTGGTGTGGGCCTTGTGATATGCACTAGCTGCCTAAGGCCCTGTAATCTCTGCAAAAGCCTTTGGAAGAATTTAGATTTGGGGGGGGGGGGGGAAATACATGCAAAACAATCCGATCACTGGGAAAGCTGAAAAAAAAATGGGTGATGTGGCCATCCATGCTTCAAAGTGTGAGTCTGCATTGGCATTGGCATTGGCATTGGCATTGGGGATAGTACCCAACTGCCAGTACTGAATTTACTACAACAAATCCTTCCTGGGTGTAAAAGCCTCCCAGAAGGCCTCCAAAAATGCCTTTTAAATGAGGTATAAGGGAAGCATGCACCTTGTTTTAAAGAAAAAAATTGTGCCACAGTAGCAAATTCAACAGGATTAGGGGCAACAGGAGCACCTGAGGGCTGGAAAAATGGAGAAAGGCATATGTGGTTCTGATGCTGTGTTTTGCCCATTCTTGCTCTAAGGCAATATTTATAGTGCAAAAAGTTGTGAGAAGTGTCAAGGCATCATTTCTCTATTCACCTGTGTTAGGATGAGTGACTGAACAAGTGACTGAGTCCAAGGACACAGAAATTCTGAAGAGAACTGATATTTTTTTATGTACAAGAAGCCTTGGCTAAGGGGAAATGTTTGCCTGAAGGGATTCCATCTAGAAGATGAAGCAAGCTTTTTTTTCTGCTCCAGAAAACAGAAGATGAACCAATGGATTCTAATTTCAAGAATAGACATTCCACTTAACTTCAGGAAGAACTTCTTGGCAATTAGAGCTGGGAAACAATGATGGACTTCCTTGGAATGTGGTGGCCTCTCCTTTATTGGAGGTCTTAAAATAAGGCTGGATGGCCATCTCTCCATACTCTTTTAGATGTATATTTCTGCAAGGCTTGGGGTTAGATTAGATGGCCCTTGGGGTCTCTTCCAACATCATGATGCCTTTGGATGCTTCCATCTCTATACACCTTTTGCAGCACTGAAAGTTTTCATAAGCTAGATATAAGTGTAACCCAAGAACAAAACCCTTGCTTTTTCTTTCCTGTGTGTCTGCATTTAATGTTTTCCACTTCTGTTTTTCAGATATCTGGAAAAGCCAGAGGCTGGAGATGGAGGTGTGTGTGTGTGTGGGGAGTCTGGGAAATTGTTTACAATATTTTCACATGATTACGATGGCAGAGTTCTCTGTGCTCTGAAAGGCCTTCTGTTTTCAGATGGCATTGAAAATTTACCGTCTTTCCAGACAAAAGGAAGAGAGCCTGTTGCCAGCGGATGAGTAATGGACATGGCCTCAGGACAATACCCTCCTATCCAGTTCTAAATCTACATAGCGTTCTAAGGCTTCCCTCCTTCTCCAAAGCAACCATTGTCTGGCTTCTGGGAGACCAAAGCATCACATTGGGCAAGTGGGGAAGCAGCCAAGAAATAGTGTGGGGATGTGGGGAGGGAGGGAGAGAGAGGACTTCTGACAACAACAGTCACTCAGTCCTCACTGACCACTATCTGACTTCTTACTCTTCTCATATAATCCTTGGAAAACTTTCTTGGCCTCAGTTTGATATTCTGATAGTCGTCAACCATCTGGAGTGCACCTAGTTCCAAAAGATTACAGAAACTCACTGGAGTTTTTAATGCTTGTTTTGTTTTCTTGCTTCATCTCCTCATACCGATCAAAGCCCTGGGAAAAAGTGATAAAAAGCAAAGGGGTGGTTTGGTATATTTAGCAGCAGATGGGAATTCAGAAAATGTTAGTCCCTGTGCTTATTTTCTCATTTGCTGTCACTTGTATGCACACAGAGAGGGTGTGTGTGCATTTTTTTAAAGTATTCACTTTAAAAACACTTTAATAATTAAACTTCCTCATCTGGCATAGTTCTCAATTACTGGCACCAAAAAAAAAGCAATGAAAAACACCCAAATAATTCAATTCAGTGTTTTAATTTTGACCAAAACTATTTAGAACATGTCCCCATCTATTTGTTTTCCTGGTTAATTGTCATGGGAGGCATGATTCAAAAATAATTTCTGGGATTTAACAATACACTTGTGAAGTGTGGTAAAATTAATTTACAGAGAAGGTCTTTGCTCAGCTAATAAATCTCAGCACCAAGTTGAGTTCTTTTCCCACTAATTTGGCTTTGCACAGACACTGTTTTTGGATAGCAGTGGAACAAATGAGGACATAGGATACATTATGCCTGCACTTCTTTCTTCTCCATTATTTACTTTGTTTTTCTAGTGAAAGCTGCCTGCAGCATGAATCAATAAATAAACTACTTTAACTCATACTTGTGGCAAACTTAGGTACAACTGGCATGATCAAGTTCTTTTTCAAACTTTTTTTTCAGAGGAATTCTGTTAAGTTTAAATCATCCATTTAAATCTAAGAATTCCTCTATTCCTTTTTTTAAAAGTTAAATATTTAAAACATTGCTCCCTGCTTTGAATAGCATGTCAGCCGAAACACATTGCTTAAGCAAATGAGACAGTTTGAAAGAGCATGACCATACAGAATTCTCCTGTGGTTGCTCTTAAAGGGGCCTTGTCTGAGTCTTTCTTTCTTTCTTTCTTTCTTTCTTTCTCTCTCTCTCTCTCTCTCTCTCTCTCTCTCCTTTAACTAATCCAAATTTATAACTTATTTTCCATACATGCAAAAAACATTGTGATTTGTGAGATTCTGCGCAAGTCTTTGCAGCTGAGAGGCGCTGCCTAAGGCATGTCCCATTGAACACGGAGTATGCTCAAAAGCTATAGTTGATGTACAACTCTAGCCATTCATTCCAAAAGAATTCACACAGGAGATGTTCCAGGTGAATTTTCTAAATTGCCTGAATTATATATACTGTGTGAACACAATTCCACTGATGTATCAGAAGTTTGACATCATTTCAAACGTCATGGCTTCATCCCGTGGAATCCTAGGATTTGTACTTTGGTGAGGCATTCAGCCTGTTCTGCCAAAGAGTTCTGGTGCTTCATCAAATTACAGATCACAGGATTCTACAGGATGGAGCCATGACAGTTAAAGTGGTGCTAAATTACTTTAAGTCTGCAGTGTGGATGCTCCCCAAGAGAGACAACATGTTGTAGTGTTTTGTGTTTTGGATTGGTACTCTGGAAGTGTTATGTGTCTCCAAGTAATTGCTGATGTATGGTACCCCTTAGACAAACATATCATGGATTTCTTTTTTGGGGGGGGAGGGGGGCAAGATTTATTCAGAGGAGGTCTCTCTCAGGCTGAGAGAGTGTGATTTGTGCATAATTACCCAATGGACTTCCAGAGCTAAGTGGAGATTCAAGCCCTAATCTCTCAGAGTTCTAGTACATCATTCAAATTACTACACCACACTGGCTGTCTAGGAGACTAGGATTCAATCCACACTCAGCCACTGGGTGACCCTGGGGAAGTCACACTCTCTCAGCCTTAGGGAGGGCAATGGCAACCTCCCTGTGAACAAATCTTGGCAAGAAAAACCCCCAATAAGGTCACCATAGGGTTCCCATAAATCTAGCTACTTGATGGCACACAACAATAAACATGAAATGGCTTAAAATATAATAATAATAATAATAATAATAATAATAATAGAAATATAAGAGGTAATTTCTCTAACAGGGATTTTCCCACCCTGTGGTTGAGAATGACTTTAGTGAAAGTACCAATGGGAGGGGCTCTAATCCTTCCCCATCTATTCAGGGTGTGTTTGATCCAAACTAGGTCACCATGTGTTTACTTGGGAACAATTTAAAAAATGAAGCTTAGCTGATTTTCAACCTCAGTAACTTAGGGGCTGTACAGCTGGATCAGGGCTACAGCAACCTCACACCACAGCCCCGAACAGGCCTTTTGAGGGCACAAAAAGGAGCAGCAAAAAGAGGCTGCTTTTTGAGCCCTCAAAAGGGTGCCATAGCAGTGGTGGCAGAGCTATATGGTGCTCCTTCAGTGCTGCATCATTTGGGCCCAGTGCCAGACTATATGGTGCCATCTGGAGTGGTGTGTGGCATCAGGGCATCGGGGGGGGCGGGGCGGAGTCAGGCATGCATTATCAGGACACTACGCCCCAAATCTGCCACCAGGCCAGCCTTTTAGGCTGGTCCGTACAGGGCCTTAGTTTATGGTGTAGAAGAGAGACATCTCTGAAGTCTTTCTAGGGCTGCATCTGCATTGCAGAAATAATGCAGTTTGACACTGCCTTCACTTTCCTGGTTCCATCCTATAGAATCTTGAGATTTGTAGTTTGTGGTGACATCAGAGGTCTCTGCAGAAAAGGCTAAAGATCTCACAAAACTACAAATAGCATTGAGCCTTGGCAACTAAAGCCATGTCAAACTGCATTATTTCTGCAGTGCAGATGCAGCCTTACTTCTGAGTCATGTGTTCACTGTATATATGACACTTCTAAATAAGATCTTCTCCAGACTGTACATTGATAGCCAGCAAAAGGCTGGTATGTAGGGAATAGAACTTCTTTTTCAATTGAGAATTACCAGTTCAGTATGTATTTCCTAAGAAGGCAGGTGGAACATTATGATTTTGCCAGAATTACCTCTTTGGACTGCCACTTACAGAATTTCCAAGATCAGTATGGCTGCTGACCATGCTGATTGGGGGATTCTGAGAGGCGTAGTCAAAAAAGGAACAAAATCCAAGAAAAATTAGACTTGGATTCCGTTTCATCACATGTCTGCCAAACTGCCACCTTGTGTTCTTAACACCAGAAGTCCTGTTTCCCCCCAAAATTTACAGGACTTCAGTGATTGGATCTCCTTTCCATGCTTTTATTTTACTAGGAAAGCAGGACTTTGTGTACTCAGTATGAAAGTGTAAAGTATCTGATTTCAGTCCAAGATTTGTCTTGTAGCCTTGTCTCAGGCCACATGTCCCAGACTGTTCATGCGACTGATACAATTTGTGCTTTGGAATCTCTTTGCCTCTGCAAAAAAAGTGTATGTCTAAACAATGTATAGCAAATGCATTCATTTCAAATATGCTTTAAAAAATACTGCAAAAACAAGCTTAGGGCAGTGAAAGAGAGTGCATTCACAAATGTGTGCATTTTATTCAAAAATGCATACAAAATGCAGACACTGGAGAAAAAAGAAAGAAAAATGAAGGAATGGATTCTGCTTTGGGAAGGAAAAGAACCTTATGGAACTTGGCAAAAACAGGAAGGAGAAGTAGAAAGGAAGAAAAATGGCAGATTAAATCACTGTAGATGTGCATCTCCTTTGTATAGGTTAGAACCAGTTCTGTTTTGGATTTCAGATTATCTTGGATTTCAAAATGCCCATATTTTAAGATAATGAGATATCTTAAAAATGGGAGCCAAGTCTAAATACAAAATTCTTTTATGTTTCATATATACCTTAAACACATTGTCTAAAGGTGATTTTATATATCCCCCCCCCCAATTCTTTTGTGCATTAAACAAACTTTGTGTGCAAAGGTGTAATTATCTCAGCCACTCATGATTTTTTTTTTGAGTTTTGGAATATTTTTGATTTCGGAATTCTGGATAAGAGAGACTCAACCTGTACTCGCGTTCGGGCATCAAGGTTCTTCAATTGCACACTCCGTAGAATTAAGTTGAATCTCAAACTAGGGAGGTAAAGAGAAACTGCAAATTTTCTTATGCTTGGTGAAAAAGTAAATCTGGGTATATTGAAGAAACATACTTTTAAAAATGGTCAACAGCCGTAAGATTTTACTTTATTTTGCATTTGAGTACTTTGGCTTTACTGGAGAAAAAAGACTGGCATCTTGTTAAAAGGTCATAATTCACACTTATGACTTCTTAACTGTTTTCCATTCACATGTACAGTGTGCCCTTTTTATTCTTTTCAAATTTTCTTTTAAAACATCACATTTTACTGAATGTTCACTTTAACCACATGAAACTATGCATATGTAAATACATGTAGGCTGTGTGGATGCTATTGTAATTTAAAGGTATAATTTTAATTTTGCTAGTTGTTTGCGTCATAACTTTTACTATTATGTTCAGTGATATATGGGAATTATGATTTATTAATAACACTAGTAAAAAAACATTACTAAGGATTCTACATGGTGTGATAATGAGAGGAGGTCAAGGTGAGAGGTGGCACCATGAGTTATCACACTGGGTGACACCAACCCTAGTGATGCCACTGGTATTCTAGATTACCCGTACTACACTACACTCTTATAGCACTGCTATTCCACTTTAACTGCTCTGCCTGCCTCCCCCTGCATTCTAGGATTTACAGTTTAAGGAGGTGCATTTAGAATTCTCAGTGAGAGAGCTCTTAGTCTTCACTGAACTACAAGCCTCAGGATGCAACAGGAGACAGCCAGAGCAGTAAAAGTGGAATTTCAGCACTATAAGAGTATCTTGTGGTAATGTGGATTGTGAGTACATGTAGAGGCAGGATCTTGGCCAATAAACTTTGGGCAAAAAACATTGTGTCCTCTGTGAATACATTTTTGTAAAAGGAATTTTTCACAAAGAGTCCCCAAATTTGAAAAAAGCATTCACATATTATGCAAAAATACTCATCATGGTGCCTGGTGGGGAGAACATTTCTGCAAACCTTTGTTCCTGCAAGCAAGATTAAGCAAAGATCTATATCCCTGTTTAAACTTTGTGAACTTTTTGCAGCATATGTTTTAACAGAATTACTTCAGCAATATTTTAGGAATGAAAATTCCCTAACCCTTCTTGAACCCAGGTCATCTTAAATGGACTATGCTATTGTGATCCGAGGAACAAGGCCAATGTTGTTGTTTTTTTTAAAAAAATCTCTCACACAAATGCACTATAAAGTGTCCTGGTTCACACGAGAAATGAAGTATGAGGTCTCATAAAGACATTATACCATGAATGCTCTCTTTCTGCTGCTCTAAGAATAGGTGGCTCAGGGGGTGAAAGGGTAGCATTTACATTTAAATACACCTATTGGGAGCACACAAACAGAACGCTAAAACCATGGCATCCCCTTTGAAACATTTGGAAGGTGTTTTTTGTAAGGGTTTTTTTTCCAGCAACTTCTTTGGTTCTTTACATAACAACCCTTTGCTCTTTCTCTAGCAAGCAAATATAGGAAGCAAAAAGACTTGACAAAGAAACTAAAACCCAAAGGTCTTTGCATTATTTGGACTAATTATTTTTATATAGATTTCAGTTTTTATATGCATTCAGGATCTAAGCATACTACTAAGTTTTAATCACATCAGTTTATTTGTAGGGTGGTTGTTTTCCTCTTGTTCTTATAATGCATATGACTTATGACTCCTCTTTCAAACTCATTTAGTGAAATTTCCTGCCAACTAGCACCTCTGTGTAACATTTGACCAAGTGGAAAACAGAAGGAGAAGAGAAAGACTACAATACAGGTGGGTTGATTCAATCAAGAAAGCCATGCCTTTGTAAAATCTAAGCAGGGCAGATAATGACTGGGGCTGCATCTGCACTGCAGAAATAATCCAGTTTGACACCATTTAAACTGCCATAGTACAATGGTATGGAATTTTGGGAATTGCAGTTTCTTGTGGCACCAGAGTTCTCTAACAAAGAAAGCTACATGTCTCAAAAACTACAGTTTCCAGAATTGAATAACTATGAGCCATGACAGTTAAAGTGCAGATACAGCCTGGGTCTCTTGGAGGTCTCTCATTCAGAGGGTTATCATAAGTTAAAGTTGCCTTGGTGGCAAATAACAACAATTTTGGGACAGCCTATGTGGTATAATGGGTTTGAGTTTTGGACCAGCACTCTGGGAAACTAGTGTTGAAGTCTCTGTTTGGCCACTAAAACCCACTGGGTGGCCTTGCACAAATCACATTCTTTCACCCTCAAAGGAAGGGAATGGAAAATCTCCTCTGAACAAATCTTTCCAAGGAAATTCTGGGATAGATGTATTTTAGGGTTGTCATAAGTTGGACACACAATAGCAGTAGCGTCTCTGGTAATGTCATGCAAATGTTACAATTGTTGCTTGTTGTTATTGTGTGCCTTCAAGTCATTTCTGACTTATGGCATCCCTAAGGTGACACTATCATGGGGCTGAGATTGTGTGACTTATCCATGGTCACCCAGTGGGTTTCATGACCAACCTGAGAACTGAACCCTGGTCTGCAGAGTTATAGTCCAACACTTAAGCTATTACACCATGATGGCTTTCATTGTTCCAATAGATATAATAATATTCAACATCTTTGTGAATCTATCTGACTGTAACCTCTTCTTGAACTACTTTGTCAACCTGTGTAACAGGTATCATTTGAAAACTGGAAGACAAGACTGGGAGGGTGGAACATGTAACCTTTCACGTGGCTGTATGGTGGCCGTATGGCTCACTATCAAAGAAATTCCTCTACTTGAACAGACCAGTCCAACTCTGGTTTAAAGAGAAAGAACCAGAAGAATAAGGTTGTGTAGCAGAGGCTTTGAAATTGCCATCCATAGTTAGCACCTAGACTGAGCAGGTCACAAGAAGAACCTGGTCACTGTAACTTCTTCCCTATGCTGAGAATCATTGAATTTCTGTATCACCAGATTTTGGGGTCAAGCAGACTGCCCCTTTGAGCCAGCTTCGGGGTGGCATCTGAGCACAGCGTTTGGACACTGTACACACTAACACATCCCCCACACTGTGGGAAGCCACAAGGCTGACTGCATGTGCACCAGTTTCATGAACTGCTCTGCAGAATTGCTGTAAAGCCACCACCATAGTGGAAAGGGTGGCTGTTTTCCACACCAAATAGGAGCAGACTTTTTCCTCCTCTCTTTGGGGCAGAAGCTGGCCAGATTGGGAACACAGCATGTGGTTGCCACAGCCCCAATCTGGCTGTCTCAGGGGCGGCGCCATGTCAGGGCTGTCTGTTTCACCTCTTTGAGTTAAAAGTAATATAGCTACTGGTAAATAGTTACTTTTGGGGGAGTAAACTTTTTTGATAGTAACAGAATCAGTAGGATCATAAACCACTTTACTGGCACAAACAAGTACCATTTTCTGTTATAAAGAACTTTTAGGAGCATTTTAGGTTTTTTTAAAAAATAATATTTTAATTAACATAAAAATAACACAATAATTTGTCATCTTTTTATCAGCCCTGAAGGGTTTTTTTTGCCCCCAAACTGATGGTACAGCAATGGACAGCACAACAAGAAAGGCAATGAGTTACTTTTCCAGTATTGTGACCAGTCACAAGAATGGGCTAGTTTTCTAGCACTGTGATGAATAACTGCAGGAAATTACATTTGGATATTACATGGAGAGCTCCTCTCTCTTGCAGGAAGTTAACTTTCCAGATTTTCTGCTGTTATGTCTAAATTGGGACCTATGCATATGCATGAACACATGCAAATCTGATGCAAATGAGTATCCTTTGTCTCTCTCTCTCTCTTTTGGTGACAGATGTCATTGTCTTTGGTGATGCATCCATGATTGCCGTTGTAGTCCAAGAGCCTTTCATCTTAGGAACTGAATTAGAGAGAGTAGCATTGTTTTAAGGAACCACCAGTGCATTTGTGACAATAGCACACTACACCAGTTCTTGTTTTCATCTCAGAGCTATTTAGCTGCCAAGGAAGGCAAGAATGAATGTAGGTAAACAGAAGTGAGAAACAACAAGCATTTGCCCAACACCCAGACACTTGGCCACAGCCCATCTTTATAACTGCATTCCCACTTTTGCTAGTTCTGATATAATGATGTAAGTGTTCCACTGTCTGTAATAGATTCTGGTGGCCAAGTCCAATGTTGCTTAATTTTCCCAGAGAAAGTGAACAAACATCTTCAGCACATGCCAAAGAATGACTTATGAAAAGCAGAACATTTGCCACCTGGAACAAATAGAAACTGAAGCCGTGTGGAATGAGGACATATTGCCAATGTGATCTGGCAATCTTTTTTTTTTTTTTTATGGTAAGCTCAGCATAAACCTCAATATTTAGGTCTTTGAAATCAAGCTTTCTTTCTTGCTTGCTCTTGCTTGCTCACCTTCTTTGCCTTTTGTAGGTAACTGTTGCCCTTTGTGGCCGAAACTCTCCAAGATGTCTTAGACCCAACTGAGACAAGGATTCCTAATGCTACCAATCAGAAGGTATTGTACTACTATTGCAGTGTTTCCTCCTTAAGAGGAAAGGGAAGTACAGATTTGTCTTCTTTATCTGAAATGCTTGGGACTAGAAGTTTTGAATTTCAAGGTTTTTCCCCCAGATTTTGGAATATTTGCATATACATAATGAGATATCTTGGAAATGAGACCCAAATCTAAACATGAAATACATTTATGCTTTGTATGCACCATATACACATAACCTGAAGGTCATTTTATACACCATATTTTAAAAATAATTTTGTTCATGAAATAAAGTTTGTGTACACTGAACCATCTGAAAACAAATGTTTCACTCACCTATGTGGACAATTTTGGAATTCTTTGGATTTTGGAATTATGGATAATGGAGACTCAACCTGTAATTGGATATTTTCTGGAAATAAAATTTATGGAAGAAGCAATGGGAAAACAGGCCTACATAATGAAAGTGCTGTCTAGAATCCTCCTAGAGGATCACTTACAGTTTTCAATGGAGTGTAAAAGGCTATTCTTGTGATACTGCCCTCCATCCAAAACTATGCTCCAAGCAGTCACCAAGTCCTGTAGGGCTGCAGCAAAAGGAGACAGGGAGGTGATGGCCATGAGGATAGCTTCTCAGATTCTCAGTCCCCTGCACTGTTCTAGAGAGAGAGGCAGTGGAATGACAGTGTTGGCATTCCTTTCTCTCTCTTTCTCTCTCCAGAAAACCAGAAACCATCCCTACTGACCAGTTGTTTCCATTTCCCCTCCTGTGATGTTTGTTTCACATCCCTGATGTATTAATATAAACTGTAAGCTTAATTTGTTTCACTGGTGCAAACAGGTGATTCGTCTTTTACTTATATATTAATCCTTCTTTGTCCCTGACAATTTGTAGCCAGTCTTTACTCCAAGAAGCTCAAAGGTTTGAGAGACTTTTAGCCTTCTCTGTCAGAGAACTCTGGTGCCACAATAAACTCCAATTCCCAGGATTCCTAGCACAGAGTCAGGGCAGTTAAAGTAGTCTCAGGCTGGATTATTTTTGCAGTGTAGATTGGACCCCAGTGAACTTTTTGGGGGAAAAAATCCTGTCTGGAAGGGCAAAGGAATCTCAGTTGTCCACTAGCTCTGGTGGAAATCAATGGAACAATGCAGTAAATTAGTTGCAGCCATACAAAGGGGCATGACAGCCAGTATGGTGTAGTGGTTTGACCACTGGACTAGGATTGTGGAGACTAGAGTTTGATTCCCTGCTCAGCAATGAAACCCAATGGGTGACTTTGGGTTAGTAACATACTCTAAGCCTCAGAGGATGGCAATGGCAAGAAGAAACTTCCCTAGACAACCCTATGATAACCTATTAAACCTGTTATGATAAACCTATGATAACCCTAGACAACCTATTAAAATGTCTACCCTCGAAGACAGATGGAATCCACTAGGTTCCAAGAAGCCCTAGAAGGATTATGGGTTAGCAAAGCCAGCGATTCTATCAAAACCCTGGTTACTATCTGGAACAACAATCTCACCAGGGCTATTGACACTATCAAGTGCCCTTTCTACCCCGCTCCAAACTGTAATCCATGGTACACGGAAGATCTTAGAAGATTGAAGCGAGATTGACAATGGCTAGAGCATCACTGGCAAAGAACTTGACTCATATCTGACAAGGCATGCCATAGGACCTTTCTTAAGTCCTATGGAGTGGCAGTAGAGGCAGTGGAAGATATCTTTCTGCTCTGCCTTTAGTGCATCTGCAGTCTTGTCCAGCAGAGCTATTCAGGGTGGTGAGGAATCTAACTCAACTGCCCCCCACCTAGAATCTACTTTTAAAGCCAACATCAGCCTGCTGTGACACTTTTAACAATCACTTTGCAGACAAAATCTCTCAGGTAAGAGCTGACTGAGATGCTGGTCTTACCACAGAAGTCATAGGAGAGGTATCCAGCGCCTCCGCCTATACTGTTATTCTGGATGGAGTCAGTAAGTACTGAGGATGTGGACAAGCTTCTTGGTAGTATGAAAAATACGACTTGCCTCCTCGATCCCTGTCCATCTTGGCTGGCCGTCCAGGGGGGAGATTCAATCAAGATGTTGTTGAAAAATATAATCAATGCATTTCTCAGGGAAGGCCATCTTCCAGCCTGTCCCCCTGGACTAAAACAATTACTGGCCAGTTTCACTGTTACCTTTTTAAAGCAAGGTGATTGAGAAGGCAGTCGCCAATCAACTCCAAGCTGTCTTGGATGAAACAGATTTTCTAGGTCCATCCCTCAAGGCACGATTCTGTCCCCAATGCTGTTCAACCTTTACATGAAGCTGTTGAGTGAGATCATCAGGAGACATGGGGCAGGGCATTATCAGAATGCTGATGACACCCAAATATATTTTTCTATGTCTTCAACTGATGCAGTGACTAAGGAAGGCATCT
This sequence comes from Urosaurus nigricauda, assembly GCA_034509955.1. Lineage (NCBI taxonomy): Eukaryota > Metazoa > Chordata > Lepidosauria > Squamata > Phrynosomatidae > Urosaurus > Urosaurus nigricauda. Next base: position 351,967,419 of record JAOEGL010000001.1, on the reverse strand, counting down.
CTCCTCTAATGCCTGCCTTGGAGTGGTAATGGACTGGATGAGGGAAAACCGGTAAAATACAGGTAAAATGGAGGTACTTGTTATAGGGACCCCAAATCCGGGAATGGAGATATCCACACCCATTCTGGATAGGATCACACTTCCCCTGAAAGACTGTGCCCACAACCTGGGGGTGCTCCTTGACTTGTTCCTCCAGATGACAGCTCAGATAGATGTGACAGTCAGGAGTGCCTGTTACCAGCTTCGGCTGATATGCCAGCTGTGGACCTTCCTGGAACCGGGTGACCTAGAAACAGTAGTACATGCGCTGGTAACCTCCTGGCTAGACTTCTGCAATGCGCTCTACATGGGGCTACCCTTATGCCAGATTCGGAAACTTCAATTGGTACAGAACATGGCAGCCAGACTGGTCGCGGGTACTCCGCAAGCCGTCCATATCACACCAGTTTTAAAATCGTTACATTGGCTGCCTATTAATTTTGGGGCAAGGTGTTGGTTATTACCTTTAAGCCCTACATGGCATGGGTCCTGACTACTTAAGGGAACACTTCCTTCCATAAAATCTGCCCAGCACTCTCAGGTCCTGTGGGACGAATCTACTACAACAACAACAATAATAATAATAATAATAATAATAATAATAATACCAGATCATCAGCATTGACCCAGAGGATCTTTTTGGCTGCCACTTCCAAGCTTTGGAATGACCTGCCGGATGAGATCCGTCACATTACCACTCTTGAAGCCTTCAAAAAGGCTATTAAGATGGATCTCTTCTGACAGACCTTTCCAGATTGGTCTTGTTCAGTCTTCCTTTCCCTCCCCTTGATGACTGTCTTCGCTTTTCTCCCAAGGAATAACGCATCTCTTCCTCACACGTCTGGTTTTGTATGCAGATTTATTTCTATTTAAATTACAGTGGTCCTCCGGGATACGAAATCCCCGGGACCTGAAATGGCTGGGGCCAAAAAAAAGCCCCCGGGATCCAAAAAAATCCCTGGGTTGCGAAGAAAAACAGCGCGCTTCTGGAGCGCTGTGCATCAAGTAAAGCGGTCCCCCGGGTTGCGAAACATTTCCGGGTTATGAAAGTAATCCTGGAACGGATTACTTTCGCAACTCGGGGGACCACTGTACTTTGTATTAGGTATTTTAATTCCTCTGACTGTTTAATTGTCTTTTAAGGTTTTAATTTTATATGATGGGGAAGGGGAGGAAAAGGGGATCTTAATTTGATTGTGATTTTAACTGTATTCTGTTTTAATATTTGCTGTAATCTGCTTTGATTCCCACCCAGAAAAGGCGGAATAGAAATACATTATTATTATTATTATTATTATTATTATTATTATTATTATTATTATTATTTTATTGGGTTGATTTAGGATTGCCATACATCATAAATGACTTGGAGGTGCACAGCAACAGCAATTAAAAGGGACTGAAAAAAAACCACACCACAACCACCTCCTCCCTGTCATCCTAGCATGAAGTGCACATCAGTACACAGTGTGCATCAACACAGTGCCTGATGAACATTGCTATGCAATGCACATTTGTATACAATGGACATTAGTGCACAATGCTCACAGGTACAGTTTTTGGGTTATGTGGCCATGTTCTGGAAGAGTTTATTCCTGACATTTCACCAGCTTCCGTGCCTGGCATCTTCAGAGAATGCTGGCATGGAAGTGAATGGGGTATATATACTGTGTGACCCTTGGTTGAGAGGAAGTGATTTACATGTTAATCTGTGTGTTGGTCTGTTGGTGGGTGGCAAGGCCTTAGGTTGTCTATTTAATTAGTGATACATTGTCTGCTGGGAAACCCCCTGACCCCAGGTGGTTTTTATTTGCACTTGCTGGGTCTTGATTTTGGTGTTTTTCAGGACTGGTAGCCAAACTATGGAGCAAAACAGATGGCCCCGAAGGGGCAGAGTGATGCCACCCCTGAGAGTGCCAGATTGGGGCTGTGGCAACTGCATACTGCTGCCCCAATCTGGCCAGCTTCTGCCCTAAATATGTCTGCAAAATGCCCACTCCTATTTGGGGTGGAAAAAAGGCACCCCTTCACCTCTGGCTCTGGGGCGAGTGGTGTCTGAACAGCATGCCTCTAAGATGCCCAGAATCCAGTTAGAAGCTGACTTTACCAGGCCATCTGTTTTGGCTCTTCATTTAATTTCAGTGTTTCTTATTTCATGTTGAAGTTGTCTTGGTGTTTTGGGATTTCAATCGATTCCTTGTGCATTCAGATTTGACATGGTCCAGAATTTCAGTGTTTTCAAATGGCATTTTATGACCAGGAAGTTTATAATGTATTTTGCTACTGCTGATTTTTCTGGCTGACCCAGTCTGTCATATCTCTCGTGTTCTTTGATTCGTGTTTGAACACTGCAATTGGTGATCCCTATGTAGACTTGTCAGAAGTTGCACAGCATGCAGTATTTGGTATGGGTCTTTGCAATTCAGTAATTCAATTTAGTGCTTCTGCTAGGTAGGTTGCTGTTGTTAATTGTCCTGAAGTTGGCTCTGACTCATGGTGACTACAAGCTCCCCTATCCTCCACTGCTCTGCTTAAGTCTTGTAGATTCAAGCCCATGACCTTCCTAATTGTGTCTAGCCATCTGGCATGTGATCTTCCTCTGATTCTATTGCCTTCTATTTTCCCAAGCATTATTGTCTTTTCAAGTGAATCATGACTTCTCACGATGTGGCCAAAATACAACAGCCTCAATTTGATCATCTTGACTTCCAAGGAGATTTCAGGTTTGATCTGTTTAAAGACCCATTTGTCTGTCTTCCTGGCTGTCCATGGTGTCTTCTCCAGTACCATGTCTTAAAAGAGTTGATTCTGTTCTCATCCCCTTTTTTCACGGTACAGATCTCACATCCATACATGGTGATGGGAATACTATGGATTGGACAATTCTGATTTTAGTGTTCAATTGTATGTCTTTACTGTTTAGGATCTTCTCTAGTTCTTTCATCATTCTTCTTCCCATTCCTAGTCTTCTTCTTTTTTCTTGGCTGCAGTCTGCATTCTGATCAATGTTTGATTCTAGGTATGGTAATTCTTTAACTATTTCAATTTTTGCATTGTCTAGGTTGCATTTATGTATTTCTTCTGTGGTCATTATTTTTGCTACGTATATATAAAGTTACATAATGTAACAGGCCATATAGGATTTCAGTAGTCATTTGCAAATTACTAAATGTATTACATTTTTTAAAAAAGGAAACAAAACAAAACAGCAAACCAACAATTCACTCAGAACAAATGTTGGCTTCGAATTACAAAAGGCTAAAGCTTAGTTAGCTTCAGGCCAAGCAGGAATTCTGCAAAATCTAGATCTTAATTTAGATCACTTCTTCTCATGCTTTATCAAATTTTCTGCAAGGCCATTGGTGAAAAGTTGGGAGTGTTTGGTGTGTTTTTAAAAATCTACGGTTCATTTCTTAGTCCATGAGTCTTATTACAACTCCTGGCCTACAGTACCAAAACTAGCAGATTCCCTTGTTTTCAAAATGTCACACAAATTTTACACTCGATTAAGAAACCATCATTTCCACCCCAACTGACTCCTTACTGTGTTGTAATGCCCCATCTTGACTGAAGACCATCTGTGGATCATTTACATGGGCTTTTACTTGGGTTTTAATTAGGGATGTGAATCTTTGTTTATTTTATATTCAGATACAAGAATGAAAAGAGTTAGATGTGTTCTCTCTACTAGGAGAGGTTATGAAATGTTGGGATGAATTTTGGGTTTTTAAAAAAATGTATTTGGGGCCTTTTTTGTTTAAAAAATATACTCCCAATCATAAGGGATATTTTGCAGAAAAATAACTCTGTTTTATTTATTTATTTAATAATAATAATAATAATAATAATAATAATAAAGTTTTATTTATAGCCCGCTCCTCTGTATCCAATCGGAGCGGGTTACATCAATTAAAAAATGCAAGATAAAATATACATGACCCATACCCAACCACCCGCCCCTTAAAATTAAATTAAACTAACATCAATTAAAACGACATAATAAAAATTTCAATTTAAAATGGCAACCCATTGCATAGAGATCAGGGTCAAGATGTTAAAGTGCTAATGGGAGAGCTTAACCCAAACAGAGCCAGGAGGTTAAGGACTTTCTGGGAAGGCCTGCCGGAAGAGATGCGTCTTCAAGGCTTTTTAAAAGCAATCAGAAGATGTAATAAGATGCATCTCGTCCGGCAGGTCATTCCATAGCCTGGGAGTGACAGCCGAGAAGGCCCTCTGGGAGGTCTGTGTCAGCCTAGTCTTCATAGGCTGCAACAGGTTCTTCCCAGAAGACCAGATTGTGCGGGGGGGGGGGGGGTTCGTATGGGAGGAGGCGGTCCCTCAGATAAGATGGACCCAAGCCATGTGTTTACCACACTCTGCACCCAAAATAATTTCTCAGAGCAGTTTACAAAGATCAGTACAGGTATACACACCACAATGAACAAGTTGGATGTTGTTCTGGGCATTATTTCTTTAAAAAAATAGCAGCAGATGTAGAAATAACATGGAAAGAATAGGGATATGTTGCTATAACACAAAAAAGAAGAGCAGTTAGACATGTTTCAGCAAACTTTTTATTCAGAACTAATATGCAGATATGAAATGAAATAATTAGGTCAAGTAAGCTTGATATAAGTTTTCTTTTTAAAGAATAATCTAGATACCACTTAGTGAATCAGCGTGGCATAGTGGTTGAACACTGGACTATCTCTGGAGACCAGGATTCAAATCCCAGCTCGGCCATGAAAACTCACTGGATGACCTTGGATAAGTCACACTCTCTCTGTCTCAGAGGATGGCAATGGCAAACCCACTCTGAAGAAACCTGTCAAGAAAACCCAATGATAGGTTTGCCTATCTTTGTTTTTGTTGTTAACTGTTGTCAAGTTGACTTCGATTTAAGATGACCCCATGAATGGGAGTCCCCCTATCTTTAACTCCCCGACTCATTCCTTGCAGACTCAGGGCCATGGTTTCCTTGATTGAGTCGATCCATCTGGAATGTGGTCTTCCTCTTTTCCTGATGCCTTCTAGCTTATTAAGCATTATTGTCTTTTCTATGAATAATGTGTTCTCATGATATGGCCAAAGTACGATAACCTCCATTTATTCATCATGGCTTCTTGGGAGAGTTCAGGCTTGATTTGCTCTAGGACCCATTGATTGTGTTTTTAGCAGTCCATGGTATCCAGAGAACTCTTCTCTAGCATCACATTTTGAATTAGTTGATTTTCTTCTTATCCACTTTCTTCATTGTCCAGCTTTCATAACCATGTATAGAAATGAGAAATACGATGGCATGTACAATCCTAACTTTAATATTTAATTATATATCTTTACATCTTGTCTAGTACTTTCATAGCTGCCCTTCTAAGACCTAGTCTTCTTCTGATTTTTTTTTTTTTTTACTGTAGTCTCCATTCTGATTGATGATTGAGCCCAAGTACGGAAAATCTCAAAATGTTTCAATTCTTCATGGTTTACTTTAAAATTATGTAGATCCATTCAATGATATATCATTGCACATAAGGATCTTGTGTAGTTCTTTCATAGCTGCCCTTTCAAATCTTAGGCCCAGTAAAAAGAGGCAGGAAGGGGTGGTGAGACGTTGCCCCTTTCTGCCCCACATCATTGCCATGGTGACTGCACAGCATCAGCAACGATGCACTCCAAAAAGGAGCCACGAAATGCGGATCCTTGTGTGCTGTTGCCAAGGCACCTTTAGCACCCTGGAGTAGTGCCATGCCATTGCTCATGCTCCACGCTGTTTAGAGGTGGCACATGAGCCACGTCATCGGTACGTGCGTGGTCTAAACACATGCATGCCAAAATGGTGCTGGGATAGCGTGCAGATGCTCTGTGCTCCCCAACCCTAATTTTGGCCCCAGGCCACTGCAAAGTGGCAGTCTGTACTAGGCCTAAGTCTGCTTCTCAGTTCTTGACTGCACTTTTCATTCTGATGAATAATTGAGCCAACATGTAGAAAATCTTGAACTATCTTCATCATCTGTTTTGAAGTCATTTAAGTAATCTGTGGCCATTATATTTGTTTTCTTTATGTTCATCTGTAAACTTGACTTTGCACTTTCTGCTTTGACATTCTTCAGTAATTGTTCTAAGTTTGTTATTTTCTGATAGTGATATGATCTCATATTCATATCTTACACTGTCAATGTTCCTTCCTCCAATTTTCATGCCTCCTTTCTCCGAGTCTAATTCTGCTTTATGTATGATATGTTCCATGTACAAGATAGGGTGATAAAACAGATAGAGTGATAAAATGCAACCTTGCCTGACCCCTTTGCCAATTGGAAACCATTCTGTTTCTCCATACATCATGATGATCAAATGTTGTGGTACACCCATTTCTTTATGAGCAATCCATGGATTTTCACTTCCACACAATCAAAATCTTTGCTATAATCTGTAAAGCACAGGTTGATTTTCTTTTGAAATTTTTTTTGGTGTACTCCATCTACATACACAGTATACAAAGTCTACTTTTAACTCCTCAGAAATCTGTGCCAATTCTGATAGTAAGATTGTACCCTTCTTCAACTAGTGTTTCTTTTTGTTGTTTTTGTTGTTTCTCTGCAAAATCATTATTTCTGAGTCAGCAAGTGAAAGGGACATGGCTTCTTCCCATTCCTTTCACTTATACTCTTTAATTCTCTCCTCCCTCCTTTTTTTATTGGGACAGGCTGGTGCACAAGAGGACAGCATCTCATGACCTTCTCATGCAAACAGTTTAAATGCAAAGACATCAATTTCTTTTTCAAGGGGAAGCATACTCCCCTTACTTTTTTTTTAAGAGCTGGAAAAACAAAGTCTAATGTTGCCACAAACCTGAACTCCCAAATATTTAAAATAAACTGAAATGGTATTGCCTTTCCTCTTTTGCTTCATAGCTGAAAATATTTGTGACAAAAGTGCCAACTGTTCTCCAACGTAACTGCTGCTGTTATATTCATATTTTCTTGAGAATAAATGTCACTGGATTTATTTTATTTAGACCATAAGGTAGGAAAGCAGATGAGTTTGATTTATAGTCACATGCAACTATCCACTGCAAAACTGGTGGCATTTTTATTATGCATTTTTATTTATTTCATTTATTATGCATTTTATCATGCATTTTTCGTTTATTTAAATTTTAAAATATATTTTCCCCTAAAGAATCAGGTTGCTGGTGTATCCTTAGTGATTTTTAATCTTATCTGATTCCTATGGTTGCTTTTGCCCATTGTGTGTTTAGCACATTGTGTGTTTCTTGTTGTTAGAGCTCTGTAAAAAATCTTGTTGGCTTTAACCAAGGATGCAATCCAACCCTTCTGGTGAAGCTAGTTTTAGATAGTTGTACATGTGGGAATAGGATGGATGTCATCCACAGCTAAAAAACAAGCCCAGAATTGGCTGATGAACAGAACTCCTTCCAAGCTATTTTTAAGCCTTTATTTTATATCAGTGTTTTTAAACATTCCTAAACCCAAATGCTAAACAGTACCCCCATCCTAATATTGACCTAAGTATAGCAGATATAAATCTCTCTGGCTTCTGATGCCTTGCCACAGTGTCCCCTAACATGTCAGGGTGACTGAGAAGATGGCAGGAAGGTGGTGGATGGGCTCTTTTCTTACCATGTACTTCTAGTTTTGGTCCTATCACCAATGTTAAAAGAAAGGTTTTTAGTAACTGCTGAAGAGGGCTTTTTTGGATCAGCAGAGGATGATAGAGACAGGCATGAAGGAACTCAGGAGTATGAGAAGAATAATTTTAGGCTTTAGAAACAGCTTCTAATTTGAGATAGGATTTCATATGGCTACCATGTTTGCTTCCAGGCCTGGCTTTAAAAAGCATAACTAGCATTCCTAGGGTAGGTCTGCCTAGATTGCCTAGCTTAAAAACACAGATTCCATTATACAAAAATCCAAAACAAAGCAAACCAAATCATATTCAGACATCTTGACTACAATTTAGATCGAGAATGGGGGGGGGGGGGGGTTGGAGGATGGCTTGGGACCTCAATATTTGAGGGAGTGCCTCTGTCCAGATGTGCCTATGGTGCAGGTGCCTCCTATTTGTACTATCAATGATGCCAATACATTGTGGATCAGGGCCTTCTCAGTCATGGCATCCCAATTATGGAATGCCTTCCCCTGAGAGGCCCAAATGGTGCCACCTCTGGTTTCATTTAGGCTCCATGTTAAAACATGGCTGTTTATTAAAGTGGTATTATGCGCTCCTGCATACCCCATGCTGTATTTTGGGGGTCCTCATATTTTGATATGTTTTTGAGAGATTGATGACCTTTCAGGAACACTAGGTCATGTTCCTAGAAAAAAAAAGATCATTTCCTTGAGGCATGTGTACATCTAAGTAAACAAAACCAAATCTAAAGTGCTTCTTTCTTTCCTCAAATAGTCTGCATTTCCTTTCAAAGCCAGAGACAAAGGATCTTTTAACATCCAAAACAGTAACATAGCCTCTCTCTTTGTCAACTCCCTCTTATGTTTCCAGCCAAACTTCTCCATTCACTCATCTCAGGGATATCCCAATCCAGCCACCATTTTTGTTAAATCCATCAACCAGTCCGGAATCCCATTGTCAATTCCTGGGGCAAGTCTTGTAGCCTTTGTTGTCTGGCTAGATAGTGAATCACCTAGGGCTAGTTTTAAGGTATAATTATAGTTTCAGAACCTAACCACTGCATACACAGCCCAGCCCACATCCACACCCACATTCTGTGTATGTTCTGTGTCAGCTTCAGACCTTCCAGTCTGAGCCACTCCAGCTTTCCATAGTCTTCTCTTTGGAAAGGTAACCCCCTGCAACCCCTAAAATCGCTGCTATCCCCTTTCCACATTTCCATGTCAGTTAGCATAATAATAATAATAATAATAATAATAATAATAATAATTTATAACCCAACTCTCTGAGTGAGCAATCGGGGCGGGGTACAACAAATTAAAAAACAAGTACAATTAAAATTTTACAACCCAATCCCTCCCACCCCTTAAAATGAGATTAAACTAGTACAAATTTAAAAACAAATGATAATACAGCAATAAAAACAATATAATATATTCAATCAGGATTCTTGGGCAGCCTAGAGGTGGTATCTGATGTGTGGCCAGGGAAGGCTGGGTAGGTGTCTTTGGAGACCGGGGAAGATTAGCCACTATCCAGAAAGGCCTGCTGGAAGACATGCGTCTTGGCCGATTTTTTGAAGCCATCCAGGGATGTAATAAGACACATCTCATCCAGCAGGTCATTTACTTTCTGACCTCGGGTTCTCCGACTCTGTTCTCAACTGGTTTAAATCTTACTTGTCAGACAGATCTTTTGCCGTGGTCACAGGTGGTCAGACTTCCTCCTCTGTTCCCTTATCTGTTGGAGTTCCCCAGGGCTCTGTCCTAGGTCTCCTTTTGTTCTCTCTATACACATTGTCCCTTGGTAAACTCATCAGTTCTTTTGGTTTCTCCTATCATCTGTATGCTGATGACACTCAGCTGTATCTTTCCACCCCTGACCTTTCACCGGGGCTTGAACAGCAAGTCTCCTCTTGTTTGGCTGCCATCTCGCAGTGGATGCGGCATCGGCACTTGAAGCTCTACATGTCTAAGACAGAGCTCCTCATCTTCCCACCTAAGCCCACCCTTCAATACTCCTTTTCTGTTTCTGTTGATGGCACTTCTATCCATCCGGTTCAGCAAGCCCGCAGTCTTGGTTTCATCTTTGACTCCTCTCTGTCATTTATCCCCCAGATTCAGGCCACCGCCAAGACCTGTAGATTCTCTCTTTACAACATTGCTAAAATCCGTCCATTCCTCTCAGCCTCCACTGCCAAGACTCTGGTCCATGCCCTAGTGGTTTCACGACTAGATTACTGTAACCTTCTTCTGACAGGTCTTCCTCTATCTCACCTCCATCCTTTAATCTCTGTCCAGAACTCAGCTGCACGTATTATCACATCTGCTCGCCGCTTTGACCATGTTTCTCCCCTCTTGTCCTCCCTTCACTGGCTCCCCTTCCCCTTCCACATCCAGTACAAGCTTTTGTTACTGACTTTCAAAGCCCTCCATGGACTGGCCCCTCCTTACTTGTCTGACCTTCTTTCTCCTCACACTCCTTCTCGTACCCTCCGTTCTGGTAGACAGGGTCTCCTGTCCCAGCCAAGGATTTCCACTGCCCTGTCCCGGATTCGTCCTTTCTCACTTGCTGCCCCTCACTCCTGGAACCTTCTTCCCCCACATGCACGCCTCATCACTTCTCTAACCAGGTTCAAAACTGAGTTAAAGACTATATTGTTTAGAGAAGCTTTCCCAGATGTGTGACTTTGTCTGGCCTGTTTTAACTGTGCATTACGAAGCCGAGCCCTCCCTCTAGTCCATCTGCATTGGTCCAGGCCTCAGAGGGAGAGAAGAATCACCGGACCTGATACCCTTCCCCATCACCTTTCCCTTCTCCTCTTGTGTCATGTCTTTTAGATTGTAAGCCTGAGGGCAGGGAACCATCTAATTATAAGTTTATATGTACAGCACTGTGTAAACCTACAGTGCTATATAAATAAAGGTTAATAATAATAATTCCACAGCCTGGGAGCAATGGCAAAGAAAGCCCTCTGAGAGGTCTGTGATAGCCTGGTCTTCATGGGCTGTAGCAGGTTCCTCCCAGAGGACTAGAGCATGTGGGGGGGGGGGCTCATATGGGGAGAGGCGGTCCCTAAGATAGGATGGACCTGAGCCATGTAGGGCTTTAAAGGTTAAACCCAACACCTTGTACTGTGCCCGGAACTGATTGACAGCCAGTGGAGAGATTTTAGCACAGGTGTTATATGCCCTCTCCTCGATGTTCTAGTAACAAGCCTGGACCCTTGTTATCCGCTGGGGTTTGGCTCCAGGACCCTCCGTGGATAACAAAATCCGTGTATGCTCAAGTTCCATTAAATATAATGGCACATCAAAATGGTGTCCCAAGGTTTGCTATTTGGAATTTATACTTTTTGGTAATATTTTCAAGCTGTGTATGCTCAAATCCATGGATAAAAAATCCATGAATAAGGAAGGCCAACTGTACTGTGTTTGTTTGGACTGCTTTCTTGTGAGCATGTGAATGCACTCTGCATATTTTCTAAATAAAATCTTCTTAGTTAATGAAGAACCTGGAGTCCTCCCAGTTAGTACTGGTATACCTTGGTGCCCACTGTCCAAAGATTACCTAAGCTTCTCACAATGCTAGTTTCCCCAACATTTGAAGTATTGCTGGCAGTTGGTGAGGATGCTCCCATCCCCCCAACTGTTATTTGAAGATGTTAGGCCTCTCTGATTTGTCTCAAAAGGCTAATGCATGTGGGTTCAATAACTGTTTCAGTTTTTATTTTAAATTGTTAATTGTATCTAATTCATTTTGGCCTATGCATTTAAATTATTTTTAATGTTTTAAATTGATTAAACTTTACTTGAGTAGCTTTTGATACAGAGGAGAATAGTAATATTTAAACAAGTAAAAAAAATAATAATCTCGAGCTACATGTGGATAGGATGTGGCCACAGAGGCTATTTCTGGACTCTCAGACCCTCAGGACTTCTGCGTTGCAAGTGTCTTCTGCATTGTTTAGCACTGAAAATCCTCATATATCAAAATCCAGCCACTTCCTTTTTTGGGGGGTGAGCTCTCTCTCTCTTTTGCATTTTTGAAATAATAATAATAATAATAATAATAATAATAATAATTGTTTATATTCCGCCCCTCTGGGTGAGCAATCGGGGCGGAGTACAACATTTAAAAATACATACAATTAAAAATAAATTAAACTAAGAGTAGAATTTAAAACAGTAAAACATTAAAAGAAGGATATTAAATATTGATAGCTCTAAAATTAGAAGGTGGGCGGCCTCAAGAGTATTACATGTCTCAATAAGTGAGAACTGAAGGGACTATAGTTGACGGACAGTTTACTCATTCTCAGGGAAGGCCTACCAGAAGAGATACGTCTTGGTGGCAGTCCATGTGACCCCTGGAAGGGCTGAGGTACAGAAAATTAGTCCTCAGATGCACAATTATTTAGATGAGAAGTGAGAGGGATTGCACTGAGCAGCTCCTTCTATGGTGTCACAAACATCATATAGCCCCCCACCTGCCGACACCTTTAGGTGTGGCATAAATATTTGCAGAAAAGGGGGCCCACATGCATATTGAGTAGCATTACCAGGTTATCAAAACAGCAATAAGGAACAGTTGAAATTCATGACACATGGAGCTGATAGTGGCTATTAAGAAGACTGTGTTCTATTGATTTCACTTAACATAGCCATGCATTTCTCATTAAAGACCTAAGAAATTGCCTGCCTTCTCCAAAATTCTTACTTTTTTTGGCATGCATTAACAATACTGAATCTGTTTTAATCATATCAAAGATATTTGACAATTATGCAAAGTAACCTGAGTTTTAGATTTAGTTAGATTTGCAGATTTCTTCTCAGCACCTTCACACTCCAAAATATGAATTCTGTGGCATCTTCTTTGATTTACATAAGGAACAAGCTTCTAGTCCTCAAGTAAAGGACATCCCTTATAATAAGGAACACTTGGCAACCCTAATCCTGAAACACCCATGCTGTTAGGTTTCTGGGTTACATACCGTCCAACATTTCACAGATGGAAACTGGGAAACATGTAGCCATGCAAAATCAGAGTGTAGTCATATAGGCCGAAAGTATTAATGAGAAAGAACACACAAACTAAGAGAGAATGTAGTGGTTTGCTTTTGCAGAGCCTACTGGGAAGGAAAAGACTCTGATCTCTCCTGTCCTCTTCCCCAACTGAAGGCTCTTTCAAGACTACATAATTATGGCTCTGTGGTTTTACTTTAACTGCCCTTCTGTATCCCTACAAATCCTGGGATTTGTAGCTTGGGGAAGAATTAGAGCTTTTTAGCAGAGAATTCTAAATGCTCCTTCTTATAGTGCAGGTCTCAGGATTCCAGGACAGTTACTTATAGCACTATAATTTGAGCACTATAATTTAATATATAAATCTGAGCCATTTCAGACTGCAGTTTCCCCAGGAGAAGAGCCAAAGGGGAGCATCGTACCATAGATCCGAAATGCGTATTTTATCTTGAGGCTGGGATGGGCCAAGTGGCTGAAGATGGATGCCATCCCGAGGACATCCTCAAAGGTGAAATAGCCGTCCGTGGAGAAGACATGGCAGATCCTGTCCCTGAACGGATTCACCTATGTGTATTTTGGGAGAAAATTAAAGAGCAAAGATGCGGAAAGAGTTGAAGTGCCCTCTCTCCATGGCAACACCATCTGACCTAGGAGGGAGTGAAAGGAGAGGCCTAGCAACACCATCAGACCTGGCCTCAGGTTGAAGTGCCCTCTTTACATGGCAACACCATCTGGCCAAGGAGGGAGTAACTCCATCGGGCCTGTCCTAGATTATGAAGCAGGGCCCTCCCTCCAGTCCATCTGCCTTGGTCCAGGCCTCTGAGGGAGAGAAGAACCACTGGACCTGATCCCCTTCCCCACCACCATTCCCTTCTCCTTTTGTGTCATATCTTTTTAGATTGTAAGCCTGAGGGCAGAGAACTGTCTCATTAAAATAATAATTGTAAGCTGCTCTGATAGCCTTTAGGGCTGAAGAGCGGGGAATAAATAAATAAATAAATAAATAAATAAATAATTGTGTAGTGTAAAACAGCAATGGCACATTGAGGACACACTCCTTTTGCCCTTTGAACTCAAGTTTGTAGCAGCTGAAGTAAGTTGAGGACAAAGGGGGAAAGTGGGAGGATGAAAGAGAAGCGTGGACATTTTAATAGCAGCTGAAAAGTGGGACAACTGATGATTAATTTGGGCTGTCCCTGCCAACTCAGGTATGTTACCTGTATTTCCCTTTGTATTCAGCCATTTTCTTAACCTCCTCCCCCTTGCTGTAGATGTACACCTGCGTATGAAGGAAGCAGGTCTTCTGACATTCAAATCTCTCTTTTTAAAAAAGACACAGTCCCACTTGGTTCCATGTCTTGAAGGATTTTTATGAACAAGTTTGATTTGCAAGGGATGATTGGCAGTGGGTCATGGGGGGAAATCACCCTAAATGCCAGGACCTTACCCAAGCTTTATCAAAATGATCATACATGTTTCTTGTGGTTTTAATTACATTATGATTCAAGCAGAGCAATTAGTCATTTTCAGGAAAATATCATGAATTCACTTCTGTTTCATTCACGATGTCACTTTTTTGTGTGCAATTGCTCTAGTGTGAAAGCTATTTGCTGTTTATTCATGGGATTCTCACAGTTTAAGTACTTGTACTTGTTGCCAGATTTCCCATGGTTCTTTGGGGTGACTTTACTTCTGGTGCTGCTTGGTTGAGCAGCCATTTATTTATTTATTTTTAAACTTACCTATCTCTTGGGTAATGTTTTGTTCTTTTTACTTAGGTTGGATACCATTTCTGGGAAAGCAAGGGACAGTATAGTATATTTTTATAAAGAAAATTGTGTAAATAAAATTGTTTATTTCTCTGGGTGATTTTATTTGCTGTCATGTGTGCTCTGGTGGCTTCTAGTGATGCAACTAATTCTTCTGTGTGCACGCATGAAAATGCAATTCCCAAACCATTAATGGGATTTATACTCATCTATGTAAAAACCAAATGCGAGTTCCACCCTCTTTCCTACTTTAGTAATGAACCTGTAACGCAATATTGTGTTCTGTGTGTGAAAATCATTTGTGGCAGGATGCAGACATTTTAATAATTATCGGGATGGAGGTACATATGGTCCCCGTGTGATAAACTCCTACATCTGAATGATTCCCAGATACCCCACAGCACTTCATTGCTTCTGAATCTGTGGACTAGATTTGATAAGATCATAGAATCACAGAGTTGGAAATGACCACAAGGGCCATCCAGTCCAACCCCTTGCCATGCAGAAATACACAATCATTTTACTGTATTGTTTTTCAGACTCTCATTTTTTTTTTTTTGCCCATTTCTTGTTCCAAGTCATCTGTATGCAGGCAGAGTATAAAAGAAGCCACCAGAAATAAACAAAAAGGGGTGCCATTTTCCCCCTAGGAATCATTGTCACAGCTCTCTAATAATTGTCAAACTACCAGCCCACCATGCCACACATGTATTTGGTTCTTTATTCCACGAGCAACTCTTGGGATAGCTTAGACAGACAGAGCTTCTCTTTATCAGCGTGATAAACATGATGTTCCCCTCACACAAAGTTCCTGTCATGAGTGACCTTTCTTCTTGAACGGCCACGACCTTTTTATTAATGCTACACTATGCAGCTTGCAGAAGACCCGTCTGGGAGGGAGGGAACAGAGACACTGAGAGCGGGAGGGAAAAGCCATGACACAAGCCTTGTTTTTAATCCAGCTAATTAAAATCTGCATGCGCAGAGTGTAACTGAGAATGCAGCCTTCGCCCACCACTTTCCCACAGGCAGGGAATAAAGGTCTTCAGTGTGGCAGAAGCTAACCGGTCTTTGGAAAACAGAGAACAGAGCTCACAATTCATCCCAGCATCCCTTATCAATTCTGTGGAGTCACCCAGCATTTACACAATTCTTCGTCTTCCATTTCTGCTAGGCGAGAAGCCCCTGTTGTCAGGCTCTGTGTTTTTTATGCATCCCACTAAAATGCAATCAAGCTAAAAATATGTTGATTCCAATTTGTTAGGTTCCAACTAGCATCTGAGTCCACCAACCATTTCTAATATGACTTATTTCGTAGTATATTTAGTTATTCATAGACTGTATATGCTGCCAATAAGAGATTTCAAACAGCATACTTTAGCAAACATATCCAGGATAGCCATGTTGGCCATACAGCAAAGTACAGTGTCATCCAAAATCCACAAAATACTGATATATTTATTGGGTCACCCAAAATGCACATTATACATGTTGCAAGCTTTCAAAGGTCCACTGGCTTCTTCAGCATAATCAATAAAGTTTATTTTAAAAAAAAAATCATACAGAAGAAAAAAACACAAATATTTGAATTTTTTTACACTTTTGCCTGATGAAGCAGCCAGTGGAACTTTGAAAGTTTGCAACATGGATAATCTGCATTTTGGTTGGTCCAGTAAAGGTATCACTGTTTCGTGGATTTCGAATGATAGCATACTTTAGCAGTTAGCCTTTTCATAGGGTGACAATATGAGCCTGCATTCACTTAAATTCTAAAATATTACAAAGAAGGACCCGCCATCTGTAAAAAGAGGCATCAGGGGACATACTCCTTTTCACATCTCCACATCATCTGTATACCGATGACACTCAGCTGTATCTCTCAACCCCTGACCTTTTGCCGGGGCTTGAACAGCAAGTTTCATCTTGTCTGGCTGCCATCTCTCAGTGGATGCGGCATCGGAGCTTGAAGCTCAATATGTCTAAGACAGAGCTTCTTGTCTTCCCACCTAAGCCCACCCTTCAATACTCCTTTTCTGTTTCTGTTGATGGCACTTCTATTCAACCAGTTCAACAAGCCTGCAGTCTTGGTTTCATATTTGATTCCTCTCTGTCATTTATTCCCCAGATTCAGGCCACCACCAAGATCTGTAGATTCTCCCTTTACAATATTGCTAAAATCCATCCATTCCTCTCAGTCTCCACTGCCAAGACTCTGGTCCATGCCCTAGTGGTCTCACGACTAGATTATTGTAACCTTCTTCTGACAGGGCTTCCTCTCTCTCACCTCCATCCTTTAATCTCTGTCCAGAACTCAGCCACACGCATTATCACATCTGCTCGCCGCTTTGACCATGTTTCTCCTCTCTTATCCTCCCTTCAATGGCTCCCCCTCCCCTTCCACTTCCAGTACAAGCTTCTGCTGTTGACTTTCAAAGCCCTCCACAGACTATCCCCTCCTTACTTGTCTGAACTTCTTTCTCCTCACACTCCTTCTCGTACCCTCCGTTCTGGTAGTCAAGATCTCCTGTCCCAGCCGAGGATTTCCACTGCCCCAACCCGGATTCGTCCCTTCTCACTTGCTGCCCCTCACTTCTGGAACCTTCTTTCTCTACATGCATGCCTCATCACTTCTCTAACCAGTTTCAAAACTGAGTTGAAGACTATATTGTTTAGAGAAGCGTTCCCAGATGTGTGACTTTGTCTGCCCCATTTTAACTGTGCATTATGAAGCCGAGCCCTCCCTCTAGTCCATCTGCCTTGGTCCAGGCCTCAGAGGGAGAGAAGAACCACTGGACCTGTTACCTTTCCCCATCACCTTTCCCTTTTCCTTTTGTGTCATGTTTTTTTGATTGTAAGCCTGAGGGCAGGGAACCGTCTAATTATAAGTTTATATGTACAGCACTGTGTAAACCTACAGCACTATATAAATAAAGGATAATAATAATAATAATAATAATAATAATAATAATAATAATGATTCGGCCTGCACCCAGATCTATCTTATTACTAATCAACTTACCCACCCTTAATTTTGCTTTTAGTTTCTCCTGCCGAAATGTTCATGCCAGTCGGGAATATGGCTATGCAGGGGGCAGCAAAATGAGGGCATTGCTCCATCAAATAAGAATTTTCCCCCTCCCATGGATTTTTCCTTCACTCTCCAAATTTCTGTCATTGCAGAAAGTGAGACATTGAAAATGGTTCACACCTAGGACTCTGATATTTGTTGTATTTTCATCCCTTAGTACCTTTGCCAGTCCCCTTTCTTTTAATGCCTAAACTGTATATCCAAAGCTAAACTGAAATTTAAAGTTACCTCTGTGTTAGGATTTGGGGACCTAAGGAAAATTTCAGAGAGGCAAAATACTTATTTGTTGTGATGCTCAAATCATATTTGCACACATTTTTAATTGTACACATTGCTTGGATACATGGCCCTCATTAACTAAAGTGTGTTTAATTAATGTTTAGTGCACAATTATAGCATGCATATTTTTCTATGTATACATCACAGGTGTGTACATGTATCTGGATGGCATCTGCAACCAATGTAATAGTGTAGAATCCAAGGCACAGACTGTGTCTGACCCACAGATAATTTGAGAAAATTTGTAAAGGGAAAGTCTGTTTGAATAAATTCCTTTCACACACACCCAAATCCAACATTCATTTACCTGGGAGTTAGTCCCAATGAACTCAATGGGATTTAACTTCCAAGGGTTAATGATGTAGTTTCAAGACAGAAGAGCAGTGAATGTAAGGAAGGGACATGATAAATGGCTATTCTTGCAGAATATTTTTAAAAAGGGAAACCTCAATATGGAGTACTGTTTTAAAATAACCAGCATACAACCACTGAGAGCCAGAATGATGAAACTGTTTGAGTGCTGGACTAGGTTTCTTGGAAACCAGTTCAAATCCCCATTCAGTCATGGAAATCCACTGGGTGATTTTACACTCTCACAGCCTCAGAGGAAGTCAGTGGTAAATTGTCCCTGAACAAATATTGAGAAGAAAACCCTATGAGGTTTAAGTTGCCTTAATTCAGAATTGACTTGAAGGCACACAACAACACAAAAGTATGCAATCATGGGTTTATTTTACTGAAATTTCTCTACCCAAAGGTTTATCTCTCTTTTGTCATGTACATTGCATTTGTAGGAAGAGAGAAATATTATAAAATGACCAGGATTTTGTTTGTCACCAAGATTGCAACTAAAAATTTAACTATGTAGGCTCACTCGTATCTCAGACCAGTTTCATGGGCAATGTTAAATTTCTATATCTAGATTTTAACACAGCTGCCTGCATTTAGGGATATGTCTTGGCTTTGTAGCTATAGGTGTTGTTATGTTAACTGTTTTCATCTCAACATTTGCAATTGCACCCTGGCCACCAGCAGCCATTACTTTTTTGGATTAGATGTGCCAGAGCATAAGGAGGGCAGACAGATCCAGGTAGGGGGAAATGCAGAGGCAGTCCACCATTTCATAGAGAAAAACCAGGATGTGTGTGGCCAGGCAATTTCAGATAAGCTTATAGCACAGGCCTTGGAACGGGCCTGTAGTGTTACAAAAGGGGACATGATGGGAACGGGAGGTGGCACAGAATGCATCTTACCACACAGGAGAATGCCACACCGCCAGAAGTTCTCATTGCATTCCGGATGTGTCCCAGAGGGGGTGATTTTCAGGAACGCTTCTAAACCATTCCTGAAAATCGCCTACTGGGGAATACATCCAGAATGCAATGAGAACTTCTGGCAGCAGCGGTGGCATTCTCCTGTGTGGTAAGATGCATTCTATGCCACCTCCCATTCCCATAATGCCCCCTTTTGTAATACAACAGGCTCGTTCCAGTGCCCGTGTGATAAATTTAACAGTGTGGTCAAGATGGCAAATATTATAAATGAGGAAAAGACACACAAAATAGAAGACACTGCATCAATTTATTTCTGCCTGAACTTGTTAAGAAGGGCAAGATTCTATCCCTTCTTCTCCTCTCTCCTCTGCTGAGTTGATTGAGTGGAAACTGTTTTTGCACTTTGAATTCAGTTTGTAGCAACTGAAGTAAGCCAAAGACAATGAGGGAAAGTGGGATGAGTGTGAAATTGGGATATTTTAAAGCAACTGAAAAAGTGGGAGGACAGAGGGTTAACTGGGACTGTCCCTGCCAAATAGGAATAGTTGGAGGGTATGCCATCCCCTCCCAATATATCCATCACCTCATCAGAGGAGGTTATGGAAGAGCAACCAGTGACAAGGATTGTGCTTTGTGATCACTGGCACACTTCCCCATAGTCTCTTTGGCCCGATATAGATAGGCAAAAAGGGGCGTGGCGGCAGTGATACTAGGGTTAGGGATCAAGCACCAGCCACACGCTCCCTAACCCTTGTATGTGTGGGTGGCACCATCGTGATGCAGTGCCACCCAAACGTCATGCATGTCAATGACGTTGCATGTGCACTACGTCCAAATGACATGGCACACCTGCAATGTCACCGTGCTGCCCTGCAGTGCTTATAGCATCGCAGGTGCAAGCGAAAAGGAGCTGCTTCTTAGCACTCCTTTTTTGCTGCACAGCTACACCACACCATGTGGTTGCTGCAGCACAGATGCTCAGCAAAGAGGGACTGCTCCAGCCCGCCTTTTCCAGGCGGTCTGTTGAGCCCCTTTATCTCATTTGCTGAAGATTTGTTAAGAATTAAAGTTACACTACACCTGTCCCAGTGATTCAAGCCATTATATCCTGGACTTTCCCCACCAGGCTGCTTTGCTGGCCTGAATGGTCTGTTCTATGTCCATGTTTGCCATAACTCACCCTCTAGAATCTGAAGAATTAGACATAGTGGATTCAGATTGCCAGGAATTTATGGCTCTCTCTGAGTCCAAGGAGCTGGGGGTTGGGGCAATTGCAGGGCCTACTCTCTATCAGGAGATGACAAACACCAAGCACATCCCCTTCCTTTGAAGATTGGAGGAGAGATAAGCAGAGACTTTATAGGTCCCAGAGGCTATTAACTAGGAAACAGTGACACATTAAGCACCTGGAATCTAGAAATAGCTGCCTATAAATCACCTCAAGCCAGAAATCTCCCTGGAAACCAAGATGACAAAACTGAGGCCGTTGTACTTCGGACACATCAACTCATTGGAAAAAAACAATAATGCTAGGAAAGCTGTCAGGAAGTAGAAAGAGAGGAAGGCCCCATGCTAGATGGATGAACTCTATTAAGGAGGTTATGGGTATGACTTTGCAGGAAATGAGCAGAACAATGAAAGATAAGGAGTATTGCAGATGTCTCATCCACAGGGTTGCTATAGGTTCAAATTGATTCGAGGATGGTTAACAACAACAAAAAAACCTCTCTGTTTTTGTTTGTTTGTTTGTTTTTGCTTGCAATAATTCTATTTCAGGTGTGTTTTACTCTCTGTTGGCTTTTCTTTCTTTCTTTTTTTTTATCAAGGTTACTGGCTTGGTGTAACCATTTATCGGCAGGCTTCTGACCTTGCTCTTGTTTTCTCCATTCATCTTGCTAGATAACCTGTGACTTACATGGATTGGATTGACTACCCTACAGGTCTTTGACTTACAAGTTGTGGGTCACTTGCTGTGTGTAGTACAGGACAATGATTTTATCAAGCTGTCAAATATTTGATAAATACTTGTAGTGTAAATATGATCAGGATAGCTAGTTAACTTATTTTTCAAAACAACAACAACAACAATGGTATGTAGCTTTTTCCGGGAGTGGAAAAAGTCATTACTGCCCCAAGGCACTTTTCAACTTTACTCTCCAGAAAGAAATTTTGTGTTAGCCTGCTGGGGGGTGGAAACCCATGCCATAATGAATGTGTTAAGTTTTTAAGGTGCCATCAGGTTCTTTCTAGTTTTTATCAGACTTAATATGGCTCTGGGGATTCTGTCAAAACCCTCATTATTGTGGGAGAAATCTTGATTATTTCTATGAAAGAAAATATGTCTGTATTCATTGTATTCAATTGAGTGAGGCTGCCTGCCCTCTCCTAGAGAAAATTCTCTATGCATTTTTTAAAGTTTCGTGCAGATGCATGTGAAAGGGAGAGGCAAAGGCACAGCTGTTTGAGCCATTCTTTGTGGTCATTGCTCAGAAATGCTCACATGGAGACACTTTGCTCATGGGGACTGTGAAAAGAGGCTTTCTTGGGGCTGCATTTTCAATTCACGCGGCCTAGTAATCTTCCAAGTATTGAATCCCAGCAGGAAATTGTGGCAGAATGTGTCATGCTCTAATATGAGAGAGGGAGTGAGAGAGGGAATGAAGAGATCAAAGAAGGGTAAATTTAAGGAAGGTCTCACTAGCCCTCATCCTGGGAGTATCTTTCTACCACCAGCTGTTTCAAAACCCCAAAGTAGGGTGTAAATAATTTACTCTCTACAGTACATACTTTTATAAAAAATGGATCTAGACCTTTTTCAATCACAGCTATTCTAGAACAGGGATGGGAAACTGAAACTGCATACCCTCAAACTGTCTTCATTTGGGACAGTCTGGATTAATCCTCTGCTGTCCCACAATGTTTTAGCTGCTTCTAAAATGTCCTCATGTCTCTTTCCTCCTCCCACTTTCCCCTTTTGTCCTTGGCTTACTTCACTTGATGCAAACTGTTAATGAACTTCAGTTCATTCAGCAGGGAGATGAGGAGAGACTCTTGCCTATCCCTGCAGAACTAGGCAACAGCAAACTGCTACATCCTCGCCTATGTTTTTCCTCATTCATAACATTTGCCATCTTGACCACTCTCTGAGGTTGCTTGGTCACACGTGTCCCAGTTTTCATCAGTGAAATGTCAGCAGTTTTCTGCCCCATAACCCACTCAGGTCTACACAGATTGCCAGAAAATAAAAACACCCAAGCTAGAAGTGGACAGAAGTTCCACTGATTTTGAGAAATAATAATAATAATAATAATAATAATAATATTTATTTCTATTCCGCCCCTCTGAACAAGCAATCGGGGCGGAGTACAGCAGAGGTTAAAACAATATCAAGTTAAAATACCCCTTCCTAGTTTTGTTTTGCTTTATTTATTTGGAAGGTGAATTACCACCTTGACAACTTCCAGGAGAGGAAATTCATTCTCTTTTTTTCTAGTAAAAGGGCAGATTGTAGGAACTACTGTATATACTCATGTATAAGACTAGACATTTAGTCAAAAATTGACCACAAAAAATGGGTTGACTTATATGTGGATAAATATAAGTACTGTACTTTAACTCTTATCCAAAAAGGAACCATCCTCTGGTGAAAGGTGAGAGCTTAATCCCTCCTCAGAGCACCTAAAAGAAGCCTTGACCCACTTTACTTTCTCATTGATCTAACCTTCAGGGTGAACACAAAGAGAATTTTGTAAGTTCTTTAGCATTGTACTACTACTACTGCTACTACTACTACTAATGGTTTATTTATAATCCGCTCCTCTGTAAGAACACTTGGAGCGGAATACAGCATATTAAAAGACATGAAATTAAAACAAAGTTAAAATTAAAACAGTCCCATAACCCACATTCCAACCTCCCACCCATTAAAAATAAATTAAATCAGCAATAAATTAAAAACTGTAGGATCTAAAAACAGTATAGGTATATCCAGGCCCCTTCTTATGCAGCCACATTATAAGTTGAGGGTCGGAGATGTGGGAGTAGGCGAAAAGCATAGTCTAAGTCCGGAGCGGGGGGCAAAGGTTTCAAGGGAAGGCCTGCTGAAAGAGATGTGTCTTTAAGGCTTTTTAAAAGCAGTCTAAAGATGTCATGAGACGCATCTCATCCGGCAGACCGTTCCAGAGCTTGGGATCGGTGGCAGAAAAAGCCCTCTGGGAAGTCTGCGTCAGCCTGGTTGTGATAGGCTTTAGCAGATTTCTCCCAGAGGATCGAAGTGTGCGGGGAGGATCGTACGGGGAGAGGCAGTCCCTGAGATAAGATGCACCCAAGCCATGTAGGGCTTTAAAGGTTAAAACCAGCACCTTATACTTTTCCCCGAAACTAATAGGCAGCCAGTGAAGAGATTTGAGCACTGGAGTTATATGCTCTCTTCTGGAAGCTCCAGAGACTAATCTGGCTGCCATGTTTTGTACCAATTGAAGTTTCCAGGTTAAGCCTAAGGGTAGCCCCATGTAGAGTTCATTACAGTAGTCAAGACGTGAGGTGACCAAAGCATGTACCACAGTTTCCAGATCCCTCATCTCCAGGAAAGGGCGCAGCTGGTGTATCAGCCGAAGCTGATAACAGGCACTCCTGACTGTCACATTCACCTGATTAGTCATGTGAAGCGACAAGTTTAGGAGTACCCCCAGACTGCGAACAGGGTCCTTCGAGGAGAGTGTGACTCCGTCTAGGACCAGGAGCTGTATTCCCAAGCCTGGTTTTGGGCCTGTAACTGTCAGTACCTCCGTTTTGCCCGGATTCAGTCTCAATCTGTTTTCCCTCATCCAATCCATTACCACTGCCAGGCAGTCATTGAGAGAGGAGACACCATCTGAGGTCTGTGCAGATGATCTGGTCATGGAGAAATGTATCTGAGTGTCATCAGCGTACTGATGACACTGAGCTCCATGCCTCCAAATGATCTCACCTAGCGGCTTCATGTAAATATTAAATATCGGGGACAGAACGGCGCCTTCAGGGACGCCGCAATTTAACTCAGATTTGGAGGAGCAGCTGTCCCTGAGCCTCACCCTTTGGGTCCTGCTGGAGAGAAAGGAACGGAACCACTGCAAGACAGTGCCTCCGATCCCCATCCCTCTCAGCCGGTCCAACAGGATGGCATGATCAATGATGTCAAAGGCCGCCGAGAGATCCAAGAGCACTAACAGGGTCACACCACCCCTGTCAATGCTCAAGCGGAGGTCATCTGTCAGAGCAACCATGGCAGTCTCAACTCCATAACCTGCCCAGAAGCTGGTTTGGAAAGGATTGAGATAATTGGTTTCATCCAAAACAGCTTGGAGTTGGGAGGCAATTGCTCTCTCGATCACCTTGCTTATGAATGGCAGCAAGGAAACTGGTCTATAGTTGTTTTGGTCCAGGGGATCAAGGGAAGGTTTCTTCAGGAGAGGCTTGATGGCCGCCTCCTTCAGACAAGGTGGAATGATACCTTCCCTGAGGGATGCATTGATCACATCCCGGAGGAATGTCCTCAATGCATCCTCTCCCTGGACGACCAGCCATGTTGAACATGGATCGAGAGAGCAGGTTGTTTTCCTCATGCTTCCAAGGAGCTTGTCCACATCCTCAGTACTTACAGATTGAAACTCATCCAGTAAAGTAGCAGTAACGGAGTTGCTAGGTGCCCCATTTACAGATACTGCTGAAACATTGGCATCTAAGTTGGCTCTTATCCTAGAGATTTTGTCTGCAAAGTAGATGTTAAATGCGTCACAGCACGCTGTCATGGGGTTAAGCAGGGGATTTGGCGCAGGGGCAACCTGTGTCAGTTCCTCCACCACCCTAAACAGCTCTGCTGGATGGGACTCTGTAGATGCAATGCAAGCAGAGCAGAAGGATCTTCGCGCTGCCCACAAAGCCTCCCGATAGGCGCGAAGGTGCTGCCTATGGCGAGTTCTGTCAGATAAGAGCTGAGTCTACCACCATCTGCGCTCTAGTTGTCGTCCAACCCGCTTCATCTCCCTGAGTTCCTGAGAGAACCAGGGCATACGGTTGGGAGCGGGTTGGAGAGGATGCTCAGGAGCGATTTTATCGAGAGCCTTAGGAAGATTGGTGTTCCAAGTATTCACCAAGGTCTCAGTAGAATCGCCGGTGTTACCGACCAATAAACCCTCTAAGGCATTCTGGAAACCGGTTGGTTCCATCAGCCTTCGAGGGTGGACCATTCTAATGGGTCCTCCACCCCCGGGGGACGGAAAGTGGCCCTCAGTTCCATCTTGATCAGAAAGTGATCCGTCCATGACAATGCGGAGGTTTTGGTTACCTCCGCCCACGGATACTCCTATTCCATACTAAAAATCCTGTTGAGTGTGTGACCTGCACAATGGGTAGGCCCGTCAACCAATTGGGATAGGTTCATGCTTGTCATGGATTCCATGAACTCCCGAGCCACTCCAGATAAATTAGATGGGCTGGTCTCTAGAGGAATGTTGAAGTCGTCCAGAACTAATAGTCTGGAGGAGTCCAACAACAGCTCAGAGACCAGCTGAGTCAGCTCGGTTAGGGAGTCTGCTAGACAACGGGGTGACCGGTATACTGACAGAATCCCCAAACTATCCTTGGTCTTCAGGCTAAGATACATACACTCGATGTGGATTGTTTTCCGGACAGGCTTCCTGATGAGAGTCAAGTTGGTCTTGTGAACTAGGGCCACTCTGCCCCCTCGCCCAGTTTTCCTTATTTGCTCACTAACCGTGTAACCAGCTGGGAGAATCTGCGCCCATGTAGCAGCGCTGGCATCTCCCAGCCAGGTCTCGGTGAAGCATGCCAGGTCGGCCTGTTCATCCACGAGGAGGTCATGCATGATATATGTCTTACTTTTGGACGACCTGACATTGCAGAGGAGCAGATTAAGGGATTGTGGATTGGTTGGTACACTCTCCACATTATCCTGGGAAACAGAGTGAACTGAAGAAGGGATAGATATCAAACATTGATCCCTTCTTCTTTTGTAACATGTGTTCTCTCTGTTGCCGCCATACCTTCCCTGACCCCGCACAACTTCAATTGCTGCTCCCAAAGAACTCCCGGCTCCATTCTCTAAGGGTGAGCGTGAGTGATCCAGTTAAATTTCCAGTCTCAATAGAATGCCAATTTTTCTGTCTATGCCACTCTCCCATGAAGGACATAACAGGGGAGGCGTTTTTGAGGCCTCTTACCTGGTCTTCCCGCCCACAATCCTAGCTCCGCTGATGGTGGTGGGGGCATGGGAGGCGCTGGCGTTTCCTCCATGGCCACGTCTTCCCTCCTCGCTGCTTCCGCTGCTATGGAGGGAGGATGGGAGGTGTTTTTGTGGCCTCTGGCCTGGCCTCCCTGCCCACAGTCCTGGCTCTGCTGGTGGTGGTAGGGGATGGGAGGTGCTGGCGTTGCCTCCGTGGCCACGTCTTCCATCCTCACCGCTTCTGCTGGATACCATTCTCACTCTCCCTGCCACTCTGCTGCCACCCTGGAGGATGCTGGGGCCATGGAGGGGGCCTGGAGATGGTGGTGAGGCCTGTTCTCCTCCTGCCACTGTGCAGCCTGTCTGCTGTGGGGAGGGAGGCTTTTTGAGCTTTATAGGCCCAGATGGTCCGGCCTACCTCTCCCCCACTGCTCCGTCACCGCCCTGGAGGACACTGGAGGACGCTTGGGCCTTGGAGGGGGCCTGGAGATGGTGGTGAGGCCTGTTCTCCTCCTGCCGCTGTGCAGACTGTCCACTGGGCGGAGGGAGGCTTTTGGTGCTTTATAAGCCCAGATGGTCCTGCCTACCTCTCCCCCACCACTCTGTCACTGCCCTGGAGGATGCTGGAGGACTCTGGGGCCTTGGAGGGGGCCTGGAGATGGTGGTGAGGCCTGTTCTCCTCCTGCCTCTGTGCAGCCTGTCCGCTGGGGGGAGGGAGGCTTTTTGGGCTTTATAGGCCCAGATGGTCTGGCCTACCTCTCCCCTCACCACCCTGGAGAAAGTTGGAGGATGCTGGAGCCTTGGAGGGGGCCTGGAGATGGTGGTGAGGCCTGTTCTCCTCCTGATGCTGTGCAGCCTGTATTTCTTTGCTTCACCCTTTGTTACATGTCCCTAGATTAACCCTTGGCCTATCCAGGTGTTATTATCTATAATTTTGTCCCCAAAACTTGCCCTCAGCTTATACATGAGGTCAACGTATAGTTGAGTGTACATGGTAGATGAATTGAGGGTTCCAAAAATATGATTGGAGGGCCTACAGTCACACTTTACCCACCTCAGCACTCAAAAAACTAGGATTTATCTATTGCACACAAGTGTCCTGGTTAGATCCATCTACACTTTTGCCAGAGCAATGGTGTATGTTTGAAATTGTTGATGCTGGTGGTGGTGGTGGTGATGATATTGTTTATATTCCACTTTTCCCACAGTCTTAGGACTCAAGGCAATGTTCAAAGGCTAAAACAGATGCAACTAAAAGTACAGTGGGTCCTTGGTATCCACAGGAATTCGGTTCATGGACCTGTGGATAAAAAACTCTACGGATGCTCAATTCACACTATATATAATAAAGTGAAATGGTGTCCTTTAGATAAAATGGCAAAATCAAGACTTGCTTTTTGGATTTAAAAAGAACAAAAAGCAAAACATTTTTGAATCATGGATGGTTGAATCCATGGATGCGGAATCCATGGATACAGAGGGCCAACTGAATAAATCATAGAATTCAAAGATATATAGATAATAATAATAATAATAATAATAATAATAATATTTATTTATATTTCCCACCTCTCCCCAAGGATCGAGGCGGGATTCCAACAATTAAAATCTACAAAGTACAATACAATTCCTAAGCCAATAAAATCATAAAATCATTACATCATAAAATCAATAAAACAGTTAATCCTTAATTCACCATACATCGGCTACCACTGTCCGTCTTAGATCTCACTATCAGTGAGCAATCACAGTAGATCAGGTGGAAAAGCTCTCTGGAAGAGATCTGTCTTTAGCGCTTTCTTAAAGGCATCTAAGGTGGTAATAAGACGGATCTCTTCCGGGAGGTCGTTCCATAATTTCGGAGCCATTGCTGAAAAGGTTTTATTGGAGGTTGATATCAATCTGGTACTCAAGGTTTCTAAATTGTTCTTTCCTGATATTCTGAGGGTGCGGGGCGGATTGTGTAGGAGAAGGTGTTCCTTCAGGTAACTCGGGTCCAAGCCATATAGGGCTTTAAAGGTGATAACCAACACTTTATATTGCGCTTGGAAGCTAATCGGCAACCAATGTAAAGCTTTTAATATGGGGGTAATATGGTCAGTTCTTTGTGCCCCCGTAAGTAATCTAGCTGCCGCATTCTGGATTAATTGAAGCTTCCGAACCTGGTACAAAGGTAACCCCATGTAAAGCGCATTGCAGAAATCTAATCGAGAGGTTACCAGTGCATGTACTAATGTTTCAAGCTGTGTTAGTCTGTAGAATCAGTATGTAGAGAGTTCATGTAGCGCCTTTGAGACTAACTGAAATAAAGAAGTTGGCAGCATGAGCTTTTGTAGACTACAGTCTACTTCCTCAGATGCATATAGTGGAAACCAGGGACAGACAAAAAATTGCCACCGGTATGTGAGAATGCCAATTCAAATTCAAAATCCCTTGTGTATGGAAATGAAGAAGCGAGTCCAGTTTCTCTAATGGCCATTAGTGAACAAAGACATTGGGAACTGGCCAGTGTATGTGGAAATGAAGAGGTAAGACCAATTTGGCTTTGGAAACTAGCCGGTAGGTGGGGAGAATAGATTAGTGTAGCACGCCCCCCTGAGGATGGGGTCAGATAGTGTTGAAATATGTGTAGTGAGTCAGGAAGCCATTGTCCCTGTTCAATCTATTTCTGAGAGAATGTAGTTTATGGATGAATTCCAATTCTGCTGTTTTTCTTTCCAATCTACCTTTGTAGTTCTCTTGTTCAAGGACCACTGCTCTGAGGTCTGAGATGGAATGCCTAGGGAGATTGTAATGTTCTGCCACTGGTTTTTGTGTATTCCCATTTCTAACATCTGATTTATGGACTGGCCTGTTTGCCCTATGTAAAGTGCTGATGGGCATTTATGACATAGTTTGGCATAAATCCCATTGGAGGATGAGCACAGGAAGGTCCCCCTATTATTGTGGGTAATGCCATTAGGTTTTGTGATGACATTTCCTGGATAAATGTGTGGGCAGAGTTGGCATCTTGTTTTATGGCAAGGCTTAGCACTTGTGTCTCCATATGTGTCATGTGTCTGCCTGTGGGTGAGTGCCTGTTTTGGTTTGGAGGCTGTCTGTAGGTGAGTAAAGGTCTGCCACCAAGAGCCCTTGAAAAAATGGCATAATTGTCCAGAATGGGGTGTAGTTCATTGATGATGCTCCTGAGAGGTCTGGATTTGGAGCTGTATGTGACCACTAGTGGGGCTCTGTCATTTTCTCTCTTCAGTCTGTTCTGTAACAGATCAGTTCTGGGTACATGTCTTGCCTTGTTTATTTATTTATTTACTTCATGTGGTGGATACTGTACATTTGTTATATGCTGGGGTTTGGTTCCAGGACCCTCCGTGGATAACAAAATCCATGGATGCTCAAGTGCCATTAAATATAATGGCACAAACAAAATGGTGTCCTATATATAAAATGGAAAATCAAGGTTTGCTATTTGGAATTTCTACCTTTTGGGAATCTTTTCAAGCCGGGTATGTTCAAATCCATGGATAAAAAAAAAAATAAAAAAATCTGTGGCTAAGGAGAGACAACTGTAATTTGAGGAACTCTTGTAATTCTTTGGGGCTTTCTAGATTGGCAGGAAAGTGTGACATGAAGTTGCCTTTTCCTTAATGCTTAGCAGCTACACTGCAAGCCCCAGGTGTGCATTTAAAAGGTACAGGGCAGTTAGACTGAGGGGTGTGGGAACGACTTATCTGAAGTCTTTTTTGTGGCTCAGCAACTACATTGGAGGCTGTCAGAACACTACAAACACAGGCGGAGCAGCTGTACCAGCGGCAATGAACGCGGCTTTTAACTGCGTCGAACCTTTATTTTTTTTTCCTTGCCGGCTGTGAACTGCACAGCTGCACAGGTACACCATACAGAAAATTGTACAGTTATGAGGATCTGTCAAATTATCATTGCGGTTTCTCTGCTTTTTTAAACTGTGCAGTTGCACTGGTGCATCATGAATGAACGCCTTTATTTTGTGAATGAATTGACATTTTATGCGCAGTAGAATAACAGTTACAGCATCCCAGAGTCCCTACTGCGCATGTCTAGGGTTCCGATTAGGGCTGGAGCTAGGGTTTGGGAGCTTTAAAAAACTGCGCAGTTAAACCCCAGCTTTTACACCAGCAGGACATTGAGCGTTTTAATTAGAAGTGAACTCCACACCACACATGCTCCCAACTCACAATCCATTATGATCCGCACCTGTATCGCTGCCTTTTAATGGGTGCTTTAAAGATACAGTGGCCCCTTTAACTGCGCAGCTGCACTGCAGCCTTTAGATGGAGCTGCACTGTTCCGCAGTTTTTAAAAAAGAAGCTGGGAAAACCAGCACCTTTTTAAAGGCACTTCTTTTCCCCTAAAACGCAAAAAAAGCGTGTTCAAGGCACACTTTCCCTTTTTCTCATCTAAAGGCTAGACTTTCATGCAGCCATGAACACACTTCTTTTTGCCAATCTAGATCAGGCCTTTGAGTTTGGCATCCCTGTCTTATGGGTCTGAGCAGGTTGGAAACTGGCGGCATGTAAGTACGTGTAGCGGTCTGTGGGTTTGCAGTATAGTATGGTGCTTAGATGCTCATTTTTTAGCGGTACTGTGGTGTCCAGAATGTGAACTCATTCCATAGATAGTTCCAGGCTGCAGTTGATGGTGGGGTGGAAGTTCTTGAAACTCTGGTGGAATGTCTTGAATGAGTCTTCTCCATAGTCCAAATTATGAAGATATTGTCAGTGTACTTCAGGTAAAGAAGTGGTTTCTAGGTGCAGGAGTTAAGGTACATTGTTCTGGGTCAGCCATGAAGATATTGGCATATTGTGGTGCCATGTGCATGCCCATGGTGGTGTCATGGTGGTGTCATTAACTTGAAAGTATCTGTTCCCAAAGGTGAAGTAATTGTATGTGAGAACACACTGGCAAACCTTGATGGCTAGGTCTGATAAGTTCCCATCTGGAATGATGCTCCTGATGGCTTGTATTCCATCTTTGTGCAGCATGTTGGTGTACAGGGATTTCACATCCATATTGGCTAAGATTGTATTTCCTGGAAGGTTGTGGGTGGATTATATCTTCTGTAGGAAGTCCGTGGTGTCCTTCACATGTATAGATCATAAAAAATTAAATATAATTAAACTATCAATAGAATGAATAGCAATTTAAAAGCCAGACCATTTAAAAAAGAATAATAGGTGCAATCTTGACTGTACCTGTTAGTGACATACACATGTATAAGTGTGGTTATGTGTGCAAATGTTTCTTTTTGGACAGAAAACTGAAAGCTGTTTTGTAGTCCTTTTTACCATTGTCCAGCATTCCTGAAGAGGGAAGCAATTCAGTGAAGATGCAGCTGGTCTAGGCTCCAAAGAGAAAGAAAAGGAGGTTTTGCGCCACCTGTGAGCACACCCTCATGTCTTACCTCCTCTAATCTGAAACTAGATGGTCATCTTCAGAGTCTGAATTGATACTTCCTTTCTCATCTCTGCAGTAGTAAGCAGCATTATCAGGACAAGGGGAATGACCTAGAACCTCATGGGTACAATAATATTCTCCACATGCTTGATGTGGGCAAATTGATCTTGGGCAAATCTGCAACTTCAAATCAGACGTTGGTGATGAACTAGAACTCCCAGAATCCGCCGACAATGCAGCCATGTCCATACTGTCTGGAGTTTCTTATAAGTGTAGTCCAAAAAAAGAAATTTCTAAAGCTATGCTTCAGATTTAGAAGGTTTTGTTCACATGAGGAAAATGAGCAGTACAATTGTTTTCCATTAGCAAGTATATAATGAGAGTAAGTTTTGTAAATGTGTGTGTGTGTGTGTGGGGGGGGAGTCTTTCCTACCCATCCTCATCTGCAACTCATGTTTGGTATTAAATTAATGCACAGATGATTAAAATTTAGCCTGAGCTCATAAAACTTCTAAAGTATTATCTGAATGTTCAAACAACCCAGCATTGTTCACAGTATAAACTAAATTAGCCATGTGTACAAGAAAGGGCAAAACTGTATCAACTAAAATGAACTCAATCTCCAAAGTCTTATATAGACAAAATAGCAATAGCAATTCACAAGGACAGTGAATCAACAGGCTTAGGGAAATCACACTGTTTTCATTTAAAGTACTATATCAATTAAAACAACAACAACAACTAGATAGTAGTGGGATAAAGGGCACCAGATTCCATCTGATCTTAGAAGCTAAGAAAGGTCATTCCTCCTTAATGCTTTGATTGAAGACAACCAATGAATACCAGGTGATGTAGGCTATATTTCAGAAGAAGGAACTGGTAAAAACCACCACTGAGTACTCCTTGCCTAAGAAAACTTTATGAAATTCATGAAGTTGCCATAAAATGACAGGGTACTCAAAGGCACATACACACAATAAAAGTGCTAAATCTATTTTGGGGGCAGAGTTCAGCACATTGGATGATAATAATAATAATAATAATAATAATAATAATAATAATAATATATTTATTTATATCCTGCCTCTCTGGGTGAGCAATCAGGGTGGGGTACAACATATAAAATACAAATACAATTAAAATATAGCAACCCAATCCCTCCTTCTGCCCTTTAAGATTGAATTAAACAGGTGAGATTAAAAAGCAGTAGAATAAAACCATAAAACATTAATGTGACACTCGTTAAAATGAATAAGCGGCCTCGAATGACTAATGTCTCTATGGGTAAGGCTGGATGGACAATAACAGTCATAAATTTAGTCATTGTCTGTGAAAGCCTGCAGGCAGAGATGTGTCTTGATGGATCTCTTGAAACTGTCCAAAGTTGTAATAAGGTGCACCTCATCCGGCAGAACATTCCACAGTCTGGGAGCAACAGCAGAAAAAGCACTATGGGAGGTGTGGGCCATCCTAGTTTTCTTAGGCTGTAGCAGGTTTCTCCTAGAGGATCGAAGTGTGTGAGGGGGCTTGTACGGGAAGAGGTGGTCCCTTGGATAGGATGGACCTGAGCCATGTAGGGCTTTAATGGTCAAAACCAGCACCTTGTACTGTGCTCGGAAAATGATCGGCAGCCAGTGGAGACATTTGAGCACAGGTGTTATGTGCTCTCTCCTAGATGCCCCAGTGACTAATCTGGCTGCCATATTTTGAACCAGTTGAAACTTCCGGGTTAAGCACAAGGGCAGCCCCATGTAGAGCGTATTGCAGTAATCTAAACGTGAGGTGACCAAAGCATGTACCACAGTTTCCAGATCCTTCATCTCCAGGAAAGGGCACAGCTGGCGTATCAGCCGAAGCTGATAGCAGGTACTTCTGACCGTCGCATTCACCTGACTAGGCATGTGAAGCGACGAGTCTAGAAGTACCCCCAGACTGTGAACAGAGTTATTTGAGGAGAGTGTAACTTCGTCTAGGACCGGGAGTTGTATTCCCAAACCTCGTTTCGGGCCAGTGACTGTCAGTACCTCCGTTACCGCTGCCAGGCAGTCATTGAGAGAAGAGATGCCATCTGAGGTCTGAGCAGATGATCTGGCCATGGAAAAGTAAATTTGAGTGTCATCAGCGTACTGATGACACTGCTCTCCATGCATCCGAGTGATCTAACCCAGCGGCTTCAAATAAATGTTAAATAGCATCGGGGACAGGATGGCGTCCAGAGGGACACCACAATTAAGCTCGATTTTAGAATAGCAACTGTCCCCAAGCCTCACCCTTTGGGATCTGCCAGAGAGAAAGGACCAGAACTACTGCAAAGCAGTGCCTCCAATGCCCATCTCCCTCAGCTGGTCCAAAAGGATGGCATGATCTATAGTATCATCGGCCGCTGAGAGATCCAAGAGCACTAACAGGATCACACTACCCCTGTCAATGCTCAAGCGGAGGTCATCTGTCAGAGCAATCATGGCAGTCTCAACTCCATATCCTGCCCAGAAGCCGGTTTGAAATGGATCAAGAAAATCAGTTTCATCCAAGACAGCTTGGAGTTGGGAGGCGACTGCTCTCTCAATCACCTTGCTTAAAAACGGCAGCAAGGAAACTGGTCTATAGTTGTTTCTGTCCAGGGGATCAAGGGAAGGTTTCTTCAGGAGAGGCTTAACAGCCACCTCCTTCAGACAGGATGGAATTATACCTTCCCTGAGGGATGCATTGACTACATCCTGGAGGAATGTCTTCAATGCGTCCCCTCCCTGGACGACCAGTCATGATGGACATGGATCGAGAGAGCAGGTTGTCTTCCTCACACTTCCAAGGAGCTTGTCCACGTCATCAGTACTTACAGATTGAAACTCAACCAGTAAGGTGACAACAACGGAGTTGCTAGGTGCCTCGTTTACAGATGCTGCTGAAACATTGGTGTCTAAGTCGGCTCTTATCCAAGAGATTTTGTTTGCAAAGTGAATGTTAAAAACGTCACAGCAGGCCGTGGTGGGGTCTAGCAGGGGATTTGGTGCAGGGGGAACCTGCGTCAGTTCCCCCACCACCTAAACAGCTCTGCTGAACAGAACTCTGCAGACGCAATGCGTGCAGAGCAGAAGGACCTTCCTGCTGCACACAAAGCCTCCCGATAGGCGTGAAGGTGCTGCCTATGGCGAGTTCTGTCAGATAAGAGATGAGTCTTCTGTCATCTGCACTCTAGTTGTCATCCACCCCTCTCTATCTCCTTGAGTTCCTCTGTGAACCAGGGCTTACGGTTGAGAGTGGGTTGGAGAGGACGCTCAGGGGCGATTGAGTCGAGAGCCTTGGGAAGATCAGTGTTCCAAGTATTCACCAAGGTTTCGACGGAATCGCCGGCATTGCCAACCATTAGACCCTCTAGGGCCTTCTGGAAACCAGTCGGTTCCATTAACCTTCGAGGGCAGACCATTTAATGGGTCTGCCACCCCCAAGGGGACGAGGTGCAGCTTTAAGATCCATCTTGATCAGGAAATGATCCATCCATGACAATGTGGAGGTTTTGGTTACCTCTGCCCACGGATACTTTAAAGTTTGTATGAAAACCCAGAGTGGATTCATCACTTCATTGACAAGTCCCACTGATAGAATTTGTGTTAGAAGATGACCTTATTTGGTATGGAAAGAGGTATTCCATGACAAGTAACACTTGCTGAAATTTCCTCTTGTACATAACATTTGAAAGAATAGGATCCCTATTTCTTGATTTACCTGGCAACTCAAAAAATTGTTTATGTTGGTAAAACAGGGCTTGTGAAACCTCTGAGAAAGTGCAATCAGGTATTTTGCAACTTTATGCCAGTGCAAAGCTCAGTACCATATAGTATATTTTACACAAAATGTGGCTCATTTTTTAAACACCCTTACTCAACAGCATTTTCAGGTCTGGCAGAGCTGCTATCTGAGTGGGAAAGGAAAGAAACTCTCTTTATTGTGCAACCATCAGAGCTGCCAGACCTAGAAGGAAGCCCAGTTACATGAATGGCCACTGATGAGAGTGGGCTACTCTTGCCATCCCGAAGCCTTTTCTGGGTCTAATGGAACTACTGGGCAAGTGGCAAAGGGAGGAGATTAACTTTCACCCAAGACTCAAAATTTCACCCAAGGTTCAGAGGTGCCAAACCCAGAAGGCAGGCCCTTCCCACTTCCACACCATATGAAACCCCCACTCTGAGGTATCACCTGTTGCAGTCTACACCCCCAGCACCCCCTAATGACACCCCTGGAAAAGCCATAACAGGATTCTGTCTTTTTTAAAAAAAAAGATTGAAGATTGTATATCATGCCTAGAAAAGTCCTTTGCCAGAAGCATCTGGTTGTTGGTTCCAACCACAGCAGACCCACTGAATTAATTGTTCAATGATGACTCAACACAGAGGTAAATCCCTTTAATTCAAGGATCTGTTCTGATTGGGACTGACATAAAGATTTAGGCCCTTGTACTGTGTATTTTACTATACCCACTCCATAACATTGGCAATGGTTGCTTGGCAGTATGGGAAGAGATGGACCCACAGCATGATAATCATGACAGAACAGACAGTCGATTCCACTAGCCTTTATTATGGTGAAAGGGAGAAGTGTTTAGGGCAGGCTTGCACAGCATATGGCCTGAAGGCCACATACAGCCTGCCAAAGGATTTGGGGTAGACCGCAAGGATATGGAACGATGTCAGTGCTCCTCCGCTGATCAGTCTTCTCCTCAGGAGAGGGCCATGGGGAGGAGGAGGACAGGTGAATACTTGCCCTGTACTGCTTGGCTTTTTCCCAAGGAGAAGGATGGGTGAATGAGAAGGAGGAAGAGGGACAAAAGCTTACTCCTCAAGGCTTCTCTGTCACATGGCCTTCTCGCAAGGAGAAGTCCAGGTGGAGAAGGAGAAGGACTGGTAACCACCACACATTTTTATCTTGAGGAGAGGGCCAGGCAGAGGAAGAGGAGGATTGAATTAAGTTAATTAGTTCTAACTCACATTAATTAATAATATTAAATAATATTTAATTAAAACCTATCTGCAGCTTGAAGAAGTTTTACCTATTTTAATTTTGGCCCCTACCTACTGCCAAGTTGTGCAAGTTTAGGGGGGACTTTTATTTCCAGTGGTTGTGAGTTTTGTACATTCTTCTGTAAGGACTGTTTATAAATCATAGAATCATAGAGTTGCAAGAGACCACAAGGGCCATCCAGTCCAACCCCCTGCCATGCAGGAACTCCCAACAGAGGACCATACAGCCTCTGTTTAAAGACCTCCAAAGACGGAGATTCCACCACACTTCGAGGGAGTGTGTTCCACTATCGAACATCCCTTACTGTCAGGAAGTTCCTCCTAATGTTGAGGTGGAATCTCTTTTCCTGGAGCTTGCATCCATTGTTCTGAGCCCTGATCTCTGGAGCAACAGAAAACAAGCTTGCTCCTTCCTCAATGTGACATCCCTTCAAGTTTTTAAACAGGGCGATCATATCATCTCTTAACCTTCTCTTCTCCAGGCTAAACATCCCCAGCTCCCTAAGTCGTTCCTCATAGGGCACAGTTTCCAAACCCTTCACCATTTTAGTCGCCCTCCTTTGGACACGCTTGAGTTTCTCCACATCCTTTTTGAATTATGGTGCCCAGAACTGGACACAGTATTCCAGGTGGGGCCTGACCAAAGTAGTATAGAATGGCACTATTACTTCCCATGATCTAGACACTATACTTCTATTGATGCAGCCTAAAATAGCATTGGCCTTTTTAGCTGCCGCATCGCATGTTGACTCATGTTCAACTTGTGATCTACTTGGACTCCTAGATCCCTTTCATATGTAGTCTCGTTCAGCCAGGTATCCCCCATCCTATATCTGCATTTCATTTTTCCACCCTAAGTGTAGACCCTTACATTTCTCCATATTGAATTTCATTTTGTTAGCTTTGGCCCAGTTTTCGAGTCTATTCAGGTTATTTTGAATTTTGATCTTGTCCTCTGGGGTATTAGCTACTCCTCCTAATTTGGTGTCATCTGCAAATTGGATACAAGGCCCTCAATACTGTCATCCAAGTCATTAATAAAGATATTGAATAGCACTGGGCCCAGGACAGAACCCTGTGGAACCCCACTGGTCACTTCCCTCCAGGATGAAAAGGAACCATTGTTGAGTACCCTTTGGGTGTGGCCAGTCAACCAGTTACATATCCATGTAATGGTTACCTTGTCTAGCCCACATTTGACAAGCTTGTTTGCAAGAATGTCATGGAGAACTTTGTCAAAGGCCTTACAGAAACCAAGGTATACTATATCCACAGCATTCCCTTCATCTACCAAGCTGGTAATTTTATCAAAGAGAGAGAGAGAGAGAGAGAGAGAGAGAGATCAGATTTGTCTGGCAAGACTTGTTTCTCTGAAACCCATGTTGACTTTTTGTGATTATGGATTGCCTTCTAAATGTTTGCAGACTCTCTGCTTAATGATCTGCTCTAGAATCTTTCCTGGTATTGATGTCAGACTAACTGGATGATAATTGTTGGAATTCTCTTTTTTCCCCTTTTTGAAGATGGGGACAACGTTTGCCCTCCTCCAGTCTGCTGGGACTTCTCCTGTTCTCCAGTAGTTCTCAAAGATTATTGCCAGTGGTTCTGATATTACATTTGTCAGCTGTTTTAATACCCTTGGATGTAGTTCATCTGGTCCTGGAGACTTATATTCATTTAGGTTAATCAGGTATTCCTGTACTATCTCTTTACTTATTCTGTACTGAAAATCTGTCTTCTGCTCCATTATCCTTAGGTTGAGCACCCTTTGCCTTTTCTGAGGAGACTGAAGCAAAGAAAGTGTTGAGTAATTCTGCCTTTTCTCTGTCCCCTGTTAGCATTTTGCCATCTTCTGCACGCAGTTGCCCAACTGTTTCCTTCTTCTTCCTTTTGCTGCGGACATATCCCCAAAAGCCCTTTTTATTGTTCTTAACCTCTTTAGCAAGCTTGAGTTCATTCTGCGCTTTAGTTTTTCTGACTTTATCTCTACATGTGCTGGCTATTAGTTTGAATTCCTCTTTGGTGATTTCCCCATTTTTCCATTTGTTATATATGTTCAGTTTAGAACTTAGCTCAGTAGTACGTTTCTTTAGTCACCCATCCTGGTTTCTTGAGACATCTCCCATTTTTCTTCCTCAATGGAACTGTTTGAAATTGTGCCTTCAGTATCTCCCTTTTGAGGAACTCCCATCTGTCTTGAACTCCCTTCTCTTTTAGTATACCTGTCCATGGGATCACTCCCAGTATTTCTCTAAATTTATTGAAATCATCTCTCCTAAAGTCTAGAATTCATGTCTGACTATGCCTGGCCTCTCCTTCCCACTTTATAACAAACTCCAGGAGAACATGGTCACTCCCACGTTCCAACCACTTGCACCCCATCAACTAGGTCATCCCTGTTGGTTAAGATCAGATCCAAAGTAGCTGACTCCCTTGTTGCCTCTTATATCCCAGGTGTAGTATTGCACACCTCCAATTTGACATTTCTTAAAGCAAAATATAAATTTAAAGACAAGAGGGCAGAAATACAATGCTGAAACCAGTGACTTATTCCAACAGCTTTTGAGTCCTGGGCGAAGTTTCTTTAGGCTGCAATTCTATGCCCACTTATCTGGGAGTGAGCCACACTCTACCAAACATGTTTCTGAGTAAACATGTATAGTAGGGTTGCATTGTTGACAGGCCATTCTTTAACATTAAAAACCCAAAATGGGATCAATTGTCCCCTTCCTGGAACAATTTTCTACTAATCAAATTTAAACAATTTGAAAAAAATAAATAAAAAGAAGACAGAATTTTCTAATTCATGGAAAATATGCTTAGATAAATTACTTTGGTGACTAATACCCTTTGGGCAATCAAGCCAGTTTATAATGCATTTCAAAAACACTTGCTAAATTGAAAAAAGCTGCCTTGATTTTTTTAAAAAAGAGCTTGGTTACAAACAAATAGGTAATGAACATCATAAATCACATGGGAATAGGAAAGCCTTGGAAAAAGTGGTGTCCAAACAATTACTTTTTACTCAACCCACAGTTAATCTGGCAGTGTCCCTAAACCATGATAGATTGTTGGTATTCTTTCCTTTGCAATATTATCCTATTATGTATGCAAAATAATGTTGGCTATCCTATTGGAAACAGAACATTTTAAAAAGAAACAGTGCATCAGCCCTGAACACAACAATATGCTTTTCATTCTCAGGCCTATGCTGCTCTACACATATTTGTTGTTGTTAACTGCTATCAAGTTGACTTTGACTTATGGAGACCTCATGAATGAGAGACCTTCCAGTCATCCTATCATCAACAGTCCTCCTCAGGTAATGCAAGTTCAGGACCATGGCTTCTTTGATATCAGTCTATCCATTTGTAATATGGTCTTCCTATTTTCCTACTGCCTTCTGTGTTGCCAAGCACTATTGCTTTTTCCCATAGTGAACGTGGTGTAGTGGTTTGAGTGTTGGAATAGGACATTGGAAGACTGTTGTTCAAATTATGGCTCAGACAAATTGGGTGACCTTGAGCAAGTCACACTCTCAGCTTCAAAGGAAGGGAAGGATAACCCCCTCTGAGCAAATTTTCCAAAGAAAACCCCATGACAGGTACACCTTAGGGTTGCCATAAGTCCAAGATGTCTTGAAGGCACACAGCAATAGCAACATAGTAGGTTACACTAACTTACAGATTTTTTTTAAAATCCTATTTATGTACTTAGTTTAAATATTTAAAGAAGTTGCTTTTTTGATAGCTTTAAAGGTAAAGACAATGGGCTGGAAGGGTGAAACTGTCCCAGCATAGTTCAAAAAGCTCTATGCCTTATGAGTCAAACTACTAAGTTGTCACTAAGTTGGATATATTCTGACACTATAAAGCACAGAAAGAGGGCAGTCCAAAAACATCTGAAGTGTTTCACCCTGCATACAACCCTTCATTATTTTGTACATGAAACAAAGTTTGGGTATATTGAATAATCAGAAAGCAAAGTTGCCACTATCTCAGGCAGTCATGATGTTTGGATTTTGGAGTATTTCCGATTTTGGAAGTCCAGATAAGGGACACTCAACCTGAACATTAAATCTAGACAACTTGCTTCTTGCCAGAAGGTGGATGCACATCAGAAAAGGGAGTGAGCCCTGGCAATACAACAACAGGGAAGGGAAGAGGAAGGAGATTGTCACATGGAGAAAAAGACCTGAAATTGATTCGGGATTGCAAACTTAAAAGCCGGTATTATTGCACGTAAAATTGCCACTGCTGCCACCAGGTGATTACAACCCAGGTTAGAGTTTAGTAAATTAGAGTAGAATGTTGAACATGTGTTTTACCTTGTCCCTCATTCTTTATTTACTAGTTTTTTATTTATTTTTTTGTTTTTAGGATAGATTCATATGAGTCATAGCACTTCTTCTGTGGAAGTACCTAAAAATTCTGCCCCCCCCCCCCCAGTCTATTCATTCCAATCGACATAAGAATAGTTTCCTGCCCTGACAGAGAACACCACTCAGCATGAGAAGCATCCTCTGACCCTTAGGAAATGCTTGACAGAATGTCCTTCTGTAAATTACATTGAGTTAACTTATTTAACTTATTTCAAGATCCGAGTCATGGTTAGTGCCTTAATTCTAAAAGAAGAGATTTGCCAAGGCTCCTGTTTAACCATAAGGCACATTTCTTTGGCCTAAAAATGATCAATGGATGAAACTGTCAGTATCATATTCTCCCACACTGGAATTTCATAAATTCCATACTCTTTGTTGAACTAATGGAAACAAAATGCAATTTTTGGGAAGTTCTTACAAAAATTCAACCAAATACATCTTCCACTATCTACATTAGATAAATTCTCTAGGTATGGCTATTGCCAGCATGGAGAGAGACCTGTTGGACCTGTCTCCCACACAGTTGTTAAACCTGTGGGGTCCTCCAACACAAAAAAAGGATGACACCATAATTTAGTCTCTGAAACAAGTATTTCAAGCCAGATTGTGAAGAAGGAAGGACTAAACATCATCCAGTGGATGGGTAATTTTTAAATTCTGCTTTCTTGCACATTCATTTTTTTATGTACCCAAGGACTTTTTACTCTCACAGAATTATGCTTTGCTACAGCATGCACAGAACCAGAATGGCAATTTAGGCACTTAATGACATTGTTATGCTAATAGTTGAAAACACCCGACAGAATACTGTTAGCATGCTATTTTTGTATCAGTGTGGCTTATACATGTGTATGTCTTTTTGGATGGGGTTTAGGGGGCTATTCCATTGTCATTTGTTCCTTTTCCCCAAATTCCCTCTCCACAGTTGTTAGGTCTTAACTTTGGCTACTCTTAATTGATTGATAGAGGAGATGGGAGAATGCAATGAAGAGGAGGAGGAAGTAGAAGGAGGAGGAGGAGGAGGAGGAGGAGGAGGAGGAAGTCTTTGGTCAGAAGGGAAGGAAAGGGACAGTGCACTCTTCCTGGCAATGCACCCATATTTCCTTCCCCCTACAAGCCTGGAGCAGCTGCACTTTCCACCTTTGAAGTGCCTCCTCTTCATCCATCTCCTGATCAATAAGCAGCTGCCCTATCCTGGATTTGACAGTTAGAAGGGCAAGGGGAGGACATGGGTGCAGTGTTACACTACACATGCTTGATGCAGCATCTCATCCACTGTCCCCACGTTTCAGTGGTTTGATCCTATTTTTGTTTTTTGCTTTGGTGGGAGGGAGGTGAAAAAAGATGTTGAGAAGCAGAAGTGACAGATCCTGATTGTAAGCAGGTTGCCTGATTGAGGAATGGGAAAGAACAATGAGGTTCTCAGTAGATTCAGAAATGATAGGATCCACTAACCTAAGCCACAACATTCACTTCAGTACACTGGAATTCCAATGGGGTCAAAAATGTCCCTAGATTCACTTACTATATGATTTTAATAATCTTGGTGTCTGAGAGTTAAAATCTCAAGGTGTTTCTGCAAAGTTTTTGAAGACATTTGTATTTATTTTAGACTGGTTCTTATTTTTATTTCTTTTTAAATGAATGAAATAATTTTCTCCTTCATCTTTGCTAGAAATCCTGCTCCCTAAATCCAGGTATCTATCAGAGCAATAAGATTGATGTGCTTAGCATATAGTGTGAAATATTTGGAATATTTACTCCTGCTACTCCTTTACATTCCAAGTTAGGCTAAGGATGTACCTAGGAAAAAGCCCAGTGTTTGCAGACACATCACCACACTTTATTATGTGACAGGACATCAGGTTTTCAGAGTTACCAAGTCAGAATGAAGCATGAGTTCATGGAATAAGTGATTGGAGGGATGAACATGGAGCACTAGATTTCATCAAACAAGAGATTCCCTGATCTTCAGGCAGGAGAGGATAGGTCTTTTTACAATGTTATTGGCATTGTAGTGTACTCAAGGCATACATTTATCATTTTATTGAAGGCCGGGATTTTTCTCTCTGTTAATATGAAATATTCATAGCCATAACTGTCTTGGTGAGGCACAGGGCTGTTTCTCATTAGCAGTGGTTGTCAGGAAAAAAATGAATATGCTGCTGAGTGTTCAGTTTCTGGGAAAACGTGGTTGAAACTTGAGCAGGCCTTTCTCGATTCTGTGCTCGGAGTCAGATGTTTGCAGATGGGATGTTCCCCATTAAGTAATGACTGAGAGCCATATGGAACACATTACAAATCAAAATACTGATTGATGAAGTGCCTGTGGTCAACTTTCTACAGAAATGAGAAATTTGAATTTATTATCACATCAGCATGGGGCTGCTCTCACGTACAATTATGTTCTGTTTGCTCCTATGCTCCGCCCAAACTCCCTCCCCCTAACCCACCACCCCACTTTGCAATTTCTCTAAGTTTCCAAGCAAAAAACAAAAAACAAATGAAGAAGAAGAAGGGGAAGAAGAAGAAGTGGAAGAAAGAAAAAGAAAAAAATTGAACAGAACGTTTGGTTTGGTTTTCTTTATGGTCATTAATTTAACAGATCTAGGATG
Source organism: Urosaurus nigricauda (assembly GCA_034509955.1). Taxonomy (NCBI): domain Eukaryota; kingdom Metazoa; phylum Chordata; class Lepidosauria; order Squamata; family Phrynosomatidae; genus Urosaurus; species Urosaurus nigricauda. The sequence continues at coordinate 351,923,636 of JAOEGL010000001.1, read as the reverse complement.
AGTCAGAACAAACATTCACATAATGTAGAACTACATTATGTAGTAAGGATTCCTTCTTTGGTTTTATTCATTGAATTAGCAGAATTGCATTTACTAGGCATATATATGAAAAAGCATGACTTTGTACTTGTAAAGGACAGAACAGTACTGGTGCCAATGAGAACCCCTTCTATCGTGTATCTATTCATTTTCTTTGAATGAGAGAGTAAGCAGATCTTGGGAAACAGACAGTGACCATATTTGCAGGGATATCCCGAGAGCTGTAGTCCAAAACAGTAACTGCTGAAAAAAATCATAGAATTAAAACAGTACAGCACATTCTTAAAAGGCCTTTCTGTAAAACCCATCTGTTCTCAAAACCATTTTGAAATAAACAGGCCATTGCTTGTTGAAAGAAAGACATCAAAGAGGGGGCTATCATAGCCTCCCTAGAAAAGGAATCTCAGAGCCTAGGAACAGTCATTGAGAAAATTGTATTGCATGTCCTCATTAAATGGGACTGAAGAAAATGCCTTTCCTGAGGATCTCATGCCCCTGGGTCAGGCTAACATGGGAAAATAATATGGGGAGTCTACCAGATAATCTGGATTTAAGCTTTATAGGGTTCTATATGTCACAACCAGCACTTTGAATTGTGCCCAGAAACAAATGCTAGTTGTACTGTTGTAGCAAGGCGGTTGTATCCTCCCTGTAACCAGCACTAGTTAACAATGGGGCTGTTACTCTTTGTACCAGTTGAAATTTCCAAACACATTTCAAGGACAGCCCCCCAAATAGGATACTATAATAATAAATAGAAATCACATGCATGTGCTTATAGGGGAATAAGCCCCATTAGATGTAATGGAGCTTTGTTATGTGTCTACAAGTTGACTTCGACATATGATGACCAATCCTAGGGTTTTCTTGGCAAGTTTTATTGAAAGGAGATTTCCCATTGGTGCAGGAGTGGCAAGTTGGAGAAGGTTACAGTAGGCCCTTGGTATACGTGGCGGCTTCCGTTCCGACCCCGGCCCATACCAAAAACCGCATATACTCAAATTCCTATTGTTCCCAATGGCGGTGTGCGTGCACGGGCGCTGCCATTGGGGCAAAAGTCCCTCTCCTCCCCTCCTCTCCTTTCTTTGCTCCTTCCTCCCTCCCTGCCCCTCCTCCCTGCCTCCTTCCCTTCCCTTCCCTCCCTTTACTTACCTTCTTTTTCTGCTGCTGCCACTGCTGCTGCCACTGTGTGAAAGGCCAGTTCCTGGCATTGGAGGCCTAGCCTCCAGACCTCGCTGCCACTGTCGCAGAAGGGCCGGGGGCCGGTGCTGCAGGCCTCTTGGCCTCCAACACCATCCCAGGCCTTTCTCGCAGGGGCAGTGAAGAGGCCAGGCAGCAGCTCCAAGGCCTTCAAGGCCTCTAGCGCTGCCACTGCCTCCACGGAAGGGCCCAGTGGCACTGTTGGAGGCCAGGAGGCCTCTAGCACTGGTCCCTAGGCCTTCCGTGGTGGTGGAGGCGGCGATGAGGCCTCCAACGCTGCCACCCACCCTTTCACATGGTGGCGGCGGTGGTGGCAGCAGCAGCAGCAAAAGAAAGTGGCAGAAGTTACTTTGAGTAGAAAGAATAACACTAGAATCTTTTCTCTATGCTAATATGGATCAAAACTTAGGGTGCATCTACACTGTAGATAGAATGCAGTTTGACAACACTTTATTATCATGACTCCATCCTACAGAATTCTGGGAAATGAGGGTTGGGAGGCACCAGCCCTCTTTGGCAGAGAAGGTTAAAGACCTTGTAATACAAGGTATGAAGTCTCAGGATTCCATAGGCTGGAGCTGCAGCGTGGTGTCAAACTGCATTATTTCTATAATATAGAGGTACCCTTAGATACTCTGGATATGTTTCTATGATGTTTAGGGATTACTCCTTGTTGTCAATCACCTTGGGGCTTTGTCATCTGCTGAGGTTTGGTTCCAGGATCCCTGGTGGAAATAAAAATCAGTGAGTGCTCAAGCCCCATTAAATACAGTGGTGTAGTAAAATAGTGTCCCCTATATAAAATGGCAAAATGAAGCTTTGCTTTTTGGAATATATATATATATATATATATATATATATTTATTTTCAAGCTGTGGATGGCTGGATCCATGGATAATGAATTTGTGGACTTTGTAGATTTTTACAAAAATTCTGTTTGCACCAAACCCAATGTTTTTGCATGAAACCCTCCACATTTTTTGTGAAAACTCAGATTTATTTATTTTGCAAAAAACAAAACAAAACCATCGGAAATGAAAATGATGGCAGTAGGGAAGAGATCATTTTGCTCCTGCAGGGAGACAAAAATTGTCTTGGCAGTTGACAGTTTTATTGATAAGGTGTCTCCCTTTTTCACTGAATTTGATAAAATTTGTGAATATCCTTTACATCCTTAGAGGCCATTGACACTGAACACATGTTGCTGCCCTTCTCTTCACATATGGGAGACTAAGGCCCTAGACAGACAGGCAGCTAAACATTGCCCCTCTTTGCTGCACACCATGGCCACAGCCACCAAACCACATGGCAACGATACTCAAGCAGGAAGAAACCGCCTAGAGCAGCTTCTTTTTTGAGATGTCATAAGGGCTGCTACACAGCCCTATGATGCTTCTTCCTGCCAGCGACATCCATATGCTGCACATTGCATATGTAATCATGTCGTCCTCCATGTGGACAGGAGGCCGCCATGATGCCAGCACCCATATGTACTAGAGTTTGGGAGTGTGCGGTTGCTGTGCACTTCTGAACCCTAGAATCCCATACGTACCAGGCTTATGTTACATCAGTAGAAGACAACTGCTGCTTGTTAAAAAATCACAAACATAGTGCATTTCAATTGCCCTTTCAAAACCAATGCTTTGCCTTGCCACAGAGATAGCCCACAATGATGCCCAACATCCTGCATCTAAAAGTCATAGCATAATGTTACACTATGAAGTTGCCACAAGGTTGTGAGTTCAGTCCCAGGGCTGCAAGGTTGACTCAGCCTTCCATCCTTTTGTAGGTTGGTAAAATGAGTAACCAGCACTTTGGGGCAATTCGTTTCCAGATTGTAAACTTCTTAGTGCTGAATTCACTGATAAACAGTATAGAAATGTTCATGCTATTGCTATTGCTATTGCTAGTTACATTTCCATCACAGTATGCCACATCATTGCAGAATTACAACTTTGTACAATCAAATGTGCACAACCACATGCAACAATGCAATCAACATACAATGCTCAATGATGTGTAATGCACAACACACAGTGCAGAGTGATGTGTAATGGCACCATATTACTTACTTACTGCTGTCATAGTCTTCACCTGAATATGGACATCATGGATGAACCAACAAATACCAGTTAGAGGCATAAGGGAACTTACACTTATGTAAGACACCAACAGGATGCCAGTCAGTAGAGTGTTGCTGGAGTAATCTCTCCCCCCCCCCCCCAATATTCTGAGGCTTCTAACCATACAAAAGGTAATAAGAGTGGGTGGCAGATAAAATTATGTGCCCCAGTGCTTTAGTAAAAATTTGTAGATCTTTGATGCTGTGTGCCTTGGATCCACTACACCTCTGAATAAGGGGCAGAAAGTGAAAGGGAGCCTATATATTGAACAAAATGTATATTCTAACTAATGAAATGAAGTGAGCTGCCAATTTCTATCGAGTGAAACATGAAGTGTGTAGCTGTGGGTTTTCTGTTGTGTCTATGCATCAAAGATACAGAGGGACAAAGAATTTGTGATTATTTGACACAGAATATTTCAAGCATCATGGCAGAATGGCACCCACTGTTCTACAACCAACAACAAAAGGACAGGGTGTCAATCACATGTACCAAATCACACAAGACCATCACATAAACAGAATAAATAGATAGTTGGCCCTCTGAATTGATAGATTCACCATCCATGGATTCAACCATCCACAGCTTGAAAATATTTTTTTTTTAAATTCCAAAAAGCAAACCTTGATTTCTGCCATTTTATATAAGGAACACCATTTTACTATGTCATTGTATATAATGGGACTTGAGCATTCATAGATTTTGGTATCCATGTGGATTCCTAGAACCAAACCCCAGTGGATACTGTATAATATGTGTGTGAATATGTGTGTGAATATGTGTGTGTGTGTGTGTGTGCGTGCTCCTGTGTATGTTGTTTGCCTTCAAGTCATTTCCAGCTTAGGGCAACCCTAAGGCAAACCTATTGCAGGGTTTTCTTGGCAGGTTTCTTCAGATGGGGTTTGCCACTGCCATCCTCTGAAGCTGAGAGATTGCAGCTTGTCCAGCAGGTTTTCATGGCTGAGCAAGGATTTGACTTCTCCTCTCCAGAGTCATGGTCCAATGCTCAAACCACAACACCACTCTCCAATAACCAATATTATATTTATTGCAAATATGAAATTAGAAAAAAATGAACAAATATATTTATAGTGAAGATGAACAATAGAGAATTGAATATATATATATATATATATATATATATATCTGCTTCTTTTTCATTGCTGATCAGGGGACATGGGGCAAATTTGTTTTCATCTGGAACCCTAAAGCTGCTCAAAACGAAAGGCCAAGAAAGTGTTTACTCTCACTGATTCCTTTCTCAGATATCCTCAAGTTTTCTCACATATCTCCAGGAAAGGCTCAAGAAACAAAAGACAAAATGGTTTCCAATATGGAATTACAATATAAATAATCACGGCTTTAGGTCTACTGACTAATACAAATAAATCCTTGTAGAGTATACATAGGTTGGGCTACAGGTGAGATATGTGAGGCACAGAAAACAAAAGCAGAGTTTGACACGTAATCTGCAGTCAAGTGTACCAGGATAACCAAGACATTGGTTTAAATATATATATATATATATATATGGAATTAGAGTAAATGAAGCATAGTGGAATATTAGCATGGCTTAGGAAAGCTCTAAAGGAACCCAGAACAGTCTGCCAATCACTTGAAAACCACATGCAAGTTTAGCTTTGTTGTTCAGGAGGAATTAGGGCTGACACTGCTGGAGTCTGAATGAAAAATCATTCCCTTGAAGAACATTAAAGCTTTTCTCTCTCCTCACATTTATTGACTTCGGATGGCAAAATGTGGCCTTCACCAGCTTGTTACCACTGTGGTAAGAAAGGCATGCAAGACTTCAGTGGGAATTTGGTTCTCCCAATTAGAACTGGAGGGTCACTTACTGACAGGAGAGAGCTACAGAAAAAGACAACTACTTGGAGTTGTATGGATTAACTTTAAAAAACAGGGGGAATGAATGTTTTAAATTTGACCCTGAATTTACTAAGATTTTGCTCTGCAGAGAAAATGAGGAAGGCAATTTGCAGAGATATATATATTTTAAAAAGGAAATATAACACTGACCTCTCTTTCCCCCTTCTTTCCTCTCTGAGTTTTAGATCTTACACTTATCATATCTTGAAAATGATTTCCAAAACTTTTGATTTGTCAGTGAATTTCTAGAAGTTACCCCAAAGCAGCTGCTTTCATATACTCTACAGAAAAAGATAGCTGCACTTTTTATTGCTATTCCTTTTAGAATAGCCATGTGTCCTGTTTTACAGAGGATAAGTAGCTTTCTCTTTGAAGGTATCCTTCATTTGCAGGCTGTCCAATTGTGAAAGATAAAACATGGTCCATTAACAGATAGCATCTGGACAGCTGGAAAGATATGTGGGACCCTTTCACAATTATAGCACTATGATTCCACATTCACTGCAATGGCTGCAGCCTATGGAATCCTGGGAATTGTAGTTTGATCAGACACCAGAGCTCTCTGGCTGAGAATTCCAAGTACAGTATATAGTAACTACACAACCATGGTGATATAGGGTGCATCTACTCTGTAGAAATAATGCAGCTTGACACCGCTTTAACTGCCATTGGCTCCATCCCACAGAATTCTGGGATTTGTTTTGGCAGAGAAGGCTAAAGGCCTTGTAAAACTACAAATTCCAGGATTCCCCCCAAAAAAAAAGAAAAAAAGAAAAGAAAAAAAAAAGAAAAAAGAAGCTACAATACTTCAAGTAGTGTAAAACTGCAATATTTCTATGGTGTAGATGTTTCCATATATTATATATCTATGTAAAGTGAAATAATTATGTCTAATTTAGCATGTTTCATTCTCTACTCACATACACTGTAGCATACACAAATTTTTAGACAAATCTGTTCCTCCTCTCTGGCTCCATTTTGATGATCTCTAACTGGCAGCCCTAATCTATTATGATCCACAATATTTATTTCTATACTTCAAATCAACAATTCCTGGCTTTGGGCTTTGATGTTCTTAATTTGACTATCATTTTAGGACATGAACCCCTCCAGTAAAAGAATTCAAAAATATAGCTTTGTTAGTCTGTTGAATCAGTGTGTAGAGAGATCTTGTAGCACGTTTGAGATTAATTGAAAGAAAGAAGTTGGCAGCATGAACCTTCATGTACTAAAGTCTACTTTAGTCACCACCCTTGCTATGTTTCCATAGGCAAGTTAAGACTTTTAAAAATCTTCCACAGGCCTATGAGGACTAACTGCTTAACTAAATTTGGTATAACAGAATTGTGCTGTACTACAGTACTATTACTATTACTAAGGAAAGTTGAAGATGAAAGTGCAAAGGCAGGCCTAATGCTGAACATAAAACAAAAATAATGACCATGGAAGAAAAATATGAATTCAACCTAGACAATGCGGAAATCATAATAGTTAAAGATTTCCCTTAACAAGCATCAAATATTAATCAGAATGGAGTATGCAATCAAGAAGTAAGAAGAAGACTAGGAATGGGAAAGACAGTGATGAACGAACTAGAAAAGATTCAAAAGAATAAAGATACAGAACTTAGCCATAAAGTTAGAATCGTCCAAGCCATTGTACTCTCCATCGTCATGTACAGATGTGAAAGCTGGGCAGTAAATAAAGCCAGTAAGAAGAAAATCAACCCATTTGAGATGTGGCACTGGAAAAGACTGCTGAGGATACTGTTGGGAACCAAAAAGACAAACCAATGGGTCCCTAAACAGATCAAGCCTGAACTCTCCCTGGAAGCTAAGATGAGGAAACTGAGACTGGCATACTTAACACCATTCCGTTCTCCTTTTGTGTCGTGTCTTCTTAGATTGTTAGCCTGAGGGCAGGGAACCGTCTAATTAAAATAATATTTGTAAGCCGCTCTGATAGCCTTTAGGGCTGAAGAGTGGGGAATAAATAAATAAATAAATAATTATGGCCACATCGGGAGAAGACAGGATTCATTAGGAAAGACAATAATGCTAGGAAAGGTAGAGGGTAGTAGAAAGAGAGGAAGACTAGATGGATAGAATCAATCAAGGAGGTCACAAGTATGAATTTGCAGGCCCTGAACAGAGCAGTGAATAATGGGAGGCTTGGAGAAGTCTCATTCACAGTGAGTCAGGATCGACTCGAGGGTATTTAACCAACAACAATCTCTCTGTGGTTTATTTGTTGTTTTAATAGCTATGGTTTTTTATAAACTGGTATTAATTTTATGTATAGTTTAATTACAGTATATTTTAAACTTTTGAAGTGGGTTTTCTGAGCCAGAGTGTGTGTGACATCTCTAAGGTCATCCTGTACATTTCTATGATTCAGCAAGGATTCAAACCCAGTATATTTAACTAATTTATCCTCTTTTAACAAATAATTGGTGGTGGCGGTGTGTGTTGGGGCTTTGGGGAAAGGCAGTGGGGGTGGCAAGGGCTACACAGAATCACACTTAAATCCACATTCCCATTTCAGTCTGGCGTCTCAAAAATGATCCTGTTCCTTAAACTTTGCATCCACCTTTATCTATGACTCAGGAATACATGGTCGATGATCTCCGTCTGGGCATCGACAGGGGTAGCGTGTCCCTGCTGGTGCTCTTGGACATCTCAGCGGCTTTCGATACCATAGACCATGGTATCCTTCTGGAACACCTGGCAGAGGTGGGAATCGGGGGCACTGTACTCCAGTGGTTCCGGTCCTACCTCTCTGGGAGGTTCCAGATTGTGCAGCTGGGGGACGTGTGCTCCGATAAGAGGGCCCTCATTTCTGGGGTCCCTCAAGGAGCCATTCTGTCCCCCATGCTCTTTAACATTTACATGAAACTGCTGGGAGAGATCATCCGGAGACATGGGGCGCGGGGTTATCAGTACGCTGATGACACCCAAATAGTTTTCTCTATGTCTCCGACTGATGCAGTGACCAGGGATGGCGTCGCTCCTCTTGTGGCCTGTCTGGAATCGGTAATGGACTGGATGAGGGAAAACAGACTCAGCCTGAATCCAGAGAAAACGGAAGTACTGATGATAGGTTCCCCCGGCCCAGGCATGGAAGTGGTTCCACCTGTCCTGGGCGGGCTCACGCTTCCCATTAAGGACACTGTACGCAGCTTGGGGGTGCTTCTTGACTCGTCGCTTCACCTTACTTGTCAGGTGGATGCGACGGTCAGGAGCACCTGTTTTCAGCTTCGGCTGATACGCCAGCTGCGTCCCTACCTGGACCGGAGGGACCTTGAAATGATAGTACACGCTCTGGTAACCTCTCGATTAGATTTCTGCAACGCGCTCTACATGGGGCAGCCTTTGTATCACACTCGGAACCTGCAATTAGTGCAGAATATGGCGGCACAGGTGGTCACTGGTGCTCCCAGGGCCGCCCATATAACACCCATATTGAAAGATCTTCATTGGCTGCCTATTCGCTTCCGGGCTCAGTACAAAGTGCTGGTCATTACCTATAAAGCCCTAAATGGCTTGGGCCCAGGGTACCTTAAGGACCGCCTCTCCCCACATAATCCGCCCCGCACACTTAGATCTTCTGGGCAACAGCTACTTAGAATTCCAAAGGCTAAACTATCTATGACCACGAAGAGGGCGTTTTCTCTCTCAGCCCCCAGCCTTTGGAATTCGTTGCCCCCTGAGCTCCGTCTGGCTGCCTCCCTTACTTTATTTAAGAAGGGGTTAAAAACATACCTATTTGAGCTTGCATACCCCTGATTTCCACCCCCCCCCCCACTGAGATCCTTCCCCATCTCCCTCTCCATACTACAAGCTGCTCTGCTATATTTTTAATGTCATGTTTTATTTGATTTTTAATCTTGTATTGTTTTTATATAGCTTTGTTTTAGCTTTTTAATTGGAATGTTTTAACTATGTATGTTGTTTATGTTGTTCTCCGCCCTGATAGGTAGGAAGGGCGGTATAGAAATAAAATTTATTATTATTATTATTATTATTATTATTACATTGAGGTACTTCTCCTCCCACAAACCTATTTTTAAAAGGGGGACTAAAAAAGTTTTTTTTAAATGTAGAAAATTGTGAATATAAAAAACTAAAACACAATTGTGAACCGAGTGTTCTAAATTTAAATTATTTAAAGAAGGCTTCTGACTGTTCTACTATTAAAAATCTCTTTTAATAGTTGCAGCTTATTTTCTTTAATTAAACTACTTTGAGAAGTATTGAAATGTAATCATTGTTCTAAAAGGCCTTATTGTTTATGTCTTTTGATCAGTCTTGCTTTTTGGCAGAAAGCTGCATTTCAGTATTCTTGAGAGGGATGAGTAGGTTTTTGACTGCCATCCAAGGCTTTTGTTGGTAACAGTATATGTCTATGATCCTCAAGATGTAGATAGATACCATCTTATTTCCTCTCATCAAATGTTCTCATAATAAATGCACTTTTTGTTATGTTATATTATACACTGTCCAGTGAGTTCCTAGAGAAGTAAATGAGTTTGGGAGGAAAGAGAACATATTCTATTTTCTTTCTCCCAGAGAGAGCGAGAAAGCAAGCAAGAGAGCAGATCATTGCAGACAGTGCATATTTTCAGAACAGATGATGAAAAGATTTAGATTCATTCCTGAAACTGTGAATATTAATATTTTGTTATAATGTACAGCAGAAATATCTGACTAAGAGCTCCAAAGCCAAATCCAACCCTCCACCTCCAAAACAGCTCGGAGACTCTAATCAATTTTTAAAATAAAGGCATCATGAAAAAATAATATTGCTTGGTTTCACTTGAGAAGAAAATAAAATTGATTCCAAAAGTTACAAGTGATTCCACATGTTAGTGTTATCTCTGCTTTTGATTTTTTGATGCAAAATGCCCTGACTCATAGGTGCTTGGAGAAACAGTGAGAAGCCATGTGCATTTCATATAAATTTTCTATGTTGCTGTTCCATGTCCCATCATCTATGGCTCATTCTGTAAAAGCATGCTCCATCCAGTTCTCCAAAGCCCTTATAACGAAGTATTTATAATAATAATAATAATAATATGATTTATTTCTATACCGCCCTTCCATAGATCAGGGCGGTGTACACCATATAAAAACCATTAAAACAAGCCGGTTACAATAAAACAATAAAACAGTAAAATCAGTAAAACAATAAAATCACAATTCTCAATACAAGTGCTAGTGCATATGCAGCAGCAGAACAGTGGGCGGCATTACAACAGGCTAATAAATAAAAGTCCATTCAGCGATAAGCCTGGTTAAATAAATAGGTCTTTAAGTCCTTTTTATATTGAGCAAGGGAGGGGGACAAGCGGAGATCGATAGGTAGAGAGTTCCAGAGACAGGGGGCAGAGATGGAATATGCCCTCTTCATCGTACTCGCTAATCTAGTCTCCGGAACTCTCAGTAACCACTGTCCAGAAGACCTAAGTGTGCGGGGCGGATTGTATGGGGAGAGACTTTATTATAACTATTACAGAGATACTGAATTCAAGAAATACATTATCTAGAGATTGGTGACTGAAAAACAGCATGTCCTATAGCCATGGTGGCAAAACTATGACAAGTGTGACAGAGATGGCACACCAAGCCATTTTTTCAAGGTACACAGAGGGCAGAGAAGCCATTTTTTCAAGACAAGGAGAAGACGCATGCTGTTCCTTCTCTTCCCGGCTGTCCTGGGCCTTCAGCTGTCTGTATAGAGAGTCAGATGAAGGCCCAGGAGGGCAGGGGGAAGAAGTCCTGCCCAGGAAGTCCCACCTCCAATGCTGGGTAACAGTGCTAGAATGCCTTTTAGTTTGGGCACTCAGTCCCTAAAACCTTTGCCATCACTGGCCTAGAGCCCTCGTGGTGCAGTGGTTAAATGCTGGTACTTCAGCCACAATGTTGTAAGTTTGATCCTAGAGAAGGGCTCCATGCCTTCCATCCTTTCGCAGGTCAGTAAAATGAATATCCAGCTTTGGGGGGCAATTGCTTACACACTGTAAACAGCTTTGGGAGTACTAGTTCACTGATAAGTGATATAGAAATGTACTTGTTACTGCTAGAGAGGGTTAACCAACCTAGAACTATAGATCTGTGGAGCTGGAAAGGCCACGTCAAAGGACATCTAGTTCAATTCTCTGCCGATGCATACTAAAGCATTCAGGGTGTAGGGGTGAAGGTAAAAGAGGGAATTGCTCTCCCAAATAGGAATTCTGCCCTCCCCAATGAAAATTTTCCACTGTAGTAACATAAACTCAGTTGATTAATTCAGAAGAACAGTTTAGGCATCTGATGAAAAGGGGCAAGCAAAGGTAACAAGGCAATGCAAAACATAACAAATATAAGTGGAACAGTGGAATGGAGTGGTGGACTCTCTATCTGTGAAAGTCCTTAAAAAGAAGTTGGGCACACATCTTTCAGGATTGCTTTAGTTATGTATTCCTGCAAGGCTTACACTGCAAGTTAAAACAAAATAGCTGAGATAGGATATGGTTCAAAAGGTTTTTTTTAAAAAAATAATCCAATCAATCACATTGAACATGAGTTTATAAATAATTAAATACACATATAAAAAAGAGCAGATATGCTACATATCCTTTTAGTTTAATTAGATGAAAAGCTGGTGATCTGTTTAAACAAGAATTTATTTGCCTGATGTAGCGGGGGGGGGGGGGATCTACCACCACCACTTAGAAGGTGGTTCCATAAGATAGGAGCATCTAGTAGAAAGGTTTTCAGTAGCTCCTTCAATTTGTTTGAAGACTAATGAAACAATACTTCAATTTCTTTTCAAGGAGAAGGGATGATAATCATGGCCAGATTAAGTGGACTGGAGTTATTTGTGCAAATTCCTCTTTCAGGCTCAGAGGAGGAGGATAATTACTCTGACATAGGGATACTCCCTATGCTTAGGTCCCAGCTGGAACCTCAGAAACAGTGATGTCACTTACCCACACACCTCTTAAGCTCTGTAGTTTGAAAATTAAACTAGAATGGGTTGTAAATGCATACCCTCAAAATATTTCACAAGTGAAAATAGGTAAACATGTAGCCAACAACATCCAAATGTGGTAGAGATGACAAACGTTATTAATGAGGAAGAACACACACAATTAGGAGAGGCTGCTGCAGTTTACCTTTGCCTAAGTCTGCTGGAAACAGCAGGATTCTGGTCCTACTCTCCCCATCTCCCTGAATTAATTGAGTGCAAACTGCTTTTGACTTTGAAGACAGTTTGCATCAATTGAAGTAGGCTAAGGATAAAGGGGGGAGGGAGTGGGAGGAGGAGAAAGAGACAAAAGCAGCTGGAAAAGTGGGCTCACAGAGAATAAATCAGGACTGTTTCTCCCAAACTGGGATAGCTAAAGCATATGCTTCTCAGGGTCTGAGGTATGGGAGGCCTGGATTCCAAGGTGGGCTGCCAGGACTGGGGCCATAAATGGTGAGCACAGAGAATCTTATGGGGCAGAGGTGGGAAGCAAGATCAGGAAACAGACCTATGTCTAACAACACAGCAAGGCAGAAGTCCAGGAGGCAAGAAACAGAGTCAGGAGACAGACCAAGGTGTAAATACAGCAAGGCAAGGCAAAATGCAACCAGAGCAGCTACAGGCAACAGAAGACCATGTTGCTGTGGAAAGGGTTGAGAAGCCAGTGCAGCCCTTAAATGGCTGTACCTCCACCTGCCCCAGCTGCCCTGCATGAGTAGAGCCAGCTGTGCCTGTTGGCTTAGCCTCCTAGGACTCTGGCAGCTCAGGCCTGGCCCTGCAAAGACTTTGGCAGCAGGACTCCAGCAGCCAGTAGTCCTATCCTGCAATGACTTCCACTGGTGGACCCTTACAATGCTACTTAGAGATGCAAATAATTTAGTTTGAAACCTCTGTATAGAAAAGCACAAATGTTATGTTATGGCTTCCCCTCAGGACATGATATGGCTTTTAAGATTTTTTTAAAAGGATGTTAACACATGTACCCAATGATCAGTGGTAAGGTAGAATGGACAGATAACTAGTTCTTGATTTTATCCCAAAGTCTGGCCCTGTTCACTCCTTTTTCCTTCTGATATCAAATTGATATCTAAAGGGATGTTTTAGGCAGGTAACCAAGAAGGCAGCTGCAGTGCAGGAAACTAGCCATGCCATATAAGGACTTCCAGGACCACATTTGGAGATCCTGCTGCCTCAGCATGAGGAGGTGATGGTGATTGATAGACCTAGTGCTTACACATGAACACTAGTTCAAGATTACCTCCATCTGAGAGTGAGACTCATTTACCAAGGGACATTTATGATGATTGTCCAGTTCTTTACACACTTCCAGTTCTATTCTTCCCTCCTGGGATCTTCATTTTAATCCCCAAATTTATCTCAGGATGCATTCTGCCCTAGAAATATACCTGCCTAGACACTACCAAATTGGTCTTGTTGAAGTCAGACCAACACTGTCAGTATCTCACCTGACTCCTCAGCATTGCTGGTGGCATGCTTAACCACCTTTATTTCAAAGAATTTTCTGACTGGAACCTCTGTTTCTGGAACCAGGTACAGTATTAACTTCTGCAATCCTGAAAGTCACTATCTTCTACTTCCTTTTATATCATTAGTTCTTGTATGTGTCTGTGAGTGTGAATTTCCCTTTGTTGTTATAAATAAAACTACATTTGGACCTTGTATTCTGGAGTTCTCTTTCTTGAAACCAGTATACACAGGCTTGATCCCTGCTTTTAGTTGCCCAAAGTCCTCTCAGAAGCTTTAAGTGAGCTAATATAATTCCCCTATTAAATATTAGTTGTGGGTGCCCTTTGTGACATTTTGGTTAACACTGGTGTTTTAATCTTCCAGCTTTTCTTAGATTTATTTCTTTGTTTATGGCACTTATATATCATCTTTGAGCTACCCAAGTAGGTTGTTCCCAAGTAGTTTTTCCTTTGCTCATGCATAGTGTTTTGGCAAGGATTTTAGTTCCGTGGAAGCAAGTGATATCAGTTCTCTATGATCCTTTTGAGATTTTTGGATATTGTGATATAATGAAACGTTAACATAAAAACTATTTTGGGTAAACAAGATTTGTGAAAGAATTTCTTTGTTACCTTTACGAGGGGGAAAATTCTCCCTCAAAAATAAATCTATAAAGAAAATTAAATTGTAATCATTACTTTCCGTGGTACAAAAATGAATTGAATAACAATTGGTGCCATCTTCGCATCCTACTCAGAAGAGCAGAAGAAATAGCTGATGTTCTAGGACGAGAGGGCAGGAAATTGATAGCCAATCAGAACACAAGGATGGAACGGGGGCTTGTTGGAATATCACACTGAACTCACCTGGAATGGACCAGTAACATTCCTACCGCCTGAGAACCCTTTTAACAGTTCTCACTCTGGGACGGGCGTGGGACACTTTAAGCACCAAATGGCACCTGGGCGGGAACCCTGCCGTGTGATATACTGTGTTCTGTTCCATTCTTATTTAGAACCCAGAACGTTGCCAGAACACAATGCGATAAACTTAATGATTTCATCGTTTAATTAGGACACTGGGAAACCAAATTTTAATCTCCACTCAGCTATGGAAACCCACGGTGGGATCTTGGGCAAATCACACCCTCTCAGCCTCAAAGGAAGACAAAGGCAAGCCCTCTCTGAACAAAAGTTGTCAAGAAAACATTGTGATAAATTCACCTTAGGTTTACCAGAATTTGGAAACAACTTGGAGGCACACACCAACAACAAATAGGTTTTAATGGTGTGGAGCAATTTAGCCACAAATTTCCCAGTTTAAGTGGCTTGTCGATCTATGGATCTCCACACTTCTCTCTCTCTCTCTCTCTCTCTCTCTCTCTCTCGTGTGTGTGTGTGTGTGTGACAGAGAGTGCTGTTAGATAGTCTCTAAGGGGGTGAACAGACCACCCCTTTCAGCACTGGATCAGGGCTGCCAAAACTACATGTCATGGCCCACAAAAAGTGCCTCCTTTTTGTACTGCAGAAAGAGCACCATAGCTGCTGGTACTGTGGCTTCCGTATAGTGGGGTGCATGGTGTCATGCTGGCATGGGTGTGGAGTCGGGGCATGCATTGTGCAGATGCCACCCCACTCTGCCCCAATACTGGCCTTTGATGCCAATCTGTTGAGGCTCTAAGATAGTTAGGTCTTTCTGCTTCCTTCCTTTTGAAGCCACTTCTACAAGCAATGGGAACAAAATGCCAGGGATCTGTATTTTTAATAGACTATAATAGTCCAGACAATAATAGCCTGGACAGCAGCTACCTGCTAGGGATATTCTAGGTGGAAATCCTGCATTGAGCAGAGGGTTGGACCCCATGGCAGCAAGGGCCTCTTCCAGCTCTGTGGTTATACAATCCTAACATACCCTTTGCAGGGCATGAAAGTCCTTCTAAATGAAGGTGATCTGTCTCTTAAGTTCATTTTATCTGGAAAGCCATGTAGGGTTCTGTCTCCAGTAATGGTTGCTAGCTTACTTCCATATCTAGAAGTCCTCTTTAAGAGACCCTGTAACCAAGCACAGATTATCCCTATTCCTATCTTTGTCCAGTTATCCTGAGACAATAAATGTAGGGTTTTTTCCCCCCTTACTAGAGCACCTTACTAGAGCATCAAAATTAATGACTCATCTTTCTACTATAAACTCTCATTGCACCAGCCCATTGAACTCTGCTAGCAGAAATACCACATTTCTTACAAATATGTCTGAGCACACAATCTGTGGGTCATTGGGACAGTGTGTTTAGAACATTTACATCAGAGGAAGTGTACATGCCCTTTGAGGCCTTCTGACTTCAGAATTTTGGAAACCTCACTGCACATTCTGTGTAAAGAAAATTCCACTTCAGCACTCTGCTCCTCTTCTTCACCCCTTTAAAAGTGCTCCTATTTATTCTCAAGAGTGAATTTAACTGACACATTTTGTGTCAGTTAATCCAAAGTAGTGGTTATGGAATCCACACATTCTGCCAGACTTTAGCTTGCTCTTCTCCAGCTGCCAGAAACAATGATTCTATATGATTTATCAGACCAGTTACAACATTAGGGCAGAGTTCGGTATTCTCAGGCTGTTCATCGATTGCAGCTACTGTTGGCAGGGATTTCTCATGACAGTGGATGCTGTTTTAAGACTTGGCTGGCCTATTTACCACATGGGAAGGACCACCCAGTATCATGCTTGGATTCCTCCTCTCCATGTTCTATGGTTACCTTCAAAACTGTGTCTACCAAATACAATTTATCTATTTATTTATTTGATTTATAGCCCACTTTTCTCCCAAAATGGGATTCAAGACAGCTGGTGGATTCAAGGTGGTGCTGGGGAATTTGTGGCCAGGTAGCATGGATCCAGAAAGTGTGTTAACTAAGAATAAACCTGCTGGATGAGGACCTTTTAGTCCCATCCATTTAGGCAGCATCTGCACTGCAGCTTGAACCTCTTTAACTGCTATGGCTTAATGCTACGGAATTCTGAGATTTGTAGTTTTATGAGATATTTAGATTTCTCTGTCAGAGAGCTCTGGTGCTACAACAAACTATAAATCCCAGGATTCTATATCATTGAGCCAAGTAATTAAAGTGGTGTCAAATTGCTTTATTTCTGCAGTGCAGATGTAGCCTTAGTTCAGCAGCCCATCTCTTAGAGCACTGTTGGTGAACCTTTTAGAGATTGAGTGCCCAAACTCAAAGGCATTCTTACACCAGGTGTTTCCTGGTGTGTGACTTCCGGGGGGGGGGGGATGGGACTTCTGGGGTGGGGTCTTCTGCCTTCTGGGAGAAGGACTTAACCAGAGACAACTGAAGGCCCAGGAGGGCAGGGGGAAGAGGAGGAACAGGCGCGCACCTGTTCCTCCTCTTCCTGCCATGCTGGGCCTTTAGCTTCCTCTGCAGAGGCAGGTAAAGGCACTGGAAAGTGGGGGAAGAGGAGGAACAGGACCATACCTGTTCCTAGTCTTCCCCTGCCCTCTTGTCTCCCCACATGTTCTCAGAAATGGCTTCATGTGCCAGAGAGGGCACACATGAGATAGGTTCACCACCATGGACCTAGAATGACCATCAGATACTTACCTATGGGAATGCCACAAGCTGGACATAAAAGGAAATAGCCATCTTTCCTTATCATTGCCCAGTAGCTAATACTCTGTGGCACACTGCCTCTGAACTGGAGCAGTAGGGTGGATGAAATCACTGCAGAGTTCCTCATGTTAAACTCATAAACAGTGTCTATCATTAGACATGTATGGACTCATGTATTCTGAAGGGACCTTTTAACCTTTGTAGTGCATTTTAGACAGATTGGAATCAGTAATCTACATCCACATAGATTTATCTAAAAGGGCATTTTACTGAACATATAAGAATCAAAGGGCCCATTCCCACTTGCGGAAAAATCCTCATTGGAACAGGGCTATGCTTCTCTTGGGAAAGTGATTCCAAAAGGCCCCTCATTCACACTATGAAAAGGGACCTTGTTTGGAACTGCTTTCTTAGCCAGGAACTCTTGTCATTCCCACTGGAGCTGCCATGTAAGGTGACAGCCCTTAGCCTCCCAACCCCTTCCCGCAGGGGAATTTTTTTATGGGGGGGTATTGATCGCAAAATCGATCTTGTGCATTTGCAATCTTGTGCATTTGCAATCAGTATATCTCCTGGCTGGGGAAGACGGGCTTTTGTTTCCGGCAGCTGATGGGCCCATGCTGCTCCCGGGGCTGATGGGGCTGGCAGCAACAGCAGCAGCAGCCCCGCCAGAAATGAAAGCTCACCCTCCCTGGCTGGGAGCAGCACGGGCCTGGTGTAGGGCAGCGGCAGTGGCAGCCTTTTTCTCTGCACCACTTTCGCTGCTCCTGAATTGGAGGGGCCTTCCGTTCCCTGTCGGAAGCCCCCTGAGTCCCGGGAGCAGCAGCAAAGGTGGCAAGCAGCAAGAACGGTAAGGAGGGAGAGAAGAAAAGAAGGAAGGAAGGAAGGAAGGAAGGAAGGAAGGACCCCTCCAGGAGTAATTGTGTGTGTGTTTTCATTTTCTTCATTATACTGATTGGAAATGCACAATGCAGCAAATGCACAAGATTGCAAATGCACAAGATTGATTTTGTGATCAATACCCCCCCCCCAAAAAAAACCCCACAATTCTGATCAGCGTTCCCACTTACTGGAAATACTTCAGAATCGTGTTTTCCCAAAAAACACCACTTCAAAACTAGTGTTTGGAAAGCCCGGGCTATTTGCTTTTCATCTGGTCCTTTCCTCCACTGATCGATCCGATGAGGATCGGAAGTCGATTCGAGTGTGGACGAGGGTCATATAGCCCACATCACACTTCGAATCAAAATGTAGTGGGAATGGGGCCAAAATATACACAGTGATTGCACTGGGAAACAGCAGGGCTTTCTAGATTGGCAGGAAAGTGTGACATGAAGTTGCCTTTTCCTTAATGCTTAGCAGCTACACTGCAAGCCCCAGGTGTGCATTTAAAAGGTACAAGGCAGCTAGACTGAGGGGTGTGGGAACAACTTATCTGAAGTCTTTTCTGTGGCTCAGCAGCTACATTGGAAGCTGTCAGAATGCTACAAACACAGGCAGAGCAGCTGCAACAGCAGCAATGAACGCGGCTTTTAGCCACGCTGAACCTTTAATTTTTTTTCCTTGCTGGCTGCGAACTGCGCAGGTGCGCAGTTCCCCACCGGCAGCCGGCTGGGAACTGTGCAGCTGTGCAGGTTTGCCGGCCAGCTGGGAACTGTACAGCTGTGCAGGTTTGCGAGCTGCTGGGAACTGTGCAGCTGCGCAGGTACACCATACAAACAATTATACAGTTATGAGGATCTGTCAAATTATCATTGCAGTTTCTCTGCTTTTTTAAACTGTGCAGTTGCACTGGTGCATCATGAATCAACTCCTTTATTTTGTGAATGAATTGACATGTTATGCGCAGTAGAATAACAGTTACAGCATCCCAGAGTCCCTACTGCGCATGTCTAGGGTTCTGATTAGGGCTGGAGCTAGGGTTTGGGAGCTTTAAAAAAACTGCGCAGTTAAACCCCAGCTTTTACACCTGCAGGGCATTGAGCGTTTTAATTAGAAGTGAACTCCACACCACACATGCTCCCAACTCACAATCCATTATGATCCGCACCTGTATCGCTGCCTTTAAATGGGCACTTTAAAGATACAGTGGCCCCTTTAACTGCGCAGCTGCACAGCAGCCTTTAGATGGAGCTGCACTGTTCTGCAGTTTTTTAAACACCTTTCTAAAGGCGCTTCTTCTCCCCTAAAATGCAAAAACAGCATTTTCATGGCACACTTTCCCTTTTTCTCATCTAAAGGCTAGACTTTCATGCAGCCATGAACACACTTCTTTTTGCCAATCTATATCAGGCCAGCAGTTATTAAGGCAGAGCTTCATAAATGCCAAATAATACATTGATAGTGCAATACAGAAGCAAACCTGCAAAGCTGGGAGTGTTTTTAAGGTTCAGGGTGCTACAAAAATATCTGTGGTGCTAAGGAAGACTGAGTTCATGGTTTGGGACTAAGGAATCTGAAGTTTAAAGGGTGCTAAGAGGAGAATGAAGAGAGAAGTTCACAAAACAGTGTGAGCCAAGATGGTAAAGTCTTTTTCCTAAGATACACACACTTAAAAGAAAAGGGAAGGGAAAATATTTTCAAAATAGATTTAGGGGAAACAAAGGTCACCTGTGTCTCACATAATTGGCAGTGTAATAACCAATGCAAATAGAGATGGGATAGACCAAGATAAAACTCTGCATGCCTTGATCTTGACAATGAATACATTTGCATTGTTGACTCCATCTTTATTCAAGTCCTGGCATTTGTGAGCACACAAACTTGCACAGAATCAATGCAGTTTGACACTGCTTTAACTGCCATGGCTCAGTGCTATGGATTCCTGGGTTCTGTAGTTAGTTGTGGCACCAGAACTCTCACAAAACTACAAATACCAGAATTCTGCACCCCAGGAACTGTGTTTTCCATCCCTGCTTCTTATCATTTCTTTGAGTTTGGTCAGACAGGATTCCAGGAGTCTGTCGTGTAAGCAAGCTGAGAAACTGTTTCACAGAGCATGGAGTAGGCTTTCTTGACTGGCATCCATATTTTTTGTGGGGTTTTTCGGCTATGTAGCCATGTTCTAGAAGAGTTTCTTCCTGACGTTTTGCCAACCTCTGTGGCTGGCATCTTCAGAGAAATGTTTCACAGAGCCTTTAAAAATCAGCTTATCTCAGCTCTGCATAGTGTCCAGGACATGGATAAGACGAAGAAGAGAAATGCTCAGTTTGTGTCTGATTTGATGAAAGTTTTTCCTTTGTTTAACAGGCACATTGGGTCATAAAAATCAAAACTCTGAACATCCTGCTGCTCTCTGCTTGGAATATTTTCTAAGGGAAGGAGCGGGGGTGGTTGAAGACTGGTGTTTTTTTAATATCCAAACAATAATCAAGATTTTGAATGGTGTTGATTACTTTGGCAGCTATTTCCCTTAAACTTCTTCCACACTTCTTTCTCTACACTAAACAAGCCTGAGATAAGTGGCCCACAGAATTATGATTATTCCAAAAAACTGGCAAGGAGTCCTCCTAGCACTATATGTATAATATTGGTATTGCAAATGATAAAGATGATAATAATCCCGTTGTTTGCTACAATGGAGCAATGTCTTTTTAAACAAGCTGGAAGAGAGGAGGGGTGGAGAAGGGTGCTCACGTATTTCTTTCTCAGTCTTTGGGGGGCAAATTGTTTCCACATCCATTTTGGTCACAGCTAATGAAATACAATACAGACCCTCTCCATCTTTTCAATCCCCCCGCCCCATCTCCCTTACCCTCCGTCTGTGTTTTTACTCTAACTGGTCTTTGTATTTCCTTTACTTATTCCAAACAGACAGATTTGTTCTCTGGCATCCACCTTTTGTTTTCAATAGGGCAGCTCTCCCAGTGAAGGAGTCATGAAGTATGGGGGAGAGAGCAGCAATTCTCCAGTCTTCTCCCTAATCAACCCCCCAACCCATCCATTTTTAAAGATCTCTTCTGTATCACCATCCCCCCCCCCCATATACCCAGAGGACAAATCTGGAACCCATCTAAAAAAATGAAATGTTTGTGGAAATTGCAGCAGATCTGCTTACTCAGACTCAGAGCAAGGGAAAAACAACAACTACAAAATGGGTCACAAATCCTCTGAGTTGAAAATGTTCATTTTTTGGTACTACAACTCCCAGAGTCTTCAGCCAACATAACTGTGATGGCTTGGGAGTGCGGGAAAGTGTCTAAATTCCATTCCCCCATTCGCTGCAAATCACTGATGCCTTTTATTTACCCTGGACATGTCCTATACTTGGGAACATGTGGAGGTGGGGAACAGCGTGAAGAGACTTGATAAGTCTGAGTAGAACTAGCTAATCATACTTTGTGGAATACAGCAAGAAGATGGCTTATGGAGGAAAGATTTTAAAAAAGAGGTTTGTCTGCCAAACAATAAAAAAGCCCATTAGGAATGGAGAAATGGTTAGGGCTAGGAATAGACAGTGAAAGGGAATTTTGATTTGATGGGAACGGAGAGTGAGAAGGGAGCTTGAAGGGCAAGAGCTACTTTTTTTTAAACTAAAGTATTACATTATGGTGCTTATAAAGCTCATGTAATGCTAGATATGTAATGTGTGTGTTAAATAATGAATGTTTACTATTTTTTTTTATATCTGTGCCTGGATATTTTCATTTAAGAATTAATAAGGATAATCAGCAACACATTACCAAATTGTACCTACGACTAAACACATCTGTCTGTCCAATATAACTTTCACCTTGGACTCCTACAACTGTGATTTAATGGGAGAAGGGCAAGGTAAATGATAGGATCTCAGTGATTAGAACTGCAGAGCCAATCTGGAAAGGACATCTATTACAGTAAGGACCTTATCACACGTCGGAAATTGGAAGTATAATCTAATGGCAATCCGAACGCAATCATGGGTTTTACGTTATTGTGAATTAAAGCATCTCACGCAATTTCGGGCAAAAGGGAAGTCATTCAGAATGCAATCATGGATTTTACGTTATTGAGAATTAAAGCATCTCACGCAATTTCGGGCAATGGGGGGTCATTTTCGGGTAATGGGAAGTCATTCTGAACGCATTCCGAATGCAATAGGAATTCACGTGAATTCGAATTGGCTCCAATTGGCTCCATTTGCAATAAAGAGAAATTTCTCCCGTCTGATAAGGTCCAAAGAGTCCTTAATATTCACATATGGTTATCCTTTCAATTCCTCTCTTGTAGATCACACTCATTTGCTGCCTGGGCAAATGAACCCACCATTTAGACAAAACTCAGTGGACTGCATAATATGGCAATAAAGTACTGGTTGGGGTGGGAAATAAAAGCATTTTTGGAAGCTAGACATGTGGCTAAATGCACTCAATAACCACAGCAGTTGCCACATTCCTGTTCATGTCCCATCCTAGGTGAACTTCCCTATTACATAAGTCCACATGGGGAGCTTTTTTGAGGCCCTATGCTGCCACTCTAGTGAAACTAGAGATTTTCACTGCTAGCTGTTGAACAATTTTCTTTTCAGGTCCTGTTTTGTTGCTACTGGGTTTAGAATAAGATGGCTCACAAACGGTGACACTAGTGCTCTATACTTTTCCTTGCTCCAAATGGCCTGTTGAGCTGACGAACAGATACCCGTCATCTGTCTCCCAGTCATTTCCCTATCACTCTGGACATTTGGGGGCATCAACATTGCATAGTCACAAAATACGCACATGTGTCTTCAAAGTGAGCCAGAAAGCCCACATATTAGATAAAAATTGGTAATGATAGGCACCTAAGATTTAAGCTAAGGGTGGGCAAAACTGGGTGGTCTAGGTGCAAAATTTCTGCCCAGGGAAACCTGGAGGAGCTAAATAGCTTGCCAATGAAAACAAAAACAAAAGTAAGAAATGGCCAGAAATCCATGAATGGGACCCTGCTACACTATATAATTAAAGATCTGTGATTTCACTTTACTATAGAATGGAAATTTGGGACTAGTAGTTTAGGAAAAGACATTTAGGACTCTCCGCAGAACACTCTAGTGCCTCACCAATCTACAAATCAGAGAAAAGGACCTGGAACAATGGATGCAAGCTACAAGAAAAGAGATTCCACTTAAAAATTAGGAGGAACTTCATGACAGTAAGAGCTGTTCAACAGTGGAACTCACTGCCTTGGAGTGTGGTGGAGTCTCCTTCTTTGGATGTCTTTAAACAGAGGCTAGATGGCTATCTGTCGGGGATGCTTTGATTGTGAGTTTCTGCATGGCAGGGGGTTGGATTAGATGGCCCTTGTGGTCTCTTCCAACTCTATAATATGACTCTATGAAATCTCAAGATTCCATAGGGTGCAGCCATGACAGTTAAAGTGAAATCATCATGTGCAGTGTGAAAGGGCCCTCGTTTTGAAAAACTGTTTTTCAAAAAAATAAAATAAAAAAGGAAAAGAATCTTCATAGTTTTTGAAAAATGGAGGCTTCCAGGGAGAGCAATCTGCAGAGCAAAGAGGAGATGAGGGCCACCAAAAAAGTCTTGGAGGCCACATGTCACCCTAGAACTGCATTGTGCCCATCTGTATTTTAAAGCTACCTCACATACAAATTTCTTATCCTCTTTCAGTGCTCTTTGCCCTGAAATTTGCTCCTCACCCCAAGATCTGAGGTAGTACTGCACTTCACTGCAAGCACTGAGGGCAACACTATTTTCCTGAGACCTGACAACCATACACAGAAAATGTAGTCCCACCCTTAAAGAGTTGCTTTTCAAGATGTCCATTGGGCATGAATGTCAACTTGCAATTACATTAAACCAAGCTTGGCATCACAATGTGCTTTGCTTTGAAATGACAGCTTTTCAGCTTATGCCATTTGCATCCAAAGCCAAAGGAAACAGAAAACATATTACACAATTTTTGTATGGTATTGAATGTTGAATTGGCTCTCAGCAGCATTTTTTCACTCTTAGTTTCTCACTGCTTTCTTTTCATAGATGACTCTGGTCACGTCTCCCTAGCCTGTGCTCTTAATCTCCAACCACGGATTAGTGTGTGTTTTTATGAGTGAGGCTAAAATAAAATCAAATAAACCTCCCAGCTATTGTGCTTGTATCTAAGGAAATTGGTACAATTTCTACTCAGTCAGCACAAAGTAATAAATGATACCAGGAAATTTACAAAACAGAATGTGGTACTCACATGCCTAAATTCTGTGATTAATCCATTCGGGAGGATTATCTTGCTTTCAAAATTGTCTCCTCACTCTCTCATCATCCATATTATTGTTATTATATCTTCTCCTCTGGGAGATTTTTTTTTGGTTTGGTTGTTAGGATCTATATCTACAGTATATTCACTCACTGACCTGAAACCTAATAGTAGTGTCAACCTTGAACCTATTGACTCAACGGTATTTACATAAATATTGACTCAATGGTAAGCCCACTGACTCAATGGTAACATGATAAGTTAATACTTATGTAAGCTCCATTGATTCAGTGGCCCTACTCTGGTTGGGAAGGTATTTGGATTTGGATTTTGACTTCTGTGACTGCACAGTACTAAACGTTAGCTGATCTGGACCCCCTGCCAGCTTTAAAAGAGAATTGCTGGTCACTATTAAATAAGGGTGACTCTACACTATAGAAATAATGCAGTTTAACACCACTTAAGTGCTGCAGCTTGAAAGGAGCCCTGGTGGCACAATGATTAAATGTTGGTACTGCAGCCTCGACATTGTAAGTTTAATCCTAGAAAAGGGCTACAAGCTTCACTCAGCCTTCCATCCTTTTGTAGGTCAGTAAAATGAATACCTTGCTTATTGGGGGCTATTTGCTTACACATTGTAAACCACTTAGGGAGTGCTAGAAATGTACTTGCTATTGCTATTGCTATAGATCCATCCTATGGAATGCTGGATTTTTGTAATTTTGCAAGGTCTTCAGCTGTATTCTGTATGGTGGAGCAATGGCAGTTAAAGTGGTGTCAAACTAATGATCTCCTAAGATGGGTCAGGATTGAGCCTCAAATGGCTCACCAGGATACATCAGCCTACAATGGCCAGACAATATTGTACTGGCTCCTGTACTGAAAGACCTGCATCAGAAGAAAAAGAAAGGCAGTACTGGGTTTCAAATTGGAATTGGAAAGATGGATGCACTTCATGAGCTTCTAGTTGCTTTTATTATTGGGATTCTATGGCTAGCCAAGAAGCTTTTTGTGTGGTCAGTCACTAGTTATGTCACTTGGACAAAGCCTTGTGTTGATTATATTGTTTAGTAGAAGTACATCAACCTCAAGATGAACATGTGGAAATATTTTACCATGAACAGGGCCCTGTACCTTTTTTCACACAGAAATTAATATCAGGTTATCAAAACAATGGGAAGGGCTAAATGGTTAGCCTGGAATTTTGTGAGAAGGATTTAACATTGTTTATTTTTATTCTCATTTCTGCATGTCCATTTTTTTTAAAAGCTTTTGTTCCATGACTCATTTTGGGTTTTTTTTGGGGGGGGGGGGGGTTAAAGGGAGGGTAGAAGTTTAATATTTTATTTCTGTGCAGGCATGCTGCAAGAGACTTAAACTAGCTAGTACAAACCTTTTCACCCCTATATAAACTTTAGATTTGGTCTGATTTTGGCTTAGCTCCCAGAACATGTCATAACTTAACTTTACGTTAAAGCTATAGTTCTGGTAGAATGTCATTTGCTCTAAAACAACCAACCCATGCTCTTTAAAATAAGACCAAGACCTTTTGTTGTTGTTGTTCATATTCTGGATGCTGTTGGGGTTTTGAGAGGATTTTTATTAGGAAACAAAATTATCCCCGTTTGGGGATAAACAGCCATTACTGACCACAAGAAAACAAATGCTGCTTATCTGAAATTGAGGCTGCATCCACACTGGAGAAATAACCTGGTTTGGCACCACTTTAATTGCCTTGGCTCAAGGCTATGGAATTGTGGGAGTTGGAGTTTGTTGTGGGGCCCAGAGCGGAGCTTTCGGTGCCAAACCAGGTTATTTCTCCAGTGTGGATGCAGCCTTAGAAAACGATACATCTCAAATGTAAAAGAGACCAAGGATGACTAATCATGTAAACATTAAAAAAAATCTCCAAAGCATTCTTTGGATTAACCAGAAAGTGCAAACTTGAGAGAGGACAGTCTCAATTTCAACAGTAAGGTAGCCATAGATCTGATTGGAAAAATGAAGTCTCTTCAACAGCAATTTTAAAAGGAGAGACTACAGATTGGAATGTATTGTGTTCGGGGTGTAAATCAATGGTAGAACGAACTACATGTTTTAACTGGTGGAAAAAGTGGAAGCCCAATGTTGTAATGCATGTTTCGAATGACCTTTTGTACTCTATTCTATAATGTGATGGGCACCTGCCATCAGCTGGGGGGGGGGCTGTGCTACTCCCCCAAAGGACTTTGGGGAGCTGTATCCCTCCTGCTGCTGCAATGCATAACCCATTTTTAATTTTATACATATTTTTGGGTGGATGGGTGAGTGGGTTAGGAACGAAACATAGGTTACTGAGGAAGGAGTTAAGCCAGTGGTTCTCAAACTGTGGGGCAGGACCCGTGGAGGTGTATGAGAGTTGCTCCAGGGAAGTGCAAGACTTTATGGCTTGGATACCTCATCCTCCTCTTTCCCCCAAACTTTTTATGTGTAAAATTTACACATATGTGGAGTTAAATACCGAATTTACTTAAAACTGTTCTGTTTTGAACAATGTTATTTCCTTATAAAAGTTAAAATATGAATACACATGAATGTCCAAAGAAAAATATGCACACCAACTAAATAAAATGTTTTTATTCATATATGACATGAAGGGAAGGGGCTGACATCCACACGTAGATGTAAAGGGAAGTCCCAAGGTTAAAAAGTCTGAGTACCACTGAGTTAAGCATTTTGAGAACCAGAATATAAAATTGTTATCCTCATAAAGGAATACTTCAAATGCAAAATTATAGTTGTTTGTATCTTCTGAAGCCCAAGAAATCTTATATGTTGACTGAGAATTAATAGGGAGGGCCCTGGAAGAAGTCATCCATGCAAGAAATAGGGATGTAACAAGGTATGAGTCTTGAGTGCCAATTTTAATTTGAGGTTAAACCAGACAAGTGCAGACAAGGCTTAAGTCAGAAGATTAGCATCCAGTCTATAAGCATAGCTTTAAGATATCCAGATATAGAAAGAAAGGAAACTATCTTATACCAATCTAAACCACTGGTCCATTTAGTCCAGACCTGCACAACATGGCCGTAGGTAGGGGCCAAAATTGAAATGGGATAAACTTCTTTGGGCCACAGGTCAGCTTTAATTCATTATTATGAATTAATAAAAATTAATATTATTAATATTAATTCTGTCATCTTCCTCCTCTGCCCAGCCCTTTCCTTGGGGGAAAGCCGAGTGGCAGAAGACCCTTGTGGGGTGACCTTTCTCCTTTTCCACAGCCCAGCCCTCTCCTCAGGAGAAAGCTAGGCTTCAGAGGAGGCTTGAGGAGCTTTACTAGAGAGGTAGTGGTTTGATTTACTGTATTTATTTATTTATATCCTGCCCTCCTCCCAGTATAGGGACTCAAGGCAGCTACCACCTGAAGTTGTTCCACATCTTTGTGGGCCACCAAAATCCTTTGGCAGACTGCAAGCAGCCCTTGGCCCTGATCTAGTCCATGTATGGGAGCATCCTGTGAATTAGCTGACAACTCTTTCCACAGAGCACTGTATATGTGTGAATAATGTGGAAGTTAATCATATTTGCCCCAGTCAAGAAGATAGCTCAAGAAACAACATCTTGTGAAATGTTTCTTTAAATAGTGTTGACCCTCTTCCCCCAGTAAAGTTTTCAGAGGAAGCATGCTGAGGTTCATATTAATATACTGTTTTCAGACTGAGATCTTTATCTCTTTGGTTTCCTCTCAACATATATGTGAAATGGGAATGCAAATTTGATTGATCTAGGGACAAATCCCCCTCCTTGCAAGCGCCATCACTCCCACAACTGTGTGCCATTCAAAGTCAGCTGTAGAAATTTCAAACTTCAAATTTTGAAAAGAGTTTCTGCTTGAAATAAAGCATGAAGGAGTATGCACATTGTCTGAAAGAAGAATCCCACTGCCCAGAGGCTTCTGGAGTGTAATTCTCCTTTAAAACCAAGCATGCATCCTATTCTGTGCCTTATGATTAAGTAAAAATAAATATCAAAGTACAATATTTTTAAAGTAATTGTATTAAAAGGCCCTTATCAGTCGAGGGTTTTTGCAGCCCCGATCCAGAGTCACTCCACAGTCATCCAAGTGAATTCACATGAATGCACATTGAATTATCACATGTGAATGCTGTTACTATCAAGCCATTCCAAAGCCAATCCAAACAAAATCCAAAGTCACCCCAGAATTCAGTGAATTCAGTAACAACTAAATTCACAGAAATTAGTTCCAAGGTCACTTCAGATTCAATCCAAATTGGTCTGGTGTGATAAGGTCCAAAGAGAGAGTTTGTTATGTCATTTTGTTATTGTAGCATTGTGCCTTTGAGTCATTTCTGACTTATGAAGACCCCAAGGCAACCCTGTCACTAAGTTTTCTAGGAAAAATTTGTTCAGAGGTAGTTTTACATCAGCTCCCTGTGAAACTGGTTTCTCTTCTATGCTGATGAAATAAAACATGTTGACAGCACTTTAACTGTCAAGGGTCCATCCTGGGGAATCCTTGGATTTGTTGTTTGGTGAGGTATTCAGCCTGGTCTGTTAGAGAAGTCTGCTGCTTCAACAAACTACACATTCCAGGATTCTATAGAATAAAGTCATGGCAGTTAAAGCTTTATTTCAGGGTGTTTTGCCCAATATCACCCAGCAGGTTTTCATGTCCCAAGTAAAGATTTGAATCCTTGGTCCACCAGAAACACAGCCCAACATACAAACCATTACAACACATTGCATCTCATACTGGATCGTTTTAGATTGTAAGTCTGAGGCTATGGAACCATCTAATTAAAAGATTGTATGTTCAGTGCTGTGTAAATTTACAGCACTATCTAAATAAAGGTTAATAATAATAATCATACAAACAAACAAACAAAAACTGTGTGCCTTCAAGTCATTACTGACTCATGGCAGTCCTAAGGTGAACCCATCACCGGATGGATGTTCTTGAAAACATTTGTTCAAAGAGGATTTGCAGTTGCTGTCATCTGAGGGTAAAAGAGTGTGACTAGGTGGGTTTCCAACTTTCCATGGTCAAGCAGGGGTCTAGTCCAACAAACAAATCTGACTCATCTTAGTCTGACTTATCATAGAACATTATCAAATGGGAGGAATTTCTCTCAGTTTTGAAAGAAATGAAAGTGGGGTCTGTTTGGAACTGAGTGAATTCGCTAGTTCAGCGAATTTACGTGATTGCATATTGACACTGCATCGCATTTGGAACTGCCCGAAATTGCCTCCCAATGCCCGAAATTGTGTGTGATAGTTTATCACACAATAATGTGAAACCCCATGATTGCGTTCAGAAGGACTTCCCATTGCCCGAAAATGTGTGTGATCGGCTTTCACGCAATAACGAGAAACCTCATGATTGTGTTCAGATTGCCATTGGATTATACTTTCAATTCCAGTTGTATGATAAACTCCTACCGGTAAGTCTGTGTTAGTATACAAAGTAAACTGAATCAGTATATTCAATAGGCATGAGGTAGATAGTCTGCAAAAGTGTATGCTACAAACCTCTTTTTCTCAGATCATCTCAAAAGTGCTACAAGATTCCTTTGAATACTTTAAAATAAGTTCAAGGTACTTCTGCCATTAATTTCAGCAGCGGTGATAGTGGGCTTTGTTACCAGTCTTAATGTAAAATACCCCACAGATAGGCATTGGGCAGAATATGATTGTTCAAGCTCAGAACAATCAGATCTGTAATCCATTTGGCTAATATCCGAAATGAAATCACCCCAGTCAATTTATAAAAGTAGTCTCAGGTGGCTTTTATATAGCGCCTAGCATTCTTCAGAACTGGAAATAGAATGAAGAAGACAATGGCACTTCACTCCTCTGATGAAGTTTTTATCTTTTCCCACTTTGAATCAGTTTCCCATTTCAGTTCATAAAGCAGATTTCTTTGGATAGCCTTCTCAGCCTATAGCTGATTTGTGTCCTTATGCTGACACCTTCAATATTAAGCAGAGAACCGGAATATTTATATATGCCCCATGTTGATATAAGCCATGCTTTGTGGATTGGTTAATTAATGCACCACATACATCCCCTGAAGGAAAATTTCCAGGGTCATGTTTTCGCTGCCTCAGCAACCCAGGACATTTCAGGGACTAACCAGTTTCAGATGCTCTATGCCTTTCAAGAATGAACAACCATCTTGCTTTAGGGGCAGATGGCGGGTGGGTGGAAAGGGGGGAGAGTAAAGGTTCTGCAAAAATCTTGCATTTTTACCAGCTGCTTTGTGTTGGGTTAATGGATGGCTGGAGCAAAGAATTACATCCTCTGAATTCTTCTAAAGTGGCAAAATATTTATTCTGAAGTTGAGATAGCTGACTTGAATGTGTCTTTTGGGCTCCATCATTTTTATTGAACTGCTGATTGACTCAACTTGATTTAACCTCAAAATAGCTGTTCTGGCTTAGAAACACTGAGTTAGAGGTTTGTATGTATGTACACAACCTGCCTGGCCTCCCTGAAGTTGACATAAGTCATATTTTAAATATTTGTAAATGGGACAACTTAGCTAGAGGGATGAAATGTGAGTATCCAGCCCAGTGAAGGCAAACAGAAGGCCTGCTTAATGCAACAAAGAGCAAATGCCACAAAACTAGGAAGTGTATATAAAAAGAGAGGCATAGATGTGAATGAAATTGCTGAATATTTAGGTAGCACATATAAAAAGCTGCATTCCATCCCTAAGGGTAGAAAGCACAAAGCCTTTTGCATTTCTGGGAGAGAAAAGACATACCCAAGATAAAAAAAAGATAAAGATGTAGAAACAAAATTGAATTTTATTTATCTAAGCATTAAATTCCCCCAATCCATTTACTTCAGCTCCAACCAAAAGGAACAGTGGTTTCTTTTGTAAGATGTTTGCCTTGCTTTGCTCTTTTTCATCTTTGAATGCATCTTGTCAAATCCTGGTGCTGGGGGAGATCTACCACCGGACCAGGAAATATGACTGTCATTTTAAAATGAGGTATTGCTAAATTTCTAATTTAGATACAAGGACATAGCCATGTTAGTCTGGAAAATCAGTAGGCAAAGAGATATGGTAGCACCTTTGAGATTAACCGAAAGAAAGAAGCTGATAGCATGAGCTTTCATAGGCTTGAGTCTACTTCTTCAGATGCCTACAAACTTAGATACAAATCAGGTTTAAGCAGAAAGTGAGAAATGGAGCTATACTGGAAAAATGGTAGTATGCTTCAGATAATGTAAGTGAAAGGTAATAGAGACACGGAAATATATTTTGTTTCCCACTTTGTCAGGAAGATGTATCTGCTATGTAGTATGCCCTGATGTTTCATAAGGCCAACATCACAAAGTGTGGAAGGGACAGGGTTGTAACCTGACAAACTATGGACCCATGTCAGGAAGCCGTAGATAATCACAGCCATCTTGGGCATGTCTATCCCCCACCTTGCTGTTGAAAACATGTCAGATTTTACCTTATTTTCTCAATTGTATCTGTGACTGCATTGGTCTCATGTAGGCTGTTAACCATTTCAAGGTTTTTAATTGATCAGCTTCTTGGTTTTTAAGCAGGCGATTGGTTAATGAATAGGTGGTGCCTTTGCCATTATTTTAAAAAATAGCTGTGAAGAAGATGCTTTGTGTGAACATGGCAGATACATGGAAAGGAAATCTCATCTAATCCATGGCTTTTTGGCATTTATCAAGATAGATCCTAGAAGAGCAATAACTATATGTTATCCTGAACGTTAATTTTCATTCAGTCAGAAACATTTTGATTTACACCTGGAAAAAAATGGCAATCAGTGCAGATATTTGAAAAGAGATGACATACATGAGTAAGTTGACCCAAATGTGTAAATAAGTATGCCATATCATTCTGCACTAGCTGAAGTTCCCCCTGAATCACTGTGTTTGGTCTTGTTCAGTTCTTTATCATAACTCAAATCAGTGAGACTTAATTGTTGGAATGAAGCCACTGCATATTTTTGTAACAGGTTAAACATCTCAGTCACTTAGTAGAAAAGTAATATCCGAGAAAGGAGATTCAACCACACTAGTAGGGAATTCACTATTTCTATACCATCCACAGGGTATTATACAGGATTGTGATAAAACAAACAACAGGTTTGGATATTGCTGTGGATATTACTTTATTTATTTTGTATATTATTTATGTATTGAAATGCTCATATCCCTGTGTCATAAGGTTTCAGGGTAGAAAAAAAAAAGAAACAATTTAAAAAGTTTAGAATAGTTTAAAACAGCTTAGCACAATGTAAAGTAGTTTAAAATATATAAAAACAATTGAATTTCAAACAATATACTTACACAGAATTCTGCAAGGTATTCATGTCAAGATCTTTAAACCCCAAAGATTTTATACAAAGTTATGATTTAACTTTGTTCCAAAGTCATCAATACTAAATGGATCTCCAAGAAATGGAGATCCAATATCAAATTGATCTCTGAAAAAAGGCCATTCCACAATTGGGTGCCACAGGAGAGAAGAACCTCACTTCTCTTTCCATGTAGTGTATTGCTGCCAGTGTGAGGAAATAGAGGAGGAGATCTTTCTGATAGATTTACTTGAGCACAAGCGCACACACACACACACTCATTTATACAAACTTATGCCCTCCAGATTTGTGGCACTGACTTTTGCGGATTTGATCATTCACAGATTTGATTAATATATTCTCTATAAGAATCTCTAGATCCTTCAGTGTGACTGTAATGCTTGAGGACTTAGGAATTCCTAGAGAGAACACTTCTTTAGGCATTTGTACATCTTCCAGTGCAGTTCTGTGGTTCAGCCTCCAGCAGATGTTGACTACAGAGATGTGCCAGAGGACTGAGAGATTCCCAGAGAGGTGTTCTCTGAAGTAAAATAAATACTTGTTGTTTT
Source organism: Urosaurus nigricauda (assembly GCA_034509955.1). Lineage (NCBI taxonomy): Eukaryota > Metazoa > Chordata > Lepidosauria > Squamata > Phrynosomatidae > Urosaurus > Urosaurus nigricauda. Next base: position 351,890,223 of record JAOEGL010000001.1, on the reverse strand, counting down.
TTTTATTTGTGACTTTTCCATTTTCACAGGGGACCTGCACCCCTAACCCCAGTGAATGTGGACGGATTCCCCCCCTCTCTCTGCCAAAATAAGTTTGAAATGTCTTGAAGGCACACAACACACATATATGTCTGTTTACGCACTGAAATCAATCAGAGATCTATCAGATCTCTCTCTCTCTCTCTCTCTCTCTCTCTCTCTCACACACACACACACACACACACAATGAATCCAGGTGCACTACAGGCTTAAAATCACAGAATGCTCTGATTTCCAGTGGAAGGAATATGTGATAAAAGATACTCTGGATCACACAGTAAAGACTATAATGGCCAATCTGGGATGACTCTGAAATGTCAAAATCTGATTCTTGCAGGAAAGTACAGTCCCAAGTAGGGAGTTTATCAGACTCACTTTTGCCCCCAATCTGAGTATGGGCAGGGGATACACATTACTGAGTGAAAACGCATTTTATCACATGCTGTATTTTCCTCAAGGTATCCTCATGCCATCACCTGGCCCTAACTCATCCCTGATTCGGGCTCAGCCATGTGATTTTGCTCAGCCAGAAAGCTTCCGTCCTTCAAAATTCATACACCTGAGCCCAGCTCAGGGATGGGTTATTATTATTATATTATTATCATTTTATTTATATAGCACTGTAAATTTACACAGTGCTGTACATACAATCATAAATTAGACGGATCCCTGCCCTCAGGCTTACAGTCTAAAAGAGACAACACAAAAGGAAGAGGGGAAAGTGGTGGGAAGGGAATGAGGTCCAGTGGTTTTTCTCTCCCTCTAGGGCCAGGACCAAGGCAGATGGACTGGAGGGAGGGCACGGCTTCTTAATGCATAGTTATAAGGAGGCATCCTGAGGCAGATTGCACAATCCTCGGAACGCTTCCCTAAACAATATAGTCTTTAACTTAATTTTGAATCTGGTTAGAGAAGTGATGAGGCGGACATGTGGGGGAAGAAGGTTCCAGGAGTGAGGGGCAGCAAGTGAGAAGGGACGAATCCAGGACGGGGCAGTGGAAATCCTTGGCTGGGACAGGAGACCTTGATTACCAGAACGGAGGGTACGAGAAGGAGTGTGAGGAGAAAGAAGTTCAGACAAGTAAGGAGGGGCCAGTCCAGCTTTGAAAGTCAACAACAAAAGCTTGTACTGGATGTGGAAAGGGAAGGGGAGCCAGTGAAGGGAGGATAAAAGAGGAGAGACATGGTCAAAGCGGCGAGCAGATGCGATAATACGTGCGGCTGAGTTCTGGACACAGATTAAAGGATGGAGGTGAGAGAGAGGAAGCCCTGTCAGAAGAAGATTACAGTAATCTAGTCGTTACAGTAATCTAGGGTTAGGGTTGGGCAATGGCATGGGGATACCTTGAGGACAGTATAGCATGCGCTAAAATATATTTTCACTCAGTGACACGCGTCCCCTGCCCATGCCTGGCTTTGGGGGCAAAAGTGAGTGTGATAAACTTCTAGAACAGGAATTTCTCCATCTTGCAGGTGTTCTGAGTGCCCCACTGTCACCAACTCTCTTTTCCTATTTTGCATTTAGCTTCAGTGTGTTCAAGGTGCAGAAATCAGGCTATAATTCTGTCTAGCTCAGTGATGTCTACTGGTAGAAGTTTCCAAAAGTCTCAGATTGAGATCTTCTCAAAGTCATGCACCAATCTCCTGTCATCCCGCTTTTAAGACGTCTCAGTCTCACTCTTCACCAACTCTCCTGCTTCATCCTCTGATTCCATTGGTGGAAACTGAGTTCAAAATGCAAAAGTAGTTTGCACTCCACTCAGTAGGGGAGAGGAGAGGAGAGGAGGGGGCAGAATCTTCCTCTCCCTGTAGGGTCAGGTGAAAGCAAACTATGGCAGCCTTTCCTAGCTTCTGTGCTCTCTCATTAATAACTTTTCCCACATTGACCACACTCAGATGTTGCTTGGCCACATGTGTCCCAGATTTCATCTGTGAAAAGTTGGAGGGTATGTTTACTACATTTTGAAGTAAGTAGCTCACATGACCATCTGAAGGAGAGAGCATGTCCAGTTCATGAAGTAATACACATCTTTAATGAACCATTTAAAGACCCCTCCCCCAGCAAGACTATTATGTCAAGGGTCTAAAATTGCTTTCCCAACACATTGGCCTGAAAATAATTGAATAGGATGAACCCAGAATTGAACCTGGGACCTACTCTGTACAAAGCACATACTCTTCCACAGGTTGATGGCTATTCTAAATGCATTCTTCTCTTAGCTTTGGAGATCACTAACCTGGTCTCTGAATACTTACTTTGGAGGTAAAGCTGCTCAGGTTTTCCTTTGATTTTAATGTATTGCAAGTATTCACAGCTTGATTTTGCTTACTAGCTGAAATTTTCACACAGTAACTGTGTGCGTCAGCAATTTTCAGAGCCCAGATGGCCGTTTATGTAACTCTGCTTGCAATTGTGTCTGTGCCCCACAGCAACAGGAAAATGGAATACATCTGTGTTCTGGGAAGAAAATAGATATGCATGAATTAGAAGGCATGCAAACACTGAAATGAAGGCAAAATAGGACTGCGATAAATGATGAACTATATGGACAGGAAGGCTGCCCTAGCCTCACCCAAGTACAGAAACAAAAATATTGGTTTGATTATGACCCACTCTGCTTTCTTGAATGGAAGTTTGTTTGTGTATAACCTTCCTTCCTCCAAAGTTTCCTCTGAGAGGAAATGGCGTCACTTTTCTGTGGGGACTAATTGTTATACATTCCCATTTGAAAGTAAAAGGCCACCCATAAATACTGCTTAATTGAGTGGATGCAAGCTGAGAGAACTCAGATTGCCAATATTTCTGTGTATTAATTGATAGGTTTCCTCCATGGTGAGGCACCACAGGTCAGTGAAAGAGCACATGTTTTTCAGAGGCTCCCAAGTTCAAACCATCTCCCAGGAATGCTTTAGATGTATATTCATGCATGGCAGGCAGTTAGACTAAATGATCCTTATGGTCCACTCCAGCCCTAGGAGTCTATGAAACCTGAATGTCTCTAGTTAAAAGAATCAGATAGAAAGGGAAAAGAAAGACTTCTGCCAGCCATAAATATCAGCTCTGGACTGGATGGACAACAAATCTGATATGTTATCGCCACAATACTTCCTATGGCAGCAGCTTAAACAAAGACATCTCCATTGTTGCTAGACTTTTCTTTTCACTCCATCTCTCAAATTGTGGGAGACCATCATTTCCTTTATACCCTTCCATCATTTACTTTTCCCCACTCAGGCATCTGAATCTGTATTCACATTCATGTACTGTATATTATTTAAGCAATATTTGGGCCAATTGGAATCTGCCATTCAGGAGCATTAATTGGAATCTACTCTTCACAACACACTCAGCCAAAACGATGGCTAGGGCTGCTGCCACAGTGCAGAATTAATGCAACTTTACCCTGCTTTAATTGTCATGGCTTCATTCTATGTAATCTTGGGATTTGTAGTTTGTTGTGGCACTAAACCTCTCTGACAGAGAAGACTAAATATCTCACAAAGTGACAAATCCTAGAATTACATTGTATTGACCCATGGAAGTTAAAGTGGTGTCAAACAGAATTCATTCTTCAGTGTAGATGCAGCCTAAGAGGGACTCTGGTGGAATTAAAGGTGTGACTGCAGCTCTAACAGATAATGAATAGGCTCCATTGTATATTAGCCAAACCCATTTTGAGTCTTATCACATGAGAAAAAAAAAGACAAAATTGCTTAGGAGAGTAGTGGCTTTCTCCATGTCTCTCCACACATCATCATAGTATTTCCATTCTTTTACAGAGGGAGACAATAGTAAAAGCATGCCTTTTGTCAAACAGTTTTTTTTTCCAGTTGTGGCTTTTTTTTCTCATGCAATAAGGCTAAAAAATTTCAAGAAAATTTGACTTTCTCTTCCTAGGATGTAGAGACAATGCAGGTGTTGTTATGAGATTACTCAATAAATGATAAAAATGGCATCTTCATACACAACACTAGTATCACATATCACATATATAGTGTCACATGTAAAAACATACACATATATCACATTAACTGATGTGCTATGTTTGTTAATTGCTGTTCACCACCTCAGTCCATGGTAATTAATACTACTACCCTGTTTCTCCGAAAATAAGACATCCTCAGAAAACAAGACCTAGTAGAGGTTTTGCTGAATTGCTAAATATAAGGCCTCCTCCAAAAGTAAGACCTAGCAAAGTTTTTGTATAAATATATATACAATATATAATAAATGTTTATTTTTTTATCAACAATAAATGTGAATTCTTCATGGAAAAATAAGACATCCCCTGAAAATAAGACCTAGCACATCTTTGGGAGCAAAAAATAATATAAGACCCTGTCTTATTTTTGGGGAAACACGGTACTACTACTACTACTACTACTACTACTACACTGCTCAAACATGTATGTCAGTGCTATTAACTGAAAGCAAGGTGTACCCTTATTATAACAAAACATTTTCTAAGGGGTTAAGTGATGGAGGCAGAAAAAGTTAAGAGTTGCATATATTTCTGGTATGTCTACTCAGATGTAATCCCTATTAAGTCTAATGGAGGTGAACTCCCAAATAAGTATATTTGGGATTGTAAGTAGAATCAATTTACCTTGAAGAAAGTCTGTTGAACTTAAAGCAAAGTAATTCTAAAGAGATAGTGAAAAGATAGCAATGTTAAAGCATTCACATTTGAATGTATATAATAGTGAATTAAATCAGGCAGATAGTTTTTGAATCTCATAAGAAACTGGTATATGATTTAAACCAGCTGTTTCAATAGTTCACATGCTATCAAATGGAAGACGAAGGGGGAAATGGAAGAAGGTCTAGAGATGTTCAGAGAGATACACCATCTTAATAATATGTATCTCAGTTTTCTTATTTATTAAAAGAATGGAATGACAGAATTCTAGTCATAAATAATATGAGATAAGATAACAGAAAATGAAGCACTTTCATGGTTGTGATAATTAAGAATGCAACTCTGATCTCTAGGGTTACAAATAGTTAAGAATGGGTTTTTGATGGAATTAGCATTAAAAAAGGATGGTCATTTCTGCTGTGACTTCTGTGTGAGCTTCCCAGGAGAGATCTTGGTGGCTGCTCTTCTAGACAGAGTACTAGACTAGGTGGGACTTTTGCAAAGTTTTATGTTATTTTATTCTGTGGGATGACAACAACATTGGAGCTTGGCATTTTCCCTTTGTGTTTATGTGTGCATAGCTCATGAGACAAGCTGTCAAAGGCCTGTATTTTGTTATGCTTGTGAGTTCTGAAAGTTCTGCTTAGGGATTTGTGTGGGTGGTTATGGAACATGGCTATGTAAACTACTGGGCAGTTATACCACACCAAACAGCCTAAGACGGGATATCAAAACTTTTTGTATTCCAAACAGGAACATTCAAGCCCAGGATTGAAGGTAATAGCCTCTTGTACCATTTCTGCTAGTGGTTTAAGCTAAAGTTATAGGAGAGCTAGCCCTCAAATTCTCCTTTGCAAAAGATTTTTTAAAATGTATTCTCTAGTTATATCCCCATTCTTTGGCCGTATCATGGAAAGGTGCACTCATTAGAAAAGACAATAATCATAGAAAAACTAGAGGATAGTAAAAAGAGAGAAAGACAGCACATCAGATGGATGGACTCAATCAGGGAATACACTGGTATGAATTCGTAGAACTTAAGCAGAGCAGTGGAGGACAGGAGGTCTTGGAGATGTCTGATCCACAGCACTGACATGAGTCATGATTGACCCGAGGGCAGTTAACAACAAACAAAATCTACAGTCTTCACCCTGAGGAGGAAATCATCATTTATTGCACAGAATTGTTGAAAGGACATATCCCAGTTTCAGGGACCATTTTGACTCCATTTTGAAAGCATGTAGAATCAGAGGAGTTCATCAGATGACAGAAATTGGAAGCATAATCCAATGGCAGTCCGAACGCAAACATGGGGTTTCATGTTATTGCGTGAGAGACTGCCACATGCATTTTCTGGCAATAGAAAATCCTTCCGAATGCAATCATGGTGTTTCACATTATTGCATGAGAAACTATCACACACAATTTCGGGCAATTTCAGGCAATGGGAAGTCATTCTGAACTCGATGCAGCATCAATACGCAATCGCATACATTGGCTGAACTAGCGAATTCACTCATTTCCGAACTGGCCCCACTTTCATTTCTTTCGAAATTGAGAGAAATTACTCCCATGGGATAAACTCCAAAGAATCATAGAGTTGGAAGAGACCACAAGGGCCATTAAGTTCAACCCCCTGCCATGTAGGAATACACAATCAAACCTGGCCATCCAACCTCTGGTTAAAAACCTCCAAAGAAGGAGACTCCACTACCTTCCGAGGGAGAGCATTCCACTGTCGAACAGCTCTTAGTGTCCAGACGTTTTTCCTAATGTTGAGGTGGAATCTCTTTTCCTTTAGTTTGACTCCATTGTTCTGGGTCCTAGTCTCCAGCACTACAAAAAATAGACCTGCTCCATCCTCAATATGACACCCCTTCAAATTTTAAACAGGGCTATCATATCACCTCTTAACCTCCTATTCTCCAGGCTAAACATACCCAGATCCCCAAATCTCTCCTCATAGGGCATGGTTTTCAGAACCTTCATCAGAAGGAGTAATGCATTCTAGCTTCTCAGAGACTCTTTTCCTTTGAGGCATCTCAGCTGCCTCTCCTAATCAATCATGCAGTGTGCAGGGAATGTGCAAAAAACAAACAAACAATAACAACAAAAACAAAAACAAAAAACAAAACAAAACAAATGAACTTGATTTGATCTGAACCAGAGTTTGGTTTACACCGAGGAAAACCTGGCAGGTTTAAACTTAGGAATTTACTGAATTTGACTTTTTATGGCATCACAAGTAGATGATATCAATAGATACATCAATAATCTGGCATGCTCTGGGGAGAGCTTCATATCTATAGAAATAAAATTGCTCTAGTTTTTGTGGATTTGTCTAGTTGGATGGCTGATTCTCTCTCTCTCTACCATAGCTTCAGGACCATTAAACTTGAAATCTGACATCAGTAATAAGCGGAATGTGAGGGCAGCGGTCTCAGGGTTATTTTGCATGGTGTAGTGGTTTCAGTGTTGGGCAATGACTCTGGAGACCAGAATTCGAATCCCAGCTCAGCCACATAAACCACCTTAGTGGCCTTGGGCAAGTCACACTCTCTCAGCCTCAGAGAATGGCAATTTCAAATGCCCTCTGAAGAAACTTGCCAAGAAAACCCCATCATAGGGTTTCCTTAGGGTCATCATAAGGGAGAAACAACTTGAAGGCACACAACAATAACAGTATGTATCTGTATATATGTACACACACACACACAAACACACACACAAACAATGTCAGTGTAGATCTGTAGAGCTTATGAGGATTCTAATTAGAAACTTACTGAAATCTAAATACTCAAAAGATGCTGGTCTTGTCAGAATTTAAAATGTTATTTTCCAAATGCAAATTCAGAGAGAGAAATGCAAAATTGGATGTTGTTCAGCTTTCGCTCTTTCCTTGCTATGACCAAATATGTATGGCAGGGCTTGATACATATTTTCTATTAGCTATGCTTCTTCTAATACAGAATTTTGTTCTTGAAGCAGATTTGTTAGAGTTGAATCTTGCTGAGCTCACTATTAAAAAGATGGCAGCTTGTTGCACTCCATGGCCTTCTTTGTTTCTAATATTTCCCACTGTGATTATTCAGTTTTGCATTTCTTTCAGTTAGGAAATGAATGGAGGATTATCTTTTTGTATCTTTTCAGTGTGTATATGGGTGTGTGAGGGAGAGAGGCAAGGAAGCAGGCAGGGAGAAGAAAGGAGGATAGAACATGAACTTTTAAAGGCAAAATTTTCCATTTCTCATTTCTTAGGATGGACCCAGGCTTCATCACATCTAAAAGAAGGCAGCTTTGAGATCAAAATTCCCACCATCAAAACCATTCCTATGTGTTCAGTGACAAAAGCAGAGGCATTGTCTCAGTGTTAAGTGGTGTGTTAAAATGTGCATATGTTACCCAGCTCATTGTGTAGGGGGTTCCATTCAAGACATACCATGTCAGGCTGCTCTCAACTCTCCCATATTGGACACATGCAGTTCTCTTGATCAGATTAGTTACAGTTGTCCAGGATTAATTTGCTTTATGAAGGAGCCACCAAATTACAATGTTGGTGACTGATTCAAGAGAGCCATTTACGAGTTATGAATTTTTAAAATTATGAATCCAGAACAATATGATTATTTTTGCAAGGTATGAATATTAGTATATTAAAATACTCTGTAATTCTTTGGATATTCGTATATATTATTATTTTATAGAGGGGTTCTTAACTGCTTTTGAGTCACATACCTGCCACTGTGTTGCCTTAGGCAATTCACACTCTCTCAGCCCCAAAGGATGACAATGGTTAAACCCCCTCTGAAGAAACTTGCCAAAAAAACCCTGTGATAGGTTTGCATTAGGGTCACCATAAGTTAGAAAGAACAGCAACAGCAAAACAACTGCTTGAGAATTTAATGACAGCTATAGGCCCGGTGTAGACAGGCAAGAAGCAGTGTGCCGGCACTGATTCTAGGGTTCTGGAGTGCACAACAACCACACACTCTGGAACCCTAGTCCACATGGATGCCGGCATCATGGTGGCCTCATGTCCACATGGTGGCCACCATGATGACGCAAGCACGGTGTAGTATCCGCACGTCCGGGTGCCATGCTTGTATCACTGAGGTGCCACAGTGCTCCAAAAAGGACCCAGTTTTTCCAGGTTCTTTTTGGTGCAGAGGGATGCTGCACATTTTGGCTGCTGTGGCATCTCGCTGGAGGAAAAATGTGTGCCTCCAGCCCATCCTTCTGGGGTGGTCTGGAGAGCCCCTATAAACTCCTTCTCCAGTAAATAGATATAAACATAAATACAAAAATTGGCACACATTTTATTTAAATGCATTGATTTCCTTCACATAGACTAATTTGAGCTTTAAAATATTGCACAATTTCACAGATGAAAACTGAGGCAAATGTGGCCAGTCAACATCAGAGTGTGGTGAAGATGGCAAAAAGTAATAATGAGAAAATACAGGCAAGCTATGAGAAGTTGCAACAGTTTGCTTTTCTTGAGCCTACTGAGAAGGGCAAGATTCCACCTCTCCCCTCCTCCTGCTAAGTAAATTCAAGTGCAAAGTACTTTTGCACTTTGAGCTCAGTTTGCAACAGCTGAAATAAGCTGAGAACAAAGGAGGAAAGTGGGAGGAGGAGAGAGAAACTTGGATATTTTAAAAGAAGAAAATTAGAGAACAGAGAATGAATTGGAACTGTCCCTATCAAATTGGGACAGTTGGAAGGTACAAAATTGTAACCAACATTTTAAATGACAGGACACCAGAAGATTGATGAACCTCCATTTTGGGTTCTTTACCAGGTGCTGTAAAAATGGAGAAGGAAAACAGCTGCCAAGAAGTACCAGCCAAAGAAGATTTGCTCCTTAGATGGAACAGCAAATGGTCACATCCACCCATATCAAGTTACAAGGATCCCTGGTGGTGCAGTGGTTAAATGCCGGTACTTCAGCCACATGCTTGTGAGTTTGATCTCAGGCAGGGCTCCAAGGTCCACTCAGTCTTGCATCCTTCCGTAGGTTGCTAAAATGAGTACTCAGCTTGTTGGGGGCAATTGGTTTACACACTGTAAACTGCTAAGGGAGTGCTTAAGTGCACTGATAAGCAACATAGAAATGTATTGGCTATTGCTATTGCTATTACTACATAGTATCTATAGCCAGCCACATGTGCCAGAAAATTGTACAAGACTAGCCACCTACTTGGCATGAAAAGTACAATAACAATAAATTAAATAATGGAAAATTCATTGTCATAGAATCATATCTTTTGGAATGTACCCAGGAACATCTAGCCCACTGCACTGCCACTATAGGCATGGCAAGCTGAAGCATTCCTGAGATGTGGCCATCCAACATCTGTCTAAAAACCTTTAACAAAAAAGAGTTCACCATCTGTCACCTTGTTTAATCCACTATCAAACAGCAATTACTGTCAGGAAGTTCTTACTGAGGATACAAATCCTTGAAAAAATCCTTGACGTTACATCTGAGAATGAAGAATTACAATAGTTTTGAAGAATTATAGTTTGCTTCCTGCTGTGTGAAAAAAAATGGGTATTCTTCTGCAGTATTGTCCCTCCATTTGAACCGAGGTGTTGTGTTCCAACACAAAAACACAACTTCTGCAGAGAAAAAGCAGTTTTCTGTGAAGAAAATGGGTTTCCTGTGCAAAATGTCTCCCACATGTTTTTTTTTCTGCATAGATTTTTTTGGGGGGTGGGGGGTAGGGGGTGGGAGGGCTTTTGGTCATGAAATTTCCATTTAGCTTCCATTGCTAGGAGCCTTCAACAGAACTCTTTTTCATGAATGCATCTAATCAATTTCAAAAGCCCTCTGAATTAGGGCCACATCATGTTCTGTAGCAGCAAAGTCCATAGTATGAATTGTATGAGAAAGGGTTTCCTTTGTTTTCTAGGAATGTGGTGTCATTACATTGGTTCCCCATCAAAGTTCTAGAATAACAAGCCAAAATGAAGATTTTGTCTCTTTCTGTGAGCCCATTTATCTTTCTGTCTTTCTCTGAGTTCTTTGCCAAGAGGGGAAGCATATTATTTAAAGACTCCTTGGTCCGTTTTACATTGGCAAAAAGAGGTGTGTTGAAGGCTGCTTGAAAACCCAGCCTTTAGATGAGAAAAAGGGAAAGTGTGCCATGAAAACACTATTTTGGAGTTTTAAGGGAGAAGAAGTGCTTTAAAAAGGAGCTGGCCCATTTTACATTGGCAAAAAGAGGTGTGTTGAAGGCTGCTTGAAAACCCAGCCTTTAGATGAGAAAAAGGGAAAGTGTGCCATGAAAACACTATTTTGGAGTTTTAAGGGAGAAGAAGTGCCTTTAAAAAGTAGTTTGATTTCCCCACTACTTTTTTAAAAAGGGTGCAGCATTGCTGGCCCATTTTACACAGGCAAAAAAAGGCGCTTTTAGGGCTAAAAAGCCCGCATTTAGGGTTAGGGAGGGCGTAGCCTTTACACCCTCCCTAAGCCTAAAACGCATGGACGCCGCCATTTAAAGATGGCGGCGTCTACACGGTGGCGCCGTACAAGCATCATCACGTGCGCAGCGTTTTGACGCGCTGCGCACGTTTTGATGCTCTGGTGGCGCGGGAGGGCGCCAATCGCGCCCTTCCCGCGCCGCAAAAAAAGAGCTCGATCCCGGAGCTCTTTTTTGCGGCGGGTCGTTGCGGCGGGATGAGGCCTCTGGGGCTGCCCGTGTGGCAGCCTAGGCCTCATCTCGCCGCTAGAAGGGGCGAGTTTGGACCGCCCCTTTTAGCCAATGTAAAAAGCACCCCTATTGCATCTAAAGGCTAAGGTGTAGTTGAACGGTTAAATGGGGCTCTGTATCTTTAAAGCGCCCATTTAAAGGCAGCGATACAAGTGCGGAGGGAGGGAAGGTGCCAAGACAAGAAGAGACCTTCAGAGCCCGGCCAGAGTGCGCCTGCACCTTCCTTCACCTCCTCCCTTTGGTTGAGAGAGTGTGACTTCTAGGGAGACAGCAGGGCACTGGAGGCGCTCAGCCAGGTCAGGGCAAGCTGGCAAGAGGAGGAGGAGAAGGGGAGGGACCTGGAGCACCTCCGCTGCCCTGCTTCCCTGCAAGTCACACTCTCTCAGCCGAAGGGGGGAGGAGAAGGCAGGCCCAGGCACACTCTGGCCAGGCTCCAGGGCTCTCTCCTGGCTGCCTTCCTCCTCCCTTTGGCTGAGAGAGTGTGACTTGCAGGGAAGCAGGGCAGCAGAGGTGCTCCAGGTCCCTCTCCACCTCCTCCTGTTTCCTGCTTGTCCTGGCCCAGCATCAGGAGGACCTGGAGCACCACCGCTGCCCTTCCTCCCTGTAAGTCACACTCTCTCAGCCAAAGGGAGGAGGAAGGCAGCGGGGAGGGAGGGAGGGAGGGAAGGAGCCAGGAAGAGACCCCCAGAGCCTGGCCAGAGCACGCCTGGCCCTCCTGCTTCCTCTTCAAAAAGAAGGCTGGAAAAGTAGGACGTGTCCTGGCAAAGGAGGACGTGCCTGGTCAACTTGGAAAAGGGGGGCCTCTGCTCAAGAATGGAGGACATATGGGAATCCCTCCTGGACAGAGGGCTGAAACCTCAAGACAACTCAATATAATGCTCTGACAGAACACAGACTACAACTCCCATGAGCCTTTGCTACCATTTCCCAAGATGCCTTAATTTGCAACAGAAAGCCGACCAGTATGTTCACATGTGATGAATTCTTTCGTATTGACTCTGCATTTTCTTTTTGTGTAGATGCTCTCTTGTTTTGTGTGTGATGAGCTTGTGCGTAATCATGTGCATTTCCGAACTGACCTCACTTTCTCCCTCTTTCGGAATGGTCCTGTACTCCCCCATGTGATAAGCTCCGACTGTATGATGTACCTGCGCAATTGCACAATTCGCAGCCAGCAAGGGAAAAAAATGTTTAAAGCGTGGCTAAAAGCCACGTTCCTTGCCGCCCATGTAGCTGCTCCGCCTGTGTTTGTAGCGTTTTGACAGCTTCCCATATAGTTGCTGAGCCACAGAAAAAACCTCAGTCTAGCTGCCCTGTACTTTTTAAATGCACACCTGGGGCTTGCTGTCTAGCTGCTAAGCATTAAGGAAAGTGCAACTTCATGTCACACTTTCTTGCCAATGTAAAAAGCCCCCTTGGATCACATAGTCTCAGGAAGGTCAATAATTGTCCTTGCAACTTCCTCCATCTTCAAAGGTGGCCCATAGTAGAGAACCTCCCCGACTGCAAATGACTTGCTAAAATATTATTCTAAACCTCTTTGGGCCTTCGCTGTCCTTTGTATGTTCAGGGTGATGGGTGGCTTAAAACCCCAGTGCCCATTCAGCCTCTGTGATGCAATCAGTAATGTATGCAGCCCTAACCCTATTCTGTTAAAAGCAACTGAAGCAAAACCATGGAAGTCTATCCTGCTTAAAACCCCAATGAGAAATCACACAATGAATCTTAATATAGGAAGTCTTGGGTCCCTGCTTTAACAGATCAAGGGACATGCCTAGCTACTGTTCCTTTGATCTTGTGCAAAAATAAAATAAAATAAAATAAAATTGGGGACAGGCTCCTTATCTGCCTTTGATCAGTTCCCAGTGTTCCTTATATTATGGGGATTGGACAGAGGCTATCAGGATCATGCAAAGGCTACTGGATTTCAGTCCTTGCATGAAGAACCATGATCTTAGTGATCAAGACTGATTTGGACTCTGCAATAGTCTTTGATGCATTCATATGAGATGACATAATTTGGAGGTCCATGAGGTCAGAGAATAAGGGCAGCTACAGAAGACCATTTTAATCTGTAGGAGAAATCGACGCAATAATCTGTACAGCAGTTGCAGATCTTTCTCTGTTCTAGCTACCCCACGTGATCTTAGGACATGACCACAAACTGCTTGCCTTAAAGAAAGGGTTGACTAGTGCAGTGACTTATACAGTCTGTATATGTTTGTTTAATAGAAATTTTCAGTACAAAAGACTGAAGTGGAAGTAAGACGTTGTTACCAATGCAAGAACAAAGTATCTTCTTTATAAGGGGGTGTCTGCATTACAGAGTTATGCCAGTTCATAGTGCATGACTCAATGCTATGGCATCCCTGTAGTTATAGTTCAATGAGGGACTATATCACACGCTTTTCTTGGCAAGATTTGTTCAGAGGAGGGTTGACTTTGCCTTCCTCTGAGGCTGAGAGAGTGTGACTTGCTGAAGGCCACTCAAGGCTGAATGGGGATTCAAACCCTGGTTTTCAGGATTATAGTCATGGCCCAACATTCAAATCACTACACCATACTGGCTTTCATTATGGTGTAGTGGTGGATTGGGTTAGCATTAGACTATGACTATGGAGACCAGGGTTTACATCCCCATTCAGCTATGGAAATCCACTGGGTGAACATGGGCAAGTTGCATGCTCTCAGCCTCAGAGGAAGGCACACAACAACAATGAAGGACTATAGGCAGGTGTTGGAATCCTCTACCAGACATAAATCTCAGGATTTTGTCAGATGTAGGCATGACAGTTAAAGAGTAAGGGAAACAATTTATTATTTCACTCTGTAGTACAGATACATCCAGACTTTGAAAACAAGATATTATTAAGTTGGTATAATATGTGAAAATGTATCAGTTTAGTTTTTGCTGCATTTTTAAATAACCACACTATCTTTCTTGTCCTGATGGTGTTCCATAATGGGTTGCCAGACTCTTTTTCTCTCTTCATGCATTTATGCATATTATGTGTCCTTTTCCTAATGTATGAATTTCTACACGTGACTTTCCCCACTGAAAACTGTGTCTTTGTGATTTCCCCCCCAAATATATGTATTTTGGTTGTGTCCAATTACTTGGGTTTAATTTTTGAAAATCTGATGCTCACAGTTTCCATGAAGTTTTCATATGAGGCTTGCAATTTGCATGCAAGATACATGCATATTTCTGTGAATAGTCTTGCAGATTACAAGTAAATTTGCAAGAAGAAGAAAAACCACCTTGGTTGATTTCTTTCCCCATCCCTTGTCTACGGCTGCATATGCATGAATGCAGTTCAACACTAATTTAACTGCCATGGCTCCAACCTATGAAATTTTTGGATTTATACTTTGTTGTGGCACTGGTGCTCTCTGACAGAGAAGGCTAAATAGCTCACAAAACCACAAATCCCATAATTCCACAGCATTGAGCCATGGCAGTTAAAGTGGTGTCAAACTGCTTTATTTCTGCAGTGCAGATGCAGTCTATGTGTGCTCTGTTAAAGCCCCAATGGTTATTGAGTGAACCATTTTCAATCTATAGGGCCATAAGTCATAAAGGCAGACTACAAAAGCATGTCAACCAATTGCTCCAGCTATTCAGTCCCCTAGTGCAAGGAGCATGATGGATGTGGTGACAGGGATGTGACAGAGGACGTGGAGCTACACGGCACAATCTCACTCCTGCCATTCCATGTGCCTGGATTCACATGAGGGGAGACCACGTGAATAGGGGCTTCAGAAGTGTAAACCTTTCAGAGAGACTGATTTGCCAAAAAGTGAATGGCAGAATTTGCCTAGAAACTGGAGGAAAAATGGGATAGAAGGTGGGAGGAAACATAATAGATAGTAGCACCACTAAGTCATAAAGCTTCTTGAGAAGAAAGGCCTGGATGGGAAAGGGTTGCTATAGTGAGCTCAGTCATATGCCCTAATGTGAGTGCTTGGTGAATGACTGACTGACTGTTCCAGTTCAGTGGAGCAAGCTGGCCCCATGCAGCTCTCTGAGCCTCTTTCACAGAAAACCTGGCCTCCAGTAGAGAAATAGTAAAAGTCTGTGTCTGTACTGCTGTGTTGTTTACATCCACCTTTCAGCTTACCTCCACCTTGACCAAAGTTGCAGCATGGATGTTATTATGTTACCCAAATGTGATTAAAACAAAACTTTGAGGGGAAGATTTCAGGGTATCCTATCTGTTTCAACATCTTCCTTATGGTCTGTGTAACTCTGATATCAGAGATGAAGGTGATCTAGTGAAGAGGCGAGTGGGGCTTGAAGCTGAAAGGAAAATCAAACCCCTTCAAGAAACTTTATTTGCATGGGAAGAAGGGAAACAAGGTATGTCATTAGTCCCTGTCAATGAAAATGCTCCATCCGATACGTTAAAGTGTTCAGACAGAGACATACAATTTCACCAAACTGCTTTGCCAGGAGAGAAAGCTTGGGGGAGAAAGTTCCAATATTTAATTATTAGCTTTCCCACACTGTGTCTATTAGAGTTGATTTTAGGCTGCATCAATAGAAATATAGGGGTGATCTAGACCACCCAAAAGGGGCAGTCCTCGATCGCCCCAAGTAGCGGCAAGATGGAGCCAAGGCTGCCACACCGGCAGTCTCCGCCCCCCATCTCGCCACTTCTGGAGGCCGTGGGGAAGTGGCAAACTGCTGCTTCCCCGCGGCCTCCAAGTGGGGTGCAGCAGGTGCCCTGAGCGCCCGCTGCACCCTGCTTCTGGAGGCAGGGCTGAGGGGAGAAAGGGGCCACCACCGTGGCCCCTTTCTCCCAGGGTCTTTGCTGTGGCCGTTTAAAAGCTGTGGCAAAGACCCGCTCCCCAAAAGGAGCTCCGTTCAGAGCTCCTTTTTTTGCGCCATGGAAAGGGCGCATTTGGCACCCTCCCATAGCGCAAAAGCATCATTACTTGTGCAGCGTATCTAAATGCTGCGCACATGATGACGCTTTCATAGCGTGTCCATATGGACGCCGCCATTTTAAAATGGCGGCACCCATACGCTTTAGGGCTAGGGAGGGTGTAAAAGCTGCACCCTCCCTAACTCTAAAGGTGGTGCAAAGAGCCGTTATCGTGGCTCTTTGCACCAATCTAAATCGGGCCATAGTGTCTAGATCAAGGGAAGTAATTGTGCCATTCTATACTGCTTTGGTCAGGCCCCAACTGGAATATTGTGTCCAGTTCTGGGCACCACAATTTAAAAAGGATGCGGAGAAACTGGAGCCTGTCCCAAGGAGGGCGACTAAAATGGTGAAGGATCTGTAAGCCATGCTCTATAAGGAACGATGTAGGGAGCTGGGGATGTTTAGCCTGGAGAAGAGAAGGCTGAGAGGTGATATGATAGCCCTGTTTAAATATTTGAAGGGATGTCATATTGAGGAGGGAGCAAACTTGTTTTCTTCTGCTCCAGAGAACAGGACCCGGTACAATGGATGCAAGCTCCAGGAAAAGTGATGCCACCTCAACATTAGGAGAAACTTCCTGACAGTAAGGGCTGTTCGACAGTGGCACACACTCCCTCAGAGAGTGGTGGAGTCTCCTTCTTTGGAGGTCTTTAAGCAGAGGCTGGATGGCCATCTGTCAGGAATGCTTTAACTGGGAGTTCCTGCATGGCAAGGGGTTGGACTGGATGGCCCTTGTGGTCTCTTCCAACTCTATGATTCTATGATTCTATTGTTTCAGATTGATGAAATCTTAAAAGCTCTATCATGTGAATTATATATGCATTATAAGCATCGAAATAACTATGCTAAAAATCCAAACAGCAGTTTTGGACCAAGAAGAAAGTAGGAGGGATGAGAGTCATTTTACAAATTTACTCACATGTTCATTCAATTATTTCTATTCTGTCTTTCTCTCATAAATAGAATTCAAGGCAGTTAACAGATAAAATAGCATAGATGCATACAATGAATGCAAATTTTGAAAACCATTTAAAAATGCCACAGAGGAAATGATAATGTGTCCATTCAGTTAAAAACAAAACAAAAAACCCTTACAGCAAGGAAGGTGAATTGTCAAAATTCTGCCTGAAACAAGCCCTTTGCATGACAGTGTGGAAAAATAACAGGAATGGAGTCAGGCTAACCTCACAGACTAAGAGCATTGAAGTTTGAGAGTGGTTGCTGAGGAAACCCTGTTTGGGTTTGATTTAAGGTGTGGAGAAATGAAATTAGCATTTTAGAGGAGGAAGAGAGATCATATAGTCCAACTCATGGTTCAGTGAAGGAATTCAGTTAGTACAGCATTCCAGATAGGCAGGGGCATTTCTATGAGGGTGTGAAGGATGCAAACCACACTGTGTGACTTCTCAGAGGAGAGGGGGTGCCTGCCTTCTGTGCCTCACATGTTCATTCATTCAGACTGTAGGTTCTGGGAAAGACTCCATCCACATGCCTGTAGGTGACAAAGAGGCCAGCCAGGATGCTGTTGGCATGCCACAATAAACTTCTGGAGGCCTTTTCCGTCACCAAATGGCACCCGGTACCCTTCCGGATTTCGAACAAGACAGATAGACTGGAACAATCCAGGACAGACCCTCCAGGTATCCTAGCTCACCAGCTGTCAGTGGCAAGTAGACCTGAGCCTTTGTTTTCCATAGTGGCCCAATCTACTCCCAAGGGACTGCTGGTCTGGTGATATTGAGGAGTTTATTGCACAGGGGCTGCAGCGACTGGTCTGAGAACAGAATGGAAAGGGCCTGGAATGAGCAGGGGACAACCAGGGGACACATTTTGATGCACACACAAGTCCCTCACTCCTTCCGTTCCATTCCCCATCCGTTCCCAGTCCATTCCAGAGGAGGAGATTTTTGAGAACTCTTCAAAACAGGTCTCAAAAATCTCCTCCTGTCTGGAACAGACTAGGGATGGAAGGGCAGGGAATAGAATGAGTGAGGAACTTGTGTGTGTGGTAAAACGTGTCCCCCACTTGTTCCGTTTCCTTCCTGGCCCCTTCCGTTTCATTCTCAGACTGGGCTGGAGCCCCTGTGCCATATCCTTCTGAATCTGGGAATTACATTATGAGTTACTGCACTGAGTGACAACAATCCTAATGACACCATGGCAGACAGGTAGCTGTCAAGGCCTCAGAGATGAGGGAAGGACAGATGTCCCCAAATGCCAGAAAGTTACCAGGTTCTTCTTGTGTGGTTCCCCTTTGAATCATAGCATCATAGAACCATAGAATTGGAAAAAAACCACAAGAATCCAGTCCAACCCCCTGCCATGCAGGAGCACACAATCAAAGCACCCCTGACAGATGCCATCCAGCGACTGTTTAAAAACCTCCAGAGAAGGAGACTCCATCACACTTCGAGAATATGTGTTCCACTGTCGAACACCTCTTATTATCAGGAATGAATCTGGAGATGAGAATACAACCCTTTAGAGTTTATGTTGTTGTTGTTGTTGTTGTTGTTGTTAGCTGCCCTTGAACCAGCCTCAATTCATGCTGACTCATGTGTATGAGACATCTCCAAGCCCCCTATCCTCCAGCACTCTGCTTAAGTCTTGTAGATTCAGGCCCATGACCTCCCTTTAGTCTAGCCAACTGGTATGTAGTCTTCTTCTCTTTCTATTGCCTTCTAACTTTCCCAGCATTATTGTGTTTTCTTTTTTTATTAATTAAATTTTATTAACTTTTATAAAAAATTCAATTCTCAAAACTATAACAGTATACATATATTACATTTTAGCCATATACGTAAGCAAATTTTCATTATCCCCATCTTCCCATTCTTATACAGATCTGTAGAACTTTTCATTCATATGTCTGTTTCATGCCACTTCCTTTTCCTTTGATTACCAAGACTTTATTTCTTATTGTCTTACTCTTTTCTTGTGACACTGGTAAGCCAACAGAAGTATTATTTTTCCTTACCTCCCACCCTTATCTCTTAAACCAAAGTAGCATACAATTATCGAATTCTAATGTGTGCTAAATCAAAATTTGGCTGTGCAAGGTAATATTAGTATTTAGCACAAAAATAATCTTAGAGAGATCTCATCAGAGAGTGTTTCCCCTTCAATTTCTATCTTTATCTCCTAATAAAGTCAAGAATTTATGTAACTCTCTGACTTTACATTCACTTATTGTTATTCATTCCTTAGAAGGCAGAGTCGATTCAGAGCTTTGAGCTCATATAACTTCATTCACTTTCATTCCCAAATGGGGAATACAGTGACTAGAATGATTCTCACTTTTGTGCTCAGTTGTATATCTTTACTCTTTAGGATTTTTCCTAGCTCTTTCATCACTGACTTTTCCATTCCTAGTTTTCTTATTTCTTGACTGCAGTATCCATTCTGATCAAGGTTTGAGCCAATATTTCTTCATTACTGTATTTAGGTTGAATTTATGTCGCTCCTCCGTGGACATTATTTTTGTTTTCTTTATGTTCAACCAAAAGCCTGCCTTTGCACTTTCTTCCTTGACTGTTCTTAGTGCATGAAATCTCCCACAGAATAAGGGGTGCATTTAATTTAGAAGGAGAAAGGAGAAGTTCAGTTTCACACACCATTCACTATATTTTAAAAAAGTAATATGTTTTTCCCATTCTTGTTCTGTAAGCCAATTCCATTCTTTAAATTCTCCCAAGAGAGCTCCATGAAATCACTGCAGGAGCTTGGAATGGCAAAAGGCTGTTTTATACCAGCTTTCCTTTCCCTCTGAAGTCGGGATAGCTTCCCTTTTTTGCTATTGTTAAATGATAATGAGCAATAAAGGGGGGTTCCCATTCCCCCAAAGACAGGCCTCTGTGCTGCAGCACATTACATGCACATTTTTATTGACCTGACTCTGCTAAATGGAGCCATTCTTCCAGTGTAAACCTAAATCTGCTGCCTTTGATGTAAGCAATGGCATATCTCCCTCAGATGTTTAGGCTTGGATTAGGGCTGCATACAATATTTAGGAATGAATTCTGGCAGAGCAGGCATGATTGCATATTAGTTATCTGATGAAAGATCCCATTTGATTGTTCCATCACACACACAGGCTGCTAGTAATATCCTTGACAGACGCCAGTATTCTTCACTGGAAATGCTTGAATGACATACCTAATGTCCTGGGATTTTACAATTGCAAACATCAGGTTGTTTTCGTGAGAAATAATGAAAACTAGGTCCTGTTGACACAATCCAGCTGAAGTTTTACACATTTAAATCATATTCATTTCAATGTGAGATAGTTTGGAATCTGTTGTGTTTTCACACTGATCTCAATCGAGCTGGCAGATGCTTACTTTTGGCTTGATTGCGTCCATGTCTTCATGAAGACATTCATGTAGTATCAAAGATTTCCACCTCTATGCTCTTAACTGGGCATAAGCAGCCATTGAACTCAGTGGGACTTTCTTCAAAGTAGACATGCCTATGATTGCACCATTAAGCATTCTTACAAATGCTGCTATTAAAGGCAGGAGAAGCCAGATTTTCAGGAATTTGAAAGCATGTGATGACAGTTACAATTGGGGGTGGGAGAACTGTCACAATGAGTGACAGAAAATATTAATTTGGAGAGTTATTTCTTTTTTAAAAAGTAGTGACACAGTGATACTTCCAAGATGCCCAAAGTAGCTATTGTTATAGTTACTATTTTAAAGTAAGTCTTTACTTTTGTATTTCTCAAAGTTAACTCAGGTCCACATCTAAGGGAGAGGCAAGCCACTCATGAAACACATCATTTGGTGACTGGCTCAACAATTCCCCTTCTCACACAAGAGAGAAAGCAGAGATGGTAGGGATGTGAGAAGGATGAGATTGGCTCTAAGCCCATGTCTCCACTGAGGAAAAGAAACATTCCCACCCTGTTCCCGCCCTGACTTGTTTAGATCGTGCACAGGGGCAAAATGGCTGGAACACAGATTCAATCCAGGGTGATTCTCCAGTGTAAAATGATTCCCCATCTGCTCCGAATCAGGGTTGGAAACTCCAGAGACTCCCCATAGTGTGTAGAAAACACATCGGGTGGGGACAGCAGAAGGAGTCTTGGCAGGTCAGGTGAGCTTCAGACCTCATTCCACCAAGAACTTCCAACCACAGCATTTTCGCTTTCAAGTTCACAGTTACTCCAGTGCTATTCCTGTGGCAGACATGCAATTTGATTGCACCTGCATACATTAGCACAACAATACCATCAGCACAGTGCACTGACACTCAATAGGATGGCCATTGCCCCCATAAGTCATGGGAGAAGGGGGAGAGGAGTCCTCTGGGGTGTGTGCAGACAGTGATGCTAATATCATCTCATTGTGACTCCCATTTCTTGCAGACATCTCATCCTCCTTGCAGATCCAGAAGCCCTGACAGTAAACTGGGTTTTCCTATCAGTGAGGAGGCCACCTAGGCTGCCCATTTAATTAATAGCTGGTTTCAGGAGTGGTGTGATCCTCAAGGCCTAGGCATAATGGGAGAGGTGGCTTGGAAAAATTTCTGTGTTTTGGTACAGATGATTTTCAAAATCACCTTGCCATGCTGTCTTAACTCTCCAAAACCAGACATTGTGTTTCAGAGGCTGCCACATTCTCTTCCCATGACCTTCTTAATCTTGTTGCCTCGGTCACCTTCTACTTCTTATTTTTCTTGCTGTTGCTGCCACTCCTCCCATTCGTGCAAGTATGGAACAATTTTCAGTTGTTTTTATAAAATATGAATGTTACAAGTGTTTCCCAGTGATACAAAGCACACTCTTCTCCAGTCTACTTTGTTGTTGCCTCAGCATCCCAGCAGAGCATGAGCCATGAGACAAGAGACAAAGCATGAGCCAACACTTGAACCATGGGATATTCTTCTAGGGGGACTGCATTCTATCTATCTATCTATCATCTTTCTTTCTTTCTTTCTTTCTTTCTTTCCTTCCTTTGTTTAATTACAATTCAATGTAGTTATATCTTAATTATTGGGAAAAGGAATTAATGACAAGCAACCAAAACAAGTTAGTCCCATGCTCTGCTGAAGGTATCCACATTGAAGGCTCTCTCTGTTAATAGGAGGAGATATTTGCAGCAACCCAGCTATTTCAGTTGCATAACTAAACTTCTAAGGACTACTATTTGGATTAAACATGGCTGTTATCCAGAGGAAAAGTGGCATTTACTGCACATGTTATTTTAAAAATGCATTAGAAAGAGGAAATAATTAATTACAGAAGTGTCTAATGAATGCTATCAGGAGAAAATATTCACAAAGTGGAAAGTGAAGAAGATAGCTGTAACATTTTAATGTGTTACATGGTCAAACATAGTTTGATAGTACAGTTTCTGTGTTTCAGTCAAATGTTCATTCTGTTTTGGTCTGCAGTGAAAAAATGGTTTTACAGGCCAAACTATAAGTTAACCATGAAATATGTGATCTCATCTTCCAGCCAAATCTTTTTTTCTTCTTAAACCAGATTTGAGTTAGAACACACTATATAGAGGCTATTGCTTTCAGTCCTTCTCCTTGCTCCAAAACCTTGAATCAAAGTGCAAATGTATATCATTGTACATATTAAATTCTTCCTAAATTTTAGGAAGAACTTCCCAACAGTAACAACTATTACTGAAACACTTTCTTGGAATAAAAAAGAGAAAGGGAGGGGGGGGGAAACCCAAAGAAACATGGCAGCACCTTGTAAAACTAACTGGTTTTTATTTTAGCATGAGCTTTTGTGGATATAAACACACTTCTTTGGATGCAGTAGTGACGTGAGTGATATTAAAGTTTCACGATTAAAGCATATTTATACAGCTGTGGGCATGGGATAGAAAGTAATAGGATCCAGAAAGATGCAAGTTCATGTGACATTATTTACATCTTTCTGGATCCAAAAATATTACAGTCCCACTCCCACAAGTATATAAATATGCTTTATACCTAAAGCCTTAATATCACCTGGTGTTGCATCTGAAGAAGTGAATCCACCAAATTCTGTAGATTCCTGCCTGATAGGATGTTGGACCAGGGATGTAGCTATGGAAGGATAAAATGAAGGCATTGCTGCCATAAATAAAAAGTATGTTACTAAATTAAATTTTGCTTCAGTTCCCAAATTCCTAGACTTGCAAAAATTTAAAACGTTAGTTAAGCATTAGAAATACAGCAATAGTAATAGCAAGTACATTTCTATACCACTTATCAGTGAACTAAGCACTCCATAAGCAGCTTAAGCTAATTGCCCCCAACAAGCTGGATACTCATTTTAGTAACCTACAGAAGGATGCAAGGCTGAGTGGATCTTGGAGCCCTGGGACTGAACTTGCAACCTTGTGGCTGCAGTACAGGCATTTAACCACTGCATCATCAGAGTTTAGGTATCTGAAAAAAAAAATAGGCTGACAAAGTTACCAAGGCAATGCAAATGCAGCAAATATAAGTGTGCGAAGAGATCATGTAGCCACTTTGAGACATCATCATCATCATCATCATTTGTATTTCCCACTTCTTCCAAGGATCAAAGTGGGATAACATCATTACAAAAATACAATACAAAATATGAACTATAAAATACTAACACTGAATTAAACATTCCTATTAATTCCTTAAAATATATGAGCAGCCATAGTCGCATGATCATCATCGAGATTGGAACATTAGTTATAGTTTTATATAGAGTCAGGTGGAAATGCCTGCCAGAAGAGATCTGTCTTAAGTGCCTCCTTGAAGGCATCTAAGGTGGTAACAAGACAGATCTCTTCTGGTAGGCTATTCCAATATGTGGGGACTGCGGATGTGAATGCTGTGTGGGAAGTAGATGTTAATCGCGTGTTGTAATTTTCCAATAAATTCTTCTTAGATGTTCTGAGTGTGCTGGGTGGATTATGTAGGGAGAAGCATTCCCGCAAGTAACTCGGGCCTGATCCATGTAGGGCTTTAAAGGTAATAACCAACACCTTGTACTGTGCCTGGCAGCCAGTGAAAATGATGTGATTTCTGGTTCCTATCTCAGTGTTTATTTTCAGCCATACAAGAAAATCATGAGTGCTGAAAAAAAATAAAAAATGACACATTTTAAGGTGTTTTTGGAATGTCTGAAGTCATTTTGCAATGAAAAACCATTGAGAAAAAAAGTGCATGAGGAGGGGTCTGGAGACTTTAGAGTTTTTCTGGAGGCACCACAGAGATCGGCTACTTGCATCTCATGGGTCGCACTTCCCCACCTGTCATAATATATGCCTCCTTGTACATATTTTATCATACCATGCATATTTTTGTAAATGTTTAGATTGAGGAAAGAACTGTATGAGAAAATCCAGAGAGGTTCAAATCCCAAAGGGCAGTTGCCTTCTGATCCACATATTAATCCATAAAGTGTGAGCCCAGTCAGGTTCCTAAATAATTCAGACTAGATGAAATCCATCCATCCATTCTTTTATTTATATCCCTCTTTTCTCCCAGACTGGGAACCCAAGGCCACTTACAAAAGTCAGAAAATGAAATTAAAAGCTGATATAGCTAAAAACATCAAAATTAAAATGGTATTAAACTAACAACAGAATTACAACCATTTAAAATATTACTTTAAAACAAAGATTAAAAATGCTACCACACCATAAAAAGCCCCTCTCTCTTTTACAATCAGTTCCCAAGGGCCTCCTGGAGCATCCCTAGTGAACAGTTAGAAAGACTTGTCAGATTCTTTTATGCACGTATTAAGTCCATATAAAATATCTCATTCTGCTCACATATACGACATCGGCAGGAAGTAAGGGCAAAGTTGCTGGGTGAAATATTATTTAGAATTATTCATGAGATGCAAAGGGCAACTTTCTGAGCATGTTGGAATAACCAAAAATGGAGATTTGCCCTGAGACAAAACACCATCTCTTTTCTTTCTTTCTTTCTTTCTTTCTTTCTTTCTTTCTTTCATTCTTTCTCTCTCTCTCTCTCTCTCTCTCTCTCTCTCTCTCTCTCTCTCTCCTCTTGTCCCCCTCCCTGTCAGTACTCCCTTTTCTCAGTGCTTAGAGTTTTGGTTCAAGTATTAAAGATTCGAGCTTTGGGTTCCTAGAGTGAAACTCTGGCAGACTGCCAGCCCCTCTGCCGGAGCCCCAGAAATTCTCCAAGAAACTACACAAAGAATAAGAAAGAAACTGAATACAGATGGAATGGGAAATCAGATCTTTCTCTCTCTCTTTCTCCCCTCCCCACCCCCCTTTTTACATTGATGCTTAGATCTGTGAAACTTGGCTCAGGCTTTGAATGGCAAAGCAGTTCACAGACTCTAGAAGAGGTTGTTTTGCTCCCCATAAGTGAATTAATGAGAAGTTCTCTGAGTGAGATCCTGAGGTTAACCAAAACTCCTCAACAATGCAAAACATGGATTCTTTAAATCACCATCATGGGAAAGTATTATTTGGCTGCCAAAACCTATTTTGAGATTAGAAGAGAAGAATAGTGAGGCAGAGGTGTTTGGTTCAGGGTTGTTGTTGTTGTTGTTGTTGTTGTGTGTCTGTATGATAAAGACATTAAGCAGACCTGGCAGATTTTTCACTTTTTCACCCTCTCAAATGTGTGTTTGATTAAGCAGAGTCCATATGGAAAGGATTTGTCCTGTAATAAATGGCCCTGATGGAGAAAGAAAAGACCTATCAGAAGGTAGGTGCTAGAGTTAGGCTCTGTGATGCAAGCTCCCCCGCCCCCAAATGTTCACTAGAAATATGTAACTCCCATCCTCACCTATGTGCATGATCTACCTCAGAGCAGTTAAGCAAAGAATTGTATCCATTCATAGTGAAATAATGCTATTCTCAAAAGCATCTCTGATAATCACAAGAACCTTTTCTAGTACTTACCTGCCAACATTTCACAGATGAAAACTGAGACATGTGTGAGTTAGCAACTTCAGATTATGGGTAGAGTTATTATGGGTAGAGTCACTGATGGAATTTAAGTGAAATTACAGGCATATGTTAACAAAGCCCCTGAGAAATAAGCTTCTTTTTACAACGTCTTTTTATTTCTTTCTAGACCCGGTTTCCTCCTTCTCCTCTAGCTAGATAGATAGACTTTATTTTACTTTTTTTATTTTATTGTTGTTGGTGAAGGAGGGCTGGAGAAACATACTTCTGATGTTGATTGCAGAAGCATGTCTGTAGTAAATAATGCAATAAAACTTGACCAGGGAAAGAACAGAACTAGCATGGAATAGTGGTTTGAACATTAGACTACAGTTCTAGAGACCAGGGTTTGCATCCCCACTTGGCAATGGAAACCTACTGAGTGACCATGGGCAAGTCATACTTTCTCAGCCTAAGAGGAAGGCAAATCCCCAATCTCTTCTGATCAAATCTTTCCAAGAGAACCTCCTGACAGGCTCTCCTTAGGGTCTCCATAATTTGGAAATGGCTTGAAGGCACACAAGAATACGGGCAAGAACAGGACTCTATTCTAGCAAATCCAAAAGTAGCCATGTGTGCCTCCTTACAACCAGTAACATAAACAGCAGTTGCCTTTGGAATCCTTTACTGAACATGTATGATAGCAAAGCAGAAAGGAAAGGGGAGAGCAGATAACCCCACCATGTTGAAAAAGGATAGCTCTATAAATGTGGCTACTAAAATGGAAATCACTAAAAAAATGGAGGCTGGTGAACAAACAACAACCAATCCCTGGATGCATTTTAGAAGAAACCTTGAAATGGTCTCTAGAAAATTCCAAATGTTTTTGTTTACTTGTGCAGTGTGTACCCAACTTGGTTGTTTCATTTCACATGTGCATATCTTTAGTTTTGAATAAAAAGTCTGCTGAAAAAGTTAAAGTTGCTCTTGTGATTGTGTGTGTGTGGTTTTGGAACCTCTCCCTATTCTTTCCATGTTATTTCTTCCCCTGGTATCAGTTTCTATTATAGAAGTTATGCCCAAGAACACATCTACTTTGTCAACTAAGATATATCTGTATGCCCCATTCTTATACCTATGGATGAAGAAGCTCTTCATGGGCATGATTACTCCCGCCGCCTCGATTCACATGGGATACTGTGAACAACTTTCCATTTTGAAATAATCCTCTGCATGCCTGTGGTAGCTAGCAGTTCCGACAGCTGATACAGCCACCCATGAAGATCCCCCTTGCAACTCTCACCTGTTTGCTTATCCTCCCTCTGGCAAAGACTGGCTTCCTCTCCCTTGAGAGGGAAAAACTTCATTCTACCAACCAAACCACTTGCCAGAAGCTGGATAGGTGAAAAGGTTAATGGATAGGTGCCAGTAGGAAGATATATATGTGCTCCTTACCCTTTCAAGGTTTTTAAAGCCAGCTGGATCAAGTTACTGAAACAGCTTGGCCACGTTGACAAACATGTAGCTTTGCAGGAACCTTCCCACAGTATGAGAGGAACTGTTGATTTGAATAACAGAAAGGGAAAGAGATTGAGGGTAAGGCAAATATAACATTCAACTCATCAGTAGGCCAACTTTCTTCTGATTCTCTGCTTTTGTTAAGCACTCTTCCCTGCAGAGGGACCCGGTTGTGTTTGGGGTTAAATGGGCAACTGTTGTACTCCTTACAATGGCCAAAAGTGACAGGCTAGCTAAATGAATTATGTGTGGAGATAGTTTGAAGGGCAGAGGGCTGTCACCTTGGGAACACGTCCATCCAGACATTCAAAGTAAGTTATTCATAGGTCACTTCCATATCTCATTGCAAATGCCTGTGATTTGGATGAAGGATTACAGAATGAAAATAAGAGGTGTGGAGTTGGAGTAGTTTGTTACTTGGACTGTTGTGAACTTTTGATGTGAACAAGAAGGATATTTTGTAAAAAACAGAACTTTCTCCCCCTACTGCTAGACATACACAGCCTGTGCATGCAAAAATTTCTGTATGGGTTTCTAGTATAAACAGGCCTCAGTATTATATAACATAGTAACATTATTTAAGCTGAATCTGCACTGCAGAATTAATGCAGTTTGACAATGCTTTAACTACCCATGCTGTGAAATTCTGGGGTTTGTAGGGTTTGTTTTTTTTTAAAAGATATTTAGACCTCTCTGTCAGAGGTTACAACAAACTACATATCCCAGGGTTCTATAGGATGGAGCCATATCAATTAAAGCTGAGTTAAACTTCATTACTTCTGTAGTGTGGCAGCAGCCATTATCAGCTAATCTGAGTTGCCAGAAGTGGGCAAGGTTACAATTGAGCCAAAGCATGACTAGTGGAGCATTTGAGAGGTAGCCATGAAATGCCACACAAAATCCTCTGAAAACTTAAATCTTACTGCTTCTGTGGCTGAGCATAACTTTGGAAGAGGCAAGACTTAAAAAGTTACATCTTCCCATTTTCTGTGTGGCTGTCAGGTCAATGCCCAAATAGGGTTGTGGCACTGCATTCCCTCATCAGCACAGAAAACCCAAACTTATATTGAAGGGAAGCGGGTACAAATCAGCAGAGCCTGGAAGTCTTGAAAGCAGCCTAGAGTTTAACTGTGTTGCACATCTTCTCATCATCATTATTGTAGACATCTGTTGTGAAATTTGTGAATTTTAAAAGAAATAATCATGATATACAAAATTCTGAATTCCAAAATACTAAAGATGTTTAGCTAGTCTGCCCTTCCTGCAAGACAGTGACAAGGATGTAGGGAAAGAACGCTATTGTTGAGAAAAGGGATGTAGTAGTGCCAGGGACTGGGAGGAAGGGAACAAGAGTTCCCTGGTGGTGGTGCCCAAAGACGCCACAAGACCTTTGTTGATGGCAGTGACAGCCTGCAATTGGGAGCCAAAGGCCGAAGACACCCAGTGGAGAAGAAGGAGAAAGAGGAGAACCTCTGCCTCTATGGCATGGGTAAGCAGCTGTTCTTCATCTCTTTCCTCTGCCAAACATCTTTTAGCTTGCCAAGACTGGCCATTAATGGGCACAAGCCTTGCTGGGGGGTAAATTTGACTGCAGGCAAAGAGACAAATTAGGCAGGTGGCCGGAGGAGGCACTGGTTGTAGGTGGCAGTAACTCTGTGTTCCCTCTTCCTCACAAAGACTCAGGGGAGTTTGAGAGAATAAGCAAACTTGCAGGAACTGAACAAACAAACTACCAGGACCTGAAACTTCTCTTGGTGGCCCTGCATGGAACATTCTTCCTCTAAGTCATTCACCCAGAATATAGGTCCAGTTTTACAGCCTGGAATTAAACCTTGAGTTTTGGCTTATCCTTATAATTTTTTGATATTATAAAGACTTTGAAAATGAGCATGCCAGTGCAACCATGGATTTAAGCTAATACAGAGTTACAAGTCCTATTCATTTCAACAAACATGATATCCAGATCATAAACAATTTCTCATACATACCTATATTTGCCATAATGTAAACATCATCCCTAAGTAGGTTGGGGATTTATACATAATCCAAAAAGAAGAGACATATAACCTGCTCCCCCTGAAAAACAGGGCTAAGGAAGACACTGATCTACAAAACATATATATACATAAGTGGGTGTGGGTGTGTATATGAGTGTGTGTGTGTGTGTGTTCGTGTATCTGTCTGGAAAGGGGGGGGGAGAGAGAAACAGACAGATAGATGCAAAATTAGAAATGATTTTAAAAATAATTTAAACAACATTACAATAAATCTCTTCCAAAAGTAGGCAATTGTGTCCAAGGGACCTATGTATCTGCTGAGTCTCAGTCTGGCTGCCAACTGTGTATTAGGGATGGACAGGAAATTCATCACATTCCCATCAGACTTTTTTCTTTTTTCTCCTTCTGTTTTTTAACTATAGATTCTTGTTGCAAAAATAACCCCCCTTTACTCGCATCCCAGATTATATGCATTGGTGTTTCATTATTAATATTTTCCTTAAAGTACAGTCTTATTCCTTGCTTTATATTATTAACTATTTCTTCATCCACCAATAAATTGTCTTTTAATTTCCACAAGAATTCTTTTTTATTAGATTTTTTTTATTTTAGATACACATAGGAAATCAATTCTAGACCATGATTTAAACCTATTAGAATAGAAAGTATAATCTCTGTCTCCTTCATGAGTTAATCTCCAAATATCAATTAAATTAAAGTCTTGTATTAGCTCCAAGGCAGTTACAGGAAGTTTCCCTTGATGTTTTTAAATATGTTGTGATGATCTATCCATCTTAGTATTAAGGACACCATTCCAATCACCTGCTAATATTATTCTTTCATAGTCATATTCTTTTATTTTTAAATGAAGTGTTTCAAAAAAATTTGCTTTATTTTCAAGTGGAGCATATAAATTTACAATCAGATTTCGTTCACACTGTAATGATATTTCCATTGTAAGGACCTTCTTTGTTCTTAAAGATTTCTTTCGCATCTATTTTTTATTTACATATATCACCATTCCTCCCTTCTTGCTTGTCTCACTTGAAGAAATAAAAGCCTTTCCTGATTTCTTATTCTCTAAAAATCTTATGTCTTTATTTTTAAAATGCGTTTCCTGTAGACATATAATTTCTCCTTTTAACTTATGTAAATAGTGAAATATTTTCTTTCTTTTTATTCTCAAATTCAATCCATTTACATTACAGGATATTAGTTTATGTGACATTGTTACTCCAGAACTTTAATCTTATGTACCTTGATTAGCAAGCTGATTAGTAGTTCCTCTGTTTCTAGTTGTTTTTAGCTTTTCTTTTTTTCCCCCTTTTACTTTGTGTTGATGTAAGTCCTCTATTAACCTTGTGTTTTCCTCTTTTTCTTTCTTTTTGCCTCAGTTTTGGTCTATCTGTTTCTGCATGTACCTGTCCCTCTTCTGTCTCAGAGATATCTGAATTTTCATCTCCTGACCTGTCTTTACTTTGTTCCTCTATCTCACTTTCTCCACTTGCTTCAGAAAGTATTTGATGACCCGTAGTTGTTATATCTGATTTTTATCCCATTTTATCTTCATTCTCTTTCTCTTTCTCATTTCGTCTTTTTTCTAGTCTTGTTCTTATTCTACTTACATTATCTTAATGATGTCTTGAATTACTTTCTTCCCCTTTTGTATGTTCTAATTCATCTTCTCTAATTTGCTCCAGGAACCTTTCAATTTTTTCCTGTGTGTCTATAGTATATCACTTCCCTTTTATAGAAAAGGTTAACCCTTTGGTTTTTCCCCATTTGTATCTTATTCCTTTTATTATTATTATTATTATTAAACTTTATTTCTAGAGCGCTGTAATTATACTCAGCGCTGTACAAAATTGGTAAAATTTAAGAAATATAAAAGCCTGCCGGATGCGTACAGTCTAAAATAGTAACAATTAGATAAAATTACAGAGAGAGGAAAAACAAGTTAAAACATCAGGGTAAAAACAAATCACATCAAATGAAATCAAACAGCCTTTTCTTTTTAAATATTGTGTTACACAAGAATAAATTTTCCTTCTCTGTAATATTTGTGAGGCATTTATTTAAAAATTTTTATTTCAAGTTCATCTATAATTAATTTTTTCTTCTAACTGTTTTCAATTATCAGATCTCTAACTCTTTTCCTCACAAAGTGAATCATTATATCCCTCAGGAGTTTCTTGTTTGTGGCTATCCAAGAGTTAACCCTGTACAACTTATCCACCTCCACATCTATCTGTTCAACAGACCAATCCATATACTGTGCCAGAGCCAGTAATAATCTTTCACTTAAATCATCGTTGTATTTTTCAGGCAGACCTCTGAGTTTTAAAGCCTTTGCTTTAAAATGCATTTCTACCGATGATTTATAGTTTTGTTCCTGTTGCACATTTTTTTTCCAATAATTCTGTTCTTGTTTCTATATCCTCTGTCTTTGTATAAATTTTTGAGACCTTTTTGTTAATCATTTTCATTTCTACATAAAATCTTTCTATATTCTCTTTGATATCATTTCTAAGTTCTTGTATTTCTTTCTGAATCCCACCTTTCATCTCCTCCCTCATCTTCCTAATTTCTCATCTAATTTCATCTCCAATCTTATTTCCTCCCTAAGTTTACTCATTTCCTCCTTAAATATTCTACTTAGATCAGTAATTTTTATTACTTGAAACTCTGATTGTTCTTGATTAATATTTCTTTCTTGCATTACTAATTCTTGAGGTTTTCCTGAAGCCATATTAAATTCTAGACTACACCTATAATTTTCCAATATAATAATATTTTCTTGATCAGTTACCAGTGTTCATATTCAAAACAATAACAATCTACAGAGACAGTTTAGGCAAGTACACAGAATACAAGCACATAAATCACAATCCGTTATCCTAACAGAGAGGGAAAGAAAGTGGGAAAAAAATTCTTACCAGTTCCTAATGGAAAGAAAGTTGTACAGAGAGGAAAGTAATTTCCTGTTATTTCCTCTGTATATTCTCTTCTTTTTTACATTCAATCCTAGTTTTAGGAAAAATATATCTAATAAAATTATTCTATTCTTCCCTTTTATTCTTCCCCTTTATTTCCAAATTTCCTAGTGCTATATTTCTCTAAATTTTTTCCCTTCTCTCTCTCTCTTTTTTTTCTTTTTTCTTTTTTCTTCCTCCTCCCCCCCCCCTTTTTTTTTGTTTCTGGCACAACATAAACTGTGCTGTTTTGCAGTCTTTTGTTACTATGCACTGG
Source organism: Urosaurus nigricauda (assembly GCA_034509955.1). NCBI lineage: Eukaryota > Metazoa > Chordata > Lepidosauria > Squamata > Phrynosomatidae > Urosaurus > Urosaurus nigricauda. Next base: position 351,857,282 of record JAOEGL010000001.1, on the reverse strand, counting down.
AGACTGCATAGCTTATGGAGGGGGGAAAATGTCACTTGCTTACATTGTTATTCTCTACTGAGATTTTCACACTAGGGTAAATTCCAGAACCATCTCACAATCATCCCATTATTGGCAATGAATATCCAATCATTGGCAATGGATAATTGTGGGATGGTAATGGGATAATTGCGGGATGGTTCTGGAATTGACCCTAGTGTGATAATCTCATAAGTCAGTGATGATGAACCTTTTTTTGGGCTGAGTGCTGGTGGCAGGGCTTCTGCCCCCCAAAGGTGGGACTGTGTGCCAGGGCAGGACTTCCACTCTTGGACTTCAAGAGTGGGACTTCCCCCAGCTCTTTCCTCAGCCTCCAGCTGTCTCTTAGAAACAGCTAGAAGCCGGGGAAGGTCTGGGAAAGGGGGCACATGCCTGGTCCTCCTCCCCTGGACCTTTCCTGATTCTCAGCTGTCCCTGAGGAGGAGTCTGGAGGCTGTGAAAGGTATTTGAGGAGGAGCGACTGGCACACTTTGGTTGCTCCTCCCCCCTTTTCATGGACTCCACAGGGACTCCTGTCTTGGAGAGGCAGCTGAAGGACAGGAGAAGGCCAGAAGGAGGAGCCAGAGATGAGCACCTGTGGCTCCTTCTCCCCAGCATCATTTTCTGGCAGAGAGACAGCTGGAGGCCAGAAAATGGCAGGAAGGAGGAGGAACAGGCATGCATGTGCCTGTTCTGCCTTCTCACTGGCCCATGCTGGGCAAAATGGCATCACGTGCCACCTGTGGCACACGTTATAGGTTCGCCCTCATGGCTCTATGTCCTGGGAGAAAATGCAAAACTAAACAGCAGACAATACCGCTATACAAACAACATGGGGAAGTGTTCCATGTCCTTTGGTGATTTGAAAGTTGTGCAGCTGAAAAGTTACACAGCAGGAAAAGAAACTCAACCAAAACTACAGTCGCATGTGATTTTATTGTGCAACATTACTGATTTTGCTGATTTTCAGCATAACAAAAATGTTGTGCAAAATAAGCAATGTTGGTCAACAAATAGCCACATGGCCACATGGTTTGTTTTTTTAGAATTGGTGATTTTGCACAACATTACTGTTTTTTTCCAGTTGAAAAATACAATCTTACACAAAACACAGATGTGGCTAGCTGAAAGCAGTCCTTTTTATGTCAAAAGCTGCACAGTTTTCAGGATAGGTTGGGCAGTTTTTAGGAGAAACTGCGTAAGTTTGGGGATTCTGTTGGTATACCGGCCACCCCGTTGTCTAACAGACTGCCTAACCAAGCTGACTCAGCTGGTCTCAGAGTTGCTGTTGGAGTCGCCCAGACTTCTAGTCCTGGGTGATTTCATCATCCCTCTTGAGACCGGCTTGTCTGACCTAACTGGAGCAGCTCGGGAGTTCATGGAATCCATGACAAGCATGAACCTATCCCAATTGGTCAATGGACCCACCCATTGTGCGGGTCATACATTTGATGGGATTTTTAGTATGGAACAGGAGCATCCATGGACGGAGGTAATCAAAACCTCCGCATTGTCATGGACGGATCACTTCCTGATCAAGATGAAACTAAAAGCTACTTTCCATTCCCCCGGGGTGGTGTACCCATTAGAATGGTCTGCCCTCGAAGGTTAATGGATCCAATCGGTTTCCAGAAGGCCTTAGAGGGTCTAATGTTTGGCAAAGACCGTGATCCAGTTGAAACCATGGTGAATACCTGGAACACCGATCTTCCCAAGGCTATCGAGGTGATTTCCCCCGAGTGTCCTCTCCAACCCGCTCCCAACCACAAATCCTGGTTCACAGAGGAATTCAGGGAGATGAAGCAGGTTGGATGATGACTAGAGCACAAGTGGCGGAAATCTCGGCTCATGTCTGACAGAACTTGCCATAGGCAGCACCTTCACGCCTATCAGGAGGCTTTGCAGTGCAGAGATCTTTCTGCTCTGCAGGCATTGAGTCTGCAGAGTCCCTTTCAGCAGAGCTGTTTAGGGTGGGGGGAGCTGACACAGGTTCCTCCTGCGCCGAACCCCCTACTTGACCCGACGACAGCCTGCTGTGATGTGTTTAACACCCACTTTGCAGATAAAATCTCTTGGATAATAGCCAACATGGACACCAATATTTTGTCAGAATCCATTGGCGAGGTGTCCAGCAACTCTGCTACTGTCAGTTTACTGGATGAGTTTCAATCGGTGAGTACCAATGACATGGACAAGTTCCTTGGTACTACAGAGGAGCGGGCTAGAAATAAAGATGATGATGATGGTGATGATGGTGATGATGATGACGACGACGACTTCTGGAAAACTGTAGAAAAGCTGCAATTTTTTGTAGAAAAGCTGCAATTTTTCAGTCATTGTGGACTGAATTCCCAAGTGTCCCATTGCATCACCATTCTTTACACCAGTTGGGCCTTGGAGAAATCAAGATTTATTATTGCTATTCTGAATAGGCAGCTTCAAGTCTTCTGATCCTTCTGCCTCCTTATGATTCTTTATCTTTAAACTTGGATTGGCTTTAAACAGAGGATACCTTCAGGATTGTCTTCTACCTGGCCTGGAAATGGAGGATTGTCTTCTGTAAAAGAAGACTTCAGTCAATGAATCTGCAGGAAATCAATTTTGACATGGACCAGGCAAAGCTCTATATTAGCAAATGGGCTGATGTTTCTTTTGATGAAAAGTGGAATACTTCTCTGTGAAATACCAGTCCGCAAGCCAAAAAATTGAGAAATGTGACATGTTTGTGGCCTCTAGCATAGATACTATGAGGGTAGGATGCTTTTTATTAAGAATCAGAAGGCCTCTTTGTCTGGAGAAGGGGGAAGGGGCTGGAAAGGAGGGGGAGAGAGAAGGAGAGAATCACGAGATCAACTCCTCAGTTCCTGGGTTCTGCTATCTGCAGCAACAATGATTTGCTTCCAGGCAAATGTTTTCAAGCTGCCTTTCTTTACATTAAAACATCTCTCATTCCTCTGCAGCCCCCTTACGTCATGTCACAAGACCTCTGGCACACTAGAGTGCTGTGTAACCTGACCCAGATCTGGCATGGCTCTGTGATGTGTCACGGTAGAAATGTAAAGACTTTTATTTTTAGAGAAGGCCTCTGGGCTGTAATTTGCTGGCTGGCAGAGAAGCCAATTGTGATGGTGAGGCAAGGAAGTAGGCAGGATTTTTAGGAGGAGAGCAAGTGGGGAGAGACAAAGGCAGTGGCTTGCTTTAACAGAGCTGATCAAGATCAAGTATAAAATTACTGGAGTGAATGAAGAGGAGCAGAAACCCTCTTGGGGTGAGAAAAATGGGTATGAGATTTGGGCAACCATCATTCTTGGCTGTGAACAAATTAGCAAACGTGGCTTGGAGCACATTCCAAGATTGTTGTTATTGTTGTTGTGTGTAGCTTGGGAAGATTACCCTCAGTAAGTGCCCCACCATCTCCACATCACTATCATTATTCACTTATTTTCTCCATGAAACTTGATGAAACCCAGAAGGAAAGTCTGAGGCAAGAAATGGCAGCTGCGTCTTTTACTTTCCCAGAGAACACAGGGAGACCAGCAAGATGCATGAAACTAGGGATGGAAAGAATATCAAAAATATTAGAAAAATGCCCCAAAAGCACAATTCTTGATTATTAGTAAACTCTGATGAGAAGATTCCTGGACTGACAAGAATTTTTGCAGATTTATCTTCATAAAATTTACACATGGTATTTTACCATTTCCTGTGCAAAAATACCATGTGTGAATTTTGCACAAAGTAAGTACCAAACTGAAAAGTCTTCAAAAATGTGCGCTTTTCAGAGATTTCCTTGAGGTGCGAATAACATTAAGTTACTTGTTGCTTCTAGGAGAATGATATCAGCCAAGAAATATACAGTTGGCCCTCCTTATCCATGAAATTTTTATCCACAGATCTGAGCATACACAGCTTGAAAATATTCCCCAAAAGTATAAATTCCAAATAGCAAATCTTGATGTTCCATTTTATATATAGGACACCATTTTGTTGTGCCATTATATTTAATGGGACTTGAGTATACATGGATTTTGTTATCCACGGGGGGGAGGGGGTCCTGGAACCAAACCCCAGCAGATAAAAAGGGCCCACTTTATCCCTATAATAAACAGGAAAAGAAGCAAGGCCCCAGGGGATATAGGCTAGGGGTGGGAACTGTGTGCCCTGAGATGCTCTTGGGAGTTTGACTACAGATCAGTCTAAAGCCCCCAGACTAGCACCTAGGAGAGACCTCTCTATTAGAATATGGGACTCACAATGGCAGATGGCCTCCAAGTCACCCTAACGTCAATAGTCATGCTTAGTTCTTGCAGACTCAGGGCCATGGCAAACTTGAGTCTATCCATCTGTAATGCACTCTTCCTTTTTTCCTACTGCCTTCCACCTTACCAAGCATTGTCTTTTCTAGTAAGACATGTATTCTCTTCATATGGACAAAGTACAACAGTCTCAGCTTAGTCATTTTGACTTCTAGGGAGAATTCAGGCTTGATTTGATTAGGACTCATTTATTTTCTTTTAAGCAGCCCACTGAACTCTTCTTCAGCACTAATTCTTGAATGAGTTGATTCTCTTCCTATCAGCTTTCTTCACTGTCCAGCTTGCACAACCATACATAGAAATGGGAAATACAACAAAATGGATAATCCTAACTTTAGTATTCAGTGATAAAACTTGTCTTGTTCCTTCATAGCTGCCCTTCCAATTTCTAGAGAGATTTTGTAGCAACTTTAAGACTAACTTAAGGCATACTTGGAGAGGGAGGGAAATCTAGCTCACCCACTCAGCTGCTGCTCCTTCCAAGTCCTAGTCTTCTTCTGATTTCTTGACTGCAATTGCCATATTGATTAATGACTGAGGCAAGGCATAGAAAAACTTGAACTACCTCAATGTCTTTATTGTCTCCTTTAAAGTTATATAAATAACCTATGGTTATTTCTTTTCTTTTCTTTTCTTACTAATTTTTGTATTCCCATTTCCATGTAATAAAATTATAAGCTATTAACAAATAACATCTTATTACTATATCCCACCACCTTTTTAATCAACCTTTTACTCCTTACCTACTTTCTAACCCCCCATCTCATTTGACATTAATTGCAGAACCCCTATGGACTTACTAATAACACGGTATAATAGCTATACTTCCTATTATTCCACCAGTTGTATTCCTTTCAGTGATAAATTCAATATCCTAACCGCTCTTTGGAAGGATCCATTTCCTTAATCTTCCTCATTCTTTACCCCTTTCCTTATTCCTTTATGCTTAATTGTTTTTATTTCTCCCTTATGTTATTATATTTTCCCATTTCTTCTCATATTGCTGTACAGTTTTCTGATTAATATACATTTTCAGTCTATCCATAGTCACAATCTCATTCAGTTTAATTAACCACTATTCCGTGGTTGAAACAATTTTGCTCTTCCAATATTTAGCATATGTCATTCTCGCCATAGTGACTATATACAATAACATGCTTATTTCATCTTGATTTAGCTTAGCCTGTAGATAATCTGTTATGTTTAATAAAAATAATTAAGGCCTTAATGGGATTTTTTATGTATTGCTTCCTTGATAATTTTGTGTATGCTTTTCCAATATCTCATTGGCGCGGTACAGACGGCCCAAAAGGGCCATCCCCGTGGTGGGAATAGGGCTAGGGAGCACGCAGCAACCACACACTCCCCCGCCCTAGCACGTATGGATGGCACCATATTAAAGCACGCCATCCATATGTGAGCACTCTGATGACGTCATGGCACATGCTGTGTTTACACTGCACGGAGTGCACCTGATGCCATCGTGCCACAGGAGGGCGCCTATGGCGCTCTTTCTTCGGCGCAAGAAAGAGCTCTGAAATGGAGCTCCTTCGTGGCATGCGCATCCTTGGCAGGGCCTTCACACAATGCCGAGGGGAAAGGGGCCTCAGTGGTGGTCCTTTTCTTTCCTCGGGAGTGCTGCCCATGGCAGGGTGTAGTGAGTGCCCAGGGCGCCCACTGCACCCTGCTTCAGGCCACAGAGAAGCAGCAATTTGCCACTTCTCTGTGGCCTGGAGAAGCAGTGGATTGGGGCTGCAAGGGCTGCCGGTGAAGCAGCCCAGGTCCTAGTCCTGCGCTTCTCTGGGCACCTACGGACCACCCCTTTTGGTTCATCTGTAAAGCCCCACTATCACTTTATAATGCCACCACATATGGTCTAGTGTTCCTGGTTTTTCTTCACACTTCCAACAGATGTTGTTATTTATTTTTTTTTAATTTATCTTAGCCATTTTAGTTGGTGACATATACTATCTGAAGAACACTTTGTAATAGTTCTCTCTTAGATTATTGCTTTTTGTGAATTTAAGATTTTCTTTCCAGACTCTTCCCCAGCTTGACAGTGGAATTTGTCTATCTATATTTTGCATCCATTTGACCATGCTCATTTTGATTGTTTCTTCTTTCAGATCATAATCTAAAAGGACTTTGTAGATTGTTGTTATATTTTTCTTCTTCCACCCAGAATATTTTATTTATTTCACTTGCTTCCTTTGCTAGTTCATGGATTTTTGTGTCTTTTTAAATATTTTCTGTCAATTGACAATATAATAAACCACTGTATATCAAGGCCTTCTTTATGCAGTTTTTCTTTCTTTTTTAACCTGTATCCTTCTGATGTTTTGTTCAGGATGTCTTCAATTCCCCTTGAAGAGGTTTTCTTTTTTGTGGAAGGCTTTATGAACAGATGTCCATCTAGGTATTCTTGTGAAAAAGTGTATTTTGCATTTTATCCATACTTTGTAGAGTGCTTTCCTTACGTAATGTTTTTCAGAGTCTTTATTTGCTTTGAGTTTGTCATAGCATAGGAAGGTATGCCATCCAAAGTGTAAGTTATTGCCCTCTAACTCCAATAATATTTTGTTTCCTAAGAGTATCTGGTCTTTTATCCAGGTGAGGGCACTGGCATTACACATCTATCCTGCATAACAGTCTTTGATCCTTGCTTTCTTCCCTTGCAATATGAATTCTGCTAGGTCTTTTCTCCAGGATTTAAATGGTTGTTCATTGATTATTATTGGAATTGATTGGAAGAGGTATAGCATTCTTGGTAATAAATTCATCTGGATGGTTGCCACCCTCCCAGCAATGATAGCTCCAACAATTTCCATCTCTTTAGGTCATTCTTTATCTTCTTTCAGGTGTTAATATAATAGTTACTTTTGTGGTTACTGCATTCTTTTGTGTCCCTGTTTTTAGTGGATAGGAATGTACATTGATTATTTTCAATCTGTAGGCCATTGCTTCATTTTCTATATTTGTTGTCTGGTTTTTGTGAGAACTAGAGTAGATTCTGTCTCTGTAGTTCGAAGCATTTCTGTTGATATGCCTTCTGTTCCTGAAGATCCATTCCTCCCCAGTGCTCTTAGCTTCCACAACAATTTCTAAAGTTGGAAGTTCATATTGTTGTTCCTTCAATGAACCTGTCCAGGGTTTGTGTCAGAACTGAAAAGTTTTTCCCCTGGATCATACTTAAGAGTTCCCATCTTCCAGCCCCCCTCCCCAGCTATGATCCAAAGCCTTTGATCTGGATCAAAGTGACCTTTCATGTTTCCCCTTTCATTTCCTGCATTATCATTTAATCACATTTAATGAAGGAGAGTATCCTTGGTTTACAGCCCTGATCCACTTGCAGGAAAAATAGGATCATAAAACCACAAATCTCTCTCTCCTCTGGCGATTTGCCCCCTCCTGTTGCTTTCTCACAGGATTCCTATTGCCCTCTCAATAAACCAGCATTTGTCATAACACTATATCACCATGTCATCTTACCATCATCTCATCATAACATCATATCATCATATTATCATGACAGAACCATGCATATGGACCGAACACCCAGTGCGTTTCAATGACTGAACAGGGTTATGAATCCTGATCTCCAGTAGTAATCCAACACTCACACCACTACACAATGTTGGCTCTCATCCAGGTATACACACACAAAATTGTTCAGAATACACCCAACTGTCCCATTGCCAAAAATCTCCTGGAAGTTGCTAATAAAGTTGTGACCTGTCTAACTGTATATTTGTTCTCATCCTTTCTCTCTGTCCCCTTGCCTTGAGTCCCACTGCAGAGAAAACGAATCTGGACCCCGTTTCTATACAAATCTAAGGAACTGCTTGTATACACCCTTCATCAGCATTGTGGCAAACATCTATCTTATGATTAAAGAATATGAAAGGCCTGAAGTAACACAGTTTCCCACCCCCTCTATAATTAGAGTTGACATTTGGAACATATCCTGTTGGCTCATTTTACAGCATTGGTCTTTTGTTAGATTACCATCCTGTAACATCCTTCATGCTTGACAATAGACATTCTTCAATGATCCTTAACAGTACATTTGATAAAATAGAAAAGTGGATAATTTGCCTTGAATATAATTGTGGTTTCCAATGCAAAGCAATTTTGACAACACAGTGTTATCCTCAAGATCTTTCTTTCAAAATAGTGTTCCAGCTATGCTCTCCAAGAAAGAAATAGCAACAAACAATGGAAGTGGGAATCTAAATGTCTTTTTGTGGACCACATCTTGGGGGTGGGGGTGGGGATGGGGTAGTAAATTTCCAACTGTTATTAAACTAATTTGCCTGAAACATTCTGTACATTAAAATTGATTTAGCAGGAATTAAAATGCTCTTTGTGTACTACACTAGTATAACTGGGGGTTATGCCAGTGTAGGTACTTTTATGGATACTGTGCAAAGAGTTATCTGTTACTTCCTTGCATGAAAATTTTGTCTGTCTGTACAATAGCAGATGGGCAGTATTTCTCCCTTCTCCCCCAGTCAAAATATCAGCAGTTTCAATCTACTGATGTTAAAAATTGGTTATTTTCTACTTTTGCCAACTGCAGAAGACTGAATAAACAATCACATCTAAGAACGTAAAATGCTCTGACCTTTTAGTTATCAGGCTTTAAATCCAGGTGGTGAAATCCTGCAGTGATTGAAATAAAGGTTGAAAAATTGGCCAAATGGGTGGAAAAAGCAAAGACTATGTCTTCTCCAGAAGTAGGGTATATGTCTTCTACACAAACATAGAAATTTGATACCTTACCTCCCAATTGTCTATTTGGGAGGGATTGTCTCAAATAATCCTCTGTCTTCACATTTTCTTATCTGCAGCCCATTCATACTGCAGAATTATAGCACTACCATTTCACTTTAACTGCCATGGTTCCTATGGAGTCCCTGTCACACACTATGATTCCACTCTAACTGCCTTAGGTAACATTCTGGAATTTGTAGTTTAGAGACATGTTTTTGATTCTCCACTCAGTTATGAAACTCACTGGGTGACCTTGGACAAGTCACATGCTCTCAGCCTCAGGGGAAGGCAATGGCAAACCTCCTCTGAACAAATCTCTCCAAGAAAACTCTGTGATAGGTTCGCCTTAAGGTCACCATAAGTTGAAAACAAATTGAAGGCACACAACAGTAAGAACAAATTGAGAATTCTCAACCAGATGAATGTGATCAATGCAATTAAACTGGCATCATAGTACTATACTGGTGTAGTGTGAAAAGGGCCTTGGAGCAGCCACTCTATGGAGCATAAAACATAAAAGACTCTAGTTAATTAAATACCATACTGTGATATGTATATTGCTATTTTCTTTGTGATTCAGCCTCCTCTGTTCTCCCCCTTCACTTCCTTTGAAATTTATGACAGTATTCTGATTTCTTCAGAAATCTGCTTTTCTGCCCCAACCCATCAGTTGCTCCACTCAAAGGCTCTTGAGCTTTCTTTTATGATGTGTGAGAACTCTACTACAAGGCATGGAGTCCCGGAGGTGAAAGACACTGACATTCAAAATACAGCAAAAAACAAAGGCTTTGGTTAAAACTTTATTTTTACATATTAAAAAATATGGGCAAAAAACCAACAATCATTTGGGTTATAGCTGGTTGATGACTGTCAACTGGTTTGTCAACCAGATTAAACATTTATTTGTATTTTTTTAAAGTCTAAAATATTAAATGGGGTTAAATCTGGCCTAAAATTTAATGTCTCCAGTTGTCTCTTTTTGTGGAAAGTTAACATTTAAAAGTGAACTAAGAATGCTTTTCAGCTTTTTTTTTTTTAAATTCAGAGGGCAGATAGTTTATTTATTTACTTATGTATTACTAAAAGAACCGTTTCAAGGTGTATTCTGTTGTAATCTATGCTGTGACCTGCCTTGGGTCCTGGACTGGGGAAAACAGAAGCTATAAATATTTTTGAAAAATGAGAAAAAAACAAGAACGACCTCAACTGCTTTATCACACTAGGGGGCAAACAGGATTTAAACGAGAGTTAAACAAAAGTTAAACAGGAAATGTCCTATGATAAACATAGGGCATTTCCTGTTTAACTCTTGTTTAAATCCTGTTTACCCCCTAGTGTGATAAAGCAGATACTGTAATGTAATATCTTTTCTTTTCGTTCCCATCCAAGAGAAAGGGGGTGGCTTGTGGGGACAGAGATCCAGTGTGCTGTATTAATTTGAGTGTTAGACTACAACTTTGGAGACCAGGGTTTGAATCCTTGTCCAGGCATGAAAACCCACTGAGTGACTATGGGAATGTCACACACTCTCAGCCTTGGAGGAACGCAAAGGCATATCCCCTCTGAACAAATCTTGCCAAGAAAACCCCATGAGAGATTTGTCATAAGTTGGAAACAACTTGAAGGGACAGAATAACTACTACAGGCAAGCAGAAGGAATGTTGAGAAATGCCTTTAGGTATGTGCTTTCATTGATTTATTTAAGGATGAGCTTTCATTCATCTCAATCCACTTCTTCAGATGCACGGATGGATGCAGATCCTGTCTTTTCCAATGACCTCCCAGTGATCTCACTTACGACAGGTTGCTTCACCTTCTTATGTAGCTGTGCTCCCTTGGTTTTTGTATTATGAACTCTTCTGCTGCCTGGTGTAGTTCAAATGTATTGCCAATGACAGATACTCTAGGTGGAACTAAATGTTAAGATTTTTCATTCCCATCTGCTTGGGAGATTTTCCTATCCCGTTCTACATTTATAAAGTGAGCTTCTGCTTTGAAGGCTCACCTATTCACTTGTGGCATATTTTGCATGGATAATGTTATTAGACAACATAGTCATTAAATGGCACTAAACTTACTTCAACCTGTGTAGAGTCACCAGTTTCCACCATTTGTTCTCTACTTGTGTAAGAGAGATAATAAAGTTTTTGTCTGGTTTTCTGACTGGTGTGTTCTCTACTTCAGCCTGAGCAGTTCAGTGGTTGTTACTAGTGTTTTCTGTTTCATCCTTCTCTGTAATAGTTGAGGGAAGTGAAGAATACTTACTTATATTTGCATCCTTGATGAAAAAGATGCCCAATATTTGAGACATGAAGAAAATAAGAGCTAAAAGATTCTTCATACTTGCATCTGAACCTGAATTTTTTTATGTATGTTTATTTCCCTCACACTTATTCTTTTTGCACAAAACAGCAATACCTTTGCACAGAAAATCGCCAGATTTTGCACATATGACACTGCTTCCTGCACAAAACACTCTTTTTTACACAGAAAATGTATTTTCTGTTCAAAAACACAGTTTAGTGTGGGTGCAGAAAAGCCATTTGCATTTGTATACTTGTAGGAAGGGGTTTTCCCGAAGTCCTAAAGTATTGACCTTCTAGAAAATTGTGCAGAAACATTCATCTTCTCACAGAGCAGGGAGAAAAATCACTGAAATATTAGTACTTGAATTCAAGAATGCATGAAGCAAATATTTGCATCCCTCTGTAGCATTTTAAACTGAATAACATAAGCACATGAGCTTTGGCACAGGAGGAAACAAGCCACTGGAATATCACATTACACCATAGAGATGTTGAAACCAAGTAACACAGAAGACAAGGTTTGTACATTCCTCCCGCCCACCCCCTTCCCTTATTTTCTTTTGCAACCATATTCTTGTGTGAAACTTTATAGAGTCTGAGACAGCTTATTGCAAAAATAATATTTCCCCCCTGGCATATGGTAATGAGCTTTGGGATTTGACTAAAACTCCTGTAGAAACAATTTCATGTTTGATTGGTATCTCCATCGCTGACAGCAAGTTCAGAACAAATTTGAGTCACTTGTGTTGCTTTATCATTTGGTAGTAGAGCATCTTTTGCATAGCATAGAAACATTAATTTTTTTTTAACTAGAACTCCCAGTATCCATGGGTCAACATGGCCAGTGCTGTGCTGTAAGAGTCTGGAAATGGCAGTCCAAACAATGACTTCCTGAAACCTCTGGTATTTTGAATATAAAAAAGTAACAATGTATTGTTGTTGTTGTTGTTGTTGTCATTCTTAATTTTCTCCCTTTTTCCAGTTTGTATTATTGCATTATATATAAAGTGACTTATCCCCAACGGGATATAGTCGTATTTCATTTTAAAACCAGGTGTTATCGCACACATCCACAGCTAGGCAAGTGCAACCTGTATGCAGCCTGGATCCCAGTCGTACTCAGCCAGTGGCTTTGCATGGTTTGTATCCAGGCTGCATATGGGTTGCACATGCCCAGCTGTGACTGTGTGAAATAACACCTGGTTTTAAAATTAAACGTGACTGTATCCCATCTGGAATAAGTAATTTTAAATACAATGTGATAATCTCCAATGTGGTGTACAACAATTAAAACAAACAGTTAAAAATTCACAGCATACAAAAGTTAAAAATCAATTAAACTATCATACAGTTAAAAGCAGTTAAAAACATAACCATTAAAAACAAAACAATTCCTCAGATAATCTCATATCCAGTGGTTGTTGATAGAATGATAGGTATTATTTTGAAAAAATAATACCAATTATGTTTTTTGTGGTTTTTTTTTTTTCAGGCAATGGGCCGTGTTCTGGAAGAGTTTATTCCTGACATTTTGCCTGTGTTCCTATGCTGCAATGATGACTAGCTCCTGGCAACAACAGGCTTGTGCAGGTGGTATAACCCATCTGAACTCTGTTCTTTCTGGTTGTTAACTGCCTTTGCATCTATGTGGACCCATCCATCTAGCATGCAGCCTTCCTCTCTTTCTACTTTCCTCCACATTTCCTAGTGTTATTGTTTTTTCCAGTGATTCATGCCTTCTCATGATGTGTCCAAAGTATGACAGCCTAAGTTTTGTCATTTTGGCTTCCAGGGAGATTTCTGGCTTGTTCTGTTCAAGGATCCATTTTTTTTTTTTTTTTTTGTCTTTTTGGCTGTCCCTGGTATCTTTGGCACTGTCCTCCAGCACTACATCTCAAATGAATTGATTTTGTCTGTGCCTGCCAACAAAAGGCATGTTAAACAGCAGCTGCCTTCAGAATCTTTTACTGATCACGTGTGAAGAACAAATCAGAGAGAAAAGGGGGAAGCCACTTAGCCTATCTCCCACCAGCATGTTAAAAGCCAAAGATCTATATGGCTGCCAAAGTGGAGATCATAAGAAAAGTGGAGTCTGGCAAAATAATAATAATAATTTTTTTTAAAAAATCCATGGATATATTTTGGAGGAAACCTTCAAGTTGTTTCTAAAAGGCTCATGATTTTGTTTACTTTTCTAAAGTTTACCTGACTTGGTTGTCTCATTTCACATGAATTTTGAATAACCATTTGCTGAATATGTTAAATTGTTCTTTTTGGGGGGTCATATAGGAATGTATCCCATTTCTTTCCATGTTATTTCTGCTTGGTACCAAATTTTCTGTTAAAAACATAATGCCCAGGAAAACATCTGCCTTGTTAACTGAGGTATGTTGTTGTTGTTGTTGCTGTTGTGCCTTCAAGTCATTTCCTACTTCTGGTGATCCAATCATGGGGTTTCTTGGCAAGTTTTGTTCATAGGAGCTTTGCCATTGTCTCCCCCTGAGGCTGAGAAACTTTGACTTTCATGGCCGAGTAGGGATTTGAACCCAGGTAGCCAGTCATAGTCCAATGCACACCTGTGTGTATGTATGAATATCCATTCATTAGATAGTTCATTTTAGATTGAGCTGGTTTTGGTTGATTATTTATTTATTTATTTATTTATTGTTAAACTATGAGTTTGGAATGAATCTGAGATGACTTTCAAGGCCCACCTGAAGCCTTCAGGCTGCACAGTTCCCATCCTCAACCAGACATTCCTTGTTGCAGGAGGAAATTTGACTACTTGGAACTGTGGCTGTGATCTATGAGAGTGGAAGTCAGATTATTCCGAGTATTTCAGTAAAGAATTGTGATTTTTTTAAAAAAGAAGATTTTGGGAATTCCTGGGTTAGAGGTTGATGGCCCCGTTGCTGTCTCAGACTGCTTTGGATACATCTGCACCAAGTATCTGAGTTATAATAATATCATTATTATATTCTTAAATATTATATTATTAAAATTAATGTTATTATTAAATTATATTAATAATTTTCGGCTCCTGGGACTTCTGAGCTCATACCCTCAACTTATCATAGATGAAAACTGGGACCCATGTGACAAAGCAACATGAGTGTGGTCAAGATGGCATAAGTTATTAATCAGGAAGAATGGCAATGGCAAATCCACTCTGAAGAAACATGCCACGAAAGGCTTGGTTTGCCTTAGGGTCACCATAGGTCAGAAGGCAAACAACACACACACACAAACACACAAGCTAGGGGAGGCCGCTGCAATTTGTTTTTGCCTGAGCCTGCTGAGAATGGCAAGATTCTCCCCATCTTCTTCTTTCCTCCTTGCTGAGTTAATGGAGTGTACATAATTTTTGCACTTTGTATTCAGTTTGCAGCAATTGAAATAAGCTGAGAACAAAGAGGAAAGTGAGAGGGGGAGAAAGTAGGATGACAGAGGATTCATTAGGACTGTCCCTGCCAAATCAGGATAGTTGAAAAGTATGCTAGCTGCTGCTTATATTCAGTTGGATCTGAATGTGTAGAGAAATTTAATTCAATGGAACCTAAGTTAGTTCTGATTTAAGGAGATCTACTTTTAATTATAAGAAAGTCTAGATTCAGAACATTATCAGTTTAACTGCTCGGGAAGATTTCAAGTGTTGCTTTTTTAAATCCTGCATTTTCTTTCTTTCTTTTTTTTAAACTGTCACATTGGCATTTTAATTTATACTTCCATCCATTCATTATAATTTATGCCTTCATTCTCTTGCTGCTGAACTCTGTTGGTGAGTTTAGCAAGTTTAGGCAAATTGAACTGTGGCTTGTGGTTGAATGTAGTAATTATAGTATGGCTAGTTTGTTCTAGTATAATGAATGGTTACGAATGGTATTGCTTAATGTTTGTGCTCTGGTTTGTTGATTTATTCAATTGTGTCAGTAAATTAATTAGGGAATACTACTGCATTTGTGTCTGCTGTGAACACACTTTACAGAGAGAAATGTCAGAAAAGGAGTATATGAACTTGACTAATAGAATAAGAAAGAGCAAGAACTTTCATATTCTCAGTGCAATGCAGCATCTAATTGTCTTAATTTCTGTAACTAATTGTCCTTATCCAGTAAGTGCCATCTGTGCACTGGAACAAATTTCCCTATGGATTGCCTCTCTGGATCTGGCTTTGCCTGTGCCAGGGAGATCTGAATAGGGAAATAAAATAACCATCAAGCTGTGTTTGAGTGTCTCTGGATCAAGCCCATTGACCAGGAGCACACATAAGCCACAACTTGGAAAAACTACTTTTTGAAATGGAAACTTTAGAAACCCTGCAGAACTGGTCTTGCTGATTGGAGAATTATGGGAACTGCAGTCCAAAAAAGAGGAGGGATTTTGCCAAGTTGTGATCTAAATGTGTACAGTGTATGCCTGTTACATTTGGAGAGATAGATTGTCGGTTTCATTTGCAGTTAAAAAAGCAGAGCTTTACAAAAACAAATTAGTAAAAGAGAAACAGTGGGAAAAAGGGGGCTCTCCACAAACAGTGGATCCTTGGCATAACAGGACTGAAATCACAGGGATTGGTTTTGCTCAAATGATTCCCCAAATTATGCTAATGAGAATTTTCAACACCATGGCTACGGAGCCCTTTATTTAACCCATGCTGTGGCAGTTCATGTGAAAAAGCAAATGGAACATTCACATGAACTGACACAGGATAAAGCAAGTGGCTATAATAAATTGGCTTCCTTCCCACTCTTCCCATGGCTTAGGCAAATGTATCACATTGTTGTTTGGAGTTCTCTTAGTACTGTTGTTTCATCAACTGCATTATGTTCGCTCATGCTCAAAGATTTCAAGGATGCAATTCCAAGTCACTTGGGCTGGCTTAATTAAATGAGACAATTTATATGTATCCTAAATTCTTTATCTTGGGACCAAGATCGAATTTTTATCCCAAAATAACAGAAAACCTTCTTCTAGGAAGCCCATGAGGTGCCTAAGAACAGCTTTACATACACAAGGTATTAGGAACATTACTTTGCCTGTCCTAAAATTTGGACAAATGGATGGCACAGTGGAGGGTGCTCTTGTGCTCTTGTCTTTTTGTGGGTTTCCCACAGTAGAATGATTGGCTCAGTCACACTAACAAAAGGGAATGTAGAGCACCCAGGCCTTTGGCCTGGGGCCTTTTCACACTATGCAGTTAGTGTGACTCTACTTTTGTGATTTAATCTACCAGCGCTATGATTCCACTTAAATTGCCAGGGGTTCATTCTGTGGAATCTAGAGATTTGTAGTTTGTTGGGGCCCTAAAGTTCTCTGGCTTAGTATTCCAAACATCCTTCCATAAGCAACAAATCCTAGGATTCCACAGGATAGAATCCAGGATGCAGCGATGGCAGTTAAAGTGCAAACTTGATGCATCTGAACTGTAGAAATAGTGCAGTTTGACACCACTTTAAGTGCTGTGGTGTAATCCCATGGAATTATGGGATTTGTAGTTTTGCAAGGTGTTTAGCCTTCTCTGCCAAAGAGTGCTGGTGTCTCACAAACAAGATTCTGTAGGATGGGGCAGGACAGTTAAAATAGGGTCAAACTGCATTATTTCAACAGTATAGATGCACCCATAGTGTTATAATTCAGGAGTGTAAAAGGGGCCCTGATCTGCCACAGACATATAATCTCAGGAACTTCTTGTGAGAGCTATTGGGAGCCAGAATCATGTGTTTCTGAACTCCAAACATTCCTGTTTCTTCTTCTTCTTCTTCTTCTTCTTCTTCTTCTTCTTCTTCTTCTTTTTTTTTTTTGGAGGTTCATCATCATGTATAGAAAGACTTCCATGCATACAGTTGTATACATACGGCTCACCCACAAATCAATACATCAAAAGTGTGCAAACCTATCTCTCCCCCCCCCCCCCCAATTTACCCAGGCAGAATCAGGAAAAGTTTTGTGTGTGTTTGTGTGTTATCAACAAGTAAATATTGTGCCAATTATGACTCTGAAGTTTGGAAAACCAGTATTTGCTGTCCTGTATCCATTTCATGGACATGATATATAAATATTTTCTTTCACTTACATCTCTCACCACAAATGGAGACCTTTAGCTACAAGGATGGAGCCAGACAAATTCACTGAATCAGCCAGATATGCTTACTTTTTGATATATATATATGTATGTATATAATGGATAGTCCATTGTAAATAATTTCCACAACATAATTACATTAAAGAAGTGGACTTCATAAAACCAGGACCTAGTTAAGTGTGTAAAATGGAATTTGCTATGCATTTGCCAGAGCCATGGCCCAACAAAGCAGGGCTGTAAAATGTTAGGTCCTCATCTCTCTAGAAAATCTTTTTTAGCTTTCAGGCGCATTTGTGGTAGACTTTACTAATAAGAAAATATAAAGGTTGTCATGCTGATCAGGTATTTGAAACCCATGCTTTTGTCTGGTTCTGACTTGTCATTTTCAAGATCAAGAGCAACAGGGAAAACACCTTCTCCAATTCCCACAGGTTTTCAAAAATGATAAAATCTTAGCCTAAAAAGAGGAGAAACCCTAATCTTTATTTCTCCTTCAGGCTTTTGGTATTATGAAACTGGAGTCTATTTACCCTTGTCTGGGTGTCTTCCTGAACCTGTTTGTCCACCTATGCGCTCTTGCGACCCTTTCCCTCTCTACCCACCCTTTTTCTTTTTGCATGTCTGAAGCAGCTTTTGTTCTTGTGTCAGTGTTTCTCCCAAAACATTCCAAAAAGTCTTTCCCCTCTGCCATCCTTCATGATGCCTTCACAATGATTATGAATCTCCTCTAGTTGCTCTTGAATTTCACATGTTTTAAACAATACTATCCATGTTGGGGTGGGTGGGTGATGGTAGAGACAATGTATGTCAAGTATGATTAACCTTGTCATAACCATTGCTATTAAACCATTGCTATTAGAAGGACTCAGATCCACAGTGACATGGCAGGGCTATGAACAGTACATGGAAAAGTACTGGTCACACTGGCTGAAGGATTTAGAATCCAAACAATAAATTTACTCAAGTTTGGTAGCAATCCAAGATGAGCCATGAGGTTGTGAGACTATCCAAAATGCTGAAATGAAGAAAAGAACTTTGAAAGTTCATATTAAGATATAATGGCATACTGAGAAAAATGACTAAGCAGTGGTAAGATGATGTCTGGGTCCTGGTCTCAGCAGAAATGAATGTCCCCAGTAGAGTTTGTCCACCTCTGAATAAAAAAAGAGTTGTCTTCAGGCTGAAGCATCAGGATCTCCAGTTCTTGCTCCTAAATCTCTTCACCAATGAAAGAAAGAGATGCCACCAGAAAGTGCTGCTTGGTAATAATATTGCTCTGGCCTCAAGTTGAGCTCTATCATGTCTTGGGCCAGTGGCAGGTGAGAGGGCCTCTCTTTATGTTCCAATTGTCTATTCTTTGAGGGGTGGAAGAGCAGCCAAACACAACTTCACCATGCTTTCACTTAGGAGCTGGTGAGAGGTCCTCCCTTCATGTTCCAACTCCCTATTTTTTGGCCTCTGAGGGCAAGAAGAGCAGCCAGACACAGCTTCATCATGCCTTGGCCCAGTTCCTGGCGAGAGACCATCATTTCATGCTCCATCTGCCTATGCTCTAGCTTCTGAAGGGAAGAAGAGCAGCCAGCATCTGCTGGACTTAATCCCCTCCACCATTTGCTTTCCTTTATGTGTCATATCTGTAAGCATGATGGGTGAGAACTGTTAATTTAATGATTTGTAAGCACCCCTTAGATCATTTTTGGACAAGGTACGAGTTATAAATACTCAAAAACAAACAAGTTACAAATGACTGGTTATTGATTATTTATTTGCCCAAGGAGCCTTACAACTAATTAAAACAAAATACCACTAAAGCATTTTTGGTACAAAACATTAAGACAGAGTAAATAAGCAAATCTATACAAACACTAAATTAATGTAGTTTTAAAATACAATAAAACAGAGTAAAAATGATAAAAGTACAACACAACAGATTAAGGGTGCATATACACAGCAGAAATAATGCAGTATGGCACAATTTTAAGATACCATCCTATGGAATCCTGGGGTTTGTAGTTTTACAAGGTCTTTAGCCTTCTCTGCCAAATAGTACTGGTGCTTCACAAAAGTACAAATCCCAAGATTCTGTAGGAAGCATCCATGGCAATGAAAGTAGTGTTAAACTGCATTATTTCTACAGTGTACATGCACCCATAAAAGACCTTCTGCCACAGTAAGTTAAATGCCAAAGTCCTACCTAAATATAAAGGTCTTTGTCAGATGGCAGAAAGAGAATAGATGGGAGCCAACTGCACCTCCTGTGGCAGGGAATTCCATAATTTTGGGGAAAGCCACCAAGCAGGCTCTCTCCTGTGTCCTCAATAAACATACTTGTAATGGCAATTTTTGTAGTGACTAGGGTATAATTACATTACATCACAACTGATGCAAGGGGTGACTTCACTCTATTTGTGGTCATAACTGGAATATTTAAGTTACTTTTGTCATTATGTCTTTTTTGTCTTTCTCCACTACAAATGGAGAAAGAATATTTTATAGTGTAAGTGTTGGTTTGTGCTGATTACTAAAATATTCATTTTTAAAGAAAAATAATTCAAAGTAGCTTGTTTAGTTAGCTTTGAAAATATATATCACTAATTTGTAAAAACTATAATTATAATGTGAAGTAGCCACTGGAAATGTATTCCTACAAACCTGCCAGAGTCCTAAGATCAACAAGGAAAGGATTTAGCTCAGTCTCACCAGTATCACAGGCTGATTGGTGGGGACACAAGACAGAACCTTCTCAGTAGCTGCTCTCGAATTCCCTCCCATGAGAGGGTAGGCTGGCTCCATCCCTGCTCTCTTTCCATTGGCAAGCAAAAGCCTTTCTGTGTAAGCATGCTTTTAATTGCTTGCAGGGAAGCTATTTATGGGAGGGTGCTTTATTTTGGAAAAAAAAGTATGCTTCTTATTGATTTTATCTTGTTTTTAAACATGGTGTTTTAATGTGTTGCTTTTACTTCTGTTATAAAATTGTATTGTTCTTAGCCTATTCTTTTGTGAGCAACCTTGGGTCCTACTAGAAGAGAAATGTGTTATATAAATGAAATGAAATAAATAACAGGAACAATAGTAAGGGAAGGGAAAATAGGGGGAGATGTAATTTGAGGAGCAAGTGGATTAATTTCCCCCTCTAAAATGCATGGTTGCAAAATTTTGAGCTCCAAACAGAAATACTGCAAATTCCAAATATAACCCCCGATTTCAACTGTAAGTACCCCAAACCTTTTTTCCTATAAAGCCTAATGTGTCCCACCAGCTATAAGTAGTATTCAGCATTGCCATTATGGATTAGTTATACTGGAGATTATCGCATGGACTTCCACCCGGCCCCAGAGTGGACTGAAAATTTGGGATTTTTTCCCCCAGATCAGATATTATTGCACACATCCGTCCTCAGACTGGAGGCATTGTGACCCAGTGTTAGCCAGATCTGTCCCTGATCTGTCCCAACCCCAGCATTTGGAAAAGACAGGTAACTCCCATCCTTTGCAAAGGATGAGGTTAGGGTAGATCGGGGATGGATCTGGCTAAGACCAGGTGCAGTGCCTCTAGTCTGAGGATGGAGGTGTGTTATAACACCCAATCTGAAAAAAAAAAGTCCCACATTTTCAGTCAGCTCTGGAGCCAGGTGGAAGCCCATGTGATAATTTCCACTGTTAATGTAAATGCCACTCCATCCCATCTTAAGAGCCAACAGCAGGTCTATTCATCTTCTGGCAGGGGCAAAAGAAGGAGGATGTTTTCACTTTCCTTTGGACAGCAAGCATGGCTGTGACCATAAGAAGCAGGATGCTTTCTGCAAGTCCTTGATGCAGCCTTGCTTGCAGGTAAGAAGGGGATGGAAACAACCTCCTCATTGATCTCTCATTAGAAGCTGAAATGAATCCTTCATCTGATTTGGCTGATGGGTCTTAAGATGAGCTGAGGGTATGGATCCAATACATTTTGCTTAGTTATGCAGATGTAACTGAAGATTTTACCTTACTAGAAAAAAAAAGAAAAGAAAGCAAAACTGATTGGGAAGGTAGTGGCTTTCTCTGTGCCACTCCACATGATGTTGTAGCAGTTTTTTTCTCTTCCCAAAGTAAGATGGTGATCAGATCATGCCTTTTGCCAAACAAGAAAAAAATACATTAAGCAAAAGGCATGCTTTGATTACCATCTCCCCTCGGGTAGAGAACGAAAGCGCTATGAGGACATGTGGAGCCCTTTTGCCTTTCTTTTCCTGTTCAGTAAAGTACTAAATAGTTGGTGCAGAATACTGGCTATATAGCTCTCACCCAACTGGGGCTATCAAAATGTATGGCAGCCACTGAAGTTTAATTCAGTTAATTGTTTCCACCAACAAATGGGGAGAAAGTTTGTAAGAGAAGCCAAAGCAAATCTTGTTATCCAACAAGACAACATTTTGGATAACAAATGATGCATGGCTCTACAGAGAAATCAGAACAGCTACTGACAGTGCTTTAGCGTTGTCTTGTCATATGGCAAATAAATCAGGGAGCAATAAATTATGTAATGTCTTGAAGACTGCTCACTAAATGTCTCTTGACTCTAAGGGCCAGGTATTCAGTTTGGAAATAAATGTGATTTATTGCTCTGCTGTTGAGATGCAGTCAGGGCCTTAACCACCAAAACCCTGCTGTCTCTACTTCAGTCAAAGCTGCTTCTTTGAAGTCCAGAGTGGTGCTGCCCACAGTGTTCCCCATCATCATGCAAAAAAGACACCTCTACATTTAAAGTGGCCACAGTGTGTTTTGCTTCGGGTGCACACAGCACAGTGTGAGAGTTGTGTTCTATTTGGAAATCACAGCCAGTGGAAACTGCTGTGGCTTTCTTGCTAAGTGCCTGTGCATACTGTGACCCCATTCAGCCATTAATCTGAGAACATGCCTTCATTCATCTGTGCCTGGCTTCTTTGTAGGAGCCCAGTCCAAAGATCACAGTACTGAGATGTGAAAGCAGCAAACTACCCCAAGGGCTCCTGTGATTTATCAGGAACAATTTGTTGGCATATCCGTCTGACAATATATATGGAACTTACCCAAAGATGTGGTGATGGCTCTCAAGCTGGACAGCTTTAAAATAGGGATGGATATATTAACCAGAGGTTTAGCAATTAGTGTTAGTGTAGCTATATTTTACCTCCAATATCAGAGGAATATGCCAGTCTGATCAGTTACTCATAGAATCATAGTGCCACCTAGTCCCATGGGAATGCACAACGAAAACACTCCTGAAATATACCATCTGACCTCTGTTTAAATATATTTAAAGATGGAATGCCCACTACTCTCCAAGACAATTTATTCCACTGTCAAACAGATTTTACAGTAAAAATGTTCTTTCTAATGTTTAGGTGGAACTCTTTTCTTTTTGTTGATTTTGGGGTGCTCTTCCCCATACTCTATCTTGAGGCTCAAGTTGGTTCTCCTGATCCAAGCATAGATGTGCATAAAAGTGCTGCTATTGTGGCCTTTGTAAAGATTTCCCTCTCCTATGGCCTACTGAATGGCTTCCAACTGCCTCTTGGCAGAATTACACCTAAGTCCTGTCTTCCCACACCACTCTGGGCCATCTCTAGATCTGGAGGTATAAAATCAGGTTAGAACTGTTCCAGCACATTCTGCAAGGAAAATCCAGGGATTGCCATTTGTCAGCCAACTGGTTTCATTACTAGTAATATCAGTGTTCCATACTTTTCATAACTTATCTGTTTTCTTTATTGATTATATTTATCCTTTCATTGGTAACTCTTTTTACAGTTTTCTTTTTTCTGTGTTCTAGTTCCTGTTTTTATCATTTCTTCTAATCAGATACCTGTCTGCTATCTTCTTCTTTCCAGCTCCACTTTTCTCATTCCTTGTAGAACTGTTCCTCAATTGTTCCTAAAGTTTCTGCTGTTTGTGAATTCTTTTTTTTCTCTACAGACCATTTCACCTTCTTGCTCTCACTGAAACCTTGCCCCCTGCCCATGATACTGCTGCTTCAGTTGTCCTCTCCTTTGGAGGACTTTCCTTTCCTCATAGAAGTCACCATCAGGGTTGGTGGGGATCTTTTATCATCTAACTCATGCCAGTTCAGCTTTTTTCTTTCCACCAACACACAGTTTCTCTTTGTTTGAGGTCCATGGTGTGAGACTCTGTGCCTTCAGATAGCAGTCATTTACTGTCCACCTGTCCCATTTTCAACTTTTATTTCTCATTCTGATTCTTGGTTGACTTTCTTTCTCTCAGATGATATTCTTACTCTTATTGTGGGTGATTTTAATATTCATGCTGGTGATTGCAAAGATCTTTCTGTGTTACATTTGCTTTCTTTATTTGCCTGGTACATACCGCTGTGTTGCGCTGTCCTCGGGCCAATTCTAGAGTTTGGGAGTGCACACTAACCGCATACTCCCAAATCCTAGCATGTAATGGTGCTGCCGTCAAGATGGCCTCCTGTCCAAATGGGGGCCACCATTGTGACATACATGATGTGCAGCATATAGACACCACTGCGTGGTGCTTACATCACTGAAATGCCACAGTGCACCAATGGCACACTCGTGATGTGCGCTGTGCACCATTAAAAGAACCTGCTTTTCATAGGTTCTTTTTGCTGTGGAGAGAGGCCTCATGGTTTGGCTGCTGTGGATTCCCTCTGGAGGAAAAACAAGTGGCTCCAGCCCGCTCTTTTGGGGTGGTTTGTTGAGCCCCAATGTTTTGTTTTGGACTCAGGTTTTGTTCTGATTTACCTACACACTCCCATGGACATTGTCCTGATCTTGTTCTTATTAAGAATTGTTCTCTTTCTCTTGCTTTTCAGTTACTCAATTTCTTTTGATCTTCTTTCTTTCCTTCCTTCCTTTTTGCACTTCTTCATAATCTAGCTCTTCTGTTGCACACTTCTTCCAAGAGCATCATTCTCTTAATTCTGAGGCCTTTTCTCTGACTTACTTTAATTATGTAGTTTCCTTGGATTCAGCCATTTCTTTACTCAACCCAACTTTATCTTCAGCTCTTGATAGTTTTGCCACTTTGTCAACATGTGATGTCCCTGATACCAAATCTCAGCCATGGCTTACTTTTTTAATTTGTTATCTTTGCTCTCACTCAGATGGATGTTTGTAGAGGAAGACTAGGGAGTGAGCAGAGTGGGCAGACTGAATTCATTATAAATTCATTGTTTCTCCTGTACTATCTCTTTGGCCAAACAGAAATACTATAAATTATTGATTCATGTTAAAGCATGGCACTCATAATGTCCCTTTCCTACCATCAATTCTCTTTTAAGGCTTCTCCTTCACCTCTCCTTCCATCATTTTCTGCTGATGATTTTATAACATTTTTTAATACTAAAATTGAGACTATCCATTCTGAACTTGCTGCTCCTGAACCTTCTTCGTTACCAAAATATCAATCAGTAAATGAAAAAGGATGAAGCCAAATCAAGCAGGAAGGGACCCTTGCTTGGATGAGAAGCTATTTTTTTGGAATTTCCTCCCTGAACATTTGCAAATGGCTTCTTCCCTTCAAACAAAAATCCACCAAACAGTGATACCTTTATTGGCCAACCAAAATACACAATATACTTGTTGCAAACTTTCAAAGCTCCACTGGCTTCTTCATCAGGCAAGATGTTATGTACCAAATGGGAGTAAAATTAGAGATGTTAGTAAGATGGCTGCATTTTGTGGTTTCTGTCCTTATTAAGATGGTATGGGGAGGGTATATTTAGCAGGCTGGTACCTCCACCTCTGACCACGCAGCAATTGGGCAAAGTCCAGGAAATTTAAAGTCTCCTTTTTTTTAAAATAGATGTTTTATAGTGAAAAAAACATGTATGTATTATGTTTATTCTTGTCTAGTTTGTATTGGGCAAACTATTGGAAAAAGTTGCTTTAAATCAAAACAAAAACCCTGCCATGACAAAATAATTTTCATTTCCGATGGAATTTGCAATGATTGCTGTCTAACTGTTACTAATATATGTTGGTCTCAGTAGACATATTCTTTATGATTGCATTTGAAAAGCAACCCCCCCCCCCCCCAAAAGGGGGGAATCAAAATTCAGTTTGTCAGGGCAAGGACTCTTTTTTATTCCACTAAACAGACACAGTCTCTGCATTAAAAAGGAAAAAAAAATCAGTGCTGCTCTGGAGTTTCAAAGTTCTTTTGCTTTTGCATTGCAGAAATATAAACCAATTATGGGAGACAATTCTATTGTTTCATGCTAGAAATCTCATTCCAGCAAACATCAGCTTCTGGTAAAAAATAAAATAAAATCCAGACTGCTTTCTATCCATCAACAGGATTTTTTTTGTAAAATCATCTGCCTTGGTGCAACCTGTCTTCCATGTATACACCCTTCTAGTGAACTGATGAAGACAAACATATTTCTAAAGAGAGAAAAAAGAAATGAGTTATGACTAAGGACTTTATAACACAAGGCTTGTAAAGTTGAATTAGAGCAAGATAGTAGTGTCAGTGGTTATACCTTATCACATGATGCTGTGTCTGTCCAGTAGCTAATCTGTAGTCTATCCACTTCTGGATGGCTCCTTTTCATTGATAGGCAAAGCCCATCATTGCCTCTCGGATGCACTGTTTTTCCTTTATTGAGCGAGTGTGATAAGTTCCTCCTGAAGCAGTTCCAATATTCATGCAATCATATGGTGTGAGGGGATGTAATTATGCTCCTCTTTGCTATTCCCAAGCAGGCTATTTGTCTTTTGTTATATTTATTTTCTTAAATTATTTTTACTTAATAGATTACCATGATCGTGCAATTGCACTAAAAATAAAAACAAATAAAAATAAATACAGACTAAAAGGCATGCTGGCAAGGGCATAGGGAAGGGAGGCAAGGCTATCAAGGCTGGCATGAGAAAAACAGAGGCCAGGACAGAAGCAGCACCAAGGTGATTTTGAAGAGCTGTGAGATAATGCCAATTCCCAACCTAGTTTGTTTGGGTTTCCCAGACTAATGTGATTGTGGCACTTTACGAGTCCTTAGTTATCTCATTTACAGATTCAGGATTTTGCCTGGCAACAAACCTACAAATCTCTGGATGAGTAAAGCTTCCATGGAACAATGTACTTTGCCAGAATGTACTAAGGTGCTCTCTATCCATTTCTTACCCATTGCTTCTTTTGCTCCCTAGTCAACATGCCATAGTAAATGTTTTTGATTAGAGAGATCTAGGGCTATTTGGAACTCAGCCCTAGGAGCCAGGCTTTCAAACAATATGGATCCCAAAGACTATCTGAAACAAGCTGTACTATTTGGCCAAGACTTTTGCAAACAGCATTAGGGTAAGTTGTTGTTATATTAAATGTTCTTCTTATCTCCCTCCAGCAGTCCCGAAGGTGGCATCAATGCTACCAGAATCTTGTTTTCTTTTTAATGTTTGCTCTGTGAATTGTACTTCCATACCCAGAGAAGCAGGAAATTATTTTCTTTCAAGCAAAATGTATACTGTGTCAGTTAATTTCATGTGACCAAGTTAGAACATTAAGGAAGACTATGTTTCTGAGCCACAACATAATTTTGTCCCTTGCAAATTTACTCACATTTTGTAGTTATGTACAAAGCCTCTTTCAGACCTTCAAACATTTCAGATCTTCAGACTTATGTAGAATGAACACATCAAGGGACAGGAGTTGAGTCTGCCCATGTGCTACATGTAAAATAACTATGGGATGATGTTAATCCATTTCTGATCTGAATCCAAGGTACTGGTGATAACATTTAAAGTTCTAAATGGCTTGAGATCTCAATATTTAACCAAGGTAGAAGAGTAGAAATGGCTCCTTCTTCTTTACAGCTGAAGTGCCAACTTGTAGCTCCCAAGTTCTTGGTTTTGACTCTCTGCTTCCCCTGCCTCCTGAAGGCTAACCCAAATTCAAAATATCACACAATTGATTAACATAGCAGGGTCATTTTGTGAGACCCCCCCCCAACTTTCTCTCCTTATATTCTTACCCCTAACCTGCACCCCTCATGTGTGTGTGTGTGTGTGTGTGTGTGCATACACACATGCTTTCAAGTGTCCTGTACGAGGCTGTACACACTAGCATCAAAGGCTGGCATCAGGTTGGAGTACCCCATGGCAGTGTGATGCCGCATGCCCCATCACATGGCAGCTAGCATCACAGTGCTCCTCTGGTGCTGTGTCCAGATGATGCAGTGTCAAAGCAGTGCCAAAAAAACCACAGCACCAATTGCTATGGCACCCTTTCTGTGGTGCAAAAAAGAACCACTTATTGTTACTCCTTTTTGTGCTGCAGAAAGGCTAGATTGGGGCTGTGGTGTGTAGTTGCCACAGCCCTGATCTGGTAAAAAAAGAGGCCTGCAGTGTGCCCCTTAGGGGTGGTCTGTGCAGCCCCTAAGTGTCATGCTGCTACCCAAAATTTTAAAGTCCGGGGACAACAGTGCTTAAGTCATAAGTCCAATTGTTTGCTTTGCACAGAGTAAACCTATTAAACCAAAGGGATTTTAGTTCGTCAACACATATGTAACTTCTATTGTTTCAGTGACTGGCACATCTGAGTTGAATTATCTGTGTTCAGAATCTTTCGGCCCTGCTTCAGATCAACTAACTTTTCTAGTCTAGTATGGCCACCCTAGAGTATTAGTATGGCCTCAACAGTAATAGTAAATGTCCAAGGAAGTGCTGTGCTAACTTACCAAGTAAGCAAATTATTTTCCAGAGTTTTAGGTTCTTGTACAGTTAGTATTGCAAAAGTGGTATTGGTTGAGTCTCCCTTATCTGAAATGCTTGGGACCAGAGATGTTTTGGATTTTGGACTCCCCCCCCCCCCGGAATACCGGTATTTGCATATATGTATATAATGAGATACCTTGGAGATAAGACCCAAGTCTAACCAATAAAATTCATTTATGTTTCATATATGCCTTTATACACATAACCTGATGATAATTTTAATAGAATATTTTTAATATTTTGTGCACAAAACAAAGTTTGTATGTACACTGAATAATCAGAAAGCAAAAGTTTCACTATCTCAGCCACCCATGAAGAAAGTTCTGGGTTTGGGAATATTTCAAATATTGAAATTTTGGATAAGGAGACTCAACCTGTAATTGCATCAATGAATCAATCAGTCAATCAATCATGGCATGTTTTTCTGCATTTTATATGCACAAGTGTTTTCATTGATTCACCTATCCCATCCCATTCCTGGAAACTCCATGATTGCTTGGGTGAGACTGATGATTTGTTTGTATTTTAATCTGCGTGATTGTTTGCACAGCTAGGCTTAAGCAGCATAGCCTCCTTGTGGTGTACTGAATGCGATGTTCTTCTAAGATGATCAAATGAATATTAATCTGCCTTGGCAGAATATGAGTGGAGACAAGAGTGCAGAGGGAAATAGTCCAGACAGAAGTGACTGCAGTGCTGGGTTGGGTAACTTGCTATGAAGCTGTCCCACAATAATTGGGGGGGGGGTCGAAAAAAGCAATTTCTGCAAAACCAGAATACCTTCCAACTATATTTTTTAAAAATTGTGGACATGGATTTTTGGTGTGCTTTTAAACCAAGACTCGGCAAAGTTCAGACTATGGATTACACAGCATTGCCACGTCTGGGGCATTGCAGGCTAGGGATGGAAAGAATCTCTGAAACAAAAGACTATCTTTCAAATAAGAATATTTTAAAAAAATGAGATGCGGGCTTGTAAGGTATCTAGAAACCCTATAAGAAGAATCCCTCTCAATCCCCTTTCTTGTCTCCCCTCATTCCTCAAATTGACTCAAGGATTACTCCTTCTTCTCTAGTCAAGATTCACCTAGTTCCAGTCCTGTACATGTAGTGTATAGAATAAAACATTCAATATTCATTTAAAAAAAAAAGGGTAGGGAGGGTGGCCCAAGGAAGAGTAGTGTCACAAGATGCATTCCATATATATATATATATATATATATATATATTATATATATATATATATGACACACAGTGATAACAACGTCTGCATTGTTGTGAACTGAGCCATGGCAATTAAAGTGGTGTCAAACTGGATTATTTCAGTAGTGCAGATGCAACCTGAGAGACGATTGTGGAAGTCTATATCTTCTAAGATCTCCACTCAGCTCCCCTCATCCTGGTGCCAGAGACTTTGTCTCCCTTGAAAGATATAATTAAAAACTTTTTAAAAAGACGTCTGGCAATGGGGTGAAAATTGATTAAATTATTTATTCCTGTGGGAATGAATACTTTTTAAAAACACATCTGTATCACAGACCCTGAGATTTCAGAGCCAAGACCTGAGGTCTTGATTTCACAAGGGGTGGGCTCTGATCATGATGTTAAGCATGATACATAAATCATCAACTGCAGTACATAATTGAGATAACAAAAACAAAATCTAACAAATAAGAAAATATTTCTCTTAACCGAAATTAGCTTTTCTGAGCTTGGCATGGAACAGAAAATGCCAACAGACATCACATGATTGTTATCCTAGGTTTATTTTTATTTGTTGTTTGCCATATTTTATTATTTAAATGTTAATATGTATTAATATGTATTATGTTTAATTATTTTTTGTAGAATATACACCATAGGCAAGTTTATTTTATTTATTTTATTATCTTTTAACTGATCGTATGTACAGTGCTGTGTCAATTTACAATGCTTTATTAATAAAGCATAACAACAACAACAACAACAACAACAACAATGCTCTCAGCCTCAGGGGAAGGCAATACCAAACCTTCTCTGAACAAATCTTGCCAAGAAAACCCCATGATAGATTCATCTTAAGATCACCATTAGTCATAAGTGACTTGAAGATACTAAAAGAACTGATCTGCAAAATTTACCATTTTTGTCCAATAATTTGAGGCTGGCCTCCTGTTAAATATTTACAAGATTGTATTCCAGGCATACAGTCTTGTCACTTTTGAGATTCACGTTCATGAGAAAAACCATACCCCTTAAACCAGGCAGCACCAAAACTGGAGCCTTTCTGAGATGCTGCAGATTAGAGTGCTTGGAAATGATAACTCCAGCACTTTCCCAGTTGCAGGCTTTGTTAGGACCCTGAATGGGTTCTCTAGTTGCCCTCAATGTGTCCCCCTGACTAGAAGAAAACTGAAGTTGTCCTTTCCTACTATACCAGGGAGTGTCTACATTGACAAGAAAATCCAGTTTACCTTTGGTTTACCATGACCCACAGTATATAAATTACTAGGTTGTATAAAGTAATGAAAAGCAACTATTTCATTTCATTTGAAAAGTGGGAATGTAATGCTATTTGTAAAAATTGTAACTATAACAACAACTACTTCAGGGGCCTGGGAATGATAACTGTAGCTTTTTAAATGTAACTTTCCAAACTTTGTTTTAGGGGTAACTTCGCCAAAGTTCAAAGAGGGTCTCCAGAATTCTAGGGAAAAAAACCAACCACATTAGCTGTTAAAATCCCAATATCTGGATTGTGGTACCATTTATTAATGAATAATCTATTAATGTATATTCAGTTGAGTGTCAAAAACTACATTCTGAGTTGTGAAACATTACTAAATATTGATGTTAATGTTTTTTGTTTTTTTAAAAAAAACTTTCATAGAGTTTTTCAAAGAGGCTTGTTGTTTAGCTGAGTGCTGATAATAAAATATCCCCCAGACATAAGGCCAAAGTACGTGTGATACTCAGCTGAATGTTGACTTTTTTCAGCTCTCCTCATTATTATTTATACATCTCCTTGTTTATTTATCTATATGTTTTCATCTCAGTCCCAAAGTGGCTAATATCATGTAGTTCAATCAATCATCTTTATTTGCAGGTAATCGGAACATATAATCCTCAGATTAAAACATGCATTGGCAAAAAGCATAAAATACCAGAATATCTAACTATTACAATGTTTAAAGCAATTCAGTGATACATTGCATATAATTAAAATTATTCTATCATAAGCAATCCAGTAAGAATTGCAAAATTTAACTCAGATATCTGTTGGATGACTTGATGGAGCCTTTCCGTAATATAATTAAAAGAGAATCGGAGAAACAGCCTGGGAAAAGTAAGACGATAAGGAATATTAGGTCCTTCTTAGCCCATTGATACTAGGCACACTGAAGAAGACATGTAAGAAAAACTCTACTTCAAAGTTGTTGCATCTATTGTTCAGTGGAATTTTGAGGGTTACCAGACTGAAAACTGGACAGGATTCCTGTACTTTTAGTGGTTGTGTAGAAGCAGGAATTTCATCTTATATTGGTTATCATACAATCAAGTAATGATTATATGATTCTAATAAGTAACACTTGCTGAAATTTCCTCTTCTATACACCCATTTTGGGTATAAAAGTACAATTATGTTGTTAATAATCTTGCAGAAGGAGGTATCCAGTACCTCCTCATATGGTCAGTTCACTTTTCACCTGTTGCACCATGGACTGGATTATAGGATGGTTAGCATGAGTCAAAGCTGCTTTCTTTGCCAAAAAGAATGAACAAACACAAACCACAAACCCTGTCTCTGCTCCTGTGCAACGCCAGGTCCATCAAGAATAAATCCCACATTATACGTGATCTAATCGAAGATAACAACTGTGACCTGGCGTGCATAACCGAGACCTGGCTCGGGCCTGAAGGTGACGCTGTGTGGGCTCAGGTCCTCCCCCCCGGGTACTCGGTGAAGGACCAGAACAGGTTAGGTGGGCGGGGGGGGGCGGGTGTTGCCTTGGTGCATAAAAACACCTTGTCTCTAACCAGGAACCATGTCCGTCAGACTACCTATATCGAGTGTATTTACCTGACCCTGAAGGCTAGAGACAGTCTAGGGATTCTGTTGGTCTACCGGCCACCCCGTGCGCTAACAGACTCCCTTAACGAGCTGACACAGTTGGTCTCGGAGCTGATGTTGGAGTCCCCCAGGCTTTTAGTCCTGGGAGACTTCAACACCCCCTTCGCGGTCAACAATGTTCCATCTGGTGCGGCTCGGGAATTCATGGAGACCATGACAGCCATGGTCCTGTCTCAGTTGGTTTTGGGCCCAACGCATTGTGCGGGGAATACACTCGGTTTGGTCTTCTGTATGGACATGGAAACTCCATGGGCGGAAATCACCAATATCTCCGCCCTGTCATGGATGGATCACTTCTTGGTAGAGGCAAGCATCAAGGCATCAACCCAGATCCCATCCGGGGGTGGCGGACCTATTAGGATGGTCCACCCTCGAAGGCTGATGGAACCTGATAGGTTCCAAGAAGCCCTAGAGGGGTATATGGTTGGAAGTGATGGCGACACTGTTGATGCCCTAGTTAACACCTGGGATACAGATCTCTCCAGGGCTATACACAGTATCGCTCCCAAGCGCCCTCTCAGGCCTGCTTCCAAAAGGCAGCCCTGGTATACGGAAGATCTCCGGGCAAGGAAGCGGGTTCTGCGACGGCTAGAGCACGCCTGGCGGAAACACAGCGTTTATCCGACAAGGCTCTCCTAGACCTTCATTTGAAGGACTATGGAGAGGCGATACAAGCAGCTAAGAACTCGTTCTTTGCTGCTCGTATTGCGTCCGCGGAGTCGCGTCCAGCAGAGTTGTTCAGGGTAGTGAGGGAGCTAACTCAGCTCCCCCCTGCCCCGAACCAGATCCTTGAACCAACCAAGGCCTGCTGTGACCAATTTAACAACTTCTTCGTGGATAAAATCTCTCGGATAAACGAAGGTCTGGACGCCAGAATTGAAGCAGAACCCAGAATAGAGCTTCCGTGGACTCTGTTGTACTGGATCAGTTTGAGTCTGTCAGTACCGAGGATGTGGACAAGATCCTTAGAAGTCTTAGGAAGACAACCTGCTCCCTCGATCCCTGTCCCTCTTGGCTAGTGGCCCAGGGGGGACCGGTTGTAATTTCATTGTTACACCAGATTATTAATTCATCTTTGAGGGAAGGGCATTTTCCGCAAAATCTTAAATTGGCCACAATAAAACCATTAATTAAAAAGCCCTCCCTCGACCCCCTGGTTCATAACAACTATCGGCCAGTCTTGCTACTGCCATTTTTGGGGAAGGTGATCGAGAGGGCGGTTGCACTCCAACTTCAATCGATCTTGGATGAAACAGATTTTCTAGATCCATTTCAAACCGGTTTTTGGGCGGGCTACGGGGTTGAGACTGCCATGGTCGCCCTGGTCGATGATCTCCGTCTGGGCATCGACAGGGGTAGCGTGTCCCTGTTGGTGCTCTTGGACATCTCAGCAGCTTTCGATACCATCGACCATGGTATCCTTCTGGAACGCCTGGCTGAGGTGGGGATCGGAGGCACTGCGCTCCAGTGGTTCAGATCCTACCTCTCTGGGAGGTTCCAGATGGTGCAGCTGGGGGATGTCT
Source organism: Urosaurus nigricauda (assembly GCA_034509955.1). Lineage (NCBI taxonomy): Eukaryota > Metazoa > Chordata > Lepidosauria > Squamata > Phrynosomatidae > Urosaurus > Urosaurus nigricauda. Next base: position 351,823,442 of record JAOEGL010000001.1, on the reverse strand, counting down.
GCTCCGATAAGAGGGCCCTTACATCTGGGGTCCCTCAAGGAGCTATTCTGTCCCCCATGCTCTTTAACATTTACATGAAACCGCTGGGAGAGATCATCCGGAGGCATGGGGCGCGGTGTTATCAGTACGCTGATGACACCCAAATAGTCTTCTCTATGTCTCCGACTGATGCAGTGACCAGGGATGGCGTCGCTCCTCTCGTGGCCTGTCTGGAATCGGTAATGGACTGGATGAGGGAAAATAGACTCAGCCTGAATCCAGAGAAAATGGAAGTACTGGTGATAGGTTCTCCCGGTCCAGGGATGGAGGTGGTTCCACCTGTCCTGAACGGGGTCACGCTCCCTGTGAAGGACACTGTACGCAGTCTGGGGGTGCTCCTTGACTCGTCACTCCATCTGACTTCTCAGGTGGATGCGACGGTCAGGAGCACCTGTTATCAGCTTCGGCTGATACGCCAGCTGCGTCCCTACCTGGACTGGAGGGACCTTGAAACCGTAGTACATGCTCTAGTAACCTCTCGGTTGGATTTCTGCAACGCGCTCTACATGGGGCTGTGGGGAGGGCTGGGAAGCTGCAAGATAATTTGTTTTGGGTTTTTGGGCTATATGGCCATGTTCTAGAAGAGTTTTTTTCCTGATGTTTCACCTGCATCTGTGGCTGTCATCTTCAGAGAAGATTCAGAGAAGATTCTCTGAAGATGCCGGGCACAGATGCTGGTGAAACATCAGGAAAAACCTCTTCTAGAACATGGCCACATAGCCTGAAAAACCCACAACAAACTATGGATGCTGGCCATGAAAGCCTTCAACTTCATACAAGATAATTTGTTTTTAAATAAGCTGTCTTCTTCCATTGTTTGCATTAGTATGCTGAGAGAGCTTTATACTATTTCAGCATTAAACAGAAAGTCAGCTTTTATCTATGCAATTTAAAGAAGATTAACAGGAATCCTCCGGGCTGCTTACAAGGTAAGTTGGAAAAAGGCATGTTTCTCTTAGCTGTGTCTGAAAACTGCGAGGTATGATACTACAATATCTATTTTACTGCACAACCTCTAACATTGCAAGTAGCTGGACATAGTTTCTATTTTGGTTAAAACCATTTTCTAGAATTCAAAAACTTACATCTTCTTTCTTTCCTTTTTAAAACCAAAGCAAGTGAGATTATCTTGTTTATGCTTCTTAAAGGAAGAGCGTCAAAGTAGGGTGGAAGTGAAAGGGAGAACAGGATAAAACAAACAAGGGGACATACCAAAATATAAAAATAAAATAAAATACATGTATACTCCATCTTGTTAGGCCTCAAATGAATCCCCAGGGAAATTCACATAAAAATTTAATCTAAATACAACTGATAGGGATATAGAAGGAATTTACTCTGATGGATCTTATTTTGTTATGCCAGATTTGAGCTAGTTTGTACTTCCTAAACTGGCCAGATGAAATTTGAGGCAAAAAGTGGCAGGACCTCCACGTTGACAGATAGCTGAGGATGCATATTTAAAATGTACACATCTGAAAAGGGTGCATAGAAAAATGTTCACATTTCAAATGTGCACAAAATACTTCTTCAGTGTGCTTGAAGAACATTGTTTTGTGCATTTTGCTTGATCCAAAATAGGTATCACTGTTTTGTAGATTTTGAATGTTATTGTGCTATGCTTTAGTCAGTTAGGGAAATGCATTCACCAATGTACACAGTTCTTCAAACGTGAACAACAATGCTCACATTTGAATACAGAGAAGGAGAGGGAGAGGGAGAGAGATTTTCTTCTATTTCAAAAGAAGTAATGCTAATGGAACTGCACATAGACCAGATATGCAGGTGGGAAGGGCGGAAGCTTGACCATGCTAATGACTGAAAACAATCCAAACCACCTTTAAAAGTACTAAAATGAAAAACTCAGAGCATCAAGTTCACAAAGATCAGCAAAAAAAGAAAAAGAAAAAAATCAACTCTTGTCTAGCTTCCTTGAATGTTTAACATCCATGAATACATAGACAAGACGGAAGCAGAAAGTGAATGGGAACCTTATAGCAGACTTATACCAGTGGTCAATCATTTGTCTGGAATTGAATTGCATCTGTCCCTGAATGAGTGACGAATGCTTTAGAGATGCACCCTAAGATGAAGCTCAGAGGATCTGTAGGCAAAATTCATTGAAAAGTTAAATAGCCATGAAATGTGGCAGGACAACCTATTGTACAAACAGGAACAGGATTGGAAATACACATGGGGCCACTTGAGAGAAGACAATCAAGCCTTGAAAGACTGTCATAAGCATTTCCATGTAAAGGTTTTCACCTGTTGCCTTAAATCATTCCTACCAAAAGCATGTCTGCCATCTCTTTCAACCTCAAGCAAGGGGCAGAAGGACATCAAAGGATGTTAGCAGATCAGGTGACAGATAGGTAGCTTGCTCATGTTCCTGGATAAAAGAAGTGTCAATAAGTTACAAAACAGGTGGACTTGTGATATTCACACCTAGGTGTGTGACTGGCACCACTGAGGCTTTTAGTCTTCCTCAAATATGGAGCCAAAAGGGAAAAAAGAAAATTTTTCATTTTGTGTAATATGGGTGCCAGTGATGTAGAACATGGCCAAGAGTTAAGATTCAGTTTTAAAACTGATCTAATACAGGAAACAGTGTATTCTGTATTAATTACAAGTTTATTATAGAAAGGAAACATGGGGGGTTTGCAAAAAAATGTGTATATTTATAAATGAATTTTACCCCAAATAACTCCAGAACTATGAATAGTTTTCACAAATTGCACAGAAACCTTTGCATTCTCACAGAGTGGAGAAGGGAAATGACTGGAGTTATTTGTTCTTGTTCAGAGGAAAGAAGTAAATTTGTGCCTGAAACAGATTGGCCAAAAAGAGCGGCTTCCAGGCACTTTGGGGCAAGGTGGGCAGACAACTCACCATTCAACAATTACTCACCAAATAAATTACTCACCATTGAACAATTGATTCTATGGGTCTCCTCTTGCTGGTACTAAGAAAAGGGTTTGGGATGGGTTTTATACTGAATGTTCATCTACAATGTAGAAATGAAGCAGTTTGACACCACTTTAGGTGCTGTGGGTCTTTCCTATGGAAGCCTGGGATTTGTAGTTTTAAAGGGTATTTAGCCTTCTCTGGCAAAGGTGCTGGTGCCTCACAAAACTACAGATCCCAGCAGTGACATCCCCCCAATGGGTGACACCTGGTGTGGGAGGTGGGATTTCTTGGGTGGACAGGACTTTTGGCCCCTGACTTCCAGTAAAGTTTCCGGATGTCCAGGACTGGAAGGATGTCTTTGTGGGCTGTGACTATGCCCCCACGGGCCCGGGAAGAGCCGGTGCAGCCTAGGGAGAGCCACCATGGGCCCAGGAAGTGCCCATCTAGCCCAGGTAGAGCCAGCACAGGCCTGAGGGAGTGCTGGCAAAGGCCTGATCAGCTCCTGTGGGGGGAAGAGAAGCTCCCCATATGGGCAAAACAATGCCTGCAGGGGGTGGGGAGACGATCTGCTGTCACCCCCATCCTGGGGAGTCACCCCCTTCTGGGGTGTCATCCGGTGTAAAATAATAGGAAAGACATATCTTGGGTCTCATCACGTTTTATCTCACCATTTTAGAGTGCTATTCTAACTGGCCTCCAACCACAGTACATTAAAATCCCAATCTATCTAAATAAAGAAATTCCTCTTGTTCACTGCATGGTTTGTCCAAAAATTGCTATATTCATGTAGCAGCTTTTTCTTTATAAAATGACCATGCCGCTTCTTCAGTTGTGAACATTGGCCTTTGCTCTGAAAACTTTATTTTTTATTTTGGAAACTTGGCAAGTGTAAACCTAACCACAGACACTTGGAATTGGGGACACAGCATGCCTGCATTTTAGAAAATGGCCTAGACAGTATTAAGCTACATTACAGAGAGGACACATTACTTAGGTACATTTTAAAACAATATTTTCTACTTTATTTTGTCTGTCAACTCTAGTCTGCGAAGGAGTGGATACTGTGCTAGGATATGTGATAAGACCTTTTTGGTAGCCACTTCCCAGTTGTGGAACTATCTCCCCAAAAGGTTCATTTGGCTCCTGTTCTTTTTAGCCCACACCAGACAAGCATTCTGATAAATTTAGATGCCTTAAAACATTACTTGTTTGGATGACAACTCTCAGGATCCCCTACCTAAGACAGCAAGTAGTTATGGTGGCTAGATGATTTTGGAATGTGTAGTTCAAAAGAGTACCACCTTACAGAATCCTTCAGAATGAACCTCTGGGCAAGACCTCTGCCTTGAAAATTACATATTTCTTTGTGTTCTCAACACACACACACACACACACACACACACACCATTGCTGTAGGATGCTTTGGAATAGTTGCGGCCAAAGCAGAGCCTGGAAAACTTTCTGGACTACAACATCCACATGTCTTTAAAAGCAGCGCTTGGAAAGATCTTAAAAACAGGAATGGGAAAAATCTCTTTGTCTTTGTTCAGTGCAGAGTGTAGAGAACTTAATTTCTAACCAGAGAAATGTTTTCTCATTAGAATTATATGCTTTGAGTAGCAGCAGTTGATATATCATATTTCATGACACCAACAGGAGTATCCCTGTGTTTCAGGCATGGGGCCTGAAATCTCAGGGCCTGGAATGACTCTGACATGAAAATTCAATGAAATGCAGGATATTTCTCCAGTCTACATACAGAAGCCGGCTATGCCAAAATACAAACAATTGTGATGAAATATGCTGCAGGACCTGTGTGCCCAGCCCAGGGGGCAGCCTTGGGTATCCTGGCCTTACAGTTGCCTTGACCTCTTCCCATTACCTGGCCCTCTGTTTCCCAGATGCAGTGGCTAGGCATCCTGTGAAGCTGCCTGGCACATCTGCTACCACCATAGGTTGCTAGCTTCTGAGGTCAGAATGAGGCACCCAGTGATGATCATATGGCTGGGTGCCTTGTTCTAACTTCAGAGCAAGTGACCCACATCAACGACAAACATACCAGGCAGCTTAGTGGGACACCTGCATGGACAGCTGCCACAGCACAGGAATGGTGAGCTTAATGGAGGTAAGTTTTTTAAAAAACTGTTTTAAGGCCATTATACTCTACTTCTGGTGCAGAATGTGAAGGATGGCATCTGGACTGCATGTACCAGAACCAAGCCTTGGAATCAGTATGTAGAGGGATCATGTAGCACTTTTGAGACTAACTGAAAGAAAGAAGTTGGCAGCATGAGCTTTCGTAGACTTCAGTCTACTTCCTCAGATGCATTTAGTGGAGTGGAAACTAGGGATATACACACACACACACACACATATACATATACATACATACATACATACATACACATATATGTATGCCATTGGTATGTGAGAATGTCAATTAAAATTCAAAATCCTTTGTGTATGGAAATGAAGAAGCAAGTCCAATTTTAACAATGGTCATTAGTGAACAAAGGCATTGGGAACTGGCCAGTGGGTATGGAAATGAAGAGGCAAGACCTGTTTGGCTTTGAAAACTAACCAGTAGGTGGGGATAATAGATGAATGTAGGAAACCCTCCTGAGGATGGGGTCAGATAGTGTTGAAATGTGTGTGTGAGCCAGCAAGCCATTATCCCTGATCAATCCATTGCTGAAGGACTGTAGTTTATGGATGAATTCCAATTCTGCTGTTTCTCTTTCCAATCTACCTTTGTTTGGAATGTGTATCATCTGAACAGAATGATGTCAGAAAGGGGGCGGAGAGACTGGCCTGTTCAGACCAAAGCCAAAATCAAATCAAAATCTCAATTCATCTTGAAATTATTTCCATGAGAGGTCACTCTGTGTGTGTGTGTGTGTGCACACATGTGTGTGTGCATATGTGCTTTCAAGTCACCTGTTGACTTATGGTGACCCCGTGAATTTCATATGTTTCTTAGGCAAGGAATGATGAGAGGTGATTTTACCAGTTCCTTCCTCTGAAATATAGCCTATAGCCTGTATTTCTTTATTGTTGTAACCTGCCCAGATTCTATGTGATTGGGCGGGCTAATAATAATAATAATAATAATAATAATAATAATAGGACCTAGTATTCATTGGGAGTCTACCATCCAAGTACTGACCAGGGCTGATGCTGCTGAGCTTCCAAGATCAAATGGGTTCTGCTGCCTTTAATGTATTTAGTTGTTAAAGAGTCACCACTAACATTTTGATCCCTTCTCATGCCAAGAACTATAGTGTTGCTATCATACCAGCCTTAACTTGATGTTACTAACCCAGATGGAAGCAGCTTTAGAGGATATATGTGCCCAGTTCCAATGGCCAATTGTTCCTTTCCTTATTCTTTCTTCTAAAGAGAAGAGATCCTTTTTGTAGGGAAGCTTTCCATGAAAGTGAAAAGCTGGAAAGCTTGAGTGTTGTTGTTTTTTTTTACCTGCATGTCTGCATCTCCTCTAAGTAAATGTAAACCACCACCCTTAAGAATAATTGCTTTCAACTTGTGGAAAACAACAATGGAGAGGACAGGGATGGGGCCTTGTTGTACTGTCCAGTTCATGAAGTGATGCCTGAACAGTGCTATCCACAGGCTAAAATAGACATAGCATTAAATCAAATCCATTGTCCATGGAGGAAAACCCAAAATATAAACAATTCTTGCACCAACCTTTTACAATAATTTCTAAATTAAACATTTCCAGATTGAGGGCCTTACTTCACTCTCTTCACTTATAATATGTTTATTCATAAAGGATTATTCATACTCTCAAAACATTGTAAACTGCCTGAAGGATTTTAATTATAAGGCAGTGCGTAAATACTGTAAAGTAAAATCAAATCAAATAGAATAAATAAATGTTTGGAATTTGACCTAAAGGCACCATAACCCATCTGATATTGGAAGCTAAGCAGGTTCAGCTCTGGTTACTACTTGGGTAGTAGACTACCAACAAATCCCAGGTGCAATAGGCTATATTCCAGAGAAAAGAAGTGGCAAAACCACTGCCTAATATTCTTTGTCTAAGAAAACCCTGTGAAATTCATGGAGGTCATCATAAATCAACAGGCTGGTTGAAGGCATGCACATTTTTAAAGGCTGGAGTTCTAGTATTTTAAAGCCACATTTGAGCAACAAGATTGATGATGATGATGATAAAAATAATGATAACAATAATGGTAACGATGATGATTTTATAACCAGATACTTCTGGAATCCTCTCTGCTCTCCACCAGGCGATGGCATGGGATGGGGGGTCTACAGCAGCTCTCTTGTAGGACCATGTAGGACCTTGGGGCACTGCCGAGGGAGGAGGAAAATATTAGCCCCCCCCCAGCAACTACAAATCAGAAACTTAGAAATAAATCAGATACTAAGAGAGTTACAGATGGGCAGAAAGGGTAGTGAGACGCCACTCTTTTCTCCTGCGGATCGTTGCCACGGCAACCACATGTTGCAGCAACAATGCATCATCAAAAAGGAGCTGTGAAATGTGGCTCCTTTGTGTACCGCTCCAGAGGCGCCATTAGCACCCTGGATCAGTGTGGTGTTGTCTCTTATGCGCTGTGCTGTTTAGACATGGGGCACAAGCCATGTCATCAGTGCGTGCACTGTGTGAATGTGTGCATGCTAAAATGGCACCCGGAGAGAGCAGAGCATGTGAACACTCCACTCTCCCGAGTCCTAATTTCAGCCCCAGGCCGGTGCCTTGCACCAATCTGTACTGGGCCTTAGTTAACTTATACCTGTGTATGCTAGTAACAAGATATTAGCCACTGTTTACTATGACTATAATCCTAGCTCTCAAAGATGAAGGATGAAGTTTTTTTGGGATGGAGTATCAGTGCTTCCCTGTGTCAGCAGAAGAGAGACACTTGAGGCCTTTACAGACCTCCCTGAAAGGGCGGTCTGCAGCCTCTCCTTTCTGCCGCCAAGGGAAGCCGCAGCAGCTAAACTGTGTAGCATCTCTCCACAGTAAAAAGTTTTTTGTGGCACACTCTGCATGTCATGACTGCACTTGTGCATCCATGGTGTAAGCATGGCAGAGTGACATGCGGATGCTGCACCATGCTTGCATCATGGATGTGCACCCCGTGTGAGCAAGGCTGTGCAGTCATGGCGGCACCCATATGTCCTAGGGTTCGGGGCATGCAGTCGGTGCACGATCCCGAACCCTAGTATCAGTGGCAGCATGCTGCTTTTGGCCCATCTGTCCCGGGCCTTGGATTCCCTGGGTCTATAGTTATTCCATTTCACATATGGACCCAGTCAGAACATACTGGCTACAGCAACCCATAATGTATTTAACATCTCACTATGCCTTGCAATCAAAACTTCCCTTCTAGTGGCAGAGTGGGCCAACATGAACCGATGAGACAGGAGAAGAGATCATCCTTAGCATTCCTCCTGGCCTTCAGTAGGTTTTGTTCTGTCCCCTTTCTCTCTTGTGGCTACTGTTGAGAGACACAGCAGCAGCAACTGTGTTGGCAGCTTGGTCACCATTTTGTTTGCTCTACAATGCATAGTGCCTCACGTTGATTCATGTCAGCACTGTAAGTATTTGAGGAATTTATGTCCTCACAACAAAAATGGAGGTAAATAGTTGGAGAAAATTCTCCAAAAATAATTTTTCCCAAAGATAGTAGTAGTAGTAGTAATAATAATAATAATAATAATAATATTATTTCTAGTCCGCCCCTCTGAACAAGCAATCGGGGCGGATTACAACAAGGATTAAAACAATATCAAGTAAAATATCCCATCCTTTCCCTTACCACCCCCCCTTAAAAAGAGATTAAATCACAATTGAATTAAAACAGTAACTAGCTAAAATAGTAATAAAAACAAGATTAGAGAAGAACGGACCCAGCCAAGGTTATGTAAAAGTAGAAACAGAGAAGGAAGGCTGGAAGAAAAGGCCACTCTAAAGCCTAGATTTGGAGCCGGGGGATGTTTACATTCTCTGGGAAGGCCTGTCGGAAGAGGTGCGTCTTTAGGGCTTTTTTAAAGCCTTCTAAAGATGAAATAAGACGCATCTCATCCGGCAGGTCATTCCACAACCTGGGGGCAACAGCTGAAAAGGCCCTCTGGGAGGTCTGCACCAACCTGGTCTTCATGGGTTGCAGCAAGTTCCTCCCAGAGGACCGAAGTATGCGGGGGGGTTCATATGGGAAGAGGCGGTCCCTTAGATAAGATGGACCCAAGCCATGTAGGGCTTTAAAGGTTAAAACCAACACCTTGTACTGTGCCCGGAAACTGGTCGGCAGCCAGTGGAGAGCTTTAAGCACAGGAGTGATGTGCTCTCTCCTAGATGTTCCAGTGAGAAGTCTGGCTGCCATATTTTGGACCAGTTGTAGTTTCCCGGTTAGGCACAAGGGTAGCCCCATGTAGAGTGCATTACAGTAGTCCAAACGTGAGGTTACCAGTGCGTGTATCACAGTTTCCAGATCCCTCATCTCCAGGAAAGGGCGCAGCTGGCGTATCAGCCGAAGCTGATAGCAGGCGCTCCTAACCGTCGCATTCACCTGACTTGTCATGTGAAGCGACGGGTCAAGGAGTACCGCCAGACTGCGAACAGAGTCCTTTGAGGAGAGTGTGACTCCGTCCAGGACTGGAAGTTGTATTCCCAAGCCTGGTTTCGGGCCTGTGACTGTGAGCACCTCCGTTTTGTCTGGATTGAGCTTCAATCGGTTTTTCCTCATCCAATCCATTACGGCCGCAAGGCAGTCATTGAGAGGGGAGACACCATTGGAGGTCTGAGCAGATGATCTGGTCACGGAGAAGTATATCTGGGTGTCATCAGCGTACTGGTGACACTGAGCTCCGTGCCTCCGGATGATCTCACCCAACGGCTTCATATAGATGTTAAATAACATCGGGGACAGAATGGCGCCCTGGGGGACGCCACAGCTAAGCTCGATCTTAGAGGAGCAACTGTCCCCGAGTCTCACCCTTTGAGATCTGCCAGAGAGGAAGGATCGGAACCATCGGAGTGCGGTGCCACCGATCCCCAACTCTCTCAGCCGATCCAAAAGGATGGAGTGATCGATAGTGTCAAAAGCCGCGGAGAGATCCAAGAGCACCAACAGGGTCACACTACCCCTGTCGATGCTCAAGCGGAGGTTGTCAGTCAGAGCAACCATGGCTGTCTCCACTCCATAACCTTCCCTGAAGCCGGTCTGGAACGGATTGAGATAATCGGTTTCATCCAAGACAGCTTGGAGTTGGGAGGCGACGGCTCTCTCGATCACCTTGCTGAGAAAAGGCAGCAAGGAAACTGGTCTGTAGTTGTTTCTGTCCAGGGGATCAAGGGAAGGCTTCTTCAGGAGGGGCCTAACGGCCGCCTCCTTCAGACAGGATGGAACACTGCCTTCCCTGAGAGACGCATTGATCACCTCCCGAAGGAATGTTCTCAATGTGTCTCCTCCCTGGACGACCAGCCAGGATGGACCTGGATCAAGGGAGCAAGTCGTCCTCCTCACACATCCAAGGAGCTTGTCCACGTCATCGGTACTCACCGATTGGAACTCATCCAGTAAACTGACAGCAACGGAGTTACTGGATACCTCACTCATGGACACTGGACAATGATTGGCGTCCAAGTCGGCTCTTATCCGAGAGATTTTATCTGCAAAGTGGATGTTAAACGCCTCACAGCAGGATGCTGTAGGCTCTAGTAGGGGGTTTGGCGCAGGGGGAACCTGCGTCAACTCCCCCACCACCTTAAACAGCTCTGCTGGGCGGGACTCTGCAGACGCAATGCGTGCAGAGCAGCGGGATCTCCGCGCTGCACGCAAAGCCTCTCCATAGATGCGAAGATGCAGTCTATAGAGAGTTCTGTCGGATAAGAGGCGAGTCCTCTGCCATTTGCACTCTAGTCGTTGTCCAGCCTGCTTCATCTCCCTGAGCTCTTCTGTGTACCAGGGTTTCCGGTTAGGAGCGGGCTGGAAAGGACGCTCGGGGGCGATCGTGTTGATGGCTCTGGCAACGTCGGTGTTCCAGGTATCAACCAGAGCCTCAGCAGAATCACCGGCATTCCCAACCAACAAACCCTCTAGGGCCTTCTGGAAACCAATAGGTTCCATTAGCCTTCGAGGGCGGACCATTCGAATGGGTCCGCCACCCCCGGGGGGACGAAAAATGGCTTTTAGTTCCGTCTTGATCAGGAAATGATCCGTCCATGACAGCGTGGAGGTCTTTGTTACCTCCGCCCACGGATACTCCTGTTCCGTACAAAAAAACCCCATCAAGAGTATGACCTGCACAATGGGTAGGCCCATTGACCAATTGGGATAGGTTCATGGCTGTCATGGATTCCATGAACTCCCGGGCTGCTCCAGATAGATCAGAAGGGCTGGTCTCGAGAGGAATGTTGAAGTCGCCCAAGACAAGAAGTCTGGGCGACTCCAACAGCAACTCGGAGACCAGCTGAGTCAGCTCGGCTAGGGAGTCTGTTAGGCAACGGGGTGGCCTGTATACTAACAGAATCCCCAGACTATCCCTGGTCTTCAGGCTCAGGTACATACATTCGATGTGGGCAGTTTTCCGGACAGGTTTCCTGGTCAAGGTCAGGTTGGTTCTATGAACTATAGCCACACCGCCCCCCCGTCCACTTTCCCTTATCTGCTCACTGACCGTGTAACCGACTGGGAGAGACTGTGCCCACGTGGCAGCACTGGTATCTCCCAGCCAGGTCTCGGTAAAGCATGCCAGGTCGGCCTGTTCATCCACAAGAAGATCGTGGATAATGTGCGTTTTACCTCTTGCCGACCTGACATTGCAGAGGAGCAGGTTAAGGGATTGTGGGATGGTTGGTATGCGCTCCAAACTATCTTGGGCAACAGAGTGAACTGAAGAAGGGATAGATACTAAACATCGATCCCTGCTTCTTTTGTAACATGTGTTCACTCTGTTACTGCCATACCTTCCCTGCCCCCACACAACCTCAATCGCTGCCCCCAGGTAATTCCCGGCTCCATTGTCCGCTGGTAGGAATGGGCAATCCAGCTAAATTTCCCTTCTCAAGGCAGGTGAGCAAACATAGACAAACAATAGGCAAATATTGTCTGTTCTCCTGTCTAGTTCGTTCTCTCAAAATAAACATTATACCGGCGGCAGTGCTAGAAAGGGAGGAATAAAAAGTTCTAATGTTCAAGGAGAGTAACTTAGGGTCTAGAGAGGCCCAAATGTTGCTATCGCCGCTACTCTCCATTCCACTGCGCTGCCATTGCGAGACCAGATGGAGGACGCTGAGGCCTTTTAAGGGCTAGAGATCTTCCGGCTCCTTCTCCATCGCTCACGCCGCTTCTGGGGAAGATGGGAGGGAGGGAAGTGTTGGGGCCTAAATAGGGCCCAAAGATGTCCCGGCTCCTCCTCACACCGCCACGCCGCACTGCTGTGGGAAAAGGGTGGCGTTGGGGCCTGTGCAGGCCTAGGTGCTCCAGCCCGGTCCCTTCCTCCACCTCCGCTGTGCTGCTGTCAAGTGAGGGAAGCGTTGGGGCGTAAATAGGTCCCAGGATGTCCCGGCTCCTCCTCACGCCACCACACCGCGAAGCTGTGGGGGAGGGGTGGCGTTGGGGCCTGTGCAGGCCCAGGTGCTCTGGCCCAGTCCCTTCCTCTGACTCCCCTGGTGCAGGAGAGGCTTTTGTACCTCTCCCAGGCCCTCTGGGAAGGCTGGAGGGGGGTGTAGCCAACGTCCTCCAAACTCACCCACTGCAGCTGTTGGGGCCAAGGATGGTGCAGGAGAGGCTTTTATACTTCTCCCAGGCCCTCTGGGAAGGCTGGAGGGGGGTGTAGCCAACGTCCTCCAAACACACCCACTGCAGCTGTTGGGGCCAAGGATGGTGCAGGAGAGGCTTTTATACTTCTCCCAGGCCCTCTGGGAAGGCTGGAGGGGGGTGTAGCCAACGTCCTCCAAACACACCCACTGCAGCTGTTGGGGCCAAGGATGGTGCAGGAGAGGCTAGTAGTAGTAATAATAACAATAATAGTAATAATAATAATATCATCTCAGAAATGTCAGAAAAATTTCTCTAGAAAAAATGTTAGGGTGTTGTGTTGGTGAAAAGTGCTGGCTGTCAGCCAGAAAAGGTCTGATTGAAATATGAAATTTGATTGAGTCTCCAGGTGGCCACAGGCAAGCTACTTAGGTATTTATAATCTATTTTATTTCACACGCCACCTTTTTGTCATTAAAACACCTCAGGAGTTATAGAACCCAAACAGTTAAATATAATATTGGAATGTAAAATGGGAAGGAAAAGCCCTGATCAACTGAAATGACAGCAGAAATAGCAACAAAATAATTCAGCCATCACATTATTAACCAGCAAAGCACAGGAAAATGAAACTATTTATATCAGGTGTCAAAAAGACAATAAAACAGGGTGCTTACATGCACAATTGCAAATGAGCCAAATTCATGGAGACTAAGGTTTTTCAGTGTCTACAAGTCCTGGTAGCTTATCCTTTTTCCAATACCAGAGGCACCACACCTCTGGATACCAGTTGAGAGGAAATGTGGGTGGCATCATATTTATTGCATTGCATTGTATTGTATTGTAGTACAATATTGGTATCAGATCTTATATTCAAAACTCTCAAAGCGTACAATCAAATCAATTTGAAATAATACAATAATTTTAAAATATTCAAATTTATATTAAATAATTTATCAATTGAAAACCAGACAATTTCAAACTGAGATTTTTTTAAAAAAACACACACACATTACAACCATAGCAGATGTGCAGCCTGAGTAAAATTAATTAGGTAGGCAAACTTTAACAGAAAGCCACATTTTGACTTGGCAGTGAAATGATATCAAATGATACAAATGATCATCAGGCCTCCAAAAGGAGGACATCCCACAACTGGGATGCCATCATAAAGAAGGACCTCTCCCATGTCCAACCATAATGGCTTTCCTCTACTGGTGGGACAGAGCAGAGGGTTGCTCAGATAGAGTTTCAAGTCACGCATATATAATGTGAGGTGCTCCCTGAAGTATTGCAGTGTTTCTTGTGTCTTTCTGCAGGATTTATATTTTATATAAAGGATTACTGATTACTGTACAAGGGATCTCTGGGGAGCTCTCCAGTCACCCGCTTCCACCTTTGAGACAGTGACTGCACTCTTGGTCATTTGTTTACTCCAGCGTCATGGCCCTCTTCAGCCTTGCAAATGTACATATTACACTATTTGTGTTGTAGCTCCAAAAGTTTCAAATGTTCTTTTTTTCACCTCTTTTCACTATTTAAAATATCTTTATTCAATGTTTAAAAAGAAACGACAATGACCAACAGAACAACCAGAACAAAACAGAAACAAAACAAAAACATTAACAAGTATACTGAACAAACAGAACATTGAAAAAAAAAGGCTTCCAACTTATACCTACTAAATGTACATAGCTCTGTTTAGCATTATTATTCCCTCTAACTTAATCAAACATATCCTTTTCACCAAGTTTAAGATTCTGGAGCATTTCAGATATCAGAATTGCAGATATGGGAGGCGCAACCTGTAGTTGTTTCTGCACTTCACACTTTCTAATGGTTGTTTCTGCACCTGCATTTAGTCATGTCCTAAATACAGAGATTTTATCCATTCTTGTTTTCCTGTCTGATGTATAGTTAACTGTTACAAATAAAGGGTTTCATTTTTTCCCCATCACCACCGTTACATGAGCACCTCCCTCCATGCTTCTCCCCAGTATTCATGTTCCCTCTCTCACACATTTAATTTATGTGTGTGTGTGTGTGAGAGAGAGAGAGAGAGAGAGAGTGAGAGAGAGAGAGAGAGAGAGTGTGTGTATAATAGCCACAATGCTAAAATGCTGCATCGATTGAACACTATATAGTGGGTCCTTGGTATCCACTGGGATTTCTAGGACCCCATTTGGATTCCAAAATCCATAGATGGTCAAGTCTCATTAAATACAATGGCATAGTAAAATAGTGTCCCCTATGTAAAATGACAAAATCAAGGTTTGGTTTTTGGAATTTATATTTTTAACAATATTTTCAAGACATGAATGGCTGAATCCAAGGTTAAAGAATCTGTGGATATGGAGAGCCAACCATAAGTGGAAAATAAAATAAAATAAACCTGTAATCTGATAATCAGAAATGTAATGAGGGAAGGGGGCTTGGAAGAAAACCCATGGTAAATGTCACACATTCAACACACTATCAGTGGGACCAGAAATACAAAAGGAATTGAGGCAATTGATCCAGACATGAAAACCCAGTCTATATCAGAAACTCCTGGCAGAGGAAGTAAAAAACCCTAACTGATGCCATGGTTTTAAAAATCATGCTAAATCCCAGAAATTAATGAAAAATAGATTGGGACATGAAGTGCACCACACACACACACACACACACACACACACAAATAAAATTCCAGTAAGCAGAGGGACAGCTCCTGTCAAATCGCAGGGCTTTTGGCCAGTCTGGAGGAGCCTTGTTTGCAATTATATTGATGTTATTTCTGTTCTTTTATGCAAAGAGATACATCTCGTTCTTTAGCTATATTTTCAAATAAGGTGTTTATATTTCCAAATAATGTTATTTTCAAACATTATCACTTGAACACATGCCCCCATTCAGTTTTTTAAAATAGTGTTTTGCATGTATTTTGAAGCATGTAAATTTTTTAAGTGCATGCTCCACCCCTACCCCACCCCACTCCCCGAAGCATTTCCTGTCATCTGTCAATATGAAGATTCAGGAGTGCAAATTGTATTTGCCTCTTTGGCAATTGGGAAGTAATGAACAATTAACAGAATCCTGTCAAATGTCAGACTAAAATCAGTCTCATACAATCCATTTGGTACTTCCCTCTTATGTGGGAATGGACCATTTTGAATATCTAAGCATAGTGTCCACAACATTTAGAACATTTTGCCCTCTGCATGTTTTTGTCTACAGTTCACACAATCCATTATGATTGTTCATGTTGAGTGGGGCTGATGGAAACTGGATTCATGGGAGGTGTCTAAGGCCCAATACAGACAGGTAAAAGCACCATCCTGGGGCCAATACAAGAGTTCAGTAGGGCTGGGCAGCCATATGCACCCAGCCCTACTAGCAGCACCCATGCACCATCTTGCTGCAGACCCACCCACATGGGGCATGCAACAATGACTCGCGGGCATCCATGAGCTCAAATGGCGCTCACCAGAAGCAGTGGCATCAGGGTGCACGAGTGCCATTATGGTGCTCCTTTAAAAAGTCACTCTAGGCAGCTTCTTTTTAGGGAGCATGTCGGTGCCGCATGGTGAGGTTGGTGTGGCGCTGACGAGGGGTAAAGATAGACGGCATGGAGCTGCCCGTCTGTATCCCCCTGAGAAAGCTTTTGAGCAGCAAATTCATCCCAGCTCTTACTATTCTAAGCAACTTTATTTTAATCATTTGTTTTTTTTAAAAAAAGCTACAAGAGGAATATGGGTAATGTTGCTATCTACCCTGTTAGACCCTATGTGAATTTGCTTTACAAATATTTGCAATTCTTTTTTTAGAAGGAATATTAGCTTGCCTCGATTTGCTATCATGGTGTTCTCCTATGAAGGTCAAAGGAGAATGGCGGGGGGGGGGGGAGGGATTCAACTTTTTGTGTGCCTCTGTTTATTTAAAAGCCTGATTTCAAAACCTGCAGAACAAGAGCCAAAAGTCTGAACAATGAATGCATTGTAGCGATAACTAGCAATTTTGCTGTAAGTACAGAATTCAAGAATAGAACAATCTGGTGCTACCTTTTTATCTTTTGCCACTGAGGGCTTTCGCCAAAATGCTGGAGGTGTGATATAATCCCCTGTAATTACATGCTTTGTGATAGAGCATTCCTTGGCTGTTTAAATGGATTAAAAATTGATTGAGAATGCTGGGAGGTGTTTCAGGCAGGCCAGTAAAATAATTAGCAATTAATACTGTGCTGCAGTTTAGCAGCCGTTGTTCTGCTGTGCTTTGTTGCTGGAGTACAGATTTGGGAGACCTGTGTGAATGGTTTCAGAGTGTCTTAGCTCACTGAGTGGAATTCTCTGTTGTTTTATGTGCAGGCGGGCATGCCAAAAAGAAAAACCCAATTTAGCAAGCTAATAGAGAAATAACACCGAGAACCTCTTCTCATCCAACTTTCCAGTGTGGGAGCAGACACCTGAACTGCCAGCCAAGTTCCCCCCTCCCACAAAGAATGGGTCAGCATATTGCATATTTAGTTTCTATTTGTTTATTTACTTAAATATTTGTCACTAATTATTTGGTATTATGCTCTCAAGACAGCTAACTATGAAGGCAATTGATGAAATAAGATCTTGCATCTGACAAAATAGACCAAGTCTGTGAAAATGTATGCTACAACTTCTGCACAGTCTCAAAAGTGCTACGAGATCTTTTGCATATGTATATTCCAGAGTAATGCAGCTTTGTCTCCCAATTCTACTTGAATCATAAGTTCATCAAGTTAGCTGGTTGGGAGAGACCTTGGAAGTCATACAGCCCAACAGATGTGCACAGGATCCCTGAAGAATAAGGCCCACCACAAATTTCCTGGATGCTTGCCCTTCCTGGCCCATAAAAGAGCTGGGAAACCTAAGGTCCTGCATTGTTTCTACTTTTGATGATGATATGTTAATGTTGTTGTTCTTTTTTTGCTGCCCTTGAGTTGACCCTGACTCATGGCAACCCTGTGGGTGAGATATCTCCATGCCCCCCCATCGCCCACTGCTTTGCTCAGCTCCTGTAGATTCAAGCTTGTGACCTCTCTGATTCAATCTAGCCATCTGTGTGGAGTCTTCCTTCCTTTCTCCTGCTCTCTACCTTTCAAAGCATTATTGCATTTTCTAATCATTCATGCCAAAGTACAACTGCCTCTATTTGATTATCTGGGCTTCCAGGGAGAGTTCAGACTTGATCTTTTCAAGGACTTATTTATTTGTCTATTTGGAAGTCCACGCTATCCTCAGCACTCTTCTCCAACACCACATCTCAAATGAGTTGATTTTCTTCTTATCCACTTTTTTCATTGTCCACCTCTCACACCTGTACATGCTGATGGAGAGTACAATTTGATTAAGTGTAATACAACCAGGTAACAAGCAACATATGCTGAAATTCCCTCTTCTACACAACCATGATGGAGGCCTCTCCAGTTTTAACTCTGGCAACCCTATTTCCATCACTGATATAAACTGATGCTGCTCGCTGTACCATTTTGGTAACACAAACATTTATTTGCCACAATGTACCATTTTGGAAGGAATGTGATGGCTCAGTGTTTAAGGTGCTGACTCTGACAACCACAAAGTCAGCAGATTGGCAGTTCAAGACTCAAGTGCCACGGGACAAAGTGAGCTCCCATCACTAGTCTCAGCTTCTGCCAACCAATACACTTGTCCCTCCATATTCGCTAGGGTTAGGGGCACAAGACCCCTGTGTATATGGAAAAACTGCAAATAACAAAACACCATGTTTTTACTTGAGAGGACACTTCTCTAGGAATCTCTAGGACCTCCAGTGCAACTCTGTGGTCAACGTCTGACACATACTGACCATAGAACTGCACTGGAGGAGCTACGAATGCCTAGTAGAGTATTGTCTCTAGCAATCTCTAGGTCTTGCTGCGCAACTTTTAGTTAAAGTTGACCATAGAGTTTCACTGGAGGACCTAGATATTCCTAAAGAAAACATATTAATCAAACCCATGAATAATCAAATCCACAAATATAAAAGCCGTAAATATGGAGGGATGAGTGTAGATAAATACATAGGTACTACTTTGGTGAGCAAGAAATGTTCCATCTATCAGATTTCTGGGGATGTTGGAATACCTATATATTGCATATGCAGACTGAGACATAATGACTCGATCTAGACAGGCGCAAAGAGCCGCAATAAGGGCTCTTTGCGCCGCCTTTAGGGTTCAGGAGTGCGCAGCATCTACACCCTCCCGAATCCTAAAGCGCATGGGCGCCGCTATTTTTAAATGGCAGATATGCCATGATGGTGTCTTTGTGCCGTGGGAGGGCGCCAAATGCGCCCTTTCCATGGCGCAAAAAGAAGCTCATAAACCGAGCTCCTTTTTTGGCATGGGTCTTTGCGTGGCCTTTAAACGGCCGTGGCAAAGACCTGGGGAGAAAGGGGCCGCAGCAGCGGCCCCTTTCTCCCCTCAGCCCCACCAAGGGAAGCAGGGATGTAGCAGGCACCCAGGGCACCTGCTGCACCCCGCTTTGAGGCTGCAGGGAAGCGGCAAACTGCTGCTTCCCTGCAGCCTCCAGAAGCAGCGGGATGGCGCCGCAGAGGCTGCCGGTGTGGCAGCCTTGGCCCCATCCCACTGTTTCTTGGGGTGAGTACGGACCGCCCCTTTTGGACGATGTGGAAAGCCCCAATGAGGCTGAAGAGAGAGAGACTAAGGATATGTGAAATGATGGGAAACATGAATTCCACCATTTGACAGATTCTCGTATCTTTAGGCATGACTCTCTACAGCCGTACCTCCCACCATCCACACAAATACAGTACAGAATGGTGTGGTGGTTTCAGGTTTGGACTATGACCCTGGACACTAGGGTTTGATTCCGCACTGAACCATGCAAACTCCCTGGGTGACCTTAGTTGAATCACACACTCTCAGGCACAAAATACCCCATGATATGTTTGCCATAGGGTGCCTTAGGGTCACTACAAGTTGAAAATGAATTGAAAACACACAACAGCAAACAACATACTATGTTATTTGTAGCTAAAAACATTTAGATTTTGGAGTACTTCAGATTTTGAAATTTCAGATAAGGAATACTCAACCTGTAATAGATTGCTGACTGCCTGAAGAAATATTACAGATATTAATGTACATAAAATACCCCTGGAAATGTCTAAGTGACTCAAATATGCACCCTCAGAGGACTAACAGTTCATCAGATAAGTGAGCTGCGACTGTAGAAAATGGAAGCAGTGTGTCTGTTTCCTCTCTTATCTTCTATCATTTCTATTCCTGCTTTCAGTGTGTCATGATGTTTCATTTCCCTCTGCCCCTACAACAGCTGGTGAGGCAGTAGTGTGCAATGTAGAATGTCATGATGATGAGATACAGTTAAAATATAATAGCTATTATGGATTGGAGTGAGAGTATGTACCACTTCCTTGTTTTCTATGGGATCACTTATAAGCAAACACTGCGAATACAGTAAGATTGGTTTAAACAGTTTGCAGACTTAAGCAAATGTTTAAACTTAACAGCATTAGTACAATATGTTTGTTGCTGAAATCAGCAAATAATACAGCCTCCCAAAGTCTAATGCATCTTACAAAGCACCAGTGCAGCACTTGCCCACAGTAATCTTGCAGCTCACCAATTATTGTAGCCAACCTTGAAGCCCTGAAGAAAAATTCAAAATAGAAGCAAATAAACATAAAGTCCACTAGAGGGAATTTTCACTTCCATTACATCCTGTATCCAAACATTAAAATAAGTCAAAATTAAAAATTTCACTTATACTCAACTATAAATCAAAACTTTTGTGCCCAAAAATTGACTATAAAATCCTGGGTCGACGTATATACAGGTCAATGCAGAAATACTGCTTAGAAAAGTCCTAATAGAAGTTCCATCCCATGCCCCACTCTCCATACCTGGCAGTGATCTCTGAAAGACCTGTCAAGGCAAGGTAGGTGTGTGTGTGTGTGTGTGTGTGTAGGTGATTCCTTCTTCAATCTGATCTTAAAACCATCCTCCTCTTCCTCCGGATCTCTCTCCCCATCAGACAAACATCCAATTTAATTCCGCTTTCTTTCCTTCTTAATCCAGTGTTAAAATCTTCTCCTGTAGCACCTGGCAAGTGGTGTTAGGTGGTCAGGAGAGGTCCAGAAAAGGAGAAGGAGGGAAGGAAGTGGTGTCTTCCCCTTCAGATCCTTTGTTACCTGCCCCTACGTTTTACTCTCAACATATCCACAGGTCAAATAAAAAACCATGATTTTGGCCCCAAAACCTTCCTCGACAATAATAATAATAATAATAATAATAATAATAATAATATTTATTTCTTACCCGCCCCTCTGTAAAAAGCAAGATTAAAAAACAATTACAATTAACATAATTCAATGATCCCATTCCAAACCTCCCACCCCTTAAAATAGAATTAAACTAGCTGAGTTTAAAATTAGATTTCAAACAATAAAACAACCAACATGTTATACGCATAACACCACAATAAGTCGACTTGCATGAGTATATATGGTACCTGATTCAAAGTGACAAAGGCCAAGTTCTTATCTCTGGCATGCACAGAGTTCTCTTTATTATCTCAAATGGTAAATACAGAACCTTCCTTAGGGTTTCCCCACCCACCAGGCCAAACCATGTAAACTGGTCATATAAACGTACTTGTCAATAAAAGCCATCAGGAGGGGGAGAGAGAGAGAGAGAGCAAAAGAGATCCTTCCAACATTTCACAGATGACAACTAGGACATGTGTAACTAGGCAACATCAGGGTATGGTAAAGATGGTAAAAATTATTAAGAAGGAAAAAGACACAAGCTAAGAGAGGCTGCAGCAGTTTGTTTTTGCCTGAGACTGGCAAAAATTGCAAGATTATCCCCATCTTCTCCTCTCCTCCCTGCTACATTAATTAGAATGCAAACTACTTTTGCATTTTGAACTCTGTGTGCAACAACGGAAGGAAGCTGAGGACAAAAGGGGAGAGCAGGAGGATGAGAGAGAGAGAAATTGGGATGCTTTAAAAGCAGCTGAAGAAGTGGGACAACAGAAGATTAACAGGGACTGTCTCTGTCAAATTGGGACAGTTGGAGGGTATGAAGAGACAGAACATTGTAAAGCCTCAAACAACATTTCAGAATCTATTCTGGATCCCAGAAGGGTGCAGTTAATTCACTTAAGAGTATATGCTTATTAGCATGACTAACAAAACAGAAATGGATTTGAAATATGGCACTTGACTTGCTTTTTTGGAGTCATTTCTGTTAGCTATGGCAGGTGATCTTGTTCCTAATATAGGCAATTTGGGGGTAAATCTTTTGAATTTCTTTTCAAAGCCAAAAAGTCTTGTCATAATATTCAAATATATTTCTGTTTTGTTATAATGTGGCCTTGTGTGATCTTCACTGTTTGAATAAGATCAAAAATAGAACTACATCTTTGTTCTGCCAGTATAACCCCTGGTACTTCAAAATAAAAGGCACAGATTGATAATGTTAAATCTGTTTTGTTAGACTCACAGCCAGGGCATTATTAAAGTGGTAGTTGACTCAGTCTATAGTGGATTTGAAACAGGAGCTTAGCTTTCACAGCAGTGAACCTTGATTGTGCAGAACAATGATCACTGTACCATGGAGAAGACCTGTAATGCACTCCCACTTAAAAGAAACAAAACAAAATCTGATCCTCGGGTAACCTTAGAAGCTATTTGCTCTAGCAGGTCAGAAAAGCGCTCAAGTAGCTGAGATTAAAAGAGCACCACTGCCAGTCTGCATAGGGTTTCTGTTCCAATGTGACATCCACAATAAGCTTTCAAACTCTCTCTCCCCCCACATCTTTTTTTTTGTAACTGTATATTTGTGAGCCATTCTTCATAAATCAGCTGTCTTAAGTATATGTGCAAAATTCTGCACAAATTATAGATGTTAATTTGAAATGCCAAGGGACTAAGAAACATAGTGATGACCTGGTTAATGGGGTGGAAGTGATGGCATCCTTAGGTGGGAGTTCTCCTGGGGTTTGTTATATATACCCTGATTGAGTTTTTTTATAGGGTGGAAAAGAGAAGTCAAGCATAGCCAGACACATATTCTAGGTCTGAAGTTGATTTCAGTGAACTTAGGGAAATACTGGGGTGAGCCCATGGCAAGAAATACTAAAAAGAGAAAGAAGTTCATTATGCATGGGAGAGATACTGAAGCCACAATTTCAAACACTTTCAATGAAGACGGCCATGGTGATACCTTTCAACTCTATTAAGTTTACCACATTGCATTCTCAGAACAGTACAAAATGGGAATGACCACCCCTGAGAATGCAATGTGATAATCTTATATGATTCAATGATTTAACACTGAAGCTCTTCAAAACAACAGAAAGCAAATTCTCTCCATATTTCTCATGACATTTCCTCACACATTTAAAGATGGCTATCATGTCACTTCTTCAGTGGAATAGGCTTCATTGGTGAACTCTTCTTCTCTGGAGACCTTTAAACAGAGGTTGAATGGCCATCTCTCAGGAATGCCGTAGTTGTATATTCCTGCATGCTAGGGAGCTGGACTAGATAACTGTTACAATCACTTCCAATACTATAATTCCATGGCTGCATCCACACTGCAGAAATAATCCCAGTTGAAACCACTTTATCTGCTATGACTCAAGGCTATGAAATTCTAAGATCTGTAATGTTGTGAATCATTTATTCTTCTCTGTCAGAGAGGTCTGGTGCCACAACAATCTACAATTTCCAGAATTCCATAGCATTGAGTCATGGTAGTTATAGTAGTGTCAACCTGGATTATTTCTGCAGTACAGATGCAGCCTATGGACCTTATCACATGGAGGCATTTACATGGGTGAAACGTTGCAGAACTGTTTCAGAAGCATGAAGGTGGAATCTTCCATCATGCTTCTAAAATGTAATTGAGGCTTCCCACTTTCCTTCCATTGATGAAGCACTTATGGAGAAGTCATTTTTTGAATAATGGGATGACTTTATAAAAAGATGAGATGGGAAGCCAGCACATCTTATCTACCTTTGTCTTTTCACTCTCTCCCCTCAAATAGTTTATGTTACTTGTTTCAGAATTTGTCATTTAATGTTTAAGCCTTTTTAGCTAAAAAAGGAGGCCTACAATGCTCAGCAGCTCCCTCAGTTACCCTAGCCTAAGCTAGAATAAAGTTGTGTCTCTTCTGGATTCTCATTACTGTTTTGTGTCTCTATTCTAAGGCATGTGGGAAATTTCATAATACAACACCAAGTACTTGAGGCTCTAGAAAGTATTTGAAATACCCAATTGCATGAATCTTGATAGCCCCAGTTCATCAAAAGGGGTGAATTATGTGGGGGATCCAATTAATTATTTAGACATCTTTGACTCCTGCTATATAACCATAACTCTTGCTGACATTAATAGGAGTTTCATGGCAGTGCCAAGAGGAGAGAAGGAGAAGGTCCTTTGGGAGTAGTTAGAAATATTTAGCTAGCATGGTGTTGCAGTGAGAGGGGAAGGAACTGGAATTGCAAACATCAACATGGATTTGTAATTCTTCCATAAATATTGGCCAGCTAAGTAACTGTCATGGAACCTCTGAAAATATATTCACATGTGTTTTAAGTGAACACTGAATGTAAATCCCAATGTGAACATTCCTGGTGATATGTTCCATTTTAATGGTGAACTCCCTATTTCATCTGTTGACTGATTTGTAGATGCATAGAAAGCAGGACAATGTGAAGATTTATTTATTTTAAAAAAAGTTTAAAGGTAAGACTTTTCCAACAAGTTTTTAGTGTTATGTAATAGAATAGACTGATCACACAACTCAAGAAAAAGGCAGTCATTATTCAAATAATAATAATAATAATAATAATAATGTTTTATTTATACCCCGCTCTTCAGCCAAGACTATCAGAGCGGCTTACAATTTGTTAAACAAACAGCTTCATTTACAATTGTAAGCTATTTGCCCCCAACAATCTGGGTACTCATTTTAGCGACCTCGGAAGGATGCAAGCCTGAGTCAAGCTTCAGCCATACTGTAATAACAGGAATATGTAAGATCCAGACTACCAATTGTTAGGTAACAGATTTTTCCTTTTCCCATGGTTCTTCTCAGTTCATATCAAATGGATGGAGCTAAAAATGGAATTTTGTCAAAGAAGGAATGAAAACTATGTGAATGTATAAAGAAAAGACTGAAAATGCTAACTTAAATATTTTTAAGAGAAGGATAATAGAAGGAAAGGGAAGGATGGAAGATAGATGTATCTAGCCATAGAATTATAGCACCATACAACTTGAACTGTTATGGTGTCATCCTATGGAATCCTGGGACATGTACACAACACACTTCATACCACATCTTAGCCTTCTCTTCTCCTAGCTAAATTTGCCCAGCTCCCTAAGTCATTCCTTATTAGGGGTGCTTTATAAACTTCGTCATCCTCCTCTGTAACACATTCCAACTTGTCAATATCCTTCTTGAACTATTATGAGCTAATAAACAAAACAGTATGGATATATGCAGCTTTTTCACCCCAGCTTCTCTTCCTGCAAGTGATATAAATACAGAAAAACAATTGCTTAATGTGAAATCCAAACTTGGTATGGTATTGCGTGACCTAATTAGCAAACTATATACATAACTGCATACTGTGCATGAACATATGGCCATCCTTGTATGAACATCCAGTGGGGATGAACGAAAGGGCCTTCTTGGTGGATGCTCCCAGGTTCTGGACTTCTCTAGCAAAGGAATATAGGCTGAATATAGGCTGGTCTTCTGCCAGAAGGTATGGTCATACAGGCATTTGGAAACTGACCAGGTACTCAAAAAGGGGTTTCATAACATTTGGATGTTGTATATTTATAAGTGTTCTCCCACATATTTTAAAATTGTGTCTTTACTTGCTTTACTTCAATTTAATCATCTTAATAGTTGGTGTCATTAATTGTACTTTTTATTCAATATCACTGGAGGTTGCCTCTAATTTTATTTTTTGAAGAAAAATTGAATATTAACCAATCAATCAATTATCAAACATAAACAAGTAATAATAATTTGGCCCCTAACAGCTTTTGTTAGATTATAAATTGTCATACCAGTTATGGATGTCACATGAATCTTTCCTCCCCATATAGATAATGTTATTACTACCAGGCTGCCGAACAGGTTGATAGAATCAATTATGGGCTGGGAGGAAAAAAGATCTCTCTATTCTGACAGGGAGAGCCTTAGAAATCCAGGTTTATACAAGCCACACTAGTTGGTAAAACATACTGTGGGAAGATATGGGAAAGAACCTTCTTTGCAGTTATGGAATACTCTTCCCTCAGATGCCCAACTTGCAGCAATGCCAATGTTTTTATTAATGCTTCTGGGGCCTAAATGATCTCATTTGTACATATGCTGTGATTTGCATTATTTTAAATGGTTTTAACTGGTTTGATTCAGTATTAAGTGATAAATAATTTAATCTGGTTTTAGTCTATTAAAATTATTGTTATAGATGTAAATTGATTTTAAGTTGATTTTCTTCCTGTCAGCTTTCTTCACCATCCAGCCACATGCACATGCCACCATTGGGGACAATGGAGCCTTGCTGTCCATGGATGGTTAAATCCATGGAAAGCAAGTCTTTGGATACTGAGATCCCACTGTAGTTTGGTGTCAGCTACAAAATTGTTGATGACTCTTTATGTTTATGATGACTCTAGTATGTTAGCTAGCAGGGAGGATGGGAAGACATCTGGGAAGAGTGGGAGGGCATGTGCTGGTGGAGGGGAAGAGTTCTGCAGGGGCCACAGACCCACTAGCTATACCTTGTTATCCTTCCCAGGGATAGAAGATTCAACAACAACATTTCTTTTCTGAATGGCAATTATCGAGATAGGCCTTGAAAACATCCCTCCTCTGTTTCTCTTTTCTTGCACTTGTCAAGTGGCAGTTTTGGAACAAATTATGTTGAATTACCAGTAGCACAAAGCAGGGCATAATCACCTGTTTTGTTGCAATAAGATAATAATCATTCTGTTGCTTTGAGGAAAAAAGAACTCTATTGAAACAGCTGGAAGGCTTTCAGTTTGGCAGGAACCATAACAACAACTTAGGAGACTAGTTCAAAAGTATGATTTTCTTTTTGTTTCCTCCCTAGCAGAGCAAAATATCTTTCTGAAGAGCCACCCGTTTCCCAATCATCTTTTGTGTGCTTCAAACAAGCAGGGACATCCATTGATTGCATGTAGTCCCTCTGAAAATCTCTGATTCGACTCCTCGAAATCTTGTTTATGAAGGTGTACTTGGTAGTACTGGAGTTAACAGAGGGCTCTTACATTCCAGTCCCAAATTGTGAAAATTATAGAGAAAATGACATCTCACATAAAAGCAAAATAATTTTCAGGCCTAGAAATATTTTCCTGCATAAAGGACAACAGAGTAGCCCCTTAGAAAGGAATTGCCCCTGTCAAATTAGAGGCAAATAGGTCCAGACATTTTTGTTCTGTGTACGTTTAAACTTTGAGTTTTTTAAAAAATGTGAATTGCCAATAACTTTTAAAAAATCTTGGCAGAACTAGACAAAATTGGGAGTCATAGCTGCCTCCTCTGAGGGAGTCATGGCTGGCACGTTTTAGATGAACAGATTAAAGGAATTTTGTGCCAGAGCAGTCTTTCTTTTATGAAGTATATCCAGAAAGAGAAGACCTTATACCCCTAGTTTCCTTGCAGAGGATTGTTGTGGAAATGACAGACAGCATGGAGAAACCTCTAAGTAACAAACCTACAGATCTTTTAGAATAGCTGGAACAGTTTATAGAAAATTGCAACAGTCATGTGGAAGGACTTTTTTCTTTGGCTTTAGGGGAAAGGGTGATTTATTTCCCTTTCCATCCCACTTGTGATGGGGGGGGGGGAGCAATTTGTATAGAAATTGTACATATCAAGGAGGTGTCCTTAGATAAAAGAATGGCATATTTTCAGAAGCAGAAGTGCAGGGGTTAGGGGATTATAATGCTTGAAAACCAGTTAGTGGTTCTCTAAATAGTTCAGTGAGATAACATGGGGAAAAGTAGCATCTCACATTTCTTTCCTTGTCCCAAAGAGAAAATTATATGCACAGGCAACCTAACATAACCTCCTTATTCCCCCAAATCCCAAACCAAAACTCTAATTTTAGCTCTGAAACTTCTTCGGTGCTTTTATATTCCACTGTGGTCTAATCCACAGTGCAGATTAATGCAGTTTGACACTGCTTTAACTGCCATGGCTAAATGCCATGGAATTCTAGGATTTGTAGTTTTCTGAGATATTTAGCTTTTCCAGTCACAGAGTTCTGGCGTCACAACAAACTACAGATCCCAGATTTTCATAGCATTGAGCCATGGCAGTTAAAGTGCATACTAAAGAGGACATTCTGCCCTCCCCATACATGGGGGATCCATTCCAGACCCCCCCCCCCGCTTATGGGGAAAAGAGCATATGCTCAAGCCCCATAGAAAATAATGGGGTGCGCGCTTGCAGCTTGGTGCATGTAGCTCAGGTACGTGCCCCATTACCTCTGCCAGGGCTTGCTTTCTGCGTAACCTCAAAGCCACATAAGGCAAGCCTGCCTATGGGGAGGGTGGACTATAATGAGTTTGATCAAAGTCACAATACATATACAACTGGAGTGTCTCCCATGTACAACTGGAGTGTCTCTTAAAAAGTGTGCCCTAGGATTAGAAAGTAGACCTGCCAGTCACTGAACCCGACTTCCTCTCGTCTGTTCTCCCATAATGTAGGGAGTTTCACAGAAACCTTAAAAGACATTTAATGCTTCCCCACTGTTCCAAAGTTTCTGCAAAAATCCTCTTTAGTTCCAATAGCTTTAGAAGGAATCCCGTGTCACCCCAGAACGATTCCACAGGACTCCAGTTCAGATCAGATTTAGGGTTTTGTCCAGATGTAGGCCTTTGGGAACATCCCCACTGAACTTTGTGCATAGAAGCTGGCTCCAACATGATTCCTTCCCCTCTCTCATCTCAGCAACCAGCAGCATTTTAATGAGTCTGTGTTTATTTGAACCATATGATAAATATGACCGTGAAGTGTCACTTGGGTTAGTCAGACCTCCTGGGAAAGATGTCAAAGCTATACAGTCCCTTGGCCTTTACACATGCCGTGCTATCTCAAGTTGTTTGGTTGCTTTGGTCTTTAGATGGAGCCCCTGGGACCTTCGTCCCACCTGCTCATTTTCTCAGCACATATTAGATGTACTATTGCATCTGTGACCATGTCATTTGTTCCTGTCCATTATGGCAGTCTGCTTCAATCACCAGCAAAGCTCCCTAGCCAAGAAACTGTCAACAAGCAATGTAGCCATATGGAATTACACACTGTTTCCTAAACATTATGACAAAGTTTGATGAGAGGCACATATCCCACACTTTCTATTGTCTACTAATATTAACTGTGCCCTTATGCTGTGTAACAGCCATTATTTTGGAAGGATGTCAACAGAAATGTGCTTGTTACTCAATATTCTCCTTCAGGGCTAAGCATTTGTTGGATGGGCTCTGAATATTTGCTATCCAGTTTTGACACAGCTATCTGAAGGCAGCATTTGGTATGTGACACTATATGAAAATATGTGTGTATTCATATTTAGAGTTGACAGTATTTGAAAGCTGGCATGTAGCAGTGCTTTGTATTTCAAAGTTGACAGGTTGTGACATTTTATATTTGACACCTTCCCAAAACAATACAATTCACTTTTTTATTTTCAAGAAGCAATGCAGTGTGTGTGTGTAAGTGTATGTAGCTTCACGTTGCCTGTCAATTTACGGGGACCCCATGAATTTCATAGGGCAGTGATGGCAAACCTTTTAGGGGCCGGGTGCCCACACTGAAAGGTCTTCTGGCATTGGGTGTTACCCAGTACGGGGGGCAAGACTTCCACCCTTCAGGGGTAGGACTTCTATCCTCTGGGGCAGGACTTCTGGGGTGGGACTTCTTTCACCTGTCCTCCCAGGCCTTCAGCTGCCTCTCCAGGGGCAGCTGAAGGCCTGGGGAGGGAGCAAAGGGGGAAGAAGAAGAGGAGGTGTATGCCTTTTCCTCCTC
Organism: Urosaurus nigricauda; assembly: GCA_034509955.1. Taxonomy (NCBI): domain Eukaryota; kingdom Metazoa; phylum Chordata; class Lepidosauria; order Squamata; family Phrynosomatidae; genus Urosaurus; species Urosaurus nigricauda. The sequence goes on along the minus strand of JAOEGL010000001.1, from coordinate 351,793,642 downwards.
CCCCCCTCACTGTCCCTAGCCTTCCCTAGCCTGGAGGTTGGGGAGGGTTGGGAAGGAGGAGGAACAGGTACACACCTCCTCCCCACTCTCCACATGCTGGGGGAAATGGCTTCACATGGTGTCTCTGGCACACGTGCCATAGGTTCATAGGGTTTTCTTAAGCAAGGGATACTCTGAGGTAGTTTTGCCAGTTCCTTCCTCTGAAATATAGCCTACAGGATTCATTAGAAGTCTCTCATTCAGGTACTAATCAGGATTGACCCTGCTTAACTTCCTAAATCAGACAAGATCTGGTGCCTTTAGTGCATTTAGCCGTACACATCGTTAAATAAAATGAAATAAAAGATAACCCAATAAACTATAGCACTGACATGCTGAACATGGAAGTCAATCTTCATACTCAAAATTCTTTTTTCAAATTCAGCTTCAGGAGGGATGATGGGACACACAGTATGCCACCATAATTTATTCCTCCTTGGTGTTGTTGATGGAGCCCTGATGGCACAGTGGTTAAATGGTAGTACTGCAGCCCAAACACTGTGAATTTAATCATGCAGGGCTCCAGATTGACTCAGCCTTCTATCCTTTGTAAGACAGTAAAATATGTATCTAGCATGTTGGAGGTTCACAGATTATAAGACACTTAGAGAGTGCTCAGCCCTATAAAGCACTTCAGAAATGTATCTATTGCTATTGCTATTTCTGAGTTATGATGACCCTGAAGTGAACTTATCGTGGGGTTTTCTTGGCGAGATTTCTTCAGATGAGATTTGCCATTGTCTTCCCTTGAGGATAAGGGATTGTGACTTGCCCAAGGTCACTCAATGGATTTCATGGCTGAACTAGGACTAGAACTCTGGTTTCCAGAATCATAGTCCAATGCTCAAACCACTAGGCCACTATACTAATTCCTCCTACAAGGATGTTAAAAGACATTGACAACAATTCAAAGTTAGGGCAACACACCAATTGTATCTAGGTTATGAAAATCAATTAAGATATGTTAAGGCCCTAAGCTATATCATGTTTAAGAAGCCCCACAGAATTACAAAAAGATTGTATTGTTTTAAGAAGTATTGTATATGAGTGGATAAATGTTTGTGTTTTTGTATTTAAATGCCATTAAATACAACCTCATGTTTTGCTGCTTTAAGCTAAAGTTTACTTAGCAAGTACATAAACCTGAACTATGTGACTGTATTTTGTAACTACATTGACCATGCAACCTTTCAGAATGGCAGAACAGTAATAGGTTCAAGAACTGCATTCTTCTGGAATGGGAGTAATGTAAAATGCAAGAATGTAGAATGTTTCACTAAAAAGGTGGCAATCCTGAATGCAAGCACATATCTCCCTATGTATGTATCATGTATCCATTTGTGTATTTGTCTGCACTACTATCATGTGCATCAGCCTAAAGCAAGCCTAAATGTTCTGGTTTTGTTGATTTCACAGGGCAATTTAAAGAGAGCAACCTAGTAGCTATTCAACTGTACCTTGTGGATGACCTATGTTTGCTTGCTACACCCCCTTAGAACATTATCCCAAATGAATATCCTTGAACAACTGAATGCATGTTCCTGAATCTTTTTTGTACTTGTGTTTGCACCCTTAAGGTATTTTTTCTTCACTTACCTTGATTCTTGTACTGTTAAAGGCCCAAATAATCTGAATGCTCAGTACATCTCTTCTGTTTACTCACCTTCTTCACCTTTGTAGGGATGTGACCTGACACCATGTAACTCTCATTGTAATGTGAGAGAATCACATTTTAACAACAAAATGCACCTGTCGATGTTAAACACCTGTGTCAGGAAGACCCTGAGTGCTTTCAGCCAATGCCTGAATAGAATTGTGGACAAACGTATCTCCTCCATCTACAGACAGTGAAAACAATAGGTTCAGTGAAGCAAAGTGCAATCTGAAGGGATTTCAATGTACATTTACTCACTCATCTCCTCTAGTTGTAAATCCATCTTGCCACCCCCAAATGAAAGTATCCTGACATTCCTAGTATATGTTTTTTTCTCATTCTATGGTTTGTACTAACCCATAAAATGTGTCAGTAGAGCCTGGGGATGCCAACTGAGCAGAAAAAAACCAGCTTGGTTCACTGTGGTGGTTTTTACGAGCAAGTGGATATGCAAAAATAGCAGGTGATATCTTTTCACAGCATGAAAAATAAACATGGGTAAAGATTCAGCTGATACAACTGAGATACAACTGAGCACAAAAGTTAGAGTCATATAAGCCATTGTATTCCCTATTACCATCTATGGATGAAGATGCTGGATAGTTAAGATACAAGATAGGAAGAAAATAAATTCATTCAAGATGTGGTGCTGGAGAAGAGTGATGAGGATTCATGGACAGCCAAAAAACAAACAAACAAATGAGTCCCAGAGCAGATCAAGCCAGAAATCTCGCTTGAAGCCAAGATGAGAAAACTGATGGAGTACACCTTCCTTTCCCTACCCCTAGAATCCCAGAGCAGCCATATCTTCACGGCCTGAATTGCTTCCTTTTTCCTTCCCGTCTAACCAATAAGAAGCAGGATCAGCAGCAGCCCCTCCTGGGAATTGATAGGTCCTTGGTAGGTGGACGTTTGGGGACAGAGAACAAGATCAAAGGAATAGCCATCCTGTGCCCCATCTGTAAAAGGGTCATATGTCTACATAAGATGCCAAATAAAATCTGCTGCTGAGGCTTACAGATGAAGCAGCCAACAACACAGGGCCATGAAAATAGCAGATCTCTATAGGAATGGGAAAGAATTTCATTCCCAATTCTTACAATAAGAATTTACCAAAATTCACAAAATTATTTGCCATAGAAAAAAAATTTAGAGCAAAAAAAAATACTGACTGTGATAGCATCTGAAACAAGATTATCCATCCATCTGCAAGGGCTTTAGTACTTTGATGTTCAAATTTTAATTTGGAATCCCCATGTAAAATGACTCTTCTTGTTTAAAAGCTGTATAGAAGTCATAGTTCTTTGGAGGCTGGAAATGAATTTGAGTTTTGAATTTAGCAAATATCTTTATGTTTGAAATGAAAATAATGGAGAGCTGAAAATATTGAATGTGGGAGAAAGCAAAACAGACCATTCAGCCTATTTTTTGTACATACTACATTCCTTCTAGGGCAATGTCTAACCACCACTGGATTCCTATTCATTTAATTGAAGATTGTAGATAAACGCACAAAACTGAATAGAAGCAAAATGTTATTGCCAGCCTGCTGGGATGATGGACGTAAGTCACATTTTAGCTTTTTAACCAATTTTTTTTTCTTTAAAAATTGTAACTTTCAATTTTACAACATTATTAAAAGCCATACTTTCAATCAAGATTTTAAAAAACCCTTTTTAAAATGTGTATACTCTTTCTCTTTCTGAAATTCTTTATCTGTTGCCACCAATTTTCTTCTAGCAGTATTTGTCTCATTTCTAGTTATCTTATTTTCTCTGATTGTGTTGGCTTTGAGAGATACAGGTTATGGACCACATTGAGCAATGGCACTTAATAGTTATCCATTCCATATTTCCAGAATAATAAGACCAGGAGTTGCAACTTCCTTCAGCACCAGAAGGAAGAATGATCAATTCTGTCTCAATCTGATTGTGTTTCTCCCAATCCCACCTCTGTTACCATCCCACATATCTTTGTCTTGAATTGTGAGATTTTGGATTTTCTTCCCACATGAAAATTTGTCAGCATCAATACATTTATATGCATCCTTTTCCTATTGTGCACTTAAAAACAAACAAACATTTTTCTAATGTTTATGGATGTCTGTGCATATAGCTTTAAAACAATACTTTTTTCTAAAGTTATTTGCACTTTTAAAATGTATGCATGCTTTCGCAAATGTGTGACTTTCTGTGGGAAGGTGTGTTTTGACTTACACGAAGTCCTAGAAGCTGCTAAATTGTTCAGTTACATAGGACTCTACCCAACTCTACCCCCTTCTTTTTCCATACCTGCACTAGAGACCATGCTGCAGGTGCATTTTCAAAAATTGTGTAGTTTTAAAAGACATTCTTGTGGTGGTGGTGGTGGGGGTGGTGATGGTGGGGCTTCCCCCAAGGACAACCATAGTAGTTGCCATGGGAGGGAGTGGAGACAGCTAAGAGATTCAACACTACTTTTGTTCTTCTGATATATATGGTAGTAGTCCTCCTTACTTAGGCCTGGAACAGACTGGTGTTTTACTCCGGCCTGGGGCCAAAAGTAGGGTTTAGTACGGCGGACCGTCTACATGCTCCTGAGCCCTACTGTGTGCTGCGGGCGCCATCTTGGCAGGCCACCGTTTACATGGAGATCACCATGATGATGTTGCTTGTGCTCAGTGCACAAATGGCGCCATGCACACAGAGCTTCATGAGGGCATGACACTACCTTTATGGTGCTCCTATAACACCGGCAAAAGAAGCTCCTTTTGGGGGCTTATTTTCCCAGTGAGTTGGAGGTGTGGCATCCTGTTGCTGCATCCCCAACTCTATACAGCCACATAGCAGCTAGAGGGAAGGTGAGAGGAGGATCATCAACAGTTGTATTCAAATAGTCAGCACAACCTTTATTAGGCTTTTCCTGGGATTGTACACCAGCTACTGGAGCATTGCTGGGAACAATCCTCTTTGCCTCTCTGTCCCCTGTCTCTTGTTGGTTTCTATATGGGCATGTGGGACTGGTAAAGCTGATCATTATTTTTGGTATATATTTTACAAAATGTAAGCCCTTGAAACCTTTATATTAGGGAAATAAGTGTGCCTGTAGAGAGAAAAGGCTTAATGTATATGTAAGAAATACAAGCTTGCCAGCTATTGTTGGACATGAAGCTTCTTAACCCAAAACCACAGCTATCTTGGGAGTGGGAAGGGTGGGGGAGGAAAAAGTTGTATCTAGTCTGAACCACGAGAGTTGAGGAAAGACTGGAGGAAAAAAATCCAAAAAGGAGCTTCAGGAGGATTCTTCTTCCTGTGGTTACCTGTCATTCAAGAGGCCTCTCAAGTCTTTCAATATTACCCCATCTGCATTGTACGCACAGCTCTGTTGCCCTGACTAAAAAGACACCCTCATTAGCATCTCCTGCCAAAGAAGTACTTCATACTGCTTACTGCCAGCCTGGAAAGAGTTCCTTTTGATATATTTCCCTTTTGCTGTATGTAATGTGTGTGAATTCTGGGAACTTGTAGACCACCAAAGAGATGGTTGTAAAACAAAAGACAATCATATTTATTTTGTGGGTGATGGAAAGAAGAGGACACGTTCGTGCCATTCATCATCAAAGATAAGATACAGCTCAGGCAATTAGGCTATATAGTATCCCTATTCAGGTATTATTGAATAGAAGGCATAAAGGAGATTACTGAGGGCTCTGCCTATGCCCTTCCTGTGTTGTGTAGGTTTTGCATAGATTAAGTTCCAAAGTATTATACTTTATAAACAGGAAATGATGTTTCCTGTGCAGAAAAAGCTGTTTTGTGTGCATAAAGAAATAAATAAAATGAAATAAAATGTGCAGAAATAGTTTCAAATTATAAATATTCTTCAAAACTTGCAGTGTTTAAGCATTTTCTTACATTAGGAAGAAAAATGCTAGAATTATTCATTGCTTCCTTTAAGAATGAAATTAATGAAGAATTAGGTACCAACTATGTACATCTGTAATGCTTAAAATTTTTGAAAATTTTAACAGAGCTTGGTACGTTTTGGGCTACAACTCTAGAATCCCCCATTTGGCAGGGACTCTAAGTTGTAATCCAAAGAGTAACTTTTCTGAGGTCTGCATCTGAATAGAGCAAATTATCTCCTCTCAATCTATGTGACTGGGCTGCAGTGAAGTATATGATTACAGGCAGAGATGGACAAGCCAGCCATTTTACACTAAGCATGTTGAACAAAAACACTGGAATGTTGTGTATTACTTTTACATTTCTGGGGTTAGTTTCATCAAATTTCCTAAGGAGCTTTTTAAACTGATAAAATAATACTGCTTGCCAAGGAGAGCAAGCAGTAATAAGTGCATCTAGTCAGTGATTAAAAGAAAGGAATTTGGTTAATCCTCTTATAGAGATGTTGTTTCATGCCAAAGTCTCTTGGTTTCTTCATTAAGGCAGTCAATCTCCATTGTTCTTTCACCCTCTTTTTAAAAAAAGGTTCGATATCTATTGGGGTATCAACTTCTGGATCAAATTATAAATTACCTTTTGGTTTAAAATTTACATTGTGGGGTTTAGGTTATGATTACAACTGCAGAACCACAACAAAACGGGGAGGAGAAAAAGAAATCAGAGAGAGCAAAGATGAAGGGATTGGTTTTTCCTACTTGGCCCTGCTTGCGTGGGTCAAATAAACCAGCCGCCCCCGTCTTCTTGGCAGGGAGGTCAGATGACACACACACACAAAAAGAGATTGGAGAAGTTTGGGTTTTTTTTATCACAACTCTCAGAACCTCTCCCTCACCCCAGTCAACATGGTGGCACCTGGTTAGTTGCAGTCTTAAAAGTTCATCTTTTCTAAATTCTGGGGGAGATCCTATAAAGTAAAAGAGTTCAGCTGTCTCAGTCTAGCACAGTGGCCTTGACTGGCTTAAACTAATGGTTGGTTGAGATGAACAAATTAGAAGAAATGGATAAATTGTCTACTTTGATTAGGGAAAAGTCTTTAGTATCATTTTTGAAAGACTGGGAACCCTAAATTGACTTTTTGAGAAAAAAGGTGATAAGATGATTATTGGTTTGGTGTTAAAATGACAGACGAAAAGCATTAGGACAATAGGCTTTTAAACCAAAATTATCTCGGCTTCGTCTCGGAAACCCACTGGGTGATCTTGGCAAGTCACAGTATCTCACCGTCAGAGGATGGTAATGGCAAACTCCCTCTGAAAAAATCTTGCCAAGAAAATCCCCGTAGGGTCGCCGTAAATTGGAAATGACTTGAAAGCACACAACAACAACAACAACAACAACAGCAGCAACAACAACAACAACAACAACAACAACAGTAGCATCTTTAGCCATATCTATCACAGGACACCATCTCTCTCTCATGTTGCTGCATTGCGTTTAAAGCATTGGTAGAACATTCCTTTTCATTGATTGGTAAACATATCAATAAGCTTCCAATTATGCTGCTTTCCTATTAGTCCTCAGATATGATACATCCTTTCTGCTGCAGTTCTGATATTGGGCAACTACAATTCCCAAGCAGGCTGTTTTCCTTTCCCCCTCCTATTTCTTTCCTTTTTTCCTTTTTAAAGGTTAATACAGGCTTGCCAGCTATTGTTGGACATTACCTTAATTTTACAGTTGTCTTAATCCCCCAAAGGTATGCTGGGTAGGGTATGGGGCAGAAAGGAAGTTGTACAGCAGATTTCAAAAACAGCACTTCTGTGCTATGTTTCTCTTTCCTTAAACAGTAACTTTCCCAAGCTCTGGAAAAGTTTTCCTTCTTAAATTTTTGCTTGTCATTCTGAAAATATAACAGCCCTTGGTGGATAAAAAGCAGCTGGTAATTTGGGTGATGAAATCAGAGCTTCATCTTTGTGAAATGACTATATAGCAGCTTCTTACTGTCCAAGCCAAATTCTGTCCTCCTGGCTATTGACTCTGTTGACCTTTAACCTTCTGTTTCCCTATGTTTCCTTTTTGGAAGCACCTACCTAATGCAGTAATATCCAAAGCTGTAATTTGGAATTCACTGACCTATACAAACATCCCGCTGCTGTCTGGTTGCTGCTTGCATTACACAGGGGAAATGAAATAATTTTGAGCCATTTTTTTCAGTCTCCGTTTTTTTCACCCACTGGTATTACTTTCCACTAAAATATAAAACAACAAACAATGGAAAGGAACAAGACATTCTCTTAGTGATAATACTGCATATGCCTGAGAATAACCGCAGGCACCAAAATGTCTTGTAGATTAATGAACATTTTCACAAGTCTTTACACAAAACCCCAAAATTAATTTGAGCAATGCACAAGCACTCCTCTCTTAGTGAATCATGGGTACCATGAGGAGAAAAATAATATTGAGACATTTTCATAAAGATAAATAACAGCATCTTGGGTTAAACCTCTGTTTTTACACTCATGCTGCCATCCTTCTTTTGCTCTTGGCTTACGAACAGTGATGCCATGTTTAGGACTATATACAGAGTTGCTTCTTAAAAACTTTTGGATTGTAATGGATGCATGAAGGATGGGGGCAAACACTATGTGGGCATATAATTCTAACCCAAAGTTAACCCTAAATAATTGCCTTGGTATCAGAATAGATCCAAACATCATCTCTGTTTGCTTTTTCTATATTGTATTGATCTTAAACTTTGGCTTAGAATGTAACCGTTACTCTGCTGAAGTTGTTAGATGTGCTCCATCCTAAGATTTAGTAAGTGATGTAGTGGTTTGAGTATTGGATTAGGACTCTGGAGAACATGGTTCATTACCCACTTAGCCATGGAAGCCCAGTGGGTGACCTTGGGCAAGTCACACACTCTTAGCATTGAGGGAATGCAATGGGAAGCCTTCTCTGAACAGATCTTGCCAAGAAGACCCCATGGTAGGCTCACCTTTGGGTCACCATAAGCTAGAAATTTCTTGAAGGCACAGAAAAAGAGTAGTAGTAGTAGTAGTAGTGAGGTAGGAGGAGAAGATTAGGCTGTAAGAGTAGATCCTGTGGACATGTAAGCACCACATAACAGCAAGTAATCTCTTTCATGCTACGTAATCATGTATAACTGCACCCTATAGAATTTTTGGATTTGTAGTTAGGAGATGGCAGAGAATTATAAATACTTCATCAAATGCATCATCCCAGGATATTATAGGATAGTCCCATGACAGTTTGACCATGATTGTAATGATATAATTAGGTAATATGAAAGAGATTCAGTTATCTATATTCTCTACATTCATGTTTAACTGTGATGGTCTAGCTGGGTGTCTACATCTTCATGCTACTCTGGGGATCATACCTGTAACCTTTCAGTGTTGTGTGAACCTCTGACTCCCACCAGTATGACCCAAAATGGGCAACAGTATGTATTTGTGGGAGTTTTTCAGTCTGCAGGGCCATAGGTTCCTCATCCTTGGTGTATTTTGATTTCTTGATTTTAATGCTTTCTAATTTTAATCTTAAACTGTTTAATCCTTTTTTAAGGGGGAGGGTATATTGTATATATATTGATGTATCATTTTTAAGGTACAGTAGAGTCTCGATTATCCAACATAAACTGGACCGGCTGATAGTTGGATAGCCGAAAATGTTGGATAAGCCAGAGGGACCAAGAAAAGCCTTTAATCACTACGGCCCATTCTAGACGGGCACTTTAAGGAGTGTTAAGGGCTGGAAAGCCCGCCTTTAGGGTTAGGGAAGGTGTAGCTTTTACACCCTCCCTAGGCCTAAAGCATATGGACACTGGCAATTTAAAATGGCGGTGTCTATACAGACACACTTTCAGAGCGTCATCATGTGTGCAGCTGCTAGATGTGCTGCAAAAATGATGATACTTTTGTGCCATGGGAGGGTGCAAATTGCACCCTTTCTGTGGTGCAAAAAAGGAGCTCCAAATTAAGCTCCTTTTTGGCATCGGGTCTTTGCCACAGCTTTTAGACAGCCACGGCAAAAACCCAGGGAGGAAGGGGCTGCGGTGGCAACCCCTTCCTCCCTTCAGCCCCGCTGAGGGAAGCGGGGTGCAACAGGCACCCAGGGTGCCTGCTGCACCCTGCTTGGAGACTGTGGGGAACTGGCAGTTTGCTGCTTCCCTGTGGCCTCCACAAGCGGTGGGATGGGGCAATGGAGGCTGCTGGTGCGGCAGCCTTGGCCCCATCCTGGCGCTTAAAGGGGCGGTCTAGATTGCCCCTATGAATTGGAAATGTATTGAAGTTTTTATTGCAGTAACAGTAAAAGTAAATGTAAAGAAATCACTGATCAACATTGTGATGTACAGTATAAACAGTTTAGTCCTCTGAAAATTTTAAGAAATCAGAGAAAATTTAAAGAAATCAGAGAAAATTTAAAGAAATCACAGCAGCCGCGATGTTGGATAATTCAGAGTGTTGGATAACCAAAGGTTGGATAATCAAGACTCTACTGTACTACACTGCTTTGATTGTGTTAACAAAAAGCAGGCTATAAATAAAAGTTTTATTTTTTTTATTTTTTTTATCATGGTGGAAAGTGTTATACCTACATGGCTCAAACTGATATTTACATACCATGCGATTATTGTTGAGCCCTTGGGAAATATATCATTCCCATAATAGGTAAACAGGTTACCAAAGCAAACCATACATACAGCCAGTTCCTGGTTCAGCCTAGGACAAGTTTCTGATAAAAAATTATTTGTTCAAAGTAGATTGTTTAAAGAAAAAAACCCAACCTACTCATAATTCCAAATGTGGTATACAAAATGTCAAGCTCCTTCCAGCAGCTAGGAATCAGCCATAGAACCAACAGAACCCATACAATACAGCAGTGTGCAACAGTAGCTTCAGTTCAATAAAGCTGGTGATAGTAGTCTAAATATACAGTTTGTTTAGTGGAGGGATTCTATGCCTCACCTATAAAATACAGATGCTCTGAGTTCCACCCTCCCAGATGATTTAATCTCATCCATCTACCTACCAACATGTATGTGTGCATGAAGAAAAATATCCCTCTCAGGTAAAACAAGAAGGGTCTTTGCCTAGCTCCTCCAGCTTTGTGTATCATCAGCTTAATCTTCTCCCCCTTTCAGTTATATTTCACTTCATCATGTTTCTTGTGGTGAGGGCCATTATTATGGTCTGCCCAGAATGCAAGAGGCATTGGGAAAGGGGGAGGAGGAGGAATACCCTGCTGGTGGATAGATAATGACAAAGACTTTATTCTCCTGTCCAGACCATCCGCTGAGTAGGACCAGCTATCAGCTGAAATGGAGCCTTGAATTGCATGTTTTTCAGCACTGCTGGCAGGGGCTAGGCTTGGGTTACAAAGCTGGGTCTCTCCCATCAATTAAAGTCTGTGTGCAAAGCAGCTGCATTCAGAAGAAGGTGAAGAAGATTTAATCTTCACCTTTCACCTTGGGTCAGAATACAGGGTTACCAAGACAGCCTGTTATTAAAAATGGATTGTCCCTGTCAACTTAATGTTAAATGTTTGCAGGTAAAGCTATTAGGGCCATTCTTCCAGGCTTTATGAAATGATTTTTGCTCCTCAAAACCAAAACAACAACAACAACAACAACAAGAGGAAGTAATACAATATTGAAAGGAAAAAAGAGAAAAGGATTCTAGCACATCAGCCCCCTATTTTGCATTAAACAACTGTTTTCCAGGAAGATACTTTAGTATGAAGTTGGCAAAGTGGGGCAGTTCTAGACTGCTTCTACACTGTGTGACAGTGTAGTGTGACTCTCTGTTAACTGGCCTGCAGTGTGACACTACTTTAATTGCCATGGCTCAATGCTATGAAGTTGTGGCATTTGTATATTTATAAGATATTTAACATTCTCTGTCGGAGAGGTCTGGTGTCACAACAATATCCAAATCCCAGGATTCTGTGGCATTGAGGCATGGCAGTTAAAGCAGTGTAAAAATGCTTTATTTCTGCAGTGTGTCAGCAGCCCTAAATACTGAAAGACTGGAGATTTTATATACACAGTGCATCCACTGCAATTGTTAATGAGTCCACAGTTACAGGTTTTATAACATTTATTTTCAAATATGGGTGAATGTAACTGTTAGTCAGTGGGAACAAAACTTTCCCCTCCTGTCTTTCTACTGAATAAACAGCCTATGCAGCGTTAAAAGTTGAATTTGGTGTTCTCCAAATCTTCATGGCAGATTGGAAGGAGACAGAAGGGTGCAGGGGGCAGTGTTAGTTTCATCTGTAGGTGCTCCCCACCCACTTGTGCAAACAGAAGTGGATTTCACCAAACCAATTTTTATTTTAAAATATCTAAAGCGGTTTACAATTAAAATCATCATAGGAAATAAAGCTGGAACAGATCTTGGAGCTCTCATAGAATCAGAATAGTTTATCACACAGGCCCGGGATGGGGCTGGAGTGAGTAGGGGACACATTTTACTGCACACCCCGTCCGTCCCTCAATGCATTCCGTGCCCATTCCATCCCCAGAATCCATCCCAGGAAGGTGATTTTCTGGGGACTATTCTGAACAGTCCTTCTCCCTGTGATGGATTCTGGGACTAAATGGGAATGGAATGCATTGAGGGATGGATGGGGTGTGCAGTAAAATGCATCCCTCACTTGTTCTTGGCTCCTTGTCGGAACATTCCAGGGCCAGGAATACGATAAACTTAAGAGAGTTGAAAGTGACCCCTAGGGTAATCAAATCCAACTCTGTGCTGTGCAGAAATACACAATCAAAGCAAAAAACAGCACAGGGAACAATAAAAAACTGGGTTAAATCAAACTAAATTAGCCATTGGTTTCTCATTAAAAGCCCCAGGGAGGTTTTAAGAATGGTTGAGCCTGCTGATCCTCTCTGAGTATTTGATGGGGTACCTTAATTGAAGAGTCCTTCTTACCATTCTCCTCCACCTGCCAAATATCTGAAGGTAAGGACATCCAAAAAAAAAAAAAAAATGTCCGCAGACCTTTGTCCTTTCTTTCTTACAAAGAAAAGAGGCCACCCTCTATGCTACAACTGTGCTCACCACAGAAATTCAGTAGAAATTACTGCATTTCCATGTACAGACAACTGCCAGATCCATGCCCTTAACTGTCCCAATTTGGCAAGAATGATTCCAATTAAACCTCTGTGACCCCATTTTTTCAGATGCTTTTAAAATGTCTAAATTTCTCTCCCCTCCTCCCATTTCCTCCCTTTGTCCTCATTTTACTTCAGTTGCTGCAAACTGAGTTCAAAATGCAAAAGAAGTCCACATTCAGTTAATTCAGCAGAAGGAAGGAAGAGAAGAAGAACAGAATCTTGCTGTTCCCTGTAGACTCAGACAAAAGAAAACCGCAGGAGCCTCTTCAAGTCTCTGTTTTCTTCCTCATTGATAACTCCTACCATCTTGACCACACTCTGATGTTGTTTTGCCACATGCCTCCTGGTTTTCATCTGTGAAATATTGGATGGTATGAAGACCATGCTCTTGCATGATATTACTCCTGCTGAAAAACACTTAAGTTTATCACACAGGCCCCTGGAACAGGCCTGACACATTACAAAAGGGAACGGAACAAGTGAGGGACGCATTTTACTGCACACAGGAAGTCCCCATTCCATTCCATTCCCAATCTGTCCCAGAGGAGGTGATTTTTGAGAACTGTTCTGGGACAAATGGGGAATGGATGGGGAATAGAACGGGGACTTCCGCTGGCAGCGGCAGCATTTTGTGTGCAGTAAAATACATCCCTCACTCATTCCCCACTTGTTCCCGGCCCCTTTCGTTCCGTTCTCCATCCGTTCCATGGAGCCCTGTGTGATAACTATTTAATGCAGGAGAGACACAGAGCTAGCTTTATGAACCTGCCCCATTTACAAGACTAAGCAGAGATGAGTAGTGAACAGAGGGAAATGTCAATTTTGACAGCACTTTTTGGGTGGTGGTCATGGCAAGGCAACAAAATGGAGTCCATAGAAAGTAGGCAACACATGGCCTTCCTTTGGTTTATATATTGAGGTCTCTTCTTTGTGTTTAGCATTGATATTTTTATTTGTAGTGCCATACAAAAGAAATCGATCTACTACTGGGCTGGGTCACTGGACAAATGTAGGGGTCAAAGATCTGAATATCAACCAACACATGTCCCTATTATCAGTTGGGCAGGGGTCTATGGGAGAGTATTCTTGTCCTTAAAATTGCAGCTTATAAACTGTTATTGAACAACTGATCACATACTAGTCTGTCTTTGCTGGAGGACCAGATTATACTTATTAACATCTGGTTGTGCCCTTCACCATACAGAGTATGAGATTATCATAATGGCATATTTACTGATGGATTATGGAATGTAGTCATGCAACTTTTAAATAATAATAATAATAATAATAATAATAATTTATTTCTATTTCCCTCCTCTCCGTCTGATCGAAGCGGGATTCCAACAGCAATAAAATACAATTTAAAATACAATTAAAAACATCATAATTTAACACAGCAATGTCACTAACCATCATTTCAATTTCAATTCTAATGCTTCTTAATACTCTGCTAGAGGAGATCTGATGGATAAGCCTGCCGGAAGAGATCTGTCTTAAGTGTTTTCTTAAGGTGGTCATGAGACAGATCTCCTATGGCAAGCCATTCCATAGTTTTGGGGCTATAACAGAATAAGCCCTCTGAGCAGTCGTTACAAAATTAGTCCTTCTAACCTCTAATAGGTTTTCCACTGTCGTCCTAAGTGTGCAGGGTAGATTGTATAGGGAGAGGCGTTCCTTTAAGTAACTTGGGCCCAAGCCATATAGGGCTTTAAAAGTAATGACCAACATTTTGTACTGTGCCCAGAAGCTGATTGGTAGCCAGTGTAATGATTTTAATACAGTGGTCCCCCGGCTTACGAATCCCCCGGGTTGCGAAAACCCAAGGATCCGAAAGCGGCAGGACCACTACTGTATCCCCCGGGATCCGAAAGATCCCCCGGGATACGGAAAAAAAAAACCCGCGCGGCCCCTTTAAATCGGCCGCGCGGTCCGTTAGCGAAAGCGGTCCCCCGGGAAACGAAAGCTTCCGGGTTACGAAGGTAATCCCGGAACGGATTACCTTCGTAACCCGGGGGACCACTGTATAGGGGTGATATGCTCCGTTCTTGGAGTCCCCGTTAATAATCTGGCTGCTGCATTCTGGACTAGTTGAAGCTTCCGGACTTGATACAAAGGTAGCCCCATGTAGAACGCATTACCGAAATCTAACCGAGAGGTTACCAGTGCATGTATCAATGTTTCAAGGTCCTCTTTTCACAGGTAGGGGTACAGCTGACGTATCAACCCTAGTTGATACCATGCACTCCTGGCTGTTGCCTCTACCTGAGAAGTCAAGCAGAGGTTCGAGTCCAGGAGTACACCCAGACTGTGTACCCTGTTCTTTAGGGGAAGTGTGACCCCGTCAAAGACAAGGTGATGTAACTCTCTATCAGGGTCAGAGGAATCTATCACAAGTACCTCCGTTTTCTCTGGATTCACCTTGAATTTTCTCTCATCCAGCCCATTACTGACTCCAGACAGGTATTTTGAGCCAAGATGCCATCCTTGGTCACTGCATCAGAGACATAGAGAAATATCATCAGTGTACTGATAACACTGCGCCCCATGCCTCCGGATGACCTCTCCCAGCGGCTTCATGTAAATGTTAAATAGCATAGAATGGCACCCTGAGGGACGCCAGATGTCAGCTCTCTTTTACGAGAGCAGCTGTCTCCCAGCGTCACCATCTGGAATCTGCCCGAGAGGTAGGAACGGAACCACTGGAGTGCAGTGCCCCCAATTCCTAACTCCCTCAGGCGTTCCAGAAGGATACCATGGTCAATGGTTTCGAATGCCACTGAGATGTCCAAGAGTACCAATAGGGCCACACTTTCCCCATCGATGCCCAGACAGAAGTCATCGGCCAAGGCAACCATGGCCATCTCAACTCCATATCCCCTCCTGAAGCCAATTTGAAATGGGTCTAGAAAATCAGCTTCCTCCAAGATGGCTTGGAGTTGGATGGCGAATGCCCAGTCGATCACCTTGCCCAGAAATGGTAATAAGGAGACTGGCCTATAGTTGTTTCTTATCATAGAGTCTAGGGAGGGTTTTTTCAGCAGTTGTCTTAATACTGCTAATTTAAGTTCCAACTGAAATTTACCCTCCCTAAGGGATGCGTTGATAACAAGTTGAAGTAATGTCACCGCAGCCCCTCCTCAAAGGGCAGGGATCAAGAGGGCACGTCGTCTTCCTAACACTGCCAAGGAGCTTGTTCACTTCCTCGGTACTTACAGACTCAAAGTGATCCAGTCTAACCAAGTCCATGGAGTCACTGGGCACCTCTCTTATTGTTTCTGTATCAAAGGTAGAGTCTAGATCGGCTCTTATCTGAGACATCTTGTCGGCAAAGGAGTCGTAACAGCAGGCATCTGTGGTGGGAGGGATTCAGGATTCAGGGTGGGAGGGGGGCAAGTTAGATCTTTTACTACCCTGAATAGCTCTGCTGGACGTGACTCTGCCAATGCAGTACGTGTAGCATAGAATGAGTTCTTTGCTGCATCGATTGCAGCTCCATAGGACCTTAATAGGTTCTCTAGGAGCGCCTTGTCAGGTAAGCATCGATGTTTCCACCAACGGCGCTCTAGTCGTCTCGTCTCTCACTTCCTCCTCCAAAGATCTTGTGTGTACTATGGTTGTTTATTAGGAGCGAGTTGGAGAGGACACTCGGGAGCGATGCTGTTTATAGCCCTGGTGAGGTCAGTGTTCCAGGTATTAACCAGGGCATCAACAGGATCACCGTCATTCCCAACCATATATCCCTCTTGGAACCTTTTTGGTTCCATCAGCCTTCAAGGGCAGACCATCTTAATAGTTCCTCCACCCCCGGGGGAAATATGGGTAGTGGCCTTTAGTCTTAGTTTGACCAGGAAGTGGTCTGTCCATGACAAGGCAGTAGTCCCAGTGACTTCTGCCCACAGGTTATCCTGATCCGTGCAAAATTCCACATCGAGTGTGTTACCTGCACAATGTGTTGGCCCCAAGACCAATTGGGACAGGCCCATGGTTGTCATGGTAACCATGAACTCCCGAGCTGCACCTGTCAGATCTGATACCAGCCTCGAAGGGGATGTTGAGGTCCCCCAGGACTAGAAGCCTGGGGGACTCCAGCATCAGCTCTGAGACTAGCTGTGTCAGCTTGGTGAGGGAGTCTGTTAGGCTACGGGGTGGACGGTAGACCAACAGAATCCCTAAACTGTCCTTGGCCTTCAGGGTCAGATAGATACACTTGATGTGGACAATTCCACTGATAGGCTTTCTGGTCAAATTGATTGTAGTTTTGTGAATCAAGGCCACTCCCCCCCTGCCCACTCTCCCTTATCTGCTCCTGGACGGTATAGCCGGCTGGGAGGGCCTTGGCCCAAGTTACATTACTGTCTTTTCCCAGCCAGGTTTCTGTAATGCAAGCCAGGTTGGGGTTCTCCTCTTCTATTAGATCGTAAATAATGTGAGCTTTATTCTTCACCGACCTGGCGTTACGTAGGAGCGTGGTAAGGGATTGTGGTATGGAAGGGATGACCCTTGGTTCTTTTAGGTTAACAGAGGGCTTGGAAGACAAGATAGATTTCAACCATTTTATTACATAATGAAATCATATATTTATCTGTTTTCTCTTCTTTAAACCTTTTTGATGGATTTGTTTTGGCAAAGGAATTACTGCTGCTAGTTTCATATTCCTAAAATGCTAAGGATGGTATCCGAACTTTCTAGATCTGATGCATATGAGGTATGGGTAGCTTAAGAGCTCTCTTTGTATAGGTCCACCAGTGAATATAGAAATTTGCTTTCTCAGCCTTTTGACTGCCTTTTATTTCCCATATAAAAGGATCTCCCATGCCCCATGAAAATATCAAGAAAGAAGTAGTTGAGCATAGTTTCTCCCAGTCCTCCTATCTGTCATCGTTAATATTCTATGGTCCGGACTATTATTCTAATTACTTCAACTAGAATGAACTCACTGAATCAATTGCTGCATGATGAATCAACATATCTTGACCCGTTGCAATTTAGTGGGGCTACTCTAATTGGAAGTAGCAATGCAATTCAGGCTTGTCTTTCTAATCCATAATAATTTTCCATTGTTGCCACCACTGAATGTTGGATTAGGACTCCAAGAGACCAGGTTTAGAATTTTGGCTCAGCCATGGAAATCCACTGGGTGTCCTTGGGCAAGTCGTAATCTCTCAGCCTCAGAAAAAGGCAGTGACAAACCTCTGAATAAATGTTGCAAAGAAAAGTTTATGATAGGGTTGACATAAGTTACACATGAAGGCACATAACTACAACAATATTTTTGGGTACCTACTATGTCTTTACCTTAATAATATTTTTTAAAGAAAGGATCCCTATTACTTTCATTTTGTTTTTATATTTAGGGCTCTTTTATGTGTCTAGCATAACAAAATCTCTACCATTGTGACACACTGCACAACTGGACAGATTGCACATATGGGATCAAATACTTGAATGTCTTCCTCAGTTTGTTTTCATACCACCACCACCCCAATGTTTCATGAACATGTGAAAGTAAAAAAACTGACCCAAATTTGCTTGGTGGAAAAATATCAATCACCTGACATTATCTTTGTTGCTCAGTTGCTAACATGGGGGCTAGGAGTCTTCAGCTTCACCAGGTTGTGTCTTGTCTGCTTTATTTGTACCCAGACATGCAGCATCCTTTGCATACACATACAGGTGACAGCTATTATATATCCAAAGTTTAACAGTACAGTTTAAACCTTCTCCATATGGGCCTAACTAGAGGCACTTGTAATAAAAAAATTTCACATGAAAATATCACAGGATGAAACAAATGTGGTGTACTGGCAAACATATGATAATCCCCATAGCTTGCCCCCAGCAAAATCCAAAAAGGCCTGTCAGCAAACCACATAAACAAATCAATTGTAGCTGTTTTCATCTCCACCAGGAACAGGTCTTTTGTAAAGGCAATGGGTCTTGTGGAGTCGAAGGCTTTCATGGCATCCATAGTTTTTTGTGGAGCTTTCAGGCTATGTGGCCATGTTCTAGAAGAGTTCCTTTCTGACGTTTCGCCAGCATCTGTGGCTGGCATCTTCAGAGAATGATAGCCTGGAAAAGGATTGGATATATATATCCTGGGAAGGAAGGAGTAATTTGCAAATGTACTGTTCTGTTGCTAATGGCAGTCCTCGGGGTGAGAGGATATGCAAATAAGAATTAATGTCTGCTAACTGGTGCTCATTGTCTGCTGGGAATCTCCTGGCCTTAGGCTGTTGCTCATTTGCATAGGTTGAGTCTTGACCTTGCTGTTCTTCAGGACTGGTAGTCAAGCGTTGTTTACTATCAGGGTTTCCTCTTTCCTGTTGAAATTGTCCAGGTGTTTATGGATTTCAATGGCCTCCCTGTGCATTCTAGTTGTTGGCATGGTCCAGAATTTCAGTGCTTTCAAACAGCATTTTATGCCCATGATGGTTTATAGCATGCTCTGCTACTGCTGATTTTTTCCGGTTGACCCAGTCTGCAGTGTCCCTCATATTCCTTGATTCTTGTCTGCACAGTGCATTTGGTGGTCCTTATGTAGACTTGTCTGCAGCTGCATGGAATGCAGTAGACTCCAGTAGCCGTGAGAGGGTCACGCTTGTCCTTGTCTGAGCGAAGCATTTGCTGGATTTTCTTAGTTGGTTTGTAAACCATTTGAAGGTTGTGTTTCTTCACCACTTTCCCTATTCTATCTGTGACTCCTTTGATGTATGGTAAAAATATCTTCCCTTTGGGTGGTTGCTTGTCTTGAGTCTTCTGGGTTTTTCTGGGCCTGGCCGCCCTTCTGATGTCTGCGCTGGAGCAACCATTTGCCTGTAGAGCTTGGTCCAGGTGTTTCAGTTCATCTTCCAAGAAGTGGGGTTCACAGATACGTTTTGCCCGGTCTACCAGTGTTTTTATAGTGCTTCTTTTTTGTCCTGGGTGATGGTTGGAGTTCTTGTGCAGGTATCTGTTTGTATGTGTAGGTTTTCTGTATACTATTTGGCCCAAACGTTGGTTTGGTTTGCGAATGACTAGGACATCCAAGAATGGTAGTGTTCCATCCTTTTCTTTTTCCATTGTGAATTGGACGTTAAGATGGATGTTGTTCAAATGGTTCAGAAATACAGCCAGATCTTTTTCTCCATGACTCCAAATGATGAAAGTGTCACCCACATATCAGAAACATGTTGTGGGCTTTTTCAGTGCTGTTTCCAGGGCTTGTTTTTCAAAGTGCTCCATGTAAAAGTTTGCTATCCCAGGGCTCAGAGGGCTTCCCATTGCTACCCCATCTCTCTGGTCATAGAATCCATTGTCCCACTGGAAACACCTTGTGGTGAGGCAATGTTTGGACAGGGCTGTGATGTCTTCTGGAAAAAATTTCCGGATGAGTGTCGTGGTGTCCATTATGGGGACTTTGGTTAACAAGGAGACCACATCGAAGCTGATTAGTATGTTTTAATTCAAGGTTGTTGATTTTTCCTATGAAGTGAGCTGAGTCCTTGATGTAGTGGGGGGTTTGCCCTATATAGGTTTGAAGTTGCGTGGCCAGAAACTTTGCCAAGTCGTATGTGGGGGATCCAATGGCACTTACTATGGGTCGCAGTGGAATGGACTCCTTGTGGATCTTGGGAAGTCCATACAGTATTGGTGGAAGAGCCTCGGATTTGCACAAACTTTGTTTTGTGGTTGGCTGAATTGAGGAGTTTTTGATCAGGTTATTTGTTTTACTGGTGATTTTGTTGGTTGGGTCTTGTTTCAGTTTTTTGTATATTGCAAAAATATACAATGGGTCTTAATTGTCCATTCAAGCCTAAACCATGACAAAATTTTATTTATTACAGCAAGGGAAGCATGCAAGCACATATCGATGCAGGGAATGTATATTTGGGCCTCACTTTCCCCAAACCATTCTGAGTTTCTCAATTAAACTCAGGAGCAACAGTAAAGAATGTGACAGATGGCATCCGTGCCCCTTCTAATCAGAAAGTCCCAGCACTCCAGCCTTGTATGTCCTGTTTTCACTATTCCACTACACACAAATCTTATATTGATAGGATATATATACAGAATTGCCTACCTCAAAGCATAGGAAAGGTGCTGTTTGAACTATCACTCCCAGAATTCCCCAGACAGACAGAGAGACAGTTTTGGGGGATCTGTGAGTTACAGTCCAGAAAAGAGAGAATATTTCCAGTCTGTGCCCATTCCTAACCTCCATTTTCCAAGTAGTGGAAGTGTACACATTACATATCATTGCCTCTAAGAAGACACCAGGTATTAGAACTTTTGTTAGGCTTGAGACTGTACTACAATGGCATGGAAGGCCTTTAGACTTTCCCAGGAGACATGTGAGCTGGTAGTTTGCTTTGTGAAACAGGATACTGAACTAATCCATCAGGATTCTTGCTATGTTCCAAAACTCTGCTTTACTCTAGAACAGTGATCTTCAAACCTTTGTCTTTCAGATTTTTTAAAAAAAATTTCAGCTCCTAATATTCCTGACTGTTGGCCACATTGGCTGTATCTTCTGGGAGCTGAAGTCCTAAACAGGTGGGGGACCAAAGTTTGAGAACCATTGCTCTAGAGTATGGAAACTTATTTGGATTGTCATTCTCTAAATTATTTGGACCAGTTTCCCCTCCCCACATACCACCATGGCTAATTCAGTGGCCACAATGGCTGGGAGATTCTAGGTGTTATATTCTAAAAATATATATGATCCCAAGCTCTTCTTTAAAGGTGAATAACTGAGGACAATCCATTTGGCCTTGTCATTCTGCAGTTCCTATGAGAAAAACTCGAAGCTCATCACTACAAAAAGCTCTAAACCCTTTTTAAAAAAAGAACACTCTGTACTTCCTTCAGTCACCTTGCCATCCAGATCAGCAAGGGATTTTGTGTCCTGTAGGGGCTTATCCCATGAAGTATCAAATTAATCATCGTTCTTATTATCAATATGCTTATTTTCCTTCTCTCTTGCTCCCTCTCTGTAGGTGCAGTACAAATAATCTGTCTCTTACAACATTAAACATTTCCATTCAAAAGGACAAACTTAATTACTGGAG
Source organism: Urosaurus nigricauda (assembly GCA_034509955.1). Taxonomy (NCBI): domain Eukaryota; kingdom Metazoa; phylum Chordata; class Lepidosauria; order Squamata; family Phrynosomatidae; genus Urosaurus; species Urosaurus nigricauda. The sequence goes on along the minus strand of JAOEGL010000001.1, from coordinate 351,771,868 downwards.
AAAAATGGTGCCCAGTCTTTCTGAAATCTACAGGCAAGTCATGTTTCTGAACACAAGGATCTTCATGCAGAAGGTATATCTTGTTCAACCTGGTGGGCTTAGACATGCAAAGGCTTCAGTCATGCCTCACTATTTGTCTTATTAATCACCTTTCATGGCCTCAAGAGAGATTAACTGCATATTCATGGTGTTGAGATAATTATCTCATATAGCTGTAAGTTCTCCTGATCATCTCTATGAAAATGGACCCTCTTCCCAGTTTCATGGTATACAGTTGGCCTTTTGGATCTGGAGAAGTTTGGTTCTGGGACCTCCTGCAGATATGAAGAAATGTGAATAATCATTACCCATAACCTTGGGCAAGTCACACTCTCTCAGCCTCAGGGGATGGCAATGGCAAACCCCCTCTAAAGAAATTTGTCAAGAAAATCCTGTGATGGACTTACCTTAGGATTGTCATAACTTAAAAATGACTTGGAGCAACAACAATAACAAAGCAGTTAACTGTTTATGTGACTGTTATGGAGACCATGGTAAAATGATAAATGAAATAGTATAAAATTAATATATCAAGGTCATGGGGAAATCTGTAAGATCCTGTTAAGTGAAGGCAAAGATGGCTATGAGCAAAGATAAATTGGGCTGGAAATTTGATTTCTCAGGGGACTCAGTGACACAAGAATCTTGGTGGCCCTGATCATTTTTGGCTGATGGTTTCAGAAGGTGCTCAGAACTTCTCCCAGCCTAGCCTTGAGGAGGGCTTGAATGCCTGCTGCCCTGGCACCCATGTTGCCTGCTATGACCATGTACAATACAGAAAGTTATCTTGCAACTATGATTAAGATCCAACTGCTTCTGTGTGTGGTGTGGCAGGGGGAGATCCATTGCGTCACAGAATCATAGAATCATAGAGTTGGAAGGGACCACCAGGGCCATCTAGTCCAATCCCCTGCCATGCAGGAACTTTCATTTAAAGCATACCCAACAGATGGCAATCCAGCCTCTGCTTAAAGGCCTCCAAGGAAGGAGACACCACTACACTCCAAGGGAGTGTGTTCCACTGTCGAACAGCCCTTACTGTCAGGAAGTTCCTCCTAATGTTGAGGTGGAATCTCTTTTCCTGTAGCTTGCATCCATTGTTCGGGGTCCTGTTCTCTGGAGCAGCAGAAAGATACCAGAAGCAAGTGTCCTTGCTTCCGATACCAAAATGTTTTTGTCCAGCCATGGATTGGTGGCTTGTCATTACAGAGTCTGATCACTGATTTGTATTTCATGAATTATACTTTGGGAAATTTCCTCTTTGTCTGTTTTCTTTCTGTTTTATTTGCTTTGTAATGTCTCATATTTGTTGGCTATTTCTATTGTTGCTTAAAAGAACTACACATTTTTTGGTAGTTACATTTTGATACTACTGGTTACATACAGGTCTGCCTTCTGGGCATATATGACAAATATAAATTATTCAGAGCATTCTCTATTACTCATTATCCTTTCTGCGGTGATTTCTGGATTGGAAGAAAGCCATAATGGTTGCTATTCACTTATTCAGCATAAATTAATGAAGTATAATGAAGGACACTGTTGAGCTGGTGGCATCTTTCCATTTTATGCCTGTGGGAGATTTTCTCTCAGTGCAAATAGAAATTTCAAACAAGATATTTTTCTCAAGAGGTGAGTTAAATCTCCCACCCCATGCACACACTTGTTCTGTTTCTGTTAGTTTCCCCAGCTATTGCTACTTGCATTTTTAAAAAAGAAAAAAAAAAGAAAAAAAAACCCTTTATGTTAAATGCAAAGACACATTTTATATCTCATTCTGATTGGACTTCTCAAATCTGTTTAACAGTAATAAGAAGGTATCCATAAAAGTCTGGAGCCATGTTCAGTTGGTAAAACTGAATATGTGTGTTTGTTAACCTGATACCCTCTAGATCAGTAATGCAAAAAGAAAGAAAGAAAGAAAAGAAAAGAAAAGAAAAACAACCATCCAGGGCTTTTTGGGGTCCCTTGCATTCCAACTGTCCTGATTTGGCAGGGAGAGTCCCAATTAATCTTTTGTCACCCTAATTTTTCTGTGGAACTCCCTCACTCCATCTTTTCAGAGTTTCAAGTGGGCACATAAAAAGGTGTTGTTCTACATACCCTTTGGTCCTTGAAACTATTCCAGCTGTTTTAACTATCTGGTTTTAAATAACTGTTTAAGAGTAGTTTTTTTTTCATTTTTAAAAAAAATATATTTGTATTGTACTATTATTTTTTAAAACTGTGGTGCATAGCCTTGGGGCCTCTGGTGTGTGGAGAGATTATATATAAATGCCTTAAATAAACAAGCAAATAAACAAACTGATAAGAAAAACTAGGTGCTGAAAACATGTGCAATTATCTACCTACTCATTCTTCTTTTCCATTGATTATTTGATACATACGTATGCTGCTGCTCCTTTTTCAAACAACAACAACATCAAACATCCAACAATATTAACATTGTTGTTGTGTGCCTTCAAGTAAATTCCTGACTGATGGGAACCCTATGGCTAACCTATCACTGGGATCTTGGCAAGGTTTGTTTAGAGAAGGTTTGCCATTGCCTTCCCCCGAAGCTGAACAAGTGTAACATGTCCAGGGTCACTCAGAGGATTTCTATAGCCAAGCAGAGATTTAAACCCCGGTTTCCAGAGTAGTAGTCCAACACATAGATTAAATAACCTAAGGGCACCAGATCCTGTCCAGTCTTGGAAGGAAAGCAGGGTCAGCTCTTGGATGAGAGACTGCCAATGAATACCAGGTGTAGTAAGCTTTATTTCAGAGGAAGGAACTGACAAAACCAACTTTGAGTATTCATTGCCTAACAAAACCCTTCAAAATTCAAGGGGTTGCCATAAATTGACAGGTGATCTAAAAGCACACACACACACACACACACTTCATAATGCAATGTTAGAAACTCTACATACAGGAGGATTTAAAACAAATGCTTTGTGTCTCCAGGGAGCATACCCTCCAACTGTCCTAATTTGGCAGGGACAGTCATGATTAATCTTTTGCCATCTCCACTTTTTCAGCTGTTTTTAAAAGATCCCAGTCCTTCTCTCCTTCTCCCACTTTCCCACTTTATCCTCTGCTTACTTCAATTACTAATAGGAGCTATTAGAGCTAATAGGAGCACTACAGATATGGTATTTGCTCTTAGACAACTGCAACAGAAATGTAGAGAGCAGAACAAAGGACTCTATGTAACATTTGTTGACCTTACCAAAGCCTTCGACACTGTGAGTAGAAAAGGTCTATGGAAGATCCTGGAACGACTAGGTTGTCCCCCCAAATTCCTCAAAATGATTATCTTGCTACATGAGGGCCAGCAAGGTCAAGTCAGATATGGCGATGCTCTCTCAGAGCCCTGTCTAATAACTAATGGCATGAAACAAGGTTGTGTTCTCGCTCCAACTCTTCAGCATGATGCTCCAAAGGGCTACAGCAGATCTCAAAGAAGACGGCATCTATATATGTTACTGTACTGATGGTAGATTGTTTAACTTAAGCCGTCTGAGGGCTTGCACAAAGAATCTAAACTATCTAGTCCATGAGCTGCTTTTCGCTGATGATGCTGCCCTTGTTGACCATACAGAAGCAGCTCTGCAGCACCTAACATCCTCCTTTGCAACAGCTGCAGAGCTGTTTGGGCTAGAAGTCAGCCTGAAGAAAACGGAAGTTCTCTACCAGCCTGCACCACAAGAAGGGCACTATCACCTGCACGTCACCATAGGCAAATCTGTGCTTAAGTCCGTCCAGCAGTTCACCTACCTCGGAAGTATCATCTCCTCAGACACCAAGATTGATAAAAAGATCGATCACAGATTAGCAAAGGCTTATAGTGCATTCGGAAGGCTTCACAAAAGAGTCTGGAGTAACAAACACTTGAGGAGAAGCACGAAAATCAGTGTGTACAGAGCCATAGTACTGTCTATTCTCCTCTATGGGTCTGAAACATGGGTCACCTATTGCCAATATCTACAGCTCCTCGAACGCTTTCATCAGCACTGTCTACACACAATCCTAAATATACACTGGACTGACTATGTGACAGATGTTGCTGTCCTGGAGCAAGCAGGGATCACCAGCATAGAGGCCATGCTACTGAAAACGCAGCTGCGCTGGGCAGATCATGTTTCTAGGATGGAGGACCACCACCTCCCACAAATAGTACTCTGCGGTGAACTTGCTCGATTCAGCGTAAGAGGGGTGCCCCAAAGAAGAGGTAAAAGGACTCCCTAAAACAACATCTCAAGCTCGGCCAAATTGATCACCAACAATGGTCTGCCCTGGCCTCACATCGGGAGGCATGGAGATGCACTATCCACAATGCTGCAGCCTCTTTCGAGAACGCACGCCAAACGAGTCTCAAGGAGAAATGACAACGCAGAAAGAAGCACAACTTGAAAACATCACCCAAGGAGACTTTCTGCTGTGCTTTCTGTAACCGGACTTGTTTATCTTGGATCAGCCTTTTTAGTCATCAACGCACTTGTAGAAAGTGTGGGATGAGTCCTTCCTGAATCTTTGTTAGCGAAGAAAAGCCAGAGAGAGAGAGACTTCAATTACTACAAAATGAGTTCAAAGTGCAAAAAATCATCATCATAGGAGAAATTTGTGGGCACTTCAAAGGGGAGAAAAGGGGGAACAGGGTGTTGGGGGACATATGGAATCCCCACCCTTCAGTTTCTTTGGTATGTTTGGGGTTCAGCCCACCATGGTCTCTTGGAAAACCAGTGTAGCCCTGTCCACTCGTCCTCTTGATGTTTGACTACCAACCCATAATTCTTTACTTTTGGCCATGCTGGCTGGGGCTTACGAGTAATGTTATCCAAAACATATAGTGCCAATCTTTGGCAATTATGGTATCATAGTGGTATGAACCTAGGACTAGGATTTTGGAGACCAGGCCTCAACTCCCCTCTCACCAATGAAACCCACATGTTCTCAGCTTCAGAGGGAGGCAATGGCAAACCATCTCTGAAGAAACCTTGCAAAGATAACCCCATGGTAGATTCACCTTAGGGTTGCCATAAACTGGAAATGACTTGAAAGCATGGAAAAACAACAAAAGTTCTGAAAAATAAGAGCCCCTTGGTTGAACAGAAAAACACAGGCACATAGCGTTTATAGGCTCTTGGGAAATGTTCAGACAACCAGCTGAATATGTATAGATCAAGGGTGGGACCCAACACTGCAGTCTAGGGCATCCATCCACCCATCCCCTGACTCACTCACCCCTTATGTGTTTGTTGTGTTTCATTCTGTCACCTGAAAAAGCTAGCTCTGTGCTTTAAGAGAATTTCACTTTGGCATTTTAATTATGAATTAGAAAAGGTTTGACAAATTATGTGGGGGTGGGGGTGGGGAGTCTGTGAAGAACATCCTGACTGCTTTAGGCATAATGGCCCTATTGTTGTTTGATTGCAGAGGACTTTAAAGGAAAGAGGTTTTAAAACCATCATAAACAGTGGCTTTCTTCTGCTTTACAACTTAAGGACTCTTTCCGGGTGTTTTTCTCTTAAATGAATTAGAATTTAGTTGCCAAGGCATAATGAAAATGACTTCTCTTTAACAGGCTATTTGTTTAATATTAAATTAAGGCAGTAATTGTAGACACATTTGTATGGGAAATTACCTGCCTGATACTATCCAAATCAACAACCCATAGCCATCTAAATACTGAAAGTAATTATAGCAGTATTGTATCCTTTATCCAAAATTTGCTTTAGTGAAAGTTCTTTTTGAAAAGGACTAAACTGCATTAAATTTCAGAGTGCCTGCCAAAGGTTAGTGGCCCTCTGTATAGGATTGAATTTTGCCTTCCTTATTATACAGTGCCTTCGTTCCATGGCAATAATTATTTTGCTGTTCCAGGTCTGTGGGAACAAGTGGAATGTGAATCTTGGGTCTCCATTTGAACAGAGCCTTGATAAGTTACTTTGGGCAGAGTTACAACTCCTAGAAATTCTCAGCTAGCATAGCCAGCAGTCATCCTGGCTGGGGATTCTGGGGAAAATAGTCAAAATTGAATATTTCAAGCTTTGAGTTTGTAGGCAAACTTTCTGGAAACTAAGGCTGAAGTCTTGTATTACTGCACATCACATAACTTTATGTATACTTAGCTGTGTAACACAGGTACTAAGAAACTCTGTTAATAAATTGCAAAGAAACATAAAGGAACACTAGCAAGAGTCCTGATGCACATCAATACGCTGTAGCCAGTGATCTGATACACAATGGAACTGATGAACAATGACACCAATGTACAACAGGGAGGATGATAATTGCTGACTTTGCTGGCTCCCCTACATAGTAACATAAAAGTAGACTTTTACTGGATATGGAAGTTATGAAATCACCCAGTTTCCACAAATATAAGTTCACTTATGTAAACATAAGTCCCAACATGATTCTGGCCAACATTAGAATATAAGAACCATTAATTCAGGGCTCTCATTTTTTAATAGCAGACTGTCATTTCTTTCAATAAAGTTCAATCCTTGATTCAACAGCCATGCACCCTGAATGGTGAAAGGTCTGGAAACCATACCATATGAAGAGTGGCATACAGTGGTGGGTATGTTTAGCTTGGAGAATAGAAAATTAAAGGATGACATGATACCCATGTTAAAATATTTGAAGAGATGCCATGTTGAGGATGGAGCAAGCTTGTTTTCTGTAGCTCAAGAGAATAAGACATGGAGCAATGGATTTAAGTTACAGGAAAAGAGATTGCACCCAAATGTTAGGAAGAACTTCTTGATAATAAGAGCTGTGGAATACATTGCCTCAGAGAGTAATGGAGTCTCCTTCTTTGGAGGTTTGAAACAGAGGCTGGATGGCCATCTGTTGGGGGTGCTATGATTGTGTATTCCTGCATGGTAAGGGATTGGACTGGATGGCCCTTGGGGTCTCTTCCAATTCTATGATTCTAATTTACAGCATGGTTGGGCAACATTAACAAGCAGAGCCCTCCCTCCAGTCCATCTGCCTTGGTCCAGGCCTCAGAGGTAGAGAAAAACTGCTGGACCTGATCCCCTTCCCCACCACCATTGCCTTCTCCTTTTGTGTCATGTCTTTTTAGATTGTAAGCCTGAGGGAAGGGAACCATCTAATTAAAAAGAATAATAATTGTAAGTTGCTCTGAGAGCCTTTAGAGCTGAAGGGCAGGGTATAAATACTGTAAATAATAATACATAATAATAACCTCAGTCAACATGAGAGCTGAATTCCATTTCAGATAATTTCTTGAAGGCTTCAGTTCTGTGAAGGATGGGGTCAAAGCCAAAGGGTGGAGTAAAAAATATTAGCATATTTTAGCTGAAATCTCTTAGTGTAAGACTAAGGAGATTATCGCACATACCTTATCCCATCTTTTCCTCAATGAGATTCATGTGCATTTAACTGTCAATAACAGATCTTATTGCATTCTCCTGAGGCTGGACGTATGCAGCCTATATGCAACCTGGGCTTATCCTGTGGCTTTTCAAGGACGTGAAAATTCCATCCTTGAATAGCCGCAGGATAAGCCTGGGTTGCATACAGGCTGCATACTGTCTGCATATGCCTGGCCTCAGGGGAATGTGATTAGATCCGTTATTGGCAGTTAAACTTGCATTCATCCCATCAGGGCAAAGACAGTATAAGGCATGTGGGATAATTTCCTGAGAAGAGGCACTTCAGCCATTAAGAAGTGTGTGAAACCATAAAAGGATGATGGCATAGGGAAGAGAGTGTGGTCATCCTGGAAATTCTGAAGGCCAAACTGGAGCTCCAGGAGGGCCAGAGGTTCTCCACATCTACCTCAGAGTAAATACTGGGTCTTTTTTTTTTAACTGTATATTATATGGTCAAGTAATGCTCCAAGTCTCCCTAACTCTCTTCCATAAATTTGCTGACATACAAAAGTGTTTCGAGGGAGGAAGTCAACTCTAATCATGTTGTTAATCACTTTTTAAAATCAAATTTATAAAAGAAAATAGCAGTTGCCTGCTTCATGGATGTGATATAACAGTAATGACTTTTTTTTGTATGTTTAAAATAATACTAAATAAGTCAATTTGAAAAGGCAACAGAAGGGAAGTGAATTGATTTTGCTTGCAGGAAGAGTTTGGTGCTTTCTGATAAGTGAACAGTTTCTGATAAGTGCTTTCTGATCACTGAAACCTGGTGGGATGAGTCTCATGACTGGAATGTAGAAATAGAGGGATATAACCTTTTTAAGAGAAACAGGCCAAACAGGAAAGGAGGAGGAATAGCATTATATGTCAGGGATATTTACACCAGTGAAGAGATCCAGGAAGTCAATACTGGAAGCCAGGTGGAGAGCATCTGGATAAACATTAAAGGAGAGGGAAACAACAGGGATGTTACTGTGGGAGTCTACTACAGACCCCCTACTCAGGCAGAGGAATTGGATGATGCCTTTCTAGAACAGATGAGCACACACTCAGAAAGGAGAGATGTAGTAGTGATGGGGGACTTCAACTATCCGGATATTTGCTGGAAGTCAAACTCAGCCAAATCCTCAAGGTCTAGCAAATTCCTCACTTGCCTGGAAGACAATTTCATTGTCCAAAAGGTGGAAGAGACAACAAGGGGATCAACTATTTTAGATCTGATCTTAACCAACAGGGATGACCTAGTCAATGGGGTGCAAGTGGTTGGATCCTTAGGGGGAAGCGACCATGTTCTCCTGGAGTTTGTTATACAGCGGAAAGGGGAAGCCAGGCATAGTCAGACATGCATTCTAGACTTTAGGAGAGCTGATTTCAATAAACTTAGAGAAATACTGGGGGAGATCCCATGGTCAAGAAAACTAAAAGAGAAGGGAGTTCAAGACGGATGGGAGTTTCTCAAAAAGGAGATACTGAAGGCGCAATTTCAAACAGTTCCAATGAGGAAGAAAAATGGGAGGTGTCTCAAGAAGCCAGGATGGATGACTAAGGAACTTTCAACTGAGATAAGCCTTAAACAGAACATGTATAAGAAATGGAAAAATGGGGAAATCACGAAAGAGGAATTCAAACAAATAGCCAGCACATGTAGGGGTAAAGTCAGAAAAGCTAAAGCACAGAATGAACTCAGGCTGGCTAGAGAGGTTAAGAACAACAAAAAGGGCTTTTTTGGGTATGTCCGAAGCAAAAGGAAGAAGAAGGAAACAGTAGGGCCACTGCGTGCAGAAGATGGCAAAATGCTCAAAGATGACAAAGAAAAGGCAGAATTACTCAACACCTTCTTTGCTTCAGTCTTCTCAGAAAAGGCAAAGGGTGGTCAACCTAAAGATAATGGAGCAGAAGACAGAATAGGGGAATCTCAGCACAGAATAAGTAAAGAGATAGTACAGGAATACCTGGTTAACCTAAATGAATATAAATCTCCAGGACCAGATGAACTACATCCTAGAGTATTAAAAGAACTGGCGAATGTAATATCGGAACCATTGGCAATAATCTTTGAGAACTCCTGGAGAACAGGAGAAGTCCCAGCAGACTGGAGGAGGGCAAACGTTGTGCCCATCTTCAAAAAGGGGAAAAAAGAGGATCCCAACAATTATCGTCCAGTTAGTCTGACATCAATTCCAGGAAAGATTCTAGAGCAGATCATTAAGCAGAGAGTCTGTGAACATTTAGAGGCCAATGCCATAATCACAAAAAGCCAACATGGGTTTCAGAGAAACAAGTCTTGCCAGACAAATCTGATCTCTTTTTTTGATAAAATTACCAGTTTGGTAGATGAAGGGAATGCTGTGGATATAGTATATCTTGATTTCAGTAAGGCCTTTGACAAGGTTCCCCATGACATTCTTGCAAACAAGCTCGTAAAATGTGGGCTAGACAAGGTAACCATTACATGGATTTGTAACTGGTTGACTGACCGAACTCAAAGGGTGCTCAACAATGGCTCCCTTTCATCCTGGAAAGAAGTGACCAGTGGGGTCCCACAGGGTTCTGTCCTGGGCCCAGTGCTATTCAATATCTTTATTAATGACTTGGATGACAGAATTGGGGGCATACTTATCAAATTTGCAGATGACACCAAATTAGGAGGAGTAGCCAATACTCCAGAAGACAGGATTGAAATTCAGAATGACCTGAATAGACTAGAAAGCTGGGCCAACGCTAACAAAATGAAATTCAATGCGGAGAAATGTAAGGTTCTGCACCTAGGGAGGAAAAATGAAATGCACAGATATAGGATGGGGGACATCTGGCTGAATGAAACTATGTGTGAAAGGGATCTAGGAGTCCAAGTAGACCATAAGTTGAACATGAGTCAGCAGTGTGATGCAGCAGCTAAAAAGGCCAATGCTATTTTAGGTTGCATCAATAGAAGTATAGTGTCTAGATCAAAGGAAGTAATAGTGCCTCTCTATTCTGCTTTGGTGAGGCCCCACCTGGAATACTGTGTCCAGTTCTGGGCACCACAATTCAAAAAGGATGTGGAGAAACTGGAGCGGGTCCAAAGGAGGGCAACTAAGATGGTGAAGGGTCTGGAAACCATGCCCTATGAGGAACGACTTAGAGAGCTGGGGATGTTTAGCCTGGAGAAGAGAAGGTTAAGAGGTGATATGATAGCCCTGTTCAAATATTTGAAGGGATGTCATATTGAGGAGGGAGCAGGCTTGTTTTCTGCTGCTCCAGAGACCAGAACGCGGAGCAATGGATGCAAGCTGCAGGAAAAGAGATTCCACCTCAACATTAGGAGGAACTTCCTGACAGTAAGGGCTGTTCGACGGTGGAACACACTCCCTCGGAGTGTGGTAGAGTCTCCATCCTTGGAGGTCTTTAAGCAGAGGCTGGATAGCCATCTGTCGGGGATGCTTTGACTGGGAGTTCCTGCATGGCAGGGGGTTGGACTGGATGGCCCTTGTGGTCTCTTCCAACTCTATGATTCTATGATTCTATGATTCTAAGTACCTATCATACTTTCCTGTCTGAGGTCATCCTAAAAGTGTGGGGGGAGGGGGGAATCTCTGGAAGTATCAATAGTTTCCAGATCCTTTTGTATTGATTTTACCATACCTGCATATTTGTAGGTTTCCATCAAAGCTTCTTGAAGTATCCTGGGTTTCTCTTCTTTCTCCTCCCTCTCCCACTGATTGTGTGTCACAAATAGACTCATGCAACATTTTAATAATCCATTTCAGCCATTTTTGCTGAGCATTCTTTATCATTATTCAGAAGTTATAGTGCTAAAGGATTCAGCAGTATTTCACTAGTTAAACATGAGGATTGTTTTGTATTGGAGCAACATTTCCTCTTTCCCTTGCATCCCTATTAAACTGGTATCCTGTAAACAATGACTTTTTACTGATGATGACCATCTTGGGACCCTATCAAATGGGGCTAAAACCTTGCCTTACTTTTCTCAAATTCAGTCCTAATTCAGGAGGCAGCCTGGTGTTATCACAAAGAAATCTCTGGCAAATTGCCGTCTGGATCTATCCCAGATGCAGCCCAGGTCCTGTAAGCCACTTTGGCAGCCATTTTTAGAATTCAGAAACTTCTGACTTCTAAAAATGGCTGCCGAAGCAACTTGTAGGACCTGGGCTGCATCTGTGATGCTCCCAGACAATGATTCCGTGGCTATTTCTTTGTGATAACACCAGACTACCTCCCAAATTATGACTGAATTCAGGAAAGATAAGCCAGGGTTTTCACCCCATGCAATAGGGTCCTTACCTAGTTTTGGGATAATACAAGAGATGACCAAGTAGAGAAACATTTAATTTTGTAAAATACTAGGTTAATTTAAAATGACTTGAGAAATAGGAATGAAAAGTACTTGGTAGTGCCAAGAATTCCCAGGAAATATATCAGGATGGGGGAAAAAAGTGAGATCTCAAAAATAAAATTGGTTTGTAGTGGAACTGGGACTTTCAGAGATTTTTTTTTTCTCATCTGGAAGATCTCTGAGAGTTAACTGTGCCATTGTAGGGAAAAGATTACTTTCAGAAATATGGTACAATTGGCATTTTGTTCGAGATTTTGCTTAAGACTATTCTATATTCTGTAATTGTGAAAGACAAGAGAACAGCCTCTTTTAAAAGGTCATATTCTTAAGGTTTTTGAAATAGTTCTGTTAAAATATTTCATTTAATTCCATTTATATTCTGCCTTTCTCATGAAACCCAAGGCAACTCCACATGGTGGCATTTTGTAGTCTTTGGGACTATTAAGAAAGTGGCCTTTAGTTCTTCACTCAGTAGTCAAAGATGTTCATAAATTAAACATCCCCTAAAAGCAGGTAGTGGGGAATCCACAGTTAATATTCATCAACAACAGTTAATATTTTCATCTTATTTCAAGGATCTTGTTTTAAAAGCTGCTGTCATGTTTGCATATTATAAACATCCTCCTCCTCCTCCTCCTCCTTTTGTGAACCCAGCCAAAAAGCTTCACAATGGGGGAACTAGATGTTAATGAGCTGAGATTGTGGGAAAATGAGTACAGTGGTGGCCTGCCTGACCTGCAAAATAATGCTACATTTAGCACATTCTTTTCCATTTGTGTTGTAAGCATTAAGGGGGTAGCAAGTATGGCCTTTTCCCTCTGGTTTTGTTTAGCAGAAAAATGGTTTCCTAGAAGAGTTGGCACACTGGGGGCAGAGGGAAGGGCAGCAGTTGTCAGTGCATTATAAGCAAATAGCAACCATTGTTATAAAACTGGCCAAACTGGCCTGCATTTACTTACTCTGTATGGTGATCTAACTACTAAAGAAGACACACACATACATACTCCCACTCATTCCAGAGAAATGGAAACAATTTGGCTATGATGCAGTTTGGTAAATTCAGAGAACTTCACCCACAAAAAATAAGCTGACCATCCTACCAGGCAACCACTTATCAAGTCCTTCTAGGATTTTTGTACATAGATTTTTGGGATGTGTGTGTGTGTGTAATCCTTCAGAAAAGCAGTGTGGCATAGTGGTTTGAATCTTGGACTACGACTATGCAGGCCAGGGTTCAATTCTCAGCTTGTCCATGAAACCTACTAGACAAGTTACATGCTCTCAGCTTCAAGGAAAAGCAATGGCAAACCTCTGAACAAATGTTGCCAACCCTAGTGATGCCACTGCCATATTATTGCCCTTAAACTCAGTGTATGGGGCAGCAGCAGGAGGCATGGCATGAACCAGCATTTCAACTACATGATATCCCTCTTCCACCATTTGGTAAGGCTATACTGGTGAAGAATAACTAAAAACTTTCAGATGCCGCAGAGATAAGTTAAGACATCATTTGTTAAGGTATAGGCATTGGTTGAGAGAACATCTTCCTTTGATATTTTTTTCAGATGTGCCCACAGATGGTATAATCAATCTGTGTCTGGCTACAGAGACATAGCTGGAAGTTTCTCTGATCCCCTTCTCTCTCTACCACCAACAGATTGGCCATTGGTAGGCTATCACAGTGACATGATGAGTCATGGGGGCGCACTGGTCATTTCAGAATGAAGCAGAGGATACCAGCCTCCACAATGCACACACACGTCACATATCAAAGCTATATATGTATGTGTATATGTAAGCCATGCCCTATGAGGAGCGACTTAGGGATCTGGGTATGTTTAGCCTGGATAAGAGAAGGCCAAGAGGTGATTTGATAGTCCTCTTTAAATATTTGAAGGGATGTCATATTGAGAATGGAGTAAGTTTGATTTCTGCACCTCCAGAGAACAGGACTGAGAGCATTGGATTCAAACTGTAGAAAAAGAGATACTAGCTCAACATTAGGAGGAACCTCATAGCGTAAGAGCTGTTCGACAGTGGAATACCCTTCCACAGACAGTAGTGGAGTCTCCTTCTTTGGAAGTCATTAAACAGAGGCTGGACGGACATCTGTCAGGGGTGCTTTGATTGTGTCTTCTTCCTTCATGAAAAAGGGTCAGAGTGGGTGCCCCGTGTGGTCTCTTCCAACACTATGATTCAAATATCTACATATGGTGGGCCTATGCTTGTATATGCCACTAATAGGATGTGAGGTATAATGTACTTATTATGGTAGAAAGAAATGATAACTAGTTGTTTGTAATGAGTTATTTTAAAGATCTGGTCACACATATATTTCTGTTCCTGTAGCCCACCCCAGCAACAACATGGAGCCAGAGGTAAGGGCATAGTTAGGATAGATGTTTTTGAGTCCTCAAAAACTGAGAGAAGACTAAAGAGTCCCGTCCACACAAACCACTTTCTTGTTCCAAGTTATCTCTTTCAAAGTGGCATGTTAGGAGGAAACAGAACAGCGGTCTTTTTGAGTTTTCTGAAAAATATGTTACAGGGTTTTGGAATTATCAAAGGCCAAATGAAATTTGAACAAATTTAAAATTTGAATCTTAACAAGGAGCTAGGAAGCAGAGATTAAGACAAGTTGACAGTTCTGGAGATGGAGCTGCATGTTAAAAAAAAAGTTGATTCACCTGTCATGCAACTGCATTATATAATGGAGGGCAACTTATTGCCTGGCTTGATAGATTTCAAGCTTGTGACAACTATTTTGCCTTTTTAAAAAAACTGGAACTCAAGAGGTCTACCAGCCAGAGAAAAGTGCAAAATAGTGCCTGAGGTGGGTGAAGATTCAGTTGCAAAACAGAGGTTCAGACAGTAGAACTAATTACATACTGAACCTCACCCACTCAGGGAATCTGCCTTTACAAGTACAAATCCATATTCCAGTCACTACAGACTAGAGCTTGTAACACAAAAGTCTAAAACTGCATAGCTGAAATTATAGATGGAAAATTTTGTCAATCTTCTTTTCTCCCTTTTTCTTTCTTTCAGGTTTTGTGGGTCAAAGTTTTAAAAATTTAATGAAATTCTCATCCCAGAATTGTGCAAAGGTCTGGTGAAAGATAACCTACTGATATGTATATTTTGCCGATCCAACTGCAAAAATGATTAGTGTAATCAGCCAGAGTGGAGTTTTGTTTTTAACTTGAAACTAATTCAAAATTTTAAATTATTTGGATCTAGAACTCCATGGAGACTTACCACACTCGGAGATTTACTTTCTGACCAATTTACTTTGTGCTGACTCCCATGTCACCTACACAGAACCCCATTCTTGCAACAGCTCTACTGCCCACCAGTCTGTTTCTGGGCAAAATTCAAAGTGCTGGTGATGACGTACAAAACCCTATGCAGCTTTCATCTAAGCTATTTGAAGGAATAAATCTCACTTTGTGAGCCCATCTGAGCCATGATCTTCTAGCGAGTTCCTCTTCTTTGTCCCACCACCTTCTCATGCTCTTTTGGTGGGAACGAGTAAGAGGGCCTTCTCGGTGGCAGTTCCCAGACTTTGGAAACTCCCTTCCTTGAGAGGCCAGGATGGCTCCATCTTTGCTCTCCTTCCAGTCTAAATGTTAAAACATTTATATGCCATCTGGCTTTTGGAAACTGGCTGGGTGGGTTTTTAATGTTGTCTGGTTCTAGTTTAAAGGTTTCTATATAGTACTTAGCTGGGAGGCAGGAATGAAAATCAGGTACTGTAGGTTATATTTTAGAAGAAGAAATTGGCAAAACTACCTCTAAGTATCCCTTGCCGTCAGAAAATCCTACAAAATTCATGGGGTTGCCATATGACAACAGGCAACTTGAAGGCACATGCACGTGCACAGACACACACACACACGGAGTCTTTTAATTTATTTCAATGTTTTTTTTTTAAAGTTCTGTATGATTTATTTATTTTTATTACAGTACAACTCAATAATCTGCTTGTCTATTTTATCTGACTCGTTGCCTTCGGCTTCTCTGTAACACCTGGCCAGCTTCCACCTCCTGGTCAGCGACTTCATAGACCATAATGTGGAGCTTGTTCTCTTCCTGACTCTCGCTTTGTGGGCACAGCTCTTCCAGGATGATCTCCCCAAGGCTTTTTAATTATTGTAACCCGCTCCGATTGATCTGACAGAGTACTGGGCTATAAATAAATTATTATTATTATTATTATTATTATTATTATTACACTGCCGGGTTTGGACCTCATGCAGGAACATTTCCAGCTCTTGCTCCATGCATGACAGTTGTCACGCATAGGCCTGCTGGGCCTGAGTGTAGACAGAAGGGTTAGAGCCGCATCGGGGCAGAGTGCAGGTGAGCACCTGGGAGGATGAGGCATACACGGCCACTCTGCTCTCCTTCGTTTCTCTGCAAGACCACCCAGTCCCCCTGACATTCCTCTTCTGCGTTGGGGCTGCAGCGAATCTTCTTTGTACAGGCAATGGAGAGTATACATGGCAAAGAGACACATGGCACAGATGCTGCTGAGCATGCTCACAGTGGTCAACCAGTTGCCTTCCAATTCCACAGCCCCTTGGTGGAATGGTAGGTACTAATCACAAGGTTCCTCCAGAGAAGACTCTTGACTTCTTGCACTCCACCAGACCAAAACTGGGAGCCAAAACACACTGAAGTCAGCCATGTTTCAACTGTAGGGTTGCCAAAGGCCAAGTGGAGGCATTCTGGAAATGTATGGGTGAATTCATATGAATTCATATGACCTCAGGGGTATGCTGAGTTGCCACTGGTTGGCTCAGGTGTCTCTAAAACCATGGTTACAAGGATAACCTCTTGTTATTTCTGTTTATTTACTGCATTGGTACCCTAGCCTTTCTCCTGGCTATTGTCCACTGAGGGCTGGTCAGAAGCTTCTTGCTTCTAATTTTCTTTCTTTTTTCTTTTTTTTTCTTTTTTAGATTTAATAAATTTTTATTTCAAACTTAATCATTTTAATGTTTTTAATGTTTAATGTTTTCAACTTTAGAAATTGTTTGTTTTAAAAACAACCTTTATATTTATCATTTACTAGTGGTTTTGTAAATTTTTTATTTGTATTGTTTTTAAAATATGAGGTTAACTGCCTTGTCCCTCATTATTGAGAGAAATGTGGAATATAAATGAATAAAATGAATAAAATAAATAATTTGGAAGCTGCTAACCAGACAAAACCATTCAGGATGATTACTCTGTTGAGTAATGTGATGTTACAAAATGAGCTTCTAGAGACTGACTAGGTAGCCTGTCTCTGCTGCATGTGGGATGAGCTTTGAAAATTAGCTTTAAAGAGATTATCCTTCAGCCTCAAGCAGCCCATTGCCTGTTTGCTGTCCTTTTCCTCTCCAAGAAACAAACACTGCCTGAGCTCTGGGGTAAGTCTTGCCTGCTGTAAAGGAAAAAAAAAGAACTTTAGAAGGATCCATCCTAACCCCTGTTTGCAGCTAGAACATAATAATAATAATAATAATAATAATAATAATAATAGTAATTTATATCTCGCCCAATCAACAAGGAATTAGGGCGGGTTACAGCAGTGAGAAAAAATACAAAGCAAACAACAATAACAATGAAATGATAAAACAATTTCAGCATAACAATAAATAACAAAAATTACATAACAATTAATAAAACAAACAACTAATAGAAACAAAAATTACATTCCGTTCAGCAGTTATTAAAGAAAAATCCCAATTTCTAACCCCCCATTGCAATCCTGGAAAAGAATAATAATATAAACAATAAACAATCTTAACAGATCACAACCATGAAAAAGGGGGATACTAAAAACTGTCAAGGAGATAATGCTCTTAGTTTCCCAGTGAGGAATGGGCTGGAAGCTTATAAGGGCTCCACCCACACTGCCAAGTCCTGGGCTGGAGGGGAGGCCCCGTGTTAAAGGGCCAAGCTGGCGTAGGCTCCATGTCCTCCAGAGCTTGGCTCCCTGTCCTCCAAGGTGGTCCTGGGCTGGAGGAATGGGCTGGAGGCCTACAAGGGCTCCTCCCATGCTGCAAAGGTCCTGAGCTGGAGGGGAGGGCCTTGTACAGGCTGCCAAGTAGACACATTCTTCAAAAGGAAACAGCAAGCATGGGATTACTCAAAGGGCTTCTTAGTTATGCTTAAAATTGAGAACACTTTGGAATAACTCCTGGTCAAAAGGTTAAAATGTAGGATATATCCAGAAAAGCAGAACATATGGTCATCCTGCTCCAGATTGCATTGAGAAAACTCCTCTCTGAGACCCTGAAACAGGCACCTTCAGGGTGTGCAGCCCTTACTGAGCTAGATGGAGCAATAATTTGATTCACTATAAGTAAGCTCCCTATGTTCCTAAATGTTAGATAGCCAGCTACCTGCCCAGACAAATATTGCTGACCTTAAGGGGTTAGACTACTGTTCTTCTTTCCTCATCTACAGTTCTTCTTCCTGGGCATACAACATGGTGTGACAGCCCTGGTGCTCTTATAGGCTTCATCAGGTCTCAACTTGTTCTATGCTTAGATGGGAGACCACCCAGGAACCTCCTAAAATCATCCTGGGCAACAAAACAAGTGGAAATAAGTGTAGGAAATTAACCACAGTGCAATGAACCAATTGGTTACATTTGGGATTCCGTTCCAACTTGTAAGAAGAATTAACATAACTGGAATAGATGGAATAACATTGGAGGTGACATTAGTCCAAAACTTGTGGTTTTTTGTGGGGTTTTTTTTGTGGGAGTATTAGGTGTTGGAAGCAAAAATGCTGTAGCGTAATTATTAGCTGGAACTGGAGCTGCCCAGACAAATGCCATGGTAATGTGTGTGGGATTAGGTCTGAATAGAATAGAAAAATGAATAACCCCCTGTTCTGCTTGACAATATAAGATGCAATTGATTTATTTTCCTAATCACTGCACTAGTGCTATGTTATATTGTCTTCAGATATTTTACTAGCTTGTGCACAAAGGCTTCAGAATGCACAAATTGCAGTTAAGCACTTGGTTCCTATTGACCTTTAGCAGGAGGCAAGCGCTTCAAAACCTTTTATGTTTCTGAAAATTACTCTCCAAAGGCTCACATGACATTTGAATAGTTGGTTTAAGAGGGAGAGAAGGCAGTTGGGAGCAGCTTCATAAGATGGGTGCATCTGCCAAATCTCCTGAATGCACGGATTCCTTTTCCAGGGCACAGACAAGCACTGTGGATGAAGGTGCACACATTATGTGAAACTAGAGAATTTTAGCCTTGGATCTCCAGGGGTCAAAGGCTACAATTCTCTTGTTTTGTATGCCAAGTAGCAGCTTCAAGTCAAATTGTAGCCATGTATATCTATAGGACAAGAGGCTACTGTTAGAACAGAATATGGGGTAACAGAATGGTTTCTAATTGGCAAAGGGGTCAGGCAAGGCTGCATTTTGTCATCTTACTTGTTCAACTTGTAAACAGAGGATATCATACGAAGAGCAGGTTTAAATTCAGAAGAAAGAGAAATGAAGATAGGAAGAAGGAACATCAACAATCTACGATATGTGGATGATATCATGCAACTAGTGTAAAACATTGCAGGCATGAAACAATTACTAAGGAAGGTCAAAGAAGAAAGTGCAAAGGCAGGATTACTCCTGAACATACAGAAAGAAAAAATGACCATGGAAGATCTATATAAATTCAATCCAGATAATAAGAAAATCAAAATAATTAAAAGTTTCCTGTACCTTGGATCAAACATTGGTCAGAACAGAGACTGCAGTCAAGAAATAAGGTGACTAGGAATGGGCAGGGCAGCTGTGGCCAGGCTATTTGGGAATTATGGGAAAAATAATAAAAAAGTAACATTTCTAAAATATGATAAGAAAGAAAGAAAATATTACCATAACTTTCACTTATTTAATTTTTTTAAGCATTATCATTCTCTTATTCAAATCCTTCTAACTCACTTTTCGGTTCAAAATATTTTCCTCCACATAGGATCGAAATTGATTTTTCAGTAGCATGAGCCAGACTTCTTTGTTTTGGGACAAAAACACGATCCACTTCAAGAGTGCATTAAACATGTATCCCAGATATGGTTGGCCTTCTCAACACATGGGCATACGAGGCATAAAATAAATTAAAATGCAGGTATAATGGTGATATTACTTCAAATTTCCACTCATACATGAAGAGAAAAAAAAAGTCCCTCAAACCCCATGGCAATTATATATTCAAATCAAGGTGAAGGGTCATCTCGGAAAAGCCTCCACCTGCCTACGTGACAGTTCACTCAGTCAAGTTTTTCCTCCCAGCCCTGCAATTTTCTATCCAATCAGTTCTATAAAAAAAAAGGACAAACACCCCAGAGGCTAAGCCTAGTCAAATTTTCACTAAGCCCTTTCTCAGCTTCAAGATCTCCTTGAATGTGGCTTGTTCTACCACATCTCTGTTGTCATAAATTAGATGAAGAGGGTGGACACCTAGTTTTACTTCAGGGGGTCTCTCAGAATCTGCTTTCTAAATGCTGCTTGTTGGTTTTTGCTTTAGGGGACACTCTTAACTCCCACCTTGCTATACAACAGTCAAGAAGCAAGTCCCTCAAAGCCAAACACCTGCTCTCCCTGAGACAGGAGGTGGGGGCTGCAAATACCTTTCATTTCAGCTTATTGTAATGAATAAAAGTGCTCAGGAGTAAAGTTGATCAACTTAAAAAACTTTTAGAAAATTGCTTTGAAAACTCCAGAGGAATTGCTCTTTAAATACATGGCTGATTTGCCCCATGGGTTACCCATGCTATGCTCATAAATTTCATTAAAAAACACTTTAATTTCATTTGATGCTTTGTTTGCTTAATTTATACAGGTGGAATCTCCCTTATCTGAAATGCTTGGGACCAGAAGTGTTTTGTATTTTGGAACCCCCCCCCCCCTTTTGGAATATTTACATATAGATGATAATAATTTTAATTAACAAAAATATTTATTTCTTACCTACCTCTCCCCATGGATTGAGGCGGGAAACAACAACAGAAGACACAACATCAGTTAAAATACATATCAGTTTAAAAGGACAAATAAGACATTATACAAGCATTAAAGACCAGTCTTTTCTTATCCAAATGATCTTTACATTGCAAATTTTAAATGATAAATTTCAAATGTGGATTGTTTTACTATAGAATTATGATTCTGTATTAAAACAATCCACATTTGAAATTTGTCATTTAACATTCACAATGTAAAGATCATCTGGATAGGAAGAGACTGGTCTTTAATGCTTTTTAAAATTGAGACAATGTATTCAGTTGTAAAATGAGAGATCTTGGAAATGGGATCCAGGTCTAACCATGAAATTCCTTTATGTTTTGTAGAATAATAGCCATGTTAGTCTGGAAAATCAGTATGCAAAGGGATCTTGCAGCTCCTTTGAGATTAACTGAAGGACAGAAGTTAGTAGCATGAGTTTTCGTAGACTTGAGTCTACAACATACTATAAATGTTCTTCAGATGTTTTGCATTGGCCTTATAAATGTAGCCTGGAGGTAATTTTATACATAATATATTTTTTAAATTTTTTTTTGCCTAAAACAAAGTTTGTGTACACTAAACCACAGGAAAGCAAAGGTGTCACTATCTCAATCACCTATGTGGATGATTTTGGATTTTGCAGTACTTTGGATTCTGGAATGGCAAATACTCATTCTGTATCCTGCTTTTCTATGGATGGAGGGCCCAAGGTGACCGATTTAATTATATCAAGGTTTAAAGAGAATTAAATAAACAATTCTGTCCAAAGCCCAATGTTAAACCAGTGCAAAATGATTGTAAAATACAACAACAACAACAACAACAACAACAATAACAGGCGAAAAGCATCCTACTTTAAAAGACTTTTCTGGCACATGAATTAAAAGCCAAAGGCCTGCCTAAATAAAAATGTATTTTCCTAACAGTTGAAGGAGACCAGAGACAGGGCCAACCAAATCTCCCATGGGAAGGATTTCTGCAGCCTGAGAGCAGCCAAGGAGAAGGCCTCACATCACTGTAGCCAAATGTACCTGTGACAATATTGGGACTGAGAGGAAGTTCTCCCACAAGGATCTTTTCTTATGGTTATGCTTTGAGCTCATCATGTCCCATCCTAAAGACTCAGAATAGATTTTTTTAAAAGGCTGAAATGTAATCAGGATAGAAAGATTTAAAAGAAATCCAAAAATATGGAACAAAATAGTATAATTTGTGTTATAGGGGCTTTACAGACCGCCCAAAAAGGGCAGTCTGAAGCCTCCTTTTTTTGTTGCAGACCTTCACCATAGCAGCTAGATGTTGTGGCGAAGGTGCACAGCAAAAAAGGAGTGGGGAAGCCCTGCTCCTTTTTAGCACCACAGTTGCGACACACTAAATGGGAAAGGCGCCATTGGGTGCCTTTATGCTGTAGCAATTGCACAGCTCTGGATGGAAGCTGTGCAGTTGCAATGGCGTCATTACGCACGCCGTCTAAATGGTCCTACGTAACAATGCCTGCGTTAGTTGTTATGTGGTATGGCTGGGAAGCGTGCAACCCAACCCTAATCATGGCGCGAGGATGGCCCTTTTGGGCTGTCTGTACCGCGCCATAGTTAGTATGCACTGATGCAAAAACATAGCATACCAAATTCTGTACTGGAAATAACTAGTATATAAATCTTGCAGAAATTGTACAGTTTGGTCCTATGCGTGTCATTAGAGAGTTTTTCTGTTTCCTGGTGAAACAATTTTTTTCCTTTGAAAAAAAAAAAACATTACTATCGACTGCAGTAGAAAGAGACTCCATGGAAGGATACATTAGGGGACATCCAAGAATCTGGAGAATTATGGCTATTTGCATAGGACATTGTGTTAACCTTCTAAATAAGAACATTGTCCTTACATTACAACAGACATCGACCAATGTTTGAAGCGCATATTAATTTCTTGAATTTATTTGCTAAACCATTTCAACACTGATTTTTTAGCTTTTTTATACTCTTCCAGAGGGTTTCTTTTTTTAAGAAAACATTTAGTCTTTTGAAATGGCAGCAAGAACTGCTCTGTCGGCAGGTTTAGAATCTAAAAAACAAGACAAAAGGAAAACAGATGAATAGGAAGGAGGAATAATGCAGTCAGGCACCAGTTATCAAGATAACAGATTTCATATGACCAGCTGTCAGCAGAAAAACGAAGGAGAAAGGAGAGAAAAGAAATTTGGCTGCATCCGCACTGCAGAAATAATCCAGTTTGACATCACTTTAAGTACTGTGGCTCAATCCTATGGAATTCTGGGATTTATAGTAAGTTGTGGCACGAGAGCTCTGCTTTGGTGCCACAATAAATTACAGATCCTAGAATTTCATAGCATTGAACTACAGTACTTAAAGTGGTGTTAAACTGGATTATTTCTGCAGTGCGGATGCAGCCTTAGTCTCTCTCAGCACAGCCAATGGAATGACCCAGATAAATCTCTCATCTCTCTTTCTATTTCAAGTAATATTTTGTTTACATATGGACTCTGAAAGGGGAAAAACCTCACGGGCAACTATATAAGCAAACAACAGAAAGGTACTGAAGCCATTTTTCATAATATCAATTTTAGCACATCAGATCATTTCAAACAAGGGGAAAAAGTGTAAGAAGCTTCATGCCAAACCAAAATTTATTTAAGGAGCAAACACACCTTCTTCTTTCTTTGCCAGGCTTAATTACTTGGTAATCATTTTTCTTCTGTCATATATGAACACACATTTCTCTTTTCCCATTGTGTTGTTTAAATTAAACTGTGACTCTAATTTATCTTTCTTAGTGACTGTGATTGAAGTAGTTTTTGAAGCTTAACATAACTCCATAGCAAAAGAACATGTAATTTGGATTGTGGTATTAGACATTTATATATCACATTTACTCCTCAAAAGATGTCTCTTTGGCAAGCAATAAGCCTTCCGGGTACAAGTTATAAGGGGAATCAACAATGTATTTGTGACATAGATCATTGTTATGCAAGAACTTTGAAAAGTTACTGTTTTGGACAACAACTTCCAGAATCTTCCAGCCAGACTGGATATTTCAAAAGGATCTAAGCTCTCCTATTTTCCCTGTTTTAAGAAAGAAAGACAGCAAGATGGGCTGAGGGGTCAGGCAGACTTCCTCAAAGTATCCAAAGTTTCCAGTTGTTTTAAAGCATGTCTACAAAGTTATTTGCTCTGAATTCCCTTCAGGCTCACTATGTCCATTAGATCTGTCCGCCCTCGAAGGCTGATGGAACCAATCGGTTTCCAGAAGGCCTTAGAGGGTTTAATGGTTGGCAGCGCCGGTGATCCCGTCGAAGCCTTGGTCACCACCTGGAACACCGATCTTCCCAAGGCTCTCGACGCGATTGCCTCCGAGCGTCCTCTCCAACCCACTCCTAACCGTAAGCCCTGGTTCACAGAGGAACTTAGGGAGATGAAGCTGGTTGAACGACGACTAGAGCGCAAGTGGCAGAAAACTCGGCTCTTATCCGACAGAACTCGCCATAGGCAGCATCTTCGTGCCTATCAGGAGGCTTTGCGTGCAGCATGGAGAGCCTTCTGCTCTGCACGCATTGTGTCTGGAGAGTCCCGCCCAGCAGAGCTATTTAGGGTGGTGGGGGAGCAAACACAGGTCCCTCCTGTGTCAAATCCCCTACTTGACTCTACAATGGCCTGCTGTGATGCGTTTAATACCTACTTTGCAGATAAAATCTCTTGGATAAGGGCCGACTTAGATGTCAATTTTCCACTAGAACCAATAGATGAGGCGTCCAACAACTCCGTTGATGTCATTTTGCTGGATGAGTTCCAACCTGTGAGTACCGATGATATGGACAAGCTTCTTGGAAGTATGAAAAAGACGACCTGCTCCCTCGATCCCTGTCCATCTTGGCTGGTCATCCAGGAAGGGGACGCACTGAGGGTATTCCTTCGGGATATAATCAATGCGTCCCTTAGAGAAGGCTGTTTACCATCCTGTCTGAAGGAGGCGGCTGTTAAGAAGAATAAGCCTGAAGAAGCCTTCTCTTGACCCCCTGGACAGGAACAACTATAGACCAGTGTCCTTGCTCCCTTTTTTGAGTAAGGTGATCGAGAGAGCAGTCACCTCTCAACTCCAGGTTGTCTTGGATGAAACCGATTATCTTGATCCATTTCAAACTGGCTTCAGGACAGGACATGGAGTGGAGACTGCCATGGTCGCTCTGACTGACGACCTCCGCCTGAGTATCGACAGGGGTCGTGTGACCCTGCTGGTGCTCTTGGATCTCTTGGTGGCTTTTGATACTGTAGATCACTCCATCCTCTTGTGTCGACTGAGGGAGTTGGGGATCGGGGGCACCGCACTCCGGTGGTTCCAGTCCTTCCTCTCTGGGAAATCTCAAAGGGTGAGGCTTGGGGACAATTGCTCCTCCAAGATTGAGCTTAATTGTGGCATCCCTCAGGGTGCCATCCTGTCTGCGATGCTATTTAATGTCTACATGATGCCGCTGGGTGAGATCATTCGGAGGCATGGAGCTCAATGTCTTCAGTACGCTGACGACACTCAGATATACCTCTCCATGACCAGATCGTCGGTTCAGACTTCAGATGGCATCTCTCCTCTTAATGACTGCCTTGCAGCAGTAATGGATTGGATGAGGAAAAACAGGCTGAAACTCAATCCAGACAAAAGGGAGGTAACAGCTGTTACAGGCCCAAAACCAGGTCTGGGAATACATCTTCCGATCCTAGATGGAGTCACACTCTCCTCGAAGGACTCTGTTCGCAGTCTGGGGGTGCTCCTTGACTCATCGCTTCACATGACTAGTCAGGTGAATGCGGCAGTCAGGAGTGCCTGTTATCAGCTTTGGCTGATACGCCAGCTGCGCCCCTACCTGGATCAGAGGGACCTGGAAACAGTGGTGCACGCTTTGGTAACCTCACGTTTGGATTTCTGTAATGTGTTCTACATGGGGCTACCCTTGTGTCTAACCCGGAAACTCCAACTAGTTCAAAATATGGCAGCCAGGCTTGTTAGCGGAACACCTAGGAGAGAGCACATTACACCTGTGCTTAAAGCTCTCCACTGGCTGCCGATTAGTTTCCGGGCGCAGTACAAGGTGTTGGTTTTAACCTTTAAAGCCCTACATGGCTTGGGTTCATCTTATCTCAGGGACCACCTCTCCCCATATGAACCCCCCCCTCATGCTTCGGTCCTCTGGAAGAAATCTGTTGCAGCCCATGAAGACTAGGTTAGCGCAGACCTCCCAGAGGGCCTTTTCTGCTTCTGCTCCCAGGCTATGGAATGGCCTGCCGGACAAGATGCATCTCATTACATCGCTAGACTGTTTCAAAACAGCCTTAAAGACGCATCTCTTCCGGCAGGCCTTCCCTGAAACTGTATAATCTACCTGGATCCTAAAATCTTTTAGGCAATTCCCAACTCCCTATCCCCCCCCCCCCCCCCGTATTTTGTTGCTACCCATGCTGTGGCCAGCATTGCGGTTTTTGTGTATTATGTTGTATTGTATTTTTATTGTTAGTAACTTAATTTTAAACTTAACTAGTTTAATCCTATTTTAAGGGGGGGAGGTTGGGATGGAATTCTTGAATTATTTTAATCTGTAATCTGTTTTTTAACCTTGTTGTACCCCGCCTCGATTGTTTTACAGAGGGGCGGGTAAGAAATAAACATCATTATTATTATTATTATTATTATTATTATCCTCTTTACATGATGTGGAGTCAAACCACTAAATTGGGTGCATCTTCATGACATTTGCAGTAGAAGAGTGAAAGGAAACAAAGTCCCATATGATGTGTGATGGTCCAATAACATTTATTTCTTTAAAAGCCCAATGTATTTCAGCCAAAATACATTGGGCTTTTTAAGAAATAGAAGTTATTAGACCATCACACAGTACATGGGACTTTGAGCCTGTACAGACCAACGTTATATGCTGGTGTGGGGCCATGCCATATGCACACTGGCCACCCCCATGCTGTCGTCATGCCGCACACCCAATTGCACAGCACAGTGCATAACAGCACACTATTGGTGCAGCATTTAAATGTGCTGTGCCAAAAGAGCATTGAAAAGCTGCCACCACTATAGCTAGGGCACCCTTTCCATGGTGTGGAAACACTGCAGAAAGGCCAGATCAGGGTTGCAGCATGTGGTTGCCTTGGCCCCAATCCAGCAAGAAAAGGGGTGGCATGGAGCCACCCCTTAGGGTTGGTCTGTTGCGGAAACATGACTCAACTTGAACACAAAACACAACACTGCAACAGACGCACACACAACTCTTAGCAGGTTGAGGTGTGGGGAGTGCGCCAGCTAACATAATTTCGATTGTACTGCTCATTTCATTGTTCTACTGCAAATGTCATGAACTTAATTCTTCTACTGTGAATACATGCTTTCCCATTTTTTGTTCATTCTCTTCATGACAGTCACACTCAATTCTGCCTTTCTTTCCTTAATACAAATTTACAAACCTTACCTTTAAGTCCAGGTTTTCAATTTTCTCCATAGTGAAGACAGGTGGCTGCCTTCCCATGAGGTCCCTGCAAGCCGCCCAGTGCTGCGGCTGTGGATGCTAGTTGCCCTGAGGTCAGAAAGAGGGGGCCCAACTTTGATAATATAGCTGGGCACCTTGTTGTGACCTCAGCATCAGTTCCAGACAATGAAAGGGGATTGCATGGGAAGGTGGCCGCCTGTCATTTCTGTGAAGGGAACATAAGTAATGGAAGGAATTTGGAGCCAGAATATTCCAGTGCCAGCCCAGAGTATTCTGGCCAGTGAAGACTAACTCTTTGTTTTAATTTTATCTGCATATTCATAGGTTTTTCTGATCCTAAATCCAATGCTTTCATCAAGAAATATTTTGGGTTATCCTCCTTTCTGTCCTTCTCCTTCCTCCTTCCACTGGTTATGTGTTGCATCCAGTTTTATGGAACATTTCAGAAACCAAATTCAGAAACCTATTTGGACTGAGCTTTTTAAAAATTATTATTTGGGTGTTATTATCATACTACTATAGCAATATTACACTACTCAAACATTAGGATTATTTTGTTTTAGTGTTAACATTCCTTTTTACCTCACTTGATCTCTGTTGAATCTGGGTCCTGGAAACTATAGCTGTGTTTGCTGATGATCAACGTTACTGGCTCCAATATAGAACAAACACACATGCAAATAACTGATCCATTTTAGTTAATAATAAACCAATTGAGAATTGGGAATAAAGAGTCTTTGTTAGTACCAGAAGTTCACTGGTAATATATGAGGATATGCAAAACATGGATATCAGGAATAAAACAGTTTGTTTGGAAACAAAAACTGGAATTTCATGAAACTTTTTTATCCATCTAGAGACAGTCTGAGAGACTGTGATTGATTCCATTTGGGTTCTGATGGGCACAAAATACATATCAGTAAAATGGGCCAAAGACTTATGTAAAGTAGAATGACTCAGCTCATAGCATGTTTCCCTCTTCAGAGGAGTTTTCCATCATTGTGTACAGATGTGAGAGCTGGACAGTGAAGGAAGCAAACAGAGCGAAAATCAACCCATTTGAGAAGTGGTGCTGGAGAAGAGTGCTGAGAATACCATGAACAGCTGAGAGGACAAACAGATGGATCATTGTGCAGATCAAGCCTGAAATCTCCCTGGAAGCCAAGATGATCAGATTGATGCTGTTGTACTTTGGCCACATCATGAGAAGGCATGACTCACTGGAAAAGACAGTGATGCTGGGAATGTTAGAAGACAGTAGAAAGAGAGGAAGACCACATGCCAGATGGTTACATTCAATCAGGTCTTGAATCTACAAGACCTAAGAAGAACAGAGTGCAGGAAGTCTTGAAGATGTCTCATACACAGAGTCACCATGAGTTGAGGTTGATCAAAAGGCAGATAACAACAATAAAATTTAAACCCCAACGAGAGATGTGGTGCCTCATTAAACTACATCCTTAGGATATTGCCATGGCAGTTAAACTGGAATCATAGTGCTTTACCTGTGTAGTGCAGAAAGGCCATTTTTCTCTAAAACAATCTTTCCTTCTCTTTTTTCATTTTGTCCTACCATCCCATTTTCACCAATAAAAAAAGATGGAACAGGGCAAACACTTCCTTACTCATTATTTTTCTTAATAACAAACAAACAAACAAACACCAAAACAAGGGTGTATGTGTATGGGGATTTAGGTCCCCAGATATTATAAAATGTGAAAATGTTTGTTTCTGCACATGTGTTTTATGAAGAAAGTTTAATTTTAGAGCAAGGCTGGCCTTGCAAAGCAAATAAGTGAGCTGAAAAGCTTACCTGCTCTCAAGCACAGTCAGAGGTGGCGCTTTGCCAGTGAGCAATGTGTTGCTTGTACAAGCATGTGTTATAACATAAATCACAAACATATGCCCTAGTTGTTTTCTCTTTAGGCTTCACTCATGTTGCCTGGAGCTGTAGCTGCTTGCAACTCTATTTAATCACTGTAATTATTTTAAATGTGTCTATCTGGGCAATCTTTGAGCTTTATGAGAATGTTATTCATACCTTATCAGCAAGAATCTTGAGGGTCCCATTCTTTTCCCCTTAAGGCACTTCACTAAGCAGGTTTCTGTGGACTTGGGGGCAGAGGAATGGTTGTAATGTTTATATCTTTATTTTGAATTACAGGTTTCCCTGCCCCCCAAAGCCAAGTCTCTGAAACTAATCAGATTTTGAAATCTCAGCAGAGGCTATAATTTCCTGGTAGGAAATTAAGCATTGTATATTGTTTGTGAAAAGGCAGTACCTGGAGAGGTCCTGATTAGATCCTCGGTTTACATCTTAATTTGCTGACTGTGTAAAGGTTGTTTGGCCAAAGAATTGACAAGTATATAGGAATGGCATTCACTTTGGTAAAACTGATACTTCCTATGGGAATTTCTCCCCCCACAAAGGTTTTAACATAATAGTAGAGTTTTGCCTGTTAATTTTGTCAAGCAGGCAGGCTGTACATTCTGAAACAAATCCTGCCATGATTGACATCAGAGTGTGAAAAACAAAAGCAGAATCTGTAGTAATCTATTTTGTGAACTGAAATAATTCTGAAATTAAATTGAAAAAAAAAAAAGAATGGAAACATTTGGCCATGTACACATTTTACAC
This sequence comes from Urosaurus nigricauda, assembly GCA_034509955.1. Lineage (NCBI taxonomy): Eukaryota > Metazoa > Chordata > Lepidosauria > Squamata > Phrynosomatidae > Urosaurus > Urosaurus nigricauda. Next base: position 351,741,943 of record JAOEGL010000001.1, on the reverse strand, counting down.
TTTAATGCATAACTGTTTTAACTTTTAAAATTGTTTGTTTTTAAATTTTATATTTATACATTTTAATGCTTTTGTACTGTTTTTAAATTATTCATTGCAAAGGCATTTTTCATACAACCAGAAAGAAGGCTATACAAATGGACATCACCAGATAGTAAAAACAAAAAACAACCCCCCCCCCAAAAAAAAACACCAAATAGAGTATGTAATTGGAAGTAAAGGATGCTATGATGGCAACTCTAAGGGCCCAAAATAGCACCATTACCTGGAGAGAGGACTGGATCAATCCCTTATACTGTGCCATTTCCCCATTACTTTGATTTCCCCATTGTTACAAATAAAGAAAGCAGTTAGCCCCTGGATAGTAGGCATCTAATAACCACTTTATTATCATGAGATGTACTGTACTTCTGATTCAATATGAGGTGAAAAACATGTGGCATTCTGGATATTTTTTAACCACAACTCCCAGGATTCTTAACCATTAGTGTAGAACTACTGGGAGTTGCAGTTCATCAGCATTTGAAGGATTATATAATTTTCACTCTTTTCTGGAAGCAGGAGCCACTTTGAGTCCCAAGATAGAAGAAAGCTGGATAAAATAACATTAAGGGAAGGTAGGAGCCAAGGTCCCTGGATCTCAAGGCCTAGACTTGCTACTCCAGTCCTCAGGATAAGAGGAGCGGGAGAGGAATTTCAAGGTGGAACACTTTGTTTGCTAGATTTGCTGGCATATTCTCTGCAGTGGTGTTTGGTGCTTAATGTATCAGGCTTAATGATATCACTAAGGGTCACCCCTAGGCCTCAGATTTTGGCCCTGAAGTCTTAGTGTCTGGGTCGCTCCTGGCCAGGCAACTGTTTTTGGACTTCAGTTCCCATCAGCCTCAGCCATTAGTTTTAATGCTGTAGGAAAATGGAAGTGTAGAATCATAGAATCAGAGAGTTGGCCCTTAGAGTAGACCCTTAACCATTTTAGTCGTCCTCCTTTGGACACGCTCCAGTTTCTGCACATCTTTTTTGAATTGTGGTGCCCAGAACTGGACACAGTATTCCAGGTGGGGCCTGACCAAAGCAGTATAGAGTGGCACTATTACTTCCCTTGATCTAGACACTATACTTCTATTGATGCTGCTTAAAATTGCATTGGCCTTTTTAGCTGCTGCATCGCACTGTTGACTCACGTTCAACTTGTGGTCTCCCTGGAGCTCCCTTTCAGGGCTCCATCTGGGGAGATTTCCCTGAGAGACCTCCCTTTTGGGGCTCCATGGGAAAATCTTCCCAGACGGAGCCCTGAAAGGGAGCTCCAGGGAGGCCTGGGAGAACTCCCTTTCAGGGCTCCAAGGAGCCCCAAAAGGGACCTCTGGCCTCCCTGGAGCTCTGTTGCTGGGCTTCGTCTGGGTAGATTTCCCCATGGAGCCCCAAAAAGGGAGGTCTCCCAGGCCTCCCTGATTTTCCCAGACCACAGAGAAGCGGCAAAATGCTGCTTCCCCATGGTCTGGGAAAGAGATATCCTTGGGGATGCATGGCCCAAAGACACCCCAATAGCTGCAGCCATGGGAGGAAGGGGCCACTTGTCCCCTTCCTCCCATGGCTTCGTTTCCGCTGTTGTCTAACTGCTGCGGGAATGAAGCCCTGAGGCAGCACCTGCAGCAAAAAGGAGGTGCCTTTAATGCACCATTTCCTGGGCATCCTGTTTGGACACCCAGCAATGGCAATGCCGTCATGGCAGCCCCCGTGTGAACTGTAGGCTGCCATGAGGGCGCCGCCATGCCGTGCAGGAGTTAGAGAGCATGTGGTTGCTACATGCTCCCTAACCTTAGAAAAGGTCCCAGGACGTCTCTTGTTGGATGTCTGTATCATTTTTTTCACTTCATCTGAGCTGGGGGGCACCTCCAATATAGAGCTATCCATTCCATATGCTAGCGCTTCATCTCTGATAGCAGTACTAGATTGCAATCCAAACCATACTCAATTGGAAGCAAATTCTGTTGAAGTCAATGGATATTACCTCTGAATAGGCATGTATAGGACTGTTCTCCTACAGTATCAGGATACTGTTTTAGCTTTTGCTGAGAAGCAAAAGAGATGTAATGTAGGAGATCTCCTGGGTTTCTGGAAAACAAAATTCAAAGCAGATTTTAACACAAGAAAATCCAAGCTCCTTCTTGGAATTGACATATTTTAGTACAAAGTTCTGTTCACCAGCCTAATTGGTCATCTGTAAAAAGCCATCCAAATAAAAGATTGTTGCCTATTTTTTATTTTGTTTTTAATTGATTTTTAAAATGATTTATTTCTATATATGGTTACATTGCATTGTAAGCTAACTTGATATATATTTTGCTGATGTTTTATAGGTAATAGAATCATAGAATCATAGAGTTGAAAGAAACCACAAGGGCCTTCTGGTCCAACCCCCTGCCATGCAGGACATCACAATCAAAGCATCCCCAACAGATGGCCATCCAGCCTCTGCTTAAATACCTCCAAAGAAGAAGACTCCTCCACACTTGGAGGAAGTGTCTTGCATTGTCCAAAAGCTCTTACTGTCAGGAAATGCCTCCTAATGCTGAGATGTAATTTCTTTTCCTGTATCTTGCATCCATTGTTCCATGTTCTAATCTCTGGAGCAATAGAAAACAAGCTTGCTGCTTCCTCACTGTGACATGCAGTCAAATACTTAAACAGGACTATCATATCATCTCTTAACCTCTTTTCTAGGCTAAACATACACAACTCCCTAAGTCTTTCCTCATAAGGCATGGTTTCCAGGCCCTTCACTATTTTGGTGGTCCTCCTTTGGACACACTCCAGCTTTTCAACATTCTTTCTGAATTGTGGTGCCCAGAACTGGATGCAGTATTCCAGGTGAGGCCTGACCAAAGCAGAATAGAATGGCACTATTACCTAGCAACTGATATGTGGAGGCGTACTTGCTTCTCATATTGGAGGTACTATATAGCTACCCTGACTAGTAGCCATACATTTCTGTTCTAAAGCTGTCCATGTTTGCAGCCATCTTGTGGTAGTGGATTTAACCATTGCTCTGTGTGATGTGTGAGAAGTATTTCCTTCTGTGTGTCATTACATCTGCTTAATGGTCCATTCCATTTGATTATTTTATTAATACTCTCTTGCATACCCTCCCACCCTGAGGACTGCCATTAGCAACAGAACAATATACTTGCAAATCACTCCTCCCTTCCCAGGGTCACACAGGATATATATATCCAATCCTTTTCCAGGCTATCATTCTCTGAAGATGCCAGCTACAGATGCTGGTGAAACGTCAGAAAGGAACTCTGCTAGAACATGGCCACATAGCCTGAAAGCCCTACAAAAAACTATGGAAAATTGAGGTTTGCTATTTGGAATTTATACTTTTTGAGAATATTTCCAAGGCGTGTAAGCTTAAATCTGTGAATAAAAAAATCCATGGGTAAGGAGGGCCAACTGTATTTACTATGCTTATTTTATTTTGCATATTCATGTGTATTTATATTTTAACATTTTATAAGGAAATACAGTGTTTCCACACCAACTACAGATGGCAAACTCTGGCTTTCCAATGGGTGTGCGTACACACAACTGTGTGCAGAGGAACAAGTGTGCATGTGTGCCCACAATGTTTTTGAAGATCAACTGTGTCTCATTCTGGGGATGGATGATATGGGAGCAGAGATGCCAGAAGATGGAATTCAAATGAACAATGCACTTTCCACATCACATGATAGTTTTATAACCACCAATTATTGAAGGTAATTTGGCACAGATTTGGTCAAACCCATAAAAATGCATTTGAAAAAAAGAAAGAAAGAAAGAAAGAAAGAAGAAAAAACATCCCATCATATGTGGAAGCCACTGTTCCCATTAATTAAGGTGTGATTGCACTCAATTATAGACAGATTGTCACAGACCCCAGGAGGTGCAAAATTACAGATAACACCAAAGAGAAACTGTACATAGTGATTCTAAAGAGGAAGCTAATACAGCTACAAACAGATACTGGGACCACATATTGTAAAGGCAATGATATCTCCTAAGTACTGATGTTAATGAAAACAGTAATTAAATCATCATCTTGTACAGATTTAACACTGTCATCTAATCACAAGTGTCAAAAGCAGAAGGCTTGTCTGTTAAACTCAAATTACAGGGCTAAGAAATAAACAATAAAGTGCTAGACCCATGGAATTTAACTCCTGTGAAGTGTTACTGTTATTGACAGAGTAAAGCTGGTAAGAACTGGTATGATGGCATGGGCCTTGAGACATTTTATTTCAACAAAAATAATAATGAAAAATGATAAAACATAAACACACGAGCATAAAAAAAAAGTTATATCCCACTCCTCCTCGATATAATCAGTGTTCCAGAATAGTCTATTTTTTTCTTTCCAGTCTTGCCACTGAACAATCCTGGATCTTCCAGTCTCTCTTAGCTTTGTTCTTCTTTGCTGGTAACATTTGCTGTCTTGACCACACTGATGTTGTTTGGCCCCACATGTCTCAGTTTTCATCTGCTAAATGTTAAAGGGTATGATTTTCTGTTTCACTGAGGACCTGTTTATAAACTGGTGATGTTGCTTGTTAATTCAGGACTTTGGCCAATGATTATCAACCAATTGGGAAGATAGAAAGTGGAAAACACAGGCCCAAAGCAAGTGAGGACTCCTGTGCCTATAAATACTTCTATAGGAGGGGGAAGTTTTGCAGGCACAGTTTCTCTAGCTTCCGTATGAAAAGCTGCTGCATGCAGATACAATGGGCAGAAATCTATATACTGTTATGTTTGTTAAAGGAACAACCATGAAACCCACTGGGTGACCTTGGACAAGTCACATACTGTTGGCCTCAGGGGAAGGCAATGGCAAACCTCCTCTGCACAAATCTTGCCATGAAAACCCATGATAGATTCGCCTTGGGTTGCTATAAGTCAGAAATGACTTAATGGCACAGAACAATAATAACAATAAGGAATGGCCCTGTCCTTAGTGACTTTCGCATCTCCTTAGTTCCACAAAGGGGCATTCATGATGTGAGTTATACCCACCACGTAGTAATTCCTTTAGTCCTGCAGATACTAAAATGATGCATTCAAAGATATAGCTATATTAGTCTGTAGAATTAGTAGGTAGGTAGATTTTGTAGCACCTTTGAGACTATCTGAAAGAAAGATGTTGGCAGCATGAGCTTTCGTAGACTTCAGTCTACTTCCTACATCTGAGGAAGTAGACTAAATTCTACGGAAGTTCATGTTGCCAACTTCTTTCCTTCAGTTAGTCTCAGAGGAGCTACAAGATCTTTCAACCTACTAAAATGATGCATGTTGTCGACAGAAAGAAGAATTTCTCTCCTTTCATAATACTTTGATTCAAAGTCATCCACTGAAGCTTAATAGTGAGAGAGCTAGAGTAGATAAAATGAAGTACTTCTTCATCACAGTTAAACTGTAGAGATAACTCTCCCATGATCTTTACACAATTATACAACTTTGATACCACTTTAACTGCCATAGCTCCACCTTGTGAAATCCTGGGATTTGTAGCTTTGCAAAGAATTGAGAATTTTCTGCCAGAAGGCTCTAGGGCCACCACTGACACTGCCGCTGCCGCTGCCACTGCCACTGCCACTGCTATGTGCTTTCAAGTTATTTCCAACTTATTGTGACCCTAAGGTGAGCCTATCATGGTGTTTTCTTGGTATCTTTATGACAAATTCCAGGATTCCATAGGATGCAGCCATGGCAGTTAAAGTGGTATCAAAGTGCTACAATTTTTAGTGTGAAAAAGACCACAGCGATAGTCACCATGTTTGGTGGTCCCAAAAGAGGGCTGGGCAAATTTGTGAAGGGTAGGGCTATCAATTGCAACTAGTCATAATGAATAAGTACTCACAAATTTCTGTAACCCTGTCTGGTAAAAAACATCATGGTCAGTGTAAAAAAAGTAAATGATTAAAATTATAGCTAGCAGACCCTTTAAAGAAAAACACCTATAATTAAAAGAAGGGAGGAGAATGTGAAGAAAATAGTTAAAATATTCCCCTATCAATTAATGTATTATAAAAACCAAAATTTTAAACTAAACTATTTCAAGACCAACAAAACTTATTAATAATAGGCAGTGGAGAACCCCAACAGAATAACTGTTTTTCACCCTCCTGGACCCTTCTCCTGCATATATGAAGTTGTTCTAGTCACACTTATTCTCTGAGAATAGAGGGATGATGGACACAACACCAAATTCTCTTCTCTGGGGAGTGGTGGTGGTGGATTTTATCCTATTTTCCATGATGGATTTCAAACCATAGAATTAGAAAAAATTTCATGGGTCATCCAGTCCAACCCTTACCATGCAGGAATACACAATCAAAGCACCCCTGACCAATGGCCATCCAACCTCTGTTAAAAACCTCCAAAGAAGGAACCTCCACCATCTTCCAAAGTAGCATATCCCACTATCAAACAGCTCTTGCTGTCAGGAAATTCTTCCTAAAGATGAGGTGGAATCTCTTTTCCCGTAGCTTGCATCCATTGCTTCAGAGCCTAGTCTCTGGAACAGCAAGAAACAAGCTTGCTCCATCTTCAGCATAATATACCTTCAAATATTTAAACAGAGCTATCATATCACCTTTTAAACATCTCTTCTCCAGGCTAAACATACCCACCTCCCTAGGTTGTTCCTCATAGGACCTGGTTCATAATTTTGTTGCCCTTCTCTGGAAATGCTCCAGCTTGTCAACATCCTTTTTGAATCATGGTGCCCAGAACTAGACACAGTATTCCAGGTGAGACCTGACAAAATCATTATTATTTCTTTTGATCTAGACCAGTGATTTCCAAACTTTGGTCCTCCAGGTGATTTGCCTCCAATATTGGGTGAATTATTGCAAGTTCCTTGCTAGAAAGCAAAAGTAAGGAGAAATAAGATATAATAGGGGTCCTCGCACACTCCACAATTACAGCCTTATGATTCTATGGAATCTGGGAATATATCATTTAGGTTGGGTTTTTTGAGAATTCTCAGCCAAGAAGTTTAATGCCTCACAAAACTACAAACACTAAGATTTGATGCTATGGCTGCTGCCCAACTGCAGAATTAATGCAGTTTGACACTGCTTTAAGTATCATAGCTCCATCCTATGGAACCATGGGATTTGTAGTTTGTTGTGGCAGCAGAGCTCTCTGACAGAGAAAGCTAAAATATCTCACTGAATTACAAATCCCAGAATTCCATAGCCTTGAGCCATGGCAGTTAATGCAATGTCAAACTGTTTAATTCTGCAGTCTTGTTACCCTGGTGGTTAAAGCGGAATTGTAGTGCTCTAATTGTGTAGTGTGAAAGGGACCTAGGAGATTAATTTGCAATGATGGACCTTGATTTAGAGGAAATAAATTGGAGAGAAGGGGGGCAGAAAGACTCCATCCTATGGCTATTCCATTGCATTTTGATGCCTAAGACAAAGGACAAAATGACCCTTACCTGCTTTCTAAGTGAACTGAATTAATACTTGTATTTTGCTTCAATGCTGGCAACAGGACAATGAGCCTGAGGCCAACAACCTACTTTTGGGGATGCAGTTTGTGCTGTGTGGAAGCTCTGTCCTCCAAAACTGTAAAATGGTCATGGGAAGATATCACTGGTGTCCTGTGTGATCCTTTATCTGAAATAGTTGCATGGTTCTGGTTAGTGTTGGAGGTGCCCCTGCTTTTCCCATAAGATAAGAAATTATCCATAGGACAGGAAAGTCTAACTAATATATAGTTTGAGGCTGGGCAGTTGAGGCATAATCCACCCTGGTAGACAACAAAACATGAGTCAGGCACCTGGGAGGATCTTTATTAGGTTTTGAAATTTATCATATTATTAAAAGGGTTATAGAAGAGTCGATGTAGTAGCCTTGAATTGTTTTGAAGACAAGGTAAAATACCTGGCTTAAAATATGCATGGCAACAATATGGAGTTGTAGTACTTGAGATGAGAAGTGTGGAAGGCTGAGTGGATGTGGTTACAAATTAAACCGTAATGTAATACGGGCTTTTCCTGTCAGGTTTTCTAGTGAAAGTTGTGGTTGGCTAACGATTTCTTTCCTGCATACTGCCCAAAGAATATACCCTGTTTTCTCCCCAGCCATTTAAAACCTGTAATTAATGCCAGGTGCATAGGCTTCACTTTATTTTTAAATTATGAAAAAAATATATAATTACCAAGCCCAAGGAAAAAAAACCCACCCACACACACACACACACACAACCATTTTCCATTCATTACCGCTGTCAGGCAGCCATAAATACAGAAACAACCAGCTGCAGGTGTACTATTCTTGTTCTGTTCTGTAATACACTCTGTTCCAGTAATGCGGCTAAATACAGATTGTCTGTCCAAGAAATGTGAGCATGCATGCTGGTGGCGAGTTCAGGCACACTAGCCAATAAATTGGATGTTATCAGTAACCTACAATTTGGCCACAGTGAAACTTGTAAAACTAATTAATATCAGTGGAATAAACAGTTGCTCTGTCCCTTTTTTTGTTTGACCGATGATATTCACCATGATACTGATTCCAACTGGTTTCATAGCCATTCCACTATCCAAAGAATTCTGGGAGCTGTAGTTCTGTGAGGGGTAAAAGGGATCTCCTATTATGAATGGGAACACTATTCAAAAGTAAGTGAAAGATGGTTTTAAAACACACACCCTATGTTTCGTGATTGCCAAGAAATTCTGATGAGAAAAATCCTGGACAGAAAATTTTGCAGTTTCGGATTTAATCTATGCAAAAATTGCATATGGTTTTCTGCAGAAAACAATATTTTCTGCCCAAGAAACAGCATTTTATTCAGAGTAAGAAGTATTTAAATGCAGAAAAATATTATTTTTGGTGGAAAAAATACTGGCCAAGATCTTGCACCAGAGGCATGGCTATGATATTGTAGCAATGCTACTTCCTGAAACCCACCTTAAAAGATAGTCAGATGCAGGGTGACCAGAGGTCCTCCATTTACCAGATTTCAACATCTGGAGGTCTGGAAGAAATTGCTAAATGTCATCTATTTTGAGTCCTAAAACCTGTCCTTGTGTTATCCCAGCAGACAAGCAAGTGGTAGCTCAGCAGATTTATTACTGCCTCGGTTGCCGCAAAAGGCTTGTTAGTTGCAGGCTGCCACGAATACTGTCACTGACCATGTGGTGGTTTTGTTTTTCTTGTTTTTTTCTGATGGAAGGTGTGGACAGGAAAGGAGGGTCTGGATTATTGAAGCAGATCAGAGGAAGGGGGCTAAAGTGTGCAATTTGGGTTGAGGAAGAAGCAGGAGGGATGAGAGAGCAAATGGGAAAATTGTAGATAAAAGTAATAATTTAAAAGTTGATTCAGTCAAATGTTTGCTACTCATAAAGTACCATTTTAAGCATTTGCTTTACTCAGAGTTCTATAAGTATATTGCAAGCAAGCAAGGTATTTTAAGGAAGCGAAGTTCTTAAAAAAAATGTTTGAGTACATAATAAAATACAGTATATGTATTATAGCTGCAAATAAAGCATATGAAGTGATGTTGTATTTATATTAGTGTATTTAACTTTTGTTTGGTAATGTCCTACATTTTCCATGAATGATCTACATTTTCCAGTGTCTTGTCCTCCTTTGCAGTTATGACATCTGGTCACCCTACTCAGGTCTTCCAAGTGACAGATTCTGCAGCACAGATGAGTAAAGCCCTGAAGGATGATGTGATCAGTCTCCTCACACCAGCAAGCAATGATGCAAAGAGTTGAGACTGGACCCCATGGGGCCTTTGCTTTTGCTTCTCACACTGTTGTTTTTTGGCAGAAGGCAGACTGGTCATGTCATCCTGCAGTGCCCAGCTCAATAAAGTCTGAGATCTCAGTTGCTTGGGATGGCTGACTGGCTTTTAAGGGGATTACCAGGGGCGTTTACAATTGTGGCATCATAACTGTTTGATGAGATTCCAGCCACAGTTTCCTGTACAGAAAATGCTGTACTTGGATACTTATTCTGCATAGAATTTAAATATAGTTGTTTTGATTTTTATGTGTAGGAAAGTGCATTTTCTGTGCAGAAATTAATATTCCTGCAAATACAGTCTGTACAGAAAGATTTTCTATGCAGAAAATGCTATTTGCTGTGCTAAACATCCATGAGAAAATTGTCAGTAAAATAAGTCCCTAACCGCAAGAGTCTGAAAAATACCTCTGAAGATTTTTTTTTCCAGCAAGAAATTACTTCTGGCTTCCTTCAAAAAGAAAATTTGAATTAGTGAAGAATTACATTCCTGCCTCTCTCAGAGACTTCACAATACCCCAGCAAATAAATTGGAAATCCCAGGCTTTTTCAGAAAAAGATTCAGAGGCAGTTACATGGTAACAAAATGATTAGAGTACAGAGTAGATATTTTTTCAAAAAACAGAGGAGTGGGAACAGGAGATTCATGTAATGAAAATTGAATCCATCTATATTCCCACTAGGCCCTTAACTTTGGAAAGGGATAGGAGTGCAGCAGCCCCAAGAAAATGGAAAAACCATGAATATAAGCCCAGTATTTTTTTTAACCTGAGAAAACACTTCCCTAGGCATTTGTAGTTCTTCCAGCATGATTCTATGGTCAAAGTCCAGTTGACATTGACCACAGAACCACACTGGACAACCTCCAAGTGCTTAGAAAAAACATCTTAATTAAAACAGTAAATTCTTAACTTGCCAATGTGGAAGGATGACTTTATATGGATGTACATTAGGATTCTTACAAAGCATTAAACTAGATCAGCTCTTTCAGTTCTATTAGTTCTTTTGCAGCGGTACTTCCCCAAGTGTTGAAAGATGTCTGCTTTAATACATTTTCTTCACCAATTCATCTTGCATTTGATGTGGTTTGTTTTGTGAATGGTCATTGGAAGATAAACATGGGCTTAATTTGCAAGTCTGGTTGCTAAGGAAAACAGATACAGGGGGATTCCCTTGTAGGAGAGACAACAGTGTAATGGTGGTGAGTATGCATCCCCTCAGTGTCTAGCTGGATCTCAGTTAAAGAAAAATCTAAGGGAATAAGTCTAGAGATGTGCTCTAACTTTGGAATTTTTATGTATCCAAAATCCTCTCAAGCACTTGCCAACAAGGTAAAAGAAATTATAGAGGTTTCCACCCTTCCTCCACACACCCATTTTCTCACTTTCATAGGGTTTTGTTTCACATTATGGAAATAAATGAAAACACTGTCTGCCAGTGTGAAAATAGTTTTTTAGTTCACTGGTGCGGAGCTCTGGAAGGCTAAAAAACAAAACTGGGAGTGTTTAGAAGTTTATTTTTGGTTTTGAAAAACTGTTCATTTTAATATATTAATGCAGAGCTATTTAAAAACAAAAACAAACAAACAGCTTCATTTGTATACTGCTTCATACCGCCTAAGGAGTGTCTAAGCAGTTTACAACCGTAAGCTACTTGCCCCCAACAATCTGGGTCCTCATTTTAGTGACCTCAGAAGGATGCAAGCCTGGGTTGAGCTTGAGCCCTTTTGCTGGTATTGAACTCGCCACCTTATGGTTTTGAGTGAGTGGCTGCAGTACAGGCATTTAACCACTGCACCACCAGGGCTCCTCTTACGTTCTTATCACCTCTCAAGCACTGCTCCTGAAGATTTCCAGAAAAGAAGTTGACATCATCATTATCATCATCTTTTTCCTTCTTTTTTGTAAAGAAAAATGATGGTCTGTGGGTTTAGATGGATGAAGGATTACAGAAACAGTCCTGGGGACCAAGCATTATCCACCCTGTTTTAGGTCAATGGGACTTCCGTTGCAGAGGCTTCTATAGGATTGCATCTGGAGTTAGTTCATTATGGAAGAGGAACATAGCTCAATGGTAGAGCACATTCTTTGCATGCACAAGATCCCAGGTTCGGTTCTTGGTATCTCCAGTTAAAAAGGTCAGATAGCAGGTGATGGGAAAGAACTTTGCCTAAAATCCTTTGGGAGCTGCTGCCACTCCTTGGCTTCCTGTGGTGAGAAGGCTGTGAGGAGTGTCAAAACAAAATGCTTGAGAGGTGATAAGAACGTAAGAAGAGCCATGTTGGATCAGATCAAAGGCTTATTTAGTCTAACTTTCTGTTCAAAGAGTGGCTAACCAGCTGCCTACAGGAGGCCTGCCAGCAAGACATGAACACAACAGCCCCTTTGGTCAAACACTCTCTAGCACATAATATACTGAGAAATAATGCTGCCTGTAAAACTAGAGATAATATCTAAGGTTCATCTACATTGCAGAAATAATGCAGTTTGACACCACTTTAACTGACATGGTGCCAGAATCCTATGATTTGTAGCTTTAGCACCAGCACTCTTTGGCAGAAAAGTCTAAAGACCTTGTAAAAGACCTTGAGTTTATTTTGAGCACTAGGCCTGAAGAAAGGAGAATAACCCATCTGCATGCCTTATGTTGGGAATTCTTGTCTGGGATGAGCGGATTCAGTCCTAATTCTCAATGACCCCCTTTAGCACAGACCTAATTAGAGCCAAGAGGGACTTCAGAGATCATGACTTCATTGCCAGGATCTTGTTTCTGTCTCTTTCTTACAGGTAGAAGAACCACTTGAAGGTTTCAGTGGCATAAAGAACTTTGTGTGACTTCTTCTCTCTGCATGGGTTGAGTTTGATCATTCAAGGAAATTAGGCTTCATGTTGCACAGCAAACCAAGGGAGAGGAGATCAAAAGCAAAGAACTATGCAGTTTGCAACACATGGGCTGTCTTTGTTTTTTGTTTTTTCCTCCTTCCGCTTGGAGAGGAGCACTTATGGACACCACACTGGGTTGTGCGTGTGAGTATTCAGGGAAAGAGCAAAGAGACGAAGCAAAGCCAAGTCATAGCAAATGGGTGCTATAGTGCTCAGAGCTCATTCTGCCTTTATTGCTGTGACACTGTGAACAGACATTTCCAAATTGAATGGAAACACTGAATAGATAAATGATGAATTGCACAATGATCTGGTGATTTGGGGATTGAAAGGAACGAATTAAATATCTGCAAATACCAATCTACTTTTTTCTAATTCTGGCATATACCCTGTTTCCCCGAAAATAAGACATCCCCTAAAAATAAGACCTAGTAGAGGTTTTGCTGAATTGCTAAATATAAGGCCTCCTCCGAAATTAACAAAGTATATATATATATATATATACACACAATATATAGTAAATGTTCATTTTTTGGCAATAAATGTGAATTCTTCTTCATGGAAAAATTAGACATCCCCTGAAAATAAGATCCAGTGCATCTTTGGGAGCAAAAATTAATATAAGACACTGTCTTATTTTTGGGGAAACACAGTAACTTTATTGCATGACACTTGCAGGAATGGGAATAGAATGGAATGGAATGGCACAGAACAGGGGGGAGAATGGGTGTTACCACATGGAAGAACACTGCCAAGAATGCTGGGAGTCCCCAAATCATCCTTCAAAATCAGTTGCCATGGAATGGTTGGGGAATGAACAACTTGGGGATTCCCAGTGGTATTGGCAGCATTCTCCTGTGTGGTACACCCGTTCTCCCCCTGTTCCATGTCATTCTATTCTGTTCTTGTTCCTGCAAGTGCTGTGCTATGAGCTTAATAGATTCAGATGGCCAGTTTTGTCACCATAGAGATGTTATGTGCAATCCCTTCCCCTGTAAGGGAAAGCAGTGGGGGAGAGCTTGCCTATATTGCAATAATTTGAAAATTTATTATTACAGTCAATGACCAGCATAAAACAATATAAAACAGTACAATATTATACAGTGCCCAATAGAAAAAACAATGTAAATAGTACAATACAAATACAATAGGAATACAGCTTGGATGCTATAAACAGGCTATAAACCCTGGCAGAGAGTCAGCCCAAGGTAGTGAGGTTTACCTGATATTGTTCATAAGGTTGATTATTGCAATAATTTAATTCTGTTTTAATGTTCTATTCTTGTATGCTTTTAATTGTACTCTTTTTAATGTTGTGAGTTGCCCTGAGTCCCAACTTTGGGGAAAGGGTGGAATATAAATAACTACAATAAATAGGAAATAAATATAGAGGCTATCTTAGTGGTTTTCAATAGCTCCCATTGTGTTTTACTAGACAGTATAAACAGGCTAAAATCTGGGGTGGTGGGTCTTGTCCCTTGGTCACTCATCATTCAATGACTAGGGTTCAAGGTAAGGATAGCAGAAAATAACTGTTTATTTTCAGTATCAGCTACATCTGATTGTGGTCACCGTCCATCACTGGTCCATACCACCTTAATTTAGCATAAAACTACTTCAGATAGGTTTGTATTGGTGCAACAGAAATAAGACAAAATAAAATAATCAGCAATACAAAACAACACTTTTGGCCTTCAGAAGCCAACTATTTGGGGTTCAACAGTCTTGAGCAACATGCATATTAATAAGTACAAGACACATCAACAGGGCTTCTAATACATTCTTGAGCATAAACTCTAGTTCAGATGATCATCTAGAAAACACGTGGGTCTCCAGATGCTGTTAGGCTGCTGACCCACTGCAAAATTAAAGCAGTTTGACACCACTTTAACTGTAATGACTCCATTACATGGAATCCTGGGATTTGTAGTTTATTGTGGCACCAGAGCTCTTTAACAAAGAAAGCTAGATTTCTCACAAAACTACAAATCCCAGAATTCTATAGCATTGAGCCTTCACTGTAGCTGCAACCTTACGAGCTAATTGCTTTGGCCAATAAGGTGATTGACCTCTTCCAGCTTCAATTCTGGATCCAGGATGCCCCCAGATGTTATCATAACTAAACTGCCACTGATCTACACAGGATGTTGCCACCCAAATGCATCCTGGATTGAAGACTTTAAAAATTGGCCAGCTGAGCAAGGCTTTGACCTGGGATGGATCTGGGTGGTGGCATTCCATGCAGATTGGTGGCGATTTAGTTATGATAACATCCAGGGGCACCCCGGATCCAGAATTGAAGCCAGAAGAGGTAAACTGCCCAAGGATTAAACTCCTTAGATGGAGTCTCCTTCCTTGGAGGTTTTTAAGCAGAGGCTGGATGGCCATCTGTCGGGTATGCTTTGATTGGGAGTTCCTGCATGGCAGGGGGTTGGACTGGATGGCCCTTGTGGTCTCTTCCAACTCTAAATTTCTATGATTCTATGATTCTATGATTCTATACTCCCAGCATCCTTAGCCAGCATAGCAAATGTTAAAAAATGCTGGGAGTTGCAGCCCAATGATATCTAGAGGGCCATAAGATTCCCACTCATGACCTAGATGCAAGTGATGTGAAATAAGCCACGGGCAGTTTGCACACTTTGCCTGCCTATGCTCTTCCTTTAGAAGAATAGAGAAGAATGTGAGATGAGAAGGAAGAAAATTGACATTTTCACTACTGAGCAAACCACACTTTTCTAAACATTCAAGCATGGGAAACAGTCATTTTTCCTTCCAACTCATGCTTGATATTTTGGTTTGTTTTAACTAACTTTGGTTATGACAAACCACAATTCCTGGAGTCAAGATGTAACAAAGAACTATGGTTTGTTAAAAAGTGGAAGCAGTAGCTTTAACTCTCCTCTTCTTGTACATGAATGGAAAAGAAAAGGAAGGGTGGACATGCAAGGCTGAGACTCTACACAACACATTCTCTATAACTTAAACTATGGTTTAGGCAAACATCTGGAGGGGACATCAGCATGCCATCTCAGCTTATGGCGTTTCTCAGGCAAGCCATCATGCACACTAGTCAACATGCACTATGCATTTATTTCTTGGCACAAAACAAGTCACAAGAGCTAATCATTGGTCTACTGCAACTAGTGGACCCATTGTTGGAAACATACATTTGATAAATGTCCTTTTCCCTTTCTCTTCTCCTCCCCCAACCCCCAGCATCCCAAACTGTGAGAGAATGCCCCTTGACCTGGCATTATGACAGAAACCCTTTCCAGCATCAGATGTGAATACCAACAAGGTCGATCCTGCAGCTGTCAACCAACTTTGCTGCTCTTTGAATATTTACATTTTCAGCAAGCAGTGCTGTGGATTTTCCACCTTACCTCAGAGGTGTCAGCTTGTTTGCTGGTGCTTTATTAATGCCTTGCATTATTTTTCTCTTGGCAGACCAGTGACAAATCCCTGTTTGGAACATGCCTTTGGAGTCCAAAATGCATTCAAAGAGCCATGAAAATCAGTTAAGCAACCTATTGAATTTTAAAACAGGCTGTTGATCAATAGCCTTTAGATATGTAATGAATAGTCTGTACTTTGGACTCTGTCAGGTGGTGTTTTCCTTTGGAACTGATAAATTACCCCCTTTTGTGTTAGCAGGCTGAGGATTGAGGCAAGACAAGCCTGTGCTGGTATTTGCTTTGGGTTTAAAAATGCTGTATCTTTGTAGGACTAAGGCGGGTGGAAGAAAGGACTTTTAAAATATCTGAAATGTTGGATTCCCATTTATGGTGACTTTAAAGATTTGCACAGATGAAGAATGAGGATCTCAAATGCAGCCTCATTTCTATGGTGGTGATAGGGGGAAGCTTATTTTTTTAAAAAAATCTCTGTGATCCCAAATCTGATGCTCTCATCAACAATGCCTTCTTTGCTCCAACACCAGGGCCAAAGCTAGGAATTTTTCTTTAAAAGTAATCATCATTATTCTTTTAATTCCAAGGACCTTGGTCCAGCATACAGAACATCTCTGAGGAAATACCATTTTCTTTCTCCAAGTTGCTCACCCCCAAGGCAGAACTGTTTTGTTAGGATAAACATATGTTTGAGAGGAGGGAATTGCTACCTACTAACCCAGGCTGGAGCTGGGCCATTTTTTCCCCTTTTAGGAACCTAGGATGTATCCACAATGCAAAATTAAAGCAGACTGATACCACTTTAACTGTCATGGCCCCATCCTGTGAAATCCTGTGATTTGTAGTTTGGTGAGGTATTTAGCCTGGTCTGTCAGAGAGCTCTGGTGCCTCACCAAACTACAAAGCCCATGATTCTGTAGGATAGGTCATAGCAGTTAAAATAGTGTCAGAATTTTTCAATTCTGCAGTATAACCACACTCTTAGAGTCCATTCAAATTACATAATTATAATTAACTTTAACTTCCACAGCAATATCCTATAGAATCCTGGAGTAGTCTGCCATTGATTAACTTCAGTCTTTTTTTTAAAAAAAATACAGTTGTATAAATTAACACAATTCATTGTTATTCAGAAATAGTAGATTGCACTAACAACTGCCAACAGCAAGAGTCCTAATGTACTGACTCACCATGGAGAATACATGAGAACATGATATGCACAAACTCCAAAGCTTGGCAAACATCTGCAGCATATTAGAAAAGGTTACATAGCTGCAACACAAGACCTGTGTAAACATTCAACCACCTCATGGAATGTCTCTCACCACAGCATGTGACTTTGCCCTGGTCTTTCTCAGGAAAGTATCTTGAATTGTTGGCCAATGAGATGAGGATCATTCTTAATTGCTACAGCCTAAGAGTACACAAATGACTGACTTTTGGAATTATATCCATCATATTCATTTACAACACTGGAGATAATTGCTGGAGAACTGTGTTCCCCTACCACTATATATAATGTTTTATGACACTGATGTAGAAAATGGCAAGTGTCCTATTTCTTTGTAAAGGTTATATGTACAAAGGAAGTGCATTCTACTCAGTCTGACCATCTATCCAGTATTGGCACCACCTCAAGACATTTCCCTGCCTGAAAGGATTGTCCTGGTTTAGGGTGGCAAGTGTCCAATCCAATGGAAAGAGCAGATGAAGGATGAGTCAAAGCCAGTCTTCAGCATAGGGAATTCTGAAGTGTCAGCAGTGAAAAGTACAAGCAGGCCAAGATATTTGTCAAGGAGCAGTCTAAGATCAAACACAAAGAGCAGCCCTGCTGAGTTCAGAAGCAATCAAAGAGCATGCCATGGTCACAAAGCTACGGGAATTCACAAGTCAGGAGCTTGATAATATGGATGGGGCAAACCATGTTGAAGTAAAAAATCTCAAGGCTTCATTAAGGATGTCTCACACCACCCATCTGGGAAACTGCAGCTGACGATTATTGCCCTATCTTCAGCCTTGTTCAGCTGTCTTCAGGCCTGGCACTCTCACATATGGTGTCAAGGTAAGTGATTTCTGTTTTAGATTCCGCCTAAACATTAGGAAGAACTTCCTGATGGTAAGAGCTGTTCGACAGTGGAACATGCTGCCTAGGAGAGTGATGGAGTTTCCCTCTTGTTCAGACATATCTTTAATTTCCAGCTGATTTCAAGATTTTCAAACAGAGGCTGGATGGTCATCTGTTGGGAGTGCTTTCGTTGTGTAGTCCTACATGGCAAGGGATTGGACTGGATGGCCCTTGTGGTCTCTTCCAACTCTATGATTCTTTCTAGGGGTGGGACAATTAAGCATCTGATCCTTTCCCTGCTTCCAGAGAGAAGAGGGAATAGATTCTTGTTGAAGACCCATGGGGATGGGAGGAGTCTTGAACTTGGAGCCTCCATCTCTTCCCCAGATTTCACCTGTTAGAAACTATCCTCCTGGGCACACATAATGATTCAGTGTTACAATATGAGTATGGAAATTGTTAGCTTCTCAGATTTGACTGGTATTCTGCATTTGGTTACAAGTCTCTTTTTCTCTCTCTCCCTTCCCACATGGAAATCTGAGCCAACATTGGGGTGTACTTTGTCAAAATACTGTATATGCTTTTTTGTATCCTTTTCACTGACAGATTAAATTATATTTTTGTACATTTTATTCAAACTCATGCACTTGAAATTGTACAAATGATTCTGTAAACAATGTTTCTTCACCAAACCATATTGTAAGCCTTTGAAATTTATCATATTGAGGGCAAATTACACTTCATCCTTCAAAATGTGCAAATTGGCTATTTCCACCTGAAAATGAAATGGTGACAGGTGGCCTCCATATCTGCAAGTCAGTGGATCTTCTCCACAACTTAACCTAAACTTTGTAGGAGCTGCATAGGTCCCAGAATAGTGTTCAGCACATTGAACAGCTCCACTAAGGTTTGGACTGATTCACCACAATGCTCTCATGGAAACCACCAGACAACAATGTGAACTTGACAATTACCTTTTCCTAATGTATTCCTCACTCCCTCACAGAAGTATTTCTGTTCAGGTTCCCAGTCAATCAGGTAACCAGCTAGACAGACAGACAGACAGACTTCCAGCCCCACCCCTTTTCCAAACAGAATGAACTGAAAAGAGTTCAAACATACCAATTCACATTCTTTCCCACCACCCAATGTTCTGTTCCTTCCAAGAAATTGACACTCAGCATAGTTCCTGGAGTCAATTGAGTATGTTCAGTTATTACTGAACTGTTCCTTTTTGTATAGCCCCTTTTATTTATTTTTTATTTCTCAAAAAATTGGGGTTCCCATCAGCATGCCGATTCCTTTCTCTTTTTTCAAAGTGTTTTCAATTATTGTTGTTAACTGCCAATGTGTTGATCTCTGCTCATGGTAATCCTTTGAGTGATACATCTCCATGATGTTAGGTTGGTCAGTGCCTGGTTGCCAAATACTACACACTGAGTTCTGTTTCTGCACTTTGCTGTTTGTGAGCCACTGTTGAGGTCAAGCACCTCAGACAATGTTGGCACCTCTGTTTGGGCCTAGTTTGTTTTTGTCACTGCACAACTGCAGTACACAGAGGGCAGCCAACACACCATCCGTTAAGAATTCTGTAATGCTAGGTACACTCTTTACAAACATGCACATTTCCACTGTTTCTGGAGCCACCTTGCCTTCTAAGAAGCAACATTTCAATTGTCAGAGGCAGTTCACTTTATTTCCTAAAAACAAGAACCCCAGTAACTAGTTCCAAGAGAGTGCTATAAATTCTACAAGTACACTTAGGGAGACAGAATTTAAAAACACAAGAGGACTAAGCAAAAGCAACTGCCTCTCCAGATGGGAAAAAGTTCAGTAGCATGGCTTGCCAGTTCTAAATTTTCAGTATGTTAAAACAGTGTTATCATGTGGTATTCTGGAGAAAGAGGTTTGAGGGATAAAAAAGAAAAGAAAAGACAGCTTCAAGAGAGCTATTAAGCTCTCTGCCAGAACAAATGGAATACATTTCCTATGTACCACCCCATTAAGATATTTTACCCCCAGTCCCACTGGGGGAAGGAAAGAGAAAGAAAGGGAAAGTTATTCCATTACTCTGAATCTGTAATCAGTCACTTCCAGGAAAAAAAAAAATCAAGGTTTTCCAGTGTCAACATTGCTTGTGAAATACATTGGCTGTCTACAGAGTAATTTCTAACTAGTTTTGCCAAACATGAAACTTTACGTTCACTCTGATGATTTATATGAACTCAAATCATAATTCTTCGAAGCAACAACTAAAATAGATATCCAACAGGGTGGACCCAATCTGGGGCCAAGATTATGGCCAACTGATATCATGTTAGCAGTGAGTCACTGATGGGTAGGGTGTGGATGGAACAAGAACTCATATAATGCAAGGCCTGGGGATGTAGTGTATCACTCTGTGAAATCAATGCCAATATAACTTGGCTGAAGCTACACCAGTGTCCCTGAAGTGTGGTACCTTGCTTTTCCCAATAGGTAGTAGTATACTGCAGTTATTATCAATTACTACAGGGATTAGCTTCAAAATCTTGAAGGGTTGAATGCTCCTGTTCATGTTTCTAGCCACATCCTTTGCTATAATAAGTAGTAGTAGTAAAATATTAGAATCATAGAATTGAAAGAGACCACAAGAGCCATCCAGTCCAATCCCTTACCGTGCATGAATTCACAATCAAAGAACTCTCAACAGATGGCCATTTGTTTAAAAACCTCCAAAGAAGGAGACTCTACCACACTCCAAAATAGTGTCTGCCATTGTCAAACAGCTCCTATCATCAGGAATTTCTTAACATTTCAATTCTCTAAATGCCAAAGCATGAGAGAAAACTATTTGAAGATGGCCTATAGATGGCACTTATCTCCGGCAAAATTAGCAGAAAATCTACCACAATAATGGAAATAATTGCTGGAAATGTGTAGAAACACCCAGTAACTGTTTCCACATGTGGTGGACTTATCCCAAGATAAAAATAATTATGTGAAAATGTTCATACATTTTTTTAAAAAAATCCTAAATATAACACTTGAAAAACTACCAGAAATCTACCTGCTAAATATGATGAAATCATTAATGAAGAAGCAAAAAACAAACAAACAAAAAAACAAAAAACAGCAACAGGAAATGACCACTACTGCCAGAATCTTGCTAGCACAAAAATTGATGTCAAAGGACTTCCCAATAATAGATGAATGGTTATTAAAAACCTTGGACAATATTGAAATGGACAGATTAACAAATTTGATAGAGGGGAAGTCCTTTAAAAGATCAAATACTGACTGGGAATTGATAGTAAAATTTTGCAAAAAAAAAAAAAAAAAGGAGGTCATAAAGATAGCGTTTAGTTGTAATAAATCCTGAAACAGTATAATTTTACAATTTTATGTTAGACTGCTGTCATAAGAAAAATATATATTGGCAGGAAATTGTATTTTTTCATTACTCTAGTAACTAGGTAGGAAAACAAAAGGAAGTCAGTTTATAAACTAAATAGTCCTTGTCTACTGGTGGGTGTTAGACGATTAAACAGGGCTGTTGTAGAATGGGCTTTGAAATGGGTGGAAATGGTTTTCCTTTTAAACGTTTGTTTTAATGGATTGTTTGCCTTATGTTTAATAAATGGTTTGGGGTTTTTTTTCTGACATTTTACAGTTGGCCCTTTGTATCTACAGGGTTTTTATACATATATTCAACCAACCACAGTTAGAAAATATTTTTAAAATAAATTTCAATAATCAAGCTTTGATTTTGCCATTTTACATAAGGAACACCATTTTGCTATGTCATTGTATTTAATGGGATTTATGCATCCCTGGATTTTGGTATCCATGGGGATTCTGGAACCAATCCCCAGTGGATACCAAGGCCCCACTGTATTTCTTTGATTTGCTTTTATGTCCTTGAGTGTTATTTTTCATAGAATCATAGAGCTGGAAGGGACTGCAGGGTACATGTAGCCCAACCCACTGCCATTCATAAACATACAACTAAAGCACTCCTGAAAGAATCTAATCCAACATCGGTGTAAAGCTCTCCATCCTCTGAAGAAGTCTGTTCCACTGTTGAATAGTTCTTACAGTAAAGACATTCTCCTGAATGCTGCAGTGAAGTCTCTTTTCTTGCTATTTGAACCCATTGGTTCATGTTTGAATCCCTTGACCAGGAGAAAACAAGTCCATCTTCTATATCTCCTGGGAATGTAATTCATTGTGGCACTAGAGCTTTCTGACAAAGAAGGCTAAATGTCTCATGAAACTAAATTCCCTAGCTATGAGCCAGGGCAGTTAAAGTGGTCTCAAACTGGATTATTTCTGTATTGTGTTTTGGACCTAAGATGCTGATAATTGTTCTGTGTTCATGCTCCCATGGTCATTTTGCCTGCCTGCCTGCCTGCCACCAGTTTTTGGATGCTGACACTGTGTTTCTAAATGTTCATCTGAGGTTTTAGATTACTGCTACAAACTGGGAGGCTGAAGGAAAATCTCATGGGGAAAGCTGGATTTTTATTTGAGGGCACAATGCCCTGAGATGTAGGGAGTATCCATACTGCAGAAAAAAAGCCATTTGACACCACTTTAATTGTCATCACTCAGTGCTATGGAATTCAGGGATCTGTATGCTTTGTGAGAGATTTAGCTTTCCCTGCTAGAGAGCTCTGGTGCCTCACCAAACTACAAACCTCAGGATTGCATAGCATTGAGCCATAGAATTTAAAGTGGTGTCAAATGGCTTTATTTCTGCAGTGTGGCAGCAGATAACTAGTTTGGAGGTCTGTGGAGCCTGACACTTTGCCTGAGTATATAAGAAAGGGAAGATTCCAATTCTTCCCCCTTCTCATTATTCCACTGGCTTCATTGGATGCCAACCACTTTTGGATTTTGAATTCAGTTTGCAACAATGGAAGTTAGTGTAGGACAAAGGGGGAGAAAGTGGAAAGAGAAACCAGGACAATTAAAAAGCAGCTGAAAAAGTGAGATGAGGGATGACTATCAGGACTATCACTTTCAAATCAGGAGAGCTGGAGAATATGCATCAATAAAATTCACACATAACTTGTTGCAAAGCAAGGGACAGTCAGACAAAATGAGAAGGGGCTAAAAGAAGTAGGCATCATACAAATAAATCTAAAAATATCACAAAGACAAAGTTGCAAAACATTTAATTCAATTGGTGTAGGCTGAGTTCCCAATGCAAAAGTAGTTTTCTCTGAATTAACTCAGTGAGGAGAAAGGAGAGGAAGGGATAAAATCTTGATTTTCCCCATAGACCCAGGCAAAAGCAAACTGCTGCATCCTCTCCTAGCATTGGTGTTCTTCCTCATTAATAACTTTTGCCCTCTTGACCACACACCAAAGTTGCTTGACCACACATGTCCCAGTTTTCATCTCTGAAATATTGAGGTGTGTGTATTTGTATAGTAAGAAATTGTATAGTCTTAACATGAGCACTTTGAACTGGGCCTTGATGGTGAACTAGAAGCCATGGAAAATGATACAGCATTGGAGAAGTAGGATCAGAGTATCTAACTCCAGTCAGTACCCTAGCTGACTTATTTTCTACTAGATTTCCAGACTATTTACTTGCAAAACATGTACTGTGCTATTGAGCTACAAGCCTTTACCACATAAATAATCAGCCAGGAATAAAGAACAAACAAAAAAGGACTCCTGGTCTGAAAATGCAGGGAATGCAATAGGATAAACAAAAGAGTCCTTTCTCATGATGAAAGTCTTTTTTGTGTACAAAATCTTCTACCCCAATATTTTTTTAGTCTTTAATAAATGTTGGTTTTACTGCCATACGCTGACATGGCTGTCCCTCTGGAAATGGCTACGGTAAGATTTTTTAAAAGTTAAGTGCCAACAAAAGCTCAAGAGAACAAAACCTTAGAAATAAAACTGTTAGGCACTTCTATGTTAGAGGGCAATTTAAAATTTGTGATTAAGCACAGAAAATGCCCCTTTCAGTAGCCATTCCATTCAGACTATGGAAAATGGTCTTGCTGGCTGGGGGAATAATAGGAGATGTAGTTTATTTCAGTTTTGATATAAAATATGCAAATTTCTTCATGTCTGGAATTAAAAAAAAGGGACATGAGAGAAACTGAAATCGACATAAGTGTACCTTATACATGTTGCAAGGTTTCAAAGTTCCACTGGCTTCTTCATCTGTGCAACATGTTAAAAATCATACAGGAGAAAGGAGGGGAAATGACAATA
Source organism: Urosaurus nigricauda (assembly GCA_034509955.1). NCBI lineage: Eukaryota > Metazoa > Chordata > Lepidosauria > Squamata > Phrynosomatidae > Urosaurus > Urosaurus nigricauda. The sequence continues at coordinate 351,717,564 of JAOEGL010000001.1, read as the reverse complement.
TTAGTCAGAGACCTGCACTATGTCATGATGGTATGGAAGAATATTCATGCAGGCACACAACCACAATGTTTTGACCAAATGCAGGCCTATGACTAACATCATCCTTTAATGCAAGAGAATGAAAGGGAATGAGGAAAATATATACTTGAGATGAACACAGTGAGAAGTGTGGCTCACCATAGTTGAAGCAGCAAAGGCAGTTCAGTCTGAGTCATACATGGTCCAGTGATAAATCAGAGCAAGATCAAAAGCATGAGGAGGAACAAGAGATACCATACAGTATGTTGCTTCTACCAAGAGGTTCAGTTGTTAGCAACAAATTCCTGAAGAAGGTGCTGGGCTATTTATGATTTGGCAGCCTCCAATAGGTACTGTTTGATTGCTGAGCACTTTAGATATAAATGCTCAGAGTATCTCCATCCCTCCTTCTCTTAGTGATGCTTTCCTAGGCCTCATACTACCATGTCTGTATCTCTGGTTCTCACCAACTGTCTTTGGCACTAGCAGGTCTCCCTGTCATTCTATCTCTCCATCTGAGTGTTACTGTCAGTATCAGAGTCTGTATTAGAGTTATGGAGTCAAGGTATGACACTTGGTCTCTGAGAAATCTGTGTCAGCTTTATTTCTTTTTTGTTTCCCAGTTTGTTTCCCAATTTGTAGATGTACTATGTGGAATATTTCTCCTGGTGATGAGCACTGTGAAAAACTGACTAACAATATCTGACTATGCTATACAGTTGTCACGGAGTACACTAACTTCCCAAAACAAAGTGGCTATGACAGTACTAGGCTACTTTTCATGGCTGCACAACCCACAGACTCCCACCCACAACCCTGTTTCCTGCCATATTGGTACAATAATGATAGACCTTTTAAAATAACCTAAACTGAGATCTTATTTATGCAAAGTTAAATCCTACCATGTGGACATTATGATTGTTATTTATATGGTGTCCAAACTGTAAACATTTGCAGGAACCACATCACTCAAATCAGAAGGCCACAGCATTCATCTGAGCGACCTGTTGATCCAGAATTGCTCTCCTCCAGAAAAGTGCAAAGAGTTTGATTTCTTTCACACTAAAGAATTATAGCATTTTCATAGCACCTTAAATGCCACCCTACATCTATGTGATCCTGGGATTTGTACTTTGGTGAGGCATTCTGATAGCCAGATTCTGTTGGAGTGGTCATTGTAATCCTTTTGCTGATTAGGCAGAGGTACATCTGTGTTCACTGCAATAAATGAAAGATTCCAAGAATGAGTTATACTCCCCTTGGCTCCCAGTGAAGCCCCCCATGGATGCAATAACTGGCAGCAGATGAGAAGGTAGGGATGGAAGCAATATTCAGAAGAATTAGAAAAATGGTTTAAAAACAACAGCAACCAAGTATTTCAAGTGTTGAGAAACTGTGATGAGAAGAATCCTAGACAAGACTCTAAGTTTGGGACTTACTGCTTTATCATACTAGGGGGCAAACAGGATTTAAACGATTTAAACATAGGGCATTTCCTGTTTAACTCTTGTTTAACTCTTGTTTAAATCCTGTTTCCCCCCTAGTGTGATAAAGCAGTTACTCTGCACAAAATTGCATGCAATTGAGCATTTCCTGTTCAAGAAATAGCATTTTCCTTGTGGAAAATAATGCTTCAATGCAGAAAAATTAATTTATGCACAAAAAATGCTGTTTTCTGCACAGGGAATAATGTAATGTGAGATTATTCTGTGAAATTTTTTTACATTCTTGATTTACACAGAAAACAGCATTTGCTGCATAAAACCCCAGCATTTCCTGTGCAGGGATTAATACTTAATGGCTTGGGCCCAGAGCACCTGAAGGATCGTCTCTCCTCATATAGTCCGCCCCGCACACTTAGATCAACTGGGCAATCACTGCTCAATGTTCCAGAGGCCAGATTGACATCTACTAGGAAGAGGGCGTACTCTTCTGTTGCCCCGAACCTCTGGAACGCATTACCTACGGAGCTTCGTCTGGCTGCCTCCTTAACTCAATTTAAGAAGGGGTTGAAAACACATCTGTTTGACTCAGCTTACCCCTGATTCCCCTGATGCCATCTTCCCACTTTAGGATTGGGTTGGAACATCTCTATCCTGGGATGACACTGTGATATTGTTATTATGTTATTGTTATTCTGTTTTAATTATTGTTTTAACTTTTGTATATGTATAATTTTTGTATGTTCACCGCCCTGATCGCAGGAAGGGCGGTATACAAATAAACTATTATTATTATTATTATTATTATTATTATTATTAAATATTGAAATATTATTTTCCATAAAGAAAATGCTGTTTTCCACACAAAAATACCATTTGTGAATTTTGTGCAGAATAAGTCTTGAATTGCAAATTCTCTGCCAAAACTGTGTGGCTTTGGAAGATGTTCTCACAGAAGGAACAAAACTGCAGACATTACCTATGCTACCTATGAGAAGAAACTTAGCTGTAGTGAAGAATCACATCCCTATGAGAAGACAGTATATTAAAAGTTCAGTTATGATGTTGATTGCCCTTTATATTGATGTCCATGTGATAAGGGCAGAAATAATTTTGTATAGACTTCTAATATGTAGATATATGTAGATATAAAAATACATATAGATATTAATAAACTCAAGGTATGAGTGAGAAGTTTGAAGAGGACAAGTCTCAAGGCCCCCAAATGGTTCAGTGGAGCTGAGTCCTGTCAACTTTTTCTTTTAATCCAAGCGAATTTGAGTTCTTAGCTTTTAATTCATAAATTCTGGCTTCCCTTGTCTTCCTCATAACCACAAAGAAATGTCATATAAAGTTGATAAATGGCTGCAGAGTTCTCACTTTTACTTTGCAATTTCACTGTTTATTTAACCAAGAGCAGCTCTTTTAGACTTGACCTGGTCCTTGTCAAATATGCTGTGTTTGGAAAACTTCTCATGCTCCCATTAACTCTAAACTGTTTCCATTGTCACTTTTGATTAATAACCCAGATAGGACAAATGCATTAGAATCAAGGGTACCCAGAGAAACACTACATAAATACATTGAACAAATGCTCAGATGTAATCCCTCACATAATTCTTAATAAAACTGCAGAAGGAGATACTCTCCTTATATGATATAATATATGTCTTTAACATATAACCAGTTTAAAAAAACAAAACACTCTGCTGGCTGACTACTTTACTCGTGATGTTGTGCCTTCCCCCTGCCTTTTTTCCAAATTAGATAACTTCTGGTGGTCATGTGGTGGTGGTCTACCACATGAACAAGAATAAAGCATAATCACTCTGGTTGTTATGTACCTTCAAGTCAACTCCAGCATGCAGTGAACCTATCAAAGAATTTCTTGGCATAATTTATTTAGAAGAAGTTTGCCATTGCCTTCCTCTGAAAACAGCCTAATAACTATAGTTTTTTGTGGAGCTTTCGGGCTATGTGGCCATGTTCTAGAAGAGTTCCTTTCTGACGTTTTGCCAGCATCTGTGGCTGGCATCTTCATTCTCTGAAGATGCCAGCCACAGATGCTGGCAAAACGTCAGAAAGGAACTCTTCTAGAACATGGCCACATAGCCCGAAAGCTCCACAAAAAACTATGGATGCCGGCCATGAAAGCTTTCGATTCCACAGCCTAATAACTGTTATTATGAGAGCCAGCATGGTGTAGTGGTTTGAGCATTAGACTATAGAGAACAGGGTTCAATTCCCTACTTGAACATGGAAACCTACTGGGGATACTCACACACTCTCAACTCCATAAAACCCCATGATAGGTTCACCATGGGGCTAAAAAGGCAGGCAAAAAGAGGTGTTTTCAGGCAGTCTTGAAGGCATGGTGTTTAGATGACACATGCCTTGAAGCCAGCAGAAAGGCTTTCTTATGCATAGAAAAGCCGTTTCAAAAGGAAGCAGCTTTTTTCCTCTTCTTCCTGGCTTGAAGCCATGTCATGTGGTCATGACATGAGAACTCCAGCTGCCTTGAGAACCAGTCGTGTGCTTCTTGGGGTTTCAATGTGGCTTCAGAAAAGGCAGCTTCAAACCACTTTTTCCTGCCCATCTGTTTCATCCCCATAAGTCAAAAATAACTCAAAGGCACACAACAACAATAATCTGCTATTCTATATTGCTTTCCCTTCCAAATGCTAGCAAAGCCTTACCCTGCTTTGCTTTCAAGGCACAGTAAAGCATCATTATATGGTTTCCAAGAGCTTGTCTAAACTGACGTAATATATTAAGACTCATCTATGAGAAGCTAGGATTTGGAACTCAGTGTTGAAGCTGGAGACTAGGGGATGGCAGATCTGTTTATATAATTTTGTTTTTCTTTATTTTAAATCTCAAAATCTTTCTGTCAGATTTATGATGGTATTTGGAAATTCTGGTAACTTCTTATCCACTATGGATGCAACCCAAGAAGGTCTCCCTCACAACTGCATCAAAAGATGTCTCTGAAGGTGGTATGATGAAGCAAAAAGCTTTTCAAGATCTTGCTGAGGCCTGGATGGCAGAATATGGTCCCAATATGTATCTTTTTATATTGTTTTGTCTATCTGTAGATTGGAGTACTGAACCAACCAAATTATGAGGTGTGATTAATGTGGAAAGCTAACTGCATCCCACTTTGCATATTGACTCAGAAATGGAGAACTAGGTAAGTAAAAGGACTAGGAAAGGCAAACAAAACATTTCTCACTCCTCATACATGGATGATCCCAGGTGTATGGTGAATCTCTATGTCAGTACATCATAACTTGGAGCATTCTAGTCTTGGGACGTCAGCATTCCTCAGCCCCAGCTAGTACAGCCCATGATAAGGAATGCCAAAAGTAGTAATTGAAAGTACAGGAAAGAAATCAGTTTGGGGAAAGTGCTTCATATGATCATAGTATAACATGACAATCTTCAACACAGAATCATAGAGTTGGAAGAGACCACAAGGGTCATCCAGTACAACCCTCTGCCATGAAGGAACTCTCAATCAAAGCATCCCTGACAGATGGCCATCCAGCCTCTGTTTAAAGACCACCAAAGAAGTAGACTCCACCACACTCCATTGTTGAACAGCCCTTACTGTCAGGAAGTTCCTCCTAATGTTGAGGTGGAATCTCTTTTCCTGGACCTTGCTTCCATTGTTCTGGGTCCTATTCTCTGGAGTAGCGTTAAACAAGCTTGCTTCATCCTCAATATGACATCCCTTCAAATATTTAAACATGGTTTTAACTCTAAATAGGCCAGCATGGTGTAGTGATTGAGTGTTGGATTAGAACCCTGGGAAACCAGTGTTCGAATCCTGGCTCAGCCATGGCAACCCACTGGGTGACCTGGGGCAGGTCATACTATCTCAGCTTAGAAGATGGCAGTTGCAACCCCCCTCTGAAGAAGCATGTCAAGAAAATCCTAGGATAGGTTCACTTTAGGAACTTTCTCTTTACTAATGCTGTTTAAGAGATTACTAATAAGGGGCATTTTTGTAGCCTTCTTCTTCTTCTTCTTCTTCTTCTTCTTCTTCTTCTTCTTCTTCTCCTCCTCCTCCTCCTCCTCCTCCTCCTCCTCCTCCTCCTCCTCCTCCTTTAAAAAATAGTACCAAAATAGATGGGCAGACATGATTAGAACTGCTACTGTGTATTTATGAGTTTATATATACATTTATGGGATTAGAATCATAGACCTAGAAGAGACCACAAGAGCCATCCACTGCCATGCAGAAATACACAATCAAGTACCCAGCATCAGAATGTCATCTAGCCTTTGCTTAAACACCTCCGAAGAGGAAAACTCTACCACATTCCTAGGCAATGTATTCTACTGATGAACAGCTCTTCCTCAGGTCTTCCTAATGTTGAAGTGGAATATCTTTTCATGTAGCTTGAATCTATTGCTTTGGGTCCCATTCTCTGGAGCTGCAGAAAACAAACATGCTCCATTGTCAGTATGACATCCCTTCAGATATTTAAACAGGGCTATCATATCACCTCTTAACCTTCTCTTCTCCTAAACATACCCAGCTCCCTGAGCTGCACCTCATAGGGCTGGGTTTCCAGATTTTGCACCATTTTGATTGCCCTCCTCTGGACACCTCCAGCTTGTCAACATCCTTTTTAAATTGTAGTGCGCAGAACTGGACATGAATTCCAGTTGAAGTCTGACTCAAGTAGAATAGAGTGATACTTTTACTTCCCTTGATCTAGAAAAGGCTGAGGAAAAACTTTGGGAATTTAGAGGACTACTGGCAGAAAGAGCTAATTGCTTCAGTTAGTCCAAGATGACTTCCATCTACCTAAGCCTAGGGCAAACCCTCATGTCAATATAGTATCAGAAGCAGAATGTTAGTGCAAACCACGAGATAGGTATGAATGAATGAAATTTTGTTACCGTAAATGACCAGCATAAACAATATAAACAATGTAAAAAGATAAAATATACAATAGAACAATATTATGCAATGCAAGAGAATTGTGCAATGTTTTACAGTGCACAAAAGTTTAAGACACCATTTTATGTTGGCAAGCTATTGCAGCAACGCAATATCAGCCAGAAGATAATTAGTGTAAAATATATCAGGTTTGCCTGGTATTTTTTGTAAAATTGGTGCGATAAAACAATGCTGCAGATCCTGATAAAAAGTGCAGTACAATAAGACTTGTCCCACAGTTTCTACCTCCCTAGACCCACAGGGACATAGATGTTCACAAAGGGGGGGGGGGTTTGGTTATATCTTCCTGTAAATAGAGCCGATGGAAGTACATTGAATTTGGCCAGGGTAAAGGCTTTCCTATACTTTGGGTTTGTTAGATTTTTCAAATATGCAGCAAGGGCCAAGCCTCTCCCACTATCTTTGTAAGTTGAATGTAGGGATGCTGCACATATATGATTTTGTAATTCTATACCCCATGGCTAGAATAACAGGTTGTGAGAAGCCCAAGGATTGCACTTTTTCCTTGACCAATTTTTTCCATCTTGATTGAAATGTATCAGTGAGAGTCAAGGGGGCTAGACCTTTGGGAGTAAATAACATCTTTAACCAAAAGTCTAACTTATATATCCATATTTGTGCTTCAATAGTGGCTTCAAATATGAGGGGGATCTGGCTGTGACATCTGTCACCCCATTGATCGACAGGGTTGATTCAGCTGATCTGGCTGGCTAGGTGGGTGTCCCCTTCCTCCCTCACAGCTCCATGTATGTCTCTCCCAAAGCTGTACGCTTGGTGGAAGAGAACGACCATCCCAGATAGAAGGAGTGTACTGTTCTTTGGTCAAGGGTATACGGTAGCTGCGCTCCCCTGCAAGGTCCCTGCTAGATACTAAAGAGAGAAAGCTAGGGACAAAAAGACAGGAAGAAAATAAACCAAAGCTGCATCTACACTGAAGAATTTATGCAGTTTAACATCGCTTTAATTGCTATTGCTCAATGGTATGGACTTCTGGAATTTATAGTTTTGTGAGATATTTATCCTTCTCTGTCAGAGAGCTTGGGGGCCACAACAAACTACAAATTCTAGGATTCCATAGGATGGCACCATGACAGCTAAAATGATGCATCAGTTTCACAATGTGGCAGCAGCCCAAGAAGTCCAAGGAATATCAGGGAAAGTCCAACTGGAGGTATTCATTTACCAGGCAGTAGCTTTTTCCTTTTCTCTTTTAAATGGGCTTCTGGGATACTAAAGACAAAGAAGCACATGTCTCTGAAGGAACTTGCACTGCAAGGCAAGGACTTAAGGACCCATCTTTCGGATTTCAGCTTGGAATGATTTCTCACATACAACTGCACTGTCTGGAAATGTTCCTGCTTGGACTACAACTCCCAAAATTCCCAGTGGTAATCCTCGCTGGAGGATTCTGACCATTATAGTCCAAAAATAATGTTTCACAGCTCTGTTTTATCAATGTAGGCAAAAAGTCCAATTTATCCTCATAGGATTAAACAAATGTGTGTTCAAGATTTCTCCAACAAATCTCTAAATTGGCTCATGGCCATTTAGGTCAGAAGACTCAGGCAAGATTATCAGCATAAGCAGAGCCTGTAAGAACCTTTTCTATTTACTTTGGTTCCTCCCCCCCCCCCACACACACTTTTGCTGCTTATCAGTTAAAACTGTGCAAAGCAAAATTAGCCCCCTGCTTTCTAGAAATTTTCTCATTAAGTTGGGGCTAGCACTTTAGTTTACATTGTCTGGTGCCTTTGTCTGCCCCTTGTCACATTAACAGCAGAGCCCAGAGACAGAAATGAGTTCAGCCTCAGTGCATGAATGCAATACCTTCACAAGTTTTTTTTTTTTTTAATATGGTTATTTATGGTGCCAAATTGAACAGGGGTATCCTAGGTCACAATTTATACTGAGGCCTTGTAATACTTAAAAACAACAATCTCAAAACACTCCTTAGAGTCACCAGTTAGAAACTTCTCTAAGCTGACAGAGCTGTTGATGAAGGGAGGATGTCACATTTTCTTGCAGCCTGGAGTTTCATTTGCTGTGTGACATTACATTGTCTCATCCTTTGCCCTGCAATAGGAACAGCTAACAATGTTGAGAGGCAGAGAACTGTGTGATTGGCACACATTCCAGAGAGAAAAAGAAGAATTCTAATACAGAATTGTTCTTTAGGGCAGCTGTAGTATGTCATTTGGTTCCACGGTTCAATTAATTAATCTTGCCTATATTTCACTAAAAGAAATAAAAATGAATGAATGAATGAATGAATGAAAAGATACATGAGCACATTCACTAATTTTATATATACAGACACACCTTGGTTAAGTTCTTTCATGGCTGCCCTTCCCATTCCTAGTCTTCTCCTAATTTCTTTACTACGGTCTTTGCTCTGATAAATGTTTGATCCATGGTACAGAAAATCTTTAACTATTTTGATTTCCTCATTATTTTGGTTGAATTTGTGTATATTCTCCATGGGCATTGTTTTTGTTTTCTTTATGTTCAGCAGTAAACCTGCCTTTGCAGTTTCTTCTTTTACCTTTCTTAGTAACTGTTCCAGGTTTGTGATGTTTTCCACTAGTAGAATGGTGTCATTCTACTGGATGACAACTACAACGTAGTCCTGGTGACTGGAGCAAACATCTTCCAGAGGACCTGAGCATATGGTGTGAATTATACAGGAGGAAATTCTAAGCAGCAGCCTTTATTTTACTTATGCTCTCCTTCTGACCATTGACGTACATGATGGTCAGCAGGAATGGGTAAACAAGTGGGGAAAAGATACCAGTGGAAACACCCCTCAAATGCCATCATATTACAACAACTTCTCATTATAAGTGGCATTTGTTATTGTTTTTCTTGTTGTGTGCCTTCAAGCCATTTCCAACTTATGCTGACCCTAAGGCAAACCAACCAGAGTTTTCCTGGAAAGATTTCTTTAGACGGGGGCTTGCCCTTGCCTTCCTCTGAGGCTGAGAGCATGTGATGTGCATAAAATAACCCAGTGGGTTTCCATGGCTGATCAGGGATTTGGACCCTGGTCTCCAGATGGGACCAAATGGAGCATGTTTGGTTTTGGAAGGCTGGTCTGTCTTTTCTGCCATATAATTTGAACAGTTGTATTTCTTTGAAAATAGAATTTGTCTGGGGGGAAAAAGCCTATGTCACTTTTGCTTCAAAAATATGTATTTCAGATGGGGAGGAGGAAAGAGGCTATCTGGAGATAGAGCAACAGTAAATATGTCTTTTAAATAAACAAATAAATACAAGATTAGCAGTAACCCAGTTTAGTGAAATATAATACACAGTGTGGTTGTTTGATGTTTTTATCAGAGCCACCTTGGAAGCTGAAATTTCTGCCTCTCACAATAAAGTCCTATAACGGCCATTAGACATGAGAGTTTTCTTGCCAGCTCCCTGTTTAACAATTAAAATAATTGAAACAATCTGATGAGATGGCCATGATTATTCTGTGGTTGCTCAAAGACTCTTGATGTCATAACTTGTTCTGTCCCAGTTTAACGGCACATAGTTGCATGGCCCATCAACTGTTATTTCTTTGCCTTGGGCAAACTGCCAATTTGACATATGCCACCACCCAATGGAAGTTGCCTCCATGCCACCCAGAAATTAGCACCACACAGATTCAAAAGGATGAGATAGATAGGCAATTGATTAAAATATCCTCAAATTTCTTCCTGCCCCAGGTAGAACTCATTACAATTGGTGAAATAATGCTCATGTGCTAGATTAAAAAAAAGAAGAAGAAAAGAATTTGCATTATGAGAGTGAGTTGTGGAGTATTTTCTGACCCAGTGTATTGTGTGGCATTAAAATATCCTGCTACCCAAAGTAAGTATTGTGTGTACAGAATCAAGCGTGTTCGATCCCCAAAACCCATACCACAAAGGAGAATAAAAGTCAAATAAAGTCAAATAATACAAATGGTATATGTCTTGTATTCTGGGGTATTTTATGACCCTAATAAATTCCAGTTTTCCACCAGATGAATAAATTTTGATTTTCCCCATATGGGGCCAAAGTACGGCCAACTAGAGAGTGTTACTACTAGTTTATTGCATCATGATGAAAATGATATTGGACACTTTTTGTCCAGGCTGAGACAAGAAAACTTTTCCAAAGGCAAAATCCAGTAGATCTAGTTGGACAAATTTTGCCCCATGTGCTTTTTATTTATTCAAATAAGAAATAAACAAGGTGCTTCTGTGTTTTAGACATAATACAGTTTGACATCACTTTAACTGCCATGACTCCATCCTAGAGAATCCTGGGATTTGTAGTTTTGAAAGACACCAGAACACTGTGGCAGAGATGGCTAAAGATTTTGTGAAACTACAAATCCGAGGTTTCCATAGGATGAAGCTATAGCACCTAAAGTGGTGTCAAACTATATTACCGTATTTCTACAGTGTGGATGCACCCAGTCACTATCATCATCTATTTGTTGTTGTTTTTAGCTCAGAATTCTTTACCAACCATGCAATGATAGAATGCCTTCCTTTTAATCAATGCAAAACACCCATTTCCACGTCACTCCCAACACAAGACTCTAGTAATAGTTTGTAATAAAAAGCCTTTTTCTTCATTTGTCTAAAAGAAATGTTTGAAGTTTGATTCTAAGCAGCTAGGTATATGCCATAGGCACTGCACAAATGCATTAACAATTTTATGTTATGATATTATGTATTTATTATTATATTTTTATATTATATTGTTGCTGTTGTTACTGCTTGAAGTTATTTCTGATTTTTGGTGACCCTAAGGCAAACTTGCGATACGGTTTTCTTGGAGGTTATTTTATATTTTATATTTTTATTACTTGGTGACGTGTTTCCTTGCTGATGATGCTGTTTCATTCTCTTTTCCATGCTGTGGGTTTGGTTCCCATTTTAAATTGTTTGATATAGTATGTAGACTGAGTCAGTAAAAAATTGTTGGTTTTGGCAGGTTTCTTCAGAGGGGATTTACCACTGCCATTTGATAAGGCTGAGAGAGTGGACTCTTTCAAATGGGAGGAATTTCTCCCAATTCCGAATGGAGCCAATGCGGATTCATGTAAATTCGCTTGTTTAGCGAATTTACCTGAACCCCTGCTCCGTTCGGAAGGCATTCGGAATTACTTCCCATTACCCGAAAATAACCCCCCCTTGCCCGAAATCGCGTGAGAAGCTTAAATTCGCAATAACGTTAAACCCATGATTGCATTCAGAGTGACTTCCCTTTTGCCCAAATTTGTGTGAGAAGAATTAATTTGCAATAACGTGAAACCCCAGGATTGCATTTGGATTGCCCTTGGATTATACTTCCAATTTCCCACGTCCAAGTGTGACTTGTCCATAGGTTTCTATGGCTGAGCCACGATTTAATCCCTGATCTCCCAGTGTTCTAGTCCAATGCCCAAAAAATTACATCATACTGGCCCTCATGATTTTATCTAGTTCCCTGGATAAGACCTTAAGAATAAACATAGGCTATTTTTATTAATAAAATAACCAGCCTTTGACAATCAGTTCTCTTGCCTAGATCTCATTGGCTGCTCTTCTGTTTCTGTTTGTCTACTCATTTGTTTGCATTTTTTTTTTTTTTTAGGTAAAGGTGTCACCATGTATGAGCATGTGTTTCAATTTGCCTTGCTTCTAACTAAGTTAGGAAATTATTTTAAAAGAATAAGAAAGGAAATTCGGGATGGGGAGAATCTAAGGTCTTTCTGTGGGTTAGGCTATATAGGGGATATATAGTATATCTGTGTCTGTATCTGTAGTCCTGGATAGGGTGAGTATTGCGTATAGATTCAATAGCCTCTATTCCCATTTTATTTTCAGGGGCTCCCAGCTACAAACCACACACATTCAAGATGCCAAGAGCTTTCACTTAACCTTCTACCCTCATGCTGCTGAAGGGGGAAATGCTTTCAATGTAATTAATTATACATCATGGTTTAAAAGAGGGCAATTTGTCATCTATTGTGGAATCCTGATAAGATAAAAATCTCTAAATATCACTTCTATTTATTTATCTTTTAAACATGCCACCCAGCATCACTGAGTAGAACAGATGGCAGTTGTAACACTAGTTAGCTTTAGCTAGTACAATATCTTAGGTGTATGAGTAGGAATAAAACAGAACAGGGTTGAAGAGGAAACAATCCCATTAAGCATTGTGACTAATGGATCCTTCCTCCAGAAACTATAATGTAATGGTAGGATTTCTTGATCTAATTCTATTTTAATCTGTTTTCCTATTATCATTTTTTTCTTTCTTTTCTGATGTTTAAAAGTATTCATGGGCTGACATGAACACAAGAGGAGTGCTAAAATGTTTGTGTAAAGATGAGTTTATACTTTCACATTCATTGCTCAGTAAGAAAAACATCAATTGGTATCTTGGATGTGTGAATAAATAATGCATATGCTAATTTATAGGTATTAATGAACATTTGGAAATGAGGACTCTGATTTAAAGAAATAGACATCATTTCATAATGGGATAAATGTGCTTGGGTGAATTGTGTACTTGCTCAGTATACTTCCCAGGTAGGGCTAACTGCTGATGGGCAACTTTAATAGTTCTGCTCTCACATCTTCTTGTGATTTTTTTTTTAACTTTAGATCAAATTTGGACTACAGATCCCTTGAAATATGTGCCCCAATTTGCACCTTTACGAAAATAAATTTTAAAATACATTAGAGAGAATTGCCCACAAAATTCTTCCATGTATCATGGGGGAAACTGCACATAAAATACACAGGAGGAATGTGTTCAGTTGAATTTTCTTCTAGGTATAACCTTTTGGATTCTAGGAAAGTAACAAATAAACCTGTACAAATTTACCGCCTTAGTATTAAACAACTGTTAAGAGACTAGTACATGTAATGTAGCATGGATGATATTTGAGGGTGAAAAGAAAAGAAGAGAAAAGAAAAACAGTTTTATGCAGGAGAAATAGCATGCCAAAATGGCAAGGGATAGGATATTGTTTCCTAGGGATGTAGTGAATGGGTGCGGGCGAGAAGAGGACACTGCTCCCAAACATAAGAATTCTGTTCACACTTAGTGAAATTCCCCTTCAGTTTCCATATTTATTGCATTGTAGTAACTTAAAACATGCACTGAATCTAAAAATGAAGTTTAAGCATCCAAGAATAGGGCCAAGTTTAAGTGCCAAAGGAGTGCACAAACAGCAAACGTAAGCATTTTAGATGTGATCACTTTTCAATGCCTCCCTCTCTACTATTCTAGAAATGGAGGGAATGAAAGAAAGTTTTATTGTGGAGTGAAGAATTCTTATTTGGGAAGGAGGCAACCCCCCCCCCCCCAAAGTTACACCCATGCTTGCTGTCTTCCTTCCCACCATTCCCTCCCACAAATGGTCTCCATAAGACCTCACAGTAATGTTTCAAATACAAACAGCACACATCAGTGTCATCATCTATTTGTACTTAATATTAATAGGAATAAGATATTTCCCCACCCAATTTTGTAATGTATATGTGAAGCCAATTCTATCCCAGTGGAAATAATAGTTTGCCGTGACCCTAGTTTTATGGAACCATCCCCAAACATTAACTGCTAAAACCAAAGTCATAATAATCCAAGCCATGCTATGTCTCATTTCTATATAATCAGAAGAAATCAAAAGAAAAGTAAGACTTGGAAGGGAGGCTATGAAGAAACAATAGAAGATCCTGAAGTGTAAAGCTATTAAATTCCAAAATAAGGATTCTCCATGCCATTTCTATGTATGGTTGTGCAAGCTGGACAGTGAAGAAAGCAGGCAGAAAATTAACTCATTTTAAATTTCATACTGGAGAACTGCTCTGTGGATACCATGGATTGCTAAAAAGACAAATGAAGATCTCAAGAACAAACCAAGACTGGACTCTCACTAGAAGCAAATATGAAGGAAAAAGTACAAAGTACAAACTGTATTCATGATATATCATGAGTTGATGTGACTATTTGGAAAAGTAATGTTTGGCAAAGTGGAAGGCAGTAGGAAAGGAAGAAGAACGTACTAAAGGTGGATTGATTCAATCAAGGAAGCCACAGCTTGAAGTTTACAAGAACAGAGCAGAGCACTTGATGACCAAAGTTCTTGATGGAGTCTCATTCATAGGGCTGCCGTAAATCAACTTGACAGCAAAGTACAACAAAAACAACATTATCTCAGGAAACCTAGGCCTGAATCCTAATTTTAATCCCAGCTAGAGTGGATCCATGAAATAATAATTGAATGATGAGTCAATAGTCATGTAAATTCCACTGATTCAATGGGCCTAATAATCAAATTAAGGGATTGTCTACTACACTGATAAAAAGCAAACAAACTCAGTGGCCTTGCTAGTGAAACACCTGCTTGAAAGAAACCAGGCTCAAGTTGCAAATTTGTTTTTTAAAATGTGATTTTAATGTCTCCTGATGCACGCACACACACACACATACACATACACACAGACACAATGGAAGCTTCTAATCTCCTTCACAGTGATTGCCATAGAATTGTAGAATCATAGAGTTGGAAAAGACCTTAAGGGCTATCCAATCTACCCCTGTCATGCAAAAATATACAACAGAAACACCCCCAATAGATAACCACCTAGCCTCTGTTTAAAAATCTCTAAAGAAGGAGATTCCACCATGCTCTAAGGGAGTGTGTTCCACCATTGAAAATGACAACAATGGAATATGTCTTCCAGGTTGCTGTCATCCCTCCCCAGCAGAGCCCTACTGGCAAAATTGTCCAAAGTCAAGCAATAGTGAGTGGATAGCCCAATTTACTCCCTTCACCATTGATTGCATGGCTGGGTTTGACTGGAGAAGGGATGGCAGCAACCAGAGTAAGTGCTCCATTGCCAGCATTCTCAGTGAAGGAGATGGGAAGCTTTATTCCCCATGGTGTATAAGATCTAATGGAACTAATGATAGATTGGACTACCCCACCTTCCTCACCCCCATTCCAGTGAGGGAAGGAGAGAATTAGTGAATGAGTGAGAGAACACACACATGATTGGGGCCCCAATCCCAGCAAATACAGATGGATGACTTGTCAATAACTGCCCTCAAATCATACCCAACACATGGCAATCCTGTGGATGAGACCTTCAAGACCTCATCTTCCACTGCTTTGCTTACTTCCTGTACACACATACCCATGGTTTTTCTAATAGAGTCCATCCATCTAGCATGCAGTCTTCCTCTCTTTCTACATCCCTCTATCTTTCTCTTAACATTATTGTTTTTTTCTAATTATCCATACCTTCTCATGATGTGTCCAAAGTATGACTGTCTCTCAATTTAATAATCTTGGCTTTCATGGAAATTTCTGTTCAAGGATCCTTTTGTTTGTCTTTTTGGCTGTTCACATGTCCTCAAGTACTCTTCTCCGGCACCACATCTGGAATGAGTTGGATAACTGCATGTAAAAAAAAAAAAAAAGATTATAAACTACAAAATATGCCTCCATTTCAGAACCCCTTTGGTTACTCTGCCCTGGATGTAAAAATAAAATAAAATAATAAAATAAATTAAAAAATGGCAACACTCAAAGCTTGCAAGGACTACTCTTGCCCTCCAATTACCCCATGCAGTAGTATTATGCGGTATTTCACTTAGTTTTGACTCTTCATTGGAATGCACCTATTTATATTTTTAGTGGTTTAAAATAGAATAAAGTTTTTAAAATGTAAGGAGACAATTTTGAGTCTTTTATTATTATTATTACTAAGGACTTCCATAATTCTCAAATGTTGTCATAAACATGATGGAAAAGATCAGATTCCATGTAAAGGTTTTAAAAGTGGTCAGGGTGTGAATCTCTCTGTGTTCAACCATCTCTTTGGTGCTGAATTAGGATTGCCAAAATTTATTTTTTATGGGGTTCTCTTCTTTAACAACTATATGAGCAGGTAGGTGAAACTTTATCTTCTTGCTTAGATGTACAGAATTTGGCCAGTGCAGATATATGCAATGTTTTTTCTGATTGTATTTGATTAAATCTTAGCAAGATTCTTCAATTTCTTCATGAACAAGATACAAAAACATGAGGTTTTTTTTAATAAACTAAAAAGGTGAGTAAAAAGAGAAAATGAAGCATCATGTTTGTTCATATGACTCTCTTCATTTGCTTTGCTTTCCTCCTTTTGGTGACTAGTCAGCATTAAATTCAGTAGTGCTAAACTAATATAACACTGAGTTCCAGGAAAGCATCTTAACCATGGCTATAAAGCTGATTTCAGTGACAGCTGTTGAAATGAAATGATCAAATATTCCTATCAACCAACAGCATGCCAGGAAACTCCAGTTCATGTTCAGGAAGTAATAACATTTCGCTAAAATAGACAGTTGCTATTCCTAGTCTAGAGGATTGCTTATTCCTCTGCAATTGGAACTAAATAAATTTAGCAATCACAAATATTGGCTAGGACCCAGTTGGATACATTCAGAGGAACATCCAGCAACGGAAGAGGAGATACCCTTGCCTTTATGCACTCTGAATTCACCTTGTATCTGCTCCAGGGACTTGAGAAATGCTCCAGAGAAAAATTCTAGATGGGATGGAAGACTTGGGAAGAAGGTCTTTTTTGAAGCACGTGGGCCTGGAAAAGGAAATCACCTCTCCTAGATCTCCTCGATACCTCAATCTTCTTCTATCAACAGATGTTCCTAACCCTTGTGTATGAATGTGTACCACTATTTTCTGATTACAACTTCCAGATACAAACAGCAGCTCCTCATAATTAACTTCTTTTGTAGTAACTAAATATTACTAAATTACATTAGTTTTTTTAACATATTGAGAGATAACATGATTTGTTATCTGGTATAACTGTAGCTGGTTATTTATTTATAGTTATAGTGGGTGGCCTCACTGCTTAGGTATTCTTTATAATTCAGGTATGATTACTACATAAGAAATGTAGTTACTTTAAAAACAAACAAACTGTTAACTATACTGATACCCATTGTTTCCCTGGGGTTTGGAACTCTAACTCTAACTAATTACTTTTAAAATTAACATTTTGAGCTGTAACTTTGATCTTCAAGATAGATAATTAAGACTGCAGCCACACTGTAGAATTAATGCAGTTTGACCCCACTAGGGCTGGGGAGTGTATGGTTGCTGCATGCTCCCCAACCCTATTCACACCGCGGGGATGACCCTTTTTGGCTGTCTGTACTGCGCCAAAGTCACAAAGCTCAAAGCAGTACACTGTTCTAGCTCCTTGCAAACATAATGCTTTTTAAATGTCTTTTAAATCCATGTATTCTGCTTAATTTGTGAAACTTCTTTTTCTTTTCCTTCCAGTCTTTGGCTTTGCATACTTCTAACTGTGGTAGATGTTACGTAATCCAGGCAGAATGAATGAACCTAACCCAGACTGTTATTTGCAAGAGAAAGAATAAAGGACAGAAGTGAGAGAACATGCATTTATGATGTTAAATTTGCCAAGAATTAACTGATGCTTTGTTCTTTTTTTAAAATAATTTTTATTAGAAAAAAATTCTAATACCAATATTAGATCCATACCAATACAGAGACATTCCAGTTTTGGTACCTGGCAGGCATTACCGAAATGTCAAGATGTTAAACAAAAACATAACAATATTACAGAATCTAACACAAATACTATCAGACAAACAAAAAAGAAAAAAAATCAATAGGAGGGCACAACATAAACATGCAGTCCTCAATCATCACTTCCAGTTACTAATCCTAAATCCTAAATACGGTATGGTCATTTCCTATAGTTGCATAAAAGCCTTAATTTTAACTTATTGTTACATTTTAAAGAAGTAAATTTGCTATGTTAAAGGAGGAAATCAAACATAAATCAACAATACAGATGTGTATATAAAGAAGAAAAAAGGAAAAAAGAAAAGAGAGAGAACCAATGAATAGTTTGTGTACACACACAAAAAAATCTACATTATCTGTTCTACTACATAATAAAGCCCACTATATTTGCCATTTTAATCCACATTAGCATATTTTAAAACCCTCTTTTTGATGTAGATAGTCCTCAATTAATTTCCAATCTTCTAAGTATTTATCTGTCACTTCATAGTCCAGGCTTCTCGCCAGTTTGTCCAGTTCTAGGAGCTCATAGAGTTTGAGTAACCAATCATCAATTGATGGGATTTCTTCTTTTTTCCAAAGTTGTGCATAAACAATTCTCGTAGGTGACAACATATAAAACAAGACTTTACCATATTTCTTTTCTATTTCAACATCTACCATGTTTAACAAAAAAAAATAAAAATAAAAAAAATCAGGTTTAAATTCCAATTTATCTTTTAAAATTAACAATATCCTGGTAAACCTGCAAAACTGATGCTTTGTTCTATATATCTCATTTTCCTGGTAGGACTCTGGCCCATGGTATAATGTAGTCACACAGATTAAATAGGAGCTCTGGGTAATTGGAAGCTCCTGATGAAATCATATTTGAGAGAGCAGCTGTTTCTCAGATAATGTTAAGTATCTCCAGCTAGGGGTGTGAAAAACTCTCCATATTGCTTTTTATTAGTATTATTATTCCTTCAAATCCAACTGGAATTTTTATCCTATTCTTTATTCATGCCAAATACAACAATATCCAAAAATCCAAAAAACAGTGATACCTTTTTTGGGAAAATCGAAAAATCCACAAAATACATCATGCAAGTTTTCATAGCTCCACTGGCTTCTCCATCAAGCAAATCTGTTAAAAATCACACAGAAGGAAACAAAATTATAATGTTAGAGTCACAGGCCTATATTTTGTCAAGTTGTTGTCAATTAAGATGGTCTGAAGAGATATCAATGCAGGAAAAGCCATTCCTCTTTTGGGCTATGTGAGCCATTGGGAGACAAAGAGCTGTAAAATCCAGACAATAAAATTTCAACTCCCTTAGCAACATAGAAAGTAACTTCCCTTGAGATACAGGTTGTTTCTGTCCTGGGCAAGGTTATCCACCCCTTTCATAGGCAGAGAACACTGAATTTTGTTCATGCCAATTTGTGAAACATGTGCTGGCATCTTGGAAATGAATTACAATAGCATACTTTAGACTTAGGAAACCTTGGAGTGGCATGTTGAAGGTGAACTGTAATGACATGTTAGTATGTAAAGGATATTGTAGCATCTTTGAGACTATGCGAGAGAAGTTGTAGCATGAGCTCTAGTAGACTTGGGGGGTGGTACAGACCATTACTTTGTGCTGGCCTGTATGCATGGTAAGGGCTGGGCATCCACACACTCAAAACCCTTATCATGCCAGCCGGGTACCATCTTGGTGCTTGCCCAACTACATGGCACATGTCATGATGACGGCACTGTGCACAAGGGAGTGTCATCATAGCACACAAGTGCACTATGGCACCCCTTCCAGGATGCTACAAGATCCTTTTCCAACTCTTTTTTAATGTTCTTTCCATCCTTGTTTTGTACTAGGCTTGGGAATACAGTCTCCAGTCCTGTACAGAGTCACACTCTCCTCTAATAATAATAATAATAATAATAATAATAGCTTTTATTTGTATACCGCCCTTCCTGCGATCAGGGCGGTTCACAACATCTACAGTTAAAAACAATTCGAACAATACAATAAAATTTACAATAACACAAGGAATAAAAACAGATAAAAAACATTATCCTCCCCAATGCGACATAAAATGGCTTATTCCAACGGCTTATCTGGGGGGAAGATGGCGATATCAGTAACAGTCAGGGATAAGCCTGATTAAATAGGTGCGTTTTTAACTCCTTTTTAAATTGGGGGAGGGAAGCAGTCAGGCGGAGCTCAGTAGGTAGTGAGTTCCAGAGGCTTGGAGCAGATACAGAAAACACTCTCTTAGCAGTTGTCGAGAGCCTGTCCTCTGGAACTCTTAACAGGTGTTGTCCGCAGCCTGGGGGTACTCCTAGATTAGTTGTTTCACATGACTTTGTTAGGTGAATGCGACGGTCAGGAGTGCATGTTATCAGCTTCGGCTGATATGCCAGCTGCACCCTTTCCTGGACATGAGGGACCTGGAAACTGTGGTACATGCTCTGGTAACCTCACACCTGGACTTCTGTAATGCGCTCTACATGGGGTTACCTTTGTGCTTAACTCGGAAACTTCAACTGGTCCAAAATATGGCAGCCAGGCTTGTAACTGGAACATCAAGGAGAGAGCACATAACACTGGTGCTCAAGGCTCTCCACTGGCTGCTGATTAGTTTCCGGGCGCAGTACAAGGTATTGGTCCTAACCTTTAAAGCCCTACATGGCTTGGGTCCATCTTATCTTAGGGACCGCCCCTCCCCATATGAACCCCTCCCACACACTCTGATCCTCTGGGAGGAACCTGCTACAGCCTGTGAAAACTCAGCTGTCGCAGACCTCCCAGAGGACTTTTTCAGCTACCGCACCCAAGCTTTGGAATGGACTGTCGGATGAGATACGTCTTATAACATCTCTTGACTGCTTTAAAAAAGCTCTGAAGACGCATCCCCATTGACTAAAGTGTATTGATGCATACATTTTCCACTTGTATGAACTCTTTTATTCTCCCATCAAAGCTTTGGAGAGGAGGCAATTATACAGATACTCTAATCTGAATATTCATCCATATACTGAAAAGACTAGAAGTTGATATTCTGTTTATATTGTGAGATATAGCTGTTTCTCTCAGAGGATTCTGGTGTCACAAGAAACTACAAAGCACAGGATTCCATAGCATTAAACCATGTCAGTTAAAGTGGTGTCAAACTGCATTATTTCTACAATGAAGATATAGCCTTAGATGCCACACAGGCTTATAGAAGGAGATATGGTCTTTCAGATAGTCTACAGTCCTATAGGATTTAGCATTTTGAACTGGGCCCGGAAACAGACAAATATGTACTTTCAACTTTCTACATTTTTCTCCAGCTAATGCAGAGTTTCTCCTTACTTTTCCCCATGGGATTTTCATTCATCTGACTAGATAGATGTATAATAAAGAGCAGAAGCCTGATAGCAGAGGCCTCTCCTTTTAACCCTGTTATGCTACATTTAACCCCAAGCATACTTTTACTCACAAGTAAATCCTAGCCAGTTCAATGGGACTTACTGTCATATAAGTGTATATAAGGTTGGAGTGTTGCTGCTTGTATAAATACTTCTCTACATATACATTCTCATTCTGGCAGGTCTCTGTGGATTCTTTCATAAACCGGATGTCTGATCTTTTTCCCTATTAATAATGTCAGAGCAGTAGCAGGCCTTATTTGTGGAATAAAACATGCTGATTACTGGTGCATAACCTCTGAAAGTGGGACATTAATTCAAAATAGGGAGCTACACAGATCGTGTAAAGATTTCAGAGATATGAATCATGCCATGGTTTCACATATAAGTAGGAACATTATGTAAGTCATTACCGAGTTGCTAAAGCCATAACTGCACTGCAATCTTTGGCTCTTTCCATCCCTTCTAATATATGATGCAGCTATTTCATATGTCTCACCAGGGAGTAGTGCTGGCATACAAATCAGTCATACATTAGGCAGTGGAGCCAGGAATCTAGTGAGAACATAAATTAAACAGCTTTCAATCTAGACATATTACTAAAAGGTTCATTTCTGTAGGGTTAGATGTGTCAAAGGTGGTGACCTGGGATAATGAACTATTCTTTGCCTTGGAGTCTATGATGGCAAAGTAATTGACAAGAGATATAAAGTTTTAGAGGCTTGGTTCCTCTCCCTATCCAATTAAATGTTATTTCACAAACTTCCTCAGAGAAAGAGTTTAGTAAAGGAGAAAAGGAAAAGGAAAAAGCAGTTATTCTAAAAGCAAAAAAGGAAAGGAAAAGACAGAAAAGAACAAAAAAGAAAGTCAGTTTAACTTGAAAATATTAGTGGGATGTTTCAACCCAAGAGTGTGGACTGATGGAAACTAGAGTCCTCTAACATCAGGTGGGTCACAGGTGCCAACGATCCAGTCTTGTGTTCTTTTTATTCATAACAGCTGCTTGTTTTATATGATAATGTTCTGACTTATTAAATATTATAATTTCAAAGAAACTTTAATCTTTGAGATAAATTTTGGTGAGATGTTGGCTGCTGACACACTACAGAATTAACATAGAGTTCAACACTGCTATAGCTGTTGTAGCTCCATCATATGGAATCCTGGAATTTGTAGTTTCTTGTGGCACCAGAGCTCTCTCAGAGGGAAGACTTACTAATGTACATATCCGTGAATTGTATAGCAGTGAGTCATAGCACTTAAAGTGGTGTCAAACTCCATTAATTCTGCAGTGTAGATACAGCCACTGATTGCTGTAGCAGAAGTTGAATACCATGTTTGTACTTCAAAATGTTCACCCTCTGAAAATGAAAATGTTTCTCATCTTCAATAGGCAGTGGCACTAGGAACATGGAGGTGTCCTATATGTTCTGGATGCTTTATGTTCTAGAAGTGTTATATTCTGGAACTTTCATTCCAGATCTGAGGTTACTGGTTGTAGTGGGAGCCAGGCCATCCTCATGAACTTTATTTGTGGAGGGTGGTTTGAGCAGAAACAGGACCACTCACTTCCTAAAGTTGAGTGAGAATTTAATTTTTTGCAAAATAATCAGCATTTACCCAAACTGGAAAATTTGAATAAGGGAGATAATGAACCTTGAAGAACTGTCTGTCCACTAAGACAGAGATGGGCAACTATGATAAAGCTATAGTTTTTTGTGCGGTTTTCAGGCTATGTGGCCATGTTCTAGAAGAGTTCCTTTCTGATGTTTCACCAGCATCTGTGGCTGGCATCTTCAGATAATGTTTGCCTGAAAAGAATTGGGTATATATATCCTGTGTGACCCTGGGAAGGAAGAAGTGATTTACATGTGTATTGTTCAGTTGCTAATTGCAGTCCTCAGGGTGGAAGGATATGCAAAGTGATAAAGCTAAGTTTTCATCCCTAAGAATTCAAGACGAGCCACTGCAATTTCATCCCTAGGGTGTCAAAGTGAGCTACTGCAACATGTGAACTAAAAATATCACGAAGCTGGTGCCTGCACTTACAGAAAAACCCAGCTTACCTCAGGACTTCCAAATTCATGGAGAGGACAAGCTTTCCCACTACTGCCACCCACAATTGGATGATACTGTCAGCACTGTCTACATACTCATTAGGAGACCTCCCTCTTTTCCCACAACTTGTGGAGGTAACAGTTATCCTATTGAGCATTATATTGATGGTATTGCTGTGCTAATGTGCACTTTTGCACATTTATAAAAGGAATGGTGCTGGAGGAGCTATGTGAACTTGAAAGTGAAAGAATGTGGAAAGGAACTAGAAGTTTCAGGTGGGAAGAAATCAGTGACTTGCCTACTCACCCACTGACACTCCTCCCCTCATCCCTGCACTGGTGCAGCCTACATACTCAGCAGATTCTCTTGAATTTTTACCTTGATTTGGAGCAAATAGGAAATCTTTTCACTTCAGAAAATTGCCCTGGAACAAATCTCTCGCTTTTCTTCGCTAACGAAGATTCAGGAAGGACTTATCCCACGCTTACTACAAGCACGTTGATGACTAAAAAAGCCGATCTGAGATAAGCAAGTCCGGTTACAGAAAGCACAGCAGAAAGTCTCCTTGGGTGATGTTTCCAAGTTGTGGTTCTTTCTGTGTTGTCGTTTCTCTTCGAGACTCGTTCGGCGTGAGTTCTCAAAAGAGGCTGCAGCATTGTGGATAGTGCGTCTCCATGCCTCCCGATGTGAGGCCAGGGCAGACCATTGTTGGTCATCAATTTGGCCAAGCTTGAGATGTTGTTTCAGGGAGTCCTTCTTTGGGGTGCCCCTCTTTCTTCTTTGGGGCACCCCTCTTTCGCTGACCCGTGGCGAGTTCACTGTAGAGTACTATTTGTGGGAGGCGGTGGTCCTCCATCCTGGAAACATGCCCTGCCCAGCGCAGCTGTGTTTTCAGTAGCATGGCCTCAATGCTGGTGATCTCTGCTTGCTCCAGGACAGCAACATTCGTCACATAGTCAGTCCAGTGTATCTTTAGGATTGTGCGAAGACAGCGCTGATGAAAGCGTTCAAGGAGTCGTAGATGTTGGTGATAGGTGACCCATGATTCAGACCCATAGAGGAGGATGGACAGTACAATGGCTCTCTACACACTGATTTTGGTGCTTCGCCTCAGGTGTTTGTTACTCCAGACTCTTTTGTGAAGCCTTCCGAATGCACTATATGCCTTTGCTAATCTGTGATCGATCTCTTTATCAATCTTGGCATCTGAGGAGATCATACTTCCCAGGTAGGTGAACTCCTGTATGGACTTAAGTACAGATTTGCCAATGGTGACATGGGGGTGATAGTGCTCTTCCTGTGGTGCAGGCTGGTAGAGAACTTCTGTTTTCTTCAGGCTGACTTCCAGCCCAAACAGCTCTGCAGCTGTTGCAAAGGAGGATGTTAGGCACTGCAGAGCTGCTTCTGGGCAGCAACAAGGGCAGCATCGTCAGCGAAAAGCAGCTCACGTACTAGATAGTTTAGAGTCTTTGTGCGAGCCTTCAGACAGCTTAAGTTAAACAAGCTACCATCAGTACGGTAACGTATATAGATGCCGTCTTTTTCTTCGAGATCTGCTGTAGCCCTTTGGAGCATCATGCTGAAGAAGATTGTAAATAGAGTTGGAGTGAGAACACAGCCTTGTTTCACACCATTAGTTATTAGAAAGGGCTCTGAGAGAGCATCGCCATATCTGACTTGTCCTTGCTGGCCCTCATGTAGCAAGGTGATCATTTTGAGGAATTTGGGGGGACATCCTAGTCGTTCCAGGATCTGCCACAGTCCTTTTCTACTCACAGTGTCAAAGGCTTTGGTAAGGTTGACAAATGTTACATAGAGTCCTTTGTTTTGCTCTCTACATTTCTCTTGCAGTTGTCTAAGAGCAAATACCATATCTGTAGTGCTCCTATTAGCTCTGAAGCCGCACTGACTTTCAGGGAGAAGTTCTTTTGCAATAGCAGGAACTAATCTGTTCAGGAGTATCCTTGCAAGGATTTTTCCAGCAATGGAGAGCAGTGTTATACCTCAATAGTTTGAGCAATCAGATTTTGTTCCTTTTTTCTTATACAGGGTGATGATAACTGCATCTCGGAGATCTGATGGCAGTTCACCTTTTTCCCAGCAACTCACAAGGAGCTCATGGAATTTGGCATGGAGTACATAACCTCTGTGTTTCCAAGCTTCAGGTGGGATTCCATCAATCCTGGCTGCCTTGCCGTTTTTCATCTGCTGTATGGTTTTAATGGTTTCTTCCAAAGTGGGAGCCATGTCCAGTTCATATTTTATTGGTTGTTGTATTATATGTTGAATAGCTGAGCCTTTGACTTCTCGGTTGGCACCGAAGAGATTTTGGAAATGTTCAGCCCATCAATTCAGGATGGAGGCTTTGTCTGTGATTAGTGTTTGACCATTCGTACTATATAAGGAGCTTTGGACCTGGTAAGTAGGTCCAAACACTGCTTTAAGAGCTTCGTAGAATCCTCTGGAATCTCCCAGATCTGCACAACGTTGTGTCTTTTCTGCTAAATTGATCCACCACTTGTTCTGAATGTCTCAGAGTTTTTGTTGGAGTTTACTGCATGCGAGACGGAAGGCTACTTTTCTTACATGGCAAGATGGCTGAGTGAGGTGTGCTTGATGAGCAGTTCTCTTCTTTGCCAACAGCTCCTGGATCTCTTGGTTGTTTTCATCAAACCAGTCTTGGTTTTTCTTGCGGGAGAACCCGAGGGATTCTTCCGCAGACTGCAGGATACTGTTTTTGATATGTTGCCAAAGCACTGTAGGAGAAGAATCTAAAGGATGGACTTCAAGTTTCGATTGCAGATTTGCCTGGAAGTTATCTCTCATGGCAGCTTGTTGAAGATTGTTGACTTGGAGTCTCCTCTTTAAGATGCCATCCCTCTTAGGTTTGAGCTTAAGATGAAGATTTAGTTTGCATCTTACAAGGTGATGATCTGTTTGACATTCTGCACTGGGCATCACTCGAGTATGACGGACATCGCGAATGTCTCTTTGGCGCACCAGAACATAGTCAATGAGGTGCCAGTGTTTGGATCGGGGATGCATCCAGGTTGTCTTCAAACTATCTTTCTGCTGAAAGATAGTGTTTGTAATAATCAGTTGCTGTTCTGCACAAAATTCTAGCCGGAGGCGTCCGTTATCATTACAGTTTCCAACTCCACGCTTGCCTAGAACACCTTTCTAGGCTTCGAAGTTCTTACCTACTCTGGCATTGAAGTCACCAAGGATAATGATTTTATCTTCTGCAGGGACTTTTTGTATTAGATGGCATAGGTCTGAGTAGAATTTGTTTTTCTCCACAGGGTCGGCTTGCATAGTTGGGGCATATATACTAAAGAGCACAACATGAGGGAGGCGTAAGGAGATAATGCGATCAGAGTGACCTGTTGGCAGGGTTTCGAGTTTGGAGGCAATGGAGTTTTTAATCATAAAGCCTACTCCTGAAAGATGTTTTTCAGTTTTTGGTTTGCCAGACCAGTAGAGTGTATAGCTGGCACCGTGTTTCTTAAGGCTGCCTTCCTCATGGAGACGAACTTCACTAAGAGCAGCGATGTCTATGTCAAGTCGTGATAGTTCATGGGCTATTAGAGCAGAATGACGCTCAGGACGTCCACTGTCTGCAGAATCTTGCATGGTTCTGTTGTTCCAGCATGCAAGCGTCAGTCTGTTTGCACCTTTGGAGGCCGGTGCGTGCCTTTCTACCTTTGTTTTTGTTTGACCGCATCAGAAGATGCCCGTTGATCGCGGCTCGCCAACTAGGTGGATGGAGATGAGCTTTCTTTAGGCCACCTTTTCTAGGCCCCTCTCCGTATGGAGCAAGCAGTGCTCTCCTGAAAAGGCTGCTTGGTCATTCAGGATGCTGCCGAACAAGACTGTCATCTCCCGGTCAGTCTCGAGCGACCTATGTCCTGAACCGTCTGCATGCAGGGTTGGGTCTGCGGCTTCCAGTGCTTCTTTCACCTGCTGTTTCATCCCTCACCTATCGCTACAGGACTTTTTTTGTGGGGGGGATCGGATCGGATGTATCCTTCGAGCCTGTGCAATGGATTTTTCTGGTGAAGCGCAGCGTGCACAGAACTGGCCTCACCCTTTAAACCAGAGGTTCGTCTGCTGGGCCAAGCAAGCAAGGACGGTGGCAGCGAGATCCTCAGGTCGTAGGTTTGATTAGAGTTTCCTTCTCTTAGATGGTTTACCTTCCAGGGTTAGACAAGCACCATCTACCCGGGTTTGGGATTGGAGTTTTCCTTCTCCTAGGACGGTTGCCATAAGGCTAAAGAGCCCATACTGCCCTTTGACGCTCTTAGTCTGACCCTTCGGTTGTGACCTGTCTGGCATGGGAGGCCCTACCAGTGGCTATTTGTGCCACCACCAGCATAGCTCACCACTTCATTAGGGTACGCAAGCCTCTCCCCCACAACAAGGGGGCATCAATGGAGATGTACAAATATTGGGAACAAATATTGGGCCTGTTGTTTAGTCATCTAAACAGGTACAGTATATAGTCATGTACTTCAAAATTGTCAAAACAGTTGATCAAAAAATCCTGCGTCAACTGATCCATGGGTCAGTGTAAGTTCTGTACTTTAACTCTTATTTTAAAAAGTAACCTCCCCTGGTGAAAGGCAAGGGTGTAATTGCTCCTGGAAGCACTGAACCCCCTCTACTCTCTCATCCATCCAGCCTAGTGTGAGCACAAACAGTTATGCCTGATGGAATTTTGTAAGTTGTTTGGCATTCTTTTCCTTTGCTTCATCCTTCAGATCCTTTGTTACATGCCTCTAGGAGGTTTTACCTTTGACTTATCTGTGGGTCATATCAAAATCCTTAATGTTGGCCCCAAAATATGCCCTTGACTTATATATGAGGTCAACTTAATGTTGTGTATATACGGTATGTGTAGGAACAGGGTGGGAACATTTCTTTTCCTCTGTGCAAATACAACCCTGGTTTGCAGTTTGGGTGTGGGGGCAGTTGTTCAGTTTTCAGTCAGTATCCAGAGTTTTAAGTGAGCTTTGTTACCTGCTAGTTATTTTAAAGCAAAATACCATGAGAGAAGGCATGACTCATTAGAAAAGGGAATAATGCTAGGAAAGGTGTATAAATGTAAAAAGAGAGGAAGACAACATGATAGATGGATAGATTGTATTAGAAAGATCAGGGGTATGAATTTAAGGACCTAAGCAAAGCAGTGGAGGACAGGGAGTATTGGAGATGTTTCATCCACAGGGTCACCATGAGTCAGGATTGACTTGAAGGCAGTTAACAACAACAGCAAACCACCCCAACCAGTGCTTAGAGATCTTCCATGGATAGAAAAAACAGAGATTGCCTTTGAGAGATGGGGGTTTGCAAAAACAGGATTAGAGTACACATTGATCTTGTGGGCTGCATTTGCCCTATTCTATGCAGTAATTACAAGAAAAAGAAGAAGAAAAAGGATTTTCTCAGTTGCTTCTCCTAGGCTTCAGAACTCCCTCCATAGGGCGGCTATGATGGCTCCTTCCTTGGTCTCCTTCAGTACACATTTTCCTATTTTAAGAATCATAGAATCATAGAATCATAGAATCATAGAATCGTAGAGTTGGAAGAGACCACTAGGGCCATCCAGTCCAACCCCCTGCCATGCAGGAAATCCAAATCAAAGCATCCCTGACAGATGGCCATCCAGCCTCTGCTTAAAGACCTCCAAGGAAGGAGACTCTATCACCTTCCGAGGAAGTGCGTTCCACTGTCGAACAGCCCTTACTGTCAGGAAGTTCTTCCTAATGTTCAGGTGGAATCTCTTTTCCTGTATCTTGCATCCATTGTTCCGGGTCCTGTTCTCTGGAGCAGCAGAAAACAAGCTTGCTCCCTCCTCAATATGACATCCTTTCAAATATTTAAACAGGGCTATCATGTCACCTCTTAACCTTCTTTTCTCCAGGCTAAACATCCCCAGCTCCCTAAGTCGTTCCTCATAGGGCATGGTTTCCAGACCCTTCACCATTTTTGTCGCCCTCCTTTGGACACGCTCCAGTTTCTCAATGTCCTTTCTGAATTGTGGCGCCCAGAACTGGACACAATATTCTAGGTGGGGCCTGACCAAAGCAGAATACAGTGGGACTATTACTTCTCTTGATCTAGACACTATACTTCTATTAATGCAGCCCAAAATAGCATTGGCCTTTTTAGCTGCCGCATCACACTGTTCACTCATGTTCAACTTGTGGTCTACTTGGACTCCTAGATCCCTTTCACACGTAGTTTCATTCAGCCAGGTGTCACCCATCCTATATCTGTGCATTTTATTTTTCCGCCCTAAGTGCAATACCTTACATTTCTCTGTGTTGAATTTCATTTTGTTAGCTTTGGCCCAGCTTTCTAGTCTATTCAGGTCACTTTGAATCTTGATCCTGTCCTCTGGGGTATTAGCTATTCCCCCTAATTTGGTGTCATCTGCAAATTTGATTAGTATGCTCCCAATTCTGTCATCCAGGTCATTGATAAAGATGTTGAATAGCACTGGGCCCAGGACAGAGCCCTGTGGGACCCCACTGGTCACTTCTCTCCAGGATGAAAAGGAGCCATTGTTGAGCACCCTTTGGGTGCGGCCAGTCAACCAATTACAGATCCATTTAACAGTTCCTTTGTCTAGCCCACATTTTACAAGCTTGTTTGCAAGAATGTCATGGGAAACCTTGTCAAAGGCCTTACTGAAATCAAGATATATTATATCCACAGCATTCCCTTCGTCTACCAAACTGGTAATTTTATCAAAGAAAGAGATTAGATTTGTCTGGCATGACTTGTTTCTCTGAAACCCATGTTGAGTTTTTGTGATTATGGCATTGCCTTCTAGATGTTCACAGACTCTTTGTTTAATGATCTGCTCCAGAATCTTTCCTAGAACCGATGTCAGACTAACTGGACGATAATTGTTGGGATCCTCTTTTTTCCCCTTTTTGAAGATGGGGACAACGTTTGCCCTTCGCCAGTCTGCTGGGATCTCTCCTGTTCTCCAGGAGTTTTCAAATATGATTGCCAATGGCTCCGATATTACTTTTGCCAGTTCTTTTAATACCCTTGGATGGAGTTCATCTGGTCCCGGAGACTTAAATTCATTTAGATTAACAAGGTGTTCCTCTACTATCTCTTTACTTATTCTGTGCTGAAATTCCCCTATTCTGTTCTCTGCTCCATTATCCTCAGGTTGAGCACCCTTTGCCTTTTCTGAGAAGACTGAAGCAAAGAAGGTGTTGAGTAATTCTGCCTTTTCTCTATCTCCTGTTAGCATTTTGCCATCTTCTCCACGCAGTGGCCCTACCGTTTCTTTCTTCTTCCTCTTGCTGCGGATATATCCAAAAAAGCCCTTTTTATTGTTCTTAACCTCTCTAGCAAGCCTGAGTTCATTCTGCGCTTTAGCTTTTCTGACTTTACCCCTACACATGCCTGCTATTTCTTTGAATTCCTTTTTCGTGATTTCCCCCTTTTTCCATTTCTTATACATGTTCCGTTTCAAACTTAGCTCGGTTGAAAGTTCCTTAGTCATCCATCCTGGTTTCTTGAGACACCTCCCGTTTTTCTTTCTCACTGGAACTGTTTGAAATTGTGCCTTCAGTATCTCCCTTTTGAGAAAGTCCCATCCGTCCTGAACTCCTTTATCTTTTAGTATTTCTGACCATGGAATCGCCCTCAATACTTCTCTAAGTTTACTGAAATCTGCTCTCCTAAAGTCTAGGATGCGTGTCTGACTCTGCCTGGCTTCTCCTTTCCACTGTATTACAAACTCCAGGAGAACATGGTCACTTCCACCTAATGATCCCACCACTTGCACCCCATTAACCAAGTCATCCTTGTTGGTTAGGATCAGATCTAAAATAGCTGACCCCCTTGTTGCCTCTTCCACCTTTTGGACCATGAAATTGTCTTCCAGGCAAGTGAGGAATTTGCTAGACCTTGAGGATTTTGCTGAGTTTGACTTCCAGCAAATATCAGGATAGTTGAAGTCGCCTATCACTACTACATCTCTCTTTTCTGACTGTGTGGTCATCTGTTCTAGAAAGATATCATCCAATTCCTCAGTCTGACTTGGGGGTCTGTAGTAGACTCCCACCGTAACACCCTTGTTGTTTCCCTCCCCTTTGATTCTTATCCAGATGCTCTCCACCTGGCTTCCATGATTGATGCCCAGGATCTCTTCACTGGTGTAAATATCTCTGACATATAGTGCTATTCCTCCTCCTTTCCTGTTTGGCCTATTTCTCTTAATAAGGTTATACCCCTCTATTTCCACATTCCAACCATGAGACTCATCCCACCAGGTTTCAGTGATGCCTATTATATCATATTTGCTTTGTTGTACTAGGAGTTCGAGTTCATCTTGCTTATTTCCCATGCTCTGTGCATTAGTGTAGAGACATCGCAGACCATGGTTCCCTTTTACTTGCTGCCTGTGCAAGTTTTTTTGCCTCCCACTATTGGGTCCTTGCACTGTTTGCCTTGTTTCCTCTATGTCAGTTTGACTATTTTCGCCATCCCTTTTGCCTTCCTTAATATTGTCTCCCTTCCCCTCGGAACTCAGTTTAAAGCTCTCCTGATCAAGTTCTTGAGACTGTTGGCAAAAACATTTCTTCCAACTGGCGTGAGATGCAACCCGTCTGTTGCAAGAAGTCCCTCCTCATGGAACCGCAGCCCATGATCCAAGAATCCAAATCCCTCTCGGCGGCACCATCTGCGAAGCCAGTTGTTCACATCTGCTATTTTCCTCTCCCTTCCTGGACCATGCCCTTCAACTGGCAGAAGAGACGAGATGACAACCTGTACATCCATTCCTTTCAGCTTCCTACCAAGCGCCTCGTAATCCCTTTTGATGTTCTGAATGCTGTGTCTTGCAGTATCATTAGTTCCCATGTGGACCAAAAGGAAGGGGTATTGGTCAGTAGGCTTGACCAGTCTTGTCAGCCTCTCTGTCACATCCCGGATCTTTGCACCTGGAAGACAACACACCTCTCGAGACATCTTGTCAGGCCTACAAATCACTGCTTCTGTACCCCTCAGCAAGGAGTCCCCCACTACGACCACACGCCTCCTCCGAGGCTTAGCAGCGACTGTTTCCTCGGGTGGGACTCTCAGGCTCCCCTGCTCCGTCCCTGAAGTCTGTCCATGCTGCTCTTCTTCATCCTCCTTGATAAGGGAAAGCGCTTCGAATCGATTCTCTAGCTGCAAGCTCCCCGAACAATTCCTTCTTGGTTTACTTCTCTTTGTGACCTTCCTCCAGCTGTCTGCCTCCTCTGTTTGGCAAGTGACCTCTTCCACCCTAGCATCTTCCTCTGCATGGTACTCATCCAAGATGGTTAGTTCTATTGTGTCCAGGAAATCCTCTTGTTCCCTAATCTGCTGAAGTGTAGCTACTCTGGACTCCAGCTGCTGCACTTTCTCCTCCAAGAGTGCCACCAACTTGCACTTGGTGCATGTGAAGTTCTCCACTTCTGTAGGCAAGAAGAGAAACATCCCACAAGAGTTGCAGGTGACTGCGGCAGATCCCTCGTTGTCCATACTGCAAAGTCTAATGCCACTTGAGCAGAGTTGTTCAGTTAAAGGCTCTGGAAGGTGGTATATAAAGCTAGTCTGCTAGCTCCGCCCCCTTGTGACTCACAGATGTGACTCACAGAAGCTCCTCCCCTTCAGCAACAAGCACACGGTCTCAAGCACACGGTCCCAAAATGGCTGCCAAGCAGCTCCTCTCCTTCTCCTCTCTCTTGCCGGACTGTTCTGGAAGGCTCTGGAAGGTGGTATATAAAGCTAGTCTGCTAGCTCCGCCCCCTTGTGACTCACAGATGTGACTCACAGAAGCTCCTCCCCTTCAGCAACAAGCACACGGTCTCAAGCACACGGTCCCAAAATGGCTGCCAAGCAGCTCCTCTCCTTCTCTCTCTGGCCGGACTGTTCTGGAAGGCTCTGGAAGGTGGTATATAAAGCTAGTCTGCTAGCTCCGCCCCCTTGTGACTCACAGATGTGACTCACAGAAGCTCCTCCCCTTCAGCAACAAGCACACGGTCTCAAGCACACGGTCCCAAAATGGCTGCCAAGCAGCTCCTCTCCTTCTCCTCTCTCTGGCCGGACTGTTCTGGAAGGCTCTGGAAGGTGGTATATAAAGCTAGTCTGCTAGCTCCGCCCCCTTGTGACTCACAGATGTGACTCACAGAAGCTCCTCCCCTTCAGCAACAAGCACACGGTCTCAAGCACACGGTCCCAAAATGGCTGCCAAGCAGCTCCTCTCCTTCTCTCTCTGGCCGGACTGTTCTGGAAGGCTCTGGAAGGTGGTATATAAAGCTAGTCTGCTAGCTCCGCCCCCTTGTGACTCACAGATGTGACTCACAGAAGCTCCTCCCCTTCAGCAACAAGCACACGGTCTCAAGCACACGGTCCCAAAATGGCTGCCAAGCAGCTCCTCTCCTTCTCTCTCTGGCCGGACTGTTGAGGCTTTTAGGTATTGACTGGGATGGACTTTTAATGGTGTGGGTTTTTGAATGGGGGATTGTTCTTTGCCTTTTTAAAAATATCATGTCTTTAAAGACATTTTAAAATGCTTTTAATTTCTATAGATGGCTTAAAAATAACTTATATATGTTTACTGATTTTTGTATGCTTTAAATATGTTTTAGTTTTAATATTCTGTAAGATGCTTTGAGTCCCAATATTGAGAACGGGAAACAAATGAATAATGATAATCATAATATATTTCTATCTAATTTGGAGCAATTCAACACCTGGAGTTGGTGATAACTAACTTGCCATTATTCCCTAACCAAACTGACATTACAAAACCTTTCCTGTGGTTACCCAAGGTGTGATAAATGCTCCTTCTAACAGTTATCAACAAGTCCCCCAGAGGTTCAAAACCATTTGAATCATTTCCCAGGTCCCACCCACTCACACAATATATGTGTTGTAGCACCAATTCTTGGCACAATTACACTGAAGGTAAATATTTGGAGACGTAAATGACTGTGCTGAAAGAGACCCCTATCTTTATAAGCTAGTATTGCCTGGTAATGAAATGTGTAAATTGCTTCAGTTTAGAGATATTCTATTGGAAAGCTGTCCTCATAAATGGTACTTTTGTAAGGTGAAGGCTGAAAGTTAACAGCTGGGGTAAGGGGACACATGGGTTCCTGTTATGTTAAAGAAAAATACGAGTAGCAATTGCAGAAGGTTTAATGCTAGGAAGAAGGCAAAGAAATGAACTTTCCGAAAGCACTATAGGAATCTCTGAATGACTGCTGATGGATGTTGGTATATTGGGTTTATTTGGAATATGAGAATTAGTTACCCAATGGCACAGAATGGACCTTGGCTAAAGGTGAAATCTTTGTCATGAAAGAACAAAGTCCTTCATTTCCTGTTTTAGATGTTCTTGTAATATTGAAGCAACTTAAAGGCTCTTAGCCAAATATTGACTGTCTGTGGCGTTGACTTTACATCTTGAACTCTCTGAGTAGAGATGTTTGGTTTTTTTTATGTCTGAGTGCCTGCTTCTCTGGTAAGACAAAGCTTTAAGTAAAACAGGGTGTGTATGTCTGAATAATAGATTTTAAATCAGCTCTGTGCATGCTATTGATCTGAGACAAGCAGGGAGAGGGGCGTGGGCTAGAAATCTTCTGGCCCATGGTTTTGTGGTCCTGTTTTAATATATTGGCCTAAATCATAATATTTGCACTAACCAGAATAATTTTATTACTTCAGTCAAATTTACTAATGTGTTGATGCACTCTTCAGCAAATGATAGTAAGGATCTACCCCAATGAGACAAATCAACAGGATGGGAGTTCTGTTGGTACAGTAGTTGAAACTGCAGCCATTCACAGCCATAAGATTGTAAGTTTAATTCCAGGCAGGGTTCTAGGGTACACTTAGCCTTGCATCCTTCCATAGGTTGCTAAAATGAGCATCTAGCTTGTTGGGGGCAATCAGCTTACACATTGTAAACTGCTTAGGGAATGCTTAAGTGCACCAATAAGCAGTATAGAAATGTACTTGTTATTGCTAGTCATTCAATGGGCTTGTTTACACCTGTAAAACGTGTTGCATTCACCCTGAAGTTGGTGCTGGCACTCTCCATGATGGCTGACTATGTCTGGGGAGGATTTGTGGGTTTTGAGTCTTAGTCTGACTTTCTTCCAAAGTAAGAAAAGTTGGGGGAAACCCTGGAGTGGTTCTGGTTCTTTTGGCCAAGTGGATAGTTGGATCGGGTCCAATTCAGCCAATCTAGTTCTCCACATGACAAGATCCACACCATCCTCTTTACTCTGCATTGAGTAGTGAAGAGGATGCATTATTTTCAGAGCTGCCATTTTCACTGCTGCTTCTTTGCCAGCTGAGCTGTTCCCTGTGAGTGCTTGCCTGATACATTATCACTTCTGCTGTGGTCAGAATGGGACATCCATGCAATCAATGAAGAGGGGGTAGAATGACCCACCTACCTCTAGGCTAGCAGGTTAGATGTCTCCTAAAATGTCCAGCCATGCAATCTCAATTCCTCTTTTAGACCACCAGCAGTAGGAGAGGCGGCTGAAATCACATTCTGGATGCCTCATGGAGTGGTCACAGCCAGCTATATAGGGAGGTTGAGACTGCATGGCTGCGTGCCTCCTGGAGACATCCAACTATGTGATCAGGTAGGGGCCGATCTATCCCCTCTTCGTTGATCTCACGCTTTGACCTCACAGCTCCTGATTTTGACCTCAGCATAAGCTGGCTTGTCTACACTGGTGAAAAGGGCAGGCTTTACATGGGGCAAGCTTTACAGGGATTCTGTCCCAGTAGAAAGCAGCAGCAGCTTCAGAAACAGACTGCTGCTGCCATTTCATCATAGCAGGAGTTTGCTGTGAAAGCCTCTCTGGCACCCCACCACTTCTGCTGAGGCCAGTATGAGAAGTCTGTGTGATCAATGTGGACAAGGTAGACTGGATGTCTACAGGAGGCACCCAGACATAGGATTTCACAGGACACCCCTGCTATCATTGAGTAGGGTGTTACTAAACATTATTGAACAGTATAGCAGCAGTGATGGCATGGTGGACAGGGTCTCACAGGGAGCTGCTGCCATGAAGAAAGGGTGGTGGAGGAACTGAGTACATGGGCCAGCAAAGCTGATACAGTGTTGGCCCATCTAGCCGATGTACACACAACATTGAATGTACACACACAATAAATTCGGCCCAGTGTATGTGGTCACTGTTGTGATTTGTCAGGGGCCAATCTGGGGCATAATGCTCTGGACTGGGGCTGGTATGCCCATTATGTATTTGTGTCCATTAGCTATATATTAGGACCAGTCCAGAAGTGTGGGCTACTCCAGACCTGGCCTGTACATGCTGAAACTCAGTGCAGGCTATACTGCAGGCAGAAAATGGAAACTGTCACAGCACTCAGTGCCCATTTTGTCAAAATTAGAGCATGTAGTGTGTTTTTTAAAATAATGTTTTAAAAGTTTTAAATGCTGTTTTAAACTTGTTTTAAATGCTGTTTCTAAATATGTGTTTTTACATGGAAATTTAGTGCAATTGTCTTTTAATGTTTGTGTTAAACAGTTTTTAAAATTGTATTGTGCTTAATGCTGTACGCTGCCTTGAATCACATGCTGGGCCAGATATACATTAAATAAATACATGAATATAAGATGAGCCTTCATGGGTTAGACAAAAGGTCTACATAGTCAACTATTCCATTATCCCTTACTGAGCATGCATGAATAACAAAACAAAGAGAAAAGTGCCTATTGTTTATTTCAAAAATTGCTTATACAGGTTGAAGTGTTTTTTTGTTTTGTTTTGTTTTTTGTGGTACAGGAACCTATCCCTGTTCTTTCCATGTTATTTCTGTCTAGTTACCAAATATTTTGTTAAAGCAGCAATGCCCAGGAACACATCTACTTCATTTACAGATATATATTTTACACTTCTATCAATTCTCACTTTCTTTGACCTTTTTCTAAGCCTAACATGTAACTTTTCTTCACAGAGCAGTTGCTCCAGCTCTTTGTTCACTTTAGTTGACCTTCTCACAACCTTTTCTAGCTCTACAATAACCTACTTCCTTAATGTCCAGAAGATATACACAGCCTCATTTTATTTTCCTTTTCTAATCATACTCAGGGGCTTTCTAGATTGGCAGGAAAGTGTGACATGAAGTTGCCTTTTTCTTAATGCTTAGCAGCTGCACCACAGCCTTTAGATGGAGCTGCACTGTTCTGCAGTTTTTTAAAAAAGAAGCTGGGAAAACCAGCACCTTTTTAAAGGCGCTTCTTCTCCCCTAAAATGCAAAAAAAGCATTTTCATGGCACACTTTCCCTTTTTCTCATCTAAAGGCTAGAGTTTCATGCAGCCATGAACACACTTCTTTTTGCCAATCTAGAAAGCCCTTCTTTTTTTAAAACAGCAGTATGCTGGGTTGACACATTCATTTAAGAGACCAGCACCATAGCACCACTGATCCTGGTCTTGGGGTCATCATGGAAGACCAGAGCTTGGAAGTAATGAATAACAAGCAATATAATTACTATTAGGGATTGAAATCTCTATTACACCTTTGCACATGAAGACAAATAATTAACATAGTTTTCTCCATACTCTCTTCCCCTGAATTCTCATGATATTCAAGTTTTTGTCCTTGTGTGTAGGAAGGAATGAGAGCCACATGCCTTTGCTTTGTTCTTTGTCTCCCCCCGCCCCCATTGCTTTTGATGCTTATAAATAGAGAGAAAGCTTGGAAGCTTCCAATCATCACACTGCCTACTGTAGGTTAAAAAAAGGATATAAGTACCAAGGAAAAGCAATATATTTTATCATTCTTATATTTAAGAAAGTGGAAAACTAGAACACTCACCCATCCTAGAGACACCTTTATGAGAACCCTGGAGCTGTTTTAAAGAATTTCCTTACTTTGCATTTAGAATAAGTTTTAAAATAAATGTGTGTGTGTGTGTTTAAAGGAAAACACTGAAGGGCACCAACAGAATGTGGCAGATTTTGAGATATATTTCTCCAGGTTCAATTATAGGATTTCCCAGCCCAATGAGTAATCCACAAGGGTATAATTAAAGTAATGCCTCAAACTATATGGTATCCCTTATTTTTAAATGAAATATCCATTGAACAGTGGGAAAGCATGTTTCGATTCCATCTGCAGAAATGCTATTGATGTGCCACAATCCTATTCTCTTGCTTTCAAAAAGGATGTTGAAAAACAAATTTTAATGCAGTCCAAACAAGAGCATGTTGCAACATTAGAATCACAATCTGAAGAGTGTTTACCAGTGAAGTCCCACCCTAGCAGAGCGTTGTGTGATAGTTTGTTCATAGCTGAGAAGTTTCCAGCATGACAGCTGCGTCAGGAAAAATCCATTGAACAAATTATTCATACTAGTCAAACATATATTTTTTATGATAGCAATCAAAACCTTCTTGGCAGTTGAGGCTGATTGTGCTGCAGTTGAACGAAGATGTTACTGTATGATGCACAGAAGATTTGGAATTCTAATCAAAATGTGTGTTTTTTTACTCCGCAGTAGTAAGGGCAAACCTAAGAATAAAGAAAGCACCAGAAACAGCCATTAATGCAGGAAGCATGTAGTGGAACATGCTACATGGTACTGGAACATATATTGATTTTATCATCTGTGATATGTGTCTTTTGCTGTTTTGCATATCTGAAAAAGGAATACTAAGTTGTCATAATGGTAACAGATAAAATGAAGGGTAAGAGAGGATTATGCCATCAATAATTTTAAAAATAGAGACAAGAGAACAAATCCAGACATTTGGCAAAAAATAGTTTGGCAGATAAAACATTCCTGTGGTTTCTGTCATGGGGAAATGAATATTTAAATGGGATTTTTGTTGTTGTTATAAACAATAATGTACACACACCATCCTTCTCCTAACAAATTCATTTTCATTCCAGAAACAGAAAAAAGAGAATGAATTGAATTGTCCAGTTTTTCTTAAATCTTTCAATTGAAACTTTCCAATTCGTATGCAGTGGTTTTTGCTTTTCTCGGCCTTTTAAGTGGTTGCTCCCTCCTGTTAAAAGATACTATGTTAGGTCCATCATTTGTGGTCCCACCACCAGGAAAAGATGCTTTATTCCAGGGGTGGGAATCTTATAGCCTTCCAGATGTTTTCATAATCTAACTCCCAGCATTTTTCACCATAACCTGTGCTGGCTAGGGCTACTGGGAGTTACATTTTAGCACAATCTGGAAGACTGCACATGCTGACTGGTTGTAAACATGCTGTAAATTCTGAAAATTGCTGACATCATCTTGGAGTGATCTTCAGGAAAAGAGGGTATACAACTGCCATGAGTTTCAATGTTAACTTGTGCCTCTCCTAGCATAGATTTCACTCTGCAGGAGGGGGAGGGCTGAGTGCACATAATAAAGATTTGGCTTTCCCTGCCCACCAAAGCCACCTCTTCCTTCAAGTGCCATAATGCATCATCTATAGATAAGAACTGTATGTACTTTTCTTTTGTTTAGGAATGCACTGACATTGGAAAGTGCTGCCACACCTGGCAAGGGAGGTGGATGGCAAAT
Source organism: Urosaurus nigricauda (assembly GCA_034509955.1). Lineage (NCBI taxonomy): Eukaryota > Metazoa > Chordata > Lepidosauria > Squamata > Phrynosomatidae > Urosaurus > Urosaurus nigricauda. The sequence goes on along the minus strand of JAOEGL010000001.1, from coordinate 351,677,502 downwards.
CTCCTGCCTCTGAGTCCAAGGAGTAGGTGGCTGCTGCAGTGGGGAAGATGCCAGTGGAAGACCCATCAGCAGATGAGATAGATACCTCATATGGAAACATTTCCCCTTGGCCTCCTCCCCTCCCCAGTCATGCATCCCCCACAATCTGCAACCTGGACTGTGTCTCCCACAGCCCACAACCAGGGAAAGGGATAAATACCTGGAGGCCACCAGGTTGCACTGAGAAATCCATACACACATAAACACACACACACACACACACACACACATACACACATCTCTTTCAATCGCACCAAGCCTCCAAAGTTGCAGGCATGTGAGTGAAAGGGCCAAGGGGCTTGGGCATTTCCTGCAAAGTTAAGTGGATGTGCAAAAGATTAATGAACCAAGGCAAGCACAGACAATGTGTAAGCAGAAGAGCAAAACTATAATTTTTTGTGGAGATTTTGGGCTATGTAGCCATGTTCTAGAAGAGTTATTTTCTGACGTTTCGCCAGCATCTGTGGCTGGCATCTTCAGAGAATGATAGCTTGGATAAGGATTGGATATATATATCCTGTGTGACCCTGGGAAGGAAGAAGTGATTTACATGTGTATTGTTCTGTTGCTAATGGCAGTCCTCAGGGTGGGAGGATATGCAAACAAGGATTAATGTTTGCTGATTGGTGCTTATTGTCTGCTGGGAATCCCTGTCAGAAAGGAACTCTCCTAGAACATGGCTACATAGCCTGAAAGCTCCACAAAAAACTATGGATGCCGGCCATGAAAGCCTTCGACTCCACAAAAGAAGAGCTAAACCTTTAGCTTGCACAATGGAATTGTTCTGTTATTGGGCAAATGTGAGAAAAGTCATTAAAAAAAGAAGAAGGTCTGCCTGGCTTGCTTGCTTCCAATGACCCCTCACACACTTCCCCAACATCAGAGGCAGAATTCTCCCCTGGAAAAGAGATCCCTGATGGAAGGTTACATAATGAGTAGTGCATTCCTACAGAAGAACATGAGGAAGTGTCCTCCCCATCACTGTGTTTGGGTACATTATAGCCCTGCATTCTCTCTTATCCATAGTACCAAGGGTGCTAGAGAAACATACTTCAGATCATCTGCTTGGGATAGTGCAGAGGTTTGTTGCACACTGGAAGCCTGCCTTATTGAAACCCAAACAATCATAATACTCTGAGCTAGGTGCTTTGTGTATATTGTGGCATACCTATGGTGGCGCAGTGGTTAAATGCCTGTACTGCAGCCACTCACTCAAAACCATAAGGTGGCGAGTTCAACACCAGCAAAAGGGCTCAAGGTCGACTCAGGCTTGCATCCTTCCGAGGTCGCTAAAATGAGTACCCAGATTGTTGGGGGCATGTAGCTTACAGTTGTAAACCGCTTAGACACTGCTTAGGTGGTATGAAGCGGTATATAAATGAAGCTGTTTGTTTGTTTGTTTGTTTGTTTGAATGTTGTGTAAGTCCTCTTAGAAGGGCATGTTGACTCTGCCACTGCCACACAAAAAAATCTAATTTCAGACTTCCCTGTTGGAAAGCCTTGCTTTTTGTCCTACATTCTTCTGTAGTCTTCTGATAACCCTTGTTTTGCAAACCGAGAGCAACATTCTCAAAAATATCAATGTTTCTGTGGCTTTCCCTCAGTTGTTCTTGGACCTTGTCTTTACTCCACATGGGGATCAAGTTATTTGTGTCCTCCCTGCTCCACATGACAGCTCACCCCTTTTCCATGGCTCAGAAATGCCATTTTGTAAAGGGAAGCTGTAAGAGTAGGGTGAGTTTAAATGCTGATTTGGAAAGGTGAACTATGGTTTGTATGCAAATGTCTGCATTCAAACACTGAAGCAAAAAAGGCAACACCACATTTGCTGGACATCAATGAAAACAAAGGAGATAGTCTTCTGTAGTGACCCACTGGTCTCAAAGTGGGCTTGAGGTAGGATCAGAGGATGGGATGTCCAACCATCCCATCCTCTGATCCCACCTCAATCCCACTTCGAGGCTCAAGCCAAATGTGTTATTTAAAAAAAATATTTCCAAAAATAACAGAGTAAAATCATATTAAAACACTCAGGTATCAAAAATAAGTGTTTTCCCTTCAAAATTGGAGGAATGTAATTTGTTCTTTTTTTTCATTTTTTTTAAATTTTTCTTTTTATCAATTAAACATAAACATAAAAGAAAAACATACAGCAACTCTAATTACATGTATAACAGAATATATAGCACATCTGATTATTAGTAGTCAATTATTTATAGTTTTCTCTTTCTATGTAACTTCCAAACGTCATCCCAGCAAATGAGACCCTGTATAATCAATCAAACTGGATTTCCAATTCAATTCTCAAACATGATATTTTTTCTATTCCTTAATAAAAACACCAATAGAGAAAATTAAAGAACCCAAAAATAGAAGTGTCTTGAAATCTAAACACGATATAGATTCCAAATCATCCCACTGTAGATCCTTGGATATATACATGCTGTTGAGTTTTTAAGACCATCTCTGTCTACAAGCTGAAATGATAGGGGACCATTGAGTCTCTATTGACTCTAAATCCTTATTATTCAGAAGGGCCGTCAGTTTGTCCATTTCAACCATCTCTGTAATCTTTGTTAACCAATCATCTAGACTGGGTGCTTGTTCGCTTTTCCGTAATTTGTTCTAACAAGACTGGGGTCAAGGTGAGGATGAATTATTTTGAATGTGTCAATACAACCTAAGTCTTGGTCCAAGTATACACTTCTGAGCAGTGACATCAAGACCCAAATTCTCAGGTGTTAAGGCTTATTGTCCTTAGAGAATTTCTTCCAATAGAGGATGTTTTCAAAATAGAGGACAAGTCTGTGGGAGAGCTTCATAATAGTAGACTACCCTCAAAAATCAGACAACTACCACGTCCGCATTGCTGTGAACTGTGAATGGCAGAGCATAAGCTGAACAGGTTCTTGTGTTTTTATCTTACTTCCTGCATTCATTTGGAAATCTGCATGTATGCATCAGCCTCCTAACAATTTTCCATGTAATTTGTTTATTTGCACCAAAACCACTAGTAACAAATCTATCTATATCCATGAAATCTGTCCATAGATTTGTGCTAACTGCCATATTGTGTGTTTCATTTTCCCTTCCATGTTCCTTTTGATGTTCCTCTCCTTTGATTCTTTATTCTTAGAAAGCTGGAACTTGCTTCTTAACTTTGATCTTCAAACCAATTTATGACACACTTGGGACCTTCATTACCTGGCTTTGAGTGGTACAGTGCCTTGTATGTTGAGTTTAGCAGTGGCATTTCAGGGCTGAAATCCAAGTTTGTCCTGGAAGTCATGGACTGCTTTAGATACAGAGTGAAACTTTATAAAATATTAGCAATCTGTGGTAATTCAGAGTTGTTATTTATTTTCAATGTGTTTCTGGGCACATGAACATGCAGAAGAGGAAGGAAGGGGGGGGTGAGAAAAACAGCCCTGCTCTTACAAAAAAAGCAAACCCAGTGGGCTCAATAAGTTAAGATATAAAACAGGTTTCAACAGAAAATTCAGACAGTAGAGATTATTGACAGATGGGAAAGATAGTTGCTGCTATTCAAGTGTAGGGGATGGCCAAAAGGAAGTATTACTTCACAAAGTGGACAGTTTAACTATTGAACTACCCTTGTCCATCCACATTCACTGGAGTTAAGGGCACAGGACAAGGTTCCCCATGACATTCTTCAAAAAACAAAACAAAACAAAACAAAAACACTGGGCCCAGTGCTATTCAATATCTTTATTAATGACTCGGATGACAGAATTGGGGGCATACTTATCAAATTTGCAGATGACACCAAATTAGGAGGAGTAGCCAATACTCCAGAAGACAGGATCAAAATTCAAAATGACCTGAATAGACTAGAAAGCTGGGCCAATGCTAACAAAATGAAATTCAATGCAGAGAAATGTAAGGTACTGCACTTAGGACGCAAAAATGAAATGCACAGATATATGATGGGGGACATCTGGCTGAATGAAACTATGTGTGGAAGGGATCTAAGAGTCCAAGTAGACCATAAGCTGAACATGAGTCAACAGTGCGATGCGGCAGCTAAAAAGGCCAATGCTATTTTAGGCTGCATCAATAGAAGTATAGTGTCTAGATCAAAGGAAGTAATAGTGCCACTCTATTCTGCTTTGGTGAGGCCCCACCTGGAATACTGTGTCCAGTTCTGGGCATGACAATTCAAAAAGGATGTGGAGAAACTCAAGCGGGTCCAAAAGAGGGCAACTAAGATGGTGAAGGGTCTGGAAACCATGCCCTATGAGGAACGACTTAGAGAGCTGGGGATGTTTAGCCTGGAGAAGAGAAGGTTAAGAGGTGATATGATAGCCCTGTTTAAATATTTGAAGGGATGTCATATTGAGGAGGGAGCAAGCTTGTTTTCTGCTGCTGCAGAGACTAGAACACGGAACAATGGATGCAAGCTGCAGGAAAAGAGATTCCACCTCAACATTAGGAGGAACATCCTGATCAGCCCTGGTGGTGCAGTGGTTAAATGCCTGTACTGCAGCCACTCACTCAAAACCAGAAGGTGGCGAGTTCAAGACCAGCAAAGGGCTGAAGCTTGACTCAGGCTTGCATCCTTCCGAGGTCGCTAAAATGAGTACCCAGATTGTTGGGGGCAAATAGCTTACAATTGTAAATGAAGCTGTTTGTTTAACAAATTGTAAGCCGCTCTGATAGTCTTGGCTGAAGAGCGGGGTATAAATAATAATAATAATAATAATAATATAATAATAGTAAGGGCTGTTCGACAGTGGAACACACTCCCTCGGAGTGTAGTGGAGTCTCCGTCCTTGGAGGTCTTTAAGTAGAGGCTGGATGGCCATCTGTCGGGGATACTTTGACTGGGAGTTTCTGCATGGCAGGGGGTTGGACTGGATGGCCCTTGTGGTCTCTTCCAACTCTATGATTCTATGATTCTATGATCCCTGTGAATGTGGAAAAACCACAAATAACAGATGGGCAGATGCTGGACTACCACTATGTTTTTACCTGAGAGAAAGCCTCTCTAAGAATTTCTGGGTCCTCCAGTGCAACTCTGTAGTCAACATCTACCAGATATTGACCATAAAATTGTGCTGGAGGAGCTACACATGCCTAGTAGAGTTTTTTTGGTGGGATTTTTGGGCTTTGTGGTAATTTTCTAGAAGAATTTCTTCCTGACATTTCGTCAGCATCTGTGGGTGACATCTTCAGAGAAAGATCTTCTCTTAAGATCCCAGCCACAGATGCTGGCAAAACGTCAGGAAGGAAGTCTTCTAGAACATGGCCACATAGTCTGAAAACCCCACAAAAAACTATGGATGCGGGCCATGAAAGCCTTCGACTCCACGCCTAGTGAAGTGTTCTCTCTAGGAATCTCTAGGTCCTTCCATGTGGTTTTTCGTTAAAGTTGACCACAGAGTTGCACTGGAGGACCTAGATATCCCTAGAGACAGCATATTAATAAAATCCATGACTAATCAAAGCTGCAAAAGTCAAAGCGACAAGTGTAATTCCACAAGAGGTTATGTTGGCCACCAGCTTCAATGACTTTAAAATGGTATTACATGAATTCTTGTACTATAAACCTATCAGTGGCTACTATTCTTGGTCATATATATTTTTCACAGTTATCAGATGCCATATAGCTTTGAAGACTACACACAAGAGAACACAACTGAGTTGTTGCTCTCATGTCCTATTTGTGCCCTCCCTAGATATACCTTGTTAACTCCTTGAAGGACAGATGCTGGACTACAAAAGGATTTATTCTGATCCATCATGGCTATTCCTGTAATCCTGTCTTATAGTCAGTCCAAGAAGATACATATGAAGGAGGTACAATGTTTAAATCATCAATGAAGAAATGAATGACATTTGTATTTTATTTTATTTATAGCCCTCCTTTTTCCCAATATGGGACCCAAGATAGCTCACAATATGAATTTAAACAAAATACAGTCAAAATAACAGAGAATCCTAAAGTTAAACAATAAAACCAAAAATCATATTTTAAAAAAATACTTTAAACCAGTGGTTTCTGATGGTCTTAGGAACCAAGACACCACAATTTTATGGTTGGGAGTCACCACAACATGAGGAACTGCATTAAAGAGTCATGACATTAGGCAGGTTGAGAACCACTGCTTTAAACCAATATAAAAAGGCTGCTAAAAATGATAGAGATAGAACACATTCCCAATTAAAAGACTTTCTGCATTAGTCAATGAACATTCAAAGACCTGAAAATAGCAGAAAGCTCTTTCCTTGCTAATTGGAGAGGCCTTTCTCTCTGTCCCCACCACCTTCTCAGGCTCAATTACTGCAAACAAGAAAAAAGACATTCTCAGCTGTTGATCCCAGACTTTGGAACTCCCTCCCTAGAGAGGCCAGGATAGTCTTAATCCTTGCTTTCTTTTCATCAGCAAGTCAATACATTTATGTGCTGTCAGGTTTCAACAGGTTTTAATATTTTAATGTTTATTGTTTTAACTTCATAAATTGTTTAATTTTTAAAAACATCTTCAACATCCCTTATCCCAAATGCTTGGGATTTTGGATTTTTTTGGGGGGAAGGGATTTTGGAATACCAGTATTTGCATATACATACATGATGTGATATCTTGAGGATGGGATCCAAGTCTAAACACAAAAATCATTTATATTTTAATATACACTTTATACCAGTGATGGAGAAACTTTTAAGTGGCCTAGTGACCAAACTAAAAGGTCTTCTGGCATCAGGTGTTGCCCAGTGCTGGGGGCAGGACTTCTGCCTTCCAGGAGCTGGACTTCCTCCCCTGCCCTCCTGGGCCTTCAGCTGCATCTCCAGAGACAGCTGAAGACCCAGAGAGGTGGGGAAAGAAGAGGAAAATGTGAACACCTCCTCCTCCCATTGCATCATCCCTGGGCTCCAGCTGCCTCCAAAAGCTATACTTTTATACTATATTTATACTTTTATTAATGTTTTTATATTGTTTTAAATTTGTAATGTTTTAAATACATTGCTATCTGTATATTCAAATACATTGCTTGAGTCATTATCGGGAAAAAGGTGGGATATATTGTACCTTTCTCCTGATAATGACTCAGGGCAGATAACAATGTATTTAAAAAATACAGAATGCAGATGATGATGATGATGATGATGATAGTGGCCTGCAGAAAGAGAGGAGAGAGAAGGTCAGTCTAGATTCCTGGGGTGATCGAGAAAAGAAACAGTCTTAAAACTCAGGTAGGCTTATACTGGGAGATATTGTTTTTCAGAAACTATGGCCATACAGGACTTTATAGGTCATAACCAGCATTTTGCATTGTGCCTGACATTAAACCAGAAGTCAGAGAAACTTGTTTCAACAGGGGAATTACATGTTCCCTGTAACAAGCTGGAGTCAGCAGCCTGGCCATGACAGCTTCTGAACATTTTCCAAAGGCAGCTCAATGTAGAAGGGACATTGAGTGACACAACTGAAAAGTTGATCAACTACTGAGAGATATTTTGTAGAAAACAACATTCTCATCCAGAACAATACCCTGTTTTGAGAAAATGTTGTTTTTCTCTTTCAGCAGATTTTTCACAGAGAGTCCAAAAGTGTGCATGTGTGTGGGGGAATCAAAAAATGCACTAAATATGACCTCACCCACCAGTTTTGAAGTTATTTGTACTAATACATGTGAATGAAATTGGCAAAAAAATATTATCACTCATCTTTATCCAATCAGTCTCTTCCCCCTTTGTACCATCTCACTTCACAAAAGGGGGAAAAAAAGGGAATGGGGGGGGGGGGTAGGGTGGTGTTGAATCTAAAAGTAGTGCTGGAATCTATGAAAAACATTATCATAGTATATAAAAACTTCAGTGTTTCATCTATTTTGTTCAAGGATAAAGCGCATCCCTATGAAACTATTGATAGTATTTGGGAATTTCTATCTTTAAAAGCCATATATTTTTTAATTTGTCACAAAAATCATGTAATTTGCAAACCAGTTAACTCCTTCACAGAGACTTTCAAGCCAATAAATTTCAGGTTTCAGATCAATCCATCCAGGGAGTATTGTATTGTTGTTGTTATGTGACTTCAAGTTGTTTCCAACTTATGGTGACCTTAAGGAGACCCTATCAGAGGGGTTTCTTGGTAAGACTTGTTTAGAGAAGGTTTACCCTTGCCTTCCTCTGAGGCTGAGAGCATGTGTCTTGCCCAATGTCACCCACTGGATTTCCACTGCTGAGCAGGGATTCAAAGTTTGGTCTCCAGAGTCATAGATCTCCCTGCTTATTCTGGCTAATAGTATTGTATTAGATAACTTTCAGTTTTACTTTCATATATTTCAAGTTTGCAAATTTTGTGGGGTTTTTTTCCTTTTATATATATATATATATATATATATACACTTTTGTAAAAATCTGAGGTTACTCTCCGAGCCAGACATTACTTTCCCTTCAAGCACTGATGATGATATACGTGCGCAAGCATGCCTGACATATTAGCCATAATAATGCTATACCATACTGGCAGTGGAATTTATATACACTAGAAGAATGTAGAAGATTTAACAGAACCATTAAATCTTTCAAGTCTGGGAGTCAATTTTCATCAGTGACAACAAAAGAAAAAAATGGTGATAGGAGTTCAAATGCAGAAATGGAAAACGATCCTCACATATTTCCAGTGAGAATGTGTATTAAGACACCACCTCCAAAATGGTCAACCATTGAAAGATCTTTTGTATTTGAAGGTTTTGTGAAAATAACTTTTGAAATTATTTTTTTCTTGAGCACAAAAATGAAATAAACAAAAATTTGCATCCTTACCTAAGTGTGACCACCTTATGAATGGTGAAATTTAAAGGGTCTTGGCATGCTTCTTGTTTTTTAACCAGGGTTTGCTATTTCATAATCAGCTTGTGATATTTATTTTGATGCTGAACCAAATTAGTTAATTGCTGCAGGTCAGTTGTTGTTGTGTACCTTCCAGTCATTTCTGAGTTACGGTGACCCTATGGTGAACCTATCATGAGGTTTTCTTAATCAGGTTTGTTCAGAGAGGGTTTGCTATTGCCTTCCTCTAAGGTTGAGAGTGTGTGACTTATCCAAGGCCCCCAGTGGTATTTCACGGCTAAGCAGGGATTCAAACTCTGGTCTCTAGAGTCCTAGTCAGGCATTCAAACCACTGCACCATATTGGCTCTTGGGAGCTACAGTTGAAGGTGCCCACCAACACAGAGGGGTGTGTGTAAGAGAGAGATCTTCTGGCCTACTTTACAGAGGAGAATATTCAACCTGAATGCATCTATTTAAAGGGCTGTACTTTCCAAGTTTGTTTTAAAGAAGAAAAAGATCAGAGAGAATGTGAACTTCACCATCAGCAGTTAGCAGCTGGATGGCAGACATTGGCTAGAATCCTGTTGGGGGTTTATGCTTGTGTAACTGTCAAGTTATGCAAGTGGCTTGACTTTTTTAAAAGGTATGTGCTGGGTTAAATTATTCATTCTCACATGGTAGAATGAATAATTTAATCAGTTTTCTCCCCATTGTCAAATGTCTTCAAACATTATGCAGTTTTTCCAAGATGTTTTACATGAGGAAAAAGTCTTGAGCAGGAGATTGCTCTGGCTAACCCCCATGCAACATTAGTGGAGAGGCATCCATGGCTACAGCCTTTCAGATCCTCTGCTGTCATGATGATGATGATGATGATGATGATGATGATGAAAAATCTTTCTTGCCTCTCCTCAAGGCCCGAGGTAGGGTCTAGCATGTTAAATTACAAAACACAATTAAAAACACATTTAAAATGCAACACCATAAAATCATTAAAATATACTCATAAGAGTTCATATACAGATTAAAAATCATGATTTAAAGTTGACTGGATGGGCCTGTTGGAAGAGATATGTATTTAATGCTATTTCAAATGCAGTCAGTATTTTCACTGTTGTGTCTCTTCCAGCAGGTCATTCTGCAGTTTTAGGACAGCAGATGAAAAGGTCCTTTGGGAAAGCGTTGCAAGTCTAGTTGTGCCGTCGTGCCCGGGCTATATGGTTTTGAGGGAACGTGGACGTGGTGATTCTCTTCCCGGGGGATTGCTTCTTGCCCTCCTTTAGAAACTTTGGGATTCCCAAGAACCAAACCAAACAGCTACTTTAGCAAAGGGGGTTTCTTCTCTTTATTAAACAAACAACAGAAAGCTTACTTTAGAGTCCTAAGTAACTGTGGTCCTGGGAACTAAGCCGGATGGCTCACCAAAGTCTCTCTCTCTATTCGACTTTAAGGCAAGGGTGCTCAAAGTCTCAGCCAGATGAAGTCAGGGAACCTTCCTCTGTTGTCAACTGGCTGTTTGAAGGCTGAAGAATTGTGTGCTGGAAGATGGCTTGACCAAGGCCTGGCTAGCACACCCTCCAACACACCCACTCTGTAGAGTCTCTGGCAGTCCAAAGAGAGGAAAGATGGCTTCCCCTTTCCAGGTTCCCAGGAAAAGGGGAGGAGCAAGCTTGAATATTGAACACACAAACAATAATTGGCACTCAAACCTTTAACAAGTTACAAAACATAAAAACAGTGCAAAAAGGGCTTTGGAACTTAAACTCTTTGCAAACTAAGCAGAATGCAGCATGTCACAAATGCAAACCTCTAAACTCAAAGTTTTAAAAGCAGAAGGTGCTTGCTGTGCCATCACACTAGTCCTGGGCAGCAGAAGCAAATGCTTCCCAGAGGACCTGAGTGTACAGGACAAATTGTGTGGGAGAAGGCGATTCTGTAGGTAACCTGAATCCAAACTATGTAAGGCTTTAAAGGTAATAACCAACACTTTGTACTTTGCCTGGAAAATAACCAGCAGCCAGTTGAGTGATTTTAAGATCAGTGTGATGTGATCACTCCTGGATGTACCCACAATCAGTCTGGCTGCCAAATTCTGAATCAGTTGGAGTTTCTGGACTTGGTACAAAGGTAGCCCAATGTAGAGTGCATTGCAGAAGTCCAGCTTTACCAGTGCACACATTACCATCTTTAGTTCCTCCAATTCTAGGAAAGGGCACAGTTGGCCATCTAGTGCAGCACTGGAAGGGGGGAGACCACCATGGATCTAAAGACTACAGTTTTCCAGGATCCTTTTCTGTCTCTCCCATGCCCACTTACCATGATACCATGAGAAACCAATTAACTGGGGGACAAAAGAAGAAAGGGGCTTATGGAAGATTCTCTTACTGGGGTTTTTGGATAGACAAAAAGTCCTAATGTCATCCCTCACAAGCATTCAAATATTCTTTCTATCCCTGCTATTTTCTAGATTTAATATGCAATCTTAGTACCTAAATACACAATCAAGATAGCATATGCAAACTTTCCCTCAGGTTGTATAATTGTCCATGGAAATCCTTTGTCCAGCAACTTGGACACTGGCCCCATGTAGTCTTCTGGAGTTACACCAATGTGAGTTAAGTTATATTTTCCCCAAATGGTCTCTGTAAATTTTAGGCATTACTTATAATTTGCCAGTAGATATATATGAGAGCCAGCATGGTGTAGTGGTTTGAGTGTTGGACTAGGACTCTGGAGACCAGGGTTTGATTCCCAGCTTGTCCATGAAACCCACTGGGTAGCCTTGGGAAAGTCACATGCTCTCAGCCTCAGGGGAAGGCAATGGCAACCTCCACCCCCTGAACAATTCTTGGCAAGAAAACCCCATGAGAGGGTTGCCTTAGAGTCACCTAACGGATGTCGGAAACTACAGAACAACAACAAACAGATACATTAGCATATGCACATTTTATTAAATCAGTATCCTGTGTCCCTTACCTGGGGATGCCTCTCCTTTTTAGAGCTGAGAAGACTTGTAACTGGAGACCTAAACAAGGCTATTGCCAGAAAGTAATCATTTACATACAAATTATATCAACAGAAAAAATGCTACACAATTACAGCACTATGGTTCCACTTTGTTCATAATGACGGTATCCCATGGAATCCTGGGACCTGCAGTTTGGGAACAGATATTTACAATTCTCAGTCCGAGAGCTTAAGTACCTCACCAAACAAAATATCCCAGGATTCCCTAGGATGTAGCCATGGTAGTTAAAGTGGAATTATAGCACTATAACTATGCTTTATCACACTAGGGGGCAAACAGGATTTAAATGAGAGTTAAACGAGAGTTAAACAGGAAATGCCTGATGTTTATCATATGACATTTCCTGTTTAACTCTCGTTTAATTCTCGTTTAAATCCTGTTTGCCCCCTAGTGTGATAAAGCAGTATGTAGTACAAAAAGGTCCAGGAAGAAAGAGGATATTTTATTATAGTGTGAGGAAATGATTAATATTTCCTCCAAACCTTTAATAAATGTACATAGAATGTAAATACTATATTGAAGCATCTAGTGCAAATGACTTGATTTACAATCTTGCTTCAATTGTTGTTTAAATTGCAGCTCTATGGAAAGAGACCAGTTTAAAACCAAAACACTGCTCTTCCTAACTATATATTGATTTTTGGTCTGAAGCTCTTAGTCTTAGGCAGTCCATGCCATTCCTCACACTCACTGTTTCCCTTGGGAGGCTGATCACTTTCGTTCCTAGCCAAGCGAGCAGTGTTTGGTACAATTGTTGCTAAGGAGTTGTTAACGAATGAAAGGTCAGAAAATATGAAGACCTTTCTCTCTCTTTTCAAAATCTGAGAACCCACTTGTCCTAAAAGTCTCTGCCTTCAGATTGCCATAAATCAACTGGTTTCTTTATCCTGTAAAGAAAAGTCTCCACATCTATTTACATAGACACTTGTTTTCTCCATTGTTTCTCTTATTACAATGGGTTTTCCTTACTAGTCTTTCTTTCTCTTTCTCCCCTCCCTCCCTCTTCATTTGGCTGATTTCCCAATGGAGAAGCCAAGAAGCAAAATTCTAGTTTCTGAGTGTCTCTGGAGAATCCATTCCATGTGGGTGTATGTGTATATGTGTGTTTACAAGTACAAACATTCTTGTGTGTATGTGTATATATGTGTGCCTTCAAGTCACTTGACCCAATGCTAGAAATCTGGTAACAAAGAAAATTTCACTGGGGAGCAAATTTGGTAATGTGTGTTTTGTTGTTTGCCTTCAAGTCATTTCCAACTTGAGCAAGATTTGTTCATTAGACAGGCCAAGAGAAGAGGAAGCAGAAGAAACAATGATGTTTGTATATATATATATGGGGGGGGGGGGGGACAGTTGAAGCTGTGTGGGGAAGATATATCTCTGGGGAAAGAGGAGGAGGAGTATCCGGGGTCAATTCTTAGAAAGAGTCCTTCATCTTGGAGTGGCTCCTTAAATTCAAATCTCTTCCTTTCCTCCTCCACATCAGTCTCTAGCCCAGAGCATGTGACCTCTGTAAACCCCCTACACCCACACCGGCTATGCCCCCTCCACTCCAACAAAAAAGGATTGAGAGTCCTTCCTCACCAGGGAGAAGTTTCTCCCTTTGTATCCAGTCAGCTGTTCCCAGTCAGCTTGGGAACAACAACTGAGCAGCTGGCTGAGCAGTAACTGAGAGGACTCTTGCCTGCACTGGCCTTTGCTGGAAAGGCAGCATGGATGAGAGGCTTCTCAGTTGCTACTCCCAAGGTGATTCTGCCCTTGTCCTCAGTGTCTTAAAGAGACCGTGATTTGTGCAGTCACAAAAAACAAAAACATATATACAATACAGGGTTCCCACTTTACAGGGCTCCCACTTTGCCATGAATGCTCCAGAGAATAGAAATGGAAATATTTTAAAATATTTTTTTTAAAAATGGAAGAAAAATAGTTGGTTTTTTTTTTTGTTTTGTTTTTTTTACCTACCAAGGAACCCTGACAAGATGAATCTTGAACTAACATAATCTTCACAATTTGGGTCTTATTCTACGTGAAAGTCACACATAGTTGTTTCCCACAGAAAATAGTATTCCTGCCCATGAGGCATCTTTTTTTGCAGCTTTTTTTTTTTTTTTTTGCACAGAAAATGATGTTTTTGAATGGAAATATTATTTTATATACAGGAAAAGCTATTTCCTTTGCTGAAAAAGGGTGCAATTGGAGATTTTCTATGAAAAATTCACACATTGTTGATTTGCAATTCCAACAGCTTTTTTGTCACAGCAAATAATGCTGTTTTCTATGCAAAATAACCACTTGCAAATTTTGTGCAAAATACATGCTGAATTACAAATAGGCTTCAAAAATTGTGATCTTCAAAGTCTCTTTTGTAATTGCATTGGGACTGATAATTTTGGAATCGGTGACGGGAATAGCCTGGGAGCTAATATTACTGTGATAAGGGGGCAGGGAAGGTATGGTGGTAACAGAGTGAACACATGTTACAAAAGAAGTAGGGATCGATGTTTAGTATCTATCCCTTCTTCAGTTCATTCTGTTTCCCAAGAAAGGTTGGAGAGCATACCAACTGTTCCACAATCCCTTAATCTGCTCCTCTGCAATGTCAGGTCGGCCAAGAGTAAGTCTCATATCATCCACGGCCTCCTTGTGGATGAACAGGCCAACCTGGCATGCTTTACTGAGACATGGCTGGGGGAAGCTATATGGGCGCAAGCCCTCCCAGCATGTTATACGGTCAGCGAGCAGATAAGAGAAAGTGGGCAGGGGCGGCAGCGTAGCAATAGTCCACAAGACCAACCTAACTCTGATCAGGAAACCTGTCCAGAAAACAACTCACATCGAGTGCTTGTACCTTAGCCTGAAGACCAGGGATAGTTTGAGGATTCTGTTGGTCTACCGGCCACCCCGTTGCCTAACAGACTCCCTGACCGAGCTGACTCAACTGGTCTCTGAGGAGCTGCTGCTGGAATTCCCCAGACTTTTGGTTCTGGGTGACTTCAACATCCCTCTCGAGACCAGCCCTTCTGATCTATCTGGAGCGGCTCAGGAGTTCATGGAATCCATGGCAAGCATGAACCTATCCCAAGTGGTCAACGGGCCTACCCATTGCACGGGTCATACACTCGATGGGATTTTTATTTTGGAACAGGGATATCCGTGGGCGGAGGTAACTAAAACCTCCACATTGTCATGGACGGATCATTTCCTGATCAAGATGGACCTTAAAGCTGCGCCTTATCCCCTCAGGGGTGGTGGACCCATTTGAATGGTCCGCCCTCAAAGGCTAATGGAACCGACTGGTTTCCAGAAGGCCCTAGAGGGTTTAATGGTTGGTAATGCCGGTGATTCTGTCGAAGCCTTGGTGAATACTTGGAACACCAATCTTCCCAAGGCTCTCAACTCAATCGCTCCTGAGCGTCCTCTCCAACCTGCTCCTAACTGCAAGCCTTGGTTCACAGATGAACTCAGGGAGATGAAGCGGGCTGGACGACAACTAAAATGCAGGTGGCAGAAGACTCGTCTCTTATCCAACAGAACTCGCCATAGGCAACAGGCTTTGCGTGCAGTGCGGAGATCCTTCTGCTCTGCACGCATTGCGTCTGCAGAGTCCTGCTCAGCAGAGCTGTTTAAGGTGGTGGGGGAGCTGACACAGGTTCCCCCTGCATCAAATCCCCTGCTTGACCCCACGACAGCCTGCTGTGATGCATTTAACACCTATTTTGCAGACAAAATCTCTTGGATAAGAGCCGACTTAGATGCCAATGTTTCAGCAGTATCTGTAAATGAGGCACCTAGCGACTCCATTGTTGTTACCTTACTGGATGAGTTTCAATCTATAAGTACTGATGACATGAACAAGCCCCTTGGAAGCGTGAGGAAGACGACCTGCTCTCTTGACCCATGTCCATCATGGCTGGTCGTCCAGAGAGGGGACACATTGAGGACATTCCTTCGGGATGTCATCAATGCTTCCCTCAGGGAGGGTATTGTTCCATCTTCTCTGAAGGAGGCAGCTGTAAGGCCTCTCCTGAAGAAACCCTCCCTTGATCCCCTGGACAGAAATAACTACAGACCAGTTTCCTTGCTTCCATTCTTAAGCAAGGTGATCTAGAGAGCAGTCGCCTTACAACTCCAAGCCATCTTGGATGAAACTGATTTTCCGGATCCCTTTCAAACTCCAGGATATGGAGTTGAGACTCCCATGGTTGCTCTGACAGATGACCTCCGCTTGAGCATCGACAGGGGTAGTGTGACCCAGCTGGTGCTCTTGGACCTCTCAGCAGCCTTTGACACTATAGATCATGCCATCCTTTTGGACCGACTGAGGGAGATGGGCATCGGAGGCACTGCTTTGCAATGATTCTGGTCCTTCCTCTCTGGCAGGTCCCAAAGGGTGAGGCTCGGGGAAAGTTGCTCCTCCAAAATTGAGCTTAATTGTGGTGTCCCTCAGGGTGCCATCCTGTCCCCAATGCTATTTAACATCTACATGAAGCCGCTGGGTGAGATCATCTGGAGGCATGGAGCGCAGTGTCATCAGTATGCTGATGACACTCAGATATACTTCTCCATGACAAGATCATCTGTTCAGACCTCTGATGGCGTCTCCTCTCTCAATGACTGCCTGGAAGCAGTAATGGATTGGATGAGGGAAAACAGATTGAGGCTCAATCCAGACAAAACGGAGGTACTGGCAGCCACCGGCCTGAAACCAGGTCTGGGAATACAACTCCAGGTCCTAGATGGAGTCACACTCTCCTCGAAGGACCCTGTTCGCCATCTGGGGGTACTTCTAAACTCATCACTCCACATGACTAGTCAGGTGAATGAGACTGTCAGGAGTGCCTGTTATCATCTTCGGCTGATACGCCAGCTGCGCCCTTTCCTGGAGATGAGGGAACTGGAAACTGTGGTACATGCTTTGGTCACCTCACATTTAGATTACTGCAATGCGCTCTACCTGGGGCTGCCCTTGTGCTTAACTCAGAAACTTCAACTGGTCCAAAACATGACAGCCAGACTAGTTACTGGAACATCCAGGAGGGAGAACATAACACCGGTGCTCAAATTCCTCCACTGGCTGCCAATCAGTTTCCGGGCACAGTACAAGGAGCTGGTTTTGACCTTTAAAGCCCTCCATGGCTTAGGTCCATCCTATCTTAGGGACCGCCTCCCCCCATAAGAGCCCCCTCTCACTCTTTGGTCCTCTGGGAGGAACTTACTACAACCTAAGAAAACTAAGCTGGCGCAGACCTCCCAGAAGGCCTTTTCCGCTGTTGCTCCCAGGCTATGGAATGGCCTGCCAGATGAGATTCGCCTTATTAAAACCTTATTAAAACCTGCCCTGGTGGCGCAGTGGTTAAATGCCTGTACTGCAGCCACTCACTCGAAACCATAAGGTGGAGAGTTCAAGACCAGCAAAGGGCTGAAACTCGACTCAGGCTTGCATTCTTCCGAGGTCACTAAAATGAGTACCCAGATTGTTGGGGGGCAAATAGCTTACAATTGTAAACCGCTTAGACACTTATTAAGGGTATGAAGCGGTATATAAATGAAGCTGTTTTGTTTTTTTCTTTTTGAATGGCTTTAAGAAAGCCACCAAGACATATCTCTTCCAGCAGGCCTTCCCTGAGAACGAGTAAACTGTCCATCAACTATAGTCCCTTTAGTTCTCACTTATTGAGACATGTAATACTCTTGAGGCCGCCCACTTTCTAATTTTAGAGCTGTCAATATTTAATATCCATCTTTTAATGTCTTACTGTTTAAATTCTACTCTTAGTTTAATCTATTTTTAAGGGGCGGGAGGGTAGACTGATGTGTTTTTTAATTGTATGTATTTTTAAATGTTGTACTCCGCCCCGATTGCTCACCAAGAGGAGTGGAATATAAATAAACATTAATTATTATTATTATTGGAAGAAGACTGCTAAAATTACTCATTGCTTTTTTGAGATGAAAGTACTTTTTCAGAAAGTAGGATCTTTACCATGAATCAAGTCTGGTCCACAGAAGAACATGATGACATGGTAGAATTCTGGAATGGAAGAATGTTGTGTTTTCCTTCAGGCCACAGGCAAGCCATCCCTTTTTCTTGTTTCCTTGACAGAGCCTAGAAATGGGAAGAGAGAATGGGAATTGAACTACCTCAACCACAAGCCAGTATGGATTATCTTCCCCAGGAATTATTAGCTACTCTGAGCGTGCATCTACACTATAGAATTGTGGCATTGTAGAATTGTAGAGCTGGAGGAAACATCAAAGGCCAGCCAGTCCAACCCCCTGACATGCAGGAATACACCATCAAAGCACACTTGATAGATTGCCACCCAGCCTCTGCTCAAAAACCTCCAAAGAAGTAAACTCCATCACACTCCAAGGGAGTGCATTCCACTGCTCAACAGCTTTTACTGTCTTTGGGGCAGTACAGACCACCCAAAAGGGGCAGTGTGTAGGCACTCCAAGAAGCACCAGAATGGGACCAGAACTGCCTCACCGGCAACCCCAGAGGCCCCGTTCTGGTGCTTCTCCAGGCCATGGAGAAGCGGCGAACTGCTGATTCTCCATGGCCTGGAAGAGGGGTGCAGCAGGCACCCTGGGCACCCACTGTACCCTGCAATCCAACGGGAGAAGGGGGCCACCGCCGTGGCTCCTTTCCCCTCAAGGTCTTTGGCGCAGCCGTGTAAAGGCTGCGCCAAGGACGAGCTGCTGAAACCCTAGGCACCTATGACGTCAGGTGTGAGCCGTATTGTATAAATGCAGCATGTGCCATGACATTATCATGTCATGCATGTATGGACATCACCATTTTAAAATGGTACCATCCATAAACACTAGGAGGAGGGAGAATGTAAATGGTGGAGTGTAAATTCTCTTGGAGAACAGGAGAAGTCCCAGCAGACTGGAGGAGGGCGAATGTTGTCCCCATGTTCAAATAGGGAAAAAAAGAGGATCCCAACAATTAACGTCTAGTTAGTCTGACATCAGTTCCAGGAAAGATTCTAGAGCAGATCATTAAGCAGAGAGTCTGTGAACATTTAGAAGCCAATGCCATAATCACAAAAAGTCAACATGGGTTTCAGAAACAAATGCCAAAGAAACCTGATCTCTCTCTCTCTCTCTCTCTCTCTCTCTCTCTCTCTCTCTTTAATATAAAATTACCAGCTTGGTAGATGAAGGGAATGCTGTGGATATAGTATACCTCGATTTCAGTAAGGCCTTTGACAAGGTTCCCCATGACATTCTTGCAAACAAGCTTGTAAAATGTGGGCTAAACAAGTTAACTGTTACATGGATTTGTAATTGGTTGACTGGCCGAACTCAAAGGGTGCTCAACAATGGCTCCTTTTCATCCTGGAGAGAAGTGACCAGTGGGGTTCCACTGGGCCCAGTGCTAATCTCTTTCTTTGATAAAATTACCAGTTTGGTAGACGAAGGGAATGCTGTGGATATAATATATCTTGATTTCAGTAAGGCCTTTGACAAGGTTTCCCATGACATTCTTGCAAACAAGCTTGTAAAATGTGGGCTAGACAAAGGAACTGTTAAATGGATCTGTAATTGGTTGACTGGCCGCACCCAAAGGGTGCTCAACAATGGCTCCTTTTCATCCTGGAGAGAAGTGACCAGTGGGGTTCCACTGGGCCCAGTGCTATTCAACATCTTTATTAATGATTTGGATGACAGAATTGGGGGCATACTTATCAAATTTGCAGATGACACTAAACTAGGAGGAGTAGCTAATACCCCAGAGGACAGGATCAAAATTCAAAATGACCTGAATAGATTAGAAAGCTGGGCCATTGCTAACAAAATGAAATTCAATGGAGAGAAATGTAAGGTTCTGCACTTAGGGTGTTAAAATGAAATGCACAGATATAAAATGGGGGACACCTGGCTGAATGAAACTATGTGTGAAAGGGATCTAGGAGTCCAAGTAGACCATAAGCTGAACATGAGTCAACAGTGCGATGCGGCAGCTAAAAAGGCCAATGCAATTTAGGCTGCATCAATAGAAGTATAGTGTCTAGATAAAGGGAAGTAATAGTGCCACTCTATTCTGCTTTGGTCAGGCCCGACCTGAAATACTGTGTCCAGTTCTGGGCACCACAATTCAAAAAAGATGTGGAGAAACTGGAGCATGTCCAAAGGAGGGCAACTAAGATGGTGAAGGGTCTGGAAACCATGCCCTATGAGGAATGCCTTAGGGAACTGGGCATGTTTAGCCTGGAGAAGAGAAGGTTAAGAGGTGATATGATAGCCCTGTTTAAATATTTGAAGGGATGTCATATTGAGGAGGGAGCAAGCTTGTTTTCTGCTGCTCCAGAGATTAGGACATGGAACAATGGATACAAATTGCAGGAAAAGAGATTCCACCTCAACATTAGGAGGAACTTCCTGACAGTAAGGGCTGTTCGACAGTGGAACACACTCCCTCGGAGTGTGGTGGAGTCTCCTTCCTTAGAGGTCTTTAAGCAGAGGATGGATGGCCATCTGTTGGGGATGCTTTGATGGCAGGGGGTTGGACTGGATGGCCCTTGTGGTCTCTTCCAACTCTATGATTCTATGATTCTATGATTGTATGGTGCACCCTCCCTAACCCTATTTATGCCCCACATGAGCCAGTAAGATCTTTTTAATCTTTAATCTTGGGCCAGTAAAATCTTTTTAATCTTTATGTGGAATCTCTTTTCCCATAGCCAAAATCCATTGCTCCAAGTCCTGTACTCTGGAGCTGCAGAAAACAAACTTGCTCTGTCTTCAGAATGGCATCCTTTCATATAGATAATGCAGTTTGATACTGCTTTAACTGCCATGGCTCCATCCTATAGAATCCTATAATTTGTAGTTTTCTGAGGCATCAGCACTCTTTGGCAGGGAAGGCTAAAAACCTTGTAACAAACTACAAATTTCATGATTCCATAAACAGAGATACAATGCTTTTGGTGTCAACCTCATTATTTCTACAGTAGATGCACCTTGAATTGGAATTATTCAGCCTGGAATTTCCCCAAATCAGTTGCACAGCCAAATGGATATCAAAGCTGTGAATCTGATTATGTCTCCCAACAAAGGTTTCTGGTTTTTGCACTTCTGCTAAGGGTTAAATATCCTGAACATGTAATTCACGGCACCTAGACAAGAAACATTTCCAGAATTCCTTTGAAGAGTCACTGACATTTAAATTTTTATTAAATTGGTTTAGTTAGGCCTCGATATGTCTTAGTATACCTTTTTCCTGTTGCACCTGATACTAACTGAAATAAAGAAGTTGGCAGCATGAGCTTTTGTAGACTTAAGTCTACTTCCTCAGATACATAAGTCTGCTTTCCTCCAAATGCATCTGAGGAAGTAACTTAAGTCTGCAAAAGCTCATGCTGCCAACTTCTTTATTTCAGTTAGTCTCAGAGGTGCTACATACATACTGATTTATTTATTCTACAGACTAGCACAGCTATGTCTTTGAATTTTCCCTATGGCTTTACACACAGCTTAAGCGAAATACATAAAAGACACTACAGTTGGTCTGAGGTTGAGCTCAGTTTAGCTGGACATATCAGATGTCAATGTTTGCCCTGTGGCCTGATACACTAGTCCAGACTTGCTGTTTCAACCATCTGTTTCACATACTGCCAAACATCAGCTTGCTTTTTTAAAAGCTTACTCACACACCACAATGCAAAGCCTAACCATAAACTTATCATCACATTATTATAGGTTTTCAACATGTAGGGTATCATTTTCTTTATTGCGTGATTCTCTTAGGTTGTGCTACCCTGTGAAATTCAAATAGGGAGACAGTGTCCCACAGTTTAAGACTGGTTCCCAGAGCTTGAATTCTACCAGTGGTTTTACTATTCTAAATCACATGACAGAAGGATGTAAAATGATGTTCCTGATTATAGCTATGTTTTGAGCACTATTGTTGTAGCAGCTGAACTTGTGGTGGCAAACACAGAGAGGAGAAACCCAAATGCCACTATGTGGCTGTAAAATGGACTGGAGATGATGGAATCTGCAGTGAGGAAATGGCAAGTGGGAAAAACTTGCCTAACACTTCCCTTCCCTGTGGTTTTCTTTTGGAAATCTTCTCCTCTCCCCTTATAATCTGGCAAACACAGCTGTGAAGTTGAAACTGAGAAAAGACAGAGAGACAGAGAGAAAGTAAAAAGCAGTTGTTAAGGCAAAGGTAAAATATCCTTGCATCCTATAAAAATTTTTATTTCTGTTTTTACCAATCATATGCAAATTTATAATCATATTGGAATTTTGTATCTCAAAACTGAAAAATCTACTGCTCAAAAATAGTTGGCATCTCTTACTAGCCTATATTTTATTAGGCATCAAATATGAAATGTCATAAATTGCCAATAGTCAAATGTGAAATACCAATCTATGTTGAGTCAAAGGCTTTCATGGCTGGCATCCATACTTTTTTGTGGAGCTTGTGGCCACATAGCCCGAAAGCTCCACAAAAAACTACCAATCTGTGTTATTTTCAGATATTGTTATAAAATGTGAATGCCCTCCATCTCTAACCTTTAAAGTGTGAACCTTTGGCCAGATGTTTTAGATTTCTATCCAGAAGCCCCAGCCAACATGATCAATGGTTCATGATTCTGGGAGCTCATTTACTAAGAACCAAGTCTCGCTGTAACCAACTGGGCATATGCTGAGGTTTGTAGTCTCAAGACTGTAAGGTTCATGCTAATTATAACAGCAAAAATACAAGCAGTATAACTGGTAATAAAGTTAGTAACAAATGTATTGATTACAAAAAATAAAATAAAATAAAAGCCAAAATAAATTCCTAAAGATATATTATTCTAGAATTAATAATTTTTATATGCTAAACTGTCCCCCACATCCCATGAGTCATAGAAACTTACAGGCTCTTGTCATAGATTTAAAAACAACACAATTCATATACCTAAACAATAACACATTTGAGTATGTCTGAACACAAGGCTACGTTTTCCATATCTTACTCATATCTAGAAGAAACCCATCAAAATTGACAGGGCACAAGTCAGTTGTGACTAAGGGATTTACTTTAGGTAAGACTAGCTTTGGACCCAAAGTGCCATAGTAGTTTGAGTGTTGGACTATAACTTTGGAGACTAGGGTTTGATTCCCAGCTTGGCCATGGAACTTATTGGGTAACCTTGGGCAAATCACATGCTCTCAGCCTCAGAGGAAGGCAGTGACAAACCTTGCAAAGAAAACCCCGTGATAGGTTCATCTTAGAGTTGCCATAAGTTGGAAATGACTTAAAGGCACAAAACAACAACAAAGCTTTGGATTTAGTGGTTACCTTTGCACACTTATAGAGTCTCCCTCTTAAACAGAAACTACTAATTTGTTTAGGGATAACCCTTTTGCTACCAAAAGGATAATCACTGAGGTTTACAATTATGGGAAACAATCTCTTCCCAATAAAGAATAACAAGCACACAAATTAACAATAAGACTGAAAAAGAAAAATAGTAGGAGAGAGTCCAATTTAATAAAAACAAAATTCAGTGTAAGGCCTGGCTGAACAACAATTATTTTCACTTGGTGTTTGAGTACCATAAAAGACAGGGACAGCCAAATGGATGGAAGAAAGATTTTCATCAGCGAGGTGCCACAGCTTGGAAGACTAACCTCTGAGCTCTAGAAGAAAGGACTGTCACCAGGGCAAATGGGAAATTTATTTATATTAAAATGGCTCAACTGTTTTTTTTTTAACTGAACAGACATCTCAATACAACTTGGTTAAAATGGGATAAAATCAATACAATCGTCCCCCGGGTTACGAAGGTAATCCGTTCCGGGATTACCTTCGTAACCCGGAAGCTTTCGTTTCCCGGGGGACCGCTATTGTAAATGGGCCATGTGGCCGATTTAAAGGGGCTGCACGGTTTTTTTCTTTCATATCCCGGGGGATCTTTCGGATCCCGGGGGATACTGTAGCGGTCCCGCCGGTTTCGGATCCCGGGGTTTTCGTAACCCGGGGGATTCGTAAGCCGGGGGACCACTGTATCAAATATAACTGTGATTAGAGCAGCACAGAAAGGGGCGGGGGAAGGTTAGTCCATAAAGGCCTGATCTAGATGGGCCTGAAGAGGTGCCTGAGTGGTGCCATTAGAGTTCAAGAGCGTGCAGCATTTGCACACTCACAAACCCTAACTTGTAATGGCGCCGTCGCCATTCCCAAATGCCGTTTAGACTGCGTTCGTAATGGCAGTGGTGCAACTGCAGAGCTGCTAGATGCAGCTCCACAGTTGTGCCAGCGGAAAGGCACACAATGGCGCCTTTTCCGTGGTTTGCCCGCTCCTTTTTTCCTGCAGAGCTTCACTGCAGCATCTAGCTGCTGCGGTGAAGCTCCGCAGCACAAAAAAAAAAAAAAAAAAAAAGTGGTGCCAGACCGCCCTTTTAGGGCGGTCTGTATCACCCCTCAGTTTCTACAAAGATGGGAGGAGGATTTTTATGACTTTTTTGTGTGATGTGGTGAAATTCATTACATTTATGGCTGGGATACACAGCGAAGATGAGGTGACTCAGTCTTGTGGGACCCCTTTCTTTCTTTTTAATTCCTTAAAATGCCATTTCACTTTTCTTAGCAACACTGAGTTTATTGTTGGAGGGAAGGGAGAGATGGCTGCCATATGTGCTGGTGGTCCAGGAAGCATTCAGCCTTCATTTTCAAAGGATGTAGGAGCTGGATGTCGAGATCAACCAGGAATGCTGACTTGACACTTTTAAATGGCTGGAAAGACAGGGCTAGAAAGCCATAGTGCAACCCTCAGTAATGTCATATCATTGCAAATACCTCCTCATCCAAATGTCTCTACCTCTTTCACAAACATCCATCCTTTCCTCATTCTTCAGGGACAGTTCTCCTTCTCCCCTTCCCTGTTGTTGTTGTTGTGGTTGTTGTCGTTGTTCAAATAATTTCTGACTTATGGAAACCCTAAGGTATCATGGGGTTTTCATGGCAAGCTTCTTCAGAGGGGGTTTCCCATTGCCACCCTCTGAGGTTGAGAGGGTGTGACTTGCCCAAGGTCACCTAGTGGGTTTCCATGCCTGAGCCAGGATTTGAACCCTCATCTCCAGAGCTATAGTCCAGCATTCAAACCATTCCACCATGCTCGTTCCTAGGCAGTTTACAATAGATAGACAATACATAGATAAGAATTAATAACAAAAAACCCATAGTTAAACATTCACAAAATACAAAAGTTAAAAATTGATTAAGTTATAAAAAATTAAGACCAGTTAAAAAGACAAAACCATATTTTAAAAAAACACAGTACAACAAAAAGAACAAATAGAAAGTCCAGCATATTGTTGAGAGGGCATGGGCCTTGTGCACTCATTCCTCAAAGGCCTGTCAAAACAGAAAGGTCTTTTTCACCCTTTTTCACCTGTCTGCAGAAAATAAGTAGGGATGGGAGGTTGTCAGTCCATCCTATAAGGGAAAGCAGTTGCATAGCCTGGGGTCAACCACTGAGAAGGCCCTCTCCAGTATTCCTATCCAATGTACCTGTGAGGTTGGTGGAACAGAGAGAAGGGCCTCACCAGCAATTTTCAATACATGGGAAGGTCCATAAGGGAAAATACAGTTCTGCAAATAACTTGGTTTAAATTGTATAGGGCTTTATAGTTCAAAACCTATTAACCAATCTGAACAAATTAACTAATGATTGGTACAAAACAGCCTTTACTATAGGGAATTCACAAAAGGTTTGATAAAGAAGAAGGTACAGTGAGCCCTTGGTATCCAGCAGGGTTTGGCTTCAAGACCCCCCCCCCCCCATAAAAAAAATCCATGGATGTTCAAGTCCCACTAAATACAATGGATAATAAAATGATGTCCCTTATATAACATTGGAATGTATATATTTTTGAATATTTTCAAGCCACACATGCTTGAATCTATGGATAAAGAATCCATGGATACAGAGGGCTGATTGTAAATGCAGCTCCTAAAAAGGAGATTCCAGATTTTAGATGCCACAGACTAGATATCTGTCTCTTCCATAATCACCTATCAGCCTTCAGTCAGTGGAAAGATCTCATGGGGCAGCAAACAGAATGGCACAGGAGCCATTTTGTGAGAGGAAACTTATTTTATGTGACAGTAGTGAAGCCCATTGCCAAAGGTGTGCTGGACTGGAGCCATTCAGAGAAAACTTGCACTGTGACCCAACCTAAATCAGTTGGTCAAGATGTCTTCTGGATAGGCGACACAGTATGTGTGAAACTAGAATGCCTCTTAAGGCACCCCCATCTTCTAGAAAGTATCATTTTGGGGTTTCCTCTTGCTAAAGGAGCTTCTCACAACTTTCACACACTGGAGTATTTACAGATGCAATTAGTGTTAAATAAATGTCTGGTGAACTCGAGTTTAGCAATTAGTAGCAAGCCTGATGTGCCATTGTATTTACCCCTTGCAAGGAAAATTGCCTGCCTCTCTGTGCTAACTGCATACCTTCAGAATTAGAGCACTGTCAGAAAGCAGGGCTGGGCTGGGCATTGCTTCTCACATTCCCCCCCCCTTCTCCCAATTAAAACTGGGATTAGCTAGTGGGGGCTGATCTCTGAATAGGATAGCATTTCACATTGATTATTAAACCACAGCCTTTGTGAAACAAATCCCTGCATTCAAAGACAACTTTGATATTTAAAGCTGCCTTGCTAACTTCAAAATCTGGGCCTGATTTTTTTTTTATAGAGGCCTATAAATAGCCATTTGACCAGTAACTGAAGAACCTTCAGCCTTTTCATTTCCTACTCTCAAGTTTACAATGTGTGAAACTTGCAGTGAATACCAGGGACAAAAGCTGCAAACGTGGCTCTTTAGGGAAAGGAAAACAAAACAAAAATCCCTCTGGGTATTCTTTTTCTCTCTCTTTTTCTCTTTCTTTCTTCTTTTCCTTTCTAAAAAAATCCCAGGAAGAGGAAAATGAATTTTACTTGCCTGTGAAAAAACTGAGAGGGTAGGTAACCGTACACCAGAGAACAGCTTGACCCTCCTGATTCACAAACATGATGGCCTTGCCAGACCTGTTGTTTCAATCACAGGTGCAAAGTGGATGTCAGGATATTTTCTTCATTTATTTGAAATGTTGACTTTATAGAATTGCCCTTCACCTATTTGGTGCCAGTGTGGGTTTTAAAAATGAATATATCAAGAAACAAGACACCTATCAATTGAAACAACCACCACCAAACAAAACAAAACAAAACAAAACAGAGCCACTAGCAAGATTGTAGCACACAGTTGTAAAGTTCCCTGTAAAACACTTTATAAGTATAAGAGAAAATCTAAAATAAAATAATGCTTCTTAAGGCAGTTACATACATGGGGTGAGAATCGAAAAGAATTTACTTCTGGGTTGTGACACGAACAACTTGAACTGCTGTACTTCTAGAACCCAAGTCACCCCTGGGTTCACTATTGCCACAAAGAAAAGAAAAATTATCTTTATATTGCTGATGCTATCATTAGGCTAAAAGGTATGTCAAACTCATGTACTAACGGATGGCTTTTCCATTTCCTCCTGGTGCTTTTTGATTTTCTGTGCTAAGCATTATGGCCCGATCTACATGGGCAAAATGCAGTGCCTTTAGGGATGGAAAGGGCTTGTTTAGGGTTAGGGAGGGCGCAGCATCCGCACCTTCCCTAACCCTAAACTGTATGGATGCCGCCATTTTAAAATGACAGCATCCATATGGGCGCGCCATGATTGTGTCATGGCGTGTCCAGTGTTTAGATATGCTATGCGTGCCATGACACAATGGCACTGTGGGAGGGCGCCAAGCATGCCCTTTTCACAACAACAAAAAGAGCTTCTTTAGGGAGCTCCTTTTTTGCGCTGAGTCTTTGGTGCAGCTGTAAACAGCTGTGCCAAATACCCAGGGGACAAAGGGGCTGCAGCGGTGGCCTCTTTCTCGCTTCAGCACTGTCGAGGGAAGCAGGGTGCAGCAGGTGCCCAGGGTGCCTGTTGCACCCCACTTTGAGGGGAAGCGGAAGTTTGCTGCTTCCCTGTGGCCTCCGGAAGTGGCAGGATGGGGCCTCTGAGGCTGCCGGTGTGGCAGCCTTGGTCCCATCTCACCGCTTCTTGAGGCGGCTACAGACTACCCCTTTTGGGTGGTTTGTATCGCCCCATTGTGGACAATGTTGGAAACTTATCTCTTTTGGACTACAGCACTCCATGTTCCCCAGCTAGGATGGCCAGTGCTGACTGGTGAGTTCTGGGAGTTTCAGTCCAAAAAGTAACTTTTTAAATGTCTTATTCTTTGCCACCCCCTCCATTAATAGGAAAAAAAAACCCAGAACTGTAACTAGAAGTAGAAGAAATAAGTCAACATTTTGATTTTGAAAATTGATTTTGAAATAAGTCAACATTTTGATTTTGACTAAGGAATGGGATTATTCAAAATACACA
The DNA here is from genome assembly GCA_034509955.1 of Urosaurus nigricauda. NCBI lineage: Eukaryota > Metazoa > Chordata > Lepidosauria > Squamata > Phrynosomatidae > Urosaurus > Urosaurus nigricauda. The sequence goes on along the minus strand of JAOEGL010000001.1, from coordinate 351,649,203 downwards.
TAACGATGATGATGATGATGATGATGATGATGATGATGATGATGATATTCCTGGGAATATAAAAGTATAGCATATTCTTTTTACTCAGATACTTTGGTTTCCTCAGGGACATGGGGTTTTCTTTTCTGGTCCCAATTAAGCAAATATGCCAGTGTAATAGAAGCTGTAATTGCTACCAGCTCTGATCATTGTTTGGTTTTGGTGACTTCCTAGAAAATAGCGGCTCCCTTGCAACCATTGGTACTTGTGTTTTTTTGCCACATAATAAACTGGTTTCTTTAAGTGAAGCCATTAGCTTGCGCAACTTTTTCAGTAAAGCAGACCTTGTATGATTAAAGTTTATTGTTTAGTTTCAGCAGAACTTCTCCCTTCTTAATTTGCTTCTAGATCTCATGGTTTCACACTCTTCTGGTTCCATTTTTTTATCCCATGGAGACCCACACCATTGCTTTATCAAACAAGAAGTGGCTGAGAAAAATGTATAATTCTAAGTGCCACAACTGAGGAAGGACATCAGCAAACTAGAACACCTCTAGAGGAAGTTAACAGAGGATAGGGGCCTGGAAACCCAGGATGAAGAAGCCAGATATGTTTAGCCTGTAGAGTATGAAGAGATACTGTTTCCATCTCCAAATATTTTAATGACTGTCATACAGATGAAGGAGTAAATTTATCTGTTGTTGCTCCAAAGGTCAAGACCTGAACCAATGGGTTCAAAGTGCAACGAAACATTACAAAGAGTTTCTTGGTGGTTAAAGCTGTTCATCAGTGGACTAACTTCCTTGCAATAAGGAGGGGGGTCTCTTTGGAGGGGAGGGGAGCTTCATTTGAAAAGAAAACTCTTCCAGATGGGGAACTGGATGCCAATTATATAATGTAAGAGCTGCTGTTCCTTAAAGTTTTGCGGGATTGTCAGTCAAGATGCAATGGGGAGATATGCTCCTCATGCCCTAGGAATACTGTCTAATGTTCTAAGAAAAGGATCCATTAATGCACATTAGAAAGAGAGGTAGAGAGAAAGGCTGGGACATTGTAATTTGACACAGTGAACAAGGGAGAGATGGAAGAGGAAAAACTTTTTTAAAAAAAGTTTTTCCTCTTCCATCTCTCCCTTGTTCACTGTGTCAAATTACAATGTCCCAGCCCAGATCTTCTTGATCTGTATGGTGATCAGACCTGTGACCTTGGCACTAATAGCACCATATTCTAAACCAGGATTTATCAATTCTTTTAGCTTCAGTTCATCTTTGAGAGCAGAAAGTGACCAAAGTCCACTAGCAATAAAATGGGTTTTGTTGTTGTGTACCTGCAAGTCATTTCTGACTTATGGTGACCCTAAGGCAAACTTATAATGTCACAAAACAATAGCCAAAGGAAGCAAAGTTCGACATTATCAGCCAAATGGCCAGTAATATAAATGGGTTGTTGTTATGTGACTTAAATTGATCTGGACCAACAACAACCCAATCATCAGGTTTTCTTGAGAGGATATATTTGGATTTTTGTTGTTGTTGTTTGCCTTCACTATGGGACTGCTGCTTGCCAGCTAATAGAGGAAAGAAAATAACTTAAAAGTTTCAGTTATCTTCCCCCTAGGTTTGCCAGGTCAGCAATATCCTAGTCCAGATTATAGGAAATGCTAGGCCAAGCAGGCAGACCTTCCTAGTATATGACACTTGTGTAAATTCCAAGGCTCTGTGCTGCTGCTCATTGCCAGCCCTCAGGGGCAGGGCAGGGATGTAATCATTCACTAGGTTTGTCCTTGGAGGAAGCAATTAGCAATTATAGCCATGTTCTTCTTTGCTGAGAAAAAGTCTCTGAAATCCATGCAGCTTTCAAAACCTATGCACAATTATGGATTTATTCTGTGCAAAATTTGTCTGCAAAGTTGTCTGCAAAGAAAGCAGACTTTTCCATGCAGAAAATAATATTTTTATGTAGATTGTTTAATTGTGTAGAATGTCAGCTTTCAGAGTAGGAATTTACAGAAAATGGCATGGAATTTTTCACTGTACACCCTTGGAGGCACATTTCATTACCAGCTCCTTCAAAACTTCTATCTATCTATCTATCTATCTATCTATCTATTGTCATTTTAAATTTGTCTTACTCCAGACTGAACTTTTTTTCCAGATGGACTACAAATCCCATAATATGGCATAATATGGTTCCCTGGGGCTGGAGGGAATTTTCAGATTGAAAAAGGCATGCATTCTCATTTTACATCTTGTTCAGTTTGCTGATCTTCATCTCTCTTCTCTTCTTTCTATTCTCATTCAACTGTGCCAACATATACAGTGTTGCCTTGCCATACATGGACACACACACACAAGGCAAATACAGCATATACCTGAGCCCCGTTGAAAATAATGGGGCTTGTTCATGTGGCGCAGCATGGCATGTGTGCCACAGGGACACATGCCATTCCCAGTTTCATCACACAACTTTCAGCATAAGCTGAAAGCTGTGCAAAGTGTGCCCATGTATGACACGGGCGCACTGTACACTTCATTCATTCTTCAAATGTATTTTCCATTTAAGATTAATAAGGAGAGTTGCCAAAGGCTAGTAAGGAATGATGTATTCACTTAACCTAGTAGACATTGGAGATTATTGAACTGGCTGTCTTTTTCAGATTTGGGCATGGGCTCAGACCAGGCTGGGACCATGTCTTATCACATAGCTCTGTGCCCAGATCATTACCATCCCATGCCAGATCAGGGCTTCTCCTATACGTAGCTAAAAACGCTTCTTTTCTGTTCTTAGCAAAGTAATGGGAGATGTTCTGATCGGATACAGGATTATAATGATCTGGGCATGGAGCTGTGCAGTAACACATGGTCCCAGCTCGGTCTCAGCCCATGCCCAGATCAGGGAGAAAGCAGTGCAATAATCTTCAATGATACATTGCATGCACAGTGCTAAATGCCTAGCTTGAGAGAATAGTCAGTGAATGAAGGATGGAGAATGTTTAATGAAAAATATTTTGAGTGCTCTTGAGCATATATAGAACATTTTCTTGCACAAGTGATTCATTGTATCCATGCTGCCTCCCCACTACGAATCAAGAAGTGTGGTCTGCAAAGAGCGCATGCTTTACAAAAAGTAGCCAGAGATCCTAAATGTAGTTCATGGCATCTCCAGTTAAAAGATTAGGTATCTAACAATCCAACTGTTCTTTTGATCCTCCTCACTTTTACATTTGTTTGTTTAAATTTCCTAATGGAAAGGCTAATGAAACAATGTAATGTTTGCACCCATAGTTTTGGGTATTATTATTATTAACATTTATTTATAGAGTGCTGTAAAGTTTGCACAGCACTTTACATAGTAAGGGTCAAACAAATGGTATCTGTGTTTCATATGACATAGGTGAAATGTTTGCAGCACAGCTTCAGGAAAGACTAGAAGGAGCCCAGGGACTGGTGTTCATTAAAGTAGGACAAAACATCTGCTTTGACAACCTGGCTTTGCTGTTTCTCTGTGGCCAAGCTTCCAAAGGTCCTGCTCCCTTCTTTTCACCAAATATGACATACCCAAGAACTCATTCACTCCCACTCTCTGTATTCCATAATGACTGGATAGACTAGATGAGTTAACCCTGCTTCTGCAGATAAAAACTCTTGCTTAAGATATAGAATCACAAAATCTATCCACCACTGTAAGACTTGCCCCTGGCTTATGGAGAGATCCCTGAGTGATTGAGGGGTGAGATAAAAGTGAACATCCAGGGTTCTTGATCCAGATTGGTATCTGTGTGTATATATGTGTGTGTGTGTAGAGAAAGTTGAAAAGGAGGGGGGGGGACCCTATTTGGGTCAATAAAATTTTTCTTTTTCACTTTTTAGTGCCTGTGTAGGCAGCATGAGAAACTTACTGCCTGCATTAATGAAATAATGGAATTCATATTTTATCTCCTGGACTTTGGAATGCTTTGTTTCCAGTGCTACATGGGCAGAAGGAGGAGGGATCTGCTTGAATTTATATCCCTCCATGGAGCAACACAACAACAACACTTTGAGAAAATACAGCCCTGTAAAAACATCATTTTATAATATTTTTTCTCCTGTTAGATTTTTAACACCTTTGCCTGATGAAGAAGCCAATGGAGCTTCAAAACATTGCATCATTTGGAAGTTATTATACTTCCCTATCTATGGGGATCCTGATTCAGAATAGGGCCCTAAAAGAAAGATGGCAAACTTACATGCTGTCTATTTAACGTAAGATGTAATATGGAGTCCTTCAAAAGCTTCAAAAGGGGATTAGGCCAATATAATTATCATAAGAAAGAAGTGTGAAAATTGGATGATGAAACATTAATAATTTAACATGCAGATGACACCATATTATTAGCAAAAATGGCAAAGACGTGGAATGACTACTGAAGAAAGTACAAAAATGAAGAAAGTGCAAAAACAGGGCTAGAGAAGATTATTAAGAAGACAAAAATAATGATTGCTGAAGATGTTCATACCTTTAAAGCAGTGTTTCCCAACCTGTGTTCCACAGAGCCCTTAGGGCACCACGTGAACTTCCCAGGTGCTCCTCAGTAACTCCAGGAAAATAAAAGAAATAAAAATTGAATGCAATTGAAGAATAAGAAACAAAAAATAGAATCAAAATATGAAAACTAGAAATTACAAGCCTCTTAGGGGCTCCACCTTAGAAATTGGTTCTAAACAGGGCTCCGTGAGTAAAAAAAAGCTTGGTAACCCCTGCTTTAAAATAAATGATGAAGACATCAAAATTATTACAAATGTCTTTACCTCAGGTCAAACTTTATACTGTAGGCAAGAAATTAAAAGATGACAATGGCCTTTTACAGACCAGCCAGAAAGGAGCTTCTGTCCAAATGACGCATGCCCTGATTCTGCCCAAGAGCACCATGATGCCACAGCCCACTCCATGTGGCGTGCAACATCATGGTGCTCATCAGGTGCTGCATCCATACAACACAGTGGCAAAGGAGTGTCATACAGCCACACCGCTGTGGCTATGGTGCCCTTTCAAGGGCGCAAAAAGGAGCCGCTTTTTGCATCTCCTTTTTGCACCCTCAAAAGGCTGGATTGGGGCTATGATGTGTTGCTACAGCCCCAATCTGGCCCAAAAAGGGGCAGTCTGTAGAGCCTCTAAGGCATGAAAGAGCAGCTATGTGGGAACTTGCTAAGATCCTCAAAAGACATATCAATGAATACCAACATCAAGATCATCCATGCCACAGTGTTTCTGATTTCTACATATGGAAATGAAAGCTGACAGAATTTTGATATTTTTTAAAATGTAGTGTTACAAATACCATGGACCACCATAAAAACAAATCAGGCAGTCTAAGTGGAAATCAAGCCTGGCTTTTCTCTAGAAACCAAATTGAGTAAATTGGAGCTACTGCACTTTGAATACACCATGAGACAATATGGTGCCATGGGAAAGATGATAATGCTAAATAAACTGGAAAGAAGTAACAAAAAAGAAAGCCTGAATTATAGATGGGTCAACTCAGTCAAGAAAGGCATGGCTCTGAGTCTGCAAGATCTAAGCAGGCTTGTTAATAACAGGAACTGTTGGAGGTCTCTCATGTATCATAACAACAGCAAATTTATTATAAAACTATCAATGTTGTTATCATGGCACTATATGTAGGCAATATTCCTCCCTGTACATGTTGTTGGGCAAGAACATTGGGAGAGAGTTATTTTTCATGTACTGCTTGTGAGTATTAACTTGTTAGAATGTGACACTGTTGGAACAGGTTGCTGTAAGTTCTTATTGTTTGAACTACATATACACAAGGCACAATAAACTTTTTAAAATATATTACTGTAATTTGGTATCACACAGACCTCCATCCTAACCAATAACATGCAAGGAAAAAAATACTTTAAAATATTTTAAGCTCTCTGCCCTGCTCCTGGCTTTAAATCCAAACTCCTTTTTGTGCCTGGTATGGCTTTATGGTGCTCCTTTGGCACTATGTCATGCAGACGCAACACTGGAGGAGCACTACACCCCGACTCTGCCTCCAACCCAGCCTTTAAGGCCAGTGTGTACAGGGCCTCAGAGAAATTTAATTTTGAGTAGGCTTCTGTTTACCCGGGAGTATTATACGTAACTCAGGCCTACTTCTGAGTAGGCTTCTTTTTTAAAAAAAGACCTAGGAAGGAGTGTGATAATATGAATTTAGCTATTGGTGCCATAAAGGCACCAGATCCTGTCTGATCTGGGAAGCTAATCGGCATCAGCACTGGTTACTACTTGGATGGGAGACCATCAAAAAATTCCAGGTGCTGTAGGCTATATGTCAGAGGAAGAAATTGCTAAAACCATCTCTGAGTATTCCTTGCCTAAGAAAACTCTATGAAATTCATGGGGTTGACATAAGTCACCAGATAACTGAAAGGCACATACACACATGAAACATATCTTGGCTTCAAACTTACAAACCCACTGAACAAAGGGGTGGGTGAAAATCAGAAAGGGGAAGCTGGGGAAAGGGGGGGGGGGAGAGAAAAAAGGAGAGGGAAAGGAAAAAAATGGATGCGGGTTGGAATGAGGAAAACCTTTCACTTAATTAAACAAGTGCCCAGAATTGTGTGAGGAATATATTCAGTAAACAATTACAAAAAGCTTCATTGCATCTTACCCAAAATAATCATATATAAGAATTAATCAACATTGTGAACATACTCCTTCTCAGTAATAACCTGCAAACTGCAATACAATACTAGATATAGTTTTGATCTCAAATAGCCAAACATTTAAGAGTGGTGCTAGTATTTCTTATCTAATGAATCAGATTATGGCCACAAATGGGGCAGTTGGATGCAGCCATCTAACTTTAGAGGTCTCTTGTGTCTGAATCAGTAGCCTATGGTGAATACTCAGCTTCAGGATAATGGTGCCACCTTCTTGTCAAACCTGATAGTAACAATGTCTGAGTGGAGGAAAAAAGGCTTCAGAAATTTGATCATGAACTTTTGTATCTTTTGGTTTGGAGGTCTGCATTTATTAAAACATTTCTGAAGGACTGGACAAAAGGCAGTTGAATCAGGGCTATGAAGCTGAAATAAACTGTTCCCACACACTATATTCTCTGGTTAGCAGATAGAAAGACAGGTACATATTTATTTAGCTGTAATACAAAGGGGTGCCTGTCAATATCTTGTGAAGACCTATTCTTGCTGAAAAAGGAATTAATGAAAACTTTGAATACATCTTTTTTTAGATGTTGTTTGACATATATGTTGTTTGACATATAAGAGGGGCACAGGTTTCCTCTACCTCTTATCAATAGGGAATGGAGATCAGGTAGCACAGCTTCCAAAGAGTAGGGAAAACTACCTATTGGGGGCACTTTTCCCACTTATTATGGGAAGTAGACCTTTTTTCTTCCTTCTATTTCCTGCTGATTGGTTAAGGAAGGAAATGTATTTGTGTGGCTAAAGGGCCAAGGACAAATGCTACTGCTGTTACAACCATTTGAATTTAACTTGGGGTTGAAAGTACCCAGCAGGGGAAAAAAATACTGCTCATAGCAATGCAGCATATTATCAATACAGGAAGAAATGGACAGATATATTTTTGTTTTAAATGGCCCACACTAATGCTTGTTAGCCTTAGGCAAATATCTTCCTTTTGTGTGTATGTATCTATGTGCCTTCAAATCACCTTGTGATGTATGGTGACCCCACAATTTCAAAGGCATTTCTTAGTCAAGGAATATTTAGAGGTGGTTTTGCCAGTTCCTTCCTCTGAAATGTAGCCAACAACACCTGGTGCTCATTGGAGTACTCCAACTGACCCTGAATTGCTTCCACAATCAGATTAGGGTATTAACAGCCTCAACAGACTGGCGTCAAAGGCTGGGATTGGTGCAAAGTGGAGGTGTGGTGTCCACACGATGCACACCCTAACTCCTCCCCCCATGCCAGTGTAATGTCACATGCCCCACCATTGCAGCAAGCAGCATCGTAGCACTCCTCTGGCACTGTGTCTGGAGTTCTGAAGTTCAGAATAAGAGTTCTGAAAAGCTGTGGCACCAGCAGCTATACCACCCTTTCTGCGACACAAAAAGGAACTAATTTTTGTGGCTCTTTTTTGTGTCATGGAAAGGCCAGATTGGGGTCATGGTATATAGTTGCCGCAGCCCTGATCTGGCGCTGAAAGGGACGGTCTGTTCAGCCCTAGGCCCCTTTCATTTTTTGCTTTAAGTTAAAGTTGTACTGCATTTGAGCCTACTTTATGACTTGTGTTTTCATTCCTGGTACAGAGGCAAAATTTTCAAGGTAATTCAGCTGTACATGTCACAGGAAATGCTACAAAAGTATATAATGTCCTGTCCCCAACCCTCCAGATTTTGCATAATCTTTAATAATGGTGTCTACATGTGAAATTAATAAATACTGTTATCTTAGACAATGCCTTCTCCATTCAGTTTTGATCAACCAGTAACAGAATAAACTGCCATTAAGGACAACAGCTAAAAACAAGCAATTTCATAGTTAGAAAACCACATGCCAACTTTGGTTTGGGTAAAACATTCCATTGGTATTATAATTGTTTATATGCAATGAGAGCAAGATGAGTAATGCTATTAAATATACCAGACGTAAATTGAAAAGTGAAGGGGGAGGGGGAATAGCCCAAATATGTAACCACTTGTATGATTGACTAATCTGGAAAACCACTTAAATAAGGGTAAACATTAGGTTTAATTTGAGAAGTAGATAACTTAGTATGAGTAGTTACCCTGTCTGCTCTCTCAGTTACTTTGTATACTATTAGATATAAGAGGCACTCAGAGTCCATGCAAAAAATGCTAGACAAATTATAGACTTCATTGTTTACTCAGGTCACATATAACTATGAATCCAGAATTAGAGTTGCTTTATAGAGCAAACATCGTTACATTCACATATAGCCTTCCCCATCCTGATGCCTTTTGGGTATTTTGGACTACTGCACCCATCAATCTTAAACAGCATAACTAGTGGTCAGGAATGATAAAGCGTATATTCCAAAACTTCAGATGAGCCTCAAGTTAGGGAAGGATGATGGAGTGATCAAGAATGGAGATTGAAAAAATGGGATGGAGCCATCATAAGCATAGTAGAATTTGACTAGCTGCTGCTAAGTTGATGGGGAAAGGAGGAAAATAGTACTACAAATCCTACACTCACACTGAGGCCATGTTGTCTGGAGGAATGTGAGCATTGTATCTAAAAAAGTAATCTTTTCAAGATTTACTTTTAGCTATAATAATCACAAATGATGGAAGCAGAGGTACTTGGAGTCGGTGCTATGCCAGTACATGTTTCCTGATGGACTAGCACCTTATCTCAGTCACCACTTCCCATAAATTAGGGTAAGGACAGGAATTTTGTAGTTCCCCACTACATGCTACAGAAGCAGCAATTAGCGATTCTATATTTGTGTGTATGTATGTGCCTTCATGTCACTTGTCAAATGATAGCAACTCCATGAATTTCATAGGAATTTCTTTCCTCTGAAATACAACTTAAAGCACCTAGCATTTATTGACACTCTTTCACCCAAATACTAATCAGGGCTGGTCCTGTTTCGCTTCCCAAACTAGGAAGCTAGGTCTGGGAAGCTAAATCTTTAGCTTTAGGGTATGCCTTAAGGGTATTTAGGGCATATAGCAATAGTGAACCATTTTATTGGCCTTGACTGAAAGTTATATTCACCAAACAAAATTAAGAGTGGTCACCATTCTCCAACTGATATTCTGTGGTTGGATTAGGGAGCATCTAGAGGTTGGATCTGATCCTTATCCACTGCTTGATTTAATGCAGAACATCGAACCATCCGCATCCACAAAGAAATTTCCATTACAGCAGCAGTAGGCAACTAGAGCCCTCCAGACATTTTTACCTAACAACTACCACAAGCTTTAGCCAGGATAGATAATGGAGAGAGATTATCAGAGCTATAGCCTGAAAACATCTGGAGGGCCACAGTTGCCCACCCCTGTGTTTGACAACTTGAGAGATTTTCACTTAATGTTTTCATATATCTAAGGTCACAGACAGGACCAACATATGCTTTAAAAATGTTTGTAAGGAGTCACTTTAGAGATTCAACCTGCAAAGTACACTTAATTCAGATAGGTGACACATTTTAGCTTCCAGTTGAAAATGACAGGCCCTATAATGCCCTCTTGCACCAAAAGAGCCACTTGTAGGTAGGGGCAAATAGCAACCAGAAGAGATGGCTTTAGACAGAAAACTATCACAGGACCTGGAAAATCTGGATCATGTTGCAAACCAAGGGCACACTCCAGACTGCAGCTGTTTTTATTTTAAAGTGGCTAGGTATCCATATGCAGTTTGAAAAGCATTTCTGTTTTAATGTATAGATATTCATAAACCCAGCCAACATAAAAACAACTAAAATAAAGCCTAAGCCGTAAATTGCATAATTACAATGCAAATCCAAATGTTTGCTTCAGACCTTTCCATTCAAAAATCTGCATGCCAAGTTGAAAGCACACTACCTGCCAAACTTTGAATCCTTGCAAACATTTGTTTTCAATCTTCCTTTCCTTATTGGAAATATTTCGAGAAAAGAAAGAAACATGTAATAAATCATCAATACTGTACTTTCTTAAAGCTTTTCACCCCCTCCCTTAGGTATATTAGTATTTTTTTTTAAAAGCATTGTAGCCTGTCTAAGCCAGTTCTGGAACCATGAAGAGTAGCACTGCAGGGAGGATCTGATTTTGCTGGGCCCAAAGTGGAGGAGATCTAGTAAAGGTCATGGTGCATAGCACCATGATGTTGAGCATGAGGGAATGGACCGACAAGGTTTACTAGGTTCTGTCCACCCCTCCACTTCCTCTTTGGATCTGACGATGAACCCACCCACTTGATCTGTGCTAGTTGCTTCTGGGTTGGACAGGAATTTCTACCCCTTTCCACCTGATTTGTTTTGTTTTGTTTGTTCCCTACCCTATTTGATATCTTAGGGAATTGGAAATTGGCCTGGTGGGTCTGTAAATAGATAGTCACTTGGCAGGTAGTGCGGGAAGAAAAGTAAGATTACAGTGAACACCTATGGTACCCATATAGGTGAAGGGATGGCTTCTCAAGCTGTCTCTTTAGGTCCTGAGACAAATGGGGTGGGAAAGGAAACTACTCTTAGGGCTGGCCTTGGGTCTGTGCCCTCACCTTAAGTCATGAGACTTGGGAGAGGGCTTCCTTGGATTTGTCTTCTATTAGGGCCAGCCAAGGAGCAACCCAGGTATTTGGGTTCTCCTTGGGAATCTGTTGTTCACACAAGGGAAGCTGAGGAGAGGAGTCTGGTGGAGACCTACTTCCAAAGTTGCTACTTCAATAGTTTGCTCCTCTCTATTGCTTATTACAAGAGTTTAAATTGGTTAAATAGTTCAATAGGTCAATAAAGTAGTTTAATTGGTCAATAAGCCCCTATTGAATCCCAGTTCTTCTGTCTGATCTCTTTAGTCCCATTGTTCATCAGCAAATACCCTAAAGGTATCAGATCGTATCTGATCTTGCAAGCTAAGCAAGGTTAGCCCTGGTTATTACTTGGGTGGAAGTCTGTCAATAAATATCTCATGCTGTAGGCTACGTTTCAGAGGAACAAACCACCTCTGAGTTTGTCCTGCCTAAGAAAGGCCTATCAAATTCATGGGGTCATCATAAGTCAACAGGCAACTTGAAAGCTTGCATGCAAACTTACACACACATTGCCAAGAAAACCAGTAAACTACACATTGTACAGCAGCCTATAGCAATCCTTTGCTGCCTACATTTCAAGCTTTAACATCTACAGGGTGGAAACTGAAAAAAAAGTCAGGGGAATAAACAATTGGATCAAAGAGAAAAATATCTAGCCAGTACAGAAGATAAGTTGCATTCACCTCCATCTATTGACGAAGCAGATCAGTTGCACCTTTGAGCAGTAATGATTGAACTAATGGCATTTGTGTGCCTTTACTTTTCCAGTTCTGATGGTATTAGAGAAATATAGCAAAAATTCACAGTTGACCCTGGAATGTAATAGACAAGTATTCAACAATAGAGATTTTATTTGATGATAGAGCTAAACAACAACAATACCTCAATGACAACTTTACAAAGAAAAGTGTAAGTACATTTTTGTGCTATTTCTTGTTGTTGTCCAGAGCAGTGGAGGATAGGGGATCTTGGAAATGTCTCATTCACAGGGTTGCTCTTATCTCAAGGGCAGTTAGAAAAAACAACCATGCTTTCAAGTCATTTACAACACATGGTAACCCTAAGTCGAACCTATCATGGGATTTTCTTGGCACCATTTATTCAGAGGGGGGTTACTATTTTCTTCCTTTGAGGATGAGAGAGTGTGACTTGACTATGATCACTCAATAACTTCCCATGGGCAAGCAGGCATTCAGCCCCTGGTTTTCCAGAGTCCTAGTCCAACACTCAAGCCACTACACCATGCTGGCTGTTTTTGTGCTATAATTTAGCATAGAGGCAGCATGAGCATTTGAGCATTGGACTAGAATTCTGGAAGACTAGGGTTTGAAACCCCCCCCCCCTTCAGCTGTGGAAACCAACTGGGTGACCTTGGGCAAGTTACATTCTCTCAGCTTTAGAGGAAAGTAATGGTAATCCATCTCTGGGGAGAAAATGCCAAGAAAAGCCTATGACAAGTTCACTATAGATGGAACAGACTTGAAGGCATATAATAGCAACAGATATTTTATTAAGGATGGAAAACACTGCATTTGAGAATATTCTGTATAACTGGTTGGAACATGTAAGCACTCTGAATACCAAAATAGTTTACCTTAACATTCTTAGCTCTGAGCATTTACTAGCTGACAGAGTATAACTTGCCCAAGGTAATCCAGTGGATTTCATGGCTCAGGGGATTCAAACCCTAGCCTCCAGAGCCAGAGTCCAATGCTCAAACCACTACACAACACTGGCTCCATCTCTTCCTAGCATATTATTATTTATTGTTGTCATAGCAGCTCTTTTATAGTCCTGTTCCCTAAGAGCTTTTTTGTGGGATATGCCAGGGATGTAATATGGAACATGCAAAGCACCTGTTGTACCACTGGCCTGCACTTCATCCTTATAGAAGTCTTCCTTTCTTTCCTACCAAGCCTAGACATCTAAGACAACAGAGCCCAGAATGTCTCACCAAGCCCATTATTTTAGACAGAATGTAAGTCCCTGTTCAGCCCTGCTGGCTTTTAGCTCTAGAGGATGTAAAATAGTAGGAATCCACCAAAGACTTTGATGGATAGCTTCACAAAGACATTACAATGAGCATGTACAAAGTAGCTTCTCTCTCTACTGTGTAGCCAGCTCTCCCACATCTAGGATTAAGGGTAAGAGCTTTCTTGGCAGTAGACGTATCAGGCAAATCTGTGTCCTGGCACATCTCATTTTAGAAATAAAGAACTTGTGGTTGGCATACTTCCCTAAGTCTTTCCACTAGTAAATGAAGACTTACATTTTCTTTCCATTTAATGGTGTAGTCAAGCTTAATACAGTAATTAATAATAGCTCAGTTAATACATTTCTCTGAATGGCAATCTTTTCCAATCTAATTTCTTTCTTTCTTTTTTTAAAAAAGTCAGGGGGTGGTTTCTGCATCTCATAACCATCTCAATGAAGCAGAAGCATGCATGGCTGGCTTTTAAACATCTGGTTTATATTTTGATAACAGGGAAACGGTCCAGTTTCCATGACAAAAGAAGATTCTGGTGTTATGCACTCATTTATCTATTATGTGTCTACTTGGCAGCAGTTTTATCTTGATTTCTCTTGTCTCTGAAAAATAAATCTGCAAATTATTGTTTTTTTTTAAATGATGCAATCCAACTATTTATAAATACATGACAAGAAGGCCAGTTCATTAAAGTCCACTCATGCCAGGTCTGCCTTGAAGGCCTTCTGTTTTTTGCTTTTGGACAAAAACAGGGGACAACTTTTGGAGTCTGCTGGAGAGACTACTAGAAACTTTGAAACTCTACAGAGTTTCCATAGAAAGTTTCATTATGATCTTTAAGAAAGCGTTTTGGGTTTGTTTGTTTGTTTTAAAAAAAACATTGATAGCTGATGAAGACTGATAAACTGGAATATTTACATTCTATCTCAAAAGGCAGAAAAGAAAGTCTATATAAATCCAGAGTAAAAGCACCAATAATGAAAAATGAAAAATTTAAACTAGGGGTGGGAAACTGTAGCAGCCTCACGGGTCTTACAAATTCTAAAAATAAAAACTAGGGAACCATATTAATATAGCTGAATTTAACTGCTATGGCTATATATTAACATATGCATCATATGGTATACATAGTATATACGCAAAGTTGTGGTACATAAACAAAGTTATGGCATACATAACATTTGCACAGAATTAAATCATATTGATAATTGAAAATTCTTGCTGTGAAATATAGATAATCATGCTCATTTATACTTTAGCAATTTATGTCAAAATAGTAGGTTACAAGTAAAATTAACTGGTTATGAAGGATTTGGTAAGATTATAGTGGGAAAGCATGACTTATGTTGACAAATAAAGGGTTTTACAGAACATTGGAAATTTTGTAAGGTTTAAGAAGACAAACATATGTTATGTTGTTTTTTTTAAAGATATTTACAAATACGCAATGGAATAATAATGTAACTTGGTTGGATGAATGGAAAATTTAAAAATTATATGTTAAAAAATGCAGAAATTGAAGCAAAAAAACAAAACAAAAACAAAACAAAACCAGAAAAGCCTGGAAATCCCAGGGGGTGGCAACTTTTAGTAAATTGCATGGCATAAACTGGATTTATGTAAACTGGATTTATGCCATCACTTTTTTTGGTAAATGCATTGGTCAGATGTTCCAAGTGTGAAGAGACCAAAAGCCCCCTACCCAGAGCAGGAAGAATCAGCATGGCCATGTGCAGCTATTCTGCTTTAGCTGGATGTCACACCCAGGGATGCTCCAAAGACTCCTAGTGGTTGCTCCTGGTCTCTGTCAAAGCATGTCCAGCAAAAGGAAAATATCTGGATGATGCACTGTTGATTTCCCCACTCTCCTCCATACCAGACATGGTTGTACCAGAGGGATATGTGATTTACCTGGGTTTTGGGGGGGCTGGCATTAGAAACATAGGGTCTGTAGAGACAGGTGATGGGATGCTGCCTCTTTTTGCCCCAGATTGGGGCTGCAGCAACTGCATGCCATGGCCTCTGCAGGGAGCAAAATAATGACTTCCCATTACCCGAAAATGACCCCCCATTGCCCAAAATTGCGTGAGATGCTTTAATTCGCAATAAGGTAAAACCCATGATTGTGTTTGGAATGACTTCCCTTTTGCCCAAAATTGCGTGAGATACTTTCATTTGCAATAACGTGAAACCCCGTGATTGCGTTCGGATTGCCATTGGATTATACTTGCAATTTCTGACGTCTGATAAGGTCCATAGCATCTAGCATGCAGATGCTGTGCCTTGGCTCCGCCAACAGGCCAGCACAAAGTACCTGTATGTATTGGACCATAGCTATGGAAATGTACTATATGAGTCATGTATAACTCCCCATGCAGAATCTCAGCCTGTGTGTTTTTAATGTTAAAAATGGGGTAGAGAGAGTTCTATTTGAAAGGTAAATTGCAACTCCTGGAATTTTATGTTTTTGGTTGGGGGCAGAAAAAGTATAACCCAAGAAATCTAGAGGGTTAAAATACTGCAAAAACAGCCAGGGCAAAAACTACCAAAAATAGCATCCAAAGCACACTCAGTAGGATCAATACAACAGGCCCAGTTTGTTCTTCCTCTCTGAACTGCCAAACGATGAGGCAAATTTCCCACAGAACACAAGGAAAAGCTCTGAAAAGAGTCTCCTGCAATGGCATTTCAAAGCCTTTGCCAACAACATTAGGATGGTTTCATTAGTATTTACTGCACACACAAGCCTGTTTCATGAGCACTGAGGGTCAAACAAAAAACAAGTTAGTGAGAGGCATATAATGCTGTTATAATCCTATTTTATTCATTTAATTTATATCCCACCTTTCTCTCAATATGGAATCTATAGCAGCTTGCAATATAAAAGTTTAAAAGTATAGCTAAAACAATCTGTAATACAAAAAGTTTTTATATATATTACACAAATAAATCAATTAAAATATTAAGGTAAAAAAAGTTTAAAACACATTCCAAACATATTAAAAGATAAAACACACTTCATTAGAAGGGGGGGGGGGGACCTATGTCCCAGCCATTTAAAAGCTAAAGGCCTGTTTTGCCCACTGGTGAAAAGAACGCTTTCCTTGTGAAGAAGTTACATCGCCTAAGAGCAGCCACCAAGAAGGCTCTGTCTCTTATGTCTTCATCAGATGAGCCTGTGAATATGGTGGAACCAAGGCTGACTCAAGACATTTTCTTGCCTGAAGTGAAGGGCAAGAGAGCACCTCCCTCCATTCTGTGTATAAAATTAAGCCAGACTGGAAGTGGCATGTTACTTCAACACCAGTAAACAGACATCATATCTAACTACATCTGAGGGCAGCAGGTTGGTTTAGAAGGCGTTTCACATAGCATACACAACTCTGTCTGCTCCTTGTTGCTTAATTATCAGCTGTCTGAAGTCATAGACACACCCTTCCTAATGGGGAGTACTTGAGCATCTTAAAGGATGACAATCTTTTGCAATAGTAGCAGCGAATGTCTACCAGTACCATGAAGAATAATCAACATGCAAAGGGATCTTGTAGCACCTTTAACTGAAAGAAAGAAGGTGGTATCATGAACTTTTGTAGACTTTGAGTCTCCTTCCTCAGATGCACCAGATGTATGTTTCACCAGGAAGAGAGAAGATAAGGAGATTAGAGCAATCTTTAAGCACCTGAAGGCTATCACAGGGAAGAAGGAGAGCTAAGACAGTCGGTATAAACTGGGTAGATCTGGCAGGGAAGTTTTGGATAAACTAAAGGAACAACTTTCTAACAGTATTTATTAATTCATTATATTTTGCCTTTACCTCTGGTCATGATTCAAGGCCATTTACAGTTTAAAACAAGAACAATAAAGATAGCAAGCTTGTTTTCTGCTGTCCCAGAGACAATTTGAAATTTGCCTATACAAAGACAGGTTGCTAGTGGATTTGTTGCAATAAAGCAGTTGTGTCATGTAATGATATAACATATTCCACACTGGAATGCATAGTCTTGGGAGATTGAGGGCTCTCTTTTGCTACAGGTGGTTGAGCAGAGGATTGATGGCCAGCTGTAGCTGTATCCTGTGTTGCAGATTTGGCATTGAGCAGAAATATGATGTATACAACCTCCCAAGCCCCTCTGTTATATGCTGTGCTAAGCCAGTTTGGTATGCCCCCTTCAGTCTATGTATTTAAATGGTAAACTTACTTCTTTATTATTTTTAAGGCTGGCCTTATTTGCAGTTGCCTTGTGTTATTTGCCTTAGTTCTTTTTGTGCTATAATAAATAACATCTTCCAAAAAAAAGTTAAATGATAATCTTCTCACACAGTTGCCAGACTCAAACAATTGGACTTTGGAAAGCAAGAACTGCTTGACACAGGTCGCCTGAGATGTTTGATTGCCTGTTTATTCTTAAGCCCTTCGAATTTCCTAAGTTATCTAAAAATAGAACGGCATATGCTGATTTGTCCAGATCAATTTTTCTTTAACAGAAGAAATGTGCTGGATGCCTCTGGGACTGAAATCAGGGCAGTCAAGGGTGTAACCTGGTGTACTAATTCCTGTTCCAGATTTTTATTTATTAGTTTTGTGATAAAAATGCACTCAATGCTGAAAAAAAGAGAATTTTTGGAGTATGCAGTATTTATCTTGAGTCTCCCTGATGAGCAATTACTCATACTGTTAAATCCTTTCCGCTTTATTAATTTTGGACTATTATTGAATTACAGTCATATGATAAGAACTCTGGATATATCTGTTGAGACTCTATAAAGGCCTAGGTGAATTCATGGAACATATCCAAACATATCATTTGTGGGCATTTTTGATATTTAAGTGATGAAAAAACAATTAAAAAGTAGCATGCTGGAAGTTGAGAATAACCAAGCATGGCTGCACAAAGAACCAAGGAAATGTACAGGGGTAGTAGTGGTGGGTCAGATAGTTAAGGTGACCTGGGATGCTAACATCTTGATTTCACTTCTTCCGTCAGTCAATCTTCTTCCAGCTCTTTCTCCGGCACATTGCTTAGTTGAATATCTTAAGTATTATCCTGTGTTTCATAGGGGCAACCCAAAGTCTTTTGCTGCCTGAGGTTCATCCTGGGGGGGAAAAAAATGGAAGAGATGAAGATGCAGCTATCCCAGACCCAGAACATTCACCCACCATCCAGCCACCACCAAGGCAAAGTAGCTACCACCCAGAAAGGAAGAAGAGAAAAAAGGAAGAAAAGGTGGAGGGTGGCTGCAGTGCCAATGACAGCAGCAAAGCCCTGGACAACGAGGTATAAAGACAACACGGCAGGGGGTTGGACTGGATGGCCCTTGTGGTCTCTTCCAACTCTAAATTTCTATGATTCTAATTTCTATGATTCTAACAACATTTGCAGCTTCACATTCATAACATCTCTCTGAGCTGGCAGGTTCCTGACTGCCTGATTTAGTGTCTTAACAGACAGACTTTGTGTGAAGGGTAGAGATGTCTAGGAAAATTAGACATGTTCACCCTCTTTGAGGTTGTTGTTGTTATGTGCCTTCACATCATTTCTGCCTTATGGCAACCCTAAGGCAAATGTATCATGAGGTTTTTGTGGCAATATTTGTTCAGAGGACATTTGACATTGCCTTCCCCTGAGACTGAGAGCATGTGATTTGCCAAAGATCACCCAGTGGGTTTCATGGCCAAGTGGGGAATTGGACCCTGGTCTAAGCCATGCTGTCCCCTACCTCTTAAGATTCAGAGGCTGGCATTGAGAAAGCTGCTGGCTCATAGATCCCCAAGTAGCCTCCATTGTTGTTGCCTCCACTCTCACCATGAACTCTGCTGTTACTGCTGCTGGCTCAGAGTGAGGCTTTGGCCAATGTGAGAGGAAGTTGGGTTAGGTGAACTGGTACAAGGCAACTGATGGCTAACAGAGCCAGGCTTCCTCAGGACCAAGGCAATGTGAGGAGAGATGGCTCTGGTGCTTCCAAGAGAAGCAATTCCCACATCTAGATGGTTGAGTCGACCAAAGTGGGAGCAGCTCCACCAGGTTGGAGGGATTAAATGTATCACACTTACTGACCCACTGCCTAAAACAATTGTCTCATTGAGGCTAATGACAGGGCTAGCCCTGATCCATAGCTAGGAATGCCACAATAAAGCCTAGGTTTTTTTTTTATTTCATCTAAATAAGAATTACACTTTATTCATCACAGTCTTGGTGGTTTAAAAAAATTACTTGAAAAAATAATGCAAACATACACTCAGTCCTCCATATCCATGGATTTTGCATCCACAGGGTCCACCATTCACTGTTTGATTTTTTTAAAAAACCCCTCCAAAAATCAAATCTTGATTTACATAAGGCATTTTACAATGCCATTGTATATATTGAGAACCCACTGATTTTGATATCCATTGTGTATGTGTGTGTGTTCTAAAACCTAACCCCATCAGATACAAAGAGCCCACTGTATTATCTCTTCCAATTAGGATTCCAAGCTCTGCTAGAACAGTAGTAGAATAGTATATGTAATACATCCCTTTACATTAAAGATAAAATTTGACTACGTTACTCTTGCTCTTTATTGCACAGTTCTCTATTTCTCTTGCTCTAGCTGTCTTTGGAAGATCTGGATCTTCATTTCTGTTTCATAAATAGAGCAAATGACAATCAACAGCATTTGCCTTATATATAGTGCGTTACAGCTATGCTGAGGAATAGATGGATACATATGTTTACTGCCTCTGTCATACTGCCACCAAGAGGGCAGAATGCATCAAAACTACACCAGAAGACTGATTTAAAGGTTTAAATGCTAACTCCTCTACAAATGTTAGAAGAAATAATACTGATTTTAAACCATTAAGAAAAAATACATCATCTAATCTGCTGCCTTTTTGTGACTGCCCATTTTCAAACAAAGCCTTTCTATAAAAAGCTTGAAGTTTCACTAGAAGCAGCGGGAATGAATACAACTTGGGCACATTCTCAATCACTTTCACTTCTTGCTCACTGCACCTTCTCCCAGATGAGGTGTGGGAAGTGTGAGCCCTCTGGGTGTTGTTGAACTGCAACTCCCAGCATTCTTTACTGTGAAATATGCTTGCTAGATATTATATGAGTTATAGGCCATCTATATACAGAGGGCCAAACAGTTCTTATCCCTGGCCCAGAAGGAAAAAAGAGTTCAGCTGTGAGCAAGAGCAGGTGCTTCTCTGGATCAGGAATATGAAGAATTAACTTCCACATCGCCAATTCAAATAATAATAATAATAATAATAATAATAATAATAATAATAATAAAAATAAATTTGTATCCTGCCCAATCACAAGGAATCCCTGCGGCTAACAACAGTAAAATGAAACAATAAAAAATTTACAATAAAGTACAGAATAAGCCCTTCCCAGTCCCTAACCAATACATATACAAACAAATCAATAAACAATATAATGCAGTAGTAATTGACAAAACATGAATATTACAGTCAAATGAAGTTCATGACAAAACCATTCCCAATCCCTCAACAGAAGTTCAAATCAAGATAATATTACACAAAATTAAATGCAAAAACATAACAAGTTTACCAAATACATTATGTAATATCCCAATATATTACCAGACATTATAAAACACAATACCACCAATTACATTAAAAAAGGCAACAAAGCAAGAAGAGCCCTCCCTTCAACCACCATCTTGAGGGGAGAGAAAGGCAGGCCACCTCCTGCTGGAAGCAAGAAGAGCCCTCCCTTCAACCACCATCTTGAGGGGAGTTAATTGTCTAATTAACAAATTGTAAGCCGCTCTGATAGCTTTGGCTGAAGAGCGGGGTATAAATAAAATTTATTATTATTATTATTATTATTGGCAATAAACACAAGGGTTCCTGTACAGAGGAATGATATGTAGTTTCACTGTATGTATTTTCTGCATACAAAGCAATATTTTTATGCAGGAAACCAGTGTATTTTCCACAAAAAAAGTTACATTCTTTGCTCCTTCACAGTGTTTTCTTTGTAGGAAAAGAATTTTTTTAAATTTTATTTTGTGTGCAAATGAATGCTCCCCAACAACATCCTGAGGCACAAATAGTGCTTGAATATTGCACTGCAAGCTATGTGTTCTCATGGGATGAGCAATATCTTCTGAAATTATTAATTTATCATGACATTATTTAATATATTTTTAGCTTACTTAGGGCAGCTATTAAAGAACTAGAAAAGATCCTAAAATGTAAAGATATACATCTGAGCACAAAAGTTAGAACCGTACAAGCCATTGTGTTCCCTATTACCATGAATAGATGTGATAGTAGGACATTTAAAAAAGTGGATAGGAAGAAAATGACTTCATTTAAAATGTGATGCTGGTGAAGATGGCTGAGGATACCATTGACAGCCAAGATGTTAAACAAATGGGTGCTAGAACAGATCAAACTAGAAATCTCTCTGGAAGCCAAGATAGCTAGAGTAAGGCTGTTGTACTATGGCCACATCATGAAAAAACACAACTAATTGGAGAAAACAATAATGCTAGGAAAGGTGGAGGGAAGCAGAAAGAGAGGAAGGTCACATGATAGATGGATGGACTCTATTAGGAGGTCATGGGTAAAAATTTGCAGGAAATGAGCAAAACAGTGGAGGACAGAGAATCTTGGACATGTTTCATCCACAGGGTCACTGTGGATACAGATTGACTTGAGGGTGGATAACAACAACAAAACTATCCTACTGTTGTTAGCCTTAAACTATCTTACTGTTTTTATCTTGTCTAACATGTTTTAATGCTATTGTAAGACTCCCTGAGATCTCTTGATATAGGGTGGGATATAGATGTTTTAATAAATAAATAAATAAATAAATAGTGACCTGTAGCACCTTTGAGACTAAGGCTGCAATTCAATCTACACTTACCTGGGAATAAGCTCTACTGAATCCCTTACTTAAGAAGTGGGACTTGTTTATGCACATAAAGGACTGCACAGCACTGTAACTGGGGGAAAAATCTAGCATCTGATGAAGTAAACTGGAATCCTTGCAAATTTATGCTAGAAATTTCATTTTCACACTGTAAAGTTGAAGGCTTTCATGGCTGGCATCTATAGTTTTTTGTGGGTTTTTCAGGCTATGTGGCCATGTTCTGGAAGAGTTTATTTCTGATGTTTCACCAGCATCTGTGCCTGGCATCTTTGGAGAATGGTGACATGGAAGAGAGTTGGGTATATGCATACTGTGTGACCCTGGGCAGAGAGGAGTGATTTCCATGTTAATCTGTATATTGTTCTGTTGTTGATGGCAGGGCCTCAGGGTGGGAGAATATATACAGAGGATTAGTGTCTGCTTAAATAGTGATCATTGTCTGCTGGGTAAACCCCTGACCCTGGGTGGGTTCTCATTTGCATTTGCTGAGTCCTGATTTTGCTGTTTTTCAGGACTGGTAGCCAAAATTTTAAATGATAAGCACTCAAAGCCTCTGCCTGGATGGATACATTTCATTTTCACACTCTCAAAGGTGCTACAAGATTCCTTTATATCCATTTATCTACCATTTCAGCTTTTAAAGGAAACTGTCAGAAAGAAAAAGATGTGGTCATCCTAATTCAATATCACAAATATATAGCTGGTTACACAGGAATTCATGAACAGACTTTTAAATGATAAGCACTCAAAGCCTCTGCCTGGATGGATAAATCTGGCACATTGTTAAACACACATATGCACACACACATACACATACACCCCTTCATCACATTTATGGAAAAAAATGAACATAGGTAAGTTATCAAAAAAACTTACACAAAATCTTACCCATCTCTAACAGAGGACACAATCTTTCCCAGACCTGGACCTGGTCCTGCTTACCCATCCAGGAATATAATATATGTTATACAACATTTTGGTTGTCAGGGACTTTATTCTAGAAAAAGAATAGTCCTCTTTGCCTGTTTCTGAAATCACACATGAGCAATCTCCCCCCCCCCCATCGCTTTCTCTCTCTCACACACACACAAACACATTAAAGAAACTTGCTGCCAGCTAGTTCAGTTTATATGACCACAGCCTTTCCAGCCTGGAAATGGTTCTAATAGGAAGGAAAAAAACATACAACCCTGAGACTAGAAAAAAAAGAGAAAACATCTGGGTAGGTAGGCTTTATGTTTCTAGCAGTCCATGATCTAAAATAATTAAACGTGTGTATCTGCTTCTTTTTAGCACCCTCATGTCCCTTATATAGCAGACATCACATTCCAAATCTTGCATTAGTATCCTCAGACTTATTGCCAGTCTTCTACAGTACCTGTTTTGAAATTTAACAGCATATTATCAATGATAACTTAGTGATGTTATCAGTGGTGAAGGAGATGGTAGGTTTATATAGAAGGATTAAAAGATAACATATTTTAGCTGCAGCAGTTCCAACCCAAAGTTTTGCCTCAAAACTAGCACCTTCAAACGGACATGGAAACAGATTGGTTGATGATGATGATAATTATATAAAAAGCTTCAAATTAATTCCCAATCCCAGTCACCAGTCTTGCTGCCATCATTATTTATGTATTTATTAGGTATGCACCCCATATTTCTCTGCAAAAATAAACTTATGGGATTCTGTAAATAAAATAAAACAAGTATTGTTAAAAACATAAAAAATAATTTAGATGAATCAAAGATTTCTTAACCTAAAATACAATTGAAACTGCATTATAGAGTCGCTGCTCCATTTTCATGGGGGATCCATTCTGGACCCCCACCCACAACAATGGAAATCTGCTGATATTCAAGCCCTGTTGGCTTGAATGGTGGCATGACCCCGCCATTCTAAGTCCCTCTGTTTGCCCCTCGTGAGTAAGAGAGGGACACAGATCCAAAGTCCACACAAATGAAGGGATCACTGTATACATGGGGGGAAAAAACCCCACACTTCTCTAAATTAGTATATTTATTCTTTGATAGTAAAGGGGGAAATGCCTACAGACTACACAGTACGTACTTGCTTCCTGAACAACAGATGTAAGGTTTCCTTTACAGGCTGTTCCTTGCATTAGTAATGATTGCATAACTTTCTTTTATAGTTTGTTCAGTGAGATACAGGGTTTTTTTTATATTTTTATGTTTGGTTTAGAGAAAAGTTCAAGCAGAGTTCCACTGCAACAATTAGTCAACACACTGTCACAAGGGTGAGGAAAAAGGGAAAGCTGGGTGGTGCCCTTAGAATTTGCACATGAGATACATTTTGAAAAGAAATTTCATTTTGTAATCTGTTAGAAGGGCATGATGAATGCTGTGGTGTCTTCTCCCTAATGTACACAAGACTCTGGAGTCATTAGATTGGTGACCACCTGGATCACTTCTGTCATCAGCCAATAATTCAAGGAGTTTTCCACAGCTAGGACTCACAGCCACAGAAGAAGACTGCACTGGGAGGCCATTTCAAGGAAAATACAAAGTTAAAATAATGAATGTGAGATTTTCTTCATTGGGGGAGGGCGGGATTCTAAATAATAAAAACAGACAGCTGGTAGGCACTAGTGCACCACTGCTAACCCCAAAAAACAAAAATGAGTGATTTTTGCACTAGCATTGCTAATGGTAAAATTATTTTCAATGGCAGATTGATTACAAACAAAATTATGTGAACTGTTGAACTAGGAAATCAAACATAAATGTCTCCAATTTCATTTCATTTTAATTTTTGTTTATATATGTGTACATATATATGTAAATCTCATCATGGCATTATTTTTCCATGGTGGTGGGATTCTGTGCTCCTGTGCGACAAAAGGCTAAGTTGATGGCAGTGGTGCTGCTAGTAGGGTCTCACATGATAGACAGGCTTTTGCTGAGGAGCCAGAATAAATATGCCAAACAGTTACTTTGCAGTAGTGTGTGTGGAATTACTACATGGGGCAAAGGACAGAATGCTCCTGTGCTTATGGCATGATCGCACAAACATTTTCAGATGATGTCTGTCATTATTTCATCCTGAAGTCATCCTTATTGTGCAAACATGATTAAATTTTCAGACAATCTTGCACTTATCCCAACCTTCTCCCATCACTAAAGTGCCATGGCCCTGTCACTTTGTATTAACAAAAACTCCTGTTAATACAATGATGGGTGCCACAGATAGGAGAAGGATGGGACAAGCATGGATGTGATAAGGACAACTTCAGGATGGGGTAAGAATGGGAGTGATCCCTCCTTACCTCATGTGATAATTTCCTGTGTCTCTGTGTGTATGTGTGACATTGGTACAGGATCTCTCAGAAACAACACCTACACCTGCACTGCAGAAATAGTTCAGTCTGACACCACTTTAACTTCAGTGATGTGGAATTCTGGGAACTGTAGTTTGTTGTGGCACCAGAACTCTCTGACAGAGAAGGCGAAAACTACAGTTCCCAGAATTCCATAGCATTGAGTCGTGGCAGTTAAAGTGGTGTCAAACTATGCTATTTCTGCAGTGTGGATGCAACCAATGGCAATGGCATCATAGTTAACACTTGTTAGTACCGCACAGAAGGAGGCACGGTAAATCCCGTTTCATTGTATTTTACTATGAAAATTCTGTGATGAGATAATCCAAAATGAAACAAGCAATAGTGCCAGAAGAGGGAATTCCCAGCTCAGAAGACATCCAACAAGCTACTTGGGAAGTGTAAAGGACAAACATGAGTAGTGCTGTAGCTAATGATACAAAAGGACGTTCAGCCTTTGATGTGCACAGAGGTGAAAGGAAAGTCTGAAGCTGCACAACACATATATAGGAAAATGGAATGTAAGAAATATGAATCCAGGAAAGCTAGACATAGTAAAACAAGAAATGGAACATGTAAACATTGCAGTACTTGGGGTAAGTGAGTTAAAGTGGACAGGAATAAGACATTTTGAGTCAGCTAATTATATAGTTTTTTTGTGGGTTTTTAAGACTAAGTGTTCTAGAAGAGTTTGTTCATGACATTTCACCAGCATCTGTAGCAGGCATCTTCAGAGAATGATTCTCTGAAGATAATGATTCTCTGAAGATGTTTGCCACAGATTCTGATGAAACATCAGAAATAAACTCTTCTAAAACATGGTCACATAGCCCGAAAGCCCCAGAAATAACTATGGATGCTGGCTATGAAAGCCTTCGACTAATTATACAGTGTTTTATGCAGTCAATGAAAATTTAAGAAGAAATGGGATGACATTAATAGTGAGCAGATATGTAGCAAAAGCAGTCAAAGAATATAATGCAAAGTCTAACCAAATAATACCAATAAGACTTCAGGGAAAACCTACCAATATAACCATAATCCAAATTTGTGTTCCAACTATAGAGGTAGAAACAGAAGAAACAGGAGGGATCACTGATACTGAAATCGAGGAGAAAATGGATCACACACCAAAACAGGACTTGTTCTTAATCATAGATGATTGGAATGCAAAAGTAGGAAACAGAACAGTTTTTAAGATTATAGGGAAATTCATTGTAGGGTCAATAAACGAAGCAGGGAAGTGATTGGTTGAATTTTGCAATGCCAACATTTTGTTCATCACAAATACAGTCTTCAAACAACAAAAAAGGGGACTGTATACATGAATATCACCTTATGGCCAATATGGAAATCAAATAGACTATATTTGGCTCTCTAGAAGCCAAGATGACTAATTTGACTAAACCTAGATTGTCATAGTTTGAACATATCATGAGAAGACATGATTCACTAAAAAAAAGACAATAACATTTGGTAAGGTAAAAAGAAGGCAGTACAAAAAGAGAAAGCCCACATCTCAGATGGATGGACTCAATCAGGAAAGCAACAGCCCTGAGTCTGAAAGCCCTGAACAAAGCTGTTGATGAATCGATGACTTGGAGGTCTCTCATTCATAGGGTTGTCATGAAGCTGAAGTCAACTTGATGGCAAGTAACAATAATATGCATAATTTTGTTAAGCTTTTTTCCCAGTCCAATTTCTTCATGAGTAACAGGGGCTCAAGCCACAGTCCTACAACCAAACAATAAAATACAACTGATCCAACTGATCCAATTTTTTTAAAGACCAGAATAAAGGAAAAGGAAGTTTGTAGCAACAAAAGTATTTAAATCTTAGGGAAGCAGAATAGAAATGTTTAAGATTTCTAGAAATCCACAGAGCTAGACCAGCATTAAACATAATGTAATTTAAAAGATCCGGGAAATGGTCCAATAGTGTGGTTATGTATAAATAATTGAATTAGAAATACAATATACTTCACCGTAGTGGGAAAGACTGGCCAGCTGCCTTATGTAACTCTTCAGTCTGCTCTCCAGGTGCTGAGACATATAGCTATTAAAGATGTAGAGTTTGTTGCAAGAGAAGAGATTGCAGTTACTATATCATGATATTTAATTATATCCTGCCTTTTTTCCAGTCCAAGACTCAAAGCATCTTAACAACAGTCAAAACAGATTCAGTTTAAAAATCACATCACAGAAAATTTAGAATATAATTTAAAAAACCAGAAAATTAAAGTTTTAGCCATGACAATCAAAAATAAAATAGGCAAATAGTACAGTGCATTCTGAATGGCCTTCCCCCCCTGAGTAATTAGGTCTCAAAAGCCTGCTGAAACAAAAAAGATTTTCATCTACCTAAATACTCTAAAAGCACCAAATCCTATCTGATCTTGGAAACTAATCAGGGTTGGCCCTGGTTAGTACTTGGATGGGAGACAACCAATGAATACCAGGTGCTCTAGACTACATTTCAGAGGAAGGAACTGGCAAACCGCCACCTCTGAGTATTCCTTGCTTAAGAAAACCTTGTGAAACTTGTGGGGTTGCCATAAGTCAACATCTGACTAGAAGGAGAGCAAGGAAGGCACTGTCTAGCTTTTCTAGGGAGGGAGTTTCAGAACCAGGGAACTGCCACTAAGAAGACCCTCATCCATGATCACAGCAGATGCACTTGTTTTAGCTCTAATTCAGCTCCACCAACATGGCTGAAATACATGGCCAGAATTCAGAGCCAGCCCTTTAAGAGTTGAGCAGTCCAAGCCCTGAGTCTGGACAGATGAAATGATCAGAATCTGTTTGTCTCGCAATAGATTTTTCAAAATTAAAGTTATTTCCATCAATTATATCAGAAAATGTAAAATGTGAAAATATAGACACAATAATGTAAGACATAAATCAAAACCAAATTCTCAGCCCTCTTTTACTTTGATTGATAGAATATCATTTTGTAGTGAGACTTAAGCAGCCAAACATTTGGATGGAATTGCAGTAAACAAGATAGCAGTGGCATTAGTTGATGTATAGTGGTGGCATTAGTTGATGTATGTTCATAAGAAGACTCATGTTCAGACCAAAGGCCTCATGCTGTCTAATATCCTGTTCAAACAGTGGCCAGTCAGTTGTCAATGAAAAATCTGTCAGCAGGTCTCCATCTTTTTCCTTTTCGTAACTGATAGATAAAGGCATACTCCTTCTGATACTGAAGGTGACACAGAGCCATTCTGATATGGAGATTTCATTTTCTATGAATTTAGGGAATTCCAATTCACTTTAAAAGTTATATATCAGAGTTGAGCAACATCTGGAGGGCCATAGGTTTCTCTTCCCTGCTGTGTTTAAGAAGATGCAAAATATATATTTCATAAAACCAATGGCTCATCTATACCAGTATTGTTTGCTCTGACTCGCAATAGTTCACCAGGATTCCCTTCCCAGGACAGCAAAATGACATCTTTTAAGAAAACATACGAATGCTGAAATTTTGAACTACTTTACAGGCAAAGCATGCATATCACATACTGTTAAACTATTGTTTTTCTCTTAACAGAGTCTCCATTCATTCAGTCTTTTTGTTTGAAATGTACCCTTGGGTACTAGTACAAATGAGTTTGCATTCCATTCACATGTTTCAAAAAGATACAAGATCATCTCATCTGCATCAATTCCCCAGTGATGTTGTTCTGTACTGTCAAAGTGTCTGTAAGACTAAAATAATAAACGTGTGATTTAAATACTGTAGTTGCCTAAAATGATTAATTGCATCAGTGCAGATGTACTTGGTGCATATAATGCTGCTGATGAAGCACAATGGCAGTTTGATTAGGAAGTCTTGGATCCAAGTACATTTACTTCAATATTAATTTCACCACAAGTGAATGAGTTGTGCTACCAACACAGTAAGTTTAGGTTAAGGGCACTAACACTGAACTTCTACTTTCACATCACTGAATATCCTGCCACCAGCCCTTGTGCTGACAATGATTCATTAGGCTCAAATTTGAATTTTGTGGCTTTTGTTTGGGTGTAGCTTTATTTCAACATAGCTTTATGTTAAGAAAATATTTAAAATCTATTCCCCTTGGGTTCATTAAGTAGGACAATTTGAACCTGTATAAATTTAGGGAGTTGTACTGCTTGATTAAAAACATCTTTGCATTCCATATGCTGTTGGGAAATGCATTTCTCCAAGGGTTAATTAACAGTCTTTACACATTCTGTATTTAGCTCAGGGTACAAAGCCAAAAACATAAATAATGTCTCAAGCGGAAACAGAAGGTACAGATGGTTTTTAACTTTCAGTCAGAAATATGTGTTGCATACAACTGAAAGTATGTCTTCACGACCGAAGTTAAAGTGATTATATTCAAACTAAAATGTTTGATTCCTCTTGCAACTATTAATGGTTGCTTTAAATTGGGAGAGGTCACCTGTGGCCCTTGAGATGTTTTTGAATGACAACTCCCACTACACATGAAATTATCTTGATCAGCTAGGGTTGCTGGGATTTGTAGGCCAAAACATCTGGAGGGTCACAAGTGCTTGCTTCTGCTTTAAATTACATATGAGGCCATTATATTAATTTTAAAAAGGCTTTAAATGGTATGTATTGCCACTATAAATGGAAGTATTGAGACTGTGGCACTGAACAAGGAGACCATTACATCTTCTGGTTTTGAAAGGTTAAAATCAGAGTTTGGAAACAAATTGTAGAGCAAGGTATTCTTGGAGAGGCAGTACAAAAAAGTAATCTTCCTAAGCTCTGGATAATGCCGAACATGAAATTGCACTAGGATCTAGCAAAGCACACAGGCAGTGCTTCTCAGCCTTTGGTCTTGGAGATATATGGACTTCAGCTCTAAAGATCCCTAATCATTGGCCATGTTAGATCAGGCTTCTGGGAACTGAACTCTGCACTAAGGTAGCCTATCCATGTAACATTTGTTAAATGAGGGCTCTTTCCAATGGTACAAAGATAATGTCAGAAGCCATGGTTACAGCCTAAGGACTCCCCATCTACACCATAAGATTCCAAACAATGCTGGAATGGAGAAGATCTGCAGTATGGGAACCTTCTACTTGGCTAGGGGCCTCCTTCATTACTTTAAGGCAGAAATGGCCATAATGGGTGGCTGGGGGAAGATTTTTTTCAATTTGGCCAACTGGTTAGTGGTCACATGCCAAAAAAGGGGTGCAGCTTGTGCAAAGGGGTCGAGACTACATGGGCAGGGCTTAGGAGTTTATCACACGGGAGGCAAAGCACCCAAATACTGTGAATAAATGGGGATTAAATCCAGGAATATCCCACTTTCAGATGACATCCCCTGACATCGTCATTATCCCAGACTTAACCTGTAATTGGTCAAAACCCAAAAGTTTTGGATTTTCCCAAAAGTTAAAAGTGGACAAAAGTGGACAAAACACACACTTTAATTCATGGGTTAAGTCCAAGATAATGGTGACTGTCATCTGAAAACAATCTTGCTTTTGTGAAATATTCCCAGATTTAATCCCCATTTATCCACAGGATTTGGGCACTTCTCTCCCATGTGATAAACTCCTTAAACAAAGCAAAAATGAAATTAATCCTCTTCAGGCCAATTTATATTATTATATATAACTTTCAGTATTGTAATAAGTATTAATTGGTTATTATAATAAAGTTCAGTCAAGTACAAGCATTTCATTACCAAGTCATGAGTTCATTCCACCTCTCCAACTCACTCAGAATAAATTAATTGTAATTATGAGTTAATTCATTACAAGGGAATAATCTAAAATTAACTTTAAGCATCTGCTTTAAATCTTTTTTTTAAATTTAATTTTAAAAGATTTAAAAATGAATTCACTCACTTGCACATTGAGACTGTGTTAGCTGACACAAAAGTTACATACAGCAGCTGCAGCATCTGAATAATTCTACAAGTTGAATATTCCTTATTTGAAATGCTAGAGACCTGAAGTATTATGGATTTCAGATTTTTTTTGGGGGGGGGGGGGATTTTGGAATACCTATATTTACATATATAGGTAGATAATGAGATATCTTGGATATGGGACCAAAATACAAAATTCATTTATTTATACAACTTATACACATAGTCTGAAGGTTATTTTATGTAACATTTATAATTTTGTTCATGAAACAAATTTGTGCACAATGAACCATCAGAATGCAAAAGTTTCACTATCTCAGTCACCCATGAAAAAAGTTTTGGTTTTTGGAATATTTTAGATTTCAGAATTCCAGATAAGGGAGACTCAGGAATCTGTCTGCACTGCAGAAATAATCCAGTTTGACACCACTTGAATGGCCATGGCTCAAGGCTATGGAATTCTGGGAATGATAGTTTGTTGTGGCACCAGATCTCCATTACTATTTCCAGAGCCTTGAGCCATGGCTACTCAAAGTCAAAAACAAACTGTAGAAATAATCCAGATTGAGACTGCTTTAACTGCCCTGACTCAGTGTTAGAGAATCCTGGGAATTGTTGTTTGTTGAGGCACCAGAACTCTCTGACAGAGAAGGCTAAATGTCTCACAAAATTACACTTCCCAGAATTCTTTAGCATTGAGCCAGAGCAGTTAAAGCCATATCAAACTGGATTATTCCTGCAGTATGTTTTGAATCTCAGTCTGTGTATAACACATGCTCTGTGTTCAAGGACCGTAGAGCCCTGGAGAACTTTAACAAGATCATCTTCCTATTGTAGACACTTTTGTGAGAAGAGATCATGACCCAAAAGTTAAGGAACCAAAGGCAGATACAGTTGTCACTTGGAACTTGTGGGGGATCTGTTCTGGACATCCCCGCAAGTTCAAAATCTCATGCATATTCAAGCCCCATAGCCTTGAATGGGGTGCGTGCATGCAGGGCACACAGCATGGGCATGCACCCCATAGAGGTTAATAGAAGCCACCCCCTGTGTATTTTCAAGTCCATGGATTTCAAGTCCGTGGACTAGGAGGGGTGACTTTAAATGCTTTTTCTTTTGTAAACAACTGCATCTTGCGTTGTTACTGGTTTGCCAACAAAATTTGATGGAAAAGCATGGTGGCAAATGTTGGTGTTGAAAATGTTGGATTTACCATTGACATTTAAAAAAAAGATATTGGAGACATGGGGACGGTTGTGTCTACTCTGTGAATGCTAACACAAGCACGACTCTCAGAAATCGAAACAAACATTTTGTAATCGTTTGCAGTAGTACTGAGCATGAGTAGCTTATGGACCGAGCAAGGAATGCTGCCTCAACCTAAAATGGTACGCCACTGCCTTGCTTCAGGATTGTTCTTTATGGGCAAGGCCTGTACATCTTATGACCCATCACAGCTCAAAGCAACCAATTCTTAGTCATATGTTTTGAACAGCCAAATACTTGGCAGTGTGCTTTTTGTAGTCTCATGGCATTCATTAAAAAATTAGAAGACAATAAAGTGGTACCATGTCATTGTACAGTGTTTTGTATAGCTGTCACAAGCTGCCCTAGTCTGCTATATTGAATGTGAAGCATCTGAATTGAAAAAAATGCAATATAAATAGTAAATGGTATGATTGTTGGGTTTCTTAAATCAGTACAATGATC
Source organism: Urosaurus nigricauda (assembly GCA_034509955.1). Taxonomy (NCBI): domain Eukaryota; kingdom Metazoa; phylum Chordata; class Lepidosauria; order Squamata; family Phrynosomatidae; genus Urosaurus; species Urosaurus nigricauda. The sequence goes on along the minus strand of JAOEGL010000001.1, from coordinate 351,616,174 downwards.
AGCCTTTTATAAGTTATTTTTTAAAGAACAAATCTAACAGCACAGATGAATGAAAGTATCCAAAATCGACCAATGGCAGAATGATGATGTAAACCCTCCTTTTGAGTTATAATTCCTCCAAGATTTTAAAGAGATGCAGGTAGGGATCTCCCATGTCCTCTACCTTTTAAGGTAACAATCCAGAGCAACTTCCTATCACATTCAGAGCTTAGAAAGGTACTTTAAAAAGTAATTCACAGCAGTTATAATTTCAAGCCCACTCCCATACCACATATTAATACTATTCACAGGGAGGCGGGGGGCTTGTATCTGACTGTTGTACCCTCAGATTCTGGTGGTTATGGATAATTCAATATTTCATTATCAGAGCTTGAAAGCAGTATGTTAGTTGTAATACTGCAATTGTAATGTAAGTAAAATATATTCTGGGGTGGGATTGAAATGGCTAATGTTTAGTCATTGCTCTGAAAAGTTGCTTTTAAACAGTCATTTTGGTAATGGGGTAATTTTTGGCCAATTTCCTATTTTTATACCATTTAAAATGATAATTAAATCGTATTTTGCATGAGTACATAATGAGTAATGTTAATGCTAATGTGTTATAAAATTTTAATGGCTAGTTCTAGTGAGCTAGTTCTTTCAAATAATGAACTAAGTTCTGGTCATTATAAACATTCTTCTTAAAATTAGATTTCTATATTCTGCTTCATAGCTGTCATTGCCTTTTAGTCCAGATTCAGTTTAGTTCAGATTCTGTTCTGGACATTTTAAAATGCTAGTTAGGACCTGTGAAGTCCTATATGGCTTGGGTAAAACTTATCTGAAAGACTGGGGCTGTACAGGCCAACCATTAAGACTGGCTTGGGGGAGGAGTCAGGACATTATGTCCACATATTGCATGCCCCAACTCTGTCCCCAGGCTGGTGTGGTGCTGTATACTGCACAGCACCAAAGGACTGCCAAAAAGCCGTAGCCCCCGTGGCTATAGTGTCCTTTCTGGGGTGCAAAACAGAAGACACTTTTGTGGCTCCTTTCTGTGCCATGGAAAGGTGAGATTGGAGCTGCAGCATGTAGTTGCCATGGCCCCAATCCAGTGGTAGAAGGGGCAGTCTGTCAAGCCCTTATATATCTCAGTATGAGCCTGCCTGAATTTTAAAATCCTAAGAAGGGGTCTTTGTCTTGGTCTTACTCCAGTCACAGGGACATTTATTGTGGACATGGGACAGAGCCTTCTTGGTGGCTGCTCCTAGACTGAGGAATTCCTGGTCATTCCCTACATTTATCCCCTTTCTGTTCTCTTCCACTACCATGTGAACAGAAGAGTCTTCCATTCATTTAGTCTTTTTTTTCTTTTTTTTCTTTAGTTTTAATTGATTAAAAAGAAACAACACAGTTACAGACATGAAATAGACAGACATACGACGTCTCTGACGCATAACCTTGAGCAATCTCTTAATAAACATACAAACAAACATAAAACATAATCCTTCCTATCAACAACTTCGAGCCTTATAAATCACAATAATCTTATTTCTCTTCTTCTGTTCTGTCGTCTATATCAGCCACCTTGAGAGCCTAAAAGTGTCCTTTATTGATACACTTTCGAGTATTGAATCAATCCTTCCCTTATTAGCTGACCTTTTACCTTCTAAGTCAGGCCCATTACCCATTTCTTCCCCCAATTGTTTTCCAAATAATCAATAAAGGGTTGCCAGTCCTTGTAGAAAAGTCCCATTTCTCTTTGTTGTCGTAGTTGTGTAAGTCTATCGCATTGTAAAAAAATCGTATGCTTTGTTCAGCCAGTCCTTTGTTTGAGGAATTTCCTTATCTTTCCATTTCGAGGCATAAGTAATTCGTGCAGCGGTAGTTAAATAAAAAATAAGCCTTCCGTGCTTCTCTTCGAGAGTCTTTTCCTCATTTATACATAACAAGTATCTTTTGGGGTCAAAATTGAAGGGTAACTGTAGAATCTGTTCCATGATTTTGTGGATTTTCTTCCAATAATCTTTTGCAAAACGACATTCCCACCACAAGTGGTAAAATGAGCCCAGTTTATCATTACATTTCCAGCAACGATCACTTTGATTTTTGTATATTTTTGATAGTTTTACTGGAGTAATATACCAACGGTATAACATTTTATAATAGTTTTCTCTGATATTGTAGCTTAGCGTATATTTCAATCGTCTTGACCAAGTTAATTCCCATTGATCTAGTTGGATGTTTTGTTTTAAATCTTGGGCCCATTTGACCATTTGTGGTTTTACCAGTTCATCTTCCATTTCGAAATTCAGCAATAGGTTATAAAATTTCTTAATTGAGTGGTTCTGGGGTGTTTTAAGAATTTTTACAAAATTTGGGTCAGGTCCTTGATGTTATTGGCTCGGGTATCTGTCAAGAAGCATTGTCTGATTTGATGATAGGTAAACCATGTGCAATTAAAGCCTTCTTCTCTCAGTGTATCTAAAGATTTTAATCTCAAATTATTAGGGTCTTTTTCGAGTAGATCATCATATGTTACCCACCTCGTTGAGTCTAAGGGTGTCCTGTTAAACAATGCTTCATTGACAGATGCCCATTTAGGGGTACCATTGCATATTCTCTTCTTAACCTTAAGCCATACTCTTATCAATGATTTTCTTATGTAATGATCTTTAAAGTCATTATTAGCTCTGAGTTTATCAAAGAAAAGATATCCATGCCAACCAAATAGCTTATCAAAACCCTCTAAATTCAGTAATTTTTTATCTTCCAGTTTTATCCATTCTATTAGCCAATCTAATACACATGCATAATAATACAGTTTAAGATTTGGTAAAGCTAAACCACCCCTGGCGGTAGTATCTTGCATATTCTTGAGTCTAACCCTTGGTTTTTTCCCAGACCATAAGAATTTGATTAGGTCCCTATTCCATTTATTGAATGGAACATTGTTAGTTATTATGGGAATGCTTTGAAATAAGTATATCATTTTGGGGAGGATAATCATTTTTATCACCGAAATTTTCCCCATCCATGATAAATTTAAATTTTCCCATTTTTGAATATCTTTTAATATTTCTTGCCACTTTGTTTGGTAATTATTCTTAAATAAGTCTGAATTTTTTGTCGTCACAGTTATTCCTAGATATTTGGTTTTGGATACAATTTGAAAATTTGTTTTATCTGCTAGAGATTGTTTTTCAAGATGCGTTAAATTTATTGGTAATATCGAGGTTTTTGTTTCGTTTATCTTCATTCCTGAGACTTCACAGTATTCCTTAAGGGTCGTTGTAAGTTCATTTATATTGTTGTCAGGGTTGGCTAGGGAAATCATAATATCGTCTGCAAAGGAGCGTAATTTATATTCCATTTTATTAATTTTGACCCCTTCAATTTTGGGATTCTCTCTTATTGCATTGTTCAGTATTTCCAGGGAAGTAATGAACAGCAAAGGAGAAAGGGGACATCCCTGTCTTACACCCTTTTCTACCTTATAGTTTTTCAGAGAGTCGTTGTTGATTATTAAGGTGGCTTCCTGTCGTCTATATATGATTTCGATCCATTTTAAGAATTCTTGTCCGGCATCCATTTTCTTGAAGACGTTTATCATAAATGTCCAATTTAATTTGTCGAATGCTTTCTCCGCGTCGATGAAAAGTAAAGCCATTTTCTTACCTATATACTTTCTGTGGTATTCTATTAGATTTAACAAGTGTCTGGTGTTTTGTTTGATATTCCTATTGGGGAGAAAGCCCGCTTGATCTTTGTGTATCCAGTTTATTAGTACTTTTTTTAATCGTTCTGCCAGAATATTAGTAAATAATTTGTAATCACAATTGAGAAGTGAAATTGGCCGGTAGTTTTCTGGGAGCAATTTGTCTTTGTTTTCCTTCTGTATTAATATTACATTTGCTTGAGTCCAGGTAGTTGGGATGCCATCTGACATTATACTGTTCATGACTTTTTGTAAAGGGAGTGTTATTTGTTCTCTAAAAGTTTTATAAAATTCGGGACTGAATCCATCGGGGCCCAGAGATTTCCCAGCTTTTAACCTCGAAATAGCTTTAGCAATTTCCTCTGTGGATATTGGTTTATTTAACAAGTCTTTCTGTTCTTCCGTAAGTTTTGGAATCTTTTGTTTGTCCAAATATCTCATGATGTTTTCTTTTTTAATAGCTGTTTCCTTGGACAAATTAGAGAAATAATTACGGAAGATCTCTTTTATAGATTTCTGGTCTGTATAGATTTTTCCATCTTTTTTGGCTTGGGATATTATTTTCTTTTCTTTTTCTCTTCTTAGTATATATGCTAATAATTTACCTGGTTTGTTTGCTGATTCAAAGGAATTCTGTTTAATATATTTCAGTTTTTTATCTAGTTCTTCCATTGTTAAAGTTGATATCTGTTTGTGCAATGCTTGCAACTCTTCATATATTCCTTTATTATTAGGGTGTAATTTCAAGTTTTCCTCAGATTTTTTTATTTCGTCTTCTAATTTTTTCATTTTTTCAGCTTTCTTCTTTTTGGTCTCACTATTTTTCATTATAAAAAGGCCCCTTATGAATGCTTTAGCTGCATCCCACACAATGCAAGGTTTTACTTCATTATCAAGATTGTCGTTGAAAAAATTTGTTAGTTGTTTTTTGGTGTCCTTTGTTATTTCTTCATTCTTTAAGAGGTAATTATTTAGTCTCCATCTATATGCTTTGGGATGGTTTTTTATTGTCAGTGAGACTGGGCAATGGTCGGACCAGATCATAGGTAAGATAGATGAAGAGTTGACAAGTGGAATTAGGTGAGATGATATGAGAAACATATCTAACCTTGCCCATGATTTTTGACTATTTGAAAAGAATGTGAAGTCTTTCTGATGGCTATTTTGGGTTCTCCAGGCATCTTTCAAATTTAGTTCATCTATCATATTGAAAAATGTTTTTGGAAGTTTTCCTTGTGTCTTTTTAATTTTTTTCCCAGAATGTCTATCCATTTCAGGGTTTATCACCCCATTCCAGTCACCCATAGTGATTATTGTGTCATAGTCCATAGTTTCTATCTCTTCTAGTAGTTGTTTGTAGAATTGACCCTTGTTAATTGATGGGGCATGAATTCCTATTATAAGTATCTTTCCTATTTCACTGTCCATTTCCACCATAATATATCTTCCTTTGTTGTCTTTCTTGATTTCTCTAGCGACAAATCTTGCGTTGATGTATATTACCACTCCTCTTTTTCTTTTATTTTTGTCAGAGGATATAAATTCAGGGCCTAGTTTCTGATTTTTTAAGTATTTTATGTCTTTTTCTTTTATGTGGGTTTCTTGCAAACAGATCCCATTTCTTCTTTTGTATATAATGAAAAATTCTTTTACGCTTTTGGGGGGAATTCATTCCTTTTGTATTCCATGTTAGAAATTTAGTTGTATCAATCATTATCTTCTGACTTTCTCGTTTAGTTTTACCTCTTCTCTCTTTTGTTTATATAGTTGTTTCCCTTTATCCGTTTATCTTTGTTTTATTTGTATTTTTCAAGTTCCCACTCTAATTCAGGAATATCTTCTTCTGGGTCTGAACTTTCTTCTTCTTCTCTCATTCTTTCTAAACCTTCCTCATCTTCTTCTTCTTCTTCTTCTTCTTCTTCTTCTTCGTCTTCTTCTTCTTCATCTATCTGTGATGTTTGAAATGAATCTTCTTCTATAGATGTAATCGGTGAGGTTTCCATTCGATTCAGTTCCTCCGTCATAAGGGATCTCAGTTGTTGAATTTCTTCTTTTTCAGGTGATGAGTGAGTTGATGATCTATTAACATTTTCTTTATCTTCGCCATTCTTTGGTTCTTGAGCTTCCGGTTGGTTACGGCATCCGACCAAGAAGCCATCTCGTAAATCACCGAGACGACTTCTCGAGCCTCGGGGTCAGAGGTGGCTGAACCAGCAGTAAACAGCCATAAAACAAAGCTTCTCGGGTACGAGAAGCCCTAGCAAGCCTGAAGAGGGTCTTTTCCTGCAATCTTATTTGGGAGAAGCCTGGATGTCTTCGGATTACGACTTCCCCGGTAAGAAGTCAGAGGTGACCATAAGGCAAATGGCCCCCTAGCTCTGCATCGTCCTAGACGAAACGGACGCCACCAATTTTAATTACTTGTTGTTGAAACAGCTTCACCAAATCTAATCAAACTTCAACCTTATCTTCTGGCACAAATCCTTCAGAGTAACAAACTTTCGCTTTTGTACTACAAAGCGACACGGAGAGAGAAGGAGATTAAATTAATTAAATCAATCAGGACTACTGTATAGAGGTTTGTGCAAGACTCCCCCAGACATAACAAACTGCATATTGAGAATTGAAGTTGAAACAATTTTGGACTGTCCCAGATTGACTACTGAAAGTATAGTTTCAAAATGGCAGATGTTTGAGAAAAAACTTATCCGTCTAGTGCAGCGCGAGGGGAAGGAGAGCGAGCATCCAGCGCAGAGGGAGAGAAGGAGGCGGCCAGCGCGAGGAGAAGGAGAGCGTCCAGCGTGGCGGCCAGCGCAGGGAGAAGGAAAGTGAGCGACCAGCACAGAGGGAGAGAAGGAGGCGTCCAGCGTGGCGGCCAGCGCAGGGAGACAGAAAGCGAGCGACCAGCGTAGAGGGAGAGAAGGAGACATCCAGCGCAGCAGCTTGAGTGTGGGGAAGGAGAGCGAGCGTCCAGCGTAGAGGGAGAGAAGGAGGTGTCCAGCGCGGCGGCCTGAGCGAGGGGAAGGAGAGCGAGCGACCAGCGCAGAGGGAGAGAAGGAAGCGTCCAGCGCAGAGGCCTGAGCGAGGGGAAGGTGAGCGAGCGTCCAGCGCAGAGGGAGAGAAGGAGGCGTCCAGCACGGCGGCCTGAGCGAGGGGAAGGAGAGCGAGCGACCAACGTAGAGGGAGAGAAGGAAGCGTCCAGCACAGAGGCCTGAGTGAGGGGAAGGAGAGCGAGCGTCCAGCGCAGAGGGAGAGAAGGAGGCATCCAGCGTGGCAGCCCGAGCGAGGGGAAGGAGAGCGAGCGTCCAGCTCAGAGGGAGAGAAGGAGGTGTCCAGCGCGGCGGCCTGAGCGAGGGGAAGGAGAGTGAGCTTCCAGCGCAGAGGGAGAGAAGGAGGCATCCAGCGCAGAGGCCTGAGCGAGGGGAAGGAGAGCGAGCTTCCAGCGCAGAGGGAGAGAAGGAGGCATCCAGCGCGGTGGCCTGAGTGAGGGGAAGGAGAGCGAGTGACCAGCCGAGAGGGAGAGAAGGAGGCGTCCAGCGCGGCAGCCTGAGCGAGGGGAAGGAGAGTAAGCGACCAGCGCAGAGGGAGAGAAGGAAGCGTTCAGCGCAGAGGTCTGAGTGAGGGGAAGGAGAGTGAGCGTCCAGCGCAGAGGGAAAGAAGGAGGCGTCCAGCACGGCGGCCAGTGCGAGGAGAAGGAGAGTGAGAGACCAGCACAGAGGGAGAGTAGGAGGCGTCCAGCGCGGCGTCCAGCGCGATAAGAAGGAGAGTAAGTGAGTAGCGCAGAGGGAGAGAAGAAGGAGGCGCCCAGCGCGGCAGCCAGCGCGAGGAGAAGGAGAGCGAGCGACCAGCACAGAGGGAGAGAAGGAGACATCTAGTGCGGTGGCCAGCGTGAGATGGAGAGCGAGCGACCAGCGCAGAAGGAGAGGAGAAGGCGTCCAGCGTGGCGGCCAGCGCGAGGAGAAGGAGAGCGAGAGACCAGCTCAGAGGGAGAGAAGAAGGAAGCGTCCAGTGCGGCGGCCAGCTCGAGGAGAAGGAGAGTAAGGTGAGCAGTACCGAGTAATCGAAGAAGGGATCTAGTTCAGCGGCACGTGCAAATCACTGCTTTGGCTAAAAATTCCAAGAAAAGCCTCATTCTTAGAGGACTTAGAAGATTCCTAAGATATCAACTATAACCCTAACTTTGACTACAATCCCAAAATGGCAGCAAACACAAGAAGCAAAAACCAGACCTCTAAATATCAATCTCAATTTCAAGGATCAACAAGAAGAACATCTATGGAACAGCACTTTCGAGAACCCTCAAACCAAATCCTATTAGATGAAATAAGAAAACTCAGAACAGAACTCCACCAAGAAATGAAAGACTTTAAAGCTGAGATAAGACATGATATTAGAACGGAACTAAAAGAAATTAATCAAACAGTAGAGAAATTAGCAAACGAAATGACAATAGCAAACCAGAAAATCTCCATATTGGAAAGAAAAGCAGAAAGATCGGAAGAGGAATTCCAAAATATCAGGGCAGATAAAGAAAGGGAGCTAGATGAAAGAGCAATACAGGACCAAAAATCAAGAGAAAGGTGTATTAAGATACGAGGTTTCCCGGAACTCAAAGAAGAAGACCTTATGAAAAATTTTGTATCCAGAATAGCGGAATTTATGAACAAAGAAGAAAAACTTTTTGAATTAGAAATAGATAGAATATTTCGTTTAAACTCCGAAATTGCAAAAAAGAATAAACTTCCACGGGACATAGTGATTTATTTCACGAGGAAACAAACAAGGGATGACCTGCTGCGACTCCACAATGAAACCCCACTAAACATAGAAGGACAAGAACTACAATTGTTCAAAGACATCCCAGCGAGATTGCTGAAAAAAAGGAAGAATTATACGTTTTTAACAACTCGTTTAAGAGAGGCGGAAATCCAATATAGATGGATCCAACCAGAAGGGCTTATATTTTGGTTTACTAAGAAAAAAATTACAATTAAGTCTATTGATGAAGCCAAAAGATTCCTGGAATATTGGGAACGTAAAAACAGATCGGAAAGAAAAGAAAGACAAGAAAGACAGGAAAGACAGACAAGACAAGAGGGAAGAGAAAGCCCGAATCAGAGACATCAAGAACCAAGAACCATTTAGTCTTTTGAGTGTTAAATATCTCATGCAGAATGTCTTCTAACTGAGGTATGCTGAGATTTTTAAAAATCATTTTAACAGCCTTAATAACTGCTATAAATCATCGTTGTCGTTGTTGTCATCGTTGTATTATGCCCCTCAGACTTGAAACAGGCAATTTGGGGTGAAAATGGGGCAAAATGGTCTATTGTGCCCTTAAAAGTAGTGACTATCCAAAAATTGAGGACTGGGGACTCTTAGCTACTGTTGGGGCCATGGGGATTGCATCCATCTATAGACTGCTATACTTTGTACACTTCTACTTTAGTCCCATGGATATAGTAAGGATCCAGTTCATGTTGCCATATTCTTGCAATCTGTGCAACTAGGTTCTGTTTTAGACCTCCTTTACATTGTACATTGTACATTTTTTTAAAGAAAAGCTGTCTGCCCCCCCTCCCCAGTTTCCAACAGGTGCAAACAACACATAAAAATGAATGGAAAAGGAACATCCCTGGAAGCATCTTAGGAAATTTTCTGAAAAATTCAAGTGACTTGCCTAACGCTATTTCCAAATCATTTTTATTTGGTTTAATAGGCAGAATACTGTGGACACAGTTTCTTACAGAGTTCCATAAGCAAAATGGATTACATAAGACCACAGGAATATAAGAAGTGCTTTGGTGGGTTAGAAAAAGTTCTCCCGCATTTTGTTCTTATAGAAGGACACTATCTATTAGCCTTTCTTCTCATCTTGATGCAGTTACTGCTTATTTATGGAGTGACCATATCACACCACCTTTTCCCATTCTTTCCACCTCTGCTTGGTGTGGGATGTAAACTTTAATATGAGGATTTTATTGCACACCTTCATCCCCAGGCAAGAGACATCCATACCCAATCCAGACTTCTTCCACACTTTTTGAAAGAGTGGGATTTTCCTCTTCTTTGCAAGGTGCAGGAGAAGTCCAGATTCGGTATGGAATGTCTCCTGCCTGGGCACAGAGGTGTGCAATAAAATCCACATATTAAAGTTTACATCCCATGCCTACCATGGGAGGAAAGGACAGGAAAGGACGATGCGGCCTGATCTCCAATAAAATGAATTATGCTAACATGCTTAGCTGTTCTGTAAATTGTGGGCTGGATCCGGATTTACTAGTGCATAAATAATAATAATAATAATAATAATTAATAATAATAATAATAATAATTTTTTAATTCTAGCCCGCCCCTCTGAATGGGCAATCGGGGCGAGGTACAAGAGAAGTTAAAAACATCACAATTAAGATATCCAATCCCTTTCCCAACTCCCCCCCCCCTTAAAAAAGGATTAAACCAGAACAAGTTAAAACAATTACAAATAAACAGAATCAACAATGTCAAGCTAAAACCCTCCCTGAGCTGTTTAACAGGATGGAGACTAGGAACTAGCAGGAGGTTTAGAGCCAGGAATGTTAAACATTTTCCGGGAAGGCCTGCCAAAAGAGATGCATCTTCAAGGCTTTCTTGAAGCTGTCAATAGATGGAATAAGATGCATCTCTTCCAGCAGGCCATTCCAAAGCTTGGGGGTGACTGCCGAAAAGGCCCTCTGGGAGGTCTGCACCAACCTGGTCTTCCTGGACTGTAACAGATTCCTCCCAGAGGATCGTAGTGTGCGGGGGGGGGGGGTCATATGGTGAGAGGCAGTCCCTTAAATAGGATGGACCCAAGCCATGTAGGGCTTTATAGGTTAAAACCAACACTTTGTACTGTGCCCGGAAACTAATTGGCAGCCAGTGGAGAAATTTTAGCACAGGTGTCATGTGCTCCTAGATGTACCAGTAATAAGTCTGGCTGCCATATTCTGAATCAGTTGTGGTTTCCGAGTTAAGCACACGGGTAGCCCCATGTAGAGTGCATTGCAGAGGTCCAGTTGTGAGGTTACCAGTGCATGTATCACAGTTTCCAGGTTCTTCCTCTCCAGGAAAGGGTGCAGCTGGTGGATCAGCCAAAGCTGGTAACAGGCACTCCTGACTGTCGCATTCACCTGACTAGTCATGTGAAGCGACGAGTCAGGGAAGACCCCCAAACTGCGAACACAGTCCTTAGAGAAGAGTGTGACTCCATCAAGAACTGGAGATTGTATTCCCAACCCCGGTTTCGGGCCTGTGACTGTGAGTACCTCTGTTTTGCTTGGATTGAGTTTCAATTTGTTTTCTCTCATCCAATCCATTACCGCCTCAAGGCAGCTGTTGAGAGGAGAGATGCCATCTGAGGTCTGAGTGGATGATCTTGTCATAGAGAGATATATCTAAGTTTCATCAGCATACTGAAGACACTGAGCTCCATGCCTCTGAATGATCTCACCAAGCGGCTTCATATAGATGTTAAACAGCATCGGGAACAGGATGGTGCCCTGAGGGACGCCACAATCAAGTTCGATTTTAGGGGAGCAACTGTTCCCGATGCATATAGCAGACTCATTTAAGTCAATGAAACCAAGGATGGAATCCTGTTGGTGACTAATGTAACTGAAATGCTTTGTTATATTAGTGTAAGAAAAAGATTTGGAGTTGTGCATAGCAGCAGTGGAACTACAAAACAGGAAGCCAGCTTAGTTGGCAGAGAACCCGACTGGTTCCTGAGCAGCTTGACCAATGGCCTGTTGGAGATGAATTTAATTGCAATTCCTTTCTACCCTGGTTTCACATTGCCCACAACCATTTTAACCCTGTGGTTGTACTGCCATCCATGTTGGCTAAGATATGCCCACCAACATGTTCATGGTAGATATGTCCCACTGATTTCAATGGGTCTATTCTAAGCCTGAGTCTGGAGCCATATGAAGTCTAGCAAAAATATTAAATAGTTTTGCGTAGATTTCTTTTTCAAAAACTATTTTTGCTTTACAATCCATCCTTGACTAATCAAAAATACATCACTAAATTGTGCTCATGTTACTCTCTGATTTGATGGTGGGCATTCTGCTCCTTCCATGTCATGATGACTGGCAGACTCCTTCCAAGACAAATACATAACATTTATTTAAGATAATAACACAGGCATTTCCACCAAGAAACACTCTTAATGTCAGGGTTTTCTAGTGTTTACCACCAAACTTTGTTCAACAACCAAACCTTCCAAAATGCAGCTTGCTTAAGTGCCATTTTAGAGGAAAAGCTGGAATTGGGAAATTACTAAGCAAGGGTCAGTTTTAGGCTAAGTAGTTGAAAAACTACTGATTTTCTGTACCTTATTTTCAGTATGACATGTAATTTAAACAGACACAGCCTAATAATTGCTAACATCTCACTACAACAAGATCCAGTACATTTACTGTGACTTATGTATAGTATAATGCTGAATACAGATTTTCCAGCTGTTGGTGTGTGTATTTTAACATAGCCATCTTTTAGATTTCTGGGTTGATTATATTTCCATTCAGCCATTCCCCACCTTTTTTGGTCTCCATATGCTTCCCATTACTGGGGGCTTCTTTGGGGCAGAGGCAAAGGCCACTCTGTTTGATTTTTTCCCTTTTGGCTATATATGTTGAGCCACCATGGCATAGTGGTTTGGGTGCTGGACTTTGACTCTGGAATCCAGGGTTCGATTTTCTGCTTGGCCATGGATGACCTTGGGCAAGTCAGATGCTGTCAGCTTCAGGGGAAAGCAGTGGCAAACCTCCTCTGAACAAATCTTGCCAAGAAAACCCTATGAGAAGGTTGCCTTAGGGTCTCCATAACTCAGAAATGACTTGAAGGCACACAACATGTGAAGGATGTTGGTGCCACTTTAGGCCCATTTTAGTCACCCTCCCCCAAACTTTTAAAAACAGCGATATTGTAGTTATTTCTAGTCCCCAAAAATGTGTTTGGCTTCACTGGGTTTAACTGCACCAAAATTACATATAGGGGCTTTACAGACCACCCAAAAAGGGCCGTCTGTAGGCACCCCTTTGACCAGAGGATTTGGGCCAGGGCAGCCTCACTGGCTGCCCCAGAGGCCCCAATCCACCACTATCCAGGCCATGGAAAAGGGGGCAAAACACCCTTTCTCCATGGCCTGGAAAGGGCTGTCCTTGGGGCTTCATGCCCTAAGGATAGCCCGACCGGTGGAAGCAAGGTAGAGAGGGGTCTCCTGGCCCCTTTCTCCCTCGCTTTGTTCCCACGGTAATCTGGTTGCCATGGGAACAAAGCGCTTCCTGAAAAGGAGCTCTGTTTTGGGTTTCTTTCAGCACCGCAGAAAGGGCACCCTAGGCACCCTCCACCTGTGCCATGGCGTCAGGCGCACACCAGTCCATCTGGATGCGGCTCACACCGAGACATCATCACAGTGTGCACGTATGGACAGTGCCATTTAAAAATGGCACTGTCTATAAGTGTTCGGGCTGGGAAGTGTGCAAATACTGCACGAAAATGCAGCCCTATTCACACCGCGGGGATGGCCCAAAAGGGCCGTCTACCCCATTATAGATGGCAAATTGCCCCTCAGGGGTTCTGTGGTACAATTTGCCATAGGGACTGAAAACTGGGTTCAATAGGGCAAGGCACCTAGGAGGCCTGAGGCTGTCCTGTAGGGTTGCATGTGACCCATAGGCCACACTTTGCTGAAAGTAAAAGGAGAAAAGATGACAATGGATATTGAATAAGACCTAAAAAGATGCCAAATAAATGTTATTTGTACAATGCTATCCCAGACAATTAATGTCTTGTAGATAATAGATAATGTTGTGCAACTTCTTTCCCATCTGGTAAATTTCGCCTTGATGTTCACATGGGAACGAAAAGTCAAGCTTGACTGTAGCATAAGGAAAAACATTGTGTGTGTGCATTAAAAAGGTTGGGACATTATGAATGTGAACATTAGTGAAAAGTGAATAAATAACATCTGTAGGGTGGTGGAAATATCATTTAAGCAAGCTATTGGTCAGTGATCTTGGGATGAGAGACAAAAGAAAAGACGATTCTGCCACTTAGTCTTTTATTCAAAATAGCAATAATAATAACTAATTGTCTGAGGGATAAAATTGGGGTTGAGAATAGACCATTGTACTCCTTGGCTTGTCAGTGGAAATATAAACAGAAAACAGCTATTCCATTCAAGTGCTTGCTATGTGCTCATCCGAAGTTAATGTGGGTTTGCCAAGAACATTTTCTACTATACAATTATTTTACTAGATATAACCATATTTCATTTCTCCTAGAAATAACACTACAACATCACAGAGAGTGGGAAAACAATAGTCCAAAAACCCACCCACCCCATAAATCAAGACAATGGGAAATGCATTTATGTTAGCAGTGCTAATGATGGGAAAACATACTTAGAAATATATGTGTCCACCAAATATTGCTCTGCAGGAAGATGACAAAGAGCAAACACATGCCTTGATGTCAGGACAGGTCAGGGAGAGGTGACTGGATCCAAACCTAGCTATGTATGCTTGAAGTACCCTTCTTACCTACTGTAGGATTTCCTTGGCAAGACTTGTTCAGAGGGGGTTTGTCTTTGCATTCTGAGGCTGAGAAAGTGTGACTTGATCTTCTTTGGCATTTTTAAACAAAGGCTAGATGGCTATCTGTCAGGAGCATTAGGTTGTGTATTCCCGCATGGCATGATGTTGGACTGGATGGCATTGGACTGGTTAACCTTAAACTCTTGGAATAATACTCTATGATTTTATGATTGAAGACCACCCAGTGGGTTTCCATGACTGAGAGAGGATTTGAATCCTGGTCTCCTAAAGTTCTAGTCCTCAGCTCAAACCATACCTCTATGCTGGATCTCTGGTATGCTTGGAGTAGGCCCATTGAAATACCTGACACTTAAATTAGTTTAGCATGTTCCATTGATTTCAATGGGCTGATCTAGACTGACAAAAAGGGGTGTGTTCATGCCTGCATGAAAGTGTAGCCTATAGATGACCCACACTGAAAGTTTGGCATGAACACACTTCTTTTGCATTTTAGTGGGGGAAAAGCAGCTTTTAAAAAAAACCCCTGCTTTTCCCAGCTTCTTTTTAAAAAGGGTGTAACTGTGCAGCTGCATCTAAATGCTGCAGTGCAACTGTGCAGTTTTTTAAAGTTCCCAAACCCTAGCTTCAGCCCTAATCCGAACCCTAGACATGTGCAGTAGGGACTCTGGGATGCTGCAACCGTTATGCAACTGTGCATAAAATGTCATTTCATTCATAAAATAAAGAAGTTTATTCATAAACTTAAATTGTAACAGATTTAATATCTTTTTAAGGGGGGAGGGATGCAGTTTGCTTTATTGATGTAATAGTATTTTAATGTGTAAGCCGCCTCAATTGATCTCAAAGGAGTGGAGTAATAATAATAATAATAATAATAATGGGGTTCATTCATGGTGCACTGATGCAACTGTGCACTTTAAAAAGGGAAGCGAAACCACAATGGTAATTTGACAGATCTTCATAACTGCACAGTTCATATGTGATGTACCTGCGCAACTGCGCAGTTCACAGCTGGCAACAACAACAATAACAACAAAAATATTAAAGGTTCAGTGCACCCAAAAGCCCCATTCATTGCCACCTGTGCAGCTGCTCCACCTGTGTTTCTAGCATCCTGACAACGTAGTTGCTGAGCAACAGAAAAGACTTCAGATAAGTCGTCCCCACACCTCCTCAGTGTAGCTGCCCTATACCTTTTTATTACACACCTGGGACTTGCAGTGCAGCTGCTAAGTATTAAGGAATAGGCAACTTCATGTTGCCCTTTCCTGCCTATCTAGAAAGCCCCAGTATGTCTGCTTTAAGCTGGACTATACCTAGTCCAACCCATATAATAGTGTGCTGCCATCTTGAGAACAATTATTAGTGTTATTGTTACTATACTATAGTTATTGCTTTTTCTACTAAACCAGGATTCAGTGTGATTTACAAATTAAACCTAATACAATATTGTTAAAACACATAGAAGGTCAACATAAAAATAAATAAATAACCAGTAACATTAAAAACAATTTATGGCATGCAATTAAAAATTAAAAAGATGTTTAAAAGATTGCAATTCAAAGTAGAATGGCATCCTGCCAACCCTTTCTTTAAAAATATTCAGTTCTCAGAAGCCTGTCTGAATAAAAAAAATCTTCACCTGAGGATGGAAAGACAACAATAACAATCCATTATTAAACAATAAATTATAGTGCAAGTGTAGGAACTGGATGCCCCAGGTCTCCAAAGATGTCACCTACAAATATTCTCAAGGATAATTCCAGTCAAAGCTTTCCTTTCAGGTTAACACCACTTTAACAATGATGCGTGTGAAAATCAACCTGCTTTTGCAGGGTTTTTTCCAGCTTTTAAATGCTGTTTTTGCACGGGATTTCCCCTGTGTGATAAACTCCATAGTTCAAATGATCCCCAAAGTGAGAAAATACTATTATACTTAAATCATTTTCCACTCCCATTTTTCACAAACCAATAATTTCACTGAGATTTTTGTTGTTTTTGTTTTTTTTAAAAAACCAACAACATGAAGGCTATAAGCCAATGTCTTGTGTACAAAACACTTTGGCCTAATACAATTAAATTGATGGACATATGTAAATATTCACTTATTTTTCAAGTTAATTTAGCGGCTCTGATGTAGCTGGGACAAGAAATTGGATTTAGGATGCTCTCCTCCCATCTATCTCATTGTTGCTTTAGGATTCACAACAGAGTATGAGACAACTACACAGAGCACATACCACTCCAGCACATGAACCATGCAGTGATGAACCATGCTTCTCTACCATTAATGCAGCCAAATCCTTGTAACTATAAATGTTACTAAAATGTTATTGTTATACATCAAAAGAGGTGAAGTTAATCCTCATAAAGTTACAAAACAAAATACAGCACCATTATTACTTTTAATCAAAAGAAAATAGCAATAGCATTTACATTTCTATACCACTTATCAGTGAACTCAGCACATTCTAAGTGGTTTACAGTTTGTAAGCCAATTGCCCCCAACAAGATGGGGTACTCATTTTACTGACCTACAAAATAATGGAGGGCTGAGTCAACCTAGTAGCCCTGGGATCAAACTTACATACACATAAATACAGGCTGACTCTCCCTTTTCCAGAATTTTGAAATCCAAAATGTTCCAAAGCACAAATTTATTTTCATGAGTTGCTGAGATAGTGAAACCTTTGCTTTCTGATGGTTCAGTGTGCACAAGCTTTGTTTCATGCACAAAATTATTTTTTAAAAAATGTATACAAAATTACCTTCAGGCTATGCATATGAGGTGTATATGACTTTTGTGTTTAAACTTGGCTCTCATCTCCAAGATATCTCATTATGTTCATTGGTTTGTTGTTGTTGTTTTGTGTCTTCAAGTAGTTTCCGATGGCAAGATTTGTTCAAAGGAGGCTTCCCCTGAGGCTGAGGGCATGTAACTTGCCCAAAGTCATCCAGTGGGTTTCATGGCTGAGCAAGAAACTGAACCCTGCTCTCCAGAGTTGTAGTCAAATACTCAAACCACTACTCCATCTTGGCTCACTATATATGCATATGAAAATATAGGTATTCCAAAATCCAAAAGATTCTACAACCTAAAACACTTCTGGTTCCAAGCATTTCAGATAAGGAAGAATCAACAACCTGTAGTAACTTATTTTGAGCTCTGATCTGCAAAGCTCTTCAGCATGATGGCAGAGTAGTACAAAAATCATTCACATGTATCTAGCCCTTAGATGAGGGATATGGGCAAACAGTGGGCAAACAGACAGAATGAATCATTGACTTGTACGTCATCACTGTTCACTGTCTTTTAAATGTCATGCCTTCTCCTTTGAGCAGGAAACAGGGAAACAGAAATACTACTGGTGTATGGGACAAATGCTCTTCACAGGCATAAATTATGGGCTAAGGGAGAAGATTGCTTTTCAGGGAAAGGAGCATGCCAGAAATGTGAGGCCTTTCTGAATGTAAGGATAGTCTGATTCTTTTTGTTGTTATAGTGACATGATCCACTCTGATGTTGTTTACTGTCTGTTGCCAACAGTATTATGGCTCACAGCTCTTGGCATTCTTTCTCCACTTCTCCTGGGAATATATACACAGCATGGGTGAAAATACCTGAGAAAATGTTTTCATAAATAATATTGCAATATGGAACTCAGGAAGGGAATGTAATATTCTTCCACTGTGTACTCTTGATTTATGTAAAATAAAGTTTATTTGTTCCCATACTCCTTCCCCACAGCCTTTAAACAGCTAGCATGTGAAATTTATGTGGAAGAAGCCAGAAGTTGAACAGAGAATCAACACTGAAACAAAATATACAGTGAGGATACTAGGAGGCCCATAAACTAGCTCTTTCATTTCCTCCATCCTGAATTGCTTTCCCTATTTTTTCTATAATTTTTATAGACTTTGTGGTCTTCTCCAAAAGAAAGAAAGGGAAAAGGTCCACTCCTTCTGTCCAAAGAGTGAAAAGGGTACACTTTACAGCTATTTGGAGATCAGAATGGAGATAGTGGATGCTTAGAGATGCAATCCTTCACTAATTTTCTTCTCAAAGGAAGAGTCAGTTTTTTTCAGCAATCCTTCCACCACCACACACACTGTTTTCAAATCCTATTTACAACTCAGGCTTTCTTTGCAAAAATTTGTATGTGGTTGTTTTTATTCAATGGAAACATCCTTTTCCACACAGAAAACAATCTTTCTGGAGAGAAATATTATTTGTATAGGTGGGTTTGAAGTGTTACTACTTTTAGATTCCCAGACACAATCCTTCTGAATAATAATAATAAAAAATTGTCCCATATTTGTTAGCAGGCTGAGCAAGACTGTTTACATCAGGCCACCCTGAAACATAGATATCCAGTATTTGAAAATGCTGTGATGTGTAACTTGCATTTCCCTAAACAGATCAAAGTCATTTGGTACATTGCTTATGTCAGGTCGGCTAAAGGTAAAACCCATATCATCCACGATCTTCTCATGGATGAAAAAGCCAACCTGCCTTGCTTCACTGAGACCTGGCTAGAAGATGCCAGCATGGCTACTTGGGCGCAGGCTCTCCCAGCTGGTTACACGGTTAGTGAGCGGAAAAGGGAAAGTGGCCGGGTGGGGGGGCGGTGTGACTATATATCATAAATCTAATCTACCCTTGATCAGAGAACCTATCCGGAAAACAACCCACATCATGTGCATGTACCTCAGTCTGAAGACCAGGGATAGTTTGGGGATTCTGTTGGTCTACCGGCCACCCCATTGCCTAACAGACCCTCTGACCGAACTAACTCAGCTGGTCTCTGAGTTACTGTTGGAGTGACCCAGGCTTCTGGTCATGGGTGACTTCAACATTCCCCTCGAGACCAGCCCTTCTGATCTATCTGGAGCAGCTCGGGAGTTCATGGAATCCATGACAGGCATGAACCTATCCCAATTGGTCAATGGGCCCACCCACTGTGCGGGTCACACACTCGATGGGATCTTTTGTACGGAACAGGAATATCGGTGGGTGGAGGTAATCAAAACCTCCGCGCTGTCATGGGTGGACCATTCTCTGATCAGGATGGAACAGAGCTGCACCTTACCCCTCCGGGGGTGGCGGACCCATTAGAATGGTCCGCCCTCGAAGGCTAATGAAACTAATTGATTTCCAGAAGGCCCTAGAGGGTTTAATGGTTGGCAACGCCGGTGACCCTGTCGAAGCCTTGGTGAACACCTGGAACATCGATCTTCCCAAGGCTCTTGACGTTATCGCCCCGAGCGTCCTTTCCAACCCGCTTCGAACTGCAAACCCTGGTTCACAGAGGAACTCAGGGAAATGAAGCGGGCTGGACAACAACTAGAGTGCAAGTGGCGAAAGACTCGGTCCTCATCCAACAGAACTCGCCATAGGCAGCACCTTCGCACCTATTGGGAGGCATTGCGTGTAGCGCGGAAATCTTTCTACGCTGCACGCATTGCATCTGCAGAGTCTCATTCAGCAGAGCTGTTTAAGGTAGTTGGGAAGTTAACACAGGTTCCCCCTGTGTTTAACCCCCTCCTTGACCTGACGACGGCCTGCTGTGATGCATTTAACAACCACTTTGCAGACAAAATCTCTCAGATAAGGGCCGACTTGGACGCCAATGTTTCTCCAGTGTCCGTACATGAGGTAACCAGCAACTCCACTACTGTCATTTTGTTGGATGAGTTTCAATCTATAAGTACTGATGACATGGACAAACTCCTTGGAAGCGTGAGGAAGATGATCTGTCCTCTTAATCCATGTCCATCATGGCTGGTCGTCCAGGGAGGGGATATATTGAAGACATTCCTTCAGGATGTAGTCAGTGCGTCCCTCAGGGAGGGTACTATTCCATTTTGTCTGAAGGAGGTGGCTGTAAAGCCTCTTCTCAAGAAACCTTCCCTTGATCTCCTGGTCAGAAACAACTAGAGACCAGTTTCCTTGCTGCAGTTTCTAAGCAAGGTGATTGAGAGAGCAGTTGCCTCACAACTCCAAGCTGTCTTGGATGAAACTGACCTTCTTGATACATTTCAAACCGGCTTCCAAGCAGGATATGGAGTTGAGACAGCCATGGTTGCTCTGACAGATGACCTCTGCTTGAGTATCGACAAGGGTAGTGTGACCTGGCTGGTGCTTTTGGATCTCTTAGCGGCCTTTGATACTATAGATCATGCCATCCTTTTGGACCAGTTGGGGAAGATAGGTATCGGAGGCACTGCTTTGTGGTGGTTCCATTCCTTTCTCTCTGACAGGTCCCAAAGGGTGAAGCTCGGGGACAGTTGCTCCTCTAAAATCGAGCTAAATTGTGGTGTCCCTCAGGGCACCATCCTGTCCCCGATGCTATTCAATATTTATATGAAGCCGCTGGGTGAGATCATCCGGAGGCATGGAGCTCAGTGTCATCAGTATGCTGATGACACTCAGATATACTTCTCCATGACAAGATCATCTGCTCAGACCTCTGATGGCGTCTCTCCTCATAATGGCTGTCTCGCAGCGGTAATGGATTGGATGAGGGGAAATAGATTGAGGCTAAATCCTGACAAAACAGATGTACTGAAAACACCGGCCTGAAATCAGGGCTGGGAATACATCTTCTAGTCCTGGATGGAGTCACACTCTCCTCACAGGACTCTGTTCGCAGTCTGGGAGGTACTTCTAGACTCATCGTTTCACATGACTCGTCAGGTGAATGCGGTGGTGAGAAGTGCCTGTTATCAGCTTCGGCTGATCTGCCAGCTGCGCCCTTTCCTGGAGATGAGGGACCTGGAGGCTGTGGTACATGCGCTGGTCACCTCACATCTGGATTACTGTAACACACTCTACATGGGGCTACCTTTGTGCCTAACCTGGAAACTTCAACTGTTTCAAAACATGGCAGCCAGGCTAGTCACTGGAACATCGAGGAGAGAGCATATAACACCAGTTCTTAAATCTCTCCACTGGCTGCCGATCAGTTTCTGGGCACAGTACAAGGTGCTGATTTTGACTTTTAAAGCCCTACATGGCTTGGGTCCAACTTATCTTAGAGACCGCCTCCTCCCATATGAGCCCCCGTGTACACTTCGGTCCTCTGGGAGGAATCTGCTTCAGCCTATAAAAACTAAGCTGTCCCAGACCTCCTAGAGGGCCTTTTCTGCTATTGCTCCCAGGCTGTGGAATGACTTGCTGGATGAGATGTGTCTTATTACAACCTTGGAAGGCTTTTAAAAAGCGACCAAGACGCATCTCTTCCGGCAGGCCTTCCCGGATAGTAATTAATCTCCCACCATCTGATGACTCCCCCCCCCCCCCCGTCCCCTATCTGGCCGCCTATATGGGAATTTGAAAGATCATGTATTTTAGATCTTGATTGTTTTAACTATGATTAGTTTAATACTGTTTTAAGGGGAGGGAAGTGGGTATGTTGGAGGATTTTAACTGCATATATTTTTAACATGTTGTACCCTGCCCTTATTGTTCGCTCAGAGGGGTGGGTAAGAAATAATAATAATTATTATTATTGTAATTATTATTATTGGCTGCCAGTCTTGTTTTCTATCTATGTCTGGTAGAATAGCCATTATTCCCAGCTATCAAGAGTGGAGTAATATCCATTTAACAAAAACTTACTGGTACATGTTAGGAGGCCCTTTAAAAAATAAAAAATAAAAAGCTCAGGTGGGCTAATTTTTTCCTTTGACACAATGTGAAATTAAGCTGTAATTTTTGGAATCTAAAAAAAGCTAGTCTTGCAAGTATCTGAATACATGGAATGTGGACATAATTGCTACCTATTGCTGTTTTATTTATGCTAACAATAAGTCTGAAGCAACTGCTTCCTGTAATAGCTTATCCTTGTACCTGTGTTTGGGTAACTGTGTAATTATGCAATATGCTAGTAATCATTGGACAATAGGTGGTTATAATTTGCCATCATAAAATATCATTGTGGTATCTCTTATTGTATAATAGACACATCTAAGAAATAGGTTTAATTGCAAGGATAAAAGACTCTGCTCCTTTGCTCTGAGGAAAAGCTATGCTTTGATTTGAAAACAACAACAACAACAACAACAACAGGGATGTCATCACTTTAAATGTTATAGCTCTATCCTATGAAATACTGGGATTTATAGTTTTACAAGGCCTTATCCTTCTGTGCCACAGTTGCAGGTAAAGATTTTTAAGTCATTGACATGAACTGCAAGGAAAAGCCAAAACTCTACTCATCGTTCATTGATTAAAGTCACAGAATCCTTGATACTGGGTGACATTGGGCAAGTCACATGCTCTTAGCCTTGGGGAAGACAACAGCAAACCACCTCTAAACAAATCTTGCCAAGAAAATTTCATGATAGGATTGCATTAGGGTCGCCATATATCGGAAATGACTTGAAGGCATACAACAACAACAAAAAAGTCAATTAAAAATATGCATATATCAGGGGAAATTGTTGTTGTTAACAAGCACAACAATCATAGAAGTTTATCAAATGAGAGGAATTTCTCTCAATTGAGAATGGAAATTTGATTGCATTTGGAGTGCGTTTAGAATGACTTCCCATTTCCCGAAAATGACCCCCCCCATTGCCCGTAATTGCATGAGATACTCTAATACACAATTACATGAAACCCCATGATTGCATTCGCAATGACTTCCCATTGCCCGTAATTGCGTGAGATACACTCATTCGCAATAACGTGAAACCCCATGATTGCGTTCGGATTGTCATTGCATTATACCCCCAAATTCCATCATATGATAAATTCCTCAGTTTAGTTGTGTTGGCTAGGGAAAGCTCAGGATTGATTTATTCTAGAACCCATTTATTTAGCAGTACATTGTATCTGCAGAATTCTCCTTTAACTTCATGTTTCAAAGGAACTCATTATCTTCCTACAGGGAAGGTATGATGGGGAATTACATCACCACCACCAAATAAAAATTCTGCCCCGCTCTCCCCACACATTCAAATCTTTCTTCAGTCCCCAAATGTCTAACACTGAAGAGGGCAAGACACGAAACATCATTTACTCCTAGAACTCAGAGAAGTGCTGTGTTCACACTCTCTTGGTAACGTTACCTTAATTGCAGTTCAAAATATCTAATGGAAGGAGCTTATTACTCCACTTAAATAACCAAGCTTATCTCATCCAAATTCAATACTAAAGCGGGAGGCAGCTGGGTCCTAACACAAGATATTGCCACCAAAGCTGTTGGGCGAGTACGGTCTGGCTGCAATCCAGGTCCCAGGCAAGCTCTGGCACCATTTTTCCAAGTCAGAAAGCTCCCAGCTTCAAAATAAGGCAGCCAGAGCTCACTGGGACCCAGGCTGCAGCCAGGCTGTACTCGCCCAGAGGCTTCAGTGGCAAAATCCTTGCAGTAGGACCCAGCTGCCTCTTGATTTAAGCTTGAATTCAGATAAGGTAAGCCAGGTTGTTTAAGTGGAGCGATAAGCTCCCATGTTTAAAGTTACTACAGTGCTAGAAATTTGGGAAATGAAGGAAAGTTTCAGCAGGGTGCAGAATTCATATGGGGTGTAATGCCCTTATTCCTCATTCCCATAACTACACCCATGCATTTGTGTAGATTTTTAGAAAGTTATCTACTGGCACCTCAGGACCTGTAGGTATCTCTGCTTTTCTGGCTAGTCTTGACATAGAATCTTGCAGCTAGTTGCTCTCCAGATCATGTCATTGCTTTGGAGCCTGCCAACATAAATTCCACAAACAACCTCTGCTGGGTCCAATTTTCAGCTATATTTCCATTATCAAAACTCTACA
This sequence comes from Urosaurus nigricauda, assembly GCA_034509955.1. Taxonomy (NCBI): domain Eukaryota; kingdom Metazoa; phylum Chordata; class Lepidosauria; order Squamata; family Phrynosomatidae; genus Urosaurus; species Urosaurus nigricauda. The sequence goes on along the minus strand of JAOEGL010000001.1, from coordinate 351,592,119 downwards.
TGAGGCACTTGCCAGTTGCTGGGAGCAATCTCTTATCTGCCATAATGTTTTCAGCTTTTATGCTATTTTACTTCTGATACTGCCTTGTGTCAAGAAGGCTGACTCCATCTTGTTGTTAACAACAGAATCAACTTTTATTCAACTTTTCATACTTGCAACAATAGTTCAGTTCCTCCCTCTGGAGGGAATTGTATTGTATTGTTGTGTGCCTTCAAGTCATTTCTGACTTATGGTGACCCTAAGGTGTACCTATCCTGGGGTGTTCTTGGCAAGAATTGTTCATCGGAGGCTTGCCTTTGCCTGAGACTGAGAGGATGTGACTTGCCCAAGGTCACCCAGTGGGTTTCATGGCTGGGCTCGGAATCAAACCCTGTTCTCCAGAGTTGCAGCCCAACATTCAAAGCACTATTCCACACAGGTTTTCTCTGGGAGAATGCATTAATATACACATTTTTATAAAACTTGTCTCTTTAATGACATTTTGTGATATTTCTTGACAAATTAAATAGTTGAAATTTTGTTTGGATGTAACAGGCTTATTTTAGAATCTTTTAAATTGATATTTTAAATTTTTACAGTATTTTAAAATATTTTATTTGAGGTTTTATGTTGTTGTTCCTTATTTTTTGTTTTGTTTTAAGTCACCACAGGAAAGCCATGGTTTCACAAATCAACCAATAAACTTATTAAATAAATAAATAAATAAATAAATAAGGGCAAGACTAAAAATTGATGTCTCTGAATCATTTAAAAAGGTGTTTGAGTAAACTTCCTGTGTGCTTTGAAGTCAACAGAGATTTATGGTTCACCACAAACTGAATCATTCTAAAGTTGTTTGAATATTTTTGTAGATCAAGTAGTGTCTGAAAAAAATACCTATTGGCTGTTGTAAAGTAATGCTGCACTTCCCTGCATTTGGAAGAATAAGGGCCCTGAACCTTCTCCTCCATCTAATCTGTTGCCACTCAGGCCCTTTACAGACTGGCCTGAAAGGCCAGTCTGGGAGCAGAGTTGGGGTATAGTGTCTTAATAACTCACATGCAACTCTGCCCCCCAGGGTGCCCTGATGCCGTGTGCCATTCCATACGGTGTGTGGCATCATGATGCACCTCTGGCACTGCATCCAGATGATGCAGAGCCGAAGGAGCACAATACACCCACACTGCCATAGCTATTGCACCCTTTTGAGGGCACAAAAAGGGGGCTGAACCACCTCTTCTTCACCCAGATCAGGGCTACGGCCCTGATTCATCCTTCCGAGGCTATATGGTGCCCCTTTGTACAGCCCCTTAGTCTCCAATTGAGGTTCCACATATATAATGGCAACTTAGGCTGCAAACCTGTGCTCCCTGACTTTGGGAGTACAAAACAGTTCCAACAATTTTTTGCACAAAGAAATCATGCAAGGTTTGATGATGACTGAGTTAGAAAGTCCTGTCTTTCCTACTGGATGTAGACTGATGTTCTCCATAACCCAACAGTGTGATCAACACATCTCACAGGGACATGGGAAGGACAATTCTCTGCTGTGGAGCCCTGTTTATGGAATCCCTGAACATTGCTCTCTTTTAGGCAGCAAGTTGGAATCTGGCTTTTTATTAAAGTTTTGGGTGCTTTAGATGTATAGGGCTTTGGCTGTTTTAGCATTTTCTGCTGTTTCAATCTGGTGATTTATTTATTATGCTTTTATCCAGTTCAAAATATTCTATTTTCATCTGAAATTAATTTAAAATGCTTATATGGTTTTAACTGTATGATAGTCTGAGATTTCCCAATAGAGGGTAGAGCAGAAATATTTGAATAAATAAACAAAGTAATGTCACTACATTAATCCAGACTTGCAATATACTTCCTTGGCCTCATTCCCACTTACAAATAAATTGGCTTATGATCTGAATCAATGGATCGATTCAACACAGCATGGTTCACACTATATTTGGCCCAAATCACATTTTTATTCCTGTAACATAACCCACTTGTTATTCACATTTTAAATCCATTCTGATCTACTTCTCATTCACACTTGTGGAAAAATCAGCATAAAAAAGATGGACATAGTGCATGGCACCCCCTCTCTAAACCACTTCAGTGATTCAATTCAAGTGCAAATTGGGGTAATTGAAATTGTTTCAAACTGGTTTGCAAACCAGTTTAAAATGTAGTGGGAATGAGGCCCTTGTAATGCCTAAGAAGAGAGAGAGATGAACTGAATGGCCACTTATATATCAGTGATCACCCTGCTAGGAATGTAATTCTTCACAAAGTTTTTTTTTTCTCAAAAGAAAGAATAAATAATTTTAACAAATTTCTTCCCATTGCAAGAATGTCTTTAAAAAATAAATAAATAAATAAATAAAAAATTAAAAGCCTATTTGCAGCTCGGGACTTATTCTGCACAAAATTTGCACATAGTTGTTTTGTACAGGAAAGAGAATTTTCCTGCACATAAAACAATAAATCTATACAGAAACGTTATTTCTACTGCAGAAATCTTTTTCCTGTACAAATCCAGCAATTGAGAATTTTGCACATAATAAATCCCCAATTACTGCATTTGTGTGTGTGTGTATTTGTGCAGTATTTTCCTCCAGCCTCATCTCTGGTTCTGTCTATATGTAGTTCTGAATTAGGGGATAGATGCAATAGTGAAAGAAGTTGTTGCCTTTCCCACCACCCCATGCTGAGAATGCTGAGAAATACCTTCACCAGAGGTAAAATTACAAACCTAGTGTTTAGAAGGTTTTAAAAAATATGTTTAGCACATATTTTGCCCTCAGAAAGGGCTCCCGGCTATAAATGTTTAATAAGAGTGGGGGTACCTGGAGAAGCAGCCCTTCACTATTTCAAATATATTCTTTTTAATGACTCCTCTTTCTTTCTTTGCTATGTAATTAGATATTCTAAGAATCCGTGAACACATTAAAAGCCTCTCCATAAAATTTTATTGTAAAACAGACATGTGTGCATTTCTTGAATTAACTTGGAAGATGAATGTCATATGGCAAAACCATAAGATGTATTTCACAAAAAATATAGGAATAAAAAAACAGTCTCACACTTAAAGTATGGTGTAAAATAACTGCATTTGCTTATAATTTTTACTGACATCTTGGGAATACATGGGCATCCACAAAGTGGAGAGAAGTTTAAAAAGTTTATTAAAATATGTATTTCCCACCTTTCAATCATGTGATAACACAGCTGCACACATTTGCTGCACACATTTTCACAAAAACAGAGTTTGGGAAAAACTAGGTTTGGGGCTATAACTACAGACTGAAAGAATATACAGTAGGACCCCACATTATGCAAGTTGCTATTACAGTTGGTCCTCTGTAAACACATTTTCCCCCATGGATTCAACCATCCATGGCTTGAAAATATTTTAAAAAATTAAATTCCAATAACCAAACATTGATCCTGCCTTTTATATGAGGCACATCATTTTTTACCCCGTTGTATTTATTGGGACTTGAGCATCCATGAACTTTGGTATCCACAGGGGTCCTGGAACTCCAGTGGATACCAAGGGCCCACTGTACATGGTTTCACTTACATGCAAGAAGTTGTGGGTCCCTCCTTAGTTAAATTTGCTTGTTGTTGTTGCAGTCAACATCTGTCAGATGTTGACCATAAAATTGCACTTTAGCACCTAGGCAAATCACTAGAAAGAACCCTTTCTATGCACTTGTAGGTCCTCTAGTATGACTCTGTGGTAAACCTCTGACAGAAATATACCCTAGAGTTGCCCTGAAGGACATAGGAAGTGTGTCATACATTTTTAGTTAAACCCCCCCCCCCCAATCCAGATTATAAGTGAATTTTGCATTAGTTTTTTTTGTGGGGTTTTTCGGCTATGTGGACATATTCTAGAAGAGTTTATTCTTGATGTTTCACTAGCATCTGTGCTGCACTCAGCAAAGGACAGGAGAGACCCTCTCACAGCCGCTGGAGTTTACCGCATACGATGCAGCTGTGCTCAAGTCTACATAGGGATCACCAAATGCAGTAACCAAACACGAATCAAGGAACATGAGACACTGCAGACTGGGTCAGCCAGAAAAATCAGCAGTACCAGAACATGTTATAAACCATCTTGGACATAAAATGCTGTTTGAAAACGTTGAAATTCTGGATCATGTCAACAATTATCAGGTCAGAATACATAGGGAAGCCATTGAAATCCACAAACACTTGGACAACTTCGACAGGAAAAAAGAAACCCTTAAAGTAAACAAAGTTTGACTATCATTCCTGCAAAACAGCAAAATCAGGACTCAACAAATGCAAATGCAAATGAGTAACCACCCAGGATCAGGGGCTTTCCCAGCAGACAACAACCACTAATTAAGCAGATGCTAATCCCCTGCCATCAACACAGAACAATACACAGAGTAACATGGGAATCACTCCTCCCTACCCAGGGTCGCACAGTGTGTGTGCGTATGTGTGTCTGTGTGTGTGTATATATATATATATATATATATATCCACTCTCTTCCATGCCAGTATTCTCTGAAGCTGCCAGCCACAGATGCTGATGAAATGTCAGGAATAAACTCTTCTAGAACATGGCCACATTGCCCAAAAAATCCACAAAAACCTATGGATTCCAGCCATGAAAGCCTTTGAAATCTGGATTATTTGAAGGGTCCCAGAACAGATCCTTCACATAACATACGAGTTGCCTGTATCAAAATATTTGCAAATTGATTGAAAAACATGTTTTTCCAGTATTGAGAAACTGTGGCAAGAAGCCTCCTGGACTGATGAGAATCTTCACAGATTCTCTTGTTCTGTGCAAAGTTTACATTTGGTTGTTTTACCCAAAAAGTAACATTTTCTCCACAGAAAACAGCATTCACTGCATAGGAAACAACATTTTTACTGAGAAATATTCTTTCCTGTTCTGAAAAGTCTGCAATTGCGGATTTGTTCACACAAAATTTGCATGCGGTTGCTTTCTGTAGGAAATGGTATTTTCTGCACAGGAAATAATATTTCTGTCTAGAAATAAAGTTTTCTGTGCAGAAATGCTGTTCCCTGCACAAAACAACTATATGCAAATTTTGCCAAGTATAAGCCTTGAACTGTGAGAAGTCTAGCAGTGGAAAGAAAATGGTAAAAACTACTCATTTTTTTACTTGAAAAAGAAACTTATTAAAGAATTATATCCCCAGTTGCAGCTCCCACAATGATCAAGGCAGGCTGGCCACTCATAGAATCATAGAATCATAGAGTTGGAAGAGACCACAAGGGCCATCCAGCCCAATCCCCTGCCATGCAGGACCTCCCAGTCAAAACATCCCCGACAGATGGCCATCCAGCCTCTGCTTAAAAACCTCCAAGGATGGAGACTCCACTACACTCCAAGGGAGTGTGTTCCACTGTCAAACAGCCCTTACTGTCAGGAAGTTCCTCCTAATGTTGAGGTGGAATCTCTTTTCCTGCATTGTTCCACATTCTAGTCTCTGGAGCAGCAGAAAACAAGCTTGCTCCCTCCTCAATATGACATCCCTTTAAATATTTAAACAGGGCTATCATATCACCTCTTAACCTTCTCCTGTCAAGGCTAAACATCCCCAGTTCTCTAAGGCGGTCCTCATAGGGCATGGTTTCCAGACCCTTCACCATCTTAGTTGCCCTCCTTTGGACACACTCCAATTTCTCCAGGTCCTTTTTGAATTGTGGTGCCCAGAACTGAACACAGTATTCCAGGTGGGGCCTGACCAAAGCAGAATAGAGCGGCACTATTACTTCCCTTGGTCTAGACTCTATACTTCTATTGATGCAGCCTAGAATAGCATTGGCCTTTTTAGCTGCCGCATCGCACTGTTGACTCATGTTCAACTTCTGGTCTACTTGGACTCCTAGATCCCTTTCACACATAGTTTCATTCAGCCAGATGTCCTCCATCCTATATCTGTGCATTTCATTTTTGCGCCCTAAGTGCAGTACCTTACATTTCTCCGCATTGAATTTCATTTTGTTAGCATTGGACCAGCTTTCTAGTTTATTCAGGTCATTTTGAATTTTGATCCTGTCTTCTGGAGTATTGGCTACTCCTCCTAGTTTGGTGTCATCTGCAGATTTGATAAGTATGCCTCCAATTCTGTCATCCAAGTCATTAATAAAGATGTTGAATAGCACTGGGCCCAGGACAGAGCCCTGTGGCACCTGGTTCATGGAAGAGGCTAAAGATTTACTCTATTTATGCAGTTGGAGGGCAATTGGAAGTTGGGAATCTAGTGTCATTTCTGACAGAAAGGATGAGAGCCCTCTTCCCACAGTGGCTCCTTTGCCATCTGTCTAATGGATGGGCTCAATATGGTCTTTCTCTTGCTATGATATTCTTCTTGGCCATGGGTAACCCAGCTCATGGCACAAGTCAGAATATGTTTTACTTCACTTTAACAGTCTTGAGGAAATTGGTAGCACAAATAGAATCATACCTACAAACATTTAATAAATGAAAGTCAGGATGCCTATGGCCAAGAATATGATCAAAATAGCCAATGTTATTAATGATCAAAATAGCCAATGTTATTAAAGAGGAAAAACACACAAGCTAGGACGGACTGCAGTTGTTTGCTTTTCCTTGAGTGTACAGGGAATTGAAGCTTCCACCTGGGTTACTCTTCTCTGCCTCGTTCTGAGCGAATTGAGTGTAAACTACTTTTGTAGCTTGGATTCTTTTTGCATCAACTGAAGTAAGCTGAGGAAAAAAAGGGAAGGTGGGAGGAGAAAAGTGAAACTAGGACATTTTAAAAGCAGGTGTAATTAGACAATAGAACAATAGAATCAGAGAGTTAGAAGTGACTGCAAGGGCCATCAAGTTCAACCTCCTGCCAAGTAGGAAAACTCAGTCAACACACACCTGACAGATGGCCCTCCAGATTCTCTTTAAAAAATGCCAAAAAAGGAGACTCTGCCATACTCTGAGTGTGTATGTCCCACTGTTAAAGAGCTCTTACTGTTAGGAAGTTCTTCCTAATGTTGAGGTGAAATATTTTTTCTTGTAGTTTGCATCCATTGTTCTGTATCCTAGTTGGAACAGCAGAAAACAAGCTCATTCTAGCCTTAATCTGATACCCCTTCAAATATTTAAACAGGGATATAATATGACCTCTTAACCTTGTCTTCTCCAGGCTAAACTTATCCATTTCCCTAAGTCACTCCCCATAAGGCATAGTTTTTAGACCTTTCAACATTTTGGTCACCCTCCTCTGGACACGCTCCAGCTTCTCAACATCCTTTTTGAATTGTGGTGTCCAGAACTATTGCTTCCCCTGATCTAGACATTTTACTTCTTTTGATGCAGCATAAAATCACATTGGCCTTTTTAGCTGCCCCATTACACTGTTGACCCATGTTCTACTAGGACTCTTAGATCCCTTTCACATGTAGTCTTGTTATACCAGGTTGTTAAGCCAGGTTCAGTTTAGGGTAATCATAAATCAGAAACGACTTCAAGGCACACCACAACCACAACAACAACAACAACACACACATACATACATACATACATACATGAATCAGACTTGCAACTTTTCATTACATTATTTCTCCTTCTTGTCTTCTTTCTTCACAGTTCTTACTTATACTTTATACCCTCCTTGTCTTTCCTCAAAATGCCTAAGAAGGTATGCAAAAAGATAGTATTAAAATGACAGATTGCAATTAAACAAAATCACAAATTGAAATGTCTGAAATACTTGTGTTCTTTCATTTGTTCTCTTTCTCTAAAAAGAAAGAAAGCATTTTTTTGTTATCACACTGCTCTTTGTTTTCCATTTTGGAATAAAGTTTGGGGAATATAATACTTGCCACTGCAGGATGCATGACACTGTACTGAAACAGACAAGCCTATGCTCAAATAACATTAACATCCATCTGTCAAAGCAAACAAAGTCAGAATTGACTCTCAGGGTACTTTAAAAGCTCAACCCATAAACCTATGTGGGCAGAACATTTTGATTAGATCCAATTTAGACCCATTTAGATGAATTAGAAAGGTCAAGTGGTCACAATTCACCTGGTCTATCAATTGAATTTCCTAGGTACACTGAAATTACTGTGATTAGAAATAGGTAATTCTCTCCCACCCATCCACAGATCATATTGTGGGAAAGTTTAAGACCAATTAGAGTCCCATTTTAGAACTGGAGTGCACTGAAACTAATTTCAGACAAAAGAACTGGGGAAGAACTGTCAAACTGTCAATTTCCATAGTATTATTTCATCATTGTTGTTTGTTTGTTGGTTGGTTGGTTTGTTTGTTTTTTCCAAATATTGATTTCTCCCCTCACCCTACTTTTTCCTATCTAAAACAGAGGTGGACAAAATACCATGTTGGGGCTTCACAACTGGGAAGGAGATGTGAAGCCCCAACATCGTATTTTGTCCACCTCTGTTTTAGATAGGCAAAAGTAGGGTGCGGGGAAAAAGCAATGGGGGGGGGGAACAAACCAACAAACAACAACGATGAAATAATACTATGGAAATGGAAGTGATCTGGGGGCAATGCAACTGAATGTCGATGAAATGGTAAACCCCAGAGGCAGAAATAGATAGTCATGGAAGAAAAGGAAACAGATTTGAAGTACAAGTGGTTATATTTATCTGGCTTATAGCAATAGGGTACCAGTGGATGTCACATCTTGGTTGGCTTTCAAAAATTAGGAAACTGTTATGGGCACAGGTTTTCAGCTATGGTTCTCAAAAGAAAAAAAAAATAAGCCTTTAAGCTTGACCCACTTTTAGGCACTCTTGAAAACTATGAAATCTAGAAATATCCAAAATGTGGAGTTAAACAGTGGTGATTCTGAAATAACTGGCTTTCATGGCAAGGAGGAGGAGAACAAATGGAGACCAGGCTGTTCTTATAGATGTGGGGAGACATCACAATTTGGGTTGAAACATATTTAGGTGGAAAAGCTTGCTAACAGGGTTTCTGCTTAGGGCTTCCCATAGAATTTAAAGATTTTGTCTATGCTCTGGACATTTCCCAGAGCTTACACCAATGCTCACTCCTTGAAGATATTCCTTGAACCCAGATGTACCAACACATGAAACAGATTTCTTGCTAGACCTAATGCATCAAATTGCTGTCCCATACTCTCCAACATTTTACAGATGAAAACCAGGAAACATGTGGTCAAGCAACATCACAGTGTGGTCAAGACTGCATACGTTATTATTGAGAAAGAATGCAAAAGCTAGACAAGGCTGCAGCAGTTTGCATTGCCTGAACCTACTGGGAAGGGCAAAATTTTTCTCCATCTTCTTTCCTTCCTTATGATTTAATTGAGTGCATACCATTTTTGCACTTTGAACTCAGTTTGCAATAACTGAAGTAAGCTGATGAAAAAGAGAGTAAGTGGAAGGAAGAGAGAAAAACTGGGACATTGTAAAAGCAATGGGGGGGGGGGGGAGGAAATAACTGGGAATGTTTCTGCCAAATTGGGAAAGCTGAAAGGTATGTGCTCCAGCTTGCTTCAAACCTAGACCTGGGAATGGGATTTTGGTTGCTACCAAAGAAATACCATTAAAACCTGCACTACACAAAGAAGAGAAATGAGAAATCCTTGTGCTCCTACAATAGTAGCTCAGATAAAATTGTTAATCCTCCAGAGTCCCAGCATGATTCTACATGCTGAGAAAATCATCATGAGGTCTCTTGTAGTAGCTGCATTTTCAAGCACGAAAAGCTTAGTTGTTCATTACTGTATATTAAGTAACTGTTTAATGCACACGTGACTGACCAATAAAATGATTTTGGAATCACAACTGCCCTGAGCTCGTCTGAAGAATTGTGGGATATAAAAATGAAAGTATCTGTGTGATATTGCTCAGTGAATATGCCAATCCTATATATGACTGATGTGGAAAAGGCAATTTCCATTTGGGGATCATTAAGAAAGATATGGAGGGGGGGGGGGATCCTGCCAGTATCAGAATGCCTTTCTCTGTACAAGCCCTGGTGCAACCATATTTAAGATGCATCTTCACTGCACAATTACATCAGTTTGATACCACTTTACTTTTTATGATTCTGTCCTATGGTATCCTAGGATTTGTTCTTTCTTGAGGGTCTTACAAATCTCTGGTGGAGAGCACTAGTATATCCTTGAACTGTGGTTCACAAGATACCAAGAGAAAAAGGAGTGGAGATAAAACCAATTTGGAGAAGGGATTTCTACCAGAAAATTCCAATTACCACACCAAATTAAAAATCCCAAAATTATTTAGGATAGAAACTTGATAGTTACTGTGGTATCAAATTGATATAACTATAGTACCGATATACCTGCAGAATGGTTTGTACAGTTCTGGTTTCTGCATTTCTGAAATAATGTTATAGAATTGGAAATACATGTACAAAGGGCCAAACTGAAAGGACAAGGGATGGAGCAATTGTTCCAGAGTTCCAATATTTGGGCTGGTTTTGTTTTTGTTTTTTGTTTTTTAGTTTGGGGAAATTATGTGTATTACAGAGAAACTGGACAGGGAGATTGCTCCCCACTTCTTGCATTGTGTCAGAACCTGAGGAAATGCCTACAAGAAATTGGTTCATATTACCACCTGTGGTGGACAGAAATCTACAAAATAAAACTCATTTTATATATGTTAACATGTGCGAGAATAATTTATTCAAGAATGTGGAAGATGGAGGAAACACCAAGAGTAGCACAATGATTAATTAAAATTTATGAAATGACAGAACTAGATAAGATGACAAGCTGGATGAAAGGAAAACAGAAGAATATATTCAAAAAGAATTTCAAGTGTTTTATAATTATCTAGTGAAGCTTTGTCGTGATGCTATTATCTTAAAATAGAGGGGGAAAATTAAGGAAAAGGGGGGTTTAAATGGACATTAGCCAGTGAAAATCATGTTATCATGGTGAAGATTTTCACACATAGTCATGATTAAAGAGGATTTATTCTGGCAATAAACAAATAATATCCAGCAATCCAGTGAGACTTTTGTTGCTGGTTATTACCTTTTTATTGCTGGGATAAGACCTCTTTAAACACAATATGTGTGAAAAGGCTTAAATGGGGCTTGTGTCCCATTGACATTAACAGCGGTCGCCACTCTGTGGATTTTTAAGTGCTCAGATCTCAAATCTGTGGACTTGGAAGGGTGACTGTATATACGGTAAAAGTTGAGTGTTTCTTATCTGGAGTTCCAAAATCCAAAATGTTCAAAAATTCAGAATTGTCTGAACTGAGTGGCTAAGATACTGACACCTTTACTTTCAGATGGTTCAGTGTACACAAACTATTTTTCATGCACAAAATTATTTTAAAAAATATTGTTTTTAAATTACCTTCAGGCTATGTGTTTAAGGTGTATATGACACATAAATGAATGTCATGTTTAAACTTGTTCACATCTCTAAGATATCTCATTATGCATATGCAAATATTCCAAAATCTGAAAAACTCCAAAATCCCAAACACTTCTGGTCTCAAGTATTTTAGATAAGGGAGACTCAGGGGTGGGGCAGTTTGAAACCACTCCTGAGAAAGCCGGATTGGGGCTGTGGCAACTCCACACTGTGGCCCTAATCCGCCTTTTTGCTGGCCTAAATAAATATCTATGGGGCACAAAAAAGATTGTACTCTCTGATATAATAACATGATACATATCATTATATATATATATATATATATATATATATCCATACATACCCCTTGTGCCCCATAGATATTTGTTTTTTGTTGTTGTTGTTGTTGTTGTTGTTGTTGTTGTGTGCCTTTAAGTCATTTCCAATTTATGGTGACCCTAAAGCAAACTTATCATGGAGTCTTCTTGGAAAGTTTCATCCTAGGGGGTTTGCCATTGCCACCCTCTGAGTCTGAGAGATTGTGACTCTTCCAAGGTCACCTATTGGGTTTCCATGCCCAAGCAAGGATTCAAACCCTGGTCTCCAGAGTTATAGTCCAATGCTTAAACCACTATACCATGTAGGCTCTCCAGACATGCCCTCCAGACAAGTTGGACTAAAATTCCCATGGGGCTCATGGTTTAGGGTGAGGGCAGTTGTAGTCCAGCATGTCTGAAAGGTACCAAGAGGGTACAAGGTTGCAGGGAATGTGTACCTACATAGACATAAACACAGACACACACGATAATTCATGTGATATCACACATCATTATTTAAATGATCATTTCCTGGGAAAGGAGTCTGTATCAAAATCAGGAGTTAATGAGTAATGTCTAAATAGAAGGCTGTAACTTGCAACATTTCCTTTTTTCTGTTGAAAGAAACCAACAGAAGGGATGAGACTTTCTCCTTTCAATGTACTTTCCAAAAAGGAAAAGTGTTGTTAAAGTCAAATTATTTTTGCTGCCTGAAACCAACTTGGAAGATATTCAGTGCTGCTTAATGTAATAATGCCAGGCAAAGTCTTAAGTTTTTTCCCCAATGCCTTTGGCAGGAAGGGGTGCTAATCCACTTTATTCTGAAGAATGTTTAGACAAGCTTGAGCAGCTTTCTCTTAAGAACAAGATTGGACATCATCTAGTAGGAAAACCTACAGATCATAGTCTAAAATATAGATAAATCTCAAGGTGGAGTGCTCAGACAACTGTTCCCGAAGGGGAACATGGGATCGTGCCCACTAATCACAGTTTCTTTGTTAAGGGAAGGCAAAAAAGGAAAATTCATAGACATAGAACTTAGAACAAAATCTTTGTAAAGATTAGAACTTACAGAATTTTCCAGCTATTCATAGTTTTCCAGCTTTTCCAGGCTCCAGCAATGGCACACTTACCTAGCCAGAACATTAAAAAGTTACTTTGTTGAACTACATTTTCTGGACTCCCTCAACCCATTTGGTTGAGAAATGCTGGGAACCATAGTCTTAAAAACAACAACAACTTTTTTTTCAAGCTTTGTACTTTTTTTGTTTTTCATTTCCCTCCATTGAAGAAACTGTCTACTTCGTATTACAAACATGCCTTTTGAGCTAAGAATCCAGTTAAATAGCATTGGTCACCGCCAAGGCGTTAGCAGCTGTATGCCAGCTAGTTATCATGTATTTCAGTTCACAGTCTATTCATTAAGTACCAATCACTTTGAGGGGGGAAAAACAGAGACCTATAAGGAGGTGCTAGTTAAGAGTCATGTCTAGAAGAATTTGTGCTCTGACACCTAATCCCAGCACTCAACAGGCAAACAGTCATCAACTTTGCTGGCTTCAAGTTCTGGGATGAGAACTTGTTTTTGCCAGCAAGGTCTCCTTCCAGTTGTTTTTCCTCTTCTAATTTCTTCCCATTCATTTGAAGACTGATCTTTTCTACCTGGGTGTGCTTCCTATATCTATGCTCAGATAGATCTTTCATCTCTGATACATTCATCATTTCTTTTTCCAACCAGAACTTTATTAGTGGCCACAGCATATAACTGCCAAATTCAAGGGCAAGACAAAAAACTCTAAGCTTCCAACTCTTTCTGTCTCATTCTCTCTCTGCTCCTTTCTTGTGAAGTTTTCATGTATAAAAGAACCATATGTGATTTATTCTATAATGCATAAAACAGCTGTTTTCGAGTAGGCACATTCATTTTAAGAGCCTTACTCCAGGATAAATGTTTTGAGGGTTGTGGTTGTGGTTTGAAACATGATATCATATCATGCCTCCCCCCCACAAAGAAATAATAACACAGACACCAGAAAGGAAAGACAAAAACCAAGGGCACACATATTCTTTTAGAATCATATATGTATGACTTCAGGGAGAAAAGAAAAAAGAAAACCTTTCTGTAGTGGTTGAATTAGCCTCAGCTTCATTTCTAAGTCAATAAAATTGTGATTGAAGCTGACTTTGAAATGAATCTCTTTTGGATTTAAGCCTCACAACAGGAGGGGGGGGGAAGGAAGTGGTTTCCACATTTTGCGAGGAGTTCATCTTATGCATAACTCAGCGCATATGAGATTGTGGTTTATCTGTGCTGTGTAATTATTAGGGAAGGGCTTTGAAGATAAATATATAAAGAGAGAGAAAGAAGGAGAGAGAAAGAGGGAGTGGGGGGTATTTAGTCAAGAGCTGGCACTGAAGGAATGACACAAGGAACTGTGCAACAGCCTGTTCTCACGGTCCTTTGGAGCTGGCAGAAAGACAAGACCACTGTAAACATCATAAGAACATTTGATTCTACAACATTTCCAGCCCAGTTTCCAAACCAAAATGGCTTGGTAAAGAATACTAGCTTTTGGATGGTAGTTATGGTTGAATGGCATCTGGACAGACTATTCAAGGCTTAGCAGTTTTGACAACTGTTTGAGAAGTTAATGTAATCCCAGCAAGGGTTCAGCTAACTAAAAGGTTTTTTTGGGGTTGGCGCACTAAGAATGTGGTTGCATACTCAGCTAGGTCAGTCTGGATCAATTCATTATTAGGGAAATAGGTTTCTGACATACAAGCAGAATGACCAGAGGAATGCTGGATTTTTTTTAAAGGAAGACATTCCCTTGCTTATGCATCATATCAAATTTGGACAAGTACATGGAGTCAGCATATGGGGGAAGGGCAGCATGAAGCAGAAAAGGTTGTTGAAAGTGCAGAGAGCCTGCGGGATACATTTGGAGATTCATAACAAAGGTAGGAAGGCATAAACAATTAACCAAAAATAAAGGCAAGTAAAGAGAAGGGGTGTAGCACTCTCCTAGAACATATTTTTGATGTAAATGCTCCTAGGTTCAGTCCCTGGCATCTCTTCGTAGGAATGAAAGACTCTTGTTTCCAAATCTTGAGAGTTGGTGTAATCCAGAATACAACGGGCCCTTGCTATTTGCTGGGGTTTGGTTTAAGGACCCTGTGGATATCAAAATCTGTAGATGCTCAAGTCCCATTTAATACAGTAGCATAATAAAGTGGTGTCCCTTATATAAAATGGCAAAATAAAGATTTGCTTTTTGGAATATGTGTGTGCATGTTTCAGCCATGGATACTTGAATCCATGGATATTGAATCGGTGCATACAGAAGGCTGACTGCAGATAATCCCATGGTAAGTGAACCAACCATCTGACTCAGTATAAGGGAGGATCAATAGAAAAAAAATTGCTACACAGATGGTGTCTGTTATTGAATGTCACAAGCAGGAATTCAAGAAAATTCTGGCTTCTCATGGATGATGCTTCTGTTTGTAGTAGGCAGAGTTAAAAAAAAATTATGGATATTGGGCCCTTAGATTGTTTACCATGATGTAGAAATCCATAGAAGTGGGCTTTCTGGCTTGTCCCCCCTCCAAACAAGACCAGAGTTTAGAAAGTCCATTTATAGACCACGTCAGTTGAAGGGTTCTTGGAGCTGTGATAAAAAAAAGTAATTTCCCCCGAATTTGAACAAGGTGAATACATAATCAAGGGTTTGCTTTAGAGTTAATTCTGTTGGTTTATCAAATAGAAAACAGGACAGAGAGTCAGCACCCTTCCAGTTATGTGTACCATGTTAAAGGTTTGTGCATGGAAAGTATGACATGGAAACCAGGCCACTGACTCATTGTGGAGAAACCCTTTCATATGACAGAAATCTAGTAGAAATGCCTTTTCTGTTGTTGCCCATTTTCCATTCACTTTGAGTGTTTAGGCTAAGCCTATAAACTAGAATGAGCAACTGGGGTAGGTCCAGAGGGCAATTTTGTGCCCTGGGCTACATGAATTATCAATTTTTATTATTATTATTTTTTGCCAAAATATGGGAGGGGGACAAGTCGTGCCAGAAATTCTACATCTAGTTTCAAGAAATTGGAATCTGTTATGTTAAACAGTGTGGAGGAGGAATGTGGCAACCTGTTTGCCACTCATGGGGGCTTGGGTGAATTGCCAAGGTGAATTGCCACTCATGGAGGCTTGGGTAGTCCAGAGAGCCTAGAGGAATCAAGGGCCATGCAGTCCTAGCACCATATTTTCCCCACCTCTGTCCTAATTCCTGAATAGTCCACAGTCCACATCCAACACTTACGTATTTTAGTCCACCAGGACAGCAACTAATTTTTTCTGCCAGCCTTTGATGACAAAATAAGGGAAGCGGTCAAACATTTGACTGGTTGCCATAAATAACTGCTAAAGCTGTAATCAGTTTAATGGATAACATGTGGTTTAAATATTTTGGGAGAATCTGTGCAGTCACCTCCATTTAACTATGGTAACATTTCCAAAAACTAATTTTGAGATTTCTGCGTAAGGCACAGCCTTGAGTAAGGCATAGCTGTCTGAATCTGGGAATTGAATCTGTAGTCCTCCAAGGGGTTTGCCAATCATCCTTTTCGCCCACTAAACATATCAGTTGAGGAATGCTTCAGTAATATCACCAAACCCTGGAATGCAATATTTCCATAGCCTTGATTTTTATTTTATTTTATTTAAAAAAAAACACCTTTCAATTTTTCTCCTTCAGTTCTCTTGACTTTTAGATATACCTTTCCCCCCAACATAATAGGTTGGCAAATGATCCATACTGGTACAGGCACTGGAGTATTACTCACAGGCAGAGTCTGGGAGTAACTAATTATAGATAACTTTGTTATGTACCTTCAAGTTGACTTTGACTTATGGCAATCCTATCACAGGATTTTCTTGGCAAGCTTCAATCAGAGGTTTCCCATTGCCTTCTTTTTGGTCTGAGAGAATGTGAATGTGTCACTCAGTGGGTTTCCACGGCTGATCAGGATTCAAAGTCTGATCTCTTTAAGTCCTCGTCCACAATTTCCCTTTCCCAATAACAAATGATAATTCATGCATGTAATTCATGCATGTAATTAATTCCTTTCTCAGTTACAATAAAAGCATAACTAAATAAAGGATAACCTAACTCCTTTGTGATGTAGCTATGATGTTTTTGTTACCTGTGTAGCTATTGGTGGTGGTGGGGTGCCAATAAAGGGTGGAAAAAAATATCACATGATTCAAGTGGAATTATAAGGCAATGACAAAGTGTATGGGAAGACACTGTTTTAAACCATAGGCCAGGATAGTATTTCAACTTCTTTTAAATAACAAAAACAATTATTTTGTTACTTTTGTTAGCATAGGTTGTTATCTCCCTTATCCAAAATGCTTGGGATGATAACTGTTTTGGATTTTATATTTTTTTCCAGATTTTGGAAAGTTTGCATATACATAATGAGATATCTTGGAGATGGGACCCAAGTCTAAAAATTAAAATAATTGATGTTTCATATACACCTTATATATAGCCTGAAGGTAATTTTATGCACAACATTTTAAATAATTTTGTACATGAAGCAATGTTTATGTACATTGAATAATGAGAAAGCAAAGGTGTCAATATCTCATCCATCCATCTGGATAATTTTGGATTTTGAACTATTTTGGATTTTGGAATTCTGGATAAGGGAGACTCAATCTGTAAATAATTACTGCTAAAACATTATAACTACAATGGTAATTAACTAATATTGTCTTTGAAATTATAATGGTAACCAGTTATTTTGAAAAGTAATTTTCTAGGATTTGGTTCCAGGCCATATTATTCAATGTTCCTGGGGACTTCTTTTAGCATTACCCCTTGCAGTATTTGTATATAGAGTCTGCTGACCTGCTTGTGTTCTGGCCTCTTGGACAGCTTTCGTTTAAGCACATGCTTTGGATATTCTTAGTGGCTTCACATTTCAAATGAAAATATTTGGTCACATTGATTAACTGTGAGCTCCAAGTTAGCAACACCAGGTATAAAAGGCCTTTTAAAAAACTGAAAGTGTATCCCTGTGTGGGTGGACTGGTGATGGAGTCCAGATGGAAATGTGACTCTTAAGGTCAGGTTAGTTTTGACCTGGCCTCGTCTTTTGAAAGACCTGTTTCCAACCATCAACACCATACATCTCACACTGGGCTGCCATGACACCAAAGAAAGGGTTGAATTCTCAATGTAATGTCCTTAGGAAAGAACACCTAGAATTCACTTCCTTGTAGTGTTTTGCTCTGAGACTCAAAATGGCAGCGGTTTTCGGGAACTACGTTCCCTTTGCAGGAAATGGGCTCTCCTTTTTCATTTTAAGTGCTCCCACTCCTGCTATTTATTGATTGATTTTTGTTTTACTTGACTTGACAGAGGGAGGTTGATCAGACTTGCACAGCCTGGTTCTTGCTGACTGGAATGGGCTGTAGACACTTGCTTGTGCTTGCTGCTTGTCACATAAATTCTATCAAAGCGCATTGTAAATCTTGCTTGTCCTAGAAGGGAATTCCTGGAAAAGAAGGAGGAAAGAAAGAAAGAAAGAAAATAAGAAAGAACTGAGCTCACACTTTAATCAAGGAAAAGGGCCTATTTTGGTGGCAGCAATTAAAATAAAGGCCACTTGTTAAGAGAAATATATTTTTAGAACATTCATCAACCATGGGTATAACAAATTATATAATTGTTCTCATTGGAGAGTGTGTTCACTAAATAGCAGAGTTAGGGAACTAAAAGATGTCTGGGGACAAATTTTCCTGGACCCTCCAGAAGCCACACAGGCTGCAAAGAATTCCCTTTGAATTCCCCCCCCCCAACCCACAAGTGTCCTGAAGCCCATTTGATTTAGGGAATAAATCAGGTATTTTTATAAGTCAAATAGTTCATCCCTCTTTGCAACCTATTTAGAAAGTGAATTGCCACTCCTCAAGAGTGGAGAGGCAATTCATTCTCTTTTTGGCCCAAACAATGGCAATAGGGAGAGGGAGACTGGGCTTGCGAAAAATAGCTTTAGAGGCACATCTGATTCAAAGAGTTTGAGGAAGAAGACTTGCCCTCTTGATCCTTGTCCTTGTCCATCTTGGCTGGTTGTCCAGGGAGGGGACACATTGAGAGTTCGGGATACAATCAATGTGTCCCTCAGGGAGGGTTCTCTGCCATCTTGTCTAAAGGAGGCGGCCATTAGACCTCTCCTGAAGAAGCCCTCCCTTGATCCCCTGGACAAAAACAACTACAGACCAGTTTCCTTGCTCCCATTTTTGAGCAAGGTGATTGAGAGAACACTCGCCTCCCAACTCCAAGCCCTCTTGGATGAAACCAATTATCTAAATCCATTTCAAACTGGCTTCAGGACATGGAGTTGAGACTGCCATGGTCGCTCCAGCCAATGACCTGCGCTTGAGCATCGACAGGGGTAGCGTGACCCTGCTGGTGCTCTTGGATCTCTCAGTGGCTTTTGATACGATAAATCATTCCATCCTTTTGGGTCGATTGAGAGAGTTGGGGATCGGGGGTACCGCACTCCGGTGGTTCTGGTCCTTTCTCTCCGGGAGATCCCAAAGGGTGAGGCTCGGGGACAGTTGCTTTTCTAAGACTGAGCTTAATTGTGGCATCCCTCAAGGCGCCATCCTGTCCCTGATGCTGTTTAACATCTATATGAAGCCGCTGGGTGAGATCATTCGGAGGCATGGAGCTCAGTGTTTTCAGTATGCTGATGACACTCAGATCTACCTCTCCATGACAAGATCATCAGCCCAGACTTCAGTTGGTGTCTCTCCTCTCAATGACTGTCTTGCGGCAGTAATGGATTGGATGAGGGAAAACAGGTTGAAGCTCAATCCGGACAAAACGGAGGTACTAACTGTCACAGGACTGAAGCCAGGATTGGGAATACACCTTCCGGTCCTAGATGCGGTCACACTCTCCTTGAAGGACCCTGTTCGCATTCTGGGGGTACTTCTTGATTCGTCGCTTCACATGACTAGTCAGGTGAATGCAGCGTTCAAGAGTGCCTGCTATCAGCTTTGGCTGATATGCCAGCTGAGCCCCTTCCTGGAGCCGAAGGACCTGGAGTCAGTGGTACACGCTTTGGTAATCTCACGACTGGACTTCTGTAATGTGCTCTACATGGGGCTACCCTTGTGCCTAACTTGGAAACTTCAATTAGTTCAGAATATGGCATCCAGGCTTGTCATGGGAACATCGAGGACCGGTGCTCAAATTTCTCCACTGGCTGCCGATTAGTTTCTGAGCACAGTACAAGGTATTGGTTTTAACCTTTAAAGCCCTATATGGCTTGGATCCATCTTATCTGAGGGACTGCCTCCTCCCGTACAACCCCCCCCCCCACACACTCCTGTCTTCTGGGAGGAACCTGTTGCAGCCTATGAAAACTAGATTGACACAAACCTCCCAGAGGGCCTTTTCGGCTGTCACTCCCAGGCGATGGAATGGCCTGCCGGACGAGATGTGTCTTATTACATCTTCTGATTGCTTTAAAAAAGCCTCTCTTCTGGCAGGCCTTCCCAGAAAGGCTGTTATTTTTATATTGTAATTTTAATTACGTTGTTTTAATTTGATGCTAGTTTAATTCTATTTTAAGGGGCAGATGGTTGGGCATGGGCAATGTATGTTTTATCTTGTAATTTTTAATTGATGTAACCTGCTCCGATTGGATACAGAGGAGCGGGCTATAAATAAAATATTACTACTACTACTACTACTATTATTAGTATTATTAGTGCATTTTGCCCACCCCTGTTGTACACTGTGGGCATGGCAGCAAATCCAACCCTACGTACACATCAATACTTGGAGGAATATATAAATCTTAATATAATTTCATGTGTGGAGGGCTTTCTCTGTTCCCTCAAGAATGATTTTTCCCATTAAGAACAGGTGGTGGAGGTCTAGATAAGATACATAAAGAGCAGAACTAAGAGAGGGCTGAGGAGAAGGGAAGACCTTCTCAGCGTGGGCCATGCTTTTTGAGTGGGGTTCCTATATAGTCAAACACCCCCATATCTTGGCCCATTCCCAATATTGGCTGTGCAAAGCTCATCCTTTTAGCTACCATATCAGGAGCCCTTTCACACTACACTGCTATATGATTCCACCTTAACTGCCATAGTTCTGTTCAGTTCTAGGGTTTGTACTTTGGGAAGGCAGTAGAGCAGTAGAGCTCTCTGGCAGAAATTTAAAATTGCTACTATTCTTCTTATTCTTATTCTTATTCTTATTATCATTATTAGCATATATTTTTTCTATCCCACTTTCCTGCAAGACTGGGACCCAAACTGGCTTACAGTCTAAAAAACAAACAAACTACAATTAAAAACCTGCAAAATTGACAATTAAAATGGTATTAAACTATTATAATATTAAAAAGATCACTCATTTAAAAATAGAACATAATTTTGAAAAGATAAAATCACTTTTTTTAAAAAAAACCATGCACTTTAAAACAAGACACCACCTCCAGGACTTTAATAAAAATTCTGTTTTAAATGTCTATCTAAACAAAAAGATCTTAGCCTCCCTGGGAAAGGAATTCCAGAGTCTAGGGGCAACCATGTGGAAAGGCTTCACTTGTGTCCCTACCAACAGTGCTTGCCATGGTGTGGAATCAAGAGAAAGGCCTCTCCTGAGGATCTTAGAGCTCAGGGGGGTTCATACAGGGAGATATAGTCTACCAAATAGCCTGGGCCTGAGCCCTAAACTGCAAATCCCAAGATTCCATAGGATGGAGTCAGCCAAGTTGAAGTGAAATCATAGCACTAGGACTGTGGAGTGTGAAAAGGCCCCTGCTCTTGTATTATATTATTTTGTCATAAGACTGATCACTGAATTTCACCTAAAGCTATGTTCAGTTCACTGGCTCACAAACTGTATAAACCTGGCTTAGATTCATGCTAGTTTAATCCACCAAAATGAAATTGATCCACTCTGGAGTTGATTATCAAATGGCCCATTAAAAAAATAAAGTGTTGATTGACTTTGATTCTGTCTTTAGCTTGCTTTTTCATACATTTGGAATAATGACAAAGGACTAATATCTAGTTGCTAATCCTAGCTGGAATAGACACATTGAAATGATTGGATTTATGCATGTGTTGGCTTAGCGTTCAGCAAGTAATGCACCAGGTGTACTTTAGCTGAAACCAGACACTTAGATCAGATTGAGTAACTTTGGATATATCCTCTAAACAAAGTAAAACCCTTAGCAAAACCCCAGGAAGTCTACCAATCTGGAGATATAATCTGAGCTTGGAAGGTTTGCTATCTTGAACTATGCCTCCCAGGACATGCCCAGGACAAGCTGGCATAGCCATGGCCATCCTGGGTCTCAGAAAGTGAGCTCTGGGTATAACTTGAAGACCATCTGTTTCTGGGGATTGTGAAAGCACTGTGTGTCTATAGCAGTCTCTACACACATTTCCCATTGAAACTTGTCACTCTTGACCCTGATATGAATTATGAGGAAAAGGAACCTGAGGTGGCAGCCTGCCATCTCTGCAAATGCTTGAATGAAAGCCTAAACCACTGGAAGGGACCGTGACTTCTCCAAGTAATAAATCAAGCCTTCTTTCTTGTAAATGAGAAAGTGATTCTACCTTTCACCTTCACTTCATTTTCCTTCCTATAGCACTTTGCATCAGCAAGAATGGCAACCATGTTGCCCTTTTATGCATTGTGTTGTTGAGTATGCTAGGCGGAGATAAGAAAAACTAAGACACACATGATGACATTTTGGAGGAATTGCTGCTCATGGGCTGAGCATATGCTTTGAAAACACAAAATCCCAAGTTCAGTCACTGGCATCTCCAGTCAAAAGAGTAGGCAGAGAAAACACTGCACTGAAGACCCTAGAGAATGGTTGAGAATAGTGTAGCAGGAAGCCATATACAGCCCTTTTATGCCATATTACTGTGGCATCTCAAGCCCCACTTCTCCAAGGTCTCCTGAGCCCCACATCACAAGAAGCCCCCAAGGGGTGCAATTCTCAGCAAAACCACCCTGTACTTTCCTCAAAACTAAAGTAACTTCCTGATAATTTTCTCCTAAATGGAAGTGGAGATCCAGGATACTTATCAAATTTGCAGATGACACTAAACTGGGAGGAGTAGCTAATACCCCAGAGGACAGGATCAAAATTCAAAATGACCTGAATAGACTAGAAAGCTGGGCCAGTGCTAACAAAATGAAATTCAATACGGAGAAATGTAAGGTTCTGCACTTAGGGCGGAAAAATGAAATGCACAGATATAGGATGGGGGACACCTGGCTGAACGAGACCACATGTGAAAGGGATCTAGGAGTCCAAGTAGACCATAAGCTGAACATGAGTCAACAGTGTGATGCGGCAGCTAAAAAAGCCAATGCAATTTTAGGCTGCATCAATAGAAGTATAGTTTCTAGATCAAGGGAAGTTATAGTGCCACTCTATTCTGCTTTGGTCAGGCCCCACCTGGAATACTGTGTCCAGTTCTGGGCACCACAATTCAAAAAAGATGTGGAGAAACTGGAGCATGTCCAAAGGAGGGCAACTAAGATGGTGAAGGGTCTGGAAACCTTGCCCTATGAAGAACGCCTTAGGGAGCTGGGGATGTTTAGCCTGGAGAAGAGAAGGTTAAGAGGTGATATGATAGCCCTGTTTAAATATTTGAAGGGATGTCATATTGAGGAGGGAGCAAGCTTGTTTTCTGCTGCTGCAGAGACTAGAACGCGGAACAATGGATGCAAACTGCAGGAAAAGAGATTCCACCTCAACATTAGGAGGAACTTCCTGACAGTAAGGGCTGTTCGACAGTGGAACGCACTCCCTCGGAGTGTAGTGGAGTCTCCTTCCTTAGGGGTCTTTAAGCAGAGGCTGGATGGCCATCTGTCAGGGATGCTTTGACTTGGAGTTCCTGCATGGCAGGGGGTTGGACTGGATGGCCCTTGTGGTCTCTTCCAACTCTATGATTCTATGATTCTATGATTCTATGATTCTATGAGAAAGAGAGAATGGGGTTTATATGGCTGCCCACCCTTGTCTCAGAGAGACATTCTTCAGATATTTCCCCCATAAATACTATCAACCATAGTCAGACCAGCCAGTGGTGAAATTTGACAGGAGTGGTAGTTCATCAGCATTTGAGGGGATGAAGATTCCTATTCCTGGAGTATACAATATTGACTTAAATGCTGACATATGTTAGCATAACTGGGGTTTCACTCACATAGGTATTTTTCCAGACCATGTGGAAGGAGGTATTCAAGACCTCTTTCTGCAAGGCTCCCACCTTAGTCATAACAATATCTAGAGGTCATTTCCCAAGCCACCTTGTCTTATTCCAGCTGCTCTTGAGTACAGTGGTAGAAAGCAGTAAACTTCTTTTGGGGGCACGGCTGTTCAGAGCTAAGAAATAATAAATTACAAGAACCACAACTACTTTTAAATAGTTGCTAAAGTTATAACAAAGGTGGAACAAAGTTACATTTCAATAGTGACATGAATAAGAGCATCCTTTATTGCTGCGAATAAATAACAGTTTCTAGATAGTTTACAAAGTTCTTTTTAAAGGACCATTTTGGAGATGTTTTGATAGCATTTTGTCACTTTTTACATCATTTTTTTGTCAATCAAAAGGTTTTTCTTGCTCAAAATAGTAACACAAAGTAATAGGAGAACAGTAAGCAGTGCAACAAGCAATATTTTCTAATATTGTAACTAGTAACAATACAGGTCCCCCCCCCCCAAGTATTATTAACTAACACAAATTATCTTTAAATGTGATTTACATCACCTTGCTCTGGGCAATTTACATCACCATGACCTGATCAAGGTGGCTTAGTGGTTAAGACGCCATTTCTGACTATTGGAAGGTTGGCAGTTCAAGGTCTAAGTGCTGCATGATGGGATGAGCTCCTGTAACTAGTCCCACTGGCTCTTTGGATTAACAACAGAGATGAGCACTGCTCCCTACAGTTAGATATGACTAGACATTCATGTCAAGGGACTATCTTGACCTTGACCTTAATGTGATCTATATATGCTGTTATTGTTGTTGTTCTTGTTAACTGCCTTCAAGCCTTCCCCAATTCATGGTGAGCCTGTGGATGAAACATCTCCAAGACTTTCTTTCCTCCAATGCTCTGCTTAGTTCCTGTAAATTCAGTCTAATTGAGTATATTCATCTGATGTGTGGTATTCCTCTCTTTCTACTGCCCTGTATGTTTTCCTACCATTGGCAACAGATGGGCCTGAAAGAGAGGTGTGTGGCCATGTGAATCAATCATGTCAGGGCCGCAGCAACTGCATTCACTCGACTCCAATCCAGACCTGAACCTGGCTGCCGGAAGGAGCAGATCCTATCCATTCCTTCTTAGCCAAGTTCTTCCAGGATGGTGCAACATCAGTGCGGCTTCCAGCCACGTTTGAGGCATGCATCATCTGAACACTTTGCCCTGAATGCAGCCAGAATCCATGTCATTTGCCCCATGTGTTTTACACCATTATTGTCTTTTCCAATTAGTCATGCTTTGTCATGTTGTGGCCAAAGTATATCATCATGGCTTCCAAGGAAAGTTCAAGCTTGATCTGTCCAAGGATCCATTTGTTTGTCTTTTTGGCTGTCTGTGGTATCCTCAGCACTCTTCTCCAGCACCACATCTCAAATGAATTTATTTTCTTCTAATCCACTCTGTTCACTGTCCAGCTGTAACATCCATACATGGTAATGGAGAATACAATGGCTCAGACAATTCTAACTTTGATGCATATAAGCTGTAATCCTAGTCGCTTCCGAGTAAATGGCATCTTGTACCTTCCTGTCATGAGAGCCAGCATGGTGCAGTTGTTTGAGTATTGGGCTATGACTCTGGAGAGCAGGGTTCAAATCCTTACTTGGCCACAAAAACCCACTGGGTGACCTGGGGAATCATAGAATCATAGAGTTGGAAGAGACCACAAGGGCCATCCAGTCCAACCCCCTGCTACGGAGGAACTCCAAATCAAAGCATCCTTGACAGATGGCCATCCAGCCACTCTCTCTGACTGAGAGGATGGCAATGGCAAATCCTCTATGAAAAAATTGCCAAGAAAACCCTGTGATAGGGTTCACATGATGGGCTGTGGAGGCATTCAGCTAGGTGAACAAGAAGCACACAAAATCAAAGTGTGTAAATGTGATCCTTCCCTCCTCAACTATCAAAACTGTACAAGCAGGCAAGCAGGTTACTAAAAGAGAAAGTTCACTTTACCAGTCTATTCCAAGCCTAATGTCTTTTTCAAGCCATAGTAAAGCAAAACACATCTAACAAAGTTGTTGTTGTTGTGTCCCCTCAAGTCAGTTGACCCTAACACAAACCTATCATAAAATTTTCTTGGCAAAATTCTGAGAAAGTGTGACTTGCCTGAGGTTACCCAGTGGGTTTCTGTCTCTGAGCAAGGATTTGAACCCTGGTTACCCGAGTCTTAATGCAACACTCAAATTAAACACTCAGACAAAGTCACTAAATACAAATTAGCCCTTTCTTTACCATTGGACAGTTGTTAATGTCTGGCCAAGGTGCTAACAAAGGCTCCAAAACTCATTTGCCTATTGACAGAGCCCAAACTCACTGCAAACTACCTAAAGCAAGTTGACTGAAATTAATGAATCTTGTCAATGAAAACTGACTTTAGTCTTGTTGATTTCACTGGGTTCAATGTAGGTAGGACTAACACTAAATGTAATCCTTTGTAATGTTCTTATTCTATAAATCAGTATAATAACAGGGATCAGAAAATTCTTTTGCAATGTTCCATTTCATTGTATGTTGTCTATTTAATGAAGAAATTAAAATGCAGGCAGGAACATTAAAGTGCTTGGAAAAGCCTTTCCATCTTCAGGGGATGTGTATTCTTCTTAGATTTCAAGGACATGAAAAGGAAAGGAAAGGAAAAATATAGAAGCTAAAGTCTGACACGTGGGACTTGACATTTCTACAGGTTCACAGGGCATTGCTGTTATTCGTGCCTTATTGCTAGATTCTGACCTTGGTTCCAAAATCTGAAACCTTGTCCAAATGTGCCCAACATTTCACAAATATTTTTGCTGAATCTGTGCAGAGTTTTCATAAAACCTGGGCCAAATTTCAACTCAAATAAACATAGCTTGATGTCTGAGTCAACTAAGGTCTATTTTTAGCATCCTGAAGCCTTTCTACGGTAAAGACTTACAACCTGATGTTTTAGGGTAAAATTTTTAGTGACTTTATTGAAAGCAAACAGAACCGGAAGAATCAAAAAACACTTTGTTAGTGTACAGAGTACAGATATTAATCAAAGAATTTGATTGAATTCGGACAAACCAAAGTCCACAAAGTTTTATATGGCTCGATATGTATAGCTCAAATTTTACATTTTGCACTATGAAAATAAGAGCATTATTATTCATGCCTGCCTTTTCTTCAATGCAGACTTTCAAATATTGAAGTTTGGTACATAATGTATGGTGATCCAATGCTGTATTTGTTATCACTCAGCAGTAGTCATGTGATGGGTACACAAAGAAGGAAAAGGGGGCTATTCAAGCCATAAGTGGTCATACTTCAGTTGTACAGTGCATGCATTGAGTGCAAAAGTTTCCTAGCCAAGTTCAGCCTTATTTGCATTCCTGAAGCTAGCCTGCATCTCTCCAGAGTGGTGAAGACTGCTCTCCCATTGTCACATTATTGAAGATACATCCACTAGGTAGTTCAGTTAGCTTTTGCACATGGAATGGAAGGGAATGCCATTTTCTTTCCTTATCCCAGATAGCATTTTTTTTGCTGCTCTTTACTGCACTGAATCTCTAGGTTCCAAACCACAGAGGGCAGCCACCAGCTTGTGTCAAATCAAAGAACAAGAACAAAATGTTTTCATCTGGTTATGGCCTTGGAAAACTCTGTGGCCTAAACCCAATTGTTAATTCCTGCTAGAGAAGATCTTTTGAACCAGTGGGATTTGTTTACATCTTGATTCAGTGGCAATTGGCTTTTGGTCATAATTTTCACAGGGGCTTTGTATGTACCTCTGATCTTCATCCCTTCAGTCTTTAATAGGGGAAAAAATCCCATCAACAGAGAAAAGAGGTGACATAAACCTTTCCCATTGATTTGAACTACATATCTTCCTACTGTCCCAGTTTTGCAGGGACAACCCTGATTAATCCTCAGCTGTCCCACTTTTTCAGCTGCTTTTAAAATGTCCCAATTTCTCTCTCCTACTACTACTTTCTTCATTCATTGATGCAAAACTGAGTGCAAAATGCAAAAGTGGGTTGTAATAACCAGAAGGGGGAGAGAAGATAAAGAGGCATATTATTGCCCTTCCCAAAGTTTCAGACAAAAGCAAACTGCTGCAATCTCTCCTAACTTGTCTATTTTTATTCATTAATTACTTTTGCCATCCTGAGAAGACTCAGATATGTGCTCCATTTTTCATCTGTGAAATGTTATAGGGCATTGGCTGAATCAACCTTATACAGGAAGGAAAGAGGCAAGACTTACCCAAATAATAATGCCTACACACAGAGCAGAGTGAATCAGCTTTGGTTAGTAACATCCGATTAGTTTTTTTTTGTGGGTTTTTCGAGCTATGAGGAATAAACTCTTCCAGAACATGGCCTCATAGCCTCAAAAACCC
The DNA here is from genome assembly GCA_034509955.1 of Urosaurus nigricauda. Classification (NCBI taxonomy): domain Eukaryota; kingdom Metazoa; phylum Chordata; class Lepidosauria; order Squamata; family Phrynosomatidae; genus Urosaurus; species Urosaurus nigricauda. The sequence goes on along the minus strand of JAOEGL010000001.1, from coordinate 351,563,760 downwards.
ACAAAAAAACTATGGTTGCTGGCTGTGAAAGCCTCCAACTTCACATTGAATATCCCAGTAACATCTACAAAACAAAACTGACCCTCTGTATTCATTTGATAAATATGCCCTGTATTTAGCTCATGGCTAACTGACTGATTTCTAGCATTTCTTTGCAGTCTTAAGGAGGCAAGCTCTTCTAATGTGCCTTGCATAAAGCTTTTCAATAGAAAACGCAGATAAAAATCAGTCCATTACAATCATGGAACTAAAGCAACAATGTTAACATTCTACAGCCAAGCCTGGTAGGTCCAGGAAAACAATTCAGAACAATTTAAAACAAAACAGAACAATACTATAAAACAATAAATGGTCAGATGCAGCACTAACTAAAAGAAGAATAAAACAAATGGATTTCAAGACTTGCTATAAAATGTAGTTAAGGAGGAATTAAACTTGTTTCCATTGCGAAGGAAATTGACAAATTTGGAGTTGCTACTAGGGAGACCTTAGTGAAGTTCCCATCCACCAGTCTCAATTAACCCTAAATAGTAGGGTCTCTGAAGTGTCTCATGTATTGCTAACTGCACCTTTCTCCACAAAGACCCAGAGCTTTCTGTGTGAAACATAATGTTTCCTGAACAAGAAAGATGAGCTTTGTGCAAGAAACATTTTTTAAATATAGAAAATTGTGTATGTGTTTAAAATAACTCCCTGAAAGACCTCACAAACTGCAAAGCATTTTCACCATTTGCAAGATTTTCTCAAGCAGTAGGAAACCAATTAGTCTGCAAGGGAACAAATACTAACAAACATTCTTTCAGTCCAATATCACAACCATGCAAACTGGCACTAGGGCCATGTGTGCACTATCTGGGAAACTCCAGGGCAGCCTGGAGTATCCTGGCTCCACAATTCCCCTGACAAGCCCTGTTAACTAACTTCACTTCCTGCATCACACTGGCCATCTGCACAGGCATCATACTGAGCCATCCAGCACATCCACTGCTGCAAATTGCTTGCTTCTGAGGCACTCAGCAGCAATAATATGCTGGGTGCCTCTTTCTAACCTCAAATCAAGTGTCTTGTGGTGATAACAGATGGCCTAGTGGGACACCCATACAGACATCTGCAGCAGCATGGGAACGGAACAACTGGATCTTCTGGAAGATTCAGAGCAACATGTATATATATATTTTACACTGTTTTAAGGCTGGTATAGCCTGGTTCTGGTGCAAAATGTGCCAGACATCATCCAGACTGCTCACACCAGAACCAGAGTTTTGGGTGTGTGTCATCCAAACAGGATTATGCCAGAAAGAGTGGTGGAAGGGGCCTTTTGGCCTACACAGACACTAAACCTTAGAGCAGAACTTTTGTTCTAGTGCTAGCTGCTCTCTGTGACTGCATCTACAGTGCAGAATTAATGCAATTTGATGCCACTTTAACTGCCATGGCTCGACGGTATATAATTCTGGGATTTGTAGTTTTGTGTAGTTTTCTGAGAAGTCTTGGACCTCTCAGCAGCCTTCGATACCATAGACCATGGTATCCTTCTGGAGCGTCTGAGAGAATTGGGCATCGGGGGGCACTGCTCTGCTTTCTCGAGCAGGCTCCAGATGGTGTCGCTTGGCTATAGTTGTTTGGCCAAGAGGGAGCTCATATCAGGTGTCCCTTAAGGCACAATACTGTCGCCAATGCTATTCAACATTTACATGAAGCCACTGGGTGAGACCATCTGAAGACATGAGGTGGGGTGTTATCAGTACGCTGATTACACCCAAATTTGTTTCTCCATGTCTTGGACTGCTTCAGTGACCAAGGATGCCATCTCTCCTCTGAGTGACTGTCTGAAGTCCGTAATGGATTGGATGAGGGAAAATAGACTTAAACTGAATCCAAATAAGATGGAGGTACTCACTAAAGGCAATCCTATTCCAGGTGTGGATATAAGTCCTCCACTCCTGGATGGGATCACACTTCCCCTAAAGGACTGTGTTCGTAGCCTGGGGGTACTCTTGGACTCGTCGCTTTGCCTGTCATCTCAGGTTGATGGAACAGCCAGGAGTGCCTGCTATCAGCTTTGGCTGATTCACCAGCTACAACCCTTCCTGGAATGGGAGAACCTAGAAACAGTTGTATATTCACTGGTAATCTCTCATCTCAATTTCTGCAATGCGCTCTACATGTGGTAACCCTCATGGCATGTTTGAAAGCTGCAATTGGTTCAAAACATGGCAGCCAGATTAGTTACAGGGAGTTCTAAATTTGATTCTATTACACCTATTTTAAAATCCCTACACTGGCTGCCTATTAGCCTCCAGGCACTATAAGGTGGGTCCAGCATACTTGAGGGAACTCTTCCTCCCATACAATCCTTCCCACACACTCAGGTCCTCTGGGAGGAACCTACTGCAGCCAAAGAAACCAGGCTGGTGGTGACCTCCCAGAGGACCTTTTCAGCTGCCACTCCAAAAATATGGAATGACCTTCAGGAGAAGATCTGCCATATAACATCGTTGGAGGCCTTCAAGAAGGCAATAAAGACAGATATCTTCCGGCTGACCTCCTCAAACTTTTTAACAGTCCATCTGTCTCACTGCCCCAATCAGATGTTTTCCGATTTTATTGTGATTTCTATTTTAATGTTTTTAAAATTAATATTTTAGATTATTATGTTTTTAATGCTGTAGCACATTGTTATTTTTATATTGATTTTTAATGTTCCCTACTTGCTGTTACCTGCCTCGATCCAACACAGGGAGAGGCGGGATACAAATAAATAAATAAATAAAAAATATTATTATTATTATTATTATTATTAGTTTCCCTTCTCTGTCAGAGAGCTCTGGTGCCACAACAAACTATACGTCCCAGGATTCAATGGGATGGAGCCATGGCAGTTAAAATGGTGTCAAACTGCATTATTTTGCAGTGTGGCAACAGCCTGTTTCTTTTTCATGTTGTTGCACAAACCTATGTATATATTTATGTTTTAATCTGTAAGCAGCTTTGGGAACTCTGATGACTTGAAGGGTGGGGTATAAAATCAAATAATCACCATATAAATCAACAAGCAAGTAAATAAATTAGAAGCTGGTCTGCCTATAGCAATTGGAGAGATGCTAGACCTGGTTCATGACAACTTTTAATTGGTGCCTTGCACAAAGCAAGCTGTAAATGAAGAAGTTCAGCAAGCTCTGATGAAGATGCTAAAGTCCCTTATCTGTGTAATTCATGCTTTCAGTCTCCAGGTTCATTAAAATAGGCTGGACAGGTTTCACAAAGTTTGCTTCCAAGTCTCTGCAACTACGGAACATCATGTGACTCCTGAGTCATTTTTCTCCAGCTGAGGGTACATTTTATCTTGCCAGACATTTCCACAGTTTGTGCGAGTCTGGTTTGGCCAGCTACACATGATGTGGCTGTCTGCTTGTCTGAGAGCAGGAGGGAAGGTTTCGGGTTTCATTTTCCTCTTCACACTGTGCTTTTTAAGAGTCCAAAACAGTTCCTAAGTACTAAACATATGCTCATTGTGCTTATTTCTGGCAACCGGCACTGAGAGCAGGCTAGGAGTGGTTTGTTGATCTATAATAAAACATATCTCAAGGGTCTTCAAAGAGGAGCTTAATGAATTTTGTGTAAGTTGGGGGTAGGTGAAAGTTACATTTCTCAAGGTGCCCTTTCTTAAGATTTGTAAAAATAATAAGTTGAACAACATAATTTTGTGTGAAGGGTTCATGAAGTATGGAATGTACTTATCTAGCCCCATATTAAATAGGATTTATTACACACGTCCACCCGTAACAAGATCAAATGAACACAGCGAGGTCTGTTAACCAAATAAAATAAATAACCCAGCCAAGTGCACATTTCAAGCTAGTAGAACTGGAAATCTAGCATTGAACTAAAGCCATCTGCAGAATTACAGTAGACTTTTGTGAACACTTAAATCTGAATAATTGAAGATCACTAAATCATTTGTGTCATTAATAATACTTAAAGTCAGTGCTCCTCAGGGTCATTTTTATCTCTGATAAGACTCCATTTCACCTTGTGAAATTTATGTCTGGATTTTATTTAAGCTTATTTTCAAGACTACAATAAAACACACAACTTAACAGGAGAGTTCTACCCTATCCCATGGACGGATGAACCTTCTAATTTTTAAATTTTGAAAGTCTTTCTCTCTTGTCTATGAAGAAATTCACAAATTTTTATAACATTCTTCAAAAACTAACAAAAACATCATTTCCCCCATTGGTACTGTCCAAATTCAGTATGTCTAGTTTTTACCAATGTGGAGTCAACCATCTCATATCTACTTACTATGCAGGTATTAAAGATGAGAAACCTATCTGAACAAAGAGGCGACAACCCTAACTTACTGGAATACATTCTATGTTTATGTATTACTCTAAACATGTAGAGGGCTAAAGGGGTGGGAGGGGGGAACAGCAGGATGTGTTGAAACTCTATCCAGAATATCACAATGAACCAAAAACAGCATAGTTCTTCACACATTGATCTGTAGGGGGTTAAATTGGCCCCGTGTTCAGAAATCCGGATAAGGTAAGTCTCTCTGTTACAGGAACTAAATGATGGTGCTGAACTAAATGTGGTTGGAAAACTCATTTAAGTTGTCAGCATTCAACACAGCATTCAACTTACTTCTCTCCAGAGGGAGAGAAGAACCACTGGACCTCATCGCCTTTCCCACCACCTTTCCCTTCTCTTTTTGTGTTGTTTCTTTTAGATTGTAAGCCTGAGGGCAGGGAACCATCTAATTATAAGATTATATGTAACATATTACATATGTTATTATATGTAATAATAATAATAATTCTGAATGTTCAGGGATGTTCAAGGGTGGGCTTTACATTTGTGATGCTATCCTGTTTAGCTCTCCACATGTTCTGGTGAGTGCCTGGACAGGATATAGTTGAATCCACAAGGAATGAAGTCAATCCATCCATCCATTACTTTATTTTTACCCCATCTTTTTTCTAGACTGGTACTCAAGGCAGCTTACAAAACTTAGAACATTGCAATAAAAACATACAAAAGTTTAAATTGAAGTATTATTAAACTTACAATACATTTAAAACCATTGAAAATATTCATTTACAACAAAGCTTAAAAACAGTACAGGACCATAAAAAGCCCTTTTCTGGTTAAAAAACAATTCCCAAAGGCTTGCTGAAATAGAAAGCTCTTCATCTGCTACTAAAAAGACAACAAAGAAGAACCTATCTTGACCTCTATATGGAGGGATAAGAGAAGCCACAGTGAAGGTCTTCTTCTGCATGGTCATCAAACATTTTTGTGAGGGTGGTGGGATCAAGAGAAGATCTTAGATTTCAGGTGGGTGCATATGGAGAGCCTGGTCTTGAGACAAACAGGGCTTTATAGATCATAATTAGAACTTTGACTTGTGCACAGAAACAGGCTGGCAATCAGTGAATCTGTTGGAACAAAGAAGATGTTAATTCAGATATTAAGAATGAAGCAATCAAAGCCCTGGACTAGGATGATCAAATCTGTCAAATTCAGTTTCACCCACATTCATTAAACAAACAAACAAACAAACAAACCTTTATATCTCAATATGAAGAAATTGAAAATGTGGTTAAACTCTCATTTTTTAAAACAGGAAATGCAAATAAAATCCACAGACTTTATGGACATCACACAATCAAGAGATCACTAAGAGCTTATTTGAAAAGTCATGTGTGAAAAACAAAGATAATGATAAGACATGAGGCACAATGGATCTATATAGTATGTATATGGGGATCTATATGAGAAAAAACAAATTGAAGCTGAATCCAGGCAAAACGGAGGTATTTATGGTATCGGCCCTGAACCCAGGTATTGGGATACAACCTCCAGTCCTGGAAGGGGTCACACCCCCCTCAAAGGACTGTGTCTGGGGGCGCTCTTAGATCCGTTGCTTCACATGACAAATCAGGTGAATGTGATGGCCAAGAGTGCCTGTTATCAGCTCCGGCTGATACACCAGCTGCGCCCTTTCCTGGAATTCAGGGACCCTGAGGCCATAGCACTTGCACTGGTAAACTCACACCTTGATTTCTGTAATGTATGGAGCTACCCTCATGCTTGGTCCGGAAACTTCAATTAGTTCAGAAAATGGCAGCCAGACAGGTCTCTGGTACATCCAGAAGAGACCATATAATACCAATCTTAAGATCACTCCACTGGCTACCCATTAGTTTCCAGGCCCAGTACAAGGTGTTGATTATCACCTTTAAAGCCCTAAATGGCTTGGGTCCAACCTATCTTCAGGGCCACCTCCTTCCATATAATCCTCCCTGTACACTCAGATCCTTAGGTAGGAACTTGCTACAACCTTATAAAACAAGGCTGTCCATGACCTCCCAAAGACCTTCTCAGCTGTCATGCCCAGATTGTGGAATGGCCTGCTGGATGAGATCCATCATATTACCATCTTAAATAGCTTTTAAAAAGCTGTAAAGATGGATCTCTTCCAGCAGGCCTTTCCTGAATAGTCTCTCCAGCTATAAAAAGAACTCTAGAACATGCATTTGTAATTGGTTGACTGCACCCAAAAGGTGCTCAACAATGGTTCCTTTTCATCCTGGAGAGAAGTGACAAGTGGAGTCCCACAGGGCTCTGTCCTGGGCCCAGTGCTATTCAATATCTTTATTAATGACTTGGATGACAGTATTGGGGGCCTAGTTATCAAATTTGCAGATGACACCAAATTAGGAGGAGTAGCTAATATCTCAGAAGACAGGATCAAAATTCAAAATGACCTGAATAGACTAGAAAGCTGGGCCAAAGCTAACAAAATGGAATTCAACACAGATAAATGTAAGGTTCTGCACTTAGGACGGAAAAATGAAATGCACAGTTCTAAGATGGGGGACACCTGGCTGAACAAGACCACATGTGAAAGGGATCTAGGAGTCCAAGTAGACCACAAGTTGAACATGAGTCAACAGTGTGACGCGGCAGCTACAAAGGCCAATGCTATTTTAGGCTGCATCAATAGAAGTATAGTGTCTAGATCAAGGGAAGTAATAGTGCCACTCTATACTGCTTTGGCCAGGCCCCATCTGGAATATTGTGTCCAGTTCTGGGCACCACAATTTATAAAGGATGCGGAGAAACTGGAGTGGGTCCAAAAGAGGGCGACTAAGATGGTGAAGGGTCTGTAAACCATGCCCTATGATGAACAAATTAGGGGATGTTTAGGGGATGTTTAGCCTGGAGAAGAGAAGGTTAAGAGGTGATATGATAGCCTTGTTTAAATATTTGTAGGGATGTCATATTGAGGAGGGAGCAAGTTTGTTTTCTGCTGCTCCAGAGACTAGGACCTGGAACAATGGATGCAAGCTCCAGGAAAAGAGATTCCACCTCAACATTAGGAGAAACTTCCTGAGAGTAAGGGCTGTTCGACAGTGGAACACACTCCCTTGGAGTGTGGTGGAGTCTCCTTCCTTGGAGGTCTTTAAGCAGAGGCTGGATGGGGATGTTTTGATTGGGAGTTCCTGCATGGCAGGGGGTTGGACTGGATGGCCCTTGTGGTCTCTTCCAACTCTATGATTCTATGATTCTATGGTTCTAACTCCGACTGCAATTTAGTAACTGTCTATAGTTTGTTGTTATTGTTGTTTTAAATTTATTTTAGATTTTCAAGCATATTGTTATTCTTACATCATTTAATTGTATTTTAAGGGGGAGAACTGAGGGTTTTGAATGTATGTTTTTCAATCTTTGTAATAATAATAACAATAATACCAACAACAACAACTTTATTTTTGTATACCGCCTTTCTGCCTGGGCAATCCACATTACCTGGATAAAAAGATAGAAACCCCCCCCCCCCAAAAAGAGAATTACATATAACACAATTTAAAAGAGAAACAAATCACCAATTAAAAACAACAACATAATATTAAAACAGCAATTTTCTGTTAACAATGTTGGATGTAGTAGGGAGAGCTTAGAGTGAGTTGGAATGCTCTATTTGGGGAAGGCCTGCCAGATGAGATCCATTTTGATAGTTTTTTTAAAGCTGTCTAAGGTCATTATTTTACAGATCTCTTCCAGCAAGGCATTCCATAGCCTGGGAGCGGCAGCAGAAAACACCCTCTGGGAGGTTGTTGTTAATCTGGTTTTCATATGCTGCAGTAAATTCCTCCCAGAGGACCTGAGGATGAGGGGCGGATTATATGGAAAGAGGCAATCCCTTAGATAGGTTGGGCTCAAGCCATGTAGGGCTTTAAAGGTAACCACCAACACCTTATCCTGTGCCCAGAAGCCACCCCGATTGCATATTGTAGAGGAGTGGGATATCAATGAAGAAGAAGAAGAAGAAGAAGAAGAAGAAGAAGAAGAAGAAGAAGAAGAAGAAGAAGTAGTAGTAGTCTGGACTGAGCCATTTCTGGGATTGGGGCTTTTTGCTGGATCAAAGTTAATTGTATAATGTAACACTATGACGATTCTGGTAAATTTCTTTGAACAGCAACTCAGGTGGTGCATGCTGATAGAAATGAAGCCAAAGTGAGGCCAGTGAAAAAGAGGAAGTATCAGTAAGTCAGTTCCTAATGTGGACTGTGCATGCTCAGTACCCATGGAATATTGAGGCTCCACCAGAAAATAAAAATGGAAAGGAGTGTATGCAAATAGGAGCTGAATGCCTTGCTAGAGATTTGTATAAAATCTTACAGTCTTGAAAGATAAGCCCTTATTTGACCCATCCTTGTGTAGTATCCAAAAAACACTTAGGGAAAATATTCAAGTTGCCATGAAATGGTGGGCTTCTTGTTGCTGCTGCCAAAAATTCATGTATCTTTATAACAGGATTTTGTGCATTTATGCAAATTGCACTTTTGCATATTTATTTATTCAATATTTAACTTCCCTTCTGAGACAGGACCCAAGGGGCTCACATCAAGTTAAGAACAAAGGCCCGAATTCTCTGTCTGTCTTGCATAATTACACATATTTAGCTATGTAACAGAAGTTCTAAGAAAATCTGGACTTTACCACATCCCCCCCTTTTCACTACAATCATATTAATGAAAAGAAATGCATACTCACATGTTTGGGAATGTTCCCTATCACACATCTCTTCAATAGGACAACCAGGCTGTTGCTGGGCCTGCACTCTCTCTTCTGCTCTCGTCCTCAAATCTGCCTCCTTCCCTGTGACCTACACTGCATTCCTTTCATTTGTGTGTGTTTGTGTGTTTTGTTCTTTACTATAATTCCAAAGTTATGTTAATGCAATTTAAATAAATAAATGTAAAAAACAAACCATCACACTGTTCTGGAATAATAGGGGCAGAATGGATGGAGGAGTGTAGGAAACACTGATACAACATGATGGCTCAATCCTGGAACTGCTGTAATTTATTGCACCTGAGGATCAATGCTATACCACAATGATTGAGACCTGATTTATGGGTTTTCCCTTCAATGACAAGGTGTGCTGTACAAGTGCTTCAAGGACAAGGCAGCAACAAGACAGAAATAGCACTGTGTGATGGGTATCACCAAAGGCACTATTTTTCAACTTTTATGGCCCTTTAAAAGCCACGTGTGATAAAGTCCACTGTTAGTGTATTGTGAAGATGCATAGTGGGATACTGGCAAGAGTGTTCTGATGCATATCAGAATCTACCAGAGCACATCAGCATTCCCCAGCCAATTTGCATCAGGTCCCATTGTGCATCAGGTCCCATTGTGCATCAGGTCTCATTGTGCATTGATCTTGTTGTGCATCAATCTGTTTGCTGGCTCTCCTACATAGTAGTATAAGAGCAGCCACGTCCTGAATACATATGTTGCAAAACTGCTTGATTGAGTTTCCAATAGACATAAATCTTCTTACAAAGACATAAGTCCCCATGTGAATTCTGGCCAAAGTTCACTAAAAACCTATTGATACATAAGTTTAAAATGCATTAAATGAACAGTTCCATTATGAAACACTAAAGTAGAACAGTTAAAAGCATATTAAAACATAGTAAAAACAGAAAAAAATAATATAATCAATTAAAAAGGCCCTCATGTCACAGTAGCTCAAAAGCAAAGGTTTGCCTAAATAAAAAGGGTTTTGCCTGCCAGCAGGAAGAAAGTAGATGGGGCAGTGTATTGTAAAACTGGTGCCTTGTAGAGAAAGAAACAAGGGGGAAAGACATCAATTTTGTGCAGAGACGAGACTTTTGTGCAAATTGCAGAAAGCATCACACACACACACACACACACACACAACCTCTTGGTCTTGCACTGGTTAAATCTCTTGAGGAGTTAGAGAGACCCTTTTTGGCTTAGAGTATCCTAGAAAATGGAAAGTTATCCTAGAAGAATAAATTGAGGATGTTGTACTTTGGACACATCATGAGATGACATAATTAACTGAAAATATGACAGTGCTGAACAAAGTGAAAGGCAATAGGTAAAGAGGAAAACAGGGTCCTGTGTTTACAAGACTTGAACAGGCCAACGACCCAGGTCCCCGGAAGGTCTCTCATTCATAGGGTCAAAGTTAACTCTATGATAAATAACAATAAATCCTAGAAGATGACAGGGCTGATTAGCAATTGGCCTCGATAGAAGCACTCATTCTAGCACATGGGTAGACAAATTCCCAGTACACATCACTGCCTCCACTTTGGAAATGGTTACCATAGTTTTGGTGGTTCTCTATGTTGTTGTACGAGGCTGCAATGGCAGTTTGCTGATTTCTACATGAGTGGGACAGTGAATCTACCCTGAGTTTTAGTCCAAATTTTAAAAAGGTTCAGTGTGATGAACGCTACCCCCTAAATAGGTTCACCACCTCAGATAGCTGCTTTTAAAGTGTGGAGTAAAAGTCAGAGCTGGATTCACCCTGCCAGTGACATGTGAGATACCATTGGCTGGATGCCAAGTAGCTGGCAACAGAGAGTCCTACAGGAAAGTGAACGTAGGAAGGGTCCCTCTTTGGTGCATGGCAAAAATGTTGGCAACACACTGTTGCTGGCAGTTGTGATATATAGACATGAGTGGGTATAGAAAAATGGTGAGCCCCTCCCTTCTTTAGGAAATAGGAATTCACTGTAACATTTTGTTGCAGACCCCCTCCTTTTTTGCACATGGAGCAAAATCTTTCTGTTGTAGCACTCCACCCATCATTGAAGCAATATGTCAAACTATCTTAAGCTCTGCAACATCCACCACTTCCCCTGAGAGTCTTCTCAGAACTCCAATAGGACTCTCTGTCAAGGATGATTTTTCATGAAAATCAGCATAACTTTTGCCATTCTTTGTTTTTCTCCCTTTCATGTGAGCCCAATGTCTTTTTTCCAGGGTGTGAAATTGGTTCAAGCTATTTTACTCTGGCCCTTTCCCGGGAGAGTCCATTCAGCACTCCAAGACGGCAAACTGTCAAAGATGCTTTTCCTGACATTCAGCACAAGTTCTACCTTTCTTCTTGTTTCTGTCTTTTTTTATGCTACTCCCTTTTCCCTTCATTTAAAACATTGTGTTTCAAAGGAAATGTAATTAAAAGCATGTCTGTCTTAGAAAAACAAAGGCTGTTATGTAAACAATAGAGATATATTCTTTGGATAAAAAGGTTTGTTGCTGTTTCTAACAAGAATGAGACTGTATTTATTTTATTTTTATTTTTTTAAAAAAGATAACATGGAGGAAGGAAAATTAATAATTTATCACAGTGAAATGGATGAGAAAGCCCAGTTATCTTGCATCAGGAAACTATCCCATCACATTCTCCTAAAAATAATCCTGGCTTACGTAAAGCAAAATTGTATTGCCCAGGACAAAAAAATTAAGTTACACCGAAAGCCATAGGATGGATTAGGTTCTTCTGAAAGCCATTCTACCTGTTACACACAGTGAAACCAAAGACTGAAGAGCCATGATTTTGAACATTGCCATTTCATGCTGCAGGTGGGAAATCAACTTTATGAATGTTCCCTTATGTAAAGAATTGCCAATAACAATAAATATCCAAGGGTTTCTTCAGATAGGAATGTGTGTTGGGAGATTATCTTATTTGTTGCTGTAACTTTTGGTTGTTGTTGTTTTTTTAAAAAAATAAACAACTAAATGGACTTCTGTTTGCGCAGGGTTTTTTTTTTTTACATGTCCCGACACCAGCTGCATTAACTTATTTCACTTGCAAGTGGATTTCCATTTAATTCTGAGATATGTTGGAACAAACTTATCATTCTATTTTCTTCCTTTCTTCCTTTTTAATTTTTCCCTGTATAGTTTTATAGTACATCAGTCCAGGTTATCTGCAGAACCATGCCTCCATTTATGAACCTGTTGAATCTCTAAGATCTTCAGGAGACATTTTTTTAATTATAATAATTATTTATATCCTACCTTCCTCTCTATCCCACTATCTTTCTCAGGCTTCTTTGTTGGGAATAAAGGAGAGGGCCTTCTTGTTGGCTGTTCCCAGACGATGGAACATCTTCCCTGGGGAGGCCAGGATGGCACCCTCCTTGCTCTGTTTCCACCAGAAAGTAAGAACATTCTTATTCCATCAGGCTTTTAAGTTCTTTCATAGTCCCTAAACTAAGGGCTATGAAGGGATCATGAATAAAGTAGCGATCATGAGAGCATAACTCCGAGTTATGCATTTGTAACTGCAATATATAATTATAGTTTCCATGAATATAATTAATATTAACATTTTAAAATAAATCAGAGAGGAGAAAATGTGCACTGCAAACCATAAGACCACCTGAGAAAGCTACATCACACACACACACACACACACACATACACACAGTTGTTTTTGTTGTGTGATGTAAAGTTATTTCTGATTTATGGTGATCCTAATGCAAACCTCTCTCATGGAGGTTTCTTGGCAAGATTTGTTCAGAGACAGGTTGCCTTTACCTTCATCTGAGCGAGTGTGACTTGCCCAAGGTCACCCATTGGTTTTTGAAGGGTGAGCAGGGATTCAAACCCTCTTCTCTAGAGTTGTAGTCCAACATTCAAACTACTAAACCATGCTCTCTCTCTCTCTCTCTCTCTCTCTCTCTCTCTCTCTGTGTGTGTGTGTTAAACACACACACACATACAAAACACCTTTGGAAGAGGCTTTGTGCTGATCCATGAAATCGCTACAAACAAGCTACCCAAATAATGGAAGGAATGGCAACAACTGACAATAATTATATCTCAAAAATTCACACTTCTTTAGAGCAAACTGTAAGAGAACATGTTTTTTAAAAAAGGGTGCTGAGTTAAGTCATTCATTCTGATGTGCTGCATACAGAGAGCCTTTATGCGTGGTGAAGCAGTATAAAATCTGACAGTCCCCCTCTTCAGTCAAAAATGATAAAACCCAGAAGTGAGTAGAATCAATCTCTCATTTAATTCTGCATAATAATGTGTAAACTGTCTCTGAACAATCATAACTAACATTTGCAGGTTTTATGTTCTGATTATCCCATGCTACTTTAAAGATTAACTAGTCTGTTTTGGCAAAAAGGGTCTGAAAGCAGTAGAGTACTTCTACAGAAATCTTTGCAGAACCACATAACACATTGGATTTAATCCAAAGATTCACTCAGAGCATGAGGGAAAAATGTGCCACAGCTAACAGTGTTACATGTATTCAAATAAGGTGACTGGGATGCTGTAGCAGTTTCCAAAAAATAAGGGCCACTTCTGTACATATATGAAATTTTGCAGGGGAGAGAAAATAAATAAATAAATAAATAAATAAAGGGAGGGAGGGAGGGAGGGAGGGATGGTCAGATGGATAGGTTACAAGGTGAAATACCAGCACCACAGCAATCTTTGTGCATGAATACATTTTAAACTCTGAAATTTCTGTAAGTAACCCATTCACTTTACACTCATTGACTCAAGTGATAACAAAAGCATCTGACATAGATTCCACCTAAACACTAGGAAGAACTTTACTGTAAAAGCTGTTCAACAATGGCATCCACTCCTGTGGAGGGTGGGGGACTCTTTTTCTTTGGAGACCTTTTAACAGGTTGAATAGTGTAGATGCCCCTTGTAGCCCCTTCTGATTCAAAGATTCTATGGGGTTTACAGACTGCCCAAAAGGGGCGGTCTGTAGGTGCCCAGAGAACTGCCAGACTGGGGCCAGGGCTGCCTGACCGGCAGCCCTTGTGGCCCCAATCCGCCGCTTCCCCAGGCCATGGAGAAGCGGAAAACTGCCGCTTCTCCATGGCCTGAAGCGGGATGCAGCAGGTACCCTGGGTGCCGACTGCACTTCGCCATCTCTGGCGCTCCTGAGGGGAGAAAGGGGCCGCTGCCATGGCCTCTTTCCCCTTGGGCTCCTTGGTGCGGCTGTGTGAAGGCTGTGCCAATGATGCAAGCACCAAGAAGGAGCTTCGTTTTGGAGGTCCTTCTTGCACCACAGAAAGGGCGCCATAGGTGCCTTTCTTTGGTGTGATGATGTTAGGCGTGTGCCTTGATGCCATCGTGGTGCACGCATAAGGACAGCACACTGTAAAGATGGCACTGTCCATATGCTCTAGGGCTGGGGAGGGTGCAAATGCTGCACACTCCCCAGCCCTTTGGGGCCATCTGTACCAGGCCTTTGATTCTATGACACCTTTGCTGAGTCCCCAACCATTGAGAGGCCTCCGATGCTGAGGCCTCAACCATTGAGAGGCTAATAATAATAATAATAATAATAATAAAATATTTATTTATATCCCTCCCTCTGGGTAAGCAATTGCACTGAACCAGTGGTAATTTGGACCTGCTTATATCTTTGGAGGATAACAAAAATTGCAACAAGTTTTTTTTCACCAAACTGCAGAAAAGAAATAACATATTTAATATGTTCTCTCTCTGTGTGTGTAGGGGATTATAACAAGTTATATTTATTTCAGGGAGAGAATTTTTATTATCCCTCAAAGATACAAGCAGGTCCAAATTACCACTGGTTCAGTTTGTGCAATCTTAGTTAGCTCCTTGAAAGTTTAGACTAGAACCCCAAACAGATTTGCTACCCTATTGACAAGGATATCACCACAGAGATGATTGTGTGTGTGTGTGTGTGTTTTAAATCACTATAAAAATTAATAAAAAGTAATGAGTTAATAATACTGCTGGCCCTCAACTTTTGCAGGTTTAACTTCAATGGATTTAACTATTCATGATTTTGTGACAGCCCGGAGAGACAGCAAGGTAGGGGAGCCATTCAGCCTGAACATGGAGAATGAGCAGACTGGTGGCCAGTTGGCTAGACACAGGATGCAAAAGATGCCCTTGAGGGCCCTCCATCACCATCCCTGCCCTTGTCTCCACTGCTTCTGTTCATTCTTTCCAAAGCCAAAACACATCCGCCACCCTACCCCACCCCCCACCCAAAGCTTGAGGCAGTTGTGTGAATGTGCTTTGCATTTCAGACAAAGATGACATAACGATGGCACCACCCATACGTGTTAGGGTTCTGGACTGTGCGGGTGGTGTGTGGTCCAGAATCCTAGTATCACAACCACCACGCCGCTTTTGGGCCATCTGTCTTGGCCCCAAGATGACTATAAATTGAGGCTGTCGTGCTTTGGACATACCATGAGACAACGTGGCTTGTTGGAAAAGATGATAATGCTTGGTAAAGTGGAAAGCAGTAGGAAAAGAGGAAAACCACATTACAGATTTATTTGATCAAGGAGACTACGCCCTGAGTGTGAAAGATCTGAGCAGGGTAATTGGAGAAGCTCTTGGAGATTTCTCATTCACAGGGTTGTTATAAGCTGAAGTCAACTTGATGGCAAATAACAATAATAATCGTGACAATAGAGCAAATAGTGACCAATCTCCCATCTTTTCCCCAAACTTTCTTGGTTCACAGGTCTGCCTGTTATATCCTAGAGAAATGGTTTTTACATTTGCTCTAGCCCTGTCTCTCTTACTCTCCTGTTCCCATTTTTTTCCTTTGCCCCTGGTTGTCTCTAGCAAAATAAATTAACGTGTAAAACCTGTTTCACTAGAGATGACTCTTGTCTTGAAAAAGAAATGTTTGAACACATTATGAAAAATACTAGTTCTAATATACCAAGATTAGCTCCAAAAGACTCAATGTGAAGAATGTTATTCTTCTGCAGTTTTTGTAAATTTGCAAACTTATTCTGCTAGCTATACTTATTATAATTAGATGATTTGGGGTGTTACCAGCTTTGGCCGATACGCCAGCTGCACCCTTTCCTGGACATGAGGGACCTGGAAACTGTGATACATGCTCTGGTAACCTCATGATTGGATTACTGCAGCACGCTCTACATGGGGCTACCCTTGTGCTTAACCCAGAAACTTCAACTGGTCTAAAACATGGCAGCCAGGCTTGTTTCTGGAGCTTCCAGGAGAGAGCACATAACACCTGTGCTTAAATCTCTCCACTGGCTGCCGATCAGTTTCCGCAAAGACGCAAAGACGCACCTCTTCCAGCAGGCCTTTCCGGGTAGTGGTTAATCATCCTGGTCTCCAATGATACTTACCTAGCTTTCCCGGCCATATATCAGATGTCATCCTCAGACTGCCCAAGAATGATGATTTTAATATATTGTATTGTTGTATTGATATTGTTTTAACTCTGTGCTAGCTTAATTTCATTTTAAGGGGTGGGAGGTAGGGATTGGGTCGTTACTTTTAATTGTATTTGTCTTTTACTGGTTGTACCCCGCCCCGATGGCTCGTTCAGAGGGGCGGGTTATAAATAAAATATTATTATTATTATTATTATTATTATTATTATTGAATTTTTTTAAAGAGGTCAGGGCTTTGGAACAATATTCCCAGATCTGTCAGCAATACAGTTTCATAACTATTCATTCTTTTAGAGTTAGTCTGGCCATAATGTTTTGTAATGGATGATGATCCGTGGGTGCATTGGTGTGAATGCCTAATACAAATGGATTACATAATATTAATTAAATATATATCCACCAGCATTTGGAAATGTCACATTTTTAGATAGACAGACCCAGACTTCCCCAGCCAGCATACTTGATTGTGAATTCTCAGATGACAAAGTGGCTCTTTATTTTGTGGCAGTTGACACTAGGTGAAGACTATATGGAGGAATTCCTCATTTTTCCATATTTTGATATGAATTAGACATTTTATAACCTGTATACACAGGAAAAAGCATGTTAATAATAATAATAATAATAATAATAATAATAAATTTTATTTTTATACCGCCCTTCCGAAGATCAGGGCGGTGTACAGTTAAACAGTTAAAAGCATATATATAAAAATTAAAACATTCAAACACAGTAAAAATAGAAGGTAGGGTACAATGTCCGCCAGGGCTTAATGGAACATCCAGTCCGATCATGATGAGGGAATAATAAGATAACATAGGAGAGGAAATCATTGGTAGGCTTGCTCAAACAAAAATGTCTTTAGCCCTTTCTTAAACAAATTAAGAGAGGCGGCTAAACGAAGCTCCGTGGGCAGTGAGTTCCAGAGGCTAGGGGCCAAAACGGAAAACGCCCTTTTTGCTGTTGACGATAATCTAGCCTCTGGAACTCTTAGAAGTTGTTGCCCAGTCGATCGAAGTGTGCGGGGCGGATTGTGTGAGGAGAGACGGTCCTTCAGGTGCTCTGGGCCCAAGCCATTTAGGGCTTTATAGGTAATAACCAGCACTTTGTACTGAGCCCGGAAGCGGATAGGCAGCCAATGTAGATCTTTCAAAATTGGTGTTATATGGGCGGTCCTGGGAGCACCAGTGACCACCCGTGCTGCCATATTTTGCACTAGTTGAAGCTTCCGAGTGTGATACAAAGGCTGCCCCATGTAGAGCGCATTGCAGAAGTCCAATCGAGAGGTTACCAGGGCATGTACTACTGTTTCAAGGTCCCTCCGGTCCAGGTAGGGACGCAGCTGGCGTATCAGCCGAAGCTGATAACAGGTGCTCCTGACCGTCGCATCCACCTGAGAAGTCAGATGGAGCGACGAATCAAGGAGCACCCCCAGACTGCGTACAGAGTCCTTCACGGGGAGCGTGACCCCGTTCAGGACAGGTGGAACCACCTCCATCCCTGGGCCAGGGGAACCTATCACGAGTACTTCCGTTTTCTCTGGATTCAGGCTGAGTCTGTTTTCCCTCATCCAGTCCATTACCGATTCCAGACAGGCCACGAGAGGAGCGACGCCATCCCTGGTCACTGCATCAGTCGGAGACATAGAGAAGACTATTTGGGTGTCATCAGCGTACTGATAACACCGCGCCCCATGCCTCCGGATGATCTCTCCCAGCGGTTTCATGTAAATGTTAAAGAGCATGGGGGACAGAATGGCTCCTTGAGGGACCCCGGAAGTGAGGGCCCTCTTATCGGAGCACACGTCCCCCAGCTGCACCATCTGGAACCTCCCAGAGAGGTAGGACCGGAACCACTGAAGCGCAGTGCCCCCGATTCCCACCTCCGCCAGGCGTTCCAGAAGGATACCATGGTCGATGGTATCGAAAGCCGCTGAGATGTCCAAAAGCACCAACAGGGACACGCTACCCCTGTCGATGCCCAGACGGAGATCATCGACCAGGGCGACCATAGCAGTCTCAACCCCATGGCCTGCCCGAAAACCGGTTTGAAATGGATCTAGAAAATCCGTATCCTCCAAGATCGATTGAAGCTGGAATGCAACCGCCCTCTCAATCACCTTCCCCAAAAATGGCAGTAGCGAAACTGGCCGATAATTATTATGAACCAGGGGGTCGAGGGAGGGCTTTTTTAATAATGGTCTTACTATGGCCAATTTAAGGTGGTCAGGGAATTGTCCCTCCCTCAGAGATGTATTAATGATTTGGCGTAACAGCAAGGTTACTGCCGAACCCCCCTGGGCCACTAGCCATGAGGGGCAGGGATCGAGAGAGCAGGTTGTCTTCCGAACACTTCTAAGGATCTTGTCCACATCCTCGGTACTGACAGACTCAAACTGATCCAGTACAACAGAGTCCACGGAAGCTCTGGACGCCTCTATTCTGGATTCTGCTTCAATTCTGGCGTCCAGACCTTCGTTTATCCGAGAGATTTTATCCGCGAAGAAGTTGTTAAATTGGTCACAGCAGGCCTTAGTAGGTTCAAGGATCTGGTTCGGGGCAGGAGGGAGCTGAGTTAGCTCCCTCACTACCCTGAACAACTCTGCTGGACGCGACTCTGCGGACGCGAGGCGAGCAGCAAAGAATGAGTTCTTAGCTGCTCGTATCGCCTCACCGTAGTCCTCCAAATGGAGGTCTAGGAGAGCCTTGTCGGATAAACGCTGGTGTTTCCGCCAGGCATACTCTAGCCGTCGCAGGACCCGCTTCCTTGCCCGGAGATCTTCCGTATACCAGGGCTTCCTTTTGGAAGCAGGCCTGAGAGGGCGCTTGGGAGCGATACTGTGTATAGCCCTGGAGAGATCAGTATCCCAGGTGTTAACTAGGGCATCAACAGTGTCGCCGTCACTTCCAACCATATAACCCTCTAGGGCTTCTTGGAACCTTTTGGGTTCCATCAGCCTTCGAGGGTGGACCATTCTAATAGGTCCGCCACCCCCGGGGGGGATCTGGGTTGATGCCTTGATGTGTGCCTTGAAAGTAGTAGGGATCTGGGTTGATGCCTTGATGCGCGCCTTGAAAGTAGTACAGGAGTAACAACATTTAGCCCATCCTATTTCTACTTTTTCAATGTTTACCATAATGTCCAAAGCAGGGAGCCTTCTGTACTCATGGAGGTTCTTCCATCGAGTTGGAAGAGACCACAAGGGCCATCCTTTTGCTCTGCAAGAAGACACAATCAAAGCACCTCCAACAAATGGCCATTCAGCCTCTATTCAAAAACCTCCAAAGAAGGGGACTCCATCACACATGCAGGGAACATATTCCACTGTTGAACAACTCTTATCATCAGGGAGTTCTTTCTAATGTTGAGGTAGAATCTTTTTGCTTCATGTCCTAGTCTCTGGAGAAGCAGAAAAGAAGCCTGCTCCTTCTTCAATATGACATTATTTCAAATATTTAAACATGTCTGCTTGGCCATGCCATGTAATAGGCATGTTTAATTCCTGTTTAAATCCTGTTTGCCCTCTAGTGTGATAAACCTCTAGGAATCATGTGGCCTTCCAGAACTGCAACTCCTGTCAGTTCTAGCCAGTACAGGAATGTTGGATGTTGCAGTCCAACAATATCTGGGCAGCTGCATGATTCCCAGTCTTTGTCTACACAGGATGACTTTGTTGGCCACACTGCTCCTATGGGTGCACATGCAGCATTAATTAGAGAACTGCAGATGTGCACAGCTTTATGTGCACATAGGGCTCTCGCTGTTGGAAAAATCTAGGCTAGCTGAGGTTTGTAGCTGCAAGAAAGAATATATACTTGTCTCTCCACATTCACTGGGGTTAAGAGTGCAGGATGCCCGTGAATGTTGAAAAACTGCAAATAACAAAAACACTATGTTTTTACCTGAAAGAACATCTCTAGGAATCTCTAGACCCTCTAGTGCAACTTTGTGGGCAACATCTGCCAGACATTGACCGTAGAATTTCACTGGAGGAGCTACAAATACCTAGTGGAGTGTTCTCTCTAGAAATCTCTAGGTCTTTCAGTGTGACTTTTGGTTAAAGTTGATCACAGAGTTGCACTGGAGGACCTAGATATTCCTAGAGAGAACATATTTATAAAATCTGTGAATAATCAAATCCACAAAAGTCAAAGCTGCAAATGTGGAAGGAAGAATGTATAAATGCATATGGCCCTTTTCATTAATGTTGAATCTGCAGACACTAGGATGCACCACAGGAGGAGTAATAACATTTAGGGGAATAGCAAGCAGGTGCAACCCTTCTCGTCTTATCATGTAGTTTCACAGGGAACAGGTAAGGAGCATGATGTGTACAGCTTGGTTTAGATTGCTGCCTTTTAGCAGTTTTGTCCAGTACCCGATACGACATGAAGAATAAAATTCTACAGATTTGTGGAAGCCAAAATAAAAATTGGAGATAGAGAGAGGGGAAAAAAAAGAGCCATTTGTGATTACTAGTGGAGAGAAAATAAATTTCTGCTGTATGTTTGAGAGAGGAGTTCCCAAAAGAATAGAGGATAGATAGTGAAAAATACTGCCCTTTTTAGTTCACACCATGGCTGCATCTGCATTGCAGAAATAATGTAGTTTGACACCACTTTAACTACCATAGTTCATTGCTATAATATTCTCGGATTTGTAATTTGGTGGGGCATCAGAGCTACTTTCATCATTTTTCTCCTGTACCATCAAGCAAATGGCTGGTCTACCTTTTTGTGTTCTTACAAGCAGAGTGATTTAAAAGGAAAGGCTTGACAAATTAAGAAGAATCAATTTCCTGGTGTCACTGGCACTTTTTACAAAGGGTAAATATGCGCAAGAAAAATATGTGCAAGGAATCTTTATGTAGATAACACTTCTTCAGTTTTCCTAGTTGCAAATATACTCTATCCTCTTTGTGCATGTTATTAACCTCCAAGAACTCTTGTTAAAGTTAATGGAAGACTCTTTAAATCTGAAATATTTGCAGCTGTGGGTGTATGTTATAGAATCTGTAGCTATGGCCCCTTACAGACAGCCCAAAAGGGCCACCCCTGCACTGTAAGAAGGGCTAGGGAAAGCGCAGCATACTCAGCTCCCCAGCCCTAGCGCATATGGATGATGGCATTTTGAAATCACACCATCCATATGCACGCATGATGTCACAGTGCACATTATGTCCACATGGACCAATGCATGCCTGACATCATCAAGATGCTGCAGGGCGCTTGGGGGTGTCCTTTCAGCATCGCAAAAAGGAGCTCCAAAACAGAGCTCCTTTTCCCTGTGAACATCGCTGCCGCGGCCCTTACACAGCCATGCAAGCGAAGCAGAAAAGAAAGGGACCAAGCAGCCCCTTTCTCCCCTTCCCCCGCCTGTTGGGGCATCCTTGGGGCATGAAGCCCCAAGGACATCCATTTCCAGGCCATGGGGAAGCAGCATTTTGTCGCTGCACTGAGGCCTGGAAAAGTGGCAGATTGGGGCCTCTGGGGCTGCCGGTGAGGCTGCCCTGGCCCCAATCTGGTGCTGAAAGGGGTGCCCATGGACCGCCCTTTTTGAGTGGTGTGTAAAGCCCCTGTAGTTCAGAAATTGCTTGGTACTAGGCCTAACAGTCTTGTCACTGAACTGACTGAAATTCTCACATGACAAGGTTACTCTTTGATTGTCGGCAGTCAATTTGGGCCTTGTCTGCACTGCAGAAATAATCAGCTTGACACCACTTTAACTGCCACAGCTCAATGATATGGAATTCTGGAATGTGTAGGTTCCTGAGATATTTAGCCTTTGCTGTCAGAGAGCTCTGCTACCACAACAAACTATAAATCCTAGGATTCCATAGCACTGAGCCATTAAAGTGGTGTCAACCTGGATTATTTCTGCAGTGCAGATGCAGCCTCAGATGAAAACCATGGGAAAGCTCCTTTCCTTGGACTACCATTCCCAAAATCCCCGACAGTATGGACAACAGCCATCTTGCCTGGGGGATTCTGGCAGTTGTAATCCAAAAGGTTACTTTTCCCAGCTCAAGTCACCTAACACTTCCTGTAAACATAGAGTTTTTATTTCACATTATGTCCTACAGGGATTGTACATTAGAAGTTATTCATCTGCATAGCTTTTTATAAAGACTTTTAGAAACCTCTCAGTGACTCTTTACACTTCCCGCAAAATACCTCCAATGTTTTGCCCAAGCAATCATTTCAAAATTATCCTCAGGGCAGAGTTTAATGGTAACGTATGGATGTCTAAAACCCCGGCAAGAGTTTCACTCACCTTGTCAAAACAAAATTCCTTTGATTTTTTTTTAATGCCTTAAAAGGAATTCAAATTTACCTTCAATTCTGCTTAAGGCAATCTTTATGGGGCAGGGGCAACCTGACACATTAGGGATACATTATCTGGATACTCCCCCTGCCACATTTTTATTTTTAATAAATCTCTGCAATAGCTTCCAGGCATGTATTCTGTTAAACAACCTGCTGTTCAAAATGTCCAAGCAAAAGCTGCAGATTTATTGGTCCACAGATAGCATCTTTCAGCATTGCTCAGTGATGTATGTTAAACTTACTAAGCTGGTCATGAAGATATACACATTCACTCCATAGCTGACATATGGACCTCATCTCCTTCCCCTCCACCCTCTTCTCATTTTCCCTGGGCAGCAAACAGAGCAGCAAACCCCTATGTTCGTGCTAGGGCTTCACTGGAACAGCTTAAAATAAACACGCTTGAGATAATACAGCCTTTCTTTTCAGCCAGAAATGCTGGTTTCCTGCTTAAATGCATACCTTTGATGATGGTTCACTGGTAGAACTTGCCTTAGGTAAGAGAAACATAATTATGCAATTTTCAGCTAGAAAACACCACTCTACATTTCTCTCTCTTAAAGAAACCCACAGTCTTGCCTTCTTGTATTTGTTCAGTTGAGGCATTAACTCTCCTTTGGAGGTTTGAGCTCACAAATCTTTCTCCTTTATAAAGTGCCATGCTCATTGTGGGAAAGCCTGAATGAAATGAGTAAATATAACATGCTCATTCTGTACAAGCCTGCAGAATGTACACTAATGTTTCAGATGCCTATATATTTATTAACTGTGAAATTCACACCACTCTAGCTTTCTCTCCCCCTTGAATTTCAGCCATCACAAATGCCAATGAGGTTCATGCAAACACAGTGGTAGTCACTAAAGTAGTTCATTGGTAATGGCTGGTTGCTACCCATAACATGGCAGACAAGCAGGGGGACTTTCTAATCTGATCTGTAGACATCAGGATGTGGCATCAAAGATTTCCTGCACCCAGTGCCCTAGGGCTTTTTCACACAGCACAATTATAGTGGTATGATTCCACTTTAACTGCTTATGTTTCCTTGTATGGGATCCTGGGGTTGATAGTCTGGTAAGATATTAGAACTCTCTGGTTGGGAATTCGAAATACCCCTCCCTAAACTACAGCTCCCAGGATTACATGGGACAATAGTCAATGAAGATACTATTCCACAGGGCAATCAAAAGACAACCATGCCCTTCCCTGTAGACTCAGGCAAGAGCAAACTGCTGTAGCCACTCCTAACTTGTTTGTTCTTCCTCACTGATAACTTTTGCCATCGTGATAATTCTCTGATGTTGCTTGGCCACACATGTCCTAGTTTTCATCTGTAAAATATTGGAGAGTATGCTGCTTTGTAGAGTCTACTTGAGAGAGTCCAGGCCCTGAGATCTAGGAATGCTGCTGCCTACCTCTTTTCAAATAATCCACAGGGGAAAGCCTACAGCCTTCAAATGTTGCAGAAAAATCCAGTTGTGGTTTTCCTTCTTGACATGGATCAATGTTATTAGCCTTTAGCTCTGCAGACCTGAAGTGATCTTTAACTTGTCTGAGGTAAAAAGTGAAAATGACTGGTTTCAGCTGGTGCCATGAAAAGATTCATCTGTTTTGCACGAACAATACATACCTTGCTGCAATTCGAAGTGTTTTCCAAGGTCAGGTAAGGAAACATTTAAATCCATTCCCTTGGCTTCCTGTACATGCAACACACCTATGCATGATTACTGAGAAATAAATCCCACTTTGTTTAATGGACCTTACTACTGTATATGCTCATATATAAGTCTAGAAACTGTAGTCAAAAAATTGACCCAAAAAACCTTGGTCAACTTATCCACGGGTCAATGTAAGTACTGTACTTTTAATTCTTATCTACAAGGGAATTAAATCCCAGTAATTCAGTGTATTTACTTTAGTTGGGACTAACATTTGGAATTAGACTAATGTATAATTATAATGTATAATTCTCAAGTTGAAGAGCCCTCCCTCCTGAAGACATCATCTGGCCACTTAGAAGGGAGTGAAAGAGGCCTAGCAACACCATCAAGCCTGGCCTCAAGTTGAAGAGCCCTCCCTTCATGACAACACTATCTGGTTGCCTAGGAGGGAGTGACAGGAGAGGCCAAACTCCATTGGACCTAGATTAAGAAGCCGAGCCCTCCCTCCAGTCCATCTGCCTTGGTCCGGGTGTCAGAGGGAGAGAACAACTGCTGGACCTGATCCCCTTCCCCAACACCATTCTCTTCTCCTTTTGTGTCATGTCTTTTAGATTGTAAGCCTGAGGGCAGGGAACCGTCTTAAAAAATAATAATTGTAAGCCGCTCTGATAGCCTTTAAGGCTGAAGAGCGGGGTATAAATAAATAAATAAATAAATAAATAAATAAATAAATACCATGCCCTGGTGAAAGGTGAGAGATTAATCTCTTTTCAGAGCACCTGAAAAAATAATCAGCCCCTCTATTCTCTCATCCATCCAGCCTTTAGGATCAGCACAAACAATTATGCCTGCCAGAATTTCTTTGACATCATTTTCCTTTGCATCATCCTTTCCATCCTTTGTTACATGCCCCTAAGTTTTACCCTCGACTTATCCACAGGTCATATCAAAATCGATCATTTTGGCCCCAAAACCTGCCCTTGACTTATAAATGAGGTCGACTTATAGTTGAGTATATACAGTAAATAAGTGTAAACAGCATAGATAGACACTCTACTTCTCCATAAACATGCAAAGAATCATGCTGCACATTTATTTTTCATAGTTCATTTCTCCATGTGATAATATGGTTTTTTCAAAGACAGCTGTTAACATTCCTTTTTGGCCAGTTCAAAGACTCTTTTCACACACATATCATTTGAGCCTTTCACCCCTACATACTCTAAGTTCCTGTTTGTGTAGAGATCGATTTGCGATCTGATAATGGTTGAGAAAAGAAATAATTTTTAGACACAACTGGGCATATGAGATACAGTTATAAACTGTGGAGTGCCTGAATTCGCCTTACTTAATTTGTACACCATAAGAATTGTCCATATGCATCCAACAATACAAATTTAATCAATTAGCAGAAAGAATTCATATCTCCCTCAGAGCCATAATGAAGTTCAGTATGTAAATATAAGTCTAAAAACTGAAGCTGCAATTCAAAGCATTCTTCCTGGGGAGCAAAACCATTATTAATATAAAATATAGAACTACCCTGTGGTATGTGCATGCGAAGTGTGCCCCACTGCATCCCACAAATATATTTTGATCTTGTGCAAATGCAGGCTTTTTTGCTCAGAGAATTACAGAGCTTACAGAGAATGGGAGAAAAGATGCAGAACAGAGAATTTGATAGTATCAATGCACAAGAGTGGTACTGGTTGGATCCATACTTCTCTTTCAGAGAGAACTAGTGTTGTAGTTCAGCAGAGTGCACTAGAGAAGTATATACTTTAAAGTCTAAGGTCTTCCCCAGGGTTCTGTAGGATGGAGTCATGGTAGTTAAAGTGGCATCAAATTGCTATAATTGTACAGTATGGCAACACCCATAATTATGCTTCACACATGATGTATCATAAATGCTAACCAAGTTTTATTTGGAGTGTAATATATTTAAAACTGAGAACATGAGAGTAAGAGAGAGAAAGAGAGAGAATATACAAGAGCTTAAGGACAAATGCAGCAAAGCAAGGCAGCAGGCCTCAGAAGACAACTTTCATAATAGGCAGAGAAGCTACATCTGATCCTAAAAGAACCAGGAAGTCAACACACACACACCCCACACACACTTTTTTTTTTTTTTTAATAACCTTTCTATTTTCTAGGCTGCAAAGACTTTCTCTGGGAACTTTTGATATCTCTCTCAATGCGTTTCCTGAGACGGCTGTTCTGTTGATTGGATGAGTGTACAAGTGGGAAGTAAAAGACCCCATGCACAATGAAGCCCTGCACCATTTAGCCATTCTTGTATCCGAAGAAGTGAGCTGTTCCCCATGAAATGCATTGATTAGTCTTAAAGGTGCTGCAAGATTCCTTTGTTTCTTCCCACTCAATGCAATAAATCATACTAATATAGGCATCAAAGATCTGTAGGCAGAGTATTAACAGAGGTTGGTGACAAGAGTAATACAACTCTCCAAGAGCTCCACTGGCTGTTGGCAGTGGCATCAATGGACAGGCATGAGAGATGCGAACCACACCCTGTGACGTCTCAGAGGAGGGGTAACACCTGGTGGGGCCCTCGTGGATTTGTTGCCTACTGATTCTCTCTGTGGTAGGGAGCCAAGACAGTGGCAAGGGTGATGGAGGGGTGAGTTTACCCCTCATGGCTTCATTCCTGGCGTGACTCTCTCCTCAGGGAGGGGAAAAACCCTTGTCACCTCCCTATAGAATCCTGGAACAAGTAGTTCCAGACCTAGAGCTCTTCTCATGAAGCTGAAGTGGGTTTCATGGTTGGGCAGTGAATTGAACCCTGGTATCCACAGTCATGATTCAATGCTCAAACCACTATGCCACATTGGAGTTTATCACACAGGAGGAATTTCTCCCAATTTTGAATGGAGCCAATTTGAATTCACGTAAATTTGCTAGTTTAGTGAATTTACGTGAATTCTAATTGCGTTCAGAATGCGTTCAAAATGACTTCCCATTGCCTGAAAATGACCCCCCCATTGCCCAAAATTGCATGAGATAATCTAATACGCAATTACATGAAACCCTATGATTGCGTTCGGAATGAATTCCCATTGCCCGAAATTGCATGAGATACACTCATGCACAATAACGTGAAACTCCATGATTGCCTTCGAATTGCCATTGCATTATACCCCCAAATTCCATCGTATGATAAACTCCATTGATTTCATAGGATGGCCCAGGACACTTCACTTAAAGTGGCATCAAACTGCTATAATTTGATAGTGTAGTGCTCTATAAGTCTAAGTTCAGTATTTTGTCTCCAGGAAGAGCCTGGTCATACATCATAAGGAACTTACAAGCCAAGCCATGTTGTATTCAGCAGTCAGAAGCACTCTTTCTCTCATTACAGAGGCTTTAGTTTAGCCTTTCATGGCTAATGTTAGCTTATTGTCGCTAGTGTGTATTGATAACCATGACTCTTTCTTTCTTTCTTTCTTTCTTTCTTTCTTTCTTTCTTTCTTTTGTAGATTAACTGGGCACTTTTTGAGCTCTTCTGTTTTTTGTTGGAAAGGAGGTGAAGTCTGTACTTGACTCTTTGGAAATGAAGTAAAGGAATTAAACAGTGCTTAAGGCTGTATTCTTATACATGCTTACATGGGAGTAAGTCTCATAAATATCAATGGGTCTGATTTCTAGATGGACACACACATGATCCTCTGCTCAGTCATGTGTGTGTGACTTTTGCACTAAGCCTCACAAATCCCAAAGTCATTTCTTTTTAAACCAAGATATTCTGGTTGTCTTCCCTAATAAAAACAAATGAAATGATAGATGTTGTTATTGTTGTTAACATTAGGCTGGCTTTGTAGAACATATTGTTTTATCAATTGCCCTACAAGCTACAGCTGTCTGCTCTGAAACCAACTCACTTAAAAAGGACAATTTAATGTCCTCTAGCCTGAAATAATGGAAACATAGCCAGCAGTTCCATTTCTCTAAGAAAAATGCCTTTAATCAAGTCTGGTTTACCAGTTATGCATTTTAAGCATCCAAACTCCCATGGGGAAAAAGTAATAATGAAGATGATGAGACATGATTAGAGCATGGTCATTTAAAGCCAAGAATTTGAATCTACCAGCAATTATATGAAGCCAGCAGAAAACCCACCGGATATTCTTCTTTCTTTCTTTTTTAAAGTACTTTTATCAGAACAGGCCCAAGATGCTTTGCTGCTTGAGCCCAAGAACAAGATAGAACAGACTGGAGAGGGATCCAGAATTTGGGTAACTTCTCTCTTTTTTTGGACTACAGCTCCCAGAATCCCCCAGCCAGGATGGCCAGTTGGCTAGGTAATATGTGAGTGACCTCTCATGTGCCAGGCTGGTTTATGGGATGCAAGACAAGTCTTGTGCCTTATGCAACACTGTTTTCTGCTACACCACACCATTCCTCCTTTTGCTACAGCTCCCGCACTTTGTCCACTTTGGCCCTCACTTTGGCCCTCAATGGTTAGGTCTTTTTAAACAGAACTAAGGCACACCAAATATTCCCTGCTGATATCCTGATACACATCATTGACAGAATACTTTATTTTTACTTAACAGAGATACTCAATTGAATTGATAGTTTTGTCACTATGTTTGGTAGGTAGTAGATGAAGCCACTGAGCAGTCTGTAGTTTGTCAGGATTTCATGTCCTCCATATCATATGGAGGATCACATAATCCAAACTAGACATTAAAAAATGAACAGTGAGCTATGTGAATATGAGAGATATTCTGTCTGCAAGGAGCTCAAGGTAACACACATAGGCCTAAATCTTATTTCTAGTCTCAATAAAGTACACCCATTGAAGTAGAGAGAGTTTAGGAAGAAAGCACCACCTCATGTGGGTGACTTCCTCACATACCAGTGACTTTCCCAATTCAGAGGACAAGAGGAACATAGAGTAAACCTTCAGTTCTCTTTGCTCATTCAAGGTAAAGCCTGTATACCTTTTAGCATCACTCTTTCTCCCATTTGGAAAGATCCTTAGGTTGCAAGGAAATAGTCTCTGCTATATCCAATCACCGACTGGAAATAATGACAGGAATTCCAATTAGAATTGTGTTGTTGTTGTTGTTGTTGTTGTTGTTGTTGTTGTGTGCCTTCAAGTCATTTGACTTATGGCAATCCTAAAGTTAACCTATCATGGAGGTTTCTGGGGGTGAGAGTATATGGCTTGCTAAAGGTAAGTCAGATGGCAGCTTTGTTAAACTCATGGCAACTCCCATTGGGTAGGATGCAATGTGGGCAAAGCACAGCTATGGGTAATTGTTAGGGGAATTCCCTATTTACACAAATCATTGATCAGAATTACCAGCCAAGATTTCTCTGCATACACTGGTCTTCCCAACAGGGGGTGATGGAAGCTGATGCTGAAGTCCAATACATCTGAAGAGTACCACTTTGGGATAGGCTAATCTAATCTGACAAATACATCAGCATAACCCTCTGAAAGATAAATCTGGTGGAAAGCTATATGCTGATGTACATATTAGTTTAGGGGCATGGATCTGGTAATTTAATACTGGAATTGGCAAAGAGCATATTCCTCAGTCATCCCTAGTATTATACCATTCCTATATAGCTTCTTGAGGACCAACTGTTTAGTTCTATAAAATGCATTCCTTTCATCAAGCACATTCCAAAGGGGAGGCATCAGGATGTTTCCACCAATACGCAATGTAGCACTATCAGTTACAGTTCTATGAACTTTACAAAGACATGATTTGGGTCTGAATTGCATTGTTAATGCAGTCTACTAATGGGATTTTTTATAGTAGCTGTGGGCATAGTGTCTGCTTATGTCAGAAACACCTCTTCTGCCAAAACATCTTTCTGGTTTAATTTATACTACTCATTGATGCATGTGGGATGTTTTGTTCCAACTACTAGATCTGTCCCTCTTTCCTTGCCCTGTTTACAGCCTGCAATCACAGTTTCCAAGCTTTGGGGAGTTCATACAATCTCTGGCCCACACACAACTATTATTTTCACAAAGTGCTAACATCAACCAGGAAACAATGCCCAAGATCCTTTTTAATCTTGGGGGAACAGGAAGACCCATTGGCATAGGTCAACATCACACTATACTGTCATAACACTTATTATTCCAGTTTAACTGTTATGGTTGCCTCTTGTGGCATTCTAGGGTTTGTAGTTTGTGGAGCACTGGAGCTCCCTGACTGAGATTGTAAATGTCCCTTCATTTCTCTTTGCTCACTCAAGGTAAAACCTGTATACCTTTTAGCATCACCCTTTCTCCCAGTTAGGGAGATCCTTAGGATACAAGGAAATTGCAAGGAAGACTTTTTTCTCTTCCTATCCACTTTCTTCATTGCCATCTTCTATAATCACACACAGAAACCAGGAATATTACAGCAATATTCCCTGTCAGTGAGTGTGTGCTTAACTGACGGTACTTGGAACTTAATATAGCATCCAATATACCTAGAGATCCTCTTCCTCATAGTTAACAAAATAGTGACCCTCAAAACCCCAAATATTGCCTCATGTCTTTATTCCAACAGGGGTCCAAGGAAGGTAATCTGTACATCGCCCATCCAGCCACATGTTTTGCTGCTGCTGCTGCTTCTTCTTCTTCTTCTTCTTCTTCTTCTTCTTCTTCTTCTTCTTCTTCTTTATATAGCACTGTAAATTTACACAGTGCTGTACATACAATCATAAATTAGACGGATCCCTGCCCTCAGGCTTACAGTCTAAAAAAGACAAACACAAAAGGACGAGGGGAATTTGGTGGGAAGGGGATGAGGTCCAGTGGCTCTTCTCTCCCTCTAGGGCCAGGACCAAGGCAGATGGACTGGAGGGAGAGCACAGCTTCTTAATACATAGTTATAAGGAGGCATCTTGGGGCAGATAGCACAATCCTGGGAACGCTTCCCTAAACAATATAGTCTTTAACTTAATTTTGAATCTGGTTAGAGAAGTGATGAGGTGGACATGTGGGGGAAGAAGGTTCCAGGAGTGAGGGGCAGCAAGTGAGAAGGGACAAATCCGGGATAGGGCAGTGGAAATCCTCGGCTGGGACAGGAGACCTTGACTACCAGAAAGGAGGGTACGAGAAGGAGTGTGAGGAGAAAGAAGTTCAGACAAGTAAGGAGGGGCCAGTCCCTGGAGGGCTTTGAAAGTCAATAACAAAAGCTTGTACTGGATGTGGAAGGGAAAGGGGAGCCAGTGAAGGGAGGATAAAAGAGGAGAAACATCGTCAACGCAGCGAGCGGATGTGATAATATGTGCAGCTGAGTTCTGGACAGAGATTAAAGGATGGAGGTGAGAGAGAGGAAGCCCTGTCAGAAGAAGGTTACAATAATCTAGTTGTGAGACCACCAGGGCATGGACCAGAGTCTTGGCAGTGGAGGCTGAGAGGAATGGACGGATTTTAGCAATGTTGTAAAGAGAGAATCTACAGGTCTTGGTGGTGGCCTGAATCTGGGAAATAAACGACAGAGAGGAATCAAAGATGAAACCAAGACTGCGGGCTTGCTGAACCAGTTGAATAGAAGTGCCATCAACAAAAACAAAAAAAGGAGTATTGAAGGGTGGGCTTAGGTGGGAAGACAAGAAGCTCCGTCTTAAACCTGTTGAGCTTCAAGCGCCGATGCCACATCCACTGAGAGATGGCAGCCAAACAAGAGGAGACTTGCTGTTCAAGCCCCGGTGAAAGGTCAGGGACGGAAAGATACAGCTCAGTGTCATCAGCATACAGATGATAGGAGAAACCAAAAGAACTGATGAGTTTACCAAGGGACAATGTGTATAGAGAGAACTGGAGTCCCATGAGAGAACTGGAGTCCCATCTTCAAAAAGGGAAAAAAAGAGGATCCCAACAATTATCGTCCAGTTAGTCTGACATCAATTCCAGGAAAGGTTCTAGAGCAGATCATTAAGCAGAGAGTCTGTGAACACTTAGAGGCCAATCCCATAATCACAAAAAGCCAACATGGGTTTCAGAGAAACAAGTCATGCCAAACGAACCTGATCTCTTTTTTTGATAAAATTACCAGCTTGGTAGATGAAGGGAATGCTGTGGATATAGTATACCTCGATTTCAGTAAGGCCTTTGACAAGGTTCCCCATGACATTCTTGCAAACAAGCTTGCAAAATGTGGGATAGACAAGTTAACTGTTACATGGATTTGTAATTGGTTGACTGGCCGAACTCAAAGGGTGCTCAACAATGGCTCCTTTTCATCCTGGAGAGAAGTGACAAGTGGGGTCCCACAGGGCTCTGTCCTGGGCCCAGTGCTATTCAACATCTTTATTAACGATTTGGATGACAGAATTGGTGGCATACTTATCAAATTTGCAGATGACACTAAACTGGGAGGAGTAGCTAATACCCCAGAGGACAGGATCAAAATTCAAAATGACCTGAATAGACTAGAAAGCTGGGCCAGTGCTAACAAAATGAAATTCAATGCGGAGAAATGTAACGTTCTGCACTTAGGGCGGAAAAATGAAATGCACAGATATAGGATGGGGGACACCTGGCTGAATGAGACCACATGTGAAAGGGATCTAGGAGTCCAAGTAGACCATAAGCTGAACATGAGTCAACAGTGTGATGCGGCAGCCAAAAAAGCCAATGCAATTTTAGGCTGCATCAATAGAAGTATAGTTTCTAGATCAAGGGAAGTTATAGTGCCACTCTATTCTGCTTTGGTCAGGCCCCACCTGGAATACTGTGTCCAGTTCTGGGCACCACAATTCAAAAAAGATGTGGAGAAACTGGAGCATGTCCAAAGGAGGGCAACTAAGATGGTGAAGGGTCTGGAAACCTTGCCCTATGAAGAATGCCTTAGGGAGCTGGGGATGTTTAGCCTGGAGAAGAGAAGGTTAAGAGGTGATATGATAGCCCTGTTTAAATATTTGAAGGGATGTCATATTGAGGAGGGAGCAAGCTTGTTTTCTGCTGCTGCAGAGACTAGAACGCGGAGCAATGGATGCAAACTGCAGGAAAAGAGATTCCACCTCAACATTAGGAGGAACTTCCTGACAGTAAGGGCTGTTCGACAGTGGAACACACTCCCTCGGAGTGTAGTGGAGTCTCCTTCCTTAGGGGTCTTTAAGCAGAGGCTGGATGGCCATCTGTCAGGGATGCTTTGACTTGGAGTTCCTGCATGGCAGGGGGTTGGACTGGATGGCCCTTGTGGTCTCTTCCAACTCTATGATTCTATGATTCTATGATTCTATGAATGAATTACCATTCCATAACTTGAGCAAGTCATGCTCTCTCAGTGGAAAGGAAAGGCAAACCAACTCTGAACAATTCTTGCCAAGAAAATCCAGTGATATGTTCATTTTAGAGTTGTTGTAAGTCAGAAAAGAAGGCACAGAGCAAACAAGAAAATGGGGGAAACTTTCCACACCCCTACGCTAAAGGAGAGAAATTTTAGAGGTTTCCCAAGATTGTCAGGAATTATCTAAAGTCCAGCCCTTTGCCAAGTGCTGCTTTTCTTGTGCGATGTCTCTGTAACCCTCTGTTGAGTCTTGGCCTAGCTTGTGATGTTCTCATTACTATAATTATTCTGTCTTTTTTAACTTACAAGTTACATAAGATGTTTTCAAAGCATTCATCAAGACAGAAACTCTATTATGACTTTGAGGCTTAAGGCGTACTTTCCTGGTTGGTGTAGTTGGCTACTGAGGGGCAATTTTAGCCTTTTGTTTGTGCTTCGGATGTTCACGTATTTGGTATGTTTGGAGTGGGGAAAATTACAGAGAATTATCCCGCACCTCCTTGGCCAAGTATGCTTAGGAAGGGAGAGAAATGGGAGAATGCTTTGTCCTGCATTCCATTATTCAATTAGGTAATGACAACTTGACAAGAGTCTGGTGTTTTACATCATTTGACCTTTTGTATTCCAAAAGCCTTCAACTGTTATTATAAGTGCATGTATGTTTCACAGGCCAATGTATTGTTAGGCAGCTGTCTCAAACTCTTTTGTCTCTCAAACTTTGGATCTAATTTTGGAAACTTGCAAGAGTTTCATTGCATTTCTGCTATAAAGATGACACAGACTTAGCTCAGACTGTGGCCACCTTCTTGCCGAATACTGATGACAGCCAATCCTGATGCAAAATCAATTACTTAACTTTCTTTTTTCTGTTTCTCTTTCTCTCTCTTACTTTTCCGTACTTTTCTGTTCTCTTACTTTAACATTAAACACAGCCCTAATAACTACAATAGTTTCAATTATGATTTTTAAAAAGAAAAGAAATCTAGCATTAGTGACATAATTTACATTTAAAAAAAATAATATCAGTGGATGCCTAGATAGGAGGAATGCTTTCTTCCCAGAAATGTTTTTCATTTATTGAAAATGGAACCAGTTTTGGTTTTCTATGTATAATTACTCTGCATTAATGAGATCTGCATATTGGTATCAATAACATGCTCTAAATCAAGAAGATAAACCATTTTGTAAGCTGTTCTGAAAGATTCCCTATGCAGTGGATCAAATTATGAAAATTTCTTAGATAATCTACTAACACTCCTCCTTCTCCCTTTCTCATCATCCTCCACCTCCTTCTTCTTATTAATCACATGTTATCAATGCACATGGTACTTTGTAGGGTAAAGGAAGTCAGTTTTTCCCTCCCGAAAGTTACATTTGGATGGCCTAGAGTTTTATGATACAGGGCACACTTTGGACTCAGAAAGCTTCAGATTCAATCTTAGTCAGAGTCTTTGGAATAAAAAGAAAAAGAAATTTCAAAAAAGAAAAAAGGAATAAGTCACAAGTCACAAGAAATACTTCTGTTAAAGACCCCCAGAGAGCCTCTGATAGAAAACAGAATAGTCAATAGTGAGCTTGATGGGCAATCTGCTATCTGCCAATCTGCTACCATGGAGTATTGGTTTGAGTGTTGGACATGGAGTTCATCTGCACCATAGAAATAATGCAGTTTCACACAATTTTACTGCTGTAGTTTATTCTATGAAATCCTGGGATTTGTAGCTTTACAAAGACTTTAGCCTTCTCCACCAGAGTGCTGGTGCCTCACCAAAGTACAAATCCCAGGATTCTGTAGGATTGGGCCATGGCAGTTAAAACATTGTCAAACAGTGTTATTTCTAGATTCTGGTCCAATATTTGTGTTCTGATCCACTACCTGAACAACCCTGCCATTATATCTCTAAATGGAAACCTTGAGGAAATGATAAGGCCTAAAACATGCTGGACCATATTCTACATCATCTGCTTAGTTATGTTTATAACTAAATCACACCTCCTGGTCCAACCTCTCTCCCAACTTACTTTACCAAGCAATAGCTACACTGAAAGCTGGTGATTGAGGCATGGGAGGATGACATTTCCAACCTCCCTCCTTCCAGTGAGCAAAGAATTGCTTCCTGCTTCTGATTGTTATAGCTTCATCTCCTGATGGGAATGGAAAACTTGAATGCCTGCCTTGAATGTGCCTTGAATGCCTGCAGAGCAGACCTCCATCTCTTGGTGCCACTGCTGCCTGGTAGTGAAGGCATTTATAATTGTGGCAATAGTTCCATAACCATGACTACAAAGTAAAATGAATATAGATGAGTGATGTATCTGCCACTGCAAATCAGCATTCCAGACACTGTTTTGATCTTCAATATGTAGATGCAGTTGAGGAGAACTAGTCTGAAGTTTCTTAACACGATCACAGAAGTGGCCTGCATGTGCTCATCCATTTTTTACCTTCTAGTAGAGTGTGTGAGGAGTATTTTTGTTTTTATTATTTTTGGTTTGGAAAATGTGTTTTATACAAGATTATTTCATTGAAAACACTTTTAATTAAGATTAATATGTATGATAATTTATGAAAGCCATGGATTATTTCTTTGGACCACTTGTTATCATGGCAATATTTTAGGAGCAGTGATGTTGAAAGTCTTGTTCATAAAGCTTGTTCATAAACATCTGGGATTCAGATGTTCTGTCAAATTAATTAGAAACAGAAAGTTGCCGTTAAATAAGGCTGTTTTTAAGTCGTAACTATTTTCTAGGATAATATGTAATCACTAGCCATAGTATCATATAGTAGAGGATAGTACAACATAGTGAAAGATATAATTATACAGTGAGCCTTCGGTATCTGTGGAGGATCTGTTCTGGACCCCCACGTGGATACCAAAATCCATGAATGCTCAAGTCCCATTATCCTTAATGGTGGCATGGACATACAGCTGCACCAACATTAAGGAGAATGGGACAAAAGTCCCCCGCCCTCAACCTCCTTCCCTCCACCTTCCTTCCTTCCTTCCTTCCTTCCTCCCTTCTCCCTCCCTCCCTCCCTCCTCCCTCCCTTTCTTCCTTCCTTCCCTCTTTTCTTCCTATCTCCAAATCTTCTGCCCCAGCTTAGCTGTGGGGGCAGAGTCTGTTGCCCAGTCAGCCAGGGATGAGGCTTGAGTCTCAGAGCCCCTGTTCTCAGGCCTAGCACCCAGGATGGAACCTCTGGGCTCCAAGACCCAAGCCTTGGCTCTGGCCCCAGCTCCTTCCAGCCCAGAGGATCTCTCCTGGGTGCTGGGCCTGGGAACAGGGGCTCTAAGACTCAAGTCTCAACTCTGGCCCTGAGCCCTGGCTGACTGGGTGGCAGACTACACCCTGAAAGTCAAGCTGGGGCATAAGATTCAGAGACAGGAAGGAAAGAAGGAAGGAAGGAAGGAAGGAAGGAAGGAAGGAAGGAGGGCAAGGGAGTTTTGTCCCCAATGGTGGTATGGTTGCGTGTGTACCACCATTGGGGACAATGAGGGCGCTCAAATCCACAGATGGCAAGTCCGTGGATAAGGAGGGCCCACTCTATATGGAATCAATATCTGGACATACATTGATTATACACTACTGTATTTATGTGTCTACATTACTACATTACTTGATATACACTGTTGATGTTCATAGACTCATAGAATGATGTTGCTGTTATCTTGCGCCTTCAAGTTTCTGATTTTTGACAACCCTAAGGTGAACCTAGCATAAGTTTTTTCTTGACTGGTGAGTGTATGACTCACCCAAGGTCACCCAGTGGGCTTCCATGCCCAAGTGGGAAATCAAACCCTAGTCTCCAGAGTTATAGTCCAATGCAGAAACCACAACATCATGCTGGCTTTCTGATATTCACTATTGTGTACTACATATCCAAATATCTGTTTACTTGAGAATGTATACCTGAATTAATAATTGCCTAATTTGCATTGTTAAAATGGTTATGGACAGGATACGAGAGACAGAATTCTGTGCATATGAAAGGCTCTATGAAATGTCTGTACAGTGCCTTAGCAGACATTGTGGGAATCCATGGGAAAAATTAAAAATGTGCAAAGGTGCATTCAAACACACAAAATCAATGCAACTTTGAACCATACAAGGCTAGCAGAAAGAAAGGTGCGAAAGGCTGGATACCAAGAAATCAGGAATTATAGGAGTTGATGATTACCAGTCCTCAAGAGAGGGGTCCATGGAAGACAGAGAGTGGCTTAGACAGTGTCTGAGAGAAGCACAGTGAGAGGGACATTTTGTGCACATAAGGTCCATGGGCAAACTCTGGGTGCAAGTTGGTTATGTCTGGGGTGGATATTTACATCCTGTTTCATAGCTTCAAGGGGAGCTTGATGCTGTCCCATTCTGTAACAAAAGCTTTGATGGTTTTCTCATGGATTGACAAAAGGAGCCAAAAGAATGCCTGTGTGGGATAGAGCTGCAGCCATCTGGGCCCAAAGGGTGCCTGAAAAGCACCCATGCAAGGCTGGGCAGAACCAGCGGGGATGGGGGCCAACTGGGTGTCAACCTCCTTCTGGGGTGTCACTCTGTGTGGTTGCTCCCCCCAGTGACACTACTGTCCTGGAATACTGTCTCAGGACAGCAGGATCTCACAATGAAAGATTTTTTATTGCTTTCAGTTGGTATTGCATTTAAATTTATTTTTAGGGTTAGAAACTGCCTTGGACGCCAATTTGTAAGGCAAATTTTTTAATAAATACAATCTAATAGAATCTGAATTAAATCATTAAACATGTAACAACATTAGTGTGATGTGATATTGATATTATTATTATTATTATTATTAAAGAATTAATGCTTATTAATATTGCTAATGTTAATATATATCATTGGCTCAAAAGACTCCCAAATTGGTGAACATCTGAGTGCTTGTATCAGTTATGTCATTCATCAGTCCTGAAGTCAGTTTTTTGTTAAGAAAAATGAAGATATATTCAACAAAAGGAGCAGAGGAGAATACAGTGGATCTTTGATCCTGAGCTCAGAGGATTCCTGGAAAAGAACAGCAGCAGGAAGAAATATTTGACATCCCTGCAAAACTGATCAAAACTGCATAACAGATAGAGTAACGACTCATGAATAATCTGAGAAGAAGAAATGCATCAGCCAAAACCAAAAATGAGATGGATTTAAAAAAACCCTTAAATCTATGTGTATGGATGAAATTATATGTACGGGTGCAAATCTGGAAATAATTGCTGTAATGGAAATACAATACAACACACCTTTGAGACTGTAAAGTGAAATGTATTGTGACTTTTTTGCCTCCTGTGTCTATTCAGTGTGCTAACAGCTGATGAGCAATTTCAAGGTCCTGCTGATCTTATATTCTTTAGAGGAGGCTAGGGAAGAAAAAATGAGAGGAAAAGCAGTGTGTGTGGTAGAGAGGGTTGAATGCAAATGGGAAGGGGGTGATGCCCAATGAAAGACCCAAACTTTGAGCAGGTGGTGAAGAGTGCTTTAGCTTGTGATTTTTAATTCTCCCCTGATCAAATATTTGTGTGCAAAGGGGAGAGATTTCACCAAGGTGAGCATTCTCTGACAGAGGTCCAGGTTGATCAGTTCCTACCACCTCCTTCTAGGGGTACGACAGATATGCAGTTTAGGTGTAAAAAAATCCTCCAAATCCTTCACAAGGTTGGACTGGACATCTCTCCCTGTTTCAGTGGTCAGTATAGCTGCTGCTATGTTCCTCTGTGTATTGGGGAGAGATTCCTTGAAAAAGAAATACATCTATATCTTATGCTTTTAATTGTTTTAAACTAATGTTTTAATTGGATTGCTTGCTTAGTGTTTTTAAACTATCCAGTTAGTCAGTTATCATGCTTTAAGTCAGACATATGACCTTATAACTAATTCCTGTTCACATATACAGGCATGGTACCATTGCCACATTGAGAAATGCCCCCAGAACTCACCCTAAAATCCAGCCAGCTGCACCAAGGGACAGAGTTCTGGAGGGCGGGGTGTTGAAGGATGATGCCTCCATCCTGCCTCTTGCCAGTGAACTGTGATGTGAGGAGCAGAAGCAGAGACCCCTGAAGGGTTCTGTCAGAACTCCTTGGTGTTCCACAGCTTGCTGGTGTGAGGAGGCTACACATGCCATCCTTCAATGCACTGCTCACAAGCATTACAAAACTCTGCAATGCATCTGAATGGATTTGGGCCATCAGACTGGTACACAGAGTATAACCACAACTTTGTGGCCATGTCCCTAATCTTGGCCCATATTGATTTAGCAATTTTAAACTTACAGCCACTTAATTCATTTTATTCATTAATTAAATTAATATTAACTAATTAAATCCATAACCTATGACCAATAACCACTTTAGTTTCCACACTGGGAGAAAAGTGGGATATAATACAAAACAGTTAATTTTTAAACCAGACATAGGACTCCGGCAACCGATTAGAGAGAGAGAGAGCACTTGGGCATGACACATCATACTCAGTTGGGTGATTTCAGGCCTTCAGCTTTCTGAATGGCTCTTCTTCACACTCTCATTTCCAAACCAAGAAATCCAGTCTCAGCTTTTATACATCCTCCATCTTTTTAGGAGAAACACACAATAAAGCTGAGGATAGATGAAGACTTCAGGATTTCATATCACATAAGGTGGTATCTGTGTCTGGTGTTTATTTATTTTTTCTTCCAAAGAGATATAAGGGCTTATCACATGAGGCAGTTAAATTGCATAAATAGCACCTTTCATTGGAGCCCACCACACAATGTTGTCCGTCTTCTGTTCTCCTACTGTACATATGGTCAGCCCATTCTGCTGCTACAATGCTATGTTGGTAAATGTATTCCTTCCTTCCTTCCTTCCTTCCTTCCTTCCTTCTCTCTCACTTTCTCTCCTACACACACACACATGGATTCTGACACACACCTGGAATTGTAAAAGGAAAAAGCAAAAGAGTCTTACAATTTTTTTAAAGCATTTATTTCATTCACCCTCTGCCTTTTCCTTGGGACATACTAATTGCTGCCACATGAAAGACAAAGATAGATCAGGCAACAGAATAGGAAATGCATCATATGGTGAACTCCAACCAAAGGCTGCTGATTTTCCTCTGTCAATGATTATTTTAATCTGGGGCATCTGACCTATCCTGATCTTTTTAAATGTATGACTCTTCATTCATTTTTTCTGTAGATGGGGGGGGGGCATGTGTATGTGTGTGTGTACATTTGCCAAAGAATGAAAAGAGTGGGGATGATGGAGATAGTGGGTGGACATTCCCAAATGCTGTGTGCACTAAGGTTTTGTGCAAATTGATGCTGTAATTTCAGAAGGGTTCTGAAAGTGTGTAAAGAATGAGATCAATTCAAATTGCATAGCATTTTCACAGATGTTGGCACTGTAGCATGAGAACACCATGTGATAAGGCTCATAGGGATTTATGCAAAAATGTCAGCCACCTAGATTTGGAAATCTTGGTAGATCCATTCAAGGTACAATACAGGAATGTGCGTTACACAAGAATAAGATGTTCCTAGTGGATAATGCCCATAATCTGAATATTTAGACAATGGTAAGCTTTCTAAGTACTTCTCACATCATTCCAGACCATCTGTTCCCATTGAATGAGGCCTTGTTGCACATACAGTCTTTTGAGCCCTCCAGTATCTTCTGCCAGCTTTGCTTTCTTGCACATCTTTTCTTAAATAAAAACTTCTCAAATTATATGGTAAATTCTTAATCAGAATAACCCAAGTTAAAACAAAACAAAACATTGCTCACCGCTATATAGTGGGGGGGGGGGAGTGTGTTTTCCTCATATATGGATATGCAGTGATGGTGAGGTCCAGTTCAGAAACCTAATTTGGTGCTTTGGAAAGAGAAAAATGGCTGCTTTGTAAATCAATTTGGAACCAATTTTGGGTGTAAATCCACTGCACACCACCACTTCATCATCATCTTTATTTATACACTGTTTCCCCCACCCAATGGGCCTAATATTAAGAATCATAGAATCATAGAGTTGGAAGAGACCACAAGGGCCATCCAGTTTAACCCAACCATTTATCAAAAGCCTAAAGGGAGCTCTGGTGGCACAGTGGTTAAACGTCAGTACTGCAGCCATTCACAGCCACAAGGTTGTGAGTTCGATCCCAGGGACTGTAAGGTCCACTCAGCCTGGCATCCTTCCATAGTTCGCTAAATTGAGTACGCAACTTGTTGAGGGCAATTGACTTACACATTATAAATCGCTTAGGGAGTGCTTGAGTGCACTGTTAAGCAGTTTATAAATGTACTTGCTATTGCTAAAGGTACCTACTCTTGGCAGGTAAGCAGGGTTAGCCCTGGTTAGTACTTGGGTGGAAGACTACCAATGAATACCACGTGTTTTAGGCTATATTTCATGGGGAGAGACTTGGAAAACTGTGTTATTGCCTTAAAATCCCTATGAAATTCATGGGGTTTCTGGAAGTCAACAGGCAACTTGAAGCCCCCTCCCCAATTACTTCCAGATGTCTTCTAGCATAGAGTAATAACATACCATGAAATATGATAGAATAACAATTAGGGGTATACAGATTTTCAGTATAACATTTTCAACAGATAATAAAAAAACAGATAATTCATTAATATGCATCTGGGATTATATGCCTGTTAAGAATAACAAAGGAGGATAAAGAACAAGAAGGAAGAAACACCCTGCTGGAGACCCACCATATGCTCATGTCAAAGTGAAAGAAGACCCCTAAAAAGCCCCTAAAAATAATTCTAGTAATTCATTGATTTCATTCTCTCAGGACAAGAACTATTTTTTTAAAAAAAAATCTTCCTTCTAGATGAGATTAAAAGCGTTTGTGTGCTTTTTTTCAATGATTTTATTCTCCATGTTGTGACTTTTGGGGGGGGGGGGGAACTTAAAAAAAAAAAAAAAATTCTCCACCCAGAACACCATTTTGGTGCAGAAAACAATGGAGAGAATCTTGCTGGTTAGTTCTCTTTGAAGAGACAGGGTGCATCTGCACTGAAGAAATAATCCAGGTTCACAGCTCTTTAACTGTCATGGCACAGTGCTATGGAATACTGGGAAATATAATTTGTTGTGGCACCAGAGCTGGTTCCATAGCATTGAGCCATGGCAATTAAAGTGGTGTCAAGCTGGATTATTTTTGCAGTCTCAATACAGCCACAGTACAGTGGTCCCCCGGGTTACGAAAGTAATCCGTTCCAGGATCCCTTTCATAACCCGAAAACCTTCGTAACCCGGGGGACCGCTGTAAGTATAGGAAAGCACTTGGCGCGATTTGAATTTCGCGCCGCTTTCCTTTCATAACCCGGGGTTTTTTTGCAAGCCGGGGCCGTTTTTCCGGCCCCGGCTCTTTCGTACTCCGGGGTTTTCGTACCCCGGGGGATTCGTAACCCGGGGGACCACTGTAATTAGATATGTAGAAGTTCTAGGCTTTGAACCATGGCAGATGTTGGCCCCTATGTCACTGGGGTTGTGGATCCATTATTCTAGGTTTTAGTGTTTTAGAGATACCCAAGTTTCTGAACGTATTTTGCAAGCCAGGATTCAGCATCCTGAGAGAGATTCACCAGTACTGACATAAAACCCCCCAGCTTCCACTTCTGTGCTATCTTCTCCAAACTATGGAAGGCAACCATGGCAGAAAGTCTCAGGATATAGGTCTACCTGGTCTTCATGACCCCATAGGGAAAAGAAAAATCCTGCTTCCATAAACTCAGTGGTCTGAGAAGTGTTCCCATATGGTGTCAGATTTATACTTGCTGAAAACAAAGGGAGATAAGAAAGACAGACGAAAAGCAAATGTCCTGTGCATTAAAGAGTAGAACATTAAATTAGTCTGGCTCAGTTCAACTATAAATAGCAGACAGGAAACAATAGTGAACAAAGGGCTTTTTCTAGGAAAAGAAAATCCAATTCATTTGCAAATGGTAAAGTAGCCTCCAGGTAAAAGAAAAAGAGAGAAAAGAAACCAACAATAATTATCAATCCAAGGATTTATCTGGATCAGGTTGAGAGGAAAGATCCACAAGTTAGGACAATGCCATCTTTTGAGGAGAAGGAGAAGGAGGAGGAGGAGAAGGAGAAGGAGAAGGTAAATGAACACTTTTACACTCAGAAATATTTATTTTAGTAACACGTAGTAAAATGCTCCAAGATTTAATTAGCACAGTACTTGCTTCAACTACAACTACATTACTGCTTCTTTGAGTGGTTTGTGAGCCTTTTGTAAAGACATGACATTTGTGAAACAAAATTTCATTTATTCGGTTGAAGATTGGGTGAAAGGGAGGATATAAATTAAATAAATAAAAACATACACAATCTATAAATTTATCAAGAAAATGTGTGATCTTCTCTTGGTACCTCCAATATGTTACATAGAAGCTTATCACATGGGAGGAATTTCTCCCAATTGCGAATGGAGCCAATTCGAATTCATGTAAATTCGCTAGTTTAGCATTCAGAATGACTGCCCATTGCCTGAAAATGACTCCCCATTGTCCGAAAT
This sequence comes from Urosaurus nigricauda, assembly GCA_034509955.1. Classification (NCBI taxonomy): domain Eukaryota; kingdom Metazoa; phylum Chordata; class Lepidosauria; order Squamata; family Phrynosomatidae; genus Urosaurus; species Urosaurus nigricauda. Next base: position 351,519,455 of record JAOEGL010000001.1, on the reverse strand, counting down.
TGCGTGAGATACTTTAATACGCAATTATGTGAAACTCCATGATTGTGTTTGGAATGACTTCCCATTGCCCGAAATTTCGTGAGATACACTCATACGCAATTACGTGAAACCCCATGATAACATTCGGATTGCCATTGCATTATACCCCCAAATTCTGTTGTATGATAAACTACCTTGCTACAAGAGAGAATGCCTTTTTGGCTGTTACAACAATGGAATATCATTCACAAGGAGGCAGAATTGAGGTCAGTGCTACAAACATTCCACCCCCAGTTCAAACCCTCCTTGCATACTTGAACATTTGAATGATTTGATTTCTTCTGATTTCATATTTGTTGCCACAATTGAGAGATTTTAATAAATTCATTTTTGGAAGGATGGGTATGCTGTATAATTTTAATTATCTTTGTAGACTGACTTGTTATCTTCAAAGGAGCAAGGTCATTTAAAATGTTTAAATAAATGAATGAAATGAAAGAATGCTTCATTATAGCCTGAGATTGCATCATAATGAAAAGAGGAGAGACCCATGTGAGCATAAATGAATTAATTTCCTGTATATTCAATATAAAAGCCAGTGTAGTGTAGTGGTTTCAGCATTGGACTATGACTCTGGAGGCCAGGGTTTGAATTCTCACTCAGCCATAGAAACCCATTGGGTCACCATAGGTGTAGAAGCAAGTCTCTCAGCCTCAGAGGATGGCAATGGTAAACCTCTTCTGAAGAAACTTGCCAAGAAAACCCTGTGACAGATTTGCCTTAGGGTTGCCATAAATCAGAAATGACTTGAAGAACAACAACAACAACAGCAGCACACATTCAACATATTTTTGTTGATATGAAATTTCAAGATTTTACATGTGTGTGTGTGTGTGCATGCGCATGCAAGCAAGCATGTGTATTCATGTGCCCATGCGTGTGTGGCCATATATCTATGTATAATTTCCTGAAGTAAATTGTTTTATTCTGCCATGCCATATGGTACACATTGATTTGTTGGGTAAGATAGAGCCTGGACTTAACATTGTATCTTCTTTCTCCAAGTAAGTGAGCCAAAAATTGTCCTTTTGATGTGCATCCATATGAATGCTTGCCAGTCTTTAATGAATACACTGAGGAACAGTGCTGGAGCAAAACACAAACACACAGTTTTACTTTTGAACTATCTTGTCCCAGCATGCTCTGCTCCTCAAGTAAAGCTTAGGCTTGAAACTGATATGTACATTTCCTTGAACCATTGATCCAGCTATCGGATTAGAAGTGGTGCTATCTTGGAAGGAATTCAAATATATTCCCTTACATGGTTATACAAAGTGATACCTTGTCATTATGATGTATTTAATGTCTGTGGTTCTGCTAGAGATGTGAAGGTGTGGGTGCATTATATCACCAGGTCATTGATCCATTGATTCATCCCACTACTGTCTAGTCTGACTAGTAGCTATTCTTCATGTAGTTTGACATATGTGTTAACAATGCCACTTGAGCTTTTGTTAAGCAGAGATGTCAGATATATGGAATACAGAAAACCATAAGAAGAGCACTGCTGCATCATACCAAAGGCCTATTAGTTCAGCAAGGACTATGTGACTCCTGCTTGTACAAACCATAGATTCTACTACTTTTCTGTACAGTGGCCATATTACATCTTTTGTTAATACACTGACATACAATCAGGGCCCTTTCATATTGGTTTAAATAAATGTGCATTCCCATGATATCTCTCTTTGGTTTTTATCCAGGCTTGTTGTCAATTCTGCACCCACTGGTTCCATTATTTTGAGTGGTTATTTGTAGGTGTTTTTTTTTTTTTTTTTTTTTTAAATAATGCGGGTATATTTCTCCTGATTTTTAAGACACTCAAGGTAGCACAGTAACAGTTTTGGCCTTCACATACTTTCCCATGCACAAAAAATGTGTGAAATAGACTTAGATGAGACTAAAGTAAAGCTTGATTGACTTAGTGAGCTTCCGCTATGTCATGTAGTCTGACATATGTGTCGACACATATGTCAGACTACAAAAGAAACATGTGACATTCTCATGGCTATGTGGACATAGCCATAACTAGGATGTCAATGTGGAAATCCTGGGAAAGTTATGGTACCAAAGGAAGTACAAGGAGAATTGCCTTCTAGAAGTCTTGGCTTTGGAGCTCACTAAGTTTACCAGCAGCTTTTTCAAACATTTTGCTCACTTCTCTGTCATGATCAAGATGTTCAGCTGGAGCCCTGCTCCAGTTCAGCTTGAACCCTTCTCTGAAATGTGACAAAAGCTTGTATAGTCAATGTATGAGGAGGGGGAATATGCTAGCCCTACCCATCCATCATAATTTCTGCTGCCTTTAGAGCCTTCTCTACTTGAATTCATTCCTTGGGAGTAAGAGGTGTTACCCAAAAAGATGGGTGAGTCCCCATCAATTGTATTATTTACTTTAAGGTTGGGGGTGTTGATTAGCTCAAGGAGGCTTGTGAGATGCGGGTAACAAGGATCATCTTCACCTGTTTATATCAGTACTAACTGCAGGGGACTGCAAGTTTGGGGAATATAAGAAGGTATTGTGGAGAGCAGACAGAGTTGGGTCAGCATAGCACCAGCCAATCGGAAAAGAGCTGATCACAGTGAAGGCTGGAAAAGATAAATAGGTCTCTTGCTGTCAGGGAGAGCTAGATAGGGTTTCGATAAGCCAAAAGAGGGACTTAGTCAGACAGGGTCTGGTAGGAGCAGAGTCTAGTAGTGAGGGACTCCCTTGGTGGTTGGTGTAGGTTTAGGGAAAAAACTTAAGGATGGTTTGAGGGTCCTGGATATAAGTATGTTAAAATTTCTGGAGACAGTGTGAGGAAATTAACTAAACCTGTAACTGAATAAAATGAAGAAAATAATACCTTAAAGTAATGAACATATGTACCATCTCAACCAGCGAAACATTGTTTAGATCTTTTTATAAATAAAGTTTTATTCCTGTTTCAAATAAAGGTTTGTCTGGACCTTGAATAATTAACCACACTACTGACATTAATAAATAGGGAACAATTTTACACCCATAAATTGGTGTTCACAAGTAAAGTAAAGTGACTGTCACAAATGTGTGGCAGTGCCACAAATCAATAAGAAAAATAGTGTTCAAAGTCCAGGTGCTTATGACTATTAAATGGCAGTGGTGGGATGAAAGGGCCCAGGGTACGGCCATCGAAGAAACTTAGTGGTGGAGAATAAAGGGGTCATGACAGGTATTTATTCAGAACATGCAAGAGTGCAAGCAAACACACAATAGCAATTCATACATAAACATCACTTAGTGTTAACTGAAATAGAGGTGTGGATAATGGAAAGAGGAGGCTTAGGGTTGTAGAGAGGGTAATATTTACCTGTGCTGGAGAGCAAGCCATGGAAAGTGGGATGTGGCTCAGATGGAGTCTGAGGAAGAGGAAGCTGTGGATGGTTGGACAGAGCTCTATTAGGTGGCAGCTGTTTGAGCTGTGGTCTCTATATGCTCAGAGTTATCACATGTGGGTCAGATTTTTATATCCTGTTTGGTGCCCCAAGGAGTTCTTAATATTCCCACACAAAGTAGAATGAGTTGGTGTAAACTAACAAAAAGAGCAATTCTGGGTCATAGTTTTAAAACAGTGATTGAGTTTAGGACTACTGCAATGTGGATGGATAGGGAAGTTGGCTGGGAACACAGGAGGGGGTAGGTAGGAAATGTGGTCTTACTCCTCTTGGTGCAATGAGACCTCCTTTGTCTCCAGTGCTAGAGGTTTATCTCCAGTGCAAGAGGTCATACAAGAGGTCATGCAGTAGGCCAAGGGAAGGATCAGCAAACCCATTGAGCTCTTATCTTGGTATTACCTGGTACCTTCACATGTCTTTAGGTCTACATGTGCTTTCCATGGGAAAGTTTTCTGGTGTTCCAAAGACCTCTTAAGAACATGCCTGGCTCCAAATATGAAAATATGGAAGCCCCATATACAGTGTATGGGATGGCGAGTATGCTAACAGAGGACACCTTAGAAAATCAAATTTTATACTGCCTTCTGGTCCCATATTCCTTGGTCACTTAGACAAAGCCTTTGAAAGCCAAGCCAAATTAAAAAAAATGTGGCTGAATAAATATATTTTACTGAATAGCATGTAAAATAAATATGTTGACCCAAAAAGTGTTCACAGAAGCGTATGGTCAGAATGGCATATTCATTAACTTGGCCAACAGTACATGTGGAAGGGATCTAGGAGTCCTAGTAGACCCAGTGGCATCACTGGGGGTGTTCGGGGTGCAGACCCACCAAGTCACCTCCTGCCCCCCTTGCCACAGCCCCATTCTCCTCAGAGGAGAACAGGGCAGTGGCAAGGAGCCAACAAGCCTGAGACAGACCCTTCCTGGTCTACCTCACTGCCCCAATGGTGGGTCCCTGGTGGGTGGGCAGGTGGTCCTTCACTCCCTCCCTTGGTGGGCTGAGACTCTGGGCAGAGAGGGTGGGCACTGCCTGCCTGATCCAACACCCGGCTTGCTCTGCCCTGTCTGGCCTGGCCTGTCTGGCTATCAGGGTGGCTTACTTCTTTATCTGGGGTGTATTGGGGGAAGATTCTTCCCGGCCCTCCCCCCCTGCTCTAGCATTTTCAATAGCTCCCCCTCGACCCTTTCTCTGCCAAGGGATGGCTGAGTCGGAGGAGGAAGTAGAAGGTGCCAGTGCCCTTGGGTGGGAGGTGGAGGGAGTAAGCAATGCACTCATAGAAACAGAATTTCTTGCTTCTTAGTCCTGCTCAAAATGGATGACCTTTTGGAATTCCTCCTGGACAGGAGGATGACATGGAGGATATGTCTGGGGAAATGAGCAAGGCTGAACACCCCCCCACCCCCTACACATCCTTGCTTTGGCTCCATTATCCTCAGATGACAATGGGGCTGTGGCAAGGAGATGCAGGGGACACTGCTTTAACTGTCATGGACCCATCCTATGGAATCCTGGGATTTGCAGTTTGTTGTTGCACCAGAGCTCTTTCACAGAGAAAGCTAAACATCTCACAAAACTACAAATTCCATAGCATTGAGCCATGGCAGTTAAAACAGGGTCAAACTGCATTATTTCTCCAGTGCAGAAGCATCCTTTATGTTTGGAGCCAGAACCCTAGAAGACACACCTCTCTCAGTACTTTATTATCCTTCTTTTGTCAGTCTGCTCCCCTGTGTTTTATGCTTTGGAAACCTGTCTGAACAGCTGGATGGCAAGGGCGAAGGGCCAAGACTGTGGTGAGTGCTTGTGTTTTAAACCACCATCTCCAGGCATTGGAAGGATTTTAGAGCTGGGGTTGTGACCTCCTTAAGCTTCTACTGCTGGACCCACAAGCCAAATTCAGGCACATTTTTAATAAGTCTGAGTAACAGTGCGCAGATGTATATGTAGCGTACTTGCCTGATCATCCCACCATAAAGTTTAAGGAATGGAATGTGTGGGATATCTGCTGTTGAAAGCAGGCTAAAATATACATCTTAATGGGTGTTTTTTTTTTAAGGCACCATGTTTGAAAGCAGAGACCTGAAAGGTCAGTTAGTGGAACAGAATCGGAACCAACGACTGAAACAGAGCCCTACTTTTTGGCATACAGGGGGAAAAATAATAATAAATCTGGCTATGTGCCAGGTTGCCTGTAAATGCTTCAAGTGGGCTGGTTGTTTGCAGGCCCCCTTTATTCACTATTCCCAGTACTGACAGCCTCCAGCTGTGTGAAATATTTCTGTGCCGACCATACCAGTTTAATGGTATGCCATTACTTCAAACCAGCCCAATAAAAATAATATCAATAAAATCTTTAAAGACTGCTTCTCATGCCAAAGCCAGGCTGAAACTTGAAGGCTTTCAGCAAAAACTTCTCTCTCTCTCTTTCTTTCTTTCTTTCTTTCTTTTTTTTTTTTTTTAAAGAAAACATATCTCTGGCACTATTCCTACTGACTCAGAATCCTGGATGTTAGGAAGAATGTTACTCTGCTAGCACTGCCAGGTCAACAATGCCTGATTCCATGACATTTCAGGGCCAAAACATGAGACTGTGTGTGTGTAAGTGTCTCAGGAGTAGCTCCTTGTGATGTCACAGAAGCAGGGCAGACAAAGGTTTGGAGGTGGGTGAGAGCTACTTCAATCTCAGCTCATTGTGCAAATCCGTATGAAGGGAGCAGATCTGCAATCTGAGTACAACTCAGGTAACTTGGTAATGTGGAGACCTAGAACAGGAAAGGAGAAATGAAAGCATTTTTGAGTTCCAGACAGGCCTTGTTGGAGGTGATAATAAGGTTCCCAGTTTTCCAGAAATCAAAAAGGGACTCAGGAGGAAAGCCCACATTAGCCTGCCCAAGTTCTCATGAAAGATAGTCTCTTGTGAGATCTCAGGGCTTTCATGAAATGTTAGATCTCACAGGAACCCTCAAACCCATGCATCTGTCATGAAGAAAGGTCAAACATCACAAAATGAGAACTTTCCTTTATTGCAATTGTGCAATGAGTTGTCAGCCATCCACACTGCTATTGATTGACACATGTTGCACTGTGTTGGTACTCAATACTAGGGTTGTATAATGCAAGTTTAACATAACTCCACCAGGAGATATTTACCCTATGCTGAAGCAGTGTAGGATGTCAGCCTTTGTATGATTGCATTCCAAGGAAAAAGATAAGTTCTTTTTCCTGTCTAATATGCAAACAGGCCCAGTCTCTATATACACAAGCTGCTAAATTCACACTCTGCTGTCACAAACTATGCCCAGTAGCTTTAGTAGCTGCAAACATTCCCACTAGGGTTTGCATCCCTTAATGCCTTAACTACAGCAGCTAAAATATATATTTTTTCCGTTCCTACACTGGAACACACGGAAGCTTGGTGCCAGACTTCAGGGAGATTTTTCTCCACTGAGGCCATGTGGGTCTGCTGGCAAGACTTGTACAATAAAGTTCATGAGTCACAATGCTGGCCCTCGACTCCCAGGCTTACTCCAAATGGCACAAGGGGCTAAAATTCATGTGTACAATTTTCTTGGGTACTATATGGTCCAATTAAAAATGAACACTGCATACACAATCACAGTGGTTTAGCAGGTTACAGATTTTAAACCAAATTTGACATTAAACTGCAACAATACAATATATTTTGTGCTAAATTCAACAGGAATTCAGTCTCCCAAAGTTCCCTGCATAAAATGAGGTGCCAGCAAAAAGGTTTGTTCTGTATACATTGCTCAACAGTATGTAAACTTGGGTACAACCTTAAAACCCTGAGTCAAAATACAAAACAGATTTTCTTTAAAAAGAATATGAAGTCCACTACAAGAATTCATCCTAACACAACCACCAAAGACCACAAAAGGCATATTATCTAATTGAAGGTGACAAGGGCTTACATCTTATCATGGAAAGCCTTACTTCTTGCAGTTGGAAAGAAGAGGTGATTAGCACCCAGGCTGTAATGCCAGTGAACATTGTTGCTAACTGCCATCAAGCCAACTTTGATTCATGGTGAACCCATGAATGAGAGATCTCAAAGTCACCGTATCATCAACAACCCAGCTCAGCTCTTGAGAATTTGGGGCTGTGGTTACCTTGACTGAGTCTACCCATCTGGAAAGTATTATTGTCTTTTCTAGTGAGTCATGTCTTCTCAAGATATGACCAAAGCATGACAGCATCAGGTTAGTTTTAGGTTGTGCAATGCTAGATATCTGGCGATGGAAGGAATGTTTAATTTGAGGAACAATGTCCTTATTGGCAGTATTGCAGCCCAGGGCAGGAGCAGAGCAGTGGGGAGGTAGTCAGCATGGAGCCAACTGATCTCCCCCCCACAGGTTGTTTTGCAGCAGCCCTGTTTGTGGTGGGAAGCATCAGTCAATCAATTTAAACATGGGGCCGGCACTGATTGGCTGATGCACTCACTCTGGCCTGACTGGAGTTGTCCATAGAGTTTTTCATTTCTGTTGGATGGGGAATGATATAAACTGGCTGCTCACCCCCAGCCAGTTAGTTCTTGTTGGGGCATTATCCACCCTGCCAAGCTCTGTTTGTGTTATACATAGTATTGCATTTATTTTTGTAATGGGTCCTTGCTCACTTTGTCAGTGGATAACATGTAAATTTCCTGTTTGTCACAACAATTGGAGTTGCATGAGTATTGGATCCAGGATGTCTAGCACTGTGCCTCTTGGGGCAAGGCAGTATGGGGGAGGGGGGTGTCCAGGGAGGGCTTGGGGGTGTGTGGGCAGAAATGGTATTGCCCATCTGAGGGAAAGTGCATTTCCAGCACCCTGTGGAGCAGAGGGGATCATGTGGGCCCTTTTCTTTCCTGAGTTCCATCTGGTTCTGGTATGGGCTGGCATGTCAGGGTTATCAATCAGCAGGAGGAGGGAGTTGATCAATTTCCCTTAATGGATCTCATCTGACATTCATAATACTCCATTTTTGTCAAGTCTTACTGTGTGAAGATTTCTTCTCTTTGTGCTACAGACACTTAATAAACTTTCCAGTTAAGAGAATCCTGCATTCCTTGGCTAACCTGTTCCTTGGATTACAACTCCCTACAAAGCTGGGTGAGTTGTCATCCAAGAAGGTAACTTTTCCAAGCTTTAGACACTGGTATTTTTTTTTTCTTGTGGTGAATTTCTTCATTTGGGGTGATGGGTAAGTGACTAGACTAATCTTTCCCCATGTTCATGTTACTTCTGTTATTTTCTGAGATCAATCTATCATCAATGACCTAAGCCAAATACCATTTTTACACACACCCAAACAACTTCCCACAGCCTTGGCACAGTGACTGAATGGACATCCTCCCCACCTTCCTCTTTGTCGTCTGAAAAAAGCCATCACTCTCTTTATTTGCACAGGGATAATTTGCTGCACAAATAAAATGCCTATTGTTTTGTCTTGGGTTAATAGTTAGCCCATTTGAAAATAAGAATCAGTCGATGTCATGATAAAACATTAGAAGGCCTCTGCCATATAACAGGGAATTGCAAGCACACCTTTGTTTAACAACCTTGACACATACACGTGCAATGAGACCCTTGCCCACCAATTTGGTGGTTAATGAATAAACAGAAGGGGCTGGGCCCATTTAGTTAGATAAAGAAGCTAGATACTGAGTAGTCATTCTGGCCCCTTAACCATCCATCATCATTTTGTTTGGCGAATTCTTAAGAACTCCAGCTGAGTGATTATGTTTCTTAATTTGTTAAAGAAAACCTAGAAAAAGGTGATATATAATTATTTCAATCAATCAGGCAATCAATCAGACAAAGGAACTGCAGGATGAAGGAAGCTGTGTGGCAGGGCTAATCATTTACATCCTTCTATTAAGAAAAGAGAGCAGATGAGACAAGAAGGGACCATATATGCAAGAATTTTTCATAGGGGTATTCCTTCTATGATGTAGTATTATGCATGTTAAACTGGGACTTTGGGAGAACAGGTTCAAATCCCTGCTCAACTGGGTGAACTTGAGCAAGTCACACTTTGAGGAAGGTAGTTGCATCTTACCAAGAAAACTCTGTCATAGATCACCTTATGAGTATGCATGCCTGTTGATTTATAGCAACCTCATGAATTTCATAGGGTTTTCTCAGGCAAAGAATACTCTGAGGTGGTTTGGCATTGCCTTCCTCTGAATTATATAGCCTACAGCACCTGATATTTCTTGACAGCCTTCCATCCAAGTACTAACATGGCCTGATGCTGCTCATCTTCCAAGATCAAATGAGATCTGGTGCCTTCAGGGTATTTATTCTGTCTAAATTTTATCTTAGGGTCTCCATACTTTGGAAACAACTTGAAGGCAGTCAACAACAGTCTTTCCAAGAAATGTTCACAAAGTGTTTCAGCATGTTCAGGTAATGAATTCTTCTGGAACATGAATGATTGGGAAGAATTCAGATCAATATGCTGCCCGAGGACAGATTGTTGTTTTTCTGCTAGATCTGGCCCAGAAATTACCATAGAAAGGAGGACTGTGTGAGTAATTTCATGTAGTTTAGTTAGAGGAAGAAACTGTGAAAACCACCTATGAGTCTTTCTAGAAAACCCTCGGAAATTCATGGGGTTACCATAAGTTGACAGATAACTTGAACACACATACAGGCAGAGAGGAATGGCAACGTAGAATCATAGAATAATAGAATCATAGAGTTGGAAGAGATCACAAGGGCCATCCAGTCCAACCCCCTGCCATGCAGGAACTCCCAGTCAAAGCATCCCCGACAGATGGCCATCCAGCCTCTGCTTAAAGACCTCCAAGGACGGAGACTCCACTACACTCCGAGGGAGTGTGTTCCACCGTCGAACAGCCCTTACTGTCAGGAAGTTCCTCCTAATGTTGAGGTGGAATCTCTTTTCCTGCAGCTTGCATCCATTGTTCCATGTTCTAGTCTCTGCAGCAGCAGAAAACAAGCTTGCTCCCTCCTCAATATGACATCTCTTCAAATATTTGAACAGGGCTATCATATCACCTCTTAACCTTCTCTTCTCCAGGCTAAACATCCCCGGAGACAGTGTGGAGAGGGGACAGCTGTTGGGAAAGCAACAGAAAGAGTTTCCAGAAACTGAGTTTATGAAGCAAGTAAGCAAAATGGCAAGGTAATATAAAAAGAGATCAGAGAAAGGTCCCTTTAACATTGCACAATGATAGCCATTTAATACTATTTTAATTGTTATGACTCCATGCTATGGAAGTCTGGAATTGTAGTTTGGGGAAGCACTAGGGCTCTTTGACAAAATTTAAAATATCCAAGAAAAATACAAATCTTGGGATTCTGTTGGATGGAGACTTAGCAGTTAAAGTGATGTTAAGTTGCTGAAATTCTGTAGTATTAAAAGGACTTGAGGGGTGAGGATGAGAGATGGGGAGGAGCAAAGCGGTGCTAAACCAAAGGTCCATGATAGATTGCTTCAAGTTTTCTTAGAAAGGGATAGGAGGGAAATTCTGTGAGAACTGAAAGGTTGATTAGAATGATAACTTTCATTCCTTATACTTTGTCCAAAAAGATTGGGGATGCAGGAATCTTTAAAAATAGGATAAACTAAGATTTAAATCTTCTTAATTTAAGAAAATTAATCAGAATAAAACAAGTAGCATGTTTTGTCGGCCACAATAGGGCTTACCAGAGGAATAGGAATTGTGACATCCTGAAATGGAGGCCAAATGTTCCCCATCCCTACCTTACAACATGGGCTTGAAATTGTATATCCTGCTTGTAAATGTAAATATACATTCATGTGAGAGTTGCCCAGTTTTTTCTGACCCCATTGTGGAACAACCTTCTCCGTTGTCCAGCCAGCTCAGGACTGGCCATTGGCAGACCTATATAAATCCCACATCAAATCATATAAGAGGAGGACATTTAATGAGACTTCCAGGCTCCTGTGAGATCTGAAATGTTGTGGGAACCTGGAAATCTTGTGAGAGGCCATCTTCACAGAAAACATGAGATAGAACCACTGGACCTCATCCCCTCCCAATAATAATAATAATAATAATAATAATAATAGACATATTGACCATGCTTGCAAGAAAAGAAAAGAAAAGCAGCTCGCCTGAAATCATTTTGCTTTGCACTAAATGCTTTGGTCTGTCTCTTGTGAATGGAGGTGGCATCTTCTCTTTCTTTAAAAGTGCCCACAAGGCCTCAGACCAGGATATGTGTGTTGTGACTGCAGCTGATTTCTACTCTTCCTTCTCATGGTTCTACATGCAACAGAGGAGAGCACTTGAGCTATGATTTGGGACTGCCCTACCTTATTGGCTAGGAGTGTGTGTGGAGAAAGAAAAGTAGCACTATGCCAGATGTGACCCAGTCAGGCACACAGTTGGAACATAAGGCAATTTTGGTGCATACTAAATTCTGTTGGGAGCACAGCTCTTGTCCACTCTCAATAAATCAAGAAATATGAGAGGTGGAGCATCCCACATGGTTATGATATAGAGCTGGACTTCAAGCTCTCAGACAAAGAACTACTCATGTAGTTTTACCATGGCAGCACCATGTACACCACTATTCTTCTGAATATCATCATTCTGTAAGCGATTGTGTATCTGCCAATATGCCTGGTTATTGTCCATCATACAGCGAGGAACACACAGTTGTCCTTTCTGGTACATTCTGGTAGGGTGACAGGAATGTGCAGCTGTGTGACTGGAATCCTGTTGACTTGTCCTAATTAGCATAGACCTATTGAATCTATTATTGATGGTGAAATGGTTACATTTGTGCAACTAAGCTTACACAATTACAAAACAGCCAAGAGTACAATCTCATGTGTAAAGGAAATTACATGTGTGCATGACACCAAACCGATTCCAGCCTCTGCATTTCTTCTTGAATCAATATGGTTAGAAAACAAACTCTTTTTCATTTTGTTTAATCTGCTTGAGGTATGACATCAACAGAATTCTAGCCAGAAATTGTCTTAGAATAACTCCCAGTTTCAACATGGCTCTTCTACAGTAGGCTATAAATAATTAATTCTGGCCAACTGTTGACATGAAAGTGTGGTCCAGTTTATGCCACAATACCAATAGTGTTGCATTCAACTGACTTTAATAAAAGTTTACGCTAACTATAGATATGCATCAGCAGTTAGTGAAGAAAGGAACAGTTACTGCTCATTTACCAGACTTCTGTTTATTCATGCTACATTGATATTTTTTTTGTAATAAAATAAAATAAAGAAATGTAAAACATTGTGCCTGGAAATGATACAATCCAGAATCTGTAATATACTTCTTAAAACAGATTGAACTATTTCAGTTGTAGAGATAAAAAGATTTCTGTCATGCCTTTATGTCTGATATGGAGGAAATCAGGTACAAGTTGCTTTTATGTTCCTCATGGATAATCATCAGCTACAGTTGTTATCATATTCAGGCCCTGGCACCAGAGACATTGCTGGTTACTGCTAACACAAAAATGGAACAAAAACTGTTGCTTTCACTAGATATTAACCATGAAATCCTTGTCCTTTGTGTGGGGAGAGTGGAATTCTGTAACCCTCCAGATGTTGTTGTACTGCAGTGCCCAGCATCTCTCACCATTGGCCATACTGGCTTGCACTGTTGGGTTTGAAATTTAACAACATCTGGAAGGCCGTGTGATTCTCAGCCCTGGCCTAAATCCACTTGCTAATTCCAGCTAGAGTAAACCCACTGAAACTAGCAATTGGATTTAGATTTCTGTGTTGAGAAGCAGCAGATTGTTAAGTATCAGGTACAGCTGGTGATAAACAATAAGGACAAACAATAAACAATATTGAATAAACAATAATACCAAGCAACTTGCTTACAGGCATCCAAGAGCCATTTGGATGATGGACTAAAAGCATAGAGTCCCAGAATGGTAAAGGAAGCCTTGGAGGTAATCTAATTCACCTCCTTACTCTATTCATGCTCTAGGGCTCAGGATGTAATGATATATTCATTGGCAGATGGCCAGTTTCTATTTAAATATCATCAGTGAAGGAGACTAAATCATCCATTTTGGGACCACTTTAACTGCCCTAGCTCAATTTTAGGGAATCCTGGAAACTGTAGTTTTGTGAGACGTTTAGCCTTCTCTGACAGAGACCTCTGGTGCCACAATAAATACCATTCCCGCGGTCCCATAGCACTGAGCCAAGGCATTTAAAGCAGTCTCACATTGGATTATTTCTGCAGTGTGTTTTGGATTTAAGTTTGTATTTGTTTGTTTTTTTAGCAGCTGTATTATTGTGTTGATGGGTCATGTAATTAATTTGTAATACGGATAGTCTTTCATATCCATGTATTCAACAATCCACAGTTTGAAAATATTCCCAAAAGATATAAATTCCAAAAACCAAACCTTGATTTTTGCTATTTTATATAAGGGACACCATTTCACTATGCCATTGTATCGAATGGGACATGAGCACACATGGATTTTAGTATTCAGTGGGTGGAGGTGGGTGGATCCTGGAACCAAACCCCAGCAGATATCAAGGGCCCACAAGACATTATAACACAAAGGTCCCTGTCACATTGGCTGCTATTAAGATATCTCTCTTTTAATCTTTACTAGCAGTTTGTTTTTGTTTTTGTTTAATTCAGGGATTTACATTTGATCTTGTTGATTTTGGCCCAGTGTGCAAGAATGTCAAGGTTATTTTGTATTTTGATAGCCCCTTGCTCTGATTGTTATTTATTACATTCCAGGAGCAGCTGGTGGATCTGCTGCCATGAGGGTAGCAAATTCACTCCTGGTATCATGGCAGCTCACAGCTATTCTTGTGTAAGGGCACAACCATGTACTCGGCTCTATTTCCAACAGAGATACAACATCATGAGAGCTTCTGTACAACACATGGAGCAGCTGTAAGAGGAGCAGCCATCAAATAAAATGTATTTCTCACTTTCTGTGTGATGGATCCACTGTTTTGTGTGTGTGTTTGGGGGGGGGGGGTCAGGTTTTTTGAGATGAATCCACTGGTTTTTTTTTTTTTTTTTTTTTTTTTTTGTGGGGTTTTCAGAGAAGATGCCAGCCACAGATGCTGGCAAAACTTCAGGAATAAACTCTTCTAGAACATGGCCACATAGCCCCCCCCCCAAAAAAAACCCCTCACAGAAAACTATGGATGCCAGCCATGAAAGACTTCGATTTCATAATGGATCCATTGCTCATTCTTGTTATGTTTCTTTCTAGAGAGACACTTGCTAATATTCAAAATGGTAAAAAAAACACAAAAAACTCTGTTTCTTGAGTGTTCAAAAACCTGGCAAGGAGAAACCTGGATGAAAGAGAAACGTTTAAAATGTATTCTGCACAAATTCAAACAAGAATTTATGCAATAATTTGTGCAGAAAACAGAATTTTCTTCATATAAAATAATGTTTTTGCACAGAAATACTATTTTTCTCTGCAACTATACTTCATTTGAATTTTGTGCAGAATAAGTGTCAAACGGTGAAAATTGTAAAAATTACTCATTGCAATTTTCAATAACAAAATTAGCAACGAATCACCATCCCTGTTTCTATCACATCCTTTCTTAAGAGATGAGAGTGACTGACATGTTCATCCTTTAATACTCTTCTAAGCAACCCATGAGGTAAGTAGGTGAGGTTGAGACATAATGACTTATAAAATTAGCTCTAAAACTGGACAAGGGCTGGATTAGAGCTTGAATGTCTTAGCTGAGAGAAGGACAATCTCTGGACCACATGACAGATTTCACCAGGTCCACTGATCTAGCTTGTAAATGTGATACCACCTGTCGCTGAAGCCTCACCCTCTTCATAGGAGGAGGTGTCATCTTGGTCAGTCTTGTTCCTCTCTCCCCTTCCTTGGTCAGGAAAAGAAAAGGGGAACACTATTGGAAGAGGAGATATTTGGCATTTTAGGCAATGTGCTTTAATGCTGTGGGTGAAGTAGTTTTGCTTCTTTGTCTCTTTCCATGACCAGGGAACTGAGAAAGCTTATCTTACACTTTTTACTTTGTAGTGGAAAGGTCTACTGTTACACAGAAAAGGATAGGATACAGCAAATTATGATCAAAATCCTATATCAGGGTTGTAAATTACATTCATGTGGTTATACCACCCTTCTGATGAATGCTAACATTGTATAATAAATTGTATATCTGCCAGTGTGCCTGCTTATTTTCCCAACGTGTAATGGGGAACGTGTAGTGGCTGTTTCTGTAATCCCAGCAAATTAACTGGTACAGTAAAGGCACTTATGAATTGTTAACACACCATCAAAAATGCACAATTGCATGTCTACATATCGATTAGTCCCAAGTAGACTAAACTAATTGAATTATTTGCTGAATGCTGAGCCAATACATAGAAAATTCAATTAATCCAATGTCTCTACTCTAGTTTGAAGCAGGAATAGGATTTAGGCCCACATGCAATGGTTACACTTGTGGCATTCCACTTGTGTAATCATGAACTGAATACATCCATTGCATTGTGGCCAAAAAATAGAACCACATGTATATGTGACACCAACAGGATTCCAGGCTATGTATTTCTTCTTCTTAGGTAAATATGGTTACAGAATAGACTCTTTCCCTTTGTGCTTAGTTGGCTTGTGGATTCAGAAGTAGTCTTTAGTGAGCTCAGCACCGTTCATTAAAATAACATTTTTGCTTGCTTGAAGGACATTCAACGGGCATACAGTGTGTATCTTGGGAGAAGAACTGAAATGAAGGACAGGTATTTGAAAAGAGTAAACAAATGGTCTGAAATGAGATGTTTGGCTTTGATGGATGAAAGCAAGCTTTGCTTTGGTATGATTAAAAATATATTGCAAATACTGCACAGAACACGAAAACAAATACATAGCATAACATAGAGGTTTCATCATTAAAATATGAGCTGATAGCCAGAGAGATGGTACAGAGCAGATCCTCAATGTGTCCAGGACACATGTGGTTGAATATTTGTTGTTATATGCCTTCAGGTTGACTTTGACTTATGGTGACCCAATCACAGGGTTTTCTTGGCAGGATTTACTCAGAGGATATTTGCCTTTGCTTTCCTGTAAGGCTTAAAGAGTTTCACTACCCCAAAGTCAACTAGCAGATTTTCAAACTCTGGTCTCCTGGAGTCTTGAGTCCAACACTCAAACCACTACACCACATTAACTTTCATTGTTTAATACAAGGGAGTATTTACATCATGAGTTGGATTCATAATAAAGAGAAAAATAAATTTCAGTATCCAATACTCTGTGCATTAGTGCAAAGAGGAGGGCTGATATGGATGTGTATCCCTCTCAAATCTCTCAGTTTTCCATTTGAGAAAGGACCAAAACCTACCTAGAAATGAAGGCCGTGTCAGCACAAGCTAGGATACTCCAGGGGCAGCCTGGAGTATCCTGGCTTTGCAGCTAACCCAACCTACCCTTGTTACCCAAGCCTTCATTCCAACACACTGGCAGCTGTCTGCATTGTTTTTCCACTGAGCCACCCAGATTATTTATTTATTTATTTTAGAAGGCCGAGGTTTGAATCTCCACTCGTTCATGGAAACCTACTTTGAGCAAGTCACACACTCTCAGTTTAAGAATAAATCTTGGCAAGAATAAATCTTGGCAAGAAAACTCTGTACATCACCACCATAAATGGGAGTTGACTAAAAGGTATGTGACAATAATAACAGATCTTACTACTGTGGACATAATAGTGTTATTAAAGACAAGATGCCCACCAGAAGAAAGCCAGTGTTGTGAGGAGCTCACTTTTACAGGGTGTTAAAGAACCCATATTTTCCAAAGGTACTGCTTAAAGATTTATGTGTTCTTATTGCATGACAATTTGTGTCCTAATATGCTGGAAGCTACTCCATAACTAGAAGGAAGGTGGGGGGGGGCAGGGGGGGAATCCAAGTTAAAGTCATCAAAGCATGATTGCATACTGTCAAAACAGCCCATGTTAAACCTCAGGGTGAATTATTGTATCATTATTAATACAATAATGAAATGGAAGCATACCCAAGGAGAGCAGTCAACCTTGCTCTCCAGTTAATATAAAAGCTTTTGTTTTTAATTGCAACAACATGTCTTTCTGCATTCCAGAGCTGTGACTTGCCAAAACATGTTCTTTCTAAATGAAAGAAAATGATCATTTTACTCACACACAACAGAGCTAAAATTCTAACAAGCTCATTAAAAAAAGGTATTGACAAGTGTCTCTGTGTTACAATACCCTGAAACAGAGCTCTCTGTTACAACAAGGAGAAGTTAAAAATGCAAAACAAAACATTGATTTTGCTGTGACATTTAACCAATAATTTGTGGCCTCACATTTTATTGCCATAATTTACAGCATTTTTAAAAATCATTGTCTTCTCCAGCTACAGCCCCTGATGTAAAGCAATAATGTAATGCCAGCATGGTTTGGGTTTGAGTGGTTTGAGCATTGGACTATGACTTTGGAGACCAGGGTTTGAACCCTGGCTTGACCATGTAAACCCACTTGGTTTCTTTAGGCAGGTCACAATCTCTCAGCCTCAGAGGAAGACAATGACAAACCCCTCTCTGCCAAGAAAACTCCATGATATGTTCGCCTTAGGGTCACTATAAATCAGAAATAACTTGAAAGTACATACAACAACAAAAAGTACAACACCATAGCAACAACAAGAAAATCTCTACAATAGCCATAAATCCTTCTCATCATTTCGGTAGTTAAATTAAAAACACTAAATAGCATGGGGGGGGGGGGGGATAAATAAAAGCAGCTTTATCTCACATTTCTAAAAGACATCATTCCTAAGGAGAATATCTAGATTAGAACAAATAATTGAATATATGTAATGTGATAAACATGTACGTAAAAATAGTAAACCAATATGATACATGAAATATGTGTCAATATAGTCAGCCCTCGGTATCTGCAGTCTTGCCATCATGGATTCAGCCATCTGCAGAAGGCAAGCCTGTGTTGTCCCCAATGGCAGCAAGTATCACTAGGGGACAATGGCAGTGCTTGTAGAGCCTTCCCCGGCTGCAGGGTCTTGGTGGGGCCTTGGATTCAAGAGCGGGGGAGAGAAGAAGGGAGACCAGTGCCGGGATCCCCAGAATGCTGCCTGCAAGGGTGATGGGTCTTCACTGATGCAGAAGAAGAAGCTGGGCTGGAGGATAAGCTCTTTCACCCACTGGTTGCCCAGCTGGGTGGATGTGTGTGGCTTCCCTAGGTGCCCTTATTGGGAATGGAAGGGCTTTTCCTCTACATTTGGGACTAGGGAGATGTCCCTTATGGTTTTGGAGGCAGAGGCTGGGATGTAGATGTCCCTAATGGCAGCGTGCACACATCTTCACTGGGGACAATGGGGCTATTCCTACTGGCGGTGCAACCATGTGTGCATACAATCTACAAAACATTGTACATTGTAAAAACACAAACACACACCTCTTATTGTTGGCATCTGGAAAATATGGAGCAAAAGAAGCAGCCAATAAATAGTCACTTAGTTGGTTCTCAGACTCTGGATCTCAATATGACTGGGACTTCAACAACCAGAATTCCTGAGCATTGGACATACTGGCTAGTACTTCTGGAAGCTGAGGTCCAAAACATCTGGAAGACCAGTTTGAGACCTACTGCCTCGCAGAACCTTAACACTATGCATTCCATGATGCACCATATGTGTGAGTGAAAACCACAAGTGGAAAAAAAATGTGCCAGAAACATGTAGGGACTGAAGTAAGCAAATGACATGGAAGGAATAATAATCTTACAAATGGAACCAGCTGAAATTCTTACAGGCCAACAGTTCTTCCATGAAAATTTACTGCTGGGGTCTTGGGAAAGGAAATTGCACTTCACTTGCTATGTACAAAATGTTTATTTGATTCTGAACTATCAACCAAAACTCCCTTCTATTTCTTCAGTAGTAGCCTGCATCCTTCATAATGCTTTCTGGGATTTGAGGGTTGTTTTAATTTCAGGTTTCAATTATCTTTTAACTGGCTTTGCAAAATGATTCCTTTTCCATTGCCTCCTCTCTACCTACTCCCTAGTAGTGGGTGGCTATATTTCTATTGCTCTATAAAATGGTGGTTATTTTTTCAAGTGCTTCTTTTTGGGGTTATGGGATCATTTTGAAAATTGAATCAGAATGGAGGAGCTTAACATTCCTGAACAGTAGCATACAGTGGAAAGACAGAGAAACAGTAAAGAATGCAAAAAAGGGGGAATTCTTCACAACTGAGCTAGGAAATTCATGCCCCTCCAGAGTGTGTTACATTGAATCTATCATCTCTGCTGGTTAGAAATGGTGTGCTTTGCATTCCAACAACCTTTGAAGGGCCACAAATTGTCTATCCTTGAGTTGCAGCATAATTCAAATCTTCTTGCTGTTCATCAACCAACACATAAGATCTTTTCTATTCATGAAGCCTCCAGTGGACGATTGCCTGTCACAGCCAGAAGTTATATACTGAATACACAGGACTTTTAAATATTTTACTACCCTTTAATTGTTTGTGCTACATTTGCAAACTGTTGCTGTGAAATGGTATTTTAATACTATAGGTCCATTTTACATTGGCAAAAAGAGGTGTTGTGAAGGCTGCTTGAAAACCCAGCTTTTACATTATAAAATGGGAAAGTGTGCCATGAAAATGCCATTTTGGCGTTTTAAGGGAAAAAACGCGCCTTTAAAAAGTAGTTCGGTTGACTCACTACTTTTTTAAAAAGTGCGTTACAGCGCTAGTACATGTAAAGGCTAAGGTGTACTTGCGCAGTTAAATGGGGCTCTGTTTCCTTAAGGCGCCCATTTAAAGGCTGCGCTGCAGGTGCGGATCAGAATGGATCGTGGGTTGGGAGCATGCGTGGTGTGGACTTCACTCCTAATTAAAACGTTCTATGTCCTCCAGGTGTAAAAGCTGGGGTTTAACCGCGCAGTTTTTTAAAGCTCCCAAACCCTAGCTCCGCCCGTAATCCTAAACCTAGACATGCGCAGTAGCGCCTCTGGGATGCTGACAGTTTTGGTGGCGGATGTTTTAACAGGTGCAGTGATAAGAGGAAACTTTCAATTTTCACACGAACCCCCACACACATTCCAGCGCCATTTCCCACTTGCCTTTGTCCAACTCAGCCGCTCCTAGGGACACTCTTGCCGAGGCTTTGCTGTGGCACTTTGCACAATGGCAGAGACTTCTACAAGTGGCCCAAAAGGGGGGAGAGGGATGTCTTGGTCTCATGCAGAGACCTCAGACCTCATTTCCATCTGGTCAAGGCCCAATATTTTAGAGAAACTGGAGTCCACCTACCTCAATGCGGATACCTATCAGGAGGTGGCCGAAGCCATGAGAGGGAAGGGACACCGGCGGACTTGGGAAGAGTGCCGGCGAAAGTGCAAAGCCTTAAAGGCACAATATAAAAAATATTGAGACAATATGGCCAAAGGTACCCAGGCAGGCCCCCGTCCTCCTTTCTACAAGGAGCTTCATGAGTTCATTAGCAAGGATGGGAGGATCAGACCCCACAGACTGTCCACCAGCGGACAGGTTGTGAGGGTCCCAGTGGGCCAGCCTGCTAGGGCTGAACCTATGGAGGACACCCCAGAACCACAGCTAGAGCCAGAATCAGAGCCAGAGCCTGATCCAAGCCCACAGACAAGCATGGAATGTGCCCAAAATCTTCTGCTGCCTTCTCAAGGTAAGATGTGCCTCGGCTTCTGAGGGAAAGGGAACTAGGGGACATAGGGAAGATGTGGGATCAGGGTGGCCATAGGGGAGAAGTCACTCTGTCCCTTTGTCATGCAGAGGAACGGGAGCAGTCCCCGGACTCTGATGAGACATCCTACAGTCAGCAAGCTGTGGACATCGATGCTCTGAGAAAAAAAGCCCGTGCCATAAAGTTGGCATCTACAGCTTCCTCAAGCAGGCCATCCTCCCGTACAAGCACTGTCTCTGCCACCGTCAGTAGCCACCGTGATCGGTCGCCTGTAGGACAGAGGACTGTGAGAGAGAGCGATGATAGTGAGGGTCAGGAAGCTTTGCAGGGTAAGACATGTGTGTGGCATGGGAAGGGGGGGGTTGTATAGTGGGCCAGTTACAGCAGAGGAACATAGGCGCTGGTGAAGGTTTTTGTTGGCATGATGGCATGTTTTGGGTAGGGGCTACAACGTTTATGTCAGTGTATGCTGTAAGATCTCCTTTGTATGGCTGTGGTGTGTGTGTGTGTTGTGCTTCTCCTCAACTCTTCCTCTTCCTTACATTTGTCCAAGGTCCTGTGTGACATATTGAGGGTGCTTTGAGCGAGAGTTCCTGCATGGCATAATAGGGTTGGATTGGATGCCCTCTGGAGTATGTGCTAACTCTATGCTTTTGTTTATCTCTGGTGCTTCGTCCTATAGAAGGTGCAGAAGGTGCAGCAAGAGCACCTTCAGAAGAAGAAGAAGCACCCGCCAATCCCATAGCTGCAGTGCCACCGGAGGAGCGGCTCGCTGCCATGAGACACAGACGGGTGCGTCGCTCAGCAGCAGCAACATCCGCCAGGGCTATTGATCGTCTCGTTGGTGCCACCTCAGAACACATGACAGCATTCACACAACAGGGAGAGCGTTTCTATCAGCTGAGGTTGAGGAACGTAGAATTTCAAGAAAGAGCAGCCGAGAATCAGGAGAGGGCAGTTCAGCTGCAGGTGAGGGCCCTCCAGAATCAGGAGAGGGCACTTGAGCAGCAGGAGAGGGCCCTCCAGAATCAGGAGAGGGCACTTCAGCAGCAGGAGAGGGCAGTCCAAAATCAGGATAGGACACTTCAGCAGCAGGCAGAATCCATCCAGGAGCAGAGGCGACTCACTTCTGTTCTTGAAGGGCAGAGTGGCCTGCTGGAACAGATAGTAGGGATCTTAAGATCAGGTCAGAGTGGCAGAGTGGGTGGTGAGGAGGAGAGTGTTACCCATAGGGCCATTCCCATGGCTGTAAAGGGGCCATCTGGGCATCAGGGTGGGGAAAGGGGTCGTGATGTCACTCCTGGCCAAGTCACTCTGGATCTGGAGGTCTGTCAGGAAGAACCTAGACAGGAGTTTTCTGGCCTCTTCAGCAGCCAAGTGGCGGTTCCTGTGGCGACTCGTCGCCATCCCAGGCGCAGGGGAGGAAAAGGAGGGAAGTGTTGTGACAAGCACTGAGTTCCCATTAAGCACTGTGGTGTCCTCTACTGTACTTATCTCTCTTCCCAAGGGTCTCCTTCCTTCCCTGCACTTCCTTTTCCACCAGGCACTACACTATAGCTATAGCTAACTCACTAACTCCCTATGGCAGTGATGTTCAAACTGCGCTGTTGATGAGATGTAGGACTTAGGCTTCTGGGAGCTGAAGTTCAACATCTCTTCAAAAGCACATTTTGAACACCACTGTCCTACTTCAAATCTTAACACTAACAAATGGTGAAACAGCGCAGTACCGCAACACCCCCATTCATTCATAAAAAAAGAATTTCATTCATACAAATGGGTCAATGGTGTACTACCGCAATTGCGCAGTTCAAGACAGACAAATTTTTTTTAAAAAATAAACTTTTTTATTTACAAAAACTATGTACACATTATTTACAGGGGAAGGGAAGGGGAAGGAAGGGGAACAGCAAACAAGGGAAAGGGAAGGAAAGGGAAAGGGGGGGGAAGCAGCTTCACAGGGCAGCTGGAGGTGCAGCACCAGGAAGGACTTGCAGGATGTTGTTGAGCAGCTGCAAGATCCTTTCCTGGCCTGTCTCCAGCGCTGCCACCCTCCTATGCAGCAGGTGTTCTGTAGAGGACAAAAGAAAAAAGAGAGAGAAAGAGAGAATGGTTAGGAGGGGACAATGGAGCCACACACCCACTCCCACAGGCAGGGTGTATGGGCATCCCCACTCCCTTCTCCAGTTCTTTGGGTGCCTGCACTCACCTCCTTCCCTGTGGCGCTGGACCTCAGCCATCCCCCTGGGTTGTGGACCCTGGGCCTCGGGTCCCCTCTCCAGATGGCGGCGGCGGCGGCGGCGGCTTGGCCCAGGCTGGTCCTCATTGGCAGCAGCAGCATCCGGCGACGGAGGAGCTGCTGGAAAAAGGGAAGAAAGGGCAGAAGTTAATACAGTGACATGAAGGGAAGGGACAGGACAGGAGTGTTGTGGAGGCTGCAGGCTTGCAACGTCCACCCCCCCCAACCCCTTGGACACTAACCTGCTGCCAGAGGAGCCTGTTCTCTGGGCGGAGGGGCGGCATCAGAGGGCCCTGGCTGTGCTGCATCCTCAGGGAGATCCCGAGCCTCTCCCTGAGGTGCAGCAGTGGGGGACCCCCTGCCGGGCTGTTGGGCCTGCTCAGGCACCCTCCGTCCTCGCCTGGGCTGCATGCCTGCAAAAGCAAAGTGGAGGACAGGCATGAGGACCCATGGAGGACACTGGCAAACAGGAGGGAAGGGTCAGTGACAGGGACACAGGCACAATGAAAGGGGCCCTGACATACCTTGAGGACGGCGATCTTCCCACCGAGGCTCACCGCCCCTCTGCCAGAGGGCCCGAAGCTGTTCGAAATATGGTGGCCTCTTCCGAACAGGCGGATGCGGACCATAGTCCTCCAGGGTTTCAAAGAACCTTCCCTTCAGGTCCTTGAACTTGCTCCGACACTGTAGGAAGGTCCTTTGAAACCCTCGTCGCCGGAGGGCTCTGGCGGCATCCATAAAAAAGACCTTGTTCGGCTTGCTGCTAGAGGCCATCACAATCCGAGCAGCTTGCTCTGGCATGAGGGCCTCCAGGAGGATCTCCAGCTCTTCAGCCTGCCAGTAGGCCCTGCGAACTGGAGGTCTCACCCTGGGAGCCATGGTCGCCGTCCTGAGGAAAAAGACAGGGGCTTTGGACTTTATAGAAATTTGTGGGTGAGGGCAAGGTGGGCAGAGATGGCTTCAGGCCAATGAAGTCCCCTCAGAGCTGAATTTTGAATCTTTCCCCCAATAGATGCCTCTGGGCTTCATATTGTTACAATTGAATGGGCCATTAGGGAAGCCTGAATTTCAAGGGGTATTGATACATTGTCAGAGTAAACGGTTGGCAGTTATGGGCTTGTATCTTTATCTTCCAGGAAATCTGGCGCCAGGCAAACCTATGCATGACCTTCTGTGAGTGTGTTTGTGTGTGTCAAGCCAACAAGCACATGGCTGAGACTGCCCACACAGCAGACCATGAATGATGGGCACACACAGACTGTGGCTGATGAGATACATTTATTCAACTACTGATATGATTATACAAAACAATTATGCTCTGGTATCACAAATGGAGGAGAAGTTCAAGTTCAAATTCTCCCTGTCTGGAAGAACTCTGCCAATGCATTCCTCACTTTGTGCCCTTCTTGTGTGCCAGGGTCATTTTCCGGAATAGGTGCCCCCAGGGTAGGCAACACAAAACGTCGCCTGTACTGCAGCCCCTCATCCAAAACCTTTCCCTTGGTCTCGCAGATGTTGTGTAGGATGACACAAGCAGCGATGATGGGCACCACGCTCTCTTCTGCCACAACAAGTGGTCCTTTCAGACATCTCCACCTGGCCTTGAGACGCCCGAACGCATGCTCCACCTTGACTCTGCACCTGTTCAACCTCCTATTGAAAAGCTTCCGCTTGGCAGTGGTAGGTTTCTTGTAGGGCGACATTAACCATTTTCTGAGAGGATAAGCTTTATCTCCCAGCAGGAGGGGTCCAATTTGCTGGCCCTGGATGGTAATGGTGGGGTTGCCTGGCACAAAGATGCCAGCTTCCATAGTTTCAAAAATGACAGAATTTCTGACCACCCTGGCATCATGAGCTGATCCTTGCCATCCAAGCTCCACATCCACAAAGCGACCAGTGTGATCACATGTCCCTTGCAGGATAACAGAATAGGACCCCTTTCTGTTTTGATAACTCCGTCTCTGCCCCAGGGGTGGCACAATCAGACAGTGGCACCCATCCACAGCGCCCACTACTTGTGGGAATCCAAGCTCAGCGAAACCTTCCATGATCTGTAGAAAGGAAAGGGGGGGAAACAGGTGAATAAATGACAATTTCATTGCATCCATGCAATTACACCACAAAACAACCCACACATGAAATATGCCACATACAGGATAGGATAGTTTGACAAGTGGAAATATGTTTTGGACAGTGCCTTACCTTCCGGGCATCTCCCAAGTACACAGTCCGGGACAGCAGGAGCTTCTCCATGGCCAAGGCGAACTCCAGCATGATTTGCCCTGCAGTGCAAACGCCAACCCCAAAGAGCTCTGAAGTCACCAAGTAGGTCATTTTATGGGCCAGCATGAAGATGGCAATGGCCACTCTCTCCTCCACCGGGATGGCTTTTCTCATCAATGAATCAGATCTCTCCAGTTCTGGACGGAGGATGTCCACCAGCCGGTGAAAGAGGGCACGGGGCATTCGGAAGTAACGCCTCCATCGGCTTTCAGACCAGGTGCGAGTGACTATGACAGACCACCAGTGATCACTTCTCTCCAGCGTCCAATAAAGCCGGGTCTTCCTTTTCTCGGACATAGCAATGCCACCGGCTAATTCACACTGCTCAAGCAGTGAGGCACCAACTGCAGCTATTCTCTCTTCTGTATCATCACTATCATCATCAGCTATCATTTCAGCGGCCACAGCTGTCATTTCAGCAGCCACAGCTGTCATTTCAGCGGTCACAGCAGTCATTTGAGCGGACACACCAGTCATTTCAGCGGACACAGCAGTCATTTCAGTGGTCACAGCTGTCATTTCAGTGGTCACAGCTGTCATTTCAGTGGCCACAGCTGTCATTTCAGTGGTCACTTCGACGATCCTGGCAGCACTAGCGGAGGCAAAGGCGGCAGCTTTGGCTGTGCTTTGAACATTGATGACAAGTGCCGACCACAAAGGAGAGGAGGCATCCATGTTGGTGATGATGCCCACAGTGACCCTGTGCTGACGAATGCCAACGTCACTGGGTCAGTGGCCAGCACTCCTCCTCCTTTGTCTTCTTGCACATGCTCAGTCTGTGGCTGGTGTCAAAATCACTTAGGAGCCCCCTTTAAATCATTTAAAACTGCGCAATTCGCAGCCTCGACCCTCTCAATGGCGCAGTTCAAGCCTCGACCACCGCAATAGCGCTGTTCGCGGCGGTACGAACAGCGCAACAGCGCAATTTGCAGCCGGCAAGGAAAAAAAAAATTAAAATCGCAGTTTAAAGCCGCGTTTATTGCTGCCCATGTAGCAGCTCCGCCTGTATTTGTAGCGTTCTGACAGCTTCCCATGTAACTGCTGAGCCACAAAAAAGACCTCAGATAAGTCGTTCCCACACCCCTCAGTGTAGCAGCTCTGCACTTTTTTAATGCACACCTGGGGCTTGCTATGTAGCTGCTAAGCATTAAGATAAAGGCGACTTCAGGTCACACTTTCTTGCCAATGTAAAAAGCACCATAATTAATTTAATTTTGATCTGAATCAGTATTATCTACTGTGTTTTGATTGGAACATGGGCAGGAAGTTACCTTGCAACCCACTGCTGGGAGAAAGACTGAATCTAAATCAAACCAATCAAACAGATAAAGTTGTTTCCTTGAACCCAAATGCCCATACTGGGACACAGAAGTCACCCTGAACATATTATCAGCAGGAAAATGGTTGCTCCATAAGTAGTAGGTAATGCTAATTCCTGTCAAAAATGATTTATGACCCTTTTGACACCTGTCAAGAATGATTTATGACCCTTTTGACACCTGTCAAAAATGATTTATGACCTGTCAAAAAATGATTTATGACCTGTCAAATTAGATTGATGGATGCCTTGTCAAATTGATGGGTGTGTCCCTCCCCCTGGAAATGGTAAGGCATGACCTCTGGCCCATGTGACCAACCCCCAATTTTTAGGGGGTGTGGTTTGACCCTTCTCCCCCTGACCTCAGGGTTTCCCATTAGCCCATCCTTGAGGTCATGTGACCCCTCTAAGGCCACGCCTCACCACACCCTGGCCCATGGTTTGGTCTTTATGAAAACCCCATGGTTGGCGCTAGCCAACCAGACGGTTGGCTGAAAAGAGGCCTATCCCATAGCGCGAAGCAGCCATTTTTTGTATGCCTAGACATGTTCTGTGGAGGCAACATGGAGACACCTATGCTTATGCCTGGTCCTTCTACAAGCCGGAGAATAAAACCCACCAAAATAACATCATGGCCAAATTATCACGGGCCTGTGGGCTTTTCTGACCCTCCTTTACCGTTGAATACAAAACCTAAAAAGGAAGCTAAAGATCCTGAAAAGACACCCAACATTATGGATTTCATTGACGATTCCTCAGAAATCGAGTGTGATTGCAGTTGCAATTTAAAATCAGTTCTCCAGAACAAGGACGTGCCCCACACTCGATTTCTGAGGAATCTTCAATGCAATCCATAATGTTGGGTGTCTTTTCAGGATCTTTAGCTTCCTTTTTAGGTTTCATATTCAACAGTACCAGAGGGTCAGAAAAGCCCACAGGCCGGTGATAATTTGGCCATGATGTTATTTTGGTGGGTTTTATTCTCCGGCTTGTATGGCTGCTTTGCTCTATGGGATAGGCCTCTCTTTAGCCAACCGTCTGGTTGGCTAGCGCGAACCACGTGGTTCTCATAGAGATCAAACCATGGGCCAGGGCATGGTGAGGCATGGTCTTAGAGGGGTCACATGGCCTCAAGGGGGGGCTAATGGGAAGCCCTGAGGTCAGGGGGAGAAGGGTGAAACCACACCCCCTAAAAATTGGGGGTCGGTCACATAGACCGGAGGTCCTGCCTTACCATTTCCGGGGGGAGGGATACACCCATCAGTTTGACAGGGCATCCATCAATCCAATTTGACAGGTCATAAATCATTTTGACAGGTCATAAATCATTTTTGACAGGTGTCAAAAGGGTCATAAATCATTCTTGACAGGCGTCAAAAGGGTCATAAATCATTTTTTGACAGGAACTACCATCACCTACTACTTCCATATAGTCTATGTTTTTCTTAAGTAAGCTTTGCCCCTCCTTTGTACTCCACTTATTGGTCCAGCCCAAGATGCTTTGCTGTCTGAAGCAAAAAACAAGATGTCCCATCCCAATTCCACATACAGAAGCCAGTTCTACAGACAGTTGAATCTTACTACAGCATGGTCCCTTTCATACTACACAACTATAGCTCTATGATTCCATTTTAACTGCTACAGCTGTATTCTACGAAATCTGTTGATGTGGGGGATCCCTTCTCCAGGGGTGAGTCAACTCCGGCCAGAATACTCTAGTCTGCTCCCCAGAGTGCTCTGGCCCCAAAGCTGCCCTTAATTCCCCCCACTACCTCTTCACTCTGGAGCAACAGTATGAGCAGTATGTAAATATGATTGTGTGTGTGTGTGTGTGTGTGAGAGAGAGAGAGAGAGAGAGAGAGAGAAGCGGTGTCACATTTCACAGATATGTGAGCATAGAGTATAGATTCTCTTGTTCCAGTAGATTGAATTAGATTGATATCTAACCTCTTGCACTGTTAATGTTTCTAGTCTTTGTTGTTGTGTGCATTCAAGTAATTGTGACTTATGGTGACCCAAAGAAGAACCTATCATGGGGTTTCCTTGGCAAGGTTTGTTCAGAGGCAGGTTTGCCATTATCTTCCTCTAGAGATGAGAGTGTGTGATTTGCCCAGGGTCACCCAGTGGGATTTCTATGGCTGAGCAGGGATTTGAACCCTGGCCTCCAGACTCCTAGTCCAACATTCCAACCCCTACACAATGCTGGCTCTCCAGTCTTTAGCAAAGTAAAATCCTGCCCATTATTTTAAGTGCAACCTTAGTGTATTAATGTTTAATCAATGCATAATTAATTCTAAGGTTTTGCCACTTTTAATCTGTCTTCTTCTTCAGAGACCAAGAGAGCAATAGCTGCCTGTAGCTAGTTGTTCAACCTTTCACCTTACCTTTGTACACTCCTTTGTGTACACAACCTTACAATCTAAACACTTTTAGCCTTGTCATTCTCGTCTTTGTATGAATGGTGAAAGCATAGCTGTGCTTTCATTACCTTCACTGGAAACAAGAATTGCCATAAGTTCTCACTTATCTCATTCTATTGTTTGCCATCTTGGAAAATGAGATGTTGTTAGAACAGGTGGAGCTCGACCTTTAACATTTAAACTCTTTGATTTCTTCTTTGATAATTAAGTGGAAATCATGAAAGGGGTGAGAGGTCTGTGAAAGAGAGCTTGGTTTCAGCCTAGCAGTGAAAATGGCAGCAAATTCTCATCTTGTCAATTTCTTACATACTAGGGAATATTATGTTATATCTGTAAATCTCTGAGCAGAGTTCGTTTGTGGAATTGCCATCCATGATGACAGGTCATTGAGATGTGTATTTGAGAAGGTCAGTGTTGTGTAGTGGCTTGAGTACAGGACTACAATTCTTGAGACCAAGTTTTGATTCCCCACTGGGCCATGAAACCCACTGGGTGACTTTGGCCAGTCACATACTCTCAGTCAGGCTGTGGCAAACTTCCTCTGAACAAATCTTGCCAAGAAAACTCTATGATAGGGTTGCCATAACCTGGAAAGGACTTGAAAGCTCACAACAACAATAGAACAGCAACAACAATCCATATAAGACTAGCAGCAGAATTTAGTCCATGATGTTTAACATAACAGATAGTTTGTCCTTGGCAATATGATATATTTTGTTGTTGTTGCATGCCTTCATGTTGTTTCCAACTTATAGTGACCCAAAGGGGTTTTCTGGGGCTGAGAGTGTGTAACTCACCCAAGCTCACCCAGTGAGTTTCCATGGCCAAGTCGGGAATTGGGTGATCCCTGGTCTTCAGAGTCCTAGTCCTACACTCAAACCACTATGCTATATTGGCTCTCAGTACTCATATGATATATATAAATTGTAAGGGTGGTATACCATGGGGTTGCTGTTGAATGCACTGTACATATCTGGACAGTTCACACTAGACCTGAGTATGAGCCCTGTCTCATCCAGACTGATTGCAACATGAATGGGAGAAGGACATATTATTTGCCCCATATGGAAATGATCTATGTAGTATGAAAAGGCCCCTGGTTTAAGGAGTGTTATAAAGATTGTCAGAAAAACCTGGTTGGTTTAATTAAAAAAATTTTTTTTTCCTTTTGCACCTTCAAATTCCCTCTAGGCAATTTGCTTTAGGCAAATTTCAGTGGCAATTCTAGTCTCTAGCCTTGCTAACTTTATCTGTTGCATAGCTATTAGTCTAGGCCTCCCAAGAGGATCTCCACTGATGTTGAGAGAGGTATGACAACACTGGAAACTTAACAACATTTCTATTGATGTAATGGAGAAACATGCAAATCTCCATATTGTGAAGATTATTATTTTTTCCTCCCAAATGTCTTGGATAGTTTAACCAAACAGGAAACTCCAAATTTACCTTTAAGTATCACCTTAGAATTCTATAACTAACTTAATTGTGGTGTATTTTTTAAAGGAAGAGCTGACACTATTTTGAATGTGACATGTTTTGCTACTTCCAAATAACTAGTTTCTCATAATTTTCAAAGGGTAATGAGGGCTTGAGTATGCTTTCAATATATATATTTTTTGCCAGTCTGTATTTTCTCAAAAACACACCTAGCAGGAAGTAGACTCTATTGATGGGATTGATCTCAAAGAAGTTATTTTTAGGACTCAAGGTGTGATGGATAAACATCTAAAAAACCTTGGTGTCTCCTTCAGGTCTTTGTATCATGAGCTACACTGCACCCTAGGGAGGGGTAAGATGCATAGCAGCTGAGCCTCATTCTCTGTTATTCAAGTGAGGCCAAAGCCACCTCTGATAAGGTGGCAGAGCATAAGCAGCAGCAAATTAGGCTGTTTAAGGGCCTGGAGCTCTCAGATATAGGCTCCTAAGATAGTTTTTTGTGGATCTTTCGGGCTATGTGCCCATGTTCTAGAAGAGTTCCTTTCTGACGTTTTGCCACATAGCCTGAAAGATCCACAAAAAACTATGCATGCCGGCCATGAAAACCTTCGACTCCATGCTCCTCAGATACTTTAAAATGTTGGCTTTATTGTTTTGTAGTTTCTTCACTGTCCAGGGCTACAGGCCATCTTTCCCTGACACACAATACATGACACAGACTATCAATATCTACACGTTCTCCAACCATCCCATATGGCAAGGACAGTCCTGATTAATCCTCTGTCATCCCACTTTTTGAGCTGCTTTGAAAATGTCTTAATTTCTCTATTGTCCTTTCACTTTGTCTCTTCGACTTCAGCCTACTTCAGTTGCTGCAAACTGAATTCAAAGATCAATAGTAGTTTGAGCTCCATTAATTCAGATGGTAGAGAAGTCAGGAATAGGCAGAATCTTGTCCTTTCCTTTAGGTTCAGGCAAAAACATCCTGCTGCAGCCTCTTCTAGCTTGTGTCTTCTTCCTCATTGATAACTTTTGCTATCTTGACTACATACTGATGTGAAGATAAGGAACTGTTGATGTGAATGTGTGAAAATATGCAGCAATACACATATTACACTGTAGACAGCTATGGAAATCCACTGGGTGATCTTGAGCAAATCATGCTGTCTCAGCCTTACAGTGTCAAATCTCTTCTAAAAATTTATTTGCCAAGAAAACCCTAGGATAGGGTGTCATATGTCAGAATTGATTTGAAGGCACATAAGAGCAAAGAAACATCACCACTAGTTTTACAATCAGATCCAGAAATATTTTATACAGACCAATGTGATATATAGTGAGCCCTTCTCTTATGCAGGAGATCCATTCCGGACCCCCCCCCCTCCAGCATAAAAGAAAAAATACATATGCTCAAGCCCCATAGGAAGTAATAGGCTCATGTCTACGGCGTGCCGCAGGGTGCATGCCACAGACATGTGTCCCATTACTCCTTCTGGGCATGAGAGGCTTTTTTTCTGGCGTGGCTTCTGCATATGCTGGAAACTGCGCAAAGTACGCCCGCGTATGATGCGGGTGCACTGTAGTATTTAGAGCATTGGAGTAGGAAGGGAGACAAGGGTTCAAAACCCAACATGCCAAACCCATTGGGTGACCTTGGTTAAGTCATGCTCTTTCAGCCTCAGAGGACAGCAATGGCAAACTCCCTCTGAAGAAACTTTCCAACAAAACCTCGTGATAGATTTGCCTTAGGGTCACCGTACATCAGAAATGACTTGGAGGCACAAAGCAGAAGCAGCAGCAGCAGCAACAACAACAACAGGCCTTTAACAGTGAAGTTCAATTGCTGTAAAAGTTTGTAACCAGGATGGTGTTGTTTTCTTTTTAAAGAGACTTTAAATTATTTTTGACCTATTTTTGTTTTAATCAATCTGCTTTATGATTTAGCTTGTATTTATTTTATTGTTAGTTGTCTCATTTCTTGGGAAGAGCATTAATCAGCCCACCAAACAAACAAACGAAGAACAGGCCCTTGTTGTCACTTGCAGTGACCACATCTTAATGTGATCCTCTTGGAGAAGGAGCTCCATCAGGCACTGTTTTTTCCACACTTTTTTGTTATTGCTGTTGTTTTAAAGCACATTACTTGAGACACTTCGCACGATTATTGTATTTTATGTGATATTTTCAGAATGCTGGCTTTCTTATTTCTTTCCATTTTAAAATGGAAACATGAGTATTCAAGGTTTTCCAGTGGAGACGTGACCCACTTTCTCTTGTTAATTGACAAGCTGAACATTTGCACTGTCTCTCGTGGGGCCACTTTGAATGAGGATATTGTTTCCAAGCCAAGCCAAGCCCTGACCTGACTCAGGCAGTGACCTGACAAAAAACAAACCAGTTATACCTCGCAAATCATGGAACAAACACTTCAACAACAGTGGTGGGAGTTGTGTGGGGTGGGAATGGAGGGAGATGTCATGAGGCAGCCCCCCTATCTTTGTATTCTACTCAGTAAAAGCTGAGTTTGCCATTTCTGATTAATTAGTGTGAAACTGTGCAGTGATGGAACTGTGTTCCAGAAGGAATCAACCACTGTGTATTGGTTAAATAACTTTGTATTGATTGCTTCAACTAAAAGAAAAAAAATCTTCATGTTTGCTGATATTTTCTACTGCTGTCTCTGTTTAAAAATCTCCAAAGACAGAGACTCCACCACACTCCAAGGGAGTGTGCTGCACTGTTGAACAGTTCTTAATATTCCAGTTTGTTAAAAAGCATTGCAATTGGGTTTCACAGAAGATGCTCTGGTCTCTTTTGATATGTGCCCAATAATGGAAGTTCATGCATTGCTTGATGCAGCATAATCTTCCTACAAACAGAGTGACTCCTTCCATCACTGGAAAGCCTTTGATCCAGAAGAGATTTTCCATTGACTGAACAAAACAGGGAGATAGCAACCTCTGCTTATTCCAACTTTCCCTGCAGTCCCTTGTGTCTCTGTGGCTGCATGTGCATTGTGCAAATAATCCAGGTTGAAACCCCTTTAACTGCCATGGCTCAATATTGTGAAATTCTAGGATTTGCATTTTCTTGAGGTACCAGAACTCCCTCACAGAGAAAGCTAAATATTTCCCAAAACTAGCAATCCCAGAATTGCATAGCACTGAGCCATATCAGTTAAAGTGGTGTCAACTGGATTATTTCTGCAGTGTAGATGCAGCCAATGTGTACTTTTGTAGGACGAGAAAGACAGTGCCTACTACCTTATCATCTCTGTCCAGGCAGGCAGCTCAGTGGATTGGACGAGGGCAGACCAATCGAGAAAAGTGACAGTGGCCAGGAGGATATGATCCTGTTGGTGTGTGTGTGTGTGTGTGTGTGTGTGTGTGTAAAGGATATCTTTCCCAAAGGTAGCCCAAAATGTAGTGCCACCACTGAAAAATTATTTCCCTCCATGACTTTGCCTAGATTGTGCTGTTCTGGAAACACATGGAAAGAGTCTCCTAGGGAAACAATATCAGAGTTTGTAAAAATTACTTATTTATGGTAAAACTTTCAGACTCCCACTGTGAGCATGGCCAGTGGCCAATTAAAGCTCTCAATACACAATGACTGCACTGAGCCCAAACAAGAATGTTATATCTAAAAGCAAAGTGTTGCTTAGTAGATCTTTTGCTTCTTCAGAAAACTCTCCTCATGAAATCCAATAGATTTTTTTCCCTATTGATTTTGGCTGCTGTATTTTTAGAGGACAACTACCTTACATCTTCAGGCATAAAGGAAGGATTCTGACTAGTAGGGGGAACTTATTTGTGGTGTAGTGTTTCTGGTTAATGAGGATAGCATGCTGAGCTTTCCTGCATTTGGTGCTATTAGAAATTAGACTAACATCAAAGGGCTTTCATTATTATCCTAGCCCAAGTATAGAATATTTTAATTTATGACACTAGGAAGCTTGAGGGAGATTGCTGCCTACTCAATGCCAGGGGAATCATGCTTATTTTGAAAAATGAAAATGAAAGCAGAGCGCTTTTGAAGTGGTTAGCCACATTTTCCCCCCTCTAAGCATTGCCAGGAATAATGGGAACATTTCTCCCAGAACCTGTAAAACAGCTTCAGTTCCCACCAAATGACTAAAAACGGAAAGAAAGAAACTCATAGCCCCTTCTGATGCACAGGAATTGCTATACTACTTTCTCAAGGTCTTCTTTTTGCCTTCTTATTCTTGCCTTCAAGAAAAAGAAAGAAGGAAGGAAAGGAAGGTTAGCATTGGCCTAAATCCTATTTCTAATCCTGACTAGAGTAGAGACATTAAATCAACTGGCCTTTTGAAGGCTGCTCCCAAGTTGTGGAACTCCCTTCCATGGGAGTTTTGGTTGCCTCCCTCTCTGGTGTCTTTCTGTTGAAAGGCAAAGACCTTTTATTTAGATAGGCATTAGGTTTTTAACTTGTTGCAGCAGATGGCATTTCTAATGGGGGTGTGGTATTTTTTAATTTTCTAAATCAGGGCTGGAATGCATGATTGCAACTATAAATGCAGAAACTAGAGTTATGCATCTGTGACTGGTTTGTATTCACAATCCCTTTGCATTCAATAGGGCAAGGAATACATTGTTGTTTTTCTCTTGCTTTGTGCCTTCAAGTCATTTCTGATTTATGGTAACCCTAAGACAAACCTATCATGGGATTATATTGTCAAGATTTGTTCAGAGCAGGTTTGACGTTGCCTTCCTTTGAGGAAGAGAGATAAGTTTACCTCATTGCGTTCTCAGAACATTCTCAGAACGGTACAAAACCGGAGCGGCCACTTCCGATCCCATCTGCTCCCGTTTTGTACCATTCTGAGAACATTCTGAGATCATTCTCAGAACACAATGCGGTAAACTTAAGCGTGTGTGACTTGCCCAAGGTCACCCAGTGGGTTTTATGGCTGAGCTGGGAATTGATTCCTGATCTCCAGAGTCATAGTCCAACACTCAAATCACTACTCCATGAAGGAATATATAGGGATGATTAAATTCCCCCAGTACTGACTTACTGGGCAGCAGCTGTTGCAAATGACAGGACTCTGTTCTCCTGACAATTTTGGCATAGCAGACTAATGTCTACAGCTCCTTCTGCAAACCATCTCAGTGTGAGGAAGAATTCTGACAGGGTCATGGCTTCTGACTGTTGCTCTGGAGATCACTCATCAGAGGAGGTGTAAATGTCATTTTGCTGTATCCTGATTGATGGAAGAACACATCCCCGTTGGGTGCAGCATCTGCTGCCTGGTAAGCCAGGATGGGGGTCAGGCGAGGAAACACTGCTTAGCTACATAACTAGGGTAGTTACGTAACTGAGTTGCTGATGTAGGGTTGCAGCTGTTTTCTTTCAAACTGTTAATGTGTTTTTAAAACAGGATTGTGGTTTAATTCATTTTTTAAAAACCTTTTGTATTTTTTTAAAGTTGGACATGTTTTACATGGTTGCGAGCAGCTTTAAATCCTGGGAGAAAGGTGGGATATTAAATAAATAAACAAGGTAACCAATGTGTTACCTTACCATTTAACAAGTGAGACTATGGATCTACTCTAGCTGGGACTAACCAGTAAGATTCCAATGATCATCTCCAGTACCCCCCGGATACAGAACCTAGAAATGGTTTTTAAAATATATTTTTAACTACAAATCCTATTTCCCAACAGACCAGGCTGATGGGGGGGGGGGGGGGGTGGATTCAGAAGATGTAATTTTAAAAAAGTATTTTCCTCAAAGTTCATTTTTGCATTGGCAACTCCTGTGCTTGTTTGTGAAAAGGACAAAGAACTTGTGCTCACATATTGATGCTGGTGACCTATAGAAGGTCATGTTCCTATATCTCATGCCACTCCAGTCTGGGATAAACTGTCATTTCCTGCTTCTATCATTACAATCAGTGATGCAAATTAGGTTGCTTTACCATCAAGATTACTGTAACCCTCCTTCACCTATAAATAGAGTTGCTCCCTTTTAACTTGGGAAATTATGGGCTAAGCACCCACTTGCTATGTAATGAGGCAGATTTTTAGCTATAAAATGTGAAGTGGGAAAATGTTGTCTTCCTATTTTGTACACAGCAATTTCAGTTTGCAGAAAAATTAGGACAGGCTAAAAGAACATCATGAGGTATTAGCATTTATTAATTTACTGATTTATTTGCAATGCCACTTATTTAATTTAAGACATCAAAGCTTATTGCTAGAGAAATGTTCTGATGTCACTACATTCATATTTTGAAACATAAGTAGGAGTATATAAAACATATTCATAATCACTATTTTTCCTTCTCAAACACACATGCACACACACACACACACAAACCAGGATCAAATTCTGTTTCTATTATTTATGAAGAAAGATCTTGAAATATGAATAAGCCTCTGTTTTATTAACTTTTAAAAAGCTGAATTGGTTTTTGATTTCTTTATTTCGCTTATATGTTACCTTTCTCCCCAAAGGTACCCAAGGCAACTCACAGATTAAAAAAAATTACATTAAAATTTAAAACAGTTAAAATCATCTAAAAACAATATAAAATTACATTTAAAATATAACAGAAGTTAAAAGGCAATACACATGCTCAATATAAAACCACCATGACATGCACTTATGTTTTAAATGTTTGCTTAAATAAAAATGTCTTAGCCTAGATAGGTAGGCTAAGGAGACAGATCTTGTATTACTTATAATGGTGAAGACTGTTGTAAAGCGAGATGACGAAGACTGAGGACTTTATCACACAAACCCTCTTCTTGCCATGACCATGTGAATGAAGGGAAGTACATGCCTACAAGCAGTGGCATCACTAGGTGGATGCAGAGTGTGTGGACCACACCAGGTGACACCCCAAGAAAGGTGACACCACTGCTGCTCAAACAGCTGTATTTTGGCAGAAATATTGTGGCAATTGCCTGTATCTCTTTAAAATGTGTTAAGAGATGGTGGGAGTAAGGTGAAGTTCAGTGGGAGAAGAAAAGAGGGGCTCCACAATACAATGAGATATCACAGTGGGTGACACCAACATTAGGGATGCCACTGCATACACATTTGGAAGCACCTCCTAGCACATGTCCCTTCATTGGCATGACTGGCTTTGCACTCTCGACTACCCTCATCCTAAACCCTGCCTCCATTCCCTATGATCTACCCAACATGTATGTGCATGGTTTGTTTGTTTTAAAAAAAAAAAACAATTCTGGAGTGATGCTAATATGATTAAAATATATAAATAAAATTAAGTTTTTAAAAGGCTGTTCTGGATTCGTGAAAGACTGTGTGTGTGTGTGCAGAGGGGACACTGACATGACTGCACAATCCCAGATCTGCCACAGGAGTAACTTACCACATGTGTACTTCCACTATACCGCTAGAGCTTACTGATGGGTTTTCCCATCAATAGCAAGGTGTAGGCTATTGGAAGACAAGGCAGTGACAAGAGGGAGATGGTGTTGTGCAATAAGTATTGTCAAAGGTGCTATTATCAAACTTTAAGATGCATGAAATAAATTCCTGAGTGATGTTTGCCCCTGTTCCTTCAACAGGACACTATAGTTGACTAGTTATCATGGTTTACTGTGAACATCCAATGACCTACCTCCCTTTCTTCTTTTCTTCCTTCCTTTTTCTTTCTTGGCCTGAATCCTTTTTCTGCCATGTAGTTGTGTCTTTCTGGCCATTGTTCAACAGACATATTCAGTTTGTTGTACAGACTGAGTATCCCTTATCCTGAGTCCAAAATCTCTGAGTCTTCCACCTACCCTAAAACTTGGAAACCCTAAATCATGAGCTATTCCTCCCTGCCTCATTTGTCAGATTTAACACAATCTATTGAGAATAGCAGGAGCAAGATATTTAACTTCTGGGG
Source organism: Urosaurus nigricauda (assembly GCA_034509955.1). Lineage (NCBI taxonomy): Eukaryota > Metazoa > Chordata > Lepidosauria > Squamata > Phrynosomatidae > Urosaurus > Urosaurus nigricauda. The sequence continues at coordinate 351,480,700 of JAOEGL010000001.1, read as the reverse complement.
TTATGTTTCACCATATGAGGAATTTCTAAAGGAGAATCTTCTCCCAAGTACCCTTAATGTACGTTTTATTTTAGTAAAGTGAGAGACAGATGGATAACCAAGATTTAAACATATATATTTACAACATCACATTCTGAGAATGTATCTATAAGGAGTACACATACTGGGGAGACAAAAAGGCTACCAATTCATTATTATTTTGTTATTGTGTGCCTTCATTTCCAACTTATTGTGACCCTAAGCCAAGCCTATCATGGTGTTTTCTTGGCAAGTTATGTTCTGAGGGAGTTTGCTCTTGAGTTTCTGTTTTCTGTCTCGCTGTCTTGAGTTTCTCAAAGCCAATTCCATCCTGGACCCTTTTCAGTCTGGTTTCCGCCCACAGCACTCTACAGAGACAGCCCTCACCAAGATCTCAAATGATCTCTTGCAGGCCAAGGTGAATGTCCTCTACTCTATTCTCATTCTTCTTGATTTGTCTGCACCCTTTGACACTGTGGATCACTGTATCTTGATTGATTTACTTTCTGACCTTGGGTTCTCCAACTCTGTTCTTGACTGGTTTAAATCTTACTTGTCAGATAGATCTTTTGCAGTGGTCACGGGTGGTCAGACTTCCTCCTCTGTTCCCTTATCTGTTGGAGTTCCCCAGGGCTAAGTCCTGGGTCCCCTTTTGTTCTCTCTATACACATTGTCCTTTGGTAAACTCATCAATTCTTTTGGTTTCTCCTATCATCTGTACGCTGATGACACTCAACTGTATCTTTCCACCCCTGACCTTTTGCTGGGGCTCGAACAGCAAGTTTCATCATGTCTAACTGCTATCTCTCAGTGGATGTGGTGTTGGCTCTTGAAGCTCAATATGTCTAAGACAAAGCTTCTCGTCTTTCCACCTAAGCCCACCCTTCAATACTCCTTCTCTGTCTCTGTTGACGACACTTCTATTCAATTGGTCCAGCAAGCCCACAGACTTGGTTTCATTTTTGATTCCTCTCCATTATTTATTCCCCAGATCCAGGCCACTGCCAAAACCTATAGATTCTCTCTTTATAACATTGCTAAAATCTGTCCATTCCTCTCAGCTTCTACTGCCAAGACTCTTGTCCATGCCCTAGTGGTCTCGCGACTAGATTATTGTAACCTTCTTCTGACAGGGCTTCCCATCTCTCACCTCCATCCTTTAATCTCTGTCCAGAACTCATTTGCATATATTATCACATTTGCCTGCTGCTTTGACCATGTTTCTCCTCTTTTATCCTCCCTTCACTGGCTCCCCTTCCCCTTCCGCATCCAATACAAGCTTTTGTTGTTGACCTTCAAAGCCCTCCATGGACTGGTCCCTCCTTACTTATCTGAACTTCTTTTTCCTTACATTCCTATTCATACCCTCCATTCTGGTAGTCAAGGTCTCCTGTCTCAGCTGAGGATTTTCACTGCCCTGTCCCAGATTTGCCCCTTCTCACTTGCTGCTCCTCACTCCTGGAACCTTCTTCCCCCACATGTGTGCCTCATCACTTTTCTAACTAGTTTCTAAACTGAGATAAAGACTATATTATTTAGGGAAGCATTCCCAGAAGTGTGACCTTGTCTGCCCCAGGATACCTCATTTTAACTGTGCATTAAGAAGCTGAGCCCTCCCTCCAGTCCATCTGCCTTGGTCCAGGCCTCAGAGGGAGAGAAGAACTACTGGACCTGATCCCCTTCCCCACCACAATTCCCTTCTGTGTCGTGTCTCTTTAGATTGTAAGCATGAAGGCAGGGAACCATCTGATTAAATGATTGTATGTACAGTGCTGTGTAAATTTACAGTGCTATATAAATAAAGGTTAATAATAATAATAATAATAATAATAATAATACCTTTCTCTGAGGCGGAGAGAGTGTGACTTGTTCAAGACCACCCAGTGGGTTTCCATGAGTGGGGATTTGAACCCTGTTTTTCATAGCCATAGTTCAGTGCTCACCAGGCTGGTTTGCCTCATTATTATTATTTCAGTTAAATGCAGCTGCATTAATGCCAGGAACAGTCACAACTGTATCATTAATAAAACTTTCTGGTAATTCCAAAATGGAAAGAAAAGAACTGTTCTTTAATAAACTGGCAACCCAACTGACCATAAAAACAATTACTAAAGGAAAAAGGCATTACTATTTAATACAGCTTCATCTAGCAAGATTAGAGTCTGAGTGGGTGGCTTTTTGGATCCTGTGTGTATTAAAAAGTATGTTCCTGGAATGGTGGCTTAAGCAACAGGGATTTCATTCATCATATCCTTTTGTCCTCATGTTTCTTTTTCTTCTGATCTTTTTAAATGTTTGGAACACTATCCAAGCCAGGTGCCTCTAAATAAGAATGGCAATGCTTGATGCTTGCCTAATGCCAAGGCAGAGAAGTACTTACAGAACAATATGGACCTGAATGCATATCCATCTATGAGTGTCAACTGAATTTAATGGATGTCTGTTTTGCTGTAAATGGAAATGCACAACACATCCCAAAACAGAGATGGATGAGTTTGCTTGGGGGAGTATAACTATGAGTAGTTCCCAATCTGCATGGCCATTAGCCGTGCTGACTGGGGATTTTGGACGCTATAATCCCAAAAAGTAATTTCTCCAAGCTCTGTCTCAGACCATCAGCTACCAACTAGTTTAACATAGCTGCAACTGAATCTGAGCCCAGGCTCCTGCATCGTGCAATCTTGTGCTGAAAGCACAAGTGCTGAAGGTGGATTTCTTGACCACCCAAACCAGTATTTACAGAAGGATCCTTCAACTTGCACACTTTCTTGGCTTCTTTAGTACAGTTTTCAACTGAAAAAGTTTAATTTTCCTCATGTCTGTTTCCACACAATATAAAAATGTACATATTTAAAATGTGTGTCTTCTTAAACATAAAAAACATACAAGCTGTATGTGAAGAATGCATTAAAATAACATGTATTTCATGTACACACACACTGAGAGAGAGAGAGAGAGAGAGAGAGAGAGAGAGAGAGAGAGAGAGAGGAATAGAATGGACTTAAGAATGAACTCATTCAAAATTGCCTTGGATGGGATTCTATGATTCTAACCTATGACATGGGGCCCAAACTTATTTTGATGGTGAATGCAGGATAGTAAGCCAAAACAATGAAGGAAAAAAAATACACCCTTTTATATTGCCCTTTTATATTGTGCAACTATATCACTATGATTCCACTTTACCTGCCTTGACTGTATCCTATAGAATCTTGGTGTTTGTAGATTGATGGGGCACTAGAGGTCTTTGGCTGAGATTTCTAAACATTCATCTCTGAGCTTCAGATTCCAGGATGAAGACATGGCAGTCAAAGTAGAATCACACTTCTATACTTCTGTAGGGTGAAAGAGCCCCTGGACTTCCCCCCCAAAATTGGCATATGTTCCTGATGAAACTTAGGACACTGAGAACCAGTGTGGTGTAGTGGTCTGAGTGTTTGCATGTCCAAACAGGGATTCAAACCCTGGTCTCCAGTCATACTGAAATCTGTGTTCATCCTTGGAAACCCACTGGGTAATTCTGGGCAAATCACACTCTCTTTCAGAATCAGATGAAGGGAAATGCAAGCCTTCTCTGAACAAAACGTGCCAAGAACCCAAGATAAGTTCACCTTAGGATCACCATAGGTCAGAAACAACTTAAAGACACACAACAATAATCAATTTAGGAGTCATCATATAAAGTGAGAGTCAACTTATGTATTAATAACATATTAAACAGGAAGGAGAGAGTCGAAGTTAGAGGCAGTTCTCATAAAGGAGAGATAAATATTGGGGTTCTCCTAGCATTATGACGGAGAGAAAATGTGTCCCTTACATGTTCTGTTAAGATTCTCTGCAATGAACTAAATATATATTTTTCTTCTCTTTGAATGATAAATTCTCCATGCTCATTGTGGAGGGTGTGAACAGTACATCATTCTCTGGAGAGATCTCAGAAAAATGTTTCCATTTTCTGTGTTCAAATTTTATTAATATGCCTTTGTTAGTTGCTATTAAGGAATCCATTTGGCAATCCAGTCCTTGGCATTAAGGAAATAACAGAAACATTGGGTTGTGAAGAATATTACTGACATTCATGAGGGGATAGTAATAACAGGAACTTGTCCGGATTAGATGGTAAGCTCCAATTTATTTTTTCATTTATTTTAAATTTATAGTGAGGGCCTGCCTGACCAAAAATATAGAAACTGAAGGCTCTGAGGACGAGAGAGAACATTTGGCATTATAGCAAAAAAACTTTGACCAGACTTCACTGCCATGTCCACTACAAAACTGCACTAATGTAGTTGGGAAAAGATTGTCTATGAGACATTTGGCCCATCTCAAAATAACAAGAGAGGCATTGATGGTTGCCATATGTTTTCTGAATACAAAGAAGGTGAAGAAACCCTCATTGAGCAGTTAACTCATCGGTGCTTTTATTATCCCAAAACCCTGACTACCGTACTGTATTTACCGGTAAACTGCACTTCAAACAAATTTAGAAGTTTTAGGCCATCTTCTATAACAAAGATGGGCAGCTTATGGCTCTCCAGATGGTCTGTCACCATTAGCTGTGCTGGCCAAAGCTGATGGAAACAGCAGTCCCACAACATTTGGAAGTCCGCAACTTGTGTTCTCCACCAATGTTCCTAAGCAGGGGACAGAGGCCACTGGTCAATTTTGTTGGTTTTCAGCTGATACTCTCCTTTTGGAGTTGGGGGGGGGGGGGTGAGGCAGTGGAGGATGCAAACAGCAGCATCCGTGAGCAGTTTGGGAGGGCTTTGGCTGATTACTTTTTTTGGTATGTTAATTGTTATGTAATTTGGTTGTTAATTTTATTTTTTTGTTATAATTACTATGTATTTTTTGCTGTTGCTATAACTGCTATGCATTTTTGCTTTGTTAATTGTTACGTATTTTGCTTTGCTAATTTTATTGTTACAAAAATTTCTATGTATTTTTATAATTGTTATGTATTTTATTAGTTATTGTTATTGTTAATTGCTATCTGATATTATTATTGTTATTGGTATTGCTTAATGCATTGCCATTTGTTTTTGAATTCATCTATATTGTTATTCTGTGTATAATCCCCACTGTTGTAAGCCACCCCTATTCCCAGTGATTGGGCAGCATATAAATTATTATTATTATTATTATTATTATTATTATTTAAAAGAAATCACCCAAAAATTGCCACCCTTGATTTAAATTGTTTTGCAGGAGGTCCAATGTGCTTCAAAGTACTTTCAGAGGGCTCCTAAGGGCTGCATGCCACCTACATCTGCACTTTGCCTGCTCCATTTCCAAAGTATAAAAATAAAAGCATGTCTTACTGTTTCGCAATTACACCAGGTAGCAGCCATTTAGGGGTTCTGGTGCTTCTAGTTTGGTGCTCAAGATGGATCAGTGGACTTCAAACTGTTACAGATAGCTTCTTTTATATACCACGTCATACTGAACTAGCAGTGTCTAAGCAGTTTACAATGTAAGCTACTCAGGCATGGCAGCCTCAGAGGCCCCATCCCGCTGCTTCCGAAGGCCACAGGAAAGCGGCAAACTGCCATTTCCCCATGGCCTGAAAGTGGGGTGCAGCTGGCACCCTGGGTGCTCACTGCATTTCCCCCCGGGTCCTTGGCGCGGCTGTTTAAAGGCCACGCCAAGGACCCAGCACCAAAAAGGAGCTCCATTTCAGAGTTCCTTTTTGTGCCATAGGAAGGGCGTGCTTGGTGCCCTCCTGCGGCATGATGTTGCGGCGCAATGTCATCTAAATGCTGTGTGCTCCATGACAACATCATGGTGCGCCTGTATGGACACCGCCATTTTTAAATGGCAGTGCCCATACGCTTTATGGTTAAGGAGGGTGCGGACGCTGTGCCCTCCCTAACTCTAAAGACACCCCAAAAAGCTGTAAACATGGCTTATTTTGCGGGTCTAGATCAGGCCTATGAGTCTATGATTCTATGAAGGCACACAAAAACATATGAAAGAGCCACTGTGATATTCCAGTTTTCATGCTTTCCTTTTCTAACACCTATTTTGCATCCCAAAAGATAAAACAGAAAGAATTTGCTTCCAGTTTAAAATTAATCACATTTCTTTATAATGTAATTAGCACAAGATACTATAGTTTATTTCAATCATAGTTTAGAATAAGACAGAATCTGAAATCACAGCTTGAGGCATCTTATTGTCACTAACTATAGTTTACACAAACCACAGTTCCCTCATTTGTACATCATAGGGAACTGTGATTTGTTGAAAACTGGAAGAGGAAATTGGAGACAGAGAGAATAAGAAAGATGGGAAGATGTATAAGCGCAAGGGATGTCATGGCTCTTTCATATAGCAAGAGATGACATGGCAGGGGGTTGGACAGGATGGGCCTTGTGGTCTTTTCCAACTCTATGCTTCTATGAAATCATGGCCTCCTATTATGTCTGAAGTACCTCAAAGTGCCATTGGCTAAATCACAACAAATCAAATTAAAATGGTAGTGTGAGCAAATGAAGCCAAGGAGGAAGACAATGGTCTATAGAGAACTATACCAAATTAGCATGAATATGTTTGCATGAAATGCTAAAATGATTAAAAGTGGGAGGTATTCTTTAGTGATCAAAACAACTAACAGGAAACTGATGTATCCATTTTCCAAAGAGCCCTAACCATACTTTGGAGCATTAACAGAAAAAAGCAGTTTCAGAGACAGGTAGATCCCAGGTTGTTTAAAGTTTTTTCCTTTGCTGGTGATGAATGGTTCCATTGTTCAGCTAGTAAAGGCACCCCCAGTGAACCTCGTATTTCTTTACCATGTTAAACTTCAACATCCTGCAGGTAATCCATTGTTAAACATTGTACCCATTGCTCCTGGAATGAATGTTGTTTTCCACTGTGAGCAATGACAGAAACACTTTATAATGATCTCTTCATAGGATGCAGTTCTTCACAGCCGACTTCAGATCTCAGTATAGCATCATACTTTTCAGAAGCTTGCCCAGGGCAGTATCCTGTTTACACAATGTACTCCTTTTAATCATTTCGGGAGTGTGCTCAATTTATTTTCACATCATTCTTTGCCCTGAAATTTACCATTTATAAACAACTTTAAACTATAGTTGCCCTTTTCAAGGTCGGATAGGGCAGGCGTCCCATCACCCTCACCTCCAGCTATAAAGTAGCTCAGATGTGTCATCTGACTTGAACCAATAAATAATAAAGACGGATGAAAGCAGCTCTTAAGAGAACCTTCACAATATATTACATTTGCACAGTTTGCCATAATGACTGGCCATTAAGAAGAGAAACAAAGACAATTTATTTTTAGCATGTATTCAGCTGTGCCTGGAATCTGACAAATATTAACTTGCTCTCCCTCCTTCCCTCCCCTTCTCTCTCTCTCTCTCTCTCTTTCTCCCTTCCTGTCTCACACAAACACAGACACACAATCTCAGGCAGTATAGATGGTTGTTGATGCCACCGTTGCTTTATGAGTTTGCCTGTAACATGTACTTAATTGCTTTTAGATGTATCAACGGTGGTTATGATTAAATTATTCCTTTATTAATTTCTCTGTGTTGAAATTCACTTTATTAGTTTTGGCCCAGCTTTTTAATCTATTAAGATAATTTTAAATTGTGAATCTGATATATTCTAGTATTTTAGGTGGTAAAAGGTTATTTTTAACTTATAGATGTTATTGGATGTGTAGAACTCTCAAACTTTTCACCTCTCTCCATTTGTATGTACTGTCAAATCTCACCCTGTAAAATGTCATCCTGCAAAATTAGGGCAGGACACTTTTGGAAATAGTTGTTAAGGCTGGTTTCAGTATTGTAGCTGCTGCTTTTGTCTCTTTTGCTGCCATCTAATTTGCTTTGTATGATATATTTTTAATTTCCATTTTAATGAATGCACAGGACATATTAATTACAGCAGATTTTCAAGATACAAAGGAAATCAGCAAATACATTGTCACCAACTGTTCCACTATTCCAGACGTAAGGGTTATATTATTGAGCTACTGCACCCTATCCAGAGCCTAGTTGTTCACATTGCTATATTTCTGTGCTCCTGAGGAAGTTTCTATTCATGAACAGCCATTTCTGGAGACAAGCACTTCCCCTGGGCACATCTAACTAAACTTGTGGCTTTGGGCATTGGCATTCTCTTGGCCTGGATGGGGGTTCAGATTCCTTTTTGGAGATGAGTTATAATTGAGGGTCCTGGGTTTGCAAGACTCCTCATCAGTCTCTAATTCTAGTGATTCCACTCCTCTTCACTGGAAGAGCTTTTGGGGGAAGGCATGACAACTCTTTCTTTGTCAGCTTTCAGATATGAAGAAATCTTCTAAAATTTAGTTGTTGTGATGGGCCACCATCAAGTGGTGGACAGGTGAACACCATTCAGAGCTTTGTAAAGTTACTTGGTCATGCTGGCTGAGAGATTTTGGGAATGCAGTCCAAGCCAGTAGACTATAATAAGTGGAACAATAGAGCTACAGCTGAAGATTAAGAAAAGAAATATAATGACCTGAGAAGATTCACATAACTTTGATTAAAGATTTTCTATACCTTGGCTCAATTATTAATCAAAATGGAGATTGTAGTCAAGAAATCAGGAGAAGACTAAGACTTGATGTTCTTGATATACAATGTAAAGATATATCACTAAATACCAAAGTTAGAATAATTGATGTCCTTATATTTCTGATTTCAATGTATGTTTGCAAAGGATAGAAACTAAAGAAAGTGGACAGAAAGAGAATAAACTCCTCTGAAATATGGTATTGAAAGAGACTTCTGTGGCTGTTATGGACTGCCAAAATGATAAATAAATGGCTTGGAGGGAAAAAAAATCAAGTCTGAATTGTCATTGGAAGGCAAAATGGCTATACTGAGGCTATCATACTTTGAATGTATAACAGGGTAGCACAAATTATTGGAAAAAAACAATTATTTTCATAAAATGGAAGGCAGTAGGAAAAGAAAAAAGACCACGTTATAGCTGGATGGACACAATAAAGAAAGCCATCTCCCTAACTTTGCAAGGCTTAAGGAGGACTCTTGGGATTCTTTCATTCATAGGGTCACCATAAGTCTAAGCTGCCCTGATGGCCAAAAATGTCAAAATCAGTAAATTCCCCAAAATATAATACAAGCTGGAACTCCCATTCTCTGTTCTTAGGCAGCCTCACTCCCCTTCTTTCCATTGGCAACTCCTAGCTCTAGAGTCCCCCACACCATGCACATTTACTTCAGAATAAATCCCGCCAAACTCAGTAGGACTTATTATGGACTGGAGATGTGTAGGTTTTCTCAGTAGGATTGCAGAGATGCAGCAGCACCCCTTACTACCATTCACTTGTATTCCCCACGAATACAAGAGGCATCTTGTACTGGAGGAAATTTAATTAATTTAATCACCCACTAATGAATTGCTCTTGTTTCAAGACAACACAAATAAAAAGCCTGAGGCAGTTGCTTTTCTAATAGTTGGGCCAACCCTGCTTCTGTTAGAAGAAAGAAATCTCTAAAGATATAGCCCCAGTTACTAGACATGGAATTGTAATACGGTGAGCTTTTATTGTTTGCACAGCTAAACCATCCAACATGGTTGTACACTGGAATGCCTCCCTAGGATCAGGCTGATTGTTACCATATGCATGTTAAAAATTAATGGGGCATTGCTAATGGATTAACTAGATGATACTGATGGTCGTATTCAATGTTTCACTATATGCATGCTTTTATGCTTTACTTGTTTAAAAACATTGTAATCTGCCCATTCCTCTGGGGATAGAAGTATCATTTAAATAAATACTGACATGCCCCATGTGCAGCATTATTTAGCATAAGTGTATGTTAAGCAGTATGTTATGATAAGTGTCTAACTGTATGTTAAAGTTAAGTATTTAAAGCCTTTCTTTGCATCACCAATATTGATAACACAAGCAGTTGATCTTGGCTTTAAAAAAATTGTTTCAAGAGTCATTGTTGTTTTACACTCTGTTGTATTCTGCACAGCAGAAAGAAAGAAAGAAAGAAAGAAAGAAAGAAAGAAAGAAAGCACTTGAAACTAACTGAAGACACTAGAAGTAGAATGGGTGGGGATGAGTATGACTGAAATTAGATCCAATATGTTTTAATAGTTTATAGTGTTTTGAATATTGAACTAGGACTCTGGGACACCAGGTTTCAAAGCACCACTCCTCCATGGAAATGCACTGTGTGCCCTTGGGCAAGCCACATTCTCTCACCTTTTCAAGAAGGTAAGGGTTGTGCTGCATCACTCTTCTTTTGTCATTATGCAGTTGATTATGTATCTGCTGACATGCATTTTTATTGTTCCATTGGGCATCAGGGAATGTGCAGTGGTCATTTCTGCAATCTCAGTGAAGAATGTTGTACACGAAAATCAAGTCATACACTGTCCAAGAATGGGCAATGATAAGACTGGAATCCTGTTAGTTAGTTCAAATGGGAGTAGATATATTGAACTGACCGCTGAATAGCAAGCCAATACATAAATAAATCCAAAAGATTCAACATTTGCATTATAGTCAAGATTAACAATAGTGTTTAGGCCTATGTGAAATGGTTGCATGTCTGGACGTCATCTTATAGAAACATGGACTAGATTTGTTCATTGGACAATGGTTAAAAAAAAAAAAGTACAACCACATATGTATGACACCAGCAAGATTCTGACATACATCTCTCAGAGACTTCCAGCTGGCATGGCCAGTGAAAAGTGGCAATAATGAAAGGGCACCATTCTGTTTCCATATTCCTCTATCTTATGTGATTCCTGGAACTGTTCTGCCTAGAGAAAACAGACCATAGCATCAAAACAATTTTAAAGTTCTAAATCGTTTACTAACGGGCTCAACAGAACAGCCATTAAGGTTGGCATCGGGATAGAGTGGGGGTGTGGTGTCTGCACGACACACACTCCAACTTCACCCCTATGCCAGTGTGACACTGTGCACCCCACTCTGTGCTGAACAGCTGATGCACTGGTGGCTATGGCTCTGCAGCGCACAAAGGAGCTGCTTTTTGTGGCTTCTTTTTGCGCCTCGGAAAGGCCAGATTGGGACTGCAGCATGTAGTTGCTGCGGCCCTGATCTGGTACTAAAAGAGGCAGCTGCAGGCTGCCCTTTAGGGGTGGTCTGTCAAGCCCCTATCTTTGATATAAACAGATAAAAATAGCTCCTGGCTCTACTATGCCTGTGTAAGAATCTCTAATTCCCACTATTGTTTTATCCAGTGTTTTCTTTACCACCTTCCATCAGCAAAACCCCATCTGCAATCACTTCCATGGAAAGGTAACTTTAAAAAAGAAACAACAACAACAACAACAAAACCCTGCATCTCTGTGACCTGCATTGTGATTTACCACCCATATAAAGGAGGATTTTTCAGTCCCTTTTTCCAAGAAAGCATACTTCCCTAAAGACAGAATATTGTTTCACTGAGAGACTACTTTATGCAGACCTTATGAACAAGAGGCTGCAGCAGAATTTTGGAAACAAAATAATAAAAAGATGTTAAAATTAGAAGATATTACAGTTACTCTTTTATTGAAAAACAAAACAAAACATATGTGCCCAGAAATTTTGTACATGCATCCTAGTAGGATTTGAATTCACTACTGTCATGGCAACATTATATGGAATCTTGAGTTTGGAGAGACAGTTTTTTACAGTTTGGAGACATATTTCAAAAGCAGCTGAAAAAGTGGGTCAGATAATTAATCAAGATCACCCCTGCCAAATCAAGACAGTTGGAGGACATGAACTTTAAAAACAAGGCATGTGACCATGAGCTTTAGCTTGCACTAAAATATTCTTTATATGTGGGCACTCCTTTCTACTTTGAGCAGATTAAAAAATAACTGATAAAGTGCTTTATCTATAAATTTCTCCACTGGCTAGGACTGGACTAGGTGCCTCTTAGTATCCCTTGCAAATCTACAATTCAGTGATTATATAATTCTATGAAATATTTGCCATATATTGAACAAATAACACTGCACATTTTTTGTTGTTGTTCTTGTTTTGTTGTTCTTTCTAGAAAGTCATAAAATAACAGTGTTCTGGCAAACAAAAATAAAGGGTGTCGATAGTTTTGACTAAAGGAAATGAAAATCAATATTTGCAGCACAGGAAAATAAGAACGTTACTAATATTGGCACTCTGCTGAGAATTCCAAAGCACAACAAGCCCCTGTCATCTTGCATGGAAAGTGTCCAGAGCTTATCTGCCTTTGCAAACTGTTATTCAATGTCAGCTTTATCATCTTGGCAATGTTTCAGAACTTGTAAAGCCATTCATTAATTCTTGGTATCTTACTGAGATTCTGATAACATTTGATTAAATATGTTACTACTCTCAATGGGCCCTGTTGTGAATCCCTTTTGTTCCTTAGGAACAGCATTCTTAAGATAACCAAATCACTTCCCTGTCTGAATTAATTCCTAGTACCCTATTTAGATATAAAAAAGATTCTTATCTGAAAAAACAATATAAGGAAAATATCACATGAACCAAAAGAGTGTCTTAATCTCACTTCTCCTGCATTTTACCACTTTTCCATTTTGCATCCGTTTAGGATGGCATGAATATTACTGGTTAGTTCTGACTAGACACATTGAATCAGTTCATGAATGCTGAATCAACAAGTAGGGAAATCCCACAGAGTCAATGTGTCTAATGCAGTGGGAACTAACAATAGGAGTCAATCCATTTTATTGGGTAGCATTGAGCATTGAATCTTGTTTGTGCACTACTCTAGTGTCTGTACTTCTTTCTCCAGGGTGATGTGATCTTTTCCCTCCTGCTGCCATTGCCTATCCTGGCATATAATTCAGAGACATAGCCATATTTGTCTGGAATATCAATATGCAAAGGGATCTTACTGCATCTTGAGACTAACTGTACAAAATAATTTGTGCATGAACTTTCACAGACTCAATCTATTTCCTCATGCACATTCCTCATGCCTAATTTCTTTCACACAGTTAGTTTCAAAGGTTCTGCAAGATCCCTTTGTATCCTGGCATAGTTACATTGGCACAGAGCATTAACAGAATTCCAGACAGAAATATTTAAGTTAAGGTCTCACAATTTTGTATGGAGGAAAACCAGAGTGTAACCATACTACAATTTAGAGATGGAAATTATTTTTGTAATTACTGTATACATTCCCAGAATATATATATATATATATATATATATATATGACACCAACAGGTTTCCCGAGACTTGGGAAACCCTTCAGGAAGAATAATACACTTGTGAGAATTTTGTGCAATTTTCTCCTGGTATTTAGTCTCCCAAAGTATTGAAGGAGAATTAGTGTGCTCCCCTGCCCTGCCATTTTCTTCACAGGAAATGAGTTTTATGCATTGAAAATACTGTTTTTTGTGGAGAAAGTAGGAGGGGTGTGGCACAATGACCCCCTTCTCTGCCATTATTATGTGCACTAAAATAGGTCTAAATGGCCTGGTAACTGGCCTGGGTCTTTAACACTACACAGTTGTAACACTAAGGTTTCATGTGAACTGCCAAAGTTCTGTCTTATGAAGTCTTGGGATATGAAGCCCTGGGTATTTAGAATTCTGTGTTAGAGAGTTCTTGTTTCTCCCCTTACAACAAAGATTTCATAGGATGCAGCCATTGCAGTTCAAATGTTAGCAAGCTACTATTGCTGTGGATTGTGAAAGACACCTCAGGCACTCTGTCACTTTCAGTGCATTTGGGGCTTCATGTTTATTCTCCTCTTATTGATATGGATCAAGACAACTACATAAATTTTAAAAATCTATTTGTGGATATGGCTACGGGGAGTTATGATTACAAAATTTAGCTCTACACTAGTTATCTGCAAAGCATTCAGTCCAGCGTCTTGTTTCCTAATGATGAATCAAATGCTTCTAGACAATAGCACTATGAATGTTCCACAGCAAGTGGCATTCAGAACCTTTCTTGCAATTATATTAAATGCTTCCTATTCTGAATCAAACCTTTACTTTAATTCAAATGTAAACATTGGAGGATTTACATTAGATTAGATTATGCACACCTGGTGCATTGTTTCCCTCAGTATCTACATGTCTTTGTTTTGGGAAGTGAAGGAAAACACAGTTTCTTGACTATTCTAACCTAAGCATTGTTTTGCTGGTGGTCTTCAAGACTCTAGTTTAGGTAGTAAATCAACCAGAACCATTCCATTACATTCATGCTCTGTGTAATATCAAAGTTATGGCTTCTTAATATATTTTTGCCCCATGAGAACTTCTCAAGCTCTGTCTCATTCTATTGGATTAATGCTCTGACTGTTATTGTTTATTGGATTCAGTGAGATGTCTCAGCTGGTGGAAACTGGTTTCTGCCTAATATAAAGCAGCCCTGGATCATCTCACTTGAAATGTTGAAGAAATCTAGTAAATTTTGTATTATTCAAACTTCACCCTGCCCATTTTCAGAAAAGCCATTGCTTGTTTGACACAATTGTTTTTGTCTCATATATTGAATATAAAAGAAAGTTGGATTACTACTTTATTTGCAATTAACCCTGCAGTTAATTGTTAAGTCAGAAATGAATTAAAACAATTCACATTAATAATCAAAACAAAGGATCAGATGTTAGCTAGGTGTCAACTGAAATCTGATGCTACTAGGACTGATCATCTACTTTCTTCACATTTAGTTCTACAACTCCTGTAGTTTAAACCTAAAGCTTCACAATTGTCCAATTATTGTGGAAGTACTGTATTAATGTTTAAATTTAGACTCACGTACCCTTCAATATTTCACAAATGAAAACTGGGACACATGTGACCAAGCATCATCAAGATGTGCTATCAAGATAGGAAAAGTTATTAATAAGGAAGAATGCAAAACCTAGGAAAGGGTGCAGCAGTTTGCTTTTTTGACTGAGCCTTCTGGGAAGGGCACAATCCCACTCACTCTTCCTTCTCCTCTTCCTTCTGATGAGTTAAGACAGTGCAAATTGCTTTTGTACTTTAAACTCAGTTTGCACCCATGTAAGTACCCTTAGGACAAATGGGAAAAGTGGGAGGAAGAGAAAGATACTGGGACCTTTTAAAAGCATCTGAAAAACTGGGACAACAGAGGGTTAACCAGGATTGTCCCAGCCAAATTGGGTCCATTGGAATAGCAATAGAAATAGCAAGTACATTTTTATACCACTTATCAGTGCACTGGGTTACAACAAGAAGTTAAAACACAACAGTTAAAAGAAACCAATCCCATCCCCACCTCCCCACCCCTAAAAAGGGATTAAATCAACTGTAGTTAAAACATAGTGGGCTGATCTAGACTGGCAAAAAGGGGTGTGTTCATGCCTGCATGAAAGTGTAGCCTTTAGATGACCCACACTGAAAGTTTAGCATGAACACACTTCTTTTGCATTTTAGTGGGGAAAAAGCAGCTTTAAAAAGGAGCTGCTTTTCCCAGCTTCTTTTTAATAAGGGTGTAACTGTGCAGCTGCATCTAAATGCTGCAGTGCAACTGTGCAGTTTTTTAAAGTTCCCAAACCCTAGCTCCAGCCCTAACCTGAACCCTAGACATGCGCAGTAGGGACTCTGGGATGCTGTAACTGTTATGCAACTGTGCATAAAATGTCAATTCATTCATAAAATAAAGAAGTTTATTCAGAAACTTAAATTGTAACAGATTTAATATCTTTTTAAGGGCGGGGAGGGATGCAGTTTGTTTTATTGATGTAATAGTATTTTAATGTGTAAGCCACCTCGATTGATCTCAAAGGGGTAATAATAATAATAATAATAATAATAATAATATAAAGGGGTTCATTCATGGTGCACCGATGCAACTGTGCACTTAAAAAAAGGGAAGCGAAACCACAATGGTATTTTGACACAGTTCATGTGTGATGTACCAGTGCAACACACAGTTCATGTGTGATGTACTGGTGCAACTGCACCGGCAACAACAACAACAAAAATATTAAAGGTTCAGTGCAGCCAAAAGCCCCATTCATTGCCACCCATGCAGCTGCTCCACCTGTGTTTCTAGCATCCTGACAGCTTCCAATGTAGTTGCTGAGCAACAGAAAAGACTTCAGATAAGTCGTCCCCACACCTCCTCAGTGTAGCTGTCCTATGCCTTTTTATTACACACCTGGGACTTGCAGTGCAGCTGCTAAGTATTAAGGAAAAGGCAACTTCATGTTGCCCTTTCCTGCCAACGTAGAAAGCCCCAGTAAAATACAAACAATATCATATATCAGCAACAGGCCTAAGAGTTCTTGAGTTGTGTGGAACAGGCCAAGGACATAGAGGAGAAAAACTGGAAAAACTCTAAGGCTTGGACTTGGAGCCGGAAGATGACTAAACATTATCTGGGAAGGCCTGCTGGAAGAGATGCATCCTTAAGGCTTTTCTGAAGCCATCGATGGATGAAAAGAGACGCATCTCATCCGGCAGATTATTCCACAGCCTGGGGGTGATAACTGAGAAGGCCCTCTGAGAGCTCTGCGACAGCCTGGTCTTCATAGGCTGTAGCAGGTTCCTCCCAGAAGACCGAAGTGTGCGGGGGGGGGGGTCATACGGGAAGAGGCGGTCCCTAAGATAGGATGGACCCGAGCCATGTAGGGCTTTAAAGGTTAAAACCAACACCTTGTACTGCGCCTGGAAACTGATCAGCAGCCAGTGGAGGGAATTGAGCACATGTGTTATGTGTTCTCTCCTGGATGTTCCTGTAGCAAGTCTGGCTGTCATATTCTGAACCAGTTGTAATTTCTGGGTTAGGCACAAGGGTAGCCCCATGTAGAGCGCATTACAATAGTCCAGACGTGAGGTTACCAGCGTGTGTACTACAGTTTCCAGGTCCCTCACATCCAGGAAAGGGCACAGCTGGTGTATCAGCCGAAGCTGATAACAAGTACTCCTGACCATCTCATTCACCTGACTAGTCATGTGAAGCAATGAGTAAAGAAGCACCCCCAGACTGCAAACAGAGTCCTTCGAGGAGAGTGTGACTCCATCGAGAACTGGAGATTGTATTCCCAAATCGGGGTTCGGGCCTTAACTGTGAGTACCTCCGTTTTGTCTGGATTAAGTTTCAATTTGTGTTCCCTCATCCAATCCATTACCGCTGCAAGGCAGTGACTGAGAGGAGAGACACCATCTGAAGTCCGAGCAGACGATCTTGTCATGGAGAGGTATATCTGAGTGTCATCAGCATACTGAAGATACTGAGCTCCATGCCTCTGAATAATAATAATCAGAATAATAAACTTTATTTATATACCGCCCTTCCCATGATCAGGGCGGTGTACAGCATATGCAAAATTTTAAAAACATTACAGCAGTAAAAACAAAACAATATTAAAATCCATATAACATTATAGTAGCAGTATGCCAGTATAAGGGAATATGCCAGGCCGGGCCGATCATAACAGGGGAGGGGGGAGTCACAATAAGAGAATATTAGGGGTATGCTTGACCAAACAGATATGTTTTTAGCCCCTTTTTGAACGAAGTGAGGGAGGTAGCTAAATGGAGCTCGATGGGCAACGAGTTCCAGAGGCTAGGGGTCAAGATGGAGAACGCTATCTTCATGGTAGTAGATAATTTAGCCTCTGGAACTCTGAGTAGCTGTTGCCCAGTAGATCTAAGTGTGCAGGACGGATTGTGTGGGGAGAGGCGGTCCTTCAGGTACTCTGGGCCCAAGCCATTTAGGGCTTTATAGGTAATAACCAGCACTTTGTACTGAGCCCGGAAGCGAATAGGCAGCCAATGTAGATCTTTCAGTGTTGGTGTTATATGGGAGGCCCTGGAAGCGCCAGTGACCACCCGTGCTGCCATATTCTGCACTAGTTGAAGCTTCCGAGTGTGATACAAAGGCTGCCCCATGTAGAGCGCATTACAGAAATCCAACCGAGAAGTTACCAGAGCGTGTACTACAGTTTCAAGGTCCCTCCGGTCCAAGTAGGGGCGCAGCTGGCGTATCAGCCGAAGCTGAAAACAGGTGCTCCTGACCGTCGCATCCACCTGAGAAGTAAGATGGAGCGACGAATCAAGGAGCACCCCCAAGCTGCGTACAGTGTCCTTTACAGGAAGCGTGACCCCATTCAGGACAGGTGGAACCACTTCCGTCCCTGGTCCGGGAGAATCTATCACGAGTACTTCCGTTTTCTCTGGATTCAGGCTGAGTCTGTTTTCCCTCATCCAGTCCATTACCGATTTCAAACAGGCCACAAGAGGAGTGACGCCATCCCTGGTCACTGCGTCAGTCGGAGACATAGAGAAGACTATTTGGGTGTCATCAGCATACTGATAACCCCGCGCCCCATGCCTCCGGATGATCTCTCCCAGCGGTTTCATGTAAATGTTAAAGAGCATGGGGGACAGAATAGCTCCTTGGGGGACCCCATATTTTAGGGCCCTCCTATCAGAGCTAACGTCTCCCAGCTGCACCATCTGGAACCTCCCAGAGAGGTAGGACCGGAACCACTGGAGCGCAGTGCCTCCGATACCCACCTCTGCCAGGCGCTCCAGAAGGATACCATGGTCGATGGTATCGAAAGCCGCTGAGATGTCCAAGAGCACCAGGAGGGACATGCTAACTCTGTCGATGCCGAGACGGAGATCATCGACCAGGGTGACCATGGCAGTCTCAACCCTGTAGCCCGCCCGAAAACCGGTTTGAAATGGATCTAGATAATCCGTTTCATCCAAGGTCGATTGAAGCTGGATTGCAACTGCCCATCAATCGGCTTTATATAAATATTAAACAGCATTGGGGACAGGATCGCACCCCGAGGGATGCCACACTTAAGCTCGATCTTTGAAGAGCAACTGTCCCCGAGCCTCACCCTTTGGGATCTGCTGGAGAGAAAGCACCGGAACCACTGAAGTGCGGTGCCACCAATCCCCAACTCTCTCAGCCGATCCAAAAGGATGGAATGACTTGTGGTGTCAAAGGCCGCTGATAGATCCAAGAGCACCAGCAGGGTCACATTACCCCTGTCGATGCTCAAGCGGAGGTCGTCTGTCAGAGCAACCATGGCAGTCTCAACTTCATATCCTGCCCTGAAGCCGGTTTGAAATGGATCGAGATAATCAGTTTCATCCAAGACGGCTTGGAATTGGGAGGCAGCAGCTCTCTCGATCAGCTTGCTGAGAAAAGGCAGCAAGGACACTGGTCTATAGTTGTTCCTGTCCAGGAGATCAAGGGAAGTTTTCTTCAGGAGAGGCTTCACAGCCGCCTCCTTCAGACAAGATAGAACAATGCCTTCCCTGAGGGATGCATTGATCACATCCCGAAGGAATGTTCTCAATGCATCCTCTCCCTGGACGACCAGCCAAGATGGACATGGATTGAGGGAGCAAGTTGTCTTCCTAGTACTACCAAGGAGCTTGTCCACGTCATTGGTACTCACCGATTGAAACTCATCCAGTAAGCTGACAACAACGGAGTTGCTGGACACCTCATTTACGGACATTGAGCAAATATTGGCATCTAAGTCAGCTCTAGAATCATAGAATCATAGAATCATAGAAATTTAGAGTTGGAAGAGACCACAGGGGCCATCCAGTCCAATCCCCTGCCGTGCAGGAACTCCCAGTCAAAGCATACCCGACAGATGGCCATCTAGCCTTTAGCAGAGGCTGGATGGCCATCTGTCGGGTATGCTTTGATTGGGAGTTCCTGCACAGCAGGGGGTTGGACTGGATGGCCCTTGTGGTCTTTTCCAACTCTAAATTTCTATGATTCTATGATTCTAATCCAAGAGATTTTATCTGCAAAGTGGATGTTAAACACTTCACTTCAGGTTGCCATAGGCTCCAGTAGGGGGTTTGGCACAGGGAGAACCTGTGTCAGCTCCCTCACCACCTTAAACAGGTCTGCTAGGCGGGACTCTGCAGACGCAATGTGTGCAAAGCAGAAGGATCTCCGCGCTGCACACAAAGCCTCCTGATAGGTGCGAAGATGCAACCTATGGCGAGTTCTGTTGGATGAGAGGCGAGTCTTCCGCCATTTGCGCTCTAGTCATTTTTCAACCTGCTTCATCCCCCTGAGCTCTTCTGTAAACCAGGGTTTCCGGTTAGAAGCGGGTTGGAAAGGATGCTCAGGAGTGATGGTGTTGATAGCCCTGGTGATGTCAGTGTTCCACGTGCCAACCAAGGCTTCAACAGAGTCGCCGGCATTCCCAACCAACAGACCCTCTAGGGCTCTCTGGAAGCCAATTGGTTCCATAAGCCTTCGAGGGCTGACCATTCTAATGGATCCACCACCCCCGGGGGGGGGGGGGGACGGAAAGTAGCCTTTAGTTCCAGCTTGATCAGGAAATGATCCGTCCATGAAAGTGCTGAGGTTTTGGTTACCTACGCCCATGGATACTCCTGTTCCGTACTAAAAACTAATTGCCCACAACAAAGTGGGTACTCATTTTAGTGACCTTGGAAGGATGCCAGGCTGAGTTGGCCCTAAGCCCCTGGGTGGTATTGAACTCACAACCTTGTGATTTGTGAATGAGTGGCTGCAGTACAGGCATTTAACCACTGCACCACCAAGGCTCTCAGGAAGGTATGAATTCACACATCCCTGTACTAATTATGCACCAAAGCAGGAGTATCATATACAATGCTACAGCGGAACTAGGACTTGTTGGACCAAAACGTGGAACTTTTTGATTAGAAGGGGAAATAACACAGAGATGTCTGTATGCACAGATGTCATATCGATTTTTGATTGGAGACAGGGGAAGAGAGGAGAGGAGCTTGCCAGAGATCTGAATTGGGCCTTTGTTTTTAATGGACTGGAGAGGTACATTCTCTACAGTGGATTTTTCATTATTTGTTTGTATCCATTTTGTATTTCCATTTAGGGCTTTGAGTTTGCCTCCCATAACTGCTAAGCAGGAAGATTTCTGCAACATGTCCTGTGTTGTGCTGTTTGGTTTCATCATGGGACTTTAGGAGAATGTACATGGGCTAGTTTCAGTGTAGAATGTTTTGTACTGTTGATGTTACATTTAAAATTTGATATAGAGCTGCACAGTATTTAAATTATTATGATTGAGTTTCAATGCTCAATGTTCAATTATAACTGAACCCAAGGAACCTAAGAAAATGGTACACCCATTTCCCCAACTGTCCTATTTTGACAAGAACAGTTTTGATTAATCTTCTCTAATCTCACTTTTTCAGCTGCTTTTAAAATGTCCCAGTTTCTCTCTCCTCCTCCTCCCACTTCCCCCCTTTATGTTCAACTAACTTCAGATGATTCAAATCTAGTTCAAAGTGCAAAAACAGGAGATTATCACACCTACAAATCTTGCTGAGATAGACACAGGATTGAAATGTTAAAACCGATAAACTCTGGTTTTCTGAAAAGCAGCTGGGAAAGCACAGTTGGGGTCCAGGCTGCAGACTAGTTGCACCCACTCGACATCAGCTGTGTGCAGTAACACCAGGTTTTGATTTTTCAATCCCATGTCTATTGATTTGCACGTGTCATAATCACCATAGTCTGTACAGAATTTTGAATTTCAAGCAGGCTCAAGCAAAAGCAAACTGCTGCAGCATCTCCAAGATTGTGTTTTCTTCCTTGTTAATACCTTCAGACATCTTGAGCATGCTATAATGTTGCTTGGCCACTCATGTCTTAGATTTCACTTGTGAAATGTTTGAAGGTTTGTATATCTAATTGCACTGACAATGGTTTCTCCTATTTGTGGTTCAATATTAGTATTTAGGCCCTGATTGCAATAATTTGCCTATAAATTTGGTACACAGAATGCCATAGGACAAGAGTGGGAATATTGTTGCCCTCTAGATGTTGTTAGATTACCAACTTCCAAAGCCCAGTTGAACACACCTGATGGTAAGGAATGTTGGGAGTTGTGGTCCAACATTATGTGAAGAGCCACACCATTTCTAACCTGCTATAGCATGAGATTTGGTTAATGTACCTGTGTTCATTTTCCAGATACAGAAATGATCTTTGTATTGTGCATTATGGGGGCATGGTTGTGATGGCATGTTCCAGACCAGCCTTTCCTAACCTTGGATCTTCAGCTGTTATACGATAGAATCGATGCTCCCAAGCCCATGATTAACAATTGGGGATAACAGGTATTGCAGCGCAAAACAAACAAACAAAATTGGTTAAACTGGGCTATTCTACCAACAAACAATATCAACAGTTTAAGATGTGCAGATTACACCATACTACTAGCAGAAAACAGTAGAAGACTTGGAATGATTACTGAGAAAATAAAGAAAGTAATCACAAAGATAGGTGTGCAGCTAAACATTAAGATTGCTACCCAACCCTAGAATAATGAGACCAGACACCAAGATGGGATAAAACAGAGGCATTTATTGACCTATTTATTAAATTCTTAACAGAACTGCAACTAATTTCTAACAACAACCAAGTGTGGGAGAAGCTGCATCTAGTTTCTTTTCCCAGACCACCTCTGCAGCTTATCTGGATGATAACACCTGAGCCCTCAGTGACAAACCGCAAGCTGGGTTATTTGCTGGCCAGCCCACATCAGGATGTCTAACCAGAAAGCCCCCATCCCAATCCACGAAGATTAAAGATGGGGTTTATCTTTTAAGACAGTCCGAATGGCAATTTTTTTCTGCCACCCCCCCCCCCAGGCCACAAGGCCTAAAGAGGTGGTTCCAGAAATGTCCCTTCCACCCAAATGTGTCCAAGGTGCTCACTGAAATATAATCAAAATTTTTATGACAGAGTTAGGTAATTATATAAACCCAAGACTCCCCCTGTGCCAAAGTCCCATATGCCACTGGAAACAGTATGAGGTAGGCGAAAAACCCATGGAAAAGCTCTCCCTGGAAGGCAAGATGACTAAATTCGACTGTTGCACTTTGGACATATCATGAGTAGACATGACTCACTAGAAAATAAATGAAACAGTAATCCTTGGTAAGACAAAAGGCAGTAAGAAAAGACAGATGGATAACCTCAATCAAGGAAGCCATGGCTCTGATTCTGCAAGCCCTGAGCAGAGCTGTTGATGATAGGTTGAATTTGAGGTCTCTCATTCATAGAGTTTCCAGATGATGAAGTCAACTTCACCTCAGTTAACAACAAAGTGTTTAAAAACATACCAGAGAGATTAATTAGGTGTCTGCTTTCACAGGCACAGTTGTGCTGCAAAAGGATTACAGGGCTTTTCATATTCAAGTATTCCAAGAATATAAATATTCACTAACAGGATTGTATCAAAACAAGGTCTATCTTGTTTCCTGATGGATATATATGTGATAATTTCACAATGACAGAGCCAACGAGGCTTCCAGAAATTTGAGGACACTATGTTGAACTGAAGAGATTTCCATATGCAGCCCCAAGTCAACTTTCATCCAAGTGGGAAGCCACATTATTCCCAGTTCTCTCAGACAACCCTTGAACATTCTTTTGTATATTGTATACACACTGTGGAGGGAATAAAACTCTCCTAGTTGTTTGTCTGCTTTTGAGAACATTTGGCTGACTGCTTGAATCACTGAGATTAACTCCATTAGCTTGGTAGGAATGGTGTGCCACCCAGAAAGGCCGCTGCATCTCAGTAGGTCAAGCATTCAGACAGACAGGCCTTGTTCCAATGACCACAGTGAAGCTCACAAGCTTAAAGGTAAAGATCTAGCAACCGTGAGTTTGCATACATAATCTCAGTATACTTAGATTTCAGAAAATGATGAATATGCTTCACCTTATGGGACTTAAAACTTTTTTGCATTCTAGCTGATGGTCAATTTCCCCTGAAAAAAAGAAAAAAGAAAGAAAGCTGTATTAATGAGTTTGGATGAAGTAGTTTCTTATTTAAAAAAATGCCAAAGGAAGAAAAAAAATCACTTCTGGCAAACAACGGTGGAGCAAATAAATAAATTACAAGAAACTAATAAATACCCAGAACTTAAGGCACTTCTGCTGAAGATGGAGTGGTTTGGACAAGCCCTAGCTTCCCTCTTCCCTCCTGCAAGAAAATTGGCAATGACTAGTAAACGACTTGGAAATTATTACTATAATTAACATGTCTTCAAAGCAGCCGTTAGAGCTTCAGCATGCAGAAACAAACTAATGAGGATTCACTTACACAACAACAAAAGCACTACACAACAATGTACAAAGAACCATGAAGTGCAGAGCTTCTGCAAAGAGGGTCCCCCCCCCCCATCAAGCTTGCAAACAGCTTTGGGAGGTATGGGATTGGGGTGTGTATGTGGAGAGAACACAATGTCATCTCATTTTGTCTCCTCCTCTGTTCCTTTAACTATGAAAAAAAATTGACATGTCAGTTTAAGGGCAAATTGATATTTAAGAGGCAAGACAGAAGGTGAGGAGAAAGGGGAAGGTAGAAAAGAAGAAACTGAGCCTGAAGTGTATATTGTCAATCTGCAGCATGCAAAGGAAAGAAATATATATTGCTAAAATATCATTTACTGTGTAACTAATTGTTCAGTCAGTGGGAGGTAATTACACAGAAAGAGTATTAAACACTGGCTGGAATCCTGCATTCGGAGATGTCCACATGGCACATAGTTTATGTAGCTACATCAGAGATGCCTCAGTCTATTTCATGTAGCTGGACACAGTGCAGCAGGAATCCCCAGGGACCTCTAGGGTCCTTGGAAGATCCTTGAAGCAAGTAAAATAGCTGGACAACCTCCACTGATCTCCTGCTTTCCATTGACATGGAAATCACTCTGTTGTGGGGACTGCATTTCTTGAAAGGTGGGTTTGGAGGGGTATTTTTGTCAGAGAGCAATTGGTAAGGAATGCCAACTTCTAGAACAACTTAGGCCATTGAAATCCACCAACACTGCCTCTGCACTGAAGAAATAATCCAGTCTGGCACCACTTTAACTGCCAAGTCTCAATGATATGGAATTGTGGGAACTGTCGTTTGTTGTGCCACCAGAACTTTCTGACAGAAAAGGCTAAATATCTCACAAAACTACAATTCTCAGAATTTGATAACAATGAGCCATGGAAGTTAAAGTGATGTGAAGATAGATTATTTTTGCAAAGCTGATACAGCCCTAGAGGATTCTTAACAACCTTTTTTAAAAATGTGGAATCAGGTAATTCTTTTTTCCCTTTATTTTATTTCATTTTATTTTATTTATTTTTTGCTTTCATAGAAAAATAGGATGAATTCAGAATCAGGATATACAGGTTGATCCACATAATGGTGAACACTACCAATCTTGAAACAATAATGCTTTTTAAATATTATCAGACTCTGAGTGGCATCTTCACCAGCGAAGACAGACAAATCTTTCAAACAATCTTCCAGTCAGCTTCTCATTTTCCCAATAGTCAAATTAGTTCTATCCCTATCCTGCATCACTTTGCATTTCTTTATAAAATGTGCATGAAAATATAAACACATTGTCACATATATTTCTCCTAATATATCATTTTTGCACACATTTACTAATGCATGTTTCTGTAAAAATTTCTTAATATAGTTGGTACATGGGTGAACCTATCTATAACACATAAACTACTGTGAACACTTTGCCTTATTATGTGTTCTTTGTAGACATTTTGATCCATGAATTTCATCACAAAAGCTGGAAAACTGTCCAAAACCTATATAATTCCAGTGTGTGCATTGGCCAAGGAAGTACAATTTTGGCCAATTGACATTAAAATTCAAGGAAACTACATTCTCTCTTATCCCTAGTTACCCAGCCATCTAGCTCTTTATGACACCCATTACACAGGGGTGGGCAATGATAGTCTGAAGCCACATTTTATTTTATCTTATCTTATTTTTGTCCAGGCATATAGGAAGGGAGACCAGCAATCTAGGTCAGATTAAATGAGGGCTTCAGCTGGATCATGGTTTTGAGTGTAAACGCTATCCCATGCAAACAGAAGAACTCTCTAGCATCAAATTTATAGAGCAGCTACAGTTCAGAATAATAATAATAATAATAATAATAATAATAATGTTTATTTATATCCCACCTTCCTCCCAGTATAGGGACTCAAGGTGGCTGACAAATTTAAAACAGTCTAAGTTAAAACAGTATAAAACATTAAAAATACATTTTAAAAAAACAATTAAACAATTAAAAACATTGCATTAGTAAAATTTAAAAATTTAAAACTCTTTAATACAAAAGAAAAACAGCATCCGTATCAATATGTGAAGGCCTGGCAGCATAACAACATTTTTATCTGCCATCAAAAAGAAAGCAAAGATGGAACCTCTCTAGGGAGGGAGTTCCAGGGCTTCGGAGCAACCACAGAGAAGGCCCTCTCTCTTCTTCCCACTAAATGCCCCTGAAAGTTATTTAACTATTCCAGTGGCATCCAAATGATGAGCATGTGCCATAGTTCTGTTTGAACCTTATTTAAATCCACTTAAACAGTATAATTGCATTCGCCTCTGTACTGGGTCCAGATGTCGACATGAACAATTAGATGAAGATGCTGTGGTATATATCAGGCATATGTGAGGAATCTCCTTCATGCAAAGCATGTGCCATAAGAAAAATGGGATTTCTTTTGTTGTTTTATATTCACAATCCTCTAAAACAGGCAAACAGGATTTCATTTGGTCTTTAAATAAGCCAATTTCGTTCTTAGATGCATCCATCATCCTTTAATTGTAGGACAGTTCTTGGCTCAAAATGCATATGGTAGCTCACAATCCACATCAAAATATGTATTTTACCATTTTATACACACACACACACACACACTTATATTCAGGTTTTCTCCTGGCCCATGGTAGCTTATAAGATTAAAACAAGTTGCAACTAAAAGCCTGATGATAAGAAGTCAAAACAGTTTAAAACAAGCTTGTAATAACAATTTTAAAAGTATAAATTCATTGAAAAGGCTACCAATAAAGATTAAAAATATAGCATACACACCCATAAAAGGATACTTATATAATAATAATAATAATAATAATAATAATAATTTATTTAATAATAATAAGAAGAAAAGCAAAGCAAAATTTGGAAGCCACTGTATAACTTTTTAAGCAGGATAAAGATCAAGAATGAGGATATGTGACAACATTATGTAAGCAAATATAATTAATGGAACAACATTGATAATGGTATGAATGAATGAGATTGTAAAGTCAATTATGATTAAAAAGAAATTTATTGTATAGTTCCACTAACTGGAAATAAGGTTGGAGTGGTTATAAACTCTATGGCTATAATGACTTAGTTGAAGTTCAGGAAGTGAACTCTTTAATTATTATTTTTTCTTTGCTTTTCTGTGTTTGGTTTCTGTTTCTTCTTTTTTTCCCTTTTGTGTTTGTTTGTTATATGTAATATATGTGATATATGTAATATAAATGCATTTAAAATACTGTATATAATTAAAAACAGAAAATAAAATTAGAGCACACCACTTCGAATACTATTCTACCATATGATTAAAATCAGTCAAAGGCCTGCCTCAGTAAAAATATCTTAATCTGTCAGTGGAAAGAGAACAGGGAGGGGACTAGCAGGATCTCCCTTCAGAGGGAGTTCCATTGTGTGGGAGAAGCCACTAAGAAGGTTCTCTCCTGTGAGGTCCCACCATAACATTGAGGATGATGGGACCAAGAGAAAGTCTTTCCCCAAAGATCTCAGACTTTGGACTGGCAATGTTTGGCTAGTAATAATTTCTTAGCAAACTTTGGAAGCTATCTGAGAAATCTGGGTGCAGTGAGAAATTAAAGACTGAATATGAGTAGTCTGAATATAAGTGGTTT
The DNA here is from genome assembly GCA_034509955.1 of Urosaurus nigricauda. Classification (NCBI taxonomy): domain Eukaryota; kingdom Metazoa; phylum Chordata; class Lepidosauria; order Squamata; family Phrynosomatidae; genus Urosaurus; species Urosaurus nigricauda. Next base: position 351,452,933 of record JAOEGL010000001.1, on the reverse strand, counting down.
GGGACCTTATGTGGCCTACATGGATACATCTTCCCCCTTACTCCTCGAGTGGGCTTCAACCCACTCTAGACTTCAACTGACCCTGGAGCAGGATTGAATTCTAGGGGCTTCAACCCACTCTAGAACAGCCTGAGTTCTGCTTACCTAGAAAGAGAAACTATCTATTAAAATGATCATCTGCAACTTGTGGAGTAGCCAGTGTGGTGCAGAGGTTTGAATTTTGGACTATCACACTGGTTCGAATCCCTACTTGGCCATGTAAACCCACTGGGTGATCTTAGGCAAGTCACAGTGTCTCATCCTCAGAGGACGTCAAACCTTCTCTGAACAAGAAAACCCCATGATAGGTTCACCTTAAGGTCGCCATTGGAAATGTGTTGAAGGCACACAACAACAAGAACAACTTGTGGAAACAGAGCATAGTTCAGCTCTGGAAATAATTTTATCTTCGTTCATGGGTAAAGAAGCAGTGGAATGCAGGGCTGAGTCAGCACATGAGACAATAAAGGAACAAACTGATGGGAAATCTACCCATCACTATTAACAGGACAGTTAATGAGGAGAAGAGAAGCAAAGAGACAAACAAACAATGATGGTAATGAAGATAAAGATGGAAGATGCATTACCTCTACTCACAATTACATTTGGTAATTTTGGTAGCATAGTTCATTTACACATGTATGCATTGGTGTTTGGTGGAGCAAGTCTTTAAAAGATTAGGCTATTCAGATTTAAAATATTTTTGTAGTTTTCTTTGCCCTTTTAGAAAAAATAGATGATTTCTTCCCTAAAAAATGCACTGCACATGTTTTTTGTTTGCTTCTGAATGTTGGACAAAGCATGAAGTGTACAATAGCTGGCTGATATTTTATGAAGTTTCTCCTGTACCACAATGAAAAAGTCATAGAAAAAGATGTCTAGCAGATGTGCTCAATTTCATAACATGATGGGTCTCTTTTAAAATTAATTTTAGAATCCTTCTTGGGAAAACAAATAGCTGACCCACTAAATGAAAAGCTATAATGGAAAGAACCACACAAGCATTTCTTACATTCTGTATTTCTAAAGGGAAAACTGTTCCTCCCCATGTGCTCTGTATTTTATTACTGAAGCATCATGGTTTAACTTCCCGAAGAAAAAAAATGTATGGCTTTGTGAGAGTCAGAGGAAAACATACGGAAACAGCAGTTATTTTTCTTAATTCATTGAAGGAGGATAATCTTCCAAGTTTTTCCTTCACCACAAGAACAGGAAGATGAAAATAAACTAAAATGAAGCATATTTAAATAACAGAATTAGTCCAGCTTGATGCAGAATATCCAGAGATGGGATATCCCTGACAAATAGCTGTCCAACATTGGACTAAGGAACCTTAATGCGGAACTATTTGGGATAGATGTTGTTGTTGTTATTTGTCTTCACATCACCTCTGACATATAGGGTTGTTTGTCTTTTACAATATTTATTCAAGGGAGGTTTGCCATTGCCTTCCTTTAAGGATGAGAAAGAGGGGAACACTTGCTCAAGGTCACCCAGTGGGTTTCCATGGCTGAGTATGGATTTGGACCCTGGTCTCATGTGACCCTAGTACAACATCCAAATCTCTACAGCACTTGGGGTGCTCTTGGGGTGAAAAACTATGGCAATATAACCTGTTAAAAAGAAATACCAATTAGTTTTTGATGGAATGATACATATCAGATCTGTGTTCTTGCTGAAAGTGGGCCCACACTGGTTCAACTGCATTTATGCACTGTAGAAGAAATCCTGTTCATGCACTACACTAGCATTTCTACATTTAGTGGTGTGTATAGAGGTGGGGAGGGAAGACAGACTCTGGTCTAAATGCCCCTTTAAATCCAACTACAGTAGATCTTTTGAATCAGTAAGACTTACCTATGTTTTTACTCAATACATGCAACAATTGCATTCAATGGGGTCTAATCTATTTGGGGCTAATACTTAAGATCCACACCTCTTTATGATAGCATCACTTTAACCTTACTCATGGCTGTTGTGCCTGTGACCTTTTCTCTTCTGCTGCTACTGTTTGTGCCAGTGTTCTTATGCCACCAAGAATCCAGACATACTTTCCTTCTTAGACTGTAGTGTATGCTTGAGAGGTGTAAATTTCATTCTACACAGTTGCACTACCTCATCCTTCCATTGAATATTGATGCTGTGCTACTTTATTGTGCATATGAAATGTGCCTGCTTATTTTCTGCTATTCCAGTGAAGCATGTGACACACTAAGAGCACTAAGAATGAACAACTGCATCTTGTTGGACAGTCCCAAGTGAAACTAAGCCACTGAATCCATTGCTGATGGATGTAAACCCCATTTTTACTTTGTTTTATTATTTATTATTTATTTCATTTCAGTGCCAACTTTCTTTCAGAAAGGGACCCAAGGCAGCTCACAAATAAAACATTTTAAAAATACATTACAATTAAAACATTTTTTTAAAAAAATCAAATAAAAACAATTCAAAATTACATGCTTACCCCATATAGCAAACACTCCATAGAAAGTGATCACATGATTATATATTAAAAGTTTGCCTAAATAAAACTGCTTTTTGCTTGCCCTTGCTTGACTATATTTTGGCCACATGACCTCTTTTTTAAAAAATCCTCTTTTGGCTCACATTTAAAATGTAAACTCCTTGGACATGGTCCTGCTTGTCAATCAATGGCCAGAAACATACAAGCACTAAGTGGCACCCTCATCACATGCTAGGGTTGCCTCGGGGTGAAGCTTATACACACCCCACAATCCTCAGGGTGGACCTTATATATGCCTCACAAACCTAGCACATGACGAGGGTGTCGCAGCTGTGCAACACCGTATAGAAGGCATACACAGCGATGATGTCACAGCTGCGCAGCTTCCATATGGCGCTGCACAGCTGAGCGCCCGATGGTGCTTCTTTTGTTTTTTGTGTCGCAACTGTGACACAAAAAGGAGACGCTTTTTGGGGCTCCTTTTTTTAGTCTGTACCTTCGCTTCTCCATGTGGTTGCTGCGGCAAAGGTATGGACTAAAAAGAGGTGGCACCAGACCACCCTTTTTGAGTAGTATGTAAAGCCCCAATGTTATTCTCTCAAGAGCTATGTTCAGTGAATGCACTCAGTGAGTTCTAATCTGTACTGCAGCAATGATGTAATTTGAGATCACTTTCACTCCTATGGCTCATTGCTATGAAATTCTGGGATTTGTAGTTTTGTGAGATATTTCACCTCTCTGTCAAAGAGCTCTGGTCCTGCAACAAAGCACAAATCCCAGAATTCCAAAAGATGGAGCCATTACAGATAAAGTGGTGTTAAACTGCGTTAGACCTAAGAAGGAAATCAAGATCAGGATTATAAAGGGGTATTGTTAGTTTGAAATGGTACAATGTGCATTCTGTGCATTGCTGTTCACTCCCCCCCCCTTTTTTTTTTGTCAGGGGGAAGAAGAGATGCTCTTGAGCAGCCCAGCTGATGGATGTACATAGGGCCTTTTTGTGTATTTTGAATGCATGTGTTCTCAAAACTCTCCACTGGAATATCATGTATGTTTTCATTTGGGAATGTTTTCAAAGCAGTCATCTACAAGGGCAAGGCTGAGGAAAGCTGTCAAATAATAAACAGCATCTTTATGTAACCCAATTAATTTCTCTAAAGCCCTTCGGTCTAGGAATGGTTGGTAAACAAATGGGGCAAATGCCAGGATAAATATTTATTTGGGAATGGAGGCAGCCACAGAACAAGCAGCAGTTGATCATCAATGGCCTGTGTGTGCACTCTACTGAAGAGGACCCTGAGTGGCTTTGAGCAAATACACTCAAGCCCTGCTGCATTGAAATCTAAACATTTCCCAAAATCCTACTGTGGTTCAGTCACCAGAGTGCTAGGCCAGAGTGTTAGACCTCTAAGAGTCTCACCTTGGTCATGAATTCCATACCCCCCCAAAACTATATTCCACAGGAATCTTAGGCCCACCAGATATTTTTAACCACAGTTCCCATCGTTCCTGACCATTCACACTGTTTGATGGTGCTTCTGGGAGCTGGAAGTCCAAAGCATCTGGAAGGCCCATGGATTTTCGACTTCTGGTTGGGAATGGGTACGATCACTTGACATTTGAATATACAGAATTTATTCCGAAGGTGAGAAACATCGAAGAACTAAGGGTGGAAAGAATGATTGAAACGATCCAAAGAATGGTTTTAAAAAGTGTTTATTGTATGTTGGGATAAATTGTGGATTGATCAGAATCTTCACAACTAGATAATAATCTTTTCCACACACAAAAACAGCATTTTCTTCATAAATACTATTTTCAGTGCAGTGAACACTGTTTTCTTCATAGAAAAGACTTCTTTCTTTGAAAAAAAAGTATGAATCTGGCACAGCATAAGTCTCAAATTGGCAGGCAGGGGGAGGGTATTGGATGAGATTCAGTTTCCATGCTTTTCCTTGTCACAGTCTCAAGGTCTTTCCTTCTCTGTGCCTCAGGGCAAAGGGAGGAATCTCACAGTGAGAACACTGCTCTGAAAAGTCCCCCCCCCCCAAATTATATTAATGGCCCTTGATGTTGCAGCCTGCTTCAGAGCAGCTACTATAGACTTTCCAGAGGCCGCTTCTCTTTCTCTCTCCCTTTCATTTTGGTTGTTAGATTTTTATTTTGTTTTGTTTAAAATTGGATCAACATGCTCTGTGCCTCTGTAGCTGATGCTTAATTTTTCATCATTAAAGACATCCATGACATCATCATGTTTCAGACATCCATGACAACAACTTACCGAAAGAGATCTGTCTTATTACCAACTTAGAAGCATTTAAGAAGGCATTAAAGATGGATCTCTTCCAGCGGGCCTACCCTCCCGACTCTCTATAAGAAATACCATCACTATTGTGAACCTGATCAATACCCAAATACTGATAGTAACTTAATAGGTCAAGGATTAAATTGTATTAGATTAATATGTTTTTATAGTTTTTAGATAATGTTTGTAACATCTTATATGATTGAATGTATACACATGTATTTTATCTGTTATTGGAATCCCGCTTCGATCCAATGGGAGCGGAAGGAAAGAGAAATAAACAACTTCTTCTTCTTCTTCTTCTTCTTCCTCTTCTTCTTCTTCTTCTTCTTCTTCTTCTTCTCAGCCTCCGTTCCTAGATCTTTTTGGCCATGCCATCCATATCCTTTAAATTTCACAGATGAAAACTGGGGCACATTAGCAACGTTAGAGTGTGATCAGGATGGCCACATATATTAATGAGGTAGGACAAGCTGCATCTTCTCTGCAGAATTAATTGAGTTCCAACTACTGTGAGGTTTCATTAACCACAAGCTTGCCATCCACAGGTTTAAGCATCCAAAGACAGCAAGCCCCTATTGTCACCAATGGCAGCGCATGCATGCAACCGTGTCACAATTAGGAACAGCTCCTTGTTATCAAATTCAGCTGATATGCCAGCTACAACCATTCCTAGAGCCAAGGGACCTGAAAATGGTGGTACATGCACTGGTAACCTCACGACTTGACTTCCGCAATGCACTTTACTTGGGGCTACCCTTGTGCCTAGTTCAGAAACTCCAATTTATTCAAAATATGGCAGCCAGACTGGTCACCGGACAATTTAGAGGTGACCATATAACACCAATTCTAAAATCTCTCCACTGGCTGCCTATTAGCTTCTGGGCACAGTACAGTGTTGGTAATAACCTTTAAAGCCTTACATGGCTTTGGTCCAGCCTACTTGCTGGAATGCCTTCTTCCTTATAATCCACCTTGCACACTTAGATCCTCTGGGAAAAACTTAATACAACCTATAAAGACCAGGTTGGCTATGGTTACCCAAAGCTGCCTCCTTTCCGACTGTCTGTTCTGGGCCTAACATTGGATCAAGGACACTCTGTGGAGCTTTTTTTTTTTTTTTTTTAAATTATTTGGAAAGACCTTAACGGATTTGAAAATTACAGGAGTCACAGTTGTACATCATGTGAGATAAGTTAAGCCCTGCTACCGTACTGTTATCCCTATATCTAGAAAGAAAATCCTTCATCAGTCTTTGGACCCCACAAAAACTGCCATTGGAAAAGTCACACACACTGAAATAGCTTGTATCCTAAATCAGGCCTACTATATGACAATTTGAGTCAAAGTCTATTGGGACATAAAAGGAAGGAAGCTATATAATACATCCAGTTTCCTCAAAAGGTTAGAAACTACATTGACTAACAGTGGGTGTGCACAGGTCCAAAAGCATTTATACAAACTTAATTTACAAAGGACCTTGTAGTTAAAGAGAAATATTCTGGGTACAGTTGTGTACAAAAAGAACAGCACCTAATCATAAGCCTTATTTATATCTAGCCATTTCATTATGACCACTTTATGAGATTCCAAGATCAACACTAAGCTCGTTCATGTAAACAAACTCAAGTTGAACATCCAAGCTTTTATTTGTTCCACAATGGGGGAGATGACAAAGGAGAAACTCACTTACTCATCCCTACCAATAGTATAATTTTAAATGCATTATTATTATTATTATTATTATTATTAATTACAATTTACATGAAACTTCCTGGCAAATTAATTTGGGACAGAGGATTAAAAGGACACTGCATTAATAGGCCATTAGGAAAACAAAAATCTTTGGACATTTATGATGACAGACCCTTCCCTATAATTGCTGAAATGAGACTGTGTAGTAGAAACAGCTGTCTCCATGAAACTTAAAAACTGCTCTTTATATATGAATACTTTGTCCAAGCTATAAGAAATGTAGCCCACCATGGCATTACCTTACCACAGTGATGGAATTGTGTGCTGTTGTGAGGAAAGATGCTATGCTGCTGGTAGCAATTCTACTGGTAGGATCTCCTATGTCAGACAGACTTTTGATGAGGAATCAGATTAAATGTGTCAAACAGTTATTGGGAGCAGCAGGACTGAGTGATGACATTGGGAGGGGATCTTTTGGAGACAATAGTGGTGGCATTTTAGCTATCTCTTGTTAGTACTGCACAGATCGAGGCAATGATAAACCACTTCTGAATGTCTTTTACTTTAAATCCTATGAAGATTATCAGATGGGGGGGGGGGGGAGAGCTGGGAGTAAAAGCCATACTCCCGGCAAAGTCATGTGATCATGCTGAAGATTTTCAGACACATTGCATTTATCCAGGACTTAGCCCATGAAGAACAGGAAAGCTCAAGCAACAAACCAAACGGGGAAGGCCCAGGAACAGAATGCTGGAGCATTCCTGGATTTTCATGGGTTAAGTCCTGGATAAGCACAACATCATCTGAAAATCTTCAGCACAATCACGTGACTTTGTCGGCAGTATGCCTTTTTCTTCTTTGATTTTCCCCCATCTAATAATCTCCTATGATGATATCATCTACAATAAAGCAAGAGATAGTACTGGAATGGGAGATCCCAGGTTGGATGGCACTCAGTCAACTCATAGGACAAAATAAAGGACAAACATGAATCACACTGTATCTAATAAAGCAATTGAACTCAAGCCGAAAGAACATTCAGCTGCCAATATGCTCAGATGTAAAAGGAAAATTGAATCTGCACAACTCATCTATCTATGAATATAGAATGTGAGAAATATGAATCAGGGAATACTAGACATTGTTCTCAAATAAATGGAACATTTTAATACCTGGAAAGAGCATGTTTATGAGGGCAGGAATGGGATATTTTCAAAAAGATAAATACATCACTCTGGAAATGACAATGAAAGAGAAAGTGGAAGAGGAAATGGCATTAATACTGAAGGAAGATGTAGTAAAAGCTGTCATGGGATTCAATACAAAGTCTAAGTTCACAGAAAACCTTGCAATATAACTATAAACCAATTTTATATTCCAACTACAGAGGCAGGAGAGAAGGAAAAGATTTTGTGCTGACATCATGAAAGAACTTGATCAGACTCCAAAATAAGACATGTTGATAATCACAGGTTATTAGATTGCAAAAGTAAGAAACAAGGCAGAACAAAATACTAGCAAAGCATTTGGCCTAGGATCATGAAGTGAAGCAGGAGGACAGCTTATCAAATTTAATGAGGACAACAGTCGTTCTTTGCAAACACATGCTTCAGGTAACTGAAAACAGGATCGTATATGTGGACATCACAGATCACCGATACAGAAACATAACTCGAAGCAGAATATGGAAAAGCTCCATTCTCTTTGCAAAAACAAGACCAGGAGTAGATTGTGTCACAGACCATCAATTGCTAATACAAAAATTAAAATAAAGCTAAAGAAGTAAACTATACTGCCAAAATGCAGTCTAAAGAGTAGCCTAGAATGTAAATAATAGATTTGAACTGCTAAGTCTAACTGTCTGGAAGTGCTCTGGGCTGAAACTAAAAACATTACCAGGGAAGTATGCCAAATAGATGAATGGATGGTAAAATAATCAAAGGTCCACATTCACCCAAGTGTATGAACTGGTGTACTTCCAGATAGTTTGGGCTATAATTCCCATAATCACTTACCATTTGTCATGCTGTTCAGGGCTTTGGAAAACTGTACTTAAATATTTTTTTTTTTGAAAGTATCAGATTGCCACTACAGCAACCACCCATTTTACACATTATCAGGTCTAAATGTACTCACATTCATTAAAAACTGAGGAAAATCTTACCCACAGGTTTATCTGAAAACACCTCCAGATCCAGAAAGCATAGGTGCCTTTACTGGCCTGGTTTGACCAATACACTTCACCTTTGTCTAGTTCATTTCCCTTCCCTTAAACTTTACATATTTTGCTGCAATTCTTCTCAAGTCAGAAGGAACGACAAAGGCTTTGAGTAAGGCCAAAGAGCCAAGTCTATCTGAGGGCATGGATTAAGTGTTGTTGATGTTGCCTCAGGCAAAAGGTCAGATGGCTCTGTCTGAGAACAGGATTTGAATTTTCTAACATTCATCACAGATAATCCTTAGTGAATGTGTTTTGCATTATTACAGCATTAAGATGGGTACATCTCTTTCTCATGCTGTAGAATATGGCAGCCATTTTAGAGAATGTTTTCTGTTTCCAGTCAGATTTCTGCATATCACCTTTAAGGGACATGGTTATGGGGGCATAATGGTTAGGGAACAATAGTGCTTCACACCATACAAGTGAAGCACTATTATTACACTCTAGATACAGTGGCTGCATCTTATTGAATCCTTGGGTTTGTAGTTTTGCAAGCACTAGAACTCCCTAGGACAGACGTCTTAAGTATTCCTCCTTAAACTGCAAGTCATAGGGATTTACCAGATGTTGCCATTGTATTTAAAGTAGAATCATAGTGTTATAACTGTCTAGAGCAAAAGGGCCTCCACTATGCATTATAAGGAATGAACTTATTCTTTTCAGTTCAACAGCTGTACATATCTGTTTATTGATGAATTCAAAAACTTATCATGCATGCCTTAAGCATGACACCACAGCACTGTGTAGGCTTCAGCAAACACATTGTCCTGTCCTTCAACTTCCAAATGTCCAAGACCATTTGTTGCTTTTGCTTTCCTGCAAACTGAGGCTTCAGGTGCATGTAGCCCATGACCAAAAGGCTACATGCAAACAATCGAAGCTTGGTCCATGGGCTTCACAGTTGCCCAAGCTGCCACTGAATGGCCAAATTTCTTCCATTTTCTAGCAAATCCTGTGAAAACATTTTTATGGGATTTTTGGTCTATGAGGCTGTGTTTTAGAAAGTGTTAGATTTCAGTGTCCATATACACCTGGACAACATCATCAGGAAAGAAGAAACTAAGTAAACAAAATTTGGCTACCACTCCTGAAAAACACCAAAATCAAGACTCAGCAAATGCAAATGAAAACCACCCAGGGTGAGGGGGTTTCTCAGCAGACGATGGATCTCTAAATAGACACCCTGAGGCCTTGCCATTCAACAACAGAACAATACACTGGTTAATATGTAACTTGCTTTGGGGCTTTACAGACCACCCCAAAAGGGTGATCTGGAGCCACCTCCTTTTCTGCTGCATCGTCGCCACAGCAACCAGATGAAGCGGCGAAGGTGCGGCAGAAAAAGAAGCGCCAAAACTGGGTTCCTTCTTGCATCGCAGTTACAATGTATGAAGCACCAGCCAGCACATCTATGACATTGCAGGTGCACGGCTCCATTTAATTGCTGCGCACCTGCGACGTCATCACTCCACACTCTGTCTGTACAGCACTGCAGAGCAAGGATGCCCTCATCTTGTGCTAGGGTTGCGGAGCATCTATTGACTCTGCTCCCAGGCAATCCTAGCACATGACAGGGGCACTCTAAAGTGCCTGTATGTATTGGGCCTTCTTCTGAACCAACAATATATATACCCCACTCTCTTCCATGCCAGCATTCTCTGAAGATGCCAATCACAGCTCTGGTGAAATGTCAGGAATAAACTCTTCTAGAACATGGCCTCATAGCTGGAAAAACCCATAAAAACTATGGATGCCAGGCATGAAAGCCTATGACTTCACAAATCCTGAAAAAAATTGCATTCCTGTAGTCTGCAAATAGTGCCAATGTCTTCCACAATGTGAAGAACAGGCAATAGGAAGGGCCATTCCCATGCACCGTTCTTCCCACTACACTTGTACTCCTTACTCTCCAAGTCTTCATGGAGTATAATCTGCAAGGAAAAGGCACAGTGTACGAGGAGAGGAAGGTTAAATTATCTCCCATGCATGCCACTCTTCCTGATTCATGTCTGTAACTCTAGGTGTGTGGGGGACAGAGAGAGAGAGAGAGAGAGAGAGAGAGAGAGAGAGAGAGAAACTATTTGAATATTGAACTTTGATACAACTTTTCATTGTCATGGTTCTGTCTTATAGAAGTTTAGGATTTATAGTGTAAGATCTACACAAGGGGTATCAGTGCCCTATAACTGAAATAACCCAGTGAATATCAAGAATGAAGAGACAGAAAAGGGTTTCTTGTGTGTGTGGTGGTGGGAATGGGGGGCTTAAGGCATCACCATTTAAGGATCTTGTGAAGCTGTAGTACAGAAATAACTTTCCCATCTTCTTAGTGTTCATGTGGGCTGCCAAGTGGCATGCAGCCTTTGATCCATTGTTTTGGGGCCAAATAGGCTTCTCATCTTTGCTCTAGAAATAGTTGAACTGAAATTCCCAGCAGCCCTAGTAAGCCTAGCCAGTGGTGAAGAATGCTGGGAGTTGCAGTGCAATATCTGAAAGGCCATACAATCCTCACCCCTGATCCAAATTCCCAGGAACTTCAAAATTTTGCTCTGTCTTTTCACTATTTTTCTCCTCCTCCTCCTACAACAACAACAACAACAACGAAAATGGTTTGAAGAACTGATCCATGAATTACAAACAATTCAGTTCATGCAACCATATTGTATGGTAAAGAACAGTGAAGTTTCATGCGGTGTTGTTTTTCTGCCTTTAGGGAAGGTACAAATGGTGACCTCCAAGTGACTTACAAAAAGTTAAATTAGGAACAGCATGCTCAGACAGCTTTAAACCAACAGTGAACTATTATGATAGACAAAAGTTCTTGTGAAATTCAGCTGGGTTTTTTCAGCTGCTATAGTCAATAGAACCACCTATATTATTTTAAATTTCTGTAACTGTTGATAGAAAGGGGAGTTTCTCTAGAATGAGCAAGATGTCTTGTTACCATCTGAAGTGTATTTAAGCCAAACAAGAAGAAAACCTGTCCTAAGTAGACTGGCCAGTGACCTATAGCCAAATAAGAGGGTAAAGGGGATGCACATTTAAATCTAAACACCAAATATTAGAAAAACACTCAGCATTTTCTAGTATTCAGGAGGAAAATGCTTTAATATTAATATAAACACCAAACATTTCATCCAGGTGTTAATTACTATCACCAATAACTACCACTGTTAATTACTATCACTGTTGGCTATAATTCTGTAGTGTGACCTGTTCACACTAGAGGATTATAGTGCTATTATTACATATTAATTGTCATGGTTCCACCCTATGGAATCCCTAGAGTTGTAGTTTGGAGAAGTACCCCACAAAAATACAAACCCCCAGATTCCATAATGTGAACCCATGAAATTAAAGTGAAATCATAATTCATAGTATCATGGGAAAAGACCCCTATGTTAATTGCTGATAGGCAATTGCAATGTCCTTGTCCCCCCTTTTAATGTCTGGGTAACTGTTCAGATATATAGTCAAACAGAAGACTGTCCACTGAGGCCAGTTTTCTGCCACTGGGACTATTTAGGGAGCACAAGGAAAGCCAAAAATTAAAAAAAATTAAAAAATGATCAGAAGGCTGCTTATGGTTTTGATTTTTGATTTTTTAAAAAGGTTAATAGTGAATGTGGAGACTATTTTAAAATTGGGGCTGAAAAGGCTGCCTCTTTCAGTGCTGGATTGGGGCCGCAGCAACTACATACCCTGACCTGGCATTTCAGCACCACAAAAAGGGGCCACAAAAATAGCTCCTTTTTGCACCACGGAAAGAGTGCCTTTGCTGCCATGGCGGCACCTTCTGGTGCTCCTTTTGGCACTGCATCATCTGGACTCAGTGACAAAGGAGCACTGTGATGCTGCCCATTATGCGGTTAGGCACACGGCATGATGGCAGCATCAGGGCAGTATCAGAGCATGCATCATGTGGACACCATGCCCCCACTCTGCCATGAGGCTGGCATATAAAGCCAGTCTCTACAGCCTCTGCATTAGGAAATAGGACACGCAACATGAGACACCTGATGCAACTTTTTTATGCTGCAAGTACCTATCCTTATGTTTTCCATGTTATTTCTGTCTCTAGTACAGTGGGCCCTTGGTATCCCCTGGGATATGGTTCCAGGACTCCCTATGGATAACAAAATCTGTGGATGCTCAAGTCTCATGAAATACAATGGCATAATAAAATGGTGTCCCCTGTATAAAATAGCAAAATTAACGTTTGCCTTTGGAAATTTATATCTTTTGGGGGGTATTTTCAAGCCATGGATATTGAATTTGTGGATTAAAAAAAACTGTGAATATGGAGAGCCAACTGTATCAAATTTTCTGTTAAAAAGAACCCATCCTGCTGAAGAACACATCTTGGTTATTTTCTAAGTGAAGGTATTTTCTTATTTACCTAAATCAATAACATTAGAGGGCAAACCACAGTGGATAGTGGGGTAAAGCCTGCTAGATCTCTCAAATATAGGAAAGCCAGTAGAGCAGCTTTATTTCATGACAGATAATTCTTTTGGTGCTGTCCCCATACCACTGCTACAACTTGCTCAAAAAGGTGATTTGTGATGGTTGGTGTAACAAACCCTTGCACCGAGCTGGGGTTCTCTGTCATTTTTGTCTTTACCATTTTAATCTTTGCAACAGTCTTGTGAGAGCTTGTGAAAATGACTGATCAAAGGCTACTCAAAAAATTTCATGAACAAACAGAGATGCAAACTTGGGTTTCCCTAGGTCTCCTTGATAACTCTAATCACTATACCACATTATATTTCTCACACTTTTATTACTCATGCTTCTCTTTATGAAAAGCTGTTACTAACCATTTCCCCCTGTTACTTTTATTTGCTGTCAAAGTGGTTTCCATTTATGGTGACCCTAAAGATGAGAGACCTCCATGAGCCTTGCTCTGGTCTTGCAAATTCATGACTATGTCTTCCTTGATTGCCCCCAATCTATCTGTAATATGTTCTCTTTTCTTTCTGTCTTCCCAGCATTTGAGTTGTTATGGCAGAAGAATCCTTAATCCTGAGGAAACATGGTTTCTTAAGGTTCATCCAGGTGCCAGAGATCTATTTTCCCACTTGATTGCTCCAGAACAATGGTTTTCATTTCATTTTATTTTTTTAAAAAAGTCATGATTTTGCTTGCTAACAATGCTGCAGTTTATAGCAAAAAGACCTGCCACTGTTTCATTGTCTTACTTTTGAAGCATTTGTTTACACAGCCCATTGCAAAATGATGACGTGGCGCAGAAGATTGGTATATTGAAGCAGAAATTGCTTTTGCTGGGCCACATGCAAGGGGGATAAATAGTAGAGGAATTAATAAACCCCAGCCAGTGAAGCTGCCAGCCCTTGATTCATGAGCCATTTGTCTAAAGCCATTGCAGTCCAACAAAAACAGTCAGTGCTGTTTGTGTGTGTGTGTGTGTGTTTTAAAAAAAGAGCACCAAATGACCAATGGATTTCTTTAGGAAACAAAGTCAGTTTCTTGACTCAAGAACACAGCTACCTAAGTGGTGACTGGCTTTCACTATAGAAACTGGGCACCAAAGGCGTCATTTTAAATTTGGCTAGGCATCCAAAGCATGGTGGTAAAAACATAACTTCAGAGATGATAGAGTTCAGGACTTGGAAAAGTTACTCTTTTGGTTCACAACTTTCAGAATTCTTCCAGGCAGTGTGATTTTTAGGGGCTGTATTCTAAAAAAGTCTTTTTCAAGCTCTAGTAGACATCACCCTTTGTGTACAGAAAATCACAGAATCATACAATCATAGAATTGTAGAGTTGGAAAGGATTTTAAAGGTCATTGGGAACTAAGTAGGGGGAGATGAATAGAGGTGTGGAATTTTGCCCTTCCCAGAATTTTTCCTTCCTAGTTTATCTCAGGCAAAAGCAAACTGCTGCAGCCTCTCCTAGACTATGTGTTCTTCCTCTTCAATAAAACTGTTGCAGCCTTTCCTAGTTTATCTGTTCTTGCTCATTAGTAAAACTACTGCAGCTCTCTTAGCTTATCTGTTCTTCCTCATGTGGCCATCTTGACCACACTCTGATGTAGCTTGGCACACACACACCAGTTTTCATCTGTGAAATGTTGGACAGCACAGTTATTTGGAGTTGCAGTTATTTGAGTTTACTTTAACTGTCACAGTTCTACCCCATGGGTTCCTGAGGGTCGCAGTTAAGGAGAGGCATTTAGAATTAGCTAGAAACCTCCAATGCCTCACTAAACTACAAAACTCAGGATTCTACAGGAAGTAGACATAAAATGGAACCATAACACTATAACTGTGTAGTGTGGAAGGCCTCTAGTCTTCTCTAAATATGACTAGGTCAAGATCCTACCCATTGGTTTGGTGGTGGTGGTGGTGGGGCACATATTGCCATATCTTATGAAAGAGGCTCTTTCTGTATACTGCCATACTTTCAGCCCTAGTGTACCTCAACATCTCTAGCAAAGTTTAGAGGGCATTCAGTCTGGCAATCATATGAAGAATGCCACATTTCCTGGCAATTTCACAGCAAATGTAAACAAAATCAGATTTTATTGACTTTAGTTGAAGCACCACTGTGGAAAACAGCTCCATGGCTTTAAAACTCATATGCCTTTCATTTTTAATCTACCAGAACATGGATTTATTAAGATACTTGGCAGATTATAAAGCCTGCCTTTTCTCTGCCTTTTTGGACAGAAGGGTTGATGGTTCTGTTTTATCTTCTACCATATTTAGCACTAGCTTATATGAGCTTTGAAAGGCACGACAACCCTTCCCTTCCTTTGCTCTCCCACAACCCCCCTGGCACCTAACTACATGCAATTTTTAAAGGGAAAGATTATGGTCTTCTCCACCATTTTCCTGGCTGATGTTTATGCATAACAAACCATGCCAACATCAGCTGTGTTGACATTTAACCAAAAATAAATCAAAGTCAGCCATTGGTGTTCCAACCGCAGAAGGAGCATGTCTTGTATTAGAAAAGATAAAGGGAAAACCAATGGATTAACTGGGGTGGTGCATGCAGAGCTAATGAAATTAATGTTCACATAATATTTTTTTAAAGGGTGAAGCAGCCAATTTTTTTTTAACTGTTTCATTTATATCCTACTTTTCTCCCAGTATGGGACCTGAGGTGGCAGAATTCAAAACATATCAACACAGCGCAGGATCTTGGCGTCATATCTTGCTGTCAGCCTTGTGATTCTTGAAGGAGACTGCTTCAGAGCTACCACATGATATTTTGTTTTCTAGGAACAAGATCACATCTGCTTTCACCTCTAATCAATGTGCAAAAGCTGAATAGCCTGGCATTTGAATCTCACTTCAAGCCCTGTGTCGTATTCTGGACTACACCAGAAAGTAGAAGGTTAATTTGGGAGCTTAAGACATACTTTGTGTTTCCACTCCACTCCCTTTATATTAGCATTTGTCAACCTGCATTTCAGATCAGTTTTAAAGCCTGACCCTCCACCCAGATAGATGGAGGAATCTCAGGACAAGAGCATTGTTTTGAAAAGTATCTCCCTCATTTGCTAGACTTTTTTTTTTTTTTTTTGGAGTGGTACACAGTGGACCCTTTGTATTGGCAGACCGGCAATCAATAGAGCTGACTACCTGCAGATCACCATGGCCCATATTACTCAACATTGGCATGTACACATGGATGTGCTGATGCATCTGCATGCATATGAGAGCCATATGGGGCACAACTGTTCATGTTTATTGCCATTTCTGTTGGGGGGTGCTGGAACTGAACCCCTGCAGATGAGAAGGATTCACTGTACTTGAAGCAGCTGTTGTTGATACTTAATGAATCCTGCTTAAGGACAACATCAGTATCTGCACCTTGTAACATCACCTTTATAGCCTCACCAGGACCTACCTGCTATGACATCACAAAGAATCGTCCCTAGGTCTCAGGTTTCAATCTTGAAATCTCAAGAGCCTGGGATTGTTCTGACCTGGCAACAAAGCTGTCCCAGAACTTTATTGCATACACTTCCTTAACCGTTTTAAGGATGGGAATGGGACTCACGGGGGCGCGTTGGAACGAATTTTACCACACACACAAGCGTCCACCAAGAGGCCCCGTTCCGGCACCAGTCCCCAAGCCATCCGTGTTCAATGCCGGCGGGCGCCATTTTTGCTGCACGGAAGTCTTCCGAGCAGCACATTTAACGCTTTGTGGCACGGGACAGGGATGGGTGCCAGAACGAGGCCTCTTGGTGGATGCTTGCGTGTGCATTAAAATCCATTCCCGCGAACCCCCGCGAGTCCCATTCCCATCCTTAAAATGGTTAAGGAAGTGCATGCCATAAAGTTCCAGATCAACCTTATGTATGGTAAACCTGTTCTGGACCTTACTAGTTACCTACAGGGGACTAATGAACCAACGTTTGTTGATGCTGTCATCAATCTGGTCAGCACGCAAGGCTAAAATTACAAAGCCCAATATACCATCACCTTGCAGTGGGAAGGTGGCAAATTTGCTTCCTTCTAGCTAACATTAGAGAACATTCACTCTGGCATTGGTTTTACCAGGGATGGGGAAAACAGTAGGTCAGGAGACAGGAGCCAACACTACCCCAATTCTGGCTGAAATTGACTGGAAGTAAATCCTGCTTTTGTTGTTGTTGTGTGCCTTCCAGTAGTTTTTACTTACAATGATCCTAAAGTGAACCTATCATGGGGTTTTCTTGACAAGATTTGTTCATATTCTTTTTCAAGCTGGTTTTTGGCAATGTGTGGAGCCTTGGTGGCGCAGTGGTTAAATGCCTGTACTGCAGCCACTCACTCAAAACCATCAGGTTGCGAGTTCAGTACCAGCAAAAGGACCCAAGCTTGACTCAGGCTTGCATCCTTCCAAGGTCGCTAAAATGAGTACCCAGATTGTTGGGGGCAAGTAGCTTACAGTTGTAAACTGCTCAGACACTCAGTAGGCAGTATGAAGCATGAAGCTATTTGTTTTGTTTGTGTGTGTGTGTTAATACATAATGCTGCTCCAGATGACACTGCAAGCTATTTTATGGGAAACCCTTTGCCTCTCCCCCATTTTTGAAAACATTTCAGGGGTCTGGGGAGATGAGGGAGTTTTGGAGGCTGCAAAAATGCTATCAGAGCTATATGTGGTGGATGGGCCACACTCCCCCTCTATACCTTATGTTCTTGGAGAAAGGAAGAACTGTGAACTATAAAATGAAGGATTAATAAACTCAGACTTAGACTAACATATATAAGAAGAGAGAGCGTGGATCTAAGACCAAAACACAGAAAATGACACTATTATTATTATTTCTTATTGTTACATGATTACATGCTGTGCCTAAACTCCCAGAGAGCTATGCAAACTAGCAACTAATATGCTGAGATTGCTATATCTAACAATGCTTGTGGGGGGAACCAATTTTTTTTGGCATAGCTAGAAGTGACCACCCCAGGCTGAGATTGTAAATACTTGGCAGTATATTTATGGGAGGCAGTTGGAAGCAGAGGAAGTGGAGCCTTCTCCCTCTCACTGGTTGCTTTCTCCAGCTCACTATAACAGCCAAGGAGCTGCCATGTGCATTTCTCCAGCTATGAAGGTGCGCATGACTTGGTCTGGTTGATTTTGAGTAGGGATGGGGGTGGGACCAACCAGAACATGGCGGGGCACACTTGATCAGTTGCCGGGACAGAACTGTGACCACAGCCCCATGGTTGTTATTGTGTACTGAAGTGAAGACTTTGTGGAAGAAGATCCTGGATGGCTTCATCTACAAGATCCCCCAAAGTACCTCTCTCACCAAATTAGTATCATGGTTGAGTCAGTATCATGATGAAGGGTGGGATTGTTTGTGTCCTAATCTGATGTCCTAAAAGCAGTGTCTCCAGTGTCTTACAGGGTCAGATCCAGTAGCAAGGATATGTGAAATTTTAATTTCTGTTGATTTTTTAAAATGAGATTTTACCAAAAAATACTCAAAGCTTCAATGGGGAAGAAAAATTATTTGATGGATTTGTTGTTTTGGGTAGATATGACAACTACCACAAGGGAAACATAACTTGTCTCAGCACTTGGCTGAATAACTAACTCCCAATTCAACATACTTTCAGTTTACAATATTTCTGTCATACTAAATGTAAGTTACAGCTTTTCTTTTGGTCTTTATTTAGCCAATAAAGGTATCAAAACACACCTTCAGGACTTCCATTGGTCTTTTAGATGTTGATGGGAAGGGTTACATGGATACCAAGTGATATTTCATCATCATAGTTCATATCTCAGGATACTATTTGCTGTTTACTGAATCATTTCCTCACTTTTCCTTATTCTCCACATTTCTACATTTTACTGTTATATTGTTTTTCCCAGTTGAGTAACTGTGATACACCACCCATCATGGTTGTATGTTTTCCTTTTGTGGTGAGAGGTAAACCATGGTCTTTTTATTTATGTTTATAAAAGTATGTTTCATTCATTAGTTGTGGTTTTTCATTCAATCCCACTGGTCAGTTAGAAAAATGCCTCTGGGAGGAATGAGTAGATATAAAAACAAATAGCCCAATCTCCCCAAACCATTAAAAACCACTAAATCTCTCTTTCTCTCTCTTCCTCCCCTCTCTGTCTTTCTGTCTCCCACTTCCTTCCTTCCTTCCCTCACAGATGTAAAAAAGGAAAATCAGCTTGAAAAAGAGAAGCAATATGGACTCTTTTTTCTAAATGTTATTGTTAGCTCCATACATGTATCAACATCATTTTTGCTGTGATAACTGTTCCTGCAGAGACAGGAACAGCATTTGGAAAATTTACTTAGAATCATAGAATCATAGAGTTGGAAGAGACTACAAGGGCCATCCAGTCCAACCCCCCTGCCATTTGTTGGACTACAAATCCTAGAATGTACTACAATGCCTTTCCAAGTAAATGTCTCCCTTTACAGATGATATGATGTTGTGTCATCACAGCAACATCAAACTTTGTAACATATTTTCCTGGTTCACTTAGCATACACAACTGGAAATGGAATTTAACTCAGAATTCAAACAGCTGTTCATCAAAGGTTGTGTCCATCCCCAATGTATAGCATGAAGCTGTTCAACAAACATAGTTCATATGTCTTTAAAGGCAAGAACATCCCTCTGGCTTCACACATCCTCCTCATTTCCTGTTGTTTGACAAATTTGTGAAGGCACAAAATTTCTTTCTGAAGAGACAGGCACCCTGAGACTGGAGGTTTTGTGTTGCCCATCATACACTTCCACCCAGATCAGTAGGCCTACACATGCCTTAAGGTCAATGATATCATGGAGCTTCCCCACTTTCATTTTAGCAGATTTCTTTTTTGTTCCTGCTTTCAGTAACTGCTCTGACTCCCTATTTGTTTCACAGCTAAATTGGCAAATGATTGTATCAGAGCAGTTACTGAAAGCATGGACAAAAAGGACATCTGCTAAAATGAAAGTGGGGAAGTTCCATCACTGACCTTAAGGCATGTGTAGGCCTAGTGATCTGGGTGGAAGTGTATGGTGGGCAACACAAAACCTCCAGTCTCAGGTTGCCTGCCTCTTCAGAAAGAACTTTTGTGCCTTGCTGTCTTCCCACCTTTGAGTAGGGATAGAGGAGATTTCTTATCTGGGCATTCACACCAGTTTCTCTACATCACATTTTCAACACAAAACAGCATGGGTATTATTTGTCAAAGAAGTAGCCCAAGGGCAAAATGCATTAGATTTGTTGGTACAACTTTTGTCCTGTTAGGTTTTCGGGGAGGGTTGCTCTTTAGAGAAAGCACATGGCAGGCAGTTGCAACTCAATTGCATTATTATTGTTATGCTGGTTTCACAGTCTACCGGCTGTTACCAACTTGAGTTTTGGACTAGAAATGATTGAGATTCTATCCAAGAATCTAGAAATCAGTGAGATTTCATCAGATAATGTGGGATGTTTCAAGTATCATCATCATCATCATCATCACCACCACCACCACCATTATCACTATCAACTTTATTTATAACCTGCCTTTCCCCCAGACTGTAACTCAAGGCAATTTACAAATTAACATGATTATAATTTAATTAAAAACATGCATAAATATGTAAAATAGAATTAAATTATTATTAATGCTAAAATAATATTTAAACAATATTAAAATGTAAAACATACACCCCAAAAATATAAAAAGCAGTTAAAACACTATAGTTTAAAGAAAATATAGCATTCTCTTAGGAGACAATTTTATAAAACAAAACAGTTTAAGATCCAGTTCTATGTGAATTTTTTTAACAAAACATGACTCAGGGGTACTAAAACAATCCCTTGTATGGGCCAAATGTCTCACAGTATGAGGCTGTCTAAAATACATACATACAAACATACATACATACATACATACATAAAATTGTCTAAAACCTTCATCGTTGTTGTTCTGTAGTCAAAAATCTAAATGTATCCCAGAACCTCAATTTCTCTGTCTTCCTCTCCCCCCCTCCTCCGGCCAAATATCTCTTAACTAACAAAGGTGAATAAAATATAGCAATGGAGCATGACAAGATAGACATACTGCTTTTTAAAAATTGTTTAAAGCAAAGGTGGACAAGGCTCGTTTAAGGCCCTGCATCCTCAGACTCTGTTTGGGACTTTTCAAACAACACAGTCACAATGATATGATGCCACTTTAGCTGTGATGGATGCATCCTATGGAATTCAGGGGTTGTTGTCTAATGAGGTATAAGGACTCTCTGGCTGAGAATTCTAAATTCCTTTCCTTAAACTACAAAGCCCAGGTTTCCAGCGCATTCAGCCATGGCAGGTCAGGTGAAATCATAATGGTAGTGTGAATGGACCTCTAGACTGCTGTTTTCTATGGGAAAAATGTGTGAATTGCTTCTTCTGGAAGCCTACAGGAGTAGAGATTCAGTTTCTGAATATGTTGCAGAGCTTTCCTGTACTGTTGAACATGAAATAGTAGGGATTTGTCAAAACCAGAGGTTGACGTTTAGCTACTCATATTTCCCCCTATCTGTTGGTCTTTTGGGTGGTCTGTGTGACCTCCTAAATGTCCCAGCGTCTGAAAATTGTTTCTCAGACCTATTCAGGTTGCCTGCCTCTGGTTCAGTATATCCAGTGCTAATGCTAGGGAAGCAAAGGAGGACAAGATTTTATTCAAATGTGCAGAATGCAGTTCAAGTGGGGCAAGAGAAATCTTCATTGATTCCTGTCCACAGTGCATTCCTGCCTCCGCAATACCTAATCAAAGCAGAAAATTTGTACCAGTAGATCTATAGACATTTTGTAACAAATCACCAAGGCTCTCTAAATCTCAATTAACAGTAACAAATTCTGCATTATATTTATAACATATTTAATCTGTAGTAATTCAGATGCAGGTCTGGATTTGTTATACAGGTCAAGAAGGCAGAACAGGAACAGGAATGGACTTTGAGAATGGACTTTGGTGTTCATCTAACTCTTGTACAGTTGTACAGTTCATGCTGGATGATGGCATTCCTGACAGAGTCAGGAAAAGACACTTCTAATGAACACTTTTCTTCTAAAACACTAAGTTTCCTTTAGTCCTATGCTGAGAGAAATGCAGGAAATAAATTACACAAATGAATAAACAAAATTCTACTTCTGAACAGCCCTTACTGTTAGGAATTGCGTCCCTGCATATTCCATTCTCTAGTCCAAATTCTGCCCTCTGTAGCCCCATAATCATCCCATGAGATTAATTTATTGTTTGCCATGTGTTCAAGTCATTTCTGACTGATAGCCAAGATTTCCTCATAGGAAGTTTACATAGAATCATAGAACTAGAAGAAACCACAAGGGCCATCCAGTCCAACCCCCTGCCATCAAAGCACTCGACAGATAGTCATCCAGTTTGTTTAAAGTCCCCCAAAGAAGGAGATTCCACCACACTCTGAGGCAGCATATCCCAATGTCAAACAGCTCTAACTGTCTGGAAGTTCTTCCTAAAGTTTAGTTGGAATCTCTTTTCCTATAGTTTGAATCCATTGCTCCATGTCCTGGCCTCTGGAGCATCAGGAAACCAGTTTGCTCTATCCCCAATATGACATCCCTTCATATATTTAAGCATAACTATCATGTCACCTCTTAACCTTCTCTTCCCCAAGCTAAATATGCCACATTCCCTAAGCTGGTCCTCATAGGGCATGGTTTCCAGACCTTTCAACATTTTGGTTTGCTATGAAGAAAGAAATATGCTGATAGACCTTTTTCTAGTTCTCAAAATCTCTTGCTTCTCAATCTGTTACATGTACAAGCAGTCAAGACAGAATGTGGTAAATTTCCTGTCCCTACAGGCTCACATTCATTCTTTAGGGAAACTAATTGTACTGAATTAGATTTTCCTCTGCTTTAAATGGAACAGATTAATAATGCAGAAAATGAGTTATAAAGTCATAATCTTAGCAAAACAAAGTCAAAGTATGATAAAAGATAGATCTAAGATCTCTTTATGTACATGTCCTAAAAATAGTGTTCTTTCAGAAATGGCTATTTTTTTGTTACATAGAAAACATTATAGCAAATATTCTATTTTTTTTTAAATCCACATAAAGCTTTGAATATAACATTTAAACAAAATGAACTAAATGTCTTTGAATATAGCATGCTAAAGGCTAGAAAACACTATTTAGATCCCCCCTCCAAATTTCCAATTCTACTTTTTCCCAGAAAATCAATATCACTGGTTGTTTTAGAGAAGCACCCCAACCATTACAGTACATAACAGTATAATGTTTCCAGGTTTGAAGAAGGAAGCTTCTAGGTTTGTGGTTCTCCACTGTACTGAGAAGGCTTCTTATGTATTAGTCACAATGGGGTGGGGTGGGGATTTGGCTCTGGTCTCTTTGGCAACTCTGAAGACTTGGGTTACTGAACACATGCATCCAGTCAGCCCTTTGTATTCATGGGGTGGAGGTTCTGGACCACCACTCCCCACAGATGGCAACTATTGCAGGACCTCAAGTCCCATTCTCTTCAATGGCAGCACAATGTGCACACAACCACATTTGCATGGCCGCAGGCATGCATCACCATCGAGGAGAACTGGACAAGACCCTCTGTGGATACTCCAATCAGCAGATGGGCAAGTGCGCAGATGGGAAGAATTGGCTGTATATGTATACATACATGATTTACAAGAGGAAATGTCATCGGGATAACACTTTTCTTTTCCATGCATTGTGTGATAGGTGGTATCTGACAAAATTCCTATGTCTTTCTCATTCTTAATGTCACAGAAGGCTTTTTTTTTGCCTTTCCGTATGATCATCCTGCAAAAGAAGACACAGAAAATTAAAATGGGAATCATAGAATCATAGAATCATAGAAATTTAGAGTTGGAAGAGACCACAAGGGCCATCCAGTCCAACCCCCTGCCTTGCAGGAACTCCCAATCAAAGCATTTCCGACAGATGGCCATCCAGCCTCTGCTTAAAAACCTCCAAGGAAGGAGACTCCACCACCCTCCGAGGGAGTGTGTTCCACTGTCGAACAGCCCTTACTGTCAGGAAGTTCTTCCTAATGTTGGGGTGGAATCTTTTTTCCTGCAGTTTGCATCCATTGTTCCGAGTCCTGTTCTCTGGAGCAGCAGGAAACAAGCTTGCTCCCTCCTCAATGTGACATCCTTTCAAATATTTAAACAGGGCAAACATATAACCTCTTAACCTTCTCTTCTCCAGGCTAAACATCCCCAACTCCCTAAGGCGTTCTTCATAGGGCAAGGTTTCCAGACCCTTCACTATTTTAGTTGCCCTCCTTTGGACCCGCTCCAGTTTCTCCACATCCTTTTTGAATTGTGGTGCCCAGAACTGGACACAGTATTCCAGGTGAGGCCTCACCAAAGCAGAACAGAGTGGCACTATTACTTCCCTTGATCTAGACACTATACTTCTATTGATGCAACCTAAAATTGCATTGGCCTTATTAGCTGCTGCATCACACTGTTGACTCATGTTCAACTTGTGGTCTACTTGGACTCCTAGATCCCTTTCATATGTTGTCTCATTCAGCCAGGTGTCCCCCATCCTATATCTGTGCATGTCATTTTTCCACCCTACGTGTAGGACCTTACATTTCTCTGTGTTAAATTTCATTTTGTTAGCTTTGGCCCAGCTTTCTAGTCTATTCAGGTCATTTTGAATTTTGATCCTGTCCTTTGGGGTATTAGCTACTCTTCCTAATTTGGTGTCATCTGCAAATTTGATAACTAGGCTCTCAATACTGTCATCCAAGTCATTAATAAAGATGTTGAATACCACTGGGCCCAGGACAGAACCCTGTGGCACCCCACTTGTCACTTCTTTCCAGGATGAAAGAAGTGACATTGTTGAGCACCCTTTGGGTTCGGTCAGTCAACCAGTTACAAATCCATGTAACGGTTACCTTGTCTAGTCCACATTTTACAAGCTTGTTTGCAAGAATGTCATGGGGAACCTTGTCAAATGCCTTACTGAAGTCAAGATATACTATATCCACAGCATTCCCTTCATCTACCAAGCTGGTAATTTTATCAAAAAAAGAGATCAGATTTGTCTGGCATGACTTGTTTCTCTGAAACCCATGTTGGCTTTTTGTGATTATGGAATTATCTTCCAGATATTCACAGACTCTCTGTTTAATGATCTGCTCCAGAATCTTTCCTGGAATTCATGTCAGACTAACTGGATGATAATTGTTGGGATCCTCTTTTTTCCCCTTTTTGAAGATTGGGACAACATTTGCCCTCCTCCAGTCTGCAGGGACTTCTCCTGTTCTCCAGGAGTTCTCAAAGATGATTGCCATTGGTTCCGATATTACATTTGCCAGTTCTTTTTATACCCTAGGATGTAGTTCATCTGGTCCTGAAGACTTATATTCATTTAGATTAACCAGGTATTCCTGTACTGTCTCTTTACTTATTCTGTGCTGAAATTCCCCTATTCTATCCTCTGCCCCATTATCCTTAGGTTGGGCACCCTTTGCCTTTCCTGAGAAGACTGAAGCAAAGAAGGTGTTGAGCAATTCTGCCTTTTCTCTGTCTCCTGTGAGCATTTTGCCATCTTCTGCATGCAGTGGCCCTATCGTTTCCTTCTTCTTCCTTTTGCTGCGGACATATCCAAAAAAGCCCTTTTTATTGTTCTTAACGTCTCTGGCAAGCCTGAGTTCATTTTGTGTTTTAGCTTTTCTGACTTTATCCCTACATGTGCTGGCTATTTGTTTGAATTCCTCTTTGGTGATTTCCCCATTTTTCAATTTTTTTATACATGTTCCGTTTAAAACTTAGCTCAGTTGTAAGTTTCTTAGTCATCCATACCGGTTTCTTGAGACATCTCCCATTTTTCCTCCTCATTGGAACTGTCTGAAATTGTCCCTTTAGTATCTCCCTTTTGAGGAACTCCCATCCATCTTGAACTCCCTTCTCTTTTAGTATTCTTGACCATGGGATCACCCCCAGTATTTCTCTAAGTTTATTGAAGCATGCCCTGTCATAATGTTTGTCAGAAAATACTGCCAGATTAACTATGAGGCTACACCAAACCAATCATCATAGGTTGGGAGGGAAAACAAGTCTAAATGAAAGTAAAGTATCCATGAAGGCAGAAGATTCGGTTAATACACTAATGAATCAACATATTGTTTGATTGATGAATTGACTCTGTAACTACTGATGAAACATTTGAGTCTATGAACTACACATTAAAAACACATTTCTTTATGGGGGTATCTATTTTCAGTTTTCAGAACTATGGGGCATTCCAGACCGCCCAAAAGGGGCAGTCCATACTCACACCAGGAAGCGGCGAGATGGGGCCAAGGCTGCTGCACCGACAGCCTCCGCAACCCCATCCCACCACTTCTGGAGGCCGTGGGGA
Source organism: Urosaurus nigricauda (assembly GCA_034509955.1). Lineage (NCBI taxonomy): Eukaryota > Metazoa > Chordata > Lepidosauria > Squamata > Phrynosomatidae > Urosaurus > Urosaurus nigricauda. The sequence goes on along the minus strand of JAOEGL010000001.1, from coordinate 351,426,348 downwards.
ACAGCAGGTGCCCTGGGTGCCCGCTGCACCCCGCTTCCCTTGGCGGGGCTGAGGAGAGAAAGGGGCCACAGCCCCTTTCTCCCTGGGTCTTTGCCGTGGCCATTTAAAGGCCTTGACAAAAACTTGGAAGCAAAAAGGAGCTCCGTTTTGGAGCTCCTTTTTGCACCACAGAAAGGGTGCACTTGGCACCCTTCCATGCCACAAATTTGTCATGGCTCGCACAGCATATCAAAACACTGCACACGCCATGACAACATCAAAGCGCATCTGTATGGACACTGCCATTTAAAAATGGAAGTCCATATGCGTTAGGGCTAGGGAGGGACTAAACGCTGCGCCCTCCCTAACCCTAAAGGCGGAGCAAAGAGCCCTTATCACAGCTCTTTGCGCCAATCTAGATCGGGCCTATGTGTCTTTTGAGAAATCTTTGTGTGACTCCCCAAAACACCATTCTCACCTCAAAAAGCAGTTTCTGTTTAATAGGGAAAATTTTGTATAGGAATTCTGCAAGCACAGAGGTGAAAAACGAAGCTTTGTTATAAATCTCTGCAAGTACAAATTTGGAAGAATCCATCATCTGTCAAGTACAGAAGCTATACATGGAGGCTATTAAATGGCTAACTTTCAGGAGTGCTTGAGCTGTTGATTGCTGCAGGGCAGGCAGTTGGACTATATGGTCCTTGCAATGAGAAGGTAGAACCAGGAGTGTTGCTGATCAGATGGATAATCTGGATGAGTTTATGACATAATGGATTGTCAAGCAGCAATGTTCATACATTAATGGTTTCTAAAGTAGTATCAGAAATCAGAAGAAGACTGGGAATGAGAAGGGCAGGTATGAAGGAACTAGATAAGGTCATAAAGAGCAAAGATGTACAACTGAACACTAAAGTTAGAAACATCCAAGCCATTGTATTCCCTATTGCCATGTAAGGATGCAAGAGTTGGACAGTGAAGAAAGAGATAAGAGGAAAATCGCTAAATTTGAGATGTAGTGCTGGAGAAGAGTATTGAGGATAAGATGGACAGCCAAAAAGATAAACAAATGAGTCCTTGTGCAGATAAAGCAAGAAATCTCCCTGGAAACCAAGATGATTGAATTGAGGATGTCGTACTGTGGCCACATTATGAGAAGGCATGACTCATTAGAAAACTGAACAATAATGCTAGGAAAGGTGGAGGTCAGTAGAAAGAAAGGAAGACCACATGCCTGATGGGTAAACTCAATCAAGGAGGTTACGGGTGTGAAATTACAGGAACTAAGTAGAGCAGTGGAGGACTGGGGGTCTTGGAGATGTCTTTCTCACAGGGTCACCATAGGTTGAGAGCAACTCAAGGGCAGTAAACAACAACCAAAAAGCAGTATTATTAGGAATAAATTCTCAAAAAACCACATCCTTTGTTTTCATTGTATTAACAAGCCATTGTTTACACTGACACGTGAAAAAGTGTATAATACATCAAGACTTTTTTTGGCTCCCAAAATATTGCATCATTTTATCACTGACTTTTTTAACTAAAAAATGAACACATGAACATACAAACGATTTTTGTAACCGTTGAGGTGGGTTTAAATTGGATTAATTTAAATTATGGTCTGCCATTTTGCATATATATATATATATATATATATGAGAAACAGAAATGCTTCCCAGCCAGCTGTAGGAGTTTGAAGCAAGGTCTGTTTTCTGTTAACTATTCAGTACCTGCCTGAAGAATGTGATGTGTTTGGCAGATAAAATCCACTGACCTCAGGCTTAACCTCGCACACAAATGCATGCAGCAATTGGTGTCTCTCCAGACAAGACATAACTATTCAACTACCAAGAGCAAAACATTTAGTCTGCTAATTGCTTACCATACAAACACTATAATTAAAGTTTTGTTCTGTAATTTTTCCATCAAAAGAAAATGGATATTGTCAAGAAACAAAAGGAACAGAGAAAGATCTAGGGAAAAGATGTTGCAATTTTAAAAAAAAACCTTTGAAAGAAGCTATTTTTGAAAGTCTTAAGCTGCCATGGAGTTGCTCAGCCTCTTGTTCCTGAAATAGCCACAATATGTTCAGAGCATGGTTTTGCTTTATCCATGCCTGTAAATGCCATTTGACTTTTAAAATGGAAGGCCTCATCTTTTATAGAAGCCTAATAAGCATACAGCTTACTTGATTTTTTTGCTCAATGAGTATTGGGAAAGACCCCTAGGAACTGATATTTTGGGTAAGCCCAAGACTGGACCAAGATGCTTTGCTGCCTGACCCAGAGAAAACACATTCCTATATTCTGTGTATTCCATGTACAGAAGGACCAGACTGGCAATCTTACATCAGTACTGGCAATGAGGCAGGATCCTTCCCCAATTCTGCAGGAAGCAGGTTAGCTTAGGAAAGAAGGACAGTACAAATGAAAGTGGTACATTTGATACCTTGTGTAAGGATTGATGAAGCTTTAGACCATATCATCATCATCATCATCATCATCATCATCATCATCATTTTTCCCTTTCATCAGATTAAGAAGAATTTTATGAACTATTCATTAATTCTGTTTGCATACTACCTGATAAAATCACTACTGTAGCATCACTGAGGAGATGTGGGGGTGCAGACTGCACTGGGTGACACCCCAGAAAGGGGGGGGGGTGACACCTGGTCATCTTCCTGTCCCTCACAGGTATTGTTTTGTCCCATGCGGCAGCTTCTCTGCCCCCCCCCCCCCCGTGGGAGCTGTTCGGGCCTGCACTGGCACATCCCCGGGCTGTGCTGACACTCCCCAGCAGTCCACCCTGGCTCTACCCAGACTGGAAGGACACACCCTGGGCCTGCCCCGGCTCTTCCCTGGGCCATCCTGACTCTCCCCAGGCCTTCACCAGCTCCCCACAGGCCTGCCCAGGCAGGCTCTCCCCTGGGCCTGCACCGACAATCCTCAGGCTGAGCAGGCTCTCCCTGAGGCCATGGTGGCTTTCCCTTGGGCCACATCACCCTTCCCCAAGTTTGCAGGGACATGGCTGTGGCCCTCACTGACATCCTTCCAGTCTCGGACTTTCAGAAACCCCACTGGAAGTCTGGAGTCAGAAGTCCTGCCCATCCTGGAAGTACTTTCTCCTCCACTGGACATCACCTGATGGAGGGATGCCACTGAGTATAGGACACCCCCATAAGGATGGGGTCAGATAGTGTTGAAATGTGTATAGTATGACATTATCTTTGTTCAATCCATTGTTGAGGTACTGTAGTTTGTGGATGAACTCCAATTTTTCTGTTTCTGTTTCCAATCTACCTTTGTAGTAAAGGTTAGGCCAGAATCCTGTCTGTGCACTATGCTGGCAGTTGTACTTTTTCTAGGTGTGGACAGCAGACAGAATTTTCTGTTACCAAGTGATGGTATTTCTCTAGTACCTTAATACATAGCCACTGTACACATGGCCTTTTTCCTCCTCCTGCTACTACTACATATGGCAGCAGTTACACTGGCATAGTGTACCCAAAGGATTTTGGTCTATAAAGTTAGCCAAAAAGTAAGAAAACAACAGGTATTTATTTGAAAGAATCCCCCCCCCCACACACACACACATACATGCAAATTTACTTCTCAGGGAAGATTAGGAGCTTAAAATTTAGTGTGGATTTTTTTAAAAAGTAGTGGTTTACTTTAAAATCATCAGTGAGCAATTATCAGTTTTACTGGCTTAAGGCTGTAACCGTGCTCTGAAGTTTAATAACTCTGAAGCACCTTTGAATAACTGGAATGCAACCAGATGTGAGTTCAAACAATTTCTTCCAATTCTTGGGGAGGGGTATGAAAACACCTTCTATTTTATTGTTTAGAAAATATTACTTAATAAACATTAACTGGGGGGGGGGGAATTATTATTCAAGGATCTTGTATCAACAAAAAACATTTTAAAGATGGAAACTTTTAAGGTTATTTTGACTCCTACTATACCTGAAAAACAGGAATGTAATAAAAAGCACTGGACTCACTGCTTAAATAGATTTAATTGTAATGTTATGTTTCACATTCTCCCCATTTTTTTTTTAAATTTTAAAGCTAGGCTGACAAAGTAAGCAAACACTACCTTTGAAAAGAAAGAACTTTTGTGCAGTTGAAATGACCATTTCAGTGCTATGATTTCACATGAAGTTTGTTTTTTGACTCATTTTTTTCTTTTGAAAATAACTTTATTTTCTCTCTTTCATTTGTCTATCTACATAGATGGCATTTGGACGTCCAGAGGTCAGTAGCCAGGAAACCACTGTTTGTACAGATTTGGTCTTTGCAAATCTCAAAAGCTTGGAAGTTACTTTTAAAAGGTATTTGTTCCCACTGTTTCTTATAGAGTTTAAAAAGTGATTTGTTGTTTTTAGCTCATTAAAGGCAAAGGTGTTCCCCATTTATAGGGTTGTCAAGTCATGTCTGACCATAGGAGAGCCAGAGCTGTCAGAGACTATTCTGTGACCATGTGGCCAGTGTAATTGCACAGAATGTAAGACATCAACATGATGCTAGTTTGTATACTTTGTGAGACAATACACATTTAAGTACATTTGGGGAGAACAAATAAAATATTGGCTCTAATCTTTCTCAGAGCTTCCAAGTCACAGACTGAGATATCAAAAAGTTCTGCTGGAGAGAGCAGAACAGAAATAAAGTAAGACACAGGGTTTTCAAAACCAGTTCACTTATTCCCTTCCATTGAACCAAATGAAAGAAGATTCATTTACACTAGCTCCAAGTCTGTCCTAATCCAAAACCCCTATGATAGTTATTATAATCCACAGTTAGCTTGAATACACATATCAACAATAGACTCCACAGCATCACCCAGACTACCCACCAGCCTAGCATCTACCTAGTATCCTTTCCCACTTCAACATTGAAGTTCTGATGTCAGAAAAGTAAGACTAGAAGGAGGTACCTGAAGCTTGGTCTCCTCAACTGGCCTCTTTTTCTGCCCATGAAGGAGGCTGGTTTCAGTTTATCCTCTGCCTCCTGGAATGACATCTAGGGCACATTAGAGTAGCATCCAGGAAGTGATTTAAAATAGGTATATAAATACATGTTTTTTTTCAGGTTGTGGTAGAAATAGAATGTAATGTAAAGTATTCCTTATCCAGAATTCTGATATCCAAAATGCTCCAAAATCCAAAATTGTCCATATGGGTGGCTGAGATAGTGACACCTTTGCATTCTGATGGTTCAGTGTATACAAACCTTGTTACATGCACAAAATTATTAAAAATATTACATATAAAATAGCCTGTGTATGTAAGGTGTATATGATACAGAAATGAATTTCATTTTTAGAGTTGGATCCCATCTCCAAAATATCCAATTATGTATATGCAAATATTCCAAAATCTAAAACAAAACTCCAAAATATAAAACACTTTCTAGCCCCAAGCATTTTGGATAAGAGAGACTAAACTTTTATAGGGGAAAAGTAAGATCCAAAAATAGACATAGAATGTCGAGGCGTGATCCAGAAACAGACATTTGTCATCCCTTCTGGCTGAATAACTGAGGGCCAGAACAGATGGCCCTTAAAAGACACCTTCAGAGCACCATCAGAATGTGGCATTTACATGCTGGATGCTCTGATGATGCCCCAAAGCTCCCTGGAAGCAGGGCAGCCCCTCAGACTTGGGTGGCTTCAAGATGCTCCAGCAGCATGGCATTTTGATGCCACATATTGCTGGAGCATGTTGAAGCCATTGTGGAAATGCTCTAAAGACGGCTTTTCCATGGCCCAAAAAGGAGCAGATCTTTCCTACTCCTTTTTTGTTCAGGTTCAAAACAGGTTGGGACTACAGTGTGTGGGTGCTGTGGACCCAATCCATCTTTGGAAGGGGCGGCTTCAAGCTGCCCCTTCCTGCCTATCTATTTCGCCCCTGAGTGACAATATATGCCTTTAGTAAATAGAATCATAGAATCATAGAAGTAGGGTCACAGGACAAAACATAGCTTTATTATGTAACAGATTAAATCTCTATATCATCCCCCATTCCCCCCCCCCCCACCGACAAGACTTATATGTTTTTAAAAAAGAAGATGACTTATCTGTGTGATTCCCCATTCCTTTTTCATCATCAGTGGAATCACTAGGTGGGGTGGGGTGGTTCTGCCCTCATTGGGTGACACCCCAGAAGAGGGTGACATTTGGTTGGGCCCTCCTCAAACTGGAGGGTGAGGACTGGTACAGTGGGTGCCTCCTCAGCACCCCTCCTGGCCCCATTGCCAGAGCACCACTCTCCTCCTGAGGGGAACAACGTGGTGGCTGTGAAGGAGAGGGTCAAATGTGGCCCTCCCAACCTCGCTGCTGCTTTGCTGCTCTCTTTCTGAGAAGAACAATGCCACAGCAGCAAAGGAGAGGGCTCAGTGGAGCCATCCCAATCTCGCTAGTGTGGTGTCACTCTTCTCATGAGGATAGCAGCCCGCAGGAGCAACAGCAGAGGAGAAGAGCCAACTGTCCTCTGTAATCTCCCCCTGTTTAGAAGCCACACACACACACACACACACTGAATGACTCCATAGCATAGCACATAACGTGTATGCTCTTTCCATTCTCCAACTCATTTGCTTCCAGTGTCAAGGATGAAAGATCATGCAGCCAGTCATATCTGGGGCTTCCATGACACTGGGATGGTGGAGTCATCCTAGAATTCAGTCCAAATTGTAAAGAATCTGAACCCCATCCTGCAAATAAGGGGTTGTTGTTGTTGTTGTTGTTGTTGTGTACTTTTAAATTGTTTCTGATTTATGGCAACCCTTGTGACTCCCAAGATAACCCAGTGGATTTCCATTGTCAAGCCCTGAATCAAACCCTGATCTCCAGATTTGCAATCCAATGCTCAAACAACTATACCACACTGGCTCTCAAAAAGGAGGATAGCTCCTTCAAGGTTTTGGCTATAGCCTGATATGGATCCAGTACTCCACTGATATCAAAACTATCAGCCACCATTATGCACAACATTATTGCATTGTAGCACCTTGTTCTTCTCAACAAAGCTCTCTTGGACACTTTGCTGATCATATTTCATGCCCCTCAAAGGTCTTTGTAATATTTTCCATGGACTTTGACATCCATTTTAGTTTTTAATTTGATTTTATTTCTCCCATGGTTTTATGCAGTCTTCATATATTTTCAGAAAACATCCAGAGATAACCGTGTTGGCCATATAGCAAAGTACCACAAAATCTCAAATTCACAAAACAGTAATAGCTTTATAGGGCCAATCAAAATGCACAATGCAGTTTATGCATTTTGGTTAGCCCAATAAAGCTATTGCTGTTTTGTGGATTTGGGGTATTAATGTATTTTCATATATTTTGTTATTGATATGTTTTTATTATATCTAAGTATTATTTATCTGTTGTTTAATATGTCTTTTATTCTTGTTTTAAGGGTGTCTCAGGAGTATTAAAGCATAGGGTTATGAATGATGGATGGATGGACAGCAGTTTAATAACAAAACAGTGAATGATATTTTCTTTCCCAAAATTTGTAGATACTTCTAAGTTAACTTGTAAAAAAAGGGCTTGCATGTTTGCACATTAAATTTCTATGTCATCTTTTGAACAAACTATTCTCCTGAGGCTGCCTACCAAAATGAAATAGTACATCTAAAACAACTGAAATGTACTTCCACTATATATTGTGCTATGCATAAATTTGCAAATGCTGATAAGTTCTTATACATGAATGAAATTCTCATTAATTTGCAGTGTCCAAATTCAATAAATACAAGCTCGAGAGGGCTACATTGTATCTGCCTGGGATGCAGACTCGAAGACGGGGAAAGAGGTAGACATTCTACATTTAGTATCACAGCCATGCAACAGTTCAAATCTAGACATTTAAGAGCTAAACTCAAAGTTCACTGTTTGGATCGACAAATCTGTCAGCTTTGCTTATTTCTCCAAAATTAATTATTTCCATTCCATTTTTGAAGATACCTTTTCAAATGAAATTCTTATTAAAATTATGAATTGGAAAAAAATTCTTACCATTCCGTCATTTCTAGTCCCATGGAAAATAATCCATATTATTTTAAATTAAAGCCTGAAACACAAGCAAAAGTGATCAGACTTGGATGATTTTAAACAATCAACACTATTGAATGTGAATTGTATTCCCTTGGTTCTTTCTTTAGTTTAGATGTGGCTGAATTCCAGTCACAGCATATTAGACAGCATAGAGCCACAAGTTGAGCACATCAAAGCCAACACCCCACAGAAAACAAGAGGAGAATTTATTATGAACTAAGCTTAAATATGTCTGTCTCTGCTCTTTCAGGATTGGCCTAGACTCCAGTTTGGAAGCAACTGACTGATTTGGATCTGGTAAAGGAGGGTCAGAGGTCAGGCTTAATTCTAACCATGTGGAATCTAATGATAGCTAAGGGAGAGCAGTGATGGATGTAAAAATAAAACTAAAGGTACAGGCTATAATCACAAGTGACAAATTACATTTTTGATGTGTCAGGTTCAATATTAATTATTTTCAGCTGTTTAGCTTTTTTTTTCTTTTGTCTTCTTCAAAGCTTCCACAAACTGCTGACTGACACACACACACACACACACACACACACACACACTAAAGAAAAAGGGTTCAGGTATAAATTTATCTTGTTTGAGCATGTACAGTTATGGGAAAGTATCTCCTGACTTTGGAAGATTTAGTAATATAAAATATGGAAGTTATATGAGAAAGGAAGACCTATCCTATATTTTAAATATCCTGTGATTTGGAAAATAACTCAGTTCAACTAAACCACTTTGCAAGTTGCTTAGTTTGACTCATGCCCAAATCTGACTCTTGAGTCAGTAAACCTTATCTTTATGGCTCCTATTGATTATAACAGGAAAGCATGAAATGGCTATAACTAAAAAGATTTTTTTTGCTACTGCAAACTTTGGGGTTCCCCAAGTATTCCTCTGGGCATTTTGACATCTGCTTCTTACTTGTCATTAGCCCTGTTTTTGTCAAACATTATGACTTAGCAACTCATGATCTGATGGTTTGAGAAGACCCCAAAGTATTACACATTTTTTGCCTTTTGAAACACACAAGATGAAACAAAGACAAAGAGAGAAAGTAAAAAAATATTAATGCAACAAGAGAGAGACAGCTGTATAGGCCTACCATTTGTTGCAACTAGTGGAAACTAACTGAATCAATGAGATTTAGCTACATGTTGACCCACCATTCAACAACTGAGATAACAGGTCTACTCCAGTTGGTAGTAACCAATAGGATCCCACTATTAAATCAGGGTGTAGAGACCAAAAGAGGCACAAAAACAATCATATAGAATAAAGTGAGTGACTTTAATAAGATTATGCTTACACTTCCTACTGAACTGATAGTCACATATTTTATTACTGTGAAAGAAACAAATCTCTTTAATATGTTTCTTGTTTGCTGGCTGGGTAAGACTGTCAACAAAGATCTATTTGTAGTTAAATGGGATTGAACAAAATGGAACTTGGACCACAATTTTACACACAAATCTCTGCATGTTTTGGAGGATGACCTTTGGACTGGCCAGCAAAAGATATATTGAGGCTATTATTCTTTGACAAGCCTTTTATTGAGGTCTGAAAATGAAATCTTCATAACAGCACACAAGAATTTACTAATCTGACATCTAGTTTAGTAGATTAATTGGATATTGGCTTTGATCTCTCTCTAAAACAATGTGCAACCCAGTCAGACCAGTCAACAATAATTAATTAGTAGAACAATGGAGAACAGAGGTTACTTGCTCATGAATGGCTGTTTCTGCTTGCAAATACTTATTAGTCCCCAGATGAAAGGCCTAAGCAGTGTGGAAAAGCTTGTTGAATGGCAAATAACAAGAGAGAATTGCTGTCTTAAAGCTTATTGAGAGTGAGTGGGAACTGTGAAAAAACACCAGGAAACCATCAAAAAACTTTACCTGGAGAAAAATAACATCTCTGTGGGAAATTACTCTGAGAACATAACCCACAGCCAACCTAACAATTCCACACCTATATAAAGTGAATAAGGCTCAAACCTCCTAAATGATTTAAGAATAAAGACAAAGATATTTGTATTCTGTGATACCCCATAACACCATCTCTATATTTGAAAAAAAAAATGTGGTAAACTTTTCCCATTAAGGAAAAAAAGGATGTAACTCTTCACTAAGGGGATGTACAGACTGGGAGAAAGAGGTGGCAAGATGCTGCCCCTTTCTGCCACAGTTGGAGGCCGCAGCAGATAAACGCCTCCAAGATCCCTAAAAAGAACTCACTCCCGGCAGGTTTTTTTATGGTGCGCACAGGGTGACATTAGAGTGCTCTCCACACGTGATCATGACATCTGTGTGGCGTGGTGCTGTTTGGGCACTGCACCACATGGATGTCATCAGTGCGTGCCCTGTATGGACAGGAGCACACAATGATGGCACCCGGGTGCCAATAGTAGGGCTGGGCCCATGTGGATGCCCAGCCCTACGTAACCCTAATTTTGGCTCCAGGCTGGCGCAAAGCACCAGTCTGTACCAGGCCTAAGTTTCTTTGTGAAGGAAGCAATGAATAATTTTAATAATTTCTGTAGCCTATTTATAATTCAGGATTTTTTCTGTACAAAATTCTCACTTGGTTGTTTTACACAAAAAACATCATTTTCTACATAGGAAATGGTGTTTTCTGTCCTAACAGCTGTTTCATACACAGAAAATGCTGTTTTCTATGCAAATAAACAATGTGTGAATTTTATGTAGAATAAGTCACCAAATATAGCATTTTCTGACCTGAACACAACATTTTCTGGGCAGAAAATAGTGTTTCCCCATGCAGAAAATGCTGTTTTCTACACAAAGCAACCATATCTGAATTTTGTATAGTATAAGTGCCAAATTGCAAAGATTCTTTCCAGCCCAGGATTCTTCTCATGAGGGTTTCTTCATACTTGAAAAATATGTTTTTGAATACACAGTGACTATCATGCTGCCAAGTGACAACCTGTAGGCCATCTGTTGGGGATGCTTTGATTGAGAGTTCCTGCATGCTAGGGAGTTGGACTGAATGGCCCATGTGGTCTCTTCCAACTCCATGATTCTATGAGTTCCATTAGCACACATTGTGCCTGTTCTTCCTCAGGGAGACATCGCCCCATGTAGGTTTTCTCATACCCAAGGCAACTCGATCCATAAAACTCTCTCAGATCCATCACTGTGATCCCTGTAGCCTTTGTTTTAAAATTTACTATACATATATGAACAGAGACCCAGTACTGTAGCTTTAGAGGATTGCCCTATCTGGCAAACTAAGACATTAATAAACTGCAGTCTGAAAGAATCTGCTCTTTACTACTTCACTGCTACAAATGTCAACTTGTTACAGATAGCAACCTTTGTATGCTTATACTCATACTTTCTGTTTGTTTGATTTTCAGTGTCTCTTTTCTTCCTACGCTGCTCAAATTTATAGACATTTCTTTCTCTGCGCTCCATTTGGCCCTGCATTTGACTATAAGTAATTTATACGTAAACCACACTATTCAATTGAAAAGGAAGACTAAGGGCTGAAACAGAACAGCAGTAAGCACCGGCTTGGAGGTGGCCCAGGGGCATGGTGTTTAGATGACGCACATTGATCCTGCCCCCAAGCTGGCATCATGCTGCCAACCCAACCAGATGGCATGCAGGTTTGCAGCGCTCAAGCAGTGCAGAATTCAGATGCCACATGCCTCATAAGCACAGAAGAGTGGAAAGGTTGGCTTTCTTCCACTGCAAAAAGAAGTTTTGCTTCTTCTTTTTGGGCCAGAAAAATGCCAGATCAGGGCCATGGCATGTAGTTGCTGCAGCTCTGATCCAGCACTCATAGGAAGATCCAGAACTTTAGGACCATCTGTACCTGTCTTAAATTCCAAAGCACACTGCAGAAATAATCCAGTTTGAGACTGCTTTAACTACCCTGGGTCAGTGCTAGGGAACCCTGGGAATTGTAGTTTGTTGTGGCCCCAGAGCTCTCTGACAGAGGAAGGCAAATGTCTCACAAAACTAGAGTTTCCAGAATTTCCTAGCATTAAGCCAGAGCAATTAAAGTGGTCTCAAACTGGATTATTTCTGCAATGTGTTTTGGTCCTAAGTTTTTTTTCTTTTTGCACTGTTAATTCCTGTGTGTAGGGTAGTAGGTGGAACATGTGACTGGTTGCTGCTCAGCATCTGGCCTACTGGTTTGATTACTTAGCTTGAGAGAGCCAGTACTATCTCTCACTTTTTGCAACAAAAAAACAGTTTTATTCAAGTAAAATTGTATAGTGGACATCCTGTCAGAGAACCATGACACTAGTAATTTGGTATACTGTGTTGGGGATAGCTAATCCATTCACAGAACAGCACTTTACAGGTTACCCATGTTACCCTTAGGAGAGGGCATAATGCCAAGCCAATAATATAGACATGAGAAGAGTAAAACATTTTGTTTTACTCTAATCATTTCTGATCTACCATCTTTATACCAATGTGTGTGCATCTGTGTGTTAATTCAAAACATGCAATATGACACTCTAAATTTTCTTACCATAATCGATGGAAATGTTCACCCTGATAATGCTGGGATGGAAGAAGAAAGACTTCCACATCCACAAGCTGGAGCTCATATATTACTGGCTTCGACTTTACTCTAAAAAAAGAAAGAATAAAATCAAAGTGTCCAAAAAGAACAGGACTGGAAAAGAAGGCACAACTACATACAGGCTGTGTATGGGTTTATTTGAATTGGCAACCTACGGAATGATACTTCTTGCCCAGTTTTTAGGAACATATGATGTTAGTTCCAGTGGGTATTATTTCTATTAAAATTTCCAGCAAAATGTAAATTATTTACTTCCAGAAATTCTTACTTCAGCTTAAGTGTCACCCAAGCTGGAACTGCAAGACATTTTTATACACGTGCAATCCATGAATAAAATCATACCCCAAAAAATTCTTGTTTCATCATTAAATGCAAAATAAATATATTACATATTTGCATAAATAGTGCATTCATTTTGCATTTAACAGTTTTTGTATGTAGTGATGTACTTGTTTTCCATTTGATGGTGAAACAAAAATTTCTCATGAATGTGGTGAATCCACAATAAATCAGAGATATCACTTTTGAAACTTCCTTGTCAGTGAGACATTTGAAAAGGCAAATTTATGAGTTCTGATTTTGAAATGATGTTCAGAAGATAAATTGGAGAAAAATGGGGGGGGGGGGGTGGATGAACAAAATGAAGGGTTGAGCTAAAACCAGTTTAATGTTAGTTCTTTTTCTTTTTTTTAGTTTCTTTAAACTGTTACATTCTGTAGTTGTAGCTGTCATTTGGAACCATTTGTGAAAGCATTTGCAGTTTGGTTTTAATTTACGATTTAGGAAATCAGTTTTAGCTTTGAAATGCAGCAATATGTAGACTCTTGATGAACTTAAAAGGTCATGTCTCCAAAGGATGTGATTTTGGCAAGGATGGGGCTACTCGCACATTAACTAGGGAAGAGACTTACAATGGATAATTGAGACATTGACATTTGTGTATTGCATAGGTATATGTCCATCACATAGCTGTAGTCCTCTCCATTGACGCCCCCTTGTGGTGGGGGAGAGGCTTGCGTACTCTAATGAAGCTGTGAGCTATGCTGGCAGTGGCATAAACAGCCACCGGTAGGGCCTCCCATGTCAGACAAGTCACAACCAAAGGGTCTGACCAAGAGAGTCAAAGGGCAGGATGGGCTCTTTAGCCTTATGGCAACCATCCTAGGAGAAGGAAAACTCCAATCCCAGACTCAGGCAGAGGGTGCTTGTCTAACCCTGTAAGGTAAACCGTCTAAAAGAAGGAAACTCAAATCAAACCTACAACCCGAGGATCTCGCTGCCACGGTCCTTGTTTGCTTGGCCCCAGCAGATGAATCTCTGGTTTAAAGGGTGAGGCCAGTTCTGTGCACACTGCACTCCACCAGAAAATTCCATTGCACAGGCTCGAAGGATACATTTGATCACCCCCCCCCAAAAAAAAATTTCTGTAGTGATAGGTAAGGGACAAAATGGCAGGTGAAAGATGCACTGGAAGCCACAGACCCACCCCTGCATGCAGACAGTTCAGGACTTTGGTTGCTCGAGACTTTGGTCGCTTGGGAGATGACAGTCTTGTTCAGCAGCATCCTGAATGACCAAGCAGCCTTTTAAGGAGAGCACTGCTTGCTCCATATGGAGAGGGGTCTAGAAAAGGTGGCCTAAAGATAGCTCATCTCCATCTACCCGGTTGGTGAGCCGCGGTCAATGGGCATCTTCTGATGTGGTCGAACAAAACAAAGATACAAAGGCACCAGCCTCCAAAGGTGCAAACAGACTGACACTTGCATGCTGGAACATCGGAACCATGCAAGATTCTGGAGATAGTGGACGTCCTGAGTGTCATTCTGCTCTAATAGCCCGTGAACTATCATAACTTAATATTGACATCGCTGCTCTTAGTGAAGTTCATCTCCATGAGGAAGGCAGCCTTAAAGAACATGGTGCCGGCTATATGCTCTACTGGTCTGGCAAACCAAAAACTGAAAAACATCTTTCAGAAGTAGGCTTTATGATTAAAAACTCCATTGCCTCCAAACTCGAAACCTTGCCAACAGGTCACTCTGATCGCATTATCTCCTTTCGCCTCCAACATGTTGTTCTCTTCAGTATATATGCCCCAACTACGCAAGCCGACCCTGTGGAGAAAGACAAATTCTACGCAGACCTACACCACCTCATACAAAAAGTCCCTGCAGAAGATAAAATCATTATCCTTGGTGACTTCAATGCCAGAGTAGGAAAGAACTTCAAAATCTGGAAAGGTGTCCTAGGCAAGCATGGTGTTGGAAACTGCAATAATAACGAACACCTCCTGCTATAGTTTTGTGCAGAACAGCAGCTGAGTATTACAAACGGTATCTTTCAGCAGAAAGATAGCTTGAAGACAACCTGGATGCATCCCCAATCCAAACACTGGGACCTCATTGACTATGTTCTAGTGCACCAGAGAAACATTTGCGATGTCCGTCATACTTGAGTGATGCCCAGTACAGAATGCCAAACAGATCATCGCCTTGGACCCTCTTTCCACCAAAATAAGACATCCTCAGAAAATAAGACCTCCTACAGTGCTGAATTGCTAAATATAAGGTCTCCCCCCAAAGTAAGACCTAGCAAAGTTTTTTATATAAATATATACACAATATATAATTAAAAAAATAGTTAATAAATGTGAATTCTTCTTCATGGAAAAATAAGACATCCCCTGAAAATAAGACCTAGCACATCTTTGGGAGCAAAAAATAATATAAGACTGTCTTATTTTCAGGGAAATATGGTAAGATGCAAACTAAATCTTCATCTTAAGCTCAAACTTAAGAAGGGTGGCACCTTAAAGAGGAGACTCCAAGTCAACAATCTTCAACAAGCTGCCATGAGAGATAACTTCCAGGCAAATCTGCAATCAAAACTTGAAGACCATCCTATAGATTCTTCTCCTACAGTGCTTTGGCAACAGATTAAAAACAGTATCCTGCAGCCTGCGGAAGAATCCCTCGGGTTCTCCCGCAAGAAAAGCATGCAAGCTGCAGGAAAAGAGATTCCACCTCAACATTAGGAGGAACTTCCTGACAGTAAGGGCTGTTCGACGGTGGAACACACTCCCTCGGAGTGTGGTAGAGTCTCCATCCTTGGAGGTCTTTAAGCAGAGGCTGGATAGCCATCTGTCGGGGATGCTTTGACTGGGAGTTCCTGCATGGCAGGGGGTTGGACTGGATGGCCCTTGTGGTCTCTTCCAACTCTATGATTCTATGATTCTATGATTCTAAGCCAAGATTGGTTTGATGAAAACAACCAAGAGATCCAGGAGCATTTGGCAAAGAAGAGAACTGCTCATCAGGCACACCTCGCTCAGCCATCTTCTCATGTAAGAAAAGGAGCCTTCCGTCTTGCATGTAGTAAACTCCAACAAAAACTCTGAGACATTCAGAACAAGAGGTGGATCAATTTAGCAGAAAATACACAACGTTGTGTAGATTTGGGTGATTCCAGAGGATTCTACAAAGCTCTTAAAGCAGTGTTTGGACCTACTTAACAGGTCCAAAGCTCCTTATATAGTATGAATGGGCAAACACTAATCGCAGACAAAGCCTCCATCCTGAATCAATGGGATGAACATTTCCAAAGTCTCTTCAGTGCCAACCGAGTAGTCCAAGTCTCAGCTATCCAACATATGATAACAACAACCAATGAAAAATGAACTGGATGTGGCTCCCACTTTGGAAGAAACCATTAAGGCCATACAACAGATGAAAAATGGCAAGGCAGCCAGGATTGATAGAATCCCACCTGAAGCTTGGAAATACGAAGGTCATGTACTCCATGCTAAATTCAATGAGCTCCTTGTGAGTTGCTGGGGAAAAGGTGAATTGCCATCAGATATCCGAGGTGCAGTTATCATCACCCTGTATAAGAAAAAAGGAGCAAAATCTGATTGCTCAAACTATCGAGGTATAACACTGCTCTCCATTGCAGGAAAAATCCTTGCAAGGATACTCCTAAACAGATTAGTTCCTGCTATTGCAGGAGAACTTCTCCCTGAAAGCCAATGCAGCTTCAGAGGTAATAGGAGCACTATAGATATGGTATTTGCTCTTAGACAACTGCAAGAGAAATGTAGAGAGCAGAACAAAGGACTCTATGGGGCTTTTTAGATTGGCAGGAAAGTGTGACATGAAATCGCACTTTCCTTAATGCTTAGCTGCTAGACTGCAAGCTCCAGGTGTGCACTTAAAAGGTATAGGGCTTTTAGACTGAGGGGTGTGGGAACGACTTATCTGAGGTCTTTTCTGTGGCTCAGCAGCTACATGGGAAGCTGTCAGAACGCTACAAACACAGGCGGAGCAGCTACATGGGCGGAGAGGAACATGGCTTTTAGCCACGCTTTAAATTTTTTTTCCTTGCCGGCTGCGCAGGTACACAATACAGCAATATTATCATTGCCTGCTGGGAACTGCACAATTGCGCAGGTACATCATACAGGAGTTTATCACATTGCCACACTTCTCCTTTCTGGGCCCTCGCTCCCTCCCTCCTTCCCTCCTCCTCCTCCTCAGTTGCAGACAGTGGCTGGCGCTCCATGTCCCTCTCCTCCTCCTCCTCCTCCTCCTCCTCCTCCTCCTCCTCCTTCTCCCTCTGGCTGAGAGAGTGTGACTCTTGGGTGAGAGAGTGACTTGCAGCAGCGCAGCAGCAGCAGGAGGAGGAGGAGGAGGAGGAGGAGGAGGAAGGACCCAGAGGACTCTGCCCTCAGCTTCCACATTGCCCCCCTGGCCTGGTCCCAGGAGAGCAGGGCACCTTTTTAGCAGCAGCAGCAGCAGCAAAGGAGAAGCAAGGCTGCCTCCTCCTGCGTCCTTCCCCCTCGAGCCCAGGGTCTGCAGGTCCAGAAGGAGGGCCCGAGTCCCCAGGGAAGGTGGGAGCAGCCAAGCCTCCCTCGCTCCCTGACTGAGGGCCTCTCTCACCTGCCTGGCCCCACAACCAGAAAGGAAAAGGCAGTGAGGAGGACACTGAGGACACTCTGCCGAGTCCTTGCCTGCTCCTTATTTATGATCAGCTGTCACTGAATGGGTGTGTGTGTGTGTGAGAGAGAGAGAGAGAGAGACTATGCATGTCTATGTGTTTAAATCCCAAGCTGGGGAAGCTTTGCTTTGCTGCAGCCAGGTTGCAAGGGCCTCAGTCCTCTCTGGTCCCAACCTGGCTGGGACTCCCATTGAAGGCAATGACTCCGAAGAGGCAAAAAGAGAGGGAAAGCTGTGCAAAATCAGGGCTTTTACTGCATCCACACTGGAGAAATAGCCCTTATGGCTCAAAGGTATGGAATTCTGGGAGTTGGAGTTTGTTGTGGGCCCAGAGCAATGCCCCTCAGGGGAGCTAAACAGACCCACATCCCCCAGGCTGCCCCACTCCATCCTCCTCCAAAGGAGGAGGAATGAGGGAAGAAGGACTCTTTGGGGAGAATTGGGAAAAAAAGGGGGGGGGAGTTTTCTCTCTTTGCGAAGCCCCTGGCCCTGGAGGAAGGAAGGCAAAAGGGTCCTTGAGGGGCACAAGGGGCCAGGAACAGGGCAAGAGAGAGCTTGCAGGGCGCAAAAGGGAGAGCCTTCCCCCTCCCTCTTGCCTCCTGTCAAAAACAGCTGCTTTTCCTCCCGGAGGCAGGCGGGGAAGACCTGGGGGCCTGGAAGCCAAAACAAAACGGAGGACCATGGGAATTGATGTGGGGGCAATCCCAGGGCTAAACTACAGATGCTTTTCACATCAGCACATCTTTGAATTACAATTGCACAGGTACAGGATACAGTCAAATTGCCAGGGGAACTGCGCAGTTGCACAATAGCGCAATTCGCAGCCGGCAAAGAAATTTTTTTTTTAAAGGTTCAGCAGTTTATCATTGCAGTTTCTCTACCTTTTTTAAACTGTGGAGTTGCACTGGTGCATCATGAATGAACCCCCTTATTTTGTGAATGAATTGACATGTTATCCACAGTAGAATAACAGTAACGGCATCCCAGAGTCCCTACTGCGCATGTCTAGGGTTCCGATTAGGGTTGGAGCTAGGGTTTGGGAGCTTTAAAAAACTGCGTGGTTAAACCCCAGCTTTTACACTTGCAGGGCATTGAGCGTTTTAATTAGAACTGAACTCCACACCACGCATGCTCCCAACCCACGATCCATTATGCTCCGCACCTGGAGCGCTGACTTTAAATGGGCGATTTAAAGAGACAGAGCCCCATTTAACTGCGCAACTGCACCTTAGCTGTTAGATGCACTTGCGCTATAGCGCACTTTCCAAAAATAGAGTAGGGAAATCCAGCTCCTTTTTAAAGGCGCTTCTTCTCCCTTAAAGCGCCAAAATGGCATTTTCATGGCACACTATCCCTTTTTCTCATCTAAAAGCTGGGCTTTCATGCAGCCTTCATCACACCTCTTTTTGCCAATCTAAAATGGGCCCATGTAACATTTGTTGACCTTACCAAAGCCTTTGACACTGTGAGTAGAAAAGGTCTGTGGCAGATCCTGGAAAGACTAGGATGTCCCGCCAAATTCATCAAAATGATTATCTTGCTACATGAGGGCCAGCATGGTCAAGTCAGATTTGGCAATGCTCTCTCAGAGCCCTTTCTAATAACTAACAGTGTGAAACAAGTTGTGTTCTCACTCCAACTCTATTTACAGTCTTCTTCAGCATGATGCTCCAAAGGGCTACAGCAGATCTCGAAGAAGAAGACGGCATCTATATACGTTACAGTACTGATGGTAGCTTCTTTAACTTAAACCGTCTGAAGGCTCGCACAAAGACTCTAAACTATCTGTGAGCTGTTTTTTGCTAATGATGCTGCCCTTGTTGCCCATACAGAAGCAGCTCTGCAGCGCCTAACATCCTCCTTTGTAACAGCTGCAGAGCTGTTTGGGCTGGAATTCAACTTGAAGAAAATGGAAGTTCTCTACTAGCTTGCACCACAAGAAGAGCACTGTCATCCCCACATCACCATAGGCAAATCTGTGCTTAAGTCCGTCCAGCAGTTCACCTACCTGGGAAGTATCATCTCCTCAGACGCCAAGATTGATAAAGAGATCGATCACAGATTAGCAAAGGCATATAGTGCATTCTGAAGACTTCACAAAAGAGTCTGGAGTAACTAACACCTGAGGCGAAGCACAAAAATCAGTGTGTACAGAGGCATTGTACTGTCCATTCTCCTCTATGGGTCTGAAACATGGGTCACCTATTGCCAACATCTACAACTCCCCAAACACTTTCATCAGCGCTGTCTACGCACAATCCTAAACATACACTGGACTGACTATGTGACGAATGTTTCTGTTCTGGAGCAAGCAGGGATCACCAGCATTGAGGCCATTCTATTGAAAACGCAGCTGCGCTGGGCAGGTCACATTTCTAGGATGGAAGACCACTGCCTCCCAAAAATAGTACTCTATGGTGAACTTGCTACAGGTCAATGTAAGAGGGGCGCCCCCCCAAAAAGATACAAGGACTCCCTGAAACAATATCTCAAGCTTGGCCAAATTGATCACCAACAATGGTCTTTCCTGGCCTCACATTGGGAGGCATGGAGATTCACTATCCAAAATGTTGCAGCCTCTTTCGAGAACTCAAGCCAAACGAGTCTCAGAGAGAAACAATAACACAGAAAGAACTACAACTTGGAAACATCACCCAAGATGACACCCAAGGTGACACCTTTCTGCTGTGCTTTCTGTAACCGGACTTGTTTATCTTGGGTTGGCCTTTTTAGTCATCAACACACTTGTAGAAAGCATGGGATTAGTCTTTTCTGAATCTTCGTTAGCAAAGAAAATCCAGAGAGAGAGCGAGAGCGAGAGGGAGAGAGAGAGAGAGATGTCCATAGCTAGATCTTCCCCAAAACTAATATTGTAAACCATGCAGGCATTCCTCTTTGACAATTTCTATGCTGTTGCAGGGAAAAGGATGATGGGATCATTTTAATGTAGTTGGTTATGCTATGATGGGTATCTGGAGAGATACCCAATCGCTGGGACAAGCTCTGAAAAATAGCTGGATGTGTCCCGATGCATCTTCCTGCTCTTGATAACATGGAAATGACCGTGTTGGTATAAATCTGACTTATGCCATCACAATTCCATAACAGGATGCCAAAGTGTTACTCACTTCTTGTTCACTTGAGTCAGGGACCATTGGCTGTATTTGTTAGGGGATTCTCAGAGTCTTTAGAGAAAGTTTTTTTTGTTTTTTTTTAACAGATTTTTCTGAGTTCTGCTTTTGAGCTGAATTTGAGCTGCATAGCTGTCTCATATAGAAAGTGCAGTTTCCAAATTTTTATTTATTTTCACAGAGGTGGTAAACCTGTATTGGGATTTACCATTTTAGATAGCAATGAGGGGTTTCATATTTTGAATGGAACTGTATGCAATACTCCTTTCCAAACTCATGTGCACAAAATGCTGTACTAGGCAGAATTAAAAATATATCATCCAGTTTTCAATATAATATTACTTGGCCAAGTCCCTACATGGTTAAGTGTAGTGTAAGACTTCCTTATACAAAATTCTGGAGTTTATCACACAGGAGGAATTTCTCTCAATTTCGAATGGAGCCAATTCGAATTCACGTAAATTTGCTAGTTTAGTGAATTTACGTGAATTCCAATTGCATTTGGAATGTGTTCAGAATGACTTCCCATTTCCCAAAAATGGCCCCCCATTGCCCGAAATTGCATGAGATACTCTAATACGCAATTACGTGAAACCCCATGATTGCATTCGGAATGACTTCCCTTTGCCCGAAATTGCTTGAGATACACTCATACACAATAATGTGAAACCCCATGATTGCGTTCGGATTGCCATTGCATCATACCCCCAAATTCTGTCGTAAGATAAACTCCTCTGTTATGTAAGCCTTAGAAAACTGTATGGCCTTAGTGTCCCATAAGTCAGAAATGACTTGAAAGCACATAATAACAAAAGCTTCCTTCAGTCCCAAACTGGGGAAAAGACTGGATGGTAATCCTAATGAAGATGAGGAGGAGGAGGATTTATGGCTGTATATGTCACTAGAAAAATGCTCACCCTTATTTCCTTATTATAACATGAGACATTCAGTCATAATAATCTGCAGATTGATGAAGGAATGAGAAAACTTGTTCTTTTTATTTTCACTGAGTTTCTTGGAATTCTAAAAGAATTCTAGTTACATCTCACTTCTGGACTTGATTGTGAAATATCCTTTAAAAAGGATATTTGTGCAATTTTTTTACACAAATTCCAACATGCACACATTTTAATGAAACTATCCCATTGATTATAGCCTATTTGTGCACATTTTCTAAATATGCCTATTCACAGATAGGCATATTTATTTGTGAATCATCCACAGGATGAAGATATGATACCTACAGTTTCATCCTGAGAACAAGACACCAAACTCATGCATGTTTTTGTTAAAAGTCTACACACCACAAGATTAAATTCATAGGAATTTCTGCAGCCTGAAATGGTACAGCTCAGACCTCATGAAAATGCAGTCAGCACAAATTAGCCAGCAAGAAACAGGCAAGGAATTGTAGGGTGAGTAGGAAGATATTTGTTTTTCATATACCCTTTATTAGGGTTGCCAGGCTGGATATGAGATAAGAGTTTCTGTAAGCGTAAGCCCTAATAAATTTTGGAGCAGAGGAGGTACCATAAACCTCCATCAAGCAGTTCGTACTTGTCCTCCCTCGCCTTCTGAACCCCAACTTTGAGCTGTAGCCCTCTCTTCCTAACATAGCATAGTTTTTCTGGTAGAGGATAAGAGAAGGAGGTGCAGAGGTGCACCTTGCTCTGTCTTTGTTGCTGAGGACCTTCAGTGCTATGCATCTGACATTTTGCTTTGTTTTTGAAAAAGCAGTTTGTGTTTAGGTCAGGAGGAAATGCCAATCCTTTGTTGGAAACTGGAGAATGTATCAAGCCAAAATGGATTTGACTTTGGAAAACCAGGGCTCAGTTCCCTTCTTGGCCATGGAATTCCACTGGGTGGCCTTGAGGAAGGCAACACTCTTTTAGCCTGAAGAAAAGAAGAACAAAAAGAAAAGTAAAGAAGAGAATGAGCAGGAATGGGGGAGAAGGAGGAGGAGGAGGAGGAAGAGGAGGAAGGCATTCCTAGGAAAAATGCAAGCCAACTGAGGATAATGTTCTATTTGGAGGCCACTCCTGGTGGAAGTGAAACAACTGCACCATTCTGCAGGTTTGGCCAATGAAATCATTTAAGGTCTTGCTAGGACTGAATGAATCCTGAGTTCACTTTCCCTTATGACCCACTTTCCCCAATCTGGTAGTCCTGGAAGAGTTTTGAATAGTTCAGTGAACCTGCTACCTGTGTGATCTAGGGGTCAGTCTCTGTTCTCTGTTCTAACCCAGCTCCTCAGTTTCCCTCTTTTTAGAAGGTTTTGGGCTCCCCCCCCCATTTATTTTTGACACACTAAAGCAATGCTTTAGCCTTTAGCATATATTATGAGGGCCATATTTCATTGGTATGAAGTGCAATCTCCTGTGCTGAAAGCATTACCTACAATATCAGGGCCACTCAAATGGTTGTTTTCTTTAATGTAATACCAACTCCTACCATGGGAGGGCAGGTACAAAATACAATGTTAAAAAGCAACATAGATTAAAGAAGTAACACATTAACTTGAACCAGAAGTCTAAAGGTAATTTGAAAAACCAGATTTTACTCTTGACACTCCCTGTCCCAGTTTATAATAACAGGAAAGAGTCATACTTAAGCTATACATATCTTGGCTGGAAAAAAAAGAGAGGAATTGCTTCACATTTCTTTTGCATTTCAGCAAATGAAGGAAATATTTTAAAGAGGCATTTTCAGTTTCAGGAAATTATCCCATGATAGAATTTCATTGTGTGTGAAACTTTCTCCATGGAAGCAGCTGTGGAAGGGACAGCAATCCTTGCTGCATTGTATGTATGTGTGTGGTGTTTTCCTCCCAGAGATAAACATCTGATCTGAATAGCTTGTGACTGGTAAGTGAAAATCAGAACCAGAGCTAATACAGCAACTGCCAGCAGATCCCAGATCATTAACTATTGTTTACTTTCTCCTCATGTTCAGACATTGTGCTAGAGTGATGGAAGATATAGTCATTAATTTGGAAGCTATTTCAAGATGTTCCCATAAACACTGAATCAGTATACTGGCAAACTGCCTGTCAACATTTACTGCCAAAACTCACTTGCTCACTTTTCTTTTTTCGTTTAGGAACATACAATCGCTGGTGTTGTTTCTGCCTTTCCAATCCCTTCAATAGGCTGAATGCAGATAGATCACAATGTAAACTCCTGGTCCCCACTTTCAGCTGCTTTGGACTCAGAGCTGTACTTCTGCAGGTGTGGGGGAAGACAAGCACTTTTTGAAATATTCATCATAAAACATTAAATTATTTGTTCCTGAGTTCTATCACAATGACAGCACAGGCCAAAATAGAAAAAGTTCTGGTTTTCTTTACCCTTTTGGAATCTTATTAAACTGATGGGAGGCCTGTCAGAAATAATAACTGTAAGTCCTCATGTAAGCAGTTACTCCCCTTTGTCCACTTTTTTAAAAAGAGAGGCAAAAAGCAGAAATAGGTCTTATAAAGGCAGTCTTAAAAGAAGGGAGTGTATGCTGACCTGTGGAATTTCATAAATGAATTTGAATTGTGATTTTTGAACAGAACTACTCCACATGGGCAGCAGGAAGTTGCCAGCTTGTATCAGTGTGTGCCAGTGTTCTTCTGCTTATTTTGTTTCTCAGCAAAGCCACATAAAACATTTTTGGTAACAAAGTGGGATCCTAAATAAGTCATGGCTGACAGGGGTCAAGGGATCCTGAAGAATTCTTGAAGCTTTGTAGCTTGTTTACTCCATAAACAGCCCAACATTTGTTGAGATTTCACATGTGAAACCTATTTCTTCCTAGGTCAGATTTGGGTGATATTTATACCTCTGACTCGTGATTTCATGGCTCTGGTCTTCCTTCCCTTTGACAGCTGCCAATAACTTTTGTCAATTAATTCTTGCAAGCAGCAGACCAGCTGGGTCAATTAATAGGTCAAATGCTCTGTTCACTACAAGAAATCCATTCTGGTAACATGATAGCTTAGGAACTGTCATGACAACCCTGTTTTTGAAGTGTATGAGGATGTCAGTGTGTTACCTCACCACCTTTGTCCCTTTTCATATTATCTGGGGACATCAGAGCAACAGAGAGAGGCTGTTTGCACATGTGTCCTGCTGTGCCCGTTGCCACCACTGCCACCACCACAGGTTGCTGCCTTTGAGGCCAAAAAAGAGCCACCCAAGTGTCGATGACATGGCTGGGTGCTTCATTCTGATCTGACAGAGAGTGATTTGCAACAGTGAGCAACACAGTATGACATGGGTGAGAACAGCTGCCTACTGTTACTCTGAAGGGTGAGTTTTTAAGTTCAGCTTAAGGGGGATATTCCTCAGGTTGAGAGCCAGCATGGCATAGTGGCTTAAGCACTGGAATAAGATACTGGGAGACCAGGGTTTGAACCCCAGCTTGGCCATGGAAGCCCACTGCCTGAGAGGATGGCAAGGGCAAACCTCTCTGAAGAAATTTGCCAAGAAAACCCTGTGATAAGATCACTGTAAGTCAGAAACAATTTGAAGGCACACAATAACAGCATTGCACATTTAATTCTGAACTGTCCAACTGTTGTCTAGACAGTTTAAACCAGAACCAAGGTTTGGGCCCTGTGTTGTCTGACTAATCACCATGAGGACAGGAGGACATGGTATTTGGCCCATGTGGATGTGGTCTTAATCATATGTAGTGGATCTGAAAAACAGAGAGAGAATCCACTATGGGTCCATCAGAGCTAGAACTAGGGCTTTCCAGGGTTCTGACTTGTGTGGAACCCTTCCAAGAGTAAAGAGGTCTCTTCTGTTCAGACCAATAGCCTTATCCTTTCTGCTCTTGTTTTTAAGTATATCATAGTCCCCTCCTTGTGTGTTCACTTAAGTCTAATGCTAAATGCCTGAATGAGCTTATTGTAAAGTATTTGCTATGCACATAACATCACAGGTGCAGCATAAATAAAACTTTTACTCCCAGTCCTACTATCTGATTTTGGCTTGGGAATTAATTACAGTGGAGAAACAGACAGGAACTGATGAGGCCACAGTGCAATCAAGTGCTGTTAAATAATGTTAAATAATCAAGCACAATTTTTAAATACTTACATCAGTTATTTCCATTACTGAGATACTGTACTGAGTCCTTGTTATCAGATTTCCCTGTAAGGAAGTGCAGGAGAATGGGTCATCTACCCTTTGTCCCAGATTGCTGTTTACAACATAAACCCTTTGAAAAGGGAGGAGGACCCTCAACAGAACCACAGATGTTTTTTCTATTAATTATTTTAAGGTAATGGGAAATAGAAGTTTTAAATTTGTATGCTGAAAATCTGTTTATTTGGAAGACTGTTGCCTTGGGATATTGTTACTGAGGTAGGAGGATGGTCTACATAATACTAGCAGCAACCTCTTCTTTATGAAAATAGCTGCCAAGCAGTGGGAGCAATTCTTCCAAATGAACAGAAAGCAATCAAAACTCAGTATTGCAGTAACACAAATTAAGTGCTTTAAAACGATGTATAGTCAGATGTCCACTTTTGCGGCTTTGACTGTGGCCTTGATTATTCATGGATTTGATTAATATGCACTCTCTAGGAATCTCTAAATCCACCAGCACAACCCTATGGTCAATGGTTGCCAGATGCTGCACTGGAGGACCTAGAGATTCCTAGAGAGATCACTTCTCTAGGTAATTTTTAAAGATCCTCCAGCATAATCCTGGCAGGTGTTCAATATAGGGTTGCATTGGAAGATCTAAAGATTCCTAGAGAGGTGTTGTCTCAGGTTTTTAAAGTTGTTTTTTATTTGCATTTTTTTTCACTTTCATGGTGGTCCTAAACCCCTAACCCCAGCGAATGTGGAATACTCAAGGTATTTAAAAAGCCAAATATAGTGACCAGTGAAATATTTCATATATATATATATATATATATATATATATAATTCTTATATTTTCCACATTTTTGTCATTATTTACTAATCTGCTATGCTTACTGTTTGGAATTACTGAGACATTTTTGCTAGGAAGTTTTGACTCTTCTGGGATACCAAAGGCAACCTGAGATAGAGAAGATAGGGCTATACATTGCACCACTCACCTGCCAAACAGCTTGGCTGTATTTTAATGTAGCAAAAGAATGGAGAATCTTTGCACAACATATCCATACAAGCAAAAAGGCCTGATTGCTGTCCACTCTATTCTCAGAAAGGAAGGAGCTGATCAGACTGATCCTCACAAAGGCATCTTCTAGATGGAAAGGAAGGAGGGAAGAAAAAAGAAACTGATGGAACTGCAAACTCCTGTGGTTTTTGTTAGTGATGCTTTTGCTTTTATTTGTTGCTCTGAAGGTTGCAGCATTTTGAAGGTTGCATTTTTGAAGGTTAAAGGTTGCATTTCCTTTAAGGAGGAGAAAGAAAAGGAGGAGGCTGTAGTCCATGTGCTTGGGTGAGATCTAATTTAATTTACACTTGAGCCAAGGCTAGCAGGCTAGCAGAAGCTGCATTTCCTTTAAGGAGGAGAAAGAAAAGGAGGAGGCTGTAGTCCATGTGCTTGGGTGAGATCTAATTTAATTTACACTTGAGCCAAGGCTAGCAGGCTAGCAGAAGCTGCATTTCCTTTAAGGAGGAGAAAGAAAAGGAGGAGGCTGTAGTCCATGTGCTTGGGTGAGATCTAATTTAATTTACACTTGAGCCAAGGCTAGCAGGCTAGCAGAAGCTGCATTTCCTTTAAGGAGGAGAAAGAAAAGGAGGAGGCTGTAGTCCATGTGCTTGGGTGAGATCTAATTTAATTTACACTTGAGCCAAGGCTAGCAGGCTAGCAGAAGCTGCATTTCCTTTAAGGAGGAGAAAGAAAAGGAGGAGGCTGTAGTCCATGTGCTTGGGTGAGATCTAATTTAATTTACACTTGAGCCATTGCATTCTGGGAGCCAGTGCTGGGAGGCTACTTAAGGCTACTCAAGGCTAGCAGAAGCGCGCGCCGAATTTTGATTTTTTATTTTTTTTATCTAGTCAAGGAGGTGTTTAGAGAATAGAAGAGGAGCCAGCCTGAAGCATCAGAGGAAGTGAATCAGAGACTTGCCTTTGGAAGGAGCTTTTAGCCAGGAGCTCTCTATATAACTATAGGCCCCGTGACTTGAACTCAGTGACAGAGCTTGGGAACAAAGGCCAAGTCTAGCAAGGGAAGCCCACAGTCTTGTTTCAGTGCCTCCTTAAGACTTCTCAGTATGGACACTGAAGGCCCTGCAGCAGTCACCTGCAACACTTGTGGGATGTTTGTCTTCTTGCCTACAGAGGTGGCGAACTACACCTGCCACAAGTGCAAGTTGGTAGCCCTCTTGGAAGAGAAAGTACAGCAGCTAGAGGAGCAGATATCTGCACTCCAGCATCATAGAGAGCAGGAGAATCTCCTGAACAGATCAGACCAAAATGTCTTGGGTGGGAAACAGAGAGAGGAAGTTGTTGGGGTGGAGGAGGTCACTCCACATACAACAGAGGTAGATGCTTGGAGGAAGGTCACACACAGAAGTAAGGAAACCAGGGAACGTTCTGTGAGCTGCTTGCAGCTGCAGAATCGCTTTGAATCTCTCTCTGTTGTCAGAGATGATGAGGAAAAGCAGCAGGGACAGACATCAGGGACAGAGCAGGGGAGCCTGAGAGTATCACGAAAAGGAACAGCCACTGCTAAGCCTCGGAGGAGGCGCGTGGTCGTGGTGGGGGACTCCTTGCTGAGGGGTACAGAAGCAGTGGTTTGTGGGCCTGACAAGATGTCTCGGGAGGTGTGTTGTCTCCCTGGGGCAAAGATCCATCATGTGACGGAGAGGCTGACAAGACTTGTCAAGCCTACTGACCGTTATCCCCTTCTTTTGGTTCATGTGGGAACCAATGATACTGCAAGGCACAGCCTTCAGAATATCAAAAGGGATTATGAGGCTCTGGGAAGGAAGCTGAAAGAGATGGATGCACAGGTTGTCATCTCATCTCTACTCCCGGTAGAAGGGCATGGTCCAGGAAGGGAGAGGAAAATAGCAGAGGTGAATAACTGGCTCCGTAGATGGTGCCGCCAAGAACAGTTTGGATTCTTGGATCATGGGCTGCGGTTCCATGAGGAGGGACTTCTGGCAAGGGATGGGCTGCATCTCACGCCAGTTGGCAAAAACGTTTTTGCCAACAGTCTGAAGAATCTGATCAGGAGGGCTTTAAACTGAGTTATGTGGGGGAGGGAGACATTATACTGGAAGACAAAAGGGATGGAGAGAATAGTCCAAGTGGCATAGAGGGAACAAGGCAAACAGTGCAAGGACCCAACAGTAGGAGGCAAAAAAATGTGCAAAAGCAGCAAGTAAAGAGGACACATGGTCTTAAATGTCTCTACACTAATGCACAGAGTATGGGAAATAAGCAGGATGAACTTGAACTCCTAGCACAACAAGGGAAATATGATATAATAGGCATCACTGAAACCTGGTGGGATGAGTCTCATGATTGGAATGTAGAAATAGAGGGGTATAACCTTTTTAAGAGAAACAGGCCAAGCAGGAAAGGAGGAGGAATAGCATTATATGTCAGGGATATTTACACCAGTGAAGAGATACAGGAAGTCAATACTGGAAGCCAGGTGGAGAGCATCTGGATAAAAATTAAAGGAGAGGGAAATAACAGGGATGTTACTGTGGGAGTCTACTACAGACCCCCGACTCAGGCAGAGGAATTGGATGATGCCTTTCTAGAACAGATAATCACATACTCAGAAAAGAGAGATGTAGTAGTGATGGGTGACTTCAACTATCCTGATATTTGCTGGAAGTCAAACTCAGCCAAATCCTCAAAGTCTAGCAAATTCCTCACTTGCCTGGAAGACAATTTCATTGTCCAAAAGGTGGAAGAGGCAACAAGGGGATCAGCCATTTTAGATCTGATCTTAACCAACAGGGAAGACCTAGTTGATGGGGTGCAAGTGGTTGGATCCTTAGGTGGAAGTGACCATGTTCTCCTGGAGTTTGTAATACAGTGGAAGGGAGAAGCTAGGCATAGTCAGACACGCACTCTAGACTTTAGGAGAGCTAATTTCAATAAACTTAGAGAAATACTGGGATTGATCCCATGGTCAGGAATACTAAAAGAAAAGGGAGTTCAAGACGGATGGGAGTTTCTCAAAAGGGAGATATTGAAGGCACAATTTCAAACAGTTCCAATGAGGAAGAAAAGTGGAAGATGTCTCAAGAAGCCAGGATGGATGACTAAGGAACTTTCAAATGAGCTAAGTTTTAAACGGAACATGTATAAGAAATGGAAAAATGGAGAAATCACAAAAGAGGAATTTAAACAAATAGCCAGCACATGTAGGGGTAAAGTCAGAAAAGCTAAAGCGCAGAATGAACTCAGGCTTGCTAGAGAGGTTAAGAACAATAAAAAGGGCTTTTTTGGATATGTCCGCAGCAAAAGGAAGAAGAAGGAAACAGTAGGGCCACTGCGTGCAGAAGATGGCAAAATGCTCACAGGAGACAGAGAAAAGGCAGAATTACTCAACACCTTCTTTGCTTCAGTCTTCTCAGAAAAGGCAAAGGGTGCTCAACCTAAGGATAATGGAACAGGAGACAGAATAGAGGAAACTCAGCACAGAATAAGTAAAGAGGTAGTACAGGAATACCTGGTTAACCTAAATGAATATAAATCTCCAGGACCAGATGAACTACATCCTAGAGTATTAAAAGAACTAGCAAATGTAATATCAGAGCCATTGGCAATAATCTTTGAGAACTCCTGGAGAACAGGAGAAGTCCCAGAAGACTGGAGGAGGGCAAACGTTGTCCCCATCTTCAAAAAGGGAAAAAAAGAGGATCCCAACAATTATCGTCCAGTTAGTCTGACATCAATTCCAGGAAAGGTGCTAGAGCAGATCATTAAGCAGAGAGTCTGCGAACATTTAGAAGCCAATGCCATAATCACAAAAAGCCAACATGGGTTTCAGAAAAAGAAGTCATGCCAAACGAACCTGATCTCTTTTTTTGATAAAATTACCAGCTTGGTAGATGAAGGGAATGCTGTGGATATAGTATACCTCGATTTCAGTAAGGCCTTTGACAAGGTTCCCCATGACATTCTTGCAAACAAGCTTGAAGAATGTGGGCTAGACAAGTTAACTGTTACATGGATTTGTAATTGGTTGACTGGCCGAACTCAAAGGGTGCTCAACAATGGCTCCTTTTCATCCTGGAGAGAAGTGACCAGTGGGGTCCCACAGGGTTCTGTCCTGGGCCCAGTGCTATTCAACATCTTTATTAATGATTTGGATGACAGAATTGGTGGCATACTTATCAAATTTGCAGATGACACTAAACTGGGAGGAGTAGCTAATACCCCAGAGGACAGGATCAAAATTCAAAATGACCTGAATAGACTAGAAAGCTGGGCCAGTGCTAACAAAATGAAATTCAATACGGAGAAATGTAAGGTTCTGCACTTAGGGCGGAAAAATGAAATGCACAGATATAGGATGGGGGACACCTGGCTGAACGAGACCACATGTGAAAGGGATCTAGGAGTCCAAGTAGACCATAAGCTGAACATGAGTCAACAGTGTGATGCGGCAGCTAAAAAAGCCAATGCAATTTTAGGCTGCATCAATAGAAGTATAGTTTCTAGATCAAGGGAAGTTATAGTGCCACTCTATTCTGCTTTGGTCAGGCCCCACCTGGAATACTGTGTCCAGTTCTGGGCACCACAATTCAAAAAGGACGTGGAGAAACTGGAGCAGGTCCAAAGGAGGGCAACTAAGATGGTGAAGGGTCTGGAAACCTTGCCCTATGAAGAACGCCTTAGGGAGCTGGGGATGTTTAGCCTGGAGAAGAGAAGGTTAAGAGGTGATATGATAGCCCTGTTTAAATATTTGAAGGGATGTCATATTGAGGAGGGAGCAAGCTTGTTTTCTGCTGCTGCAGAGACTAGAACGCGGAACAATGGATGCAAACTGCAGGAAAAGAGATTCCACCTCAACATTAGGAGGAACTTCCTGACAGTAAGGGCTGTTCGACAGTGGAACGCACTCCCTCGGAGTGTAGTGGAGTCTCCTTCCTTAGGGGTCTTTAAGCAGAGGCTGGATGGCCATCTGTCAGGGATGCTTTGACTTGGAGTTCCTGCATGGCAGGGGGTTGGACTGGATGGCCCTTGTGGTCTCTTCCAACTCTATGATTCTATGATTCTATGATTCTATGATAGTAAACATCTTGCCCTTACCCAACAATGGGAACCTGGTTCAGAAAGGATGCTGTGTGAACAGTTTTTGTGTTGCCAAAATGAATCACCACCATCACCCAGAATGCAGAAGCCCTTCACATCAATCAATCAATCAATCATATCATCAATAAACAGGACCAATCATTAATCTTTCTTCTTCTCTCTCACCCATCACTGATCTGATCAGCAGTAGTGATAACAAGTTAACATAGTCTTAGCTTCTGGCATGGACTATTCACCTAAATACATGTTAATGTGCAACACCCAGCTGCAATAATTCAGATGTGCTTTCTTGGAGGATGGTAGATATGCCATTTGGGTCCATCCTTGATAGGAGTGTTTCTGTAGTTACCAATCAATCAATCAGTCATCAAGTCAGTCAATTAATGTTTTATTTTTCTTGGCATGTAAAACTTTCCAGTAGTTGAAAAGCAGCTTTAATTTGTACAGGTTTTTTTTTTTTTACTCCCACTAAACTAGAAGACCAAGTAATATTCTCCATAACCAAGAGCAGAAGTAAATTGCTAATTAACTAATGAATGCCAAAACAAAACAAACAAACAGCTTCATTTATATACCGCTTCATACCCTTAAGGAGT
This sequence comes from Urosaurus nigricauda, assembly GCA_034509955.1. Classification (NCBI taxonomy): domain Eukaryota; kingdom Metazoa; phylum Chordata; class Lepidosauria; order Squamata; family Phrynosomatidae; genus Urosaurus; species Urosaurus nigricauda. The sequence goes on along the minus strand of JAOEGL010000001.1, from coordinate 351,393,803 downwards.
GTCTAAGCGGTTTACAATTGTAAGCTATTTGCCCCCCAACAATCTGGGTACTCATTTTAGCGACCTCGGAAGGATGCAAGCCTGAGTCGAGCTTCAGCCCTTTGCTGGTCTTGAACTCGCCACCTTATGGTTTTGAGTGAGTGGCTGCCATAAAATAGCATCTCTTTTAAAGATCAGGACTATTTTCGGAGATTGTGTGAATTACTTCATTTCTCCACTTGGCTTATTTACTTACAGTATTTGCATTTCTGAAATGCTGAATCTGCCACCAGTTTTAAACACTTGGCCTTAAATCTTGAGTTGGAATCTTGCACTGACAGATGTGTATCTGGTACAAAGCAATATCTCTTTAGCTATATCTCCTGCTGCTATCACACAAAACCCACCTTTTCAGCAGCATAGCCCCACTTTCTGTCCAGCACAGCCATTTCCATGTTGTTGGGGAGCAGGGAGACCTGTGAAGATATATCCAGTTATTTTCTGTACCAGAACAGGAAACACATAACCACAGGGACATCCTGATGTACCCAGGAGGTCCCTGAAGGGTACCTCCTGGGTATATCAGGATGTCCCTGAAGACAATGTCTTTGCTACACAGGAATAGCTGGTTGCATCACTGTTGATCCTCTCACCCTTTAAAATGACATGGAAATTGCTTTTTTGTTGGAGGAGTGCATGTATCACTTAAAAAGCAGATTGAGAGGGCTTTGGTCATTCCATAATGATTAAAAATTCTTACCTCCACAATGACCAAAAAAACAAGTGATGGTCATGCTACCATAACTCACTAATAGGATAGCAGTCCAATTTTTAGATCATTTGTCAGAACTACCACCAATATGTTATGTGAAATGAAATACAGTCCTGAAACTTTCCTTTATTTTCAGAGGCTATTTGCCAACAAAAATATATTTCAGATATGCTTTCAAATACAACAAGATATAACTGGAGAATTGTGTGAATACTTATTTATTCTTTTTTATTATACTATTCATATCTTACCCTCTGTCTAGAGATCTCAGGGTGGTGTTCAATAAAACCAACAAAAATTAAAACAGTGTAAATAATAAAAATGAATGAATAAATAAATATGCTAAGATAATTTTATAAGGCCCCAAACATATTAAACATGTTAAATTTAAAAAAAAATTAAAAAGATTAAAACTGTTCAAAATAGTTTAATATGATTTAAAACCATGCACATGCAAGGGTTTGTGTAAACCAAATAGGCCCCCAAAGCTTTAATGAACAACTATGTTTTCATTTGGCACTGGAATGATAGCAATAGGGGCATAAATCAGGCCTTCAAGGGCAGAGTGTTCTATAGCTGGTTTTCCATACCAGAAAAAAAGGCCTACTTATTTTCTCAACACATTTATACTCCCTTTCCCGAATAAATAGGAAACTCTTTTCTCAAAAAAAGGGCATAAGGAAAGCCATGATGATCACCCAAGGCCACCCATTCTGGTCAACTATTCTGTCCTCAGAGTGGTCAGCCAATTGCCTCTGGGGCTGCATCTGCACTGAAAAATAATGCAATTTAAGACTGCTTTAAATAATAATAATAATTATTATTATTATTATTATTATTATTATTATTATTATTATTATTATTTCCAGTCCGCCCCTCTGAACAAAGCAATCTGGGCGGATTACAACAGAAGTTAAAAACATAACAGATTAAAATATTCCCATCCATCCCCACCTCTCCCCTTAAAAAAGGATTAAATCAAACTATAGATTAAAACATATACAATAAAAACATGTGCAATGGGTTAGGCCAAAAATGCCTAGACAAGGATTTCTAGCTCTAGTAGAGAAAATGCACACGGGCGGAGGTTGGGGAGGTCTATACCTTGATTTGGAGCCGGGGGTATTAACTAGTGTTTGCGAAGGCCTGCCAGAAGAGATGTGTCTTTAAGGCTTTCTTGAAGCCATCGATGGAATAGTAGTCTTGTCTAGAGTAGACCCGCTTGATCAATTAGATTTATCTACTCAGTGACTCACCATTCAACAACTGATTCAGTATGCCCACTCTACTTGTGGCTAACCCAATAGGATAGTGCCCATTATACACTTCTGTCCTGTCTCACCTCTATCTACTTTTTTGCTAAGCTAAAAAGAGCCAAATGTTTTACCCCCTCTTGATCATATTGCTTGCTCTTTCTGCATCTTTTCCAAGTTTGATTTTGCATAATTCTGCCTTAGGCCAATTTTGAACATCACCCCATTTAAATCTAGTGAGATTGAAGAAAATGTTCATTCAAGAAGAATTCATGGAAAGATGCTTACAGTTCATCTGCATGCAGAAGGCTAGTCGGACACACTTTAGTCAACGGATCAAATGCATTCAAGCCATGTAGACAAATTGAAACATTCATACTAATGTGAGTTGTTGTTCTGGTGTTTCTTTAAAAAACAGACCTTAGAATCATAGAAGTGTAAATTGGGAAAAATCCAGGGGCCAGTTAATCCACCACCACCACCCATCTCATTTTGTTATTAGAAATAGGGTTGGAACTGGATGAACTCTCATCTGCAGATGCAAAAGGATCCTTGCCTAATCTGTTTTTCCCACCATTGACTCTGCTGCCTATGAGTCATGGAGGTTGCAGACAACATAATCTGGAATATCACAAATTGCATACCCAGAATCTAGAAGAATTTTTAACATGTGTTCTAGAACTATAGCATCTGCAGTGTATCACACAATATGGTTTCTTTGTTTAGTTGTTGTTGTTGTTGTTGTTGTTTGCTTTTCTGCTGTTATTTCTCCTAGCAGAACATCACTACCGATTCTTTGTATTGCCCATTATACACCTGGGTTACACTATAGAGTTCTCAAGTATTCCACCCATTGGCATATTCCATGACACTCTTCCATCCACACATCTAATATAGGACATTTCTGCTGTCTTGCAAAAAGGTGCCATAGAACAACTACCAATTTGCTGCCAGTGGGGTTATTCAGACAGTAAAAAATAATCCCAGTAGAATGTGGGTTGCATCTTTGTTGTTCACATGCATTTCAAATGCATCAGATTAAATTTTTCTGGGGGGCTTCCAAAAATCCAATTACCCCGGGTTAATTCATCTCACAATTTCCCCCCCAAGTTTTCCTAACTGATTCACTTTGACAGCTGTGTGAATGACTGATGTGAATAGATCAGGGATAAACCGGGATAAAACTGTTAATGCCTTCAGTGTGTTTAGAATAAATTCACATCATCAACTCCATCTTTATTCACAGTGCTGACATGTGTGAGCAACAAAACTAGCAACGATGCACAAAGATGTGGTTCTGATTAAAAAAAATAGTGTGTACAACAAAACTGAAATATCTGAGTGAGAGTATTCATATAGTTGCATTAAAAAACAGCAACATTTAACCCCAGAGAAACAGATATTTCTCAAGATACTTCATGGTTCCAAGGAGAGACAGAGGTCTTTGTGATTGGCTGATGGTGTCATCCTCCCGGAACATTCTATTCCGCAACATTTGTTTAATGACACAATCTGAGTCTCAATGTCAATTAAAGAAATTGTAGCTAGAACCAAGAAGAGTTATTGACTTCATTGGCGCGACCTTGGATTCTTGAACAGGCAGAGTTATCTTCTTGTGGCAAGAGCAAAGAATCACAGGAGCACAGAAGAAACTCTCTTATTTCCACCATGCTGCACAGTGTTCAGCGTCTTCTAAATCTAACCAGGCATGTCTATATTTCCATCCTCTTCAAAGATGGTTCCTCAGGTGCTGTCCTTGCTGTATATACTCCAATTGTATACATATATCTTTAGTAAACACTAGAAATATGCACATGGTATGTATGAGATTACACATCAGGTGATATCCAGAGTGGTGACAATATAGTTCAGCTCTGGCAATAGAGCTTTGCTGCCTCTGTCATCCTCCCACAGTTTGTGTACCCTTCCTCCAAACTGTTTCAGAGGGCCTCACGATTTTCCAGGGGAGAGCTTAGTGTGTGAAGGGGTTGTTCTGGAATGGGATATCTGTGCCACTGGGAGAAATTGTTCCACCAGTGAGAGATGCTACCTTAATAACATTCCACAATTATGCTTGATTTTCAACAATTCTGCTGAGTTCATTGATAAATGATATAGAAATGTAAATGCTATAATGCTATTGCGATATATATCAATAAAACATTCTAGAAAAAAGATGTATGCATATGGTTATAATATTTTTTTTAAAAAAATTGTCAGTATGCACATAGAAAGCCAGGGGGCAAGAATGAATGGAAGCTCTATGAGTGTGTAGTTTGTATTATCATTATGATGTAGTGGTTTGAGCATTGGTTTGAACATGCTGGAGACCAGAGTTTGAATCTCCACTCAGACATGGAAATACAGTGGGTGACAGACAGTGGACTCTTTCAGACGTTGGGAATTGGAAGTATAATCTAGGGTCAATCTGTACGCAATCATAGGGTTTGACGTTATTGCAAATTAAAGCTTCGCACACAATTTCGGGCAAAAGGGAAGTCAATTCGAATGCAATCATGGGTTTGACGTTATTGCGAATTAAAGCTTCGCACGCAATTTCGGACAAGGAGGGGTCATTTTCGGGAAATGGAGCGTTACTCCGAAAGCAATGGGGATTCCTGTAAATTCGCTAAACAAGCGAATTTACAGGAATTCGCATTGGCTCCATTCGAAGTTTGGGAGAAATTCTTCCCGTGTGAAAGAGTCCAGTCTCTCAATATCAGAGGAAGGCAAAGAAAACCCCCAACTGATTCTAAACAAATCTTGCCAAGAAAACTCTATGATAGGTTCACCTTAAGGTTACATAAGTCAGAAACAACTGGAAGGCATACAGCAACAACTAAAAAAACAATTAAAGTATCTTAACTAGGACAGGATAGAAGGATGGAATATATAAGATATGGACATGGTTTAGATATATACAGTGCATCTAGCTGTTCCCAGAATTTGTAATTCCTTTCCTAGAGAGTCCAAGATGGCCCAGTCCCTGATCCCATTTTGGCAACAAGTTAAAAACCTTTTTTTTTTTTTTGCCAGCAGGGGTTTTTATAGTAATGACAGTGGGCTTTTAAATGCTGTGCAATTCAGATTTTAAGATTTGTATAATTTTTTTTAAAAAAAATACATTTTCTATTTTAATTTTTAAGGTTCTTTATTGCTTGTATTTTGTATGGTTTTAAATTTGCTGCAAGCTGCCTTGACTCTTTATATTGAGAAAAAGATGGGATAGAAATACATAAACAATCTGAGTATATTTCAAAAAATATATTTTCTTGAGAGTGGCATTTATAAAATAAATGTCCATGCATAGTTAAAGCAACAAGATGACAGAAAGAAATACAGAGAGAAAAAGGGTAATAATAAGAATGGTAATTTCCAAGGCGATATTTAATGTTGGAAGTTTATTGGTTTAGAGGAAGTATACAAAGAATAAGGATGTTATTTATATTGTAATATTTGATATCTGTAATATTATCAGGTTATCTGGAATGGTTTTTCTGTAATATTATTATCAAGCTATCTGGAATTTTTTTTTTTTTTTACATATTCAACAAAGATTTTAATTGCCAAAAAAAGATATTTAAAAACAATATGTGGCATTAAAACCATTTAAAATGAAGGAAAAGACCATATTGCTTTAAAAAATCAACAGCACAGCATCATAAGCCTATCACAATCAGTTTTTTAAAAACTTGATAGACTAAGAATGGCTTTACTTGTGGGCAAACAGGGAACAAAATGGGAGCCATCCTAGCTTCCCTAGAGAGGGAGGGAGTTCCAAAATCTTGAAGCAATATATGTCTTTTAGTAGCAGTAAATGCAGGCTTGATTCAACTATGTTGACTAGCAGTTAAATTCCACATTACAGGCATATACTTTGAAAACACATGTGCACGTACACATGCCAAGGATTTTTGTCATACAAAATCAATACCTTGTTATACAGCCAATCAGAAATGTTTGTGTGGTTGAACAAGGGACAGTTTCTAATATTCTGATTCCACTTTGGAAACAAGACAAAATCATTTGAAACTCCAAAGTCTGGGGAGAAATGCAAATGAACACAGTTTGGGAAACATCATGGACTTCTGCAATGAAACGTTCTTGGGTTACATACTTGGAGCCGTTCTTTTATCTTTTATTTTAATGTATTCAAGCTACTTTTGGCAGACTGTGAGTGCTAAAGTAAAAGGATTCCAGGATGATAATGCCAACACATCTAAAATAAATGTTCTGATTACTACTTTCTTTTAGGCTGCACTTTTTTAAAAAAGTGGGGGGGGGGAGTACAGTTGATTACTGTCTTGGAAATATAGTTTGTTGCTCGAAGTACACATGCTAAAATTTAACACATTCCCAAGGCAGTAATGAACAAAGCAGCCCTTCCTTACAGGAAAATCCTGGAATCTGATTCCCCAGGTCCCTAAACAGTATAGAATTGAGAAGAAAAACAGGAAACACATGTGCAAACCAGATAGAACTGACCAAGATTAACTGTTTAAGAAGCCTGGCCAGAAGCTTTGAAATGAGCAATCAGTGCTATCTATTTTATTTCTGGAGGGTGGAGTGGGGATGGGATAAGATTTGAATGAAAAATGTTTAACCCTCCCCAACCCTCCAAAAATACCTTTAGCTGGAACTTGAGGTGGCTAGGGAACTTGCTTTGTTCATTTAAAGTTGATAAAGAGTTTGGGCACTATGCATCTCTGTAAAAAACATATACTTTTAAAAGTGCTGTCTCTGGTAAAATACTTAAGTTATGATACATCCTAGGCTGCATGTGTACAGCAGAAATAATACAGTTTGATTCCATTTTAATTATCATTTCCCAATGCTATGAAATTCCAAGATTTGTAGTTCATTATGGCTCAAAAGCTCTCTCACAAAATCTCACAAAACTACAAAACAATATCTCACAAAACTACAAATCACAGAATTCCATAGTATCGAACCATGGCAGTTAAACCTGTGTCAAACTGCATTGTTTCTGCAGTACAGATGCAGTCCCAAAGGCCATCGTTTTATTAATCTTAATCCCCAGAATGATTTATTATTTATTTTTTTATTATGGTATTTATACCCCGCACTTCAGCCCTAATGGCTATCAGAGCGGCTTACAATTATTATTTCTGATTAGCTGGTTCCCTGCCCTCAGGTTTACATTCTAAAAATACATGACACCAGAGGAGAAGGGGATGGTGGTGGGATAGGGGATGAGGTCCAGCGGTTCTTCTCTCCCTCTGAGGCCTGGACCAGGGCAGATGGCATGGAGGGAGGGTTCTCTTTCTTCAGGCAAGCCCTGATGAAGCTGGGCCTGCCTCTTCTCTCCCTCCCAAGCCAGAGGATGGAGAATGATAAAAGCAGGATGTTCAAACCAAGCTCAACATTTAAGCCTCCTCCATGTCAAAGGAAAGGAAAGGAAAGGTGCCATCCAAAACCAACAAAAACTGGTTTCTGTAAAATTTGCACATGCTAATTTGTATGCATAGATGCACATTTAGAAATAATGATTGCCATTTAAATGAATCATGAACTGAATCCTATTGTTAGTTCCAACTGGAGTAGGCCCATTGAAAGATAAATGTTGACATGCTAAGATGCCATTGATTCAGTGGGTCTACTCTAATTGGGGACTAATATCAGGATTTAGGCCAGGCCTGCCACATTGCAGAAGGCTGACCAGGTGACCTGTACGCAGGTTGTCTATGTTTGATTGACAACTTCAAGTTCTCCTTCTTATCAACTTTATTTATTCATACATAGTTGCCCCTCTGTTTTCTCAGAGTATTCATTCTAGACCCCCCCCCCATGGAAATTGTTTACATTCAATCCCCATTGGCAGTGCCCCCCCCCATGAGCACCCCTCCATTTGCCTCCTACGAATGGACTTCAAGTTTGTGAAAACAGAGGGGCAACTATATATACCAGAATGAAAACCGGAGAGGGTTCCTGTACCTTTCATGAATACATAAAAGAGGGGATTTCATCAGGGGGTGCTTATAACCTGGTTGAATGGCAAGCAATCCCTGCTGAAATTCCATCTTCTACACTTCCATTCAAAATAGAGGAGCCATTTCTTGTGGTGCCCTACCTGGATCTTTATGTCTACCCTATGTTATTTCTACAACTATCTTGTTAGGTAGGCCAGGCTAAGAAAAAGAGGGAAGAGAGAAAGAGAAGGAATGTCTGACTCAAGTTCAGAGAGATTCACAACTGATTGGGGACTTGAACTGAAATCTCCCTAGTCTGCTGTCACACACCACACTGGCTCCGACTTTACCTAATAGGAGGTGGAGGACTGCAGTAACCTCCCATCTGATTTATCCCTTTTCTCAAAATAAACCCTGAGCATGCTCGCAGCCCCAGCACCACTGGACCTCAAAACCTTGGTAGTGCTTCCCTCCATCACAGCAAGGGTAGAAAAGTGTGTGGGGAGAATGGTGTTAGTTTCCCACTAGCTCCCAGTGTAAGCTAGTCCTGACTAACATCAACTTGGAGTCATTTAACACATCTAGTTTAATTCAAGTGGTTGTGGATCCAAAACTGCACCATTAGCAAACACAAGGATTATGTCTTCATCTACGGAGTTGAAAACTTCCAGTTCTCTTCCCCTGCTTGCTGACTGTCCTGCTCCCAATAGGTTTCTCTTTCATTGTTCATGAACAATCAAAAGGCAACAGAAACACAGTTGAGCTCAGAGCACTGGAAACCCACAGCTGTGAGCTCTTTCTGGACTTTGCTTAACACAATGCCCTCTGGGCACATAATCCACACAGAGGTCCAGCCCCATTAGTGTGAGTAACATTCTTGACAGACAGTAAGAGCAATAAAATTCAGAGATCCTGTTATAATTAGCTGGCTAATTACTCAGAGTTTAAACTGCTGGAAAATCATTCCACCTTGAAATGGGAATGTGCCAAATCTCTGCATAAAGGATTTGGCACATAACACTGAGTCATCATTTCCTCTGTGTCGAGTACCCTACATCTGAGGCACACATACAGAGAAACTTTGGGTAATGGTTGGCTTGGCAAAGAGGGGGTTTTGAACGAATAAAAATTCCCAAGGTCTCTGTTTATTTATATAGTTCTTGGAATAACTCTGCTTTCAAAGAAGTGGGCCAGCTGCTGAGACAGCGTTCCAGCTAATATATTCCCAATGCAATCAGGACATTTTGCTTTTTCTTCTTCTCATGATCACTGTTTTTGCTTAAGTCTCATGACTGGAATACAGGAAAATTCACATTAAGGGAGTACTGACAGTGTTACACAATCTTCTTTTTCTTAAAAATAAAATAATATAAATCCACATTTATAAATGCCTCTTCTCTGCATATTTGTTTTAGACAGAGTGAAGAGGAAAAGAGAAATACTTCCTCAATCATGATCTCAGTTACTGGACTGGGGATCACTGACACCTTGATTTTTATAGTAGATGGATCAGGGATCCACAGATCAACTCTCAGTATTATATTCCAAAAGAAAATTTCACAGATATAAAACATTCCAGACATATACCATCCAAAAATTATTCCTATAAATATCATGCAGTTCATATCAAATACTTATCAAATTATCATCAACCAGTTACATATAAACTATATCTTTCAGCTAGAAAAGAAAAAAAAGTACATACCATCACATCCACAATTTATCTTCAAATTTATTCTCTTTCAGTCGCTTCCTAAGCCATCTGTATGCTTTCTTCATCTTTATCAACTCTCACTTCCATCTTTTCCCAATCAAATACCTTCTAGTATTCCCTGCTCTTCTATCTTTCTTGCATATTTCTCATTCATTCTTCTACCTCTTTCAATCACTCTCTTCTGCTTCATTGCTGCACCCTCCTTACCTTCCTTCATTTATTCATACCTTCACTTACTTTCCTTCACTTCACTTCACTTTACTTTACCATTCACATCTTGACTTCCTCCCTTGCCTTCTCTGGTTCTTTCTTTAATTATTCAAGGCCTCCCAATCTACCACTTTAAAAAAGTACCCAATATTTATATATTTTGTTCATCTAAATCTTTTACATCAGAAATTTCATTTTGAGTCTTAACTGATTATCTCACATTACTGTCTATGCTGTGAAACTTATAATTGATATTGGACCCTACATCTTTTTTTTTTTTAAATTATATCGTCTTCCATTCACCATAAACTACATCTGCTGGTTTTTCCTTTAACAACTGAATTAGTTTTTCCAATTCTATAGTTTCATATCCTTAGAGATATCTTTAGCCTTCCCTTTTTGGGCATAAGTCATCCTAAGTGTCATTATTAAGTAATATAATTTTTACCGAATTTATTTTCTATTTTTTCATCAGCCATTCTGAAGAGGTAGTATTCTGCTGACATTTGAATGATTATATTTAGAACAGAACAGAAGTCTTAGTAGCTTTGGATACTGTACATTAAAAGATTTCATGCTAGAACATCTAGTTTATGCTGCATTTTCAGTTGAGCTGCTCCTATCATTTCCTTGAGTTTGATCCTGCTCTTTTTAGCATGGATGAAATATTTTCCAAGGATTGACTACATCAGCTAATGTGAGGTGGTCAATGACAGCTATTAAAACCTGCTCCTTGCCTCCTAAAAGCTGGTGAGAGAGTCTCCGAGCAATATCCACACAATCAAGACACTAAGATACACCCCCAGATACTTAGCATGGGTTTTAGTATGCTTTTAGGTAAGCTGGATATTTGGAAATGTTCTTCTGACTGGCATTCTAGTAACAGCTTTATTCGCCCACTCCATGTCAAAATGTTGGAAGAGATTTCCTGTTTGTAGCGGCTGACTAATAAGCACCTTATTGTGCTTCTGATACAGTTCTGACACTACTAACAGATACAGTATGGCCAGAGAAATAGTAAAGCTGAGTCTGTTTTGTGAGTACCCTGTAGGAACTTCAACAACAACAACAACAACAACAACAACAATCCTTACAAATTCAAAAAAACAATTCAATTGAAACATACAAAAGACAGCATTAAACTAGAAGTAAACTAAGACAATATTAAAACACATCACACATTAAAAGAATAAAATGCAATTTAACAAAATAAAAGCACTGAAAAACTTTTTAAAACAGTACATATTAAAATTGATGGTGGGAGCCATTCAGCTGACCCTTCACATTTGGCTAGTGACAAGGGATTTTGGTAAGGAACTATTCTTGGTCACTATCTTGCTCATCATATTTGGGGGCTATCTTGTTATGATGGTATCATATTGTCAGTTGTCTCCTCAGCATACCTGTTCTGGCTCTCAGAATTAAGCCAGAATCACAGGCTGATGGCACATGTCTATTGTTAGCTAGTTATTGATTGTTAGCTTATGCCAACATGATTTTATCTGACAGTTCTCAAAATGCAGAGACCTAGCACAGTGCTTTGTTTGCTTAGACCTAACTTTTTTTTTGACAGCTATAGAAAAGAATGCACAGGCCTACACTAAAGGGTTGTCAGCTTGCAACTAACCTGTTTTCTTTTATTTAACCAACTTATTCCTCATTTCCCGCCCCACTTGCTTCTTTGTTACTTCATATCTGGTATGATAAGATGGTGTGAAGGCCACCAATTTTGGTAACTGATAGTAATATTCTGTCATCTGTTTTTATTAGCTTTGTTGAATTTCTCTTTGTGAACCAGAAACTGAAGGGGGGGGGGTCTTATATAAATACCATTAAATACATGTTCCATGAAATAGGAGGCCAATCTGTTCAGCATGTGATCATTCCCTGGTGAATTTATACACACTACCTGATCAGTTGTTGTTAACTGCCTTGGGGTTGACCCCGACTCATGACAACCACATGAAGAAGACACCTCCAAGCCCCCTTCCTCAACTGCTTTGCTCAGGTTCTGCAGGCTCAAGACTATGGCCTCCTTGTTAATGTGTGACCTTCTCTCATTCTACTACCTTCCACCTTTCCTAGCATTATTTTCTTTTCCAGTTTCTTCTCATTATGTAGCCAAAGTGCAAACAACCTCACTTCGGTCATCTGGGTTTCCAAGGCACTCAGGCCTGATCTGCTGTAGTACTCATTTGTTTGACTTTCTGGGTCTACATGGTAGTCTCAACACTCTTCTCCAGCACCACATTTCAAAGGTGTTTATATTCTGATTTCTTCACTGTCCAGCTCTTACATCTATAATAATAATAATAATAATAATAATAAGTTTTATTTTTATACCACCCTTCCTGCGATCAGGGCGGTGTACAAGTACAAAAGATAAAAACAGTATACATTAAACATTCAATATACAAAACAATATAAAATTCGCCAGGGCATCAGCGCAGTAACGTGACAATCAATCATAGTGATAATAAGGGAGGGATAGAATAACATCAGGGGGGAGAGACAGGATAGGCCTGTTCAAACAGGTACGTTTTCAACCCTTTTTTAAACATATTGAGGGAGGCGGTCAAGCGAAGCTCCGTGGGCAGCGAGTTCCAGAGGCTTGGGGCTGAAGCTGAAAACGCCCTCTTTGTTGTGGACGAGAGTCTGGCCTCTGGAACTCTTAGAAGTTGTTGCCCGGTGGATCTAAGTGTGCAGGGCGGATTGTGTGGGGAGAGGCGGTCCTTCAGGTAGTCTGGACCCAAGCCATTTAGGGCTTTATAGGTGATAACCAGCACTTTGTACTGAGCCCGGAAGCGAATCGGCAGCCAATGTAGATTTTTCAGTATTGGTGTTATATGGGTGGCCCTGGGAGCACCAGTGACCACCCGGGCTGCCATGTTCTGCACCAGTTGAAGCTTCCGAGTGTGATACAAAGGCTGCCCCATGTAGAGCGCATTACAGAAATGTCATGGAGAATGCAATAGCTTGGACTATCTTTACTTTAGTATTCAGCTTTATATCTTTGCACTTCAGGATTGTGTCTAGTTTTTCATAGCTGCCTGCCCCAGTCCCAGTCTTCTAATTTCTTGACTGTAATATCTGTTCTGGCCAATGATGAAACCTAGACATGATGAAAAGTAGACACTATTTCTACTTCTTCATTGTCTAGATTGAATTTATGTAAATCCTATGCCTTTATATATGGAACAATGAAAGGAATGGCACAATGCTTAGAGAGAAGGTGTTATACCGGTGGGGTGCTATGTTCACTGTTTGAGATCTCTTACTATTGTGATGAAAAGCTTTATGGCTGACCTCATCCTACCCACACCATTCTACCAGTAGTTGGAGCCCATTTTGGGGCATGGCAGGAGAAGTTGCAGATTTGACAGCTCTTAGGTCCCCTCACTCTGTTGATATGCCCCCACAGTAGGCTCCCAAATTATGGAAGCTCTGGTGTTGGTCTACTTCATTGTCTCTCAATATCATCAACGATTGGTTAAAAAAAGAAGAAGAAAGAAACAGAAGACAATATAATTCTGGCACAGCGATTTGCATGTGGCTACTATGGCTCAGATTCAGCTCCACCGCTGAATCTCTCCATTAGCATGACTTTGTAAGATAGAACTGTCTGAATGTTATGAAAATTGAGGTTGTAGATTCTAAGCTAAAAAAGCAACTATGAACATAGTTATATTACGCAGTTACAGTCAAACAGTTTGACACCACTTTATTTGTCACAATGTTGTCCTATGGAATCCTGGGGTTTGCAGTTTAATGAGGCATTTAGAATTGTCAGCAAGAGAGGTCTAGTCATGGGAATGGAGAAGAGGTCTCTCACTAAAAATTCTGAGTATCTCATGAAACTATTACTTATTTACATCCTGCCTTTCTCTTAACATGGGTTCCAAGGTACCATACGACATTTTAAAAGCACAATGCAATTAACAAAACTGTTACGATAAAAGCTAAAACACAATTAAACTAACTTTCTGTTTTAAAAACACAAGCTAAAAACATTTAAACACAACAGTAAAACAAGTTAAAAACAACATTAAAAGATACTTAAAATGAAAACACTATACCCCATTAAAAGCTTTATCTGTCTGGGATGATAATGGGACTGAGATAAAGCCTTCCCCTGCAGATTCTTCTTATTCTTATTCTTATTATTAATGATGCCGTATCTGGCCTCAGTGGTAAATATCTTGGTTACATCCCTTTTGGACTACTATAACATGCTCTACATGGGGCTGCCTTTGAAGACTGTTTGAAAACTTCAGCTGGTCCAAAGAGCTGTAGCCAGGCTGTTAACTGGGGCAGGTTACATTGACCACAAAATGCCCCTGTTGAAACAGCTCTACTGGCTGCCAGTCTGTTTCTGGGCACAATTCAAAATGCTGATTATGACCTATAAAGCCTTATATGGCTCAGATCCAAGCTATTTGGCAAACTGTATCTCCCTGTATGAATCAGCTGAGAACCTCAGGAGAGTCCCTTCTTTCCATTCTACCACCATCACAAGCACAGTTGGTGGGGATGCGAGAAAGGGCCTTCTCAGAATGTTTGTAAAGAACCAGCTTGGGGTGTTGCTTTATTTTAAAGTATTTTAAACAGTTTTATCTTTTTAAAATGTATTTTATTATTTTAATAGCAATTTATTTTAAAATTTTAATAATTTAATTCCTTTTTAATCCAGTTTTTTCTAGGTTTTTAATTATATTGTTCTTTTAATATTGTTGAGCCACTCTGAGTCTCAGTTCTGGGGAAAGAGCAGGATACAAATAAATATAACAACAACAACAACAACAACAGTAATAGTAGTAGTAGGAATAATAATAATTCTTACCCACCTCTCCCCGTCGATTGAGGCAGGGGACAACAACAGTTAACAACAACAGAAAAAATTATGGAACGGATCAGTTAAAACCCTTGTTAAAACACAATTCAATTTAAAAGGACAACTAAAATTTACACATATTGAAACAATCCACATCTAAAATTCCACATTTAAAATTCACAGTTTAAAAATCAGCAGGATAAACGTGCCAGAAGAGACTGATCTTTAATGCTCTTTTAAATTTGGACACTGTATCCAGCTGTTTAATCTCATTTGGCAGGTCATTCCACAATCCAGGGACAGTTGAAGAAAAAGTCCTATGGCTGACAGTTGCCAACCTAGTTCTGGATGACTGGAATAAATGTCCTCCAGAGAACCTGAACATAAAGCACAGGTTATATGGGAGGAGATATATAAGGATATATAGTTTTCCTGCATATCCTAGGATTCCATAGGATGGATCCATTACAGTGTATATATACAGTGGCCATAATCTTGCTGTTGACATACGTATGCAGAACAGCTGCATATGTTTTTCTAAGGTTGTTGCAGAAGAAGGCATCCCGATATCTCCTTTGCACAAAAACCCTGTGACTCGTGAGTGTGTCATGAAAGCGTGTTCCCATGGCCTTTAAGTATTGGGTGGGGAGCAGGAGGCACCCAGGCAACATCAGCTGTGTTCTTTCTTCCAAAAACATTAATAAGATGGCATCCACCTGGAGTCAGAATACATAGGAACTACAACTGAGATCATGAAGAATTCAGTACTCAAAAGCCCTTAGCCTGGATGAGAAGATCTAATGAATTTGGTTCCCTCCACATTCAAATGTTATAGATCTGTCTATCCTGCCTATGAAACAAAATGAAACAAAAATTGCCACCCTGAAAAGCACAGGATTTGGTTTATGGTGCTACCTGTCTCTCTAGTCCTTCTGTTCATGTTCAGAACTACTACTTCAAGCAACCATACCATGGATTCAGATTTTAGGAAATAAAGTTTTCTTTTGGGGGGGGGGGCAGAGGGGGACAGTAATTTCCTGTGGCTATGGCTCCTGGAGTAGTCAGAGAGTTGTAACACAGAAAGTTGTTTTTTGCAGCTTGGTAGAAATTGGTCCGTACTAGTATATAATGCAATATCTGCACTCTTGTTCAACCCAAGGCAATTCGTCCATTTTATTAGTTAAGCAGCTTAGTGCATTTAATATATTTTAAACTGCTCATTAGTCTTGTGATTTTCAATCTCTGAAAATACAAAATAAAGGCTGAGTTTCCCTTCTCTGGAATTCTAAAATCTGAAATAGTCCAAAAATGAAAACTTTTATTAATGAGTGAGTGAAATAATGATACATTTGCTTTCTGATGGTTCAGTGTGCAAAAATTTTGTTTCATGCACAAAATTATTACAAATTATATATATAAAATTATCCTCAGACTATGTGTATAGGGTATATATGGAACATAAATGGATTTTATGTTTAGACTTGGGTCACAAGATAACTCATTATGTATGTATATACAAATTTAGATATGCCAAAATCCAAAATAAATAAATACATCCAAAATAAATAATTAAATCCAAAATCTAAAACACTTCTGGTCCAAAGTATTTCAGATAAGGGAGACTCAACCTATAATAATACTGATTTAAAATAAAATACTAAAAATAGAAAAATCTGTCAAGTTTATTAATGTCTACAATGCATGGCAGATGGGGGGACTTTCTTTGCCCTACTTAAAAATATCCCAGAAATTGAACTGGGACCTTCTATGTACAAAGCATGTGATCCAACAGAGAACTACCATCCTCTCTCTATATCACATGACAGTGCAGAAGAACTGTAGTTAGTTAAAAATAATCCATAGTCTCCCTTTCCATGGGAGACTCTCACAGAGCTTTACAGCTGCCTATGAATTTAGAGTAAATTCTTCTTTTACAACATCTGCAAAGCTACTATTTCATTCAAAGTCTCACTGTGTCCTTGTTTGATATTACGAACATTCATGCTTTATTGGTATGGAAAACAAGCATATAAGATGTTAGGTAACTCACTCACATTCAAGGGGGAGAGGTATGCCAGGGTTGTGGGAAGACAGTGTCGTTCCTGACTTTCCGCTTTATATGTTTTATTTTATTAGATTGCAGGGCAAGTCATAACACCACAAACACATAAAAATGCTCTGGCAATGTATTTTAATGAAAAAATATGGAAGAAAAATGAAATCTGAAACAAACAATGATTCAATCATTTGTGATGACTTATGGCAGTAACATGCACAATGAAAACTCAGAAGGCCTGTGCATATGGTTATAATAACAAGAATCTATCACACAGCCCTTAACCTAGAATATCTCTCGTACCACTGTACTATAATCCATCACAGAGCATACCAGCATAAACACCACTGGTAATTAATTACGATTGGGCCAAGTTTAAGTCAACCAATGTTGCTTAGAGTATATGTTTTTCTTTTACCATTAGATCCATTCATCACAATAGTCAGGAGGAATGGACATTACTTTCTGTTTAATGAAATTTATTTTGCTAAGTGCAGGTGGTGTGAGTCAACACAGGATCATACAAGAAGCAAAAGCGTTCTGAACCAAAGATTCAGTGGCTTCACTCCCAGTCTGTATGAAACCAAGAAGCTATTAAAAAACAAACCCAAATCAATGAGGTTTCTTTTTTAAAAGAGCAATAAAGAAGCATTCAAGCAGCAATTCATTTTGTAGGATAGCATTTTGTATACCAGAATGAATGAGATATCTTAGACATCTAAATCATGTTATGTAGCACAGACACCATTATACCAAAGAAAGAGCACTACTCTATGAAACCTAATAAATAATGTGTGATGGATGTTGCTCAAAAGGAAGTACAGTACAAGCTTGCTAAGTGACACCTTGCTTTATGGATGACCTGACTTCTTTACAGTGAGGTTCCCCTGGAATTTGTAATTCTGAATTACTTGGCGTTGTTTATGAACTAGGTTTGATACCTTTGGATTTTTCTATTGTTGCATTTTTACTTGGACTTTATCAATCCCTTCACAAACAGGATTTAAACTAGACCTAATTTAAAAAAAAATCCACAAATGCAGGAAGTTTATCACATGACATTCCTGTAAACGTGAAATAACGCAAAAAT
This sequence comes from Urosaurus nigricauda, assembly GCA_034509955.1. NCBI lineage: Eukaryota > Metazoa > Chordata > Lepidosauria > Squamata > Phrynosomatidae > Urosaurus > Urosaurus nigricauda. The sequence goes on along the minus strand of JAOEGL010000001.1, from coordinate 351,375,968 downwards.
AAACTGAAGGTAAAACAGAGAAAAATTGCAGCTTTTTAATTTTGGGAAGTTCTGAAAGTAAAAGAGCTGCCATTTTTCTCTATTTTACCTTCAGTTTATTTTTGCGTTATTTCACGTTTGCAGGAACATCATGTGATAAACTTCCCGCATTTGTGGGTTTTTAAACATTTAGATCTAGTTTAAATACCATTTCTGAAAGGGATTTCACTAGGCCCGTAATATCTTTTTTATTCAGCATATTATGTACTGATGTAATTACAGTATTTGTTCATTCATTCTTTCACTCTCTAATGGAAGCATGGATAAAACTGCAAAAAGAAAAAAAGAAGCAATTCTCTGTGTATTCATTAAATACTAGGGAAGCCTCACATGCATTTTCTTCTATACTTGTTTTGATTTGGTCAATGAGATTTTACTTCCTACAATGACATTAGAGCCCATTTTTGCACATTTTCTCTCATATATACAATAATTTGAACAATTTACTTAATTTGTATAATGTTTCAACATTGACTAAACCAATGGCTCTCATATTTGGGCCTCCAGGTGTCCTCTACTTCTACTTCCAGAAGGTCCAACCAATATGATCAGTGGAAATTTGCTAAGGATTATTGGAACTGAAGTCCATAATATCTGGAAAATGTTGACAGCCACTGGATGTATGTTTTCTGTACTTTTTAAAATTATGCAGAGTTTAGCCACTTGTATTTTAAAATATGTACATTAAAATATGTGCATTGTTTTCTGCACACTTTATTTTTAAAAAACACACTGGGGCTTTACAGACTGCCCTTTTGGGGTGGTCTGCAGCCGCCCCTTTAAGCAGCGGGATGGGGCCAGGGCTGCCTCACCGGCATCCCCAGAAGCCCCATCCCGGCGCTTCTCCATGGCCTGGAAGCAGGGTGCTGCAGGTGCCCCAGGCACCTGTTGCACCCTGCTACCCATGGCTGTTCCGAGGGAAGAAAGGGGCTTCCACCATGGCCCCTTTCACCTCGGGATCCTTGGTGCGGCCATCTAAAGGTCGCGCGCAAGGACCATGCACAAAAAAGGAGCTTGGTTTTTGAGCTCCTTTTGGCGCCGCAGAAAGGGTGCCCTTGGCTCCATCCCATGGTGCCATGACATAAGGGGCGTGCAGCATTGTTTAAATGCTGCGCGCACCACGACACCAACATGGCGCACCTGTATGGACACCGCCATTTTAAAATGACGGTGTCCATACACATTAGGGTTAGGGAGAGTGTGAATGCTGCACCCTCCCTAACCCTAATCGCACCACAATGGTGCCTCTTACTGCCCATCTGTTTCAGGCCACTGTCAGTGTCAAAAATGTGCACATACTCTTGTTTAGGTGTGCATTTATTTTACTTTATTGTATTTTGCAAAAAAGTAGGTACGGCAGATCTCCACAATCTGTGAAACATTTAGATGATAAGATCCCTAGGGAACAACCTTACCTTGATCCACTATAAAAAGGGATTGTGAAAAGAGAATTCCATTCAATGTTGATTATTGTTGTGTGCATTCAAGTCATTTCTGACTTTGTGGAGGGGACGTACCATTGGCTGAAATGGGAACTTCTTTTATGCATACAGAATTATTATGAGGGTGAGTGGCTGCAATGAAGAACATAGCAGACTGGTAGGAAAGGGCAAGGCCAGAAGAATGGACTGGTAGCTCTGCCATGATGAAATATCTGCCAAAAGAGATTTGACAGCTAAATAAAATATACACATTCAAAAAGCATTAAAGACCAGTTTTTTTCTGGCAGGCTTATGTAATTGATTTTTAAATTGTGAATTTAAAATGATGACTTTTAAATGTGAAAAAAAATTGCAAGCAGGAAGGAGACATTTGTATTTGTATTAAAATGTGAATTATTTTAATATATATATATATCATATGTATCCTTTTAAACTGATGTGTTTTTAACTGATGTTGTTTGTTAATTGTTGTTGTTCCCCACCTCGATCCATGGGAGAGGTGAGAGGTGGGTAAGAGATGATGGTGATGAGGATGAGGATGATGATGATGAGAAACAGACAGATCATTTTGTTTTAAGAACATTGTGAGCGCAGGAAGAAATGGCTGCAAACAAATAAACATCAGCACTTGACTTTAACAAGAAGGCAAAAGGCTGGGTGTGGAGGAGGGATTACATGTGAAAAGAAATATTGTGCTAACATTAATCAACATATTTCAATTCTCAAACATTCATTGTGCTTATCAATTATTTTCACTTTCCTCAAAAGTCCATTCACATCTCACCAGTCATATGTTCATAATAGTTCATAGTTGACAGTTAAAGCACTTCGATACCACTTTAGTTACCATGGTTACATGGAATCCCAATGCTTGTAGTTTGTTAGAGTATTTAAAATTATCTGCTGGTTTGCTCTAATGTTATAGTTAAGAGGAGTTTCAGAATAGCTTCAGAGGATATTCTTACAGGAGGGGATAAAGTTCAGAGATATGTGGGACTTGACCAGGGCTGCCTGAAAGCCAGAGGGAACATGCATGGAAATCGATTTCTGCAATGTGCTCTACATGGGGCAACCCTCATGCCATGTTCGGAAGCTGCAATTGGTTCAAAACATGGCAGCCAGATTAATTGCAGGGAACTCTAAATTTGATTCTATAGCACCTGTCTTAAAATGCCTACACTAGCTGCATATTAGCTTCCGGTGTTGGTTATTACTTATAAAGCCCTACATGGCTTGGTTCCAGTATCCTTGAGGGAACGCCTCCTCCCATACAATCCTTCCCGCACACTCAGGTCCTCTGGGAGGAACCTACTGCAGCCAGAGAAAACCAGCTGGTGGTGACCTCCCAGAGGACCTTTTCAGCTGCCACTCCAAAAATATGGAATGACCTGCCAGAGGAGATCCCCCATATTACATCTTCAGAGGCCTTTAAAAAGGTGATAAAGATGGATCTCTTCCAGCGGGCCTTCCCAGTCTGACCTCCTTGAAATTGAACTCTCCTGCTGTCTAGCTGCTGTTTTCTAGTTGCTTCCACCAGCTAATGATGGACAGTATTGGGAATTTTATTAGGAATTGCTGTTTTAGTGCTGTTGTAGAGTGGGAGGGAGAGTGTGAATTGGAATTTTTATACTTGCTCTGTTTTAATGTGTTAATATGTTTGATTTTTATTGCTTTTAACTGTTGTTACCTGCCTTGATCCAATATAGGAAGAGGCGGGATACAAAAATAATAATTATTATTATTATTATTATTATTATTATTATTATTAGATTAGGTCCACAGTCTCTTGATTCTCTTCTTCTTCCTTAGAATCAAAGAGGAATCTGGCTGTTTGGAATGGCCTCCTAAGAGAGACAGGAGGTGCATCTACACTGTAGAGATAATGCTAGTTGACACCACTTACACTGCCATGGCACCATCCTAATGAATTCTGTCACTTGCAGGTTTGTGAGGCATCAGCACGCATTGGCCAAGAATGGTAAAAGGCATTGTGAAACTAAAAAAAACCCAAGATTCCATAGACTGGAACTACAGCACTTAGAGTGATGTCAAACTGCATTATTTCTACAATGTAGATTTACACTATGACATCTGACTATGACAGTGTAGATTTACACTGTGTCCCCTAAGGTGGGCAGTGAATGTTCATTTATTTTGATGAGATGTTCTTGAATGTTGCTTTTAATGTGAGTTCTGCTGCTATTTAGAACTGCCATGCTTAATTTATTCAATTAGTTTGTTCATATGCTTTCTTTTTTAAAGATATGTGAGCACATATATATCATTGGAGAAATGACACAGAAATTAATTGCAACACCACCACTGCCATCATCCTGGAAGAAAAATAAGGGTGTCCACCATTGATCAGGAGGCCTAAGGATGCTTTGATTTTGGTATCAAAGGATACAAAGACTTTGAAACAGGTGGATGTGAAAGAATGGAAATGGTCTCAAGGAATCTCATCCCCACTCTTTATTGGTCTGAGTCAAAGCTTCTTATTTATCTGTAGATAATAACAAAGCAGGGAGTGCCCCTTCAGAAGAAAGTAAAGTACAGTTCTTTCCCTTATAGCATCTAAAAATTCAGACAGTTTTCTGCAGGAGGCGGGGAGTGAACCCTAAATAAAACCACTTAGTTCAGCTCACAAGAATTAGATCCGTATTTAATAAGCCTTCAGACCTATAAAGTCTCCCAAGCTGTAGCCAAAAGTTTCAGACCTAAAGCAATTCATCACATTACCCCCTATGATTATGAGTTCTTCTGGCCAAGAAAGAGTTTTCCAGGGTGGGTGCAGTCATAAAATGATGTTACGCAGGAAGAAGTGGTTGCAAGATTACCGTAATCATAGAGTGTCAGTCATTGGCTTGCTCAATGAAGCTCACATCTATATCAATGTTGAAACCAAACGGAGAGGCATGAACTTTCTACCACATGGATTTCAAAACAAAACATGCCAGTTTATGTAATCAAATTGTCTATTGTCATACTGCAACCAAGCAGCACTGGCCATTACAAACAGTTATCCCACCTTTTGTTTTCCAAGTCTGTTTGTGGACAAAATGGCTTCGTAAAACTGTTCACCCTATTATTGAGCAGAGAAATGGGGAAAACCTTCTTGCCAGGTTTCTTCAGCAGGAAGAAAAAGTCTCCAATTACTTACTGGGGTGGGGCTCACCATCTGTAGTGGCAATAGCACCTTTTGTTTTTCCTATTGTTGTCATTGCTGTTCTTTTCACTGTGAAAGTGCCAGCAATTGTGTTTGTAGTCTGATGATCAATTTACACCTTCTACAATCCTACACCAAACATCATTCCAGGATACTGTAGAGCACAACAGTAAACATCCCACTCACACCTACACACAAAAGATGGTGGAAATTATACTGAGAGAATTTTGTGAACTGTCCTTCACTTCTTAGTAAATGAAAAGGGAAAGGTGGGGAATAGTTTTGATTTCCTGGAATTTTTCAGGGAAATTTCAGCTCAGTGCTATGTCCACAAAAGATTCTAAATACAAAAGGTACATACAGAGCCATATTAAGGTACATCAAATTTAAAATTATGTCAAGTTTATGAAACCCTCTATTGTTATTCTAATATGTTTTTGGTTCTTGTGTTTTAGTATTCATTGGTCCCTCCTAATCTGAAACCCTGAAACTATAGATTTTGCTTAGCTGCTGCATAAATTTGGCACTGATTGTATTAGCTGTATTTACATATTCATCTCACTCTGCTTTCCTACATTAGATCCTCTGGTGTGTGGAGGGCAGAGAACAGACTGTTTTATCTAGAGGGCATGTAGTGAAGGAAAGGGCAACATATAATTAGAAGGCCATGTGTGACTCTCCAAGGATAATTTTGCAGGCATCGCAACTCCCAGTTACTGCAGCCCCTGAATCACTGCTGCCAAGATCATCATGCCACTGAAAATCAGTGGCAGCAGAACAAAAAAAGCCAATTCTGGAAGAAGACACTCTGCCCTAACTACTACCAAAGTATGGTATAGAAGGGTACTCTGGTAATTGCTGCTGACTTTCAGTGGTAGCTACTAAAATGGTGGTAGGAGCTGCAACAGCAGCAAGATCTTCAATAGGCATATTATTAAGGTTTTCAGGGTGGCCTCTTAACCCTAGAAATTCACCATTGCACCACTGATTTAATGTAACATATTAAAAATTTCAAACATATGAAAATCAAGAAAGCCAGCATAGTGTAGCGGTTTCAGTGTAGGGCAAGAACTCCAGGAAACCAAGGCTCAAATCTCTGTTCATACATGGAAAACTACTGGATGAGCTTGGGCAAGTCACACTCTCTCATTGTAAATGAGAGACAATGGCAAACCTCCTCTGAATAATTATTTCCAAGAAAACATCATGTTAGATTTGCCTTAGGGTCACCATAAATTGGAAATGACTTGAAGGTGCACAGAAGAAGAAGAAGAAGAAGAAGAAGAAGAAGAAGAAGAAGAAGAAGAAGAAGAAGATTGATAGTTCTATCCTAGACTGTTTTTCTTAAAATAAAAATATATAATTTGGGTATTTGGGTATTATTATTATTATTATTATTATTATTATATTCTCATGAACTGCACAGTACTTTTTGACTATGAGAAAAGAACTGCTTGCATTGATACCCATTCCTTTCTGCCCAAGGATAGACAAATTATTTACATCCTGTAGCACATAGTCCACAGAGTAATTTTTTTTAAAAAAACAAAAACCAAAGTGCTCATATATCTACTAAAGTAGCAGCTTCAAGCATGCCGCTGGTAAAAAGAAAAATCCAGTTGGTGCTTGTTATTCCACAACTACTCAGATTTCTCCTAGCAATGACTCTCAGGCATTCACAGCATGGTGTTCTGCTTTCCAAAGCTTTTAAATGTACGTAATGTATCATGTTATCCTGTATTACTTTCTGTTTACACAAGGTGTATCACAGTAAAATGTCTTCAATTTGGTGAAAGCTGCCCATGCCTGACTACATTTGTGAATGCCTAATAAAGAATCTTCTGGCTCATTTTCAGGAGATGTGCAAGAACATGCTGGCAAATTTTAATGACTATTTTGCATTTTCACTCATACAGATTGTCACATTTTCCTAGGTATATATTGACAGCACAGCTGTGACATATTATGTGTTACAAATACCATGTTATTTTGGAGGTCAATGCTCGGGAAACATAGGAAGCTACCATATTCTAAGTCATATCATCTTGCACAGTATTCTGAGTACTGATTGACAGCAACTGCCCAGGTATATTTTTCTACACATTTGGAGAAAACAGGGATTGAACCTAGAACCTTCTGCATGCAGAATTTGTGCTCTTCCAATGTGTGCCAGTGTCTCTCATAGTGATAATCAGTGGTCCCTATTGCTGGATCATAATAGCAATGAAATTGCATCTAACATTAAGAAAAATGGTGACACAGGCCTTACTTTCATCCCCAAATTTCTCACAGACCCCAGTAAACCAATTAGTCCAATTACCCAAAACTGGTGAAGAAGGGGAAAAAAAGGAAAGAGCTTTGGAAAGACTCTTTTGTTGCCTGTTGTGTGTATTTTTCAGCCATAGACATGGATACTACTGGTAGACCCAATTAGATGACTCTGACTGACTGAATGGGAGTAGACTCCAATGACATAGCCATGTTAATCTGAAAAATTAGTATGCAAAGGGATCTTGTAGCACCTTTGAGACTAACCGATAGAAAGAAGCTGGTAGCATGAACTTTGAGTCTACATGCTTAGATGCATGGGGTGGGGTGGGCAGTTCATGGACAGACCCCTTGCAAATGTTATGCATTTCTATTTAATTCTTACATTCATGTAGCTTATATAGGTTTGTTCCTGGACGCTCCACACCCTCCATCCATGCATCTGAAGAAGTAGACTCAGGTCTCCAAAAGGTCATGCTACCAGCTTCTTTCTTTCAGTTGATCTCAAAGGTGCTACAAGATCTTTTGCATACTGAATGAATGGGAGTTGCATTTATGCAATGAGTCTACTCCCATATGGCCTACTAAAAGGATTCAGGTGGCAATATTTGCTGCTGAGATTTGTGTAAGAGAAATGACAGACTCCAGGAGATCAATGTATTTGGCGTGAAGGTAATGTCTGGCTTGTGGAGAACAGAGCTATCTGTAGACTCAGCACAGCCAGATGGTTTATGTCAAAATAAATGTAAAAAGCTCCATCTGAGGGGTTTTTTTTACCACCTTTTTTTCTTCAATGAAATATTTGATTATCTGAGCCTGTTCCCACAGTTCTTGAAGATAAACAGCTCCTGATGTCATTGCAGAGGATTCTATTTTCAGAAAGTTGTATTTATTTCTAAGTGGTTTTAATGTGCATCTGTTGGCATAAATATTTAGATATGCGAACATTCATCCTGGCCAGGCTGTTCCGATATGCAGAGCTCAGCTGCAACTCCAGCTCCACAACATGACTCTGTTTAAGAAGGTTGACTATGCCTGAACTCTGCTTCATAATGCACTCATTGTGCTTACACCCAGGAGGTGTTTATAAAAAGAGACCTAAGGGGGAAGGGTGCACTCTGGCTTGCCAGCAAAATATCCAAATGGCCCCTTTAATCATCGAAACTGTGCTGGAGTTGACAGGGTGCAGCTATCCAAAGTCCACTTTTCTTAACAGAATCACAGGCTTGTTTAAATGTAAGCAGCTCTGTAACACCACTTGTATTAGACATGGCATGCTGAATGGGTCTAGGCACTATTCTGCTGCTAAAACTATGTGGGCTCAACCCTATGATCTGCCTAGATGAAAAACTTCTTGAGTCTTAGCAGGTGCAGGGGATAAAGTCTGGATTTCCACTATTACCACCACATTATTAGATTAACTTTTATTTCTTTCAATTGTACCACATTCCAGAAGCATTGCTTACTTTGCATAGAAAGTTTCTATCCAGGCCCTATTACTGATGGTTCAATTGGTGCAACAGATGGGAGACCTGTACTGAAGAAAAAGGTTATAGCTTACTTTCTCTTCTTTCCTGGTTGCATTGGCCATTATTAATATTTTGTGTGTTACAGGAGTAATTGCATAAAAATGGGTAGGATCAGGCTGAAACATACAGGTCTTCCTGAAGTATCACTGAGGGAAATGGATTCACACACATTTTTTTCCTATTGTGGTCTATTGTAATTTACATTTTATTTACTCTATTCATTCATTTATTTAATTTCTATACCACCACTCCTAGAATAGGTCATAAAGGTGCACAAAGTGGGCCCCAATTTTAGAACTGCTCCTGCCCCCCCCTACTCATACCCTCCAACTGTCCCAATTTGACAGGGACTTGAATTATTCTCTACCATCCTGCTTTTTTAGCTGCTTTTAACATGTCCCAGTTTTCTTCTCCCCTTCCCACTTCCCTCCTTTGTCCCTTGTTTACTTCAGTTGCTGCAAACTGAATTCAAAATGCAAAAGTAGTCTGCATTCAATTAACTCATCAGGGGAGATTGAAAGGGGTGGAATCTTGCCTTTCCTAGTAAACACAGGCAAAAGGAAACTGCAGTAACCTCTCCTAGGTTGTGTGTTCTTCCCCATTAATAGCTTTTGTCATGTTGACCATACTGTAATGTTGCATAGTGACACATGTCTGGTTTTGATGTGTGCAAAGTTGGACAATGTGCCAACCCCTTAATTTAGCCTTGCTTCTATCTCATCCTCAGTTGATTTTCACAATCAGGGCAAAAATTAAGAGATATGGGACAGAGTAGGTGACAGAAGTGGCCCATACAAGTCAAATGTGGAAATACATGCCCCATGGCAAACTAAACCCAGCCTATCTGACCAAATTCACAATGTGGTTTTATACCACTGTCACCACCACCCAGCTCTTCCTACCATCTGTCCTCCTTCCAGAAAGGGTCCTGGCAGAGGGACTGGCTTAGTGGAAAGATATCTTATTGACATCTCTGTTGATCAAAGGCTCTGAGTGAAATTTTCTGAGATGTGTAAGTTCCTATATTTCCTTACCCAGTTTATTGAAAGGGGTGGGGAGTGCAAAGTCCATGCAGTGTAGAAGGAAACAATGGTTCAGGACCATTCTAGCCATTAGGAAGAGTATTTTCTCCATTGTAATTTTCACATCACAAGATGATGATGATGATGATGATGATGATGATGATGATGATGATGATTTATATAGTGCTGTAAATTTACACAACACTGTACAGACAAGCTTTTTTAATTAGACAGTTTCCTTCTCTCAGGCTTACAATCTAAGAAGACATGATACAAAAAGGAGAAGGGAATGGTGCAGGGGAAGGGGATCAGGTCCAGCACTTCAACTCCCTGTCAGAGGCCAGACCAAGGCAGAAGGACTGGAGAGAGGGCTCTTCTGCTTTCAGGCAATGCCTGATGGAGCTGGCTTGCCTATCTTTATCTCCCTCGTGATGATGGTAGACAAAGGAGGGTTCATAGGTTTTCAGACAAGGCCTGATGGAGCTAGCCTGCCTCCCTCTCTTCCTGGATGGTGTTGGAAGTAGTATCAGATCAAATATCCAGTAACAGTCAGATAACAATCACATAGTGCCTGGAAACGATTCCCTAAATAATATGGTCTTCAACTCAGTTTTGAAATCGGTTAAAGTAGAGATGACCTGTGCTCATGGAGGAAGTAGGTTCTAGGAGTGTGGGGCACCAAGTGAGAAGGAGGGACGAATCTGGGAAGGGATGTTAAAAATCCTGGGCTGGGACAGCAGACCTTGACTACCAGAATGGAGGGCATGATAAATATAAAGATAAATTATTTTGGGAAGACAGCTAACAGAGAAGACTGGGAATGACCTCCCCTATGAAGCTGCTTTTAAAGTTCCTTTGACCAGCCTGGGTTTTACTCCAAAGAATTCTCCTAGATTACACAGCCAGACACATTCCAAGACAAACTGAGGCTTACAGCCACACCTGCAAAATATTCCAGCTCGACTGTACATTATTCTGCTCTGGTTTGACTGCCATTATCATCACATGCACTTGTTATAATCTGAACCTAAATATGTATTAACAGCCATACTATCTCCCCACCAGAAGTCACATCAGGACAAAAGGGAGTGCCGTAACATATCCATGTGGTTGCTGCATCAGATTATTTTCTGTCATGTGACTACTATGGCTGTATTTCTTTATTCCTGACATGCATGTTCACACCTATCAACCAATAGCCTTTCTTGCTTTCCTATCAATCTTATCACCCATTGGATGGCTCCTGGATCTAGTCGCTTTCCTCCTTTCATGTAAGTGATTCTGAGTGAGAGAGGGGATTTCAGATGTCTCTCACACACTCCTCCAGCCCCAGTGAGAGACTCTTCTGACTGGCTGGGAGAGTGTACACACATTCCCCCCCCCCCCCACACACACACACACATCCATTCAGGTAATACAATTTAATAAAATAATAAATACTAAAAGGAATATAATACACTTACCACAGCTGGAAATAAATGGTGTGCTTTTTAAATGACAAGACCACATTTGCAGGACCTAGGTAACCACTCCCTTACCTGTCCTGGTCACAATCACCTCATCCCCCAGTTCCACCTTGATCCTTATTTGGGTGCAGGATACACATTTAAAAGGCCGGTTTTTCCTAAACCTGCAAAGTAAAAAGTGAGCTTTTCTAAGGCTTTAAAGAAATGTTTTATTTAAGGCCTTAAATAAGCATTTTCATTGTGAAAACAATTGTACATCATGTGTTCCAACAGCACCAAAACTATGGATTTTTTTTTTAAAAAAAATTTTTTTATAGTGTGTGCTAGTGTGGATCCAGCCTAAGGCAAACTTGATTGTTACTGCTCAGGCCATCTTGTGATTTTGTGACTAAAATAAAGTTCTGTTTCTTGAATCCAGTAACCTGCTTACCTACTCAGCCATGGAATATTCAGAGCAATTTCCACACATCTGAAAATAAAATACATGGGAATATTTAGGAGCCTGAAGTGTTCTTCAGGCCCCCTCTGCAAACTGAAACAAAGGAAATCCATCAGCGCTTTAGTTCTGTAAGCTAACTTGAAAGCTTCAGGCAAAGCGTCTGCTGTGAGAAGTGGGTAATTTCAAAAACTCACTTCACTGTTCCATTTCAAATAAATGCTTACCCTACTGGAAAAAAATAACACAGCCAGTTCGAAGCATGTCTTGAAAGCACACATAGCCCTGTAACTATGCCTATAAAGTAGTTATTACACTTCTGCCTTGCATATTCTAACTCAGTTCATTCCAGAGAGTCTAAAAAAGGGACACAAAAGTCTGGAAACAGTTAATAGAATTCATGGCAAATTTTACTAAAAAGGTTTTCTGAGGATGTTTCTGTAAGCAATCTGCTTTTATCTTGCAAGTAATCCTTTGAGATGTCCACAAAATTAGAAATTAAATTAGATAACGACCAACTAGCAAAAAGTCAAACGCCTGTTTTCATTTTCTAATCAAGAGCCATTTCTTCCTTCTTTGATGCTTTCTTCAGAACTACATAAGAAGATGTGACTCTGTTGCTAATAACGTACCGTACCTAAGTAGTTGGGTTTCAGAAGATAATCCCATAACTTAACCTAAGGTTAAATATTAGCTGTTAAGAAAATCAACTGAGAAGCAATTCCCATGAAATGTTTACAGATGTCTTTGGGCTTCATTTTAGAATGGTTTTAGAAACAACCATGTCACCCATTGTTCTTCTAAGCAAAACATTCCATGCAGCCTGACAATTTTTCATTATATGTTAAAATTTATGCCAAAAATGTATAACATGGGACAATGCATCCTATGCAGACTGCAGAGTACTCTATATTGTAAGAAGATGATATACATTGGTCTTAACCCACATTGATTCTTCTAAGAATTTTCAAATATTGGCATTTTGATTGTTGTTGTTTTTTTCAATTCAGTTTTCCTATCTGTGTGATGTTTCTCAGAGTGTAGTCAACGTGTGGCTTATGCGAGGACACATTCTGTGCAGTCATGGGGAAAATGACAAGATCAATACCTCTGTACTCCACATGGAATGTTGCACCCTTTTAGTTGGCAATATGGATGTGGGGTCAACACACCTAATAGTTCAGAAGAGTGAAGCTGAACTGAATATTGAACATGATTCTCATGATGTTTACCTTCTCTGTTCTGCTCAATCAAAGGAGAGCACTATTTCTAATAGAGTGGTGGTGGTAAGGGACTCCCTGCTGAGAGGAACAGAAGCAGTGATGTGTGGTCCTGACTGGATGTCTCGAGAGGTATGGTGTCTCATTAGGACAAAAATCTGTAATGTAGCAGAGAGGTTAATCTTCTACAGAAGTACAAAGTGAGGAAGAGGTTCTAACACTATTGCAAAAGGTGCTTTGGGACAGGATGGAATACAAGTACGGACCTGTGTTAGGGATGCCACCAAATATGTTTCACAACCATATACAAATAGGCAAGGAGCCTGAAACAACTTTGCTTTGTACTATTGGAAAGACCAGGTGGGTAATAAGATAACAGAACTTTGGAGAAGTCCTCAAGAGATTGGCCAGACATCAGTGATATACTCGAGTCCAACTTTTTGGACATTATAAAAATCACAACTGTCAAATTATTGTCTTGCCTCTTTCCTAAATGCATCTTTAGAGAAGTACACAAAAAACTGTAGGAGCAAAACCACTAGTTCATTGGGTAAGTGCATGTATTTCCCTTTACTGGGATGAAGAAATCACTATCCAGGAAAGCTGATGCAAAGATGTGGTTTATAATCCTGTCCTTCAACATAAAAGCCCTTGTCTGTAGTTCAGACATAAAGGTGACTCATGCACACTGTACAGACAGATACTGTAACATTCCCATCATAAATGGCTCTCCCTATGAGCTGATAACATTCTTCACATTTTACTCAATGCACACAAGAAGTTAATAGGTAAGCAAAATGTCACTTTCTGATCCATAATCACCAGCACACAAAAGGGAGGCAGTCATCACTCTGTAGAACATTTGCCAAATATTGTGCCCAGGAATGGGATCAGCCAAAGTTCACAAACACTCCACAGATATTTATCCCCACTAGAGACTTAGGAAAACACAGTACAGTCCAAAAGTAGGTTTTTGAAAGTATTTTGATGTGTGTCTAAGATGTGATTTTTCTTGTATATCTAAATACAAAGCCTTCAGTACCTCCATTGGTGCTATAATGTGGCTATATTAGAGCAACACGAGCTACTGTCTGATTAGCTGGTGGCTCTGAAACCATAAACCTGCCAATTCATTCAGTTCAGGTCAGCCACAGAACAAGATTGTTCCAAGTTGTAATTAGCCATCAGAACTCATCACTAAGACTTCACGATCAATTGCATTAAATATGGCCAAAACAATGAATGGCATCAACAGGGTAAGTGTTTCCTTGTCTCGGTGTCAAACATCAACAAGGAAAACCAAAGCACTATTCACAGCATATGTGTCAAGACTGAGGTTAAATCAGCAGGACTGTGCATTGCTGAGAAAGTTCAAGAGTGCTGGTAAAACTGTGTTATCATCATCATCATCATCATCATCATCATCACCCACCACCACCATTATTGATGATTGATGATGATGATGATGATGATGATGATGATTAGAGTGAGAGAGCCCTGGTCATCAACTGCTCTGCTCAGATCTTGCAAACTCAAATCCATGGTTTTCTTGATGGAGTCAATCCATCTCTAGTATGGTCTACTTTTCCTACTGCCTTCCATTATCATCTTTTTGGATGAGCCATGTTTTCTCATGATATGTCCAAAGTACAACATGTTGTCTTCTAGGGGAAGTTAAAGCCTGATTATCTGTACAAGGAGCCATTCATCTGTCTTTTTAGCAGTCCTTGGTATCCATAGAATTCTCCTCCAGCACCCCATTTCAACTGAGTTGATTTTCTTCCTATCAGCTTTCTTCATTCATAACCATAAATACAAATCTATAAACTACAGCATGGATGGTTCTGACTTTTGTATTTAATGATATATCTTTACACTGGGGATCTTCTGATATCTTGACTCAGACTGGGAGAAAGGGGTGGTGAGACGCTGCCTCTTTCTGCCCCGGAGAGAGGCCACTGCAGACAAACACCACAGCCTCAAGGAGCCCAAAAAAGAACCCACTCCTGGCAGGTCCTTTTTATGGTGTGCATGGGGCACGATCATGACATCCATGCAGCACAGTGCTGTGTGGGCAAAGCACCGGTCTGTACTGGGCCTCAGTCTCCATTTTGATCAATGACTGAGCCACAGTATTGAAACTCTAACTATCTCAGTGCTTAAATTACCCACTTTAAAGTTATATAAATAAACTGTGATCATTATTTTTGTTTTCTTAATACAGCATGCCTGCCTCAACCACAGAATCTGCATCTGTGGACAGCAACCCCCATTGATTTCTGGCTTCGCATGCATGTGGTCCTGTCAGAGAGGCTGCTTGTGCTTCCATTACCACTGAATACAGTGAGGAAGCAGAACAGAACTCCCATGGATAAGAAGGGCATTGAACAGTATTGAACAGTATTGAACAGTAACTATATTTTTGTACTTTCTTCCTTGACTTTCATCAGTAGCCTTCCAAATCTTTGGTATTTTCTGCAAGTAACATGGTGTCATCTGCATATCTTAAACTGTTGACCTTTCTTCCCCCAACTGTCACTCCTCCTTCCTCTGAGTCCAATCTTTATATACAGATATGTTCTGCATATAAATTAAACAGACAAGGTGATAAAATGCCATCTTGTCTGACCCCCTTACCAATGGGAAACCATTCTATTTCTCCATATCTGTAAGGTGGCCTGTGTGTGCCTTCAAGTCACTTTTCAAGTTATGGCAACCCCATGAATTTCATGTTTTTTTTGTTTTTTTTTAGAAAAGGAATACTCAGAGGTGGCTTTACCAATTCCTTCCTCTGAAATATAGTCTATAACACATGGTATTCACTGGTGGTCTCCCATCCAAGTACTAACCAGGGCTGACTGCTGAGCTTCCAAGTTCAGATGAGATCTGGTGCCTTTAGGGTTTTGGGGCATATACATACTATTAAAACCAGAAAAGATTAAAGACATGGTAGCAGTTGTTGTTTTTAACCTTTGAGACTGAAACAGTGAATCTGCCTGATTTGAGTTGACACTTTAAAGGAACTACCTAAGAGGACGAATCAATTTTGTCAATGAGATCAATACCTGAATTGCTCATTTAAATGTTGGAATAAATCCTTGATTCATTATGCCACTGACACAAAAGCTACAAGCTGCCACTGCTGACTAACATTCCTATTCTTCCCATACAGAACCTCATAAAAAGCTTATTGGGAACCGAATGTCTAAGTGAACCCACAATTCATTCAGATCACTATATCAAAAAAGGTTCAAGTAAAAATGGGTAAGAGCCTACTTAACTATGTTTAGAGTAGCTTTACTTATGTTTTATTGGACAGGACGTATTTCAGATGCCAACACCAACTGCCCCAAGTCTGAATGAATACTTGCTGACATCATATAGACAGATACTTATTTTAATAAAATTCCTTTGATATGTTTAATGGAAGGGGGAGTATATGTGCATGTGTTTCAAATCAAGTTCACTCAGAAATGTAATAATTAAAAAGACATATGCATATGCACACATGCACACACTCCCTTTATCTCCTTGGGATCAATCCCAGTAGAACAATGTGACTTATATAAGGGAAGGGAAATTATTTCATTCAGTGATGGAAGAGTCCTTTGGGAAGTACCAAATGAGTTTCAGATGTCTGTCCAGGGGTGCACTAAGTGCTTGCACCATGGAAAATCTTCCCAGGTGTTTGCAGTTTCATGCATTGATGCAAAATAAGGACCACAAACTATTTCCCTAAAGGAAGAACAGCCTGAACAAAAGGAATATGAACAACAACAAGAGAAGGCAACCGCAGAAGATGAAAGATGTCAAGATGTAAAAGTGATACCACTGCTTTGCAGCCATGGAGGATGTTTAAAGCAAGTACATCAAAGCAGATCTCTAACATTAATGAAGCCTAGGAAGATTTTTAGTATATATCAATTTCTTAAAGTTTTGAGTCTACATATGCAGAATACCATCCCTTTCCCACCATCCATGGTGTCAGTGATTGACAATGTCCTCTTAAAATGGAATTTCAGATCACAAGAAAACATCTACATCTATATCTCCTTGTTCTTCACCTGAATATGTAGGATCAATACTTGTTTCACTGTCCAAGTGTCTGTCATGATCCCATGTGGTTCCCAGAATGCACAAGCAGAAGCAGAGACAACCACATGCTAATATCAGCAGGACATAAGTGAAGATGTATTAGAAAGGTGTTCTTGGTGTCACCTCCTCAGTTTTGGTAAGTGTTTCTTCTCCAACTTTAGGAAACTCTGAACTTCCACATTTCCCATAAATATATTTTCTAATTTAAGAAATTCATAATAATTTCCAAAGTAGCTTACAAAATGCCATTAAAGCATAATCTGTCTGGAGTAATCTGACTGAAGCAGTTAATAGGAACAAACATCCTGGCATTAAATAGAGCAAAGGCAGACAACACCCAGCAGTCAATCACCCAGTTTCTCTTTTCTTTTCTTTTTTCTTGAAAAAGTAGTTAGCTTGAGGCAAAATTGGCCACCAATGAATATTTCTTGACAAATCATACCATAAAGGCAGAATGATGGATTAAAAAAGCTAGAATTCTCTTTGTGATAAATGCTACAAGTTCTCTGTACGTACTGATTCCACAGACAAACACGGCTTTGAATTCTACCACTATGGGAATTTTAAAATGAAATGAAGGTTTGCTTTCATTTAGGAACATCAATCACCTGGTGAGTAAAGTTGTCACTTCAGTTTTAAGATGGACTGACTGAAATGAATTAATTCATTAAAAAATAACTCCACAAAGTTATTAAAAAAATAACTCCAACACAGATGATGCACAGCCCATCCCCTGGTTCTGGTGTGAGCAGTCTGGATGATGTCCTGCATGTTCCTCACCAGAAATGGGATATAACACATTCAACACAGTTTAAAATAACTTATCTTTTTTTCTCTGGAATTCCCAGGAAGATTTGGAGCCTTCCATATCTGTACTGCTATGGCTGTCTGTTTGGGTGTAGTGCTGAGCCACCAAGTGCATCTGCCACTACTTTAGGTCACTTTTTCTGAGGTCAAAATGAGGTGCCCAGCCTTGTGCTTGTTGCTAGGTACCTTGAACTGACCTCAGATGTTAGCAACCTGTGGTGGGAAAAAAACAAAAAACAAACAAACAAACAAACAACAACAACAACAACAACACACTGGCAGCTCAATAGGATGCCCATGCAGACACTGTTGATGGTGCAGGGATGGAGGCTGAGGTATTGGGGGCAGGTCAGGGCAGCTGCAGGAAAAGGATACTCTGGGCTGCACCTGGAGTCTCCTGGCCAGTGCAGACCTAGCCAATAGCAGACTCATAGACTCATAGACTCATAGGGGTTAAACAGACAGGCAAAAAGAAGTGCTTTCAGGCTGGCTTGAAGGTGTGGCATTTAGATGACACATGCCTTGAAGCCAGCAGGAAAGTGCCCTCTAGGCGCCTTATGATGTTTCAAAAAGAAACTTCTTCCTTGCTTGAATCCATGTCATGTGGGCATACCAGCTGCCTTGGGAGCCAGCGGTGCAATTGGTGAGGTTTCAATGTGGCTTTAGATAAGGCAGCTTCAAACCACTTTTTCCTGCCCATCTGTTTCACCCCATAGAGTCATAGAGTTGGAAGAGACCACAAGGGCCATCCAGACCAAGCCCCTGCTATGCAGAAACTCACAATCAAAGCACCCCCACCATCCAGCTTCTGTTTAAAAACCTCAATAGAGGGAGGCTCCACCACACTGCTAGGGAGTATGTTCCACTGTTGAATAGCTTTAACTGTCAGGAAGTTCTTCCAAATGTTGAGGTGGAATCATATAAGAACACATTCTTTCACTATTATAGATATTCTCATTTGCATATCATCATATAATGTGATGGGAGAAATAATCGTCTGTAGTTGTGAGGAGGTCTACCCATGAACCTGCAAAAAAAAAATTGTGGTTTTGTGGGCAAGACAGATCTCTGACTAAAAAGACTTCATATTTTCTGTCTAGAGTAATTGATGCTAGGGAAAATTCTTAAAGGAGATTGCTGGGGAACTTTATTAATTTTACAAATATTTGTAGAGTGAATTTAGTTTAGTTATAGAGGTAAAATATTTGATTCCTTTACAGTTATATGCTTTTTTAAAGGATAATATTAATATGACATTTTTGTGCAGATATGTAATATTCTTTGTTAATTGTATGTGATGGCTTTCTGGGTACATAAAAGAGTAATGTGTCTTAATATTTTTGGCAATTGCTATTTTACCAGATTTCAGAAATGAAATTTATAAACTAAAAGCAATCAAGGCATGTCAGCAAGTCTAATAGATCAACATACCAGTTTCAAAATTTCTTGTTTTGAATAATAACACTGGGAATGTCACTATCCCCTACCTTTTGTTGCTGGTGGGACTTTGTTTTCAAAATTTGATCTCAGTGTCAAAGAACAAAAGAGAGCCAACACACTGTATTGGTTAAAGCAATAGCATGGGACTTGGGAGATCCAGGTTCTAATCCCCACTCTGCCATGAAACTCACTGGCTGATTTTGAGCCAGTGATTTTGCTCACAGCTCTTCAATGTTGTTGATCAGTAGATCAGAGGTACACATACTTGTACTTATTATGGGAAAGGAGAGATAGATGGATAGATAGACGATATAGATAGATAGATAGATAGATAGATCAGTCATAGGACATAGCCTTTTTCAAATAGTCCCAAATTTAGCAGTTGAAATGCACTGTTTCCTGAAATAGTATCAGACCATCTAATGAGAGACTACTTCACATACCTGACAGACACCTTTCCAAAGAAAATGCAATGATCAAAATCTCTGGATGTCACAACTGGATATTTAAAAAACACCACCACCAAGGCAACTTCTGGCAGGGGTTCTCAAATGTCCCCTCTTGTACCACCTGACTAGATGCTGAGAAGCCGATGACACCCATCTTGCACAGGTGTGAGGTGAGGCCTAGTGTAATCCAAAGTGGCCAAGTGTTATGTTTCAGGCTGGTCTGTGATTGCTGTAAATATTCTGTGGGAACAGTCATAGGTCACACATTCTTTTGTACTGTAGGATCAGTGAGGTAGCACGTTAATGATTCGAGGGAACTATCCTATGACACAACACGCTATTGCAGCTGTTGTTTTGCTTTTATCCACTTCCCTACTTCAAATATCAAGGCAACTCTCCTTTGGTCTTAAAGAGATTATGCTTTCATTACTTTGTATATGTCAACTCCCAGCTAAACCTGAAGAGCAACAAGTAGAAGAAAACTGCTGGGATTTAAAGAGGATAAAGTTAACAGTCATAAAGATTCCAGGGTCAAAGAAAAGACAAATCATGGGGTTGTCTTTTCAACCACTGGATCACTTTCTCACAAGAAGGGCTGACACATGGCTGGTGCTGTTGTTTTGTGGAGAAGAGTTGTGGGTGGAATTGGCCTCATTTCATGTAACAAAAGCAAAGACGATTTGCAGACATTAGCAGTGCACAACTTGAGACCAAGGCTGCATATACACTGTAGAATTGTTGCAGTTTGACACTGCTTTAATTTCCAAGGTGTAATGCTATGGAATTCTGGGATTTGTAGTTTTGGGAAATATTTAGCCTCCTCTGTCAAGGGACTTGGTATCACAAAAACTACAAATCCCAGGAATCCATAGGATGGCACCCTGACAGTTAAAGCAGTGTCAGGTTGCATTAATTCTTCAGTGTGACAGCAACCCAAATTGTTTCTGGGAGCTAGGCAAATGGAATAGCTTACAGAGTTTTTTGCACAAATTATATTTGGGGGCCTATGTGTTTTTGTGTACTGTTGAGAGTGTGTACTATTCACTTTCAATGGGTTGGGACCTGGCTGTTTGTAGAAACTCTTGTATCTATCTGAGCCTGGTCATGTACTGAGATCAGCTTTGGGCTTCGAGCAGGTCCTTCTCAATGCTGGCCCTGTATTAATGGTATTCATTCTCCAATACAGATAGGAAAAATATTAAAAACTATTTGGAAAATGGTTAAAAATATGTTTCTCAAGTGTTCAGAAACTCTGATGAGAAACATTCTGGACTGATGAGAAACTTCACAGTTTGGGAATTGTATGCAAATTTTGCAAGTGGTTGTTTTGTGTAGAAAACAACATTTTCCATGCAAAAATAATATTTTTGTACAGAAAAAAATAATATTTCTATGCTAAAAATATTTTTTTCTGGGAAGCCACTTTCTAAACATAAAATGCAACCTACTTATACTCAAAAATATCTTGAACTTTTGAGTCAGAAACGAGCATCACTGAAGTTAGTGGGACATCCCCAAATAAACAGACAGGATTTAAATAGTATGAATTCTATTAAAATGGGTATTATGCTGTGCACTGAGGTCCTTTGTGTGTGTGGTTGCACACACTTGACTATGATAATAAATTCCTCCACTTCAAATTTTACTGGTACTCACCAGGCTACTTCTGCTATACATCCAGTCTCCCAACTCTGGGTGAAGATGACCTCGTATTCAGTGAGAATGTTGCTGCATAATGAAAAACATCTGACTATTTTGTAATGTATTCAGGATATATATTTTCCATAGTTGTGATTATAACGGTCTCTTTTCATTCAATAAAACTTGAGTTCAGACATTTCCTAACAAAGGTTAGCACTTTGCATGGGAAAAAGAAATACTGGAATGTGGTTTTACGCACAAAGAGATTAAGAGAGAGATTGAGGGGAGGGGCGAACATTGTGCTTTTAGCTATTAAATCTTACTCCTTTACTGTTCACACACACACACAGACACTGTCTTGAGTATTGCGTGGATTCCAAAAAGGGATAGCTAGCATATTACATTGGAAAAGAAATATATAAGATTTAAAAACAAAAACTATAAGAGCACACATAGGCCCTGTACACGGCAGCCATTAAAGCCGGAATTGGGGCAGAGTCGAGGAGTAGTGTCCTCATGATGCATGCCTGACGCTGCCCCCCCCCCCGCAAGGTGCCCTGATTCTGCGCACCACTCCACACAGCATGCAGAGTCATGGGGCTCTTCCAGTCTTGCATCCATATGATGCAGTGCCAAAGGAGCATCATATGTGAACTTTTTGTGGCTCCTTTTTGTGCTCTTGAAAGGCTTTATTGGGGATGTGGCGTGAGGTTGCCATTGTCTTTATCTAGCTAGAAAAAGGGGTGGCTGGAAGCTGACCCTTAGGGGCTGTATGTACAGACCCATAGTCTGTTATCACTCTTATCTCCCAGTGTCTCTAACTTTATCACATTCTATTGGGAACATCATTTTAGGGAAGTGATCCTTTCCTTTCCTTCTATTCTATTCCATTCAAAGACACGCATCTATTTTGAAAACAAGTTAACTGAATGCAAACTACTTTTGCACTTGGAACTAATTTTGCAGCAGTGGAAGTTGATGATAAAGGCGGAAAGTGGGAGGAGGAGAGAGAATTTAGCCCATTTTAAAAGTAGCTGAGAAAGTGGGATGGCAGAGGATTAATTAGGACTGTCCCTGCCAAATTGGGGACAAGCAGAAACAATAAATAAATAAATAAATAAATAAATGTACTAATAATAAATTAACTAACCAACTAATTTGGTTCTTTTTTTAAAAAAAAAACTAACACAAAATTTGCTACCTGAAGGAGCCGCATCACTCTGTCTAAAGCTAGGGCTGACCCTGTCCACTAAGGATCAAATTCAGCATAAAAATTGATACATCCTCTAAGAAGAGAAAAAAAAAACACCAAGAGAAGGGAATTGGGTAGGTTCTGGAAGGAAAAACAAACAGCAGTTGCAAGGAAGGGAACAAGAGGGAAGAAATGTGATAAGCTTTTACAGACCAAAGGAAGGAGCTGACTGTACCAATATTCCATTTTTTCTTCACTGCCTCCTACCACATAACTTTTTGGTGGGTATGAAAATCAGCTTTTAAAAGAATTTGTTCCAGGCCAAGCTATACCACATGAAGAACATAAGGGTTTGCCTTACCAAGGGCAAAAGGTGAACACATTTTGTTGGTTTCAAAAATGGAACACCAAGAGAACATATAATATGCCATTATGTCTTTGGTTTCCAGCTTGAACTCAGCATAAATTATTCCTGGAATGTTTGCATAGACTTTTTTTATACCTCCTTGGCAAGAACTATTTTGATTGCATGGTTTCATTCAGTTTTTTATTTTATCATTTTTGAACTCTCCTTCTCCCATGTAAATATCTTTTGTTGCTGCTGCTGCTGTTGCTGCTGCATTTATTTGTTTAAAAAAGCAAAAATGAAACCAAGGACACCACTTGTCAAAGCAATGAAACAGGCTGCAGGGGAAATTCCTGTTTATCCAAGGTCTGTGACTTAAGGAACGAAAAATAGAAATGTGTGTGTGTGTGTGTGTGTGGCAGGGAAAATTTGCTAACTTTTTATCCATTACATATTTTGCAATCCATTCTTGGTATGAATAAAGAACAGCCATAAACATTTTGTCAAGTGGAAGAATATTTTTCAGTTAATCTGTGGCCCCAAAATAAGACATCCTCTGAAAATAAGACCTAGTAGAGGTTTTGCCGAATTACTAAATATAAGGCCTCCCCTGAAAGTAAGACCTAGACAAACTTTGTGTGTGTGTGTGTATACACACATACATACAGTATATAATAAATGTTCATTTTTTGTTGTTGTTGTTCAACAATAAATGTGAATTCTTCTTCATAGAAAAATAAGACATCCCCTGAAAATAAGACCCAGCACATCTTTCGGAGAAAAAATTAATATAAGCCACTGTCTCATTTTTGGGGAAACACAGTATGTGAATGAAAAAGATGGGTATTTTTTTAAAGAGGTGTGACAAAAAACAGGAACAAAAATTAAATTCTTTTTGATCCTTGCCACAGCTGAGAAGGGCAGTGCCGGGGGGAAATTTCCAAGACTGAGACTTCTGGAGGGCTGAGAGTTCTGGAACCATGGAAAGAAATAGCACATTACAGAATAAATGGTGGGATTTGAACAACTGTGGCCTAAATATCCTAAAGGCACCAGATGCCGTAAGATTTTAGGAGCTAAGCAGGGTCAGCTATGGTTGGTACTTAGATGGAGGAGCCATCAAGGAATGCAGGTGCTGTAGACGATGGGGATGTACAGACAGCCCTGAAAGGGTGGTCTGCACTCACCTGTTTTTGTCCCACATGGAGGCCAAACCAACCAAATAGTGTGGCCTCTGGGAAACATAAAAAGAACCCACTTCCAGCTCTGTGTGCCATTGGCACCCTTGTGCACTCCGATGATGTACATGCAGTGAACTGCCATTTGCATGTTGTACCATGAGTACGTCATCTTGGTGGCCCCTGTGTGGATGAGGCAAGCCATGATGGTGCTGCCAATGCATGGGAGGGCTTGGGAGCGTGGGGACACTCTGCTCTCCTGGGCCGTAAAATTATCCCCAAGACGGTGCTTTTTGTCCATCTGTATCAGCCGGGCCTATGTTTCAGAGGAAGAAACTGGAAAATCTACCTCTGAGTATTCCTTGCCTAAGAAATTCCACCTTAACATTAGGAGGAACTTCCTGACAGCAAGAGCTGTTCGACAGTGGAACACACTCCCTAGGAATTGTGGTGGAGTCTCCTTCTTGAGAGGTCTTTAAGAAGCAGTCACCTGCAACACCTGTGGGATGTTTGTCTTCTTGCCTACAGAAGAGGGGAACTACACCTGCCCCAAGTGCAAGTTGGTAGCCCTCTTGGAAGAGAAAGTACAGCGGCTAGAGGAGCAGGTATCTGCACTCCAGCATCATAGAGAGCAGGAGATTCTCCTGAACAGAACAGACCGGAATGTCTTGGGTGGGAAACACAAAGAGGAAGTTGCTGGGGTGGAGGATGTCACTCCACCTACAACAGAGGTAGATGCTTGGAGGAAGGTCACACACAGAAGTAAGAAAACCAGGGAACGTTCTGTGAGCAGCTTGCAGCTACAGAATCTCTTTGAATCTCTCTCTGTTGTCAGAGATGATGAGGAAAAGCAGCAGGGACGTCAGGGACAGGGACGTCAGGGACAGGTACGTCAGGGACAGAGCAGGGGAGCCTGAGAGTATCACGAAAGGGAACAGACACTGCTAAGCCTCGGAGGAGGCGTGTGGTGGTGGTGGTGGACTCCTTGCTGAGGGGTACCGAAGCAGTGCTTTGTGGGCCTGACAAGATGTCTTTGGAGGTGTGTTGTCTCCCTGGGGCAAAGATCCGTGATGTGACGGAGAGGCTGGCAAGACTTGTCAAGGCTACTGATCAATACCCCTTTCTTTTGGTTCACGTGGGAACCAATGATACTGCAAGGCACAGCCTTCAGAATATCATAAGGGATTATGAGGCTCTGGGAAGGAAGCTGAAAGAGATGGATGCACAGGTTGTCATCTCATCTCTTCTCCCGGTAGAAGGGCATGGTCCAGGAAGGGAGAGGAAAATAGCAGAGGTGAATAACTGGCTCCATAGACGGTGCCGCCAAGAACAGTTTGGATTCTTGGATCATGGGCTGCGGTTCCATGAGGAGGGACTTCTGGCAAGGGATGGGCTGCATCTCACGCCAGTTGGCAAAAACGTTTTTGCCAAAAGTCTGAAGAATCTGATCTGGAGGGCTTTAAACTGAGTTATGTGTGGAGACAGCATTCTGGAAGGCAAAGGGGCTGGAGAGAATAGTCAAAGTGGCATAGAGGGAACAAGGCAAACAGTGCAAGGACCCAACAGTGGGAGGCAAAAAAAAAAAAAAAAAACCATGCAAAAGCAGCAAGTAAAGAGGACACATGGTCTTAGATGTCTCTACACTAATGCACAGAGTATGGGAAATAAGCAAGATGAACTTGAACTCCTAGCACAACAAGGGAAATATAATATAATAGGCATCACTGAAACCTGGTGGGATGAGTCTCATGATTGGAATGTAGAAATAGAGGGATATAACCTTTTTAAGAGAAACAGGCCAAACAGGAAAGGAGGAGGAATAGCATTATATGTCAGGGATATTTACACCAGTGAAGAGATCCAGAAAGTCAATACTGGAAGCCAGGTGGAGAGCATCTGGATAAAAATTAAAGGAGAGGGAAATAACAGTGATGTTACTGTGGGAGCCTATTACAGACCCCCGACTCAAGCAGAGGAATTGGATGATGCCCTTCAAGAACAGATAATCACATGCTCAGAAAGGAGAGAGGTAGTAGTGAATGGGGACTTCAGCTATCCTGATATTTGCTGGAAGTCAAACTCAGCCAAATCCTCAAGGTCTAACAAATTCCTCACTTGCCTGGAAGACAATTTCATTGTCCAAAAGGTGGAACTGGCAACAAGGGGATCAGCTGTCTTAGATCTGATCTTAACCAACAGGGAAGACTAGTTGATGGGGTGCAAGTGGCGGGATCCTTAGGTGGAAGTGACCGTGTTCTCCTGGAGTTTGTTATACAGCAGAAAGAGGAAGCCAGGCATAGTCAGACACGCACTCTAGACTTTAGCAGAGCTGATTTCAATAAATACTGGGGGTGATTCCCATGGTCAAGAATACTAAAAGAGAATGGAGTTCAAGATGGATGGGAGTTTCTCAAAAAGGAGATACTGAAGGCACAATTTCAAACAGTTCCAATGAGGAAGAAAAATGGAAGATGTCTCAAGAAGCCAGGATGGATGACTAAGGAACTTTCAACTGAGCTAAGTTTTAAACGGAACATGTATAAGAAATGGAAAAATGGGGAAATCACCAAAGAGGAATTCAAACAAATAGCAAGCATGTGTAGGGATAAAGTCAGAAAAGCTAAAGCGCAGAATGAACTCAGGCTGGCTAGAGAGGTTAAGAACAATAAAAAGGGCTTTTTTGGGTATGTCTGAAGCAAAAGGAAGAAGAAGGAAACAGTAAGGCCACTGCGTGCAGAAGATGGCAAAACGCTAACAGGGGACAGAGAAAAGGCAGAATTACTCAGCACATTCTTTGCTTCAGTCTTCTCAGAAAGGGCAAAGGGTGCTCAACCTAAGGATAATGGAGCAGAATACAGAATAGGGGAATTTCAGCACCTGGTTAATCAAAATGAATATAAATCTCTAGGACCAGATGAACTACATCCTAGAGTATTAAAAGAACTGGCAAATGTAATATCGGAACCATTGGCAATAATCTTTGAGAAATCCTGGAGAACAGGAGAAGTCCCAGCAGACTGGAGGAGGGCAAACGTTGTCCCCATCTTCAAAAAGGGAAAAAAAGAGGATCCCAACAATTATCGTCCATTTAGTCTGACATCAATACCAGGAAAGATTCTAGAGCAGAACATTAAGCAGAGAGTCTGTGAACATTTAGAGGCCAATGCCATAATTATAAAAAGTCAACATGGGTTTCAGAGAAACAAGTCATGCCAAATGAACCTGATCTCTTTTTTTGATAAAATTACCAGCTTGGTAGATGAAGGGAATGCTGTGGATATAGTATACCTCGATTTCAGTAAGGCCTTTGACAAGGTTTCCCATGACATTCTTGCAAACATGCTTGCAAAATGTGGGATAGACAAGGCAACTATTAAATGGATTTGTAACTGGTTGACTGGCCGAACTCAAAGGGTGTTCAACAATGGCTCCTTTTCATCCTGGAGAGAAGTGACCAGTGGGGTCCCACAGGGTTCTGTCCTGGGCCCAGTGCTATTCAACATCTTTACTAATGACTTGGATGACAGAATTGGGGGCATACTTATCAAATTTGCAGATGACACTAAACTAGGAGGAGCAGCTAATACCCCAGAGGACAGGATCAAAATTCAAAATGACCTGAATAGACTAGAAAGCTGGGCCAATGCTAACAAGATGAAATTCAATGCAGAGAAATTTAAGGTTCTGCACTTAGAGAGGAAAAATGAAATGCACAGATATAAAATGGGGGACACCTGGCTGAACGAGACCACATGTGAAAGGGATCTAGGAGTCCAAGTAGACCATAAGCTGAACATGAGCCAACAGTGCGATGCAGCAGCTAAAAAGGCCAATGCTATTTTAGGCTGCATCAATAGAAGTATAGTGTCTAGATCAAGGGAAGTAATAGTGCCACTCTATTCTGCTTTGGTCAGGCCCCACCTGGAATACTGTGTCCAGTTCTGGGCACCACAATTCAAAAAGGATGTGGAGAAACTGGAGCATGTCCAAAGGAGGGCAACTAAGATGGTGAAGGGTCTGGAAACCATGCCCTATGAGGATCGCCTTAGGGAACTGGGAATGTTTAGCCTGGAGAAGAGAAGGTGATGTGAAACCCCTGTTTAAATATTTGAAGGGATGTCATATTGAGGAGGGAGCAAGCTTGTTTTCTGCTGCTCCAGAGACTAGGATGCGGAACAACAGACACAAATTGCAGGAAAAGAGATTCCACCTCAACATTAGGAGGAACTTCTTGACAGTAAGGGCTGTTCGACAGTGAAACACACTCCCTCGGAAGGTGGTGGAGTCTCCTTCCTTAGAGGTCTTTAAGTAGAGGCTGGATGGCCATCTGTCGGGGATGCTTTGATTTAGAGTTCCTGCATGGCAGGGGGTTGGACTGGATGGCCCTTGTGGTCTCTTCCAACTCTATGATTCTATGATTCTTTGATTCTTTAAGAGGCTGGATGGCTATCTGTCAGGTACGCTTTGCTTATGAGTTCCTGCATGGCAGGTGGTTGGACTGGATGGCACTTGTTGTCTCTTCCAACTCTATGATTTTATGATTCTATGACATTCATGTGACATGTTACTTGAAGACTATGTCTGTTGGTAAATCCCAACAAATGCAAGTCTTTTGAGCACCAATATTTTAAAAGTAGGAGTTAGACATAGCAAAGTTCAACATACTCCTTGAGATAATAAGTACTAGGCCCTAGTAATAGACTTTAATTTACCAGTTCACATTTGCTCAACAAGCATCAGGACATGCTGTTATATGCCTTCAAATTGACTGTGACATTTGGCCGTGACTATGACCCAAGGATTTTCTTTGCAAGATTTATTCAGAGGAGGTTTGCTATTGCTTTCCTCCGAACCTGAAAGAGTTTGACATGTCCAAAGTCACTCAATGAATTTTCATGGGTCCACAGGAATTTCAACCCAGGTCTCTCAGAATCCTAGTCCTAAACTCAGACCACTACACCACACTGACACTCAAGCATTTCCTACAGTTCTCTTAATATCATTTGGCTTGTCGGAAGATTTATGGGAGGGATAAAACATCTTGTCTCAGGCCCAGTGGCCCTGATGTCAGCTATGCCATGGAAGTAAATACAGTAATCGAAGCTAATTAAAAGTTCATTGTTTGTACAGTCATTTGGTGGATCTACAGTACTATGCAAGCACAATTCCGTAGAGGAATGTACACCTATGTGAAAAGTATTCAGGAAATGAGGTAGCTCTTCACAAAAACCAAGCTTGTATAGGCTTGACAGCTGTAGTATACTACATTAGAAGGAATGTCTTGACAACATTCTGGGATTTGCAGTTTAGGAAGGGGCATTTAGAATATTCAGCCAGAGACCTTTTAGGCCTCACTGAACTCCAGACTCCAAAAAATGCAACAGGAGGCAGTCAGAGCAGTTAAAGTGGAATAGCAATGCTTTAAGAGTGTAATCTCCTAAGAGTGGTTTGAAATAGAAGCAATTGCCCAGATAGGTGTTGGAATGTTTTCCTTTGGGTAGGCTGGACAGCAACTTGCTAGGGTGCTCTAGCTGAAGATCCTGCACTTAACAGGGAGTTTGACCCAATGGCTCATTGATTCTATTATTCTCCTTTTTAGGTAGAGACTCTGTCCTCCCTGTCAGGATAACCTCTAAGAGTGATATCATTCCCTCAATTAGTAACTTCTTCAGTATGTTCCCCATCCATTTGGAAGAAGACACTAGACAGCAAGTTGTAGTAATATAGATACAGCATTGCAGAACAATGAATGGGAGAAAGATATGAGGGGTGTGTTAGGACCATTCAATATTGGAAGATTTTTCAACACTGAGCTTCTGTATTTGGGTAATTTCACTCTGGCTCACAATCCATGCACACTAGACTTGTGGCTAGGACTTGCCATCACCAGTTTGCCACGACCATACATCAAGTTGTAATATAGATACAACTCCATTGCAGAATAACAAGGAGGGAAAAGAATGAGGTGGAGTGTAAGAACCATTCAGTATTGGAAGACTTCTTACCATTTAGCTCCTGTATTTGGGAGATTTCACTCTGGCTCACAATCCATGCATGCCAGCCTGGTGGCTAGAGCTTGCCATTACCAGTTTGCAATGAAAATGATCTGAGGGAAACAATGCCTGTTTCTGTCTGTCAGTGCTGATGGGTCATCACTGAAAAAGTTTGCCCAGGAGTGAATAGCCTCTCCAATACCTAAGTCAGCACTACCTAAGTTGGTTAATATCATCTCAAACAAAAGCTGAAAATAACTAATTAGTTGACTTGTTAGGTTTTTTTTTTTTAATTGATTTTACAGTGACCTTGGAAAAATATTTACATTCTCCAACAATGACTTAGGTTTAAAATATGCTTCAGTGAATTAAAATTCCTGAGGATAGGCAGAAAAGATATGTCCCTGTGTTCATCAGAGTGCACCAGAAAAGTCCTACTCAGCCCCATAATTGGGCAGTTAGCATAAAGCAGTTGTCCTTTGGAAAGAATGGAGGATAAAGGTGAACTTTAGGAAGGGACTGAGCACTGGAAATAGGATGTTCCATGTGAGGAATGTTATCCCACGGCATATTCATGCAGCATCCAGATTCTGTCCTTCCTCCCAAAGCTGACAGAGGACAAATTTGCAATCCTCCCATTTAATCTGAAGAGTCCATGTATTGATTTAGCTATTTAGCAAGCACAGGGATTTCTAATCACGATTTTAAACCAGGGAAGAGTGGAGGAGGCTTTAATCACCCTGGTGACCCTCCTCTGGTGTCCATTTGTACCCATAAAAACTTTCTTACAAGTAGCATATAAAAGGGTGGAGGAGAATCTAAATTACTCCCTCCACCCACTATTTCCAATTTTAAACGTTGTTCAAAATTCCCAGTGATATGATCAGTGTCACCTTTTCTGTTTGTTCATAAATTCATGCGAGGAGGCTGAGGAAGCCATGAGAGAGAAATTGGAGCAAAAGCAAACCATGGGAGAGGTGTTTTGGGAGCTCCAGTAAAATGATCCTTTATTTTCACATGGAACATTCCACACACTCATGAAAAAAAGTTACCTTTGGCAGCACACCTTAGCTGCTCAGCTGCTCAGTTTATTTTCTACTTGTCAAAACTATGAGCAAGGCAGAATAACGATTCCTTCACATGAGGCAAACATGTCAGGAAGTTGCAGTATTTGTTGCTACAGTTTTCAGGGTTTTTTTTAAATAAATAAATAAATAAATAAATATTTTAAAAGAAATATACAAATTAAGAGTATTTGCTGATGACTTCATGATTGTTTTGTGGGTATGATTTTCTGTTTTTAATGTATTGAAGATTTTAATAAAAATACCAACAAAAAGAAATGAAAAAGAAGAGGAAGATGGGAAGATATCACTTCCCATCTAATGCTGTTTGCAGGGTTATGGATCTAAACAGGCAAAAAGAGGTGCCTTCAAGTTGGGTTGAAGGTGTTGCATTTAGATGACACATGCCTTGAAGCAAGCCGGAAAGTGCTCTCTAGGCGCCTTATGGTGTTTTCAAAGAGAAGCAGCTTTTTTCTGCTTCTTCCTAGCTTGAAGCCATGCCATGTGGTCATGACATGAGTGCTCCAGCTGCCTTGGGAGCTGGTGGTGTGGTTGGTGGGGTTTCAATGTGGCTTTAAAAAAGGCAGGTTCAAGCCACTTTTTCCTGCCCATCTGTTCCACCCCTAGTGAATGAAGATTTTCACACTTACCTGAATCACTGGTAAATCATTCCCCAAACATCCTCCAAATGTGTCTGAAAGAGCAAAAAAGCCTCTGTGTGTGAAGCCTGGAAGTGCTCCTTAATCATCATGGAAATGGATCTGGCTGCAGCATTTGTTAAACTTTCAAAGAAAAGCAGGGAAGGAGACAGATTCCTATTAACGCTAACTTAGCATTAAGAGGAGGGGGAATCTGCCTCCTGTTAGGAAGCCTCTAATTAATGGGAATTATAATTAGTTCAAATATGCAGAGAGGAGGTCCTAACAAAGCCTACACCAGAATCGTGGTCCTGATATTGTCTACCAGAGGTCCGCTGACAAATCCCAAGAAAAGTGACACTAGTCCAAGTGAGTCCAATTAAAATTCACAATTTATTGGGGGACATAAATACCACACACATCAAGGGGACACACACACACATACATTCAATGCTAGGGAGAAGGGAGGGGTGAGATTGGTAGTTTGGATGGAGAGAGAGGGAGACACCGCTGGAATGTTACCTTCACAGTCTTCTCCTAGAAACCGGATGGGTATGGATGATGATGATGAACACAACCGCCAGGATGAGGGGAGATTGGCTGCGGGAGTGATAGGCAGAAGTCAAACTGGAGTGGATCAGCCTGTCCTCCGAGAATAGTGTCAGGGAGTGATTCAAACTTGGAACCTTATATAGGGCTGAACATATCCTGAGGCTATTTATCAAGGCTAGACTAAGTTGTTGATTGCCTGGGCTTTCTTAAGGCAAGAGCAAATAATCTGTGTACAATGCGCTTAGGTTTGGACACAAATCGGAGGGGAAGTCAGCTTAATGGCTGAGTGTTTAAGTCAATCACTGGCTCATCAAGTGTGAGGCCATGGCTATTGTTTTACTTCGGAGGGTAGTGGCAGAACTAGTCTGGCGACTCCCAACTTCCTATGGAGAGTTGTCTACTGAGGACTCAGTTCCTCCAAGTGGGCTTGCCTACGTGAAGTCCTTGCTTGAGGCTTATGGCGGGTCCCTGGATAGGTCAAGCAGGGGTCATAGTACAGTCCACATGCTCCCAAAATTTTATATTAAAAGTAGGTATCATAGCACTCCTTCCCTGCTTTTCTTTGAACGTTTAACAAACAATGCAATCAGATCCATTTTCATGATGAGTAAGGAGCACTTCCAGGCTTCACACACAGAGGCTTTTTTGCTCTTTCATCCACCTTTCGAGAACATTTGGGGAATGATTTACCAGTGATTCGGGTAAGTGTGAAAATCTTCAAAGTCTGTTGTTCTGAAGAAAAAAGGGACTAGATGAAATTCTGGGATGGCACCACTGAGTCAGTTTAAAACAGAGGCATGGAATAGCATGACATCTTTGCAAGTTCTTACTGTAGGCATCGTTTCCACACGCCACACGTGATATACTGAAAGAGGGCCACTGAAATCCAGAGTAGAACTTTGAGCAAAACCTGGGTAGCCTACATTCAAATCCCTGGTTAGTGGAGCTGTCTGGCCCTGTTATTTTGTCACCTTAACTTATCTTGCAGGATGGTTGTAAGAATAAAATGGACATGGTAAGGTATCTGGTACCTCAGTCTGAACACCTTGAATGTACAAATTATAGACCAGGGGATTTGAACCTTGGTCTCCAGAGTCATACAATACAATCCTGGGAGCACTGATAGGAGGAGGTATCAAGATAAACAGAAGTATCAAGAACAGGGGAGGTATCAAGATAAACATGGCACTCAGTTTCATCAGTACGCTGATGACACTCAGATATATTTCTCCATGACCAGATCATCTGCTCAGACCTCAGATGGCGTCTCTCCTCTCAATGACTGTCTCGCAGCGGTAATGGATTGGATGAGGGAACATAGATTGAGGCTAAATCCCGGCAAAATGGAGGTACTGACAGTCACCGGCCCGAAACCAGGTCTGGGAATACACCTTCCAATTCTAGACAGAGTCACACTCTCCTCACAGGACTCTGTTCACAGTCTGGGGGTACTTCTAGACTCATCACTTCACATGACGCGTCAGGTGAATGCGACAGTCAGAAGTGCTTGTTATCAGCTTCGGCTGATATGCCAGCTGCACCCTTTCCTGGAAATGAGGGACCTGGAGACTGTGGTACACGCTCTGGTTACCTCATGCTTAGACTACTGTAATGCACTCTACATGGGGCTACCCTTGTGCCTAACCTGGAAACTTCAATTAGTCCAAAACATGGCAGCCAGGTCAGTTACTGGTACACTGAGGAGAGAGCATATAACACCTGTGCTTAAATCTCTCCACTGGCTGCCAATCAGTTTCTGGGCACAGTACAAGGTGTTGGTTTTGACCTTTAAATCCCTACATGGCTTGGGTCCAACCTATTTTAGGGACTGCCTCCTCCCATATGAGCCCCCCCCCCGCCATACACTACGGTCCTCTGGGAGGAACCTGCTACAGCCTATCAAAACTGGACTGTCCCAGACCTCCCAGAGGGCCTTTTCTGCTATTGCTCCCAGGCTGTGGAACGACCTGCCGGATGAGATGCGTCTTATTACAACCTTGGATGGCTTTTAAAAAGCGACCAAGATGCATCTCTTCCAGTAGGCCTTCCCGGGTAGTAGCTAATCCTCCCGCCGCCTGAATGATGTCTAGCTCCTCCTATCTCCCATCGACATGTGGCTGCCACATTGGACCTCGAGATTGAGTGTTTTTTAAATTTGATACTGTTTTAATTATGACTTAGTTTAATCCTGTTTTAAGAGATGGGAGGTGGGTATGGATTGTATAGATTGTAATTTTTTAACTGTATATGTTTTTAATTGTTGTACCCCACCCCGATTGCTCGCTCAGAGGGGCAGGTTAGAAAATAATAATAATAATAATAATAATAATAATAATAATAATGTACTACTTTTATAAGATAAACTCTGATGATCTGTTAAAGCAGAATTCACAGTGAATTGAAATAATTAGGATGGGCGGTTATCTTGGGATTAGCTTTTAAAAAAATAACTCTGTTAAAGCAAACATGTTCTCATCTATGTTTCTACTTCACAAATTTCTTCCTCCATTTCAATCTTCGGATTTTTCTCCACGTTCCCTCTGTCTTTTCCTCAGAAGCTTTGATGTTTATCCAAATGGGAGGCTCCAATGGGTTGTTTTTCTTCAGACATGCTCTATTTGGGAAGTGTCACAATGTTGTTATAATGGGAACCAGGCAGAAGGTCCCCAAACAGCTTACCTAGTCATATTTCTTTTCAGCACAACAACTTGGAGCATTGGTTGTCAAAAGAGGCAGCAAAGAGGCCGAGAAATCAAATACTTCAGGAGAACAAGATCATACAAGCACCATGTCCTGTTGTGCTCAAATTCTTTGCCTCCCATCTAAGAATGCCCTTTGTTGCTTTAGACAGCTTATTCTGTCTGTTTTTACCTTAAGCACTGCTGTCATTAACTGTGCCCAAAGCAGTAGAATACTGAAGTCATCATAAGAACATGAGAAGAGCCATGATGGATCAGGTCAGCAATCTCTTTACACAGTAACCAATAAGTTGCCTATGGAAGGCCATTTTATAACATTCTGTTCTTAGCAGAAATGAAAAGAATATTCACAAATATATTTTCAATGGTGAAAAATGAACTCTTGGCTGATTGAAAGCCATGAAGGCAAAAGAAACCTAGACCGCAAGGATTTTTAAAACTCAAGATTATTCTGAATGGAAAATGCACTTTTTTGTGCAGAAAATGGCAGAAAATGCTTCATGCACAGAAATGAGCATTTTCTGTACAGAAAACAAGTTTCCAGCATAGAAAATACTATCTTCTGCAAGAAAATACAAAAATAACAGTCCTATACAGATTTTTTTTTCCTTACAGGAAACTTGTTTTCTGTGAAAAAATATGTTGCTTTCTGCATAGGAAACATGCATTTTTCTTAGCACAGTATAATTCTCAAACTGCAAATAGTCTTCACTTAGGTTCTCACAGTGAAGAGAAAATGATTTAAAAAATCATTATTTTCTATGACAACAAAATTTACAAAAAGACAACACTAAACAGTCTCTTAGAAGTCTATCAGTGCAACTCACCCTCTCCAGTGGTGATCTGTATCTGTATCTGTATCTGTATCTGGCCCAAATTTACTTTAGATCTAAAACAGGTATGGTTTCTCATAGAAAGCATGGGATGAGTTGTTCCTGAATCTTCCTTAGCAAAGAAAAGCCAGAGAGATTGTTTTATGGAAGATTCTTTACCCTTTGTTTACCAATCCTCATCAAGCTAGAGTTTCTTCTACTATATATACTCATGTATAAATCTAGAAATTTTAGTCAAAAAAATTGACCCAAAAAACCTGAATTGACTTATTCATGGGCCAATATAAGTACTGTACTTTAATTCTTATATAAAAAAGGAATCATCCTCTTGTGAAAGGCAAGAGTGCAATCTGACCTGGAAGCACTGACTCCCCTCTACTTTTCCATCTATCCAACCTCTAGTTATATCTGCTGGAATTTTATAATTTCCTGGGCACTAATGATCAGATCTGATATTAATAAAAAGAGCAATGGTTAAAACTGTAAAAGATATACTCAATAAATTAGCTCAAAAGGCAAACAGAAAATTAAGGTAAATTCTTCAACAATACAAAACATTCCTAGAAGGACTCAGAGGTACAGTACCAACCTCAGGTGATGATGACTGATGACCACCCAAAGCATAAACACAACTCTTCAGTGTTTGGCTACTACCGTAACAGCTAAATCTAATGAATGAGTGAAGAGCTCCTGCAGAAGATATGTTACAATATAATCTGACACAATCCTGTCCCCAAAAAACTGTAATCAGAGAATTCTTGTCCCAGATTGCATTTTGGAAATGTCAGAGAGCAAAGTCCAACTATCCTCTGCATCACACCACCTTGACAGTTTCCTTGTAAGGTAATTTTGGAGCTACAGTGTCTGGCTTTTTCCTGTTGATGTTTGATATCTGGATCTCCAAATTGGCCCAAATAAGTTTGGACTATACACTATCACACCAGGCTGCCAAAGCAGAATTACAGGAGGATAGTAGTGTCTGTGGCCATACCTGACACTGTGTCTGTCCTGTAGCTTCTTCATCTCCCATCCATTGATGGAATGTTTTTCAATGATGGGCAAAACCCATCAGTGCCTCCCAATTGTACTTGTTTTCCACTATGGATTCACATGTGATATGTTCTTCCCAATGTAGTTCCAATTTTCAGGCAGCCACATGAATAGTCCCTCCCTATTCCCAAGCAGGATTTTTTTTAAAAAAAAAAATCTTTTTTTCTTTTCTTTCTTTATTTAATCAACTGTTATGATTGTACAATTGAAAATATTTTTTAAAAAAAAATACTGCCCAAAAGGCATGCTGGGAGGTATAAGGCAGGAAGAGGGGGTTAAGAAGGCCAACATACAGGAAACAGAGTTGAGCACCACAGATATGTGAACATGACTGCCCCCAAATTGGTATGCTTGTTTCCTACACTAATGTTATTGTTGCATCTCAGTAGCCTGGTGTTCATAAAATCCTATGCTTTTCCACTCCAGAATTGAATTTGACTGACCTGATGTGATTTGGAGTTGGTACAGATTTGCTTCAGATTTTAGCCCAAATCAGCTGCAGAGCCTTCTCTGAAAGAATGACTTAGCATTACATTTAAATAGGGCTGGAGGATAATTTTCTTTTTCTTTTCTTTTTTTTAATCAAAAATAATTTATCCAAATTCACAAAGTTCTTCATATTTAAGATGGAAAGAACATAGAGTTTTTGTTTTGTTTTTGTTTTTTAAATCATATGTGAAAGAAATTGAAGTAGTTTTGTCTATTCAGGGCTTTGAGTTAACTAGTAAAAGTTTGGGTTTTGATCTCTGTTGTCAGCATTAAAATACAGTGTTGCTAATGCTATATTGGGGTTCCTATCTCTGGCTGCCCCCTGGAGAAGCTTCTGATCTTAAATATCTGGTGCAAGCAGGCAAACATTATTCTATCAAAAAAGCAGTAGTTGTGCCTATTGAATTTGGCTTTTACAAACCTGGGAGAATTTTGTTTCCATTGTTTTGATAACTTACTGAACTTATTAAACTACATAAATTTCTTCATATTGGGATGGAAAGAATTTAGGCATAAAACCAATTATTATTCCCATCCAGAACAGTCACATTCATTTAATTGAAGTTCAGTAAGTCAGTACTTTCCTAAGTCCCTTTGGTTCAATAGATCTGCTATAGTTGGGATTAATAACTGGATTTAGGCCTTAACATTTTTTAAAAAAAATATTAATGTAAGGGGAAGTAAATTTTCACTTCCCTGTGTATGAAGCAGGGACTGTTTCAGATAATCTCTGGTCAGTTTAACAAGACAGGTTCCTGACCTATGGTGTATTTCCTATAGAATGTTCTTCCTCTGGACAAAAAGTAGGTTGAAAAATCTTGGATATTATTCATATTGACCAGAGGTTCTCAAACTTTTTCTCCCTGGGGCCCCCTTTATGCCTAACATGTTCATGTTGCTCCCACCTTGATTGGCATAGTGTATAAATAAAAATGTTTTCTTGGTTTAGTGTAGATATTATCTTTCACACTTTTCTCTATCTACATATTTAAACATGAAAAAATAAGTGAGTGCAAAGAACAAGGAAAGGATGCCAAATCTGGCTCTGGAAAAATGGCAGTTATAGCTTTGTTGTTTTTTAAAAAACTGTAACATTTCCCTGTTTCATAAAGAGAGTCATTACCCACGTCCAACTCTCTTCCCCACCCCATCCATTTTTTGGCAGTGTTTGTTTTCACAGGCAAGCATCTCCCTGGAGTTTTCTGTCCCTGTGTGCTTGAGTATGAGTCCCTCCCCATACAAAAAGATCCCTTCCTTTTCTCTTTGCTTCCTTTTCACTTTCTTTCACTGAGGGGAAAATTCTTGGGCATTTTTCTATGGCAAGAGAGAACTCAAGGCTGCCAGAACTTGGGGTTGGCAGAAAAGAATGACAGGAATCACTCTCTGGAAGTGAAGAAAAATAGTGGGCCTTTCTTATCCACTGGGGTTTGGTTCCAGGACCCTTCGTGGATAACAAAATCCATGTATGCTCAAGTCCCATTAAATATAATGGTAGAACAAAATGGTGTCCCATATATAAAATGGAAAATCGAGGCTTGCTATTTAGAATTTATATGTTCTGAGAATAGTTTCAGGCCATGTATGCTCAAATCTGTGGATATAAAAAATCTGTGGATAAGGAGGGCCAAATTTAGTAATAATAATAATAATAATAATAATAATAATATTTTAGTTATAACCTGCCTCTCTGAGCAAGCAATTGGAGCGGGATACAACAGAGTTAAAAACAATTACAGTTAAAACAGTTACAACCCAATCTATACCTCCCAACCCTTAAAACAGAATTAAATTAACACAAATTAAAACTGAATAAAGAGTACAAACAATGTGATTAGCTTGCACCACTTGCAGTGGCTTCTCCTCCTAGGCCATGTCTGCTTGACCATCAACATCCTCACTTTTTGAAGGTGGCTCAGTTATCTTTGTCTCTACTAGCACTTCTGGCCTAGGAGGGAATGAAAGGACAGGCCTCGCAACACCATCGGGCCTGGCCTCAAATTGAAGAGCCACACTTTCAAGAACTACTATGTCAATTCCTTCAGGCCATGACAGTGAGGATGGTGGCAAGGTGATGGTGGCATGATTGACCAGTTTCCATAACCCCCACATGTAACTCTGAGAGTCCCCTCCTCAGATGCCAAGACCAAGGGCTCAGACTTTGCTTTCTGAAGCTTCTTCCCCACCAACCATCTTTGCCTCTGCCACTACTGCATGGTCTGCTGTCCACCCATAGCAGTCAGAGCCCATGCCAGGCATTTACCACCTATACATGCCCCAGCCCCACTTAAGCAGGCTGGGTGAGGGCAGCAGCAGGTATGTGCACTCCTGGATCAAGGTTTCACCCCCTTCCCCTGAAGGTCTGGTGGAAGTGGAGGAGAAAGAGGCAATGGCAGAAGGACTGGTACCAACAACAACAACAACCTCTTGATCCCCTGCATGGCATTCACCCTCATTCTGACTAGAAGTCTGAAAAATTTCTTACATTCCCCTAAAGCAACTCTTGTGCCCAACACAATCACTGATATTGACCATTCAGTTCTCTGCCTCTGGCAGCAAAATAGCCAGGCCTGAATGTGGAAATTCTGGCCTATTCACTTATTTCAGCACTACTACCACAATGAAAATACCACTAAACTCAGATGGGACTCTAATTGCCCATCCAATCCTGTCACCAAAGCTATTGCAACAATATTGCATGAGAGCTCAGGAAAACTTCTTGATCAATTTTGCCCACAGTAGGTGATCACACCTCTAAGCAAAACTGCAAACTGCTAATTGCTCTGTAATCTTTTACTTATTCTAGCTATATATCTGGACTTCATCATCATAAGCCATAGAATACTCAGCTTGGTGGACTATTGGTTTGTCCCAGAATGGATGTTCTTACATTGTTTGTGGTTTGAAATACAAATAAAGAGATGGCATATGGCCTCCCAGAAAGATGCCAGGAGTTCTGGTTTGCAGAAGTATTATAAAAATATATGATGATATTCAACAGAATGAAGTTTGTGTGAACATTACTATTCCACAATGTCTCTTTTTGGACAACTCATTGATTTCAGTTTCACTCAGATCAAAGAAGAAGGGAGTTTTTGGCAAGTCTAGTGGAAAACATTGATTGCATGTTAAAGGCTTTCAAATGGCCATAGTACAATATTGTTCTACATATTGTAGTGCAGTACACTTAATGGGATCAGGATGTTAGGATTTCATGTGTAGGCACTGGTTAAAATACTTTGCCAAATGTCTGATTCCAAAGAGCTCACTGTCTGGGCTTATAGTCCAATTCCTTACAAAACTGTGGTTGTGGTTAGCACGACATTTAACAGAATAACTTATACAAAAGGCAAGCCCTGCATATAAGACCTTGCAATGTGCTTTTACACTAGTAATGGGGTACTTTTGCACACACCCCACATACTTTGGACTACAATTCCCATAGTGCCTTACTATTGGCTACATTTGGTGGGGCTATAGAGACATCATCTCCAACACATCCAGAGCACCGAAGGACCTGTGCTTTTGACAACATGAAAGATTTGACCAAAGCAACAAAAGAACTCAGATGTAGTCACATATGTAGGCTTGTTTCCAGCTGGATATGAGAAAAATGGATATAAGTGAAAAGCTTCACAGAAGTAGGGTTTAAACTGGGGAGCTTGAAAGGCAGGAAAAAGGAACAGTAGAATCATGGGGTGAAAGGAACCCTAAACCTGGACTACAGCTTCCATATCAGTGCAGACATGGACACAGCTACAGCAGGAATATAGTTACATGGATGCCTTCCAGGCTATTTACTGGCCTTTGTTGATTTAAAGCAAGTCTGAAAGTTCCATCTATTCCTCCCTTTGTTGTTGTTAACTGCCTTCATGTCTATCTCAACCCATAGCAACCCTATGGATGAGACATCTCCAGACCCCTCTGTCCTCTATTGCTCTGCCCAGCTCCTGGAAACTCATATTCGTGGTCTCTTTAATAAAATCCATCCATCTATCATGTGGCCTTCTTTTTTTTCCTTTTTTTTTAACTTCCCCCCACCTTTCCTAACAATTTTGTCTTTTCCAATGATTCATGCCTTCTCATGATATGTCCAAAGTATGACAGCCTAAGTCTTGTCATAATGGCTTCTAGGGATATTTCTGTCTTGATCTGCTCAATTGTGCTGACTTGTATGTCTTTGCATTTTAGGATCTTTTCTAGTTCTTTTGTAGCCACCCTCCAACTCTTATTCTTCTGGTTTCCTGGCTGTTTGATCCCAGATATGAGAACTCTTTTATTATTTCTATTCCCTCATTGTCTAGTTTTAACATGTGTAAGTTCTCTGTGGTCATTGTTTTTGTTTTCTTTATGTTCAATAGTAAGCCTGCCTTTGCACTTTCTTCTTTGATCTTCCTTAGTAGTTGTTTCAGGTCAATGGCATTCTCTACTAGTGTTATGGTGTCACCAGCATAGCTCAGATTGTTGATATATCTTCCTCCAATTTTCACTCCTCCCTCTTCCATATCCAAGCCTGCTTTCCTTACAATATGTTCTGCGTATAAGTTAATAGGTAGGGTGATAGGATGCAGCCTTGTCTGACTCCTTTGCCAATTGGGAACCATTATGTTTCTCTGTGTTGTATCCTGACAGTAGCCTCTTGTCCTGAGTACAGATTTCTCATTAGGACTTTTAGATGTGTTGGCACTCCCATGTCTTTGAGAGCATTCCATAGCTTTTCATGATCTATTCAGTTAAAGGTTTTGCTATAGTCTATGAAGCACATGCTGATTTTCTTTTGGAACTCCCTGCTATGCTTCATTAGCCATTGTATATTTGCAATATTATCTCTGGAGCCTCTTCCTTACCTTAACCCTGTCCCTCCCTAGCATCTTACAAATAAAAAGCAAGGCGAGAGAGACTGAAAGACAAAAAAAAACTGCTAGAAAAAAAGGGGTGATTCCACCTACCTCTGGTTCTGGTTTCCTCCACCAATTT
Source organism: Urosaurus nigricauda (assembly GCA_034509955.1). NCBI lineage: Eukaryota > Metazoa > Chordata > Lepidosauria > Squamata > Phrynosomatidae > Urosaurus > Urosaurus nigricauda. The sequence goes on along the minus strand of JAOEGL010000001.1, from coordinate 351,333,940 downwards.
ATATGCCAGATTAGCTAGATTCTTTTTTTGAATAAGAAGAGTATTGCTCACTGTGAGCTACAGTATCTTTGATATATGTCTATCCAACCTCTGTTTAAATCAAGAGTGGGAATCATGAAGTCCTGCCAATGGTGTTTGAGATGTCCTAGTCATCATAGCTAATAGTGAAGAATGCTTGGAATGAACTGCAACAACAACTGGAAGACTGCATGATTCCCAAACCCTGGTTTAAATCTTCTAGCAGGAAGAAGCTTGAAATGTTTGATGTGGCATGTCCTACTGCTAAACAGGATTGGACACTGTGTCCTAATATTCAGTTGAACTCTACTTCCCTCTAGTTTCACCTATTGGTTCTAGTCCTGCTGTCTCAAGTGACAGGGAAAAATTTGCAGAGATCTTGCAGCAACTTTGAGACTAACTGTTCAAACAAAGTTGTAGTATGACCTTTCTTAAACTCATTCTACTTCCTCAGACACACATTTCAAATTCAATCTTCAGTCCTATCTTTTCCAGGCTATATATGTTCAGCTTTTTGAATCACTCCTTTCCATTCTGATTGCTCTTCTTAAGATGCATGCCTTGTAATGTCTTCCTAAAATACAGGAGCATACAGTACTAGATGCAGGACTTCAAACACAACCAGCTATCACAGCAGAGAGTGGGGTATTGTTTCCCTCTTGTCCAGATTCTATGATTCAGTTATTGCAGCCCAAAACTACTTTAGGTTTTTTTTAGTATGTGTACAAGAGAAACAAGGAGAGACACTGAGTAGGCAGAAACAGTGGGAGTGAGGAAGTCAGAGAACATGGAGGAAAATTCTGAACCAAATGGCAAGGTCTGATTATATTCATAATGTACAGTTTTAATGACTTTTTGTATATAGTATGAATTAATACTAGAAAGACCATTTTCTCTATGACATTTGTCATCTTTTCCCAATGATAAATTCTTACATGATAATGAAGCCTATAAGGAGAGAAAGGCAGGATATGAGTCAAGCCAATAAATAAAAAAGAAAACATGTGGTAGTGCCCAAATGAACCCACGCTTAAAAACCAACAAACAAAAAAGACTATTTTGCTATGGTCTTATATATATATATATGCACCCATGAAACCGGTGCATGTAAATGACAGTTGTTGCTGTTGTTGCCTTCATGTTCTTTCCAATGTATGGTGACCCTAAAGTAAATCATCTTGGCAAGATTTTTTTCAGAGGGGGTTTGCCTTTGCCTTCCTCTGTGGCTGAGGGAATGTGACTTGCCCAAGTTCATTCATTCAAAATTCCATGACTGAGCCAGAATTTGAACTCTGATCTCCAAAGTTGTAGTCCAGTGCTCAAACCACTACACCACACTGGCTCTTATAAAAATAGAACTATGATATTGTTCTGAAATCCAGTTTGCATTTTGATAGCTCTTAAGAGGATTGATTCCCCTTCTAGCTATTGCCTTACCAGTGGAGAACAAGGGATGGGGCATGGAGTGATAAGAACAGAGCTAGGTGTGCCTCTATGCCAATCCTTCCACTGTTTACCAGAGAGGAAATAGTTATGTTAGGAAAAGATGGCTGTATCTACAACTTGGAGTTTGGAAGGTAAGAGAGGACAGGTATCTTCATGCTGCTTGACAGAATTTTATGATACCACATCTTGATCCATGATCTGCTCAGGGTTACAGGAGTCCCATCTTTTATTCAGCCTGGGGCAACCCTAATGTTAAGCTAAATGTCTGATTCACTGGATGAGAACTATCTACTATATATGTCCCCCAAACCCTAGCTGTGGCTTCTTGGGCTATTTTGACACTGGTGTAACTTAAGGATAGTAAGGTGTGGGCTGGCTTTTATTTCCTGTTTTGCATTTGTTTCAAAATATTAAAGAAAAACCTGAAAGGATTAGTCCTCAGCCTTATCTCATTTTTAAAAACAGGAACACAAGGTCTGACTCATGACTTATCAGGTCATCTTTGACCTTGTTTTCATAAAATGTATTATAGACCTTGTTGAGTTAGCAAGGAAAGAAAAAAAAGTAGACTTTCCCACTAGACTGGCACAGTGTGAGTCATTATTCTATCAGACTGGTATATAAGCCCCCGCCCCCCACATATTATTAATATCCAGGAATTTCTCATGAGTCAGGGGCCCCTGGTATGCACATGGAGTTCCTCTCCTGACAAAACATTTTTCTTTTAGTTTATGGAAGGTGCAAATAACATGCATTGCAGCTGGAAGGTGGCCTGAAGCATTTATTCATATTTCTTAGTCTTCATCACCATCTTAAGCAAACTGTAGAACTCCAGCCCTATGCCTATTTACTTGTGGGTAAGCTCAATTGAACTCAGTGTAATGACTTTCTCAGTACTTATGCATTAAGGATGGAAAGAATATTCACAGTGCTCTAAAACTGAATTTTACAACAAAAAAATCCCATCTGGATGAATAACTGACCAGCAAGAAATGTGCACATTTGTCTCCTGGTATTTGAACATCCTGAAATACTGCAGAGGAATTATTCTGTGGAGAAAACCTGGTGTGTGTAGGCTTTCCCCCCACAAAACAAAACAAAACAAAACACAAAACAGGGAAAATGGGTTTTCTGTGCAGACAACACTTTTTAATTTTATGAAGTACATATTCCTCTTTATATCTGATTTGACATCAATTTGACTTGACATATGAGTCTGAAAACCCATTCTCCTCTTGTTGCTGCCTAGCTGCTGGTATTAAATGCCATGTTGTCTCTTATCCTGATTCTGCCATTTGGGTTTTGTTTGAATATATGGAATTGTGATGGTTCATAGCTTTTAGCCATAAATTTCCGTTCTTATCCTGAAGGCTGCATATAGTTTGTGATTCTTGTGTGTCTTCCAGTCAACTCTGACCTATAGTAAGTTTATTATAAGATTTTCCTGGTAGTAGTTTAGAGGTGGCTTGCCTTGCCTTCTTCTAATGTTAAGAGGGTGTGACTTGCCCACACCTAGTAAATTCCATGGTTGGGAAGGGATTCAAATCCTGGTTTCCCAGAGTCCTGGCCCAGCATTCAAACCACTATAATATGCTGGTCCTTTTTAAACAATAAATACACCAAATAAATTCTGGGAGTGGCTAACATCCAGATTATTGTGATGAAACTCATTAACTCATCAAGTACAATTTACCTAATCCTATGCATTTTTTCATAAGTATTTTCCAGTGAATACAATGGGAATTAACTCAGGGAATGGCATTAGCACTAGGAGTATTTGGACAGCTCCCAGGACACCAGTGCCTCAGCAGAGCACATTGCTGATACAAACCCAAGGCCCACTATGGTGGAACAGCCCATGATCTTAAATTAATCCCAGCCACAGAGGATCTCATATAGGGGTTGTTCTCAGGTCTTATGGGCAAATGAAACAGCAACCTTTGCATGGAATAACTGCACTTTCTCACAGTGCCCCCATGAACTACTACACTGGATGTTGTGTGAAATTTAATACAGTGGAAGCAGTTCCATCAATTCAGAAAATAATCCACTTTGCTGTGGCGTCATAAGACTGCATCCAGCCTTGTTAAGCACAAAAACAGTTGTCCCTACTTATCCATGGATTCTAGACCCACAGATCCAACCAACCATGGTTCAAATATATTCACAAGCAAAAATTCCCAAAAGCAAACTTTGATTTTTCCATTTAATATATGGGATACAATTTTACTACCCCACTGGGACTTGAGCATTCATAGATTTTGGTATCCATGGAGGTCCTGGAACCAAAACCCAGTACATACCAAGGGCCCACTGTAAATGTGCACTCCAAGCACAATAGAATACAGAGAAAAATAGGTATTCAATAGTAGTAAAGATCAGGACCAATCAAGGTGTCAGACTCTAACAGCTCTTTGTAACCATGAGAAAATGTGCATTTATTTTCTTAGTGACATACAACTAGTTATCACTCTTGAACTAAAGAGGCATCTTGGATATAAGTCAAAGCATGATGATTTTGAATCCTTTATGTAATCTGCATAGGATATATGTAATTTAGCTGTACTCCTTTCAGTGTGCCATACACTATGTTCTTCATGTTGACATTGAACCAGTCTTCCTAATGTCCTTGGCTGCTTTGCATACTTTTCAGAGCCAAACCAGGAGCATTTTTGGCTTCAGCTAAATTTATCTTAGGCCATTCTAGCACATCCTAGCTTGCTGTTCCCTCGAACACTGAGTTTTCTTTGTGAAGGGAGAGAAAAACAGGATAAAACAGCCTATCTTCAAATATGAAAGTTACAAGGTGGTATTATGTCATGTCTTGAAGTATATGATCCAGAGGACCTTTGCTTTCGGAACTGGCAAGAAATATTGAAACAAAGCCAAACAAATGCACAAAAACACATGTCCATGCATTTTTGATGGATGTATAGTCTACTCTACATGTATGTAGAATTTTGCTCTTTAAAGTTTTGTCCTCCATATTGTTTTAGACACTGTGTTTTAATGTATCTTTTAAGCTAATTTGAATCCCATTCAGGAGAAAGGTGGGATATAAATAATATAAAGAAAATAATAAAGAAAGAAATATAATTAGGCCTAATGTGCATACCTGCACCAAATCCAAGTTGAACTACATTTATGATAGAAAGATATAACACATAAATTGATAAATAAAATAGTTAGCTCTGTCCAGTCACACAGAAAGAAAGAGAAACCTCAAAGGGATAATGGGGAATGTACAGGTATTCAACATCCATGCAAAAATGCACATCTCAGGGATAGAATCAATATCCGCTAGTTAAGAAAGTATCTATAACACTATATAATAGTTCAATATCAATTTAACTACATCCTACAGAATTCTGGAATTTATAGTTTAATGGAGTATTTCAAATTCTCAGAGTGCTGGGAAAATTCTCTCTAGCAGAGAATTCTAAGTATCCTATCAAACTGCAAATCACATGATTCCATAAGGTGGAGCCAACACAGTAAAAGTTTTAACAAATTCTTATAACTTTGTTGTACAGATATACTTTATGTTAAAGGAACATAAAATGTGTTGGCAGTCATGAAAATGGAAGTTTATGCTATCGTCATAATTGCTGTTACCACCCCTGCAAAATCATGCAGAGAACAGCTGACCGACAAGTTTCTTGCACTGCTGTTCTCTCCCAAGGGTTGTTTTCATGCCATTTGTGGCTGGTCAAATGGAGCAGAGCAAAATGTTGGAAAGCTGTCTGTAACCGCACATAGTTCAAACTGCATAAATCAAACGAGACACAACATGGGCTCAGATTCCACAGCACATTTATCAGCTGATCTTTCCATAGCATAGAGAGATTTTATTTGCTTAACACCAGTTTCACTGTAAGACTAAGAGCTCAAATTAAGTAGAGCCAGATTGGAGAAGGCCTATTTTAGTCAGATTAAAAGAAAACATCTATTTCTCCCCCTTTATTTTATCTTGATTTCTCTCCTCCAAACCTGTGATATTTGCCCAATGGGCATATAAGAATACACACCAATTATATTTGGAAAGAACTCTTCTTGTAAGTGTCAGCTGAAATGAGAGAAACTCCCAAGATTCTCCAATAATGAATCGCTCAACCTAGGCTGCTGAAGAAAACCACAGAAGCTTATGTCCAGCCAAAGCTTCTTGCAGACTGACACAAACTTTGCTGGGGACATCTGAATGTCTCCACACTTCTCTCCCACCCAGTCTTTCCATAATCCTCCTTTGAAGACAGCTGTACCTTCCAGGTTATTTCTGTTAGGTGGTATTCTTTGGAATAGGTGACAAAGTGCTGAATGGCTAATCTTAGTACTGGTGATTCTCATAAAAAAGAAAAACAGGGAAATACCTGACTTGTTAAAGCATTAGAGTCAAGAAAAATCAGAAAAGGCCATTTCCCAAACAAGGAGACAAGCTTTCTTCAGAAGGTACTGAACTTGTTCAGGGATGGGAGGAAAACCATTTGTACCCAGATATTATTATTATTATTATTATTATTATTATTATTATTATCCTGCCCCATCTGCACTCAGGCAATCAGAGCGGCTTACAGCATTAAAATTACACAAATCATATCCCCAACCCTCCCTTCCTTAAAATAGAATTAAAAATTTTACACTTTAAAACATGTTAAAAATAAATGGCAATTTAAACAATAAGTAAAAGCAAACAACAATAAACAAACAGCAAATGGGATTGATCCATTACTTCCTCTCTTTGGTGGCCGGGCGTCTATTCAGGAAAGGCCTGCCAGAAGAGATCATAGAATCATAGAATCATAAGAGTTGGAAGAGACCACAAGGGCCATCCAGTCCAACCCCCTGCCATGCAGGAACTCTCAATCAAAGCATCCCCGACAGATGGCCATCCAGCCTCTGTTTAGATCCATCTTAACAGTTTTTTTCCACATATATATTTTATTAATTTCCACACACCCCCCCAAAAAAAACCAAGCAAATAAAACAATACCAAAAAGCTAATAATATAATCTTATACTTCATGCCTTCAGCTTGGCTTTTTAAAGCTCGCTAAGGTGGTTATATGATGGATCTCATTCAGCAGGCCTTTCCTGAATAGACACCCAGCTACCAAAAAGAAGAAGTAATGGGTTGATTCCATTTGTTGTTTATTTGTTTTTTGTCGCTTGCTTTTATTTATTGTTTAAATTGCCATTTATAGGCTAAAATATCTTCCTTGGGAACAGGCTCTTTCTTGTCTTTCCTCTCTCACTCTGTAAGGTTCCATGTGGATGGAAATCCCTACCATGCAGTCAGCCCCAGTGACTTTATGAAGGGTCATTGCTTCTGAAAATTAAAAACCTTCATTTCAGTATATCAACCTGACTTAAGTCACCTCTTAAAAATCATGATAGCTTTTCAGTTTACCCATGTACATGAAATTGAATATCAAAGTCAGATGGTTCCAGTGTGAAATGTTGTTTAAAAGTCCCTCAGCAGATTCATCTGGAGTATTTTTGCAGCTCCAAATCTCTCAAACACAGCTTTCTTTATTAGCCTCACTTAGTAGCTTTCCAGTTCAAGAATGCCCAGCAGACACAGAAAAATGAGCTTAGAGGTGATATTTTAACCAGATGGTCTTATTCAGGTTGTGAGAAAAACAAGCATAAAACAGGCCTTATAATAATAAAACTAACCATGCCTTCCTTTGTTTTTCCAGGCTGACAAGCTTTTGCAATCAATCTACCACTTAAATGTTCAGTTCTAGATCTAACATCTTGAGATTTCAAAGACATTTTGTTGTTGCTTAAACTATTCCAGGCAATAGCCTAGCGCAAGTACCTATATCCTACTGTAGAGAGATTATATTTCAGTAAAGAAATGAAGGGGATATGGCTTTACTCTTTTACTCTGTTTTAAAATTCTTAACTAAGGAACTAAGGGATTAATTGCTAGCATATATTATATATGGGAGAAAGATGTATACATATTTTTAAACAAGATGGATGTGGAAGCACAAGGGCTTTATAGGGAAAACAAAATACTTGAAGTCATTAGTTATGATACCTGCAACACTAATAAAATGGAAGACACTGGGGCTTTCTAGATTGGCAGGAAAGTGTGACATGAAGTTGCCTTTTCCTTAATGCTTAGCAGCTGCACTGCAGCCTTTAGATGGAGCTGCGCTGTTCCGGCGTTTTTAAAAAAGAAGCTGGGAAAACCAGCACCTTTTTAAAGGCACTTCTTCTCCCCTAAAAAGCAAAAACAGCGTTTTCATGGCACACTTTCCCTTTTTCTCATCTAAAGGCTAGACTTTCATGCAGCCATGAACACACTTCTTTTTGCCAGTCTAGAATAGGCCACTGTTCACTCTGTACCTAAAAGGGATATGTTCTCAACAAATTTCCAGAACAAGAGGTCTCCAATATAAAGTTGTGAACTTGGTCTGCATCCTATCCCAAAATACATTTTCTTCCTCTCAATGTGGCTTCTTGGAATGAAAGACTATGCTTTCTGGGAAATAAAGGTGCTTTGGGATAAGATGGACATCCATTCCACTTGCAATGATACTATAGAAGAGGCACTATAAACTTTTCCTTCACAAGATGTAGTACTGGTGAACACTAGCTTAGACAGTTTTAAGAGATCATGAGACATATTTGTGTGGGATGAATCTATCAGTTCATGTAAGATAAGATGACTGGTCTCTAACTTTCTAAATTACACACAGTCCTCCACAAATAGAGAAAGCTTGATGATACAGATGATGACAATGATGAAAGCAGGTAGATTTGGCACACTTACCCACCTTCTTCCTCACCCTGTAATTTGAAGGTCTGAATAGAGTTAGCACAAATATCCATCCTTTCTTGTTTTATGAGCCAGTAAGAGGAGTGGCAACACAGGAACATAGGAAGCTGCCTTGTACCAAGCTAGGCTATTGGCCCATCTAACTCACCATGGTCTACAGCAAAGATGGAGAACTTCTTTCATGGCAAGGGTAATTTATGTTTCAGATACAATCTCAACATCTTCATTTGCCAAAAGGCAGGGTCCAAGAATACTGGTGTATTTTTGTTTAATACAATTATTGCCAGTACCTAAACCTTAGGAGAGAAACTAGATTTTTTGAAATGAGAAAAAACTACCAATAACAATGTCACAGGGAAGGTGGTGTGGCCATCTAGAAAACTCTAGAGGTTCAGGAGAGCTGGATTTGGCACAGGGGCATATATGTTCTCCAGTTCTTTATTCATAATACCCAACAGCTTTATGATGACATTTTGTATCTTGAACAAGACAGTTGGAGGTTTAAATCAAGACAGCTGATTTCTAGGGAAGGCAAAGATCTTAATTGGTTTGCTTATATGCAACTTTAAGTTCAGATTTAATCAAGACAAGAGTAATGCAACCATAAAAGTTAGAGAAAATTATTTTTATTTAGAGTTGTGTAATGATGACCATGAATTTTAAAAAGTGTATAAATGGCTTTTGAAACTAGAAACAGAGACATATGGAGATATGTGGGGAAATGTGGTCATATAACATTTATATTGTGCAGTGATTTAAAAGAAAGTCTGTTATCAGATAATATATAGATGATATCTAATGCCAAATAAGCTGTTGAATATGTCCCAGAATATTTCAAACCAATGTTGAGGATGTCAAGATGAAGAGGACTCCTCTTGTTCCATATGTGGTGGGCTTGTAAGAAGGTGAAAAGTTACTGGTCTAAGTTTTTTATGAAAATCCAAAACAAACAAGTAAATACATTTCTTTGTAATGTTACCAGAAAGATTTTTGTTGCTCCTTCTACCATAATGATCCTGTGATTTCTTCTCTGTACCTTTCTTCCAACTTGGTATCAATGAAATGCAAAAGGCTCTTTATGTGTTTACTCAAAATACTACCTCTACTAGTACAGTTCTCTGCATACTATGCTGCAAAGACTTCCAAAGTCTAAGCAGCATAGTAAACAATGTGCATCTGACATGATGGCTTAACTTTTCAAGGCACAATTTAACCTCATTCTCAGTGTATTAGGAGCATGTTGGGGAAACACTGCTTTAGGTTTTTTTGTTACACAAAAAAGAAAAAAAGTGATGGATATGTAGAATATTCATTCCAATTTCTTATCCTGGGGAGTGGGATAACCACATTTACTTTAACTCAGAAATGGCTTGCTTTGGCATGTTCTTCATCCAAGCATTCATGTTATTTTAAGAAACTCTCATTCGATTATTCTGTATTTTCCACCACTGACTAGGTGGCAAATAGACTTGCCACCTGGATGTTCCTTCTTTCTCTCTCACTCCCTCCCCCTTCTTTTAATGTTCTTGGACATTTCTTCTTACCCCAGAAGCCAAGAAAAATGAAGAAGGAGCCAGAGTTGTGTGTGCAAGGGTGTTTTTTAAAATGTCTGCAACAAACAGAAATAGATGCTGCATAGGATTCATATTTGAAGGCACTTCATCAGTTCCACACCTCCTCGGAATTATCTTCCTTGTCTTTGCCAAAACTAAAATATTCATAGGAATTATGGCTTCCATTCACTTTCAATCCTTTCTCCAGCTTTTGAATCCAGGTTTCTGTTTGCACTGAAGGCGCATAGTTAAAATGGCCTGGGTGGGCAGGGCTCCTGGCCTGCAAGGAAAGTGGAACGGCCAGATGCTGCCTTCCCCCACTGCTTACCATGGAAGCAAAAAGAAGGAAGGACAAGAATCAGTGTCCTACTCCTTTCTCTTGGTAAAAAAAACCCCAGATCATTACTACAGGTTGAGTCTCTCTTATGTGGAATAACCAAATCCAAAATACTCCAAAATCCAAAACTTTTGTATGGGTGGCTGAGATAGTGACACCTTTGCTTTCTGACATTTCACTGTACACACATTTGGTTTCATCGACATAACTATTTAAAATGCTATAAATAATTTTTTATATATTAAAGTCGCTTCAAACCATATTTATAAGTTTTATACCAAACATAAATGAATTTCTGTTTTAGACTTGAGTCCCGTCTCCATAATATCTTATTATGTATATGCAAATATTCCAAAATCCATTTTGAAAGCCATGTGTGATAAAGTCCTAAGCATAAGTATCATTTCTAGCATGGCATGTCTTCTCATGCTATGGCCAAAGTACAAGGACCTCCATTTAATCATTATGCCTTCCAAGGAAAATTCAGGCTTGATTTGCTCTATGACCCATTTATTTGTCTTTTTAGCATTCCATGGCTTTCATAGAACTTTTCTCCAGCATCACATTTTGAATGAATTGATTCTCTTCCTATCTGCTTTCTTTACTGTCCACCTTCACTGTACACCTTACACAACCATCCTTCTTTGGAGATCTTGAAACAAACATTGGATGAGTATCTTTCAGGGGTGTTTTAGCTCTGTATTTCTGTATTTCAGAGAGTTGGACTATATGGACTATGATTCTGTTGACCAAGATTGCCATGGGAACAAAGGCAGGGCCCCTTTTTCCCTTGGCTCCATTGGTTGGGCTGTCCTTGGGCATAAAACCCCAAGGACATCCCTTTCCAGACCACAGAGAAAGGGCATTTTGCCCCTTTTTTGTGGCCTGGAAAAACAATGGATTGGGACCTCTGAGGCTGCTGGTGAAGCTGCCCTGGCCCCAATCCAAGCCTTAAATGGGCACCTATGGACCGCCCTTTTGGGGCGGTCTGTAAAGCCCCTGTATTTCAAACAAATTGATTCATTCTCTAGTTGCTGCTTTGTTTATAATGCTGATAGCTTCAGATGGGATGTGTCACCGTATGCTTCCCCCGTGCAATGTATAGAGACCATTGCTTTTGCAGATTTAGGGAAAGGCGATTCAAACATAACACCTCTTCCCCATCCCATTATATATTAACCCAGAAATGGAAAATTACTTCATAAAAATAATTTGTTATAAATGATTCCAAAAGTTCATAGTTACTATTAGGTTAATTTTTTAAACAAATTTAATGACTTCTATGTTTTTCTATAATGATCTCTGGGAGAGAGGCATGGGGCGCGGGGTTATCAGTACGTTGATGATACCCAAATAGTCTTCTCTATGTCTCCGACTGATGCAGTGACCAGGGATGGCGTCGCTCCTCTCGTGGCCTGTCTGGAATCGGTAATGGGCTGGATATGGGAAAACAGACTCAGCCTGAATCCAGAGAAAACGGAAGTACTCGTGATAGGTTCTCCTGGCCCAGGGATGGTGTCCTGACGGGATCACACTTCCTGTAAAGGACACTGTACACAGCTTGGGGGTGCTCCTTGATTCGTCGCTCCATCTTACTTCTCAGGTGGATGCGACGGTCAGGAGCACCTGTTTTCAGCTTCGGCTGTTACGCCAGCTGCGCCCCTACTTGGACCGAAGGGACCTTGAAACTGTAGTACATGCTCTGGTAACCTCTTGATTGGACTTCTGCAATGCGCTCTACATGGGGGCCTTTGTATCACACTCGGAAGCTGCAATTAGTGCAGAATATGGCAGCATGGCTGGTCACTGGTGTTCCCAGGGCCTGCCATATAACACCGGTATTGAAAGATCTCCACTGGCTGCCTATTCGCTTCCGGGCTCAGTACAAAGTGCTGGTTATTACCTATAAAGCCCTAAATGGCTTGGGCTCAGAGTACCTGAAGGACCGCCTCTCCTCATACAATCCGCCCCACACACTCAGATCCACCGGGCAACAGTTACTAAGAGTTCCAGAGGCCAGATCATCAACCACCATGAAGAGGGCACTTTCCATCTCGGCCCCTAGCCTCTGGAACCCGCTGCCCATCAAGCTCTGCTCGGCCACCTCTCTTGCCCAGTTTAAAAAGGGGTTAAAAACACACTTATTCGGGCAGGCTTACCCCTGATATTCCTCTCCCTGTTTTTATTTCTTCCTCATCCTCCCCCATTGTGAACTGGTTTGACATATTGTTATTGTATTGTTGTATTCATATTATTATTGTTTACTTTTGGAATGTTTTTAAATTGTTGTATATGTTGTGCACCGCCTCGATCATTGGAAGGGTGGTATAAAAATAAAGATTTTATTATTTTATTTATTATATTTCTATTCTATGAAAACTGAGGAAACAGTATTCTTCACCTAAGATAATGGGCATATATCTGAGTTTCAGCCAGCTATCTTGCTTCAGAAATAGAGAATGACAATTGATTCTCCATCCTAGTATGCTTTTTTAAGTGTATCCTGATACTTGAAGCCAGTGCGCTATCTTCATCTTGAGAGTGAGTTTAGCTGCAAACACTATTGTATTGTCATTTGCCTTTGGGGGGGGGAGGTTTTCCCATTTCCTATATTGGTTTTTAACCAGCTTTGATGATGAAATGTTCTACAGAACTCAACATCTTGCATACTCATTAAGTATTTGTCTTAGTCCTCATATTTGCCCAACTTTCCTTGCCTTTCTTGTCCTTTCTTGTTATTCAAAGTAGCTTTTTAGGGCCATAAAAACATCCTATAAATTTATTTCCAAATAAATAAATGAAATCACTTATTCTTGGTCAAGGAATATGTCCTCTTTAAATGGAATAGTACTGAGCTTTGCAACTACTAGAAAACACTCACCAAGGAGCTTATTGCTTGAACTTTAAAAATGTTTCAAGCCTCCTGGGCTGGAGCCAGGACACAGGATGGAGGTGGGGATTATTGCATGCTAAATCATTGCCTAATCATCAACCGCCATCAACCTGGGCCCTAGCCGCACTCTGTGGCTGTTTAGAAGCCAGAACGCTTCCAACTTTGAAAAAGTGCTGGTGGAGCATGGCTGGGACCTGGCTTGGACCTGGGCTGATGGCAAGTGGCGATTAGGTGGCAATTTCGTATGCAATAATCCCTGCCTCCATCCCATGTCCTGGCTTCAGCCCAGGAGTCTTGAAACACTTTTAAAGTTCATGCAAAAAGCTCCCAAATTTGCTTTGATGCTTCTCACAGCTGCTGCTGGTTAAGGAAGCAAAGAAGAACACATGAGAAGGCAATTCACTCTCCAAAACCTAAAGGGAGATCCAAATATCCTTAGAGGTGACCCACTGAAATCAGTGGGACAAATCAATCATAAATTTCTACAGATTTTAATGGTTCTTTAAAAAAGCATGACTAGGAAAGATTGTTTGACAAGAGTATACCTTTGAAATAGTGCCAGTTTTATTCATTGCTAACAACTGTCTTTATTGCTTTGCAGGTTTAAACATTTTGACTATAAATATTAATTTTGACACATAGATTTCAAAGCCAGCCATAACCATCTCCCATAATTATTGCCAGGTCTCAATTTTGTCTGCTCTAGTCCCAGCATGTTTCTCTCAACAAATAATAACATCCATGATGAGCTTTTTTATCCTGTTTATATTCAGAAAATTAATCTATAGGCAGAACTAAATCACAGCTGAAGTTCCAAGTTAAATTGATCAATACAATAGCATCTCTGGCACAATAGCTGTGCATCAGCAAAGAGACCTTAAAGGTTAATTTCCTATTTACTGTTGCCAGAGTTCTTTGTAGTTGCGCTAATTCCAGGAATCGACAAATCTCTGCACTTTGTTTTCCCCAAAACAGATCCGAAGCAATTTAAATTGCCTCTCTGACATATTAAGATGTCAGCAAATTTTGCTTATGGCATTTTGGTTTGGAAACACGTTCTCCAAACCACAATGGGGCAAGATAAATGCAGGCTGACAGATATGCCTTGAAACATCCAACAAGTTTCTGTGTAAACAGTAATCATACTGAAGTACTGAAATACTGAGTTATCATTATAATCAGATTTCACTAAGAGTTCTCAACATTGTGTAGTCCTCTAAGAAGTTCTACCTTAAAAAAATTGTACTAAAGATGTAAAACCAAGATTTAGGTTAGTTGATGTGAAATCAATACATAAAATCTACTTTCCCCATCTCTATGTACCTCTTCTCATCAAGAACACACAATTCTCTCTTCCCCAAACCCTTTGGGAGGTTTTCCCATGCCCAAAGTAATGCTGTATCTCCAGTACAACTAAACTGCCATCATTCTGGCATTGCTAAATTGAGTACCCAGCTTTTGGGGGGCAATCAGCTTATACATTGAGACTTCCTAGTTCAGTATGAAGCTGTATAGAAATGTAGCTGCTATTGCTAAACTGATTTGTAAAACCGTGTGAATGACCCACTTTTTACTTAGGCGGTCCAGTGTGGTATAGTGTTTGAGTGTTTGATTCTAGATACCAGGGTTCAAATCTCCACTCAGCCAGAAAAACCCATTGGGTGACCCTGGGCAAGTAAGACAGTCTCAGCCTCAGAGTGAGGCAAAGGCAAACCCACTCTGAACAAATCCCGCCAAGAACCCCAGTGATAGATTTGCCTTAGGGTCTCTGTAAGCTGGGAGTGATTTCAAGGCACACAGCAAAAGCAACAGAAATCAGACTATTTAATGAACATTCTGTTATAATAATTCATGACTTTGTAGACTTGTCAACAAATAGCAATTATCAGCATGCTGATTTTAACAATCACTGTATTAGAAAGGCTCATTCATTAGTTTGGTATGAATATAAGCAGAGACTTTTTCCTGAAGTTAATAGTAGCCACCTCACCACAGGAAGCTTTTTTAAAAAAATGAAATAATGGGTTAAAAATTGAACCTTTAACTTTCTAAATAAAAGAAGATACAAATAAATGATTATTTCTATATAAATCTTAATTAGTTTTTTATGGAGATTATTTTAGACATTTTGCCAGATTTACCAAATTAATTGTCACTCCTGACCATTCTTTATCCCATTTTTATTTAATATTGCTGTTAGTCTATCAAGTTGTTTCATATCAAATATTTTATATTTCCATTCATCCATAGATGGCACAAATGTGGATTTCCAATTTTTTGCTACTAGCATTTTAGCTGCTGTAATTAAATACAGTCCTATTCGCCAATATTTTTTTCTCCTTCCTCACCTAATATTGAGGTTACATTTAATAAGTATAGTTCTGGATTCATAACAAATTCTATATTCAACATCTTTTTTTTTTATTTCAAAATGAATCTTTGACCAAAACTTCCCTATAATTGGACATTTCCACCATATGAGGTATGCGCATATATGAAACTCTTTCTTTTTGACATCTCCAGCAGTTATCATTATTTTGTTTATATAATGAACAGGAAGGAAGGAAAAGATCTTAACTGGTTTTCTTTTATGCAGCTTAAAGATAAATTGAATCAGGATAATAGAAATGCAGCAACAGAGTGCATGTTGTTTGGTTTGATTAAAACACTGTATTACTTTAAACCAGTGGTTCCACACCTAGGGTACCCCAGCAAGACATTAAGAGGGTATGAGATTATTATTATCTTATTAGTTTAGTAATGGCAGAATAAGCAATAATGGAGGTGACTGAGAAGCAGTAGCCGCTGCTTCTGGTGGGCACACATGTGAGCAAGTGAAAAGACTAGTGTTGATGGGATGGAGGAAAGGTGGGATGGTGCACCAATTCAAAGTGGTGCCATTAACTGGACTGCCTCCAAGTCTACCTTTCCCCTCCCTTCCCTGCACTCTTGTCACCCGTCCCCTCCCTCATGGCTAGAGTGGAGAAGATGGTGATGATTGGTGGAGTGAGGTATGGAAGGAAGAGAGCGAGGCAAAAGGAAGGCAAGAGAGGGCAGTTGTCCATGGTGCTTGGTGCCAAAACACCCATGGTTCCAAAACACCCAAAACACACACTCTCCTCTAAGGACTGTGTTCGCAGTTTGGGGGTCCTCCTTGACTCGTTGCTTCACATGACTAGTCAGGTGAATGCGACGGTCAGGAGTGCCTGTTACCAGCTTGGAGAGGAAGGACCTGGAAACTGTGATACATGCACTGGTAACCTCACAACTGGACTTCTGCAATGCACTCTACATGGGGCTACCCATGTGCTTAACTCGGAAACTACAACTGGTCCAAATATGGCAGCCAGGCTTGTTACTGGAACATCTAGGAGAGAGCATGTAACACTTGTGCTAAAATCCCTGCACTGGCTACCGATCAGTTTCTGGGCACAGTACGAGGTGTTGGTTTTAACCTATAAAGCCCTACATGGCTCGGGTCCATCCTATCTAAGGGACCACCTCTCCCCGTATGAGCCCCCCCCCCGCACACTATGATCATCTGGGAGAAATCTGTTACAGCCCAGGAAGACCAGGTTGGTGCAGACCTCCCAGCAGCCGCCCCCAAGCTATGGAATGGTCTGCCGGATGA
The DNA here is from genome assembly GCA_034509955.1 of Urosaurus nigricauda. NCBI lineage: Eukaryota > Metazoa > Chordata > Lepidosauria > Squamata > Phrynosomatidae > Urosaurus > Urosaurus nigricauda. Next base: position 351,317,276 of record JAOEGL010000001.1, on the reverse strand, counting down.
GATGCGTCATATTCCATCTATTGACAGCTTCAAGAAAGCCTTGAAGATGCATCTCTTTTGGCAGGCCTTCCCGGAAAATGTTTAACATTCCTGGCTCTAAACCTCCTGCCAGTTCCTGGTCTCCATCCTGTTAAACAGCTCAGGGAGTTTTTTGGTTGACATTGTTGATTCTGTTTATTTGTAATTGTTTATAACTTGTTCTGGTTTAATCCTTTTTTAAGGGGGGGGAGTTGGGAATGGGATTGGATATCTTAATTGTGATGTTTTTAACTTCTCTTGTACCACGCCCCAGTTGCCCGTTCAGAGGGGTGAGTTAGAAATAAATTATTATTATTATTATTATTATTATTATTATTATTATTACATGTCTGAGCTTGTCTTGCTTGTAAAGGTTCCTCATGATGGCATTCCAACATTGCTGGCAGGCAATACCAGCCTCTTCTTCAGAGGTTGTGTGATGAACCCTGGGGTCCAAGCAGCCAAACAGCACCCCTTGGCTCTTAGCTCCAGCAGATTCTTTATTCCCCCAGTCTCCTGGGTCTCTGTCCCACTCCTTGCTGAGCTGAATGAGACCCCTTTAGATCCTCTAGTCATGATAATAATAATAAATAATAAAATAATAAAACTTTATTTATATACCACCCTTCCAACGATCAGGGCGGTGCACAACATACACAACACACAAATGGTTAAAACATTCCAATAAAAACAAAAATAAAACAGTATAAAAACAGAGCAAAGTTAAATATCAATAAAACAATGACATATAAAAATATACCATGATGCCACCACCCAGTGAATCTATAATGAATTCCTCTTAGTACACACTAGGACTTGCTAAGGACTTATAGGTGCTTTACAGATCACCCAAAAAGGGTGGTCTGGTGCCACCTTTTTTACTGTGCACCTTGGCCACAGCAGTTAGATGGAGCAGCTAAGGTATGAAGTAAAAAAGGAGTGCACAAACTCCGCTCCTTTTCTGCATTGCAATTGCAATGCAAAAAAGGGGAAATGTGCCATAGGGTGCCTCTAGTCCGTCACAGCTGCGCAGCTCCATATAGAAGCTGTGCAGCTGCGACGGTGTTGCTACGTACACTGTTTAAATGGCACTACGTAGTGACACTGCCCCCGTCACATGCTAGGGTTGCGTGGCAAATGTAAGTCCTTCCCTGAGGCAATTCTAGCACATGATGGGGGCGTCTCAAAGGGCCGGTCTGTACCAGACCATAGTTTCCTTCTTTTGTTAACCTTAGCAAGCAACAACTGAGCTAAGGCACGTGTATACAAGTAAAGAGACAGCAGATACTTTTAAAGAAAGTGTTTATTCTAACTAGATAGAACAGAGCAATCATTCATGCAAGGCCTCCTTGCCTTGCAGGTACAGAATGCATACTTATAAGACGTTCATTTCAGGCAAGCAAAAAGATAAAAATAACAAAAGCCTAGATGCACATTCCTACTCACACTGAGATGGGATCTACAATCCTTGATAGGCTTTTGGATGTGAAGAACTGGCTCCCATCGCCTAACTCAAACTGCATCCCTTAAGCCTGCCCTCTTGCCACAGACCTAAAGCTAGACTCCCAAACAAGGCCACATGGGTCACACAAGGAAAAAACACATGGTCTCAAAGGCCTTTTAAAACCTCTGTTGGAAAGGTTCTTGAATCTCCCGGTCCTGCTCAACTGATTGGCCAGTTGGGCCTTAGGTCAGCTATGATGTAAATACTCATTAGCACCAGCTTAACCCTTGGTTGTCTGAGAGAAGTCCTCAAATGACTGGTGGACCAGTCATTACAGGTTATTATGATCACGTAAAATCATCCTAACTAAGTATAATCTACTTTCCCCTTCTCTATGCACTTTCGCAGCTGCTTGTAGTTGCTCATAGAGGTCATTCACTTTGCTATTAAGCCTCAGATAGAGAGAGAAAGGAAGGAGAGTCCACCACCCTCCAAAGCTGTTATTAATGTCAATTTCAAAGTTTTATTCTTGGCTGCTCTATTTTCTTGCTGGAGGAAAAGTGAGGCATAAGTATTTGAAATAAATAAAATATTTGAAATAAAATAAATTGACCTCAATGCTAGGTATGTATTATCTGTTGTTATTACTAAAAAAAATATCTACCACACTCTATATTCCAGAATTTCTGGAGAGAGTCCATGCATGAGAATGGGAATGCATGAGTCCAGCTGCCCTGGAAGGAGAAAACCAGAGGGAGGGAAGGGAGGGAAGAGAGATGGATCTGTCAACATCTGCCCCCACCACCCCACACCAAGTGACACCATCCCTAGTGATGCCACTGGGAATAGCCACCTCTCAGCTGATAAGAACCCTAGGTTCAGCTTGTTCAGGGGGAGCTTGTATTCTCAGAAAGAAGACAGAGAGTCAGCCAACAACAATAATAAAACACCTTGGTGCCAGGTAAACTACTGCATTTGGAGACACAGCTTTCCTTCTTTAAAAATGCTTTTTTAAAAAAAAAATCAGATATAGCACTATCTCCACAAGATATCCTGAGCAAGGGGAAGATAATAAATGTACTGGCTGCTAGGTAGCCAGAGTTCTTGGGAGGCCCATAGGGGAATGTAAGTAGTTGAGCTCTTGGGATTTCCTCTCAAACAATTCGGGGGGGGGGGGGCATCTGAAAGCTTTCTCTTGAAAGGTAAGGTAATGTTAGCCCGCTTTGAAACTGACTGGCATAATTTTAACACTGTAACATGGAGTTATTTGTGTGATAATCCTCAAAATAGGTTAGCAATCTCCATATTAGTAATCACATTAGGAATCAACTTTGCATCTTGAAACTTGTTGAAATTCCTGTGGTAGTAACATTTCCTTCAAGTTGTACACTGATTTTTTTATATAAAGGAAGTTTATGTCTTCCTCTGATTATTTATGCAGTAAATCTCTCTCCTCTCTCCTTCTTTCTGTTTTATATATACACATGCAACTGGGAAACACACACACACAAAAGCCTCCATGCTAAATATATATTGAAAACAAAGTGAGTAATGATAAGCATTTCAAGGTAGTGGTCTTCTCTGGAGACTAGCTTCCATTTTCCCCCACAAATTCTTTATCCTACATTTTTCCTACATTTGAAAGCAGTGGATGCCAGACTTCTTCACAAACTTTATTGAGAAGCAATGGAAATAATACTGATGAGAATTCAATGTAGGGGTGCAGGTACAGGGGGAAATTGTGCAAAAGGTTGGCATTGCTCCATGAAAATAAGAATTCTATCACAGCAGGAAGTGAGACATTGGCTGCATTTACACTGTAGTATTAATGCAGTTTGATTCTGTTTTAGCTGCCATGGTGCAATGCTATGAAATTCTGGTTTGTCTGTTTGTTTAGTTTAGTTTAGTGAGATATTTAGCCTTTGCTATGAGAGAGCTCTTGTGCCAAAACAAGCTACAGATCCCAAAATTCCATAGGATGAGGCCATGGCAGTTAAAGTGGAGTGAAACTGCATTCATTCTGCAGTGTGGCAGCAGCCATTAAAAACTTTCACACCTTAGATCTTTTATGTTTGCTGTGTTCATATGGCCTTTGTAGCTTTATCACCTAAACAGTATTTCTGCATTTGGATTCCTAACCAGACATTTTTGGCTACTGCACTGCATGACATTTGAAGACTGGAAAAAACAAACATTTGGGGGAGCATCCAGCCTCTCATAGTTACACTCTTGGTTCATTGTGTACCAGTGTATACATGAAGGTTGTGTGTTGCAAGAATGAGATCCAAGTAGGCATACCAAGGGCTGCATGTTAGCACTGAGGGTGGTCCTACCCACTTTGGACTACGTATAGTCCCCCAATGACTACTAGCGTGTGGATCTCCATGGTCTTTTTCTGCTTCAGGGTACAGAATGGAGCAAAACCTTTGGTGAACCAACTAGACTTACCATTTATGCTTTATGGGTACTGCTTCTGAAGAACTGCATTCACCACTTCTTAGGCAGTGAATTCCCCACCCTAACCTTCTTGCTTCGCTGAAATTCAGAACTGGCTTAAGATCAATAAATATTTTTTTTCATGATTGTTCAATAACAGCTCCTCTGTTTTCTGATAATTCATTCCAGGTCAAAACATTGGCCCTGTTGCATACATCTCAGCATCCCAAGATGCTAGGCTGCAAAATAAACATGACAGGGTTTTCTCTCTAATGGCACCCCAGCTAGAAAACTCCTTCCCATGGGACTCCAGGCTGGTTCCTTCCCTCTTGAGCTTTCAGAGAAGACCTGAGATTTTATCATTTTCTATGGCCTTCAATCATTCTACCCAGCAGTGGCTACCCTGGTTGGTTCAGCTTTGCTGGATTTTTTAATTTTAATTTTTAAATGTTTTTAAATAATGTTTTAATTCATTTCATTTGTTTACATTTAATGTTCTAAATAGTGTTTCTGTTACATGTCATCTTAGAGGCCCTGGTAGGCTGAGAGGGGATAAACAAATGCTTTAAATGAACATGTGCATACAATGGGTCCTTGTTATCCACTGGGGTTTGGTTCCAGTACCTCCCACAGATAACAAAATCTGTAGATGCTCGAGTCTGGTTAGATACAATGGCATAGCAAAATGGGGTCCCTTATACAAAATGGAAAATCAAGGTTTGCTATTTGGAATTTATACTTTTAAACATATTTAAAAATATTTTCAAGCCACAGATGGTTGAATTTGGGGATAAAAGGTCCATGGATAAGGAGAGCCAACTGCACACACACACACAACAAGCTACTGATAAGAGAGTTGGTGCAATTCTGAATTCTTGCTTGGCCATAGGAACCAATTGGGCCATAGAAACCAATTGGGCAATTCACAGTCCCAGAGGAGGGCAATGTCAAACCCGCTCTGAACAAATACTGCTTAGAAAACCCTATAATAGGGTTGCAATAAGCTGGAAACAACCTGGAGGCACGTAACAACAAAGCAATAATTCATACACATTATTGTAGTACTTTCATATCATGCACTAACCCCACACACATCCTAACTATCTGAAGATTAAAGACCATTCCCCTAGCAATCTTACAAACAAGCTTATCCGGGGTGTATCTGCACAGACATAGCAGTTGAACCCCAAGCCTCCTTGAACCCCATCTTGAGTGAAAGGCTTGATATTCATTCAACAATCAATCAATCAATCAATCAATGTTAACTACCATAGCTTCATCCTATGAAATCCTGGGATCTGTAGTTTGGTGAGGTACTTAGAATTTTCTAACTCACTCCCCTGAACTACATTACTAGAGCATTCTGGTAAAGGATTTTAAGACCTTTACCAAAGTACAAATCCTTGGGTTCCATAGGAGGGAGCCATGCCAGTTAAAGTTTTATCAAAGTCCTATAATAGTATAATGTGGATACACTCCTGGGACCAAGATTTAATTTTAAATCTGAATGACGTACAAAAAACAACTGAGAGAACCGATTGTCCCAAACTCACCAAACAAAAAAACAAAAGATACTCTCAACACACAAAGTTTCTCGGTTTACTGTTGCGGTCACATAATTCATAGCAGTCAACAAAAGTTTCATTGAGTGTGAGGGGTTATTCAAGAATGTCTGACCCAACGCAGCTGGCTTTGCAGTTCTGAGGTTTCATAACAAGTAATCAGCATTTCATCAGGAATAATGGATTGACATTAAAGAACGTTGGGTGCGTGTGATCAAAATGCAGCTGGCTTGCAACATCTGGGTTGCTGAATACTGTGACCATGGATGTTGAGGATCTGTGTTAACATTCTGATCCAGAGAAGACACTGTGGGAAAGAATGTTTGATTCACAGTACAGCTGAGAGGCTAATATCATCCTAGATTCTGCAACTTTTGGAAATACATTAGGGAGCTATGGTTGGGAGGGGGTTTCATTATTATTTTTTAACAGGGACACCTGGCTGTACATCTCCATGGAATAGTTATACTCAGCCATAATCTAGGGATGAGAAAAATTATCAGTCTCATTTCCATTATATTTCTCAGAATCTCATCAACATTCCTACCCTATTCCAGTTCCCTGTAAGGTTGTAAGACCTTCTTTGAGCTCACATAGCAATTTTTTTTCATATTTAGGTGTGCGTGTTTTTTTCCTCCCCTTTTTGGACTATTAATAAAAGTGCCTTATCAGTAGAGTTTCCCGTTCATATTCATCCAAGGCCCTGGGATTTCTGAGCTGAAATCTGAGGTCTAGAGACAACCCTTGGTGATGTCTTTAAGCATTATGCATTAAGTACCAAGCACAGTTGTTCATAGTTGTCATTTAAACACGCACACCATATTTTCCTTTTTGGAAATTAGAAAAGAAATCTTATTTAAAAGGGCTGTTTTCCAGATCAAAGTGTAGTGAGGGGATTATTCCTTCACACTTATTTAGGGAGACAGGCTAAGGAACATTTAATCTAGCCTACAAATAGGTTCTAGAACAGATCAAGCCTGAATTCTAAGTGTCTGTGGGCTGCATGAGCCTTATGTTAATTAAATAGGAGATGGAACAGGCTGCAAAACAAAAGCTACCAAATGACTGAATACTTAACACCAATACCCTGTTAATAAGCACTCTTAGAGCTAGTGACCCAGAGCTAAAAGACACAGCCAGCTAGAGATGAGGTCTCTTTTATATGTTAGAACAGAGAAACTGGAGTATTTAAGCAATGAACTCATGTTCCTAATCTTCATCAAGCAAGGAGGGAACAACCCATAGACATCAAGTGTTACACTGACAAAAAATAAAAAAATACCAATTAAAAAATTACAATCCAATTAAAATACCAATTAATTGCTAATTACAATACCAATTAAAATACTTTTTTAAAAAATATATTTAGAAACTTTATTTCTGCCCTACTTGGCAGAAATAAAGTTTCTATTTTTTTTAAAACCACCACAATATTAAAAGCCATTAGGTTGCATTAAGATGTAGGAGATTATCACATCTGCAAATCCTGCTGGCATAGATGCAGGATTGTAAAGTCAAAAATGGGTGTTATCACACAGCAGAAGCCAGGTGAGTGCAACCTGTCTGCAGCCCAGACCCCAACCGTGCTTATCCAGCAGCTTTTCAAAAATGGCAAGCTCCAGGTTGCACTAACCTGGCCTCAGCTGTGTGCGATAATACCCGATTTTGACTTTTTTTTTTTATCCTGCATCTATCCCAGTGGGATTTGCAGGTGCCATAATCTCCTCAGTCATGCTCATAGATGACTCATAGAAATCAATAAGACCTAAATGAATAATGATGATTAGCTTATTCAATTGGCTCCCTTCCACTGACTCTTGGTGGATCTACTGCAAGAAGACTAAGAGCCTTATCACATTACAAAAGTAAAATGAAGAGTCAGAAAGATCGAAATAGCTTTCTGCTTTCCTTCCCACTTGACATCGTAGAACTTGGCTTTTGCCAAATTGATTTTTCCAGCAGGACAAAAAGCACAATTTTATTATCATCTCCATCAGGAATAGAATGGGAGTGCTTTGGGAGGCATGCAGAGACATAAATAGAAAGCCACTTCTATCTTGCTGTCATCTTACTTTTGTAATGCAGTAAGGCACTACGTTTGGCACCCAGCCCATTGTCTTTCTTTCAAAATCATGTCATTAATTGTTTTTAAACTGGATGACCAGAAGTAAAGGCATATATAGGGTTCTTGCAAAGATGTATAGGAAAGAATATTTTGGGAGTGAAGTTTGTTATCTGTAAATTAAGAAAAACAAAATTGCTAAAATGTTGTAGTTGGTAGAACTATACAAAACTCACCTCTTAGCATCATGTTGTACTGACTCCTAACTGCTTCTGAAACAAATCAAGGTGCTGGTTTTCTCCTAAACTCAATCTCGGAGCCTGTTTATGTTAAGGCTTCTCCAACCTGCTGCCTGCCAGATGTGTTTGACTATAGGTCTCATCAACTCAACCATGTTGGTGTTGTAGTGAGATATGTCATCCAAAAAGTTATTTTCCGAGCTTCTGCCAGGTACTATTTAGGTTTTTTCACTTAATTAAATGGCTCAGTTGAAACCTCTAGCACAGTGATGGTGAAACTTTTGGGGACTGAATGGTATTCCAGCACCAGGTGTTACCCGGTGCCAGTGCCAGGACCTCCGGGGGGTGGTGGAACTTCTGGGGCAGAACATCTCCGGAGAGAGCTGAAGCTCCAGGATAGCTAGGAAGAAAAGGAACAGGCCTCTTCCACAATCCCTGTGTGCTCTGAAAAATTGCTTCATGTGCCATTGGTTCGCCAACATGGCTCTAGCACCTTTTAACTTCAGTCTCAATAGATTAAACAGAATGTCACCACTGCATCCTTCTTGGGTTTAAGCTTCACCTGTGGGATGTCTCACTGACAAAACTCAGAACTTTGTCAGTCAAAAATAAAAAATATAAAAAATTTCAATCACATGACTGTTGCATGTGCTTCGCTGCAAGGAAGAAAGTTTTTCTGTTTAAACTGGGCATATTTTCAGGTAGCAGAAAATCCCCTCAGATTAGTGTCTCATTTTAGTTAGCATTGATGTGAAACATCTGAAGTTTATGGTTTGAAAGGAAATTCAGCTCCAGCTGTCTGTCAGAATTTGCATCAGGATGCAAAACTTGCCTTGCCTGTTCTGGAACTTCCCACCCATGAGGGGAAAATAGGGGATCATGGATTAGACCCTATGACTTACACTCCAATCCCCTGTGGCTTGGCATGGAAAACCAAATGCTGAGCCCAGTTTTACAGGTGAGAAAAAACCCACCCTCTCTCTTTTGGCTGCACAGAAGGGAAACAGAAGCTCCTGCCAGCTGCACCAACCTGGAAGGAAGGGAATTACAGATAGAGCTATGAAAAAAGAAATAATCACAGTGATATTTTTGCTCAAGTGCAGTGCAGAAAACCTTAATGAGCTCATTATTTTTTATGGGCTGACCTAGGTTTTTGCCATCTTTACTTACCAGCCTTCTTCTATTCATTTAACAGCACCATACAATGGCCTAAGAAATCAAGGCAATCCAATAGAAAAGGTAACACCCCCATCTTGGAAAAGTGAAAAGGTTTCACTGGTCAGTATGAGCATTTCAGACTATTTGTTCCTCTCCTTTCTCCCACCACAAATGGATTGTATCTGTGCAAATACTTGGGTATTGAGTAACCACAAATCCTTTTGAAAAATCCTATAGATATCAATGGGACAGAGAGATTTCCAGACTGATCTAGGCTGTTGTTACACTGTAGCATTATACTTCACTAGGGCTGCATCTGCACTGCTGAAATAATGCAGTTTGACATTGCTTTAACTGCTGTGGCTCCATCCTATGGAATCTTGGGATTTGTAGTTGGTTGTGGCAGCAGAGCTCTCTGACAGAGAAGGCTAAATATGTCACAGAACTACAAATCTCAGAATTCCATAGCATTAAGCTGTGGCAGTTAATGCAGTGTCAAATTGTATTAATTCTGCAGTGCAGAGGGAGCCCTAGTGAAGTGTTACTTCTCATGATGTAATTCCATGGTTGTTGTCAGATACATGTCCACTCCTCTTTTTTTGCCAGCTATTTGTAGTAATTTCTTGGACTTGCACTAGGGCTTTTCTTACTTAAAAAAACCAACAGACATTTTATTTGGGTTCATTGAGTTAAATCGACAGTACCTAGCTATGCTTTGAGTCCTTTCTTTCTTTCTTTCTTTCTTTCTTTCTTTAATAGTATAATACAGTATAGTATAGTACAGTACAATAAACGTGAGCCAGCACACTGAGAGTTGAGCTAGAACAGGGGACCAGGGTTTGAATCTCCACTTGGCCATGGAAACCCACCTTGGCCACTTCACACTCTCAGTCTTAGACAAAGGCAATGGCCAACACCTTCTGAACAAAGCTTATCAAGAAAACCCTGTGATAGGCTTGGCTTATACCTGCCATAATCTGGAAATAACCTGAAAGCACATAACAATAGAAGTATGTGTACATCAGGGTTATGGCTGCAGAATAGTACAGGAAACATGTAGGACTCATTCCCACTACCTTATCAACCAGATCGCAAATAAGTTTGAACCCATTTAAATGACTCTGGTTTGCACTTGAACCAAATTACTGAAGTGATTTGGGGAGGGGGGGCATGCGCTAGACCCATTTAACCCACATCTTTTTGATGCTGATTTTTTTTCCCCACATCTTTTTGGATAAATCAATTTATCCAAATTGATTTAAATTTGCCATTTGGCAGGCTGGTGTTGTTCCATTTTGAATCGATTCATTCGTGAATGTGAACCACAAGTGGGTTATTTTATTTTATTCTGCAACAAGAAAATGCTATTGGGGCAAATGTAGCGTGAACCATGCTCTGCTGCCGAACCGATCCATCAATTTGGTTCGCAAAGCAATTTATTTGTAAGTGGAAATGTGGCTGTAATTCCCTTGTTGCAACAGCTCCCATCGCTGCTCTGTTTTCAGGCAGATATTCAAAGTGCTGGTTATGCCTTACAAATCTGTAAAAAATACAGATGGTGTCTGGACTATATTGAAGAATCTATCTCCCAATCTAAGCCTGAATTTTAAGATCTATCTCTTAGTCCCACTGTCTTCACAGGTTTGGTGAGGACATGATTCTATGATTCTAGGACATGAAAGAAAGCCTTATCAGCGGCTACTCCAAGACTATAGAATTTCCTCCTGTAGAAAACTCAGTTGGCCCCCTCCCTGCTTTCTTCCAACCAGTCGGCAAAGTCCTTATTTAGAGAGGCCTTTGGCCAGTAGCTTGTGGTAGGTGTCTTTTAATAAGTATGTGCTGTACTTTTATTGCTTATTTAATTGATTTTTAAATTTCATAATTATTAGATTTTCACTTGTACTTTGCTTTAATCTGTGTTGTAAGCCACCTTAGGTACCATGCCAGGCAAAAGAAGGGATATAAATTAAATTAAATTAAAATTAAAATTTAAAAATACAGAAAGCCCACATTAGTTTTATACTCAAAATCAGGGCCATGTGACCCTCCTGATGTTGCTGAACTGCACCTTCAAGCATTCCCTCATCACTGTTTAAGATGGCTGGAGATGCTGGGAGTTGCAGTCCAACAGCATCTGCTAGGGTGCACATTTCAAAGATGAAAACTGTCTGGAACAGGGAAAGGCAACATTCCACTCCTTCATCTGCTGAGTTAATATTGGCTGCTCTGAATCCAGTATATTTCCGGGTTTTCAAAAACTGACATGACTGCTGCATGAATAGGGCTTGTGTGATAATGTCCCCAGTATTACATTATATTGACATATAACTGTTTCAGGGACAATTCAAAGTGCTGGTTTTCACCTGCCAAGTCTTAAACGGATGAGCACAGGGTTTATTTTAAAGCCTTTTTCCAGCCTGCTGTCTTCCAGAAGTTTTTAACCATAGATCTCATCAACCCCAGGCAGCAACCAAGCTAGTGGGGTAGTGGTGTTCTCAGATATGTAATAGAAAAAGGTTTTTTCTCAGGCTCTGCCAGGTTGCACAGTTTAGGTTTCTTTGCTTAAGTAAATGACTCAATTAAAACATCTGTTGTTGTTGTTGTTGTTGTTGTTGTGTGCCTTCAAATTGTTTCCTACTTATGATGATCCTAGGTTTGAACCTATCATGCAATTTTCTTGGCAAGATTTGTTCAGAGAAGGTTTACCATTGCTTTCTCCTGAGGCTGAGAGAGTGTGGCATATCCAAGGTCAGCCAGGGAATCGAACCCTGGTTCCGATAATCATAGTCCAACACTCAGACATCTACACCACACTGGCTCTCTCATCTTTAAATTGCATTCTCAGTAGATGAAACAGGATTCTATCATTATGTTCTTCTTGAGGAAAAGCTTGTGGAATGTCTCACTGGCAAAAACCCAATAACTTAGTAAGTGGAAAATAAAAAAAAAAGATAATAACTTTATCTGACACAGATTTTGCCTGTGCTTACCCGCAAGGAAAAAGTTTTTTCTGTTTAAACTGAACATATTTTCAGGTAGCAGAAAATCCCCTCAGATTAGTGTCCTATCCTAGTTAGCACTGATGTGAAGCATTTGAAGTGTATGATTTTGAAAGAAATTTGGCTCCTGTCAAAATTTGCATCAGGATGCAACTATAATATATGGATGGATAATGAACTTGGATTATGTTATGATTATAAAGACAATGATTATAAAATGATTTTTTTGTTTTTACAAAATGATGTACAGTTTTAGAATGTTCTAACTGTAATATATGGCTTGTCAATGGAAATATACATGGGATTAATGGGAAATATATGTGATTATGATTTTAAAATGTTTTTTTTTATAAAATGATATATGCTTTAGAATGTTCTAACTGTAACATCTAGAAGGAAAATGGAAATATATGTGGCTAAAGTGACTGGGTTTTGGAAAATTTTATAATTAAAATGATGTATTGTTGTTATAAGACATTAGAAAATTACTTAAAATGTAAAAAGGGACTATAGAGAAAATTTTGTATGGATGTTTTATTCATAAGTGTTTCATTAGTGATAGATATAAGTATTAAAACATTGTTTGACCCAAAAGACTTGTGGAAGAATTTAATACCAATGGAAATAGCTGAAACACCTTAATGATTCTTTGTTGATGGAAATGGTGATTTGTGATTTTGATAATTAGTGGGAAGAGGTTACTGGAAGAAGTGAACTGTTATAGTAGTAGACAGAGGAGCTATTAATAATTATGTATACTGTACTTATAAACACCATCAGGAATATCAGTTTTTTATCTTTCTCTTTTCCTTTTTTCTGCTTTGTATTTCTTTTTTCTGCTTTGTATTTCTTTTCTTTTTCATTTTAATTCCTGAAAGTTTTATTGTATTTTAAAATAAATGTTAAAATTTAAAAAATAATTGAAACAATTGAAAGGAGTAAATTATTCAAGTCTCCTACTCCAAGTCTCAAGTCAAGTCTCAAGTCTCTACCTTCAAGTCTCAAGTTGAATCTCAAGTCCTTGCAAGATACTTCTAAGTCAAGTCTCAAGTTGAATCTCAAGTCTGGGAGCCAATTTAAACAGAAAAAGGAGGTGGTGGTGGTGGTGTGCGTGTGCACGTGTGGAATTTCAATAACTGGAAAGTCAAAAAAGATGTGCTCAAAGTTAGGTTAAAAAATTATTGGAAGGGATCAGCAACATGCTAGGCAAAGGGCTTGAGGCAGAATTGGAGCTGCTGAGTGGATCTCAACCCCCACCTCAAACCCAATGCCTGACATGTTTGCTTTTTCTGAATGAAGTTAGGCCTGCAAGTCCATTTCTAAAAACATACAAGCCTTAAGTCAAGTCAATGCATCATTTATTGCTGAGTTGAGTCCAAGTCAATTCATTGAAATGACTTTAGTCCAACTTCAGTCCAAGTCAACAGACTGAGATCTACACCAGTGCTTGAAAGGCACATTACATACCACAAACACACACAATCAACACAATCAATTACACACCACTCTACTCTCTGGTCAGCAAAAGCTGAAGCTCTGTTTAGACAAGAAGATCTTTGCCTGCTGGCAAAAAGACAACAAAGGTGGAGCAGATCAAATCTTCCTTGGGAGGAAATTGTAAAGCCAGCAAGAAGGGTTTGTTCTCTTCTGTTTCCTCTCCAGCCAAGGGTGGGATGGTGGTGGGGTGGAAGAAAAGCCCTCTCCTGAAGATTGTAAGACTTGGACAAGTTCATACAGGGAGATACAGGCTTTCCAATATCCTGAACTTAAGCCATATAGGGCTTTATAGGTCAAAACTGGCACCCTGAATATTAGATGTCATGGCTAAGATCTATTATAGCCCCTCCTTTCATTAAATGGTATGTAATTTTGACAGTAATCGCAAGCAATTTAACTTGTGTGTAACTCTTATTGACTTCAATTTGACAGATTAAAATTTTACTGAAGAAAAAGCTACAGCACTAGAGCTTTCTGGCTGAGGATTACAAATACCTCATGAAACTACAAATCCCAGGATTCCATAGGATGGAATCAATGCAGTTAAAAATGCTCTCAGCACCCTATAATCACATAGTGTGAAAGAGAGCTAATATAAAGGAGACAAGGAAGAAAATCAGAAAATAGCCAAAAGGTAAATATGGAGGTGATTTCCTGCCCCTTTATTATTTCAGCAAAAGCAAATACCCTGCATAATTCTCCATGTAGGCATTTAAGTGCACAAATGACTTCCCTGTACAGTTATTTCAATGATTGTTTGCATTGGCTGTGGCTTATATGTTATGATGGTGTTACTTATGTGCACAATGTGCTCTTTTTATCTTATATGCTGACCCTCTCTTGAACCTACATTAACTGTGGTCCAAAACATGGTTTACATGCAGGTGCAAGCTCAACTTTGCATTTTGCTGTCTGTGAATGGACTTAGAAAAAAATATAAAGTATATGCAACAAAAACACATGGTCATTACCGGGGAGAGGGAACAAAACTATTCATTGTTGTTAGAAAAACTTGGAAAGGTTCTCTCTCCCCCCCCACTCCCCCCCCCCCCCAATTAACTACTAGAATCCCTCATCAAATGTGTCCAAGCTCTGGTTATGAGACAAAGATTCTTGTTCCAAAATGTATGTTCATGTGTGTGAGAGATTGGTGGTGGGGAGGCTTTTGCAACCACTCTTGCCTTGACCGTGGTCTTTGTCATGTTTACTTGCAGGAAGTGACTTTTTTCAAAATCAATGATCTGAAATCTGAAATGGTACAATTTATTCTCCCATCAAATGATTCCCACCTTCTCATTCTGCTTCAGGTGTGGTAGAATGAGCGTCAAAGGATCTCTGTTCTTTATCTATAGGTGTTTGAACATTAGAGTCCCAACATACCTATTTTGTTTTCTTTGAGCAGCTAGAGGTTATTAATTTTTATTTTCCAGTACAATTAACTACATACAAATTAGTACATTTTTCAAAGAAGTAATAGTTTTTATTACAGAAAAAGACTCAAAAGGAATACAGTGTTTTTGCAGTTTGTAAAGAGCTGATTGAGAGAAAAAATTAGTAACAATCTTAAAAATACTCGCACTTCATTTATTTTTTTACCACCTGAAAAGTGCCTGTGCTTATGTCGCAGATGGCAAGAAAGTACAGTCATTTTACACAACTGTGCTAAAGTAATTAGTATGTTCCAGTAAGCCTTGCAATTGTTGCAGAAACCACATCTGTACATCACATTGTGGCCAATAAAACTCACATCATCCTTTTAGTGGGAGTGTACTAATGAACTTTTTAAAATGGCATTTAAGGAAGATATAGTCCTTGCATTAAATATGCATCCAGTTCAAACCAAATCAGAGAAATACAACTCTGTTTCTTTTTTCCAGTAATAGCCACTCATATTTACCTTTGGCCCCAGCACAGATATTAATTTCTTGATTCCCCCCCCCCCCGCCCCCAATTTTCACATATGTTAACACTTACAAAGCTGTTTTTATTCACAGTCAGTGAAACTATACAACCTGGCAATGGACATACAATAGTTATTATTACTTGTATTCTATATGGCACTTAGTTATGTTGTGTAACTAAATAATGTCTCACCCGAGCCCAGCCCATCATAAGAACCAGCTGCAAATGGGTGAATGAGGTTTGTTCAGTTTCCAATCTGGAGGATGCTTCCACCCCACTCCCACCAGTGAATTGGCCTGGGACAAGGACTTGAAATGGGATCCTGCTTTTGATTGTCCCATCCTCACTCACTGAAGGCTGAACTGACCTCCTTCATCCAGTTGGGCTGCTAACTGTTAATGTGGGTTGTGGTAGCATTTATGCCATCCTACAATAAGACTACATAGTGTTACTGAATGCAGAGCAATTATAGATCCTCAGTTCTAGACTACAGACCTGTAATTGCAACACTGAATGACAGCCATTATCTCTTTTCACTAGAATATTTCCTATTTAACTGATAACTTAATTAATTTTAGCTACTGTAGTCGGTTCTTATCTCTATTGAGAGGTGACAAATTGTTTGCACCAAATATACCAGCTAACTGAGAAGGCACTTGACAAGTTTATTTGAACTTCCACCATCATAATCAAGGACTGATTTTTTTCCCCTTTCTTTCCTTCTGCAGTTGTGTGCAATGTGGCTTGATAATTTTCAAAACCTTAAAAACTTCAGTTTACTTTCATACATTTGCAATCATATTTTTTTAAAAAAATTACAGAAAGATTCAGAAAGTTAATTACAGAAGCATACCTGTGTAATACATGGCTAATTATGGACAAAACCCAACATTATGCTAGCTGGCTTCCACTCGTACACATGTGAATGAAATCACGATACTTCGGATGACAATAGTAGAATTACAAAAAGTGACACTGCTTGGAACATAGCGACATTATCCAATCACACCCCTCTGATTTCTAGATTCTTGGATAAAACCTGCATCATTGATGGTCCAAAATTCCTGTTGGTGACACCTTATAGACTGCAAAACCTATCATTCAGGATTCAGGGTGGCTTACAAAAGTTAAACATTTCTAAAACTTCATATCATACAAAACTATCAATAGAGTTAAAACCAGTTTAAACCAGTTTAAACCATATCCATTAACAAGAAAACAACAAGTAGACAATAAAGCACATTATGCAAGGTTGTTTCCCCTTGTAGAATCAGTAAGCAATCTAACATGCTATGACTCTACAAATGTGTGATCCTTCAGATATTGTTGGATTGCAATGTCCCTTACCCTCCCCCCCTCCTGTGACTGTGCTTGCTAAGAATGATGGAAATTGAAGTCCAATAACATCTGGAAGGCCACACTCCCAACCATGTTGCACTACATTACACTTCATGGGCACAGCAAATTTTGGAGTCACAAATATATCATGAGCAGATGCTAGCCCAGGCTTTGAGCCAATGTGCTGAAAAACTGTTTCTATTTTTATAAATATGTTCAGAAATTTAAAATGCATTTTTGGAGGGAAAAGAAAGAAAATTATCCCTTGGGCTGAGATTTCTGCATGACAAGTTTCAACCAAGAGGAAAGTTTAAGATACAGCCAAGTTATAAGCCCCACAGAGAAGGGTGGTGGAGTGAGAGGGATGGCTCCTAATGGAGAAGCTGGCACTGAGCTAAGGGTATGACGACAAACATCATGCTAAAACAACAGCATCACATGAACAAGAAGCTGTCTCGGCCTCATCTACAGCAAAGCATTTGGCTTCTCTTCCATGTTAGGACTTGTCAAAGTCTATCAAGAGTGTTTAAGAAGAGGGAGAGTTTGCTTTTAAAAAAAATTTTGGCACCACCTATATATACGTCCACTCAGAACTGAATACAACAGGGCATACTTCCAAGTAGGCTTAGAATTCTCTTAGCTTGAGACATGGTCAATTACACTACCCATTTTTCTTTTCTCTGAACATTTTATAACAAAAGTAGTGTGATTCACACTGCAGCATTCACACTACAGAATTATGGCATCATTACTCCACTTTGACTGCCATGGTTCCATCCTATGGAATGCTGGCATTTGCAGTTCGAGGAGAGGTATATGTAGTTCTGAGACAGAGACCTCACTAACTCATTGCATGGTACAGAAAGGCACAAAAATCCGAGGGCTTTAAGCCTCACAAAGGATTCAAGATAAACTGGATCTTAAAGGTAGTAGCTTTTTGTCTAGTTAATGGAATTCAAAGTTTATTTCCTGGACTAAATCTTGCAGTCCCCATATGGCCAGAAGGAAGAGGGCTCCATCTGTATGAATACCCATCCATACCATTTGAACTGAGGACAACAACTACAACATCTTGACCAAATGCAGGGCTATGACTAACAAGCTTCGAAAGCTTGCAACATGTATAAAGTACATTTTGGTTGGCCCAATAAGAAGGGGAAGCATAGTAATATATGGTGTGAAAGAATTTCAAGAAACAGAACCCAGAATGGAACTATGTGTGCGGGATATGCCTTCATCCTCAAAGATGGGACTCACCAAGTCTAGATCACACTATATATTTTTTTCTGAATATCCATTTCTTCTATGTAAGTGATGTTGCCATTCATTCCGTGAATTCAAACAAATCACAATATAGTTGACAATTCTACAGTGAAGATAAACCCCCAGTGGCAGTCAGTGTCTTGGGTCTCTCTGGTAGAAGTTTGAAGGAGAAAAGCTTTCCTTCCAAACACACAGGCATGTACACACACATACACCCACACTCACCTACCAATTGGTAAGTGCCATTAAAACTTTCTCCCCTCTTTTGTTCTTCCATATTACTGCATACATTTAAGGAAGGTCCCATCTGCCTGCAGAAACAATGCAGTTTGACACTGCTATGTGTCTACTACTAGCTCAGTGCTATGGAATTCTGGCATTTGTAATTTTGTGAGATAGTTAGCCTTCTGTGTCAGAGAACACTGATGTCACAACAAATTACAAATCCTAGGATTCCATAGCATTAAGCCATGGTAGTTAAAGTGGTGTCACACTGCATTATTTTAGCAGTGCGGATGCAGCCTTGGGTATCTGCAAATTTTATTCATTCATTCATTCAATATGCCAACTGAACTCAAGACGGCGGCACATACCAGTTCAATTATAATGTCTCCAGCCTGAAGAATCTTAAGGTTTGTCATCTGGAGAGATATCAAGGTCCCTTGAAATGAGAGCGACTGGGCATTAATTCAGTTTAATTTTGTAATGTAGACAGACAATCAGGATAACTTGAGAACTATAGTTCATGAGAGTGGATAAGAGCTCCCTAGCAGATAAAATTAGTCACTACTCCCACTAATATCTCTACATATTCCAAGATATTTTCAGATGGAGACATAATGATTTAGGTGGAAGGAAACTGATATACCTCTACTGAGAAAATAACTTTTCTAAACACTCCAGGTTGTCTCCAGAATTGAGCAAAATGAGGCAGTTGCTTTAAGAAAGGGGCTCAGAAATGTGGGGAGCAATGACACCCCTTTACCACTCCATTCCACTGAGGGAAAGAGTTGTGGGTTCCAAACAACCTGTGTCATCCTCTCTAAGCTTGGCCTTAATAGGAAGATGCCTTGACAAAAAGTGCTGGTTTTGACCTATAAAGCGCTATAGAGCTTGGGTCCAGGCTATTTGAAGGACTGTATCTCCCTGTACAAGCCCACCAGAATACTGAGAGGCTCTTCTCTCTGTTGCATGACCCTCTTAGGTGTGTTTAGTAGTAACAAGAGAAAGGGCCTTCCCAGTGGCTACTCCCAAACTTTGGAACTCTCTCCCTGGAGAGGCCTTTCGATACCATCCTTTCGATGCCAGGTAAAGACGTTCCTGTGCAGGCAGGCCTATTAAGCGGAGAAGGGTTGGGTTTTTAATACTGGGCTATGCAAATTTTAATTGTTTGTTTTAATATATTGTATTTTAATTTATAACTGTATTAATTCTTAAAATTGTTTAATTGATTTTTTATTTTTATATTTATGTATTGTAATATTTTGTATTGTTTTTAAATTGTATTGTTTTATACTTGTTCGCCGCCTTGAGTCCCTGTATTGGGAGAAAGGCAGGATATAAGAAAATGATAATAATAATAGTGAAATAACATTCAACTACTGGTCCAATCACATTCTGTAGGTGGAACAGCAGAGAACGTCATCTTCTTGTCTCATTATGATAGTGCCTAATTATGATATTGCCTAGTTAGGTGGATTTTGCTTGGATTCTGGCCAAACCATCTTTGCCTGTTTATACCATTAGCTGGCCTGGATTCCCAGATTTCATATGTAAAAAGTAACTTGCTAGTAAAATAACATAACAAAGTAAAAGCCAAGATGTGCAGCTCCTGTTCTATCTTATTATCGGCAAGAGACAAACCTGTCATGGCCTTTCAGGTTCTTTAACTAAGGAATGAAGTCTCACAGCTATGGTTGACATTTGTATGGTTTGAAAGATTTGATATTGCAGAGCAACACATTATTTTTCAATTCCCAAAGGAAATGTCACTGTTTTACTGGGCTGAGGAGTCTTATTCTACTGTCTGCTTGCAAACAGTGCAGAGAAAGCAATGGGGCCATAGAAATGAATGGGCTTAATGGAAGAATGCAACAAAACAAGCTTAAAATGCAGTGCATGTTAAAAGCTTATAGTATTCCCTGCCTTGATCCATGGAGAGAGGTGGTTATGAAATAATAATAATAATAATAATAATAATGTTTAATGTACCATGGTTTGTGGGGTTGTTCTGGCACCTTTGGAGCTTAGATCTCTCACAGTGCTACCACACTACAGAAATAAAGCAATTTGACACCACTTTATCAGACCATACTGTAGAATCTTGGGATTTGTAGTTTGCCGAGGTATTCAGACTGGTGTATCAGAGAGGTTTGGTGACTCACCAAACTACAAATCCCACAATTCTTTAGGATATGCCAGCTAATTTGGTGTCAAACTGCTTTATTTCTGCAGTGCAGATGCACTCTCAGATTCCTGATTCTTTCTCTTTTACTTCATGAACACGTACCACAGAATCTGACTGTTCAGGGAACTGAGGGAATATTATGTATGCTTGTTGGGTTTCAAGAAAAATGCAAATACCCTTTTATCTTCCATGGACATGGAAACAAATACAGTGCCCCCACATGATGCACAGGTGTGCTACACTCAGCTTTCAGCTTATGGTGAAAGCTGCACGATGGAAGAGGCAATGACATGCACGCCTGTGGCATGCACACCATATGCGTGCATGAGCCCCATTGTTTTCAACGGGACTTGAGCATACGCAGTATTTGCCTTACGCAAAGAGGTCCGGAACAGATTCCCGCGTACAAATAGGGTACACTGTAGACACTATCCAGAATATCTTTGAGGCCTAGTGGTTACAAAAAGAGAATTAAGTGCTGGAGCACCTCTTGAATGCCAAATGTTCTAGTTTGAGGCCCTGGCATCACTAATAAAAACACATATATATGGTAATTTAAAATACCACGCCAGTCTTTGGAGAGTAACTTCCAGACAAAATTGATATTACTGGGCACTGGGCTAAATGGTTCTATCTAAAATGGGGATGCTTCCAGTGTTCTCCCTAAAATCCTTATTTCTCATACTAGTGTTGCTCATTTCCTCATTTATGAATACTGTCACTGAATATAAATCACATCAGCAACTCATGAAGACATTGCAATTATACAGAGTCTCAATTCATCCCAGGATATGTAGTGAAGTGTGAAGTGCTAATAATATTAATTTCCTTTTCTCTGTGTTGATGTGATAAGGAATAAGCAGCCACCACAGGAAATGGGCAAGCATAGTTCAAGTGCAATGTTTATTATTGTGAAATCTTATGCTAAAATAGCATTTCCCATAATGTCTATGCTTGTTAATTGAGTATATTTCTCTTTTATACTCTTTTATACTTTTCTAGACCTTTGCTGCCATCATTGGCCTGCTTGTACCAGAAAGATCTGAATAAAGCTCTGTATACACCAATACATTGATTCTTAGGGATACAGAAAAAGTTCCTTCATTTTGCATTTTTATGGTATCTCACTGAATCTGTACTTCACCAGCCAATATGTGACCCCAAATCTAGTTTTATACATTGATATTTGGACTTTCCCAAACTCTTCAATGTAGTTTTCAGACAACATACACATAGAGAAATGCATATATCAAATCCATGTATATTATTATTATTATTATTATTATTATTATTATTATTATTTCTTATATCCCGTCTTTCTCCCAATATAAGGACTCAAGGCAGCAAGAGAAAGGATATGAAACATTTTGAATTCTGATAAGGATTATACAAGAGGAAACAACCTTTCAGATATTCTGGAAGTCCAGATATCCTGTTGTCCAGCCTTTATATTAAGGCACACTGCTTACACAAAATGTATACATTGAAGTTTATATATTTTTTAAAAATCACATAATTTGACAGAAATGCACATAAAAATGCATATCTTTTCACGTGGACATAATTCTTAATTATTTATTTGCTAACTGAATAGGAAATGCCATTGAACAAACCTTTCTTCTTGTTGTTGTGTGCCTTCAAGTCATTTCTGACGTAAAGTTAACCTATCACAGGGTTTTCTTGGCAGAATTTGTTCAGAGGAGGTTTACCTTGCCTTCCTTTGAGGGTGAGAGAGTGTGGCTTGCCCAAGATCACCCAGATGGTTTCCATGACCAAGTGGGGATTTGAATTGTGGTCTCCCAGGGACCTAGTCCAACATTCAAAGGACTACATCATGTCGGTTCTCTGTAACAAATTTAGGGTGAGAAAAAGAAAAGGAAATGAAACCAAATTTGGTTGATTCATCCATCTCAAATTTCTGCCCTCATATAGTTTTCCCAATATAAATTTTCCTAGCATATTTGTTACTGCTGTTTTACTTGGTGAGCCCCCAAATTGGGCACAAAAGAAACTAAGGTTGCATCCACACTGTAGAAATAATCCAGGTTAACACAACTTTGAAGTGCCATGACTCAATGCTACTTCAGCATGTGCACTACATTGTGCTTTAACTTTGTTTTTAAGAGTACAGACAAAAGATGGTAGAGTAAGGAGAAACTCACAGAGGGGATGCATACATAAATGGTAACAAAATAAATTAAATTGGTTCATACGTAGGCCAACGTCAAAACTGTGAACTTGTTCCAGTGTTGGAAATGTAATATTCACTTAGCAGTCTTACACCATGATCTGTGATTATAACCCAAGGCTCAAATATATTGGCTTCAGATAACAGAGGTTCAGAAGATTACTGAATTAATGGTAAATGACAATTTAGCAGTTCTCTATAATTATTCAGAAGATGACAGACAGAAGACAACCTGACTCTTAATTATGAACATGTTAATTTCTGCAAAAGTCATTTATGCTCACTGTTGGAAATCCCCAAGTATTCTTCCAACATAGTGTAATGCCTTGTGGAAGTCCTTGGAATTGTATTAATAGAAATACTTCAAAGAAGGTTTGCACTGTATCCCTCTGGCATTTGGTGTTTGGTTGCCTACCTGCTCCTTATTTCCACATCACAATTCTAAAATTTGGCAAGGTATAAGCAGGAGGTAACATCCTAGCTGAGTTGAAGGGCAGAAGAATCATCCCAACTACCAACAGATGTTGTCTGGTCCTCAGTTAATTCATAGTACAAATAGAGACTGTCCTTAGTCAGACTCAGAACTGCTTTAAAATGGGTTATCTTTAGCTGTATCTGCACTGCAGAAAGAATCTGGTTTCTTTAACTGCCATGTCTCCATGCTATGGAAGTCTGGGAACCATAGTTTGTTGTGGCACCAGAACTCTCTGACAGAGAAGGCTAAGCATCTCACAAAACTACATTTCCCAGAATTCCATAGGCTCGAGTCATGACAGTTCAAAGCAGTGTCAAATTGGATTGTTTCTGCTGTGTGGATGGAGCCCCAGGGCTCATTCCCACTATGATTTAAAGTGAATTGCTGATCGGTTTATATGACCATCGTTCTCATTTGAAACTGTTTCTGATCCTAGTGTGATTGATTTCAATTGTGATGAAGCGAGGCAAACACAAAAAAAACCCCCCTCTTTCCCGACTCTAGTTCTTTTGTGGTTCTTTTGGAAATAATTGATTCCGGAGTGTGTTCAACAAGTGGGAACAACAGATCTGAATTG
This sequence comes from Urosaurus nigricauda, assembly GCA_034509955.1. Taxonomy (NCBI): domain Eukaryota; kingdom Metazoa; phylum Chordata; class Lepidosauria; order Squamata; family Phrynosomatidae; genus Urosaurus; species Urosaurus nigricauda. Next base: position 351,293,711 of record JAOEGL010000001.1, on the reverse strand, counting down.
CATCATTCTGGAGGGGAGGGATTAATGACAGAGGGGTGTTTACCACCCCTCCTCAGTTTTTGGTAGATCCACCATCCCACCCCACCCCCCAGCATGTCCTTTTGGCTTGTGGTGTAATCTAGGGGTGTATTTTTTAAAAAAATAAAATTCATAGAAGATTCAATTCATTGATTTTGTACCTACATACAAAGGCAAGTAGTTGCAAAATCAATGAATCAAATCTTCGATCAATTTATTTTTTTGAAAAAAATCTATAAATGCGATGGAGCGATTTGAGGGTTTAGCACTGTGCTCCTGAGCAACTCTTTGGGGGAAGCACCTCCTGAGTGATGCCCAGCCAAGAGGCTCAGTGCTTGCCAGTGCTCTCTCCCCACCCAGAGCCCAGGCTCCCACTTATGTCACTGATGACACACAGATGATTAACATGCATTTTGAAGTGGTGCAAATAGTGGGGATGACAATCGTGCCAAAAAAGAAGTGATTACAAGGAAATAATGAAAAGATCCACTTTTTTGGAATCAATTTACTAACACGGAGTGAAGGCGAATCCCAAACTGGTTTAAATGCTCTTTAACATTTACATGAAACCACTGGGAGAGATCATCTGGAGGCATGGGGCGCGGGGTTATCAGTACGCTGATGATACCCAAATAGTCTTCTCTATGTCTCCGACTGTTGCAGTGACCAGGGATGGCGTCGCTCCTCTCGCGGCCTGTCTGGAATCAGTAATGGACTGGATGAGGGAAAATAGACTCAGTCTGAATCCAGAGAAAACGGAAGTACTCGTGATAGGTTCTCCCGGCCCAGGGATGGAGGTGGTTCCACCTGTCTTGAACGGGGTCACGCTCCCTGTGAAAGACACTGTACGCAGTCTGGGGGTGCTCCTTGACTCGTCGCTCCATCTTACTTCTCAGGTGGATGCGACAGTCAGGAGCACCTGTTTTCAGCTTCGGCTGATACGCCAGCTGCGTCCCTACTTGGACCGGGGGGACCTTGAAACTGTAGTACACGCTCTTGTAACCTCTCAGTTGGATTTCTGCAATGCGCTCTACATGGGGCAGCCTTTATATCACACTCGGAAGCTTCAACTGGTGCAGAACATCTCAGCCCGGGTGGTCACTGGCGCTCCCAGGGCCTCCCATATAACACCAATACTGAAAAACCTACATTGGCTGCCGATTCGCTTCCGGGCTCAGTACAAAGTGCTGGTCATCACCTATAAAGCCCTAAATGGCTTGGGTCCAGAGTACCTGAAGGACCGCCTCTCCCCACACAATCCGCCCCGCACACTTAAATCCACTGGGCAACAACTTCTAAGAGTTCCAGAGGCCAGACTTTCATCTACAACAAAGAGGGCGTTTTCAGCTTCAGCCCCAAGCCTCTGGAACTCGCTGCCCACGGAGCTTCGCTCGACCGCCTCCCTCAATATGTTTAAAAAAGGGTTGAAAACGTACCTGTTTGAACTGGCCTACCCTGACTCTCCCCCCTGATGTTATCTTATCCCTCCCTTATTATTATTATGATTGATTGTCACGTTACTGCGCCGATGCCCTGGCGAATTTCATATTGTTTTGTATATTGAATGTTTTAACTGTATACTGTTTTTTAACTTTTGTACCTGTACACCGCCCTGATCGCAGGAAGGGCGGTATAAAAATAAAGCTTATTATTATTATTATTATTATTAAATGTAAATGGGAATAAGCTCCCAGTGACACTTACTGCTAAGTAGACACATATAGTGCAGTGTAACTAGAAATGCAAATTCTACCTCAAGCATGAGCAGAAGTAAATACGTTAGATAGAAAAGTAACCAATGAGTGTGAGGTTGAATAGAACAAACTTCCTTCAGTAACCCATAGATACATGGAAACTCTGTCAACCTATTCCTTTTAGAATACCAAGGCTAACAAATGTCTGGGAATTGGGTATTTCCCTTGCTGGCATTTGCTATGAAACAGCTGGTTGCTGTTATTATGTACAAGACCAGAAGAGTGGTAACAGTGGAAAATTTGGGTCAATTCCTCAGTTTTAAAAGGCTGCAATTGTAATAAACCAATCTAAACTGGAAAAGCACCAGACACATAGCCATCATAGTTGCTGTAAGATGTTCACCAGACCCCTGGACATGAGGTTTTTAAAAAAACATCAATATACATTCAGCACCAGATTCCTGAGTTTCTTGGGAAGTGGCTGAAATACATGGAAGCAATACCTTGATGTGACGGAGACAAGGAGAACACGGCATTTTATCTGCATTTAAACAGATCATAGAATCAAAGAATCATAGAGTTGGAAGAGACCACAAGGGCCATCCAGTCCAACCCCCCTGCCATGCAGGAACTCCCAATCAAAGCATATCCAACAGATGGCCATCCAGCCTCTGCTTAAAAACGTCCAAGGAAAGCGACTCCACCACTTTTTGAGGGAGTGTGTTCCACTGTTGAACAGCCCTTACTGTCAGGAAGTTCTTCCTAATGTTGAGGTGGAATCTCTTTTCCTGGAGCTTGCATTCATTGTTCTGAGTCCTGTTCTCTGGAGAAGCAGAAAACAAGCTTGCTCCCTCCTCAATGTGACATCCCTTCAAATATTTAAACAGGGCTATCATATCACCTCTTAACCTTTTCTTCTCCAGGCTAACCATTCCAAGCTCTCTAAGTCGTTCATCATAGGGCATGGTTTTCAGACCCTTAACCATTTTAGTCGCCCTCCTTTGGACCTGCTCCAGTTTCTCCACATCCTTTTTGAATTGTAGTGCCTAGAACTGGACACAGTATTCCAGGTGGGGTCTGACCAAAGCAGAATAGAATGGCACTATTACTTCCCTTGATCTAAAATAAGATAAAATTGTTTTAAAAATGTTACTGTAATTTTTAAAAAAATAAAGTAATCTAGCTAAATATGTTGTTGTTGTTGTTGTTGTTGTTGTTGTGTGCCTTAAAGTCATTTCCGACCTATGGTGATCCTATTACAGAGTTTTCTTGGCATGCTACTTCAGAAGGGATATGCTATTGCCCTCCTCTGAGCCTGAGAGAATGTGACTTGTCCAGGATCACCCACTGAGTTTCAAGCAGGAATTCAAACCCTCTTCTCCAGAATCTTAGTCCAAAGAAGGGCCTCTGTTAAAAATTGTCATGTACAGCTGAGTTTGAAAAAGTTACCTTTTAGGGCTACCTTTTTCAGAAATCTTCAACTGGCTGTTTCTAGGAATTGTAGTCCCTCCAAATATATTTTCTAAACTCTTCTTCACAGGCAGGGACATGTGAAAATAAGAAGTTCTCCATCTGTCCCAGTGTTAAGTCATGAAGGGCTTTAAAGATCAAAACTAACACTTTAAAGTGAATTGGAGAACGAACTAAGTACTAATGCAGTTGGCAAATACAGGAGGAACTAGTACTTTGAACCAAGTCCAATTTTTAAATTGTCTTCAGAAGAAGTTTCATGTACAATGCATTACAGCTGTCTAATCTGGAGGTTACCTTTGTGTGGATCTGCACTATGGCTCTGTCAAAAAAGGATCACAGCCTAAGACAATGGGGTATTTTGCACCTTCAGAACTTGGAAAAGTTACCTTTTTAGACTCCAACTCTTAACTGTCCATGCTGGCTAGAGTATTATGAGTTTTGGGTCCAAAAGAAGTGACTTTTCTAAACATTGACTCTCAAGACTATAAATTGTTCCTAGGTGGCTGTCCATCCAAAGGAGAATGGTGCACCACAAACCTGCATAGATTCATGAACCAAACCCTAATTTGTATGGACTGAGCTTCACCCTATTAGCACTGGAACTTCACACTGAACAAATCTACATTGAGTTAAAATAGAAAACCTTAGATTCTTGTGTGGAGCTGAAGGCTTTCATGGCCAGCATCCATAGTTTTTTGTGGAGCTTTTGAGCTATGTGGCCATGTTCTAAAAGAGTTCCTTTCTGACGTTTTGCCAGCATCTGTGGCTGGCATCTTTCTCTGAAGATGCCAGCCACAGATGCTGGTGAAACGTCAAAAAGGAACTCTTTTAGAACATGGCCACATAGCCCGAAAGCTCCACAAAAAACTTAGATTCTTGCATATCATGAATGTTTAATTTGGGCCAAATATTATTTTAGCCTCCGTAGCATCCTACAAGTTGACACAAAATGGAAAGAAAAGCAGTATTCATATCAGTATATCCCCATTTGGTCATGGAAACCCACTGAGTGATCTTGGGCAAGTCGCACTCTCTCATCCTCAAAGGGAGGCAAATCTTGCCAAGAAACTCCCATGATAAGTTCACCTTAGTGTCACCAAAAGTCTAAAATGACTTGAAGGCACACAACAACTACAAAATAAGGGAATATGTGGACATCCATTGCTTGGAAAAGTTACCGGCTTGAAATATACATGCCAAAATCCCCATGGCCACTCTGGCTAGAAGATTCTGGGAGATGATGACCAAAAGTAACTTTTCAATGTTCTGGGAAGATTTCTAAGACTAGTCTTTCAACTGTCCATGGATTAATACAGAGGGGAACTGGTTACATTTCTCATGAAATGCCAGGCTGAACTGGTGAATGTTTACACTTTTGGGGCCCTAATATTAAGGACTGACTCACCAGATACCAAGATTTGCCTTCATGAATTACTGTGGGGACATACACAAAACAATCACTGTTGGGTGAAACAGAACAGCATGAAAAGCCAGCTTCCATCCATCTTAGGGGCATGGCGTACAAGCATCGCATGTCCCCAAGATGCCCAGAAGCTGCACAAGTGTTCAGACATAGGCCGGCTTACCCAGTAGCATGGCGTTTACATGCCGCACGCCTCTGCAATGGCTTGAAGCTGCCCATGGGCCACAACTGATGGGAAAAGCTGCTTTTTGCCAGCCCAAAAAGGAGCAGCTCTGTCCCACTCCTTTTTCGTGTGGCTGCAAGGCAGATTAGAGGCCATGGTATTTGTTTGCTGTGGCCCCAATCCATCTTCAGAAGGGGTCAAGCCATCCCTTCAGGGCCATCTGTTTCAGCCCTCATTCTCTTCACATCCATTGCAGAGCTCTCTAGTGGCATATTTCATTCACTCAAGCTATGTCTTGGACCCATAATTTGTAACTCCAAGAGACCTATGCAGTTGTGTGTTTTTCAAAATCTCCCAGACACGCTGCAGCTTTGCTTGTTCGTCATGGCTGATCAACTTGTCTTGCCTTCAGAAGGGCCAAATTAAGTGGTTGAATAACCAGATAATTGTGCCTAAGAGAGGAGTTGCTGATCCCACATTGCAACATATGGAATAAGAGCCACATGCTCAACATAATCTGCTTTGTAGTCATGCCTCTTCCTCCTGCCATATGCTTTTGTATTTAGACATAGCTCAAGTAGACTCTTTCCCACACAACTCAAATGATGTATTTCCAAGGGATATAACATTTTTATAACAGAACTACTAAGTGACTACAACACACACACACACACATTTTTCTAAAAATGCCTGCAGTAATTTATTGTGCAAAATTCAGAATCAATAATTTTTAGATATTCTAGGTAAATAACTGATACTGCTTTTTTTAGTCTTGATTGTATTGCAGTTCAATTAGTTAATTCAATTCTCCACAAAGAAGTAAGTTCATTTTCAGAAAGTGTTTATGACACATTTATGATCTTCCAGCACGCATTAAACTAGAGTCTGTATATGCAGATGTTACAACATACTCTAGAGTCCAAGAGATCTGATTGTAGACCAGAAAATGTTTGCATTATTTTGACACAGAAACGTTATTTGCCTCTCTGTGACAGTGGCTCAACAGTTTTCTTCTTCTTCCTCTTCCTCTTCCTTTTTTTTTTTTTTCCTTTCTCACACAACTCAAACTGGGGTACAACACACAAAAGTCTAAAATATAATTAAACTATCAAAAATTAAAACTTTTTAAAAACATAAACAATTAAAAAGAAAATAGAAAGTCCAGTGCATTAAGCAAAGTCCTTCACCCTTGAGCAATTAATTTTCCAAGACCTAAAAAAAAAGTTTGTACTTGCCAATGGAAAAATAGCAAGTACAGTGCCAATCTAACCTCTCTGAGAAGGGAGTCTGATGCAGCCACCAAGAGGTTCTCACCAGATGTAGCTGTGATGGTAGTGTGATGGAGAGAATGGCCTCCCGAGAAGATCACAGAACACAGGCAGATTTGTATGGAAAAATGTTTGTTGTTAACTGCCCTCAAGTCAGCCCTGACTCATGGCAACCTTGTAGATGAGACATCTCCAAGCTCCCTATTCACCAGATGTCTGCAAATTCATGCCCAGGAACTCTTTGACTGAGTCTATTCATCCGGTAGATGGTCTTCCTCTCTTTCTGCTGCCCTCTATATTCTGCCTTCTACATTTCCTAGCATTTTTGTCTTTTCTAGTGAGTCATGCCTTCTCATGTTGTCTCTTCAAATAACCTACTATAAACCTGCTCTTCCTCCCTTCCATCAACCGACGTGCATATCTTTTCCTGAAATTAATTGACTCCATGGAAAAGACATGTGGAGAAATCACTGGTAAAAAATAGGAATCTAACATTATTCTATCACCACCACTTTTTCTGTTTAATGCCTTTTGCTTCTATGCTGCTCTGAAAATGAGGCGGAGGGGGGCAGACTTATCAACAGATTGCTGTGCTAGGAAAAAATACCCAGAAAAAATACCTATCCAAAGCTGGCCTCATTCCCAGTACCTGGCATTGTGCTATCCTTAGTGCCAGGCAATTTGGGCAGGGCATTTTTAGGGATTTGGGGGGGGAGGGGTGGTGGTGGAAGATAATCTGTGACACTGAACTGTCTCCGTCTCAAAGATGTGGTGGCAGTGGGTGTGTACAAGAGTATAACACAGTGGAAGAGGAAGTCTCTCTCTATATATGTAGTAATAAAACCTAAACTAGTAGTCTGTGCAAAAGACTAGCTATGGTCTTGTCACCCTTGCCTTATTTCTAACCACAAGAACATAGAATGATGTTAGTAGCTCACAAAGTAACTCACAAAGTGCTCAAGATGACTTAGCAAATTGAATAGTTTATGGAGGTAACTGGCAGCTAGGAACCAGCCTGGAGTTCATTACTGCCTCAAGGTTTGTGAAGGGTGTGATGGTAGTTCAAAGCCAACTTTCCACGCCCCTATCAGCATTTCACTAAGACCTCTACAAACATAACAGAGCTTACATGACAACTGCTGACACAGCTCCAGCTAAACCATGAAGTCTCTTGTTCAAAATATAAACAGTAAAGTTTCATTTGTTTACACATGACTATCACCTTGGCATCCATAACTGATCCCAGCAACACACCCCATGTGAATCAAGAAACAATCTCAGTGGCAGATGCTCAAGCCTGAACTTGCAAAGATAAAAAGCTCACAAGAGAGGCTGAAGCAAAACTCTCCCCTGACAGATTAAATACTACTGTCATAAGCATGATTTGTAATTTAAAAATGTGAAGAAAACCCCAGAGGATAATCCAGGAAGTCAGTTACATCACCATGAAAATAGTGGCCCTAGGAAAGGTCAAGAACAATTTAACCTTTTTTTCACACTCTACTAAGTCCTCTACCAAGGTTTCTGAAGTACATCTATAGTCTTCATTTCCCTTCAGAGTGCCACAGGAAATGAGAAATGCAATACAATTCATTTCCTTTTGTAAGGGTTATAGCAAGAGATCTGTAGGTATATGGATCCTATTAACCAGTTCCCAGATAACACTGATCTGGAACACCAATCCATGTATGGATGGGACAAACAGCTGATAATATGCTATATGGGGTTTTTTTTAGGATGAAATTACCATTAGTACTTTATACAGCAGTTTTCTGCTACGTTCTGAAGAATAATAAATTCTTACCAAGGAACTGTCAAAACTCTAATTGAAAGTTGGACTTTATTTTAATGTAGACTTTGCAACTATGGGGCGGTACAGAATGCCGAAAAGGGGCGGTCTGCAGCCACCCCAAGAAGCGGCGAGATGGGGCCAGGGCTGCCTCACCCGCAGCCCCAGAGGCTCCATCCTGCTGCTTCTGAAGGCCGTGGGGAAGCGGCAAAGTGCCGCTTCCCCACAGCCTGAAAGTGGGGTGCAGCAGGCACCCTGGGTACCCACTGCAACCCGCTCTCCCCAGAGGTGCCAAGAGGAGAAAGGGTCTGCTGCTGTGGCCCCTTCCTCCTCTGGTCCTTGGCGTGGCCATCTAAAGGCTGCGCCAAGGACCAGGCGCAAAAAAGAGCTCCATTTTGGAGCTCTTTTTTGCACCACTGGTGCCCTCCCATGACACGATGTTGCCAGGCGCACACAGCATTGTCTAAACGCTGTGCACAACATCATGGTGTGCCCGTATGGATGCTGCACCCTCCCTAATCCTAAAGGCACTTTAATCCTAATCACGCCTCATAGTGCCTGTCTGTATCGGGCCTATATGTTTCATGATGATGAGAACAAACATTTTTATAATGCTTATGGCAATCTATGCCACTGCAGCCTTACCAAAAGGAAGCAGCATGCATGCACAATAACACTTTCTTACTGACTCTCCTGAGATTTGGCAACAGCCATCTGTGCTACACTCACATCATGTCATGTGCTCCACTCAGGATATTCCCTTGAAGACTATTCAAGAGGTTCAGTTGATGCACACTGTGGCAGCTAACTGGTAAATGGTGTTAAGATCACATTACTTAAATATTGAAAGAACTGTAGTAGTTGCAATTGTTTTCTGGGCTCAATTTAAGGAGTTGGTTCTATGCTTAAAAAGTTTAAAACATGTCTAAGGGAGTAGGGAGTTGTTATGAACCAGCCCAGTCATTAAGAGATATAGGAGAAGCTCTCTTGGGGAGAATGTCAGCTATGGATGCTTTCACACCCTGGAATTCATTTACTTCTGAATTACAATCTGCCTTCGCATTCACTGTTTTAAGAAATGGTGTCGCAATTTAAAAAAAAAATTAAAATTGGACTTTTAAATTGTCACAGAAGTTTTGTCCTTTTATTGTTTTGAATTATTCCCATTGCTTTTTTTAAAAAAAACAAAAACAAATCTTCATTGTATAGTTCCTTCAGTTTCCTTGTAGAAATGGGGTGTATAAATGCAAATTACTTTAAGGCAACCTTGATCCAGTGTATTAGTCTGCTTGATGTACAATTGGCCCTCCTTATCTTTATGAATTCTGTGTCCACGGAGTCAACCATTTGTGACTTGAAAATATTCCTCCCCAAAAAATTCCAAAAAAGAAACTGGTTTTGTTATTTTACTACACAACTGTATATAAAGGGGCTTGAGCATCCATGGATTTTTAGTATCTACAAGGAGTGGAGTGGGAATGGGTCCTGGAACCAAACCACAGCAGATACCAAGTGTCCACTGTAACAGCTGTTCCTTATTTACTATATTTTGTTTAGGAAATTTCTATACTGCACTTCAACATATTTGTTCCAGAGTGATAAATATGTATAATCAAATCAAGATATCACTCAAATAATACAGATTAAAATGATTGATTAAAACATTTCAACCAAAAAGTGGAAAAATCAGATTTTTCTTCAAATGCTTGTTTTGAACTCTTGACTAGGGATGTAACTATTCAAACTATTTTGAAGGGAGCCCTGGAGGCACAGTGGATAAATGCTGGTACTGCAGCAACAAGTTTGTGACTTGTGAGTTCAATCCCAGAGTCTTCCACTCTTTTTGTAGGTTGGTAAAATGAGCTTGTTGGGAGAAATTGACATACAGATTGTAAACCGCTTAAGAGAGTGCTGAGTTCGCTGATAAGTGGCATAGAAATGAACAAAATCTACATTTTTTTTGGTCAAATTCTTTTTTTTCCCCCCTGACTACTTTATGCTTACAGTAAAAAAAATTAAAACACTGAAAGGGCACTTATTTTAATAGCGTTATTTCTAATTAGGCATTTAAATTTATGTTATATTATTGCACTGAAACCCTCAACAAAACATATGTGAAAAATCCATTTGGAATTTCACACCTATTTTGAGTTTAGTGGAGAAGCAATCATTTGAATGAATTTTGTAAAACCTCATTTTATGTCCATTCATGTACTGAAGGAATGGATAAGCTTAGAAAGAAATACATTCAGGAAAGAAAAGGCTTTATCTATAAATATTAACTATAAACCAGAACAAATCATCCTACCCCTACCCCTATCAATAATACCCAAAACATACATATCCCATACATCTTTTAAAGAGCCAGACCAACACTTATAATCTTCTTCAAATTCTTCATCTGAGTTGATTTTTCTATTGTCCATGTCTAACCTTGTCCCTGTACTTTCTCTGATATTCCTTGCCTTCTTCCACATATCTCTTTATACTCCCTCTGTCTTAGGTTCTTTATTTTTTTCTCTTTGTGCTTTCTCTTTTTCTCTTCTCCATTCCTCCATGTATCTCTATCTTATAGGATTCCTTGTCCCTTTCCTTCTCCTCTTCTTCTGCCCTTCTCCTTTCATGCTTGCTCTTCATCACTGTGACCTGCTATAGAGTGAAAAACTCTGGTGCATTTACACTGTATCAATAATGCAGTTTGACCCCACTTTAGGTGCTGTAGTATCATCCTATGGAATCCAGGGATTTATAGTTTAACAAGGTCTTTTGTCTTTTCTGCCAAGAGTGCTGGTGCATCAAAAACAAAACAAAACACCCCTACAGAATCCAGAAATCTGTAGGATGGGGCCATGGCAAGCAGTTTAATATGGTGCCAAACTGCATTACTGCAGGGGAGGTACAAGAGGGCCAGAATATCATAGATGAAACACTAGTCCCATGTTGCCTTCAAAACTACACTAAATTTCATTGGGTGAAAGGTACTTATGTGCTATTTTAATTCCAGCTACATTTTTAAAAAAAAGTTTAATGTAATCAGTGGTTCTGATCCCTGCTGCAATCATGTTGATATTCAACATATCTTACTCAATAATGCAATGTTTTAAAATAATTACACATATAAATACTACTTAATTGTGAGAGCTTTTTTAAAAAAAGCAACAATTAGGAATTGTTGGTGCTAATACTACTGCCACTAACGTTAGTTAATAGGAGGTAAGTTTTAAGATTATTTTGCTTTTATAATATCCTTAAATTCTGAATTTCACAATTCAGAGATGAACCAAATGAATACGCCAGTCAGGAGCACCTGTTATCAGCTGTGCCCTTTCCTGGAAGTAAAGAACCTAGAAACTTTAGTACATGCACTGATAAATTCAAGACTCGATTATTACAATGTGCTCCACATCAAGTCCGGAAACTTGAACTAGTGCAAAATATGGCAGCCAGGCTGATCTCCGGAAAAACTAGGAGTGACCAAATAACACCTGTCCTAAAATTTCTTCACTTATTGCCTATTAGTTTCCAGGCACAGTACATGGTGTTGGTTATAACCTTTGAAGCACTACATGGCTTGGGTCAAACATATCTGAGGGATCACCTACTTCATATCATCTTTTAAAAAAGAAATTAAATTTTCATCACATAATACATATCACAATTTACAATCCTCATTTCATAATAAACTTTTCTCCCCTCACCCCCCCCCCCCCGAAACAGCAAATGAGATCTGCCAAATTGCCAGCATAGACAGCTTTAAAAAAAGCTATCAAGATGGATCTTTTCAGGCAGGCCTTTCTTGAATAAAAGTACCCAGCCACAGAATGACTGCCCATCACATCATGTATTAGCCCACCAATCTGCCCTTGTTAATCCTGTTTCAAGGGGGAAGGGGATTTGAGACATAATATTGAATGTGGATATTTTAATGTGTTGTGAGCCACTTTGTCTCATCACGGAAAAGCAGGATAAAAATAAAAGTTTTATTTATTTATTTGTGTTTTTAAAGAGAAAATCCCAACTTTCTATTTCTTATCCATCAAGCACAACATGCTTCTTATTAACCTGGATGCATTTTGTTGAATTTCTTCACTACCTAAGAAAACCTATCTACCCCTTGAGCAGAGCACCTGCATTGGGAGGACATCCAGTGAGTTTATAAAGCTATCAAATGAACATTCCCTGCTCAGTTGTTTTTCCAAATGTTCAGGTTGACTTCTCAGCCTTTCTTTTTATCTCCCACTCACCCATTGCTCCAGATAAAAGTATGATTCTGACATCTGTAAAGGCACCCATTCACTCCCAGTCATAGTATATCCACACTGTTGAAGGGGAAACTTTGAAACAATTGAATTTTTCTTGGTGGGTGACTATGGAAAACCCAAGAAAACAAATCAAGTAGGTGTTTTTTGTTTTTTTTAATCTTTAAGGATTAAAGATTTGCTCTTACCTCCCATGAATTTCCTCTGGGAGGAACCACAATTCAGGCAGTTAAAGAAGCACTACTGCTCCATAAATTAGCACTAGCCTTAATATTACTCCCAATACATCCATTCACTACTTGAGTTCCAGCTATGTAAACTGCCTCTAGACATTTTCTCACATGGAAACTCTACGCTCCCTTTAGCACCACAATGCTCTCCCATAAACCTCTGTCCCTCATCTCCTCTTTCCACCATGCTCATATATTCATAACCCACCGCAACTAGTTTTGCAGTCACCATGAGTGTTGTAGTCTCACACAATACAGTATTTCATCAAACGAAGACATTCTATAGGTCTCACATTCCATGAGAGTGGAGAAATAATTAAGGCTGAATTGCCCATTCATAGCAGCCACTTATTTCAGCAATAAATCTGAAAAATTATGAATAACAAATTCTTATCATGGATGCTTTCAACATGTCATGGTACAGTCAGCCCTCCTTATCCGCTGATTTGTTATACACAGATTCAAGCATACACGGCTTGAAAATATTCAGAAAAAGCATAAATTCTAAATAGCAAACCTTGATTTCCCATTTTATATAAGATACACCCTTTTGATATGTAATTGGATTGAATGGGACTTGAGAATCCATGGATTTTGTTATCCACGAGGGGTCCTGAAACCTAACCCCAGCATATAACAAAGGCCCACTGTATTCAGAAACAATTCAAAAGTCCAAATAGGAAGAAGGGGCTTCTCATCCTATAGTTACATGGGACACACAATTGTTTGAACCATGGGCTGCCAGTGTTTATTCTTCAAAAAAAAATTAGCATTCGGGGCCTGTCACACACAAACACACATTTGATACCATTTGAACTGCCATGGTTCCATCCTATGGAATCCTGAGATTTATAATGTAGAAAGAGAAAATTTGAATTCTCAGCCAGAGATTTAGTGCTTCATCAAACTGCAGACACTTGGATTCTTCAAGAAGTAGTCATGGCAACAACAACAACAACATTTATATCCCACTTCTCTCTGCAGATTGAGGCGGGTTACAATACATTTCGATAAAATACAGAAATATACAAATATACAGTATACAAATTGTAAAAAACAAAACCATCACTGTATAATCCCTTATCCCTCCCCCAATTAAAGCAGAATCATAGTCTATAATGTAAGGCCCAGAAAGAAAAGCAAAGTGGGAATAAATAGGCAGTTCTCACTATGGCTAAGTAGAAGATGTCAGTTCCAGTGCCAAGGATCTGGAGTAAATTGGGTTTCTTTTTAAATGATACAAAGTTTAAAGTAAGCAAGGGGCAGTCAAATTTGTATTAAATTGTTCAGAGTGGTAAAAAAAGGGGGGGGGGATTAAGAAGAGTTCTAAAAAGATTTCTCCAAAATTGATAAATAGCAAAAGCGCTTTAGTGCAAGTGCAAAATAATGCAGTCTCAGGTAAAAATTTATAACTTCACATATTATGCAGCTGTAAATCTGAACTGACAACTCACCAGGAAAAACACCTTATACTTGTGGTAGATTTTTGTTGTTAACTGCCCTCAAGTACATTTTGATGCATTGCAACATCCTGTCCTCCACTGCTCTGCTTAGTTCCTGTAATTACATACCTGTTACATCTTTAATAGAGTCTATTCATCTAGCAGGCAGCCTTCCTTGCTTTCCACCTCCTTCCACCTTTCCTAGAATTATTGGCCCGGTACAGACGGCCCAAAAAGGCCGCTTGTACAGCGCAATTAGGGTTAGGGAGGGTGCAGAATTCTACCGCATATGAACCCTACCGCATATGGACACCGCCATTGTCGTCATGGTGTGCACAGCATTTACATAACACTGTGCACACCATGCCTGACAACATCATGCTGCGGGAGGGCGCCAAGCTCACCCTTTCCACGGTACAGAAAGGAGCTCGAAAACCAAGCTCATTTTTTGCTGCGGGTCCTTCGCGCAGCCTTTAAATGGCCATACCATGTGGTGGCAGCCCCTTTCTCCCCTCGACAGTGCCAGGGAGAGTGAGGTGCAGCAGACGCCCAGGGCGCCTGCTGCACCCCGCTTGCAGGCTTCAGGGAAGCAGCAGTTTGCCGCTTCTCCGCAGCCTGCAGAAGTGGCAAAATGGGACCTCTGGGGCTGCCGGTGAGGCAGCCTTGGCTCCATCTCACCGCTTCTTGGGGCAAGTACAGACCAACCCTTTTCGGCAGTCTGTACTGCCCCATAATGTCCCCCCCATCATGAGCCATGACTTCTTATGATGTGACCAAATATAACAGCCTAAGTTTAGTCATCTTGACTTCCAGTGAGAATTCTGGTCTGATCTAGGATAGCTTGATGAAAATGTGCAGCAATTATGGAAAAGTCAAAATCCATGTTGCGATTATGAATGGACTCAGAAAAGGAAACCCTGCTAATATCACAATATCTTATGTGACAACAGTTGCATGTGGTGCCTCTTCTTCCATGGAATTAAACACCATTATCACAAGTCATACTGTCCAAATTGTAGCTACCCAAAAGCACATTTCTGCATTTTCCTCACATGATGTCCTTATGCCTATCTGAAGTAATGGCTTAAGATTGCCCACTTGTGTGTCTGTGCCATCTCATATAATTCTTTGTTTGTTCAATTCATGAGTAAGAAATTGTTCTGTTATTTCAGCCTTCTGTAGCGCAGAGTTACTTCAATTGCCTCCAGATTTTTGTAGTAAATGGGGGTGTAAAATATTCAGGAATAAAAACCTCAGTAAAGGAAGAAAGTGTACCCCACAGGGATGTCTCTAAATATTAGAACACCTCTGGATACCAGTTTTTGGAAAGAACAATGGGAGAGAGCTGTTGTGGGATGCCCAGAATAATCTGGTTAACTACTATATTAAGCTAGATGTTGGTTTAAACAAGTTTTCTGTCTGATTTAGCAGGATTCTCCTGTTCTTATATCTAAGCCCTCCTGTTCTTATATCTACGCCGTGATGGGTTTTCTGGTGTGTATTCCCAATTACCAGTCTTCCAAATATAATGCTGGACTAGGTTAGCTTTTGCATAAAGGGATGAGTTTCAGAATATCAAATGTGAGACAGCAACCTTCCTGAAGATAACCAGGTATAAGTCTGGTCAATGTCCAGATGGAAAATAATCCTGGAATTCTCTACATTCCTAGGAAGAAAGGTGGGAAGAAATATAATGGAGTAAATTATTGTGCTAGCTTGTTGATGTTGCCAACTGTTGTCAAGTCAACTTTGACTTATGGTGACCCTATGAATGAAATATCTTCAAATTACTCTATCATCAACTGCTCTGGTTGGCTCTTGCATATGCAGAGCTTTGGTTTCCTTAATTGAATCTATCTACCTGGAATGCCTTTTTTCCTGTTGCCTTCTACCTCATCAAGCATTTTTGTCTTTTCTAGTGAGTCATGTCTTCTCATGATATGGCCAAAGTACAACAGCCATCTTTGCTTCTAGGTAAGGCTTGATTTGCTGTAAGACTCATTCATTAGTATTTTTAGCAGTAGCTATAAGTAATGTAAAACTATGTATTGTTGTTCCTGTGGACAGGAATTTAGTTGATAGAAAAGTCAATACAGGGACTTAGTGGTTCAGAAAGAACAACTGGATAGATTTCATGAAACCCAAGGCTCTGTGTTCAACAAGGTCTGGTTTGTTTTGAGGGATGATGAGATAACTTGCACAGTAGTGTTGTTTGAAGGTGTGTGATCTATCCATCTAATGGGCATCAACTGTACAGTAATCAAAATTTTAGAAGCAGTGGAATGGAGTGTCCCAGAAGGTGATAGACTCTCCCTCTTCAATGGTCATTAGATAGAGGTTGGGTTTCCATCTTTTGAGAGTGCTTTCATTGTATATTCGGTCATGGCAGGGGGTTAAACTAGATTGCCCTTGCAATCCCTTCCAACTCTATGATTCTATGAGAAGTAGGAAACACAGAAAGCATTTGGAAATTAACTTTGATGTGCCTTTTCTTTCTTTCTTTCTTTCTTTCTTTCTTTCTTTTTTCTTTTTGCAATTTTGGTTATTTAGTTTATTGAAAAAAATTATGGAGAGATATGTGTATCATTCTGAATACAGATTTGCTGGATATGAAGACTCTCTTTTCACAGCAGAGAATGTATTTCCACTCTTTTTAGAATGTATGACTGTATTTCTAGAAACTGGAAAGTCATGTTTAAAAAGTAACCCATTACCCATTCCTTCTTTTTGGGGGGATGGGATGACCTCTTCAGGGGAAGGTTTTCTCTTGGTCCTGTCACCATCACAACCTCACTTTTTGAAGAAATGAGAGACAATGGGGCTTTCTAGATTGGCAAAAAGAAGTGTGTTCATGGCTGCATGAAACTCTAGCCTTTAGATGAGAAAAAGGGAAAGTGTGCCATGAAAATGCTTTTTTCGCATTTTAGGGGAGAAGAAGCGCCTTTAAAAAGGTGCTGGTTTTCCCAGCTTCTTTTTTAAAAAACTGTGGAACAGCGCAGCTCCATCTAAAGTCTGTAGTGCAGCTGCTAAGCATTAAGGAAAAGGCAACTTCATGTCACACTTTCCTGCCAATCTAGAAAGCCCTAATGTTCTCAGTGGCTGCTCCTACACTTTGGAACTCTCTCCCAAAAGAAGGCCCCCTACCTGCTCTCCTTTTACTGGCAGACAATTTTTGTCTTTCAAACCTGTTTTTAATATGTAACTGCACCCAGGGAGACTTCATACTGTGGTGTGTGCTTTTGTATGTTTTTTTTTAATGATTTTATATTTTTAACTTATTACCTTAATGTGGTGTTTTAAATCTGTGTTTAAAATTGTAATTTTGAAAAAGTATTTTTTCTGTTCTGCCTTCGATCCAATTTAGGAAAAATGCAGCAAATAAATAAATAAAATGTTATATACAAGGTCTGAGGCTTTGGGGGGGTCTCAAAATTGGGCCCCATGGCTCACACTTTCCCTACCACTATGACAGAAGTTGCAAAGTGGACATACCCCTGTCCACCTCTCTCCCAAATACACATCTCAAAAATTATTTCCACTGGTTCCATGAAGAAGGCAAGAAATATGCTTATTTTCCCTCTGGAGTTTTTTGTTTGTTTGTTTGTTTGTTTACAAAAATAGTGGGTGCAGCTCAGTGCAGTGCAAATCAAAATTTGCATTCTAAATATTTCAAGCCCACATTCTATGCCACGAAGATATAATCCATTGTATTCATAGAATCATAGAATCATAGAGTTGGAAGAGACCACAAGGGCCATCCAGTCCAACCCCCTGCCATGCAGGAACTCCAAGTCAAAGCATCCCTGATAGATGGCCATCCAGCCTCTGCTTAAAGACCCCTAAGGAAGGAGACTCCACCACACTCCGAGGGAATGTGTTCCACTGTCGAACAGCCCTTACTGTCAGGAAGTTCCTCCTAATGTTGAGGTGGAATCTCTTTTCCTGCAGTTTGCATCCATTGTTCCGCGTTCTAGTCTCTGCAGCAGCAGAAAACAAGCTTTCTCCCTCCTCAATATGACATCCCTTCAAATATTTAAACAGGGCTATCATATCACCTCTTAACCTTCTCTTCTCCAGGCTAAACATCCCCAGTTCCCTAAGGCGTTCCTCATAGGGCATGGTTTCCAGACCCTTCACCATCTTAGTTGCCCTCCTTTGGACATGCTCCAGAGCATGTCCACTGGACATGCTCCAGTATTTAATTGTCAAAGTTAAAAGAGAGAAGGACAAAAGTATGGCGGTGGTCTAATAAAAGGCATACATGTGAAAATGGACTTGTCAGGGAATTAAGTAACTTTGAGCTGGCTGGCAGGATATACTACCCACCCTGCCAAAGGGTCCAGCCATGTATTGTAGTGTGGAAGGTTCTTGGCAATGTCTAGCATTCATCTTGGTGACTGCATATTGTGCAGGCCTGACCTAAACCAATTTCCTGAGTATAGAATTATGCTGCATTTTACTAGCATAAGCCTGTCCAGAGCAATGCATATTCTGTTTCTTCTTTCCCACCATTTCCTAACAACTTAATCCACATCCTTAACAAAAGAACTAAAGTACTGAAGTAACTTTGAATGACGCAACAATAAACTTTTATGAACCAGATTATTTCCTTCCCAGTGTAGATCAGTTAATTTACTTCTACCTGGTGCTTAGCAACAGTAAGCTTGGGCAAGCAGTGGAACTTGTGACTTTTTTAAATATTTACTAACCCAGGATCCAGATCAGAATATCTGAAGGATCAAAGTAACTCTAACTGCAATTATTAACTGCATTTAATGACATTAGGTTTCTGTGGCTACATATAATTCTGTACGAACCAATGCCAGTAATTGTATAAAGCTTGTAAACAATTCAGGGGCCTAGGCTATATTTATGAAATTCTGCCAAGTATACCACCGTGGAAGCTGAATTATTTCCCATTCTGATTACAAGTGAAGGAAGGAAAAGAAGATAGTTAAATAGAGGGCAGGTCTGGATAATGCATCTCCCTGATTTATCAAATATAAATGGAGGTAACAGAGTGAACCATCATGGTGTAGCGATTTGAGTGTTGGACTATGATTTGGGAGATCAGGATTTGATTTCCAACTCAGCCATGAAACTATTTGACCTTGGCTAAGTCACATGGTCTCAGGGGAAGGCAATGGCAAACCTGCTCTGAAAAATTTTGCCAAGAAAACTTCATGATAGGTTCACTTTATGGTCACTATAAATTGGAAATTGACTTGAAGACACACAAAATCAGAAACCACTTTTCTACTAATAACCTATAAGCATGCCCTAGCTCCAACATCCCTCAGTTTCCATGTAAAACCACAGTCAGCCCATCATACCCACAGACTCTTCCACTGATTTAAACATCCATGGCTTGAAAATATTTTTAAAAGATATAAATTCTGGAAAGCAAATTATGATTTTGCTATTTTATATAAGGGACACCAATTCGCTATTCCATTGAATTTCATGGGACTTAAGCTTCCACAGATTGTGGTACCCATGGGGGGTCCTAGAGCAAAACACCAGCAGATACCAAAGACCCACTGCATAATATATGGATAATCCCATGAAATTTGGGTCATATAGACATGTGTATAAGATGTATTTTAGTGGCATACTTCTGCATGGCAGCATGTGAGAAATATTAGAAGTGAGGGTTGGCAGAAGGACAGCATCATCTTCTTCCCTCCACAAATGTGGGATAAATTAAGGAAATTTGTCATCTGATCTTGATCAGGTTTGGGTTGGATGTATTATTTTTCCTATTCTAGATAACTATTACATTCTGGCAAATATGTTGCTGTCCTATTTGTGTAACTGATGCAAGACTGCAGAGATACTAAAACCTAGTCCATCATAATTTATTCAGCACCAGAACCAGGACCTGATAATATAGAAAATAATACAATTCCTGTTTAGAGTCATAGGGAAAGAACAAGCTCTATGAAATCATTATCTATGGCACATATGTTCCTTTCCACATTTGCTTGTTTCCTGAGGAACCCATTGGTGTGACAGCAGAGAAGCCATGAAGACTGCATAGGGTTCTGACACAAAGGCACACTTCCAAGTCACCCTGCTTGCTACACAAACCTATTCAGTCATGGCACTATACTCATAAACTGAGAACTTGCTACCACAGATAATTTTCTATGGGTGTGCCCTCTAGGCAAAGTTTAGTACTGTTGGCCAGATCATCCTTTAGGAAGCTTACCTGCCATCACAAGCTCCATGAGTTCCTTCCCTATAAATCGGTAAATGGTTTTTAGCCATATAAGGCCAGAAATGCTAACCAAGGAACACACAGAAACATAGTAAACTGGCTTATAATGAGACAGACTGTTGGATCATCTAATGCAATACAGTCTGTACTAACTGGCAGTAATTTACCAAGCTTTCACACATACTTCAGATGCTAGGGCCTAAAAATAAGCTCTTTTTATGCAAAATATGCAATGCACTACTGTAATGCAGTGCTTCTCCAAGAAAATATTAGTGGTGATTTATAATAATTAGAGGAGGTTATTACCTTTAACCTCTCCTGATGGAATTCTAGGAAACACAAAAACATGTACAACAGTTATTTTCAGGATGAAACAACCCAAATTACATATTATTTTTTAAAGTCTCTTTAAAAATTGCAGATTTAAGATTATCCACCCCACAGTAAGTAGGTACTTCTTCATCTTTGGGATATCACTACCCAGCTGCAACACCCTGTATCTCATGCCACCAAGTGACTTTATTGGCAAGTCTATAAATGCACAGGTTTCTCAGGCAGATCGTGAAAGTTCATATGGAGGCAAGTGGTCCTTCAAGTTGTTCTTAAATATCAGGTGCCCTCTAAATGGGCTTTATGGTCCTTGGCCCTTTGAGTTCTTTGAACCACTATTTTTCTGATCCTCCACAAAGGGTAAATTGTCAAAGAAGAGTGGTGAAGATCACATGGACAGCCAAAAGGACAAACAAATGGGTTCTAGAGCAGATCAAGCCAGAAACCTCCATGGAAGCCAAGGTGACCAAACTGAGACTCTGGTACTTTGGGCACATTATGAGAAGGAAGGATTAATTGGAAAAGACAATACAGCTGGGAAAGGTGGAGGGAAGTAGGAAGAGAGGAAGGCCACATGCCAGATGGATGGAGTTTATGAAGGAAGTCATGGGTTTTATGGGGTTGAAAGAATTAAGCAGAGCAGCGGAGTGGAGGACAAAGTGTCTTGGAGATGTCTCACCCATAGGGTCACCATGAGTTGAGATCAACTCAAGGGCAGTTAACAACAATAAAAAGAAGTTCCAAAGAGTGGCTATTCGTCCTTTAAAGAGGTTGCAGGGGTGCCCTGCACAGCTGAACATGAAAACTAGAGGTGGCAGTCCATGCAGCCCCTAGACTGAGGGTTAGAGAATAAAACAAAACAAAACAAAACAAAAAATGTCCATTCCAGTCCTAGAGCATTGTTCTAGCATCAAAAGTTGACATGGATGTTCAGTTTGATGGAACATCAACAGGAATGTATAACCAGTCACTCCATAGCAGAACTTTAACATAAGCAGAGGCCTATCTGTATCTGAATAAGAATGTATTTTGGTGGAAACTAACCACAGAAAATTGTAAATAAGAAGTCACATAAGGGACAGTCCAAGGGAAAGGTCTGGCCTCTTTTCTAAATGTTGCCTGGCCTGTGACTGAGCGACACAGAAATTACATTTCTAAGAAAGGGGGGAAAATAAGACAATACTGTCTAAAGGGATTTATTAAATGGGAGAAAATGTTTTCAGTGGGATTATTGGAAGCTCTGTGAAAAATCTACCAGAGGTGCTAACCATGTCAAGAAGAGATGGCACAATGAATAGAGGCTTTAATTCAATTTGGTGAGCCGACACCTGACCAAACAAAGGTGGAGCCAGACAGAGGTTACCTTAACATGCTGAAACAGATGCTTTTAAAAATGTCAGGGTATAGTATTTCAGTGTATTGAGTCACAGAATGAAAAGAAACATGAAAGTCTTAGACTAAGCCCTAAGTAAGCAGCAAATTCAGCATGCTTCTTGAAAGCCACCCTGTTGTGTCTATAGATCACATTCTTTTTAAAGGAACATTGCACACCTCTGTGCTCTCATTATTGTTATTATTTTCCGCATATCTTTCTCTTCCCCTTTGCCTTAACGTTACTAGATATTGCTGACAATTGTAATTATTGGAATGATGTCACACATTTCTCCATAGTTTCCAGGTCAGTGCATTATGTATTGCAATTATGTATTGATTGATTGCACATCTGCTGCATACACTTGGAACATTCAGTGAAAACAACCTGATAATGAAAAGAAGTTGCTTGAAGAACTGAATGTTTAAGATGGATCTCCAAGTAATAAACTGGATTTTTGGCATAGCAGATATACAAACATTATTTTAAAAACCCAGAGCAACCAGTGATAAGCATTATAGATAGATGAATGGACAGATAGATAATTTTGGCAGTAAATTGTATGTGATATATTTTTACAATTATATTGTTAATTTTAAGGGGGTTAAGTGTTGCATATTGATTTGCCTGTGATAATTCTCTTTAGTGCTGCCATTAGTCAGAAAGAACTTGAAGGCCCACAACAACTAGTCCAACAACATGCTGAACGTGATAGCTGAAAACCACTAATTAGCCTACAATTGGCTCTGCTTGGCAGGGACTTCCAAAAGTTCTGGGCAGAAGTCTTCCTGTTTAGCTGAGATGTTTCAAAGTTGTTTCTAATGAAATAGACCAGAGTCCACAAAAGCTTTCACCAAGAATTTTTATATATATATGGCTAGTGCTATGAGATTAACTTATACATCCACATACCTTATATCTTTAAGTTAGGTACTTACTTAAGGAGGATATATAGGGTAGGGTATATTAACAAAGAAGGATAAAACACTTTTCAGTACCATAGAAGTTATGACATTTTAGTAAATTGCTTACGCTCTCAATTAGGGATTGTAGAATCATTATTCTTAGGGAAGAGTAATGCCACAACTAGCAAACTACCATATTGTTTCATCTCATACTCATCACTTCTGTACAGTTGTGGAAATTTAGCAGCTGTAGTAGAGGATTTCATGTCATTATGCTGTAAGTTAGTCCTTGTCTGCATGAGCCAAATAAACCAGCCTGCCCAGATCCTCCCTCTGGGGAGTCCGGATGACACAGCCCCCAAATCCCAGCATATTCAGCACCAGAACCAGATAACATCCAGAATATTCAGCACCAGAACCAGGGAATATCACCCTTAAAATACATTTTGAAAACTTATATTTTACTCTAGATCTTCTGAGACAATCTGGAGGACTCTTTCATGGTGCTGAGCAGCTGTCTGAAACTTTCCCTACTGAGCCCATGGTGCATCCACCACTGCTGCCAGTAACTTGCTCTGAAGTCAAAACAAGGCACCCAGCCATGTAGTCAAGGCTAGGCACCTCATTCTGACCTTAAAGGTCATTGTGGGACTTTCTGACCCACAATGTCAACAGATGTGCTGGGCAGCTGATCAGAACTCATGTCTGAACAGCTTCCCCAGCATTGCAATGGAAGGCCAGGGAAAAGGGGAAGTTTGGGGCATCTCCAGCTATAGGATTCCCTAGGCTGCCTCTGGAGTAACTTGGTCTATGCAGACAAGGCCTTGCTGGTGAGAGGGCAGGGCTGTAAAGCTTCCATTTTCTTTTCCAGCCTGGTCCCCATGCTTTCCTTTTGGTGAAGGGGATAATGAATGATTGTTTGAAGAGTACAGGAGGAGTAATTGGCATTATGCTCATTATAAAAAACAGACTGTTGACCTGTACATGACAGGCAGTTTGGAGGGATGATGAAATAATGGTATCAGAATCTACCCAAGCACTCTGTGCAGGGTGCCTCTTAAAGTTGTCTTTATTGTGCCGTCTGAACAAATATTGCCATGATATGTCTGCCTTTCACACCCACTAAGGGTAAAGTATAACCCCTTCTTTGTATGATAAATATTTACAACAAGTGGAACAAAGAGTCCTGTCCCTCCTACCATGAGCAAAATGTATCTCAGACAAGACATGTCACATATTGGTGCCTTAAACATTTCAATATGTCAGCACTAGCTTTTCAGAAGATGTCTTTTCATTACAGCAAAGTGAAATGAACCCAGAAGACAACAAGTTTATAATTATTAACAGGCTAATCATCCTGTTCCTTGTTATGATGGAAAGAGAAATGATGACAGCCTGTGTATATGAGTCATCCCTTTTGTAATTCTTCAGCATTCAAAAGGATTAAAGTGTGTGTGTATCCAGAACAGTGTATTTATGTATTTTTCTGCCTTGCCACAACTGTTCATCTCTACAGCTATTTTTCATCCCACCCACTTATCACCCCCAGAGTTGTTTCAAACTCTGTTTGTCTCCCTTGAGGTAGTTCTAAAATGACTGAGTTACTACCAGCACTAATACTGAGAATCCAAATAGAAAATGGAGGCCTGAGAACTCCAAATGGAGTATCTGGTGCTTAATATTCAACAGACAGCCAATGTCAGAACCTGCAACAATGAGTGCATGGGCTGTGGCAATAAATAAATTTCAACACTTGTCTAGACTCTAGCAACATCTGACAAGACTCATATAAAGTATAATATATTCTTTTATGCCCCAGTCTTCTTTCTGTTCAGCAAATTACATTTATGGTACTTGGCAACTGAGTAATCATAATCTCTCTCTCCTGTCCCTCCCTCCCTCCCTCCCTTTCTTTTGCTCTTTCTCTAATAATCTACACAGTTAAACATTCCCATTGATGTTATCAAGCCAGCCAACTCAATAACTGCTAACACAGTAACAGGTATTGTGCTTGAGCAAAACACACCCTGCCCTGACCTTCTAGGCATAGACACATTTGTTAGAGGCACTGCTGTGACCCATATCGCAAACATTCAAAGAGGAAAGAAACAGCTCTTTTTTCTCCCTCAAAGCTAAACAATAAGGCAACAAGGGTATTGCCCAACTGCATATTGCAAATCATTACAGAGACAGGTAAACAACAGTAAAAATGCATGGCTTTGGTCAGTTAGCCACACCAGCCTTGGGTTTGAACTTGACTGTTGTGGAAAATTCCATTCTTAGATTAGACAAGCAGTCTTATACCACTATATATTTTTTCCTTACACCTGTTCAATTGGACTAGCAATAATCACATACATATTTTGACATATATAATACGATTGGATTTCTTGTCCAAACCTTTTTCCTGGTGGAACTGCGTATTTGCCTTGTGGTTGTTTCAATTCCTCCCTTTTGAAAGCTCTTTTTCAGCCTCATGCTTCCTTCCACCCTCCAGAGCTGGAGTGTGTGGACTTTTTTTCATGTAGCTTCCCACTGAATTTGAACAAGTTACTTTTTTAATTACAGCTACCAGAGTCCCCTGATTTCTTGGCCATGCTGGCTTGGGGATTCTGGGCATTATAATCCTCAAAGCACTTTTTCAGGCTCTGGTCTAGTGTTTTGGGAAGGGTGCTGGGCAGTCGAAATCAAACTACTATGTACAGGATCCACTGGTGGTGCAGTGGTTAAATGCTTGTACTGCAGCCAATCATTCACAAACCATAAGGTTGCGAGTTCGATACCAGCCAGGGATCAAGCTCGACTCAGCCTTGCATCCTTCCAAGGTCGCTAAAATGAGTACACAACTTATTGGGGGCAATTAGCTTACAGTTGTAAACCGCTAAGAGACTGCTTAGGCGGTATGAAGCAGTATATAAATGAAGCTGCTATTGCTATTGCTATAATTCATTTGTGCTAGATTCATTCAGTACTCATGCACTAATATTACAGTATAATTCCTATAAAAGGATAACATTTCCAAATACTCATCAAGAAACTCATCAATCAGGGGTGGGATCATTTTGCAGCCCTCTAAATCCCCAGAGTTCCAGATACTAACTGTAAAAACTGGCCAGAAAAGTTATGTAGCCCACTGTAAAAATGTCGTGGTCTAGTCTCTTTTTCACACACTACCCTGGAAAATGAGTAGAAATTGACCATTTTTAACTGAATCATCAAATCAGAAATGAGATTATATCATTACTGATTATGTCAGGAGCAGCAGTGTATACCATGGAGTTAGGGGCATAGGGTGAAAAATGGACCACATCCTTCACAGTTCCTCACCCGCAGTATCAATACTGAGCTAGTTTCAATATTACACTATTCCTTCTTCCAGTTTTCTTTTTTAAAAAAAAACCATTCGGAAGGATAGAGATAAGGACTTCATCATTCATAGCAAGTCAGAAAATTGTTGTGCCTCACAAATGAATAGTGTGAAACAGAGTGGTAAACTAATGTGCAGACAAAGAAAATAAATCAAATCCTAAAACTTCTCATTAAATTTATCTGAGCCTTGATTTTGAAAAGTTTCATTAATCAGCATGCTTAGGCTTGTGCTGTTAGAAATTATTTGGATGACTGAGACATGCACATTTGCCCATACATAGATGTACATTAGCTGAATTTTTAAAATTCCTTTATATAACATCTTATATGAAACTGTTGAACTGATTCATGTGAGGTCACTCACTATAACCAATACATTGCACTCTAACAGAGCAATCTGTGTTGACTTTCAACAAGCAGTTGTAAAAACCAGTGTCCAGTTTTTAGGCATATAGAAGGAAGGAAGCTGTAAATAAAATCAGCAAGCAGTATGGGACTTAGTAGTATGGCCTACTAAATCTATATTGAAATATTAAACTAATTAAAATATACATGTTCCTAAACTCTATTGCCTAAAATCACAATTTGAAGTGTTATGGTCACCCAACTTTTCAGTTCCAAAAGGCAATTTTGTTTCTGGACCAGGGGTATTTGCACTCATAAACCTGTGGCAAGAATTTCATCAGCCCTCATTAATCATAGCACGTAAAGGGTAGAAATATGTGAGGCCATTAAAGCTATATACTCAATTATCTGTTCCTCACATCTTTTGGTTCTGTCTTAGCCACAGATCATGAAAGAGCTGTGGTAAGGGGTACCATCTGAGTTAGTGTTTTGGTTTGATTTTGAATAGGCTAGCTTAATCTACTTGTGTTTCTTGTTAATCTGTCTATTTAATGTGTTTCTGTGTGTTTGAAGTAGGAAAACTTATTCTCCCTTCATTCCAATTGCCTCTAGTTGTAATAATAATAGTGGCAGTAGTAGAAAGAGAAAGTAGAAGAAGGAGAAGATTCTCTGAGACCACTTTGAGGTAGGAGCACAGTTCAAGATTGCTATCTGCATTCACTCAAAGCCTGGAGTAAACAAGGGTTTAAAAGAACTTGGCAATATCACCAATATGCTACATTACCTTAAGAGGCAGCACCAAGCAACTTTTTTCAACACAAAGCATAAGGAAAGTCTAAACAGCCAGGCAACAGGGGCAAGACCTGTAAGATAGGAACAAAGAGTGAACAACTCTCAGAGGATGATCACTCATGGACTTACCATCAGGGAATCGCTGGGGAAATGTTAGGGAAGTGTGTGTGTGTGTGTAATCCTGAAGTGCTTCCTCAGCATCAGGGAATCTTAAGCTCCCCCAAGCATCCTTCTAGCATCCTGAAATCATTCAGGGAGTGTGGCTTTCCTATTAACGGAAATTTTGTGTTAATAGGAAAGTCACTCTTCCAGGATGCTAGATGGAGCTCACAATTCCCTGATGCTGGGAAAGCGCTTCAGGGTACACACACACACACACACACACACACACTTCCCTAATGTTTCCCCAGTGATTGGTTGATAGTAAGTCCATGTGTGATAATCTTCTCAGTCTTCTCACTCCAAGAGACCTAGGCAGATAACTCTGGAAGGTGGGTTTGAGGAGTCAGCAACTATGAAAGAAAAACCTGCAAAACCTGCTCAGATCACCAAATGCATTAAAGGAGAGCAGAGGAATTGCAATAGGGATTCATCATTTGGATTGTTTGTACTAAATAAACCAATCTTCTTCCTAATGCTGCACCATTTAGTCTCACTAGTTGGTTTTACTGGTAAAACAAAAAAGTATCCTTTCTTCAAGTTATCTCACTGTTACTTCCTTAGCACAATTAAACTTTAAGAAACAACTTGGCTTGCTGATTTCTGTGAGGACATTTTCTTCAAAAAGGAATACAAAGGGGCTTTACAGACCACCCAAAAGGGGTGGTCTGTAGGCACCCAGAGAAGTACCTGACTGGGCCCTGGGTCACTGGCAGCCCTTGCAAATGCCACTTCTCCATGGCCTGAGTCGGGGCACAGCAGGTGCCCTGGGTGCCCACTGCACCCAGCCATGGGCAGCACTCCCGAGGGGAGAAAGGGGACGCTGCCGTGGCCCCTTTCTCCTTGGCATCCTTGGCACACCCATGTGAAGTCTGTGCCAAGGATGCAAGTGCGCCACAGACAGGGCACCATAGGTGCCATCCTGTGGTGCAATGCCGTCAGGTGTGCACCACACCATCTAAACCCAGCATGCGCCATGACATCATCAGCGTGCATGTGTATGGACAGTGTGCTGTAAACATGGCACCGTCCATATGTGTTAGGGCTGGGAAGCCTGCAAATCCTGCTGCCTCCCCAGCCCAACTCACGCCTTGGGGATGGTCCAAAAGGGCTGTGTATTGGGTCAAAATGAATTGCCAAGAATGAGCTGTCATCAACAGGTGTTACAAATTTCTTTTTCAAAACAAAACAAAATAAAACAAATAATAATAATAATAATAGTTTATTTATAACCCGCTCTTCTGTAGAGACAATCGGAGCAGGGTACAACAAGTTAAAAGGCATAAGTTAAAACAATCCCATAACCCACTTCCAAACCTCCCACCTCTTAAAAATAGATTAAACCAGCTATAATTTAAAACTAGCAATATTAAAACACAAGACATCATCCAAACCCTTCCTTGAGTGGCCACGTCATAAGTTAGGGACCGGAAACCTGGGAGTAGATGAAATCAGAATCCCCGGAGTTGGGGATTAGGGGATTTCAGGGAAAGCCTGCCGGAAGAGATGCATCTTTAGGGCTTTTTAAAAATCAATTTAAAGATGTCATAAGATGCATCTCATCCAGCAGACCATTCCAAAGCTTGGGAGTGGTGGCAGAGAAAGCCCTCTGGGAGGTCTGCACCAGCCTGGTCTTGATAGGCTGTAGCAGGTTCCTCCCAGAGGATCGAAGTGTGCAAGGAGGATCGTACGGAGAGAGGCAGTCCCTGAGATATGATGGACCCAAGCCATGTAGGGCTTTAAAGGTTAAAACCAGCACCTTGTACTGTGCCCGGAAACTTATTGGCAGCCAGTGGAGAGATTTAAGCACTGATGTTATGTGCTCTCTCCTAGATACCCTGGTGACTAATCTGGCTGCCATATTTTGTACCAATTGAAGTTTCTGGATTAAGTAAAAGGGCAGCCCCATGTAGAGCGCACTGCAGTAATCAAGATGTGAGGTGACCAAAGCATATACCACAGTTTCCAGATCCCTCATGTCCAGGAAAGGGCGCAGATGGCGTATCAGCTGAAGCTGATAACAGGCACTCCTGACTGTCGCATTCACCTGACTAGTCATGTGAAGCGACAAGTCTAGAAGCACCCCCAGACTGCGAACAGAGTCCTTCGAGGAGAGTGTGACTCCATCTAGGACCGGGAATTGTATTCCCAGACCTGGTTTCGGGCCGGTGACTGTCAGCATCTCCATTTTGTCTGGATTCAGTCTCAATCTGTTTTCCCTCATCCGATCCATTACCGCTGCCAGGCAGTCATTGAGAGAGGAGACGCCATCTGAGGTCTGAGCAGATGATCTGGACATGGAGAAGTATATCTGAGTGTCATCAGCATACTGATGACACTGAGCTCCATGCCTCCGAATGATCTCACCCAGCGGCTTCATGTAAATATTAAATAGCATTGGGGACAGGATCATGCCTTGAGGGACATTGCAATTTAGCTCATTTTTTGAGGCGCAGCTGTCCCCGAGCCTCACCCTTTGGGTCTTGCCAGAGAGAAAGGAACAGAACCACTGTAAAGCAGTGCCTCCGATCCCCATCCCTCTCAGCCAGTCCAAAAGGATGGCATGACAACTTTTTCAAAGAAAACAAAACTGCAGACATGCCGATGAAGACAATTTGGGATACCCATAAAGCCGTCATTAGAGGGCTATTTATTAAAACAGGGGCTGAAAAGAAAAAGAAACAACAAATGAAGATAACTCAATTAGAAAATAAAATAAACGAAAAAGAGAAAGAAATACTGAATAATCTGGTTAACAAAAATTTTGTGACTCAATTAAAGATATTACAAAAACAATTAG
Organism: Urosaurus nigricauda; assembly: GCA_034509955.1. Taxonomy (NCBI): domain Eukaryota; kingdom Metazoa; phylum Chordata; class Lepidosauria; order Squamata; family Phrynosomatidae; genus Urosaurus; species Urosaurus nigricauda. Next base: position 351,263,660 of record JAOEGL010000001.1, on the reverse strand, counting down.
ATACCATAATGTCTCAGGAAATAGAATGGAAGCTCAAAAATACAAAATTAAATAATTTCCAATTTGCAAATAAATCTGGTAAATGGTTACCAAAACAATTGAAAAAAAGAAAAGACAAAAACTATATAGAAAAGCTGAAAGTCGTAGATAAATTTGTGACCTCCCCAAAAGAAATTCAAGATGAGTTCGTAAAATTTTACACTAAACTATTTGGACAAGATAAAGAAGGATCAGTGGTCAAAAATATTAATCAATTCACAGATGAATACCAGATACCAAAATTATCGGAATCAGATATTCAAATGTTAAATAAAGAAATTTCAAGCATAGAAATAACTGAAGAAATAAAAAACTTAAAAAATGACAAAACACCTGGCCCGGATGGCTATCCTGGTGAATATTATAAAGAATTTGAAAAAGAACTAAACACCCCGCTGAAAGATACTATGAATGAAATATTAAAAAATGGGATACCTGAAACTTGGGAAACTGCAAATATAATGGTAATACCTAAGGAAGGGAAAGACAGAACTTTGATCAATAATTATCAACCAATTGCCCTCAATGTTGATTACAAAATTTTTACTTTCATCTTAGCCAACAGACTTAAAAAAATACTGTGTCATTTAATCCATGAAGATCTACCAAAAAGAAACATGAAAAATAATGTAAGAACGGTAATCAATATGCTTGATTTTTATTAAAATAATAAGGAAAGGAAGCTTGCTATATTATTCATTGACGTGGAAAAGGCGTTTGACTCTTTAATATGGGACAGTATTTTTGATGTGATGAAGAAAATAAAAGCAGGAGGAAACTTTACGGAGTGGATTCATAGCATTTACAATAAACAGAAAGCGAGTTTAATTATTAACTGTCAATTATCTAAAGAATTTAATATTACTAAAGGAGTCAGACAGGGTTGTCCCCTATTCCCCTTCACTTTTCATTTTAGTACTTGAATTGTTAAATAATAAAATCAGACAAGAAGAAACTGCATCAGCTCCCAAAATTAAAAATTCAACTATAATTTGAAAGCCTACGCCGATGATCTTGCGATTTTTGTTGAAAACCCAATAAATAATATAAGACCACTTCTTTTAAAGCTAGAAAAAATGGTGAACACGCAGGCTTTAAAATAAATAAGCAAAAAACCAACATCATAACAAAGAATATGACTAAAGAGGAGGAAGAAAGATTGGAAGAGATAAGTCAATGTAAAACAGTTAAGAAAATAAAATATTTAGGCATTTGGATAACAAAGAATAATATAGATTTATTTAATCAAAATTATAAAACAACTTGGAAAGAAATTTAAAAATAACTCATAAGATGGACTAAATTAAACTTGTCAATCACGGGAAAGATTGCGGCAATTAAAATGTGTGTGCTGCCTAAGTTTAACTTTTTATTTGCAAATCTTCCTATTTTGATAAACAAAAATTCATTTGACAATTGGAACAAGGAGATCAGAAAATTCTTGTGGAAAGGAAAAAGACTGAGAGTACGATGGAAAACTTTGATAGATCTAAGAGAACAAGGGGTTTTAAATTTACCTGACTTAGAGACATACTATCAAGCAAATGTACTCTCAATGTTAGCGGACTGGATTAGACTGAAAGATCATAAATTGCTTAATATAGAAGGAGCCAACCTACAATTTGGGTTACATGCATATATCGGGTATAAAAAAATAGAACAGATCAGAATTTTGGAAAACACACTTTAAGAAAATCCATATTCATAACATGGCAAAAAATTTTTTAAAAAACTGTTTCATAGAGGTATACCAATCTGGCTCTCACCACATGAAGCATTTACAAGAAATCCCCTCCCTAATAATCAATGGCTAAGATATCAAGAAATAACAAAAATAGATAAAAGTTCTGGAATTACCAGATTTAAATAAAAAAACATACTGGTTATTATTTCATCAACTTACAAAAATTTTCCAAGAGGATCAAAAACAAGAGGGTGTATGTATAGAGGAAAACGAATTAGATAAAATATTAACGGAATAAAAACCGAAACAAATATCGAGACTATACAAAATACTTCTTAAAAGGAAATTAGAGAATGAGATAGTTAAAGAAAACATGTTAAGTTGGGCAAAAGATCTTAAAAGAACAATTGAATTGGAGAGCTGGCAATATGCCAGAAATACAACCTATAAATACATTAAAAATCAAAATATCAGAGAAAATTTTCATAAAATGGAATATCGTTGGCATCTGACACCAATTAAATTATATAAAATTTACAAAACACAGGGTACAAATTGTTGGAGATACCAAAAAGATCAAGGCAATTGGATACATGGTGGACCTGCCCACAAATTACAAACTTCTGGAACGAGATTCATAACTTCATAAAGCTAATGCTTAAGATTGATATAGAACTGACCCCTGAAATTTTTCTACTGAATATGATTAATAAATCCAAAATACAAACAAAAGGTAAACATCAAAAAATGATCTTATATATGATTTTAATAGCAAGAATATTAATAGCAAAAAAATGGAAACAAGCAGAATCCCCAAAATTAGAAGAATGGCTCATTGCCATGATAGAGATTATGGAAATAGAAAAATTTGCAAACCAAATATATGATTCTGAACTCGATAACGATTGGGAAGCTTTCTTAACAACTACCAAAAATTATTTAAAATAGAAAATTATCACACAGTCAGATATTACAACTGAATGGCTATAAGGACATCAAGGAATGGTAAGGTCATAATAATACTGAAAATGGAAGCAGTCGATAATGGATTTGTTTTTTTTACAGATATACAGATATTAATATGGTTTCTAACCTTTACTTGAATATATAACAACATAAACAAGACCCAACAAGAAGAATTATAAAGTCAAACAGAAACTTAGTAGAAAATAATAATAATAATAATAATAATAATCACAGCTGGAGAGACGAAAATTGTTCAAAAGACGAGGAAAATGAAAATAAGTTGTTTGTTGTATGTCATACACAAATCGATATTAGATGTTATAGGCACTCGATAATTAGGTAAGATATACTGCGCTTTTTTTCTTTTCTTTCTTCTTTTTTTTCTTTTCTCTTTCTCTCTTTTTTGTATTTATTATATGATTTAAAACTGTAAATTGTATATTCGGCAAATAATATGATTTCATGTTTTGTCTTTGTAATTTTTTATATGTTTAATAAATACATTTTTTAAAAAAAGGATGGCATGATCAATAGTGTCAAAGGCCGCTGAGAGATCCAAGAGCACCAACAGGGTCACACTACCCATGTCAATGCTCAAGCAGAGGTCATCTGTCAGAGCAACTATGGCAGTCTCAACTCCATATCCTGCCCGGAAGCCGGTTTGAAATGGATCGAGATAATCGGTTTCATCCAAGACAGCATGGAGTTGGAAGGCGACTGCTCTCTTGATCACCTTGCTTAAGAACGGCAGGAAGGAAACTGGTCTATAGATGTTTCGGTCCAGGGGATCAAGGGAAGGTTTCTTCAGGAGGGGCTTTATGGCCGCCTCCTTCAGACAAGAAGGAACAATGCCTTCCCTGAGAGAAGCATTGACTACATCCTGAAGGAATGTCTTCAGCGAGTCCCCTCCCTGGACAACCAGCCATGATGGACATGGATCGAGAGGGCAGGTTGTTTTCCTCACGCTTCCAAGGAGCTTGTCCACATCATCAGTACTTACAGATTGAAACTCATCCAGTAAGGTAACAATAACGGAGTTGCTAGGTGCCTTAACAGAGTTGCTAGGTGCAAATTATCTTGCACAAAAACCACTAGAGTTACCTAGAGACAGAGATTCAGTTGGGAAACATTCAAATACAGACCAACAGAAATCTCTCCAGTCTACTATTCTTCCCCAAAAGGTGTCCTGCCAGTTGGGAGACAGGTTTTTTAACCTCAGGAAGAATAATTTCAATAATTTCCATCACTAGTTCCTAACATCTTACATACGGAATAACAAGGAAGTGTACCCCTGCCTTAAGGAGCTTACATTCATAATGGCTGGGGGGTGGGGGTGGAAGTGGGGATGAAACAGAAGAGAAAAGAATATGCAAGTGAATAAAATCATAAGAACTTGATTTAGCTTCAATAAGGTAGCAGGAAGGAAAAGGATTCCATGGTGGAAACTGGAAATTTCTCCAGTCCCTTCAAAGATTTTGCACAATAAGGAATTTCAGCAGATGCACCTGCTACTTGGTTGTGTGACAAGCAACACCTGTATGTTTTAGGCTACAATTCACTTTTCTACACAGCTGTTAAAGGGACAGGAGCTGTCTCCAGTTTTCAATCTGGCAACACTGAGATAACTTTTGACCCTCAAAATGTTCTAGCCTATAATTTCCACAATCCTGTGCTACTGGAAACACTGGATGGGGTTAATGAAAGTTGCAGGCCAAATTATATAGAGAGGTTAAAGTTCTGTATTTTTGCACTAAGAATGTTATGTAAAATTTTCAGTTTGAGCACACATACAGACTGGAATCAAGAAACCGTTTCCTAGCTTTCATCCTCTTGAACCAGTGGGGCACCAATATTTTTCCAGTGGATACACTCTATCCACTCTTCCTGCCTCAAGCACAGAATCATCTCAGGAGTCAATACAAGCTTTTGTTCCTAGTATTTAAGGCCTTGCACTTTAAACTCTTCTAGTATTTGGCAGCTCTGTTAGCATGGTATACACTATCTTGATATTTAAGATCTGTAGACAAAGGATTATTGGCAGTTCCATCAACATGTATATCTCTGTTAAGGTTGTGAGCCTTTCAGGATCTGGCTTTACATTTGTGGAACAGTCTTCTCTGGCTGGAGCAGGATCTTACTCACTTTTGTAAAGGGCTGAAGAACTTTCTCTTTGATTCTCTCGATTAAGTTTCTGAGCATGCCTAAGGCAGCCATGATGTGACTGATGAGGATTTTGATTGTTTTTGTTTTTAGCATATTAGTACAGCTCACCCAAGCTTACCATACATGGATTTGATCTTATGTGTATGGCAAGCCAGGGAGGACAAAATGGCATGTGAGGTGCCGCACATGGGAGTATGCAACCATAGAAATGAATGGAATTTGAGCATACAGGTTTTTCCAATACATGGGGGGGGGGGGGGTGAATGGACCCTCCACATACAGGAAGGGTCCACTGTACATTATTTTAGTATTTTAGCATTTTATAGGGTTGTATTTTGTCATTTGCTTTCAATTGTATATTTTCTAATGTTCTGCCCCTTGTTGAAAAGATCATGATAAAAAAATAAATGAATAAATAAATAAAATTTATCCCAAGACATTATCTCACACCTAAGAGAAAAGCATAATCAAGAACCTCTTTTTTATTCTGTAACTTTTTTACTACTGTAACTTAAAACAGTGTATTGTGTGCCTGTGTGCTTGTGGACAAACTTGCCAGGACCTTCAACAAATAAAATCTGAAATGACACCCTATGGAAAAAAAAGACTTAAAATTCATTTCAGAATGACAACATTGTGCCTTCACACTATTGACCCATTGGCTGGAGAAAGAATATCTTCAAAACAAGATGACCTTCCAGAGCCAAGTGACCGAATGCTATTTATAAAAATTTTGACCCAGTCATGTGCACACCATCATGCCATGGTGATTTATTATATTTCTCTACCATGTGGTTTGTGGATCATTTCAGTCACATTGCAGATAGTGAATGGGAATACTATTAAATTCCACTGCACTTATGGAAAGGGAAGATTCCCTACATGTTTTAATGCCTTTCCCTTATACTAAAATGGAGACCTGAAGTTTGTCCTTATCTTTAGTGCTGAAGCTGTCTGCATAAATAATATCAAAGGTTAATTTTCCAGGATGATCTTTAAAATTCATTCTTATATCTTAGATTATATGTAAGCCTGAGCTACATCATGCATGTTGCCTGCCATAAATTTAATGCAAATACAGAACTGTAACAGGGGCAAATGTGTGCTGGAATAATGTGCTGGGACATGTAGTGGGGTGTTTATTGTGAGGGATTTTTTATCACATTCCTGAATACTGAAATAACAGAGGAAGGGAGCTATGCCTGGTTTGAATATACTCCAAGATCATTCCCCTGGGAATAAAATGGCAGAAGAAAATGGTAGATGGAAGGGGGGTAATATGAGAAATGAGAGGAACAAGAGTGTATTGCATTTGTAACAAATGAGAAAATAGCCTGACAATAATTGGAAGTTTTGCATAATTTAGTTAGGTATTGCTAATGCTTGCTGTTTAGTTTTAACAATGAACACCTCTGTTGTAGATTCATAGTTACTGAAAAAAGGTTTGCTAAGTTTTAACTACTGAAACCTGGATTTCTGAACTAAGGGAATTGGTAGTTGTGACAGATTACAAGGTGAAAAACACATGTATATAACAATACTGAGGACATAGGGACTTCTACACTTTTCTTATTTGAAATGCAAGATTTTTGTCTATTGTTATTGATGTATTGGGCTTTTCTTTTTAACATACATACATGCATACAGATACTGTGATTTTATTGATTCATTTGCTGTAAGCCACACTAAGGCAGGCAAACACATTGGGAATGTGGAAAACAATTCTAATAATAAAGGTGGGGGAGGGAGAGGAAATAAATAAATCTAGGAAACTATGTTTCTATGTAAATTTTATTGATTTGTATAGTTTAATTATTTTGTTGTTTGAATTTCCACCAAGACAACCAACTTATGGTTACTGTAGGAACTAGAGCCCTCCAAGACCATCAGTCATCAACTATGTAACTTGGGTCTTTCAAACTTGGGTCTTCCTTTTTTGACTCAATCCACCTGTAGTAAAATATCCCTCTTTCCCTATTTTCTCCTTCCACTTTACTGAGCATTCTATTTTTTCCAGTGAATCACATCAACTCATGATATATCCAAATTACAACAGATATCTTGTTGTGAAGTGAGAGTTCAGGATCCATTACATTACATTGCTCCAGGATCCATTACATTTTCATTTTTTTTAAAAAGTATATACATTTAGTTACACTCCTCAGCATGCATGAAGTCAATGTTCTGAAGTTAGGAGTGAATTCCAAAAGGATCTCACCAAACTAGATGTGGATATCAAAACAGCAAATGTGTTTTGTCTAAATGTATATAATACATAGGAGTGTAACCGGGGGGGGGGGGGGGGGGAATTAAGGCCTTTGCCCCTCCAAATGAGAATTCTGGCCCTATACAATTTTACTTTCTTTCTAGCACTGCAGAGTGATATGAAATGAAAATCATTTACACCTATATCTTCTGTATTTGATCTGTTTACATTCACTTAGTAATTTTGGTAATTTGCCTGCCTTTTTTGTTTGGATGCCTAACCTGCATTTTTAAACACTCAACTGAACTGGAGAAAAAGAAACCATAAATGTAGACCGATGAATTTTGAGCTGCCAGCCCCTAGCCAGGTCTGAGCTTACAATGAATGACCTGGTAAATTATGCTGAGGTTATAATATAGTGGTTATGATATAGTGGCCAGTTTAGTGAAAACATCAACCCTGTGGATAGAAGAAAGCAAATTCCATGTTGGGGATCATTAAGAAAGGAATTGAACATTTAAATCTCAAGACCATAGTACCAGTAGGCAAATCTAAGTGGTGGTCATTTGCTCAACTGGGGCAGACTCAGGACAGACAAGAAAGAAATCCTTCTGCACAGCACATAGTTATTCTGTGGAATTTGCTACCACAAGAAATAGTGATGGCTACCAACATGGATGGGGTTAAAAGAGTTTAGAATCAACTTAATTGAAATATGGTGCTGGAGAAGAGTTCTATGGATACCATGAACTGTTAGAAAGACAAATAAATGGGTCCCAGAACAAATCAAGCCTCAACTCTCCCTAGAAGCTAAGATGACTAAACTGAGATTGATGGACTTTGGACATACCACGAGAAGACACAAATCACTACAAAAGACAATAACTCTTGGTAAGGTGAAAGGCAGTAGGAAAAGTGGAAGACTGCATTACAGATGGATAGACACAATCAAGGAAGGCAGAGCCCTAAATCTGCAAGACTGAACAGGGCCGTTGATGATAGGGTGACTTGTAGATCTCTCATTCATAGAGTTGCCATAAGTTGAAGTTGATGTGATGGCCATTAACAACAATAATTCATTAATAATAAAGCTGTTTGTGGTTACTTTTCTTAGCTTCTGGTGTGATAAGCATCATATTTGGGGAACATGTACAGTTGCTGGAGAATATATTCAGGAGGATGTTATCATGCTTACGTCATGGAGGGTGAGGCATCTTGTGGGCCACTGTAGGAACAAAATGCTAGATTTTTTTAGCCTTTAACCTTTATGTTCTTGTCCTTTTTGGGGGCTCTGTGTTAATCTCTTGACATGACTGTCTAGTTGTAACTGACTGTAGGGAGTGGCGATCAACTCCGTTTCTAAGCTGAAAAACCAGCATTGTCCAAGGACTGCTCTGGTAGTCATGTGGTCATGACTGCACTGAATGTTCTGATATTAGAATCAGTGAATTGAAGACCACCTTTCAGGGACACTGAAGTTGCACCTTGCACCAAGATCCTGCATCAAGCAAAGCAATGGACTAGATGATCTCCAAAGTCACTTCCAGTCCTAACATTCTACAATTCTATTTTTTAATTAACAAGATGTTGCTTGAAATGATTACATCATTATCTTTGCATGAAAGCTTTAATCAAAATATACCAGGGGTCCAAAAAATTACTTATTGAACTACAATTCCCAGAATAGCTAAACCAGCATGGACACTGGGGACTCTGAGACTTGTAATCTCAGAAGAAACTTATCCACATGCATATACAACCTGATAAATCTGGAAGTTCCCTTGACAGTAGTACTGCACTCTTATATTGTTAACATTTTTTTTAAAAAAAATGGCTGTTCTACTTGTATTTTATATCCTGCCTGAGCCCTAAGAATCAAATGGCCTAGAAGTTTGAACAAATGGATAACACATCTCAACAGAATGAGAGACTTCATCCTCTCAGAAAACCTTCATGAGTGCAGCCAGAACTCTTTTGAACAGTTTAAAAAAAGAGAGAGTCAAATAAGGAAACATGAAAACTTTTCTTTTTGAAATGATTTAGTCCTGCTCATTGTTGTTCACTGTAGAGATCTCCAGGGCTTTCTCCTGATACAAGAGATATCAACTTCCTGAACAAACTCATATATTGTGCACCTCTGTTTTTCTTTATTTGCTTAATGAAATTATTTCATTCCTGTTTCATCATCAAACAGTTTCACTGTGTGCTGCTAAGGACAGGTTTTGTTTGATTATGTTCCTGAAAAGTCCTCAGAGGATTCTATTTTGGTTGCTCTACTATTGACTGTTCTAAAATTACTTTCTTGGACTGAAGATTCACTTTCCATGGGATCAGCTTTCTCTCCTGGCAAGGAACAAATTCATATTCTGATCTGAACAAGGGAATTATAAATGCTAGTGATATCAACATCATAATGAAAAAAATGCAACCTAAACCAATATTCACCTTGTAGTATGTCCCTAGAACAAATTATATATAAGAAAAATATATACAGCCAAAGTTCCATATGGGGGGGAGGGGGGTTTTTCTTAGCAACATCAGGAACAGAGGATCAGGTCCCTCCTTGGTCAACTGTTTTTTGGAGCATGACATGTGCTTTTCAGCACTTGAGAAACTGTTTTTCACAAAAAGAGAGGATCCTGCTTGGAAAAGAAGGAGGAGGAGAGGAAAGAAATAGATTGGATATTGAGATTTGACATGTTAGCCTCCCATTAGTCCACACATTATTTAAGTCCAAGGTCCAAAACACACTGCAGAAATAATCCAGTTTGAGAACTCTTTGACTGCTCTGACTTAATGCTAGGGAATTCTGAGAACTGTAATTTTGTGAGATATTTAGCTTTGTATGTCAGACAGCACTGGTGCCACAATAAACTACAGTTCCTGGATTCCCTAGCACTAAAGCAAGGCAGTTAAAGCCGTCTCAAACTGGTTTATTTCTGCAGTGTGTTTTGGACTAAATGTGGTCCATCTACTTTAAAACTTAGTTTTCACATATCCCGTAACATTCCATTCTGCTGTAGAGTTGCTATGATAAGGATATCTTGAAATAAAAGAAACAGTATAAGGCTCTGCCTGCTCCTTCTCAAACTACCAATTACCAGGCATAAGCACTAGAAACATTCTTTTTGGAGGTCCTGCAGGCAGTTTTAAAGTTGCACCGTAAGTAATATTTTGTGCTTGTATAAGTTTATTTGGGTTAATACGTGTTTTTAAAACTGAGACATTTTCCATGCATCTTGATTCAAGATATATGTACACAAAGTTGTTATTGCAAATTTTAACTTGTCTCCTGTTATAATTTTGGTTGTTTATGTATTGTCCTTTTTCTTTTTCTATTTTTTAATCAATCTCCATTAAATATTAAATATTCCATTAAATATTATGAGACCAAAACAGCTAATTGAAAAATAAAATCATATTTTTCAATACCCTGAGACTTTGGCTCATCTCTACATCCCTTCAATTGGGTGTTATCAGTTGTTTTTGCTTTTTATATCAACATCAGTCCCTTACCTACTTCTGGAAGGTGATTACCCCAAACCGAGTCAAAGACAATAGAATCAGACATTCTGCTTTATAACATTAGCTGCTTTATCGCACTAGGGGGCAAACAGGATTTAAATGAGAGTTAAACAAGAGTTAAACAGGAAATGTTCTGTGATAAACATAGGGCATTTCCTGTTTAACTCTCATTTAAATTTCATTTAAATCCTGTTTGCCCCCTAGTGTGATAAAGCAGTAGGGAGCAAACAGGATTTAAACAAGAGTTAAACAGGACATGTCCTATGATAAAAATCAGACATTTCCTGTTTAACTCTTGTTTAAATCCTGTTTGCCCCCTAGTTTGATAAAGCAGATAGCTGGATTGGGATGTATATATGGCTCAAGGAAGAGCTAAAGGAAAACTCAGCACAGGACTGAATGCCAAATCTAAACTAGTTAAAGAGACTATCCTTGGGCAGAAGGCTGCCATAGGCAGAGGGGACAAAGGAGTTACAGAAATACCTGAATTTTAAAAAGGCAGTAGGTAGTGAAAGCAACTTCAGTGACACCAGGGATGATTAAACCTAGAGCATTATACACAAAATATCCTCAACTACTGTTGTTATTGTTGTTGTTATCCATTAAAATCTTCCAGAACAGAGAGTAGCACCTAAAGTAGAGATGGACAAAGTGCAAACCAGCATGTCACTTATAGTCACTCAGGTCAGTGAATAAAATAATCCTCATTGACCTCTCTGTAACCACAGACATCCCTCAACTTTGTGGCCCCAAATGCCTAATCACACTTTGTAAAAAGTGTGATTAAACATTTTGCCTCATTTTAGGGGTGGATCTTGTTTTCGGAATGGAGGAAGCTTTTTATATACAACAAAGTGTAACTAACCAAAAATGAGACTGAATTTTGAGGGGGATTGAGAGAAAACAGCTAATCCTCTCCCTACAATCGAACATTATGGGACTATAGAATGGCCAATTTCAGATTGCATGGGTTTAGGGGTGTAGGTGGCTCTTTGGGGACCTGGATGTTTGGATGTCTGGAAGTTGTCACCTGTGTTTCCTGGTTTACTCTTTCATTCACCCAGTATGTAACTGCACCATGTAAGTCTATCACATTGTTTGGGAAAATAATGAACTGCTGCACCTGGCAAAAAGCAGGAGTAAAGAATCCAGATTCTAGAAGGAACTTTGTCTTATTACATCACGGGCCAGTTTCAAAAAGGCTTTAAAGACACATCTCTTCCAGCAAGCCTTTCCTTGAAAGGGAAATAAATGAAACATCAACTCCTGGCTCTAGAAAATGGAAATGAAACTGGGGAAATAACGTTTGCTATCCCCCTGCTTAAACTTTTGGATTTCACCTATTGCAGATTTGCACATGCACTGTCCATGAGATCATATCTGTTTTAATTGTTGCTGATTTTAACTTTAACTGTTGTTAATTTTAATAAGCCTTGGTTTAATTTAATTTTAAGGGGGGGTGGGAAGAGAGATGATTGTCATTTTACTCTGTATTTTTAAACTCTTGCTGTACCCCGCTCCAAGTATTTCATTAGAGGAGCGGGTTATAAATAAACTTTATTATTATAATTATTATTATTGGTATATACATAGATGTGAAAAAAAACAACCTTTGGTTTTTTTCTCCCCAAGTCTTATTTTCCACAGCACTATATGCATGAAAACTGCATAACTCCAGGGACTTATCCTCATTCAGACCAGATTTTCATGTTCACCTTTAGCCTTGAAGCCTCCACTTCCTAGAAAAAGAAATGGGAAAAAAACCCATATTTATTAAAAGGAAGAATAGTGTTCCTTAATATTTGGCTCTCCCTGAGAGCACTGTTGTAGGAACGATCAGTTGGTAGCAACAGTAGTAATTATTGTTTGTATCATCACCACTATCATCATCTAGATAACTTCTATCAAAAGAATGTTTGGAAAGGCAAGCAACTTCACAATTTGGCTAGTAATGTCAATCAAGGTCAGCACAAAACAGCAACTTTCAGATACAGAGAAAGTCAGCCATTCTAAAAGAAAGCATTCAATGAAGCCAAAATGTTTTATAAGTTCTTGATGACTCACTGACTCTTTCAAAAACAGAGGAATTGCAATAGCTCTGTTTTTGAGTCTTTGCCACCATGATTATAAGTGTCTTCTAATAAAGCCGGTGTGCTGTGATTTGTTTATGTCATGCAAAATAAGAGGCATTGTGTAAGAAAAGCTCAAGTCTCCAGATGCAGACAACACACCAATCCAGCTCACAGGAGGAGATCTGCAAGTCTGATCTTCAATTATATGGCACAAAAGGAGCCATTTTGGATGAAACCAAAGTCCTTTCTCATCCAGCATTCTGTTCTCACACTGGCCACCCAGATGCCTATGGGAAACTTCCAAATAGGACACCATCCTGCCCATATAAAATCAGTGCAAACAGTGCAAAATTGTCCTAACAGGTAAATTGCTTGCCCTGTAGGCTTCTAGGAGAGACAATTCAGCCCACCTTTTTTTTAACCAGGAAAAAGAAGTTGTCTGGAAAGTCGAGGTGTTAAAATCTGTAAAAACAGAAGGGAAGGGGGAGGAAGCATGTACCATTCCTATTTATTTATTTTCTTTGCTGCCTTTCTCCCAGCATGGGACCCAAGGTGGCTTACAGAAAGGTTACCACCTGATAATAAAAAGGTTAAATACAATAAAAGAAATTATTATAATAAAGGGTTTTAAATATTAAATGAATGTCTAATAATGCAGTCCTATGCACTCAGAAGTAAGAATTCTGACATAGCTAAATTAGTTTGGAACAGTATGCAAAGGAATCTTTGGGATTGACAGAAAGAAGTGGGTAGCATATGTTTTCATAGATGTAAGTATACTTCCTCAGATGCACAAAATGAAGTGTGTAGGAATAGAACTTTATAGCAACTACAAATGAACATATTATATGTCCAAATAGTAACAGAAATGCAAAACTTGTAAATATGGTGATGAGGTAACAAGTTCACTTTTAACAATGATAATATGGGGACAAAGGTAGGAGGAAAGATGTTGCCTAAAGCAAAGGTGAGTAGATTACCATATGAGGGAGTTATTGGAATGTGGTATGATGCTAACTGAGAATCAAAAAGGAGATTTGATAAACTGGACAAGAAAGCCCTCATGAGGCTGGGTTGTTTGTAGCAAGACCTTTCCATAAAACCAGATGCCCACACATCTACTAGGGAAATGTCATTACAGGACCAAGAAAATCTGTATGAGCCCTTCTAGGTAGGCTAAGTGGGCTCAGGCAAAAGCAAACTACTACAGCCTCTCCTAGCTTGTGTGTTCTTCGCCATTTATAATGTTGACTGTCTTGACCACACTCTGATGCTTTTTGTCCACACATGCCCTGGGTTTTATCTGTTAAACATTGGAGAGTATGTAATCTATAGATAGCCTACATACATAATGTCAGCCTTAACAGAAAAAGATGGTGTAGAGTTATTGATGCTTATTTTCTCTTTTACATTAGGGATCAATATCTCTTTAGCCACAACATTAAATGGGAAACTTAACATTCTAGCTCTATGACCATTTTTAAGAAGATCAGACAGACTTTCTCTTTGGATCCATACAAGGAATTACATCAAACTGTTTGAATCTGTGCTTATTTGGGGGTTTCTCTGTGAGGGAAAACACGTCAAACATCTCTGAGCTGCTGCTACTCAGCTGCATGCATAGGATCAGCGTGTGCTAACTTAATAAATATTTAGCTAGGAAATATCACTGAAGGATAAATATTATTCCTCTCCTCCTCTGTCATCATTTTCTTGATGCATGCAAATACTAATAAACTATCCCATATGCTGGGGAGGCACCAAAAAGAAAAAAAAAGTGGAAGGAGGAGAAGAGAAAGTTTGCATGGAAGCCAGACAGGTTCTTCTTAACCACTGGTTAGTCATTTCCATGGAACTGAATCTGCTGCTTCTCCTTTAGAAAAGAGCCAAGAGCTATAGGCAACTGCCTTATGTCAAATAAATATTTCTCCTTTAAGAATTAGTATTTTATTTTATTTTTAGCTCAGTAGTATTATCATAGAATCATAGAATCATAGAGTTGGAAGAGAACACAAGGGCCATCCAGTCCAATCCCCCGCCATGCAGGAACTCCCAATCAAAGCATACCCCAACAGATGGCCATCCAGCCTCTGCTTAAAGACCTCTAAGGAAGGAGACTCCACCACTCTCTGAGGGAGTGAGTTCCACTGTCAGGAAGTTCCTCCTAATGTTGAGGTGGAATCCCTTTTCCTGTACCTTGCATCCATTGTTCTGGGTCCTAGTCTCTGGAGCAGCAGAAAACAAGCTTTCTCCCTCCTCAATATGACATCCCTTCAAATATTTAAACAGGGCTATCGTATCTCCTCTTAACCTTCTCTTCTCCAGGCTAAACATCCCCAGTTCCCTAAGGCGTTCCTCATAGGGCATGCTTTCCAGACCCTTAACCATTTTAGTTGCCGTCCTTTGGACAAGCTCCAGTTTCTCCGCATCCTTTATAAATTGTGGTGCCCAGAACTGGACACAATATTCCAGATAGGGCCTGACCAAAGCAGTATAGAGTGGCACTTTTACTTCCCTTGATCTAGACACTATACTTCTATTGATGCAGCCTAAAATAGCATTGGCTTTTTAGCTGCTGCACCGCACTGTTGACTCAAGTTAAACTTGTGGTCTGCTTGGACTCCTAGATCCCTTTCACATGTGGTCTTCTTCAGCCAGGTGTCCCCCATCTTATAACTGTGCATTTCATTTTTCCGTCCTAAGCGCAGTACCTTACATTTCTGTGTTGAATTTCATTTTGTTAGCTTTGGCCCAGCTTTCTAGTCTATTCTGGTCATTTTGAATTTTGATCCTGTCCTCTGGGGTATTAGCTGCTCCTCCTAATTTGGTGTCATCTGAAAATTTTGATAACTAGGTCCCCAATACTATCATCTAAGTCATTAATAAAGATATTGAATAGCACTGGACCCAGGACAGGACCCTGTCGCACCCCACTAGTCATTTCTCTCCAGGATGAAAAGGAACCATTGTTGAGCACACTTTGGGTGTGGTCAGTCAACCAATTACAAATCCATGTAACAGTTACATTTTACAAGCTTGTTTGAAAGAATGTCATGGGGAACCTTGTCAAAGGCCTTACTGAAATCAAGATATACTACATCCACAGCGTTCCCTTCATCTACCAAGCTGGTGATTTTATTTAAAAAAAAAAAAGAGAGAGAGAGATCAGATTTATCTGACATGACTTGTTTCTCTGAAACCCATGTTGACTTTTTGTGATTATGGAATTATCTTCTAGATATTCACAAACTCTGTTTAATGATCTGCTCCAGAATCTTTCCTGGAATTGATGTCAGACTAACTGGACGATAATTGTTGGGATCCTCTTTTTTTCCCTTTTTGAAGATGGGGACGTTTGCCCTCCTCCAGTCTGCTGGGACATCTCAGGTTCTCCTAGAATTCTCAAAGATTATTGCCAATGGTTCCAATATTATATTTGCCAGTTCTTTTAATACCCTTGGATGTAGTTCATCTGGTCCTGGAGACTTATATTCACTTATATTAACCAGGTATTCCTGTACAATCTCTTTACTTATTCTGTGCTGAAATACTCCTATTCTGTCCCCTGCTCTACTGTACTCAGGTTGAACACCCTTTGCCTTTTCTGAAAAGAATGAAGCAAAGAAGGTGTTGAATAATTCTGCCTTTTCTCTGTCACCTGTGAGCATTTTGCCATCTTCTCCACACAGTGGCCCTATCATTTCTTTCTTCTTCCTTTTGCTGCGGACATATCCAAAAAAGCCCTTTTTATTGTTCTTAACCTCTCTAGCAAGCCTGAGTTCATTCTGCGCTTTAGCTTTTCTGACTTTACCCCTACATGTGCTGGCTATTTGTTTGAATTTCTTTTTGGTGATTTCCCCATTTTTCCATTTCTTATACATGTTCTTTTTAAAACTTAGCTCAGTTGAAAGTTCCTTAGTCATCCATACTGGTTTCTTGAGACATCTCCCATTTTTCTTCCTCATTGGAACTGTTTGAAATTCTCCTTTTAGTATCTCCCTTTTGAGGAACTCCCATCCATCTTGAACTCCCTTGTCTTTTAGTATTTCTGACCATGGGATCATCCCCAGTATTTCTCTAAGTTTTCTAAAACCAGCTTTTCTAAAATCTTGAGAGTGTGTCTGACTATGCCTGGCATCTCCTTTCCATTGTATAACAAACTCCAGGAGAACATGGTCACTCCCACCTAAGGATCCAACCACTTGCACCCCATTAACTAGGTCATCCCTGTTGGTTAAGATAAGATCTAAAATGGCTGATCCCCTTGTTGCCTCTTCCACCTCTTGGACAATGAAATTGTCTTCCAGGCAAGTGAGGAATTTGCTAGACTTTGAGGATTTTGCTGAGTTTGACTTCCAGCAAATATCCGGATAGTTGAAGTCACCCCTCACTACTATGTTTTTCCTATCTGAGTGTGTGGTCATCTGTTCTAGAAAGGCATCATCCAATTCTTCTACTTGATTTGGGGGTCTGTAGTAGACTCCCACAGTAACATCCCTGTTACTTCCCTCTCCTTTAATTTTTATCCAGATGCTCTCCACCGGTATTTATGTCCTGGATCTCTTCATTTATATAAATATCCCTGACATATAATGCTATTCCTCCTCCTTTCCTGGGTTGCCTGTTTCTCTTAAAAAGGTTATACCCCTTTATTTCTACATTTCAATCATGAGTCTCATCCCACCAGGTTTCAGTGATGCCTATTATATCATATTTCCCTTGTAGTGCTAGGAGTTCATGTTCATCTTGCTTATTTCCCATGCTCTGTGCAGTAGTGTAGAGACATCTAAGACCGTGTGTCCCCTTTGCTTGCTGCCTGTGCACATATTTGTGCGGTCTACTGTTGTGTCCTTTCACTGTTTGCCTTTGTTTGTCTATGACAGTATGACTATTTTCTCCAGCACTTTTGTCTCCCTCCCCCACATAACTCAGTTTAAAGCCCTCCTGATCAGATTCTTGAGACTGTTGGCAAAAACATTTTTTCCAACTGGCGTGAGATGCAGCCCATCCCTTGCCAGAAGCCCCCTCTCATGGAACCGCAGCCCATGATGTAAGAATCCAAATTGTTCTCAATTGTTCTGCGGAGCCAGTTGTTGACATCTGCGATTTTCCTCTCTCTTCATGGACCATGCCCTTCAACTGGCAGAAGACACGAGATGACAATCTGTGCATCCATTTCTTTCAGCTTCTTACCCATAGCCTCGTAATCCCTTCTGATATTTTGAAGGCTGTGTCTTGCTGTGTCATTCGTTCCCACATGGACCAAAAGGAAGAGGTATTTGTCAGTAGGTTTGACCAGTCTTGTCAGTCTCTCTGTCACATCACGGATCTTTGCCCCAGGGAGAAAACACAGGCCCACAAATCACTCCTTCTGTACCACTCAGCAAGGAGTCCCCCACCACAACCACACGCCTCCTCCTAGGCTTAGCAGCAACTGTTCCCTGTGATGGAACTCTTAGGCTCCCCTGTTCTGTCCCTGAAGTCTGTCCATGCTGCTCTTCCTCATCCTCCTTCATAAGGGACAGAGCTTCAAATAGATTCTGTAGCTGCAAGCTCTCAGAACAATCCCTGGTTTCCCTTCGTCTCTGTGTGACATTCCTCCAGCTGTCTTCCTCCTGTGTACATGAAGTGACAGTCTCCTCCATAATAACTTCCTCTGTGTGGTCCCCATCCAAGACCGTTTGTTCTGTTCTGTCCAGGAAAACCTCTTGCTCTTTGATATGTTGAAGTGTAGCTATACGGGCTTCCAGCTGCTGCACTTTCTCCTCCAAGAGGGCTACCTACTTGCATTTGGGCATGTGAATTTTCCCATATTAGTAGGCAAAAAGTCAAATATCCCACAAGTGTTGCAGGTGACTGAGGCAGTCACCTCAGTGTTCATACTGAGAAGTCTTAGTTAGTCCCTAAAATAGGAGTAGTCCCACTCAGAAAAAAAAACCCTAATAAACAGCAAGGTTAAAGGCCCCTGGTGACCTGGGCTTTTTTTCCCAAACAGTGCTAGTGATAAAAAAATTCTGGCGCGCGACTCTGGGATGGGTTATATAGAGCTAGACTGCTAGCTCCACCCCCTAGTGACTCCCAGAAGCTCCACCCCTGCTGGAACTTTATAGAAAGGTCCAGAAAGGCCCTGAGACTGCTAGCTCCACCCCCTAGTGACTCACAGGTGTAATTCACAGAAGCTCCACCCCCAGTAAGAACACACTCTCCCAAGAGTTTTCAAAAATTCAACTCTCACCCACTTAAAAATAGCCACCCAGAACTGCTCTCCTCCTCCTTCTCTCCAGCAGGATCTGGTGTATTAAATAGAGAGTCATTGTGAACTTCTATTTGTATGTAATCAGTCTATAGTATGTTTATTTATTTTATTTTAAAAAGCCCTATTAAACTCAGAGGACACTCTCCAGGTATGTGGTATTGTAATTTAAGGCCTATTGAAGTCAGAGAACCTTACTTCCAAATTAATTTTCATTCATTGTGTTGTGAAACATTCATACTTTAATTGAAAGGATTATGTGCCAAATTTGGGGCTGTTGTTTATTGCTTCCCATGCCAGCATGGAAAAAAATATTTATGAGAGTTTTTTTAGAATTATCCAAAAGTTAACTTTTCTAAACTCAGCTGTAATAAGCAGGGGTGGATGGATCTATTGTCTTCTGTTT
Organism: Urosaurus nigricauda; assembly: GCA_034509955.1. Taxonomy (NCBI): domain Eukaryota; kingdom Metazoa; phylum Chordata; class Lepidosauria; order Squamata; family Phrynosomatidae; genus Urosaurus; species Urosaurus nigricauda. Next base: position 351,244,346 of record JAOEGL010000001.1, on the reverse strand, counting down.
CACATGTATCCAGTCATAAGTCCTTGTGTCCCCAGTTTCCCCCATCATGTTAGTTTTGTATGAAAATTCTCCTCTAAAACATACATTTTTAAGAGCCAGTATGGTGAAGTGGTTAGAGCCTTGGACTACAACTCTGGGTGTCAAGATTTGATTTCCTGCTCAGACATGAAATCGACTGGGTGACCTTGAGCAAGTCACATGCTCTCAGCCTCAGAGGAAGGCAATGGTAAACCTTCTCTGAACAAATCTTGCCAAGAAAAATTCATGATAGGGTTGCCTTAGGGGCTCCATAAGTCATTAAAAAACATGAAGGCACACAGCAACAAATACTACATACTCTTCAACATTTCACAGATGAAAAAGTTCTAGCCCTGAATCCCTCCCTTACCTGCTCTCTTTTGCTTTGGCTTTATGGCTGTTACAATGAACAACTGGCATCTACATGGCCTCCGTTCATTGTCCAACACTGCTGCTCAGGTCAATGTGCTCAGCCACACTATCTATCCTGGGTACCTCATTCTGGCCTCAGAGTGATCTGTGCCCACAGCAGCAATGTCAGGTGGCTCACAGGGACTGAAAATGAAGGGAGTTGCTGTCATCACTGCAAAGAGAGCCAAACCCCACAGCAAAAGGTGAATTATTTGAATACAGGTTAGGGAAAGGAAGCCCTGAACGGAATGCAGGCATCATGAAGATAGACCAGGTCTGATTCAGTTTTGGCTCTGCATCATGTAAACAGGATGTAGTGAGCCCTAGTGGTGGTGATGGGCGGATTCTGGGAAGTCTCTCGTGTAGACAAGCCCTATGTAAATCACTTCATGTGGACAAGAGTGTAATGATGGCAAAAGTTGTTAATGTGGAAGAACACACAAGCCAGGAAAGTTGTCTGAGGGGCAGTACATACTGCCCCAGAAGGGCACCCTTCCAGCACCTGTTTTTCCTCCAGAGGGAAGCCACAGCAACCAAACTGTGTGGCTTCCCACAGGCAGAAAAAGAACCTGCAAAAAGCAGGTTCTTTTTAAGCTCTGGTGGCATGCAGCCGCAGCGTAGTAAGTGCGCCACTGGCACACTCATTACATAAGTGCTGTGCTGCAATGTGTGGATGCCACGCAGCACGTATGTAATGTTGGCAGCACCCATGTAAACAGGGCGCCGCCATCTTGATGCATTCGTCACATGCTAGGGTTGTGGGGTGTGTGCAAAGCTCCACCCTAAGGCAAACCTAGCATTTGACAAGGGCACCACAAAGGGCCAGTCTGTACCAGCCCTGAGTCTACTGGGAAGGGCAAGTTTCCATCCCTCTTCTCTCTCCTCTCCCCTCTCCTAACTGAGTGCAGACTATTTTTCACTTTGAAATCAGTTTGTACCAGTGGAAATATGCTGAGGACAAAAGGGAAAGTGGAGGAGGAGAGAAACTGGGACATTTTAAAAGTAACTGGAAATATAGTATGGTGGAAGATTAATTGGAACTGCCCCAGCCAAATTGGGATGGTTGATCGGTGTGGTAGTATTTATCCTGATTCAAAATGGCCTTTTAAAAGGTCTGCAAGAAACTGATGTACCATGGACTATTTATGAAGCAAATATCAGAAATAATCTTATTAATATGGTTATAACACATGATGAGCAACCATTAGAGGCCAAAGGATTGCAATGGCTTCCAGGAGACCTTGGATGGCTGCACCCCTTCATCCAATTCATTTTTTTCCCTCCCAAATACTCTCTATGGAACATTAGGACATTTTACCTGGATGTATTAGGCTCTCTTTTTACAACAGGAAATTATTCCAGGGTCCCTTCCTATTTTTTTTAAATAGGCTTAAAGTGGCCCAAAATATGACAGAATTGTCCCATACCTTTGGGGGTATTGGGTAATGTTGGGGACAAAAGAAAAAAATGTAGCAGGGAAGGGATGTGGTGGAGTTACAGTCCTCCAAAGTCTCCTTTGCCCAGCCCTTTTCTAACATCCAAAGCTAAAGCTCTCATCCACGCCCTTTTAAAAAAATAACAGCACAACTTTAGTCTTCATCAAGAATGCATATATACTACAAACACATTAAATATGCAAATCAAATGTTGAGGTGTCAATAGGTGTATCCATACTGTTGTTGTTGCGTACCTTCAAGTCATTTCTGACTTCTGGTAACCCTAAGTATCATGGGATTTCCATGGTAGAGGGGATATTTGAATCCTGGTTTCCAAAGTCTTGGTGCTGTCATATTCATACTAGACAATGATAATGTTTTGATCTTTAACTATTATGGCTCCATCCTGTGTAATCATGGGGTACTTTGAATTCTCTGCCAGTGAGCTCTAGTATTAGTTCAGGGGCATGGCCAAAATAATTATAAGTACTTTACCAAACAAACTCCAGGAATTCATAGGACAGAGCTATGGCAGCTACAAGTTTTGTCAAACTGCTTTAATCGTGCAGTATAGATATACTCCAGACCCGTTCTTCCTAAAATAAACAACAAAAGAATGGCAATTTACTACCATTTTTGGTGTGTTCGGATGAAATACTGCCATCCTCGTGCTGCCAAAGGTAGAAGAAAATACTGTGAAAACACACAAGTAGTTGGGATGATTACAAATGGAAGAAAACAACATCTGGAGTCTCCATACAATTCTTTGTATGGGACTTGAAGGTTCAACTTGAAGCAGATTTTATATTCACCCCTGTTTCATAGTAGTGGAATCCACTAATATTTCACAGAGTTGTGGGTAGGAAGATATGTCTCTTCAGAAAAAAAAATAACAATTTATACCACTTGTCTACATGGGTTATTTACTATAGATTTATTGTCCCAAAAATAACTAATTGTAATCACCATTAACATTAAAACTCTTTACTTTCTTGTTATGCAAAAGTGACTCAAAAAGTCATTTTGATTACTTTTATTAAAGAGGACATAAGAATGATTCAAGCTTGCCAAACATATCTAAGTGATGAGTCCACACCCCTAAACTATAAAAATAACTTTTTAAATTCCAATTATATTGTAAAATGAATTATGTTAGTGCTTGTTCTATTGCAGTTATAGTATCAATTGTGTTTAGCTGTTACAAAATTAGAAAAAAAAAGATTAATTACAAGAAAACTGTCTATCTGTAACTATCTGTAACATCCAAGCTCTAGTATTATGAAAAATAGGCTTCTATTTGTATCTGATTTAAGACTACAGTTCTTCAGCATGAATAATACTTGTGTAGTGTAAATGTTGGAAAGAATTAAACGTCAGACTAGAGAGCCAGAATATATACTTTTAAAATTATTCCATGCTTTTTCAAATAGGAAAACAGGAAAACAGGAAAACACATATTTAACCCAATCAATCCTTTCCTATGGCCATATTTATTAGGTAGGAAACCCATTCTTGATACAGGTAATATGCACACGAAGGCTCTTAAGGAAATGCAAGTGAATTGGAAATAACTGTTCAGAGACTGTGAACACAGATGTGTTTCTGCCTCTTGAAATGGGAAAAAAGGAAAAGAGAGAAAAAGAAAGAAACCTTAGTCCAATCAGACACTTAAGAATGTCATTGTTGTTTATGATGGAAATTTGCCTTTGCGTAACAATTAGGTCATAAATGAGGATATCTTCATTCATATCATGGAATATCTCATTTTGTTTGCAACATGTTTGGTTGCATTTCAAACTCATTACCTCCAGGCAGGTGGCAGATTGCTGTATATGTATGGAAGACAGCTTTGCTGCTACAAACAAACACACACACACATCTTGAAGGCCAAGAACAATGTTATTTCTTTATAGGCAGAGATGTAGCAAACAATTAGTCTTGATTTCACAGGCTATTTTATCCCCTGAATCTTACTTCCATTGCCAGCCCATCCTATTTCAATATCAGGTTGCAAGATTTTGTTTTCCTTTTATGTATAATTGGTCCCATTTTTCCAGATGCATTTTCTATAAGGTACATCATGTGATGGACTCAAGAAGATAGACATTTCCTTCATGTGTAAATTGTGGTTGTACATTCATTTTAAATATATACATTTTTAGCCATGCAAATATTCCAATTAAAAAAAATCAAAATATTCAGAGGAACTGATTTATGAGGCCTGCTCCCTCCCCAAAATCTCAGAAGAGATTCTAGGACAATTTCTAAGCTGAACTGAAATGTTTTCACAGAGGAAAAATAGTGTGCTATTAAGTATCTTTTATGGGGACTTTGCAACACTAAAATTGTGAGTCAAGGTTCACAGGGAAGAGATAAAATCTCTCACTTAAAAAGCTGTAAAACCCTGTTTTATAACATGTCAGGCTGGAAATGCCCAGAGGGAGAGACTAGTTTGGGACAGAGTGCTTGTTAAGACAAGTTTAAACTGGAGTTAAACCGGGGGGGGGGGGGTAGCCATATGATAATAGTTTGCAACCATTGCAATAAGTGGTCATGCTGCCATTGATGAACACTCATGCTGTTAATTTTTATTTTCATGTTAATTTTGCTTTTATTTCAGTCAAATTCTGTGGCTGAAAGCAAAAGCCTTACCATAAATAATACGAAATAGAATACATTGAGCCCTCCACATTTGCTGGGGTTAGGGGCACACAACTCCAGTGAAAGTGGGAAAAATTTTATATATATATATATATATATATACACACACACACACACACACACACACACCTTACCTGAGAGAAAACCTCTCTAGGAATCTCTGTCATCCAGAGCAACTCTGTGGTCAACATTTTCCAGAAGACCATAGAATCATACTGGAGGACCTACAAATGCCTAGAAAAGTGTTTTCTCTAGTAATCTCTAGGTCCTCCAGCAAAATTCTTGGTCAACTTCTGGCAGACTTGTGCTGGAGAACCCAGAGATTCCTAAGAGAATATATTAATCAAATCCACAAATAATGAAATCCACAAACGTCAAAGCTGCAAATGTGGAGGACTAACTGTACTCAAAACAGAATGATGTGGTAATGGCAGGAAACCTGCATACCTTGGTTTCTAGGCTGCATAAATAGGGCTACTGTGCATTGATCAAAAGAAGTAATAGTGCCACTCTATTCTGCTTTGGTTGGACCTCACTTGAAATACTGTGCCCTGTTCTAGACACCACAATGCAAGAAAGATATTGGCAAACTGGAACATTCCCAGAGAAAGGAAAACAACATGGTGAAAGGTTTGGAGCAGCTTAGGAAGCTGGGTATGTTTAGCGATAAGTGACAGGATAGTCATGATTAATTGTTTGATGGATGTCATATTGAAGGTGAAGCAAGCTTGTTTTCAGGTGTGCCAGAGACAAGGACATGGAGCAATGGATTCATACTACAGGGAAAGAGGTTGCGCTTAAACATAAGGTAGAACTTCCTGGTGGTAAGAGCTGTTAGACTGTAAAACATGCTGTGCTGGAGAGTGGTAAAGTCTATTTCTTTGGAGGTTTCTAAACAGACTGGATGGCCATCTGTTGGAAGTGTTTGATTGCATATTCCTGCATGCAGGGAATTGGACTAGATGGTTCTTGTGCTTTCTTCCAATTCTATGATTTTATGATTGCTTCATCACTTACTCTCCAGGATAGAGATCAGCCTGGTGTACTGTTTGGCTTCACCTGGCATTTCTCAGCAGATCCATTGTGCCAGAGTTTACTGGGTTGTGTGCCCCCCAAATAATACCTACATCCAGACCTTTCTCCAGAATTTCATGACAGCCAATGCCAAATACATACAACTTCCACAACACCCATCTAGAACATGGGGGCCACCACAATATCCAAACTATTCTGGATTACCTTTTGGACTTCATCTCTGGCTTGTAGCTTGTGGATCAGTGGTGCCTGAATGGCTCTTATGTTCCTGAGCATACATATACAGTAAATGCATATTTATACAAGACTGTGTTAGAGTACAGCATTTCACATTTATAAGAAGAAAAAGTAGCTATCATAAAAAGAAGGTCATGGAGAAAAGACATCAGCTCCACAACACTGTTTTTCTTAATAGATGCTAATAATGTGCATGGGAAACATGGAGCAGAACAGCAAAAGGAATTGGCAGATTATCAAGGCATAGCCCTGTGTGCAATTATAAATCCATGAGTATGCATAAACATATGGCTTCAAGGGATTCATAACTGTAATATTTCATCCCGGGAGCATGGGTGTTGCAGCTATATTTGAGGCCTTTAATTATTACACTTGGTGGGAAACTTGTTTGGAATGTTAATCACAGATCATGTTTTGGAATCATTTACATGCATTAGTCCCCAAATGTCTTCACAACACGTGATAAAATATAGGAAAGTATAACACGAATGCTGAAAGCCATCAAAAATATTGTTCTCACTTAAAAAGAAGAGCTGCTCAGATATCAACCATTGCAAAAAGAAAACATACTGTGAATCAAAAAGTAGATGTGTGTGTTACATATCTCAAAGGTGTGTTATCTGTGTGTTTATCTTAGGGATGTAAATATGTGTAAATTTTCTCCTCCTCAATAACACTGACCCACCAAAACACTCCATTCAAAAAATTGTCAACTGATGCAAGATTTTTTTCACCCTGTACAAGAGCAAAGAAAATCAAAACATTTTAATATATTTAAGGAATAATGATAGCATCATGATCACTTAAATGTTTTTGTAATCTGCACAAAATATATATTGCAAAAAAGAAGTTTGTTTTTATTAAACTTGTGTCTGAACAACAGAACTTTTTTGTGTAAAAAGAATACCTTTGCAAAATATTTCATAGAAGTCCTGAAATGCTCTCAGAATTATGTTTAGCAGAGTGAAAAGGTTAGCAAAATAAATGAAAAGTTACACCTCTATGTTCAGTTTCAACTACATTATCCAAGAGCTGGTGGGCTTCCAGAAATGAGGAAATCAGTCAGATTCAAAATGCACAGCAAGTAAAGGGAGGGTGGGGTTCCTGTAAAAAGTTACTTTATGGATATAGATATAAATAAAACTTCCATTTTGACTTTTGATGATCAAAGATTTCCAGCTACAATGACACATCTTGAGAGAGGAGCAGAAGGAAGATGCTTGAAATACAACAACACTCTGCATTTAAATAGTTAAATGTGTCTTACACAGAGTAGTGATAGAGTTAATGAGTGTTTCAGTGGCCTAAAATCTCCTCATGTCTATCCACCTTTTCTAGCCTAGGACTATTCTATACTTTTGAAATACCCCCTCATTCAAGTTTAATAGAACACAATACAGCCACATGCAATTCACAAAATTATCCAAGAGCTGGTGGGCCACCCTCTCTGAAAAACTTCTTAAACTGTGCAGGAAAAGGTTTCATGGTTTTTACTGGAGTACTTGCTGAAATTTTCAGATATATGCATCATTGCCTATGTAGCCATTAGTCTGCTTCACATGCATTTGGATGGCTGTGCAGGAAAAGGGTGAATAGATGTGAATAGATGCAAATTTGCACAGGAAAGAGAGATAATTAACAGTCAATTTGAATATCTGAAAAGGTACAGCAATTTACATAGTACACTTAGACTATACACTTGTAGACTGATAATCTTAGGAATTACCTCACCTCCTTTTCACTCTTTCACTGCTTCTTTTTTCTATTCTGTTTTAGCTTAGCCTAGCCCAGCTTTCCTATCTCCAGTGGAATTCCTATAATAAATTTTTCATTTATTTCCTATAACCATTGATGTCAATTCTCCTTAACCATAGTAGCTAGCCTCTGCATGTATGCACTGTCTATTAAGGGAATGGTCAAACACCAGGGGATTAATCACATTTTGAGATTCTTTTTCTGGAAAACATGTTTGTGGGAGGAAGGGTTAAACTATGGGGGGAGGGGTTTGGTACAAAAATGATTTTGAGCAGAAAACAGTTTCTTGGGTGCACAAATCACTGTTTTTGTGCAAAAATGTTGGCTTTTGAGGGGGAAATTTTATTTTCAAAAAACAAAAATCAATAAAATATTCTAGAATGGGGAAAAAAATGAACAAGTCTCATGATCTCATCGAGTTGAAATTCTTCACTTTTGCATATGAGAACAAGCCCAAGATTTTCATCCATGCTCTTGGGAGTAAAAGACACATAATAATGTCCATTTGGAAAAATTATAACTGTTGAGGTGGTTAATTTTATTCTTTTGAGTGGTGTTTACTTTTTCTTCTTACTTTTTGAGGAATAAGGCAGTGCTTTGAGAATCCCATGCTCGCAAAAATTAAGAACATTTTCTTACTCTTTTTAGATAAATTTTCTTTCCTGAAACATAAAGTGAAAATTAATTGGTAACAGGAGTTACCAGAAGTTGTTTGTTCCTAATATGAACTGTGAACTTCAGAGTTGATTCAGGTAACAATTACTTTGAAAAAATAGCTTTCTAAACTCTAGATAAATTCTGATCAAATCCATATAAAGACAAAATTCTCACTCCATCTTTGATTTCAGTTCAACTTGTGGTCTACTTGGACTCCTAGATCCCTTTCATATGTACTTTCATTCAGCCAGGTGTCTCCCATCCTATATCTGTGTATTTCATTTTTCCACCCTAAGTGCAGTACCTTACATTTCTCTGTGTTGAATTTCATTTTGTTACCTTTGGCCCAACTTTCTAGTCTATTCAGGTCATTTTGAATTTTGATCCTGTCCTCTGGGGTATTAGCTACCCCTCCTAATTTGGTGTTGTCTGCAAATTTGATAACTATGCCCTCAATACTGTTATCCAAGTCATTAATAAAGATGTCGAATAGCACTGGACCCAGTACGGAACCCTATGGCAATTCACTGATCACTTCTCTCCAGGATGAAAAGGAACCATTGTTGAGCACCCTTTGGGTGCGGCCAGTCAACCAGTTACAAATCCTTTAATGGTTACCATATCTAGCCCGCATTTTACAAGATTGTTTGCAAGATGTCAAAGGCCTTACTGAAATCATGATGTACTATATCCACAGCATTCCCTTCATCTACCAAGCTGGTAATTTTATCAAAAAAAAAGATCAGGTTTTTCTGGCATGATTTGTTTCTCTGAAACCCATGTTGACTTTTGTGATTATGGAATTGCCTTTTAGATGTTCACAGACTCTTTGTTTAATGATCTGCTCCAGAATCTTCCCTGGTATTGGTGTCAGTCTAACTGAACAATAATTGTTGGGATTCTCTCTTTTCCCCTTTTTGAAGATGGGGACAACGTTTGCCCTCCTCCAGTCTGCTGGGACTTCTCCTGTTCTCCAGGAGTTCTCAAAGATTATTGCCAATGGCTCCAATATTACAATGTTGTTGTTTTAGATTGCATGCCACTTGGCAGGTTTTCATTCTTTTTTTCCTTATTTTATTTGACCCTTACTATGTAAAGTGCTGTGCAAACTTTACAGTGCTCTATAAATAAATGTGAAGAAGAAGAAGAAGAAGAAGAAGAAGAAGAAGAAGAAGAAAGAAGATTTTTTCCAGCTCTACTGACAAAAAGCAATAAATGACTCAACCCAAATTTGACACAGAATACTTTCAATTAAAGTATTAATCTACCTCAACACAATGAATTAATTTTCTTTGGAAGTAAGTTCTTCTGACTTCAATAGGTCTTAAAATACAATGCCACATATGTAGGGAGTGTCCTCTGAGTTTAATCGAATATTTTTAAATAAATTAAATAAATAAATACTTAACATTGCATTGATAACATGCAAATAGATGTTCACATATCTTATTTATTCTAGATATATTTCTTAAGAGGTTGTCATCTTCTGCTTTCTGAGAGCGAAAAAGGTTGTTGGTCCACCACATGGATGGGCAGCAAGTTCTAGGGATTTTTAAATCTTGAGAATTCTTCCATAGTAACTTAGCACTTGATGATCTGTATATAATCTCCCAATTCTATGAGATAACTAGTTGGTTAAATCTGAGGCATGTGGGATTTTTACAATTATTTAGAATAATCACTCATTCCTTTGACTTTTACTATCAGCCTTGTAAGAAGCCTGTTTTGCTATTTTCTGTTTCCAAGTGTACTGTTTTCCTTGCCTAGCAAGTTTAGGGCTTTGTTTAAATGTTGCAACATAATTTTATGTCAATAGCTGCACTGTTAAATGTTAAGTAATGATCTTATAAGATCATATCTTTGTTCTTTTCTTGTTCCAAATACACCATATCCATAGCTGTTCAGATCTTTGCTTCACTTATTCAAGCCTTTCCCAAGCAAATCTAAAGAAAACAAAAGTGCATCCATCCAGCAATTCCATTTTTATTACACTTTAGTGTTGACAATAGTTTTGGTGTGAATGACATGATCCGTATCTCCTTTGGCCAAAGGCAATGGTTCAAATCCAACTATATCACTATCAGCCTCTTCCACATCTTGTCTCACTTGCTCTACCAATGTCTGCCAACAGGCATTTCATCTGGTGTGTTATATTTCTGAACTACAGCTCCCAGAATCCAATCAGCAAAGCCAAAAGCGATTCAGATATAAAAAGCTTTTGCCTGAATGGTAGATATGAATATTTTAGATGAGTGGCCATTACTTTATATTTATTCATCTTAAACCAGCATGGTGTAATGGTTTAAGCATTGAATTATGACCCTGGAGAACAGAGTTCAAATCCCCCGTTACCCATAAAACCCCTTGGTGACCCTGGGCAAGTCACTGTCTCTCAGCCAGCACATGTAGGGGTAAAGTCAGAAAAGCTAAAGCGCAGAATGAACTCAGGCTTGCTAGAGAGGTTAAGAACAATAAAAAGGGCTTTTTTGGATATGTCCGCAGCAAAAGGAAGAAGAAGGAAACAGTGGGGCCACTGCGTGCAGAAGATGGCAAAATGCTAACAGGGGACAGAGAAAAGGCAGAATTACTCAACACCTTCTTTGCTTCAGTCTTCTCAGAAAAGGCAAAGGGTGCTCAACCTAAGGATAATGGAACAGGAGACAGAATAGAGGAAATTCAGCACAGAATAAGTAAAGAGGTAGTACAGGAATACCTGGTTAACCTAAATGAATATAAATCTCCAGGACCAGATGAACTACATCCTAGAGTATTAAAAGAACTGGCAAATGTAATATCAGAGCCATTGGCAATAATCTTTGAGAACTCTTGGAGAACAGGAGAAGTCCCAGCAGACTGGAGGAGGGCAAACGTTGTCCCCATCTTCAAAAAGGGAAAAAAAGAGGATCCCAACAATTATCGTCCAGTTAGTCTGACATCAATTCCAGGAAAGGTTCTAGAGCAGATCATTAAGCAGAGAGTCTGTGAACACTTAGAGGCCAACGCCATAATCACAAAAAGCCAACATGGGTTTCAGAGAAACAAGTCATGCCAAACGAACCTGATCTCTTTTTTTTGATAAAATTACCAGCTTGGTAGATGAAGGGAATGCTGTGGATATAGTATACCTCGATTTCAGTAAGGCCTTTGACAAGGTTCCCCATGACATTCTTGCAAACAAGCTTGCAAAATGTGGGATAGACAAGTTAACTGTTACATGGATTTGTAATTGGTTGACTGGCCGAACCCAAAGGGTGCTCAACAATGGCTCCTTTTCATCCTGGAGAGAAGTGACCAGTGGGGTCCCACAGGGTTCTGTCCTGGGCCCAGTGCTGTTCAACATCTTTATTAACGATTTGGATGACAGAATTGGGGGCATACTTATCAAATTTGCAGATGACACTAAACTGGGAGGAGTAGCTAATACCCCAGAGGACAGGATCAAAATTCAAAATGACCTGAATAGACTAGAAAGCTGGGCCAGTGCTAACAAAATGAAATTCAATGCGGAGAAATGTAAGGTTCTGCACTTAGGGCGGAAAAATGAAATGCACAGATATAGGATGGGGGACACCTGGCTGAATGAGACCACATGTGAAAGGGATCTAGGAGTCCAAGTAGACCATAAGCTGAACATGAGTCAACAGTGTGATGCGGCAGCTAAAAAAGCCAATGCAATTTTAGGCTGCATCAATAGAAGTATAGTTTCTAGATCAAGGGAAGTTATAGTGCCACTCTATTCTGCTTTGGTCAGGCCTCACCTGGAATACTGTGTCCAGTTCTGGGCACCACATTTCAAAAAAGATGTGGAGAAACTGGAGCATGTCCAAAGGAGGGCAACTAAGATGGTGAAGGGTCTGGAAACCTTGCTCTATGAAGAACGCCTTAGGGAGCTGGGGATGTTTAGCCTGGAGAAGAGAAGGTTAAGAGGTGATATGATAGCCCTGTTTAAATATTTGAAGGGATGTCATATTGAGGAGGGAGCAAGCTTGTTTTCTGCTGCTGCAGAGACTAGAACGCGGAACAATGGATGCAAACTGCAGGAAAAGAGATTCCACCTCAACATTAGGAGGAACTTCCTGACAGTAAGGGCTGTTCGACAGTGGAACACACTCCCTCGGAGTGTAGTGGAATCTCCTTCCTTAGGGGTCTTTAAGCAGAGGCTGGATGGCCATCTGTCAGGGATGCTTTGACTTGGAGTACCTGCATGGCAGGGGGTTGGACTGGATGGCCCTTGTGGTCTCTTCCAACTCTATGATTCTATGATTCTAGCCTCAAAAGATGGCAATGACAAACTACCTCTGAAGAAATGTGCCAAGAAAACCCTGAGATAGTGTTGCCTTAAGATTGTCATAATTTGGAAAGGACTTGAAGGCACAACAAAAACAACAATGGGCACTGAATATGTACAGTAAGTAAAGACAGGTTGTCAGTTATGGAGATAGTAACTGAGTGATGGGAAGAAGAAGACTGAATCTGCTTTCTCTCCCTCCACACACTCAGCCTTGCACCCCAAAATAGATAATCTAGTACACTGTTAATTAGCACTGTACCACTACTATAGTGATTCTTTAGATTTTACAAAACATAAATGAAAACAAGCTTTGAATGGAGCAAGTAAGATTTTTGACTCTGGATTTAAATGATGAATATTCTCATTTGGGTGTGTTTATTACTTTAAATGGTAATATTCATTTCTGTTAGCTACAAATGGGTTCAGACAGTCCTGCTGCATTTGTAAGCTGTCCTGCTCATTCTGCTGAGAAGAACCCTGGACATCTGCCCCAAAGTCCTGCCTTGATGGTATCAGTGCAGACATTTGAGTCTACAGTTCTTCATCCATAAGAACTGCTGGATCATGTCAGAGATCAGAAATGGGTTAGAAGGAGGGTTATGCAAGCTATGTCTTCTATCTTGCTTAATTTGTCTTCTTACCTAGATTGATATTCTCAGGATGACTTCACTTCTTCCCTCCCTCGGTTTGAACTTTCTCTCAGTTTCCTAGGCAACTAAACTGTGTCATGCAGTGTCCAGATGCAAGACCCACAATAAACATATTTCCTTTTTCTTAAGACAGGCATTGCCAAGTATTTCCTACACCAGTTAACTAAATATTTATCATCTGATGCTGTCACTTTTTTGGAGAGAATGGGAGAGAGCAATGACCTGTGTATTTAGCAGGTGCCTTGATCTCCTTGGCTGGACCTTCTGGTGCTGCCCTTAGATTGGTGAGCCCCAGTAGGTCATCACAATCCCAATTACAGAAAAAAATGGCAGATTGTAGACTTTGGCTAGAATACCATTAGTGGAATACATTGCTGTTAGTACATCAGTGCTTGCAACTTTTAGGATGTTCCACCAGGGGCATGCCCAGGTTATGGCTGCCCAAGTAGAGTTCCATTGTGCAAGTGGTTGCCATTTTTAAGGCACATCTACTCGGAGCAGAGGCCTTACTGGCTACTGCAAGAAGGAATCACCCATCAGCACAATGTAAATTATGCAATTGGTTGTATAACAGTGCAATCTGGTATAGAGGCAGCATTGGATACCAACAGCATGACTCCATTGGAGTAACTTTATGCTATTGGATCTTGGCCTTAAGAAGCTGCTTATCTCTATCACACTAAAAGAGTTCACTATTCCTAATTTTATCTTACTCTTGACCTTGGTTTTTAAGACAAGCACAAGTAATTTAAAGACAAGTAAGCCACATACCAGGAGAAGATTATGATGTCTTCCTTCACTTTACAGGAAATTTCCAGTGTTCATTGAGTCACCTTGGAACAGATTTTGAAACTCAGCTTGGTAAAAGGCCTATTACTTCATCCACAAAGAATCTAAATTGATTGCATGCAAGGTTATGTTTTAAATGGTTCAAGGTAGCTAAAGCAACCTTCCTACAGTTTGGTACTTTGCAAAAATAAATCTACAGTGAAGGAAACAGCTCTGCCTATAAATCTCAACAAAACCCATTCTAGGGGGTTCACAGTGTGTTATGTGTTATTACTCTTGCTTAGGCTGGTAGTGCTCCATGTAATAATATTAGAACTACTATTCATTATGTGCAATTCAGTGGACTTAAAAAAACAGCTTGCTGGATTACTTTCTCAGCTCTTATGAGTGTTCTAGTTATAAACCACTTTTCACAACTGAATCAGAAGTAGCCATGGGCCCTGCTTTAAAGGGCTATGAGGACAATTCTTTAAAATTATTATCCTAAGGGATCATCTCTTTGATGAAAAGTTGTCTCTCCATTCCAAGTTTGATTTCAAGAGAAATAGCAAATAGAAGGGAGTCTAGGGACTTTGAAGTTATCCATCAGTATCTGGATATGTTCACAGTTCTTTCCATTCTGATGAGATGTGTTATAATTATGCATTATAATTCTACAGACATATTTTTAAATTTGTACCAATAACTATAAATTAATGTGTGCAAATATTTTCTAAGCATTCTTTGTTACTTTGCAGGGTGAGGGTTTTTTTTTCCCTTGTCTTTTCTTTTTGGTAGGGATAGACAAAGCTACCAGTTAGGTTTCTCTTTAAACAAGGACCAAACAGGTCTTTCAGACAAAACTCTCTCTTCTTGGCAATATTTGTTCAGAGGAAAGTTTGCCTTTTGCCTCTCTCTGAGGGTGAGACAATGTGACTTGCCTAAGGCCACCCATGGGTTTCCATGGCTGAGTTAGGATTCAAACCCTTATCTTAAGAGTCATACCCCAATGCTCAAAACACTACATCATGCTAGCTCCTCTTTTAAATATAACCTACCTATTTTAATGTATATGTTTGCTCTCACACATGCACAAGTCAGGTTGAAGGGAATTATTTTACTGATAAGTGATTTATTGGACAAAGAGAAGGAAAGAAACCCAGTATATTACTGATAATCAGTAGGTTGTATCAGGATGACAGTAAGAAACATATATTGCATGGATCACAATTGTCCTTACTAGAAGTGTAAAATTTCTGGAAATGTTAAGTGATGGGAAAAACTTGGAGGGTTTTCCATGAGGGGAATACACATGTCTGAAAAATTGAATAAAATGCAAACTTTTACAAATGCAAATACAAAATTTTACAAAGACAAAGACCCTTTACAGACTAGAAGTCATTTTCTTACGATATATACTTGCACATAGGTGGATCTCATGTACAAGTCAAGCGCAAGTTTTGGGGCCAAAATTATGGATTTTAAAATGATCCGTGGATAAGTTGAGAGTAAAACCTGGGGCATGTAATAAAGGATTCAAACAGTGAAGCAAAGAAAAACAATGTCAGAGAACTTACAAAATTATGGTAAGCATAACTGTTTGTGCTTAGACTAAAGGCTAGATGGAGTAACGGTGGGTCAGTGCTTCTGGGATAGATTACACTCTTCCCTTTCATTTAAGGATGGTTCCTTTTTGAAAAATAAGAGTTAAAGTATAGTATTTTCATTGACCCATGGATACATTGACTCAAGTTCTGGAGGTCAATTTTTTGACTAAAATTTATAGACTTATACTCACACTCATGTATGTATATATACAGTACATTGTGAATAAAAAATGCATTATTTATTTATTTGTTTGTTTGTTTTATTTATTTGAGTATTTATATCCCACCCTTCAGCCTTAAGAGCTATCAGAGTGGCTTACAATTATTACTTTTAATTAGACAGTTCCCTGCCCTCAGGCTTACAATCTAAGAAGACATGACACAAAAAGAGAAGGGAATGGTGGTGGGGAAGGGGATCAGGTCCAAAAGCTCTTTTCTCCCTCTGAGGCCTGGACCAAGGCAGATGGACTGGAGGGAGAGCTCTTCTTCTTAGTTCAGGCCAGGCCTGATGGAGCTGGCAGGCCTCCCTCTCCCTCTGATGATGAAGATGATTAAGATAATGTATCCACATTAGTAAAACAAAGAACATTATTTTGTCCCTTCTATTCCTCCATAGTGCCAAGCAGATATAAAGAACTTGTTCCCATAAAAAGAACTGAGAAAGAGAACCTAAGACCAGAAATTGTTATGGTGGGAGATATGTATGTAGTCTTCAATAAATGTTTTCCAGCAACCACAGTTCAAGAGGGATATTGGAAAGCTGGAGTGTGTTCAGAGGAGGGCGACTAAAATAGTGAAAGATGTGGAATCCATGGCCCATGAAGAGCACGTTAAAGAGTTTGGTATGTGTAGTCTGGAGAAGAGAAGGGGAAGAGAAGGTTAAGGGGTGATATGATAGCCTTGTTTAAATATTTGAAGGGATGTCACACTGAAAATGGAACAAGTTTGTTCTTTGCTATAGATTTAAACTACAAGAAAAGAGAATCCACCTAAACATTAGGAAGAACTTCCTGATGGTAAGAACTGTTTGACAGTGCACTCTGCTACCTCAGAGAGTGGTGGGGTCTCCTTATTTGGAAGTTTTTAAACAGACGATGGATAGCCATCTCTCACAGGGAGTGCTTTGATTGTGTTTTCCCACATGGCAGGAAACTGGATTAGATGGCCTTTGTGGTCTCTCTCAAGTATATAATTCTATAATTTTAGAAATTATGGGAATAGAATGAACTTGCCTTAAATATTTTATTCACAGTTTTAAAAGAAAATATTCTTTCTTGGGAAAGGGCTTCCAAAAACAGTGGGGGTGGGGGATATTTTTCTGAATATGTAACATTTTCTTTTCTGTGTTTTCAGATCTCTAATTCTTACCATTAGACAGAGTGAGGCAAACAAATCAGGCTAAATGGTGTGGAGGAGGGAGCATCAGCAACAGACTTATGGCTGTTGTCCTCCATTAGACTAGACAGTGTTATAGTCAAGCAATCAGATGTTCATACTTTAACTTTCACCCAGGAAAATAATAAAAACACACTTGAGTGCTTTAATCTGGGGTGTTTTTTTAAAAAAAGAAAGGAAAAAGAAAAAAATTCATTGGGAGGCAACTGGAGAGAGGTGATGGCATGCAATAGGTAATTCCAAAGACACCATTTTCCTGCTTTAATTCTGGTTGAAGAGCCACAGGTGATAAAGTCCTGTGTCTCTCTTCTTGTCACTCTTCATGATCCATAGACAATACAAGCACTAACATAATGCATGAGTATCATTCTGTCTATGGTTTACAACACTTCAAGTGACAAATAATGTCATGAAAATGCCTACCTTGTAGAGCTAATTCTGTCTGAATTCTGCAACAAAATGTTGAACTAAAACTGCAGAACTAAAACTGAACTGCAGAACTAAAATGTCAAATGTCCATGAGTTTTAACTAGCTTATTACCTTCAGGTGAAGTGTAGGATGCTGTCCCATCATTAGTACTGAAGTAAGATTTGGCTGTGAATCCAGCTGTGCCCAGAGGTGGAATGGCACTATCTTGTTCTTTTGCCCCTGATTCTCTAAGATACAGCCAGTGGATTAAATTTGTACCAAAGTGCTTTAATTATGCAATGTGAAAGATATAAATCTGGGGAAGGGTGTAGTACATTTTGAAAAGTATGCTCTCATCACGACAATCCCCATAGGACAGTTCTTGAGGAGTGTCCACACAGATATAGGCAAATGCATTGCTCTTTATCAACAAAAAAAAATTCTTTTTTTTCCCTTTTCTTTTCAACTTTCTTTTCTTTTTCTTTTTAGCTACCTATTTATTTTTGTATTGGAATTATCATTTTTATATTGAACAGGTGGATCAACATGTTTTCCATTTTAAAAAAAACCTATATAAAATAAGAAAAGAAACTTTAATTCTAACACGAACAGGACTCTTGTAAAGTTAAAAGGCATGAATAGCCCTTTCATCCCCAAACAATCTTCAACAAGCTGCCATGAGAGATAACTTCCAGGCAAATCTGCAATCAAAACTTGAAGACCATCCTATAGATTCTTCTCCTACAGTGCTTTGGCAACATATTAGAAACAGTATCCTGCAGTCTGTGGAAGAATCCCTTGGGTTCTCCCGCAAGAAAAAACCAAGATCGGTTTGATGAAAACAACCAAGAGATTCAGGAGCTTTTGGCAAAGAAGAGAACTGCTCATCAGGCACTCCTCACTCAGCAATCTTGCCATGTAAGAAAAGCAGCCTTCCGTCTCGCATGTAGTAGTAGTAGTAGTAGTTGTTGTTGTTGTTATTATTATTATTATTATTTCGTACCTGCTCATCTGTCAGAACAAGCGAGGCGGGGTACAACAAAATTATAACAATTACAGTTAAAATAGTTCAACAATCCCATCCCCAACCTCCCACTCCTTAAAATAAAATTAAACTAGTGGAAATTAAAATCAAGTTATTTATTGGATAAAAATAAAACAAACATATTACACATATTAAAACCCATAGTGCTGACCACACCATAGGGTAACATCAGGGTGTAGGGGGTCAGGGAATAGGTTGGAAGATTTTAGGAGCAGGGAAGATTATACAGTTTTTGGGAAGGCCTGCTGGAAGAGATGCGTCTTTAAAGCTGTTTTGAAACAGTCTAACGTTATAATAAGACTCAGCTTGTCCGGCAGGCCATTCCACAGCCTGGGATCAGAAGCTGAAAAGTAAACTCCAACAAAAACTCCGAGACATTCAGAACAAGTGGTGGATCAATTTAGTAGAAAATACACAACATTGTGCAGATCTAGGTGATTCCAGAGGATTCTACGAAGCTCTTAAAGCAGTGTTTGGACCTACTTATCAGGTCCAAAGCTCCTTGTATAGTACGGATGGTCAAACACTAATAACAGACAAAGCCTCCATCCTGAATCGATGAGCTGAACATTTCCAAAGTCTCTTCAGTGCCAACCGAGTATTCCAAGGCTCAGCTATCCAACATATGATACAACAACCAATGAAAAATGAACTGGACGTGGCTCCCACTTTGGAAGAAACCATTGAGGCCATGCAGCAGTTGAAAAACGGCAGGGCAGCCGGGATTGATGGAATACCACCTGAAGCTTCGAAACACAGAGGTCATGTACTCTATGCTAAATTCAACGAGCTCCTTGTGAGTTGCTGGGGAAAAGGTGAACTGCCATCAGATCTCCGAGATGCAATTATCATCACCCTGTATAAGAAAAAAGGAGCAAAATCTGATTGATCAAACTAGATCTTGATCAAGCTGGAAAAATCCTTGCAAGGATACTCCTGAACAGATTAGTTCCTGCTATTGCAGGAAAACTTCTCCCAATGTGGCTTCAGAGCTAATAGGTGCACTACAGATATGGTATTTTCTCTTAGACAACTGCAAGAGAAATGTAGAGAGCAGAACAAAGGACTCTATGGGGCTTTTTAGACCACCCAAAAGGGGCGGTCCATACTCGCCCCTTCTAGCGGCGAGATGAGGCCTAGGCTGCCGCATGGGCAGCCCTAGAGGCCTCATCCTGCCGCTTTTGGAGGCCGTGGGAAAACGGCAAACTGCCGGTTCCCCACGGCCTCCAAGCGGGGTGCAGCGGGCGCTCTGGGCACCCACTGCACCCCACTTCCCTCGGCGGGGCTGAAGGGGGAAAGGGGCTGCCGCCGCGGCCCCTTTCTCCCTGGGTCTTTGCCACGGCCATTTAAAGGCCGCGGCAAAGACCTGCCGCAAAAAAAGAGCTCCGTGTTGGAGCTCTTTTTTTGCGGTGCGGGAAGGGCGCGATTGGCTCCCTCCCGCGCCGCAAAAGCGTCAAAACGTGTGCAGCGTGTCAAAACGCTGCACACATGATGACGCCTTTGCGGTGCCTACGTACAGACGCCGCCATCTTTAAATGGCGGCGTCTATACGCTTTAGGCCTAGGGAGGGTGTAAATGCTACGCCCTCCCTAACCCTAAAGACGGGCTTTCTAGCCCTATTCACGCCCCTTTTTGCCCATCTAAAATGGGCCTATGTAACATTTGTCGACCTTACCAAAGCCTTCGACAGTCATCGTAGAAAAGGTCTGTGGCAGATCCTGGAATGACTAGGATGTTCCCCCAAATTCCTCAAAATGATTATCTTGCTGTGTGAGGGCCAGCAAGGTCAAGTCAGATACGGTGATGCTCTCTCAGAGCCCCTTTCTAATAACTAATGGTGTGAAACAAGGTTGTGTTCTCACTCCAACTCTATTTACAATCTTCTTCAGCTTGATGCTCCAAAGGGCTACAGCAGACCTCGAAGAAGAAGACGGCATCTATATACGTTACCGTACTGATGGTAGCTTGTTTAACTTAAGCCGTCTGAAGGCTCGCACAAAGACTCTAAACTATCTAGTCCATGAGCTGCTTTTCGCTGATGATGCTGCCCTTGTTGCCCATAGAAGCAGCTCTGCAGCGCCTAATATCCTGCTGTTCAATGGCTGCAGAGCTGTTTGGGCTGGAAGTCAGCCTGAAGAAAATGGAAGTTCTCTACCACTATCACCCCCACGTCACCATAGCCAAATCTGTACTTAAGTCTGTTCAGCAGTTCACCTACCTAGGAAGTATCATCTCCTCAGATGCCAAGATCGACAAAGAGATAGATCACAGATTAGCAAAGGCATATAGTGCATTCTGAAGGCTTCACAAAAGAGTCTGGAGTAACAAACACCTGAGGCAAAGCACGAAAATCAGTGTGTACAGAGCCATTGTACTGTCCATTCTCCTCAATGGGTCTGAAACATGGGTCACCTATCACCAACATGTACAATTCCTCGAACACTTTCATCAGCGCTATCTACACACAATCCTAAATATACTATGTGACGAATGTTGCTGTCCTGGAGCAAGCAGGGATCACCAGCATTGAGACCATGCTATTGAAAATGCAGCTGCACTGGGCAGGGCATGTTTCTAGGATGGAGGACCACTGCCTCCCAAAAATAGTACTCTATGGTGAACTTGCCACGAGTCAGAGAAAGAGGGGCACCCCAAAGAAGAGATACAAGGACTCCCTGAAACAACACCTCAAGCTCAGCTAAATTGATCACCAACAATGGTCTGCCCTGGCCTCACATCGGGAGGCATGGAGACGCACTATCCACAATGCTGCAGCCTCTTTCAAGAACTCACGCCGAACGAGTCTCAAAGAGAAACGACAATGCAGAAAGAACCACAACTTGGAAACATCACCTAAGGAGACTTTCTGCTGTGCTTTCTGTAACCGGACTTGTTTATCTTGGATCGGCCTTTTTAGTCATTGGCGTGCTTGTAGAAAGCGTGGGATGAGTCCTTCCTGAATCTTCATTAGTGAAGAAAAGCCAGAAAGATCTTGCACTACATGATTAGTATAAAATAATCATACAATGGAGGTTGAGTCTATCTGAATCTGAAACATTCCAAAATCGAAACTTGTCTATATGGACTGTTGAGGTAGTGATACCTTTATTTTCTTGTGGTTCAACATACACAAACTTTGTTTCATGCACAAAATCATTTAAAATATTGTGTATAAAATCACCTTCTGGTTATGTGTAGGCAAATCTAAGGCAAACCTATCATAAGGTTTCCTGGGCAAGTTTTGTTCAGAGGAGGTTTGCCATTGCCTTCCCCTGAGGCTAAAGAGCATATGACTGCCCAAGGTCATCCAGTGAGTTTCATGGCCAAGTGGGGAATTGAACCCTGGTCTACAGAGTCATAGTCCAACACTCAGACCACTATGCCACACTGGCTCTCTTGAATGTTGTGTTCCAGACTTAATAATTTTATTTCCCCCACAAAAAATATTTTCAGACAGGCTTTTAATGTGTAACTACACCCAGGAACGCTTCTTGGGGTATTTGCTGTTGTATGTTTTTAATGGTTTTATACTTTTAGTTTAATATGTTTTAATTACCTTGTATTTTCTACTTGTTATATTGATGTGGTGTTTTTAATTCTGTTTATAAAGTTATAGCATTTTTAAAGTATCTTTTGTGAGTCTCCTTGGGTTCAATTTAGGAGAAAGGTGGCATATAAATAAAGTAAATAAGTGCATAACATGTACATGAAACATAAATGAATTCCATGTTTAGACTTGGATCCTATCTCCAAAATAGTTCCTTGTGTATAAACAGCTTCATTCATTTATATACCGCTTCATACCCTTAAGGAGTGTCTAAGCGGTTTATAATTGTAAGCGATTTGCACCCTAACAATCTGGGTACTCATTTTAGCGACCTCAGAAGGATGCAAGCCTGAGTCCAGCCCTTTGCTGGTCTTGAACTCGCCACCTTATGGTTTTGAGTGAGTGGCTGCTGTACAGGCATTTAACCACTGCACCACCAAGGCTGATTCTCTACCATAAGCATATATTCCAAAATCTCAAAAAATCAGAAATCCAAAATATTTCTGGTCCCAAGCATTTCGGATAAGGGAGACTCATTATGTACTGTGATACAATAATACATCGCTACTGGAAGCAGTCTACTATTTCCCTTTGTTTGCTGTACCATGGGGACTACAGCTCTGCCTGGCATTTAAACCATGCTATTTCAATCCTGTGAGCCCTGGATACACTATAAAATTTAGAATGGCTGCAACTCTGATTAAGGACATACTTTCCACACAAATATCATGCATAAGAATTTCCCAGTTTCAGTCAATGTTGTCTTCAAGTAGGGTCAATAAAGAACCTTAGACTATCTCTGTATGAACCTTGGAAAGCCACTGCAAATCAGGACAATCTGTACTGTGCAAGATGGACCAATGATCTGACTCCATTTAAGGCATTTACTATGTGGTCATATATCTACCATGAGTTCAATGTCCCCAGATGTCTATAGTATCTTATCATTACTCAAAGTCTTATTCCATTAATTCCAATTTAATGCATTATTTAGAATTTTTAGAACATCCATTTGGGGCAAATTCAGGAAAAAGCAATTGAAGCTGAAAAGTTTGGTACATATTCTGTTAAGATCAGGTCCCACATCCTGGTAGAGAGCAATTCCAAACCAAAAAACCCACACTGCTAATTTGTCGCAAACATAGGTGTGTAACTGGTCTCCCTATAAATGGGGATGTTATGGAATGGGCACATGTTGTGTCACTCTGGTTTTGTGGCTGTCTCTATACACAGCTTGCTGCCCTGTTATTTGACTAAAAGGAGAGATGACGTAAGGAAGATAGTGGAACATTCCCATGGTTGTATAATTGGATTCCAAAATATGTTTGAAGCTTCACAAACTTTCTGCCTCAAAATACTATGTTCAGGGCTATTTGTGTGATTGCAGACTGATGGCAATGGTCTTCTGAAATGGCCTTACGTATATTCCTACTTAGTATTGTGAAATTTCTGTATCTACACAGAAGGAAACTAAAACTATTTCAAAAATAAATAAATAAATAAATAAATAGAGACATAGACTTACCAGTTCTCATGTGACTCCCTATAGTGTCAACAGAAATTAGGTGAATACCTCTTCCATGTATGGTTAACAGAAGACATTACTAAATTTAGAGACGTAATATGCCAAAGTGGAAACACCTTTCATAACACCCAGTACTGACATTACAAAAGGATCATTGACTGCAAATTTATTTAAAGCATGGTGATGTACTGCAGCTTTTTTGAGGTCATTTGTAATCCTTTTGCCATTTTATAGCTCATTCATAAAATTATAAGGGAGTGTTTCCAGAGCTGGAAACTCAAGAAAGGAAAGACATGACCAGGTGGGCTTGTTTTGCAATATTTAATTGAACCAATCTGATGGTAATTAGTAAGCATCACCATTCCTTTCTGCTTTAGTCTTCACATAAACTGTCCTGCATCTCTAGTATTATTGAACTTACTTGTGTCTCCTGAGGCATCTCTTTATTTTTTTTAAATTTACATCTCACCTTTGGCCCAATATGGGAGCAAAAGCAGCTACTACTCTTGCAGCACATGTACTTCAAAACTATGGAAAGGCTGTCTTATTCCCACTTTAGTTTTCTGTATCTTGAAAAAATAATCACAATCCAGCCATCTAGCATCAGCCAGATTTGTCTCCATTTCCCAATAGGAATGAAGGCAGTGTGGTGACCAGTCTTCACTGAACTTTTCCCTTCAGCAGGACAATCTGTCAATTATAGGTTGCTGGGAGAAGCCCCAGCCATGACACTCTCCCAAATTTCAGCATCTGGAATGGTGGGGAGAATATCCTTCCTACTCAGTTTGTCGCTCTTCCAAGTATTAAATTTATAGCGCTAGTAACTAGACTGTCCCTCAGGACATCTAAACCCAGCCAATCTAAGACTGTAATTTCTGACACTTTCAGGTGTTTTCCAGTCTGAACCAGCTTCTTGCTGGGAGATGACCAGCATCATGCAGTCCTTCATAGTGCATTAGTTCTCTCGATATTGCATCAGAGCCATTTCAAGAGATGATCATGTGTGGCCTTCTCATCTTAGACTTTACACAGTGAATACAGTAGTTAACTTCAACTCAAACTCAACTCATGGCAACCCTGTGAAGGAGACATCTCCAAGATTCCCTATTCTCAGCCTCTCTGCTCAGGTCCTGCAGGTTCAGGCTCACGAACTTTCTGATTGAGTCTAACCATCTGACATGTAGTCTTCCTTTCTTTTTACTGCCTTCCATCTTTCCTAGCATCATTGTCTTTTCTAACAAGTCATGCCTTCTTATGTTGTGGCCAGCTTCCAGGGAAAGTTCAGGCTTGCTCTGTTCTAGAACCCATTTGTTTGCCTTTCTGGCTGTCCACAGTACCCTCAGCACTCGTCTCCAGCACCATATCTCAAATTAGTTTATTTTCTTTCTATCCACTTTCTTCACTGTCCAGCACTCAAATCTATACATTGTAAAGGGGAATATGATGGCTTGAATGATTCTAATTTTAGTGTTCAGTTGAATATCTTTATATTTTAGGATCTTGTCTAGTTTTTTCATAGTTGGCCTTCCCATTCCTAGTCTTTTTTTCTTATTTCTTGACTGGTATCTCTGTTCTGATAAATGTTTGATCCATTTATGTTGCTTGTTTTTTCACTACCCAGTTTATATTGCTTGTTTTTCACTGCCGAGTTGCCCAGAGATCCAGGTCTTTCAAAGGCCCAGACATGGGGATCCCCCCCACACACACACACACCTTCTTTTCCTCAGATGTTTACTCCATGCATCTGAAGAAGCAGCCTCTAGTCTACAAAAGCTCATGCAATCAGCTTCTTTCGTTCAGTTAGTCTCAAAGGTGCTACAAGAGCCCTTTGCATACAGATTTTCCAGACTAACACAGCTGTGTCTTTGAATTCTAACACTAAAAGAGTGAAGTCATTCAGGAGTGAAGTTGTTCTGTTAGGTAAGGTAATGTGGTTGTAACCTTAGTTATTGGGAAATGGAACTGATTACAAGAAACTAGTTATGTCTAAGGTCAGAGGTAAGGAAAGGGGTGCAAAGGTACATGTATAATAATAGTAACAAGACAGACATAGACACAAGCACAGAGAACTATAAATCCATCTTTAGCTTTTACAGTTGCAGATTTAAGACTAAAAAAGGTAATGACAATATTTTCTCAAGATTAAGAAACTGGAAAGATAATTTTTAAAAGCATTGACCATGATCCATAACACCACGTGGCTGCCAGTACTCAGCTTGTGTGCAAGATTCAAAGCCACTGTTTAGGAACATTAAAAAGCAGACACAGAAACTGATTCAACATCTGCCTCTACTTAATGCTGGTCTTTCTTGACAATGTTATATATATCTTTGCTTTTTTCTAAATAAAAGCAGAGTGCAGAGTAGCTTTGTGTCAAGATAACTAAAATGCCTAAGTTTGGAATGGCAGAATGATGGAGTTAATAAAACAAGCCATTTTGAAATGGCAGTCAAAGATCAGTTTGGTTTTGCTATTTTAAAATCAAATCAAAACAAAGAAGGAAAGTTCAGTTCCCTTCTCAATCCATATGATGAAGTCATAGGTTATTGGAAGTACCTCAGGCACATTCTCTCCAAATGTTTATGATACAAAGTGAACACTCCCTTTCTATTTCTCTCTCTCTCTCTCTTTTGGAAGTGGGGGGGGGGAATAAATTGATACAAGGTACAACAAAGATGTTGGTTTTGACACAAAAGGATAAAAAGACAAATGATAAATGCCAACATAGAAAAACCAGCAGGGGAATTTTTTAATATCCCAGGGTACTAAAAATCACTCTGGTTCAATAAAAAGACATCAAAGAGAAGTACTAGGGTGAAATTGCAGAAGTAGAATTTATCCCCAAATTGCTGATTCTATTCAGTTTAGATTTAGTTGGGATATGAGCTCCCCCTTTACATTATGACTTCTAAATAAGCATACTGTGGCTGCAAAGACAATATAATCTATTATGGTGGCTATAATGCCAAATTCTTATCTTGCAAATATATGGGCCTAACACAGAGATGTCACAGATCTACTCTGATGCTTCTCTTTCATGACCTGTGGACTTCTCTGTGCACAATCTGTCACAAACTGATGGAAGAAAATTAAATTTCACTGAGGAAATTTCAGTGAGGGAAAAAAAGATTTTGTTTGCTACAGTATATAAATCAGCCTACTCCAGTTCACACAAATCAGTAATTTTATTCCATTAATTTATCTCCTGATGAACAAGATCCTGCTGTATGAGAAATTATCCTCATTCCATTCTGTCTTTTGTATTGTTATGCATCCCCCATCAAATTAAAACCATGAGGAATAACGACTGTATTCATACTACACAATTATAGTGCTTTGATACCACTTTTATTGCCTTTGCTCTGCCCTACAGAATTCAGGAATTTGTAGTTTGGTGAGGAAATTAGCTTCTTCTGGCAGAAAGCTGTAGTAGTTTACTTCAGGATTGTGTAGTAAAGAATTCTATGTGCCAAGGACTCCACAGGATGGACCCAAGGCAGGTAAAGTGGGATGAAATCACTATAATAACTGTAGAGTGCAGAGATGCACCGAGAGACTGCATTGCAGTGCTGTTGTAATGGCGATGGAGTGCCAACGCTAAGGGGAGTTGGTACTCAAGGTATTGGATATGTAGAAACGCCATGCTGACAAAGGCCCTAAGCAGATGGGCAGGATAATATGGTCCAAGCACATGCTATCTTGCCCATCTGCTTAGGACCTCTGCAGCAAACAGGGGGGTCTGTTTGACCTGCACAAATGCCTCTTTGGGCTAGGATTAGTCCAAGGCCACTGGATCAGGGTGCAGGCTGACTAATCCCAGACCAGGGCTGTAGGTGTGCATCTTCCGTACAGGACAATAGGAAGCTGGAGGAGAATGGGCATTTTGTCCTGTATATACAGGTCCTGAGAGATTCTGAGAATTACACACACACACACACACACAAATGTTTGTCCTAGTCAAATCTGGGCTGTTGACAGGTATGCATCATGAAAACTTCATGCTCATCATGCCAATTGTCAGTAGCTCTTAAGGCATCAGGGACTTCTTTCCATCATGACTATCAGCCTTTCCATTTACAATGCCAGGAAGTACACTTTGAACATTCTGCAAGCATAGAAGGAGCTTGACTACCCCACAACAGCCTTTCCCCTTCTCTTAATCCACACTTTACCTTTGAAATCTGTTATTTTATGAGAGAAAAGGAACTGGGGGAATGCATACCAATTTGAGATGAGTTATTGGCCTTGCCAAGAATACAACAACTTAGTCCTGTCGCCAGGGTGCTTATACTAAGCGCTTGCCTTCCTTAAGCCTCTCACAAAGGCCAAGGGTTTAACTTTGCCATAAGCAGGTGATGGTGGCAATAACAAACATCCACTCATTCACACATACAAACCCTGAAAAGGTCAAGAGTCAAGGCTGTTTTGAAAGAAAACATGTTCACTGTGGAATCCATAGCTCTTGAGCTATTGATGAAGACAAAAGTTCAGCCCTAATACCTGGTGCTTTGATGTTACATTGAAACATTGCTATGTAAAAAAAGAAGAGGATGGGAGGGGAACATGGCCTTGCATTGACAGCATAAAGGGCAACATTCTTGTTTGTACAAGGAGATTTATCCAAGATAGATGAATGGTAGATCTATAAAACCTAAATCCCAATTTTACTGGTGTTCATCACTACTTAACTCTGGTCTGAGTAGAGATTTGTTTTATTATAAAATATGTGATGCAGAGAAAGAAAACTGATCATTTTTTTCATTCTCTGTAATATTTTTATTCACTCAAAACAAATGATCTGCAAACAAGGGAGAATTCATTTTCACACAGTATAACAATTTATGCAGTTCATAAAATCAAGGGTTGTTAATGACTGTTCTATTCAATGTTTTTGTTTGTGACAGGTTAGACCAGCCCTCCTTTCGACTGGTTTCTATCAGATGTGTTGAGCTACAGCTCTTATGACCCTGAACCAATATGACTAATTTTAATATTAATGCTGCCTAGGGGTAAAGGGAGATAAAACCCAGTATATCTGGGGGGGGGGGCATCAGGTCACAGAAGGCTGGGTTAGACAAACTTGAAGAAAATTGGTCTAAAATACTATTAGTGCAACAGCTAAGCTGAAGCCTACCATAGCGCAGATGGTCGACTTCAAAGGCCTTGGGCACAATGACCTCTCACAGCCCTCCTCCATTGTTAATGTGCCATGGTGGGCTTACATATTATTGATTGATTGATTTTCACACATTTAGTCACATAGATCTAAACATTCCGAACCCACACACAACAACGTTACAACTTCTAAAATTCACAATGAAACATCCAGGGTTTATATAGCCTGTCTGTTTGTGGCCTATGTGATACAGGTAAGTTGACCAATTCAGAAACTTGACTACAGAATTCTGTATTTGCTGCAGCTTCTGGGCCAGCCTTAAGAATAGGTCCATATAGACACACTGCAGTTTTGAAGTAATGAGGTTATCAAAGTCTGGACCACTGTAGCCAACTTGTTTCTATCCAAAAAAGACCACAAGTGGCATAAGAGCCAGAATTGATAAAAGGCATTACAAGCAACTGGTCATTGGGGCCAGCAACTAAGATGAATCCAGAAGAACTTTGAGATTGTGCAGTTTATCCACTCATAGCTAGTACAACACCATCAGAAACAGATAAGGAAACATTAACTCCCAACCCAGGATTGAACATCAGTTTACAGGCCAAACCTATCCCACCATTGCATTGAGACACTGGTCTACAATTAGTACAGCCATACATGGTTCACTTGTGATAGGAAACAGAGTTGAGGATCAGGATACTGGTGATACTAAGTCCCAAATCTCTTGATGACCACTCCCAAGGCTTTCCTATAAAAATCAAATAACATTAGTGATACAATGGTACCTTGAGTTAACCCTTAATGTGGTTGCCAGCGGACTGAGCAACAGTTTGCCAATGCTACACTTTGGAACCTGAGCAGAGCCTTTGAATTACAGTGCCTTTAATTGCCAGCCCTCTAAGATGATCCAGATGTTTGCCATGGTCAAAAGTATCAAAAATAATTGAGAAATCAAGCAATAGCCCCCATGTCTCTGTGAAAAAAGTCATTTATCTGGGTGATCAAGGCTGATTTAGTTCTAAATTGAATCCTAAAACCAGACAGAGATGCTTCTAAATATTCAGTATCATACTAAAGCTGCAACTTCCCCATCAGAACTCTCTCAAGGAATATCCAAAACATAACAGTAATTGACAAGAACCAAGAGATCTGGGAGATATTATTTAGGAGTGGTCACACCATCATGGCATATTCAAGCAAAACATGCACTACTCCTTCACATAAAGAAGTATTCAAAACATCTAGGTCCTATCTGGCCAAACTCCTTCAGTTAGATTTCATCAACCACAGGGGCAAGAATCATGGGGGCATATGGTTGGATGCATTAGTGCAATGCAAACACTTGCCAGTGTATTGCCAATGCAATGCCCATGCTGTCAGGTCACTGTGACAAAACTGATTCCAAACAACTAAACTAGTAGCATTAGGTATCTTTATATATTGTGCTACCAAAACAGTGCCAAGGTCACAAGATGAGTGATGCTATCTTCAAATATTTAGTCAAAATGTAATATATGACAAGTCTCTGAACGTTCCAGGCTTCCTTTCACCAGAGAATATGTTAACAACCACCTTATCAATCCACAGAGACCTCAAGTATGACCCTCCGTGTGCCTGGTTAATGCTTGGACCACAAGGAAATACTAGGAATCTCCAACCAGAGTTGTGAAAGATTTTCTGAAGCCCAGCTCAGCAGAGAGTTTCTGCCAGTTATAGCTTATGCTACAGAACACGACAGACCAAAATTATGAGTCACTATAAAGTAGTTTTCTATGTATCATTTTCACTCTACTCAGCTGTTTTTATTACTCACAGCTCTCTGGAATTTAGTTGAAAGATTACTATAGTTCCCAAGGGGAACTGTGAGGCAATCAAGTCCTGGAGCAGAGCTTGAAAACCATTAAACACAAGTTGTGAGTAAATACAACTTAAATGGAAGAAAAATGCAAGAAGAAAGTGGTTTTTCACATAAAACTATGTTTATAAAATTAATGAGGATTAATTTACTACTTTTTGTTAAGTACTCTTGATATATGAAGTAGGGTTAGGGGAGTGGGGTTAAAATAACATTTTGAAGCATTCCCTGAATAATTTGGGTGGCTTGTTATTGTTTAAAAAATTGTGAGCCCAATATGTCCAGCGTAGATGACAGACTTTTGCCTCAACATGCCTCTTTCTAAGAGTTTGACTTGCAGGCACTGGACTTCTGAAAGAACCATGCGAACTGCCAAGGTCAGGAAGTTGTTATTACGGAGGCACTTCAGACCATCATCAGTCTAGAGGACTCCATGGGTTTATACTTTACAAAACAAGCTGTCTATCCATTTAATTTGTCTAACTTTCAAAACATATTTACTCTTTAACTAATAGCTTAGAAAAGCCAGCCTCTAATCCACTGGAAAGCAGCCATGCTCAAATTACCTGTGCTTCTTTACTTTAGGGCTTGTTATCCTAACAAGGAGGCTTTCTGAGATTTTAAGGTTTGTATGAACTGAAATAGGCACCTTTCATCCTCTTATTTGAGCATATCAGTTTAGGCCTAGTTCAAATGTATTTAGCATCGACTATCTGAGGACAACTTCAGGACCTGATTTATATTTTCAATGAGTAATATAACAGTTGTAACTCATGCTGGAATACTCTATTAGACTTAAATGTTCCATATGGCACAGTAATTTTGCTACAACAGATTTAAACAGCTATCCTATTTTAAAAAAAAGAGTCCAGCTACTGTACTGGAAGAGCATATTCAAAAAGGAGACCAGTTACTGTACTGGAAGAGCAGATACATGGTTATGCTTGGGGGGGGGG
Source organism: Urosaurus nigricauda (assembly GCA_034509955.1). NCBI lineage: Eukaryota > Metazoa > Chordata > Lepidosauria > Squamata > Phrynosomatidae > Urosaurus > Urosaurus nigricauda. The sequence continues at coordinate 351,212,969 of JAOEGL010000001.1, read as the reverse complement.
GATGTGCTCACTATTCCATACCCCACAGCTGTCCAGATTTGGCAGGGACAGTCCTGATTAATCCTCTGATGTCACACTTTTCCCACTGTTTTTAAAACTTCCCAGTTTCTCTGTCCTCCTCCCACTTTCCTCCCTTTTCCTGAGTTTACTTCCATTGCTACAAACTGAGTTTGAAGTGCAAAAATAGTTTGCGCTCAACTCAGTAGAGATATAGGAGAGGGCAAAATTCTGCCCTCCCCATTAGGCTCAGACAAACTGCTGCAAGCTGTCTGAGCCTTTGTGGTCTTCCTCATTATTCCCTTGTCCCATAATGCCCACAATCTGATGTTGCTTGGGCAAATACATCCTGATTTGTATCCATGAAATATTGTAAGATATGCTACCCCATTTCACTACCTAAATGTAGTGACAGTTATAAATGTGCTTTGTGTGTAAACCCATAAGTACAAGCTTGATTTATGTGATTCTTTTCAATTCCTTACACCTCTAACAGGGATGCATTAGAGTATCATACAAATCAGAGTTGTCTGCAATATAAGGCTCCATATAAAGTGAGGCCAGCTAATAGATTTTTGTGGGTTTTCCAGTCTATATGGCCATGTTCTAGAAGAGTTTATTGCTGACATTTCACCAGCATCTGTGGCTGGCATCTTCAGAGAAGATTCTCTGAAGATGCCAGTCACAGATGCTGGCGAAACATCAGGAATAAACTCTTCTAGAATATGGCCATATAGCCCAAAACCTCCACAAAAATCCATGGATGCCAGCCAAGAAAGCCTTTGACTTCACATAAGGCCACCTAACATTTTGTCCTCTGGTTGCCAGTTCTCAAGGTGCCAGCTGAAGTCTCAGTGAGGGGAGGAGACAAATATCAGGAAAAGGAACACTGGAGAAGGAATAAATGTTATTTTTATATGTAAGGTAAGTAGACTTTGAACCCTGTGCATCTTAGCTAAATCTCTATGAGTTATATATGTGTTGCCCTTTGGCAACACTGGACCAAAAATCCAGGAGCAAGGGAAGGGACTGGAACAGAGGTGGTGGATGCCTGCACCAGGACCCTTGGGCCATATGGAAGACAGAGAGAGTAAAAGCATCACAATTCATGAGCCCTCTTGATGAATAAGCCCTAGTAATAGCAGCACAAGTCCTGGAAATTAAAACTCCCCCAAGGGATAGTGATGAATTTTCCACAAGCTTCAATAGCACCATACATAGAAACTAGAAAACCTTGACACCTTGTTCCAGATATCTTGATCAACTGTCAGTAATTCTGAGAGTCAAGGTCCAAAACATCTGGAGGATGAAAATTTGGAAACCACTGCCTTAGATAAAGGCTATGAGAGACACGAGTCATTTCTTTCTTTCTTCTAGTTGTTGTTGTCTGTATTTATTCACTTATTTATTTATTTTTCATTCACACTTTTAGAATTCTAATAATAATTTTAAAAAGAGAAAGAAATATACAATTGGGTCCAGTGAAAGGGGCTTTTTCTGATCACCATGAGGCTCCCTTTTGAGGGAAGCCCTGGCAGCTTCTCTTTTATGGGCCTCTGTATCTGAGGGTAGGGGGAATCCTTTTAAAGAAAGGATTTAGGTTGTACATGGTTGCTTTGACTGAACTGTTTTAAAGTGTATCAAGATTTTTATTACTGCTGTTTTATTCTCAACTTGTAGTTTTATTTTTAGATGATATGTAATGTTCTATAGAGTTAATTTATTACAGTCTTTTGGTTCTTAACCACTTTGAGCAGTTGAGATAAAAGGTAGGATAAAAGTATCAGTAAAGAATATTTTATTTTCCTGTTTCTCACAAGTAACTAAAATAAGCACACTTTTAATTTCTTTAGTTAATCATCTGAACTGTACAAGCTATTGCCCAGTGGTATGAATCAGTCTGCTCCTATCCACCTCCTTTTCACCTCAACAACCATCAGCAGAGTATAGCATAATCCAGCATTTGAACCATGTTTTATTCCTCTTCCACCACACTGAGTAGTGAGCACTCCCCCATTAACTATAAAAGTAACTAAAAATTAAAGTTACACCAGAAAAGGAAGGCCATTAAAATTATGGCATGGGACGCGCCATATGATTGTAATATTCCCATGATATAAGAGATAGGAGTGTTCCTCCTACACAGTTGCCTGCAGGAGTGCATGCAGATCTAAAGGCTTACAAGCCAGGAGAGATCATGTGGAGAGATGAAGTCATGCTAGTCTTTTTTGTTTAAGCCAAAACAAATTATCTATTTATCTATCTACACTGTATATCAAAGAAGACTTCCTATAAAGGATCTGTCTTATATAAATGGCATCTCTTTGTAATCTTCCCAGGTGATCCTGCTGTTGTCCTACATAATTCTGCATGCATCTGAGGAAGTAGGCTGAAGTCTAAGAAAGTAAGTTCATGCTACAAACGTCTTTCTTTCAGTTAGTCTCAAAGGTGCTACATGATCCCATTGCATAATGATTTTCCAGATTATCATGACTATGGGGTTTATCACAAGGGACGGATCCTGTGCAGAAACTGAATTTAAACTGGAAAAACCCCACAAAAGTGGGTAGATTTTCAGATGATGTTGGGGGTAAACCTGAACAGAAAGTGGACAAAACCCGCAAAAGTGGATTGATTTTTCACATCACATAAGGGTTAATGAGCATTAAGGCAACATTAACCCAAATGGAAAGTAGACAAAATCCGCTCCTTTTTACTTTTGGAAAATCCTGAAAGTAAAAAGAAGTGGGCTATGAAAATCAGTGGGCTTTTGCACCCCCCCCCCCCCCGGAATTTTTAAATCCCATTTCTGCATGGGATCTATCCTGTGTGATAAACTCCTGTGTCTTTGAGTTAAATAAGTGTTTGCTTGTTTAATTTCCATTGAGCAATTAATTCATTCCATTGGATCAACAGCACATACATAAGTGTTGACTTGTCCAGTTTCCACAAATTTCCAGCTGAGACCAACAACTGGATTTAGGGCAGGAACATTCCCTTTTATAAAAGATGGGATATATATATATATATATATATATATATTCCCCAATGTTGGCTAGAGCAGGAAAACATAGACTATTCAGGCAAAGAGGACAAGATACAAAATATATAGACTTTTCAGGATAAGCTATAAGCTTCTTGTAAGATACAACAAACCAGTTACCAAATATATGATTGGTATTGTGTGCCATCAAAATCTGAAGGGTTAACTTTCTGTTTCTACAGACCAGAGTACATATTTTCACATGTATATATCACACATTTCCCCATGTTTATTGTTATATTCAAATATACACACCCTCTTCTTCCAAATAGGAGGGATGTGCATCTAGTAGCTGCTAGTCATTATTTAAGCAAGGACCTTCTAGCCATCAATGCCCATTAAAGAAGTGTCTCTTAGGTATTCAAAAGCCTAGAGAAAAAATGAATTGCTTTAATATACACAATATGAACAAACTTTTTTCATACCAGTTTTTCTGTTTATTGCCAGCAAACTTTCAAAATTATGTAATTTTTTTAAAAAAAAAAAAAACCTATGAAAGGTGGCAGCTCTGCTTTGGTACAAGAGAACAGGGGATTTTAAAATTTCCTTCATTAAAATTATAAGTATTTTGCAGCCTTGGAAGCCTGTGTTCAAAGAAAGTTCAGAACATTGCCAGTTTCAGAATGCTGTTTCATCAAAGCTAAATATAGCCCACTGTGACCACTTAGTCTTTTGCCTTGTGTTTATAGCCAGGGCTGGAATGCATTTTTGACTACAGGAATGGAAAGTACAATTTAAGAGATTTCCTGTTATTTTGCAGATTTTTAAACCACTGGAACATTTTCCCCTTAAATCACAACAGTGAAGTACCCAAATGCTATTTGAGTGCATTTCATACTTTCTCCCAGCTACAATGGTTAAAACTGTTGCTAGTTTGCCCTGTACTTTTCAGTATCCATTGGTAACATTGGGCAAAAAGCAATAGCAACAAATGAATGGTAGGGAATGACATTTGGGAGAGCAACCAGTGTTTAAAGAAATACCTGCAAATGATTCCATGATGATTTAATAATTTGAAATGCATTTTGCTGTTGGAAAACCAAGATAGTATTAGAACAGGACTGTTCTTATGAAAGATGCTGAGTTCAATTTTCAGATGAGCGGGTACATCAAAGAAGAAAATAGGTACATTTGTATGTTAAGGGAAAAGGAGGGCATAGTTTACCAATGCAGTATATGCTTATGAATACAGATAGATCTGATTTAGAAGTAGACAACTTAGGGAACTGCTGGCCACCCCATGTTTGGTAAGCTCAAGGAATTCTTCTCATTATAGGCTGTCCATTTACTAGGGAAAAAAAGAACAGTTCATGAGAGCCAATATAGTGTATTGATTTGAGCATTGCACTAGGACATTGAAAGGTCAGGGTTTGAATCCCTGGTCAACCAGAGAAACCCACTGGGTAATCCTTGAACAAGTCAGACTCTCTCAACCTCAGTGAATGATAATGGGAAACCCCTTCTGAAGACATGTGCCAAGAAAACCCCATAATAGGGTCGCCTTAGAGTCACCATAAGGCAGAAATGACTTGAAGGCATGCAACAACATCTGCCTCTCTCCAAGGCACCAGGTGTGATACAACATAGATTAAAATACAATATATAACTGACCACTGAATAAATAAATCATTGAATAAATAAACATAGAATTAAAACAACCACTTAATTTTAAATCATTATATTTTAATTTGGATGATTTTAAATTCATAATTTAAAGGGGACTCACTTTAGGCCTGTTTGAAGAGATGGGTCTTTTAATTTTTATTTTTTTTAAGATTCAGTCAGCATGTTTAGCTGTCAAATTTCTCCCAACAGGTCATTCCACAGTCTAGGGGAAGCTGGCAAAGATGTGCTCTGGATGACAGTTGCCAGTCTAGTTTTGGCCAGTTGAAATAAATGTGCTTCAGAGGCTTGAGTGTACTGGGCAGATTATATGGAAGGAGGCAATCTGGTAGGACATGTAGACCCAAACCATGTGGATTTTAAAGGAAATAACCAACACATTCACCCATTTATGGTGATCCATTTTTGTTTATGGATGAAATTTGTCAGTTTGATTAAATTTGCATGGTATAAGTGGCCATGTTAAATCTAGATACTGCTAGTACAGTCTTAGTCCGACATTCAGTTCAAAAACATACATGGAAACACCTCCCTGACATCTTTACCAAATGGAAATGGTGGGGAGGAAAGGAGGAATCCAGTTATTGTTATGCCAAAGTCAAAGTATGTCCCCAGGGTGCAAAACTCTATGGAGGGCAACCCACAAACAAGCTAAAGAAACCAAACATAATTTGTTTTATAACAACCCATGTTCTGAAACTTGTAAAGTGACTGCATTGTTGTCCCTATCATTAGTGGCATTCTAAGTTTCCATGAACAATAATGAAAAAAAAAAAACTAAACTAAACTAAAAAAAACTCAACAGAGAAGAAGCACAATTAACAAGGCAATGAATAATTGCAAGCTTGGGAAACTTATTGCTTTAACAGAACCAGCAGAAAAAGAGTCTAAAATGAGTTATATATAGTCCAGATTCTAAAAAGAAATATTATGTGCCCTTGGCTATTGCACAGGGATGGGCAAGTATCACAGTCCCAGGGCTCATTCCCTCTAACATTTAAAGTGTTTTGGGATTCGCCTTTGCTCCATGTTGGTAAATTGATTCTAAAAGTTCTGTTGTTCCCATTATGAAAGTGGATCTTTTCATTATCTCCTTATTATCACTTCTTTTTTTGGCATGATTGTTGGTTATCTGTGCATCATCAGTGACATAAGTGGCAGCCCTGGCAGCCTAGCAGCCCAGCTGCCGATTAGCTTCCAGGCCCAGTACAAAGTGTTGAACATTACCTTTACAGCCCTACATGACTTGGGCCCGACCTACTTGAAGGAATGCCTCTCCCTGCACAATCCGCCCTGCACTCTCAGAATATCAGGGAAGAATTTACTGGAACACCATAAGTCCAGGCTAACAACAACTTCTCATAGATCATTATGGCCACAGCCCCAAAATTATGGAATAGTAATAGTCTTATTTTAGCATGTGTGTTTTAATGGCTTATGTTTTTAACTGCTTTTAATTTTTATTTTGGATAATTAATTACTTCTTAACTTTCATATTAAACTATTTTTTTTAAAAAAAAAGCCTATTGTAAGCCATCTTGAGTCTCAAACAGGGGAAAAGGTGACATATTGATGATGGTGGTGGTGGTGGTGATGATGATGATGATGATGATGGGATCACTTAATAAATTATAGTTTTAGATACCCACTCTCAATTCTCTCAATCTGGGAAGGAAGTGCATAAACTGAAACTGAATGTTCTTCTCATGGCCTGGCTTCAGATCATCAGTTTTACAACAATGGCCCTTGTATAGCTGTAGTGTTACATCTAGATTATTGTTTCTCAATTCAATATCATACCTATTTTACCAAAAAAGTATTTAATTAAGGGACAGGTAAGCATGGCTACCTGTCACTGAAATTAATGTGCTTTATGCATGCAACATTTCTTGAGTGGAAGCTCCCATTCTGTAACTATGACCCACTCCTTAATTAGTTTATTCTGGAGCAATCTCATTGACTTCCATGGCACTAAGCTAAAGTGGGATTCCAGTTTTCTTCCCTTATTTTATTTTGCTGAAGGACAAAACTTTTCTGGAAGCAATATTAAAGATCTTCCTGTTTAGTCTGCTGGGTTTCTAACTAATCCAGCAGTCCTTTCTTCTTGAAGTCCTGGCAGCTCCTATGCAACCATTATTGTGTACCCTCCAACATTTTACAGATGAAAATTGGGGCACATGTGGCCAAGCAACATCTGAGTGTGAAATAGAGGACATACTTATCAAATTTGCTTGTTGTTTTTATCTGCCTTTAAGTCATTTCTGACTTACGGCGACCCCAAAGTGAACCTCTCTGGGATTTTCTTGGCCGGTTCCTTCTGAGGGAGCTTTCCATTGCCATCCTCTGAGGCTGAAAGAATGTGACTTGCGCAAGACACAAGCCTGGCTTGAACCAGCAGAATACTCAGCAACATTTTGTAGAAGCTAAATTGAATGTAGCAGTACTGATCAATAATTCCAAATTGCCCTTGGGAAATTTGCTGCCACACACCAACCACAGTGTATCACACTTGCAAAACGCCCTGCCTTTCCCCATTCACATTAGATACATACCACTTGTGTCAAACAATACACAGGGAATCAATAAATATATAGTAAGAATGCCATGCTAATATCACCCAGTACACAAAATGGATGGTTCTCACTGCCTCTATCAAAAAAAGGCTCCCCAACAACTGGTGGTGAGCTGGGCGTTTGCTCATAAAATGTTTTCAAAACCAGAGTTCAGGTCTAATTGAATGTCAGTAATTCAACTGAATAATTCAATACATAATAGTACAGTTGTCCCTCCCTTTTCAGAGACTTGGAGTCTGTGGTCTTGCTCTTCATGAGAGAAAGCACCTCGGGCACATGTGCCATTATTTTCAAAGGGACTCAAATATTTGCGAGTCACCTTTTTTCATGGGGTAGGTGGGTCTGGAATGGATCCCCATGAATTGGGAGGTGCTACTGTACATATAATAAATATTTAAATTTTCAAATTTGTATCATATCTTTCTGAAAGGTATTATCTCCAATTGTGAAACATCTCAAATGCATTTTCTAGATCTTGGTTATTATATAAAAGTATTGCTTATTAAACACAAATACACATCAAGAGGGGTATGAGGGGGTGCTGCAAAGTTCTCACCCTGGCCCACTTCCAAAAATCTGAGAGTAATTTTGTCACTGTAGCTTGAAAGAGTGTTCTTTTGTATTGTAAATTAGCTAATTTGCAGAATTCTAGCTCTAATATTTGAATATTTTCATATCTTTGATAGAATCATGTCAAAAAGTGTGGAATTTTCAAGTGCTGAACTCCAGGCCTATTCCTATTCCAGTGGAAGGAAATCCATGAGTGTCTGATGCAAACATTGAGTGGCAAGTGCCCAACATACAATTGGGAAGAAGTGGTGTGCCAACTTTTAGTATGGAGATTTTGAGACCAAAGACATAGCGAGGTCTGGGAAGCCTTCACTAGTATCAACTCCTGAACATTTTGAAAATGTTCATGACCTGATTTTGGCAGAGCAGCAACCAAAGATACCAGAAATTTCCCAGGGATGCATTGGATTTATAATTCATGAGCGCTTGGCTATGCAGAAGTTGTTAGCCAAGTGAGTACCAAAATATTTGAATACCAACCAGAAACGAAATCAAGTGGTTACTCCCTTTGCAACATCTTCAGCAATCTAGTGATATTTGTTTGGAACAAATCATCACTGTTGATGAAACATTGCTTCACTATGATCCAGAGACCAAACAACAATCCTTGCAGTCAAGACTCAAAGGCCAGCAGGAAAGGTCATGTCCACAGTATTTTATTTTATTTTTAAATAAGGAAGGTATTTTGATGACTGTCTTCAGCAGGGTAAAAAAGTTCATGCAGAATACTACTCTGACTTGGTGTCCTGATTAAAGAAGGCACCAAAGGAAAAATGGTGAGGAAAGCTGTGCTCTTTTTGCAGGACAAGGCACCTGCTCACAAGACTGTGAAAAGGATGAATGTTTTGAAGAATGTGGGCCATTCACCCTGCTCAGCAGATCCTGCTCTGTCTATTTCCTGCTTCCAAACCTTAAAAACAGTTTGAAAGGAAGGCTATTGTTTTAATGTTTCAGAAGTAATAGCAACATCAGAGCAGTATTTCAGTGACTAGACATCTTTTTTTTCTGAAAAGGTTAAAGAGACTTGAGAAACAATGTGGCAAGTGCATCAGATTTCAGGGTGAATTTGTGGAACAGCATGTAAGTTTCATGTTCTAGGTCATTCCGTTCTTGGTCAGGCTGAGAACTTTTCAGCATCCCCTCATATATGCCTTTGAGTGAATTCAGGATTCCAAGTGATTCCCACCCTTCCAGCCAACCCCAGCTCTTCAACACATCAGGGTTATCCCAAGGCTGTATGTAATGCTGGTGAAATGAAGACACTCTATTCCAGGGTACATTTTATCCATTAGTTTATCTTCAGTTACTTATTGGTGCTAGAAATTTCAGAACAATCATATTCCCAGCCACTTCAGGGATAGGATTGTGGTCATAAGATGAATTAAGAAGACCCTTCTCAGTGTCCTGGTGGGAAAACAATAGAGGACCTTCTTGGTGACCACTCCTAGACTGACTGCTCCTAGGCTCTGAGAGTCTCTTCCTAGTGAGGTTAGACTGGAAATATCCATTGCTATTCTTTCTTAGGCAGCTGAGGAGCTTTTAGTTTTGGCAGCCTATGAAAGCTGTCTGCCCACATGGAAAGGCCCTTTTATGTGCTGCATTCTTTAGATTTGTTGTTCTCTTTAATGGTCTGCTTTTGGCTGCTTTTCATTTATCAATAGTTTAATCATTTTTATTATTTTACTTTACTACAATGTAAATTTTTAGCAACATTTATTCAAACTTTTGTAAACTGCCCTGAGTTCCATATTAGAGAGAAAGCAGAATGAAGATCAGGATGTTGATTGATGATGATTATGATAATTCTCTTATCCATTTGCAGCTGTTCACTGATATCAGGAAAATTTTTTACAACCGTCTTCCCTTGCCACCTCTATCATCTGAGTGAGAGCCAAACGGCTCTCCTAAATGTTGCTGTATTCTAATTCCCATCATCATTGACCATTTCCTGTGCTGGTTAGAGATTATGAGAGTGATACTAGCTCTATCTGGAGGGCCATAACCCTGTTTTATATCATAGTGCTTTTGTCCAATGAATACCAGATTATCATTAGTCTAGCAGTTCAGTTCTCTCATCATGGTGCATTGAAGTTCTTTCTACATTTAGCATTGGGAGAGCAGATTTGCCACAACAATGTCCTGGCTTTCTGCCACAGCACAGCTTTAAGCAGCTGTGTTCTGTCCTTAACCCTTATGCCTTCTCCTCTTCCTTCCTCATTATATCCTCAACATCTGTATTTGTAGCTTGCTTGCTTGTTTGATTTGCTTATTTATCTAGATGTAAAGTCTGTCTCATCCTGAAACTATTGGAAACAAAAGCAAAACACTTTTTTAAAAAACCCTATAAAACAGAATAAGAGTTCACAAGTCCACAAAACTGTCCTTCACAATGAAGGACCAGCCCAAATGTGAAGTTACATATCCTTCAACATTTCACAGATAAATCCAAGATACAGATAGGCAGGTAATATCAGAGTATGGTCAAGATGGCAAAAATGATTAATGAGGAAGAAGATACAGGTTAGGAGAGGATGCATCAGTTTGCTTTTGTCTGAGTCTACAGGGGAAGGAAAGATTCCATCCATTCCTCTCCTTTTCCCCAGTGCTGAGTTAATTAAGTACAAGCTATCTTTGCATTTTGAACTGTTTCCTGTAACTGAAGTTATCCATGATGAAGAGGAGTAGAGAAAGAGGAGGGAAGAACTAGAACATTTTGAAAGTGACTCAAAATGGGCTCTAATGGGCTCGTTAAGGGAGATATAAAGGTAAAAGTTTCCCCTTTGACATGATTGCCTAGTAGTGTCCAACTGTGGGTGGTGGTGGTGGTGGTGGTGGTACTCATCTCCGTTATTAAGCCAAGGGAGCCAGTAATGTCAGAGACAACTCTGTAGGCCACATAGGCAGCATAACTGCATGATGCTGTTACCTTCCCACCAAAGTGGTACCTGTTTATCTACTGGTACTTGCACTTTTACCTGCTTTCGTATTGCTAGGTTGGCAGAAGCTGGGACTAGTGACGGGAGCCCATTCTGTCACATGGTGTTTGGGTCTTGAACTGTCAACCAGCTGACCATCAGAGTTAGCATCTTAACGACCAAGCCACCTCATCGGTCCTTTAAATAACCTGGACCTGAGCCATATGGGGCTTTATAGGTCAAAACCAGCATTTTGAATTGTGCCCGGAAATTGACTGGCAACCAATGCAGCTGTTGCAACAAAAGGAGTTGTTGTATTTTTATAATTTTTTGTAGGGTTTGGGGGCTATGAGGCTGTGTTCTACAAGAGTTTATTCCTGATGTTTTGCCAGCAGCTGTGGCTGGCATCTTCAGAGGATGCTGGAATGGAAAAGAGTGGGACATATATACTGTTGATTGAGAGGAGGTGATTTGCATGTTAATCTGTGTATTATTCTGTTGTTGAATGGCAGGCCTACAGGGTGTCCATTTACTTAATGGTCTGCTGGGAATTCCCCCTCACCCTGAGAGGTTTTCATTTGCATTTGCTGGGTCCTGGCGTTTTTCAGGACTGGTAACCAAACTTTGTTTACTTTCAGGGTTTCTTTTTTTGCATTTTTGTTTATGCATCTGTGATATACCTAATAATAATAATAATAATAATAATAATAATGTTTATTTATAGCCCTCTCCTTTAATAAAATACTCGGAGCGGGGTACAGCAGAATAAGCGGGGTACAGCAGAATAAGTGGGGTACAGCAGAATATGCATATAGAAATCATATGCCCATAGGCTTACATATGCACACAGTCCTTAAACACCCATTATAAGAGTTAGTAATCTAATATTTCACAGAAAATGAAAAAGTGACTGGACATGAAACGTATAGAGGATGCATAGCAACTAGATGGAATTAGCCAATGACTGGGAGTGTGGAAATGAGAAAATAAGCATTGGGTTTCAGCCGAGCCAGTGGAGAAGATCTCACTCCTATATTTGGTAATGGAACATGTTCAGACAATATGGCAGTTAAATGCACTTTCACCTGGCTGGATCTCTCCTCTGAAGCTTTTGCCAGCATAATAGTGCATTATGGAATGTGAACAAATTGCACCCGAAGAATTATTTTTGATTTCACATATGGGAATGGAGGAAAGAGACTTCTGGCCTGGGGGATATTCAGTGAAATATAAATCCTGACATTGGATACATGCAGTAGAAAGGGGGGAAGAAAGTTGGACACTTTACAGGTTCCATATCCAGAATTCTGAAATCCAAAATATTCCCAAATCCAAAATTGTACATATGTGTGGCTGAGATAGTGACACTTTTGCTTTTTAATGATTCAATGCTCACAAACTTTGTTTCATGCACAAAATTATTATGTCCAGGCTACCTGTATAAGTTGTATACAAAACGTAAATGAATTTCATATTTAGACTTGGGTCCCATCTCTAAGATATCTCATTTTGTATATGCAAATATTTCAAAATTAGAAAAACTATAAAATCCCAAATACCTCTGGTTCCAAGCATTTTGGATAAGGCATACTCACAGCTATTCTTAGAATTATAGCAATGTCATCAACTCACCTTCCTCTCTCTCACACACAGACAGCTGCTGAAGGGGAGGGTTGTTTCTTGGTCTATCATGTCAAACACATATATCCATTCAATAGCTGTGTGCCAAGATATTATGCTACTAAGAGAAAGTAAGTATTCCCAAAGGATAATCATATATAGTTTAAAATACAGGAGAGGGATTGCTGGGTTGCACATGGTGATGGAGGAATTTCTACAACCAAATGCATTAGAGAAAGCTTTTCTTGAATCATTTCTTCAGAATATAGGCAGGGATTCATATCTTTGAATGTGCTTGTTGTTCTTGTTGTGTATCTTCAAGTCACTTCCATAAAACAAACCTATCATGGGGTTTTCTTGGCAAGATTCATTCAGAGGGGTTTCGTTTTTGCCTTCCACTGAGGCTGAGAGTGTATGTTTTGCCCAAGGTCACTCATAGCTGAATATGGATTCGAACCCTGGTCTCCAGAGTCATAAGCCAACACTGAAACCACTACACCATGCTGCATGTTCCACATGCTGCTGTGTTGCAAAAGCAATACATTTACAACAGACAGCCATATTGGGCAGAATGCAAAGCTTTTCTTTCCAGGTTTCTGTAAGAGTAAGAGTTTTGTGTCCAAATAGATGCCTAGTCCTAGCTTTTGGACACCCAATGGAGACAAACGGATATATAATTTAATCAGTAACCAAAGAACACCAATTCAGATCAGAAGCTTCACTGATTATTGCTAGGATAGTAATGTAATTGCATTTGCAACTCTGTATTTACTCCCTGGTTGATGTGGTTGCTTTAATTGCTCTCACCTCCAACAGGATGTGATGATTCTATGTAGCAGAGAAGTTTCAACTCACCATTTGAATTTTAAAATGGATATCAAATGAGAATTCCTTTCCAAATGCCATATTCTGCATGCAGGGTTTTTTTTCTATTGGAATGAAATTCAGACATTCAACATCCATACTTACAATCTGAATTGACCCAGATTTATTACTCAGTATTGCTGAATATGTAAATTCAGTTTAACTGTCCACATAGCACTGGAAGTGCCAGTTCTGAGCAGAATTAGGTTGCTACAATCCACACACCTTGCCTTTATCTAAACAGACTACTCTGGTGCAAACAGCTTGTGTCAATTTAATCCCGTCTGGTTCTCACTGCAAGGAAAAACCATAAAATCTAATGCATGAAGTGACTTGCAGTCTTTCACATATGATCTTTATTTTGGATATTCAAATCTTTTAAGAAAGTGAGGCGGGAGGGGGAGGTTAACACATTGCAGATGAGAGCACTCTATCTAAATCTGCTATCTCCTATAGTTTCCTGTGCTCAGAACAATTTTTCAAACATTTCAGGCACACAACTTTGTTCTCAATTTAGCTGTGTGGCTTTGATTTGAAGACATTTTTAATGCCCCAAATGATAAATTTCCAGGAATGACAATTGGCAGGTTCCCCCTCCTCTTTCCAAAGACACAATTAGCATAATCTGCTAAAATCTGTTTTGTACAACATTTTCCAAGAAGGTTTGGATTATTACTTTTTGACAGACTGTTGCTTTTAGAAGGGCCAAAGAGGAGTTAAAAGAGGCTCTGGTTTGGTTTGTTCAAGAGGGGAAAACACTGAGAGATGATACAGAATGCAATGCTGCCATCTATTGGGTTCTTGCCTTTTTTCTACAAGGAACTGATTTTCTTAAAAGAGACATGAAGATATGGCTGGCTACTTCAGTCTCACTCTCTTATCACTTTCATACATATCCCTTGTACCATCTAGTAAAAGCAGTGAGTGATGTTATGTTGTCATGTATAGCATTTTCCCACTTCCAGCAAGAGGCAACAATCAATTGCAGCTGAAAACAAACATGCCTCTTCTCACATTTGTTTTGCTAGATGTCAGCCCAAAGACATGTCAAGACATGAGCTGGGAAAACCACCCATTCCCTTGTAAAATCAGGGACCTTTTCACACCACACAATTATAGCACTGTGATTCCACTTCAGTTGTCATGGTTCCATCCTATGGAATCCTAGGATTTGCTATTTAGAGAATGGTACTTAGGTGTTTGTAAGCACTTTGGGATATAAACTGAGGAGAAGAAGAATTTTCTAGACATCTTCAAATTATCAACCCCAGAATTCTTTAGAATGCCCTGGCAATTAAAGAGAAATCCAAGAACCTCTGTATTTTGGACAAGAAGTGCAACTAAAAGTGCTGGACGGTGACCTTATAGATGTTGGAAATGCAACAGTGCTCGGCATTTAAAAGCTAAAGATGTCTTAAAGAGAGCAGAAATTATAGAGTTACAGTGGGGCTCTCCACTTTCACTAGGGTTAGGTACACAAGACCCCTCTGAAAGTTTGGGGAGGGGACCACACAAATAAAAAAAATTAGAAATACCTCTTCAGGAATTTCTAGGGCCTCCAGAGCAACTCTGTGGTCAAAATCCTCTGGAAGTTAACCACAGAATTGTGCTGAAGAACCTACAGATGCCTACAGAAGCAATCTCTCTAGAAATCGCTAGGTCCTCCAGTGTAAACTCTGGTGAAAGTTGGCCACAAAGTCATGCTGGAGGACCTAGAGATTCCTAGAGCAAAAGTCTTAATCAAATCCGCAGATAATCAAATCCTCAAAAGTCAAAGCTGCAAACATGGATGGCTGACTGTTCATAGTTTTGTGTGATGCAAAGTCCCCTCATGACCACTTAACCTTACTTTTGTGTGATGCAAACTGATATTCTTAGACATCTTTCCACTGCTTTTCTCCATATTCTCTCATTTCCACCAAAAGGGAAACTAGTTTAGTTCAGTGTTAGTTTAGCATCCTTGGAGATGCTTTCCTATCTTTAATGGAGTTTTCCCATTAAAGCCATAGTCTGTTTCTTAATCATCATTGCTAACCACTGCACACCTTCACTCTCCATCCATGGGAATCTCAGCTTAAGAAGACAAGGAGGTTCCAAGAAATGCAGGCAAGAGTTTCTTGGCTGTGTTGGAGTACAACACATGTGTACACTCAGGCCTGGAGGAAGCACTGGAAGTCCTTGTCTACACTGAAAAACAGAAGCATGGACTGGATCAGAAATGTAATTGACTGAGAGTCTATATAAATCCTGTTTCGGAAAGGAACTATGGGGGGAAGGGGACACAATGATGTTAGTTTGTTTTTGACCTTTGAAACATTTGGACATATTAAATTGACTTTGTGGATGAAAATGTTTATGCCAGAGTCCTCCAGCATTATCAGTGAGAATGAGAAGGAGAGGTGGGGGGGGACAGGGAATGCTCTAATCCACAGTACTGTTTGTCACTTTATTTTTAATAAATAAATACATAATCTTAAAGTCAGGAAGTGAAGTGAATGCTGGACCCTACCCCTGGCCATTGGAGAAGAATCTGCCCTCTCTTATTGTCCAAAGTAATTGCTCTGAGCCTTTCTTTGGCTGAGTTAAAATACATGATTCTGGGAGAGAAAGAGGGAAGGCATGGAATTATAACAAACCCACAGCTCCAACCTACCATTTAGGCACCAGAAACATAGAATTCATTTCAAATGTGATGACTATTCCCAAGGAGTTGCAGCCAGTGTCTTTCTGGCATGCCTACATTTTGGGAAATCATAAATACTGGAGATGGAACACACAGTTAGATCATCTATACTAAATTAGCTTAAAGGTTGGTCTGTGCTGATTCCAGCCCAACTTTGGCACTGTGTTTAATCTCTTGTAGAAGCCCTGGCTGCCAAAGGGGAGGGGAGTTAGCAGGAAAGAAACTCTGAAAAAATTCTATGTTAGTGTATTCAAACACTGAAAAACAGAAAGCCTTTTTGTATCAGTTTCTGGAGCAATGAATGCACTAGGACAATGAATCCCATTTGAATCTATTTCTCCATCATAGAGTGAGTATGTATACTACTCACAGAGGATAGCCCTCTATTTGAGGGGCTATCTTACAGTCCTCTACATGTACGTTTTTAGAGATAGAGGAACTCTTGGTTCTCCAGAAAATATTAGACAGCAACTCAACACATCCTCTGCCTTCATGGTTATGCTGGATATGGCTGATGGAAGTAGCAGTGCAGCAACATTTGATAGTGACAAGTTGCCCATCCCTGTTCTATTTGAAGTTTAAAAGACAAATAACTTAAAGACAGAAGGATGAGAAAGGAGGAATGTTGAACAGGGATGAAAATACAAAAATGGTTAAAACAACAATCACTCATGTTGTTCAAGTGCTAGGCATCTAGGACTGACAAGAATCTTTGCAATTTGGGGCTTAATCTCTGCAATTTTTTTATTTTATTTTTGCTCAGAAAACAGAATTTTTGACATGGAAAACCCTGAAAATACTGTTTTCTGCACATAAAGATGTGTAGATTTTGCACAGTAAGGGGAGGTCTGCAGCTGCCCCTTTACTGGCCAGATTGGGACTGCAGCAACCACATGCCACAGCCCTGATCTAGCCTTTGGAAAGCACAAAAAGGAGCCACAAAAAGCAGTTCCTTTTTGCTTTAGGATGCACCTTCGATGCTCCATCAGGTAGATGCTGCACCAGCGTCATGCCATGATGGTGCATGTCGTGTAGACCAGTGCATGCCAAAATGGCACCCTAGGAACGGAGTCAGGGCATCCAGCATGAGGACGCTGCACCCGTCTGTATAGGCCCTAAGTCCCTAACAGCAAATAGTCTTGAAAAACCCCACATATTTTTGAAAACTTTCTCAAAGTAAGTAGTAAATTGTTAAAATTACTTCTTGCTTCCTTTGAAAACAAATTTGACAAATAATAACATCAGTAAGAATGCATCCATCAACAGACAGCATTTGGATAACAGATTAAAGAGGCACACAAGTCAGCTAGTCATAGTCTACCCCACTATACAGGTTTTCTCTGTTTGGAGAAGCATTGCATATTCTTGGTGACAAGTAAATAGTCTCCCTATTTCTTTAAGTGTTCAGGCAAAGGATATGGACCATTCTCATTTGTGTGAATTAAGATCACATATCTCTCCAAAAACCACAAAGAGTTTGAAAAATGGCAGTGTAACCACACTCAGAAATGTTGCAAGTTCCCTTCCACATTAGAAAAACCTCTCCTATGTCACTTGTTTATTACTCTACCCATAGATGGCAGAGGACCTTCCTGTCTTGTCTTCCTACACCATAAAAAGCTGCCATAGTTGGTACCACCTAATTTGGTACACCTGTGAAAGCAGCATTCTGATACACTTATAGGCCACAATGGTATGGGCAGGGCACAGAAGGTAATCCCCAATAACAGCCCTAGTTTAGTCACTCATTGAAATCAGTAGGAAATCTGTGGGATTTAAGTTAGTCATGGATAATTTTACACCCATTCATTTCAATTGGTCTCCTGTTATGGTTAAATCAAGAGAGAGGGAGGGAGAGAGAAAGAGAGATATTTGTGAGTATGCATATGTTTGTGTGTGTCTAAGATGGCAGATAAAAACAGTTGGAAATGCATTTCCCTAGCAAGTGCAACAATGGACACTAGCAAATGCAACAATGGAACTTAAGGCAGCTTTGAATACTAGCAAGTGCAACAATGGAACTTAAGGCAGCATGACTAGATTTGTGGACTAGATCAAGTGTAGCTCCCAAAAAGTTGTGATATCATGTACCTCTGGATTAACATTGTTACTGTGAGACCACAGCTTTAGAAACTGCACCTTCTAACATATTCTCTTGCCTATCCCATCCATAAGACAGAGAATTCTAAATACCTCATGAAACTACAACTTCCATACAATGGAACCATGCAATTAAACTAGTACGAAAATGCCATGGCAACATCCTATGGAATCCTGGTATTTGCAGTTTGGGCAGGATTATCTGGAATTGTCAGCAAGAGAGCTCTAGTGCCTCACAAAACTACAAAACCCAGGATTCCATAGGATGTAGCCATGGTAGTTAAAGTGCAGTTATACTGCTATAATTGCGTGGTGTTAAAGGGCATTTTAAGCGGTGAGATGTTACCTTCTGGTTTTGAAAAATGGGCACTTATATTGATGTTAAAACAGTGGAAGGGTTCTTGCAATCTATATAATTGTAAATTAAAGTTCATTCTTCATTTGGCCCAGGAAAAAAAGGAAGCCTTGGGAGTTTGTAAGGTCAAAAGCTAAACTTTGCCAGACCTAACACAGAATAATACAAGGGACATGATAAAGAGATATACGTGCCTACATGATAGGTTAACCTTAGGATCACCATAAGTCAGAAACAACTTGAAGAAACACAACAACAATAATGAAAGAGAGAAACATCCTGCCTTATTGTCATCTATTTAAACCTATTCAGCTAATAGAAGACTGCAACAAAAAGCAAAATATACTTTGGAAGTCATACCCTCTCTTGTTGGTCAAGAACAATTTCTGTTTTCCTTTTACTGAAAGGAAGAAGTGTGGAAGAAGTATGGGTTCTGTGGGATTTCTCCAAAGTGTCACTTGACCTTTCCTGGTTTTGTTGTTGCTGAAAAACCCTCTTTCCGTTTGAAGCATATGTCCAGGATACTCATGTCTAAGGTAGATCAGTGAGTGGTTCCCCAACCCACCCTAATGATTTACATGTGCATAGTTATGCAGTGGCAGCCAAGCCATTTTGGCATCTAAGGAAGATAATCCCTAACTCACCTTAACTGTGCATATCCTCCAATATTGCACTGATATTGTGTAGCCAATCAAAATCAGAACATGGTCAAGATGGCAAAAGTTATTAATGAGGAAAAACACACAACCTACAACAGGCTGTACCAGTTTGATTTTCCCTGAGCCTACTGAGAAGGTTAAGATTGCATCCCTTTCTCTCCTCTCCCCCCACATGAGTTAACTGAGGAGTTTATCACATGGGAGGAATTTCTCTCGATTGCGAATGGAGCCAATTCACAATTATGTGAATTCGTTACTTTAGCGAATTTACATGAAATCTGATTGCATTTGAAATGAGTTCAGAATTACTTCCCATTTCCCAAAAATGACCCCCCATTGCCTGAAATTGTGTGAGATACTATAATATGCAATTATGTGAAACCCCATGATTGCATTCGGAATGACTTCCCATTGCCCGAAATTGCATGAGATACACTCATTCGCAATAACATGAAACCCCATGATTGTGTTCGAATTGCCATTGCATTATACTCCCAAATTTAATCATATGATAAACTCCTGAGTGCAAATTACTTTAGCTTTTTGAAGTCATTTTCCATGAACTGAAGTAAGCTGAAGACAAAGGAGGACAGTGGGTAGAGGAGAGAGAAACAGACATTTTATAGGCAGCTGAGCAAGTGAGACAGCAGATGATTAATCAGAGCTGTCCTTGCCAAATTAGTATGGTTGTGGGGGATGTGCCTGTAATGTAAATGGGCCCTTGGAGAATGTACTATGCCTACAGTTAAACCATACTAGATTGTAATATGGATTGCAATCTGTAGTGAGAAAGGCCCCTAGGACTGCACTCTTTTTATCGTGGCCTAAGAATATAACATGGAAAATCTACACTGGATGTGGATCAAGTCTGAATTGGATTGTTTTAAAAGTCAGAGGCAAACACACATTCTTTGTAAAATAACATAACTTCCAAAATCCTCCCAAATCCCATTCCCAAGACAGCTAACAAATATGTCCAACAGCAGCAGGTCCTTCCAGCACCGTTTAGTTTCCATTATTGTTCATGGTCAGTTTCACTGGTTAAAACCCAGACTTCAGGCAGAGGGAGTCTTTCTCCAAGCCTATCAACCTGTGCCCATTGAATAATGCTAAACTCATACTGAAATAAATAAAAATGCCATTCACAATTAACAAAGTTTCCAACTGTCTAGTATCTGCATTTTTACAAGACACGTAACAATCAGTTTGGTTGGGCAATCCTGATTTTTAAATCGGTCTCTCTCTCTCTCTCTCTCTCTCTCTCACACACACACACACACCATGCTCCATTTATTGCTCTGGCTTTCCCTCTGACCACTGGAATGTAGGCCTATTGTTTCTCACTCTAAGGAACAAACATTGCAGTACTTGGCAAGAGGCCTTGATTATTTTTAGAAAGTTTGGAATGGCTCTGTCCCTGTATTTTGCGCGGTGAGCAGCCTAATACCATATGTCTATGTGGTCACAGTGCCATCTATTGTCAACATTTCAGACAGCAGGTGATTTGCAACAACAAATACCATGTGATTCTGAAAAAGTGTCTCAACTCAATTGCACTCCCCGCCTCTGTAACAGGCACTCAACCTATCATAACAGTTGTTCTTGTTGTGTGCCTTCAAGTTGTTTCCAGCTTATGGCAACCCTAAGCTCCATATTATGGGTTTTTCTTAGCAAGATTTGTTCAGAAGCAGGCACATTATAAGTTTACTTCAGTTAATGCATATCCAGTAGCCATGTTGGGCAGATAGCAAAGTACAATATCATCCAAAATTGACAAAACAGTGTCCTGGTACAGATGGCCCTTTTGGGCCATCCCCAGGGTGTGAATAGAGCTGGGAAGCGCATGGCATTTGCATGCTCCCCAGTCCTAGCACATATGGATGGCGCCATGTTTGCATCGTACCATCCATATGTGTGCATGCTGATGATGCCCTTTCTGTGGCACAAGAGAAAGCTCCAAAACAGAGCTCCTTCTTTGTGCTTGCATCTTTGGTGCAGCCTTCACATGGCTGCACCAAGGATGCCAAGGGGAAAGGGGCCGCCTCAGGAGCGCCGCCCATGGCGGGGTGCAGTGGGTGCCCTCTGCAGCCCACTTCAGTCCACGAAGAAACAGCAATTACATTAGCAATACAAGAAGCTACTGCCTTTGAGATCCTGTTTGTCTCGAATCCTTTGTGAGGCTACAAGCCCCTTTGTTAGGAAGAAAAAAACTGAATTTCTCAGGAAGCCTCCATGCTTTTGCATCAGGGAAACATTTAGGTCTTGTTAAGTTAATGCCATTCAGTGTTCTTAAGTTAATGCTGTTAAATTAATCTGTTAATGCAGTGTATGTGTTCCTGTTCTTTACTTCTTTAACAGGAAATTTGGTACCAGAGGCAGAAATATAATGGAAAGAACAGGGATAGGTTCCTACAGCACAAGAAAAGGGCACTTTGACAATTTTCATCAGTTTTTTAATTCAAAACTAACCATATGCACACGTGAAAGGAATCAACCAGGTCAAGTAAAATATTTTGAACCTTCTAAAGACCACTTCAAAACTTCTTCAAAATACACACAAGGATGATCCGCCCCTCCCCCCCCCCCAACAGTCTCTGCTTCCCTTAATATTTCCATTCTGGTAGTCAAATCTATAAATCCATGTATCTTTAATATGTTGGAAAATAGCTGGTAAGGCAAGTTTATCTGCTCTCCCTTTTTCTTCCTCTCCATTCATGCTCTGTAAGGAATTCTGGAGGCATCTGCTATTTACCTTGTCTGTTGTAGGCAAGCACACACAGCTATAGTAGGATGGTCTAGAACAGAATCCCATTATTCCTCCCTCGAGCCTTCATTGGATTGTTTACATGAGATTAGTTGCTGCAAACCATCACTAGAACTCTGTTTCTCCAGCCTTCCTTCATCATCCACTCAGTGTAGATATGCTTTAAAAATCATGCTAGATTGACAAAAGGGAGAAGGAGGAGGCTGGAAGCCATGCAGTGTTGTTAAATTTGGTAGACCTCTATGCCCAGTTTTAGAAACATAATTGTTTTTTATATTTTTTAAAAAAAAAATCCTCCTGTATTATTTTTAAGACCTTTTACCTGATGAAGAAGCCAGTGCAGCTTCGAAAGCTTGCACAATGTATTTTGTTCATTTTGTTATTTTGTTACATAGTGAACTCGGCTACCCCTGAATATGTTTCTTGTTCTAGAAAGGTACTAGCAGCAAAGCTTTGCTCTTGGGAAGCCACACTAGTTTTGGTGAATTATCCATGTGCACTGTACTGTTATGCAAATTTAGAGATAATTTCCCACACTAAAGTGATACAAAGAATAAAATCACCACATCATGTATATTCACCCTCTTTTTTAAAAGGTAGTTGAGCACTTCTTAGCTAGAACAAAGAAGCATATTTTTCTCCAATTATTTTTCCTTCTTCAAATTTCTGTCATAAATAAATGTAAAGGGGCATTCTGTTAGTTTTGTTTCTGTTTTCAAAAATGAGTAAATAAATAGACACGGCTTCCTCTTCTGGGAAAAGAGATACATAGCCTGCCAATGAAAACATATACTTAGGAGTTAAAAACAAACAAACCTTATAGCAGAACTTCAAGAGACGGAAATAACATTGAGTTTTTGTTTTGTTTTGTTTAAGAATATGACTTAATTTTGTCTTTTCTAGATGAAGCGTATGATAGTGCTATTTGGAGAGGAAATGGAAAATTACCCAAGAATGACTTTTTTCCCCAATATATTTACTGTATATATAAAATGAAAAGTTCTTTATTCAAATAATGCCTGGGTCAAAAGAACTGTGAATCTTCTTCTTAGTGGTGACATGAACTCTAAATCATAGGGCAGGAATGAGAAGGTAGAGCTCATGTGTCTTCTAAAAATGAAACTCAGAGCCAAAATTTTAAAGCCAGTCGTATTGGTGTCTTAAGGGCAGAGGACATCTTAAGGCCATGGTGGTGGGGGGGGGGAGGGTGAGGTGGTGCAGACTGCAGCAGGTGACGCCTCAGAGGGGGCTTTCACCAGTTGGGTAGTATAACCCTGGGGAAGCAAGTGGCTGCCTTCTGGGTCCCATGTGCCTATGGGCACGCAGGACTTGTAAGGTTGGGTGGGGGGGGGGTCACTACTGTTGCACCATTCTATACACCACAGCAGTGAGGAGGTGGCAGTGCCCTTTTGGCTCTGCCCCCAGCAGTCCCACCTCCAAAAACCCCATCTCCACACACCCCACATTTATTTGCAAAACAGAATCATACTTCCTTTGCAATCCAATATGTCTCCATCCTTTGTGAGGCCTCAGGCCCCTTTGTTAGGCAAAGGACACTGAATTTCAGAGGACACTGGAGACTTCTTGGAAAATTCAGTATCCTCTGCCTAACAAAGGGGCCTGTGACATCACGAAGGGTACAGACACATTGGATTGCAAAGAAGTATCTTTTTGTTTTTGCAAATCATTAAGGGAAGCCTCACACAGAATTATTACATTAGTGTTGCATGTGTGACATGTGCCTTCATGTTGATTCTGACTCATGGAGACCCCAAGGCAAACCTATCATGGGGTTGTCTTGGTAAGATTTGGTCAGAGGAGGTTTGCCATTACATTCTTCTGAGGCTGAGAGAGTGAAACTTTTCCAATGTCACCAAGTGGGGTGATTCCCAAGCAGGGAATCAAACCCAGCATCTCCAGAGCTGTAGTCCAACATTTACACCATTATGTCATACTGGCTTTTATCACCTTTAATTTTATTTTTTTAAAAATGGCAAAAAAGGCCCAGAAGTTCAAAAAGCAATTGGAAAAATGCACAAAGGTATTACTCAGGAGGGAAGACTTTTCAAATTATCTATTCTTCCATGTAAGAATAAAATAAACAATTTTACATTTCTAATGTGAATGTGTGCCTATTAATTTCAACATCAAGAGTTTTAAGAAGTGTAGATGAATATTTGAATCTTTGTTTATTATAGGACATGATTAGTTGGTCAAGATTAGTTAGAAATATAGGAAGATGGTTAATATATGGATTAAATTGAAAATTTACCATTTTAATCTATATTTTTACAGTTATACTGTGCTCTGACTCCAGACATCAAAAAAGTGGTGGAGGAATCAGCACCATATCCCCTTGGCTTGAATAATGTCTGATAAAAGTAGGAAAAGCATTAAAGCTTGTAATGGATATTGGCCACCACCCAATATATGTGGTCATTTGTGCACAGATAAGCTCTTCAGCCAATGTGGAGCAATGTTATAAGATAAGCCTAGTCAGTGTGGCAGTTTGTTCCTCTAGGTTGGTTTTGGTTTTCACATACCGGTAATAAAGGATTTGTTTGTTGTGTTGAATATATTGTGAAATTTTGTCACAGGATCTATTTATTTCACTCTTATCTTTTAGACAGCATCTCCAGGGAAATGGAAAGAAATCATGAAGGTCATCAGAAAGGGGAAAGGGCAGGAAAGTCATGCTGAAAGATTCAGAGAGACTGGTCCCAAATATTCTGCAGAAATAATCCATTTTGAGACCACTTTAATTGCCCTGGCTCAGTACTAGGGAATCCTGGGAACTGTAGTTTATTGTGGCACCAGAGCTCCCTGACACAGAAGGCTAAATGTCTCACAAAACTACAGTTCCGTCTAGAAGCTGCGCAGTTGTGGTGGCATCATTACGTACACTGTCTAAACAGCGTTACATAATGACGCAGGTGCCATTACATGTTAGGGTTTGGGAGTGTGCAAATGCTGCACGCTCACTAACCCTAATCACAGTGCAAGGGCGCCTCTTCTTGCCCGTCTGTTTCGGGCCATAGTCTTCAAGGGCCATAGCACATACTGAGAAGTGCCCATCCAAGTTAACTTTTCCAAGCTTTGTCAGACAGTGTATGCATATAGTAAGGAATGCGTGCATAGTGGGAGACAACATAGTATAGTGGCTTGAGAGTTGGCAGTTTAAATAGCTATGGCTTCATTCTATGAAATTATGGTTTGTTGTGGCACCATAGCTCTCTAACAGAGAAGACTAACTATTTCACAAAACTACAAATCTCAGAAATCCATGAGCCATGGCAGTTAAAGCAATGTCAAACTGCATTAATTCTGTAGCTTAGACCCAAGTTATACTTATAAGCCTAAGAGATATCAATGCTGTCACTTGGGAATATTCTCAAGAAGCATAAATGAATTTGTGTCTAGATTTGGGTCCTGTCTCCAAGATATTTCATTATGAATGTGTATGCAAATAGAGATATTTGAAAATCCAAAACACCTTTGGTCCCAAGCATTTTGGATAAGGGATACTCGAACTGTATAGATATAAGTATCAGTGTTTTCTGATTTGCATATTTGCCTTTTCCCTCTAAAGAGGCTAAAATTTGAAACATACGAGACTTCTTGGAATTTATAGTGAGGAAAATGAGTTTTTCTTTAAAAATGCGTTTTGTATTTGAATTACCTTTTCTGCCTGTTCTACAGGCATCAGTGACACTAACACAGTTAGCTGTCATGATCAGTATAACCATGATCCTTAGAGGTGAAAACACTGAATTTTCTAGCAACAAAATGACATATTATTAGGAAAATTTTGCATCCTTGCAAAAAAAAATGTATCTTGAGATAAAACTTTTAAATCCTCAACTACCAGTCACTATTTGTGCCCATTCAGCCATACACAACAAACCAGATTTGAGAGGATGGTGAATCAGAATCAGAAATACAATTGACATAGGGAGGATAGTGAAGGAAAGTTGGATAAATACAGCCTTTCAGTATCAGATTGCAGAAGCATTCAGTATCAGATTGCAGAAGCATGTCTGCATTAAACAATACAATAAAGGTTGAACTGGTAAAGAATGGGATTCTACTCTAACTGATCCTACTGTAGCTGAATGTGCTTCTCTAGAACAGACAGCAGCTGCCTTCACAATGCCTTAGTGAGCATGCATCAACAGCAAAACTGAATGAAAGCAGACATTTGTGCCTCACCAGTCATCCTCAACACGTTAAAAAGCATAGATCTGTAAATTTGGATGCCAAAATTGAAATCCTAAGAACCTTTGGGGCTCGTGAAAGAACAAGAAAAATAATCTCTGGAAGACGCTTCAAGTGGTCTTTAGAAGAATCAAAATGTTTCTTTTTTATTTATGCAAGGGCTTAACTGATCTGGTTGTTTCATTTCACAGCTATAAATTGTTAGTTTTGGATTTTAAAAAAGTTTGTTGAACTGCTCTTCCTTTTGTAGCAAAGGAACCTGTTCCTATTTCTGTCCTCAGTACCAAATTTTCTGGGAAAGAATGCCTAGGAACATATCTACTTTGTTAACTGAGGTGTACTTATATTCAGATGTACCATGATGGACAGGGAGAAATAAGGCCTAAAGAGCTAAGTAGACTTGCAAAATGGGACTGTGATGCTTGTTCTGATTTTCTAGGGTGAATGCTTTGCTCGCTCTTTGGCAAAGCATTTTTAAAGTGAGGGTCCATTAACCACTGTATGTTTGCCTCTTTCTTTCCTGAATCCTGCTTGTACCTCTGAGATTTCTCTCTCCATCTAGAATTATAGAATCATAGAGTTAGAAGAGACCACAAAGGCCACCCAGTCCAACCCCCTGCCATGCAGGAACACAATCAAAGCATCCCCAACAGATGGCCACCCAACCTCTGTTTAAAGACCTCCGAAGAAGGAGACTCCACCACTCTCCAAGGGAGTGTGCTCCACTGTCAAACAGTTCTTACTGTCAGAAGGTTCCTCCTAACATTGGAGTGGAATCTCTTTTCCTGGAACCTCCATCCATTGTTCCATGTTCTAGTCTCTGGAGCAGCAGAAAACAAGTTTGCTCCATCGTCAATGTGGCACCCCTTCAAATATTTAAACAGGGCTTAAATCACATCTTAACCTTTTCTTCTCCAGGCTAAACATCCCCAGTTCCCTAAATCTTTCTTCATAAGGTATGGTTTTCAGACCCTTCACCGTTTTGGTTGTCCTCTTCTGGACACCCTTCAGCTTTTTGAACACCCTTCCTGAATTGTGGTGCCCAGAACTGGACACAATATCCCAGGTGAGGCCTGAACAAAGTAGAATAGTGCAGCACTATTATTTCTCTTGAGCATGATTTTGCTTTCATGGGAAATCAATGCTATGGTCCTATTTTCACTGCAGTCTTTTATGTCTTATTATTTATTACTAAACCAAAAACTTCAGTAGCACATGCAGCTTGAATCTCCCATATCCAAAATGCTTGGGACTAGGGCTGCATCTGCACTGCAGAAATAATCAAAGCTGACACCACTTTAACTGCCCCACCTTGGTGCTAGGGAATTCAAGAAACTATAGTTTGTTGTGGCACCTGAGATCTCTGACAGAAAGGGCTAAATCTCACACAAAAGTACAAATCCCAGAGAATTCCATCACACAAAGTGATAGCAATGAAAGTGGTGTAAAACTGGATTATTTTAGCAGTGTGGAAGCAGCCCAGGAGTGTTTTGCATTTTGGGATATTTGCATGTACCTAATGAGATATCTTGCAGATGGAACCCAAGTCTAAACATTAACTTTTTAATTAAAAGTTTATAAGTTTTTTTAACTTTTGTATGTTTCTGTGTTATCTATCTATCTATCTATCTATCATCTATCTACCTATATTATCTAGATAATTTTCATTGTTTTTACATTTTTACTGTAAAGCTTTTGAGATTTTGTTGTTGTTGTTGTTGTTGTAAACCACCTTGGGTCCCTTCCTGAGAGAAAGGCATAGAAATAAAATGAAATTAAATTAAAAAAAAATAAACATGAAATTCATTTGTACTTTGTATATACCTGGATTTTGGACTATTTGCTTGTACCTAATGAGATATCTTGGAGGTGGGACCCAAGTTTAAACATTAACTTTTTATCTTTTCTATATTTTTATATTAACTTTATATATATTTAACTAGACATTCTTTCAGTTAGGCCCAAAACACACTGCAGAAATAATCCAATTTGAGACTGCTTTAACTGCCCTGGCTCAACGCTGGGGAATTCTGGGAAGTGTAGTTTTGTGAGGCATTCAGCCTCTTCCCTGTCAGAGAGCTCTGGGGCCACAACAACAAACTACAATTCCCAAGATTCCCTAACACTGAGCCAGGGCAGTTAAAGCAGTCTCAAACTGGATTATTTCTGCAGTGTGTTGTGGAACTCAGTCTCAAAGGTGCTACAAGATCTCTCAACGTATAGTAGTACTATTTTTTTTTTAAACAAAGATTATTAGTATTATTAAAAAGAGCCTCTAAGCCCCTCTGTTTACATCTTTGGCTTTATTTGCTGATATAACATCCACAGCGAAGGCAAAGAGCTTATATAATGTAGTGCCTCTTGCTTCTTTTGGGCCAAAGCCCTGCAACCAGCTGAGAGAAATTCTTCTTCCTTAGGAACAAGGATGAGCAGGCGGTTTTTTTCCCATTTATTTATTTCTTTATTTATTTAGCTTCCTCCAAAGCCTTTCCCCTCCAAAAGCGAGGGGTCCCAAAAGACTTGTGCTCCAGGTGAGGCTCGAACTCACAACCTCGGCATCGCTCTGCTGTGTACTGCTGTATAAGTACCGCGCGCTAACCGATTGCGCCACTGGAGCCCTGACACCAACTCCTCCCGAACGCTTTATGAAGGGCTGAGGAGGCGGAGACGACGACGCCATTTCCAACCTTCCTTTCCTGCCCCTTTTTAAAAAAGAAAATAATAAAATTCTTCCCCTTTTTTACCCCCCTTCATTTCTGCTACGAAGTTCATGTTAAGGGGGCTGTTATAAATAAATAAAAACACACTGAGGAGGAAGAGGGCGAAAAGAGAACGAGTTTTTATTTCCTCCCCTCAGGGGTTGAGAAGGCGGACGCCATTGTTGTGGGACTGAGGGAAAAGGCGTCGGCGGCGCTTTTTTACCTCAGGAAACAACAAGACAGCTCTTTGCGATTATTTATTAACCTTTTATTTATTTCCCTCTCAGGAGAAACGAGCCGGGGAAAGTGGGAAAAAAAGACGAAAATAAACGCCTTGTGTGTGGGGCAGCTGAAATAAATACTTTCAACCGTCTTGGCTCAAAACGGGGGGATTATGGGAGCTGTAGTTTTTGTTTCTTGTAGCACCAGAGTGCTTCCCTTATGCCCTTACCCTTATCCTTCCTTCAGCTTCTTCTGTTCTCACTGAGAGGAAAATTAAGTAAACAGAGTTCTTCTGATACACAACTGAAATAATTGGCTCTAAACTGGGGGTTTATGGGAGCTGTAGTTTGTTTGTTGTGGCACCAGAGTGCTTCCTTCTTCAGCTTTTTTTCTCTTGCTCTTCCCTCAGAGGAAAATTAAGTAAACAGAAACCACCTCAGGACTCCTTTGATATCCCTTGAACACCACTGTTCAGTTTTGTAACCTATGGATCCATCCACATGCAGAAATAATCCGGTTTGACACTGCTTTTTTTAAAACTGCCCTGCCTCAGTATTACGTTCGGGAATTCTGGGAAGTGTAGTTTTGTGAGGCATTTGGCCTTCTCTGGAAGAGAGAGCTCTTGTGCCACCACAGACTACAATTCCCAGTGTTCTCCACTGAGCCAGGGAAGTTGAAGTGCTCTCAAACTCATCCTGCCAACTTCTTTCTTTCAGTTAGGTACTAAACACATTGCAGAAATAATCCAGTTTGAGACCACTTTGACTGTCCTAGCTCAATGCTAGGGAATTCTGGGAATTGTAGTTTTGGGAGACATTTAACTTTCTCTGTCAGAGAGCTCTGGTGTGGTGGTGCCACAACCAACTCCACTTCCCAGGATTCCATCACACAGCCATGGCAGTTAAAGTGGTGTCAAAGTGGATTATTTCTGCAGTGTGGTGGTAGCCTGAGGGGCTCAACTCCTTTCTGCTACGGAGAGACGCCACAGCCACCAAACCACGCAGCATCCCTCCTGACCAAAAAGAAGCCGGAAAAACCAGGTTCTTTTTGGTGCACACAAACTGCGTCATCAGTGCGCCATTGGCGCACTGTGGCGCATCCAAGACGCAAGCACGGCGCTGTGCTTATGTAATGCACACGCACCATGTATGGACAGCAACACATAAAGATGGTGCCGCCAATATGTATTATGGTTCTGGAGCATGCAGTTGCTGCACACTCTGGAACCCTAATATCAGTGGTGGCACACCGCTTTTGGGCTGTCTGTCTTGGCCCTAAGGCTTGGTTCTTTGAGTAATAACCCTGCCCTGGCTTCTAAAAGTCATTGTGGCGTCACCTGGTGTGATAATTTGTGTCATTCCACACAAAGTCTCGCACAGAGATTGGCTTCCTCCCGTACAGAATCCTTAGCAATGTTTTTTTTTGTTTTGTTTTGTTTTTTGTCCTAATGGTACTCAAAAATCATAATTCTCGTATATGAGTGAATGTAATGGCAATAGTTGTGACAAAGACAACTAACCAATTTTAAATTATACCTTTAAGTTACAAAGATATAGCCGTGTAGCACCTTTGAGACTAACTGAAAGAAAGAACTTGGCAGCATGAGCTTTTGTAGACTACAGTCTACTAAATCAGATGCATTTCCTCCATATGCATTTGATAGAAGTAGACTAGTCTAGGAAAGCTCATGCTGCCAATTTCTTTCTGCTTCAGTTAGTCTCAAAAGTTGTAACAAGATTTCTCCACATACCTTTAAAGTACAGTATCATAAACACAGCCTACATATAAACACAAATTTTACTTCACGTACATGGTTTCATGAGGTTAAAGTAAGATTTGGTAAGATGTGATGTTTTTAAAGAAAATAAATAAAATTTATTTTTAAAATAATACAATTTTTATTTTTTTTAAAAAAAATTAAATTTTAATCTTTTGATTTAAAAACAAAATAAAATAAAGGGTCTCTCCTTTCTCTTCCCACTGACCCTTACTCTACTCACACTATCTCTTCAATGCTTTAAATGGATGCTGGCAAACACTGCAGTGTAGATACACACACATTTTT
Organism: Urosaurus nigricauda; assembly: GCA_034509955.1. Lineage (NCBI taxonomy): Eukaryota > Metazoa > Chordata > Lepidosauria > Squamata > Phrynosomatidae > Urosaurus > Urosaurus nigricauda. The sequence goes on along the minus strand of JAOEGL010000001.1, from coordinate 351,182,002 downwards.
CTCAAATTTTGGCCAATTCCAGAAACCCTTATCCCGGCTTTAGCTAAAGCATCATAAACATTGCCAGGATGCAAAAGTGTAAATATAAGTTTTAGGGTTGCCAGAGTGAAAACTGGAGGCACAGTTGTCACATGCTAGAGTTGCCTCGGGGCAGAGCTTACACATACCTCGCAACCCTAACACGTGATGGGGGTGTCGTTGCTGCACAGCACCATTTGCATGGTGCACACAGCAATGACGTCACAGCTGTGCAGCATCTATATGGTGTTGTGCAGCTGTGACATTCCAAAAGTGCCAGCAGCACTTTTTGTGTTGCAACTGCAACACAAAAAGGAGCTGAGTTTTGGCGCTCCTTTTCTTTACAACGCAACTTCGCTGCTCCGTGTAGTTGCCGCAGCGATGGTGCACAGTAAAATGAGGAGGCTACAGACTGCCCTTTTTGGGCTGTAAAGCCCCTCTGATTCTTTTTGCAGGTTGTCCTCCTGCTTTTCTACTTGTTAAGCACTGAGCTGAAGTGCTGAGTAAATGTTTGCACTGTAACTCAAAAATAATTAGATCATTTTTCTGCACTGCTTCATTATCTTGCAGATTTTGATAGCCTTGTTTACAGCATGTTTATGCCTGACCTATGAACATCCCCTTTTTCAGTGATTCTGCTTTTGTTTACTGTACTGATCCTACAATGAGCCTATCGCTTGCTTCCCACCAAACTAACTTACTACATTCATACCCCAGTCTCTCTGTCCATAAAGGGGTATAAAGCAACTTTTTTCTGGCAGATGCAACTTTTTTCTCCACAGTTGTCATCTCTACCATGTGGTGGGTTAGTGATTAAGATGCCAATTCCAATGATCAGAAGGTTGGCAGTTTGAGGCCCAAGTGCTGCATGATGGGGTGAGCTCCCACAGCTTCTGCCAACCTATTATTATTATTATATCCAGCTCTTTTTCCCAAAACTGGGACTTAGAGTATCTTACAAGATTATGAAGAGTACTATTAAAAATGTTACATTAAACAGAATTAAATTATAACAATATTTAAAACAGATTGCATACAAGAATAAAATATAGTTTAAAAGATAAAAGTGATTAAAATACTTTAAAAGAATACAACACTCAGAGCGTTCTTTAAAAAACCTTCTGCTTTAAAAGCATGTCTAAACAGGTAGGTTTTAAGCTGCCGGTGGAAGGCCAACAAGGAAGGGGCCACTCTGGACTCCCTGCGCACAGAGTTCCACAGTCTAGGGGCAGCCATGGAAAAGGCCTTCTCTTGTGTCCCCACCAACTGTGTTTGTGATGGTGGTGGGATGGAGAGAAGGGCCTCCCCTGAGGATCTTAGAACCCGGAGTGGCTCATAGGGACAGAAACAGTCTGCCAAATAGCCTGGACCTGAGTCACATAGGGCTTTGTGCACTTTGAACTGTGTCAGGAAACAAACAGGCAGCCAGTGGAGCTGTTTCAACAGGGGCATTGTGTGATCTTTGTAACCTGCCCCTGTTAACAGCCTGATCACAGTTCTTTGGACCAGCTGAAGTTTCCAAACATTCTTCAAAGGCAGCCCCAAGTAGAGCACATTACAGTAGTCCAATCAGGATGTAACCAAGGCATGTACCATCACAGCCAGATCTGGCATCTCAAGGAATGGGCACAGTTGGCACACAAGTTTTAAATGTGCAAAAACACTCCTGGTCACTGCCGAGACCAGGGCCTCCAGGTTCAAGGCTGAGTCCAGGAGTACCCACAAACTGCGAACCTGTGTAAACCCATCTAAAGTAGGCTGGATCCCTATTCCCTGATCTGCCTTCCAATTGACCAAGAGAACCTCTGTCTTGTCTGGATTTTCAATTTGTTTGCCCTCATCCAGTCCATTACTGATGACAGACACTGGTTTAGGACCAGGCATTCTTGGACTGAAGTGGAAAGAAGTAGCAGAGTTGAATGTCACTGGCATATTGATGGCATCTCACCCCAAAACTCCATATGACCTCTCTCAGAGGTTTCATGTATATGTTGAATATGATAGAGTACAACATAGAACCCTGAGAGACCCCACAAGTAAGTGGCCAATGGGGTTGAGCAGGAGTTCCCCCAGCACCACTTTCTGGGTTCGCCCCTCCAGGAGGGAATGGAGCCACTATAAAACAATACCCCCAAATCCTGTCCCAGAGAGGCATCTCAGAAGGACACCATGGTTGATGGCATCTAAAGCCACTGACAGGTCCAGCAGAACTAACAGGGACACACTTCCCCAGTCCAGTTTCTAATGTAGGTCATCCATCAAGGGGACCAAAGGCATCTGATCTATAGTCAGGCTTGTAAACCAGAATGAAATGGATCTATATAACGTGTTTCATCCAGAAACCCCTGCATTTGAGAAGCCACCACATGTTTCAATATCTTGCTCAAAAACAGTAGGTTGGACATTGGCTGATAATTATTCATTATGGTGGGATTCAATGATGGTTTTTTCATCGAAGGTCTCAAAACTGCCTCTTTTAGGCACTTTGGGACTCTGTCTTGTTATAGGGAGGCACTGACTACTTCCTTCACCATTTAAAAGCATGCAAATACAAGTAGATAAATAGGTACTACTTTGGTGGGAAGGTAACAGAGTTCAGTGTAATCATGCTGGCCACATGATCAGAAAACACTGGCTCTTCAGCATAGTAATGGAAATGAGCACTGCCCCCTACAGTCAGTTACGACTTGACATTCATGTCAAGGGACTACCTTTACCTTTATCATCTCTACCCTACGTATGCTTGACTCCAGGAGTTTGAACAGCATTGTAGCAAAAATGGCACATTTTTGTGGGTCATTCTTTAACCTGTGTCTACAAAACTAACAAGCAAAATAACAACAACAACAACATATACATATACATATCTTTTTTGGCTTCAGATCAAGACATGGCTTTTTATTAAAGCCTCTGGGACCGAATTTACATTTAAACCAGCTCATAGTTGCAACTTTTTAAAAAGCCTTTTAAAGCTCTTTTAAGGGGCTGTGCAGACTGGCCATTAAGACAGGCCAGGGTGCGGAGTCAGGGTGTGGCATCCATACAATGCACACCCTGAGTCTGCCCCTATGGTGGTGTGATGCTGCGTGCCGCTCCACATGGCATGCAACATCATGGTGCTCCTCTGGCGCTGTGTTTACACAACACAGTGCCAAAGGAGCGGTTTAAAGCTGTAGCTATCACATTCTTTCAGAGCTTCTTTTTGCACCCAGGAAAGACCAGATCAGGGCCGCAGCATGTGGTTGCCGCAGCCCCAATCCGGAGCAGCTGGAGGTGGCTGCAGGCCGCCCCTTAGGGGATGGTCTGCACAGCCTCTAACTTGTTTGAATAATAGGTTTTTATCTTGTTTACATTATTTATTTATTTTTAATTTGGACACATTTATGTTGTTTATATTTTTTCACCTGTTTGTTGCCCTGAGATCTCATAGAAGAATGATACAAATATTTTAATTAATAAATAAAACACTGTGTTCCCTAGATTCCCTGAGGCAGCACTCACTGTCATTTAATTTCATGGTACTAACTGTGGGAAGAAGCTACCAAGGGATATCTGTACAAGAAATACAATGCCAGGAATGGAAATCTTTGGCCTTCTATGCATTGGCCAAATGGTTCTCCTCTCCCTTCTGGTATCATCCTGTTCAGACGACACACAGTTCAAACCCTGCATCTGGTACAGACAGTCCAGATGACATCTAGCACTTCCAGCATCAGAACCAGGTCATAAGAATTCTCTCACAGGGCATTCTCTGCTGTGACCTGAAAATTATGGAACAACTTGCTGGAGAAGATCGGTCTTATCACCACCTTAGATGCCTTTAAGAAGGCACTTAAGACGGATCTCTACCGGCAGGCCTACCCACCTGACATAACCACTACATGATAGGTTAATTAGATCAATGAGGAAAGATGGAAAACATCAACGATGACACTGAAGGACCAAATTTTATTGTTTTCGTTGAATGTTTTTATGGTTATGTAACTGTTTTATAATATTGAGATTGATGTAATTGTATTTTATGATATGTTGGAATCCCGCCTTGATCTGAAGGAGAGGCAGGAAACAGAAATTAATAATAATAATAATAATAAATAATAATAATAATAATAATAATTAGATTGTTGTGTTAGCTGTCCTTGAGCTGATCTTCACTTATGGCAACCCTGTGGATTTAACAGCTCTAAACCTTTCTGTCCTCAGCTTCTCTTCTTAGATCTTGTAGATTGAGGCCCATGAGCTTCCTAAATCTGTCCATCTAGTGTGTGGTCTTCCTTTCTTTTTTCTGCCCTCTGTCTTTCCTAGCATTATTGTTTTTTCTAATGAGTCATGTCTTCTTATGATGTGGCCAAAGTAAAAGAACCTAAATTTGATCATCTTGGCATCCAGGGAAAACTCAGGCCTGATCTGTTTAAGGACTTATTTGGTTGTCTTTTTGGTTGGCCATGGTATACTCAGCACTTTTCTTTTTATCTGCTCTCTTCACTGTCCAGTTCTGATGGTAAGGAGGAATACAATGCATTGGATGTTTCTCACTCAGTTATACATCTTTACTCTTTAGGATCTTGTCTAGTTCTTTAAAACAAACAAATGACTTCATTTATATAATGCCTCATACCACCTAAGCAGTGTTTAAGTGGTTTACAACTTTAAGCTACTTGCCCCCCAACAATCTGGGTACTCATTTTAGTGACTTCGGAAGGATGCAAGCGTGAGTAAAGCTTGAGCCGTTTTGCTGGTACTGAACTCGCAAACTTATGGTTTTGAAGGAGTGGCTGCAGTACATGCATTGAACCACTGCATCCCCAGAGCTCATTCTTTCATTGCTGTCCTTTTCATTTCTAGTCTTCTTGACAATAACAAGGTTACAAAAGAGTAAAAGATCTACAACCTCCATCTCCACACCACAATAGCTGCATACACAAAGTCCCACTAGGCTGCCTGAGACATTTGCCACCACCATGGGTCACACATTCTATGGTCAGAATGAGGTATCCAGCATGTGACCATCACTGGGTTCTTTGTTCTGACCTCAGAAGTGTGCAATCTGCAGTGGATGTCCTGGGTGGTCCAGGGGGATGCCCATACAGTCAGCCAGTGCAAGGTGGGTACAGAACCCAAGGAAAGAGCAGGGAGGGGAATCGTAGAGTCATAGATCTGGAAGAGACTTCAAGGTCCATCTAGTCCAGCCCTCTGCCATGCAGGAACACAGAATCAAAGTACCTCTTACAGATGGCCATCTAGCCTCTGTCTAAAGACCTCAAAAGGAGATTCCACCACTCCCAAAGTGACCGCTCTTACTGTCAGGAAGCTCCTCCTAATGTTTAGGTGGAATCTTTTTTCATGTAGTTTGAATCCATTGTTCTGGGTCCTAGTCTTTGGAGCAGAAGAAAACAAGCTTGCTCAATTCACAAAATGACACCACTTCAAATATTTAGCTGCAGAGCCTGGATATTCCAGGCTGCCCTGGAGTATCTTGTAGTTTTTGCCTCTTTCTCCTGAGTGATCAGGGGGAGACACTTCTCCTCATTTCAGGTCTGCATATTATTAACCAATGTAATTATTTGCAAAGGAACCTTGAACTGCAGCAAGAACCCCAGTCAGCCCTGTTGGATACCAGCCAGGATGACAGGGAGAGAACACTCCACTGACCAGATCACTGGAAAAGGGTTGCAGTATGCCACTTTTTTCTTCTGTTTTCTGTATGGCTCCTCAGATATGTGTGCAATGCTACAAGGTACTCAAAATGTCAGCAGAATGTGTTGCTATTGACTGGATTAATTTCCTACAGCAATAAAAGACAATTGTACACAATCTGTTGCTTCTTTCTTTGGGAACAAATAATAAGGCGGAGCAGCAGCAGAGCAAGGGGAGGGGAAAGGCCTCTGTGGCCCAACCCCCAGACACCACCCACCCCAGCTCCACGCCGAGGCCAGCGGCGGCACAGAGGCCTTAAAAGCCAGCCAAGGAGACCAACTGTGAGGCGGAGCAGCAGCAGAGCAAGGGGAGGGGAAAGGCCTCTGTGGCCCAACCCCCAGACACCACCCACCCCAGCTCCACGCCGAGGCCAGCGGCGGCACAGAGGCCTTAAAAGCCAGCCAAGGAGACCAACTGTGAGGCGGAGCAGCAGCAGAGCAAGGGGAGGGGAAAGGCCTCTGTGGCCCAACCCCCAGACACCACCCACCCCAGCTCCACGCCGAGGCCAGCGGCGGCACAGAGGCCTTAAAAGCCAGCCAAGGAGACCAACTGTGAGGCGGAGCAGCAGCAGAGCAAGGGGAGGGGAAAGGCCTCTGTGGCCCAACCCCCAGACACCACCCACCCCAGCTCCACGCCGAGGCCAGCGGCGGACAGGCTTTTTTTTTTTCCCCCCCCATTTAGCAACAATGAACTTAGCCGGTTATTATATTGACTGTGGCACCTCTTTCCTTCATCCCCCCCTCTATCACCCTGTTTTGCTGTGGAGGGGATGGAGAATTTTAATAAGGAAGGAGAGGGAGTTCTATCTGAGGAGGGAGGGGATAACTGTCCCATCACAAGCGGGGCTCCTATCCAAGTTGTGTGGGGCAAGGGGAAGTATGACGGTAGGAGAAAGGACTGGCGTTGCAGGGGAAGGCGAGATCGATGCTTAATATCTATCTCTCCTTCCAGTCCTTCTCCTAACCAACGGGGCCTGAGGGTCACTCCAGCCGTACCACAAACCCTGTCTCTGCTCCTGTGCAATGCCAGGTCCATCAAGAACAAATCCCACATCATACATGACTTAATCGAGGATAACAATTGTGACCTGGCTTGCATAACCGAGACCTGGCTTGGGCCTGAGGCGGATGCTGTGTGGGCTCAGGTCCTCCCTTCCGGGTACTCGGTGAAGGACCAGAGCAGGTTAGGTGGGCGGGGGGGGGTGTTGCCTTGGTGCATAAAAACACCCTGTCTCTAACCAGGAACCATGTCCGTCAGACCACCTATATCGAGTGTATTTACCTGACCCTGAAGGCTAGAGACAGTCTAGGGATTCTGTTGGTCTACCGGCCACCCCGTGCGCTAACAGACTCCCTTAACGAGCTGACACAGTTGGTCTCGGAGCTGATGTTGGAGTCCCCCAGGCTTCTAGTCCTGGGAGACTTCAACATCCCCTTCGCGGTCAACAATGTTCCATCTGGTGCGGCTCGGGAATTCATGGAGACCATGACAGCCATGGGCCTGTCTCAGTTGGTTTCGGGTCCAACGCATTGTGCGGGGAATACACTCGATTTGGTCTTCTGTACGGACATGGAAAATCCGTGGGCGGAAATCACCAACACTTCCGCCCTGTCATGGACGGATCATTTCTTGGTTGAGGCAAGCATCAAGGCATCTACCCAGATCCCCTCCGGGGGTGGCGGACCTATTAGAATGGTCCACCCTCGAAGGCTGATGGAACCTGATAGGTTCCAAGAAGCCCTAGAGGGGTTTATGGTTGGAAGTGACGGCGACACTGTTGATGCCCTAGTTAACACCTGGGATACGGATCTCTCTAGGGCTATACACAGTATCGCTCCCAAGCGCCCTCTCAGGCCTGCTTCCAAAAGGAAGCCCTGGTACACGGAAGATCTCCGGGCAAGGAAGCGGGTCCTGCGACGACTAGAGCACGCCTGGCGGAAACACCAGCGTTTATCCGACAAGGCTCTCCTAGATCTCCTTTTGGTGGACTATGGAGAGGCGATACAAGCAGCTAAGAACTCGTTCTTCGCTGCTCGTATCGCGTCCGCGGAGTCGCGTCCAGCAGAGTTGTTCAGGGTAGTGAGGGAGCTAACTCAGCTCCCTCCTGCCCCGAACCAGATCCTTGAACCAACCAAGGCCTGCTGTGACCAATTTAACAACTTCTTCGCGGATAAAATCTCTCGGATAAACGAAGGTCTGGACGCCAGAATTGAAGCAGAACCCAGAATAGAGGCGTCTAGAGCTTCCGTGGACTCTGTTGTACTGGATCAGTTTGAGTCTGTCGGTACCGAGGATGTGGACAAGATCCTTAGAAGTGTTCGGAAGACAACCTGCTCTCTCGATCCCTGCCCCTCGTGGCTAGTGGCCCAGGGGGGATTGGCGGTAACCTTGCTGTTACGCCAAATTATTAATACATCTTTGAGGGAGGGACAATTTCCTGACCATCTTAAATTGGCCATTGTAAGACCGTTATTGAAAAAGCCCTCCCTCAACCCCCTGGTTCATAATAATTATCGGCCAGTCTCGCTGCTGCCATTTCTGGGGAAGGTGATCGAGAGGGCGGTTGCATTCCAACTTCAATCGATCTTGGACGAAACGGATTTTCTAGATCCATTTCAAACCGGTTTTCGGGCGGGCTATGGGGTTGAGACTGCCATGGTCGCCCTGGTCGATGATCTCCGTCTGGGCATCGACAGGGGTAGCGTGTCCCTGTTGGTGCTCTTGGACATCTCAGCGGCTTTCGATACCATCGACCATGGTATCCTTCTGGAACGCCTGGCAGAGGTGGGAATCGGGGGCACTGCGCTCCAGTGGTTCCGGTCCTACCTCTCTGGGAGGTTCCAGATGGTGCAGCTGGGGGACGTTTGCTCCGATAAGAGGGCCCTTACATCTGGGGTTCCTCAAGGAGCCATTCTGTCCCCCATGCTCTTTAACATTTACATGAAACCGCTGGGAGAGATCATCCGGAGGCATGGGGCGCGGTGTTATCAGTACGCTGATGACACCCAAATAGTCTTCTCTATGTCTCCGACTGATGCAGTGACCAGGGATGGCGTCGCTCCTCCCGTGGCCTGTCTGGAATCGGTAATGGACTGGATGAGGGAAAACAGACTCAGCCTGAATCCAGAGAAAACGGAAGTACTGGCGATAGGTTCTCCCGGTCCAGGGATGGAGGTGGTTCCACCTGTCCTGAACGGGGTCACGCTCCCCGTGAAGGACACAGTACGCAGTCTGGGGGTGCTCCCTGATTCATCGCTCCATCTGATTTCTCAGGTGGACGCGACGGTCAGGAGCACCTGTTATCAGCTTCGGCTGATTCGCCAGCTGCGTCCCTACCTAGACCGGAGGGACCTTGAAACCGTAGTACACGCTCTGGTAACCTCTCGGTTGGACTTCTGCAATGCGCTCTACATGGGGCAGCCTTTGTATCACACTCGGAAGCTACAACTGGTCCAAAATATGGCAGCGCGGGTGGTCACTGGTGCTCCCAGGGCCGCCCATATAACACCAATTCTGAAAGACCTTCACTGGCTGCCGATTCGCTTCCGGGCTCAGTACAAAGTGCTGGTTATTACCTATAAAGCCCTATATGGCTTGGGTCCAGGGTACCTGAAGGACCGTCTCTCCCCATACAATCCGCCCCGCACACTTAGGTCATCTGGTCAGCGGTTACTGAGAGTTCCGGAGACTAGATTGGCGAGTACGACGAAGAGGGCATATTCCATCTCTGCCCCCTGTCTCTGGAACTCTCTACCTATCGATCTCCGCTTGTCCCCCTCCCTTGCTCAATTTAAAAAGGACTTAAAGACCTATTTATTTAACCAGGCTTACCGCTGAATGGACTTTTATTTACCTGCCTGTTGTAATGCCACCCACTGTTCTGCTGCGGCATATGCACTAGCACTTATATGGAGAATTGTGATTTTATTGTGATTTTATTGTCTTATTGGTTTTACTGCTTTTATTGTTTTATTGTTACCGGCTTGTCTTAATGGTTTTTATGTCCTACTGTTTTTTATATGCTGTACACCGCCCTGATCTATGGAAGGGCGGTATAGAAATAAATCATATTATTATTATTATTATTAAGGTAGTGGTAGAGGAGTGGAGAGAGAGAGATTCCAATTCAAAAAGTGTATTTTAAATTCAGAAATAATATAAAGGAAACAAATAAAAACGGGGGAAAACAATAAAGAAATTTGTTATGTTTTGGCTTTTGACAGAAAACATTGGCTTTACAATATGTTTCCCTACTTATCAGTTATACAAATGGAATCTACTGGTACTTCAGAAATTGTCTACATAATTCTTTATGTCACCCAATCATGTTTAATTTCTTGAGTCATATGAGCAGAAGGTTGGATATATATATATATATATATATCATTTGTATATGATTTGAATAATACTTTATGGTGGGAAAATAAAATATTTTAGATTTATTTTCATTATATCTATAAATGTGAAGTATTTTGCCATGGCTTTGTTAGAGTGCTGGGTATCAAGTATTTAAACCTGAATACTCTGCATTTTTCCAACTTTTGATTAACATCCTAAAAGCTAATGGGGAAAGTGGTAGCATTTTTTTTAAATGTGTGAGGCAGCATGTTATCTTCTTGTTGTTCACAGGTTGAAGATGTAGTGATGGAGGAGTCAAAAGAAGACAGGATAGGCCCACCCAACTCAGCAATGTTGCAGCACCTGTTATTATTACACCAAAATCTTCCATTCAAGATCACAGGTATTAGGCATGTATACCAACAGTGACTGTAAGGCCCCAGGCAGACCAGCTCTATTGGAGTTGCTTGTCCCACAACCTGCAATTAGCAGGCCTTGTCAAAACCCAGTAGATATTCATGACCTAGACTGAGCAGAGAGCCAAGATATCGGGTAAGGAAATATTATCCCAATCTAGTTGGACAGAAATAGGTTTTAAAGGGCCAACGACTGCTATAAAGAACTCTGCCCAATAAGCATTCTCCCAAATACACATACCACTGACATATGCTTTTATGGATAAAGAACAGAACTTGGAAAAATTAGTTTGGGATACTCAGTTCCCAGAAATCCCCAGCCAGCATGGCCACTGACCAGATTGACTTGAGAAGTCTGGAAATTGTAGTCCCAGCCCTCAAAACATATCCAGTCTCTGAGAAGATAATGTATAAATTCCCACAGTGTAGTCATGTTCATTTGAGTGCAAGAAAAACAAGAAAAATCCTTTGGTGCTGTGAAGACTTAATGCTACTTTTGTGAGATTGGCATGCTATGCATATGTCATTATCTTATAACATACAAGGGGACAAAGTAGGTCATATTGAAGGAGTAGCCCATGAAAATCATTTACTGTATTATGCTTCCTCATGTCCATTGTTACGTTGGACAAGCTTCTGTGAGAATGAGGCTTCAGACAAGAATTTCAGGGTTGTTGTTTTTTTTTTTTTCTCACAGGTTGATCATTGTCTAAACTACTGAGATACCCTTTCTTGAACTAAGTAACCTTTGGAAGATCAAACGTAGCAAGATTATTTGGCCTTACCAAAGAAGGGTACAGTGTTGTAAACCAATCACTTTGTCTATATAGAAGGAGGAACTTGCAACCTCATAAAGACCTAAGTAGCACTTTGCAAGACTCAGTAAATTTGCACAGTATATCATCTGAAACGTTTTGCTATCAAGAATCATGGAAACAATGCTTGTGAATATCAAGAAATGGGTAGAAGAAAACAGAGCTGCTTTTCTGCCTCCAGTATGCAATAAGCTTATGTAAGTAAATGGTATTCCTTTGGTTTCCTGCCCAATCTTCTTTGTAAATATTAAAGTGTCTATTGTAAAGTTCTGTGCTAATGCAAGAGTAAAATACTTCTCTTAAATGTCCTTGCTTTTTGCCCATGAACATTTTTTACAAGGTTGAAACAAGCAAGCTTCATAGGCACCTGCAGGTATAAGGTTCCAATTGTCAAAAACACATGCTCAAGAATTCTTGATTGAGATAATAATAATAATAATAATAATAATAATAATAATAATAATAATAATTTATTTCTTACCCACCCCTCTGTCTGAACAATCGGGGCGGGGTACAACATAGTAGTCATTCTTATGTTTTCTAAAGGAATTTAAAAAACAAACCTTAAAGGAACTTTTGTATTACAAGTCACAAGAGCAGATGACGCTCATGGATTCTGTTTGTTTCAGTCTACAGATTGTCTGGTTGTTGTTGTTTACATATTAAAACAATGTCCAGGTTTACAAGCTTATATCTGCATGACACAATGCATTTGTTCAGCTTCCATGAACCTAACCTATGAAATCTTGGGTTTTGCAATTTAGTAAAGTAGTTTGAGTTCTCTGTAGACAGACTTTAAAGCTCTATAGGAGACAATTTTATGTCTCTCACCAAAGGACAAATCCCAGGTTTCTATAGGATAGAATTATGGTATGAAAGTGGTATAACGATAGAGTGTAGATACTCTAAAAGAATTAAGTTATAACACTAGAAAACACAATGAACCATTTCAGTTATCAAGGTGGGAATCTAGTCAAATAAGAGGATTTTTTGTTTGTTTGTTTTAAAAAATAAGGATTTGAACCGTTGTAGGAATCTTTGAATTGAAATCTGTGCAGCAGAAGTATGTATTAAGGAGCCCTGGTGATGCAGTGTTTAAATGCCTGTACTGCAGCCACTCACCCCAAAACCACAAGATTGTGAGTTCAATCCCAGCCAGGGGCTCAGGGTCTAATCAGCCTGACATCCTGACATTGAATCAGCCTGACACACTAAAAGGAGTACCCAGTTTGTTGGGGGCAATTAGCTTACACATTGCAAATGACTTAGCGAGTGTTTAAGTTAACTGATAAGCAGTATAGAAATGTATTTGTTAATTGTTATTGCTATTAAGTGACATAACATATCCTTCTCATAGCTCTCCACCCCAATTTAGGAAATATATATTTTATCTGCTTGCCACCCATTTTTTTATTTGAAAGGTTATTGGAATAGTCCAGATAATACAAAACTGGGCGGGGTAGCTAACACACTGAAAGATAAGCAATTAATTCAAAAGAATCTTGATAAACTAGAAAATTGGGCTGAAACTAATACAATGAAATTCAACAAAAAGAATTACAAAATTCTACACTGAGGCCACAAAAACCAAATGATCACTGTAGAATGGGGATTCTTGATTTAGCAAATGTATATGTGAAAAGGGCCTTAGGAGTATTATTGATCATAAACAGAACATTAACAGTAGTGTGATACTGCAGAAAGGAAAGCAAATAATAGTTTAGTCTGCATTAATGGAAACTTAGGGGCAGTACAGACAGGTGGCTAAACGCCTCCCCTGTTTGCCCTAGCTTGGTGCTGCAGGAGCTGCATGCTGCAGCACCAACCCACACCCTAAAAGAAGCTGCTCTGAGCAGCTTTTTTGAAGGGGCATCACAGGTGCACTTGTGCACCATGATGACACTATTTCTGGCCAGTGCCATTTGGGCGCTGTGCCCGAGGGATGTCATCATGGTGCGCCCTATGTGTAAGGGTGTGCACCAAGATACTGCCTGGGTGGCGGAACTAGGGCTCGAAGCGTGTGGATGCTCTGCCCTAGTTCAGCCCTAGCATGCAGTCCCACCAGCATAAAGTACTAGTCTGTACTGCCTCATAGTTTCCAAGACCAGGGAAGTAATAATGTCGATATATTCTATGCTAGTCAGGCCAAGGATATAAGAATGGTTTCAGAGAAAGGTGTCAAGGATAATAAGAGGTATGGTGAATAAAACATATGAGACAAGACTGAGGGATTCTGGTATGTTCAGCCTTATTAAGAGAAGACTAGGGATGTGACATAATAGTTCTCCTTAAATATTTAAACAACTGTCACTGAGAGGAGGGCATATGTTTGTTCTCTGCAACTCCAGAGGGTAGGACCATGTCTACTGGTTTTAAGTTACAGTAGAACAGAATTTGACTGAACATTAGATGGAACTTCTTGGCAATCAGAGTAGCTCAGCAATGGAACCAATTACCTGTCTTCAAAAAAGAAGCTGAACAGCTACCTGCTGGTAATGCTTGAGTTGAAATTCCTGCATTGAGTTGCAGGGACTGGGTTGGCAAAATCAAGGGGTTTTTTTTGTTTGTTTTTGGAATTTAAAAAAAAAAACATTTTCAAGCCATGGATGATTGAATCTGTGGATGCAGAATCCGTGGATATGAAGGGCTGACTGTATAACAAAAATCTCTACTTTGCCAAGCTTTTGTAATTTTATTAGTTTTTAACATTTGATTTATATTTTTATGTCAGTTATTTTATGCTTTTCTGGTTATACTGTTTATTTACTTTAAAACATTTAATTTTTGTATTATATTCTGTGTATTAAGAAAAGAACGACAATGTACAAATTGTTTAAATGAGCTGTTTCAAAGATTTGGGTTAAAAAAATTTCTGCAGGCATCGCCATCAGCTCAATGTAATGTTTGTTGGAGGGCCAAATCAAAGGAAGGACTATCATATTGAAGAAGGAGAAGAGGTAACTCATTAAGTTCTTAAATTCTTAGCTTTGATTTACTTCACAGATAAGCATAATCTTCAAATGAGTGTTTCTCTTCCTTATAGTATTAAAAGAGTGCTTTTGCACAAATAGTGGGTTTCCTTAGTGGCACACCATACATGAGTGTTTCCCCAATGTGCTCTCTTACAACTGTGTTTACTACAGTTCGTACCATCCCTAGATAACATGCCTCAAAGAATGCTAAAGAGATGGGCATTGTAGTCAAACACATTTGGAAGGCTCTGGATTGAGAAAATTGATCCATGATGGTAATTTTTTTTTTCCTTTTGTCTCCAGTTCACCTCCACCATTCTCTCACCCAGGGTCAGGGGTTTTCACAGCAAACAATGGATCCCTAATTAAACAGATACAAATCCTCTTTGCATATCCTCCCACCCTGAGGCCTTGCCGTTCAACAACAGAATAATACACAGATTAACATGGAAATCACTCCTCTCAACCCAGGGTCATACAGTATGTATGTATGTGTGTATATATATATATATATATACCCCGCCCCTTTGAGATCACTCACTTCCATGCCAGCATTCTCTTATTATTATTTTTTAAAAAAATTTTTATAAACATACAAACATACAAACATAAAAATCAATACAAACAGACATAGACCCTACACATATACAAAACCTTTGATTTTACATTTCAATCCATTAACATCACAACCAACATACAACCAACAATCCTACTTCCCTATCTGGTACATCCTGGTCTTGAGTCTATGATGCGTAACTCAGTGTGATTTACCATTATCCGTGTTTTGTTTTCCTTGTTTTCATTCTATGCCCAAAAATTTTCTAGTTTTCCCTAAAAACTTACTATCCTTCCATCCTTTTCTTACTCATACATTTTATTTTTAAATTTATAATTACCTCCTAGCATCTAATTCTTCATCTTCCCCTGTTGTTTTCCTTTTCCAATATTCTGTGATCAAATTCCATTCTTCCTGTATTCCCTCAACCTCTTCCCCTCTTAAACTTCTTGTTAAATAGTCCATCTCTTTCCTATCCAGCACTTTTTCTAACCATTCCTCTTCCATTGGTATATGAGGAGATTTCCATTTCTGTGCATACTGTAATCTAGCAGATGTTATCAAATATAGAATCAGTTTCCAATACTTCTTTTCCATTTCTTTTGGAATCACCGATGTTATATTCAGTAAATACATTTCAGGTTTCATAAAAAAAAAATTAAAAAAAAATCATACATGCCAGCGAATCATTTTCCAATATTTGTTTGCCTTACAACAATTCCACCACATGTGAAAGTATGTCCCTTCTTTCTTTTTACATTTCCAGCATTTTGAGTTAAAATTCTCTTTTTTATAAATTTTTGCCAATTTACTTGGCATTAAATGCCACCTGTACAGCATCTTCAAGTAGTTTTCCTTTAAGTTTTGACATGCAGTAAATTTATTTGTTTTGTGCCATGATTTCTCCCAAGTTTCAATGTCAATATTTATATGTATGTTTTGACTCCATTTTATCACTACCTCTTATGATGCCAGCCACAGATGCTGGTGAAACATCAGAAACAAACTCTTCTAGAACATGGCCACATAAGCCAAAAAAAAAAAAAAAAAACCACAAAAAAACTATGGATGCCGGCCATGAAAACTTTCAACTTCACAATCTGCCTAAGGCCAGTTTCTGGAAGCAACTTGACTGGAGATTATTGCACATGCTATAACCTGTCTTTCTCCCAATGAGATACATGCGTATTTATGTGCCAAAGACAGATTTTACTGCACTTTCCTGTGGATGGACATATACAGCCTGTCTGCAGTCCAGGCTTATCCCATGGGTTTTCAAGGATGGGAAAATCCCATCTTTGAAAAGCCACAGGATAAGCTTGGGTTGCAGAAGGGCTGCAGATGGGCTTCATACACCTGGCCATGGGTGACTATGGTAAGACCCATCTTTGGCACTTAAACATGCATGTGTCCCATCGGGAGAAAGATGGGACACAGTGTGTGCAATAATCTCCTCTATTTCTTTGCCTGCATTCCTATGTCCAGATTCTTGTCACCAGACTTTAGACATAAGTAGACTAAGTCTATGAAAGCTTTTGCTACAACCTCTTTCACATAGGGAGTTTATCATACAATGGAATTTGGGGGTATAATGCAATGACAATCCAAACGCAATCGGGGTTTCACGTTATTGCGTATGAGTGTATCTCACACAATTTCAGGCAATGGGAAGTCATTCCGAATGCAATCATGGGGTTTCACGTAATTGCATATTAGAGTATCTCATGCAATTTCGGGCAATAGGGGGTCATTTTCGGGAAATGGGAAGTCATTCTGAACACATTCTGAATGCAATCAGATTTCACATAAATTCGCTAAACTAGCAAATTCACATAATTGCGAATTGGCTCCATAGTTAAATCTTAAAGGTGATACAAGATCCCTTTGCAATCTGTGTTGTTGTATAATTTGTTATTAATTATTGTACATTCATAATTGTAGTCTCATGTTCTTGAAAGGGATGAGACCGAGCAAAACCTTTCTCAAGTCAGCAGTATGTTATCCTGGCTATCCAGAGTGTAAGCTGCTATATAAAAGTCATAAACAACTCACACAAGCAAGTCAGAAACCCACCACATCAGTGGTTCTTAAACTGTGGGAAAGAACAGGGGCCATCAGACTTGGAGGCCCTGATTGCCTTCTTCCTTCCAAATATTTTCTGTCCTAGAGAAGAGAAAAAGGCAAGAAGGACACTTGGATCATATGAATATATGCATATACATAATGATATACATCATATACATATACATAAATGTATGAACAAAAATACGTACACTAAACAAACAAAATATTTTGATTCATGCACTGTGTTGAAGGAGGGCAAGGTCCTCATGTAGGTG
The DNA here is from genome assembly GCA_034509955.1 of Urosaurus nigricauda. Classification (NCBI taxonomy): domain Eukaryota; kingdom Metazoa; phylum Chordata; class Lepidosauria; order Squamata; family Phrynosomatidae; genus Urosaurus; species Urosaurus nigricauda. Next base: position 351,164,851 of record JAOEGL010000001.1, on the reverse strand, counting down.
TAAAAGGGAGTCAGAAGGGTAAAAAAATTGAGAACCATTGCTCTACCTGATTAGCCTACAATTTTTCATATATCCAGTAGGTGTCATTGCATCTCCTTGTAACTGAATTGGTTGGGGAAAGTATGTTAAAAACATAGTTTAATACAATAATAAAAGATAAATGTAAAATTAATTTAAATGTTATATTGAAACTACTTATTTGTAATAAACATAGAAAGCAATACAGGGTTTTAATAGCTACAAAAATTAATTCCTAAACTGAATTAATTTCAGTATGAACAGGTGAATCCTTTCATTAATTCTTTATAAGCAGAAATCCTGTTTTAGGATTGAAATTTGCAAAGTGCCAGCTTCGTTTGATTGCATTTAGCATACCTTGGAATTCTCACCCTGTCCAAGTTTCATATAACGTTGTGAGTCTCCATCCACTTTCTACACAGACATTATGTAGGTTTCATAGGCACTTCTAATATAGATATTTTGTTATACTTTTTCCTCTAAATTTAGATCTATTTTTCTCATTACTGAAAGCACATTTGTTCACATTTTAAAAATTTCATTTTTTCCAGTCATCAAAATTGACTTCCTTATAATTTGAGAAGAAGAAGAAAACAATAGGTGTTGCAAGGGAGAAGGGTGAAAGTATCCAGAGCTGCTTCTTTTTTTCCACCTTACAAAAGTAGCAATTAGGCTGGCTGAGCATTTTGGTAAGCCTGAGATAAAAGACATCTCACCCCAATTCTTTTGTAGTAAAGACTGCTGTTTCCTTTTTTTTTAATTTTTTTATTTTGAGAATGAGGTATTTAGAAAGTCCTTGAAGAAAAATTTTCACCCAGCATCATATTGTGTACGACTGGTGTTGCATACCTTCAAGTCATTTCTGACTTATGGTGACACTAAAGCAAACCTATCATGGGGTTTTCCTGGCAAGATTTGTCCAGAGGGGGGTTGCTATTGCCTTCCTCTAAGGTCACCCAGTGGGCTTCTGTGGCTGAGTGGACATTCAAACCTGGTCTCCAGAGTCAAAGTCCAATGCTCAAACCACTACATCACAATGGCTCTAGTTTTACATGTTACAGCAGGTTTTTCCCCACCCAAGGTTCCTGTAAGAAAAGAAAACAAGGAGTACAAATGACCAGGAGGTGGCACTGAATAACCATATTTATTTATTGCATAATTACGATAGTGAAGGAAGAAGGGAGGAAAAAAAGGAAAGAGAAACTCTGTATGGAATGCAATTGTCTTATTTATTTGTTTATTATTTATTATAATAGTTTAACACCAATCATGATATCAGGGTGACTGTTGTTCTTTTCTCCCTCTGAAGCAAGTGTAATGGCAGATGGGATTATTATTATTATTATTATTATTATTATCCTTTATTTATATAACGCTGTAAATTTACACAGTGCTGTACATACAACTTTTTAATTAGATGGTTCCCTGTCCTCAAGCTTACAATCTAAAAAGGCACAACACGAAAGGAGAAGGGAATGGTGGTGAGAAAGGGGATGAGGTTCAGTGGTTCTTCTCTCCCTCTGGGACCTGGACCAAGGGATGGAGGGAAGAACTCTAGGAAGAACTTATTGACAGTAAGAGCTGTTTGGCAGTGGAACACACTCCTTCGGAAAGTTGTGAAGTCTCCTTCTTTGGAGGTCTTTAAATGGCCATCTGTTGGGGGTGCTTTGATTGTGAGTTCCTGCATGGCAGGAGGTTGGACTGGATGGCCCTTGTGGTCTCTTCCAACTCTATAATTCTATGATATCTCGGCAAATTACATTAATTATTTTAAAAAGACACATCTGAAGGTCTATGAAATAAAAAAGTGACAGAAGGGCACTATAGAAAGGTGTTCATCTAGCCTCTTTACAAAGGAAATTCTAGACATAACTTCCAAAGAGTAAACATCCAGCCATTTGCAAGGAAATTAGTGGGATGCCCCCCACATGAATTCTGCATATACCATCTAGCCTAGCTTTTGAGTCAGATCATCTCAAATATATCTTCCATATTCAATGGGTATCTGTCCAGCTCTTTGCATGTGAAATGATAACAAGTATACAGATAGAAACACTTTTATTTATATGAAAGATTATATGGAAAGCAGGGATCCAATGTGGAGGTGCAAGTTCATATTACATACGATGTTTCCATTTTATTAAACTAAGCCAAGAAACTTGCTGATGGTCTTACAGTCTCCCAGAAAGGATTGTGTGAGAATGACAGGATGTTGAACCCAGGCTAGAGGTGCAGAAGGCATATTCACATGTATGTTTTCATTGCCTTTTTCTTCCCTCCCCACCTCCCTACCCTGCAGTTGTTTTACCAGCTGGAGGGAGACATGTGCCTCAAGATAATAGAAAATGGAAAACACAAGGATATTCACATTAAAGAAGGAGAGGTAAACACAAGTCTGAATCTGTATGCATTTACAGGGATAGTGTTGGGATGGTTGGGAAAGAACTGCACATATAGACAGAAGATTGATTGTTGTTGAAAAGATAAAACATTCTTAGCATTGACTTGTGGTTTGGTTGTATATTTGCTAGATCTTGTGTAGCAAACAAACAAAACCCCGAATACACACATAGCTCTTCTCTGCTCATGAATATAACCTCCTGAAAAATCTAGTCTTATTTTATAGGCCTGGCAGCTCAGTAGCAGCCACACTTTAAAAAAAAATTCAGCAGCATACCCTGCAAAGAGAAAGTAAAACTGCTCTACAAAATATGAATTACTAGTGAACAGAGACTTTAAAGATGTTTTTAGTCCCATTTCCTTCCTGATAGAAGAATATTTTTGAAACACATTAAAATACTCTTTAAAAACTCCTAAAAGCAGTCTAAAAACAATCCCAGCATCCAGTTTTAAAACAGTTAATGCCATGCAGAACAGCACTGCTTTGGCTGCCTTGGGAAAGTCTAAAAGAGATGGGGCCAGGCTACTTTCCTTGGGCTGGCAGTTTCACAGTTGAGGTGCTAATACAGAGAAAGCCCTGTTATGTGTAACCACCAAATGAAATTTGTTAGGTGTTGGGACATGCAACAGGGCCTCCTCTGAAGATTTCAGTTTTCTGACAAGCCCATATGGGTGAAGGTGGTCTTTCAGATATCCTGGTCCCAAGTCATTTAGGGATTTGTAGACCAACAACAGCTTTGATTTGAGCTTGGAAGCAATTTGGAAGCCAGTGCCATTCTTGCAGGACCAGAGGCATAAAGTATCTAAAGTGCATACTTGACACCAGTCTTGCTGCTGCATTTTGCAATAACTACAGGTTTCAAACATTTTTCAAGAGCAACTTCATGGAGAGCACTTTACAATAGTCTAATTAGGAAGTAACTAAGACATGAACAACTGTGGACAAATCTGACCCAGTTCTCATGTCTTTGCTCCACAGGATGGCTTCTCCACATGTGTGCAATACTAGCCTTGGCTGGTCCAACGAAATATTTAATTTTGTCTATTTTTTATCATCTGATAGGAATGAAACAGGTGGTACAAAATTCATCCCACAGTATAAAATCCAATAGGTGCCAGTCGAATAGTGAATGGACAACATGGGCTTAGTGGATTTATCCTCCTCCCTGTGCATTCCACCACCATAATTTGCTCTGGAAGGTTGCCAGAGGGAAAAGGGAAAGGTCCTAAACAGAAGCATAGTCATGCAATGTTGGATGTAACTTATAATTTACCTTGTCTCATCGAAGGCTTTCATGGCCAGCATCCATAATTTGTGTGGATTTTTTGGGCTTGTGGTCATGTTCTATAAGAGTTTGTTTCTGATGTTTCGCTAGTATCTGTTACTGGCATCTTCAGAGAATTCTCTGAAGATGCCAGCTATAATTGCTGGCAAAACATCAGAAACAAACTCTTATAGAACATGGCCAAAAACCCACAAAAAAACTATTACCTTGTCTTATTTGTAAAATCTTGATCATAAAATTGGATTGCTGTCGCAACTATGCTTCATGGTCCGTTTTACATTGGCAAAAAGAGGTGTGTTGAAGGCTGCATGAAAGCCCAGCCTTTAGATGAGAAAAAGGGAAAGTGTGCCATGAAAACACTATTTTGGAGTTTTAAGGGAGAAGAAGTGCTTTAAAAAGGAGCTGGCCCATTTTACATTGGCAAAAAGAGGTGTGTTGAAGGCTGCATGAAAACCCAGCCTTTAGATGAGAAAAATGGAAAGTGTGCCATGAAAACACTATTTTGGAGTTTTAAGGGAGAAGAAGTGCCTTTAAAAAGTAGTTTGATTTCCCCACTACTTTTTTAAAAAGGGTGCAGCATTGCTGGCCCGTTTTACATGGGCAAAAAAAGGCGCTTTTAGGGCTAAAAAGCCCGCATTTAGGGTTAGGGAGGGCGTAGCCTTTACACCCTCCCTAAGCCTAAAACGCATGGACGCCGCCATTTAAAGATGGCGGCGTCTACACGGTGGTGCCGTACAAGCGTCATCACGTGCGCAGCGTTTTGACGCGCTGCGCACGTTTTGACGCTCTGGCGGCGCGGGAGGGCGCCAATCGCGCCCTTCCCGCGCCGCAAAAAAAGAGCTCGATCCCGGAGCTCTTTTTTGCGGCGGGTCGTTGCGGCGGGATGAGGCCTCTGGGGCTGCCCGTGTGGCAGCCTAGGCCTCATCTCGCCGCTAGAAGGGGCGAGTTTGGACCGCCCCTTTTAGCCAATGTAAAAAGCACCCCTATTGCATCTAAAGGCTAAGGTGTAGTTGAACGGTTAAATGGGGCTCTGTATCTTTAAAGCGCCCATTTAAAGGCAGCGATACAAGTGCGGAGGGAGGGAAGGTGCCAAGACAAGAAGAGACCTTCAGAGCCCGGCCAGAGTGCGCCTGCACCTTCCTTCACCTCCTCCCTTTGGTTGAGAGAGTGTGACTTCTAGGGAGACAGCAGGGCACTGGAGGCGCTCAGCCAGGCCAGGGCAAGCTGGCAAGAGGAGGAGGAGAAGGGGAGGGACCTGGAGCACCTCCGCTGCCCTGCTTCCCTGCAAGTCACACTCTCTCAGCCGAAGGGGGGAGGAGAAGGCAGGCCCAGGCACACTCTGGCCAGGCTCCATGGCTCTCTCCTGGCTGCCTTCCTCCTCCCTTTGGCTGAGAGAGTGTGACTTGCAGGGAGGCAGGGCAGCAGAGGGGCCCCATGTCCCTCTCCTCCTCCTCCTCCTCCTGTTTCCAGCTTGCCCTGGCCCAGCATCAGGAGGACCTGGAGCACCACCGCTGCCCTTCCTCCCTGCAAGTCACACTCTCTCAGCCAAAGGGAGGAGGAAGGCAGCGGGGAAGGAGGGAGGGAGGGAGGGAAGGAGCCAGGAAGAGACCCCCAGAGCCTGGCCAGAGCACGCCTGGCCCTCCTGCTTCCTCTTCAAAAAGAAGGCTGGAAAAGTAGGACGTGTCCTGGCAAAGGAGGACGTGCCTGGTCAACTTGGAAAAGGGGGGGCCTCTGCTCAAGAATGGAGGACATATGGGAATCCCTCCTGGACAGAGGGCTGAAACCTCAAGACAACTCAATATAATGCTCTGACAGAACACAGACTACAACTCCCATGAGCCTTTGCTACCATTTCCCAAGATGCCTTAATTTGCAACAGAAAGCCGACCAGTATGTTCACATGTGATGAATTCTTTCGTATTGACTCTGCATTTTCTTTTTGTGTAGATGCTCTCTTGTTTTGTGTGTGATGAGCTTGTGCGTAATCATGTGCATTTCCGAACTGACCTCACTTTCTCCCTCTTTCGGAATGGTCCTGTACTCCCCCATGTGATAAGCTCCGACTGTATGGTGTACCTGCGCAATTGCGCAATTCGCAGCCAGCAAGGGAAAAAAATGTTTAAAGCGCGGCTAAAAGCCACGTTCCTTGCCGCCCATGTAGCTGCTCCACCTGTGTTTGTAGCGTTTTGACAGCTTCCCATGTAGTTGCTGAGCCACAGAAAAAACCTCAGTCTAGCTGCCCTGTACTTTTTAAATGCACACCTGGGCCTAGCTGTCTAGCTGCTAAGCATTAAGGAAAGTGCAACTTCATGTCACACTTTCTTGCCAATGTAAAAAGCCCCCATATTACTTATTTATTTTTCTCCAAATTCATGGTTCTGACATGCACCTATGTCTAAATGTTTATATGGGTACAAAGCAATAAGAGCTGATGTCATCCTGCTCATTCAACCCAACATTTAACAAGTACATGCAATGATGAAGAAATATAACTATCTTTTAAACCTCCTTGTGTTAGCAACATCTTTCCCTTTAGTTTATGTTACTGGAACACAAATTGTATCAGCTTCCAATGTGTTCCACTAGGCAGAAATAGTATGCTTGGCATTTGCAATTAATTGTGTCTAGCTGCATTTATGTCTTTTAACTATAGTGGAACATTGATATATCCATATGCAATCTGTCTACTGAATCTGGGAGAGTTTCATTAACAGGCTGGGAAAAGCAGCAGTGAGAATGTCTACTTTGTTGGTAGCGTTAATGAGAGGATAGTTGCCAAGAAATACACATATGTCTGCAACAGCTGAGAGAAAGCAAGCTAAAACAAGAGATGATCTAAAGTGATGGTGGTGGCGGCGGGGGGAGACTATAATTCCAATTGTTTTCTTTACTGTTTAAACTTTTTCTTCTTCTTCCTCACCCCAATTTTTCTTCTGGGCAGATGTTCCTTTTACCAGCCAGGATACCACATTCTCCTCAAAGATATGAAAATACTGTGGGTTTGGTCATTGAAAGGAAACGTTTAAAGACAGAAACTGATGGGCTCAGGTGAAAACATCATTTGCCTGTATATCTGGTCCTCTTTCTATAAACTACTTTGGAAATGATTGGACTGGGAAGCAGTAAATAATTTTTTTAATAAGTAAATGTGTTGAAGACATAGAAAATGTGTGGCAGGAAATGCTATCACCTGTGTTTGCCTGTATACAAATTTTGTGCATTTTGTTTATCTAGTTGAATTCATTGGAGGAAGTTACCTATTTCCTCTGAAAGAAATGCATCATAGGATTATAAGAAGTTGCTCAAGTTAGACATATATATTGAAAGAATATTTGGAAAAAGCATTGAAAATGTGTTTCTTGAGTGTCAGGAAACCCTGTGTTTTTTTTGTACAGAAAACAGCATTTTCTGTGCACAAAATAGAAATTTCTATTCAGAAATTGTTGTTTTCTGAACAAAACATGCAAATTATGTAGGGCATAACCCTAGAACAGGAAATAGTCTTCAAAAATTGTGCTCAAAAGTTCTCAGAAAACAATCTTACATCAGGAAAAAATTGCTAAATTACACAATATTCTATCTTTAGCTAGGCCATTGATACCTTACTATCATTATTGTTGTCAAACTACATGTGAACACCTACCATATAGTTCTGTCCAAAGAGTAAACTAAATGCATTCTAATGTGAATTTAGATTCCTAAATTTGCAGTGAGTTATGAATTTTTCTATTCTTCCAAGTATAAATATTCAAATCAAATTCAAAACATAATGTAATGTATTTGATTTTAAGCCACAATACCTCAAGCCAAAATTCAGCTAGCCTAGTATATGACAGAACTATTTAATAAAGGAATTGTCTTCCTTTGACAGATACTATGTTGGGGAATCAGCTGATGTTCTTTTCGAAAGATGGTTTTACTGTGATGACCTTGGTACCCAACTTAGCCCAATAATGCAAGAGTAAGTCCTCTTTAATTTTGTTCACATGGAATGTAAACTGATGAATTAATATATAATTTTCCATAGTGGTTTTAATTCAGAAGTGTGATTGTAGTCTTTTACCAAAGCAGAGTGGAAACCAACTGCCTTTAGGGCCTATGCAATGTACAATACCCATTCACCCCCGGCAAGTTTTCAGAACTATCTCAACTTTTTTGGCTGGGAAAAAAATGTTAGCCAACTTTCCCACTCCTTTATGCTAACAAAACATTTAAAAGCATGCTTAAAAGAATACTGGAGGGGCTACTCCCCCAACAGCCAAAACCACACCAGACTGAACTCCTTAAAGGCAACCATGAGTGACATGGCATCACTTGTCATCCAGAACGGTGTGTATAGCATCCCAGTGTGGCCCTTCAAAGCTCCAGAGGCAGTCAAATGGCATAGTGCATGCCTCCAGTATCCAGAATACAGTGGTCCCCCGGGTTACGAAGGTAATCCGTTCCGGATTACCTTTCGTAACCCGGAAATCTTCGTTTCCCGGGGGACCACTATTTTTGCCGGACCGCATGGCCAATTTAAAGGGGCCGCACGGTTTTTCTCATTCGTATCCCGGGGGTTTCTTCGCATCCCGGGGGCTTTTTTCGCCCCCGGCGGTTTCGGCTCCCGGGGATTTCGTTCCCCGGCGGCTTCGTATCCTGGGGGACCACTGTATGCCATACCATATAAAACAGGCATACACAATGTGTGATTCTTTGGATTTTGTTAGCTTGCAATTCCCATCCGCTGTGGGAAAACTCTTGATATTTGCCCAAAGGTAGTTTTCTAAAAGAGGGGAAGGGGAGACCTCAAATGAGCATACTCAGTAGGTATGGAATGTTAATTGACTTTTGGGAAAAGTGGGAAGGAGCGAGAAAAAAAGAATGGAATGGAGTATATTGGTGGTGCCCATCAGTGGTTAGCTTGATTTTTGAACAGGAGAAGCCCAGGCAATATGTCAGGTGTCACATGTAGCAGTCAGCTATCCATAATTACCATCTGTCAAAGAGTCTACACTGTAATTCTGTTAGTGTCATAAACTCTGGCAGTAGTGGGAAGGATGAGTTTTAGATGTGTTTAATGTTTGCTATTTCAGATTTTTCAGCTCAAAGCAGTATCAAACTGGAGAGCCCAATCCAGGTAATCTAAAATCAGCAAGTGCTCCTTTTCTTTTTTTTAAAAAAAAGTTTAATTAAAATTATATTACGTGAATTCCCATCACTGCTTCTCTTTTAAAAATATTCTAAATGAAATTACTGGTGCATGAGAAATGTTAGAGGTTTTTTTTCTCCCTGTACCAGCAGTAACTGAGCTTGTGCCAAAATTAGAGAAGGGGAGAGGATGATTTATATTTTTTAAAGCTTAACTCATTAGAAAGATGGGGATCCTCAGCCTTCTCAAGGTACAATCAGTATTGCTTCTGAATTCCATTAGGAAAGGGGGATACATATGTGCTCCAGACATTTGTAATAAAAATGCTTTCACCACTCTTGCTAAATTTCAGCTGCATTTGTTGTTGTTAACTGTCTTCAAGTGGACTTTGATTTATGGTGATCCCCTGAATGAGAGACCTTAAATAGTTATTGCAAATCTTTGCTGTTTTCTGCTAGTAGTTTGGTTTCATCTTCATATCTTAAATTGTTGGTGTTCCTTCCTTTGATTTTCATGCTTCCTTCCTCCAAATCTAGCCTTGCTTGCATATGATATTTTTGGTATACAAGTTAAACAAAAAGGGTGGTAAAATGCAGTCTTACCATTTGGAAGCCATTCTGTTCCTCTATATTCTACACTGATGAATGATTTATAATTTTTCATGATCTACACAATCAAAGGCTTTGCTACAATCTTTAAAGCACCAGCTGATTTTCTTCTGAAATTCTTTGGTGTGCTCGGCTATCCAATGTATGTATGGAAAATGATCCCTAGTGCCTTTTTCTTTTCTTACCCAGCTTGGACACCTGGGATTTCTTGCTTTATGTATGGTAAAAGTCTTTGTTGTAGAATTTTGAGCATCACTTTGCTTACATGAGAAATTAATACAACTGTCCTGTGGTTCCTGCAATCCCGGATGTCTACTTTCATGAGGAATGGAATGTATATTGAGCATTTCCAGTCTGTGAGCTATTGTTTTTATTTCCATATTTGCTGACAGTTATTATCTAGAAGTAGAATAATCTATTCTAGTCCTAGTTCTAGATGTAGATTGCTCTATTAGTATGCCATCTGTTTCTGATTTTTTTTTCTTCCAAGTGCTCTGAGTGCACTTCCACTTCACTTTCAAAAATTACATAGAGATTCTCTTCATATGGGTCTTCTCAAAATGAATCTGTCATCCTTTCATCTCTTTTGTATAGTTCTTCTATGTATTGTTTCCATTGTTTTTCCATTTCTATCTGGTCATATAATGTGAGAGAGTTAGGAATCAGAGGTACTGCTTTGCAGTGGTTCCGTTCCTTCCTATTGGGCAGGTTCCGAGGGTGGTGCTCAGGGACAGTCGCTCCTCAAAAACGGAGCTCAACTGTGGTGTCCATCAGGGCGCCATCCTGTCCCCATTGCGATTCAACATCTATATGAAGCCTCTGGGAGAAATCATCCATAGACATGGGGCAGGGTGTTATCAGTATGCTGATGACACCCAAATATGCTTCTCCATGTCTCAATCAGTTGGCATTTCTCCCCTCAATTGGTGTCTTGCAGCAGTAAGGGACTGGATGAGGGAAAACAAGTTCAGGTTGAATCCAGACAAAACGGAGGTGCTTACTGTAGGGGCTCCTAAACCAGGTATTGGGCTGCAACCTCTGGTCCTAGAGGGGTTCACACTCCCATCGAAGTACTGTGTTCGCAGATTGGAAGTACTTCTTGACTCATTGCTTCACATGAGGAATCAGGTGAATTCCACAGTCAAGAGTGCCTGTTATCAGCTGCGGCTGATACGCCAACTGCGCCCTTTCCTGGAACCGGGAGACCTTGAAACCGTAGTCCATGCACTGGTAACTTCACGACTTGACTTTTGTAATGCACTCTGCATGGGGCTACCCTCGTGCCTAGTCCAGAAACTTCAACTGGTACAGAATATGGTAGCAAGGTTGATTACAGGAACAACTAAGAGCGACCATATTACACCAATACTGAAAACGCTCCACTGGCTGCCTATTAGTTTCCAGGCAAAGTACAAGCTGTTAGTGATCACCTTTAAAGCCCTGCATGGCTTAGGCCCAACCTATCTAAGGAATCACCTACTTCCATATAATCTGCCCCATACACTCACATCCTCTGGGAGGAATTTATTACAACCAGTGAGAACTAGATTAGTTGCGACCTCCCAGAGGACATTTTCTGCGGTTGCTCCCACTCTATGGAATGACCTGCCAGACGAGATCCAACTTAGACAGCTTCAAGAAAGCCGTTAAGACAGATCCGGCAGGCCTTCCCAGAAAAGCCCCCAGCCGCATAAAAGAACCCCATACTGCTTATATTGGTGTAACTCTGGTTACAATAATTCTGCCCACCATTAATTGTTAATAGTTTTATTGTGTTTTTAACCAATGTTAGATTTTAATTGTACTACTGTTTAATTCTGTTTGGGGGGGGGGGGGATATGATGTATATTTTATCTTTGTCAGCCAGTTTGATTGTTCCCCCCAAAAGTGGGGTATAAATTAAAGTATTATTATTATTATTATTATTATTATTATTATTATTCCCCTGCTGTTTGTAAAGCATTCCCTTTCTTGGTTTAAATTTCCCTTTGATTTTTTGGATCTTGTAGAAGAGGTCTCTTGTTCTTCCTATTTTGTTGTCATTTTCTATTTCTCTGCATTGATTATTATAATAGTTCTCCTTGTCCCTCCACACAAGTTGTTGAACAGTTGCATTCAGGATTCTGACTCTATTTCTTTCATTTTTGCTTTTCTTCTGTCCTTAAGAGCTGGAACAGTTTCATATGTCATCCACTGAAGCTTATCTTTCTTTTTGGCTACAGAGAGCATCTTTCTGCATTCCTCCCTGATGATGCCTCAGCATTCCTCTCTTAGTTCTTCTGGTTCCCAGTCAATTAGGCTTAATAGTGCAAATCTATTTTTCACATTGTCTTTAAATTACATGGGTATGCTCTTCAGGTTGTATTTCAGCATGTATTTATTCTTCTTGTTGTTTTTTTTATTCTAACTTTTGCTATTAGTAATTCATGGCCTGTGCCACACTCTGCTCCTGGTCTTGTTTTTGTAGAGAATATGGGGCTTCTTCATCTTTTGTTTACAATTCTGTAGTCTATTCATTTTCTATATTGGCCATAAGATGATGTCCATGTATAAATTCACTCCTTGGGTTGTTCAAAGAGCATGGAGCCCTGGGAGGACAGTGCTTAAATGGCAGTTCTGCAGCCACAGCATTGTAAGTTCAATCCTGGAGGGCTCCAAGGCTGACTCAGCCTTCCATCTTTTTGTAGGTTGGTAAAATGAGTACCCAGCTTGTTGGGAGCAATTGGGTTACACATTGTAAACAGTTTAGGCATGCTAGCTCACTGATAAGTGGTATATAAATGCATTTGCTATTGCTATTGCTGTGAACAGACTATTGGCTTCACAAATTTCAGCCCCATATAGCCATCATTAGGCCTGAGGGATTTCCTTTGTGTCTTCCTTTGCCTTATTTCTCTCTTCCAAGGTGGTCAGGTAAACAAACTGAAATACTTTCTTAAATATGTTGTGTGCTCTTAGTTAGGGGTTGGTCATAGCTCAGCTGGAAAGCATGTGCTTAAGTTAGGGGAGGAGCTTTTGCTTATTAAAAGACCCTGTTTTGATCCCTAGCAACCCATTTACAGCTAAAAAAAATTCCTGCCAGAAAGCTAGCACCTTTATCAGTATAGAAAAATAAACAACAAAAAACAAGTTAGATAGACTAGGCCTCTGACTAAGATTAGTAATTTTGGCTGCTGTCACACTGCAGAACTAATGCAGTTGGACACCATTTTAACTGCCATGGTGACATCCTATGGAATCCTGGGATTTGTAGTTTGTTGTGGTACCAGAGCCCTCTTCAGAGAAGGCTAAATATCTCACAAAACTACAAATCTCAGAATTCCATACCATTAAGCCTTGGCAGTTAAAGCAGTCTCAAACTGCAATAATTCTGTAGTGTAGGTGCAGTTTTTGCTATCTTTGAGCAAGTATCAGGAGCCCTGGTGGTGCAGTGGTTAAATGCCTGTACTGCAGCCGCTCACTGAAAACCATAAGGTTGCAAGTTCAATACCAGCAAAAGGGCTCAAGCTTGACTTAGGCTTGCATCCTTCTGAGGTCATGAAAATGAGTACCCAGATTGTTGAGGGGCAAGTAGCTTACAATTGTAAACCGCTTAGACACTGCTTAGGCAGTATGAAGCATATATAAATGAAGCTGTTTGGATTAGTTTACATAGTGTTCTTCTATTACTATGAACAGTTTCAAGAAAAAAATTGAAATGAATTTACAGATGAAATTTCTTTTAGCCTCTTATTAACTTCTTTTTAAAAACCTTATCTTTCTTACAAAGGTTTGTAGAAAAAGAGACATTTTGTTCCACGGTGTTCATGCTTTCCCTGATAGCTCATCTGTAAACATGCACAGAAGGTCTTTTGTGGTTCAGTTCCCTTGGTAAAGCATTAAGAGAGCTCTGAAATTATTGTTTATGCATTGCCTCTTTGGACAGCCTCTTGGGTGCATGTACTACATAAGAAAGATGAGTTATTATGTTCCATAGTGATCATTTCCTCTCTTCTTCTTAAAAAAACTATCATAAAAGTATATTTTCCTTCTCAGTTTTGGTGAGCAAAGTGGATGATGGCTGGCTTGATCAGCACTAGAATCAGAGAATAAGACCTTTAAGATTGATTAAAATAATAATAATAATAATAATAATAATAATATTTCTTTCTAGTCCGCCCCTCTGAACAAGCAATCGGGGCGGATTACAACAAGGATTAAAACAATATCAAGTAAAATATCCCATCCTTTCCCTTACCACTCCCCCCCCCCCCTTAAAAAGAAATAACTCACTAGTTGCTCATGATCTTCCTGGACTAAAGCCCTCCATTCCAATGCTGGATGTGCAATCAGCTACCCAGTTCCAGCAATGCAAAAGGGTTGTAGCAGCTCTGGAATTGGGATACTCTGGGTTGCCCTGTGCCAGTGTGGACAGGAGCATAGACAAATAAAAGTAGCATATGGCCATACATCTAAGACATAAGGTAGTATTAAGCAGTATCTAGAATAAAATGTGCTCACAAACAAATTACAGAGATGGATATATTTACAGAGAATTGGCAGGGGTGGGGTAGGGATATTATATACAATCAAAATTTCAAATAAATAATGTGTTAACCAATACATGCTATATCATAAGCCATGAAAAAAAAGCCTGTGTTTTGATACTGAACATTCTGTTACACATCCTGTATTTCTTTTTGAAAAAAGTCCCAGCCACCTTTACTAATTACCTTTAGTAACAAACCAGCATGAGAATCTTGTACAGTTTGTAACTATTTTGTAACTTTTTGGTCATTAATAAATTGTCCTCTCAATGTCTTGATTTTGTTCATTCTAATACAGCAATGTGGCTGCAAACATTATGCCAATTAAATGTTACCTATAACCCACAGAAATCCAGATAGGTCTAGTTAGCTAACCATAAAGCTAGAACCTTCCCATTCTTAGCCTACATGCTAATTTACAAGGAATTTTAAAACAAACACAATCGCACAGACACAGTGGTTCCAATTGATGAGTATGATTAGGGCCTTGTCTAAGCCAAAATAACGTCTTATGGGTGTCAAGAGATAATCTGCCAAACAGAATCTGCTAGAAGCTTGTTTTTCCTCTGACACCTGTGCCTATTTTGCAAGCTGCTTGGAAAAGAATCTGTTACACCTGTATGGAAATGGCACTGTATAAATAAGCCATAACTTTCTTTAAATGTCTCAAAGAGGGTACCTCATATTGTCATGCTATAACTATGTTTAACATTTCCAAATATAAAAATATCCATAATGTTGTCATGCCATGTTGTGCATGAAAGGGAAAAGAACCTTTATAAGAATACAAACTGTTCTAAGGATTTCCAATGAAATTGTCAACATTTTGCTTAATTATATTTTTTGGCTGAAGAATTACTTTGATCACACTAAAAAAACCATTATAGTTTATGATTTAATGTATTTTCCCACATGCTAAGCTTTCCACTAAATTACCAACCATATTTCATAACACTACTGTGGGCCCTTGTATTCATTGGGGTTTGTTTCCAGGAGTCCCTGAGGATAATAAAATCCATGGATGTTCAATTCCCATTAAATACAATGGTGTGGTAATATGATGTCACTTATATAAAATGGAAAAATTAAGATTTGCTTTTGGAATTTTTTTAAAATTCAAGCCTTGGATAGTTGAATCCATGGATAAAGAATCTGTGGATACAGATGGCCAACTGTACCTTCAACAGTTCATTTGTGTCCAAGAACAGCATGAGCATTAAACTACTCACTATGCTAAACATATAGTGGGTGGTTTAAGATCTCTTCCTTTTTTTTCTCTTCTAGTAAGTGTGCATGGCCCTGAACTGGATCAGGACCAAGACATGAGTGAGATAGGTTTCAGCCTTTTTCCAACTGGTTTTTAATTTAACATTTACTTCTCTGAGATCAGACACACCTAGAAGTTATAAAGGAGTGTTTATCTTTCCATTTAGCAGGAACACTCTGATAAATAGTGTTGTTCCATGTGCAAATCACATATTCATAGAAGCCTGATTCACATACTGCTTCTCTTTTGAGAAAGGAAGGGTAAGGTCAAGCACACATATACCTTTGTGAACATCACATATTTTCTGCATAATGGAGGAGAGCAGGTATGCTGAGTCCACCATTCAAAGGAACCCTGTAAATGTGTGTCCTAGGCACTATGGCAGAGCCAAGCTAACTGTTCTCTCCAGTTCCTGTTCTCATCTTTCTTTCGCTGTACTTCCTCTGGTTAGTCCTCAGCCACATGCACTTTTCTCTCTTACCTGGAATCACAGAGTTGCATGGATCCTTTGAAATCTCATGTTTGAAAATATATATTTTTAAATGGTCAAAAATATGTTCCTCTGGTTTTGGACAACCCAGAGTAGATGAATCCAGGACTGATGAAAATCATAACAGTTTGGGAGTTATTCTGCGCAAAATTCACACATGATATTTTTGTGCAGAAAAAAGCAGGAAACATTTCTGCACAGGATATTTTCTGCATTGAAAAGGCTATTTGTGTGTGTGTGTGTGTGGAAACTGATGTTTCTATGCAAAAATATGACATGTAATTTGAGTGAAAAATAAGTCTGCAACCACAGCATTTTCTGTTCAGAAATATTATGTACAGATGTTGTTTCATGTGCAGAAAATGTTGTTGTTGTCATGAAAGTAAGATGTACACATTTTGTGCCTAATAAGTATCAAATTGCAAGTAATCTTTGTTAAGCTATATACTTTTCAAAGACTTTCTTGCAGCAGGAAGAAAATTGATCAAATTAGGGGTTGCTTCCTATGAAAATAAAATTAGTGAAGAATTGCATTCCTAGCACTCTACTCTAGATGCACAGAGGTCATTCTAGGCGACTCAGGCTGTTTAAATTATGGTTCACTCGTGGAAACTGGCAAAACCACCTCTGAGTATTCCTTGCCTAAGAAAATCCCATGAAATTCATGGGGTCACCTTGTCAACAGGCAACTTGAAGGCACACACACATACACACACACACACACACACACAGAGAGAGAGTATCACCATGTATCTGGGATTAAACTCTGCTGAACTCAACGGGACTTAATTATACATAAACTTGTATGGTTTGTGGGTAGAACTTATGTTTCAACAGAGCATGGTGGGTCACTGCAGGAGTTGAAGAGCACATGTTCAGGCCAGGAATGTTCTATTCATTTCAGTGGGGGAACTATTTACTCCTATTGAGTCAACACATAAATAAATATATCTTTGTCTGCTGGTGGAAAGACAACTAAGATGGAGTCAGGCTAGACTCTCTCGGTGCAGAATTCCATAGTTTGGGATCAGCTTTCCAAAAATTCCTTAGGGAATTCAGTTCCTCCTCTCACCCATCAGGCACATAGTATTTTTGGCCAGTCAAGTTACTGTAGCATCTGAGGAAGCTGTTTCCACAGGTGATTCTTGATCTCACTAACAGTAAAAATTGCACAATATTATATTAAATGATTGTTTACTTCCATTTCATCTTATCCTGAATCTGCTTCCCAAAGTAATTGCTTCATCCTGAATAAGAACAGGCCCAGTCTGGCAAATTAGCAGTCATCCCAATGCAAATTTACAGAGACTTAACACTCCAATTTTCCATAATGTTCTCTCTAATGTTTGCTGAATTATTCTGCTCTGCCTTACCTTGTCTGTTATAACAAAACAAGACAATTTTTAGGTTCTTGCTGATTGGTTGATTGTTTAAATTTTAATTATTTTGAATTAGAAGAATAATCTAATCTTCTAAAATATAACACTGTATCAATAATATTGGGCTTACCTTTTTTGAATAGCTTTCTGATAAGGAAATGCCGATGCTAACATATGAAGCAATTAGGGTATATATTGTCTCTTTTCATCACCACCCTGTTTCTTTTTTTCCCCTGTGTTTGTAGATGAACTTTTAAAAGAAACTCCTTTCCCACTAAATGACACCAAGGTTATGGATCCCTTTTCCTTGCATGTGTGGCTGAACAATCATCGAGAAGATCTAGTTCAGAAGAAGTCCTTGAAGCTTTTTGAGGACAACTTTGAAACTGAGGTAAAATCTTTTCAATATTCAGGCCTGATTCCCTTTCAAGTGAACACATAGTACCTTGCTTAGAGACAGCTCTTGTGTTTTATCTAGGGTTGCTTCTACACTGTAGAAATAATGCAATTTGACACCATGGGCTGATCTAGACTGGCAAAAAGGGGTGTGTGTATTCATGCCTGCATGAAAGTGTAGCCTTTAGATGACCCACACTGAAAGTTTGGCACGAACGCACTTCTTTTGCATTTTAGTGGGAAAAAAGCAGCTTTAAAAAGGACCTGCTTTTCCCAGCTTCTTTTTAAAAAGGGTGTAACAGCGCAGCTGCGTCTAAATGCTGCAGTGCAACTGTGCAGTTTTTTAAAGCTCCCAAACCCTAGCTCCAGCCCTAATCCGAACCCTAGACATGCAGTAGGGACTCTGGGATGCTGTAACTGTTATGCAACTGTGCATAAAATGTCAATTCATTCATAAAATAAAGAAGTTTATTCATAAACTTAAATTGTAACAGATTTAAGATCTTTTTAAGGGGGGAGAGATGCAGTTTGTTTTATTGATGGAATAGTATTTTAATGTGTAAGCCACCTCAATTGATCTCAAAGAGGTGGGGTAATAACAACAACAACAACAATAACTATTATTATAAAATAAAGGGGTTCATTCATGGTGCACTGATGCAATTGCACGCTTAAAAAAGGGAAGTGAAACCACAATGGTAATTTGACAGATCTTCATAACTGCACAGTTCATGTGTGATGTACCTGCACAACTTCACAGTTCGCAGCTGGCAATACAGTTGCCTGTATGATGTACCAGTGCAACTGCTGGCAAAAAAAAAAAAAAATAAAAAATAAAAAAAATTAAAAATGTAAAAAAAAATTAAAGGTTCAGTGCGGCCAAAAACCCTGTTCATTGCCACCCATGCAGCCGCTCCGCCTGTGTTTCTAGCATCCTGACAGCTTCCAATGTAGTTGCTGAGCAACAGAAAAGACTTCAGATAAGTCGTCCCCACACCCCCTCAGTGTAGCTGCCCTATACCTTTTCATTATACACCTGGGGCTTGCAGTGTAGCTGCTAAGCATTAAGGAAAAGGCAACTTCATGTCTCCCTTTCCTGCCAATCTAGAAAGCCCCAGAGTCAACTGACACTGCTCCATCATACAGAATCCTGGGATCTGCAGTTTTGTAAGGCACCAGTATTCTTTGGCAGAGAAGGCTACAGACCTTGTAAAACTACACGCCCCACGCTTCCATAGGATAGAACTACAACACTTAAAGTGGCATCAAACTGCATTATTTCTACAGTGTAGATGCACTGTAGGACACAAACAACCCAAGTTATTTTGCTACCCAAGATGGAAGGACAGCAAATGGTACCCCTACACCCACCACAGACTCTATAGCCGTATTAGTTTGCAGAAAACTTCATGAGCTCCTGTCCCTTGAAATAAGAACAAAATTAAATTAATTAAATAATTAAGAAATTTCTATCCTCCCCCAAATCACTTCACCCTAGGCAACAGCGGAACTGTTCCTATGGGAATGAACTTTGGGCACTGTCCCATTAAGCACAATCTAAACTCTAGATCACAGCTCGGAAAGGTTAGTTGTTTGAATTACAATTTGAAAAACTACCTAGCCTGGAACTCTGGGAACTGTAGTCTGAAAGACAGTTTCCAAGCTTTGCTCAAGAGTTTCAAATCTTCCACCTGTCTAGGAGAAACTTGTCAGCTCCTCTGCCAACAGGAGCTTTCTACTTTTTATATAATCCATGGTGTCCTGATAAATTTGTGCAGCCTGAATTCAGCCATCAAGTTTACTAGGCAATACAAGGCCTACAGGAAGAAGCTTTGTTTTGGCATAATGCAACAGTATCAAGGAGTAAAATGTGTACCAAAAAAAAAAATCAGTTATTGTCCACTCTGTTTTATGTTACATAGTCCCCTTGCATCCCACCAATAGTATTAAGAGAATTTAGATTTGAAAGAACCAAAACAGTTTCTGCTAAGGAATAGTCGACAAGAATTTGCCAAGAAATTATTTGCTGCACCTTTAGATCTCTTTCCTCCTTTCTCCTGTATTTGGTTCATCATCTAGCTCAGTGTTGTTAGGCAAGGATTGTTCTCATATTTGTACCTGACATCCGGCATGCTGTAGCAGCAATTCCCAAACTCTGGTCTTCCAGGTGTTTTGGACTTCAACTCCCAGAATCCCAGACCATTGGCTAAGATGGCTGAGGCTTCTGGAAGCTGATGTTCAAAACATCTCAAGGACTAGAATTTTGGAAATATCTGCTTGCTTTTAGAACTAGGACTCCAGTAGACCAAGGTTAGAATTTCTGCTGAGCTATGGAAATGCATTGGGTCACCCTAGGCAAGACACATTCTTTCAGTCTAAAATGAAGGCAGTAGCAAACTTCTTCTGAATAAATCTTGCCAAATAGGTATCTGTGAGTCAGAGTTAACTTGAAGGTACATAACGACAAATCCTGCATCCTCTCAACTGAAAGTGGAAAGTAGATTGAACTGAGACATTGTACGTGATCACATATGGTATCCTGCTGAGCTATGATGGGTCCATACATGTTGGAGGAGCAATGAATACAATCTTCAGAAATGTGCAGGGTGGGTTTTTTAAATATTATTTCTGGAAAGGTTAATTTTTTCACTCAGCTTCCAGAATGCAGTAGCTTCTTGAAGAAGATGGGAGAGGATTCATAGTGTTATATTATCAAAACATTTATTCCATTACAGTTCAAATTGCAATGCTAAGTGCATTCATATCCCAAGAGTGGTATGAAACAAGGATAAAGATATAATGCATTGAGTGGAAAGGTCAGAAGAATAGATGATGAGAGAATGTTAAGGTAAAACATAAGTATGTGCTCTGTTATGGGTTTTATTTTTTACATTCTTATATGAATTCTATTAGATGCACACTCTTTCAGTTTATGTAAAATAATGTTACATTGCAGAAAATTGTTTTTAACAGTAACATATGCTAAAAATCACAGGCATAAAAATTCATTGCATGTCTTTGGTTTGTTTCCCAGATTATATTTTGGGGACCAGGAATAAGCAAAGAGGGAGGAAAGAATGCAGATATATGGATATGGCAGATGGTATGTAATGTTTGTTCTGCTTCTCACCAACTAGGCACAGTATTGTACTGAGATCTAATCTGAAAGAAATCCACAAAACCAAAAGTTCAAGTAAAGAAAACCCATTCAGATTTTGATTCTTCTCTGAGGTGGCATCCGCACTACAGAAATAATCCAGTTAGACATCATGGTGCAATGCTATGGAATTCTGGGAATAGTAGTTTTGTAAAACATTTAGGGGCAGTACAGATTGCCCAAAAGAGGCGGTCTGTAGCCACCCCAGGAAGCGGAGAGATGGGGCCAAGGCTGCCACACTGGCAGCCTCAGAAGCCCCATCCTGCCACTTCCGGAGTCCTCGGGGAAGTGGAAAACTGCCACTTCCCCACAGCCTCAAAGTGGGGTGCAGCGGGCGCCCTGGACGCCTGCTGTACCCTGCTTCCCTCAGTGCTGGCGAGGGGAGAAAGAGGCTGCCGCTGACGCCCCTTTCTCCCCAGGTCTTTGGTGCAGCTGTTTGAAAGCCGTGCCAAAGACCTGGTGCAAAAAAGGAGCTCCGTTTTGGAGCTCCTTTTTGCACCGCGGGAAGGGCGCACCTGGCACCCTCCCATGGCATGAAGTTGTCATGTTGCGCACAGCATTTCTAAATGCTGCGTGCGCCATGACAACATCATAGCACACTCATATGGATGCCACCATTTTAAAATGGTGGTGCCCATATGCTTTAGGATTAGGGAGGGTGTGGACGCTGCACCCTCCCTAACCTTAAAGACGCCACAACAAACCCTTATCGTGCCTCATAGTGCCTAGATCAGGCCTTAGTCTTCTCTGTCAGAGAACTTTGGTGCCACAAGAAACTACAAATGCAAGAATTCCATAGCATTGAGCCATGGCAGTTAAAGTAGTGTCAAACTGGATTATTTCTGCAGTGCGGATGGTGCCTTGCTCCTAGCTAAAGACAGATATGTCAATACTAGAGAAAAAAGCCTTTTCAATAGTGGCTGTATGAGTATAAACTGCATTCTCCAGAGAGGCTTCAGGACACCAGCAAAGATTGCTTTTTATTTCATTTTAAATTATGTTTTGGTTTTATACTCTCCCTGCTAGGCTATGGAAACCCACTGAGTAACCTTGGGTGAGTCACACCCTCTCAGACTCAGAAAACCACATGGTAGGTTCACCTTAGAGTCACAATAAGTTGGAAACAAATTGAAAGCACACAACAACAACAAAGCACTGCAAAATTTAATCCTCTGCTCTCAATATTTGATAGCTTTTTTTTTTCAAAGTTCATTTTCCTCCATTTTTTAAAATGAGATTATGGTTTTATAATAGAATTGAAAATTGACAAAAAAAGCAGGGATAGACTTTGTGCCAGCACAAAGTGGGGGAAGAGGAGAGAACACCAGGCCATCCCACCACCCCAGGAAAGAGATGTACCTCCTGCTTCTGTGTAGACTTTTTGCTTGCTACCTGCTGCTGCTGTGTAGACTTGCTGCTTGCTACCTGCACGCTCCATCTCACCTCATGGGTTGCTGGCCGCAGACCACTTTCTGCCAGGACCAGGCCCCAGGTACCCAGCCAGGAACACCTGTTCCCCTTAGGAAGGGGATAAAAGTTGGGTGCCTGCTGTGGCAGGGCCACCACCAGTGAGCTGCTTTGCGGGGAGGGGGCCAGGGCCAGTCCATTTGGCTTGTAGAGAAGGATATAGGTTAATATATTTTTATATAATTAATTTAACTTTATTTTGATGCTGGTATTTTAGTTAAGGTAAGGGGATGGACTTTTTAGTCATGTATGTATGTTAATTGTATATGTAATTGTTTAAGCATTCTTGTAAACTGCTTTGACCCTTTGGAAAGGCAGTATATAAATACATTTTATTATTATTATTATTATTAGTAGTAGTAGTAGTAGTAGTAGCCAATAATATTAATCAACTAGTTGAAGGAATGGATGTCTGAAGGAAGCTATCAAGACCAATTCCCATTTAGCTTGGTTCTACATTTCCATGATGTTGGGGTTACATGCTCCTGTGAGGAAAGAGGCTCTGCTGATGGTAGCAGTGTTACTGGTAGGATCTTCATGTCAAACAGGCATTTGCTGAAGAGCCAGACTAAATGTGCCAAACAGCTACTGGGGAGCAGCAGTAGCGGGGGGCAACACTGGTGGAGAACCTCTCAGAGACAATGGAAATGGCACCATAACTGACACTTGTTAGTACTATGCAATAGGAGGCATGGTAAACCCCCTTTGAATGTCTTTTATCACATAAAACCTATGATAAGATGATCCAAAATGAAACAAATGATAATACCAGAAGTTAAAGCTCCCATTTAAGAAGGCACCCAATAAGACATCCCCTGAAAATGAGACCTAGCGCAACTTTGGGAGCAAAAATTAATATAAGACACTGTCTTATTTTTGGGGAAACAAGGTAGTAAAATCTCTCTGCTAAATTAATTACTTTTTAGGTGCTGAAAAAAGCCATTCAAGAATTTGGCAAGAAACAGAAAAGACTGAAAAGTAATCCCAATATTTGAGTGCTGTATTTTCATTCAACCATCCATAACTTTTAGCTTGCTTGATTAACAGTGTCTCGGACATAAGTCAGCTCAGGACAACTTCACTGCATGGAACTGTGTGGACTGCTACATTTGCCTTGATTATTTCCATTAACACTTCTGCTGATGTGTGCTAAGGCCAATCTTATCACTGAAGTGGGAGACAGTTAAACAGAATCCTCCAGTGTTAGTTTTAGTCTTATTTTCTTTAAGCAGAACTACCGAACTACAGAGAACTACTACTCAGAGCTAACTCAGCTGGAATGTCATGAGGAGGATGTTAGTCCAACGTTCTCACCTCCTCATGAAATGCAAGCTGTCTTTTTCAAACATTATTTCTCACTGTTTTGTGTACAAAGCTGTTTGGGAGAGGTATGCACTGGAAGGAGAAAGTAAAAATATGCTGCCATTGCCAAAGCAACCACCTTAGCAGTCCATTTTGCCAAGCCATACTTGTCTTCCTCATCTTAGCTTTCCATTATCATATTCTAGTATTCCTATCAATCCCCCTGTTCAAGGGTCTTCTCTCACTCCACAACTCATAGAATTATAGAGTTGGAAGAAATCACAAGAGCCATCCAATCCAACCCTCTGCCACACAGGAATACACAGTCAAAACACCCCCATGGCCGTCCAGCCTCTGTTTAAAAACCTCCAAAGAAGGAGATTCCACCACTCTCTGAGGCAGTACATTTCATTGCCAAACAGCTCTTACCATCAGAAAGTTCTTCGCAAGATTCAGTTGGAATCTTTTTTTCCTGTAGTATGAATACATTGCTCCAAGGTCTAGACTCTGTAGCAGAAGAAAATAAGGTTGCTCCTTCTTCAATGTGATGATTGTAGCACTATGATTCTATTTTAATAGCCATGGCTGCATCCTGAGTAGTTTTATGAGGCTCTCTGGCTGAGTATTCTAAATACCCCTCCCCTAAAATGCAAATCTCATGATACTTTGGTAGTTAAAGTGGAATACTTCTATAATTGTATAGTGTGAAAGGGTCCCCTTTCTTAAAGTTAAGGAACTAGAGTATTTTTCTCCAGGTTTCTAAATGCCCAACATTTGTTTCTGTTTAAGATAAGCTAAATAGACACACATACCTTTTCAAAACTGTGTTGTCCTTGTCCATAGATTGGAACTAAGAACAGTCTTACATCATGAAGTAATGCCTGCTTTCAGAACAGGCAAAGCCACAGCAAATCCCACTGGTTCAGTTTCATTAAAGGAAATCCTGACTATCTTTTATTTAAGACACCATGGGGGAAACAGATGGGCAGGAAAAAGTGGCTTGAAGCTGCCTTTTTTAAAGCCACATTGAAACCCCACCAACCGCACCGCCAGCTCTCAAGGCAGCTGGAGTGCTTATGTCATGACTACACAACATGGCTTCAAGACAGGAAGAAGCAGAAAAAAACTGCTTCTTTTTGAAACGGCTTTTCTCTGCATAAAGTGCCTAGAGGTTAGCCCTGTTCAAATATTTGAAGGGATGTCATATTGAGGAGGGAGCAAGCTTGTTTTCTGCTGCTGCAGAGACTAGAACGCAGAACAATGGATGCAAGCTGCAGGAAAAGAGATTCCACTTCAACATTAGGATTAAAATACACATTAAAATACTATTACATCAATAAAGTTGAGGTGGAATCTCTTTTCCTGAAGCTTGCATCCATTGTTCCGGGTCCTGTTCTCTGGAGCAGCAGAAAACAAGCTTTCTCCCTCCTCAATGTGACATCCCTTCAAGTATTTAAACAGAGCCATCATACCACCTCTTAACCTTCTCTTCTCCAGGCTAAACATCCCCAGCTCCCTAAGTCGTTCCTCATAGGGCATGGTTTCCAGACCCTTCACTATTTTAGTCACCTTCCTTTGGACACGCTCCAGTTTCTCTACATCTTTTTTGAATTGTGGTGCCCAGAACTGGACACAGTATTCCAGGTGGGGCCTGACCAAAGCAGAATAGAGTGGCACAATTACTTCCTTTGATCATGACACTATACTTCTATTGATGCAGCCTAAAATTGTATAGGGCTTTAAAGGTCATGATCAGCACTTTATATGTCTAAACAACATCAGCATGTGGTCAAGATGATAAAAATTATAAATGAGGAAAAATACACAAGTTAGTAGAGGCTAAAGCAGTTTGCTTTGGCCTGAGCCTACAGGGAAGGGCATGATTTTACCCCCTCTTGTGGTCACCCCTCCCCTCTGAATTAATTGAATGTTAACTATCTTTGCACATTGATATTTATTTATTTAAATACCATCTTTCTCCTGGAATAGAACCTGGTATGGGAAAATAGTTTGAACACATCAAAATGGAAGAGAGTAGAAGAAAGACAACAGAACAGCGAGATTTTAAAAGTAGCTGAAAAATGGGATAACAGGATTCATCAGGATTGTCCCTGGTAAACTGGGACAATTAGTGGGTATACTGAGAGAAAATATACCTTGAATCTGATGCTGTCCAGCAGCTGACATATGGATGCATACTGTCTCTGATATTGGAGGTGAATCTTACAGAATGGTCTTTCTAAGCTCATAAGGGATGTCATATTGAGGAGGGAGCAAGCTTGTTTTCTGCTGCTGCAGAGACTAGAACGCGGAACAATGGATGCAAACTGCAGGAAAAAAGATTCCACCTCAACATTAGGAAGAACTTCCTGACAGTAAGGGCTGTTCGACGGTGGAACACACTCCCTCGGAGTGTGGTGGAGTCTCCTTCCTTGGAGGTCTTTAAGCAGGGGCTGGATGGCCATCTGTCGGGGATGCTTTGATTTGGAGTTCCTGCATGGCAGGGGGTTGGACTGGATGGCCCTTGTGGTCTCTTCCAACTCTATGATTCTATGATTCTATGATTCTATGAGATTTTTGAAGTTTTGGTTGGCTTGTTTGACTAGTTCATTATGATTTCTTTTGCACTTTACGGCTACTCTTCCTTTCTTACTTCAAATGGCAGTCTAGGAGGATTTATAAGCCTGCCTGTATTTTGCTGCCATTTCAGGAAGGCACATCTGTTGTTACGGCTAACAGTAAAACCCTGACTCTAATGAATGGAGACAGCCTTCTCATCCCAACACAGACAAAGTAAGTACCATAGTCTTTCCATAGTTGTTCATTTTTTGCTAATGACCTAATTCTCTCACAATATAGAAAACAATAATGAGGATGATAGATAGATAGATAGATAGATAGACAGACAGATATTGGCATAAACCTTTGTTGACTAGAGTCATGTCAGATCTTACCAATAGGTTGGATGAGGCAGCTACCTCAGACAGAGGGAGACATATGATGGCACAACAAAGTACTAGTTAGAATACATGAAGGGAGACCATATAGCTAGTTATTTAATATATAGCTAGTTATTTAATTGGTTATTGTTGAATGTTTAATGCATGGGAAGGAGAGAGATACTTGAGTGACTTTTTGCCTCCTGTAACCAAATACCTTGTGTGGTTTAAAGTACTACGCACACTGAGTTGAGCACATAGGGAGTCCCATGTGCCATTCTGCCTCAGACAACAATATATCTTTGGCCAGTCCTGATTAGTTCACAAAACATATTCCATTATATATGTATTAGTCTTCCAGATGGAACAAGACTCTTGTTTTCAGTACTATACTAACAGAAAACAGAAGGGACAATGACACACAAATACATGTGAGAGAACAGAAGATACAAAAAATCTAGAAGGACACAAAAAGTTTATGATAGTGTATTCTCCTCTGTATCAGATTCTAAACCAAAGAGCAGAAAAGCAAGCTGATACCAGCATAAATCTCTTTCTCTTTAAGGTGTCATAAGAGAGGTTCTTTTCTTTTTTGTTGTTGCAACAGACTATCACAACTCCCTTCTGGAAACTATTATATAAAACAATTGTTCAGCTGTGGGTATCCCCCCTCCAGAACAGTGGTAATGAAATGTGTTCAGTACATATATTCAAAAACTTCAGAGTATATTCTATCCCCAATTGTATAAACACTTTGCCCTTCTCTGCATTGGCCAGGATACTCTGGCCAATACTCTGGGGGCAATCTGGAGCATCCTGGCCCCACAGCTGCCCCAAACTGTTCCCATTACCTTGGCCTCCATTCTTGCACCACAGTGGCTGTCTGCATGGGTGTTCTGCCAAGCTGCTGCTAATAATAATAATTATTATTATTATTATTATTATTATTATTATTTATACCCTTCACTTCAGCCCTAAAGGCTATCAGAGTGGCTTACAATTATTATTTTTAATTAGACAGTTCCCTGCCCTCAGGCTTACAACTGCTATGGGTTGCTCACTTCTGAAGTCAGAATGAGACAGTTAGCAATTGTCACATGCTGAGCACCTTGTTCTGACCTTAAAATGAGTGACCCATGGCAGTGGCTGACTATCTGGTTGGTCCAGTGGGATGTGCATGCACACAGCTGCCATGGTACAGGAATGGAGGGATTTGGATCTTCCCAGAAGATCTGGAATGACATGTCATTTTGGTTTACTCCATTGCAGCCTTGTTATGGTGGTTCTGATGTAGAACATGCTGGACATTATCCAGATGGCTTGCATCAGAACATGGATTTGGGATGTATGTCATCCATACAGGGCAATGCCAGAATGGTGATGGAGGTCTTTTGCCCCATGTGGACAAGGCCTTAGGCTACATTTGCAATGCAGAATCAATGCCACTTGAAACAACTTTAACTGTCATGCTTGAATTCTGTGGACTTATGGGATTTGTAGTTTTGTGCGATGTTTAGCCTTTTCTGTCAGAGAGCAACAGACTACATATCCAAGGATTCCATACTGTTGAGTCATGGCCGTTAAAGCAATGTCAAGCTGCATTAATTCTGCAGTGTGGCAACAAGCTTCCCTGAAAGTCCATTTCATTTCAGTCAATTGGGGCTTACTCCTGAATATACATAAATTCTAAAGCAACCTCAATAACATAATTAATACTTAATACTGAGCTAGGAAGGAAGCAGTGATATAACTCTGGGAAGAGGCAGGACTAATACTATGCCAGGAGGAGCCTGAGCACTCCATGTGTCTGCAAGCCTCTTTTTTTTTTTTTTTTTTTTTTTTTTGGGTTTGGGTTTTGGTGTGGGAGGAACTGCAGGCCTTGTACCCATGCAACTGCTTCTGAAGTCAGTGGGATGCTGAATTCAACTGTGCAGCAGTCATTAAAGAAAATAGGAGCACATTTTTAGCACAAAAACACATTTCAAGGAACTACAAAGGAGGTTCTCTCCATTCCCCACCCCTCCCAAACTTTGTGAGCTGCCAGATTTTGAGGGCACATCTGCTGCTGCATCTGAGGTCTAATTTTGACAGCACACGGTGGCAGCATGTGGTGGAGCCTGCAGTGACTTCTTTGCACTCACTGAAATTATCCAGACCTACTCTATGCTATATTCAAAATTACCAGTTCTCCAGCTCCTGTGCCATGGTAATTCCATGTAACAAATTGCTCGAAGTCATATGTTATATCTTGAGTTTGGTAGAGGTTACTTCAGTGATGAGAAACTAACATCTGAGGACTTGTTTATATTAACTGTGTTTGAAATAAGCCATATGTTTAATCCATCCAAGCCTCTGACAATATGTTCATTCTCAGTCAAGGCAACCTAATCTAATTATAACAAGTGGATGATTCTATGTATTTTGGCAATTTTGTGTTAAGCTGACTGCTCAATTAAACATCAGTTTCCCTAAACTTCTGTATTATTCTCCCTGTTGTAGCAGTTATTAGTAATAAAGTTTTGAGCAGGAGGGGGCAGTATTTGGTTACATTTTAAAAATTCTTAGCATCCTAGGAGAGCTCTTGTGACAATTTTTAAAGAACTTGGGCCTGTGTTATATTAATGTTATTCCAATGATGATGGCAGTATTATTCTTTTTTTCTGTTTTAAAGATTTGAGTGGAAGAGATCTAAAGGATCAACTGCTCTCTACATTGTTCAGGACCCAAAGAGGAAAAGACCTTATGCCTGAGTCCTGTTGAACACAAACTATACTGATGAGTTTTGTTGTTGTTGTTAACCACCTTGGAGTCAATCTCAGCTCATGGCAACCCTGTGGATGAAACATCTCCAAGACTCCCTATCCCCCACTGCTATGCTTAAATCCTATAAATTCATAATTGACTTCATTAATAGAGTACATCCATCTAGCATTCAGTCTTCCTCCCCTTCTACTTCCCTCCACCTTACCTAGCATTTATGTCTTTTCCAGTGAGCCATGCATCCTTATGACATGGCCAAAGTACAACAGCCTCAGTGTAATCATTTTGGCTTCTAGGAAAATTTCTGATTTGATTTGTTTTAGGACCCATTTGTTTGTCTTTTTAGCTGTCCATGGTATCCTCAGCGCTCTTCACCAACACCACATCTCAAATGAACTGATTTTCAGAAGAGAAACGTATTAGCAGCTAGCATAATTCCTTCAAAATAATTCTTTCACTGAATGGAATTCTAGCGAGCAGTCCAGTTACTGCTAGTTTCCAAGTCATCTTCAAGGGCAGCCCCACAAAGTGTGCATTGCAGTGTTCTAATGGGAAAATTACCAATGCATGGAGCACTGTGGCTAAGTTATCACTGTCCAGGAAAGGATGTAGCTGGCAGACCAGTGAAAGAAAGAAAGAAAGATTATGTGAACGGGACTATCACAAGTTAGATTTAAGGTCAAAACATTTTGTATTTTAAGGTCCCACTAGGAATGATTTATTACAATATAAACACATACATTTTATATACTGTACATGTAACACAAAGTCAAAACTTTTGGGACAAACATGGCATCATCAACAATACTGGGTTTAATTTTAAAAATTTGTAGATTTTGGTATAGTTTGAAAGCTTCCTCTTAGGAGCTCATAGTTCTTCTCATATTAATGAAAGGTCTCTCCCATTATTTCTTACTATCGGCTATACTGGCTAGGAGTGCAGGGAGTTGCAGTACAACAGCATCAAACTAAAGTGTGATGACAAACATAACTATGCCACAGGCAGTTTGTGAAACAAATAATGTGACCAAAGGAAGATTTTTAAAGCCTTTTGCCTTACAATAAATGGAGCATTTGATTAACCAATTAGAAGTCCCAAAGACTTCCAAGGTTGACATACAGAAATATTTCCAGAACAGTCTACTCACCCCTTTTCACTTGGGAACTCTCAGCTTCATTGTAACAAAACCAAAACATGGCCTCACCGGTATTGAAAATAATGAGTATCTTGGCTGTGAAGTTAATAATGGTAATAAAAATAAAGCCAGAGGCAGCTTTGAGATTATTCTTATGAAAAACTACTTTTCATAGCAGCCCAGCTATCTAGGGCTACTTTAATTAATATATTGAAGATGTATAAAATAAAGAAAAAAGTGAAGAAACTACAGTGGAATATTGGAGGGAGAGCAGGAAATAGGAGCCACCTGATATCTTAATGGAAAAGAGCATAGAAAATGGAAAATAAAGAGAGTAGTTACAATTGTGATGTCTTGTCAAAAGAAGATGCTAAAGTGATCAAGTCGTGGAGAACAACAGGTTGACCTTGGAGTATGTTTCACATTTGCCCAAATCAAGAACCAAATTTAGTTGATGAGCAGAGATTCAGGAAGTCAACTAAATCAAAGGGGGAACCCTTCAAAGAAGATCAAATGAACATTTAAGCTTTTTTGTCTAGGAACATTCTTATAATATATGTCATGTTCGTACAGATTACTCCAAAATAAAGGATGAAAGGGAACAAAATAATTTCCTGATCCACGTTTGTTGCATATATGTGCAAGCAGTATCCCATTAGTAGCAGCAATAGCCAAAAATCCCAGAATCACATTCATAACTTGCTCTGGTCTTAAGCCTGGACCAAATTGCAATTTGGCAGGTCTTCAAATTCCATCCAGTTCAACTAAGGTGGGGTTTGTTTTGTTTTTTGAAGTTGTTGGTAGTGTCTTTTTTATGAAACAAACATATCCTAATATTCAACAGTAGATACCACAAACCACCAGCATTTATTTCTCCTAGGATATGCAGTTATTGGAAAGGCATATTGAAGTCTCTGCCAGAGATCTCTAGTGCAGTGATTCTCCACCTTTGGTCCTCCAGATGTTTTGGAATTCAGCTTCCAGAAATACCAGATAATATAGCCAATGATCAGTAATTCTGGGAGCTGAAAGCTCAACCATCCTACAAAACATTAGGAATCATTACTCTAGTCTAGTGCATCATGAAACTACAAATTCTAGACTTCCATTGAATACTGTCATGGCAGTAGAGTAAAATCATAATGCTATAACTGACAAGACAAATAGTGTTGGGTTGTTGGAAATAAAAGCAGTAAATACAGCCGTGAAAAACACTATGTCACTGTATATTTGGCCAGTCTGGATATACCTTGGGTATCTGAAATAATTCCATAGCCAAGTCAGATAATACAGATTTAGGACATGAGGCCCGATGTTTCAAATTGGATGTGATCTCTCATGAAAAAAGCCCTTATCCCAGACTGGATGCATGCTCAATAAATGTTGTGACTATTTCAGTTATGTCCCTATTTGTACTTTCATTGCAGGAGATTCCTCTCCCCTGGTGTACTTGTTGTCTTATGTCTTTCTTTGAGGAGGGGCAAAACATCTCAGTTCCTGGTCTTTCTCCATGAAAATGTAGATATGACTTCAATCTGTTCAGAGAAGTGTACTGTAGATAAATTAAATAAGATCATGGTCCAAAACACACTACAGAAATAATCCAGTTTGAGACTGCTTTAACTGCACTTTAACTGACTATGGCACCAAATTGGGGCAGTGGCATGAGGTTGCTGAGGCCCAAATCTGGCTAGGAAAGGCACGCTACAGACTGCCCCTTTGGGGGAGGGGGTCTGTATAGCCCCATAAAGTCACTTCAGTAGTAGAGCCATGCATTGTTTTTTGTGGTGATGTTCTCTGTAGATTTTTCATCTACAACTAGATGGAAAAAAAGAAAAAAAGCAATAATGTTTAGTAGCTATCAGCTCCCTTAGTTGTGGATGAATGGCACTGCATGTCATGCCTCAACTAGAGAAGTCCTTTTAAAGGAAAACAGCTAAGATGATAAGCCCCAGCTGGATCACAGGCTCCAGCTTCATCAAAGACAGAGAGGCAATTTGACACTCATTTTCTTCTTTTAACCATAATTCTTCCTTTAACAATTTTTTTCTCTGCTGAGAGAAAGTCTCTGAAACTTGTGCAATTTGGGACTTTTTCTGCACAAAATTTGCATGTGGTTTTTTTTCCTCAGGCAGAAGCCTTTTCTGTGCACAAAATAATATTTCAGTGCCAAAAGGATTGGTTTGTTTTGCTCAAAACAACCACTCATGAAATTTGTACATCCTAAGTTCCCAAATGCAGCATAAATATGCATAAATATGCTTTCTGACCATTTTTAAAAATCTTTTTAAAAGAAAATCTTTCCAACCCCAGTCAGAGGAGGGATCTTAGCTCTTCTTTGGAGACACTAGGAGCTGAGGCTCCCTTCTCCATTTTCCTGAAAGATCAGGTGACACATTCACAATCCTGACACATTTGCTGAAATTATTAATAAGCATAGCTTTGACGCTGATTGGCCCACCATTATAATAATTTTAAATAGGGCTGCATAACATTTTTAAACTGGCTGCTGTATCTTTCCAGAGCAGTGAACACTGAAGATGTGAATGTTGTGTGCTTTCAATAATTTCTAACTTATGGCCACAGCACTTAGGGGTGATCTGTAACCCCTTACTGTGCAAAAAAAGTTCATAGAGACCACAAGAGCCATCCATGCCAACCCCTTGCCATGCAAGAATACACAATACCTCCCGACAGATGGCCATCCAGCCTCTGTTTGAAAACTTCAAAAGAAGGAGACTCCATTACTTTTGTAGACTTGGTCTGCTTCCTCAGATGCATGAAGTATTCACTGCATACTGATTACCTTAGAAAAGCAGTCCTTGAAAGTGAAAAAGCAGAACTGGAATATATCCACAAACTCCAGTCTATCAATAGTAGGTTGAACAGAGATAATGTGTTCCCAGCACACTACACACTTTATTACACTAGCTAACTCCTCAGCCTCATGAGGGTTCTCTTGACCAGTTCATCATATCTCCATTCTGGCTCTCACACGATGTTCCCAGACAATCTGAGTACCCAGATTGTTGGGGGGCAAATAGCTTACAGTTGTAAACCACTTAGACACTCCTTAAGGATATGAAGCAGTATATAAATGAAGCTGTTTTTTTTTTTCCTCCAATGCTCCCACTGAAATTCATTTGGTTATCTATTCATGTAAAGTTTTGGCAACATCCTCACTTCTGCCTTTGTCCCCTAGTGGCCTTTGTAAAAATTGAACTCATCACCTCATCACAGGTTTTACATTTCTATTGCTATTCTCCCACAGCCTGCTTACATAGGACCTTAGACCCTCCACTCCATTCATCTGAGGAAGTAGCCTCAAGCTTATGAAAGCTCATGCTACCATCTTCTTTCTTTCTGGAAACAGAAAGTATTGTTCAGGCTAAGAATTATTGTTCATGCTGTATTTCATGAGTTTAGCAACTTTGCTTACGAAGATTAAAATTCTCAAATATCTTTGTGTACAAGATAGAAAGAAATGGCATTTTTTAAAATATATATATATGGATATGGGAAAAAGTGAAACTGTTTTCCCCATGCTTACTGCTATGTAACTTCTTTCCAAGATCATGTTATATTATATAGGCATTACTCTCAGAATCATAGAATTTAAGAATCTTCTTTATTTTTTTTTTCAAAGGAAATCAAATTTTTAAAATATTCCACACTTAATACAGATAATGAAATTAAATAAAAGAAGAGATCACCAACAAGTGTGGAGAGAATATATATGCATGGGGAGGATGTTCAGGTTTCTTTCAGTTCTGCCTATAAACTGTCATTGCACCAGTCATTATCATCACAGGAAGCAACTTTCTTATTTTCTCCTGTGTGTTGGAGATCTCCTGTGTTACCACAAGCTGCACTTGCCTATGGCTTGCAGCTTAATCCTTTCCATTGAATTTCTCCATGGGTGGTGATGGTAGTAGTGGAAAGGAAGAATGAAGAGAGAAGTATTTATTGACTCTTCCTGTTATCACGGGTGCTTCAAATTACATTTTTAACTATTCAGTGTTTATTTTTCACTCCAAAAAGCTACATTCATTTCCATTTTACAAAGGGAAATAATGCATTTTTTTGCATATTTTTCCACAAATGCCCCTTTATGTTTATTTGTTAAAATTGATTTCTGGCATGTATTCTGAGCTAAGAATTTAAAATGAGATTTAAAAAAATACTATATAATAGGAAGAAAACACTGGTATCTGTTAGTAGCAAAGTTACATGCAGACCTCATCAGGTCAATAAAAGGGATCCATCCACATAGTAGAAGAATGAGCTATCCCCTCTTTTTAAAAGCACAGGGATAGTCATGTGGATTTCAAGACAAATAGCAAATGTCCATATTGTGGAAACATCTTTATTAGAGTAGTTTAAAAAGTACAAAAATATTTGAAATGCACTTAAAACACTCATTCAGTGATCTTCAAAAGATTTCAGATTTTACCAAACCATTCTTTCAGGATTGGAATTACTTTCCCAATTTTACACAGTATTGTGGTTATCTTTAACAAGCCTCAGATTTAAGTACAGATTAGGGAAACACAATATTCTGAACTAGTTTCCTTTAACCTTTACCCATGACAGCAACTAATGAAGGGATATGCACACAGAATGCTGTTTGCATTTGTATACATATAATTTTAACTGTGTGGCAGGTGGCATGCATATATATTTCAGTTATGCATGCATGAGCAGTATGGTGCAGGGTGTTACATGTTTACATTTAAAAAGAATTAAAAGATAAGTCTTCAATTCTTTTTACATGAAAATAATACTTTGCACCATGTTGTTTGTGAAAGCATGTCACTGTGCACAGCCATGATTTTCACTAAGACACCCGGGAAATGAAAGTTGGAGAAGTAATAATTAAAAAGAAGGAAATACACATATGTTGTTACATGTTGCTCTAACTGTAACCTCTATAAATTCTCATTGCAGAAGTCATCATCTTCACAGCAGTAGAATTCAGCCCACTGGTCTGGAAATTGAGAATTCTTTTTAGTGTCACATCTTGCATTCTCTTTGGCCACACAGCTTAGTGTTGTCATCTGAATCTCGCCATCTGTGAGGGTCGCAGGTAGAATGAATTGAATGAGGGAAAAAAAATGATATTTTTCATTATGTTGTATTTATAGATAGTTACTAACTGTTGCTGTTTGCCTTCAAGTTGTTTCTGAATTATGATGACCCTAAGGATTTTCTGGCACTGAGAATATATGACTCTCCCAAGGTCACCCAGTGGGTTTCAGTGGCTGAGTGGGTAATTGAATTCTGTCCAATTTTTAACAACTAAAATACTTAATCTTAAACATGCAATTATCTTTCCATTCAATCTTCCATTCAATTCTCACTATAATAGACTAGACATATTCTCATCTCATAAAAAGGGTGAAATAAAATTCACTGCTGAGAAAGGAATACAGCGGACGTAAGCATACTATGCACAGGATAAGGGATGGAAAGTATATTCAACAATGCTCAGATATGGTGGAAAAGCATGTTTCTTGAGCATTGAAGAACATGAATGAGGAGTATCCTGGACTGAATGAGAATGTATATAGTGCAGGGCTAATTGCACAAAATTCACACATGGGACAACATTTTCTGAGCATGCTACAGTAGGAAACAGAAAATATAGTCTTCAGTGAAGAAAACCTGTGTGTGAATTTTGCACTGTATAACTCCTCAATTACAGCATTTTCTGCACAGGAAACAATATCTTCTTCACATAAAATAATATCTCAGAATATTATTACAGAACATAATATTTTTCTGTCCAGAAATATTATTTTCCTCATAGAAAAGTCTGTTTCCTTTGCAGAAAAATGCTGTTTTCTGTACAAAAATATCATGGGTGAATTTTGAGCAGAATGAGTCCAAAACTGGGAATAGTCTTCAAAACAGTCTTCTTTCTTGCAGCTGGAAAAAAGCAAAAATCATTTGTTGCTTCCTTTGAGAACTAAATTAGAGAAGAAATACATCCTTACACTGGATTAAGAGTACACATTGAAAGTGAGAGAGGATGTGGCATATCAGATTGACACTAGAGACCGAGTGTGCAATAAGAGATGCATAGAAACTCATTTCTTCACATCTTTACTTAATTTTTTAAAAAAGATCCTAGAAAAAGTAATGTGAAAGACCTGTCTTGAGGCTCCGAAGAGCTGTTTATAGAATCGAAAGAACTGATTTATGGATCTTTGACCATTAGCAATAGATTTTTTGCAATCCTTTAGGTCACTAGTAGGAAACTTTCCAGGTTCTGGGGCCACATAGCCATCTATTTGACGTAAAAGCAGCACATCTTCCCCCATCCTCCTCATATTATATATTAATTTGAAGGGGGTAGAGACAGGCCACGGCCTGCACTTTGCCCTGCCATACTTATGATAATAGATGCATATTCCTCTGCAGGATATAAAATTCAAGGGAGGAGAGGGGAACTGTGAGCCTTAGCATGTTTTACTCTTGAAATTAACACATTAAACATTAATTCCATAATCAGAGCCAAGGAAGGGGTATCATAGAGCCCTCTACAATAAATGAATCCATGGATGGCAGTGGGACATGCCAGTAAAATATGCTTGCATGTTATGGAGGCAGGGAGGCAATGCATGATAGTGACTTAAGCCCATTCCCAACTGTGGGTACAATTAATGAATGCCTGAATACAGTGCAGCTCTCTTACATTACCTCTATAAACTTTGGTGGCATGGCAAATCTGTGTATTGGGATCTGCTTCACAGACTTCAGGCTCCAAAAATACTGTCCATGGGCTGAAGGAAGACAGCCGACATAGTAAGGCATCTACTCCAAAAGAGAAATCCTCATGATTATTAGCAAGTTGACTGAGTATTTATTTATTTATTTATTTATTTTCTGTCTCCTTTCTCCCAGAGTGGTACCCAAGGCAGCTTACAGAAGGAGGCCCTATCCAGATCAAATAAATAAGTAAAAATAAACTCTACTATTTAACAGATGTGCCAGCCCAGGGTTACAACTTATTCAGATATTTAAAGACATCTGCCATATGACCTCTCTTTTCATGGCTGAACCAGGGAGCCCAAGAGGGACAGTGGTTAAATGCCAGGACTGCAGCCACACTACATAAGTTTGATCCCAGATGGCTCCAGATTGACCCAGCCTTCCATCCTTTCATAGGACCTTATCAGATTGGAGGAATTTCTCTTTATTGCGAATGGAGCCAATTGGAGCCGATTCAAATTTACGTGAATTTGCTAGTTTAGCGAATTTACGTGAATTCCAATTGTGTTTGGAATGCATTCAGAATGAATTCCCATTACCTGAAAATGACCCCCCATTGCCTGAAATTGCATGAGATGCTTTAATTCGCAATAACGTAAAACCCATAATTGCGTTCGGAATGACTTCCCTTTTGCCCAAAATTACATGAGATACTTTAATTCACAATAACGTGAAACCCCATGATTGCGTTTGGATTGCTGTTAGATTATACTTCTAATTTCCAATGTCTGATAAGGTCCATAGGTCAGTAAAATCAGTGGCCAGCTTGTTGGGGGCAATTGGCTTACAGACTGTAAACTGCTGAGTTCACTATGAAACAGTATGGAAATATAAATGCTACACAGCTTCCTAAACCATTCCTCATAAACCTTGGTTTTACAGACCTTTGATCATCTGGAGCCACATCCACACTGATGGGAAAAGATGGCTTACTGTCAAGGTCTTCAGATCCACAGGAAGGACAAGCTGTCCATCCAACCAGCACCTACAATGGGTCAATACCAGCAGCACTGTTTGCACAATCCCCAGGCAATGACAATCCTATTGAGTGTTGGTGCACTGTACTGATATTACAGTAGTCCCTTTCTATCTGTGGGAGTTCCATTCTGGATCCTGCCCTATGGATGTCAAAAACTATGGGACCTCAAGTCCCACTGGTTTTAATGGCAGTGGCTGTGTGTTTGCACGCAGCCACACAATGCATGCACAGACTGCCATTGAGGGGAATGGGATGCTCAAATCTGTGGATGGCAAGCCTATGGTTAGGGCGGGTGGGTTGTATTGTTGTGCTAATGTGCAGTTGTGTGATCAGGTTGCATGTTTGCAAAATGAATGGCACCAGAATCACATGAACTGGAAAGTGAAAGTGCTATTCCAAGGAGTTGGGAGCTGGGGTAGAAAGAGGTTAATGGCTCACTGGCCTGCTAATCATAGGCTCATAGAATCATAGAATCATAGAGTTGGAAGAGACCACAAGGGCCATCCAGTCCAACTCCCTGCCATGCAGGAACTCCCAGTCAAAGCATCCCCGACAGATGGCCATCCAGCCTCTGCTTAGAGACCTCCAAGGAAGGAGACTCCACTACACTCCAAGGGAGTGTGTTCCACCGTCGAACAGCCCTTACTGTCAGAAGTTCCTCCTAATGTTGAGGTGGAATCTCATTTCCTGCAGCTTGCATCCATTGTTCCGCGTTCTAGTCTCTGCAGCAGCAGAAAACAATGCTTCTCTACCTGCCACCCTCTGCCCATGCCAGCACACAGAGGATTTGCCAGAGTTTCTGCCTAACTTGGTGCAAACAGGGACTCTTTTCACTTCAGAGAATCACCCTGGAGCATAAATCAGTCCTATGTTTTGCCCATTTTGGCACTGTGCATCATCTAAACATGCCAATGCAGGAATAAGATGGGAAAGTTTCTTTTATTCAGTGGTGACATGGTCTGAATTGCCTTTCCCTGGGTGAGTGGCAACTTGTCAATATCATTTTTGATCAGTTGTGTCCAGAACAGGACACAATATTATAGGCGAGACCTGATCAAAGCAGAATAGAGTGCTGTTTCCCTCAGCCTGGGCACTACACACCTGTTGGTGCAGCCCAGAATTGCACTGGCTTTTTCTGACCACCATATCACATTGTTGATTCTTATTTAGCCTGTAAGCTGCTAAGACCGCTAGAACCATTTCAAATTTACTGCTTTTAAGCCTGGTGGCACCCACCTTATATTTGATCATAATTTAAGACTCAAAGCCCTCTCTAATTTTTTTTTTAAAAACTTTGCTTGCTGACCAAAAGAGAACAAAGAGGGCCCAACCTGACCTCCCATGAAGGTAGTGCCATAGCTTTAGAGCAGACACAGAGAAAGGTGTTTCCTGTGTCCTTACTAAATGTGCCTGCAATGGTATCAAATGAAAGCCCCCTTTAACATGAGGTCAGCTTTCCCTGTACTTTTTAAAGCACTGAAATGATTATGTAAAATGACTCTCATCCCCCCCCCCTAGGAATTTCTATTCTCTTCTAATCCTTTTCTGTGTTCCATCCCAAGATATTTCAACTTTTTGCCAAAGGAGATAGAATTCTGAGCTGCAAATGCTTTTCCCAGTAACTTACCTCCCGGTTTGAGACAGAGGAGTCCATATGTAGCAAGGAACAAAATCTCAACCATGGGGGACACCTTGGGATGAACAATATACTGTCTGAGCTCTAGATTACAGAGAACAGTGTGCTGTTCTCCATTCCCTTTGAACAACATACTTAGGCAAGATGCTTCCTTTATTTTGTTTACAACATGCATGCAAAAGACATTTTGATGTCATTCTGTTCCTATTATGTGCATGGATAAAGATTGCAGTAGCCCATGAAATTATAATCTGATCCCTCATATGTTTTTGTTTTGATATTGTTAAATAATGCCAAGTCAAATTTGACTTATGGTTACCCCATGAATGAGAGACTTCCAAGTCTCACTGTTATCAACAGCCCTACTGAGGTCTTGCAGACTCTGGTTTGTGGCTTCCTTGACTGATTCTATCTCTCTGGAACATAGTCTTCTCCTATTCCTGTTGCCTTCTACCTTACCAAGCCTCACTTTTATTTTAGTGAATCATGTCTTCTCCTAAATCATGTCTTCTCCAAATACAACAGGCCCAGCTTAGACATTTTAGCTTCTTGGGAGAGTTCAGACTCAGTGTGCTCTAGCATCCATTTATTTGTCTTTTTGGCAGTCCATGGTATCTACTGAAGTCTCATCCAGTCTGGCATTTCAAATGAGTCGATTCTCTTCTTGTAAGCCGTCTTCACTGTCCAGCTTTCACAACCATACATAGCAATTGGAAACACCATGGCACGGGAAATCCTGTGGTATTCAAGATATATTTTTGAATATATCTTGAGGATCTTGTGTAGTTCTTTCATAGATGCCCTTCCAAGTCCTAGACTACATCTGCATGGCAGAAAACTGCAGAAATTATGCCGTTTGACACCACTTTAACCACATTAACTGCCATGGCTCAATGCTATGGAATTCTGGGAGTTATTCTGTGAGATATACTGTCTTCTCTGTCAGAGAGCTCTGGTGCCCCATAAAACCTCAGAACCTAGGATTCCATGGCACTGAGACATGACAGTTAAAGTGTTATGAAACTGCTTTGTTTCTGCAGTGCAGAGGAGCCCTTAATTTTCTGAATACTTCATGGAAGTATCCATTTTCATTATTAACTTAGCTATGGTAAAGGAAATCTTCACTATATTGATGCCTTCATTACTTTAATGTAAATCTTCTGTGGTCATTATTTTTGTTTTCTTAACAAAACAAAAAACAAACAGCGTCATTTATATACAGCTTCATATCACCTAAGCAGTGTCTGAGTGGTTTACAACTGTAAGCTACTTGCCCCCAACAATCTGGGTACTCATTTTAGTGACCTTGGAAGGATGCAAGCCTGAGTCGAGCTTGAGCCCTTTTTCTGGTATTGAACTCGCAGCCTTATAGTTTTGAGTGCGTGGCTGCAGTACAGGCATTTAACCACTGCACTACCTACATTCAACTGTAACCCTGCCTTTGCACTTTCTTCATCAGTCATTCCAATATGACTTGTCTAAGTTCACTTAAGTGGTTTTCTATAGTTGACTGGGGATTTGAATCCTGGTCTCCAGTTATTGTCCAACACTCAAACCTGCAAACCATAACACAGTGCTGGCTCCCTTGTTGAAATTTTACAGAATAGAACTGCATGATTCCACTGTTTAGATGTTCTTATTGCTGTTGTGTGGGTGGGTGCATTTGTTGTTGTCCTGTAAAATGTGTTTGACATTGGTTGTAAGTTAGCATGGGAAAACATGTGCTTTAGGTAGAATATAAATAAATAGACATTTGTCTCAAAGATTCTTACTGTTCTAGAGGAAATTTTATTTTGGTGACATACCATATATTTTTGTTGCTAACCAATGTTTGAGTTAATCTCAGCTCATGGTGACTCTGTGGATGAGACATGTCCAAGACTCCCTATCCTTCACTACTCTGCTTAGTTTCTGTAAATTCATACTTATATATAATAATCCATAGGTCGAAAAATTTATGCCAAAAATTGACACACACACTCCAAACCTGGGTAGACTTATAAATAGGTCAATACAGTAACACTGCTTGAAAAAATGGTGGTGGCGGCTCTACCATATCAGAATGAGTAGAAGGCACCCTAAAAGCAATGCCAAACCCCCTGCCTTTCTTCTCACTGCAGGAGGGAAATCTAAAACACCTGCTACAGTAGTGGAGAAAATAAGGAGGGTTCAGCACTTCTTTTATTACCTCCTCTGCACTCCCCATGATGACAGGGAAATACCAAAGAGGCATCGCAGCAGTGGGAAGTATGAGGAGGTCACAACTTTTCTTTTCTTTTTTTCTCTTTTTTTACAGGAGACATTCCCTAGATCAGTGATTCCTCAACTCTGGTCTTCCAGATGTTTGGATTTTGGGTCTCAGGATCCCAGAACATTGGCCAAGATGGCTTAGACTTCTAGGAGCTGAAGTCCAAAATACCTTGAAGTCCAGAGTTTGGGAATCATTGCCCTAGATGGACTTGCTGAAGTCTCTCTAGTGAGAGCTGCCTATAAAAGAAGTGTTGCCTCCTTCTTCCTCCAGTCGCTCTCCCTTCCTCAGCAGAGAAATCTTTGGGATCTGCTCTGTTTTTGTTTCGTTTTGTTTTTGCAGGGGTAGAAAGGCTCCCTCCAGGCTCCAATGAGCTTGAGGAGCAAGCATTAGGTTTTTACCATGTTCACTTTTTCTTCTCAGAAAAAAGAGGTGGGGGAGAACAGATAAACAGATCTGTTTATCTGAAGAATGGGAAAAAAACCTTTGAAGCTGGGCCTGAGGACTTCCATTCTTTGTTTCTTAGGCTGGGAGGACCTACAAAGGTTTCCTTTATCAAGGAATAGGTGGCCACTCAGACAAGCTATCTTGATATGTCCAGGAAGAAATCGGGACCCCAGTAACAGACCCATGGCATTGCTAGAGAATGCCAGTGTGTAGAACACCTGGTTGCGTATGCTGCAGAGAGGGAGGAAGGGGGAGGGGATGGTGAGAGCAGCACCCTCAAAAGCCAGCTTGCCAGTCTCCCCCGACTTGGACTCCAATGCCAGCGCCTACAACACCTGGTTGCCCGTGCTGTGGAGAAAGAGGAAGGGGGAAGGGGCCAGTGAGAGCATCACCCCCAAACCAACCTAGGACTGTGACTGCAGAGAGGGAGGAAGGGGATGACTTGATAGGGTGGAAGCGGAGGTTCAGAGAAGGACATTGAACTTGTACTCTCCATATCCATTTCTTCATCCTCTTGCATAGTTAAATTAAGAACTAGCTCTTGGAAGATAAATAAGCTAATTACCTGACCTCAGACTTTTGAGCATTTCTGCATAATATCTAGAGGCCAGTTAGGAACCAACTAATCAGTTTTAAAATCTATATACTGATACACTGATATAACACCATCTCAGCTGAAAGATGGGAGAGGATGGAAATGCTTGGGGAAGCAATATTGAGGACGGGGAAAACTATGAGACTAGTGTTCCTAACTGTGGAGCAGCAACCTGAGTAGTGTGGGGCAATGGGAGATATAGCATTAACAGGGTGAAAACAAAGTACAAGGGAAGGTGGGATCGATGTTTAAAATCCATCTCGCCTTCCATTCACCCTTTTAGCGCAAAATAACCGGGCAGCATTCCAGCCATATTACAGACTCTGTTCCTATGTAATGCCAGGTCAGTTAGAAACAAAACTCATATAATTTATGACCTATTAGAGGAGGAAGATGCCAACCTGGCATGTTTTACAGAAACTGGGCTGGGTAATGATGGTAATGTAACTGGGATACAAGCCCTCCCAGCTGGGTATGCTGTTAAACAGCATGTTAGGGAAAGTGGGGTGGTGGTGGTGGTGGTGGTGGTGGTGGTGAGTTGCCTTGGTCCATAAAAACATCTTCACGTTGACCAGGAGACC
Organism: Urosaurus nigricauda; assembly: GCA_034509955.1. Classification (NCBI taxonomy): domain Eukaryota; kingdom Metazoa; phylum Chordata; class Lepidosauria; order Squamata; family Phrynosomatidae; genus Urosaurus; species Urosaurus nigricauda. The sequence goes on along the minus strand of JAOEGL010000001.1, from coordinate 351,121,329 downwards.
TATTCGGAAAACTGACCACATCAAGTGTATTACCTGATCCTGAAGTTTAGGGACAGTCCAGGGATTCTGTTGGCATACCATTCACCCCATTGCCTAACAGACTCCCTGTCCGAGTTGACACAGCTGGTCTTGCAACTGGTGCTGGAGTCTCCAAGCCTTCTTGTCCTGGGGAGCCTCAACATCCTCTTCGAGTTTGGCTCGTTAGATCTGACAGGTGCAGCTCAGGAGTTCATGACTTCCATGACAGCCATTGGCCTGTCCAAGTTAGTCTCAGGGCCAATACATTGTGCAGGTAATACACTCTGTGTGGTTTTTAGTGGGCAGAGGTGATTTGCATCACTGCTCTATCATGGATGGACCATTTCCTGATCAAAAAGGGACTGAAAGCCACTACCTAGATCCCCCTCGGTGGTGGAGGACCTATTAGAAAGGTCCACCCTCAAAGGCTGATGGAACCAGCTAGGTTCCAGGAATCCCTAGAGGGTTTTATGGCTGGGACAGTTGGCAATACTTCCGAAGTCTTGGTTGATACCTGGAATAGTGATCTTACCAAGGCTATAGACATTATCGCTCCTGAGCGTCCTTTCCAACTCGCTTCAAATAGCAGACCATGGTACAAGCAAGATCTTCCTAAAATGAAGTGGGCTGCACAACTATTAGAGTGCAGCTGGTGGAAACACCAACTTTTATCTGATTAGACACACCGTAGAGACTCCTTGAAGTATTATGGAGTGGCAATGGATGCAGCAAAGAATTCTTTCTATGCTGCATGCATTGGATATGCAAGGTCTCACCCAGCAGAGCTGCCTCCTACATTGCCTCCTGCCCTGAACACTCTTTTGGAATCAACTAAAGCCTGCTGTGAAGCATTTAATGACTGTTTTGCATATAAAATCTCTCAGATAAGAGTTGATCTGGATGCAGGCATTTGAACATAAACCGTAAGAGAGGTGTCCAATGACTGCATGGACTATGTTAAATGGGATCATTTTGAGATTGTAAATAGCAATCAAGTGGACAAGCTTCTTGGAAATGTAAGGAGGACAACATGCCCTCTCGATCTTTGCCCGTCATTGTTGACCTCCCAGGGAGGTGATGCAGTAAAAACATTGTTAAGATCTATAATTAATGCATCTTGTAGGGAGGGAAAATTTCCAGATCAACTAAAACAAGCAGTGGTTAAACCTCTCTTGAAAAAACCTCCCTTGACCCCTTGGTGAGAAATAACTATAGACTGGTCTCCCTTTTACCATTCTTGGGCAAGGTGATTGGTTGGGCAGTTGCCTTCCAACTCCAAGCTGTATTGGAGGAAGCCGATTATCTGGACCCATTTAAAACCAGCTTCAGTGCAGGATACAGAGTTGAGACTGCCATAGTCATCTTGGTCGATGATTTCTGTCTGGGCATCGACAGGGGAAGTTTGACCCTGCAGGTGCTCTTGGACATCAGTGGCCTTCAATACCATTGACCATGGTATCCTTCCAGAATGCCTGAGAGAGTTGGGAATAAGAGGCACTGAACTCCAGTGGCTCCATTCCTACCTCTCAGGCAGATTCCAGATGGTGATGCTGGGTGTCTAAAAGAGAGCTGACATCTGGTGTCCCTCAGGTTGCCATCCTGTCCCCCATGCTGTTTAAAATTTACATGAAGTTGCTGGGCAAAATCATCCAGAGACATGCAGTGTTATCAGTATGCTGATGACACCCAAATATACTTCTCTATGTCTCTGACTGCTGCAGTGACTAAGGATGGCATCTCCATCCTGGATGCTTGTCTTGGGTCGGTAATGGGCTGGATGAGGGAAAACAAACTCAAGCCAAATCCAGAGAAAACGGAGGTACTTGTGATAGGTATCCCAAGTCCGGTGAAGGGGATTTGTCAACTAGTCCTGGATGCGGTTACACTTCCCCTAAAGGGAAGTTTGGGAGTACTCCTGGATTCGTCTCTACAATTATCATCTCAGGTGGATGTGACAGCCAGGAGTGCTTGGTACCAATTTCACTTGATACACCAGCTGCATTCCTACCTGGACCAAAAGGACCTTGAAGCAGTGCTACACACATTGGTAATCTCCTGTCTTGATTTTTGTAATGCGCTCTACATGGGGCTACCCTTGTACCAAGTTCAGAGCTTCAATTGGTTCAAAACGTGGCAGCCAGATTGGTCACTGGTTCATCCAGGTTTGACCATATTGCACCTGTTCTAAAATTTCTTCACTGGCTGCCAATTAGCTGCCAATTGGTAATACAAAGTGTTGGTTATTACCTTTAAAGCCCTACATGGCTTGAGTCCGAGTTACTTGCAGGGATGCCTCTCCCTACATAATCCACCCCGCTGTCTCAGAACAACTGGGAAGAATCTATTAGAACATCAATCAACCAGAGTTGTAATGACTTTCCAAAGAGCCTTCACCATGGCTGCTCCGAAATTATGGAATAGTCTTTCAGAAGAGATCTGTCTTTTTGCCTCCTTGGAAGCATTCAAGAGGGCATTTAAGATGGATCTCGTCTCAAGAGCTTACCCACCTGACCAAGTGTAAGAAATACTGTTCCACCTTCTGACCATTGTATAATTGTATTGTATTGTTATACGACGAAGAACTAGTTTTAATGTAATTATCTTTTATTGTATATTATTGATTTGTTTTTGTATGTATTTTACTGGGTTGTAATCTTGTCTTGACCCATTTGGGAGAGGCAGGAAAATAATAATAATAATAATAATAATAATAATAATAATAATATCCATTTCTTGGCATCAGCTCACACACATTCAAGCTCTTTTTACACATCTGATATAAAGGCTCTGCAGATATGGTGTTTTACTGCTTTTGTGGTCTTTGAAGGATCAATGTAGTAGGAAGAAGAAGAAGAAGAAGAAGAAGAAGAAGAAGAAGAAGAAGCTGTTTTATTTGTATTTCCCGCCTCTCCCACTGAATTGAGGTGGGATTCCAACATATAAAATGCAGTCATTTACAGTTGCGTCTAAAATGTCTTAAATCGTTATCTAAAACTATTATACAGACAATTCTAAAATAATACAATTTAAATCTTACTATCAGTTGCTATAAATTTCTTCAGCTAGATCTAGTTCAGAGTCATTCTTGAATAATTCATTATAACAGATTGGGTGTATAGGCCTGCCGGAAGAGATCCATCTTCAGTGCCTTTTTAAAGGCATCTAAGGTGGTAATAGGAGATATTCTATTGTTTTAAGGTTTTATTGATACTGTTTTTAACTCTGCGATAGTTTAATCTTATTTTAAGGGGTGGGAGGCGGGACTGGGTTGTAATATTTTAACTGTACAGTGGTCCCCCGGGTTACGAAGGTAATCCGTTCCGGGATTACCTTTGTATCCCGGAAGTCATTCGTTACCCGGGGGACTGCTTTAACCAATGCACAGCGCACCGAAAGCGCGCTGTTTTAAAGCGTCCGGGTTGCGAATTTTTTTCACAACCCGGGGTTTTCTTCGGATCCCGGGGGCTTTTTTTTCGCCCCCAGTGGTTTCAGGTCCCAGGGATTTTGGATCCTGAGGGATTCATATCCCGGGGGACCACTGTACCTGTTTTTAAAATGTTGTACCCCGCCCCGATTGTTCATTCAGAGGGGTGGGTTATAAATAAATAAATAAATATTATTATTAAGACGGATCTCCTCCGGCAAGTTATTCCAAAGTTTTGGGGCCACAGCCAAGAATGCCCTGTGGGAGGTTGTCATCAATCTAGTGTTGTTCAATTCCAGTAAATTCTTCCCGGAAGTTCTGAGAGTGCGGGGCAAATTATGTAGGGAGGGGTGTTCCTTCAAGTAACTCGGGCCCAAGCCATATAGGGCTTTAAAGGTAACGACTAACACTTTGTATTGGGCCCAGAAGCTAATCAGCAGCCAATGTAAGGATTTTAAAATAGGGGTGATGTGGTCCATCCGCAGTGCCCCTGTAAGTAATCTGGCTGCCACATTCTGTATCAGTTGAAGCTTCCGGACTTGGTATAAAGGTAGCCCCATGTAGAGTGCATTGCAGAAATCTAAGCAAGAAGTTACCAGTGCATGTATCAGTGTTTCAAGGTCCTGTTTGCCCAGGTAGGGATGCAGCTGGCGTATCACCCAAAGCTGATACCATGCACTCCTAGCTGTCGCCTCCACCTGTGAGGTCATCTGGAGGGACGAATCCAGGAGTACGCCCAGACTGCGAATTTTGTCCTTTAGGGGAAGTGTGACCCCATCCAGGGCAGGTTGACAAATCTCCATCCCTGAGCTAGAGGAACCTATAGCAAGTACCTCCGTTTTCTCTGGATTCAACCTGAGTTTGTTTTCCCTCATCCAGCCCATTACTGATGCCAGGCAGGCATTCAGAGAGGAGATGCCATCTTTGGTCACTGCAGCAGTCGGAGACATAGTGACCAAAGATGGTATCTCCTCTCTGAATGCCTGCCTTGATTCGGTAATGCTTGTAATAAGAATGGAGCGCTTTTAAGGCTGAACCTAAAGTGGTCTCCTGTGTCAGCTAGCAAATGGAGGCAGAACAAATTTCAGCCATGGCCAGACAGTGAAAAAAGAAAGAAAGAAAGAAAGAAAGAAAGAAAGAAAGAGTTTCCCTGCTTTGGGGGGTAGAGAATTTTTACATATATATTTTCCTCAGTTCTGCTAATTGCTGGATGCAATTACTATGGTACACTTCCTAGAACACAGTGAAACAATATAGTCCCTGTATTTATGGAAATGAATCATTAGTAGAAACACTGTCACCCATAACATATGTTGGGCTACTCTGTGTCCCAAATGTACCTAACAGTAGTCAGTTATAAACAGCAGTTCTTTGTGCAGTTTGGTTCTGTCCCAGTACATATAAAGCTTTGTGTTCCTATTTGAATGGTACAATAATCTATTTCCTTTGGGTCTCAATAATCTATTTCCTTTGGGTCTTATGTAAGAAGAAGGCATTCTGACCAATACAGTGGACAGTAAAGGGGTTAAATACTGTGACAAAACACAAGACTTGACAACCTTACCTGAACTGGTTCAGTCCATTGTTTTGCTTCTTATCCCCTTTTCTATTTACTCTGCTTAAAGTGGGCTTCCACGGTGTGTTATGGAACTTGTGCCAAATGCCAAAACCGGCATTACTGAGTAGGTCAGGAACTAGGTAACATCTTATTAAGTTTTCCTTCTGATTATTTCATTGTAAAAACCAAGTGTCATGAGCATCTAAAAATATTCTAAATGAAGAACAGAAGCATTAAGCAACATTTTAAAACAAGTGTTATTGAAGGTTATTAGCTACACCAAAGCCTTAGTAGTAAATTGAAAGTTCATCATACCACGGTTCATGAAATCACTTTCAAACATTTATCTCAGTTCCACTCTTGCTACAAAGCACACACACAGAAGAAACGTTTGCTGCTGTCATCACCTTGCCATATTCATTTTTCTTTAAAGTAACTTTCCAAGCTTTGCATTTCTAATTCTGGACACAACTTTCTATTTTTAATTACAGTGGGCTGTCCACATTCACAGGGGTTAGGCATGGAGAATCGTTGAGAATGTGGAAAAGCCACACACACACACACACACACACTTTTTAAAACTTGAGAAATCAACTCTCTAGGAATCTCTAGGTCCTACAGCACAACAATGGATGCAAACTGCAGGAAAAGAGATTCCACCTCAACATTAGGAAGAACTTCCTGACAGTAAGGGCTGTTTGACAGTGGAATATACTCCATCAGAGAGTGGTGGAGTCACCTTCCTTGGAGGTTTTTAAGCAGAGGCTGGATGGCCATCTGTTGGGTATGCTTTGATTGGGATTTCCTGCATGGCAAGGGGTTGGACTGGATGGCCCTTGGTGGTCTCTTCCAACTCTATGATTCCATGATTCTAACTCTGTGGTCAACATCTGCTTGAGGTTGACCATAGAATTGAGCTGTAGGACCTACAAATGCCTAGACATATGGGCTGGGGATTGAAGATTTTTATGATTTCTGTATTATATAATTGTAATTTTGCTATTTTTTTTTTAGAACCCACCTCGATCTGAATCGAGAGGTGGGCTAAAAATAAGTTGTTGTTGTTGTTGTTGTTGTTGTCATTATCATGTTTTCTCTCTAAGAATCTCTAGGTCCTGTAATACGTCTTCTGGCAGATGTTGACCATACAGTAGTGAAAGAGGACTTAGAGATTCCTAGTGAGAATGCATGAATCAAATCTGCAACAATGAAAGCTGCAAATGTAGAGGGCTGACTGCAGAGGCAACTGAAGCTAACTGTCTGGTGAGCTATTAGCTTATTTGGGTCAGCAGAGGACCTGGATGAAGCTTTCACTTGTTCCTCAGCCCTGCCCAACCTTCCTGATTAGTTGGCATTCCTGGTTTAAACAAGGGATGGAGAAAATGTTTGGGCTTCTGGGCAAAAGCAACAGCTTTGCTCTTGTGGACAAAGCAAGGATGGATGCTTTTCAACAGAAACATGGCACCCATCCTCCTTTTGCTATCGGCTGGAATCCACAAACTGGCATTTCTGGTAAGCGGAAAAGATACTTACTGTGTATACTCAATTATAAGTTGACCTCATGGATAAGTCGAGGGCAGGTTTGGGGGGCAAAAGTATGGATTTTGATATGACCCTTGGATAAGTCGAGGGTAAAACTTAGGGACATGTAACAAAGGATCTAAATGATGAAGCAAAGTAAAACAATGACGAAGAACCAACAAATTAGGTAAATTAGGGCAGGCATAACACTTTGTCCTCACTCTTAAGGCTGAATAGAAGAGAGAGCAGAGGGAGGTCAGTGCTTCCAGGACAGATTACAATCTTGCCTTTCACCAGAGGATGGTTCCCTTTTTAAAAAAAAGAGTTAAAGTATAGTATTTACACTGACGTGTGGATAAGTTGACAGGTTTTTGGGTTCAATTTTTTGACTAAACTTTCTAGACTTATACATGAGTATATACAGTATACACAATAATGTTTGGCAGTGCTGCAGTATGGAGCCAGCATGGTATAGTGTTTAGAATCATAGATTAGAATAATAGAATCATAGAGTTGGAAGAGAACACAAGGGCCATCCAGAAATACACAGTCAAAGAACCCTCACAGGTGACCATCCAGTCTCTGCTTAAAAACCTCCAAAGAAGAAGAGATCAGCATACTCCAAGGGAGTGTGCTCCACTGTCAAACAGCTATTATTCTGGATGTCCCTCCTAATATTAATATTAATAATAATAATAATAATTATTATTATTATTATTTCTAACCCACCCCTCTGCAAAGCAATCGGGGTGGTGTACAACAGAATTAAAACAATCAATAGTTAAAACATTTCTTCAACCCAATCCCTAACCTCCCTCCCTTTAAAATTAAATTAAACTGACACAGAATTAAAATAGGAATCAAAACAAAAATAAATAAATAATAAAAGCAATATTCTTGAGCAGCATAGACAATGGCAATAGGGGTTCGTTAAGCTGGGAGTTTAGCCGGAGGGTTTTAGAGCTCAGAAGTTATTCCGGGAAGGCCTGCCAGAAGAGATGCATCTTTACAGCTTTTTTGAAACTATGGAAGGTGGTAAAAAGATGAATCTCATCCGGCAGGTCATTCCATAGTCTGGGAGCGGTCGCAGAGAAGGCCCTCTGGGAGGTCTGTGACAACCTGGCCTTTATAGGCTGTAGCAGGTTCCTCCCAGAGGACCGGAGCATGTGGGGGGATAACACGGGAAGAGGTGGTCCCTAATATAAGATGGACCCAAGCCATGTAGGGCTTTAAAGGTTAAAACCAACACCTTTTACTGTGCCTGGAAACTGATCGGCAGCCAGTGGAGAGATTTAAGTACAGGTGTTATTTGTTCTCTCCTAGATGTACCAGTAACTAACCTGGCTGTCATATTTTGTACTAACTGAAGTTTCCAGGTTAAGCACAAGGGTAGCCCCACGTAGAGTGTGTTACAGTAATCCAGGTTTGAGGTTACCAGAGCGTGTATCACAGTTTCCAGATTCAGTATGTCCAAGAAAGGGCGCAGCTGGCATATCAGCTGAAGCTGGTAACAGGTACTCCTAACCACGCATTCACCTGACTAATCATGTGAAGCGACGAATCTAGAAGTACCCCAGACTGTGAACAGAGTCCTTAGAGGAGAGTATGACTCCGTCTAGGACTGGAAGTTGTATTCCCAAACCTGGCTTCGGGCCCGTGACTCTCGGTACCTCCATTTTGTCTGGATTTAGCTTCAATCTGTTTTTCCTCATCCAATCCATTACTGCTCCAAGACAGTCATTGAGAGGAGAGATGCCATCTGAAGTCTGAGCCAACAATCTGGTCATGGAGAAGTATATCTGAGTGTCATCAGCATACTGATGACACTGCGCTCCATGCCTCCGGATGATTTCACCCAGTGGCTTCATATAGATGTTAAATAGCATCGGGGACAGAATGGCACCCTGGGTGACACCATAATTAAGCTCAATTTTGGAGAAGCAACTGTCCCTGAGCCTCGCCCTTTGGGATCTGCCTGAGAGAAAGGAACGGAACCACAGCAAGGCATTGCCTCCGATTCCTAACTCCCTCACCCGATCCAAGAGGATGGAATGATCTATTGTATCGAAAGCCATTGTATCGAGATCCAAGAACACCAATAGGGTCACACTACCCCATCGATACTCAAGTGGAGGTCGTCAGCCAGAGCGACCATGGCAGTCTCAACTCCATATACTGTCCTGAAGCCTGTTTGAAATGGATCAAGATAATCGGTTTCATCCAAGACAGCTTGGAGTTGCCCTCTCTATCACCTTGCTTAGGAAGGGTAGCATGGAAACTGGTCTGAAGTTGTTCCTATCCACTGCCGCCTCCTTCAAACAGGATGGTACAATGTCTTCCTTGAAGGACGCATTGATTGTATCTAGTAAGAATACTCTCAACGTGTCCCCCCCCCCCAGACGACCAGCCAAGATGGACAAGGATTGAGAGGGCAAGTCATCTTCCTCACTTTCCCAAGGAGCTTGTCCACGTCATCGGTACTCACAGATTGAAACTCATCCAGCTAAGTAACAACAACGGAGTTGCTGGACGCCTCATCTAGGGATTCTGATGAAACATTGGCGTCCAAGTCAGCTCTTATCCGAGAGATTTTATCTGCAAAGTAGATGTTGAACGCATCACAGCATGCTGTGATTGGGTTAAACAGGGGGTTTGGTGCAGGTGGGACCTTTGTCAACTCCCCTACCACTTTAAACAGCTCTACTGGACAAGACTCTGCAGATGCAATATGAGCAGAACAGAAGAATCTCCGTGCTGTGCGTAAAGCCTCCCTATAGGAATCAAGATGCTTCCTATGGCGAGTTCTGTCGGACAAGAGTCGAGTCTTCCGCCATTTGCGCTCTAGTCGTTGTCCAGTCTGCTTCATCCTCCTAAGCTCCTCTGTATACCAGGGCTTACAATAAGAAGCGGGCTGGAAAGGACGCTCAGGAGCAATTGTGTCAAGAGCCTTGGTGAGATCATTGTTCCAAGTATTCATCAAGGCCTCGACAGGATATGCTATTGCAACATTGCAGAGACACATGAGCACGAGGTCGTAGGTGATGCCATGTGAAAGATATTGCCAAAGATGCTATTCTCTTGCTAAAATTGTGGTTTAAAATTCACAATTTGTGTGATAAAGCCCTACAACTCTGGAGACCAGGTTTGAATCCCCAGTCAGTGTGATGGAAACCCATTGGGTGATCTTGGGCACGTCACATTCTCTTACCTCAGAGGAGGGAAATTGCAAATCCCTCCAAAGTCTGCCAAGGACATTCCATGATAAGTTTACTTTAGGGTTCATGGAATCTTAATCTCCATCTCAATGATGGGAGCACTAATGTGAAATGTATCACTGTCTTTCAGAAATCTAATATGTGGGAATCTGCTTGACCACTCAGAAAAATGCTTTATTCCTTCTGTCTCTTTCTGCCCCATTTTATCTGATACTACTTCTACTTACAACTCCTTTCTGTTCCATATTGTGTCCCATTTGGAAGAAAAGCTGGAGGCTAAATAAAATAAACAAATAACTAAAACTTTTTTAAAAGGGTGGGGGGTCTCACTAAATTTGTAAGCAATTGTCCCATGTCAGGAGTGGCAAAGCTAATCTTCTCTAACCATGCATGTAATAGGAACAGAATAAAATTCAGGAAGCTTCTACAGGCATTTCTTAAGATGATAATAGGATGCAACTTGTCTATGCTACTGGGAGTGAGTGGTAGTCAGTATCTCTTCCTCTGCAAATCTAAGCTCTGCTGTGGCAAAATAGTATCCTCCTCCATCAAAGATCTTCTGGTTCGGATGTGCTACCTCTCCTTTCCTCTGCCTCACACCTAGAAGTGAGTTGCTATTCAATAGGGCTGAAGAAGATGTGTTTCATGAAGGGCTTGTACATCAGCTTGTGAACACTACCTTTGACAGAAAGCTGAAACATCTGGAACTGGAAATAAGAATCTCAGAAGGATAAGAAAAGAATAGTGAGGGTCACACTATATACTCATTTCTTAACATGGAAATAACTCTGATAACCACCCTGAAATAAGATATTATACCTATATAACACTAGCATTCAGTACAGACATTATTATACACACATGTGCCCATCTTTCCAATAGATTGGACATTTCTGAGCCCAGCACTTATTCTCATATAGGCAATATTTTACTATCTGTTATCTTAAATTTGCTAGAGCTGTGCAGGAAGCATTAGCACTGATTTTATGGCAATATGAAATAATTTGGTTTTGCCATGCCTTGGCAATGACCCACTGCCATTATTCTACAGCCCATTTTGGCCATCCTCCTCTGGATGTGTTCCACTATCTAGTCTGTCTACTCCTCTGATGTGTTCCACTTTCTTAAACTGCAGTGCTCCGAAATGAAACAGTATTCCTGGTGAAATCTGACCAAAGTAGCATAAAATGGGGCTATTACTTCTCTTCATCTCTACATTATATTCCTGTTGATACAACCTAGAATTTCGTTGTCTTTTTTGGTGACCACATCATATTATTGACTCATATTTATTTTGTGGCTTGCTAAGACCCTTAGAATATTTTCATATGTACTATTCTCAAGTCAGGTGTCACCCATACGAAATATGCACATTAGATTTTTCTTGCCTAAAGATAGTTCGTAATAATTTTTGAAAAATCCAATTAAAAAATTAATTTAGAAAAGCTAAAAAGTTAATTTACAAAAGTTAAAAAAGAATTAAATATCAACATTATAAAGCCTGATTAAAACAGCTATAGGAAATGAAACCTTTTCTGTAGATAACACATTGCCACACCATTGTATTATTCCTTATTGAAAGTAACTCTGCAGGCTCTGCATATCCAAGTATCCTCCAAGATGATTGTCAGTAGCAACAACAACAACAACGACAATAATAATAATAATAATAATAATAATAATAACAATAATCTGCTCTTCAGCCAAAAGGCTATCAGAGCAGCTTACAAATTGTTAATTGGACATTTCCCTGCCCTCAGGCTTACAATAATACATTGTTCCTATGCTAGTTCTTCTCAGAGACCTAGACCTAGACCACAATGGGCTGTCTTAAATATGAGAACATGTTTTTAAAAAGTGGAGAATATAGCAAGTAATGAAAGAAGATTTAGCAAGTTGAAGAAGGTATGTGTAGCTGTTGGTATTGGAAGATAAGAGAGTAGCAGTGAAAGTGGAGGGAAAGATGGGGAGTAGTGAGTAGAAGTGTAGTAGATCAGAATGGAGGAGAAAGGAAAGGAAAGGAAAGGAAAGGAAAGGAAAGGGGGAAAATAGAAAGAAAAAGAATAGTAGTTAGGACAGTTGTGGGAGGAGATAATAGAGAAAAAAGGGTAGGAAGGATGGAAGTTAATAGGAAGCTAGAACTTGTGTGCATGTATAGGAAGGAAAACAATATCAGTAAATTGGAAGGAGAAATAGAAAGATGTGTGGAATATCAGAAATATGGGAGTAATTGTAACAAAGCAATAATATAGGGGAAGGATATTGTAACATAGTTTTAATCAAAGCAATATTACTTGAGATAAGGTTAGAGTAACAGAGTTACAATAAAGGAATACAGAGGGGAAGTTTATGATGTATGACATGAGAAGATTATAGTTGTTTAATAATTTATGAAAAAAATTGTCAAATATGTGGTAAATATATTATAGCTTGAGTAATATATGTAAAGTATGGTTATTATATTGAGAATATAAATGTTATTCAGAAATATTAATAAAATGTTTTTTAAAAAATTAAATGTGGGAACATGGATGTAAAATATATCATTGTCTTTCAAAAATTTAACATATGGGAAAAAGCTTTCATATCCAGAAAGCCACTTTGTTCCTGCTGTTGTCTCCTCCTTTCTGCTTCAGTATTTCTGGGGCCATTTGTGCTTGCTGCTGCTGCTGCTGCTGCTGTTGTTGTTTGCTTTCAAGTCATTTCCTATTTATGGCAACCCATAAGGTGAAGCTTATCACAGGATATTTTGTGGTTGAGAGTGTGTGATTTGCCTAAGGTCACCCAGTGGGTTTCCATGGCTGAGCAGGGAATTGAACCTTGCTCTCCAGAGTCATAGTGCAACACTCAAACTACCACACTATGCTGACTCACTATTACTGCTTACATTAATTTTTTAAAAACTCACTAAATTTATGAGCAATTGTGCTATACCACAGATGAGTAACCAGGTTAAGCTTCAATGGCTTCCCTATCCATGCATGTAACTGGAACAGAATAATACCAAGGGAGTTTGTATGTGTATGTCTGATGGGGATAAAAGGAAGCAATGTGTCCTTTGCAACTTTGAGTTCTGCTGTGACAAACAGAATCTTCCTCAATCTAAGATGTCTATGCTGGTTCAGATCCTACTCTTGGCTACCTCTACTTTCCTTTGCTTCATACCTGCAGGTAAGTTCTTTTTCCTTAGTAGTGAAAAGTAGAGATTATACATATCAATTTGTAAACACCTCTTTTGACAGAAAGCAGAAATATCTGGGATTGGGGCATTTTTTTATCCCCAAAGGATAAAAGAAAAGAAAAGAAAAGTGATGGCCACATCATATACCCATTTCTTCACATGGCAAACCCTGAAATTATACTTCATTACAAACTGCAGAACTTGTCAAATACAATAGACTTCTGCTTGAATTCTCAGTACAAACTGAATTTCCTTATCTGGAATTCTGAAATCCAAAATGTTCAAAAAATGCAAAATTGTTCACATGGGTGGCTGAGATAAATAATACCTTTGCTTTCCCAATGTTCGATGTACACCTACTTTGTTGCATGTGCCTTGTGGTTTCTTCCAACTTTACAATTCTATGATTCTATGACAAACATATATATTTTTAATTCCAGTTCCTCAAGAATTGAAATAACAAAGATAGTCCTTCATAGGAAATACCAAAGGCAAATAAATCCCTCATGCTCATATCTGTTAGTGGATTAGGATGGATCACCACCACCACTACAAATTGTGTTATGTGATTCAGTAGATAAACCTGAATAAACGATGTCTCAGATTAATTTTGGAATTTCCTGGGAATCTGCAAATTCCATCTGGGACATGTGCCATTTTCATTATTAAGACTTATTGTCGTAGCTATATTTTCGTTCCTCTTTTTCACTTGTATTTTAATCTTTAATATTACCACTTTTCCCTCCTCTTCTTGTTCAGTTTTCCTAACCTCATTTTCCTTTTTTTCAATTGTTAAAATAATGACTTTCCCCCAGAATCTGGAGATGAGCTTTCACTTACCTCTCAGAAGATTAATGATTTGTGACATCCCAACAGTTCTCCCAGTCTCATAAGGTGGGAGGACCTGTGTCTTTTCAGTTTACCAACCTATAAACTAAAAACAAAGACTGTGAAGATTATTACACACAGCTTTTGAACTGTGATTAGACTAAAAAAAAAAAAACCAGCTTTGGTGATATTATTGCATAATGAAGCTTCTGACCCATGGCTGCTCTGTCCTGACCCATAGCTGCTGCATCCTGTTTCATTGATGGGGAACACCTGTCAATGACCTTACAATTGCACAAGTCCCCAGGTGTGAAAAGTTGAAGCCAGGGCAGTTGCAAGATTGGCAGTCATACAGTGGCAATCACTGTCCCCTTCTCTTCCCATGTCCTCCCTCCCAATCACTATTCCTAAGCAGCAGCCTGAGTCCCTCTTTCTTTCTTTCTTTCTTTCTTTCTTCTATCTAAACTTTCTATATGCTTGACTATAAGTTGACCTTATGTAAAAGCATGTTTTGAGGCCAAAATTATGGATTTTGATGCAACCTATGGATAAGTTGAGGATAAAACCTGGGGTTATGTAACAATAGATCTAAAGGAAAGCAATGCCAAGGAATTTACAAAATCCCAGCAGGCATAACTGTTTGTGCTCACACTAAAGGCTGGATGGATGAGAGAGTAGAGAGGAGTCAATGCTTTCAGGACAGATTGTTCTCCTGCCTTTCAGCAGGAGTTGGTTCCTTTAAAAAAAAAAGAGTTAAAGTACAGTACTTACATTGACCCATGGATAAGTTGACTCAGTTATTTGGGTCATTTTTTTTTACTAAAATTTCTAGACTTATACATTAGTACAGACTGTCACTCACAGTAGCAGAGGTCTGGAATTGCCTGAAAAAAGTGAAAAATAAAATAACTGAAGGGCATTTTGGGTAGGACATTGGGCAAGAGGTGGAATTCAGGGAGAGTCAGAAAGAAAGCTCAATAGGAGAAGCACTCCCAGTTACGTGACTGAAAAGATGTGCAGTGATGCTCCTCTGAAAGTTATATGCTTGTATTTAAAAAAAACCTGATGTGATCACTGTGAGAGTGTTGCATATGTGCTAATGTCCTTGGATATTAAGTATAGATCACTAGTCTATTCTCATGTAAGTTTTGGACTATTATTGTCATAACAACTAGGCTCTTTCTTTTAAAACAGATGCTCTGAAATGTAAAGATGACAGCCATGTGTTTACCTTTCCTACTGCTAACACTACCTATTGTGAAATTGATCCTGCCAGAGAAACATGCCAAACCATAAAGACTTACTATGAGAAAGGTAGATGATTGTTGCTGTTTTTTACTTTGGGCATCATTACATATCACCAACATTCATTTATATTACAAAAAGGGAGAGGTGGGTAATTTTGAGGCCTCCATGGCCACCCCCACTGTGCTCAATAGAGATCCTAGGGCAATTTACATTTTCTTGAGGAAAAAAATTAAAATAAATCATTCATTTGAGGCCGAAGGGACAATTTTTCCATGTTTCATGTTCCAACCACCTTGATTCACACTCTTGGAGAAAGGCAGCATATAAACAAATAAAATAAGATGAAATTTTAATTCTTCTAGGTTAAGAAGCCTTTTAAAAAACAGGGAAGTGAACTAGAAGTTGAAAAAAAGCCTCCACTGGTGGAAATGCAGTGAAATTTCACCCTCCATCCCTTGCAAAGCATTCTTAATTTAAAAATAAATAAATAAATCCAAATCACACTTTGGACTGCTGCAGGTTCAACATTCACCTTGGATCCTGCATGCAGCCTGTTAACCACATTTTTCCCATTCCTAAAGTACAGCATTAGAGAGTCTCTGGCTAGAATCCTGTTTGCACAGCAGGCGGGTATAACCATACTGGTGGATAAAAAGGCTGCAACTATGGTGAAAGTAAGGTATTGGAGAAAGGGGCTGCTCAAAGCCAGCAAATTTTGTCTGCCCTCCTTTGCCACTGACACACAAGTCTTGGGGAAATATCACCACAAGCATACTGTACCACAGGATTCTGGCCTATGGCCTCCCCACCAGACATAAATATGGAAGCAGTGCTGGAAGTATGTGATTGTTTATCATTTACCCACATGTTTTGCTTCCTGAAAAAGAATCCTTAGAGATCTGTGTGCCCTGATCTTCATATTTACAGCCTACAGATGGGCAATGCTTTCTGTTTGTGGCTGGCAGGGACTCTTCAGATCATCAGACAGGGCTCTTTCACATCACCCACTGGCACATCCTTTTTTAACACACACATAAACACAGAGAGAAAGACAACTAATTCTTTGATTCGAACCTTTGGCCTTTTATGAACATTATGCATTCTACCAAGTATGTGCCCTACAACAGACATAGCAATGTGTTCTCAATTATTGCTATCATGTAACTACATCTTAGAGAGCCAGCATGGTGTAGGAGTTTGGGCATTGGACCAAGACTCTGGAGGCCAATTCAGCCACAGAAGGCCACTGGGTGACCTTAGGCAAGTCACACTCTCTTGTCCTAAAAGGAAGGCAAAAGCAAAGCCTTCTATGAACAAATCATGGCAAGAAAACCCCATGATAGGTTTGTGTTAGGGTTGGCATGAACTGGAAATGACTTGAAAGCACACAACAAGAGCATATTGTTTTTGAGCCCATTGCACACTCTCCTCAAGTCATTCATTAAAAATAATTTTTCTTTTTGATGACATTAAAATGTCATCAGTGGACATTATTTTCCTTGCCACTTGAAATATACATTTTTGTCTTAAACATGGACATGATTGAAAACAAAGGGCTTGTATTTTGAAGTAAAAGTTGACACTGCATACTGAACAAAGAGGCAGATAACAAATTTTCAGTCAACAGCTTACACAAAAGAACCCACACCACAAAACCCTTAAGGGTTTGTCCTCTTCAGATTACAAACATATGAACTCTAGAAAAGCCCCTTTATAAAATGTATTCCTTGAGCAATTGGCCAACATGAAGTATCACTCCTGGCCTTAAAGCATTTGCTGCCTATTCTGTCTTTAGAGGACAAGACCACAGTTTATCTTCTCACGAGTCACAATGCTGCAGTGGAGTCACTTTGGAATAAACTTGTGGGGGGGGGGGGCAGAAATGTGGAAACTTTAACTCATTTTTTTCCTGTTCCTATTTGCTCTACACACCATTTTTCTAGGGGATTTTACACAGGTATTCCGAGCATGTGCACGCAAAGAAAATGCAAAATGTGACTCAACAAAGCCTAACCTTCAAGGGGGATGGATTAAACATTTGTGCTGTACTGATAAAGACTTCTGCAATGAAAATTTGTAGACCAGGCAGAAAGCCTGCAATGAAGACTTGAAGACCAAACTGAAACCAATCTATCGATCATTTTGGCAGCAAGATATGCTCTTCTGTGTTTGGTAATCAAAGTTTTATCAGGGAAGTGCGGCAGGCCACTCCCTTCTCCATGCAAGTTTACACCATGGACTGACCCTGCTTGTTTTCAGCTTCCTGTCCCCTTGCAAAGAAGTTAAAATCAAGGTGGAGTATGGCATTCCAGATGTCTATATAAAAGGAAATCATTACCTGGCAAATAATGCTATGTGTTGCTATTCAAAAGAAAAGAAAAGAGAAAGGAATTTCATTCTGTTAAGCAAATTGTTTCTGAAGTTCATTTCTTTCTGGCCTCATGGTTTATAATCACTCCTTGACTCACAAAAAGCAAATGTGTATGAACCTATGAAACTGGATATAATGGTTCTTGAATCTGTAATGTTCATTCAAACTGATGCTATAATAAACATTACATTAAGGAATATCGGGCCTTGTTTTAACTATAATGATGATTGTTATTGTTCTCTTCTTTCTTCTAAATATGATTACTATCCTGCTTTCCCCCCAAAATTTGGACATAGGGTTTCAGCCATTTTAGGTCACATAAACTGCATCCACACTGCAAAAAATAATCCAGATTGATGTCACTAATTGCCATGGCTCAGTGCTATGGAATTCTGGGATTTGTTGTTGTGGATGATGGGAGGTGATACACTTTACCCAGACTCAGGTCCTCACCATCTGGTCAAACTGGGCTGATCAGAACTGATCAATGGTGTGATATGTTGCAGGTAGCAGAGTTGCCCATGAAGCTGCTCAGGAACAAAACATCAGCTCTGGAACTTCTGGAATCACTGTTGCTGCTTCCCCCTTCATGCAGTCAACAAAAACACGCGAGCTGTGCACTAAACTAACTTTATTGACTACTTGAATAATACAAACTCTATAGTAAAACAATAAACATCTTTGCAACACATTTCTTGCTCTTGCTAAACACACTCTGGCTATGCTAATCAAGCTATATACATACTCATCTCCTCCTGCACAAAAGCTTAGTTACAAGTTCAGGTTCACCTTCTAGTTCACATTGTTGTTGATGGTGTGGTGTGGAGGATGGTGCAGGTATGCAATGGCTCACAGGAACAATACTGAAATAGTTCAACTTTTGGTTACCACCCACTGGGTGTGCACTGGGTGTGTACTGGGTGTGTACAATCAATACTATTGGTTATTTCCACACTTTCCCATACTATAGTCCAACCTCTTACTATGACCTAAACACTCATGTGATGTTTTCAATGATGTCGTTGTTTACCTTTTCCATGACCTTCCTTTCCGGAACTTGTGTTGCTATTCCGTGTGTGTTATGGCTATACCCACATCTGTTGTTGTTGTGTACGTGTCTGACTACACTATCTCACCTTGTGCTGGAAATTTACAGACTTTGGTTCTCACATACAGCTTTGCATTTCTATGACTATAATTCCCATGCTCCTTGCCTTAACAATCCCCTCCGAAATGAAAAGATGTATGTGCCTCAAACTGTCAAACCTATTTGTTGTGTAAAACTCTCATGTTTCTCTGCTGTTAATGCCTTGGTAAACAAATCTGCAATGTTGTTTTGAGATTCAGTGTACCTCAACTCTATCTCACCTTTCTGTACCATGTCCCGCACATTCTGATATCTCACTATATTTTACAATCATTCCTGTAATTGATTTCTTGTCATGCATCTCAGAAGCAAAAGAACTATCAACAAAACATTCTAAATCTTCATCACTACATCTGATTACTAACTTCTTGTCTAAAGTACCTTTCAAATACTTTAACAAATGTTTCACAGCTGTCCAATCCTCTACTTTTGGACTGTTTACTCTCCTTGACAACACGTTCACAGCATAAGCGATATCTGGTCTAGTATGACAACTTATAAACTGCAAAGATCCTATAACGCTTCTGTACAAAGTCTTGTTTTCAAACTCTTTGGTTGTCTCTCCTGAAACAAAACCTGTTGTCATTGGTGTTTTTACAACTTTAGCAAATTGTAAACCACACTTGTCAATTAACTTCTCAATTTTCCTGCTTTGACTCAACAAGTAATCTCCTTCATCTGTCTTTTCTACATCAATTCCAAGATATGTTCTCAACTGTCCAAGATCTTTTAAAACAAACTTTCTAGACAATTCTCTTTTTACAGTATCAATCTCTTGTTGTGATTTAGCCGCCACGCATAAATCATCAACATGTATCACAAGCACAATGTCTCCTTTGGTATATACACATGCATCTGCCACACTTCTCTTATATCCAAGTTTTATCAGCTCATCATTTATGCACAAATTCCAAGCTCTGGCACTTTGTTTCAAACCGTACAACGCTTTCTTTTCTAGACAATTCCTGTATTACATCAAAACTCTCAGGCTCCTCAGTTACTAAACAAACTCTTGCACTTTGAACCACAAATCTATCAGGCGGTTTCCTCACTCTTTGTGTGCGTCTAGGCTGAAAACTTACAACTCTGTCAGTGTCATCCTCTGTGTCTGTCTTGGGTGTTTCTGTCCTGTGACTAAATCTCTTATCTTGTGTCATCCTACTTGTTGTGGGTCTATCTTGCATGTCATCATCTGATGCACTACTGTGACTGTCAGAAGATTCTTGTTTTGTTGAAACCCCTCCATTTCCTGAAGTTGGTTCTTTTTGTGTGTCTGTGTTAGTGTGACCTAACCTTAAGAAAACTTCCTTATTCGCATGTAATTTGTCCCATCCAGCATGTTTTTCAAAATTTGCTGACCTAGAATATTGTATCTCTTTCTGCCCAAGTAGAAATCTGTATTTGTTTCCAGAATAGCCCAAAAACATTAGTCTCCTGCTTTTAGGATCACCCTTTCTCCTAAAACAGGCTGGAATGAAAACATGTGCATATTGTCCAAACACTCTCAAATATTTAAAGTTTGGATTTCTCCCATACAGCACTCTGTAGGGTATGTCATCTATTCCTGAATGATACAAACGATTTTTGATGTGGTTGGCTGTGTAAGTTGCTTCACCCCAAAAACAACCTTTGACACCTGCATCTGCTATCAAACAAGCTGTGATTTGTTTTAAATCTTTGACACATTTCTCCGCAAGCCCGTCTTCCGCTGGCGATGCGGGAGAAGTCGTCTCACGTCTGATTCCCATCTTTTGAAACCAATTAGACAATTGTTTACTCAAAAATTCTCCACCTCTATCTGTGATTATTGTGCCTACTTTGAGATCAAACTCTCTTTCAACCATTTTCACCCATGCTTTCAAACTTTCACCGGCATCTGACTTGTTTTTCAAAATTCTTACAAACGAAAACCTTGAATACCTGTCTACTATCACAAGAAAATATTTACATCCGCTAAGTGACAAACAATTTGCTTGAGCAACATCAGCATGAACAAACTGAAATGGTCTTTCGGCTACCTTCTTTGTTTGCTTCGCTACTGGATAAGCCTTGACCTTCACTTGATTACAGACTGTGCAATCCAAGTGATTTCTGCATTCATTTACTTTTACTTCAGGACACAACTGAAGTAATTTTTTCAAACTTTTAAAACTGGCATGGCCAAACTTTCTGTGTAACTCATGAATGCAGTTGGAATGTAAAGGCACATTATCAACATGGTTCACATTTTCATCATTGCTATCATTAACTCTATCTTGCAAATAATACAGTTTCTCATATTTGTTTCCAACCCCACACAATTTTCCATTACGTGTTATTTGACATTCATTGCCCTGAAAAATCACTTTGTAGTTATCCTCTGTTAATCTGTTCACAGATAACAGGTTGTTCTCCAATTCTTTTACATACAGTACATTGTCAAAACTTGCATTCAAACCTGGAATAAACACTGTTCCCATCTGCCTAACTGTTCTGGTTTGCTTTCCATCAGCTAACACAACAGAACTTACATTAGCAGGTTTTAAATTAGTCATTAAATCAAAATCTTTACACATATGAGAACTGGCTCCGGAATCAACTAGCCAATTTTGTACATTGTTTAACTTCCCTTTAATTACTTTAGCAACCCCCTTTTTGTTACCAGTGTCCTTAAAACTTTGAAGCCTTGGTTGTTGTTGTTGCTTCTGCTGAAATCTTTGTCGCTCGGGCCGCTTAAACTGGTTCCGAAATTGTTGTTCTTTCCGATCTGCAGCTAACTTCCTGCAATATTTTTGTAAATGTCCCAACCGACCACAATAAAAACATCTGCGTTGCTCCCTTGAAGAAGCTGCTTCATCACGGTGCCTTTCATCTGTGAAAGGTTTTGAAGTTGCTGGCTCTCCTCTCTCAGACTTTCGCCTCTGGTTTTCCTCCAAGATTCTCGCAATTATCAAGTCTTTGTTTAACTCAGTCTCTGGGAGGTTTTGTAAAAAACTGGTGATGTTTTCCCACTCTGAATTTAATGATTCCAAAATAATGCAGCACTGTTGATATCTGCTTATCTCCACTCCTCTCAGTTCAGCTTGTACAAATAAATCCATCATAGTTTTCAAATGCTTTTCAATACAATGTCCTTTCTCCAACTTCTGTCTGTAAATACGTTTTGACCACAAGATTTTTGAGTAATTGGACTGTGAAGCGTAAATTCTTTGCAAAGTGTCCCAAATCTCTTTTGCAGTAGTAAATTCTCTGACTGCATTTAGCTCACCAGGCTCTATCAGTAAAAATAAAGTAGCTACTGCTTTTTCATTCCTTTCTTTTTCTGCTCTGCTCGCATCCGCTGGCAGGCCATTAACAACTGAAGACCACAAACCGTCTCGGACTAGCAGAGATTTCGCATAAATCTGCCAAGTCGTAAAATTGTTATTGTTCAGTTTCTCAAATTTCAACACCTCCATTGTAAAACAACCAAATGTAGCTTTCTATCTCAACACAAAAATAATTAAAAATCACAGTCTCTTGGTAAATGTGTGCAGTGACTCAATTTAACTCAGTCCTTCCGAGTTTGCACAGACCGATTCCCTCAGGAACAATTAAGACTGTTGATTTATTTGCTTACTTACATAAGCCATACACAAGCGTTGACTCCCTGTTCCGGACTGTTCCGCAGACTCCGGCCAGGATTTTCAAAGAGGCTATAAATTTTGTAATCCACAAGAATTTGTCAGCGTAGCACAAACAGCTTACTCTGACCTTCGAAGAACTTCAGCTTCGGCATTCATCGGTGTTTAGCATTTTCAGGAACATCCAGCATTTCCCCTTGACTTGTAGCATCCAGCATTCACACGCCTGGACCTACTGGCATCCACGCAACTGGGACGACTGTAGTGCCCAGCATCCACGTATCTGGAATGACTGTAGTGCCCAGCATCCACGCGACTGGGCCCATAACCTTTGTTGGGGATGATGGGAGGTGATACACTTTACCCAGACTCAGGTCCTCACCATCTGGTCAAACTGGGCTGATCAGAACTGATCAATGGTGTGATGTGTTGCAGGTAGCAGAGTTGCCCATGAAGCGGCTCAGGAACAAAACATCAGCTCTGGAACTTCTGGAATCACTGTTGCTGCTTCCCCCTTCATGCAGTCAACAAAAACACGCGAGCTGTGTACTAAACTAACTTTATTGACTACTTGAATAATACAAACTCTATAGTAAAACAATAAACATCTTTGCAACACATTTCTTGCTCTTGCTAAACACACTCTGGCTATGCTAATCAAGCTATATACATACTCATCTCCTCCTGCACAAAAGCTTAGTTACAAGTTCAGGTTCACCTTCTAGTTCACATTGTTGTTGATGGTGTGGTGTGGAGGATGGTGCAGGTATGCAATGGCTCACAGGAACAATACTGAAATAGTTCAACTTTTGGTTACCACCCACTGGGTGTGCACTGGGTGTGTACTGGGTGTGTACAATCAATACTATTGGTTATTTCCACACTTTCCCATACTATAGTCCAACCTCTTACTATGACCTAAACACTCATGTGATGTTTTCAATGATGTCGTTGTTTACCTTTTCCATGACCTTCCTTTCCGGAACTTGTGTTGCTATTCCGTGTGTGTTATGGCTATACCCACATCTGTTGTTGTTGTGTACGTGTCTGACTACACTATCTCACCTTGTGCTAGAAATTTACAGACTTTGGTTCTCACATACAGCTTTGCATTTCTATGACTATAATTCCCATGCTCCTTGCCTTAACATTTGTAGTTTCATGAGACGTTGAGCCTTCCCTATCAGAGATCTCTGGTGCCATAACAAACTTTCCATAGCCTTGAGCCATCACAGTTAGGCCCCGTCCAGACTAGCCCATTTGCCCTGGTTTGATCCAGATGAGATCAATCATGGCAAACCGAGTCTATCCAGAGAGGAGTTCATACTACCTTTTGCCCCCATTGAGGCTTCCCGGTGCATTTTACCCCAACGAAGTTCATACACGCAAAAGTAACGATTAAAGATGGAGCCTCTTGGTTGTCAATCAAATGATGTCATGGTGATGTCTGATGCAGCCACTGGCCGCGCGAGATGCTTGTGTTTTTTTTTATATTTTTTAATATTTGACAGCTTATGTGGATTGAGGCGATCCTTTCCTCTCCTCCTCCTCCTCCTCCCAGTACTTTTTAAATTATTATTTATTATATGTTTTAATATTTTATTTTTTATTTTTTAATTTAATATATATTTTATTAAATAAAATATTTTATTAAATATTTTATTATATTCCATTGTATTTTTAATTAATTATTTATTGTATTATTTTATTTTATAGTTATTTTATTTATTATTTATTTCATTGTATTTTATTGTACTTTAGTGTATTTTATTGCATTTTATTTATTAGTAATTTATTGTATTTTTTTGTATTTTTTTGGTATTTTTTAAAATATTTTTTTCTTCCCCCCCCCCCCCCCCCCCAGTTTGACAGCTGTCATTCGCATTGGCTGTTCCGTTTTTATGAATGGGGCAGAGGGGGAATCCCTGTCCATATATGGACTGGGGTTCCCTTTAAAAGGGCCCCATTCATTCCCTTCCAGTTTTGCCAGGAGAGGAGGCAATTTCAATTTTTAAAGGGCCCCATGACAGGGAACCCCAATCCATATATGGACAGGAGTTTCCCTTTTTCCCCATTCATAAAATTGGGTGGGAAAGGAGCCTCGTAGAATGCGCATAAGCTGTCAAACTGAAAAAAATAATAAAAAAATATATAAGAAATTAAAAAATATTTTAAAAATACTAAAATATAATACAATTAAATACAATTAAATTACTAATAAATAAAATACAATAAAATACAATAAATAAATAATAAATAAAATAACTCTAAAATAAATAAAATAATAAAATAATTAATTAAAAATACAGTTAAAAAAATATTTTAAAAATGCTGGAGTGAGTGCCCGATTTTGCCTGGAAAGGAGGCATGTTCCTCCCCCTGGCCTTCTCCCCTCCCCTGAACTTGACCTAATCGTGATCGGAGCCGGTTCACATTCCCCACAAACCGGTTTTTCCCAAAAGAAACGGTAAATACACCGCTTTGGGAGAACCTGGGTTATGAGGGATTTACCCCGCTACAGGTGTGCAAAATCTGGATTCAGTAGTGTTAAATCCAGTTTCAGTGTGAACTTCTTGATTTTAAACCGGTTTGCTAACCGGTTTGTAACGTAGTCTGAATGGGCCCTTTAAGTGGTATCAACCTGGATTATTTCTGCAATGCACATGCAGCTTATGTGAGCTAAATGACAGTGACTTAGATAACAACATATAGACTACCGATCAACTACTGGACAGACACAACATCACATGATAAGGTATGGTCACAGACATTACTTTTGCTGATGTTGTGTGCCTTCAAGTCATTTCCAATTTATGGTAACCCAAAGGTGAATCTATCACAGGGTTTTCTTGGGAAATTTCTACAGAGGGGTTTGGCATTGCCATCGTCTAAAGGTGAAACGGTATGACTTGCCCAGGAGCACCCAGTGGGTCTACATGGCCGAACTGGGATTCAGAGTCCAACGCTCATAGTCCAGCACTTAAACCACTATGCCACACTGGTTCACAGACACTTTTTTCCTTTTTCCTTTGTTTTTTTTTTTTTTATAAATTTTATTAAGGTAATAAAAGTAGCATATATACATAGTTATAATCATTGACATTAACACTGACATATAACAACAAAACAAAATAAAAAAACAAAACATAAAGCTACTAGACAACTAAACACCTTACATGGAATAAAGGGCCCGAACAGACAAGGCAAAATAAAGCTGCTTCAGGTCACTTTGGAGATATGCTGTTTAAATGACACATGCATCTTAAGAAGACAGAAGCTGTGCCAAAGCTGCACTTGAGTCCTTAGGACTGGAGCATGGCTTTGGCATGGCTTCTGGCCTCTTAGGACTCAGGCAGCATTAAACAGCACACCTCCAAAGTGACCCAAAGCAGCTTTATTTTGGCCTTTGTTCAGGCCCAAAGACAAATACTATGATAAAATTATTATTATTATTATTATTATTATTATTATTATTATTTTCTTTTCCGCCTTTTCTGAGTGGGAATCAAAGTGGATTACAGCAAATATTTAAAACATAAGAGAAGTAAAATCACAGCCAAATTTAAAATCCATTTCCCTCCCCTCCCCCCATCATATAACATTAAACAATAAAGCCTTTAAAAATGAATGAAAAAGACATATTCAACAAGCTAAAAACAGCTGAGTTTTTTTTTAAAAAATGTCTATTTTTGAAGCCATGTCTGATCTGACACCAGAAAACAAATCAATGCTGGTGCTAGGTGGGCCTCACAGAGGAGGGCACACTGCAAGTAGCATGCCACAGCCGAGAAGGTCTTGTTCTATGTCATTGCCCCCAATCCCTGGCAGGTCTGTCCTCAGGAAGGCATAAATAGGGAAAGGTGCTCCTTCAAGTATGGACTTCCCAAGACATTTAGGGTTTTCCCTGGGGTGACCAACCTATTGACTATTTAATGAACAATATAAATATTTTAAAGTTCTTGTGTATAGAATATACTGTATGTATTTATTAGTATTGTATAAAGCCAGAGAGATACCACGTCAGTTCTAAGCAACTTGTAACTATTTGTAAATAAATTAACTTTTCACCTGGGTTTCAAGTACCTTTGCTTCCTTTTGTCATCTACCATTAGTATATCACAAACACAATGCAGCTCTGAAGCTCAGCACTGTCTCATGTTTTGTGTCATTCTGTGTGTTACAAGTACCACAGAATGACCATGCCATGTAACTCTGATATGTTGAATATAAGTAATGATTTATATTACCTACTACACTAATGATTGTATCTAAACATAAAGGTGACTTCCTGAACTCAAACAAAGTCATTGTTTCTCACTAATAGTAAGCCATTCTCAGCTTTTTTTTTTTTTTGTCATATTAAAGGTAATATTTGGTCTTAATAATAGAAACTCAACAAACTGATTTAATATTATAGTTAGCTAACAATTTTCTTATGTAGAGTCAAAGGCTTTCATGGCTGGCATCCATGGTTCTTTGTGGGGCTTTCGGGCTATGTGGCCATGTTCTAGAAGAGTTCCTTTCTGATGTTTCACCAGCATCTGTGGCTGGCATCCAACTGTACCATAC
Organism: Urosaurus nigricauda; assembly: GCA_034509955.1. Lineage (NCBI taxonomy): Eukaryota > Metazoa > Chordata > Lepidosauria > Squamata > Phrynosomatidae > Urosaurus > Urosaurus nigricauda. The sequence continues at coordinate 351,094,647 of JAOEGL010000001.1, read as the reverse complement.
CCATTAATTTAAACAGCCAAATTTCCGCTGGCAGAAAAGCATTCTGCAACTTTCCATTTGCTAGCAAATGTTATCCTAGTGCTTGTGGTAATATAAAATAGCAGTTTTCCATGTTTTTGCTCTATCTTCTCATCCTCACACATACTTAGTAAATAAAGCTTAGGGTCCATTGGTAACTGAAATTGCAAGACCTCACAAACAATCCTATGAATGGTTCTCCAGAACTTTTTAGACCATTTACACTTCCACCAGACATGGTACAATGTATCGATCTCTTGATTGCATTTCCAACACTTATTTGAGAGCCCTTTATATATTCTAGCTAATTTGGCTGGTGTCTAATACTATCTGTACTGCACTTTAAAGAAGTTCTCCCTCAACTCGTTAAAGGCAGTATATCTTAATCTTGTAGTTCACGTTTTTTCCCATTGGTCCAGCCAGATATTTTATTTTAAGTGTTGGGACCATTTAATCATTTGCTCTTAAACAGTTTCTTCCTCCAATTCAAATTCCATTAAATATTTGTAAAACAGAACAATTTTATGCTGATTATCCAACATAAGACTCTTTTCATATTTGGCATTCCCACCTCTTATTCCTTTCATTTTAACATCAACTAAAAATCTCTCTTTAAGTTGCTTATAAAGCAGTCAGCCACATGAATAGCATTCTTCCAGCAAGTGGTCTAATTTTTTGAACTCAGAGATTTTACTTGCCTAAGATCTTATAGTTAAATCAGCATAGGTAACTCTTTTCCTTGTGCTATTGTTTCTCCTCTGTGGAACACCTCATGAATTCAAGTCCACTTGGGGAGTCCTGGACATAATTTTGCTCTATATTTAGCCATACATTCAACAGACACTATTTTCTGACCTAATTCCATTTATCAAGCTTAATTCTTCAATTAGGTTTCATTAAGAAGCTGCATAACCAGTCTGTGATTCTTGATCAGTTATCATTTCACTTGTGAATAAATGTATAAAGTCAGAGAAACAACTTCTTCAGTTCCACAGTTGGAATTAGTGTTTTATAGCCATTAGTTTTACTGTGCTGATTTCTGGTCACTGTGGCCTGATACAGACCGGCAAAAAGAGGTGCATTCAGGCTGGCTTGAAGACATTTAGATGACACATGCCTTGAATCCAGCAGAAAAGTGCCCGCACATAGAGAAAAGCTGTTTCAAAAAGAAGCAGCTTTTTTTCTCCTGCTTCCTGGCTTGAAGCCATGTCATGTGGTCATGACATGAGCACTCCAGTTGCCTTGGGAGCCACTGGTGTGGTTGGTGGGGTTTCAGTGTGGCTTAAGAAAAGGCAGCTTCAAGCCACTTTTTCTTGCCCATCTGTTTTGCCCCAGTGCCAGCTTTAATGATCATATAACTTCACATTTATATCCCACTTTTTTCTCAGTCTAGGCCTTAGATTATCTTCAAAGTGTTTTTAAAAAGTTTAAAATTCTCAGAACACAAATTTATACACAGATTTTATTGTGCAAACATCAAATTCCTAACAAGATAGAGAACAAAATGGGTGCTGTAACTTAAACATTGTTGCAAAATATACATTTTTGGAGTATTATATATGACAGAGCTGGGCAACTGCATGGGAGTCAAGGTTGAGGAGGAAGCCACCAAGGATCATCCACCATCCTGTACCACAGCAAACACAAATATCTTAATTGTCTTCTGAAGTTCCTCTCAAAATGAGACTTGTTCTGGACTTCTGAGGATCCAGGGTCCAGGAGCCATATGAGCCCCACTGGCAAACATTCAATAATGGACACAAAGAGGGTGTAGGGACCAGCAGTTTATGCTAGCCTGCACCCAAACTAGGGCTGAACTAGGGTGGAGCATTCACATGCTCCGAGCCCTAGTTCCTTCAACCGGTCTCCATTATGGTGTGCACCCATCCACACGGTGCATGCCATGATGACCCACACAGGGCACAAGAATAAGCTGCCTAGAGTGGCTTCCTTTTGCTCCCTCTGGAGGCCATGGCATGTGTTTGCCACGGCCTCCCTCTGAGGCAAAAATGGGCAGTATAGAGCCTCCCCTTTGTTAAGCCCCTAAGAGGAATATGAAGAAATTCTCTGGCTTGTAGCAATTTCTACCTTTATTTGTTCATTAGATTTATTGAGATGCAGAATTGTTGTGGTATACATAGGGTCCTTGCCTTTCACGGGGTATCCGTTCTGGATCCCTTCACATAAGGGGAATTCTGCATATGCCTACGCCCTGTTGCAAACATGGGGTGTGTGTGCCATTTGTTTAATGGCTGTATGGCTTGAAGCCACTTATGGTGTGCCCGCAGGTGCACTGTACCTAGTAAAACTAAATAATTCAAGCATTTATGGAGAACAGCCAGTATCTGAAATATCATTAGCTCTAACATCGAGATCCTATGGACATGTTGAGCTATTTTATGCCCTCCATGTACTTATTAGTTATGACCAGTGGTCATTTGTGTAATTTGGTGTGACTAGCATGAGTATTATCCTATTATATATGCAGGCAATATAGCTGACAGAAAAATAACAGGACTGTATTTTATTAGCCTTTGGAAGAATTGTGTAAATGTTGCTGCAACACAGAAAGTCTGACAGAATTTGGTAAATTTCACATACGCATGCTCCATGTGTACAAGGGGCCTTACAAAAAAAATCAATTTGTTTCTATCGTTGACCTATTTGCTGTGAGGTTGGGTTGAATTGTGCTTTACAGCTTGATAAAGAACTTGATAAAAATGCCGGGCCTGCAATATTGCCCCAAAAGCAAAGCGGCTTCATAAAATCTAACCAGATCTGCTTTGGGAGCATTGCTCTCTTTCATCAGTCAATTTCCTTTTAAATTGGAAACCCAGCTACATAGCTTGGTTTGACTACTGCAATACCTGAGCTTTTCTTGTCTTGGTTTGCTCATTGTTTTATAGAGATAGCTAAATGAGCCATGGCACATTGGAATCTCTATCCATGCAAGTAAAAAGAACAGAATGATCAGGTTCCTGCTAAATCCCTGTTATAAAGAGGATAAAAGGAACAGTGTAGACACCAATCTTTGTTTCTCTGTAACTTTGAGCTCTACTGTGACAAATAGAATCCTCCTGTGTGCATGATGCCTTCAATGATTCAGATTCTACTCATAGCTATATATGCTTTTCTTTGCATTACACTGGGAGGTAAGTTCTTTTTCACTATGTCTGAGAAAGGGATTTTCAGAAGGATTTGTGCACATCATTTCTTGTGACATATATTCAGGGCATCAAAAGAGGCAGGAGCCCGTTACAATGCTAAATAAAAACACAGGTCAGCATATGGGAATCTCAGGGAAATTGTATTCCATTAGACACTGCTGTGTTTGTCAGTGTTTGAACTCTCAGTATCAGACTCCAGAAAAGTGACTTCCTTTGATTATATCATGTGTCAAAAAGCTGAGACACATTGTCTGTGGATGAAGCTGTTTGAGATTTCCAGATATTTCAAGCTAATCCAGAAGCATCTTTTGCTCTCAGGAAAACATTTTCCTTCTGGTCCACATTTCATCCCAAAGTGACAAAGAATTACCCTGGAGCACTGTAAAAGATTTGCAGTGAGGTGCAGGTTGCAAACACAGTTGTAACTACTGCTGCTACTCATAACACCAGCAAAGACAGAGGTGAAGAGAATTTGAGATAGAGGTAAGTGCTATCTTAATTCCACTATTGAATGGTGAGATCCAGAGAATGAAAACACTGGAGAATTTCTTGTCCAACTGGAGAAATTAAGTAAAACTATTCCCTGAGGTCTTTAGCCCACAAATATGATAAGCCACTCTTTTCCAGGTCAACTGGTGGAATCATTTCATTGAATTTTTCCATTGAGAGGAGAAAGACAACTAGATATTCATTTTGGTAGGAAAGTTAATATTGAGAGTCTTTCCATTTGCACGATACAGAAAACTGAAAGCCATCCTCCCCCTCCCCCAAACCTTGAAAGCTATCCTTCCCCTCCCCCCCCAAAAAAAAAATCCCATGAGAGGTTCTGAAATCTGACATATTTATGCCTGATGGCATAAGATGAGGAATCATTTATTCTAGTTTTTGTAACTGTGATAACAACACTATATGTTTCTGAACTAACATTATATACAGGTTGAGGCTCTCTTATTTGGAATTCAGAAATCCAAAATATTCCAAAATCCAAAAATTGTCCACCAGGGTGATTGAGGAAGTGACACCTTTGCTTTTTGACAGTTCAGTGTACACAAATTTTTGTTTCATGTACAGAATTAATAAAAAAATACCTTCAGGCAATGTGTATAAAGTATATATGAATAAACAAATTCCATGTTTAGTCTTGGGTTCCCTCTCCAAGATATCTCATTATGTATATGCAAATATTCCAAAATGCAAACAAACAAACATCTTTCATAATCCAAAATATTTCTGATCCTAAGCATTATGGACAAGAAAGACTCAAACTCTATTGCCAATATCATCTTCAAATTCATTTTGTCACAGCTGCCTCTATACATGAGAATGAAAGGAGCAAAGATAGTCATTAGTAGGAAATATCCAAGGCAAATGAATCAATTACTTTGTGATATGATGCATGGTTCAGTGAATGGACCCTAACAAATTACATTGGAAATTAACTTTGGATTTAACTGTGATCTGTAAGTTCTAGTGGGGTCAGTATATTCATGGGTAAGAACTGGTTCTTGCACTATATTTCCTTTTTCCTTCACCATCTCTTTTAATTGCTTTAACCAACCAATAATAATATTGGCTAGAATTTGCTATCACAATTATGGATGCATAATCAACATTTACATAACAGTAACTAATTTGTATTCAAGGTCTCTATGTATTTGTGATTGCTACAGTCATAAATGTCCTTCAGTCCTGTTTTATCAAGCAGAAGCCAGCATGAAGTATAGAGGCTATATAGCAGTAATTTCTTCTCTTGATCAGTGCAAAGCATACTGATGTCTCCACTTCTCTCCTGTCAGTGATCTCTCGTATGAGGAGGAATTGAGACAGAGATCCTGCTTCTGATCATCACACCAGAGATCACTGGTGAGATTGGAAACATCACTATGCAATCAAAATGAGAACAGACCAATTACTCATCATGGTTGTTACCCAGTAAAGCAGAACTGTGTGGGATGGTTGAGTCAGGAGATGCTACAAGAGGGTGAAGCAGATGGGCAGAAAGGAGTGGCCAGAAGCTGCTTCCAGCCTGATCATCCTGGAGCCATGGTGAACATATGTGATGGCCTTGAGAGTGCCCCCTGCCATGGCCCCAAATAGGAACTGAAAAATCCGCTCCTTTTTGGGGTGATTTTGGGTTGTCTTAGGTCACACCAGGGTGGCCCCAGGGCAGCTTCCAGGCACTCCGGGGGCATGATATTATAGAATCATAGAGTTGGAAAGGACCATGAGGGCCATCCAGGTCAATTCCCAGCCCTGCAAGAACTCTCAATTGAAGCCCTTACTGTTAGGAAGTTCCTTCTAATGATGGGGTGGAATCTCTTTTCCTGGAGCTTGCATCCATTGTTCCAGGTCCTGTTCTCTGGAGCAGCAGAAAACAAGCTTGCTCCCTCTTCAATGTGACATCCCTTCAAGTATTTAAACAGGGCTATCATATCACCTCTTAACCTTCTCTTCTCCAGGCTAAACATTCCCAGCTCCCTAAATCGTTCCTCATAGGGCATGGTTTCCAGACCCTTCACCATTTTAGTCGCCCTCCTTTGGACCCGCTCCAGTTCCTCTACATCCACTATAGTTCTATTGATGCAGCCGAAAATTGCATTGGCCTTTTAGCTGCTGCATTGCACTGTTGACTCATCTTCAACTTGTGGTCTACTTGGACTCCTAGATCCTTTTCACATGTGGTCTCATTCAGCCAGGTATCCCCCATCCTGTATCTGTGCATTTCATTTTTCCTCCCTAAGTGCAGAACTTTACATTTCTCTGTGTTGAATTTCATTTTGTTAGCTTTGGCCCAGCTTTCTAGTCTATTTTGAATTTTGATCCTGTCCTCTGCGGTATTAGCTACTCCTCCTAATTTGATGTCATCTGCAAATTTGATAAGTAGGCTCTCAATAATTTCATCCAAGTCATTAATAAAGATATTGAATAGCACTGGACCGAGGACAGAACCCTGTGGGACCCCACTGGTCACTTCTCTCCAGGATGAAAAGGAACCATTGTTGAGCACCCTTTGGGTTCGGTCAGTCAACCAGTTACAAATCCATGTAACGGTTACCTTGTCTAGTCCACATTTTGCAAGCTTGTTTGCAAGAATGTCATGGAGAACCTTGTCAAAGCCCATACTGAAATCAAGATATACTACATCCACAGCATTCCCTTCATCTACCAAGCTGGTGATTATATATATATATATATATATATATATAAAAGAGGTCAGGTTTGTTTAGCATGACTTGTTTCTCTGAAACCCATGTTGCCTTTTTGTGATGATGGAATTATCTTCTAGATATCCCCAGACTCTCTGTTTAATAATCTGTTCTAGAATCTTTCCTGGCATTGATGTCAGACTAACTGGGTGATAATTTTTGGGATCCTCTTTTTCCCCTTTTTTGAAGATGGGCACAACGTTTGCCCTCCTCCAGTCTGCTGGGACTTCTGTTCTCCAGGATTTCTCAAAGATTATTGCCAATGGTTCCGATATTACATTTGACACTTCTTTCAAAACCCTTGGATGTAGTTCATCTGGCCCTGGAGACTTGTATTCATTTAAATTAACCAGATATTCCTGTACTATCGCTTTACTTATTCTGTGGACATATTGAGTGATTTTATACCCTCCATGTACTTATTAGTTATGACCAGTGGCCATTTAAGTAATTTGATGTAACTGCCATAAGTTCCATCCTACTATATATGCAGGCAATACAGTTGACAGAAGAATAACAGGGCCATATTTTCTTAGTCTTTGGAAGAATTGTGTAAATGTTGCTGCAACACAGAAAGTCTGGCAATATTTGGTAAATTTTGCATATGCTTGCCCCATGTGTACAAGGGGCCTATTTGCTGTGAGGTTGGGTTGAATTGTGCTTTACAGCTTGATAAAGAACTTGATAAAATGCTGGACCAGCAGTATTGTAGTGGCCCAAAAGCTAAGCAGTTCCATAACATCTAACCAGATCTGCTTTGGGAGCATTGCTCTCTCTCATCAGTCAATCTCCTTTTAAATTGGAAACCCAACTACATAGCTTGGTTTGGCTACCGCAATACTTGAACTTTTCTTGTCTTGGTTTGCTCATTGTTTTATAGAGATAGCTAAATGAGCCATGGCACATTGGAATCTCTATCCATGCAAGTAATAAGGACAGAATGATATCAGGTTCCTGCTACACCCCTGTTATAAAGGGGATAAAAGGAAGTGAGTAGACACCAATCTTTGTTTCTCTGTAACTTTGAGCTCTACTGTGACAAACAGAATCCTCCTGTATCCATGATGCCTTCAATGATTCAGATTTTACTCATAGCTACATCTGCTTTTCTCTGCATCACACTGGGAGGTAAGTTCTTTTTCACTATGTCTGAGAAAGGGATTTTCAGATGGATTTATACACATCATTTCTTTTGACATATATTCAGGGCATGATGTTATTACACAAATAACATCAAAAGAGAAAGACGCCAGTTGCAATGCCAAATAAAACACAAGTCATCACATGGGAATCTCAGGGAAATTGTATTCCATTAGACATTGCTGTGTGTGTCAGTGTTTGAACTCTCAGGATCAGACTCCAGAAAAGTGATTTCCTTTGATTATATCATGCCTCCTGCCATGGCCCCAAATAGGAACAGAAAAAAATTGGCTCCTTTTTGGTGTGGTTTTGGGCCACCTTATGCCATCCTAGGGTGGCCCCATGGCAGCTTTGAGGCACTCTGGGGGTGTGTGTCATGTAAACGCCATGCCCCCAGAGCAGCTGCAAGACCCCCCCTGTCTGCACGTCTGTTTTGGTCCTAAGTTAAGTATAATCAACTAAGTAGCTGTTCTTAGATCTTAGCTATTATCATTTATTACATAATATCTTCCTTCTTTCTCTTCAGCCAGCTGTGCAACATCATTCTCTCTTTCAATGCCCACACAAATCCTTTCACTCAGTTTGAAGATGAGCTTTCATGCACTTCTCAGAAGTTGCACTGTTTGTGAAATCCTAGGAGTTCTTCCAGTCTGAGTGGTGAACTCTCCTTCTTTGGAGGTTTCTAAACAGAGGCTGGATGGCCCTCTATCAAGGGGTGCTTTAATTCTGTGTTCCTGCATGGCAGGGGTTGGATTGGATGGCCCTTGAGGTCTCTTCCAACTCTGTGATTCTATGGTTCAGTCTCAAAGCTTGGGAATGGCCTTTGCCCAATCAGCTCATGTTGTTTCTGATTCCACAATCCCATATTGCTGGACATACAGAGTAATTATATGGCAGGGAATATGAAATATAGAACATTAATTCATTCTCCTCTTAGGCCCAAGATTGGAATTATTATAACCATAAGGATTACTCTTTTGAACCAGATGCCCTAAAATGTCGACATCATAGTACTTTTGAGACGTCAGGCACACCTCCTCAAATTTTTGAGTGTGAAGCTGACCCTGAAAAACACTTCTGCCATGCTATAAAGGTTTATCATGAGAAAGGTGAGAAACAACTTTCTTCTACTTGGGGCATAATTATGAAGTTGAGAACCTTCCCAGCATCAAACAACAAAATGGGAGCAAAGTTGGCTATGCAGATAACAGTAATTTTACCTATTGAGTCAATTCTTATCACTCTTAAAACCTTTTGCTATTGCACCCAAAAAGCCCAATTGTGTCAGCTGATTTTCATAAAAAGACATCTACAACAGTGTAGGTCAGTGTAGTTTTGGTACACTGATATCAAATTGGTAGGGAATTATTTTAAAAGCTGGCAATGCTACCAACATACTTGGGTGGCTAAACTGAAGGTAATTTACCAGCATAAGCCTTCTTGACCTGAATAAAGAGACAGTACTTTCTCCATTCTCTGCACACACTTTTGGAATGGAGAGTTGCTCTTCCAAGAAACACTCCAGATTCTAATAATTTGTCCCATTGCAACTGCAAGTGGTAACTTTACTTCCTCGCATCAAATAAAACTGTTTCAAACCACTTTAAGTGTTATGACTCTGTCATACAGAACCATGGGATTTGTAGAGTTTGAGGCACCAGAGAGTGCCAAGAGACCTAAATGAATACCTCACCAAACTACAAATCTCAGGATTCCACAGAATGGAGCCATGACATTTAAATTGGTGTCCAAATGGCTTTATTTCTTCAGTGTGGAAGAGCTGATGGTTTTTCACATTGTCTGGGCTCAAGCTACACATTTAGCCTCTTTCCTTTAAATAACAGCAGCAGCAGCAACAACAATTGAAGCATTCCCTGGTCATATAGTTATTGCCCATTCTTGCTACAGAGTTGTTCTTCTTAAGCTAAGAAGAGAATTGATGTAATCTTCAAGGCTTTTCCCCATATTTCTACCCATTGACAAAAGCTGTTTCTTTTTTCCCTGGAATTTTGCCAGAGATAACCAGCCGATAGCTCACAGATTGGCTGAAGTTCACTTTGAGTAGCACTGCTCTAGAGATCAATGGCAAACCTCAGTAGTCAAAACACTTCAGTGGTATCACTTTGAAAACTAGTAGGAGAAAGAAAATATATATCAAAACACTTACTCTTTTTCCCCCTGTCTCCATTTGTTCTTTACATCAATATCATAGGGCATCTCTTGGGGACAAATAAAAACTGCATGCTAAAAGAAGCTGCAAACTGCAACGTAAAAACAACTAACCCAAACAATGGAGAGAAGATGGAATATTTCTGCTGTGAGAATGAAGACTTCTGTAATGATCACATATAAACCACCCTGAAAACAACTTGAAGCTTCTCTTGGCACTGATATAATGTTCTTCTTCATGTATTCCTTTTTTTAAACCCACAGGGTGACCCCTGTTCAAATGCTGAGTCATCACTATTTAATTTTCAGTTTACTGTCATCATGCATATTATTTAAAGTTACGTCTGTATTTGTGTTCTTCCATTAGCAAGGAAGACAATACCTAACACACAATGCCATGTACCTTCAGTTCATAAAAATAAGAAGGAAAGTGACTAAGAAGGAAAGTGATCAGGAGGGCTTTAAACTGAGCTATGTGGGGGAGGGAGACAGCATTCTGGAAGGCAAAAGGGATGGAGAGAATAGTCAAAGTGGCACAGAGGGAATAATAATAATAATAATAATAATAATAAGATTTATTTCTATACCGCCCTTCCATAGATCAGGAACAAGGCAAACAGTGAAAGGACCCAAGAGTAGGAAGCAAAAAACCATGCAAAAGCAGCAAGACAGGAGGACACATGGTCTTAGATGTCTCTACACTAATGCACAAAGTATGGGAAATAAGCAGGATGAACTTGAACTCTTAGCACAACAAGGGAAATATGATATAATAGGCATCACTGAAACCTGGTGGGATGAGTCTCATGATTGGAATGTAGAAATAGAGGGATATAACCTTTTTAAAAGAAACAGGCCAAACAGGAAAGGAGGAGGAATAGCATTATATGTCAGGGATATTTACACCAGTGAAGAGATCCAGGAAGTCAATACTGGAAGTCAGGTGGAGAGCATCTGGATAAAAATTAAAGGAGAGGGAAATAACAGGGATGTTACTGTGGGAGTCTGCTACAGACCCCCAACTCAGGCAGAGGAATTGGATGATGCCTTTCTAGAACAGATGACAACACACTCAGAAAGGAGAGATGTAGTAGTGATGGGGGACTTCAACTATCCGGATATTTGCTGGATGTCAAACTCAGCCAAATCCTCAAGGTCTAGCAAATTCCTCACTTGCCTGGAAGACAATTTCATTGTCCAAAAGGTGGAAGAAGCAACAAGGGGATCAGCCATCTTAGATCTTATCTTAACCAACAGGGAAGACCTAGTTGATGGGGTGCAAGTGGTGGGATCCTTAGGTGGAAGTGACCATGTCCTCCTGGAGTTTGCTATACAGTGGAAAGATGAAGCTAGGCATAGTCAGACATGAATTCTAGACTTTAGGAGAGCTGATTTCAATAAACTTAGAGAAATATTGGGGGTGATCCCATGGTCAAGAATACTAAAAGAGAAGGGAGTTAAAGATGGATGGGAGTTCCTCAAAAGGGAGATACTGAAAGCACAATTTCAGACAGTCCCAATGAGGAAGAAAAATGGGAGATGTCTCAAGAAACCGGTATGGATGACTAAGGAACTTACAACTGAGCTAAGTTTTAAACGGAACATGTATAAAAAATGCAAAAATGGGAAAATCACCAAAGAGGAATTCAAACAAATAGCCAGCACATGTAGGGATAAAGTCAGAAAAGCTAAAGCGCAAAATGAACTCAGGCTTGCTAGAGAGGTTAAGAACAATAAAAAGGGCTTTTTTGGATATGTCCGCAGCAAAAGGAAGAAGGAAATGGTAGGACCACTGCGTGCAGAAGATGGCAAAATACTAACAGGGGACAGAGAAAAGGCAGAATTACTCAACACCTTCTTTGCTTCAGTCTTCTCAGAAAAGGCAAAAGGTGCTCAACCTGAGGACAGTGAAGAAGGGGACAGAGTGGGGGAATTTGAGCACAGAATAAGTAAAGAGACAGTACAGGAATACCTGGTTAATCTAAATGAATACAAATCTCCAGGACCAGATGAACTACATCCAAGGGTATTAAAAGAACTGGCAAAGGTGATATCGGAGCCATTGGCAATAATCTTTGAGAACTCCTGGAGAACAGGAGAAGTCCCAGAAGACTGGAGGAGGGCAAACGTTGTCCCCATCTTCAAAAAGGGAAAAAAAGAGGATACCAACAATTATCGTCCAGTTAGTCTGACATCAATACCAGGAAAGATTCTAGAGCAGATCATTAAGCAGAGAGTCTGTGAACATTTAGAAGCCAATGCCATAATCACAAAAAGCCAACATGGGTTTCAGAGAAACAGGTCATGCCAAACGAACCTGATCTCTTTTTTTGATAAAATTACCAGCTTGGTAGATGAAGGGAATGCTGTGGATATAGTTTACCTCGATTTCAGTAAGGCCTTTGACAAGGTTCCCCATGACATTCTTGCAAATAAGCTTGCAAAATGTGGGATAGACAAGTTAACTGTTACATGGATTTGTAATTGGTTGACTGGCCGAACTCAAAGGGTGTTCAACAATGGCTCCTTTTCATCCTGGAGAGAAGTGACCAGTGGGGTCCCACAGGGTTCTGTCCTGGGCCCAATGCTGTTCAACATCTTTATTAATGATTTGGATGACAGAATTGGGAGCATACTTATCAAATTTGCAGATGACACTAAACTAGGAGGAGTAGCTAATATCCCAGAGGACAGGATCAAAATTCAAAATGACCTGAATAGACTAGAAAGGTGGGCCAATGCTAACAAGATGAAATTCAACACAGAGAAATGTAAGGTTCTGCACTTAGGGAGGAAAAATGAAATGCACAGATATAAAATGGGGGACAGCTGGCTGAATGAGACCACATGTGAAAGGGATCTAGGAGTCCAAGTAGACCATAAGCTGAACATGAGTCAACAGTGCGATGCGGCAGCTAAAAAGGCCAATGCAATTTTAGGCTGCATCAATAGAAGTATAGTGTCAAGATCAAGGGAAGTAATAGTGCCACTCTATTCTGCTTTGGTCAGGCCCCACCTGGAATACTGTGTCCAGTTCTGGGCACCACAATTCAAAAAGGATGTTGAGAAACTGGAGCATGTCCAAAGGAGGGCAACTAAGATGGTGAAGGGACTGGAAACCATGCCCTATGAGGAACGCCTTAGGGAACTGGGGATGTTCAGCCTGGAGAAGAGAAGGCTAAGAGGTGATATGATAGCCCTGTTTAAATATTTGAAGGGATGTCATATTGAGGAGGGAGCAAGCTTGTTTTCTGCTGCTGCAGAGACTAGGACACGGAATAATGGATATAAATTGCAGGAAAAGAGATTCCACCTCAACATTAGGAGGAACTTCCTGACAGTAAGGGCTGTTCGACAGTGGAACACACTCCCTCGGAGTGTAGTGGAGTCTCCTTCCTTGGAGGCCTTTAAACAGAGGCTGGATGGTCATCTGTCAGGGATGCTTTGATTTGGAGGTCCTGCATGGCAGGGGGTTGGACTGGATGGCCCTTGTGGTCTCTTCCAACTCTATGATTCTATGATTCTATGACTACCTGCTAAGTTCCAAATGAAATACCTATATAACATAGTTGCCCTAATGCAGTTAGCAGATACAAGCATCTGGGTGGAAAATAGTTCAGGATAATGCTCTTTCATATGTTTTTGGCTTACGCTCTGAGTTCTTCTGGAAGGGATGTGGTCAGAGGATGGAGTGTGAATAACTTTGCTTATTATCTAACCTGACCTTCCCTATGTGTCTCCACAAAAATTGGGTCAGGAAGGGTTTAAGAGTCTGTATAGTGGAGCTTGCAGAGGAGGGTCAAAGGACCAAAGTAAGGCAGAAGCAATCATCTTCTTCCTTCAGTGTTTCAGATGCTGGTGCATTATATGTCCTTCCTTAAATAAAAAGACTCTCTGTTTGCATTCTGGAAAATCCATATGTTGGAAGGGTAGAAAAGTAAGTGAGTAACAACTCAGTGGTTGGGAGCTGCATTCTATAAGGTCCTTTTCACAGAAGGCACTTACTGCATGGATATCATTGCCAAACGTTCCAGAAGCGCGTAGGTGAGATCATCAGTCATGCTTCTGAAGTATCACTAAAGTGCATCCCGCTGTTCTGTCAACAAATTCTGTCAACTACTGTAGGAGAATCTTGCTCACCAGTAATGTAGTATATGTGACTGCAGAAAAAGCAATTCTACCTAAACGTTAGAAACAACCTCCTGTTTAAGGGCTGTTTAGTATAATGGAGTCTCTTTCATTAGATGTTTTTAAAGAGAGGCTGGATTGCTGTCTATGGGGTGTGTGTGCTTTGAGTGTGTCCGAGGGTATATCCAAAGGTTTTAATTATCACCTTTTTAAAAAATTGACAGAAAGTTTGTTTTGATTTGTAGTTGTTAACTTATCTCTATCTGCCTAAAGTGTAAAATCCTTGTCAGGCGCAATCTGCAGACTTCTACAATAATGGTATTTGGAGGGTCAAGAAACACTGAGGAAAATGTGTAAATCTAGACTACATAGAGGTAAGGTCCACCACTATGATTCCATGATTATATATAATTTCAGCAGTCACAATAGAGTTACACCAATGTCTACACCAACCACATAATCTGGGCCCAAGTTTTAGCATTATGCCCTGTACTAATCCTGGACTGACCAAGATGGTGACCACACACTCTGAGCTGAATCTGGTATGATGCCACATTGTTGTGCTCATGGGCCAGTCAGGACAAAAACCTTCTTGGCCCCACTGGCTCAGCCTCCTCAGTGTAGCTGTCACTGCTGCAGGCTTGCTGGCCAAGCAGCTCCCTATGAGAACCTGATTCTTGCCGCTGCTTCTGCTGAGGTGAGAATAGATCATCCATGTGATCAATGCAGAGGGGATAGAGTGGGCCCCTCCTTGTTGATCACATGATGGGGTGCCTCACTCTGATCTCAGCAGAAGTGATGGGAATGACTAGTCTCTCGCAAGTAGTTTCTTGGCTGGTGAGGCAGAGATGCTGACTCTGAAGAGTATCCATCCCCTTCCCTACACTGCTCAGCACAAAGTAAGTGAGATGGTACCACATTTGTTGTCTAGATAACTGAATCATGCTAAATTCGACCCAATCTCACTGTCCAAACAGCCAAGAGAACCTGAAGCACTCCAGTATTTTCTGGAAATTCCAGAGTAAACTATGGGTCATCTTAAACTGGAGTAATAACTTAAAACAGTGGTTTTGTTACTGATGTGGTGAGGTGTCTTCTAGCCAGATGGCACCAGGACCGGAGTGACTATAGACAAGCTCTGGGTTGCACAAAAATCTGGCATGCCTTTCCAGGGTTGTATGTAGTTGCAGATAGTTTGTCAGCTTTAGACCCTTGCACAACATCCTAAAAAACAGAAGCATTTGTGCAATTGTAGAGTCAGCATAACATGTGTTGCAGAACTCTGAAAGTACTCTTATGTACTTTCTTTAAAAAACAAAAAGCACAGACACTTACACAGTAATATTTACTCCAATATGAGATACCCAAAGAATTTCAACCCTGGTGTTTCCACCAGAGGTTTCTACTATTATTTCATACCTGTTTTGCACCTCTACATGTGGGTTTTATATTCCTGGCAAATTAAAGGCATGGGCTAAAAAGGAGTGGTTGTGTATTCAAGTGCTGAATGAAATAGGTAGCACAAATGATTCCCTTGCTGTGACCAAAATCTAAATGCTCTCCTTCCACAAAAATGGCTGCATGTATCTATCTGAAAAAGTCCCCACTTCTCAACTAGACCAACCTCTGTTATGAATGCTGGTTAAATGACATGCCAAAAAGGAAGAAAAAACATACCTTAAGAAATAAGGGTCTTCCTTTTCTGTGAAATACCTCAACCATAAATACTGATTTTGTAAGCACATACACATCATTATCATTATTTATTTATGTGGCATTATAAATGTGCATGGCACTCATGTACAAAAGAGAGAGAGAGAGAAGCAAAACAAAAATATCCCCCAACTTTCCTGCACAACTTTCATGTGAGATTAATGACATGCAGATATTCTTGAAAATGTCAACCAGTTTTTCTAGGGAACAAAAAAGCAGATCAGTGGCTCCATGTTTTTAAAGATTTTGTCTTGGTTTCTTTTTTATAGCAAAACATTAAATGTACCTGAACCAAACAGACAGGGGAAAGTCATGACAATTTTTTAAATTCCACTTGTAGTTAGTGAGAGCCATTGAGATGTTTTCTTGTTTTTTCTGAATGAAGATTCTGATTTAGACAGGAATTAAATTGGAGACTTTTCAAATCCCACAGTTCAGGGATGGTAATTTTTAACAAATGAAGAAAGCATGATGAAGCTCTATTGCCCATTTCATTGCCCTTTTGCTGCTCCAAGAGCAGGGTTTTATAATAAGTGTGGCTTAAAACTTTTTTTTCTCAAGCTAGATGGGTTAAATCAGTTTATTAGCACAAAGATATTTATGGTAGCATACAAACTTTATTTTGGAAATGACTACTTTTAAGCTGATGATCACTGTTTTTATGTTCTGCTGTTAAGCCTCTTTCAACTTCACTGTTTAAAGTCATTCCTTATTTCTCCCTTCCACTGTGTATGTATACACACACACACAAACTTGCAAACTGAAGCTAATGATTTGTGTATTTAATGAAATCAACTATGTCCATGAACATTCATGCCATAATAAATTGGTCCTTAAACTGCCTCAAAACTCTGTGGTTGGTTTTACTACAGCAACGTAATGTTGATTCTAATGTGGTACGTAAACCTCCTCTTCAGGTTATCAGATACCTGTGTCATATGGCTAGGACTTACAGTCTTAGGCAGTTTCTGCATGAACATGCTATTCTCCTTGCTAATTTTCATTTTGCTGCATCTAGGATTGCCATTTGCCCCAGAAAACCTGGAAAATCTCAGATTGAAAGGAGTAAAAATGTCCTAGCTGGCTGGACCAGTTGAAGAAGTAGATCCTGGGTTTCTTCTTTATTGCAGGCTTATGGGTAGGTTAAGATGTGGCAGTAGCAGTGAAACAGGAAACTGTGCAAGAAGATTCACACTGGTGGGAACCTCATCCTGCTCTAAAGGCTCCCGTTGCTACTGCATAGGCATAACATTACCACCTCATTGTTTCATTTCCTTCACACATTCCCTGTCAGGCCCAGAAGGTGGAAAAGAAAAGGAGGCAAGCAGAGACGGCCTTGTGTTATGTGGTGATTGTGTTGGTGACTTGAACCTAGGGCTAGCCAGTATGGCGGAACTTCACTTCTAAACAACCTCAGGAGAGTAAAGAGAGTTCTCTTTCTATTCACACCAACTAGGAGTTTAAAACAAACAAACAAACAAACAAACAAATAAAAGAGCTCTTAGCTTGGGAGTGGTACTGAGGTTGAAACATAATGGTAAAAAGTGCAATGATCAATGTGTTGAATTTTCAAAATAAAAATGCAAATTAATAATATGTACTGTATAATTATAATAATTTGGATAATATGCAAATTAGATCCCTTAATATGAGGGACTGGAATATGGCAACCCTAATACCAAATAAAACAAAAATGTGTGTTATAAGAACAGATAAGTTTATTTGTCATTTAATTTTATATTACCTGCAGTGGTCAAAGCTTCACATTCCAATTATTTCCACCACTGGATATTCTGGAAGCAGAATATCATCAGTATATAATATATACAAGATCACATTACAATCAATACACAAGAATTGCCATTAATGGATCCAATCTATTTCCTGTTGCAGACCATGTTTCCTTTTGCAGACCACGCTAAATATTCATCATTGAAATGGAAGATACTGTATTAAAACATAATCCCACTCTATCAATCCATCAATATTCTTAGTTTGTATAATAATAGGAATCAATATGGAGATAATTTTGCTTTGCCAGGGTTATCCGGTTTGATGGAAACTTATTGCAATTAAGCATACTGAGGAAAAAACCAGTTCAGAGTAGGGACAGGTCGGCATATATGAGACAAATATTTCCCGGCCTCACTTCACTAGGCCCACTGAATCAAGTACCTGTACTGAATTGTGAATAAACACATAGGTAAATCCTACTGATTCAATGGGTTTATACTAGTCAGGATGAATAGTAAGTTTCTAGACATCTTCTTTCTTGTTCACTGCCACACGCAAGCTCCACTCCAATAATGAAGAATTAACACCCTGCTAAATGATGTTTGTACTCTCTATCCTAGGAGTCAGACTGATGGAGCTTTGAGGAGAGTTTTTACCCATGAAAAGTGAGCATAGAACCATGTGATCTTCACACAAATCATAGAATTGTAGAGTTGGAAGAAACCACAAGGGCTATGCAGTCCAACCCCCTGCCATGCAGGAAATCACAATCAAAGCATCTCTGACAGATGGCCATCCAGCCTCTGTTTAAAGACCTCCAAGGAAGGAGACCCCACTACACTCTGAGGGAATGTGTTTCACTGTCGAATAGCACTTACTGTCAGAAAGGTCCTCATAATGTTTAGGTGGAATCTCTTTTCTTGCAGCTTGTATCCATTGTTCCATGTTCTATTCTCTGGAGCAGCAGAAACCAAGCTTGCTCCATTCTCAATGTAAAACCTCTTCAAATATTTAAGAGGGCTATGATAAAAACCTCTCTTCTCCAGGCTAAACATACCCAGCTCCCTAAGACTTTCTTCATAAGGCATGGTTTCTAGACCCTTCAACATTTTAGTTGTCCTCCTCTGGACACGTTCCAGTTTTATCAAAATCTTTTTTGAATTGTGGTGCCCAGAACTGGACACAGTATTCCAGCTGGGGCCTGACCAAGGCAGAAGAGAGTGGCACTATTACTTCCCTTGATCTTGGCATGGTATAGATGGCCCAAAAGGGCCATCCCCATGCCATGATTAGGGCTGGGGAGTGTATGGCATTTGCACGTTCCCCAGCCCTAACACATATGGACGGCACCATTTTTAAATGGCGCCGTGCATATGGGTGCACTGTCATGATGTCATAACATGCACTGTGTTTAGACGGTGCGGCACACACCTGACGCCATGGCACTGCTGGATGGCGCCTAAGGCGCCCTTTCAGCAGCACTGCAAGGAACTCCAAAACGGAGCTTCTTTTCAAAAAGCGCTTTTTTCCGCAGCAACCAGATTGCTGTGGGAACAAAGCAAAGGAGAAAGGGGCCAGGAGGCCCCTTTCTCCCTTGCCTCTGCCGTTCAGGCTGTCGTTGGGGCATGAAGCCCCAAGGATAGCCCTTTCCAGGCATGGAGAAGGGACGTTTTGCCCCTTTCCGCAGCCTGGATAAGTGCCCTGGGGCTGTCGGTGAGGCTGCCCTGGCTCCAATACAGCACTGAAAGGGGTGCCTACAGACCACCCTATACTTCTATTGATGCAGCCTAAAATAGCAGTGGTGTTTTTAGCGCTGTTGACTCATGTTCAACTTGTGGTCTACTAGGACTCCTAGATCCCTTTCACTCATTCAGCCAGGTGTCCCCCATACTATAGCTATGCATTTCATTTTTCCCCCCTAAGTTCAGTACCTTACATTTCTCTGTGTTGAAATACATTTTGTTAGCTTTCGCCCATCTTTCACCCTATTCAAGTTATTTTGCATTTTGATCCTGTCCTCTGGGGTATTAGCTATTCTTCCTAATTTTGTGCCATGTGCAAATTTGATATGCATGCCCTCTATTCTTTCATGTAAGTCTTTGATAATGATTTTGAATAGCACTGAGCCCAGGACAGAACCCTGTGGCACCCCACTGTTCACTTCTCTCCAGGATGAAGAGGAGCCATTGTTTTCTTTTCTTTTTTCCTCAGTCCATATTTGATTTATTTTGTTTTTTCAAAAATTATAAACTTCTGAATGGATCCCAGAATAGTATTCACAAAATTATAGAAACAGAAATACAAAACAGTGACATTGATAACATTAAAGACAAAAGGCATAAGAATGTCTGCTAAGCAGGTAACATATTACTAAAGCCATTACCAACCAAATGTTAATGCTAAATTAAATGTTAGTTCACACATTTAATGGGACTTCATTAGTCACAACTAATATGCACTGCATTGTGGGTCTGCAACACGTGATTTAGCCCATAAAATATAAAATGTGTGTATAAACAGGAACATTTACATGCACAGTGAAAAAAAATCATTAATTTAAGGGAAGAGTCTCAGCAGGAAGTGGCTATTTCCAACAAATGCTTATTCCAACTGTCCACTTGTGTCTATTACAGTAAAAACAAACAAACAAACAAACAAAAAACAAAAAACCAAGAACATTTTTTCTGACAAGACTTTCTGAGTAATAAATGCATTTGAAACTTTTGGGTGGTTTTTTCACTGTTCAAATCTTTATTTATTCAAATCTTTTTCAAATCAGTGTACATTTCTTTAAATATTCAACATTCATGTTTAAACATAAATACATATTTTCAGAAGAAAATTTAACAGTCTCTTAATATACTTTCTAGCTTTTACACTTGCTTATTTTCTCCACAGTTTAGATACTTCTTTCCATTTTTTTTCCATATTGTTGTGTTGTTGGTGTTTTATTTTTTTTTTTCATATATTGATAAAGTATCCCAAGTAGCCAGATCATTAACTTTTGTAATCCAATCTACAGATGGGGTTGTATTTTGTCTCCAAAATTTTGCATAAATTATGCGGGCTGCAGTTATCATATATAATAATGTGCTTATTTCATCCTGAATCAAGTTATCATTAATTATGTCAACTATATTTAGTAAAAATAATTCCAGTCTCAAGGGTCTATTTTTTTTAATACTTCTTTATTTTTATTTTTATGTATTACCACCCAGAATTTTTTGGCCTTTTCACAGTGCCACCACAAGTGGTACAATGTCGCTTTCTTATATCCACATTTCCAGCATTCATTCACCTTTCCCCTTTTTGTTTATTTTACCTAAATTCATTGGTGCTAAATACCATCTGTAGAAAAGTTTAAAGTAATTTTCCTTCAAACTGGAACATTTTGTAAACTTAAGATGTTTTGTCTACACGTTTTCCCAACTTTACAAAGTTATTTCATTACCTGTATTTTCTGCCCATTTAATCATATTAGTCTTGGTTGTTTCTTCTTACTGCTTTATCACACTAGGGGGCAAACAGCATTTTAACGAGAGTTAAACAGGAGTTAAACAGGAAATGCCCTATGTTTATCATAGGACATTTCCTGTTTAACTCTTGTTTAACTCTCGTTTAAATCCTGTTTGCCCCTAGTGTGATCATTGTCAAATCCAACAGAAATTTGTATATATATTTTATTAATTGCCCCTTTTCTCCAGTTATTATCTTATCAAATCTGGTTCTCTCTTTTTCTATTCCTTTCATCTTCATATCTTTTTTATAGTCAAGAGGAGCCATTGTTGAGAGCCCTTTGAGTTCAGCCAGTGAATCAATTACAATTCCATTGAACAGTTGTCTTGTCCAACCCACATTTTACTAGCTTCTTGGCAAGAATGTCATGGGGAACCTTGTGAAAGACCTCACTGAAATCAAGATATGCAATATCCGCAGCATTCCCTTCATCTACCAAGCTGGTAATATTATTAAAAAAAAAGAGATCAGATTAGTCTGGTGTGACTTGTTTCTCTGAAATCCATGTTGACTTTTTGTGATTATGGCGTTGCCTTCTAAATATTCACAGACTCCCTGTTTAATGATGTGCTCCAGAGTCTTTCCTGGTATTGATGTCAGACTGACTTGGCGATAATTGTTGGGATCCTCTCTTTTTCCCTTTTTGAAGATGGGGACAATGTTTGCCCTCCTCCAGTCTGCTGAGACTTCTCCTGTTCTTCAGAGTTCTGAAAGATTATTGCCAATGACTCTGGGATTACATTTGCCAGATCCTTTAATACCCTTGGATGTAGTTCATCTGGTGCCAGAGATTTAAATTTATTGATATTTACAAGGTATTCCTGTACTACCTCTTTACTTATTCTGTGCTGGATTTCCCCTATTGTGTTCTCTGATCCATTTACCTCAAGTTGAGCACCCTTTTCCTTTTGTGTGAAGACTGAGACAAAGGAAGTATTGAGTAATTCTGCCTTTTCTCTGTCCCCTGTTAGCTGTTTGCCATCTTCTCCACACAGTGGCCCTACCATTTCATTCTTCTCCTTCTTGCTGCGAACACACACCCAAAAGCCCTTTTTATTGTAACCTCTCTAGTGAGCCTGAGCTCATTCTGTGCTTTAGCTTTTCTGACTTTACCCCTACATGTGCTGGCTATTTGTTTGAATTCCTCTTTGGTGATTCCCCTCTTTTTCCATTTCTTATACATGCCCCATTTAAAACTTAGCTCCATTGAATGTTGATTAGTCATCCATCCTAGTTTCTTGAGACACCTCCCATTTTTCCTCCTGATTGAAATTGTTTGAAATTGTGTCTTTAGTATCTCCCTTTTTACAAACACTCATCCATCCTCAACTCCCTTCTCTTTTAGCATTCCTGACCATAGGATCACTCCCAGTATTTCTCTAAATTTACTGAAATCAGCTCTCCTAAAGTCTAGAATGTGTGTCTGACTATGACTGGTTTCTCCCTTCCACTGTATTACAAACTCCAGGAGAACATGGTCACTTCAACCTAAGGATCCCACCACTTGCACCCATCAACTAGGTCATCCCTGTTGGTTAAGATAAGATCTAAAATAGTTGATCCCCTTGTTGCCTCTTCCACCTTTTGGACAATGAAATTGTCTTCCAGGCAAGTAAGGAATTTGCTAGACCTTGAAGTTTTGGCTGAGTTTGACTTCCAGCAAATATCACAATAGTTGAAGTCACCCATCCCTACTTCATCTCTCCTTTCTAAGTGTGTGGTCATCCTTTCTAGAAAGGCACCATCCAATTCCTCAGTCTGACTTGGGGGTCTGTAGTCGACTCCCACAATAACATCCCTCTTGTTTCCCTCCCCTTTCATTTTTAACCAGATGCTCTCCAACTGGCTTCCAGAATATAAGTCCTGGATCTCTTCACAGGTGTAAACATATAGTGCTATTTCTCCTCCTTTCTTGTTTGTTCTAGTTCTCTTAAATAGGTTATACCCCTGTATTCCTACACTCCAATCATGAGACTCATCCCACCAGGTTTCAGTGATGCCTATTATATCATATTTGCTTTGTTGTGCTAGGAGTTTATCTTGTTTATTTCCCATTCTCTGTGCATCTGAGTAGAGACATCTAAGGCCTTGGGTTCTCTTCACTTGCTGCCTGTGTAAGGTTCCCCCCCCCCCCCATCTCACTGTTGGGTCCCTGCACTATTTGCCTTGTTCCCTCAGTAACAATTTGACAATTATCTCGAGCCCTTGATTAACTCCAGCCTTCCAAAATACTGTCTTCCCCCCCATATAACTGAGTTTAAATTTCTCCTGATCAAATAACTAAAAGTTAGACAAAGACAGCTGTACTGGTCAAATGAAGTTTCCTCCCTTGAGAAGGAAAAGCAATAAAGACATATAGCAAGCTTCCCTTTCCACTGCCTCTTAAAGCTAGGTTCTCTCAGGAAATCATTTTCTCTTATGTTCTAGAGTGTCGTGTTGGGATAAATAGTTCAATGAGACCCGAATCCTGGTAGTAGTTCCAACCAGAATAGAACCATTCAATTTATTGTTGAATTGTGAGTTTACACTTACATAAATCCTGCTGAACTTTCTAGAGCTGAACACTCACTGAAATCCATTTTCTTACTTTATATCTCTGTGTTAGAAAGTTGTATTAGACCCCACTGTGCTGAGAATGCACATAGCCTGGGAAATTATTAGGCTGGAAATGAAGTGACACCTAGTTATCTGAAATATATATATCAGGAGTCTGGTATTATCAAGAACACTAAAAACTATTAGAAAGCCAATGTTATTTTCAGAGAATGCTTACCAGCTGAAGTAGGTTTTGAACAGAGTGTGAAAGTAAATGAACTGTGTAAATCTTTATCTTTAAATAAAGCGATTGACTCAATTTGAATTATCCAAGCCATGGTCGGGTTTTTTTCATTATAAAATAAGTCATGTGTACTTTGTTCAATGTCCATACCTTGAACAATAGCCTAACATTTGCTACTGTTGTGTCTGAAGCTCAGGATTTAACCTCTCTTAGACTGAAGTCCATGCTGATCTTTGAACCTTGTCTTGAACTCCCAGAAAGTGAGGTATATGCTACATTTTACTTATCCAGAATAAACAAGTTAGTTTTCTTCTTATGCTATGTTATTATTTGCTATGTCATGTATCTTGGATTATTATGCTATACCACGTATCTTTGATTTTTTTGTACTTTTTATTCTTTATTATGTATTTTTCACTTTTTGTATAATTAATTTATTGTTATTATGTTTGCTGTGATGTAATGGGGGGTGTATTCTGTATTGTTGTATTTGCATTTGTATTTTTTGTTGCCTCTGCTTTCTAATCTGCCTTGATCCCACAAGGAAAAGGCAGAATATAGATGATTATCATGATGATCATGATGATGATGATGATGATGATGATGATGATCATCATCATCATCATCATCATCATCATCATCATCCCTTGCTTTACTTTAATAAATTTATTCACAAATAAATGGTGTTCATGTGTGAGTGAAGCAACTGACAGATTCACTCATGTTTTTTCTTGCACTATTTTATAATAGAGGGTGGTGAAATTGTTCAATTGTTTTTGAGTATGCTCAAGGACAATTTATGAGTTCCTGAAGCTTGAGAAATAAAGCTTTATCTCAGATGGAGGCTATTTTACTGAAAAGGCTTGTTTAAGCTTCCCCGAATCTCCAGGTTATCTGAGTTTTTGGTGGGTGCTGGAAATTTGGGGGTGCCCTGGTGAGTTATTTGTAATTCCTTTGCCCCTGGGAATCTTCAATACAAGAGAGGGTGTACATCTCCTAGCCTCTGATTTCTCTGCTGTCTACATTTCTTTTTTTTACATACCAATTAATTATTCTGATCTGTAATTGGTCATCCCATGGAAAATGCTGCCTTAGATGAATTCTGATATAAAGGAGAACTGGCTTCTCATAATATAAAAGAGAGGTGTGTGTTCCAAGAAATAGCCAACCTTTTTTGGGCTGTGAAATATTTGTATGGCCTTCTTCAGAGTTATTCACATACATACATAATTTTAAATGAGATGACAACTAAATATATACAAAAGTTTTATTGAATAGGATTACTCTGATGCATAAAATTTGGCCAGAACAACTGAAGCTCCAACATCCCTAGTCTGGCTGGGGGTGATTCAGAGGAAAGGAATTGGCAAAAAAAAAAAAAAAAAAGAAAGAAAAAGAAAGAAAAGAAAAGAAAAGAAAAGAAAAAAGACTAGACTGGAACGATCATGCACATTTCCATTTGTTAAGTATCTTCATGTTGGCACATCTTTGTAGACGTCATCATTGCAGAAGTCTTTATCATCACAGCAGTAGAATTCTGACCTAGAACCTTCTGAAATCGGGGAAATTGCTTTGACACCACACAGTGCAAACTCCCTTTTCGTACAGGTGTAATTGATAATGTTAAGCATCACTATGATGATAGTGGACAGAATGAAAAGAGAAAGAGAAAACAATTAAGCATTTCTATATATCTTTTTTTTCTTTGAGTGGATATTCCAAAATAATACCACTTCACCAATGTAACTGGTCTGAGGTTAGCTCAGGTACTGTCACCCAAAGGGGCTAAACAGACAACCCAAAAGAGGTGATTTTAGAATGGCTTGAAGGTGTGGTGTTTAAATGACACATGACTTAAAGCCAGCAGAAAAGTGCCCTTATGCACAGAAAAGCTGTTTAAAAAGAAGCAGTTTTTTTATGCTTCTCCCTGGCTTGAAGTCACATCATGTGGTCATGACATGAGCACTCCAGCTGCCTTGGGAGCTGGTGGTGTGGTTGGTGGGGTTTCAATGTGGCTTCAGAAAAGGCAGCTTCAAGCAACTTTTTCCTGCCCATCTGTTTCACCCTATAGAATCTTAGAATTAGAAGGCATCAGAAAAGCCATCTAGTATGTCCCCATGCCATGCAGGAATACATAAAGCACCTTTGAAAAGTGTCCATCTAATCTTTGTTTAAATACCTCCAAAGATGGAGGGTCCACCATCCTTCAAGGTAATCTATTCCAGCACACAAAGTATGTAGAGTTCGTTGAGTTAAAATGGTAAAAGTTTCTTTCTAATGTTTAGGTGGAATCTCTTTTCTTGTATTTTGAATCCATTGGTTCATGTTCTATTATCTTTACAAGCCAAAAACAAGCTGGCTAGAGATAATATGCAGGTATGCACAATATTTTGATGATAGAGCACACCCCTTTCACCTCCACCCTATTTGTTCAGGCTTCTTCTTTAGCTTCCACTCCATCTTCGAAATCATGGTTCCTTTCGGCCATCCTGTATTGTGTTGTTTAGAATCTTTTTGGTCATTTGCTGATTGGTTGAGGTTTTCAACTTTATTTCCACAGTCTGTACTTGTCCAGTTATGGTTGCCTTATATAAGTCACAAATCTCTTTAAGTAAATAAGGCAGTCCAGAACTGGAGCAGGACAATGAAAGCAGAATTTCCATCTTTGGAATTTCTCATCTTCCAAAGCTTGGAAAGGATTTCTTTTCAGAGAAAATATCCCAGAACCCCCATCCAGCATCGGCAGTATTGGGGGTTACAGTCCTGAAAACCAGTTTTCTAATTAGTGCTATTCCAAGCCAGCCAGTGTTTGGCAGGTAACTATATCCTTTTGGGGCATGGACAAGAAAAATACTGGAGTCCTGATGCACCATGGTTTATCTGACACTGTGTTTCACAGGAATGACCCACCACACCAAACATGTGAGCAGACGTTAGAGACATTAATCTCTCCAGTTCAAGACTGGAGAATCCTCCCACTGCTACCCTGTTTCCCCCCCAAAAAAGACATCTCCTAAAAAGAAGTCCTAGTAAAGTTTTTCCTGAATTGTTAAATATAAGGCCTCCCCTGAATGTAAGACCTAGCAAAGTTTTTGGATATAAATATATATACAGTATATAATAAATGTTCATTTTTTTGTTCAACAATAAATGTGAATTCTTCTCCATGGAAAAATAAGACATCCTCTGAAAATAAGACCTAGTGCATCATTGGGAGCAAAACTTAATATAAGACACTGTCTTATTTTCGGGAAAACACGGTATAGGCTTATTATTGTTATGTGCCTTCAAATTGCTTTCAACTTATAGTGGTCCTATCAAGTACTTCCTCTCTGATTAATGCATACAATTTCCTACATTGATAAAGTAGAAGCAATTCAGATTTTTTACCTTTGCCACGTACTTTATCATATTCCAATGCGGTACGGCAGGTGTGTGTTGCAGGGTCAATTTCACACTCAGTTGCAGGAGGAGGGGGAATAGGCCAGTTCTTATAATCTTTAAAAAGTCGACATTTCAGGGCATCTGTTATAAAAGAGAAATCCTCAGAGTTATAACAAATTCAATCTTGAACTTTACATGAGAATGAATGAGGGATTGAAAATGGAGTGCTATCTTGTTACATAATCTTACTCCATACATTAAACAGTGCAGAATCCTTAAAGAGGAAACAGTAGGGCTTTCTAGATAGCCCAAAAGAGGCGGTCTGGCTCCACTTTTTTTTTTTTTTTTTTGCTGCGGAGCTTCACCGCAGCAGCTAGATGCTGTGGTAAAGCTGCTTAGCAAAAAAGAAGTGGGAAAACCATGCTCCTTTTTTGCACCACAATTCTGGCACGATTTTCGGAAAAGGCACCATTTGGTGCCTTTGCGCCGCCACAACTGCGCAGCTCCATGTGGAAGCTGCAAAGTTGCAGCGGCGCCATTATGTACGCCATCTAAATGGCATTACGTAATAGCACCAGCGCCATTACGTACTAGGGTTTGTGAGCATGTGAACGCTACATGCACACAAACCCTAATGGCACCACCCAGGCACCTCTTAGTGCCCATCTAGATCAGGCAAGTGTTATCTGAAAGAACACAACAGATTACTAAGAGAGAGCATGTTTGAGGGGTGTAGTGAAGAGTAGGGATGTAAGAAGATTTTGAATCCAAACAAAAAAAGACTGAAATTTCCATGCTGTGCAATGCAGGTGCTCCAGTATGAGAAGCTGTGGGTTATGTAAAGGATTGGTTTGTTCCCCATGACATCAAAAACTCATCTTCTGATGCCCATTCATAGTATGTGAGCTGTAGCATAGCCAAAAATCTTATTTTGTCCCTCTTAGCCTTTTTGCTGCTTGTAGTGCAGATGCTTGTTAATATCAACCTGTCAGTTACATTACATCTAAAGGACTAGAGGTATGTATACATGTTGATATAAAAACTTTCCGAGATCCAGCATGGTGGAGTGGT
Organism: Urosaurus nigricauda; assembly: GCA_034509955.1. Classification (NCBI taxonomy): domain Eukaryota; kingdom Metazoa; phylum Chordata; class Lepidosauria; order Squamata; family Phrynosomatidae; genus Urosaurus; species Urosaurus nigricauda. The sequence goes on along the minus strand of JAOEGL010000001.1, from coordinate 351,066,622 downwards.
TTGAGCATTGGGCTACCACTCTGGAGACTAGGGTTCAATTCCTTTCTTGGCCAAGGAAACCCAGTGGGCAACATTGGGTGAGTCACAACATTCTCAGTTCTAAAAAAACCCAGAAACACAACACACACACACACACACACACATTAACTTTTGAAAAGAGAGTAGTGTTACCTTTCACTATAAAAAGAAGGATGGTAGGAATATAAAGGGACAATCTTTCTTGTGACACCTTTAAAACTATTGTAGTGGACAGATTTTATATTCAATATTTAGTTAATGTTATTCTTATGCAGAATGAACTAAAATAGCTGCTGAACCAAAGTTTAAAATGGCTGAAATTGGGGCTAAGTGAAGGTCTTTCAAGAAATGCTGAACAAACAGGAGAAAACAAGAAAATGTTTAGGTATAAGATGCCCTGTTACCCTAAGCAGAGATGTCATAGTGAAGTCAAACCATAAACATCAGATAAGTAAGAGTTGCAACTGTGTAATTGTGTGCAAAGGCTATGGGGAAAAGTAACTTTTGTAAAGTGGCCTGATGAGTCATAAGTGGGTTTTAATTATTCATCTGTTCGTTTGCCTGATTGCTTGAAATTTATTTGTTTACAGTTAAGATTGGCCAATAGAAAGCATTTTTGGAAATCCTTTGTGTAAAAACTATAAATCCCATCATCTTGTGTTATTCTTTGCCTCAGTCTGAATTTCCACTGGGGACTTTTGCTGGCAAAATAAACCTGAGTTCTCAATCAGATTTCTGGGTCCACTTGTCTCCTTCACTCTGTCATGCTGAGGAATGGGTAAGCAGTCTTAGCTGAACCCATTATCCATAACACTATAACGTTTAAAACTATAACTACCAAATCTAATGGCACATGTCTGACCGAAAAGAGCCTCTCCCCCACCAGCCAGCTCTCTAAGCTGCTTTTTGGCAACAAATGCTGAAAAGGAAGAGGAAACAGAAAAAGAAACTATCAATGGCAGCATCATATTCTCTTGTGTATACTGACCTCAGCTTCTCCTGAGGCTTTTCTGTAAAGTGAGATTATTATATGGGCTACATTATTTTTTCTTGACATTATTACTGGTCTCTGCTTTGTTTGCTTTTTTGATTGTTTGTTTGTTTACCAATTTTCATTACTTAACAGATCAGTTTTCTGTGGAAGGAGCTGTTTAGAACTACACAACTCATCACTGAGTGAGCCATAGTAAAAAGAACTTACCTCCAGGTGTGATACAGAAGAAAGCAGAGGAAACCAGGAGTATGATCTGAACCATGGGAGACAGTCTGGAATGTGAAGGATTATTTCTACGGCTGTTTTAAAGTAATGAATAGTGATCCCTGCTCACTTCCAGCAGAGTGAGTTGGCTTCTTCCTTTTATCCCCTCTTCAACATCCATATACAAGCACATTGGATATCATTTTGTACCTATTAATTGCATGCATAGAAATTTCAATGGGCCATGGAACCATAAACTGGTGGCTCACCTAGTGAGACTTTTTCTCCATCGGGCCTGAAGAAGGAGAGTCCTCCCTCTTTGCCAACTATCATCTTCTGGCCTAGAGGGAGTTAAGAAGAGCCCTCCCTCGAGTCCATCTGCCCTGGCCTGGGCCTCAGAGGGAGAGATGAACTGCTGGCCCTGATCCCCTTCCCCACCACCATTCCCTTCTCCTTTTGTGTCATTTTTTTTTTAGATTGTAAGCCTGAGGGCAGGAAACTAATTAAAATAATAATTGTAAGCTGCTCTGAGAGCCTTTAGGGCTGAAGGGTGGGGTATAAATACCATAAATAAATAAATAAAATGTTTATATCTGTAACAGTGGCAGAACTTGAGGCAATTTTTGAGTACCTTTCATTCTGTCTGGGACTGCAAACTTTTGCTTGGTAAAAGTAAAAGTAATATACTCTTTTTAACCAAACGTGTGCCATAGCTGAAGAGACTGCACTTGTACACTATCTCACCACATTTCCTTGTTTCTTTGTACAATATGTTTCAAAGAAACCCTCTTTCTTAAAAGTAGTGGGATATAATTATCCATCCTGGGTTATTGTTTACATGTTACTACTAGCATGTTACTACTACTTTTGTGTGTGTGAAAACAGAAAGACCCAGTATGTTGACATCCAAAACTTAATGTATAGAACTTGCCAGTTTTAATTTTGCTATTTCCCTACTCTGTGCTGCAGTTTAGATCTATATCTATCTATCTATCTATCTATCTTCTATCATATTTATACCCCATCATTCTCTTGGGATAACAGAATTATGTTCTAGGAGTTGTATCATAACAATTGCATGTGCTAATCTGTCAAGGACATGATATTATGAGCAAAGAGAATAGTCCCCAAACAAAAGTCTCCATCCTCCTCTGAGGGCATGGATGTAAGTGCATGTCTTTACATGGTAGAGAAAGCATGAGGAAAGCCTGGAAACTGCTTGTGTTATCTGTCAGAGAGCAATGAACTACTCAGAAGAAGGAGGAGGAGGAGGAGGAGGAAGAGGAGGAGGAGGAGGAGGAGGAGGAGGAGGAGGAGGAGGAGGAGGAGGTTTATTTATAACCCGCTCCTCTAATAGAATACTCGGAGCAGGGTACAACAAATTAAAAATTACAAGAATAAAACAGCAGTCAGATCCCTTCCCAACCTCCCCCCCCCCTTAAGACTAGATTAAACCAAAACTAGTTAAAACTGACATGAGTTAAAAAAATTTAAAATAATAAAAAATAAAGTGCAGTTGATGGGCAATTCGAGTGCAATCCCCAGTGGGTGGGATCAGAAGGTTTGAACAGAGGGACAGCTCCATTTACATTTTCATTTGCATTATTAGGGTCGGGGGTTGGTGATATATTATTCCCTCTTCAGGGGAAGGCCTGCCGGAAGAGATGCGTCTTTAAGGCCTTTTTAAAGCTGGTCAAAGATGTAATGAGACGCATCTCGTCCGGCAGGTCATTCCAAAGTTTAGGGGCGGTAGCTGAGACAGTCCTCTGGGAGGTTTGCGACAGCCTGGTTTTCATAGGCTTCAGCAGATTCCTCCCAGAGGACCGAAGTGTACGGGCTGGTTCATATGGGAAGAGGCGATCCCTAAGGTAAGATGGGCCTGAGCCATGTAGGGCTTTGAAGGTTAATACCAACCCCTTGTACTGTGCCCAGAAACTAATGGGCAGCCAGTGGAGAGCTTTAAGCACAGGTGTTATGTGATCTCTCCTTGATGTTCCTGTGATAAGCCTGGCTGCCATGTTCTGAACTAATTGAAGTTTCCAGGTTAGGCACAAGGGTAGCCCCATGTAGAGTGCATTACAGAAATCCAGATGAGAGGTTACTAGAGCATGTACCACAGATTCCAGGTCTTTCATATCCAGGAAAGGGCGCAGTTGGCATATCAGCTGAAGCTGATAGCAGGCACTCCTGACTACCACGTTCACCTGACTGGTCATGTGAAGCGATGAGTCAAGGAGTACCCCCAGACTGTGAACAGAGTCCTTAGAGGAGAGTGTGACTCCACCTAGGACTGGAAGGTGTATTCCCAAGCCTGGTTTCAGACCGGTAACTGTTAGTACCTCCTTTTTGTCTGGATTTAGCTTCAATCTGTTTTCCCTCATCCAGTCCATTACCACTGCAAGGCGGTCATTAAGAGGAGAGACGCCATCTGAAGTCTGAGCCGATGATCTGGTCATGGAGAGATATATCTGAGTGTCATCAGCGTACTGAAGACACTGAGCTCCATGCCTCCGAATGATCTCGCCCAGTGGCTTCATGTAAATATTAAATAGCATTGCGGACAGGATGACGCCCTGAGGGATGCCACAATTAAGCTCAATTTTGGAGAAGCAACTGTCCCCGAGCCTCATCCTTTGGGATCTGTCAGAGAGAAAAGATCGGAACCATTGAAGAGCAATGCCTCCGATTCCCAACTCCCTCAGCCGACCCAAAAGGATGGAATGATCTACTGTATCAAAAGCCACTGAAAGATCCAAGAGCACTAACAGGGTCACACTACCCCTGTCAATGCTCAAGCGAAGGTCGTCGGTTAGAGCAACCATGACAGTCTCCACTCCATGTCCTGTCCTGAAGCCGGTTTGAAATGGATCAAGATAATCGGCTTCATCCAAGACTGCCCGGAGTTGGGTGGTGACCGCCCTCTCGATCACCTTGCTTAAAAATGGGAGTAAGGACACTGGTCTGTAATTGTTTCTATCTAGGGGATCAAGGGAGGGCTTTTTCAGGAGGGGCTTGACCGCCGTCTCCTTAAGGCAAGATGGTAAAATGCCCTCCCTGAGGGATGCATTGATCGTATTCTGAAGAAACGTTCTCAGTGCGTTCCCTCCCTGAACAACCAGCCAAGATGGACAAGGATCAAGAGGGCAAGTCGTCTTCCGCATACTTCCAAGTAGCTTGTCCATGTCATCGGTACTTACAGATTGAAACTCATCCAGTAATGTGACAGCAATGGAGTTGCTAGACGCCTCATTTATAGGATCTGGAGAAAAGATGGTGTCCAAGTCGGCTCTTATCCGAGAGATTTTATCTGCGAAGAAGTTATTAAACGCATCGCAGCAGGCTGTCGTAGGGTTAAGAAGGGGATTTGGTGCAGGGGGAACCTGCGTCAGCTCCCCTACCACCCTAAACAGTTCCGCTGGGCGAGACTCTGCAGACGCAATGCGTGCAGAGCAAAAAGATTTCCGCACTGCACGCAAAGCCTCCCGATAGGCGCGAAGATGCTGCCTATGGCGAGTCTTGTCGGATAGGAGTCGAGTCTTCCTGTTAATCAAATTCATTTAGAAGACAATCATCAAGATCATATATCTTGTTTGTGGTGTACGTGTATGTGTCCCTCTGCCTCATTCCACTCTTCACTTACTGCTCTTCAGCTCAGTTGCCCATGCCTGTAGCCATATAGTGGCCTATGGAGGGTATGGGCAGCCAGAAATTTCTACCTAGGTTCCTACAGCCGGGCACACAAGCAAAATATCCTGGACCTGATAACAAGGACCACTCTTGAGATCAGCTCTGGGGCCCTGTGTCTGGGAATGCTGCCAACGGACAGCCAATAAGAGTATCAGTAAATGGTAAACAAAAGCCAAGCTGTACAGTAATAAGGAAGCAATTCCGAAAGCAACAATACCAGCCCAGTCTCCAATAGAGCAAACCAAAAGCCAGTCCAAAATTCAGTGTTCCAGAGAGCAGTTCAGCAAGTCCAGTCCAGGATCAAGAGTTCTAGAGAGTAGGTCAATAAGTCCAGTCCAAGGTCTAGGCAACAAGGAATTCAGCAACAAGGTCCAAGGGAGTGAGAAAGAGCAGAGTTCCCCAAAGGAAAGCAGATAGACTCTGACGACGGGGTTTGGTCTCTGCCAGGTGTTTTTATCAGGCCAGCTCCCTTATCGCAGCTAATGGGTGATTAATGAGCTTTCCTCAGCAAACCTTCGAGAACACTGAAGGCACACCCTTTCTGTTCTCCTTTGGCTGAAGGTGGGTACCTCAATGTCCTGCTGACCTATGTCTCCCAGCCCTGAAATCTTTGCTGGGGAAAAGCTGGTCTGCTGAGCCACAGAGTCCACTGGAGGAGACACAACAGAGCTAGGACCTGGCTGAGCTAACTCTATTGGGGCTGGGAGAGCAGAGCTAGGACCTGGCAGGGCAGAGCTGGGGTCTGGCAGGGCAGAGCTAGGGCCTGGCTCAGCCTCAGGTGCCACCTGCACCTAAAGAGTGAAGTCATACTCCTTGTCTTTTGAGCCATACTTGTCTTTTGAGTCCACCTCTTGACTGGCCATGACACCCTGCATGTTTTCCTGCTGATAAAAACAACTGATTTGGAAAGCATGAGAAATAGGCATGAGATCTATTCTTGTGGAAACACATATACGCTATGACCACAAGATTATAGTCTTTTGAATGGACTACAGAAACATGTTTTTATAACTGTTCTTCTTTTAAAGAATCATATGGCTGTCTTCTTTTGGTACTATAATAGATTTTAACCATGGTCCAAAACACACAGCAGAAATAATCCAGTTTGAGACTGCTTTAACTGCCCTGGCTCAATGATAGGGTATTCTGGGAGCTGTAGTTTTGTGTGACATTTAGCCATCTCTGTCAGAGAGCTTTGGGGCCAGTTCCCAAGATTCCCTAGCACTGATCCATGGCAGTTAAAGCAGTCTCAAACTTGATTATTTCTGCAGTGTGTTTTAGACCCATGTTCTTGTTCTTATTTATTGTATTGAATTTATAGTACATTATTCTTCATAATCTTACTATTTGTATTACTAAATGTTTTTATTCTGTCAAATGGTATGCATACCAGATGTGTGGGCTGCATAAACCATCACAGTATTTTAAGAAATTAAAACTACATAAAATACCCTTCCAGTTGGTTGGTAAATAGAAGCATGCCAGTTTAGATGAACTTTGGATATAATATTAATAATAATAATAATAATAATAATAATAATAATAATAATAAATTATTTATATACCGCCTTTCCAAAAAAGATCAAAGTGGTTTACACAAGTGGATAAACAAATACACAAAATACATACATGATTTATATAAACAAATAAATTAAATTTCTAAATAATATCCTTCAGGCAAGCCCTGATGGAGCTGGGCCTGCCTCTTCTCTCCCTCCCAAGCCGGAGGATGGCAGATATGGGCTAACTATTAGTTGTGAAGGCATTTATAATGGAGAGCCCTAATAAGAATGTTTGCATATTGAGAATCATATTATGGCATAATTGATGTCAGTATTTGCAAAGGGGCTTGACAGACTGCTCAAAAAGAAGCCACCCCTTTCTGCTGTGGAGAGATGCCACAGCCCCCAAACTATGTGGCATCCCTCAGCAGTAAAAAGAACCCAGTTCTTCCAGGTTCTTTATGCAGCACCCATCTTATGTCACGAGTGTGCCATTGCTGCACTCATGACATCAGTGACACACAATGATGTGCAGCAGTGCTGCACAGCAGTGATGTCATTATGGCATCACCTCTATGGATGGGATGCCGCCATGATGACATCACCATTACATACTAGGGTTCCAGACTGTGAAGTTGCTGCGCAGTCTAGAACCCTAGTATCACTGCCGCCACACTGCTTTTGGAGCATCTGTATCGGCTCAAAGTTGCACACAAAAAGTTCTGCATGTAGGAGACTTATGGTTAGTCAATAATCATTGTTGGGCATGACAGTACTATATCTATCACAATTTTTAGTGGATATTACTATTTGCTATATCTGTTTGTATGAGATTCCTGCCTGGTAGCATTTTGAAGTGAAAACAAGTTCAAAATATCATAAAAGCCTTCATTCTCATGCAGAGTGAACCCTAGTTCATTTTCATAGTCCCAAAGAGGAAACTCTGAAGACAACGGGTCTGCCAATTTTCAGCTTGGCAGAAAATCTCCTCTGTCATATTCTGGGATTGGCCAGGAAACATAATTCTCTTTTGAACAAATGTGCACATTCCTCACATTCCGTGTATTTCTAAGACCATGCTTTTTAAAATGAAGAATGTATCATCTGCCACAACAGTGCATTGTACTAATGCAATCCCCACCCAAATTTACCCATGCACTTGTTGGGGTTGTCCATCCATAACTAGACACAGTGAACTTTGGGGACTTGACCACATGTGTGAGTATGAAATAGATGTCCTCAGTCTTCCTGTGAGCTTGAATGGATGGCAGCTGGATGTTGCAGCTGTAGCCATTTCAGTTCCTATAGTCAGGTAAATCACACTGTGGATGGGGTTGTATATCTTGCTGATATTATATGGGAGAAAACAGCCAGAGACTTACTGTCAGTTTGGTGCTGTTAATGTTGTGTTGAAACAATTAAAAAGTAATTCAACCAGCTTCATGCAGGTAGTGATATATATTTCTCTCTTCATTCTTCCCATCTCTGCATTGAGGTTGGGTGGGGTGGCGGTGGGGGTGGGGTAAGGAATATTAATACTCTTTTTGCTCCTCTGTAGAGAGTGAGAAATGTCAACATGGTCACCTCTCACAGAGAAGCAAACCATTCCTGACAAATTCCCAAAGAATGAGGGCTATAAAACATTCAGCTGGCATTCTCTCCCTCTTCCTGCAATTAGTAGTGTGAACCATAAAACTCTGTTCACAGTATCTAACAAGGAAGGGTGGCATGTGTTTACAATGATTTCCCTCCCTTTTCCCTGCCTGCAGCCTAATGGAGTATTCAGATTGTCTTGACTAACACAATTAAATACAGGGAATCATGTGATTCTACTGTAGCTGTGTATGCTTATGTACAATGTTAGATGCATGTGACATACAAAGGTGTATATCTACTTTTATGACTTTATGCTATAATGGATCTTTTGTGGTGACTGGAGAGTGCCATCTTTCCCTTCTATGGTGTCTATCTGTGTTTATCTTTAGAACTGAATTCCTCCATCCTATCCTGCAGATCAGTGGAGTCAGATGGCCTTGATTGCGACTCATACAAGTAAAATGAATAGCTGATGCTATGGGCTGAAACAGATGGCCCTGAAGATGGATGGCTCCAATCTGCCTTGAAGCCAGCTGGAAAAGGAGCAGAAAAGATCCTTCTTCAGCTGGCAAAAAGACATGGCCACATAACGACTTCAAGCTGCTTATGTTGGGGCAGCAGCCCAGCTTCTGGTCGGCTTCAAGGTGCAGCATCTAAACACTGTGAATTGATAGAGGAGGAGTAGGTAACACCCCAGGGGACAGGATCAAAATTCAAAATAATGTGGATAGATTAGAACGATGGGCCAAAACTAACAAAATGAACTTCAACGGGGAGAAATGTAAGATACTGCACTTAGGTAGAAAAAAATGAAATGCATTGATATAGGATGGGGAACACCTGGCTTAAGGAGACTATGTGTGAAAGCAATCTAGTAGACCACAAATTGAACATAAGTCAACAGTGTGATGCAACAGATAAAAAAGCCAATGCTATTTTAGGTGGTACCAATAGAAGTATAGTGTCTAAACCCAGGGAAGTAATAGTTCCCCTCTATTCTGCCTCAGTCAGGCCTTACCTGGAATACTGTGTCCAGTTTTGGGCACTACAATTCAAAAAGGATGTTGAGAAACTGGAGTGTGTCCAAAGCAGGGAGACTAAAATGGTGAAGGGCCTGGAAACCATACATTGTGAGTAAAGACTTAGGGAGCTGGGTATGTTTAGTCTGGAAAAGGCATGGTTAAGAGGTGATATGATAACTCTGTTTAAGTCTTTGATGAGGGGTCATATTGAGGAGGAAGCAAGCTTGTTCTTTGCTGCTACAGAGAACAGGACCCAAAAAATGCATGCAAGCTCCAGGAAAAGAGATTCCACCTCAACATTAGGAGGAACTTCCTGACAATAAGGGCTGTTCGACAGTGGATCAAACTCCTTCAGAGTGTGGTTGAGTCTCCTTCCTTGGAGGTCTTTAAACAGAGGCTGGATGACCATCTGTTGGGGATGCCCCTTAGAGTCCTTTTAAATTGTGTGGACAATGTTCCTCCTTTTAGTTCTTCAATGAATTATGAGCAAACACTACATGGAGCACCCTGTATTCATTAGAGGAACAAAATGAAATACTAGTAGGCAATTAAATCAAAATCATGGATAAAGTATCTGAGATAATACTGAGTTAAGACTATAGGGATATAATGTCACTGAAGAGGAGCCAGCATGATGTTGTAGTTTGTGCATTGGACTAGGACTCTGGGGAATAGGATTCAAATCCCTGCTTGACCATGAAAACCCACTGGGTGTCCTTACACAGGTCACATTCTCTCAGCCTCAGAGGATTCCAATGACAAACTTCCTCTGAAGAAATGAGCCAAGAATATCCTATGATAACATCTCCTTAAGGTAAGTGTAAGTCTGAAACAACTTGAAGGCAAACAACACCACACAATGTCATTCCAAACATCAAGACAGTCCTGAGGAAAAATAAATCAGTACATGATCTGAAAAACATTAAACAACATCTTCCATGATATAAATAAATAGTCACCAATAACCTACATCAACTATTTAGTTATGCACGCACAACAAAGTAACGTTTGCTGGCCTAACCCACCCAAACTTAACTTACCTGCCAGGGACAGCAATGAACGGGAAGTAAAAGTTTTCTGAAGTTTCAACCAAAGTACTGAGAGGCTGTAGTTTCCAGCCCTCTCCTGCCAGTGGACTAGGTTGAGATGAGGAATTGTGATAATGGTCATGCTTCTGATTGTTGCAGCATTGGTGGCTTGCAGGAGGGGCTGGAAATGTCATCTTCCTTTAGCCCCAATTGGCACCTGAAGAGACCCCTTTCAATGAATATAGGTGCTGGCTGCTGAAATGGGTTTGAGGGTGCATTTAGAATTGAGGTGAGGATGCCATGAGCATAACTATGAAGTGTTATTAATGCAGAGCAGCTAAGAGTCTTTAACTTTAGGTTACAAATTCACAACTGGGATACAGAATCAAAACTATTATTATTTTATAAGAAGGGGTCTTATATCCGGTGTGGAAATTAAACAGACATTGTATTAATTATATTGGAAATGAAAAGAACAACACACACAAACACCGAGAAAGCGAGAAATATCATACGGGTAATATATTATTTATTTATTTTCATTTTTATGCTGCTTTTCTCCAAAAAAAGTAACTCAAGGCAGCTCACAAGATAAAACACCTTAAAAACAGTTTTAAAACAATTTAAAATAACAGAGTTAAAACAGTATAAAATTAAGATTTAAAGCATACAAGCATTCAAGAATATAATCTATTTAATTTTAAATGTATTAAAGTAACTTTCCAAAGTTACAGTAAAAGCTTTGCACAGACCAAGGATCTTTATTACTACAAATACAAGTTCCAAAACCAGAAATCCTTTGCTTGCAAAAACAAGCAGACAAAAACCCAAGAACAAAATAGAATGTTTGGAGAAGATTTCACTCCCCTTTGATTTTTCCACATTCTGTAGTGTTACATCCAGAAATGGAGAGGGACTGGATTGTTACCACTTGGTGCACAATAGATTCTCATACCATTTAAGGTACAGAATAGTTTTATTGTGTCAAAGAAGCTAAACAAAAGAAGTAAAATTTGATGGATGCCTAACTATTCTCCACCCTTGCTGTGACAAGCCTGTATAAGGTCTGATTTACCCAGAAATTAAATTATTATTATTATTATTATTATTATTATTATTTCTTACCCACCCCTCTGTCAAAACAATCAGGGCGGGGTACAACAGATTAAAAAACAATTACAGTTAAAATGTCCCAAGAATCCCATCCTCAGCCACCCTCCTCTTAAATTAGAATTAAACTAACAAGAATTAAAATCAAGTTATTATTATATAAAAATAAAAATAAAACAACATATCACACATATTAAAACCCATAGTGCTGGCCACAGCATAGGGTAACCTCAGAATGTGAGGAGCCAGGGAATTGGCTGGAAGGTTTTTGGAGCCGGGAAGATTATAGGGTTTCTGGGAAGGCCTGCCGGAAGAGATGCTTCTTTAGAGCTGTTTTGAAGCAGTCTAACAATGTAATAAGATGGATCTCGTCCAGCAGGCCATTCCATAGCAGAATTTACATAAGAAGTTACTTGGAGTCTATGTACAGTTCCAATGCCATGTGGACATAGATTAAATGCATCTGTTTTGGGAAGGTTTGAGAGCATCATGACTATAGAGCCAGCAGAGCAAGTGTGTGAGAAAACTGTGCAGAAGCACTAATCATTATTGGGTTGTTAAAATCATTGCATTATGAACGTCTGTAGCATTGTCTGGGTATTTGTCAGATCTTATAGACTAGGCAAGCAGGGCAAGCCAGATAAGAAAACAAGGGGGTAATTGTAACTTTGAAGCTTCTCAAGATATCTGAAGCTGAGAGGAAATAAGCCATCCATAAGAAAACCATTACTCAGACTTTCTACAAAAATGCGATTTGAGGAAGAATGGTGAGAAGAAAATCATAGCTGATTTTTCCATGTCAAAATCTGTTTTGAGTTGGCAAAAAGCATGTAGGAGGCACAGCAAACATGTGAAAATGTTCTCTTGTATTAGGAGAAGAAAATTAAACTTTGGAGCCTTGGCACAAAATATTTTTTATGGTGCAGAGCCAACAAGTACTTTATCACACCAGACTCATAAGGCACCAGAATTGTGTTAGTCTAGGAAACCCAAATATACCGGGTTGGGGCCAGTTATTATCTCACAGATCTTCCAAAGTGCCATGGTGCTGCTTTTGTTCTGTCCTCAATCTTCTGCACACCAACCAAAGCCCTACCTCCCTGTCCTATACCCTTCCTAGCATGGCTTTCAGTCTGGTTTTTTTTTTTTTTAACTATATATATCATCATTTTAGCACAGCCATATGATCATGGCAATCCATGAAGCTTAAAAGGAATTTTAAAAAAGAAATTGAAAAAATAGCTTGCTTAGGAATAGTGAGGGCAAGGGGGGAAGGACAGAATCTTACTGATTTGCACCACATGACTGCCTGCATATTGCAATTGCTTCAGGAGGAACTTGTCACCTGTGTATCTACAGTGGGGAAGCAATGCAATCGGGAGACATTGACAGGTTTTGACCTTCAATGAAATACAGCAGGCCAGGAACAGATAGGCTACAGGCCAGCTAGCAGACAGACCAGCTAGTGAACAGACCCCATAGCGAAGCATGGTGGTGGTAGCATCATATGAGTTTATCATACGATGGAATTTGGGGGTAAAATGCAATGGCAATCCGAACGCAATCATGGGGTTTCACGTTATTGTATATTAGAGTATCTCACACAATTTCAGGCAATGGGAAGTCATTCAGAACGCAATCATGGGTTTTACGTTATTTCGTACTAGAGTATCTCACACAATTTTGGGCAATGGGGGGTCATTTTTGGGAAATGGGAAGTCATTCTGAACACATTCCAAATGCAATCAGATTTCACGTAAATTTGCTAAAGTAGCGAATTCCCATAATTGTGAATTGGCTCCATTCGCAATTGAGAGAAATTCCTCCCATGTGATAAACTCCATATTGTGTGGAAACTTTCCCTTTGGAGAGCCAGGGAACCTTGTTGTTAATTAGATAGAGCTAAACATAGGACAATTTTAGAGGGAACTCTGTTTCAGTATGCAGAAGAGCTGAGACTAGGGTGGAAATTCAGCTACCAGCAAGAAAAAATGTTCTAAACACACAGTCAAACTAAGACTGGTAGTGGTTGTTAACTGCTGTCCAGCTGAGTTAGACTTATGGCAACCCTATGAATGACACCCTTCATTACAAAAAATGACGCTGTTATTACATGACATGTTTGGATTGAATTAGAGGACCTTTGGTCATCCCTTCCAGTTCTAATGTTTCATGAATGGAGGCAGATTTAGATTTAACCTCCAAGTCAGACTATCATCATCAACCCTGTTCAGGTCTTGTAGAGTCAGGGCCGTGACTTACTTGACACAGTCTTTTTCTACTATCTTCTACTCTACCAAAAATTATTGTCTTAGCAAACATGATTCACCAGAGTCTGCTCATGATACGTCCAAAATAAAATAGTCTCAGTTGGCTTCTAAGGAGAGTTCAGGCATGAGTTGTTGTAGGGCCCATTATTTAGTCTTTTTGGCAGTCCCCAGTATCCCTAGAACTCTTTTGCAGCCCCACATTTCAAATATTTTCTTGTTCCATGCCTTCTGACCTGGGAATGTCATTTCCCAGTAGTATCTCTTGTTTCATTTTGGATTATCTCATCATAGAGTTTTCATCGTAAAAGACTTTCCATAGGGGTTCACCATGCCTTCTGCTGCACAGTAGTAACATGTGTTAGCTGTGCTATCACTGCCATTGTCTTCGAGAGATTCCCCTACCAGTGTTATATCCCACCCACCCACACAACTACTACTACTACTACTACTGCCCAGTAGCTGTTTGGCACATTTTGTCTGGATCCTGACATGAGACACCCAACCAGTACTAGTGTGTCAAATCAATTGTTTGTCTCGTTTGTGAAGTGCCTGGTGAGACTGTTTTGAAATAATTCTCATTACTAAAGACTGCATTCTTTTTATTATTTCTCCCTCCCTCTGAGGTGAGACACAGATCTTTATTGAAAAATTGCCGAATAAGGAAAGAGGACATCCACACATTTACGGCTGAAATTAGCACCTATACATGTATTTACATATACAGGTGCTAATTTCATTTGCATTACAGAGCTTCCTTTGAAGCTTCTTAACCTTTCAAAGCAAAAGCAATTAGAACAACATGGCAAAAAGAGGTGTCTCAGCTTTGTCAGTCTCTCAACACTCTCTCAGTCTCAGGGGGAGATAATGACAAAACTCCCTTGAAGTTCTGAACCCTTGCTTTCAGAATCTGTAATTCCATGCATTAATCTTATGCATGCAAGTAGCACCGGAATCAGGGCTGTACACACAGCCCCTAAGGGGTGGCATGATGCCACCCTTTCCTAGCTGGATCAGGGCTGCGGCAACAACATGTTGTGGACCCGATCTGGCCTTTCCAGGCTCCTTTTTGCACCCTGTAAAAGGCACCATAGCTGCATTGCCGTGGCTTGGTGGAGCTCCTTTGGCACTGCGTCATATGGACACAGTGCCGGAGGAGCACTCTGATACCACACACCATGTGGAGCCAGGCATGGCATCAAGCCTACCTGGGAATGGAGTTGGGGCATGCATCATATGGACGTGATGCCCCGATTCCACACCAAGGCCAGCCTTAATGGCCGGTCTGAACAGGGTGTCGGTTAGTGCAAGATTAAATGTGACATTTTGTCATCTGAAAAGGGCATTTTGAACAAAATGTATCACAATTAAAATGTCAAAAGGAAATTTGGCAGAAGTTCAAAGAACTTTCCTCAGCTTGAAACAACTGCCTGGAAGTCACACAGAGAGAGAGAACAATTTTGGTTTCACTCCCAACAAGGAATCTTAGAGTTGGAAGGGACTCTAAAAGGCCATCCAGTCCAACTGTAAGATGTTGGTGTTTTCAAAGGCATCAAACTGCATTATTGCCTAAGATTTGTAGTTTGCCTAAGGATCATGGAGTTTGGTTGGCAAGGAGGGTTAAGAACATCAGGGGAGTTTTGCCATTGCCTGAGAGAGTGTGACCTGCCCGAGGGATTCCATGGCTGCAGAGAGATTTGAGCCCTGATCTCCTGGTAATTAGATGAGGTGTTGAACCTGGTCTGCGACACCAAACTACAAACCCCAGGTTAAATCTAAATCTGCCTCAATTCATGGAATTTAGAGCTAGAAGGGACCACCAAAGTTCATCTAATCCAACTCAAACCAGCAGAGGGAGTTGGACTAGATGACCTCAGGGATCCCTTCCAAATGCTAGGATTTTTCCATAGAAGACTTCCTGCCTGGAAGAAGAGAGTTCCTACTTCATCCCTTTCTCTTCTGTGAGAATTTGAATGGGAGAGCAGGAGGAGAAACGGGAGGAGATATTAAACTAGCCAACACCACCTACACATGAAATGTTCCCTCCTTTTGTTCACAATCTTTTTACAAAACAAAGAGGCAATATAGACCGCCTAAAAGGGGCAGTCTGTACCCACCCCTTTAAGCGTTGAGATGGGGCCAAGGCTACTGCACCAGCAACCTCAGAGGCCCCATCCCGCTGCTTTGGAAGGCCACAGGGAAGTGGCAAACTGCCACTTCCCCGCAGCCTGAAAGCACGGTGCAGCGGACGCCCTGGGCACCCACTGCACCCCGCTATCCCTGTCATTAGTGAGGGGGAAAAGGTGCTGCCGCTGTGGCGCCTTTCTTCCCCAGGTCCTTGGTGCGGCAGTTTAAAGGCCACAGCAAAGACCCGCACCAAAAAAAGATCATTGCGTCATGGCATGCACAGCATATCTAAACGCTGTGTGCGCCATGACACTACTATGGCATGCCTGTATGGACACACCATTTTTACATGGCAGCGCCCATACACTTTAGGGTTAGAGAGGGTGCAGACGTTGCACCCTCCCTAAACCTAAAGACACCCCAAAGAGCCCTAAAGGCACCACATTTTGCGCGTCTAGATCAGACCAAAGCTGTGTACAAAGATGAGGGAGGCTATTTTTAGGACATCACTATAACAAAGGAAATAACCAATGTAAGCCTCTGGTAAGATCCTGTGGTAACACCCAATCTGAGTGGTAGCTTTGCTTATGCAAAATATACAAATCCTGGCAATTGAATTGTCAGCTCAAAGGTCCCCATCCCTTCACTTCATTTACAAATGATTAAAAAAGTAATTCTTACTTATTAGTCAAGAAGTTCCAATATTTTCTGCTTTTAAAAGAGCTTATGAAAACATCAAATAACAAATATCTTGTGTGTTCAGCGAATATTGGCAAGAATTCTTTACATCACTACCTAACAGCAGCACTGCTGTCTGCTGTCATCATCAGCCTCTTGCCTCATAGGAGCATTCAAACCCACTACTGTGGAAAGATAGTGCCCACTCCTATGCTAGAATCAAAAAACAATATGGTTTTGATCTGCATATTTATCAAATAATTTTCATATAAGAAACTGTTCCTTTAAAAATTCACATTTCAAACAAACAAACACAAACAAAGTATACATCTTTGCTTGGTTAAAGGATAATTATTTTAGCTCTGGAAATGTCAGTGTATTCAAAAGTGTTTTGATTCATATAAATTTTTGCAGTTTTTCTACATGAATGTGATTGAATAATTGCATAGTGACTTGCAAAATTACTGTGATATGAATGTATAACTTTTTAAACTTTTCAAAAAACTTCTAAAATCTTGTATAAAAAAGAATCAATTTCTTTTTATTGTGATCTAGCAAATCACAGCATCTAGCAAGTCTAAAATGGCGTTGCACTCGTAAAACTTTTTTGGTTTTGAAATTAAACATACCTCAATGTAACTTTACATTTCTAGTAAGTATTTCTTTCAGATTTTCCTTGAATTAGAAATCTGAAATCCTTGCCATTGCCATGTGATTTGAGAAAACCCACACCAAATACTACCTAGTATGCCTTCTATCAGATGGCAATTTGGAGATATTATAATTATTATCAATATTTGCATTTCATTCAAAACATGAGCATTGCAATGTTTTCCATTTCTACAACTACATTGTGAATGATTGTAATTCCCTTAATAACCTGAGGTGAAAGGATTTTAGGTTGCGGGCAACAATGCAAACCTGCCAACATTCAGTTTCCAAATAAAACTGACAATATTATTTAGATATTTTGTCTTAAATCCAGTTCATGCTATTGGATAGCCTTTCTTCAATCATTCTGGTCAGCTGCTGACTACTCTACCAAAATTCTTGAATGATGCAGTTCCTTGTCTACTAAGGATATCTTTTATTCAAAGCTTACAGTCACATATAATACAATCAGTACCTGGACTGAGAAATTAATATTGAGGGATGGTATGAGAGTTAGAAATACTCCTCTCTCTATATATTTTTTTAAAAATGTAGAATTGTAAATGAAATAGTAATTTGGGTCCTTGTAAATTCATGGAACCTCACAGGCAAACATGATTTCTATTTAAAAGCTTGGCAAAAGGAATCACAATAATCTCAGCACAAAACAAAATGAAGACATGTGCATGTATTTATTTATTTATTGGATGTGTGTTTTGTCTTTTGCTCCAAAACAGGGCTCAAGGTAGCTCACGGGAAAATTAAATTACAATCTTTCATGCAGGGTAACTTGCATAACACAAGCTACTTTCAAATTTTCTAAAGATTTTGATTGCAAAAGTCTTCTTCATCACAACAGGTTACTACAATACGTACATTTTGTATTTGATAATCATTTGTTTCGCCACAATTGCCACCACGCCTTCCCACGCAGTCTCGATCGATCATAATTAAGTCTCCATCTAGAAAGAGGTTGAGAAAAGGGAGAAAACAGACATTCAGTGTTGTGTTTTTTTCCCCGCTTTAAATCAACAAATGTGAACTAGACAAGGTATACTGAAATAATTTCTTCTCAAAAGTTGCAAAAGTGACAAATTTGCAAAAAGAAATGTTAAATGCAGAAATTACAACTGGAGAAATTAAGGAGATGATTGGCAAACTTAAAAATTGGAAATCCCCAGGCCTGGATGGCCTTACAGCAAAATATTATAAAACTTTTGAGGAAGAGTTATTAGAACCAATGAAAAAATTTTTAAATGCAATTGTGAGGGAAGTAATACTGGGTTCTTGGGGAAAGACTCTTTAATTCCGAAGGAAGGGAAAGATGATCAACTAGTATGTAATTACAGGCTAATTTCATTACTAAATAATTATTAGCGGAAAGAATGAAAAAATACTTGTCCAAAGTGATTAAAAGCGACCAAAATGGATTTCTGCCAGGAAGGCAGATAAGAAATAATATAAGAACAATGCAGAAAAAGTGTCAATCTCAACTGGAAAATCATGATAAAGCTTTTGAAACAAATGGATATAGGTGAGAATTTCTTACATACTATGAGAAGAATATAAAATATTCAGTTGGCATGTCTTAAAATTAACGGAGAGCTTACAAAGGAATTTCAGGTACATAAAGAAACAAGACAGGGGTGTCCTTTGTCGCCTTTATTGTTTATGTTAGTGTTAGAATTTTTTTTTAAACCAGATCAGGAAAAATGCTAAGATAAAAGGACTAAAAGTAAAGGGAGAGGAAATAAAAGTAAGAGCATATGCCAATGATGTTGTGGTTATATTGGAGGACCCTATTAAAAATATAGAATATCGTATGTGTCAACTTAATAATTTTGGTAGGTTTTCAGGCTTCAGAATAAATAAAGGGAAGTCCAGTATAATAATGAAGAATTTAACCAAAAAAGAAGAAGAGGTACTGAAACAAAAGTCTGGCTGTCAGATTGGAAACAAAATAAAATACTTAGGCATTTGGCTTACTAAGAACAATACCAATTTGTACGATAAAATAATATGTAAAAAGATTAGAGAAGAACTAAATCGATGGAATAAATTAAATTTATCCATTTTAGGAAAAGTTGCTGCAATAAAAATGGACATTCTCCCTAAAATATTATTTCTGTTGATAAACTTACCAATAGAGATTAAACAAAAAACAATGAATGAGTGGAATAAGGAATTACGGAAGTTTATTTGGAAGGGAGGTAAAGCTAGGATCAAATGGAATAATCTGAAAGAAAGCAAGGAAAAAGGAGGATGTGCATTGCTGGATTTTAATGACTACAGATGGGCTTACAACATGTTGTGGATACAGTAATGGATTAAGCTTGAGGACAGACAAATGTTAAGTTTTGAAGGAGCAGAATTACGCTTTGGTTGGCACGCATATGTGTGGTATAATAAAGCATCGGTAAATAGGGATTTCTATAACAACCCAATAAGGTGTGCCTTAATGAAGACTTGGACAACTATTAAAAACAAATTCAATGTGAAAATACCATTTTGGGTGTCCCCACAAGAGGCCTTCTTTAGCAGATGGGAAAAGAAGACAAGTTGGTTAACATAGGACTCTTTCAAACGGGGAGGAATTTCTCCCAACTCCGAATGGAGCCAATGCGGATTTATGTAAATTCGCTTGTTTAGCGAATTTACATGAACCCCTGCTCCGTTCAGAATTACTTCCCATTACCCGAAATTAACCCCCTCCTGCCCGAATTTGCATGCGAAGCTTTCATTTGCAATAAGGTAAAACCCATGATTGCATTCGAATTGGCTTCCCTCTTGCCCGAATTTGCATGTGAAGAGTTAATTTGCAATAACATAAAACCCATGATTGCATTCGAATTTACCTTAAATTATACTTCCAATTTAGCCTTGTATGAAAGAGTCCATTAAGATCTAACTACCTTTAATGAAAAAAAAAAGAGGTTACTTTAAAAACTAGAGAAATGCTGCAGGAAGAGGATAAGGAAATAAATTGGTATAATTACTTACAGATAAAATACAGATTTGATTTAGATAAAAAAAAAAACAGAGGGTATAAAATTGAATCAAATGGAGTTAGATGAAGTAATAATGAAACCAGATGTTAAATTTTTTTTTGAAATATTACAAACTGTTTATAAATAGAGAATTGGAGAAAGAGCCAATAAAACAATATATGATTGAGTGGGCAAAAGATTTTGGACATCCAAATCAGAAGTATAGGGAAAAGCCTGGAAGAGACCAATAAATTCACAAAATCTCAAGATTTAAAGGAAAATTTATTCAAAATAAGCAATAGATGGTACCATACACTGGTGAAATTTTTAAAAATGTTTAAATTAGAAAGCGATCTATGTTGGAGAGGCAATAAAGAGAAAGGCACAACGATATGTATGTGGTGAAAGTGTGATAAGATCAAGGTTTTCTGGGATAAAATACATAAAGCAATACAAGAAATCCTGAAGATAAGATTTTTTTAAAAAAAAACAGAGTTGTATTTATTAAATATGACTTCAGTAATAAGATTAGAGGAGGAGAAAAATGGTGGTAATACTATATTTAATCACTATAGGAAGAATAATGATAGCAAAGAATTGGGAATCAGAGACAGATTTAAATATAGAGGACTGGCTGTTAAAAATTAATGAAGCTCAAGAGATGGACAGATTGCCATATATGTTAGAAGCTAAGAGATTAGATAAATTGGAAGAGGAATGGTCACCAATTGTAACATTTTAGGAAAATAAGTGGAATATTGAGAAATAACTATTATTATAATTTTCCTGAAAACAGGTAGAAATAGGATGGATATCAGAGATATATTAAGTGATGCACAGAAAATATATAGAGGTAAGAATTATGTATTTTTTCAGGAAGAAGTGAATAAATTCAGGAAAATCAAAGTTATAGGTTGGAAACAAATAAGGAGAATACAGAAAATAGGCATTCTAAATACAGTATAAATAAGAAAAAAATAAAAGGAAATTTATTTTGGGGGTGGAATTGTATTTTTTTTCTCTTTTCTTTTTTTCCTCTTTTTCTGGGGTATATTTCAGAAATGTAAGAAATTTGAAATACTAGAGGAATTATAAAATAATTTACAAATTAAAGGAATGTAAAATTAAGATAGTGGGAAACAAACAAGAATAAGCGGGCAACATCTAGGGGATCCGGAAAAACTGGAAGCAAGAAAAGAAAATCCGAAGACAAAGGAAAGACAGAAGATTTGCTTTACATTTATATTTGTAAATATTATTAGAATGAACGTTTGTAATGACTTAATGATTAATAATGTACAAATATTTGTTTGTGGGAGTTTATGTCTTTTAAAAATTGAAGATATTTTAAAAATAAATAAATCAACGAATGCAAACTAGACAAGGTATACTGAAATAATTTCTTCTCATTGCAGGCTCAGATTTTAGCAGGCTACTCATACTTCCAACTTACTGATGAGATAAATAAAAGCCAATGCTGTGGAAGGATTTAATCCAGGCCTTTTTGGCCTAAGACTACCATGTTGTTCATGGAAACCAGTCAGATAATATGTAGGATGAATTCAGTTTATATTTATGCCACCAGTGATTGTTCTTTTATTCATGCCCTATCTTGTAGTGTGCACTAGCTAAAAAAAATAAAAATTCAGGATCCAGTTTCTCTTGGACCACTTTAGAGCAGTGGTCACTAAAGCTTTTTGGGCTACCATCCCTTTTCCTCTTGGGCAACAACCTTAGTGCCCTCCCCATCTATTTCTTGATGTTAAGTCTACTGTTCTACTGCAAATGTAAAACAACTAATTTCAGTTGCTGCTCCTTTTGTTCCTGGTTACCCTGGGAGTAGCACCCAAGCAGCTGGCTGAGCAGTGACCAAGAAGCTTCTTACCCATGCTGGCCTTGCAACAAAGAACAGTGCAGGAAACAGGCCTCTTGGTCGCTACTCAGCCACCTACTTGGTTGCTACACCCAGGGTCACCATGTGCAAAGGGAGAAGCTTCTGCGTGTTGAGGTAGAACTCTCAATACATCTTTATTGGGGTGGAGAAGGTTGCAGCCAGTGTGTATGTGGGGGGGGGGGGGAGAGAGATTACAAAGTCCCCATGCTCTGGACTGGAGAGAGACAGGTATGGAAAGGGTAAAGGAGGCTGTAGGAGCTGTTCCAAGATGAAGAACTCTATCCAAGAGCTCTGTCCCAGATACTCCTCCCCTCCTTCCCCAGATACATGACTTTCCGACACAGCTTGAGGTTTTCTCCACCACCATCACATTGTTTCTTCTGCTACCTCTTTTCTCAGCCTGTCTTTCAAAAGAAAGCAGGAGCAACAATGCAGCTCCTGCCTTCCAGCCAAGTCCTGGCAAAACTAGCTCAATCAGGGTCCCAAATGTGAAAGCTCCTTTTTGCTGTCCCTTTTCCTCTGCTGCCACATGCTCGAACTCCTCGTTCAGTGAGTCTGTCCCAAAATGGTAGCTTTCCAAGCCATAGAAGTGATGCCCTTCATATAAGCCTCATAAGAGCTTCCCAACTGCCACCACTAGTGAAAGATACAGATAAGGGAGTGAGCTTGCATGGGCAGGCAACAAAAGGAAGACCCTACCTCACAGCATGGGAATGGTTGTGTGGTGGTTTTTAGGGATCCAGAAAAGAGGTTTCATGTAACCTTCATTGCCACCACAGTCCTAAAGGCCACTGGTCCCCCTTCTCTTTCTTGCATCCCCCCCCTCCCTGTTCCCTCACAACTACCCTGTTGCCCCCTTTTACCCCCACTGACCCTTGTATCTTTCCACTGCCTCTGAAACGGCATAACACTCACTTTATGAATCACAATTTGAATTTGTGAGCCATTTCATTGGTTCATTGGGGAGGAGGAAAGAGAAATCTCATTTTATATAACTGCTAGGAGAGGCTTCTGGCCATACCTTCCTCAAGGTAAACCTGTGCTTCTCTGTGTGCCTTTTGATTGGGTAAGACCTTAAAATTTGAATTTGTGAGCCATTTCATTGGTTCATTGGGGAGGAGGAAAGAGAAATCTCATTTTAGGAGAGGCGCGCGCCTAATGGCGCGCGAATTTTTTCTTTTCATACTCATTTTTATATTTGATAGCCAAGGCAGGGGGGAAGTACAGAGGAGAAGGTAGCCTGAACACAGTGAGGACAAACTCATTCAATATTTATACTTTTCTTCCCACTATTCCCTTAAGGGGCTGTGGGGATTCAGAGGAAGTGAATCAGGGACTTGCCTCTAGAAGGAGCTAGCAGCCAGGAACTTTCTAGATACCTATAGGCCCAGTTGATTGAGCTCACTAACAGAGCTTGGGAACAAAGGCCAGCCACACAGGGATTTTTTACACTGGTGTTTTACAGGAGAAGCCCACAGTCTTGTTTCATTGCCTCCTTAAGACTTCTCACTATGGACACTGAGGGACCTGCAGCAGTCACCTGCAACACCTGTGGGATGTTTGTCTTCTTGCCTATAGATGTGGGGAACTTCACCTGCACCAAGTGCAAGTTGGTAGCCCTCTTAGAAGGAAGAGTTCAGCAGTTGGAGGCCCAGGTGTCAACACTTCAGCATCACAGAGAGCAGGAGGTTCTCTTGAACAGAAAGGACCAGATGGTCCTGGACAGGAAACACACAGAGAAAGTTGCTGAGGAAGAAGAGGTCACTTCACACACAAAAGAAGGAGATGGTTGGAGGAAAGTTACACGCAGAAGTAGGGAAACCACGGTTCGTTCTGTGAGCTTGCAGCTACAGAATCACTTTGAATCTCTCTCTGTTATCAGAGATGATGAGGAAAAGCAGCAGGGACAGACATCAGGGACAGAGCAGGGGAGACTGAGAGTACCACGAAAGGGAACAGCCGCTGCTAAGCCTCGGAGGAGGCGTGTGGTGGTTGTGGGGGACTCCTTGCTGAGGGGTACAGAAGCAGTGGTTTGTGGGCCTGACAAGATGTCTCGGGAGGTGTGTTGTCTCCCTGGGGCAAAGATCCATCATGTAACTGAGAGGCTGACAAGACTTGTCAAGCCTACTGATCAACACCCCTTTCTTCTGGTTCATGTGGGAACCAATGATACTGCAAGGCACAGCCTTCAGAATATCATAAGGGATTATGAGGCTCTAGGAAGGAAGCTGAAAGAGATGGATGCACAGGTTGTCATATCATCTCTTCTCCCAGTAGAAAGGCATGGTCCAGGAAGGGAGAAGAAAATAGCAGAGGTGAATAACTGGCTCCGTAGATGGTGCCGCCAAGAACAGTTTGGATTCTTGGATCATGGGCTGCGGTTCCATGAGGAGGGACTTCTGGCAAGGGATGGGCTGCATCTCACACCAGTTGGCAAAAACATTTTTGCCAAAAGTCTCAAAAATCTGATCAGGAGGGCTTTAAACTGAGTTATATGGGGGAGGGAGACATTATTTTGGAAGGCAAAAGGGCTGGAGAAAATAATCAAACTGACATAGAGGGAACAAGGCAAACAGTGCAAGGACCCAACAGTGGGAAGCAAAAAAAATTGCACAGGCAGCAAGTAAAGGGAACACATGTTCTTAGATGTCTCTACACTAATGCACAGAGTATGGGAAATAAACAGGATGAACTCGAACTCCTAGCACAACAGAGCAAATATGATATAATAGGCATCACTGAAACCTGGTGGGATGAGTCTCATGACTGGAATGTAGAAATAGAGGGATATAACCTTTTTAAGAGAAACAGGCCAAACAGGAAAGGAGGAGGAATAGCATTATATGTCAGGGATATTTACACCAGTGAAGAGATCCAGGAAGTCAATACTGGAAGCCAGGTGGAGAGCATCTGGATAAACATTAAAGGAGAGGGAAACAACAGGGATGTTACTGTGGGAGTCTACTACAGACCCCCGACTCAGGCAGAGGAATTGGATGATGCCTTTCTAGAACAGATGAGCACACACTCAGAAAGGAGAGATGTAGTAGTGATGGGGGACTTCAACTATCCGGATATTTGCTGGAAGTCAAACTCAGCCAAATCCTCAAGGTCTAGCAAATTCCTCACTTGCCTGGAAGACAATTTCATTGTCCAAAAGGTGGAAGAGACAACAAGGGGATCAACTATTTTAGATCTGATCTTAACCAACAGGGATGACCTAGTCAATGGGGTGCAAGTGGTTGGATCCTTAGGTGGAAGCGACCATGTTCTCCTGGAGTTTGTTATACAGCGGAAAGGGGAAGCCAGGCATAGTCAGACACGCATTCTAGACTTTAGGAGAGCTGATTTCAATAAACTTAGAGAAATACTGGGGGAGATCCCATGGTCAAGAAAACTAAAAGAGAAGGGAGTTCAAGACGGATGGGAGTTTCTCAAAAAGGAGATACTGAAGGCGCAATTTCAAACAGTTCCAATGAGGAAGAAAAATGGGAGGTGTCTCAAGAAGCCAGGATGGATGACTAAGGAACTTTCAACTGAGATAAGCCTTAAACAGAACATGTATAAGAAATGGAAAAATGGGGAAATCACGAAAGAGGAATTCAAACAAATAGCCAGCACATGTAGGGGTAAAGTCAGAAAAGCTAAAGCACATAATGAACTCAGGCTGGCTAGAGAGGTTAAGAACAACAAAAAGGGCTTTTTTGAGTATGTCCGAAGCAAAAGGAAGAAGAAGGAAACAGTAGGGCCACTGCGTGCAGAAGATGGCAAAATGCTCAAAGATGACAAAGAAAAGGCAGAATTACTCAACACCTTCTTTGCTTCAGTCTTCTCAGAAAAGGCAAAGGGTGGTCAACCTAAGGATAATGGAGCAGAAGACAGAATAGGGGAATCTCAGCACAGAATAAGTAAAGAGATAGTACAGGAATACCTGGTTAACCTAAATGAATATAAATCTCCAGGACCAGATGAACTACATCCTAGAGTATTAAAAGAACTGGCGAATGTAATATCGGAACCATTGGCAATAATCTTTGAGAACTCCTGGAGAACAGGAGAAGTCCCAGCAGACTGGAGGAGGGCAAACGTTGTGCCCATCTTCAAAAAGGGGAAAAAAGAGGATCCCAACAATTATCGTCCAGTTAGTCTGACATCAATTCCAGGAAAGATTCTAGAGCAGATCATTAAGCAGAGAGTCTGTGAACATTTAGAGGCCAATGCCATAATCACAAAAAGCCAACATGGGTTTCAGAGAAACAAGTCTTGCCAGACAAATCTGATCTCTTTTTTTGATAAAATTACCAGTTTGGTAGATGAAGGGAATGCTGTGGATATAGTATATCTTGATTTCAGTAAGGCCTTTGACAAGGTTCCCCATGACATTCTTGCAAACAAGCTCGTAAAATGTGGGCTAGACAAGGTAACCATTAGATGGATTTGTAACTGGTTGACTGACCGAACTCAAAGGGTGCTCAACAATGGCTCCCTTTCATCCTGGAAAGAAGTGACCAGTGGGGTCCCACAGGGTTCTGTCCTGGGCCCAGTGCTATTCAATATCTTTATTAATGACTTGGATGACAGAATTGGGGGCATACTTATCAAATTTGCAGATGACACCAAATTAGGAGGAGTAGCCAATACTCCAGAAGACAGGATTGAAATTCAGAATGACCTGAATAGACTAGAAAGCTGGGCCAACGCTAACAAAATGAAATTCAATGCGGAGAAATGTAAGGTTCTGCACCTAGGGAGGAAAAATGAAATGCACAGATATAGGATGGGGGACATCTGGCTGAATGAAACTATGTGTGAAAGGGATCTAGGAGTCCAAGTAGACCATAAGTTGAACATGAGTCAGCAGTGTGATGCAGCAGCTAAAAAGGCCAATGCTATTTTAGGTTGCATCAATAGAAGTATAGTGTCTAGATCAAAGGAAGTAATAGTGCCTCTCTATTCTGCTTTGGTGAGGCCCCACCTGGAATACTGTGTCCAGTTCTGGGCACCACAATTCAAAAAGGATGTGGAGAAACTGGAGCGGGTCCAAAGGAGGGCAACTAAGATGGTGAAGGGTCTGGAAACCATGCCCTATGAGGAACGACTTAGAGAGCTGGGGATGTTTAGCCTGGAGAAGAGAAGGTTAAGAGGTGATATGATAGCCCTGTTCAAATATTTGAAGGGATGTCATATTGAGGAGGAAGCAGGCTTGTTTTCTGCTGCTCCAGAGACCAGAACACGGAGCAATGGATGCAAGCTGCAGGAAAAGAGATTCCACCTCAACATTAGGAGGAACTTCCTGACAGTAAGGGCTGTTCGACGGTGGAACACACTCCCTCGGAGTGTGGTAGAGTCTCCATCCTTGGAGGTCTTTAAGCAGAGGCTGGATAGCCATCTGTCGGGGATGCTTTGACTGGGAGTTCCTGCATGGCAGGGGGTTGGACTGGATGGCCCTTGTGGTCTCTTCCAACTCTATGATTCTATGATTCTATGATTCTATGATTCTATGCTTTAGAGGTTCCCCAATTGACTCAGTGCTCAAATCAAAAACTTGATTCACAAAACCAAATTTTCATACCACTGGCTGTAATGCAAAACCAAGAAAAGGATATATTATTTCTGATCTTTACCAGAAATAAGATAAAGTATGCAGGTGTGATAGTTAGGAGCATGAAAAACTTTTACTCCAGTGGCATCACTAGGGTTGGTGTCAAAGAATAATCACAGAACATTTTCTGTTTAACTCTCATTTAACTCTTGTTTAAATCCTGTTTGCCCCAAATGTGATGAAGCAGTATGTGTGGTAACTCATGGCATTACCCCCCCCCCCCACCATTGACCTCCTCCCATAATCACACCTTAGTCATATTTTCTGTATTAACCTTATTCATAAATCATAATTTCTGCATATCACTGCATCTAATGGTAACAGTTGTAACATAAACAACTAGCACAACTAAAATTATATCTTTAAATTACAATATCATATACACAGCCTAAATTTATTTACATATGCATAGTTTCATGTGGTTAAAGTGAAAATTTGGTAAAAGCTCATATTTATAAAGAAAACTTAAAAGAATAAAAATATTTTTAAAAAGGAATTTTAAAAAATGAATTAAAAAAACCTGGTGCCTCTCCTTTCTCTTCTCACTGAGCCTCACCCCACTCACCCCACCTCTTACAAAATTTTAAAGGAAAAAAGGCAAATGCCACAGCCTATTATTGCTGAAACGTAGAGATTTGAAGAGTAGTAGTGTCAACCCAGAGAGTTGTTTGAGTGTTGGACTTTGACTCTCGAGACCAGGGTTGAGATCTTTTCTCAGCCATGGAAACCTACTGGATGACCTTGACCATGTCACACTCTCTCAGTCTCAGGAAAAAAAAACATGCCAAGAAAAGCCTGTGATAGGGTTGCCAGAAGTCAGGAATCACTTGAAGGCACAAAACAACAACAACAACAACAACGGTGTCACCCCTGTGAGAGTGTTACCTGGTGTGGTCCACACACCCCACTG
Organism: Urosaurus nigricauda; assembly: GCA_034509955.1. Lineage (NCBI taxonomy): Eukaryota > Metazoa > Chordata > Lepidosauria > Squamata > Phrynosomatidae > Urosaurus > Urosaurus nigricauda. The sequence goes on along the minus strand of JAOEGL010000001.1, from coordinate 351,038,345 downwards.
CTTTACTCTAGAGTGTATAGATGTGTGTCCCTGAATTCTTCTTACATTCCCATCCTTTACTCTTTTCTATAACTTTATGGTATTTTTTTTTAACTTAATGGATAGAAATTCTTGTCCATTTTTATTTATTTATTTTATTTCATTTATATGCTGCCTTTCTTCCAGAAGGGACTCAAGGTGGCTCACAGATTTTTATACACATTCTCCACATGATATTATAGAATCATAGAGTTGGAAGGGACCATGAGGGCCATCCAGGTCAATTTCCAGCCCTGCAAGAACTCTCAATTGAAGCATCCCTGACAGATGGCCATCCAGCCTCTGAGTAAAGACCTCCAAGGAAGGAGACTCCACCACAATCTGAGGGAGTGTGTTCCACTGACAAACAGCCCTTACTGTTAGGAAGTTCCTTCTAATGTTGAGGTTGAATCTCTTTTCCTGTAGCTTGCATCCATTGTTCCGGGTCCTGGTCTCTGGAGCAGCATAAAACAAGCTTGCTTCCTCCTCAATATGACATCCCTTCAAATATTTAAACAGGGCTATCATATCACCTCTTAACCTTCTCTTCTCCAGGTTAAACACCCTCAGCTCCCCAAATCATTCCTCATAGGACATGGTTTCCAGACCCTTCACCATTTTAGTTACCCTTCTTTGGACTCACTCCAATTTCTCAACATCCTTTTTGAACTGTGGTGCCCAGAACTGGACACTATGAAGATTTTCAAACCTGAAACGACCTTAAAAGATTCAGGCAGGGGGAGTGTGTGAACGTCTGGAGCGCTTCTGCAAATCACTTCTATATTGTCATGGAAACAGAAGATGCGAGGCTGAATCGCTTCAAGGGAGCTGCTTCCATCTGGATTCTCTCTTGATGCTTCCTTTGCGTCTAGAGGGAAGCAGCTCCCTTGAAGCGATTCAGCCTCGCAAAGAGGCATCTTCCGTTTCCATGACAATATAGGAGCGATTTGCTGAAGTGCTCCAGACATTCACACACTCCCCCTGCCTGAATCTTTTAAGGTCGTTTCAGGCACCTTTCTTCAACGTTTGAGCCAGGTTTGAAAATCTTCAATATTCCAGGTGGGGCCTGACCAAAGCAAGTCTGATTAAAACCTCCAAACAAGAAGATGCTACCATTCACCAAGGGAGTGTGCTCCACTGTCCAACATCAATCACTGACAGGAAATTTTTCCTAATATTGAAATGGAAAATAGTATAATTCAATGTGATACAATACAACACAACACAGCAAAACGTTGATTGAGATCAACTAGGGCACATCTCAGTCTGACATCCATGAAAAGTATATTTTATGGGCAGCAGCCACTTCAAGAACACAGCCATTTATTGGAATGGAAGGGGAGCATGGCAAAGAAATATACAGCAATGTTCCTATAGCAGGGCCATACAGCCATAGGGTACCTTCCCAGACCCCCAGTCACAATTCCAGCCTTTACAATGAACAAAAGAAAAAAAATATCAACTTAATGAAGGTGTAGGTTGGACTTGCACATGAGTAAGGCTACCAATGATAATGTAATATATTTTTACACAATTTCCCCTTTAATGTGTGCTTCTTTAATTGTGCACATTTTTGACATTTTTTTTTTCAAACAAAGCTTGCTTGAATTAGTATATAATGGACGAAAAGTCTTGCACACATGTGAATTTCTGAGACAAGACATCCTTTTAACCTTGTTCTAGTTTAATCTTATTTTAAGGGGTGGGAGGAGAGATTGGGATATAACATTTAAAATTGTACTTGTTTTTAAATTGTACCCCACCCCGATTGCTCATTCAGAGGGGCGGGTTATAAATTATTATTATTATTATTATTATTATTATTATTATTATTATTTGCCTTGTGATGAGTATGGGGTCAGATAGTGTTGATTACTCACACATTTCAAGAATATTTGACTCCATACTCGGGGGAGGTGGCCTCCACTCATCTATTTTCTTTACCTACAGGCTTGTTGCAGTGGAGGTCGGCACCCAATAAATCAAAGACATTAATGGCAGTAAAATGGCCATAACTTTATTTATAACAACAAACAACAAACAAATAGGGTTGGCCTCAAGCATGAGGTCTGGATTTGCACATCAACAACACCAAGGCTGAATGATGTGAGGTCGCTTGATCTTTAAGCATCGGGATGACATCGAGGCAAAGGCACACAACACCACAATTCCACAAATGCATTACTATCCAAACTGAGCCTCTAGTCACTGGGATATATTGTTGTGATGATGGGATGTCAACAACTCGCCCTGTATGTTTCCCGGGTCTGAAGGACTCCCGATCCAGTGCTCCCATGCACTGGAAACCAGCCCACCAGATCCATGACGTATGCTGCCGCCCCTTCCAAAGTTGTGACATAACAAACACCCTATCTGAGGGAGGGAGGGTGGGAGAGCCACTCAAAATCAAAAAGACACCGTCCTGGTGCCGCACGTGCACCTTTATAGGTCCCTTCATCAATGAGGGGCCTTGGAAAAGGTGCTAATCCCACCCTCCCAGAGGCCTGGCCAATGGGAGGGCCCAGAAAAGAGCAGGAGCCAATGGGCAGGAGGGAGCCTGGCCCCAGGGCTGCATGGGAACAGTAGTTCCCTGTGCCAAGCCAGGCTCCCCTTTCCCACGCAGCTAAACAGTCGGCATGCAAGCAGTTAATGCTGGGCAGGTAAAAGCCTACCAAACAAAGGAATGGTGCTCGGTCCCCACAGCAACTGCGCCAGCCTTGGTAAATTGGGTGGCGCCCTTTTTTAAAGCCAAACTGGTCTTGCCTCTTCATTTCCATACACATTGGCCAATGCCTTTGCTCACTAACAACCATAGTTAATACTGGACTTGCTACTTCATTTCCATACACAAAGTATTTTGAATTTGAATTGATATTCTCACATACCAATAACAGATATATGTCTGTCCTTGGTTTCCCCTCTACTATATGAATCTGACGAAGTAAACTGAAGCCTATGAAAGCTCGTGCTGCTAACTTCTTTATTTTAGTGAGTCTCAAAGGTGCTACATGTTCTCCCTAATATTCTCTCTCTGTTTTTGCAATTTATATAAAATGGCATACAAAGGCATTCCCTGTGCATTCTGGATTCTGCTTGCCTTGTATCCCTTGTAGGATGTGTCCATTTGTGCTTCTGAGTAGGGCAGGACAATTGACAAGTGTATGTGCTTTCCCTAACCTGAGTTTACTTGTGCAGCTCAGTTCATGAAGTGCAGTCCAAAGCTTGATGAGCTAGATGAAATCCTGCCAGTGAAGAAGGTGGCAGCCGTGGAAGCTGGTGGCTTTCATGCAGTGGGGAGGTGAATCCACTGTAATGTTTAGGCTGAAATGTAAATGACCTTTCCAAGATACTGAATCTGTTTTAGATCAGGAGTTCAATATGTTAGGCAGCTCCTTCAAAGTTCAGACAAAACCTCAAAGCAGTTTTGCTTCCCTGTTGACACAATTTTACCAGATGCTGTGAACTGACAGAGCACAAGAATAACAGAAATTCAGCAGTTCAAAGTACCTTCTCACCTTTCACTAGTAGGATTAACATGCCATAATGATCTAGTCTATAGCCCGCACAGTGGCGCCTTTTCAAGAGCAGCACTACAATTGCAAAATCATTTTCCTAAACAATAGCAATAGCATTTACATTTCTATACTGCTTCATAGTGAACTCAGAACTCCCTAAGCAGTTTACAGTCTGTAAGCCAGTTGCTTCCAACAGGCTGGGTACTCACTTTACCAATCTACAAAAGGATGGAAGGCTGAGTCAACCTTGGAGACCTGGGGTCGCACTCACAATGTTGTAGCTGTAGTACCTGCATTTAACCACTGCACCACCAGGGCTTCTAGTAGGATGATCCAAAAGAGTCTTGACTGCTATTGAGCCCCTTCCCCACCACCATTCCCTTCTCCTTTTGTGTCGTGTCTTTTTAGATTGTAAGCCTGAGGGCAGGGAAATGTTTAATTAACAAATTGTAAGCTGCTCTGATAGCCTTGGCTGAAAAGCGGGGTAAAAATAAAACATCATCATCGTCATCATCATTGGAAATAGTATATTCTTTGGACGTTTTTAAAGAGAGCCTGGATAGTCATCTGCCAAGGGTACTTTGATTGCGTATTCCTGCATGCCAGAAAGCTGGACTTGATGGCCCTTCAGATCTCTTCCAATTCAATGATTCTATGATATTCTGCAACTCCCAGTTAAAAATTCATAGTTAATTTATTTTAATTATTTTCATCTTCTATTTATGTATTTATATTATACATTAGAAGGAACTTCTTGAAACTTAGAGTAGTTCTGCAATGAAACTAATTGTCTAGAGTCTCCTTCTCTGGATTGTCTTCAAAAAGAGACAGTTACCTGCTCAGGATGCTGTAGCTAGGATCCTCCATCGAAAAAGGGATTCATCTTGATGACCCATGGAGCTCCTCCCAACTCTACAATTCTACAATTCTATTATTTCTATTTCTAAGTTCTAATTTTTTTGTGAGCTTCCCAAATAATTTATCTTAGGGGGAAGGTATATATAACAGCATTCATGTTAAGGGTATTTGCCCTTCAAAGTGATAAATTGCTTAGGGAGCTGATGGAGCCCAACAATATATATGGCTAGTGGAGTCTGCTTGTGGACTACTCCATTCCATGTGACCAAAGGAGGCAGAAACTCTCAATTCCCAGGACTTATACATTATGTATTTCCTTGTCAGTGCCATGGAAAGGAGGGGTAGATGACGTAAAATAAGAGTTGTTGTTGTGTGCCTCCAAGTTGTTTTTGACTCATGGCAACATAAAGACAATCCTATCACAGAGTTTTCTGGTGCCAAGAGTGGGTTTCTGTGGCCAAGAAGCAACTTGAACCCTGATCTCTAGAGTTGTAATTTAACACACAAACAACTACACCATGCTGGCTAAAAGAAGAGAAGCTATAAATGGTAGGAACTAATCAGTATTACATATCTTACCCTTATAGGCTCTTACGACACTGCAAATATTTGTTTCAGAGTTCACTTCACAGAAAGTATCTTGTTCACAAGGCATTTGAGGCTGTGTCGGACTTCTGATGTGACACTTTCTGCATCTCAAAGTACCTGCTCCAGAAGAGAAATTCCATTACTATAACACTTTCAAAAAAAGTTTCAGCTAATAAAATAGGTGCACCAATGATTTGTGCATGCTTTGCAACCATTTTTCCATGCATGTTCCCCTAAAGAAAAAAAATAATCAAGAACAAGCTAGAAGAAATATTTTAGGTATTAGTGATTTTGGTGGTGATGATGTTTTTGTTTAAATCTCACCTTTCCGCCAAAACTGGAGTTCAAGGTGAAATATGAAAATCAAAACAAATGCAGTTTGAATCTCCCCTATCTGAAATGTTTGGGACCAGAGGTTTTTTTGTTTATTGAAAATTTAAAAAGAAAATCAGAGAATCTGCATTTGCATATACGTACATAATACAGTAACTTGGAGTTAGAACTCCAGTCTATGTACAAAATTAATCTATGTTTCATATATACATTATACATATAGCCTGAATATTTTATAATATATTTAAATAATTTTGCCACGTTTGTGTACCTTGAGCCATCAGAAACCAACAGCGTTACTATCTCAACTACCCATGAAAAAGAGATTTCATTTTGGATTTTTGAATTCTGGATAAGGGAGACTCAACTTGTACAGACAAAAGCACACACAAAAAACAGCAACCCTGAGGAATGATTGCACAAGGAAGGCTTGAGTCTATCTGTGGCTGTTCTGCCCACTAGTTGCAGGTACTAAATGTTCTACTTCACTTCAAGCCATAAACCTTAGATGCATGCTTTCCTGAATTTCTCATTCTTTTACTAAGGCTACTTTGGTCATGATCACCCGTTGCTGTATGCCACACAGGGAGTTTCAAACATACAACTGGATTAGTATTATTTGTAATGCATTTAACATTTGTTTAGATTGTTTTCCCCTTTCTTTTCTGCAACAACAAATTAAAATGAAGTATAATTTACTGCTCTCCTCTTTTCTCGAAAAAAGTGTGACTCTCCATTGGGGAGCATTTTTCCAGAACTGCTAGTCATGTCAAGTCTGCTAAGAACTTGCTTAATCAGAAATCTTTTGTCCAGCTCTGGCCAATGGACCTTACCTCCAGGTGTCAGGTGGAGGAATGCACAAAATGTTAGGAGCAGGATTTGGTCCACAAGGAGCATCTGGAACCAGGTGGCGTCTGTGTGCCAGAACAAAGTACTAAAACATAGAGAACAATGCACTGATCAACACTCTCTCACAGCAATTGGAACAAACTGCTTCCTTTTATCCCCTTGATGCTCTGCAGTGCAAGCAGCTTAGAGAACATCCTGCTCCCATGGGGAACAAAAAGGAATGCCAATGGACCATGAAATCGTAAACTACCACACATAGCCAAAAATGCAGTCGCTTCATTTCACCCATAAACTTTCTCTGTGTGATGGGGAAGAGTCACATGGAAGCTGGCAACTGATCTCTAATGGAGAGTGAATGAAGGAATCTGCATCTATGATCCTGACTAAAGAATAAAGAGATAATTCCATAGAAATAAAGTGGAAAGCCTGTATTATCAGGAATCCCTTTTAAAAATAGCAAAGATCCAATACCAGGAGAAAGGTGGGATATTAAATGCGCACCCACAAACACTTGCATCACATTGTTGTTGGAACATGTCCATACTGACAGACAGCCAAGAAAGGCATGGTCGTTAAAACTGGAAAAGATCCCCTGTTTACAACAAAGAGGACTTTGGGTCATCATAACTGTTTAACTCTGTTACTACAACCCGCAGTAAGCTTTCTTTATTTTTCTCAGCAAAGGGTAGTGAAGTTTTCTCCATTACCAACAAACTTGATGTTGGATTGATATAAAAATCAATAGAGAATCTTAGGTATTTGTAAAGCTATAGTTGTCACTCCACCTTTGCAGATTTGACCATTCATCGATTTTATTAATATGTTCTCTCTAGGAATCTCTAGGTCTTTCAGTGAAACTCTGTGGTCAACCTTAACCAAAAGTTACACTGAAGGACCTAGAGATTCCTAGAAAGAACACTCCACTAGGTATTTGCTGCTCTTCCAGCACAATTCTATGGTCAGTTTCCAGCAAATGTTGACCATAGAGTCACACTGGAGGGCCTAGAGATTTCTAGAGAGGTGTTTCACTCAGGTAAAAAAGAATAGGTGTGTGTGTGTTTTCCACATTCATGGAGGTCCTTCACCTCTAACCCCAGCGAATGTGGTGGGACCACTGTAATTCATTCTCTCTCTCTCTTCCTCTGTCTCCCGTCTTCCTCAAATACATTTGATTTTGTCTATATATAAGTGCTGGCACATGGAGACAGCTACCTCAGATGTAAGATTCTCAGGGTGAACAGGAACATAACTAACAAGGGATAGGCCTTTGAAATTTTGTGAGGTCATGGTTTAAGAGGTAGGTCTGGCTACTGTGACACTGGTTACATAGGACAACACAACACAAAATGGATAGTGTAGAAGCTGCCCCAATGACCTACAACAGCTGTAGTATTTCTGTTTTCTTGCCTGAGGACATGCACAGCTATATCTGCAGAAAATGTAGTTTGGTTGCCCTGCTGGAAGGAAAGGTGCAGCAGCTTGAGGTCCAGTTTATCAGGGATTATTAAACTTTTATGGAGTAAAAGGCCTGCAGTCCAGAACAGGTGATGAAATAGTACTAGGCTGCAGTCGCTGTCCTGGACAATCCATTTAGGGGCAATATAGGACCTCATCAGAGGGGAGGAATTTCTCCCTATTGCAAATGAAGCCAATTCGAATTCACGTGAATTCACTAGTTTAGCGAATTCACATGAATTCCCATTGCGTTCAGAATACGTTCAAAATGACTTCCCATTACCTAAAAATGACCCCCCCCCCCAATTGCCCAAAATTGTGTGAGATGCTTTAATTCTCAATAATGTAAAACCCATGATTCTGTTCGGAATTACTTCCCTTTTGCCCGAAATTGCGTGAGATACTTTAATACACAATTACTTGAAACCTCATGATTGCGTTCGGATTGCCATTAGATTATACTTCCAATTTATGACGTCTGATAAGGTTCATAGTCTCCATGCCTGAAATTGTTCTTCTCTGAGGTGGACGACCTCCTTCCAGGAAGAAATCTTAAGGCAAATTATTTTTGTCTTGCTTCTTCCTCTCAAAGTTTATATAACTGCAGCTGGCACCAGAAATCAAAGCAAAGCAATGATCAGTGTGGGGAAATACTATTTACTGCTTCAAGAGTTTCTGAATGCAGTACTACAAGATTGATACTTTGTGGCTTTCACTATTGTTCAGAGGTGTCAGTAGGGTTGGCATCATACAATCATAGAATCATAGAGTTGGAAGAGACCACAAGGGCCATCCAGTCCAACCCCCTGCCATGCAGGAACTCCCAATCAAAGCATCCCTGACAGATGGCCATCCAGCCTCTGCTTAAAGACCTCCAAGGAAGGAGATTCCACTACACTCCGAGGGAGTGTGCTCCACTGTTGAACAGTCCTTACTGTCAGGAAGAAGTTCCTCCTAATGTTGAGGTGGAATCTCTTTTCCTGTAGTTTACCCCCACCCCACAAGTTCAGCTCTCTCATACCACACCATACAGAATCTATAGTAATTTTTGTATACTAATAATGTTCCTCATAAATTGTAATTCCCATATAGCAATAGTAAGTACATTTCTATAACACTTACTAACTTCCACTGTTTACCTGACATCTGGACCTAATAGCTTCAAAGTAGTTAATATATATTAGTCAAATTCTCCTCTAAATTTTAAAAAAGATCTCTTCAATTCAAAATTGGAATTCTAATCTCTTTTCCCCCTTCCCAGTCATGTTACTTCCCATTGTTTGATAATTTCATTCTTACTTGTTTTGCTACTGCCATCTTCTTTCTTCCTTTCTTCCTTCCTTCCTTCCTTCCTTCCTTTCCTTTCCTTTCCTTTCCTTTCCTTTCCCTTTTTTTTTTTTTTTTTTGAAAAATCTAATACGGGAAGGCATTCCTTTTCTACTTTTTCTGTATTCTTATTATTCAACCAAGAGCTTAATCTGTCTATCTCTTGCATACCAAAAAGGTTCATTAACCAATTGTCAGTCGTTGGGAGTTCGGCTCATTTCCATACTTGTGTTATCATTAATCTTGCCACTGAAATCATATACAACAAGATTATTCACCATTTATTTTCTATGTGTGGAAGTGATAGATCCCACATATATAACAGGTAGATTTCTGGTTTCAATTCAAATCTAATTTCCATCATTTCTTGAATTGCAATGTGTATTTTCTTCCCAAACACTTTCTATTTTGGGCATCTCTACCAGGATCCAATGTTCTGTTGGCATTTCCAACATTTATTTGATTTTGTGTTATAAATTTTGGTAATTTTTAATTGAATTAAATGCCATCTATTTTTCATTTTCCAAAAGTTTTCTTTTACATTTTGTGATTTGGTATTTTTTTTTCTCTTTTTACCCTTGCATATTCCTAACTATCCAAATGTATTACTTTCCCTATATTTGTGGCCCATTTTATCACTGTCTCTTAAATTGGATCACTTTCTTGTTCACTTTTCAATAATAGTTTGTATAAAACTTGCTTGGTTCCCCCCCCCCCCCGCCTTTTTCTTAGTAAGATATCATCATACTCTTTTGAGTCTTCTTGAGATCCCACCAATTTGGCATCTATTTTATATCTTTCTTTCAGTTGGGTATAGAAGAACCAAAGTATATTTGGTTTGAGATAATATAAATAAATTTACATATAAATGGTAACATATATAAATCTATATATGTTTCCCATGGTTTGTTTATTTAAGAATACAAATTGCTAACATGGAGAATTAATTAATTAATTTTTAAAAAAGGAGAGACCTAATTGAAGTTATTATGATATAGGTTTATTCAATTGCAAAGGAAGATACATCAGATAGTAGATATTAATTCTTCAATTATCTTTTGTATATAGATGTTTGTTTTTGTCACTGTGTATATTTCTTTATGTTTATATGCATAACAATTATAATATCATATTGCATATATGTTAATTTCATGTTGTTTAATTTTACAAAGGACATCTCTGTACTTGCAAAAGACACCATCCTATCTGAAGGACCACCTCTTCCCATACGAACCTCCCCGTACACTTCGGTCCTCTGGGAGGAATCTGCTACAGCCCATGAAGACCAGGCTGGTGCAGACCTCCCAGAGGGCCTTCTCAGCTGTTGCCCCTAAGCTGTGGAATGACCTGCCGGATGAGATGCGTCTTATTCCATCCATTGAAAGCTTTAAGAAAGCCCTAAAGACGCATCTCTTCCAGCAGGCCTTCCCAGAAGAAATATAATACCTCCCGGTCCTGAAATGCATTTTTGAGCTTTTCCATCTCTCTTTCCAGCATTACTTTACCCTTATACAGCTAAGGTTTCCAGACTGGAACTTCTGTCGCTGTTTTTATTTTATTTTTATATGCTCATTTATTGATTTTAATGTTGTTGTGATTTAATCCTATTTTAAAGGGGGGAGTTGGGTGATGGGATGGTATATTTTAATTGTTTAATTAAATTAAATTAATTAAAACCTTGTTGTAACCCGCCCCGATTGTTCATTCAGAGGGGTGGGCTAGAAATAAATAAATAAATAAATAAATAAATAATTACTACTACTACTACTACTACTACTAATGGAATGCCACTGTTACAAGATGTTCTGGTGATGATTTAAGGCCTCCTTCTTACCTCAGGAACAACTAAAGACTCCTCATGAATGACATTGGCCCAACTTCCACCCTTATATACACCTTTCCTCAATGTTTAAGGGTTAGGGTCCCCCAGTGTCCTTCTCCCATAACCTTTAAATTTGTTTAGTGGTTTGTTTCTTTTTTTAAAAAGTGTTATCAGTATAATTGGATTTGTGGTAGTGTGTTTCCTGTACTTTTATTGTTGTTAAATCATTCGGTCAAAAGCTTGTCTGGAAACAAACCAGTTAATCATCAATTATAAGTCCTTCTAAATTCAGTGGCTTTTCACTCTTAACTCTCTAAACTTAAAATGTTGCCTTCTGCTTTTAACTAAGCTCCTCTGCCTATTAACTCTTGTTTTGTTTAACAGAACCCTGAATTCTGCTGGGGGCTCTGTACTGAAACCTCAGCCTAATCTAATACAGTAGAATCTCGATTATCTGACATAAACTGGACCAGCTAATAGTTGGATAACCAAAAATGTTGGATAATCCGGAAGGTCCAAGAAAAGCCTTGAAATCACTGTGAATTGCAAATGTATTGAAGTTTTATTGCAATAAAAGTAAAAGTAAATGTAAAGAAATCACTGATCAACATTGTGATGTACAGTATAAACAGTTCAGTCCTCTGAAAATTTAAAGAAATCACAGAAATTTTTAAGAAATCACAGCAGCCAAGACGTTGAATAATCCGGAATGTTGGATAACCGAAGGTTGGATAATCAAGACTCTATTGTATCTCTTCATCGCTTCATCTCACTAAACTCTCTGATTCTCACTTCGCTCAACTATCTTCTAACTGACTGACAGATTCTTCCCCTATAGATACTTTTACTAAGCAGCCATTCCCTTACAGCCAGTCTGAACCAGGATTAGCTGTTGGGAATCAAGCCAGCTTCGTGACATCTCACAGTTACAAATGCACACAAACTTCTGTTTTATTATATGGAGAAAGGTGGAATTACAAGCATATCTCAGTTTACAAAAGGTCTGAAAAAGAAGTTCCTTTTTACAAAGTCTTTTTTATGAGAGCCTATCATGGCCCCCTTTTTCTTGCCTTCTGTCCAGCTGGATGGTTTGAAGAATTGGCAATGGGAAGATGCAAAGAATAGCTTGAAAAAGACAGACATTTAGTGTTGGGTTGCAATAGTTTGTTAACAGCAAATATTGCAATTGATAGATCTGTAAAATAATGAAATTCTTGTCCTGGGTGATCCTACTGTATCTGTGTTCATACGTACAGTAGGGAAGGAAAACTGTTGCCTCCAGAATAACTGGAGCAGTGATGTCACATACACACCTTGGCGGTCCTCATTCCTCCCCATGACACCTCTGGTGTGGTTGCTTGTGGCTCTTTATTGCCTCTCCAATTATTGCTGCTTTGTGTATTTCTTTACATTTCCTATTTGTCTTCCAATATTTACAACCCGATCTAAATGGTTGACTAACAGTATTTAATAACTTTGGGGGTTTTTGCTGCATATAGACTACACCACTGCTGGTAAAAAGCACTGTCTACTTATATTTCATCTTCATTTTTGCTTAGGAACTTGATTGTCCTAATTCTTCATTTCCCTTCTCTTTCTTTCTCTCCCTCTGTCTCTAATGGTTCCTTCTAAGTCCCTAGTCCTTTCGTCCTATGTTCTCCTTCTCCTTCCACAAACCTCTGGCTAAACAAAGATTTTCAGACCAGCTAAGAAATTTTGTGTTCATAGGAATTTGCCTGTCCCTGAACAATTCAGGGTTGCTGGAGGGGAGCCAATGATTCCAACAGTTAGGAAGTGCATCAGGCTTTCACACACATGCACCTCCTAAACTTTTTAGCTGTGTAACCACTGGTCTGAAATTCTTTGACATTTCCTCCTTCCCCAGTCTATTACATCTTTTCCTCTCCTCCAGCCACAGCTCCTAGTTAATTCCCCCCCCCCTTTTTCACAATTCCTATTTGTACTTTTTCTTCTCACTACTTCCCTAATCCCTCTATTGTTCTTTTTTTATTAAAACAGTATCAAAGACTTAAATCTTGTGGCAGGCTTACTCAGTTCATTTTAAACTATGCATTTTAAACTGGATTATTTTAATTATGTGCTACATGATTTTAACATGTCCTATGTTTATGTCTTATACTTTAATGGAATGTGTTTAAATGGTTTTATGTGTTCTTTTCTATGTTGTCCCCTGTATTGAACTTCAGGGAGGGGTTTGTAAGAAATAAAGTTTTGTCATCATTATGGACCAATCTAGATTGGCACAAAGAGCCCTGATAAGGGCTCTTTGCCCCTCCTTTAGGGTTAGGAAGGGCAAAGCTTTTACACCCTCCCTAGGCGTAAAGCATATGGGCGCTGCCATTTTAAAATGGCAGTGTCCATATGGACGCATTGTGAAAGCGTCATCACATGCGCAGCTTTTAGATGCACTGCGCACATGATGAAGCTTTTGCACTGCGGGAGGGCGCCAATTGTGCCCTTTCTGTAGCTCAAAAAAGGAGCTCCGAACAGAGCTCCTTTCTGTGGGCGGGTCTTTGCCGCAGCTTTTAGATGGCTGTGGCAAAGACCCTGGGAGAAAGGGGCTGAGGCGACAGCCCCTTCCTCTCTTCAGCTCCACCTCCACAAGCGGGGTGCAGTGGGCACCCAGGGTGCCTGCTGAACCCCGCTTGGAGGCTGTGGGGAACCAGCAGTTTGCCGCTTCCCCACGGCCTACAGAAGCGGCAAGATGGGGCCACGGAGGCTGCTTTCCATGTTTCCAGCCCCTTTGCTTTCCAGAATGCTATCTCCCTTCCCCACATAACTCAGTTTAAAGCCCGCCTGATCAGATTCTTGAGACTGTTGGCAAAAACATTTTTGCCAGCTGGCATGAGATGCAGCCCATCTCTTGCTAGAAGTCCCTCCTCATGGAGCCGCAGCCCATGATCCAAGAATCCAAATCGTTCTCAGCGACACCATCTGCGGAGCCAGTTGTTGACATCTGCTATTTTCCTCTCTCTTCCTGGACCATGCCCTTCTACTGGCAGAAGAGACAAGATGACAGTCTGTGCATCCATTTCCTTCAGCTTCTTCCCCAGAGTTTCGTAGTCCCTTCTGATATTCTGAAGGCTGTGTCTTGCTGTGTCATTCGTTCCACAGAAGGGGTATTTGTCAGTAGGTTTGACTAGTCTTGTCAGCCTCTCCGTCACATCACGGATCTTTGCCCCAGGGAGACAATACACCTCCCAAGACATCTTGTAGGGCCCACAAATCACTGCTTCTGTACTCGTCAACAAGGAGTCCCCCACCACAACCACGCGCCTCCTCCGAGGCTTAGCAGTGACTGTTCCCTGCGATGGAACTCCCAGGCTCCCCTGCTCTGTCCCTGAAGTCTGATAAGTGAAGGGGCTTCAAAACGATTCTGTAGCTGCAAGCTCCCACAGCTATCCCTGATTTCCTTGCTTCTCTGTGTGACATTCCTCCAGCTGTCTGCCTCCTGCATACATAAAGTGACCTTCTCATCCCCAGAGACTTTCTCTGTGTGGTCCCCTTCCAAGATCATTCCTTCCGTTCTGTCCAGGAAAGCGTCTTGCTCCCTGACATGTTGAAGTGTCGCTACCCTGGATTCCAGCTGCTGTACTTTCTCCTCCAAGAGCGCTACCAACTTGCACTTGGGGCATGTGAAGTTCCCCACATCTGTAGGCAAGAAGACAAACATCCCACAAGTGTTGCAGGTGACTGCAGCCGTTCCCTCAGTGCCCATACCGAGAAGTGTTAAGGAATCACTAAAACAGGTCTGTGGGCTTCCTCCTCAAAGAATATCCCCTGGTAAACACCAATGTCAAAGGCCCCTGATGGCCTGGCCTATTTCATCAATCTCTGTCAGTGATCTCAAACTACTGGGAATATAACTTTATAGAGATCTACTGGTTGCTAACTTGTATTCACTTCCTCTGAGGTGGAGTGGAACCCCTCAAAAGTTCTTTTAAAAAGGAAGAGATTTAAAGGAGAACCTCTAAAACAAAGTTTACAGCTCCCTTGCTCCTTATATTGTTACACATTCTTAACTACCCAATAGGATTCCAGCCAATATGTTTTAATGATGCTGTGCTCAGTATTATTTGGGGAATGAATGTCAGGAACTTTGTATATTGTCCACTACATTCTGGAATTTTATCAATTCACAATTTATAAAAATGTAAAATCTAGCAATGAAGATGGGTGCTTAAGGAGTCATACAAAATGTGGTGTAATACTGGTAACATTATCATGTAACAGTCTGAGAGGGAAATCACTGACATATCTTCTGCTCACTTGATCATAATGTTGTTGAATACATTCCTTCCCAATTCAATGGATTTTGTCAAAATGAATGTTGTCAAGAAGTTTTTAAAAAATCATACTTGAAATAATAATAAATTATTATTATTTTCCTGCCTCTCCTCAAGGTTCGAGGTGGCACACAACATGTTAAAATACAAAACACACTTTTTAACAAAAAGGAAAAGAATGAAAGCACATACAATCATCAGTTAAAATACAATACTAAAATATGCTCATATGAATACATTCTTTATTTTATACCAATTTAAAAATCATGATATAAAATCTCAGCTGATTTGGGACTATCTATTTGTTGACCATGACTACACTGATAACAATCATGGACAAATTAAGTTTCTTATATACCAAAAATGAAACAATATTGTGATACTTTTACAAATCTATGTGCAATTTATATGCACAGTTATAAGTCAACCTCATGTATACATCAAGGGCACATTTTGGGGCCCAAATTCTGAATTTTGATATCATAAAATCATAGAGTTGGAAGATACCCCAAGGATGATCCAGTCCAACCCCTTGCCATCTCTTCTCCAGGTTTAACATACCCAGCTCCCTAAATCTCTCCTCACAGGGCATAGTATCCAGACCCTTCACCATTTTAGTTACCCTCTTCTGGACAGGCTCCAGATTCTCAAAATCCTTTTTGAAATGTGGTACCCAGAACTGGACACAGTATTCCAGGTGAGGCCTGACAAAAGCAGAACAGAGTAGCATTATTACTTTCCTTGAATGTCTTCTATTGATGCAGCCTAGAACCACATTGGCCTTTTTAGGTGCTGCACCACAGTATTGGCTCATGGACAACTTGTGGTCTATTAGGATTCCTAGATCCCTTTCACATGTAATCTTGGTAAACCAATATTCTAATCTATTAAGGTCATTTTGAATTATATTCCTATCCTTTGGGGTATTAGCTATTCCTCCTAATAATTTGGTGTCATCTGCATATTTGATAAGCATGCCCCCTATCCTTTCATCCAAGTCATTGATAAAATGTTGAATAGCACTGGGCCCAGGACAGAACCTTATGGCACCTATTGGTCACTTCTCTCCAGGATGAAAAGGAGCCATTGCTGAGCACCCCTTGGGTGCAGCCAGTCAACCAATTACAAATCCATTTAAAAGTTGCATTCTATAACTCACATTTTACTAGCTTGTTTGAAAGGATATCTGAGGGACCTTGTCAAAGGCCTTACTGAAATAAAGATATGCAGTATCCACAGTGTTTCCTTCATCTACCAAACTAGTTATTTTATCATAAAAAGAGATCAGATTTGTCTGGCATGACTTGTTTCTCTGAAACCCGTGTTGATTTTTTGTGATTATGGCATTCCCTTGTAAATGTGCACTGACTCTTTGTTTCATGAACAGCTCCAGAATCTTTCCTGGTCTTAATGTCAGACTAAGTGAATGATGATTGTTAGGATCCTCGTTTTTCCTTTTTTGAAGATGGGACAGCATTTGCCCTCCTCCAATCAGTTGAGACTTCTGTTCTCCAGGAGTTCTCAAAGAGCATTGCCAATGCCTGTGAGATTACATTTGCCAGTTCTTTTAATATGATGTAAGTTCATTGGGAACCAATGATACTGCAAGGCACAGCCTTCAGAATATCAAAAGTAGGAAGCTGAAAGAGCTGGATTCCCAGTGGTGGTACAGACTGCCCAAAAGGGGCAGTCTGCAGCTGCCCCAAGAAGCAGCGAGATGGGGCCAGGGCTGCCGCACTGGCAGCCTCAGAGGCCCCATCCCGCCACTTCTGAAGACCAGAAAGCAGGGTGCAGCAGGCACCCTGGGCACCCACTGCACTCTGATCTCCCTGGTGGTTCCGAGGGGAGAATGGGGCCGCCGCCATGGCCCCTTTCTCCCCTGGGTCCTTGGCACAGCCTGTAGTGAGCAGGCCATGGAAACAGCCAATCACAGAGCTCCAGGAGTCCAGCCAATGAGAAGCTGGCTGGGCAGGGCTATAAAAGAGCCTTGACAGGGAGCAGAAGGGGGTTTATTTTGTTGAAGTTTTGAGGGAAGAGACATCTTTGGAGGGAGGGTGTACACTTGGGGTTCCTGTGGGAACATTTATAGGATAGTTATAGGCCAGGGAAGGGTCTGGGGAGTCCAGTAGGGACTATAGAGGTTTGAGGGAGTCTGAGAAAGAGAGGCTCAGAATAAGCCTGGAGGTTAAAGAAGCTTTTGGCTTTAATATTGGAGAAGGTTGCCTGAGTAGCTGTACTGTAGTATTATTTTAAGGAACTTTTGTAACTAAGGAATAAGACAAACAAAGCTTTAAGTATATTTCAATATTTGTTTCTTTATTTTATAAATAAACTTCATTAATGTTTTGAAGTACTGCTTGGCCTCTGTTAAACTATGGAAACACGCTACCAAAGACAGTGCCTCAGTAAGTGGTGAGTGAACAAGAAAGTGTTCACTACACAGCCATCTAAAGGCCGTGCCAAGGACCTGGAACAAAAAAGGAGCTCCGAAACGGTTTCTTCAAACTTAAAGGATTATAGCACAGCATACATAATTTATAGTCACCTTGAGAAAGGAGGGAGAAAATTGTAGCTTTAACTTAAAATGCTTTCTTTAATGCCTAAAACAAAACCAAGGGATATAAATGAAGCTGCTATTGCTATTGTTTTATTTAATAATATGATTTCCAGTTTTTGTGGTATTGTTATGTAGAGTATTTCTGACATTAATTTCCTTATCCTATTCTAGTATTCTTTTGCCTTCTGACACTTCCATCACATGTGGTAGACAATACTGTGGGGTTTCTGGCACTTCCAGAACATAGCATTACCAGTATTATACATAGATTTCAACCAAGATGAAGACATATGCTATCTGTACATCCTTTTCAGAAAATTTCCTTAAGGTCCTGACATAATTTATTTGTCTGCCTCCAAGTTTTTCCCCAGTTTTTCAGGTAAATTTGTCTGCCAATGTCCTGTGACCACTTTATCATAACATGTGTGATCATTTCCTGTTCTAGTTCTCTTTCTTTTAATGCTTTATAATAGTTTGATATATGTTGGTGTACATCATGTTCAAGGATTTTATCTATCTCATTTTGCCCTACAAATCCTTCCTGTTTCCTGTGGATCTTACATCTTTCTGTTAATTGTATATAAAGGAACCAGTTGTCATTTTCTCCTTCTCTAGCTAGTTGTTCCTCGGATATCATTTGAAAGTCTTTGTCCTTGTTTGTTTGTTTTTTAATATATCTTTATATCTAATCCATATTTCTTTCTCATTTATACATCTATCAAAAATGCTTCCTGTGTTGAAACCCATAAAGGGATGCCTCTATAGAATAATTTTTTAATTGTTAACCAAACCTTCAAGAGTATTGGTTATTTTCAAAAAGGATCTCTTTCCCCCTTTCTACACTAGGATTAAACTTTCAAAAAATTGTATTGCCTTTATCTGTAGAGCACTGTTGCAAATACCGTTTGAGCATTAACTGTCTGATTTCTCCCATAGCCCTATTTTTCTTTTGTTTTATTGTGCTATGTAGCTAAGAATTAAAGTTGGAAGTATTTCTCTTTCTTGTGTTGATGGCAATGAGGGCTTGCATCACAGTGTTTCTGTGCCTGTGGCACATTATGAGATTTGAAAATGATTCTCAATTGATTTTTCAAAGCAATATTGCACTAATTGCAAGACTGTGGAGTTTATGGGATTATGAGGCTCTAGGTAGGAAGCTGAAAGAGCTGGATTCACAGGTTGTCATCTCATCTCTTCTCCTGGTTAAAGGACATAGTTTAGGAGGGGAGAGGAAAACAGCACATGTGAATTACTGGCTTCATGGATGGTGCCGCCAAAAACTATTTGGAATCTTGGATCATGGGTTGGAGTTCCATGAAGGGGGACTTCTGGCAAAGGATGGGTTTTATCTCATGGCAGTTGGCAGAAATGCTTTTGCCAGTAGTCTCAAAAATTTGATCAGGAAGGCTTTAAGCTGACTTATGTGGGGGAGGAAGACAGTACTTTGGAAGGCAGGAGTTCATCAAGGGCTGAAGATAATAATCAAACAGTTATAGAAGGAACAAGGCAAATTGTGCAGGAAACCTACAGTGAGAGGGAGAAAAATTTACACAGGCAGCCAGGAGGGAGAAGCCATGGTCTTCAAAGTCTCTACACTAATGCACAGAGCATAACAGGATAAACTTGAACTCCTAGCACAACAAAGCAAATACAACATAATAGGCAGCACTGAAACCTGGTGGGATGATTCTCATGATTTGAATATAGTAATAGAGGGGGTATAAACTTTTTAAGAGAAATAAGCCAAACCAGAAAGGAGGAGGACATAATGATATGTGAGGGATGTTTAGATCTGTGAAGATGTCCATGACTTATATTTTGGAAGTCAAAAGAGAGCATCTGGATAAAAATTATACAGAAAGGAAACAAGGGGGAATTTTATTGTGGGAATCTACTACAGACCCCCATGTCAGGCTGAGGAATTGGATGATGCCTTTCTAGAACAGATGACCACACACTTGGAAAGGAGAGATGAAGTAGGGATGGGTGACTTCAACTATCCTGATATTTGCTGAAAGTCAAACTCAGCCAAAACATTAAGGTCTAGCAAATTCCTTACTTGCCTGGAAATCAATTTCATTGTTCAAAAGGTGGAAGAGGCAACAAAGGGATCAACCATTTTAGATATGATCCTAACCAACAGGGATGACTTGGTCAATGGGGTGCAAGTGGTGGTATCCTTAGGTGGGAGTGACCATGTTCTCCTGCAGTTTGTTATATAGTGGAAAGGAGAAGCCAGGCACAGTCAAACATGGATTCTAGACTTTAGGAGAGCTGATTTCAGTAAACTTAGGGAACTACTGGGGGGTGATCCCATGGTCAGAACCACTGAAAGAGAAGGGAGTTCAGGATAGATGGGAGTTTCTCAAAAGGGAGATACTGAAGGTACAATTTTAAACTGTTCCAATGAGGAAAAAAAATGGGAGGTGTCTCAAGAAACCAGGATGGATGATTAAGGAACTTTCAACTGAGCTAAGTTTTAAACAGGACATGTATAAAAAATGGAAAAGGGGGGGGGGGGGAATAACCAATGAGGAATTCAAGCAAATATCTAGAACATGTAAGAAAGAGTGAGTAAAGCAAAAGCACAGTATGAGCTCAGGCTTGCTAGAGTGGTTAAGAACAATAATAATTTTTGTGTGTGTGTATGTCCGTAGCAAAAAGAAGAAAAAGGAAATGGCAGGGTCATTACAGGGAGAGGATGGCAAAATGCTAACAGGGGACAGAGACAAGGCAGAACTACTCAACACCTTCTTTGCTTCTGTCTTCTCAGAAAAGGAAAGGGGTGCTCAACCTGAGGAAAATGGAGCAGAGAACACAATAGGAGAAATGCAGCACAGAATAAATAAAGAGGACTTACGGGGATACCTGTTTAATTTAAATGAATTTAGGTCCCCAGGACCACATGAACTACATCTAAGGGTATTAAAAGAACTGGTAAATATGATCTCACAGCCATTGGCAATAATATTTTGAGAACTCCTGAGTAGTCCCAGCAGAATGGAGAAGGGCAAATGTTGTCCCCATCTTCTAATAAGGAGAAAAAGAAGATCCCTACAATTATTGTCCAGTTAGTCTGACATCAATAAAAGGAAATATTCTAGACCAGATCATTAAACAGGGAGTCTGCAAACATTTAGAAATCAATGCCATTATCACAAAAGTCAACATGGGTTTCTGAGAAACAACTGATCTCCTTTTTTGATAAAATTACCAGCTTGGAAGATAAAGAGAATGCTGTAGATAAAGCATATCTCTATATCAGTAAAGCCTTTGACAAGGTTCCCCATGACATTCTGTAATTGGTTGACCGTCCAAACCCAAAGCGTGCTCAGCAATGGCTTCTCTTCATCCTGGAGAGAAGTGACCCATGGGGTGTCACTAGGTTCTGTCCTGGGCCCAGTGCTATTCAACATATCTATCAACAACTTGGATGAAGGAATAAAAGGCATTCTTATCAAATTTGCAGATGACACCAAATTAGAAGGATTACATAATACTCCAGTGGACAGGATCAAAATTCAAAAAGACCTGAATAGATTAGAAAGCTGGGCCAAAATTAACAAAATGAATTTCAACATGGAGAAATGTAAGGTAGTGCTCTTAGGGTGGAAAATTGAAATGCATAGATATAGAATGGGGAGCACCTGGCTTAATGAGACTACATGTAAAAGGGATCTAGAAGTCCTTGTAGACCACAAGTTGAGCATGAGTCAACCATGTGATGAGGCAGCTACAAAGGCAACTAAAAAGGCCATTGTTATGTTAGGCTTCATCAATAGAAGTATAGTGTCTAGATCAAGGGAAGTAGTAGTACCACTCTATTCAGGCCTCATCTGGAATACTGTGTCCAGTTCTGGACACCACAATTCAAAAAGGATGCTGACAAATTGGACTATGTCCAGAGGAGGATGACTAAAATGGTGAAAGGTCTGGAAACCATGCCTTATGAGGAAAGACGTAGGGAGCTAGGTATGTTTAGCCTGGAGAAGAGAAGGCTAACAGGTGATATGATACTGCTTTTTAAGTATTTGAAGGGGTGTCACATTGAGGATGGAGCAAGCTTGTTTTCTGCTGTTCCAGAGACTAGAACACAGATCAATAGATACAAGGTACAGGAAAAGAGATTGCATCTCAACATTAAGAGGAACCTCTTGACAGTAAGAGGTGTTCGACAGTGGAACACACTCCCTTGGAGTGTGGTGGAGTCTCCTTTCTTGGAAGTCTTTAAAGAGAGGCTGAATGGACATCTGTGATTTCCTGCATGGCAGGGGGTTGGACTGGCTGTCCCTTGTGGTCTCTTCCAGCTCTATGATTTTATGATGATGATGATGATGATGATGATGATGATGATAATTTTTGTTGATAACCCGCCCCTCTGAATGAACAATTGGGGCAGGGTACAGCATGATTCTATATTTACCAGGACAAAATTAAATTGACTTTCTAGGAGTATAGTTTCTTTACACCTACCATATGTGCTTCACAAAATACAGTCATCAATCCACATTCGCTGGGGTTAGAGGCATAGGAGAAAGTGTGTCACAGCTTATGGAGATAAGTAAAACATACACACACCAGACAGTCAAAGAAGGGACATGGGGTGAAGAGGGGGTGAAGAGGGAGTTTGATTGTACCTTTACAGCATCTGCATGAGCACATCTCTGCTCCAGTGCTATGTCTTGGTGGAGCGCAGCACATGTGATTATATACAGGTTCACAAGGATGTTAGCATAACTAGATTTTTATAAAATTTCGGAGTGTGTGTGGAGTTCACTCTGACCTCAAGGTGACCTCCTAGTGGAACTGCCATTCCTCAGAAGGGAGGAGACCAGGTAGGCAGCTTGCAAGGGAGGGTGGCAGGGTCCCTGGGAACAGTACACTCTGAAAACCCCAAAGGTAGCTTGAGAGTTGCTAATGAGGGAGTCATCACCTCCAGGACTAACATAATGCTGGCTGGTTGTTCTTAGTCTCACACTTGATGGGCTGGTGATCAAATCAACAACCCACCCATCTACTTGTTTGTCTTCCCCCAATTGTGTCAGATCCAAATGCATTGACCAGGCTACCCCACTCCTCAACTTAACAAAGCCCAGGCAGTCAAACACCTTTGTCCAGGCTTCAGCCAAGCCCTTATGCTTATCTCTAGAGGCTAGATATTGCCTATAAAAATCCTTGGATTTTCCCACTCAGGTATGCTACTCTCAGAATACAGCTTGGCTCCACGCCAGACTGAACTCTGATTTTAGCTCCCTTGGCCAACACCCCCCCCCCCCCATTCTGGCAATCGTGTCTCTTCCACCATCTATTTTTGCACATTGGACTCCCAGAAAAGCCTCTGGAAGTGAGTATCGCCCATAGTTTTGCCTCTTGATCTTTTCCCACTTTCCCTCCTTTATTTCCATTGAGTCTTGAGTGTGTGTGTATGTGCCCACTGCTGTATGTGAGTTTTCCCCTTTTAATAAATATTTGGAGTTTAGTTGAAGAAGCCTGTATCTGCATTGTGTCTTAAGGGACACGCTCTCACGAGGGCGTTGTTTTCCCTCCCTCTCTGCAATTTGAGCTAATTAAAAATTCCCCTAATTAGAAACTTCCTAACAGGATGGCAATCTAATGGATGGCAGTCACCCGTGGTGTGCTCCCATGATTGTGTGCAGGGATGGTGGGGGGAACAGTAATTTTTTAAAAAGTACCTATCTCTGTGTAAGAACAATGTATGAGTTTACTTTGTGGAAAGCCTAATTCTGTTATTTATTTTTTAGAAAAACAAAAACAACTCTCAGTGAGGAAAAGTGGGAGAAATATATATACATATTTCAACAGAAGCCACATTTCTTGCCAATTGTTGATTAAAGCAGATGGAATACCAGCTAAAAATTTAACTTAGGTATATGAGCTGCCTTGACAGGGCAACTGTATTAATGACAGGGTCAACATGGCTACTAAGAGAGAGGCAATGTGAATTTTTGGACTCTTTCAAACGGGAGGAATTTCTCCCAATTCCGAATGGAGCCAATGCGGATTCATGTAAATTCGCTTGTTTAGTGAATTTACCTGAACCCCTGCTCCGTTCGGAAGGCATTCAGAATTACTTCTCATTACCCGAAAATAACCCCCCCCTTGCCCGAAATCGCGTGAGAAGCTTAAATTCGCAATAACGTTAAACCCATGATTGCATTCGGAATGACTTCCCTTTTGCCCGAATTTGTGTGAGAATAATTAATTAGCAATAACGTGAAACCCCAGGATTGCGTTCGGATTGCCCTTGATTTATACTTCCAATTTCCCACGTCTGAAAGAGTCCTTTGAGGAATTACAGTAGAAATAACAGAGCCATTTTCAAGGCCAAGATCTTGCATTGAAGGTATGTAGCTTCACTTTATGCCCATAGAGTTATACCATGTTTGTGCTATTCCACTTTGTTGGAGAATTGCAAATGCACACAGCTAATTGAACCACCACATGCATAACTATGTCTTAAACCTTCAGCTGAATAGAGATGTTACACAGTGGTTTTTAAAAAGGACATCTGTATGTATGCATAAGACACGAAACGGAATGCCACTGTTATGAGGTCTTCCTGATGGTGCTTTGAGGCCACCTTTTTACTGCAGGACCATCCAAAGACTCCTCATGAATGACACTGGCCCAACTTCCAACCTTAATACACCTTCCCTCAATTATTAACCTTTACATCTGTTTGGCACTGTGTTTCTTTTCTTTTCTTTTTTAATCTTATGAATACAAAATTTTATTCAGTAAAAACAAACTTTTTTAAAAAAAATACCCTCATTTTTGTAAGTTATGAATACAATTACACTTACAAGAAATTAAAGCATTAGTGGTAGGATCATATACACCAACAGAAGTTCTTTTTTAATTCTTTATTTTCCATTTTAAAAACATTTGATGTTCATACATTCATACTTTCAACATTTGCAATAACATGCACCCTCAACAAACATTAATTACATATTTACAGCAACAATAACTTATACTTAATATCATCCAGTCCGACAATGTATTTTATTTTTTTCTGCACGCATATGGGCTTCCATTGTCTCTCTCTTTTTTTTTTCCTTATTGTGTGGTTACTTTGTCTCTTTACACCCATTTTTTCTTCCCTTTGAATTTTCTTTAATTCTTCCATTATTTTCCTCTTTATTTTTTTATATTTATTTATCCTTTCACATTAGTTGTTCTCTTTCTTAAGTTTCTGTTTGTTTTCCTTCTCTTATTTCTTACCACTACCTTATTCCTTACTTGTTTCCTTCTCTTCTGCCTATTAACTCGTGTTACCTTTAACAGACCTATGAATTCTGCTAAGGACTCAGCATGGAAACCTCAGCCAAATCTAATATCACTTCATGTCTTCATCTCACTAAACTCGCTGGCTGTCTCTTCCCTCAACTATTTTCTCACTGACTGACTGACTGATTCCTCTCCTGTAGACACTCCTACCACAGCAGCCACTCCCTTACAGCCAGCCTGAACCAGGATTAGATGTCAGAAATCAAGATGTCAGAAATCAAGCCAGTTTAGAGACTTCTCACAGCCACACATGCACATACACTTCTGTTTTAATTTATAGAGACGGCAGAATTACAAGCATACCTCAGTTAACAAAAGGTTTGACAAAGAGGTTCCTTTTTCTAAAGTCTTATGTATGAGTTCCTATCCCAGCCCCCTTTTTCTGGTCTTCTGACCAGCTGGATGGTTTTTATTTGCAGCATTGGCAATGGGAAGATGGTAAGGGATAGCTAGAGAAAGACAGATGTTCAGTGTTGGGTTGCAGCAGTTTGTTAACAGCAAAAACTGCATTTGATAGACCTGCAAAAGAATGAAATTCTTGTCCCAAGTGATCCCTGCTGTATCTGTGTTCATATGTATAATAGGCAAGGAAAACTGCTGCCTCCAGAATAACTGGAGCAGTGATGTCACACACACACCTTGGGTGTCACCTGGAGCGCCCTCATTCCTCCCCATGACACCTCTAGTGTAGTTGCTTGTGGCTCTTTATTGCCTCTCCAATTATTGCTGCTGTGTCTTTCCCTGCATTTCCTATTTGTCTTCCAATATTGTATTTAAATAGTTTTATGTGTTTTATTCTATGTTATACCCTGTTTCGAGACTCAAGGAGAGGCAAGAAGGAAATATCATTTATCATCATTATGATGACTATGATTATAATGATTATTATTTTCCTCTCCCACTGCTCAGCTATTCAGGCAGTAACTATCTTTTCCCATCTTTCTTGCATATAAGTTGTTGCACTTCCTCTCTTTCTGCTTTTATCCCCACCCCATCCTATCATTTTGATTCGCTACATTCATCTTCTTCCTCCTTTTTTTTTATTTTTTTTATCTCTCCTACTACTTCTCTTTTGTTATTCCAACCACTCAATCCTCTGCAGGGAAAAAAACCTTGGACCTTTGGCTTGGGCTATCAAAATATATCGTTGTCCTCGGAAGCTTGGAAAAGTATTATTTTCTTGACTTTCCTCTGTCACCAGAAGAAATAGAAACATTTCCCTTTAAAATAATTATAAGATCGAGTACTGAATATGGTAATTGCTTTAATTTTTGAGAATACATGGAATGGCATTGGCAGCCATTATTTCAATTAACTCCTCTGGGGAAAGGAATTAAGAAAGGAGTAGGCCAACAGGCAAAAGCACACATATGTTTAGGTTCCTCCAGTTACTTTAAAAGCTGTCTACAATTTCTCGTTGCAGAAGTCACCATCTTTACAACATCTGATTTTAACTGTCTTCCTTGTCATCTTTCTCGTAGGATCAACAAGTAGACGAAAATCTTTTGAGGAATCCTTTGTGGTCCCACAGCGGTTATCCTTATCAGCTATGCATTCACGTTCTATTTTCTTTAGCTGTCCATCTAGATTAAGGTGAAAGGAACCATGCAGGGAAGAATAAGGCTTTAAATAGTTTTCTTCAAATTAATTAACACAACTGTCAATCAATGGAATTTACATAGGTATTACAGTAATTTGACCTTTATTCAATAGGTCTGCATTATTTGGGTGTAATAATATGAGTATAAAACCAAAGCTATAGATATTATGCTGTCTGATTTGTATGGGCTACTTAGGAAACTGTTTCATGGTAAGACAGGATGATTTTCAGGGAAACAATGGGCTCTACAACTAAGTTAAGTCTCTTCCCTGTTTCTAATCTTATGGTGCAAATAAAGAAAGCAATTTTTTTACCAAAAGCCAGAGGTCTGAATAGGGATGATGGAATCCTACCACTTTTTATCAGAGAGGTCTTCCTCTGTGCTTCACAGAGAAGCCTTCATTGCTTTAGTGCCTCATTTGTAGATTCCCCTTCTTCTGGCGGCCCAATTGGCATCAACATGGGCCTCATTTTAGCACCAAGTTAAAAGTTACGCTTTCACCTCTTCACCTCATGGGACTTTTGAAGTCCCCATGATGTTGAATTACTGAGGAGTGGGGTCCTGCGTATTAGCTTATTCTGCTCAATTTAAAAAGAAAATCTATAATTTTAAATTTTGTTTTATAGTCTGCACCCTACCCTTAATTCTCTTGATACAAGGCAGGCATTCAATACCTGAATGAAAACAACAAAATATGAATGTGATCCCAAGAATTAAAGACCACAGAAAAGGGGAGCTAATGTTCTTCAGTTAATTTTCTCTTTTCATTCATTTTCTTTGCCCAGTTTTCCTCTACTTCTTTCCATGCTGCTCAATCCACTCTCTGTCCTTCTGAACCACTTTATTTTATTTGAATTGAAATTAATGTATGGGAATAAGGGTTTTTGATGTATAAGGTAATAGAATGAAGGAGAATCAATAAATGTTAGGTGAAGATGGTAAAAATATTCTGTGGGCATCCCCTTATTTGAGCCAACATGGTGTAGTGGTTTCAGCACTGGGATAGGATTCTGATACCAGGGTTTGAATCCCCACTCTGCCATGGAAACTCACTGGGTGACCTTCGGCAAGTCACACTCTCAGCCTCAGAGGAATCCAATGACAAGCCCCCTTTGATCTAATATGAAAGGTTTCCCTTAGGATCACCAAAAGTCCAAAATTACTTGAAGGCAAACAACAAGGATAAATCCCCTGACATACCCTTCCCTTAATCTTGGAGTCATATGTGCCAAAGTTGATATTCCATTTTGGTGCAAATGTTCCCAGTTTTATAAAGGTATGTGTGGAGACTTCATTTTTAAAATAGAAATGAATAATCTTTCAATAGCTATGCATTTGCATTTGTTTAATATCTGTCCACAGCCATTACAAACTGGTTCTAACCCAAGAGGAATTATTGATGGACTGATTACTGGGAAGGATTCAAATGAACTGAATAATTAATTTACATATCAAATTAATTGTTTGGTTCCACCTTCAGAGAAATTTCGACTCGTTTTAAGCATCAGCCCCAAGGCAAACCATTTAAATTGCTTGAGCTATAGGAAAGGGTTAAGACATCAAATCCATGCCACAAAGCTCTGGTGGGTGTGGGGGAAGAGTGTTATAAACAAGCCACTCCAACATACCATCAGTGTTTTCATACCTAGCTGTTTATTTGTTTTTAATGTTCTTCCATTGATAGGGGCAATATTATTAATGTTCAGATGTCTCATGAAAAATAAGAGTACTGTTTTTCAGCATATAGTACTCCCACTTTAT
Source organism: Urosaurus nigricauda (assembly GCA_034509955.1). Taxonomy (NCBI): domain Eukaryota; kingdom Metazoa; phylum Chordata; class Lepidosauria; order Squamata; family Phrynosomatidae; genus Urosaurus; species Urosaurus nigricauda. The sequence continues at coordinate 351,010,044 of JAOEGL010000001.1, read as the reverse complement.
CTTTTTAGTGGCTCTGCAGGCTGGCCAGGATAACAAGGGCTGAGCCCATGCTATTTTGGCCCTGGGGATTAGCCGGGTCATTTCCAGGGTTGGCATGGGAATGGATCCCCCTGCCAGCCTGGGACCCACTACTAAAACCTTACCTTACCATGTCACCACCATTACAGAAAAGCCCGTACCATTGCATGTGATATGGAAATCAAGCAGCTTGCTGTCCCATTTTCATGTCAAATATAGTGATGGTGGCTTATCAGTACAAGCAATGGTGTGGCAAGGTAAAGAGCAAAGGGCTCCATAACAGCCAGGGTTTGTCACAGAGTTTCCAGGAGAAACTGCAGCAAACCAGGGGTCAAATTGACCTGGGATATGGTGGCTTAGTGGTTAAGATGCCAATTCTGATGATTATAAGATTGGAAGATTGGCAGTTCAAGGCCCGAGTGCCACATGATGGGGTGAGCTCTCATCACTAGTCCCAGATTTTGCCAACCTAGCAGTTCGAAAGCATGCAAATGCAAGGAGATAAATAGGTACCACTTTGGTAGGAAGATAATAGCGTTCAATGCAGTCATGGTGGCCACATGACCACCTGAGTAATTTTTGGGCTTTTTGGCTTAGTAATGCAGATGAGCACCGCCCCCTACAGTTGTTTACAACTACACAGTCATGTCAAGGGACTAACATTTATCTTTACCTTTAAAGGCTATTTACCCTGGTTTGGGGCTAGATCCACTGGATCCATGTCCGGTCTGGAAGGATTGGGCTTGACCCTGGGGTTTTGGCCGACATCACCTGAGCTCAATAACATGTAGCCAGGGGAACATGGCCCTTTTGGCTCATGCGACAACCCCTAGAGAAAAGACATTCAAGGAAATGTGTAGTATATGAGAACATACAAGCAAAAGACCATGCCAAGAGATCTGAAGACAATGGGAACACATACCTGTGTAATATTTGAGAGTAGAACAGAATCCCTTTGCACCATTTATCTTACATTCCTTTATACCCAATTTATATGATTCACATGTAATTGATGCATCAGTGGTGCTGCATTTACGGCATATCGTTGCATCTGTTTCAAAGGACAAAATCTCTTGGTAATTCTTGCAAACCTGTGGTGTCAGCTGCCTTTTACGTGTGTGGTGTATATGTTTGGATCTGCTGGACTTCTACAATATCAGGTATTCGGAGAGTCAAGATACGCTGGGGAAAATGTGTAAATCTAGATAGTAACTACATAGAGATAAGTTAACAACTACAAATCAAAACAAACTTTCTGTCATTTTTTTAAAAAGGTGATCATTAAAACTTTTGGATAATTAAAGTTAAAACAAAAGCTATACCTAGACTATTTTTGGATCTTTTCTATCTTCTCTATCTATCTCCTATTTCTAATTAGATGCTAATTTTTTAAAAAATTCTTATTTATTCCCCAAATTTCTTCCCAATATTTTAAAATTGGTTGCCAATCTTTTTCTTCTTTCATCATATTTTTATTGTGCACTATAAATGCCTATCTATCACTTATTTTATGCATACATTCCTTTTTGTTGGGGGATCTTCCTGTTTCCATTTTTTTTTTTTTTTTTTTTTTTGCGACCAAAATCCTGTCTGCTGTTGTTTAAATAAAGTAAAATATGCCAGTATTTCTTTTCATCTTCTGACTTCAAAGACAAAGTCATATTTAATAAATAAAATTCTGGTCTCATCGCGAACCATATTTTGAAAATTCTCTTTATTGTTGTGTGAATTTCCATGCAATCTTTTTAATTTTATGACATTTCCACTACATATGGAATAGTGATCCTGTTCCTTCCTAGCATGTCCAAAACTTGTCATCTGTTAGTTTATAAATCTTTTTCAGTTTCAGAAGAGTATAGTACCACTTGTTAGTCATTTTCAAATGATTTTCCTTTAAATCTTGAGCCACTGTAAATTTATTTGTTTTGGCTCATGCATTTTCCCAATCTTCCAAAGGTATGGCCAATGTCTCGTGCAAAGTGGGATTATCATAATGCTCATCCAACAGCAAAGAAGCCCTTTTGTCAAATACAATCATCCTGGCCTATTGGCTGAACTGCGCTGATACGACTATGCAAAAAATGCTGTTTATGTATAGAAATTGAGTGTAACCCTTCTGTCTATGAAAACACCTGAGCTCAGGGACACTTATTAAAGTTTAACATATTCAGGGATATCCATTTTGGCAATACAGCAAAATACAATGACATTTAAAACCCACAAAATAGCAATACCTTTAATTTGCCAACAAAAATGCACAAAATAGTTGAGCAAGCTTTCAAAGCTCCAATGGCTTCTTCATCAGGCAAAGGTGTTGAAAATCATACAGGAGGTTGGGTGGGGAGAAAATGCCTTTTGGTATTGGTCATGGAATTCACGTGTTTGTTACCTCCTGGATTCTGGCGTGATTTGTTCCCACTGCCACATGGCAAGAAGCAGGAGAGGCCTGCATGTACATGTATCCCACCACATCATCTCAATACAGAATAATATGACAACATCCTGACAAAATTCAGACCTGTGATTAATTTTTAAAAAAAATCTCCTGTATGATTTTTAATACTTTTGCCTGTTGAAGAAGCCAGTGGAGCTGTGAACATTTGAATCATGTCTTTTGTGCATTTTGGTCCACCAATTAAATGTTTTACTGTTTTGTGGATTTTGGATGTCATTGTACTTTATTTGTGTGTATAAATGCATATGATAGCAATGTAAATAACTTCAAAATGCAGAAAATCTGTGTTAGAGTAAATATTCACAAAGTGGGAGTGTCTGTTTTGGTTCGGAGTGATTTAATTAAGAACCGAATCCTGTTCTTCACCTCCATCTCCAAAGAGAAAGTCTCCTGAGGATCCACAAAGTATTTTTTCATTATTAATGACAGAAACAGAGAGGGACCAAAATGTCCTCTTTGGAACTCTCAACTATTAACATTAATATAGGACTGGCCATATATTGGACCTTACACTCACAACCCAAACAACTATTTCAGTACACCAAGAAAAATAGTACACTTGATGTCCAAAACACACTACAGAAATAATCCAGTTTGAGATCATTTTAACTGCTCTGGCTCACTGCTAGGGAATCCTGGGAATTGTAGTTTATTGTGGCATTAGAGCTCTCTGACAGAGGCTAAATGTCTCACAAAACTATGGATCCCAGAATCCCATAGCATCGAGCTAGAGCAGTTAAAGTTGTCTTAAACAGGATTATTTCTGCAGTGTGTTATGGACCCAAGTTTCTGAGTCTTCTGCCTATGAGACTTCAAGTTAAAGTGCTCATTCTTTAAGTTGAATTCTGTTCACCAGGTTTGATACATCTGGAACAGAAGTGCCTCTGAGTCAGTGTCTAGATATCTTTTTTTGCAATTTCCTTTAATAAGATACTAAAGTGTTGTCTAATTGTATCTTGGGGGGGGGGGGTGGAGATGACTTTATCAAAGGAGTTGCTTCTATTCCAATTAAAAGAGTTGCTTTTAAATTTGTTGATCTTGATAGAAAAACATTGCCCCATTCCTGGTCAAGGTAACTTACCTCCGGGTATCAAATGGAGAAAGGCACAGATCACTATGAGAAAGATTTGACATGTGGAGAACATCTGAGATTCTGTGTGCCACAGCAGAACTCTAAGTCATAGGGCAAGAAACACTGATCACTAGTGACTTCCAGCTCTGTCCAGAAGCCATGTCTTTTTATACCCTCACTGATGTACATTCACAATCATTTTAGAGAATGCCCTGGCCTCATTGGAGACCAAAGGGAAAGGCCTATTGGCCATGAAGCATTAAGCAACATTACTTTTTTTAAAAAAAAAAAATAAACCTGTATTGCAACAATGGTACACTTAATCCCTTCCTTATTGATGTGCACTGAATATGTTCCCAATACAGTAAAGGAGCTGTGTGTGCCTATTCTAATGGTATTTTTAATTATTATTATTATTATTATTATTATTATTTCTTACCCGCCCCTCTGAGCGAGCAATCGGGGCGGGTACAACATGTTAAGAACATATACAGTTAAAAGCCTCCAAACATATCCACCTCCCTCCCCTTAAAACAATATTAAACTAATCATAATTAAAAGAATCAAGATTTAAAATACATATTCCTTCAAAGTCCCATGTAGGCGGACGGATGGGGGCAGGGTGGGGGTCATCAGACGGTGGGAAATTAGTTACTATCTGGGAAGGCCTGCCAGAAGAGATGCATCTTGGTCTCTTTTTAAAAGCCTTCCAAGGCTATAATAAGATGCATCTCATCCGGCAGGTCGTTCCACAGCTTGGGAGCAATAGCAGAAAAGGCCCTCTGGGAGGTCTGGGACAACTTAGTTTTATAGGTTGAAGCAGATTCCTCCCAGAGGACCGAAGTGTATGCGGGGGCTCATATGGGAGAAGGCAGTCTCTAAGATAAGTTGGACCCAAGCCATATAGAGCTTTAAAAGTCAAAGTCAGCACCTTGTACTGTGCCCGGAAACTGACCGGTAGCCAGTGGAGAGATTTAAGCACAGGTGTTATATGCTCTCTCCTCGATGTTCCAGTGACTAGCCTGGCTGCCATGTTTTGAACCAGTTGAAGTTTCCGGGTTAGGCACAAAGGCAGCCCCATGTAGAGTGCGTTACAGGAATCCAAACATGAGGTGACCAGCGCATGTACCACAGCCTCCAGGTCCTTCATCTCCAGGAAAGGGCACAGCTGGCGGATCAGCCGAAGCTGATATCAGGCTGATAACAGCTGATAACAGGCACTTCTGACCACCACATTCCCCTGACACGTCATGTGAAGCGATGAGTCTAGAAGTACCCCCAGACTGCGAACAGAGTCCTGTGAGGAGAGTGTGACTCCATTGAGGACTGGAAGATGTATTCCCAGACCTGGTTTCGCACCGGTGACTGTCAGTACCTCTGTTTTGTCAGGATTTAGCCTCAATCTATTTTTCCCTCATCCAGTCCATTACTGCTGCGAGACAGTCATTGAGAGGAGAGATGCCATCTGAGGTGTGGGCAGATGATCTGGTCATGGAGAAGTATATCTGAGTGTCATCAGTGTACTGATGCATTTAAGCAAATAAGAATGCCATTTAAGAAAATGCCATTTGAATGATGTTTACAAATATAAATTACATTAACTTTAGTATCTGCATACTTTTTAAACCATGCTATATCCAGAACATCTAATTCCTTAAATCAATCAACTTAGAGGGAACAGTCGTTCCTCTAAAATCGAGCTAAATTGTGGCTTTCCTCAGGGTGCCATCCTGTCCCCGATGCTATTTAATATTTATATGAAACCGCTGGGTGAGATAATTCGGAGGCATGGAGCTCAGTTTCATGACCCAGAGCAGCCAAGTGGCGGAGACAGTGGTAAGACCACTTGGAGGATGCCTAGAGGGGTGGGGTCTGGACTGCATCCACCCCAGGAAGATCTTGTGGGCATTCTCATGGCGGCAGAAGCAGCTCCACCCTCCCCCCCCCAACACCATCTATGGGGATTGGCAAGGCCCAGTGGAGCTTTGTTGTTTTTGTCCTTGACCTTGAGCAGATGAGAGAAGGAGCAAGTCAGGGTTGGTTGTAATTGTTTGAAACAATTTAGAGTATCATGGGTAAGAGGAAGAATTGCTGTGGAAACAGCCTAAGTTCTTCCTCTCTCTCTTCACCAAAGGCCGCAAAGCAACCAAAAATAGAAAATTCTTCAACAAAATACAAAATATAACAGTAAGTAAAACAAAGGTTTCGCCTATTTCCTTAACAGCACTTTCAGAGTCAGAAGATTTAATAGATTGGAATTCTCAAATTGAACTTGAAAAGCAACAACTTTCAGATTCATTACCTTTATTGTTTACTACTGTTAGGGATGAGTTAAATGAAGATGAAACTCAGAATGCTAATGACTCTCTCTCTGGATCTTTGGACGACTTAGTTAGCTCTCCCAATCCCAAGGGAAACAAATTCAAAAGTAAGATACACAAGAAGAATTTGGAGAGACTTCCCTGGGAAAGTACAACAGAGTTTATGGCCAAACAATGTCTTCTTACAGCTCAAACTGTTATTGCATTGTTTGATCAATTATCTGCCATCAAACACAGCTTGGATATCCTAAAATCAGATGTCAAAGTATTTGTCTCCAAATTGACTGCTGCTGCTGCTACAAGAATAAATGCAGAAGTCATGGGAAAGGGAGTGATCTCAGATACTCGTTCAGTTAAAGGGCAAGCCATTAAAAGGAACCAGACTGATAAAAGCAAATAATGCCCTAACCATAGCAGTACCAACATAATCCAACCCTCTGTTAATGCAGAGGGAGGTAACCTTTGTGCTAAGCATACTATCAGAACAGTTGAGGAGACCATTAGCAAAGAAAAACAAATATTAGAAGCACAGAAGGTTGCACTCTCTATTTCCTTGAATAAGATCAACAGAGGATGATGGAATTCCCAGACAGCAATTAAAATTTCATTAGGGCAACTTTTGCACTGCCACCAAAGACTGATAGATCTAAATGCTATTGAATGGCTTTCCACAGTGCAGAACCAAAACCGGATTGTATTATCATTCAAACATCCTACTATTCCAGCTGTGATACTGAAGATGAGACAATATTTAGAATCTTTTCAAATTTTTTCTTCTAGAGTATTCCTAGTGGCAACAATTAAACCTTTGTTTAACTCTGCTGTACTTGGAAACAGATTTTCCACCAAAAGTTCAACAGAAGCTATCAAACCTCCTTGTCATAACCCCTCCCCCCCCCCAAAAAAAAAACAAAATAGGGGACCCAACATTATCTTCAAACTCACAATGAGGCCAATTTTGATGACAAAGAGCTTATCAGTGCTTTTGGCTTGCTTCCCAGAAAAGAGCAAAAGGACATTGTATATAAGTTAGAAAATTTTAAGAAATTCCTACAAGATATTATGGTGACAGCACAGCCTCTTATTGATCTCGTATCACCATCTACAGACACTAATTACCAGCACTCATTGTGTAAAGCTACGGAGGATAAACGACTCTTAACAAACAGTTGCACCAGTCCATGTGAAGCAAACATTGCTCAGCACATGCAAATAACTGAGGAGATAGACCACTACCTTGCTAGAATCCCTTCTCCAGAAAAAGACATGCAGGAGCAGTCACAGAACCCACATGCGACTTGTCAGACATTGTTGGAGGCCTGGTTTCCTTCTACTGATAATTCATCGTGTATTTTTCATCAGGCATGTATCTTCAGTCCAGCATAGCCAAGCTTTGTGACTATCCTCTAAAGATGAGGTAATCTCCCTCCTAACTTGGAACATTGCCAGTTGGGCTGTACCTTCAAAAGATCAACATTTTTTAATTATCTGTTACAATTTGATATTCTTCTTCTTCAGGAAACCTGGGCCATAGCGGAGGTTGAGATAGATGGTTATTGGGTTAATTCAATTTTGGCTACCCCAAGTATAGTAGGTGGGAGACCCAAAGGGGGTACTGTGACATTAGTTAGTACAACTCTACAATTTAAATGTGTTTCATTACTGCCTTTTGAACCATGGGTAGCTACTTCTTTACTTTCATTTAATCACAATGAAATCTTGCTTTTTAATATGTATATTCCCCCTTTTAAAACACATTCTCAGATGAACACAATTTGGGAGAGTATAGAAAATTATATTTCTCTTTGTTTAGATAAATATCCTACAGCATCAATAATAATTGGAGGGGATCCGAATGCTAGGATGGGCCCAAATGATGCTACATTATTTTGTCAATTCAACATTTTCTATGAAGAAAATAGCGGATCCATTAAGTGTAAGAGAATCCAAAGATTTAAAATCTAGTTGGGCCAGCTTATGTGCTAGACAAATGGCCTCTCATCTAGAGTTGCATATACTCAATGGCTCTGTAGCAGGGGACCCTCCATAATCGATTACTGGATGGTTTCAAGAGATCTCCTAAATTCTATACAATGGATGGTAACAGAACCAAGGCTAGAGAGTGACCATCATCCTCTAGCTCTATCTATGTTACATCCCTGGAAACATATTAGAGCAGAATCAACATTCCCTCCAAGGCTTGATAAAAATAACTCCATGGTTAGAGTCAAGTGGAATGATAGGAATACAAAGATAGTTAGCAATTGGATGGCAGCCCCAGAAACTATGGAACGTTACACAAACTTGCTAAACAATGGCCCATTTTAGATTGGCAAAAAGAGGTGTGATGAAGGCTGCACGAAAGCCCAGCCTTTAGGTGAGAAAAAGGGAAAGTGTGCCATGAAAACACTATTTTGGTGCTTTAAGGGAGAAGAAGCGCCTTTAGAAAGGTGCTTGATTTCCCCACTCCTTTTTTAAAAAGAGCACAATAGCGCTAGTGCATCTAAAGACTAAGGTGTAGTTGCGCAGTTAAATGGGGCTCTGTCTCTTTAAGGCGCCCATTTAAAGGCAGCGATAGAGGTGCAGATTATAATGGATCGTGGGTTGGGAGCATGCGTGGTGTGGACTTCACTTCTAATTAAAACGCTCAATGCCCTGCAGGTGTAAAAGCTGGGGTTTAACCGCGCAGTTTTTTAAACCTCCCAAACCCTAGCTCCAGCCCTAATCCAAACCCTAGACATGCGCAGTAGGGACTCAGGGATGCCGTTACTGTTATTCTACTGTGGATAACATGTCAATTCATTCACAAAATAAGGGGGTTCATTCATGATGCACCAGTGCAACGGCACAGTTTAAAAAGGCAGAGGAACCGCAGTGATAAACCGCTGAACCTTTAAATTTTTTTTCCTTGCCGGCTGCGAATTGCGCAATTGTGCAGTTCCCAGCAGGCAATGATAATGTCACTGTATTGTGTACCTGCGCAATTGCGCAATTGCTCAATTTGCAGACGGCAAGGAAAAAAATTTTTAAAGCGTGGCTAAAAGCCGCATTTATTGCCACCCATGTAGCTGCTCCGCCTGTGTTTGTAGCGTTTTGACAGCTTCCCATGTAACTGCTGAGCCACAGAAAAGACTTCAGATAAGTTGTTCCCAAACCCCTCAGTCTAACAGCCCTGTACCTTTTAAATGCACACCTGGGGCTTGCAGTCTAGCTGTTAAGCATTAAGGAAAAGGCAACTTCATGTCACACTTTCCTGCCAATTTAAAAAGCCCCAATAAGTTTCAGAGACCATACCTAGAAAATTACATATATACTAATGGCTAACTTTAAATCTTTCTTTCACAAAAGAACACAACATCGCCCTGGCAATCAGGGAGTGAAACACAAAAACTAGTTTGACCAGGATATATTCAGATGAAATATGAATATAATAAGACCTATAAAAATAGTAAGAATCTCCCCCCTGAGGAACAAGTAAAGATTCTAAATAACCTTAAAACCCAGTATAAATCTCTATTAAAAGAAAAGAAAAAGGCAGCACTGCAGGAGACCTAGCAGAAACTTATCTATTCAGTCAGGATGAGAGATTCAGCTCTGTTCTGGCAGGTCACGGGAGGGATGGGAAGACCATTGTCTCCTCCATCAAATCAGGTCCCAATTCAGGCTTGGGAGGAATTTTTCAGAGAACTATATGTAGACCCAGCTAATATTGTGAATGAGAACCAGACTAATCTGGAGCAAGTACAGAAATGGCCACCAGTTTCAGTCCAAGAAGTCTCTCATTTGATTGAATCGCTTAGGGCTAACATGGCCCCAGGTGCAGATTGTGTAATGCCTGAAATGATCAAAAAGAATCTAAGTCGGTGGGCACCTCTATTGGCATCATTGTTCTCATTCATAGATCAGACTGGTTATATCCCAAGAGACTGGTTATATTGGGGTTTGGCAATAATCATCCCAATTCACAAAAAGGGTAACAAGAAGGAGCCATGTAATTATAGACCTATAAGTCTTTTGAGCGTGGTCAACAAGTTATATGCTAAACATTTAAATCTTAAACTGCAAGACTGGATTGAGTCAGAGAGTATAATACATGATGAACAGGAAGGCTTCAGAGAAGGGAGATCTACTGTGGATCATATACTAATACTCCATCATTTAGTACAAAAATACACACATAAAAAGAATTCATCCCTTTATGTAGCCTTTCTGGACTTCAAACAAGCATTTGACTCAATATCCAGAAATGTGCTCTGGGAAAAATTTAAAAATACAACTATTGATAGACTCCTGCTCACCCTTATTCAAAATTTATACTCCAATTCCACTTTAAGAGTGAGGTGCAACCCTCTTGGAACTCTCTCTGGATTAGTAAATGTGCAGAGAAGAGTCCGACAGGGTTGTATTCTTGCTCCCACTCTGTTTAACCTTTATATTAATTCATTTATAGATCTCTTGCATAGCATAGATATTCATGCACCTAAATTGGCACACCGTAAAATTCCAACCCTCCTATACGCCGATGATGCTGTTCTGATTTCACAGACACCCATTGGATTGAAAAGAGCAATTGCAGCAACATTAAGCTATTGCAGACAAAATCATATGGTTCTCAACTTTGATAAATCAAAAATTCTTGTCTTTGCTAAGAGAGCCAGGCAATACTCTTGGGTAGTAGAAGGGCACAAATTAGAACAGGTTACTATATTTAAATATCTTGGAGTGGTTTTTCACTCTAAAGGTATTTGGAAGGCTCACCAGAAACATGTAACACAATCAGTCCATAGGTCAATGAATGCTATTAAGTGCTTTTTCTACTCTGGAGGAGGTCAGTTAGTACCTGCAGCCCTAAAACTTTTTGAGGCCAAAACATTGGCTCAGATTTTGCATGGGGCCCAAACAGGGATTTATATTAAGAATGCTTAGGAAACAGTCCAAACAATATTCCTGCATTCAATTTTGGGTGCACCCAATGGTACATCAAATGCCCAGCTAAGGCTCAAGACAGGAATGCCTTTAATTGAAGTGAGGGCCTGGAAGCTGATGATAATCTACTGGTTAATAATCCAATTCTTTCCAAAGGGTTTAACTCCATGACTGACTATTTTGTCTCACCATGGAAAAAAGCAGTAGAACTCAAATTGTTTTCTTATGGACTCTCCTCTTTATTTCTGATATCACAAAGTTATGATCAAGCTAAACAAATGGTTACTCAAAGAATAAAGGACATGTAATTTCAAAATGAGCTCAGTAGACTCCCACAACATTATAGGTTTCTGATTAATAAGGGGGTATGGGAACCTGCAAGTTATCTACAAAAGTTAACGTTCCCTACATTGAGAATTACTTTTTTCAAAGCCAGATAAAACATTCTCCCATCTACACTACTCCAAGGCAGATTCAGTAAAGTTCCCATAACTGAGCGCACTTGCCCATGTGGAGAAGCAGAAGTAGAAACTATTTCACATGTACTGTTATGATGTAAATTTTATGAGGATATTAGATCAATCTTTATTGTACCTTTAGTTGAAAAATGGATGGGGTATCCAAATAATTTTTATGTGAAATATCTACTTCAGGATTCAAACCCATATATTACAAATAGAGTTGCTAAATATTGTGTTGCTGAGATGAAAGTGAGACAAATCCAGATAAAAGATACCTCCCTATCTTAAAATATTCTTATTTTATACTATCATCATTTTAAAGCTCAGGGGAAATTGAATTGTCTTTATCTGTAGGACACTGTTACAGATACCTTGTGAGAATTAACTGATTTCTCCCTTGGCCCTATTTATCTATTGATTTATTGTGTTATGTAGCTAAGAATTAAAGTTGGGGGATTTCTCTTATTTGTGTTGATGGCAATGAGGGCTTGAACTACAGGTGTTTTTGTGCCTGTGGCATATCATGAGATTTCAATATAATTCTCAATTTTCAAAACAATATTGCACTAATTGAAAGGCTGTGGAGATTTATTATTGATTTAAATGTCACAATATAAGCTTGTAGCTATATGGGTAAATTTATAAATAGCAGCACCAGGAAAGCAAGAGCCATTTGAAAACAGACAGTAACTGTGAGCAGCTTCCTTTGCTAAAGATTTATCTTTTTAATATATTATTCACTTCCATATATTTACCAGCACAGAATTAAATGGACTTTCTAGGGGTAAAGTTTCTTTCACATATACGTATGTGATTCACAAAATATAGCAAAATAAAACTACGAATTCCAGCTTATATTATATTATGCCAAATGTAAAAAGTACCTTTTATCATCATGAAACTATACTGCAGTACATAAAATACCTATGACTTGAGGATAGAAAATTCTATCTGCTGCAATTGGTCTACTCTATGATACATCATTTACAAATTCCAATCAGTGTTTAATGTCATCATCTGATAGGCTGTATCAACAAGCCAAGCTTAGCAAGACTATCAAAGGTTGTCTTTGTTAATTTTATAATAATAATAACAACAATGTTTATTTCTTACCCGCCCCTCTGTAAAACAACATTATTACTTTGCTGACTTTGGGAGCTAGCTGCTAAGATCATGTTGTGCAGCTGCCACAAGGCAAGTTTGGAAAAGTGAAAGTAAATGAATGAGGAATGGAAAGGCTGAAGAATGTTAGTCTCACTCGAATGAGAAATCTTGCAAAGTAATTGTAAAACAATTCCCTCTTATTTCAAGATATAATTGTTCTTCTACTATTTCTGTGTAAGGCTGCCCATCCTTATTTTCTTCCTTCCTTCCTTCCTTCCTTCCTTCCTTCCTTCCTTCCTTAATTCCTTCCTCCCTCCTTCCATCTCTCTCTCCTGGCTCTCACTGGCAGCGGGTGGGGTGGCTGGTAGGTGGCTGGCAGCCACTGCTGCTTCCTCTTCCTCCTTCCCCTCCCATCTCTTCTTCTTCCTGCCTCTTCCTCCCACCTTGTCCTTCTCCTCTTTCTCCTGCATCTTCCTCCCCCTGCCTCCTCTTCTTCCTCCTCCTCCACTGCCTCAACACAGATTTGGCATCTGTGGATGCTTGAATCTGCTGGTGGCAAGTCCAGAGATACCGAGAGCATTCTGTAATGTTAATTTTTTATAAAGACAAAAGCATCTCAAGACGAGGAAGAGTGTGAGAAATGTATGCATACACTTCAACAGAAGCCACATATCTTACCAATAGTAGATGAAAGTGGATGTAATACCACCTAAGAAGTTTTTCCCTGACCGAGCTGACACAGCTGGTCTCAGAGCTGGTGCTGGAGTCTCCCAGGCTTCTTGTCCTGGGGGACCTCAACATCCCCTTGGAGGCCAGTTCTTCCCCTTTAGATCTTACAGGTGCAGCTCGGGAGTTAATGGATACCATGACCACCATGGGCCTGTCCCAATTGTGCAGGTAATATGCTCGATGTGGTCTTTTGCACTGATCAGGAACATCTGTGGGCAGATGTCATTGGTACTACTGCCCTGTCATGGACGGACCATTTCCTGGTCAAGCTAAAACTAAAGGCCACCATTCAAATCTCCCCCGGGGGTGGAGGACCGATTAGGATGGTCCGTCCTCAAAGGTTGATGGAACCCAAAAGGTTCCAAGAAGCCCTAGAGGGATATATGGTTGGGAATGACGGCGATTCTGTCGTTGCCCTGGTCAATACCTGGAACACCGACCTTTCCAGGGCTATAAACTGTATTGCTCCTGAGCACCCTGTCCAACTAGCTTCTAATAAACAACCATGGTACATGCAAGATCTTCGGAGGATGAAGCGAGAGACGAGACAGCTAGAGTGCAGCTGGCGCCAACACCGACACTTAGCTGACAAGGCACTCCTAGAGAACCTATTAAGTGGAGTGGCAATCAATGCAGCAAAGAATTCGTTCTATGCTGCACGTATTGCATCGGCGGAGTCTCATCCAGCAGAGCTATTCAGGGTGGTTAAAGATCTAATTCGGCCCTCGCCCACCCTGAATCCATTATTAGAATCAACAAATGCCTGCTGTGATGGCTTTAATGACTTCTTCGTCGATAAGATCTCTCAGATAAGGGCCGATCTAGATGCCAGCATTAACACAGGAACTATGAGATAGGTGTCCAGTGACTCCGTGGACTTGGTTAAACTGGATCACTTTGAGTTTGTAAGTACTGAGGAAGTGGATAAGCTCCTTGGAAGTATTAGGAGGACAACGTGCCCCCTCGATCCCTGCCCATCTAGGCTGAAAGGGGTTCAGAGTTGAGACAGCCATGGTTGCCTTGTTTGATGATCTCCGTCTGGGCATCGACAGGGGAAGTGTGACCCTGTTGGTGCCCTTGGACATCTCAGCAGCATTTGATACCGTAGACCACGGTATCCTTCTGGAATGCCTGAGGAGAATGGGAATCGGGGGCACTGTGCTCCAGTGGTTTCGTTCCTATCTCTCGGGTAGATTCCAGATGGTGAAGCTGGGAGACAGCTGCTCTCGTAAAAGAGAGTTGACGTCTGGCATCCCTCAGGGCGCCATTCTGTCTCCCATGCTATTTAACATTTACATGAAGCCAGTGGGAGAGATCATCCAGAGACATGGGGCACAGTATTATCAATATGCTGATGACACACAAATATATTTCTCTGTCTCCGACTGCTGCAGTGACCAAGGATGGCATCTCTCCTCTAAACGTCTGCCTGGAGTCGGTAATGGGCTGGATGAGGGAAAACAAACTTAAGCTGAATCCAGAGAAAACAGAGGTACTTGTGATAGGCTCCCCTAGCCCAGAGATGGAGGTTTGTCAACCTGTCCTGGATGGGGTCACACTTCCCCTAAAGGACAAAGTTCACAGTCTGGGCGTGCTCCTGGACTCATTGCTCCAGCTAACAGCTCAGCTGGAAGTGACAGCCAGGAGTGCCTGGTACCAGCTTCGGCTGAATACACCAGCTGCATCCCTACCTGGGCAGAGAAGACCTTGAAACATTGATACATGCACTGGTAACCTCTCGTTTAGATTTCTGTAATGTGCTCTACATGGGGCTACCTTTGTACCAAGTCCAGAAGCTTCAATTGATTCAGAATGCAGCAGCCAGATTACTCACAGGGGCATCAAGATCAGAGCACATTACCCCTATATTAAAATCTTTACACTGGCTACTGATCAGCTTCCAGGCGCAATACAAAGTGTTGGTCATTACCCTTAAAGCCCTATATGGCTTGGGCCTGAGTTACTTGAAGGAGCGCCTCTCCCTGCATAATCCACCCCGCACTCTCAGAACATCTGGGAAGAACTTGTTAGACTCTGTCAATACAAGACTGACATCAACTTCCCACAAGGCATTCTCTGCGGTAGCCCCAAAACTTTGAAACGACTTGCTGGAGGAGATCCGTCTTATCACTTCCTTGGATGCTTTTAAGAAAGCTCTAAAGACGGATCTCTTCCGGCGGGCCTACCCACCCAATCTACTTTAATGGATCGGGAATGGATATGCAGAACCAGATTACAATAGATATGGTAGCGACTGATGGACAAAAGGACAGAATTGTAGTTGGTTAATTGATTATGTAATTGTTTTTAAATGTTTTTACACTGTATTGAATTGTACGTGTATTTTTAAAATTGTTGGAATCCCACCTCAATCCGGGGGGAGAGGCGGGAAATACAAATAAATATTTATTATTATTATTATTATTATTATTTGAATTCACTAGTTTAGCGAATTTATGTGAATTCCAGTTGCATTCGGAATGCGTTCAGAATGACTTCCCATTACCTGAAAATGACCCCCCCCCCCATTGCCTGAAATTGTGTGAGATGCTTTAATACGAAATAATGTAAAACCCCATGATTGCATTTGGAATTACTTCCCTTTTGCCCAAAATTGTGTGAGATACTTTAATACGAAATAACGTGAAACTCCATGATTGCATTCGGATTGCCATTAGATTATACTTCCAATTTCCAATTTCTGTTAATTTCCTAAGAGACAGGCAATGTGAACCTTCGGGGAACTACAGAAGGAATAACAAAGCCATTTAAGAAGGCACGTGGCAAAGAGCTTGAATTGAAGAGACGTAGCTTCACTTAATACTCACAAATTTATGCCTTGTTTGTGCTGTTCCACCTTGTTAGAGAACTGCAGCCAAATGCACACAGCTTATTGATCCACCACATGAATAACTTAATTTCTTAAACCTTCTGCTTATTGGAGATGTTACACAATGCTTTTAAAATAAATTCATCTGTAAGCATTAGGTAATTTATACATGCATAGAAGACTAACAGGATGCCACACGTGAAAATACACTTCTGTTTTAATATATGGAGAAAGGAAGACTTATAGGCATAATTCAGTTAATAAAGCATCTGACAAAGAAGTTCCTTTTTACAAAGTATTTTTACAAGAACCTAGCCCTTTTTTCTTGTCTTTTTTCTAGCTGAGTGGACTTTTGCAGCATTGGCATTGGGAAGATGGAAAAGGATAGCTAGAGAAAGACAGCCTTTCAGTGTTCATTTGCATCAGTCTGTTTACAGCAAACAATGCAGTTAAGCTTGACCTGCAAAAGAATGAAATTCTTCTCCCAAGTGATGCTACTGTATCTGTGTTCCTACATGCAATAGGCAAAGTAAGCAGCTGTCTCCAGAATAACTAACTGGACATGTGTGGAAACTAAAACAGAATGAAAAGAGGAAGTAGATTAAGCTGTTTCACAAGCTATGCTGGTATGTTGAAAAAGCATAGATCTATAACTTTCACCTCCACAGTGGAAAGTTTAAGAAAAGTGGAAATTGTTGAAAGAAAAATATCTTCTTGGGATGCATTTTGGAAAAATCTTTAAGGCAAGGTTTACATGACCTGGTTGTTTCATTTCAGGCAAGGTTTATTTGACGGGTTGTTTCATTTCATATAAGCATATTAGTTTTGAATAAAAAGTTGTTAAACTTCTGAAGTGCTGTTGAACTGTTTTGAACTTTTTTTGTACTGTAAGAATCTATCCCTATTTTTACCATCTTATTTCTACCTCTGATATCAAATTTTCTGTAAAAAAAGTAAAGCCCAGAAAGACATCTGCTTTGTTAACTGGGGTATACCTGTAAAAAATAATAATGTAGCATAATGTGAATGTGTATGTGTGTGTGTGCTTGTGTGTGTGTGTGTGAGAGAGAGAGAGAGCAGAATGGAACAGATCTATGACTGAACATAAATGAAATTAATTGGACAAGAAATAGATAGATCTACCCACCCCTTTGTATAAGCACAATTCCTCACCAAACCAAAGGATTTTTCAAATCCCATAACATAATTATACATGGTCCTGAAGTTTGGAAGCATTGTCCAGGCTCATTGTGGTGTCCGGCATTCATCTCCAATGGCCTAGATAATCCTGACCCAATATAAAAAATTGTGAAACAAGTCAGCTAGTGTGTGGCTAATGCTTTTTGAAAAGGCAAATTACAACCAGAGCTGCCCATCATTTCAGAGGCTCGGTATTAATTTGGTTTTTGAATAAAAGGTCTTCCCAAGCTCTCATCATTCTCCTTAACTAGAAAAGCAAACAAGAAAAAGAGAAGTGTGACAAAGGGTGTTTCTACCATGAGGGGGAAAAATCTATCCTTACCTCATAGTTTCCTGGTCCACAGTGACATTGAAACAATCCTGCTAACACCAGACAAACAGAGAGAGCAAGGTGACATTGGCCTAACTGGCCACAGTTTCAGCACTTCGCATTATTTTGCATTATTTTTATTTTCCTTCCTAGCATACACCAACCTATAAACCAATAGCTGTTATTGTTTACCTGTCAATCTATTGGATCAACTCTGATTTCCTGTCTCCCCCATGCAACCTCCTTTCTCCTTTTGCTGTCCCAGAGAGTGAGTGAGGGAATGTTAAATGTACACACACACACACACACACAAACACTCAAAATGAAGTTTTGTTTTATTTATCTTTTATTTATTAAAATGTTCAGCCATGAAATCAGTAGGGAGGGGGTAGATAGGGATATCCCCCTTTCTCCTCCCCCTGCCAGTGAATGGGGGAAGCAATCAGTTGAATGGGGGCGAATGGGAAAAGTGAATGTAGGTAAGCATATCTCCGTACAAGCAAGTGAGCAAGTGAATAAGGCAGCAATTCTCCACCTATTATTTACCCACTCTGTCCTTACTTTATGGAGATCTGCATACCTAGATTCACTGTTCCCCCTTGTCCTCTTTATTTTATTTAATAAATCATATCTATCTATCTATCTATCTTAGGTATTTTCATCTGATAGTTCTCCCAAAATGGGAGATTCAAGGTAACTTATAATAATTTTAAAAGATAGAATTAGATCACTGATTTTTTTTAAAAAAATTAAATATTACTAATATTGAAACATGTTAAAACAGCATAGTTGAAGCCAGTAAAAATGTAAAGCATCTCTTTCCCTTGATTGCTTTCTCCACTCACACACAATATTTGCCAGATCACTTTCTCCACACACACCCATTTCTCTTACTGCTTTCTCTCCTCCACCCTTTCATCTGATTGCTTTCCCCACTTACTGGCAAGTGAGGAGGAAGAGGGAGGGAATAACCTGATCTACCCCTTTATCACTGATCTCATGGCTGAACATAAAACATGGTGCCAAACACCAGGCTTGATGGAATCAATCAGTCCTGTCCACCAAAAACTCCACACAAAAATTTCTATGGAGTGCCCAGCCACATACAGGATTATCCAGATTGGGGGGGGGGGGACGTTTGAGGTCAAAGGTGAGTTGTTTTTTGTTTGGTTTGGTTCCCTGAGGATTCCCTACAGATTCAAAATAAATCATCCAGAATATTGTGTAAACTGGTCACAGCGGTTAGGTGGGGGGTATGGACTTTTTGTGGACAAACTCAGGTTTGCATGAGCAGTTCCTTCTCTTTTAAGGATGTGTGTGTAAGCCACTCTATACCCATGTATAATTGTTACTGGGACTGGGACATAAGTTATTTCTTTTTCTTTGCCACCATTTGTTCTTTTTAAATAAATACAATGTCTACTGATCAAGGGAGCTTAAATGTTGAAGGAACTCATGGTATTCCACAGATTGTCATGATCTCAATTAATACAAGCAGGGAAAGAAATTGGAAAAAGGGCAACCACAGAGGGAATTGCATGCAGATCTTTAGGTGCATTGAGCCTCTTTTAGGTGATTTTTAGATTTGTCTATGTTTGTTCATTGCAATAGTCTTTATCACTGCAACAACTGACTTCAGCCTGGATATCCAATCCTGCATGATCCTCTTTGGTATTACAAGCTTCTCCTCTCTCTGGCCAACAATCTTGTACTGACAGAAACAACTCTCCATCTAGGATGAGAAAAAACAAAAGGGAAAAATAAAATTAAATGACACTTCTGAATATTTTAGCTGAAAATCAGTTCACATTTAATGCTCAATGTATTATTCAGTTTGGCCTCATTGTGTGCCCTTTTAAATAAACTGCTAATATTTCAGTTTTACACAGTAGATGATGAAAATACAGGATTTTAATCAAATAGGTCATTTGACTTATGAGCCATGTAGCATGAATCCAACTATTCCTTTTACAATCAATAATGCTTATTTCCATCAGAAGCTGGTCTCCACAGTATTAGTGGGTTGTAATCCAGACTGTTCAGGGGGCTAATTTCTATTCCAAAACTAGGTTTAGTTTTTTGGACACAGGGGACATATAACTTCCCTGTAACAACAACCTGTCTGTTTCTAGGAACAATTCGAAGTGCTGCTTGTGACCAATAAGCCTTATACCACTTGGGTCTTATCTGAAAGACCGTATCCTCCTTATATAAGCATGTCTGAGTTTTGTGATCTTTAGGGGAGTGTTGTTGTTTTTTTTCCTCCCATCATATACCAGTTGGAAGAGGTCACAAGAGAGGCTTTGAATGCTAAGATGTTCCCATGGGATGCTAGATTGGTTCCTTCCCTGCTCTCCTACTACCAAACATGCAAAGACCTTCTTATTAAAATCTGTTTATGTTCTAAATCAGTGTCTGTCATCAGTAATGTACTGGATATTAATAATAATAATAATAATAATAATAATAATAATAATAATAATTTATTTATAGCCCGCTCCTCTGTCATCAATCGGAGCGGGTTACAATAATTAAAAGACATCAAGATAAAACAATCCCAATAACCCATAACCCCACCTCCCACCCCTTAAAAATAAATTAAACCAATATCAGATTAAAATCCAAAAAAAAAAAAATTGCATACATACAACATAGAACATAATAAGCAGCTAGTCAATTATATAGACACTGTAGATGTAAACTTCCTAGATAAAGTGCTGGGAGCTTGTAGGAGCGCACGTCCCAATGTCGTAAGCCAGTGTCAGGACCAGGAGTTAAGATGTTTCAGGGAAGGCCTGCTGGAAGAGATGCGTCTTTAAGGCTTTTAAAAAGCTATCAAGGGATGTAATAAGGCGCATCTCATCCGGCAGGTCATTCCATAGCCTGGGAGCGGCAGCAGAGAAAGTCCCCCGGGAGGTCCGCAACAGCCTCGTTTTCACAGGCTGTAATAAATTTCTCCCGGAGGACCGGAGTGTGGGGGGGGGATTGTACGGGGAGAGGCGGTCCCTAAGATAAGATGGACCCGAGCCCTGTAGGGCTTTAAAGGTTAAGACCAACACCTTGTACTGCGCCCGGAAACTAATGGGTAGCCAGTGGAGGGACTTAAGCACTGGTGTTATGTGCTCGCACCTCGCTGTACCAGTAATAAGCCTGGCTGCCATGTTTTGGACTAGTTGAAGTTTCCGAGTTAGGCACAAGGGTAGCCCCGAGTAGAGCGCATTGCAGAAATCCAATCGTGAGGTTACCAAAGCGTGTACCACAGACTCTAGGTCCTTCTGATCCAGGAAAGGGCGCAGCTGCTGTATCCACCGAAGCTGATAGCAAGCACTCCTGACCGTCGCATTCACCTGGCTAGTCATGTGAAGCGACGAGTCTAGAAGTACCCCCAGACCGCGAACAGGGTCCGTCAAGGAGAGTGTGACTCCATCTAGGACCGGAAGATGTATTCCCAGACCTGGCTTTGGTCCTGTGACTGTGAGTACCTCTGTTTTGTCTGGATTGAGCTTCAATCTGTTTTCCCTCATCCAATCCATTACTGCCGCAAGACAGTCATTAAGAGGGGAGACGCCATCTGAAGTCTGAGCCGATGATCTTGTCATTGAGAGGTATATCTGAGTGTCATCAGCATACTGAAGACACTGAGCTCCATGCCTCCGAATGATCTCACCCAGCGGCTTCATATAAATATTAAACAGCATCGGGGACAGGATGGCACCCTGAGGGACACCACAATTAAGCTCGATCTTGGAAGAGCAGCTGTCCCCGAGCCTCACCCTTTGGGATCTGCCAGAGAGAAAGGACCAGAACCACCGGAGTGCGGTGCCTCCGATCCCCAACTCCCTCAGCCGGTCCAAAAGGATGGAGTAGATGAGGGCAAACAAACTAAAGCTTAGTCCACCCTGGTCAGTTGAAAGACACCAGGGTCCACTCAGCCTTGCATCCTTCTGTGGGTCACTAAAATGAATATTCACCTTGCTGGAGGCAATTGCCTTACACTTTGTAAACCACTGATAAGCAGTATAGGAATGTATTTGCTATTACTATAAAGGCAGATCAGAGAATAGGGATTCAGCCTGTGTTGAACAGGGTTACATTCCCCTTGATGATGCACATTCCCATTTTGGGTGTAATCATGGGCTCAGCCTTGAACCTGGATGTCCACATTTCTGTCATGGTCAGGAGAGCACTTAAATATAGTGCAGGATAGTGGATTCCAGATTACAGAATGGCTTGCCAGAGGAGATCTGTCATATTACAAGCTTGGACAGCTTTAAAAAGGCTGTCAAGATGGTACTCTTCCAGCAGGCCTTCACTGAATAGCAAACCCAGCCACCAACCGAATCAACCATCCCTATACAGTCCGCCCCGCACACTTAGGACGTCAGGGAAGAACCTGTTAGAATTTAAAAACACTAAATAGGTAAAAACTTCCCATAGGGCTTTTTCTGCTGCAGCCCCGAAGTTATGGAATGAATTGCGAGAAGAGATCCATCTTATTACCTCCACAGATGCTTTTAGGAAGGCACTTAAGACGGATCTCTTCCGGCGAGCTTACCCACCTGACATGTTATAATCAAGTACCAACTGCTGAGAGAAAAATTCTGGAGGAATGGCACCAATCAACTACACCGAAGGATGTTGTACTGTTGTTTATTTTTATTGTTAGTATTGTTGTTAATGCTGTGACGGTTTTAGAATAATTATTATAATATTTGACTGTGTACTATTGTATTTTATTGATTGTTGGAATCCCGCCTCAATCCGATGGAGAGGCGGGAAATAGAAATATATAATTATAATTATAATTATTATTATTATTAATTATTATCCCACTGAAAACTTTTGCCCCTTCACCCCACCCTCAGTTATTTTAATTGTATTATTTTTAATGTGTAATCTGTTTAATTGATGTTTTAGGGGAGGGAGGGAATGATTGGGGTATGGAGTATTTATGTTCTTGTTTTAATTGTAAGCTGCCTCGATTGTCTCAAACAGAGAGGTGAGGTAAAAATAAAGCTTTTATTATGATTTATTATTTATTATGAGTTTACAGGAACTAAGCAGAGCTGTGGAGGACAGGAAGTCTTTGAGATGTCTCATACACAGGATTGGCATGTTTCGAGATTGACTTGAGGGCAATTAACAATAAAAAAGCCACCTTGAATCCCAAACTGGGAGGAAGGCAAGAAATAAATAAAGTTAATGAGAATATTTAGACAGTCCTTTAGTTATTATTTGGTTGCTAAATGGTCTCTTAAATATAAAAATAATAATAAAATTTTATTTACATCCTGCCTCTCCTTTTCGGAATCTTAAAGGTGATGGGAGTGCTGTATTTTTGTCCTCACTGTTTGATTTAAGATGCTTTTAGTTTTCTTTTGGGGGTGAAGAAGATGGGCAGCTTAGAGCAGCCTCTGGCCATTCCAGCTGCAATTGGCCCCTGATCAACCTGGGACCACAAAAACCAGATGCTGCAGTCCTGAAGCTGCCTGCTGCCATAGTCCCAAATGGGCCACTGGCAAGTAGTGGCTTTTTGCTGCTCCTTTTTGGACTGGCTTCAGGCTGCATTAGCTGGCCTCAGAGTGGCTTCTGGCTGTATCAGTGGTGTGTGTCATCTGCATGCCATGCCCCCAAAGCAGCCAGAAGCCACTCCTTTGGCCTATCTACTTCAGACCCAAATTATTATTTTTTAAAAAACCAAAACAAAACAGGATACTCATTTATCTTTTAAAAATTGTCTTCCCTAATATGATTTTAGTTGCATTGTTAAATCTATGTTGCAAGCCATATATAAGGCCTCATATTGGGAGAAAGAAGGGACAGTCAACCAACCAACCAACCAACCAATCAGACTATTCCTTTACAATTTAGGCTAAAACTATGAGGATATTCCTTCCCCTATTGACATTTCATACACTAATGAGTTCCCTATTCCAAAACACTATTTTCTAGAATTTTAAGACATTTTAAAATGTCTCTACAATAATCTATTTCAAATTCCAGTTATAAGTATAGGTGAAGTTTTGTGGTAAACCCATGCTGGAGGGAGATGCTCCCTTGCTATGATAGCTTCTCCCCTTTTGGTAATGTTGTATTTTTCCATGTAGTCTTATCATACAGAACTCTTCTATTCTGTACCTATCACATTTGCAAAATGGTAGAAGGGGAGTACAATCCCCCAAGATTTGTTTGCGCTGTTACAGTTCTTGGAGGGGAAATACATTTCTGAAGTTCTTCAAACAGCCTGATGTGCTCTTTAGCAGCACACACACAATTAGAAACAGAAGAAAAAGGGAAGCTAAGAGAAAGGGGAAATCTTTTTCATGCAGCAGGAAAGATAGATAGCAGGTAGAGCTGAATCCATTGGTAGAAGTCTTGGTGTTGCACAGCAGATCAGCAAGATTTATTGTTGTATACTTTCACATCAAGTCTAACTTATTGGATCCTATCCTAGGTTTTCCTGCAATATTTATTCAAAGGTTTGCCATTATCTCCAAACCTCGAAGAATGTAATTTGGCCAAGGTTTCTGATGGGTTTTCATAAATTTGAACCTTATTTTCCTGAGTCCTAGTTCAATACTCAAACCACTACACCCCACTGCTTCTGAATCAGAGAGATTACTGACTCACAGCTGCTTAACGACAGTGACAAGAGAATGGCTAATAATGATGGGGGGGGGGGGGAAATCAGGGTAAACAAGTCATTTTTAAAAAGAAAGCAAACGCTATCCTTTTTTGATACTCAAAACATATTCCTGGGCTTATAAGTCTTTAAATGTAAGATCCGGCCAAGGCCAGTGGTGGCTTCTGAAGTCACAGTGGGGGGAAAAAACTGGTCTCCTAATCATCATCATCATCATCATCATCATCATCATCATCATCATCATCTTTATTTCTAGCCCGCTCCTCTGTGGAACACAATCGGAGCAGAGTACAGCAAGATTAAAACATAGAAATTAAAATATTTCAACAGCCCATTCCCAACCTCCCACCCCTTAAAAATAAATTAAATTATCAATGATTTAAAACCACAAATACATTAAAAGCATAATTCATCCTCAACAGTTCTTAATTGAGGAAAGAGCACCAAGCAAGGAGTCAAATTCGATTAATAGCTCTTGTTTTGGAACCGGGATCTAAGAGTTTTCAGGACAGGACTGCCAGAAGAGATGCATCTTCAGAGCTTGTTTAAAGCAATCAAGAGATGTTATCAGACACATCTCATCCAGCAGACCATTTCAAAGCTTGGGAGCGGTAGCAGAAAAAGTCCTCTGGGAGGTCTGCAACAGCCTAGTTTTCACAGGCTGCAGCAGATTCCTCCCAGTGGATCGAAGTGTGTGGGGGGTTCATACGGGGAGGGGCGGTCCCTGAGATAAGATGGACCCAAGCCATGTAGGGCTTTAAAGGTTAAAACCAACACCTTGTTCTGCACCCGGAAACTAATCGGCAGCCAGTGGAGAGCCTTGAGCACTGGTGTTATGTGCTCTCTCCTTGATATTCCAGTTACAAACCTGGCTGCCATATTTTGGACCAGTTGAAGTTCCAGGTTAAGCACAAGGGTAGCCCCATGTAGAGCTCGTTACAGAAATCCAGGTGTGAGGTTACCAGAGCGTGTACCACAGATTCCAGATCCTTCATGTCCAGGAAAGGGTGCAGCTGGCGTATCAGCTGAAGCTGATAACAGGCACTCCTGACCGTCGCATTCACCTGACGAGCCATGTGAAGCGACGAATCTAGAAGTACCTCCAGACTGCAAACAGAGTCATACGAGGAGAGTGTGACTCCATCCAGGACTGGAGACTGTATTCCCAAGCCTGGTTTCGGGCCTGTGACTGTCAGTACCTCCGTTTTGTCTGGATTCAGTTTCAATCTGTTTCCCATCCAATCCATTACAGTCGCAAGACAGTCATTAAGAGGAGAGACACCATCTGAAGTCTGTGCGGATGATATGCACATGGAGAGGTATATCTGAGTGCCGTCAGTGTACTGAAGACATTGAGCTCCTAAGCCTGGAGTCTATCTGCCTCTGCTCTACAGTGCGAGGAAAAGAGTGAAGTAGGATGCAATTCATTTAGGCAATGGTTCCTGTGCCAAAATGTTAAAAAATTGAGTTGACTGACTGATGCAAGGAAGAAGGATATGACTTCCACTCCAGGACACAAAACTTCAGGGAAGGGGATACCTCAATACATGACATTCACCCAGCATAACACACCAAATATTTTTTCTTAAGCACCATTCTTTCCCCGTTTATCCTTTTACTAGTTGTAAAAACAGCAATGGCAGCCATGATAACTATAAGCAAAATTCTAAAATCCAAAGTGTCCTATATTAAGATTAGCAAAAGAAGACAAAAATTATTTTTATGAACCCACTAATAATTTGATGATATAGTAGAATCATAGAGTCACATAATCTGATTTGGAAAGGGCCACAGAAACCACCTAGTCCAACCCCCTGTTATTCAGAACTCCTGAAAGTTGCTCATCCAACTTCTGTTCAAAGACCTCTAAAGAAGCAGAGTTCAGCCCCCTCTGAGAGCATCTATTCCATTTTCCAACAGTTTTAGCATTAAATATATTTTCCCTAATTTTTAGAGGGAGTTTCCTGTCTTGTAATGTGAAATCCATTAGTTTATGTCCTAATCTCTGGAGCAGTAGAAAACAATTTCCCTCTGCCTTCTGATACTTAAAGATGGTTCTCATATAATTGCTCAGTCTTCTCTTCTGCCTAATTATTCAATTTGTAAGCCACTCTTATAGCCTTTTGGTTATAGAGCAGGGTAGTAGTAGTAATAGTAGTAGTAGTAGTAGTAGTAGTAGTAGTAGTAATTCTGTAAACTGAACATACCAACTCCCTAAGTCATTCCTCATAAGGTTTAGTTTCCACAGCTTTCATCACCTTGGCTATCCTTCTCTGGACACATATAGGTTTGTCAGTTGTTGTTAATAGTAATCAAGTAGAGTTCAACTTCTGGCAACCTTATGAATGAAAGATTGCCAAGTCTCCCTTTCATCAACAGTCCTGCTCAGGTTTTGTAAACTAAGGGCTGTGGCCTTTGTAACAATCTATTCACTTGTAATGTGCAGCCTTACTCTTTTCATACCATCTTCTACCTTGCCAAGCATCATTGTCTTTTCTAGTGAGTCATGTTTTCTCATGATATGTCCAAAGTGTCAATATCTTTCTGTAACTGTAGGAGTATTTTCCAAAATATATTAACAATTTCATGTTGCTCACAAAATCCTAGTCTGCTGCTGCCACATCAAGATATGGAAGTGATTCTTGAAAACCATGGCAGAAAAGCACAGGTTGTGGCATGTTCTACAAGTTTTCCGTCCATCATCTGATTCATCCTTGCTACATACAGAGATTTCATCATCCAGAAAATTGCTCACCAAATAACAAATCAGACACAGCAGCTATGATAATAAGAATTATGTGGAATAGCTGTGATCTATATTGGTAGAGGGGCTACCTGTACCAATGAAATCAAAGATCTTGAAGGTATTTGACCTATTGCCACCTTGGAGTTTGTAGAAGAGAAGTGTGGCTTGTGGGTGCAGTAAGTGCAGGCACATAATGACAGTAAGGCACACAAACATATTAGATTTCAGCAGAGCTATCTTACTTTTATAGGCTTTGACAAAAGCACAGGTTCCTGTTTCAGTGGTGACTTCACAGGCCAAAGGTGGATCACAAGGTTTTGATGGATCTCTGGTTATGCATACTCGACACTGGAGAGCATCTCCTGCAGAAGGAAAATTGTAACAATTTTAGTCCAGAATCAACTTAAAATGGATTGTGCATGCTTTGAAACCACTTTGCAGGCAATTTGCCATAAATGCAGGTGGCTGACCTTTAAAAATCCAAGCTATCCAAGTAAAATGTTCTCTGATATTAAATAAAATGGTTGGGAGAAGCTGAGTGAACATAGGTGTGTACTGTACTTAAAATCCATATCAAGGGTTAATTTCCCTCTTCTGATGCAGGTACTTAAAGGCTCTTCATTGTCTCCATTGGAACATATAGTTAGAAGTTAAGATTTCTTCAGCTGGGCTCAATCATTATTTTTCAGTTGTGAAGGCTTTTGATGGTCCTGCCTGTTTTGTTGCTATTTGCAAATCTTTCAAGTTTTTCAGATGTGGATAAAGAGAGGAGACATATTTGTCTGTATGTGGATGGTTGATGAGTGCTACAGAACTTCAATGTGCATATCATGATCTGAGAGTACCTTAGTCTTTTCTCACGCCAAAGCCTGTTCAAGGCTTTGCTTCAAGCATAGCTGATCCAAGTTGTTCTTGGAGAATGTATTATTTGTTTAATTGACTTTATTTAATTCATTTATATCCTGCATTTTCACAAATAGGAAGTCAAGCATACCAAAATGAGCTTCAATTATTTATAACTTTCAGTGTAAGCTTCTACTGTAGGGTACAGTGGGTAAAACTAAACCTCTCATTTTAAATATAAGATGTGAGATGTTACCAGTTTTATACTGTACAGTGTGAAATTGTGGGTAGCAAATCATATGGTCCATAATTCATATTGTGCTTTTCTCCCCTCTGTCCCCTCCCACAAACAGCATTTGGAGGAAAAAAATTCCAATTAAGTTAACAATCATTATCTGAGATGTGGAAAATATCATTAATTATATTTTTTACTTCATACTCCATTTTACCTTCCACTTTCTTCATCACAATTTCCCATTTATCTCTCCCTGATTCTTTATTGCTTTCCCCAATATATTTAAGTCTTCTTTCCCTAAGGAAATCAAATAATATATATTCTTTCAAATATTTAAACAAATAAGACTTATTCCAATTTGATTTCCTTTTCCATTCAAAAGCAATCACTGCATTGGCAGCTTTTAGAATTTGTTTTTTTTTTTTTAACATATCTTTGATTACTATTCAATCCTAATTCCCCTAAATTAAGAGTTAAACAATTTTCTTTGCTTAATGAATCTCTATCCCTATTATTATATGTATCTGTTCCTTAATCTTTGTCCAAAATTCTTGAACAAATGGGCATTCCCACCACATATGTATCTAAATCCCATTAGCTACACATCCATGCTAACATTTTGATTAAATTTATCATTTTTAAATGCTAATTGATGTAACATCCTGTACCATTTTCCAATCATTTTCATTTGTTGTTGTTGTTCTTCTTATTATTATTATTTGTATCCCGCCTCTCCCTATATTGAATTGAGGTGAGTAACAACAACAATTAAAAAGCAATAAAAATCAAACAGATTTAAAATGTAGCAAAATATAACAATTCAAATTCCCTATCTCTCTCCCACCCTAATAATAACATTAAAACAACAATTCCCAGTAAAAATTCTCAGTACAATTCAGTACAATCCATCACAATCAGGTGGGAGCAGCTAGGCAACAGGAGAGTTCAGTTACAAGGAGGTCAGTTTGGGAAGGTCTGCCGGAAGAGATCTGTTTTTTATTGCCTTCTTAAAGGCCACCAAAGATGTTATGTTTTACATGTGTATTTTTAATTTTAACAATTTCTTGTAGCCAAATTTTAATTTTGTCTGTATCAATCAATAAATCTTTTTCCCAGTTCATTGTCAATCCCTATACCATTCTAAATTGTGCTGTTAACATAATCTTATAAATTTTTCCTATTAATCCTTTTCCACCTTCTAGCAATTCATTCTGATAAAGGGCATGATACAGACAGCCCAAAAGGGCTGTCCCTGCACCATGATTAGGGTTGGGAAGCGCGCAGCAACTGCATACTCCCCAACCCTAACATGTATGGGCGGTGTATTTTAAAATGGTGCCATCCATATATGTGTGTGCCATGATGACGTTTTGGTGCACACCGCATCCAGATCAGGGTGCACCTGACATCATGGCGCCCCTGGAAGATATTCAATTTTATTTCAAATAATAATTTTTATCACTTTTATTTGAATCCAGTACTGATTTCCAATTAATATAGTTAATTCTTCTTGTATTCATTCCTCTGTTGAATCATATAAGTCTCCAATTATTTCAAATCCCTTAGTCTTTAATTTTTTAAAATAGATTTATTTATTTTTAAAATAAATCTTCCCAAAGTCTTCATTGTTGAGTATAAATATTACTGCCTGCACAGGCACTTTGATCTAGTTTGTAGCAGGATATAACCTCTGTTCAACTTTGATCTAGTTCGTAGCAGGATGTAACCTCTGTTCCACTTCTGCTAGAGTCCTTAATACACTGGCCACCCCTACTTGCCATGATGGCTACTGAGTCATCCTCATTCCTGTTTTCCCCACAATTGAAGCTACACTTCAGGATCAGTATAGTATTTCCATTAGCAAAGCCTACAGTTCTCTATTTTCTCCCAGCTTTGCTTAATTAGTTCTTGTATGTATATGCGTGAGAGAATGTTTGTGTGTGTGCTGTTTATAAATAAACTGCATTAATTTGAAAACTGTCTCTGGAATTCTGTTGGTTTGGAACTGTTAAACATAGGCCAGATCCCAGCCAGACATTACCCTAGCCTTTTCATTATTAATTTGAGCTAAATTTGGATAGCTAAAAGGACAAACAAATGGGTCCTTGAACTCTCCCTAGAAGCCAAGATTACTAAATTAAAGCTGTTGCACTTTTGCCACATCATTAGAAGACATTAATCATTGGGAAAGACAATAATGCTAGGAAAGGTAGACGGTAGCAGAAAGGGAGGAAGACTGCAAGCTAGACAGACAGACTCAATCAGGTAGGTCACAGGCCAGAATCTACAAGAGCAGTGGAGCAGAGCAGTGGAGGATAGGGAGGCTTGGACATGTCTCATCCACTGGGTCACCTGAGTCAAGGTCAACTCAAGGGCAGCTAACTGATGGTGCAATGGTTAAATGCCTGTACTGCAGCCCCTCACTCATAAACCACAAAGTTGTGAGTTCAGTACCAGCCAGGAGCTCAGGGTCAACTAAGCCTAGCATCCTTCCAAGGTCACTAAAATAAGTACCTAGTTTGCTGGGGACAATTAACTCACACATTGCAAACCACATAGGAAGTTCATAAGTGCCCTGATAAACGGTATAGAAATTATGTGCTATTGCTATTTTATGATATCCTGGCTGCTGGAGAATACACATTATGCAGTCATGAATGACTAAATGTGAATTTGACCTGTAAAACCTACCTTCATATCCTGGCAGCTCCCCGAGTGAAGTGTTTCTGAGGCATGGTGACTGGAACATTGGGAAATAATATCCACAGCATCCTCCTAGTTGTGAGGTGTCTTGTGACAAGCAGTTGTGTCAGGACATGGGGGGGGGGGGTTCCTCCAGCTACCTGTTCTTAAGGCACCCCATAATCAGGAGAGTACTGCGGATGTCATTTCTTAGGGCTTTGACCTCTAGCCTCTGAAATGCTTTCATCAGGCACTCCAAATCTGCAAAGGTATGTTTGGGGGGGGGGGTGTTCATCAGTTATAATTATGATTGTGTAGCCCCGCTATCTCAGCTACAGTAAAGAAACAGAATCTCAGATTTATTTTCCACTTCTCCCAAATCAGACTCAACTTTCCTTACTCTTTATATTAAACTGGTTGAGTGACAATGCATTCATTTAAATATTTCTTTAGTGGTAGTCCTACTTGTTGGTTTCCTTCAAGTCATTTCTGACTTATGGCGACTCTATGGTGAATCTATCATGGGGATTTATTGGCAAGCTTTGTTCAGAGGGATTTTGTCATTGTCTTCCTCTGGGTCTGAAAGAGTACGACTCAATCAGAGTCACCCAGTGGGTTTCTATGGCAGTCTGGCGATTTGAAACCATTTTCAGAGCTGCAGTCCAGCAGTCAAACCACTATACCATGCTGGCTGTCATAATCTTACCAGGCAGTGGCATTTCCTTTGAACACACCAGCTGTAGTTTTTAAGGTTACATTTGAATTTAACTTTATTCTGCTTAATATGCATGCTTTAAAAATGTTTTCTGTGTTGTCTGTCTATACAATGTATGTTTTAGTTATAGACAGAAAGGTAAATTTTCCTGCACAAGCACTTTGCATTATACAGAAAAGAAGTACTTATTAGCAAACTTTTTATATATCAAAGCATCTAAAAATGACTAGCACATACACAGAGAGAATAAGCCTCCTAGATTTCTCTGCATGGAACTTGTCAGGGATAATTCCCTCTAAGGGTGCTGCCATGTCTCAAAATTTCATGGACATATCTCAAATAGCACCTGCACATTTGCACATGCATGCACACACAGATGTATCTTTTAAAATTTCCAATGCAAATAGCTAAGAGATTCAAAAGTTCAGATTTCAGATTTAATTCAAGCCTGGGTCAGAACAGAGATTGGAATGTTAGGTCAGAAAATTAATTTGAACATGCTAAACCATTAGAAATTGGGAAGCAAAATGATTGTCATTATCAAGTATCATTAAAATAATTGCATTTGCTATGCTCAAGTTTATTAGTTTGTTACATATCTGTGTTTGTTTTCCCCCAAAGCATATGCCATAGGATTTACAGAAAATGGCACAGAGAGTGGTAATTCTGACCCCTAGAGGACAGTATTGTTATTAATTCCTTCAAAAATGCTACGTTCATTCTTTCAAAGTTGCCTTTCCTCAGCTTGAAGATAAACTACAAAACCCACAGTATGATGGGGATGATGAGTGGCCATCCAACAAGCATAGAAACTTTCAACTTGGGAAAGGCTGTTGGGAATCTTGGGAACTTGTTCATCAACCTGTTTTACTTTTAAGCCAGCTGGCTCTAAAACAGCAGGCTGGAAGCCAAGGCTGACTTATAACTACAATCAGCCTCTGCATCCACAGATTCTTTACCCACAGATTCAACCATTCACAGCTTGAAAATATTCAAAAAATATAACTTTCAAAAAGCAAATCTTGATTTTGCCATTTTATATAAGAGACACCATTTTACTGTGCCATTCAATATCATGGGACTTGAGCATCTATGGATTTTGGTATCCCTGGAGGAAGGGGGATCCGGAAAGCAAACCCCAGTGGATAACAAAGGCCCACTGTATACAATGAAAAAGCTTTACGAGGCAGAGAAAATGAAATTCCCATCCAATAACAACAAAGCCAGCATATTTTCACATCTCTAGTACAGATGAGTAGAAATTTAATTTCACTTATTTTTGACAGAGGAGTATCAAAATCCACTAATTGATTCATAAAGAGAATGGAAAGAACTTGCTAGCTTCAGATTTCAAAGATGAGAGAAATTGGCTGATAGGTTCCCCCAGATAAACTGTCTCTCTCTTATTTAGAATGACCACTTTTCCTTTGTTTTGCTTTTTTCCAATATGCTTCCATATTGTCTGTGTCAAGTTTCTGCTAGAGGAATCGCTTTGAATTTCTTTTGTGTATGACAACCTTGATCAAAACTCCTTGTCTTTGTTAATGG
Organism: Urosaurus nigricauda; assembly: GCA_034509955.1. Classification (NCBI taxonomy): domain Eukaryota; kingdom Metazoa; phylum Chordata; class Lepidosauria; order Squamata; family Phrynosomatidae; genus Urosaurus; species Urosaurus nigricauda. Next base: position 350,977,206 of record JAOEGL010000001.1, on the reverse strand, counting down.
GACTTACCTCCAACTGTGAGGAGAAGGAACACAGAGATTGCAAAGAACAAGGTATGACCGGTAAAGAGCATCTCAGAATAACAAGCTTTCTATGTGTTACAGCAGAATTCTTAAAGTCATAGATGAAGAAACATGGAGCTTCAATCGTTTCCAGCCTGGTAGACAAGTTGCATCCTTTTATCCCTTTGTGCATCCACAAGCAACCTAGAAAACGTCCTGTCCTCAGAGGGGGGAACAGAGAAAGCATAAGCCATGAACTCATAAACTTGTCACACATGGAAAACCATGACTAAGATTATAGTAGAAAAATGATTAAAAATACAGTAGGAAGGGACAGAGTATTAAGAGGTGGAACCTGATAGAATATACGCACACCAACATTCCACAGGTAAAACTGGGACACGTGTGGCCAAGCAATATCAGAGTGGTAAAAGTTATCAGTGAGGAAGAACACATAAGCTAGAAAGTGATTCAGCAGTCTGCTTTTGCCTGAGACTACTGATGAGTTAGTTAAGTAGAAATTAATTTTTAACTTTGAACTTAGTTTGAAGCAACTGAAGTAAGCTCAGGACAGTGGAATAAAATTGGAGGAAAAGACAGAGACTGGGACATTTTTAAAGCAGCTGAAAAAGTGGGACAACAGAAGATTATTCAAGACTGTCCCTGTCTTGAATATTATGTGGCTTTGGGTAGGAAGCTGAAAGATCTGGATGCACAGGCTATCATCTCATCTCTTCTCTCAGTTGAAGAGCATGGTCCAGGAAGGAAGAGAAAAATAGCAGATGTGAACAACTGGCCCCACAAATGGTGCTGCCAAGAACAATTTGGATTCTTGGATTATGGGCTGCAGTTGGCAGAAACATTTTTGCCGATAGTTTCAAAAATTAGACCAGGAATTTCCCGCCTCTCCCTACGGATCGAGGCGGGATTACAACATAACCAGCATACACACAATATATTTAAAATTCAGTACAACAATTAAAATACATCTAGTGAAAATCAATTTAAAATCTGTTGAGTAATATATCCTAAGGGGGTTTGGTACCATTTGATGAGGAATTATAATAGATCTGGTGGGTACGTGCACTGGAAGAGATCCATCTTCAGTGCTTTCTTGAATGCCTCCAAAGTAGTTACCTAACGGATCTCTTCCGGCAGATCATTCCACATTTTTGGAGCCACAGCTGAGAATGTAATACAAGAAGTTGATGTTAATCTCGTATGAACACGATCTAATAATTTCTTATCTGATGTTCTGAGGGTGCAGGGCGGATTGTGTAGGGAGAGGCATTCCCTCAAGTAATCTGGGCCCAGGCCATGTAGGGGTTTAAAGGTAATGACCTTTATGTGGAGTTACGTGGAGTTATGTGGGGAAGGGAGGCTGTATTTTGGAAGGCAACAGCAGCAAGGGCTAGAGATAATAGTGAAAATGTTATAGAGGAAACAAGGCAAATAGTGCAAGGATCCAACAATGGGAGGGGAAAAACTTTATACAGACAGCTGGAGGAGGACCCATGGCCTTAGATATTTCTACAGTAATGCACAGAGCATGGGAAATAAACAAGTTGAACTTGAACTCCTAGCACAACAAAGGAGATACAATATAACAGGAATCACTGAAATCTGGTGGCATGTGTCTCATGATTGGAAGGTAGTAATAGAGGGGTATAACCTTTTCAAGAGAAACAGGCCAAACAGGAAAGGAGGAGAAATAGCATTATATGTCAGGGATGTTTACACCTGTGAAGACATTCTGTACTTAAATCCTGGAATCCAGGTGGAGAGCATTGGGATAAAAAATTAAAGAGGAGGGAAACAACAAGGATGTTATTGTGGGAGTCTACTACAGACCCTCAAGTCAGACTGAGGAATTAGATGATACCTTTCTAGAACAGATGATCACACACTCAGAAAGGAGAAATGTAGTAGCGATGGGTGACTTCACCTATCCTGATATTTTCTGGAAATCAAACTCAGCCAAAACTTTGAGGTCTAGCAAATTCCTCACTTGCCTCTCTTGCCTCCAGTCTTTGTGACACTTCAGACGTTATTTGCTGGCATTTCTTTGGTACATTCCTTTAATGCGTGGTTTCATTTCTGGAATGGAAAAGCCACTAAATCTTTGATGACTTGGCAAAATTAGAATAAATTTGCAAACATGATTGCTTTTTCTGAAGGAAGCACAGCTACCAATTTTAGATGAGGAGGTGCAAGACCAGCATTTCCATTTGAAGGGTAGCTCAAAAAAGGGTGTGCTTATTCCCCTAGGTTCTGGACTATTGTTCTGGGAATGTTGGCCAGGCTAGTGTGTTTCTGAGAGACCTAACCTGAAAAGTTTCAGAAGGTTATATAGAGCAGTTAATACGCAAGGGGAGCAGCCCTATTTGGGGGAGGAAGCATGAATATGCAGAAAAGAAATCTGGAAGTACTAGCATTCCATATGAAATAAAGGCCAGAGCAACACTGCTTCTTGTGATGACAGTGCCTTCAAAATGAAAATGTTTTGGCTGAAAGCCACATGGAGATCCTCAACATAACTAAAACATCTAACTAGTTGTCCTTTTCTTCGAAACGATTAGTCAAGCATGAGCCTGTCTGTAAGAGTCCATGCATTACTTAAAGCTACTATATTTTTTGGAGATCTAAATTTTGACTAATTCTAAAGCAAACATTTTGAACCTATGTAACTGAGAAGAAAATTATGGAAAGACAGATGGACCAGTCCAGATAAGCACATTGTGTACTCTGCTTGGGTACACAGCAGAGTGGATCAGTGATAAACAAAGAAAGATGGGTTGCTTTCATTTTTAACATCATCAGATAAGAAAATGCATTGTCAGCTGGGCCATTTAAATAGGCACCCAAAGCTACTTTACTGCATGCTGAAAACAAAAGCAAAATTCACAGAGGCACGCTGTGCTTATTTGAATGTATACTGTGATCTATTCAGTCTGACCAAAATAGCCTAGATAGCATGAGACCAACATCCCCATATGTATTTCATGTCACCATAAAAATATACCTTTATGTCATTTCAATACACTCCAGGTAGTATACTACCAAAGCACTTAAGGGCTTTCCAGACCGCCCAAAAGGAAGCGGCGAGATGGGGCCAAGGCTGCCACACCAGCAGCCTCCACAACCCCATCCCGCCACTTCTGGAGGCCGCGGGGAAGCGGCAAACTGCTGCTTCCCCACGACTTCAAAGCAGGGTGCAGCAGGCACCTTGGGTGCCCGCTGCACCCCGCTTCTCTCTGCGGGCTGAGAGGGGATAGGGGCCGCCACTGCGGCCCCTTTCTCCCCTGGTCTTTGCCGCGGCCGTTTAAAGGCCGTGGCAAAGATCCGGAAGCAAAAAGGACCTCCATTTTGGATCTACTTTTTGTGCCGCAGAAAGGGCACACTTGGTGCCCTCCCATGGTGCAAACTCGTCATGGAAGGCACAGCATTTCTAAATGCTGCACACGCCATGATGATGACATCATAGTGTGTCCATATGGACGCCACCATTTAAAAATGGCAGCGCCCATACGATTTAGGGCTAGGGAGGGACTAAATGCTGCACCCTCCCTAACCCTAAAGGTGGCGCAAAGAGCCCTTATTGCAGCTCTTTGCGCCAATCTAGATCGGGCCTAAGTGGCCAATCCATCCATTTAGATTGGGATTTTATTTGATTTAAACCAACTCAGATGCAATCCGCAGTGGAATAACTGCAGTATATTGCAGAAAGCTAAGCCTATAAGGTGGAGGACTTACACTTATTTGTGGAAAGATTAATTTGCATCAATAAACCAAGTTTTAATCTGAGTTTTTATTTTATTTATTATTATTCACTTGAAGGACTAAGAATCCATTTTTAGACTGATGTTAAAGTACACTTTTACCAGTGTCCATAGTTTGATCATTGGACTACATCTCTGGACTCCAGGATTTGAATCCCTGCTGGGCCATGGAAACCCATTGGGGGACCTTGGGCAAGTTATTCTTTCTCAGCTTCAAAGGAAGGCTAAGGCAAATCCCCTCTGAACTCATCTTACCAAGAAAGCCACATGATAGGTTCTTGTTCAGGTCACCATAAGTTGGAAATAACTAATAATAAGCTTGCTTTGTGGGGGAATCCCTAGGAAGAAGAATTTATGGTATTCTGTAAGAGCATCTTTTGAAAGCAATGCTCCCATTTCAGGTGTCACAATGAAATGTCCTATTCATGAATATTTCACAACTGAAAGCTGAACAATGAACTTTCAGAGTGAAAATCAATATTGATGTTTTGTACACAATGTAGCCACCCTTAGTCATAGGAAGGGGGCACCTGGTGTAGCTGAAGACACAAAGGGGATGCAGTATTTGAAAAAGTTTCTCATACAACTATGATCTATTTATTATTAATAGTGCTGACATTAAAATTTGCAAGAACAACAAAGGAGACGGAAAGCTCCTGACTTTGAAAAATGGCCACCAAAGCACGTTGAGGACCAGGGCTGCAGCTGGGCTGTATTCGGATGGCAGATTTGGTGACAAAAGACCCTGTTGGTCCCTATAGGTATGGGAATGGCCATTGTCCAAGTTTATGTCTTGACAATTTGATAAGTCTCCTTATCCTAAATATCCAGTACAATTTTTTTAATTTCAAAAATTGTGTACCAGGTTTTTTTGGAGGGGGGTTTAGGTGGGGCCAGATTTTTTTCCAGTACAACCTGATATTATTTTGGAGATCCATATTAAGATAATTAGAATCTAGGTCATTTGGGCTTCATATATCAAAACACCTAAGAGGCGGCCAGTGCAGCTCTTTGAGAATAGTCTAACTGGGAGATTGCCAGGGCATTAATTAGTATAAGCAGACTATCCAAAAAGAATTAAAACTTCAAAGCTCAGAACAAGTTTTATTCCAAGGAGTGCATGAAATCATATAAATAGCAATGATTTTGTTCAGGCAACTTGAGAGAAGGAAATGTGACATCCAATAAAAAAAGAATATGCAAATGCTGGATATGTTGAGGACCTTCAGCTGGCTTCCAGCCATATTTATAAGTTGTCATTGCAGAAGTCTTTGTCTATGCAACAGCTGACTTCAAGATAGGCATTCATATAACAGCTGACTGACCTCTTAGAACCACAAATGTCTTATGCTGGATGTGTAGCACTTCATCTGAGACCAGGAAAGAGAGGTAGAGAGGAAACAAAGAGTCAGTACTCATATTTGAACAAGTCATAACAAGCATAATAATCAACACTTTCACATTTATTGTCTAAAGTGCATTACACTTGATACTACACAAAGCATATTAGGACTCCCTCTCCATTGCATATCTCTGCATTAGGCTTCTAGAAGTATTTCCATTTTTTGGAGATGGGTTAACAAAAGTAAATTCCTAAAGGTCATCGCTGAGGAAAGTTTAGGATTTTACAACTTAAGTCAACAGTGATATTTGGCTAAATATTAGATATCTCTAACTGGGCTAGCAGAATAAGACATGACCATCCCTTCAGAAGCTTCCCAGACTTTCCGAAAATGCTACTTGAAGGTTCAGGGGCCCTGCTGAATGGGATCAACAGTAGAGAAGAAGAAGAACTCACAACAGTCAGGACAAGGGATATTCTGCAACTTCTCTCCCACTGATGTTAGTAGGAAAATTCTAGATGTGACCTATTCATTTGATTTAGAGCCAGTGTGGCACAGCTGTTTAAGTGGTAGACTACAATGCTGGATATGAGGGTTCAATTCCCTGCTTGGCCATGAAACCCACTAGGTAACCTTGGGAAAGTCACATGCTCTCAACCTCAGGGGAAGGTAATGGCAAACCTCCTCTGAACAAATCTTGTCAAGAAAACCCCATGACAGGTTTGCTTTAGGGTGGCCATAAGTCCGAAATGATTTCAAAACACACAAAAACAAGTCATCTGATAGAGAAAATAAAATATAGTGATGTTGCACCTTTTAAATTCAGTCCAGAAGTACTTTTACCAAAACCTTTACCAAAAGTACAACCTGTAAAATATCCTTTTCCCAACACTTGCTTTCATGATTTTAATTCCTTGAGGATATCCCTTTAAAATTAATAAATGCTGAACCCTTTTCAAACATAAGCTTGTCTTTTTCACTTTTAATTTTTTTTTACATCTTTCTAAACTTTCATAAATTCATTTCTGGCTTTTCCCTTCCCATATGACATAACCCTTTTTCCTGGATCCACTAGCAACACTATGCTCCCCTCTGACAATTCCTTCATTCTTTAGAACCATCAAACTTGGGTGCTTTAATCCATCATCCTAATGTCTGAGGCAGAGGTCCACAACAATAGCAATGGCCAAATTCCTCTTTGTTGAAAACAAATGATTCAGTACATATGGAATTTAATGGAAAAAGACTCAAGGTGAGAAATTTGGAGGCAGCTTTTGTGAAAGTTCTATTGTACAGAGGGTATTTTTGGACTGAACTTCAAAAAATGTCATCCATGTCAAAACAAGGGATGTCACACATGATGAGAACCTGTCAAAAAATCACAACTACAAGATTTTTCACCCTCCTGAATGAAAGTTAAAAGATGACTGTTTTTTCTCTTAGCCAAGGTTTCTACAGTTTGCTCAAGACATCTAAGTTCAAAATGAATTTCTTTCCCCTTGTGTTAAAAAAATATCCATAGGAGAGATTTATTGGGGAAAAATGTTGCAGACAACCAATTACATGTTTTTCCTTTAGAAAGTGAATGCAAGTGGATAGCAGCATTTTAAATTTTCACACAAAAAGTTGTCATTTTTACCCAAAGTCTCATGTGAAAAACACCTGTAACCCCCCCCCCCCCCAACTGAAGCTGGTGTTTTACACACAAAATAAAATGTATTGGATGCTGAAATACAACAAACAAGATTTGAATTTCTTGTCTAAGCATGTTACAAAAAGCAAAGCATGAGATAGTCAGTGGATGAATTACCATGCTCAGGCTATCTTTATCTAAGAATCATTATAAATGACAGTTGAAACTGAAAAAAGGCAACAAGAGCTAAGAATGGGAGTAGTAAAGTCTCAGTCACCCTGCAGATGATGGTAAGGAATACTCACTTCTAATAAACAATGGAAATATGAATGCATTTGGAGTATTCACCTGACAGTGTTTATAGTCAGTGATGACTGAGTACAACATGGGCAGGGGGCCATTTATATTTCATTACTAAAAAGGGTGGCAGAATGAAGTAGAGTCTACAAGAGAAAGGGGATAAGAAAAATACCAGGATAATATGCCAAATGGTGGCTCACAGTGTGGAGAAACGAGTTGTTATCATTATAAATTTGCCTTATAATATATTAATTTTAGTGATCAAATTGGTTTAAAATTTATATTAATACAAGGGTACATTTCTAATCACTTTGTGAAATCATCACATTGAATAATTATTTCAATACTGTTCTGCAAATACTGTATTTTTATTCAGCAAACCTGTTTGTCTTGTCATTCTGTAGCCTTGACAGCATCCTGAAGCCATATGATAAATCATATCTCACTGCCTTGGAGGGACAAAGGCAGGAGGAAAGCTGTTGCATAAAACCAAGGTGAGTGGATAACCATATGGAGATAACCAAGGATAATAGATAACCATGAATAAGTCTTAGAATGTAGTGACAGAGACAGACAGGGGATGTAATGGCCAAGGGTTATCTACTCTCCCTGGTTATCTGGTTCTGGTTATCTGTTCTCTTTGGATTTCCTCCTGCCTTCGTCCCCCAACGCCCATCATTAAAACCAAACTTGTCACCTCATCTCCATACACACAAGGTTTTTAATTTGAATTGACATTTTCACACACAACCAGCTTATATAGGTCTCTGGATTCTCCACTCCAAACATGCATCTGAAGAAGTAGACTCGTCTACAAAAATTCATGCTACCAACTTCTTTCTTTCAACTAATATCAAAGGGGCTACAAAATTACTTTGCATACTGCTTTTCCAGGCTAACATGGCCCTCTCTTTGAATTCTATTTATTTATACAGTATTACTATCCTACCTTAACTCAATAGATCTCAGGTGATTGGATTACAACTAATAAAATCAGTTTAAAACCTTCTAAAACAATGGTACTGGACTGATATTCTATTTGAATTATATTCTTTCTGTTCTTTCTTCTTTCCAACCAAGGTAGCTTGTTGTAATTTGCACTGATGGCCAGATTTCTTTCCATGTTTAATCAAATTGTGTTTGGAACACGATGAACACACAACGTATAGATAATCAAAAAGGGCATCTCTGCTCTCCACCCATCCCTTCCACCACCATCTTGTGTTACTAAAACCAAAGAAGATGAAAGATGGAGCATTAGAAGTGTTGAACCAGGAAGATTAAGAATAAGGACAGGAGAAATCTTACACTGATAGGTTTTGACTATACCACAGACAAGCAATCGGGAATATCTGCTTCAAAATACAAAATCTTGTGAACAGATACACACAGACAGATTCAACTGAGAATAAAACATGCATGTTTTTAATCTCCTCTAGCAGTCCTTTAACTCATATTGTCAACATAAAACTGATTAGTGTCCAACCAATATATTGAGAAATACAATATGGCTGCAGTCTGTACAGCCTTAGCTAGAAGTAAGTTCAGCTGAACTCATTAACTTCTAAGCAGACATGTATGCTGGATGTTTCTGAGGTTTTGGAATGAATAATAATAATAATAATAATAATAATATTTATTTCTATTCCGCCCCTCTGAACAAGCAATTGGGGCGGAGTACAGCAGAGGTTAAAACAATATCAAGTTAAAATACCCCTTCCTTACCCTTACCACCCTCCCTTAAAAAAGAATTAAATCACAATGGAGTTAAAAAACATAATAAATTAAAACAGCAATACACAATAGTAGGGAGTGGACCCAGCTTAGGTTGTATGGAGAAAAATGCAGGAAAAGATTTAAAAAGCCCTTAAAACCTAGGTATGGAGCTGGGGATATTCACATTCTCTGGAAAGGCTTGCCGGAAGAGATGCGTCTTTAGGGCTCTTTTAAAGCCTTCTAAAGATGTAATGAGACGCATCTCGTCCGGCAGGTCATTCCACAACTTGGGGGCGACAGCCGAAAAAGCCCTCTGGGAGGTCTGTACCAGCTTGGTCTTCATGGGTTGAAGCAGGTTCCTCCCAGAGGACCGGAGTGTGCGGGGGGGTTCATATGGGAGGAGGCGGTCCCTTAGATAAGATGGGCCCAAGCCATGACGGGCTTTAAAGGTTAAAACCAACACCTTGTACTGTGCCCGGAAACTGATCGGCAGCCAGTGGAGGGCTTTTAGCACAGGAGTGATATGCTCTCTCCTGGATGTTCCAGCCAGAAGCCTGGCTGCCATATTTTGGACCATTTGTAGTTTCTGGGTTAGGCACAAGGGTAGCCCCATGTAGAGTGCATTGCAGTAGTCCAAACGTGAGGTTACCAGCGCGTGTATCACAGTTTCCAGATCCCTCCTCTCCAGGAAAGGGCGCAGCTGGCGTATCAGCCGAAAGCTGGTAACAAGCGCTCCTGACCGTCGCATTCACCTGACTTGTCATGTGAAGCGACGGAATGAAGTAATGGCTGCAACCCAACCTTATCTTCAATTAGGTGTTTTAAAGAATAATTACTGTAATTTTTACAAGTTTTGAGTCAGAATTTTTAGTAAAACTCAAAAATGTGGGAGAGATTTGGGCAATGACAAATTCATAACTTAGCATTATGACTGTTTGATATTCACAGTCCCTATGTACCAATTCAGGGGATATGTAGGAACTGTGAAAATCCATCAGTCCCTATTAACCAGGTAGAAGCTCCTGCAATCAATGGGGGTCTGTTTCCCTGTTGCTTGGGAAGCAGCTGGATGATGTTCCTACTCCCTCTCATGCAAGTAATTTCCAGAGCAAGAGGAAATTGTAACAGGGATTCCAACTATTGCCACTGAGATCATTCACAGGAGGGGGTGGAAACATCAGTCATTTGCTTCCTGGCTGACAGAAAAATTGACAAACACATGCACACCAGATAACAGTAGCTGCTTTCCAGTAAGAGGGAACTGTGGGGATGGGTTGAGCTGGGAGTCACTGTGTAGCTGGCTAACTACAGTGGCTATGCATTCATAACTGCTAAAAGGACCATACCTTTTATATTTTATTAAGCAGTAAAGTACTTATGAAACATGGAATAATGGCACTGAGACAAACATGAAAGGTTCTCAAATTTTTGTCCTCCAGATATTTTGGATTTCAGCTTCCAAAAGTCCCAGCCAGCTTGGCCAATGGCCAGACATTCTGAGAGCTAGCCAAAATATCTAGAGGACAGAAGATTATAAAGCAATGTTGTAGAAGCCAGCATAACCCAATGATTGAAATGCTAAAAAGAAGCAATGTGCTCATGAACATTCTGTCACATTTCCCATCTGCTTATTCTAATTCATTAAAACTTTTTCCCCTGTATATTATTCTATACTCTGTACTTGAAATATTTCTTACCTTCCCCATTGCAGTGAATTCTACACACCAAGTTTCACATATATGATTGGATTACGACAGAAGTCAACACAAGTTACACTTTTCTAGTGCTTTTTTTCCTTTTAGGTTGAAATCATACACTTCTTCATTCCCTGCCATGTCAAAATAGGTGCTTTTTGCTTGTCCTTTTTCTTGTAAAGACTTTTCACTATCCCTGGTCAGTGGAACATAACTGAGGGTTCCAAGTGGAAGAAGGCACTGACTGCTAAGAGGAGAATGTGACCCATGAAAAGCACTGTAGGACCAGAAGGATTCTTTGTGCAACTGGATAGTTGTAAGGCACAGTACAAGGAAAGCTGGAAAACAGTTGGCCAGATGCTTCATTTTGTATTCTTAACAGCATTCCTACATAACTACTCAAAGGAACATCCTGTCCATTCTCTGAGGCTGAGAGAATGTGGGAGTAATCAGGTAAGAGTATAAGCCAGATGTTTATTAATCTGAAGAATGGTTTTGAGGATAATTTGAAAGAGGGTCTGGAAGAAAGATTGACAGACATAAAGAAATTATTGGTTCAGACACTTATGGGCCTGGATGTTGTGAAACTGAAAAAAGAGAAAAAGAGGAAAATAATAGAAAGACAGAAAGATTGATGGGGTGAGGATTATGAACTGAATTTCTGGGTTGAAAGTTTGAGAGATCTACCAAAGATATTATAAACATAGTTCAAAAACAATCAGAAGACTTAGGTCCAATACAGACAGGCACTTTGTGCCAGCCTGTGGGCAGAGCCACAGTGCAGTGTCTGCATGCTGGGCGCTGTGACTCTGTACCCATTGCATCATGATGCCACAGACCCTTCGAGATGGCATGCAGCATCATGGCATGACCCTGGCATTGTGCTGAAGGGGTGTCATCACGCCACCCTGTCGTGGCTATGACGTCCTTTACAGGGCACAAAAAGGGGCTGATTTTTCCAGCTCCTTTTTGCACTCTATGGAGGCCAGGTTGGTGCTGCTGTATGTGGTTGCCGCAGCACCAATCCGGCCAGTAATGGGGTGTTTGCATGCCGCCTCAAAGGGGCGGTCTGTATAGCCCCTAAGTTCCCACCCAAGAAGAATCTGATGAAAAAGATATAACATTTACAGGAAATGTGAGGGGGGACTACATTTTTTATAAGGTGTCTTCAGTGGTGAAATTCTATTGCAGAGTCCATCTAAAGTATAAATAATTAAGTGGGTAAAGTAATGAACAGATCAAATTTGAACTGAATAATTAGTATGCTTTGGAGGGATTTAATCTTTCTTATGTGATTTATTCAAATTATATGATTGAGCAGAATTGGATAAAATGATAAATCTAGAGGAGAGAAAAAATCAGCAGAAATTTTTAAGGTGAAGGGAAAGTAGTCATAGAATATAGAAGAAAGTAATGGGGGAAATAAATCTTAGGATTTGAAGAGCAGTAGAAGTGTCACCTATTAATAGCTATTAGTATGATAATGCTGTCATTATATACTCAAAGGAAGCAGAAGTGTTTTATATTTACACATATAGAGGGGAAGTTAGCAGTTATAAATATCTCTTTTGTCTATGTTTTACTGGTTTGTTGTAAAGTTTTTATGTAGTTGTGTAGCTTTGTCTATATTCATGCATGTTGTTTTATACTATGATTTACAAATTTCAAAAAGAAGAAGGGATGCTTAGATGCACAAAAAAGATGGAGATGACAAAGAGCATGATCTGATATATGAGAATTATCTTGGAATTGGATAGATTCTGAATGGCCTAGTAGAGCCCAGTAGTCACTCTGAACCAAATATGAGCCTCTTCCAATAGAACAGCCCCTTCCAGTGGATGGAAAGAAATAAAGTATTTTCACGTATGGGTCCGGTTTATGATTTTATGCCCTGCTGTCCTTTCTTTTTATTCCCCTTTTCTGGACAAGATGTTCTTCCCAATGGTTGCCTGAGCAAATTATTAAGGAGAACAGAAGGAAACACCTTGCCCAAACCTCTAAAGAGACTAAAATCATCAGGCCTCTCCTATAGTACATAGAATTCTCCTGATTTAGAGATGGAAAGATATGGAAAGAAAATTTCTCTTTCTCTAAATAAAATGGTCCAAAATATGTTTCTCAAGCATAGGACAACCCTCACAAGAAGAATTATGTGCAAAAAATATTCTTTACTATGCAGAAATTGCTGTTTTCTGAGCAAAAATAATACATAAGTATTTAGTTCAAAAGAAGGTCTAAACTGCAAATAGTCTTTAAAAACCATGCAGTTTCCATAGACTTTCAAACAGCAGGAAGAAAATTATTAAAATTACATGTTGCTTCTTTTGAGAACAAAATTAGCAACTAATTACATCCCTATTCCTCATCCGAAGTTGTTGTATATGTGGTACATTTGGCTTGTTGCAATCTGTTTCTCCATGCACTCTGTATACAGCCAGCCCTCTGTGTACACAGAGATATATTTTAAACCCTATACAAATTCCAAAAAGCAAACACTGATTTTGCCATTTCATATAAGGGACACTATTTTATTATACCACTGTATTTAATGGGACTTGAGCATGCACAGATTTTGGGGGATCCTGGAACCAAACCCCATTGTATACCAAGGGCCCTTTGTATGTACTTTTTGAACCCTGTGAAAAGAGGTATCCAATACCTTCTTCTGTAATACCCCTTCTCCAGTATACTGCAACATTAGGTGGGCTGCTACACACAACCCTGCTTTCCTGGAGCTTGCATCCATTGTTCTGGGTCCTAGTCTCTGGAGCAGCAGAAAACAAGCTTGCTCCCTCCTCAATATGACATCCTTTCAAATATTTATACAGGGCTATCATATCACCTCTTAACCTTCTCTTCTCCAGGCTAAACATCCCCACCAACCTAAGTCCTTCCTCATAAGGCATGGTTTCCAGATCCTTCACCATTTTAGTCACCCTCCTTTGGACACGCTCCAGTTTCTCCACATCCTTTTTGAATTGTGGTACCCAGAACTGGACACAGTATTCCAGATGGGGCCTGACCGAAGCAGAATAGAGTGGCACTATTACTTCCCTTGATCTAGACACTATATTTCGATTGATGCAGCCTAAAATAGCATTGGCCTTTTTAGCTTTCCCACCACCTTCCCCTTTTCTTTTGTGTTGTCTCTTTTAGACTGTAAGCCTAAGGGCATGGATCCATCTAATTATAAGATTGTATGTACAACACTGTGTAAATTTACAGTGCTATATAAATAAAATAAATAATAAATAATAATAAATCACACTCTCTCAGTCTCAGATGAAGGGAATGGCACATCTCCACTGAATAAATTGTGCCAGGAAATCCTAGGCTAGGGTCACCATAGATTGAAGTCAACTTGAAGGCACATAACAATAAAAAGTACTAAAATGATGTCTCTCCCTACACTCACTGAATAGTCCAGAATTCTACTACTGAAATTTTTCTCATCTGTCTGATTGTATTTGATTTGACTGATGTGATGCCCTTTCAAGGAGTGTTGATTTCAGTGATGAAATCAGAAGGAAAAAAGAAAAAACACCACCACCACCTCTTTGCAGAAGTGAAAATATGAAACATTGGTCGAAAACACACTGCAGAAATAATTCAGTTTGAGACCATTTTAACTGCCCTTGCTGAGTGCTAGGGAATGTTGTGAATTGTAGTTTATTGTGGCACCAGAGCTCTCTGACAGAAAAGGCTAAATTAGTATAATATTTAGAAAGAAATCTGTTTGTGAGCTTTTTTTAATTCCAGGAGGATGTAGTTAATCACTAAAAATATATATTTGTTAGAGTGGTTAACAAACAGGCCGTGATAAATATCTGCTATTTATATTATAAAATACAAAATAAAAGACTGTGGCTGCATCCGTACTGCAGAAATAATCCAGTTTGACATCATTTTAATTGCCATGGCTCAAGGATATAGAATTCTGGGATTTGTAGTTTTGTGAAACATTTAGCCTTCTCTGTCAGAGAGCTCTGGTGCCTCAACAAACTACCATTTCCAGAGTTCCATATCACTGAGCCATGACAGTTAAAGTGATGACACACTGGGTTATTTCTGCAGTGTGGATGCAGCTCATATCTCCATGTAAGAACCTGCCAAATCAACAGAGAAAAGCTTTCTTTTGGTCCAGCAATCATCATAGGCTCACTTGTTGAGGACACAAGAGAAAGCCTTCTTGGTGGTTGCTCCCACCCTCTAGAACTCCCTTCCATGGGAGGCTAGGCTGGCCCCTTCCTTGCTCTCCTTCTACCAGTAATCAAAGACCTTTCTATCTAAGGAGACTTTCAACAGTAATTGCTTGCAGAGGGCCTTCTGCAAGGGGAATGGAATGTACTTTATTTTTAACTTTTGCATGTTTTTAAATTATTTTATATTGTTCCTAAACATGTCATTTTAAGGCGATGATTTTAATTGTGTTTTAAAACTGTATCATTCTTAGCTGATTCTTTTGAGAGCTGCCTTGGGTCCCAATCCAGGAGATAGGTGGCACATTAAATAAATAAATAAATAAAGTTATCAAAATATTTTGGTTTCTGCTGTCTTCAGTTGCCCAAAATCAAAATGAGCTATATCCACTGTGGCACTGTAAAACAGTCAATTTTCAATGTTCTTAAGTGGATGGTGGTGTTAGGTATTACCCTCTACTCTGAATCCATGTGCTACTATGGTTTGAAGTCAGGGGATCCATCCCTCACACACCCCAGTTTTCCAAAGTACTTGAAACAGATGGCACTTCTGTTCCAAATGCAGGTCTAATCTGCACTGCAGAAATAAAGATGTTCAGCATCACTCTAACTGCCATGGCTCAATGCTGTGGGATTTTGGGATTTATAGTTTTGTGAGATACCTAACCTTCCCTGTCAGAAAACTCTGGTGCCAGATGTCGTTTTGTGCCTTTAAGTCATTTGCAATTTATGGCAACCTAAGAAGAACCTATCATAGGGTTTTCTTGGCAATATTTGTTCAGAGGTGGTTTGACACTGCAATACAGAGAGGGTGTAACTTGTTCAAGGTCACTGCATGGATTTCCTGGCTGAGCTGGAAATCGAACCATGGTCTCCAGACGCATAGTCCAACATTCAAACCACTGTGCCATACTGGCTCCAGAACAAACAAAGTCATAGAATTCCCTAGCATTGAGCCATGGCAGTTAAAGCAGTGTCAAATTGCTTAATCTCTGCAATACAGATTAGACCACAGAAAGGGTATGGTCATCCGAGGTCACTAAATGAGTACCCAGATTGTTGGGGGCAAGTAGCTTACAGTTGTAAACCACTTAGACCACTCCTTAGGAGGTACGAAGCGGTATATAAATGAAGCTGTTTTGTTTTGCTTTTTTTTCCAAGTTAAAATGTCTGGTCACTAGTTACCTAGTCCACGTTGCACACTTGTGATCCCTGAAATGTGCATGCAGATCTGTGGTTGTTTCCCCCACATACTGGTGATCGTATCTTATTTATGTGGTTGAATGCAAATATGCAATAGTGGGGAAAACAATCATAAATGGATTACAAATAAATGTGTATCGTCTGTATGTCAAGAATTCGCAATTATGATGTGCATATGTTGCAGCTCCTTTAAAACTGTTTGCAGTGGAGAAAATGGTAATTATATGCTTACTACAAGATTGTATATCAGGTTACTAGAAGCATGGGGAGAAATGAGTTAGGAACTGCAGTTCAAAACATAACTGTTCCATGTTCTGGTCCTAATTATGACTGTGACATTATTTAGTTATGCAGATGTAACTAAGTAGCCAATCTAGGATTCTGGCAAATATTTTTTAAATGAAATTTCTATACATAGGATGAAATGGTATCATTTTTTTCCCCATAAGATATTTTCATTATTATTATTATTATTCCTTCATCATTGCTTCTTTTTTCAAGGAACATCAGATGCCTAATTCTTAGACTCTAATATATATTAGAGTCTAAGAATATATATATATATATATATATACACACACACACACACACACACACTGTATTTTATATATATATATACACTGTATAATATATATACAGTGAGAGCTGGCATGTAGTGGTTTGAGCACTGGTCTGTGACCATGGAGACCAGGGTTAATTTCTCCAATCAGCCACAGAAACCCACTCAGTGACCTTGGGAGAGACACATACTCTCAGCCCAAACCCTATGATAAGTTCACCTTAGGGTCATCATAAGTCGGAAACGACTGAAAGGCACAAAGCAATAAAAAGATTCAGTAGTTACTTTGTGACCTTTTACAAAGTAAGGGAGCAAGCTTGTTTTCTGCTGCTCCAGAGACTAGGACCCGGAACAATGGATGCAAGCTGCAGGAAAAGAGATTCCACCTCAACATTAGGAGGAACTTCCTGACAATAAGGGCTGTTCGACAGTGGAACACACTCCCTCGGAGTGTAGTGGAGTCTCCGTCCTTGGAGGTCTTTAAGCAGAGGCTGGATGGCCATCTGTTGGGGATGCTTTGACTGGGAGTTCCTGCATGGCAGGGGGTTGGACTGGATGGCCCTTGTGGTTTCTTCCAACTCTATGATTCTATGATTCTATGATTCTATGAATAGGCTGTGGGTAACTGCAGGTCAAAAAGGGGTTTACACCAGATTTATAACTAATACATTTTGAGCTGTAACTTAATCTTTTAACCTAATTTTATGTAATTAATTTGTATCTTTTATGTAATTCCTCTATCTTTGCATTGTTTAAGTTACAGCATCTCATGTTGGGTACACTGACCATAAATAAAGATAGCATTAAATAGGCTGCAGGTAACTGGTACTCTCATGTACAAGTTTCATTCAGTTCAGTAATTTAAGCTAAGTACTGTATTAGACTAGGGCCCCAATCACACTATGGAAAGAACCCAGTGTGAAACCAGGTTATTTCTGTGATATTCCCACTGCCCCTGAATCCACCTGGTACTGTTTGGGGGGGGGGGGGGAGGGGAACATGGGGAAACCTTTTTAACCCAGTGTATTTGACACTGGGTCCTTAAGCACATCTTTTTTAAAGGTCCAGAGTGATCCAGATCTTTGGTAGTGTGAGTAAGCTACTGAATTAATCCAAATCATGGGGATCATTCCTGGACATGGACATGTCTCCATGTTGAAACGAGGTGGTGCATGTGTGAATGCTGGAGATGATTTTAATACCTCTGAGATATTTGGTTATATTAAACACAGTGGGAACATTGATCCTGTATGGCATTACTGTGGAGATTGGGATCTCTATAGGACAAAAATGTAAGTGCAAATGCCCCCTAAAAACTTAGTTCAGAAATGAAAGATGTCTCCAGCAGATTTCTGTTGTCAAGGCTGAAGTTCAAGCCATTATACCACATAATTAAAATGCACAGCAATTTAAATTTCTGAACATGACTACACTTGGTTTGCTCATAAATCAAATCACTTTCACATTCCCTCTTTCTCAGCATTGCTCTCCTTCCAGCTCCATACCATTTGTTTTCATGAGATTGGCCTTGAGGCTCCCAGTGGGATTTCTACTCTCCACACATCTGCTCAAACATCCCAAGGAATGTAGACAGCCAACAGGATGTTTAGCCTGGAGAAGAGAAGGTTAAGAGGTGATATGATAGCCCTGTTTAAATATTTGAAGGGATGTCATATTGAGGAGGGAGCAAGCTTGTTTTCTGCTGCTGCAGAGACTAGAACGCGGAACAATGGATGCAAACTGCAGGAAAAGAGATTCCACCTCAACATTAGGAGGAACTTCCTGACAGTAAGGGCTGTTCGACAGTGGAACACACTCCCTCGGAGTGTAGACAGCCCTGGTGGCGCAGTGGTTAAATGCCTGTACTGCAGCCACTCACTCAAAACCATAAGGTGGCGAGTTCAAGACCGGCAAAGGGCTGAAGCTTGACTCAGGCTTGCATCCTTCCGAGGTCGCTAAAATGAGTACCCAGATTGTTGGGGGGCAAATAGCTTACAATTGTAAACCGCTTAGACACTCATTAAGGGTATGAAGCGGTATATAAATGAAGCTGTTTGTTTGTTTGTAGTGGAGTCTCCTTCCTTAGGGGTCTTTAAGCAGAGGCTGGATGGCCATCTGTCAGGGATGCTTTGACTTGGAGTTCCTGCATGGCAGGGGGTTGGACTGGATGGCCCTTGTGGTCTCTTCCAACTCTATGATTCTATGATTCTATGATTCTAACATCACCAATAATTTGTGACAACACATCCCATCATTCAGTACTTAATTAATACAGCATTCAAACATTACAAGCAAGCAAAACATTTTTCTTATCATGTAAAGTTCTATTCAAGATGGAAAATTCTATTTAAGAGAAGAGCATTGAGCCATTTTCTTTCTTGTTCTTTATTTCTTTAAAGGTAAATGTACTTCCTTGACATGGATGTCTAGTCATAACCAACTGTAGGGGGTGGTGCTCATCTTTATTTCTAAACCAAAGAGCCAGCATTGTCTGAGGACTACTCTGGTGGTCATGTGGCCAGCATGACTGCACCAAACGCTGTTACTTTCCCATCTTAAGTGGTACCTATCTATCTGCTTGTATTTGCATGCTTTTGAACTGCTAGGTTGGCAGAAGCTGGGACTCGTGGCAGAAGCTCATCCCATCATGCTGCACTTGAGCCACAAACTGTCAACCTTCTGATCTTCCAATCATCAGAATCGGCATCTTAACCACTAAGCCACCACATCCCTTCTTTCTTTACCTGTTTGGGAAAAACGGGTGCTATAAAGTATGACTGCATTTTTAATTACCAGAAATGCCCTGGGACTCTACTGTAATAATAAGGTATTTCAGACAGGAGTTCTGTGATTTGTCACCACTATGCAAATAGTCATCTTTCAAGTGTAACATGTTGATTCAAGAATGGAAGAGAGTGAATAAGAGACCAACTGACGTATTCCAAGTACAGCTCATCAATCATTGTGACACCATGAAGAAACATCATAATAGTCATTTTCCACTTTCTGATCTGCAAATAATGACTGTTATATATTATTATTATTATTATTATTATTATTCAGTCACATTTCATCAAAGCCAAAGACCCAAAATGTGTATGCTTTTTTTGCTTTTGTTTTAGATACATTTATTTGTTTTTGAAAACAAGAACAAGAACAACATGGTGAGCTGTTGGAAATGAATGGATTTATGATTTTAAAGGCATACTTTGTTAATCTGTTTCAGCATAAAGCATAATATGGGACTCCTGAAGCACCTTTGTTGTCCCTCCTCAGCTGCTTTTAAAATGTCCCAGTTTTCTTTCTTCCTTCCACTTTCTCCCTTTGTCCTCAGCTTACCTCATTTGGTGATAACTGAGTTCAGTTATCTGAGTTCAGTAAAATGTAGTTTCTGCTCAACCCAGGTGAGGGAGATGAGAAGAACGGGTGGAATTCTGGCCTTCCCAGTAGGCTCAGGCAAAAGCAAACTGCTGTACGCTCCCTAGCTTGTGTGTTTTTCCTCATTAATAATGTTTGCCATTTTGACCACACTCTGATGTTGATTGTCTACATATAACCCTATTTTCATCTATAAAAGGTTCAAGGGTATGCTGTTATCAGACAGACGGATACTTTCACCACAGCCAGCAAAATGGTTGTGGAGGAGAGAGATGGATCCCATGTAGCCTGCCCTCCACCTCACAGATTTACCTGTTGCCCACTATTGTTCACATTGAAGAAAACCTAAGCAAAGGGCAGGGCAGAAGGGTTTGAACAATGAATGCAAGCTACAGGAAAAGAAACTCCAGCTCAACATTAGGAGGAACTTCCTGACAGTAAGGGCTGTTTTTCAGTGAAACACACTCCTGTGAAGTGTGGTGGAGTCTCCTTCTTTGGAGATCTTTAAGCAGAGGCTGGATGGCCATCTGTCACGTATGCTTTGATTGTGAGTTCCTGCGTGGCAAGGGGTTGGACTGGATGGCTGTTGTGGTCTTTTCAACTCTATGATTCTAAAATGAGGCTGTGGGATGAACCCTTCTGAAAATTATCAGGCAAAACTAAACCACTAAATCTCATATGTAGTGGAGGCTCCTCAGGGATTATCAATCAGAAGTATACAAAATGATAAAGCACTGGGAAATATTGAGATAACCATGGTCATTAAACTCTGAACTCTCACAGGAATAATAACGGTTGTCTGCCATCTACCTTATGAACACTTACTTGGGAGTAATCTGCAGTGAACACGTGGAAGCACATTTAAATAGACATTTTGCTTGTAAGAGTCTTCTTGTTTAAGGATGATATACTGATAATGGATTAGGTCCTTGGTATCCAGTGGCATTTGGTTCCAGACCCCCCACCCCAATAGATATCAAAATTTGTGGATGCTCAAGGCCCATTAAATACAATGGCATAGTAAAACAGTTTCTTATATAATATGGTGAAATTAAGGTTTGCTTTTTGGAATTTATACCTTTAAAAATATTTTCAAACTGTGGATGCTTGAATCTGTGGATAAAAAAATCCGTGGATACAGAGGATTGATTGTGTTCCTCCCTCTACAAGTAGGCAACATTAAAAATAATATACCTGTCAAAGTTGAGGCCCCCTTAAAAACAGTTCCAGGGTTATGTCTGAGCACATGGGTGGGGGACGGGGGGTTGAAAAACAAAATGTGGACAAATCGTAGTGCAATTTCTGGAATGCCAATACTTAACTGTGGGGGGTTCTGGAATTACTTTTATGAAATGGCTGGAGTGCTTGAGAAGAAATTCATAGATGTCTTGATTTAGTGGACTTTTATTATTTTGGTATGCTAAAGGATTTAAATAGAGCACATAAGCACATAGTAGGCTTTTACATTTCTGTTAGTAAAACAGCTTAACTGTTCCTGACAGGCATTCCAATTGTTAACTGTTGTATATATATTACAACAGGGAGGGATTTCCCTTCTGTGCATGGCTGCAATTACAATGAAAGTACAATCAGTTCTGGCAGGCTGCCTACTCTGTTGAGACATCACTGTGCCAATCACCTATGCCACCTGCTGTTCAATATCTAAAATGGAACCTTTGAAAATCATCTTTTTGAGACAATGTATCAAGATTCGGATTCCCCATCTTGTGTTTCCCTACAGATTTGATTGCTGCTAGCCAATTTTGGCTAGGTTTGCTAGAGGTGGTTCGAGTATTACTTTGAGATTGTAATTCAGTGATAAGTGGCAGTCCAATGTCAATGAAGTGGTGAATCCACTCTAGATTTTAATTTCAACATTGATGTAGGTATCTGCTAAATAACTACTAAACCCCAGAGTGAATTTATTGCCCCATTGATATCAGGCCACCAGTTACCACTGAATGTAATATAACTATCATGTTTTGTGCCCTGAAAACATTGTTGGTGTTGTGTTTCTTCAAGACATTTCTGACTTATGGAGACCATAAGGTGAACCTATTATGGAGTTTTCTTGGCCTGATGTGTTCAAACTGGTTTAACCTTCCTCTGGAGGTTAGAGAATGTGATTTGTGCAAAGTCCCCCAGTGGGTTTCTGTGGCTGAGTGAGAATTTGAACCCTAGCCTCCAGAACAGTACCCCAGTGCTCAAATTACTACACCACACTGACTCTTTCCTGTAACTGTACTGGTATCCACTTCCCAACATAGCCCACCAACCTAGGCCAATGGACAGGGTTTGATTGACTCATCCATGTCAGTTGTAAGAAGAAGAGAACATTTTAATAAGACATGAAACACATCATTAGGAGAGTAATATGGCGCAACTTTTGTTGTAATGTATCGCTTGAGAAGCGATGTGGTAACTTAGTGATTAAGCTACACCAATTCTGACGATCAGAAGATTGGAAGGTTGGCAGTTTGAGGCCCAAGTGCTGCATGATGGGGTGAGCTCCTGTCACTAGTTCCAGCTTCTGCCAACCTAGCAGTTCAAAAGCATGCAAATGCAAGTAGATAAATAGGTACCACTTGTCAGTGAAAAGGTAACAGTGTTTGGTGAAGTCATGCTGGCAACATGACCACCAGAGCAGTCCTTGGACAATGCTGGCTCTTCAGCTTAGTGCTGGCTCTTCAGCTTAGTAATGGAGATGAGCACTGAGAAATGAGGTGGCATAAATAGTGAGGAAAGATGTAGTAAAATCAGTCAAAAGCTATAATGTAAAATATCAATATGATTTCAGTGAAAACCCATCAATATAACCATAATCCAAGTTATTCTCCAACTACAGAGGAAGAAGAAGAAGAAAATGAAAGAGTCTGTGCTTCAGATTCAGGAGGAAATTGTGGGCACACCAATTGGGACATGTTGATAACTTTTGATAACCATAGACAACTGAAAGGAAAAAGTAGGAAACAAAGCAGAACCTAAGATTGTAAGAGAATTTGGCCTAGAATCCATTTGGCCCAGCAGTGAAGCAGGAAAGCAACTTATTGAATTTTGTGATGCCAACAAATTGTTCATCAAAACACATTCTTCAAGTAACCAAGGAGGCTAGTGGCCAATATAGTAATCAAATAAACAACATAAATGGAAGCAGAAAATGGAGAAGCTCCAGTCTCTCTGCAAAGCCAAGAACAGGCGCAGATTGGGGCAAAGGTAATGAATTGCAAATATCTAACAGAGGAAAGTTAAGAAAAAATACCAAATTAATCATAATACCAAAATACAATCAAAAAAGCATCCCTTTAAATTTAAAGATAATATAAAATACATGTTTGTATTTTATTTAGCCTAGTTGTTAGGAAAACAGAAATACTCTGGACTGAAGCCTGAGACAGTGTCAGGGAAGAAAGCAAGAAGGCACTATCAGCAGCCAAATAGAAAAAGAAGCATCAATAAATAACAGATGAAACTCTTCAAGCAGTTAAGGACATAAGATGCAAAAGTAAAAGGTGACAGAAATAGGGTCAGAGGGCTGAATGCAACTGTTCCATGACTTGTGTGAAGGGACAAAAAGAACTATTATATCAATGTAGAGAAATAGAAGATGACAGAAGAAGAAGAAGAAGAAGAAGAAGAAGAAGAAGAAGAAGAAGAAGAAGAAGAAGAAGATTATTCAAGAGATCAAAGGTAAATATAAACCAAGACTGTGGTGCTATAAAACCATCAGGGAAACACATTACATGACCAAGCACAAACAAAAAGCCAATAGAAACAATACACTGAAGAAGTGTATACAAGATAGGAAAGAATGACAGATTTATTCAGAGACCCAGTAGGGTCACTGAGGGAGTGCAGGGCAAGCAGGCTGCACCAGGTGACACCCCAGAACGGGGTGACACCAGATCAGTTTCCTGCCCCCCACGGGGCTTCCCAGACCTTGGGTCCCCTCTCCAGACTGCTGTGGGGCTTTCTGGGCTGCTATGGGGCACAAGGTCTGTACTCCAGGCTGCTGCAGGGCTTTCTGGGCCAGTGAAGGGGCACGAGACCCACTTTCCAGGCCACAGGCTACTGTGGGGTTTTCTGGGCTGCTGCAGGGCTTTCTGGGCCATCACGAGGGTGTGAGGCCTGCTCTCCAGGTCTCTGCAGGGCTTTCTAGGCTGGTGTGGGGACATGGGACCTGCTCTGCAGGCCATCATGAAGCTTTCTGGGCTGCCAAGGGGCCACACATGCAATTTCTGGTCTAGGTGCACACTCTCGTGCAGCATGCACACTGGAAGTCTCACTCCCAGAATCCCCTCCCCCCCCCCACACACACAAACACACACTTGGTGACACCAAGCCAGGGTATTCCACTGCAAAGACCCATTTGAAGATGTACCTACTTTAGAAAGTGAAGTGGAAGCTGCACTCAAAGCACTAGGTGAAATAAATCACCAGAAACAGATGGCATACCAATAGAGCAGCTTCAGTCTACAGAGACAGAATCTAGTTCTAACTAAAATCTGTCAACATACATAGAAAACAGAAGAATGGCCCAAAGCTCAATCCCCAAGAAAGGGGAAACAAGATTTTCCATACCGTACCTCAGTTATTGAGCAGAATGGAGACTATTGTCAAAAAATCAGAAGAAGGCTGAGACCTGCAAGGACAGCTGTGAAGGAACTAGCTAAGATCCTGAAGTGTAACGATATATTATAGAATACTATAGTCAGGATTGTCCGTTATATTGTATTTCTGATTTCTCTATATGGCTGTGAAAGCTGAACAGTGAAGAAAGCTGATAGAAAGAGAAACCGTTTTGTTTTTTGATTAGATGAAGTTAATTTATTGCTTTATGAGTTGAAGCTTATGAAGCAATAGGCAAGTTCAACCTCCTAGTAAGAACATAGCAACCACCGTTGCCAGTCTAGCTTAGTTAAACCTCATATGTTTAGCCAGGGAGTTACCTTAGTGTTCACACTTTAATAAGCAAATTCAATGAAGATTTGCAATCCGTGCATTGAAGGTGACAGAACAAAGACCCTGGAGGAAAATGCAATAAGCCCCTTTAGACAGGTGATTCATGGCTTTTCCAATGCAAATAACTTATTAATAGTTGTTTGTGACAGAGTGTCAGAGCTTGTAGTAAAAAAGTGCTAATTAACACCTAACCTGTGCATAGCCTGAAAACAGAACTGTAGAATACAACAAAGCAGGTTCTCCCACAGGGACAAGTGCGTTTAATTGCTATGGCTCAGTGTGGTCAGTCAATACCTATTTCAAAAAGATTGGTTCCAGAAAAACTTTTAGAAAATATGTCCTGCTTCTTATAATGTGGCAATTGACTGCCTTACCACCCAACTTTCCAAGTCTAATCCCCCCGTCCCAAAAAATATAATCTATGTTAGAATATTTTTGCATGGATGGCCAGCCTGTCCACCTTTTCCCCTTGTTTTGAACCTACTTTAATTCCATGTAAAGCATTTTTTCTCAGAAACAGAAGTGTCCAAATCTTTTGGTAAAAGATCACAACAATGGGTGGGAGAGGTCACAGATTACACTAGTTCCAGAATCACTCATGCCAAATATATTGGGAACAAGTGGTAATGTTCTCCCATATACAATAGCCCAGACCTTATACACCAGTTGTTGTTATGTACCTTCAAGTCATTTCTGATTTACTGCAACGCTAAGGCAAACCTATCACAGGGTCATCTGGGTCTCAGACAGTGTGACTCACCCAAGGTCACTCAATGAATTTCCATGTCTGAGCAGGGAACTGAACCCTGGTCTCCAGGGCCATAATACAGCACTCAAACCATTGCACCACACTCTCAGTAGGGCAACCAATAGGATGGCATAAATATGTAGCAACATACTTTTTCTGGATTCCACAAATTTAGAACTGATTGTTCAACCATTCTACAGCTCTGAGCTCACCAACTATCAAGAGTCTATTTGCACCCCATCTATTGGATAAAAAGTGTGACAGAAGGCTATGTGTATGTTTGCACAAGGACTGACCACACCATGTGGGTCATACCTCCGAAAAAACGCAACCACATGTGAATTTTTGTATCAGTGTAAGGATTCCAATAAGATTCCAGCTACAGTTTTGAAGTTGTCAGGACCTGCTTTGAGGAAACTGGGAGTCTTAACAGTTATGAAAATGTTATATACTGTTTCAATTGTATTTGGTTTTAATCTTTTATTGGAAGCCACCTTGGGTCCCATATTGGAAAAATAGTGGGATAGAAATGAAATGGAAGAAAAGAAATAGCTAAAAAGTGGCTTCTAAGAGGCTTAGGTTTTCATTTAGGTTCATTTTGGCACCGTATGTCAGCCATCGTTTACCTCAGTACTTTCTAATGAATGCTTAATTATTTTCCTGGCTCCTTCCTGTGGCAGAAGCTGCCAAATTTTGCCTCAATAGTTAGAGTTAACCCTCATTGTATCAATATCCTGCACAATGCCTAGAACAAAGATTTCATTTTCTTTGGGCTGGTTGGCAGAAAAACTAACTAGGAATGTGGATCTCTTCCAGGTTTTTTTTAAAAAAAGAGCATATGAGACCACTTACCTGCAGCCCAGATATTGCTGTGGATGTTGCCCCATTTATGATATTAGTCTAAAACAATAACAGGATGTTTTGGACTCTTTATTTTTCCACACTGTAGGACTTTCAGGTGCAGCTTTTATAGGCTCCATTTCCAAGTGGGACTATGGAGATTCATGCTGCTTTTGCTAACAAACTGTTTCTAAATCCACACATGCAGCAGGTGTAGCCAGGCAGGCACAGAGAGAAACCATACTGATTTTCAATCCAACATCTGTTCTCCCAAACCAACCACAAATTCTGTTTTTTCCTCTCAGTTTTATAGCCACACAACAATAGGTCTATAAGGCAAGGAAATAACACTAACATAGTGGAGTGTTAGGACACAATCTGCACTAAGTAATATGTGAGCAGAATACCCAGAATGCAAGAATTTTGGAAAGCAACAAAGAATTCAAGAATTCCTTGCAGCAGCTTCTTACCAACCACCTGAAAAAAATGCAAAAACTTTCCATTTTGTTTTGACAGACTCAGATGCACCCCGCCCCCTTTGTAGTGGTGTCCTTCCATGAATACACATGTCTCAGACTCTTTCCTTGCCTAAATTTGTTGTTCTAGTTTCAACAATGGCTGCCAGAGAACAAAACCAAGTTTCAGAATGCTCTCTCTTTCAAAGGCTGCCAAACATAAAGAATAATAAAGAGGGAAGTGGCTGCAGGGCACAGATAGTAACTGGACAACAGTTTGAGCAACATTTCGGTTGCTTGATCACAGTGCTTCCACCTGAAGATAGACTTCAAGCCATGAGCCATGAGCTCCTGTGAACTTCAGCCACTGCATCCAAAAGACAATGAGAGTTGTAGTCCAAAATATCACATAAGGTTTTGCCAGAGCTCTCTCTCTCTCTCTCTCTCTCACACACACACACACACACATACACACACACACACACAGCAAGACAAATTTGTACTTTGGAAAAGACAAACAAACAATATAATTGGGAGTACATTACATGAGAATAATTCATTTACCTGGGACAACTCAAATAAACAAGAACATCTATTTTGCAGTAGCACTCTTTTTGAAAGGACAATGCAAGCATTATGAAAGATTCAGCAACAACAGCTCTATTGTATTATCGGGGGGGGGGGGGTAATGTAAATATCATTATAAATCTAGAAGGTATTAGTCTCACAGTCACTATTAGAGCTGTGGTCATAAGCATGTTTCCTTTTCTATCCCTGACCCCATTCTGGGAACTTTTCAAACCTCTAGAGCTGTTTTCGTGGTTCTCTGTCTCTGCAAATCTGACAGAAGCTTTCTTAAAAGTCTTCTTCCTTATCTGATGACTGTAACATCAAGTATGTAGAGAGATCTTGTAGCACCTTTGAGACTAACTGAAAGAAAGAAATTGGCGGCATGAGCTTTCATAGTGATAGTTTATGTATGAAAGAAGAGCAGAAATTTTATGGCTTGCTTTCACAGCCTTTGCCCCTTTTATTGCTTAACTTTTCTTTTGTGGGATGAGTGTATAGAGTTGGGAGAGACCACAAGGGCCATCCAGTCCAACCCCATGCTATGAAGGAAATCGCAAGCAAAGCACTCTGAACAGATAGCCATCCAGCCTCTGTTTAAAGACCTCCATAGAAGGAGACTCCACCACACTCCAAGGGAGTCTGTTCCAGTGTCAAACAGCCCTTACTGTCAGGAAGTTCTTCCTAATGTTGAGCTGGAATCTTTTTTTCCTGTAGCTTGCATCCATTGTTCTAGGTCCTATTCTTTGGAGCAGCAGAAAACAAGCCTGTTCCATCCTCAATATGATATCCCTTCAAATATTTAAACAGGGCTATCATATCACCTCTGAACCTTAGCCATTCTCTTACCAAAATAGACAACCAAAAGCCTGTGAGCAACCTAAAGCAGGAGTTGCATGCTACTGCCTATGATACTGGGTATAATTCCCGACTCAGCTCAGATTGTAGTTCTAAGTTACCTGGGCTGCACCTGGCCGGTGGTGTTGAGGACAAAAATCCATGCTATGATATCAGGATACATTGCAAATTAGAATTGAATTTAGCAGCAGTAAGTCTCTTTTTTTCAGCTGTGTGCTAATCTCTTTAAACAGGGCTATCATACCACCTTTTAACCATCTCTTCTCCATGGTTTCCAGACCCTTCACCATTTCTCGGACCTCCTCTGATCATGCTCAAACTTGTCAACATCCTTTTTGAATTGTGGTACCCAGAACGAGATACAGTATACCAGAATACAGTGGCACTATTATTTCCCTTGATCTAGACATTGCACTTCTATTGATGCAGTCTAAAATTGCACTGGCCTTTTTAGCTGCCACATCACACTGTTGATTCATGTTCAACTTGTGGTCTATTTCACAATATAGTCTCATTAAGTCAGTTATCCCACATCCTGTATCTATGCATTTTATTTTTTCCTATGCATTACCTAAGTGCAGTACCTTACATTTCTCCATGTTGAAATTCATTTTGTAAGCTTTGGCCTAGCTTTCTAATCTATTAAGGTCATCTTGAATTTTGATCCTGGGTATTAGCTACTCATCCTAATTTGGTGTCATCTGCAAATTTGATAAGCATGCCCTCTATTCTTTCATCCAAGTAATTGATACTGAACTTTCTGCCTGCTTGAAAAAAACAATGTAAAATCCAAAACCAAAGATGCAGTGCTTCAGGCCTTTGTGACTCCGGGAGCATTTTTGTTTCCCCTGTGTGCTTCTTTCTTTCTTTCTTTCTTTCTTTCTTTTTTTCTTACTTTCTTACCATATCTGCCTGATGAAGAATACAAGGAACTTCAAAAACTAGTGTAGTGTTTCTTGTGCCTTCTGATTGGTCTCATAAATGTGTATGTTGTATTTTGGATTTTTTTTTTTTTAATGTACGTCATGGCTTCACCTGCACTTTTCACATATGTGAAAGTGGTGTCACAAATACCACTGATAAGACACCTCACAATATCCAACATAACATTTCATAACCTCCAATTTATTTTTTTAAATAAGATTTTATTGATTAAAAATGGATACATATATTACATATATAACATATATTACATATAACGAACAAACACAAAAGGAAAAAAACAAACAAACGAAGAAACAGAAATCAAACACAGTTTTTTTTTATAACCTCCAACTTATAACAGATAAAAACCAAGATATGTTTGGACAAGCAACTTCAGTGTGTGGTCAAAGTGGCAAAAGTTAATGAGGAAAGACACACAACCTAGGAAAGGCTTGCAACAGTTTGCTTTTGTCTAGCCTACTGGGAAGTGGCAAAATTCTGTCCTGTTCTCTCTGCTCACCACTGTTGAGTGGAGTGTGTGTACAGAGTGTATCAAATAACCTGTGAGATTAACAGCTAAGGAAGTTGTGTGTGTTAAGTCTGCTGAGGCAGAGGGGTGTATTATGTTCCTGAATGAATAACATCCAAGAAGTCTGGGTAGAACTGGGTAGAACTGGGTATAGCCAGCCTGGGGGAATGCAGGGTATAGAGCTATTGTAGACATGTCCATGGAGGCCACATTCCAGAGTGTGTGGGGACAAAGGCAAAAAAGTAGGGCTAACACCACTATCATAATCTATCTTAAAAGTTATTGCCAGTAACTGAGTTTTAGGGAAGGAATTTCAACCTTTTATGAAATTCAACCTTGGTGCAAAAGGTGAGAAGCTTCTAAACAACTGCACCTTGGAACAGAGAGTGTGAGTAGGAGCTCCAGGCACCAAGTTTGGGACTCCAAGAAAGAGATATTCAACCTAGGGTCAGAGATTCCCTACTCCTCAATATGCCAGTCATTGCACAATAGATGTGCCTGATCTTCAGTACTGTTCTGTCTTGACAAGCAGTTACCTCACTTGTCTTGAGAGTTTTGGATGCTTTTATAATTGACTTGGGGGGAAAACAGCAAATGATCACCCACAGTTCCTTGAGATGGTGTTTTATATATTTTGAAACCTTAGGAAGCACTGACAACCTTTACCAAGAGCTGTGGAGTAACACAGAACATCTATCTATGCTTCTGTTGTTTATACAAAGATTGCCAGAAAAGCTTTGCTGAGGGATTTAGGGACTATTTTGAATTGCACATGAATTTTATGACAAGGGTGGGATCTTTGAAAACATTTTCACTTGGAAGAAACCTAGCTTTCAGTCTAGAACTGAGGAAACAAGAAGCAAATGCATTAAACTTTTATGCCCATGGAAACAGTTCACAGAAAAATATATAGTCTGTTCTTTCTTTTTAACATCAGAAGTACATAGGATCATTTGTTTGTTTGTTTTTCAATCTTGTCCTTGCCCCCAAAACTGAAGGCAATGGGATTGGAAATATGGAGGGATATTGGCAAAGAGAACCAACATAGTGTAGAGATTTGAGCATTGGAATATGACTCTGGATATTAGGATTCAATTCTCTGCCTAGCCATAGAAACCCACTGGGTGAACTTGGGTATGTCACACACTCTCAGCCGCAGAAGACTCTGTGATAATTTCACCCTAGGGTCTCCATAAGTCAGAAACAACTTGAAGGCACATAACAACAGCTTTGGCAAAAAAAAAAAAAAAAAAAAAAAAAAAAACTGGGGAAAAGGCTGCTTCATTTCTGCCATCCTTCCTTTATGTTAAACTATCTTAGTAATTGTGAAGTCAAACACCTTCATGGCCAGCATCCATAGTTTTTTTGTAGGTTTTTTGAGCTATGTGGTTGTGTTCTGGAAGAATTTATTCCTGACGTTTTGCCTGAATCTGTGGCTGCGACCCTCTGAAGATGCCAGAAGCAAGTGTAATGTCAGGAATAAAATATTCACAAATAAAAATCAGCAAAGGACAGAATATTTTTAAAAACTCGGAAATAGGGAGAATTGTTTTCTTTCACACTAGAATCTTTCTGTAAATGTAAAGGCATTATCCTTATAAAGAACCTTTCAAATAAAAAAATTATATCATTCCTGCAATGGACACTAGATGGTACTCAAGTGTATGAAAAGAGCTGCCAGTTCCAGAAAACAAGATTTGTAGTCAGTAAAAAAAAAAAAATCAAAAAAAATCTTAATGCCTGGTGCAAAGCAGTGAGGCTTATATTTGATCTCAGGAAATCCACAACTTGAGAAAACTCATGTGTTTTTAATTTAGGGATGGTCAAAGTAGGGCCCTGCACTGAATTGCAATTCCCGGCATTCCAATGGCTGCTAGGGCAGATGGGAATTGCAGTCCAAAACATCTGAATGGTTACACTTTGCCCACCACTTCTACAGATTCTTCATTTGGAAGGCATCAAATAGGTTGAACTCGCCTGTATAAAGTTTATTGCACAGCCATTTTTGCCTGATCCAGGCACAGGACATGGTTGGGATGAAATGGGGGGAAACAGATGTTTTTGCATACAAAATTGTTGTTGTGCTGCTGGCTGATCATCACCCATCCCTGAGCTGGCTAATTTTGAAGGACTGAAAGCTTCTGTACTATGTGGGATACATGCAGCTTGGGGACAAGTGGTGGTCTGCTGGCAGCGCAGCAGCAATTTCATGTTGAATAACACCTGTTTTCCCTGTTGCTGCCTGATCCCATCTCATGCCCAGATCGGGCAAAAAATGCATGTGCAATAGTCTCCTATGTCCCCCACAGATGGATTTCCATCAACATAAAATAGCCTTCCTCCATTTAGTGTCCTCTAGGTATGTTGCAATGCAACGCCCTTCATTCATCACAACTGGCCATGCTTGTTGAGGCTAATGGAAATTGTAGTCCAGGTCATCTTAAAGGTGGCATGCTGCAGAGGGGAGAGCAAAGGCTGATCTAAACCATGTTTTCACTCTTCCTTTGACAAGTTAACTGGGACTCAGTCAATGAATATGTTTAGTGCTGAACCATAATTTATTTGTTGTATTTGTTGGGCAAACTTAGGTGTCACCACTTTGTTGTATCATCAGTTTGGTGATTAAACTGTATGTATTTTGGGGTGAGCAAAATGTGACCCTATAGTTGTGTATAGCCCCCAAGGCTGTTTCTCCAAACTTTAGACGATTCAGATGCAAAAAGAGAGGGATTGTCGTTCCCACTACCAAAAGATCTGAATTTTGATTCAATGTATATGTCCCTAATTCCCACTGGAAATTGATTCTGATCCTTATTTGATTGATCCCAGTGGGTAAAACATGGGGCAAAGGCCAAAAGCCCTGGGTATTTTGGTAGACATTTTTAGAGGTTCTTCTGCTAAGACTCAATCCTAACCTGCATCCAATAAGTGGGAACACCAGATTGGAATTGATTCTTTCAGAAGGGAGAGGCAAATGGCAGAGGAGTGTGTGCCATCCATCCCCAGAGATGTCACACAAACACTCAATGCTGCATTTTGGGGTCCTTTAAAAAAAATATCACAAAACTGATAGATTGGCAAAGCAGCTATTTGCAAAGGCAAGTAGCTGCTAGGCCATTCTACCAATTTTGCAATTAGTTTTATTTATGTTTTAAAAAAAGAATCCCCCATCCCCTTTCCCCTCCTTGTCCTCCTCCTGGCTCCCTTCCTTCCTACCTTCCTGTTTTCCTTCCCTCTTTCCTTCTGGAACTCCACTGCTTTCCCAGGGCTGGTGGGGCTTGCGGCTGCTGCTGCTGCACTGGCCAACATGGGACAAGCAGTGGTGGCATAGCAGCAGCACCAGAAGCCCCAGCAGCCCCAGGGAAGTGATGGAGGCCCAGTAGCAGTACCACAAGCCCTGCCAGCCCTGCGGAAGTGGTGGAAGCCTGGCTGCAGTGCTGGAAACCCTGACAGCCCTGGGGAAACAGCTAAGGTCTGGCAGGAAGAGTGAAGGAAAGCAGAAAGGTAGGAAGGAAGGAAAAGAAGGGGGAGAGGGAGAAGTAATGAAGGAAGAAAGGAAAGGATGAGAGGGAGGGAAGGAAGGAAGAAAGGGAGAGAAAGAAGAGAAAAAGAGGGTAAAGTCAGGACCCATCGAAGGGGTCCTGGGCGGGAGGCAACTTGCTGAAGGGCTGCTCTGTCTTTCCCAGCTTCAAAGGGAATGACAAGTGTGCCAACAGGAAAAATCAATTACAAACAGGCTAACTTTTCATAGTGAGAATGAGGGGCCCTTTGGAATTGATTTATTTAGCAGGGTGGAGCTGAATCTGAATGTGGTTTATTCCACCAGTGGGAATAAGCCCCTGGATGCCTTCAGGAGTGGTAAATCACATTTTAAATAGATTTTAAGGGAGCACTGCATTCAAATTTGTGGGTTTTCAAAATCAGAAGTTAACTACATTTATGTTTCTCCTTCACTTTGAGGAGATTTTGCAGTCCTTGGAGGGCTCCATGGACAAAAATTTAGCCCCCAACTCCAGCACAGTTGCCCATCCCACATGTATCCCATACTTGCCAATAAAAACAGAATGGCACCTGTTTTTATAATGGCCAGTGTGGTGTAGTAGTTTGAACATTGGGCTATGCCTCTGGAGACCAGGGTTTGAATCCTCACTTGACCAAGGAACCCCACTGGGGGACCCTAGGCAAGTCACACTCTCTCAGCCACAGAGGATGGCAATGCCAACCCTGTGACAGGTTCACTTTATTGTTGCCATAAATTGGAAATGACTTGACACACAACATCATCATCATAATGGTCATTATCACACATCTTTGTACTTGCACAACTAAGGCTGCTGCCACCCTCATAGTCTTTTCCTGAATTCCACCTAACCCCACTTTCCTGCCCTATGCCCTACCTAGTGTGGTTTTCGTATGTTTTAAAAAGTTTTTCATACAATTTCAGAGCTCTGCTACTGCAATTTTTTAAAGGAGAAAATATTTAAAAAATAATAATAATAAAGGAAAACAGCCTGCTTGGGAATAATGAGGGGAAGGGAGGGCAATGGGGAAAGGAGGTAATACTGACAATACTGACAACTACAAGACTGTCAATATTGCAACTGCCCCAGCAGTGATGGTTTGCACTTGTGGACTTGTGAAATTGCCAGCTCATTTTGGGGTTTCCCCTGTCAATGAAAAGGGACACCCTAACCAAACTTGGAGAACACAGCAACTA
Source organism: Urosaurus nigricauda (assembly GCA_034509955.1). Lineage (NCBI taxonomy): Eukaryota > Metazoa > Chordata > Lepidosauria > Squamata > Phrynosomatidae > Urosaurus > Urosaurus nigricauda. The sequence goes on along the minus strand of JAOEGL010000001.1, from coordinate 350,942,805 downwards.
TGCATGTAGGCAGCATTGTGTGACAAATATTGCCAAAACCACTTTTTCCCTTGTCTAATTGTGGTTTCAAAGCCACATGTAGTAATCCCCAAAGTCAGGCCTGTAACAAGAAGCAGTTTTCTTGGATTTATTCCAGAGCTTCAATTGATTGTGTCATGGACCAAAAGCAGATCTTAAATTCTATTATTATTTTTTTAAACCAGTGATACATTTCATATTTCTGCTGAGAATTAAGTTGGAAAGCAAATAAATTATGGGTGGAAATACTGTACTTCTGTGCAGCCCACTAAAATGCCCATGTCTGGGTTCCTTTAGATTTCATCCTGTTTCTGCTACAGTAGAAACGTTACATTTCAGAACTTGAAAACATTAAATTTTTTTGGACCATTACTCTCAGAATTCCCTAGACAGAATGGTTCTGGGAAGTGTAAGCCAAAAACAGTAATTTCTTCAAGCTCTGGCTTTGTAATCAAAAATCAAAATCAGTAGGTGTATGAGAGGGGAGGTAAGAAGACAGTCAAAATGCCTACCATATCTTGACATTATCAGAACTTGGTTGGAATAAGAACCCTTATCCCTGAAGGAACTGAATGACCTGTGACTGGAGTGGCAGAGGATCATTCAAGCAGTAAAGTGAATTGACATGGGTTGGACTTAAGCATTACTAGAAGACAGCACTTCTGGCATTGAGACCCTGAGCCAGAATACCAGATCCTTGGGATCTGACTCAGTAGTTGAGAGAGAGACACAATGGCACTAATAAGATTGGATTTCAGGAGCCAAGTCCAGGCCTCAGTGGCCTAAAGGCTCTCCACATCATGCAGCAGCAGAAACAGAGGCCAGAATCGTATAGGTAGGTTAAAATAACCAATTTTAAAGGATATTGTAAAAGGAGATATCATGTTCCCCTGTACAATGCCTTTGTCCTAGATGCAGAAAGGCATATATAGGCTCCTATGTGCAGGTCCTCTGCCCTTAGCTTAGAAGGTATAAGGACACCCTAAGAATCAAGGAGATTATCACACACACCTTATCCCATCATTTACCCAACAGGATACACACACATTTACTTCCAAAGATGGGTCTCACCATATTCTCCCGCATGCAGAAGAATCTCATTCTTGAAAAATCATGGGATAAGCCCAGGCTGCATATGGGCTGCAGGGAACCCAATGGGAGTAGAGGGGACAATGACTTATGTCATTCTGAAAAAGTTACCCATAGTCCTGGCCATTGATAGAAACCTAAAATCCTGATCAGTTACTGGTAGAAAACAGAGATACTATTAGCATTTGTCATTCAACTTCAAATCATTTTATAGCAAAGTATCATGGAAACAAACATTATTATCTTTAGGACACCAACGCAGATCAGTGAGAACAAAGAGTAAGGGTGAAAATTTTCAACAGATTTGTCATTACAAGCCATCACAGAGGTTCTCACATTCTGTGAATTTATTTTCAGTGACTTTCTGAAAAAAATAGGGAGCTGGTTTCCAATTGAGCAAGATTTTAAAAGTCCTGGAACTTTGGCTCCAGCCACTGGCTCACTCCTACATGCTCTGCAGAGCAGACAAAAGAGCAATTTAACCCACTTTGTGCTAATCCTTTTTGCCAGAAGGATTAAGGACCTTTATGCACCTCAGCTACTCACTGTGTTTCGCCCCCATCTTTTCTTGTACACAGATGAAAGTGGGCATCTAAAATGCATGACAAGAGAATACTTGCAACACTTTCTCTGTTGAAGACTACCTCTCATCTTGGTGGAAGTGCATAACCTGGATTTGCAGCCTCTGTTCAACACTTTAAAATTCTCAGTTTTCAACTCTTGTTTCTAATGAAGCGTCTATATTTAGGGGAGAATCATAGAGTCATTTATAGAGGTCCTGTGTTGGCTCAATTGGTAGATTCTTTGTTTCATATTTTGCCCCAAAACCCTTTGTTTTCCTTATGGTTCAGCATGACCTGCCCAGATAAACTTGGCAAAGAGAATAGTCTGAAGATCTATTAGAAATCTTTGGAAAGAAGCCAAACCTGGAAGCCAATACTCCAGTTTATTTGATCAACACTTGTGAACTCCACTCTCTAGAGCCAACTAAAAGTAAAGAATAGAATGCCTTTTGACTGAACAATTGTTGACAAGGCCAACATTTCATTTGGTTTCTGCCAGAAGTTCCCATTAATTTCTCAAAAGGATTAGGCAAAAGACTTTAACCTTGGGGCTTTATGTATATATCTGAGACCTGTCTTCAATATTTCCATCTATATGCTAATGCATTTAATAGGTTTCCATTACCTTAGGTATTTCTGGCATGTCTTTCTCTGGCCTCCAAAATGTTCCACATCACATCTTCTTTTCAAGCATTTGTGTAGGAAGGTGTGGGTTCTTTGACATTTCCAAAACTTGCCAAGTGGAAAGAGAATCAAACATTTGTGTAACAATCAAGCTTTATTGTACAGAGACAGATTTACAGGAGTGCCCAACAATACCATTTCTATGCAGATAACAAACATACATCACAAACTTCCCAGACTTCCACTTTCTGCTTCTGCACAAATAAGCACATGCATTCCACTATGCAGTGCTTTCAGTACATTAAATCAGAAAACAGGACTCCAGAAAACTATATGAGATGGTTACCAGATCTCAGACAGGGCAGGATACAAATTAGGTCAAAATATGAAAATTTGGGATCATAACAGTATAGAGCTGGTTTTATTTTCCTAATGTTTTCATGGTTTGAAATTCTCTCAGTAGTATACTCAGAAGTATAAAGTTGTTGTTGTTGTCATTGCTGTTTTGAAGAACTAGTCAGACAATTGTTCCTTAGAATATTCTAAAATTTCCAATAGGCATAATACATTCAGGGCCTTGTATTGATGTGATTGTATTTTACTGTTGTTAGCCACCCCGATTGATCTCAAAGGGGTAGGGTATAAACAAATTTAATAATAATAATAATAATAATTATTATTATTATTATTATTATTATTATGTAGCTATACCTCAGTTAAGAAAGGACATGCAATGCTGGGCCAAGACTTCTTTAACAGAAAATGTGGTACCACATACAGAAATAACATGGAAAGAATAGCATGCCCTACCAATACCACCTTAACTGAGAACAGCTACTTCTTGATAAAATTCAGGCTTGGGACTAACATTGTCTCTCCCCCCCCCCCCCTTTATATTTGCCTGATGAAGAAACCAGTGTAGCTTCAAAAGCTTGCAAGATGTATTTTGTGCATTTTGGTTGGCTTGACAAAACTATTACTGTTTTGTGGACATTGGATGCTGTTGTACTTTCCTACATGGACAACACAGCTCCCCCTGGATATCTTTTATAGAAAGAATAAAGCTTTTTCCTATGCCACAAAAAAGGAGAGTAGATCAACATATTTTGCAAACTCTTTTTTATTCAAAACCGACAATATGCATGAGTGAAATGAAACCAAAAAAAAAAAAAAGATAAGCCTCACATAAGTAAACAAAAATTTTGAATCTTCTAGAGACCATTTCTTCCCAAATGCATCCAAGGATTACTTTTTCTTTCACCAGTCTCTACTTTCTTTGTGATTTCTACTTGGCCAGATTTACGGATCTATGCATTGTTAACATATGCTTGAAATATCTGGTTTGGAAGGCCTATCAACTCTCAGGTTATCTCTGTTTTACTGCTCAAAACCTGCTTGCTGAAGGATTCTGGGGGCAGCTGCTGTTTACCTTGAATGTTGTAGGTAAGCACACACAGCTACAGTGGTATCAGCTAAACCAGAATCCTATATTTTATCAGCTCAAGCTTTATTGCATTGCTTACTGCAGACATCCTGTTGCAACCAAATCCTGTGTTTGTCTAGCCCTCCCTCATCATCTTCCCAATGCAGATGCTGCTAAAAAAAATTCAGCTTACACAAATGATGAGGAAGGAAAGGGGATCAACAGTCATAAAAAGTTTTTCTTTAAATGATTTTTTTTCTCAGAGATTTTGCAATTGAGGAATGCCTATAATTCCAATGAAAAATATACATTCAAATCTGTAACTGTACAAAAGAAAATCTTACCAAGATGCATTCTGAATGGTTCAAAGATATTCATCTTTTTTTAGATGATGATGATGATGATGATGATGATGATGATGATGATGATGATGGGTAACTATTGTCTGCACAACTGAATTGTTTTTTAAACAACAACAACAATTCCAGTACAATAACATTTATTATTTTATAAGCTGGAATGTATTGATGGACTAAATAGTAATAACTGTTGGAGACCCTAACCTATCTCTTTTATATATTTTTGTCAGAATTATCAGGATAAACTACTTTGGAAACTGGTATTATGGACTAATACATAATGGAATAGCAGCAGACACCATAGATTTGGTTATTTAGAGCATGATTTAAAATCTGTAATTAGCCTGACAACTGCAGCAAAAGTGCAAGTGACTCCTACTGGAAGAAAAAGATTTCCTTTCTTGACCAAAATGGTTTTATGCAATGCACATGGGATTTGCAACAAAATGTTGCCCTGTAGCTTCTCTTTGCAAAAGGTGTGCTGTGTTCCAGAGTTCTAGCTAGTCAGCCAGTGTTCCTCCATCTGGATATAATAGACTATTAAAGGCTAAATCACAATATTCTACTTTTGTTTCCCTATTTCTGTTGTTTTCTCCCCAGTTACATTCATCATCCTGTGGCTACTAAGCATGTTCAAATCTCAGTTATCTGTTTTCATATGGGTTTTACCCCCTCAAAACCTTTTTTTAAAAATTGTTCCTTGGTAAATCAAGCATCTCCATACCTGTTTTTGTTGATAGAGAGTGATGGGGCATTGCTGTTTCAGTGAAATCATGTTGTTGTTGTTGTTGTTGCAGTTGAACACACAAATTGATCTATAACAATAAATGTGTGTGTACATGTGTGGTGTGTATCTGCACCATAACCTCACTACTATGACACCTCCATACCCAGTACTTATCATGTATACTAATGAGACCATAGAGATGTGCATTTTATTTAAATAGTTTCATCAATTTTAGTTAATTAAAATCTTTCTGCGAGTCAATGTGGGGTAGTGGTTTGAAAGTTGGACTACATCTTTGAAGACCAGAATTTGAATCTTCATTTGGTCTTGGAAACCACTAAGGGACCTTGGGCACGTCATACTCTGTCAGCCTCAGAGGAAAGCCATGACAAACCCTCTCTGAGCAAATCTTTCCAAGAAAACATTGTAATAGGTTCACTGTAGGGTGCCTATAATTAGAAAATAAATTAAAGACACACAACAACAAAATCTATCTGCGAACCTCAGTAACCTGGCAAGTAACTAGGTGGCAGATTTCTCTAACATGCCCTAAAGACACTCCTGCATTCAAGCCTAGAGTATTCATTTCTCTTGAAGACTACTAACCAGTTATGATCTATGCTTCCCTCTTGATGAAAGAGTGATCTCCTCCCAACTCTTCAAATCATTAAGAGAAAGGCAGGGTGTTAAAGAGGTAGGGCAAGAGGGAACAGAGGCAAAGGGTGAGTGAGAGAAAGACAAGAAGAAAAAACAGGTGAGGAGAAAAAGGGAAAAGAGCATCAAGTGGGAGCAAGAAGTTTCTAAGCCTTACACTGCTGGGTATTTTTTGTAGCAGATGTTTGAAGTCTGTAACATTTTGGAATGACAAAAATCCAGAATAATATTTGACCTTATGTATTATTTTTTTCTTCTTATCAATAAAATACAGCTCAAATAATTATTAATTCATACACTGCCATTAACATGAAGGGTAGAACCACAACCACTTCAGGTACTTTCACTGTCCTTAATTGCAGTCTCTAAAGGCACGTTGATTCAAGTTACAGCACAATATAGGAGAGTCAATATCTTACAGTTCACTCTACACATTAGTACATTACCTTCTGAAGGAAGGGAGGAAACTGATACTTTCTTTAGTAGTTAGCGCAAAGCCTTTTATAATAGCTGTAATGCTATCTCTTCCCTTAGAGTAGACAGAAAATGCAAGAATTACTATGGGAAGGAGTTATAAATTCTTAGTGCTATAACCCCTAGGATTGTCCTCTTCTGGGATTGCATGTTATGCTCACAGTCTTTCATCTAATGCCCTTACCTTTGCACACTTATTCTGCTGTCTTAAATTTGAAACAGTCAGGGAACTAGTTTTGCTGACATCAATGACTTGAGATGCCCAAAATATAGATGTAAAACAGTGACTAAGAATTAGTCAACAATTAGAAAAAAGAAATAGTAATGAACACCATCAGCCTGGAAGTTCCCTGTTCAGCTCTCATCTCACCTACAAAGAGACTTAGTAAGCTTCAAGAAATCTGATGTATCATGTGCTTTCAACCCAAAGATAATGGTGATCATGTTGATGACACTCTTCCACAGTGCTGAAAGCATTTCAGAAACATTATCTCAGCAATGTCTGCCATAATCTTTCTAAGTAGACCAATATCTTTCTAAGAAAGCCAATCTCACAGTCATGGCACAGATAAGGAAAAGAGCACTGAGACTGAAAGAAGAAAGCTAGCCTAAAACCATTTAACAAATTTAGGCAGAAACAACATTTTATCCAAAGTCACACCTTACGGTCTAATCCTAGGCATATTTATTCAGAAGTGCTCCCAGCGGAATTGGCTCCTAAGTAAATCCTTATGTAAACCATTGCTTATATTAAAAAATGTAAGGATGTAGGCAAAGCTGCTACCTGCTAAATCCCAGCACCAGCCTGCAAATACTGGTACATAAATAGTAACCTATTACCAATTTATTTCAAGATTACTGATAGATAATCTCTGTGAGATGCTTATATAATTCTTACTAGGAAGCATATACATAGGGAAACCACCATCATGAATACAAAGTCTATCAGACTGAGTAGTACTTAAATGAGATTGGCAAATATCATTCTTTTCATTTTGATAATGGGCTAAATATAAAAAATAAAACCATTTCTGGGCACCATAATTCAAGAAGGACATTGACTGGGTAGAATGTTTCAAGAGCAGGGCAACTAAGATGATATGAAGAATGACTTGGGGAGCTGAGTATGCTTAAGATTGAGAAGTGCTATGATATGTGTGTGTGTGTGTGTGTGTACATGCCATCAGATCATCTGCCAATTTATGAAATTCATGGGTTCACAGAGGCACCTTTGAATATTTGAAGGGAATTTACTTGTTTAATTATTTAATATCCCCCCCCCCCCTTTCCCAGCATAGGACCCAGGGCAGTATGATACAGAAGATGGAGCTAGCTTGTTTTCTGCTACCCCACAGACTAGAACAGGAATTGGTGGATTCAAATTACAAGAAAAAGGATTCCATCTAAATATAAGGAAGCACTCCTTAACACTAAGATCTCTTCAGCAGTTGAAAAGACTACCTCGGACAGTGGTGGACTCTCCTTCTTTGGAGGTCTTTAAATAGAGGATGGATGGTCATCTGTCAGGAATGCTTTAATTATACAGCCCTGCATGACAGTTTTTGGCTAGATGCCCCATGTTGTCTCTTCCAACGATTTATGGGTCTATATTTAAAGCAGAGCAGCAATCTTTCCTGAACTGGAACTCCCTTTCTCATCCCAAATGAACAGATTCTATGCTGAGAGGTAACTTCTCTTCAATGGGTAAAAGAGGTGTAGTGTGTTTAGGGATGTGTATGCAGAGCTATTAAGAGCCATTCCTCCTCTCTGCACCATAAATCTTGCATCACCCACTTGAGAGAGAGTGGCACAATCCTCACTTGGTTCTTTTGTGGTAATACCTCACTGTGCCCAAAGATGAAAAAGGATATGGAAGAATCCAAAGGCTGAAGTGGGAGGAATCCAAAGCCTGAAGGCCTGTGGGTGTGAAAGGGGGGCAGTGTGTGTTATGCCACTATAGGTGTTCAATTATTGTTGCATTTCTTTGTCCTTGTTTGTGCAGCAGCTATTTCATTTGCTTATCAAAATCTGTCTGCCATCATCCATCAAGAAAGAACCTTGCCTTCTTGTGCTGCTGAAACAGACTTCAAGATTATGCAGCAATATCAATAAATAATGAGGGAAGTAAATTTAATGTTATGTTAAAAGAAAAAGAACTGTCAGACCAGCAGCTGCTTTCATAAAATCCAACACACTGAATTATTATTTCTTTGTAACATTTGATAGAAAAATCACTTCCAGAGTTGGTTACTGATGATATTTGGATACCTAATGCACCCGTCTTGGCCTGCATTCAGAATTTTCTAGGCTCATTCCATCTTCCTTTGCCTTCAAGGAATAGTTTAGCTTCTCTGCATTTCTGAAATTCAGTATGCCTTAGGGCACCCCAAAATAAAGGTAAGACAATGCAGTCTGGTGGTTGTGCTTCCACAGACATAGCTCTGTGTTTGGAGTGGGCCAGTGCAATGTACCCAATAGCTCTGAAAGGCAAAAGCACTATGGTTAAACATGTTGGTGATGAAATGTTCTTTATGTGATTCATCTGGAGATAGTCTTGGCAGAAGAAAGTTCATAGATGCTGGTTTAACAGGTTGCATGAATTTGTCCTGAAAAGGGCTGCATTGATTCTCTGTGTTCTCATCAATGAGGTGCCAGCTGTGATTATTAGTGCAGTTAGAAAGATCTATATAAATCATCTTATATCCTGGCTGCCTTATCTCAAAGCAGTTCTGGCTTCCAAGGGGAAGGCCAGCACTATACTTCGCTCCTTAGATCCAACACCAAATTGTCTTTGACACATAAAGAATGGTCTTCTGTTGAGTTTCAGAAATTGCTTCTTTCCAGGGGAATGATGCTTTAAAAATAATCACAAAATAAGATTTCACAGTTGTGTCTTCAGCTGTGAATGATTGCTCAAACTCTCTTGAGTCTCTTTGTGAGTCATAAGGGGCTTCACCTTCCTTAGAATTAAAGTGCATGGGGTCCGACAGGCTCTTTTCAGTTGTGATCGGGTAAACTGCTTACGCCGTTTTCTGTACAGAAAAACAAAACAAATTGATGGAAAGGTAAGTTATATATCTATTGATATTTATGTAAAATACAAAATCCTCATTATGCCAAACAAAGCAACTGGGAATGGTTGACAGAAATGGGGAATATGAGAGTTAACAAAATGAATACAGCAGATTGCAAGTGGAATAACAATGAAATATATATATATATATATATATACCAGAACTTGGAAATGTGAAGTTTTTTGGACTGCCACTCTCAGAATCCCTCAACCTGTATGGCCAAGGAGAGTTATGATAAAAAAGGATCTTTTCCAAACTGTGATATATAGGTCCAAAACACACTTCAGAAATAATCCAGTTTGACATCACTTTAACCGCCTTAGCTCAGTGCTAGGAAATCCTGGAAATTGTAGTTCATTGTGGCATCAGAGCTCTCTAACAGAGAAGGCTAAGTGTCTCTCAAAACTACAAAAATTGGTAACTCTCTCAATAATTCATTCATATTGTTTTGTGGGTCATTTTTAAAAAATGACTAAGGGGCTGTACAGACTGGCATTAAGTACCAGCGTGGGGTGGCATGGGGGTGTGGCATTTGGATGACGCATGCCCTGATGCCACCCACAAGCCAGCATTACACTGCCCACCTTACCACACAGCGAGTAGCATTATGGCGCTCCTTTGGTACTACATTGACACACCACATGCCAAAAGGAGCATGGAAAAGTGCTGCCATGGCAGCAAGGGCATCCTTTTTCCTATCCAAGAAGCAGCAACATTTTATTGGCCTGGAAAAATGCTAGATCGGGGCCGGGGTGTGCAGTTGCTGCACTCTGATCCAGTGCTCAGAGCTGCTCCTTCAGGGTGGTCTGCTTCACTCCTAAGTCCCGAAATATAAATTCCTTATTTTAACCCCTTTTATCTTAATATTTTCCCTGATATTTCTTAATATCCCGAACTATTAAAAATAATAAAGGCAATAGAGGCATCCCTACCTTGTTCCTTTTTATATCTTAATTTTTAAAGATAACATTTTAGTGTTCAATGTTCAAAGTGGATTTGTGTGCCTGCATGAAGGTGCTATGGACATGATTATTTCATGTCATACAATATATCTCTTTTAATTTTTAAATAAATACATTATGTAGGAACTGCCTTTGGGATGTAAACAGCAGTTAAATAATTAACAAACCAACAAAAAATTTTCTATATACAATGTTATAACCATGCCCTGTTTTTAAAATGCTCTAGGCTGCCTTGGATCATGTGCAGAGAAAGACAGGCTATAAATCAAATAAATAAATAAAAATGTGCATGTTTACTCAGAAGTAACTTCAATTGACATAAATGGGGCTTACCCCTAGATAAATGGATCATGTAGTACTATTGAGACTATTCGGGGGGGGGGGGTCTAATATAAGGAGGGTTTTTTGTAGTCTGTTAGAATTTTCTTTTTCTCAGCTACTATTGAAATTGGTAATACCATTTTATACTGAAACCAACAAATAAAGCAATGTCTTTGAATCCCAGGTAAATAGTTACAGTTAATTTGCTGGGATTTAAGAGATCCTACTTTGAAGCAGGTTTTTATTTTGAAATAGGATTGTGAGGTTTTTTAAATGGCTGGAAAGCTGTGACAGTAATTCACATTTAAGTCTGCTTTTACAAGCTACATAAATGATGATGTTTTCTAGTGGCAAAATGAAATGTCATTTGAAATGAAAAAAAATTGTTTTAATGAAAGTAATATAAAGTGTTTTTTAAAAGTATACACACAAGGAAGTTGGAAATGTGAGGCCAAGTAAATAGTTGTTAGAAAGTAAATCAGTCACTCAGCTTACTCTGCCCCATAATATCTAGCGATTTTCATAAAAGCAAAAGCTGAAATAAAGCAACATATTTGGGCAGACACAGTATCCTTTTTTTCCTGAAATCCACCAAAGTCTTTGCTTCTGGACAGGTCCAGATTGGCTGGGCTTCTGGCTGTATCAGTCCCACATCTTGTTTGAGACCCATCAAATCTCTCAAAGGTAGCCTAAATCAGCTCAGAATTGCAATGAACCTAGCACACATATTTAGAAATCCATAAATTCTTGTTATAAGCAACAGTCGAATTGATGGATGTGCAAGCCCTTACAATGAATGATTATAATTCTGTCAATATAACATATGCCACTAAACTGGAAAAAAAAACACCCTGTCATTATATCCAGAACAATTAGTTCTGAGTTATACAGAAAAAAAAGTAAAGCATTGTGGCTCTACCAGAAAACAGTAAAATAAACATGTTAAAATTATATTCTCTTCTGCCATCAAGTAGAACAATTTTCTCACAACTATTTTGATTGCAGATAAAAGGGAAGGGAGGGCACATGAACAAACGGAGGTTGTTTAAATGAAATATTATCTTAATCTATAGGTTCTTCCTACCCAAACACATACTCCTATGTTGATTTTCACCTTCATATTGGAAATATAATACATTTATGAAATGATTACAAATAATACATCAAATCTATGTTGTTTCAAAGGAGAAAGAAGCAAGGAGATTAGGAAACAATAAAGTTACATAATATATATACAAACATGCCTCCCTTCAAAGGCAGGCAGGCAGGCAGACAGACAGGCAGTGTTTTCATGGAAGGAGATTGAGTTACACATCAAATAAACAGATGATTTCCCAAGCTAGATGACAACCAATCAATTGGTGTAGCTATCCATCTGGACTGCTCATATTGAGATATAAAATTCTCAGGTTTGTTCAGAAATCTAACAGCTAGAGGAGAATCCCAACCCAGGCAAACTGAGCTGTACTGGCTGTCACAAATATTCTGCTGCTACAAGAGAATTTATGCATCCCCCACTAAATTAGACAAAATGGTGCATTTATCTGCATAATATGCATATGCAAACTCTATCTATAATGCATAGGCTTATAGATATAATTAATAAAATTTAAATTAAAAAATCCATCCAGAATGGAAGACTACAAACAGGTGACCTGTCTGCCTGCTTCCCTTCTCAGTTTGCTGCCCCTGTGTTGTTGTTGGGTGATCTTCATGTTGGTGTCTTCATTCTAAATCTTCAGATCAGATTTGGATCACAGAGCTGTTCAAACAAAGGTTGGCTTCAGACCATGACAATCCTCCAAACAGGGGACTGTGCTTTGTAAAGCATGGCACATGACCATTCTAAGAGATACGTGGCAAAACACCTCTGGTTATGGTGATTAAAAATGAGAAAACTAGCCCCTTCCCTTTACTCTTGAAATCTAAAAAGTTTAAGGCTTTTAACTAGAGTTAGCACTGGCTAGTGCTTGGATGGAACACCTCCGATGGATACCAGGTGCTGTTGGCTATATTTCAGAGAAAGTAACTGGGAAAACCACCTCTGAGTAGCCCTTGCCTAAGAAAATCGTATGAAATTCATGGGGTGACCATAAGTCAACAGGTGACTTGAAGTCTCTCTCACACACAAATACATTTGCATGCATGCATATATTTTGTTACATTTTTATTCCATCCTCCCTCCATCAAGCACAACTGATGTTCAGTGTTTGCTTTTTAACAGCTTTGGAAGCTAAAAGTGAAAGCAGAATAATGGGGGGATGGGAAAGAGATACTACTATGAGCAGTTTATATGGACATCTCTCCACCCTTCCAGTCACTGTGGACTGACCTTGCCATACTGTGCAGATTTTTGGCATGCCTTAAGCTAAACCTTGAAAGGCCTTATTCCTCCTGTATGAGGTGGGACTGATCATGAGCTGTATATGTGGATGTCACAAATAACTATGGGCCAATATCCACAAGTGGGAAGGTAACATACACATAAGCACATGAATACACACACACACACACACATATCGCTACTTCATTTCAACCTATAGTGTTTGAACCAAAATTAATGAGCAAAAGAGGGGTGCATTGCTTATGCATGTAACTATATATGTGACTCTTCAAAAAGCAAAAAGGTGCCACATTATTCATGCCTGTCTCCCCTGTAATGCTCTGACATTACTATTTTTCCCCCAAAAGCCAAACATTTTCACTGAACAAAGTGTGTCTCCTTTTCCATCCACTATATAACACTGAAATGTATTTAGCATAAAAGAACAAATGAAACTTTTTTCTTGCAGCAAGAGTATTTATCTACCTCTTTCCACCAAATTATTTTGTAATGTTTAGTAATGCAGGTATTGAAGTTGTATTGTGATAGAGCTAGCACAACTTGATATGCACACTCAAGTAAACTGTGATTTAGGACAATAGAATTTTACTCAGCCTACATTTTCCAAATCTATAAAGGTTACTGAGAGGGAGACTGGGTAAATTCATACAATATATAGTGTGTGACTCAGAATCCTAAAAGAATCTTAGATCTGGAATAGACCACAAGGGCCATCTATCCCAATCTCCTGCTATGTAAAAATACACAGCTAAAGCACCCCTGAAAGATGTCCATCCAACATCTGTTTAAAGACCTCCAAAGATGAAGAGACCACCTCCACCCCCGAGGAAGTCTATTCCACTGTCAAACAGCTCTTACAGTAAACAGTTCTTTCTCATGTTTAGGTGGACTCTCTTTTCTTGTAACTAAATAGCTACCATGTCACCTCTCAGATATCTAAGTTAAACATACCCAGCTCCGTAGGTTATTCCTCATAAGGCTTGGTTTCCTGACCTTTGATCCAGAATGAAGCCAGTTGCCTGAAATCCATGTCTTCCACACATAAGCATGTTCAGGGTGGTAAGGTACAGGTACCTTTCAAAATTTTGCAATCTGGTTCTGTATTTGTGTGTACAGTAAACATACACATATATACAATAGAACTGCATATAAATACAAATCTAAAGAGAAAATGCACACAAAGCATGTAATAAAGGGAAAAAAAAATTGCACTCTAGAAAAAAAGAAGTATCTATCAAAATGGACTTACCAGGAGAGATGCACACAAAAATATGTGCAAATTTACATGTGACCTTTTTCTTGCCAATGTGAAAACTGATGTGCAAGTAAGCCAAACATGAATTTATGGCCAGAAAAAATGATAAGCAGAGTGAAATCAACATTGACATGGTCACCCATCCAGAACAGTATTGATTGCATTGATCTAAGTCAATACTGTTTCCTTATGCTACACAAGTGCATTTCCTGTGATCTCAGCAGTGATGGGCAAGACAAAGACCAGCCCTAGGGGACTGAGATGCCCAAGTTTTGCTATATAGCATGTTTTGCTATATAGCATGTTCAGCAGCAGGCCATTTTCTGGGAAAGTGGAAAATAAGTGGATATCTCTGGCTTCTAGCAAGTGTGGCAATCTGTGCATCACCAAAGAGCATCAAATATTCCCAGCTCCACCAAAAAAAGACAAAAGATTAAAGTTTCGTTATAATTTCATATAACTGATTAAAGGGTATCAATGCATATTTAAAATGATGCATTATTTAAACAGAAATGCAGCACATCTCACCACCAGAGTGTGGAAAACTGAGTAGGCAACCTTCTTCCTTTTGCCTGCATGGTAACTCCTGATGGGCAACTTAAAGACCACTTCTTTTCCTACTTACAGCTCTTCCAGTGGAAGATGCTTTGACAGCCTTTCAAACTGTCATCTGTAAAGCAGGACAGATTGCAACCCTACCTGCATTCAACATGTTATTTGTCGTTCATTCTAGAATATTTGACAAATGTTTGTCACTCAAGTGACAAGAAAGAAAGAAAAAAAGATAAAGCTCTAGCCAATATTCTCTAAAAATATTTGTTTTGAATTAAACACAATGGAAGGAAAGGGATGTAGCTATCCTTAAGATTCAATTTCCTGTGCCTTTCTTTTTCACTCTATATATTTTTATTTAAAATAAGGGATTTTCATGGTTCCTAAATGAATTTAATATGCTTAAAAAGATAACATCATACAGTATTGCTATGTGAGAACATCTTTCTAAAGTAAGGATACTTTATGGTATCCTAAATGAAGTTAATATGCCTAAAATGAGATAACATTTAGTATTGTTATGAGAAATCACCTTTTTCAAGTAATGAATCTTTATAATAATAATAATAATAATAATAAAGTTTTATTTATAGCCCGCTCCTCTGTATCCAATCGGAGCGGGTTACATCAATTAAAAAATGCAAGATAAAATATACATGACCCATACCCAACCACCCGCCCCTTAAAATTAAATTAAACTAACATCAATTAAAATGACATAATAAAAATTTCAATTTAAAACGGCAACCCATTGCATAGAGATCAGGGTCAAGATGTTAAAATGCTAATGGGAGAGCTTAACCCAAACAGAGCCGGGAGGTTAAGAACTTTCTGGGAGGGCCTGCCGGAAGAGATGCGTCTTCAAGGCTTTTTTAAAGCAATCAGAAGATGTAATAAGACGCATCTCGTCTGGCAGGCCATTCCATAGCCTGGGAGCGACAGCCGAGAAGGCCCTCTGGGAGGTCTGCGTCAGTCTAGTCTTCATAGGCTGCAATAAGTTCCTCCCAGAAGACCGGAGTGTGCGGAGGGGTTCGTATGGGAGGAGGCGGTCCCTCAGATAAGATGGACCCAAGCCATGTAGGGCTTTAAAGGTTAAAACCAACACCTTGTACTGCGCTCGGAAACTAATCGGCAGCCAGTGGAGAGATTTGAGCACTGGTGTTATGTGCTCTCTCCTTGATGTTCCCGTGACAAGCCTGGCTGCCATATTCTGAACTAATTGCAGTTTCCGAGTTAGGCACAAGGGTAGCCCCATGTAGAGCGCATTACAGAAGTCCAATCGTGAGGTTACCAAAGCATGTACCACTGACTCCAGGTCCTTCGGCTCCAGGAAAGGGCGCAGCTGGCGGATCAGCCGAAGCTGATAACAGGCACTCCTGACCACCGCATTCACCTGACTAGTCATGTGAAGCGACGAATCAAGGAGTACCCCCAGACTGCGAACAGGGTCCTTCGAGGAGAGTGTGACCCCATCTAGGACCGGGAGGTGTATTCCCAATCCTGGCTTCGGTCCTGTGACAGTTAGTACCTCCGTTTTGTCCGGATTGAGCTTCAACCTGTTTTCCCTCATCCAATCCATTACTGCCGTAAGACAGTCATTGAGAGGAGAGACGCCATCTGAAGTCTACGCTGACGATCTTGTCATGGAGAGGTAAATCTGAGTGTCGTCAGCGTACTGAAGACACTGAGCTCCATGCCTCCGAATGATCTCACCCAGTGGCTTCATGTAGATGTTAAACAGCATCGGGGACAGGATGGCGCCTTGAGGGACGCCACAATTAAGCTCTATCTTAGAAGAGCAACTGTCCCCGAGCCTCACCCTTTGGGATCTCCCGGAGAGAAAGGACCAGAACCACCGAAGCGCAGTGCCTCCGATCCCCAACTCTCTCAGTCGACCCAAAAGGATGGAATGATCTACCGTGTCAAAGGCCGCTGAGAGATCCAAGAGCACGAGCAGGGTCACACTACCCCTGTCAATGCTCAAGCGAAGGTCGTCGGCCAGAGCGACCATGGCAGTCTCAACTCCATGTCCTGTCCTGAAGCCCGTTTGAAATGGCATCTAAACAAACATAATATCTTTTAAAAGGGATAATATCATTTATTGCTGTTATGCAAGACCATCTTTTTAAAAGGAAAATGTGGATCCCTAGATTGCTTTGAAAGAGCCCAATTTGAGCCTCAACTAAAGCAAACCCAGTGAAATCAATGGGAGTTACATTGGTATTAGTTAACAAGTTCCAGTCATTCAGTTGATCTGTTCTAGGAGAGACAAAAATGGATTAAGCCAGAACTGTGAACAGCTGGAAATCTCTAATGAAACCAGAGTTTAGTAGTAAGATGCAAGGACCCAACAGTGGGAGGCAATTTTTTTTGCACAGGCAGCAAGTAAAAGGGACCCATGGTCTTCGATGTCTCTACACTAATGCACAGAGCATGGGAAATAAACAGGATGAACTTGAACTCCTAGCACAGCAAAACAAATATGATATAATAGGCATCACTGAAACCTGGTGGGATGAGTCTCACAATTGGAATGTAGAAATAAAGGGGTATAATCTTTTAAAGAGAAACAGGCCGAACAGGAAAGGAGGAGGAATAGCATTATATGTCAGGGACATTTACACCAGTGAAGAAATCCAGGGCACCAGTACTGGAAGCCAGGTGGAGAGCATCTGGATAAAAATAAAAAGGGAAGGAAATACCAAGGATGTTACTGTGGGAGTCTACTACAGACCTCCAAGTCAGATGGAGGAATTGGATGATGCTCTTCTAGAACAGATGACCGCACACTCAGAAAGGAGAGATGTAGTAGTGATGGGGGACTTCAACTATCCGGATATTTGCTGGAAGTCAAACTCAGCCAAATCCTCAAGGTCTAGCAAATTCCTCACTTGCCTGGAAGACAATTTCATTGTTCAAAAGGTGGAAGAGGCAACAAGGGGATCAGCTATTGTAGATCTTATCTTAACCAACAGGGATGACCTAGTCAACGGAGTGCAAGTGGTTGGATCCTTAGGCGGAAGTGACCATGTTCTCCTGGAGTTTGTTATACAGCGGAAAGGGGAAGCCAGGCATAGTCAGACACGAATTCTAGACTTTAGGAGAGCTGATTTCAATAAACTTAGAGAAATACTGGGGGTGATCCCATGGTCAGGAAAACTAAAAGAGAAGGGAGTTCAAGATGGATGGGAGTTTCTCAAAAAGGAGATACTGAAGGCGCAATTTCAAACAGTTCCAATAAGGAAGAAAACTGGAAGATGTCTCAAGAAGCCAGGATGGATGACTAAGGAACTTTAAACTGAACTAAATTTTAAATGGAACATGTATAAGAAATGGAAAAATGGGGAAATCACCAAAGAGGAATTCAAACAAATAGCCAGCACATGTAGGGATAAAGTCAGAAATCTAAAGTGCAGAATGAACCTCTTTCTAGAGAGGTTAAGAACAATAAAAAGGTGTTTGTTTGTTTTTTGGTATATGTCCACAGCAAAAGGAAAAAGAAGTAAATGGTTGGGCCACTGTGTGCAGAAGATGGCAAAATGCTAACAGGGGACAGAGAAAGGGCAGAATTACTCAACACCTTCTTTGCTTCAGTCTTCTCAGAAAAGGCAAAGGGTGCTCAACCTAAGGATAATGGAGCAGATAATGGGGCAGAATACAGAATAGGGGAATTTCAGCACAGAATAAATAAAGAGATAGTACAGGAATACCTGGTTAACCTAAATGAATATAAGTCTTCAGGACCAGATGAACTACATCCAAGGGTATTAAAAGAATTGGCAAATATAATATCAGAACCACTGGCAATTATCTTTGAGAAATCCTGGAAAACAGGAGAAGTCCCAGCAGACTGGAGGAGGGCAAACATTGTCCCCATCTTCAAAAAGGGGGAAAAAAGAGGATCCCAACAATTGTCATCCAGTTAGTTTAACATCAATTCCAGGAAAGATTCTAGAGCAGATCATTAAGCAGAGAGTCTGTGAACATTTAGAAGGCACTGCCATAATCACAAAAGTCAACATGGGTTTCAGAGAAACAAGTCATGCCAGACAAACCTGATCTCTTTTTTTGATATAATTACCAGCTTGGCAGATGAAGGGAATGCTATGGACATAGTATATCTTGATTTCAGTAAGGCCTTTGACAAGGTTCCCCATGACATTCTTGCAAACAAGCTTGTAAAATGTGGGCTAGACATGTTAACTGTTACATGGATTTGTAATTTGTTGACTGGCCGAACCCAAAGGGTGCTCAACAATGACTCCTTTTCAACCTGGAAAGAAGTGAAAAGTGGGGTCCCACAGGGCTCTGTCCTTGGCCCAGTGCTATTCAACATCTTTATTAATGACTTGGATGACAGAATTGGGGGCATACTTATCAAATGTGCAGATGACACGAAAGTAGGAGGAGTAGCTAATACTCCAGAAGACAGGATCAAATTTCAAAATTACTTGAATAGACTAGAAAGCTGGGCCAAGGCTAACAAAATGAAATTCAATGCAGAAAAGTGTAAGATACTGCACTTAGTGCAGAAAAATAAAATGCACATATATAGGATGGGGGACATCTGGCTGAATGAAAGTATGTGTGAAAGGGATCTAGGAGTCCAAGTAGACCACAAGTTCAACATGAGGCCAAGGCTATTTTAGGCTGCATCAATAGAAGTATAGTGTCAAGACCAAGGGAAGTAATAGTGCCACACTATTCTGCTTTGGTCAGGCCCAACCTGGAATACTGTGTCCAGTTCTGGGCACCACAATTCAAAAAAATGTTGGAGAAATTGGAGCATGTCCAAAGGAGGGCAACTAAGATGGTGAAGGGTCTAAAAACCATGCCCTATGAGGGCCGCCTTAGGGAACTGGGGGCGTTTAGACTGGAGAAGAGAGGGTTAGGAGATGATATGATAGCCCTGTTTAAATATTTGAAGTGATGTCATATTGAGGAGGGAGCCAGCTTGTTTTCTGCTGCTCCAGAGACTAGAATGCGGAACAATGGATGCAAATTGCAGGAAAAGAGATTCCACCTCAGCATTAGGAGGAACTTCCTGTCAGTAAGGGCTGTTTGACAGTGGAACACACTCCCTCGGAGGGTGGTGGAGTCTCCTTCCTTGGAGATCTTTAAGCAGAGGCTGGATGGCCATCTGTCAGGGATGCTTTGATTTGGAGTACAGTGGTCCCCCGGCTTACGAATCCCCCGGGGAACGAAATCCCCGGGGTGCGAAACCGGCGGGACCACTAAAATTCCCCCGGGATCCGAAGGATCCCCCGGGGAACGAAACGGAAAAACCGCTCGGCCCCTTTAAATCGGCCGTGCGGTCTGTCCGCTAAAGCAGTCCCCCGGGATGCGGTCATTTCCGGGTTACAAAAGGTAATCCAGAACGGATTACCTTCGTAACCCGGGGGACCACTGTACCTGCATGGCAGGGGGTTGGACTGGATGGCCTTGTGGTCTCTCCCAACTCTATGATTCTATGATTCTATGATACAAAGCTTGTGTCCCTCCCCAATCTAATGAACCTATGGAAATACATCCCTCTCTTGGCATTTCCAGGTGAAGTGCTTTCTCTGCTCGCTCTACAAACTGCCTATGCCTACGCCTCTTGAACAGTTTGAAGTGGGCAGAGAAGTAGCCAAATACCAAGCCAGGAAATAAATTCCTAAGGCATGGTCTGAAAGCAAATTATTCAGTAGTTTGTTCTCATAAAGCGAAGCCATCTGAGAACTCTACCATATATGGTTCATTGAGTCACATCATGGAAGAAAGGCAGGATGTAATTGTTAATTGCTGAAGAAAGGGATGTGTTACTTTTTTAAATCATTTTAATGGCTTTTAAATATGATTTTTGGTTTATTATTTTCAACTCCCGTATCCTGTATTAACCACTTAGGTGTACTTAATTAAGTAACCTCTCCTGACCCAGCCATCCCAAAACCTAAAGGAAACATCATTCTCATGCACTCTACTTGCCAGCAGAATAAATCTTCTCCTTAAGCAGCTGATGCTCAGTAAAGGAAGTTTAGAGGGAACTTAAAATCATGTCAATAGTGTCACAGTCATGATTTAATAGTGCTTGTGAATACAAAACAGTCACCTAGATCTACTCATCTGTACCTGTTTTGTATTCATGATCACTAGTTAGTCATGACTGCTCTCACAACCCCATTTCCCCCTCAAATCTACTTTAACAGGCATCCATAGGGAGAATCAATGAACACATTTCATGCATAAAACCAGAAAGAGTTCATTGGAAAGATCAGCACAGCAGCACATCCCTTGCCAGATCTGAGTTAGCAAGCTGTTTCACTTCTATACCCCCTTCAGACCCACCTCTGTCCTTCCCTTGCACATTCCTTTCCCAGGACTGCTAGGCAATTATATGACCTTAGTTCACACGCAACAATCCACCACAACTGCTCACCTTCCACCCCTCATACTCAGGCTCCCAACATGGCTCCAGCATGGCTAAACAGGCCTAACTTTAATATGGCAACTCTGGTATAAATCTCCTTCTAGTAATGGGATAGCATTCTCCACCATAATTGAGGGCAAGGGGAACAGTCAGATAATTCATTATAAAAATATAGGATGCTGACTCCACTGCTCACCCAGAAAACTCCTGTCTGAGGCTTCACTCTTATTTAATGGCAGAGCTTCTTATAAATCTCCAAACCTGCTTAACCAGTCTTCCTCCGTCTTCTTTTCTCTTTTTCACATTGTTTAATGGATATTTGTTTATTGATAATGCCTAGATCAAAGTCTAATACTTGAATATTTGTAGAGCAAATATGTTTATGTTATTCAGCTAACACAAATGATAAACTGGAAAGCAATTGTAAGGAAAAAAAATTGCCACTTTGCAGTAATGACTTGCCAAGGCACTCTTCTGCTGTAAACCTGCCTAACCCTCTGAACTGGGGAGGGGGTGACCTCCAAGTGTCCACAGGCCATTCACATCCCTGCAGAACCTAGTGCAGATTGAACCCACTCCCCAAGAAAATGAATTCTGAAATGGATGAACATCTGCTTTCTTTAAAATGATTGTTTTGCTATTGCTTTTTAGCCACAAAAGGTGGGATTTTACAGGAGAACTTACAGGAGGCTTCTGGTAGTTTTTGTTTGTTTTGCTTGCTTGTTTGTTTCTTGTGTGTTTGTTGGTTTAATGTACAAAACTTTTAAAGTGATGATGGAAATTCTGGGTTTGTTTGTTTGTTGCAAAATAAGAAGCGGATCCATCTGGGTTACTTAGTCCTATTCTAAAAAAAGCCATTCCTGTGAGTTGAATGCCAGCATAAATAAATAAATAAATAAATAAATAAATTTATTTTTATCCTGCCCCTCTGTGCAACATAATTGGAGTGGCTTACAAGATTAAAACATACATTATCATATCCTGCAGTCCCACCCACCCCAAATACAATTAAACAGTTTACAATTTAAAACATAACATAAGATAATACACAAAGCAAATAAACAATGGCTACAGCAGAAATCTGGGTAAACAAGTTAGGATTTTTTGGTGGCTGCCAGGTATCTATTCAGGGAAAGCCTGCTGGAAGAGATCCGTCTTAACAGCTTTTAAAAAGTTGTATAAGGTGGCAATGTGATGGATCTCCTCCGGCAGGCCATTCCATAATCTGGGAATGGTTGCCAAAAAGATCCTCTGGAAGGTCACAGACAATCTAGTTTTTGTAGGTTGCAGCAAAATTCCTCATGAAACCATAATTTCGCCACTTACAGACTGGAAATAATTCTCCATTTTATAAATTTTGATTGCTACATCTTAATAATAAGACATCTCATGTATCTTTGAATGGTGAAACCACCTCTTAAGTATTTGCAATTGGATTTTAAAAGACTTAATCATAAATTATTTAATACTCATCTCTGAAATAACTTTAGAGAACATGTTCAAAACACTGTCATAGATGTTTATTATGACTACAGTGGGCCCTTTTTATCTACTGGGGCTTGGTTCCAGGACCATGCATGGGTACCAAAATCTGTGGATGTTCAAATCCCATTAAATACAATGATGTAGTGAAGTGATATCCCTTATATAAAATGGCAAAATCAAGGTTTGCTATTTTGAATGTATATATTTTTTGAATATTTTCATGCTGTAGATACTTGAATCCATGAATAAAAAAAATCCATAGATATGGAGGGCCAACTGTATTTATTATGCTCATTCTATTGACCATAGTTACTTAAGAAGAATTATGTTGGAGGTCTTTCTTATGCAGAATTCTGTTCCCCTCATGAACAACCAGATGATAATGGGAAACCTAAAAGCCAGGCAGAAGCACAATAGTACCTTCCTGTTTGTGTTCCCTAGCAAGTAGCATACTAAAACATATTCCCTCTCATACTGAAAGCAATTTATTGATCCATCATTGATTGGGACTGATAGCATCATCCTCCATAAAGCTGCCCAACTAGCTCTTCAGGTTGTCCAAGCTGGTGTTAATCACTACCTAGCAAATTCCACAGGTTAACTATGTGCTGAAGAAGTTGTTCATTTATTTTAGGAAGCTGCCCTGCACCGAGTGAGACTATTGTTTTATCCAGCTCAGTACTGTCTAGACTGCCTGACAGTGACTCTCCAAGGACTTGGTCTTGTGCTTTTTTTCTGTCCTAGCAGATGATGAAAATGACCCAGTACAAATGGGCAGGAAGCACAGCCTTTTCTAATTCTAGATCCAGAATTATTTCATAAATATGGGGATTTCTTTTAGATCTAGCATTATTTCATATGGGGATTTCTTTTAGGATTGTGTATTTAATGTAACCATAACACTCCAAGTTCCAAAGAAGCTATTTAGTCTGGGAAAAAGCTAAAAACTTGAACCATTTTCATGATTATTACTACATTAACAACTTCCCAACTAACCCTTTATTGTTCCTCTGTTTGTTCACAACCATAAAGAGTGCTATGAGCACAGATTTTACATGTGCTGGAATTGGGATGGGAGTCTTGAAAAAAAATCTTCTGAGGCATTATCTCTCCCAGTAGAAAACTTTTAGGAGTGAGAGTTTGAGTGATTTACAAAATTTATGATATTCAAGAAGAAATGCCCAAGGGGGATTTTGGAATACCTGTATTTGCATATACAAACATAATGATATATCTTGGAGTTGAGACTCAAGTCTAAATACAAAATTCATTTATGATATTCCAGAAGTGTATACAACTTATACACTTAGCCTGAAAGTAATTGTATACAATATTTTAAATAATCTTGTGCATGAAACAAAGTTTGTGTACAGAAAATAAAGGTGTCACTATCCCAGCCACTCATGAAACATGTTTTGTGTTTTAGAATATTTCAGATTTTGGAATTCCAGATAAGAAAGATTCAAGCTGTATACACTTTTTAAAAGGAACATATTTGACTCAGTGTGCATTTCACCAGTAATGGCCAGTGCAGCTATGATCTCTCCTAGACAGGTACAACCTGGGCATTATAATCCATCCACTGGTAACAAGTCAAAATTAGATTGTCTGGAGTCAGACTACTCCTGGAGAGCCAGAAGTAAATCCCAGACTCAGCCAGGAACTTCCTGTGAATCCATCACTATCCTTCAGAATATCCTGCCTAACTATTAAACTATGTATGTGCATGTGGGGGGTGTTGGTGGTGCCACCATTTCCCTTTCTTTTACCCTGGGCTGTTTCTTATCTACATAAAGTCACTGGAAGAAGCCACCAGAAAATTTGGTGTCACCACCATGCTGATTTGCTTCTGTCATTGGAGTCAAGGCAGGTGTTACACACATAGCTGTAGGTGGGCCAATAAACTTAAATTCAATCCTGAAAAGGTGACGTTTCTGTGGACTGTTGGTTCCCAGTTATGTTATTTGAATAAATGACCTGCCATGGATAACAGTGAACTACAATGAGCTACAATCCCTCTAGCCTCTAATGATGTCAAAAGAGACCAAAAATGGACTATCTGAACAGTGGGGAAAAGAACCACCGCTGGGACTGAAGGGAGGCAAGCTTCTGAGAAGGCTATTTTTCCCTGTGCTACATCCATCCATCCAGTCCACTAACATTTTTGTTCACAGTTGTAAACAGGAGTTTTATAACCAGAGAAGACGTAGGGTAGAAAGAAAGAAAAAACCCTATATCTATAAATGAAATAATGCCATATCATATACCATATCACAAATGAAGCATGAGCTATGAACACAAATAAACTATGAAGCATACCACAAATACAAGTATTTATGCATAAGACTATGATGCAAATTATTATTGTTGCTGCCGATGGCCAGTTTTTTAATCCCTGCCAAGGAAAAACATGCACACACCAACACCACTATGCACCATGAGGATAGTGTCCTTGGGGTAAGGAGCATTGTTGGCTTTGCACAACATACGTTTTGTGGCAAAGCCAAAAACGTCAATGTTGGTCTTATCTGACCAAAGAAACTTTTCCACATGGAAACTAGAAATACTAAATCCTCCTTTTTGTAGATGATGCACTTCCTATTTCTTATGTTCCGCTAAGTACATAGATTGTTGCAACAATTTAGTTTCTACTGTAGAAATGAGTTCCTTTCTATTAACTACCAAAAAAAAAAAAATTATAGTATTTGGCAAATCTAAACAAAATCTTACTTGGTCACTTGATGGAAATACACTTGAGCAAATATCTTTCTTTAAGTACATTGGGGTAGTTTTTCAGTGAATTGGTGCATGGTCCAAACAAGTTCAATCAAGTGCTCTGTTAGCCACTAGAAACTTCTTGTTGTTATGTGCGCCTTTAAGTCATTTCTGATTTATGGTGATCCTAAAGTAAACCTATGACCAGGTAGTCTTGGCAAGACTTGTTCAGAGGGAGTTTACCACTGCCTTCCTCTAAGGCTGAGAGAGTGAAATTTGCCCAAGGTCACCCAGTGGGTTTTATGGCTGAGGTGGAGATTGAAACCATGGTCTCCAGAGTCCTAGTCCAGCACTCAAGCCATTACTCCAAAATGGCTTGCCACTAAACCTTAAATAGACTATTACAGTTTTACTGCACAAAAAAGTTCAAACCATTTCAGAACTGTGTAGGATTAGCATTATCCCAAAACTTCTATATAAGGCTTTGGTTTGGGCTGTGCCTAATCTAGACTCATTGGAAAGAGCACTTCTTGTATCCACCTAATTAGGACCAATTCATGCAGAACTGTGTTGAATGACTATCAGTGCTGACGCCTTTAGATTAGGTCTGCTTTTTTATATATATTTGGGGGAGGGGGGTGGTTAAAATTTATTTTTAACGATGGTTCAGATTTTTTCTTGTTGGTATTGGAAGGCATGGCCCCAAACCCATGGAAGAAAAAAAAATGCTGCTTGCTACTATGAATTTGAGATTTTCTATCTCTCTCCTTTTAGTTCAAGGACATGATAGAGCTAAACTAATCTTAGTGCTGAGACTCAAAGATATAGAGGTGCATTTTCAGATAGCCATGGCTCTATGCTATTGAATTCTGGGATTTGTAGTTTTGTGAGATGTTTAGCTTTCTCTGTCAGAGAGCTCCTGGTACCAAACAAACTTATCTGCAGTGTAGCAGCAGCTTAAGACTTCCCAATCTAGTTGTTTATATGCCTCTTTCATTCCTGTATTTATCATTTCCAAAGTTCCTGGTACATTTTCAAAATATCAAGATGAGAATAATGTTTACTCAAGCAAGAGTAAATGTTCTCCCTTTGGCAGACTGGATGGGTCAGCAAAAGAAGACACCTGAGTGAGATAGCATATGGAGCTGTGATTCTCTATCTGCTGAAGATATTACTTATGTGCTCTATGATTGTTCCAGCTAAAATTATCTTAGAAAAACACCCACTGTTAAAATCAGTGATGGGAAGGTCATATTCTCTGATACTTTGTGCTTTCTGCTGCCTAATGCTCTTAGATATGTATCTTTCAGAACATCCAAATTTCTTGTCAAAGCTGTGTAATGCAAGGTTTAAAGGCTGTATAGAAAATTACCCAAAATCTGATGGTCCATGAGAAGAGTTTTAGAGTTTAAATTCTATTATGCTCTTAATGTGTGGTTTGCACACCCCAGGGTTTGTGATGTCCTCATAGGGCATCCCCATGAAGACCTGAAGACTGCTCAGCCCACTGTCTTCCCTCGGTGGAGCAACCATATGACAGGAGCCAAGGCAAAGGCTGCCTGGCTGGTTTGATGGCCCAGTGCATTTCCTTTCAATCCACGCCAGCCAAAAGTTGTCAGGAAGAAGTAGGTTTAACAGTCAGTGTAATTGTTCAATGTTTGTGTGACGATGATGATGATGATGATGATGATGATGATGATGATGATAATCATCAGGGTTTTATATCTTGAGTTAAGTCTTGAGATCTACAAAAGATATTTAAAAAGGATCCCTGATAAATGAAAGGTTAAGAAATAGTGCTGGAATGAATTATTTCTACAGTTTTAACTCTGTATAATGGCAAATTGCTAAAATATAATATCTTCAAAAAGCCTTTAATATCAGTTTGTTTCAGCAATGACTTTCTTCTCATTAGTCTTCCATAAAGCCATACCTTGTGGAGCATCCACATGATAGTTGTCCCATGGATGGTTTCTCCCTTTTCAACAGCAGATATCCCCAGTTCCTTCAGATCTACCATTGCCTCCTTAGGTGTGAAACAGACCAGCAGAAGACAAAGCTTTAAGCCACCCCTTCTGAAGCTGGGGGCCACAGTAACCACACACCATGGCCCCAATCTGCTTTGAAGCTGCCCAAAAGCCACTCCTTTTTCAGGTGGCAAAAAGCCAGTTTTTCTGCCTGTGTGTGACTGGAAGCTAGGTTCATGATGCTCCAGTGGCATGTAAACACCGTGCTGCCCCCTTGTAAATGGCCCAGTGGCTTTCAGGTGGCTTGGGAGTATGTGTGTGTAAACTGTCTTGTCCAGGTCTTGTAAACTGTCTTGTCCTCCTCAGATCTGCTGCTGCAACTGCTGCCCTTCCAGCACAAAAGAAGCTCCCTGGAGAAAAACATTTTTGTGACATCACTTCTGGTGAGGTCAGCGTGGGATTCCCAGCCATGTGATGAGAAGGGGTTACCCTGTGCTCATTGATCATGTGGCTGGGCACCCCGTTCTGACATAAGTGACATGTTGACAGTAGGGTTCTGCAAGGAGGGTATTTGCCAGGGAAGTTGCCAGTAACAGAGGACCTGAGGAGACAGGAACCTTCCTTCCTTCCTTTTTTGCAACAAGTGACTAGACTCAGAACAAACAAGTAGCACTGGCCCTTTGTTTAAAAAATGGCATTGTTTGCCACCCACTCAAACCCAGCCAGACCCAGCTGTCCACACTCAGCAACAGGCAACAAAACACCACATTTTCCAGAAAACTCTGGCATAAAAGGGAACTTATTTTAATTTGGATTACCAGCTGAAAGTATTGGATTCACCACTGAACTGGCCTCGCATTTTATTAAAAAAAGATATAGAGTGAGTCTGGCATTTTTGGTCAGTGTAGATAAGCTCCAAGTTAATGACTACTTTCCTAGCAAAGGAATAAATCCTTTCTTTTTTGTTGTTGTTGTTGTTGTTGTTGTTAACTGCCCTTGAGTCAATCTTGACCCATGGCGACTGTATAGATGAGACACCTCCAAGACCCCCTATCCTCCACTGCTCTGCTTAACTCCTACAAGCCCATACCCATGTCTTCTTTAATAGAGGCAATCCATCTAGCATGTGGTCTTCCTCTCTTTCTGCTTCCCTCCACGTTTTTTAGCATTATTAATTTTTCCAATGAGACCTCCCTTGTCATGATGTGCCCAAAGTATGACAGCCTCAGTTTTATCATCTTGGCTTCCAGGGAGATTTCCAGCTTGATCTGCTCTAGGATCCATTTGTTTGTCCTTTTTTCAACACTCTTCTCCAGCATCACATCTGAAATGCATTGGTTTTCTTCCTATGTTGTTTCTTAACTGTCCAGATCTCACATCCATACTTGGTAATAGGGAATATAATGGTTTGTATGATTCTGACTATTGTGTTGTGCTGTATATCTTTGCATTTTAAAATCTTTTCTAGTTCTTTCATAGCTACTCTCCTCATTCTTAATCTTCTTCTGATTTCCTGGCTGCAGTCCCTGTTCTTATCAATGTTTAATCTCAGGCATGAGAATTCTTTTACTATTTCTATTTTCTCATTGTCTAGGTTAAATTTGTACAGATTCTCAATGGTCATTATTTTTGTTTTCTTTATGTTCAACTATAGGCCTGCCTTTGCACTTTCTTTCTTGTTCTTCCTTAGTAGGTTCCAGGTCTGTGAGGTTTTCTGCTAGTACTTTGGTGTCATCTGCATATCTTAGATTTTTGATATTCTTTACTCCTATTTTAACTCCTCCTTCTTCTGTGTCTAGGCCTGCTTTTTTATATAATATGTTCTGCATACAAGTTGAACAGATAGGGTGAAAAGATGCAACCTTGTCTGACCCCTTTGCCAATTAGGAACTATTCTGTTTCTCTGTGTTCTGTTCTGGCAGTAGCCTCTTCTCTTGAGTACAGTTTTCCTCATCAGGACTATCGGATTTGTTGGCACTCCCATGTCTTTAAGGGCATTCCATAGCCTTTCATGATGTGTGCAACTGAAGGCTATAGTCTATAAAGCACATGCTGATTTTCTTTTGGAATTCTCTGGTACACTCCATTATCCATCATATGTTTGCAATGTGGTCCCTACTGCCTCTTCCTTTCCTTTCCCATTCAGAGAGACAAACTACTGAAATAATAAATTCATTTTTTGTTCCCTATTGGCTGCTTTGTAAAATGTGGAGGGGGGGAGCAAACAGAAGAGGGACAATGGGGTTTTCAGGGGAAAAGAGTTTCCTGGTGCAGGAAAAAGTGAACAAACTTGGTAGTACTTTTAAATACTTAACAGAGTAAGACCATTTTCCTTTCTGTTGTGAAATTGTAGGGCAAGAAAGTGGTGTCATCCCCCCCCCATCTGAGGTGTCACCCAGTGTAGTCCACACCCCTCCCCACACTCCGCCAGTGACACTACTGCATCAGATACTGCTGGTAGTATACACATCTATCTTGAGATGTCCCCCACAACCACTCCCATCTGCTTCAGAACAGATAGGCAGGGAAACAAAAATGCAGGGGCGGGGGGAAGACAGGGAAACATGGTACAAAGAGAAGTCAATTCACATTATACTGGAATCACTCTGTCTCTCTTCCACAAAAAAATAGTTTTTCTTTCTTTTCTTAAGCCTTCTGGATGTTCTGATCTACAGTTTCTTCCATTGGCCATAGTGGCTAGTTCATCAGGGAGATGAAGTCCAAAGCAACTGGAGAACTAAAGCTTATCTGCTCTAGTTTTGTAAAGGAAAACTGTAGACAAACTTTTTACTGTACCTTGATTAAAACTGGCGGTGTCAGCAGAGAAAAATGGCTTTGAGGATCCAGTCCACCCTATGTATTTATCCTCTGAATTGCTTAAAAATCCTGATGCAGCTCTCTTTTATTTATTAGTTTAGGAGCAGAGGAGGTTCATTAATCTTTCTTCCTGCCCTATAGCTATCCAGCGGTCCCTCTGAAGGTAATAGAGCATGTCGCTCACGGTATAATATCATGGCATTTTAGCCCACCTCATTTGCTACACACCCTGAAGGCAGATAGCAATAGTAGGATCCTCTCTTATCTCAAACTAGTCCCAGACAGTGCTCTGTTTTTTCTGTGATGACTCAGACTGTTTGCCATCCATCTGATACCTAATAAACATAACTAGGCATAACTGGGATGGCAATAGTTTAGAATATGTTTTGCTGTGTAAATACATAAGACATATATGAAAGACAACTAGAAGATTAAGCATAATTATTCAATAAGTCAGAAGGAAAGTTTTTAAAAATAACTCAAGTAGACCAAATCAAATGACAGTCAATAACCAATTATCCATCACCAGAATAATTTCATGTTCTCTCATAAACACAAAAAATCTTGCAATAAGATGAAGAGATGCAGGAGATAATTCACTATATAAAGTCTATGAGTTCACGCAATTCTGCTTCATAAACACTGTGATTGGAGTGTTGGTGAAATTTGTAATCTAGATTGCACAATACAGCTGTCAATATGCAAATCCAGCTCCCTTCTCACCCTCTGCATCACACCAGCTTGGAGTTTGCTTTAAATGACCATTTTAAAAACATGCACAGTCTTGCTTTTCCATGGTTATTTTTAACATCCCAACCTCAGGATCACTCAGAAGCACTATGGCCCATGGACCAATCTGATCAAATATAGAGTTAATTGGCCCCAACAGTCCAGTTTGGTTCATGTATTCAAGACTTTGGTTGTATAGCCTTAACTGCAGTATCCAACTCTATTAGAGTCAAAGGATCTTGTAGTACCTTTGAGGTTTATCACACTAGGGAGCAAACAGGATTTAAACAGGAATTAAACAGGAAATGTCCTATGTTAAACATAAGGCATTTCCTGTTTAATTCCTGTTTAAATCCTGTTTGCCTCCTAGTGTGAGAGAAAGAAGCTGGTAACATGAGCCTTCATAGACTTGAGTCTGCTTCCTCAAATGCATTAAGTCTACAAATGCTCAAGCCTACAAATGCTCATGTTACTAGTTTCTTTCTTTCAGTGAGTTTCAGAGGTGCCACAAGATCCCTTTTCACACTGATTTTCCAGACTAGCAGTGCTATGTCTCTGAATTCAGTTTGTTTAGGCTTTCTGTGACAGAAATTATATAGGTTCTTGCTCCTTTATAATATATTTGTGTTTGTCTGAAGCTTTTATCAGATCATTTGCACTTTACAGATTTTTATGACTGCAAACTGGCAGCAAAACAAAGGAATTCTAACTCCCCACCCTGGCTTTGGTACATTCCCAGTAGTCACGACCTTTGCTTCCCAAAATACTGTGCTTGCCAAACATGGATAGGCTCAACTGAAAATTACTTCATTATTATTACCCCTACAAGCCACATCAATAAATACAAGCCTGGGGTCATCACATACAAATGATGTGCAGTGTATTGACAGGTACCCCAGGCTTTACTCCCAGATAAGTACATACAGAATTACAGTCTTGAAAAGCTGATCTAGAGCAAAAGATAGGGAACTGTCAAAACTGTTGCTTAAATTCACAAGCTCTAACTCATTAAATCTCTTATTTCTTGGGATAATTGCTAAATTACTTCCAATATCTTTCCTTTTTTTTTTCACTTGTTAGATTAAAAGAGTAGAGCAGCATTAAGGTTTAAAGGGGAAAAAATAAGCAGCATGAAGCAATATTATATACCCGAGAAGCCAATTATAAAGGGATGAAATATAAGAGAAATACAAATGGTTCCTGCAACACTGTGATACCACTGTGTGGTCCCTCTTAAGAGAATTACTATCATCAAAAGGTAAGCCATGAAGACTTATTAAATGAAAGGCCATGTTGCAGTTTCAGTGAATATGCTCCCAGTGGAGTTGACACTTACCATGAGAAGGTTTCTAACTGCTTCCGCACTGAAATGAAACAAGCATTGAGTCATTCAAGAGTCTTTCTACGGACAAATATTCTTATTGGCCCACTGAAGGAAAGTCTACAGAAACAACTGCTGGCTTTACACACCATATTCCCATGTAGATTTAAACTGTATTTTTTAGTAGGACAATGCATCTAAAAATAAGTGTGACATCAAGAACTAGTTCAGTTGTTAAGGTGGGGAGAAATTTTTCATGCATTGATTTGTTTTCTTTTACATGTGCTTATGCCAATACAACCAAACATTTTTAAAATATATCAATAGAAGGTTCAATGAGTGCTTAACAATTTATGGATATGTATACTGCCATGAGCGGATATGGCACAGCTGGGGGGAAAGGGAATGACAAACTTTTTTCATTGCACACTGCATTGTGCTTGCATTCTGCACATAACTATCTAATCCCCCTCCCCACTGAAAACTAATATTTTGTGAGACACTCAAATATACGCCAGAATTATTTTGCAAACCCTCTAAATGATGGACATATTTTCAGCAATATTTTGGCCAATGAATATTTTTATTGCCTCAGGTTCTATCAGACAAGTTATCTATCTTTTCATTTCTTCTCCTCCTCATAAAAAATTAAAGATAAGAAAATATAGGAAAGGGGGAAAGACAGATAGACATGTAGACAGATAGATGATATCTGCAGAGTTTATTTAGTAACAGAAGTGTTTATTTATCAGTATTGGGAGACCAGTGTGTGAAACTTGGAGACAAGTAGGAAACTAAGATTATGGGGAGGGTAATCCTTTGGACATACTTGCATACAATTTTGGGAACTCATTACTGTGTGCACACTAGATCAAACTCTTTGTAGCTTTACGTATTTGGGAAGATATCACAGCATGTAAAGTTTCACGTGTCTGGAAAAATATCCCAACATTATTCTGTATCAGCTACATAGTCTGAATCCACACTGCAGAAATAATCCAGTGTGACACCATTTTTACTGCCATGGCTCAAAGCTATGAAATTCTGGGAAATGTAGTTTGTTGTGGCACCAAAGGTCTTCTTACAGGTGAGCTACAGATGAGTAAATCTATGATTCCTACTTAGCGTACTTAAGTATACTTAACTAAACAGAACATTGCCCACCATCTTCACCTTTTATAGATTAAGTTAACAGACCTTAGTCAAAAGGCATAAAAATCAAATAGTGTAGCATCAATAATGTCTACAAATAGAATCTGTGGACAAGATGCAATGCAGGGATCTAATTAGCTTCAATAACAGAGAATTTTGTACTGTTCTGGTCTCTAGCATTTCCTATTTTCTATGTGCTGGTCTAATGACCATAATAATAATAAACTTCAAAGAGAAAGTTATGATATTTGTGTTCAGATCATCTTCTGTGCCTATAAATGGTATCCTGGTTTACCTCCCCAATTCAGTATGAAAAAACGTCTTAAAAATCTATTGCAAATTAATTGCAAATAAAATAAAAATGAGTGAAAAAAAATCTAGACTTTTTGAAAAAGAATAGAATTTGGGATGTTCAAACCTACAGTATTAGTCTAGCAAAGAACATTCTTTGTTTGTGCTTGTTTTCCCAACAGCATAATATATGAGTATTCCTGTGTATGTGTTTTTAAAACAAATAATGCTGTTAAAATTAATTTCTTTTATTATTTTTATTTCTGGATTGGGAGGATTATGGAATAATGAATAGTGAAATAATCCCATTAAGATCTGTGTTTCAGATAATTAATTGTGAAACAAAACTTAGCATTAACAGTAACCAAAGTCTAGCATAATTTTAGTGGTGGTGTTAACTGCCTTTAAGTCAACTTCTACCTATGAAAACCCTACGAATGAGAGATCTCCAAGGTCCAAAACAATGCAGAAATAATCCAGTTTGAGACTGCTTTAACTGACCTGGCTCAATGCTAGGGAATTCTGGGAACTGGTGCCACAATAAACTACAATTCCCAGAATTCCCTAGCACTGAGCTAAGGGCACTTAAAGTAGTCTCAAACTACTTTATTCCTGCAGTGTGTTTTGGATTCAAGTCACCTTATCCTCAACTGCTCTCTCAGCTCTTACTGATTCATGGCTGTGGCTTCTCAGATTGAATCTATTCATCTGGTACAGTATATGGTCTTTCTCTTTTTTCACTGTCTTTGACTTTACCAAGCATTGTTGTCTTTTCTAGTGAGTCCTTTCTTCTCATGATGAGGCAAAACTATGACGACCTCAATTTACCAGTAGTCATCATTGCTTCTATGGAGAGTTTGGCCTTGATTTTCTACAAGACCCACTCATTTATCCCCAGTCTATTGAACTCTTTTTCCAATACCACAGATCAAATGAATTGATTTCTTTTCTATCAGCTTTCTTCACTCTCCAGATCTCACATCCATACATAGAAATGGGAAATGCATTGTCATCGACATTGTCATCAGAACTCAATTTTTAAATTTTAAAAATTCCTAGAATTCAATTTTTAAAATGATAACATTGAGGGATCTTTCCTAATGCTTGAATAAGTTTTTTTCTCCTCCTGCAAATGACTCAGGTAATCTCTACTTCATTTGAAGAATTTTTGAAATGTAAATTTGTCTTTGATATGTAAGATTACACCATACATGATGTTATGAAAACATTTTCATTGACATCTGCTTTTCTGTTGATTCTAGGTTTGTGCATATGAGGTGAGGATGCCTTCCTATGTGACATTTTCTTGATTTAGCAAACTATTTAGGATTATTTACAATGTAAACCAATAAAGTCACCCCTCCGTATCCACAGACTCTTATCCATGGAGTCTATAATCCATGGCTTGGAAATATATATATATATATATATATACCAAAAGCCAACCATGATTTTGCCATTTAAGTAAGGGACATAATTTTACCCCATTGTACATTGTACACTTGAGCATCCATGGATTTTGGTATTCACGGGGGTCCTGGAACAAACCTGTAGTGGATATCAAGGGCCCACTGCATATGTCAATTCAAAAGTAATTTCGATTTGGCATAATATGCTTTACTTCCATGTAGGCAGGTAGAAAATTGTAACCTAAATTGTGTTTAGTTTATGGTCTGAATTAAGTGGGCATATCTAAGAGTGGTTGGTGATAAGGAGCCTTAAAGAAAATAGTTTAAGCAGGGGGCTGTTAGTCCATTCCAGTCCTGCTATTCTCTATTTATTATATTTATTCTGTATGCATGGTATTTATTTTAGATGTACAGATTACTAAAATATTTAAAGGTATTATATGATTCAATCATCCAACCAGTGTCATTATTCATTTTCTTTGCAGGCTACAGTTCATGCATTATGAAGCTTAAACAAAGTCAAGCTGTCATTCTGAGTCATATTGCTCCTAAAGTCCTGGCAAATGCTATATGAATTTTCTATATTCTTTCGTTATGTAAAAATCAAGAGTGGCAATTTAGCACAATGAAGCTAGTTTTAAAAATATAGTCATTTCTTGCATTAAGCTAAAAAAAGAAACTTACAATAGAGCCTATATTACAGCTATTTCATGTGAGGGTAGAAAGCCTAAAATGAGCCTTTATACTATACCCGAAGTAGGAAAACACTGCTAAATTAAGACACATTATATTGGTTCATAGTTCCTTGAAGTTCTTGGCATATATAGAGAGATTAATGAGTGCCAGCAAACTTTCCTGATACAGGCAGCTTCTGAAATAATCACAGCCCAATCCTTTAAAAAATTGTATTAAGCCAGATCTCCTCCATCATTACCACCTTCCACCACATTCCAATTCTGCCATTATCTCTTAAGCCTTCCATGCAGTGATTTACAGCTCTAGATAATGTCCACAGAGCAAGCAAGTATTATGAATCTGTCTATATATGTGACTAGATCTATGACCACTTCTAAATTGTCACTCAACACTGTGGCCATTAGGATAATATATGTGAGGATATAGGCTTATCAAATGGAGAAGAAGCACATACAAATGAACCAGATAAACATCCATAAGTACTGTTAGGCTGAGTGAGGTGGTTGCTTCAGGTAATCAAGCACCACTGCATCCACTTTTCCCATCTTTAGCAGAGGATGGAAGGTAGTGTTCCTGCTTCTTTTTCTTCTTTCGTTGCTGGGATGAGTTTTCAAAAAAAAATTAAGAATAGGAGACAATGATAGTTGCAGCCCTGCCCTCCAAGGAGAAGGAGAAGCCTGAAGAAGGAGGGGGAAATCAATTGTGGTGGTGGCAATTTCTATTGCCATCACTACACCTGATTTTTCCTCCTCCTTCAGTGTAGGGCCACTGTTGTCATTTCCTCTTCTTGTTTTCTTTTCTTTGGTGAGAAAGAAACTATGCCACAACCATCTAATTCTCCTCCAGGTAGGTTCTTCTGCTGCTGCCTCCTCCTCTGGCCTAAGGGTTATGATGTGTGGGATGTAAGGTGGTGCTTTACATTCTTAGATGATAGGAGAACCTCTGCTGGCCAAGACAAGTATGCTCATGCTGGTCTATGGTCTATAATAATGAAACAGAAAAGTAAACACACACACAAAGACCCTTGTAAACGGCTATACTAAATATGAAGACTGAAAAGGTTGGGCAAAGAATCTGGGTTGGGGTATTGTTCATTCTAAACTAGATACCCAAATCCAAATCCAAATTATAATTGAAAAAGGAAGCCAGTAGTTTGTGATGAATCAGAGTTTAAAGTAGCGAAGCAAATAATCTGCTTGTCATCCAAAATTCTAGCTACTTTAATAAAAAACAGCAACAGGGGGACATGAGTAGCTGGAATAAGAGACATCTAGACATGAGTTTCTTCAGTCATCCTACATATGAGTAATCTAAGCATTGTTGGGATTTCTGAAAGCTGTTAGGCTATGAAAACACTCAGCTTTATAAAAACTAACACATATTATTATGATTAACAGGATAGCAAGTCCATGCACAATGCAAGTTAATGTTGAACTGCCTTTATTCACATTCTTTGTCATCTGGCTGTACTGTGTGGATTTCCCAGGTCACATAAATATGAATCAAAGCAAACAAAACTCAGAATGTTGACACACACATATAACTAGCAGCTGTTTTGGTTTTTTCTTTAACAGATATGCAACATGTGAACAATATCTTTGCATGTATTGATTGGTCTGGGTTTTCTAGATATATGCAGAGATTAGGGATGGAAGTCTTCACTTACAAAAACATTCCAAGAATGTCTCCCAAATGAGATTACAGGAGTTTAACAGGAGTTTATGTGCTTTTTCAGTGATTATTTTTGCATGAAAATGGATATGCAAAAAACAAAACAAAAACAAAACAAAACATAAAAATAGTGAAAGGGGAGAAAAATCTGGTTGTGTCCCTCTTGCTTGAGGGGAGATATATCACCACTGTTGACAATTTTTTTCAACTGTGTGCCTTAACATGTTGAGAGAATTTTCTTATGAAAGAAAGGAAACTGTAAATATTCTTTACCTCCCTAATGTAAAGAAATTTAAAGGTGACTGTATATGTGGGTGTGACATCCCAAAGTATTCTAATTTCTGTTTGTGCAGAAAACTTCCACCATTCAGTAACATCTCCAGCAGTATAGTGTGTGAAGCTGCTGCTGTTCCATACAGCTGGTTATGCAGAAACTCAGGATGTTACTTCCCTCCCCAACTCATGAAATCCATCTCAGTCTGGTTGGGACAATGAATCTATGCCATAAATATCCCATCCAAGTACCTGTGTATAGTCACGCGCACACAGAAATGATTATATATCTGAAATAAATCGGCTTCTTTTCTCTACATATTGAAGATTGGGTTGCATCATCAAACCATCAAAAGATGAGCTATGATTGAGGGATTTCCATGGCAATCAGTGCATTTGGGAGCATCTGCACTCATAAATCTTTGTGCTTGTAAATAAAAAAAGGAAGGATGCTTTGACTGGAAAAAAAGGCTGAGCAAGTATAGCATTCCATGAGCACACATTTTTGGTTCTTTATACAAAAATAAATCAAATAATAAGCAGATAGAGATGATATCAGAAAGAATTTTTTTAAGAAAGAAAGAAAAAGAAAATAAAAGAAATCCCAGTATGACAAGTACTATAGGGTGCTTTTAAGATAAGCCTCTGCCATATCTAGGCTGAGAAGTGACTTAAGCAGGACCCAGATCTCGCATCAACAATCAGCACTTATGGCTGAGATTAATGCTCACCAGTGCAGTGGTATACAAAACTTATTACTATTAAAAATGTTACAAGACTGATTTTTCTTTACTGTATGGCAGCAATATAAAATATAAACTGGAAGAATGCAAATATAAAGAAAACCCAACACACACACACACACACACACACACAAACACATACAGAGACACACAAAGTATAACATCTTTGGAGCAAAGTATAATAACCAGATACCTTTTCCTGTTTACCAAATCTACTTTAGCATGGGAGATTGTGAAACTCTTTTTTTTTCAAAATAGGCAGAAGCATGTATTAAGGCATATTCCCCTAGACTTATATACTATTTTGAGATCAAAATAATGGAAGTGATAAATCCTCTGTTCTCATCCAAAGGCTCCAGATTTATCAGTTATGAATATCCCAATTAATTATGCCTTCTTTAGTAAACAAAACAAGTATCATTTATTCATATTTAGGATCTTCCGTGCCTCATACAATGTGTGAGTTGTAATTCTGGACAACAAAGGTCCCATCTAGGTTTGTTGTATTTTGTGCAATTAATAAACACAGTCTATTCAGACGACATCTGGTGACCAGTAACTATGTCAAGCTTCAAAATTGTTGTTATATCCATCACTGTGCATCACAGTCCATGGATCAGCTGTGGCCAGTCTTTGGAACAGTGGCTCCAAACAGTGGGACCATATTGTTGAGGTATGGCCTACCCAATGTAAAAGGCTGAAGGTATCCCCCAATATTATCCTCAAATGTAGCATAAGGACAAGTGGCAACAATTAACTGATACACAATGGGCTAGGGTTAATCTTCTTTGCACTGGATGATGAGCCAGTCACTAAAAAGCACATTCATGTACAATAATCTACAATATGGATTCTATTCCTTGGCAAAAATAAAAGTATGGCAGACGTTAAGGAACTTTTTGAAATGTCAAATAATGCTTTCTAGTACAGAATAACTGCATTAAGAAACAGTTGTCAACCGCAGATCAAAAAAGTCTAATGAACTACTGATTCAAATGCCTATAAATATGTCTGTGGCACTCCACTGGAATGTACATGTATAGATGCACTGTCTTCACACCAATACTGTTTGAGGAGCTGCCTATGCTCTTGGTTCATGTAGGCTCCTATCTCCCCCACTTTCTCTTACCTGGTCTCTTCTGTAGCAATAAAGAAACCATCATCAGGAGCATTGAGCCAGTTTTGTCTCTGCCTCTTGAGCAACGGTGTAACGCTTGGCATAAGGTCACTTGTGCCGACTTGTAAAGTTTTACCATTAGTGGCATAGAAATCATGCGCAGCTTGCTGAAATCATTACCAAAACAAACAAACAAAAAGATTTTAGAATTACAGACTCTGATCCAATAGAAAGTGTTACTTTGTCCTACTATTTCCCCTTCCCAGGACAATAGCTTCATCCATATCACCACAGAAGTGCATTGAAACCCATTTTTGACTTCTAGATGTCATTGGGTAACAACTCCCATTATCCCAGATCACTGGATATGCTGGCTGGGGCTGAAGGGGATTTAAAAAATTTGTCAATTCTAGTGTGGAAATGAAATACCTAAAACTGTGTTTGCTGTAATGTCCCCTAGTAAATTTCTGACTCAGAGCATGCTGAAGGCCATTGGCCCATTTTTGGAAAAGGCAACTTTTAGACAATAGCTCTCAGAATCTCCAGCATGGCTTGAGGATTCTGGAAGCTGCCATCCAAAATGTAGCTTTTCCAAGCTGTTATTACCCTAGGAGTCTCTGTTCATCTGCTATGTTGGGTTGTGGTGACTGAAAGGAAATAACAAGCATTTCCCTGTCTTGCTCAGACAGCGTCCCTGTAGAACCCATTATAGGGGGAAATGTGCTTATTTATCACTCTTTTTCTTAAAATTAGCCATTAAATTTGCCTCCTAGTCAGCCATTAATGAGTACCAATGGGATTCCAGATGGATATTTTGCATTACTGTGAAAGGTATGACACTACAAGGCCAAGAGAGAGCATTGTACTCTTTATGCCTCTGCTGACTGTGTTCTAAGTCTCAGCAGGGTTGACCTTGGCTACATTACTGTTTCAGAACTTAGGCCATGGCTCTGGTTTTTTAACCTACTGCAAGATCATCGAAGCACTGCCCAAACATTTCATGCTTTTGCAAAAGCAATTGGAAACCATCTCCATCCATGGCTGCACAACACAATCAATAAACTTTGAGATGCAGTCACTTTGAAGGTAATGTCAAATACAGTGCTCACACGTATTGCTGTAGCAGCATTTCCTGCATCAGTGATGCAAAACCACATAAATATTCATCACTCTTCTTCAACCCGAAAAAAGTTAGGAACACCCTTTAAGCCCATACATCTAGTAATTTCACATGATTGTAAAAGAGCAATTCCCTGTGACATCACCTTCAGCATTTCAAAATGAGGTTTTGCAATGTTCTCCCCAATCTTGCTTATTCATTTTCAAAAAACCCAGATGGCTGAAAAGGGTTATTTATAAGTCATAACTGTATAGCTCTTTCAAATGAATGAAATTATATTCTGTCCCACCAATCTAGGATAATATGTGCTTCATAAAACATCTGACAAAAAAAGAAGAAAGTATTAAGGAATTAAAAAAGGGTTTAAATTGGTCTGGGCAATTTTGACTTGCCTAATGTCCAACTGCCTTGTAAAAATAGTCATACTTATAAAGAACAAAGGCTCATCTCCCACAATGTATCTAGTGCCCAGAAGTAAGAGAAATGTTTGCATTTCGAAACAAACTAACCCCATTTGAACTTGGTGAACTAGTGGCATATTGAAATACACTTATCCAAATAGGAATGCACTTATTTTTCACTTTTCTAAATTTGTCAATATATTCCTTGGTTCAGTACATACATACACACAATGAATCAAGAAATATGTTTACACACACACACACACACACACAAAATTGCATCCCTCTTTCTCCCTGTATGGGATCCAAAACACTTTACACCATATAAAATACAGCTAGAACCATTTAAAGTACAAAAGTTAAAAACAATAAAATAAGCAATCAAATTAAATCTGGTTAAAAACAGAATCAGTTCTTGACAAAGAGTCTTCCTGAAACACATCAGCAGGCTAAACAAAAGTCTTTTAACAACAGCACAGCTCAATAACATTTTGTCCACAACAACACCAGAGTATATCTCTCATTTTCCAGCAATTCATGGTATTCTCTCCCCCTCAACTCTTTCTTAAAAGATTTTTAAGTTATTTAAAACATAATAATAAAAATACAAGTGCAATACCTCTATTAAATAACCTGCTCCAACAACCAGTTTACAGCCAGAGCATGTCTACAATTAGGGCCCAGGTTGGTCTGACATCAATACAGGAAATATTCTAGAGCAGATCATTAAACAGAGAGTCTGTGAACATTTAGAATGGAATGCCATAATCACAAAAAGTCAACATGGGTTCTGAGAAAATTCATGCCAGACTAATCTGATCTCCTTTCTTGAAAAAAATCGCCAGCTTGGTAGGTGAAGGGAATGCTGTAGATATAGCATATCTGGATTTCAGTGAGGCCTTTGACAAAGTTCCCCATGACATTCTTGCAAACAAGCTTGTAGAATGTGGGATAGACAAGTTAACTGTTACATGGATTTGTAATTGTTTGACCGGCCAAACCCAAAGGGTGCTCAACAATGGTTCATTTTCATCCTGGAGAGAAGTGACCAGTAGAATCCCACAGGGTTCTTGCCTGGGCCTAGTGCTATTCAACATCTTTATCAATGACTTGGATAACAGTATTGGGACCATACTTATCAAATTTGCAGATGAGACCTAATTATTAGGAGTAGCTAATACCCCAGAGGACAGGAACAAAATTCAAAATGACCTTAATAGATTAGAAAGCCGGTTTAAAACTAACAAAATAAATTTCAACAGTAAGAAATTAAAATACTGCACATAGGTAGAAAAAAATGATATGTATAGTTATAGGATGGGGGATGCCTGGCTTAACAAGACTACATGTGAAAAGGATCTAGGAGTCCTAGTAAACCATAAGTTGAACATGGGTTAACAGTGTGATGCAGCAGCTAAAAAAGCCAATGTGATTTTAAGCTGCATCAATAGAAGTATAGTGTCTAGATCAAGGGAAGCAATAGTGCCACTTTACTCTATTTAGGTCAGGTCTCACCTGGAATACTGGGTCCAGTTATGGGCACCATAATTCAAAAAGAGGTTGACAAGTTGGAGCGTGTCCAAAGGAGGGTCACCAAAATGGTAAAAGGTCAAGAAACCATGCCTTATGAGGAAAGACTGAGGGAGCTGGGTATGTTTAGCCTGGAGAAGAGATGGTTGAGAGGTGATCTGATAGCTCTGTTTAAGTATTTTGAAGGTATGTCATGTTGAGGGTGGGGCAAGCTTGTTTTCTGCTGCTCCAGGGAACAGGACTCAGAACAATGGATGCAAGTTACAGGAAAAGAGATTCCACCTCAACATTAGGAGTAACTTCCTGACAGTAAGGGCTGTTCGACAGTGTAACACACTCCCTCGGAGAGTGATGGAGTTTCCTTCTTTGGAGGTCATCATCAAATGTTAACAGTGTCTGTGGCGGGCCTGAAAAAAACCCTCTAAAGAAGAATGTGAAACTCAAGCCTGCCTAAGATAGGGAGATACAATCTCTTTGTATAGAAGTCCATATGGCAGTAAAAATATGTTCGGAAATGCAGGAATGAGGAAAAAACAGTACCCAGAATCATAGTTAAATATGAATTTTCATGCAGATTTATTTTTTTTTAAAATGTGTTTTTATTCTGAAACAGAATGGTATGTAGCTATAATGAACACATTGACTGGTACAGAACTTGGACATACTTGCCAGTATTCTACATCAGCTGCTTAGTTAAATGTACATAATTAAGAGCCTGAGAAAAGAAAACTGAAAAAGAATGGAAAAGAAGTCACTTTTTCCACGCCTCTCCTCATGCCACCAAAGCTCTTCCATTCTTTTTCCAAGGGAGATGCTTATAAAAAACTTGTCTTTTGTCATGCTGGAAAAAAATCTGTTTGGCCAAAGGCACACCTTTACAATCATCTCCCTTAGGAAGAAGAACGGAAGTCCTACAACACCGTGCAGAGAGGCAAGGAGAAAGTCACTTCTCTTTCTCTCTATTTTGTCTTTGTTTTCTCATGTGATAAGCCTGTAAGTAATTTATCTTGGTCCAACACCTCCCTCCCAATCTGATGGAAATATCATTTACTTATGCTCTAATCACTCGCAGATGGGGCCTCCTTCTCCTCTTCCAACTGATACCCAGTCAATTACGGGAAATTTATGATCATGGCAATAATGTCACAATTGTGGCTAGGTAGCAATTGTGAATACGGAACAGTAATCTAGATTTACTCATCTGTAACTCATATTAATGATCACGAGTTAGTCATGATTGAGATACTACTGACATTATTTTAATTGCCCTCTCTCAATCAACTTTACTGGACATCAGAGGTATGTGGAGGAGGAGGTCCATTCTACCAGCAAAGGAGATAGTGAAGGAGTGGAATTAGGGAGGTAATGAGTTATTCCCGATCCATTCCTCTAGCCCAGACACATAGCTACAGTGCCAACACACAGGTCAGGCAAGTGTTGTCTTCAGAAATTCCAGCATGCCTAGGGTAAAAAAAAGGTTTGGATTAAGTTCAGCCAGTCCTTGTCCACCTTGCCCAGTTACGCTCATGCTGTCATTTTACTGCTACAAGCTACCACAATAGACCACAAGGCAGCAGCAGTGATATCACTTGACCCATATGATGGTCTTCCACTACCATTTTGGAGACAGACTCCGTATCTTTAAAACTAGCTAAAGTTAGTTATACTTCAAAAGGAGTGAAGCTATCCCTTGTTAAAACTGTAAAGCTATCTAATGAAACACTGTTATTAAGAAAAGAATTAATTACAAGTAAATCATTATTTATAACTAATTACGTCTGAACAGCACCACTCTCTTATTCCATTACCAGCATACCCTCCAAAAATGGAGAATACAACAGACTGTGGCAACCTCTCCCCCTAATATAGTGGAGTCAATGTTACCACTTTGCCCATAAAACAAGTACTGTAGATATAATGTTAAAAGGTGTAGCCCCAGCCCCCTTATCCACAAGGTGATGCAGCAAGAGGCATTTACAAAACTGTTCATGCTTATGCTTCATTCACTTATTTATTGAATTCAGTTGCTTTTCAGCAAAAAAGGCAATCTAAGCAGAAGAGAATACTAAGATACATAATTAACAATACCACCCTGAATAAAACATAACATAGCCAATCAATTTAAACACAATTAAAAACACAAGGAAGAAAAAGCCAATACCCAAGGAATTAAACTCTCTTCAACAACAGATCAGCTTATATGTCAAAGGCTTGCCTGACTAAAACAATATCCATGCCTGCTGGCAGAAAAAAAACATAGAAAAAGACATTCTAGCTTTCTTCAGCAGAGAATTCTGAGAATTCTTACACAAAATCAACTGATTCATGTAATCATATTTGTAGTCTGCCTTTCATTTATAAACTGAAGGGACTAAGGGTTCCTGGGTGATTGCCCCATCAGTCTTAACTACCGCTTGGTTGCTGTATCATAAGCCTGAGACAGGTATGGGATAAGCTTTCCAGTTAAATTAATTTATGGAAGTGAGGCATACACGTAGGTTTAAAGGAGGAAAGGAGAAGATGACAGTTGTGTGGAAACTTTTAACAATCTATTTTTTTCATGTTTCTCTACATACCAGCA
Organism: Urosaurus nigricauda; assembly: GCA_034509955.1. NCBI lineage: Eukaryota > Metazoa > Chordata > Lepidosauria > Squamata > Phrynosomatidae > Urosaurus > Urosaurus nigricauda. Next base: position 350,897,939 of record JAOEGL010000001.1, on the reverse strand, counting down.
TATTATTTCCATGGGAGGGAATGGACATATAATCTGAGACAATCTTAGAGCCATACCACATGACAAAAGAAATCCAAAACAGAGTGAGACAGTAGTGGATTTCTCCATGCCACTCCACATAACATCATATCACTTCCATTCTCTTTTCAACACAGATGCTCTTTTGTTGCTCTGGAAAAACCAGTTTGACAAATGGCACTCTTTTATGACCATTTCCCTCAGGAAGAAGAACACAAGTGCTGTGACATCATGTAGAGAGACATGGAGAAAGCCACTATTCTCCCACTCTTTTTTGGTTTTCTTTCCTCATGCAATAAGGCTCTTAGTCATTTATACAACTAATGTTATGTATCTTTGCCAACACCATGGGTGTTCATTAGATATGACAGCTGCACTGGCCCCACCCATAGAGGGCTGTAAAACAAGCCTCACAGATGGCTACACACCTTGTTTTGAAGATGATTGGCATTCATAGAAAATTCCAAACCAGGCCATCACCTGCGGCCCCAAGCCATGCTGTACAGGATTCTATGATTCTAGGAGCTAGATTAAAATGGCTCCTTTTTAATCCGGCCCTGGGAACTGGAGGGCAGCATCAGAGCAGCTTGTGGCCACTTTGGGGGCATGCGTCATTTAGCACAATGACCTCAAAGCTTCCAGAAGCTGCTTCATTTAGCCCATGTGTTTTGGGTCATGGCTTCCAGGGAGACTTCAGGCTAGATCTGTTCAAGGACCCATTTGTTTGTCTTTTTGGCTGTCCACAGTATCCTCAGTACTCTTCTTCAGCACCATATCTCAAATTAGTTGGTATTCTTCCTATCCACTTTCTTCACTGCCCAGCTCTCACATCTGTACATGCTGACGGGGAATGCAATAGCTTGGACAATGCTAAATTGAGTGCTCAGTTGTAGATCTTTACTGTTTAGGATCTTATCTAATTCTTTCAGTCTCCATTGTGATCAATATTTGATCCAAGGTACAGAAATTCTTTTGTTGTTTCAATTTCCTCATTGTTTGGGCTGAATTTATATCGATCTTCTATGGCAATGATTTTTGTTTTCTTTGTGTTCAGCACCATACCTGCCTTTGCACTTTCTTCTTTGACCTTTCTTAGAAATTCTTCCAAGTCTATGAAGTTTTCTGCTATGTTGTCATCTATATATCTCAAAGTGTTGATGTTCCTATCTCCTACCTTCACTCCTCCTTTTTCTGAATCTAAACCTCCTCTTCATATGATATTTTCTGTGTAAAAGTTGAAAAAATAGGGTGATAGAATGCAGCTGTGCCTGATCCCTTTTTCAAGTTGGGAACCATTCTGCTTCTCCATATTCTGCTCTAACTTAACTTGTGTTAAGTACAGATTTCTCATCAGGACTAGCTAGATTATCGGATCTGAATTTATTATATACATGAGTTGTGTATGACAGATTTAGGAAATGAAGTACAATCTCCTTAAAAATCCAGGTGGAAATATTCTTATGGTGCCATGAAGGTATTAACATGAGCAGAACTTGTAATCAATCAGGAAACATGCATATGGGGAGCAATCTTGATTTAATCATAAGGTTAACATCTGGTATTTTGTTCCAGACTGTTTATGCCACTGTACTATTCAGTTATTTTTCAACACAGTTACCATCCACATTTGTACTCTGGAGAAAGTGAAGACCAGTCTCACAACAAGAAATCTGTTCAAAGCAACAAGTCATAGAACTAGCCTTGGAGCCAGAAAGGTTACACTGCAGTTACATACTTACCTGGAAGTAAGTACCTTGTATAAACAATGAAGTGTATAAATAATGCATGGCGTTATCACATTAATTGTATGAGGGGGCAGCTCTACCTATACAAATAACTAATGCTGTAAATGAATACAGAGGGGGGGGGGGAGTAGTGGAGTCGAAGGCTTTCATGGCTGGCATCCATAGTTTTTTGTAGTTCTTTTGGGCTATGTGGCCATGTTCTAGAAGAGTTCCTTTCTGACATTTCACCAGCATCTGTGGTTGGCATCTTCAGCCAGCCACAGAGGCTGGTGAAATGTCAGAAAGGAACTCTTCTAGAACATGGCCACATAGCCCGAAAGAAATACAAAAAACTAGAGAGGAGTAGACTTCCATGTACTAGGCAAAATTTTATATCGTAATGTTTTAAATCATTTTATTAAAATACTCTGTGTAATTAACTTAAGAATTTGCTGTGAAAGGATGCTACAGGCTTATGTGGCTTTAAATCTTCTACATTAGGATGCAGCATTTTAATCCTTCACAGTCACATCTTATTGCAGAAGCCACATAGAATTAGATCTGCACTGCAATGATTCTGTAATATTGTCAATTGCACAGTTGTAAAACAAAAAAAAAAGATCCCAAATTTCAGCTGCTTGCTGCTGAACCCCCAAAAAACCTCTGGGACAAAATATCTTCCAACAAATTGGTTTCTTTTTGCCAATTAGTTTTTGTCTTTGTTTTGTTTTGTCCCAGGCATATACTGGAACAAAATTATATCCTGTGCTGGTTTTTGTTTGCTTGTTTATAGTTTACAGTAACACAGCAATTTGGCCACATCTGGGAAAAGTTGAAATATCTTCCATTGACACTCAATTCAGTGGCATTGGGAAATACCTTTCATTCTACCTTGTGTTTTCTGTCTATCTTTGTTTGACTGTGCACAAAAATTCTCCTTTGGATATGAAAATACTCCTTGGGCAGCTCTTCTAATACTGAGAATCCTCTGTCTGTCTATTACATTTAAATTGCTTCCTTCCACCAATGAGCTCAAAACATACATATGGTCTTCTCCTCTCTGTTTTAGTCTAACAACAACCCTATGAAGTGGGTGAGAAAGCATGCTGGACCAAGGTTATCCAGTGGGTTCCAAGTCCAAGTGAAACATCCTAGTGACTACACCACGTGGGCTCTAGAGGAAAACAGTATAGCTGATACTTCGCTTTATTACTACTCCTCATCCATGAATTTCCATGGACCCATCAATCTGAAAAGAACAACCTTCATTTTAGACAGTGCTAGAAAATATTTTCTAGAGCTGGCTTTGGTACTTGAGCCTTTGGATTGTACCTAAATGGACTTGACCTCTGTCCTTTGGTACTGAGCAGAAATGTAGGTACTGTATCTCCATGGTTTAATTATTATCTTAGCCCTGATCACTAGCTATTCATTTTTTCCATTCCTTGTAATATCTTCCCATCTCTTTGCTGCATTCATGAGTTTTTAACAGCAGGAAGGAACTGAGATTATTTCTGATGTTATTCCAATTTTCCTCTAATAAAGCTGTTAATCTTATTTTCATTTATTTAAAGGAAAACAGACTATTAAAATGGGCAGCTGTTATGTATTTGCTTTGACTGACGAAAATTTGTTTGGGTTTTACTGATTTATAACATTTTTTTTAAAAACAAACAAACAAACCCAGAGAGCAATATCTCTCTTGATGATCAACAAACATAATGAGAAAGCCATCTCAAGGACATAAAATCTTCTTACAGAAACGTACGAAAAATGTTTAAAATTCTCTCTCAGCCTGTTCCAAAAGCTCACCAAGGGAGTTTATTATCTAAGACCACACAGTCTAAGCTTCATGGCAGATTAGGGATTTGAGCCTCTGTCGTCAGTGCCTCCTTACTTACCATTTTGGCTTCATGTTGGCCACAGCATGTAGCATACAATGTAGAAATCATATACTATAATTTTAAAAAATGTACCACCATGGTCTGAAGGAAAGATGCACACCTCCCTTGGAGTAGTCCCCACTGTAACCAGGCAAAGGATCACATATTATGTAATTACAAAGCAAAAGAAAAACAGAAACAGAAAAAATGTGGAAAACCTACCATTTTAGTTCCATGTGTATGACTGGAGAGTCCTAAAAACAAATTCACACACAACAGAATGGGTGAGATCTAGATAAAATTTTGGTTCAATTCAAAGCATTAGTCAAAGCAGGAGTATTTAAAATGGGGCCTTTATATCTCATGCAACTACCCAAAGTGGTCTTACAAACATACACCCCAATATTTTCCTTCCCAAATCAAGTTGTACTTTTCCCCAACCCCTGAAAAAAGCAATATACCATTTAAATATAATACTCCTCATCTGCATTAATTTATAAAAGGCATTATTTTGAAATCAGAAGTGCATTTTTAGCCTAAAACATGTGTAATAGGGAAACATGCTGCCTACGGGTTTCTTAAGGTACAGTTTGACATTTGTGGCTACTTTGAGGAGATCAGGCTGGATCATCAATGTTCAGAAGAGGACAAAATGGCCACCAGACCCTAAGAAGTGGTACAACTTCTTCACTAGGAATCCCAGGGTTGAAAGATACAGAATGCCATTTTTATTTATTTATTTTTGGGGGGGCGGGGGAGAAATAATGCTTGGCTAGAGGCAATCTCAGCAGTTACAGGCCTGGCACAGCAGGTGTCATTCATAGCAGCTTTCAAATATCTGAGGAGCTGTTATGTTAGGAGCAAGACAGGGTTGTTTTCTTTTGTCCTAGAGCAGTGATTCTCAACCTTTGGTCTTCAACTGCCAGAATTACTAAGCATTGGTCATCCTGGCTGGAAGATGTGAGAGTTAAAATCCAAAACATCTAGAGGACCAAAGGCTGAGAACCACTACTACAGGGCAGAACATGAACGACTGGAAATTTCAAGGAAGCAGATTTAAGCTGACCATTATAAAAATCTTCCTAACTGTAAGGACTGTTTGACAATGGAACAAGCTGTCTTGGGAGGTGGTGTGCTCCCCTTTGGAGGAGGTATTTTAGTACAGTTTAAATGGCCATCATAAACGCTATAGTTTAAAGATGTCTGCAGAGGATGGGGACTGGATGAAATCAGTACTACTCAGCGTGGTGGTTCACAGATCAGTGCTAGTCCATAAGCAATTGGTTTCTGATCAGCAGTGAGTTTCCAGAAGCTATATGACTACAGTTATAATATGGTACAAATATAGTACAGCATTCTGATACACTGGGGAGAATGTTGGTCTGTTTTGTCACATGGCTTGAGAAACACTAGTCTAGATGATCTCCAAAGTTCTTTCCAACTCTAGGATTCTGTTATTCTCTTTCACTCCCCACAACCACATTAACTAATGTTCACCTTTTACTGTTTATCTTACCCTTTCTTCAAAATAATGGTCAAATTTGACCCAACTAGTTCCAGTCTAACCTTTTAGGATTCTCCATACGATCCTATCTCTTTCCCAATCATGCCACCATTTGATGATTTCCCATTTATGTATGGGGGTCTTCCCCACTTCCCTCCGCCAAAGGTTGAACTGTCTCTCTTAAGGCAGTAAGCTTTAAACTAAAAAATACTGCATCCCCTTCTACTGTCCTGATTTGACTAGAACAGACCCAATTTATCATCTTTCATCCCACTTTTTCAGCTGTTCTTAAAATGTCCCAGTTTCTTTCTCCTCTTTCCACTTTCACGCTTTGTCCTCAGCTTACTTTAGTTGCTGGAATTAACTCAACTGTGAGGATAGGGAGAAGAATCTTGCCCTTCTTAGTAGGGTCAGGGGGAAAAAAAACACCAACTGCCACCTCTCCTGTCTTGTATGTCCTTTCTCATTAATACCATTTGCATTCTTGATCACACTGTAATGTTGTTTGACCACGTATGTCCTGGTTTAGTGTGTGAAATGTTAGATAGTAAAGAATTGGTGGATTTGGACCTATCTGTTTACTTTTGGCTCTGATTGCCACTGGGTTGCAGCCCCTAGAAATGTTTAGAAAGAAGAAATTTCTAGCACAAGCTTTCACTGTTTATAACAGAAATTTCTTCTTCCCATTTATCATCAAAGGTGCTTCTGGATTCCTTCATGTCTATTTATGCCAGAACAAACTAAGTTATTTCTTTGAATAAGTCTCCATCATGGTGAAGGCATAATCTCCAACTGTCCCAGTTTGCCAGGGACAGTCCCAATTAATCCTTTGTCATCCCACTTTTTTCAGCTACTCCTAAATTATCCTAGTTTCTTTCTCCTCCTCCTGGTGTCCTACTTTATCCTGGATCATTTCAGTTGTTGCAAGCAAAGTTCAAAGTGCAGAAGTAGTTTGCACTCAATTATCCCAGTAAGGAGAAAGAAGAGAAAGAGATGGAATCTTGTCCTTTCCTGTAGATGCAAGCAAAAACAAACTGCTGCAGCCTCTTATATGTTTTTCCTCACTAATAATTTTTGACATCTTAACCATACTTTGATGTTACTTAAGCACATGTCCCAGTTTTCACTTGTGAAATGTTGGAGGGACTAGTGAAGTATAGTGCAGATTGGAGGTTTGGAAGAATAAATTTGGTCCCATCTGTAGCTCTAGCAACTGACCCAATGATGCACAGGCAGCAAAGTAGGGGGAGAGGAAGACCTTTGCTCAAGTTCTCTTCCCCTCCACTCATTAGGGAGCCCACTGATGCATATGAAACAAAAAGTAAATCCAAGGCTTGCCCTTCACTTTCACCATAGTTTGCAGTCAATGCTGACCACCATAAAATCTTGCTAAATACAGTGGGCTCTTGGTATCCACTGCAAGTTCATTCCAGGACCTTCCATGGATACAAAACCTGTGGAAGCTGAAATCCCATTAAATACAATAGTGTAGTAAAATGGTGTCATTTATTTTAAAAAATGGCAAAATCAAAGTTTGCTTTTTGGAATGTATATATGTATTTTTAATATTTTAAGTCTGTGAATGGTTGACTCCATGGATAATGAATCTGTGGATATGGAAGACCAGCCGTACTCCTACTGGTTTCGTGGTATACAGATTCTTCCTTCCAAATGATCAGAATGGTTTACATAGGATTTAGGACACAGAAACTGCCTTACACTAAACTAAACTGCACTACACTAAACTATTGGTTATCTAGAATCTGGCCAAGTACTGCTAACACTGACTCACAGTAAAATACAACAGAATCCAAAATCCACAAGAGTGATACCTTTATTGGGCAACCAGAATGCACAAAAACATCATGCAAGATTTTGAAGCACTACTAGCTTCTTCAATACTCAACAGATGTTTTTAAAAATCATACAGGATTAAAAAAAGTGACAATGTTAGAATCACATGCTTACATTTTGTACAAGAGTCTCAGGCCTACATTTTGTAGTTCACTTGTTCTGGAGGGATCTCAATCCCCTTCTTGGCCATGTGGGGACTGAGACAAAGGATAATAAAATGTACACTCCATTAGGTGGCTCAAGTGGTTAAGACACTGACTCTGTTGACTGCAAGATCAGCAGATTGCCAGTTTGAAGCCTGGGTGCCACATGATGGGGTGAGCTCCCATCATTAGTCCCAGCTTCTGCCAGCCTAGCAGTTCGAAAGCATGCAAATGCAAGTAGATAAATAGGTACCACTTAGGAGGGAAAGTAAACAGAATTCTGTGCAATTATGCTGGCCACATGATCACATGGCCATAGAACCCTGGTGGTGCAGTGGTTAAATGCCTGTACTGCAGCCACTCACTCAAAACCATAAGGTGGCGAGTTCAAGACGAGCAAAAGGGCTCAAGCTCGACTCAGGCTAGCATTCTTCCGAGGTCGCTAAAATGAGTACCCAGATTGTTGGGGGCAAGTGGCTTACAGTTGTAAACAGCTTAGACACTGCTTAGGCGGTATGAAGTGGTATATATTCTTTGTGAAGCCATAGACACTTTTCTTAGGCAAAGAACAGTGAATCTGCCAAGAAGTCAATTTGCTGCTACAATTGGGAAAACTTTCAGGTGCTGTATAAGTAAAACAAGTTTTACCCATGTTGGACACAGAAACCTCAAAGAATTAAGTCTGGCTCCCCTCTTGTACCTGACGCTGAAACTTTTTCCATGCAAAGCATGTGCTCTACAACTGAGATAAAAGACCCTCCTTGTAAACTCCCCATGAAGTTTGCTCATTTATAGCTCAGAAATTAAAATTGTATGATGCACCTATAAGATTCAGGCCTCTGACCACTATCTAGCACATCAAAACAGCTTCCTCGGCCAAATAAACCCTCATCACCACAACACTCCACCTTGGTTGGCCGAGCATTTGTTCTGAAGAAATCAATATCTGCCACACTGCAGATAGACTATGGCAATCAACAGCATCCCATTCACCCCATTTATTTCCATGATTTGTTTTTGTATGCCTTGAAATGGTTTCCTTATTGCAAAAGTCAAGCTAACCTGCCTGCAATTTTCTGTGTCTCTTCTTTCTTCACCCACCCCCACTACTTTGGCAGTGTTGTGCTGATTCTAGCTTGGTTAAATGACTAATCAATTTTGCTTAATGCAGAACACTTGAGGAAACAAGGCTGACAATTCAGTGAGACAATTAAGTCAAAGTTATCCAATGCAAATTTTTAAAAATTGTGGTACAGTTGGAGAAGCACAGTTTGTAAGAAAAGAAAGAGCCTAAAGAACAGGCTTTCTAGATTGGCAGGAAAGTGTGACATGAAGTTGCCTTTTCCTTAATGCTTAGCAGCTGCACTACAGACTTTAGATGGAGCTGCGCTGTTCCGCAGTTTTTAAAAAAGAAGCTGGGAAAACCAGCACCTTTTTAAAGGCGCTTCTTCTCCCCTAAAATGCAAAAAACAAAAACCAAACAAAAAAACCCCGTTTTCATGGCACACTTTCCCTTTTTCTCATCTAAAGGCTAGAGTTTCATGCAGCCATGAACACACTTCTTTTTGCCAATCTAGAAAGCCCCACAGTATTTCAAATTGAAAACTATGCCCTAGTTGAAGGTTTGTGGTGTATCTTTCTAACCATCGGGCTAAGTTCAAAAATTAATATTTGTGATTTCAGTTTTAAACCTAGTTTCCAGTGAAATCACAATGCCTTTTCAAAATGAATGCATCTAGGGAGATATCTGCACAGGTCAGAATTCTTGGTACAGTCTGGAATAGGCTAACCCCAGAGCTGCCTGGAATTTCCCCTGTCAACTAGACACTCTCTTGCGACACTGGGTGGCTTCTTGCACACACATCACTCACTCTGAAGTCTGAACAAGGTATCCTATGTTGATCATATGGCTTGGTGCCTTATTCTGACCTCAGAATGAGTGACATATGGTAGCAGTGGTGGTGGCAATGGGCAGCACAGCAGGACATGTTGTAAACAGCCAACCAGCATTGCCGCAGAGGGCTCCAGATCTTCCAGAAAGATCCAGAGCAAACTGTGAGTTATTTTAAACTGTTGGGGCGGGGTGTGTGTATAGGCCAGGCTTGGTGCTCGACTGGTTAGAGTTTTGTCTGCACATTGGACAGCTCACACCAGAATCAGGGAATGAGTCCTGCATCATCCAGACCTTTCCCCATGGGAATGGGGGAGGATGGCAGGGGGAGGGGGCTAGGACATGGATCCTTGAGCTCTGGTCCATCTACAGCCTGGAGAACATGAGCTAGGGGAAGATGGGAACCTCAAGTAGGCCAGCTTTAGTTCCATGACAGGTGAGATGCGTAAGTACTAAATATACAAAACAAATCTAGCCCAGCATCCTGTTTCCAAAGCAAGTCAATGAGAAGAAGGACAGAAGCAGAAAGTGATATTCTCTTCAAACATGTTAGAATGCATTTGGAGAAATCCAGGTTGGGGAAGATAACAATAACTAGCAACAGCACATTTCAGCAACTGTCAATGGCAACATATTCTCTGCCCCGGAATTTGGAGGTTATCATTAACTATGGTGAAAACAGCTATCTTCTATGAATATCTTACTTCTTTTGAAAGCCATTTAAGCTAGAGGCCCTTATCATATATTGTGAATATTATAAGTCAATTGCAGATGCTTTATTCTATCTATCCTGATGTGTGTGGGGAGGTGACTAGGTAAAGGCAGGGGGGCTGAGAAAATGCACATATATCAAAAAGAATGAAAAGGCAAAGCAAAGAGACTACATTAGCAGTGATTAAAGCCTTTAACTTCAGTGTTATACCTTTGGCTGATGTTAACCCAGGAAAGCTGAAAAAACATACACAGATGTTTTATTCAAATACTACAAAGCCCAATTACTCCAGGCACTCCTTTGAGGGGATATGCCAGAGTTGCCACCATTGCCATTTTCCTGCTGACGCATTAAAAAAGGTCAGAAGCAGTGCCATGGTAGAGAGAGTAGATGGGATCAGTGCTTCTTTTTAGGTGTCCCTCAGATGGACTGGGAACTTGCCTTTTATCAGTCTAGTCAGAGAAATGGATGGTTCCTATTTTGATAGCAGTTAAAGTGCAGTACAGTACTTACATTGATCTGCAGATAAGTCAAAACAATTTTTGGTGTCATTTTTTAAATTAAAACTTCTAGATCTATACATGAGTATATACACAGAGTCATTTTTGTTTTGATGTCAATTGATAGTATGAAACAGTTTCATGTCTTTGTGCTGATGCTAATTTAGTATTTCTTCGCTTTATGATTCTGCTGACAATTTCATTTGACTCCATTTCTCATATATCCAAAGATATATTTCTTTTTACCTTGTAAATTGCTTTGAGTTCCAGTTTTTTGGGGGAAAGGCAGGGTATAAATAAAGTTCAGTCTTGTCAGTGTAATCTGAATGTTTCATAATTTATCACAAGTCAGAGGCCATTGGAAATTGTTACTGATGGCTCCAGGCCAACTGCAGCCAATAAATTTGGAATGGCCTTTCAGCAGTATAGATTTGCCAAAGTCAGAGTCTAAGTACCTTTCAGAAACTTTAGGGCTCATGTTTAATTTGAGAAACTGATTAGTAATTTTCTGGAATTTGAATAAATTATATTTAGCTGGAGGACTATTATTCTTTTTTTAAAAAATCTACTCTGACCTAGCAAAAAAACTACCATATAATAAAGTATTTTATATAGTGTTCATTCAAATTTAGACTAAGTATCTTGCCAGCTAAACAGAGAGAGCAAAAATGTTTTGGCATTCTATGAAGTTTGTCACTGAAAAGACATATAATTATTTTTCAGACACGCAGATATCACATAAAAAAACTGGGACAAATATGGCCAAGCAACATCAGAGTGTGGCTAAGAAGGCAAAAGTTATTAGTGAGGGAGAACAACCTAAGAGAGGCTACGGCAGTTTGCTTTTGTCCGAATAAGCAGCGATGGGCTTTTCCTCTCCTCACACTGAGTTAAATGAATGTAACCTACTTTTGCAATCTGAATTCACTATGCACCAATGGAAGTAAGCAGAGGGCAAAGCGTGAAAGTGGGAGAAGGAGAGAGAAACAGAGACACTTTAAAAGCAGCTGTAATTGTGAGAATGACAGAAAATTAATTAGGCCTGTCCATGCCAAATTGGGATAGTTAGAGGGTATGCATCTTTCCATCCTTTCACCTTTATTTTCTGCCACTATCCAGATCACGTGTGTCTTCTCCTCGATATTCTAAGAACCTTTTTGTATAAAGTTGCCCACAATTCCCTTGTACTTCACAAAAGTTAAATCCCCCTGTATCCACAGTTCTATCTCTTTCTTCCTGCAAGTCCAAGATAATTGTTTTGTCATTGTTTTGACTTTAAAATGCTTTCTGGTTGTACAAATAATTCTCTCCTACCGTTATTTTCTTTCTTTGTTTTAGCAATTCCAAAATTTATGATAACTTAATAGAACAGGCTTTACTATATTCATTTCTTCCTGTACAGCCAAAAGGGTATTTAGTATGAAAGCATTACATCAGAGTACAGAGTATTTGTGTATTAGTATATTCTCTCTAGGAATCTCTAAGTCTTCCAGTGCAATTCTGATAGATGGCGTCCATAGAGTTGTGGTGGAGAAGCTAGAGGTTCCTAGATAAAACACTTCTCTAAGCATTTGTAGGTCCTCCAGAATGATTCTATGATCAACTTCTGGCAGATGTTGACCACAAAGTTGCACTGAAGGACCTGGAGATTCCTAGAGAGGTGTTCTGTTAGGTAAAAATAATAGGGTTTTTTTAATTGTGTTTTTTCAACATTCACCTCTAACCCCAGCTAATGTGGAGGGACGACTGTATATATCTTTCACACAGGATGGTAGCCTTAATGTGAGGGGTTTACAGTGGTTTATCTCCTCCTGATTGAATGTATTTTCCAAAAAACAAAAATACAAACAGACCCAAAGATATATAGAACAAACAAAACGCAGTGAAAAGCCTGCCAGACCATACCAAGGGATCCAAAGGCAGGATACCACAACACAAAAGACTCTACCATGAGTCCCTGCCTACTGTGCAGGCGCTTAATAACTAGACAAGTTCATGCAAATCTTCAGCCCAAAACATAAGGCCATAAAAATTTGGCTTCAGCGCAGCTTGGGGACATGGTGTTTAGATTATTTGTTTTGTTTGTTTGTTTGTTTTTGCATGTTCCCAAGCTGCACTGGCACTGTTTCTGGGTTGTCTAAAGTGGCCCAAACTCAGCCCCAGAAGGAGAGGATATTTTTCGCTCCTTGCTGTGGTCCATTTGGGACCACGGCAGGGGCTGGCATCGTGATGCCATGCTGCCAAGCCGCATGGAAGCCAGCTTTTTAGGCTTGTCTGTTTGAGGAATGTGGTTGCCATGGTCCTGGGACATTTGCCACTCCTTCCTGCCCATCTGTTTCCTTCCTGACTGTCCCCCTCAGCATAAACTGAGTTTGGTCTCCTTTGACAGACAGAAAGTACAAAGCACTACGGAGAGATCTTCTCCCTGTATGGCCAAATAGTGTAATATTTGCCACACTGCAGGCTTGTTTAGTTGCCCCTTGTCATTTGCTGGGGTTTGGGTCCAGGATCCCCATTGGATACCAAAATCTATGGATGCTCAAATTAATGCAGTGGCATCGTAAAATGGTGTCCCTTATATAAAATAGCAAAATCAAGGTTTGCTATTTGGAATTTATACTTTTTAAAAATATTTTCAAGCCATAGATGCTTGAATCCGTGGATATAGAAACCATGGATACAGAGAGCTGATTATTGATTGCATATCAGTTTTAACTCACATGGCTTGTGTTCCAGGATTCTGAAAGACACAGTGTGGCAAGGGTGCTGAGATTTTTAGTAGTGATCTGCAGGTGAAAGCAACAGCTCACAGAATTCCCCAAAAGGGAGAGAGTGGCTGTAAATTGGTTTATGAATTGAATCCTACTGTGGATCGAATCCCACTACAGTGGTCCCCCGGGTTACGAAGGTAATCCGTTCCGGATCACCTTTCGTAACCCGGAAGCTTTCGTTTCCCGGGGGACCGCTTTAGCGAACGGACAGCGCGGCCATTTAAACGGGCCACGCGGCTTTTTTTCGTTCGTATCCCAGGGGATCTTTCAGATCCCGGGGGATACAATGCCAGTCCCGCCGCCTTCAGATCCCGGGGTTTTCGTAACACGGGGGATTCGTAAGGCGGGGGACCACTGTATTAGGTTCTCTTAATTCTGCTGGTATTGATGATCCTGTCTTCCTCCTACGCACCTAAGTGAAGTCTAAAAACCTGTTCCAAAAGGCTGGGAAAACCTTTTGTATGCTTTATACACACATGAATTGCAAACAAAAATGCTGGCTTTCATACTCCCCATGCACAACTAACAATCTGAATAGCATTTCAGGCATCAGGTGTACACTTACCATCAAGGCCATTGTGATGGTGGCTGTAGTTTCTCTTTCCCAAAATACTTAAGGATGAATGACCAGGGGGAGCAAGCAAACGCTTTGCCATTGAACTCTGAAGGCATGGTGTTGACTTGATTATATTAGGTTTCATTGCAGGATGAATCTCTGTAACAAAAATAATAATGATCATCATCATAATTATTTCAGAGAATTTCAATCTTCTTCCTCTTAAAGACTTGTATATTTCTATTTGTTTGTCTGTTTTTTAAAAAGTTTCTGGTAGAAAGTGAGTAAAATCTAAAAAGATATGTGTAACATAGCTGAAACACACATGATCCTGGAGCTTAGTTTGCTTCAATCTTCAGAACGGTGTTGCTGTGAGGAGAAAAACCATTCAAGCCAATCCCAGAAAATTATTTAATGAAAAAGACTTGTTATAGACACCCTGGGGCTACTATTCTTTCAGCATTTGCTCATTTAACACTCTTATCAAGCATATTGCTTCAAAGCAAGCAAATATTTTGGGAAACACATGCATATTTAAATAGATGTTTACAGAGTTTCCAGTTTTCAAGAAAACACATGAGGGAGAATTGACTTTGGGTATTGATTATCTCTTTGCTGAAGTCACTCACAGGTTTGAATGCATAAAAATAAGAATCAGTGCCAGGAACCCCCAAGGACAAAGCCTTTGCTGGAGTCCCTAGAGACATTGGAGGAAAATACAAACAAGTTTGGGAATGTTTCTTTTTTGGACTTCCTTCCCCAAAATCCCAGCACAGACTAGGAATTGTAGCCCAAAAAGGAAATCTTTCAAGCTATGGCTAAGATGAAAAAGTTCTTATAAATGGAAGGGAAAATATGGTATGTTGCTGACCCTTAAGAATGGAAGGTAACCACATGAGTCTTGTGCAAAGAGGAAGGTGGGATATAAATTAGGACCAGAGGACAGGATCAAAATGACCGGAATAGATTAGAAAGCTGGGCCAAAGTTAACAAAATGAAATTCAACACAGAGAAATGTAAGGTACCACACTTAGGGAAGAAAAATATAATGCACAGATATAGGATGGGGGACACCTGGCTGAACAAGACTACATGTGAAAGGGATCTAGGAGTCCAAGTAGACCACAAGTTGAACATGAGTCAACAGTGTGATGCAGCAGCTAAAAAGGCCAATGCAATTTTAGGTTGCATCAATAGAAGTATAGTGTCTAGATCAAGGGAAGTAATAGTGCCACTCTATTCTGCATTGATCAGGCCCCACCTGGAATACTGTGTCCAGTTCTGGGCACCACAATTCAAAAAGGATGTGGAGAAACTGGAGCGTATCCAAAGGAGGGCGACTAAGATGGTGAAGGGTGTGGAAACCTTGCCCTATGAAGAACGCCTTAGGGAACTGGGGATGTTTAGCCTAGAGAAGAGAAGGTGATATGATCGCCCTGTTTAAATACTTGAAGGGATGTCACATTGAGGAGGGAGCAAGCTTGTTTTCTGCTGCTCCAGAGAACAGAACTCGGAACAATGGATGCAAACTGCAGGAAAAAAGATTCCACCTCAACCTTAGGAGGAACTTCCTGACAGTAAGGGCTGTTCAACGGTGGAACACACTCCCTTGGAGAGTGGTGGAGTCTTCCTCCTTGGAAGTCTTTAAACAGAGGCTGGATGGCCATCTGTCGGGGATGCTTTGATTGGGAGTTCCTGCATGGCAGGGGATTGGACTGGATGGCCCTTGTGGTCTCTTCCAACTCTATGATTCTATGATCCTACAATTCTATGATTTATTGCAGAATAGACTTCCATGCTCTTTGCTTATACTAAGTCACAGGGAGAGAGAGATAGATCTAATATACAAAACATACTAAACTCTACAAAATTAATTGTTTAGTAGAGAGATTATTTATTTGGAAGGCTTTCAGTGTGCATTTTATAACTAGGAATAAGAAAAACTTTCTTCTCCACTAATGCTAGTTTAACATATTTAGCAACTCAATATAACATGTTCCTGTCAATATAAATGCAATTTTATTTAAAAGAGTATTATTACCATTGCCAAAAATATAGGGGGAAAGATATTGTGTTCTTAAATCTAAATATAATGAACATTTAGAAAGAAATGGACCACGTCCTCCAGCTTTCAACAACCAGCAGGAGACTATCTACTCATCTTACATTGGCAATTATGATGCCACTTGACCTTCACCAACTGCAGTGTATTTTTAATCTACATTTAATTTTTAAAACCCTTTAAGCCCAAATAGGCAAATCAAAGTCAGATATGGGGGCAGTTTCCCAAAAGAGATTGTAAAATATTTGAACAGTGTATTAGAACAATATTTGGACACAAGTATAGCAGTAACCAGAAAATGTCAGTGAAATGCCTTATTGCTTCCCCAATGCCACTACAGCCACTAGTAATAAAATAAATTAATAAAATAAATTTTATCTATGCTTTAATGGAACAGATTTCAAAGAAGTAGCCATGTTATTTTTTTTGCAACATAAAAAAGAATAAAGGAGAAGAGAGAAAACATAAGGTAGCAGCACCTTTAAGACTAACTGGTTTTTATTTTATTTTGTGGAAATAAACCCACTTCTTCAGATGCAGTATCTGTACTACATCTGAAGAAGTTGGTTTCTATCCATGAAAGGTCATGCTAAAATAAAAGCTTAAAGATGCTGCCACATTCATTTTTCTTCTGCCCCTCCCCTTTCCTTTTAATGAAACAAGTCACCTTTGAACCATGATTTTATAAGGAAGACTTGTTTTCATTAAACTGTAATTAACATAGAATCATAGAATCATAGAGTTGGAAGAGACCACAAGGGCCATCCAGTCCAACCCCATTCTGCCATGCACGAACTCCCAGTCAAAGCATCCCTGACAGATGGCCATCCAGCCTCTGCTTAAAGACTTCCAAAGAAGGAGACTCTACCACTCTCCAAGGAAGTGTGTTCCACTGTCGAACAGCCCTTACTGTCAGGAAGTTCCTCCTAAGGTTGAGGTGGAATCTCTTTTCCTGCAATTTGTATCCATTGTTCTTCTTCGTGGTCTCTGTGCCTCACACAATAGGGTTTGTGCCTGCACAGAAGCTCCTTCCGGAATGCTGAAAAGCTGAGCAGATTGGCGGGAGCCCCGCCCCTCCCATTCCCTGAGCATGCCCAATCCCGCCAATCTAGCTCCTCCTTCAATTCTCTTTCGTCCACCGCAGAGTAACATCTCTTCCGGAGTGCTCTCCCTGCGACAAAAGCTGAGTAGATACAGACTCTGTCTTCTTTTACTTTATTCTATTTTATTTTATTTTACTTAGTTTTTGTTTTCTTACTCCCGTTTTTTCCTTGAGCTGCCCCCTTTTTGTTCGGAACTCGAGGGTTTTGGCCCGGACGGGCCCCTTGCGATCGGACCGGCCTTTTATGGCCGCCCCGTTCAAGAAATGTTCCGAATGTGGCGGTAAAATCCCGGTTGTGGATGGACACTCGAAGTGCATTTTCTGCTTAGGCAGTTCCCACATCCCGGAGAAATGCAAGCATTGCAAGGCTTTTAATCCCGCCATGCTTCGCCAAAGAGCGGATCGGCTCAAGGCCCACTTCTGGGAGAAGTCCCTCTCAGTTTCCCACACTTCAGAATCGTCTACGGACCCCTTGGGACGCCTTCCCATCTCTAAGTTCCTGAGAATCCCGAAAATCAAGAAACCGACCTCGACGTCGACAGCGACTTCGACATCGACAGAGGTCCCCTCGGCTTCGGCCTCAACACTTCCTACTATGTCTCGCCCCGAAGGGCAACACAGAGAACATAAGAAGCGGCTGTCATCCACCAAGCTGGAAAAGCCAAAATCAAAAAAACATAAGCATAAGGAGGTCCTTACTTCGGTTGCCTCGGCTGCTGCCCAGGCAGACCTGGCCATGTCCTTTCTGAGACAGCCTTCGGCTATTGACCTCTCTGTCCTGGCCCCGGTCACTGTACTAGACTCGGCGCCAGAGACCTTGGAACCTGCATTTCAGCCTGCACCCACCCAGGTCCTCGCCCCTACGGGGATGGTCTCGACCTCGGTCTCAACAGTCTCGCCCATTTCGGCACCGACTTCTCTACCACCAAAGGAAATCTTAGCCTCTTCGGAGTGCATTTACAGGCTGCGGTTCCCATCTCCTTCACCCCGGAAGTCTCTGGAACCGTTTGAGGAGCACTACTTTGACTCGCCCCACTCGTCGGCCTCCTTTCTGGCTCGATACCGGGCTGAATCCTATTGGAGAGAGAGCCATCCATCCTACCGCTCCTACTCTCCTTCGTATCGAGATCGATACCATGTTCGCGACCTTCACGTCGGGGACTTCTCACGATCTCGTTCTCAATCCCGATCTCCCTCTTGGTCCCGAGCCGAATACAGGGCTATATCGCCTCCACCGGCCTCGACAGCCACGGTGTCGAAACCCCCGGAATCGAGCATCGTTATGACTGCTGCGGCTTCGGCTACGATTACCACCTCGACATCGATAGCCTCCGCTCCGGTCAGCTACGCGGATGCCTCGACGTCGACATTTCTTACGGCGCCAACACAGCCCAATGTGGATCCGCATTTGCCAGCCTCCCAGTCTACGGAGGAGTCCACGGGAGAAACGGACAACCGTCCCGAATCCCCACAACCTGCCATTTCCTCTCCCAATGAGGAAGTTGAGGACCAGACACCTGGTTCGCCTGTCAAAGACCTCCACCTGTTTACTGGGATTGTCGACAGGATGGCGAGAGCAGTAGGCCTTCAAACCGCGCAGACGGTCCAGCCTCCCAGGGACCCCATCGATGGCCTCGTGGTGCACCCCCAACAACCTGTGGTTATTCCATTCTTGCCTTCTTTTTCTGATATCATGGTGGCTTCTTGGAACAAGCCCTCGACACCACCTGCCTCAAAGAAGCTTGACTCTTTGTATCGGGTGCAATCTGATACAGCCCCGTTTCTGTTCACTCGTCCAGCCCCTAATTCTCTGGTGGTGGAATCTACTTGTAAGTCTACTGGCAAGTCCCATTCTGCCCCTGTGGATAAGGACGGCAGAAGGATGGACATCTTTGGTCGCCATTTCTACTCCTCTGCGGCTTTGGCAGCGAAACTGGCCAACATGCAAGGTTGCATGGCCGGTTATCAGAGGTTTCTGTGGGATCGTATGGCTGCTTTTATACCTTATATGCCACAGGCGCAACAGGAAGCGGCTCAGGAATTTTATGCCGAAGCACTCTCCCTCATTGCCCAGGAGGTGCACTCAGCTAGACATGTTGTGGACTGTTCTGCAAAAGTCATGGCCGGTGCGGTGGCACTCCGCCGTTTTGCTTGGCTGAGATCAACTTCCCTGTCTGAGGAAGCTAAGTCCAAGATTGAAGATCTTCCCTTTGACGGTGAGGGTCTGTTTGCCGCTAAGACCGACAAATCCCTTGACACCATGGCCAAGGCTCGTCTGAACGGGAAGAGACTTGGGTTGACATCTAGCAAGCCTCCATCTGGTCGTACCTGGCGCCAAAGGCCATACGACCCTGGTTTCACCCGTTCTCGTTCTGCTCCGTCCTCCACCTATAGGACCCAGTCCTACGCTAGGAGGCCTTATAGACAGCCACAGCAGCAACAACAACAACAGCAACAGCAAAGGCAAGGCCAGCAACGTCAACAACAACAGCCTTCTAGGAAGCCGCCCTCCAAGTCACACTTTTGACGGGCCTTTGGAGGCGACACCCAACTTTCTGCTGCCAGTCACCCTTTCCTCAGTCCCCAGACTTCGTCATTTCTACGAGAACTGGTCCAAGATCACCACGGACTCCTGGGTGCTTACCATCATCCGCCTGGGATACGCCATAGAGTTCTCAAGTATTCCACCAAATGGCGTTTTCTGTTCCACTCCCTCCTCTCCTCCTCTTCTGGAGGAGATTTCCTCCCTTCTCGACAAAGGAGCCATCCAACGTGTTCCACCGTGCTACAAACACCAAGGCTTCTACTCCAGGTACTTCACAGTTCCGAAGAGAGGAGGAGGTCTCCGCCCTATCTTGGACCTGATAGGCGTCAACTCATACATCATGCTTCGCAAGTTCAAGATGGTGACTCTTCAATCCATCCTGCCATTCTTGCATCGAGGAGACTGGTTTGCATCCATAGACCTAAAGGATGCTTACTTCCACATCAGTATCCGACCGCAACATTGGAAGTATCTCCGTTTTGCTATAGATGGAGATCTCTATCAATATACCGTTCTTCCTTTCGGCCTCTCAACCGCTCCTCGAGTATTCACAAAGTGCATGGCAGTGGTCATCTCTCACCTTCGTCTCCAAGGAATAAAGATTTTCCCCTACCTCGACGATTGGCTTCTGGTGTCATCCTCCAAGGCACAACTTTACAAAGACGTCCAGTACACTTTGAACCTCTTGGTCGACTTGGAACTCAAAGTCAACCTACCCAAATCCGTTCTCCACCTTGTGAGGGTGATAGACTATATAGGCACGTCCCTGGACTCTGTGATGGGCCGCGCCTATCTGCCCACCAGACGGGCAGAAGCCCTCTGGGAACAGCTGCAATCCGTCCTGTACACTCGCCGTCCGTCTGCAAAGGACATCCAGAGACTGCTAGGCCACCTGGCCTCAACCACAGCGGTGACCTACCTGGCTCGTCTCAGGCTCAGGCCTCTCCAAGCTTGGTTCCTGGCTTCATTCGATCACCTGAGCGACAATCCATCCAAGAGACTCTCGTTGCCACCTCATATCAGAGACTCTCTCAAATGGTGGATGTCTCCCTCCAACATCCTCAAGGGGATGCCATTCCAAACGCCAGAACCGTCCAGGATGGTAACTACAGACGCGTCCATGTCAGGATGGGGTGCACATCTCAACGGCTTGTGTGTACAGGGACAGTGGTCTGCACAGGAGGCAGAACTGCACATCAATGCCTTGGAACTGTTGGCAGTCATCAAAGCCTTCAGGGCATTCGAAAATCATCTCCTCCACAGAGTTGTGCAGGTAGTATCAGACAACACAACCACTGTTTGGTACATCAACAAGCAAGGAGGAACTCACTCTCCAGTCCTCTTGCGTCTCTCCCAGCAGCTGTGGACGTGGTGCCACCATTGCTCCATTCATCCAGTGGCTATTCACTTGGCAGGAAAGGACAATGTGCTAGCAGACTCCCTCAGCAGGGACAAGGTGCTGCAGCACGAGTTCGGCCTTCAATCTCCTGACGTCTCGATGGGGAACTCCCTCGGTGGACCTGTTTGCCACCCCGGAGAACGCCCAATGCAGGACATTCTACACCAGAGTGGGCAAAGGACGAGGATCCATAGGGGACGCCTTCCTTTGCAGTTGGAGTTGGAAACTCCTATATGCTTTTCCACCCTTTCCTCTGCTCTCCAGGATGGTGGCCAAGATGGCCAGGGATGGGTCCAACGCCATACTGCTGACTCCATTCTGGCCGAGAAAACCTTGGTTCGCTCCTCTTCTTCACCTGGCCAAAGGTCAATACTTCCACCTGCCGAAGTGGCCCGACCTTTTGTCTCACTCCAATGGAGCAGTCCTACACCCAGACCTAGTCAACCTACGGACGACAGCGTGGAGGATCCAGCCATAGAGTCTCCTGACTTGCTCAGAGTCCTGTCTGCCTCGAGAAAGGACTCCACTAAGAGATCCTACACTTATAAATGGAAGCGCTTCTGTGCCTTCGCGGAGGCTAGATCCGAACCTTCCTCACCTGTGAGCCTTAGTACAGATCTCTGCTACACCTCAGAGATCAAGGCCTAGCCTTCTCCTCCCTCAAGGTCTACCTGTCGACTATTGTAGCCAACCAGCCACCTGGCTCAAGGTCAGCTAGCCTCTTCACGTCACCTACGTTGAAGAGGTTCTTCAAAGGACTACATCACCTTTATCCACCGTTGCCACCACTGGCCCCAGCCTGGTCTCTCTATCTAGTGCTTACACAGCTTACGAGACCTCCATTTGAGCCCTTAGGCTCTGCCTCCTTGAGACTGCTGACACTCAAAGTGTCTTTTCTTGTGGCCATAACTTCAGCCAGACATGCTTCTGAGCTG
The DNA here is from genome assembly GCA_034509955.1 of Urosaurus nigricauda. NCBI lineage: Eukaryota > Metazoa > Chordata > Lepidosauria > Squamata > Phrynosomatidae > Urosaurus > Urosaurus nigricauda. The sequence goes on along the minus strand of JAOEGL010000001.1, from coordinate 350,876,340 downwards.
ACAGCCCTGCGCTCGGACGAGCCTTACTTGACTTTTCACAGGGACAAGGTGGTCCTCAGACCGGACATTTCCTTTCTCCCTAAAGTGGTTTCTCCATTTCATCTCTCCCAGGAGATTGTGCTTCCTAATTTTTATGCAGATCCTTCCTCGCCTCTGGAAAAGACTATGCACACCCTGGATGTTCGCCGTGCTTTGGCTTTTTATGTTCAGCATTCTCAAGAGTTCAGATTATCCAATAAGTTGTTTGTTTGCTATGGTGGTGCCAGGAAAGGCAACCCAGGTTCATCACAGAGGTTTGCAAAGTGGATTGCTCAAACCATTGCCTTGGCCTATGAACTGGCTAAACGCCCTCTTCCGGTTGGTGTACGTGCCCACTCAACCAGGGCTACAGCTTCATCTGCTGCCTTCCTCAGAGGTGTTCCCCTGCCAGAGGTCTGCAAGGCAGCCACGTGGTCACAGCCATCCACGTTTGTTCGACATTACCGGCTGGATTCCAGATCCCGGAGAGATGCCAGTTTTGGTCGTGCTCTTCTTTCTTCAATTCTGCAGTGACCTTCCCACCTCCACAGGTAAGCTTTTCAGTCACCCTATTGTGTGAGGCACAGAGACCACAAAGAAGAAGTACAGGTTGCTTACCTGTAACTGTGTTTCTTCGAGTGGTCATCTGTGCCCTCACACAAATCCCGCCCTACCTCCCCTCGGTCAGGTCCCTGCCTTTTTGCGGCGGACTTGAACTGAAGGAGGAGCTAGATTGGCGGGATTGGGCATGCTCAGGGAATGGGAGGGGCGGGGCTCCCGCCAATCTGCTCAGCTTTTCAGCATTCCGGAAGGAGCTTCTGCGCAGGCGCAAACCCTATTGTGGGAGGGCACAGATGACCACTCGAAGAAACACAGTTACAGGTATGCAACCTGTACTTCCGCATTCTAGTCTCTGCAGCAGCAGAAAACAAGCTTGCTCCCTCCTCAATATAACATCCCTTCAAATATTTGAACAGGGCTATCATATCACCTCTTAACCTTCTCTTCTCCAGGCTAAACATCCCCAGCTCCCTAAGTCATTCCATATAGGGCATAGTTTCCAGATCCTTCACCATCTTAGTTGCCCTCCTTTGGACCCGCTCCAGTTTCTCCACATCCTTTTTGAATTGTGGTGCCCAGAACTGGACACAGTATTCCAGGTGGGGCCTGACCAAAGCAGAATAGAGTGGCACTATTACTTCCCTTGGTCTAGACGCTATATTTCTATTGATGCAGCCTAAAATAGCATTGGCCTTTTTAGCTGCCTCATCACACTGCTGACTCATGTTCAACTTATGGTCTACCTGGACTCCTAGATCCCTTTCACACATAGTTTCATTCAGCCAGATGTCCCCCATCCTATATCTGTGCATTTCATTTTTGCGCCCTAAGTGTGGTACCTTACATTTCTCCACATTGAATTTCATTTTGTTAGCTTTGGCCCAGCTTTCTAGTCTATTCAGGTCATTTTGAATTTTGATCCTGTCCTCTAGGGCATTAGCTACTCCTCCTAATTTGGTGTCATCTACAAATTTGATAAGTATGCCCCCAATTCTGTCATCCAAGTCATTAATAAAGATGTTGAATAGCACTGGGCCCAGGACAGAACCCTGAGGGACCCCACTGGTCACTTCTTTCCAGGTTGAAAAGGAACCATTGTTGAGCACCCTTTGGGTTCGGTCAGTCAACCAGCTACAAATCCATGTAACAGTTACCTCGTCTAGCCCACATTTTACAAGCTTGTTTGCAAGAATGTCATGGGGAACCTTGTCAAAGGCGTTACTGAAATCAAGAAACATAAAACAACATAAAAGCCTTTGACTTTTAACTGTTTATGTCAGAAAGATTTTTTAATGGTGTGTGCTGTACTTGATTTTATATGATTTAAATGAGCTCTAAACTGTCGAAGTTAGTATTTTTAATAATACCTTATTTAATTATTTTTAATTTTTATTATTATTAGGTTTTAGCTTTACAGGTATTTTGTTTTAATCTCTATTGTAAGTTGCCTTGGCTCTTTTAGCAGGAAAAAGATGGGATAAAAACAAAACAAAATAAAACAAAAATCCTGACTGAGCTCTTCCAAATGTATTAGTACCCCCAGAAACAAGCTATTTGAATAATTTCCATAGAAGTTCTTAACACTGTTTGCATCATGCCCATTTGGTGTGAATATGTCATCATCTTATCCCCCATTTGACTGAAATAGCACTCACCCAAATATCCAATGATGCATGATAATGATTTTCTAGTGCTTTTAATCTTCAGTGGATTTCCAACAAATTCACAGTGTCTGTCAGCATCTGGGGATTGGAGAGAGAACATTATTTTTACTTGAGTTGGAAAATGAGAACTGAGCCTAAATACCCTGATGGCACCAGATCCCATCTGATCTTGGAAGCTAAGTGGGGTCAGGCCTTGTTGATACTTCGATAAGGAACTGCCAAGGAATACCAGGTGCTTTAGGTACTATTTCAGAGGCAAAATCAGCTCTGACTATTCCTAGGCTAAGAAAACCATATAAAATTCATGGGGCCACCATAAATTTACAGGCAACTTGATGGTACATGCGCACACACAGGGAAAAAAAAGGGAAGGTTATTTGTAGAGATTAGGAAAAACAGACAAGCTGTCTTGGAAGGATGCATGTTCACCCCTGCTATTCTTTTGCTCAACACTGTGCAGCTGTAGAACTCTGATGTGTGGGTGAACACTCACAACAGTCACATGGAGGGATGAGATCTAGCAAGCCAAGCCATTGCCCTGTACAAACTGAGTCTGTGCGTAGAATCTTTTGCACCAGATTGGCAATTCATGGCAACAGTTCTGAAGACTTCAGGTGGGAAATCAAAGTGGAAAGGGGTCCTTGCAGTGCTGCCTCAAGAAATGCTGCTGTCTGAAGCAGAGCCCAGAGCCCACAAGGGATACCGCTTTAAAATTTTCTGCACTACTGAGACACCACTTCCGGCTTGCAAATGGAGAAACACGAAACATTACTTGCTCTAAGACTCTGCCTACTGAGAGTGACAGAGGTGGAGAGATATAATGCAACTTTTAAATATAGCTTGATTTAAATCTATTCCTCTTTTTATAAGATTATTTTGTGGTGGATGACTTCACTTTCTTCCTCTCCAACCTGTTTTCTTGTTCCCTCAAGCATGTAAGTAGTTGATAATATCTCAGATTATCCTTTGCTCTCTAGATAGTTCCCATGATAAAGATTCTTTTTTCCCCTGGTGAAAAACAGTCATTGTTGCTCAGTCAAATATCATACTTCCACATTTATCTACAAAATTCCTGCCTTCGCCCATCCCACCACCCATCACAGTGCTGCATATAGTAAGTTGCTTCATTCCACTGTGTGACAGAAATGGCACTTGTTTTCTGAAGGCCCCAAATCCATCGTCCACACACTAAATGAGAATGTGTTTGTGCTTATTTGGTCCTTAACCCCTGCATCAGGCTTCTAGGACTTAGGGAAGCTTTTGTGAGCAGAGGTCTACACACATAGATAACCATTCTAAGGTATCCACATCTGATCATTATGAACTAGATCTGGGTTAAGGATGTAATTTTTAATGTTTTTCATTCCTAAAAGCAGGGATGGAAAAAAAACTGAGTTTTATTCTCACTTGGCAAGATTACAAGAGTTTTTGTGGATTTTCCATTACCTCCTCTCCATGGGGGCATTTTGGGACTTTTGGAAAGAAAACTTGTGAAGATTTTTTAAATACAAACAAGTTTTTGTGCTGAAACATCAACTTTTTCTGCATAAAATGCATTTTAAAAATCAATGCTTACCAAAATAAAAACACTGGTCTTTTTTCTCCCACACAAGGATGAAACATTTTGGACCAGTTAACAATTATTTCAGATTGTTATATCTTGACAAGTGTTATATCTTGACTTTTGTAAGTGTTAGCCTCCCATTTTGGGAGAAGATGAATATAAATCCATTAAACAAATCAATAGTCCAAACTAAAGTATTCCCACTGAATCAATTGTTGAATAATGTACCAGTGCATAGGCATATCCCAATGATTCAGTGCATCTATTGCGTTTCAGCCTAATAAAAGGATTGAGATTATTTTTACATTACTTATGAAGAATGGGTAAAGTGTCCTCCAGAAATTGGACTACCTTTCCCATTGGTGCTTATGACTGGGCTCTGCTAGCTGTATAGGGCTGAAGGAAAATCCAATCCTATCAGCAAGAGGTGGACAACTTCTGAAAAGAGATCAAGGTTGCCTCAGGCAAAAATGGCTTTCATTTCCACCAGTCTCAGATACAAAAGCTGACTGCATTAGCAGTTGAACAACTTCTACACTGATGACTGAAAACTTCTGGAGAGCCAGAGGTTGCTCATCCCTACCTAGAGGCATGGTCTGACATCATCTGTCAACATGCTTAGCCCCTTTGTCTGAAAAAATGTATCCACTTTAGCTGTTTCTGAAAGAAAAGTTGTCAAGGTATCCTGCTTTAAAACATCATTGGAAACAGCTTGTGAGAAGATGATTTTTTGTGCCAGTGGAAACATTGTAGAATGGTTTAAAAGGACAACAAGTAAAATAAAAATAAAATTGTTTGAGAAACCTGGCAGTCAAGAAATAGAAAGAACAATTGGTTTACAAATAAATATAAACTGTTTTGGCTGCACATGATTTGCTCAGTAGAACATGAGCCTAGTCTATGTGGATTGCTTTGGCAGAGTTGAGCCCCTTAGGAAACACAGATGGGGAAATGCAGTTGCTTGCAGACCCTGACTGGACTGGTAGTTGAATCATACTTCAACACTGACAACAGAAAATAATATTTCACCTGAAGGTAGGTGAATACATAGGTATTATTGGACAAGGGGCATGGCCCATACACTGGCAGTGCTCAGTAGTATCTTGGCAGTGCTCAGTAGCCCCATTTATAGTGCTCAGTAGCCCTGTTTGATGACAGGACTGTCCATAGTCCTTCCTTTAAAGCAACTGGACTGTGAATATCCCAGACAGTGGCAGAGCAGAAACCTGCCATGCCTATTTTAGAAAACTCACTCTATGACCTGCCTATGGTTCTCTCAGAAGAACCACTGTAATAGGTCCAGACTCCAGACATAAAGCTTTGCTTGATGAAGAAGGCTAGGCCCAAGCTAGAAGTCAGGAGGGAAACAGTGTTGCTTATAGCCTGCATTTTGCAGTCTTTCCCAAACTTTGGTCCTTTGGATGTTTTGGATTAATTCCCAGAATTCCTGATTATTGGCCAAATTGCTTGAGCTTCTGGGCATTGGAAGTCCAAAACACCTGAAGGACCAAAGTTTGGGAAACACTGTATCAGAGCCTGAGACTCCCAGAATTCCAGAGGCTTTGTATCATCTTCCAGATGTTATTGGACTGCAATTTCTATCATTTCTCACCACTTACAGTGAACCCTCACCTTATTCAGACCCCCCCCCCACCGCATAAGACAAATTCCACGTATGATCAAGCCCCATGCATCATATTAGGCTCACCATCCATGTGACCTCAAATCTGCATATGGCGACCCAGCGTATGGCACGGGCGTGCTGTACAATGTTGGCCAAGGCTGGTGAAGGGGTGCATGTTCCTGAACTGTCCTAAACACACTGATTAGTAGGATTTTTAAAAATAAACTCAGTGTAGTGGAAATTTATTTTTAAAAAAACATGCCTAGGATAACACTGCGTGGTTGCACAATTCATTTTTCCTTCTATATTTCAAGTGAGCACAGGTCATAGTGCCCTTTAGGAAAAAGAAACATTTCTGAATAATCAGGTTCCTGGAGGTGTGATGCCATTCCAATCGTATAATTCAGCCAAAGTTAAAGTCTGTTAGGTAACCAAAAATGCAGTGTGAAAGAATTAAGGCTCTGATGAATTCTGGTCCATTTAATCAAGCTTCTTTGTAGAATTGCAAGTACAATGGCCATACTTACTGGGGATTACATGAGTTGTGACCAAACACACCTGGAGGAAAACTGATTTAAATCAATGATACTTAAAAGGCCATAGCTTTGGCTGGGCTATGTTGTTTTCTTTGTGCAGATACCTGTGTAGAGAAAACCATGGTTTTTCATTTGAAGACTAGTTGTTTCGTAAATAATGTTTTAGTTCTACAATGTTCGTTAGACTGCAACTTGAGGAAATGGACTTTTTGGATGACAGCACCCAGAATTCCAAGACCAGCATGGGAAGGTATGGTGGTTGAGGGAGTTATGGACACTGTAGTCCAAAAAATAACTCCTCCATGCTCTGGTTATGACTCTGTATTGACATAGGGGATATAGGGAATGTCTGAATTATTGTCCAGTTCCAAACTAAAGACTGTATTCATCTTCCTTGACAAAGGAAGAGCATCCTCATAAAAGAACCATCAGGTGGCAGCTATTCTATTGAGATAAATTCAGAACAGCAATAACAAATACATTAAGCCTGAGCAATCATTGAAATGTTCCATAAAAACAAGAGAATACAAACATCATCCACAATGTCACTAGAGGATCAGTTAGGAGACTGAAACAAGAAGAATGCATAGTAATGCTATTTTTAACACCTGACCCTATGTTACACATTCTGGACATATATATCTACCCTTTCCTCCAAGAGGCTCACGGTAATGTACATACTTCTATTCCCGCCAACATTTCACAGATGAAAAACGGGACACATACAGCCAAGTAACATCACAATGCAGTCAAGATGGCAAAAGTTATGAATGAGGAAGAGCACACAAGCTAGTAGGTGCTGAAGCAGTTTGCTTTTGCCTCAACCTATTGAGAACCACAAGACTTTGACTCAACCTTTTTTCCCTATTGTGTTGAGTGCAAACACCAAGAATAATAGTTGGAGATTGAAAGTGGCTCATTCAAAAAGCAATTGAAGTTGTGCAATGATACAGAATTAATTGAAACTATCCCTGCCAAATTGGAGCATTTGGTATGGTTCTCTCCCCACCTACCCACTTAGCTAACAGCTTTGTAATACAGGTAGCAACCAGCCCAAGATCACATGTTGGGAATTGTGGGAGTTGTAAAGGAATTCAGTGTAAAACTGAAGGTCCAGCATCTTTTATGAGAAACATTTGTTTCCACAAAGAATTACAATATTCCTGGAAGCCAAACCTGCTAAGGAAAAAATATTCGTTTGGATGATATACAAGTACAGAAGATTTAGAAGTTGCTTGTCTGCTAGCACTTCAACACGGCACCAAAAAGTATCAAAAAGATGCTGATTGAATTTATTTAAGGTCCATCCATAAATCATCTATCCACAAAGAGTCGTTAACATTATGATTCTGTTAGGATTATTTGGAAATTTTACCAGCATCAGACTTTCAGGTTGAAATATGGGGTATGATGGAACATGATGGAATAGCATTACATCTTTTCAGAGAGGGAATAAGTGGTTATTTTTAAAAGCTTCTTGGGCCTGTTTAAAGCTTCTTGTACCTTTGAGTTAAGACCAAAAGCCACCCCCAAATGCCTTCAAAATGCACCCCTTTCACCTTTGCCCACTCCACATCATACCTAGAAAGATATAGCCATCATTCTGCCTTTTTGTTCTTTTTAAACTTTCCATTGAAAAAGATAATGCTTTAAAGGGTTTGAAAAGCAGAACCTGTTTCTGTAACAAGTCAGATTATAGGGACCAATGTATACTTAATGAAGAAACATTAATAAAACTTCAAACTTCATTCCTTTCTAAAAAGCAAAGTGTACCTGAAAAGATTTTCAAACCAAATAACTATGCAATGAAACAATTGGAGAATGGCTGTATAAGGAGTATTAAACATTCAAGATAGATTGGTTTAATTTTCAGGAATAACCCTTTTATGGTGCTTTTGGCTAACCCAGAAGATGGAAATTCAAAACTGACTAGTCATTTTTATCTATGCTCGTATATTTCATTTTATATAATCCTATCTGCACACCCTTCCCACACAAACCTTCTAACCCTTTTAAAATACAAACACGAGCTCAAGCATCATAAAGGCAAAAATTCAGCCAGACTTGCCTCTGTGAAAATTTAAAGCAGAAAAGCAATACATAAAGTTCCTATTTCATTAAGCCAGCAGATGAAAGAAAAGAAAAAAATAGCATTCTATATTCTGTAGGAGGAAAGTGTAATTTCACTGAATCCACATACCTTCCAAATGTATAGTTTTATGTCACACGGTCCAAGTCAATATAAGAAAGAAAAGATTTGGGCATTAACCACAAAAACAATGCCAGCATCCATTATACAGTTACATTATATGTAAGCTTTTATCCTGAAGCTTACTAATACAAAAATGAAAGAGTTTTAACTTTTACCAATAATGGCAATTCAATAAATGGGCACTTACACAAAAAACAAAATGTGAGGAAAATGAATCTTGAAATGGTAGAGACACAATATGCCCCCAGTCAGCCCTCCACCCTTGTCCCTTCGGAAGTAATCCCAGAATAACACAACAGTTGAGAAAGGCTCAAAAAGGAAAGGAATTCTCAAGGGGCCATTTTGAGCCTCCTGTTTTTATAATTAAGGATTTCACTGATTTCTAATACAAAATAAAATACTTAATCACCGTTCCTGGATCCACTCACACTCCCAACATTGCTCTCCCCTTCCTTCCATGAAAACCCATAATTTATAGCAATAGTAAGTGCATTTCTATACTGCTTATAGGTGAGCAAGCACTCCCTAAGCGATTTACAATGTGTAAACCAATTGCTCCCAACAGGCAGGGTACTGATTTTACCAACTTAATATCCATATATTTATCCATAATTATGATTAACTCTATAATATACAGTTTGTTCACACTTGTAGAACACGTACGTTGGCAATATCCAGCTCGCATAGGCTTCATGCCCAAGGGGGAGGTGTGAGCCACCCATGCCTCCTGGTCAATGTTATGTCAGAAAATAAAGGCATTACATCCCTCCACTTGATTTTCTTCCTAGGTGCAAAGACCTTCAACAGGGTGCATTGGGGCTGCCTACATCAAGTACTTAAGTCTTAACTGCCCCAAGTAAACAGCTGAAGATTTTTGAGAAATGATCTAGTCTAGTGGTTTCCGACATGGGTCACCAGATGTTATTGGACAGCAACTCCTAAAAGGCATGACCACTGGCCATGCTCACTCGGGCATGTGAGTTGTAGTCCAATGTATGGGACTACTCTAGGTAGATATATGGTTAACCATGTCTTAATACGACAAATGCTATTTCAATTGGGTGGCTACCTTATACATGAGAGCTGAAGGCCCATGTATTTAATTTTTGTTCATTCACATAGAATAATATATGGATACACATAGTGTAGTATAGTGGTTTGAGCATTGGAGTATGACTTTAGAGACCAGGGTCAGAATCCCCTCTTGGTCATGGAAACCCACTAGGTGAGCTTGAGCAAGTCACACTCTCTCAGCCTCAGAGGAAAGCAAGAGCAACCTCCTCTGGACAGATTTGCTTTAGGTTCAGTTTGTCAGAAATGACTTGAAGGCACACAACAAAGCTCCCTGCTGCATACAGTAAACCCTCAATTTTTATTTGTTTGTTTTGGGGACATGGCACCTATATAGAACAAATATTACTTAGGAGCATTGTAATGTAAAATCTCACAATTTATCTGGTAAACAAGTCTCAAAGTTTCCAAATGCAAATATGTTATTCTCTTTTCTATGATACAATTGCATGGTTGAGCTTGTAGTTTGATTAAATTTATTAAATTTAAATTTATCTTTTTTTAAAATATATTTTCTTTTTAAAAAAATCTTTATATCCATAGAACTTTCCCTGAGAATTTGGATACATGTCTGAAAAGATATAGGCAAAGAAATGTTTCAGGCATATAGAAAAGTTTACTCCATGTCTCTGCCTTTTCTCCATACAATTTGTACAAAATTTGGTTTAGTTGAGCATATATCATCATCATCATCATCATCATCATCATCATCATCGCTGCAATCTCTTGTCCCTGGATAGCTCTTGCTTAGCCACCAACATACTGATTATTTTGACAATCAAGTATGACACACAAAAACTTCACACACATGAAATACACATCCTGTTACTAAATCTTCTCCATATTCTGGATAGCGCTCCTGAAACACAAACAATCCACAAACATTAGGAGCTATTAGCAACCCCAATACATTTTTTATGAAGGCCAGCATGGTAGCATGGCTTACTTTTTCTTAACCATTGCATCTTGCTATTCTGTTTGCAAACTACCTCTCTATAGAGCTAGGGTTCATAGAATCATAGAATCATTGAGTTGGAAGAGACCACAAGGGCCATCCAGTCCAACCCCCTGCCATGCAGGAACTCCAAGTCAAAGCATCCCTGACAGATGGCCATCCAGCCTCTGCTTAAAGACCCCTAAGGAAGGAGACTCCACTACACTCCGAGGGAGTGTGTTCCACTGTCGAACAGCCCTTACTGTCAGGAAGTTCCTCCTAATGTTGAGGTGGAATCTCTTTTCCTGCAGTTTATATCCATTGTTCCGCGTCCTAGTCTCTGCAGCAGCAGAAAACAAGCTTGCTCCCTCCTCAATATAACATCCCTTCAAATATTTAAACAGGGCTATCATATCACCTCTTAACCTTCTCTTCTCCAGGCTGAACATCCCCAGTTCCCTAAGGCGTTCTTCATAGGGCATGGTTTCCAGACCCTTCACCATTTTACAGAGTGGGAAAAATCTTTGTTAAGTACTTGGAACATGTGAGATGTAGGCATGGCAAATTATTTTGAGTTATTATTGAACCAGCAACAGAATGGCTCAGCATGAATATTTTGCTCTACAAACGTGTAACACATTTTAAAAGTTCTACAATCTAATCACTGAGTACTAAAATGAACTTCCTACAGAACAATGGTTAGCTTGTGCCAGGCATATTCTAATCTAGCTGCATGCCATTTTCCACTACCATTTTCTTTTCAAGTTACATTGTTCATTTCTCTATAAAGGATTCATAACACGGACACCAGCAGCCATACATTATTGCTCTCAAATACTGAACAAAAATGGCAGCATTTTTTACTAAGAAATAATTGCCACCATGGCCCTGAATATATTTATGAGGAAGTAGTTGCCACCAGTGTCAACATAAGATGAAGATCTTTGTAGTAGTTTATGAGCAGTGATTCCCATCTAAAAGCGCTTCATTGGACTCAGTTTTAAAAATACTGTTTTTCTTCAGAGTCGTGTTTAGGAAGGGGGATGACTGCCATTTTGAAGTGCAGATGGTATGCATGGTGATGACTGGCTATCACCTACGTTCCACCCAGAATTCCCTGGAGCAATTTTAAAACAAGTAACGTTATGACTATTTTATTTAAAAAAATAAAAATCCTATGGGATAAGAACTGACATATGAGCACATGTAAACCCAAAGCCAACATGGTGTAATGGTTTAAGTGTGGGATTAGGACTTTGGGAGATCAGGGTTCAAATTCCTGCTCAGCCATGGAAACCCACTGCGTGACCTTGGGCAAGTCACATACTCACATTCTAAGAAAACCCATGATGGATTCACCCTATGTTTGCCATAAATCAGAAACACAGCAACAAGAACACTTAGGCCTTCTCATTACTGGTATACAGACTTGTCATTTCTTTTGTGAAGCCAGAAGAAGGTGAGACTTTGCTGTAAGTGAAGAATTTTTGTGAATTTACCTGCAGATGTTGCTTACGTCTGGCCCCACCCTGCATTAATTATATTCTAGTTTTGCAATGTATCATTTCCAATACAGCTCATTGTCCACAAAAGCATATATTTAAAAATGTGTACAGGAGACCATTCTTGAAGAAATGTTTTACAAAATAACCATTCCCAACCGGCTGCTAATCAAATGTTTCAGACCATAACCACCATCATCCTCAGTCAGGATGGTAACTGGTTGTCCTGGTGCCAGGTAAGCATCATATTTTAGTGCATTTGAAGGACACCAGATAGTGGAAGATTGTTACAGCTTCTTTACTGTTAACTTTGTTTTTGCACAATTTTCTCCAGACTGAATCATTTCCACTGGGTCCTTGGTCCAACACTAGTTCCAGCTCTTTAATATGCAGTTTCATTCCTTTCATCTCCTTGTTCTCTCCCATTTTATTACTGTTCTTAACACTGCTCTTAACCTCATTCCTCAATGCAACATGTCTGTTTACTTTCTCAGGCAGATTCTTTGGCAGGACACGTAAAGGGAATTAAGGAAACAAGCATAAGTAGAGGTGATGGCAGACATACTTTTGCCCTTGGTCCTGCAAGATTATTCTTAAGATGGTATTTTTGCTTAATGAGAGACTCTTAACAAAAGACCACATTTCATTGGTAACACATATGCTTTACAAGCACAAACAATCCTAGGATCAAACCTCCAGCGTTTCCATTTTTTTTAAAAAAAGAGAAAGTAGCAAGGCATGTGACAACCTTTGCCTGGAACCTTGAAGAACTGCTGCAAGCCAGAGACCTTACTGGGCTGTCTGACTAAATATAAGATAGCTTCATATCACTCATTAGTGAGACATTTCATTCTCCAGAAACTTTGGATTACAACCTCCACAAACCATTACCATTGACCACAAGTGATGGGGCTAATGGGAGTTGTAGGTCAAAATATCCAGAGGTTCAAAGAATCCCCAATCCTAATATAGATTCATCTTTCATTAGTCACAGGTCAAGGTATGATCCTACACGATGTTCACTGAGCTTCTTTGCTGCCCATCACACAAGGCCTTTGGTTGATCCTTAAGTCATACTGGAACAAACAAAAGTCCTATGTAGACATAGAATCATAGAATCAGGAAGAGACCACAAGGGACATCCAATCCAACTCCCTGCCATGTAGGAACTCTCAATCAAGATATCCCTGACAGATGGCCATCCAGCCTATTTAAAAACCTCCAAAGAAAGGGGACTCCACCACACTCCGAAGGAGTGTGTTCTACTGTCAAACAGCTCTTACTGTCAGAAAGTTCCTCCTAATGTAGAAATGATTTATTGTTCCGGAACCTATTCTCTGCAGCAGCAGAAAACAAGCTTTCTGCATTCTCAATACATCATCCCTTCAAATACTTATACAGGGCTATCATATCACCTCTGAACCTTAACCATTCATACCAAAATGGACAACCAAAAGCCTGCAAGAAACCTAAAGCAGGAGTTGCATGAAATAGTACTTTTCAACTCATTTCTTCTAGCAACTAGTATTCACAAGGTTACTGCCTGTAACACTGGATACAATTAATACATAGCCACTGGATTTAATAGCCACTAATAATTTTGATCCCCTTGAATTTATCTAATCCTTTTAAAAATACTGCCCAAACTGCACCACACCATTACATTTTGCAGTTTTAAACAATGTAGTCTAACCAACTACTCTGTGAAGTACTTTATCAGTCTTGAAATTCCAAGCATTCAACCTTCCTTGGGTGACCCTGATGGAGAATATTTTCTTCTTGTCCACTTTCCCCACACAACTTATGATTTTATTTATCTTTTATCACAGATCCCCTTTTCAGCCTTTTTTTATGCAAAAACATTCCAACATTGCAACTCTTCCTGATAAGCATGTTATTGTAAATTACTGATGGAGAATGTGTAGTATGTGGGCCCCTAATTTTCTGCCCCATTTGGGGGCAGATTTTCACCCAACTTCCAATGCCAAAATACAGCTTTTCCCCCCACCCCAATTCCCTCAAAACCCTTATACACTCCAAGACCCACAACTTCTCAGAACTGGCAGATAGCAGCAGCATGGCTCTATGGTGGTAGAGAGGTCATTGTTCCAGGAGCCAGTTACTATTGAAACACTGCAAGGGCACAAAACAGAGCTCTTTTTATTCTTTATAGTTAGTTTAAAATGGCTATGGTGATTCAAAATGGATTGATGAATAAGGAGAGGCAGATATATCCATGAAAGCCAAGATGGTGCAGTGGTCTGGATGTGGGAGTAGGATTTTGGGAGACCAGCATTCAAGTCTGCTCAGCCATGAAACCCCACTAGATGATCTTGAGCAAATCACACTCTTTTATACTTAAAGGAAGGCAATGGCAAACCTTTTCTGTTAAAAACCAAACAAAACTGTAAGAGGGTATAACAATCAGTCAGAATTGAAGGCACATTAACAATACACATCCATGTAGTTTCTGCAATACCAGAACTACAGTAGCCTCAGGGCAAACTTTGGACTTACGTTTGGACAACAACTCCCAGAATCCTGCCTCCCTCTCCGGCCAATAGTTACAATTCTATGTTGTTGTTGTTTTAGTCTCCTCCCTCCCCCTAGTATATAAATGATTTTTTCAGTGCTATACATTTGGAGGATGGTCAGCTTTATAAATGTAAGCGATTTGAAAGATGAGACTGGAGACCAAGCAAATGATCATGAATGAAACTGGAGTAAGCCATGTTATGTTTCATGTACAAGAGATGAGGTTTGATCGATATATAAAGATATATAGAGTTCATCTTTTATGATCAGCCAACTAAAACAACCAAAATCAATTGTAACAGATTAAAATATTATACAAAAAATACAATAGCCTAGTATGGATCTTGATACTTAATTTTAAGGACCTATCTGCATTTACATTCAGCAAAGTATAAGAGTAGGACTTATACTTGTTAGATATCATTGTATGAGTTCTGCAAGGTCATGATCATCATCCCTCAGGGTACAGTTAAAAAACTATTAAAACAGAGAATGTGAAGCTATTAAATGAGCATTAGCACATTATTGTTGATTGTCCAAGACACTAAGGCTCATATTCAATTATTAATCTCAAGTACAGTCAATTTGAGCCTTGGTAATCTTCAAAACTGGGCAGAGGATCCTATAATGGCAAACTACTCATGTAATGGTATGTCACCTAAATACTTTCACATTCTTCAGGTTCGTGGAAGGAGGTAGTAGCAGCAGTAGCAATGCAAAAAAGGAGGTGACCAGCTGAGTCACCATTTCCTTTTTTTCCTTTTTCCTTTTTTGAATGCCTAGGTCCTCAGAGACAAAGCACTACAGGAGAGATGACTTGGATAACTGCGTCTGCTGTCATGTAGGCCATTTTCAAATCTATCCCTTTTATAGTGCTTTGTAGGGATGCAGTTCTTCACTAATTTTATTCTCAAAGGAAGCAGAGAGTAGCCATTTTCTTCTTGCTGTGAGTCTTCAAAAACCATGCAGTTTTCAAAGTCCATTTGCAAACTGGGACTTATCTACGCAAAAGTTGCATGTGGTTGATTTGCACAGAAAACAGGAAAATAAGTCTGTGTAGAAATGCTGTTTTCTGCATACACAAAGATATTTCCTTGGTGGGAAATGAAGGGTTTTGTGGGCAACCCAACCATGTGCAAACCATATGCAAATAAAGTCCCGAGCTGAGAGCTAGTGTGACGTAGTGGTTTGAGTGTTGGACTATAACTCTGGAGACCAGCTCAGCCATGAAACCCACTGCATGACTTTGGCCAAGTCACATGCTCTCAGACTCAGGAGAAGGCAATAGCAAACCTCCTCTGAACAAATCCTGCCAAGAAAATCCCATCATAGGTTCACCTTAGGGTCGGAAACTACTTGAAAGCAAACAACAACAACAAGTCCCCAATTACAGTATTTTCTGTGCAGGAAATAGTGATTTATCCACAGAAAATTAATACTTCTTCATATAATTTTCTTTGTACACAAAATGCTGTTTTATGTAAAATTCCCAAGTGCAAATTTTGTTCATACTAAGTCCTGAACCCTGACGATTCTCCTCTAGGAGTCTTTTTGTCAGTATTTCTTACACATAATTTTCAACCATGGTTTGAACAATTTCAAATATTCTTTCTACCCCTAGTGTCTTGGCCTTGAGGACCCCTCAAAGCCAGGAAATCTACAAATATGCATCTAGGAGGTGAATGCCTCCTTTTTCAGCTGCTGCTGTCTCTGCTACTGCCATACTCATCTTTTCCTTCAGATTAACTATGTCAGCAGATATAAACAATCTTACTTAGCAAGTCAACAATTATGTAAATATCATGGATTCAACAAGTCTGCTTTAGCTGGGTAACTAAACACTAACTAAACTAACAAATAGGGTATAGATCAGTGGTTCTCAATCTTTGGGGCTCCAGATGATTTGGACTTCAGCTCTCATATTTCTTGACCGCTGGCCAGGTTGTCTGGAGATCCTTGGAGCTAAATTCCAAAACAAATAAAAGGACAATAGCTTGGGACTACTGGTATAGACTAAGAATGTGTTATACATATATTACTTTGTAGAGATGGATAATTAGGAAGAATTTTTGATCCTGGACATGGACTACACGTCTGTAGTGCATTAGAAGTGATGTTCTCATTGTGGCAAGATTGGAAGCATTTTTGCAGCCATTTGGAGGGAGAAAAAGAAGGAAACCATGTTTTCAGGAGGCTGAGAAAGGTTTGGGGTGTTTTTTTGGGGGGAGGGGTCAAAATCAATTGAAAATCACCTACTTTTTTAAGCAAAAAAAAAGTGCTTGGGGGCCTTGGCACTTCAGGGACCAAATATATCCCCTGGGTCACAGTCTGTGTGTTTCCTACAAGCCACATTCTTCCTCCGCCTTTCAGAAACTAATTGTTTTTCTAATATTTTAAAAGTTGCATTTGGTTTCATTCTTATTAAGTCACAGTAGTAAATAATAATAATAATAATAGTTTATTTATAACCCACTTCTCTGTATAACACTCAGATTCAAAGGCAACATGAATCCAAATTACAAGATATTGCAGAATAACAGTAGGAAACTGTTGGAAAGCACTCACACTCTGTTGGCTTCTCAGGAGTATCCAGTAGGTCACTATGTGAAATAGAATACTGAACTGGATAGGTTAGTTATCTAATTCAGTAGGGTGGTTCTTGTAGGCTAGCATATCAAAAGCTTGTCCCAAACTATTCAGATTTTCAATCACAGACTCTCGCTCAAGCACTGAAGGGATATGACAATGTCAACATTGCCACAGTACCTACATTTGAAATGCAATCTATTGAATAATGGCTGGTTTGGTGACTAGAGCTGACTCATTAAATAAACTGATGAATGAGTAATCAATGGCTGAATGAATGGTTCTAGTCTACTCCAATATATCCTTGAAAGAGCATATGCTCTGCATTCAAAAGGACCCAGCATAAGGTAAGTGTTGAGGGAGCTACACAGACATAAATATATACATGCATACAAGCAAATTGTACTATCTTCTGACAGTGTTTGCATTTGTAAGGACAGTGGGTCTGACAACTGAATTCAATTTCTATTCCCATCTAGTGGAGCTCCATTAAATCAACTGCTGAATGGTAAGCCAACACTTATGCAAATGCCATTGACTCAACGGGTCTACTCTAGTAGGGACTAGCAACTGGATTTGGAACTGAATGTTGAACCAACTTCAGCATATCAGCATCTTTCATCAAAGACTATCAATGGGATAGCCAATCCAAGACCTATATCTCTGCAGCAGAAGATCAGCAGACTGCTAGGCATGAAGTTTTATTTCTAATATCTAGCACTTTCATTTTAGAGTAAAAATAAATCCAACCTGGATAAAATAGATTTCATTCTATAAAATAAGCATACTTGCACTGACAAAAAAGCTATTTTTTAAAAAAATCAAAGTGTGAAAGGTATTCACTGTGAAAACAGAAGATTCATATAGGTGAAAACAAAGGGGAAAGTGGGTGAAACAGTGGACACAATAAAGCCCCCCCTCCACAAAGGATATGCTCACTGTTTTTGGTTTGTTTTTTTGTTTTGTTTTTTGGGTTTTGTTTTTGTTTGTTTTTTTGAAAAAAATTAAAAATACGGTGGGCCCTTGGTATCAACTGGGGTTTGGTTCAGACTCCCTGTAGATAGTGAAAGCCATGGATGCCCAAGTTCCATTAAATACAAAGGCACAGTAAAATGGTGTCTCTTATATAAAGTGGCAAAATTTGCTTTTTGGAATTTATATATTTTTTGAAATATTTTCAAACTGTGGATGGTTGAATCCGTGGATAAAGAATCTATGGATACAGAGAACCAATTGCATTTATTCTCTTGATTCAACTCTCCTCTCAGCTTGGTAAGAGAAATGGAATCTATATCTTTTGTTGTAAAAAAAAAGTTACACGTAATTTTTTTAGGATGAAACAGAAAAGATAATATAGGCCAGAAATACAATCTGTTCAATCACATGCCAATCACATTGCCCCTTTCTTACCCAGTAATATATGTAGTCATTTAAGCCATTTTCTGACATCAGTTTCCCCAAATCTAGCAAGCAATGTGGGCTTGGGTTGGGGGATCCGACTGCATAAGTAAACAGTTTTTCTGTTACATGGGAAAGAAAGAGGGATTCAACATACAGATGCCATTTTTGACAAATGCTCCATGTCTTTTATTTCAGCTTTCCCACCCAGTTGCTAGCATTAAATATTATGCCTACGGTCGCACCAACATCATCAGTTTTTTGTGGATTTTTTTAAAAGAGCAAAATACCTTTAGGTTTTTTAGGAAAAATGAATTTCCTCAGCTTTATCACAATACATCTTTCTCAAAAAGTCTTTTGTGCATGATCATTATGCTATCTCAATGCAGATGGACAGAGTTTCAGTCAATGGTGTATTGCATTCAGCTGGAGTGCTGCAGATGTAATCTAGCCTTTACTTTCAAACATTTTTCAAGGCACGTTAAGATTGATAATACAATTTAAAATCACATTCATATTACACCAAAAATATGTTTTGGGTTTTATGACATATGGACTGGTTTTCTACCAAATAAATTAAAGGTGAGGTTAAAAAAAAACATGTAATGGTAGCATATGAGGTAGGCACACAAAGCTATGATCATCTGTTAATATCTGCTTCGGAAACCTATTTTATTATTCAGTAGTTATTAAGCTTATTTCTATAAACACAACAGTTGCAGTAAACTTTCTGTGGTGACAGGCAAGAAAAATGAAAAAAAAAAGATTTTCTTTAAAAAATTAACACAAAGGGATCATAGACAGAAATGTATTTATTGCAAAACAAACAAACAAACAAAAAAGACGACAGAAAGTGGTTGGAATAATGGCACATTAAACTAAGAATTTAGAAACATCTTACATTCTGCCCTAATGGCAGCACAGTTAATTAGGACAAAAGGTCTTCTCGCTGCTCGTTTCAGCTGTAGGGTATTTCTGCAGACCTGGCGGGCGAGTTTAGTCAAGTATGTTGTATGAAGGAAGAAAGACTGGCGTGTCTTCACAGCAGATTTTGGACTGCCAGTGTTCCGGACAGGTATTCCTTGTGTTGCCTGTCGAGACATGTGTGTTCTGACACATGGCTCCTGCAGGGAAAATAAAAACAACAACAACAAAAAATCAAACTTGTGTTATTGTGGTACTGTCTCCCTGTACATGGCTGACCTCTCTCTCACACACACACCCATCTCCAAACACCAGAAACAAATATGGCCATTTTTCTAGCACTACCATGTAAATTCTCTTCTCATCACCAGAAAGAACAGAGTCGCATGGGAGAGAGAAGGAAACCTACATTTCATCCCCTCTTCCTTCACTGTTGCATTTCCTCCAAGTGCTGCCAGTTGTTGAGGAAAGAAAAGGAAAGTGGTAGGGGGTTTAGGGGTCATTGGTGACAATTCTGATGAATGAAAAGGGCTTGGAGAGATGGAACAGTTTTCTAAAGTCATTTTGAAGATTGAGCAGAGAAAAGATGTCCAGCATCTACAAGTAGATTCCTAAAAAACATTGGTCTAGCTCCTATTGGCTCCATAAATGTATTTAAATCAACAGAAAATGGTGGCAGCTATAACACATAGCAACTGCACCATTTCTCATACAGCTTGGTTCCACATCCATCCATCCTGGGAGCCAGGTATTTGAAGAACAGGTGGCTTGGAGCCAAGAATTTCCTCCTCCCATCACTGCTCCCTCCCTCTTCCTGCTCAGGCACAGAGTAATGCTCCGTTCATTAGCAGTGATATATATATCACACACACACACACACACACACACAGAGTACTAACTCCCCCCTCCCCCAATCAGTGGGACTAGGATCTGTGGTTTCATGTACACATGTCCAAAAAAATAAGTTCACTCTAGGCATTTTCTGGGTTATCCAGAGTGATTCTACGGTATTCTTATGGTGGGAGTTGACCAAAGTCACACTAGAGGACCTAGAAATACCTAGAGAGATACTCTCTCTAGGAATCTTTAGGTCCTCCAGTGTGACTCGACTCTATGGTCAATTTCCACCAGAACCCATTCATTTCAATAATGTTCACTATTATTTACAGTTCCAAGTTTCCACGGTAAGTCCAGGAATGTATCCCCATGGAGATGGGGGACATCCTGTAAATACACAACTGCAGAAACACTATTTACACAGCACTCACTTCTGGCCCTAAGCACATAGATTGGTTCTCAAAATACCAATATATAAGGTTCAGAAGTCATGTGCTGGTTCTTGGACAAATATAACTCAAAAAAGAGTACACCATACTTTTACAAGGAGAAAAAAAAAGAACATCTACAAGAGTCAGGTTTGAAAGATAAAATATGTTAGAAACCACCAACACTGAAAAAAATTAATGGTAAAATTAATGGTAATTAAGTAATTACAAAATTGTTCATAACCAATGAAATTACTCATCAATAATAATAATAAAAGATATTGCAGTTGCCCTTCCTAAGTCACAGATCTGAGATCCACAACCTCAATAATCCAGAGAGGGGTGACCTCCACTATTTTTAATGGGGTGTGCACCCAGTGCACACACAGGTATGCACCCCATTCAAGCCTATGGGGCTTGAGTATGTGCGAGCCTCTGTTTGCACAGGGGTGGTGGTTCCAGAATGGATCCCCCGTAAAAATGGAGGGCCAACTGTACTTTAAACAAAATGAAATTCAATACAGAGAAATGTAAGGTACTGCACTTAAGGAGGAAAAACAAAATGCATAGATATAGGATGGGCGACACCTAGCTGAAGGAAACTACGTGTAAAAAGGATCTGGAAGTCCCAAGTAGACCACAAGTTGAACATGAGTCAACAGTGTGATGTGGCAGCTAAAAAGGCCAATGCTTTTTTAGGCTACATCAATAAAAGCATAGTGTCTAGATCAAGAAAAGTAATAGTGCCACTCTATTCTGCTTTGGTCAGGCCCCACTTGGAAAACTGTGTCCAGTTCTGGGCACCACAATTCAAAAAGGACTTTGAGAAACTGGAGCATGTCCAAAGGAGGGCGACTAAAATGGTGAAGGGTCTTGAAACCATGTCCTATGAGGAAAGACATAGGGAGCTGGGGATGTTTAGTCTGGAGAAGCGAAGGTTAAGAGGCGATATGACAGCCATGTTTAAATACTTTAAGGGATGTCATATTGAGGAGGGAGCAAGCTTGTTTTTTGCTGCTCCAGAGACTAGAATGCGGAACAATGGATGCAAACTGTAGGAGAAGAGATTCCTGCTACTACAGTAAGAGTACACACACTCCCTCAGGAGTCTCCATCTTTGGAGGTATTTAAACAGAGGCTGGATGGCCATCTATTGGAGATGCTTTGATTTGAGTGTTCCTGCATGGCAGGGGGTTGGACTGAATGGCCCTTGTGGTGTCTTCCAACTTTATGATTCTAGCCCTGATTAGAATAGACCCAAGTTATCAATTGCTGAATGGTAAGCCAAAATTTATGAAAAAATCATTGATTCAATGGTATTTTATTTGAGACTAGAAACTGGATTTAGCCCATTAGGTTTTCCTTCAGAATTAATGTGTCTAAAACTGAGTTGTACATATTATAATCACTTCACTGTAAATAATGCTATACCTCTGTTGTTTGACTAGGAGAATATCTGTCTTCACTTGTCAGGGTTGGCATTTTCAGGCCACCGTATTTCTTCCAATAAATCCAACATGGTGCACATAATCTGCACTGCATATTGGGTGGACCCCAAGAATACCACTGATGAGACTGTGTAACTAAAAAGGAAAAAAAAATTCAGGTGATCTATACAATACTAAATAGCCATCTCCCTGTTTAAACACATATATAATTATTGTAAATTCACACTGATACAACAAATATCATATACGCAATAAGTAGGTTTGCATATTTTTGATGTTGTAAATGTTAAAATCTGTGAGCCTAGAACATTTTATATTTAAATCAATTCTATCTATAGCATAACATGTGACCCAATAATGGAGCAATGTGCAGCCCCACCCACAACCCCTGACAGACCAGTGAATGAGAGAAAAGACTACAGAGAAATATTGATATTACAGTGTTGCTTTTACTAGTACTCCGACACCAATCTTTATCAGGGATCAGATGGGGCAAACTAACGGGCAATTTAGCATCCCCTTTCCTAAGTGATTCCAAAGAAGTCAGGCACACTGCTTTCACAACTATCCCAAAATGGGAGAGGAAGATGCTAAAACCTCCACTTCCTCCAGTAATCTCATCCTGATACATATAGATGCATGTACGTATCATTTGAACACTTGTGCCTCTTGCATTGTCCACACCTCTACTCAATGTTCCCCCTCCAACTCCATGTGCCCTACCAAGGGAGGATAACCCTCCCTGTTGCCTTTCCACATGAGACAAAGACATTTTTATTCAAGCAAGCCTTTGTTAAAAGCCATCCCTTGTTTTAACTGTATGGTTTCTGCATTTTCCTTTATTGGTGTGTTTTTAAATTGTGTCACACTCTTTTTTATTCATTTTATTTTTTAATTGTGTTTGCCATATTTAATTAAAATGCCTCAAGTCCCATTCAAAAGGGAAAGGTTGGAAAGTAATCAAATAAATAAGACAAAAGAAGCCTGCCAACCATGTATGATGGTCCATCATGGACTCAATAAACCACCTGTTTCCATATCCTGCCTTGGACTACAAAAATGGAGGTGGGATTGTTAAACATCCTCAGCATTCAAGTTGGTGATCTACAAGTCATTCCAGCTTCATGTGAAGCAAAAGCCCTTCACATTCTACATACAGTTTATGGATATCCTGACCCTGAGGCCTACATGGCCTCTGACATATGCATGATACTTCTGTGTAAACAGACAAATTATTTAATCCAGTGGAAAACTAGCTTGCAGTTCTATACATTGATGCATGAATGTAGCTGTCCTTTTTATTTAAGGAATCTTCTTGTAGAAGGAGGGTGTTAGCAAATGCACATTGGAACATGAACTGCTTAATCAGAGATACATTTTGACAAATGCACAATGAGGGAGGGAGGGAGAGAGAGAATGAATGAATGAGTCTTACTATAGCAACTTTCACAGGCACGGCCTACTAACGAATTCTGGGTCTGATGAGGTGCTCCAACTGCTCCATTCATGGTACTTGGTTTTCCATTATTGCTGGATATTTGACTGGGATTTGGTTTGTTGCTTTAAATTGACCACACAGATATTAAAAACATGAATCAAATAACAAAACTAGCTCTTAAGTATTGTACTATTCACATCACTGCTAAAAACAATTTCCAAATTTTCTCCATGGAAATGAAGCAACAGTGTTTCAAATGCTCAGATTTTCTCAGAGCCTTGCCATTTGGCATCACATTAGTCCCTAGAGAGTTCCATGAAGAACACCCAGGTCTCTGAACATATTCACAAACAAATGCTGCAGTTGCTTCTAGAAAACTAAAAAGTCTTCCTCAAAACAGCAACAATCAGTAACCTGCTGTGGATTAGTGCAAATCACATGTCCACCTATGACCCTAGCAAACTCGTATGCAAATCACAGTCTTTTATCATATATGAGAACCCTGTATTTTAAACCTTCCTACATAATTACAAAGTATTTAACTAATCAAATATCAGGGTCACATTGTCCTGAGCTTTAGTTGCAATTTTAAGAGATAATAACTTCAATTCAATATACAAATTATGAAGAATTACTGCTGCTATAAAGAACTTACTTTTAATGAAAAATACATGAAGAATTACTGTTACACTGAGAGGGTAACAGAGAACATAAATTGAAATCTGGCAGTAGATAACTGGGAAGTTTTGCAGTAAATTGACTCTCATGTGTTTTTTGTTTTGTTTTTAAATAACAAATGAAACGATTGCCCACTTCACCAAAATGCTATTGGTAAAAAGAATAGATATTAGATAGATCATAAAATAACCATGTTTTTGTATATGTTTACTAATGTTTCAGTATATCTACAAATCCACACTGTTTTTTAATATTTTGTAAGTCAACTTGAGACCAAGTACAGTGGTTCCCCGGGTTACGAAGGTAATCCGTTCCGGATTACCTTTCGTAACCCGGAAATATTCATTTCCCGGGGGACCGCATTAGGAGACGGACCGCGCGGCCGATTTAAAGGGGCCGCGCGGTTTTTCTCCTTCGGATCCCGGGGGATGTTTTTTGGTCCCCGCGGTTTCGGGCCCCGGGGATTTCGTTCCCCGGGGGATTCGTAAACCGGGGGGACCACTGTATTGTGCAAAGGATGGGATATAAATAAACAATTTTGATACTGTTTTTGATTATATGAAGGACTGTGAGCTGACTTCAGGTATAGTGCTCAGTCCAGTTTGCTGAGTTCAGTTATTTAACTATACATATGTAGATAATTGTGTAGATATATGTCATTTGCATCTGGCTATGCTTGGTAGATATATTTTACTGTAAAAACTCATTGACCCAAAAAACCTAAGTCAACGTATCCATCGGTCAATGTAATCATTGTAAGTACCATCTTTAACTCTTATTTAAAAAGGAACATCCTACTGGTAAAAGGCAAGTGTGTACTGTAATCTGTTCTGTACATAGTAAAATTGCAGCTTAAAAAAATAACAGAATGAAATCCTATCTTGTAGGAGAATCAACAGAGCATAAGGTAATGTACATTTCCTTTAAAAAAAATAAGTTTCACATCTATGTTAAAACTTTCAAAGCTTGAGTTATACAGTAAATGTCTATTCTACTTTACTGAAGAGGCTGGTTTGATAAATGGTAGCAAAAATGTGGCTAATTCTTAACAGTGAACATTTTGCTCTCCCAATTTTTACAGCAAAATATCATAATGTTCCATGGAGCTAATTCTCTGTAACTGTGCACACAACTGCAGCTAAAAAGTTCCATAATACTGTATTACCACTTCTACATCAGGAAATAACTGGAAAACTCTGACTCACAAATGTCAGCATAGATATTATTAGATTTTACCCATGTGATTTAAAGCAATCTAGGCTTTATGAATGGTTCTCCTTTGCTTTTTCAATAAAAAGTCAGGTTTTGTTGTCTGTATATTATGATTATTTTTACATATTAAATGCTTGCTGTACTTACTAGGTTGGTATGTAAACTTGTTTCAATTTGCTTTCTGCTTCAGCAGCTTTTAGACGTTTCTAATAGAAAAGATGGACAAACATAATATTGCACACAATGTTAATATTACACCTCCATACAGTCAACCATACCATCTTATTCAACATCTAAGATCTGCTTTGGAGATCTGGACTGAGATGCCACTATGTCAAGTGGATGGCAGCTGGAATATAAGCATTTTCTGGGATGGTTCCATTTATAGATTCCCTTTTCTAACTCAGATTTGATCTTGGCATGGAGGGACTTGTGTGGCACAAGATCAAGAATGTTCTATTCACTGATGCATTTGATACTTGTTTTATTCTTACCATACCTCTCTGTTTTTATCTCAAATGTTATATTACACTTTATACTCTAACTGAATATTTAAATTGCTTTGTTTAAATATTATACACAAGACTTGACTGTTGTATATAAACTTTCAAAAAATAACCAATGCAATAAATCTCTAAGAATCCAAGACAATGGTATATGACACTGGAGCTGTGCAGATTGCCTCTGAAGGGGCAGCCTGCAGCTGCCTACATCTTCACCAGATCAGGGCCACAACAACTGCCCCCATGGCCCTGATTTGGCCTTTCAGCGGCGCAAAAAGGAGCCACAAAAAATGTCTGGAAAGGCTGCTGTAGTCACAGCTTTACAATACTTCTTTGGTGCTGCGTCATCTAAATGCAGTGCCAGAGGCCATGCGCCATGTGATGCAGTGCGTGGCATCACGCTGCCATGGGGCCAGAGTCGGGGTGTGTGTCACGTCCCGGTTCTGGCCCCAAGCTGGTCTGTACAGCCTGATGATGATGATGATTTCTTTCCCACCTCTCCTCAAGTCTCAAGGTGGAATACAGCATGTTAAAATACAAAACATAATTTAAAATGTATAAACCCAGTTAATATACAGTTAAAATACAATACTATCAAATCATTAAAATACACTCATAAGAGCTCATATACAGATTAAAAAGTCACAATTTAAAGCCAGCAGGGAGAGGTATGTCTTTATTTGATTTTGATTTTACTTTGGTTGTGAGTTATCAACATCTCAAATTCAATTGAAGAGATCACATACCAGGAAAGGGAACTACTTTGGGTGGAGGGAATTAAGGACAAGGACCTGTCCACCTGTTTGAGAGAAGGGAAGATTGCCAGAACTCAATATAGTGTGTTAGTATTTATTAACTGTTAAGGTGAGGGGCTAAAGGATGTGTTTGAAGGAGGGTGAGACCGTAGAGAGCACTGTTAAGGAGGAGCCCTGGTAATAGGGAATACAATGGCTTGTATGATCCTAACTTTTGTGTTCAAAAGTGGTGCAGTGGTTAAATGCCTGTACTGCAGCCACTTACTCAAAACCATAAGGTGGCGAGTTCAAGACGAGCAAAAGGGCCCAAGCTTGACTCGGGCTTGCATACTTCCGAGGTCGCTAAAATGAGTACCCAGATTGTTGGGGGCAAGTAGCTTAAGTTGTAAACCGCTTAGACACTGCTTAGGCGGTATGAAGCGGTATATAAATCAAGCTGTTTTTGTGTGTGTGTGTTTGTTTGAGAAATGATAGGAACCCCAAATTGTCATTCAAGCTGGAGGGATAATCTCAGCTCTGCCCTGTGAGGGTCTCTATGGGGGAGGGGAGTAGAGTTGCTGTGATCAGTCATGAGCCCATTCTTCTGATCAGTTTCCCCATCCTGCAGTTTGTTGGATACAAGTGAGTTAGTGGCATCCACTAACAAGTTAGATATTACTGTAGTTAGATGGAAGTTAGATGGAAGGTGTGATTGCACACATATGCTGCAGAATTATGTTGTGCACTATCTCTGCTTTCTAGAGCTAGCATACTTTTCCACAATGCCACCCACTATTTATAAGGCAACAATGCGGACCAAATTTCCCCTTAGCTAGTCCATTCTTTGAAAGGTATTAACTAAGGTAAGTGCTATCTACAGGCAAACAGTGACTTGTCAAAATAGCATGTGATGGAAATATTCCCAAGTTATATCTTTAATGCAACCTAGTCAAGGAAATAAGAATAATGTGGAGTTTTGCCTTTTGTGTTTTTGAAAATGTGTTTGGAAATGTATCCCAAAAAGCCAATTAACAGTCAACAATCACATGAGGAAATCTTAATGAGATCAAGAGGATTAGAGAAATTAAAATCAAGGGAAGAAATTCTGAAAGACGATTCAGGACTTAATTGGCTAAAATATTGGCAAGTAAAAGAAGATTTAAAAAATGATATGGATAAGCAAGGAATAAAAAGCGAAAAGATTGACTTTGATAAAATAATTAAGGGGCATAGAAGACAATTAAGAAAACTTATAAACTTTTGTTAGAATTGTAATTGAAGAAAAAGTCAAAACAAATATGATTAAGTGGGCACAAAATATTGGGAAAGAAATACCTCTTCCTAGTTGGGAAAATGTTTGGAAAAGAAATCTACACTTTTTACAAAATGTAGTAATTTCAAATAAAATTATTACAAACTCTTTTATAGATGATACATAACTCCAACCAAGATAGCAAAAACAGGCAAACGTGAAAATAAGAACTGTAGGAAATGAAATGACAAAGTGGGATCCTTGTAAAAATTCTGGAAAGCAATACACAAGAACATCACAAACACACTAAAAAACCCATACCATTAAGTCCTGAACTATTTTTGTTAAATATAACTGATACAATACTTGATAATCTAGTACAGGACAACGTGAGCGTACTGCTTTACATGATCACTGCTGCTCAAATATTGTATGCGAAAATAAGTCAAACATAATACCAACTGTAGATGATTGGACCCAAAAATTGAATGACTTAGCCATATTAGATACTTTATCAATGTATTCAAGTAATAGAACAACCCAACAACATGAAGGAAAATGGAAAGAGGTAGCAAAATTGTGGGAAAACAAGACAATATCATAAATATGGGAAGATGGATTTAGCTCAATACATTTTATTAATCTTGAGTTAGCTTATGTACTCTACTTGTAATATGGATGTAGAAAAATTTGAATGAAGTAAGCTGTATTTGAATTACTGCTGAAAATAAAAAAAATATTTTAAAAAAACAGTCAACAATCACTGACAATTTAAGACAGAGATGGGCAAAGTGTGGCCCATTAACAACATGTAGCTTTTGGACCCCAGTTGTGGCACTTGAAGTCCCCCATTAATCCCATCCCAGTATTTCTAAAATCAGCAGCAATTTTTGCCTCCCAACACATGAAAACAAGTGAAAATATCGTACTACCTCTCAAATGCCTCTTTCCTTCTGCAGTGCCTCTGAGCATGGCAACAGAAAGTGATATGAAATTCTGAGAGCAACTGCAGAACATAACAAAGGGTTTTTGGACTTGCTGGAGAGGCATGACTAGTGGGGGGCATGGGTAGAGAAATTGGTCCCTGATGCCCAACCCCTGATTTAAGGGATAGGAAACAAATTACACTAACCAATTACACTTTCTCTGAAGATGCCAACCACAGATGCTGGTGAAACGTCAGAAAGGAACTCTTCTAGAACGTGGCCACATAGCCTGAAAGTTCCACAAAAAACTATGGATGCCAGCCATGAAAGCCTTTGACTCCACAAATTACACTAAACTTCAGATTTCTCTGCTCCCATTCTGACATTCATGAGTGAAACTGGAACAGAACAAACAGAACTTGTTGCATCTGTTATATCTATATAGCTGTACAAACTGCCCTTTGTTCTATATGAAGTTAGCTCAACAATTGTTTTAGATCAAGGTGATCAAAGTTCAGCATTCCTTGAGTTGCTGGGCAGCAATTCCCACTGGCTTTAGTCAGCATAGCCAATAGTGATGGATGCTGAGGACTGTAGTCCAACAAGTTCTGGAGGACTACACTTTTGTATGCTCCTGTTTTAGAACTGAGTTTCTTAATCAGCGCTGGCTAATATAATGAAAGCAGTAAGGGAATATTATTATTATTATTTATTTTATTTATAAAGCACTGTAAATTTACACATAATGAAAAAACCTTCCCCTCCTCATTCCCTCAGCATCAACCTCTACTCTACTAAAACCCTGGGGGGGGGGGGGAGAGAGCTCTTTGGGTACTCTGGATTCATGTATTTCAATATCCATAATTTCTAAATTCCTTCATGTTTCACTGGGTCCTTTAGAAGAAATTATATGCCATTTCAATTACTATTAACATCCTATGCAGAAAAAAAAAATCAAGTTAGCACTTTGTGCTATTGACTGCGACTGTCACATTACATTGTGAGATCATCACACATAATAATCTAGCATGTGGCTCCATGCCAATTCCTATTCTGATGCATCCTCTTATTGAGATTTTGTAATATTTAAAGTTACATTATCTTTTAGGCATACATCTACCAAGACAAATTCAATACTATGTTTTTATACAATATGTTTATGACCGTGGTTGACTTTTATAAATTCTCTCACAAAAAGGGAAACAAAATTACCTGCTGAATGTATCTGTCTGTGGTTTTCCACATGTAATAATATTCAATGATGCTAGTCAGAGATTTCCAAGGAAGCTGATGAATATTTTTGTTAAAAGAGAGAGAAAAAATATTTAAAATTCTCATTTCTGATATACATTTTATTCATTTAAAATATTGAAGCAAACAAAAAACTACACTATCATTTGAATCTATAATGTGAGACAGTTAGAACTCCCCCCCCCTTTTTTTTTTTTTTTTTTGCTTTGCAATGCAAAATCTTGCTGTTAGTAAAAGAGATCAAGAAAACATAGGCTCTAGAAAAAGACCTGGCAAATCTAATATGGATGACTAGTATGGGAACAGAACCTTGAGCAACATAAACATTTGGCCGGATACAGCAGCTCTTCTTACAGTATTATGTTCTCAAACATTTCTGCTTACTTCATGGGCTGGGTTTATTAGAGTGTTTAGTCAGACAAACTCTGACATCTTATGGCCTCTTCCTCACAAGACCTGTGGAGGGCACTGGACTTTAAGATGTGTAAAAAGCATAGTTTGGAAAAACTGCTTTTTGGATGATAGCACCCAGAATCCTCATTCCAGCATGGTTGGGAAATTCTCAGAGTTGTAGCACTGTTAGTGCTGCTAAAACAGAATCTTTGCCACTTCTATTGAATGATTTTTTTTTCAAATGAGTTACGCTGAACCTGTAACAGATTCTGGACTGCATGTTGGTGCTAATTTATCATAAATCAGTTAACAAAGCCTCTGATAAAGAAGCTCCTTTTAACAGTCTTTTGACAACTGTCAACCCTGTCCTCCTTGCTCTCTGTCTAACTGGAAGATTTCTTTTTAGAACTGAGAGGATAATGAGCAGAACTGGAAAGGTTTGCTTTGGGGCTGCCGTAAGTCAGAAACTACTTGAAGGCACATAACAACAACTAGAGAAACAAAGATTTTCAGTTTGCAGCAGCATGTCAACAGTAAACAATACAATAAATGTTGGGCTAGGAAAGAAGGAGCCTTTACTGTAACTGCTTCTACTGTGTGTGTGCGTGGGAGAGAGAGTGCTTGTCCAGCAGCCTCCAGAATCCTTTACTGAGTATATGCAAACAGAAAAACAGAAAGAAAAGGGCAAAGCAGTTAAGCCTGCCTTACCACCCCCACCCAGACATGTTATATCAAACATGTTTTGCTAGAACATGTTGAACTACTCTTCTTTTTTGTGGTGTGGAGCTT
Organism: Urosaurus nigricauda; assembly: GCA_034509955.1. Classification (NCBI taxonomy): domain Eukaryota; kingdom Metazoa; phylum Chordata; class Lepidosauria; order Squamata; family Phrynosomatidae; genus Urosaurus; species Urosaurus nigricauda. Next base: position 350,845,322 of record JAOEGL010000001.1, on the reverse strand, counting down.
ATCCCCATTCTTTCTGTGCTTTTTCTGCTTTTGGTACTTTTTGTTGTTGTTGTTGTTAAAGAAGAAATGCACAGGAACACACCTATCCCATTAATATATCTGCATTATCAAACAAAATATGATGCTGTTTTTTCTAAACTTGAAGCAGGAGCCACTTAATTTGTTGAACATGAGCAGCACATTTGTGTTCTAGACTTGGAACTGAAAATAAAGCATTATTATTAACAGCTGTTTCCTCTGGTTTTCCATGCAACTGGGAAAGCAAGGCACCACCATCCAATTAAATGAATATAAAGACTATCAACATCTAACTGATGTTCTCAACTGGTAGAATCTATGTGTCAAAAAGAAGAAAATTTATATAGGTGAGTGTTGAAATCAAGAAAACATTTACCACCTCTCTCAGAATAACATGTACTTGGAACAAATTAGAACGATATGAAAGCAATGATAGAAATATTATCTCATGAGCCTTTCCCACACTTTCTCCTGGTGAGGTGCTGATGAGATGGCAGAAATCCATGCAATATGATCTGCTTCCTTGGTTGCTTTACTTCCAACCACCCACCCAGCTATATCAAACTGTACACCAATCAGGAGGGTGTGTGTGTATCATTTTGCAAACAGATACAAACATTTTAAGAGCAAATAAAAAGAAAACTTCATCTGACTATATCTGACTACATAACTATGTGGAACAATTTCAAAATGGCAGTTTCTGAGTCTGCAAACTAGCTTCCTTTTTAAAATGGGAAAAATTCAATCAGGAAAACATAATACATGTCCAATCAGAGTGCCAAAGTGCCTGACCATTGTACACATAAATAACCTATTTGAAAGAATTCCCAAGTAACGTATAGAAACTTAAAGCCATGTTTTAACTTGGTACCACAATGAAGCCAGCATAGATGCTAATCAGGCCTCCAATGGGAGGGCATTATACAACCAGAGCATAGGATCAGCAATGGTACTGTCTCACATCCACTCAAATTGCATTTTTCCAATTGGTGGGACACAGAGTAAGTCCCTCAGTCAGTCTGACATATAGGGGGAGAGATGGTCCTTGAAATATCAAGGTCCCAAGCCATTTAGGATTTTAAATTACATCACCAGCACCTTGACTTCAGACTGGAGTGTCTGGGCAGTAAGTGCAGTCATGAATTTGACCAGATCTGCAGAATCATGATCTGCAGAATCATGCTTTGGAATATTTACACATTTTCATCTTACTTCTGTGAGGTTAAGATACAATATTCTACTTCTGTTGTGGTTCAAGTCAGTTCCGACTGATGGTGACCCTAAGGCGAACGTGTTGTGGAGTTTTCTGGAACTAAGAGTATGTCACCCAATGGGTTTCCATGGCTGAAAGGGTAATTGAACACTGGTCTCCAGAGTCATAGTCTGGAGTATTCAAACCACTACACCACACTGACTCTGATTCCATAGCATGCTTTAATCAGATATTGATTAAATTATTTAATCTTTAGTTATGGAAGAGGATGGAACAGGACAGCTGGATGGTTGGGTTCGTATATACTTATTTAATAGAAGGCTTCTGAATTTCACATTTAGAGAACTGAGTGGTATCTTTTCTTTTCAATGTAATGAACTATAATCATTAGTTGAAACTAACTAGGACAGGTGGTATTCAGATCAATTTTGACAGTTAAATAGATCTTGTTCAAAAATGCTATAAAAAAAGGGTGAATTTTGTGAATGTAGAAACTTCAATATAATTATATTTAATTTTTTTAATAAAAAATAAAGCACTGCAAAGGAGTACAGGTCTAAACTTTATCCTTGTAAAACTTTCTATACAGTGTTCTCACATCAAACGCAGCTTTCAGCTGACACTGAAGCCATATGCTGGAAGAAGCAATGGCATGTGCATCACTCTGCAACGCGTGCACGAGCCCCATTGTTTTCAATGGGGCTCGAGTATGCACGGTATTTCCCTTACACAAGGGGTCTAGAACAGATCTCTGTGTAAGGGAAGGGCTGGCTGGTACTTTAATTTATGACATTAATAAATACAGTCACCCCTTCTCATCAGAAGAGCTTTGGTTCTAGACCCTTATCAGAAGAGCTTTGGTTCTAGACCCCCTCCCCACCCATGGATACTAAGAAACACGGGACATCAAGTCCCATTACTTTCAATGGATACCGACGTTAATGTGGCTGCATTGGCGCAGCTGTATGCATACCCTGCCACTGACGATAATGGCGAGAGGCTATCCGCTGACCACAAATGGATAGCCTGCTGATACAGAGGGCCAGCTGTAATTTGATACTGAGAAACTGACTCGGTTTACAACAATAAGTCTTGTCATATGTGCTTCCTCCTCACCCATCCCTGGGTGGAGCCGTTTCCTAGCTTCTTAAACTAGAATCTCTTTTGGCATCTCAACCAGGAAACTGTGGCTCAAGAGTTGCTTAATGATCTGAAAACAATGACTGCAGCAACTCTAAAAGATGAGTTTGGGCACACAGATGACACTACATTACTGAAGGAGTTTTATTTTCCCTCCAAAAAAAGAAAGCTGGCCTGTAAACACATATGACTATTTTTTTAAAAAAATGAGGGGAAACTGCCAAAGCAAAGAGCACCAACTCTCCTACTCATGAGTTTTTTCTCTTGTTGGCTGTCTACATTTGGCTTCTGATACCTCATTACGCTGCAGGCAAGTCAATTCTAGAAAGGAAGGATACCTAGGGGATGGGGGAAGGTGTGGAAGAAGTATGATCTGGTCACTAGCCCTATTAGCTGTGAGGTCAGAAAGAATGGGAAGATGCTGACAAGTCCCCAAGAGAACTACCATGAACCAGGAATGGCAGTGAAATAATCAAAAGATCGAGACTGGTTATGTTCCCAGATATACCAAAATCACCCCTTTGATCTCATGGAAAAAGGGCAACTCTGTGTCTAGATAGACCAGAGTCACAGTTGCAGAGTCCATGTGGTGCCATTGATCGTCTTGGTCCTTAACACACAGGATTGCTGTTGGTCAAGCAGGAATTGATCTTTATGGCAGGACTGGGAAATGGAGACATAGGGACTTGACAGACAGGCAGCTAAAACCTGCCCATTTTTGCCCCTGGTCGGTGCTATGCCAGCTGCACTACGTGGCACCAATGCACTCCCTAAAAAGAAGCCACTCTAGGCAGCTTCTTTTAAGGGGCATCATAATGGTGCTCATGCGCCATGATGATGCCCCTTTCAGTGAGCACAGTTTGGGAACTCCGACGCCAGCACATCATCATGGCACACCCTGTCTAAACAGGGGCAGGCCAACATAGAATCATAGAGTTGGAAGAGACCACAAGGGCCATTCAGTCCAACCTCCTGCCATGCAGGAACTCTCCTTCAAAGCATCCCTGACAGATGGCCATCCAGCCTCTGCTTAAAGACCTCCAAGGAAGGAGACTCCACCACACTCCGAGGTGCATGGGCACCATTAGTACATGGTGCACAGGCACCAATAGTAGGGCTGTGTGTATGTGGACGTCCAGCCCTACTGAGCCCTACTTTCAGGCGCAGGCCAGCACAAAGCACCAGTCTGTACCGGCCCATATTCTCAGTTTAGCATATAAAGCTAACTTGTTCAGAACTAGATTATTGGTCTGTATTATCCCTGTATGATCTTTTTCTGTCTAGTAGATCTCTCACATCTTCAGGAAAAGGTCCACACTGGCACTACATCAATTTAGAATAACATACAGTACAGATGAGTTTGACATAAATAGCTTATGATTTATTGCCATGAACTATGAGTCTTCTTTAGATATTTACACCTCTCCCACACATAGCTCTGAGTCTGCAATAAATAAATGTACTGATACATAATTTAACAACAACAACAATAACAATTGCATAAGGAACAGAATAGTTTTTTAAAAAACAAGACTTAGTGATTTCTACTTACAAAGTCTTGTCGTATATCATTGAAATCTTTTCCATATTTCTCTAGTGCTTCTTCAAACAAACTGGCTTCTGAAGCTGACCATTCTTCCATTTCATCTCTACACAGCACAGGGCCTCCAAGTGGAACCAGGACACTAATGGCACTGCTCAGATCATAGTTATGCTTATGTAATGTATCCATTGCGTGAAACTAAGAAGGGCAAGAAGAAGAACCCATTAAGTAAAGACATGCCAATAAACAAAATTAAAAAACACTATACAGTGGTCCCCCGGGTTACAAACCCGGAAATCTTTCGTAACCCGGAAATCTTTGTTTCCCAGGGGACCGCTTTAAGGGATGGACCGCGCGGCCGATTTAAAGGGGCTGCGTGGTTTTTCCCTTTTGTACCCCAGGGTTTTGTTCGGATCCCGGGGGCTGTTTTGCGGTCCCGCCGGTTTCAGCTCCCGGGGATTTCGTTCCCCGGGGGCTTTGTATCCCAGGGGACCACTGTATCTGATTTGCTGAATTACAAAAACTGCTGCGAACTTTTCTCCTCACAGCATTTGTTACCCCACTGCCATAATAAAAAATAATATTTTATTTTTATCCCTCCTGCCTGATAGGATTGAGGCAGCTTACAGTAAGAGTAAAGATACAAACAGTACAAGATAAAAACCATTATCCCTCCTACCAACACAACATTTTAAAAATCTCCTATCACAATAAAATAACATCCAATCATTAAAACAATCAGACAGCAACAAAGAGATGGGTGTCCTGGGATATTCCACATGAGGGTTGATATCGATGAATGACCAAAGAAGAAGCTAGGAAACAAGAGCCATGGGATAAGGCTGATGGTATTCAGTCCTCTGGAGGACTCCATGCTCCTCAGCCCTACTTAAGTAGAACTGGACTAAAGTCCTCTCCACTACCCACAAACACTGCCTTCATTTGCACAGCACTTCAAAACTGCAGTTTAATAAACCAGTTATGTACGCTGCTACCACACACAGACTCTTCACTCATGGTTCTCTCCAGCAGACAATGTAACCAGGAAGGTGACAGATATCTCAACCATAACTCATGGTTTGGACATCATGTAAAGCTGCCCCTGTAATGGTTGATTTATACATTGCAACCAAGTAGGAGTAGGAGCAAAGAGTTTGTGTGCATGAGCATTTTACTTATTCACACCCTAATTTACTCACCATACATTTTGGCTTAAAATGTTTTTTTCCTTCTTTGTCACAAAACAAATGCAGCTTAAGCACCCAATTCTGAAACTCTTAAAACCTGGCCAGAAGACGTATATTCGGGGATATCAAATGATGGGGAGTTCAGGGGGAGTATTACCATACCTACTGGTCCCACCTAGTTCAGACCTGAACACCATGACTGTGTCTTCTCCACACAGACCTTCAGTATATATACATACATAGGCACTGTATGGAAGCCTTCATCAATGTGTCATCAGGAGCAGAATACATTATTCTATGTGTTTATTATCTCTGGACTCTTATTTATCTACAGGAGGTTACAGAAAATATTGTTTAGCACTCTTAAACCTAGGAATTAGCCCATCAAGCAGGATGCCTAAAATTATATCTGCATTTCATTTTAAAATCTTATTTGAAAAGGGTGCTTAGGAATGGCAGAGTGAAGTACCACAGTATCCTCATTAATTAAAAAAAGGAAATGAATGCCAAGACTAACAAAGTTAAAACTGTTCAGAGTTACTGAACAGCCAATCTGTCCGCTACCTTTCAGATAAAACAGCTCAGATTTGTTCTAAGTTGTACACTATAGTTGATACTGGGCAGTATGGTCTGAACAACAAATGGGTGTTAGCAGAAGTTTGAAAACAGGATGCTACTCAAAGCATTCATTTGTAGGTATTTCAATACTTCCAAAGCCTTACTTACAGCAAGCAAAGTGGTGAATGATTGGGCTCTTAATTTGGATTAATGCATGATTATCATCAAATAATAATAATAATAATAATAATAATAATATAACAGCAAATGAGACACGTCTAACATGTAATAATTACACAGGTTAAAATAAAATTAAACTATCCTCAAAAATTAAACCAGTTAAAAATCGTAACTTTAAAAAACAACACATAAACAAAACAGAGACAGTACAGTGCAATGTTTTAGGATCCAGTTCAATTGAACAGTCAGCTTTCAATGGCCTACTAAAAAAATTTAAAAGTCTTAATCTGTTTGTGGGAGGGTATCAATTTAATCTCTTTGGGAATGGAGTTCCAGAGCCTAGGAATAGCCACTAAGAAGGCCCTCTCTCATTTTATCAAAAAAGGAAATCATCCCCTTCTCTAAACAGAGAGGTGAAAACTGAGAGCTTAGTCATTCCAAAAAGAAGCAGCAACCTCCTGTACTCTCTCCACTGTGGTGCCACTTCTAGCTTTTTTAATGTCTGGGCAGGAGAATAGTGGCATACTTTGGCATCGTTTTCCTTTACTCCATCATTTACATTCAATTTATACATGGATTATAACAAAATCTATAATTCTGGCCCAAACGCTGCACTCAGTTTATTATACATGAAGTAAAATTATGGTCAAGTATATATAGTAATTACTCACCAGAGTGATGTCACGGGAAGCAGCAGCAGCACTCATATGTAAGCTAGGCTGCCTGACAGAACTGCTGCAGTCAAGAGCCCGGGCGAATGTTCCAACCGCACTGAATAAAGGAGAAAAATACAAACAAAGAAATGAAGAAAATCTCTAAGGAAATCATGAAATACAATCATCACATATTCAGTCGCCCTTCCTCATACATACTTTACAGTTTCTTTGCATTCATATTAACAGTACAATGCATTCTTATAAACACTTCATAACTATTTCACAATGGTGTGTTTAAGACATCTGCACAATACAAAAGATGGTTCAGTAATGTAATTACAGAAGTATTGCTATACAGATTTATCAGGGAGTTAGTCTCAATGAGTACCATGGGAGTTACTTCTGAGTAGACATGTACAAGATTGTGTTTTAATAAGAAATCTGCGGTTCAAATTTGACACAATACAGATGTTAGTAATGTGATTACAGCTTCTATCCTGTAGTCAGCTATTTGGGGTTATTGTTAAGGATCTCAGTGGAACTTCCTTTTAATATGCACAAGATTGTGTGTGAATCAGAAGGAGAAAAAAAAGATGTTTAAGTGCTGCTTACAAAAAAAGAAAGAAAAAAGATAGGAATCTAGTGATTTAGTGTCAGTTTTCACAAGTGAGCTTATGCCTATACATGCATCTCAATTTTTAAATGATCATAGAAGAAAATTGACCTTAAAACACAGTTGACATTAAACAATTTTATTAAGCAGGCACTGTCAAGTGGGAAACATTACAAAAGATGCAATCCCATATTCACTTGCCTAGTCACACTGAACCCGATGGAACTTATTTGTGACTAGCAATGCTTAAGGTTGCCCTATAAGAGGGAATTTTTCACAGCAAAATATATTCATGTATCATTTCCATACTTGATAAACTATTAAGCAAAGGTGTAGGAAGAGAGAATACTGTGAACAAAGTAAATTCAGTTGTTGTTGCTATTATTATTATCATCATCATCATCATCACCACTACACACACATTTTATGTATGTGTGTGTTTTAATATACAAATGGTGTGTGTGTGTGTTGTTGCTATTGTTTTTGTTGTGTGCTTTCAAGTCTTTTCTGAGTTATGGCGACCCTATCATGGGGCTTTCTTGGCAAATATATATCTTTATCTACATATAGATATATAGAGATAGATACATAGCACACACTAATTCCTTAGTGAGCTACTAGTCGTTTTTAAAATCTTTTTGCAATTTAAAAAACCTAAGGCTAATACTTAAGTATAAGCCTTTTTCCACCATATTGAGACAGAAAAAAATAGCATGTTAAGGTATTACTGAACGTCATCCCAGCTGCATGGGCACAGCTTATTTATGAGTTTATCCTGAAAGAATACTTAATGGTCCAATCTATCAAACCTGCCCACATGGTTGGACCTTTAAAATATTATCCCAGTAGGGTGGGAGTCAGTAACTGTCATGCCCAGCCTGACTGAGGACTTAGAAGAGGAAAGAGAAGTGTAGGAGTCTGACCCTTGTTGTGCCCTGACAGTGCCAGTAGAGACTGATGACAAAGAAGATGATCAGGAGCCCAGCATCCAGACAGCAGACCCCTCTGGCCTTGAGGAGGAGAAAGAGGCTAACTTATCCATGCCTTCTTACAGCCAACCGAGATCTGAAAGGGCGGGGCTGCGGTGGTCTCAGAGGCTTTGTATGAGATACCAAGCAACTAGGGATCAGTTGCACCAGTGAGAGCTAGAGATAAAAGCTTGGGAGGAATGCCAGAACCTTTGTCAGAGGTTAACTATTTTCCCTGGTGAAAGCACCTTGTTCATGGACTCTCTTGTTGACTTCCTGGATTAAATGTTTGAACTTTGAACTGACCCTTCTGTTTGCTGGAACCCTTGACCCTTTTGGACTGCTTGACTACACTGATTGTTTGACCCTTTGGCTTGAACCAGGACTTTCTAAGAACATTATTTTTGGAACTCTACATTTTACTTTCCCTTTAGTAAGTCTGAAGTTCAAGACTTGCTTTATCACATATGCTGCGTTATGCTATTTTGCTTGTTTTGTGATCATTTTAAGCTTATTAACAGCTGCTGGCTGCTTTCCCGGACACTACACATAAGCAATTCTTGCTTCTGTGAAGCCAAAATAAAGCAGGCCATCTTGGATAATGGGTATTAAGTATACATATGAACCAAACCACCGCCAAAAGTGTTTCAATATATCAATTTTCTTTTTAACCTAAAAGCATGATTGTAGAAAACTTGAAATTTCAAATTATATTTCCTTTAGATTTTAAAAAAAGGATTTGACAACAACATCAGGAACACTACAGTACTTTCCAGCTGGTAGTTTGCATTTCAAGCTAACAAGACTATTAATATCACATACTTTCACCAATTTACACAACTAAACATGGCAATCTGCTATGTATTTTCATCAGTGCTCCTTGTTTTAAAAGGATTGGAAGTGGGGAAATTAGCTGGATGACCACCTCCACAACAGAGGTTTGCTCTGTTGCAGCTATAACATTCCCCTCTCCATCCTTGACCGAGACTTGCATTTTAGCTATACAGTACTTAAATTCTTAATGGTCTCTGAGGCTCTGGAACAACCAGGGCAACTAAGCTGGCCCCTGTTCCTGTTGATTTTTCATCACTTGGTAAAGCCAGACAGACATGCAGAGATATGGATATACAGATAGGAGTTTAGACAAGTAAATGGTTGATGATGGCGGCTTGTTAACGATTAGGTGTCACTTTTCCCCCTACTAATGTGGACAACTGACAAGGGTACAAGGGTAGCACCTCTCCTATTTGTGTATATTCCCAGAACTTAGTGGTCCAAACTACCCAGAATGGAGCAAATAAAACTAGAAGCAAGTAAACAGAATTAGAATGGAGCAAATGGGCATCTCCAGTTTTGATCAGAAGCTATAAGGAGGGAGTAATACCATTTAAATTGCCAACTATGGCCTCAGGGAGACTTCTGGAGTGTGGTTGACCATATTTAGGCTGGGTCAGGGGGGTCTTTTGGTACATTTAGGAGGAGTCTAAGGAGTGTACTGGGGACCTGCAGAAGTTAAATGTGCCTATCCTCATTTTTACTGGCTTTTTATTTATCATAAGCTTCTTTTAAAAACTCCTTCTTTTGAGGTCTTTAAACAGATGTTGGAGGGCAATCTCTTGGGATTGCTTTAGCTGGGTATTCCTGCATGGCAGAAGATCAGACTAGGTTGCCACTGCAGTCCCTTCCAGCTTTTATCACCCTATGAATGGAACCTTTCAACTGGACAGTTTAGTGTCTAGCTTTTGCTGTTGTTCACTGCCCACAAGTTGATCTTGACTCATGGTGACCCTATGGGTGAGACATCTCCAAGACCCTCTGTCCTCCACTCCACTGCTCTGGTTAATTCTTGTAACCCCATAAAACCCATGACCTCCTTAACAGAGTCCATCCATCTTGCATGTGGCCTTCCTCTCTCCCTACTTCCCACCAACTTTCCCAGCATTATTTACTTTTTCCAAAGAGTTTCCTTCTCATGATGTATCCAGTATGACAGCCTCAGTTTGATCATCTTGGCTTCCAGGGAGGTTTCCAGCTTGATCTGCTCTAGGACCTATTTGTTTGTCCTTTTGGCTGTCCATGGGATTCTCAGCACTCTTCTCCAGCACATCTCAAATGAATAGATTTTCTTCCTATCTTCTTTCTTAACTGTCCAGCTATCCCATGCATACATGGTAATAGGGAATACAATGGCTTGTATGATCCTAACTTTTGTGTTCAAAAGTGGCACAGTGGTTAAATGCCTGTACTGCAGCCACTCACTCAAAACCATAAGGCGGCAAGTTCAAGACCAGCAAAGGGCTGAAGCTCGACTCAGGCTTGCATCCTTCCAAGGTCACTAAATGAGTACCCAGATTGCTGGGGGGCACATAGCTTACAATTGTAAACCGCTTAGACACTCCTTAAGGGTATGAAGCGGTATAAAAATGAAGCTGCTTGTTTGTTTTTGTTTAGTTGTATATCTTTCCATTTTAGAATCTTCTTCTAATTATCTGATTGCAGTCCCCATTTCTATCCACGTTTGATCCCAGGTATGGGAATTCTTTTACTATTTCTATTTCTTCATTGTCTAGGTTTAACTTGTGAAGGTCCTCAGTGGTAATTATTTTTGTTTTCTTTATATTCAACATTAAGCCTGCCTTAGCACTTTCTTCTTCGATCTTCCTTAGTAGGTGTTCCAGGTCTGTGATGGTTTTCTGCTATTACTATGGTGTTATCTGCATATCTTAGATTGTTGGTATTCTTCCTCCTATTTTAACTGCTCCTTCTTCTGTATCCAAGCCTACTTTTCTTATATGTTGAACATATAAGTTGAACAGATAGGGTGAAAGGATACAACGTTGTCTGGCCCCTTTGCCAATTGGGAACTATTCTGTTTCTCTGTTTTGTTCTGACAGTAGCCTCTTGTCCTAAGTACATATTCCTCATCAGGACTATTTTTTAAATGTGTTGGCACTCCCATGTCTTTAAGGGCATTCCATAGCCTTTCATGATCTACGCAATCAAAGGCGTTGTTATAGTCTATAAAACATATGCTGATTTACAGAACAGAAAATTCTGTCTATGCTGGGCTGTGGAAGTTCTTTGGCCCTTGGTGACTGGAGTGTTCTTAAGCACCTGCCTGTTGGGAAAGATGATATTGGGTGTGGGTTTTTGTTCCTCCAAGCCCTTACTTCCAATATTTGCCCTGCCTCTTGCTATCAAATAGCTATTTCTAGTTCTCTGTTCCTCTCTACATGGACAAAGTCACAGACTCTTCTCCACAACTGTTCTCCTCGAGCAAGGTTGGGGTGGGGAACGCATTCATATTATCTCCTATCAGTAATCAAAGATAACACATTCTCCTTGCTCTTCTGGCCTTACAGTGACTGGAAATAATAACAGGATGACATTTCACTTTCAGTGGAATAGTCAGGGGGACCACTGGAAGCTAGTTTGCCAATCTGTGGAGGAGATACTATCTGTACAAGTCAGACACTCTTCTCCCCTACACCACAGCCAGGTGTACAGATAACTCATCTCCTGCCTAAGAGAGCCACAATACCACACTACCTTTGCCATATGTTACATCTATATCAGAAGTGTCTCTACCTAAGCTATAACTGCACAGTACTGTACTGCTTAATATATCTGACAGAGACAACTTATTTCCTTTCCATTTGTCTGCAATACTTTTCAAACAGTCTTCATTGTACCCAAGAATTTAGTTTTGTGGTTTTTTAAATACCTCCCTTAAATAGCACCAACAAGCCATTCCACAGACCAATTAGGATTTTTGACCTAAAATACCAAACTACAGACCTTTCATGTCAACAACTCACAGATAATTAAAGATGAAAACTGACCCCTAGGACTTACAGCTATCAGACATCACTGTGTATGTATAACTGCTATTTCACTGCTATCACTGAAAACACGTTGTCTTCTCATCACCAAACCATCTATTGGAACAAGCAGTATTTCATTATTTCCAATTTTTGTGTGTGTGTGTGTTTTCTTTAATTTTCAGAAAATGCAAGCCAAATAAACCTACAATGTGGGGGAAACCTGTTGTTTCTTTATGCTTTCAAATCAACTCTCACATACAGTTACCTTAAACTATACAGTTTTGGGGGCAGGTTTTCTTTCACAGAAGGTTTGCCAATGCCTTCCTCTGAGGCCAAAACATGGGACTTTGTGAAGGTCACCCACAGCTGAACAGGAATTTAAACCCTGGTCTCCCACAGTCCTGGTCGAGCACTATATCACACAGGCTTCCCTGTGGGGGAATAGCATAAGGAAAACCAAAACATTCTAAAATTGGTGAGATATTAAAAGATACAAAAACAGAGAAAGTAACACAAAGCATACAGAGTAATCAAGCAAAGGATTTTACTTTGAAAATCCTTATAATAAGTTTGCCCATTGGCTGATCTGTTTTGATCTTATATTTGTTTTACTTTTTAACCACTTTGAGTGGAAAGGGGGTATAAATAAAAAAAGAGGAGGAAGAATCATGGATTATTTTAGTTAATAATATCTCAGGAGTATATTGTGCTATACATAGTGATGGATCTTTGGTCAGATGGATCTTTGGTCAGATATAGCAGAGCTCCTCTTAAATTTACTGTAAGATACCCACAATCTTTTTAAAGAAAGTATCTTTTAAAAAAAAGGTTAAACAACAAAAACAATTAAGTTCTTAAGAGAGGCCAGTGTTACTATCTGGCAGTTGTCAGGTCCTAAACACACAATGCCCAGCCCAGACACCTCTTTAGTCCCTGTAGCTCAGTACCATGCAACCATGATTTTATTTCCCAGCAATGGAAAATTAAAAAAAAAATCCTTGACACAATTATGCACCCCTGCATACCCTCCGTGAGAGATCAATTTTAAGGGGCGGGTGGTTGGGTATGGGTCGTGTATATTTTATCTTGTATTTTTTAATTGATGTAACCCGCTCCAATTGGATACAGAGGAGCAGGCTATAAATAAAACATCATCATCATCATCATCATCATCATCATCATCATCACGATGAGAAGCAGGGTTTCCAGTGGCTTAGAAGAGGTCCAAGAAAGGACATGAGCCATGAGCATGCCTTAAACATGTTTCTTTGCCTGCAGGGAATCTTCCTTACATTTTAATGTGAAAAAAGAACAGCTCCATGCATGGGAAAGAAACATGTAACCTTAGCTAGCACAGCACCTAAAGGCTCTGGCTTGGAGAAGCTGAAATGAATCCCCAAAAGAAACGTTGTTCTAAATGGCCTACTGTTGCACTAAATGAAACAACTATTGTGTTTTGGATGAGATAACAACCCATAATCTCAAAACTACAGAAAAGTATTTTCAGGGCAGGGTCCTAGTGTTTAATGAAGTCTGGGAATGGTGGAGAGCACACCGGGTAGCATGTTTTGATCATTACTAGTTAATTTTGTTTCAATACAAATTCAAATTAATCAGACTAAACTGTAAATCAGAAAATCACTCAGTAGAATATCACTTCTGTCATGAACTCACAGGGTTGCCTAAGGAAAAGCTAGCAAATGCAAACACAATTACAATACAGAGCAAAATGCTTACTTTTCTTCACATGATTCACTATGCAAAAGAAAATTACTAAAATCAATTATGCAATACTGTTTTCCTCCACATTCTACAAAATAGCAAGACTCCAACCACAAAATATAATGATTTATTTGTAATTTAAGATCTCTTGTGCTGTAAATGCAATATTATATCCACACCTAATTCCATCTCAGAAAATAGCAAGAGACAATTCTAGGAAGACATTCTCTTTCTAATAACATACAACAGGACACCTCATGGCAATGCAAAGGTGAAAAAAAAAAAAAAAAGAAACTACAAAGCCTAGAGACTAAATTAGGCATGCACCAGCTATGGAACTGTCTTCACCTCTCCCTGAAGCCCTGGTAGCTGGTGTCTTCCTTGTTCTGAGGAGTGGTGAATATGGTCTGGGTTTTCAAAAGTTTTAAGGGAACTATCCAATGTGCTGAATAATACACTTGAAGTTTGTTATGCACCCTTGCATACCCTGCGTGAGAGATCAATGACCGTTCAGGAACAATAAAAAGGTCAGGTTGCCACAAAAAGAGGAATCGTTTCGCACAGGCAAGTGTAAGTCCAAGTAAACAAGAACATCAAATCTTTCTTCCTCCAAATAGCTACCATTTACTGGTGGTCTCCCATTCAAGTACTACCCAGAGCTGACCCTGCTTAGCTTTCAAGATCAAGTAGATGGTATCTGGCTTTAGGCTATTCCTTGGGACATCAGATCTGGCTACGGTGACACATGCCTTGCTCATATCCTACTTGAACTACTGTAATTACTGTAACTACTGTAACAAGCTTTATGTAGTGCTGCCTTTGGAAACTGGAAACTTCAGCAGGTTCAGAATGCTGCAGCCAGAATGATGACTGGGGCCAGTTATAGGGAGAAAACAACTCCCTTGTTAAAACAACTTCACTGGCTAACAGTTCATTTTGGGGCATAATTCAAAGTTCTGTTTATAATTTGTAAAGACCTACACATGTGGTTTAGGTACAGACTACCTGAAAGCCCCTATCTTCTCATATGAACCTGCCACTCTAAATTCTTCAGGGGAAGGCTTTCTCTTAGTCCCACCACCACCACAGGTCATTTGGTAAAGACACAAGAGACAGTGTTTGCATATTTTAATGATTTTATATTTTTAAATTAGTTGTGATGTTTTTAATTCTGTTAAAAGTATCTTATGGGTCCAATTTAGGAGGATGGCAGCATATAAAAAGAACATACACTTTGGAAGTGTGAAAAGAATTAATAGACAGAATTGGCTGGGCTAACTCACAAATTATCAGATCTTATAGCAGAAAAGTCATTTATATATATTTATTACTCTGTTGGATAGGAGTTTGCTAGGTTTGTTAAGGAAGGGAAGAAAGTGTGGGAGAGGGAAAGGACATAGAAAATACAGAACCCACATCTATTAGTTAAGTCAAAAGGTCATCTAAGATTAGCCCTTGTAATACTGGTGAAATTATAAATGTTGTCAAAATCACTAACTTTGATTTGTAGTGCAATAATGAAAAATGTCTCTCTTACCTATTGTTCTTTGTATAAATGTAAATGTATACAGTGGACCATTCCCTTATGTGGAGGATCCATCCCCCCTCCCCCACATAAGGGGGAAAGCACACATGCTGGCACCCCATTGAAAATAATAGGGTGCGAGCCTGTGGTGTGGGACGGTGTGTGCACCGTGAGCACTATTGCTTTTCTCCAGTGCAGCTTCTGTGTAGGCTTTAAGTCGCATATGGTGCACCTGCGTATGGCACGGGCACACTGTATTTACCTTTAATAATTTAATCTTCTTCCTTTAGACAAGCCAGAGCTGAGGCAAAATTGTTTGTGATCATGAGGATGCCTCTGCTTACTAGCTGTCTTATAACTTGAGTAGGGAATGAAGTAACCTTCCATATGTTTTGGACTACAGGTCCCAGCATCTCTCACAACTGATTATGCTGGCAAAAGCCGCTGTGCCTTCTAGCCTAACAACATACAGAGGGCCACAGAATTCTTGCCCCCACTCTCAATCATGAGTCCAGTACTGGGTTTTCATATGATTGTAAATGCAACTGATACACAGAACCAATTAATTTTCAAAAGGAAACAAATCCACAATTTAATCAACAGCTAAGATCACATATTCTTCTTCTTGTTCCATGTCTTCAAGTTGTTTCTGATTTATGGTGACCCTATTATGGGGCTTTCTTCACATAATTTGCTCAGAGGAGGTTTGTCATTGCCCTCCTCAGACATCTTAGAATGAAAACAATAGTGCTAATAACAATAGTGCCAATCTAACAATACAGCCCACTTCCTTATCGGGGGACATGCTATTGGCGGATTTAACCATCTGCAAGTGGCAAGCCCCATTTTAGTTAATGATGGCATGAGTGGGTGCCATGCTATTACTTTCAATGGGACTTGAGCATGCCTGGATTTTCATATCCACAGTGTGTGTGTGTGTGTGTGTGTGTGTGTGAGTGTGTGTGTCTGTCCAGAATGGATCCTTGTAAATACAGAGGCCCAACTATAGTTAGATTTTGGACTTCAGAATCCAGAACCCTCCACGAAACATGGCATTGGCTATGCTTCTTGTGGGATTCTTGGAATTACAGCATGAAAAACTAAGTTTTCCAAGATTTCAGTGTTGTCTACTACTAAGCTATTGTCCCTTCCCAAGTCTGAAATAAAGCCAAACAAAAGGATAACTCCAGTTTAAGCAATTCTCAGTTGTCATTTCAGTGTTTTATACTATAAAGCAAACATGTCAGGAATATAGAACTATCTTAAAGTTATAAATGCAATACATGGATAAATCGTTTTCCCACTATATGATAATTTTTTTAAAAAAAATCGTATTAAAACAGCTGGAAAACATTTGTACTTGCCAAAAAAAGGTTTGCCAATACTCTGTGAAAAAGAACTTTGCCAATACTTTTCTTCAAACACCTTTGAAGAAATACCAACACCATGTCTTCTGAGATGTTATGTATTATAAACAATAAGTATATTTTGTATAATCTAAATGTTTCTCTTCTACACTGCTCAGAAGAATAAGATCACAATCACAATCTGGAGTATTTAAATTAGGCAGGGTTGTTTCATTACAGCCAAAATGAATTAACCATGGTTAACTGCTTTCATCAACTGCCTTCAGCAGAAGAGAGAATTACAACATGTAATTCTGAGGGAACATACCCTTTATTTATTTATTTTGCAGAGGAGGACAGAGTATTCTGTTCTTACCGTGCTACGACTAAAAACTGGTCAATCTGGTGATCAGTGAGGTGGCTATCTGGATCCCATACTTTTACTTCAAGTTTTGCCTGTTCACGGTCATCTGTTTCTCCTAAGAAATAAAGTAAATCACATACAACTATTAATTTACAAAATTAATTACAATTTTCAGGGCCAATCTCTTGCAACATGGATTCCATCACATAAACTTAAATCCATAAAATTTAAAAGCAAAATTAGCATAGAATGTAATAAATGGACCATTAAAATAGCAAAGGGAGTCCAAATCAGTAAATCAACAACAGCAATCAATAACAATTCTGGCAGAATGTAAGTAAAATAGTAAAATAATTCAGCTGCAAATTAAACCACCACCACCATGATATACGTTCAAGAAAATGTGACTCAAAACAGAATCGGCATTTAATACCTTTTCAAGACCTGGACTGATGGGGCTATATGAAATATAGTTAGAATAGAGGTACACAAGCATGTGGCCAATTCTGAGAAGGCCCCTTTCCAAATGCCCTAAAACCTAATTGATTTTATGACCTCTTAGTATTGTCATGTTGATTCAGGTGCAGGTGAACTTGATCCCAATCCATTTAAAAATTAAAATGTCAAAATTAGTGCAAATGCTACAATACTGGTGTCACACACTTCAGGTTTCCTAGTAACACTCTAGAGTCAATGTCATGGAGTGAGACCTGGAAGCAATTTTCAGTGGAGTCAGTCAGTAGACATCAAGTGACTCTGATTCAAGCGTCAAAATAAAAATTTACAAGAACAAATGCCTAGTTTGTTGCATACAGTAGGTCCTTGGCATCCACTGCGGTTTGTTTCCAGCACCTCCCATGGATACCCAAATCTGTGGACGTTCAAATCCCATTCTCTGCCATGGTGCAGCAAAATCATGTCCCTTATATAAAATTGCAAAATCAAGGTTTCCTTTTTGGATTATTTGGATTATTTGGGGGGGGAAATCTTTTCAAGCTGTGGTTGGCTGAATCCATGGTTGCAGAATCCATGGGTATAGAGTGCCAACTGTATTTACTTTGAAAGGAATTTAGAAGAGTTTTCTCGCTCAAAAATTTTAATCAAATACATGTATTTTATGCTCTAGCAATCCAAATAGTCTGTTGATACTCATGATGTTGATGAGACGTCCTGTGCTACCATTTTACAAAGTAAATTTTTATGACTAATTATTATGTTTCCCATATATGAAAGAGTCAAGAGTTGAAATACGAGTCAGACATAATAGTAAAATAGAGGTGTTGGGGTTGAAAGTTTGGTTTACTGACACCAAAGTCCTGGCTCCAATAAGCTAAAGTTTCTGAGGAGAATATTACAGTAGTCTAAAATTAGTAAACGACTAATTGAAGCTTTCCAGACATGCTTACAGCTGGCTTATCAGCCTGAAGTAACAAGAGGTACCTATAGTCACCTTCATCACTTCTACTTCCACAAACAACAGTGCATCCAGAAAGACCCCCAAAAGATGAACCAGATCCATCAATGGAACTGAAACCATGTCCATGACTGGCTCCAAATCTCCATTGAGACATCTTCCTGTCCACCAAACATCCAGTTGACCTCACTTAAGTTTCAGCTTGTTCATCAACATCCCTTCAAAAATATTTCTCCTGATACCAGTTCCATAAATTTCCTGAGATTAGCAGCTGGAAAGAAGGGGAAGAGTTGCATGCCATCTGAACATTATTTATACTTCATCCAAATGAAAAACATAGGGAACAGAATGAAACTCTGAAACATTCCTTACGAAAAACACCTTGGGTTGCAACATGAGGCCCTAGCAGCTCCTTCTAATATTAATCGTAATATTGTTCTTTCCATTTGTCTTATATAATGTTTAAATTAAACATGTATTTAATATACACACACATATAAAATTCAAATAAACTATCCCGTTTCCCCTAAAATAAGACATCCTCTGAAAATAAGACCTAGTAGACTGAATTGTTAAATGTAAGGCCTCCCCCAAAAGAAAGACCTAGCAACGTTTTTGTTTGGGAGCATGTCTTTTTTTTGTTGTTGTTGTTGTTCAATAATAAATGTGAATTATTCTTCATGGAAAAATTAGTCATCCCTTGAAAATAAGACCTAGTACATCTTGGGGAGCAAAAATTAATATAAGACACTGTCTTATTTTGGGAGCAACAAAGTATCTTCATTAAATTTTGATATTCAAAAGAAAATGCCAAGGTATTTTATGTACATATGGAAATTATCTGTTGGATACAAAACAGCTACTCCTACAAAACCATCTGCGTACTAAGTAAAATTGCTTCTCTCTGCTGACTACTTGATTTAGGGATGGATGGAAACACTAATGTGACATGCTTGTCTAATAATGTCTGGTGTAACCATGAACCTAGGAGCGGAACATAATTTCATTTTTAATTCTTATATAACTATGCTGTAAAAGATACTAATAAGATGAAGCAAATTGAACAAGAGCTGACCTGAGGCTTGTTTGTTTGTTTGTTAATGGGTCCACTGCTGAAAGAAAATATATTAGACCAAGCATCTCATCTGCAGTATTTTGAAACCGCTATTCGGCCACATCTCCTTCAGAGCATGTGACCCCTTCCTCCTGCATGTTCATACTCCTCTCCAATCCTCTCCTCTCCTCTCTTCTCAGTCTGCAATTACCACAATGAGGAAAGAAAGGAAACACACAACTCTGAGACTGCTCCTAATGGCCAAACTATCACTTGGTGGGTGACATCTGAACTGAATTTATTATATAAGCTTCAAGCCTCTGAATTTTTCAGCTATACACAGACTGTGACCATGAAACCGCCTTCAATCTGTCAGTGCAATGCCAGCCAGAACACTCTTTTAAAATGTCTTTAGAAGACAGACACCAACTTAATTGCTTACAGATGCTTGCTTCTTAATCACTGATTCAACACACAAATTGCTTTCAACAGACTTTTATACCTTTCCCTGAATGCATTGTCATCTGCCTTTGGAACAAAAAGCAATTAGCCCCTGTATTTATGCAGTTCATGGATCCATATTTTCATTCCTGTGGTTAGATTGTGGCTAGACTGCCTGTCTCCCATCTTTATTTCCACTAATTTCTCTTGCAGGGGGCAGAGGATACTATCACAAGGCATCATTAGCTGTCCATGTCTCTCAATTGTACAGCTAGAAATGGAAAATGATATGCAAGGTTACAGGTGCTCCCCCTTCATTTATCCAGGCTGAATTGACAAATAATTCACTTGACAATAAGAGGCTCTAATTTTGTCTTTAAATGACTATTTTAATAGTGTTCCACAATCACTTTAAATGTAAATCATATTTCCTAGACATATATGTATGTGCATTTGTTTTGATATTCAGCCTTCGGTGGGGGGCAGGAGGTGTTAAGATATTCACCACGCTCACACATGTCCACACACAAGTTGACCATTGCAAACAATGATACAAAAACTTGCATTGGTTCTCTTTCTGTCACAATGAATTTTCTTTCTGCCACTATTTGAAATGTATACGTTAAGTTTGGCAGGACTGGTGGTACTGGAGGGAAAAGTTACACCTTCCTTCCCTGTGCTGTGCTCCCAACTCAGTGGATTATCTATAGCAACATGAATACAAACAATGAATTAGTGTATGTCATTCAGCCTGAAACCACTTCTAGATTAGAAATTATGCAATCAGCCTTGCAAATAGATCCATCTACATATGTACATTTTAAATACCAAACTATATGATATACATTTTTAAAAAGCCTTGTCTCTAAACAGACACAAAGCCTAAAACTGTTGTTAGTACTAACTAATATAAACTCACAGATCAAGAGAGTTTACTTTAGTTGGTACTGGCTCACCCATTCAACTATGGACTAGATAGGTTCATTCTAGTTGGGAGTAATTGAAAGAATCTGAGCTGCACACTGTTAAGTAGTTGTAAAAACAAACCTTATCACCAAATTTTTAAAAACCTTTATTTGCCTAGTTACCAAATAATTTTACTTTCCTCTAAGATTTATAAGCTTAAAAGGATTAACTGATCACCAATGCTCTGCTTAGGTCCTGTAAATTCAGGCCCATGTCCTTCCTGATTGAATCTATCCATCTAACACACAGTCTTCCTCTCTTTCTTCTGCCTTTCCTAGCATCATTGTCCTTTCTATTGATTCATTTTTCCTCATGACACAACTAAAGTACGGCAGCCTAAACTTAGTCATCTTGGCTTCTAAGGCGAGTTCAGGCTAGACATGTTCTAGAACCCGTTTGTTAGTCTTCTTCGCTGTCAATTGTATTCTTGGTACTCTTTCCCAGCACCACACTTTAAATTAGTTGATTTTCTTATCAGCTTTTTAAAAAAACTGTCCAGCTCTTGCATTTGTATATGGTGATGTGAACACGACAGCTTGGATGATCCTCAATTTAGTGTTCAGTTACACCTTTAAATTTTATGATCCTATCCAGTTCTTTCATAGCAGCCCTTCCCAATCCTAGTTTTTTTCTGATTTCTTCACCACAGTCTCCATTCTGATCAAAATTTGAACCACGGTATGGAAACACTTTGACTATTTCAATTTTTTCCTTCTCTAGGATGAATTTTTGTAGATCTTCTGTGGTCATTATTTTTGTTTTTTTAATGTCCAGCATTAATCCAACCTTGGCATTTTCCTCCTCCTTTCTCCAGGTCTTTCTTTGTTTCTGCCAGTAGTACTGTGTCATCTGCATCTCTTAGGTTGTCAATGTTCCTTCATCCTATCTTCACTCTTCCAGCCTCTATGTTCAAGCCCACTCTGCATACGATATTTTCTGCATACAGACTGCATAAATAGGGTAATAGATGCAGCCTTGCCTGACCCCTTTTCAGACAGGGAACCATTTTGTTTCTCTGTATTCTATTCTGACATAATCTTCTTGTCCTGAGTACAGGTGATGTTATCAGGACAATCAGAACTTGTGGCACTCCCATTCCTCTAAGCGCAAGTCATAGCTTTTCATGATCCATGCAGTCAAAGGCATTCCTATAGTCAATGAATCACATGCATTCTTTGAAGATGCCAGCCACAGGAAGAAACTCTTCTAGAACATAGCCACATAGGCCGAAAACCCCACAAAAAATCATATGCAGATTTTCATCTGGAATTCCCTGGTGCGCTCCATTATCCAACGCATGTTTGCAATGGGATCCTTGTTAGGAAATGGAGCATGGGAGATATAGTAGTTGAAATGCAAAGCTGTATGTATGAGAACCAAAGTTCTGTAAAATTTCCAGTCTGAGATGATACAGTGTGGCGAGGCACGTACAAACAACAACAGGTGCACACATAGTCAAAACACATAAAGGAAAACAACACAAAACTCCTGGAAAGAAGGTCGAGAAATGTAAACAATGACATCACTAGAAAATGTCACATGGAAAGTAGAGTCATAGAAAAAGGTTGGACTTAGTATGGGAAAATGTAAAATTAACCAATGAAAATGTTTGTACACACCCAGTGCACACCCAGTGGGTGGCAACTAATAACAGCATTATTTCTGTATTGTTCCTGTAAGCCATTCTGAACCTGAACCTGAATATGCATCATTGAATGTAACTTGAGATGTGATCCTGAACTGAGCTATGCAGAACTGGACTTTTCTTAGGATCTAAAAATGTAAGCCAACAGAGAGAACAGCCAACCTGGCTGAAACTAAGTTTCTTGTGCAGGAGGAAGATGTAGATATATATAGTTTACTTAGGATAGCAAGTTAGTGCATAGCAAATGTGTTGCAAAGATGTTTGTTATTTTTTGTTTAGTTGAATTCTTCAAGTAGCAAATAAAGGTAGTTTTAGAATACAGCTCGTGTGGTTTTTGACTGCTGGAAGCAAGAAGGGCTAAGCAGTGACTACAGTTCCAGATGTTCCAGAGCTGGCGTTTTATTCCTGGAAAGAGAGTGCTGAAAGATTTTGTCAGGATCTTCAGCAGCTTCTCTACAACTCTGCTACATGTTTTGCAACACATCATACTACTGATCAACACTGGTCAGCACAGCATTACCAAGGTGGTGAGGAGTTAAGCCTGGGTAAAGTGCAACACCTCCCATCATCCCTGACAATCCTTATGCCTCTTCCTTTCCTGAATCCAGTCTACACCGCAGGGATTTCTCGTTCCATATATGACAGAAGTCTTTGCTGTAGATGTTTAGGTATGACTTTGCTTACAGGAGAAATCAGTGCTGGAAATTAGTAACTGGGATGTTACCAAGTAATAAAAGCATTATTACATTTTTTAAAGGCCAGCTAAAATCTAGGAGACAAGGAAGCAGTAATTTTCACAGTGTGCCATGACAAACACTAGTTTTATTGCAAAGATTTCATCATAGAGTTGGTACAAAAAACAGAAATTTTATTTTGCTTTGATGTTTGATGTTATTTACGAACAATAAATGAGCTACTCCATTTGCAAAAATCTTTAACCCTAACTGTATTTGCTTAACCATATTTACTACATAACCTCTTGAAATAGTGAAAGAAATTTCATAAATTGTGCCATTTTCTTGGATGAGGTAACGGCTCAGGTTGAGATCTAATCCCAACTACATGACGGAGAGCCCCACAATCAGTGATATAGTGGTATTGCCTTCCTCACAATGCCAACAAAGGGTACATGCAATACTCCAATGTTCCTCCTCTGGTATCTGGCTTGGATGAAGAGTACTGGCAATGAATTGTTGGCACACTCCCTTCACCACCATAAAAAGGATGCCCTTCAGGTTTAATTTTAATTTCAGTGAAAAGAAGCCAGATTTGCAACAAGGATTCAATGCCTGCCATTCCCTATATTTTCAATACAGTGGTCCCTCGGGTTACGAAGGAAATCCGGAACCCGGAAGCATCCGTTTCCCGGAGGACCGCTATTTCTGACGGACCGCACGGCCGATTTAAAGGGGCCGCGCGGTTTTTTTTATTTGTATCCCGGGGGATCGTTCGGATCCCGGGGGAATTTTAGCGGTCCCGCCGGTTTCGTACCCCGGGGTTTTCGTACCCCGGGGGATTCGTAAAACGGGGGACCATTGTATTAAATTGCAAAAAGGGCAGTTTATCTTAATTTTGTGGATACTTTTCATTCCACATGACACTAGAGCTAATATTGTGCTGGTGCCTGCTGGTATGAGAGAATTCTCCCTCTGCTCTGAAGTACTCTGTATGAATGCATGTGCTGGTAACCTCAAAGCTAGATTTCTGCAATGCACTGTACATTGGGCTAACTCTGTACCAAGTCTGAAAACTTTCATTAGTTCAAAAAGCAGCAGACAGATTAGTTATTGTTACATCTAGGGGTGACCATATTACACCAATATTAAAATCATTCCACTGGCTGCCAATTAGTTTCCGGGTAAAATACAAAGTGTTACAAAGTTTAAAGCCCTACCTGGTTTGGGTCCAGTTGCCTACATGATTGCCTTTTCACATACAATTTACCCCGCACCACATTCAGGTCCTCTGAGAAACATCTACTTCAGTCAGCCAAAACTAGGCTGACTGGTACCAAAAAGTAATTTTTCAGCTCAAGATGCAGCCTGAGTTTAAATCAGCACTAAATATCAGGCTCTTCAGGTAGTCCTGTCCAGATTATATTGAAATTATAGTTTAAGTATTTACTGACTGATTTACTGTTGTAATCTGTTGTTGATCCTCCCCTCTAACCATAGAGAGAGTGAGAACAACAACAACAACAATGTTCAATAACTGGCTCAAGAAAATTTTTATGTTATGCATTGGCAGGGAGCAGGCAGACAGTGAAACTGCTATTCTGCTGGTTCCACTGACAGGTGCAATGGAACCTATTGGGTCCTGGCGATAACAATCACATATGGAGAAGTTAGCAATTAACAGAACACAGGATCAGAAATACAGGGATGGACTCTCCTTGTTCTTTCCAAATGGCATCCTACCCCTTGTTCCAACTCAGTTTCCACAACCAAGGAATGGCTTTGATGTCTCAAACAGGGCTATACCAGACATAAAGACAGTTCTCAGGCTATGCAAATGAGTTTTTACAAGTAAACTGCAGAAGAGAGGGGCAATTTACTTAACCTTTCCCCTGTCCATCACCTGCACAGCTGATCTGGATGGAGGGCCCTGTGCCAGCTATATGCAAAATGAGGCAGGGAAGAAATTCTCAGAGGGGCTTTCTCTTTGTCTCCTGATCAAAAGAGCATGGGCAAGAAACACAATACAGATCAGAACCATGGGGATATGAGGAAAGGTTAATTATGGCCTATCTACCACACTGAAGCCTTATTCCATGGGTCAGCTGAGGACAACTAAGAACACCTCTATACATTTCTGGACTATTCCAAATTTCTGTAGAGTGCTGGGCTGCACTATTTGTGGCTGCGTTTTAGATCAGCCCTTCCAAAGCAATTATCTTGTCGTTTGTAGTTTCTCAGAAGCCAATAAATAAGCTGAAATACTCCATGGACTGCACTTCCACTGATGGGAGAACAAGTGAAGAACAATATGTGGATCACACTGTGCAATGTGCTTTTTGATAACCTGAGCATACAATATTGAATCAAAGTTCTCTTGAACTACAATAGAAATGGCCATCCAAAGTCACAAATATATTTACCTTCTGACAGCATATCTGGGACATCTGCTTGATATCTGGGTCCTACTCTAATTTCCCCTTTGTCTGCTAGAAGTGTTTTCAGTGATGGATCATACACGAGTGAATAAAAGAAAGTATCCTAAATGGGGTGAAAGAAGAACCAACAACAAATACATTATCCTCCAAAGTACCACTATTTTAAGACTCTAGCACATATATTTGCATTTTAACACATAAGCCTCAGAAAACACCATTTACTATCATTTCTCCATGCTCAACATCTCCAGATAGGGCTGGGAAAGATACCAATCGCATCCTAGAGTATTTCAGACCTAGGGTATGCTGTTTATATGTGTGGAAGACCTTGAACCTCCATGATTTTTTAAAAAAAATCTGTTCCCAAAAGTTTCAGCCAGCATAGGTAATAGCAAGAAATTATAAGGGTGGAAAAACATATGGAAAGCTTAAACATTTTAATACAGCAAATGGGAATAATAGGTAGAATTTAAATAATTTATGCTTAGAGTAAAACCAGTGAAATCAATGGGACTTACAATGGTCATAACTAGATTGATGGCATTTACAGAGATTGGATTTCAAATCAGCTGGAACTGTCCTAGGCACTGATCCAACCCAAAGTTGTAATTATCTCATTACTAGTGAGACAAAAATGTTTCAGTAATACTTCTACAATATTACTGCAGTAGTATAATCCTCTGTATCTACTCAAAAGTCTGCCCCACTGAGTTTATTGAGACTTTCCATCAAGCATGTGGGAACAGGATTACAGGGAAAAAAACTGTTTTATAAGAAAACCAAGATGAATATATATATAACACAGATCTTCAGCAACATAGGAGAGTAGTTGGGGGGGGGGGGGCTGGCATAAGATTATTATATGCATAGCTTGAAAACCTGGCTAGGAAACTGGTAGCTAGGTTTTATATGGGAGGTACATACCAAGCTTCCTGTTCAAAGGGATTGCTGATGCACAGTAACGCATGCATAAAAATGTTAAAACCTATTACCCGAAGACAGAATAAAACCTTTGTACTTAAACCTAAAAGGTTCAATTACTGCCACTGGTAGCCAGCTACCTCTTCAGTCTGGAGTTCCTACATGTTAAAAATTTAGCTCTATATCATTGCTACACAACAAGAGAAGGCAGAAAAATCAGCTTCTGGCAATCAGATAGAGTGAACCTTTACTTTTCCTTCCACATTCTGGAAGAAAATCAAATGAATCATTTCAGTATCACTAAAACAAAACACCAACAATTCAAGATGCTCAACTGTCTTATCAGATATCAACAATAAAATACACACACAAAAATCTAATTATCTACTAATAATACACTATTTGCATAGCAAACATCAGCATATAATACACACATAACAAAGATATAATATAATATGTTATGTTTTAGTTTTATTGTATATTTTATTTCCATAAAAAGTAATAACAAAAAATAATTTGATATTTACCAAAAACAAAGTTTGGTTTTATTAACAACTTGTATAAAAACGTAATATTCAAGAATGGTTACGGAAGGATATTGATAGTTAAATAAGCATATCCTATAAAAATGTGGCATTACCTCTTTAGCAAGATACGACAATACAGATTCTGTTTCATTCAGAAGTGCAACACTGCATTTTCCCCTACAAAAAAACACACACAAAAAAGAATAATAAAATGCATATGACTACCAGTATTCTTTTGCAAATAGAAAGGATACCACATCAGTCATACAAGTTCAGAATTTAGCCAAATATACTATATTTTTTCAACATAAGAACCATATTAGCTCAGCCAAAGTAGTGAACCATTCTGTTTCCACAGTGGCTTCCAGATAACTATGGGGACCCTTCAGGCAAGATGTGAGTGAAATAGCACCCTGCTGCTGGTATTTCTCAGCAACAGGTATTCAGGGGCAATTCTACTTTGGAGATTACATAGAACTATCAGGACTAGAAGCTGTTGATAAATTATCCTCCATAAAATCTAACCCCTCTAAAGCTATCAAAATTAGTGCTCATCTTGTGGTAATCCTATCTATTGTATGATGAAGTATTTCCAATTATCTGAATTTCCCACTATTTAGTTTCAGTGAGTGATCCCAAGATCTAGTAGTATTAATGAAATAAGGAGGAAAACCTCTCTGCACCCACTTTCTCCACACCATGAATGTTTTTATATCTCTCTGTCATCTGCTCCTGCCCATACATCCCCAAGCTAAAAAAATAAATAGCTGCACTTGTCTCATATGGGAGTAGCTCTTGATAATTCTGGTTAGCTTTTTCAGCACAGGATAAAATGTACATTAGTAACAGCTTAAAAAGGAAGGAGGGACAGCATTTCTATCCAAGGAAGAAAGTTAATTTGGATGCACATCTAATACAAATGATTTGTGGATAACATTAATGGTCTACACACTCCATTCAGAGGACTCATGGAAAGGTTTCAAAACATGAAAGAACAGACCTGCGATCAATTCATTTTTTGTGATGGAAGAGATTGAGGTATTTTGTCTAAGGCTAATCATCAAATGGGCTACAAAGGACTTGAACCAGTTATTCTATAATACGGTACCATTCAATTGTCCCCTAAAGAGTTACCAGTTAAAGGGGTCAGACTTTGAGTGCATTATTTTCTTTGGCAATGCAATGAAGGAAAAATATATTTAAAGTGAGTTATATACGTTTTAATATGAAGAACAAATAAGTTCACTTGATGCTCCACAGACTAACTTTTAAGTGGTGAGGGGACAATGGGAGTTTGAAAGCTAAAAACTCACTTATATTTTACTCAATATGGAATAACATCTCAAGGAAAATACAGAGAGGCCAACAAATAGCTAATTTTTATTCTAGTAAACCTCCCTTAAACTCATGTTTTCAAAACAGACCATTGAGAAACATAAACTCTTCTTAATTTCACTCCAATGACAATCTATCAAACTATTACTGGGATGCCTGTCTGCAGTAGACTTCATTTGAAGTAAGTGTTATCAGGAAAAGGGTACAAAGCATTAAAAATGTGGGGAAAAACATTTCTCGCCCAAGAGAGAAGCAACATACTCTGCATTCTTTCTCAAAGCATTATCCTTCCCACAAAACATACCAGAAAGTGAGTTGTCCTTGTGGCCACAGTACACCAAGTAAACTGCACCTGTTTGTAAACTGAGACCTGACTCCTCAGCTAACTATCAATGAAAGCCATGAAGCAGGACTGCCAACAGGCTGGAAAATCACTGGACCAACTGGTTTTACAGTCTCCTGCTACTTGCTGAGAAAGTGGTAGCCAGTCATGATTTCTTCATCCAGTTTTCCATCAGTTTTTTAACTGCAGTCAAAATGCAGTCAGATTAAGAATATGGGAGCCAACTTTTTTTTTTGGGGGGGGGGCACATCACCACAGTGATTTGCTGTCATTTCTCATCAAACTCTTCACTACCTATGGACACAATGAAGAGCTTAGCTGTTTCCCATGCTCACTCACTACTAGCTTATTCCAAATGAAGACAAATAAGTTGGCTCTCCCCATCTGCAGCTTTGACTTTTGTGGATTTGATTATTTCCAGTTTTGCTCAATATGTTTCCTCTAGGAATCTCTCTACGTCCTCCAGCACAAGTCTACCAGAAGTTGAACATAGAGTTGTGCTGGAGAACCTAGAAGTTCCTAGAGAAAACACTTCTCTAGGCATTTGTAGGTCCTCCAGCATGATTCTGTGATCAACCTGACCGATGTTGACCACAAAGTAGCACTAGAGGACCTGGAGATTCCTAAAAAGGTGTTCTCTCGTGTAAAAATAATATTTTATTGGCAGTTTTTCCATCTTCGCCCCTAACCCAACAAATGCGAAAGGACCATTGCTAGACCATGGAAAGATAAAAGAAGGTACTGTGTGATGATGAGCAGATGAACATAGAAAAGCTATTTTTTAATTAGTTTCCAGAATTCTCCTGTACTTATAGGCACTGGTCATGCTGCTTGGGGGATTCTGAGGAAATGTAGTCCAAAAAGTAACATTTCCAAGCTGTGTTGTGCTGGCTATCTATTAGAGCAGCTCCACTTGATCACACTATCCAGACATCACCAGTCCTTCTATCCATATTGATAAGCCCCTAACCATGTCTTTCAACCACAGTGTCAACTCATGTCCCAAAGAGACCAGAGCAATGCAGGCCTGGTCTATAAAAGCAAATTTATTCATATGTGGCTTGCTCTCTTGTCTATGTATAAATCATTCTCACAGTTCCAAACATACATTTTCTCTTATTTTTAAAAGTAATTTATCCTCATTGCCCATTAGTGTGTGTGTGTTTTGACACAACCAAGAAATACACTACAATATGTGTGGAATCTGAAGGGTAACTGCATTCCAATCTGAAGATTAAGTTTGTATCAGAATGTGCAAAGAACCAATTCCACAGGCATCACATGATCAATGTGGAAGACACTGTGCTTGGAGGAACTATTTTTTTTAATTTTTTTTATATTTTTGGACTACAACTATTACAATTCTCGTGCAGGAATGGTGACTGAAGGATTATGGGACCTCTATTTTTCCACACTTTTCCACACTCCAGTCACTGGATAACTTCTTTCATGAGCTGGGAATTCAACTGTGAGAGACTAAAAGAAAACAGGAAAAATAATCAAGAGACACTAACAGTAAGACTATAATGTTACTATCTTTGTAAAAAAAAAAAGAAACCAAACACACTTATGTTAAATAGATTTATAAAAATCATAATATTATTTAAAAGAAAAAAAATCTACCTCTCTCTCTTTAAATTCCTTGCCTCTCAAAGCAATTCTGCAGTTTCTCATTATTGTGGCTGACCAGATATTGTCACCTGGTTGATCTCATTTAAGATTTCCCTATTTGGATGAGTGTGTTTCTCCCTAAGATGTAATGGTTGGCTAGCACTTGTATATGTGAAGTCCAAGTTAACAACACTATTAGATGAGGTTTGATTTTCCCCAGTTTACAGCTATGTCATATTTCCTTTTTATTGCTAAGGCTCTGAGATAATCAAATTTAATAGAAGTTAATACACTGTAAAAAATGAAGTGTGTCTTCTAACATTTAAATCTTCCCTCTGTCATGTAAGCTTTTTCCTCTGTGTACAAGGATAGTTCTTGAGACTCAAGGACTACAGTAGAGACAACACTTTTTTAAGTGATGGACTCATTTCCCTGAAACTCTGATCCGCAAAATAATATATGGCTTCACATTTACTCACTTTAAATTAACCTTAAATCATGTCTATTTCAAAGTTTGTTCTATTAATAAAAGTGTCAGGTGAATTAGGTTTGAAATTACCATTATGCTGTATTTAATTTTTGCAACTGGGTTACATTATTTCTTTGTCAAGAACTATTCTGTGGCTAGAGTTATCTTTTTATAATTTACCATAGGAAGATTTTACCCTTGAAAGGCAGCATATGTATTGGAGGTAGGAATCATGTGTCCTACAGATGTTGAACTGTATCTCCCAGCATTTATCAACATTGACTATGCTGTCTAACTTTGCAGGGAGATACAGTTCTGCATCATGTGAAGAGCTGCATGACCCCATCTTTGGTACAGATACATTACCAACCATCACCATCACATCATTAGCTGGCATCCCTGTCCTCTATCTCCACGGGCCTTTGTCAATCTTTTGACCCTGGAGGAACCCTTGAAATAACTTTCAGGTCTCAGAGAATCCACCATAAATTGTATCATTGCATCTACAAGCTCACATTTTTAAACCCCCCCCCCATCACAATCTCTCATGGAATACCGAGCAAGCTCTTGCGTTAGAACCCCAAGGTTCCAGGGAATCCCGGTTGAGAAATCCTGATCTACACATTTAGCTTCCCCAGTGTAGGGCAGCCTTGGATTTGTACGCTTCTTTGAATAGCTCAAGCTGGAAAAACCCCTAGAAGCCAAGATGACTAAA
The DNA here is from genome assembly GCA_034509955.1 of Urosaurus nigricauda. Classification (NCBI taxonomy): domain Eukaryota; kingdom Metazoa; phylum Chordata; class Lepidosauria; order Squamata; family Phrynosomatidae; genus Urosaurus; species Urosaurus nigricauda. The sequence continues at coordinate 350,813,912 of JAOEGL010000001.1, read as the reverse complement.
TTGAGGCTGTCATACTTTGGCCACATCATGAGATAAGTCAATAGTAATGAAAGAGGTTGAGGAAAGAAAAACTGCACACCAGATGGCTGAACTCAAATAGGGAAGTTACAGATATGAGTCTACAGGACTTGAGCAGAGCATTTGGGAATAGGGAGTCTTGGAGATGTTTCAAACCCAGGATTGTTGCCATGAGTTGAAGGAAGCTAACAACAACAAGGGCCGAGAACGATTCAGTTACTGTGGGATTAATGTCTTGGGAGGTGTGATGGATATAAAAATAATATGCTTTTTATCTTGTTGCAATATCAAGTTAGAGTTACATGCAGTTAGAGTCAGCCCTGGGTTTCACTTCCACAGATTTGATTATTCATGAATTTGTAGCTGCCTCCACCATTGCATTCCAAGTCTTGCCCCCTCTGATGCTTAATACAATTACATTATTCTTCCTTATTCCCCCACCACTAAGATCTTAAGCTGAGACTGTGGGAGTGGGAGCTGGGAAGGAGGCAAAGGGTCACTTGTTGCTGATTCTGGAAACGCCTTCTCCTTCCCTGATTCCCCCATCATCCTAGTTGGCCTAGGGTTACCATTACCCTCAAGGGCCTGAGAAGGCAGAGGTGGTGTGGGGAAGATGTACCCAGAAAGTAGCAGGGGATGGAGGGGTGGCCGAACCACCATGCAGACTGAGCAAGTCAAGGCAAACAGAGTGAGCCAGCCAGTGACAGCAAAAGCAGGCAGATGGGCAACAGATCAGGCAAGTGACATCTCAGTTGCGGAGCATGTACACCATGGTCCAGAGGGGGCTCTGGGAGGAAAGGAGATGGAGGCTGCATCCACACTTCAAAAATAATGCAGAATGATATCACTTTAACTGTCATGGCTCAATGCTATGCAATTCTGACAACTGTAGTTTTGTGAGGTATTTAGCCTTCTCTGTAAGTGTGCTCTGGTGCCACAACAAACTGCAGTTTCCATAATTCCATATCATTGAGCCCTGACAGTTAAAGTGGTGTCAACCTGGATTATTTCTGAAGCAAGGATGCAAACAGAGAGGAGAAAGGGAGTGAGGAGGACAAGCCACCGCCTGCCCATCCCTTTAAAGAATCTCTTTTAACGTTGCCATCCTCTTCTTTTTGGAGATTCCCCTTCCCCAGGTCCCCAGCTTTAACACAATCTATTTCACATCCTACTAGGAATGGTTCTGTGTATAAATGTCTGAGGGAAAACCACTCCACTCCTTTGATAAGCATGGACATGTTAAAAGAATTCAGAAGCTGATAGTAACATGCAAGGACAGCAGAGTCACTATCTTGTGGCATCCTATGGCTTCTAGATCAACAGCAAATCCACTCTAGGTTTTTGTCCTAACTTTAAAAGCACTATCCAAGGTATAAAACCAATTTAATGAAAGGACGCAAGACCCCATATAGTGCCTTTAAAACTGACTGGAGAACAGGAGAAGTCCCACCAGACTTGAGGAGGGCAAATGTTGTCCCCATGTTCAAAAAAAGGGGGGAGGGAGAGGATCCCAACAATTATCATCTGGTAGGTCTGACATCAATATCAGGAAAGATTCTGGAGTAGATCATTAAACAGAGAGTCTGTGAATATCCAGAAGGAAATTCCATAATCACAAAAAGTCAACATGGGTTTCAGAGAAACAAGTCATGCCAGACAAACCTGATCTCTTTTTTTGATCAAATTACCAGCTTGGTAGATGAAGGGAATGCTGTGAATATAATATATCTTGATTTCAGTAAGGCCTTTGACAAGGTTCCCTATGACATTCTTGCAAACAAGCTTGAAAAATGTGGACTAGATAAGGTAACTGTTACATGGATTTGTAATTGGCTGACTGGCCGAACCCAAAGAGTGCTCAATAATGGCTCCTTTTCATCCTGGAGAGAAGTGACAAGTGGAGTGCCATAGGGTTCTGTCCTGGGCCCAGTGCTATTCAACATCTTTATTAATGACTTGGATGAAAAAATTAGGGACATACTTATGAAATTTGCAGATGACACCAAATTAGGAGGAGTAGCTAACACCTCTTAGGGAGCTGGGTATGTTTAGCCTGGAGAAGAGAAGGTTAAGAGGTGATATGATAGCCCTGTTTAAATATTTAAAGGGATGCCATATTGAGGAGGGAGCAAGCTTGTTTTCTGCTGCTCCAGAAACTAGAACACGGAACAATGGATGCAAACTGCAGGAAAAGAGAGTTCACCTCAACATTAGGAGTAACTTCCTGACAGTAAGGGCTGTTCAACAGTGGAACACACTCCCTCGGAGTGTGGTGGAGTTTCCTTTGGAGATTTTTAAATAGGCTGGATGGCCATCTATTGGGGATATTTTGACTGAGAGTTCCTGCATGCCAGGGGGTTGGGCTGGATGGCCCTTGTAGTCTCATCCCACTATATGATTCTATGATTCTAGACCAAAATCTGGAACAGATCTACCATTCCATGAGATGGAAGCTGCCAAACACCACTTCTGCCAACAACTCTTGACAGTTGTCTCTCTCCCAACTGTTACTGGGGTGGGGGCAGGGCAGTGTTAGATGATGTTTGGTTCCACAGCATGTAATCTGGACAAAAATGGAAATATTCTATTATTTGGTTTATTGATTGGCCAAGAGATATGGTATCTTCTCTCCCCATGAGAGAGTAGAAGGTGATGATCCGGATTGGAAGTGGGATTCTGGAGAGTTAGAGCTGCAATTTGTGATTTTTCTGGCTCCTTGTGACTGACAGGATCTTATTGTATACAGGGATAGGGGAGGAAATTATTAGGCCTAAATGGTCTAAGGCCACCAGAAGCTGTCTGATCCTGGAAGCTAAGCAAGCTCAGCCTGATTAGTACTTGGATGGGAGACCACCAATGAATACCAGGTGCTGTAGACCACATTTCAGAGGAAAGAAATGGCAAAACCACCTCTGAGTATTCCTTGCATAAGAAAACCTTATGAAATTCATGGATGATATGAAAGTAGAAATACACATAGAGAGAGGAGGTAATTAGGTTGTCAGTGTATAGTAAATGGATGTCTGAATGTGGGTGGATGAGTAGGGGTGGGGGACACTGAGTGTGTGGTTAGTAGACTGAACTGGATGGCTCATGCTATTTTGTTGTGTAATGGGGTGTGTGGTGCCTGTGACTAAGGAAGGACATGCTTCAGTGAAATTGATTTATGGGAGCCTGAGAATGCTTGCTAACTTTTCTCTGGTAGTTTGGGACAGAGGAAGAACCAGGAAAATAATTAATGATTTTTACACTGTAGCCCTAATCAGGTGTCTGAATACAGCATGTTCTATGTCAGGTGGAGAAAGACACCTGAAAAACACATGGAGAGACAATGCATTTCCCCCCTTATGTGTTTGCTTCTCCTATATTATAGAATTTCTGAAAAGGGCTTTCATAAAACTGTGACAATTTAACTGTCTACTGGTAACTGTCTACTGGAGCAACAGCCTTATCCCATACATCCCTGCCCAAATGCTTTGTCCAGCTACATGGAAACACTAACAGTTTCACAAGCAGTGTGCTTTGTGTCTACTAAAGACGGAACTTTTAGTGTAACTAAACAAGCTTATGCAGCATCTTTTCAATTAGTATTAAGCAAGCAACATTCTGCTAAGTTACCACATTTTTTTCAATATATCTCTTCTTGCAAGGTTCCCCTGATCTGTGGCCCAACCATATGGTTTTCTCATTGTCAGTAAAAATGGTTATTAGAGTTCTGATCTAATTTACTGTCCTATATTGGATTAGTGCAGTTCACTTGTCAAATATTTCTTATGGATTGAGCAGTATGTATACTGGATTAAATAAATACATATCCAGCCATTTTATCCTGGATCAGATCTTTTGTTTATCTGGTTCAGGAGCAAACAAGCTGGTCCCCATATATTTTTGACCCAACTCCCATAATCTCTACCATTAGCCATGCTGGCTAGGGTTTACGGGAGCTGGAGTGATAAACGTCTGAATTGTACTAGGCTGCCTTATCTACTCAATCCTGCATGCTATGCTGGGAAGTGACTTTTCAGAAAGAATTGTTTCCTAATTGATAACCTGAGATACTTTGAAAAGGAGATACTTGAGACAAAAGCTGACTTATGGCAACCCTATTAAAGGGTTTCTTGGCAAGTTTCTTCAGAGGTAGTTTGCCATTGCCATCCTCTGAAGTTGGGAGAGTGTGACCTGCCCAATGTCATCCAGTGGATTTTAATGCTCATGCGGAAAATCAAATCCTGATCTTCAGAGTCATAGGACTCTTTCATACAAGGCTAAATTGGAAGTATAATTTAAGGTCAATTTGAATGCAATCATAGGTTTTACGTTATTGCAAATTAACTCTTCACATGCAAATTCGGGCAAGAGGGAAGCCAATTCGAATGCAATCATGGGTTTTACCTTATTGCGAATTAAAGCTTTGCATGCAAATTCGGGCAGGAGGGGGTTAATTTCGGGTAATGGGAAGTAATTCCGAACGGAGCAGGGGTTCATGTAAATTCGCTAAACAAGCGAATTTACATAAATCCGCATTGGCTCCATTCAGAGTTGGGAGAAATTCCTCCCCGTTTGAAAGAGTCCATAGTCTAACACTCAAAGCCATTACATCATGCTGGCTCTCATACTAATCACATGATTTGGTCACTTTTGTTATTCACACCTATTTTGTTGTGTCTCCTATAGTTTTATTATTTATGGTTGTTATTTGCCATCAAGTCAGCTTCAGCTTATGGCAATATTATAAACGAGAGAGCTCCAACACTCTAAGACACCCTGTAATTTACACATCTGCAACTCCTGCAAACTCAAGGCTGTGGCTTTCTTGTCTGAATCAATCAAGTTGTGTTGTGATTCCCCCCCCCCTCCCCTTCCAAATGTCCTAAAGCTGAAGGCCTGAATAGGGGAAGGATGTGTGTGCATGTGCCTTCAAGTCACATGCCAACTTATGGTGACCCCATAGGGTTTTTTAATGGTATTGGCCATTAAAGGTGAAATGAAGGCAGATAGTTGCACATTCCACTTCCTATAATGTTGCTGCTACCCTGGGGGCTCTTAGGAAATGCTGGCAGGGAATCTGTCCCTATGCCTGATCTCATGCAATGCTGCAAAGAAAGAACAAGCACAGCAATTTACTTCTACAGCCACTGTCTTTGGTCTCCTGGGGAACAAAGTTAGGAGGAAAGAAAAAGCAGATTATCTTCAAGAAATTATTTCTGAAACTAAGCCTAAATGCATTCAATTTAATTAATTGCATACTTTCCCCCATTTACCCTCATTTCCTTTTTCTTCAGCTTCCTTTATTGCCTCTCCTGTGACAAGTTTTAAAATCTCCACTCCATGGGGCACTGACATCCTTTCTTTGTTACTCTGAAATATCCCATCACACTGATAGCATTATATTAGCCTCAAGATGGTTAGCAACAACCATTTTAAAACTTTTAGTAGCAATAAAAATGCCAAGTCATTGTGTAACCATGACTTTTCAGATTGTGAATGATAAATCATAATTTTTGTTCATTCTTATTTATTAATTAAAAATGTAGATTCAGTAACCAATCTGCCAGGTTTCTGTCCTTTGCAAATATACAAATCCGCCACTTTCCCCACCACCACCAGTTGTAGCATTTATTTGAGAATATAAAATTCAGATTTCTACAAAATACATAGCTCCAATTTTCAAATCCTAGTCTATGGTTTCTGTGAGGACCAATTCCACATTGACCAATTTAACAGAATCAGCTTTACTCACTTCTTACCAGTTGTATTTAGATGTCATCCATGTGTGTTAATAACACAGGGCTGATCATTCAGACTTCAAAGAAAAAGTAAAACATGCAGCATCCACTGTGCTGGGAGGAGAACCTAACATGGGTCAAATTGACCCCCCCCCCCCATTTTTGCCATGGAGTTTCCCAGAAACTCTGCTGCAATGACTGTCAGATCAGTCTGCCCTTACTTATTCTCCCATTGCCATTACTGAAAAGACCTCCATCTTTGCATCTGATGTAGAAACAGGGGCCTGGCCACATGGGTGCAGCCAGGCACCCCATTTCCAAGCCAGATGTGGCAACAGGGTCCTTTCAGTAGCAGCAACGGGAGAGAAAGATAAGGGGTATGCAGCAGTACCAGGTAAACACTTGCTGGCCCCAGCCCAGGGACTGATCCAGGCCATTTCCACGTTGTGCTTTCCTGACCCATCTGGTCAGAGCCAAATGTGGAATATGTGACCCTCCATGGTTCTCTGAACTATAAATCCCATCAGCCCTTGCCAACAACACAAGGAGGATCAGACTGGCTGAGGGATTCTGGGAGTTGTGGTCCAAATATTAACTTTTCAAACCTCACAATGTGTTCCATTTGACACCAGCAAGAGATCTGAGTTACTTCTGATTATGTGTATTTCCACAAACGAGAGGTAGGACCAAACTCTATTTTCTCTAATTCCTCATGCTACATAAACTCTAGTTTACAACTAATGTTGGTTTAGTTCCATGTAGTAGTCTTGCACTCCACTTTAACTACCTGTAGAATAGGGTATATTTTCAATGCATATATCCACTTTCTCCCTTCTTTTCTGTGGTTTTAAGATCCAGTGTCAAGATTTGTGGAGAACTCAAAAACTTTTCCTATGACATTATGATATTTTAGGTTACCCTAATGAAGATGCAAGCATACTTTCTTTATAATAAAAAGGAGTTGTAAAAGATTATATCACTTAGAAGCTAGCAAAATGCTCTAAATAGCAACATTAATATTGTACTTTCTTCCTTAAGACACAAGATATAAAAGTAGGAATAAGTAACCTAACTTACAAACATGATTAATAGAGGATATGGTTAAAAAAGATTTCCATCTGAAATCTAGGATGTTGGTGCTGGTTTGTTAATTAATGGTACTAGATTAAGTACAGATGTTCTATGCCCCAAAGCATACAATACTCAGTCTAAAATTAATGCCAACAGTCCCTGTGCTCTTAAAAAATCAATTAGATTGAGTCACAGAGGAAGCTATAGCATTTGATATATGTAGTCGTGGTCTGTAGAAGTGTAAACACCAAGGCAGCCTTAGAATTAACACAGACAGATATTGATCACTAAGCTAATTGCTGACTCTCCATTTGACGCATTATCTCACACACTTGCAATTAAAAATATAACTGCTATTACTTGATCATCAGAATTGATTTCTGCAAACACACAAAATTAAATGGTTTGACCTGATCACTGACATTTTACAATAAACCAATGTAGCATTAATTACCTTTAACTAAACCAACATCTTGGTTTGAAATCCTCTTTTCAGAAAAACAGGTTCACTTTTAAAAACTATTTCCTGTTCCTATACTGCATATAGGTTATTTATTCTAGACAGTTCCTACAATATTTAATTCTCCTTATTTATTTATTTTATTTTTGGTTACAGAAACATCTGAGGGATTCAAGCTTTATTTTAACCAGGATGTTTGAGGATAAATGGGACAGAAAAGCAAACATCCATTACAGCAAGAATACAGGCTATTAAGTAATGGTAATAAAGACATTGGTCAAACAAAAGATGTCACACACAGCATAAAGTGAATGGTGCGTACTGTTGAGTATAAACCTACTTAATAAGAAAAGACTAAGCTTTTGTCAAACTTTCTCCCTAAAATGAATGTGCTGAGCACTAATATTGGGCTATTTGTACTAACAGGGTATAGGAGCAAAAAGAAAAGTGGAATCGTGATGGCACAACATTTTTATTGTGTTTTGTTAAATTTGGAAATTTGGCACCCAAACATATTACAAATTCTATATTGGGGGAGGGGGAATCACTGCACACTTGTGTTATTAGTCATCACTCAAAAAACCCACAAACATGCATCATTAATGTTGTTGGTGCTAAAATGATTAAAAGGAGTAATGCTGCTCACACACAGAGCAAAATGTTGCTTCCAAACTCCTGTCCTTCTGGAGGACCCTGGGGTTAGTGAAGCCCAAAACATCTAATGCTTGAGAAGTACTGCATTAGTCTACAAGTCTTATGATATACCTGATCACTAGCCATGGAACTGCAATCCAAGGCTGCATTCACACTGGAGAAATAACCCGGTTTGGCACCATTTTCATTGCCTTGGCTCAAGGCTATGGGATTCTAGGAGCTAGAGTTTGTTGTGGGCCCAGAGCAGAGCTCTACTCTGGGACCCACAACAAACTCCAACTCCCAGAATTCCATAGCCCTGAGCCAAGGCAATGAAAGTGGTGCCAAACCAAACTATTTCTCCAGTGTGAATGCAACCCAAAACATCAGGTTGAAGGATGATTTACGTGAGGTACAGACAACCTAAGAGTGCTCAGCACAAATTTCTCAGCTCCTGGACATACCACCATCTACATTATATCCTCTCACAAGGGCTACAATAGTGGCCGTTTTGTATTTTACTTTGCCAAAATACGGCACAAAAAAGCAACATAGAATATCGTATATACTGATGTATAAGTTGACCTCATGTATAAGTCAAGGGCAGGTTTTGGGGGCAAAAACATGGATTTTGATATGACCCAAGGGTAAGTTGAGGGTCAAACTCAGGGGCATGTAACAAAGGATCTAGACGGGGGGGGGGGCACCACTTCACTCCTTTCTTCTCCGTCTCTGAACCTCTCCCAAGGGTCACAGTCTGGGCATGCAAAATGTGGACACAAACCTCCAATTTCCCTCCCTTCCCCACAATATTCCCCAAGGGTGATGGCTTGCAAAAAGCGGGACATAACCTCCGATTTCTCTCCCTCCTTCCTCCTTTCTCCATAGCTGCAGGAGCAGCAGCAGTTCTAGAGCAGAGAGAGAAGTATTACCGTAGTGACCCATATATATGTCTACCTAGAATTTGAGTCCATTTTTGGGCTTAACTTTTTCGACTTATAGACAAGTATATATGGTATGTTAAAAGAGACCTGTGCTTTCTGGAATACAGTTCTCCATTATTTAATTTTCAGAATGGGGCAGGTGGCTCTGGGGAGTTACAAAAACAAGTGCAACCACATGTTCCTCCCCTTGACAAAAATAAGGGCCACAAATAATATTCCTTTTAAGATTAACCAATTGAAACTCACAAGATGCAATCTAATCTTGCATTTTCAAGAATGAGATCAACAAATCAATCTAAAGGGACCTCCATAATATTTGTAAACTGTTGTTGTTGTTGTTGTTGTGTGCCTTCAAGTCATTCCCAACTTTTGGCAACACTAAGGCAAAGCTATCATAGGGCTTTCTTGGAAAGATTTCTTCAGAAGAGGTTTGCCACTGCCTTCCCCTGAGGCTGAGAGCATGTGACTTGCCCAAGGTCAGCCAGTGAGTTTCATGGCCAAGCTGGGAATAGAACACCAGCCTCCAGAGTTGTAGACCAACACTATGCCACTCTGGCTATTACTTTTTCCCATACTATTAGGATTAATACTTTTCAAGAAGGAAAGGATTGTTGAACACACAGTACTTGGATGTGATTCATTATCTGTTCTGTCCCCTCTATGATTATAAGAATCTTGCACTGTCTTGTTCACCAGCAAATGATAAACTAGATTTTGATTGGAAGAGCACATTGTTCAACAGTTCTCTGCAACAATTCTATATATTTAAATATTTATGTACCACATACTGAAGACAGACAAGAGAGAACGACAGGCCCTGTTCCAATTCTGGGATTTCTACAACAGTAGTCTATGGGAGCACCCTTTTATTTTCTCATGATTCCGCAGAGTGACTCTAGCTTACAAGCACTGAGGTAAATTAAAATAATGGGTAGATCAAGCCACTGGGCATCACTCAGAACAAGAAAAAAAATAAATAGGTGGGTCCAGGGCAGACCTGAGCAATGGGTCCTGGCAAGGAATCTTAATACTGCCCAAATACTGCTAACAGGAGAATAGCCATTATACAACTATCTGACCACTGACTTACATAAGACACTGATTTGATCAAGCAAAGGCAATGATTATAGTTTTGTGATCTTATTGGATCCAATGCTGGTATACTCCATAATAATAACAACAACAATAATAAGTACCAACTAAAAACATGGCTTTTTATTAAAGTCTTCAGGGCGCTGTTGATTTTATCCCATTTGTTCCTGTTTCCTACAAGTTGCTTTTACTGGTTTAAAATTGTCTTGTTTTAAGTGATAAATGACTTAATATATCCTAAACTGATTTTACTGTATGCTACTCTGACATCTTTGGAAACAGGGTAGGAAATAAATATTTTAATTAATCTATTAAAATAAATAATAAATTAATCTGCTCAATGATTCACTGTTGATCAGCTAGAGTTATTTCAAACAAAATAAAATAATATCAAGTAGTGTTTCCACTCGCAATGCTGAAGAAGCCATAAAAACAGCCACCAAGTAAAATGAAACTACTTCCACTCTCCAGGACAAAACTAGTCAGGGTTAGACTACTCCTTTCAAAAGAAAAACTACTCCATCACTTTTACTCATTTCAATACATTTTTAAATAAATGAAAAACTAAGAGTAGAACTCCCTCCATAGTTCAAGTACCAATGAAGTCACAATGAAAATTAGTAGTGTGCATTCATTTTAAAAATGAATGAAAAAATAATGAGCAGGACCATTTGTTGATCTGTCTTGTCAGTAGAAACAAATAAGGATTTGAATGCAAAGAACACAAACATGTGTCCATTCATTCACTCATTAATACATTAGTTATCACTTTCCTTACATCACAGATACAGCATAGAGCTCTACGTATAAGTAACTGAAAGGTCACAGGAAAAGGGGGAAAGACAGAGAGGTGAAAATTAATAGGGTGTGAAGCTCTAGTTAGGACAGCCTATATAAATATACCTCACAGAAAGATTACAGGAAGAAAAAGAAGGAATAGTTGTGGAAGTGTGATAATCACAAAGCTGTGTTTAGCTCAATTGCACCTAGGGTATGTCCACTAATTTTTTTTAATTGTCTTTATATTCTACCTTTCTTCCAACAGGCAAAGGCACAATGCCTTGAGAACAACACAAAACAATCAACTGAAGCAACACAGCAATCTACATTGCATCATCAACATTTCCAACACAATAACATAAATTTTCAGAAACACACTCCTGAACTGTTGTGTAACAGTACCAGATACTGCCACTGAATGCATCAAAATGCAATTTAATAACTTTACAAAGTGGAAAAAGTCACACTGTTTTCTTGAATTACAAGAATCCAAATTCTACTCAAGCACTCCAATCCACTACTTATTTTCATTCAAATTCCGCCTTCCTCCGAAGTTGGCTCATAGATAAAATATTTTTGAAACCTTACAATAAAAATTTCAAATTAATTAAAATTATCTGACTAAAATTAGTATAAAATTTCATTAAAATATGCAAAAGTTTTTTAAAAACATAACTAGAGCACACACAGAAATAAAAGCCACTGGGGATTGAAATGTGATGTCTAAAAACCTATTTGACAGCTATAACAATGGAGAGGAGAAGTTTATTTCCACCCACTGAGTAAGCAGCAGCTGAAGGGGTGGGGAGAAGTGGAGTCCATGATGTAAGTTACTCTCTCAGCAATTTCTTACCTTATATGTGTTGCAGGAAGGGACTCATACTGGCGAGACAGAAACAGTTCCCTGTGTTTCAACTGATGTTTCTGCTTATCAGTCAAGTCTACCTCTTTGGGAATTTCACATTCTTCTTCCACTTCCTCTGTACAATGAAAGAAAAAAAAGCGGTCTGATGTCATCTTTACCCTCACCGTTTCACTAACTTGCATTTTGCTTTAATAAAAATGCTTGCTTTTTTCCATTTCTGCAAGGCAAGTTTAAACTAACCACATTTGCTCGCTGCAGAGAACATTCTTGGGGGAAAAATGGTTTGTTTTTACAGCATGGGCCAAAACATAACTCAATCTCATTATTACTGGTATTATGCTATACTTATTAAAACCTGGATTGATAAAATATTCATTCATATGCTGCACTGAAATGAAATCTTTCTGTCCACCAGCATAATGGACACCGCACATAGAACAAATTTCCTCTGTATATTCACAATCACAGCATCCCAAATGGGTTGAGAGAACCTCCTGAACAAATCTGAGATGGTACAGGGAGATTTGTACAGGGAGGAATGAACTACTGCATGGTTAGAACACACAGGATATGATTTATTAACGTATTTGTCACCTTTCTACCAAATTTTTCAAAGCAACATAAATTAGAAGTGAAAGAATTTGCCTATTTTAATTCCTTCTCTATTTTCTGAATTTGTATCTGTGCACAAAACAGACTACAACTGCAGATAAAGAAAGGCATATATGTAGATTTTATTACAGTGAACATTACAACATTAAGCTTTTTAAAAAAAATAATATGTAGCTGGCTCTCAGCTACTGCACTCGAAATCTTAGCATGCCTTACTTCTGTAATCTCGTATGGCAAGACCAGGCAAAAGATACACCAAAATCTATTGACAAATCTCTACAAGATCAGCAAAGATTTCCATTTCCCATAGGAGTAACAAAGAGCTGCAACGAACAGCTCATTTTCCCCCTACTAAATTAAGCTGCTAAAATTCAGAAAGCAAAGTAAAAGTAGAAGTCGATTAGTTTGTGAAACAATTTACACAAGAATTCCCGTTCAAATACTGTAGAGAGAAATCACACACCTGTTTGTGCTCTGTGAGCACCTAAATAATATTATAATAATAATAAATTTTATTTCTAGCCCGCCCCTCTGAACAAGCAATCGGGACGGATTACAGCAAACGTTAAAACAGTGTCAGTTAAAATATCCTGCCCTTTCCCTCACCCCCCCCTTAAGAAGAAAATTAAATCACAGTAGAGTTAAAAACATGGAATAAAACAAAATAAGACAATAAAAAGCAGCAACAGGGAAACGAGCCTGAAGGACCTAGGTTGTATAGGGTATGGAAAAAACGCAGGAAAGGAAGGCTGGAAGACACTAAGGCCTAGGTTTGGAGCCGGGAGGTGTTCACATTCTCTGGGAAGGCCTGCTGGAAGAGATGCGTCTTTAGGGCTTTTTGGAAGCCTTCTAAAGATGGAATAAGGCACATCTCATCCGGCAGGTCATTCCACAGCTTGGGGGCAACGGCTGAAAAGGCCCTCTGGGAGGTCTGGACCAGCCTGGTTTTCATGGGCTGTAGCAGATTCCTCCCAGAGGATCAAATAGTATGGGGGGGGGGGGTTCATACAGGCAGTCCTTTAGATAGGATGGACCCAAGCCATGTAGGGCTTCAAAGGTTAAAACCAACACCTTGTACTGTGCCCGGAAACTGATCAGCAGCCAGTGGAGAGATTTAAGCACAAGTGTTACATGCTTTCTCCTAGATGTCCCAGCAACAAGCCTGGCTGCCATATTTTGGACCAGTTGTAGTTTCCGGGTTAGGCACACGGGTAGCCCCATGTAGAGTGCATTACAGTAGTCCAAACGTGAGGTTACCAGTGCGTGTATCACAGTTTCCAGCCCTCATCTCGAGGAAAGGGTGCAGCTGGCGTATCAGCCGAAGCTGCTAACAGACACTCCGGACTGTCGCATTCACCTGACTAGTCATGTGAAGCGACGGGTCAAGGAGCACCCCCAGACTGCGAACAGAGTGCTTTGAGGAGAGTGTGACTCCATCTAGGACTGGAAGTTGTATTCCCAAAACTGGTTTCGGGCCTGTGACTGGGAGCACCTCCGTTTTGTCTGGATTAAGCTTCAATCAGTTTTCCCTCATCCAATCCATTACCGCCGCAAGGCAGTCATTGAGAGGGGAGACGCCATCTGAGGTCTGAGCAGATGATCTGGTCACGGAGAAATATATCTGAGTGTCATCAGCGTACTGATGACACTGAATTCTGTGCCTCCAAATGATCTTTCCAAGCAGCTTCCTATAACTATTAAATAACATCGGGGACAGGATGGCACCCTGGGAGATGCCACAGCTAAGCTCGATTTTAGAAGAGCAGCTTTCCCCGAGTCTCACCCTTTGTGATCTGCAGGAGAGAAAGGATCAGAACCACCTAAGAGCGGTGCCACCAATCCCCAACTCTCTCAGCCGATCTAAAAGGATAGAATGATCAATTGTATCAAAGGCCGCCGAGAGATCCAAGCGCACCAGCAGGGTCATACTACCCCTGTTGATGCTCAGGCGGAGGTTGTCAGTCAGAGCAACCATGGCAGTCTCCACTCCATATCCTGCCCTGAAGCCGGTTTGAAGTGGATCGAGATAATCGGTTTCATCCAAGACGGCTTGGAGTTGGGAGGCGACTGCTCTCTCCATCACCTTGCTGAAAAAAGACAGCAAGGAAACTGGTCTGTAGTTTTTTCTGTCCAGGGGATCAAAGGAAGGCTTGTTCAAGAGAGGCTTGACGGCCGCCACCTTCAGACAAGATGGAACGATGCCTTCCCTGAGGTACGCATTGATCACCTCCTGAAAGAATGTCCTTAATGCGTCCCCTCCCTGGACGACCAGCCAAGATGGACTCGGATCAAGGGAGCAAGTCGTCATCCGGGTACTGCCAAGGAGCTTGTCCACGTCATCGGTACTCACTGACTGAAACTCATCCAGTAAACTGACAGTAACGGAGTTGCTAGATACCTTACCCATGGGCACTGGACAAATATTGGCGTCCAAGTCGGCTCTTATTCGAGAGATTTTATCTGCAAAGTGAATGTTAAATGCCTCACAGCAGACTGCCATAGGTTCTAGCAGGGAGTTTGGCGCAGGGTGAACCTGCATCAGCTCCCCCACCACCGTAAACAGCTCTGCCGGGCGGGACTCTGCAGACTCAATGCGTGCAGAGCAGAGAGATCTCCGCACTGCACACAAAGCCTCTCCATAGATGTGAAGATGCAATCTGTGTCCTTTCACTGCTATCCAATGCCTTCACCGTATTGCATCTCACACTTATTGCTGGACCCTGAGATTCTGCTGGGGAGGGAAAGGGGAGAAGTCTCAGTTCTGCCTTTCTCTGTCTTGCCTTTCTGTACAGTGATGTGCCAACTGTCAAACTCCATCCCAAAACAAGTTGAGCTGTTTCCCTACTGCCTTGAGCTTCCAGCAGAACCCAGGACTATATTATTTCATATGGTGTTTAGATTCAGGGGTAGTTGATCTGCCTGTTTTTTCTTTGTGTTTTCAACTATGACACCCAGTGTGGGGTAGTGTTTTGAGCATAAGACTATGTCTCTAGAGATCAGGGTTTGATTCCCCACTCGGTTATGAAAACCCACTGGCTCCATTAGCAGAAAAATCTCTTTAAACCTAGCATCACTTTCCCCATATAAGTAATAACACATGTCTGAGATAGATATTTCATGACAGTTCTACAAATGCCTTACTCTTTCACACCTCCCACAAAAGCCACCTTTTGATCCAACATGAAATCAGCAAAAAAAAAAAAAAAAAAAAAGTAATTTTTAGCCTCAAGATTTCAATTTCTTGGGGCAATTTTTAAAATGCACATTATGCTTTACTTTCTAGTATTTCTAATTAACCATGCTTTAAACTCATAAACACTCCCATATAAGTTACTATAATTGCTCCAAAAAATTTCCCTAGCTCATTTACTGGCTTTTCAAGCAAATCCAGGCATTTTTTTTCCTTCTGAGATCACAAGCTCCCTGGTTATTTTATATTTCACATTTAATAAGGCTCATAGATATTCTGTTAATTATCCACCTTGCACCCTTAATTAGTTCATCTATTAAACACTAATGAAGAATGACTTAACAGTACCCCTTTTCACACAAACAAGGTACCTTGATTATATCCACCCATCATGTCAGGATGGCAGTCTTTTAGCAAGTATATTTTCTGTGGCAGACTTTTCTGTTAGTGGTGAGGAAAGTAAGCTGAAGAATCTGCCTAACATTCATGCAAGTAATATTCAGAAGCATATGATAAATATTTAATCATTTTAGGAATTTTGGAGTCTTTGTGCTGTCAGCAAGGAATATAAAATTGGAGCCAGGAATAAATGGAACACCATGGATGAACACATTGATCATGAGCTTCAATTAATATAGTTTAATGACTAGGTGGCAAGGAAATTAATCAGTATGAAACACTAAATCATCTGCCTAATCTTCATAATAGCATTTAAAATATGTTCTGAGGGACACACCTGGATTTTGGAATTAGGACTAGAGTCTAAGATCTACCAAAGAACAGACATGGAAGGCATCGGGGGGGGGGGGGGGGGGTGGAAGACTGCACCTACTGACACTTCCAGTCTCAACTCATCTGCTTCATCATGATGCAATCCCTACATTATCACAGGTGGCAAACGTTAAGAGATCTACTAAGCAGGCATAATTCCAATGTGATCCTTGAAGCAGCATCAGAATATTCAGTCCTTTACTCTTGCAGTACTCTGTTGCTGAAAATCTGCTCTGAAGGGCATTCAGAGGAGATTCTTAAGATTTTTAGGTACAAGGTGAGTTGAAGGAAAAAGGAGGAATTGTGTCACTCCCCCTTGGGCACACAAAACCTGTGTACGTGGGTGCAATAACAACACTGAGGACTTTTGAAAGTCTCCTTTCTGCACAAAATATGGAATTATTAAAAACAAAAACTGGAGAAATTCACAATAGGAAACTAGGCTGAATACAGACGTGCAGAACTGTACAACTGTTAAAATTAAAATAAAATTTGTACTGAATCAGATACGCATAACTGAGCTGCACTGGCAGCTGGTGACTGCCAAATAGTGGAACAGTGAATTCACTCCAAAGTACTGCACACTAGGAGTGAGTTTGGGGCGGGCCTGCAGCCCTCAAAACCCCTCTGGGACCACCTTTTCCTCCAGGAGCTGCTAGGAGTGAGTTTGGGGAGGGACTGCAGCCTTCAAAAGCCCTTTGGGACCACCTTTTCCTCCAGGAGCTGCTAGGAGTGAATTTGGGCCAGGCCTGCAGCCTTCAAAACCCCTTTGGGACCACCTTTTCCTCCAGGAGCTGCTAGGAGTGAGTTTGGGGAGGGACTGCAGCCTTCAAAAGCCCTTTGGGACCACCTTTTCCTCCAGGAGCTGCTAGGAGTGAGTTTTGGGCGGGCCTGCAACCTTCAAAAGCCCTTTGGGACCACC
Source organism: Urosaurus nigricauda (assembly GCA_034509955.1). Lineage (NCBI taxonomy): Eukaryota > Metazoa > Chordata > Lepidosauria > Squamata > Phrynosomatidae > Urosaurus > Urosaurus nigricauda. The sequence continues at coordinate 350,796,828 of JAOEGL010000001.1, read as the reverse complement.
TTTTCTTCCAGGAGCTGCTAGGAGTGAATTTGGGCCGGGCCTGCAGCCAACACCGGGAGCGGCGCAACTGAGGCCACTGAGGTGGAGCTTGGCAGGGATATTTAACCCCCAGGAACACCTTCCATTCGGCGTGATTGGCGGCAGCGGAATTTGCAGGGCCTGCACAGGCTGCGGAGGACTCTCCCACCCCTCCCCCCAACACCTGGAGCGGCATGACTGAGGCGGACCTTGGCAAGGGGAAATTAACATCTTCCCCCCCGGAACACAACCTAGCCTGCCAGCCTAATCGAGCAGTCTAGCCGCCCTCATGAATGCTTTCTATGTTTGGAGGACGTTTTTGCTGATCATTTTCTGGGTGAACTTGCTGGAATCCTGTTACCGCTCTTTGAAAATGGACCTGGGTAGCCAAGGGGAAAACATTGAGGTTGTGCGGGGACAAGGAAGGTATGGTGGCAACAGAGTGAACAGATGTTACAAAACAAGTAGGGACTGATGTTTGATACCTATCCTCTCTTCAGTTCACTGTGTTTCCCGAGATAAGGTGGAGAGCACACCAACTGCACCACAATCCCTTAATCTGCTCCTTTGTAATGTCAGGTCGGCCAAAGGAAAACCCCACATCATCCACGACCTCCTGGTGGATGAACAGGCCGACCTGGCGTGTTTTACTGAAACCTGGCTGGATGATGCCAGCACTGCCACGTGGGCACAAGCACTTCCAGCTGGGTACATGGTCAGTGAGCAGATAAGGGAAAGTGGGCCGGGGGGCGGTGTGGCCATAGTCCATAAAACCAACTTGACCTTGATCAGGAAGCCTGTCCAGAAAATAGCCCACATCGAGTGTATGTACCTTACCTTGAAGACCAGGGACAGTTTGGGGATTCTGCTAGTATATCGGCCACCCCGTTGCCTAGCAGACTTCCTAATCGAGTTGACTCACCTGGTTTCTGAGTTGATATTGGAGTCGCCCAGACTTCTGGTTCTGAGCGACTTCAATATCCCTCTTGAAACCAGTTTGTTAGAGCTATCTGGAGCGACTCGGGAGATCATGGACTCCATGGCAGCCATGAACCTCTCCCAATTGGTCAATGGGCCCACGCATTGTGTAGGTCATACACTCGATAGGGCTTTTACTATGGAGCAGGAGTATCCGTGGGCGGAGGTAACCAAGACCTCTGCTTTGTCATGAACGGATGACTTCCTGATCAAGTTGGAACTGAAGGCCACTTTCCGCCCCTCTGGGGGTGGCGGACCTATTAGAATGGTCCACCCTCGAAGGCTTATGGAACCAATTGGTTTCCAGAAAGCCCTAGAGGGTTTGCTAGTTGGGAACGCCAGTGACTCTGTTGAGGCCTTAGTAGACACGTGGAATACTGACATCACTAGGTCTATCAACACAATCGCTCCCGAGCGTCCTTTCCAGCCCACTCCGAATCAAAAAACCTGAAACACGGAAGACCTCAGGGAGATGAAGCGGGCTGGACAACGACTAGAGTGCGAATGGCAAAAAACTCCCGACTCTCATCTGACAGAACTCACTATAGACTGCATCTTCGCAGCTTTGGAGGGGCTTCGTGTGCAGCATGGAGATCTCTCTGTTCTGCACGCATTGCATCCGCAGAGTCCTACCTGGCAGAGCTGTTTAAGATTGTGGGGGAGTTGACACGGGTTCCTCCTGTGCCAAACCCCCTACTAGAGCCTACAGAATCCTGCTGTGAAGCGTTTAACACCCACTTTGGGGATAAAATCTCTCGGATTAGAGCCGACCTGGACACCAATATTTGTTCAGTGGGCAAGGATGAGGTGTCCAGCTGCTCCGTTGCTGTCAGTTTACTGGATGAGTTTCAATCAGTAAGTACCAATGACGTGGACAAGCTTCTTGGAGCTGTGAAAAAGACAACTTGCTCTCTCAATCCGGGTCCATCTTGGCTGGTCACCCAGGGAGGGGATGCACTGAGGACATTCCTTCAGGATGTGATCAATGCGTCCCTCAAGGAAGGCATTGTTCCATCTTCTCTGAAGGAGGCGGCCGTTAAGCCCCTCCTGAAGAAGCCTTCTCTTGATCTCCTGGACAAAAACAACTATAGACCAGTCTCCTTGCTACTTTTTCTTAGCAAAGTGATCGAGAGAGCAGTCGCCTTCCAACCCCAAGACGTCTTGGATGAAACCGATTACAGTGGTCCCCCGCCTTACGAATCCCCCGGGTTACGAAAACCCCGGGATCCGAAGGCGGCGGGACCGCCATTGTATCCCCCGGGATACAAAAAAAAGCGGAAAAAAGCCGCACGGCCCCTTTAAATGGCCGCGCGATCCGTCCGCGAAAGCAGTCCCCTGGGTAACGAAAGCTTCCGGGTTACGAAGGTAATCCCGGAACGGATTACATTCGTAACCCGGGGGACCAGTGTATCTTGACTCATTCCAAACAGGCTTCAGGGCAGGTTATGGAGTGGAGACCGCCATGGTTGCTCTGACTGACGACCTCCGCATGAGCATCGACAGGGGTAGTGTGACCCTGCTGGTGCTCTTGGATCTCTTGGCGGCCTTTGATACAATTGATCATTCCATCCTTTTAGATCGGCTGAGAGAGTTGAGGATTGGTGGCACCGCTCTTAGGTGGTTCCGATCCTTTCTCTCTGGCAGATCCCAAAGGGTGAGACTCGGGGACAACTGCTCACCTAAAATTGAGCTTAGCTGTGGCGTCCCTCAGGGCACCATTCTGTCCACGATGTTATTCAATATCTATATGAAGCCGACTAGAGAGATCATTCGGAGGCACGGAGCTCAGTGTCATCAGTACGCTGATGACACTCAGATATATTTCTCCGTGACCAGATCGTCTGCTCAGACCTCAGATGGCGTCTCCCCTCTCAATGACTGCCTTGCGGCAGTAAAGGGTTGGATGAGGAAAAATCGATTGAAACTCAATCCAGACAAAAAGGGAGGTGCTCCCAGTCACAGGCCCGAAACCAGTTTTGGGAATACAACTTCCAGTCCTAGATGGAGTCACATTCTCCTCTCAGGACTCTGTTCACAGCCTGGGGGTACTTCTCAACCCGTCGCTTCACATAACTAGTCAGGTGAGTGTGACGGTCAGGAGTGCCTGGAAGCAGCTTCGGCTGATACGCCAGCTGCACCCTTTTCTGGAGATGAGGGACTTGGAAACTGTGGTTCATGCGCTGGTAACCTCACGTCTGGACTTCTGTAACGCGCTCTACATGGGGCTACCCTTGTGCTTGACCCAGAAACTGCAATTGGTTCAAAACATGGCAGCCAGACTTGTCACTGGTACATCTAGAAGAGAGCACATTACACCAGTGCTTAAATCACTCCACTGCCTGCCGATTAGTTTCCGGGCACAGTACAAGGTGTTGATGTTGACCTTCAAAGCCTACATGGCTTGAGTCCATCCTATCTGAGGGACTGCCTCTCCCCATATGAACCTCCCCACACACTTCAGTCCTCATGTAGACCAGGCTGGTGCAGACCTCCCAGAGGGCCTTCTCAGCTGTTGCCCCTAAGCTGTGGAATGACCTGCCGGACGAGATGCATCTTATTCCATCCATTGAAGGCTTTTAAAAAGCCCTAAAAGATGCATCTCTTCCGGCAGGACTTCCCACAAGAAATGTAACACCCCCCGGCTCTGAAATGCATTTTAGAGCTTTTCCATCTCTCTTTCCAGCATTACTTCACCCTTATACAGCTAAGGCTTTCAGATTGGAACTTCTGTCGCTGTTTTTATTTTATTTTTATATGCTCATTTATTGATTTTAATGTTGTTGTGATTTAATCCTGTTTTAAGGGGGGCAGTTGGGTGATGGGATGGTATATTTTAATTGTATTGTTTTTCAACCTTGTTGTAACCCGCCCCAATTGCTCGTTCAGAGGGGCGGGCTAGAAATAAATTATTATTATTTCCCCAAATGAGTTCAAGCACATTAGACAGCTCCTTTAAAGTTATTAAAAACTTGGAGTGGATTTTTTTTTCTCCACTGACACAGGAGTCACTAGTTGCCAGTGCTACTGCAAAACCAGTGAAAAGGGCCTTTAATTTTAAAAGGGGAGGAAAGGAGGGACTTCCCTGCTCCCTCATCTCTACAACAGTTCCTCTGGTATCATCAAAGTGCTACACAGAAGAGCAGGTGACTCTGCTAAATAGGGTGAGCTGCAGGATCCACAATAAAAAGGGTCCATGCCGTTGCTGTCAGCACAATCTTTCTATTAGCAGACAACAGATTTTCGATAAAGTCTGTTTTATATTTACAGCTTGTTTGTTGTTGTGTGTCATCAAGTAATTTCTGACTTAGACAACACTAAGACGAACATATCACAGGGTTTTCTTGTCAAGTTTCTTCAGAGGAGGTTTGCCATTGCCATCCTCTGCAGCTGAGAGAGTGTGACTTGTCCAAGGTAACCCAATTGATTTACATGGGTGAGGTAGGATTTGAACTCTGGTCTTCAGATTGATAATCCATTGCTCAAACCACTACACCATGCTGATTATAGCAGGGTAATTGCAATCCAAGTATAAATTCTAATATGGATTGCAAGTGAAATATATCTTCCTTCAGAGAAATAACTAACAATATGAACTATGCATTGGTAAATATGAGTTAAGTCAACAACTCTAATCAAGGTTTTCTGCTTGGCTTCTTGATTTTAATCAAGAACTTGTGCTTGTTTGTTTTAATCAGTGGTACATCAAATCGAATCTGCTTGCTTTCTCATTTAAATAACATAAACTTTCCAATCCGTAAACAGGAGAAAAAGGAACTAAAAGAACTAAAAGAAGTCAAAAAGATGAAAAGTGAAGGTGAACAGACATGTTTTTAAAAGTAATTTTATTCCTTTACCAATTAGAACACCTTTATTTCAGTCTCAAAGGTGCTACAAGATCTCTGATCTCTGTACATACTAGATCACCTTTGGTGATCTAGTATAAGGAAGGAACCTGTCCAAGGGTTAAGATTCTTGGTGGAAGACAGACTTGATCTCACCACTGCTACAGGCATATTTGGTGAGGATATGGCAAATAGTATTCGCAATGGCTACTTCTAGGTTGTGGAACTGCTTCACAGGGAAAATTTGATATGGTTGGTCCCCTCTCTGCTCAAGAGACAAAGAATATTTTATTTAGTCAGGGCTGTGGCTCTTAACTCATGTGACAGAAAGGCTCTTTTAATTACTGTATATAGTCATGTTTAAGTCTAGAAATTTTAGTCAGAAAATTGACCCCCAAAACCTGTGTCGACTTATCCACGGGTCAGTCTAAGTACTGTACTTTAATACTTATTTTAAAAAGGAGCCATTCCCTGGTGAAAGGCAAGAGCATAATCTAACCTGGAAGCACCCCCCCCTCCAATTTTCCCAGCCAGCCTTTAGTATGAGCATCTGCTGGAATTTTTAATGTTCTTTTGACTCTGTTTCCATTTGCTTCATCCTTTACATGTTTTGCTACATGCCTCTAAGTTTTACTCTCGACTTACCCATGAGTCATATAAAAATCCCTAATCCTGGCCCCCAAACCTGCCCTTGACTTATACATAAGGTCGACTTATAGTCGAGTATATACAGTAGATGTCCTGAACAATTTTTTTCTTTCGTTTTCTGTGTCATTTAATATGTTTTAACTTTACTTTTAACTTGATTTTTTAATAAAAAAACTTTTTCTATAGGGTTTTAGCTGTACAGTCAACCCTAAACTTTAGCAGGATTTTCTTTCATGGATTTGATTGTTTGCAAGTTTGCAGCTGTTTCCACTGCCAGTATACAAGCCTACCTTCCTTCATTTCCAAGAAAACACAGCTGCAAAAATCTCCTGCAATGTCATTGTACTTTTCCTTGCCAATTATTCCTCCTCTCCATCTCCTCTCCCAGCTGATACCTTGTTCCATATCTCCCCTTCCCACCTTGGCACCAGGGCTCCTCCTCCTCTCTTTCAACCTCCTTTTGCCACCCCTTCACCCACCTTTCCCACTCTTCCACAGCTTCCACTTCTCAGTTGCCCTCCCATTTTGCTGACTAGGACAGTGGGAAAAGCCCCTCTTGGTATTCATCATAGTTTCAGCAGAAGTACCAGGAGACCTGTGGCTGCCAGAGTCTGGCTTGGAAGGAATGAAAGGAAAAGAAGGTAAGGAAGAAGGGATGGAGGAAGGGAGGCTCAATGGCTGAGGCCCCTTTCACTTTTTGGTGGCCTCATTTCTCCCCTGGATAGGTATGCGATGGTAATAGAAAAGCAGCCCAGAAAAGCCAAACTTCAGTCCTTCTGCTGAAGCGTCCTCTGATCACTTTCATGGCATAAACTACCTGCTCCTCAGTGAGAGCTAGCTGTGACAAGAGGCAATGTGGTATAGTGGCTGGAGTGCTGGATTAAGCCAGACCAGGTTCCAAACTCTGGCCTTCCAGGTGTTTCGGACTTCAGTTCCTAGAATCTCAGACCACTGGCCAAGATGGCTGAGGCTTCTGGGAGCTGAATGAAGTCCAAAACTCCTGGAGGACTAGCGTTTGGGAATCATTGTTCTACACCATACCGAGAAAGTCAGCCCACTCAGTGAGCTTGCCTGCCCTCCAACTGTTCTGGTTTGGCAGGAACAGAGAGGAAGAGGAGGGCAAGAGAAGGACAATGACCCTGCAGGAGATTTTTACAGCAGTTGTCATCCTAGGAGGCAGAGGCAATGGAAATGCAGTGGAGGTGGCCTTGAAACAAAGCAGAGATTTTTGCAACAGAAGAGTCTGTAGCATTCATATTTAAAATATTCAGTTTTTCCACTTTTGTGGGGGATTCTACAGCCCAACCCCATGAAACTTGAGGGCTCACTATACTTTGTTTAATATGTTGGAAGCCTCCATGGATTCTGTGCCAGGTAAATAAATAAATAACACCAAGACAGACCATTGGTCCATCTAAACTAGTGCTTTCCAAACTTTGTTCCTCCAGGTGTTTTGGGACTTCCATTTCCTTGACTGTTGGCTAAGCTGTCTGGGGCTTTTGGGATCTGAAATCCAAAACACCTGGATGATCAAAGTTTGGGCATCACTGATCTAAACAATGTTAATGCTATCTGGAAACATCTCCCCAAGATTTCAGGCAGAAATCCTTCCCAGAGCTACCTGAAGTTGTGAATGATTAAACCTAGGGAGTCTCCTGTAGTCAAAGAAAGTGAGCTGAGCAACATTCCCATTTCTCACTTATCCATGGCAAAAGGGCTGCATATAACTCTGGTGACAAAGTGTCCGAGGTGTCTCACAAATCAGAATTGAGAGAGGCCTTTGCTGTGTGACTGCCTCTGGGAAAGTGGCCATTTTTATGAGGAGAGTTAAGTACAGAGAGAATCTGCCAAGGACAGAAAAACAGAGGCACAGTAACTGCTGCAGAGGAGAAAGTTCAATTATTTTTAATAACACAACAATTAATTAGGTGTAGCCAGTATATCAGAAAACCATAACATACTGTTCCACAATACAGTTGTTATTTAAAGACTGGGAGTTACATCACTTAAGGTAAGTTAAAAGTATACTTTTTTTTAATCTAGAAGCATCCTTTATTGGGATTACCTTAAACAAAACCTTAACATGCTATCAAAAAAAAAAATATCTCTAATTGGAGTCAGATGCTATGTCGTGAAGGCATAACCAGTGTAAACATAAAACAAAAGCTATGATTCTATGATTCTCAACTGTTTTATGAAATAATCTCTGTAGTGCATGGAATTCATTGCCAACATGACTAAATGTTGTCAGCACTCAAGATTACTGCTATGCTCAGCCAGAGCCCAGAATCCTTCCTGTTAAGCTAATTTGTTAATATAAAAATTGAGCCATTAAAATTAATAATTTTGGTGAAAATTATGACATTGATTTGTTTCTATAACCAAGTGACAGTCATTTTAACTTTTTAAAAAATTAGTTGGCATTATTAAAAAATATTCAGTAACCTTTCAAGAGCCATAATATGGTACACTTTGAACTGGAAGGCTACATGGGAATCTGTTTGATGGCATTGAGATGGCATACAGTGAAAACCTTCTGTTTGTTCCACATTAATTTCATGATTTTTAGTCAATGTCTCTGTGCTATACTTCTCCACAACTGTTTTCTTATTTTATTTTGATTTTAACTGTTACTAGACACCCAATTAGTATGAAAGCAATAGAAATTTTAAAAATGACCAAATATATTTTCAAAATGACTTATCTAATTGATTCTCATGCCTAGAAACTGGAAGGAGGAAATACCATACCAGCACTAGCACCAAGTGTCCGAAAAAGAATCCTGAACGTTGATTGATTATGCTGCCTAAGAGCCCAAACTCTATTATCCCATATACATATTTTTAAGAAGACGCAGTTCTGCCCCCATCATACTTGGCATATCAAGAATATAAAAACAACAGTAAAACATGAACAGCAGCAAGAACAGTAATTAAGCAATCCCTGCTCCATCTAGTAGCAAATTCAGATAGTATGTTTCAAAGTAACAGAACTAAAATAGGATCACTGAGAGCAAGGTGTCACCATGAATGCAGATAGGTCTGCAGAATGACAGACTTTTTTTCAAAACTATTAAGAGGGTAACCTCATCCCAATAAAAAACATATTGACTAGTATGTGGATGGGTAAAGTCTAATGGGTCAGAATTGACTTCTAGTGTCAAATTCCGGTCAAATTAATATTTCTGTCAAAAGAAATGTATCCATGGGCTTAATGCTGTTGCTAGAGAAGTAGTCAAGCCATGCAGCTCATTTGAACAGGATAATTTTGCATGACAATATTAACATCTGACTCAGCCCTCATTCTCCAATATCATCACAACAGTCAGCACTAACGAAAATTCCAGGTAGTTCCAGTTTCAAGAGGCACTAAAGATAAAAAGGAAAACAGCTGTGCAGACACTTTCCTTTTCTGCATAACAAAACCTAATAACAAGCCTTTGTTTGCAGCTAGAATGTTATCACCAAATTCCTCTTTAAAAAAAAAAAGACAGAAGAAACATGGGGAAGGAAAATGTTTGTACAAAATATGTGGCCTATGCCATTCAGTCTTGACTTCAGAAGCTTTCTGGGGTCGATTAATAGAGGGCTGTATCTACTGTGCTGAGAGACAAAAGCAAGAAGGCTTGTCCCACAGGTGCTATAACTGTGCTAGGACAATTGCAATACTGAATCCCTTGTCAAGCTTCAAATGACTCAAGTGTGATAAGCAGCTTAAGTTAATACTGTTAATGATGCAAAACCATGTCTTTTGAAGCCTGAACAAACTTTAAAAGCAAACCAGGGATGAAGACAGACAGACATTTCTAAAATGTGGTGGAAGCAGTTTTGCAAGCACACAGGTCATGTTTGATATAGGTTCTATAACTCCACACACAGGCACTTTGCTTTTTCTTAAGCACAAGCTGGGAAAGCCAGGAAGCTCTCAGTTAATTATAGTTTTCCATTACATCCAAACATGGAAGACATTGGTTAACAACTTCTGAACAAGCCAAGATATTAGGCCAACTTTAAAATACAGTTTCATATCCTGGCTTGTTCAGAAGCCATAAATTGTAGTCTTTCACTTTCAACATGATAGTTTCAACATAATGAGAAGCTATCATTGACTAAACACTTTGTTTCCAACATGATGCAAGGGGAAAAGTGAAGTGACAGAGGGCAGTGTCATTAAGCTCTTAAATAACTTAACCTATAATTCAAGCTGTAAGACCTAAATATATAATTCTCAAACTGTGGGGTAGGACTTGTCATGGAGCAAGAATTGCTCAAGGGTGGCACAAAACTTGGAGGCCTTCTGCTCTTCATCTGCTCCTAATTTTTTTCTGCCGTGGAGGGGAAGAGAAATGCAAGAAGAGTGCTTGGAGCCTCTAATTGAGGGAGGAGGAGAAGCAAGAGATAAATTTCCCATAAAATGTTAAAATATGAATATACATACATGAATATGAGAACAAAACACACACACACACATACACTATTATTCATATAGCATGCAGATGTCAAAAGTAAAATTTTTGAGATACACAAATCTAAATGAAACTAATCTGCTCCAATACAAACATCTCAGAATATTGAGAATCTGGCAGCTGGTGGCTTTCATGTCATTAGGGAACTGAACCTGGCTCAGTTTTGAGTCCAAACTCTAAAAGAGTTATCTCAGGTGCTGAATTTATTTTTAGGATAAGATTTCATATCTGGAGTAGGGCCTTTAAAGGTCAGATAAAATCTCAAAGCGTATTCACTACCACACTGACCAGGAAGCCACAACTGTTGAAAAATATGCAGTTACAGCAATTTATTATCATATTTGAATATATATATGTCTGTCTTCATTCCCAAAGACTTACTTAGAAGTATACATAACTTAAATCAACTATCATCATCTTTTATTTTATTTTTCCACTATGAAACAGATGCTGTTTCTAAATCATTTTTACTGTTACACATTGGAACATTAATATAAAAATAAGCTTTTACAATAGGTGAGGAAAAAGCCTAATAGCAGCTTCTGATGTTATTATTATTATTAACCTTTATTTATAAAGCGCTGTAAATTTACACAGTGCTGTAAATACAATCTTATAATTAGACAGTTCCCTGCCCTCAGGCTAACCATCTACCAGGCTTCAACTAAGGAGATGGGTCAAAACAGACTTAATAGAAACTCTGCATAGGCTATAGGAGGACCAAAGGAGAATGTCTCATAACAAGCTTATGCAATAAAGGAGTAACAAATCATAATTAAAACTGTCTTTTTGTCACTGATTGTAGAGGTACATAATTGATATCATAACCTCTCTAGCAAAGAGGATTCTAGGCACTATTTCACCATTTTTTTAAAAACAAACAAACAAAGTGCTTACAATTTGACAAGCAGTTTCTAGCTGTTTTTTATCTTGCAGATGAACACAGCAGAGATATTTACTAGTCTTTACTAGAAAGATTCTAGTCTAGTCCAGGAGTTAAGGAAGTGTTGTTCTAGGTCAGCCATGAAGATGCTGGTGTATTGTGGTGCCATGTGTGTGCCCATGAAATAGTTGTGTGTGAGAACAAAGTGGCAGACCTTGGTGGCTAGGTCTGCTATGGTCCCTTATGGAATGATGTTCCTGACAGCTTGCAGTCCATCCCTGTGTGGGATGTTGCTATATAGGGATGAACATACATGCAATAAAAGAATAATCAAAATACAGCAGTACATTACTAAAAGTGTGCATCCACAATACACGCACAAAACACCAAGAGTATGAAAGTGGAGCTGATGTCCAGCCTCCCACTTCCTCCTCTTCTATTTACTTTAGAAAATGAGGGTACTCAGCAAGAAGCACAAGCTGCAACAATATAGTGCCTTGATCATTTAACATCCATTTAGGAATGGATAGGCATAGAGAGATTAAGCTGTTTGGATTGACATGGACCAGAGACCAAGATGTTCTTCACTGGCTGTGCTAGGAAAACAAAACAAAAAGAACACTGCTGTTTTTAATCTGTTTTTTAATCTGTTAAATTTGTTTTTATCACATCATTATTGAATACATTTTAATACTGTTATTTTAACTGTAAATATTTAAGATTCTTGTATACTCTAAAGGGCACCAGATCCAATCTGATCTTGGAATTTAAGCAGGGTTGGCCCTGGCTAATACGTGGATGGGAAACTGCCAATAAATACCAGGTGCTGCATCATCATCATCATCATTATTTATATAGCGCTGTAAATTTACACAGTGCTGTACATACAATCTTATAATTAGACGGATCCCTGCCCTCAGGCTTACAATCTAAAAGAGGCAACACAAAAGGAAAAGGGAAAGGCGGTGGGAAGGGGGATGAGGTCCAGTGGTTCTTCTCTCCCTCTGAGGCCTGGACCAAGGCAGATGGACTGGCGGGAGGGCACGGCTTCTTAATACATAGTTAAAGAAAGGCATCCTGGGGCAGACGGCACAATATTGTCTTTCACTTAATTTTGAAACTGGTTAGAGAAGGAATGAGGTGTGCATGTGGGAGAAGAAGGTTCCAGGAGTGAGGGGAAGGAAGTGAGAAGGGACGAATCCAGGACGGGGCAGTGGAAATCCTCAGCTGGGACAGCAGAGTGGTGGGTACAAGAAGGAGTGTGAGGAGAAAGAAGTTCAGACAAGTATGGAGGGGTCAGTCCATGGAGGGCTTTGAAAGTCAACAACAAAAGCTTGTACTGAATGCAGAATGGGAGCCAGTGAAGGGAGGATAAGAGTGGAGAAACATGGTCGAAGCGGCGAGCAGATGTGATAATACGTGCAGCTGCGTTCTGGACAGAGATTAGAGGATGGAGGTGAGAGAGATGAAGCCCTGTCAGAAGAAGGTTACAATAATCTAGTCGTGAAACCACTACGGCATGGACCAGAGTCTTGGCAGTGGAGACTGAAAGGAATGGACGGATTTTAGCAATGTTGTAAAGAGAGAATCTACAGGTCTTGACAGTGGCCTGAATCTGGGGAATAGATGACAGAGAGGAATAAAAAATGAAACCAAGACTGCAGGCTTGCTGAACCGGTTGAACAGAAGTGCCGTCAACAGAAACAGAAAAGAAATATTGAAGGGTGGGCTTAGGTGGGAAGATGAGAAGCTCTGTCTTAGACATGTTGAGCTTCAAGCGCTGATGCCCCATCCACTGAGAGATAGCAGACGAGATGAAACTTGCTGTTTGGGCCCCAGAGAAAGGTCAGGGGTGGAAAGGTATAGCTGAGTGTCATCGGCATACAGATGATAGGAGAAACCAAAAGAACTGATGAGTTTACCAAGGGACAATGTGTATAGAAAGAACAAAAGGGGACCCAGGACAGAGCCCTGAGGAACTCCAACAGATAAGGGAACAGAGGAGGAAGTCTGACCACCTGTGACCACTGCAAAAGATCTGTCTGACAAGTAAGATTTAAACCAGTTGAGAACAGAGTTGGAGAACCTGAGGTTGGAAAGTAAGTCAAGCAAGAGACAGTGGTCGACGGTGTCGAAGGCCGCAGATAATTCTAGAAGAATGAGAATAGAGTAGAGGCCATTCGCCTTGGCCTGCAAGAGATCATTTGAGTTCTTGTTGAGGGCTGTCTCTTAGAGTGGGAGGAAACCAGACTGAAATGGGGCCAGGATGGAATTGGCTTCAAGAAACTCAAGACAGCGAGAATAAACTACCCGTTCCAGAACCTTAGAGAGAAAAGGAAGAAGAGAGATTGGATGATAGCTAGACAAAGAAGAGGGGTCGAGAGAGGGTTTCTTCAGATTTGGGGAAACAAGAGCATGTTTGAAGTCAAAAGGGAAGGAACCTGAAGAGAGACAGATTAAAGATATAGAGGAGCGAGGGCAGAAAAGAAGGGGTTATAGAGATAAGAAAATGGGAGGAGATAGCATCAAAAAAGCAAGTTGTAGGTTTGGAAGAATTTTGCAGCATAGAGAATTCATCCAGAGAAACAGGTGGAAGCACAGACAGTTTATTAGTAGGAGGAACCAGGAGATTAGTGGTAGGAGGCAAATCAGGAGGAACAATTTCGGATTGAATAGTAGTGACTTTTGTGAGGAAGAAGTTGGCGAAGTCGGGGGGGGGGGGAAATGATGAGAAGACAGAGGGAGAGGAAGGTTTTAGCAGCGTATTGAAGCAGGAGAACAAACACTGTGGGCACTTCTTGTGGGTGCATATCAATGATGTATAGTAATTCTGTTTTGCCATAGACAAGGCGCGTGAGAAGGATAAAAGAACAAATTTATAATGAATAAAATCAGCCCACTCCTTGAACTTTTTCCAAAGACATTTGGCTGCTTGAGAGCAGGACCAGATAAACCTAACTGTGGGAGAGAGCCAGGGCTGAGGACGACGACATAGAGGACGACGTGCGAACAGATACAGGGGCAAAGCTGTCAAGGGTTGAAGAAAGAGTGAAGTTGACATTGCTGAGTCAGCAGAGTCCCCAAGATTTAGAGAAGAGAGAGAAGAATCGAAGGTCTGACTGAGATGATCAGAATTAACAGACTGAAGATTACGAAAAGTGTGCTGAACAATATGACGAGGAGGTGGGATATAAGTAAGAGTAAAAGAAATTAGATGATGATCTGACAATGGATAGTCAGATGCCAAGTAGTCAGAAATGGCACACTTAGTAGCGAGAACTGGGTCAAGACAATGACCAGAAGAATGTGTTTAAGAGTTGGAGTGAGGTTGAAGATCAAAAGAAGCTAAGAGAGAGCTAAAGCGAGACGTTGAAGGATTCTTAGGATTATCAAGGTGGATATTAAAATCATCTAGAATTAGAGAGGGAATTGAGTCTGAGAGAAAAAAAGGTGAGCCATGACTCAAAGTCTGAAAGGAATTGGTTAGCAGAACCAGAAGGGTGATAAATGACAGCAACCTTCAGCCGCAAAGGAGAAAAGAGTCTAACAGAATGAGACTCGAATGAAGAAAAACAATAGCTAGGGGGAAGAGAAAGGGGTTGAAACTGGCAAGAGTTAGACAATAAGATACCAACCCCACCTCCTTGGCCCTCAGGGCGGCTTGTGTGGGTGAAAGAAAGACTACCAAAAGAGAGGACAATATCATGGACCGAGAGCCAAGTTTCAGTTAGAGCAAGAAGATAAAATGATTTAGAAAGAAAAAGATCATGGATTGCTGCTGCTTTCGGAGAGGGACAGTTCCAGAGTGAACAGAAGAAAGGAAGCTGGGAGATGGGGAGAGGTCAAATAGGGATCAGATTGGCAGAGATGCGTGGAGCCATGGGAAGGGATGGATGCAGTGCCCAATGGACACAGGAGAAAAAGTGAAAATAAGAAAAGCGGAAAAATAATATCCAACAGTGCTAGACAACATCGCCTGAATACCACAAAACAAGAAGGATCAAGTAGATAAGGAAGGGGGTGGCTTTGGAAACCTTTGCCCAATGTCCCAGTTGCTGAGGATGATGGAAGGAGAAGTAGCTTCTGAGGAATGTTCCACTGGAGGCAGGAGGAGGGTGGTGGAAAGGCAGCAGAGAGTGTGGCTGGCTGTTTCTTTCTCCCCTTCTGAGGAGGGTAGGCTATACAGTGGTCCCCCGGGATACGAATCCCCCAGCTTACGAAAACCCCGGGATACGAAAGAGCCAGGGCCAAAATAATGGCCCCGGCTTGCGAAAGTATCCCCGGGTTACGAAATGGCCCTTTTCCTCTGAAGCCAGGCTTCGGAGGAGAAGGGACGGCCAGGAGGCCTCCGCGGCTGAGGAGAAAGGAAGGCCCGATCCGCCAGATCGGGTCTTCCTTTCGTTAGGTGCGGAGGACCAGCCTGGCTGGGGAAGGGAAGGTTCCCTTCCCCAGCCAGGCTGGGCCTCCACGGCTGAGGAGAAAGGAAGGCCCGATCCGGCGGATTGGGCCTTCCTTTCTCCTCAGCCGCACCTAACGAAAGGAAGGCCCGATCCGGCGGATCGGGCCTTCCTTTCGCCTGGGGAAGCCAGATCGGGCCTTCCTTTCGCCTCAGCCGCGGAGGCCCAGCCTGGCTAACGAAAGGAAGGCCCAATCCGGCGGATCGGGCCTTCCTTTCGCCTCAGCTGCGGAGGCCCAGCCTGGCTGGGGAAGGGAATCTTCCCTTCCCCAGCCAGGCTGGGCCTCCGCAGCTGACGAAAGGAAGGCCCGATCCGCTGGATCGGACCTTCCCTTCCCCAGCCAGGAGGCCCCCACGGCTGACGAAAAGAAGGCCCGATCCGCCGGATCGGACCTTCCTTTCCTCAGCCAGGAGGCCCCCGCCAGGCCAGGCTTCGGCCAGGCCTCGGAACAGATTACCTATTTCCTATGGGAAATAGGCCCCGTGTTACGAAATTTTCGGCTTACGAAAAAGGTGCCGGAACGAATTAATTTCGTAACCCGGGGGACCACTGTATTTCAGAAGGAGGAACTCACAAAACCACCTGTGAATATTTTTTGCTGGAGAAAATCCTATTAAATTCATGGGATTGCCATAAATCAACAGGTGACTTGAAGACACATACGCACAAACACACATACTGCCTTGGCTACTGGTGTAAAAAGATGTAATATAATACAGTATATCTGTGATTACAAGTATATTGTTTAATAAAGGAGTTAGTGTTTATTGTGATCACACTTTGTGATCACACTGGGAAAACAGTATGGTTGTAAGATGCTATCAATGGATTCTACCCTGTCTACTCAGAAATATTGCCCTGGAGCTCACATACAGCTTAATGCATCCAAGATTGTAATTTAAAGATGAATTCAGCGGGGCTTAATCCTGAGTAGATCTATCTAGGACTACAACTAGCCCTCTACATTTGCAGCTTTGACTACTGCAGCTTTAATTATTTGCAATGTTCTCTCTAGGAATCTATAGGTCGTTCAGTGCAACTCTGCCAGAAGTTGACCATAGATTCATAGATTCTATGATCAACTTCTGGCAGATGTTAACCACAGAGCTGAACTGGAGGACCTGGAGACTTCTAGAGAGGTGTTCTCTCAGGTAAGAAGTATAGTTGTTGTTGGTTTAATTTCCAGTTTTTTCCACATTCTCAGGGGTCCCTCACCCCTAACCCCACTGAATGTAGAGGGACCACTGTATACTGAAACTGAGTTTTGAACTGGGATTGATTGAAGGGAACATAGCTTGCCAGTTCTGAAACAACTAATTGGTTTCTAGCCCATTTCTAAGCACCATTCAAAGTGCTAGTGCCTATCTTCAAAGTCAAATAGGAACCCGGCATCTAGACACCTGGAAACTGTCTCCTTATACATGAAGCTGCTACATTTACATTTACATGTTGTAATTGACAGCAACTGTTACAAGGGTAGCAACTAGAGAAAAGGCTAGTGCCTCAACTGTAGAAAATCATCTAAAAGGCACTGTGATATCCTTTTAATGCCCAGCATAGATTTTTAATTGCCTTATGCTTTTAAAAATACCACAGTTTTTACCTGTATACTAAAATGCCGTCATACTATGTTAAGGTTAACATTCCTATATTTCAGAACTTGGAAAACTGTTGTTGTTTTTTAAACCATACAAGTCCCAGAACCTCTCAGTTAGTATGATCAATGGTCATTTTAGCTCAGACTCTGTATTCAATATATAAGCATTTTTTAACAAATTAAAAATTAGTTTATCACATTTATGCCAAAAAAAAAATATTCATGAGATAACTTTACCATTTTTCTTTAAAAATCCTCAAAGGTAAATAAAGCTGAGCAAAAGTGATGGCAGTCATATAATCAATGGAGGAATCTTTAATTCTTCCATGTTTCCTAGTTTCAAACGCAGGCATGATCCCTTTATTTAAAATACATCTTTTTGGAACATTCAAAATTCTAGTGGTGCTGATATAAGTTTAAAGGGTGGGTCTGTATAGTTCCTAATTCTACTGGTGCTTTTTTATTTATTAATTTTATATCTTGCATTTCTCCCAAAATGAGACCCAAAGCTGCTTTTCTAACTGATTTGCTTTATGTTTAAATTATAATTGGGTATATTAGCTGTAGATAATATCCTCTAAGAAAACTTTATTTTCCAAAGTTTAATTAATTTCCATGACAGAGGAAGGAATCTTTTACCAAATAAACCTTATTGTGTGTTTACAAGTCATAGTTTGTTGCTTGGTATTTAAGAGTTGACACTAAACTGGTTAATGAGACACACATGCTCCAGGATTCAACTAATTATACACTGACATTTACAAAGGGAAAATGGTTACTATGTCAAGGAAACAAATGCATTGCTTCTGTCCTTTTGTGTTGTTCCTCATGAAGGGAGTGAAGAACAACATGCTTTCATCAAAATAAAACAAAGAAAGAACTGACCACCATAAAATAAACAATATCAAAGAAGATGGTTTAAATTGGCTACTTATTTATTTTAGGAAGTCAGTAAGAGCTCCCATTAATCTCTTAAACTATTTCTCATTTGCTATGTTGTTGCTGCTGCTACTGTTGTGTGTCTTCAAGGAGACATGGCACCCCTAAGGCCTATCACAGGGTTTTTTTTAGCAACGTTTGTTGGGGTGAGGGGTAGCTACTGCCTTCCTCTGAGGCTGTGATTTGCTCAAGTCCACTTACTGGACTAAAACTCTTGTCTCCAGAGCTGTAGTCCAATGCTCAAACCACTATGCCACACTGGTTCACCTGCTATTCCTCTTATACAGTATTTGTAGGCATTTCAGAGAAAAAATTTGTAGGCATTACAGAAAAATAGAGAATATCACATGATATTCTACATGAATTGTACTATAGCTACCACCATTCTCAGAAAGACTTGGCTTGGCTGGTAGTTATGGGGGAAGCAATTCAAAGCATCAAAATAGTACTAGGTCTTGGGAAATTTCTGGGCATTTCTTTCTTTTTTCTTCTTTTTCTTGGGTCTTTGTTAGTGCTTTGTTACTTTGAACCTTTTATAACACAAAAAGTGTAACTGTTTCTTCATCTATATCTCCCATGAGTATAAATGACAATTACTATAAAACTAGTCTGCTAACCACCTCTTGGAAACACAACTTGTCCAAGCACTATGTCAAGTGCCACGTATTTCTTATCAAACAGGGTGTTCCGTATATTTGTTGTTCTTGTCTTTAATGCATATTCAAGTCCACTCCAACTTATGAAGGCCCTCGTCGTTTTCTTGGTAAGATTTATTCAGAGGTTTGTTACTGCCTTCCTCTGAGGCTGAGAGAGTATGACTTCCCAATCAGCAGCTTTCCAGGGTGGAGCCCATATTCAAACCTTGGTCTCCTAGAGTCCTAGATCAACACTCAAACTACTACATTATTATGACTCTTGTTCTTTATATGCCTTCATCTATTCTATGGAGCCCATTTTTAGGTTTGCATCTTATCCCAAAGTAACTGGTTGGCTTAATAAATATGAACTAGATTCTATTTTACATTTAAATTCCTGCAGTTTTTAATATATGACTGAAGATATTGAACCTACCAGCCCAATGGGGAGTTCCCACACTGGAGAAAGTGGAGTTTATGTAACGTTATACTGGGACTTGTTTTTCTGAGAACGTTTACCCTCCAAATGCAATATAAAGTAACCTAACTTGGGTCCTACTGACATACATCACCTGTTCAAACACCTAAATTTATCTCTAAACCTGACAGTACAGGGATACCTGGGAGATTCACTGCACATTTCGAACAAAATGGCCTGAGACCTAAATTGGATAAAAGCAGACAAAGTGAACAGAAGGGGGTGCTTTGAAATTTCAAATGCAGAAGCTCCATTTTAGTGTCTTTGTTCCCAGTCAAATCGGGCCATAGGAAAACTTTTTTGCCTACAACGACACTTCTTCTGAAGCACCTCAAAGCAAAAATGTAGATACTAACTCTAGCAACACCACTTTGCTTTCCCAGCTTGCCTTTTTACCATCTCTTCCCGATCAGGAAGCCTGTGAGTATCAAAAGTTGGTATGATGTATATTGTACTATGTCACCCTTTAGCTATAATCTTGAAAGTGCCCTATTTCAGATTCTGATGAATCAACAGGAAGAGTTCACAGGCATTTTTTTTTCTCAGTGCCTCCAAAACAATCTTCTTGTCCCAATTTTCTGCAATTAAGCCAAACTGGACCTTGGTAAAGTTAACTTACTGATCATGCTGGCTGGGGGATTCCAGTCCACAAACAGTAACATGTCAACACTCTGACCCAGAATGTTTAACTGGAATAATAGCATATTCCTCTGCTGTTTCAATCTTGCCTCCATCCCCCATGCCACCTTCTGATTTTTCTTCTGTCTGTATTCAGACTATAAATACTTTAGGATGAGGCCCTGTCAAGCTCATTCTTGGTAAATAATATTAATACAGGTGACATATGAGAAGTGTAGCAGTATATCAAAAAACATATACATTCAGCCCTCCACATTTGCAGCTTCTGTGGATTTGATTATTTGCAGATTTGTTCTAAGAATCTATAGGACCTTCTGCACAACTCTGCTGGAGGCTGACCATAGGGTTGCCCTGGAGGACCTAGAAATTACTAGAGAAAACACTATCTATACATCTGTAGGTCCTCCAGTGTGATCAACCTTTGGCAGATGTTCGCTACAGAGTTCTGCTGGAGGACCCAGAAATTCCTAGAGAGGTGTTCTCCCAAGTAAGAAAAAAAAGTGTTTTTTTAATTTGCAGTTTTTCCACTTTCACGGAGGTCCTATGCCCCTAATTCTAGTGATTGTGAAGGGCCCGCTGTAACTCCAGTTAGAACAGAAGTGAGAAACTTGCAGACCTTGAACTGTAACTCCCAACGTTCCTTACCACAGCTGATGTAGGTTAGTGCTGCTGTAAGTTGCGCTTCAACATCTCAAAGGCTACCCCTATGTTAGATCAAAGCAAAGATCTAGCTAAACTAGCATCCCCTTTTCAACAGTAGTCAAACAAATGCTTTCAGGAGGCCCACAAAACACAACAGGAGGGAAACATCAGCCCTACAAATTAGGTCAATTTTTTCATCCCAAAAGCTCTAGCAATGTCCCTTGGACTGCTCTTGGAGGCACTATTACCTATTTTACTGTAATTCTGCTCTATTTAGGTGGCTTTCTGCTACCCTCTGCTATCTTTCTGCTACCCTCTGCCTTTACTATCAGATGGATTCAGGCTTTGACAAAGTTCTCTGCCAAAAAGAAAGTAACTAGACAATCACTTCCTGCCAAAAAAAAAAAAAAAAACAGCATAATTCTGTTCATAATACATACTGTTAAAGCAGTGCATATATATATATATATATATATCTCAATCAGCACAGTTATGCTGGTCCTGAATGTGCATAACTGATGACAGAATGGGTACCACAGCCTTGAGCTTGCAAAGTATACAACCACTGATTAGTTCTCCACACACAAAGTCAAAAAAAGAGAGAGGGGGGGACTATGTGTGTGTGTAAATCTGCAGAATGATTAGCTGTACCACATTTACATAACTTCTTAGAAAGTACACCCACAAGTCAACAATTTTTACACTAACACAATGCTTCAATCAGATTCCAGCCCAAATACAGTCGTCAAAATGGGCATCCGACTAGTCAGAAGGGAAGTATGGGAGTATGGTTAAATCCATCTTTATTCCAATGCACATTCTTCTGCATGCATGCACACATAAACACACCACATGCAAATGTGTGTACACACACACAGAGTAAATAATTCATAGAGTGCATTTTAAAATAGTCAACTTACTAGCATGTTTGTCTGCAAGCATGATGAGGCTATTGGAGATATCTCGACGTCTGTAAAAGCACACCACTTTTGCTTCCACATTGCCATTGGCTGTCTGAAAAACAGATAGAAAACAGATTTAAGTAAGCAAAGCATATATCAAAGTACAAAAAAGAGGAACCAACAAAACTCTGCCACAGAAAGCAGAGCTGCCTCACAATCTTGCACTCCCATAAGACTTTCTCCCAAGCCTAATGTTTTCTTTTGTATGTTGGTATGGCATGCCCCATGTCTTAAAAAATATCATTATCTGGACCACCCAAACATGCCACAGGAGATGCCTCAGAAGGCAATCTACTGTCTATAATTCCATGTTTGTCCTGTCCTCATTAATCATGGGGTCATTCACTTTAGCTACAATGGAAACATCCTATAGCAGTGATGGCAAACCTTTACTGGGCAGCATGCCCCAACTAAGATTTTTTTCCAGCTTGTGCCAGAGGCAGGACTTCCACCCAATAGGGATGGGACCTCTGCTCTCTGGGGGCAGGATTTCTGCGACAGGACCTCTCTCCACACACCCTTTCCAGCCCCTAGCTGTCTTTGAGAGACAGGTGAAGGGCAGAAAAGGTCCAGGAGAAGAAGCAATAGGAGCGCATCTGTGGCTCTTTCTTCCCCTCGCACTTTCGCCAGCTTCCAACTGTGTCCGAGGGGCAGCTGGAGGCAAGGAAAGGACCAGGAGGTGGAGCCAGAGGCATGCATCTGTGGCTCCATCTCCCTTTGCACTATTCCCAGCCTCCAACTGTCTCCGAGACAGCCGAAGGCCATGGAAAGTCCAGGAGGAGGAGCCACGGATGAGCACCTGCAAGCAAGAAGAGCCCTCCCTTCAACCACCATCTTGAGGGGAGAGAGATGCAGGCCACCTCCTGCTGCAAGCAAGAAGAGCCCTCCCTTCAACCACCATCTTGAGGGGAGAGAGATGCAGGCCACCTCCTGCTGCAAGCAAGAAGAGCCCTCCCTTCAACCACCATCTTGAGGGGAGAGAGATGCAGGCCACCTCCTGCTGCAAGCAAGAAGAGCCCTCCCTTCAACCACCATCTTGAAGGGAGAGAAAGGCAGGCCACCTCCTGCTGGAAGCAAGAAGAGCCCTCCCTTCAACCACCATCTTGAGGGGAGAGAGATGCAGGCCACCTCCTGCTGCAAGCAAGAAGAGCCCTCCCTTCAACCACCATCTTGAGGGGAGAGAAAGGCAGGCCACCTCCTGCTGCAAGCAAGAAGAGCCCTCCCTTCAACCACCATCTTGAGGGGAGAGAAAGGCAGGCCACCTCCTGCTGCAAGCAAGAAGAGCCCTCCCTTCAACCACCATCTTGAGGGGAGAGAAAGGCAGGCCACCTCCTGCTGGAAGCAAGAAGAGCCCTCCCTTCAACCACCATCTTGAGGGGAGAGAGATGCAGGCCACCTCCTGCTGGAAGCAAGAAGAGCCCTCCCTTCAACCACCATCTTGAGGGGAGAGAGATGCAGGCCACCTCCTGCTGCAAGCAAGAAGAGCCCTCCCTTCAACCACCATCTTGAGGGGAGAGAAAGGCAGGCCACCTCCTGCTGCAAGCAAGAAGAGCCCTCCCTTCAACCACCATCTTGAGGGGAGAGAAAGGCAGGCCACCTCCTGCTGCAAGCAAGAAGAGCCCTCCCTTCAACCACCATCTTGAGGGGAGAGAAAGGCAGGCCACCTCCTGCTGCAAGCAAGAAGAGCCCTCCCTTCAACCACCATCTTGAGGGGAGAGAGATGCAGGCCACCTCCTGCTGGAAGCAAGATGAGCCCTCCCTTCAACCACCATCTTGAGGGGAGTTAATTGTCTAATTAACAAATTGTAAGCCGCTCTGATAGCTTTGGCTGAAGAGCGGGGTATAAATAAAATGTATTATTATTATTATTATTTAAGAGACAGCTGGAGCCCAGGAAATGTCTGAGAAGTGGAACAACGCGCAGGTATGCACATCTGTTCCTCCCCACCAGGTGCCGGGTGAAATGGCATTATGTGCCATTTCTGGCACGCATGTCATAGGTTTGCCATCACTGTCCTACAGAATCCTGGGATTTGTAGTTTTGGGAGGTATTTCAATTTTCAGTCAGACAGCTCTAGTGCCTCACCATATCTACAAATCCCAAGTGGGTGTGATCCAGTGTGGCTATCAAGGACTTACCTACAACACAGGGCTACACAAGTTAGCTGGGGTTGTCTGCTTTAAAACCATTTATGTTCTTGCATACTGTTCAAGTGATGCTTGTTGTACTTCTATGAATATCTCTTCTATTAACAATCACTCTCAGCCAACTGTCTAAAATTATTTAGATATTGCTTTTTATTGTTTACTACTAGTCAGCCCTCCACATTTGCAGCTTTGACTTTTGTGGTTTTGATTATTCACAACTTTGATTAATATGTTCTCTCTAGGAATTTCTAGGTCCTCCAGCAAGATTCTATTATCAATTTTCACCAAAAGCAGTGCTGGACGACCTAGCCATTCCTAGAAAAATCACTTCTCTAGGCATTTATATGTCCTCCAGTGTTATTGTATGGTCAACTTCTGGCAGATATTGACTGCAGAATTGGCCTAGGCACCCAAAGAATTCCCAAAGAGGTGTCCTCTCAGATTAAAAAAAAAGTGGATTTTTTTATTTGTAGTTTTACAACTTTCACAGAGGCCCTGCACCCCTAACCCCAGCAAATGTGGAGGGCCCACTGTATTTGGCCAGTTCATACAGTTCTGGTGGGCTCATTCCATTGACAAACAATGTTAGCAACCAAGAACAGATTTTTTAAAAAGTACATCAGTTATACAAAATAACAAATGGTATATTAGATGGTATGGCCTTTTTCAGTTATGGCAAAAATTTAAAGTACACTTCCATTTCTAAAGCAGTCTCTTGGCAGAGCTTACACAAGAACTAGGAAAACATGGATGCTACTCGTGTTAAGTAGCTCAAAGGATTACCTTATTAAGTTCTTCTATCCGTCTTATCAAATATGGATTGCTTGAAGAATTTTCAAAATACACATAATCTGTTAGAAAAATGAAAAGATATTTAAAGTTCTTCCCACAAAAAAGCAAAACAAACACCAGTATTAAATAACACTTTGAGAAACCCAGTGGTTCATGGTTATATGGAGGCACACTGTGACAAAAAAGGTGGCTTTATTATATTTTAGATCTTCAGATTTCTGCATCTGTTAAGCTGACAAATAACTTTCCCACTAGACGGAAACTTAAAAGTAGCCTTTTGCTAACCCACTCAATTCAAAGACCCCAAAGCTAACAACTTAAAAATAAAAAGATCAAGAAGCATATTATTAGTAGACTCTTCAGTTAATATTTTTCAGATCACCAACTCCTATAACACAGTTTGCTCTTCAAAATTAATATAATGCAACACTCTTTTTCTCTATAGCCTAATGCTACTTTGCAGTCAAGAGTATTGCTGCTTGTATACCCTAAATTCATTTCAATATAATAATAATAATAATAATAATAATAATAATAAAATGGTGTTCTACCAAAGCCCATGTGATTTACTTTGTGAAAGCTGTAAACCCTAGTCACTGCCTGGGTCCCAACCATAGCTTCTCACCCATTAACACCCCAAGGTGTTAACATTCAGACTACTGTAACACAGGCCCTGAGCAGACAGGCTGGGATAGCACAGGCCAAGCCCATGCTATCCTGGCCTGGGTCAGTCCAAGAGGTGGTGTGGGGATAGGTGGATGTTTACATACCCAGTGCCAAGGATCAGCACGACCATGCGCTCCTTACCTCCATCTGCCATTGCCACTAGTGAGAAGACCCCCCCCTTCACTGAATCTGACATGGAAATGGGTTGCCTGGTTACACTCACATGGCCAGGTGCCACAATTCCACATCACACATGGGAACAGGGGTCTTGGCACTAGCAGCAACAGTGGACAGAAGAGGTGCATGGTACCACTTGATCTGCCAGTGTTTGCAAACAGAGGGTCGTTTTGACCCACACTAAGGCCTCTTTAACACGGCATTAAGCCAGATCCACCAAATTCACATCTGGCCTGCTGGATTTTGGCCCAGTCTATATCATCCAAACAGGAAGATGTGAGGCCATGGGGAACACAGGCCTTTTGGCCCGTGCAGACAACCCTACAGTCTATATGGTACTGTCTTTCTAATTTAACATTTATATCCAGCCCTCGGTATCAGCAGGCTAGCCATCTATGGATTGGCACATCTGAAGATGGCCCTGCCCCATTAGTTTCAATGCACATGCACAAAGCCAAGCAAATGCAGTCAAGCACAAACTGTGTGTCCATTGGTAATAATCGGACTTGAGGTCCTGCAATTTTTTATTATCCACAAGGGGTCTGGAACAGAATGCCTGCAGATATGGACTGAAAAGGGTAGATGCTCCTTTAGTTGTTGTTGTTGTTGTTGTTGTTATGTTAGAAACACAGCATTCAATATCAGATATGTGTTTTTGGGTTCTAGGGTGAATTAACAACCAAAATGAGGATACTCTTAAGAAAAAAGAGATATAGAGTGGATTTTAAGATTAAAATCACTAGCACCAAAAGATTTAAACAGAGATTTTATCTCTGATATTAAGACAAATACAAGAGACATGTGAAGCAAACTGATGAAACACCCAGGATAATTGCATCAGATATTCTTGTGACCAATCACAGAGAAATCATTGGCTTATTTTCTCTCTTGACTACCTGTGTTCATATATAAATGTAAAATATTTAGCCTATGTTAGAATGCTCTGGTGCCACACCAAACTACAAATCCCAAGATTCCATAGCATTGAGAAATGACAGTTAAAATCATGTCAGCCTGGATTATTTCTGTAATGATGATGCAACTTTACACAACTCCAGAAATTTCTATTTGAAGATATGTAAGTACACTTTGATATGTATTTTATACATTTCTTGAAAATTTAACTAATTTTCTATTGTGTGGGTTAACATATGTAATTAAAATTTTATTTGTATTTCATAGTATAGACCTTAAAGAAGGCAAATACTGATAAAACCCAAAACATGTTGAGCTTTTTAAAATACTAAGAAAATAAAGAAGTGACCATCCATCAGCACATATACACTGTCTCTTATTTTGATTTTATTTTCTACATCACAACCCTTCAGCTATTTGAAGACAATTGTCATGTCTCACCTCCACTTTCTTTTATTCTTCTCTCCCCCAACCTAAACATACTGTATTTCTAAATATTTCTCAATGGATTTATTTTTCTAGATATATTCAAACCCTGATCACCCACTTTCGCATACACACATTGGTCAATGCCTTTCTTAAAATATGGTGCCTGAACCTAACCACAGTAATGAGATCCAATTTGTCCATCTACCTGTATCTTCTACATAAATTATCAGCCACCAAAATAATATTAATCAAAAATCAAATACCTTTATGTTTTGTTAGAACTGCTATTTCTGTTAATAGTGTGGACAATTTTCAACTGCTAATAACATCTTACATCTCCCATCTAATGTTATCTTTAATCTTGGGGGAAAGAGCATTCATGTAATATAAAGTAGTACACTGTAAATCAGAGAATTAAAAATAAAATATTGTTCATATACAGAAATCAATAGTAGAAAATATCTTCTTGTTGTTGTTTTTTGTTATAGTTGGCCCTTGGATAGGCTATAAGAAAAGGAGAAACCTCAAGTGCTAATGACAACTACCATATCTAAGTTATCTTTAATGCATATCCTCAGGAAATACAGGCTGAGTCTCCATTATCAGGAATTCTGAAATCTGAAATATTGCAAAAACCAAAACTTTATTCATGGCTGGCTGAGATAGTGAGGCCTAATGATCTTGTTCCATGGAAAACATTATATAAAATATTGCAGAAAATTACCATCAGGCTATATGTATAAAGCATACAAGAAACAAAAATAAATTTTGTGTTTAGACTTGGGTCCCATCCCCAAGATATTCCATTATGCATTTACATAGCTATTCTAAAATTTAAAAAAAATTCCAGAACATTTCTGGTTTCAGCATTTCAGATAAGGGAAATTCAATCTTTCTGGGTTGAATTCCTTTAGAGTAGAAACTTTTAAAAAATTAAACAAATCCAGTGAAAAGCATAGACTGGCAAGTAAATATATTGATTAACCGGTACATTACAACCAGTGTGAACAGAAGAGTGTACAGGCTAGCAGTACAAGTAAAGTTAAGAGCTGAAATAATTTCCATATGCATCATGACTCATACAAAATGTGTGGAAAAGTAGGCTTGGCAATGACATGGCAAATGGTTAGCACACTTTCTAAATCATTACACTGAGGAAGACTTTAAGAAATGCTCATGACCCCATATGAGGGCTATGACCCAGACTGAAGAATTCATGACCTTATTAAAAATAACTAGATTGTGCAAACCTTCAGTTGAATTGCCATGGGAGTATTTCCATATAGAATATTTAGGGAACAGATGGAGACTTGTAAACCAAACCTAAACCACTATATTCACTGAAGTGTAATCTAAAGCCAAGTGAGTATAGCATTGTGGCCTTAGAAACTCAGACGTCCATGTCCATCCTGCAATTAGAGGTGTAATTCTTTGCTAATTTCATTCTTGTAGGAAGTGACAATTCATTTTAGCAATTTTCTTCCCACTGAGAAAAAAGTATTTTAAAAAATGCAGTTTTCAAAGCCTATCTGCAGTTTTGAGACTTGTTCTGTACAAAATTTGTGCAGGAAACAGCATTTACTGTATAGAAATATTAATGTTTGTACATAAAGTCGTGTTTCCTACACAAAAATGCTGGGTGTTATGCAATAAAGCCCCCTGCAAATTTTGAGTAAAATAAGCTCCAAACTGCAAAGGTTCTCAAGTCCATGATTTTTGGTTTACCAACACATTTGGGCAACATTTGTCAATATTCTTGATTTTTTCCATCCCTATCTTATACATATCTGCCTAAAAGAAAGCCCCTAACTGCAACTTTAAATGTATGATTGAAGCAATCCTTTGTTACCCAAGTCCCTAACATAGCTCTTTAGAAAAAGATCATTTTCCACATCTAGATACCTACATTGCCCTTTTCAATTTCTAATTTTATTATGAATAAACTGTACTTTTATCCTATCAAGCATGATAATCTTATGCCAAAGTTATATATAGCAAGTGTTATTAAAGTAACGAAATTACTTTCAGTCCTTAAAGAGGGTTAATACTGCATATTTTCAATTTTTACTAAAATGTCTTTGGGGGGGGGGGTGCAGAGGACTTTTTAAAAAGTTCCCAAACAAACCATAGTGATTTTGTTTTTCCAGGTTTTTCCTCAGACATTTACATCTCTACTGAACCCTCTCCCTTTTTGGCAATATAAGTAATTTAAGGTTGAAGCAAGTTCTAAAAAAGAAGTTTACTACTGCCTTACAAGATATGTGCAAATAATTCACTCAAGTAAGAAGGAAGATAAGTCTGCCTGTGAATGAAGTCTGTCATTAAAGAACAAGGTTATCTCTTGGTGAGATGCCCAAAATCAGGTCAGGAGGACAGCTCTATTTCCTTGCTGTACTGGCTAGAAATGCAGAGGTGTGAGCAGCTAACAGCCCAAAGCAAGGTAGTTATCCCACAGGTGAACAGGTAAGTTGCATGCCTTTTTCTTCCTTTTTGAATTTCATTTCGCCACACCTTGAAGATGGCATACATCATGACTGTAGCTCTCCTGACACCTTAAAAGAACAAAAGCACAACTGCAGTAACCTAACACACAACTATTTCATCAGAAGACTGGGAACTGCCTCAGAGCATAATTCAAGCTACAAATCCTGGCTCTAAAGAAGCAAGACAGTACACTACTTTCCCATGGCAGGTAAAACAAAATGAAACCATAATGAAGTGCTCTCAGCCTCTGGACTGGAAATATATCACTTGGCACCTTCAAAGTGAACCAAAACTGAGTTCACTTTTGAATTGTAAAGTGAAGAAAAGAAACAGAAACTCAACTCAAACTACCTAGTATGGCGGATGTTTAACTTCTGCAGTCTAAATTAAACGTACTATTTCACTTGGCAAAACAGAACTTTTAAAGGCTTAAAATAACCTACTGGCAAAACAGAAGGCTAGGATTCAGCAGTGAGTGACCTAAAAGCTATATTATGTGGCATCTATGCCCCACAAAACAGACCTTCCGGAGCTTTGAAATAATGTGAAAATTAATGATGGTATTCACTACATGAGGATACATTTTTGTTACACTTTTTAAAAAATTACTTATAACTTTATAACATTACCAGGAGATACAATTGAGATTAATAGGGTTTTTTAACTGCTAAACTTATTTTTATTTTAAAAACTAATGAAAAAATAACGTTACTAACACACTGCCAATAAGCAATGTTACTCCCAGATTATAGCCAACATTAAAAAAAAAATAACATGACCATGTTCATTTTTTGAATAGCATACTTAAGCTCTGTTCCTTTACTTTTGGGGCTGGATTACCTTACATTATATGGGGGGGATAACATACATTAATATACCCAAAACATTTTGAACTTCCATTGGACATTATTTTCATTATGGAGAAATCGCTCACGTAGAGTCTGAAGTGTCACAGTCAGGAAATGTGCCTTGTTCTATTTTGCATATTTTAATGGAATCTGACTATTCTTCAATATAATATACAAAAGTATAAATGATAACTGGAACAAAGATAGTAGCCAAGGTAGGAAAGGATTTGATAAGAATTTAATAAAATGGGGCCATTGTGGAATGCAGAAAAAGCTGATGACCTTTGTGTAAATGGAACACTGAATCCATTCTAGTCAAAGATGATATTTAAGGTACTGATTTTTTATATTTATTTTTTTATTTTTTATTTTTTTGGCGAGAAGGGTTAGGGTTTATCACCTTGGACAGTTTCTTTAAAGTTCAGGCTAAAACCCAGAATATATTCACCACTCCACTAACATGGAAGCAACCAGCCACCATTGGTAAAATGTTCTTTGACTGATTCGCCTTGCAAGGCTGTTGACAAGAGTAATATTGGAATAATGATAGGTAAATTTGAGAGCTTTTTGTTGTACTGAAACAACCATGAAACTGCTAAGCCACACACAAAACACTGCACAGAGACACCCACTCCATGTTTTAAACATACACGAACAGCCTTTTAGTTACAAAGAACAGGTATTCCACCTTGGAAGGAGAAGGCAGAAGGACCTGCTTGTTCTACATAATCATTACATCATAGCTGGTGAGTTTGTCCCAGGGCATTTAACAAAAGTAGGCACGGTGAAAACTTTCTCACACACTCAACAAAAATGGATGCCACCAAATGAACTGCTTTACTTTCAGAGAACAGTATAATGCCAGAGAAAAGCTAAGACAGGTCCAAAACACACCGCAGAAATAATCCAGTTTGAGATCTCTCTAACTGCCCCGGCTCAGTGCTAGGGAATTCTGGGAACTGCAGTTTTCTGAGACATTTAGCCTTCTTTGTCAGAGAGTTCTGGTCCCACAATAAACTATAATTAACAGGATTCCCTAACACTGAGCCAGGGCAGTTAAAGAAGTCTCGAACTGGAATTATTTCTGTGGTGTGTTTTGGACCACAGATCGTTCAGGAAGGCACCCTTGTGTCCAGTTGATAAGGGGTGAATCAAGATGTTGTTTCTAGGATGGGCAAGCCACGTTATTATTTTCTGTTCAGTCTGTACTCATGTTTCTATACTGTAACAGTGATGCATGCAACCCAATATACTTTCTCTTTCCTAATTCAACCACAGGGCAACAGAGACTATGTGTGCAATTCTCTCTTTGGAAACCAAATTCAGTCTCAGCTGGGTTACTTCTCAGCAATCTTTAATAATTATTCCTTCACCAGTGGTTCTCCATGTGTTTTGGGCTTCAGCTCAAAGAACCTCTGGCCACTGATCATTTGCTGTTGTGTGGATTCAAGTCATTTCCAGCTTATGGCAACCTATCACCAGGTTTACTGAGACTAAGATTGGCCATGCTGGCTGGGCTAGAAACTGGTCCAAAACATCTGAAAGACCAACCATTGAGAACCACCACACTAAGCAGGAATGTATGTTAAAAAGAGCAGAACTTGCATCTGAGCATACATACATAAGCCGACCAGTAGCGTTGCTAGGGGGATGCAGGCCGCACCGGGTGACACCCCATAAGGGAGTGAAACCCGGTTGGCCATCCAAGCCACCATGAGGCCTTGTGCACGTTGTCCGGGCTGCCATGAGGCCACATGCGCAAATCACTTATGTGCATGCATGCCCCAATGTGGGGCGCATGCACTGGAAGTCCCACCCCCCGCATCAGGTGTCACCAAGTCGGGTAATGCCACTGAGGATGACAATGTTTGATTCAGTTTGGAAGAAAACTTGCTAAACCACTCACACTCATTTTAGGGGAGACCACAAGGATTTATCTAGCAAACTACAATTGCCACTCCCTCCTACTGTTTTGTTTCTGCAAACATTAGGCATAACAGAGATTCAAAGACAGTACTGATTTTTACCCTTTTCTTTCCATGTTCCAGATAGTCTAGTGAACGATTCAAAATATCAAGAACCTAGTATATTTAGGGAGCTTCTTCTCTGCCCTTTTATCATGGCCTTGGAATGTTCATGCATTGGTGTCAGTGTAAAATACTGTATAGATGTCATTGTCTGATATGCAGCCCACTTTTGTTTTCCCTTTGTTTTTTCTATTCAAAAAATAGAGAGAAGAACTGAGTAACTCTTAATTGTGAACAATGGGAGCCCTCTGTTGGGTGAGCAACCACAGCAGCCATTTTCCTTCCTACAGCTGCCTAGTAGACCACAGCATCACATTTCAAAACAACTGAAGTGGCATGATGATCCAGCCACCATTTTGGCTGACTTGCACCTGATCCTTTTTGTCTAATTTGGTGAGGTTTAGGAGCTGGAGAGCTAGGGGAATAAAGTGGTGAAGTGGCACCCATTTGCCAAAATGGGAAATATAGTCCAACAAATCCAAATGGCCTTAGGTTGAGGAAGATTGCTTGATGGTCTCAGTATTCACTGAATGCTGTTACAACCCACTTCCCTCCAACATAATCCTGCATCTCCTCAGAGTCCTCCATTCACTTCATTGTTTGCCTCAGGACACTGTAAGACACTGTAAGCTTTATGCCTCTCTCATCTCTACCCTTCAAGTTTCTTTTTGCATTTCACTCTCTGGTTCATTGTATCAAATCATCAGGCCACCACTCTCCACTGTAGCTAGTGCCTGTCTACCATAACCTTTTTCTATCATCAGGTGCTCTCCTTAATGCAAGGGCAAAAAGATGACAAGGTGGGTTTGAGGCGCAGTTTTCCACTCCTCCATATTTATTACAGTCGTCCCCCGGGTTACGAAGGTAATCTGTTCCGGGATTACCTTCGTAACCCGGAAGCTTTCGTTTCCCGGGGGACCGCTATTGTAAACGGACCGCGCGGCCGATTTAAAGGGGCCGCGCGGTTTTTTCTTTTGGATCCCGGGGGATCTTTTGGATCCCGGGGGATATTGTAGCGGTCCCGCCGGTTTCGTACCCCGGGGGATTCGTAAGGCGGGGGACAACTGTATTTAAAAAGCTCTTGCACACCAACGGCTAGTACCTCAGGGAAAAGAGGTCTCATTTAGACTTCTTCCAGGCATACTATATATGACTATTACAGGAGGCATATCATCACATCTACCACAAGTGGTCGACCTCAGGACATCTTCCTTCAACCGTAAGCTACCCATGACTACAGCCCTTAAGCACTCAATCACATGAGTCCTAAACATAAAATGAAGTGGTACACTTTGCTGTTTCATCTTTTGCTTATATGAACCAGGATGGCTCATATAAGCAGCAGCATTATAAATGCACAAACAGATCTGACTCTACACAATTCCCAGCTTATAATAATAATATAATAATAATTTATTTGCATTTCCCGCCTCTCCCTTTGGATCAAGGTGGGATTCCAACAATTAAAACAGTAAAACAATTAATACAATGTGAAATATATCAATACAACGTGCAACAACAATACACGCCATTAAGTATAAAACTTGAACCTTAATTCAGTCCTTAACTGAGTATTATGTCTATCTGTTTAAGTGATCATTTCAAACGAAAGTCCAAATCTATAGTTGGACTCCCAAATGTATAGAGATGTATTTTTGTATGAAAGTACATGGGATAATCAACACTTAGAAACATAGGTTTTTCCTGTTATACACTTTATGGAGCTGCAAGTAAAACCACCTTGAGTCAAACCTGAAGTCCATGCAGTGATGACCATCTCTACCATTAGGCAAAGTGAGGCAACTATGTCAGTTAATGGGGAGGAGGCATCTGTTGAAGCCTCATAGTCAGTCCTATATGCTGAAGGACAGAGTTGTGCTTTCCAAAAGTCCTGCATCGACCTCCAACTGTCTTTATTTCAGTGAATATTGTCCTACCACTAGCAATGAGTTCATATTCAGTTGCCAGCCCAATTCACTTTTGCACAGGGAATGGACAGAAGGAGCAATCTTCCAAATCTGGCCATGAGATGAGCAGAAAAGTAGGGTACTCCCTTAATGTTAGTCCCCAGCAGAATAGTTTTAAAATGTTACTTCTCTTAATCCCCCAGGGACTTCCCAGAATCTTATAGCAAACATGCAGACTTTGGTCCAAAACATTAACTTTTCTGAGCTCTGATTCAATGCTCCATAAGCTCTGAACCCAAGGCTTCCACTTAGCCTCTAAACCAGTGGTTCCCAAACTTTGGTACTCCAGATGTTTTGGACTTCATATCCCAGAATTCCTGAGTGTTAGTCGAGGTGGCTCAGGCTTCTGGGAAACAAAGTCCAAAACACCAGGAGGACCAAAGTTTGGGATCCACTTCTCTAAAGCTATCCTCCAAGAACATCTAAACCTTTTTCAAGCCAACACAAACCTGTGCTGGTGAATTCCACAAGTTACCTATGCATAGGAAAACACATATACACACACTTATTACAGCCTATCAATTTCAATGGATTAACAGCCCAACTATAACAGTCCTACTGCAATGAAATGTGAGAATTCTCTCTCTCCAATCACTGGTAAATTTGAGTCCTCAATCCATGCTAATGATGCTGATAATGAGCACAAATCACCACCACCATCATTTTACAACTCTTTCCTTGCAAACCCAAATCTACAGGAACTGGCACTTTCAAATCTCCATGCAAAAGATTGCACTGCCAAGATTACCATCTTAAGTAGGCTGCCATGAGCTGATGCAACCCAACATGGTGGAACCCCATCTGCAAACTAACATGTGTGTGTGGGGGGGGGGGGGGTTCAAGTGCTGCAGTCTCCCTTTCCTGATCCCCAGTGAATGCACCAAAGCGGTTCCCTCAACGTGGATGACATTGAGTTAGCCCTCAAAACGGAGGGATGAAAGGAAAGGAAAAGCAACCTTAACCAGCCTAGGAAATGATGGAAAAGGTGTCTTTGGGGCTTTCTAGATTGGCAGGAAAGTGTGACATGAAGTTGCCTTTTCCTTAATGCTTAGCAGCTGCACCACAGCCTTTAGATGGAGCTGCGCTGTTCCGCAGTTTTTAAAAAAGAAGCTGGGAAAACCAGCACCTTTTTAAAGGCACTTCTTTTCCCCTAAAAAGCAAAAAAAAAAAAAAAAAAAGCGTTTTCATGGCACACTTTCCCTTTTTCTCATCTAAAGGCTAGAGTTTCATGCAGCCATGAACACACTTCTTTTTGCCAATCTAGAATAGGCCTTTCACAGGCCTAGGAAAGCAAAGGTATCCTTAGCTGGTCTAGGGAAAGGGAAAGAAAGGTGTCCTTAGTTGGCCTAGGAAAGGAAAGGTGTCCTTAGCTGGCCAAGAAAAGGAAAGGACAGCCATCCTTAATTAGCCTAGGAAAGGCATGGCAAGGCAAAGGAAGGAGTCCTTAGCTGGCCTAAAGTCTGGGGCCTTCATGCGAAGCCCTAAAAATTAAGCCCTGGCACTGAACTTCGAACACTGGACTAGGACTTTGGGAGACCAGGGTTTGAATCCCCTGAACCTGAACATAAAAACCCAACCTTGGGCATGCCACATTCTCTCAGCCTATGGAGAAACTTTGCCAGGAAAACTTTGCCATGATAGGGTTTCCTCAAGTTGGAAATGATTAGACAACAACAGAGCCCTGGCCTTCCTTAGAAGGCTCAGAGAGACTGAAGTTTTTGGGAAGGAGAGAAGGGATTCAGGCAGGAAGGCAAAGAGGGAAGCAAAACATTTCTCCTTTCCCCATCATCACCTCCTTTTTCTCCTCCATTCTGGAGAAAGGTTTGGGGCTGGAAAGGACCAGGGGGTCTGGGTTCAAATGTGGGCTGTCTTCATTCCCCTTCGTTTCTAAACTGAAGCCTGATTCTCCATCATGTCCTCCACTTGAAAGCTTCAGTCCTCCAAGCCCAGGGTGACCACCAAGATGTTGAAGGTTCAATGTTTTAAAATGTCCCACTTGTCCTTTTAAACTGTGCCATGTTTTAATTAATGAGGTTTAACTGATGTTGTTAGGTGTTGATTGGTGGCTCTTTCCCACCTGGATCCATGGGGAGATGGGGGTAAGACATCATCATCATCATCATTACTATTATTAAGGCAGCACAAAATGGAAGATCTTCAGGGGGAAAAATGTAGGGCATGGCCAAATGAAAAGCTTTGAAAACACACTCATAGAAACACAAATCCATGCTGCTTGGGAATGTTGAAAATGGAGGACGCTTTGGGAAGTGAAGGTGGAAATGGAGGGCAGGCCCAAGAAAAGGAGGTCCAAGAACACAAGTGGATGTTTTTGGGGAATACCTAAAATGGGGGACATTTTGGACCCCCCCCCCGGATACAGAAGGCCAAAAATGGAGGGCAGGCCCTGGAAAAGGAGGACCACATCAAAATGCCCTGCATGGAGGACCCATCTTAGTCCTGCTCAAAAATGGAGGACATTTTGGAACCCCTCCTGGACAGAAGGCCGAAGTGGAAGGCAGGCCCAGGAAAAAGGAGGACGCCCCCATCCATGCCTCTTGGGAAATGCTCAAAATGGAGGACGTTTTGGAACCCCTCCCCTGGACAGGTCCTGGAAATGGAGGACGCCTGGTTCCACACACCCCCCCCCCCGCGCGCCTCTAAATAAAGATCCATGTTCAAACTGGAAGACCTTTTGGGGCTCCCTCCTGGGCAGGAGCCAGAAATGGAGGACAGGCCCTGGAGGAAAAAGAAAAAAAGAGGACGCCTCCTTTGCCATGCAAGCATCCATGCTCAAAATGGAGGACCTTTTGGGATTCCTCCTGGACAGGAGCCTGGAAGAAGAAGACCAGGGAGGAAGGCCCTGCTGCTGCCCTGGAAAGGGACCCTAGTCCTTCTCCTTTTCCTTCTCCTCAACCGGCCAGACCTACCTCCCACTCGGTACATGTTGGCCGCCATCTTCTTCTCCTCCTCCTCCTGGAGCTGGGGAAGGAGAGGAGCGCCTCCTCAGCCGTCCTAAGCCTGGGCCTCGTCCTCCAAGCCGCCTCTGAGGCTGAGACCGAGAGGCCCAAGGGTTAAAAGCCCAACATCCGGGTCCTCCAGCCCAGCCAGGAAGGGTTAATGGAATGGCTGCCGTCGTCCGTCACGTGACCCAGCCCCCGAGGGGAGGGGCAGCCAAGAGAGAGAGGGAAAGGAATTGAATTGAATTGAGTTGAGGGCTTCGCCTTGGCTCAGCAGCATCAGCAGCACACAGTGAGCCCAGGTGGGGGTGCCGTGTGCGCATGCGCGCCGGCACAGGTGCCTCTTTGATTGGCAGCACCTCTAAGGCCTAGCTGTGTGGAGGTGGTGGCATCTTTCCTCCTGTGTTGCTCTTCAGTCAACAGACAACTACTGCCACAGATATAATAAATACATACTCTTCCCTCCATAGTTATAGCTTTGACACTTGTGGATTTGATCATGAGCAATATGTTCTCTCTAGGAATCTAGCTTCTCCTCTGGTGCAAGTCTATGGTCAGCTTTAACTAAAAGTTGCACTGAAGGGCCTAGAGGTACCTAGAGAGAATACTCCACTAGGCATTCGTAGCTCCTCCAGGGCAGCTCTATGGTCAACGTCTGCAACCACAGAGTTGCACTGGAGGACCTAGAGATTCCTAGAGAGGTGTCCTCTCAGGCAAAATATTGTTGTTGTTGTTGTTGTTGTTGTTTGTGTTTTTTCCATATTCAAGAGGGTCTTGTGCCCCTAACTCTAGCAAATATGGAGGGACAAGTGTACAGATATACACACATCCCTAGGGTTAGGGGCACAGGACCCCCATGAATGTGGAAAAAACACAAATAACTATACTGTATATAGATATATTGTTACCTGTGCTTTTTCCACATTCATGGGGGTCCTGGGCCCCTAACCCTAGCAATGTGTGTATATCTCTACACACACACACACATATATAGTGTGTATGTGTGTGTATATATATATATATATATGTATCTGATACCCTGGATCTTGACAACAGTTTGACAACTCTTTTGGTAATCCATCTTCTGATACTGCAATAGACTCAAAGACTGGTTGTTTTGCACTGAGTCTGTAAGCCAGGGGGTTGTTTGTTGGGAACTAGGCTGGCCTTATCAGCCATTTGGCTGTTTTCCCGGACACAATGGCAAAGTAAGAAGAAAAACAGTTTGGAAGAAACTTGGAAATGTGTTTTTACTGCAGACCAGTCAAAACTAGGCTGATAGTTTCTGTTCTTAAGTCATTCTGATGCATTTTCTCTTACGAACTTTTCATAAATCTAGCAAAAATTTCCCAGTCATTCTCCCATAAGTTTGTGGAGTTCTGTCTTTAACATATCAGCAACTATGAAACATTTTGTACCCTAGAATATCTTTCCATGTCCTGTTAATACAGGAAAGAAGCAAATTCCTCAGAAACGATCCACCATCACCACCAAATGGCTTGAGCTCATGCAAAGTCGTGTCTTGCAGTGTTTTGGAAATTGTAATGTTGTTGTTTACTTGACCTTGCCATCTTCTTGCCATCTTCTTTGTTTGCTAGATGTGACATAATGACAGATCATGCATGACTGCTGAAAAAAATCGATCCAACAAAAGAAGCTTCAGGTCAGGGGAAGGAATACTCACTTGTGTTTTAATGGACTTTCTCTTCATATACTTTGTCTCATTGGATGGAGCAGAGCTCAAAAGCCCTACCTGTTTGTAGGCGATTGCATAGGGAAAGGCTGAGGGGAAGAGATTCTGCCAAGCCTTCCCTTCCTGGCCCACGTGCTCACAGATGCCTCAGAGTTGACCAGAGTTCCTCCATTCCTCCAGCAGCACAAAAAATGACCTACAGATGTGGTCCTCATTCCAGATGGAAACTTAGGAAGCCTGGGTTGAGGAGGAGGCTGTGGTAACTTTTCCTGGCTGCCTATTTCCTCTGAGTCCTTTGCATTCTTCTGAAGATCTGACTGGATGCTGCAAAGCAAAGAAAGGACAGACAATGGAGTTCACCTCTGTCTCTCAACCAAATGTGACTACAAGGGAAAGGGATGGAAAAACAGTCAAAAAGGAAATGGTATAAGAATACCTCAGTGAGTTCTTCAAAGGCACTGTTATGCTTTTGAGGCTTGGCTGCTCCTCTCTTCTCCTAGACATCTTGCTGATGCATTTCATCCATGAAAACAAGCTGTCGTCATATTCCTCTGGGTGTAGGCCATGGGTTTGTGGCTTTCATCTAAGATGTTTTCATTCATTTTTAAATGTTCTGCATCCACACAATTCATTTCTGGATACCAGTCACTTTGCAACAGTTTCCTTGAAGTAAAGTTCTGTTGGGACATTGTCTGTCCTTCTTATATGTTCTGCTTTCATAGTTTTCATTCTTGTATATCACTTACCTTGTGAGAGCTTCCTTTGAAATTGTAATTGACTTCTGTCAATATGTTTCCATGAATTCATGGGCTTTCACTCATTCACTTGCAGGAGCCTGATACACTGGAAGAAATTTTATTATACAATGTTTATACTGCCTGAAAAGAAAGAGGTGAGGTTGCAAATGGCTTTCAGAAATTTTAGAACCAAAACATTTGCTTCACCTTGTAGTGAATGACATTATTCTGCATTCAGATATCCCCAGATTCTTGAATACTTTTGTTGTCACCCAAATCTGAAAGATGGAGGTGAAGAAGCATGAATGCACAGGTGTTGGTTTGCAGAAAAACAAAAGGAAGGTGGCTGGAACTAGAAGTGAAGTGAAGAATGGAGGACTAAGTCTACCTGGACAGCCTTTGGGATTAAGGAATACTCACATTTCTGGAAGCAAGGTTCCTCCCTGGTAGTGAAGCCAACCAAACTGGTGGCTCTATTAGGTGCATACCTCCAGCCATTCATACCTACCAGCCATGAGGTGGCTTTCATGAAGCTTCACTTGACTGGAGTCTTCTCTTAGTTATGCCCGCCACCAAGTAAACCAGGCTTCATAGCTGGTTTGGAAGAAGTGAACTGAAAGGAAAGAGTTGTGGTGGGAAAGATCACCAGGGTAATAAGAAGAAAGACAGCTTTGAAGAAATGTAAAAATGTGTTTTTACTGGCATGGAGTACAGTCCAAGGTTGGCTGATGGTTATTGTTCTTAACCATTCTGATGCTTTTTATTTATTTATTTTTTTTATGAAATTTTCATAGATCTCACAAATATTTTCCAGTCACTTTTTGATAGGGTTTGTGGGCTCCGTATTCAACATATCCGCAACTATGAAACATTTTGTTTCCTCAAATATTTTTCCAAGTCTTGTTAACACAGGAAAGAAAAGAACTCCTAAAAACTGAACCACCACCACCACCACCACCACCAAATGGCTTGAGCTCTTACCAGGTCACATCTTGCAGTACTTCGGTAAATTGCTTCACCTTGCCATGTTGCCATCTTTCCTGTTTGCTAGATGTGGCATATTCACAAATCTTCCATGGCTGTTGCATGGGATCAATCCAATGAAAGGGGCTGAGTGAGGAATACTCACCTGTATGTTAACAGACTTTCCCATCAGCTGCTTTGTCTCATTGAATGGAGCATAGCTCTTGAACATTAACTGTTTGTAGGTGATTCTAACTGCTATAGAACAATAAGCGCATCACAATGGAAGTCATGGAGCATCATCCATGGCCTGTTTAGGCCATAGTTGGATGAGCATCCTGAAATGCTCCTGGGAGTCAAATATAGTTGCAATTTTTATTTTATTTTATTTTATTTTATTTTTGCATTGATAGATATTCCTATGGCGTGCCAAAGGCTTAAAACTGTACCTTATTAGCAATATACACTCAAGAGAATCTACATTTAAATTAATCCTTCCATTTGTCCATCAGGATGAAATAAAGTGGGGGGGGGGGCTTTCAATGTTTGTATGGTGTCCTCAAGCTCTTGGGATTGAATTATGGCTGTACCTTTCTGCACTGATAGATATTCCTAGGACACTCTAAATCAATGTTTTACAACCTTTCTAATGCTGAGACCCCCTTGTGGCTGGAAGCCTTGCCCCTTCTTCCAGCCGGTGGGCTCCCTGCTTGCTTGGGAGGCTGGGAAGGAGCGGGATTTCCAGCTGCAGCTCTGCCATTCAGGGCTGAAGTCCGGCATAATCAGGGCAGCAGCAGCCACAAATTGGGAATCACTACCTTAGAGTATTGTGTGGGCGCTGTGTGCCTTTAAGTTGTTTCTGACTTATGCCAACCCTAAGGGGAATCTATCATGGGTTTTTCTTGGCAGGATTTGTTCAGAGGATGTTTGCCATTGCTTTCCTCTGAGGCTGAGAACACATTACTTGCCCAAAGTCAACAGTGGATTTTGTGGCCAAGCAGAAATCAAATCCTTCTCGCCAGCGTCGTCCCAACGCTCAAACCACTATACCTCACTGGCTCCAGTTATATCATTAACCCCATAAATACTTTTACTAAGGGTGAGTGGACCCCTTCCTTCCTCTTTCCTGTTTAATAATCATCTTTTTTTTTCTTAAATGAAAATCCGAACATCTGCCATCTAACACGGCAATTGTTCTTTGTCTAAAACAAATTAATTCATCATAGTATTTACATCTGTATAAACTTAAATATTATATATATTTATATATTATGGCCTCATGAAGTTATATATGGCCCTATATCTGTCTTTGACATCTTTGAGGAGCTCTTTGGTGACTGGCAGGATAAGCAAACCAAAAAGGAAACATATTTGGGGTAGCCATGTTGGCCATACAGCAAAGTACAACAGCAATCCGAAATCTATGAAACAATGATACCTTTATTTAACCAATCAAAATGCACAAAATACATAAAGCAAACTTTTTTGGGTTTTTTTGTTTTGTTTTTTTAATTGTTTAAATTTTTATTGGTTAAAAACATATTACATTCTATTCAACAATCTTTTAGCAGACGTGCAAGATATATAGGTACAATGAGGTTTGTTGGAGTTTATTAATCTCTGTTGCTTTCTTCTTCTTTCTTCTTTCTTCTCATTTTCTCTTCTGCTTCTCTTAACTTTTACTCGAACCTTCTCCTTATGGAACAACCGACCTACTAATCTCTTTCTTCTCCTTCATCCATCATCTCCTTTAACCATGCAGCAATTCATCTGTTCCCCCACTCTTACCTTCTACATAACTTGCCTTATCCTTCATCCAAAACACCTCTCACACTAACTTCCTCCTCAACCCTTAACAGTTTCTTTTCCCTAAATCTTTTGGATTTCCATAATATTCTGTTTATCTAACTTGTTTTTATTTCCCTACTTACTATACTTTAATTTACTTATATCTTTGCTACTGGAACTGAAAATTACAATTATTATTTATCCTAGTAATTTATATAGTTTTATTGTTTTGTTTTATATTTTACTCTAAGAGTAAAATAAAATCTAAAAGTAATAATAGTGTTAATAAAAATAAAAGAAAGAAGAAACAAAGAAAAGAAGAAAAGAAAGGAAAAGAAAAAAGGGGGGTAGGGATACCTTAATAAATAAATCTTGAATAAATAATATACTGAAATTATAGACTCTTTCTCACTCTCCAATTCTCATTCTCCTCTGCTCACTATATTGATTCTATGCTATTTCAATATTGATACCCTATATGACCGTAATATTTATTATTCAACTATTTTTCTTTCTGGATTCCAAATATAATAAGACTGGTTCCCATTCGTGCTGCACTTCTTCTAGGGGTTTTAAAGTCATTTTTTGTGATAATATATCCATTTCTAGTGCATCATATAATTTGCTTAGCCAATCTCTTATACCAGGTATCCCTTTTGATTTCCAATTTTGTGCGAGAGTTATACACACTGTTGTGGTCATGTAAAAGCATATTTTTCCTGTTTCTTTTCTATTTCAGTGCCCCACATGTTTAATAAAAAAAATTCAGGTTTAAACTGAATCTTTTTTCCAAGAATGTTTTCTATTATGTTATGTATACACTTCCGGTATTGCTTCATTTTATTACATGACTGCCAACAGTGGTCAAACGTCTCTGGTTCCTTATTACATTTCCAGCATAAATTTGAATTCTTTTTATAGATTTTGGCCAATTTTTAGGGGCAATATACCATCTTAGATACATTTTGTAGTAGTTTTATTTTAGATTTTGTGATTTCATATATTTTCCTATTTTAATCCAGGTG
Source organism: Urosaurus nigricauda (assembly GCA_034509955.1). Lineage (NCBI taxonomy): Eukaryota > Metazoa > Chordata > Lepidosauria > Squamata > Phrynosomatidae > Urosaurus > Urosaurus nigricauda. The sequence goes on along the minus strand of JAOEGL010000001.1, from coordinate 350,754,029 downwards.
TTTTCCCATTTTTCGAGATCTATAGGATGTCCTATGTTTTGCATCCATTGTACCATTGTGTTTTTGATTGTTTCCATTTCTTGGTCCAACTTAAGTAGGATTTTGTAAATCTTGCTGATCATTTTATCTTTGCTACCAAATATTATTTTATCCAATTCATTTTCTTCTTCCTCAAATCCTTGTTTAATATTGTTTAAATTGTTCTCTAATTTGCCTATAATTAAACCAGTTAATCTTTATCCCCCATTTTATTAAGTCTTCTAATGGTTTAATATTCCAACTTCCTCCTTTTTTATTAAAGTTTTATATGTTAACCAGTTTTCCCTTCCCATCATAGCCCTTCTATAAAAAGCTTCCTGGGGTGAGATCCACCTAGGTATTTTCCTGTATAATTTCAACTTATATTTTTGCCAAATTTTAAGTAAAGGTTTTCTGATACAGTGGGTATTAATTTTTTATTTATCTCAGTCTTCCCATATTTTAAGTATGCGTGCCAATCAAATTTTAGCTCGTCTCCTTCTGGCTCCAGTAATTTTTTTATTTTCCAAAGTAATCCATTCTCTGTTCCAAGTGAGTGCACATGCCTTGTAGTATACTTTCAAATTTGGCAGTCCCAATCCTCCTTTTTCTTTTGAATCTTGTAGTGTTTTCATTTTAACTCTCGGCTTTTTCCCTTCCCAGATAAACTTTGTGATCTCCTTATTCCATGTTTGGAAAGGTTTATCGTTTGAGATAATTGGAAGCATTTGATATAAGAACATAAATTTGGGTAAAATGGACATGGTAATTATCGATATTTTCCCCAAAATTGATCATCTAAGTTTACTCCAGCTTATTAGGTCATTGTTAATCTCCTTCCAGACTTTATTATAATTTTTATCAAATAATTCCATAGTATTCTTTGATATGTTGATTCCTAGATATTTTACAGTTTTTTTGAACTTTAATGCCCATTACTTTGCTTAATTCCTCATCTTCTGATTTACTTCTATTAATTTTACATCCTGTAGTTTCACCAAATTCTTCTATAATTTTAATTGTCTCTGATGCACTCCCCTTTGGATCATTTAGTATAATTACTAGATCATCTGCAAATGCTAACGTATCATAAAGAATATTTTTTCTTCCTTATTCCCTGTATTTTTTAATTTGATCAATTTTGTACAGCGCTGAGTATATTTACAGCGCTTTAGAAATAAAGTTTAATAATAATAATAATAATAATGATCTTATCTTGTCCAACAATCTTTCCATAACCCAAATAAACACCAGTAGAGAGAGAGGGCACCCTTGCCTTGTTCCCTTATTTATTTGGAATCTTTGTGTTTTGTTACCATTTATAAACACTCTAGCTGACTGATCTTTGTAAATTTGTTTTATCCAATTAGTGTAATTCATGCCTAGATCTAATTTGTCCAAAATTTTATACAAGAATTGCCAATTAACTGAGTCAAATGTTTTCCCATCACAACCTAATTTTTCATTGCTATGAGTCTGAAAGTATTCTAATATGTTCAAAATATATCTTAGATTATCTCTCATTTGTCTTTTTGGTATGAAGCCTCTTTGTTCCTCTCCTATCCAATTTTTCAAAAATATTTTAACCTATTTGCTAATATTGATGTAAAAATACTGTAGTCTTGGTTTAAGAGGGATATTGGTCTAAAATTTGATGGATCTTCTCTGTCTTTTCTGCTTTTGGGGATAACTGTGATATTGGCATCCTTCCATGATTCTGGTATCCCATTTTTAATATATCATTCATTGTTTTTTGGAGAGGTATAATCAATTCTTCCTGAAATGTTTTGTAAAATAATGCTGTGAAACCATCTGGACCTGGGGATTTTCCTGTTTTGGCATTTTGGATGGCTTTTATTATTTCATCCTTTGTAATCATACTATTTAGATTTGAGGACTATTCTTCGGTTCATTTTATTGCCTGTAAATCTTCTATATATCTCTCGATTTTATCAAAATACATGAAGCAAGCTTTTGAACCTCCACTGGTTTCTTCATTGGGCAAAGATGTTAAAATCATACAGAAGATCAAAATTTAATTTAAAAAAGATGATGCGAATTACAGGCCAACGATTTCGTCAAGGTGTCGATGTGTGGTTCTGTGTAGAGGTCATGTGCAGGGATATCTATGCAGGTAGCCTCTGCCTCCTCCTGCTGGCCACTTGGCACTGGGAACAAAGCATTCCAGTCCAGGAAATAAAATTTGAATTCCATCAGCAATGCAAAAAGAGACTTCCTCTGTGATCCAAGATGTCTCCATCCTTTGTGAGGTCACAAGGCAGAGAACACTGAAGCTTTCAGGAGAAGCCTCCATGATTTTGCATTGGGAAAATTTTAGGCACTGTCACAAAATGGGGGAGCCATATGGACTTGTAGACTCCCAGAGTAAACGTGGGATATTCTAAATGGAATCATATTATCATAGAATTGGAAGAGACCTCAATGGCCATCCAATTCAACCCCCTGATAAGCATGCCCTCTATTCCTTCATCCAAGTCATTGATAAGTTTGATGAATAGCACTGGACCCCTGTGGCACCCCCCTGGTCACTTCTCTCCAGGATGAAGAGGAGCCACTGCTGAGCACCTTATGGATTCAGACCTAACCCTTGCATTTACTAGCTTGTTCACAAGCATATCATGGAGGGACCTTGTCAAAGACCTTACTGAAATCAAGATATGAAACATTCAGCATAATTAAACAATACAACCAAGATGAATATACTACAATAATTTAAAAAGTAGTGCTTGGGTAATTATAAAGCCAAAACCCTAATATTCTTTTTGGATTTCCACCCACTCAGTGAAGCTATATGGCTATAAAATTCTAATTCTAGAATAAATAATACCATGTTATTTTTCTTGGAGCCTCATTACTGGATCATAGCCAAGGTCCACAGATCTTGGTACAAGCAAAGCCATGGACTGCACCCATGAGGTTTTGCATAAGAAAACTGATTTCACCTGCCAATCTCAGCCAGTTGGTTGGCTTGGGAAGTAGAAGCCATGATTCACAAGGTTTCAGTATGTGTGTCCTATTTAAACTAATATCATTTAGGATTTTTCTTAACTGTAGTTCATCCCAGTCTGAAGTAAATGTCATTTATATTAGCTAAATGTACAGAGAAAATAACTTATACTCATCAATATGGGTGAGAACATATGCTGTAAATGGCAGGCTGGTGAAGGAATATAGAAGAACATAGAATCATAGAATCATAGAGTTGGAAGAGACCACAAGGGCCATCCAGTCCAACCCCCTGCCATGCAGGAACTCCAAGTCAAAGCATCCCTGACAGATGGCCATCCAGCCTCTGCTTAAAGACCCCTAAGGAAGGAGACTCCACTACACTCTGAGGGAGTGTGTTCCACTGTCGAACAGCCCTTACTGTCAGGAAGTTCCTCCTAATGTTGAGGTGGAATCTCTTTTCCTGCAGTTTGCATCCATTGTTTTGCGTTCTAGTCTCTGCAGCAGCAGAAAACAAGCTTGCTCCCTCCTCAATATGACATCCCTTCAAATATTTAAACAGGGCTATCATATCACCTCTTAACCTTCTCTTCTCCAGGCTAAACATCCCCAGCTTCCTAAGGCTTTCTTCATAGCGTACACAGGCCTTATACCAAGCCAGAATTTTGGGCAGTCTAGTTCAAGATTATACTGGCTGGCAGTTTCAAATGGGTTCAGATTTTTTAAAAATTATTTCAGTTCCACAGACCCTAAATCATCAACAACAACTAAATGGTCAAACAGACATAGGATATGGGTTATCAGAAAAACACATATAAGAGACACTTAACAGGCAATTCCATTAGGATAGTTATCTGGCTGGAATTGTACGATTTGGATGAACCCAAAAGTTCACTGGGGAAGCCTTTCATGATGGGGCTGGGTTGAAGCAGAAATTGTCTTTCCATCATAAGTCAGCAGTTCCTGAGAATTTCATAGTTTCAGGCCCCATGTCTTTCCCAGCCCTAGCTGGAATTGCCAAGGTTTGGACCAAGGAATCTCTCCATGTAAAGCATGTGCTCTACCTTTCAGTTTGGCCCTTTCTTAGGAAAGTGTAGAGTCTGACTTTTTGAAGTTTTCCATATTTGTTTCCACACAGAGTGTACAAGAAGAAGTGGTTTTTAATCCAAAAAAGCTCATGCAAAAAGTAAATAAAATGATTAATCTTGGAAGTGTTGCAAGACTCCTTCCCTTCATTACTTCCTTTATTTTTAAAACACAGCTTGCATCTCATAGGAAATCAATAATATTAAAGGATCACATGATCTACTCTTCTGTTACAAGTCTTTCGCTTCAACAGAATCAAAGTGACAGCGGAAGAGCAATAATACAAGTTTAGTATCACTGTTGGAGTCTGTGTTTCTACCTGCAATGAAATGCGCCATGTGTTCTGCTTTTGGGGACATATCAGGATAAATGTCATGGTTTCTCCTATAGAATCTTGAGAAACATAGGGCAGTTGACAGTTCTCTGTTAGTAGCCCCCAAACCCCAAACTTTCTTAATGCTTCTTAAACCAGTCTGAAATGACAGTCTCATGTATATTTACTTATGTGTAAGATCTGTTGCTCTTACACATGTGTGAAATATATATCACTATAGTGTAGATCAGGGGTGGACAACTGTAGAGGGCTAGAGGAGGCCTTGATCACACATTCCAGTGAACCTGCTGCTACAAAAGTACTTTTTTCAAGCAACTCCAACTAGGGGAGATGGAGGCATTTTCACCCTATTTTTGGTTGTTCCTGGGCCATTTTAGGCTGGAGACCTTTTTTTTAACAACAGCAGGAGAACAGAAGTGAGAAATTGTGACATGCCCAAGGTCAAGTGGATTCAAACCCTAGTCAAATCATAGTCCATTACTCAAACCACTACACCATACTGGCTCACTTTTCCCCCAATATTGGGACTCAATATGTAGATATAAAAGTTAGTTTAAAATGCAATTTGAAAAAATAGATTTTTAAAACCATATGGCCAACCTCATGAGGTTTCCTTGGCAAGTTTCTTTGGGAAGGGGGGGTTTGCCAGGCTGGGAGAGCATTGATATGTCCAAGGTTTACGTGGTTGAGTCGGGATTTGAACCCTTGTCTCAAGAGTCTTAGTTCAACACTCAAACCACTAGTAATCACTGAGAAATTCATTAAAACACAAGAGGTAATAGCAACAAGGCAGCACACCATTTAAAGCTCATTGCAGCCAGTCCATAAAGTCTTTCAGAAGATATACATTTTAACTCACCAGTAGAAAGCAAGCAAGAAGGGAAACATCATAAAACAACAAGGAGGAAGACATTAGGAAGAAACTGTGATTGTATTTGGGGGAGAGTGGGGTTAAAATGTGAGACTAGTTGACATTTGAAATATCAATAGATATCAAAACTGGATTATTTACAAATAAGAAGGTTGCAGAATACTCCTAAAACATCAGTTTTACTGTGTAGAAGTCATATTCCTTACAATACTAGTATGTATATTCCTTACAATATTAGTCTTTACAATGCTAGTCTGAATATGATACTGAATATGGTTTTAGTGATAATATTCTGAAATTGAGCATTATTTCAGAGAAAACTTTCTGCTGTTCTCAGACATGACAGCAAGGCATTAATTTAATTTTGATGAATTGTTTATCCTTTTCTTGTTGTTGCTTAATTAGACTCATTTGCCAGTTTATCTCCAACTAAGCAAAAGGTAAGCCAGAATTTAGAATCCACATAGTGTTTAGAAGCTATGACAGCCAGCCAATGCACTTCTTCACTATAGGGTACATTTCATCTAATTACCTGTCTACCTCCTCTGTTTCAAATGAATATGTGAATACTAGCTTAATATTTTTATAAGCCAGTCAGCACTGCCTTTTTTTCATTTCTTGCCATAATGGGAAATGAGGATTCTAGTCCCAGTGCTACAATAAATGAATGTGTAGCATCACAAATGCCATATATCTCTTCCTCCCAGCTTTGGCAAAGAGTCCAATTTCTGTCATTTTGAGAAATATTTCATTGTCCGAAATGGCTAATATCTTCATCACTTAAAAGAAAGGTTTTAGTAATAAAGATCAAAACAAAGGCCTTACATTCTTATAGAATCCCATAGTCCCAAGATTATCATTTCCTCTCAGTCTCTTATCTGAAAAGTAGATATACCGTGTTTCCCTGAAAATAAGACAGTGTCTTATATTATTTTTTGCTCCCAAAGATGTGTTAGGTCTTATTTTCAGGGGATGTCTTATTTTTCCATGAAGAAGAATTCACATTTATTGTTGAACACGAAAATAAACATTTATTATATGTTATGTATATATTTATATACAAAAACTTTGCTACGTCTTACTTTCAGGGGAGGCCTTATATTTAGCAATTTAGCAAAATCTGTACTAGGTCTTATTTTCTGGGGATGTCTTATTTTCGGGGAAACAGGGTAAGAAAGAACTACATAAGAGCTGTGCTGGATCAGACCAAAAAGCACACCCAGCATTCTGTTTCCATAGTGGCTAACCATCCATTTTCGGTGAAGCCCATAAGCAGAATATGAGGGCAATAGCATTATTTCAATTAAGTTCCCCAGCAAGTGTTGTCTAAACCATTAATGGAGGTAATGTATATCCATCATGGCTGCCACTAAGAGTTTCCATGAATTTGTGTATAACCAGTTCCATTTGAAAGCCATCCAAGTTGGTGGCCATCACTCTTGTCTTATAGAAAGCTTTACAATTTAACCATCTAATGTGCAAAATCTCCCACAGTTCAATTTCATTATAAGAGTGTTCACATTTCTAGGCAGGATCTAAGAGTCCTAGTAGACCACAGGTTGAACATGCATCAACAGTTGTATGTGGCCGCAAAAAAAGCCAGCGTGATTCTAGGCTACATCAAAGAAGCAAAATGCCAAGATCAAGGGAAATAATAGTACCACTCTATTCTGCTTTGGTTAGGCCTCACCTGGAATACTGTGTCCAGTTCTGGGCACCACAATTTAAAAAGGATGTTGAGAAGCTGGAATGTATCCAGAGAAGGGTGGCCAAAATGCTGAAAGATCTAGAAACCATGCCTTATGAGAAGCAACTTAGGGAGCTGTGTATGTTTAGTCTGGAGAAGAGAAGGTTAAGAGGTGTTATGATATTGAAGATGGAGCAAGGAAAAGAGATTCCACATTAACATTAGGAAGAACATCTTTACAGTAAGAGCAGTTTGACAGTGGCATATGGAGTGTGTTGGAGTCTCCTTCTTCGGAGGTTTTCAAGCAGAGACTCAATGGCCATCTGTTGGGGGTGCTTTGATTGTGAGTTCCTGCATGGCAGGGGGGTTGAACCTGATGGCCCTTGAGGTCTCTTCCAACTCTAGGACTCTATGGAGTTTATCACACGAAGGGAATTGGAAGTATAATCCAATGGCAAGCAGAATGCAATCATGGGGTTTCGCGTGATTGCGTGAAAGCTGATCACACACATTTTCAGGCAATGGGAAGTCCTTCCGAACACAATTACGGGGTTTCACGTGATTGTGTGAGAAACTATCACACGCAATTTCAGGCACTGGGAGGCAATATTGGGCAGTTCTGAACGCAATGCAATGTCAATACTCAATCATGTAAATTTGCTAAACTAGCGAATTTACTCAATTCCGAACTGACTTCACTTCCATTTCTTTCGAAATTGAGAGAAATTCCTCCCATGTGATAAACTCCTATGATTCTGTGACTCTCCACTCAAAGCTCCTTCATGATTTCTCCCACAGAATCTTGAGAAACATAAAGCAGTTGACAGTTCTCTGTTAGTAGCCCCAAACCCTCTTAAAGAAATGAAGCTGCTTTGAAAACAGGAGGCATTGTGTTCCACTGTCAAACAGCCCTTACTTCTTCAGGTAGCCTGGATCCAAGCTGTAAAGAGACTGAACACTGGAGTGAAACAGATGGGCAGGAAAAAGTGGCTTTAAGCTGCCTTTTCTAAAGCCACATTGAAACCCCACCAACTGCACCGCTGGCTCTCAAGGCAGCTGGAGTGCTCATGACCCCATGACATGGCTTCAAGCCAGGAAGAAGCGGGAAAAAGCTGCTTCTTTTTGAAATGGCTTTTCTCTGCAAAAGATGCCTAGAGGGTACTTTCCTGCTGGCTTCAAGGCATGTGTCATCTAAATGCCACGCCTTCAAGCCGGCCTGAAAGCACCTCTTTTTGCCTTTCTGTTTAACCCCGATATTTCTCAATAGAACTTGAGGGGGGTTAAAAAGTGAAACTAGTTGCCAATTTCAATATTAACAGATATAAAAAAAGAATGATTTGCAAATAAAAAGATTGAAGAATACTGCTAGAACACCAATCTTATTATGTAAAAGACATATCCCTTACAATGTTGGAACCTGATTAATGAAAACAGTTTCAATGACAGCATTCACAAAATTAGCATTATTTCAGAGAAAATGTTCTGTTGTTCTCAGAGATTACAGCAAACCATTAATTTCATTTTCATGAATGTTGGGGGGAGGTGTCTTAATTAAACTAATTTGCCAGTTTATCTCCAGCTAAGGAAAAGATGATCCAGAATTAAGAATCCACACAGTGCTTAGAAGTTGTGACGACTAATAGAACCATTTCTTTTCTAGTGTTCGTTTCATCTAATCACCTGTCCACCTCCTTTGTTTTAAATGAATATGTGCCAGCTAGCTTAATATTTCTTATAAACCATTCAGTACTTCATCTTTCCATTTCTCATCTTAATGGGAAATGAGGATTCTAGTCCCAGCACTAAAAAGAAATGAATGTGTCACATAATAAATGTCAGCTTTCATTCCAGTTTTGCCAAAGAGTCCAATTTTTATCGTACTGGAAGAGATTTCATTGTCTGAAATGGATGCCTGATATCTTCATTACCTAAAAGGAAGGCTTTAGTGATAAAGATCAGAACATAGGGCTTCTATTCTTATGGAATCCTATGTTCTTGAGATTATCACTTCCTCTCAGTCTCTTATCTGAGAAAAAGATATGAGAGAGAACTATGTAAGATTAAAAGAGCTGTATTGGATCAGACCTAAAGCACACCCAGTATTCTGTTTCCATAGTGGCCAACTAGACATTTTCTGTGAAGCCCACAAGCAGGGCATGAATCATAGAAACCTAGAGTTGGAAGAGGTCCTCAGGGCCATCCAACCCAACCCCCTTTTGTTTGGGACACAATCCAAAAAGGCAATAGCATTCCCCCAATTTGTTCTTCAGCAAGTGATATTTAGAGATAAGCATTTGTTGATGTTGTTGTGTGCCTTCAAGTGATTTCTGATATACGGCAACCGCAAGGTGACTCTATAACAATGTTTTCTGGGGCTGAGAGTGTGTGACTCATTCAAGGTCACCCAGAGATGACCATTACTGAACATAATGTATATCTATCATGGATGCCACTGAGAGCTTCCATGAATTTATCCATTACCACTTCCATTTAAAAGCCATCCTAGTTGGCAGCTTTCATTCTGTCTTCTAACAGCATCTACAATTTAACTGTCTAGTGTGCAAAATATCTCACTGTTCAACTTCATTATGAGAGAGTTCACCTGTCTCCACTGAAAACCTTTCCAATGTAGCTCACAGCATGACAGCAAGAAATGTAATGATCTTCTTCTTGATTTTCTATATGAATGGCAGGGCTTACCAGGTCTCAGGGCTTGATATTTCTTCTCTAATCTTCAGGGAATAGGGTAGGAATCTCAGGTGGGTGTAGGGGTATATTTTCCTCACTTTTTTTAGAGCTGGTGTTTTGTTTTGTTTTTGTTTGAATGGCATGCTCTGTGCAACTGTGGATGATGCTTAAAGTATGCTACCTCCTCTGACATCACAAGGAGTCATCTCTAGACCTCAGTTTCGGCCCCTGGAATCTCAAGTACTGAGACTGTCCTGACCTGGCAGCCCTAATAGAAGGGATTTTCCTTTCCATTACATAATTCTGCATCTATGGTCTGAAATGGAATAGTTTGACAAGGTGTAGCTTTTTAAAATAAAGGGAACTCCCATTTGTCATAAATTTTTTATAAATCTGGGAGTGGGTTTTTCATACTTCATTATACCAAATCCCAGTGAATCAACTTTTGAATGTCTCTAATTAGCAAACCAGCATTGTGAAGTGGTTTGTGTATTAGACTGGGATGCTGGGAGACTTGGAATCAAAATCTGCTCAACCATGGAAACCCACTGGATGACCTTGGCCAAGTCATAATCTCTCAGCCTCAGAGGAACACAAAGACAAACACACTTCGAGCAACTTCTGCCAAGAAAAACCCATGTTAAGTTCATCTTAGAGTCAGAAATGGCTTCAAGGCAGCAGCAGCAGCAGCAACAACAACAATTAGCAACCAAGTAGTTTCTGTGCTCATCGTCTCTGCAAAAATTTTAATACTATTGGGATTCTTAAGGCCATGCATGTAAAGTCTTGTCCTTCTCCTTTTGAATTGGGGCACTGTGTGTGGTATGTGGAGTCGAAGGCTTTCATGACTGGCATCCATAGTTTTTTGTGGAGCTTTCTGAAGATGCCAGCCACAGATCCTGGTGAAACATCGGAAAGGAACACTTCTAGAACATGGCCACATAGCTCGAAAGCCCCACAAAAAAACTATGTGTGTGGTATATTTACAAGAAAATGCATTCCGTCTGTTTCTTAACAAGTTGTACTAAGGACTGTTTTTTGCATTTAAATCTATGGAGCAAGTTGTTCATGACTTAGTTCCCACAGAAATCTTATCTACAGTGGGCTGTTCTCATCGGTGAGTGCTTGGTTCTGTCCCACTCCCCACCAGAACAAAAAACATGGGAGCTCAAACACATATTAGTCAATAGATGATGGTGTGCACATCCTTGTGTCAGCATACCAGCAGGTGCACAATGCCATTAGCAAATATAGGATGGGTCAAACCCTTGAGCTCTAATCTGCAGATGGCTAGTCCACCAATACAGTAGGCATGCTGTACAACCAACTTAATTTGGATCCATTTTCAAGATCTGAGCCAGGGTGTTAATAACAGGACTTGTTTGAGGCCTCTCATTTTTCAGGTTGCCAAAAGCTGGAGCCGACTTATTGGCATCTAACAGCAACAAATGCTGAATGACATACACAGTAAAAACTGCTGTTTCTGAGATCCTTTCTCAGCAGTTCAAAGGAAATTGCAATAATAAAAACATAAAAGAACAAATATAAAAATGCCAATCACAGTGTGTCAACAACAAAAAGAAAATCAACAATTCACAACCAACTATTGCCCAAAACCTGGAGGTAGAATGATGGATTTTATTGCCTTTCTGAAAAGTCATTGTGATTGGGATAGGATAACCAGGTGACCTGTATATAGTGCATCAGGCAAAACAAACACATCTCAAGCAAATTTGTGACAAGTGTGGATACAAAGAATTCAGAGTGGAGGGAAAGGGGCACCTTCATGTTCTGCTTTGAGGTCTGTATGGCTAGCATCCCAAAGAAACAAGAAAATGTCGAACATTGGTCAGCATCCTGTTAGTTGCATGCACAAGCATAATTCTCTTATGTGTGTGTGCTTGCATGTGTTTGTCATTGGATGGGTTGGTATTCCTTTCCTCCATCCATAGTGGTTAAATGCTAGTACTGCAGCCACTCACAAACCACAGGTTTATGAGTTCAATTCCAGCTAGGGGCTCAGGGTTGGCTCACCTTGCATCCTTCTGAGGTTGCTAAAATGAGTACCCAGCTTGTTGGGGGCAATTAGCTTAAAGTTGTAAGCCACTTAGAGGCTGCATAGTGCAATATGAAGTGGTATATAAATGAAGCTGCTATTGCTAATGACCAAAGTCACCTAGGACTCATCTTGTTGCTGCAACAGCCTATGATAACAGGCATTCTGTTGATAAGTGGAGAATTTAGAGGGCATCACAGAAATGTCTGGCACTGTCTCTGTAGCCACTTTTCTGAATTGTCTCCTTTGCTATCAACCAGCCATGGAATGGGAGGGGGGGGGAGGGCTATTGTTGTGAAGTGGTGAATCCTGAAGCTGGTGATGGGAGAGTTGTAGCAGAGTTCTGCATTATTATTGTGTGCCTTCAAGTCATTTCTAATTTATGGCAACCCCAAGGTAAACCTATCACAGGGTTTTCTTGGAAAGTTTCTTCAAAGGGGGTTTGAAGGTCACCCAGTGGGTTTACATGGCTGAACTGGAATTTCAACCATGGTATATCATTCATGGTCCAGTGCCCAAACCACTACATCATGTTGGTTCCAGGGTTCTGCATACAGAACTCTTATGCTTTGTATGTCATTGTAGGATCTCACACATTGTTGGCTATTTGTCTGAACAATAAAAAAAAATCCAGTAATATGAGCTTTGTGGACTATAGCCCATCAGAGGCATAGAGTATCTTCAGGATTTTCAAGCACATTCGTATGGCTGAGATTGCAGCAGACAGTGAAGTCAGATGTCTTTTTATATTAGGCAGATCTCAGAAATGTTACTTTTTGTCTTATACAACACCCAGACAGTATGGTTCTTGGTCATGCCAGCTTGGAAATTCTGGGAGAAGTAGTTCAAAAGAGTAACTTTTCTAAACTCTGGTCATACTGGTTATAACAAGGAACAAAGCATCACCATCAGCTAACAAAAGTGGGACAAAATGGGTAAACAATGCATTTAAAAGGAGATGAGAGCAGCCACAGTTTATAAATAAAATGAAAAGCAAAGCATAGACACAGTTTATTCACACAAGTTTTAACAGACCAGAGGCAACAATGGATCTTTCTTTATTACTTGGGGAGTGGTTTAAGTGCTCTCCAAAAGGACAAAGGGCCAAAGGAACAGTTCAGTAGCACAGCAGGCCGGAATAAGGGATTAACTCTTCCTAAGGCAAAGCTGCAGATGTGCCTTCCCCATCTACACCAGAGCTTGGAAAGGTCCTTTTTAAAAGTCATTTGTTTCTGTTGTTCATTACAGTTCTTGAAAAGTAATTTGAGGTGTTTTTTTTAACAGTGTTCAAAAAGTAAGATGTAACACACACACACACACACACACCCTTCCTCAGAAAAGTAATTAGTTACATATACTGTATTTATTACTCAAGGCAATGTGGTGCAATGGTTTGAGTGTGGAGCTACAACTCTGGAGACCAGGTTTTGAATCCCTGCTCATCCATTGAAACCCACTGCATGGGCAAGTCACACCCTCTCAGCCTCAAAGGAAGACAACTCCCCCTCTGAACAAATCTTGCCAAGAAAACTCTTTAGGGCCTTAGAGTCATCATATCAGAAATGACTTGAAGGCACACAACATCCACTGTATTACACAGGACTCATTATTTCAAAGCTCTGCCTGGATCATCTGAATCTAATCCTGGTCTGAGGTTCCAAATGAATAGATTCACATGGGAGGAGATGGATTAATAGACCCCACCTGTGCCTAGTGGTAAAAAAGCAATTTGTGTTTATTAAATGCAATGGCTTCCATGTCTATCTTCAGGAAAAGCTTTCAGAGTTTATTTATCTGCTGGGGAACTGGAGGATACACTCTGTTGAATCCCCACAGTGGTGGCTACTGACTTCTATGTTACTGGCTGGGTCTATATCATTGGACTCTTACAAACGGGAGGAATTTCTCCCAATTCCGAATGGAGCCAATGCAGATTCATGTAAATTCGCTGTTGGTTAGCGAATTTACCTGAACCCCTGCTCCGTTCGGAAGGCATTCGGAATTACTTCCCATTAGCCGAAAATAACCCCCCCCCTTGCCCGAAATTGCGTGAGAATCTTAAATTCGCAATAACATTAAACCCATGATTGCATTCGGAGTGACTTCCCTTGTGCCCGAATTTGCGTGAGAAGAATTAATTCGCAATAACGTGAAACCCCAGGATTGCGTTTGGATTGCCCTTAGATTATACTTCCAATTTCCCACATCTGAAAGAGTCCATTGTCAGTGGCTGCTTAAAGGCTACATCCAATTGCAGAAATAATCCAGGCTGACACCACTTTTAACACCAATGACTCAGTGCTAAGGAATTCAGTGATTTGTAGTTTTGTGAGATATTTAGTCTCATGCCACAACAAACTACAAATCCAGGTTTCCATAGCTTTGAACCATGGCAGTTAGTGGTCTCAAACTACATTATTTCTTCAGTGCAGATGCAGCCAAAGTTCAGAATAAAACCTAAAGCAGATTCACTATCACTGATACAGAAGCAACTAGAGATCATTGAATCCCAGAGTTCTGTAAAGACCTGTTGAGGCCATTCCTGGGTGCACACAGCTTATGTAGCACTCAGATCAGGAGACCTTTCATGTTACATAGTTATAGCACTATGATTTTGCTTAAACTCCCATTGCTGCATCCTACGGAGTTTAGGGATTTATAATCTGGTGAAGCATTGCATCTCTGTGGCTGAAAATTCAAAGTAATCTTCCCTATACTGAACATCCCAGGATTCCATAGGTTGGAGCCATGGCAGCTGAAGCAGAATCATAGTACAGCTGCCCTTCCATGTCTATTATTATTATTATTATTATTATTAACCTTTATTTATATAGTACTGTAAAATTACACAATGCTGTACGTACAATCTTATGGATTCTCCATTCATGGATTCAACCATACATCTTCAAAACATTTAAAATAAAATCCGAAAAAACAAAGTTTGATTTTTCCATTTTATATAAGAGACACCATTTTAATAAGCCATTGTATATAATGAGACTTGAGGATCCATGGATTTTGGTATGCATGGAATGTCCTGGAACCAAACCCCAGCAGACACCAAGGTCCTACTGTATTATATCTGTATGGTGAGAAAAGGCCCCAGGTATTTTGTGCAAACATTCTCCATTAACCCAGATGAAATTAGCATGCATCCCTTAGAACAGCTCATTATAGCTTGGTATTATCTACCATAACTGATAACTAAGAGCTTTACAGCCTTTGTTGGAAATGTATAAATATTTATTTATTTATTTATTGGATTTATATCTCACCTTCTAACACATGTCTAACATCTATCAATGTGCTACAGTCTTTCCTTGTTTTATCAAAAGAGCCTGGATGTAACTTAATATGGCAGCATGATTTGAAGGCACGTTCTCGCACACAGGGTGGATTTTTAAAAAACAACAGTGTTTATTTGCATGTATGTATATGAACATACAAATATACATGGAGGCACCAGAGTGAAAAGGACAATAGACATGAGACTCGTCAAAAGGGAACAGATCCATATTTGAATGTCCAAGTACATAAATAGACAGCAAATGTAAATTTTAACTATAGTTACGGTCTTAGTTTCCACCCTGGGTTTCTAATGATGCTGAAAATCACAATGTATGTAGGCAGGCACAAAAGGTGAGCTTGACAAGCCCTTGTCATTATTTAAATCCAGTCAATTAATGCTGAAATATGTTTGGCGGATAACACTTGATGCCAGTTCAAGTGCACCTAATTAAAATTAATCTTCCACAGCTTATTTGCCCTGATTTTATGACTGTCATTTGGTTCTCCAAAATTAAATAAGGTGAGCAGTATTGGGACCATTTTTCTTGTTATTTTTTGTGACATAACATTGAAACATTATTTCTCAAGGAAAAAAATCAAAATATTTGCAGTCATTCAGATGGGCAGTAGTTTTATCTTGCTTCTGGGCTGCTCATGGTCTCTCTTTGTAAGATTATATCTGGATAATAAAGCTACACTGATGCCTTCTGAAGTTGCTAGATTTACTTTTGGCTACATTTATTCTGTTTCCAATAATATTGCTCCTGTTTCTGTTTAGAGTCTGTAATTAGGAAGGATGCAGAGAGGAAAGGACAGAACAAATACATAAACAAGCAAACTCTTCATGCACTTGAAGTATGCTTATAGTTTAATTTGCAGAGAAATTGGGAAACATTTTTCATTGGGGAATCAGTAAGATAAATATAGATTACATCCTTCTTTCATTATTAAGATTTAGAATGCAATCCACCAAGATGTTTTCCTGCTGCAGCTGCAGTGAAAATGAGTTGTGCAAAATCAGTATTGTACTATTGAGCTGTTACAATGATTTCAATTGGTGTTGTGCAGAACTTGTTTTTCTACCCTCTCCCTCTTCCCTCCAGCAGGCAAAGATCTTTTTATTTAGGTTGGCATTGGGGTTTTAATTTGTTGAGGCAGGTGCAGCATTTAATGGTGTTACATGTCATGTTTCTATTTTATTATGTTTGAAACATGCTTTTTGACTGTTTTAAACTTTAAATAGAACTTTGGTTTAATTAGTTTTTTTCTTTTGTAAAATTTTACTTGTTATGAATGGTTATGAGCCACATTGAATTCTGTGCAAGGAGACATGTGATATATTAAATAAATAATAATGGGCTGAGTTTTCAAATTGACATTTTCTAGGTAAATTCATAATGAAGGGGATGGATGGAAATAATGAAAAGGTAGGACACAGAAATGAATTTTTCATTGGGTTTAAGAAAGTTCTATGGATTTGACAGAGCAGGAGCGTTAGCTTGTAAAAGACAGAAGTAAAGACTGTTCTTTCTCCCTACTTTTTATTTTGCCACCACAGGACTTGGAGAGCCAGTGTTGTGTAGTGGTTTGAGTGCTTGAATAGGACTCTGGAAGACTAGGGATCAAATCCCTATTCGCTTATGGAAACCCACTCGGTGAACCTTGGGAAAGCCACACTCTCTCACCCTCAGAGGAAGGGAAAGGCAACAAATCTTTCTGAACAAATCTTGCCAAAAGCTGTGATAGGTTTACCATAACTTGGAAACAACTTGAAGGCACACAACAACAACATGGGCTGATTTAGAGAGTTGAAATCTTGGGTCTTATGTTTGTAACAGACTGAAGCAAAGACTCAGGGCTTTTCTCCTACTTTTTAAGAAGTTGATTTGCTAGCCTGGAAATGTATAGGAGAGCTACCATTATGCAATTGTCATGAAAGGGTACTATGGAAAAGTAGCACATTCTTTCTTCCCTTGTTGTATATAATGCAAGAGATTGAGAGAGGAGCTTGAAGAATGGTCTGCCTTCTGTGTCAAAATGAAAATGAATGTATGGTCTTCAGCCCCTCCTCTCCCCTGTAGAGATAACAAAGTGAAACTACTTTTGGAGTTTCAACTTTGTTTACAGTTGCAACTGTAGTAAGCTAAGGACAAAGGGGAAAGTGGGAGGTGGAGAGAGAAAGTGGGACATTTTAAAAGAATGTGAAAAAGTGGGATAGCAGGAGATTAATGGGGACTTGTCCCAATCAGATTGGGATAGTTGAAGGGAATGCAACAAAGCACCTGGTAGGATACAGTGTCATGTTAGCATCCTTCCAGGAGGCAACACCCTTTACATTGGAAAAAAATTGATTATATGTAACTTTTCTTTTTAAAAGAAAGTACACTGCTGAGTACTTCCCTCTGATGCTCTAGCGTTGTTGTTGTTAACTACCCTCCAGCCAACCTTGCCTCATGGCAACCTTGTGGATGAAACATCTCAGTGACACCCTGATACTTATCTATCTTCTCTTGTTAGCTTTGCCAGAAGCTAGAAATATGCTCTTAAAAATAATAAAAACTAAGATTCTCAGTATGCTATTTTTTCTATACATGATGAAGCATGCCTGGCATATGCTGAGTCCATATTTAATATCCCAAAAGAGACCCATGGGTCCTGCTGTTTTCCTGTCCTCCTTTTTGCCTTTGTAGTCCTACCAGCAATACCTCAGAGACCCACCTTCTGTTTTCTAGTTCCCTTTAAACATTATGTCCTAATGAGTTATGTCAGCCTGCGTTTTTTGTTCCAAAAAGCACCCCCACACACACACAATTTGGAAAAAATGGACTTTTTGACTTGCAGCTGGCCATTGGAATTTGGTTGACAACCATTGTCAGAAGCATTTGCCATGATTTCCTGAGGAGTTAATGGGTTTACTGATCCTTCTGGAATTTAACTTGAAACTCAGCACTGCAACTCTGACAACAAAGGAAGACAATTTTGAGGCATTTAGCATATTGTTTCAATGAGAAACAGCTGCCCTAGACAGACAACCCAGACATTCTCTTTTATTATTATAGATATAGTTGGCTCTTCTTTTATGCTTCTGCAGAATTACAGTACCTATAGAACTCTAAATGCATTGAAAATACAGACAACTTTAACAGTCTATTTGCAGATGCTGAACCTGTTGAAGCAGGAAAATCTGGAGGTCCAGCTTCGGTCTGCTGAAAGAGAAGAGGGATGATTCAGTGACAATTTCTGATCAAGGACTTCCAGGCATAGCCTCCTATTTCTGCCACACCTTTTTGTCCAAGTAACTTGTTCTATGTTATATTGTAACCAAACTTGTTTGACTCGGCTCTAATGCATACTACATTCTGAATTGCATTACACTTATCTGGCCAAGCCTGTTTCAGATATTGCAGGTTTATACACGTCACCTGTGTGATCTTCTTTCCTACACAATTCCCATGGACAGAATTTTGGGCATTTACATCATGACTGTATTTGCGGCTGGGCAGAATGCAGAATGCCGGTGTCCATCTTTTCAAGTGCTGAGCTGTTTATTAGTGCCACAGATAGAATTTCTTCTGCACATTCTCTTGCAACTTTCACTGCTGCTTTTTGAAAACAGGCTTGATTTTTGCTTCATGTGCCACATCCTTGGTACAATCGTCTTTTCCTTTCAATAGCTAGTAGCCATTTCCTCACAGAAAGTGAAGCTTCATATCCCTTTATAACACAAAAAGAGCATAGTCAAAGGGGAAAAAAGACTTACTCTGCTTCAGATCTTCAATACGTTCATTTTTAAAATTGAGAACGCTCTATTAATTAATGTGTTCTAAGGGGTAGAAAGGAAGTGACCAAATATACTTTCTTAATTTGGTGTTCAAAGTCTGACTTCACTGAGGGTAGAGTCTGCTTCATTGACAATTGCCACATTCTAAGTCAGTAGAGTAGACAGTAGAGAATCCATCATTATCATTATCCACTCTGAATTTAGTTTGAAATTTAAGGAATTATCCATGATGCTGGGCTTATTTAGAGGACAGGAACAGCAACTTGGATGCCTCCTTTAAAGTTTGGACTAAAACCCAGACCAGATTCACTGCCTCACTTTCACATCAAGGCGACTATGGAAGCAACCATAGCTGCCACTTGTTACCTAAATTGCAGGGGGTCCCAAGGGGGCAATCAGAAATTGTTTTCAGTGGGGAAATTACTTTAGCAGCAAGAGGGCCAGGGTAACACTAGCCAGGATTCTCCAGCTTATTTACTGGTTAAAAAAAGATCCCTAGAACTCCAGAGTACTAAGTACAATTCAGTTTTATTATTTGAACAACAAGAGAGAGAGAGCTGTCAATATTTACATGAAGCACTTACACACAGAGACTAAGATATAAAAGGTACTGGTGGATGGAAAATTAAAGGATTGCAATGGGCAATGCTAACCAGTTCCAGAAGCCCAGCTCCAGTCTAGGGAACAGATGCAGAGTGGATTGACCCAGATCACTACCTGAGACTGGGTTTGACTAGCAATCTGAGGCTGGAGTCAGATGGTACGTCTGCCTGATTCCAACTGAGACTAAAATAGGAGTGTCCAACCAGGGATATTTATGGGCCAAACTTGACTTGAGGTAGTATGAATCGATTTTCCATGAATCCCAGAAACAATGGGATTCCCACCTGGTTGATGGTTTTACCTTCAGAGTTACAAAAGGAATGTTTTTGGTTGCTGACAATGACATTGATTTAATAGAGCAGGAATAAGATCAGGACAACCCTGGGGAATTTGGGATCGTATGGGGTATAGGAAAATACCATGGGGGCTAACAGAAAGATTGGCTTAATGCTTTAGGCTGACAAACCTTTGTCTGTAACCTTCAAGAAGAAATGCACGTCAGAGGGTGGGGAAGCAGCCATATTCACAGCCATAAAGTTATAGGGGTCCTTTCCACATGCCCTGAGATCTATGTGATCAGTCATCAGAAGCTCACTTAAAGGTATCATTTGACCTTTCCAGGTTCTTGCTTTTCAGTCTCTCTGCTATTGTAATAAAATATAACAAAATATTTGCGCACACCCCCCCCCCCAAATAATGCAGGGTATGCAGGACATGGTAACAAAATGGTCTGTTTCTTTTTCTTTCCCCAGCTTCACTCATGATGGTGGGTGCTCCACCCCTCAGTTCTCCACTGAGCATATGCAGAGATTTCCTCCAGTCCAGCCTTGGTTCCTCAGGTGTTGTTGGATTACAAACCCCTCATAACTGGCTATGTTCTCTGGGAGTTTTATCCCAACATCCAGGGACCCATAGTTAGGAACGTCTGCTCAAGTCAAACATTATTAAAGCAATATACACATATGGGTTACACAATCACCACTGGGCTGTTTGGAGCAGCTGTTTTATTTTCCCCAAGTCCCCAGAGTGGTGCTATTTTGGAAGTATCATGGGAAATCCAAACACTGCCTCAGGGGGAGGGGGATACATTAACATAATGGTGGGGTCTAAATGTGCCTGAGGATGCTTGCTACATGCTGACACAGCCTGTACAAGAAAGACTGCATATAACTTTCTTGTGAACAGCATCTTGTGAAATCTGTTGTTTTTATTCTTGGGTCATTGATTTTTAACCCACTGAACTTTTTCTTTCACATCTGCTAAAAATAAAAGTGCTAATAAATAAACATTTAAGTGCCGTGCATTGAGGCAAGAGAAATTGATTAAATTCCAGGATTCAGCATCTGTTTAGATTACCTTTTTTTTACTCCACGAGTCCAAAATGAGCATAACATTGATGTGCATTTTGTTGAGCTAGCATATATCCTTGTACCAAGAGACTTGCCATCTCTGTAAATAATGCCATCTATCTTCTGACATGTTAACCATAAGCACCGATTATCATCTCCTCTGTAGAATTTCTCTCTCTCTCTCTCTCTCTCTCTCTCTCTCTCACACACACACACACACAAATTTTCTGTTTTGATTAGAAGGAAGGCTTTTGTTAGCATTCAAGTCAGAAGGAAAAGTTTGGTTCATTATGCTGCTAGCAATTTTCAAAGCCTGTTTGGTGTCATGACAACAGCAAATTATCCCTTCATTATCAGAGACCTTTTAGTCAGACAGGGCTGAGTGGCTTTTGAAGCCTCATTTATCACTGTCATAAACAGGTATCACCCTGTCAGAATCAATGGTATTGAGTCCATGTACAGACCCAGATACTTGCCTTTCCTATTTGCAAAGCCATCTGCAGTCAATGCTGACAAGAAAGAATATTCATTACACTTGTCTGCTGAACTGTTACAGATAGGTATAACTGCACAAATAAGTATGGGATAGCCAGTAGGTGGTGAAGAAATAGCTTGTTGCATACTTACATGCTCTTTTATTTAAAAATGAAAGTGTTTGTTTTTTCTACAGCAGGCACTCAATAGCAAGTGTCTCTCAATTTAACGGTTATATTACTAGTCATGGAAGGTAGTGAGCCGCTGAATACCCATTGCTGAAGAACAACAAAAGACATTTATGGCTTTCACAGAGGAAGTGGGATGGCCACTGTAAGAAATAGGATGTGAGACAGAAGCACTGTACCACTGGGTGCACATCTGGAATACCAGAGACCAGAGGGCTCCCAAATAGAGTTGCCTTAGGCTTTTTTTTAAAGGTTGAAAATGTCAGGTTCTCTGCAGAGACCAGTTTTTTGTTTTTCATCTCTATTGATTTAAGGGATGAAAGGGAAAAGAAGAAGGAAAAACACAGAATCTTAGAATTGGAAGTGACAGCAAGGCGATCTAGTTCAAACCCCTGCACTACTAAAGTACTCCTTAATGATGCTCATCCTGTCTTTTTAAAAAGGCCAATGGAGATAGAGAGTCCACCACTTACAAAACTATTCTATTCCATTATTGAACACATCTTGCAGTAAAAAAATATATTAATGTTTAGGTGGAATTGATTTTCTTGCATTTTGAATCCTGTGGTTCTTGTTCTAGTCTCTGGTGAGCAGAAAACAAGCTTGTTCCACCTTCTACATGACATCCCTTCAGATGTTTAAAGGCAGCTATCATGTCTTCTCTCAATCTTTTATTTTTAAAACTAAACATACCCAGCTCCCTCAGTCATTCTTCATAAGGCTTGGTTTCCAGACCTTTGATCATCTTGGTCATTTTTCTCTGAACATGGTTCCAGGTTGTTGATATCCTTCTTGAACTGTGGTGCTGAGAACTAGATACAGTCTTTCAGGTGAGCTGTGACCAAAGCAGAACAGAGTAGGACTACTACTTCCCATGATCTGGGCGTCATACTTCTGATGATGCAGCAAATAATTGCACTGGCTTTTGGGACTGCTGCATCACACTGTGGCCTTATGTTTAGCTTGTGTTATTAATGAGAAAGAATACATAAAATAGGATACGAAGTTTCCAGCAGTTTGCTTATGCCTGAGCCTACTGCCAAGGGCAAGATTCTGCTTTCTGTGTGGTCCTGCCAAATTGGGAGAACTGGATGTATGAATATGATAGTACTTCAACTCTCATGGTTTTATCCTCTGGAATCCTAGAATACTAATGATATTTAGACTTCTCAACTGCCCCCAACACCAAAGTTCTCTGGCATGAAATTTCAAGTATTTCACAAAACTATAACTCCCAGATTCTGTAGAATGGGGTCATGACAAATGGCTCCATACAGATACAATTGTGCACTACAGACAATTTACACCTCCTTGGTCTGCAGCCTTAGGCAAGCAACCAGAAACAATAACTTTTGACCAAATGACCAAGATGGATTAACTATCAAATGAATCCTTGGAATAACAGACTCAACACCAAAATAAGGAGAAGGATTCATTTATGGGGGGGGGGGAGGGAGATGAAACTATTTACAAACAAGAAGCCTCTTCCTGAAATATAGTAGCCGTATATAAGAAAGAGATAGTTACATATATATATATAAGCAGGGTACTCAGAGCACAGGGACATAATCATATACAGATGGCCCTCCTTATCCATGGATTCTGCATCCACAGATTCCACCATTCACAGCTTGAAAACTTTTTTAAAAATCCAAAAGGTAAATCTTGATTTTTCCTTTAAAAAAAAAAAAACACCAAGGGACACAACACCATTGTACCTAATGGGACTTGAGCAGCCACAGATGCTGGTATCCATGGGAGGTGGCGGGGGGGGGGGGGGAAGGTATCTTGGAACCTTGTGGACACCAAGGGCCCACTGTACAGAATGCTTGGCTCTGTGAACTAAGACAGATCCACAACAGTTAACCATGCTCATACAGAGCAAGTGCATATATGAAACATAAAATATAGATTGCAGCAAAGAGCACAAGCAATGGGCTCTCATCCCTTCTGCCCTAACAAAACCCATTGCCTCAGTTAACCAGTCATGAGGCCAAAGTCTTCAATCTCCTACCAAGGTTCTTCTGATGCTTCTCCAGCTAGCGTCTAACTGCCAGATTGCTTTCACATGGGAAAGCAATGATGACCTTGGCTTGGCTTCTTCTCAGACACCCAGGTGTAGATAAGACAAGCTTGCAGACTGTAAAGATTGAGAAGTCATTAGAAATAATGAGGCTGCAAAAACCAAGCTGTCTCCACTACTGTATTTAGATTGCTTTTTGTGTAGAAAAAGCAGCATTGGTTGTGAGTTATTATTCTCCCAAATTACAACACATTTGGGACTCCAGTAGAATGTATTTGTCTGGATAATCCCTAAATTGGTGGGAAACTGAATTACTGTTTTTTCACATTTGCACCAAACAATAAAGGGCAGAATATGTATAGTGATTCCCAGAATCACTGGGACAACATGCCCCCAAAATAACATTACCAATTTCTGCTCCTTACAGTCCTTCACAGGCTCATGTTGCAATCACAGAATCATAGAGTTGGAAGGGACCAGAAAGGTATCTAGTCTAAATTCTTGTCATGTGGGAATACACAAGTAGAGCCTATCCAACCTTTGTTTCAAGACCTCCAATGAAGGTGTCAATTACCGTCTGAGTCAGGCTATTCTATGGTTCAATAGCTCTTACTGTAAAGAATTTCTGCCTAATGTTTAGGTGGAATCTCTTTTCTTGTAAGTTGAATCCATTGGTTTGTGTTCTGGAGAACATTGACATTGTAGAAATAATGCAGTTTGACACCACTTTAAGTGCTGTGGCTCCATCATATGGAATCCTGATAGGAAAGTAAGATAATAGAGCACCAGTTACACCAAGACTAATAAAAGATTATGAATGGTATTTGAAAGATGGGTTGCTCCATCTTCATGGACTGCATAGGACTGGGAACCCTGATCTCCAGTTTGAAGTAAACCCAATCCTTAAGATGGAGTAAAAACTGGAGAAATTTGGAGATGAGCAACTGGAAGGGGATAAAATATGGTTTAATAAGGAAGTTAAAAGAGTATCGAGAATCCACAAGTTTCTACAGAAGTGTGAGCAATTTTCTTCTAAGTAACAATGATCAAATGGGCAACAAACTGTGGGAGGAACATAGATTTAGAAAGTTGGAAATATGCCAGGACAAAGACAAACACATTTACGAAATCACAAAATTTAAAAGAAAATGTCTTTAAAATGGAACAAAGATGGTATTTGACCCCACACAAAATGTAAAGATATACAAATTGGCAACAAATCAATGCTGGAAGTGTCAGTCGGCGATCGGTACATGGTTCCACATGTGGTGGAGCTGCCCTAAGCTAACAAGATTTTGGAAATAAATTCACATGACTATTGAAAACACTTTCCAGGTTAAATTTGAATTAAAATCAGAGGTATATTTATTGAATATGTTAAATAAAATTCCAAACCAGTTGGAAAAGAAACATTGGTGCATCTTACTTTATACAATAACAGCCACGAGGATGGCAATTGCCCAGAATGGGAAAAATAAGAGTACACCAACATTAGATGAATGGTTGTTTAAATTACTAGAGGTGTTGAAAATAGACAAACTTACAGCACTTCTAAACAATAAAGAAAAAAATAAAGTGGAAGAGCAATAGCTTCCAATAACTAAATTTTGCATTCAGAAGTGGAAATAAAGGGATAGTGGTGCTAGCGAGTATGAGGCTATTTGAATGTTCAGTCTCCAGGTGAACTATAATAGGACAGAATTGCTAACAGAGCTTATTTTATTTTATTCCTGTTATGTATCTTATAGATTTATAATTTAGATTTTTAACAAATGCATTTCTTTTCTGATAGTTGTTAAAAAATGAGACCTGTGGAATTCATGGCTTGATAGAACCACTTATAGAGAGGTCATTTGGAAGTTAATGTTCTGTTTGCTTGTTGTGATTTATTATATTTTAATAACCCCTTTGTTTTTTATATATGTAGAAGCTTTTTTATATTTTGATATTGGTAAAAATAAAGTTTTAAAAAAGAAATAAACCATATGTAGAAGCTTTTTTATATTTTGATATTGGTAAAAATAAAGTTTTTAAAAAAGAAATAAACCTAATCCATAAGGATGACAAATGAAAAGCAATTTTACAGAATCACAGAACTAAGAGACGGAAGGGACTCGAAAGGGCTTCTGCCATGCAGGAATAGACAGTATGTCCTCTGTATCCACAGATTCTGAATTCACAGATTCAACCATCCACAGCTTCAAAATATTTTTTAAAACAAAAATCCCAAGAAATAAACCATGATTTTGCAATTTTATATAAGAGATACCATCGTTACTATGCCACTGCAGACTTGAATATGTATGAATTTTGGTATCTATGTGGGTTCCTGGAATCAAATCCCAATGGACACCAAGATCCCACTGTACAACTAAAGTACTTCTGACAGAAGGCTGTCAACCCTGTTTAAAGGCCTCTAAAGAAGGAAAACCCGCAGTTTTCCAAAGCATTCTATCAAATTAATCAGTAATTTATTAGTTAATTTTAAAAAAAAACACACAAGGCAAGCTATATAAAGCAGCTGCATAGAGTGAAATATATGGTACAGAAATATATTGCATGAAATTTCTAATTTCATGAGGGTGTAACATGGTATCACTACATAGTGAATAGCCACCACTAGGATACTGGTTGTGTGACAGCTTGGCTTTTCTTTTTCTACACCAGTGCTACATGTATGTTGCAGATCCCAGCTAAAGTTCTCACTTGGGTAGAAAACATTCCATCTTCATCTGACTCCTGTCCTAAAATCCTAATCTCAGTTTAAGCACAGCAAGATATATGATACATTATATCAGTGGCAACAGATTCAGAGAGAAATTGGGGGAAAGAATATTAACAATTTAAGATATGCAAATGACACCACTTTATTTGTAGAAATAGGAAAGACTTGGAACAGCTGCTGATGAAAATTAAGGAAGAAAGTGCAAGAGCAGACTTGCAGTTTAATATTAATAAAATGACCAAAGAAGAGTTGCACAGATGTAAAAGAGGATGATGAAGACTGCAAAATTGTTTAAGATCGTCTATGCCTTCACTAGGTCATAAATCACAAAAGAGACTGTAGCCAAGAAATTAGAACTATAAGGGCAACTGTGAAGAAATTATATATAAATCTTGAAGTATAAAGATATACCGTTCAAGAATAAAGCCATTTTTTTAAAAATTAAATAAATATCCTACCCTTCAGTCAAAAAGTCTCCCAGAGTGGCTTACATATTGTTGGTAGCTCTATGCCCTCAGGTTAACAGTCTAAATAAGACAGAACATACAAAGAAAAGGGGATTGCAGGGAGATTATGTCTAGCAAATACTGCCTGTTCTTTTATCTGCTGCTGGGACAAGATATGATGGAGCTGTGCCTGCCTGCTTTTCTCTTCCTCAGAAGGAGAAACACATTTGCCATATTAAACCTAATTGACCAGGAACCAGATGAACTATGGACAGAAGCCAGGGACATAGTCAAGGAAGAAAGAAAAAAGACAAATCTGTGGCCAAAAAGAAAGAGAAGAAACAATGGATGACAGTTGAATCACCAGGAACAGATGACATACCACTAGAACTGTTACAATCCACAGAGACAGAGGCTGCATCCACATTGCAGAAATAATGTGGTTTGACACCACCACTGCCATGGCTCAATGCTGCGGAAATCTGGGAATTGTAGTTTTGTGAGACGTTTAGCTTCTCTGTCAGAGACCTCTGGTGCCACAACAAACTATAATTCTCAGATCTAGGGATCACATTGCATTAATGGAGTGTGCCAGAGAATTCCAGGAGAAAATCAGCATGTGCTTCATTGATTACAGCAAAGCCTTTGACTGCACAGATCACACAAAGCTATAGACTGCACTTAAAGGAATGAGAGTGCTCCTATATCTGATTGCCCTGATATGGAACCTGTACTTAGGATAAGAAGCTGCTGTTAGAACTGAATACAGGGAAGAGAATGATTCCCAACTGCCATTCCCATGGCAGTGTTATATCATCTCATTTGTTCAACTTGTATGCAGAAAATATGGAATGCAGACCAAGCTTAAACTCAGAGGAAAGGGAAATTAATATTGAAGGAAGGAACATCAACAACCTAAGATATGCAGATGACACCATTCTATTACAAGAAAACAAAGAAGACTTGGAACAATTACTAAAGAACATCAAACAAGAGAGTGCTAAAGAAGGATGGATGTTGAACATTAAGAAAACAAAATAATGGCCACAGGAGATCTACATGAATTCATTCTATATGATGGGGAAATTAAAATAGTCAATTATTTCCTGTACTTTGGATCAATCACTGATCAGAACAAAGACTGAAGTCAAGAAATCAGAAGAATACTAAGAGGGGAAAAGGCAGCTATGAAAGGACTAGACAAGATCCTATGGTGCAAAGATATGACACTGAACACCAAAGTTAGGATCAACCAAGCCATGCTGTTCCCAGTCACCATGTACAGATGTGAGAGCTGGTCAATGATGAAAGCTGGTGAAAAGAAAATCAACTAATTTGAGGTGTGGTGCTGAAGAAGAGTGCTGAAGATAGCATGAACAGGTAAAAAGACAAACAAATGGGCCTTAAAACAGATCAAACCTGAGCTCTCCTTGGAAGGATGATGACTAAATTGTTGTACTTTGGTCACAACATGAGAAGGCATGAAGACCACATTACAGATGAATTGTCTTATTCAAGGAAGCCATGGTCCTGAGTGTGCAAGACCTGAGGTGTCTTGATCACTGAGGTTCTCTTGAAAGTCTCTCTAATAAGGTCAAAGCAAACCTGAAAGCAAATAACAACACTTGACCATTAACTTGAAAAAAATCTTTTCCTGGTAAGTTAGGCCTATGGGAATTGACAAAATCTAAGTATTTTAAAGAAAAAATAATATGCAAAATAATCATGAAATACCAAAAAGGGCCACACTCTCTGTGTAATATATTGGTTATTATTTCTGTTGGTGCCTGGTCAGTGCCATCCAAACTATAAAATATAATTCAGCAATTTATTCCAGATTGGTTTTTATCCCTGACTTCTCTCCACCTAATTCTACACCTTGTCTGCATCACTTGGTCCCATTGTTTGGCCTTCTTACATAACAATGAACAAAGCAGAAAGTTCAACATCTCCTCTCCAAATCAATATATTTAATTGATTTCCTGGGGTCATTTGTCCAAATTTGAGAACAGTTATAACCATGGATCATGTGACATAGCAGTTTCACACACATGCACACCCACACACACCATGTACCCATTCTCATCTTAGGTGGTTAGATTTTTACTTCTAAGCTATATCTATATTGAGTCTAGAGCATCTGAAAGACTGCTTTCTTCTATACAAACTTTTCTGTTTGCTGAGATGTGCATATTTCTGCTTTGTTCATTGTTATATAAGAAGGCAAGACGATGGGACCAGGTGATGCAGACAAGGTGTAGAATTAGGTGGAGAGAAGTCAGGGATAAAAACCAATCTGAAATAAGTTGCTGAATCATATTTTATAGTTTGGATGGCACAGGCCAGGCACCAACAGAAATAATAACCAATAACTTTCAGAAATGTAGCAGTGTTTTCAGTGGGGAAAGGAGGGTCTTTTCAGTGATAACAACCCAGTTGTGGAATGCCATCCCCAGGAACACTCCCACAAACCTTTCTAATTTCTGACACCAGGAAAACATCATTCTTTCAGGATTTCAACTGATTATTTCACTTTAGAATTGTATGGCTTTTATGCCATGTTTGTTGGTTTTCTGTTTCAACTGCTGTGTTTATTGGTCTTGTTAATAGCAATTTTAACTAAATTCTGCTGTTAACTGTATTTTTTCCATGATTTCTTAAACTACTTTAGTACATTTGAATGAGTTGAGAAATCTTTTAAATCAGTTTTTAAAAAAAAAACACCTCTGTAAGCTCCCTTTGTAGGTGTAACTGAAAAGCAAATGAGGAGTCTTTTACATCAAGAAACAAACAAACAAACAAACAAACAAACTCTACAAATTCTAACCATAGCCTAATCCTGAGTAGCTCCATTTTTGAGGAAGAAAGATGTCTGAATAATAAAATATTTCTGGAATTTTAGTTAGTGATACTTCATAATGGCATCTGTTTTAAGTTCATGGTTGCAAAGAATATATTTATTCTCATGTGGTAATGTTCTCCCCCACATGACATTTCAAATCAAAATGGAAAATGTAAAATTAACAAAATATTTAGCTATTACTACAGTTACTCTTTTATGAAAGAAGTCAGATTAATGAACAGATTTCTAATTAACCTTTAAATTCAATGGATAAAAAATATTTTAAGCAAAGGGCAGGAAGAAACATTTGTTACAGAATTAATTATAAGGGAGATCCTGTTTCAGAAACTCTCCCATAGTGCAAGAAAGGCAATGCAATATGAAATACCGATTAATCTGGCAGATGTTTTGCATCCATATTAAAAATTAACTCAGAAATTGTGACTTCACATTCATGAATATCAGTCTCAGAATTATGAGAGCTAAATGAACAGTAGTGCATATTCCTGACTTAACTGCCAATTTTTTTACCACCTGTCATCACATCAAATCCCTTGGAACGCACTAAAATTGCAGATTTGTTAAACCTGACAAAAGAGGAGGGAGCTGCCAGTCGACAGTCTGGAGCTCTCAAATAGGATAGTTGTTTATTCATTATTTATATTTAAATCCTGCATGTCCTCCTATGAGTTTACAGCGACTTATATGTCTTTCCCTCCCCTACTCCTTGGTTAAAGAATTATTGCAGATTGACAGTGTTATAACTGCTATGGCTGAAAGCTATAGAATTACAGGATTTGTTGTTTTGTGAGATATTTATCCTTCTTTGAGACCTCTGATGCTACCACAAATTGCAAACCCCTGGATTCCATACACTGAGCCATGTCAGTTAAAGTAGTGTCAAACTGGATTATTTCTGCAGTGCAGATGTAGCCTAAATGCAACATCTGTTAAAATAGGCAGTTTCTAAGTAGTATGTAACTGTTTTCAGGTAACAATATAAAACAAAATATATGTCGGGGTGAGCAATAATGTGTGCCCAGGAGCCATCTTGCCCCTTACAGACCCCCACTCTTGCCCATTTCTATAGAAAACTCTTTTATTCATTAAACCAGAGTTCTTTGCAGTTAGTACTGGCATACCTAGGTGGGAAGATCCCCGTAAGTTACCCACCTTCTGCAGGCCTTCTTTTGAGCTAACAATTCCCTTAAAATACCAAGGAGATGCTGTCATTGTTGGTGGGACCCCAATCCGCCTCCCCATCTTTTGGATAACATCTCCTATCTTGTGTGTTCTTCTTCATGAATACTTTTGCCATCATGACCACACTCTGATGTTGCTTGGCCACATGCATCCTAGTTTTCATCTGTGAAAATGTTAGTGGAGTATAGACTAGCTTTCCCAATCCTTCTGGATAAGGTGGACTACAACTTCCACTACTTCCAGCCAGATTTTAGCATAGAAGATTGAATCCTGTTTCTATCAGCTATCTTGTAATCAGCCCAGAGTCTCATTTTCCCTAGAGGTTTGATGTTGTGCTCATTTCCCTTATCTGTTAGACAGGCAGCTCATAGCCTGACAAAGCTATTGTTTGGAATGAACTTTTTTCTCCACTTGACAGCATGATGGAAGACATATTAGGCTAGCTGAGGAAGGAAACAGGGAATTATTTTAAGATAAAAGATTCTTACACATTCAGAACTACCAAGAAATTAGTATTTGCAATCAGAAGGTGGTCAACACCAGTCCTACCTGACCCACCCTCCACACCACCACAAACAAAGTGTAGCAGAACAATAAAATGGGCTTAGTTTTCTTTGTAAAAACATATGGGTTAGATATACTTACAAATACTAAATTTCTTTATAACATCTTATGTTCTCTGCAGATGTGGAGGAGAGAGAGACAAAGAGAGTGAGAACTGCAGACTACAAAATGGAGCATGAACAAACTCAGGCTAAGAGCAGGTGAACGGATGCCAAGAAGAGAGAATGTGTGGTTCAAAACAACAAGCATGCAATGGCATTAACACATTCATGCCAAAACTCTTAAGACAAGAAAATTAAGAGCTACTAAGTATAAAGACAATGGGCCCTCGGTATCCACTGGGTTTTTGGTGTGGTGAAATGGTGCCCCTTATATAAAATTGCAAAAGGAAGATTTCATTTTTGGAATTTATATTTTTTGGAATATTTTCAAGCTGTGGATGGTTGAATCTATGGATAAAGAAGGGCTGACTGTACTAATATTTCTACCTCTAACAGGACCACAGGAATGGGTAACTGTAGTGGTAGAAGTTGCTGAACTGTATCCACATAGTGATCTGGTTCATATACATCCAGTCACTCCAGGAACAAAGTTTTCCACAATGTTTACAGCCCACCTTCTGTGAGACAAGGAAAAATTGGCAGGTTAGTTTGGATGATATAAGTCTTCTACAAAATGATGTTCTCTGGATGTTTTAAAGTTCAGCTTACATCAACACTAGCCAATGTGGCCACAGTTACACTACACAGTTTTAGAACTATGATTCTACTTTAACTGTTTAACCCCAGAATCCTGGGTTTGTAGTTTGGTGAGGCAATAGGGCTCTCTGGGTGAGAATTCTAAATACCCCTCCCTAAACTGCAAATCCCAAGATTCCATAGGACAAAACCATGATACTTAAAACAACATTATAAGTGCTATATTTGTGTAGTGTGAAAGTATCATAGTGCTAAAGTTATGTAGTGGGAGAGGCAGATTAAACATCTGGAGAGCACTATGTTATGGCAGACTGGCATACAGATCCTAGGTAAAGGAAAAACTATCTAAGAATGACTGAGATCCTGGTGAATAGGAAAATTAAAAGGTAGGAAGCCCAGAAGCTAAATTAATGGAAGAAGTTTCAGAATAAGATTAAGAGTAAGGAATTGGATGGAAAGCTATGTGAATGTGGAGGTGGCTTGTGGAAAAGAGCTGTTGTGATTGGTTTTACATTGATTGAAAATAGTTTTACCTGCTTATTAAGATGCTGGATTGTTACAGTTATTGATTATTTTATTGTTGTCAGGTTCTGCAGCTGTTTTATGATGTTTTAAGGCATTTTGATATGTTTTGACTTCAGTGATACATTGTGAGATTTATACTGGAAGCTTCCTGTTGAGGGCATGTTCCCATAAGGCAGCCCAAAAATCTTTAAAACAAAATGAAACAAACTATAAAAACATGTGCAGAGGAAACAATGAGAACTAGCAGTGTGAATTTTCAGAAAAGAAAGAATAAGAAGGAATAAAAGGACATCTTATTCAAACTATACAGAAGATTTACAACTCTCAAATAGGGAATATCCCTTATAATAAGGGACACTTGCCAGCATTATAAGAGACAAGCTCTCTGACCCTCAAATGAGGAACATCTCTTAAAAAAATGAACATCTGGCAACCCTACTTCATTTTATTCTTAAATTGGCTCTATAATTTCAAAGGCCATCAACACCACACTGGCCTTACATCACATCCATCTGTCGGGGATGCTTTGATGGAGAGTTCCTGCATGGCAGGGGATTGGACTGGATGGCCCTTGTGGTCTCTTCCACCTCTACGATTCTATGATTCCATGACTATACCACACTGACTGGCATGCTGGCCCTACAGTTTGTCATATCTAAAACGATATCTCAAAGTGCTGAGATACAAGAATATGTGAGAACTCAAAGTGGGACCAGGGATATGTTTGTTGGCCCCATCCCCAATGCCCCTGTTCATGCTGAGCTCTGCCTCCCCTGTTTCAGACCTCCTGACATTGAGCACAGAAGACCAAACAGCAATACTGAAGTATTTTTCAGGCTTCACTTTTGACAACTTGGATATGACAGGGATCAAAC
Source organism: Urosaurus nigricauda (assembly GCA_034509955.1). NCBI lineage: Eukaryota > Metazoa > Chordata > Lepidosauria > Squamata > Phrynosomatidae > Urosaurus > Urosaurus nigricauda. Next base: position 350,720,738 of record JAOEGL010000001.1, on the reverse strand, counting down.
TTGTGTCCTTTTTGACCAAAGTATGTGTTTCTTGTCAAAGACAGAAAGTACACAAAGAAGGGACTTGTCTGCATATATTAAAACTGGGAGATAGCAACTGTGGGATATACAGTACAGTGGTCCCCCGGGTTACGAAGGTAATCCGTTCCGGGATTACCTTCATAACCCGGAAGCTTTCGTTTCCCAGGGGACCGCTTTCGCGGACGGACCACGCTGCCATTTAAAGGGGCCGCGCGGCTTTTTTTCTTTCGTATCCCAGGGGATCTTTCGGATCCCAGGGGATACAATGGCGGTCCCGCCGCCTTCAGATCCCGGGGTTTTCGTAACCCGGGGGATTCGTAAGGCGGGGGACCACTGTATATATGTGACTGAAAGCCCATCCTAAGGCATGCTGCCCCAGTTGCTTACGATTTTAAAGAAGTTGATTCCAAACGAAATATCAGATCAATTCATAGTTAAATCTAGTGGATTCAGGTACTCTAGACAGGACTCACAAAAGTCAGCCAATTAATATTCAAAACTCATACCGCATAATACATCTGTTAATCCAAAAACACATTGGATCAAGTGCTGAATGTAAGTCAAGACTTACAAAAATGCCAATGATTCAAAGGTCTTCTCTAGCTAGGAGTAGCAACTGGATTTAGGCCAGCAGTGAGAATTTTGCAGACCTCTAGATATTGCTGGAGATCCTGACAATACTAACCATCATGGTCAAGAGAGAGACTCTGGGATTTGCAGTTAAACATCTGAAAGCCCAGACAATTCCAAACCTGGATTTAGGTGAATATTCTGCATTTATTACTATTTACATCCGTTTGGAACTGGCCTCTGTCCTGGTTCAGAGTATCTATGGGTCCTTCTTTATAGGAACAGACTTCTATTTGAAGTATTGCTATATCTAAAGCTGATTTAAACATAAGGGATCCATAAGAGACCAGGACCTTTGAAGTCAGCCATCATGAGTTACAACCTGGATCACAGATGAAGCAGGCTCCCAGGTCTCCTGGTCATAGTTCCCACCCCCTTGTGAGACAGGTTGTTTCTCTGCACAAATTATTATCATTATTTCTAAATTTGCATTTACAGTGGGCTATATGAAATTCACTAATGTTAGAGGCACAGGAGCCCTGTAAAAGTTGGAGGAGGGGTCAGGAATGCAAATAAAAGACCTTTTTATTTTCTATTAGAGAGACTACCTCCTTAGGAATCTCTACGTTCTCCAGTGCAATTCTATGGCCAACATCCAGCAGAAGCTGACAACAGAATTGCAGTGGAAGACCTACAAATGCCCAGAGAAGTGTTCCTTTAGGAATCTCTAGATCCTCCAGTGTGACACTACAGTCAACTTCTGGCAGAGTCACCCTGGAGGACCTAAAGATTTCTAGAGAGAAAATATTAATCAAACCAAGAATAATAAAGTCTGCAAAAGTCCAAGTCACAAATGTGGAAAGTCAGCTGTATATATATAAATCAGAATATTCAAAATATGTTAAAAGCTTCATCCTCCTTCTGTCTTTCTTTATAGAAAGTATGAATTCCTTTGCAGTGAATTTGCAGAACTGGGGTCATATCTGCCTAGCAATGCTGTGAGTGCCTTAACACTTTTGGTGAAGGCTTTTGGTGACCCCATGGATTTCATAGAGTTTTCTTAGGCAAGGAATACTTAAATATGGTTCTGCCAGTTCCTTCCTTTGAAATATAGCCCACAGCATCTGGCATTTGTTGGCAGTTACCCATTCAGGTACTAACCAGAGCTAACACTGTTTATTTTCCTAAATCAGGTGGCATCTAGTGCTTTTAGGTTATTTAGCTCCTTTTAGTATGAAATTTCAGTTTAGGGCAATTGATGTTCTACATAATTACCTCTAGAGGTCATAGTGTCTTTGATTCTGATCCAGATGAGGCATCCAGAGATGTGCAGATTTTCTAAGGGTTCCTCCCAGAGTAGTTTTTCACCTGCCATATGCTCTGAAGTGTTGAATGTAAAATAAAAATGCTGCCAAGGAGCACAAATGCTTTCCATGAGAAATCTTTTACGAGAAGAGGTTTAAACTCTTTCCTCTGTTGTTAATGTGAAGCATTTCTCTCTGTTTCTTCTGGAATGAAAGCTGGACAAAAAAAGTAGACAAAACAAAAGATCAAAGGAAGCCAAAAATATAACATAGAGAATTGATTTTGGCAAGAACACACTGCACTAAAGATGTAATGTAAAGAGGTTGCAGGGTTTTATTGAAATTTGGCCAGCAAGCTCAGGGTAGATTTAAAAAGAAGGAAGGAGGAGAAACAGGCCACATTTGCACAAATAGTTATGTCATTTTAATCAACACACTCCAACTCTCATGTAAGGTTTTCTTCCTCATAATTCTGCTCACCCTGACATTATCACTTAAACTATACTAAGAACTTGCCCAGGGCACTTCTTACAAGAAAGCTAAGATGCCACGCTCCCCTCTACTGCAACTCCAGTTCTCCAATATGGTTCCACCCATAATATGTTTGACTCCTTCCAACTGTCTTTTTGGAAGGGTCCTCCCTGATCCCATCTGCCTTGGTAGCTGAGTGATTGTTACATACCCTCCATCATTTCACAGATAAACCTGGCCCAAGCAACATCATAGACATCATTGAAAGAGACCATAAGGGGCACGTAGTCTAACCCCCTGCCATGCTAGAATGCAAACCAAAGCACTCCAGAGAGATGGCTATCCATCCTCTGTTTAAAAACCTCTAAAGAAGACTCCACCATTCTCCGAAGCATCATATTCCACTATTGAAGAGCTATTACCATCAGGACGTTCTTCCTAATGTTTAGATGGAATCTCTTTTCCTGTAGTTTGAATCACTATTCTGTTTCTGGAGCAGCAGAAAAAAAGCTTGCTGCATCCTCAATATGACATCCCTTAAAACATTTAAACAATGCTATCCTATTACCTCTTAACCTTCTCTTCCTCAAGCTAAACATATCCAGCTCCCTATGCCACCCCTCATAGGCACCCTCCTCTAGACACACTCTAGTTTGTCAATATCCTTCTTGAACTGTAGTTCCCAAAACTGGACCCAGTATTCCATGTGAGGTCTAACAGAGTAATGCAATTACTTCCCTCAATCCAGACACTACATTCCTATTGATGCAGCCTAGGAAGAGTGTGGTTAAGATGGCAAAATTATTGATGAAGTAGAACACACAAACTAGGAGAAGCTACAGCAGGTTACTTTTGCCTGGGCCAACTAGGAAAGGCAAAATTCTGCCCACTCTTCTTCTTTCCTGCCTGTTAAGTTAATTAAGTGCAAACTACTGTTGCACTTTGAACTTGATTTGTAGCAAATGAAGCAAGCTAAATGGGAGAAACTGAAAGAAATCTGGACATCTGAAAAGCAGCTGAAAATGTGGGACAGCAGAGGATCAATTGGGACTGTCCCTGACAAACTGGGACAGTTGGAAAATATGTTGCTACTTCATGCCTGCTATACGAGGGGGTATCCAAAAGTTTTAATGATCACCTTTTTAAAAAAATTGACAGAAAGTTTGTTTTGATTTGTAGTTGTTAACCTATCTCTATATTGTCACTATCTAGATTTATACATTTTTCCCAGTGTATCTTGACCCTCTGAATACCTGATATTGTAGAAGTCTGCAGATTGCGCCTTATCGGGGGGGGGGGGGGGTTGTATCTTAAAGTAATAATTATCACCTGGAAGTTATTATGGCATATTGATGAAATTTTGTCAATGTCATCATTGGTCCCTAAGTGCACGTTGCTGAGAAAATCAGCTCATTGCATCCTTTATTTTTGTGACTGGCTGTGCCAGAAGTGACTAAAGTGTAAAATCCTCATCAGGTGCAATCTGCAGGCTTCTACTATAGATTTATTTATACATTTTAGATTTATTTATTTAGACTTCTAGATTTATACATTTTTCCCAGCATATCTTGACCTTCCAAATACCAGTATAGTAGAAGCCTGCAGATTGCTCATACACATCTATCAGAACTCCTTGGAGACAAGGTAAAAGTGAAAATACATAAATCCTTCTCACCTTGGAAAACAGTTTTGCTTTTGTGCTTTTACACAACCTAAAAGAGAAATCCAACAACCCATTTTATTGCTTTTTTTAATGGTGGCATAATGTAAATTGCGGGATCTCATTTTGTGGTAATAAAAGCAAGAGGCTTTTCCTGCTGACTCCACCTGGCACCTGCCTCAAGGCATTTGTCTGAATTAGAAACACTTTGAAGTAACACCATTTGGAATTTGGCTAAGGCTGGAATAATTTCAGAATCTGATCTTGAAGAACCTTTCCTTCTTTTTTGCTTCTTCCACTTGTTGAGGTTATGATTTCCACATTTTGTTATGTGAGCAAAGTAGTTATATGCAACAACATGGGGTGGAGAATGTTGGTCATATTGGTACTAAATTTTGCTTCATTTTGCTTCGGGAAAAGAAAGTCTGTTCCAGCAAAAGAACTTGAATTTTCTTTCTCTGTTAAGTATATACTTGTCTGTTCAAAAATGCTGTAGAAACTAGACTTTCATGGCCTCAAAATTGTTCTTGGAAATTTCAACCATTTGTGTTTACCTCTTAATATATATGACATAATGTAGTTTTTCCTCACCTCCTAATAAATGCCAAACTAAGATTCTAACAGCTAGCTTTGCCCTTCCCCAGACTACAGGTATACCTCAATTAATGAAGTAGATGTGTTCCTAGGCATTACTTCTTTAACAGAAAATGTGGTACCCAAGGCAGAAAGAATATGGAAAGAATATGGGTAGATCCCTAGCCTACAGCATTTCAATGTTTCAGCAAACATTTTTATTGAAAGTTAGCAATATGCACATCTGAAATGAAACAACTAGGTCAGATGAACCTTGCATGATTAGACAAAAACATTTTGAACCTTCTAGAAACCACTTGAGAACTTCTTCCAAAATGCAGTGATTCCCCCCGCCCCCTCATAACCTCCACTTTACTTATTGTTTCCATTTTGATGGGCAAACTTATAGATCTAAGTTTTTTGGGTTTTTTTGTTTTTTAAAAAAAGAATGCTGGGGATAGCTGGTAATACAAGGTAATCTGCTTTTGCCATCTCTCTCTCTTTTGTTGTTCATGCATGCTCAATAAGGGATTCTGGAGGCAGCTCCTATTTACCATGCCTGTTGTAGGCTGGCACAGATGGCTATAGTAGGTTACAGTAGGGTCCTGTTCTTTCCCAACTAAAGATTTATTGCACTGTTTACTGCAGACATTGCACTATTTACTGCTAGAATCTGGTGTCAAAAGTCAAAAGTTTCTCTAATCTTCTTTCACCACCCAGTGCCAATGTCTCTTAATCAAAGTTCCAGATAGGCAGAGGAAAAATGAAAACTGGGTTAGGCAGGCATTAAAAGGCTTTGTAAAAAACTTGTTTGTCAGAGGTTTTGTTAACTAAGGAATATTAGTACTCAATTCCATTCCTCCAACCAATTTCTTTTCCAACCAACATTCACCAAGCTCATTTTCCAATCGACTCTTTTTCCTCTTGCTTTAAAAAACAAGTCTTTTTTTTTGTTTTTTAAAAATATCTGTCTCACGCTGAGCCTCCCCTGGCAAGAATGTTAATACCTTCCTCTTGTCTTCCAGTGTTCTCAATATCTTGGATCCAAATTTGCTTTTAGAAGGTTTCCAGTATCCAAGTGTGCTTTTAAAACTAGCTAAAATACTGTAAAACAATTTAAAAGCATGTACGTGTGTCAATCTGTGTAAAATCAGGCCCCAAAGACTTTTGTAAAGAAACACTGGGCACTGGAATAAGAGCAACATAAGGCGGAGGTATCACTTGGGGAGTGCAGGTATTATGGACCACACCAGGTGACACCCTAAAGGAGGTGACACCACTGGTCCCCAAACATCTGCCTTTTAGTAGAAATGGGCTGTGGTAGTCACCTGTGTTCCGTTTTGATGCTGAAGAGATGGTATGAGCTGGGCAAGGCTCAGTGGGAAGAGAAAAGAGAGGCCCGGGTTTTTGTTTGTTTGAAATAAATTTTATATTTAAAAATAATTTCTGTAACATAGTTTAAAAATTTTGTTTAAAATTTTCTTTGAAAAGATCACATTATTATTATTTATTTTATTTATAGAGTGCTGTAAATTTACACAGTGCTGTACATACAAACTTATAGTTAGATGGTTCCCTGCCCTCAGGCTTACAGTCTAAAAGAGACAACACAAAAGGAAGAGGGGAAGGTGATGGGAAAGGGGGTGAGGTCCAGTGGTTCATCTCTCCCTCTGGGGCCTGGACCAAAGCAGATGGACTGAAGGGAGGGCTTGGCTTCTTAATACAAATTTACATCTTACCAAATTTTCACATTAACCACATGACACTACTGTACATATGATACTGTAATTTAACAATTTTTAGTAGTTTATGTCACAATTATTGCCATTATATTCAGTGATATATGGGAATTATGATTTATGAATATAATTTTTTTTTATTAAGGATTCTGTATAGTGTGGTATGGGAGGTCAATGAGGGATGACACTATGAGTTACTGCACCAGGTGATGCCAACCCTAGTTGAATACAGGCACCAATCAAACCTCTAGGCAGAGGGTATTTCATAATGGGTGCCACAGCAGAGAAGGCCATCTCCCATGTCCAATATATGTGAACAGTGACCATGGTCAGATCAGAGTGAACTTGAATGTTGGCAATAGGAAGTGAGAATGGATCCCACCAGATACGAAAACCTTTTCTAGTTTTGTCTAGGCTAAACAGCATTATAAGTAACCATCTAAAAATACATCTCTACATTGGAATTATATCTCTTGTGGCATCTGACCATATGATTCAGTTTAACCGGTCAGTGAGAAGTAATGTGCTTCTCCATACCGTCCAATAATTTTTCTGTCAGTACTGGGGGAGAAGTGTCATTTGAATATTTTGATTGCTCCACTGAAAAGGAAAGTGCATTTTAAATGTCATCTCACTTTGGTATAATACCTGTTGGGCATTTCAACTCTTTAGTATACTGATAGCAGTTTTGTCTTCTGCTCCCAGCACTGGAGGGAGCATGTATTTTGGTTATAATTCTCTTACCTCAGCCTGGAAGATTGGCTCCACCATGGCTCCCTTGCCAAGAATTATGTTCCACTCCCCAAAGCATATACTGAACGATGTGAGCATGTCTGCACTCTCAATAATGCACCTGAAATATATACTTAATTCCAAGGGAACTGTGCAATGCATGAAGAAGAAGAAAAAAACAATTCCTGCCAAGAATTACTTCAAGAGCTTCCTGCACAGGGAACCAAATAAGGGGAGGATTGCTGTGCTAGCCCCCTGTGATTTATGAATCACTCAGAAATAGGCTAAATGGAACTATCAAGATGAATAGCAGAACATAAAGTTAGAGATAGCTGGATGATCAACTATCATGAAAGAGCAACTATGATTTACAGCTTTTTGAAAATGAGTGTTAATCCAAGTGGCATTTGTCCCTGAATGTGCTAAATTCAGGAGGATTTACCTTGGGCCAAAGAAAGCGAGTTGGATTATTGCTCATTAAAATACAACACATCTTACACAAAAAGCTGTAAAAATCTGAAATATTATCTTCCCATTATCTGAGTGGAATGCAGTCGGGTACACTATTCAGATCCTGAGGAAACAAATGTAGATACTGGGAGAAATACAAAGCTGAATTCAATTGCTAAGCCCACTTTAGAAATACCAAGCTGAATTCAATTGCTAAACCCATTTTAGTTGAGTAAATCAGTTTACTCTTGCTAGGACTAGCAATTGAGACTGAGGATATTAAAGATAGTGTTTCCAACCCTCTCTAGTGAACTTCTAAATTAACAGATAAAAATGGCTCTTGCTGTGACCTCTAGTGGACATAATGCAATGGGGCATGAAAGTGACTACTTAAAAGAATTATTCCCTGAAAGATGTTGTTTGTGATCTGTGCGTCCTGTTTGGTACCACTTGCCGCTTGTACACTGTGGTTTAGAGCAGTGGTCTACTCTTGGATCACAGAAAGGGATGCAGCATAGCTTAGTGATTCAGTTAACAGATTTTGCTTTAGTTTACCAAGACAGGAGACAAGCAATATTTTTCAAAAGATCCAGAGCAAAGCTTTGTGGGGGCAGGGTATGTGTGTTGGAATAAACCTCCCAGAATTCTCTCAACTCACATGTTCAGTGGCTTTGCTGGTTGGGGAATATGGAGAATTGCAGGTTTGGCTTAAGGTTATCATAAGTCAGAAATGATTTGAAAGTACACAGCAGCAAAAACAAAGTGTAAAAAGGAAATTTTGCAAGCAATTTTAATAAAGCTAATAGAGTATGGGACTTGGTAGTGTCTGAATGGACACTATCCATGCAGGGCTGCCTTTACCATTAGAAAGAGTGAGGCAGTCTCTAGGCAACTGATGGTGGGATCAGTGTCAAGTTATTGAGGAAGGAAGCCCAATGCAATATGGGCTTGTCAGGGCTGCTAAGCTAGCCTGCTGTTCCATTGCCACTTTTGAAAAAAGATTCAGTTCCAGTCCAGCTGGCCTTTGGAGCCTCAGGGGCTAAACAGACAGGCAAAAAGAGGTGCTTTCAGGCTGGCTTGAAGGTGTGGCATTTAGATGACACATGCCTGGAAGCCAGAAGAAAAGTGCCCTTATGCAGAAAAATGCCATTTCAAAAAGAAGCAGCTTTTTTCTGCTTCTGTCTGGCTTGAAGCCATGTCATGCTGTCATGACATGCACACTCCAACTGCCTTGGGACCCCGCAATGCAGTTGGTGGGGTTTCAATGTGGCTTCAGAAAAGGCAGCTTCAAGCCACTTTTTCCTGCCCATCTGTTTTGCCCTTAAGTTACCAAACTGTCTTTGATACTATGCATACTAAGATTCTAGAGACCAGGATTTGGCTCTTGTTAGCCATGAAACCCACTGGGTGACACTTGGCAAATCACATGCTCTCAGTCTTAGGGGAAAGTAATAGCAAACCTTCTCTGAACAAATCTTGCCAAGAAAAAAAACATGATAAGTTTGCCTTAGGATCGCCGAAAGTCAGAAACGGCTTGAAGGCACACAACAATACTGGAATATCCCCTTGCACACTGGGATGTGTGTGTTGTGTGCCTTCAAGTCATTTCTGACTTATGGCAAAGCTAAGGTGAATCTACCATTGGGTTTTCTTGGCAAGATTTGTTCAGAAGTTTGCCATTGCCTTCCACTGAGATTGAGAGAGTGTCACTTGCCCAAGGTCACCCAGTGAGTTTCATGGCCAAGCTGAAAATCAAACCCTGGATTCCAGAGTTGTGGTCCAACACTCAAAACTTTATGCTACACCGGCTTACTGCTATTTTACTGGAGAATGTGGTATACCAAGAAACAATAGCATGTTGTTGCAGAGAACTTTCCTCTGTCTTGCTTTCAAGCATGTTTGCAGTGCAAGTTTTAGACAAGGGGTGAAGTCCCTGGCATTTTTAGTGTAGCTGGAACAGATCCCCCATCTTAAACTGTGGGAAACTGTTTCCAGTCAGTGTACATGGCAACACTGGATTGAGCATATAACTGTTTTTGTTATGTGCCTTCAACTCATTTCTGATTTATGGAAACAAGCCTGAGGGCAGGGAACCGTCTAATTAAAATAATATTTGTAAGCCACTCTGATAGCCTTTACAGCTGAAGAGCGGGGTATAAATAAATTATTATTATTATTATTATTATTATTGTTGTTGGGTATTCTTGGAAGAATTTGTTCAGAGCAGTTTGCCCTTGCCCCCCTCTTCTGCAGCCTGAAAGAGTGTGACTTGCTCAAGGTCACCCAGTGGGTTTCCATGGCTAAGTGGAGACTTGAAGACTAGTTTCCCAGTGTCCTAGTCCAGCACTCAAACCACTACACCACACTGGCTCTGGATGGAGCACCAGCACCAGACAGACTCATTTGGGCAATTCCTCGCTTGTTGTCTCTGAGCACCGTGCTAATAATGCAGGCTGCTTGGTCACTCAAGGTATGAGCAGCAAAACAAACCACAGAGTGCCTTGTTCTGTGGATTGTTTATTGTGTTCAGAGAGCACAGGACGTTCATGTTCTCTGGTTTATTGTCTCCAAACCAACCAGAGCAACAAACTAAAGCCAATCTTTTCTCAGGTTTGGTAGGAAAGAAACACGCTAGAAATTGGTAACTTCACATATTCATACAACACGATCAACAAACCACAGGGAAGTATGACTTGTTTAGCTGCTCTCTCTCCTAGCTTTTTGACTGGAGAACAGCATGCATGTACACCCCAGAAACAACGGCTCTTTTCAAAATGCTTTCAGTCCTTAAAAAACAAATTTGAGTCTGTCTCCACAGCCCAAGCTGGGTTACCTTGCCATGGCCATCTAACATTTGATTTCATGATTCCTCTCTGATCACTGAGTAGAAAGACCTTTGAATCTGATTCATTTCCATACCATGTACCTTTCTTTTCTGTATGTGAAATCCTCTCTGTACATAGGAAAATTGGAATGAGAAAAGGGAAAAATATAGTGAACAAGGCCATCTTAATGGCAATGTATAAGTACAGCTAAGCCAGAATTCATACAAATCAGTTCATATATTTTATTTTCCCCGTTATCTCTTTTCATAGTTTGTATCAACAAATCATCAAACAACTTGGTGGAGTTATCCTAATAAAGATTTCAAGTCAGTTACCAAATAGTTAAACCCAGAAGGTTAATTTTACTACATTTTTTATGGCATCCTACCTCACAAGTACTCAGGCTTCTCTCATGTTGTTATAATAACCCCATGAGGAAAGTTAGGCTGAGAGTCAGTGCCTGTCTAAGGCTATCCAATAAGCAGAGAATGGATCCCAAAGAGTGGCTCATATTCAGTTCAATACAATTTTGTGCCGGCAGAACAGCAATATACTGGAAGAAACAAAGTACCCGCTTCAACATAAAAATCCCAGTTTCATCAGAAACATACAGTATTATAATTGACAGCAAGCAGTGCTATGCCAGGACAATCGGATGGCGAAGATGAAACAGTCAAGAGGGGGAAACCCTATAGCTAGTCAGGGGAAAAAAGCACAGAGATAAAGCACAGATATGATGCTACAAATCTTACAAGTACAAAAACAAGACAGAAAGAAGGCTGCTGAACTTTGTTCTCTCCCCAGCGTGCACACTTTTAAACGATGCTGAAGATATTGACTGCTCTATGATATTTTTTTTCAGCAGCACAATAAAAGGGGAGAAAGAGGGTATTAGGAAAAGAATGAATACCAATCGGGCCTACATGTGATAGGAAGAGGGAACGTTCACGTTTTCATTTAGCTGCATGAACTATCTGTCTCATATGAATAAGGAAACACAGTGTGTACACAAACCCATCTGATTCCCAGATGCTTAAAACAATCAGGAGGAAAGGTAGTGATCGAATGTTTCTGCTTCACAGCTTTTTAAAGCCCCTCCTAGGCTGCGTTCACACTGGAGAAATAAACTGGTTTAAGTGCCATGGCTCAATGCTGTGAAATTCTGGGAATTGTAGTTTGTTGTGGGGCCCAGAGCGGAGCAGAGCTCCGCTCTGGACCCCACAACAAACTACAATTCCCAGAATTTCACAGCATTGAGCCATGGCACTTAAACCGGTTTATTTCTCCAGTGTGAACGCAGCCTCAGATGAATGTCTACTCATTCCTGTTTTTAAACGACATTTTCCCAGTCTTTTCACCCTGTACATACAGAGAGACACTCAAAGGAGAGTTTTTATTAAACACCGCATCTTTTCTCCTCGGTCAGCATCTGTGCCCAGAATTTGGCCCTTCAACGCCACCCCTTTTGCAAGAGTCACCAGCTACCACCTTTTAAATTTTCAGAATTGCACTTTTGCGCTCAGTCTTATCATGAACAAAAGGGGAAACGACAACAACAACGCTGCGTTAGCACTGGGATCGCCAAGCCAGGCGTACTTTTGCTTTTTAAAAAAAGAAAATCCCTTCAGACATGTTGTGTTTTCTCCATCTTTCGGGCAGCCCTGATTTGCCATCATCCATAACATGTTTGAGGAATGGTGGGGTGGGGGGCAAAGAGAGACTATTTAGTCAGCATTTGGTGGCCTCAAGTAGAACAGCAAAAGGCCCTACTCCATTCCTCTGCCCCAGATGCATAATGTGTCAAGCCAGGCAAGTTGTTCCTAAAGTAGAAAATCCCCTATGCCCCTTTCCTTTTCCCTGTCAGTAAAAGATCCATCAGTAAATGAAGGATATGCAACTTGCTCCCTTTCCTGGAAGGCTGCTGTCTGTGGCAGCTTCCTAGTTCGGTCTGCTTAATGGCAGAGCTGGTGCAATACATATAGATATAGCTGGATAGATAGTTTTGTCCCGATTTATTACATCTATTCTAATTTTTATTATTAGAAGAAGAAGAGGAAGAGAGAGGATGAGAGAGTATTGTATCTTGTGTCTTGTGTGTGACCTTGGGCAAGTCACACTCTCTCAACCTTTGCTCTGATTCTGTGTTTTTGAATGGCAAGGGGCTGGACTGGATGGCCTTGTGCTAACTCTGTGATCCTATGAACCTCAGAAGATGGCAAGGGAAAGCCTCCTCTGAACAAATCTTGCCAATAAAACCCCATGATAGAGTTGCCATAAGTACCATAAGTAGGAAATCACTTGAAGGAACATGAAAACAACATACACATATGTGTGTGTGTGTGTGTGTGTGTGTATACACACACATATACACAGTATACTTCAATATACTTGAAGGCACATGAAAACAACAATACATTTATGTGTGTGCATATTATACACAGTTTATGTTATGTATATATGTTTGTGTACATATACGTGTGTGTCTGTGTGTAGAGAGAGAGAGAGACAGTTGTTGTGTCTGAAAGCTCAGGCTGCCAACGTCTTTCTTTCAGTTAGTCTCAAAGGTGCTACAAAATCTCTCTACATCAACATTATTATTATGATATCCAAATGCATCTGAGGAAAGTAGACTGAAGCCTCGGAAAGCTCTGGCTGCCAACTTCTTTCTTTCAGTGAATCCTCAAAAGCTGCTGCAAGTCTCTCTCTCTCTCTCTCTCTCTCTCTCTCTCTGGGACCGCTTTAACTCTTTCTGTGGCTCAAGGCTATGGAATTCTGGGAGCTGGAGTTTGTTGGGGCCCAGAGCGGAGCGGCGTGAGTCATAGCAGTGAGTCAGACAAAGAGTTAAAGCGGGACCAAACCGGGTTATGTCTCCAGCCCAGCGTGGACGCAACCTGAGGCAGCTCCACTTTCTCTCTCTCTCTCTCTCTCTCTCTTTCTCTCTGGTTGCTGGGGAGGGGACTGTCTGGAAGGGGGGGGGAGAGAGGCGTGTCCTTTCCCCTTCTATCTTTTAATCCTTTTCCTTCTCCTCCTTCCCTCCTTTGTCCCTGAATCCTTCCCTCAGTCTCTCCTGTTCACTCAGAAGAAGAGCAGCGTCCTCACTGACGGCACCGCCAGAGCCCCCCTGAAACACACTTCTTGGCCGGACTTTGCCCCCCGAGGAGGAGAGCCAGGCTGATGGCCTCCTCCTCCTCCTCCTCCTCCTCCTCCTCCTTCGGGGGTTCCCCGCTCGGCCCTGGAGCCTGGAGGCGGCAGGGCTGTCCCCCGAGGAGGAGGAGGAAGGCGAGCCTTTGGGGGAATAGAAGCAGCAGCAGAAGCAGCAGAAGCAGGACCTCGCCTCCTCCTCCTCTTCCTCCTCCTCACTGACTCCGCCGCCCGCCTTTGGGTCCATTTTGCCTCCCGGGTTCGGAGTCTAGTCCCCCGCCGTCCTCCTCCGAAAGGGAGCCGCCGTCGCGGAAAGAAGGGAGCTCTGACTCCAGCTTCCGAAGGGGACCCGCCGTCCTCCTCCAAAGGAGACCCACCCGCCCCCTCCGAAGTGGGACCACCGCCTGCCCCGAGGAGGGAGCCAAGAGGGAGCCGACCCCAGCTCTTCCTCACCGACGGACAGCCGGGCCGCCTTCTCTCTCTCTCTCCTTCTCTGTCTGACTCTCCTCCTTTCCTTTCTCCGGGAGGCAGGTCCGCCTCCGCCGCCCTCCAAAGGGAAGCCCTGTCCTCCAGAAAGAGGCGGCGGCGACCATCCTCCAAAGGAGAGCAGCCGTCGTCCAAGGGGAAAGTAGCACCGCCGCGTCCTGCGAAGGGGAGCCTCCCTCCTCCAAAGGCAGAGCCGGCGGGGCTCCTTCCCTCCCTCCCTCCCTCCCTGGTGCTCCTGGGGTGCCGGGGGCCATGCAGGGGCCTTCCTCGTCCTCCTCTTCCTCCTCGTCGTCGTCGGTGCTGGTGGTGAACGTGGGCGGGACGCGCTACTCCTTGCCCCGGGAGCTGCTCCGGCGGGACTTCTTCCCTCTGCGCCGCCTGAGCCGCCTGCTGCAGGCCGCCTCGTCGCCGTCGTCGTGGGAGCGGGAGGTGCTGGAGGTGTGCGACGACTACGACCGGGAGCGGGGCGAGTTCTTCTTCGACCGCCACGCCGAGGCCTTCGCCTTCCTCCTCCTCTCGGTCCGCTCGGGCCGCCTGCGCCTGGTGCCCCGCATGTGCGAGCTCTCCTTCTACCACGAGATGCTCTACTGGGGGCTGGAGGGGGCCCACCTCGAGCCCTGCTGCCAGCGGCGCCTCGACGACCGCATCGCAGACGCCGGCGGCGACCCCGAGGACCCGGAGCTCAGCTGCCGCCCCCAGCAGCCGCCGCCTTCGCCTCCCCCTCCGTCGGAGAAGAAGTGGCTGGAGCGGATGCGGCGGACGTTCGAGGAGCCCACCTCCTCCCTGGCCGCCCAGCTGCTGGCCGCCCTCTCGGTCCTCTTCGTGGTGGTCTCCATGGTGGTCCTCTGCGCCAGCACCCTCCCCGAGTGGAGGGCCGCCCCCAACCGCAGCCTCGAGGAGAACAGCAGGTACTACCACCAACACCGCCCCGCCGCCGCCTCCTCAGCGCCGCCACCACCACCACCAGAAGCCCTGCTCGGGCAGCCCTCCGGGTACGAGGAAAGCAAGGCCGGGGCCCCCTGGCCCACTTCGTTGCCCCCCCCCCCCCCCAGTCTCTGTCCTCCTCCGGTCTGTGTCCTCCTCCGCGCCCCCTTCTCCGTCGTCCTCTTCCTCCATCTCCCCCTTGGGTTGCTCTCCAGTCTCCTCAGCCCTTTCCCCCCACGTTCACAGATATAATAAGAACACTAGGTTTGGTTTATACTCCACCTTTCCAAAAGGATCTAGAATCATAGAACCATAGAGTTGGAAGAGACCCCAAAAAGGGCCACCCAGTCCAACCCCCTGCCATGCAGGAACTCCCAGTCAAAGCAGCCCCATTTCCAGCCTCTGCTTAAAGACCTCTAAGGAAGGAGATTCCACCACACTCCGAGGGAGTGTGTTCCACTGTCGAACAGCCCTTACTGTCAGGAAGTTCCTCCCAATGTTGAGCTGGAATCTCTTTTCCTACGATTTGCATCCATTGTTCCTGGTCCTGTTCTCTGGAGCAGCAGGAAACAATCTCGGCGGGTTACAATGGGCGACTCATGGCTGCATCCAGACTGGAGCTCTGCTCAGGGCCGCACACCATACTCCAGCGCCCAGAATTCCATAGCCTTGAGCCAAGGCAATGAAAGCGGTGCCAAAATGGGTTATTTCTCCAGAGTGGATGCAGCCTAAGTACAGTCCAAAACACACTGCAGAAATAAACCAGTCTGAGACCACTCTAACTGCCCTGGTTCAATGCGAGGGAATTCTGGGAACTGTGAGGCATTTGGCCTTCTCTGCCAGAGAGCTCAGGGGCCACAATAAAAGACATTTCCCAGGATTCCCCAGCACTGAGCCGAGGCAGTCAAAGCAGTCTCGAACTACATTGTTTCTGCTGTACATTTTGTTTCTTATCTGAAAGAAAGAAGTTGGAAGCATGAGTTTTCCTAGACTTCGGTCTACTCCCTCTGATGCATTTGGTCGTTTTCCACATTTTAGACACATCGCCAGCTCCAAAGTCCCCTTTGATGAAAGAAGGGAGGGGGTTAGTAAGGAAAAGGGGGGATCAGGTGACTAAGAAAAGCAGGTGCTTCTCTTAAGACCCATCAGCAACAAAGAAGGGGAAAGTATTCTCTCATTTCTACATGGCAAGCTTCCCTTTCTTATTTTCAAGAACCAGTAGCAACTTTTTTTTTTTTAATGCCAGTCACAGGTGCTGACTTGGGAGGGAGAGATGGTGAGATATCAGACTGCGAAGGATCAAACTGTGTTGCTCTTGTGTGCCTTCAAGTTGTTTCTGACTTATGGCAAACCTAATCACATTGTTTTCTTGGCAAGGGTGAGTTCTGAGGGGTTTTTGCCTGTGCCTCCCTCTAAGGCTGAGAGTGTGTAAACACACCACACACGCATCAAGCTTCCTAGAGTCCAAAGTAATTCAAAGCCTGGGATATTCCCCCCTTTCTCAGTGCACCATTGCAAACCCCAGTAATCCCACACATACCGGTGCTTTCATGAGAAAGTCTCAAATAAGGCCAGTGCAATTTTAGGCTGCATCAATAGAAGTATAGTCTCTAGATCAAGGGAAGTAATAGTGCCACTCTATTCTGCTTTGGTCAGATCTCCTGGAATTCTGTGCCCAGTTGTGGGCACCACGATTCAAAAAGGTTGAGAAGTTGGAGTGTGTCCAAAGGAGGGCAACTAAAATGGTGAAGGGTCTGGAAACCATGAAGCCCTATGAGGAACACCTTAGGGAGCTAGGAATGTTTAGTCTAGAGAAGAGAAGGTTAAGAGGTGATATGATAGCCCTGTTTAAATATTTGAAGGGATGTCATATTGAGCAGGGAGCAAGCTTGTTTTCTGCTGCTCCAGAAACTAGGACACGGAACAATGGATACAAATTGCAGGAAAAGAGATTCCACCTCAACATTAGGAGGAACTTCCTGACAGTAAGGGCTGTTCAAAGGTGGAACACACTCCCTGGGGGGTGGTGCTGGAGTCTCCTTCCTTAGAGGCTTTAAGCAGAGGCTGGATGGCCATCTGTCGGGGATGCTTTGATTTGGAGTTCCTGCATGGCAGGGGTTGGACTGGATGGCCCTTGTGGTCTCTTCCAACTCTACAATTCTAAAATTCTAAAACCTCTCTGACCTTTAGGAAATGTGTTTAAATATGTAGTTTAAGCCAATCCATGAATCCAAGTTTTATGGGCCTGAGCAGCAGCTTCTCTTAAGCAAGAAGCAGCCCTTTGGTGTCAGAAGGATACCTTACTGCTTGATACCAGACTGCTAAGGGTCAAACTTCCTAGAGCCCAAAGCAGCTCAAAGCCTTAGATATTCCCCCTTTCTCAGTGCACCATTGCAAACCCCAGTAATCCCAGACACACTTTCCTGACAGTCAAAATTATTTGAACTCAGTATGGCTTAATTCATCCTAGATCTGAATAGGATTGCACTGTAGGATACTGGATATATCTTTACTTTTGGGCCAAAATCTTTAAAGCATGCAGAAGCTGTGAGGGTTGAGATCAAACCTCTCTGAGCTTGAGGAATGTGTTTAAATATGTAGTTTAAGCCAATCCATAAATCCAGGCTTTATGGACCTGAGCAGTGGCTTCTCTAAACCAAGAAGCAGCCTTTTGGTAATGGAAGAATATCTTACTGCTTTCTCCACCAAGTTTTCTCCTTCCCTGGCTCCCCAAAGGGCTGGATAAGTATCTCTTAGGATACTTTAGTTTAATTGCTTTCATACAGTGTTCTCAGAGCCTTTTGTTCCTTCAGATCAAGGATACCAAGGGATGGCCAAGATATTTTGTGGCCTGGGGCAGAGATCAAGATGGCACAAACATAGACATTATTTGTATAACAACAAACTGTGCTGGCAATTGAATCTAACTGGCAAAAGGATGGTGTCTTCTGAGGGCAGCAGATCTCTTTAGGAAGTACAGGACAAGCCGTGTCTCACATTTGTGATAGTTCAACGTGAAGGGATGTGTTTGCCTAATGTTAGGGATGGTCTTGGATATAACTCAGATGGTTATGGGAACAACTGTCATATCTAACAAGATTGTATTCTGACATGGGCATCTGTATGGGTGGGCTGGGTCTTTCCCAGGCTGCACGGTCAGTTCATAGGAGGCATTGCTGAGACCCAATGTATGAAGTATATATGCATGCTGGTTCAGAGTATATCCCCAAATTCTTAGCAAATGCAGGTAGGGCTATGTGCCACACTTGTAGAAGGCAGGAAAAGGAATTGTTATCAGGTACATGGCTACTGGAGGACTTGTGTGAAGGTAAACAAATTTCAAAACAGTAGTTGAGATATTAGACATAAACTCTCCAACCTGGAATCTCAGAAGAGTTGCCAAGAGTCCAGTACTGAAATTTTCCATGTTGGTTAACTGGGTTTGTAAGCTGCCATTTTCATTACCAACAGTGCCCTAGTGTTATGCTATGTCAAGCATTCCACAACATTGTGAAAAATTTACATGGAGGGCATCAAATGGAAGTTTTCCCATATCAAGCCCCAAACACTGTTTCCTGCACAATAGTGGTCTAGAACTGAATGAATAATGACATCTTTTACAAACCTGGGTTTATTCATTTGGAACCCAGACATTCATATAGTACAGTACCTTCCAGTCTCTTCTTGCAACCGTAGCTTTTTCCACCCAGTCTTTTCCTTGGTCGGCATCTTGGTCTGGAGTCCTGTTTATGACAGTAGCCAGGAGAGTGGGGTAGAAAACAAGTAAAGAAAGAATGGGCAACAAAGAATATGGCTGCCTCATTGCCCACTGTATTTAAGGACACAGTGTAGATTTCACAATTGGAGCATATCAACATAGCCTTAAACTTTCCAATTCTGATATATTTGGGAGATCTCTCTCTACATCAAGCTATTTACTAAACCTGACTTCTCTGATCTGATGCTTTCCAGATGTCTGGATTGCAATTCCCACCTCGTTAGCCAGCATGGCTAATGGTTGGGGATGATGGGAATTGCCACCCAATATATTTGGAAGTATCAGGCCTGGAAAGGCTGCCAAAGGCAAACCCAGTAGTTTTGAACAATGGATGCAAGCTGCAGGAAAAGAGATTCCACCTCAACATTAGGAGGAACTTCCTGACAGTGAGGGCTGTTCAACAGTGGAACACACTCCCCCGGAGTGTAATGGAGTCTCCTTCCTTAGAGGTCTTTAAGCAGAGGCTCGATGACCATCTGTCGGGGATGCTTTGACTGGGAGTCCTGCATGGCAGAGGGTTGGACTGGATGGCCCTTGTGGTCTCTTCCAACTCTATGATTCTATGATTCAATGAATTAGGATACTATTTTTGTCCCATGGAACAAGAAATATAAAATAGGTGATATGCTATCCTTTTTAAAGACCAACTTCTGCATCATTAGAAGTGATTCAGAATTTTTCAATTTTCAGTAAACACAAGCCATTGGACTTTTGATTACATCTACCAGTAAACTTTGGACCCATAAAAATATTTATGTGTCTTCAGCTAGAGAGGAAGGGAATTCCAGATTTTTCTTGTTTCAAATTGCTACCTATTCTTCTATGAAACGGCTGTACAGGATATAGGATATATATATCCTTTGAGACCCAGTGTGATGTAGTGGTTTTGGTGTTGGACCAGGACTATGGAGTACAGAGTCTGAATTTGCTCTTGGCCATGGAAACCCACTGGCCGGCCTTGGGCAAGTCACACTCTCTCAGCCTCAGAGGAAGACACTGGCAACCCCCCTCTGAAGAAGCCTTACCAAGAAAACCCATGGTAGGATTGCCTTAGGATCACTCTGACTTAAGAGAGCACACACACACACACACACACTAAAGTTTCTCTTACTTTTTGAATTTTGATCTTGTCTCAACCCTCCCTGTGGTCGGAGACTTATGTCCCTTTATAATAGAACTACTGTGCTTCATTTTGAATATTTCACCTACCTCGACAAATCTACTTTAATTATAAAATTGTGAAGTTTGTTACAGAGGACATTTTCTGAACTAGTGTTGTACCATAGTAATGTTTCAACAGCCATTTTTTCATGTGATGAAGAAATAAAAAGGGTAACACCTATTTTTGATGTGGGTTCATGGGAAAACTGTCCACAAAACCATATTTTTAAGAAGGTTTTCACAATTGTTACTATCCACTTGGACAGGACATTGTTGAGAAAAGGAACAAAATATTTAAGTACACCTTTTTCTTTCTTGGAATCTCTAGTTTTTAACTTCAAGCAATAGATTCAGTGAGTAGTCTCGCTTATCCAGTAGCATTACTGAAATTATTCTACAGTAAAACAGTTGTTAAACAAGGTCTGTTCCAAATTAAGGAACATCTGACATCCTCAGCTGAGGCAGTATCATTAGTGTCTAATATCAGCAAACACGTCCTAGTTATGCAAAAACATGTGTCACTCCAAACACATTTTTCTCCGTTAACTTGTTTCTAGATTTGTGCCATACATTTGTCAGGAAAAAGTATTATTGCCATTGTTAAAAATCCTGATAGAAAATTGAAAATATATTTTAAATAATTTATACATTTGGTGTTAGGCAAAGCAATGTTTAAAATGGACAGGGAATGTATGGCCCTCCAGATTTTACTGGAGTATAACTGCTGGCAGTGCTGTCCACTATAGCAAGTGCTGAAGAATCATGGGAGTTATAGTTTTACTACTTCTGGCAGCCACAAGGGTTTTCTTAGCCCTGTTTGAAACAAGCAAGCAAAGTATTAGAATGAAATATGATGATAATATACTGTACAGAAAAAAATTATCCTGAACGGTAGGAGAGATCAAGTTATTCTTTTTCCTTGGTCCTGGTGTATAGGTAGGATCTTCCACCTAGGATTTTCAGGTTTTTTTTTTCTTTTAGCTTTCATTCATTATTGAGTCCAGTAGTCTTGTCACACCCATGAAAACTATCTTTGATAAACCTTCTGTGATCCAGTGTGATTATCATACATTATCTGAAATGTTTGGGATGAGATGTATTTTGAATTTTAGATTTTTTCAGATTTTGGAATATTTGCATATACAGTACATGTATCTTAGAGATGGGACCCAAGTCTAAACTTGAAATTCATTTATGTTTTGTATATACCTGATGCACATAGCCTGAAAATATTTTTATACACAATATTTTTAATAATTTTCTGTATAAAACAAATTATGTGTATACTGAACCAAGAGAAAGCAAATGTGTCACTGTCTCAGCCACCATGTGGACAATTTTGGAGTATTTCAAATATTGGAATTTCGAATAAAGGATACTCATCCTTTACTGAATTGAGGAAAGCAGCTTTAATATTTAGGACTTTGGGCCAGTGGACATCAGTTCAACACTTAAGGGCAATTTAGTGTTAAGATCAAATGTGGTACATGTTAAAATGTAGTGTATATTCATTTCTACTAGTGTACATTACAGGTAGGTGGCCTTTTAATAGTATGTCCCCACCACATACTGCAGAGATCCACATTTCATACGTGTGCCTACAGTATACATACTGTGAAGACATTTTTCTCACAGTGGGCCTTTTCACACTACACAATTATACCTATGGTCCTGCTTTAACTGTCATGATTCTATCGTATGAAATCTGGGATAAGTCGTTTGATGAGGCGCTATTGCTCTCTGGCCAAGAATTCTAAATTGTTGTTGTTTGCCTTCAAATTGTGTATGACATATGGAAACCCTAAGGCCAATCTATCATGGGGTTTTCTGAGGCTGAGAGTATGTGACTTGCCTAAGGTGACCCACTGGGCTTCTATGGCCAAGTGGGGATTCAAACCCTGGTCCCTATAGTCATAGTCCAATGGTCAAACTTCTAAATACTCCCTCCTAAACTGCAAATCCCACGATCCTTTGGGAAGGAACCATGACAGTAAAAGTAGAATCACACTGCTATAAGTGTGTAGCATGAAAGGGGCCTAGAATTATAACATGAACGTACACTGTGGGGCATTTAAACAAACCTCTGCCAATGCAATCCAGTGCTGCGGCATAATAATGAGTGATGATCCATTTATATCAGAGATGATGTAATCCCTCAGATAATAGGGTAGAAATGGGGAATTTCTTTTGTAACATGTTTCTGATACAACATGCAATATGGCTGTTAGCTTGATAGAATACAATTACAAATCTTTCCATGAAAAGAGTTGGTTCAAATATAAAACAAAACAAAACTTTGTTTTAGGACAATAACTTTGCTTTGCCCTCATACAGAGTCTAATGATGGCAGATTGTCAAGCATGAAAGGAATTCTAGTCATATTTTCGTAATCTTTTGTTCTTCTGTTCAGACATAATTTCCCTATACTGATAGTTGTTTGTTCTTTATTGATGAGTGCCAAGATCACTCAGAGGAAATCACAAACAACTCTACTTGTATGAATAAGGTTCCTTCTGTTCATACAAATCTGCAGAATTCATTTACAAGGTGTTAATGATCTGTTCACAACTTAGATGAGCTGATTGTTAATGTAACTCAGTTCTAACATCGGTCATGTCTCCACTACCAGTTGCTTTCATACAATTCGTAAGAAACATAATAAAGCAGAATGATAATAACTTGAGGGTAATTTAACTGTAGGGTAATTTAAGTTGCCTGAGGCTTCAGCCTTTGTAAAGGAAACACAAACATTCAAATATCAAAAATGTCACAGCCAAGCCTGGTAGGGTCTAGCCTTTAATTAGCAGAGCAGCAGAGATGTGCCTTTGTCTAACTATGCTTTCCTAAGAATTGAGACTGACTCCAAAAACAACAAACACATAGCTTGTAGTTTAAAGCAAAAGTTTACTAATTGCTTTAATCTATATTTACAGAAAAACTGTATCCTAATCTAGCTAATAAATAGTTCATGTAAAAGGAAATATTTATCTTACCATCTTTTCAAAGAAAGTTGAGTGAAGAAGATGGAAAACCAATAACTTAGCTGAAAATATTTTGGAGAGAATGTCATTTCCAAAGGGGAAGTGACCTAAATCACATGGTTAGTTTGAATGAGAGAGAGAGGAGAATCTGCATGCAGGATTTCCCTATCTATCTAAGGAAAGAGAATGTAAAAATCTTTCAACACTTTCAACATGCTCATTTCCCCTCCATGTATCTTGGGGCTGGTCCTGCGTTAGCATATTTTCTGTGGGTTCCTAGTGAGTCCTGCTAGGGTTGTGCATCCCTTTTGGAATCAGACTAATTCCTCAAGTTCAAATGTGACTAGACAACCATCACAAACCTATGCAGATTTCCCTTGGTGGAACAAAGGAGAAATGCATTAGTGTTAATTAGTGTTAATCTTTGAAATATCACATTTTTGAGCACTCAAATATTTGAGCAATTTGATGTGGGAAGATGCAACCCTAACCTCCAATTAGTTCATCTTTTCCTCTTGTAAGTGTTGTGTGGAATATGTCACTGGTCCCTAGTGGCTAACCATTGAGATAGCATTGTGCCATGTAGTACGTCATATAGCATTTCCTCATTTTTAAAAGGTTGTCTTTTAAATGTTTTTTAATATTGATTTTTAAAATGTATAATTGTTTTATTGCTCTAGAGGCTTGATTGATTGCTTTAGATGCTCATCCAAAATACCATCATTATGGTAAAAAGAGAAACTGCAAGGATGGCCTTCCAGTATGTGGAACTTTGTGAAATCTTAGTATTATTAAGTTCTTTTAGAACTGTTCACTTCTCACTGTCAAACTAAAGCCTACAGTGTGACTTTTTAAAAAGATACTAAATAGCTGGCTGCCTGTCTTGCGGAATAAAACAAGTCTTCACCAGACTTGTGTTGATTGGATAGTGAACTTTCATAGACATTTTATCCAGGTAGCTCTCATGCTCCCTTCCTCTTTCCCTGCATGATCCTAGATCACAAAGACATCCAATCTTTCTCAATAAATTTGGCAGTTCTACCTCAAGCAAACATGGTAAAAGGAAAGAGTTCATTAATAGTCTCCTTTCTTTAGTGAACTGCATCATTTATTAAGCCACTTCACTGCCTTCTCAGGGGCACAGCCCAAAGAGTCTTTATCCCCATTCCTACCAGTATGAATGAATAGCTGCAGAGGCTCTGTTGGAAATTTTCCTCTTTATGGGGCTCAGTTGATGACTAATATTTGTGTCAAGATTGAAGTATGATTATGGAAGAGTCCTTCCCATTATCCCAGTTTTCTTCCCAGATAACAAGGGGTTAAATGTGGGAGGGGGTACAGTGATATTTTAATGTGACTCAGCAGTCACAGAGGTGACAAGATAGCAGTTACCCAATAAGATGAGCAGTTGAACCTTCAAGATGCTCCTAAGGAGAGACTATAAAAAGCTTGAAGCACTACAATGTCACTGTCTCTCTAAAGAGCCACAGCCCATCAGTTCTACAACCTCCAGGGGTGAAGGTGAGAGTTAGAAACCTCTTGGCTTCCACATTCATGGTACTAATGTGAAGGCAGAGGTGGGCAAAGTGGAGTTGGAAGGGACCCCCTGAATGCAGGAATGCAAAACTAAAGCACTTCTAGGAGATGGTCATGCAGCCTCTTTTAAGATCTCTGAAGGAAAAGACTCTTCCATGCTCCAGAACAGGTTGTTCCACTGTTGAACAGCTCATACAGTCAAAAAATTCTTCCTAATGTTTAGTTGGAATCTCTGCTTACAGTGTGGTTCATGTTCTAGTCTCTGAAGCTGCAGATATAAAAATGTTCCTGCCTAACACCTTGGAGGATTACCGGCAGTCTAAATGGCCCAAATGGATAAATAAGCTGACCTACTGAAAGGAAGCTTCCTTAGGTTCCTAGTGCAATAAAAATGTGGAATTCTAATTCAAACCTACTATAGTTTTTGACCAAGTTCTGTACAGAGACCTGTCATTAAGATATGTTCATAAGCCCAAAGTCCCGTCTTGTAAATGAGTATAAATAGCCTAAGTTTGACACTTAGCTTGCTTTCCCTTAGCTAGAAGCAAGCCATGTGTATTCTTTTGCTTTCTAGTTGCTTGGACCCCCCCCCCCTTGTATTTTTGACAAAAATGACATAGCCTAGCACTAAAGGTCAGAGGTCCCAGGTTCAGGGCTAGCACCAGCATTTACAAACTGAAGGTAGAAGGTCTGGGTATGCCTCAAGAGTCCATGAAAACCACAGGCAATGACTCCAATATAAGGAAAAATTAATATGTTCATAGTTTATGTGCAGTGCATAAAAATGTATCAACCAGGTCTAATTTGAGAGATTGGGGGTGATTACAAAATCATGGTTAAAATTACGTTGATAGAATTATTATATTTTATTATAAGGAAGGCTTATAAAGTTGAGTTGTCATATATTTGGGGGAATATACTGTACTTGCTTTCAGACCATTACAAGTGATTGTCTAGCAATTTGAAGAGTGTGATCGATGTAGTATTGGTACAGCTTTACTTGCATTGGTACATTTTCGCTAGCTCTATTAGTGGGGTACTTCATATTGAGTAATCTAGATTTGTTCCTTTACTTTGCGGGTTTAAGAGTTAACATAGTTTAATGAGGAAAATTAAAATTGGTCTAAGGTAAATAAAATTACTTTTAGCCATCCATATCCATATCCACATGGATTCTTTATCTATAGATTCAAGCATCCACAGCTTGAAAATATTTAGAATATATATAAATTCTAAAAATCAAACCTTGATGTTGCTATTTCATATAAGAGACACCATTTTACTATGTCATTGTATTTAATGGGACTTGACCATCCACAGATTTGTACAATATTATGTTAATGCTTTTATTTTTGTTCATAACAAGTGGTGGAGTGAAGATTGACTTCAGAGCTGTAGACTTGTTTTGTACACTGATTGTAAACATATTGATTAGAAAATTGTTCTTAGTGCAGTGATTTCCCCTCTCCCAATATTTATTTCCAAATGCTTGAGAGATTTATTTATGGAGTCCAGAAAAAATACCAGGTAAAGTTTAGTGTTTATTTTCTTTCTCCTTAAACCATAAATGTATACTGTATAAACAAAACATCATCATTAAGGAAAAGCAGATAATGCAATAAGCATTGCTGCTATTGCTCGCTGAAGATAATTTGCTTAAATCTTCCTAAGGAGAAAATTTCCACTTGTACTACTGTCTTAATTGATAGCAGAAGTAGTAACAACCTCTGGACTGAAACCTGGACAGCAAACTTTCGAAACTCTGGAAGTAGCCAGAAATAAGCCATCTGTATATGGTCCACACATGTGTAAATATAGAGAAGAAGAAAGGCAGAAGAAACCATTCGTTTCTTTATTTATATTCTTTATTTATTTCATTTTTATGCTGCCTTTGTCCCAGAGTGGGACTCAAAGGACCTCACAACAAGAACCAGCTAAAACCTAACAATAAATTTTTAAACACAACTAAAAATCATTGCATTAAAATAACAGCTTATGAACAGTATAAAATAATTTTAAAATATACGAAACTTAAAAATAAGGCATATCCTGGTGGCGCAGTGGTTAAATGCCTGTACTGCAGCCATTCACTCAAAACCATAAGGTTGCGAGTTCAATACCAGGAAAAGGTCTCAAGCTCAACTCAGGCTTGTATCCTTCCGAGGTCGCTAAAATGAGTACCGAGATTGTTGGGGGCAAGTAGCTTACAGTTGTAAATCGCTTAGGCGGTATGAAGCTGTATATAAATGAAGCTGTTTGTTTGTTTGCTTGTTTTATAAGATGGCGACCTACAAGCAATTACACATTAAAAGCTTGATTGAACAAAAAGATCTTGGCCTGCCTGTAAAAGAAGGGCAGGGAGGGCAGTATAGCCTCCCGTAGGGGAGAATTCCAGAGAGTGGGAGCAGGCAGTGAGAAGGCTGTCTCCTATGTCCTCACCAAAGGAGCCTATGATGGTGGAGAGACCAAGATCATGTACTAGTCTGGATGACCTAAAAGATCTTACTTTAGGAGAATAAAGAAAGGGAGGCATCTCACATACTTGGCACAGTGTGGTTTAGCCTTATGTCATGCTGAGGGAGTAGCTTTGACTTTATTCTGTTTTAGGGGCCATCAGACTTTTCAGAAATATGGTGCCTGGTACCACGATGTTTTGCTCCACTGGTAAATTAATTATTTTTTCAGACAAAGGGCTGCACTCTTTTTTATGTGTTTCTGTGCCAGAGAGAGAGAGGGAAAAAAAGCAGAGAGAAAGAGAGACAACCTGCATCTACACTGTATAATCAATGCAGTTTGACACAGCTTTAGCTTCCAAGCTTAATGCTATGGAATCATGGGGTTTTTAGTTTTGTGAGGTGTTTAGCCTTCTCTGTCAGAGAGATCTGGTGTTAAAAAAAACTACAGATTCCAGACTTCTACTGAACAGAGCCATCAGAGTTAAAGCAGTATCAAACTGCATATATTTTGCTGTGTGGCAGCAGCCAGTGTCTCAAAGTATAGATATTACAGAGTTTGGAAGTTACTTTAAAGACAATATGCAAGAGTTATAGTTTCAAAGCTCTAAAAGACAGATAGCTCAGTTACAGTTTTGAAGAAGTATATCTTTACTTTCCAGTTTTTCTAAAGTAGCTAAACTTGTTACTTTGTGTTTCATTTTTTAAAATACACATTTTATTTCATATTAAGTGGTACTGCTACTAAAATGTGTTCTAGGCTATACCTGAAGTACAAATTTCAAAAAGATTTAAAATGCTGTGTTTCAGCGTTTCCCTGTAAGAAGCCGTGTCTAAGATTGCCAAGTTTATAAGTGCTGCCTAAAAGACCATCTTAGAGATGCTGTATTAACAATGGAAGCTTTTACAATATGGAGATGGATTGTATCTCCTGCTAATTGCTTCAGGGTTAGGTGCAATTAAAGTTGGCAAGCTTGTCCATAATTGTACTGTCATCATTTCACCCAGCATAACACTGATAATTTATAATAGCACAGATATGTCCTTTGGAAAACAGGAAGGCCATTACTCTGAAAACTATATGGAAAAGAATACATACAGCATTTCTCCTTTTCCCTTCCTGCCCTCTGTTACCAAAATTCCAGGGTCCCAGAGTTTTATCCATAAGACTAGAACTGGCAGTCTGTAAATGGCTGGACAATCACCA
Organism: Urosaurus nigricauda; assembly: GCA_034509955.1. Classification (NCBI taxonomy): domain Eukaryota; kingdom Metazoa; phylum Chordata; class Lepidosauria; order Squamata; family Phrynosomatidae; genus Urosaurus; species Urosaurus nigricauda. Next base: position 350,692,726 of record JAOEGL010000001.1, on the reverse strand, counting down.
TGAATGATCTGCTCTAGAATCTTTCCTGGAATTGATGTCAGACTAACTGGACGATAATTGTTGGGATCCTCTTTTTTTCCCTTTTTGAAGATGGGGACAACATTTGCCCTCGTCCAGTCTGCTGGGACTTCTCCTGTTCTCCAGGATTTCTCAAAGATTATTGCCAGTGGTTCCGATATTACATTTGCCAGTTCTTTTAGTACTCTAGGATGTAGTTCATCTGGTCCTGGATATTTATATTCATTTAGGTTAACCAGGTATTCCTGTACTATCTCTTTACTTATTCTGTGCTGAAATTCCCCTATTCTGTCTTCTGCTCCATTATCCTTAGGTTGAGCACCCTTTGCCTTTTCTGAGAAGACTGAAGCAAAGATGGTAGTTTTGTGATTATGGTGAAGTTCCCACGAGGGAAGAATGGAACTGGCAGTCTGTAAATGGCTGGACAATCACCATGAATGTCCCTGGACAAAGGGGTCTCACCCCCACTTCATATGTAGGTGCAAGGTCTATCACTGTCCATCACTCCTATCAGTGCAGGGATTACAGAAATTCTGAATTTAATTGATCTATCCTGGCTATGTGCCCTGGCTTTCTTTATGTTGAGCCCACGGGATCTCCAAATATGGTCCTGGAAGTCCTTATATAGCATGGTTAATTCCTGCTCTGAAGGTGCTCTCTTGGACACATGCCTACAACATCCCTTTAATATCAAATGTATATAAAAAAGAGGGGGTGCAAAGGGAGGCTAGACCTTGGGGTAACACCCCTCCCCAAACAGACTGATCCTCTCCTTTTTTGTTTTTGTTGTTGCTGTTGTGTGGCTTCAAGTCATTTCTGAATTATGGCAACTCAAGGTGACCCTATCACTGGGCTTTTTTGTTCAAAGACAGGGTGTTGCCCTTGCCTTCCTCTGATTTGAAAATTACATGCACACACGCATGCACAGACACACAAACACACACACCCAATCCTATGATGCCAATAAAATGGTCTTGTGCATGCTTCTTGATATTTTTTTCTTTGGGGCTGTACATTAGCAGCTCATTACCATCAAGAACATACTGTCCTATCTAACTCTAAAATCCATATGCTGGAGCTGTGATTTTTAGGTTTTGCAGAACCACCACTTATTGAACATAGAGTCATTTGGTTTTTAAACTGCATTAAAGCCCAAGCAACTGCTTCTGTAAACATTATCGATCATTAAGAGTACTTATATTTATTGCCTATTACAGAACTGATCTCTGTAAAAGTTTAGCTGATAGTATAGTATTCTTAAGAGCACCAGTAAATATATCAGAAAGTGGTAGAACATTAGCACAGCCAAATGTACGTGTGTGTTTTTAACTGTTCTAGGCTAGCAGCCAGTTTGGCAAATCCCAGTCTATAGCACTTTAAAAAAATACATTCTACACCCCTTTAAATAGAGCCCTGTGGGCGGATAATGAAAACTATAGGCTTAACTTTTAACATATGGGTATGACGAGTCTTCTGCAATGCATATATTTCAGAATCCTCCTATATACAAATTAGAGAAATTTATCTCTTCATTTCCACTGCATACAATTTAAAAAGAATTTAACGATGTTGTGTGGTTTAGGTTTGTAACTGCATTACAAATTTTTGCTCTGCATTAATTACATTCCAGACAAAACAGATGAAGTGAAACAATGTAAATGTCTGTTGCAGCCTCACCTAGCCTCACTTTTTCAGTGCTGGAGCCAATACTAACTGGAGATTTTGATTTGTAGTCCAACATTTTTGGATAGCACCAGTTTGGACGGAGGCTATCCTATTGTTCTGAGAAAGAAAGCTAAGCACGTCATTAAATTAAATGCATTGAAGCCTCCGGGATTCGCAGTTTAAGGTTACAAACCTGTATACACTTCCTTGGGAGAAACTCTCATTGAAATCAGCGGAATGCACTGTACTAGCAAGGTGCTGTGCATAAGATTTACTTGTTTTCAGCTGTGTAGTTTCAGTGAAGTTTGCTACTCTTTTCCTCTGAATTCAAATGAATGTTATTACACTTGTGTGTGTAGTATTATGGCTTTACACAAAGAATAGGCAACTAGTAGAAGAAGCTTAGAGCTTGTCTATCTCTAAGGAATATTTGGCTGGATTATTTAGCAAATCTGAAGGAGAAATAAAAGCAGGGGGAGGTGAGTAAACAGGGCAGGAAAACAAAACAAAGTCAATCATCCTGGCCTTCTCCAGCAGCTTTAAGAAAAATTTGCTGCAAAGAAATCACATTTAATAGTGTTTTTAATGCTGTGGATTTCAACATAATCACTTTTTTCCTGGGGGGAAAAAATTTGGGGAGGGGAGTTGAAATATATGCAATACTTACTTGCATATCACATTGAAACATATTTTAGTGATTTTAACAACATAAAATACAATCATATGCTACTTAAGCACATTTTGTTTAATTTTGCTATCTGAGATTATTATTTTTTTTAAATGCCCTCTTTTTAGTTTTTTCATCTGCACTTCGACATCTCCAGCTTAAAAATGCTAGTTTTTGGATTACAATTTTTTGAGTCCCAAACCCTGATTCCAGTACTTTATAGTCCAAAAAGTCACTTTTCTGAGCTCTGGTCCTTAGTTCTAACTTTGTACCTATTACTCTTACTTCAACTATTTTATATTTAGCTCTGGATGGTGGACCTTGTAAATTAGCTTTAGAATAAGCAGACAAGCAAAGGAGGTCAGAATCGATCATGCCAGTCTGAAGCCTACCTATCAGTAGATTAGCTAATCTTGGATCATTATTGGCTGTGCTATTTATTATACAGTACATTTCTTCTTTTGGCACCTGTCCCCACTGACTGTCATGGGTGCCAGGGATTCTCCACTCTTTCATATTAATCTTTGTCATAAAGGCTTATTGGCTTCCCAGCACAAGGGCAGGATAAGAATGCTAATATATCCACTGTACCTACATAAAGGCCTCTTGTACAGAGGCCAGGCCAAAGGGAGGCAGAGCCAGGAGTTTGTTGTATGCTCATTTGTAACTGATAGCAACACCAAAGTGAATCTATCATGATTTTTTTTTGCAAGATATGTTCAGAGAAAGGTTTGCTAGTACCTTCCTCTGAGACTGAGAGTGTGTGACATGCCCAAAGTCACCATTGGGTTTCCATGGCCAAGCAGAGAGTCCTAGTCCAACATTTAAACCACTACAACAAATTTTTTTGTTGTTGTTATGTGCCTTCAAGTTGTTTCTGACTCATGGCTACCCTATCATTGGGTTTTCTTGGCAAGATTTGTTGAGAGGAGTGTTGCCATTTCCTTAATTTCCTTTCCCTGAGGCTGAGAGCATATGACTTGCCCAAGGTCATCCAGTGGCTTTTATGGCCAAGCAAGTATTTGAACCCTGTTCTCCAGAGTTGTAGTGCAACATTCAAACCATTATGCCACACTGACCTGACATTAACAAATACACACAAAATTTTGCTTATAGTTAATTTATTTCACCCAGACACATATTTATTTATTGTGAGAGGTTTTGAAAAGTGAAGACTTTTAAAGATAGGGCTTTTCAAATGGCTCTGTGTTGTTTTTATTGTTTGAATTGTATTGTTATTTTAAACTAAAGGGGATGCTGCCCCACACCAGGTGACAGCCTAAGTGGGGGTGGCACCACTGCTCCCCAGACATTTGCGTGCATCCCTCTTAAAATACTGCAGAGATAGTGTGAGTGGGGTGAGGCTCTGTGGGATGAAAAGGGAGAGGCAGCAGTTTGTGGGTGGGTGGGGAGGGTGACACAATAGGTGATGGGTGATGCCAACCCTATTTGTTAGTAAAACCTGTGTATTGAAAACCAACTTCAGCCTGTGGTTTCACTGTGTGTATCCAGTTATCTGTCCTCTCTTGCCTTTGATGTAGATTGCAAAGTACAGGAAGGCTTGTATGGAAAAGCTGATCAATTTACTTTTAAACAGCTGGGGGAAATGCCTATCACTGACTTCACTAGGATTTTGCCTGGGCAACAGCTGTAGATCTTGGGTACAGGGAATACTGATGGTTTCTAAATTTGATGCTGAAACAAAAGCATCATCTTGTACAAACTGATGTTGACAAGTTTAATCACATGCTGTCTTGTCTCCTGTTTTTTCCCCTTCATGTTTCCTGTCTTGTATACTATGTTTTATTCAGACATTTAGTGGTTGATGAGGCAAAGCCTTTGGTTTTTCTATATTTAGTGTTCAAATACATTTGCTGAAGACTTTTAGAGAATGGAGGAGGGGAAGTATGCAATTTGCAACTTAAATATGCTTTGGTGGTGAATGTAATTACTTTAAGTACAATAAACTATCTTTATTAGTAACTTTTATATAAAAAAAATTGAAGCAGTCTAAACCAGTCTGTATGTAAAATAGGTTATTATATTTGGGTCTTATCATTCAGAGCAAAATTTAAGCAAAATGATTGCTTTATAGTAAGGGAAGGAAGCTGCCAGAAAGGGAAGTTTTGAAATAAGCTCCAAAGAATTGCATTAAAATAACTTTCATTAAAAGGATGATAAATATCCTAAATTAGAGAGATTTGTAGAGAAGGAAGAAATCAGCATTCTGCTCAAGTGCCATGAATACAAAAGAAAATTGAAGGGCCACATGTGTTCTTATATCTAGCCGCTGATTAGAACCTGGCACTTGAGGAATATCACAGATTTTCTTAATTTGCTCATAACCTCTGTCCCCTACAGCAGTACTGAAGTCCTATCCCCCCCCCCCCCACTGTTACTTGGATTCCAATGAAATTAAAGAGCTAGGTGTCTACTCAGATGTTAGTCCTACTGATGTCCTATTTACTTCCAGGTACATGTATGTGAATAAATGTTTCAGTCTTACAGAACAGTGTTATGCACAGACATATATCAGATTCTTCTTTATAACACTGAAACTTCAATTTTGTTGCGGATATGGACAGTTCTATCAGCCTTAAAATACCTCCTTCTCCAATATTCATTGTTACACATAGCAACACCTGTATCATAATTTAGGGAGTCTTTTTCTAAATACACATATATGTTTAAAAACTCACACAATTTATCACCCTACTTGTTCAACTTATAGACAGAAAACATCATATGCAAAGCAGGTTTAGACTTTGAGGCAGGAGGAGTAAAGTTTGGAAGAAGAAATATCACAGAGATGCAGATGGTGCCATATTACCAATAGAAAATAACAATGGCATGGAACAATTACTAAAGAAAGTCAAAGAACAAAGAGCTAAAGCTGCCTTAATGCTGAACATTAAGAAAACAAAAACAATGACCTCAGAAAAATTGCATAAATTCAGTCTAGATTATGAAGAAATTGAAATATTTGAGTTCTCATACCTTGGATCAATCACTGATCAGAACTGCAGTAAAGAAATCAGAAGAAGACTAGGAATAGGAAAAGATAGCTATGAAAGAACTGGACAACATCCTTAAGTGCAAAGACATAAAACTGAACACTAAATTTAGGATAGTCCAAGCTGGTATATTTCCTATAATCATGGATAGATGTGATAGCTGGTGAAGAAGGCTGACAGAAGGAAAATCAACTCATTTGAGATGTGCTGCTGGAAAAGAGTGCTGAGGCTGGCCAAAAAGCAATTGGTCCTAGAATACATGAAGCCTGAACTCTCCCTGGAAGCCAAGATGACAAAATCTCCCTGCCACCCAGTCATTTTTTCCAATGCAAAGCTACCCTTTTCCATGCATGAGCTAAAAAAGAAAGGGGGAAAATAACCCTCCAGTTGAAGCTTTTTTTTTAAAAGATATAGGAGGATTTTTTTTTAAAAGGGCTGTGGATGCGGGGGAGATTTAAGCCTCACATATGGATCAAATATTGATCAAAATGGTGACTGTAGTCAAGAAATTAGAAGACCAGAACTGGGAAGGGCAGCTATGAAAGAACTGGACAAGATTCTAAAGCATAAAGATAAAATGCTAAAGTGAGGATGATCCAAGCCATCATGTTCCCCATCACCATGTACAGATCTGAGAGCTGAGAAGGAAAATAAATGTATTTGAAACATGGTGCTGGAGAAGAGCATTGAGGATACTGTGGATGGCCATAAAGACAAGTAAATGAGTCATAGAACAGATCAAGCCAAAACAATCCCTGGAAGCCAGGATGATAAAATTGAGACTGCCATACTTTGGATACATCTTGAGAAGATATAACTCACTAGAAAAGACAGTAGCGCTAGGAAAGGTAGAGGGTAGTAGAAAGAGAGGAAGATCACAAATTACATGGGTAGACTGTATTAAGGAAGCCACAACCCTTATCCTGCAGGACCTGAACAAGGGACTTGAGGGTGTTTCACAAGGTCACTATGAGTTGTGGTTGACTTGAGGGTAGTTTACAACAACAACAAATTCCATTGTACTCTTATTTAAGCCATTATGAAAAATGGGTTACTAACTATTTTTCAAGCCCTTCATGCTTCCATTGCATGTCCAGAGATGTAATGTGCAGGATCAAATGCCCATTGGATGAACTTTCTTCCCTCAATGGCTTTTGATCAGCAGCTAGGCTCAGGCAAAAGCAAACTGCTGCAGCTCCTTCTAGCATGTGTGTTCTTCCTCATTATCATTTGCTATGTTGATCATGCTCTGGTGTTGCTTGGATACACGTGTCCCAGATTTTATCTTTCAAATGTTCCAGGGTATGGTAGCATCTCTGCTTATAGATTTAGAGGAATGACTGTTCTTTCTAGTTTTACAGAGAATTCTAATAGAACTAGGGAAGCCACTTACCCACCCCTTTTTCAGTGCTGTGCATCACAAATATAGGAGCACTTGATATATTTTCCCAGTGATTCATTTGAGTCATCTCAAGAGCAGGGATACTGGAATCCTTCAACAGAAAGAAAAGAGAGGAGAGGGTGAGATTGCAAAAGAGAATGAAGCATTCCAGGCTAGACTACACAAAATGTAGTTAGTAGTTAGATCTTCCCACCACCTTGCTCTTTTCTTGTTTTGTTTTGTTTTGCTTTTGTCTTTGCCACGTGTTGTAGATATAGATAAGTGTACTTTTAGTGTTGGTGAAGCAAGTTGGGATTGGACAATATAGTTTTTGTAGGATAAGTGAACTCTTTGCATTGATTATTCACTTTGCAGTGAGGATGGAAAGTCTTACATTTTGTTCCATAGTTTTTAGCTTTGTTTGAACAGAGTTCTCAGTTTGACTCAGAACCATCTATTTTAAGGATTGCATTTCAAGAACTTTTCTGTCACCTGATAATAACTTTCTGTGGTGCTCTGATTTAAGGATGTAGTAACACAGCGTTCTGTTCTGTTCAGCTCAGTGATTTCACCCACCTTGGAGGAATGCTTGGGTGTTTTACAGCTCCTGGTGATTATTCATCTGTGAAAGAGTTTTAAAGAGGCTTGGATGAAAAGTCCTAAAGGAGAATAAAACTGCTATATAATGTTTTCTAAATGCAGACACACTGGAGCTACTTCTACAAGTGACCACATAAACAGACATACGGATACTTGCTAAAACATGCAGTTCTACTTCGCAGTGGAACATTATCTCCTGATGTCCATTAGCTTTGGTACCATTTAACTTGAGGCAAAGAACAGGAAAGCTGACCTATTAGTCCTAGTTTTCTTATTTTTCTAGATTTTAGAGGAAGATTTCTACCACATCTAAGATGTTAAAATAAATGCAAACAAATAAGCCATAAAATCCCCATATTCTATTTACTAAGAAAAAGAAATCCTTTCCCTAAATGTCCTTACATTAAAAAAAAACAAAGAACCACGAGGCCTGAGTGAAACTTAATCAATGAATGGTTTATATAGCAAGTTCTAATCCACTAGTATTTGGCTAAAAGTCACTAGAAAATCTATCTATAAACAAGAATCAGAAAACTCTGTAGTTGCCATGCTTGTCTACTAAAAGTCTGAGTCTGTGTCATTGTAGTGATGTCCAGTCTTCTTTTTTTTTTTAAACACATTTTAACAAAAATAGTGTAAATGAATGTTTTCTCAGGAACTGAATTGCTCTGCTTGTGTTTCTTTTGACAGGATAATTGAAGCAATCTGCATAGGCTGGTTCACTGCAGAATGTATTGTGAGGTTCATCGTCTCCAAAGACAAGTGTGAGTTTGTCAAGAGGCCCCTGAACATCATTGACTTATTGGCAATAACTCCTTACTACATCTCTGTGCTGATGACAGTTTTTACAGGGGAGAATTCAGAACTCCAGAGGGCTGGAGTCACCTTGAGAGTCCTGCGAATGATGAGGATTTTTTGGGTGATTAAACTTGCCCGTCACTTCATTGGCCTTCAGACGCTTGGCCTGACTTTAAGGCGATGCTATAGGGAGATGGTGATGCTGCTTGTCTTTGTTTGCGTTGCTATGGCAATCTTCAGTGCACTCGCCCAGCTCCTTGAACATGGGTTGAATATAGGGAAACCCAATGAAGGTTATGCCAGCATCCCCGCTGCCTGCTGGTGGGTTATCATCTCAATGACTACTGTTGGATACGGAGACGTATGCCCTGTTACAATACCTGGAAGGATTCTTGGAGGGATTTGTGTAGTCAGTGGGATTGTTCTGCTGGCTCTGCCTATTACTTTCATCTATCACAGCTTTGTGCAATGTTACCATGAGCTCAAGTTCAGGTCTGCTAGGTACAGCAGGAGCATCTCTGCTGAATTCTTAAATTAACAAATAGCACAATTGCATTTTACAGTAGCACTAAATATAGTGATTGAAAAATTGAGGGTTGAGTGGGGCGGTACCTTTTGCCTTCTCTACCTTTGCCCTCTCCAGCTCAGGCATGGCCACTTGCTACTTGCTCCATACTAGCTGAGCATGACCAGGGTGAAAGCAAGGATGAAAGTCTTAATTTCCTTGGTCTCATCAAGCATGAGAGTCTGCAATTTCTTGGAAATTGTAGGTGGTATGCACTGTTCAAAGTGAAGCACATGATTTTTTTTTTTAAAAAAAATCCTTTATTTTTTAAAATACTAATTTTATTTTTTTCCCCTGTAGTGCGCTTGGTTTGGACCTAAGAAGCTAAACTAAGAAGCTAAACTAAAAGGTGTATCCACAGAAATCAAGAGCATGTGATTACTAAGGTTAAACAGTAGCCCAATTTATTTAATTGGGTGGGCAACTGTGGAAGGCTAGTGGACTGCATTAACCCCTAGGAGACCTTGGAGGGCCATGCCTGCTCCCACAAAATAAAATAAAATAAAAATATTTTTGCCCATCTATGTTTGCTCTCAAATTCCTCTCTGGGAGCATTTTTGAAAATGTTTTGGGTTTCAAAAAAAGCCTTTCATGGGACTAAATTAGCTGAGGGGGGGGGAGGTCAATGGGGTATAAATACACCCCATGCCTCCTAGTGGTATTTCACCAGAGAAATTAGTGAACAAAGAAGCATGTATGCAACCCATATGCAATGATTACTTTTCCACCTTTCACACGGAAGTGTTTGGTTTTATATGTTGGCCTGTTGTAAACCCTAACTGCTGTCTTCCTCTTCAGATCAGTGTTACACAAAATGTATGTATGTTGGGGAGTAGTGATGGTGGGTCCATGGACCAGTGGAAAGTTTCCAAGAAAGAAAAAAAAAACAGCTGTAGCCAGTGGGCACAAATATGGCACATTAGGAGAAAGAAAATTAACACCATGGCAGATGCTTTTGTGAGCATTTAACATATGACACTGACCAGGTTCTTCTGCAGAACTGTCAGTATGGGGAGGGGTTTTTTGGTTGGAAGCCATTGCATTACAAATGCATGAATCATTGGCTAAAATAACCTTCCTATAAAATTTTTATATTTGCGTATAAAATACTGGTAGATGACTTGTTCTGAGTCTTCTTATTCCCAGTGGAATAAAACCATAGCTACATTCAACTCTGATTGTCCTTTCCCCATGCCACTCCCTTCTCGCTCCATCCATACAATAGAGGAAATAATTTCTGTGAAAGCCGAGTAGAGAGTTATTGGATTCCAGATTTCCAACCAAAATAAGAATTAGACCTTATTTCTTTGAGCAACACATTTTAATAATAATAATAATGTTTTTATTTATACCCCGCTCTTCAGCCAAGACTATCAGAGCGGCTTACAATTTGTTAAACAAACAGCTTCATTTACAATTGTAAGCTATTTGCCCCCAACAATCTGGGTACTCATTTTAGCGACCTCGGAAGGACTAAGATTTGATTTTCTTACCTCCCCCCACAAAGCTGGATTAATCACACTGATACAATAAATCCTCTTTCTTGTGTTTGGGTTCAGCAACAAGTATATTCACTATGGGAGAGATCTATTATTCAATAGAATGCATGACAATGTGATGGATGGCTTCAGTGTTGCCTCACTATGGACAAAATCCTGTTTGCCAGTGTAACTGTTTCAGTGGAAGAAGAGAAGTTTGCAAAGAATATGGCATGACAGCAGAGGAAAATGGGGCATAGTCAGTGTGACAACAGGAGGCACACCACAAAAACAAGAGGTTGGCTGATTTAAACTATAAATGACTTTAAAAAAACCAAACTTCTTTTTTAAAAATATTTTTTTAAAAAAAGTCTGGCTATTATTGCTAGTTTCCAACCTTTGTAGTGGAGCAACAGTGACTGAATTTAAACATTTAAAGTTTAAGAGTTTATTGGCAGTTCATTGTTAGACCAGTATCCAGTCTCAGTTGCTTCTTTTGAATAAATAAAACTTTATTTTATAGTGCAAGGAATGTCATTCAGTAACAAATCCTTCAATTAACATAAGTTCAAGCAAAGCAATTTGCTTTAAAGTATCACTTTTTTAAAGAACAATTATTTTTTAAGCATGTGACTAAAACATATGAAATGCATTTTACCACTTACTTTTCTGATTTAGTCCTATGTTCACGTAATCTTAAACATGAATGCAAAAAAACAAAAACAAAACTGGTTTAAACCACACACATTATTTTGGTTAAAATAAAAACCAACAATGGTAGGTTGTTTTTTTTTGTTTTTTGTTTTTTTGGTTTTGTTTTATGTTAAACTCCCCCCGCCCCCAAACCAGGTCATAAAACCACCATGCCAGTTCCTAGAGTGCATGGAGGGAAATGGAGCTGAGTTCCCAGTTGATTTTGACTTTTATGGCATGGCTATTCCCTGCCACTAGTATACGTTGGTTAAAAAGTGACTTTTCACCAAAGTTAACAAATTTCCAGCCATTCAGCCATTTGGTTCAACATGTGACATTTTCCCCAGCCAATTCCATGTTGTCAACTAAGAGGCTGAACGGACCGACATTTAACACCAGCCTCGGGGCAGAATGGGAGTGTGGCATCCACACACTGCACATCCCAATGCTGCCCTGATGCCAGCATCACACTGTGTGCCCAAACGCATGGTGGAGGATGTCTGGCACTCCTTTGGCCAAAGGAGCACCAAAAATCTGCCACCATCACAGCAAGGGCACCTTTTTGCCAATGCCAAAAGGAGCAGCATTTTGCCATTCTTTTTAGCACCTGCAAACTGCCAGATTGGGGCCCAGCAAGTAGTTGCCACAGCCCCAATCCAGTGAGGAAGGGGGTGGTGGGACACCACTTCAAAGGGACGGTCTGTTTAGCTTCTAAGTTCCATCACTTTTTTGAGTGCATTTTGATTTCTTTTTGTGTTTCCATTATATTAACAATTACAGTTCAGTTGACAGATTGGTGCAGAGGACAATGAAAAGTAAGAACTGAGTTCAAAATCCAGTCTTGCCATCAAAATTGAATGGGGAAGTTTCTGTCCCTCAGCTTAACCTCTCTCACAAGGTGATTCATTCATAGTTTTTGAGAATAAAATGGGATATATCCAGCCATAAGCTCCTTGGAGGAAGGATAAATGTGATAATACATACATAAACAGAGTTCTTCAAATCTTATTAATCTTTGAAGTGCAACAAGATTGTTCTTTTTCTGTTGCAAAATAACCCTTTTGGTGATTTCCCTATGGAAATCATGTAAGTGTTCTACCTGACGTACAAAAAAAAAAAGCCTTCAAAAATATGATGCAGGAAAACAGGTTAGTGGGTGAAAAGATTTGAAAAATACAAATGCTCTAGTCTATTCTCAAGAAACCACCCAAATCTCTCTTCTTTATCTAACCCTTTGGCAAAAACTGCCCACATCTCCTTCGACTTCTCTGTAGTCTTGGCCACTAAACCTTTCTCTTTTTTAAAAATGGAAATTATGTTGATACTTAATGCCATCTGTGTTTTATGGAACTGGCAGATCTACAGGTGACTTGTATATCTCAGTCAATGGGATTTGTTATCTGTGTCTGATAATGATCCAGAATAAAGGAACCCATTCTAAACTGATACACCTTAATGTAATTAATTAATTGAAAAAACAAAAATAAAACACAAGCTCCACTAATATGGAAAAGGAGCTCTCTAGCTGAATGTAAGCTGTACTATGTAAAAAACAAAATAGTATGTACTCTCTTGTAAATGTAGGACATAAATAAAAGAATAATAGTTCTTATACAGTACTGCTCAATGGCACCATTAATATGATGATGATTATTATTAACCTTTATTTATATAGCGCTGTAAATTTACACAGTGTTGTACATTCAAGCTTTTAATTAGACTGTTCTCTGCCCTCAGGCTTACAGTCTAAAAAGACACAACACAAAAGGAGAAGGGAAAGGTGGTGGGAAAGGGGATGAGGTCCAGTGGTTCTTCTCTCCCTCTGGACTGGAGGGAGGGCACGGCTTCTTAATACATGTTTAAAATGAGGCATCCTGGGGCAGAAGGCACAATCCTGGGAAAACTTCCCTTAACAATATAGTCTTTAACTCAGTTTTGAAACTGGTTAGAGAAGTGATGAGGTGCACATACGGGGAAAGAAGGTTCCAGGAGTGAAGGGGTGCAAGTGAGAAGGGATGATTCCGGGATGGGGCAATGGAAATCCTAGGCTGGGACAGGAGACCTTGACTACCAGAACGGAGGGCACAAGTAGGAATGTAAGGAGAAAGAAGTTCAGATAAAGGAGGGGCCAATCCATGGGGAGCTTTGAAAGTCAGCAACAAAAGCTTGTACTGGATGTGGAAGGGGAAGGGGAGCCAATGAAGGGAGGAGAAAAGAGGAGAAACATGGTGAAAATGACAAGCAGATGTGATAATACCTGCAGCTGAGTTCTGAACAGAGATTAAAGGATGGAGGTGAGAGAAAGGAAGCCCTGTCAGAAGAAGGTTACAATAATCTAGTTGTGATACCACTAGGACGTGGACCAGAGCCTTGGCAGTGGAAGCTGAGAGGAGTGGACGGATTTTGGCAATGTTGTAAAGAGAGACTCTACAGGCCTTGGAGGTGGCCTGGATCTGGGGAATAAACGATGGAGAGGACTCAAAAATGAAACCAAAACTGTGGGCTTGCTGAACTGGTTGAATAGAAGTGTCAACAGAGACGGAGAAGGAGTATTGAAGGGTGGGCTTAGGTGGGAAGACAAGAAGCTCTGCCTTAGACATGTTGAGCTTCAAGCGCTGATGCCCCATCCACTGAGAGATAGCAGACGAGATGAAACTTGCTGTTTGGGCCCCAGAGAAAGGTCAGGGGTGGAAAGGTATAGCTGAGTGTCATCGGTGTACAGATGATAGGAGAAACCAAAATAACTGATAAATTTACCTAGGGAGAGAGTGTATAGAGAAAACAAAAGGGGACCCAGGACAGAGCCCTGGGGAATTCCAACAGATAAGGGAACAGAGGAGGAAGTCTGACCACTTGTGACTACTGCAACAGATCTGTCTCACAAGTAAGAGTTGTCAAAGGCTGCAGACAAATCAAGAATGAGAATAGAGTAGAGGCCATTCACCTTGGCCTGCAAGAGATCGTTTGAGATCTTGGTGAGGCCATCTCTGTAGAGTGCTGTGGGCGGAAACCAGACTGAAAAGGGTCTTGGATGGATTTGGCTTCAAGAAACTCAAGACAGTGAGAATAAACGACTCATTGAAAAGCAGAAAGATAGGCCTATACTGTTAAATATTAAAAGTACTTGTGAGCATGAAACTTTGCTGCTTTATTCATTCCCTTAAAAACTGCCATTAATATGACCTTGGTATGTTTATAAAAAATAATGGAATTTTAAAATTATGAATGAGTTTGGGAGTATTTCTTACTGTTTTTATGAAATTGCATTTAAGAGCTTTAGAAATGTAGCATTTTTAAAGTATATAGGCCCCATTTTAATTTGTTAAAGTTTAGATTACAGATGAGTAACTGAGGAAAATGTGGGGATCACATTAGCCCCATGTGAGACATATACCCTGTTTCCCCAAAAATAAGACATCCCCCAAAAATAAGACCTAGTAAAAGTTTTGCTGAATTGTTAAATATAAGGCCTCCCCCAAAAGTAAGACCGAGCAAAGTTTTTGTATATAAATATATATACGGTATATAATAAATATTCATATTTTTTTTTTTTTGTTCAACAGTAAATGTGAATTCTTCTTCATGGAAAAACAAGACATCCTCTGAAAATAAGACACATCTTTGGGAGCAAAAGTTAATATAAGACACTGTCTTATTTTTGGGGAAACATGGTAGGAGGACTGCACCTAATCTCATAAATAAATTATTTGGGGGGCATTTTCACCATGGGGGGGGGGGGTTACAAAAAAGATCTGCTGGGACTAAATTAGTCTGAGTGCCTGAAAAATGTGGTGAAAATGCACCTCCTATACCCTAGTGCCCTGATGGCGAACCTATGACACGCATGTCAGCACTGACACACATAGCCATTTTTGATGACACGCAGCTGCTGAGGCGGCCACATGCCAAGAAGGATGTTTCATCCTCAGCTTCTGCACGGCCAAGTGTAGCCGAGGATGAATAAGACTCTAGTCGCAAATGTTTCATCCTCGGCTACTGCACTTGACCATGCTGGAATCCGCTGCTCCCTGCTCTGCTGGCAGAAGTGAGGGCAAAGATCCTGGCCTCACCGGAAGTCCCAGAACTAGATGCTTTGCGATGGACTTCTGTTGTTTTGGCCTACCAACCTCCAGCACAGAGTGTGTAATAGGGGAGGATGAAATTTGCTGCTCCTGAGGATGAAACAAGTCGCAAATGTTTCATCCTCCCCTATTAGACACTCTGTGCTGGAGGTCTGTAGGCCAAAACAACAGAAGTCCGTCACAGAGCATCTAGTTTTGGGACTTTTGGTTAAGCTGGGATCTTTGCCCTCACTTCCGCCGGCAGAGCAGGGAACAGCGGAACACAGCGGGGGAAGCTTCTCTGGGAGCCCTGCCATTACCAGTAACCAAATAACAGTTAACCACAGCAACCATTATCTACTGTTCTGGGGTGTCATGGATTTCTAATCCATCATTGCTGAGATAAGTGATTTAAACTATAGATATATAAACTATAAAAATAAGTGATTTAAACTATAAATATTGTGAAATAATGTTTTTTCCTCAAAGTGACACACCATCTGAGTTAAGCTCAGTTTTTTTGGCGAAGTTTGACACACCAAACTCAAAAGGTTGCCCATCACTGCCCTAGTGGATACTGGACTATATCAGAGCAAAATATGTTTCTGGAAAAAAAATTTGCCCATGCGGGGGTGCTCAAAATGTGGTGGAAACACTGCCATAACCTACAGTGCATTTGGGGGCAATCTGGAGCAAAGGAATCTTTGAAAAAAGTTTTGCAAACTAATATTTGATCATTGGTGGGCCCTGGGGCTACAAAAATGTCCCTGGGGAGTGACATGTAACACATGGGCCACACCTTGCCGAATCCTGATATAGATATTGGTCACTGAAGCTTTCTATAACCTTGGTCCAGCACCATACATCATGCTAGTAATGCTAGCAGCAGCTCTCTGCTTGTGCAAATTGATCAACACTTTCTTATCATTGGGATATTCAAATAGCATGTGAAAGAGTGGGATTCTGTAGTTCAGTTACAGAAAACTCAGAATACTCACAAATGGATATACGAAATTAAGCAGGTCCATGTGCCCTAAAAGCAGATAAGAGTATGCTTGGCACTCTACCGCCATACATACAAGACGCTTGTCAATAGCAAAGATATTGAATAATTGACAGGCCTTCACTTGCCAGCTTGTTGACTGTTGCTATATCAGCTTTGACAGACATGTGCTTCTGTCTCCCCAAACCAAAGACCCCCCTCTCATGTTGGAAATGCAGCAACTCACAGGCCAGGCACAGAAGAAGTGTTGGATGGCCAAATGTCAACTCAGCTTTCTGCTGATAAAGCTGATGAGGAAACTGGTGTGACACTATGGATTCTTCATGAGCCAGTAGAAGGACCTAAACCAGAAGCAGGGGATGCAGAAGCACCTAACTCACAAGAAGAGGATGCAGAAATACAAGTCAAATGATCATAAAGACCTACTAAAACCACCTAGATATCTTTCCTACCTTTCAACATCAGATGATATATCTGAGTCATCTTCATGGAATGAATTAGAAAAGAGTCTCTGCATGAGAACAAGACTTGATCACTTACAGAACTTCCACAAGGAAAGAATGTTATTGGATGTAAATGGGTCTTCAAGATCAAACATGATGAACAAGGACAAATTCAGAGATAGAAAGCTAGACTAGTTGAACAGCCAAAGTATGGAATGAGAAATTGAATAAGATGCTCCTTGAGAAGAGGTTTACCCAAGGAAAGGTTGATAGATGCCTCTACTTAAGATACAACGACAACCAGTGGACATTTATCTTGACCTAGGTGGATGACTTGAGCATTTGTTGAGAGGAAAGAGAAGACAGTAATGAAATCATAGAAGCTTTTGGGTGAGATCATCCAGAGACATGAGGTGGGGTGTTATCATCATGCTGATGACACCACTCAAATATATTTCTCTATGTCTCAGGCTGATGCAGTGATTGAGGATGGCATCTCTCCTCTGAATGCCTGTCTTAGGTCAGTAATGGACTGGATGAGGGAAAACAAAGTCAAACTGAATCCAGGTAAGACAGAGGTCCTTGCGGTAGGAACCCCAAATCCAGGAATGGAATTATGACAGCCAGTTCTGGATGAGGTCACACTTCCCGTGAAGGAGTGTCTGTCCGCAGCCTGAGGGTGCTCCTTGACTTGCCACTTCAACTGACAGCACAGGTGGGTGTGATGGTCAAGAGCACCTGTTATCAGCTTTGGCTGATACGCAGGTTGTGCCCCTTCCTGGAAAGGGGAGATCTTGAAACAGTTGTAAATGTGCTGGTAACCTCTTGACTTGATTTCTGCAATGCACTTTACATGGTGCTATCCTTGTGCCAAGTTTGGAAACTTCAGCTGGTACAAAATATGGCAGCCAAGTTGGTTACGGCACACCTAGAACTGCCCATATTCTCTCTCTCTCTGGCTTTTCTTCACTAACGAAGATTCAGGAAGGACTCGTCCCATGCTTTCTACAAGCGCATTGATGACTAAAAAGGCCCAGCCCATATTACACCTGTTCTAAAATCCCTCCACTGGCTGCCTATTAGTTTCCGAACAAGATACAAGGTGTTGGTTTTAACCTTTAAAGCCCTATATGGCTTGGGTCAGACTACTTGTGGGAGTGCCTCCTTCCACATAATCCACCCCGCATGCTTAGGTCCTCTGGGAAGAACTTGCTACAACCTAACGGTAAGAAGACCAGATTGGCCGCAGTGACCCAGAAGACCTTTTCATCTGCCACTCCTAGGCTCTGGAATGACCTGCCGGATGAGGTCCATCATATTACCACCTTGGATGCCTTCAAAAGGCTCTCAAGACAGATCTCTACCAGTAGGCCTTTCCAGATTAACCTTGCTAGACCTGCCTCCTCCTCCTATTGCTACAACTGTTATTGATGCTGATACCGACATTGATATCAATGTCATCGCCCCTGTCCCACCCACCCCCCCTTTACAGGAAGAGATCTTTTGCACAATCTACCCCCAATTTTATTATTTTATTATATTTGTATTAGTATACTTTTATCTTATGTTGTTTAATCTCTTTATGGTTTAACTCATGTTTTTATGATTGGGGGAGGATTGTGTTTTGGGTTTGTTTCTTCTAATATGTAATTTTACTGTACGATCTGTTATTTTATATTGATGTGATCCACTTTGATTCTTTTGAGAAAAAGTGGAATTTATTATTATTATTATTATTATTATTATTATTAATCATTTCAATAAGGAAGTAGAAGTGAAACTACTAGGAGACATCTCATAAATACAGATTGAACAAGAAGAAGATGGAAGTTACTTTCTTAACAAAGGTAAAAGATAGTAGAACTATAGAAACATCTTGGATTAATAGTTCCAATATTAAAATGCAGTTCCAATATTTTAGAGAACAAGAAAGTCTTCAATTCGGATTTAAAACTAGCAAGAGAAGAGATAGTCCACAGATGTTCAAGGAGGCAATTCCAGGGGTATGGTGCAGCAAGTGAAAAAGGACAAAGCTGAGCCAAAGAAGAAGAAACCCTTGGCTGGGTAAGAAACCCCAAGTTGCTGTACTGCAAAGCTCGAACAGGATGGTGAGATCAAATAAAGACTGACAGATAAGGGGAAGCTAGGTTGTGTAAAGCTTTAAACGTTAAGAGAAGATTATATCAAAACCTAAAAGGAATGGGTAGGCCAGTGAAGAGATGCCAGAAGTGGGGTGACATGCTCAAAGCAATGAGCTAAAAGATAATCTTAGTAGCAGAATGTTGAATGGAAATCAGAGGATTAAGGTGGGACAATGGCAGCCCCACCAAAAGAAGATTGCAGCTATTGTTATCTGATGGGGTTTGGTTCCAGGACCCTCTGTGCATAACAAAATCTGTGGATGCTCAAGTCCCATTAAATATAATGGCACAACAAAATGGTGTCCCATATATAAAATGGTAAATCAAGGTTTGCTATTTGGAATTTATACTTTTAGGGAATATTTTCAAGCTGTGTATGCTCAAATCCGTGGATAAAAAATCTGTGGATACAGGGACAACTGTAGTGGAGGTGGGAGATAGGGCATGAACTAAGGTCTTTGCAGGAGACGCCAATAGGAAAGGTTTACTTTTATCAATATTATGAAGGAAAAATCAGCATGACCTGGCTACAGCCTGAATCTGGAAGAGAAAGACAAAGAAAAATCAAAAATAAATCCAAGGCTATATGCTTCCTTCACAGGATGAATGGGAACATTATTGATCATGATAGAAAATACTGGACTGCTGGACTACAACTCCTCTGATCCTCAGTCAACATGACCAATGCATCTGGAAGTCACCAAAAGATCCAGACTTTATCCCAATGTTACAAAAAGGCATTCCAGCAAAAGAAAAAGATTACCAGCTATGTAATTATTCCCAAACCTTCTAAATGGCCCCCATTGCTGTTCAAATGTATATATTCTTCATTTCTCTTGTTTCACTGAAAAATCCTATGTAATTTTATTTAGGGTTATTAACACCCACAACTGAATATGTCATCCTTTTAATGGAGATATTTTCTTTTTTCTCTCACTATTAAACATGAAAGGAGGCATACTGCCTCCATATTTAAAAATAATTTTCGTTAGGTACTGTATCTTTTCAATAAGATAATAAATACAGTCTGGGAGCTAAAGAAATAGTGGGTTGCAAAGTCTTAGTAATTTTAAAAATAATTTCCTGCCAAAGCCTCTTTGCCTTAGAACAAATCCACTAACAATGTATAAAATCTGCTTTTCCCTTCCTACACTTCCAACTAATATCTTCAGCAATTATTATTAATCTTAGATATTCTTGAAAGCATCATATGTAATTTTTTTTGGAAAAAAACTAATATATTACCACCATTTGAACACCACATGATGTGCTTGGGAGGCTGGATGATTCCCTAAAATATGGAATGGGATGTGGTGGCTCAGCAGTTAAGATGCTGACTGAAGATCGCAAGGTTGGCAGTTCAAGACCCAAGAGCCATGTGATAGAGTGAGCTCCCATCACCAGTCCCAGCTTCTGCTAACCCAGCAGTTTGACAGCATGTAAAAGTCCAAATAGATAAATAGGTACCACCAGAGTCATCTTTGACAAGGCTGGCTTCCTCAGCTTAGTAAAGGAGATAAGCATCACCCCTTACAGTTGGCACAACTAAATGATCATGTCAAAGGAGAAACCTTTACCTTTTTATAGAATGTACAGGATAGCCTCTACCAGAGTGGGATTGTCAAACATTTTATACTACCGCTCTCGTCAGTCCTAGCTTCTAGATCATAGTCAGATGTGATGGGAACTAGTAATCCAAAATCTCTAAAATGTATTAAGTTGTAGAGAGCTAATCCTAGTAGTTGAAACTTTCTTCCCTGTCTTTGGAATGTGACACCTTTCAGTTTGTTGTTGTTGTTGTTAATCACCCTTGAGTCAATCTCAACCCATGGTGACCCTGTGGATGAGGCATCTCAAAGACTCCCTGTCCTCCACTACTCTGTTTAGTTCCTGCAAATTCATATCCGTGACCTGCTTAACAGAGTCCTTCCTCTCTTTTTATATTGTTTTCTCTGGTGAGTCATGCCTTCTCTTGATGTGTCCAAAGAATGACAGCTTCAGTTTAGGTATCTTGGCTTCCAGGGAGATTTATGGTTTGATCTACTCTAGGACCCATTCTGTTTGTCTTTTTGGCTGTCCATGGGATCCTAGTTACTCTTCAGTTAATGGGAGAGTAATCCAGAAATATACTAAAAATATACTATACCAATTAGACTAGGAGCTTGTCCACACTACACATTAATAGCAGTTTAATGTCATTGAAACTGTCATGGGGCCTTTATATAGAATCCTGGCATTTGTAGTTTAGTGACATGCTTAGCGCCCTCTGTTAAAAAGCTGTAGTCCACTCCCCTGAGCTCCAGTTTCCAAGGTAATACAAGAAAAGGGAATGAGGGTTAAAACTGTTTATTTCTATAGTGTAGATAGGCACCAGGAAAGCTCTGTGGGAGGTCATTTAACACATTTTATATTTTAATGCATAACTGTTTTATCTTTTAAAATTGGTTAATCTTTTTTAAATTTTTTATTTATACATTTAATGCCTTTGTACTGTTTTTAAATTGCATTGTTTTAAATTTGCTGTTTGCTGCCTTGAGTCCCTATATTAGGAGAAATAAGTGAATAAAATCATCACCATCATTATCATCATCATCACCACCACCACCACCACCACTCTCAAAGACTAGAATGACACAGAGAAAAAAGAACTGGAGTGTATCAGCCCTTCACAGAAAATACTATTTCCTGAAGACCTGTCATGGTACTCTGATCAAAGTCTGCACCAGGGGCTCTTTCACATTACACAAATATAGTGCTTTGATTCCATTTAACTCCCACAGTTCCATCCTGTGGACTCCTGGAAATTGTAGTTTAGAGAAAGGTCTTTAGAATTCTTAGCCAGAGTGTTCTAGTGTCTCCACCAAACTACAAACCCCAGTATTCCATAAGACATTGTCATGAAAGTTTAAATAGAATTATAACACTATATTCATGTAGTGTGAAATGATTCCTAGGCAGATATGAGAGTGAGGACTTTACATTTAGAGAAGATCTGAGTAGGTTTGTGAGCTAGATATCGAAGATAGCTATCCAAGATAGCAGTGCAAAAAAGCAAGCAAACCACCCATCCCTTTCAACTGTCATGATGTGACTGGAACAGTCCCTGTCATTTGATTTTTTTTTCAGCTGCTTTTAAAATGTCCCAGTTTTTCTCCTCCTCCTCCCACTTTCTCCCTAGCTTATATCAGTTGCAGCAAACTGAGTTCAAAAGTAGTTTGCAAAAATAGTTTGTACTTAGTTATCTTGGAGTGGGGGAGAGGAGAGGAAAGGGACGAATCTTGTCCTTCCCAGTAGGCTTAGGCAAAGGCAAAGTGCTGCTGCCTCTCCCAGTTTGTCTGTTCATTAATACTTGACCAAACTCTGACATTCCTTGGCCACATGTGTCCCAGTAGTCAACTAAAAGGGTACGTTCAAGGATATGGTGACTTTTGCACAGGGTGTTGCAACAGCATATCACAGGTGTGAAATGTTAAAAAAAGGTAATAGTTGAGGAAGGGCTCCTTCTGATGTAGGACCATAGAATGTGGGAATGTTTTATCCTTCCTAATGTATCCTAGTGGTATATGCTGTATTTACTAACAGGAAAATAAATCTAATTGGTGCAGATGAATCTGTGACTACAGAGACAGCATGATCTAGTGGTTTGGGGGTTGGACTAGGACTCTGAAGAACAGGGTTTAAATCTCTGTTCCATCACAGAAACATATTGGGTCCCCTTGGCATTCTTTCTCAGCTTCAAATGAAGGTAATGACAAACATCCTCCGAATAAATTTTGCCAGTTCCCTCCACACACACTGTGATAGGTTCCCCTTAGGATTGCCTTAAATTGGAAATGACTTGAAAGCACAAAACAGTTGTGATGTCTGTTGCCAAACAAGCAGCAACTTACACAAGAATAGAGTTTTTCTGCACAATCACTAGACAAAAATAAATAATAAATTAAAATTAAATGTAATATAGGTTGAGTCTCCCTTATCTGAAATGTTTGGGATCAGAATTATTTTAGATTTCAGTGTTTTGCAGATTTTGGAACATTGACATATATATACTGAGATATCTTGGAGATGGGACCCAAGTCTAAACATGAAATTCTTTTATGTTTTTTATACATAGCCTAAATGTAATTTTATACATAATATTTTTTAATAATATGCATGAAACAAAGTTTGTGTACACTGAATCATCAGAAAGCAAACGTGCTACTATCTCAGCCACTTCTGGACTATTTTGGATTTTGGAGCCTTTTAGATTTCAGAATTCTGGATACAGGAGACTCAGCCTGTACATTCATGGGATACTGCTAGGTGAATGCATACCTCATGCTTCTGCACATACATTTAAACTGAATATGTAACAACTTTTACCCAGTGCTTACTGTTAATAAGGCTTCACTTGAATTTCCTGACTGCAAAGAAAATAAATTAATGGGAAAAGATTTAGTGGGGAAATTACCTTTTGAAAGCTGGCACAAAACTGGCCACAAAAAGAATATTGTTGTGAAGAGAGGGCCCAGCCAGCAGCAAGTAAATTGTCCTAAATGAGGAAATTGCATTGCTGATGTTTTTAAAATCTTCCCAGCAGGAGACTTCTGTCCTGGCCATCTGGGTATGAATATCTTTCTACTAAGATGGTTGTTTATTTTGCTGATGCAATAGGAAAGAAACAGCTGACAAAAAGTGCAGGCAATTGAACAGAGACTAAAAGGAAAACAATAAAAACCTGTTTTAGAGGTCATTACACAAAGAAAATGCTAATGAAAATATAGGACTGAAGCAGCTTGGATCTCAAGAGATGCATCTCTTTTTGCCTTGCTAATGGAGTTTAGTATTTCCCCCCTAAAATACATGTCTAGAAGAAAGAGAGACTGGCCAGCATGAACAAACAACAGCAACATCTTCAAAATGCAGGCTTGGGACTAACATGGTCATCTTTGCCTGATGAAGAAGCCAGTTGAGCTTGGAAAGCTTTCAACATGTATGTTATGTATTTTGGTTGGACAACAGAAGTTATCACTGTTATGTGGATTTTGGATGTTACTATATTTTGCTACATGGCCAACATAGCTACTCCTGGATATGTTGTCTTGAGAGGGTCAGTCTAACTGATCCAAGGGTGTCCCCTTGAGCCAGGGCATACTTAGCTCAGTTAGAAAAATAAGCTGAGTGGAAAAGTAAATGGCAAAGGCAGATTCTGTAAGTTATGTACGAAGCAAGTAGAAAAAGCAGAACTACTTTTAGCAGAACTACTTTTGCAAGCAGGAAATGTAACCAAGCTAGGCTAGACAGAGACAGTGAAAATGGTAAACCGCAGGTATGTTGCTGGGTAGAGATAACAGAATTTTATTGTGATTGGCTGAAACGCTGGGTGAATAATTCTAAAGGAAACTATAAATGACATGTACTTGAACAAGGAAGGGGGGGACAGGTTTTTCACCGTTAGGTGGCTGTTACCCCCACCAGCTGGTTAATAAACTTGGTTGGAATCATTAAAATTGGTCTGGTCTGAAACTCTTGCGCCTTCGATCCCCGGGATATGTTTGGGAACGCCTAATTCCCTTACATTTCCATGGTGCGTTGGCCCGGGAACCAGATCGAAGGACAGGAGTTGGACCTGATGTGCCTTTGACCACGCCAGAGGATCACCGCGGTCGGAGCCAGCAACGGCGACAGTACGGTGAGAGGGGCCCCGCTATAAGACCATCGGCTTCCCTTTGCTGTGTCCGGCTCGTCGGTCGTTCCTGGTGCCAATGGCGAATTGATCCAACCAACGGGGTAGAAGACGTCTTGGTGGAGCCTCGAGGCAAGTATGAGGGTGTATGAATGGTCTTAAACTAGTCGGGAGGTGTGTGAAGTGTGTGTGTGTCGTCGCATTTCCCGACACTGACCATTGTTTCAGTACCGGGTCGGCGGAGAGTGGGGTTTGTCGCATTGCCCGTATCTGGCCATATGTGCATCTGGGAGACCGGGTCGGCAAATCCAATGAGTCAAGTGATCGCTCCCCCCCATTCCTTAAGTGATCACGAATCCCTGTCTACCCTGTATGATTGTGTGATTAATATTGGGTTGGGTCTAGACCTAGTAAAGGTAAAGGACAAATAAGGTACCTAGGTTAAGGCTAGTGAGGGTGCCCCAAGATTCTAGCCAAGGAAAATGGGAGGAAAGTCGGGCTGGTGAGGGTGCCCCAAGAATCCAGTTTCCGCAATAGGTGGGGGTAGTTCAAAAGGAGTAACCCCCTTGGATTGTAAAATATAAGGTACCTAGGTTAAGGCTAGTGAGGGTGCCCCAAGATTCTAGCCAAAGGAAAATGGGAGGAAACAGTGGGTCAAAAGGAGTGACCCCTTTGGATTGTATGTTAAATAATTGGTCAGAATTTAAGAAATACATTTCTGCAGGGTCCCGTAAGCCAGGCAAGTTAAGAACCTTTTGTGAATTAGAATGGCCAACGTTTCCACTAAATCCATCATGGCCAGCCATAGGGACCCTGGATAAGAGACTGGTTGATAGAGTAGCTGATTTTTGTGCTAGATATCATCCAGACCAGTACTATTACATCTCAGCCTGGCAGATCATAGTGGATATGCAACCACAGCCTAAATGGCTTCAAGATTGCAAATGCATGCCCCTCAGGGCTGCTGCTCCGAAGGCTCCACCACCCTTGCCCCCTTCCGGAACTCCGGAGGACGACGAGGTTTGGCCACCACCTTATCGCCATATATATCCATCTATACCTTCCAAAGACAATGATATGCCACCACTGGAGGGAATGGAGCCTGAGGGTGGTTCAAGTTATAATTTAAGACCCAGAGACAAAGAAGAAGATAGAAAACTTTGCCCCCTGAGAGAAGTTCCTCAAGTAATACCAGATGGCCCAGTTAGTGGAAGGAATTTTCAGTACACACAACCCTACCTGGCAGGACATCCAGCAATTGCTGAATGCCTTATTCACTGCAGAACAAAGAGGACAGATTCTTAGGATGGCCAGGGAGGAGGTAGAGAAGGAAGAAGGGGCCACAGGAGAACAACTGGTGAAGTTACAAGAAAGCCGGGTCCCAACCTATAACCCGAATTGGAACCCCAATACTGAGAAAGAGAGACGGGAACTGGGACAATATCAGCAATATATTTTTAGAGCTATAAGAAGAGGGCCACCCAGACCCGTGAATTTGAAGAAAATATACGATATTCAGCAAGAAAAAGATGAGAGCCCAGGAGCATTCCTGGAGAGGCTTAAAGCCGCCTACAGACAATATAGCCCATATGATATGGAAGATGAAAGTGATTTGTCACAGGGCACTCAAGCATTAAAACAAAGTTTCATAAGTCAATGTGCCCCAGACATCCGGCGAAAGTTACAAAAGCAAGCCGGACTCGCCCACATGACCCTGTCTAGACTTTTGGAAATAGCATCACAAGTGTATGTGGGACGAGAGGATGAGGACGCGAAGTTTAAAAAGAAGGCAAATGTTATAGCCGCAACTCTGGGAGTCGGGAGGAAATAGAAATGGAGGACGTGGAGGTAGTGCCCAGAGAGAAGGAGGTGCGACGTGGGTGTCGGCAGCAACTACACAGGCATTAGGGAATGACTTATGTGGGCTAGCTCCCATGGAATTGACTCTGGAGCTATCAAGTCTGTTGTAAATATTTAAATAATAATAATAATAAATATAATAAATAATAATAATAACTGGACATACATGTTACCTGGTTAGAGATGTCCAGATGTCCTGCAGGAGACCAAGATGGTTTCACTCAGGAAATAAAGGAGGGATGGAGACACAAGATAAACCCTGAAGACTCCAAGGCAGATGTTTCCCAAAATGCCCTTGATGTTAAAGGAACCACAAAAGACAGAAGGTTTTAGAAGAGAATGTTTTCAGTCCAGTTGAGGGCCCTGACAAGTGGATACACTAGGAGAGAGATGAAGCAAGTGAGAATGAAGGGAATAAGAGCAAGTTACTGACAGCTGCAACTTAGGATCAAGAAGGAAAGCCAAAAGCTGCCAGAGAAAAGAGAAGAGATACATGTAGATGAAAAGCTGGAAGAGAGCCAAACTCCACCTTGCCAGCACAGCCTGCAAGAGAGATGTTAGTGAAGTAGGAGAGATGTTAATGAAGGAGATGTTAGACAAAGGACTGAAGATGCGGATGGCAGAGACAAAGAGATAGTTAACCCCAGTCGCCTATGCTATAGTTACAGAGGAAGGAAAGATATTGGGAAAACAATCTTTAGGGCCAAATATTTACACAGATTCTAAATATGCATTTCTAACCATTCAGGCCCATGGTGCAATGTACAAAGAAAGAGGGCTGCTAACCGCAGGAGGGAAATTACTCAAAAATGTAGCAAAAGGAAATAGGTTAGCTGATCAAGTAGCAAGACAAGTAGCTGAAGAAGGATGTGAAAATGAGGTATTAGAATTGGCTTTGCAATTGATGGAATGTTGGTATTTCCGAATGTGAAGGTGTATGTTCCGAGTGTGTTGGCATGGCATATGGTTCAGGAGTTGCATAAACAATATCATCAAGGGGGAACGGCCATGCAGCAATTGCTTGAACGACAAGTGTATTTTGAAGGGTTAACAGCTATAACAAAACAAGTGGCAATGAGATGTGAAATATGTGCAAAGTCAAATCCCCGGGTGGGTCCCTTACTACCCCCAGGTGTTCAAAGGGTTGGATTTTCCCCTTGGGAAACATTGGTTGTAAATTTCACTGAAATGCCTAAGTGTAAGAAGTTTCAATATTTGCTTGTGTTTGTATGTACTTTTTCGGGATGGGTTGATGCCTTTCCCACCACTAATGAAAAAGCCGAACAGGTTGTTAAAGCCTTGTTAAGGGAAATTATACCTAGAAGTGGGTTGCCTTTGTATATAGGTAGTGATAATGGACCTGCATTTGTACATCAAATT
Organism: Urosaurus nigricauda; assembly: GCA_034509955.1. Lineage (NCBI taxonomy): Eukaryota > Metazoa > Chordata > Lepidosauria > Squamata > Phrynosomatidae > Urosaurus > Urosaurus nigricauda. The sequence goes on along the minus strand of JAOEGL010000001.1, from coordinate 350,665,291 downwards.
GTTCAGAAATTAGCTCAAGTTTTAGGTGTGACTTGGAAATTGCACTGCGTTTATCACCCTCAGTCTTCGGCGCGCATGAACAGAACACTTAAAGGGACAGTATCTAAGATGTGCCAAGAGACTGAACTGGACTGGGTAACTGTGTTACCAATGGCACTCTTTAAAGTTCGATGTACACCAACTAGATTTTTGGGACTCTCTCCCTATGAGGTTGTGTTTGGGAGACCACCGTTGAACTTGCATAGACTTGAGGGGGATGTGGAACAGATTGGGAAACTTGAAGTGATTAAAGAAGTACAGTTATTAGGCCAGAACATAGAAAAGTTACAGCAGTATGTGCAAACTATCAGATACCCCTTCCCCGTTACTGCTCTTCACCCTTTTTCTCCAGGAGATCGAGTCTGGCTGAAAGATTGGAAGAGCAACCCCCTTGGACCAAAGTGGAAGGGACCATATGATGTGTTGCTGACCACACCAACGGCAGCTAAACTGAAGGGAGTGAAGCCTTGGATTCACTACACCCGGTTGAAGAGGGACAGGACCAAAGGAGTGGCGAGCAGAGGGAGATCCGGACAATCCACTGCGTCTTCGGATCAAGCGGTCCAGGGAAGACAGGGCAGCATCGCAACGTGAGCCCCCTGTCTGAGGTCAGGTGACCAAGCACCGCCTTGAAGAACAGGAGCCTTGGCTACCCGAGAGCCATGGCGAAAGAAAACAAGGGACAATTGTTAATTGAAGTATCAGAAGCAAATAGCTCAGGTGTTACCTTACATGTAAAACAAAAAGATCACCCTGTCCCCATTTGCCCCCCGAGTGCTAGGATGTCAGGTTTTAGGCTTTACCATCTGATAATAATGCTTCTATTGGGGATCATCATAATGATGTTTCTGTTTCCCTTCCCTTGTAGTGGTCGGTGGGCACGGAATAAGTTTCACCAGATGGTTAATAATATCTCCACAGAATTTAACCAAAGTAATTGTTGGGTGTGCCTACATGGCCCTTCACATCATGGACAGGGATGGCCAATTATAGTTTCTGCGACTTTGAACCTGATGGGGTGGAATGAAACAAAGGTGCATTTTGGGATAGGAACACCTGACAAAGCTCAGTTTTTGTTAAGACACGATAAGAAACCCATAGCAGCTCTATGTGTTCAAAATTTCCCCGATTCAGAGTGGGCCCCAATAATGAAATGGGAAGGAAACCTGAGTGATGGATATGGACGATTATCACTGGCAAGACGGATGAATGTGGGAAATTATGAATATTGTAATCTTACTATACACCTCAACAAGAGTGAACAATGTTCAGAATTAAGTTACCCATTCAGTTGTGGAGCCCGGAATCAAACCATTTTATTTGGTCAGGAAGGAAGTCGGACACCACTGGGGGCACTAAATAAGCAAATGAGGCCATCGGCCTCGCCAGCTACCTGGATAGGTGGACTGTCCCCAGGTATGTATTGGATATGTGGAAAGTGGGCTGGAAAGATTCTTCCCCCTATATGGAATGGAACATGCACTATAGGTACCATAATGCCAGGAGGGCTGGCTTATCACCCAAAGTTACAACCATTCACTGCATGGGACAGACAATTCGGTTGGCACAGATTTAAGAGAGCATATGATGTTAGCAAGGGATATGACCCGGACAACACGTATCTAACAGAGGGGGAAAGGTTCGTAGCTATTGGCATACCGGCCATAGGGATAGCCTGGAATGTGAAACAGTTGAGAAGATTATCATATCAGCTAGAAAGTCTTGCCAATACATCTGCAGAAGGTATAACAATCTTGCAGCGAGAGGTGGATTCCTTGGCTAATGTAGTTTTACAACATAAGATAGCCCTCGACTACTTATTAAGTAAGGAAGGAGGATTATGCATGTGGCTAAATACCACCTGCTGTTACTTCATAAATGAAAGTGGACGAATAGAAGAAAATGTGGAACAATTACATAAAATAGCAGAAACAGTAAAGAAAACATATAGCCTGGGAGGCTGGGATTGGTGGTCATGGTTAACTTCTTGGCTACCAGATTTTGGATGGTTAAAAGGTCTGTTTGTAACCATCCTGCTAATTCTGCTTATGGGAATCATTGTATGTACTTGCTTGCCTTGCTTGCTTAAATTTTTGCAAAATAGATTTGAAAGCATGCTTCAACTAGAGAGAAAAGTAATGTTGGCGCGCTTGACCTACCATAAAAATGACAGTGCCTCGTATCATAACTTACAAGAAAAAGGGGGGAATGAGAGGGTCAGTCTAACTGATCCAAGGGTGTCCCCTTGAGCCAGGGCATACTTAGCTCAGTTAGAAAAATAAGCTGAGTGGAAAAGTAAATGGCAAAGGCAGATTCTGTAAGTTATGTACGAAGCAAGTAGAAAAAGCAGAACTACTTTTAGCAGAACTACTTTTGCAAGCAGGAAATGTAACCAAGCTAGGCTAGACAGAGACAGTGAAAATGGTAAACCGCAGGTATGTTGCTGGGTAGAGATAACAGAATTTTATTGTGATTGGCTGAAACGCTGGGTGAATAATTCTAAAGGAAACTATAAATGACATGTACTTGAACAAGGAAGGGGGGGACAGGTTTTTCACCGTTAGGTGGCTGTTACCCCCACCAGCTGGTTAATAAACTTGGTTGGAATCATTAAAATTGGTCTGGTCTGAAACTCTTGCGCCTTCGATCCCCGGGATATGTTTGGGAACGCCTAATTCCCTTACAGTCTAATGATGATGTCATATAGAGATTGGGGACACAGGTATAGAGAATACTTTCAATTCTTTTTTCTTCCTTGACAAGAAAGGGTATCTCCATTAACTGTGACATACTGTTCACTGTGGCATTTGGGAACTTTTTTTATAAAAAAAATTATTTACACAGAAAATAAATCTGTTTCACACAGAAAAGAGTTTTGTGCACAAAAATAATTTTTTGTGCACAAATGTATTTTTTCAAAAAATAATCAAAAACACACAATCAGAATCCTGTCTAGTACAGAAAAAGCAATGATTCATCCTTGTGTGAAAGAAATAAAGATTTACATCCCTGCTATAGGCCTGTTACACATTCTTTTTTCTCTCTGCCCTATCCTTCCTAGCTCTCTAATGGAGGATGGGGAGGGGGAATCAGGGGTATGGCTGCCCAGGTAAGAAGGTGTATCTACACTATAAAGTGACACCACTTTAAATGCCATAGCTCCATTCTTTGGCATCCTGGGATTAGTAGTGTTACAAGGCTTTTGCCTTCTCTGCCAAAGAGTGCTGGTGCCTCACAAAATTACAGATCCCAAGAATCCATAGGACAGAATCATGGCAGTTAAAGTGATGTTAAACTGCATTGTTTCTATAATGTAGGTACACCCAGGAAGAATACTAGGTATTAAGGGGATACGTATATTCATTTTCTAAACGAGGAATAAACAGAGCATCTAGAGTCCTCTGTGTTTCCTAAAGGAATTTCAATTTGCACTAACCACTGCCAGTTCAAAAATACAGTATGGTTTGAGGCAGCACTAGAGGCAAAAGAAACTACAGATCAAAAACAGACCAAAAACAATACCAGATTCCCCCCCCCCCCTCCAGTTTTCTGGGAGAAAAGCAAACCATGGAAGACAAAGTGTTTAAATTCTGATAACATAGCAAGGGTCTGTGGTACATTTGCAGGGTGGTGGTGGGGGTTTTTTTGGGGGGGGGGGCAATTTCTGCAACAACATTCAGGCAGCCTGCATGAGCATAATCCTCATAACTCATGATGTACAAATGAACAGATTTCAGCAGGTCACAAACTTTTATTTGGTCCATTATCTACAACACATGCTCTCTGGATGTTTTTCTTATCTTATTTGACAGTAGTGGTGGTTTAAGGGCAGAAGATAACAATTTCCCACAAGGCAGACTAATATGAAGCCACTTAAACACATTTGTACATGCAAAAATGTGGTTCTCTTTTCGCTGCAATTTTTCCACCACCATCCATCACTGTCAAAAAACCACAATATTTTACATAAGCATCTCTGTAAATTTCAAAGGTAGCAGAGACTGCTTGCTTGCCCACAGATTTCCTAAATACAAAACAGTCCACCATCTTGAAGAAACAGAAAAGTCAGAAACAGGAGAAAGCGGATACGAATGGATTCTATGGTAGACGTCACTTGGATCTCTTCTAGTAACTAATCACCAGGGTTCCTGTGTTTTCTGTTCTAGACTTAGAATACAAAATTCTAAAACTGAACAGTTGATTTGCACAAAGTCCTTGTCAACGTTAACCAATCAATGCCAATATATTACCTGTGAGGAACTGCTGAGATTAGGTAAAGACCAGTTAGGGTCTGAGTGGTTGAAGCATTGGACAATGACTCTGGAAACTAGGCTTTGAACCCCCATTCAGCCATGGAAACCCACTGGGCAAATCACAAATTCCCAGCCTCAGAAAACCCTTGATAGGTTCACCTTACAGTCACCATAAGTTGGAAATGACTTGAAAGCACAGAGCAACAACAATCTAAAGTACAGAACACTTTCTTTCTCTCTTTCTCTTACTTGCTGCTCTTAACCAGTTGAGGGGGGTAGTGGAAATCCTTGTAGATCTAGTGTGGATCCCCCAGAGATATATCAGGAGATCTTGACTGAACTTCTTCTGCCTCCATTCTAAACAATCTTGCACTTGACTCTGTATAATGGCCATATTCTAAACAGGGACAGTTTAAATTTTGAGAGGGAGAAATATATTTAGTGGTTATGAGAATACTGACAGCTTGTTCTGAGGCAAGAGGACATCCTTTATAAATATAAATATAAATATACCCCACTGCTATTGTCATGTTTTCATTTTCTGCTCTTTTTTATGTAGGTATTCATGTACCTTCTTGCCCAGAATACATTATAGGACAGTTACAGCTTTTCTGGATAGGCTTTATTTTCACCAGATGTTGTGTTTTCTTGAGTACTGTGAAAGGGTTGAACACCATTCAACTAATGAATGAGACTGAACTTTTAAGAAAAAATATTAGTATCCCTAGGTGTCTGAAATCTTTCCCTTCCCTGCTTTAGGAAGCTGGCACCCATCTCTCTTTGACTAGCAAGAGAATCAGAGAAACAGTAAGTTGACAGATTTGAATCTGGAGACAGAGATAGGAACAAAGAGCTGTGGGCTTGGTGTAGATATCTAGGCACATCAAAGCCACATGGAAATCTCTAGTGATAAACAAGTCAGACAGATAGATGTGACTGGTTTCCTATCCTTCCTCACAGATGCCTAGGACACATATCAAACTCAATATAATAACATATCCATTCATAAAATATCAAAATAGGTTCAGCTGAAAACACTTAAATCACTGCTCTAAAATTACAGTATCAGCAGCTCTTTGGAAATAGGGGGAAGGATCCTCAGTTTTGCTGTCTGATAAATTTACTAGTACAGTTGTCATAGCTATTAGAGGGGAGAGGGGTCAAACATGAGCACTTTGATTTTCTTTGTTCACTTTTGCAATATTTGACTGTTGGGAATCCACCTTCTATTTGCCTCAGAAGATTTGTTTCTGAGTAGACAGGCATAGCATTGCCCTGTAACTCCTGGGCTAGCTATTGCTATGTACAACTTGAAAGTAACTGTAACTCAGCTCTTAAGTACAAAGAGAGGATATACAGCATCAGCATGGAATAAAACACCCTGTTGAAGCAGCCACCTCAACAGCCAGTTAGTTGTGGGTTCACCACTGGGCTCAGTTGAACACAGAGTGGATTGTCAGCCTTTGCCAAAGATATGCAACTGTCTCCACCATCACTTCCAAAAAGGAGGAGGAGGAGAATGAAGAAGAAGAAAGGGCTAGTCATGGGCAGGCAGGGACCCTGGGAATGCACAGCCTCCACTGCTGCCATGTTTCCTCCACCACCTCCGAGTCACATCCCTTTCTTGCTTGCCTAGGAGTCCTGGAAAAGACTAGTAGGGGCAGCAGCAGTTCACCCCCACCATGACAGAGGTGGCCTGGCTAGTGGAAGGGGACAGCCAGGGGTTGACAGCATGTGTTACCAATCCTAGTGACACAAACCCTAGTGATGCCACTGACCATAGCTCAGTGCTTTGCAGTTTCAGTCCCTAGTCTCTCTAGACAGGGCTGTCAAAGACTGATGCCTGAGGGCCTGGAGAGCTGACAAATAATTATGTAGACTAAGGATGGGAAGCTTCTTGAAATACAACTCCCATCATCCCTGATAACTGACAGTTCTGTTTGGGACTGATGAGAACCTAAATCCAGCATGATCCAGAGGGCTGTATGCTCACCACTTCTTGTGCAGACAACAGTGAGCTAGATGGATGAATATTTTGTTTTTGTATAATTTGTATGATTTCGTGTGTTCCACTTTGGATCAGTATGGAAAGATTACTTTGAAGGTGAGGTCCAATGACTAATAATTAGATACCAACACGTGAAGTATCCTCCAAATCCTGGCTGCTTTAAGAACATGGCCCAGACATAAGGTTCCATATGATTGTTCCATCAACTTGAAGACACCTCAGTAACTATCCCCAAAACAGCCATAATGGATGTATCTCAATTTTACCTCCTTTTAAACATTCATGATATGTTTAAATGGTATCAAAGGGAGACAAATGAATTGTGATTTCCTGATGTCAGTGATAGATACAATGCCACAAATTTGTAGCACAGATGAAAAAACTTTTCTCTCCCTTCAGTCCCATATTTTATTAAATGGTTTTAAAATGTAGCTTCATATGAATTACTGAATACTAAAACATATGTTTTCAAAAGAGTCTGTCTCAGTCTAGCATAGCAGTTGAAAGTTAATTATTAGGAATACAGCTCTCAGAATTCTCACCCAGGGGTTTCTAGGAGTTGTAGTCTCCCAAAGTAACATTTCCAGGTTCTCTTTGTGAGTAATACACTGCCCACTGTGGACTGCTCCACATGTGGAGTTTGACCAAAGCAGCTTTATTGATTCTTTGACAAGTATGTACATATTTTCATTTTCTTATTGTGTGTGTGTGTGTATCTGGCTTTTCTTCGCTAACGAAGATTCAGGAAGGACTCATCCCACTACAAACACATTGATGACTAAAAAGGCTGATCCGAGATAAACAAGTCCAGTTACAGAAAGCACAGCAGAAAGTCTCCTTGGGTGATGTTACCAAGTTGTGGTTCTTTCTGTGTTGTCTTTTCTCTTCGAGACTTGTTCTCTAAAGAGGCTGCAGCATTGTGGATAGTGCATCTCCATGCCTCCCGATGTGAAGCCAGAGCAGACAACATTGTTGGTGATCAATTTGGCTGAGCTTGAGATACTGTTTCAGGGAGTCCTTGTATCTCTTCTTTGGACTTATATATAGTGGAATTACATAACACTCAACTGGCAAAGGCTCTTGGGATGGATTACAATCATAATTTTAAAGTCACAAATCTAGCAGTTAATAAAACAACAACCAAAACAAATAAATCAGCCACTTCCAATTTTGAAATCTTAAAAGCTGTAGAAGTTTAAAAGCAAGCAATAAAACTCAGTATAAGAACAAATTGATGATTAAACGCCTGCCAGAAGAGGAATAGCTGGATAGCTAAATGAATAATGTAATGAGGATACCAGGAAAAGCTGCCTAGGGATGTTGTTACACAGATGGGGGGTTACTACAGAGAAACCTTTTTATTTGTTGGACAAGGTAGCTGATGTTGCAGTGAAATGATGAACCATTTAGAATCATAAAATCATATAGTTGGAAGATACCACAAGGGCCATCCAGTCCAACCCCCTGCTATGCAGGAACTCTCCATCAAAGCATCCCCGACAGATGGCCATCCAGCCTCTGCTTAAAGACCTCCAAGGAAGAAGTCTCCACCACACTCCAAGGGAGTGTGTTCCACTGTCAAACAGCCCTTACTGTCAGGAAGTTCCTCCTAATGTTGAGGTTGAATCTCCTTTCCTGTATCTTGCATCCATTGTTCCAGGTCCTGTTTTCTGGAGCAGCAGAAAACAAGCTTGCTCCCTCTTCAATGTGACATCCCTTCAGATACTTAAGCAGGGCTATCATATCACCTCTTAATCTTCTCTTCTCCAGGCTAAACATTCCCAGCTCCCTAAGTCTTTCTTTATAAGGCATGATTTCCAGCCCTTTCACCATTTTAGTCGTCCTCCTTTGGACACGCTCCAGTTTCTCTACATCCTTTTGGAATTGTGGTGCCCAGAACTGGACATGGTATTCCAGGTGGAGCCTGACCAAAGCAGTATAGAGTGGCACTATTACTTCCCTTGATCTAAAAACTATACTTCTTTTGATGCAGCCTAAAATTGCATTGGCCTTTTTAGCTGCTGCAACCCACTGTTGACTCATGTTCAACTTGTGGTCTACTTGGACTCCTAGATTCCTTTCACATGTGGTCTCATTCAGCCAGGTGACCTCCGTCCTATATCTGTGAATTTCCCATTTGATTGAAGCTACCATAGAATAATTTGACACAGCCTCCAAGTGATGGTCTCTGTAGCTGCCAGTCACACCATTGTGACATATCCTCCAGCTTGACTGATTTGGAAGGGACAATCCTGATCAATTTTCTGTTGTTCCATTTTTTAAAACTCTAGCCAGTGGAGTTAGTGGAGCAGGTGAATTGTATGATCACTGCAACCACTCCCAATTAACACTCTAGCTGTAGCATTGGAGTCATGGGGAGGTGAGAGGGGTTCAGACCGCACCGGGTGACACCCCAGTGGAAGGGTGGCACCTGGTTGGGCCCTCCTCCCCCTTGGAGCAGGAGGGGCAAACACCCTTCCTGGCTTCTCCATCTCAGGACTGCCTTCCTGGGAGGAAGCCCAGCAATGGAGGAGCAAGAGAGGTGAATGTGTGCCCTTTCTGGGTGACACCCTCCACACCAAGTGATCCTGTCTAGTGATACCATTGAGCTGTAGTTCTTTGTAACAAATTTCTAAACACTCTTCAAAGGCAGCTCCAGATACTGTACAAACAAATATGATGTTACCAGGGCATTTGTCATCTTGGTTTCTCCAGGAACAGACACAGTTGATGCATAAGCTTTGCAAAAACACTCCTGGATGCTGCAGAAACCTGGACCTATCGGTTCAAGGTTGAATCCAGGAGTAAACTGCACACCTGCATCTTAAGGGGAGTGTAACTTCATCAATCACAGGCTTTATCCCTATTCCCTGATCTGCCTTTCAACTGACCAGGAGCACCACGTCCTGTTTCGATTAAGCTTCAATTTGTTTACACTCATCCAATCCATTACTGATGCCATACACTGATTGAGAAGAAAAATTGATTCCATGGAGTTAGGCTGAAAAGGGAAAGAGACTTGGGTGTGTCATGGTATGAGGTGTATAAATTAATGGTGGCAACAAGAACACAGACATGCTGAAGTGTGCATGTTCATGTTGCTGCCATTTAATAATATGGGGCATGTTAATCCACATAAGGATCTGAAGGGCCCACTATACAATAGTTAGTGTCCAGGACTTTAAAACATGTTTGCCTTTAAAACATTTCTGATTTGTGGCCACCCTAAGATGAGAAAATCACAGGGTTTTCTTAGCAAGATTTGTTCATAGATGTTTGCCATTGGCTTTCCCTGAGGTTGCAGGAGTGTGACTTGCACAACTTCCAGGAGATTTCTTTGACAGGTAGAGGTTTGAACCCTGGTCTCCTAGAGCTGTAATCCAGCATTCAAACCACTACACTGGCTCTTGAGGCTAGGTACAGTGAAACAGTTAAAAAAAAACAACACTTTTGACTATACAGTAACATCAACTACTATGGTGGCTGGCTTCAGGTATACATGTAATGTCTAGTCTTTTAAAAGAAATAGTCTGAGCTCTGATTCCACGAGGATTAATGGCATTCTGAGATTAGGCAGGGCAAAAGCCAAAAGTGGTTTGAGCTAGCTGGGGTCTGTTCTCACCACACAATTATAGCACTATTTATTTCACTTTAAGTGCCATGATTCCATCCGCTGGAATCCTGGAATTTGCAGTTTGCCAATACACTTGAGCTCTCTGGCTGAGAATGGCCCTTCCTAAACTATCACTCTCAGGAATCCATAGAGTCGAAATGTGATGGAATAATAGTGCTATAATTCTATAGTGTGAACAGGCCCTGGTTTCCTTCCATTCTGCCAGAAGGCACAGATTGTTCTTGTCAGTCGTCTAGAATAACATTTGCAGAGGGCTTTTGAAATTAGGCTGAGAGCTGCCCAGCTGTGTTTTATATAATAAGCTATACACTTCCTCATGTTTAGCTGCACACATCTGTTCCTTCTGTGCTCCTGAATTGTACCTTCAAGGCCATTGTCATCTTCATAACTCTTCTCCCTGTCCTTTCCATGTTGCCTTTGTCTTAATGAATGTGTTCTAGAGAACTACATAAAACACTTTAGTCGAGCTCTGAATGGAGCAAAACAATTTTATACTGTGCCATAATATTTCCATTGATACATCCTTCTGTGGCATTTGCCCACTGGCATAAAAGTTACAATATACAATGTAAGTTCTTTCCGGCCTTTCAATGTATTTCTTTCCATTGTGCCTTTGCTATGTGTTAAATTAAAAAATAATGCTGCTAGTGCTCCAGGCAGAAGTAAATTAGGAATAAAGCCAGCAAGTTTCTCTTTCAGGAAACACTGGTTTTATTTGCTATAGTCGCAAGGTATGTGTGTGGGTGTGTATTCCTAATAGCAGATATGCTATTTCAGATTTTTTTTAAGTCTTAAATTTGCTTCACCTATAAACAATGGATAGCATTCTGGTGTTATTACCTTCCAAATTTTCTTTTAACTAGGTACCTTCAGGCTATGTTATGGCTGGTTGTTTTGGATCAGTATGACAAATCCAGGCTTCCTCTGCATACTTCTTCCTACCAATAGCACACAGCATGTGTCCTTATTTCAATAAGCTTTATGTAATTTTTTTCGGTATTTCTGTCCCTCTAGTTCCTCATTTGTATTTCCTGTCATTCAAACTATTCCCAGTTCTCATTCTCCAGTAGACATACATATCTGCTCCAAAGCCATGTATATGTGTGTGAATGTGCATGCATGTGTTCTTACTGCCAAACATCTATTTTGCTTCTGTCATAAGTATCATTCTGTGACAAACACATTTCTCTTTTCTGTTGGAATGTTTGTGAGGCTTCTGTAACATCACATAGGAGTAGGGATAGGACGTAACCTCTTTTTAACCCATAGCGTATTTTTGTATTTATCTTATTAGGACTTCAAGGGGGGAAAACCCTAAACTATTACTTAGGAAATTTATTTAGGAAATGTAAACTTTGTATCTCGATACAGTCAGCCAAAGCAGCTTATGTTATTCAGCCAAATACACACCAATGAAAACAAATAATTAAACTATAAACTACAGGTTGAATCTTCCTTATCTGAAATGCTTTGGGCCAGAAGTTTTTGGGATTTCAGCATTTTTTGGATTTTGGAATACCTGTATTTGCATTTATGTACCTAATGAGATAGTGTGGAGATAAGACCCAAGTCTAAACACAAGATTAATGTATGTTTTATATCACCTTATGCACATAGCCCGAAGGTAATATTATACAATATTTTAAATAATTTTGTGTACTATCTCAGCTCCCCACGAAAAAGGTTTTAGTATTTGAAATATTTTGGATCGCTGAATTCTGGATAAGGGAGACTCAACCGGTGTTATGATAAAGGGACAGCAGATAAAAAATTCATACAGTTTGTAAGAGTATCAAAATATTAGCAACACAGTGGAATAGTGACAGTAAAATGTCTGCTATATAAAAAAGATTTTAACATGATGGGTAAAAATAATCAAGGGGTTGAGAAGGTCATTTGGTTATAATGTTCAACTAGTACAATGGGAAAGAATGTGGTTGAAAGCTTTGAAGTTCACCTTGTGGGATGATCTCAAAGAAAATTTTTCCAAGATGATATACCATTGGAAGTGTGAACATCAGACAGGTACTTTTTATCATATGTGGTGGACTTGTGATAGAGCAAGAAAGTACAATGGCTCCTTACTATCAAGAGGGGGTTCATCCCAGCACCCCATCCCACCCCACCCGTAGGTGGGGAAAATGCTGAAACTCAAGCCCATATTAGTCAATGGTCAGTGATATGCTTACATTCATGTCAGCACACTTATGGGCTCACACTGCCATTAGCTAATATGGGGCTAGGAGATCCACGGGAACTCCAATTCATGAAAGGTAAGCTCATTGATATGGCGGCCCCACTGTATTGACAGTTGATACATGGTGAGAGCCAGAAGATTCTGGAAATAAAATTACAGTTACAATTAGAATTGTTTTTACTGAGACTGTTAGATGAACAGATGAAGGAGAAGGATGGAAAATTATTACATTATTACTGCAGCAAGAACGTTGTATCATCAGAAATGGAAGAACACCAAAATACCAACTCCAAAGACGTGGGTAATGAAATTAGCAGAAATAAATAAATTATCTACTCTATGGAGGAAATCCATGAGGCTTTTCATGAGACAGGTAACCTTTGAGTTGTCTACTTACAAGAACAGAAGAACAGGATGCCTTGACTATTGTAATAGTTTACTGGCAGGTTCATCTCCCTGCTTGCCCATGGCTTTTATCCAGAATAATACCATTCAGGTTGTTTTAAACTTTCCTAAATACTCTAATGTCTCAGTTCCTTGTAGATCCTTCAGTTGCCTACCATTTTGAGGATCTTACTCATTTTCACAAAGCGTTAAAAACTGTCTTCTTCAATTCATTGGATTAAGTTGCTGAGTGTGCCTAAGGCTGCCTTGACAAACAGCAATGGTGGGGTGGTGGTGATTTTATTTTTTTGTTATGATAGTGTCTGGCTGATTGTTTTGTCTTTGAAGGGACATCATATTGAGGAGGGAGCAAGCTTGTTTTCTTCTGCTCCAGAGACTAGAACGCGGAACAATGGATGCAAGCTACAGGAAAAGAGATTCCACCTCGAGGAACTTCCTGACAGTGAGGGCTGTTCGACAGTGGAACACACTCCCTTGGAGTGTGGTGGAGTCTCTTTCCTTGAAGGTCTTTAAGCAGAAGCTGGCCATCTGTTGGGAATGCTTTGATTGGGAGTTCCTGAATGGCAGGGGGTTGGACTGGATGGCACTTGTAGTCTCTTCCATATGATTCTATGATTTTAAATGTCCTTTGTGTTCTGTCCTTTGGTGAATGGGGCATTATAAATAGATGATGATGATGATGATGATGATGATGATTATTTTAATTGTGGCTTTTGGAAACTAGTGGAAACAGTTGAATGGTAGAAGCATGAATTATTGATAGCTGGAGAAGTAAAACTCTAGTTTATGTATAACCATTGGTAGGAAAGCTGAGAGTAAAACTTGCATTATTTTTCTTTCTTTTTCTTTCTGTATTTTCTCTTATACTATTTTTTCTTTCAATGAAAAGTGAAGAAAGGACTGTGTCTCTCTCTCCTAAGTAGTCACTGAAGAAGGTTCCTCTCACAGACATCTGGGCCATTTGTATCTCTATTGCTGAGATATAGAACAACACCTCCCTAGTAGACGGGCAGGTTCAGATGGAAAGGTATAGTCTTTTACCTAGCCTGGTCTTATACTGGTTAGGGCTTTAAAGACAGTAAGTGGTGCTTTAAATTGAGCATGGAAGTGTGGAAGCCAATAAAAAAAAAGATGTTGATGCAACCAGGGAGTAATGTGATCCAGATAACTGGATCTGGTCAATATATTATTTCTTGCTTTTTTAGACCTGCTAAAGTTTCCAAACACCCTTAAAAGGCAGCTCTACACAGAGCACTTTGCAGTGTCTCCAGTCTTGATGTAACTAGGACAAGTGTCACCACTAATATAATAAGTGAAGCAGTCAGCTTCAATGGACATTTATAACACATAGAGATGCAGTTGCATCCACTGTACTGCCTGCAGGCAGTGTGCGTTGTACTGAATTGTAAAATCCAGGGAGCAGTGTTTTATTACTTTTGTATCACATTTTGTATTCAAGGATCTTAGTGAACATGGAAGAGTTCTCAGTCCACAAGCAGCACTACATTTTGGGGGCTGACTCATAAGCATAAAATACATTATGCAAGCTTTCGAAGCTTCAGTGGCTTGTTCATCAGGCAAATCATGCAGGAGAGAAATGGTGATGATGTTAGTGTCCCAAGCCTACATTTTGTCTGAGATGTTGTCAGTTAAGATGGTGTTCAAGGATTTCAGTGCAGGAAAAGGCCATTCGTCTTATTGGCCATGTGAGGACTAGAGACAAAAAGCAATAAAAGACAGATAATAAAATTTCAACTCCTATTAGTGCTGCCTTCTTCGGGCAGCTACATGACTCTGACCTGGAACTATCAGGCCAGAGTCTCTGTGAGGACAATAATTTAGATTTCTTGTTGCTTGTTAGTATCCAACCATCTTGTCTGTTATTTCAGCCTATCATCTTGTCAGCATCCTGCTCCTGTTCAGATGGATGCCTCAGTTTCAACCCTGGTTGATGAATTATTTTTGTTCTACTTAGCTCCTACTTTCATTGCATGATGAATCTCACACCAAGGCTCCTGGCTACACCATACCCTCCAACTGTCCTGATTTGGCAGGGACAGTCCTGATTAATCCCTTGATATCCTATTTTTTCAGCTGCTGTTGAAAATGTCACAGTTTCTCTCTTGGCCTCTCACTTTCTTCCTTTGTCATCAACTTTTACTTCTGTTGCTGTAAACTGAGTTTGAAGTGTGAAAGTGGTTTGCACTCAGGGCTTTATCAGACAAGGCCCTGCTCCTCAGAGGGGTGCATGTGTCTGCTTTCTAGTATTACCTAATTTGCAAGGGGTTCCAAGAGGCCAGTTCCCTGATAGCAGGTACCCATATTTGAATCTGTCTTGGCTGCCTGTTGTTTGGCATTCTGACAAGAAAAAGAGAAAGGCTGCTTTGTGAGTCAGTTTCCTTGGGATAAGAGAACAATATCTTTGGTTGTCTTTATTTTTTTTAAAAAAATCAGAATCTTTGGCAGATGTTGAGAAAGCACAACAGGGATGCTGCAGCAAAAGTGGGTCATTTTTCATCCCAAGGCTCATTATAAAGCATTCAGAATACACATCCATTTCCGAAGGCTACACCAGAGATGGACAAAGTGCAGCCCTGCAGGCATTCTTGGGCTGCATTTACCATCAGACCTAGCTAACATACCAGTAGCTAAGAGTGAAGAATGGTGCGAGTTGGTGCCCAGAAATAATGGGAGGGTTACACCTTGTTCACCCCGGACACAAAATCAAAC
Organism: Urosaurus nigricauda; assembly: GCA_034509955.1. NCBI lineage: Eukaryota > Metazoa > Chordata > Lepidosauria > Squamata > Phrynosomatidae > Urosaurus > Urosaurus nigricauda. The sequence continues at coordinate 350,650,025 of JAOEGL010000001.1, read as the reverse complement.
AAGTTCAAAAGGTCTCTATGGTCCAAATAAAATAAAATAAAATAAAAAAATGCAGAAATAATCCAGTCTGAGACTTCTTAACTGTCCTGGCTCAATGCTAGGTGATTCTGGAAATAGTAGTTTTCAATAGTTTTGTGAGTCTTTTAACCTTCTTTGTCAAAGAGCTCTGGTACTACAATAAACAATAATTCCCAGGGTCCCTAACACTGAGCCAGTGCAATTTAAGCGGCCATGAACTGGATTATTTCTGCAGTATGTTTTGGACTTTACTGCAAATGGTGTTGAATCCAGCAATGGGGTTGCTTTTATGGTGTCCTTGACCTGCTTAACTGATGGAAGTTGACAGGACATCCAGATTATGTCATCTTCAGTTTGTAACTTTCCTGTGACTTCTTGACACTTCTTCCATTTTTTTTTCTTGCCAGAGAAAGTCTATGGAGGAAGAAAAGATGGAACAGTTGCACAATTTTTGACTGGAAGTTGTTTGTGTGAAAGCACCGAGTATTGAAACCTAGTTACCTAGACCATGGAAAGAGAGGACCTTATCTCCAGAATTATTTCCTTGCCTGGTATAGGTATATGTAGGTGTGTAGGGATGTGTGTGTGAGAGAGAGAGAAAGAGAGAGAGAGAGAACTGTTAAAGCTACAATAGGGACACATGACTGATATAGAAATCTGTATTCAAAGAATATAATTTTCATCTTCAACAAAGATGGAGGATATACAAGCTCTGGCACAGAGGTTGTGAGTAATTTATGAGTGCTGAGGAATAGTACATGTTGCAGCAATGGATTAATCCTGCTCTTCCTTTTCGACTATTGAGGCTTTCAGGCAGAACATTTCCATTTCCTTTGAAACCTCTGCAACACCCAAGACTTTCTTCTTATTATTATTTTTAGACTGGCAGTTCTTGTCCAAACTTTGGGCTTATCCACACATCTGCACATTCTGGTGGCCTGGAATTTTTGCATCTTGCTTATGCAGTTTCAAGTGTTACTTTCTCCAAATGTATTATTTCCTTGTATATCTTGTTTTGATTTTATTTATTTATATCCCGCCTCTCTCACAAATGGGAGCCAAGGCTGCTCATAATATTCCTTAAAACAAGGTACAGTATATGTATTATGAATATGATTGCTCAAGAAAAACTGTTCCCCTCAAGATGTTTTCTGGTTCTTTGGGCACATTCAATATCTCCTCTTTGCACTGTTGTCCTGTCCTATTTGGCATCCAGGTTCTTACACGCAAACAAATTTTCCATGTTACAGTACTCAGGGCTATAAAGATTTTCTCCTCTTTTGATGTTGCTTCTCCACAGTGATCTATGGCTGTTCTTGTGTTAGATTTGATTTCATTGTCTACTGCACAAGTACCTGCACAGACTTTATGTCATGTTAACTGTAGCAGCTTTAGGAGTAACGTATATAGCAGAGAGCCTACCATCAATGATGCAGCTACTATGGGTTCATTAAGTGATGATGAAGATGAGTAGAACTGCAGCTCTTAAGACTCCCATAGAACAAACCCCTTTTGAAGCATGAAGGAGCCACTTACTACTAAGGGCTATTCGACAGTGGAACACACTCCCTCAGAGTGTGGTGGAGTCTCCTTCCTTAGGGGTCTTTAAGCAGAGGCTGGATGGCCATCTGTCAGGGATGCTTTGATTTGGAGTTCCTGCATGGCAGGGGGTTAGACTGGATGGCCCTTGTGGTCTCTTCCAACTCTATGATTCTATGATTCTATGATTCTACAGAAGACAACCTGGACATCCAAACATTTACTGATTCCTTACAGACATCAGCAGTGAAGAAACTGGAATCCAACTGGAAGAAGAGAATCATCCCTTTCGAAACTTCATATATCCCCTATGTGCACACCCCATCAACATACAGCCAAAGCCTGAACGATGCCAGATATTCCACTCATAGGCTGCTGAGTGCAAAAGGAACTGACAGCCAAAGACCCTCCAGATCACTGAATGGAGAGGAGCCAGAAGATAGGCTGTCAAGGAAGAGGCCAGAAGAAGCTATTTGAATTGCTTTAACATTTGATGGGGATCAGATTCTGAATTTTGTTAAAATAATGACAAGTTCTCTTGGCTGCTGGCATAGGTAGCTTCAACTTACTTTGTGGCTGTTTCTTCCTGCTGCCATTGTCTGATATCCCTTGGATTAGGACCTGCACTTTGAACTTGCTTATTGGACCCTATAAATTTTGTGGTCTATGGAAATGCCAATTGTGTAAATGACAAGTGCATCATATGGGTGACTAAGCACTGATAATTGGATGTCCATATGAAGAACATCTTCTTGGGTTTTTTTTTAAACTGGGGTTAGGCCTTTATATATGGATTTCTGTCAATGTGGTTCCCAGAGGTTTTTGTTGGCTTGGTCATCTGTTTGGTTTTCCTCCTCTCCAATGTACAGACAGAGTCCTTGTTAAGGACCAGGGTTTCCCTCTCCAGTATGATGCCATGATGGCTTTTACATGCTGTGTACATTGGTTCTTCTGTTTTCTATCTTCTGTTTTGTGTGTATGGACATATTAGTTTGATACTGGTATGTCAAAATGAGTTTGAGGAGGATTCTTTTGATATACTAGGTTTGGATAATTTCAGTTCACACCAATCAAAAATTATTTGAAAACACACTCATGCTTGAGTACAGAAAAACAAGTTTACCTTTAATAGCATTTTTATTTCAAAATTGATATGAATTATAATCACATAGTACAATTATTGCCTATTTATTCCTTGTCAGTGTAATTACAGGAAAAATGAATTTTTGAAAGCTTATTGTTCATTATTCAGTAGGCATTATTGGATTGCAGAGCACATAATAATGAAATGAAAAGATCAGTTTCTTTTATTAATTTTATTTCTCACATCCATCTTTACTAATTTGAAAAGTTCTGGATTTCCCCAAAGCAAAACTCTTATGCAATAAAGACAAGAATCCCTGTGATTTCTCTAGCTCTTAGCATGTAACTGTTCTTGAGCAAAGTGATAATGCATCAGCATTAAGTGCACATCAAGGAGAAAGTTACTATAAGCATGAGCATAAGTGGAGAATATGAGCACCTACAATTAAAAAAGATATCCAGAGGAAAGGAAAAAGTGAAGAAAAAATCTAAATGTACAATGAAACATAAAGGGAAATATATTTTCATTTATCACACTCTTGCTCCACCCCTTCCTCTCATGCTTTCCAGCAAACCATAAGTGCTTGTGTGATTAACAGGTACCTTTGAAATAAATCATGGATCTTAAGAAGAGTGGAGAAAAATTGTAATGGACTATTAACAGTTTTGAATTGACCACTTAGAGAAGGCAACGAACTCTGTTGATTCTTAGCAAAACAATCTGCAACACTCTTCCTTAACCTGACTCCCTATAGAATGATGTATTGGACTGGAACTCACATAATTGGAAAACTCGCCATATTGGTGGATGATAGGAGCTGTAGTCCAGCATGTTTGGAGAGGACTAGTTTGAGGACAATTGGTCAACAAGAATGGCCACCAACCTTTATATTTTCAGTATGGTACTGTGCCTCCAGTACATTACATCTGGCAATGTGCCTCCATTGAAGCACTGATGCTCAAGTGGTTTGAGGTCTTCAGATGGAGGGAGCAGAGCAGGACCACACTGCTTGAAAAATGGAGACAAATTTTCTTGGGAGACAAATTCTCCTGGGCATTCTCCAGAGGTCTGGGGGATTATGTTGGCTCCCTGCATCCAGCTGCTAAAACATGGCCAGCTATCGCCTGGCTATCTCCTGGATCTCTGGAGAAAGCCCAGAAGATCTTGGAAAGATTCCTGTGGCCAGCTGCTGAAACAGAGTCATCCACTCTCTGGTCATCCCCCATCTTCCCCAGCTACTAAATGAATAGGGGGTGGCATTCCAGTGCTAAATCATTAGGTTAAGAGCACAGGGGTCATTGTGGACAGAGGCGCTGAATACCTCCATCTGTAACATCCATTAATAGACATTGTTTTAGTGCACCTTCAAGTCATTTCCAACTTATAGCCAGTGGCATACTGGATTTGTTTTACACATAGTACAGATCCATTTTTAACACCCCAGCCCAACAAAATTGAGAGAGCATGACTTGCCCAAGGTCACCCAGTGGATTTCCATGGCCAAGCAAGGATTTGAACCCACGTTTCCAGAGTCATACCCCAATGTTCATAGCCCAATGGCATGGAACTGGATGGCCCCTGTGGTCTCTTCCAACTCTATGATTCTATGATTCTAAGGCCTGGCTTTTTTCTTCGGTCTTTTATTAATTCCTCATAGTCAACAAATTTGAACTGCAGAGATTAGGGGCCTGTCCAGGTCCCATAGGCTTTGCATATTTCTTAAGTGTAAAGCCACACAAACCACATTCTCTTATCTTTTATTCAGACCAAACATCTGAATGAATGGACCCAAAGAACAATGAATTCTTATAACTCATTACAAACACAGGCACAGTTCAACTTGTGTTTTATTCTGAATACAAATTTGTATTCTTCTCTTCTGTAATGCAGAGTTTTGAATGGGAGATGATTTATTGAAACCAACCAATTTCCTCCTTGGTGAATGAATATAAACATTAATATAGCAATTACCTGTAGAGCTTGGAAGTAACTGGTTGATCAACTTTTAAATGATAATTTCTTTGGAATTTTGCCCGGATCACTAGATTCTTCAATTAAAAATTAAAAATAAGCTCTGGATTATGAGGTCATTAGAATTGGTTGAAATTTGTTAGGCTGCTTCTTTTTCATTCTAGATTCAGTAAAAGAAGACTGTTTGCTGGCTCAGGAGAAGTATTAGAACTGGAAGAAATATTTCAAATAGTTCTGTTGTAAGACAGGTTAATCTGGAGGACAGAAGGGAGAGAGACTGGGGAAGAAAGATAACAAAAGAAATAGCATAAGTCATAACATCAATCAAAGAATGGAAAAGAAGAAGAAAAAAGACTTGTGAAGGAATGGAGAGTGGGGAAGAGTGATTTATTTTGAGTAGAAGACTCACATGCAGGCAGGGACCTTTCAGCACATCAACCCTAAAAAGGAGGTGTTCTATACATGGGTCTCTATTGATTATATTCTGGACAAGTTACAGAGTCTGTCAAAAAATTCTTATTAAGAATCCTCCATCCTCAATTCACTGACTGATCTCTGTGCTAGAGAGAGCACCTACAACAGTGCTGGGACTGAGGGAAATCCCTTCCCCAAGATCTTAAAGCTCAAGCTCTTGGATCATGGGCTGCAGTTCCATGAGGAGGGACTTCTGGCAAGGGATGGACTGCATCTCACGCCAGTTGGCAAAAACGTTTTTGCCAACAGTCTGAAGAATCTGATCAGGAGGGCTTTAAACTGAGTTATGTGGGGGAGGGAGACATTATACTGGAAGGCAAAAGGGATGGAGAGAATAGTCCAAGTGGCATAGAGGGAACAAGGCAAACAGTGCAAGGACCCAACAGTAGGAGGCAAAAAAATGTGCAAAAGCAGCAAGTAAAGAGGACACATGGTCTTAAATGCCTCTCCACGAATGCACAGAGTATGGGAAATAAGCAGGATGAACTTGAACTCCTAGCACAACAAGGGAAATATGATATAATAGGCATCACTGAAACCTGGTGGGATGAGTCTCATGATTGGAATGTAGAAATAGAGGGGTATAACCTTTTTAAGAGAAACAGGCCAAGCAGGAAAGGAGGAGGAATAGCATTATATGTCAGGGATATTTACACCAGTGAAGAGATGCAGGAAGTCAATACTGGAAGCCAGGTGGAGAGCATCTGGATAAAAATTAAAGGAGAGGGAAATAACAGGGATGTTACTGTGGGAGTCTACTACAGACCCCCGACTCAGGCAGAGGAATTGGATGATGCCTTTCTAGAACAGATAATCACATACTCAGAAAAGAGAGATGTAGTAGTGATGGGTGACTTCAACTATCCTGATATTTGCTGGAAGTCAAACTCAGCCAAATCCTCAAAGTCTAGCAAATTCCTCACTTGCCTGGAAGACAATTTCATTGTCCAAAAGGTGGAAGAGGCAACAAGGGGATCAGCCATTTTAGATCTGATCTTAACCAACAGGGAAGACCTAGTTGATGGGGTGCAAGTGGTGGGATCCTTAGGTGGAAGTGACCATGTTCTCCTGGAGTTTGTAATACAGTGGAAGGGAGAAGCTAGGCATAGTCAGACACGCACTCTAGACTTTAGGAGAGCTAATTTCAATAAACTTAGAGAAATACTGGGAGTGATCCCATGGTCAGGAATACTAAAAGAAAAGGGAGTTCAAGACGGATGGGAGTTTCTCAAAAGGGAGATATTGAAGGCACAATTTCAAACAGTTCCAATGAGGAAGAAAAATGGAAGATGTCTCAAGAAGCCAGGATGGATGACTAAGGAACTTTCAACTGAGCTAAGTTTTAAACGGAACATGTATAAGAAATGGAAAAATGGAGAAATCACGAAAGAGGAATTCAAACAAATAGCCAGCACATGTAGGGGTAAAGTCAGAAAAGCTAAAGCGCAGAATGAACTCAGGCTTGCTAGAGAGGTTAAGAACAATAAAAAGGGCTTTTTTGGATATGTCCGCAGCAAAAGGAAGAAGAAGGAAACAGTGGGGCCACTGCGTGCAGAAGATGGCAAAATGCTAACAGGGGACAGAGAAAAGGCAGAATTACTCAACACCTTCTTTGCTTCAGTCTTCTCAGAAAAGGCAAAGGGTGCTCAACCTAAGGATAATGGAGACAGAATAGAGGAAATTCAGCACAGAATAAGTAAAGAGGTAGTACAGGAATACCTGGTTAACCTAAATGAATATAAATCTCCAGGACCAGATGAACTACATCCTAGAGTATTAAAAGAACTGGCAAAGGTGATATCGGAGCCATTGGCAATAATCTTTGAGAACTCCTGGAGAACAGGAGAAGTCCCAGCAGACTAGAGGAGGGCAAACGTTGTCCCCATCTTCAAAAAGGGAAAAAAAGAGGATCCCAACAATTATCGTCCAGTTAGTCTGACATCAATTCCAGGAAAGGTTCTAGAGCAGATCATTAAGCAGAGAGTCTGTGAACATTTAGAGGCCAATGCCATAATCACAAAAAGCCAACATGGGTTTCAGAGAAACAAGTCATGCCAAACGAACCTGATCTCTTTTTTTGATAAAATTACCAGCTTGGTAGATGAAGGGAATGCTGTGGATATAGTATACCTCGATTTCAGTAAGGCCTTTGACAAGGTTCCCCATGACATTCTTGCAAACAAGCTTGCAAAATGTGGGATAGACAAGTTAACTGTTACATGGATTTGTAATTGGTTGACTGGCCGAACTCAAAGGGTGCTCAACAATGGCTCCTTTTCATCCTGGAGAGAAGTGACCAGTGGGGTCCCACAGGGCTCTGTCCTGGGCCCAGTGCTATTCAACATCTTTATTAATGATTTGGATGACAGAATTGGGGGCATACTTATCAAATTTGCAGATGACACTAAACTGGGAGGAGTAGCTAATACCCCAGAGGACAGGATCAAAATTCAAAATGACCTGAATAGACTAGAAAGCTGGGCCAGTGCTAACAAAATGAAATTCAATGCGGAGAAATGTAAGGTTCTGCACTTAGGGCGGAAAAATGAAATGCACAGATATAGGATGGGGGACACCTGGCTGAATGAGACCACATGTGAAAGGGATCTAGGAGTCCAAGTAGACCATAAGCTGAACATGAGTCAACAGTGTGATGCGGCAGCTAAAAAAGCCAATGCAATTTTAGGCTGCATCAATAGAAGTATAGTTTCTAGATCAAGGGAAGTTATAGTGCCACTCTATTCTGCTTTGGTCAGGCCCCACCTGGAATACTGTGTCCAGTTCTGGGCACCACAATTCAAAAAAGATGTGGAGAAACTGGAGCATGTCCAAAGGAGGGCAACTAAGATGGTGAAGGGTCTGGAAACCTTGCCCTATGAAGAACGCCTTAGGGAGCTGGGGATGTTTAGCCTGGAGAAGAGAAGGTTAAGAGGTGATATGATAGCCCTGTTTAAATATTTGAAGGGATGTCATATTGAGGAGGGAGCAAGCTTGTTTTCTGCTGCTGCAGAGACTAGAACACGGAACAATGGATGCAAACTGCAGGAAAAGAGATTCCACCTCAACATTAGGAGGAACTTCCTGACAGTAAGGGCTGTTCGACAGTGGAACACACTCCCTTGGAGTGTAGTTGAGTCTCCTTTCTTAGGGGTCTTTAAGCAGAGGCTGGATGGCCATGTGTCAGGGATGCTTTGACTTGGAGTTCCTGCATGGCTGGGGGTTGGACTGGATGGCCCTTGTGGTCTCTTCCAACTCTATGATTCTATGATTCTATGATTCTAAGTAGACTCATGTAGGGAAATATGATCTTTCAAACAGTCTGAACCCAAGTCATATAGGTCTTTATAGGACAGAACCAGCACTTTGAATTGTGCCTCGAAATAAAATGGTAGGCAATCAAGCTGTCTCAACAAGAGACCTATATGCTTTCCCTATCCAGCCCCAGTCACTACTTTGGCTCCAACATTTCGGCCTGCAGTTTTGGAACAGTTTCCAAAGGCAATCTCTTGTGTAGTGTATTACAGACTAGGAAACAGAATTGAACTACAGGCCAACACTCAGGGTATCAAACAAGAATCCCTCAGCACCATATTCTCAGTTTGCCCCTCTAAGAAGGACAAGAACCACAGCAAAATAGTGATCTCCTAGTCCTATCCCTAAAAGGTAATTCAGAGAGGTACTATTGTTGATTATATCAAAAGTGGCTGAGAGGTCCAACAGAAGAAAGGGGGACATCCTCTCTGTGTCCAGTTTCCAGTGTAGATCATCCACCAAGGTGATAAGAGCTGTTTCTGTCCCCAAGCCAAGTTAAAAGCCAGTAAAGGGGAAAAAAGATAAGGTTTTACTAAACAAATGTCTCCGGACACACCCGCTCCTTCACCACACTACTTTAAGAACAAAAACTGTGGAGATGTGCTAGAAGATACAAGATTGCTGACAAAATACTATGTAGCAAAAGAAAATGAAAAACATTAATATCTAATAAACCCGAGTAGAATGGAGTTAGAGATGTAGAGTGAGATGGTCGTGTTTGCTTACGTAAAGTTATAGAAACAAAATTATTTATTTATTTAGGATGACAGGAGCAAAAAGAGATTGTGATGACTATGTTTCAAAAGACTCTCTCTAAACTAGGGGAAAGGGCATTAAAATGATAAATGAAAATTAAATAAAAACAAGTGTGAAGTGATGCATATTTCACATGTATACTGATGAAATGTGATCTGACAGCAAGTGAGCAAGGCATCGGGGGGGGGGGGTCATAGCTGGTAGTCCTATGAAAATGTCAACCCAGCATGTTACTGCACTTTTTTAAAAAAGCAAATTCCAAGTTAGGCATAATTAGAAAAGGAATCAGAAATAAAACTGCTGATATCATGCTGACTTCATACAATTCCATGGTGCAACCATATTTTGTATTTTGTGTACAGTTCTGGTGACTGCACTTAAAGAGCATGTTGTAGAGATAATAAAGGTGCAGACAAGGGCAACTAAAATAATAAAGGGATTGGAGCAACTCAGCTATGAAAACAAATTGCAATATTTGGGGCTGTTTAGCTTAGGGAAAAGGCAAGTAAAGAGAGATATGACTGAAATGTATAAAATTATGAACCTCTCATAATCTTAGAACCCAGGGTAATCTAATAAAACAAAATGTTGATACATTCAACGTTAAGTACATACAGCCGAATTAAAGTGTGGAATTCACTGCTACAAAATGGAGTGATAGTTGCTAACATGAATAGTTTTAAAAGAGGACGGGACACATTCACATAGAATGGAGCCAAAAGTGACTACTAGTAAGGATGATATTTTGTCACCTCCAATATCAAAGGCAGTATATCTCTGTGTATTCATTATTAGAGAATGCTAGATGTAGCTCTACTCATGTCCTGATGATGGACAGTACAGGACAGGACATTGGTTGGCCCCTGTGTGAACAAAATGTTGGATTAGGCAGTTTCTCAGTCTAATGCAGATAACTGTCCTTAAATTAACTCAGAAGGAAAGAGTCAAGGAAATTTCTTTTAAAACTAAATAGACAAATCAAGAACATAGGAAAATATTGCTTATGAAGAAGAACAGTTTTGGAAATAGTGAAGCCCTCTTCCAGGTCTAGGCAAACAGCAGCAAATATTTGACTGCCTTTTCCTTTCTGAGAGAAGTTCCAGCTATCCTAACTAAAATCAAAAGAAACAAGCCAAATCAAGAAAGGCTAAAAAAAGAAGAAAGAACATGAACCCTTATATTTGTGTTCCTTCTTAATATAACAATACTTATTCTATTCAAATTTTTCTGGCAATTCCCTGTGTCCTTTTTTCTTTTTTTCTTTTTTTCTTTTTTTTGTGGAGCTGTTAGAAATTTGTCCCAGTTAAAAACATCTGTGTTGATTGATCATGCTATAACTAGAACAATAGAACATCCCCCCCCCCATTGTAGAAAGACCTATGTATAGCATTATTATGAGGTCATTATGATGTACTATGAGGTCATGTGGAAGACTGTCTTGGAGGACGATGGGCTCGGCTAGAGGTTTTTAAACAGAGGTTGGATGGCCAACTTTTAGGGATGCATCAACTGTGGACTGCTATACTGAGAGTGATAGACTAGATGAGCTTTCAGATCCTTTCCAGCTATACAATTCTCGGATCTAGATCTGAGCTATCAATGTTTCATAGCTTTAAAGTGTTGAAATAAACTAGTTCCAGAGCATATGTGAAATTCAAACAAAATGTATAAAAAAACAAAAATCTTTAGTGAATGGTACTCATTTAAAGACATCTCTGAGTCTATAGTAGGCTTACAGATTTTTCTCTAGCTCACCAAGTCTAAATGGCTGTTGCAAGCTCCCCTGTCCCATTCTCCTATTTCACAAACCAAGCCAACCTTATTTCAATGAAGTAACTAAGGACTTTATTACATGTCAACCTATATACAGATGTTTCCAAGGGAACCTAAAGCAGGAACCTTCTTCTGTGATTTGGAATCTCCTATCACATCATAACAACAGCTACCATAGTGCCTTAGGGACCAGTCAGAGGAGGATAAATTGCTTCTTCCATCCCTTGCCATAACATCATCCTTTACTATGAACAATCAAGAAAAATGTGTAGTTAGAGAACTTCCATCCATGTGTTCAGTATAGCTTACAACCAGGTAATTGAGCATAGGAAATATAGTATGTAGCCTTGTTATTCCCAGAAGGCTCAAAAAGTTATCTTTGAATTTATTTTTATCATTGTTTTAATGCATTTCTATGTGTGCTCAATCATTTAATATGCTTATGATTTTTGCTAATAGAATCTAAATTTCTGACCTAGACTGTAAAATATTTTGTTTTCCAATACCACATGGCCAGAAAGAAGAATTACTGCCTGAACAGATATCCCTACATATTCAGAAAACCACCAACAACATTTTGACACATTGCATACATGTCACTAACATCATCATTTTTTCCTTCCTGGATTATTTTTTAATTTATTTGCCTGATGAAGAACACAGTGGCGTTTCAAAAGCTTGTGACATGTATTTTGTGCATTATTGATTGGTTCAATAAAAGTATCACTGTTTTGTGGATTTTGGATGTTATTTTACTAAATCTTTTCATTTACGAGTTTTGATGGTAATTAATTCCCAAATTTCTAGTGGTTAATATCAAACTAATTTTTTCAAAACTTATAAACTCTGATTACCTAAATTAGTGCATTTATATTTGGCTAATTCAGGGTGAGGTTATAGGCATGTCTACTCAAAAGTCCCGCTGGTTCTTAGTGGCACTTCTTTCTAAACAGACATGTATAAAATCACATTGTCAACTCCCCACATATGAAATTGAAAGATTCACCTTGGGCTACTCCTAACCTACTTCACAGGATTGTTATTGTTGTGAGGGTAAAACAAGAGAACTCTTTTTATGTGTACAGCTGGGGGAAGAATACAATATGATCCTGGTTAAAGTAAATACATATGAATTTACTTCAGGAAAGGCACTAGACTTAATAGGAATCATGAGATCTAAAAACATGAAAACAGCTTCACGCATGTATGGACTGGCTATAGATTCTCAGTCATGAATACTGCACATGCACAGAGGCAATCCATTTTATCATCTCTCCTGTCCCTTAATAGATGGGCAGTGGTTTCTGACTGTAGATTTCCTCTTCTGAGAGTCAAAGGAGATCTTGGAAGCAGCTACAGCTTTGTTGCTGAATACTAAAACTTAAGGACCAGATTATTATTTAAAAAATGTTAAGAGAGCCAGCTCAATACTGTTTGTTGGGGAATACCAACAGACAGCTAGAATTATGTTTTGCAATAGAAGACAACTACTCCCAGATTTTCCTGAATACGGAAATCCTAGTACAGTTTAGAACTACTCATTTTGCTGCACTGATTGGATTAAGGCTACATTGTTCCTTTTGACTTCAGAAATGATGTTAGTGGAATATTTGTTACCTTGGTTGTTTTGTTTTGCTCTGCGTATTACCAGTGAACACAATTTTGTGGATTCCCTTCCCCCATACCAATCTTTCAATTTCAAGCCTTTCACAAATGATTGCTGTATAAACAAGCCATGAGTGCACACAGAAATTTTCTTATTCTAAATCCACCCACACAGTTGTTCTCTGCAATAGAGGGATGAAGCTGCAGCATGGGTACGTATCACAACACTCTGGAACAGCAGATATTTGTCCTGACTGAGAAGAATATCTTGCACAGTAACTTTTCTGCATAGGGGAATTCCTTCCAGAAGACACTCTTTTACCTATGTAAAACACACACACACACACAATTTTCCTATACAGTCTGAAGAAGCTGTTCCATGGAAAAGAAGACTCTTTTGTAGGTTTTCCTGCTGCTGCCTCAGTATTATTTTCGTATAGTGAGTGCGAACAGTGATTATATCAGTGATTTTCACTAACTCCCCTAGATTAAACACCCCAAATATTAAAGGCTAATTTTCATTTTGGTTACCCCAAGAAACGTTTATGTTTATTAACATATTAATAAAATTATTGGTGGATGTAGATCCAGGACTCTATTTGCTTTACTTCCCTAAACTCTGGGGAAAAACAAGATTAGTCTGTTCTTTACTCATCATTCAGTTTGCTTGTTCAATTTTCCATCCCTCCATGGCACTCATTTGTTGCTTAATTTAGCTGTAATGAAGTTCACTGAACCTAGGAAGTCAAAGTGAAACAGATGTGGTTCTTCACCCCACCACCTCAAACTTTTCATATATGAAAACCAGGTCAGAAAATCATCAGAGTGTGGCCCAAAGGATGTGGTCAGGCAACAAGAGGCAAAACTTATTAATGAGGAAGAACACACAAAACTATTCTATCTACTCTACCATGAAAAGACACAACTCATTCGAAAAGACAATGTTACTTGGCAAGGTAGAAAGAAGTAGGAAAAGAGGAAGCCCATGTTATAGGTGTATAGATTCAAAGAATCCACAGCCCTGAGTTTGCAAGACCTGAGCAGGGCTGTTGATGACTTGGTTACTTGGAAGTCTCTTATTCACACAGTTACCATAAGTTGATGTTGACATGATGACAGTTAACTATAAAAAATTAGATGTGACTTGTAATAGTCCATTTTGTTAATTCCCAGAATTGTAAAGCATTAAGACCTGGCAGCTAAAGTGGTGTGAAACTGGATTATCACTGCAGTGAGGGTGCAGCCGAAGAAAGGAATTCCAGAGCTTGGGGGCAATCACCAAAGAGGCACTTCTCAGGGTTCCCACTGAAGACTTTTGGAGAGCAGTGTGATTTAGAAAGGGCCATTCCCAGAAGATCTGAGTTTGGAGGGTCTCATACGGTTAGGTACCCAGTACTAAAACTGATACACAAACATAAATAAGATGAACCAGAGACAGATTCACACACAGATATGAGCATTGCCTCTCAGATGAGAAAATGGGCAGATCTAGATTCTTTACATGTATTACTTGGACTCTGTTTTCAATACCTTTAAGGAAGACAGCTAGAGAACTGCATTAAGAAGTAAATCCTCAAGTAGCATGCATGATATACTACTACATTTAGTGTGAGTAATCAGGATGGGTTATAGCTGAAGTTAAGCTGTAATTCTACATATTAGAGGGAATGAATATAGTCGGATTGTGTATACATAGGTTTCTGCTGCTAACTCTTTTCTATTCCTTAGATTTCATTAGTTTTGTAATGTTCTATATTTATACCACTCACCCTACAGCATATTACATAATAAGGTCTTAGAATGAGCAGCTTATCCAATTGTGCCAATGCTATGTCAACAGCATTTACTATCCCGCCACTGATGGCAGTAGTATGTAGTGAATACAAACAGTTAGGAATGAGGTGTTAATCTTTTCCAATAACTGAAGTTGCAAATTCTTGCAAATATACGCACACATACATACACAACTTCCTTCAGATTCTTGCTTTGGATAATTGTAATTTCCACTTTGTCAAATGAAATGTTATATGGTATTACCCATTTGGTTTCATTTCAAGCTGTAGTTATATATACTTATTTTATTGCCATTTTATTTTACTGCCCTATCAATCCTAAACTGTTGAAAGTTGGGATATAAATTAATTAAAGAAAGAGTGCCCTCTACAACACAATCTAAATTTTGGAGGTTGATGCACACTGCAAGCCTATAACAACTGGAGAATGAAGCCCATTACAATCTCGAACTTCTCACTAATGAATTTACAGTGCCTTCGGGCAAAAGGTACGAGGGGGTATCATAAAGTTTTAATTATCACCTTTAAAAAAATTTGAAAGTTTGTTTTGATTTGTAGTCGTTAACTTATCTCTGTGTAGTCACCATCCAGATTTACACATTTTCCCCAGAGTTTCTTGACCCTCCGAATACCTGATATTGTAGAAGCCTGCAGATTGCGCCTGACAAGGATTTTACACTTTAGTCACTTCTGGCAGAGCCAGTCACAAAAATAAAGGACGCAATGAGTTGATTTTCTCAGCAACATGCCCTTAGGGACCAATGATGACACCGACAAAATTTCATCAATATGCCATAATAACTTCTGGGTGATAATTATTACTTTACGATACCCCTTCATGAGGCGCAATCTGCAGACTTCTACAATATCAGGTATTTGGAGGTGTGGTGAACTCTCAGTCTCAGTGTCCATCCACAACCTATTCTCAACTGTTGCAGCCCTATGAGACTTTTAATCCCACCGCTGCCATCAAAATATTATTATGTTGTGATCCCCTTATCTTTCACCACTAAGTTTCTCTATGATGACCCCCTCGTAACTCAGTTTTCATCACTTATACTAGAGCTGGGTAACTTACAGTTCTCCTTATGTTGGTGGATTTCAATTCCCACCATCCCTTGCCATTAGTTATGTGGGCTAGGGCTAATGGAAATCATGGTTCATCATGATCTGGAAAATAACAAGCTACTCGTACCTGACTGATGCCAGATTCATTATAGAAAATAGGTCTGGAGAACTCCAAATATTGTTGGCTTCCAAATCCCAATTGTGTAGCCAAATGGCCAGGGATGATGGCAGCTATAATTCAAACTATCTGGAGGGCAACAGTTTTTCCCCAGCCATTCATCCAAGGATCAAGAATATTTGAGCTGTTCCCAGTGAAGGAATTAAGATCTCAATACTTCTGAATTTTTCCTAAAAACAAATGAGCTATTTCATACTCGTAACTCTCTCAGTTTGTCAGGGACAGCCTGCCCCCAATTAATCCTCTGCTGTTTAAGCGCATTACTAGGGAATGGGGATGACACCTTAGAGATGGAGGTGTCTGCTTTCTACTGTGGAGTTGTTGCCTAAATTGTAGGGGGTCCTGAGAAGGCACCCACAAATTGAATTCAATGAGGAAATTAATGTAGCTTCTTCTTCTTCTTCTTCTTCATTTTATTTATATAGCGCTGTAAGTTTGAACAGTGCTGTACATACAAACTTATAGTTAGACGGATCCCTGCCCTCAGGCTTACAGTTTAAAAGAGACAACACAAAAGGAAAAGGGGAAGGTGGTGGGGAAGGGGATGAGGTCCAGTTGTTCTTCTCTCCTTCTGGGGCCTGGACCAAGGCAGATGCACTGGAGGGAGGGCTTGGCTTCTTAATACATAGTTAAAAGGAGGCATCATTAATAGGTACCACCAGCCAGGATGTTTAAAGGTTCTGAAAAACTAGAACTCCAGACTGTTAGCGTTTAAGTAGCACAGTCCATGATGAGGTACCACGGCTACGTTTGGCACCAGGATCACCTTCGCAACTGTAGTGTAGGCAGCAGCTTGTCAGTTGGAGAAGTACCTCTCCTCTTCCAGAACAACTGGAGAGACTCTGTGGACAAAGGTCTCTCCGATGAGGCTTTTATTCTTAGAAGAAGTTACAATACATACAGAGCTATCTACAAACATCTGCACAATCCACCATCCATCAACAGAAGAAGCCACACAGTCAACTGACTCTAGTAATGGCATCCTCCTCAGCCAACTGCCAAACCTAACTGCCACCAAGGGAATGTTTGAATTCCCCCAGCCAGCACCTGATTGGCAGATGTTCTTGGCTGGTGTTTGGCCGGCCTGTTGCTATTCAATTACACACATTGTACATTTTCCTTGTCGGGAGTACTGTACTCTTTCTCCCAACACAGACTACTAAACACAACTCACTTTTATTATCTGTAAAACAAGAGGGATATCAACATTCACACAAAGCACACACACAAGAACTAAGGTATATAAAAAGGTGGTAAAGGATGGCAATAAGACACTAATACTAATAATAATACTAATAATAATAATAATAATAATAAGAAGAAGAAGAAGAAGAAGAAGAAGACAATAAGACACTAATACTAATAAAATACTTTTTCTAATGCTGCACAAACTATGTGGCTTTGCTTCCTTCCCACCCTCTCTGGCTGCATCCTCCCTTCAGAATTAATGCAGTTTGACACCGCTTTCACTGCCCTGGCTCAATGCTATGGGATTCTGGGAATTTTAGTTTTGTGAGGCATTTAGCCTTCCCTTTCAGGAGAGCTCTGGGGTCACAACAAACTACAGATCCCAGAATTCCATAGCACTGAGCCAGGGCAGTTAAAGCGGTCTCAAACTAGATTGTTTCTGCAATGAGGACGCAGAAGAAAGAAACATGCCTTTGCGTTTAAAAAAAACCCCTTGTGTCTCCCTAACAACCGTTGCCAGGAGACGTTCAACACCTCCCTCGACGCTGATTGGTCACTTTGGACCTTTTTCCCCGCCCCCCAAGAATCCTTGGACACGAGGATTGACATAGATTTAATAAGAAACCTCAGCTCAATGACAGACATTAACTCCAGAATATACTCTTTTTATCCCAAGTGTGTCGCGACTCTTCTTTGCCTATCTCTATGCTCTTAGGAAAGACTCCAGGAGGCAATAGGTTCCCTCTGGGGCTGTCTACCATATTGCCTGTTTACAAATTTGTTTCGTTTAACCTCACACGATACGCCGAATTCATATCCTGACTTTTTTTTAAAGAAAAGTTTCTATGTTAATGTCCAGGGAGTTGTTCTTGGTTTCATTTTGGGGCTCCGATCCTTCAGGCAGTTTTGTAGGCACCTCTCTCCACAGAGAGGGCCAAGATAAGAGCCGGTCGCAGCAGGAGAGGTCCTTTTCCTTTCGGCGTCGCGTCGGCACCGGCTGCTGCTGTCTCCCTTTCGAGGCTGGGGAAGCGGGTCTTCTGCGGCGGAGCGAGGCAGCCGAGGCCGGGCGCCGCCATGTATTACAGGTTCAGCGGCTTCACGCAGAGGCTGGTCGGAGCCGGAGCCTCCGCGGCCTACGCTCCTCAGGTAACTCCCAGTCCCTCTCCTCCGTTGGGGCTTGACCTTCAGCGTTTGACTCCGTAGTAGCAGTGTACGGGTCCCCACGAGGGTCAGTTCTCTCCAGGTAACCCGAGAACGCGAAGCTGGATTTTTAAGTCACTGCTTAAACTTCTCTTCAAACTAGAATCATAGAGTTGGAAGAGCCCACAAGGGGCACCCAGTCCAACCCCATTCTGCCATGCAGGAACTCCAAATCAAAGTATACCTGACAGATGGCCATCCAGCCTCTGCTTAAAGACCTCAAAGGAAGGAGACTCCACTACACTCCGAGGGAGTGTGTTCCACTGTCGAACAGCCCTTACTGTCAGGAAGTTCCTCCTAATGTTGAGGTGGAATCTCTTTTCCTGCAGTTTGCATCCATTGATCCGCGTTCTAGTCTCTGCAGCAGCAGAAAACAAGCTTGCTCCCTCCTCAATGTGACATCCCTTCAAGTATTTAAGCAGGTCTATCATATTACCTCTTAACCTTCTCTCCTCCAGGCTAAACATCCCCAGCTCCCTAAGGTGTTCCTCGTAGGGCATATTTTCCAGACCCTTCACCATCTTCACACAACAGCATTTATGGCTGGCATCTTCAGAGAATGAGAGCCTGGAAAAGGATGGGGATATATATCCTGTGTGACCCTGGGAAGGAAGACGTGATTTACATGTGTATTGTTCTGTTGCTAATGGCAGTCCTCAGGGTGGGAGGATATGCAAACAAGGATTAATGTCTGCTAACTGGTGCTCATTGTCTGCTGGGAATTCCCTGACCCCTGCATTGGTTGAGTCTTAATCTTGCTGTTCTTCAGGACATAGGGACCACCAAACGCAGTCTGCAAACAAGAATCAAGGAACATGAGAGACACTGCAGACTGGGTCAACCGGAAAAATCAGCAGTAGCAGATCATGCTATAAACCATCCTGGGCATAAAATGCTGTTTGAAAGCACTGAAATTCTGGACCATGCCAACAACTACCATGTCAGAATGCACAGGGAGGCCATTGAAATCCATAAACACCTGGACAATTTCAACAGGAAAGAGGAAACCCTGAGAGTAAACATGGCTTGGCTACCAGTCCTGAAAAACAGCAAGGTCAAGACTCAACCTATGCAAATGAGCAACAGCCTAAGGCCAGGGGATTCCCAGCAGACAATGAGCACCAGGTAGCAGACATTAATCCTTGTTTGCATATCCTCCCACCCTGAGGACTGCCATTAGCCATAGAACAATACATATGCAAATCACTCTTCCTTTCCCAGGGTCACACAGGATATATATATCCAATCCTTTTCCAGGCTATCACTCTCTGAAGATGCCAGCCACACATGCTGGCAAAACGTCAGAAAGGAACTCTTTTAGAACATGGCCACATAGCCCGAAAGCCCCACAGAAAGCTATTGATCATCTTTGTTACTCAGCAGAGCCCTGGTCTGATCTGTTCAAGGACCCATGTATTTGTCTTGGCTGTGCATGGTATCCAGCACCACATTGAGTTGATTTTCTTTCTGTCTGCTTCCTTCACTATCTAGCGGTCACTTCCATACATGGTAACTGGGAATACAATGGCCTGAACAATTCTGGCCTTAGTGCTCAGGTGTATGTCTTTGCTCTTCAGTATCTTTCCCCGTTCTTTCATAGCTGCCCTTCCCATTCCTAGTCTTCTTATTTCTTGACTGCAGTTTTCATTCTGGTCAATGTTTGATCTCAATATGGGAATTCTTTAACTATTTCAATTTCCTCATTGTCTAGATTGAATTTGTACATTATTTTTGTTTTCTTTATGTTCAGCATCAGACCTGCCTTTGCACTTTCATCTTTGACCTTCTTTATTAACTGTTACAATTCCTGAATGTCTTCTGCTAATATTATGATGTCGTCGGCATATCTTAGGGTGTTAATGTTGCTTCCTCCTATCGTCACTCCTTTTTCCGATTCTAATTCTGCTTTCCTTAGGATGTTTACAGGTAAACAAGTAGGGTGATAGAATGCAGCCTTGCCTGGCTCCTTTGCCTATTGAGGACCACTCTGTTTCCCCAAATTCTGTTCTGATGGTGGCCTCTTGTCCTTGGTACAGATTCCTCATCAGGACTATCAGATATGTTGGTACCCCCATATCTTTGAGTGCATTCCTTAGCTTTTTGTGATCTATACAATTAAATGTTTTGCAGTAGTCTATAAAACACATGCTGATTCTTTTTATGGTATTATTTTGTGTGTGCCATTAGCCATTGCATGTTTGCAATGTGGTCCCTAGTGCCCCTTCCTTTTCTGAGTCCTGCTTGCACCTCTGGGAATTCTCTCTCCATGTATGGTTGGAGTCTTATGCTGCAGAATTTTGAGCATTATTTTGCTTGCATGCAAGCTTAGTGCTATTGCCCTATAGTTGCTGCAGTCTTTTGTATCTTTTTTCTTGTGGATTCGTATGTATATTGAGCGTTTCCAGTCTGTTGGCCACCGTTTTGTTTTCCATATTTGTTGGCATATTTCAGTTAGTAATAAAGTTGCATCAGTCTGTATGCATTGTAGCAGTTCAATTGGGATATCATCTGTTCCCAGTGATTTGTTTTTTCCACATTGCCTTTACTGCAGATTCCAGTTCACTTCTTAGAATTTGGGATTCGTCTTCATATGGCTCCTCATTCCAAATAGAATTCATTCCCTCATCTCCTTTGTTTAACTCTTCTGTGTATTGCCTCCAACATCTTTTTATTTCTTCTTGTTGCTGTATAATGTTCTTTTTTCCCACCATATTGCATCCCTTCCCTCAGTTTGAACTTGGCTTTAATTTCTCTGATTTTTTGATAGAGGTCTCTTGTTCTTCCCTTTTTGTTGTTTTCTTCTATTTCTCTTCATTGGTCATTATAGTATTTCTCCTTATCCCCATGTGTCAGACATGGGACAATTGTGTTCATATTTCTGGCTTTGTTCCTATCTCCCTTTGCTTTTGCTTTTCTTCTTTCTTTGATTGCATGAAGTGTTTCATCTGACATCCATTATTTCTTACCTTAGCACATTTTAAAAATCATTTGTAATATTTCTTCCAAAGATAAACCAGAAACTGTTTTATCTTCCTAAGTAGATCTTGGAACATTTACAGGGTACAAAGTTACTTGATTTCAGTAAGTTTGTTTTGACTTTGGAGAGTTTTCTTTATCCACTGGAGTCTGTGTTGCACCAACTCATCCATCTAGTCCCTTACATGATTCATCCAACAAGGAAACCAAAGCAGAATAACTCCCACATACTGTTCCAATCCCAAACCCTGTTTGAAATGAGTCCAGAAAATCATTAAGATGTGTCTGATGCTGCAGTGCCATTCTAGACTTTCTTAATTATTATTATTATTATTATTATTATTATTATTATTGGACAGAGTGGATTTGATTTAAATCACGAATTAAATCACTACCAGGAAAGACTCGGTTTTATCATGTGATTTCCCCTCCCCCCAAGATAAAAGGGTACTCTTCCTTGCTGTAAGCCTA
The DNA here is from genome assembly GCA_034509955.1 of Urosaurus nigricauda. Taxonomy (NCBI): domain Eukaryota; kingdom Metazoa; phylum Chordata; class Lepidosauria; order Squamata; family Phrynosomatidae; genus Urosaurus; species Urosaurus nigricauda. Next base: position 350,628,619 of record JAOEGL010000001.1, on the reverse strand, counting down.
ATACATATTTATACAACTTAAGAGTTACTGAAGGCTCATTCTTGCTGGTAAAATCTTAATATTTACAACCAGTTGAAGGTTTCATTTTTAGAATATCAACTTTTCATATTAGTTTTATATAAAAATACTGATTTAGTTATACTATTAGAAACATATTATAGACAGATAATTATGAAATTATTGTGAAGTGGACTATCTCCAGTTTAATAGGTTAATCATTTGTATTTGGACAACTTTTCTGCTGTATTTTATTGGAAGGAGAAAAATAATCATTATCTTAATAACTGCAGTTTAAATTACCTAAAACAATAATCCAAAGACATGTTCAGTATTCTGTTCAAAAGGCTTCACTTCCATTTTTACTGCTGACCCCTCCCTCCACATACTCAGCTTTTTCTGCAGATCTGTTCCACTCCCAGTCTCCCAACAATCTGTTTATTGAATGTTTTGAAACTTAGCACTTCAGAGGTAAGGGATTGATTCTGTGTACATAGATTTGCAAAAGAACAATGGGATTGCGATCGCTACAGTCACAAATCCATAGTTTTGAGAACTGTAAAACCAAGCATTTGTTGTAATATCATCTAAATGGAAAAGTGGGCCAGTAATCTTACATAAACTTCTGGAACAGTGTGACACTGTGACATTGTGAATGGATTAATGGAATTCATTTACCAAAATATTTAAACACTGCATGAATATATATTCTCATGCTATTTAGTTAAAAATTAATCCCAATTTCATGATGAATACCCTTTGGACCATAATGCATCTTAAATAGAAAACTATCTTTAAATAGATTTTTCCTTAAAAAAAAGCCTGCTTAATTTAAAGTTAAATTTTTAAAAATCCAAATTAAATTTTTAAAAATCTGATTTTTTTTTTTAAAAAAAAAGATCATTGATTTTTATCCACTCTGCCTTGGAGCAATAAATTGTGCCTCCACCAAAGAGGAATCATCTCTCTAAGTAATGGCATTAGTCCCACCTTAGTCAATTTAATACGTGGGGAAAGGGACAAATAAACAGTCCTCCCTACTCCAGATATCCTGTCTACATTCCCAGGATGTAGAAGCTGTGAATAACCAAGTACAAATTGAGAAGCAGTTGCCAAAGCGATATTGATCTGACCTGCCCCAATACTGGATTCCAAGTCAAGGAAGAGCAAACAGCTTTATTATAGAATACAACAAATTGCTCATAGCTACAGATTGCTCCCCCTGCCCCCATGACCCTGCATGCTGCAGAAAGACATCACTACTGTATTCCATACTGGTGTGATGGTGACAGAGAAGTAAGCTTCCATTGTTGACCTCACTGCAGCAATAGTTGGAATCTAATATGTGCTTAGTCTGATTTGTCTAGAGTTTTTCACTATGGGGCATTAGCTATTGCCCTCCTCTTTCATCAAGATCAGTTCCTTATGAAACCAAGGAGATGACCTGGGTCTGTCAGTGGGGAGAGGCTACCTAGGGCTCTCTCTCTGGCTTTTCTTTGCTAACGAAGATTCAGGAAGGACTTATTCTGCGCTTACTACAAGCGCGTTGATGACTAAAAAGGCTGATCCGAGATAAGCAAGTCCGGTTACAGAAAGCACAGCAGAAAGTCTCCTTGGGTGATGTTTCCAAGTTGTGGTTCTTTCTGCGTTGTCGTTTCTCTTCGAGACTCGTTCGGCGTGAGTTCTCAAAAGAGGCTGCAGCATTGTGGATAGTGCGTCTCCATGCCTCCCGATGCTACCATCTGAGCTATTCCCATACAGTATTCTGCAGAACAGAGTAGGTTCTTATAGTACGGCCCACTAATGAGGCAGGAACACCCACAGTTCAATAAACTGTTTAAGTGCCAGGAAGAGACAGTTTTACCCAGTCATCCATACCTCTGGAGATTCATATAGCTAATCCAAGATTAACCCAATAACTATCTGACTATGACAGTGACACAGATGCAGACAAGAAAGCTTTATCTTTCAAGATTGAGAGGATTAAAAATTCTGGTCTTGATTTAGGAATGATGATTTATTCAGACGTGATAGATCGGTTTCACTAATAGTAAACATATTGGGGGGGGGGTCCTCTAAAGTTTACATTATTGAGCTTTCCCCAGACATAAGGTAATTAAATTGAGATGACATCTGATCTGTCTATTTTTATAGGCTTTTATTTAGCTACTTGACTGGTAGCTGTTGGGACAAGGAGTTCCATAATGACAAATGTGCTAGCAGAGGAAAGATATGGACCTAAATGTCTTGGTTTCATAGTGGGTGGGGAGCATGGGCTGTATGCAACCCTCAAAGCTACTTTTGATTCCCCAGTACCTCCAATTCCCCCCCCCCCAACCCATTTTGATTGGCTTAAATGCTCTCATGCTGGACAATGGATGTGGGAAAAGGCAATTTTGCCATTTTTTTGGCCTCCTAAATTGTTTTTAAAAACAGGAAATGAACTGGACTGGTTGTCTTCCTGTTAAACAAACAAACAAAACAAAAACACTTAACCTTGGCTGTGGCCTAGAAGGGCCTCAAGACATGACAGAATTGCCTTCCATGCCATTTTTAGCCATTTTCTTTTTTTCTTTTTTTCTTTTTTTAATGAAACTCTTATCTTTTCAGGAATTGGAAGCACTGCAGGGATGTGTTGCCACTGTTACAAAGCAGAACTTGTGATACAAGCAGTTATACAGCATTTGTAAAACATCTTGTCATTAAGAAATGGCTTTTCAAAAATAGTCATAAAGTTGTATTCCCTTACACAGCAAAATCTAATACTTTCTAATTAATTGGAAAACAAAATCCAAACTTATATACAGGAAATATTAAGAAAATGATAGCTCATTGATTGCAAGTAGAAGAATCAGGTATCTCTTTCAAAGCAGACCTTTGAACACGGCAGTGTTCAAATCAGGCTGAAGTAAGTATAAAAAGACACCACCAAGTATGGCAGCACACTACCATGCCCTAGTATTGTAGAGATGTAGGTTGTTGTGGTAAGGACAGGTCTTAATACAATCCTAAAAATATGAGATTTCGTAGTTGCCTTATATGAGACAGAGTGAAATAAAAATTCAAAGTCCATATTAATTTTCTTTCAACATCTGTATGAAATCACTGAGAGAAATTATTTGGCTCCTTGGATTGTGCATAAGTGACACTGATAAAATCTATTACTGAATTTCATTACCTGGGAGCAATCATCTCAATCTAAACTACTTTTTGGAGGATATGTTCTAGCTGGTATGGGTAAATATGTTAAAGCTGGATCCAGACAAAAGGGAGGATTTGGAAAATTTTCATATCTATAGGAAATTAATCTACATTTCCACTTGATCAAGTTAGGACTTTTGAGATTACCTGGAACAAAGTCTTGCTTTTGAAGACTTCAGTGACTTTCTGGCTAGAGAACTTGTCAGACTGACCAATCCTTTTCTAATTTCCAAGTCTGAATATTGTAAAATGCTTTGCGGCATGCTGCTCTTGGAGATGACATGAAGGTTTCCAGTACCGCAAAATAGTGCTCTTCCTCTTATAATTGCATGAGAGGGTGTAAGCATATTCACCAAAGATAGCAGTGGCTACAGACAGGCTCCTGGACCAATTTTGGCTGCTAGATTTTACATATAAAGCCTTAAATGATCAGGGAACTGTCTACTGAAAGGACCAGCATGTCAGCTGGAAAACTACTATATAGAATAGGTTGGGAAGTGTACTTTCCCCTATTCTCATAGAATCATAGAATCATAGAGTTGGAAGAGACCACAAGGGCCATCCAGTCCAACCCCCTGCCATGCAGGAACTCCAAGTCAAAGCATCCCTGACAGATGGCCATCCAGCCTCTGCTTAAAGACCCCTAAGGAAGGAGACTCCACTACACTCCGAGGGAGTGTGTTCCACTGTCGAACAGCCCTTACTGTCAGGAAGTTCCTCCTAATGTTGAGGTGGAATCTCTTTTCCTGCAGTTTGCATCCATTGTTCCGCGTTCTAGTCTCTGCAGCAGCAGAAAACAAGCTTGCTCCCTCCTCAATATGACATCCCTTCAAATATTTAAACAGGGCTATCATATCACCTCTTAACCTTCTCTTCTCCAGGCTAAACATCCCCAGCTCCCTAAGGCGTTCTTCATAGGGCAAGGTTTCCAGACCCTTCACCATCTTAGTTGCCCTCCTTTGGACATGCTCCAGTTTCTCCACATCTTTTTTGAAATGTGGTGCCCAGAACTGGACACAGTATTCCAGGTGGGGCCTGACCAAAGCAGAATAGAGTGGCACTATAACTTCCCTTGATCTAGAAACTATACTTCTATTGATGCAGCCTAAAATTGCATTGGCTTTTTTAGCTGCCGCATCACACTGTTGACTCATGTTCAGCTTATGGTCTACTTGGACTCCTAGATCCCTTTCACATGTGGTCTCATTCAGCCAGGTGTCCCCCATCCTATATCTGTGCATTTCATTTTTCCGCCCTAGGTGCAGAACCTTACATTTCTCTGTGTTAAATTTCATTTTGTTAGCGCTGGCCCAGCTTTCTAGTCTATTCAGGTCATTTTGAATTTTGATCCTGTCCTCAGGGGTATTAGCTACTCCTCCCAGTTTAGTGTCATCTGCAAATTTGATAAGTATGCCCCCAATTCTGTCATCCAAATCGTTATTAAAGATGTTGAATAGCACTGGGCCCAGGACAGAACCCTGTGGGACCCCACTGGTCACTTCTCTCCAGGATGAAAAGGAGCCATTGTTGAGCACCCTTTGAGTTCGGCCAGTCAACCAATTACAAATCCATGTAACAGTTAACTTGTCTATCCCACATTTTGCAAGCTTGTTTGCAAGAATGTCATGGGGAACCTTGTCAAAGGCCTTACTGAAATCGAGGTATACTATATCCACAGCATTCCCTTCATCTACCAAGCTGGTAATTTTATCAAAAAAAGAGATCAGGTTCGTTTGGCATGACTTCTTTTTCTGAAACCCATGTTGGCTTTTTGTGATTATGGCATTGGCTTCTAAATGTTCACAGACTCTCTGCTTAATGATCTGCTCTAGAATCTTTCCTGGAATTGATGTCAGACTAACTGGACGATAATTGTTGGGATCCTCTTTTTTTCCCTTTTTGAAGATGGGGACAACGTTTGCCCTCCTCCAGTCTGCTGGGACTTCTCCTGTTCTCCAGGAGTTCTCAAAGATTATTGCCAATGGCTCTGATATTACATTTGCCAGTTCTTTTAATACTCTAGGATGTAGTTCATCTGGTCCTGGAGATTTATATTCATTTAGGTTAACCAGGTATTCCTGTACTACCTCTTTACTTATTCTGTGCTGAATTTCCTCTATTCTGTCTCCTGTTCCATTATCCTTAGGTTGAGCACCCTTTGCCTTTTCTGAGAAGACTGAAGCAAAGAAGGTGTTGAGTAATTCTGCCTTTTCTCTGTCCCCTGTTAGCATTTTGCCATCTTCTGCACGCAGTGGCCCCACTGTTTCCTTCTTCTTCCTTTTGCTGCGGACATATCCAAAAAAGCCCTTTTTATTGTTCTTAACCTCTCTAGCAAGCCTGAGTTCATTCTGCGCTTTAGCTTTTCTGACTTTACCCCTACATGTGCTGGCTATTTGTTTGAATTCCTCTTTCGTGATTTCTCCATTTTTCCATTTCTTATACATGTTCTGTTTAAAACTTAGCTCAGTTGAAAGTTCCTTAGTCATCCATCCTGGCTTCTTGAGACATCTTCCATTTTTCTTCCTCATTGGAACTGTTTGAAATTGTGCCTTCAATATCTCCCTTTTGAGAAACTCCCATCCGTCTTGAACTCCCTTTTCTTTTAGTATTCCTGACCATGGGATCACTCCCAGTATTTCTCTAAGTTTATTGAAATTAGCTCTCCTAAAGTCTAGAGTGCGTGTCTGACTATGCCTTGCTTCTCCCTTCCACTGTATTATAAACTCCAGGAGAACATGGTCACTTCCACCTAAGGATCCAACCACTTGCGCCCCATCAACTAGGTCTTCCCTGTTGGTTAAGATCAGATCTAAAATGGCTGATCCCCTTGTTGCCTCTTCCACCTTTTGGACAATGAAATTGTCTTCCAGGCAAGTGAGGAATTTGCTAGACTTTGAGGATTTGGCTGAGTTTGACTTCCAGCAAATATCAGGATAGTTGAAGTCACCCATCACTACTACATCTCTCTTTTCTGAGTATGTGATTATCTGTTCTAGAAAGGCATCATCCAATTCCTCTGCCTGAGTCGGGGGTCTGTAGTCGGGGGTCTGTAGTAGACTCCCACAGTAACATCCCTGTTATTTCCCTCTCCTTTAATTTTTATCCAGATGCTCTCCACCTGGCTTCCAGTATTGACTTCCTGCATCTCTTCACTGGTGTAAATATCCCTGACATATAATGCTATTCCTCCTCCTTTCCTGCTTGGCCTGTTTCTCTTAAAAAGGTTATACCCCTCTATTTCTACATTCCAATCATGAGACTCATCCCACCAGGTTTCAGTGATGCCTATTATATCATATTTCCCTTGTTGTGCTAGGAGTTCAAGTTCTTCCTGCTTATTTCCCATACTCTGTACTTCCCATTCTAGTTGTCTGTGCCTAAATCTGGATCCAGTTCAGTTTACTAACCCTGTTTGCTCAGGTCTCTTTTACTCACTATTGGTCGATTTTGGTCCACTCCTATTCTTTTTTCCTTCTCTGACCACTTTGATGGGTTCTCCTCATTCTTTCCTTTCTTGGGCTGTCTTGCTGCTCAGCCTCCCACCTGACATCTTCCTCTGTATCCTTTCCTCTCTTTCTGCCAAGATTACAAAGCACATCCTATGGGTTTCTTCCATCTGGATTGGCTTCTCTCTTCTCTCTTGGAAACGCCATGCTCCATTCCCATTTTATTGTAATACAGTTGCTTCTTACTACAGAGATCATTCTCTGCTTTCATAGCACCTCATGGAATAACCAAAGGAGGAGGTCACGGATAACCGAGTTTAATGTATTATCTGTGCATGTACAGAGTGTATCTGCAAAATACAGCTTATCACAGGTTATATTTCTGAATTCTGAATGTGTGTACATAGACAGTAGGTATGGTTACTAACTTGGCAAAAAATCTGATACATAGAGGGGAACAAATTCCATACTGTGTTGTTGTTGTTTTGTTAAAAAAACACAAACAAGACTGAACATAGTTTCAAAGAATGTTACCCTGACATATGAAAAGTGTTTTTCAAAACTCATTGATTGGCAGACAGTTTGATAGATCAACAAACAGAAAGTAATTAGTAGACACTCATTCTAAGCATGCAGTTATTAGCCTTGTTAGAATGCAAATTTAATATGAAACATATTGTGTTCACATTTGCTGTCTGGCATAATAAGGCAGAGACTTTGAAGGTAATTTTGGATGCGCTCCATAGCCATTTTACTTCAATGCAGACCTATTAAATTCAGTGGAACTGCTCAGGAGTAAGTGGGTTGTAAATTCCCTGTGTGTGAAGCAAAGCCATCCAGAATTAACTACATCTTGGCTTTTCATCAGTGATGCTTGAATGCATAAATGAAGACACACTGCCTTGCAAAGGCAGTGCTTTCAGCTCTTAATTGAATTCATCTTCCTAAAGGAATGTTCACAGTTGTGTTCAAAACTTCTGGGCATAAGGGTTAAATGCTGGAAGAAACTCAATTGTCATAAAAAACAGGTGCATTCCAGTGAGTATTGAGAATGTTTCAAGGTACAATCCTATGCACAGGAGTCATCTGCACAAACTGAGATATGTGTGACCAAGGTCCAAAACACACTGCAAAAATAATGCAGTTTGAGACTGCTTTAACTTCCCTGGCTCAATGCTAGAGAATGATGGGAACTGTAGTTTTGTGAGTCATTTAGCTTCCTCTGTCAGAGAGCACTGGTTCCACAGTAGACTACAATTCCCAGGATTCCCTACACTGAGCCAGAGCAGTTAAAGCGGTGTCAAACTGAATTATTTCTGCAATGTGTTTTGGCCCATGGTGGCTACTCCAGGAGCTGTCCAAGTGCTGAAACTATTTGTGGAATAGAGCTCAGACTCCTATATAGTTATTTTAGGTTTTTTTTTTTTTTCATTATTATTAAAACCCTGAGCAGATTTACTAGTACACTAACATGGAAGCCACCAGCTGCCACTAAAATAACACTGAGCCAGGGCAATTAAAGCGGTCTCAAACTGGATTGTTTCTGCAGTGTGTTTTGGATGTATGTTGTGCTAGCTCTTGGGCTCTGTATATAACTCAAGCATTTTCCAGCATTAAGCCAAGATAGGGTTGGAACAGACACCCAAAAAGGGTGGATTGGGGCTGCCCCAGAGCCGCAGCAAAGAATGCTGCAGCTCCAATCCTTCCCAACACTGGCCCAAATACGAGTAGAAAAGCAGCGGGTGACTTCATGGAAGATAACAGCATATAATCTTGTGTGAGATAGGGAATCTCTGAGTTCTGTGAGAGGCAGGCTTTGAAGGTGTTTGAGCATCTTGACTTGGCCTGGAAGTGAGGCTGCATACAAAGACAGAATACATTCTTGAATTAGCATCAGATGCTGCTTTTGCATCTTACCTATTGTGAATTTAGGTGCAGGCTATGGTGATAGGCTATGCAGCGTAACACATAATGTAAGGAAATGGTTATCACACAAGGTGGTATGCTAACAGAATAGGAGGCACACAGGGACAAAAACATACAAACTCATTTGTCTGGGAAGGAACTGGAGGAAAGTACAAATAGGGAACAGTATGGGAAAGGAGAGAACCAGAGTTTTTTTGAGCATGTAACAAATCAAATACCAGCTTGCCGATATTCTGAAATTATGTGTGTTTTAATTAAACAACATTAATATTTACGGTTAATTCTGACAATGGACATCTCTGATGTGGACCTAAGTTACTGATTAAAAGGTTTGCTGAGTTTTAACTACTGAAGCTTGAATTCCTGAACTTGTTAACTGCTGGATTTGACAACTAGACAGTCCTCTGCTGGAGCAGCCTGCAGTTGTCACAAAGTAAAACATAGATGCAACAGTAGAGTAGCATTTGGGGAGAGTAAAGTGGCATATCCATTTCTGAAGGTGGATATGCTATGGGATCTACCATCTGCTGAAAACTGAAAAATGTCTACTTTTGCAGTTGCCTTTGATTCTCCAAGTATTTCCTTTGCATTCAGTGTGGTTCTAGAGCACAGTGTTAAGAATTAGAACAGATGCACTTTTATTTTATCCATTGGCTGGTCACTTGTTTGCAGAGAACGCAGTTACCAGATATGTGGCAAGATACAGTGTCAGTTGTACAAAATGATTTAATTCCCATATTTACGCAGGGACTCAAGCCAGTCATGTCTGTGGAATCACCACCTCTCATCTTTGGAACACCAACAAAAATTGCCTCAGAAGCACCACCAACAGTTGAGTTTTTGGGTAAAAACAAGGTGCCAGAGCTACAGAAGTTCTTCCAGGTGAGAATAAAATTCTTTTTTTTAAAAAAATCTGAAGGTTCAAATTGTGTTCTTAGTTTAATTCATAGTTAGCACTTCTTAGGTTTTCACTCTACATTTGATTGACACAATTCTACTTTGAATTTCGATGCCCCACTTCTATAGCAATAGCATTTTTGTAGATCTATGCTGATTTTTTTTTAAAAAGCATGCTGAGTTAGTTTTTATTTTGTTCTTGAATGTGCTACAGTTTGTTATCTGAGAACGTAGACTGAAGTCTACAAAAGCTCATGCTGCCAATTTGTTTCTTTCAGTTAGTGTCAAAAGTGCTACAAGATCTGTCTATGTACTGAGTCCACAGACTAACACAGCTGTATCTTAGTAGCACACTCAAGAACAAAATACAGTTTGTTATGTTCAGCTCAGTTTTGCCTATAGGCAGTATGTGGCTAGTTGTTTTTAAAGGTTAAATTTTGTTATTAACCTCTTTTGTCCATATTAAGGAATGCTGCATGCTTAAAATATACAGTGTCAATGAATATAATTAGTCTATGGTGGAATTCAGCAGTTTTGATCAAGACTATAACCTAAAGATACCAGATTCTGTCTGATCTTGTAAGATAAGCAGGGTCAGTCACAGTTCTTAGATAGGAAACTACCAACTAATGCCAGGTGCTGTAGACTATATTTCAGAGTAAGGAACTGACAAACTACCTCTAAATATAATTTGCCTGAGAAAACTTTATGAAAATTTTATAGGGTCACCATAAGTCAACAGGTGACTTGAAGGTGTTTATACATACAAATCATTGGAGCACAGTGCATGAGTGAACACAATGAGTTGTGAGAGATGAAGTTGGCATGTACCCAGTTTGGTTATTTGTCCCAGTTTGGCTGTTTGTCCATCTTGCCCAGTGCTTTAATGAGGAGTGGTTCACCAGGATTTGATCCAGAAGTCTTTCCCATCATCTTCCCCTGATCTTTAAGAAGCATCATAATAGATGTTTGCAGAACCATGGAGGTCTTGTACTTAGAGTAGGGGAAAATAGGCTTGTGCCAATCTTAATTCTTGACATCCAATATAAGTAATGCAAGTCTGCATATCCCCCATCTTTTGATTAATCTTTTGCTTTAATGAGGTAGGACAAGGACAGGCATTGAAGTTATAACTCCTGAATGCAGAATTCAAAGATACAGCTGTGTCTTTCATTTAGTCTAAAAGGTGCTACAAGATCCTGAATGTAGCGTCCTTGTTTGCCTTTCTTAGATAGAGGGCATGCAGTTTTAAGAACATGTTCACAACCATAGTGGAAAACATGGGTTGGCATCCTCTTCAATACGTATGTTATATGATAGACGTAAGACAAATTTATGCTTTTCACATTTACAATTATGACACCATTGCCACAACCATAAATGCTCCCCAACCCCACTTTAAAAGCTTAGAAGCCACACTAACCAAAGGAATTCTGAAACTGGTGAGGAGGGCGCTCAAGGATGATGCATCTCCTGCCTATAAGGGGCCCAACACTGCTTAATCTGCTTTGGCTTGTTGACAGGAGGGGGCCAGGCATGCCATCCTTCAGTGCCTCACTTGCCAGAGCTGGAGAACTCAGGCTGGTGCAATTTTTAAGGTGGATGGGGGTGGGGTGTTGGATTGGGAGATGGCTCATAGTTAAATCTCCCATAATTTGTTTTTTTTTAAAGTGAACTGATTTTTTTGTAATAAATCCTGTGCAACATATCAGATCTGACCTTTACATAGCCTTACCTACAGTTCTGCAGATGATGTTGGATTGCAAATCCCAGCAGTAAATCCCAGAAAATCCCAGTCACCCAATGACTTAATTCACCAATTTAAGGCAACATATATAAATGTAATTGAATCAGGGTTCCACTAATTAGATTTACTGTAAGCCAGAAGTGGGAATTGTGCAGTACTCATGTGACTTGAAGGCACATAAAAACACACCAGATGTTCATAGACTGCAAGTCCAGCAGCCCTGACCAGCATACTAAGAAGGAATGCTAAGAGTAGCAGTCCAACAACATCTAGAGGATTGCAAGGTTCCCACCCATTCCTTAGATGCATTGTTTGATTCCCAAAAGATAAACACAGAGACATCTGCTCAGTTTCATAGTTGCTGGTCAAGCTTGGCACAAATAAATTTTCCTTTCTGGATTGGGGTTTCAGTAAGTAACGGGATGAAAGTATATGTAAATTTCTTAATGTTTTTATCATGTCTGTTTTACTAACAGAAGCCTGATGGTTTGCCGGTGCATTTGAAACGGGGCCTTCCTGATCAGCTTCTTTACCGGACCACAATGGCACTAACAATAGGAGGGACCATCTACTGTTTGATAGCTCTTTACATGGCTGCCCATCCAAAAAGACAGAAGTGAATATCTGACCAATGGGGACTGATTACTATCTTCTAGAAGGAGAGTTTGCATTTAACTCTCCGCTGTTCCACTTCGATCATGTGACTGTAGCAGAAATTCCATATTGAGATTAAGGAAGATAATTTAGGAGAATAATGACCTTTCAATACTTAGGAAGAGGGGTGCAAGATTAGTACCAGATGGTGGGGAAAAGCCACAGTTTCCAGTGTCATTCTGCATTCTTGGCACCCTTCACTATGAAATAGAGAATGGTCTGCATACGTTCCAAAGAGCAAGGCATGGCAAGTTAATGATGGGAACTGGAAATGAAGTTATGTTGATTAATGTCTTGACTTCACTCTCCCTGCCTCTCAGGAACAAGGGCAAAGAGTTGACTTACAGAAGCAAAATTATGATACTGGCTTAATCCAAAATGGCAAATAAATTATTTCTCTTGACACATTTCATAAGAATACAGTGGTTGGCCTCAAATTCTGTTGAATGCTTTTAGCAGAGTCACTGTTTCTTTTCCTTTTGTCAAATGCTACCTTATTCCAATGAGCGGATAAATTTCTTTCTCTGAAAATCTGTACACTTTGTTAGCTCAACTCTTGGAAAGAGTTGTCATGAAGATGGATACTGTGTGGCAGCACTAACTCCACCATCCTTCCCTGGTCCAATCTGTCTGTAATGAAGTTTGGTTTGTTTAAACATTGAAATAAATACTGGATCCTTTCAGATTTGTCTTGTCTTTTTAATGGAAAATATTAAATACATCTTTATATGATTTGCTTTTGAGTTTTAATAGTGGAAATGAACTACATGATCATTACAAATGACCCAGTGTTTCCCAAACGTATGGCAGCCAAGTTATAGTAAATAGGTTGTATTTAATATCTGTCAAATTCACTCCAGTGAGCTAGTGGTGATAAACAGAGTGGAACAAAATCAGTGGAATAGATTTGAAAGTGTGGTTTAATTATATATGATAATTTGAACAGATTCTGTTTTTGCAGTTTAAAGTGTATTCTCCTTCATTCCTTTGCAAATCTCAAGTTTCCTTGTTTTATTTTCAAACGCTCCCTCCCTATTTCATCTAAATTATTTTTTTTCATTTCTTTTTTTCCCTTGCATTCCTTATAATGGGTGAGTGTTAATTAGTTTTTACTCAAGCCCTGTCTCTTAGACTTCTGCTTGGATGAACAAAAAAATCTGTCCCAGTCTCACTTATTTCCTTGATTACTTCAAATCAAAATTTCTTCTGGGATTTTTGCTGCCACCTCACTGCATGGTATACAATTTAGCTACCATGGTTCTGCATCAGTTATCTGAACAGATGCAGAACTATCACTAACACCACCATGGATACCACTCAGCTAAAGCATCATGATTTTGAAAAAGCAAATGAAAAATAAATGATAAGCTGCATCCTATTTTGATTTTCTTGTGTTTGTAGAAAAGCAAACATTGAATGGAAAGGAACAGAATTTATAAGATGTGTCATCACCTATGCAACATGCTTGAATCACTCAGTTATCTTAAACTAATTTACCATGTATACCTGTGTACAAGTTGACCTCATGATAAGTCGAGAAAAGGTTTCAAGGTCATTCATTTTGATATGACCTTTAGATAAGTTGAGACTAAAACTTAGGGGGATATAATGAAGGCTCAAAAAGGGAAAATATCACTTCCATCCCTCCTTCCCCTTCTCTGGACCTCTCCCAACCACCTAACACCAATTCCCAGGTGCTGGAGGAGAGATTTTAACATTGGATTAGGGGAGGGGGGGGCAAAATGAGGAGTTTCTTCCATGGGAAGAGGAGGCTTGCAAATCAGACTGGAGAGGGAAGCAAGTGGTATTAAATGGAGAGTTTCTTCCATGGGAAGAAAAGGCTTGCAAATCAGACTGGGAACCTCTTTCACACACACACAGAGAGAGAGAAAAACATATACCTCAAGGCACCAAGAGTGGGGCTTGCTTGTTTTAGGACCTTTCTAAGCCATACTAGTTTCTGACTCGTATACAAGTGGACCCATGATTTTAGGGTCAATTTTGGGGTATAAATTTCTCAAATTATAGTTGAGTGTGGCAGGGCCACAAGGGACTCCTCTCACTTTTTGGATGTATCCATGAAGCCAGAAGGAAGTGCAGACCACTCTAGATGGATGCTCTATAACTTTTTAATGAACTCAAAACTACATTCACAAGGCAGTTCCCAAGAGAGAGGAGAGATGTTGCTTCACACTCTCCCTTTTGGCTCGCAGCCTATGCCTTTTATTTCTCTCCTCTTTCCCAGCTTCGTCTTCAACAGGCCAGCCCCAACCTTGAAAGTTCCAATAGAAGGCCCCTTGGGACCAATAGCCCAGTCCTAGTCCAGCCTCTTTTGGCTCTAGGTTTTTCAGAGGAGAGTACTGCTCGGCCAGAAGCTCTTCCTCTGGGCTGAGCCTGCCAGAGTCAATTGCCTCCCCTCCTGGCAGGGCCTCTCTCTTAGCTAGAGCTGCAGTCTTTCCTGAGTGTACTTCTCTTTCCCTTCCAGCGTCCACCTCACCAACAATTCTTACGCGTTTCTCCCTCCCCCCGAACGCCTCACCCTTTTCCCTTTTATCCACGGGCCCCTCCCTCCTTAGGCCCTCCCTCTTAGGCATTGCCTCTCTCTTCCTTCCCAGGGGCTGCTGGATCTTGTAGTTCCCATCTCTGGCTCTCTGCTTTTTCCTTCATCGACCCTCTCTTTCCAGAGCAACCCTCTTCAGTGGGCCCCACATCCTTTGCCTTGCCACATTGAGTATATACGGTAACACACATCTATTTTGATCTTAGTGTATCTCATTACTGTTCTATTCTAGCACACATAATTCAACATGGTTCCTAGAGTAGATCAGGCCCAAATTCTCTCTGGAAACAAACATAACTAAACAGGTCATATTGTGGCCATATCCTGAGAAAAAAAGGACTCACTAGAAAAAACTATAATGCTTGGTAAAGTGGAGGGCAATAGGAAAAGAAGAGTTAACGAGATTTGCTAAACTGTTGATTTGCCATTCAGCAGCTGATTCAGTAGATTTGCTCTAGTTGGGACTGGCAAATAGATTTAGGCCTCTGGCTATTGAGTTTGTTTGGGGCAAGATTAGCCTTCATGGACCTAAAACGCCCAAGTTATTCAACATACAGGGATGCTTTATAATCCAGTGCTTCTCAGGCTAACTCATGTGGAGAACTGGAAATTATACCCCTCTTCCCACTGTACTGGGGACTGGCATGGTATTGTGTCCATTGGTTAAAACTATTTTATTTATTTCCTGGAAACTCACTAGGAACAAGCAGTCAATGGTTCGGGGCCCAACCCTGGTCCCGGGACAATCACTTTCAGTTGCACTGACTTCAGCCTCCCCATCAGAGAGAGATTTCTCCCTGTATATATGATTTGATTCTATGAAGGCACCATAGTCGCAGGTATACAAGAGACCATGGGGTAGGGGGGAAGAATTACTTTTCCCCCTCTAAACCAGTGGTTCTCAACCTTCCTAATGCCACAACCCTTTAATATAGTTTCTGTTCCATCAGAAATATGTGTTTTCTGATGGTCTTAAGCAACCCCTGTCTTTTCATCTGACTTCGCCAACTACTTCCTCACAAAAGTCACTACTATTCAATCTGAAATTGTTCCTCCTGATTTGCCCCCTACCACTAATTTCCTGGTACCTTCTACTAATAAACTCTCTGTGTTTCCACCTGTATCTCTGGATGAACTCTCTACACTGCTAAATTCTTCCAAACCTACAACTTGTTCTCTTGATCCTATCCCCTCCCATCTTCTAATCTCTATAACCCGTTCTTTTCTGCCCTCGCTCCTCTATATCTTTAATCTCTCTCTCTCCTTGGGATCCTTCCCTTCGGATTTCAAACATACTCTCATTTCTCCAATTCTGAAGAAACCCTCTCTCGACCCCTCTTCTCTGTCTACCTACCACCCGATCTCTCTTCTTCCTTTTCTCTCTAAGGTTCTGGAACGGATAGTTTATTCTCGCTGTCGAGTTTCTTGAAGCCAACTCCATCCTGGACCCGTTTCAGTCTGGTTTCCGCCCACGGCACTCTACAGAGACAGCCCTCACCAAAATCTCAAACGATTTCTTGCAGGCCAAGGCAAATGGCCTCTACTCTATTCTCAATCTTCTAGATCTGTCTGTGGCCTTTGACACCGTGGACCACTGTTTCTTGCTTGATTTACTTTCTGACCTTGGGTTCTCCGACTCTGTTCTCAACTGGTTTAAATCTTACTTGTCAGACCGATCCTTTGCCGTGGACACAGGTGGTCAGACTTCCTCCTCTGTTCCCTTATCTGTTGGAGTTCCTCAGGGCTCTGTCCTGGGTCCCCTTCTGTTCTCTCTATACACACTGTCCCTTGGTAAACTCATCATTTCTTTTGGTTTCTCCTATCATCTGTATGCCGATGACACTCAGCTGTATCTTTCAACCCCTGACCTTTTGCTGGGGCTCGAACAGCAAGTCTCCTCTTGTCTGTCTGCCATCTCTCAGTGGATGCGGCGTCAGCGCTTGAAGCTCAACATGTCTAAGACAGAGCTTCTCGTCTTCCCACCTAAGCCCACCTTTCAATACTCCTTTTCTGTTTCTGTTGAGGGCATTTCTATTCAACCGGTTCAGCAAGCCTGCAGTCTTGGCTTCATTTTTGATTCCTCTCTGTCATTTACTCCCCAGATTCAGGCCACTGCCAAGACCTGTAGATTCTTTCTTTACAACATTGCTAAAATCTGTCCTTTCCTCTCAGCCTCCACCGCCAAGACTCTGGTCCATGCCCTAGTGGTATCGTGACTAGATTATTGTAACCTCCTTCTGACAGGGCTTCCTCTCTCTCATCTCCATCCTTTAATCTCTGTCCAGAACTCAGCTGCACGTATTATCACATCTGTTCGCCGCTTTGACCATGTTTCTCCTCTTTTATCCTCCCTTCACTGGCTCCCCTTCCCCTTCTGCATCCAGTACAAGCTTTTGTTGTTGACTTTCAAAGCCCTCCACGGACTGGCCCCTCCTTACTTGTCTGAAGTTCTTTCTCCTCACACTCCTTCTCGTTCCCTCCGTTCTGGTAGTCAAGGTCTCCTGTCTCAGCCGAGGATTTCCACTGCCCCATCCTGGATTCGTCTCTTCTCACTTGCTGCCCCTCACTCCTGGAACCTTCTTCCCCCACATGTGTGCCTCATCACTTCCCTAACCAGGTTCAAAACTGAGTTAAAGACTATATTATTTAGGGAAGCGTTCCCAGGACTGTGCCATCCGCCCCAGGATGCCTCCTTTTAACTTTGTATTAAGAAGCCATGCCCTCCCTCCAGTCCATCTGCTTTGTCTTGGCTCCAGAGGGAGAGAAGAACCACCGGACCTCACCCCCTTTCCCATCACTTTCCCCTCTTCCTTTTGTGTTGTCTCTTTTAGACTGTAAGCCTGAGGGCAGGGATCCGTCTAATTTAAGATTGTATGTACAGCACTGTGTAAATTTACAGCGCTATATAAATAAAGGTTAATAATAATAATAATAATAACCCCTGTGAAAGGGTCGTTCAACCCACAGGTTGAGAACTGCTGCTCTAAACTATGTGCATCCAACCCAATCTTCATTTTTGTTTTGTTGCTGGGCAGGCAAGAAAGCTAGGGCATTGTGGTGAATGAAGGGGGGCTGAAGAAATAATAGATAGAGACAACAAATTAGAGAAAGGTGGCCCCAAACAGCAAAAGGTGGGGAACACACACACAGACAGAGAGAGGGATCAAGAGAGCACCTAGAGTTGACAGTGTTGGCAGAAAGGTACGAGACAGAAAAGATTGCCTTGAAAGCTGGACGTCTGCAGAATAGAGATGCCAGAATGAAAATACAGTACAAGGCTCTATTTTTACATCACTGTCCTACTATCCCAACTTTGAACTAACCAAGCTTATCTTTGGATACATATTATAGTAATTATTTATGCTATCAGGGCAGTGATGAAATTGAACCTGGGTTACTCTGTCCAGACTTCCTTGTCCTTCCAAGAGTCAAAAGGAGTATTAATGCATTTTTGACCACTAATAGGCAGATAAACATCAAGGAACACACAGAAAAACAGAACTCATGTAAATCTTGCCTTTGCCTTTCATATAATTATGTTTTGGGGCAGAATTGTCTTTTAACCCTCATGTGCCACCCAATAATTTTTTTGTTACAGAATCCACAGTGTAGGCATGATGTGGCAATGTTACCTGTAAGCAAGTATCACCAATATTTGCCATTTGCTATTTATTTTCAAATGAAAACAATCTGGAAAAAACAACAACATGTCTCAACAAATCTGTTTCTTTGGCTTCTTTGGTACTTCTTTGTCTCAGCCAGTATATTGGCATTAAAAATGCCCATCCCTCAGTAAATCATAATGCAGCACTGCCATCATGTCAACTTCAATTTAGGGCAACCCTATGAATGAGAGATCTCCAAGAGCTCCATCATCAATGACCCTGCTCAGGTCTTGCAAGCTAATGGCCATTGCTTCCTTTATTGAGTCAATGTATGCTCTTCTAATTCCTAATTCCTGTTGCATTTCAATTTAATGAACATTATAATCTTTTCTAATGAATCATGTCATCTCATGACGTGTACAAAGTACAACAGTGTCAATTTGGGTATCTTGGCATCTAGTGAGAGTTCAGGTTTAATTTGCTCTTGGACCCATTTATTTATCTTGGGCAATCCATGACATCCTCAGAATTTTCTTCCAGACCACATTTCAAATGAGTTGATACCCTTCTTATCAGCTTTCCTCACTGTCCAGATTTCACAACCTTACATTGAAATCATAAATATTATGATGATTCTGATTTGGTATTTAATGACATAACTTTACATTTGAGGATTGTATATAGTTTCTTCCTACCTACGCTTCCAGGTTTTAGTCTTCTTCTGATTTCTTGAGTACAGTTGCAATTTTGGTAATGATTGAGTCAAAAGTATACAAAATCTTCAATGATTTACTACTACTACTACTACTAATAATAATAATAATTTATATCCCGCCCCTCTACAAGATGCAATCGGGTCAGCTTATGTACTTTTTATGTACTTTTAAGTTATGTAAATCATCTATGGCCATTATTTTTTGTTTTATTCATGTTCAGCTAATTATGTGCATTGGTTGTCAGTAATTTGGACCTATTTGGAGGAAATTAAAATTTGTCCATAGGAGAACATTGGAATTATAATTGGAAATGTTTAACTACAAGACTATAATAAAGCATTGGGATCATCAGTGTCAGTGTGGTGTAATTGTGTGAGTGTTGGACTCTGGGTGATAGGGCTTTAATCCCCACTTAGTCCTGGAAACCCACTGGGTGACCTTTGGTGAGCCACATTCTCTCAGCCTCAGAAGAAGGCAATGTCCATAAAACCTTATGAAAGGATCACCCTAAGTTTGAGTTGGCTTGAAGGCATATTAAAAAAAAAAAAACACCAGAAAATAATTCACAACATTTTTTAAGGATGATTCATCAGATTTAAGGAAGTGTTCAGGATGGGTAAGAAACTCTATGAATTCATATTTAATTGCAGAAATAGCCACCTTACAACATCTGAGAATGCCAACTGAGCGGAATACAATTTGCTGCAGAAATCCCTACACATCCAAGATTTGCAATGTGTTTCCAAAAAAAAAAAAAAAAAAAAAATGCACAAAACCATATATACATTTGAAGTATTGATGAATGAGTGTGCATATATTCAAAAGGTGCACACAAACATATTTTAATCTGTGAAATGTAGTGTAAAACACACATTAAAAGTTTGCAGTTTTAAAATGCAAAATAAATACAACTTTGCATATAGGAGGGGAAACTGTCTTGCAGTCTGATGCAGGGCAGAGATGATACGAGAATGCTAATAGGGAAAAGAGAAGCTCTATGAGAATAAAACTGACAGATCTGCTCACATGTGAAAAATATCATTTTCTTGTTGAACTAAATGTTCAGCTTCCCAGAAGAGCATACAAATGGGACATTTCCACAGCTCTCAGTTCAATTTGGAATGAAATTGCTGTCAAAGAATTTTTGGGTACACTTTACAGCTACCCTGTTTCCCAAAAAATAAGACATAGTAAAGGTTTTGCTGAATTGCTAAATATAAGGCCTCCCCCGAAAGTAAGACCTAGCAAAGTTTTTGTATATAAATAAATATACAATATATAATAAATGTTCATTTTTTTTTGTTCAACAATAAACGTGAATTCTTTTTCATGGAAAAATAAGACATCCTATGAAAATAAGACCAAACGCATCATTGGGAGCAAAAATTAATATAAGACATTGTCTTATTTTCGGGGAAACACAGTAAATTCATACATATGAATATAAACATACAGATGGCTTATAGGCTTAAATGGAATTTAATGCCAGAGAAATATGAAGAGTTTCATCAGCAGGTTCACCATGGGTCGAGATCGACTCAAGGGCAGTTAACAACAACAAGAAAGGTAGAAGGCAGTAGGGAAAGAGGAAAACTACATTTCAGATAGATAGACTCAATTGAGGAAGCCACAGCCCAGAGTTTGCAAGACCTGAGCAGGACTGTTGATGACAGGGTGACTTCAATCAGTATTTACCAGCACATAACATCAGTCATTTGGTCATTTACCAGTATATATCAGGTTTATAATTTGTTTGTATTTTGTCTAGACTCACTTTGAGTTGATAAAAACATAATTCTGCTGGAAATTAACAGTCCTTCCTTGTTTGATTTAAACTGAGCCAACAATTTGCACAGAAATGGCAAAGTATTACTGAATGGATTCCCCCTACTGTGTAGAAAATTGAAAACCACTTTATAGATGGATTGATCCAATCAAGGAAGCCACAGTCATGAGTTTGCAAGGCCTGAATAGATGAGTTTGCAAGGCCTGAATAGATGACCAGGGCCCTTAGGGGTCTCTCATTCATAGGGTCACCATATATTGAAGCCATTTTGATAGCTAAT
Source organism: Urosaurus nigricauda (assembly GCA_034509955.1). Classification (NCBI taxonomy): domain Eukaryota; kingdom Metazoa; phylum Chordata; class Lepidosauria; order Squamata; family Phrynosomatidae; genus Urosaurus; species Urosaurus nigricauda. Next base: position 350,607,804 of record JAOEGL010000001.1, on the reverse strand, counting down.
AATAAGAGCAAATATAGCAGCCAAAAAAATAAAAATAAAAAATAGTGGAATCCATTCTAGCATAGCTGAGGAGATTCAAAAGACCAAATGTTCTAAGAAAATTAAAATACTTCTATCATAGCCTGTTTCTGCCACCTTTCAGCAGTACAACAGGAACAAAACCAAATAAATATTCCATAGTGATGTAACATTTTTTAAAAAAAAAAATATTTTGGAATAGGTCTGTCCTCATCTTTCCCAGGAAAAACATTACATAGCGTAGTGCTTCATTTTAAAATAGTGAATTGTATTTTAAAAGTCAAAACCAATCGTACCACATTAAAAAGTAAAACATCACAGTTGGACAATGAAAGCAGACTAAAATAAAATAAAATAAAAGTTGGCAGGGTGAGTTTGGGTGAGGCCACAGAAAAGCCTGGTTCATGTTTGTCAAATATTCTAAATGTGGCTCTTCTCAGCTGGCCAACAAGAGTTTTCTGCGTAGATCTTAAGTAGGCAAGATGCAGGGCCAGCTGAAGAATTCTTGCTGCCTGAGGAAAAGATCAGGATGGCATGGGCCACTCTTCAATTCCACATATAGAACAGCAGTTCAGGACAGGAGCAGTCGAATAGATAGATGTTATGGGTATTAAAAAATCAGTTTGCATAAAGCTACTTTATTCTACTGATAATGTATAACAACTCTTTTTTGTATTGTTGAAAAAGTCATATAGCTGTCTAAGTTCATAGGACCAACTATTGCAATGACTTCAGGAAGTTAAAGAAATTAAGGAAAATTATTTACAAAGACAGTGATTAACAATGTGATTTGAAATATATAATGAAAAAGCAAGACAATATTTTTTCTGTATAGAGAAATTTATTTGAAAGATATGTACTGTTTTGTTAAGAAAAATAAAGCTTTTTTTAAAAAAGAACAGCAGTTCAATGTTACTTTGATGGAAAAAGATCATCCATGGCCAGTTAAGGTAGCAGGAAAGATTCAAGGATGTAGGCCAGGCTGCCTGGAACAGACATTTTTGTTTTCCAGCAGATGATAATGGGCACTGCCATTACTCACAGTTCTCACGTGCCCCCTTCTGCCTGATGAATCTATGTCACTCTGTCTAATGTTAGGGCTGGTCATAGCAAGGGGGCATTTTTACAATTGAAGTGGTGTCCACCTGCTCTCATGGTGCCCTATCTTCATGCTGCAGGATCAAACCCCCAATTTGAGTACAGACAATGTGAGGCCAATTCTGCATTGAATTTGGACCACCCGACCTTTAAACCAGATTAAAGTCTTACCTTTTGCTTTGGATTTTCCAAGAAAATCCAGAGCACTCCAGAGTGATGCTAGGTGGCTGTTTACGCACGTGTCCCAGTATGCCACCCAGCACAGTTGCCACTGGTGCAAGTCACTCCCTCTGGGGTCACAATGAGAGGCCCAGCCATGTGATTGATGGTGGGTGCCTCGTTTTCAGTCTCAGAAGGAGTGATTCACACCAGTTGTAGATGTGTGTGTAGCCAACTGTACAGCACCACTCTGGAGTGTGGAGGTAATGGGGGAAATTTGGGGTAATTCCAGGGCCAGAATATCCTAAGAGCAGCCCAAATTATTATGGTGAGTGTAGATCTGTCCAAAATGAGTCAGGAAAAGATGGTTTGACAAACTCAACAATCATTTCAATAATCCTGAAAACAAACCTGCAAAGTAGGCTGGTCTTATTATTCCTCTTATTGCAAGTGTATATGCTAAAACTGTATCTAGGGTCCAATTTACACTGCAGAAATAATAGTTGGACATTGCTTTAGCTGCCTTGGCTCAGTGCTAGGGAATCCTGTGAATTGTAGTTTATTGTGGCTATAGAGCTCCCCAGAGCTAAATCTCCCATAAAACTATAGTTCCCAGGATTCTCTAGTATTGAGACAGGGCAGTTAAAGTGGTGTCAAACTGAATTATTTCAGAAGTGTGGTTTGGACCTAAGACTTTCTAGTAAGCTGAATCACAGATTTTCTGTTCCACCAATCACAGTCTCTTGTCACTATGCTACAGTAGTTCTTTATGGAGAAGAAGTGATTATCTACTCTGATTGCACATTTTGCTTAGTACTGAGCTGGAGTTTTTAGTTGTTGCTGGCTGCTTTCTATGCTTAAATTGCCCCTACACTTTCAGAAATATGAACTTTTTGGATGCATGGCAAACCAAAGAATCTCAGATGCAGTGGCAAAGGCCTTTCATAAATGAAACCTGATTTCAAATAATGCAACAGACATAAATCTTTTGAATTTACCCCCATTTGATTTAGTGCTATCAAGTATTAGAACTTCACAGGCAGCCTGATCTATTATTAAACCCTTCAGGTTCTTAGCTACTATTATTGAGCTGCAAAATTAGAATCCTTCGTATATATGAACATAATTGTCACTTAAAGGAAGTTAGAAAGTATCAGTATTCTGACCTCTTACTGTTTGAGCTTGTCCAATGAACATTGTGATTTAGGAAGAACATGTTTCTCTTCCCCTTTTGGATGACCCCATGCTTGCTGCTTCAGTCTGAGCATGATGTGTTTTGTACTCAGTTTAAAGCCTGTCTGGACAAGCTTTATTTGAATTTCAGAAATACCTGATGTTAATTTGATACAAATTACATTGACACTGGCACATATGCTGAAGAGAATATTTTGTACTTCAAAAGATATGGTGGGGGAGAGACATTTTATGAATATGCAACGGGAATATTAAATATGAACCATGGGTAGAATGGAAAAATACTACATACAGAGAAAACACATCAGAATTTGAGGATTGGGAATGATTACATCTCATAATTTTCTCTTCATGGAAGCCAGTGTGAGCACTTTTCCTCAATCTCCCATTTAAAAAACAATCATATAGAATCTGTGTGACATATAAGCACAAGTTTTTGCACCAGAAACCATACTAGAAAATGGTTGCACCCATTGTCAACCATTTATGTGCACAGTTACAACTTTTGTTCCAAGTGAATTATTGGGGCTTTGAAGAAAGGGAAGTAGTGGCTTTGGGTTGAGACATCCACACCACACAATTATAGGGCTATATTTCCCCTTAATTGTCATGGCAACATCCTATGGAATCCTGGGATTTACAGGTTAGGGAGGGGTATTTAAAATGCTCAGCCAGAGAGCTCTGGAGCATCACCAGACTACAAACTCCAGGATTCTGTACAATGTTGCCTAGGCAGTTGAGATGGAATGGATGACTATAATTGTGATTGTACTTGGTGGATGTCCCTGGAGTGGACTCTGGAACTCTGGAACTCTCTTCCCAAGGATACCAGAATGGACTCCTCCTTATCCTTCCATTGCCAGGCCAAAACCTTTTATTCAGACAGGCTTTTAAAACAGAAAGTTTTTAAAGAACCGGGGAGGGGGGTGCTGCATTGTTTTAACTAAACTGTTTTAATTTTTAAAATTGCATCTTGTTCTTTTACTGAATATGTTTTTTTAACTACTGTAAATAGTTTAATTCAATTATAATGCTAAAGGTGAGGCTTTAGCTTCAAGGACAAACTGTCCTGCATTTGCCTGCAGAGGATGAACAAAGTAGGAGCAAGGAGAGTGAAAGTTCCAGCAGAGGACAAACACAGTCTTATGGCTACTGACTCTGCCCAGCTTTTTGGAAGTAAACAAGGCCACCCTTGTCTTTCATTTAGGTGTCATCTGTCCATGAAGTGTGCCCCTGAAAGACTCAGAGATATACCCTATAACATTTAGGTCCTGTCTGCATAGGGCAGCCCAGAATATCCTGGCCCTGGAGCTGCCCGGATCTCCTCCCATCACCTTGGCCCTCCGTTCTGAGATGGGCAGCTGTTTGCATGCATGTCCTGCTGGGACACCCATTGCACCCACCACCATGATATGTTCCTTTATTCTGAAGTCAGAATGAAACAGCCAGTGATGATCATGTGGCTAGGTGGCTCGTTGTGACCTCAGATTGAGTGATATGTGGCAGTGGCTGGGCCACTCGGTGGCACAGGGGGACATGTTTTAAAACAACTACACCACATCAGAATGGAGGGATCTGGATCTTCCGTAAAGATCCAGAGCAAACAGGCAGTTATTTTAATATGCTTTAAGAGGGGTATACCCCAGTTCTGGTGCTGAACAGGCCAGATGTCATCTGGTATGTTCACACCAGAATCGGGGTGGGATGGGGGTGGGTGGGTCAGGCTGAACATTGTTCCCCAAGAAGATGGGGGCAGGTTGTTTTACTTGGCCCTGTCAAGTCTTTGTGTTATTACAGATTTTCTTAGTCTGCTCTTCCTATCCTTACAAACCAATCTTTAGATACATATTTTTTTTAAAAAAGTAAGAACATTTGCTGTCTCTGACCCTGACAGGAGATTATGCATTTGATTGAAAATGGGCATCTTCAGATAACAGTTTGCTTCACTTGGTTGATGGAATTTGATGAGAGAAACACTGTATCCCTTGGTAGACAGTGTGTCCATCTGGGAGATTTCAGCTTAATTACATAGAACATTTGAATCTGCCTACTGCTCCCCCACAGTTTTTCCAAGACAATTGATTTAAGGTGGGTATAAAGCTCTAAAATAGAGTGCTAACATAGACAATGTCTCAGCTCTTAAAGATGAGTTCAAAGACTTTAATTTTTACATTTAGTGACAATGATTCCTGCCTCCCGCCCCGCCCCGCCCCGCATAACCATTTTCTCTTCCTTTTATTCTTCTTGTCTTACCCCCTCTTGTCTAATTTTATCTTGTAACTCCAAGGCATGGGGATCAATTATGTAAGCCACAATGCATGTTAATAGTACTGTATAAATAAGTAATAATAAAATTATTCTCTGCACAGCAGTGAAGCTGGCAACTATTCTTATAAGCAGTTACTGGAATATTCTGGTGATTCTGGGACTAGAGTATTTTTAGGCTAAATCTAATTCCAAGGGATTACCTTTGCTTTGAATTGAACAGATCTTTTTAATGCTAGGTTTCTCATCAGTGCATTTTCTTCCCTGATGCCATCCCATCTTTTGAACAGTTGGGTTACATAGGTTAAGATATGGCTGATGAACACTGTAGTCCAAAGTTGAGTGACTCATGGCATACTCTCTAAAATGTCATAGATTAAAAATGAGACATATGTGGCCAGGCAACATCAGACTGTGGTCAAGATGGAAAATGTTATTAAAGAGGAAGAATACTCCACCTAGGAGAGGCTGCCACAATCCCCCCCCCCCCCAGTTTACAGGAAAAGGCAATGTTCTGCCTCTTCTTCTCCTCTCCCCCCCCCCCCCCCCTGTGCAAACTACTTTTTGCACTTTTAACTGTGTTAACAGCAACTGAAATAAGATGAGGCCAAGGTAAGAAAATGCAGGGAGATGAGAAAACCATGGGATTTTTAAAAAGTAGCTACACAAATGAGATGATTGAGGATTAATTGGGAATGTCTTTGCCAAATCAGGACAGTTGGGCACTCAGACTTTTGACAATTTCCCATCACCTCTGAACATTGGCTATTCTGGTAGGCTGGTACTGATGGGCACTGGAAATCATCCACAAGAAGGCCACAGGTTCTCCATCTTTGTCCTATAATAGAGGAGTTTTTCTTTTTTGTTTTTGGCCTCCAAGTGGCCAATAGCATGCCACAAGCATCCTTTTTTAAAAACATTCTCCTTTTAAGATATTTGATGTCATTATTAAGATTTTTTAAAGCTATAAATTTTAGAGCTGCACCAGTTTCTTTAATAAAGAAGTTTTGGAGTCTACAACAGGTATAGCCAGGAAGAAAGACTGTTGTGTCTGCAGAATATCTCATATTCTTCTCTGAGACAAAGCAGCCTCCTGGGATTCTCTAAATCTAAAGTCCCTTCTCTTTCCTAGCCAGGCAGTAGCATCTTTCCAATTAGCAGATATCCCAGCCTTCAAGGCTCATTATTCTAAATTTATCCCCAAATTGAACAACCTCTTTTCCATCTGTAATTAGACAAAGTACCAAAGTACCAGAGAGCCCTAAATGCTTCTTTCTTTGACCACATTATTTCTCATTAATTGACTCCTCTAAGATCATCTTTTTATTATCATCATGGGTTTTGCCAGCAGATTCCATGACCTTGAAGAACTGAAAGCCACAGAACTTCTGCTTCTTCCCTGGTAAAACGCTGGTACTGTACATTTCTTTCTGAGACATCATTCTCTGCTGCATACTGGCAACAAATGGTGACAATATAACAAAACAAACGTATGATTTTATCACTTCTATGGGAGTCTTTCTTCATAGTTCAAGAGCTTCCAACAAAACTGGGCTCTATACCTTCCTTTCTATACCATTCCAGTGTTCAATGCCATTTTGTCCACTCTGTAATGTTGCAATAAACCCTCTCGCATCTGGGTGGCTCATAAAGATTTGCATTAGCATTTTCCTCTTTTTTCCCCAATTGGCCAATATCCTGCAATATTTATCTATTTATTTGCTTTAGATCCCAGTTTTCTCTCAAATGGGGCTCAAAGCAGCTCATAATATAGATTTAAAAAGAGCAACTAAAACAACACAGAGTAGAAAAGTTTACGAGTATTAAACTATTAATCCAAGTAAAATGCTACTTTAGAAGAAGAAATTTATAAACAATCAAAACTCTAGAAATATACATCAGATAGTGAAAACAGTACACCTAACTGCATGTTCCTTGCCCTAGTCAGTTCAGAGTGAAGGCCTGTTTCAATGTCCATGTACAACTAGGAATTAATTTGATAGTGTCATGTGGTTTTGTTCATCACACAGCATTTGGTCTCTCCAACATATCAGTACAGCTGTTGCAAAGGAAATGAAAGCCACCACTTTGCCTTCTCAGTGATCTTCATGCTGCTTGCATGCACTTACCTTTTGCTCCTCTAAAAGGACTGTAACACAGACCTCTCGAACTGACAATGGAACCACTTGAAATTGCCCCCTTCACAACACTTCTCTTGCTAGGGTTTTTTTTTTTTTTTTGAACAGCAGCTCCCAGAATCCCCCATTGGCCAGAATGGTCTACATAAAAATTGGGGTCAAAAAAGTAACTTTGCCAAGTCTGTCCTTTCCCTAGCTGCTACTGTCATGATACATACATGTCAATATGCCAGGATGCGAGACCCAAGGTCCTTACACACAGTACAATTGCAGTGCTAGTGTTCCACTTCAGTTACCGTGGCAAGACCCTATGGAATCCTGGAAATTGTAGTTTAGGGAAGGGCATTTAAAATTCATAGAATCATAGAGTTGGAAGAGACCACAAGGGCCATCCAGTCCAACCCCCTGCCATGCAGGAATTCTCAGCCAGAGATCTATAGTGCCCCAACAAACTACAACCCCCTAGATTCCATAGGACACAGCTGAGTGATATCATTGTGCTATAGCTATGTAATGGGAAATGGCACTTGATAACGAAAGACCAGAGAGACTTGCATTTTTCTAGCTTGCAATTACACGATCTACAGGAGTAGAGGAAAACTTGTTAAGGATATTAAGTGTGGGTGGAAACATCAGCACACATCAAATATCTTCCAGTACCTCTGTTTATATATTCATTTACAAATAGCACTTATATACCTCCCACTTAGTTTTCAAGGGTAGTTGATAATGTTTGAAATTAAAACACTACAGCACAAACACCAAATATTTATTATAGCAGCTCACTATAGAAAATTGGACTGGTGGGAAATAACTAAATACCATCTGACGGAATATTTATCTGGCTTATTGATCAATCTAGATTGCAGATTGGCAACTGTGGGAAGCTAGTAGGCATTTTCTCCCAAGGAGATGTTGGAGAGCCACATCCTTCTACTGCAACTGCTAGTGTAAAATATATCATTTTTACCCCATATGCCCTATAGGAAGGCATTTGGGGTCTCCCTGGACTATTTTGGCCTGAGATAGTCCTTTTTAGAAACACAAAATGAGTAGTGGTCACTTTTTTGTGCCTTTTTGTATAATTAATTTATTGTTATTATGTTTGCTGTGATGTAATTGGTGGTGGTGGGCTGTATTCTGTATTTTTTATTTGTATTGTTGTTGTCTTTGCTTTGAAATCTGCCTTGATTCCGCAAGGAAAAGGCAGAATATAAATATATTATTATTATTATTATTACTACTACTACTACTACTACTACTTCTTCTTTAATTTACTCTGTGTGTGTGAAAGAGAGAGAGTGAGAGAGAGGGTGTAAATGCACTGAAGTCACTTAGATTTTGCAAGCAATTTATTTATTTATTGCGAAACTTGGTTTTGACCAAACATGGTGGAATTGTTCTCCCCACTGGGGACATTTTAGAGCTGTTTGTTTGTTTGTTTGCCTTGGGGCCTAAGAAGTGTTCCTGTGATCTCACTTAGCTCACCTTAGATACAGGATTGTTTTGTCTACCAGAGGAGATTATAGTGGACCAACACAGGCTTTTACTGCAACAGTGAAAACATTTTCTTTCAGCCCACTGGACTTGACTGTGGTATTCCATTGTTTCGGATAACAGGCGATGGCAGGGATTTTCTGTAGGAACTTTTCCATGCAAATCACACCCTCCATTACTGAGCTATAGTTTTCAATTGTTGAAGGTATCACTGAGTCTACTTCTCTGCTGTGAACCCAACTAGCCTCAAACAAGCAAGTTTTAACTCAGTGTACAAAGTCAGAAGATACACTACCATCTTCAGTAGCAACTAGTAGCCATGAAATATCTTCATCTGTATTGTGATAAGAATGAGTGTTGGGCTGCATGACCTCTCAGAAGTCCTCCCAATTGTATGTTTCTGTTGAGTATAAAAGATGACAAGAGTGATTTGAACAGGAGATTAGAGGGATGGGTTAGGAGATGTCTGACCTGTTACATTATGAAAATTGGGATGATGGCATTAAGAAGCTGATTGTGGAAAAGTAGGACTTACAAGAGGCCCTCCTGCTCTGCGTTATCCCAGCTCCCTGGCCTCATGAGTGAAAGGCAGCCATTTTCTGGCCTCTGTTAAAGCTGGGGGTAGGTAGATGGACAATAAAAGGCCACTGACACAACTACAAGCCTTGAGAGGAAGACTGGGAAGGCAGAAGACTGAGGGATGACTTGATTGCTCTTTTTAAATACTCCAAGAGCTGTTGCAGAGAGGAGAGGGGCAGGCCTGTAGTCTGGTGCCACAGAGATTAGGTCCAAATCTAATGGTTTTAAATTACAGAAGAGTAGAATTTGGTTTAACATTAGAAGGAACTTCTTGACGGTGTTTAACAATGGAACAAATTGTCTAGAGAAGTGATGGAGTCTCCTTCTCTGGACATCTTCAGAAAAAAGGCTAGAGAGCTATTTTCGGAGGAAGCTTTAGAAGAAGCTCCTTCATTGAACAGGTGGTTGCTGACCCATGTGGACCCTTCCAACTCTATTTTTTTTCTATGCGCAATGCATGCTCAATATTTATCAATAAATGCACACAAGTCTCTAGCAACCTCCTCCCAAAGGGTATCAAAACTAGGTAAGTGCAATTTACATGGAAATTCTCATGATTTGGAGAACTGGGCTGTGGGGAAAAAATAGCCAAAGATTCATCCAGACAGATTATTGTTGCTCACATGAAAAATGATGTGCATTTCCACCCACGTCAGCTGTGCACAAGGATGCCTGCTTTTGTGTGCATGTCTGGATAGCTGGAATTGGGGGAGGAAGGAGGGATATGGTTTTCTTCAGAATTTTGCAACTAAAAATATCACATCTAAGACCTTGAAAAGACACATATCATCCCACTAAGTTGCTCATTCAAACACAAATTGCTCATGGCTTTTAAAAAAAAAATTATTGCCATAAATGAGTGCTGTGTACTCCCACACCCGCCATTCTCCTGCAACTGGTTCTGTTGCTTTTCTCTGCTCCCATCTGCAGAACATGGTAATAAAGTTATCTTAAAGTGCTTCTAGACCTAGGGAGAAATTCTGCAACAATATGTCCAATTTTCTACTTTAATATTTCTTTGCAGCTCTCTTGCTCCCTGATCCTTGTCAGAATTAATAGATTCTTTCTGTGTACCACCCTTACAGCATTCTGCAAGATGTCCTATATTCATTCCTTTTGAATTCTATAATCTCCAGATTTTTCAATCAAGTAAATATCCTCTCTGATGACAAGACAAACTCTGAGAGGAGAGGGATATAGCCTTGTTTATTCCAGGCCTATGCACTCCCCCATAGTGGATTTGTGAGCAACCCTATCTTGCTGTGTGTGATTGCTTGTCCTATACTCTTGCTGTGTTAACTGGAAAATTGTTCCACTGTGGAGCTCTTCACTTGATTTAATGTTTATTTTTAATGATGCTTCCCCATTTAGCCTTTATGCGGAGCAGCTCATTCCAGCTCATTCTTGTCCCTGAAGTGCCCAGATTGGTTCTATTGCTCTAAATTATTTTTGATGCCCTTGTTCAAAGCTCCCTCAGCTTACACTGCACAAATGAAACAAGCAAAAAATATTTGGTATTTTAAAACACAGAATCTGCAAGCCCACACTCTTTAGTGCTGCAATCACTGCTGTGTTAGCCTTGGGAAACTTACTGTTTGAGCTATAACTCCCAGAATCCACAGCTAGGGTGCCCAGTGGCCATGGTGGGTGAGGGTTACTGGGACTTGTAGTTCAAAAAAGTAAAATTTACAAGCACAGCTTCTGTGTTCTGCTTTATAGACAGCAGCCTCCTATTTGAAGATCTGTCTAATTCAAGACCAGTGAAAGCAGTGATTCCCAGAGTTGGTAGTGTTTCTACTGGGAACAGTGGAAAGACCCAGGGAGGTGGTGAGGTGACAATGGGTCAGCAGGGGGCCTTCAGACAAAATATTGGTACTTAAGAAAGACAAGCAGAACAATTGCCTTTAGGACCATGGTTGTGATGAGGGTTGCATGAAACTTCTTTTCAGGGTCCCTTAAAGCCACCACAAAGCTTCACTTCAAGTGGTCTTGTCTCCTGCTCTTCACCTGCCCACACAAGCTCATTCTCTTCTGTGGCTTGGAGCAGCACCATTTTGGGACAGACTGACTGACAGGAACAAGGAATTAGAGCATGTGGCAGTGCGGAAAAAGTGGCAGCAAAAAATTGCGTTCAGATTTGAGTCCCTTGTTAAGCTTTGTGAGTTTTGCAGGGACTTGGCTGGCAAGTTAGAGCTGCACTCCAACCTGCTCCTGCTTTCTTTCACGGGAGAGGCTGAGAGAAGAGGTAGTAGAAGAAGCAATGCTTGTGTGTGGAGAGGGAACACTTGAAGTTGTGTGGGGAAGACATTTATCAAAAGAGGGCAACAAATATCCAGGGTTGATTCTTGGGGTTGAGTCCTTCATCTTAGAACAGCTCCTGTAGTTTAAATATCTCCCTTTCTCTCTCCACACCAGTCTCTAGTCCAGAGCATGTGGCTTCTATAAACCCATTATACACATATGGGCTGTGCCCCTCTCCACTCAGATGAAGAAGAATTGAAAATCCTTCATCACCAAGAAGCTTCTTCCTTTGCATCTGGTCACTTTGTGAACAGCAACCAAGCTGCTGGCTGAGCAGTGACCAAGAAGTTTCTTGCTCACACTGGCCTTTGCCAAAAGGCTGGAATGGGAGAGAGGCTACTCAGTCGCTGCTCAGCCAACTGCTTGGTTGCTGCTCTGAGAGTGAGTGGGTGTCATGCCCAGTCAGGTTGAGGACTCTGAGGACGAGCCTCCACTGGGACCTGAGCCTGAAGCTGAAGTTGAGTCTAAACCTGGCCCTAGTTTACCCCTGGCAGCTCCAGCCAAGCCTCCTGGCAACAGAGCCTGCAGGCATGGACGAGGGAGAAGGGACAGCAGCACCTATAGTACCTACCTTCGGCCAGCGATGAGCAGAAAGGGAGGGCCTCCAGCATTTGAGGAAGCTTTATCTAAAATGCCAAGATAATCAGGCGCAGCTGGATTCCTGAAGCTTGGAAATTTAAACAGGTGCAGAATGCCTGCCTTGGTGTCAGAGATTATCTGAGCTTCTTTCCAAAAGCACACTTGATCCTGACCTCCCTTATTTCCTGGAAACTGCTCCATGGATTGCTGGTTGCCTTGTCTCCCTGGACTTCTTGACCTTGGATTTACCTACACGTCTCATCACTCTCTGGAATCCTGGACTTCGGATCTCTGACAACTCTCTTGGTTTGTACTCCTGGACTCTCTTACTTGCTTTGCTAGACTGCATTAAGTTGGACATTATTTAGAGCTGTGTGCTGCTATCAGCCTTCTTTGTCGCTTTCCCAGGACAGTGGGAGTAAAGGGAGCAACAACTAAGCACCCAGTTGAGCAGTGGTTAAGAAGCCTCTCATCTGTGCTGACCTTTACTGCAGAGTTGGCAAGGATGAGAGGCTTCTCAGTTGCTGCTCAGCCAGTTGCTTAGTTGCTGCTCCAAAGGTTTACTGAGTGTAAAGGGAGTAGCAACCAAGGTTGGTTGTTTTCAATCTGCAGTAAACAGTAGGCCTAATCTCAATAAATTGGCATTGAGGGGCACTAGGGTTGTCATCCAAGAAGGAAGGGTGCAGTACCCCCCCCCCCCCACCAAATTTGGGGACCACTAAGTTAAAGAAAGAAGAACTAGAAGCACTGAAGTCTTCAACACTTAGCTTTTGGATAGCAAACTGAGCAGACTGCCTGAACTCAGCACAGGTCAAAATGCAAGATCATAGACTTTCCTGCTCTGGAGAAATAAGTTTCTTTTAAAGTTATGTCTACTATAATAATAATAATGTGCCATCCCTACATATAAATGAAGTCATACTTAAGGTATCTTGTTGTTCTTGTGTGCCTTCAAGTTGTTTCCGACTTATGGTAACTGAGATGAAGTGAGGCATTTCCTCCTTATTAGCAATGCATGGTTGTTCACCCACTAACAGCACAATATTTCTGAACACAACTTGACTCCTCTTTAACTGCTTTGCAATTCAGCCATCATGACTAGCAAATTAATACTTAATGACTAATACTCCAGTGGTCTGCAAGTCAGGTAGTAACTTAATGCAGTTCTAAAAATATACTGAGTTCATCTATTCCTACTGTGACAGATTTTGGGGAGGAGGAAAACAGTTATGTGCTTGCTACTTTTACATAGTGCATTCTCTCCAGAGGTCAAGGCACCATACCTCTGTCCCACCTTTTGTCAGAACAACCATGCAAAGTCTATCTTCTTGCTCTTCACTCTAAGTCTGTGTTTTCCCCTAGCTTTCTATGTGTACTTTAAAAACAAGACTCCATTCCCTTAATTGGTATCAAGTAAGCTGCCTATGGGTCTGGCAACTTTAAAAAACAACTCTTATATGTAGTTAAAATCTGTATCCTTGGAAACAGGGCTTTGCCAGACCAGAGTTTTATACCCAAACTAAATTCCCAGTTTTATTGATACTATTTTTTTAAAAAATTGCATGATGAAAATTAAGTGGCCAGAGTATTATTTCTCATGTGCAGCTTAGAAAATATAGTCAGAAGTTTCCCTCTCCTTGCTTTTGAAAATGTAAATTGATTTGTAGGTAAGCATGCTCCTTGTCTGATGCTTTAAGTCAGCTGTATCCATGCAGGTTTTCTCCACAACTGTTCCCAACACTGAACATGTTGCCAAAGACTGATGAGAGTTCTAGGTCAAAACATCTGAACTTCTGAAAACTGGAAGCTTCTCTAAATGCTAATAAACATCGTCATTCCTTACCTCAACATGTTTTTCTACATCCAGAGAGGCATGTATTTAATTTTGTCACCTTGAGCCAGATATACCAAAAGGTTGTTCATAGGGAGAGGAGACAGGTCATAAATATATTAAGCTCCCCCAACCCCCACTAACTGGTGTACCCAGGGCTGGCCAAGGAAATCTGGTGCTTGCAGCTAAAGATGATGGCCTCCTCAGTTCTATGATCAGAACGGCAGTTTGATCTTACTACAACAATGGCAAACAGAATAACATCCATCATCACTCCTGATGGCACCAGAATTCTCTGACAGAGGAAACCAAATATACCACAAGACTACAAATCCCACAATTCCATAGCATTGAACCATGGCAGTTAAAGTGGTGTCAAATGGCATTTCAGTAGGCCCTTGGTATCACTGGGGTTTGGTTCCAGGTCCCCCTTGGATACCAAAATCTGTGGTTGTTCAAGTCCCATGAAATGCAATGGCAAAGTAAAATGGTTTCCTTTGTATCAAATGGCAAAATCAAGGTTTGCTTTTTAGAATTTTTATATATATTTGGAATATTTTCAAGCCATGGATGCTTGAATCCCTGAATAAAGAATATGTGGATATGGAGGACTGACTGCAATTCTGCAGTGTATAGTCTGTCTAATGGTAGAGCTGGCCCTCACTGTATCACCAAAGAATGGTATGTTTGAGGTGACTAGCCAAAAAGACTCTTATATAAAGGTCCCTCCTATGTGCCTGGCAAAGGGATCTCTGATTTCACTGCACAAAGTTTAGTAAGGTCACAATTGGGTACAAGTGCTTTGTTATAAGAGGAAAGCATAGTAGTATATCCTTTGAGGCACTTAGCTTCTATTTAGTGTGAAGCCAGATGTCGATGTCTTTGTGTAATGTTTTCACTGGCCTATCTGAGATGTCCTTAATGCTTTAGGTGCAGCTACATCATCATCATCATCATCATCATCATCATCATCATCAATAATACCCTGCCCAATCACGTGGAATCCGGGTGGCTTACAATAATTATTATTTTTACTTAGATGATTCCCTGCCCTCAGGCTTACAATCTAAAAGACACGACATAAAAAAAGAAGGGAATGGTGGTAGGGAAGGGGATCAGGTGTAACAGTTCCTCTTTCCCTCTGATGCCTGGACCAAGGCAAATGGACTGGAGGGAGGGCTCTGTTTCTTCAGATGGGCCTGGCTGTTCACTCCTTTGCAGGCCAGAGGATGAACATGAGAACTGGTTTTCCATGATGCATAATCTCCATCTCTCCTGGTTTGTAAAAGATGCCCTGATTAATCCTCTACCATTCCCACTTTCTCAGCTCTTTTTTAAATATCCAGGTTTCTTTCTCCTTCTCCCACTTTCTTCCTTTCTTCCTCAGATTCCTTCAGTTGCTGCAATCTGAGTTCAGAGTGCAAAGGCAGCTCATACTCAGTTTAACTCACCAGGAAGGAGAGGAGAGGAGGGAGTTTTGTTCCACCCAATATGCTTAAACAAAAGCAAACTGCTGCAGCCTCTCCTGGCTTTGGAACAGAACTTTCTGTGTGACCCCAAGTTGTTTCTTGATGTAGATAAAAGAAATAAACCCACTTATAAAAATCAAAAGGAAGAGAGAGTCCCGCCAATTAGGAGTGGCTTTCCTTAAGGAGTTGTTGTTGTTGTGTGCTTCCAAATCATTTTTGACTTATGACAACCCTAAGATGAACCTATCATAGGGTTTTCTTGGCAGGTTTCTTCAGAGAAGGTTTGCCATTGCCATCCTCTGAGGCTGAGTGTGACTTGCCCAAGGTTGCCCAGTAGGTTTTTATGCTTGAGTAGGAATTGAATGCTGATATCCAAGGTCATAGTCCAATGCTCAAACCACAACAGCATGCTGGCTCCTCCTTAAAGAGATTCCCTTTGAATTGCAGCATACCAATTGTGTACCCAGTGTTTTTTCACGCTTTTTCACTCATGGATTCTCTCCCTCTAATTTCCTAAGATAAGATCAAGATCAATGCAGAAAGACATTCCTCATATGTGTCTTGGTTTTCATCTGCAAAATGTTGAAGAATATGATGATGTGATACCATATACCTAAGGAACAACACAACTGTGTATGTGACTCAAAGTACCTGGATCTTTTCCATGTAACTGGCATCCCACCAGAAAGTCCCACATATTAAAAAGTTCCACATTATGTGCTTTGCCACTGGTTCTGTTATTCATAGACAAGACCTGATCATATAGAATTGCATCAGGATAAATATAGCTACTACAGAATTGCATGTGAAAGCACTCCAGCAGGAGTTTAATATTGTTAGGGGCTTTATGCCGGTCAGCCCAGTTCCTTTGATCTTAAAGAGAGTCAGGAACCATCCAAAATTGCAATTCTTGATAATTAGGTTTCTTTTAATGAAAGCAATTGCCTTGAGACAATACCCTTAAGACACAATAAAGCACAGTTGATAGCAAGTCATATTATGGTGGTATGTTTCAATGGAAACTAGAATGGACTAAGAAGATGCAGATGCTGTGTGCAAATGACTTATCTTCCATCTTCACCTCTATAGAAGGGGCACATATGGTCTATATTCATACACACACACACACACGTACATACATACATACGTAGATACACACCAGGAAATTAGTTTGTTCTGGAATAGGATCAGGAAAGGAGGAAAAAAAGTTGGCTATAGGAATCTTGGTGGCACTATATAGTCCCCTTGAACTATGAAATAAGAATCTCTTGTGCTATGAATACTGTGAACCTTTGTTTTAAGCTTATCACTTGTGATTTTGTCTATGTGTGTGTTATAACTTATTTGTATCCCATCCTTTTCCCAATATGGGACCTAAGGCAGTATAATCTAAGTTAAAGCAATATATATATATATATATTAAAAAGGATATTACAATTGATGAATGATATAAAAAGCATTCTTTAAAACAATTTTAATTTATCTCTGGGTGTATGCATGTGTGTCTAAAGAAGCCTTACAACACAAAAAATACCTTTGGTCTTAAGTAATCTCCTTTCAACATTGTTTGGGGGGGGGGTGTGAGTACACAGTCTATAAGCTTCCTAGAGCATTCCAACAATTTTTTGGACCTGGAACCATTTGAAGAAACATCCCTTGCCACAATTGCCACTTCTGGGGGTGGGAAAAGATATGGTTGATACGAGAAATACACTCCTAGAAGCCTCTAAGAGTGGTAATTTTCCTCAGAATCAGAATTTTCCACTCAGAATCTTACTTTACTGAAAGAGTGTCTTAATTTCTTTTCTTTTTCCTTTTTAAGACCAAAGGTCTGTTTCAATAGTATCTGCAAACTTGTTTTTTTTTTAAAATCACCTGTGAGATAGTTTTTTCCCCCATTTGTCTGTTCTGATTTAATTTGGTTTTGGCTTGTTTGGTCAGAAATCCTGGCTGGATTGAATATGCCCTATCATTTACAGCACTTGCAGGGAGGAGAATGATCCACATATATATTGTTAGTGTACAATGTGGAAATTGCCAAGCAAGGAGTCAAAGTAGTTCCTGGAACTGGGACCCTTCCATACAACACAATTACAGTGTCATGATTCCACTTTAATTACCATGGTTCCATTCTGTGGAATTCTAGGATTTGCAATTTAAGGGGAGATATTAGGATTATCTACCAGAGAGCTTTAGTCCCTCACCAAACTACAGATTCCAGGATTCCTTGAGATGCAGCCATGGAAGTGGAATTCTAGGGCTATTATAATATAGTTGGGGAAGGGCCCCATTCCCCCCCCCCCCCCCCCGTTATAATAAACATGAGTACTGAATAAGAACTAGAACCTCTGTAACTTATCATTCAGCAGTAGGATGCACACACCTAACCAAGATGGATTCAAACAATCAGGAGGTCTATAACACTAAACTTCTGGGATGGTGTGCTGGCTCATGTACTTTACAGCTTATTATTTTTGCTAACTTATGTTAAAAGTAGTGGTGCTGTGGCTAATATCTTTAAATCTTCAAAAAAGAAAAAAAACTAAAGCAAACACAGAACCTATCAACCCCTGTCTGCTCACAATTTGTCTTCTCTTCTGAAAACTAAGGAAATGTGTCTGGTAAATGCCTTTTATTAAGACAAACATTCCACTCCTGCTCAGACTTTGATAGATACATGGTTTTCAATCTCTGGGAAAAAATGGTGAAACAGAAAATGAAAAAGGCTCATCCAAGACCTTTATGTTTTAATTAAACATAAGCAGCTGCCTGCTGTCTTTGCCGAGAGATGTCTTCTCTTGGGTTATGTTACATTAATGCTTATTGATTTGTGAAACTCTGGGGATTTTCCTCCCTTGGAAGAGTTTTGAGAAGCTAAACATTTGTAGCAGGGAAGTTATTTGGGTTTTTAACTCTTTTTTGAAAGAGGGGAGGGCTTATTATCAACAGACGATTCTGGTTAATAAAGAGGGGGGGAAAAACAAAGGTTTTGTCTGCATGAGTAAAAAGAAGTAGCTTCACCCCCATTTTGAAATCTACCTGCTTGAATAATTTATGTAGCCAAAATGGTAAGAAACTGGAATCTAGCCACACTAAACCCCAGAGCAAACCCCAGAGCAAAATAACCCCTGGTTTACTCTGGTTCAAGCTAGAAAGTGTAAACTATCGCACATGGCATGCAGACTGTATGCCAGTGAGGAAATGAGGAGAGGGGCGAGATGGGCAGTGGAAGTGGTCAGTAGCAAGTGAGCCCCATGGGTGACATTTCTGGCCATAATTTTTTGCCATCCACCCATGAATCAATCACACAGGTGCACAAGTGGTCAGCTGCACTATTGCCCCATTGTATGTCCCATGAAGTGAAATGATAACAATACAATACTAACAATACAAAGGATTTAATAAAATCATTAAAATACTAGCTGGCCATTGTGGGAAGGGGGAGAATGGGGTATGTATGGAGATGGGATCCATGATTGTGTTGTGCCAATGTGTCACTGGGCATACCAATGTGCCGTATGGGCAGCCGATCAATTATATGATCAAGTGGCCAGTTGCATGGCTGGACCAATGGGCTGGCAGCTGGGGGGAAATGAAGGAGGTGATTGACTGCCGTTGGAGTGTCCATGTGCTTGTATACATACATTTGTGGTGGAACACAAAAATTAATAATGGTATAGCGTGGCTTGTAGCCATGAATGCTCCATTTTGGCAGGTTTGTCTTTGCATCTAATGATCCCATCTTTTCTTACTGCATATGTTTGCTGTCCTGCTTAAGTGTCATGCATGAAAACCCCAGTCCTGCAAGGGAAGAATTAATAAGAGGCATTCAACAGACATTTGACACATACCCCCACACATTACTAATGGCCAGTTTCTCTTTCTCTCTCTCCAGCAAAAATGAAAGAAAATGGAATTATGGTTTTATGAATGTCACATTTCATTCCACAAAGTATCATGCTTGGAAAACTGCTGTTAAAGATGCTGTAAGCTTAGAAGGTAAACCTGTCACTTTCTAGAAAACATACCTTCTTTTCTTCCACTTCTCAATTCTGTGTATTTTAAAAAAGAAATCCCAAAAGATATTTGGGGTGTTTTTTTCCTATGCCTTTCCAAAAAATAAATCCCATATAACACAGCTTTGGTCCTGGTAATTCCAAGAGAATTTGGCTTCTGACGTCTGATCTGTAGGGATCAAGTCTGGTATGGACTTGCCTGAATCTGATCTCTATCCCTGATAAAGATCCATAGAGGATGAATCTGTTGTCAGTATTTATGATTAATGAAATGCATACTTTTATGATAGGCAGGTTGTGAAGAAAGACTTTCCTTGCATAAGTGAGTATTCAAAAATACAATTCCCAATAGAATATTCCAAACTGTCTTTACCTCCTCATTCTACAGCAGATGTATAACCACTATAAATTTTGACTCTGGCATGAATATTGATGACTCTGCATAGAGTGTAGGTTTATATCCGCACAGTTGTGCTTGAGCAACACCCATCAATCTCAGGATCTGAGGAGTTATACTGGCGCAATGGAGACAGACAAGGAATACAAAATCACCCTTTGCATCGTCTCAGATTCTAATATTCAAGATCCATTGGATTGTTTCAGAAAAGAAAAGAAAAAGCATCAGTGTGTGCAAAAAATATTTTTCTGTGCCTGTATTAAGCTTTGCATAAGAATCTAGCTTCTGAGACTTATACAAGTTGCTTCGAACATTTGCCATTCAATTTAAATACAGGACAGATTGGAAGATTACTTTTCTCCATGTCGGATCAAAAATATTTAGGGTCATCACCTAATAAGAGGATTTGAAATGTTAACAAAAACAGCTTACTTTAAATAACTGTGATTCTTAGGGATATCTGTTTTCGAGATCTGGTATGGTAAAATTACACAGTGAACATCATGATCATAAATGTAATAATGTTGTTATATAAAATGAGTAGGCAATTTGGGAACAGCTTTATAAAGAGTCAGACCATTGGTTCTTCTTATCTCTGCAAACTTGACTTCATTCAATTCAATGAATCCACCCTCAGCACAGGAAAGTGTGGATTGAACCCAAAGGCTCCTACTTATTTTAAACAACATTCCAAAAATATGGAATGTTGTGAATGTGGTGGCAATTATAATGTGCAAACTCTCTTTCACTCCACCTTGGAAGCCTCAACTGCTACAGAGTTTGGAAAAGTATCTCTTTGTTTGGAATTGCTATTCATAGGATCCCTAGTCAGTGTTGCAAGTAGCCACGTTGGTTGGGGAATTCCAAAAGGTAAAATTTCAATGCTCTGAACTGGTTTGTGACAGCTGTTCTTTTTTTGATCATCCACATTCTGGTAATATCACTTCTAAGTCTGAGAGTGCACAAAGGAGTTCTGTGGACTCTTCTGAAAATTCAGATTTCCACAGGGATCAGAAGAAAAGTGAACTCAGACTATTAAAGCTAAATCTGAGGAATTCAAGATGCAAGAATGAGTAGCATGTGGCTGTTCAGGAGCATTTGGACTTTAACTCCCATCATCTAGGAGCATCTGGTGGCTCCTAGGTCAGTGGGAGAATGAAGCTGCTCTGGATTTTATTCCAAGTAACTATCCAAGGTAATGAATCTATTTTAGCTTCTTTTAACTTAAAGCCCAAAGCAAAAACATTACTGCACTGACATGGGACCCACCAGTAGCTACTACCATCACTCCTCACCATTGACCATGCTGAGTAGAACTGATGGGAATTACAGTCCAACTACATTTGGAGAGCTATCAGAAAGAAAGAAATTGGCAGCACGAGCTTTGATGGACTTCAGTCCACTTCCTCAGATGTGTTTTGAAGTAGACTTAAGCCTACAAAAGCTCATGATGCCAATTTCTTTCTTTCAGTTAACGTATATACTCGACTATACATCGATCTCATGTATAAGTCAAAGGCAGGTTTTGGGGCCAAAGTTATGGATTTTTTAAAAAATAAATTTTATTTGCATATTAAAAATTACAAGATTACAAAATAAACCAAGAAAAAGAGAAAGAAAAAAGAAAAAAAGTAAAAATATACAAAACTATCGTCATTTGATAATAAATCTTTTCACAGTAGATGTTGTATTTTTAATTATATTTATCCCTAATTCATGGAACATGCTGAATTGTATATAAAGAAAAAATAAAGGATAAGCCAATAGTCAACAGACAAGAATATATTTGTTCTAATCGTTCCTTCAGCCATGTAATATACAACATTACTTTCCTTATATTTAGCTAGTATCTAAATCATTAAGTTCTTTTTAATTCTCCATTCCTCTTCCCAGTATTGTACAACTGGAAGCCAGTCCTCAAACAGTTTATCTTTTGATTTGTTATTGGTTAGACAAGTTAATTTGTCCATTTCCTTTAACTCTTGAACTTTAAGTATCCATTCCTCAATGGATAGTATTTCTTCCTTCTTCCAATTCCTTGATACCACTAATCTAGTTGCTGTTACAAGATATAAGAGTATTCTCCAATGCTTTTTTTTCATCTTCCTTTTAAGGCATGAGGTTATATTCAGTAGGTATAGTTCTGGTTGCAAAGGATATTGGATTTTCATGATTTTTTGCATCTCTGTGTGTATTTTTTTACCAAAATCTTTTTTTTGGGGGGGGGGGGGCATGCCCACCACATATGATATAGTGATCCAGGTTTCCCATTACAACGCCAGCAAAATTATGGATTTTTATATAAGCCATGGATAAGTCAAGCATAAAATTTAGGGGCATGTAATGAAGGATCTAAATGATGAAGCAAAGGAAACAATGCCAAAGAACTTTAAAAAATCCAGCAGGCATAACTTTGTGCTAACACTAAAGGCTGGATGGATAAGAAAATAGAGAAGGATTGGTGCTTTCATGACAGATTATACTCTTGCCTTTCACCAGGGCATGACTCCTTTTTAAATAAGAGTTTAATACATACATTGATGCATGGATAAGTTGACTCAGGGTTTTTGGCCCAATTTTTTGACTAAAATTTCTAGACTTATACATGAGTATATACAGTAGTCTCAAAGGTGCTATAAGATCTCTCTATGTACCAGTTCTACAGACTAACACAGATATCTTCGAATTCTACCATTTGGAATGCTACACATTATATGCTGTAGGTGATGAAGGAAAAGATGGATTGCACCCATTCCCTTTATTCCTGTTTCTTGCATCTAATCAGCATAATTATGAATGTGATTAATTATACTAATAGTGTACACATGTCGGTTTTATCCACATAATCAGATATCTTGGGAAAGTCTGGGTTTGTAAACATAGAGTGTATGTGTACAATATACACCACACATTAACTTTCTAAATAACACCACAAAAATACTAGCCTGCAAACATTTTTATTAGCTTGTTACAAAAGGCTTATTAAGCTTTTATTTCCATGATGTACTTGCTTTGGGTCTCATATGGGAGAAAAGCAGGATATGATTCAAATAATTAGGTGATGGCCAAGAGGAAGGATATATTCATTTATTTCAGCCAGCATAGATGTACAAACTGTTATCTCTTAGCAATCTAGTGAGTTTTTTCATAAAGTGTTTTCTAAGCATATTCTGCAGACTGATGGAAGAGAAATGAAATAATCTATTTCATCTTTGCCATTAGTTTTACTTCCCCACAGCTGGAAAATAAATGAGTTGATGGTGGAGCAATGGGACTGTCCAGCTATTCTCACCAGCACATAGGTCACCTGCAATTTCTTACATGCAAAATGGGGATTTTTAGTTTGTATGTGCACCAATTCTTTCAGAAGTTATCCAGAATATGCCCAGAGGCTGAAGCAGCCCCCCCCCCTCTGTATGGCTGTTTATCATAAGGCCTAGTGGATCTTTTCCATCATTGACTATACAATAGGCTGTATAATCATTGGATTTAACTTATTGCAGCCAGTATTCTGTTTTGGAGGGTACTAGAGTCCATTACTTAGCCTTTGTTTATGTGGGAGAACAAGGCCTCTTGACAAACCATGTAGTCAAAAGAGAAGGCTTTTATCAAGCTATTGCCCATACATTGTTCACTGGATTTTATGGGGCATCATGTAGTGACCTCTTCTTACTATCTCCGTATGGGACGTTTTAACTGATATTGTTTTAATCTTTTTGTTGTAACCCGCCCCAATTGCCTGTTCAGAGGGGCAGGCTAGAAATAAATTATTATTATTATTATTATTATTATTATTACTACTACTAGTTTCCCTATCATCTTCTTCCTTACTGAAGAATATCTGTTAAGGAGAAAAAGACAGACATATTTTCTTCTAAGTGCTAGAAGGAGGAGGTTTATATATTTAAATGTTCTAAATGTTGACTTCATTGTCAATGTGTGCGTGTATGTGTGTGTGTGTGTGGCTTCAAGTCATCTGTTAATTTATGGTAACCCCATGAATTTCATAGAGTTTTCTTAGGCAAGGAATATTTAGAGGTGGTTTGCCATTGTCTTCCTCTGAAATACAGCCTACAGCACCTGGGGCTTTCTTTGGTGGTCTCCCATCCAAGTACTAACCAGAGCTGACCCTGTTTAGCTTCCCAGATTAGATAGAATCTGGTGCCTTCTGGGTATTTAGCTCTTCAATTAGTAATACAAATACCCCCCCCCCAACAGAGATACAGGGTGAATCCTTGTAATAACAATTCCCTTTTATCCAATATTTTGAAATTTTCTTACATCAAAGAGTGGAGGCCAAAACTTTCAGAAGTTTCCTAAAGCCAGAATTCAGAGGCAAAAGGCTGTAAATCTTTGTAGAAAAAGTAGATATATTAGATGTACATCAGACCCTTAGAAATAATATAGGCTTGCCACTGGCTTAATGTTCTTGTGTATCTTCCAGACATTTCCAATTTATGGAGACCCTAAAGTGAAACTATTGTGGGGTTTTAAATTCAAAGGGTTTGCCATTGCTTTCTTTTGAGGCTGAGTGTGACTTGACCAAGGTCATTCAGTGGACTTCCAATGCTGAGTTGGGATTTGAACCCTGGTCTCCCAAAGTCCCAGTTCAACTCTCAAACAACTATGCTGGCTGTCTTGGTTTAGTAGAGAAGGCAAAGTGCACCCTATTGTTCCTATCTTGGTCTAAAACAATTTGTGAGTTCCACCTAGAATAAATTCATTGAATACATGGGAACTTGGTTAAGTCAAAATTCATATAAATTACATTAATTTAATAGGACAACTCTATTTAGGGCTAAAAACAGATTTAGGCCTTTAATGGACAATGAAGACAGAGACTTGTGAAAACTGAATGCAACTGTCTGATTAAAAGCAAACATGTACACCAAAAGGTTCGTTGTTCTTTAGTTTGTCTCCAGGGGCATCATGGTGCAAAAATGGTTCAATGCACTCCTGGAAACGAAAGAATTAAATAGTGTCCAGGTATGCATTGTTATGTATGGTTACCCCTCAAGATGAGACACTGCTAAAAATAAACTGGCCAGATGTTTGATTTCAATTCTAAGCAAGAGTCTTTTATCTGTAGAAATGCACAGGCAATTTCAGATTGCGAAGAGCCATCAGTAGTAGTTTGCTTTCAAGTGAAACAGATGTGGCTTTTCCACTAAGTCACAGATAAGATAACAACCCTTGGAAAAATCTGATTTCAGAGAAATGCAGCACAGGGAGCAGCTCAAGGTTAATTTTAGAAGCTGCTTTGCGAGGGTTGTGTCAATCAAGACATATTTGCTTTCTCCCTACTGATGACTGTACCAGATGTGCCTGTTTAGGAATCCTTTTAAAGTTATTGCTTAGGGACTCAGTGTGTGCTGACAGAAAGATGTTGAAATGTATACATTCTTGTCTTCCACTCTATGTGCCTAACTGCCTTCATACCAAAATGAGAAGTAACCTTGGTACAGTATTCTATGACTAGTTTACACTGAAGACCAGTGGTTCCCAAACTTTGCTCCTCCAGATGTTTTGTACTTTAATTCCCAGAGTACCTGACTTTTGGCCAAGCTAGCTGGGTTTCTGGGAGCTGAAGGCCAAAAACACCAGGAGGATCAAAGCTTGGGAACCACTGCTGGAGACCAAAGGAGAAGGGAGACTGAAAGAGTAGAAATATAAAATGTATGGAGATGATTATACTAAGAAGGAGGAGGTGTGAAAATTGGGGGAAAGCACAGCAACAATTTAAATTATGCAGATGACACCACATTGCTAGTAGAAAGTAATGGTGATTGGGAACAACTATTGAGGAAAGTTAAGGAAGAAACTGCAGAAGTTAAAGAAGAAAATGCAAATTGTTGTGGTGGTAGTAATGATGTGTCTTCAAGTTGTTTCCAACTTCTAGCAATCTTAAGGCAAACCCATTGTCAGGTTTTCTTAGAAAGATTTGTTCAGAGGGGGCTTGCCTTTGCTTTCCTCTGAGGCTGAGAGAATGTGATCTGCTCAAGGTCACCCAAGATTTCCATACCTGCATGATGATTTGAACCCTGGTATGCAGATTCACCATCCAACACTCAAACAACTACACCATACTGGACTACAAAAATAAAAATAATGATAACAGATAATTTATGTTACTTAAAAGTGGATGATGAAGACATAAAAATCATTGAAGATTTTGTATACTTTGGCTCAGTCCTTAATCAAGATTGAGACTGCACTCAGGATATCAGGAGAAGACCAAGACTTAGAAAGGCAAATATTAAGGAACTATATATGATCCTTAAATGTAAAGTTATATCATTAAATAACAAAGTCAGAATCATCCATGTCATTTTTCTGATATCTATGTAAGGTTGTGAAATCGGGACAATGAAGAAAGTGGATAGGAAGAGAATCAACCCATTTGAAATGTAGTGCCTGAGAAGAGTTCCATGGATACCATGCCAAACAGACAAAGAAATGGATTCAAAAGCAAATCAGTACTAGAGGCCAAGCCAAGATGACTAATTTGAGGCTATTGTACTTTGAACAGGAAATCAGATGGGATGATTCATTGGAAAATATTATAATGCTCTGTAAAGTGAAAGAACGCAGGAATGAAGAAGACCTTACTACAAATAGGTTGGTTCAGTCAAGGAAGCCATGACCATGAGCATGCAAGACATTGGTAGAACTGTTGGTGACATATACTGTTGGAGGTCTCTCATTCATAAGCTGCAGTGGACTTTACAGCAAAAACAGCAAGACATCCTCTATAGGGTGGGGTACATGGTATTTGTGCTAGTTGTTTTCCTCTTGGATCAGCACCATCAATTGGATGACAGATGTTGTCAACGAGTGATGGAGAAACAGTCCATGTAGTCAAATCAAATGTTAGAATCTTTTTCAGAATTCCTCACCATGGCCAGCCCAAAACATTTTATTGTCCGAAGCAAAAGACAAGATGGTTCCCTCTTCCTATTCTGTGTAAAGAAGCCAACTGAAGTTGCATCACATTTCATCACAGGTGTCATGATAGCATTCTGTGCTGCATCTGAGGTAGTAGGTTAGTTTCTGGGGCCCAGATCAACTTGCATGGCACCTATAAATCTGTCTTCTATTGAAAGAAAATCCCTAAGAGCTCAAGAGGAACATCCTCTCATCCTCCTCAACCTGAATAACCATGCTATTCTGCCCAATGGTGGATCCAGTCCTGCCCATCATTATGCCAGACCATTTTCCAGCAGCATCTATTTGGTGACCATAATGACTGATCTTAGGTGGACCACTAGGCCAGAGATAAGGATTATCAGGTTCAAAGGCTAATTCTGGCCTTCTAGAGTTTCTCAAATGATCTTGCCCCTTTTCTCATGATAGCACTGATTACTGTATTTTCAGCTGTTGTATGAGATTTTCCCCCACTCTAAAAAGTTTAAATGTCACTGCTAAGGTTGATTACTGACAATAAGAACTTAAGGGTAAAATGGGCTGGTACTTTTAATTCTGCCAACCCATCACTGGCTGTTACCAGCAACTTCTCTGACATTAAATTAAGCCAAAAGCCTGGAAGCCTTTGACCTTGAAGCTATATCATCAGTATACACTCACTAAAATCAATGAGATCAGAAAGGAAATGAGGAGATGGACATCTTAAATTTCAAACTTTCATTATAGGTATAAATTGAATTGTTAGTCCCAACCAGATTATATCTAATAGATTAATTTCAACTGGATAAAATCTACTGAATTCCCATTGAATCAATAGGAATTTGGTAAATCAAAACTTAAGTGAGTTTTACAAATTCATAAGGAATTCTCTAGGTAGGATTTAAGCCATAGGCTTTATAGGCCCACTTAAGGACATAAATGAGCAGTAGATTATTATTATTTTTATTATTTACTATTTAGATATTACAGTGGTGCTTGACTAAAAAATATGATTTATATCAGCCCCCACAATAAATAGAAAAGAATCAGCCTGAGAAACAAAAGAATAACAAGCCAGTATAACTGATTAAAAGAAACAGCCATAATACAAAGGTTATCTCATGACCATCTTGAAGTATGAATCCTATGCTACTTTTTCACAAGTGGGAGGTCCCCTGAAGCTGGGGGTTTCATGAGATAACTGTATTGTTTCAAAGCTTTTGTAATGTCAATTTATGGACAATATGAGCAGATGTATGCCAGAATGTAAGAACTGATTGACCCAACAAACTATTGGAAGATATCCCATACAGCTCCCACAAGAATGCTTAACTTTAAAGGTAGAATAATATTTTCTTATCCTGACAACAGTGTAGCATCTGTAAGCAGAATAGGCCTGATTCACTCTTCCTCCTGTAATCCTGTCTCAATGGTTCAGAAAATCTACAAACATTTGTAAGTCTTCTCAAGCTAAAATATTGTGTCTATTTACATGATAGCATAACATAGCAAACGTTAAAAGTTGCTGATTCAATTGTAAATTCTCAAGCTGGGTTGATTTAAATGGTCCCAAACATGTTTTTATAGAACATTCATTGTTTAGATTATAAACTTTAGAGGTGTTTAAAGAATGAAAAACAGCTCTAAGGGAAGGGAAGAACAATGCAATTTTCACAGCAAGGAAAGAAAATACAATATTTATACAGAGAGGTTTATCTCACCTAAAATCATAGACTGGGTAATAACACACTTTTTAAAATGATAAAATAATATGATGGAAAGAATGCCTTGCCTTCTGAGTGCCAGCTAAATATATTTGTCATCAAATCTTTATAACACACTCCTCTGAGCACCTGATGAAAAGCAGGTGTCTTTTGTAATAATGGAGTATAATTGAACAGATCCATTTTGATTTTATTTCCATTTCTTTAAAGTGAAAGGTAACACAAAACAGTTGTATTATGAGCATGAAAACCTGACTGATGATCTGCATTTGAGCAGATGGCTAAGGAGAATGAAACTCTATTGGTTCTCATTAACCTTCTGTTAGCTTTTGATTTCCCAAGCCATGTAGTTCTCTAAATTAGTTGTCTGGGAGACTTCTTGTTTGAGAGCTGATAGCTTGTTTGAGAGCTGATAGCATGTTAGTGGTTCTGTTCTGTTATCCAAAGAAAGGTGGGGGAGTGGAGCAGGGCCCCCACAAAGTATGTCACCGTTACGTTAATATTTTGGGGCAATTAGCTTAGCCTTTAGGACTGTTTGCACCTGTATGTACAGTAATAACTAAGGAGAACTCCAAGTATGGGTGAATTAAGAGAGTTTTATTTAGAAAATATGCAGAGTATAATCAGACACACAAAATAAAAATTAACACAGACACAGCATTCAGATCTAACTGAACTTAAATGAGGTTTGAAAAGGGGAAAGTAGAGTTTTAAAGGGTTTAAGGAGAGTGATATTTATCTGGCTGAAGATAAGACCATAGAAAGCAAGAGTGGCTCAGACAAGGTAACCTCACGTCTGGATTTCTGTAATGCATTCTACATGGGGCTACCCTTGTGCCTGGTCTGGAAACCTCAAGTGGTACAGAATATGGCAGCCAGACTGGTCTCGGGTACATCTAGAAGAGACCATATCAGACCAATTTTAAGATCTCTTTACTGGCTGCCCATCAGTTTCCGGTCCCAGTACAAGGTGTTGGTTATTACCTTTAAAGCCCTAAATGGCTTGGGTCCAAAATATCTTTGGGACTGCCTCCTTCCATACAATCCACCCCGCACACTTAGGTCCTCTGGGAGAAATCTGCAAAAAACCAGGTTGTCTACAACTGC
The DNA here is from genome assembly GCA_034509955.1 of Urosaurus nigricauda. NCBI lineage: Eukaryota > Metazoa > Chordata > Lepidosauria > Squamata > Phrynosomatidae > Urosaurus > Urosaurus nigricauda. Next base: position 350,578,529 of record JAOEGL010000001.1, on the reverse strand, counting down.
CCAGAGGACCTTTCCGGCTATCGCTCCCAGACTGTGGATTGGCCTGCCGGATGAGATCTGTCATATAACAACCTTAGCTTTAAAAAAGCTGTTAAGACGGATCTCTTCTGGCAGGCCTTTCCTGAACAGATGCCCAGCCACCAAAGAGAGAAAGAAATGGACTGATCCCGTTTGCTGTTGTCTGCCCATTGTTGTTGTTTTATTGTTTAAATTGTCATTTTAACTTGTTTTAATTGTAACATGTTTAATTGTATTTTAATGGGAGGGAGAGTTGGGAGATATGATATGTATGATTTTAATGCTGTAAGCCACCCCGATTGCCTGAATGCAGATGAGGTGGGATATATTATTATTATTATTATTATTATTATTATTATTATTATTATTATTATTATGGTCTGAGGGGGACACAGAATGTATACGGAATGCTATCACTTGCAGGAAAAGAATAATAAACCAAAGATAGCAGAATTCTTTTAGGATATGTCTCTAAACATGTGCTTACCTTTGTTTTTAATAGTCTGGATTCAATTTGTCCCTTATTCTATTATCCTTTTTGAAATTATTTTTATTTTTATCAAATGGAAATGCCTTTTATTGTTATTCATTTTTTTTAGTCAGCAGGTTTTTATCCCCCTGTTATTTTAAACTAAAACTGGTGGCGCAGTGGTTAAATGCCTGTACTGCAGCCACTCACTCAAAACCATAAGGTGGCGAGTTCAAGACCAGCAAAGGGCTGAAGCTCGACTCAGGCTTGCATCCTTCCAAGGTCGCTAAAATGAGTACCCAGATTGTTGGGGGGCAAATAGCTTACAATTGTAAACCGTTTAGAGACTCCTTAGGGGTATGAAGCAGTATATAAATGAAGCTGTTTGTTTTTGTTTGTATATGTTATTCTATTTTTATGCTGTGTGAATTATTATTATTTTATTTAATGGACTTGCTGGTCATTGACAGTAATAAAGTTATTGATTGATATGGAATGCAGCCCGGAACAGCTGTATGTGTACAGTGTGTGCAGAGGATAGGTTTTTGAGCTCAATATTATACTTGAAAACTAGCCTCTGAGGATGTGCTATCTTGTAAGGTAACAAAGGCTTGATGTTCTTTCCCAGGAATCAACAATGGGATTCTGGATTGGTGGATAGTTATAACTTTAGGGTGAAAAAATTGTGATCGGATCAGGACAACCCCAGGGTTAATGGACAGGAAGGTTGGCAGGAAGCACCGCAGGGGGTAGACAAAGAGAATTTGTTTGTTACTTCAGTGCATTGAGACCTCCTTTGTCTCTTGATGCAAGAGGAAATGCACAGGATTTGGGGGAAGGAAGGAGAAACCAGTACACCCATTTGGCCTTGATTGCATTATTATCTGGATTGTCCACTTGCCTTGGGTCTGCACTAGCTCCAGATATGAAGTACAAAAATGTGGGAAGTTTAAATCCAGTGTGGGGTATGCAGGCTGTGCTAACAGTTTATAGTTGTCAGGAAGATTTCACCTGATTGTGTCATTGGTGTTCTTTCAGTGGCAGCTGGCGGCTTCCATGTCCATGGACTAGTAAATCTGTTATGGGTTTGAACCCCCCCCCCCCCAAAAAAAAAACTAAAGTAACTATACAGGAGGCTGAACTCTATTCCACAAATACTTTCAGCATTTGGAGAGCTCTTGAAGTAGCCATCAAACCAGTGATAGTGAACCTATGGCATGCGTGCCAAGGGGGGGGGGATGCAACGCCATTCCGCCAGGCATGGGGGAGGGAGAAGGAGGAACAGGCATGTATATACCCGTTCCTCCTCCTCCCTGCCATTTCCCAACCTCCAGAGGTCTGTCCAAGACAGCTGGAAGCCTGAAAATGGAGCTGGGGAGAAGGAGCCAGAGGCACGACCTTTGTCTCCTTCTCCCAGCCCTCTTGCAGCCTTCAACTGCCTCTCCCAGACATTTGGAGGCCAGGAAAAGGATGGTGGGGAAGGAGGAGCAACCGGTTTGTGCCAGTTGCTCATCCCCAGGCACCTTTCCCAGCCTCCAACTGTCTCTGGAGAGATAGTTGGGGGCAGGGAAAAGTCTGGAGGAAGGAGGACACAGTGTGTGCTGCCTTCTCCTTCCTCTCACAGGCCTTTTCCCAACATCAAGTGCCCCTCCAGGGACACCTGGGGTTAGGCAAAGGTCCAGGGAAGGAAGAATGCGGTGCGTGCCGCCTTTCTTTCTCTCACAGGACTCTTTCAAATGGGGAGGAATTTCTCCCAACTCCGAATGGAGCCAATGCGGAACCCTTGCTCCGTTCGGAATTACTTCCCATTACCCGAAAATAACCCCCTCCTGCCCGAATTTGCATGTGAAGCTTTAATTCGCAATAAGGTAAAACCCATGATTGCATTCGAATTGGCTTCCCTCTTGCCCGAATTTGCATGTGAAGAGTTAATTTGCAATAACATAAAACCCATGATTGCATTCGAATTGACCTTAAATTATACTTCCAATTTAGCCTTGTATGAAAGAGTCCACAGACCTTTGCCCAACCTCAGATGCCCCTCCAGGGACACCTGGGATTGGGTAAAGGTCGTGGGGAAGGAGGACTTGGCACGTGCTGCCTCTTTCTTCCACTCATGGGCCTTTGCCCAACCTCAGGTGCCCCTCCAGGGACACCTGGGGTGGGCAAAGGTCTGGGGGAAGGAGGATGCGGCTCATGCTGGAGTCCAGGGCAGGGAAGGAGGAGGGGAAGGAGCAATGGTGCATGTTTGTTGCCCCCCCTCCTGAACTTTTCCCAGCTTCTAGCTATCTCTCAAAGACAGGTGGAGGTTGGGGAAAGGGTGGGGGCAGAAGCCCCGCCCTGGCATGCGGACCTGAAAAGGCTCACCATCACTGGCCAAAACACACTGCAGAAATAATCCAGTTTGACACTGCTTTAACTGCTCTGGGTCAGTGTAGGGAATTCTTGGAACTGTAGTTTGTGGTGGCACCGGAATTCTCTGACAGAACTAAATTCCTCACAAAACTACAGTTCACACAATTTCCTAGTACTGAGGAGGGCAGTTAAAGTGATGGATTACTTCTGCAGTGTTTTGTCCCCATGTCAACTACAGTACTGCAAAATATGTTTCCTCTGCTGTGCTGCTTTATACAGGTTGAGTCTCCCTTATCAACAATTCTGAAATGCAAAATACTCCAAAACCAAAAATTTTCCACATGGGTGATTGAGAGGCAAAGCAGACCACCCCAAAGGAGTGGCTTTTGGACACCCATTTGAGTGCCGGATTAGGCCCATGGCAACTGCACGCTGTGGCCCTGATCTGGCATTTTCCCAGCCAAAAAAGGAGCGGCAAAATGCTACTCCTTTTTGGGATGGAAAAAATTGCCCCTTTTACCACATGAGCGGCTCTTCTACACGTCTGCAGTGTGTAGCATCTAATCGCCATGCCTCAGGAACATCCCAATGCTGCCCATCATCTGATCAGGTGGGCGGCATAATGCCAGCTTTGGCGTGAAGTCAGGGTGTGTAGCATGCAGATTCCACACCACCACGTCACCCTGAAGCTGGCTATTTTTGCCAGTCTGTACCGGCAATGAGATAGTTACACCTTTGCTTTCTGATGGTTAAACAAACCCAAACTTTGTTACATGCACATTATGTATGAAATTACTTTCCAGCTATGTGTATAAGGTGTATACAAAGCACAAATGAATTTCATGTTTAGACTTGGGTCCCACCTCCAAGAGGTCTTATTATGTATACATGCAAATAGTTCAAAATATGCAAATAGTTTAAAATACAAAAACTACACAAATAGTTCAAAATACAAAAAATAAAAAATAATTCTGAAATCCAAAACACTTCTGGTTCCATGAATTATAAAGGGGACCCTAAATGGCTCAGATCCAGGCTATTTGACATACCACCTTTCCCTGTATGAACCAGCCCACACTCTGAGATCAACAGGGGATTCCTTTCTCTCAGTCCCACCACCATTGCAAGCCTGTTGAGAGAGTTACCTTCTTGGTGGCTGCCCCTGGACCCTGGAACTCCCTTCCCATGGGAGCCAGAATTGGCACCCTCATTCTTGTTTTCTGTTGGCAGGCTAAATCCTTTTTGCTCAGACAGGCTTTTAAAACAGAAAGTGCTAGGGAGTGCTGCATTGCCTTTAACTGAAATGTTTGTATGATATTTTTCTCTTCTTCATTGTATTTTATTCTTTTAGCTTGAGGCTGAATTGTTTTCATACTGTAAACAGTTTAATTCTATTTTAATGCTAACTTTAATGTTAACTTTTTCTATGTTTTTAATTGGCTCTTTTAAATTGTGTGCCACATTGAGCCCAATTTTGGGAGAAATACAATAAATACAATTGTGGTGGTGAGGATGATGATATCATTATAAATAATGTTCTTTTTTTACTGATATAATTGCTAGCAATGGCTTTTTTTTTTAAAAAAAAATCATCAGCAGTGTTTACTTGCTCCTTCAAAAACGTTTTAGAGTCATTTTTGGCCATTTTTGACAGAGCTTGTAATATCAGTTTTGAATGTTAAATCTTTTTCATTTAGTAATTAGATAGGGGGGAAAAATTCAATTTAAATTGATGTTGTAGGGTTTGTTTTTTACTCTATTATGATAATTTTTATTTTTTAAGGAACTCATAGGCTAAACCCAGAAAATAAGAATAGCAAAATGAACAGGTAAGATCAAGTATGCTATATAATGACATAATAGACTAAGGACATATCTCCTTTTTTTTTTTTGGTCAAGACTACATTGTAACTTTTCAGAAATTGATTTTCTGTACAGTTCTGCTTCCTCTGAGATTTCTCTCTGGCAGGCTGCCTCCCTGTTGTTTCCAGGCCTCTCATTTCTTGACTCTTTTTTTCTCCTCAGTCATTAGGACCTCCTCACTTATTTTCTTGATGTGTTGTATGTTTATGAACCTTCAAGTTGCCTGTCAATTTGTGGCAACCCCATGAATTTCATAGGGTTTTCTTAGGTAAGGAATACAAAGATGCTTTTGCCAGTTCCTTCCTCTAAATATAACCCCCAGTGCCTAGTATTCTCTGTATGACTCCATTAATTGTCCTCCTGACAGTCAATATCCTCAGCTCAGCTTGCCACCTTCCTCCCTCTCTATGGACTCATCCAGATAGTCAAAAGCCTTGGGATTTGGTAGGAGTTATATCTGTGCATGGTTGTTGTTAACTACCATCAAGCTGATCTTGACTCATGGTGACCCTACACATGAAACATCTCCCAAGACCCTCTGTCCTCTACTGCTCTGTTCAGGTCCTGCAGGTTCAAGCCCATTATCTCCCTGATTGAGTCAAACCATCTGATATGTGGTCTTCTTCTGTTTCTACTGTCTTTCACCTTTCCTAGTATCATGGTATTTTCTAATGACTCATGTTTTATCACGATGTAGCCAAAGTATGACAGCCTTAATTTAGTCACCTTGGCTTCTAGAGAGAGTTCAGACTTGATATGTTCTAGAACCCATTTGCTTGTCTTTTTGGCCATCCACAGTATCCTTAGCATTCTTTTCCAGCATCACATCTCAAATGAGCTGATTTTCTTTTGATTTGCTTTCTTCACTGTCCAGCTCTCACATCCATACATTGTGATGTGGACTACAATGGTTTGGATGATCCTAACCTTAGTATTCAGTGTTATGTCTTTGCATTTAAGGATCATGTCAAGTTCTTCCATAGCTACCCTTCCCAATCCTAGGCTTCTGATTTCCTGACTGCAGTCTCCATTCAGATTAATGTTTGATCCAAAATATGGGAGCTCTTCAACTATGACTAGTTTGTACATACTGGAATTTTTTTGGTATATCATTCAGCCTACTAGGTCTCTGTGCCATTGATTTCCAAGAATCATTTAAAGTAGCAATCAAGACAATGACTATAACAAAGCTTTCAGAAAGGGAAAGCTAAAATTTGATAAAATAGCTGCACATTCAGTCTGATCTTCACACACATCATGCTACCTCCCAGATGTTGCTGGATTTACATGATCCATCACCACTGGTTATGCTGCCTAGGTCTGATGAGATTTGCAGTCTAAAAACATATTGAGGCCACTCACAGTTCAGAATGCTTTTCATATAATTTAGCATTCATATGAGAAAGCACAGATCCAGTAAAAGTCTCCAGTACAGGGAAGAACTCTTTCTATGTGCTGGAAACTTCTGATCCAGCCAAGAAATCTCAATGGTGGAATGGGCAATCACTGCTGTCCCCACCCTGTCCTCTGTTCTGGAGGGTTGGAGGGCCATCTGAAACAGATGAGATTAGAGCTGAGGAAGGAGTAAGAAGTGGAAAATATCACCTCCCATCTGGAACAGTGAGATTAGAGCTGAGGAAGGAGTAAGAAGTGGAAAATACCACCTCCCTTCATTTCTGCTGTCAGATCCATGCTAACTGGAACTCTGGGCTGGCCCTACCATTAGGAAAAGGGATGCACTCATCACATGAGTCAGGTATGGAAGAGGAGATAGCAATTATAACTTTTTTGCTGTTCCTCCTGAGTTTCCTAGCCATTCCCTTCTGCAAGGGACAGAACTGTGCAGCCAATTCAATTTCTCTACACTGGCCTGGTGCACTCTGATGTGAGAATGTTCCCACTAACGGAAAAGAAGGTGAATCAGATCCACAGAACATTAGCATGAAAGGAAAAGGTAGAATTATAGAATTGGAAGAGACCTCAAGGGCCATCCAGTTCAACCCCTTGCTGTGCAGGAAAACTCCCAACACATGGCCATCCAGCCTCTGTTTAAAAATCTCCAAAGAAGGAGACTCCACCACACTCTGAGGATGTGTGTTCCACAGTTAAACAGCTTTTATTGTCAAGATGGTCTTCCTAATGTTTAGGTGGAATCTCTTTTCCTGTAGTAGAAAACAAGCTTACTTACATCCTCAGTATAGATCCAGGACACATGAATTGTATATATGCAAAAAAGGGTTGCAGGGCTATTTTCTTGAGATGGGGGGATTTCTCCATCAATGATCTATCAGTGTTGACAATAGTAAATGCATGAATTCTCTGACCCAGTATAAGGCAGCTTCCTATGTAGGTTTTCATGGCTGTCTCATCCAAAAATCACAGACATAGCTTTCATGTCATCCATTGAATCAGAGTGCTTCTCAATCATGATGGCATGCTTAGTATCATTGAATGATGGTCAGGTAAAAATCTATCTGTAGATTGATTTCCAGGAAGGAAAGATGGAAAGTCTTTAAAATGTAAAGATTAAATTGTAAAGCCTATAAAATACTCTTTCGCAATCTTGGGTCTCCAGACACTATCAGACAAACATCTTGACATCTTCAACTACCACTCTACTAGCTGGGGATGGTGGGATTTATAGGCCAATCACATCTTGGAAAAGACTCTCCTCAGCCTCGCAACTCTATTTCAGCAATGCAGAAAGCAAGTCATTATCCTTCCCATATTAAAATAAATTCAAAACCTGATATAACATTAGAAACAAATATAAAAAGTCAGTAATCAAAAAACCAACAAAAATATTGGAATGTGTAATTATTCACTGTGAGCATGCCAATGAGTACTCAGTATTTCACCACTGTCAGAAATGGGTTTTCTTGGCAACGGCACCAAGACTATGAGTGTAAATCCTTCAGAAAAGTGCTTTTCTTGGCCTTCTTCTATCCTAAGTTGTAGGAGGGCAGCAAAGTCTCATTTTTCGATGAATGATTTAATTGGAAACATGTAAAATGAATGAAAATTGTTCATCACTGTTTACATTGGTTCATCTCAACAGGACTACTGCAGTTGGGAAAAACTGCATTTAACCCTTAGTAATTATTTAGATTCTAGATTGTAAGCCTGAGGGCAGGGATCCGTCTAACTATAAGATTGTATGTACAGCACTGTGCAAATTTACAGTGCTATATAAATAATAATAATGATAATAATATTTTCTTATTCTTATCATATTTTTTGAATATGGAAATGAGCTATGGAAGGGTGGCTAAAAGATGAAGGGAAATTTTCACAGAATGAATCAATCTAAAAGCCAATCACACATGTAACTTTGCATCCCCTTTGGTGTGTGTGTGTGTGTGCGCATGCACACACACACACCCCTTCAAGTCACCTGCTATTTACTGGCAGACTACCATTCAAATATTAACCAGGGCTAACCCTACTCTGTACAAATACAGCAATGAAAATTTCTTCTTCTCCACTAGAGGGCACCTCTTTGGTACTAGGAGTTGAAAAAGCCAAACTAGAAACCTAACAAACTGGTAAATTTTCATAATATAAAATTGCCTACTGAGGCCAGTGACTCAGTTGTTCATTCAGTGCACATGAGATTTTTACAAGACATTCTCTTTGAATGGCAGCAGAACATAGCTTGTATTTCCATGGAGTCCATGCCACTTAGTGGTTTTATACTTTCAGCATTGTCCTATCCAATCATTCTGTGAGACTGTGTCACAAAGTGTATAGTTTGTCTTGTACCAGATAAAGCATGCATGGAGTTTGGTATTACAGTGGACCCTTATCTTACGCGGGAGATCCATTTCAGACACCCCATGCATAAGCTGAAAAATGGCACGGCACGGCAGAGAATGCACACCGTGGGCACAGGCACCATTCATTCTATCCATTGCGCAGCTTCAGCATAAGCTGAAAGCCATGTATAGTGCACCTGCATAAGATCTGGGCACACTGTAATAAGTTACAAGTAACATAGGGGCTCTACAGACTGCCCTTGCCACCCTTTTCATGGCTGGATCAGGGCCATGGTAACCTCATGCTGTGGCCTCAATCCAGCCTTTGAAGGGTGCAAAAAGGAGCCACAAAAAGCAGCTCCTTTTTGCACCCACCAAAGGGCGCCATAGCCATGGTGGCATGTCTGCATAGTGCCCCTTCAGTGCTGCATCATCTGGATGTAGTGCCGGAGGCGTGCCATGATGCTGCATGCTGTCTGGAGAGGTGCATGGCATCATGGCAACCTGGGGGCAGAGTCAAGGAGTGCATTGTCAGGACACTGTGCCCCGTCTCCACCCAAAGGCCATAGTTACCTATAGTTACCTATAGTGAATTATTTTTGCAGACAAAAGAGGAGAGGAGGAGGCTGAGTCTTGCCCCATTACATATGCTCAGGCAAAATCAAACAGATGCTGCCTCTCCTAGCTTGTGCACTCTTCCTTGTAACTTTAGCCATCTTGACACACACTAATGTTTCTTGGGCACTTGTGTCTCTGAATGTGTGAAATGTTGGAATGCATACAACGATAGATTATAATGCATGAGCACTGATGATTGATGTTATTGGGCAACCCATCCATGTGACTCTACAAACCCTCAAGTGACAAGCCCATACAGCCCCTGTACCTGAAACTTCCCCAGTGTTAATAACAAGTTAGGAAACTGAAATATATGATTATGAATACATGTTTAGATACCACAAGCAAACTTTTCAGGCATATCACTTTAATGCTGTTTGCTTGCCTTGTGTCCCCCCGCCCACCATCACCACTGAAGTTAGTAGGATATGCTGGAGATTCAACACATTTCTTTGCAAAAACTCTGATGAAGGCACCTCTTTCTTAACAGGTCCAGGCTCCTGGTTTAATGCACTGGGGAACTAAACAACAGATTCTGATCTTCTACTGACAGTCTGATACACTGGGAGAGACAGAGAAGGATTAGATCAAGGATACCCAGTGAGTTTTATGACATAGCAGGGACTGATCTGGATCTCCCAAATTTCTTTCCATTACTCTTGAGGAAGGATTTATCAAACCACCTCTAAGTATCCCTTCCCTAAGAAAACTCTATGAAATTCATGGTGTCACCACATGTCAACAGCTGACAGCACTACACCCCAGTGGTTCTTCACATTTCTTATACACTCTAGGAGGAGAAAGTCCCATTGATCACAGTGGGAGTGAGAATTGGAGCAGATTCAAAGAAGGGCAACAGGGATGATAGAGGTATGGAAAACAAAACATATGAGGAAAGGTTGAAGGAACTAGGCATGTTCAGCTTGGTAAAAAAAAAAGAAGACTAAGAGGTGACACGATTACAGATACCTCAAGGGATGTCACAGAGCGGAGGGGACAGGCCTGTTCCTTTCTGTCACAGATGTGGAATCAGATCTAATGGTTTTGAGGTTACAGGAAAGTAGATTTCAATTAAACATTAGAAAGAACTTCTTGATAGTAAGAGTAGTTTGGTAAGGAAATCAACTGCCTAGAGAGGTGGTGGGGGTCTCCTTCTCGAGATGTCTTCAAAAAGAGGCTGATCAGATACCTCTTCAAGCTTTGTTGGAGATCCTGCATTGAGCAGAGAGTTGGACACAATGACCTATGAGTTCTGAACATGCTTGTGTGGGTACACATGTACATGCAAGGGTACTTACTTCACAATAGACGTGCATGGGATTGTGCCACTAGTATCTGAACTCCACCAGCTCAGCAAATGAATATTTGTTGACTAATTTTCTTTATCAATCTATACCCTGGTTCTTGGCCTGCATTTAGAATCTTGTTTGCCTAGATTCAGGCCAGCTTGGTTTACAGTATAATATATATAAGCCCTAAAGCAGTTTTTTTAAAAAAAACAACTTTAAAACAATGATTTAAACTAAATTGTGAGTGTAATTTCCTCCTGAAAGATGTTTTACTGGTTCCCTTCTCTCTTGAACCAGCTCTTATCCAATGCATTAGAATGGAAACTATTTCACCATACAACTTGACAGGTGAAGTCCTTAGCACAGAAGCATAGTTTGGAAAGTTACTTTTTAACAAGAATGAATATAATGACAGGGGGAAGTAACTCCTAACTGAGCAGTGGGTCTCAGAGCATCATCTTACCACTGCTTAGTTATGCATGGTTTCATTACCTTATTGTATTCATTCTTCTTAAGAGCAATTTTTCGAGCTAGAATCTCTAAAGGGCTGATGTATTTTATTTATTTGTGTCTTACATTAGCAATTTACCATCATATTGTTATGGTGGAAATTGATAAAGCCATTGATAACCAATTGATAACCAATAATCTCTGCCATTAATGATCAATAATGAACAGTTCAGCCATAGTAAGAAATAGAGCTAAAGGAAAAACTTGTCCTTTTGAATCTGGCTTGTAGCCCCCACCTTAGGAGGGAAGAGGGAAGCAAATGCGTGCTAATGGCAACAAGTGTTCTGATAAAACTAAAGACTGGCTGAATGCCCAGAAAATCAGAAGGCTAAAAGAACAAAGGGTCTCTGTCAGTAGGGCAAACAGATAGATAGAGATATATATAGACAGTGAAATGAGGTGGAAATACATATAGATGAATGCTAAACTACGCATGCTCAATGAATATTTTGTGGGTTAATAAAAACTGTTTACGCCATTTTTAGAGGCATTCGATCATGGGAAGCCCGTGATTGAACCTCTGCATGCAGATAAGACTGTTTGGAATTAATAAATCTGATTGGAAATTTTCACAAATGCCTGATTTGCATAATTGGCTGTGAATGGGTTAATTGACCCTTTGTTTACCTTAACATTTTGGCGCCCGAACAGGGACCTTAAGAGGTCAACACCTCTGCCCCTGACCCCGGCTTTGTGAAGAAATCCAAGACAGGGAGATTTCCCCCTCCGCATCACTTTGGGGTGTGCGTGATTTTCTAGCGCCAATCTATCTTATCAGGAATGTGGCCACCGCCAGACCTTTCCTGGTGCCTGTTAAGCTGGAGACGGCTGGAGAAGCCCACATATTATCAAAGTGACCTTTGAGGGATTCAATTCCAAACAGCCTTAGAATCCAGCGCTGGAGAAAGGGGGGGGGGGGAAAGAGAAAAGAAAAAAGAAAAAAAAAAGGAAAAGAAAAAAAGCACGTGCTGGTGAGTAGGAGGAAAAGGGTTCTCTCTCTGTACTCTTAATAGGTTTTGGCCCGGGTCAGTGACCCGAAGAGGGGGGCTGATCACCTCCCTGATAAGGCTTTTTGATAAGCCTGATAAGGTTTTTTGATAAGGTTCTTTTCTGCCTTTTTCTATGGGGAGGCATATTGGTTGGGGGGTTTCTTGTCGTGTTCCCCCTTCTCCTTGATTCAAGGATTGGCTCCCCCAATTCCCATAGCCAATCTGATATCCCCTGTCGATCCCTCTTTGTCTGTTTTCTATCCTTGTTAGCATTTAGGATAGGCAGGTAGGAAAGAGGGATGGGGTGGGAGGTCCTCTCTCTCTTTTTACCCTTTTTTGAATCTAAGGGTGCAACGCCATGGAAATCTGTAGAAGCCAGAAGAAAATGGCGACGGTGCACGAAACCCTTCCCTTTGGCATAGAGCCAAAAGTCTGAAACAGGGCTTTTGAATATGGCTCAATCCCCGCTACCTCCCACCTCAGGAATGCAATGATAAGCTTGAAGAGAATGGATTTTAAGTAAGCCACGCTTCCAAAAAGAAGCCCAAAAGCTAAGGAAAAAGAAAAAAAGAAAAAAAAAGAAATAAAAAGAAATAAAAAGGGAACATTAATATTTGGAGTGAATGTACACAGCACATGACCTGCTGAGAGGATAGAACAATGAACAAGGAAACTTTAGCCAGCTGAGGCCCTCTACTATCTTGCATGGCTCAGCTTTGAAGCCAAGGAAGGCCCAGACTTGATACATTGCAACTGATTATTACCACTGAACATGTGCGGATGCAAGCCAATCTAAAAGCAATCCTGAAAGCAAAAAGGAATAATAATAATAATAATAATAATAATAATATAGAAAGACTGAAAGAGAAAGTGGGCAGCATAAGCTTCCTAGACTGAAGTCCACTTCCTCAGATGCATTTGGATATGAAGATGAAGATGATAATAATAATAATAATAATAATAATAATAAATAATGATAAATAATAATAATAACTGGGCATACATATTACCTGGTCAGATATGTCCAGATGCCCTGCAGGAGACCAAGATGGTTTCACTCAGGAAATAAAGGAGGGATGGAGACACAAGATAAACCCTGAAGACCCCAAGGTAGATGTTTCCCAAAATGCCCTTGATGTTAGAAGGAACCATGAAAGACAGAAGGCTTTAGAAGAGAATGTTTTCAGTCCAGTTAAGGGCCCTGACAAGTGGATACACAAGGAGAGAGATGAAGCAAGTGAGAATGAAAGACATAAAGCAAGTTTTACTGGCTACAGTAGGGAAAAAGTGCCCAGAGAAAGGTGTTATGGGAAGAAGAAATAGATGTGGATATAGATGGGAAAAGCTGGAAGAGAGCCAAGCTCCACCTTGCCAGCACAGCCTGCAAGAGAGATGTTAATGAAGCAGGAGAGATGTTAATGAAGGAGATGCTAGACAGAGGACTGAAGATGTGGATGGCAGAGATCAAGAATAGTTAACCCCAGTTGCCTATGCTATAGAAGGAAAAAAGGTGCATGTTGAATTCAGCTTCAGAAAGGAGGGGCAACAGCCCACAAGTTCAGAAAGGAGGGGGGAAAGCAAAGGAGCGCTTCAGTGAACACAAAGGAAGCTGTGTAGCTTCAAGGACATTCCTAGCAGCTGTCTTTGATAAAGAATTTGTATGTTTTCATGCTGGAGCAACCAAATCTGTTGTAAATACAAAAATAGCACCCCCACTTTGGAAGCTTCTATAATAGTGGGGGCAACTGGAAAACGACAACCCTGCCCAGTGCTCCAAGAAAGAAGTTGTAGACTTGATAATCATATGGTGACTCATAAGTTTTTGTATATTTCTGCATGCCCAGTGCCATTAATGGGCAGAGATCTGTTGTCAAAAAATGAAAGCAGTCCTGACATTTGAAACAGATGGGATCCTGGAAGTCCAATTCAGGGGACCCCAACAAACAGTTACTAAACTTATGAACTGTACCCCAGGAGGAAGAGAGGAGGTTGTATTCTGTCATAGAAGAGAGAATGGATTGGGCAAGCTTTAGTATCCCCTCAGTATGGGCTGAGGATAACCCTCCTGGACTGGCAAAGGACATTCCACCTGTAATTGTTACACTAAAAGCTATGGTAATGCCCATTTCAGTTCCCCAATATGGACTCCCGAGAAAGGCTGTAATTGGAATACATGGACATTTGCAGAGGTTGTTAAATAATGGCATTATAGAGCCTTGTCAGCCACCTTGGAATACACCTTTATTACCAGTAGAGAAACTGGATGGTTCATACCGACCAGTACAGGACTTAAGAGCAGTTAATCAACGAGTAGTTCCACTTCACCCAGTAGTACCTAATCCTTACACTCTACTGAGCTTAGTTTCTGCTAAGGCCAGATGGTTTTCAGTCCTAGACTTAAAGGATGCCTTTTTCTGCATCAGGGATACATGAAAGCAGTAGACCTATTTTTGCCTTCCAGTGGGAGCACCCTGACACGGGCCAAAAGGCACATATGAGCTGGACCCAACTACCTCAGGGATTCTGTAACTCCCCTAGTATCTTTGGACAGGCACTGGCACGAGATTTAGTACCTCTGACCCAAGGAGGCAACCGGTGGAACATTTTACAATATGTGGATGATGTGCTGTTAGCAACTGAGACGAGAGAAGAATGCATTGAAGGAACCAGTGCCCTGTTGCAACATTTGTGTAATAAGGGTTATAAGGTCTCAAAGAAAAAGGCTCAGTTAGTTCAGCAGGAAGTTAAGTATTTGGGATTTAAACTAAGGGACGGGATGAGACGCCTGGAGATAGAGAGGAAACAAACTGTTTGCTCCATCCCTACCCCCACAAGCCGAAAGCAAGTCAGAGAATTTTTGGGAGCGGCTGGGTTCTGTCGACTATGGATACCAAATTTTGCTATCTTGGCCAAGCCTAAAAAAGAAAAGACCAGAACCTACCCCATTTGAATGGACTGGTGAAGATAGGGCAACCCTAAGACAACTGGAAAGAGCCTTTAGCAGCTTGCCAGCCCTGGGACTACCAGATGTGAGCAAACCCTTCCAAACAGTAGTGGGCGTGCTCACCCAGAAGCTTGGAACATGAAATTGTCCAGCAAGAGTACAGACCTAGCCTGGTTGTCTCATATGCATTGCTGCTACACCCCTCCTATCAGAGGAAGCAATCAAATTCACCTATGGACAAGATTAGAGACCCAAGGAGCTGTGTGAAAACCTTAATGTGATTACCTTAAATCCAGTCCCTGTTGGTCCAGCACCTGAGTGCAATCCAGAGAATCCACAAGCTGGCTACGCTGTGGTTCAGGAAGATGAGAAGCTGGTCCCCTTCCAGGAAGGACTTAAATTCAAAAACATTGAGCTAATTGCCTTAATGAAAGCATTGCAGTAAGATCTATACTGATTCCAAGTAGGCCTTCTTGATATGGGCCATCTACAAAGAAAAGGATTTTCTAGAATTTCCAATATGTAAAGTGCTCCTGGATGCTAGTACTTTTTGAAAAGAAATTGTTTTAAACCAGAGACTTGAGATGAGAAATTTAGAAATGCCTATGTGTGCTTGCTCCGAGGACTGTATTTCAAATTTATAAAAGGGAGCAAAGCGAAGATTAAGAAGGAAACAAAAAGAGGAGAAGAACATATCTGTTAACTAAAAGAAAGAGAAATAAAAGCCTGGAATATCTAAAAGGCAGAAAATTAAGGAATGGATGTTTTAAGAGTGATCCAGTATCACCCAAATAGACTGTGTGTAACATGTGGAAGATCATGATAAAGGAAAAAGCAGAATCACAGCTTATGTGAGACAATAACAACAGCAACGAGTGCAAAAGATATGCAGATAATGACATCAACTTAACTGCTGAAGTAAATGAAAATAAGAACAGAGAACTGCAGTGACTAGTGAAAATCAGATACTAATAGTCCCCATCAGAGCATTAAAATGGGCTACAAAAAGAGAAGTGACACATGAAGTAAAGGTCAAACTTTTACTTAAAGCAAGTGGAAACTGGCAAAGGCAACAGACTATTTCAAGTATTCAAGTAGACTTTATCCACATGTCACCTGCTGATGGCCCTTTTCAGATGAGTGGAAGCATGGCCAGAGAAAACTGAAGGTTCTAGAGAAGTAGTCAAGCATCCCCTTGGAGACATCATCTCCGGATATGGATTACCCCAACAGACTAATAGTGACAATGATGCCTCATTCCAAATTCACAGAGAGATGGGGTGCAGCATTCAAGTTTAACTAAAAACCCCATTGGACCTAGAGAGACATTCCTGAAACCAGGAGTCTAACTCCTTGTGAAAAGATCCTTGCTATTTTGCCTGCCATGGTAGAGACTCTGATATTAAAGAAGCAAACAACTTGACCAAATAATACCTACTCAAGAGTTCAGCCCTGAAGAAGTAGTTTGGTTTAAAAGCTACAAAGAAAACATGGAAAAAGACTCTTTGCTGTTCTGTTGACTACTCCCACTTCCTTGAAAGTTAATGGGGATCCTGTTTGCACCCACTGAAGCAACCAACTGCAGAGCTGATTCCAATAACCTGATCTGTTACCAACCAGAGAGTTCCAGATGACCCTGGAGGCAAAGGCCAACGCCAGTCGCCCATCGAAGCCTCCTTGAATCTGGGTTCAAGGCAGCGAAGCCAACGGATGCGACGGGAGAAGACTAACTTGGGACCGGAAAACCGAGTTAGCGAAGTTCTGGAGGGTGCTGCAACCACTCCCTACCTGGAGAGAGGAGTGGTCACCACCTGAAGACTAACCTACTTTAGCCAAAAGGCTTTGTTTTAAACTTTCATTTGGTCATAATATTGTTGTTGATTATAGTTATTGTGGGGGTTTTGGTTTACTATCTGAGATGGGAAAAGGTAATCCATGCCAAGATTGCATCAAAACAGTGAGAACAGGAAACAAGTTTGGGCAAACATGGGTTTATCAGAGTAAACACTCATGCACTAGTATACAATTGGCCTTTCACAACATCATACAGCTCAATATGTCAAGAATTAGAGAGAAAACACTGCTATGGTCCTGCAGGAAAACCAGTTCAGGGTATTTGCAGGCACATATGTTCATGGCAATGGAATCTCATTGTCAAGAGCTAGGGTTGGGTTCCCCATGCCAAGGGCAACCATTGAAGCACTGAGCATTTGCAAAATGGCCAAACTGAGGAACTTTGGAGTGGCAAAGAGCCTACTCACTTAAGAACAAATACACATGTCCTGGAACACCCAGAAGAGGTAATGCTGATTGTGTTAGTCTGCAGGATGCTCACTGTCCCTTTTGGAAGTGTGTAATGTGAGCAACTTTGGGCACAGCAGACATTGATGCCAAATTGCACAAATTCCCAGTGCACACAGACTGCCAAGTCCAGCAGTGCAATTATGTTAATTTTACCATTCTCAGTCCACAGAATTCACATTGTTAAAACTTGGGAGCTGAGTTACACAGAGTTCCAATACACACAGATAGTGAGACCAAATAGTGAAGTGTGAAATGGGAATTGATGGTAAGAACTTGTTAAGTGACTGTTTGGGATTATTCTGTCTCAGAAGTACCAGATACACCTTCTTCTCTAAGTTTGGAAAAAGAAGAAAACCTTTCCAGTTCCTGGTGTTGGTAAGAAATTGTGTTTCACTTTTGCAGAAGTGACAGCGGAAGAAGAAGCTGCAAATCCACACAGCCAGTGGATGCTAAGAGACCTGTTGGTTTTACAGTTTTCATTAATCTTTTGTGGCCAAGTCCCTAAGAGGAAGAGGAAAATGGACTTAGCCAATGGAATGTGCTGAAATTGTGTTGAAATTCTTATTTCCAGCTAACAAAAGACTTATTCATGGTTCAATTGGGTTTGGGGGACAAAAAAATGAAATGATGAAAAGAATTAATTGCTGTTATTGATATATAAACTGTTTTGCATCATAATGTATGTCACCTATGGCAATCAATGGCTTTATTGGAATAAATGCAGACAAATCAAAGACTTGATTTGTCAGCAGAAGAAAAGGGAGGAATGTTATGGTGGAAATTGATAAAGCCATTGATAACCAATTGATAACCAATAATCTCTGCCATTAATGATCAATAATGAACAGTTCAGCCATAGTAAGAAATAGAGCTAAAGGAAAAACTTGTCCTTTTGAATCTGGCTTGTAGCCCCCACCTTAGGAGGGAAGAGGGAAGCAAATGCGTGCTAATGGCAACAAGTGTTCTGATAAAACTAAAGACTGGCTGAATGCCCAGAAAATCAGAAGGCTAAAAGAACAAAGGGTCTCTGTCAGTAGGGCAAACAGATAGATAGAGATATATATAGACAGTGAAATGAGGTGGAAATACATATAGATGAATGCTAAACTACGCATGCTCAATGAATATTTTGTGGGTTAATAAAAACTGTTTACGCCATTTTTAGAGGCATTCGATCATGGGAAGCCCGTGATTGAACCTCTGCATGCAGATAAGACTGTTTGGAATTAATAAATCTGATTGGAAATTTTCACAAATGCCTGATTTGCATAATTGGCTGTGAATGGGTTAATTGACCCTTTGTTTACCTTAACAATATTACCCATTATTTATGTCTTATTTTACTCATTTGAAGTGACAGCCATTGGGATAGGCACAGGGTAAAAAGAAAGTACTCTAGAGTAGCATAGAAGTGCTATAGAGTGGCCCATAAAACTGCACAGAACAAGATAAGGAATGAGAAAAGAAGAAAGTATATCATACAGCTAATGGGTATACTATGCCAGAGATCTATGTTGAAGATCTGAAGGCTCCAACCCGGTGTAACTTCTTCTGAAGCCATAAAAGTGTAATTATCTTTGAATGGAATGTAACAGGCTAATGGACTCCCTGTGTAGCCTGTCATTTCATTGGAAAGATCACGAAACTGATTTTTTAAAAAAATTGGCAGTGAATAACAGCAGGGTATAAGAATCTAGCAGAAGGATTCGTCTGATATAGTTGCTTTTTCTGAAAAGAAGATGGGGAAAAGGTTATTTACTTCAAAGGGCAGAAGATTTTTTTTTCCAGCAAGAGGCAAATATAGTGCTGAAACGATTGCACTGGAAGAAGTCTTTTGACAGAATGTCAAGCCAAATGGTTCAGAACAGCTTCATTCTGAAAAAGGCCTGCTTATATGCTTATGACTGTAGCTGTGAATCTGAAAGGCTTCAACAGTTATTGAAACTACACTCATAAGGTTATTGAATAACAGTTGTTGAAACTATACAGTAATTTCTTTATTTTAAAGATTAAAAAGGAGAAGCTGGGGAGATATGGGACAACATGTAAAATCTTTATTCTGATCCAATTTCAGATGATGAGGCAGTGGCATACTGAAAAGCCTGCTTAAAAATGTGTCATGCACCATATTTTCATAATATGCAAGGTACCTGGATTTCAAGAATTGTGATATAGCCATCCTACAGATGAGCTAGGAATCAAACTCTGGTCTCTAGAGTCATAGTCCAATGCTCAAACCACTATGTTCTCTTAGACCTAAAAGGCAGGAATTCTCCACTTCATGCCACTCCCTCCTTGCCCTGTCTTTCTAGGAGTGGTGTGGTGATTGTTACTGTCTTCTGCATTATTGATTTTATTCATGTCTCTATGGTGTAGTAGTATTTACAATATCTGCAATGAATTCCTATGTAGTCTTTTTGTGTGTTTATTTTTCATCACACAGTGTTAGGTACCTCAGTAATTAAGTGAAAAGTGCTTCACCTAATTACTGTAACTATTATTTTTAATTATTGTTGTTATTATTATTATTATTTATTGTAACTATCCCTCTCCATTTCCTCCCCTCTCCCCCCAATCTGTTCTTCATCCACCCTCTGAATCAGTCAATCACATGCTTTGAACTTTTTGGTGGGATTGACGCTATTAGTCTGAAGGCAAAATAATAATTTAGGTCAACCCATGCCCAACCCATTTCTGCTGAAAAGTAAATGCCATTGAACATCTTAATAATTCTTTAGTGTGTTTATTACTCCTCATACTGTGCTAAAACCTTGGATGATGAACTGGAAAATCTTCCTTAACCCCACCCCATTCTCTTTCAACTTTTCTGTCTCCCACCTGTTTTCATTGGATCACGCACCTTTGAGAGGTTCAATAAGGTTAACAGAAGCTAAATTCAAGCCATTCAACTCCTACCTCTATTTTCAAAAATATACTGAGAGGTAAGGCCCACTGAGTTTCCTAGTATGAGTCCTATTTTGAGAGAAAGGCAGCAAATAAATCAAATTAATTAAATTAAATTACCAAAAATGTGTTCTACCACTCATCTTTGCAGGTCATGCTTCTTGATAGGGATTGGGGAGGCAGAGAGCATGCAGTCATTCATTTGTGTAGAAAAATTCTGCATATGCTCAAAGGTATTCAAAACATTTTGATTAAGAATTCTCTTCCCTTGACCCACTGACTGAGCATTGTAGTAAGTCATTTGCAGTGAGTTAGAGGTGAAGCAGATGGGGCAAAATGAATGGCCAGAGGCCAGTCCAGCCCTGAGGGCTCTGGTGGGACGGTGGTGAGTGGGCACCACAGTCCCAAAGCCAGCCACACCCACAGTCTTGTAGAGGCCACTGCTCCTTTTCAGCCCATGTTCAAGTCACCTTACGCAGCCTTGGAGTCACTTCCAGGCAGGTTGGAGGCATGTGTTGTTTGAACGCTACTCCCCATAGTGTCCAGAAGGCACTTTATTTGGCCTGTGTGTTTCAGGCCTTAGTTTCTTCTAACTGAAATAAACACAGCATTCCTTAGTAACGTTTAACATCACTCCTTGTTGACATTTTATAAACTAGGTGTTTGAAGAGCAAGTGATTCATGTACAGGGTGATTCAGATGGAAAGACATGGTAAAAAGAGGTGAGGCCTGTGACAAAACGTTGTTGAACAGGATGTAAGATGAGATCCCATACTTAGGATAGCCCTTCCCAACTTGCCAGTTCCTGGCCATGTCAAATTCTCACCATCTCAAGACAAAACAATTATTATTGTTTTTGCAGCCTATCTGAGGGGGTTGGAAATCAAAGCTTAAGGAAGGTAATTTTGTATGAGAAAAAGAGCAGCCTTTGTCCTATAGTGAAAGGCAGCAGGTGCCAGGGGAGACAGGGTATAATAGGGGAAAGTATTATAGGTGAGGGAAACCAGTCCAGATGTTACACATGTAATCAAGAGATCACTGAAGTTGAAGGAGAAAGAATCGAGAATGATCTGATGACTTTCTGTGATGGATTCTGGAATGGCTGAAATCATTCTCAATCCAGAATCGATCACAAAAATTGAACAGTCACAATAACCATAATAAACAAATAAATAATTTCTTACCCACCTCTCCTCATGGACTGAGGTCCAGAACAGCAACAGATTAAAATACAAAACACAACTTCAGTTAAACATATAAAGCAGTTGAAAAACATAGCTCCAGTTTAAAAGAACATACAAGACCAATGCATACAAAAGACGAGGACCAAAAGGAAAGGCAGAAGAAAAGGATCCAAAATAAATCCACACGCACAAAGAATACAGAAATACTGGTAGAACAAAAACTTGAAAATCACAAGAACTCCTAGAGGTTCCTGTGAGATTTATAGTTGCCTGACTTTGAGATGCCAAGTGATTAATTGGCCAATGGTTCTCATTTAAGGCCCTGGAATAGGTGTTGCCTCCTTTGATCCTGCTTCCTGCTGGTGTGCTGCAAAGGATGAAGAAGTCCCCCCAACACACACACACACAACCCTCAATTTTCACTGTGGTAGGGCTCTATTTTTTCTGAAGTTCTTTATTAGCTAAATCTTCCATCCTTTGCTCAGGTTTGAGGAAAGAGTTGTCATATGAAGCCAGAGGCCTTTCAAGGTCTGACTCCTCTGTTGGATTCCACAGTGATCTATGACACTTTTGAAGGTGTCAAAAAGAAAATGTGCTATTAGCGTTGATTTACAACCTTGATGCTTTGTACAATAACACTGCTATATGGCCCACACTGCTACACCTGGATATGTAACTCTGTAAATCCCATGGACTTTTCCAAAACTAATGTTTTGAATGACAATGATAACTTAGCCAATTAAACAATGTCAAATATTAGTGTTGGTGGCAGTGAGGTAATTTCTCAATTTCTAACAATTAACATTATCAAAATAATGGTCAAACCCAGTGTTCTGTATTCTGTCCCCAGACACCAAAGTGTAGCATGAACTCCTACAGAGGAGAAGCCTTCATGTGTACAACATGTGTGGAGGTTTTCATGTGATTTGGATAGCAGAGCATGCCAAATCACATGAAAACCTCTGTGTGTACACCTGCCTTCCTTCTGCAGGTGTTTGCACAGCTGCCAAGTTGGAGCTATCTTTTGCAGGTGGGACTATTCAGTGTGGCCTCAACCTTGCTCTCAAAGTGAATTCAAAGGCTTTTTATCATGCCTATGAATCCATGTTTTTATGCATACATAAAGTTGTTTTTTTTTTAAACTCAGAACTGAAATTTCTTTCTTAGTATAACTGATTATAAAAGCAACATTGTATTTCACAGATTTCTATCACACTGTCAGTTACTTAATTTTCTTTTAAAGCAGTCTGGAATAACTTTACACATTTGGATTCATTAAATTCTTTTCACAATATTCAGTGAAAGAGTTCCAATTTACTTCAAAGTACTTCCACCCCTGACTTTTTGCTTTTGGCCTTTGTACAGTGTGGCAATTCAGTCATATCTGCCAGCTTCCATATTTTATTGAACCAGTTATTCAACTGAGGTTGGTTGTGTTCCCGGAATAAAGTAAGATGACTGCACTTATCATGCATATTTCTCTGTAGCTAATTAATGGGTTCTTCAGTATAGTTCAGAAGAAAAAAAAACAGCATTGAATAGAATTTCATGTTAATCTTTAAATTATATGCTTAATTCCCATCTGTTTGTATGTCTTGTATCTTGTTCTTGTCTGTCTAGTTTTTTTGTTAAAAATTGTACCTCACTTTATCTCACAATGGTGGCTGCATGCACCAGGCTGCACCCAGGGTGATGGTGCAGCATTGTTTGTGCAGGCCAATGGGGCCCATACTGCACTGGCATGGCTACAATAGTGGCTGCATGCACCAGGCTGCACCCAGTGTGGTGGCACAGCATTTTTTGCACAGGCCAGCTGGGCCCATACTGCATTGGCATGGCTGTGGCCCATACCCTGTTCCTGGAGAGGCTGTGTTGGTTTCATAACTTGGGAGACCAGCCAGGCTGCCCGGCAGCAGTGCATCGGGCAGCCTAACCGTACAGCTCCTTCAAGTATGGAAACAATGATGTCAGCTCTGGGGGCAGGCCTTCCCATTTCCTTCCACTGCTCGGAGTAGTGAAAAGGGATGGCATAATGTCTGGTGTTCAGACAGTGTGCTCTCCCAATTTGGGTTTGATCCAGATAACTTTACCACCCCCAGGGCAAAGTTGAGTTATTGAGGAAGAACCACAGTATTTCACCAGGCATTGTCATATGTTGTGTGATCAGACAGGATCAGTGTTGGGGTGGTGTTTTTTTTTTTTTTTTGTTTTTGTTGTTTGCCTGTGCAGACAAGGCCGGGGGGGGGGGCAGTGAATTCTGACAAGTTCTTAAAAGTGAAACCTAAGCTGTAACCTTAAATCTGGCAATGAACATGGTACTTTGCTGAAGCTAATCTTCAATAAAACTATCCTGGATTCATCCAAAAAGTCTGTTCTTTGGTTTAGGTAGAGACAGAAGGAAAGAGCTGAACAGTCATAAGTGTAAGCGACAACTACTTTTGAGAAAAGTGTTCATCAGTTGGGGTGTTACTGCTTGGTAGACTCTCATCAAAGTGGGGAATTTTTATTGCTTTGGGGCCGGGGCTGAATTTCAATTTGGGAGGGGGCCCAGGTTTGAAGTGGGGCCAAAGCCAAATTAGGTGGGGCCAAATTTTTTTCTCACATGCTTCTCCATACTTTGAGAAATGCAAAACTTAGCCTGCAAAGCAGAACTCTATGCATTTTCCTCAGGAATAAGAAGCAGTGTTTAGGGCTGCAAACCAGATCTCTGTGCCACTTTTGTTGGTATTACTCACATAATTGGATCTTTTATGTCACAGCTTATGTATCAATTGACATTTTATCAATATTCTTCAGGTCTTAGGCAAAATCTTAAAATCTGATTAAATGCTGCAACACGAAGGTTTGGAAAAGTTACTTTTAAGGACTAGAAGTCTTATGATCTCCGATTGTCAAAAAAGCTGTTTTTAAAGTACAACTCCCAGAATCCCTCAGTGAACAAAGCCATGGGTATAACTGGCTGGGGCATTCTCAGAGTTGTAGTCCAAAAAGCATGTTTCCCAAAGTCTGAATATTATTCAAATGGTCACCCTCCACCCTCACCTACCTCCTAAATTGCTCATGGTCCTTAGACTTTAACACTTTGCTATCATTTTAACTGGCATGGTTCCATCCCCTGGAATTCTTGGAATTGTAGTTTCATGAGGTACTTATAATTATCCTTCCAGAGCACTCTAATGCCATCATTCAGAAGAAAGAACTAGAGAATCTAGGTAACATACCAAATTGCAAATCCCAAAATCTATTACATAGAGTCATATCAGTTAATAGGCTATCAAATTGTTGTAAGCATATATAGTGGATATACTAACAGTTTGCTGTTCTGTGTCGCTGTGTGCTTTCAAGTTATTTCCAATTTATGGCAACCAGGCTAAAGTGAACCTATTATGGGGTTTTCTGGAACTGAGAGTGTATGACTCACCCTAAGTCACCCAGCAGGTTTCCATGGCTGAGTGGGGAACTGAACTCTGATGTCCAGTCCTAATCCTAGTCTGATTCTCAAACCACTACATCTTGCTGGCTTTGTACAGTGATGGAAAGGTTGCATCTCCTCTCTTGATCTCACATGCTTCCAGTATGGAAAGCATACTTTGAGAAATGCAAAACTCCCCTCTTGATCTCATATGCTTGAGCTCTTTCTTGTAAAACATTACCCCAAGCAAATAGCAAGGAATGAAGCCACCCATGCTCTTATAAGTAAGAAGCCTATTACAAACCTAATTATTGCACCATAGTGCTGGGTGAATTTTTTCTATTGCATAAAAAAACCCTTTGGCAAAACTCCTATTTTTTCTATTTGTGCAATATGGATAATAATATCCCTAGTCTCTTCCTGAATATTGATTGTAAAGAGCTGTTAAGTAGAAACATGACCAGAGTGAGATGAAAAATGCTCCCAATTTATGAGCTTTAAAAAGAGCTTCTGTTGAATATTTCTAGGGACTGAGCTTGCAACATGAATATCCAGTATTGTGTTAATGCTGTCTTTTCACTTATGATCATTATGAACAAACTGTGCACTAACCAGCTCTAGAAGCTGATCAGAGGTTACTTGATAAAGGATGGTGCAAGCTTCTATGAAGGCCAGGTTGTCCATCATAGGTTGTGCATCTTTCTCTGTGATGTACAGCTGCTGAAGCTGGCTGTTCAATGTTTCCTTGGTAAAGACAAAGTGAAAATTTGAAACAGAAGGGCTTCACTCACCTGTCTTTCCCAGTCACATGTTGAAATACTGGTGAAAGTTTGCAGACATCACACTTCTTTAAAATGCTGTAGTTCGGGTCAGCTTTTAGAACTGGAATATTGGGAAAACTCACTGAACAGACCACAGAAATTTACAATATGCCAAGATTTATAAGAAAATTATATGAAATGTTAAATGCTTTCATCCCCAAGGAACCACATGTGGTGGTTGTTGTTGGGCTACATGTTAATAGTGAATGTAGCCTGAGGTGGGTGTAATCTGGATTACTCTACCCCCTTTTCCTCCCCTATTAATGAAAATCAAGATGTGTATTTGTGTATGTAAGATTGGAAGCAGCCAGGGTGTAGCCTATGGGCCACATTTAAGTTAACAAAGAGCCACTAATTGTCCACAAGTCGCATGTTGCCTATAGGTATTTGGAAACCAACCACGAGGTTCTCCCATGAAAAGCAGGGTTGGGAGGACCCCTTTGGAGGATAGGTAATTTGGGGACAGCTTAACCATTTCTTCATCAACTCATTCCGTTTACACAAAGTCTTGCCCCACACTTGGTATTTTTCTCTAAACCTGCTTTGATATTTTAAGCAAGGATCAGGAAATTATATTTGGGGTGTGTGGAGGTGTGCATGGCTAACAAGGAGAAATTTCAGAGGGTGAGATGAAATTGAGTACTCAGACCTGCCAAGTTCCTCTATAGCAGATTGTGACTCCCTGACCTGGATGATGCATAGGACATAGAAGGTGTCTTAAACTAGTCCTGATTTCCCAGACAGCTATACTATCTAGCTACCAGACTGTCCAAGGTTTAAGCCAGTGGTCTTTTGCAGACCTGCCAAAGTAGATGCTTTACCGCTTAATTATGCTTCATCTCTTTTCAGCTTTTATAAAATGGAAACTGCATAAATCCTAAAGATGTTTTCTGAACTGCACATCATAAAACAAGCAGGTAGAAACTGGTCACCACATTGTCCAGGAAATGGTGAATATTTATGTTCTCATTTGGTGGTTTGTGCCAAGCCGTACAGCAGGAAAATTTTTTTGTGACTGAATAACATTCTGGTCTATATTTCCCATATGAAATACACATAAGAATGTTCTGATTTAGAGACTGAAATTACACGAGCAGAAGATCCTGCTACCCATCACTGGATAGAGTGTAATTCCATTATCTGGCCACACATTTCTGGCTTTTAGCAGGAAATAGAAAGATTCTCTCTGGCTGAACAAGTTGTGATATTAAGCATATAAAGAAAAGATCTGGGCTGGAAAAAGTAAGTTATATGCAAGAATGCAGTAACAAAAGGAACAGGGGAATTATTATGTCATTGGACTGTTGTGAGAATAATTAGATATTATTAATCATAATGTTATCTAATGATTCTTACAACAGTCCAGTGACAATTCCCCTGTAATTTCTAATATCTAATGAATAACAATATCTTTAGATATTATTAATCATAATATGAGAGTCAGTGTAGTGTAATGCTTTGCGCATTGGACTATGCTCTGAAGACCAGGGTTGAAACCCTGCTTGGCCATAGAAATCCACTGGGTAACTTTGGGCAAGCCATACTCTTCCAGATTCAGATGAGGCAAAGGTAAATCCCCTCTGAAAATAACTCTAGCCGACAATCCCTGTCTTAGAGTTTCCGTAAGCCAGAAACAACTTAAAGGCACATAAAAAAAACATAATACATATTCTGTCAGAAATAATTACTACTATTTATGGTAGGTAGAATTGATGGGACTCACAGTTCACCACCACCGCTCAGAAGGTGGTCAATTTTTTCTCATTGGAAGACTTACATACAGATTAGATGCTTACTTATCAATGGATTCTTAGATGGCCTTAGGGTCCCCTTCCAACTCCATAATTTAACTTTTGAAGTTCACAACCTCTACTCTGATAAAGGCCTTTGATTCTCCAGATGTTTTGGACTCCTAGGGCTGGTACAAATGGGCGTTTTGCCATACAGTGTGTGCCATGATGACACGCCGGTGTCAGAGCACCCAAATGGCTCTGTCCGTATCACAGCAGTTATGACCCCTAAAAAGAAGCTGAGTAGAGCGGCTTCTTTTAGGGAGCGTGTCGGTGTTGCAGTGTGCGGCTACTGCAGCACTGGCTAGGGGCAAAGACGGGTGGCTAAGAGCCCCCTAGTCCCACAAGTTCCCTTGGACTGCCAGAACTTGGCAAATGGGAGCTGGAGGGCGAAAACTGAGATCCTTAAGAGGTGATATGCAGCTTTGCCCTCTCTGCTCACCTTCTGAAGCAGGTAAAGATTGTTCATCACTGGTGCATAGAGAAATGTTCATGTGATATGCAGCTTTGCCCTCTCTCTGCTCACCTTCTGAGGCAGGTAAAGATTGTTCATCACTGGTACATAGAGAAATTTTCATGTGATATGCAGCTTTGCCCTCTCTCCGATCACCTTCTGAGGCAGGTAAATGTGCATGCATATATGCATACCACTTTTCTGCACTGAAC
The DNA here is from genome assembly GCA_034509955.1 of Urosaurus nigricauda. Classification (NCBI taxonomy): domain Eukaryota; kingdom Metazoa; phylum Chordata; class Lepidosauria; order Squamata; family Phrynosomatidae; genus Urosaurus; species Urosaurus nigricauda. The sequence goes on along the minus strand of JAOEGL010000001.1, from coordinate 350,550,638 downwards.
TCCAAGCACGTTTACACACACAATATATAGTTATGTTCACTTCAAGTAACAGCACAGTCCTATACATGCTCACTCAGGCTTTCTTTTTAACTCTGCTAATTCCTAAAATCTACGTAGTCCTTGTGGGATGGGCCTATAGCTTGGCAAGAAGCAATGCCAATCAGCTGGTGTTTCATGCAAGGGTTTGGCATCTATGCTATATTTATGGCATACAAACCTGCCTTGGTTCATGAGATAAACCATGGTTGAGAATCATATGGTCATCAGATGTGGGTGCACCACATCTCCCAGTAGCCTGAGTCAGCATGGGGAATGCTAAGAGTTTGAGTTCAACGCTTGAACTGAATGATTTTCATCCCTGGGCTTAAACAAGTGTTAGTCCAAAATTAAACAGACCTATTGAAAAGACTGGGATGTGTAAGTCATGATTTACATATGCCCCATTGATTTCAGTGGGTCTACTCTGGTTGGACCTAACATTGGAGTTAGCCCTTAAGCATAGAATCATAGAATCTTAGCACTGGAAGGGAGAACAAGAGCCATATACAGTGGTCCCCTGGGTTACGAAGGTAATCCGTTCCGGGATTACCTTCGTAACCCGGAAGCTTTCATTTCCTGGGGGACTGCTTTCGCGAACGGACCGCGCGGCCGATTTAAAGGGGCCGCGCGGTTTTTTTATTTCGGATCCCGGGGGATCTTTCGGATCCCAGGGGATACAGTAGCGGTCCCACCAGTTTCGGATCCCGGGGTTTTCGTAACCCGAGGGATTCGTAAGCCGGGGGACCACTGTAATCCAAATCCTACCATCATAAATATATAGCCAAAACACTCCTGAAAGTTGCTCATTCACTCTTTGTTTAAAGACCTCCAAAGATATAGAATCAACCACCCTCTGAGTAAGTCCATTCCACTGTTAAACTTTCCTCTCACCCAAGGTTTACATGGAACCTCTTTTCTTGTAATTTGAATCCTCACTGCATACCTGTAGAACCAAGGACCTAGTGTTTTTCAGTGGGCTTAACCATCCATCTATGAAGTTGTTTTTTCCATTTGCTGTTTGGATCTTCAGATACGGGAAAATCACAAACCAAAATCAAACTGACAACAAGAATCCAGTCTCTGCTTCCCACCAGGGTCCTCACCTGTACATTTAAGTCCTTAAAAAAGAAGCCAAGTCAGTCTGAATCACAATTTGTTTAACTTGGCAGCTACACCAGGAAATGAATGAGGCTTCCTTCGAATAAAGGCAGTTATTTTAATCCTTATGTTTATACAGCCAGGAAAGTGCAGGTGCTGTGTGAGGTGTCCAATTACTTAGATATGTGTGTTCCAGATGCAAATGAAATTCAGCAAATCCTGTTGGAAAACAGATATCTTTCAACAAAATAGGCTTTCCCACACAGAAACAAAAATGTCAGGAAGATTTTTACAGTAGCTTCCCATTATACAAGCCAAATTCACAATTGAGAAGGGTGGAGTACAGCAAATGAACAACACACGTATCCATCTTCAAAATAAAACAAAGGTTAGAATACTAAATCCTGGCATGCAGGCTACATTCTTCAAAACTGAAGTTGGAAATGTTTGGCTCTTTGAAAATATATGTTTGTTACAAGGCCCACAGTAGGTGAGTGCTATGAAGACCCATATACTAAGTGCATGAAGGTGTATTGTCACTAGTGGTGAAAGCTATTCTATCCAATTCTGGTAAGAATTAGTCCTTGCAGGATGGTAACAAGCTTGATCAGAGAGAGGTCCTGAATCAGGACACAAGACAGATCTCAAGAAGCAGAGGATGGTTCCTACAGTATGCACATGCACATGTGTCTCCAAGTCAAGTGTTGACTAATGGTGACCCCATCAATTTCATAAGGTTTTCTTAGGTAAGAATACTCAGGTGGTTTGGCTGATTCCTTCTTCTGAAATCTAATCCACAGTGCCTGCTATTTATTGCTTAGTCTCCAAGATCAGACAGGATTGATGCCTTTAGGGTATTTATACCATTGCTTGGTGTTAAGTTCTTTGTCCTGACTCCTAATTATTACCTCCAAATATTGCCCACTTGCTGAGGAATGGAGCAGAGCTTGGAACTAAGGAATGGCACACTCCTTTTATCTGGAACACCTGTCCAATTCCACCAAGCACACAACTTGGTAGAGGATGCACATGGAGCAATGACAAAGGAAAGGGACATCTGCTTAGCCAACTAGATCAGTTGAATTAATCCTAGTAATTCATGGGTTGACAGATGTTACATCTAGATCACCTTCACATCTAGGAGTTGGGAAAGCTACTGTTCTGAACAACAATGTTCAGGCACTGTCTCTCACAGGTATGGTCCACTTGCTGGAGCAGAATGGAGCACAAGACACTATTTTTTTGTTTTGTTTGGATGGCTACTCCCAGAATGTCTCAGCCAGCATTGTGAATGGCTATGTAGGGAGTGATAGTCTATCTGCACCAACCCCACAATCTCTGGAACAGTGACCCTTCAAGCAGGTAGGTTTCTGGGTAGAGTTTGGAATATATCACCTTTCCACTATCTATTACTAGAGGCAGTAATGAGTAGCTTGGTGGATCATGAAGTCCAGGCAAGGAGGTGGGGAATGCTGACTCCTTGATAGTTTTAGTTCTGTGGGCTGCAGTCTGTGGAGGTGATGGCATGAGGGTCTCTGTTAATAGTCAGTATGGCTCTCACTAAGGGTTCTTCTGTAAACTGTCCAGGGGTCAATTAGAAAGGGGAAAAAAACCCTGCAGCAAGTGGATTGTGGATTACTGCCACAATAATAGCTTTGTTGTTGTTGTTGTTGTTGTTGTTGTTGTTACTACTACTCTCTGCGTGGATGTGAAAGCTGATGATAAAAGCTGATAGGAGGTAAATAAACTCATTTGAGATGTGGTGCTGCAGAAGAGATCTGCTTAGACCGTAGTTTGCTGTCCAGAGCATGGACTGCTAAAAATACAAATAAATGGGTACTAGAGCAAATCAGGTCAGAACTCTCCCTAGAAGCTAGGATGACCTAACTGAGGCTGTCCTACTTTAGTTCCCTAATGAGAAGACAGAACACAGTAGAAAAGACAATACTTGGTAAAGCAGAAGACAGCAGGAAATAAGGGAGATCACATTTCAGATGGATAGACTCAGTCAAGAAATTCACAGCTCTGAATCTGTGAAACATGAGCAGGGCTGTTAAGGACAGAGCATCTTGGTGGGCTCTCATTCATGAGGTCACCACAAATTGAAGTTGACTTAATGGCAGTTAACATAACATAAAAGTTATGTCCCACTAAATAGCCAAACTGAGATAAGTGAAATGGTACATTTTCACTCCTTCTGTTGGGGACATTTTGTTAGCTCTTCTTGCTTAACCACATTCTTCATGTTGCCTCGCAGGTCAGGCGCCACAATAAAGCACAGATACACAAGGCTGGAGTGAACATGGCCACAACTTTATTTTAACCAGCACAAACAATAGGGTTGGCCCAAAGCATAAGGTCTGGATCTGGACATCAGCCAAACCCCCGTTGGCTAATGACTGGTTGCTTGTTGCCAAGCATCGGGATGACGTAGGTGCCAAGCCCCGCCCTAAAGCACAGTCGGGCAACTGTGCTCCACCCCATCGATTTGCAAGGCACTCTAGTCACCGGGTGTCAACTGACTGTGGCCCCCGCACTGGCCACATCAGCACGCTCCATACACCCGGGTCACGAGGACTCCCGATCCAGAGCCATCGAGCCCTGGAAACCCCTCACCCCAGATCCAGGCCTATGCTGCCGCCAAACAGACGGTGAGGAACGAACCGCCTGCCGCCAACCCTATCAACAACGCATTCGGGCTCCACACAAACCCAATAGAACAGCAAAACAATCATTGACCCCCTGCAAGGTCCCGGTCCGTTCGGATATAGCCCAAGTAGGCCCTGGATTTCCAGCGTCCCAATTGTTTGATAGAGTCAGGTGACAGTCCAATTTGAGCAGCCGAAGTAGCTGCTCCAATCCGGAATGAATGTCCCCCAAATTCCTTCGCTGGCAAACCCAAATGTCTGAGGGCCAAACGCAGCACTGCCACCAGCTGATAACGCGTAACTGGAACTCCGTTAGAGTGGCAGAATAAAGAACCTGTGCCAGCCGGGCGTACATCCAGGAAGGCGTGCAAGGTACGGACAGGGCACACCAGCAATCCCCTAAAGTGGTTCAATGTGATAGTGGACCCCTTCCCCAATTGGTCACATTTGGACCTCCGAACCAATAAGGAAACAGAACTCGAAGTGAAACAAACATCCCCAACCTGAAGAGAACGCTCGGAGGTGTCATTGGCGGAATTAGGAACAAGCTCCCCCAACCTCAGGGCCCCGAAAAAGGCAGTAACGAAAGCAGCACGAAACAGACCGGCCTCATAGTGGGAAGAGCAAATAACAGGTAAAGCAGCAACAAGCTGCTCGAGCAGCGACAGCGTGATGGGACGTCTGGCATCCAAAGAAGGACCCTGGGATCGCCTCCAACCCTCCAGGGTCCTCCTGACTTGGAAGGAAGCACAAGGATCACCTAGGCCGGAGGCTTTTGAAAAGAAAGATATGCCCGCCAGCATAACCGAAATGGCCCGAGGGGAGGACCCTTTAGAAAATAACCAGGCCATGAAGCCAAGGACAATAGGGGACTGAATGGGCCACTGAGCCGGGATATTACAAGCTCTAAAATATGCAGCTAACTTGGTAAAAACCCTCGTATAAGCCCTTTGGGTGGAAGGAGCAATAGACGACAAAATGCCCTTCATAATGATAGAGGTCCAAGGTCCCACAACTCCTGAGGAAACGGAACAGGGGAGGGGTCCGCCTCCGGAGCCAAACGACGAAATCGATCCTCCTGGAAGCGAGAGAGAGCATCAGCGATGTTATTCTCAAGTCCAGGCACGAACCGAGCAGAAAAAGAAATGTTATGAATTAAGCAATCGAGAACCAATTTTCTGACCAATAACATGACTCTCGCAGATGAAGAAGACATACTGTTGACCACGTTGACAACCGCCTGGTTATCACACCAAAACGTGATCTTCTTGTTGGCAAAATCTTCCCACCAAATGCGAATCGCAACCACAATCGGAAACAATTCCAGAAAGGTCAGGTCCTTCAACACATTGCCCTGAGCCCATTCCTGCGGCCACCTTTGTGCACACCAATGGCCTTGAAAATAAATGCCAAAACCTATACTCCCGGCTGCATCGGAATGAACTTGCAAACGGTCACCTATCTGCCAGGACTTTTGCCAAATGGCCACACCGTTAAAATTGGAAAGAAAAGATTCCCAGACTCTGAGATCGTCTTTAACACCTTTAGAGATCCTAACCCTATGGTGGGGGAGGCGAGCGCCAACTGTCGCCCTGGCCAACCTAAAACAAAATGCCCGCCCCGGCGCCACTACACGGCATGCAAAATTAAGGTGCCCCAGTAAGGATTGAACTTGCTTTAAAGTGGCTTTTTTGGCAGCCAGGAAATCCGCCAAAAGGGCCCTGAGCGCTGACAGTTTAGTCTGAGGCAAGGATGAGGTGCCACGGACGGAGTCCAATTGAATGCCCAAAAAAGTGAGAGACGACGCAGGACCCTCCGTTTTTTCCTTAGCTAAAGGTACCCCAATCTCCATGGCCAAGGCAGAGAAAGTGTCTAAGAGCTTCTTACACTCATTGGTGCCCGCCCTTCCTACAAACAAAAAATCATCCAAATAATGTGTCACCAATGGTGAGCATGCCCGCCGTTTGAGCTCCCATTCAAGAAAAGTACTAAAGGTCTCAAACGCTGCACAACTAAAGGAGCACCCCATTGGCATGGCCTTATCAAAATACCACCCTTCTCCTACCTTGAAACCTAGCAAACGAAAATCATTAGGGTGAACCAGTAACAAACGAAAGGCCGATTGAATATCGCATTTGGCCATCAACGCCCCTTTTCCGCAAGAGCGAACCAAACGGACCGCATGGTCAAAAGAGGCATACTTCACTGAACACAACTCATCGGGAATGGCATCATTCACCGAAGCCCCAGGTGGGTGAGACAGGTGGTGAATGAGTCTGAACTCCCCTGGTGCCTTCTTAGGGACAACCCCAAGCGGAGAAACATGCAAATCCACAAAAGGGGGATAACTGAAAGGCCCTTCAATCCGTCCAGCCTCAATTTCTTTTTTAATCTTGCTAAGGAGGACGTCAGGCATATCTTGGGCCGATTTTAAATTTTTTGCCACCGAAGGAGGAGGAGGGGCCACCACTGGAATACGAAAACCGGAAGAGAACCCATCTGCCAGCATACAAGCAGCTTCTTTATGAGGATAAACCTCCAAAAGAGGTAAAAGGGCTCCCACATTAACGGGCGAACGAGCCATTGCGAACCCCTGCGGAGGAATTGAAGGCACCTCATTTTTGGCTCCCTGACCCACCGGCATCAGAGGCAGGGGCCCCGTCACGTTTGCCGGCTGCCGAATGGGCAGGGCGCCCCTGTCGAAAGGGCTGAGAACTATTGCGAGAGCAGGAGATCTTGGGGTGAGACCCTCTGCATAATTCGCAGCAATGTTCGTACCTACAATGTGCCCGCGTACATCGGCCCGCATTGAAATCCCAGCAAGCAAGCCTACGATCCCGCTTACCAGATGCCTTAAAGGCACCCTTGGACTTGGCTAGAGGGCCAACTTCTAGAAGCCAAATCTCACTATGGAGTTGATACCACCGCTCGCGAGAGCTAAGAGACGCCTGCTGCCTAAATGCTGCGTCGTACGCAATGGCTGCTGCCTCCCCTGCTACAGATCTTGCCCGAAGGACATGCAATAAGTGGCAATCAAGATGCCAGGCCCTCTCGGGGAAAGCCATAGAAACCACCGCCTTAAACACAGTATAACCCTCCAGCCAATTAGAAAAATTATGCTCAGCAGGTGGAACTTTTGGATGCCTCTTGGCACGTTTTGGGGAAGTGATGGCCCACGCCTCCTGACCCTTCGGCTGGAGGAGGGTGAAGACATCCACATAACACCCCCGCAGAATGAGCTTCCGCACTTTCTTGGAAAGGTGTGAGCCCGGAGGGCGGTTTCCAGGGGCAGAAACAGGGATAGAAGAGGCCTGAGCATCGACCCATACCCCTTGCAGACCAGGCCTCCAAGCCCGCCTCCTGATGGCCCACAAAGGTAAACCGGGAGCCCAGGCGTGTTCTACCCAGTATCCATCCCGACCATCAGGGGCGCCCGAGGACATACCCTCCTGCCCCACTACAGTCCCAGTTGCACGCAAGGCGGAACGCCTCGACTTCTTCTTCTTCTTCTTCTTTGATTTCTTCTTGTGCTTTCGCTTCTTCCTGGACGAATCAGCTGCTGACGCCGACGCCAAAACTTCGTCGTCGGAACTGGACGAATCAGACGAAGAGCTGGAGCTGGAAGACGAGCTGGAACTCGAATCCTCCAACTGCACAGCGACCCCGGAAGCCTGGGTCCCTGGAGTAGAGCTGGACGCCTGAACCGAACCTGACGCCCCGACCGAAGCTTGATTGCTCCCATCAGTCCCCGATGGTGTCACACCAGCCACCGACGGAGAACCACCAGCTGCGAGTGCCTTGGAGATAATATCGGAGAAAGACCGCGCCAGCTCCGCCGCCATCTTTTGAGAGATGACCGACGCCGCTTGCGAGGAAGGCCCGTCGCCTGACGAAGAGCCTACTCCAGCTTGACCGCCCGTCGGCACGATACTTTGAGGTTCAACGTTCAGCTGGGCCACTGTCCCCGAAGCATTCCGACCACGAGACGTTGAAGCGCGCCCAGTGCGAGCCGACGGAGCCATCTGCTGCTTGTTCGCGCCTTTTGACCTAGAAGGCATCGTGGCCCGAAGTTTAAAGGGCAATCTGCAGAATAAACTGGACTTCCAGGCAAAGTCAATAAAAGGAGAAAGGAGGGGCGGGCTCAGCAGGGACGAATCCGCGATCACCGCCCCCACAGCCGACAAAAGTCAAGAGGGCAGGCTCAGCAGGGCCACAGCCGCGATCACTGCCCTCGTGAAATGCCCGAAAGCGATGCAAACCGAATAAGGAGGCTCGAAAAATGCTCTTCACCCCACCAAATGAACAAGGAAAAAAAGGGGGGAGAGGGCCAAGAGGGCGGGCTCAGCAGGGCGACAGCCGCGATCACCGCCCTAAAAATAACAAAGGAGGAGTATCACTACCCTCCAGCCAAGCTGTGGCTTAGGCCTACCACAGCTCGCATGCCAGCCAAGAAACCCCCATAAAAAACCCCGGTTAAGCAAACCTCGGGGGGGGGGGGAGGAAAAAACTCCCCAGCCCACCCCAGAGAACCGCGGTTTGACTATTCAACCGCGGAGGGGGGGGAGGCGGAGCCACCCCAAAGCGCCCACAGCCATGTGTGGCGCAACCGCGGTTGTGGATACCACGGGGGGAGGGGGCGGAAGCCACCCAATGCGCCCACAGCCTTGTGTGGCGCACCCTCGCAATGGCCGCCCTGCCCCTGGCTGCCTGCCAGGGCAGGGTAAATGGCCGCTGAACAACCCGGGCCGACTCATCCGGAGCTATTGGGCTCGGCTCTGCACACCTCAGAGCCGAGCGAGGCAATGGCGCGAACTCCGAGCCCGCGTCCCAATTTATAGTCCAAAGGACCAATCCGGGGCTGCCACGTCAGTGCAGCCCCGCCCCCCGGCTGGCCTACTCCAATCAGATGGATAGGCGGGCCGCCACGAGCCAATCAGGCAGCCCGCCTCACCGAAAAGCATTCTGGGACTTGGAGTCCGTCCCAGAAAAAAGGCGGGCTGCCTTCCCGCGCTCTCCACTACGGCAGCCAATCGCGAGGAAGCCCGCCCTCGCAAAGGCTGCCGGGAAAGAGAGCGCGGCGGGCGCCCAAGATGGCGCTTCCCGCGCTCAGCAACTGCGCCGGCCCGGTGAGTCGGGCGGCGCTACTTACAGGAGAGTTGAAGGTGAGTCAAGGGTTTCCATATAGTTAATACAAGGTTCTATTTGAGTCAAAGGTAAACAGTCATTCAAGCAGAAAGGGATGAGCAAAGACTCCCAGATACCGCTGGGCATTTTCTGCATGTTCTCATCATTACTTATCCTTGGCTATTCTGGCTAAGGCTGATGGGATTTGAGGTTATACAACAATTTGAGGGCTAGTTGTCTATAGAAGACTAGAAGACTTTGTCTAAGAAGGAAAGGGGTAGACCCTTTCCTTCTTAGGCAGTCAGTTCTGCTATATTGTTCTCATTTGACGGGTAAGGAATGATGCGACAACCTTACTTACATAGTTTTTTGTGGAGCTTTTGGGCTATGTGGCCATGTTCTAGAAGAGTTCCTTTCTAGTGTTTCACCAGCATCTGTGGTTGGCATCTTCAGAGGATGAAGATGCCGGCCACAGATGCTGGCAAAACACCAGAAAGGAACTCTTCTAGAACATGGCCACATAGCCCAAAAGCTCCACAAAAAAATATGGATGCCGGTCATGAAAGCCTTCGACTCCACAGCCTTACTTACCTTTGTGCTTTCCAAATGAACATAAACTCGTAACACTGATTTTTTTTCTTTTTACCAGATCCAGTTCACATAAAGACTACTGTACCACTCCCACCACCATATACCTAAGTAACTAGTGAGCATTCTTTCTGTCTTAGAGCCTCCTTAGACTATTGAACAAAATGAGAGCTCTTGGAACAGAAAGCCTTGTTTATTCTCAGTTGGCACTCCCTGAATGCTATTTTTGAATCTACATAGACCTCTCCAGACAGCAGAGAGGGGAAAGAGGATGAAGGAAGCTGGGTAGGCAATTTTGCCAATAAACATTGACTCATTGATTCATCTCAAATACCAGTGTATGCATTTTTAAAATGTTTAATTTTTAAAATCTGTTTTAACTCATTCTTATATTCAATATGTTTTTTATTTATTCAAATTAATTTTATTTATTGTTTTAACCTGTTTTAATCTGTTTTTTTTTTAATTTTAGGATTTATCTTATAGGGTGGGGTAAAATGTTTTAATAAATAGATGATAAATACACTGGCTAATTATAGATTTCTTCTGTGTCTTTGCTCATTATTGGTTCTGGAAAACAGGATGTGGATGTTAGGCTTTGAGGCCTGAGTATGAAATGTACAGATGTGCACAAAAGGTAAAACCAGGAATTATGGCTAGAATTGTCTGCAGCTGAAGGCTGGAAGCAGACAATGCTCAAGGTCAGTATGTGCTTGCTTGCATGTAGGCCTAATGTAAACATCAACAGTCTTCCTGACTGAGGGGACAGTAATGCAGGTAACACAAGGAAGAAGAATCATCAGAAGAGGCTGGGTTTATGACCACATGGCACAAGTCTATAAATAGCCTGCACACCTCAGTGAGGGTTGTTGGGTAGATGGATGGTTGGAGAGTTTTGTTGGACAAGCGTGTATATATTTGTAAATACAGCAACTTAAGAATAAAACCTCTGAGGAGAGAATTTTGGATCCAGTCTGTTTCATCAACAACTAGGAGGAGGATTCCTGTTAAAGCCGAAGCTCCAGGGTCGCCGGTAATTCTGAAGGCATTGGAGATTGCTTGAACTGTGCACGTCTGCTTGTTTACATCATCAATGGATTCCCTCTTTTAAAAAGATGTAGTGTTCCAAAACTCTTACTGTTCTAGTTTAAAAGCCTTGTGGCCCCCATTGTATACAGTGAAGAGGAGGAGGAGGAGGCCTTCCCTTTAACTGTATTTTGGAAAATCATGTCTCCTTTTCTTAGGTTTTGATTTCTGTGTTGTATCCTGGAATTTTAAAGAAGACCAGCCTTTAGGTAAAAATATTGCTGTTTCTGCTGGGAATTGCCTTGGGATGTTCAGTGACAATTCTAACATCATGTTGTGTTTCTGTTTGTTTGTTTGCTTGTTTTTTAAAACAACCTGAGGATTATAGCAATAGCTAGAGCATCCAACAGGCTTCCTCCATGTATTTGCCCCTTTGGCTGCATCCACACTTAGAAATAATGCAGTGTGTCACTGCTTTAACTGCTATGGCTCAGTGCTATGACATTTTGGGATTTTTGATTTTATGAGATATTTAGCCTTCTCTGCCAGAGGTCTGGTGCCACAACAAGCAACAAACTGCATAATTCCATTGCACTGAACCATGGGAATTACAGTGGTGTCAAACTGGATTATTTCTGCAGTGTGGATGCAACTTAACATTGTTGTTTTCCCAGCATATATCTATCTATGAAATTAATTTATATCCCACCTTTTCTCTGGTATGAGATCCAAGGTGGCTGAAGTGGTAGAATTTTAAAGTAGAGGAGATAGAGAGATGCAGGAAAGACTAAATTTATAGGCAATAGGGCTTGGCAAAATGAAATTTTTAAACTATGATTCCCAGAATCCCCCAGTAAAAGAGTCTACTTTGGAAAGATCTGAGTGCTTCCATCTCCAGATAGATGAAAACATCCCACTGGGTTGCAGTTTAAGCTCCCCAAATATTCAGTCTGACAGCATTCACCAAGGGAATACAAAAGCCATATCTTTCATTCCTCCCACATTTCAGGCAGGCCATGTGGCCTTTCCTAAATTAGGAAAAGCATCATGTAAAGGGATATCAAAGAGATTGATACTGGCATCATTTTTTCACCCTTGCCCTATACTTGCTGTTGATTCCTTTAATGAAAAAATCCCCCAAGTAATACTGCCCTTTTCCAATCTCGCTGAGTAAAAAGGGTTCTTATCTCCTGTAGGCTGTGACTGATTACAGGACCATAACTCTGTTATTGTCCAACAGCTATAATTAAGAGCTTGGCATTGTAAGGGGCAATTTCCAAAGGGTTTCCCCAATCTCATCACTATTCAAGCACTGTTTTCAAATACTGGCTGTTATCCAGCTCTTCTCAGGAAGTAATGGGAAAAGTCCAATTTGATGCTGTAACAGCTCACCAAAGTAAAATTAGTTTTCTGCTCCCACACTCATTCTCTCTCACCTCAGAACATTCTCACTTCTATGAAACTTTTTTTTCCATTCAGTGCATCAGTGACACAGCTTAGCACCCCAGTACTTGAGGGCATTTGTTTGTTGCTGTGTGCCTTCAAGACAGCCTGTAGGCCTTGCCATTCAACAACAGAACAATACACAGATTAACATGCAATTCACTTCCTGTCAACCAAGAGAATATTTACCCCACTCTGTTCCATGCCAGCATTCTCTGAAGATGCCAGCCACAGCTGCTGGCAAAATGTCAGGAACAAACTCTTCTAGAACATGGCCTCATAGCCCAAAAACCCCCACAGAAAACCATGGATGCCAGCCATGAAAGCCTTCAACGTCATATTTCTGTTGTAGCTTAGGGGTAAAAGGTAAAAGTAGTCCCTTGATATGTCTAATCATAATCGACTGTAGGGGGCAGTCCTCATCTCCGTTGCTAAGCTGAAGAGCCAGCGTTGTCCGAGGACTACTATGGTAGTCATGTGGCCAGCATGACTGCACCAAATGCTGTTACTTTCCCACTGAGAAATGGTACTTATTTCTCTACTTATATTTGCATGCTTTCAAACTGCGAATTTGGCAGAATTTGGGACTAGCGACAGGAGCTTGCCCCATCATGCAGCACTTGAGCCTTGAACTGCCAACCTTCCAATCTTCCAATCATCAGAATTGGCTTCTTAACCACTAAGCCAGAATTCTAGCAGAAAATTCTTGGTGTCTTGCCAAACTATAAGTCCCAAGTTTCCATGAAGCTGTAGAAGCTGGAGCTATGACAGTTCAAGTGGTATCAAACTGGTATAACTGTGCAGTGTGGATACAACCCTGATCTAATTGCCTCACTCTAACTAATCAGAAAGCTAACTAAAATACCTTATATTTCTTGCAAATATATATATATATATATATATATATATATATTCTATTTGGATCAACTGCCTCAGTTGTTTCTTCAAAGTTTTTTTTTAGTGTTGTTCCCCTAGCCAAATCTGAAATCCTGTCTTATTCAGTTTCTCTTGGCAGTGTTCAGCAAGGAAGGTAAGTGAATTTCCAAGTTATATACTTGCCAAATCAAGTGCTGGGAATTACTGTTGCAAGAGGACAATTCGAAAAGTTGCATCCATGTGATACCATCAGCCCTTCTGCACCAGAATTTTGAGCCAAAAGAGAAGGAGATGCTGCTTTCCCCTTAAGTTTTTCTTGTTGTTGTACTTTCCTGAGAACTTTCCTGAGAAAGTTCTAAACTGATCTGAGTTTATTATTCCATTATTATTCTAGACCAATGATGGACAGACTTTAGGCTCATGGGATCTACTCTGGTTTTTATTTTATTTTTACTAGAAACATGAGAGCCAGTTGCAAAGGTTATGGAGTTAAAATGAAACAATTAATTCCAAGAATTTGATTTTGTGTAGAAAAACTCAAGAGAGTTCATAGTTCCTTCTGCACAAATCATCTCAAGCTTTTTCCATTTCAGCCAGACAATTTAGGGTACAGGTGGGTAAAGTTTTCTGTTGCAGCTTCTGAGAGTCAGAAATCATTGCCAAAGATTTGCCTAGTTTTTGCCTACTCTGGCTCCATACTACTCTTTTTCAGTATTTATTTTTTATAATTTGCTGTTTCTTTTCATGATCATGACTTACAGAACTTGATTATCATAACAGCAACACTATGTCTATTTCTATTGCTGCTGCTATCACTATTACTACCTACTACTACTATTGCTGCTAATACTACTAAAGCATTATTGGAAGGTATGTGATACAGAATCCCTTTTATAACTAAGCAGACCTTGGTATGGTTGATGCCTGAGTGATGAACTAACTGGGAACCCCAGTGGATATTGCCTTCAGTTCCACGGCAGAAAAAAAAGATTGGGTATATAAACGTGCTTTGTTTGTTTACTTATTTATTTGATTGATTGATTCATTAATTGACTGAGAGCCACTCTGGTGTGAAAGTTTGTGTGTTGGACTCTGGGAGACCAAGATTCAAATCCCTGCACAGCCAGTGAAATCCACTGGCTGATCTTCACAATCTCTTAGCCTCTGAGGAAGGCAATGGCACCCTCTCTTGAACAAATCTTCCTAAGGACACCTCATAACAGGTTTGGCTTAGGGTTGTCATAAGCTGGAAAGGATTTGAAGGCACGTAGCAGCAGCAATAACAATAGGAGCAGCAGCAGCAACAACAACTTGATTATTTTTATAACCCACCTGTCCTCCAGTGATCTAAAGCAGTTTATATGGCTCTGTTCCTCTGCATATTACCCTTACAACAAGCATGTGAGGTAGACCAGGCTGAGGGAGAATATGACTGGTCAAAGATTATATAGTGAGTTCCATGGACATGGGACTGGAATCATTTTAGCAACTTACAATGAAGATCTCATCTGATCTTGGAAACTAAATGGAGTCAGCTCTGGTTAGTACTTGGATGGGACATCACCAATAAATACCAGGTGTTGTAAGGTATATTTCAGAGGAAGAAACAGGCAAAACCACTTAACAGTTTTCCTTACCTAAGAAAATCCAATGAAATTCATGGGGTTGACATAGGTAGACAGGCAACCCGAAGGCACAGACACACCCACAAGTTTCTTCTGAAAGGTAGCAATGAGTAATGTTATCAGTATTCTTTCTACTGAAAGAAAAACTTTGAAAACCATGCAGTTTTTGAAGGATATTTGCAGTTCAGAAATTATTCTCTGCAAAATTCACACATGGTTGTTTTGCACAGAAAACACAATTTTATGCACAGGAAACAGCATAGTTTGTGTGGAAAAATAATAGTGGAATGCAGAAATGTTAATTCCTCCACAGAAAATGCAAACCACCCATGTGTAAATTTTATGTAGAATAAATCCTGAGGTACAATATTTTCCAAGGAGACAACTGCATTTTCTGCCTTGAAATATTATATTTCACACAGAAAATGCTGTTTTTCTGGGCAAAACAAGCTTGTGCAAATTGTGCATGGAATATGATCTGAATTGCAAAGATTTTTATCAGTTAGGGCTTCTCAACACTTTAAAAACATGTTTTTCAATCATATATAGACTATTTTCAAATACAGTTGGCACTCCATTTTCACGAGGATCGGTTTGAGACACCCCCCCACACACACAAAAACAGAGGCTCGCACATATTCAAGCCCCATAGGCTTGAATGGGGCATGTGCTCATGTGCGCACGCCTAATTGAAAATAGTGGAGGTCAAAGGTTACGGATCCCAGATTTGCGAGTTAGGAGGGGTGACTGTATTCTTTCCACTTTAGTGTAAGTTCACCTTCTGCCATTATTAAGTCCTCCCTTTTTATGGCCATTGAAGAGGTTGACATTCTCTTATGAGCAAAATACCACCCTCAGACCCCACCTTGCCACTGAGTAAGCTCCCTTAAATTAGTGGTGCTTCATTCTAGGTATAAATTAATTACATCATGCTTAGTGGAGGCTAGTTGATCTGATGTTGGCATGGTAGTGAATCCACTTTAAATGTTAAAGGAGCTATCTAAGGCAAATCTCTAAGTTCTCTAAGGAGAAACTTATTCTCCCAAATAGGTTCAGTTGAATGAATTGTTCCTTTAAATTCTGGACTGGAACACAGAACAGATTCCTTACCATATGGACATAAATCAGAATCCACTGATTATACTCTCACAGTCTTGCTTTCCTAATTATGTGGTTCTGCTTCATATTCTGTCCAAATGATCTGATTTATCTCTGCATTGGCTCCTCTGTAATGGGAGGATTACTTGCTGAAACTAATCTTGCCAGTTTTACCACCCAATCTGCTCCCAGTGGGAGTGCTGGCTTTTCCTTTCCTTCTGCAGTACTGCTTGTTTTGATGCCAGGCCTGCTACTGAACTTCTTCAGAGCGAGTTTTCTCTGTCTGTCTCTTACCTTGGCTTGACTTCATCGAACGTTCTCAGCAGGGGAATCTAATGATTATGCAAAGTTCCAGTGTGTTCCCTGTTCCAGTGTCATTTTTATTAGTCACTTTGCCAATTGAGGCTGCAGACAGAAGTCTCATCAAGAGGCAACAAAGACTCAGACATAACAGACTTGCCAAGTTCTAACCAGGAAGCCTGCTGTTGAATTGGGGTGCCAAGTCTAGCACACACTGGCCTTCTCAGTGGCTGCTCAATCAGCTCCTTCAACAATTCTGCAAATATCCAAGACTTACAATGCTATCCTATAATGTTTTCTGAAAAGAGAGAATCTTGGGCTAGAATCCTCTTTGAGAAACATGTTTGCATAAACTCCTATTATGCCAGTATTTTGGAGGATGTTGTGGAAGGAAATCTCCTGTACCTCCTTTGGCAGTGTCCCTCACCACAGGTGTATAGCAGCTGGAGTACTTGTAGGTGCATCTTTCCCCCACTTCAGCTGCCAACTATTAGCCACAGTGTACATGGCTGTATTCCAACTGTTACTGAGCACCTGCAGAGATAGCAGCAATCCTACACAGTGGGAGGGGAGAAATTGTTCCTTTTTTCCTCAATGCAAAAGAGCACTCAAAATGCACCTGGAGGGCACATCTGCAACTGATCAGCCAATGAGCCTATCAACAACCATGGGAAGGAGCCATACACACAAGCTTATATTGCTGTTGTATTCCCAGGGAAGAAGTAGGATAAAGAAAGCTGTTTCTATGTCACTTGCTGACATTCAAGGCACTTATTAACTTAAGGTGATCCCATGAATTTCATAGGCAAGGAATACTCAAGAGATGGATGATTCACATAGAAACAGCATTTTCTGTGCAGAAAACAGCATTTTCTGTGGAGGAATTAATATTTCTACACTGAAATTATTTTCCACACAAATAGTGCTAGTAGTATATAGTATATTTTTGACAGCAACTACCCCTGTATACTACCTGCTGAGTCCTGTGTTAACATATTGTGCAATATAACCATGTGTGGATTTTGCAGAGAATAAGTTCCAGATTGCAAATTACTCATTGCATGCTTCAAAATCTGCATAGTTTTCGAAGTCTTTATCACAGCATGAAGAAATTGCTAATATTATTCATTGCAGCCTTTCAGAAGGAACTTAGCAAAGAGTTACAGCCTTAACTTGTGGGTGGGTGTGTTTGCTTTTAAGTCGCATGTCTACTTGTGGCAACCCCGTGAATTTCATAGGGTTTTCTTAGGGAAAGAATACTCAGAGGTGGTTTTGTCTGGTCCTTTCTTTGAAATATAGTCTACAGCACCTGGTATTCTTTGACAGTCCACCATCCAAGTACTAACAAAGCTGACCCTGCTTCACCCCCTCCAATGAAAGTGTAGGTATACTGGCAGATACTAATATTTATCCAGTATGCTTGTTGGATCTAGACCAGAGAGTTCAGCAAGGCTTATGTTCAGGCACCTGGGTATTATAGCTCCCTCCTCCCTGTGTTATTATATAACATGGAATAAACCAATCAGAATGCAAAGAAATACAAGAAGACAAACAAAGAAGGTAGAACAAGAGATCTCTTCCACAAGCTGCAAGAAATTAAAGGGAAATTTAAACCAGGAATAGGAAGGCTATATGACCAACATGGGAATACATTAAGTAATGAGGTCAAAAATAAAAAGTCAACAGAAGAAGTACTTTGAGGAACTATATAAAAGAGTTAAAATGACAGCAGATTATTGTGAAGAATCATTTAATGATGAACTCACAAATATAAAAAGTAAAGAGCAAGATTTTCCAAAAGCACAAGGGAGAAATAAATCACCAGATGGTATACCCTTATTATTATTATTATTATTATTATTCACTGTAAATTTGCACAGTGCTGTACATACAATCTTATAGTTAGACGGATCCCTGCCCTCAGGCTTACAATCTAGAAGAGACAACACAGGAGAAGGGAAAGGTGGTGGGAAGGGGATGAGGTCCAGTGGTTCTTCTCTCCCTCTGAGGCCTGGACTCAGACAGATTGACTGGAGGGAGGGCACGGGTTCTTAATACATAATTAAAAGGAGGCATCCTGGGGCAGATGGCATAATCCTGGGAAAGCTTCCCTAAACAATATAGTCTTTAACTTACTTTAACTTACCTCTAGAGCTATTTCAAGCTACAGAGACAGAATCCATTCAAATGCTAATAAATATCTACTCACAGATGCAGAAAACAAAACAAAGGCCAGCAGACAAGAAAATTCAACATTTATTTCAGTGTCCAAGATTGGGGGCACCAGGGTTTATAGTAACCATATCTGCCTGGCATACAAAGCCATGCTCAAGTTTTTCACAAAAAAGGCATCCAAAACAAAAAAAAAAATTATTAATCAAGCTGCAAGATCAAGCTGAAACACATCTAAGGGTGCCTCCAAAATAAAATTGTTTTATACATGTTAAAAATGGGACTTTGCAGGATTTTATCCCTCATCTGGAGGCACTCTAAAAAGTGGACCAAGAGCAATACATTATTTTATTAGTAAATATACTTGGTGAGTACCAACAACAGTGCCAAAGTGGTGCCCATGAGAAAGAAAGTGGTGGTAACAATTTCAAGAGACTCTTCATAAGTTTGCAGATGTTTTTAAAGAACTTACTCCTTGTTTCTCCTATTCTCAGCATTTTCTGCACTGCATTTCTGCACTGCAGAAACAGTCTGGTTTGACACCACTTTAACTGACATGGCTAAATGCTATGGAATTCTGGGAGCTGTAAATTTGTTGTAGTACCAGAGCAAAGCACAGCAGAGGAGAGCTTTGTTCTGATGCCACACCAAACTACAACTCCCAGAATTTCATAGAACTGACCCATGGCAGTTAAGGGTGCCAAACCAGATTATTTCTGTAGTACAGATGCAGCCTTCAAAATAAAACCCAACAGATACTATTGCAATAATATCTTTTGCCTTTCAAAGACCTAAAGCACTGAGATGAGGATTTGGTTGTGGATCCTTCTGTTTGTTTTGGAGGGAGCTTTCTTTGCCTTAGAGAATCTCTTATTTCACTGGATCTTTGGATTTCATTTACCTCTGATGCACTCTGTTAAGTGTACAATTGATTTTTAATAGTTGTACCATGTGCATGACTCCACACTGAAGTGGAGGAAGAAAATTGGCCTATCTAGAAATTTGCTCCCAGTGCACCCTAGGGGAATATAGGAAGCCAGGCTAACTCCATGTATACAGGATGTAGGTTGAACTTGTGCCTTTGTATCCATCTTTCAGTGTGTCTGCAAATATACTGTTTTTCTGCACATAATTTCCCTCTTCATGGTCCACCACATAATGAACTCTTGTAATATTCTGGGTAAATTTTTATCTCACCATCATCCACAGTGTCATTTTAATAGGTAGTTACTTTGTTAACCTCTCACAAAACATATTGTCTGAATAAACACAATCCATAGAACAGAGCCTACCTGTTATTTTTTAAATTGAAAATTCGATGGACTTTATCCTCTTTTATGCAACATATTGACGCCAATCAATAAAGGCAATGAACTGAAGGCACAGCGACAAGATAATCATAAAGTAACTAGGAACAGGGTTAATTTCAAAGCGGAGATAGGTAATAAGTTGCTTCCTGTCAAATGGTTTGGTGCTGATAAATGAGACTTTGGATATGGAGAACTGGATGATTAGATCTGATATCTTTGGAATAGATTTCCACAACCAAAGCATGTTTGTTTGCTTGTTTGTTTTTTAAATGTACATTGAAATAATATTTGGTGTCACGAGAAATATTGAAACTATTTTTGAGCTCTCCCCATTTGATCAGCTTGGTTTTTTAGATTTAACTTTTATGCTGTTTTTAGGGTGGGAAGGAGGGAGGGGGGATGGAATTTGTTATTGCTATGTTTTATTTACTGTTGTTATTAATATCTGTATTTTACTTTGTACATCAGTTCTGTTGTTACCTGCCTTGATCCAAAACAGGGAGAGGCAGGATACAAATAAATTTATTATTATTATTATTATTATTATTATATTATTATTATTATTATTATTATTATTATTTTAACAGTTTTTGGAAACAGTTGTGAAGAGCCTATTGTGTAACAATATGCCAGTGTAACAAAACCAGCTCTAACTATTCCTTGCCTCAAAAAACCCAGTGAAATGCTTAAACTGAAAGATGACTTAAAGGCACATATACACACAAAAATGGCCATGGATCCAGTACTATGAAGGAAGGAGGTCTGTTCATGGTTGTTGTCAGGAAGAGAATGTGGCTGGTTGCAAGCAGCCTATTTCATAAATGCTGGCCTTCAAGAATGGAGGGTCCTCAAGACTAAAAGCATTTGGGAATGCTAGATTTTTTAGGTTGAGTCCCCTCTGCCACACACCCCAAGAGGCCAACATCCTTTTTTTTTAAAAAAAGGCTTTTTGGAGCCAGCATCCTTCTTTTACTATTGACAACCATGAAGACAGTGGTGACACCCCACAAGAGGACTGAAACCTGGTTGCCCCTCAAAGGCCAGTGTCATCCCTGCCATAAGGCAGAATAAGGCAGATACCCCAAGCATCTGATTCTGAGTTGTAGAAAATCATTAGTTCTTGTATGTTATTGCTTGGGATGAGGAAAGATGCATGTGGGATTTTCTATCTTAAATCCAGTTGCTAATCTCAGCTAGAGGTAGACCAGTTGAATCAATAGCTAAATGGTAAATTAATAGCAATAGCAATAGCAGCTTCATTTATATAACACTTCATACCAACTAAGCAGTTTCTAAATGGTTTACAGCTGTAAACTAATTGCCCCCAACAAGCTGGGTACTCATTTTAGCAACCTTGGAAAGATGCAAGCCTGCATTAAGACTGAGCCCAGGCTGGTTTGTGAGTGAGTGACTGCAGTACAGGCATTTAACCACTGTGCCACCAGGGCTCTTTCAGTACCATTAGTTTAATAAATTTACTCAAGTTGCTACTGGCCGTTGGATATAGGCTGACCTCTGCCTTCTTTATCTAAATAAAACATTCATGTTCAGGTATATAACTTGAGTGGACCTCAGGCAGCAAAATGTTTAAAGTTGCCCTGGAGTACTTAACTATTTTCATGTCTAGTTTTTTGTAGGGCTTTCAGGCTATGTGACCATGTTTCTGATGTTTTGCTAGCTAGTCAGAGACTGAAGATGCCAGCCACAGATGCTGGTGAAATGTCAGAAAGGAACTCTTCTAGAACATGGCCACATAGCCCAAAAGCCCTACAAAAAAGTATGGATGCCGGTCATGAAAGCCTTCAACTCTATATTTTCATGTCTTTAGCAGCCAGTGTGGTGTGGTAGTTTGAGCGCAGGATAAGACTCTGGAGATTGGGTTTTGATTCCCTGCTTGGCCATGGAAACCCACTGGGTGACCTTGGGCTAGCCATACTCTCTCAGCCCCCCAAAACCCTATGATAGCCTTAGGTTCACCATAAGTTGAAAACAATGTGAAGGCACACATCATCATCATCAACAACAACAACAACAAGAACAACAACATACAAATATGAACAGACGTCAGGCTGGTGTAATAAGTGGGTAACATGTGCAACACCTCCAGACACAATCTTTTGTATGATGGTCTTTGAGACAATCATGAAGACCATCATGTATGTGTGTGCATGTATTTTTAAAAACCCTCTAATGTGTGATTCCAGGATTTCAAGATTGAATACAACTGCTCCCATGCAAGAATGATGCATATCAAAAAAGAAAACTAGGTCACACCAGCATAAAGCAAATGAATTATTCTACTATATCATCACATGATAACTACTGTGATACTTTCTTCTTCTAAATGATTCCTGTAAAACATGATCTAAAAAGTACAATTATGTGACAATTAATTTACAAACCTCATTATTAAATAGCTAGTATGCAATTACACATGCAATTTATTAGTGAAACTTACAGTTATTTACTATGAATTTATTCCAAGAGTGCTGAGATATAATTACCAGGGACACACATCTAAATTAATATTCCTAATATACCTGAGGACACACCTGTGGGCTAGGTATCCCACTCATTCTGAAGGCAATGATGAAACACTTGGTAAGAATGTTACACTTCACTGACATGCACCTAAACATCTAAACAGTTGACTGGATGATGATCAATAAGCTGAGATGCAAGCACATCCGCACAGCAGAAATAATTCAGTTCGACACCACTTTAATAGTCATGGCTCAATGCTATGGAATTCTGGGGTTTGTAGTCTGTTGTGGCTCCAGAGCTCTTTGACAGAGAAGGCGAAATAGCTCACAGACTTACAATTTCCATAATACTATAGCTATGGCAGCCTTAGTCCACACGAAGTGGCAGTCAGTTTTGAAGATGCATTCATTTGCCCAGATGAGGGGTGTTCTGCATGTTCTGTTTGTAATATTCTGAATGGGACAGGTTCACGACTTCAGAATGCTTTCAGATACAGCATTGCCACAACACAAGTGGTCACTGTTTCTAAGATCACATTTTCTAGGCTTGGGTTGTTGTTGTTTCCTTTATTTATTTCCTGTCTTTCTCCTAGAACTGGAATTCAAGTCAGTGTCTATATTAACCAGTTAGAATATGGATATAACACATCTACACCAATCATATACATACCAATTATACTATAAATGATCACATTATCCCAGTGTTTTGTTACTTGCGCTGGCCCTGTTTCTAGTCTGAGCCCTGTTCAAAGTCCTGTTTTTTAAAACCCTATGCAACTTGCAGTCAGGTTGCCTGAAGGAACACCTGCTCCTTCTCTATATTTTGGCTGTAGGAATTGTAGTATAAAAAAGTAGCATCTCCAAGATTTGATGTTTCCTCCCTTGTAACATTCTCCATTAAATTTCCACACCATGTCTTCTGTTAGCTCTAGAAAGAAGGGATTCACACAGGCTTCCATTTCAATGATGACATGAAACTGCTCTATGTTTTATTTCAGACTTTCCAAAACTTTTGTTTCAGAACTATCAACTATCAAAACCCTATATTGGAGATACAGTTCAGGACCTTGGATAGCTCCTTTAAAATCTGAAAGGGAACCTATCACAGTTTAATAACATCTCTGATATGGAAACAATTGAGTGCCTCTATTGGCACTTCATAGATATAAGGTGGGAATGTGGTAATGGGCTTCTCCCTATCTCTCAGGTACCCCAACTATTGCTACAGCTGTCCTTATAGCTATCCCATGACAAACCATTATTGTTGTTGTTGTTGTTTTATTTTATTGATATCTCATCTTCCTCCCAGTATAGGGACTCAAGGCGGCTCGGTATTGTTTTAAATGCTTTTATCTGTTGTACATCACAATCAAACACATGGACACACACACCACACAAACACCTATTCATGCTACCAAAAAGCACTGCATAATTTTCTTTATGGTAGATATTTTCTAGAAGACTGAGTTAGAACCTTCAATATTTTTTATTACCTTCAGATCTCCTGGGATTGTATCAGCTGACTATGTGTCCCCGAAAAGCAAGGGACATTTAGCCCTGTGCTAATACCTTTATAATTACAATACATCTTTCCAAGAAGCCATCTTAGATCCAGCATCCGAGGGGGACCACTGTGTTCTGATTTTGAAGTGCTGTGGATAAGTGATATTTAAAGGAGGTACCTTTTTGTAAAGCAGAGGGAACTTTTCACAGAAAAGGTATGCCAAGGGTGACTGAGGAGAGGTTAGAGGGGGGAAAATTATCCTCAGATAAAGACACCTTTCTCCTGAAAAACATGCTATAATGATTCTGTTCTTAAAGGATTTTAAAAGCATGATTACAAAGGAAAAGAAAGGAAGGAGGGGAGAAGAAGAAAAGGAACAAAGGGAAAGTACATAGGCTAAGAAGAAAAGGAACAAAGGATGCACAAGGACTAGACATATACCTTAATGTAAGCTGACCACATTTCCGAGAATATAGTGATTGTGTCTTAACAGCTCCCTTTCCTACTGAAAAGCTCATTTCATGAGCACCATATCACACATAATAAATCAACATCTGTTAAGAAATGGTGCCTTTGTATTGAGCTGAAGCCCCAGTGGAGGGGGAAAAAAATCAAAAATTTCTCTTTCAGTCTTGGCAGATCCAGGCACAGCCATCCCTGGTGAATATCTGTCAATGTCCCATAAAAGTTAGTTGAAATCCCACAGCCTGTTCACAGATTGTTATCTGTAATTCTAGTTGTGTTTTGGCTGCATTAATTAGAATGCATCACAGAGCATTTCTGTTATAGTAACTTGTTGTTGTGTGCCTTGTTGTTGTGTGCCTTCTGACTTATAGGCCTGATACAGATGGCCCAAAAGGACCATCTGGGTGGTGGGATTAGGGTTAGGGAGCACACAGCATTTGCACGCTCCATAACCATAACCGTAGCACGTGATGATGCCTGGGTCATCACGTAACACCGTTTAGACAAAGCTGTGCAGTTGTGGTGGTGGAAAGGCACCCAGTGGTGCCTTTTCCTTTCATTGCACTGCAACTGTAGCACTAAAAAGGAGCAGGATTTTCCCGCTCCTTTTTTGCTGAACAGCTTCACCACTGCATTTAGCTGCTGCAGTGAAGTTCTGCAGCAAAAAAGTCTGTACCACCCTATAGTGACCCTAAGACATACCTATCATAGGTTTTTCTTGGTAAGATGTCTTCAGAGGAAGTTTGCCTTTGCTTTTCACTAAGACTGTTGCCATCAGTTCCATTAGTTGGTCCACTTTCAGGCACAGCTCAAAGCACTGGTGTTGACCTATAAATCCCTGTGTAACTTAGGTCCAGGTTGACTTAAGAACCCTTTTCTTCTTTACAAATGTGCTTGTATTTTGAGATCTGTTGAGGAGGCCCTACTTTCTGTCCAACCACTCTTATAGGTACATCTGATAGCAATGCAGGAGAGAACCTTCTTCATGGCTGCCCCTAGGCTCTGGAACTCCCTCCAGAGATGTTAAACTGGCGCCATCCCTCTTATCTTTTTTTTGTAGACATGTGAAAACCTTCCTGTCTTGACAGGACTTTGAAGACTGATTGTACAAGGCCAGTCCCACCTAAATAATGTGTTGGATTTTCTATTTGTTATCTTTTTTTCCTATTTGTTATTTGTGCAGTTGCTTTTTTTAAAAAAAATAAATGTTTTTTTTTGTTTTAATCTCTAATATTTTGTGAATTTTTAATTATGTTTCTTAATCTGTTGTAAGCTATGTGAGTCTCAACTGGGAAAAAGGAGGGTAGATGCTGATGATGAAAGCCAGAGTAGTATAGTAGTTTGAGCAATGGATTATGATCCTGGAGATCAGGGATCACTTCTCCACTTGGCTATGGAAACAAATTGGGTGACTTTGGACAAGTCACACACACTCAGCTGCAGAAAACCTTGTGATAGGTTCACCTTTGGGTCCAATAGGATTCCAGCCATTGCCCAGGCTAACAAGCACCTTTGCTTCCATTCAGCCATTAAGCAACTCTTGGATATAAATTGTTTCCATACAGATTGGGTGTATGATATAGCCAGAACAAGGCTACTAGTGTGGGGGAACTTTGTTATGGCCACATGCAGGATATCTTCCTATATCATTCTTTTAATCCATTTAAAGTAGGGGACCAAAATTGTCAGATATGATGTTCCAAAATATTTTTTATGCATTACATTTGCATTCCTCAACCTTCAGCATAAATGATGCCAAAAAAGAAATACAGCCCATCAATAAAACAAAAGGGAGTTGAAGAGAAAGCCAAATCAATCATCACCAACAAAAGCAAAGGAGTGTGAGAAACTCACCATGGCTTGCAAAGTATTTAAAGTTTCCAAGTTCTTTGGGAGGACTTTTCTGACACTGGAAGGACAATGGCATGGGCATGAGGAGAAGCTCATTGAATATGTAGCATTTCCATGATTTCTCAGTTATTTGCTCATTGAAGAACTTGTATCTCACAGAGATAAAAGTTACTTGGGGTAACAGATATAAAAGTTACTTGGGATCAATCAGGAACTGAAAAAGAGAGATGAGGAAAGAGATAAATAGCTCTTCCTGTACCTGCTTCCTCATTCAAAACCTCATCTCCTCCCAAAACATTTTTGCATTCAACCTGTGGATGTCCAGAAGCAACAAGTCATGTCCTGGTGATTATATATGTGAGATATACAGTTGGTCCTTAGTATCTGCAGGGGTTCCATTCTGCCACCCCTCACAGATGCAAAAAACTGCAGGACCTTAAGTTCTGCAGTTTTCAATGGCTGCATGTACATGCATGACCATTAGCAGTAATGGGGCTTCCCATCCACAGATGCTTAAATCCCATGTTTGCGCAGGCAAGCTGCATATTATGAGGCCAACATGATGTAGTGGTTTGAGTGTTGAACTGCAACTCTGGAGACCATGGTTCTATTCCCAGCTTGGCTATGAAACCCACTGGGTGACCTTGGATAAGTCATAGTCTCTTAGTCTCAGGGGAAGGCAATGGGAAACCTACTCTGAAGAAATCTTGCCAAGAAAATTTCTTTATAGGTTTGCCTTAGGGTCTCCATACAATGGAAACAACTTGAAGGCACACAGCAACAATGTCTCTAATGTGATTAACTATGCTGAGTAAAGCTGAAGAAAAAAGCAAAAACAATAATCATACCAAAATATAATCTGACAATATCTCAACAGAATTTACAGAGAATGCAAGAAATAGATTTGCGCTATAAAGCAGAATCAACCAGGAACCAGAAGAAGTATGGGCAAAAGCCAGGGACATAATCAAAGAAATATGCAGAAAGACACTTTTGGTGGCCAAAAGAAAGAGAAGACACAGTAAATAACAGATGAAATGCTTCAAGCAGTTAAGGAAAGAGAAGCAAAATAAACAACATCAGGAGGAATCTCCTGACAGAGCTGTTTGACAGTGGAACACACTTCCTCAGAGTTTAGTGGAGTATCCTTCTTTGGAGGTCTTTAAACAGAGGCTGGATGGCCACCTGTCAGGGGTGCTTTGATTGTGACTTCCTGCATGGCAGGGGTTGGACTGGATGGCCCTTGTGGTCTCTTCCAACTCTATGATTCTATGAGAGACAGGAACAAAATCAGAATCATGAATGCAACTGCCCCCTGATGAGAAGAAGACCCCCCCCCCCAAATTCTAGACAGCAAGGTGGAAGGTGCAATAAGAGAAATTGGGATGAATAATCAACAGGTGTAGATTATATTCTAATTGAACTGATACTATCTACACTGAAAGAATCAACTATAGTGTTGACTAAAATATGCCAACAAATGTGGAAAACAAAATGGTCACCAGCACACTGGAAACTTTCAGTATGTATGCACACCCACAAAAAAAAAATAATACTGTAGCAATTATAGGACCATAGCATTAATTTTCCACACAATCAAAATTCTGCTTAAAATTCTGCACCATAGCTTCCAGTCATATATGCAGAGTAAAATCCCCAGAGGGGCAAACAGGGTTCTGGAAAGATAGAAGCAATAGTGACTGACTACGTGGAAAACATATGATAGCTAATGAAGTGTACCAAGCAATTCCAAAAGAAAATCAGGTTGGGCTTTAGCAATGCATAAAATGTGGGGTTTCCTTTGAAGACAGTTTATAAACTATAGTGAGTTCAAAATATTGCTATAAGGCTGCTACACTTGGCCATTTACACAGAATCAGCTGCACTGGCCCCAGATCAGTCCCTGAGTTCATTTCAAAGTGCTGTGCTTACTGCCTTTAGAGCCTTTAGACACTCCCTTGGATGTTCAAGGGAACCCAGGAACTTATTAACCTTGCTATGGCCTGAAACAGAGGGGCCAAACAGAGTGACTTCTGGCAACTTTGGGGGCATGACATTTACAAGACAAATGCCCTAGACAACAGCCAGAAGCCACTCCAAGGCCTCCTAAGGTGCCCTAAAGCTGCAGTCAAAAGGAGTGGTAAAAAAATCAGTCCTCCTGGCAGCCTGTTTAGGAATGCAGTGGCAGCCCACTTTGCAGTAGGCTATCTTGTTGCCATGGTCCCAGGCCAAACAAGACCCCATCATAGATGGAGTGGCCAGAGGCTGCTCTAGCCACCAGTCTTCTTTGCCTAAAAGTTGACCAACTACTAGGGTTTTTTGGTGAAGAGAGGGCTTCAATGTCAACTTAATGCAGGGCTAAGAAAATCTGACTCTCCAGATGTTGTTGAACTACAACTCCCAGTATTTCCAGGAGGCTAGGCTGTGGCAAGTTGCAGTTCAGCAATATCTGCATGCCTGTATAATTACCACATCAAAGTTAATAACTAATACTTGATCAACAGGTGCATGAGTTCCTTACATGAATTAATAATAGGAATGTTGTACAAGGAACATCTTTTCACATATTCATTATTCAACATGACCGTCTTTTGTTTGGATGAAGTCCAGTATGCCTTCCTGTTATGTATCAAGCAAAACTGGAAGAGAAGCAGATGGATATCTGGCATCTGAAAATATTTAGTAAAGAAATGCTTGTTCATTAATTAATGAGCTGAAATAGTTCCCCTTTGGACATTTAGGATACGTATGAAGGAAATCCTTCATATGCAGAGAGTATTAACATTTTTAAAGCATTATTTTCCCGAATCTTTCGTGCTAGTATCCATGGCAGTCATTTAGCTGCGAATGCATTTTCTGGATGGGATTGTCAAAGTGAATGATTATATTTGGGAGTTAGACAACCACCTGAGCTCACCTGAAAGTGAAGGGTGAGGATTTTGACTTCCCTGACATGAAAACCTGAGAAGAACCATGCTTGGTTGGTACAAGGGCTCTTTAGGCAGTATATCTTTCCCACAGTGAGTGAATGGATACCAACAGAAAACCCCAAGATAGGGCATTAGTGCAATTACGTTGTTGCACTGCTGTTCTTCTGCAAGTGGTAGTCAAATGTATCCTGACCCTGTTACTGTAAGTGAATAATAATAATAATAATAATAATAATAATAAATTTTTATTTATATTTCCCACCTCTCCCTACGGATCGAGGCAGGATTACAGCAATAAAACAACAATACAATGTATTGAATACAAAATTACAATACAGCAAATTAAAATTATCCAATTAAAATCAGTTAAAAACAACTATACGGTCTGTCAGAGGGATTCATCAAACAGAGTTCAATGAAATCTTATACACAATCTGCTGGATATGCCCACTGAAAGAGCTCCATTTTAACACCTTTTTGAATGCTTCTAGAGTGTTTATCAGGCGGAGCTCTTCCAGCAGGTCATTCCAGAGTTTCGGAGTCACTGCTGAAAACGCCGTACGAGAAATTAGTGTTAGTCTCATATGAACATATAGCTATCGTTAGTCACTGATAGCTAACATACAGCTGTCTGATAGCCACTGATAGCCTTATCCTCTGTGAATTTGTTTAAACCCCTCTTAAAGACATTCAAGTTAGTGGCCTTTGTTACATCTTGTGACAGTGGCAAGTCCTAGTCTGACTGTGTGTTAAGGAATATTTCCTTTTTCTGAGTCTTCTGCCACTTTACTTGATTAGATGATCCCATTTTATGAGAGAGAATAAACAACTTCTTCCTATCTAGCCATCCCATGCTGTACATCATCTAATATACCTCTATAATGTCTCCCTGAAAAATACATGAAATTCAAACCCTATCAGTTTAGAAAGTAACAAGCATTGTGACATAACAAAGTGCTCTTGCTCAGCACCGAAGACCCTGTATGCCTCTGGCAGATGCAGTTTAAAAAACAATAATCAATGCTAGGTTTGCTGAGCCAGTGTAGTATGGTGGTTTGAGTGTTGGATTTAGAGACCAGAGTTTGAATCTCTGCTTGGCCCATGGGGTGATCTTGGGTAAGTCACACTCCCTCATCTTCAGAGAAAGGGAAAGGCAAACCCCCTCTCAATAAATCTTGTCAAGAAAATCCTGTAATACATTCACCTAAGAGTTGCTATAAGCCAGAAATGACTTGAAGGCACAGAAGAACAGCAACAAATGCTGGCTTCCTAAAGAAGCAGAGCCCTTTTTACAGAAGCTCTTTTGTACAAAGTCTTCTCATGAGAGTAATGCATGCATGAAGGTCCAGGGGTAGCTGGTAACTCCCAGTTTTATGGTGCTCCTCCCACAGATTTTCTGGGTCACATGGGAGCCATCTAAATGTTAGACTCTGTTCCTTAAGGTTCAGCTCCAGAAGATCTCCAGAAGATCACATATACCAGAACAACTGTGAGAGCTATGTCCATGAAACCAAAAACTGATTCACTGTCCCTGCAACAGATCCATCATTAGTTCTGGAAAGGCCTAAAGGCTGGTTGCCCTTTTTCCACCTAGAACATGTATATACGATGAAGTAGTAATTTTTAAAAATGCTTTTAGATCATACCAATCTTCTATATGCTGCTGTAGTGCTTTTCTGTAGTGTTTTGTTCGACTTAGATGCAGTTTTTCTATTTTTGTTCTTGAACTTTATTGTGGCTGGTTTTATTTGTTTTCATCTATCAGTTGTATTTCATATTTAAAAAAAAACATCTTTACACAACCCAGAGAAATTTAATTATCTGACAGTTTAAAAGTTTAAAAAATATGTATACATAAATATTCATAAGCATAGTAACTCTGAAGATGGAACATACTTAATTATATTTCGATAGTGAGAAGGACAGTAAGGGTAGCACACTGCCTTCTCATACCTCAATAGTTGATAAATGACCTTAGACCCCACTCTCTTCTTTCTGAGGCCAAAGAGAAAATGCTCTGAAAATGGAACAAGCTCTTGAACATTTGTGAACCTCAAGGCACTTCTAAGCATATGTTATTGATCTTGATGTTCCAGGCAGTACTGAGGCATGCCATAAACATGGGGGATGTCCATCTGCCTTAGTGTATCTCTTACCAAGTAAAAAGAAAAGCCAAGATTGTAATTCCTACTCAAATGCTGTAGCTTGGACTCTTCTTCAGTTTAAGCAGAAAGCAGAGTCAACATGTGCCTGCCAGTTTTTAATTTTCACCTCTATATTATGACAGTTTCATGTCAAAACAAAAAGTATTCCAAAATTTTTCCTGCTTTCCAAAGAGTATATTAAATTAAAAAAAGAAATTTGGAATTCAGTAATGTAATATGCAGAACACTCAGAGTTCAGAGGCCACAGACTTAGAAAAGGTTGACCACATAAGTTACTGTCAAAGTGAGGATAGGTAGAAGAAGCTCTCAGTTATTCACTGCTAGACCAGTTGTGTACAAACCAAAAGGCTCCTATTTGAAACCTGGGAGCCTCTGAGAGTTACTGCAGTTGGCCATATCCACAAACGTTTTATCTATGGATACAACCACCCATGGCTTGAAAAGCTCTCTTTCTCTCTCTCTCATTCATATATATATTCTAAAAACCAAGTCTTGATTTGTGGAGTCAAAGGCTTTCATGGCTGGCTCCCATAGTTTTTTGTGGGGCTTTCGGGTTATGTGGTCATGTTCTAGAAGAGTTACTTTCTGACGTTTCACCAGCATCTCTGACTGGCATCTTCAGAGATGTCAGAAAGGAACTCTTCTAGAACATGGGCACCTAGCCCAAAAGCCCCACAAAAAACTATAAATCTTGATTTGCCATTTTATATAAGGGACATCATTTTACCATATTACTATGCCGTTATATTTAATAAGACTTGAGCAGCCACATATCCATGATGGGTTCTGGAATCAAGTCCCAGAAGATACCAAAGGCCCACTGTAATACAATTTCCTTATGTCCATTAACGAGTTGCAAATGTTCAAAGTTAAATAAATTAGGGTCATTGTAATAACATAGCTTGACATGACTACTTTAATTTTACTGTTCCAGACTTCATTTTGGGAGCCAGTGAACATACGGTGCTGATGCCATCTTGGATGGGGTCAGACTACCTGTCCATCCCATTTACTATTGTCTAATCTGACACTGTCTTTCCAGGGCCCTCCTCATCACCTGCCTCTTGCTCCCTTGCTCCCTCAGACTGCCTGAAGAGTGGTCTGGAGCCACCCCTTCCTGCTGCGGAGGGATGCCATAGCCACCAAACCGCACGGCGTTCCTCTGCAGTAAAAAGAACACAGTGCTTCCAGGTTCTTTTTGCAGTGCCTTTCTTATGTCAGGTGTGCGCCATTGGCACATGCGTGACATCAGCAACACACAGCAACATGAGGATGCTGCTCAGTGGCAATGTCATCTTGGCAGCGCCATGTGGACGGGACTCTGCCATGATGATGTCACCATTACATACTAGGGTTCTGGACCATGTAGTTGCTGCATGGTCTGGAACCCTAGTATCGCTGCCACCACACCCCTTTTTGCTTGTTTGTATTGGGCCCAGCTTTGAACAATAGCTTTAGATCTCTCCAGCAGAGACTTCTTAAACTACGCATCCCAACATTCCACAGGATGGAGCCATGGCAGTTAAAATGGTATGAAATGTATCATTGTGTAGTATGGATACACCCTTGGCCTAGCACCTTGCCCAGTCTAGAAGAAAAATTCAAAAACATGTATTTATCATCCCAGTGGACTATTCAAACTGTCAGTTTTAATATTTGTATGTTTAATTTCCAATGCCTGAATAGTATCCAAAGCAGAATAAGGCTGCATCTGCACTACAGAAATAATGCAGCTTTATACCACTTTAACTGCCACAATTCCATTCTATAGAATCCTGGGATTTCTAGTTTATTGTTGCATCAGAGCTCTCTGGCAGAGAAGGCTACATATCTCACAAAACTACAGACCCTAGAATTCCATAACTGTGAGCCAGGGCAGTGAAAGCGATGACAAACTGCATTATTTCTGCAGTACAGATTTAGCCTGAGACAAATCCAGTTATTCCTGTTGACCCTCACTGACCATTATCCTCTCTTGGAGGCAAAGCACAGGATGTGCCACACAGCTTGTCATCCCACTACCTCAAACCAATCTGCTGGAATCAGGTGTGAAGAGGGAAAGAACACCATTTTCTTTTTTGCCTCTGACAGCAATGTATCTTGGTGCAGCTCTAAACTTTCTTTTTTACACAGGGTAAACATTTTTGTAGTCTTTTGAGTGTACCTGTCCTTCTCTACAATACTCAATGTATGCTTTAATTGGTATTCTTACTTCACTTTATAGTCATACTTATGTAAGGTAATTCACAACTTGTGCAGTGCCTACTCTCTCACAGTAATAATCCTGTTGTAGCTTTAGTTGTGGTTGTAGATGTTAATTGTCATCAAGTCAACCCTATAAATTAGAGTTTGCAAGACCTGAGCAGGTCTCTCATTCGTAGGTCACCATAACATGAAACTGGCATGATGGCAAGTAACAACAACAGAAGAGTTTATGCATTCTGTCCAGTCCACCTGTACTTCCCTGAACTTCTCCATTAAAGTTTTAATCAGTATCCTTACCTTAATTGACAGTCATTGTGATATAAAGTAATTTACAACTTTTTAATTGATTACTGCTTCAGAGTTGTGGCCCTGGAGGTATGGACATTCTGTCATGACCAAACTGGGACACTTTAGGTTTGAAAAAGGACCAATTCTTAGCTTCGAATTACTGATATGTGCTGAATTTTACAAACTGCCTGTGTGCAGAGGCCAAACTGAGCCTAGATGGAAATGGATGAAACCCATTTTGTCAAAGCCATCTTGGATTTTGAAATGGCCTAAACAGAAGACACTGGAAGTTTTCAGCCATACTTGGTGGGTCTACCCAAGACAAACATTTAATTTAGAGTCAGCAAACCTTTTTTTTTTTTTTTTGCTATTTTATATAATAGCAAAACAAAACAAATATTTTATTTAATAATAATCCTGTTCACGCCTCTACTGCATATGAGAGATTGCTTATATTTGTTCATCACATAGCCAATGATAAGGTACCATGAGAGTTGTAGTTCAAAAACCTCTGGAGGGCCACCCATTTGTTTTATAACAAAATATTTAAACCAGATTTCCCTTCCAGATGGAAATGTTCAAAGCAGCTTTAAAAACCTTTAAGGAGTAAGAAGTGATCCAGTCAGTTCAAAACCCACAAATACAATGGTTTTATAATTATTGTAATTTTTTTCTTACTCCAAAGGGCGTGTGTCCCGTTTGATAAAGGGATTGCACTTTTATTGTTGTAGTGCAATGATAAGCCTGAATTCTTCAGTCTTTAAGTGGAAAAGAAGAGCTGACAATGCCTTCTTTTATTGGTCAATTATACTGCAATATGGATCTTAACCTTGTAGCTCAGCAAGGCGAAATGCTATTAAATTGAAGTGGAAATACATTTATTTGATACAGGAGCACTTTATTAAAACAGCCCTTTTGTCTTAATGGAAAAAGAGGATATGTTTTGTTTGCTATCCCAGGGAAGCTACTGTGACTACTTTTGATCAATTGATGTAAGATTTGTAATAGTGTACATTACCCTATAATTTTAAAGAAACATGAAATTTTGTTAGTTCTTTCTTTATCACTGTGAGAAACACATTTTCTTCCTTGAATTTCTCCTCTGCTTTTAAGGTGATTGTCTTGACCTTTCATATCTGACTGTTTTTGATTAGATTTTTGCTTCCCTGTGTTAAAATTGTGTGTGTGTGTGTGTGTGTGTGTGTGTGTGTTTAAAGAAAAAAAAAGGGAAGGGAAGGGAAATGGGATTTTTGAACACCAGAAACTTAAACTGATGGACTGGAATACATGAATGTCAATCTGTTCTGATTAAGCTAGCTGTTGCAATTTTGGATTTTGTGATGCACACATGGACTACTTTACCATTTATTTCTATGGAATAAATGAGTACGGCTTTTGAATTTAGCAAGGATACAGATATTGAATGCTGAGGAATTGTTTTTTGTTCATTATTTATATTGGCAGGCCACTGAAGAAGGCTTCGGCCAAAACGCGTTTGGCCTTGGTTTTTTTAACTCTTTATTGGTTAATTTGTATTGTCATTGGCGAAGTTATTTTCACCCTTTCTGTTGCTCAATTGGCCTTTCTCCAGGGCTAATTACCCTGGCGTAGAGGACTTTTAATATTGACTATTATCTTCCTTAGCATTTTTAAATTATTAGTGGGGTATTTTACCCTTTTAGATAATTACTTTGGTTTCAGGGTTTTATTTCCTGTTTTTACCTGCGTAATTACATAATTCTGTTTAGATGGCATACGTAATGGTGCTACCGCATTTGCACAGCTTCTAGATGGAGCTGTGCAGTTGCAGCAGAGTAAAGGTGCCCAATGATGCCTTTTCCATGTATTGTGCTGCAACTGCAGCGCTAAAAAGGAGCGGGGTTTCCCTGCTCCTTTTTTGTTGCACAGCTTCGCCACAGTGTCTAGCTGCTGTGGCGAAGTTCTGCAGCAAAAAAGGTGGTGCCAGACCACTCTTTTTGGGTGGTATGTACCTCCCCATATTCTGTTCTGCACATCACAGAAGGGAGGATATCTAGGTACAGAGATGCTTTCTAAAAAGAGGTTCAAACTAGATACAATGTGCAAGATTAAAAAATAAACAGAGACAGACATGGGCAGGTTTGCAGAAGCTAGATGTGAGGTTGTAGGGGTTGTAACTTTTTACATCCATTTACATATTGCGTTGAACTGGACTCTCTTGCATCTACCGTTCAAAATGTGAGCAAATTTTCCATTCATTTAAATGGGAGCTTTCCTCTTATTGAGGCCTACATGTTGGCAAGGCCTGCATCTGTTCAGGACTGACTGGGATCAAAAGTTCAAATCCTCTAGCCAACTAATAGCCACAGTCTCACTCCTCCCCACATATGTGCTGGCTTCAGGTGAAAAAAAGAGATTGAACCCACACTACAGAAATAGTCCAATTAGATCAGTTTGTCACTGCTTTAACTGTAATAATTGAATGCCATGGAATTCTGTAAATTGTGGCTTATTGTGGCCCCAAAGCTCTCTGACAGAGAAGGATAAATGTCTCATTATCCTAGTTAAAGCAGTGTCAAACCACTGAAGTGTGTATGCAGCCAGAGGTACTTGCATGCTAGACCAAACCACCTGATCAACCTGAACTGAGTCATCTACAGGAGTTTCTGTTGCAAGTCAACGATTTAATCATATTGGCATTGGAAAATCTTTTGAATACTAAAGCAGACTGCCATTCTGTTGAGATGTTGTATTACATCCTGAAACAACAAACTGAAATTAGCTTTACCCCCCGGCCCACCCCCCAAAAAATCTTATTGGCACTCAAGGAAATGGAGATAGTCAGTGTAGGATTGGCACCCATGCCATTCTATATAGAAAAGTTGGCTGAATGGGCAGTTAAACCTTTCATTAGTCCTGGCAATTGGACAGGCTTGTCCATTATGTAATAAAGAAGCAGGGAAGCTTAGGGAGCCCAGGGAAGACTTGAGGGCTAGTCTACATGTTAGTGTATTATGCGAATTGATGAGGATTTTCACACTTTTGCATCAATGGTTAAGTGTTTTAACTGTCCTGTGCAAATTTGTATCTATTCCCTCCCTCTACTGAAAATGTGCATAAATCTGAATCCATACTAAACAGGCATATGGCCACATGTGCAATAATGTGCATTTCTGTGGATTTGCATGGATACTGTGGGAAAAAACCACAAAGACTTTTTTTCTGCAGAGTTTAAGGAATCTTGCATCCCCCCAAAGTCCAAACTCCTGGGAACTACATGTGGCTGAATCACATTCTATTCAACTGGTTTATTTTAATTGTGTAGACATGCCCTGAATAGTACACAGTTCTTGCCGCCAACACCTTTGAGCCACCTTCTATCAACTCTTCAACGGAGGCAACTTTTTCATAGTCTCAATATCACATTAATTCCGATT
Organism: Urosaurus nigricauda; assembly: GCA_034509955.1. Taxonomy (NCBI): domain Eukaryota; kingdom Metazoa; phylum Chordata; class Lepidosauria; order Squamata; family Phrynosomatidae; genus Urosaurus; species Urosaurus nigricauda. The sequence goes on along the minus strand of JAOEGL010000001.1, from coordinate 350,513,984 downwards.
TATATCAAAAAAGTCTGGTTCAGATTGGTCTCCTGTTCAGGTGATTTATGATACCCTCTCTATATTTGAAAATAGAGCTGATCATTCCTGTTGGTATGCTTGAAGCAGATTTTTTTTTCCTTGCTAGAGGACACTGGTGTAGGCATGTTGATGAATGGCATCATTCATACAGTACGTATGTTTCTTCTGTACAGATAGTCACAAAGTGTCTTAGGACCAGGCCACAGGGAAGTGAATTCCATGTCACTTTGGATGTATATGAGTTAGGACTCATATTCCAATTTTAGTCTGCCATTCCTCAATAGGTCACCTTCACCCATCATGTTTCTCATGCAGCTGCCAATTAATCTTGGTGTATAAAGCTCTGCTCTTCTCCCTTGCCTGACCTTGCTCCCAATATTTTACTACTTTGAAAATAATAATGTATTGGGTGGATGATGTTTTCAAGATCACTTTGTCCTCCCCCTTCCTCTGTTCTGTCCTTGGCACTCAGGTCTGGGTTTTAATATCACACAGTCATCCACCCACTCATACTTTCAGTGTGGATCTGAGGCAATGATCTCATTCTGCATGTCAGCTTTTTGGGGTCCCTGCAGTCAATGGATGTTATATACACTCTGGGTGGGTTTTCATCCTGAAGATGCTTTGGGGGCAATCCTTAATGAAAACACATGTTCTTAACCCAGAAAGGGAAACAATAAAACAAAGTCTGCTGTCAACTTTTGGACGCAGGAACTTTCCATAGCTGCACATGTGTTGCCAATTTGAGAAATAAGAAAATAGGAGAAGGAGAGATTAGAAGAGAGAGGGGGATGCGGGGGGGGGGGGGAATTTGACCCCGAAAGATGCTCTTAAATCTCTTAAGCATGGCTGAGATCAGAATGTATCTTTTCATTTTCAGTTTAGACCAATGGTTCTCAATCCTTACAGGCATTTTGGACAAATCCAAGCAGGTTTCCCAGATCCCAGGACTTGGCTCCTCATTTCCAATCCTCAGACTGAAGGGGAAGAATCTCAGAGCCAAAGTGGTGTCTTGTAAAGAGCTGTGTGTATGTGTTCTCTTCCCTTGTTAAACTTAGCAGCTGGCAATCTATACTGAAGTTATGGATTCATAATCTAGAGTTACAGATATGTTGCTGCTCTGTATTCAGTAATACTACACAATCACAATTCTCACATTATTGCCACAATAATAAATGCTTCTCAACCCACCTTAACAATCAAAAGCCACATTAAGGAAAAGAGGCAGCTGAAAAAGCCAATACAATTGTAGGCTGCATCAATAGGAGCATAGTGTCTAGATCAAGAGAAGTAATAGTGCCGCTTTATTCTGCTTTGGTCAGGCCTCACCTGGAATACTGTGTCCAGTTCTGGGGACCACAGTTCAAAAAGGATGTTGACAAGCTGGAGCATCTTCAGAGGAGGGCAACCAAAATGATGAAAGTTCTGGAAACCATGCTCTATGAGGAATGTCTTAGGCAGCTAGTCCTGTTTAGCCTGGGGAAGAAAATACTGGGAGGTAACATGATAGACATGTTTAAACATTTGAAAGGGTACTGAAGATGGAGCAAGCTTGTTTTCTGGTGCCACAGAGACTCATACACAAAACAATGGATTCAAACTACAAGGGAAAAAAATCCCACCTAAACCTCAGGAAGAACTTACCAACAGTACGAGATGTTAAAACAGTATAACACACTGCCTTGGAATTTAATTAGGTCTCCTTCTTTGGAGGTTTTTAAACAGAGGCTGGATGGTCATCTGTCAGAGATGCTTAGATTGCATATTCCCAAATGGCAGGGGATTGAACTGGTTGGCCTTTGATGTCTCTTCCAACGCTATGCTTCTAGGTCTGTTCAACTGGCAATTGGAATGCAAGGTGACTCTTGCAGTCCCTTCCCACCGGCAAGTGCACCTACAATCCAAAGCATGATACCCATTGCAATTCTTCATCACAGCCTTGCCTGCTGGCAGGAGGAATCTGGAAATATCCCTCCTTCTGCACTGATTGCTAGCTGAAGAAACCTCCTTTGCTGGATGTGGATGATGGCTATTCAGGCAGGTTTGGTGGGTCTGGGCAAGAGGCATTACTTAGTTATTAATTTGTAATTAAGTAAATGATGTAGGGTATTGGTGACCATTTTTGTTTGAATGGTATAATTCTGTACAGTTTTGGTTGATGCTTAATGTATCATGATTAATGACATCATCATGACCTAACAGTACCTTGTTAGGTACAAGCTATGGCAGTTAAAGGGGCATCATAGTGCTATAACTATGTAGTCTGAAAGGGTCCCTGCTATATGGAAACATTTTGTGTTCTTGCTAGGCAAACTGCCTCTTAGTCCTCAAGGACTTATTTAAGGACAGGTTGTAGGTTTTGCGGGGGGGGGGGGGGGGGGGAGTGGGGCGGGGTGGGAAAGGCTCCATGACTTAGGGATCCTGGCTGTTTGTTCTACCATTCTAAGCATCAAATAGTAGTGTAAGCATTCTTTGCCTTTTCATTACTTATTCTATTGGTAATGTAAGCATCACTGTCTTACACAAATCTCAGCTACATGCATGCTCAAGCACATGATCAGCACTAAACATTCAAATACCCAAGAATTCTGATTATATTTTCAGACCCTTTGTTGTGGTTGTTTCATTTCCATGCACTATGTTTATCCAGTTATCAGAGAGATAATTATCCTTGAAAGCAAATGGTTGGAGGCAGTTATGGATGTATTCTAAACAGACAGGTCAACACGTGGCCAAGTCTACACAAGATGAGGATTAGATAAAAGTTTGTGTGTATTGTGTGTATTTTAAGTGTATTCAAATCAGTTCTGACATATAGCAACCCTACCACAGAGTTTTCTTGGCAAAATCTGTTCAGAAGAGGTTCGTCATTACCTTCCTGTAAGACTGAGAGGCTTCTGCCACACTGCAGAAAAACAGGAGTTTGACACCACTTAAAGGTCCATGGCTTTGGAATTCTTTGGAATTCTGGGATTTGTAGTTTGGTGAGGGCAGCTCCAGAGCTCTCTGACAGGGAACACTAAATAGCTCACAAAACTACAAATCCCAGAATTCCATAGTACTGAATTATGGCAGTCAAAGTGCTTTATTTCTATAGTGTGGATACACCCAGAAGATCACCCAATGGACTTCATAACTGAGCAGGGCTTTAAACCTTGGTGTCCTGGAATCTTAGTTCAGCTTTCAAATCACTATGCAACACCTCACTGGCTCCCAGATAACAGGTATCTGTAACTTAATCCCCAGATATATGTGCTGTTTTTGTGCAATAAAGCTCTTGGGGGCTTAGCTTCCATTTAATATAAGTTCAAAATGCAAGGTCAACAAATGCTCGGGAATTAATTCAGCAGGGAACTACACTGGTAATTCATGACACAGGGATATTCTGTTTCATTATTCGGTAGTATAAAGCATAAATCTTTCTGATGGCTTCATGCTTTAAATTTTTAATGGAACTCAGTGGAATGCATTCAACATGCCCCGGTCAAATGAGCAGCCCCAACAATGTTTTATTAACGAAGCACTGAAATACATCAGAAAAAGTTTAGGTGAGACTAGGAAGGGCATCCTTGATGTCTTGTAGCTGTGTGCTTTCAAGTCATTTCTGATTTATGGCATCCATAAAGCTTTTCTTGGGAATATTCAGAGGAACATTTGCCTTTGTCTTCCTCTGAGGATTTGAACCCTGGCCTCTAGAGTTCTATTCCATTGCTCAAGCCACTACACTACACTGGCTTTCTTGTACATGAAAGCCAACCAACAAAGAGGTGGTCATTTTATTTTAGGACAACAGGAAATGCATGGAAAGTAATGTGGGAGTTTTCATCTCTTCTTCACTGAAATAGCATGGAAATGGCTGCCAGTCTATGGGCACACGAGTGGGATTCTCTGACAGTGTCTCACAAGGAGCCTTGGCAAAGGTGACTGTGCTTGATGGCAATGGAGAAAGGGAAATTAGTACTTCTCTTTTTGCCTTTTCATTACTTATTTTATTGGTTAATTTTGTTTTCTTATTATATCTGTGAATAACTGCTCTAGACAATTATTGCCATCCTATTTCCAGATCACCCACACAAAGCCAAAGCCAAAAAAGAAAAAAAAAGAAAAGAAAAAAAGACAAGCACCATTTGGATGAGTTGTTTCAGCCAATCTTTTAGAGCTCCTGCAGTTCAGAACAATCCTCTTCCAAAGCCCTGAGGCATGGGAAATATAGGGAGCATTCTGTCTTCATTATTCCCTCTCCAAGACCCCTAGCCAGATAGTGGATAATGCCAAAATTTTAACCCTAGAAGTTCTGTCATAATCCTCTACCTCAAGTTTGTAATGCTGCAATGGTGGCGGTATTACATCTGGTTAAAGTTGAGAATATTTTTTTAATAATTGCACTTTTCATTTTCATACATGGGAAACAAATACAAGCACTGATGCTACAATAAATTCAACACATGTGGTCTGTCTCTCATCTTCAGAAGCATTCCAAAATAATTTTGAAAGTGGACTGAAACACCCGTCTTTATTAGAGTAAAAACAGCTGAGATGTCTGTCATTCCACTAAATAAAGTCTTACTTATATCCCAAAAACACAGATAAAACCATTTTTATTCTAGGTTAGGCTGTCGTTAAATAAGTGATAGAATTCTTCCCTTATTGTTAAGGAAGGAAGGCAGTTATTTGCCAGAAATATCCATTTAGCCTGATTTAGCCAGGGATGTGGTGAAATTGGTGCAGAACTGGATTTCTCTGTGAACACAGTCTGCATTTGAATTGAGGCTTTGGCCCTACATCATGCAGACAAGTCATAGTGAGGGCAGGGGAAACTGGTATAATTGCCCCATGTATGCCCATAGTTGATTTAGTGTTGTCCCATCTTTTTAAAACACCTATAATGATTACTGCAGTCAAGAGATAAGGAGAAGATTAGGGATGGGAAGGGCAGATATGAAAGAACTAGAAAAGTTCCTGAAGAGTAAAGATATACAACTGAGCACAAAACCAATGGGGTTTCCCCTCCAGTTTAAATAGCTCCATTCATAAAACCGGAGGGGAAAAGGGCCTCTTTAGAATGTGCATGTGCTGTCAAATTGTAAAATAATATAAAATAAATAATAAAATACAATACAATAAAATAAATAATAAATAATAAATAAAATACAATAAATATTAATTAAAATACAATACAATACAATAAATAATAAATAAAATCAAATGCAATAAATTATGAATAATATAATAAATAATAAATGAAAAAACACTGGGAGGAGGAGCAAGAGGGGACAGGATCTCCACAATCCGCACTGCTCCCAGTCGTATGCTCCATGTGCACAATCTGTCAAATATAAAAAGTAAAAATAAAAAAACAAACCAAGCAGCTCACGCGGCCAATGTCTGCATCAGATGACAACCAAGAGGCTCCATTTTGAATCGTTACTTTTTCGTGTATGAACTTTGTTGGGGTAAAATGCACTGGAAAGCCTCAATGGGGGCAAAAGGTAGTATGAACTTCTTTCCGGAGAGATTCGGTAATGGCATGCACGATCTCATCCGGATATTACCATGGAAAATGGGCTAGTATGAATGGGGCCAGGTAAGTAGAGAAGTGGAGGGTACGTTTTCTTTTTTTCTTTTTTTGGAGGTATCTCATAAACAGTTGCCATGAGTCAAAATCATCTCAAAGGTAGATAAAACCAATATATGTGTATTTGTGTTTCTTTTTAGCACCTGAAGAAGGCCTTTTCTCATATAGATCAAAATGTATTGGATTGTTTTAAAAAGCAACAAATAGTTGACCATCTTAGAGCACATGGAGTTTGTCTCCGTATCATTTTCTGCTTCCAGCTATATGGACATAGCCAGGTGCCTATCTGCCATCTGCACCCCACTATCCCCAGCTACTATATAGTTATGTGTGGAAGAGGAAAGTAAGCCCTGCAAGAGGCAAGAAGGCACAGTTCCATGAGAGCAGAACTATACACCCATTCTTTACATCCATTTAAAGTATAGTAAAAGAGATTCCATTTTAACATTAGGAAGAACTTCTTGATGGTATGAGCTGTTTGACAGTGGAACACACTCCCTCAGAGTGTGTGGGAGTCTCCTTCTTTGGAGGTTTTTAAGCAGAGGCTAGATGGCCATCTGTCAGGGATACTTTGATTGTGAGTTCCTGCATGGCAGGGGGTTGGACTGGGTGACCATTGTGGTCTCTTCCAGCTCTATGGTTGTATTATTCTATTCTGCCAGTGCCTTCATTTATAGACCACTAATATTATGAAGAAGAATAAAACATCAAATATTTGTATAAAATGTCATTGAAATAAGACATGAATTACTTAGATATAGCTACAACTGTGAACTGGTCCATGCCTAGTCGTTTGTTGTTGTTGTTGTTGTTGTTGTTGTTGTTGTTTTGCAACTGTTTTTACTGCTGTAAGAATTTTTTAAATGTTAGGAATATTTTAATTTTGGGGGTGTTGTAAGATTCTTTGAGTTTGATTTCATCACAGAATGGTAAAGAATAGATGTTAAAATTAAAAACTAATCTTTGATGAATTGCTAGGGAACAACACATAACTAAATGTTCAGTTTTGTCTTCTCAAATGTATTAGCTGTGAGTTGCCTTTGAAATGATATTAGAGCAGAGCATAATTCGCATCAATTGGCAGCTTGAATAGAAAGACAGACGTTGCCTGGAGGCTAAGCACATCTCCTCGCCTGCCATCCCCACCACTGCCTTTTTACAGCAAGAGAGCATGGCCAAAAAGGGAATGACAGCAGAAATCGGAAAAAGAAGCCAACAGGAAAATGAGAAGCTTGAAGAAGAGAAATCCCTCTGAGTTGTAGGTCTGTCCTGGGACTGTTCATTGTGGGTCTGTTTTGTCTTCTTCTGAAGTTCTTCTTTGGTCACTCATGCAGGTTAGATAAGAGGCTATTAGAAAAGAAAGAATTTTCTGGGATGCTCTCCAGTTGTGGAATTTTCAGATTTCCCTGGACTTATCATTACTATTCAAAGATATAGCCTTGTTAGTCTGTAGAATCAGTATAGAAACAAACCTTGTAGCACCTTTGAGAATTTGTTCAGTTAGTCTCAAGGATGCTACAAGACCTCTCTACATATGTATGACTCATAGAATCATAGAATCATAGAGTTGGAAGAGACCACAAGGGCCATCTAGTCCAACCCCCTGCCATGCAGGAACTCCAAATCAAAGCATCCCTGACAGATGGCCATCCAGCCTCTGCTTAAAGACCTCCAAGGAAGGAGACTCCACTACGCTCCAAGGGAGTGTGTTCCACTGTCGAACAGCCCTTACTGTCAGGAAGTTCCTCCTAATGTTGAGGTGGAATCTCTTTTCCTGCAATTTATATCCATTGTTCCGCGTCCTAGTCTCTGCAGCAGCAGAAAACAAGCTTGCTCCCTCCTCAATATGACATCCCTTCAAATATTTAAACAGGGCTATCATATCACCTCTTAACCTTCTCTTCTCCAGGCTAAACATCAGTTCCCTAAGGCGTTCTTCATAGGGCATGGTTTCCAGACCCTTCACCATCTTAGTTGCCCTCCTTTGGACCCACTCCAGTTTCTCCACATCCTTTTTGAATTGTGGTGCCCAGAACTGGACACAGTATTCCAGGTGGGGCCTCACCAAAGCAGAATAGAGTGGCACCATTACTTCCCTTGATCTAGACACTATAATTCTATTGATGCAGCCTAAAATTGCATTTGCCTTTTTAGCTGCTGCATCGCACTGTTGGCTCATGTTCAGCTTATAGTCTACTTGGACTCCTAGATCCCTTTCACATGTGGTCTCATTCAGCCAGGTGTCCCCCATCCTATATCTGTGCATTTCATTTTTCCGCCCTAAGTGCAGAACCTTACATTTCTCTGTGTTGAATTTCATCTTGTTAGCATTGGCCCAGCTTTCTAGTCTATTCAGGTCATTTTGAATTTTGATCCTGTCCTCTGGGGTATTAGCTACTCCTCCTAGTTTAGTGTCATCTGCAAATTTGATAAGTATGCTCCCAATTCTGTCATCCAAATCATTAATAAAGATGTTGAACAGCACTAGGCCCAGGACAGAACCCTGTGGAACCCCACTGGTCACTTCTCTCCAGGATGAAAAGGAGCCATTGTTGAGCACCCTCTGAGTTCGGCCACTCAACCAATTACAAATCCATGTAACAGTTAACTTGTCTATCCCACACTTTGCAAGCTTGTTTGCAAGAATGTCATGGGGAACCTTGTCAAAGGCCTTACTGAAATCGAGGTAAACTATATCCACAGCATTCCCTTCATCTACCAAGCTGGTAATTTTATCAAAAAAAGAGATCAGGTTCGTTTGGCCTGACTTCTTTTTCTGAAACCCATGTTGGCTTTTTGTGATTATGGCATTGGCTTCTAAATGTTCACAGACTCACTGCTTAATGATCTGCTCTAGAATCCTTTATTAGGCCCACCTTGAATAGATCCATGGATTTATCATTAGTGTGGGCTAATCCAATGTTATGAAATAAAATGAGTGGGACTCATTAGTTATAACTAGATTATGTTCTATTGATTCAAATGGATGTACTTTAGGGAAGATTAAATTTGTATCTAGTGTAGACTGTTAGATATGAAATCCAGTCCACCTAGGGATGCAGGAGGAGATTGGTTCACAGTTCAAGGTCAACAGACCTGACTTATACTACACAGACTAGGGCTGTATCCAGATTGCAGAAATAATCCAGTTTGACACCATTTTCACTGCCATGGCTCACTGCTATGGAATTCTAGGAACTGTAGTATGTTGTGCCGCCAGAGCTCTCTAACATCTAACCCAAGCAAGATCTCCCTATAACCGAAAACTTTGCACAGTGTATTATGAATCTTGGATGGCCTTACTAAAAAAATTATTTCACTAAATGACAAAACAAAACAAAACAAAACAAAAACACTCCTTCTTCAGACTGTACTTCTCTAACGTTCATAGAATGATAGAATAATGGAATCATAGAACTATAGAGTTGGAAGAGACCACAAGGGCCATCCAGTCCAACTCCCTGCCATGCAGGAACTGACAATCAAATCATCCCCCACAGATGGCCATCCAGCCTCTGCTTAAAGACCTCTAAGGAAGGAGACTCCACCACACTCCGAGGGAGTGTGTTCCACTGTCGAACAGCCCTTACTGTCAGGAGGTTCCTCCTAATGTTGAGGTGGCATCTCTTTTCCTGCAATTTGTATCCACTGTTCCGGGTCCTAGTCTCTTTAGCAGCAGAAAACAAGCTTGCTCCCTCCTCAATATGACATCCCTTCAAATATTTAAACAAGGCTATCATGTACCAGGCCTCAATTTAAACAGTTCACACAATAATTAATGTTTAAGAAAGGATGTGGACAAAAATGCACATATTAGGAAAGGACACATTTTAAAATTATTGTGAATTTTTGTGCATTTACCAGGAACCATGGTGAGATTGAGTTATAACTGAATAGAGGTGAAGCCAACCATAGTCCACATTTTTCATCAGTGTGACAGGGAATCCAGTCCAGGCTTTAATCTGACTTTTAAAGAAATGAGCCAAAGCGGTGAATCCTATCACCCAAATAGATTAAGTTATTTGGAATCAGGTCCAAAACACAGCGGAAATAACCCAATTTGGGACTGTTTTAACTGCCCTCGCTCAATGCTAGGGAATTCTGGGAACTGTAGTTTGGTGAAACATTTAGCCTTCTCTGTCATACAACTCTGGCACCACAACAAACTGCAATTCCCCTGGTTCCCTAGCACTGAGCCAAGACAGTTAAAATGGTCTCAAACTGGATTATTTCTGCAGTGTGTTTTGGACCCAGTGTATTACTAATTTCTAACCTTTGCTAATTCTTTACAGTTTATACAAAAAGTCAAACTGAATTCACCTCACTGACATAACATAGCCACCAACCACTGGTGAGTCAAACAAACATAGACTGGATACAAGCAATGATTCCTCTGGTGAAATAGCCCTTTGATGCAAGGAACATGCCTTCAAAAAATTCTGAAGAACTGCAGAGCTTCACATTATTTATGCCTTAGATTCTAAGCTTGGGAGTTTATTGCACAGCTTAAAAAAGCAACTTCCTGCTGCTGAATTGAATTCTAATTCAGGCCCTACTCTGCTTTGGTCAGGTCCCAGCTGGAATATTGTGTCCAGTTCTGGGCTTCTCAATTCAAAAAGGATATGGAGAAACTGGAGCATGTCCAAAGGAGGGCGACTAAGATGGTGAAGGGTCTGGAAACCATTCCCTATGAGGAACTCTTAGGGATCTGGTGATGTTTAGTCTGGAGAAGAGAAGGTTAAGAGCTGATATGATAGCCCTGTTTAAATATTTGAAGGGATGTCATATTGAGGAGGGAGCGAACTTGTTTTCTGCTGTTCCAGAGACTAGAACATGGAACAATGGATGCAAACTGCAGGAAAAGAGATTCCACCTCAACATTAGGAGGAACATCCTGACAGTAAGGGCTGTTCGACAGTGGAACACAATCCCTCAGAGTGTAGTGGAGTCTCCTTCCTTGGAGGTCTTTAAGCAGAGGCTGGATGGCCATCTGTCAGGGATACTTTGATTTGGAGTTCCTGCATGGCAGGGGGTTGGACTGGATGGCCCTTGTGGTCTCTTCCAACTCTAGAATTCTATGATTCTAGGTTGCATCCAGATACTATCACATACATTTTGCCACCACTGCTGGGCGGGTGCATCTTGGGTAACTTCTGGCTAGAATCCAGCAGGCCGATTTGCAAAGCTGGGAAGCTCCCAGGTTTGAAAAGAGGCTGGCTGAACTTGGATTCTAGCTGGAAATTTCCCAGGATGCACCCGCCCAGCAACAGTGGTGGCAAAACACATGCGATAGTATCCAGATGCAACCTGAATTAGAATCCAATTCAGCATCAATAAGCCACCTTTTTAAGCTGTGCAATAAACTCCTAGTTGTTCTGTGCCTTCAATTCATTCCAACTTATGATGACCCTACTGTAAGGTTTTATTGTCCATATTTACTCACAGGAGGATTGCCACTGCCTTCCTCTGAGGCTGAGAAAGTGTGACTTGGGAGCTTATCGCATTAAAAATTAAGGCGGCTTACTTCTTCCGGCTTGAATTCAGGATCCAGGATGCCCCTGGATGTTATCACACCTAAATTGCCACTAATCTAATGAGGAAGCCATTGCCCAGATGCATCCCAGGTTGAAGCCTCACTCACCCAGCACTTTTTTGAAGTCAGATGCATCTGGGGGGTAGTATCTTGGCTAGATCGGTGGCAATTTAGGTATGATAACATCCGGGGGCATCCCAGGTCCTGAACTCAAGCTGGAAGAGGTAAACCAGCTTATTTGTTAATGTGATCTGCTCCTTGCTCAAGGTCACCCAAGGTTTTTATGGTTGACAAGCGATTTGAACTTTGGACCCACGGCATCCTAGTCCAACAGTCAATCTACTGTCCATACTGGCTCTCACTAACCTTAAAAGTTATCCTCTAATGTGTTTTCTGTAGGCCTTAGGGAGACTCTCCAATTCATTGTCTGTCCCCTTCCCTTTTAAATATTTAAATAAAATTTATTTGTATTTCCTGCCTCTCCCCAGGGATCGAGGCGGGATTCCAACAAGCAAAATTTACAGAATCAAATACAATTGCTAAAACCAGTTACAATCATTTTGTATCCCATCAATGGTTATTTCCAGAGTTCATCTTCCTGTATCCATATCTGCTGTTATATGCTGCTGCTTATGTGCCAATTCCTTCATGTTAGCTTCCAATTATTTGGAATCCTAGTTACAGGTTTGTAACTATCTAATGCCCACGTAGTGGCAAATCACTGGTTCCATCCTATTCTGCGTTTCCATTTACCATCCATCAGGCAATTTTATTCCAAAAGCTGTAGCTCTGTTGTCAAGCAGCTGCAGCTCCTATACTGAAGCCAAATCCTGATCAATTGAAGTTCTGGCTGTTTAGCAAAAGATCAGCATCCCTATGGAATTGATTTTGCACACACTGTGCCACCACACATAACATCCCACCCAGTGCTGCCTTGATTACTTTGTATCCCTTGGCTTAGACATAGCAATATGGGGCCAATTGCAGGCAACGTTCCATGATTTGATGAAATTGTTAATCACAAGTTTTACTACCTTCTATAATTTCATTGCAAAATGAAGTCTTCTGAAAGTGAAAGAAATGTTCCCATGGAAACTATTTGTGGTGCCAATGAGCACAAATGAAAGGTGTTTTTGAAATATCTTTTCAAAAAATTAATGGTCCTTTATTTTATTTTTTACAAAAAGCCCAGTTTCTGAATCTTCTCCATAAACACCATCTATTATTTCTTACCTCAACATGGCTTTCCACTAAGCTTCAAAATAGTGCATCCCTTTTACTATTGGTTAACCATCATTTTGAATTCTCTGCTGCAAGCAAGCAGCACAAGGGTTAGGAAGCATGGTAACACAATCCTCCTCCCTCCTTATTTCATTTGCTTATGTACTTTGCTAGTTTGACTGCTAGGAAAAAATAATTCTGCAAGGTGGATTAACTTAATGGATTATTATTACACTGTATGCTGTGAGATTCAAGGCACATTAAAAGACACAGGGCACAACGGAAGTATGGAATTCACCATGACAGTTTGTGATGAGGGAAACAAGGGCTGTTCGACAGTGGAACACACTCCCTTGGAGTGTGGTGGAGTCTCCTTCTTGGAAGGTCTTTAAACAGAGGCTGGATGGCCATCTGTAGGGGATGCTGTGATTGAGAATTCCTGCATGGCAGAGAGTTGGACTGGATGGCCGTTGTGGTCTCTTCCAACTCTATTTTTGTATGATTTTATGATTCTATGAAGTTGGCCTACTCCAGAATTAAGTGATCCTTTAATATCTCATAATTTTGTGTTGACAATCCATCTAGACCAGGAGCGTTCCTTGTTTTCATTTTTTTTTCAGGCTCTCCATCACTTAGACCATTGCTATTGGTCTATGTAGTCTTTGTCTTTGTTCATGAGTGCAGAATATAGGTGCAGAATGCTTATTCGAATATGTCTCTATATTTCTTTCTGAAATCTGAATTGATTTGTAGAGATATTAATTTTTTTAAAAAATCCACTCCAGATGTTAGACAAATTATAGGCATAGCACAGTCAACAAAGATTCTGATAAAGAAACTCCCCTTAAAAAAAGTCATTCCACTTTCCTTTTTTCTTCCTTGTCCTTTGTCTAGTTGGAGATTTTTAATAGCATTAGCATTGGGAGGATGGTGAATGAGGGCTGGAGAAACACAGTTTTTTAGTGTCAATGTGTGTCTTCAGTGTGTCTGTAGCAAACAATGCAATAATAGAAAATATAAATAGTTGGGTACTAATAGCATTCATCTCTGGGTAATGATGAGATGTTAAAGCATAGATTTATAAGTCTGGCCACTAAAGTGGAAATCATAACAATTGGAGGCTAATGAAAGAAAGATATATAGAATTGAGGCCCTACTCTGGATCCTTAGCAAAAGTCTGTCTAACCTGAGAGACCTCACCAGAAGTAATACTATCATCAGCATAGCCTCTTCCTTTCCTGGAGCATGAAATTCCATGGAAAGTTAGCGCCAAGGTGGATACAGCTGCCTGCCGTAAAGGTTTATTTGACAAGTGTGCCACAGATTTTCTAGCCTTGCAGAATTCAGCAGCTATCACATCAGTTGAGACAGCTCCTCCAGGAGGTGACCTAGTCCCACCATAGGTCTTCTTCTCACATAAAGCTTCATTTGTTTTTATCTTCCTTCTGAGAAAGTATCTCTCCTATACGTATCTTAGCAGGAAAGGACTGCAGACAATAAAGCGGGGGGACTGTGTGGCTGTCCAGATGTTGTTGAACAGCAATCCCTATCATTCCCCACCCTGGATACATTGGCTAAGCTTGCTGTCAGCAACAACTCAACAAACATCTGAAGGGTCTCACAATTCCCATCTTTGCAATAAGGCTTGCTTGGAGCTGTCCAATGTCCTGTAATTGTCCATTTCCTGCAGAAGAGGGTTTTTGCCTTAATTTTGTTTGCTTTGATTTTACATTAGCTATTGTAGCAAATTGATTTGACTTTGCCTTCTTTGATTTTACGTTAACTATCATAGCGGGATTTTAGCTAATTGATCTGAACTTGGCTACTGTGATGTTATACCAATGCAAACTTCAAAATGAGAGCTGAGAAAAGAAGCTGAATTGCTAAAAGTATTCTGCTTTTATCTAGCATGTTGAGCTGCTGGGAAGTTGAATTACATTGTCAAGAAAATTATATCACTTCTGCATTGAATGTGTAAATAAATAAAACCAAACTTCCATATGGTAATCATATTTTAGAGTGATGGGGGTGTATGGGGTGAGGGTGGGTAGTTGGGTAAGTCCTAGAATCCAGTTTTGAAACAAGTTATTTTAAGTTAAAATATATGTGCTACTTCTATTCTATTTGGCACAGAGCTAGCTCAGGACATTTTTCTTACTGGACTGAAACAACCAAAATATCCCAGCCTCCTAAATCAAGTTATATAGTACCCAAAATATTCAGCCAAGTTATTTTGGCACATAGTTCCATAAACACTGCTTTCCACCCCTTGCACTAAATATAATGACAAAGGTCTGATCTACATTGCAGAAATAATGCAGTTTGACACTGCTTTAATTGTTGTGGCTCAATCTGTAGTTTTGTGTAATATCAGAGCACTTTGATGCCACAACAAACTACAAATCCCAGAATTTCATAGCACTGTATTTCTGCAGTGTAGATTAGATCAAAGTAAATAATGAATGGTTTGCTGCCCAGTTATGACACTCAAAAAATCTGCTTCCTACAGTATGGCTATGTCTAATGGTAAGACTGGCCCTGATTCTGATGTTTGAAAGACTGTAGCAGTTTACATGAGGTGCATTCTGTCAGTTAGCTACTGGTTAGTTTTTCACTTGTTTGCTTAACTTCAATAAGATTATAAAGTTGTTCATTTGCTCCTGTTGATGTCCTACATTTTATAACCCATGGGACTCAAAAATTAAAAGATGCAGATAAATGCTTATATCAGTAAAAACATACAAGTGTGAAAACAAGTGCAACTATCAATAGAATTAAAATCAATTTTAAAACATATCCAGGAAAACTCCAGGAAAAAAGAACAATAAAGCATGTTTGTGAAAGGTTCCCCCCTGTAAACATCAGTTATCCAGCTTATTGTTTAGCCAGGAGTTTTAAATTGCTCATAAAATCCATGAAGATACAACAGTAAGTGGACTATCACGCAGAGGGTATGGGTAGATTTTGCAGAAGCATTTTATTACCTTTCCTAGATGCTACATTTTTGGCTATTTTTGTGTGTGTTTTATTCATTCATAATACTTCACAATAAAGTCACCTACGTTCTTCACTGTCAATATAGATGTCTTATTCTTAAAGTTAATAAATATTATATGCTGCTCAGTGAAATATGCCTCACCCCATGAAAAAAAAGGCATTTGTGCATCATGAAAAATGTACATTCTCATGTGCTAAAATAATTGCTCTTTCTTTTAGTCTCTGGAGCAACACAGAATTGTTGCATGAGGGTGAATAATGTGGATCTTTCTGCAATCTCTCTTCTCAGTGCCGCTGCTGAACATGAATATTCAAAAGCAGGTGGGATCAGGTCTTAGCTGAACGTTTCACTGAATTCCGTTGAACAGGGAGATGAATTGCAATTAATTTCATATACAAAGTCTGACCAGAATCTTGTATTACAACTTACATTATATAACTTTATGTATACTTAGCCATTTAGCAAAGGCATTAGGAAACCCTATTAATGAATTGTGAAGATGCATTACAGGACACCAGCAAGAGGGTCCCAATACATATTGGCATTCCCTAGTCAGTATCCTGGTCTTCTTTGTGGATCAATTCCAATTCACATCAGTTATTTTCACGGCTCCTCTAGGTAGTAACATAACAGCAGCCCTTTGCTGGAGACAGACATTGCAGAACTGCTCAGTTCTTATTCCCACAGACATAAATCCACTTACGAACACATAAATCTAAAACAGGATTCTGGCCACGATCTATAATCCATCAGTGTCTACTCACAAAGAAGAGAATGTAAACTTTAAGGGTGAAATGGACATCATTAACTGCTGTGGCATAAAAATAAATATTAATTAATGGAATCCACTGATTTTTGTTAACCCTTCCCTCCCCATGGCTGTTAACCAGTGCCCCAAACAGAAAACATCGGCAATGTATATAAATACAAAAATATATTACAATTTAGAAGACAAACCATTTATCCTATTGAGGTGATATTATACATTTAAAATGAGATTAAGAAGATAATAAGCAAGAAAATGTTTTTTTTTTTTTTTAAGATAACAGGAGAAATGAAATATCCAAAAGGAGAGTTAGGTTCCAGCAACAATACAGAGAGGGAACATTTGGAGACAGTATGAGAAATAAAGGAGGGGTTTTATCAGATAACTTTAGTCAAGATAATTTTTCAACTAGATGTTTTTAAAGACACCCTTACCATGCCAGCCTCCCAGTTTAGAATATCAGATGCAGAAGAGGGGAGCTAGGTCAATGTAGAACCAACAACATACAAGTATAATACAGTATGAGGGAGTATCCTAAAGTTTTAATTGTCACCTTTTAAAAAAGTTGACGGAAGGTTTGTCTTGATTTGTAGTTGTTATTTATCTTTATGTAGTCACCATCCAGATTGACACATTTTCCCCAGTGTTTCTTGACCCTCCGAATACCGTTATTGTAGAAGTCTGCAGAGGATTTTACACTTTAGTCACTTCTGGAGCAGCCTGTCACAAACATAAACGATGCAATGAGCTGATTTTCTCAATATCATGCACGTAGGGGCCAATTGTGACACTGACAAAATTTCATCAATATACCATAATAACTTCTGGGTGATAATTATTACTTTACAATACTCCCTTATAAGGCGCAATCATCAAACTTCTACAATATCAGATATCCGGAGAGTCAACAAATGCTGGGAAAAATGTGCAAATCTGGATGGTGACTACGTAGAAATAAGTTAACAACTACAAATCAAAACAAACTTCCTATCAATTTTTTTTAAAGGGATAATTAAAACTTTAGGATACCCCATCATATTATCATGTCAACTCAATATTGCTATTTTTACCTCAACATGATAAATTGTTGCAAGTTAAGTAATAATAATAATAATAATAATAATAATAAAGTTTTATTTATAGCCCGCTCCTCTGTATCCAATCGGAGCGGGTTACATCAATTAAAAAATATAAAGATAAAATATACATGACCCATACCCAACCACCCATACACATCTGCTGTTTTCTATTGTCTTAGGAGCTGAATATACTTAGATTGCTAACCAATGGCATGAGGGCAATGTAAACAGCAGCTTGGTCTCTCTCTCTCTCTCTCTCTCTCTCTCTCTCTCTGTGTGTGTGTGTGTATTATTCTTACACAAATAACAGTTTGTGAGCTTAATGACCAGTTCTTCCCTCTTTATTTTTAACACATTTATTCTGTCTTTATCTACTTCATTTTTATCTGCTTTCCAGTAAGTATTCTTTTCCAAAATGAGTCAGAAAGAGAAAGAGCCCCTACTGTCATGTTTACAAACTAAAAAGATGACATCAACCCTTTCTGTAATCTTTAAGAGAGACAGAGGAAAAGATAATGCTGGTAGGTTTTTAAAATAAGTATACTCTATAAAATTCAAGTTAGATTGTTAATAACTTAACTGGAGGCTGTGGGAGTCTAGTTCAAGTGGTACATATCCTTCCAGGAAAGAAATGAGCAGACATTTTAAAAAATAATTGTGTTGTGTGAGTTGGATATAGGTAACCAATTTTTGTCTTTCCTTTTTCTTTTATATAGCTAGCTGTTGTAGCATTTTTGTACTGTAGATTTATTACATTTGTCTTGTTTGCATTTTTGTTACAGTTTTATACATTTAATAAATATAACTTTAAAAATAAAAATAAAAAGATGACTTGGAAAACAGAAGTAATAGAGTGAAAAGTGATCTGTTGCTTCATTATAAATAGATGTTTATATCCAATAGGATCAGTTAACCAAGATATCAATGCAATCATCTGTACATTTTAAATTTTTTATTTATTTATTTTAATAGATTAAGACAAGAAATATTACATACAATACATACAATAACATAATACAACCCACCATACCACAACACACAATAACAACCAATTTCTCAAAATCTGCAGACGTACTAAACTATCACATTTAAACATTGACTCCCATATGTATCTTTATCTGCCCCTGATCCTCCCATAATCTACCCCACTTATATTGTTTTTTATCTAGGCATTTTTGGAGTCAAGTTATCCCCAGTCCTACTACCTCCTCTTCTTTCTCTCTCTAATTCTACTTTTGCAAACTGCAATTGCTCCATTTATCTTGATCTGTACATTTTCTATTGAGATGGTAACTATTCCATACACAGTTGCTATTGCCTAAATTCTGTTGCCCATTCCATCTTGAAGAGATTCATTGAATGATTGCTTCAAAATGCCAAATCAAGTTGGGATTAGCAACTAGAATTCATTTAAGTATTGAAGTAACTATTCAGCTCGGAGTACTTCATCACCTGGTGGCCCTCCTAATGGTGACAAGTCTCTATGAATTGAAGAAGGCTAATATATATCATGGATAATAGGCAGACTGATAAAAAACTATAGGATGAACAAAAGAACAAGAATTAGGAAAATAGAAGGTAAAAGTAGGTAGGATGAAGTTTCAGTATGTGGATGGGATGAAGAGTAAGGGAGAAGAGGTGAGAAAGAAAGGATGTGGAGGGAAGAGAAGGGAACAACAGATTTAAAGAGAGATGAAGGAATGAGGAGAGAAAGAAGTTGGTAGAAGGTGAAAGAGAGGAGAAGAAGGACGAAGGAAAAAGGAATAGAGAAGAAAAGAAGAAGAATAGAAGAAGGAGTCTGGGAAAGAAGAGAAGAATTTTATGCATGGGAGTGTATGTTATGAAGACTGGATGGTTTTTTGCTTATATGAGAAATAATTTATGTTTTGTATGTGAGATGATTAAATTAAAAAACTATAGGATGAACAAACACAATGCAAAGTATGGGATTCACAACCACATATAATAAACATATAATAAACAATACATAACTTGAAAAGACAAGGCACAGAAAAATATGCTGTCTGCAAAACTCCACTTCTGCTGCTATTAGCAGAATACATCTGTTGCAGAATGGTGACTTTTTGGCCCTATGCACACATAGGTTCCTAAAAAAAAAAAAAGTGTGGCCATTAGCTAGCACTAGTTGGATGGATACATTAATACAAGTTAACATCTCAAGACAGAGGAGAAAACTGCTAGTCTTCCAAATGTTTTGGTTTGCTACTCCCAAAGTTTCTTGCCATTCCTTATGTTGCTTGAAGCTGATGGGAATTGTAGGTCAAGCCATTTGAATGGTCAAAGATTTCTCCATCCCAGCCCAGTAAAATTCCGTATTGACAGCTGGATTTTCTGCAGAGCTATCTCTTGCCCTAAGTATAATCATACAGTAGATTTCAGCCCCACACCATTAATTCCAATCAGTCTTCTAATGCAGAGTCTTCATCTGCTGCCTTAAAAGCTACACATAACAGCTGCTCAGGGGCCATGTTTCACCTGTAGCTTCTTCTAGGTAAAAAAAGACTGCAGTATGTAGGCACTGCAGCCATTTATTAAAGAATCCTACTAACTAAAACCATTGCTTATTTTGCTAGTCATTCATTTCCAAGCAAGTGTTCATTATCCATCCTTGGATTGCAGTGAGTCTATTATGAGAAGTCAACAACAGGCACATCTCTGATCATAACTGAAGATGCCATAGCTTCACCATTAAAGAAATCCCAGCACAACATAGCTAATTATAGCCTAGCTTGTCTTAATTTGTTTCTTGCCATCTGGGAATATTGTTTGCTCTCTTCATACTAATTTATTAGCTCAGTATTTCCTAAACATTATATGACCCAGAGTGCAGCTGCTCCCATCTCGTTTGTTTGTTTGTTTGCAGATTTGTGTTTCGAATACTTCTCTTTCATAACTACATCCCAATGGAAGAGCTCATTAGAGGAGAACTTGGTCCAGATGCAGATATATAAAAGAAGTGAACAGGGAATAAGGGCAAAGGAGTCAATTTTACACTTCCCTCTTTCGGTAAAGGCATTATACTAAATCTAACAATGCCTCTAAAACTCAGACTTAATCAGTTGGTTGAAACTCATAGTCTAATAATTCTCAAATGTATTACAAGTCATAACTTCAATCCATTAAATAATTATTATTATTATTATTATTATTATTTGCTCATAGATGACCAAAGAATGGAATGGACCTGGTCCTTTGTCTTCTGCTACCTATATATAATGTCATGAAGGCAAAATGAGTTACAGATTCTCACCAGCATTAAAGAAGCTGGAGGGAAAGCAATTTCTATCTGTATATCAACAACCCTCTCTAACTTGGTGGCCTCCAAATGACTTGGACTGTGATTTCTCTTTTCCCATTATGAAAAGGATTACAGTCCAGTTTATTACAGGGCAGCAGGTTAAAGAAGGCTACTATGGATAGTGGTAGCTCCTGAGACCTGGGCAACTTGATGCCCTCCAGATATTGTTGGACTGCAATATCCATGTGCTCTTTCCAGCATAACCAATGGTGGAGGATACTGTGAATTGAAAGTCCACTGAAAACTGGAGAGACACACTTCACAGACCCTTGTTTTGTATAAACATCTCCAACATTTGAAAAAGCTACACATGCACACCGAGTGTTAGTCTTTCAGACAGGAAAAAGAACACTGCCATATTCCATAAAGCATCTAGTTCATGGACTGGCTGCATTTAATATTATTAAACATACTTTCCCCTGTAGCTCCTTTTAATGGTTTAGAACCATCCAGTTACACATTTCATTGTATTACTAGAGACTCTTGCATTAAAGCAGCTCCCCAAGACGTTAGTTACCATTATAGTTGCTGTTTTTACAAGTAAGTCTTTAGGTTCCCACTGGTTGTACTGGCTGGGGGAAGATTATGCTATCCAAAAAAGTAACTTTTCTGAGTTCTGATGTAGCATATTATTGGCTCTAAACAAAGTCTCCTAGCAGTGGAATGAAGAGCAATAGCAGTAATAGCAGTAGTTAAAATATATTTGGCAATTCATGTTTCCCCAACACTGCAGCTTTAAGCGTCTTTTAAACTGCATTTACTACAAGGCAGATGCTTAATGCAGATAAATAAAGTGGCTTCCCCCTTTTGCTGATAACAGTGATGAGGTCATTAAACCTGCAGGGAAAAAGAAACTCCCTTCCAAGAGCAGAGCCAGTTTAAATCTTCATAAAATTCAACTGGCAAGAAGTTGGTGCTCATAAACTCTGTTCCCAATATTTTATTGATCAGCGTGGGTGTTTGAGTGGTGGCTTTTCCCTGCAAGTACAGTGGAGTTATAACCCTGGCAAGCTTTAGATATTAAAAACAGTTTAGAGATTTATTTCTTGTGCATAGGGAAATCCTAATTGTGTCACTGCATGCAAGTAAGTTTCTTTATTGGCAATTTTTAAAAGCTGTACAACTGGCTGTGTTCATTTCACTAAATACTGCATTGTCAATATATTCACATTCTAATTTAACTGTTTAAAAAAACTGGAAAAGAGAACCATTGAGGCATTAACAAGAATGCTATGTCTTGGTCTACTTTTGGTGCCAAAAGTCAAAATCCAAAGGTGAGAAAACAGAGCTTGAAACAAGGTATCTATTAGACTATAATTTTCAGAATCCAGCTCCCAGAATTCTGAGAGCTGTAGTATAAAAAGTAACCTCCAAGCTCTGTGGGAAAATATATGTGCAGTTTAAGAGCACTGCATATGAAGGCATACTTATTTTTTTAATAATAACAACAACAACAACAACAACAACTTGAACTTTTAGGAAATGCTCAGATCGAGTCGTGTTAGGATTTGTTAGGTTTCAAACTGAGATCTTTCAGATCTAAATGGAGCAGCCCCACATGATGCTACAGTTTAAAGCAGAAACCAGGAATCCCTTTTCTAATAAATGTCACGTAACCTTCAGCAGTAATGTCCTGCAGGCTGTATGCTAGTGGTGCGAAGAGCTTAGCAAACTGCCTTTCTGAACTACAATACCCCAGAAGAGTTGTAGTCTAAAAAGAAACTTTATCAAGTTGTGACAGTGGATACATACAGAACAGGCCACTGTCTTTTCTCTATTGCTATCACTCTCTTTCATCTCTTTCTAACCACCTTATTTTTTTGGTTCTCTTGCTCTTTTCCTTCTCATTATCTCCCTTTTTCTCCTGGCTCAGAAAGCTGCAAAGAGAGGGTCAGACTGACATTGCCAGACATTTGAACTGGCAGACGTGGTTTTGATATCAGTGTGATGATGAAGCCACTGCAGATTGTAGCCTGAACTTCATTCTGTTATGAGTCTTGAATCAAGTGGCAAGTAGAAGGGAAGACAGAGTGTTTTGTGTGACAAACCAGCAATCTGAGGCTTTGAGGTTAAAAACAAAGCAACTTTAAAGATAACAATTGATGTTACTGTTGAGAAACGAGAACAAAAAGAGTTACTTTTTAAAGGTTTCAAATATAATAGTAGCTGATTGAAGTCTCAGGACTATAATTATCACTAATTAATTATTTTTGAAGTCAGATAGTAATATATGGACTATGGCTATGTGATTCTATGACCAATACTCTAGTTCAGCATAAGTCTACATATCATATGTCTGAACAGTCTTCAAGTAAATAGGGTATAAACAAGGCAGAAAGCACATTGGTATAGAGACATTCAAAGGGGCGCCAAGTGTGCATCAAACCAATACAAAGAGAAATCATAAATATTGCCATTTTAAAAATAAGTTACAGGTGGCAGTATGAGGAAACATGAATAACAACCTTGTACCAGGTACACATTTATTCTTTTTTCTTCAAACATCACAGTTCTAGAACAGACACTGATTTCTTTTCTCATATCCTTCAGCTGAGCCAAATAGGCAGAGTCCCAATTAATTCTCTGTCACCCCACTTTTCCAGCTGTTTTTTTAAAAAATCCTAGTTTCTCTCCACTCTCACTGTCCTCCTTTGACCCCAGCTTACATCAGTTGCTGCAAAGCGTGTACTCAATTGACCAAGCATGCGGTGAGTGGGGGAGGAAAAACACAGGATATAAATTTAGGACATATCTGGGGAAAGACCAGATATTAATTAATAAAATAAATGAAAGAAGAAAAACAGGCAAAAGAGACAAATGGTATTAAAGGACAGATTCCCTTGCTGGAGTTCCACTGGTAGAACATCAGGATCCAGTGAACTTGGTAATGATTCTCTTCCCTTCCCACTATAGCTAGCCATGCACCCCAAAATCTGCTCCAGAGAGTTAGAGCAATAAGAGCTCTGAGGGACAGCTCTGAGGGCCTTAAGCATGAAGGGACAGGCAAGAGATTTCTATAACAGATTGAGACTGAATCTGGGAAAAACGGAGGTACTGACAGTTACCGGCCCAAAACCAGGCTTGGGAATATAGCTCCCGGTCCTAGACAGAGTCACACTCTCCTCGAAGGACCCTGTTCGCAGTCTGGGGGTGCTCCTAGACTCATTGCTTCCCATGACTAGTCAGGTGAATGCGACAATCAGGAGTGCCTGTTATCAGCTTTGGCTGATACGCCAGCTGCGCCCTTTCCTGGAGATGAGGGATCTGGAAACTGTGGTACATGCTTTGGTAACCTCACGTCTTGATTACTGCAATGCACTCTACATGGGGCTGCCCTTAGGCTTAACCCGGAAACTTGAATTGGTACAAAACATGGCAGCCAGATTAGTCTCTGGAGCTTCCAGAAGACAGCATATAACTCCAGTGCTCAAATCTCTTCACTGGCTGCCTATTAGTTTCCGGGCACAGTACAAGGTGCTGTTTTTAACCTTTAAAGCCCTACATGGCTTGGGTCCATCTTATCTTAGGGACTGCCTCTCCCCTGCACACTTCGATCCTCTGGATCCTCTGGAAGAAATCTGCTAAAGCCTATCAAGATCAGGCTGACACAGACTTCCTAGAGGGCTTTTTCTGCCACCGCTCCCAAGCTCTGGAACGGTCTGCCGGATGAGATGCATCTCATGACATCTTTAGACTGCTTTAAAACAGCCTTAAAGACACATCTCTTTTGGCAGGCCTTCCCTTGAAACCTTTGACCCCGGCTCCGGACTTAGACTATGCTTTTCGCCTACTCCCACGTCTCAACTTATGATGTGGCCGCATAAGACGGGGTCTGGATATACCTATACTGTTTTTAGATCCTACAGTTCTTAATTTATTGCTGATTTAATTTATTTTTAATGGGTGGGAGGTTGGCATGTACATTATGGGAATGTTTTAATTTTTACTTTGTTTTAATTCATGTCTTTTAATATGCTGTATTCCGCTCCGAGTGTTCTTACAGAGGAGTGGATTATAAATAAACCATTATTATTATTATTATTATTATTATTATCATCATAGAATCACAGAGTTGGAAGAGACCACAAGGGCCATCCAGTTGAACCCCCTCCCATGCATGAAGACACAAGTCAGTCACTCTCTGTCTGCTTATTTATTTGTTTGTTTATTTCATTGTACTTTGTCAGTAATCTGACAGATCCTGCCATAAAGGTAGTTGCTGTTTTGCTGTTTGCTGTTTTATTGCTTTTGAGTAATGCTATTGTTTATCCTTCAAAGAATTGTTGAAATTGAATACAATCATGTGAACATGTAAGAGGGGTTTGTGGTAAAGCCAATGGCCATTTTCTTTCTGCACAAAGAAAGAAAATGGCATGGCTGGCTAATGAACAGATGTGGGGGGGAGGATGGCCATACCAATATTCACCAATGCCAGTTCTGTGGGAAGCTTGAAAGAGCCTGAAAGAAATGTGTGGGAAAAGGGCAGGAGGTGAATAACACTGGCTGTAAAAATGTTTGGTTTATGGATGAATGGGAGAAAAGCCTGCAAAGTTAACTTACAGCACAGGTGCAGTGCTTACTCTTTGTTTGCAACTGGTGATTATGGTTGTTCTGTCTGCAGAGGCCATACTGTTAACTTCTTCGGTTACTGAAATAAAACTTTGCTTTTAAAATACAGAAACCTGATTTGCTGAACCAAAGGGAGTGGGCAGTTCTTATCAAATGTATACTCCACCTTTCTCCTGGAATATAACCCAAGGTGGTTTACAGTAATTTAAAACAAGATTTAAATTAAAATGTTGGCAAAATTTAAAAAAATAATTATGGCTAAAAATAGTTAAGGCCCGATCTGCATTGATGATTCGCCTCGAGTTCCCCTGAGGCTTGCAGGCTCCTGCTTACATGGCACAGGGCCAAACCCCCCAACTGGGTCCAGACTGTCTTCAGGACAACCGCACCTGAGTCAGGGCTTGTTCCCCCTAACCTGAATTTAAATAACTCACCCTTTGATGTAGCTTTTTGGAAGGTTCACAGCAACAATAGTGGCTTCATTATCACTCACTATCCCTGTTCATAGCATGCTGTCACTGCTACAAACACAAGTTGTTCTGAGGTCAGAACCAGGTCCCAGTGATGCTAACATGGCTGGAAACCTCATTTTTACCTCAGCAGTGGTGCTAGGTGGAGAGCAATCTTTGCTTCAGTCTTCTCAGAAAAGGCAAAGGGTGCTCAACCTAAGGATAATGGGGAAGAAGACAGAATAGGGGAATTTCAGCACAGAATAAGTAAAAAGATAGTACAGGAATACTTGGTTAACCTAAATGAATATAAGTCTCCAGGACCAGATGAACTACATCCAAGGGTATTAAAAGAACTGGCAAATGTAATATCGGAACCATTGGCAATAATCTTTGAGAACTCCTGGAGGACAGGAGAAGTCCCAGCAGACTGGAGGAGGGCAAACGTTGTCCCCATTATCGTCCAGTTAGTCTGACATCAATACCAGGAAAGATTCTAGAGCAGATAATTAAACAGAGAATCTGTGAACATTTAGAAGGGAATGCCATAATCACAAAAAGCCAACATGGGTTTCAGAGAAATAAGTCTTGACAGACAAATCTGATCTCTTTTTTTGATAAAATTACCAGTTTGGTAGATGAGGGGAATGCTGTGGATATAGTATATCTTGATTTCAGTAAGGCCTTTGACAAGGTTCCCCATGACGTTCTTGCAAACAAGCTTGTAAAATGTGGGCTAGACAAAGTAACTGTTACATGGATTTGTAACTGGTTGACTGGCCGAACTCAAAGGGTGCTCAACAATGGCTCCTTTTCATCCTGGAGAGAAGTGACCAGTGGAGTCCCACAGGGTTCTGTACTTGGCCCAGTGCTATTCAATATTTTTATTAATGACTTGGATGACAGAATTGGGGGCATACTTATCAAATTTGCAGATGACACCAAATTAGGAGGAGTAGCCAATACTCCAGAAGACAGGATTGACATTCAGAATGACCTGAATAGACTAGAAAGCTGGGCCAATGCTAAAAAAATGAAATCCATTGTGGAGAAATGTAAGGTACTGCACTTAGGACGCAAAAATGAAATGCACAGATATATGATGGGGGACATCTGGCTGAATGAAACTATGTGTGAAAGGGATCTAGGAGTCCAAGTAGACCATAAGTTGAACATGAGTCAACAGTGCAATGCGGCAGCTAAAAAGGCCAATGCTATTTTAGGCTGCATCAATAGCAGTATAGTGTCTAGATCAAAGGAAGTAATAGTGCCGCTCTATTCTGCTTTGGTCAGGCCCCACCTGGAATACTGTGTCCAGTTCTGGGCACCACAATTCAAAAAGGATGTGGAGAAACTGGAGCGGGTCCAAAGGAAGGCAACTAAAATGGTGAAGGGTCTGGAAAGCATGCCCTATGAGGAACGACTTAGTGAGCTGGGGATGTTTAGCCTGGAGAAGAGAAGGTTAAGAGGTGATATGATAGCCCTGTTCAAATATTTGAAGGAATGTCATATTGAAGAGGGAGCAAGCTTGTTTGCTGCTGCTGCAGAGACTAGAACGCGGAACAATGGATGCAAGCTGCAGGAAAAGAGATTCCACCTCAACATTAGGAGGAACTTCCTGACAGTAAGGGCTGTTTGACAGTGGAACACACTCCCTCGGAGTGTAGTGGAGTCTCCTTCCTTGGAGGTCTTTAAGCAGAGGCTGGATGGCCATCTGTCGGGGATGCTTTGACTGGGAGTTCCTGCATGGCAGAGGGTTGAACTGGATGGCCCTTGTGATCTCTTCCAACTCTATGATTCTATGATTCTATGAATCTTTCGGTCTCAGAAATTTACAGACTCCACTTGAAAATTTGGCGTCTTCAGTAACCTGGCATACCTGGGCATATTCTTGTTCAGAGGCAATTCAAAGTGAATGAGTGAATGAACGAACAAATAATTACATGGAGGAATTTTCGTTTATTAAACACAGTAAATATTAATATTTTCAATTCCATGTGATTCCTGTTTGTTTTCACTTTTTAAGCCTGTTTTTCTAGAAAAAGCAATAGTACTTACATTTCTATACTGCTTTATAGTACTGAGCACTCTCTAAGCAATTTACAATGTGTTACCAAATTTCCCCCAACATATTGGGTACTCATTTTACTGACCTATGAAAGGATGGAAGGCTGGGTCAACCTGGAGCCTTGCAGGATCAAACTCACAATGTTTTGGCTGCAGTATCTACATTTAACCATTGTGCCACCAGGGCTCCTTCTAGATTGAGGAACTTGGCTCATTCCCACAAGTAGATAATGAAGTGGTAAACCTGAGCTTGGATGGTGCCATTTCTGGAAACAGATTGGAGTGAAACACTGTGTTTCCCTGACTGAAATGACTGCAATATCTTTGATATACATACTTACACTTTATGAAGGCCACAGACCAGTGTTTTCAATTGCAAAATAAATAGTTACAAAGTGAACAATTGAAAATTGCTGATGACTTAATAATCCCACATATATGCATATGTATCGTAGCAATGTATTTGGAAAATATTAGCAAAAACATAACTGTCTTCCAGAGGAGTACCTGTTGGGGCCTACTAATACTAATGTGATTAATTTAAGGAAGTTTAACCAGCTGATTCCTATTAGTGCATGTTCAGACACAAAATTCTACTGCATCAAAAGTAATAACAGAATCTGAGCCAGAGTAGGGGGGGGGGGAGTATAAAGCTTTTGTATCTCCATGGAAAATCTGTTAAAATTGGAGTAACATCAAAAGAATACATGCCGTCGTAATTTGTTCTTTGTTACTGTGTGCTTTCAAATCACTTCTGACATATGGTGACCCTAAGGTGAATTTAACATGGGGTTTTCTTGGCAATATTTGTTCAAATGAGTTTTGCTATTGCCTCCCCCTGAGGCTGAGAGCATGTGACTTGCCCATGCAAGGCTTGAGTGGGGAATTCCACAGTGACACCAGGTAGCTGTCAAGACAGTATCCTACTGTGCCACTTACTGCTACTACCACAGGTACAATCACACCCTCTGAGGCCAGAAACAAGGCAGCCAGCAGCAATGACATGGTTGGGTGTCCAAACAGCAATTCACAGCAGCAGACAGTACAGTGGGACATTGTGTTAATGGCTTCCCAGCATTGCTGAAAAGTGCTCCAGGTTTTCTGGGAAGATTCCCGACAAAGATGAGACTTTTAAAACTGTGTTAAGAAAGGGATGGCCTCAATTCACTGCCAACTATCCTTCCCACATTTAGACAGTCCACAGTGTCTTCAAGCCTTTGGCCCTGTGTCATCTGAACAAAACAATGCAAGGGTGGGAAAAAATCATTTCAGATGACCCATGTAGACATGCCAGAGTTAATGGTAGAAATATCCCAGACTGGGAGCCTGCCTGATCTCAGTGCATCAGGGGAAAATGTTGCACATGCTGGTTGCCTTGACAGAGAAGTCCATTCTCTGCACACACCACCCCAATAAAGGTAGACTCTATAAAGGAAGCTGCCTTCCATGGTCTCTAGTTCTGTGAAGCTAACCAGATCCATCTGGTTCCATACTGTCAACATTAAATGGGAGTAAGGCTTCTGAGAGTTGGTACTGGGCTTGGGAGAAGAGCCATAAACAGCACCTACCCATTTAGCAATACACATTGTTTCCACTGTCTTGGGCGGGGGGGTTGAATTATAGTTTAAAGTACTGTTCTTTTTCCCACTGTTCTGTCCCCCACCCACCTCATCTCCCATCTAAATACCAATTAGGCTTGACTTTGAGGTTTATCGCATGGCACTTGGAGAACAGGAATGGAAGGGAATGGAATGAGGAGACAACATGTGTTATCACACAGGAGAATGCTGACAATGCCACCAGGAGTCCCCAATCTTTTTCCCAGCTGTTCCATGGCAGCCGATTGTGAAGGACGATTTTGAACCATTTTGAACCGGGGAATGGATGGGGGACTCCCGGCAGTATCAGCAGCATTCTCCCATGCAATAACACACATTTTTCCCCGCCCCCCCCCCCGTTCCATTCCCTTCTATTCCATTCCTTTCCTGTTCCTCAGAGTGCCATGTGATAAGCTTCTTTGTTTTGCTTGTAGAACCTGGTGGCATTGGGTACATTTACCTTAATAAGAAGGCCTGTTTCTTCATAGCATAAAGGCATAAATGGAAGGATACACCAGTTACTTGAGGAACGGTGTGCTAAAATGTCCACAGGTGTGTGAAGGAAACAAACAGGTATAAATCTAGACATAGACTCTGTGTGTGTGTGTGTGTGTGTGTGTGTGTGTGTAGTATATATATATGGCAATGGCAAACCCCCTCTGAAGAAACTTGCCAAGAAAACCCCATCATAGGTTTGCTTTAGGGTCACCATAAATCCAAAATGACTTGAAGGCAAACAACACCAACCACACACACACACATGCACACACACAATCTATGTCTAGATTTATACCTGTTTGTTTGTGGGAGTGGGAGTGAAGGCAAGGGAAAGAGAGTTCATCCTATAGAAAAAAAATATCTACTCACACCTGGAGAGAGGCACATTTTCTTCGATTTAATATGTTCATCCTCTCTGACCATATTGATAACAATAGCCTATTCAGAACAAAATAGCCGACTGCTTCAGAACTCTTCCTACTATCATTCCTGCAGCAAAGGATATTTATATAAAATTAATTTAATTCCCCCCCCCCCCCAAAATTAAAATTAATATCTTGTCATGAAA
The DNA here is from genome assembly GCA_034509955.1 of Urosaurus nigricauda. Taxonomy (NCBI): domain Eukaryota; kingdom Metazoa; phylum Chordata; class Lepidosauria; order Squamata; family Phrynosomatidae; genus Urosaurus; species Urosaurus nigricauda. The sequence continues at coordinate 350,483,723 of JAOEGL010000001.1, read as the reverse complement.
AGATAAACATTTTAAAACCTCATTATCTGGGCTTTTGAGAGAGTTATCTGAAGCACTTGCTTTAAATGATCGAATTACATTCTCTTTCCATGATGCATACTTTTGAAACAAAATCAATTTCTGTGTGCCTTGCTGTTTCCTCAGAGATAATGAGAGTACCTTCACAGAAACATTAGCAGGCATGTGTAATAGACTCTGAAATTTCCATCTGAAATTTATCTTAAAATGACTCATTTTCCTGTTTTGTCTATTTAATAATTTGTTTGTGTTATCTTCTCCTTATTGTCGTCTTGCCCATATAAAATCTGGTCAAAAATTGATACAGGTTAAATAAATCAAATAATGAAAATTATACATGACCTACATCTTAAATAGTTTCAAAAAGTTTGATAGGAAAGGGAGTAAAACACAAGAGTTTCCTGGGTATCTTACATCCCAAGCGAATCGGCACAGAATACCAGTTTTGTTTGACCATATGAGCAACAAACCAGTTTCAAATACTCATTCACTGGTCCTGGAGCTATTGGGACTGTAGTTCCAAGGACAAATTAAAGAGGCCTAGTTAATTTAAAGAGAAATACAATGTGTCGAATCAATTTATGGCAACCTCACAAATTTCATAGGGGTGTCTTAGGCAATGAATACTCAGAGATGGTTTTGCCAGTTTCTTCATGTGAAAGACATCTCACCAAATTGAAGAAGACTGTGAACAGGTAAACCTTGTACCTGTCCAGTCTGGTGGATATTTACTGTTAATGGGCATCTTAAATGTCCCTTGTGCAGCTTTCTTAGGTTGGCCCTATGGAAAAAGGCCATTACAGGATGGAAGAATAAATGAACATATTGGCTGATAGTTATCTACACAACATAAGTATTTGGCTGAAGAGTGGTATAGTGCTATTATTGCTATATAACTATGTCTGTGTAGATTTACATTACACAAGCATGAACTTGGATCTTGGCCCTTATATCAGATGCTAGGTGGAAAGGAAAAGCACCTCTTCCTAGTAGGATTCAGCATAAATATCTTGTTAAGATCAATGCACTGGTTTTACTGGTTTGGTGGGGATTCTTCCAGGCACTAGCTCTCTATAGCATCTGCATAACTGGTAATAAACTAAAAGAAATCACATTCACATTTTGAAGAAAAAAAATATCTATATCTATTTTTGTTTTTGCTGTGAACTTAATTACTTTCCCTGCTGGAAACTGTTAAAGGTGGCTAGAAGTGAGTATGATGAAACTTAATTCCCAATAAATATAGATCTAGATATTAGTATTTACATATGTTTACAAATACAGTAGTACAGTGGGCCCTTGGGATTTGCTGGGGTTTCCTGCTCAAGTCCATTGTGTACAACAGTATCCCTTATATTTGTCGTTGTATACCTTCAAGACATTTCTGACTTATAGCAACCCTAAAATAAACCTCTAATGGAGTTTGCTGGGGCTGAGACTGTGTGACTTGCCTAAGGTTACCCAGTGGGTTTCCCTGGCTCAGTGGAGAATCGAATGTTATTGTCCAGAGTTGATGTCCAATGCTCAAATCAATATATTATGTTGGTTATGTCCCTTATATACAATGATCAAGGTTTCCTTATGGGAATTTTTTGGGGGGAGGGACTATTTTCAGGTTATGGATGGTTGAATCCATGGATGCAAAATCCATGCATATGGAGGGCCAACTGTATTCTGTCTGTTTATCTACCACAACCCCCTACTAGATACAGACAATATTTTATTTAATAACCATCTGCCTATGTGCATGCATTTTTAATCAGTTATTTTAATCACCAAGAGAGACACTATTTATTATTAAAACCATTTTAATTACAAAAATATAAGTATTAGGTATATTATTTTCAGTTACTGTTGTCATGAAGTGAGTAGGACTGGAATTCTGTAAGAAAATGTAAGAAACCATAATTTAATTAGCAAACTTTGGAACCATGTTTGAATATATTAATTTCTTTAAGTCACTGACATGACATACTGGAAGATTAATAGTATTACACAGTAAAACCTCCATCAGAAATAATTACAGTATAATTATAGCTATTGAAACCATTATGATCACCTGCTTGACTCTTATTTCAGAGCTTCTGTTCAAAAGAAATGCAACAATGCAAGATATAGTAACAGTAATATGAATACATGTCATATAAAAATATTTTAAAAATGTGATATAATGTGGATCTATGTGATATAATGTGTAGGGCCAGGGTGATATAACAGTTTGGGTTTTGGACTAGGACCTTGGGAGACCAGGCTTCAAATCCCAGCTTGGCCATGGAAACCACTGGGTGACCGTAGAATCATAGAATCATAGAGTTGGAAGAGACCACAAGGGCCATCCAGTCCAACCCCCTGCCATGCAGGAATTCTCAATCAAAGTATCCTCAACAGATAGCCATCCAGCCTCTGCTTAAAGACCTCCAAGGAAGGAAACTCCACTACACTCCAAGGGAGTGTGTTCCACTGTCAAACAGCCCTTATTGTCAAGAAGTTCCTTCTAATGTTGAGGTGGAATCTCTTTTCCTTCAGCTTGCATCCATTATTCTGTGTTCTAGTCTATCATATCACCTCTTAACCTTCTCTTTTCCAGGCTAAACATCCCCAGCTCCCTAAGTCACTCCTCATAGGGCATGGCTTCCAGACCCTTCACCATCTTAGTTGCCCTCCTTTGGACATGCTCCAGTTTCTCCACAAACTTTTTGAATTGTGGTGCCCAGAACTGGACACAGTATTCCAGGTGGGGCCTCACCAAAGCAGAGTAGAGTGCCACTATTACTTCCCTGGATCTAGACACTATACTTCTATTGATGCAGCCTAAAATTGCATTGGCCTTTTTAGCTGCCACATTGCACTGTTGACTCATGTTCAACTTATGATCTACTTAGGCAAGTCACACTTTCTCAGCCTCAGAGGATAGCAATGACAAACCTCCTGTGAAGAAGCTTGCCAAAAAGGCTATGATAGGTTTGACTTATGGTCCCCATAAGTTGGAAATGACTTGAAGGCACACAAAAATTATTGGTTAATCCCAACAGTTATAAATCCACTGAATCAATGGTTGTATGGTGAGCCAACATGTAGTGATTTAATTGGACCAATCTAGTTGTGACTAACAGTGCTGCAACAATCTTATCCCGATTACTTGAGCCGTCTAGAGCAAGGATGAGTAAGCTGTATACACAATGTCCCACTGCATCACCCACTGCCACCACTATTGGCATGGGTCACTCCATTGGAGGCTGATAATAAGGCACTCAGCACTGATCTTCTTGTTGCAGGGCACCTTGTTCAGACCTTAGAGAGAGCAACTTGCACCAGCAATGAAGGCAGCAGGTGACACAGCAGGGCATGTTGTAAACAGCTGTCCAGCATCTCTCCAGAGACCTCTGGATTTTCTTGGAAGAAACAAAAGATGAGTATTAAAATCCATGGGTGATAGAAGATGGATTCAGTGCTGAACTGGCCATATGTCATCCAAATAGTTTGCACCAGGATTGGGGATTGGGGATTTGGCCTTGCAGCATCTGGACTAATCACCTTGAGGACAGGGGGAGGATGTGTTATTTGGTCCATGTGGACATGGCCCTTGAGTGAAATTCAATTGTTGTCTCATGCATGAATAAGTGCCTTTCTGGAAACAGTTGGACATTTTGCTCTGATGAGCAAAATTGTCATTCAGTTCAAGGTCACAGAAGCTCAACTGTATATGCGATGCAATTGCATGTGTGTATGTGCATTCATAGCCTTTGTGTATCTAGTAGTACTCCTACAGTTGTGCATGTGGTTACACAAAGTTGCCATGGAACAAACAAAAAGGTCATATAACACTGTGTAACTCCACACATGGAGATATACACCGTGCATTCCTGATGTAGGATCTCAGCTCTTCTATGGAAAGCATCTGGGAGTTCTTATGTAGGAGAGGGATATTGGTTTAACAAACATTTGTAATACCCTAGCTGATTTACTGTAGATGTGTGTATATGTGCCTAGAGATGTTTCAATCATTGCTGTTTTGACCCCAAGGACATTTCAGTCATGTTTTGTCATGGAATTCACAAAGAACTAGACCTGCAAATGAGTATTTATTTATTTATTTATTTATGCCACCCTTAAACAAAGTGCTGAATTCCTCTCTTGCCCCCTCCTTCACCAGGAGAAGATTGCATGCTGAGAAGAAACTTACCTAAGATGTATGTAACCTACCTTTTTCTACTTCATTTTCCTTGCAACAAGAAAATAGACCTGTGTGTTACTTCATATCAAATGATTTTGGCTAGCCTGAAAAAAGAGAGCCCTCCTTCTATGCCAACTGTCATCTTCCAACCTGGGAGGGAGTGAAAATGCAGGCCCAGTTCCAACAGGACTAGCCAGAGGAAGAAGAAGGCCCTCCCTCCAGTCCATCTGACTTGGTCCAGGCCTCAGAGGGAGAGATGTACTGCTGGACCTGATCCCCTTCCCCACCACCATTCCCTTCTCCTTTTGTGTCATGTCTTTTTAGATTGTAAGCCTGAGGGCAGGGAACCGTCTAATTTAAAAGATTGTATGTACAGTGCTGTGTAAATTTACAGCGCTCTATAAATAAAGCGTTGTTGTTGTTGTTGTTGTTGTTGTTATTATTATTATTCCATTGCTGAATGAGGCAGCATGTAGATAAATCATACTGATTCAATAGGTTAATTTTAGTTGGGATGAAAAATATGATTTGAACTAAGACATTTAACCTTCTCTGTTAGAGAGTTCTGGTACCATAACAAACTACAATTGCCAGAATTCCATAAAATTGACCTATGGCAGTTAATGTGGTGTCAAATTGGATTATTTATGCAGTGCAGATGCAGCCTTAGTTGGCCTTAGGGGAAATGAGGAGCAACATTGGAACTGGCATTGGATTCAGAGTCACACCCTGTCACTTTCAGAGGAAGGCAATGGCAATCCCCCTCTGACCAAATATTGCCAAGAAAACCTTAAGATATAATCACCTGACACCATAACTCAGAAAGGATTTGAAGGCACACAACAACAGCAACAAAATGTGGCAGGAAATCATCTATTTGGACAATGGACTGGAGTTTGTAGATACAGCATAAGCAATCCAACTGTTTGCAGATAGAGCATAACCAATCCAACTGTTTTCTATTTGTTCTCTAATTTTTTGTATTTCTATCTTTGTCTTTATATTCTGTCTGGATGGCTTTGTATTATGATGAATTTTTTTTATCAAGTTGGCTTTTGTGTTTCCACTTTTTGATCATTAGTGTTCTGTTTTAGATCTTTGTATTATATTGCTTTATATTTTCATTGCACAACACCTTGCTTTGCAGCTGCCTTAGAAATGCATTAATAATATCACAATAAATGCAACAATAATACTCAGTAATAAATATATCCAAAACTGATGCAGCCAATCATTTACCACTAAATCCTATCTGCCTTTTGCCCTTCCCTGGTTTATGCTTCTTCAGGACATTAGCAGCCACCCCTCCAGTTCTTACTTTCATAACACTAAAATGTTATTAAAAGCCATACCCGGAACTGCTGAACAAATTGATTCCAGCATGTAGCTGCCTCACAGGAATAGGGACACAAATAGACTGAGCTTGATAGGGGTCACAGGTGCTGGAATGTGAGGTCACAGATAGCTCTAATCGCCTTTGCTAAGCATACACATTTAGAAACAACATGTTCCCTCTTCTTATAAGCCATCTCCAACCATGTGGAAACAGGTTTATTACAGTAATTTCAGCCAAGCCTTAAAATGAAAAGCTGGCATGTTTTAAAACATCTTATCTACAGTCCCAGGATGTAATGCTAACATCTCTCACAAAAGCAATTATATTAAATCCTTATAGAATAGGAGTTTACATTTAGAAAGACATCACTGGAAAGATACAGCAAAGCCCCCTTATACTGAATTCCAAGTGGTGGATACAAAAGAACTATAAAACCCCAAGCCTTGTTGTTTCCCACGTTTTTGGTCTAGTAAACAGAAAGAAATTGTAAACTTACTGGTTCAGTAGCAAGGGTGATAATAGCAGGGGCTTATGCCAATCCACTGGTGTTTACAGCACAGAGAATAACATTGGATGTGCTTCAGTCTGGCACTGAATCAGGCTAAAAGCCTGATGCAGATCAAATGCATTGTATTGGTTTCACATTGCATGGCATGTAAGAAAATCCATTAAAACCAAGCTGAAACATAAATAAATGACAAAGACCAAATGGCAAATAAATAAACAATGAATGGTGGTGCTTCCTTGGATCTTCTCCTCAGTAACACAGTGAATCAAGTGATCAGAGTTTCTATATCTTTCTAATATGTCAAAGAACCAGAGCAAGATGAAGTGGCTGTTAGTGCTGTGTTTTCAGACCTATCACATTACCTTGATATGCCTGACCCTGACTTATCAGGGAGCTGATTTACTGAGGTGGAAGGGGGCAGCCATCTTCTCCCTTGCTGGGAAGGATGTTGTTGTTGTTGTTGTTGCTGTTGTTGCTGCCGCTGTTATTGTTGCCACCGCTGCTGCTGTGATTGTATGCCTTCACATAGTTTCCAACCTATAGCAACACTAAGGTTAACCTATCACTGGGTTTTCTTGGTAAGATTTGTTTGGAGGGGAAGGTGGGATTGCCTTTGCTTTCCTCTGAGGTAAGAGGTTGAGCTGGGAATTGAACGCTGGTCTCTAGAGTCTCCTGAGTCATAGTTCAATGCTCAAACCACTACAAAATGCTGGCTTTCTTTATTATTATTACGCCACCTTTTCACCAACATAGGGACTCAAAGCAATTTACAGAATATTAAAACCAGAACATATTAAAAACATATAAAAACAACAGTGAAAATACATAGAATCAAGAATCATAGACTTGGAAGAGACCTCAAGGGCCATCCAGTTAAACTCCCTGCTATGCAGGGACACACAATGAAAGAACCCCAACAGATTGCCAGCCAACCTCTGTTTAAAAACCTCCAAAGAAGGCGATTTCACCACACTCCAAGGGAGTGTGTTCCACTGTCAAACAGCTCTTACTGTCAGGAAGTTCTTCCTAATGTTGAGGTGGAATCTCTTTTCCTGTACTTTGCATCCATTGCTCCATGTCCTAGTCTCTGGAGTAGCAGAAAACAAGTTTGCTCCCTCCTCAACATGACATCCCTGCAAATACTTAAGCAGAGTTATCATATCACCTCTTAACCTTCTCTTCCCCAGGCAAAACATACCCAGCTCACTAGATCATGTCTCCAGAGCTTTCACTATTTTGGTCACACTCCTCCGGACACACTCCAGCTTATCAACATCCTTTTTGAATTGTTGCACCCTGAACTGGATACAGCATTCCAGGTGAAGCCTGACCAAAGCACTATAGATCTATTGATACAGCCTAAAATCGCATTGGCCTTTTTAGCTGCAGCATCATACTGTTGACCCATGTTCAACTTGTGGTCTGCGAGGACTCCAAGATCCCTTTAACATGTACTGTTGTCAAGCCAGGTGCCCCCCATTCTTATATCTGTGCATTTCTTTTTTTTTTTTCCATCCTTAGTATAATACCTTACATCTCTCTGTATTGAAATTCAGTTTGTTAGTTTTGGCCCAGCTTTCTAATCTATTTAGGTCAATTTGAATTTTGATCCTCTCCTCTGGGATATTTGCTACTCCACCTAATTGAGTGTCATCTACAAACGTGATAAGCATGCCCTCTGTTCCTTCATCCAAGTCATTGATATAGATGTTGAACAGCACTGGGGCCAGGACAGAACCCTGTGGTACTCTACTGGTCCCTTCTCTCCAGGATGAAGAGGAGCCATGGCTGAGCACCCTTCGGATTCGGCTGGTCAACCAATTACTAACCCACCTAACAGTTGCATTGTCTAACCCACATTTTACTAACTCGTTTGCAACTTTTTACTAGCTTGTTTGCGATTTCAAATTTTTGAAGTCCTCAGTGAAATCAAGATATGTTCCATCCACAGCATTCCCTTAATCTACCAAGTTGGTAACTTTATCCAAAAAGAAAAAAGAAAAGATTCATCTGGCATGACTTGTTTTTGAGAAACCCATGTTGACTTTTTGTGACTAGAGCATTCCTTTCTAAATGCTTACAAACTCTCTGTTTAATTATCTGCTCTAGAATATTTCCTGGTATTGATGTTAGGCTAACTGGGTAGTAATTGCTTGGTTCCCCTTTTCCCCCTTTTTGAAGATGGGGACAACATTTGCCCTCTTCCAGTCTGTTGAGACATCTCCTGTTCTCCAGAATTGCTGAAGATTATTGCAAGTGGCTCTGAGATTACTTCTGCCAGTTCTTTTCACACCCTTGTTTAATATAAAATCAATTAAACAATCTAAAGCATGAAAATCATTTAAAGCTTCATTAAAGGACAGGATACAAAAACAACAACACAATGCATTCTTTGCAGTCAGTTCTTGAAAGCCTCTCAGAATAGGAAAGTTTTCATATGGCAATGGAAGAAGAACAAGGAGGGCGACATCTTAGATTCCCTAGGAAGGAAGTTCTGAAGTCTGGGAGCAGCCAATGAGGAGTCTCTCTCTTTTGTACTCTCCAAATACATTTGGGGAAATTCTGGGACTAAGAGACAGGTTTCCCTCTGAAATCTTAGAGCCTGGGAAGTCTCATCTACTCCTTCAGCTATCCAGGCCCCAAGTCATATAATACTTTATAGGTGAATTGTGAATTGTGCCTGGAAACAAAACAGCAGCTAGTGGAGCTGGAATAGTAAGGGGATTGTTGGTAATTCTTTTGTGGCTCATCTTGCAGTTGGCAACCTTCTCTCCCACACACCCTTTCGTAAATGGTTGTATTTTGCCATTTGTATTATAATATGCCATTAAACATTTTGATATCATAACTGTGGTATTGTGGCATAGGGCTCAATCCAGATTTGGGGTGTGGGAATGACATTGCCCTTTATTTAGCCATTTTATGGGGGTCCACTTAAGGGGTTTGGATTGCATGTTATTAAGGGTAACCAAGCTCGACAGGTCTCACTCCCAGATGCCAGGCAACCACACAGTGGCTTTGCACCCATAGGGATCCATTGCTGTCACTCCAGGTGAATCTTTAGCTGGTGGACTGCGCAAGTCAAACGAAGGCTAAAGGAAAGGAAAGAAGAAGGGGTTAAGAAAGTTAGAAAGTATGCATACCTGTGGAGGGGAATAGAACGTATTTAGTGAGATTTAGAAGGAAAAGGAAAGGATTTGAGTGAAGAATGAATGAATATATGGAAAAGAGAGGCAATAGATAAAGAATACTGTAAGTGAAACTAGGGAATAAAAATGGAAGAAAGGCAAGTCAAGATAAATAGAAATTCAACGTGTGTTTATGCCTGTATACTTGGTATTATGTGTTGTATGTTATGCTATATGTGATTTTATGATTGTTGAGAACATTTTTATTTAATAAAAACTTTATTATAAAAAAATGTCCAAGTGTGCCAGTGGCAACACAAATAGTTCCTCAGGGACAAGCTCTGTCATTACCAGGCAGATTGCTAGCCATTAGAAGGGATGGGTGACAAATTCATTTTTTTAAATAAGCAATACTTGCAGATTTCCCCATCTAAGCTCAGGCCTCCTTTTTGTGCCATGGAAAGGGTGCCCTAGCCACCACTGTGGTGGCTTTTCAGTGTTCCTTTGGTGCAGCACGCTGTGCCAACAGAGCGCCATGACACCCTCTGCCATGTGGTTGAGTGTATGCTGTAACGCTGGCATGGGGGCAGCATGGGGGTAGCTGGTGTGTGCACGCCATGCCCCCACACCAGTGTATAATGCCAATCTGTACAGGCTTCACATTAGTTAAATTAGGATTGCCAGCTCTTATTTTTCAGAAGCTAATCTTTAACATATGGCATGCAGGCACAACATGCTCCCCCTTCAATATGGGGAACAAGTGTTCCTATTGAATTTGGCGGTATCTGAAAGAATTTTGTTTGAATTTGTTTTTGAGGATTTATCAAAATTCACATGTAGCATATTCAGGACAGAAGGAACAATAGGAACATTAATGCAAAAGTGTCTTTACATGTTATTTATACTGAAAAGCTTTTCTTCTTTTCAGCCTTCTCAGGGTGCATCTATACTGTAGAAATAATGCAGTTTGGCACCACTTTAAGTGATGCTGCTACCTCCTATACAGAGTGACCTGACATCCCCCTTTTCCAGAATTTCTCCTACATTTTATCCTTCTGTCCAGGAAGAATTTCAAAATGTCCTTCATTTTGAGCATGACTAAGAAGCCCATAGAGTTACACTATATTTGCTGTTTCCATTTGAGAAATGTGTCTACTTGGCAGCCTATCTTTGCTGCAAATAAAGAACTAGGATTGTGGAGAGAACACAGGCAGATTAGAACAGTGGCAACAGCCAGTGGGAGCTAACCCAGGAAAAGGTGGGGGCTGCTCCCAGGAGTGAGTATAAATAGAGGAACAGAGCAGTGTTTGAAGTTATTTAATAGAGTTTTGTTTTATCCTGAGAGGTTTAGCAGCTGAGGGGGCTGAGGGAGACTGCTGTGAGGTGCAGTTAGAAGAGGATTTATGTACCCAGGATAGGGGAGAGATGTTGATTGTACCGTGAGGAGATAAGAGCTGCTGAGGCTAGGATAGGCAGCTGTGAGGGGCAATTGAGGGTTTTTAGGTACCCAAGATAGGGATGAGGAAAGTTCTTAATTGCGGTAATATGCTGCAAGAGATATAGTGCTTGGTGATTACTGAAGTCACAGATAACCAGAAGGGTTAAAAAAAATACAGAACATAGAAAAGGGTTCTATGGGAACTTAAAGCTGTGATGGTGAACCTATGGCATGTGTGCCAGAGATGGCATGTGAAGCCATTTTTTGTGACACACAGAGGGTGGAGAAGAGAAGGAACAGATGTGTGCCGCCAGAGAGGAAGCTGAAGGCCCGGAAGGTTGCATGGGGAGGAGGAGGAACAGGTGCACATCTGTTCCCCTCTTCCCAGGCACCTTGAGCCTTCACTTTCCTCTCTGGAGAGGCAGCTGAAGGCCAAGGAGGGCAGGGGGAAGAAGTCCTGCCTCCAGAGGGTGGAAATGCCATCCCCCTGGAAGTTCTGCCCCCAACATTGGGTAACATCTGGTGCCAGAAAACCTTTTAGTTTGGGCACTCGGTCCCTAAAAGGTTCACCATCCTGACTTAGAGTGTAAAGCAACATTTATAAGGTTATAAAGTAACAATTACAAAGATAAGCAAAAGAAACTGCTAAACTATGTAATTACAAAAGTATTTATACATCATATCCATCTTGAATGCCACCCAGTAAGAAAGATACTGTATTCAACTTGATTTGAAAATAAAGTCCTTTTGTTTGTTCAACAAGAAGTTGTCTGAAGTGCTTAAAGAAGAAATATTCAATATGCTACCAACAAAGACAAAAGTCTTTTAGGTTTGAGACACATCAGATAATGCATGTGTGGCTGTCAGTGACTAATTGGTGCCAAATTAGGGATTTTAATAACCCAGAGGGCTGGCATCTAAAGAGAGTTATAGTGTGGAAGACACTAGGGGAGAGATCTGAGGGCAAGGGTTTTGTCACATAAAAGCAGCTCCTTTTTGCACCCTGGAAAGGGCACCATAGTGGTACTCCTTCAGCACTGCATCATATAGAGCATGCGTCATGTGGACATGACACCCCAACTCTGCCCCCAGGTCAGCCTTAATGGCTGGTCTGAACATGGCCTAAATCAGTGATGGCGAACCTTTTAGGGACCAAGTGGATTTTCCATTTTTTCCATGTAACTATTATTAACAGAGCAGTAACATTTAGAATTTACATTTCTATGACACTTGTATATTGAACTTAGCACTCCCTAAGCAGTTTACAGTCTGTAAGCCAATTGCCCCCAACAAGCTGGGTATTCATTTTACTGGCCCACAAAAGGATGGAAAGCTGAGCCTCAGATAACAGCACAATGGGACTTTTATATCACACACCTACCACCAATTTGTGAAGGTGACAACATGGCACTGCCAAAATCTCTTAATTCCTCTCACTCTTTTCCACTATATGCCACCATTGCCACCAATTATGTGACGAGACCTCTTCTTCCTGCCCTGAGACAGACACAAAACAGCCATGAGAGCCTGTTCACTGCTGCTCTTCATACCCTCCAACTGCCCTGATTTGACATGGACAGTTCAACATAATCCTCTTCTGTCCTAATTTTTCAGCTACTTTTAAAATGTCCCAGTTCCCCTCTTCTCCTCTCACTTCCCTCTTTGTCCACAGTGTACCTCAGTTGCTGCAAACTGAGTTCCAATTGTTGTTGTTTCAAGTGTTGTTGTTGTTGTTGTTGTGTGCCTTCAAGTTGTTTACAACTTATGGTGACTCTAAGTTTATGATGGGGCCTTCATTTCATGTTTCTTCAGAGGCAGTTTGTCATTGTGCTAAGGTTAAGCAAGTTTGACATGCCCAAGGTCACTCATTGGGTTTCCATGGCTGAGCCAGGGTTTGAACCCTTGTCTCCAGAGTCATAGTCCAAGGCTCAAATTATTACACCACATTGATGGAGTGCAAAAGTAGTTTGCACTCAGTTATCTCAGCATGGAGGAGAGGAGAGGAGAGGAGAGGAGGAATCTTGCCCTTCCAGTAGACCGAGGAAAAAGCAAACTCCTGCAGCAACTTCTAGGTTGTGTGTTCTTCTTTGCGATCTTGAAGAGATTCTGATATTGCTTGGCCACATGTATCTCGATTATCAGCTGCAAAATTTTGGAATGCATGGCTCCCTCTTTCCTCTTCCAACCATGGTGCTGCCACTGTAGTCTGTCCACCCATCATATTTAAGTAACTTTGCCAAAGGTTCAGGGTTAGAGCTTCAAACCTAGTGATGTTAGATTGGCCCCAAGGGCCTGGACACAAAATAAAATCAAAGGTGGTGACCTTGGAGAGAGTTATAATAATTCAGAAGAGAAACGAGTCGGAAAGAAAAGAGTCGGTAGATGAGTTGCCAATGAGTGAAATAATAAGAAAACTCAGAAGTGAAGGCAGATGTCTTGAGTCAGAATTGAAATCACAGCTGGCCCTGGACCTGTGAGTTGTTCTGCTTTGGAAATTACAGCAGTCCTGCTTTTGTGCTATAAATGAAATGCCTAGGCCCAAGGTCACCCTTAAGCCTTTCATGCAGATGGGAAGTTCTCTTGACACAGAGAACTGAAAGCTTAATTTTGCCATGCCATTTCTTTAGGGAGGAAAGGGAGATTAAGTTTTGATTAACAGCCCAACTCTTCGAAGAACCACTGTTTTTTTCTGGGGGGAGGTGCTATCTGAGACTTTTCTGCACAAGGGTACTGTATGCATTACATCCACAGCACTGCCTAAGAACAACTGTCACATTTATTCCTCCCACGCACATCCACAATGCCTTCTTCAATGAAAAAAGAACAAACAAGTCTTTGAATTCTCTCTTTGGCTGGAACCTCCTGGAAGGGCACACTGTAAAGGAAAGTGTGCATCTGTGCTACATTGTTACTGACATTTGATATCACTTTGATTGATGTGGCCCCTTCCCATGGAATCCTGGGATTGTTCTTTGGTGGAATACTTTCAGTTTGGTTCTTAGAGAGTTCTAGTGCATTCTCCCATGAATTACCACACTGTAACGTTCAAGCAGAGCATTTTAAGTATCTCACCAAACTACAAATCCCAGGATTCTATAGAATAGAGTCATGGCAGTGAAAGTAGAATCATACTGCTATAATTATGTAGTGTTGATATATGAAAAGTCTCCCTCATAGAGGAATCACACTTTTTCATGACAAATGGTCTTTAAATGGCAGGCCTCTTTCCACTTCTCCTGAAGCATTCTTAGTTTATTACATGGGAGGAATTTCTCTCAATTGCAAATGGAGCCAATTCGTAATAACGTGAATTCGCTAGTTTAGCGAATTTACGTGAAATCTGATTGCGTTCGGAATGCATTCAAAATGACTTCCCATTTCCCGAAATGACCCCCCCATTGCCTGAAATTGCATGAGATACTCTAATATGCAATTATGTGAAACCCCATGATTGCGTTCAGAATGACTTCCCATTGCCTGAAATTGCGTGAGATACACTTATTCACAATAATGTGAAACCCCATGATTGCATTCAGATTGCTATTGCATTATACCCCCACATTCCGTTGTATGATAAACTCCTTAGTGATGATCTGGACACAACAAAGAAGACTTCATTCAATCTCCTTCTCAGTCTTCTTGTTCCTATGGCCAGATCAGTGGCATCACCATTGTTGGTGTCACCTGGTGTGGGTGCCTGGAAAGGGCTGCTCAGTGGGCTGCACCTCCCTCCCTCTATCCCATTTTTCTGTTTCATTTACCTGCCTCTCCAGTTGTGCAGCCACTACATGGCCAGGCCCAGAAAAGGCTGCCAGGCAGCAGTGAACTACCCTGCTCCCCTACCTTCCCACTGTCTTGCTCAGTTGCCCATCCATCTGCCTTCCCATAATTGGAAAGGGCTCCCAGGAGGTGGGCAAGTGAGACAGCAGCAGGAATGGAAGAATTGGCATGACTTGTTCATTTTTATCTGCTGCCTTGCCAACGTTCCTTCTTCTCCACTTCCTTGGCTCCCTCAGCCAAGAGAGTCACAGCAGCAGAGAAGCTGGAATGGATGTGTACTTGCCCCTTCTTGACCATAGCTATAGGTCTCTTGGCTGAAGGGGCCAAGGCACTGGAGAAGAATGGTCAGAAACCAGCGGCTGCAGTGATCGGCCAGGTGGTAAAGGAAGGCAATGATGTCATCAAGAAGCTAGAGTTTACCTCATCTTGTCACCTTATTGTCATCCCCACATGATTTTGTATTTCAGTTGACATTCTCACACACAGCCTGCTTATATAAGTCTGTCCCTGGACTCTCCACTCTACCCCATGTATCTGAGGAAGTTGGCTCAAGTCTATGAAAGTTCATGTTACCAGGTTCTTTCATCCAGTTGACATCAAAGGTGCTACAAGATCCCTTTGTGTACTAATTTTCCAGACTAATATGGCTATGTCTTTGAATTCTACCACCATGAAAGTGAGATGTTAGCTTATTTACAAACCCAATTGATGAAGCACACAACTTTGAGGAAACCCTGTTGTGAGAGAAAAACATGATAAGCACAAACCATACACATTCTCCTTAATGTTTAGTTTGACCCTACATATGACATACAGTTAGGCCTTTGACCCTACATATGACATACAGTTAGGCCTTAATTAAATGTAAACTTTTCAGCTCTCAATGTAAAGCCTTGCCATTATAAGAACAACCATTTTGGTTTTTTTTTGTTTTGTTGGAACTAGTGTAGCAACTGTCCAGCACAAATGCTACAAGACAGAAGTATTGCCTTTCTTTACCACATGACAGAAGAGAAAACCATTATCCAACTCTTGAAATCTGTATATCTTGACTTCTTGAGGCAAATCACACCAGAAGCAAGGGACTTCATTACTGAGCAGTGAATAACATCCAGGAGGAGAAATATCTGCAAATAAAACAACTAAACTGAAAAGAGTTCAAGCTTATCTAGACATGACCCCAACAGTGTCAAAGTAATTATTCTCCCTTATGTAGCACAGTATTGTTTATAAAATAAGAGAGGATGTGCCTTAAAGACTTCTTTGTTGCATTCCATGCACAACAGTCTTCAATTAATCTCAGTGAAACTTCATTCTGGGTTCCCTTGAACAGGACTGTAATTTATGTGCCCATAAAATTACTATGAAAGCCAGTGGTGGCTAAAGGTATGACACCTGCTTAAGGCCTATATTTATCATTAATTTTCATTTATAATTCATTTTAACTATGTAAAGTAGTAACGTACACTATTTCAACATAATATAAATTCAGGCGTGCAACATATAAGACATTTGAAATATATCTAAATGCTTTGAGCACTATCTCTGTTCCTGGAGAAATCATTATTTTCATTGGCATCCCATTACACTCTGACCCCATCCACACAACTATACAACTGCACTTAAAAGATTGGATTGCATCAATACTTCTTTACAAACATTGAATCAAAATTCATGCTAAAATAAATCAGTCTTGAAGGTGCCATTAGATTCTCTCCCCCCCCCCCCTTGCTGCCTTACCATTATATACATTATTTTCTTGGATCTTCCAAATGCCTATTTGGGTTTTGGTTTCAGATTTTTGAAAGCAGATCCTAGATTCTATTTCCCCTCCTTTTTATAACTGGGCTGACATATAGAGTTATTTAAAGACCTTTCCTCACACAAGTGCACACATACAGACATACATTTCCCCTGACTTGATTTTTTAAAATAAACTAGCTGTTACTTTAAAAATAAAATAGAGAACTTAGCTGAACTGGGCCATATGAGTGGATCCTGTATCCAGCAGTGGCCAACAGGACAACCTAATCTTGTTAGTGAAATATGCACATAAGCGTACCTTATGCACATGTCTCTTTTTTGGAAAAGATATAAGGTATGATGCTGTAGCCCTTCGTGCAACATTTTTCACCTCTGACCCCACAGCTTCCAAGCCTCAGAAGGGGTTGCTTCTACTTATGGTGGAAGGCAAAGGAAAAGGAGAGGTAGTTCTGATATAGCCCTGAAGGGAATGGATAGGAGGGTTCAGTCCATCTGTGCATTCCCCCCCTCCCAAGCAAAGATCAGCCAGTTCTTCTTCATCTGATTTCCCTGATCATTCCCTCCTGTTTCTGCTGGTAAGCAGCAGCAATATCTTTTACTCCTAGATTTGACAACTGTAGAGGGCAGGAGGTTTTTATATAGGACACAAAGATCTAGAGACTAGCCCCTTTCTTTTGTTGTTGTGTGTCTTCAAGTCATTTCTGACATGGTGACTCTAAAGTGAATCTACCACAGGGCTTTCATGGCAAGGTTTGTTCAGAGGGGGTTTGTTACTGCATTTCCCTGAGGCTGAGAGACTTTGACTTGCCCCCATCTGGGAAAAGACAAATTGCATGTCACACTCTGCCTGCTTGATGTGGAATCATTTAAGTTCTGTTCTGCCTGTCCAGGCGTATACAGAACTATAGTAAACAATAATCACAAAGGCAAATAAAAAGATGAGATACATATGAAATTCAGTACAATTAATACAGCAGCATCAAAATATACCTGTCTAACCAGAAAATATAAAAGCATGAGAACAATTGAAAACTCCATGGGATGTCAATAGGATATCTCAATAGGATGTCAAGATTGAAATAAGAAAAAGTAACGAAATCGGAGACCAAGTTACTATGCCAGTGCTTAGAGATTTTGGAAGTTGTAGTCTAAAAAAGTAACTTATCCAAGTTCTGTTCTTGTGCATTGCAGGTTGCTTAGCAAAAGATGGACTGAGAATATACTGTGAAAATGAGTGTTTTAATAAAACAAGCAGGACACTGTAATGTGACATTATGGTGCATTAGTGGTGATATGGATTTGCTTTGTTTTTTCAAGATATGTTTTAAAGGCCTCTTCTTTCTTCTGTCTCCTATCACCTGTCAGTCTGGCATAGTAAAGCAATTCCTTTGAACCAGATTGCAGTTTTGGGAATGAAGATAAAAGAAAGAAAGAAAGAAAGAAAGAAAGAAAGGGGGGGGGGGAGAGAGAGTTTCACCCCCAGACATAAATTATTTAAATAGCAAAGACACGTTAACTCAGTTTTGGCCTTAGCTTTATAATAATGGCCATTGGGAATGAGAAACTTCCAAAATTGTTGATCAAATGTTTCTCTCATTTGGTATATTAGAACTAGTGGTCCTTACAAAACACACAGATATAGATTACCTTTTTGTCATATGGCTCATATGTAGTCTGACCTCTAGGGGCGGCAATGCTAAATTATAGGATGAATGTGTTGAGGGGGATTGGATGTTTAGGGATGATTGAAGAGTGATACAGCATTTCCATGTGCCACCCCAGCAGGTTCTTTGTCCAAACTACATAGAGAAACCCTGTCCAACTGACAAGCTGTTGTATATGCGTGAGAAATGTATCAGCCCTTGTGGTTTCACTTTTAAATATCATCTCTAATTCTGCACATATATAGATTGCTTCATCCATCACAAGAGAGATCACAGAAACTGTAAAAACAGTTTTGAAATTGTGCTGGGGGCTGCAGGGGTAGTATTACTATCTTTGGATATTATGATACCAGCCAAAATATTTTCTTTGTAGCCAGTCCTCAATTGGTTTTCTATAATTTATTTCTGATCACTGTTCAAGAAAGGTACAGCACAATCATGTTGACTCAGAAATAAATCAGTGGAGGTTATTCCTAGTCAAGCCTAGGGGCTGCATGTCTGTACAGAACAGTAGGCTTAGTGATTTTGATCAGAAATTGTAACACAGCAGAACTAAATGTGCAGTGTACAATGGTGCACAATGCCCAATGCAGAATGCACAATGATGTGCAGTGTACAAAGATGCACAGAGTGCACCTCCAATTTTGTAACATTTGGCTGCAAATGTTTGTTATATTGTGGTTGTTGTTAACTGCCTTCATGTCAACTTCAACTCATGGTGACCTTGTGTATGAGACATCTGCAAATAAATAAATAAATAAATAAATAAATTCTATCCATCTGGTGTGAGGTCCTTCTCTCTTCCTACTGCTCTCTTCCCAGCCTTATTTTCTTTTCAAATGATTTCTGTCTTCTCACGATGTGGCCAAAGTACAATAGCCTCAGTTTGATCATTTTAACTTCCATGGAGATTTCAGGCTTGATCTGTTCATGGATTTACATTTGTTTGTCTTCTTGGCCATCCATGGACTCCTCAGAATCTTTCTTTAGCACTATATATTAAATGAGCTGATTTTCTTCTTTATCAGTTTTCTTCACTGTCCAGCTCTCACATCTGTACATGGTGATGGGGAATATGATGGCTTGGACAATTCTAATTTTGGTCCTCAGATGTATATTTGTATTCTTTTGGATTTTTTCTAGTTCTTTTATTGCTGCCCTTCCAATTCCTAGTCTTTTAATCTCTTGATTGCAATCTCCATTCTGACCAATGTCTGATCCAAGGTATGGGAGCTATTTAACTATTTTGATTTGCTCATTGTCTAGGTTGAATTTAAGCAGATTTATTGATGTACTGTTCTTTTAATATTGTGAGCTGCTCTGAGTTCCAGTTCTGGGAAAAGAGCAGGATAAATAAATAACAAATAAATATAAAACAAAAAACAAATATACAAATAATTAATAATAATAATAATAATAACAACAACAATAACATTAATAATGAATATTTTACATGTGTACATAAGCCCCAAGTGTAGATTCAAAATCAAACTCCACCTGAAAGAATATATATTTGAAAGTCTTTTGTGTGAATGTGGAAAACTAACAATCCTGAAGAAAGGCAGGGGAAAACACTTTCCTCCTTTCCATTGGCCCTTTCACACAACACAATTATAGTGTTATGATTCTACTTTAATTACCATGGCAATATCCTTTATATTTTTCAGATTTCCAGTTTAGGGAGGGTACTTAGAACTCTCAGCCAGGGAGTTTGGGTGCCTCATCAAACTATAAACCTCAGGATTCCATAGGATACAGCCTTGAAAGTTAAGTGGAATTATAGCCCTATAATGGGCAGTGTGAAAGGGCCCCATGACTTCCAGATTTTGATATATTCTTTCTAAGTGGCATAAGTAGGAACATAAGACAACAATACCATATGCCATCCTACAAATTTCAATCAGTCTTGTGCTTATCTTGAAGTCATATCATAAATGTAGAATTCACAGTATTCAAGAGAAATGAAGAGAGAACACAAAGCAAAAAACCTCCCTCACCACTGGATTTTCTTCACTACTGAAATGGATTCAAGGGTACAATCAATTTTCTAAGCTACACTTGCAACACAACATCACATGCGAAATGTAATTCCAGCACTTAGAGAGGTGATTTGTTTGGATGGCATGTATCAGATTTCCCTCACTGAGGAGGTCTGGGAGCTAAGAGTCCAAAAAAGTAATTTCTAAGCTTTGATGATACTTTCAAGAGGTATCACCACTGCTGCTGCTCTGCTGCAAAAAGAGGAGAGTGATTTGAAAAATTAAAGCAACCAAAAGTAGTCTTATTTCTGTCCCTGACTCTCTGCCTGCAACCACCCCACCTCAGAAGCAGCTTTTCTCCATCACAAACATGGAACATACTACTGGGATTGGGTAAGTGTCTGGTTCCATGAATGTCGGGTAGTGAATCTACTCTAGATTTTATTCCAGGGATGAGAATTGTGCAGCCAGTGGTTAGATGGATCCATAAGTTCCTTCCAATGCAGGGGGAAGTGCCAAATCTGGCAGTTTGGCCCTAGATCAGTGGTCTCCAAACTGTGCCCTTTAAGAGGTTTTGGACTTCATGTTGGCCAGAAGTCTGGGATTCTGGGAGCTGACGTCCAAAATCTCTTAAAGGGCACAGTTTGGGGACCACAGTTCTAGATGTTAGGGGAGCTATGCAAGGCATATGGTTTCTTTAAAATTTATATAAATACAAAAATCAGATTCATCACTCCATCAACATCAGGGTAGGCAGAGGAGCTTGTGTGTCCACTGCTCCTTTCTTGAAAAGCACACCCAGATTCATTACAGAAGAAAAGATGTAGTGAAGGGATTCCAGGGTAGTATTTGTGACAGAAAATGAAACTCGGTCTTGAGACTTGAGTCATATAAGACTCTCAGGCCCCACTGTGGTGTTTTGCTTAATTCCAAAGGATCAGCCCTACCCAAAACATAGTGCAGCAGCTCAAGCTGCTGCTTTTAGCATAATGTAGAATTTTTTTAAAAAAAATGTTTGGCCAAGCTTCAGTGGTGTACTTTAGCACAAAGAGACAAATGAAAGTGAGAGAAAACACAGTGTAGAATTCAGAGAGAAATTGATGAAAATAAGAATAAATAATGAACAAAGAACTAACATAAAGGGTTATAACAATGGGGAAAGTCATTTAAGTAGAAAGAACAGGTAGGGAAAAGAGGGAAATATTTGGAACAACAAAAGTTTACTGGTAAATACTGAGAAGACTAGATGGGAAGTTATTATAAGCAACATTTGGAAGATGTAATTGTAAACAACTAACATATTTCAATGTTTGTTGATTTTTTTTATTAATAAAAAGTATTTTTTAAAAATAGAGAACATGGGATTCCATTTAGCCAAATAGACCTGCACCAGATGGTTTCTGAATCTTCCAGGTCAGTTTTTCACCAACTTCTTCCAATCAATCTGCAGAATGTGCCAAAATTTTCTTGATTAGGCCCAACTAGAACAGACCCATTGACTTAATGGCTGGATGGTGAGTTAACATTTAAGTAAATCCTAGTTCAGTGAATCTACTCTAGGTGGGATTCACCAATAGAACTAAGACCGCTGCCACCACCTAAGTGCCAAGAATGATTGTGAGGTCCTCTTGAGACTAAATAACTTGGCCTCAGGTAATCTGAGCCTTGACTCAGAGGGAAAAGCACCATCTGCTGCTCCATCTCTGGCAGGAAAATGCCTTGAGCCATGTATGATGGCACATAGATTCCGGAGGCTGTAGAATTGCTTGCCTGATTCTGAAGAGCTCTGACAGTGAACTGCTTTTTAAAAGAAAAAAAAATGAAGAAGGTTGAATAAATTACATTTTTCAGGGGTTGCGATAAGAGGGGTAAGGAAGTGGGAGTAACTTGAGCACCATCTGTGACTTAGTGACTCTGACATTCATTTTAGTAGCTTAATCGGGATATTATTTTCATCAAATCCATCTGTTCCATGATGACACCAAGCACCACTTGAAGTGATGAGGGCTAAAAAGCAAGGAGAACTCATCACCTTTTCCATCTTCACAGAATATTTTCTCTTTCAGGGGGATCAGTCCATAAAGCCTACAGTGACACCAGCAAAGCCTGTCCTGTACCTCCTTAGGAAGCCTGTCAGCATCTCCTTCCTTTGCCTGCTAACAAAATGCCATCACTAAAGGTTCTGATACCTACAGAGATTAAAAACATCATTTCAATTTCATAGCATGTGGCTCTCGGCTGAACAGAGGACTGGAGCAGCATCTGGGCAACTATGATTAAAAACATAAAAGTGAGAAATGCAGAATATAAATAAGCCAACCCTCTTGAAGGTGTGTAGCAACCTTCAGAAGTTCAGATATTCTGAAGTTACTCTTTTTCTTTTCTTTCGCTATACTTATATATAAGTATGTTAAATTTAATTTTTGGGCATGGTGGGATTTATCTGATTTTTCCCTCTTCAACCCAGCTTTATCTTCACATCCATCCTGTTGGGTTAGTAGACTTGGAGAGTTGGTCCAAGTCAACCAGGAGTTTAATAGCAGAGAAGGGACCTGGACCTGGCTCTCCCTGCTGCTAGAGCAATGCTCCGGTAAAATGTTTTATGTTGTTGTGTGGCTTCAAGGTGACTCTGAAGTGAATCTATCATGGATTTTTTGGGGGGTGAGCTGGGCTGGGCTGGTGAAAGGACAGGATTTGTTCAGAAGGGAGTTGCCAATGGTTTTTTTTTCCTCAGGCTGGAAGAGTGCGATATGTCCACAGTCACCAAAATATTTCCACACGAGTATGGAGTCAAACTGTGGTCTCCCAGAATCAAACCACTATATCATGCTGATTCACTGAAACATGAAACCCTAAAACAGAAAGCCTCAATATTTACTAGAACTGTTGGGCACTCTGGAGGAGGCCTGTTCTAACACAATTTGGGAGACTAGTCCAATCATTTTTCCTAGATGCTGGTGATCAGGCTTGTTCTTCTCATGTCCATTCAAGTCATTTCTGACTTATGGTGACCCCAATGTAAACCTATTGTGGGTTTTTCTGGGGCTGAGAGTATGTGACTCAACCAAAGTTACATATAGCAATAGCCTGTACATTTCTATGCAGTTTTTCTTCTTGGGTTTCCACAGCCAAGTGAGGAATTGAATCCTGATCTCCAGAATTGTAATCCAATGCCCAAACCACTATATCACCCTGGCTCTCAGACACATGTTCAGGTATAGACCTAAATAAAATTGTTAGTCCTGGCTAGACTAAAACATTTGAATTAACTGGGTTTACCTTTGTAGTGACTCACCATTCAATTAATCTACTCTAGTTGGGACTAACCAACATGATTCCAAACCTGGTTTCCAGTCTCAGTCATGTTTTATGAAGATGTTTTTCCCTGAAAGAGAAAACAAAATCAGAAGGGCTTTCTACTTCTCAAGTGGTCTTATTGAAATGAATGAGACATATATCGGTAGTCCATTTGCACATGGTCAGTTATTGTTTTAAAGTTGAGCTGAAATTTAATTGCACAATCTGGGTTATAGGCACACTATCATTAGCTATCATTGAAGGTGAACATATGAGCATCACCATGAAAATATTTCAGTTTAAATGTAACCTGTACATGCAGAAGAATTTAAGAAATGGTTTATGCTTTCTATCTCCAAGCACTGCTGTGAAATCCTCAGCACTTTCTATTTGGTGGTCTGTTTATGACGGGGTGGCAGCGGCTTTTGCAATATTTATTTATTTATTTATTGTGTATTTATTTAAAGAATGTATGCACAGCCCTTCAGGAAAAAAACAACAAAAACAAAAGTCTGATCACACTGGATACACAAGGTAGCTTACAAGGATTTAAGATCACTCTCAAAGAAAGGAAGAAAGACCACTAGCTTAAAATGGCCATGGCAGCAAATGTTTTCAACTCAGAATTTCTTGATTAGTTCCTAAAGCCTTTATTTTTAGGGTATACAGTCGGCCCTCTATACCCACAGTTTTTTTTAAAATACATGGACTCAAAATAACCACAGCTTGAAAAAATAATATAAACTCCAAAGACAAAAACTTGTCTTTGACATTTTATATAAGGGACAGCATTTCACTGTTCCATTGTATTTAATGGGAGCATTCATGGATTTTAGTATCCATAGATTTTCCCATTTTTGAAAAGCCACAGGATAAGCCTGGCTGGCATCCGGGCTGCATATGGGCTGCATTCACCCCAGCATGGGTGAAAGCGATAACACCCATTTTGAAAGTTAAATATGCCTTTATCCTGTTAGGAATAAAGTGGTTTAAAGCCAATGCAGTAATTTCCAGAATGGAAGCAAGCTCCAGCTCCCTTGAGTGGTAGTTATACATCCCTCCAGTTGTTGTGCAATTTTATTTCCCAGCAGCCCAAACTGGCAAAGGCAATGATGATTAATGCTGGGAATTGCACTTCAACAATATCTGGAGGCTTGCATAATTCACAATCCTGCACTAGAGAGAATAAGTTTACTCAAGATGACGAAAGCTATCAGTGAGGAATAATGCACAATCTAGGAAAAGCTACAGCAGTTTGCTTTTGGCTGGGCCTACTGGGAAGTACAAGATTCTGTCCCTCCTCTACTCTCCCCTCTGTTGAATTAAATGAGGGTCAACTGCTTTTGCATTTTGAATTCATTCTGCAACAACTGAAGTAAACTGAGGACAAAGGAAGAGAAATGGAGGAGATTCAAACTAAGAAATCTGAAAACGTGAAAAAGTTGGATGGGAAAAGATTAATTGGAATGATCTGTCCCAAATCAATACAGTGGAAGGATATGAATCTTTCTTGAATTTATTTATTTTACTTTTATCCTGTCTTTCTCCCAAACTGGGACCCAAGGCAGCTAACAATATATATAAAATACATTAAAACAACAATTAAAATCGTACAATTAAATTTGTAAAAAAAAAAAAAATTACAAATATAAAAATTTTAATATATTTAAAATAATAATCTAAAATCAACCCCTCATCCTCCAATAAAACCAAGCCTGCAAGGCTTTAAAATGCCTGTTTAAATAAAAATGTTTGCTGGCGAAAGGCCAGCCTAGCCTCCCATGGGTGAGAGTCTGACAGGGTGGGAGCAGCCACTGAGAAGACTCTCTCTCATATCCTCACCAGGCAAGCCTGGGATGGTGATGGGACCAAGAGAAAGCCTTCTCCTGAGGATCTTAGGGCTCTAGGTGGTTCATATGGGATTTTTCACAGAGTACAAAATAAATAACTAGTCGTATGTGAATTTGGCATCTAGTCATACCATAGCCAAAATCCTGTTGGTAAAATACACTTGTGTACGTTCAATTACACAGATATATTTTTGTACACATGGAATATACTATGGCTGCATCACTTTATGATTGTGCAAGCATGTGTATTCATTTCAACATGGGCTTAAATCCTATTATTAGACCAGACTACAATACAGCCACTGAATAAGCTGGATTTACTTATCTGTTTTTATTGATTTTGTTTCATTTTAAAATTCAACAGTAACAAATCCCATCCATTCCCCCCATTAACAATATAATTATAACACTATTCCAGGTACTGTCATTGCATACAGTGTCAAATCACTAATCTCTCTCTCTCTCTCCATCAATCCATCATTCCATATGTAATGCCTATTGTTAGTTGCTCAATTTTCTACAATCTATTAATATCTGCTACACCAAAATTCCAATTGATTAAATTGATAAATGTAAGTTCATCTTCAACATTCAGCTCATAAAAAATAAGTATCAAGTTGCTATAAAACTGTGTTCTTTTATTTCTTCTCCCATATGGAAATGACTAGTTGAATTTTCTAAAGTGCAGCTTACTATCTTTTATTAAGATGTCTTTGAAATGAAAGCCCTTGGGCATTTTTCCAACTTCTGGCACTCTCAGCTCTTGCAGCTCCTACAAGGATAGCCAACAATTAGTTATGATCCAAACTCTCATTTTCCTCAGAAGATAATGAGCAGAGTGATAAAGCATATTTTGCCATTATTGTTTGTCAAGTTATTTTACCTAACCATTCAATACTTCATTACCTTTGCCCAAATATCCACATATGTTCAAGTATTTCCCTTGTAGTTGCCTATTTGTTGACTTACCATTTAGTTCAGTGTATTTTAGCTGGGTCTAACCAATGGAATTCTAGCCATGCAGTTGTGCATTCTGGGATGGTGAGTAGTCAGCACCTCCGAAGTACCATTATTCACTGGGATTTGTCATATTCACTGGGAGGGGAAGGAAGCTGTGTAGGTAAGTAGCAGTCCAGACATCAAGATGTTGAGGATCAAGTTAGTAGCTGGGAGAAGTGAGATAAACAGAAGGACATGCAAAGGAGGAGACGGGTTCCACTTCCAAGAGTGTAGAAAGCAGGACAGAGTCTCTAAGCTGGGTTTGGTACCTTTTCTGAAGCATGGCTGATATATGTTGTTTCCAGCAGCAGTATTCATTCCTTGTTGTGCTGTGGGACAATAAAGTGGCATATTGGCAGATACGCAGGCAGTTGCACAATGTCCATATTCAGCAGAATGGTGACATAGGACCACCACCTTGCAACTTGTGTATGTAGATTTAAGCCTTACAAGCAAAGAGTAAGATCTCAGCCTGGAAAACTAAAAAAAATGTTCTCATGTGAACCACACTTTCTAGAATTCTGCTGTATGAATTTTGAGTTGCTTCCTGGCCATTTTGGTTGGGAAATTGCTCAGTCTTAGTTGAAATTAGAGAAATTGTTCAGAAGCCTGCCATTAGTGTGAGATAAGAAAACCCAAAGGACTGAGGGATATTCCAGCTCTTGAAGAGGAGGCTTTTAACCTGCTAATGCACATAAAAACTGTGCTCATAATTGATATTAGCTTACTCATTTCAGTTTTAGACTCATTTTGGTTCTATTTTTGTACAAATGAAATGTATCTGCTAATGATCCTAATACATTAGAAATTGTATTTAGGGATGTTTACAATACAAATGTGAGGGATGGTCCTCCCAGTAGGCAGAATGAGACACCTACCTCAAATGGTGGAATACAAATGATGTCACCACAGAGCATCTCCACTCTGGAGGCTTCTGCCCCACTCTTGAGAGCCTTACTGGTCAATGTCTACTGCCAACCCTAGTTCTGTGCAGTATGGCTAGGGAGATCTGAGTGAAATGGCTTCCTGCTACAATAACGACACAGTAGAAAAATGGCTGGTGCATGGTTCTCCAGACTTGCTCAGGCCCCAAATACTATCAGCATGAGGCACTGTAAATCTCCTGTAATGATCACCATGTTAATTCCTTAGGTAGTTTTGGTATCACCTTCCTCACCCCACAGCCTTTTAGCACAAAGCTTTCTGGAATGCTTTGAATGAGCACCAGTGTTGTGTAGTCGGTGTGCAGATCATAAGCTCAGCCATACAAAATCTATCCAGCCATACAACAACCTATCCAACATCTATGAACAGCCCAGGAATATACCACACATGGCCATTCCCTGCTTCTTGGGGAGCAGACAGATCACAGAATTGCTGATTATGTCCCCATTTGTTGTTGTTTTGTGCCTTCAAGTCATTTCCAACTTATGGTAACTCTAAGGCAAATTTCTTGGCAAGATTTGTTCAGAGGAGGTTTGCTAATGCCTTCCCCTAAGGCTGTGAGTTTTTGTGGCTCAGCAGGAATTTGAACCTGATTTCCAGAGTGATAGCCCAATGCTCAAACCAGTACACCATACCAGATGCAAAATGAGTACAGCAGCACTGAGATCTCCAGAAGACACTGGTGGATCTTGCTTCTGATGTTGTCATTTTGTTTATGGCTATGAGGAGAGACTTTTGTGAGGCTTCCCTCCTGACACAGGGAATGACCATGCAAATGGCTTCAGGGGCTGTTCAGTAAGTTCCAGAGAGCTTGGGTGTTGCAGAAACAGGAAGGGAATATTAACTTTTACAGTGCCGCCCCCCCCTAAGGATATTTTCACACATGAGGGAAACTGATCTCCCCAAAATGTAGCATGACAAAAGTGTGGCTTTCTGAAAGAGAAATACAGTATAGACTCTTTTTTTTAAACTTTCCATCCAGCATTGATCCCCAGTAATGGAAATGTGAGTAAAAGGACTTTTACACCACTATTCTTTTAGAGGATTTTCTAATTATTGCTGTCCAATTTTTGCATATGTTTAAAGAGAAGCTTTGCATATGGAGTTTCAGAGCAGTTTTCACAGATTTGTTTGCCAAGTAATGCTGACCTTTGTGAAAGGACTGCTTGAGAATTTAAAAAAAGTTAAAGAGATTTAAGTTTTAGATTAAATTTGGATTACTTAGACAAATTTGCAAAATATATCCAGGCTCAATGCCAATTCTATTAAAGTGACATTTTAGAACCCTTTAACAAACACTGAACCCAAGCTAGTTGTCTTTTCCATTCTCCTTAACCCTTCTCACATATGCTGTTCTGACTGTTGTCCCCTTTCCCTGTTGTCACACAGCTCCAAGTAGGAAACCGAGGATAAAGTCTTAAGATCTTGCCTTCTAAATGGCAGCAGCTAGTGGGGAGAATGGATCTTTGGCTCTCCATATGTTTGGAGCTTCAGCTTCCAGAAGCCCCTGTCTGCTTAAATTTTCACAAGTCATGGTTTGCTCGTTGGACTATGCCTTTCAAAATCAGAGTCCAAATCCCCTCTTAGCCATGGAAACCTACTAGGTGACCTTGGGCAAGTTACTGTCTCAGTCTCGGAGGAAGGCAGAGGCAAACCTCCTTTGAACAAATCTTGCCAAGAAAACCCCATGATAGGGTTGCCTTAGGGCCACCATAAGCCAGAAATGACTTGAAGGGACACAACAACAATAGTCCAAAAAACCTTATAAGAGGTTATGAGAGTTTTAGTCCAAAACATCTGGGCTGAAAAATTCCCACCCCTGAAATAAAGAGTGAGCTTAAAATGGCTCAGAAAGCATTTCTCTGAGAAAAGGTATGAGTTGTTCCTTCTTCCTTCAAAACACCAACACATCTTACGCCAACAACGATGGTTTTCTCTGAATGTTCCCAACTATTTTTTAAAAGCAGCTGCCAGCCATTTCCCTCTTCAGACCAGCCCAGACTGATGTTAAGTCTCTATAGGATCTTTTGGAACATACAAAATGGTGACCATGCTGAAAGGTTATACATCTGCTAAAAGGAGCACTTTCACTGGAAACAAAAACAACAACATTTTAGGGAGAAAGAAAAGAGAAAAGGATAAAGAAAGGAAAGAAGAGAGAAGAGGAAAGGAAAAAGACATTAGGATCACTCCTAATACTGAGTCTCACCCACAAGAGATTGTTGAAGCCTTTCTGGCCCACCTCGAAAAATTCAATGGAATGACTCACCCAATTTCTCTGTTTGTGAACAGGGCAGAAGCTTTTGAAACATCATTTACACACAGCTCTAATCTATTCTTGGATTTCCTCATTATTATTTTGGACTATTTGACATTATCATCTGGTGTCATAGCTGAATGAGTACTGAATTGGGTACTTCCTAGATTTAGTAAGAAGATACTGGACCTCTTGCATATTTTCCTCCTTAATGGATTTTTCTTCCTAAGAAAAAAAGACAAAACAAACACAGTAAAGCAAACATGGATTCATATGAAAGATTCTGTTGTTTGGGGGCCCTGAGAAGCTCCATGAATGTGGTAGTGGTTTGAGGCCAGTCTGGAGTATTGTGGGCTGGACTGGTCCTGAACTGATCATGATGGTCAACAATGCATCAGCCTTGCTGGCCCATTCTCTTCCATACTGCTGCCACTGCCACTGCGAGCACCACTGCTTCAGCCTTGCCATCTAAGCATCTCCCTGCAAGAGCCTGGCCAGTACCAGCACTTCTGGTGAGGTCAGAATGGGATACCCATCACACAATCAACAAAGACAGTTTTATACATATTAACATGCTTTGTGGTAGGTTATAACCTAAATGTTTAGGAAAGCTAAACCAATGAGAGGGGGAAAGAGCACTTTTTTTTCCTATTGGGAAAAAGCTATGTTGAGACATTAATTTAAATGCCATCAGTATGCCTGAATATTAATCTTTTTTGCAGTCCCCAAAGTCAGACCTTCAGTTAGCTGCTTGAAGGCAGATGCAGGGAGAAATATTATCAGGTTAAAATTGAAGGCATTAATTTTAATCAAAGGGGGCTTGTCAAATTTTTGTCTTTCCAGTGGGGAAAAGGCCTTTTATGCCTTCTTTATATGAATTCTTAATGGGAAACTTTATAAAACTCTCCTAATTTTCATCCAGGCCTCCTGTTGTATGTGATTGACTTTTGAGGATGTATGAATAACTGCACAAAAAGAATCCCCTGGGGTCCAACCAATTTATCTATCACTTTCAAACACAAGACATGTAGATTAGAGTTGCTTGCAAACTTCAAGATAAAAACCTCCATCCAAAGACACTAAGGACGCTAGGCTGGCCTTCTCCCTGCTGGCAAGGGAGAATATAGAAATAAATTACACAGTTGGATTACTATAACTGAGGGGGGGGACTGTCTCAAATATTGAGGGCAGGACACAGATCAAGGCCTCAGATGAAGAGTACAGTGGGCAGCTGAATAAGTGGACAGCTGATCCTTCAGAGTTCTCCACCAATACTAACAGAATAACTTGGTTCCAGGCCATTGGGGTTGTTTATTGGATTACACTGAATTGTTCCCAAACAGATCTTTGAGATCTGTGTCACCAGTGCTTATGTAAATGGTATGGTGAACTAGATAATGGAGAATCCCCTTTCACAGTGAAAAATTCAGTGAGTTTGAAACAGGTGCACCATGAAAGAGGGCAAAAGAAGGGTGTCAGAAATTGAGAGACAGTGAAGGAAAGGGTGAATATATTGTGGTTCCTATAACATAAGGCAGAATATAGAAATAAATTAATCAGAGAGAGTGAAGGAAAGCTTCTTAGAAAGTGAGAGAGAGTGAAGGAAGAGGTATTGGGAAACAAAAAAGATGTGGAGAAACTGGAGCATGTCCAAGGAGGGCAACTAAGATGGTGAAGGGTCTGGAAACCTTGCCCTATGAAGAACGCCTTAGGGAGCTGGGGATGTTTAGCCTGGAGAAGAGAAGGTTAAGAGGTGATATGATAGCCCTGTTTAAATATTTGAAGGGATGTCATATTGAGGAGGGAGCAAGCTTGTTTTCTGCTGCTGCAGAGACTAGAACGCGGAACAATGGATGCAAACTGCAGGAAAAGAGATTCCACCTCAACATTAGGAGGAACTTCCTGACAGTAAGGGCTGTTCGACAGTGGAACACACTCCCTCGGAGTGTAGTGGAGTCTCCTTCCTTAGGGGTCTTTAAGCAGAGGCTGGATGGCCATCTGTCAGGGATGCTTTGACTTGGAGTTCCTGCATGGCAGGGGGTTGGACTGGATGGCCCTTGTGGTCTCTTCCAACTCTATGATTCTATGATTCTATGATTCTATGATTCTATGGAGCTAAAAGGGGTGCCCCTGCTCTCTTTTAGTGGTTGTCCTACTGGCACTGCTTCATCCGTGCCATGTAGCCAATGATGGCATGTAACCAATAATAGATTAGTTTTTCCCCACCACCCCAAGAGAATGTGGTCCTTGACAGAAAAACAGTTTCTCATCCATGGTGTTTTAGGCCTGAAGCCTAAATATCCAGAGCTATCATGGAGAAGAAGAAAAGTATGAGTATATATTTCACTTCTTTGTTACATCAAACTGTTTTTGGATGACGCTTGAAACATCCTTGATAACAATCCTCTTAAGCCCTTACAACAAAACAATGGATCTGTTTTACATTTTAAACTCAGTTGGCTTTTGAAACCATTGGATAAAATATTTTCTACACTATAATCAAACCAATAGGACAAAAAATGAAGGCTATATTTTGGCACTTACTCTTGTGATGTTACATATCATATGTATGTCTGGAATGATTTCACTGTGCAGCAGGGGCTTGTTAAACTTTAATGGTGAATATTATATATTTCAGTCTACTCCAAGCTACACTATCCAATGATTTCAGACAGCGATTTCCTCAAGAATCACCCCATAGTCTTTCTCTGAGACTGGAAAGAATGTTATTGTCTGGTCTTAAGCTTTATCCTCTGCAGGGATCTCAGCTATCTCAATAATGATTCACTGTGCAATTATAAACCTTGCAAAACTCAAAGACAAATTGTACCTTTTTTTGCTGCTGTTCAAATATGAAACCTATTAAAACAGCTCTGTAAATTAGAATCACAGAATTTGAAGGTACTTCCATGTCCATCTGGTCCACCCTGTGTTATCAGGAACACTCCTAAAGCACTCCTGAAAGGTGGTTATCTAACGTCTCTTTAATTACCTTAAATAAAGCGGTGTCAGTGCCAACATCATTTGTTGTTGCTGTGTGCCTTTGAGTCAATTCTGACTTATGGCAACCCTAAGGTGACTCTACAATGGGATTTTCTTGGCAGGATTTTTTCATAGGGGATTTGCCTTGGCCCTCCTCTGAGGCTGAGATAATGTGAATTGCCAAAGGTCCATCTGTAGGTTTCTATGGCCAAGCAGGGTTTTGGACCCTGGTCTTCCAGAGTCCTAGGCCAACACTCAAACCACATTGGTTTTCAGACCAGCATTATATTGGTCAGAAACATTACAGAGCTCAGAAAGAGTTCAGATATGTAATCTTTGTATTACAGTTCTCAGAAAAGTTGGGGGGGGGGGTTGGACATTAGTGCTCAGAAAAATTATTTGTTTAGACTGTAACAATTAGAATCCTCCTGCCAACATGATGGGTGAAATCCTGTTGGTTAATCCCAACTACAGCAAACTCATTGAATCAACTGTTGAATGGTGAGTCAACACATATTTAAACACAACTGATTCAACATCTCTGCTCTTGTTGGAACTAACAATAAGATTTAAGACAGCCTATGGCCATGCTGGCTGGGGATACTGGGACTTAGAATTAGATTCTAGAAAGGCAAATTTTCTCATGTCTGATATTTAAGCCTCCAGGAAAGACAACAATATTCCTAGAAAATGACACTAGTATGACACTTTCTGTGCCTCAAAAAAAATTTTTTTTTTCCTAATCTCTGCCTTCATGTAAGAGATATCCTTTTCTTATAGAATTTCCTCACTTAGGATCTCATCACACAGGAGGCAAAGTGTCCAAATCCCATGGATAAAGTGGAATTAAATCCTGGGAATATCCTGCAAAAGTGGATTGTTTTCAGACAAGTTGGTCTAACAGAGCATTAACCCAACATTAACCCAAGCAGAAAGTTGGCAAAATTAGCCGCTTTTTACTTTCAGGATAAGCATGGTGCTTTTCTTCAATCCCCCTTCCTTCTGTCAAGAGAAAAAAAACAACAACAATTCTGATGATAAATATTGCTGATAGCCCAGTCTGTAAGCCCACCTTATGAGCCAGGAGCTACATCAAGCAAAGGAGATCTGTTTAGCTGCTAATAGAGGCACAAAGTGGATGATGTTCCCAGCCCCTTTCCAAGAGCAAGCAAGGCTGCAACAAGGAATTGTGAGGGGCTATGGCTTTTTATTGTTTTAGCTTCACTCACTGGTGGAAGGGTGCTTAAAACATCCTTCTCTTTATACCCCAGTTAGCATCTGAACAGATTTCCTTCATTAAGTTGGCTGCTGGCTGTTACGGTTCACTGTGGGGCTGTTGGCTGTTAAGGATGGCATTTACAATTGTGCAAATAGTGCTATACCTGAAACTGCAATACAGAATGCCACCTGATGTCTTTGCCTGCTGTAAATCAATAACAAATTGATTCTGGATTCAGCAGGATGCAGCCATGACAGCTAAAAGTAGACTCACAGCACTATAGCTGTACAGTGTGAAACAGACCTAGTAGTATTTGACTGTGAGCAACATATGAGGTTTCCTATTTATCATCAGCCAAACAAATAATTCACAGTCCTAAGGCACCTGAATCCCAATTAGAAAATAATGTTCATTTTTTTAATTTTTAGATTTAAGAACCAGCCACCCCAGAAGGAGGCAAGGAAAAATCTGTTAAAATCTGGATATTTATTTCAGCTCTGGTGCACAATATTTCTTGTAAGATGACATCTCATCTTTGGATACTAGCCAATATTTGCAAACAGATCAGCGAAACAGATAGGAAAGATCTGTTCCACACAATGGTTATCTAAACTGTAGACTAACAGAAACTCAGTGGGGGGTCAGATTGGATTATTTGAGGTCCACTAAACACTTGAAATACATTTCTGTAAAGTTCATCATCATCCTTAATCAAGAGGAACGAAAGCCAAGGCAGCATTTCTTCAAATCACAGGATGTTCCTTTCAATTCATTCCACAATTTCTACTGAGCTCTACCTTCTGGAGTGATGAGACAGCAAGTTTATTTGCTATGATAGCAAATTTTATTTCCCTTTAGACATAACAAAAGCTGTAAGGACATGAAAATAATTTAGTTTACTTAACCGAACCTTTCTTTTTCCCTCACCTTGCATTGTGTTTCTTCCCAGTTGGAATTCTCTGCTGATTTTACTGTATGTTTCCTTGATTTTCCTTGCTTTTCCTGATGTGCATGGTATTTATTAATGTATGTATTTTTATACATTTTTCGTATTTGATGCATTTTCCCTATTGGTTGCCTATCCTGTGCATTTTTTAAAACAATGCAATTTTTGTTGTGTGTGTTCATCTAAATATACAGTGGAACCTTAATATCCAATGGGGTTTGGTTCCAGGGCCCTCCATGGATACTAAAATCTGTGAATGTTCAAGTCCCATTAAATAAAATGATTTAGTAAAATGGCGGCCCTTGTATAAAATGGCAAAAACCAAACTTTGCTTTTTGGAATGTAGATATATATATTTAATATTATCAAGCCGTGGATAGTTGAATCCATGAATAAAGAATCATGGATATGGAGGGATGGTTGTACTTCAAAAAGCAAAAAAAGAGAAAATAAACTACAGTATTTCCTCCTGATAATGGGAAACCAAAAGACACTTTAAGTCTCAGTTTTCCTTCTCCTTGTCATTGGAATTGACTGGGATTGTTCAGTTGCTGGGCCAGTGCCCAGACCCTGTAATGGGCTGGCTGGGAGGGCAATAAACTGAAGCTGAGTCCTGATAAGATGGATGCTGATAAGCTGGAGGGTCTGTGCATTGATGGTTCTAGGATCTGAAAAGTGAGTAAACTACCTGCCCTGGATGGGTTTCTGTTCTTCCTGAGAGAGCAGGTCACTGGCTCTTTGGTTTAATAACAGAAATGAGCACCGTTCCCTACAGTCAGTTACGACAGGGACTACCTTTAGCTTTACATTTTTAAATCTAGGTAACTGTTGCATATTCACAATTGCTACTCAGTCATTATTTTGACACTATTGCTATGCGAGTAACTTCCCCCCTCAACCTACTTTAATGAGCATCAGGGAAGAAAAGGGTCCACTCTACCAGTGATCAGAGCACTATTGTGACATTTCTATCATGTTTTGGAGCTAGGGGGTAGGTGGGCCAGGAGAGGTTACTTGGTTAAATATACAGGCATACATCAGTTGACGAAGTACATATGTTCCTGGACATCATTTCATTAGGAGAAAGTTTGGTGCCGGAGGCAGAAATAACAGGGAACTAATAGAGCTAGGTTCCTACAGCAAAAAAGAGAAGAACAGTTTGACATGTCTCAGCAATTATTTTATTCTACAACTACTAATATGCACGTATGAAACAATCCAGTCAATCCAGTTTTCTTATGATTTCCATTTTGGTGACCATATTTATACATCTATGTTTGTTTGTTTTTAACATGATGGGGGTAGCTCATGTGGCAAGTTAATCTGCATTTCCCTTTTCTCTCCTTTTTGCTTTTTATGTATATCCAGTAAAAAAAACAACAAAAAAAACCAGAGAAAACTCCTGCTTACTTGTTGCAGACAGACACACAAAGCTATAGTAGGATCCGCTAGCATAGAATCCTCCTTATTCTCTGCTCAAGCTTCATTGTGTTGCTTACTATAGATAACTTGATACTGAAAAACTGTTTGTTCATCTAGTCCTTAACCATCTTCCCAGTTCCAATGCTGCTAACTCATTCTCCTGCTGAGGATGAGGCAGAAAAAGAGTCTGGGGGCATAAAATATTGTAAAAAGGAGCTTCTTTGCCAGAGGCTTTGTTAACTGGGGTATCCCTGTGCTAAGGAAATGGTGTAGAATGTAGGCCTTTATTATTAATTAATTAATTAATTAAAAATGAACGTCCCATAAATGCTGCCAGAATTTATAACTACATGATTAACAGTTTGAAATTCTCTAACTTCTAATGCTCAGGCACATTATGACTGTGTGTCATTTCTTGGAGAAATTGTTCTCCAGCTGGATTGTAAAATATGTGCAACATTCAGAGCTGGCAAGAAATTCTCAGAACAGCTTTCCTGGAATCTAAGAGGGTAACCAGATGAGGGTATTATCAAATAAAGGGTGCTTCGTAGCTGGAAGTTCATGCTTTCTTTTTGGAAATCTAAATGATGGTCTTCTTGGTCCAACTCTTTCAGCTTCATTTCCCATCATCAATCATCATAGGGTTGTTGTTGTTGTTGTTGTTTTAATTTCACAATTTAAAATAAAATGGACTGATCCTATGCCAGCTGTATAGAGGAGGGTAGTGACCTCCGCAAACAAGATTACTGAAGATTTCCATACCTGGCAGAATTGCTGGTAACTCATCCCTCAAACATCCCTCAAACTTGGAGGAAGCACATGTGTGTGAATGCCTAGTGCACTTTCTCAGTCGTCATGGAATCATAACTCCCTCTAGCATCCCTGAATCGTTCCAGGGGAGCAAATTTCCTCTGAATACAAAGTTCCCCTCCATAAACCAAATTTCCCTTTGTAACCAAATTTTCAGCTTTGCAGTTGAGCCTATAGAAATACAGTTTAGGCACCTAAAGAAAAGACTCAGACAAAGTTACCAAGGGAATGTGAAAAGAGAATATAGAGGAACTCCGATATTGAACAATTTTCACTGCCTCACTCTCTGCAGTGTGGGTAATTTGGGGACTGAAGTAAAATTTCATGGGGGGGGGGATAATAGTTATTTGGAGGGGCAATGCCCTCATTTTGCCCCTCTCTCGTAGTTATACTATGATGTTGTTTCTTCATTTCTTCATCCATGAGATATCACTTTCAGCATCTGATGAGTGTGGCTATGAGACGGGGTCTCATTTCTTCTTCCTTGCATTCAGCATTATGATTTCCAATGTCCTAACAGGAATGATCGGGTGTGTGTGTGGAGGGGGCAATGTCAATGACATGGAAGCCCCCTTATGGTGGTATGCAGCATGATGGCTCCCCCAGTTCAGAACTCATGGCACTTGTAAACACCACCATTATAAACATAGATCTCATCTGCACTGCAGAAAAAAATGCAATTTGATACCCTTTTAACTGCCATGGTTCAATGCTATGGAATTCTGAGATTTGTAGTTTGTTGTGGTACCGGAGCTCTTTGACAGAGGAGGCTAAATATCTCACAGAACTACAAATCCCAGAAATCTATAGCATTTTACCTTGACATGATTCTGATATGAATGGGGGTCTCAGCACATAATGCCATTTATCTGTGTCTGGCTATGGGGCACACACACTTCTAAGAGCAATCCTCTGCACTCTCTATAAGCCACAGAATGGCCATTCAGAGGGGCTACTGGAACAACATGTTGGGGAGGGGGCTTAACTGTTGTGCAGGGTGGGGAAAAATACCAGCAAGAAGAGATATATAGAGAGAGACAATTTCTGTTTATGCTCATGTGCATTATTAACAGGATGCTGGTCTCTGACTTTGGAGATCTCAGTTTCAAACTAGAGATGTAAAAATACTTGTAAATATTTTTGTTCCCCACAAGAAAGCATATCTCCCCACATTGAGATATCCCTTTAAGAAAGTGGTCAAACGCCATGTGATTATTCACATTTTCAGACTTTCTTGTGAAAAATTTTCACAAAAAAAGATTAGTTTTGCAAAAGAAACAATGTAGGTAGGGTTTTGTTTTGTTTATTTGTTTACAAAATACCTTTTTCTACATAAAATATTTTTCTGTGTAAAATCCAATCTTCTCAACTGATTTTTTTTTTACTAAAGAGTCCAGCAATGTGATTAATCTTCCAAAATGGACAAAAATTATAATAATCTCCCTAGTGGGAGCCAGCATGGTGTAGTGCTTTGAGCCTCGGAGACTCTACTATGAATCTGGAGGCCAGGGTTGACACCCACTACCCAGTTACACTCTTTCAGCCTCACAGGAAGGCAACGCAAACCTCCTCTGAACAAATCTTGCCAAGAAAACCCCATGATACCTTAGCAGAAGAGTCGCCATAAGTGGGAAATGACTTTAAGGCAAACAACAACAAAAGAAGGGGGAGAAATAATTTGAAATGAGTTATTCCTGCATGTGAGAATTAAATAAGCAAAAAAAGTACATCCCCCGTTTAAATCCACATTATCTCATTCAATATCTCTTAACCTTATCTGCCTCATGCAGCTGTTCAGCAGATTGGGGGGAGTAGGAAGAACCATGCATGCCATTTTGAGATCCTTGGAGTAAACATAATATACATATTCAATAAAACAGCAATCCCAGTTTTGCTGACGACATACTGTCAAGGAATTAGGAGATTTCATAGCACTGAACTAACCTATTTGTAATGGATATGCAGTTCCTATTAATTCATTTTTTGTGTTACTTGAGGGAATGTGAGAGGGAAGGTTATGTGAAGTCTGACAGCATTTAAACACAGTGCCAGATGAATTCTCTAAAGAGCAAATTTCTGCCTCTGAGGAATCCTATATGAGCATGATGATGGACATATAAAATGAGCCAGATGTTGCAAAATCATGAGCAGACCAGGAATGCAGTTTGACTGGCAAAACAAACAACAAAACCTGAGCATACAGTTTTGCTGTCACCTGCTTATCTTGAAAGTAAACTGCAGGAATTTCCATTGGGATAGCCATCTAAATATGTATTGAGAAACCAGTGGGAGAATATTTCAATTTCCCAGGATATCCTTATGACCTTAAACTGGCCATTTTGTAAGAAAGGGGCTTCTCAGGGAATCAGCAATGTAAAACTGCCAATTTATAACTTTGTAAAAAGTTCAATTCTGTCACCCTTTTTCAGAACAGAGATAATGGGGCTTTGTACCACTGTTTGTGATAATTAGCCTACCAGTACAAAAAATATTTGTATTATCATCAATATTGGCTTGTGAGTGCTCTTACATATTTTTAAGCATTAACGCAATGTCCACAGCCATCATTTTCATCCTTCATTTTACTCCACTCACAATTCTAGATGCACCCACACAGATCTAACTATGCCAGTGTAGGACAATGCTTTATGCATTTGATGAAGTGGATCTGGAAACTATAACTCAAAAAAGAAACGTTTCCAGGCTGTGTTCTCGATACACACGGAAGCCAAAGA
Source organism: Urosaurus nigricauda (assembly GCA_034509955.1). Lineage (NCBI taxonomy): Eukaryota > Metazoa > Chordata > Lepidosauria > Squamata > Phrynosomatidae > Urosaurus > Urosaurus nigricauda. The sequence continues at coordinate 350,444,472 of JAOEGL010000001.1, read as the reverse complement.
AACATAGACAGTGCTATTTGGAAACCAAACCACAGAACATATGCTAGAATGTACTTCAGTGCCAGAGGATCCCTCAGCAGATAGGATCGATGGAAACTTTGAAGGCAAGAAGTCCAAAATCACCAGGCATTTGGCCTTTTCGCTGGGTTCCAACTTTGTTATCTTTCCTAAAGGCCATGGCTAGATAATTCTTGGGGGAAAGCAGCAAAGACAGATTTGCATTATCATGCCTAGAAAATAAAACTAAATTTAAGAAAGAAATGGGATCTCTAAAGATAATGGCAGATTTGACTTTATTTTAAGTTGACTTTTATGGCACCCTGGAAGAAAATCTAACAAAATCTGGCAGGTAATATGGCAGAAAAATTAAACTTTCTTCCATGAAAACTTAGATGAATAAGACAAAGATAAATAGCTTGGCAGTTTTGTTATTTCATCACAGCCCCTCCAGTACAATTTGCAGCTTATTTCCCCCTAATGGGATGCAAATGTTACTGTCACTCTTTTCGCTTTGCCTCATTGAGGCAAGAAACATCATTCTGTGTAAAACTTACTTAAAATTTAACAAGTTTATTATGCAGTATCAAAGCAAAAACTGAGAGAGATTGTACAAAATATGCTTGTATGCTTACAAATCAGTTACCTGTTAATACTAGAATGCCTGTGATTGTCCAGGTCAGAGAATCAAATGGGTTATTTCCTTGTTACATCCTCCTCCACATTCTATTCACCCAAATGTTTTTAAAGAAGCTATCACCATTGAAGCCTTGTCTAAAAAAACCTGTTCCTGAATAGGTTGGGCGAAGACTGTGAACTTGAACTGTCCTAGTTCCATCTTACATATGGGATTTTTAGTTTGGTGAGGCATTTAGAATTCCCAAGAGGCTATGCTGATAGTGGCAGTGCTACAGGTAGGGTTTCCCATGCTGGATATGCTTTTGCTGAAGAGCTAGATAAAATGTGACAAACAACTGCTGGGCAGAAGCAGAGAGGGGGAAGGATGACACTGGAAGAGGATCTCTCAGAGACAATGGGAGCTAACCATAGCTAACCACTCCTAGAGACGTCTACCTTGAAAGTTCTATGATAAGTTCTATGATAAGATAATCCAAAATGTAACAAAAGATAGTGCCAGAAAATGGGATTCCCAGGCTGGAAGGCACTCAAAAAGTTATTAGAGAAGAGCAAAGGATGACAACTACAAGCAGTGTTTTGGCTAATGATCCACCTGGAATCATGTTGACAGTATCCAGCTGTTGATGTGCTCAGAGATGAAAGGAAAGTCTGAAGCTGCACATCTCATATTAGAGGAACATAAAAGTTGAGAAGCACGAATTGGAGAAACTAGACATTGCAAAACAAGAAATGCAGTATTTGGAGAGAGTGAGCTAAAATGGGCATGAATGGGATAATGTTTTAATCAGGAAATGAACATCTAAGAAGAAATCTTACCTAAAATCTTACCTTAACCATCTTACCCAGGAGGGAGTGAAGGGATCAGGCCTGGCCTCTAGTAGAAGAGCTCTCTCTCCTACACCATCTTCCCCAGGAGGGAGTGAAAGGACAGGCCAAACTCCATAGGGCCTGTCATGGATTAAGAAGCAGAGCCCCCCCCTCCATGCCATCTGCCTTGGTCCGGGCATCAGAGGGAGAGAAGAACTTTTGGACCTGATCCCATTCCCCACCACCATTTTCTTCTCCTTTTGTGTCTGTCTTCTTAGAATGTAAGCCTGAGGGCAGGGAACCATCTAGTTGAAATAATGATTGTAAGCCACTCTGATAGCTTTTAGAGCTGAAGAGTGGGGTATAAATAAATAAATAAATAAATAAATAAATATGAGGTGGCTTAATAGTGAAAAGATGTAGATGTAACAAAATCAGTACAAGGATATAATGCAAACTCTGACTGAATAATATCAATAAGACTTCAGGGAAACCATAACCATATAACCATAATCCAAGTTCATGTTCCAACTACAGAGGTAGAAGAGGAAGAAATTGAAAGATTCTACCTTGCAGTCCAGGAGGAAATTAATCATATACCAAAAAATATGCAAAATGGAATGTAAAAATAGGAGGAAAAAACAGAACCAAACACTGAAAGAGAATATGGCCTAGGATTTTCCTTCTTCCTCCACAATATACTTCAGTTGTTACAAATTGAGTTCAAAGTGCAAAAGTAGCTTGTTCTCAATTAGCTCAGCAGTGGGAGAGGTTCAGCCCTTTCCAGTATGTTCAGGCAAAAGCAACTGTTATGGTTTCACCTAGCTTGTATGTTCTTCCTCATTATTAAATTCAGCTATTTTGAACACAGATATTGCGTTACCATGTGTGTCCTGGTTTTCATCTGTGAAATTATGGTGGCTACAATAGTACTACATTGGAGTTTATTGCACTGCTTTCCCCCATCCTTTCCTCTTGAGCTAGGCACAGGATGAAAACTTTTAAACATGGATTTTATCTCATGCCTCCATTTTCAAGCAAGAGGTATCCTGTACCCAGTCATGGAATCCTGTACCCTATCCGGGCTTCTCCTGGACCTTGCAAAGAACAGGAAAATGTCATTCTTTCAAAATGTGCAGAAGAAATCAGGATCAGGTATGGGATGCCATGATCAGGTACAGGATGCCTCCTGCCTGGGCATTGAGGCATGCAATAAAATCTGCTTTTAAAAGTGTTCATCCCATGCCAAGCTCAGGAGGAAAGGATGGGAAAAGGCAGTGTGAGAAACTCCATAAATAGTAGCTTACATTACACCTGTATTATTATACCAGAATTAATCGTGGCTGTGACCAAAATTTTACATGTCAAGAATTCTCTTTTGATTTCTGTTTTAAAAATATCCCTTATGACTTTCCTTGTCCAATTATCTCTTTTTAAAGCCGTTCTGAAAATATTATAAATAATGTTTGCTTTTACTCCCATCTGTTGTTTGCCACAGATATACACTCTCTATTGATTTTCTTCCCCTCACTGGATCAGTAATGCTTTTGACTCTTAAAAGGAAAGCAATTTTCTACCCTGAAAGATAAGGAACTATTTCTACAAGCCTCCTCTGAAGCATATTAATTCACAATCGTATACATTTTTAAAATGTGGGTTCTTTAAATATCTCCCACTATACAGAAACACACCACTGTTCTTTCTAGGAAAGTAATACTTAAATCCTAAATTGTTAATAATTTATAATAAGATATCTTTTTTAAAAAAATAATTTTTATTCATTTTTCAAAGGAGAAAGAAAAAAAGAAAGAAAGAAAAGAAAAAAATAAAGAAAAAATAAAAAGAAATACATAACATACAAATCAGAGTCAAGGACATGATATACAAAATGTACCATTATTATATACATTATTATATACATAATGGAAATATCAGTAAGAACATAAGAGTATAAGGAGAACATAACATTTTTCCCCTTTTCTTTTTCATTTCCCCCCGTTTCGTACATATATCATACATTGCATTTGTCTTATGGTATTATTTATTGTTTTCCCAATATCCATATATATATATATGTGTGTGTGTGTGTGTGTGTGTGTGAATTCAATTGATTTTGAGGGGAGACAACTCTTATCTTCAAAATCTTGTATAGTTTTTCCAGCCGCATACATCGTTAGTCTGTCCATTGTGTAAAATTCCTGTGTTTTAAGTTTCCACTCTATAAATATTTGGAGTTTTCTTTTCACCCCCCCAATATTTAGCTAATGTTATTTGCGCCGCCAAAATCATATATAAGATGACACTTATTGTTCTTTGTGACATATTTTTTTCTTGGACTACTCCTATTTTATTTAACAGGAAAAGTTTTGGTGTTAGTGGGATTTTGATTTTTAAGGCATTTTGCATTTCTGCGTGAATTTTTTTCCAGAATGCTTTGATGATTTTACACTGCCACCATACATGATACATTGTATCCCTCATTTCCTTACACTTCCAGCATAATCCATTACAGTTATTCATTTTCACTAACCTAGATGGGGTTAGGTACCATCTGTAAAAAAATCTTTAGATAATTTTCTTCAAGAGTATTACAATGGGTAAATTTTTGGTTGTTTTTCCAAGATTGTTCCCATGCTTCCATGGGTATTGTCCTTCCTATATTTTTCATCCATGTTATCATGGATTCTTTTACTATTTCTTCCGCTAGTTCAATTTCCAAAAGTTTAGCCTAAATTCTTTTTATAAATCCTTTGTTTCCTTTCCTTATAATTTTTTCTACTTCTGTCCAGATCTTTTCTATTCCTTGGGTTCTTTCATCTTTTTTAAATCCTTCCTTTAGTTGTATATATTGGAACCAATGAATTATCTTGCCTTCTTGTTCTAATTGTACTTTTTGTTTTATTTTATTCCCTTCTTGTGTTTCCTCTAGTATATCTTCGTATGTTAACCAGTTTACTTTAGTTGGGTGTTCGTTCCTGAAAAAAGCATTTTGGAAATTTTGTGTAAAATTGCTTCTTATATATATTTTTTCCATACTCTGTAGAGAGATTTCCTGATTAGATGGGTGTTAAATTCTTTATCAATATTAGTGTAATCGTAATTTAGATATGCATGCCATCCCTTTTGCAATCCGTTTTGTTCTGTTTTAAGAAGTTTATTATTACTTAGCATAATCCAGTCTTTAATCCACAATAAAGAAAATGCATTGTAGTATAGTTCCAGATTTGGTAGGCCAGCTCCTCCTTTTTCTTTTCTATCTTGTAACACTTTCATTTTGATTCTTGGCTTCCTTCCCTGCCAGATAAATTCTGACAGGTCCTGTTGCCAATTTTAAAGGGTTGTTTACTCATTATTATTGGAATTGTTTGGAAAAGGTACAGCATTTTTGGAAGTACACACATTTGTACGGTTGCTACTCTGCCTAGAAGTGACAATTGCTTATTGTTCCAGTTTTCTAGATCTATATCCCTAGTGCCTTCCCCTCATGCCTGGCTTTTTTGGTGTGCCCAAATCTGCATCTAAATTGCAGAATGAATTCAGTTTGACACCACTTTAACTGCCATGGATCAGTGCTATGGAATTCTGGGATTTGTAGTTTTGTGCACTATTTAAGCTTCACTGTTAGAGAGCTCTGGTGCTCCAACAAACTACAAATCCCAGGATTCCCTAGGATGGAGCCGTGACAGTTAAAGTGGTGTCAAACTGCATTCATTCTGCAGTGTGGCAGCTACCTATGTTGTACATAAAACTCTTTCAAGTGGATGCAACCCTCTTACGATACCCTCTATTCAGTCACTGTTGAATGACAACAACAAGACGAAGTGTACTTGACAAAAGCCACTCTCTTTCAAGTGACTTTAGGATTGTGCTCATTTCTTGGTTAGCGTTAAATATTGGACTGGAGGGAAGGATTGCCAGCTAAAGCTGTGTTTCCAGGTCTTTAACTTCAATTGATGTTCCCCCTCCTGCTGTGTGTAGATAATCTGAGTGGTCATGACCTACATGGAGTAATCATTCAGCTGAATTCTTAGCTGTGCCCCCCAGTTTAAGTTCAAATCCTTCACTGATTGCAAAACAGTTCTGTGAGTTATCAGACTTAGGTTTAATCTTCAAGAAGCAGAAGTAGTTGATAGATTCCAAACCTTTCTGTTCATAGTGTTCTTTCACCTAATTCAGAAGAGAACTGGCACATAACAGTCACTTGTTCATTTTAGTGCCTGATGTAGTTGTTTGGTTCATTACACAAGCATCTGAAAACAACCGAAGATTGAAAGCACATTTATTTTTATTTTTTATCTATTGTAGGTATTTTAATATTGCCTTTCAGTAATGTTCCCAAAGGGGCTTATATGATAAAATGCAATAAAACAATTAAAATGCAATTGAAAATAAGAATAATACACAAAAAAGGCACCAGATATACATACCTATACAAGTTAGCAAGATTAAATTTGTTTCTGAGAAGCTAGGGAAAATGCAAAGAGTTTTATCTGGCAGAGGAAAAAGACAATATGTGGGGGAAAACCTTGAGTCCTTGGGCCAGATCCAGCACTCTGCTGTTCCCCAGATGATCTCTTCTCCATGACACCATAATGTGGTGAAGGTCTTTTTAGCTTTTCTGTAGGATTTTTCCTCATTCTAAAAGGCTGAAATGCCTCTCCTAAAGGTTTATGCATAGACAATAAGAGCTTTAAGCAACTCATTGGTCCCACACTTTTGCTTTTGGGGTTGCCCACCATTGAAATGCAGCATTTAAAAAAAAAAAACCAACTTCCTTCGGAATGAATTTGGCCTTTGGACTGTAAGGGGTTCTGTATCCTTCCACTGGACCAGGCTGGAAACACCCCAAAGCCTAGAGAGCTTTATCACCCCATTTCCAACAACTCCGGAGCACCAATGGATTTGAGTGCATTGTCAAAACTGTCATTTTGGACGCCCAAAAGTGATGATCCATCAGGTCTGGTCACCTTTTGGCTTGCTCTATTTATTTGTTTGCTGTTTGAGGACAGGTTCTTCCCCCTGCCAATTTTATTCTTATAGCTCTACAATTTTTTTTTAACCATTTTAACATGCGGTGAGTGTTTCTTGGCTGATAACCTGAGTGTTTGTTTTGTTATATTTGTCTTTGCCCCAATAATTGCGTATAAGATTGGAACCTAGATTGCTCTCTATTCCAGACTGTCGAAATAAGTTTTTTTTAATGCAAGAAAACACATCCACTAGCCCGAGAGATAACTGCAGAGTACTAAAAAGATATTGGACCAGACATTTTCAGCCCACATCCTTCTTAAAGAAACAAGCAAGGGAATTTTGGCTCTAAATTAGTCATAAGAGTTTATTCTCTCTCCTACTACCCTATTTGGCTGACTGAGTTTCTACTGTGTTACAGCCGTTCACTGCCAAAGGAGATCAAAGGGTTTTGGCACTGAAAAACCATTCAGGGAAATAAGTGGATCAACAAGTACATCATGAGTCATGTTGATTTATGTTCTACGCATGTTTGTTTTTGGAGGCTATTAAGCAAAGAAAAAATGATAACAGGCTACAGTACATCTATCACTGTAAGGAACTGCACACCATGGTAAGCACACAATTCTCAACACTATTCATCATTGCCATTGGAGCATTCACAAAACCTGAATTAAGTTTTCAAAAAGGGACCTCTCTTGTATCATTTCACTTGAAAGGATGAGCTTTCTTTTCTTCTTTTTTTAAAATCACACATTCCTATTGAGCATTTAAAGCCAAGGTTTTCAATGAATGAAACTGTAACCATCAGTGGAAGTTGAAATAAATCTGTCTGACTGCCTTTCCTAAATATATTTTTGTGGTTGCTTCAGTAGGTGATCTCATCTAGTCAAGAACTCTTCTGTGAGAAGGCTGATAGGAAGGAACTACAACAGAAAGTTGTAGCATGGAGTGCCCACTTTTTTCTATGCTACCCTCATTTTCTGTCCCACCTTGCACTGACCCTGGATTTCCAGTCAGTCCGTCAGTAGCACATAGCCAATAGCCAACTTCAGGCATCACTGGAGAAACTCTATGAGCCACAATTCTACTATGTGTTCCTATCATATGAATCTACATTCATATAGTTACACCGTGGTTGCTCTGCACTATTCCTCTGCCAGTATGCCTGCTTATCATTTGATAGTGCTGTAAGGAATAGACAGTGGCTATTTCTGCAAACCCTGTGAATAAAATGGCCCACTGAAGACACGGAAAAATAGTTACACACCATCCAAGAATGCATGGCTGCATCCTGTTGGTTAGTCACAAATTGATTAGTTCCACTGAATACTTTGTTGAATAGTGGGTTGATGTGGGTAAATCCAAATGATTCAATGGCACTACTGTAGTACAGTCACGACTAACAGTAGGATTTCATTACATGTGAAATGGTTACATTCATGGAACTCAATGTATGCAACTATGACCATTTCACAACAGCCAAAAAAAGTGTAGAGGAATTTACACATATGTTATCAGCATAGAGGAATTTGCATGTACATCATAGTGTAGTGTTTTGACTGCTGGATTAGGACACCAAAAGACCAGGATTTCAATCCCTGCTCAGCTCTCTCAGTCTCAGAGAAAGGCAATGTCAAACTTCCTCTGAATAAATCTTGTAAAGAAAACTCTATAACAGACTCACCTTAGGATATCCAAAAACCAGAAAGTAGTCAAAGGAACACAACAACAGCAGCAGCAGCAGCAACAACAACAACAACAGACACCAACAGAATTCCAGACCTTCTGTTTCTCCATTTCAGTGCCACTGTTTGGCAGTACAAGCAACAGCTTGAACACCACAAATAATAGGGACATAAATTTTGTCAGCATCAAGAACAAGAAACACAGAGAAAATCTTGATGCTTAATGGTTCAAGTGAGTAGTTCTCATTTGCCACTAAAGTCCAAATGTATCCATTTATTTCCTGTGTAACCAACCAAAAACATTCATTCCCCTGGGAAAAATTGCAATACTAAGTGTGCAAATGTTTGGGGGGGGGGAGGATTGTCCCTGCTCTCTCCTTTACATTGGGCTTCACAAAAAGGGATTTTCCAGTGGATGTAAGGTCTCCATGTCAGAATATACCTTGGAGATGTTCTACTTAATAAACACATAACAAAGAAAAAATGGATGTTTTTTTTTTGTTGTTTCAAATAAATTGAACCATTCTGTCCTGGATACTTTTTAACAATGAAATTAAAACAAGTGTCATGGTGATATACCTAAATGAATTGAAAAGGCATGATTTAGCATTACAGGGAGGGGAGCAAATGATGGATGGCATTGTCCCCTAAATAAAAAGTCTAGCCTCCCTGTGAAATTTTCCTTCAGTCCTAAAAGGTTTAGCCTTGTAGTAATTTAAAACTTCAGTTGGGCATTAAAAAATACTGTTTAGGTATTCAAAGGAAAAGATATGGTACACTCCTGAAAACCCACAACACTAATACTTCACAAACCCACTAAAACTTTGTACATATATATGAAATAAATTGTCAATTTATTGATTCTCACTTTATTGATTTATTTTTTGGATTTTTATCTTACCTTTCTCCTAAAATGGGATCCAAGGCAGCTTACAGTAGTTTAAAGAGGACAGAACTAAAACATTAATTACGATTTTTAAAAAATTAAATAATATTAATATTAAACATAACAGTTAAAAACAAAGCATAGTGATACCATTTTTTTTAAAAAAGTAAAAACATTAAAGTATTAAAAACAGCACACCAAGTACACACACACACACACACACACACACACTACTTAAGTAAAATTCACACAGCAATTGTGACACATGTCCTGGCATCATGTAGGCAGTCAATGCTTCATCAAAGGAAGGCAGAAATAGCAATCCTGGCTTTGAAAGCAACATATTTGAAGGAATTTCACATGGGCAGTTTTTCTGCATGTTTGCAGAGAAATGATAACACATTAGATATTATTAACACTTCAGAGCAATATAATAGGATGACTTGTACAAAGAGCATTTAATTCCCAGTCACTGTTTACACAGCTATTTTGCATGTGGAAAATACTGTATTTTCCATTGTTTTGCCTTTTGAAAGCTTCATACCATTCTCTAGCTTTAAACTTATTAAATGAAGGCTATTTTTGTCATCATCTATAGATATTTTTCCCCAGAGAAACTACTTTTATATGGGCCCAACATTTCCATGTTAACAACTTGGGATGGTGTTGGAAATTTTTAAAGCTTTGGATTTCCTTTACATGTGAGATTTTATTGGTGCGTAAGAAATGATGGTTTATTGGGAGTAAATAACCATTATATAAGAAAACCCCTATTCCATGTGGAAAAAATACAAAAGGTATATAAGTGAAGGCATACCTGTTTGGGCATCTCCCAATGAAGCATTGTACAAAAGTGATCCCTGGCTAAATGAAGCATGGTGGACATATAATAATTTGTTAAAACAAAATGGGAAAGAGACTGTATTAAAAACTTTGGAGGAAACTAGAAAAGATGGGGGACAGTGTAGTTGGTTTTTCTACTGGCAGATATGGCAAAGATACTATTTAAATAAAAAAATAGTCGGGATAGACATCAATAATTTGGAATTAAGTACTGAATTAAGCACAGGTATAGGTTCTTTGGTATCTAATGTACAAAATCTTATTGAAATATGAAATGGAAAAGGATGTTGTGAAAGATAACATGGTTCAGTGGGCCAAGAATTTAAGTCATAACATAGATTTGGAAAAATGGGAAATTACTTGGAAACACAGATTAAAGCATACAGCAAGTCAGGCAGTGAGAGACAACTATTACAAAATGTTCTTTAGGTGGTATGTTACCCCTGAAAAACTGCACAAAATTTCAAATAAATATTCTGACCATTGCTGGAAATGTGAAAAAGAGAAGGGAACATTTTTCCATCTTTGGTGGTCTTGTGTGGAAGTAAAAAAATATTGGCAAGCAGTTCATAAAGAAATGTGTAAAATGTTAGAGATAAAATTGATATTTGTTCTGGAATTGTTGCTACTGAATATTATTGACAAAGGACTGGAAAAATCATATGGCAGATTGATCTTTTATTTAATATCAACAGCCAGAATGACCCTGGCAAAAACTTGGAAACAACCTCGAATACCAGATACAGAAGAATGGATAAAGAAACTATTCAACATGATAGAATCAGACAGACTGACTAGAATCTTGTGTAAACAAAATACAGATAAAATCTCAAAGGATTGGAACAATGTACTTAGCTATATTAAGCAAGAATGGGATATAAAATATGTTCTTTGTTAAAAAAAATTACAAGTTATATATATATTTAAGATTAAATATCGTACTCCTTTTTTATATCTATTCCCTATCCTTTTAATAGAGGTTATGATATGCACTTAAGGATTATATTAAAAAAATTAAGGGAAAATAGAAAACACAAAATGTTAATACTGAAACACAAGAGAAAGCAAAATTTAAAAATAACCATATTTTGATATAGATTGTTTCTTACATATTGATATTTGGGGGGAAAAGGAGATTAAAAAATAAGTTGATATCTACATTATGAAGGAACAACATAGGAAAAGTCCTAAGTAGATTGGTAGTATACTAAACTAAATGAGGCACATAGATAAAGTAAATTGATTTACTAAAGATATCTGGGAAATTACAAACTTTGGGAAATCATTTTTAGTTATATGAGATGACACATTTGTCATGAATGTAGAAGTTTTGAAATAATATATTTTAAATCTGATAAGTTGTATTATTTTGTATGTGATGTATTGTATGTTTTATGTTATATGTTTGCTTTATGTATGTTTTTTAGATAAAATCTTTAATAAAAGTTATTTTTTTCAAATGAATAAATAATGTGAATTGTCTAAATAATGTGAAATAAAGGATAATGAATGAACAAATAACATGAAACAAGGCAAAAGCATGGAACTGGAAGCAAGCCCTGCCAGAAGTGTAAAAAGGTCATGATCCAATTCTGCCCTAACTGAGTATGTGCAAGGATGCTAATTCGAATTCTAGACTATGATGGGTACATACTCATATGATAATTTCTTTTGCATTCACACTGCTTTGGCTTTGGGATGGGTGCTGTGGTCCTCTGTGGTGTGATAACCATCCACGTAATTGTGTTCATTTCTGAATTGGTCCCACTTTCTTTTCTTTTGAAATTGAGAGACATTCCTTGCATGTGATAATGCCCTAAGTAAATGAAGCTGCCAAGATATTCAAGGGTTCCAATAATCTTATAAAATTAAGGCATCTGATTATGTGAAATTGTGAATCTAAACAGCTGCTTGGGAATACATTTTAAAAAACACAAATTGCACTAGATAGTTATGGGCCACTTTTAAAATGATAGCAGACGAGTGTAGTGATGCTTTCCAAATGAGTCTTGTGAGGAAAGAAGGAAACTGGCAATGAGCAAACCTTGGCAATGATGAGAGTTCTCATCCATATATTTCTAGGCTTCCTAATAGCAAAGGACACTCCTGAACAAGGTTAGGCCTATCTTTGCTTTATGAATGCCTGGGAAATATAGCTTCCCATTATGCTAAGAGAAACAAAAAGCTACAGTTTCTCTGTTCTGACAGATTCATTGCAATGAGATTTGTCTAGCAACATTTCCTGACTACACAGAGACCGCCCCTTTGGGGCAGCATGCAGTGGATCAGTGCGACGGCAACCGCATACTGTGTCACCAATCTGGCCTCAGTAGAGTGCCAAAAGAAGCTGTCCTAAGCAACTCCTGTTTGCACCCTAGAATAGGTGACATAGCTGCCACTGTGTGGTGCTGCGGTGCTGGACCGGTGTGCACCAAATGGCACCTTGGCAGCATTACGGCATTGAGCATGTGGATGATCAGCCCTGACTCTTCCCACAGGCCAGTGCTTTTTGCCAGTCTGTCCAGGACCTAAGTTTGCAAAAATAGAGCTGGTGTGGAACTAAGTAACTGGATGCAGTTTGTCTATATTGAGCTCAATATGTTATAAACCGGGACAGTTCTCCAGAGAATTTTCCATTTACCTCTCCAGACCTGGTACCCTTCACATACTGATGTATAGATATTGTCAGAAAGAGGGAAAGTGCATTTATTATTAGTTTTTATTAGTTAAGTCAGGGAGACTGGAGTGAGATTTCACTTTCAAATTAAAGTCCTCTGTTTTTAAGAATACCAATTCAGATACTCAAATAGGGATTAAAATTAATGTAGACAAAGGGATCATGCTACCACAGATCCCTCTATTGTCACTCCCCAGGCAATCCAGAAGCTCAATTTTTCAGTGTTTCTGATCACACAGACAGCCTCCATTCCTTCCAATTGTTAATCTCCACCTAAGGAGGATGACAGTAGAGCTACCACAAGCTAACTCTTTTCATATTAAGTGTTTCTGTACATGTAGCATCTGAACAGGGCTTCTGAGAAAATTCCTTTAGAAGATAAGGAAGAATGGACAAGACCAGTGGTTCTCAAACCAGGGGTGTGTGAGAGCTCAAGTGGAGCATGAGGCTGTGATCTCTACTCCTCTTGCCCCTGCTCATCCTCCACCTCCCAACCCATCACCACTTCCCAGATCTTTTCTGTCCTGGAGGGAAGAGAAAGGCAGGAAGGGCACATGGAGCCTCTACCTGAGGGCGACGGTGGTGGAAGAGGGGGGGGGGGGAGCTGTTTCGTTCCAAAATGTCCAAATATGAATATACATGAATGTTTGAATGAAAGTATGCAGACTAAAAAACCAAAATATTTTTATTCATATATTATGTCAAGTGCAGTAGGGTGGGTGTGACAGCAAAATGTATGAAAGTAAAAAGTTTGAGAACCACTGGACAAAACAATACCATTGTTGAACTTGGAAATTGTTGAACTTGTTGAACATTGTTGAACTTGTAAGTCTCCAACATACCTAAGTTCTTTCCAATTTCCTGTTAGGTAGACGAAGTAAAGAAAGGGTTCCTTCCCATAGTTTTATCAAGGACAGCCATCAAGTTTCCCTGGTTGTGAAATGGGAGGTCTTTTGATCCTTCAGATCAAAAGCCTTCCCCCACTACTCACATTCCACATGTTCAATCCTCTCCTTTCATCTGTCCAGGAAAGCAGCCAAGAATGCTGATAGCTACTCACACAGGCTGTGAAGTTTTAAGGCAAAGCAAAAGTCCCTTTCAACCAAAGAGAAATAAAACAAAATTCCATAGTACCAATCCAAGATCCAGCCAGAGAATGGTCAAGCAGTCCAAGGTCTAGGATTTTGAAGATGCAGGTTAATGAGGCAGTCTGAAGGTCAAGGGTTCCAGATAGTCAAGATAAGTAAGCAGTCTGAACGTCATGGGTTCAGGCCAAGGAGACAAAGAGTCAGAGACAAACGTGCTTTTACCAGCAAGCTCAGATAATCTCTGACAACTACCCCAGCATCCTGCACCTGTTTATATCAACAGCTCGCATGAGCTCAGCTGTGATTAATGGCATGGCTTTTTTCATAAAGGCTTCTCGAATGTTGGAGTCACACCCTTTCAGCTCTTCACTGGTTGAAGGTAGGAATGTTCTCTTCATCCACTTCCATGCCTGAAAGCTCTGCAATTAGAAGGCTTGGTTGTTGAGCCTCATTGGAAGCCACAGACTCTGCTGAAGCCTCCTGGGAGACCACAGACTCTGCTTGAGCTGGCAGGACACAGCTAGGGCCTGGTTCAGCTTCAGGCTCAGGCTCATTCTGCCACTCTCAGCCCCCTCATCCTCTGAGTTCTCTGCCATGCTATGCATGACATCACCCTCTCTTTGATGTCTCTTAATCTACTCTGAGAGGGGAGGGAGGGAGGGGGATTCAACATCAAATTTTTCTTTCTATGGTTGGAGCATTTTCACTGACCTTAGAGAGGTGGGCTGCTCTTTCCTTTGATCTGAGAGACCATAGGATTACTCCATAAAAGTGTCCATGAGCTGGCCATTTGCATTGGTTTCCCCTGCTCTTGAGCCACCCTGTCCACATGAGGCAGGGCCAAAGATCCAATTCAATGTAGACTGCCTACACATGGGAAGGTCAGTCCTACAGCACTCCTTCTTTAATCTGCTTTTAAAAAACTCACAATTTGCTCCAGCTGCCACCACTGGCCACTAGTGCTTGTGCCACAATGAGTTGCACAGCCATGTGATCAATGCTGGGCACCCTGTTTCCAGCCTCAGAGGGTGTGACTCTTGCCATCAGTAGCACAGCAGGGTGCTGTGTAAACAGCCACCCGACATTGCCCCAGAATGCCAAGGTAACAGGGAGAATTCAAGGCAGCTCCAGGACAGAATATTCCAGGGGCAGCCCAGAGTATTTTGGCCACAGTAGACCCACCACATGAGAAACAAAGATAGTAAGTTAACATTATGGTTTCTTTTGATTTCCCCCCCCTGGAGAACAGGAAGGTACTACTTCTAACAATACTATTTGCTAATGTTAGCACATCTGGCAAAATCTCCAAAGAGAAAAGCATAGAATAACAAGCTCAATATCCAAAGCAGACGCTGCTAATTAACATACATATGTGGGTCTCTGACCAGATAAAAAATATAAACAGATCCAAAGAACAACCTTGTGAAGGATAAGGATAGTTCTAGGCAAGATACAAGTACAGTAGATGAGTGTTTGCAGGATTATAAATAGAATGTATGAAATGCGAATAATTGTACTGGGGACTGAAGTGTTCTTTTCTTAGCTTATCCCTGCTATAAGGACTGTAAGACTGACTTCTTTTGAGTGCCAGTAACCCAGTATCACACCTACTTATTTTCCATTCTTATGATTTTCATAGAGTGTGAAAATCTTATTATATGTTGATGATAGGAGGGCTATTTAGGAATACATATTTAATGATGTGAGCAAAGTGATTGTGGAGGGCATATGGCTGGCATATCCCCTTCCTCACATGTTCATTATGAATGCCTGAAGAGAGATATTTCTTGTTGCCATTATTATTCAGGTACAGTTAAAGACCAATGGCACGGCTTGCAGCAGGGAATAGCTCTTTCTCTCTTTCTTATATTTATGTTGAGTATGATTATCTTTACAGATTGCTACAAGTGGACACTTGACAGCTAAGAAATTAAGATAAAGTAGGTTATGAAAGTGTCTGCAACAATAATAGTTTTGTAAGTCCTCAGAAGCACTTCTGGCTTGGCAGAAAGCAAAGAAGATATCTTGGTTGTTCCTTGTTCTCCTCTGTGGTGGAGAAATGCTTCTCCAGCTAACTAACAGGTCCAACAGCTGGAACTTTCTTGAGACAAATGAGCAATAATATATATATATATATATATATATATATATATATCTCCAGAGTTCTGCTCAGCATAGGGCTACCAAATATTAAAGCACAAATGGGATCCGTTCCTGTTGAGATAAAGGGAAAACACCAGCTCCACAAAAATGTACATGGAAACAGGCCAAGAATAAACAGCAGAATAGCTGGATGCCTCATTGTGAAATCAAAATCAAGCCATCTGGTATTGATTTTCTAAATCTCAAAAAATAAAAATAAAAATCTGGAGACTGGATCAGGTGCATAAATATATTAAAAACATATATTTGTGAGTTTTAGATTTGCCAGGAGATGGACTCAATCTGGAAGTCATTATTCTCACCATCTTTCCATTTCATAAAAAAATCTCATGAACTACAGAACAACTTGTATCAGAATCATAGAGTTGGAAGAGACCACAAGGGCCATCCAGTCCAACCCCCTGCCATGCAGGAACTCCAAGTCAAAGCATCCCTGACAGATGGCCATCCAGCCTCTGCTTAAAGACCCCTAAGGAAGGAGACTCCACTACACTCCGAGGGAGTGTGTTCCACTGTCGAACAGCCCTTACTGTCAGGAAGTTCCTCCTAATGTTGAGGTGGAATCTCTTTTCCTGCAGTTTGCATCCATTGTTCCGCGTTCTAGTCTCTGCAGCAGCAGAAAACAAGCTTGCTCCCTCCTCAATATGACATCCCTTCAAATATTTAAACAGGGCTATCATATCACCTCTTAACCTTCTCTTCTCCAGGCTAAACATCCCCAGTTTCCTAAGGCGTTCTTCATAGGGCAAGGTTTCCAGACCCTTCACCATCTTAGTTGCCCTCCTTTGGACATGCTCCAGTTTCTCCACATCTTTTTTGAATTGTGGTGCCCAGAACTGGACACAGTATTCCAGGTGGGGCCTCACCAAAGCAGAATAGAGTGGCACTATAACTTCCCTTGATCTAGAAACTATACTTCTATTGATGCAGCCTAAAATTGCATTGGCTTTTTTAGCTGCCGCATCACACTGTTGACTCATGTTCAGCTTATGGTCTACTTGGATTCCTAGATCCCTTTCACATGTGGTCTCATTCAGCCAGGTGTCCCCCATCCTATATCTGTGCATTTCATTTTTCCGCCCTAAGTGCAGAACCTTACATTTCTCCGCATTGAATTTCATTTCGTTAGCACTGGCCCAGCTTTCTAGTCTATTCAGGTCATTTTGAATTTTGATCCTGTCCTCTGGGGTATTAGCTACTCCTCCCAGTTTAGTGTCATCTGCAAATTTGATAAGTATGCCCCCAATTCTGTCATCCAAATCATTAATAAAGATGTTGAATAGCACTGGGCCCAGGACAGAGCCCTGTGGGACCCCACTGGTCACTTCTCTCCAGGATGAAAAGGAACCATTGTTGAGCACCCTTTGAGTCCGGCCAGGCAACCAATTAAAAATCCATGTAACAGTTAACTTGTCTATCCCACATTTTGCAAGCTTGTTTGCAAGAATGTCATGGGGAACCTTGTCAAAGGCCTTACTGAAATCGAGGTATACTATATCCACAGCATTCCCTTCATCTACCAAGCTGGTAATTTTATCAAAAAAAGAGATCAGGTTCGTTTGGCATGACTTGTTTCTCTGAAACCCATGTTGGCTTTTTGTGATTATGGCATTGGCCTCTAAGTGTTCACAGACTCTCTGCTTAATGATCTGCTCTAGAACCTTTCCTGGAATTGATGTCAGACTAACTGGACGATAATTGTTGGGATCCTCTTTTTTTCCCTTTTTGAAGATGGGGACAACGTTTGCCCTCCTCCAGTCTGCTGGGACTTCTCCTGTTCTCCAGGAGTTCTCAAAGATTATTGCCAATGGCTCTGATATTACATTTGCCAGTTCTTTTAATACTCTAGGATGTAGTTCATCTGGTCCTGGAGATTTATATTCATTTAGGTTAACCAGGTATTCCTGTACTACCTCTTTACTTATTCTGTGCTGAATTTCCTCTATTCTGTCTCCTGTTCCATTATCCTTAGGTTGAGCACTCTTTGCCTTTTCTGAGAAGACTGAAGCAAAGAAGGTGTTGAGTAATTCTTCCTTTTCTCTGTCCCCTGTTAGCATTTTGCCATCTTCTGCACGCAGTGGCCCCACTGTTTCCTTCTTCTTCCTTTTGCTGCGGACTTATCCAAAAAAGCCCTTTTTATTGTTCTTAACCTCTCTAGCAAGCCTGAGTTCATTCTGTGCTTTAGCTTTTCTGACTTTACCCCTACATGTGCTGGCTATTTGTTTGAATTCCTCTTTCGTGATTTCTCCATTTTTCCATTTCTTATACGTGTTCCGTTTAAAACTTAGCTCATTTGAAAGTTCCTTAGTCATCCATCCTGGCTTCTTGAGACATCTTCCGTTTTTCTTCCTCATTGGAACTGTTTGAAATTGTGCCTTCAATATCTCCCTTTTGAGAAACTCCCATCCATCTTGAACTCCCTTTTCTTTTAGTATTCCTGACCATGGGATCACTCCCAGTATTTCTCTAAGTTTATTGAAATTAGCTCTCCTAAAGTCTAGAGTGCGTGTCTGACTATGCCTAGCTTCTCCCTTCCACTGTATTACAAACTCCAGGAGAACATGGTCACTTCCACCTAAGGATCCAACCACTTGCACCCCATCAACTAGGTCTTCCCTGTTGGTTAAGATCAGATCTAAAATGGCTGATCCCCTTGTTGCCTCTTCCACCTTTTGGACAATGAAATTGTCTTCCAGGCAAGTGAGGAATTTGCTAGACTTTGAGGATTTGGCTGAGTTTGACTTCCAGCAAATATCAGGATAGTTGAAGGCTCCCCTGCTCTGTCCCTGATGTCTGTCCCTGCTGCTTTTCCTCATCATCTCTGACAACAGAGAGAGATTCTGTAGCTGCAAGCTGCTCACAGAACATTCCCTGGTTTCCTTACTTCTGTGTGTGACCTTCCTCCAAGCATCTACCTCTGTTGTATGTGGAGTGACCTCCTCCACCCCAACAACTTCCTTTCTCTGTTTCCCACCCAAGACATTCTGGTCTGATCTGTTCAGGAGAATCTCCTGCTCTCTATGATGCTGGAGTGCAGATATCTGCTCCTCTAGCTGCTGTACTTTCTCTTCCAAGAGAGATACCAACTTGCACTTGTGGCAGGTGTAGTTCGCCACCTCTGTAGGCAAGAAGACAAACATCCCACAGGTGTTGCAGGTGACTGCTGCAGGGCCTTCAGTGTCCATACTGAGAAGTCTTAAGGAGGCACTGAAACAAGACTGTGGGCTTCCCTTGCTAGACTTGGCCTTTATTCCCAAGCTCTGTCACTGAGTTCAAGTCACGGGGCCTATAGTTATGTAGAGAGCTCCTGGCTAAAAGCTCCTTCCAAAGGCAAGTCTCTGATTCACTTCCTCTGATGCTTCAGGCTGGATCCTCTTCTATTCTCTAAACACCTCCTTGACTAGACAAAAAAAATAATCAAAATTCGGCGCGCGCTTCTGCTAGCCTTGAGTAGCCTTAAGTAGCCTCCCAGCACTGGCTCCCAGAATGCAATGGCTCAAGTGTAAATTAGATTAGATCTCACCCAAGCACATGGACTACAGCCTCCTCCTTTTCTTTCTCCTCCTTAAAGGAAATGAAGCTTCTGCTAGCCTTGAGTAGCCTTAAGTAGCCTCCCAGCACTGGCTCCCAGAATGCAATGGCTCAAGTGTAAATTAGATTAGATCTCACCCAAGCACATGGACTACAGCCTCCTCCTTTTCTTTCTCCTCCTTAAAGGAAATGAAGCTTCTGCTAGCCTTGAGTAGCCTTAAGTAGCCTCCCAGCACTGGCTCCCAGAATGCAATGGCTCAAGTGTAAATTAGATTAAATCTCACCCAAGCACATGGACTACAGCCTCCTCCTTTTCTTTCTCCTCCTTAAAGGAAATGAAGCTTCTGCTAGCCTTGAGTAGCCTTAAGTAGCCTCCCAGCACTGGCTCCCAGAATGCAATGGCTCAAGTGTAAATTAGATTAGATCTCACCCAAGCACATGGACTACAGCCTCCTCCTTTTCTTTCTTCTTTCTCCTTCCAAAAGCCCTTTTTAGCTTTGCTATTCCAGATAAGTCTCCAAGGGCTGCAAAAAAATCTTCTATATTCCTCTAGATCAGTGGTTCTCAACCTATGGGTCGCGACCCCTTTGGGGGTCGAACAACCCTTTCACAGGGGTCACCTAAGACCATAAGAAAACACATATTTCCAATGGTCTTAGGAACCGAGACACCACAGTGTTATGGTTGGGGGTCACCACAACATGAGGAACTGTATTAAAGGGTCATGACATTAGGAAGGTTGATAACCACTGCTCTAGGTCCATATTTATGTATTTCTGCTGTTGTGGAGGTTGGAAATGCCTGCCATCTTCCCTGTGACCATATGCACTTCTTCTGGAATGACATTTCATTAAACTTTGTAATTGGGTTTACCCAGTTAAATCTAGCTAAAAACCAGTTGGCCATCCTTATCCACAGAGTCTTTATCCACAACTTCAAATACACACACACACACACCAAAATTCCCAAAGGAAAAGATTATATATACACCAACGTATATAATGGCAGGTCCTGGAACAAAATCCCAATGGATACTCAATGTAGTTTACTCTTTGTATGAGAGTTGAAATTTCTGTTGTATATAGTAGGAGCAGAATAAAAAACTGGAAAGCACATATTCACAGTGGATGACAAAGAAGAAAGGAGACAAAGCCCCACATGCTGTGTGATGTTCCAAAAAAAAAAATTTTTTTTTTCTTAAAAAGTCCCACATGTTTCAGCCTTGTCACCCATTGGCCTTCTGGGACTATAATAAAATAGACAAAAACACATTTACTATAATTGTGGTACTGAGACAACACACAGACCACCTATAAAAACATAATTTCTTAACAGTTTCTATTATACATATAAATATATATATACCAATTATCAGAAATTTCTGGAGTTGCAGTCTGTACTCTCAATCAAAGTGGACATTCTTACTATTAGAAGGAAGGAAACAGGTGTAAGAATGGATTCATATTTATGGATTTTTTGAGATGGCCTCATTAAAGTGAACCAAGGAGAAGAAATATGATACACTCTATCCCCACAGTTACCCAGCTCTTTTTAAACTAGCTGATACAATAGGTGTAAAAAGCTGTACAATCAATAACTAACTATTTTGGAATTTTTATATTAAACATTGTATCTCCAGTTCTTCATTCAAACCTCCTAGTGCTTAAGTTTTAACTTTCAAAATCATGTTGGGCTTCTTAAGACACAAAAGTTTTTGGAGCATCACACAACACATGGGACTTTGTCTCCTTTCATGCTTCTCTGACAAGATAGCCAGATTTGCAGATTTCCTTCAGGTCGTCTCATCAATGGAAATACTGTCAGTTGTAATGACCTATGTGATACTGAAATTCAGTGATACTGAAATTCCAGCACTTCTAAAACAGGAGTTGACCCTTTCTTACAGTGCCAGCTTTTTACTTTCATGACCTTTATTAGGAGTGCAAATGTATCATAATTCAAAAAAACAAAAAGCAAAAACAAAAAAACAAAACAAAACAAAAAACCAAAAAAACAAAAACAAACAAACAAACAAAAAACCCTGGATGTGGCCAGACATTCACTTCTGGTTCATTTATTTTTCTATTTAAGATGTTGGAGTAGTAGAAGACACTAGCCTCCTGAGCAATAAAACTGAACATAGATTTACTGCCACCATTGAAACAGATCCATTATTGTTCTCTGGTGTTACACCACTGGTGCAGATTTTTGCCATCTTGACAAAAATTTTATGCAGATGCATGTGCTGGTTTGATCTGATCTGTTTTAAAACCCAGGTTTATACCCCACATAAATAAAATTGATTTGATTTATACCCCACCTTTCTCTCCAAACTCTCATATTCATGGCATCATTAAGAATCAAATACACCTAAAACCACAGTATGTGGTCAAGTTAATAAATAAATATTTAAAAAAAAAAGTCCCAGGTTTTTTTTAAAAAAAGATAAAACAAATTTTTAATTTTTTTAAAAAAATAAACAATTGTTTTTAAATTTTCTTTAAAAACATCACTTTTTACCATACGTTCACTTCAAAAACATGAAATTATACATATGTAAATGCATTGAGGCTGTGTATATGATATTGTAATTTAAAGGTATAATTTTAATTCTGCTAGTTGTTTTATGTCACAACTATTACCATGACATTCTGTGATATACAGGGATTATGATAAATGGATAACAGCAGTACAAAAAAAATTACTAAAGATTCTATATGGTGTGGTAAGGGAGCAGGTTAATGCAGGGGTGACACCATGAGCTGCCACACCAGGTGATGCCAACCCTAGATCATAGAATTACAGAGTTGGAAGAGACCACGAGGGCCATCCAGTCCAACCCCCTGCCATGCAGGAACTCCCAATCAAAGCATCCCCGACAGATGGCCATCCAGTCTCTGCTTAAAGACCTCCAAGGAAGGAGACTCCACTACACTCTGAGGGAGTGTGTTCCACTGTCAAACAGCTCTTACTGTCAGGAAGAAGTTCCTCCTAATGTTGAGGTGGAATCTCTTTTCCTGCAGTTTGCATCCATTGATCCGCGTTCTAGTCTCTGGAACACCAGAAAACAAGCCTGCTCCCTCCTCTATATGACATCTCTTCAAATATTTAAACAGGGCTATCATATCACCTCTTAACTTTCTCTTCTCCAGGCTAAACATCCCCAGTTCCCTAAGTCGTTCCTCATAGGGCATGGTTTCCAGACCTTTCACCATGTTAGTTGCCCTCCTTTGGACACGCTCCATTTTCTCCACACCCTTTTTGAATTGTGGTGCCCAGAACTGGACACAGTATTCCAGGTGGGGCCTCACCAAAGCAGAATAGAGTGGCACTATTACTTCCCTGGATATAGACACTATACTTCTATTGATGCAGTCTAAAATAGCATTGGCCTTTTTAGCTGCCGGATTGAACACAACTGGTTAGTATGGCATTCATCTTGCTATCCTTTGTAGGCAGATGAAAACATTGCTTCAGTTGGGCTTTGAGAGGCTGACTCCTCAGGAGAAAATATGTTTTCATGTGCTCAGTTCTCTGTATTTATTCTCTTTTTAAAAGGGTTATGTGTTTAACCACTTTTCATATTATTGACAGTTACATTATATTTTTTACCTTTGGTATGATGTAATTGTAATAAGATAAAAATATAATGAAACTATAATTGGAGCCAGCATGGTTTGAGTGCCTAGAATGCTGGGTGACCTTGAACAAGTCACACTCTCTCAGCCTCAGGGGAAGGCAATGGCAAACCTCCTCTGAATAAATCTTGCCAAGAAAACCCCATGATAAATTCAGCTTAGAGTAGCCATAAGTCAGAAATGGCTTGAAGGCACACAAGCCCTCCCTGCTTCTTTGATCCAGAGTGCATTATCCTGCCATGGTGGAGAGATGAATTTCCACAAATCAGGCATTGATGCTTTCCTATAGGAGAACTCTGGTCATGGAAAGTGCTTCTGCTCACTTTCCAAGGACTCCCCTTATAGAATCATAGAGTTGGAAGAGACCCCCAAGGGCCATCCAGTACAACCCCCTGCTATGCAGAAACACCAGTCAAAGCACCCCAACAGATGGACATCCATCCTTTGTTTAAAAACCTCCAAAGAAGGAGACTCCACCAACTCTGAGGCAGCATATTCCACTGTCAAACAGCTCTGGCCATCAAGACGTTCCTCCTGAGATTTAGGAAGAATCTATTTTCCTGTAGTTTGAATCCATTACTCCTAGTCCTAGTCTCTGGAGCTGCAGAAAACAAGCCTTTTCCCTCTTTGATATGACATCCCTTGAGATATTTAAACATGACTATCATGTCCACCTTACCTTCATTACCTCAGGCTAAACATTTTCAGATCCCTAAGCCACTCCGCATAGGGCCTGGCTTTCCGGACCATGGTTTCCAAAGGAGTGTGTTCTACTGTCAAAGAGCTCTTACTGTCACGAAGTTTTTCCTAATATTGCGGTGAAATCTTTTTTCTTGTGATTTGCATCCATTGCTCCATGTCCTATTCTTCGGAGCAGCAGAAAACAAGCTTGCTCCAGCCTCAATATGACATCCCAAACAGTTGTAGCAATATTGCTAGTAAATCTGGATACTTTGGGTAACCATTTTATTGCTTTTATTCACTGTACTATTAGTATGATAATGCTTGGTACCCATGAATAGGCTACGAAGTGAGACTATGGGTATTCTTATTTTCTATTGGTAAATACACATTAGTAAGAATATAATGTAATATCCTTGTGTTACATATCAGATTCTCTGTAATGTGTGTTATTTATTTTTGTGCTGGCCAAGTGCCGTAATAACAAATATTCTAATATGACATCCCTTCAAATATTTAAACAGGGCTATCGTATCACCTCTTAACCTTCTCTTCTCCAGCTCCCTAAGTCTCTCCTCATAGGGCATGGTTTCCAGACCTCTCACTATTTTGGTCACCCTTCTTTGGACACCTTCCAGCTTGTCAACATCCTTCTTGAATTGAGATGCCCAGAACTGGACACAATATTCCATTTGGGGTTTGACCAAAGCCAAATACAGTGGTACTGTCACTTCCCTTGATCTAGAGATTATACTCCTTTTATTGCAACCAAGAATCACATTGGCTTTTTTGGCTGCCACATCACACTGCTGACTCCTAGATCCCTTTCACATGAAACGTTGTCCAGCCAGATGTCTCCCATCCTATATCTGTGTATTTCATTTTTTTTCTGCCCAAATGTAGTATCTTACATTTCTCCATGCTGAAATTCATTTTGTTAGCTTTAGCCAGCACTCTAATCTATCAAAGTCATTTTGAATTTTAATCCTGCCCTCTTGGGAATTAGCAACTCCTCCAAGTTTGTTATCCTCTGCATATTTAGTCAGCATGCTCTCTATTCCTTTACGATAAAGATGTTAAATAGTGTAGGGAACAGTACAGATCCTTGTTGCACTCCACTAGACACCTCTTTCCAGGATGAAAAGGAGCCTTTGGTGAGTACCCTTGATCCCAAACCAATTATACCATGATGTATCTCATGCAGTAGCTGCCCTCACACACCCTGAATCTCTTTAGCACTATCCAGGGACTGGAGAAGCTGCTATGGGAAGGATGGAAAACATAGAATCATAGAATCATAGGCCTGATCTAGATTGGCAAAAAGAAGTGTGTTCATGGCTGCATGAAAGTCTAGCCTTTAGATGAGAAAAAGGGAAAGTGTGCCATGAAAACGCTTTTTTTGCGTTTTAGGGGAGAAGAAGCGCCTTTAGAAAAGTGCTGGTTTTCCCAGCTTCTTTTTTAAAAACTGTGGAACAGTGCAGCTGCATCTAAAGGCTGTGGTGCAGCTGCACAGTTAAAGGGGTCGCTGTATCTTTAAAGCGCCCATTTAAAGGCAGTGATACAGGTGCAGATCATAATGGATCG
The DNA here is from genome assembly GCA_034509955.1 of Urosaurus nigricauda. Classification (NCBI taxonomy): domain Eukaryota; kingdom Metazoa; phylum Chordata; class Lepidosauria; order Squamata; family Phrynosomatidae; genus Urosaurus; species Urosaurus nigricauda. The sequence continues at coordinate 350,419,282 of JAOEGL010000001.1, read as the reverse complement.
TGAGTTGGGAGCATGCGTGGTATGGAGTTCACTTCTAGTTAAAACGCTCAATGCCCTGCAGGTGTAAAAGCTGGGGTTTAACTGCGCAGTTTTTTAAAGCTCCCAAAGCTCCAGCCCTAATCCAAACCCTAGACATGCGCAGTAGGGACTCTGGGATGCTGTAACTGTTATTCTATTGCGCATAACATGTCAATTCACAAAATAAAGGGGTTAATTCATGATGCACCAGTGCAACTGCACAGTTATAATTGTCTGTATGGTGTACCTGCGCAGCTGCGCAGTTCCCAGCAGCCGGCAAACCTGCACAGCTTCACAGTTGCCAGCCGGCAGCTGGCAAACCTGCACAGCTGCACAGTTCCCAGCCGGCTGCCGGCAAACCTGCACAGCTGCACAGTTCCCAGCCGGCTGCCGGCAAACCTGCACAGCTGCACAGTTCCCAGCCGACTGCCGGCAAACCTGCACAGCTGCACAGTTCCCAGCCAGCAAGGAGAAAAAAAAATTAAAGGTTCAGCGCGGCTAAAAGCCATGTTCACTGCCGCTGGTGCAGCTGCTCCGCCTGTGTTTGTAGCGTTCTGACAGCTTCCAATGTAGCTGCTGAGCCACAGAAAACACTTCAGATAAGTTGTTCCGACACCCCTCAGTCTAGCTGCCCTGTACCTTTTAAATGCACACCTGGGACTTGCAGTGTAGCTGCTAAGCATTAAGGAAAAGGAAACTTCATGTCACACTTTCCTGCCAATCTAGAAAGCCCTATAGATTCATAGAGTTGGAAGAGACCCCAAGGGCCATCCAGTCCAACCCCCTGCCATGCAGGAACTCTCAATCAAAGCATCCCTGACAGATGGCCATCCAGCCTCTGTTTAAAAACCTCTAAGGAGGGAGACTCCACTACACTCTGAGGGAGTGTGTTCCACTGTCGAACAGCCCTTACTGTCAGGAAGTTCCTCCTAATGTTGAGGTGGAATCTTTTTTCCTGCCATTTGCACCCATTGTTCCGTGTCCTAGTCTCTGGAGCAGCAGAAAACAAGCTTGCTCCCTCCTCAATATGACATCCCCTCAAATATTTAAACAGGGCTATCATATCACCTCTTAACCTTCTCTTCTCCAGGCTAAACATCCACAGTTCCCTAAGGTGTTCCTCATAGGGCATGGTTTCCAGGCCCTTCACCATCTTAGTTGCCCTTCTTTGGACATGCTCCAGTTTGTCAACATCTTTTTTGAATTGTGGTGCACAGAACTGGACACAATATTCCAGGTGGGGCCTGAGCAAAGCAGAATAGAGTGGCACTATTACTTCCCTTGATCTAGACACTATACTTCTATTGATGCAGCCTAAAATAGCACTGGTCTTTTTAGCTGCCGCATCGTACTGTTGACTCACATTAAACTTATGGTCCACTTGGACTCCTAGATCCCTTTCACACATACTTTCATTCAGCCATATGTCCCCCATCCTATATCTGTGCATTTCATTTTTCCACCCTAAGTGCAGGACCTTACACTTTTCTGCATTGAATTTCATTTTGTTGGCCTTGGCCCAGCTTTCTAGTCTATTTGGATCCTATCTTCTGGAGTATTAGCTACTCCTCCTAATTTGGTGTCATCTGCAAATTTGATAAGTATGCCCCCAATTCTGTGATCCAAGTCATTAATAAGGATGTTGAATAGCACTGGGCCAAGGACAGAACCCTGTGGCACCCCACTGGTCACTTCTTTCCAGGTTGAAAAGGAGCCATTGTTGAGCAACCTTTGGGTTCAACCGGTCAACCAATTGCAAATCCATGTAACAGTTACCTTGTCTAGCCCACATTTTACAAGCTTGTTTACAACAATGTCATGGGGAACCTTGTCAAAGGCCTTACTGAAATCGAGATATACTATGTCCACAGCATTCCCTTCATCTACCAAGCTGGTAATTTTATCAAAAAAAGAGATCAGATTTGTCTGGCATGCCTTGTTTCTCTGAAACCCATGTTGACTTTTTGTGATTATGGCATTGGGGCTTCTAAATGTTCACAGACTCTCTGCTTAATTATTTGCTCTAGAATCTTTCCTGGAATTGATGTCAGACTAACTGGACGATAATTGTTGGGATCCTCTTTTTTCCCTTTTTGAAGATGATGTTTGCCCTCCTCCAGTCTGCTAGGTCTTCTCCTGTTCTCCAGGAGTTCTCAAAGATTATTGCCAGTGGTTCTGACATTACATATGCCAGTTCTTTTAATATCCTTGGATGTAGTTCATCTGATTCTGGAGACTTATATTCATTTAGGTTAGCCAGATATTCCTGTACTATCTATTTACATATTCTATGCTGAAATTCCCCTATTCTGTATTCTGCTCCATTATCCTTAGGTTGAGCACCCTTTGCCTTTTCTGAGAAGACTGAAGCAAAGAAGGTGTTGAGTAATTCTGCCTTTTCTCTGTCCCTGTTAGCATTTTGCCATCTTCTGCACGCAGTGGCCCAACCATTTCCTTCTTTTTCCTTTTGCTGTGAAAAATATCCAAAAAAGCCCTTTTTATTGTTCTTAACCTCTCTAGCAAGCCTGAGTTCATTCTGTGCTTTAGCTTTTCTGACTTTATCCCTACATGTGCTGGCTATTTGTTTGAATTCCTCTTTGGTAATCTCCCAGTTTTTTCATTTCTTGTACATGTTCATTTTAAAACTTAGCTCAGTTGAAAGTTCTTTAATCGTACATCCTGAATTCTTGAGACACCTCCCATTTTTCTTCCTCATTGGAACTGTTTGGAATTGCACCTTCAGTATCTCCATTTTGAGAAACTCCCATCCGTCTTGAACTCCCTTCTCTTTTAGTTTTCCTGACCATGGGATCACTCCCATTATTTCTCTCAGTTTATTGAAATCAGCTCTCTTAAAGTCTAGAATTCGTGTCTGACTCTGCCTAGCTTCTCCTTTCCACTATATAACAAACTCCAGGAGAACATGGTCACTCCCACCTAAGGATCCAACCACATGCACCCCTTTAATTGGGTCATCCCTGTTGGTTAAGATCAGATCTAAAATAGCTGATCCTCTTGTTGCTTCTTCCACCTTTTGAACAATGAAACTGTCTTCGAGGCAAGTGAAGAATTTGCTAGACCTTGACGATTTGGCTGAGTTTGACTTCCAGCAAATATCCAGCTAATTGAAGTCCCCCATCTCTCCTTTCTGCGTGTGTGGTCATCTGTTCTAGAAAAGCATCATCCAATTCCTCTGTCTGACTTGGAGGTCTGTAGTAGACTCCCACAGTAACATCACTGTTATTTCCCTCTCCTTTAATTTTTATCCAGATGCTCTCCACCTGGCTTCCAGTATTGACTTTCTGGATCTCTTCACTGGTGTAAATATCCCTGACATATAATGCTATTCCTCCTCCTTTCCTGTTTGGCCTGTTTCTCTTAAAAAGGTTATATCCCTCTATTTCTACATTCCAATCATGAGACTCATCCCACCAGGTTTCAGTGATGCCTATTATATTATATTTCCCTTGTTGTGCTAGGAGTTCAAGTTCATCTTGCTTATTTCCCATACTCTGTGCATTAGTGTAGAGACATCTAAGACCATGTGTCCTCTTTACTTGCTGCTTTTGCATGGTTGTTTTTTTTTTTGCCTCCCACTGTTGGGTCCTTGCACTGTTTGCCTTGTTCCCTCTATGCCACTTGGACTATTCTCTCCATCCCTTTTGCCTTCCAGTATAATGTCTCCCTCCCCCACATAACTCAGTTTAAAGCCCTCCAGATCAGATTCTTCAGACTTTTGGCAAAAACGTTTTTGCCAACTGGTGTGAGATGCAACCCATCCCTTGCCAGAAGTCCCTCCTCATGGAACTGCAGCCCATGATTCAAGAATCCAAACTGTTCTTGGTGGCACCATCTACGGAGCCAGTTATTCACCTCTGCTATTTTCCTCTCCCTTCCTGGACCATGGGAGAAGGGATGAAATGACAACCTGTGCATCCATCTCTTTCAGCTTCCTACCTAGAGCCTCATAATCCCTTATGATATTCTGAAGGCTGTGCCTTGCATTATCATTGGTTCCCACATGAACAAAAAAAGGGGGGGGGGGGTATTGGACAGTAGGCTTGACCTGTCTTGTCAGCCTCCCGTCACATCACGGATCTTTGCCCCAGGGAGACAGCACACCTCCCGAGACATCTTTTCAGGCCCACAAACCACTGCTTTGCTACCCCTCAGCAAGGTGTCCCCCACCACAACCACACACCTCCTCCTAGGCTTAGCAGTGGCTGTTCCCTTTGGTGCTATTCTCAGGCTCCCCTGCTCTGTTCCTGATGTCTGTCGCTGCTGCTCTTCCTCAACATCCTTGATAACAGAGAGAGATGCAAAGTGATCCTGCAGCTGCAAGCTGCTCACAGAACATTCCCTGGTTTCCTTATTTCTGTGTGTGACTTTCCTCCAAGCATCTACCTCTGTTTTATGTGCAGTGATCTCCTCCACCCCAGCAACTTCCTCTGTGTGTTTCCCATCCAAGACATTCTGGTTTGTTCTATTCATGAGAATCTCCTGCTCCTTAAGAGGCTGAAGTGCAGATACCTGGGCCTCCAGCTGCTGTACTTTCTCTTCTAAGAGGGCTACCAACTTGCACTTGGTGCAGGTGTAGTTCCCCACATCTGTAGGCAAGAAGACAAACATCCCACAGGTTTTGCAGGTGACTGCTGCAGGGCCTTCAGTGTCCATACTGAGAAGTGTTAAGGAGGCACCGAAACATGACTGTGGGCTTCCCCTGCTAATCTTGGCCTTTGTCCCCAAGCCCTGTCAGAGTTAAAGTCACAGGGCCTATAGTTATGTACAGAGCTTCTGACTACTAACTCCTTCCAGAGGCAAATCTCTGACTCACTTTCTCTGATGTTTCAGGCCAGCTTCTCTTCTCTTCTCCAAAAATCTCCTTGACTAGATAGGAAAAATTTAAATTCTCCTCTGCAAGCCTTCTGTAGTACAGTATTAGAGTTGTGGCTTCTCCCAGCAGTGACTCCCAGTGACTCCCAGAATGCAATGTCTCAGTCTAAGTTTAGATTAGATCTCACCCAAGCACATCCTCTCAGAGCTTTAAAATGTTATCTTTTTTTGGAATGCAGCACCCAGAGTCCCCACCAGCTATGCTAGCTAGGGATTCCAGGAACTGTGGAAGGAGAATTGTTCATGAAAGGTTCATGAAAGGAGTCTAACAGTAGACTGAACCTTGCATTATTTTATTTTATTTTATTTTATTTTATTTAGAAAAATCCACCTCACTGCTAATCAAGAAAGTAATTTTCTCCAGATCTGCATCTCCCGGCCTGATTGCACATGATGAAACCTGGATTCAACCCATTTGTGATTTGGCACCAAAACACATTCTTCTTGGCTAATGATACATTTCTCTTTTGTCGATGAATATGAATGCCAACTGTTCTTGTTGAATGATGCTCTGTCATTTGCCAATGTGCATTTGTAGCTCAGAAAGGCCCACTGAAAGCTTTTAATCATCTCATTCATTGCCAACAAGAATGATCTACAGGGTTGCTCAGTAGTCTGAGTGGTACTCCGCGTAACATAAATAATCTTGTTAAAATGCAAGTTTATTTCTGGAGACTGACGAGCAACTATTGGCCAAAAACACTTTGATATGACAGGATTTCCTTCACTTTCTTCTGAATTTCCCAGTAAGCATCATTTCTCATTCCATTTTCCATTGTTGTTGTATTAACCATAACAATAACATATTACTCTTACATTGATTTGATGGTAATATGAATAATTGATAGCAGCTACAAAATTACTGAGCAGATGGGGCTGCTTTGAAGAGCAATAATGACACATTTACCCATAGTCAAAGCAAAAAAACAAAAACAAACAAACAAACAAACAAACTACAAGACCCCTCCCATACATGTCAAAAGGAATCTCATGTAAATAGGAAAGTGGAAATTCCTTGAAATTTTCCACAGAGGAGAATTTAATAAATTTTATTCTCTTTGAGAATATGTCCCAGACATCAATAAAGCCAGTGTACTTAAGTAAGTAACCTCTCCTGGCTCGACCTCCCCAATTCTAATGGAAATGTAATTTACTCATGCTCCAGTTGCCAGGAAATTGGACCTCCTTCTCCCCATGCAGCTGATGCTAGGTAAAATAGGTTGCAGTGGAAGTTAGGATCACGACAATAATTTCTCAAATGTGACTAGGTATGATCATTAATACAGAATAGTTACAGATGAGTAACAGTTCAGTTATAGTTAAATAGTAAAAGTGTTCTCATACCTGGGATCAAACATTGATAGGAACAGGGACTGTAGCCAGGAAATTAGAAGAAGACTGAGAATGGGAAGGGCAGCTATGAAAGAACTAGAAAAGATCCTAAAATACAAAGATATACAACTGACCACAAAAATTAGAATCATATAAACCATTGTATTACCTGTTGCTATGTGTGGATGTGAAAGCTGGACAGTTAAGAAAGATGACAGAAGGGAAAACAACTCATTTGAGATGTGATACTGGAGATGAGTGCTGAAGATACCATGGATGGCCAAGAAAACAAACAAATGGGTCCTTGAGCAGATCAAGCCTGAACTCTCCCTGGAAGCCAAGATGACAAAACGTAGGCTGTTGTACTTTGAACATATCATGAGAAGGAATGACTCACTGGAAAAGAGAATAATGCTAGGGAATGTGGAAGGATGTAGAAAGAGAGGAAGACCATATGCTAGATAGATGGACTCTATTAAGGAGTGAACAGGTATGAGTTTACAGGAACTAAGCAAAGCAGTGGAAGACAAAGAGTCTTTGAGATGTCTCATCCACAGGGTTGTGATGGGTCAAGATCAACTTGAGGGTGGATAACAACAACAAATTGTTCAGTGTATTTATGATCGCTACTTAGTAACCAGGGTAACTTAGCCTTGCAGTGGTTTGGGGCATTACTCTTTCTAAGTGAGAATATCCCCATGCATCAAGAGGGGTATATACTGTACATTGCAAAGACACACAACAGACATGCTGCTTGCACTTCAAGATGTCCCACTCACCAAGTTTATTTGTTTGGGTGCACTGATGCTGTGGAAAAAATGCAATTTGCTGTCACTTTAAGCATTGTAGCTGCATTATTTTTATAATGTAGATGCACCCCTTGTGCTTGTATAATTGTCTGACAACTGAGAGTAACATTCTAATCATCTCTGTTCCATGAAAACCCACGTCACAAATAGAGTTGTTCACTCCTAAAAGCACAACTTTTTGTAGCATTTAGAACTGTTATTTTAAATAAGACACAAACTGCAATATGCCTTGTACATCAAAAGATTTTGATAGAAACAAATGGTTTTTAAAAAAATAAATAGCAAAGCATGTTGCAACAATTAATCAAAGGCACACACTCAAGTGACACCTGATGGATGGCACAGTTCTCTGTCTTTTAATGTTAATATCCAACGGGACAGCTGTGTTTGTTCATTGGAGCAGTAACAACAAAAGAGTCCTGTGGCACTTTAAAGATTAGTAGATTTATTATAGCATGAATTATCATAAATTATAGCTCACTTCATGAGACTGATGAAATTTTATTCCAAATTTTAGATATAAATGTGCGGACAGTGAGATGAGAGTGCAAATAAACTTAGAAAATACTAACAGTGAGAACTACATCATTATTTTACAAGGTGATTTAACCAGACGTGGATTGTAATTTTTAAATTATAGCAGAGCTCCACCTAGTGCTTAGTTGCCACAGGAAGTTTAGTGGAGGTTTAGGATACTGACATCATCATCATCATCATCATCATCATCATCATCATCACCATCATCTAAAAATAAAATCATTTTGTGAAATTCTTCACAAATGCTTAAGTATTTTGGCCTAAATCCAATTTCTAGTCCTAACTAGAAAAGACTATAGAATATAGAATGTATATTAGTGTTCACTTGCCAGTCAGCAATTGGTTCAGTGAGACTACAGGCATACCCAAACTATCAAAACCTCTGAGAAAGAAGCTCCGTTTTACAATGTCTTTTTGCACCCATCTGCATGCTCCTATCTTCCCCAACTTCACAGCTGAATTTCTTTTAGCAGTTATTGGCATTGGGATGATGATGAAGGAGGGCAGAAGAAAAACAGACTTTCAGTGTTTGGCTGCAGTAGCATGTCTCCAGTTAACAATGCAGTTAACCTTGACCTGAGAAAGAATGGGCTTCCACTGTTGTTGTGTGTGCCTATCTACAATGGGCAAGGTATATAGCAAGTGCCTCCAGAATCCCTCACAGCAAAGCAGAGAAAGGGGGAGATAAGATAATCCTGCATCTCAATCATAGATCTAGGTTTGACCATCAAAATGGCAATCATTGAACAATGGGAACTGGTGAAATAAAAAGTCTTTCCTGGATGTATTTTGGAAGAAGCTTTCAAGAGGTCTCTACAAGGTTCAAAATGTTTTTGTTTATTTATGCAAGGCTTACTAGATTAGATTGTTTTATTCACATGCACACACTGCTAGTTATGTGTGGTGTAGGAACCTATCCGTATTCTTTCTTGTTATTTCTATCTCTGGTACTCATTTTTATGTTAAAGAAGCAATGCCCAGAAACACATCTAGGAACTGAATTTCATCCTCTGCTTGCCAAATGGCATACCTGCTGTTGGGAATGTAACAAATACATAAAAGATGGTTCCTATACCTTCAGTATTTGTGCAGAAGAAGTAATATCAGCTGGTATTGCTTGTTATCTGGTTTCATGACAAACAACCATTAAAGGTACAGAAAATATCCCCAGTTTTCAACCTGACTGCCCTAAGTATCAAACCTTGGTGAAACCACATTTTTTTCATATTGTAGGGCTTTTGTGAACCTTTCAGCTAAAGAAAAAAGTGTGAAAAATATTTTTGGGGGGCAAAAAAGTGAAAGAGGTATGGCTCACCAACCATATCTAGACTGAAGGACTGAGGGTCCTTCCCACTTGTCAGCTAATTTGGATTCCTCCTGGGGTCCCATTATCACCGTCTGGTTATCTAGGCATCAAATGCATGTTGGTTGTTTTAACCAGACAGGCAGAATTAATATTAACACTCCATTCAAGCAGTCTTATGTATTGGAATTTCAGGATATTTATATGGAATAATGAGTGCTCTTTGGTAAACTTTTAGGCTTTTTATTATATGCAATTATAGATATACAAATATATACATTCCCTGTGGGGAGAAACACAGAAATGTCAATATGTGGGTGGTTGTTTCCATCATATCACATTGCATTTATTTGGTATTGTTCTTAGCTGCCTTTGAACGAACATTGACTCATGATGATGCCATGAACGAGACATCTCCATGACCCCCTATCATGTTCAGGACTGTTCAGTCCTGTAGGTTCAGACCTGTGACCTCCCTGATTGAGACTAGCCATCAGGGTGCAGTCTTCCTCTCTTGCTATTGGCTTCTACCTTGTCCAGCATCGTTGCCTTTTCTAATGAATCATGCCTTCTCATGATGTGGCTGAAGTATAACAGTCTCAATTTAGTCATACATTGTTTACACTACAGTATATTGTTATGATACCTACATTTGATATAAAATTTTGGGAGACATGTGGACTGTATCATGACCCCTGCTTGACCCTTTCCAGGCTCTCTATAAGTCCCAAGCGAGAAGGTCACGTAGGCAGACCCCGCTTAGAAGAAATGAGTTCATAGCAAGCAGCTTTTTAGAGGAAGTAGGGAGTCACCAGACCAGTTCTGTCACTGCCCTCTGAGTAAAGACAATAGCCTTGGCTTCACACTTGATGAGCCAGTGATTGACTTAACTACTCAGCCATTAAGCCAGCTTCCCCTCCGATATGTATCCAAGACCTAAGTGCACAGATTATTTGCTCTTGGCTTAAGAAAACCCAGGCAATCAACACCTTTATCTAAATATATAGCCTCTGGATATGTTCAGCACTATATAAGGCTCCCATTTTGAATCACTCTCCGATGCTATTCTTGGAGGACAGGCTGGTCCATGCCAGTTTGACTTCTGCCTATAGCTCCCGTGGCCAACTCCCTCATTCCGGCGGTCGTGTCCATCATCATCATTATCCATCTCAATCCAGCTTCCAGGAGGAGACTTCTATGGTAGCTATTCCAGTGGTCTCTTTCTCTCAGCTCTAACTCCCACTCTTACCTCTCCCTTTTCTCTAGCATTGAATGTGTGTGTGTGTGTGTGTGTGTGTGTGTGCCCCCTTGCTGCATGATATTTATGCCCCCTAATAAACTGTGTATTTTATTGGACTTATTTGGACTAGTGTCACTTTTCTTGAGGTTTGTCGGTGGACCTCCGGTAGACAATATCGAGACCCGATCTCGGCGTAAGATAATTCCCCCTAAGAAAGAGAGACTTCATAACAATATGGCAAATAAGATGTTATGCTTTCATAAGGACTGAACCTTTATCTTTCTTCATTTGCTTAACAGCTTTTCAATACTTAGCACCTTAGAGGATCATTACTCTTCAACATAGGGGCTGTGCAAATGGTCATGACCCCAATCTGGCCATAAAAAGTGGCTCATTTTTGTATCCTGGAAAGGGTGCAATAGCTGTCGTGTCATGGCTTTGCAGATGCAGCACAAGAGTAGCGCTGTGATGTCACACACCATGCGATGTGGTGTCACACCACCCTGGGGCATGTGCCATATGGATGCTACACCCAGACTCTGCCTGCACCCCAGCCTGCATATTTAACCATTAAGCCTATCATATCTTCTGTTGAGGATCTCTAAACAGGTATCTGTGCACACCCAGGAATTGCTTGAGCAATGTTAAATGATCTAACAGTATCTGTTATATCCATAAGCATTATAACAGGATTCCAGTACAGTCATAATGGGACATATATCAACTTTAGCATAGCCTAGTTGTACTATAACCTAGTACTATCTCTCAGTATGTCTTTCAGTGTGTCTAGCCAGTTTATCAATTGTCAGAATCACTATAGCTGTAATCAAACAGCCTTTTTTGTACTGTGAAGCAGTCTAATTGCTACTTCTTCTTCACTCCTTTTCTTTTCTCCCTAGCCTTGCCCTGACTATCATCTGCCCAATCAAAACAAATCAAAACAAAAATGCTGACTATGCCTGGTATACTATTCAATAAAAACAAAGATCTTCAGATAGGATGGCACTTGCAGTACTGTTGGAGTCTTTGGCTGCCTGCCATCGTGATTGCATCAACCATTATATCTGCAAGGAGGCTATTATTGGTCACATATGTTCATGGAAGTGTAGGTGTTTTCATCACCTTTCTTGGTAATATTTGAATAGGCATTTTGGCTAGTTTTATGCTGCTGTTATGGTCTCAATAATATATATGTACCAACATTCTAATACAACTTTCTACATTATTTCTTGCACTCTACTTGATAGATATATTTCGACACCTCTAACTTGACAACCAAATTAGCCTGACCTATAACAAAAACAATTTCAAATTCTTTGTTTTTACAAGCAAGAACACTGTAACTGAAGACCTACATCCCTATACTGTAATAGTCTTTAGGTCATATTTAATCATAAAAGCATTATGGGCTATGCTAAATAAATATGAATTGCTATACTTTGATGCTGAGGCCGGGAGATGTCTCTTGCCAGAGTCTTCACATATTGTAAAAAGGAATGCTAGGAAGAGTAGGGTAAGAGAGCCTGGATCCCTGAAAAGTCAAGCCTCATTCTCAAATACAATCTGGAATTTTCTTTCCTTCTGTCAGTGTGGAAATGATTTCACAGCAGTCAGTGCTTAACTGCCTTGTTTAACTCCACTGAATGGAGAGCCTACCAAAGTGGCTCACACTGATATACCCCACAACACAAGGTATTGTGCAGTTTTCAGAGATGTTGAGCAATCCTATCTGGATTTGAAAGTGAGTAAATGTCTATACTTAATTTGCTTTGTCTTGTGAACACAACTCCATGGTTTTCAACTCCTCAGACCATCCAAGAGTCATTTGGGCTTTCTAGATTGGCAAAAAGAAGTGTGTTCATGGCTGCATGAAACTCTAGCCTTTAGATGAGAAAAAGGGAAAGTGTGCCATGAAAACGCTTTTTTTGCATTTTAGGGGAGAAGAAGCGCCTTTAAAAAGGTGCTGGTTTTCCCAGCTTCTTTTTTAAAAACTGCGGAACAGCGCAGCTCCATCTAAAGGTTGTGGTGCAGCTGCTAAGCATTAAGGAAAAGGCAACTTCATGTCACACTTTCCTGCCAATCTAGAAAGCCCCATTATTAGTACCCAGAAGGCACACTCACATAAGTCATTTTCGCGCAATGGGAAGTCATTCTGAACGCATTCCAAATGCAATTAGAATTCAAGTAAATTCACTAAACTAGCGAATTTACATGAATTCGAATTGGCTCTATTCGAAATAGAGAGAAATTCCTCCCATCTGATAAACTCCTTAAAGAAGAGCAGGAAGCTTTTATCACAGACCTTCAGGATAGGCTCAAGGAACTGAGGCTTGAAAGTCAGGAAAGCATGGATCACCTTGGGAATCAATGAAGAAATTTTAGGAGTGTAGGAAATGAAAGAAGCAGGTGGAAAAGAATCTTAGGAGTGAGCTCAGTAGGGAGAGACAGGAAAAGTTAGCCCTGGCTGAAGAATTCTAGCTTTTTCAGCCTGCAGCTGGTTAAATTTTAATTATTTTATATATGATGCCACTTTAGACTAAGAAAGACAGAGACACCATTGATTAATTGATGATTCAGCTTGTCCAGAATTCTCTGTTCTAACAGGCATGAGCTCTCTGCACAGAATGTCAGAATGTGAACATAGAACTTTCTGCTATTTATTCATTTATTATTTATTTATAGCATTTATACTCTGTTCCTCAATCAGAAAAGCTACCACACCAGCCCATGGGAGACTAAAAACAAGAGTGAAAGAAGTTGTACCATAATTTTTTGTGGATTAGACCTACTTCCTCAGATGCATGGAGAGAAAGGACTTTTATAATTAGACAGTATGGATAACTGTAGAAATGCAAAACTTGTGAGTATGGTAATAAGGTGACAAAGGCAGGAGGAAAGATGTTGCGAAAGGCTACACATGGATAAGATTTTACTTTCCTTCTGATGCACTGCTTTAGTTTACCACTGGAAGAAAAATGAAAAAAAAAAAGTTAAAGAGAGAAGGGTTTCCATATGGAACTTGTATCACCATAACAGTCCATCATGCTAGTAGTTACTTCAGTCTGATACAGAAAAGCAAAATGAGAATGGAGAAGGCTGTGCTCCTAGTATCATGCTGCCTGTTTCCTCAGTGCTTGGCTTCCATGGTGTGTGTGTGTGTGTGTGTGTGTGTGTAGTGTCAAGGAACTATTGGAGATCTTTCTTGAATAACTAACAGGGAATAATAGCTGTCTGTCTTCTGCTCCGATCACTGTGTCATCTTTCTTCTTCTTTCCTTACACCCACAACCTTTCTCTATCAATGCTGCCACCAATGACATAAATATCCTGACAGATTCAATAGGATTCTGTCCACATCTTGAAGTAAATTTTAGGTAGTGCATCCACCTACTGAGAGAGACACCTCTAGTATCTTTAAGATTGCACCCATGTCAACCCGTGAATATTTCTTTCATGTATTTTTCCTTTCTTTGATCGTTCAGTCATGAACTGAATGGATAGTTTATGGATTGGGGGAGTCCCTGCATAATTTCAAGGCAAGACTCCTGCCTCTTTAGTCCATAAGCCACTGTAGTTGAATTTCAACAGAGTTAAATGTAAGATACTACACGTAGGTAGAAAAATTAAAACAAAATACACAGATATAGGATGGGGGACACAGTATATGTGACAGGGATCTAGGATCACAAGCTGAACATGAGTCAATAGCTGCCTCAGAGTGTGGTGGAGTCTCTTTCTTTAAAAGTTTTTAAACAGAGGCTGGATGGCCATCTATTTGGAGTGTGTTAACTGTGGATTTCTGCATGGCAGTGGGTTGGACTGGATGGCCCTTGTGATCTCTTCCAATTCTATGATTCTATGATTCCATTCTATTATTTGAATGTTGATTATTCCTCTACATGAAACAGGTTCCACCTTTTTACTGTAAGGGAAATGGGAATATAATCACTGATTTTTATTTTTATTTTTTATGAAGCCCCAAAGGAGAGAAAATGAGAGCAGTTAAGCTGAACTTTAAAAATAAGATTAATGCATAATGCTGTGTGTTGTTTCATGAAAGTCTCCTTTGGTTATTCCATTTAAAATATCTCAACTTTGTTTCAGGAGATGCTCAGCTATAAAGTATTTTTTTTTTCCTTTGGCAACATGCAAGCTTGTTCCAAAAGCACATGTGAAATGTATTCCAAGGTAATATTTGAGAGAAATGGGCCAGATGGTGGCAGTGCTGTGACCCAATTCTTTTTTCTTTCTTTATATCCTGTGCAATTCAAATGAGGTGCTCTGGGAAGTTTCAAGCTTTTGGCCCTGACTACAAATACACACCACTTCTACTCTAAATTTCAGATGCTCATAAACAACTGCTTGTTTAAGCTTACAGTAATGAAGGGGAAACACACTCACACACTATTGTGTTATTATTGCCTTTAAGCTTTAAAAGTATCACAAATAACAGCTGTTTCTGACTGCTAATAAGCAATCCCTAAACAGATTGCAGTTCACTATCCAGGAAGGATAGTGAGGAAACATCAATAAGTCTTGTGAAGATGACCAGTTAGGTAGCCCATTCTCTGAAGAGGCCATTTTTGTTAGGGTCTCTATAAAATCAATATAGCAAATGGTACTGTCCCCAAACATCTCTGCTTCAGCTTGCAAGTTGCACTCCTTGAGCTCAGGGCAACAACAAATCAATTCAGAGTTATGAAATGCCAAGTCAATCCAAAAGCTACAGGAACTCCACTGAGCATCTGATATTCATTCTCACTTATTACTGCACACTGTAAAAATATGTATTTCAGGACAAGACCTGGCATGGAACATTTGTAATGAAAACATGTGCATATAAAGTATGTGTGTTAAAGTTTTGTTCTCTCCAGAATTGAGCAGAATTCCAAAGCAAAACCAAAGAAACAAATTCCTTGCCCAGTTTTGTACAGGACATGTTCTATCTTTCATGAAGCATTACCATGGGGCTATCGCCCAGTTTTGTACAGGACATGTTCTATCTTTCATGAAGCATTACCATGGGGCTATCCCTGATTCTTTGCAAAAATCTATCTAATTACAGTAAATATTTGCCATTATTTGTGTGCCTGTGATCTTGTTTAACTGAAATGGAAGTCATTCAAACTGTTAATCCTGATCTTGTGGTATGATGAGCAATGGGAATAGTTGTGGGAATTGTGGATTTTTAGCATGACCGTCCTCATAGTCACATCTGGAGGAGATGATAAAAATGCAAGCAGTTGTGTTCATCTATATTAGGCATCTATATTCGGTCTTCCAGATTATGCCAGACTGCAAACTCCAGCATCTTTCATGATGTATTGGCTAGAGCTGATAGAAAGTGCAAACTAACATCAGGAGTGTGCGAGTGGTGAGTGTCTGCCACTACCATTCCACTGGAAGGCCCATGTGACTGGCCATAGAGTCACAAAAGTGGTACGTCACAAAAGTGATACAAAAGTGATACAAAAGTGACACACTCATACATCAGGTTGCCCACTGACATATTGGCAAAGCACAATCATGGAGGTCCCCATACATGCCCCCCTTTCCCCCTTCACCCCAATGCCCCCTGTTGGACTGCCTAGTTTGTTTGTGTTTTTATTACATCTATTGCATTATTGGAGACTTGCCATGTTTGTAGTAATTTTGCTTCATGGGGTATGTGTTGGCTCAATGGTGTGATGGTTCGACGGTGCAGCTCAACAAAAGGGGGGAAAACATTGTAAACAAAACCAGTGATTGTGTCTCACTGGGTCCAAGCCACCTAGACCTGCACTCATACCATGCTGTTTACATGTCAATGTGATATTGCACACTATCCATGTTGGCACAGAGAAACAAGGATTATTTTGCTCCAGCTTTTAGCCCCAGAGTGCAACTTCATCCCAGATTCTTGCTGTTTCAAACTCATGCATCATGTAAATGGGTAGGGCAAAATTAATTTAAACTACTTATTTTTGTCAGTGCAGACAATCCCTAAAAAATTCCATGTACACTAGTCATAGGACTTGCTGACTTAGACAGGTGGGAATTGTGGTTCAACAGGTAGAAGACCATGTGTTTTCCACCTCTAATCTAGAACACTCCAGAAGGTTTGGACTAAAAATTGCATCATCCACAGACAACACAGACTACAGACAAGTGATAAGAATTCTAGGTCCAAACATCTGGATGGCCCCATATTGGAGAAGGCTGACTGAGGGCTCAGTTGCTACTGTCATTCACATCTTTGATCACTCTGACCATAAAACCTTTCCTTATTTTATATATTGGCTCTAAGACTAACTTTTTGTCCTAGCCATCAGATTCTTATAGAATCTTGTGCTTTGTCTCTGTGCTCTTACGCCTATACTTGGCAGTCCTTTATCCAGCTCCTACACCACTAGCCATCTGATAGTATCCTGTTCTGCAACCTCATCACATTTAGCTCATTCCAAATGCATAGTCTTATTTTCTGTTGATTTTGACCTCACACAGAGAAAAAATATTCTTTCTCCTCCTTTCACTTCCCTTTTCATTCTCAGTTTACTTAAATTGCTACAAAATACCAACACGAGTTTATCGCATGGCTTAAAAACCTAATTTACAATGGAGTTTATTGCATGGTTTAAAACCCCCGACTTATCTCTTCCACGTTGTAGTCTCTTTCAGGATAAAGTTGGGTATTATCACACACAAAATGCTGCCGATGCTATCGTCCGGCTGAATTCCAGCTAATGTCTGACTAGAAGCTGTGTTCATCTGGCTGATTTGCAAAGCTGGGAGCTTTCTGGTTTTGAAAAGAGGCTAGCTGAGCGCAGCTTCTAGCCGGAAGTTAGCTGGGATTCAGCTGAGTGGGGGCATCAGTGGCTTTTTACATGTGATAATACCCAACTTTATCCTGAAAGAGACTTCAATGTGGAAGGGATAAGTCGGGGGTTTAAAACCATGCAATAAACTCCATCATTTGCTGTCCATTAACTCAACAGGGGGAAGTGGGCACAGGCAAAAGCATACTACTGCACCTTCTCTAACTTGTGTGTTCCTCCTTGTCAATACTATTTGCCATATTGTCCACATTCTGTTGTTGCTTGGTCCTTGGTCCCGATAAAAGCTGAGCAGGACCTTCAGCTTTTATGGATGCCAGGTCACAGGATAGTGAAGGATGTATTCTGAGCAATATGAAAGGACTTTTAGCAGCTCAACAGACCGGCATTATACACTGGTGAAGGAGCAGTGTGGGGGTGTGGTGTATGCATATTGGCCACCCCAACTCCACTCCCACACCACTCCCATGGCACCTGCCTGACCAGGTGGCAGGCAGCATCATGCCACATCTTCAGTGTATAATTTACATGCACTGCACTAACAAAGTAGTGAAAAGCCGCCATCACTGTAGCTAGGGTGCCTTTTCCATGGTGCAAAAAGGAGCCTTTTTTTTTTTTTTTTGCACCACAGAAAGGCCAGATCTGGGCTGAGGCATGCAATTGCTGTGGCCCCGATCCAGTGAGGAAAGGGGCAGCTGCAGGCCGCTCCAAAGGGGCAGTCTGTTGAGCAGCTTAGATAACATCAGCTTGCTGGACTGATGCCTGTGGTTTCAGGGTGACTCCCAACTCAGTATTATATCCTGGAATATTGCAGGGTGGACAAACAAAAGATGGGATAGCTCTGCCTATCAATACATTTCTTCTTTCAATCTGATTTTATTTCGGGAACCATTATTGTGGTAGATGGCTTTGCTTGTTATACCTTAAATGTTTCTCGGTTAAATAGAAAAGGCTGGCCCAATGGTGATCATGCAATTTTGGTATCCACTTCACTGCTAGCTAAGGTAACTGTGCTAGAAAATAGTGAGCAATTAGCTTGTGGAATTTGCCTAGATATCAAAGCAAGCCAATTAATCTTTGTGTCAATTTATGTTCCTCCAACCAACTCTAAAGAGAAAATTTAAAAAGTTTGGAACAAAGTAGAGAATTATGTCTTTTTCCAAATTATTAAGTTCCCCCAAACATATGTGTATATCCTGGGTGATCTGAACTCGAATTTTTTAAACCATGTTCAATACAATTTAATCAAATAATTTTTTTAAAAATACAATGATGTTTTGTATAACCCACTGGTTTGGGTTTTGACAGTACTAAGTAAAATCTTCTTGTTCAGTATTTGTATACCAGAAGACAGCAGGTGTTGTTGATTCTTTCATGATGTTATTGTTTCTAAAGACATCTGGCTGGTATCTCAGGTGTTTGTGGAGATCAAAAGAGGGGATCAAGAAGGAAGGAATGGAGACTGAGGAAAGGGTGTGAACTAGCCTTGTATTTGCTCAAAGAAAATTGCTTATAAAAGGACCCTAGGGAACCCCTTGTCCTACATGCAAATACTTGTGTTTTCACCATATAAACTCTAATTGTGGAAAGTATTTGTTCTTTAGGATGGCCTAATTCTACTGCCTGAAGTTTCCCCATTCTTTAATGATTAAAGCCTAAGTAAAATATCTGTCACAAATAAAGAAAGATTGAACAATGAAGGCTCTTCAGTCCCTCTTGGAATGTGTATGAGCAAACAGCAAGCAATTAAATGCTGTTTTTCATCCAGTGTTAACTCCTCAGTTGCCAACATCCTTCACACTCTTATCTTTAAAATTAACATTTTATTGCACAGAATGGATCTTTCATGCTCAGAAGCTGCTGTCACCACCACCACCACCATCATCATCATTATCTCACTTTCCCCCCAAAATCAAAACATTACAATCAAAAACATATAAATAGTGAGCGTTGAAATAGAATTGAACTATTACACTATTACAACAAATCACATGACACAATAATAAAATGTAATTTAAAAAGAAAAAAGTTCTTTAAAACAGTTCAGTTGAAACAATACAGGATCTCCTAGCTATTTTTTTAAAGGAAAAAAAACGATTCAGTGGTACTGCACTAAACTGTTATACTTTCTCCTGTTCCACTTTTATTGCTACAGCTGGCTCCTGTAGATCCTGGATTTTCAGTTTAGGGAAGGCATTTATAATTTTCAGCCAGAGATCTGTTAGGTCTTGCCAAACTAAATAGAAGGGCTTTTGATACCATAGACCATGGTATCCTGGAACGCCTGAGAGAGTTAGGTATTGGGGGCACTGTTTTGCAGTGGTTCAGATTCTACCTCTCAGGCAGATTCCAGATGGTGTCACTTGGGGACAGTTATTCGTCCAAGAGGGAGCTCAAATCAGGCATCCCTTAAGGGGCGACTCTGTCCCCAGTGCTGTTTAACATTTACATGAAGCCGCTGGGAGAGATTATCTGGAGACATGGGGCACGGTGTTATCAGTACGCTGATTACACCCAAATATATTTCTCTATGTCCCTGACTGTTGCAGTGACTAAGGATGACATCTCTCCTCTGAATGCCTGCCTTGGGTTGGTAATGAGCTGAATGAAGGAAAACAAATTCAAGTCGAATCCAGAGAAAATGGAGGTACTCACAATAGGTCTTCCTGGTCCAGGGAGGAAGATTTGTTATCCATTCCTGGATGGGGTCACACTTCCCCTAAAGGACAAAGTTCGCAGTTTGGGAGTACTCCTGGATCCATTTCTACAGTTGTCATCTTAAGTGGATGCGATGGCCAGGAGTGCTTGATATCAACTATGGTTAATATGCCAACTGTGTCCCTACCTGGACCAGAAGGACCTTGAAGCAGTCATACATGTGCTGGCAATCTCTCATTTAGATTTCTGTAATGTGCTCTACATGGGGCTACCTTTGTACCAATTTTGGAAGCTGCAATTGGTCCAGAATGCGACAGCCAGACTGATTACTAGAACATCTAGATCGGATCACATAACTCTGATCTTAAATCTCTTCACTGGCTGCCAGTTAGCTTCCGGTCGCAATACAAAGTATTAGTTATTATCTTTAAAGCCCTATAATGGCTTGGGCCCGAGTTACTTGAGGGAACACCTCTCCCTGCACAATCTGCCCTGCACTCTCAGAACATCAGGAAATAATCCATTGGAGCTCCTCCAAACCAGGTTAAAAACGACATCCTACAGAACATTCACTGCTGTGGCCCCCAGACTCTGGAATGACTTACTGGAAGAGATCCGTCTTATCACCAGCTTAGATGCCTTCAAGCTAACCATTACAATTTTTTAGTTGACTATACAAAACTGTTTGTAGTTCTGTGAGATATTTAGCCTTCTCTGTCAAAGAGCTCTGACAGAAGGCTAAATATCTCACAAAACTACAAACAGTTTTATATATTCAGAAAACAGATTTCTGAGAAGTGAATGTTTTTATATATAAAAGAGTTTTTAAGTTTTACACTTTTGTACATATGGGCTAATCTTAGGGGCAGTAGATGCCATCTATAGATCATTTTATACATGTTTTCTTTCAAAGCTAATGTAAAACAAAAATGTAAAACCCAACTGTTGGAGATGTGACCACATTTCGGGCTCATATTACCATATGTGGTGGACCTGCTCATACTCTAAGGATTATTGGCTAGAAATACATAAAATCATAACACAGGAGTTAAACATTCAAATATGCTTTCTCCCAGAAACATATTTTTGGGGGATGATAGAGTGTAAGTTAGAAAAAGACAATGGTACATTGATTTTCTATCTGCTAAAATGTGCTAGAATTGCATTAGTGAAAAAGTGGAAGAATAAAAACAGACCCACGATTGACCACTGGCTTCTCAAAGTGTATGAAATGGCTGAGTTGGACATAATGACATGCTGGAAAAAGGACGAGAGTGAAGAAAAAACAAGGAAAGATTGGAACATCTTATTAAGTTTCTTAAGAAAACAGTGGAATAATAATAAAATAAAAGTGTAAAAAGGAAAGTCAGTATATGACCAAAAAGAAATATTGTTATACGATAAAGATAAATTTAAAAGAACAAACATTGATCACTTAAGAATTTAAAGATAGAACGGCTTTAAGATATAAACAACAATTTGTATAAAAGTACAATTTTTTTAATTGTACTAGTCAGGTGAATGCGGTGGTCAGGAGTGCCTGTTATCAGCTTCGGCTGATCCGCCAGCTGCGCCCTTTCCTGGAGCCAAAGGACCTGGAGTCAGTGGTACATGCTTTGGTAACCTCACGATTGGACTTCTGTAATGCGCTCTACATGGGGCTACCCTTGTGCCTAACTCGGAAACTTCAATTAGTTCAGAATATGGCAGCCAGGCTTGTCACGGGAACATCAAGGAGAGAGCACATAACACCAGTGCTCAAATCTCTCCACTGGCTGCCGATTAGTTTCCGAGCGCAGTACAAGGTGTTGGTTTTAACCTTTAAAGCCCTACATGGCTTGGGTCCATCTTATCTGAGGGACCGCCTCCTCCCATACGAACCCCTCCGCACACTCCGGTCTTCTGGGAGGAACTTATTGCAGCCTATGAAGACTAGACTGACGCAGACCTCCCAGAGGGCCTTCTCGGCTGTCGCTCCCAGGCTATGGAATGGCCTGCCAGACGAGATGCGTCTTATTACATCTTCTGATTGCTTTAAAAAAGCCTTGAAGACGCATCTCTTCCGGCAGGCCTTCCCAGAAAGTTCTTAACCTCCCGGCTCTGTTTGGGTTAAGCTCTCCCATTAGCATTTTAACATCTTGACCCTGATCTCTATGCAATGGGTTGCCGTTTTAAATTGAAATTTTTATTATGTCATTTTAATTGATGTTAGTTTAATTTAATTTTAAGGGGCGGGTGGTTGGGTATGGGTCATGTATATTTTATCTTGCATTTTTTAATTGATGTAACCCGCTCCGATTGGATACAGAGGAGTGGGCTATAAATAAAACATTATTATTATTATTATTATTATTATTATTATTAATTGAAAAGGTTGAAATTTGAATTGATTTTGGTGATAGATACAACAAAGACATATAATATTAAGCCAAAGGTAATATGGGGTTAGGAAGGAATGTTTTAAATTATGTCATTGTTTAATTGGTTATATGTTTTTTCTTTTATGTATGTATAAATGTTTGTCTATAAATATATTAAAAATTTAAAAAAATAAAATAAAAGAGTTTTTAAGAAGGTACTGTACTGTTTAAAATATACTTTTTTTAAAAGGCCTGCTTTTTATTGTAATTGTGGCCAAGATACTGTATTGCCAGAGATTACTACCGTGTTTCCTTGAAAATAAGATGGTGTCTTATATTATTTTTTGCTCCCAAAGATGTGCTCGGTCTTATTTTCAGGGGATGTCTTATTTTTCCATGAAGAAGAATTCACATATATTTTTGAACAAAACATTGAACATTTATTATATACTGTATATATATTTATGTACAAAAACTTTGCTAGGTCTTACTTTTGGGGGAGGCCTTACATTTAACAATTCAGCAAAACATCTAATAGGTCTTATTTTCTGGGAATGTCTTATTTTCGGGGAAACAGGGTAGGAGCAATCATCATAGTTATGTAGGATGAGATCCCCCACCAAAAACCTACCTTGTTGATGTGACAGTGTCCCAGTTGAAGTTTTCCATGGTGCTACAGACTGGAGCTGTGAAAAATGACTCTGCAGCACTGCCTGGTCATGGGGCACAACAAGAACAAGTATCAGGAGAGATCCCTTGCACTCCTGCCACAATAGCTTGTTTCAAACTGACCTGCAACTGAGAAAGGTGTCAATCATTTTTCCTTCCAAAATCCAGTCTGCAGCACTTCAGAAACCTTTCATCTGAGACATTAACATTTGCAAAAAGGTAGGTTGTGGGGTAGGTGGTCACATTTGTTCATTAAAGACAGTTAATATGAATCTGCAGCATTTATGAGATACTTAAGTCCAGCTTATGATCTTGTAACAACTGAACTGAACACTTTAAATTGTTTTTAGTGTCGCTGATAATTTAATTCTTTTTTAGTGCTGACCTTTTGTATGTTTGAATGACATTTTCATTCTGCTCATTTGCAAGCCTGTTTGAGACCCATGAAAAGGTGGGATGTAAATAAAGTTATTATTAATTATAATAATAATGTCAACATTTCATTTCTTCGTCTTCATTTGTGTTTATGTGAATTTGGTTGGATAATGTTGCCATGGAGCATTAGGGTCATGTAGCACAGTGTAACCCCAGTAAAGGATTTCAGCCACTGGGTTTCCAGGCCTTAGGTCCTGCCTGAAGTAGCGCAGTGGTTAAATGCCTGTACTGCAGCCACTCACTCCAAACCATAAGGTTGCGAGTTCAAGACTAGCAAAAGGGCTCAAGCTTGACTCAGGCGTGCATCCTTCCAAGTTCATGAAAATGAGTACCCAGATTGTTGGGGGCAAGTAGCTTACAGTTGTAAACCGCTTAGACACTCCTTAGGTGGTATGAAGCGGTATATAAACGAAACTGTTTGTTTATTTGTTTGAAGCCTAAGGTTGTCCATTTCACTTTCAGAGGAAGTGAGCAGATTCACCAAAATCACACCCAACTTTATCACAAAACCATAAATCCTCACATTGGTGGAGAGCATATACATGGTCAAATGCATAGGAAATGGCTTTAATGTTTACAGTACAATAGTAGTATTGTATTGCTGTAAATCAGTCACATAAACTGTTGGTTCGTTGAGGTAGAAGCGGAAGGACACAAGGGGAGGCAGAACAAGAGGGAAGGACAAAAGGACAGATGGAATCATGATGGTTTATTATGTATAGAGGTATTTATCTGTAGATTTTATGTGTCTTTTTTGTTTTGTTTTGTTTTTAGTCTTTTTGTAATCACTAATGTGTGTTGAAAACTTTAATAAAAAATATACATTAATATCAATTCCATCTTTGGAAATGGTTAGCTGCAGTAATATTCTGGAAGACGTATTTGATAAACTATCTTTCTTCAAGAGATATAAACAAGTACCTATATACAGAAATGTATAAGCCAGTCAGAGCTATATATCAATAGGATTTTGTGATAAAGTTTATTTCTGGACCCCAGAATTAGCAGAAATGGATCAACCATTTATTTTGATTAGTGAAAAATCATTAGATTGATTTGTATTTTTGTTGTCTTTTGGTAATTTTTATGATTTATCTTTTTAATTTGTTTTTAATTGTTTTTAATTTTATACACACACACATTACTTTTTAACTTCTGTATTGCGTGAATTTTAACTGCATTTTTTAATCTATTGTAAACTGGTTGGAGTCAACTTAGGAGCACTTAAGAACCATGAACAAACACGCAAACAAATAAACAAGCAGACTTGAAAGCCATACAAATTTTGTAATTTAAAAAAATATTATTTTTTATTTCTTAATATATAATAATAATAATAATAATAATAATAATATACATTTATACATGTTTTTGTCCTTCCCCCTTCCACAAAGAGCTAACAAAAGTTTATCACCTCATTTAATCATCAAATCAACAATCATTTTTCCGAGATATGGAATATATCATTAATCACATTTTTCACATCTTCATATTTTTTCAATTTACATTCTCAGTCACAATTCTCCATTTATCTATCATGATTCTTTATTGCTTTGTCCATTATACTTTAACCTTCTTCCTGTAAGTAAATCAAGTAATATATATTATTTTGGATACTTTAACAAATAAATCTTTGCTTTAGACTTGGAAATGACTTGAAGGCATTCAGGAACTACAAATTTGCTTCTAGCTAGGAAATATAGAAAGCTGCTGCTTTACCAGCTGTGCGGAAGATTTGTGCACACCCTTTTCCTCTTGCATAGCAATGACCCCAACAAAACAGTATAATTTGTATTCTTATCTCCCACCTGATTTTTTGTTTCTAGTACATGGTGTGATGTACTACAAACATATGTGATACATGGAGTTCTAGGAAAGAAATGGACTTCTTGATCTTGTTCTGCATTCTGTACTCCTGTTTATTTTTGCACAGAGGAAGTGGCAAACAGAGAGATAAACTATCAAGTTCCACATTTTAATGTCTTGAGGACTTTCATCTTCCTACCATAATTTTGATCATTCGCTTACTATAGTTTTAGTCATGTTTTGTTCCATGCATGGAAGGTTTATGATTTCATAGCCCACTCACATTTTTGAGAGCAGGACGTTTTCTAAATTGCCCGTAAGGGGATAAAAAGAAGCAGTTTGTCCCCTCTGATTAGAGGCTCATATTTTTTTTTCATCTGTGCCTTAGGATTTCTGCTTTTACACAGAGAATATTTGCTATCTGGAATGGCCTGTATTGGTCATACAGTGTTCCTTGTAACCTATGCCTCCTTTGTCCTCACCCTTGGAGGTAGGTCCCATTGACTAAGGCTGAGACAAAGATTTTCAACCAAGGGCCATAGAGTAAATAGAGCAATTCCTTTGAGAGGAACGTGATATGGTCTGCAGGGGAGAGCATGTTTAAAAAAATATTATGTATGTATCAATTGTATGAATATATTTAATTATATATACGTAATTGTATATGTTATATAGTGCTTTTGTGTGCACTTTTGGTCTGGACTGTACTATATTATTTTAGCTATTATTTGTGTTAACTTACTTTGTAAGTTGCCTTGGGTCCAACACTGGGAGGAATGTGGGATATAAATAAAGTGAAATACATTTTAAAAAAAAGGAATAAGTTTGGATACCCTACAGTGATGATGTTATAAAAAAAGGCTGTTTAAATCAAAACTGCTAAGCATGTGTAGGGAGTATGGAAAAGTAATAACTATGGCTGGAATCTTATATCAGCTGCTTCTTCTTGTTGTGCATCTTCAGGTTGTTTCTGATTTATGGCGACCCTAACGCAAACCTATCATGGCGTTTTCTTGACCAGATTTGATTTGAGGAGGTTTGTCATTGCCCTCCTCAGAGAGAGTGTGACTGAGCAGAGATTCAAACCCTGCTTTCCATAGTCCAAATCGCAAACCAGTATGCCATGCTGGCTCTAACTTTCAAATCACAGTTTTATATGTATTGCTGTCACTGTTTCAACAGTTGGACAAGCTAGCTATGTCTCTCTTTCATCTTCCAAAAGTTTCTGTTGGGTATTGATCTTGGATCTAAGGGTTGTGATGACCAGGGGTTACTCATGCATATTTATTTGTCATTGGCATAGAATAAAAAAACATTCATAATTTGATCCTCTTGCAACTTAATACATCCCAGATTGTATGCTTTCTGTCAAGGAAGATTAGCCAGATTGACATTATAACCCCCACCCCCACTCCATCACATCTA
This sequence comes from Urosaurus nigricauda, assembly GCA_034509955.1. NCBI lineage: Eukaryota > Metazoa > Chordata > Lepidosauria > Squamata > Phrynosomatidae > Urosaurus > Urosaurus nigricauda. Next base: position 350,392,986 of record JAOEGL010000001.1, on the reverse strand, counting down.
GTTTTTGTTGTGTTCAAAATGTAGCAAATTATGCATGTTTCAAACTAAGATTCTGGTTTAAAATAATTTTAATAATGGGCATTTATCTTCTGGAACAGATGCTTTACTTTGCATTCAGTGTCGGGCTCCAACTGACGCGATTCCTTGTGTCACCCTTAATACCTGTGAAGTGGGTCCAACAGGGGGCTGCATAATACAGAAAATTGATACAAGTAAGACCGTTTAATTGAGATATGATTGTTTTATTCTGTCTTCATGTCACTATACCACTGTAACACATCTCTTTCCCAGGGCCGTCACTGGGTAATGCAGGGTGTGTGTAAATTTTATATTCTTTTTAAAAATTCTTTAAAAACATCATGTGTAACCAATTTTTCACTTTAACCACATGAAACAATGTACATGCAAATACATTTAGACTGTGCATATGATATTGCAATTTAAAGCTATAATTTTAATATTGTTAGCTGTTTATGTCACAACTATTACCAGGAAATTGAATGAGAAATAGGATTTACGCTTTATTAATACCATTAGTATAAACACATTACTAAGGATTCTATATGGTGTGGTATGGGATGAGATCAATGGTGGAGTGACACCGTGAGTTACAACACCAGGTGACACCAACCATAGTGACACCACTGCTCCTCCCTGCTAAAGCCCCTCTTCACTGGGTATAAAAACTAGAAATATATCTTGGAAATGGCTCCAGTTGGTGGTTCATAGAACCTCATTTCTGCCTATTTCTAGTGTCTTAAGAATGATGATGATGATGATGATGATGATGATGATGATGATGATGATTTATATCCCACCTTTATCCCAGTACAGGGACCCAAGACATCTTACAAATCTAAAACAGTCCAAGTCAAAACACTATAAAACATGCAAAATTCAAGTTTAGAAAACAATTAAATAATTCAAACAATTAAAAACATTACATTATTAAAATTTAAACTCATTAAAACAAAAACAAAACAGCAAATTATAGATTTGGATTTATTTTGTATAGCCAGCACAGCAGAGAAGAGGGTTAAAAAAAGAGAAAAAAAAAACAACCAGAAGTCATGAACTATATTGGCATGCCACATTGCGTGTTCCCCTTTCTTCCCAAATTTCTGTGTAATAGAATAAAAGCCACACCCTACTTCCTCCTATAGATCAGTAAAGCCAAACCCCTTAAATAATTTGGCAGGGCACTTTTGCCTAAACTACTTGCGCAAGATTACTCAATGGTCCTTTACCTTTCCACTAAACAATTCAATTAACGATACAATGGGGCTGTACAAAAAGCCCATTCACAGGTGGCTCTTTGCTACCCCTGAATGGGCTGGGTTGGGGATGCGGCACTCGCATGCCACAACCCCAACCAGCTGGAAAAAGAAGCCCCGAAATGGGGCTTCTTTTCCTGGTGCTACAGGGGTGCGACAAGGACCGCAACATGCTCTTGTGATGCTCTTCATGCACAGCACCATCATCATGGTGCACACCGTCTGTATGGGCGCACACCAAGATGGTGCCTGGGGTGCACAGTAGGGTTTCTGAGCATGTAAATGCTCATCTCCATGCAAACCTAATTTGGGCCCAATGCTGAGAATATCTCATGCAACCTCTAGGGAGTATAAGCAGCAATTTGACTGTGCCCCCCAGGAGATATTTTAGGCCAGGGATTGGAAACTTCACTGTGGCTGGACTAGCTTTTTCCCACATACACTTCAGTTTGAGAGCCAGTGTGGTAGAGAGATGCTGAGAGGGAGAGAAGAAAAGAGCATATTTTCTTGTTTGGAAATAGAGAATGGGGCTTCTTTTTCTGGTGCTACAGGGGTGCCACAAGGACCGCAACATGCTCTTGTGATGCCCTTCATGCACAGCACCATCATCATGGTGCACACCGTCTGTATGGGTGCACACCAAGATGGTGCCTGGGGTGCACAGTAGGGTTTCTGAGCATGTAAATGCTCAGCCCCATGCAAACCTAATTTGGGCCCAATGCTGAGAATATCTCATGCAACCTCTAGGGAGTATGAGCAGCAATTTGACTATGCCCCCCAGGAGATATTTTAGGCCAGGGATTGGAAACTTCACTGTGGCTGGACTAGCTTTTTCCCACATATACTTCAGTTTGAGAGCCACTGTGATAGAGAGATACTGAGAGGGAGAGAGGAAAAGAGGCTGTTCCCAGATCAAGATGAAATGAGTATATATGATAAGGAACAGTTAATCTAGCTTACTTGCTTTGGTACATGCTACTTGCTACTTGTCCAAGTTTCCATGGTTGAGTGGAGATTTGAACCCTGGTCTCCAGAGTCATAGTCCAATGCTCAAATCACTAGGTTTGAGCATTAGACTGTGATACTGGAGACCAGGATTCAAATACTCACTCAACCATGGAAACCCATTAGGTGACTGTGGGCAAGTCAGAAGATTTTCATACCTGGCAAAATCGCTGGTAAAATGTTGCTGGATTGCTCAGGAAGCATTTGTGTATGAATCCCTGTTCTGCTTCCTGAACGTCAGTGAATTATGAGCTCTCTCTAGCATCCTGGAATCGTTAAGGGAGAGTGTTTTTTCTATTAACATTTCTGTTACTAGAAAAACCACTCTCCGTTAAAGATTCCAGGACTCTAGAAGGAGCTCATGATTCACTGACGTTCAGGAAGCAGAACAGGGATTCATACACAAATGCTTCCTGAGCGATCTAGCAATGTTTTACCAGCATTTTTGCCAGATATAAAAATCTTCTCAGCCTCAGAGGAAGGCAAAGGCAAACTCTCAAGAAATTTTGCCAAGAAAACCCTGTGATAGGCTTGCCTTAGGGTCACCATACATTGGAAATGACTTGAAGCACACAACAGCAGCAACAACAATCCATCTCTTTGTCTTTGGCAACTGGAAAGGATGCCCTTCTGTTACTTTTTAGCATTTTGGGAGCTCTTATAGGTGACGGAAGCTAAAATGTTTAAGTTAGGGGAAGTTTAAGACTGTTTTTGATTTATTTGATGTGGGAAAAACATCATCACCACATCAGTTGAAAGGAGGCTTGTGGGGAGGGAGCTTGACCCCACAAAAATTGCACTGAGGTCACATGTGGCGTGTGGGTACAAGTTTTCCCACCTCTGCTTTAGGTCCATGGAAAACCTTTTTCAAATGAGGTGGTAAACTGGAAGTTTTGAAATAAAGGAGATGATCACATGGGGGGAGGGAGAAAGGCACACGCTACTTGAATGCTTCGTTCCCGCAGCGGTTAGACTGCTGTGGGAATGAAGCCATGGGAGGAAGAGGCCATGGCTGCAGCTGTCAGGATATCCTTGGGGCAGGGACACTCTTTTGCCAGACCATGGGGAAGAGGCATTTAGCCGCTTCTTCATGATCCGGGAAAACCAGAGAGGCCTGGGGGAGCTCCCCTTTCAGAGCGCCTTGGGGATATTTTGCCAAGGATCCCTGAAAGGAAGCTTCCCCAGGCCTCCCTGGAACTCCATTTCAGGCTCCTTCTGGGGAGATTTCGCCAAGGAGCCCCAAAAGGGAGCTCCCCTAGGCCTCCCTGGAGGGAGGGAGACCTGGGGGAGTTCCCTTTCAGGGCTCCTTGGAGAAATCTCCCCAGAAGGAACTCTGAAGGGAATTTCTCCTGGGAAGCTGCTCATTCCCAAGGCACCCCAGTGCCATGGGAATGATCCTGCAGAGAAAGGGGCTGCCCCTTTCCCCTGAGGGCTCACAGGGTGTCCGTGGGGCGTGCAGCCCCACAGTCACCCTTTTTCCAGCCCAAAGAGAAGCGGCAATCCAGTCCAAAGAAAAGCGGCAAATCGCTGCTTGTCTTTGGCCTGGAAAAAGCTGGATTGGGGCTGACCTGGCCCCAATCTGGCACAGTAAAGAAGGAGCACTTCTGTGCGCTCCTTCCTTGCTACGCTGCGGTGCCACACTGTTTGGTTGCTGCGACAACACTGCGCAGCAAAGAGGGGTGGCGCAGACTCGCCCCTGAAGGGGCAATCTGTAAACCCCTGTCTTAACATTGCTGCAGACTTTATGTATTTGGAATGTTTTGAAGATTTAAGATTTTTCTCTTTGTGACATCTCAGACTTACTCTACCTTTTTGTCTTCTTCCCCCCTTTCTCCTTGTTCCTTCTCTTTAAATTCTTTCCATTTAAATTCTTTTTCATTCCAACCTTGTTGCTGTTGCTGTTGCTGCCACTCATCATCAGAAGGTATGTTAAATTCTAAATTCTGATTTTTTAAAAGATTTAAGTTCCAACCTCCATGATAGTAACTATCACAAAACTTTCTAACACACTTTCTAATGTGGATACCTTGGCTCCATAAACGGCTGTGCAGTTCTTTAAACAGTTCTGTTATCTAGTAGTAGGACTCCAAAAAGCAGAGCCATTTCACCAGCCCTGGTCACATAACATCAAACTGCACCATATCTGAGTGTGCAAAGTGATATGAACTGTGTGTGTGCAAAGTGAAGTGAACTGGATGTTTTGTACACACCAGTCTGTGAGTATTACTTCATAAATGCATTTCCTCTAAGAAAGGCCCTGACTTCAGGCACAGACTTCTCCCCTTCTCTCTTTACTTCATTTGTCATCAGCCCAGTAGGTGTGGAAGGGAAGCCATCAATAAAATAAGCGGCAGCATATTTGACACCCAGTGCAGATCATTTTTAAAGACCTCCTGTTCCTTCAACAGCCTTTTCCAGCTCTGGAGACTGCCATGCTTGCTCTGGCTGATGACCTTCATCTAGGCATCGACAGAGGAAGCATGACCCTGTTGGTGCTTCTGGACCTCTCAGCGGCTTTTGACATGATAGACCAAAACATCCTCTTGGAACGCCTGAGAGAGTTAGGAATCAGAGGCACTGCCTTCAGTCCTTCCTCTCAGGTAGATTCCAGAGGGTGATACTCAGGGGCAACTGCTCCTCAAAAGTGGAACTTGAATGTGGTGCCCCTCAATGCACCATCCTGTCCCCGATGCTATTCTATATATATGAAGCAGCTGGGAGAAATCATCCATAGACATGGGGCAGGGTGTCATCAGTATGCTGATGACACCCAAATATATTCCTTCATGTCCTGGTCAGCAGCTCAGATGACAGATGGTATTTCTCAACTCAATTAATGTCTTGAAGTGGTAATGGACTGTATGAAGAAAAACAAACTGGAGTTGATTCCAAACACGATGGAGGTACTTACAGTAGGGGTCCCCAAACCAGGTGTTGGGTTACAACCTGCAGTCCTGGATGGGGTCACACTCTTCTCAAAGGACTGTGTTTGCAGTCTGGGGGTGCTCCTAGAAGCGTTACTTCACATGACAAATCAGGTGAATGTGATAGTCAGGAGCACCTGTTATCAGCTTCGGCTGATATGCCAGCTGCGCCCTTTCCTGGAAGTAAGGGACCTTGAAACTGTACTACATGCACTGGTAACCTCAGGACTCAATTTCTGTAATGTGCTCTACATGGAGCTACCCTTGTACTTAGTTCAGAAGTTTCATTTAGTACAGAATATGGCAGCCAGGTTGGTATTGGCTTCCGGGCACAGTACAAGGTGGTTATTACCTTTAAAGCCCTACTTCCATATAATCCACCACACACTCTCAGGTCCTCTGGGAGGAACTTATTGCATCCGATAAAGACCAGACTAACTGCAACCTCCCAGAGGACATTTTCTGCAACTGCCCCCAGACTGTGGAATGGCTTGCTGGAAGAGATCCATCAAATCACATGCTTAGACAGCTTTATAAAAGCTGTTAAGATGGATCTCTTCCAGCAGGCCTTCCCAGAATAGAATGACTCAGCTATGAATAAATTCTCCCCTTCTTATGTAGTATGCCAGTACTTTGCCCATTGGACTATTGCATTGTTGATAATACTCTGTTTTAACAGATCAATTTTAATTGTATTATGTTTAATTCTTTTTAAGAGGGGGTTTAGATATTGTATTGTATATGTATCATGTACTGTATATTGGTGCTGTTTTAACATGTCTAGATCAAGGGAAGTAATAGTGACACTCTATACTGCTTTGGTCAGGCCCCATCTGGAATACTGCGTCCAGTTCTGGGCACCACAATTTAAAAAGGATGTGGAAAAACTGGAGCGGGTCCAAAGGAGGGCGACTAAAATGGTTAAGGGTCTGGAAACCATGCCCTATGAGGAACTCCTTAGGGAACTGGGGATGTTTAGCCTGGAAAAGAGAATAAAAGTAATAATAATCTTTATTTCTAGCCTGCTCCTCTGTAGGACACAATTGGAGCGGGGTACAACAAGATTAAAACATATGAAGTTAAAAATACATCACAACCCATTTCCAACCACCCGCCCCTTAAAATAAATTAAATCAACAATGAATTAAAAACACTAACAGATTAAAAACATTATACATCCTCGGCAGATCTTAGGTGAGGAAAGGAATAGCAGCAAACAATCAAGAGGTGTTATAAGACGCAACTCATCCAGCAGACCATTCCAAAGTCTGGTGGCAGTAGCTGAAAAAGTCCTCTGGGAGGTCCGCGACAGCCTAGTTTTCACAGACTGCAGCACGTTCCTCCCAGAGGACCGGAGTGTGTGGGGGGATTCATACAGGGAGAGGCACTCTCTGAGATAAGATGGACCCAAGCCATGTAGGGCTGTAAGACCAAGACCTTGTACTGTGACTGGAAACTAATCGGCAACCAGGGGAGAGCTTTAAGCACAGGTGTGATGTGCTCTCTCCTAGATGTACCGCTGACAAGCCTGGCTGTCATGTTTTGGACTAATTGAAGTTTCCGAGTTAGGCACAAGTGTAGCCCCACGTAGAGCGCATTACAGAAATCCAGGCGTGAGGTTACCAGTGCGTGTACCACAGTTTCCAGGTCCCTCATCTCCAGGAAAGGGAGCAGCTGGCGTATCAGCCGAAGCTGATAACAGGCACTCCTGACCGTTGCACTCACCTGACTAGTCATGTGAAGTGACAAGTCTAGGAGTACCCCCAGGCTGCGAACACAGTCCTTGGAGACTGTATTCCCAACCCTGGTTTCAGGCCTGTGACTGTCAGTACCTCTGTTTTGTCTGGATTAAGCTTCAATCTGTTTTTCCTCATCCAATCCATTACTGCTGCAGACGCCATCTGAAGTCTGTGCCGACGATCTGGACATGGAGAGATATATCTGTTGGGGATGATGGGAGGTGATGCACATTACCCAGGCTCAGGTCCTCACCATCTGTTCAAACTGGGCTGATCAGAACTGATCAATGGTGTGATGTGTTGCAGGTAGCAGAGTTGCCCATGAAGCGGCTTAGGAACAAAACATCAGCTCTGGAACTTCTGGAATCACTGTTGCTGCTTCCCCTTTCATGCAGTCAACAAACCACGCGAGCTGTTCACTAAACTATCTTTATTCACTACTTTAATAATACAAACTCTATAGTAAAACAATAAACATCTTGCAACACATTTCTTGCTCTTGCTAAACACACTCTGACTATGCTAATCAAGCTATATACATACTCATCTCCTCCTGCACAAAAGCTTAGTTACAAGTTCAGGTTCTCCTTCTAGTTCACATTGTTGATGTTGTGGAGGATGGTGCAGTGCTGGGGTGCAGAGAGAACAAAGGCTCACCGGAACAATACTGAAATAGTTCAACTTTTGTTACCACCCACTGGGTGTGCACTGGGTGTGTACTGGGTGTGTACAATCAATACTATTGGTTATTTCCACACTTTCCCATACTATAGTCCAACCTCTTACTATGACCTAAACACTCATGTGATGTTTTCAATGATGTCGTTGTTTACCTTTTCCATGACCTTCCTTTCCGGAACTTGTGTTGCTATTCTGTGTGTGTTATGGCTATACTCACATCTGTTGTTGTTGTGTACATGTCTCACTACACTATCTCACCTTGTGCTGGAAATTTACAGACTTTGGTTCTCACATACAGCTTTGCATTTCTATGACTATAATTCCCATGCTCCTTGCCTTAACAATCCCCTCCGAAATGAAAAGATGTATGTGCCTCAAACTGTCAAACCTATTTGTTGTGTAAAACTCTCATGTTTCTCTGCTGTTAATGCCTTGGTAAACAAATCTGCAATGTTGTTTTGAGACTCAATGTACCTTAACTCTATCTCACCTTTCTGTACCATGTCCCGCACATTCTGATATCTCACTGCCACATATTTACTTCGATTTCTCAAATTTTCTGTTTCTGCCATTGCTATACAAGATTGTGAATCCTCCAAAATTTCAACTGGTGTTCTATAACTCTCATCCAAATCATCTAACAATTGTGTAATCCATTGAACTTCATTCACAATTTCATTTAATGCTGCAAATTCAGCTTCACTTGTACTTAAAGCTACGTTGTTCTGTTTCCTGCTCCTCCAAATAATTGGACTCTCACTATATTTTACAATCATTCCTGTAACTGATTTCTTGTCATGCATCTCAGAAGCAAAAGAACTATCAACAAAACATTCTAAATCTTCATCACTACATCTGATTACTAACTTCTTGTCTAAAGTACCTTTCAAATACTTTAACAAATGTTTCACAGCTGTCCAATCCTCTACTTTTGGACTGTTTACTCTCCTTGACAATACGTTCACAGCATAAGCAATATCTGGTCTAGTATGACAACTTATAAACTGCAAAGATCCTATAACGCTTCTGTACAAAGTCTTGTTTTCAAACTCTTTGGTTGTCTCTCCTGAAACAAAACCTGTTGTCATTGGTGTTTTTACAACTTTAGCAAATTGTAAACCACACTTGTCAATTAACTTCTCAATTTTCCTGCTTTGACTCAACAAGTAATCTCCTTCATCTGTCTTTTCCACATCAATTCCAAGATATGTTCTCAACTGTCCAAGATCTTTTAAAACAAATTTTCTAGACAATTCCCTTTTTACAGTATCAATCACTTGTTGTGATTTAGCCGCCACGCATAAATCATCAACATATATCACAAGTACAATGTCTCCTTTGGTATATACACATGCATCTGCCACACTTCTCTTATATCCAAGTTTTATCAGCTCATCATTTATGCACAGATTCCAAGTTCTGGCACTTTGTTTCAAACCGTACAACTTGTTCTTTCCTAGACAATTCCTGTATTTCATCAAAACTTTCAGGCTCCTCAGTTACTAAACAAACTCTTGCACTTTGAACCACAAATCTATCAGGCGGTTTTCTCACTCTTTGTGTGCGTCTAGGCTGAAAACTTACAACTCTGTCAGTGTCATCCTTTGTGTCTGTCTTGGGTGTTTCTGTCCTGTGACTAAATCTCTTATCTTGTGTCATCCTACTTGTTGTGGGTCTATCTTGCATGTCATCATCTGATGCACTACTGTGACTGTCAGAAGATTCTTGTTTTGTTGAAACCCCTCCGTTTCCTGAAGTTGGTTCTTTTTGTGTGTCTGTGTTAGTGTCTCCTAACCTTAAGAAAACTTCTTTATTTGCATGTAGTTTGTCCCATCCAGCATTCTTTTCAAAATTTGCTGACCTAGTATATTGTATCTCTTTCTGCCCAAGTAGAAATCTGTACTTGTTTCCAGAATAGCCCAAAAACATTAGTCTCCTGCTTTTAGGATCACCCTTTCTCCTAAAACAGGCTGGAATGAAAACATGTGCATATTGTCCAAACACTCTCAAATATTTAAAGTTTGGATTTCTCCCATACAGCACTCTGTAGGGTATGTCATCTATTCCTGAATGATACAAACGATTTTTGATGTGGTTGGCTGTGTAAGTTGCTTCACCCCAAAAACAATCTTTGACACCTGCATCTGCTATCAAACAAGCTGTGATTTGTTTTAAATCTTTTACACATTTCTCCGCAAGCCCGTCTTCCGCTGGCGATGCGGGAGAAGTCGTCTCACGTCGGATTCCCATCTTTTGAAACCAATTAGACAATTGTTTACTCAAAAAATTCTCCACCTCTATCTGTGATTATTGTGCCTACTTTGAAATCAAACTCTCTTTCAACCATTTTCACCCATGCTTTCAAACTTTCACCGGCATCTGACTTGTTTTTCAAAATTCTTACAAACAAAAACCTTGAATACCGGTCTACTATCACAAGAAAATATTTACAGCCGCTAAGTGACAAACAATTTGCTTGAGCAACGTCAGCATGAACAAACTGAAATGGTCTTTCGGCTATCCTCTTTGTTTGCTTCGCTACTGGATAAGCTTTGACTTTCACTTGATTACAGACTGTGCAATCCAAGTGATTTCTGCATTCATTTACTTTTACTTCAGGACACAACTGAAGTAATTTTTTCAAACTTTTAAAACTGGCATGGCCAAACTTTCTATGTAACTCATGAATGCAGTTGGAATGTAAAGGCACATTATCAACATGGTTCACATTTTCATCATTGCTACCATTAACTCTATCTTGCAAATAATACAGTTTCTCATATTTGTTTCCAACACCACATAATTTTCCATTACGTGTTATTTGACATTCATTGCCCTGAAAAATCACTTTGTAGTTATCCTCTGTTAATCTGTTCACAGATAACAGGTTGTTCTCCAATTCTTTTACATACAGTACATTGTCAAAACTTGCATTCAAACCTGGAATAAACACTGTTCCCATCTGCCTAACTGTTCTGGTTTGCTTTCCATCAGCTAACACAACAGAACTTACATTAGCAGGTTTTAAATTAGTCATCAAATCAACATCTTTACAGATATGAAAACTGGCTCCGCTATCGACCAACCAATTATGTACATTGTTTAACTTCCTTTTAATTACTTGAGCAACCCCCTTTTTGTTACCAGTGTCCTTAAAACTTTGAAGTCTTGGTTGTTGTTGCTTCTGCTGCCATCTCCGTCGCTCGGGCCGTCTAAACTGCTCCCGAAATTGCTGCTCTTTCCGATTTGCAGCTAATTTCCTACAAAATCTTCGTAAATGTCCCATCCGACCACAATAAAAACATCTGCGTAGCTCCCTTGAAGAAGCTGCTTCATCACGATGCCTTTCATCTGTGAAAGGTTTTGAAGTTGCTGGCTCTCCTCTCTCAGACTTTCGCCTCTGGTTTTCCTCCAAGATTCTGGCAATTATCAAATCTTTGTTTAACTCAGTCTCTGGGAGGTTTTGTAAAAAACTGGTGATGTTTTCCCACTCTGAATTTAATGATTCCAAAATAATGCAGCACTGTTGATATTTGCTTATCTCCACTCCTCTCAGTTCAGCTTGTACAAATAAATCCATCATAGTTTTCAAGTGCTTTTCTATACAATCTCCTTTCTCCAACTTCTGCCTGTAAATACGTTTTGACCACAAGATTTTTGAGTAATTGGACTGTGAAGCATAAATTCTTTGCAAAGTGTCCCAAATCTCTTTTGCAGTAGTAAATTCTCTGACTGCATTTAGCTCACCAGGCTCTATCAGTAAAAATAAAGTAGCTACTGCTTTTTCATTCCTTTCTATTTCTGCTCTGCTTGCATCTGCTGGCAGGCCGTTGACAACTGAAGACCACAAACCGTCTCGGACTAGCAGAAATTTCGCATAAATCTGCCAAGTCGTAAAATTGTTATTGTTCAGTTTCTCAAATTTCAACACCTCCATTGTAAAACAACCAAAATGTAGCTTTTCTATCTCAACACAAAAAATATTAAAAATCACAGTCTCTTGGTGAATGTGTGCAGTGACTCAATTTAACTCAGTCCTTCCGAGTTTGCACAGACCGATTCCCTCAGGAACAATTAAGACTGTTGATTTATTTGCTTACTTACATAAGCCGTAGACAAGCGTTGACTCCCTGCTCCGGACTGTTCCGCAGACTCCGGCCAGGATTTTCAAAGAAGGCTATAAATTTTGTAATCCACAAGAATTTGTCAGCGTAGCACAAACAGCTTACTCTGACCTTCGAAGAACTTCAGCTTCGGCATTCATCGGTGTGTTTAGCATTTTCAGGAACATCCAGCATTTCCCCTTGACTCGTAGCATCCAGCATTCACACGCCTGGACCTACTGGAGTGCCCAGCATCCACGCGACTGGGCCCATAACCTTTGTTGGGGATGATGGGAGGTGATGCACATTACCCAGGCTCAGGTCCTCACCATCTGTTCAAACTGGGCTGATCAGAACTGATCAATGGTGTGATGTGTTGCAGGTAGCAGAGTTGCCCATGAAGCGGCTTAGGAACAAAACATCAGCTCTGGAACTTCTGGAATCACTGTTGCTGCTTCCCCTTTCATGCAGTCAACAAACCACGCGAGCTGTTCACTAAACTATCTTTATTCACTACTTTAATAATACAAACTCTATAGTAAAACAATAAACATCTTGCAACACATTTCTTGCTCTTGCTAAACACACTCTGACTATGCTAATCAAGCTATATACATACTCATCTCCTCCTGCACAAAAGCTTAGTTACAAGTTCAGGTTCTCCTTCTAGTTCACATTGTTGATGTTGTGGAGGATGGTGCAGTGCTGGGGTGCAGAGAGAACAAAGGCTCACCGGAACAATACTGAAATAGTTCAACTTTTGTTACCACCCACTGGGTGTGCACTGGGTGTGTACTGGGTGTGTACAATCAATACTATTGGTTATTTCCACACTTTCCCATACTATAGTCCAACCTCTTACTATGACCTAAACACTCATGTGATGTTTTCAATGATGTCGTTGTTTACCTTTTCCATGACCTTCCTTTCCGGAACTTGTGTTGCTATTCTGTGTGTGTTATGGCTATACTCACATCTGTTGTTGTTGTGTACATGTCTCACTACACTATCTCACCTTGTGCTGGAAATTTACAGACTTTGGTTCTCACATACAGCTTTGCATTTCTATGACTATAATTCCCATGCTCCTTGCCTTAACATATCTGTCATTGGCGTACTGAACACACTGAGCTCCATGCCTCCAAATGATCTCACCCAGCGGCTTCATGTAAATATTGAATAGCATCGGGGACAGGATGGCGCCTTGAGGGACGCCACAATTAAGCTCGATTTTGGAAGAGCAACTGTCCCCGGGCCTCACCCTTTGGGACCTACCAGAGATAAAGGACCAGAACCACTGAAGAGCGGTGCCCCCAATACCCAACTCTCTGAGCCAATCCAAAAGGATGGCATGATCTATAGTATCAAAGGCCGCGGAGAGATCCAAGAGCATCAGCAGGGTCACACTACCCCTGTCGATACTCAAGTGGAGGTCATCGGCCAGAGCAACCATGGCAGTCTCAATTCCATGTCCTGCCCTGAAGCTAGTTTGAAATGGCTCAAGATAATCGGCTTCATCCAAGATAGCTTGGAGTTGGAAGGCTACTGCTCTCTCGATCACCTTGCTCAGTAACGGGAGCAAGGACACTGGTCTATAGTTGTTTCTGTCCAGGGGGTCAAGGGAGGGTTTCTTCAGGAGGGGCTTAACTACTGCCTCCTTCAGACAAGATGGTAAAATACCTTCTCTTAAGGATGCATTGACCATATCCTGAAGGAATAAGGTTAAGAGGAGATATGATAGCCCTGTTTAAATATTTGAAGGAATGTCATATTGAGGAGGGAGCAAGCTTGCTTTCTGCTGCTCCAGAGGCTAGGACCCAGAACAATGGATGCAAGCTACAGGAAAAGAGATTCCACCTCAACAATAGGAGAAACTTCCTGACAGTAAGGGCTGTTCAACAGTGGAACACACTCCCTCGGAGAGTGGTGGAGTCTTCTTCTTTGGAAGTATTTAAGCAGAGGCTGGATGGCCATCTGTTAGGGGTGCTTTGATTGGGAGTTCCTGCATGGCAGGGGGTTGGACTGGATGGCCCTTGTGGTTTCTTCCAACTCTATGATTCTATGAGTCTATGATTCTATGATTCTATGTAAGCCTCTTTGATTGCCCTGCAGCAAAAAATGGGATATAAATAAAAGATTTATTTATTTATTTATTTATTTATTTATAATACACAGATATTACTAGTTGTGTAGAAACTATCAGAAAAACCAGCAACAGCAACATATATTTTTATTCAGGGTTTTCTGCAACACTTCAGAAATATTTGCACATGAAGAATCTACACCATTACATTGATTGATTGATTGATTGATTGTATTTATATCCCATATGACTCCCTAGATGGGGTTGAACCATAAACCTCCTGCTACTATGACAACCAGTATAGGTGATAAGAGTAGAAAGACAGAGTAAGGAAAGAACAGAAAAGAGATTATCGATTTGTCTAATTGCAATAGCCAAACTTCACAGGAGGGGAAAGGACTGTAAAAACTATGGAAAGGAGTAATGGCATGAAATGGAGAAGAGTGGAAAGGGAGAAGCACCATCAGTTGTGGCAAAAGAGGATGAATTTAGGCTACATATTGTGTCTATGGGTCCCAGACCATTTTAAAAGGCTTAAATCCTCTAATATCTGATATATCAAAGAGAAAATTTGTTGAGAGGGGAAAAAAAAACTTCATTGGGCCCCACTACCCTCAGTAACTATTGCCCAGTCTCTAATCTCTCCTTTTTAAGTAAGGTCCTAGAGTGAGTGGTGGCTTTCCTGGACCTGTTTCTCTGGATGAACTCTCTACACTGCTAAATTCTTCCAAACCTACAACTTGTTCCCTTGATCCTATCCCCTCCCATCTTCTAATCTATATAACCCCTTATTTTCTGCCCTCGCTCCTCTACATCTTTAATATCTCTCTCTCCTCGGGATCCTTTCCTTCGGATTTCAAACATGCTCTCGTTTCCCCAATTCTGAAGAAACCCTCTCTCGACCCCTCTTCTCTGTCTAGCTACCGTCCGATCTCTCTTCTTCCTTTTCTCTCTTAGGTTCTGAAACAGGTAGTTTATTCTCGCTGTCTTGAGTTTCTCGAAGCCAATTCCATCCTGGACCCATTTCAGTCTGGTTTCTGCTCACAGCACTCTACAGAGACGGCCCTCACCAAAATCTCAAGTGATCTCTTGCAGGCCAAGGCAAATTGCCTCTACTCTATTCTAATTCTTCTATATCTGTCTGTGGCCTTCGACACCGTGGACCACTATCTCTTGACTTACTTTCTGACCTTGGGTTCTCCGACTCTGTTCTCAACTGGTTTAAATCTTACTTGTCAGACCAATCTTTTGCTGTGGTCACAGGTGGTCAGACTTCCTCCTCTGTTCCCTTATCTGTTGGAGTTCCTCAGGGCTCTGTCCTGGGTCCCTTTCTGTTCTCTCTATACACTGTCCCTTGGTAAACTCATCAGTTCTTTTGGTTTCTCCTATCATCTGTATGCCGATGACACTCAGCTGTATCTTTCAACCCCTGACCTTTCACCAGGGCTTGAACAGCAAGTCTCCTCTTGTTTGGCTGCCATCTCTCAGTGGATGCTTGAAGCTCAACATGTCTAAGACAGAGCTTCTCGTCTTCCCACCAAAGCCCAATCTTCAATACTCCTTTTCTGTTTCTGTTGAGGGCATTTCTATTCAACCGGTTCAGCAAGCCTGCAGTCTTGGCTTCATTTTTTATTCCTCTCTTTCGTTTACTCCCCAGATTCAGGCCACTGCCAAGACCTGTAGATTCTCTCTTTACAACATTGCTAAAATCCGTCCTTTCCTCTCAGCCTCCACCGCAAAGATTCTGGTATCGCTACTAGATTATTGTAACCTTCTTCTGACATGGCTTCCTCTCTCTCACCTCCATCCTCTAATCTCTGTCCAGAACTTAGCTGCACATATTATCACATCCGCTCGCCACTTTGACCATGTTTCTCCTCTTTTATCCTCCCTTCATTGGCTCCCCTTCCCCTTCTGCATCCAGTACAAGCTTTTGTTGTTGACTTTCAAAGCCCTCCACGGACTGGCCCCTCCTTACTTGTCTGAACTTCTTTCTCCTCACGCTCCTTCTCGTACCCTCCATTCTGGTAGTCAAGGTCTCCTGTCCCAGCCGAGGATTTCCACTGCCCTGTCCTGGATTTGTCCCTTCTCACTTGCTGTCCCTCACTCCTGGAACCTTCTTCCCCCATATATACGCCTCATCACTTTTCTAACCAGGTTCAAAATTAAGTTAAAGACTATATTGTTTAGGGAATCGTTCCCAGGATTGTGCCATCTGCCCCAGGATGCCTCCTTCTAACTATGTATTAAGAAGCCGTGCCCTCCCTCCAGTCTATCTGCCTTGGTCCTGGCCCCAGAGGGAGAGAAGAACCACTGGACCTCACCCCCTTTCCCATCACCTTCCCCTCTTCCTTTTGTGTTGTCTCTTTTAGACTGTAAGCCTGAGGGCAGGGATCCGTCTAATTTAAGATTGTATGTACAGCAGTGTGTAAATTTACAACGCTATATAAATAAAGGTTAATAATAATCTATCCCAGTCTGTGTTCAGGCCTTGTTATGGGACAATATGCGACTATGAGGAATGCCTTAGGGAGCTGGGGATGTTTAGCCTGGAGAAGAGAAAGTTAAGAGGTGATATGATAGCCCTGTTTAAATACTTGAAGGGATATCATATTGATGAGGGAGCAAGCTTGTTTTCTGCTGGTCCAGAAACTAGAACGTGGAACAATGGATGCAAACTGCAGGAAAAGAGATTGGAAGAGGGGGTTGGACTGGATGGCCCTTGTGGTCTCTTCCAACTCTATGATTCTATGATTCAATAACTTTGGTCACCTTGGAGCTGGGCAGGGGGAATGAGTCCCTATTAGTCCTCCTGAATATTACAGCAGCATTTTATACCAACAGCCATGGTATCCTTTTTGGTTGACCATGTCATTCTTCTGGGTTGTTTGGCTGACATGAGACTTGGGGACATTATTTTTAGTGCTTCTGATCTTTCCTGGCTAAACATTGAGAGAGGGTGGTGATGGGAGAATGTTGTCCATCCTTTTGGCCATTAGCCTATGAAATTCCACAGGGGTCAATACTGACCCTTTTGCTTTTTAACACCTACATGGAACTTGTGACCTTTTGGGTTGGGTGTCATGAATCTGCTGATGATACTCTATCTCTCCTTTACAAGTGATGCCAAGGAGGTTGTGGTAGCACTGAATTGTTGTCAGGATGCAATAAAGGACTAGATGCAGATGAGTAGATTGAGGTTTAACCCAGACAAGGCAAACCTGGATGTAGATGAATAGACTGAGCCTTTATCCAGACAAGATGGATGTGTTGCTGCTCAATAGGAAAGCCAACCTGGGATTGGAATCACAGCCTGTTCTAGATAGAGTTGCTCTCCCTCTGAAAGAACAAGAACATAGTTTGTGGGTACTCTTGAACCAAATTCTGCTCCTGGAAAGCCAAGTTACTGTAGTGGCTGGCAGTGTCTTCTCCCAGGTTCGGCTGGTGCACCAGCTGTGCCTTTGCTTGGGATCTGGCCACACTGATTCATGGCTTAGTTACCACTCTATTACATTACTGTAATGCTTACTATATGGGGCTGCCCTTGAAAAATATTTAGAAGCTGTAGCTAGTGAAAAATGCAGCAGCCAGACTAGTGTCACGTGTACATTGTAGCAATCATATAGCACCAGTCCTTCAATAAATGCACTGGCTTCCAATTTGCTTCTGAGCTCAATTCAAGGTGCTGGTGTTGACCTCCAAAGCCCTAAATGATTGGCAGCCAAGATATTAGAAAAAGCACCTCCTCTCATAAACCACATCATAAAGTTATGTCAGCGGGTACAACATAACAGGACTTTCTCCGTAGCAACACTGTTGAACACCATGCCCAAGGAACTCTAGAATTCTGTGCCCAAGGAACATAGACTGGTACCATCTCTTTTAAGCTTCCAGTAGTCAGCCATAGAATCTATAATTCTATGATTCTTTGAAACCAGTGCTCCACATGGCATTCAATGTTCAAAATTGCTGTTTTAACAATTTCAAAATTGGATTCTATTATTATTTTAGACTGTTTTTATGAATTCTTGAATAGCATTTTAATGTGTTTTTAAAATGTTTTTCTCTTATACTGTGTTAATTGGTTTTTGGATATCATTTTGGGAGCCCTTGTGGACTGGGAAGTAATGCAGAAATAGTTAAAATAATAATAAAATAATCAAATGAGCAGAATGTTTATAAGATTTTTAAGGAGGACATGTTAATTGACTACAACAGAAAACACACAAAGTATTGCTCCTGTTTTCTTCATTTTATTCTAGATGAAGTTATGATAGTGCAAGACTGCATTGATATGGATTTCGAAAAAGATTTAGGAAGCGAAGACATTGTGCCAGTTCCAATTATGGCCTCAAGGACCTTTTTCTGTTACACAGATTTGTGCAATAAGTATGAAGATCACCTATTCTATTGAAAACAATCAGATGAGCTTCAGCACATCTAAACATGGGTGTGATCTTCTATTTTGAGTTGCCCTCTTTTGAATTTCTTTTCCTAAAATCATTAATTGAAATCATGGCTTTCTGTGACATCTTGTGCATTTAAAAGATTAAAGTTGCCTTGTTCAAAGGTGCCTCATTCTATTATTTCATAGAATCATAGAATTGTAGAGTTGGAAGAGACCACAAGGGACATCCAGTCCAACCCCCTGCCATGCAAGAACTCTCAATCAAAGCATCCCCGACAATCAAAGCATCCCCAGCCTCTGTTTAAAGACTTCCAAGGAAGGAGATTCCACCATTCTCCGAGGGAGTGTGTTCCAATGTCAAATAGCCCTTACTGTCAGGAAGTTCCTCCTAATGTTGAGGTAGAATTTCTTTTTGTGTAGCTTGCATCCATAGTTCTGGGTCCTGTTCTCCAAAGCAGGAGAAAACAAGCTCCCTCCCTCCTCAATATGACATCCCTTCAAATATTTAAACAGGGCTATCATATCAAGAACACAGTTTTCTAACTTTCAAGAAAGCAGAGATAATAAAAACCCTGAGCAACATATATGTGCTAGCTCCAATAGCAATATTGTGTTTCTGTACTTTGGCTTATAGACATTTGTTATCATGTCTATGTTACCCAAAAAAAGGTGGGGGACTGGGGGTGTCCCCTCCAAATATGACAGCATTACTCTAATTGTTGGGGAAATTAATTTTGGCAAGAGCATTGGTCACCTTTAGGAACATTTGCATCTGTGTACACTAGTAATAAAAGAGAACTCCAAGTCTGGAATGCATTAAGAGAGTTTTATTGAGAAAAAAAATCACACATATACAATAGCAATTCACATAGACACAGCATTCCAGGTTAACCAAAATGAAAATATGTAAAGGAATAGTGGAGTTTTAGGGGTTTGCAAGAGGTGACAATTACCTATCCAATGCATAGACTGTGGAAAACTGGAGTGGCTCAGACTGAGAGGTCTGAGAGTAAAACAGAACATATACAGAGTGCAGAGGGGTATGTTGGCCATGTGCACATAGGCTAGGTCTTGAACCATACTTACACCTAAAATCTAGTCCCAAGCAGTGGGCTATCATGACAAGTAACAAAGCTTGGATGTCCCTTTTCCAGGAATCATCAATGGGATTCTGGACTGGTTGATGGCTTTACTTTTAGCATGACAGAAACAGTGATTGGATCACGATATCTCCAGAATGGATGGACAGGGAAGTTTGGCTGGGAGCACAACATGGGGTAGGCAGAGAAGTTGTCTCACTGCTTTGGATGCAAGGAATTTCTTCATCTCAAATTGCAAGATGAAATGCAGATGGCCTGGGGGGTAAGAAAGAGCAATCAATTTTGCTATGGCTTGCTCATCTAGATATTTTTGTATTTTTATTTTTCCTTCATCTAGAATCATAGAATCATAGAATCATAGAGTTGGAAGAGACCACAAGGGCCATCCAGTCCAACCCCCTGCCATGCAGGAACTCCCAATCAAAGCATCCCCGACAGATGGCCATCCAGCCCCTGCTTAAAGACCTCCAAGGAAGGAGACTCCACCACACTCCGACGGAGTGTGTTCCACTGTCGAACAGCCCTTACTGTCAGGAAGTTCTTCCTAATGTTGAGGTGGAATCTCTTTTCCTGCAGTTTGCATCCATTGTTCCGCGTTCTAGGCTCTGCAGCAGCAGAAAACAAGCTTGCTCCCTCTTCAATATGACATCCCTTCAAATATTTGAACAGGGCTATCATATCACCTCTTAACCTTCTCTTCTCCAGGCTAAACATCCCCAGCTCCCTGAGTCGTTCCTCATAGGGCATGGTTTCTAGACCCTTCACCATTTTAGTTGCCCTCCTTTGGACTCGCTCCAGTTTCTCCACATCTTTTTTGAATTGTGGTGCCCAGAACTGTACACAGTATTCCAGGTGGGGCCTGACCAAAGCAGAATAGAGTGGCACTATTACTTCCCTTGATCTAGACGCTATACTTCTATTGATGCAGCCTAAAATAGCATTGGCTTTTTTAGCTGCTGCATCGCACTGTTGACTCATGTTCAACTTATGGTCTACTTGGACTCCTAGATCCCTTTCACACGTAGTTTCATTCAGCCAGATGTCCCCCATCCTATATCTGTGCATTTCATTTTTGCGTCCTAAGTGCAGTACCTTACATTTCTCTGCATTGAATTTCATTTTGTTAGCATTGGCCCAGCTTTCTAGTCTATTCAGGTCATTTTGAATTTTGACCCTTTGTTCTGGAGTATTGGCTACTCCTCCTAGCTTAGTGTCATCTGCAAATTTGATAAGTATGCCCCCAATTCTGTCATCCAGAATCTATCTCAGATTGATTTCCATATAAGTCTTCAAAATATTCCCTAAAATATTTTGTTTCATCACTGAAACCTGGTGGGATGAGTCTCATGATTGGAATGTAGAAATAGAGGGATATAACCTATTTAAGAGAAACAGGTCAAACAGGAAAGGAGGAGGAATAGCATTATATGTCAGGGATATATACATCAGTGAAGAGATCCAGGACATCAGTACTGGAAGCCAGGTGGAGAGCATCTGGATAAAAATTAAAGGAGAGGGAAACAACAGGGATGTTACTATGGGAGTCTACTACAGATCTCCAAGTCAGACGGAGGAATTGGATGATGCCTTTCTGGAACAGATGACCACACACTCAGAAAGGAGAGATGTAGTAGTGATGGGGGACTTCAACTATCCTGATATTTGCTGGAGGTCAAACTCGGCCAAATCCTCAAGGTCTAGCAAATTCCTCACTTGCCTGGAAGACAATTTCATTGTCCAAAAGGCGGAAGAGGCAACATGGGGACCAGCTATTTTAGATCTTATCTTAACCAACAGGGATGACCTAGTCAATGGAGTGCAAGTGGTTGGATCCTTAGGTGGAAGTGACCATGTTCTCCTGGAGTTTGTTATACAGCGGAAAGGGGAAGCCAGGCATAGTCAGACACGCATTCTAGACTTTAGGAGAGCTGATTTCAATAAACTTAGAGAAATACTGGGGGTGATCCCATGGTCAGGAAAACTAAAAGAGAAGGGAGTTCAAGACGGATGGGAGTTTCTCAAAAAGGAGATACTGAAGGCACAATTTCAAACAGTTCCAATGAGGAAGAAAAATGGAAGATATCTCAAGAAGCCAGGATGGATGACTAAGGAACTTTCAACTGAGCTAAGTTTTAAATGGAACATGTATAAGAAATGGAAAAATGGGGAAATCATGAAAGAGGAATTCAAACAAATAGCCAGCACATGTAGGGGTAAAGTCAGAAAAGCTAAAGCGCAGAATGAACTCAGGCTTGCTAGAGAGGTTAAGAACAATAAAAAGGGGGTTTTTTTGGGGTATGTCCGAAGCAAAAGGAAGAAGAAGGAAACAGTAGGGCCACTGCGTGCAGAAGATGGCAAAATGCTAACAGGGGACAGAGAAAAGGCAGAATTACTCAACACCTTCTTTGCTTCAGTCTTCTCAGAAAAGGCAAAGGGTGCTCAACCTAAGGATAATGGGGCAGAGGACAGAATAGGGGAATTTCAGCACAGAATAAGTAAAGAGACAGTACAGGAATACTTGGTTAATCTAAATGAATACAAGTCTCCAGGACCAGATGAACTATATCCTAGGATATTAAAAGAACTGTCAAATATAATATCAGAACCATTGGCAATAATCTTTGAGAACTCCTGGAGAACAGGAGAAGTCCCAGCAGACTGGAGGAGGGCAAACGTTGTCCCCATCTTCAAAAAGGGAAAAAAAGAGGATCCCAACAATTATCGTCCAGTTAGTCTGACATCAATTCCAGGAAAGGTGCTAGAGCAGATCATTAAGCAGAGAGTCTGTGAACATTTAGAAGGGAATGCCATAATCACAAAAAGCCAACATGGGTTTCAGAGAAACAAGTCTTGCCAGACAAATTTGATCTGTTTTTTTTTTAAATAAAATTACCAGTTTGGTAGATGAAGGGAATGCTGTGGATATAGTATATCTTGATTTCTGTAAGGCCTTTGACAAGGTTCCCCATGACATTCTTGCAAACAAGCTTGTAAAATGTGGGCTAGACAAGGTAACTGTTACATGGATTTGTAATTGGTTGACTGGCCAAACTCAAAGGGTGCTCGACAATGGCTCCTTTTCATCCTGGAGAGAAGTGACCAGTGTAGTGGAGTCTCCATCCTTGGAGGTCTTTAAGCAGAGGCTGGATGGCCATCTGTTGGGGATGCTTTGACTGGGAGTTCCTGCATGGCAGGGGGTTGGGCTGGATGGCCCTTGTGGTATCTTCCAACTCTATGATTGTATGATTCTATGATGAAGATTCCCCTAATGATGCCTTCACCTGCTTCCCAAATAGTTTTATATGGCATCCCTTCTGTATTATTTTCCTTAAAATGATGCTTTAATTCTTTTATTTTATTCATAACATTTTCTTCATTTAGTAAATTACCGTTTAGTTTCCATATAAATTCTTGTCTTCTCTAAGATTTTTAATACTATTGGATTATGATCCAAAATGGGTTTTGATAGAATATCCATTGTATGATTGGAAGTATTGATTTTGTAGTGATAAATAGATCTATTCTAGAAAATGAGTTGTGAACTTCGGAGAAGAACCTATAACTTCATGTTTGGTCATACTTATATCTCCATATATCTGTCAAGTTATATTAATCCATTAATTTGAAAAAAGATCTTGGTAGCTTGTCTTGGTTTTTTTAACCCCCCCGCCCCCCCCCCCCCCCGGAAGCTCAATCCACTTCAGGTTGTACAACTGAATTAATTTCTCCAAGATATAAGATGTTAGTATACTTCGTGTTTTTTAGTTCTTTGTCTGGGTGAAATACCTTTCTCTGTTTCTGAGTGGTGCATATATTGCAATAGCCAAAATAGATTCTTATGTTTTTTATCTCCACTGCTAAATATGAGTCATCTTTATCCTGAAAATTTTCTTTAGAGTTATATTTTTATTTACATATATAGTAACTCCCTTATTTTTTATGTTAGTTACCGAAACAAAACAATGTCCTATTTTTGGATTCCTTATATATTTAGTTTCTTTAGTTCTTATCTTTGTTTCTTGCATACAAATAAAGTTTTAAATTTTCTAGTTGATAGAATATTATGCTCCTTTTATATTTTGAGTTTATAGTTTATTCCTTTGGCATCCCAGGATATTACATTAAGCATCATGGAGTCTTTTATTGTCTTTATTGTTTTGGTTTTAATGTGCCACCCTTCCTCCTCTTTTATTGCTTATTGATATATATGCATATGTATACTTTTATTCTTTTTTGTTCCTTATTCTATTTTACTTTATCACTGTCAAATCTTCGTATTCTTCCTCTTCCCATGGTTTTTTTACTTTTCTTTTTGCTTACTGTCTTCTTCTCAGAGTCAGTGTTTCTTTCTTCCTCTATTTCTGAGTCTAGATCTTTCCCCTCAGATTCTCAATCTGATCTCTGTTTTTCTGAATTCTGTTTTTTCACTTAGGTCTTCTGAGTAGTTTAAATCCTTATCTTTGTATTGACCTTTATATCTCTTTGCTATCCACTTTCTTATTTGTTGTTTCTTTTCTGTTGTCTCCTCTTTCCTTTTCTCTTCTTAACTTCTGTTCCACATCTTTGGCCTTTTCCAGGTTATCAACCTTTTATCTTCTCACTCTCAATTCTTCAACAGTTGATTCAAAAATTTACATTTTTGTCTCTCCATTATAATCTGTGGTGGGATGTCTTTAAATATCTAGACTTCATTGTTTTAGATCCAGAGTTTACTATGATAATTTTTCTGAATTATCAAATCCCTTGTTCTTGTTTGGACGAAACAAATTACAACATCTCGTGGAATTTTCTTATATTTTGCTTGTATAGAGTTCACTCTGAAGAGCTTATCAGTCTCCACTTCTATTGTTTCAAAAGTATAGTCAATATATATACTCTCACATGTTTCAAACTTGCCTAATGGCACCAGCACAAAATAATCATAGAGGTTAGCTTCCAAAGTCAGCAAAGCAATAATATTTTTATTGAATTAATAAAGATTAGCTTTTTATAGTTTTGTTAAGTTTGGCTTGTGGTTACAGAATATCAATTGATGATTGTGGAGACAACAGGCAGATTGGAACCTAGGCAACAGCTGATGGGAGTGAAGCCAAGAAAAGATGAGGGCTGCTCCCAGGGATAGAGGGACAGAGCCATGTTAGTTAAAAGAGGATTAGTTAAAAGAGTTTTATTTTACCCTCAGGGGTTTAGCAGCCAAGGAGACTGGGGAAGACTAGGAGATGCGGTTAAAAGGGGTTTAGAACCCAGGTTAGGAACAAGCATGGTCCAGAGCTGAAGAGAGTTGTTGATATTTAGTGTGCCCTGAGAAGTGAAGAGCCATTGAAGCTAGGATAGGCTGCTTCGAGGGGCAGTTAGAAAGGGTTTTAGGTACCCAAGATAGGGATGAGGGGGTGTTCTTAATTAAATTGTGTTAGTGTCCTGTGGAAGATATAGTGCTTGGCGATTAGTGGAGTCACAGTTAACTGGAAGGGTTAAAAGATACAAAATTATTAAAGGTTCTGAGAGAGTCTGTAAGGGAACATATAAAGGCTGATTTGAATGTGTAAATGAGCTATCACAGAGGAGACCAATTGCTGCAAATAGAATTTTATATCACTCAAGTTATATATATTTTATGTACTATGACAGAGTTACTTGGAGCTAAGAAGTACTATTCACATTTGAGATAATGTTATATAAACTAGAGTTCATAGTACTTGATATTATGGTTTTATTTTGGAACAAAAATAAAGTCCATTTTGAAAGTCCATTTAATCCTGTCCTGAGGAATATATTGAAGTTGATGTGAACAATATATTAAAAGGATAGATTTTTTTAAAGCAAAAGCTGATCAATTATACAATGCTTTTAGATGTCTTTAACCTTCCTGGTGCTGCTATTTATACATTTACCTATACAGTTACAAGTTTATTTTTGTGGTATTTAAATCAATTATAAATCTCCACAGCCTTGCAATTAGCGTAATATTGCTTTGAAACTGAGAATCATTTTGAAATCTCCCATCACCATGTACAGATGGGTGAGGTGGGCAGTGTAGAAAGCTGCCAGAAAGATTAACTCTTTTGAGATGTGGTGCTGGAGAAAACTGCTAAGGATTCTGTGGACATCCAAAAAAGACAAAAGGGACCTAGAACAGATCAAAGGGACCTGAACTCTTGCGGTAAGCAAAGATGATGAAACTGAGAAAAGATGACTCACTAGAAAAGATGATAATGCTAGGAAAAGGAAGACCCTAACCTAGGTGGATAGACTCAATCAGGAAGGTCACGGGGCTGAAAATACAGGACCTAAGAGGAGCAGTGGAGAATAGAGCTCTTGGAGATGTCTCATACACAGGGTCGCCATGACTTGGGCTGACTTAAGAACAACACTTCACCACAGTCAGAAAACCATTCTGGTGCAAGCCATGATTGTAATTAAGGCTTCCTCATTCCAAGAACTCTTTCCATTATTCACACTTACTCATCCTGGCTTTATATAGATCTTGTCTCCCAGCTGCTCTTTACAACCATTGCTGGAAATGAATATGTTATCCCATCACCATAAACACAGGTTTTTGCATTTCTGCTGCTATTTGCACTTCTTGCCTCCCTTCCATTGGTATAAGTGTCTGTCCATAGGTACTTCACTCAATGTATCTGATAAAATAGACTGAGTTCACAACAGTGTATGCTACAAATGTCTTTCTCAGTTAGCTTCAAAGACCCTTTTGTATACTGATGCAGACAAACATAACTATGGCTGCTGCCACGATGCAGAATTAATTCAGTTTGATACCACTTTAACTGTCACAACTCCATGCTGTGGAATTTTGGACTTTTCAGGTAGTTGCAGCACCAGACCTCTCTGACAGAGTAGGCTAAATTTCTCACAAAACTACAAATCTCAGCATTCCATAGCATTGAGCTATGACAGTGTCATATTAAATTAATTTCTCAGCGTGGATGCAGGCAGAGTCTTTGAATACTCATGAGTTATTCTGAGTTACTCACTGACTCTCAGGGCATTTGGAAATATAGTTTAAGCATCCAGAGAAAGTGGACAAGCATTCAAGCGAATACAATTTCTAAGAATGAATGATTTTCAAAAGCACTCCCTTGAATGCTAGAAATTTAGAGACTTAAGAAAAAATCATTTGGTGGGGGCTGGTTTTTAGTTAGGGGCAATGCTCTCATTCTGCCCCTCCTCAGTTATACTTCTGAATAATGAAATGATTCCGCCCATTAGGTTTATGGAGACCAAATCAATAGGACTCTGCAAGAAATAAATTGGAAACAATGCAACAATGACAATACTGATGTGGCCCCCAATATGGGAGGACCAGGGCAATGCCCCTCCTCTTCCTCTCCCCCTTTAAAATGGTGGTTTATTTGAATTTTTTTAAATGAAGCTTCTCTACCATCTCCATTCTGGTAATGACACTCCCTTTCACTTCCATTTCAAGAAGTTAAGAGATTTCGTAAAAACTGCTGAGACATGAGAATTGTTGTGTCCCCCTCTGACATAGCCTTGTTTTCTGGAAACTTAGAACTGGATCTTGACTTCTGTTCTTCTGTCTGTTTTGCTTTTCCCAGCTACGGATGGATTCCTGTTTTTTTGGCCTCTGGACTAATTCCTCCTGTGGCTTCTCTTTCTTCAAAGTGAATAATGTCAAGGATGACTTTTTTTTAAAAAAAGAGAAGACTCTTTAATTTTAACAAAGGCATCCAAATGTAAACAGCATTTATAGGGATAACTAAATAAACTCAAACAACATATTGGTAGTGATTTAAAATGCAGAGAAAAGGAGTCTCTAAAGCAAGACAGACTACAAGCTGCTGGCAACAGTTTCCTTGATGGGAATTGCTGGAGTAGGCCCAACATGAGTCCAGATATAACCTTTTTCTGGCCTAGTAGGAATGGTAGGAAATGGAGATGATCAAGATTTGAAATATTCTGAAGGTGCATGACAGACAAATTCTAAGTAGTCAATTTTTCTTGGAAGATCTTCTTCTGGTCCTATTATGTAAATTGCAGGGTCAAAACAGTCTTTGGGACTAGCTGTAGTAGGAACGAGCCATGTTAAAGCTGCACTTCTTTCACAGTATTGGTCTTGAATAAACCCTCTAATCTGAGCATAGTATGTTTTACCATCCTGCTCATCAAAGAAACAACATCTCCAATCTGATTGTAAACTCCCTTATAGAAAATAGATTCTGCTGTAACTATGGTGGCTACAGACTCTGGAACCTTGATGGGATTTTTTAACTTAAAAATATGCCTTCTTCCTTTTCCTTTAGTAGATACTTTTTTTTTTTCAGCAGCAGGAGCAGACTTGTATTTGGTGTTCCTTAATCGAGCAGATCTTCTGTGAATTTCTTGCTTACTCTTTAAGGAAAACATCAGGATATCAGTTTCAAAAAATTTTGAGGAATAATTTCTATTTATATCAGACTTTACAATGCAGTCTTGTATACCAAGGACCTAATTCCCAAGTAAGTGTGCTGTCAAGGATGACATTAAAGCTCCCCTTTTCAATTATGTATCCCAATATTTTTGGCATGGAGGAGACAGCAATTCTAGCTTCATATTACACTGCCAACATCACTTGGGGATAAAGAATCAAGAGTTCGAGGTTCCCTTCCTGCGCAGCTGAAACACTTGCTTACATTGTGTGATGGTCTTGCTTAGACCATGTGATTTGAAACTTGGATGAATGCACTAGAAATCAGGACAAAGATAAGGCTTTAAAAATTTCACCCCAAAAATGAAAGTATCACCATGTCATTTTGATTTTTTATTATTATTTTTAAATCTGATTTTTTTTCTGCCATGAGACAGGAATGCATGATAGATAGAAATGGCTCAAATGTCTTCACATGACACTCTTAAATCATATTTCATTCACAATTTTCTGCTAGAACATCTACAGTTAAAACAACCCCACCCATTTCCATCCATTATCACAGATTTAATTACCCATTGAACAGTAGTTGCCAGCAATTGAAAGCTGTAAGGCTTTTTCTTTTTGCATATTAGACCCCCCCCCAAAAAAAACCCCACATTACGCATTTGAATTAGTGAAAAACCACAACTATTAACTCTCTGTTTACATGGCAACCCCAAGGTAATAGATACTTCCAAATGAAATGCATAGTTTCATGGGATTCAACACAGATGTAAGAGAGCTCTGTGCCACTGGTTTTGACTAAAAGCACTCTGCTTACTAGAGTGCTTCTTCACCTTAACATACTTCTTTCAAAGGCTGGCATCCAACTAGTATCCCTCTACCTGGAGAAGGCATCTATCAGAACAATTTTTAATGATCCTTTTCTAGGTAGGCTTGGGGTGGGGATGATTTCAAAGTAGGGGGCATTTGTGGTGTGAGGATAGTTGAAAATCATACACTACCCTGTTTTTCTAGTGCAGGGATGGGCAACAAAGTGGGAGTCAGGGGTTAATCTTTTCACCCAGGTGGCACCCCTCCTGCAAACCCCCAAACCTCATTGTCCTCTGCAGCATCTTTCAAAATGATGCCAGGAAATTACATCACATCACTTCCCGTTGCCATTTTGAGAGACTGCTGAGAAAAGGTGGGCAATAAGGGGTCTCTGGGGTACTTGTGGGGCGGGGGGAATTTCATGTGTTTGAGGGGCCTTCTATGTGATTTTGCAGGCAAAAATTGTTCACAAATCACACCATTCTAAAACTTGGGAGACATGGGAAACTGATGGGGAGGGGCTTCAAGGGCCACAAAAGGGGGCATGCCTTTTGTTTTTGGAGGGACACTAGTTAGGACCATAATTTATACTACCCATGGACAATTATTTGGCAAAGTGACCAGTCACATATTAGAGCTTTCCAATACTGTTACTATTTAACAGTAGAGAATTGGGTTTTTGTTTTAAACAGAACAGATGGGTTGCTCGGAATCCACTCTCTCCATTTGAAGAGTGTTATTGTGAGGTTTTCTGGAATGGATGTAAACAAGAGGAGATCTCTCTCTCTCTCTCTTTCACTGCATCTGTCTTTTGGGAGTCCATTTGAGTTCTCAATATTACCAATGATGAATAGATTAGATACCTGAACTGAAGCATTTACTCCTGAGAAGATAATAGAAGGGAATGACAGTTCTGATGCACTTTGGAATGGCACAATGACGTAAACGCTTGCACACTTAAGACTTAAACAAACTCATCCAAAGTCTCTAAACACAATTTCTAACTGAACGCTAAAATATCAGAACAATTTTTTTTAAAAAAAATCTTATGTACTCAGAACATAAACAAGTAGGAATTTTCTTGAGCAACTCTTTTAAATGTAAGAAATTCTAGGTTTTTTTAAAGAAACATGTAGCTGACAGGATTCCCCCCCCCCCCCTTTATATATTTTTAAATGTCCTGCCCCATCCCCAAAATGTATAATAAAATGCCATGATATCTATCCCATAACTGGCCAGGTCCAGCCATCACAGAGCTGCATGGCTTATAAAATGGGGCAAGAGAAAGAAACAAACTCTCTCTCTCTCACTCACTCACTCTCACATACAGACAAACACTGCAACACACAAGAAGGAAAGAAGAAAAAAACCCCCAAATATGCAACATAATCCAAGTAAATGAGACATTTATATTACAGCTATTAAAAAGGATGTAAAAAAGAGCCTTTTTGATTTATTTTGTTATTCTTATTATCATCCCTAAAATAGTTTTTTTTTTTTGCAAGTGACTAATTCTTTAGATTAATCCCCAAGCACCAGATTTCATAACT
Source organism: Urosaurus nigricauda (assembly GCA_034509955.1). NCBI lineage: Eukaryota > Metazoa > Chordata > Lepidosauria > Squamata > Phrynosomatidae > Urosaurus > Urosaurus nigricauda. The sequence continues at coordinate 350,362,920 of JAOEGL010000001.1, read as the reverse complement.
TAATGATAGTTCTCTGATATTTAGCCTCTCGTTGAGGAAGAGTTGTATCAGAAGGCCAAGTTTTAACTCAAGAAATTAGAACTTCTGTCATCATGCAATCAAGTCAGTTTATGTCAAGGTCACAGTAGGTATTCTTGAGTCTCAATATGTCTAGGCATGTTGCTCCTCGAAAAGACATCATACGGTGGTCGTGGATTGAAAACTAAGCAAAGCTTGCTGTCATAAATTCAGTCTTTTAAGAATGCCATCGTCCAGGAATAATGAGGCTGTGTTCCAAAATATGAGTTCTTTTAGAACTAGCAGCACCTGAGAGCAGAGTGTGTGGAGGCTAACAGAAATTGGTAGTGTTAGAAAAATACGTAGGTGTTAAGAAGGCAGTAGGCATGGTGCACTTATTTGGCTCTGTTGAGATGGTGTTCTCATCTCCTCCCATTCTCTTTTTAATATAAAAAAAGAAAGGAGTGCTCCAAAAGAGCTTGCACCTGGGATGCATCACGTAGCAGGTATTACTTGGTGCTTCTGCTTGGTATTAAAAGTTCTTTCACAGAAGACTCCACCCCTGCATTGCCCTCTCCTCAACATACTGTGGAGCTAATTTCTCCTTCCCCTCTGTCCTCAGACATTTGTATCACGCCTCTTTCTGACAGCATTTGCAGACTTATATTTAATCTATGGTTACATTTTACTTACTATCCTGACCAGCTCTTGAATGGAATTGTCATGGCAGGTCTTTACTTTTCAATGCATTGAAAACAGATGATCAGACTAAAAAGCCTTCAGTGGAAACCCAGCAACTGGAGTGACTCCTGATTTGGAGCTGCTTCCCTTCCCCTACTTGAACCCAATTCCCCTTTATCAAAGTATGCACTTAGGGAAACAAATATAAAGATTGTCCAAAGTTGTTAAGACACTGGAGAGTTTTCTGACTGGTCTTCCATAACAGTGGATTCACTCTGCTCCTCGCTGGTTTCATTGGATGTCTCTTCACAATTTGGCTCTCCTGGATCCAGACTGCTCCCCTCACTTTGTTCCTCATTCTGCTCCTCATTGACTTCCACTGTTTGTTCCATATTATTTTCCAAAGATGTTGGGGAACCATCAGTTACACTTTCAGTGGTGGCCATTTCATCAAATGGGTGGCTGAGGGGAACAGGGGTGCTTGGCTGTACTGAGCTTTCACTGGTACTCATGGTGACTTTGGATGTGCCCATTTCTACTGCAATGTCATTCTGTGGCAATGCTACTTTCTCCACAAGTCTCCATTGAATGATACTCATATCTTTGCCTCCAGTTGAAATTAAGTGACTGTCGTTATGAGTGAAGCTGACGTTTGTCACATGGCTGCTGTGGGCACTGTATTTATGACTTGGAGACTGTTAAAAGAAAACCAGGAAATGAAAATCTATTAGGAGTAACATGATATGAACACATGACATGACAATGGAATGAATTTACCCATGAAAAGAAAGATGCTTTCCCCAGCCACCCTTTCCATCTCCAGTAAACTGTAAATTTCGTCTGGCTGCATATTGTCATAGGACATAATTTCTTACAAAAGCAACTTAAGAGTTAAGATTTATTTATACTGCTATCCCTTGAAGAAAACTGAATTATTGTGATATAAAAATATCATATAATAGAGGTATTGAGGATATTGTACCGATATGATATTGTTATTATGTTTGGAAAATGAATAAAAATTATGAAGAAAACAAAACAAAACAAAAAATCAGTATGAGCCTTATTGACATGACACATTTTGTGCTACTGGTGGTCTTGGTCTGTGCAAATGCTCCAGTTGCTGAAGAAGTTTTACTGGCGCGAAAACTGCCTAGATTCCATGGGGAACAGACTTGCCCTGTTATCAGAACTGAGAATAATTATTTTTTGAACTAAACAAAATGCCTGAGCAAAAAGCTAGTGTCAGATTGGAAGATTCTAGGAGTTTTTGTCCAAAATGGTAACTTTTCCAAACACTGTCCATTACAGATGGAAAGTGTGGCTGGGGAAAGCTCTTGGGAATCTGTGTCAGTGAAACTGTCTTAAATATATAAACAAACCAAACCAATACCAAACAGACTGGTATTTTCCCAGTTGGGGTCGTATTATATTTCCTACATAATAGATGGCAAGAATCACAGCTGTAATATTAAGCATATCAGCTGCAGTGATGAATACATACCTTTCCATTAAATACATCCATTGCAATCATAGCATTCTGGGAAACTTTAAGAAGCTAAAAACAATCATGACACATATTTTAAAAAGTGCAAATAATTAAAAATGAAAATGTATTCCAGGACTTAATTAAAACTAGTTCTAGGACTAGTTTGTCCACCTTATCTCCATAGGATTAATTCTGCCTGGCAGAGAATTGTCCTTTTTCCATGGTGGTTCCTTCAGGTTAGACCTACTGTGGAACCCACACAGGAAGTAACAAGAAGAATGGTAGTGGGGTGGAGGAAATGATGATTTTAATATAGTGCTTTGCAGAAGTCTTTGACCTTCCATATTTTGTTGTGTTACAAGATGGAACTGAAATGAATTTGATTACCATTACTGCTCCTTGATATTCAAGATACCCAATCTTGACTACAATATTCAATGCTGTAAAGGTGCAAAATTTTTTTACTGTGGTACAAAGCTTAAGGTAACAAAAATAAACTAACAGTTACTGTGCTTAACTATTCACCTCCTTTGCTGACACATGCCTAAATCATCTCTAATGCAACCTCTCAGAAATTACATAAGTTACTGAATGGAATTCCCCTTGTGATTTCTAGTACTACATGATATGAAATAGTCTTGTTTCTGAAAGGCCACAGAGTTTGTTGGAGAGCATATCAGAACAAAGACCATCATGAAGACCAAGGAGCTACTAACAGAAGTCCAGGATAAAGTTGCATAAAGGCATCAATCAGGATTGGATAATTCAAAATATAAACAAATAAAAATACCCAACAACATCTCAATCTAAGAACATTTGTTGGAGTTAAATCCATTATTATAAAATGGAAAGAATATGGCTCAACTACAATTCTACCTAGAGAAGACTATCCAACAATGCTCAATGACTATGAGTAAGGAGGTCATAAGTAAGGGAAGCAATCATGAATGGAGCTGGACAGGCCAATTTTTGAGATGGGAGAAACCATTTTGGGACAACTATAATCTGGATGCTTCACAAAATAGATTTATGGAAGTGGTGAAAAGAAATCCATTGCAGAAACAAAATCATATGAAAGCCTGCTTGGAATTTTCAAAACAGCATGTGGGAGATACATGAAACATGTGGGAAATGGTTCTTTCATCTGATGAGACCATTTGGCCTTGCTGCAAAATGTGCTGTGTGGCATGAAGCCAACTTGAGAATACTACCTCCATGGTTTAGCATGGTTGTGGCAACATCATGTTGTGGGGATTTTTTTTCCCAGCAGGGACTGGGAAGCTGGTTATGATTCAGGGCAAATATGGATGGAGCCAAATACAGAACAATTCAAGAGGAAAACCTGCTTCAGCCTTCAAGGGACTTGGAAATGGGGAGAGGACAGACCTTTCAACATGGCCAGGACTTAAAACACACAGCCAAAGTAACACTGGAGTGGTTGAAAAACAAGAACCTGAACATTTTATAATATCCCACGCAGACCCAAGAGCTCAATCTGACTGAGAATCTGTGGGGTTTGACCCCATTCAATTTGATTGAACTAAAGCAATTTTGCAAAAAGCATGAACTAAAGCTGCAGGATCTAGAAGTGCATAACTGATCAAGACTTACCCAAGAAAACTTGCAACTCTAATCAACTGCTTTGATTAAATGTTAACATGGAGGATGTGTGAATATTGCAAAAATAAAATAAAATAAAATTTAAAAAAAAGCCAATATATATTTTCCTTACTTATCTTTTATGTCACAATACAAACATTTTGCATCTTCAGAATTTGAGTTTCTTACATCAAGTGTTAATAATGCTAATTAATTACATTTCATCTCCTGGTTATAACACAACAAAAACTAGAGACGTCAAAAGTGAATTTGTAAATACTTCTGCAATGAACTGTAATGTAGTGTTGGAACTACACTGTCTCTCCAGTATGAGTACACAAACACACACCCGTCTTCTTATACGTGTATCTTCTTCCCTCTCCCCCCAAAAAACTGAACCCCTTTCTACCCTTTATTCCAAATCTTAAACCTACCTTTGCTTTGGAACATGGATACTGAAACAGATGGACTTTACAAAAGTCATCAGCAACTGCTATCACCTTCCTGTTATGAGACCTGACAAGAGCATTTATGTCGGTTCCATCTGATCCTTCAGGCCACACACCTGAAATATCAGAAAATAAAAATATTCAAGCTGTTATCCTCTTGACAGGATGGTAGTAAAGGGACCTACTTCATGTTGTTACTGTGAGGATAAAATGGGGTGCTGGAAAGCCATGTATGCTGCCTTGAGCTCATGTGATGAAAGACATGACATAAATGTAACTAATTAAATAAACATTAGACAGAAAGATGTTACTCACCAAACACCTGAAATCCCAGCACACAAGTGTATGTTGTCCAATCTATGTCCTTACACTCTGAACGATTCCTCATTAGTTTACAACCAGCTGGAATGTCCCCTTATAAAAATGTACAATAGGTATTAGAATTCCAAAGTGTATACAGCAATTGTCTTAGCAGTCTACTACAGTATGAAGGGTCTTTACTATTTTAAAACAATTATTTGAATAAATAAAACCTAAAAAGGGCCTGATGGCTCCAACATTTATTTGCATCTGAAAAATACTGGGAGGAAATGCATCCAGCCATGCAAGTAACGAAGGCAGAGGTTGATTATGGATTGAACTTGGGACCTTCTGTATACCAAACCATACACTCCAGCCAATAAGAAAAGAACTTTCATTTTGACAATAGTCCTGGTGCAGGATAAATCACAAACCATTAAGCAAAAACCTTTTATTTCTTCCCATAAAACTGTTGATGAGGGTTGAGGAATGTTAGGCTCTGCAAATGTTTTGGCTTTCAACTCCCAGAAGCTCCAGCCAGCATGGTCCATGGTCAGGGATTATAGGGATTGTCATTTGGCAAACCAAACGTTCCCTGACTTTGGTGTAGTTGGACAAATGCCAATGCAAAGCAGAAGAGTTTTTTTAATTAGCTGAAGTGGCAAGGCAATCTAACTCTGATTCCATTTTAACTGAAATTAATGGAATCCTGGGATTATTATTATTATTATTATTATTATTAATAATTTTATTTATATCCCACCTCTCTGCACTCTGCACTCAAACAACAATTAAAAGTATACACATTATATCCCCCCAACCCTCCCCCCATTAAAATAGAATTAAACAATTTACAATCTAAAACATATTAATATATAAAAAAATTAAAAACAGTTAATAAGTGTACAAGCAAACAACACTACATAGGACAGGAAACAAGAATAATGATACCTTACTTATTCTCTGTGGTGGCCGGGTATCTATTCAGGAAAGGCCTGCCAGAAGAGATCCATCTTAACAGCTTTTTCGAAGCTATTTAAGGTGGTCATATGATGGATCTCATCCGGCAGGCTGTTCCACAATCTGGGAGCAACAGCCAAGAAGGTCCTCTGAGCAGTTGTAGACAACATTGTTTTTATTGGTTGTAACAGATTTCTCCCAGAGGACCTGAGTGTGCGGGGAGGATTATATGGGAGGAGGCGGTCTCGGAGATAGGTTGGACTGGGGTAGCCCTAGTGCTTGCTGACTAAGAATTCTAAATACCCCTCACAATACTGTAAAACCCAGGATTCAAAAGGATGTTGCCAGGGCATTTAGAATTATTTTTGTGTTCAGGCCATTTCTGGTGACTCTATCATGGAGTTTTCTTGGCAAGATCTGTTCAGAGGAGAGTCACCTTTGCCTTCCTCTGAGCCTGGGATGATGTGACTTGCCCAAGGTCACACAGTAGGATTCCATGGTTAAGTGAGGATTCAAATCCTAGTCTCCTGAGCTGTACTCCAGCACTGACTCTCAAAGCAGAATTACAGAGTAGAAAGTAGAATCACAGAGCTATAATTATGTAGTGAGTAAAGGCCCCTGGTGCAGTGCCCTACTGAATTTAACCCCACAACATTTGTTTCACACTGCATTCCTTTCTAGCCTTGTTGCTTTTCAGAATTTATCTTGGCGTTCTCATTTTTCAGGCAACTGCAAAGTACAGAACAACCAACAAGCAAAAGTAAGTTTATTAGGGGGCTAGAAGCAGGTTTTAAAAAAGATGCCAGAAATACTTTTGCCATGTGATTGTTTAAAGAGAGCTGAAACTCATCCATCCCAAATCAGTGCACTGTTAAGACTGTATATTTTCTCACACTTCATTTTTAACACAGACTGCTAAAACAGATGAAAAAAACATACTGTCTAACCAGTTTCCTGTCGTTTAGTTCCAGCAAAGCCCTATACAACAAAGAAAAGTGTGTGCATTCTATGTGTTCCAAATACAAAACCAATACAATATATAAAGGGGAAAAATAATCACATAAGAACTGAGGAACAGTTTGGATCTAGAGTTCCAGGGTCATTCCATAGAGCGGCCCCATTCCAGGTTTCCAAAGATATTACTAAATTGAGAGTAAAACTTCCTCCCAATCTAATCTTTATAGGTATGCAAGATCATATATGGAAAAGCATTTCTTTCAACTCACAGACTTATTAGTCTAAATCAGTACTCTAAATATTGGCTGGAGACTATTGCCTGTATGAGATGCTTGCCAGTTATATTTCTGATTCCTACAAGATTAGCTAAATGGCTCTGTTTGCACACACACATCCCAAACAGAGTCCTCTGCCACATTAAAGACTACCACATTTATTATGGCATGAGCTTTCATGGATTTTAGCTCAAATCAACAGAAACATGATGTTACTAGAATTTCAGTTTTGTTGTTATGTGCCTTCAAGTTGTCTCCTACTTATGGCAATCCTAAGGCAAACCTTTAATTGGGTTTTCTTGGCCAGATTTGTTCAAAGAGGTTTTTGACTTTGTCTTCCTCTGAGGCAGAATGTGACTTGCCCAAAGTCACCCAGTGGGCTTTCCAAGGCTGCCCCCCCCCTCCAGTTGTAGTACAACGCTCAAACCACTTCACCATGCTGGCTCTCAATTTCAGGTATTTCCAGAAATAAAAGACAGTGAAATCCAGAAACTTTTGCCTCAATGATTAAAAATTTAGCAAAAAGCAAAACAAACAAAAAAACTAACAAACCACCCTAGAAGAGATAAACTTAGGAAGCTCTCCTGTGCTGGTCCAGTACTGGTCAATATGTCAGTATTGTCTGATCTGACAGGCAGTGGCCATCTAAGATCTCAGGCTCTTTTAAAATTGAGATATTATGGACTGAACTCAGAACTGCATGGGCCCTCTCCAGTGAAAGTGCTGAAGATGTTATTGTTAAATCACTCTGAGAAATAATACAGAGAGGACAATTTTCATGATCCATGGAGTTAAAGACCATTCACATTGATGGGTCTTGTACATGTACAGTGCAACCCATTCTGCTCGTTCCCCTGCTGGTACTGTAGCCACAATGTTGTGAATTTGATCCTGGAAGCCTCCAAGGTTGACTCAGGCTTCCATCCTTTTGTAGATCGATAAAATTGGTACCCAGCTTGTTGGGGGCAACCAGCTAACACTTGTAAACTAATGGGACTGGCTAGAACTAAACATTGGGGCTTTCTAGATTGGCAGGAAAGTGTTACATGAAGTTGCCTTTTCCTTAATGCTTAGCAGCTGCACCACAACCTTTAGATGGAGCTGCGCTGTTCCGTAATTTTTAAAAAAGAAGCTGGGAAAACCAGCACCTTCTTAAAGGCGCTTCTTCTCCCCTAAAACGCAAAAAAAAGAAAAAAGAAAAGAAAAAAAAAAAGAAAAAAAAAGCGTTTTCATGGCACACTTTCCCTTTTTCTCATCTAAAGGCTAGAGTTTCATGCAGCCATGAACACACTTCTTTTTGCCAATCTAGAATGCCCTATTGTGTTTCTTTATAACTGTATCATCAGTTTGATTTAGTCCTTCCATCTTCACCTTTTTGGTACCCTTAACTACATATCAAGAATATGAACTCAAAATCTGTGTCTAAGACAAGCCATTTTTGAAGTTAACAGGAGCATGAAATCATTGGCCAATCTACAGAAGCGTAGGAGTAATGGATGCCAAGCCTGAAAAATGTGCAGCTCATCAACCGGACTGTAGTGCCCCGTAAATGCAGCAGAATATGTGGACAGGTGAGGGCAACACCAAGCAAGCACAGGAGGTATACGAAGTCCCTGATCTGGAGGTAAGTGATGTGTGGTCCACATATTCCCCCTTCTCATGTTTGCAGTCCTTACAGACAACACATCTGTCAGTACAACATTGAAATTCAATAGCAAGGTGGCAACATACCTGAAATTTCCTTTGAAAACCTTGTTTTAAGAATCACTGTCCCAGAAACTCAATTCTCCTTTAAAACAAAATGCAAGCTCTTTGTGCACTTTGCATTTGAAGGAATTTCGGGGTATTCTACTACAGCATAATCAAATTTAGAGGTGCAACAGGAAGTTACCTCTGCATGGTAGGTGAGGATATGATTCCTGTGCCACATCAGGAGATGCCCTATCCTGCCTTAGTGAACAGTCCCTAGTTTAATGAAGTTACAAGTTTTGTGAGTGTACTGAAGGACATCTGAAAAAGGAATATTGGTTCTTACTTTTATACACCCATTTCCAGTGGAGAAGGTTCGATCCTCCTGAGAAAATGGATTGTTCCTCCCATGAGCTCCTGCCTTAGTTTCCTGCCTCTAGGGGCTCATGGAAGGAACAACCTCAGGAACCTTCTCTGCTGGGAAAGAAAAAGTTCTAGATAACGATTATGGTTAAAATATTGTTTTTCAGTGTCAGCAGGCATCTGCATGAATAACTGCTGAGAAGTAACTGCTGAGAAGCTCTAATTAGGCAAGTGTGTATGTCATTTCCAAAGCTGCAAATCAGCTTCATGACATATCACACACCAGCACCACTCTCCCTTGTAAACTGTTAAACTGATTGATGCCCTTGCAGAGACATGGGCTATATTTGGAAATGCCATTAGGTGAAGAACAGCTTTGAACAATATTGAAAGGTCGAATTACAGAAGGCCATCCCAGGATCCCCTGTCAGCAAGTGTTTTGCACTAACAGCTAGGCTTGCATCAGCTTTCCTCCCCACCCAATGACTCCTGCTTACCATTTAAAATTGTTCAGGCAATTTTCTAGATTGGAAGTAATTAGAGCTTTGTACTCACAGTATAGTATTTCGTAGTCTCCCGAGTTTGACATTATGTATTTGTTATCTGGGGACCAGTCAAGGTGAGTAATATAGCTGGAATGTCCCTAAAAACACATTGACACACAAAACAAAAAATAAGTAAGGTATCAAAATTCCAGTTAGCAGTCAGAATAACTTCCCTCTGCTCCCTGCTAAAAGGTTAATCTAAACATAAGGCGACAACAGATCACAGGAATAATCTAGCAAGTTCAGCTCTCCCAGAGCATTCCTCTGTATCAGTGGAGATCAAATTCAAAAAAAATTGTGGAACCAGCATCAGTAAAATCAGGATTCATCACAGACACCCTGCACACACACAATGGTGGATTGATTGATTGATTGATTATTTGTTTCATAGAATCATAGAATCATAGAATCACAGAGTTGGAAGAGACCACAAGGGCCATCCAGTCCAACCCCCTGACATGCAGGAACTCTCCATCAAAGCATCCCCGACAGATGGCCATCCAGCCTCTGCTTAAAGACCTCCAAGGAGGGAGACTCTACTACACTCCGAGGGAGTGTATTCCACTGTCGAACAGCCCTTACTGTCAGGAAGTTCCTCCTAATGTTGAGGTGGAATCTCTTTTCCTGGAGCTTGCATCCATTGTTCCGGGTCCTCTTCTCTGGAGCAGCAGAAAACAAACTTGCTCCTTCCTCAATGTGATATCCCTTAAAGTATTTAAACAGGGCTATCATATCACCTCTTAACCTTCTCTTCTCCAGGCTAAACATTCCCAGCTCCCTAAGGCGTTCCTCATAGGGCATGGTTTCCAGACCCTTCACCATTTTAGTCGCCCTCCTTTGGACACGCTCCAGTTTCTCTACACCCTTTTTGAATTGTGATGCCCCGAACTGGACACAGTATTCCAAGTGGGGCCTGACCAAAGCAGAATAGAGTGGTACTATTACTTCCCTTGATCTAGACACTATACTTCTATTGATGCAGCCTAAAATTGCATTGGCCTTTTTAGCTGCCGCATCACACTGTTGACTCATCTTCAACTTGTGGTCTACTTGGACTCCTAGATCCTTTTCACATGTTGTCTCATTCAGCCAGGTAGCCTCCATCCTATATCTGTGCATTTCATTTTTGATCCCTAAGTGCAGAATATTTCTCTGTGTTAAATTTCATTTTGTTAGCTTTGGCCCAGCTTTCTAGTCTATTCAGGTCATTTTGAATTTTGATCCTGTCCTCTGGGGTATCTGGGGTATTTCCCCAGCACGGGATCAAGGTAGACGGTCTCAATCAGTCTAGATCCTGAACTAATATATTCGCAATTCAGGACTTATTCTGTGCAAAATTCATGCATGGTTGTTTGCACAAAAAACATGTTCTGTCAAGAAAATAGCATTAAATAATAGCATTAAATAATATTCATTTTATTTATTTATTTCATTTTTATGCCACCTTTTTCCCAAAAAGAAACCCAAGGTGCCTCACAAGATAAAAACACTTTGAAAACATTTTTTAAAAATTAAAATAACTTAGTTAAAACATTTAAATTTAAGATTAAAACATATATAGTTATAAATAATGAATAATAAAATGGTGTTCCCTGCACTGAAATCGCTGAAATCCACTGGATGACTCTAGGGAAATCATACTCTCTCATCTTAAAAGGACAAACCTCCTCTGAATAAATCTTGTGAAGAAAAAGGCCCCCAAGGCCCTATGATATGATTGCCCTAAATTGGATTGCAACTGAAGACCTATAACAGCAACAAAAATAAGGAGCAACACCTTTTTGCAGTAAGCATTATACAAGGGGAGTCACATGCAGCGTCTTCACTCTGTATGGAAGTTTGGCATAATCTATAGTAAAGGACATCAACAAAGATACACTTGTTGCTTTGAAGTCTCCTTATAATAAGGGTTGGAAAATGCAGGCTGTGGGCCACATGTGACCTTACAGCTGTTTTTGTAACTTATCGAGTACCTGGGAGATGTCAATTATATTTGCTACTAAATGCCACTAAAAACCCTGTAGGAGGGCACTTCTACCATGTTTGGAATCCCCAAGGTCCTCCAGGTGTCAAAAGAAGTAGTTAACATTTTCTTTTCTTTTTCTTTTTCTTCTTTACCCCCAAATACCTTTGTGGGGGCATATCCACAACCAGGGCTCATTCTGGTTCAATTTAGGCCCAAGAGAAGCTTTTTTTTTGGAAACAGAAATTGAAAAGAAAGTGAACTTTTATTACCAAAAGTCCTCTCCTGGGACTAAAATGGCCTGAGATGGCTTGAAAACATAGTAAAAATTCCCTGGTGGTTTTCTAGAGGGCATCTGGGGACCCAAAAACGTTTCCCCCCCCCTGGGAGCAAATATATCATGGGGTGTATGGCCCTCAGCCCTTCCACAATTGCTGACCCCTACTTTATAATCTGAACTACAATTGCACAGCAACTTTGCACATAAAGCAAAGAGCTTGAACACATGCTATAAGATTAAAAAGAAGAAAAATTCAACTCAAACTTCCCCAACTTTCCTCTTCTATCCCTCATCCTGGATATGTATGATACTGGAAGCCAACACTTACAGGGAGGGGGGATGCGGGAGACAAGCATTTACTAGACCCTGCCAGACATTTGGCAGCTGTTAAAATTCCTGTGGGAGACAGAAACACAGAAAAGCAATTGGAAAGAAGCTCTTCTGTGCTGGAATATACCTTCAAGCAAATAACTATGACAGGAAAGATTAAATAGTATAAATAGTAGAGTTTTACATTCCATTGGGGGAAAAAAAGGATAAAAATTCCCTTCAACTTCATCAGGCTAGTTGGTATTTCTTTAAAAAAAAAATACCACCAACAACAAACAACAAACTGTAGGGCTTGCAAAAGAAAAGTTAAAAAAAAAATTAGGTCCACTCTTAGGGTCAAATTAGGGTCACGAGGTCGGCAGCTTCAGGGTGGAGATGGCAGACTGGATTCAAACTTTGACAAGTATTGCTACATCTACCTCTGGACACAAGCATTGAAGGAGAAATTCAAAATCCAATTGTTATTCCCAATTAGAGTAAACCCACTGAAGCAATGGAAAACACATAACTGGTGACTTAACAAGTTCTCATTGATTCATTGGGTCTACAGTACTTGGAGTTAACAACTGCATTTACTGTACACATTCAGATATAAGTCTAGAAATTTTAGTCAAAAAATTGCCCCAAAAACCTTAGGTGACATGGGTTAATGTAAGTACTGTACTTTAACGCTTTTTTAATTTTAAAGGAACCACCTCCTGGTGAAAGACAAGAGTATAATCTGTTGTGGAAGCACTGAACTCCCTCCCCCCCCCCCACTCTCTCATCCATCAAGCTTTTAGGCTGAACACAAATAGTTCGGCCTGATGGAATTTTATAAATTATTTGTCATTGTTTTCCTTTGCTTCATCCTTTAGATCCTTTGCTATATGTCCCTAAGTTTTACCTTCAACTTATCCACGGGTTGTATCAAAATCCATAATTTTGGCCTCAAAACCTGCCCTCAACTTATACATGAAATAAAAAAATTACACGTGGCTGACTTATAGTTGAGTATATATGGTAAGTTAATGGCTGTTTTCCATGAAGAAAAGAAGGATGTCTGGAACTTCATGAATAGTGACTAGCAGCATATGACTAGCAAAACAGCATATAGCTAGATTTTTGCCTGTCTGATCTAGTTATCTCTGTGTGTACAAATTTACAATGTAAAGGATATGGTAAGATTTTGAAGAGGCAGTATGGAAATGCAGTCCTTATAGTATGCAACAAGTACATTATACATTTTAATGCCCACTGGACATGCCTCCTTTCACGCTGTTAAAATGGTATCAAATACTGTAAGAGTACAATGTGAAAGGGGCATAGGAGAATGGTCATGGGTGTATGGCACTGTGGGATTTGTAGTGTGGTGAGGCACTATTACTCTCTAGCAGAAAAGTCTGAATACCTCACAAAACAGCAAATCCCAGGATTCTAATGGACTGAGCCATGACAGTTAAAATAGTATTAAAACTGCTATGATTACATAGTGTGAAAGGGAAACTAGTGTCAGAAATACTCTAATTATGTACCAGTATGGCTTAGTGGTCAAGAGGTTTTGCACATTCCTAACTATCTAGCAAATACCTCTGCATGATGAGGTTGGGTTTGAATATGAATTGCAAAAATTCATCCTGAAGCATGATACCAACTTTTCACAGTTATCTTCCTTGCAAACTGGAATATACTGCTAAATTATATTTATTATACAACCCTCTTTAAAACTCATGCAGAATCCCAAACAGACTCTGAAACAGAGAAAATCTCTCCATCACAATGGATGAAAACATCATATTTTCTGGGAGATGCTGTACTGCACTTGTACTTTTGTAGTCTTCTGTTGGAGTATGGGCTTGGGAACTGAACGTGAAATATACAATTGTGCCCTGAATGAACATTCTAAAATTTTTATTCCACCCCCTCAGCATGTCAAATAAATTAACTAACTAACAAAAAGGAAAATGTTGAAGGGTTGAGCTAAACCAGGCCTCCTTGTACTGGGCCAATTTCTAACATGAATACAATATACAGAAGTTGCACCCCAAAACTGCCATTTGGACACAAAAACATTCACATTCATTAGCAATTAAAATAATGGGGATGGAATCGCAATTTAGTGTTTATGGGGGAAATCAAAGCTTCGGAATGGGAGAGCAATCCTCCAAAGCAGAACAGAGGGGGTCTTTGCATATAACACAGGCGTGCTGAACATGAAACTAGAAAAGTTGACTATGGACCTCTAGACAGGTGTTTGACAATGCAACTCCAGAAGGTCACAACATATGTGAAAGACATTAGCAAGGATCACAGTCTGGGAGGTATGCTTTGGCTACAAGAGTAAAAGGGTAGAAAAGCCAAGGAACATTTAAAGGGCTACATTTAGAGGCTGCAACTTCCAAGATCTCCCAAACCAGCATACAGATCAGACCCAGCAGGTGAATCAGATGAAAAGGGTCACACTAGGCTTGGGAAAGTAATAATAAAATTCTCAGGATATGGGGCACAGACAGGCTCAACCGTCAAGAGTTGTGTATGAAGGTCACTCAAGCTAACTCCAGATGGGATCTGCTGGTATTCCACCAGTTTCCTTCTCCTGTTTCCTTTTATAAGAGGCTGTGACCGAAGAGGCGGGAGGAACTACCAAATCAGTCCCAGCTGTGGTTAACTATGAAGTCTGCAGGGCAGGAAATGAGAAGGAGTCTCCAACATTATCGCCCTCCCAATTCCCACCATGTCAAAGTGATAGTTACCAGAGGGTGCCAGTATTGTGCTACTTTTTCCATTGTTGTCTTCCTCTTTGACTCTTCCATAAATGAAGGCCCTGCAATATTTCAATGTTTGCAGATCTGTTACCAGCTTATTAACTCTGACTTGTTTTCTGGGGTCAAGAACAGGAACATCTACACCAAACAGATGCTCCTTTTTTGTGTGTGTGTGACTTGAGATGGCTAAAAAGTAGCCAACAAAAAATATTGATGCTACTCAGCCATCCCCTGAAATCGGCAGGTCTGTGATTGTGTTCCAAAGCACACTGCAGAAATAATCCAGTTTGTGACCACTTTAACTGTCCTGGCTTAGTGCTAGGGAATCTTGGGAATTGTAGTTTATTGTGGCATCCAATCTCTCTTACAGAGAAGGCTAAATGTCTCATAAAACTACACTTCCCAGAATTTCCTAGCATTGAGCCAGGGCAGTTAAAGTGATGTCAAACTGGATTGTTTCCGGAGTGGGTTTTAGTTTTAGATTTGTGTTTGCGGTGTGTAATATTAATATTTATCAATTAACCTTTTTTATAAAATTGACAAATAATTATGTGAAAATTCAAATTCTCCACAAGGGGGCAATAGATGCTACAATTAATACTAGGACAGTGTAGTCTAGTGCAGTGGTACTCAAACCTATTTACCACTGAGACCTCTCATTAAATCTACATGTGGATGTCATGCCTCCCACTCAACATCATATATGTATAAAACTATTTTATTTAGTGTGAGTATTTTCACTTGCACATTTGTTTTTATTCACATTTTAACATTTTATAAGGCAGTAACATCATTCAAATTAGAATAGTTTAATTAAATTCAATAATTATTTCAATGCATGTGTAAATTTTAAACATTAAAAAGTTTGGGAAGAGGAAAAGGACGAGGAGACATCAGGGCTTCTAAGTCTCATGATCCCCCTCTCTTGTTCCCTTGGCGAGCCTGCTACACAGTTTGAGAACCACTGGCCTAGTGATAAGACCACTGTAATGGGAACAGTCTGTGTGGGAATGGTCTGTGTATTTCCTATCTGACTTTATGGAAAGAAATGAAGCCATCTGTTGGAAAATCAGAGGATTCATCCCAAAGCATAGTCAGAAGTCATATGACGTAACCACTGTGATGAAGTTAAACAAAATCTAGTAAATAGTTCTTAAACTGCAATTGCCACAATAATATATGAAGTGTTTTAAAGGATGGGTAGAATCCAGCATTTTATTACCCTATATAATCAAATTTAGTACTGAAATTAAATGATTCTCATGCACTCTTGATTGTTTGCCTCCAAGAGTTGTTTGGTTTTTGTTAAGTCCAGAAAACGGACCGCACTGAGTGTATTTATCTGTGCCTGAAGATAAGGGATAGTCTGGGGATTCGGTTAGTATACCAACCACCCCGTTGTCTAACAGACTCTATAAGCCAAGCTGACACAACTGGTCTCTGAGTTGGTGTTGGAGTCACCCAGACTTTTAGTTCTAGTGACTTCAACATCCCATAAGAGACAAGTTTGACAAACTTGACAGGTGCGGCCCAGGAGTTCATGGTATCCATGACAAACATGGGGCTACCCCAATTAGTCTCTGGGCCCACACATTGTGTAGGTCGTATCCTCGATGTGGTCTTCAGTATGGATCAGGTATGGCTGTGGGCAGAGCTAATTAATACCACTGCATTGTCATGCATGGACCATTTCCTGGTCAAGTTTGGACTTAAAGCCACTAACCATCCCTACAGGGGTCAAGGACCTATTAGAATGGTCCACCCTCGAAAGCTGACGGATCATGTAGGTTTCCAGAAAACCTTAGAGGGTTCCATGGTTGGACCTGCTAGTGCTCCTGTCGACGCCCCGGTTAATATCTGGAATTATAATCTTACTAGGACTATCGACATGATTGCTCCTAAGTGTCTTTTCTGATGTGCTTCTAATTGTAACCTATGGTATATGGAAGATCTCAGGAAGATGAAGTGGGTAGGACAACTAGAGTTCAAATGGCAAAAAACCCTATTCTTGCCTGACAAGGCAAACCATAAAGAATTTCCTTATTCTTATGGAGTGGCAATACGTGCAGCGAAGAAGACTTTCTTCTCTACATGCATTGCATCTGTGAATTCTCATCCAGCTGAGCTGTTCAGGGTGGTAAGGGACCTGATTCAGCAAAGAAGACTTTCTTCTCTACATGCATTGCATCTAAAAATTCTCATCCAGCCGAGCTGTTCAGGGTGGTAAGGGAGCTCTGGTGGCACAGTGGTTAAATGCCTGTACTGCAGCCACTCACTCAGCGAGCTCAAGACCAGCAAAAGGGCTCAAGCTCGACTCAGGCTTGTATCCTTCCGAGGTTGCTAAAATGAGTACCCAGATTGTTGGCAGCAAGTAGCTTATAGTTGTAAACTGCTTAGACACTCTTTAGGCAGTATAAAGCGGTATATAAATGAAGCTGTTTTGTTTGTTTTGATTCAGGTACCTGCTCCCCCAGAACCAATCATTAGAACCTACTGTAGTTCACTGTGACGTTTTAAATGATCCCTTTGCAGATAAAATCCCTCTGATAAGAGCTGATTTGGAATGTACTATTGCAGAGGCTATGAATGAGGTGCCCAGTGACTCCGTGAATAAGATTATACTGGATCAGTTTGTTAGTACTGAGGACGTGGACAAACTTCTTGGAAGTATGAAGAAGACAACTTGCCCTTTTGACCCCTGCCCTTCATGGCTGACCGTCCAAGGAGGAGATGCATTTAGGACTCACCTAAGATACACTGCAAATGCATCTCTTAAGGAGGGCTATTTTCCATCCTCCCTAAAAGAAGAGGTAATGCAGCCACTTCTGAAAAAGCCCTCCATAGATCCCTTGGACATGAATAATTATAGACTGGTCTCTCACCTCCCATGTTTAAGTAAAGTGGTTGAGAGGGCTGTTGCTCTTCAACTCCAAACAGCCTTGGATGAAACAGATTATCTAGACCCATTACAAACTGGCTTCAGGACAGGATACAGAGTGGAGACTGCTATGGTTGCCTTAGTGGATGATCTCCGCATGAGCACTGCCAGGGGAAGTGTGACTCTCTTGGTACTTTTGGACCTCTCAGTGGCTTTCGATACTATTGACCATGGTATCCTTCTGAAACACCTGAGAGAACTGAGAATTCCGGTCCTATCACTCAGGTAGATTCCAGATGGTGATGCTTGGGGGACAGTTGCTCCTCCAAAAGGGAGCTTAATTTTGCATCTCTCAGGGCGCTATCCTGTCCCCAATGCTATTTAACATCTACATGAAACTGCTGGGAGAGATAATCCGGAGGCATGGGACGGGTGCTATCAGTATACTGATGATACCTAGATATCTCTCTCTATATCCCGGACCGCAGCATCAACTAAGGAAGGCATCTTCCCTCTGAATGAATGTCTTGAGACAGTAATGGGCTGAATGAGGAAAAACAGACTGAAACTGAATCCAGATAAGATTGAGGTGCTTGCTGTTAGAGGCCCTAACCTGGATATGGAGGTCTGTCAATTGGTCCTGGATGGGGTCACACTTCCCCTAAAGGACTGTGTTTGCAGCTTAGGGGTGCTCCTGGATCAGTCGCTCCAGATGTCAGCTCAGATAGATTCGATGGCCAGGAATGCCTGTTATCAGCTTCGGTTGATATGTCAACTGAGCCCCTTAAAACTGTGGTGCACGCACTGGTAACTTCACAAGTTGACTTCTGCAATGTACTCAACATAGGGCTGCCCTTGAATCTAGTCCAGAAACCTCAATCAATTCAAAATAAGGAAGCCAGATTGGTCACTAGGGGTGACTAAATAACACCTAAATTATAATCTCTACATTGGCTGCCTATTAGCTTCCGGGCACAGTACAAGGTGTTGGCTATAACCTTTAAAGCCCTTAGGCCCAGCTTACTTATGGGATCACCTTCTTTCATATAATCCGCCCTGCACACTGAGGTCCTCTGGTAAAAACTTACTACAGCCAGAAAAAAACTAGGCTGGCAGCAATTACCCAGAGGACCTTTTCTTCTGCCGCTCCCATGTTATGGAATAGCCTGATGGAGGAGATCTGACATATTGTCAGTTTTGACTGCTTCAAAAAGGCAGTCAAGACGTATCTCTTCCAGCAGGCTTTCCCAGACTAGCCTCTCAGTGGCCTCCCATCAATTGCCCCTCAATCGCCCCTGCTTAATTTATAATTAAAATGTATTTTTATTGTGTATGGGAAGATTTATAGGTTATGATGTTTTATTGTATTTTAAAATTGTTTTATTATTATTAGCTGCTTCGATCTGCTTGGAGAGGTGGGATAGAAATGATGATGATGATGATGATGATGATGTACTTTCAAGCTGACTCAAACTTATGATGATCCTATTCTAGGTTTTTATCACCCTTGACAAGATATGTTCAGAGAAGGTTTCCCATTGCCTTACTCTTAGCATGAGAGAATCTGATTTGTCAAGGGCATTCAATGGTTTTCCATGACTTAATTGTGATTTAGTCCAGCATCCAAACCACAACACCACACTGACTCTTTTGTTGAAGAATATATACTTGGAAAAATAGCTGGGTTGTCCTCTACCAATAGACTCCTCCCACTCTTGCAAAGAATGGTGCTGATATAACACACACACACACACACACACACACTGAATTCCTTGTGAAGTTCTCATTCCTCTGACGGAAGTCCATGGCGAAAAAAAATATCTATGCATCTATCAAAGCAATGGTATGCTACATGAAAATGTGGAGCATTTGCATTTCAGGGAAAACAATGAAGCATTTTTCTTGTGCTACTTTTGCAATGGCATATTAATAGGAAAAAGTTTTTTAAAACCAAAAAGGTAACTATGGGTTTCAAATACTATGTTTTGTATTAAAAGACTCTGGAAACATCATTAGAGGAGGACTGTTGTCACACATCAATTCCAAATTAATTAATGTAGTTCTGGGTTTAGATGTAAACACCCACCGATCCACCCACCCACCATTTTTTTTGGTGGTGTGTGGAGAGGACATTTACAGGCACTTTCACTTCTGCTTACGACAGCAATGCATGATAGCACTTTTAAAAGCTGCAATTGTTTGGCATGGAGAGAGAGAGAGAGAGTGAGATAGACTGAGGACACCACACAAGGCCATAGTCTCACTTTACAAAACCTCATTACTGAAACTAAGAACTTTATCGCATGCACTTGTAAAACCGTTTTGGGGATGGGAACAGGACTTGCGGGGGCATGCGTGAATGCATTTTACCGCACACACAAGCGTCCACAAAGAGGCTCTGTTCCGACACCTGCTCCTGTCCTGTGCTGAGAAGCGTTAAATCTTCTGCTTGGAAGACTTCCGTCCGGACAAAATGGCACCCGGTACAGGTGCTTGGGTACAGGTGCCGGAACGCGGCCTCTCTGGGGACGCTTGTTTGTGTGGTAAAATGTGTTCACGTGCGCCCCTGCAAGTCCCGTTCCCATCCCCAAAATGGTTTTACAAGTGCATTCGATAAAGTCCTAATTTATAAGGCACAAAAACTTACAGTGCACTTTCCATATCTGCTGTACTTCCTTCCATTTTCTGTTACTGTGTAGAGGTAAATGAAGTTGTCATGAGATCCTACTGCAAGTAAAGTGCCATCTGCAATGCAAAGTGAAGACACAAGTAACAAGCGTATTACCCATATTTCATCAAATTCTAGCCCTCTCCCCCTAAAGTGCTTGAAGGAGGTGGCAATAAAACAAGAATAAACTGAACCACAAGTCCTTGATCCAGAGACCATGTGCCATTCGCATGTTGTCTCTGGGTGGAATGTTGATAAGATCAACCCCGGCCACCCCGTTGTCTAACAGACTCCCTAACCGAGCTGACTCAGCTGGTCTCTGAGCTGTTGTTGGACTCCCCCAGACTACTAGTTCTGGGTGACTTCAACATTCCTCTAGAGACCAGCCCATCTAATCCATCTGGAGCGGCTTGGGAGTTCATGGAATCCATGACAAGCATGAACCTATCCCAATTGCTCGACGGGCCCACCCATTATGCAGGTCACACACTCGATGGGATTTTTAGTACGGAACAGGAGTATCCGTGGGCGGAGGTAACCAAAGCCTCCGCATTGTCATGGACGGATCACTTATTGATCAAGATGGAACTGAGGGCCGCTTTCCGCCCCCTCCCCCGGGTGGTGGACCTATTAGAATGGTCCACCATCGAAGGCTGATGGAACCAATCTGTTTCCAGAACCCCTTAGAGGGTTTATTGGTTGGTAACACCGACGAGTCTACTGAGACCTTGGTGAATACTTGGAACGCCGATCTTCCTAAGGCTCTTGATAAAATCGCTCCTGAGCATCCTCTCCAACCCGCTCCCAACTGTATGCCCTGGTTCTCTCAGGAACTCAGGGAGATGAAGCAGGTTGGACGACGACTAGAGCGCAGATGGCAGAAGACTCATCTCTTATCCAACAGAACTCGCCATAGGCAGCACCTACGCGCCTATTGGGAGGCTTTGCGGGCAGCGCGGAGATCCTTCTCCTCTGCTCGAATTGCGTCTGCAGAGTCCTGTCCAGCGGAGCTGTTTAGGGTGGTGGGGGAACTGACATAGGTTCCCCCTGCGCCAAACCCCCTGCTTAACCCCACAACAGCCTGCTGTGATGCATTTAACATCTACTTTGCAGACAAAATCTCTTGGATAAGAGCCGACTTAGACGCCAATGTTTGAGCAGTATCTGTAAATGAGGCACCTAGCAACTCCGTTACTGCTACTTTACTGGATGAGTTTCAATCTGTAAGTACTGAGGACGTGGACAATCTCCTTGGAAGCGTGAGGAAAACAACCTGCTCTCTCGATCCATGTCCTACGTGGCTGGTTGTCCAGGGAGAGGATGCATTGAGGACATTCCTTCAGGATGTGATCAATGCATCCCTCAGGGAAGGTATCGTTCCACCTTGTCTAAAGGAGGTGGCAGTAAAGCTTCTCTTGATGAAACCTTCCCTTGATCCCCTGGACCGAAACAACTATAGACCAGTTTCCTTGCTGCCATTCCTAAGCGAGGCGATCGAGAGAGCAGTTGCCTCCCAACTCCAAGCTGTCTTGGATAAAACCGATTATCTCAATCCTTTCCAAACCAGCTTCCGGGCAGGTTATGGAGTTGAGGCTGCCATGGCTGCTCTGACAGATGACCTCCACTTGAGCATTGACAGGGGTGGTGTGACCCTATTAGTGCTCTTGGATCTCTCAGCGGCCTTTGACACCATTGATCATGCCATCCTGGTGGACTGAGTGGGATGGGGATCGGAGGCACTGCCTTGTAGTGGTTCCATTCCTTTCTCTCCGGCATGACCCAAAGGGTGAGGTTCGGGGACAGCTGCTCCTCCAAATTCTGAGCTAAATTGCAGCTTCCCTCAAGGCGCCATTCTGTCCCCGATGCTATTTAATATTTACATGAAACCGCTAGGTGAGATCATTTGGAGGCATGGAGCTCAGTGTCATCAGTACGCTGATGACACTCAGATATATTTCTCCATGACCAGATCATCTGCGCAGACCTCAGATGGCGTCTCCTCTCTCAATGACTGCCTGGCAGAGGTAATAAATTGGATGAGGGAAAACAGATTGAGACTGAATCCGGGCAAAACGGAGGTACTGATAGTTACTGGCCCAAAACCAGGCTTGGGAATACAGTTCCTGGTCCTAGACGGAGTCATACTCTCCCCGAAGAACCCTGTTCGCAGTCTGGGGGTACTCCTAGACTTGTCGCTTCACATGACTAGTCAAGGTGAATGCGACAGTCAGGAGTTCATGTTATCAGCTTCGGCTGATACGCCAGCTGCGCCCTTTCCTGGAGATGAGGGATCTGGAAACTGTGGTACATGCTTTGGTCACCTCACGTCTTGACTACTGCAATGCACTCTACATGGGGCTGCCCTTAGGCTTAACCCGGAAACTTCAATTGGTACAAAACATGGCAGCCAGATTAGTCTCTGGTGCTTCCAGAAGAGAGCATATAACTCCAGTGCTCAAATCTCTTCGCTGGCTGCCTTCCGGGCACAGTGTAAGGTGCTGGTTTTAACCTTTAAAGCCCTACATGGCTTGGGTCCATCTTATCTCAGGGACTGCCTCTCCCCGTATGATCCTCCCCGCACACTTCGATCCTCTGGGAGAAATCTGCTAAAGCCTACCAAGACAAGGCTGACGCAGACCTCCCAGAGGGCTTTTTCTGCCACCGCTCCCAAGCTCTGGAATGGTCTGCTGGACGAGATGCGTCTCATGACATCTTTAGACTGCTTTAAAACAGCCTTAAAAATGCATCTCTTTTGGCAGGCCTTCCCTTGAAACCTTTGACCCCAGCTCCAGACTTAGACTATGCTTTTCACCTACTCCCATGTCTCTGACCCTCAACTTATGATGTGGCCGCATAAGAAGGGGTCTGGATATACCTATACTGTTTTTAGATCCTACAGTTTTTAATTTATTGCTGATTTATTTTTAATGGGTGGGAGGTTGGAATGTGGGTTATGGGACTGTTTTAATTTTAACTTTGTTTTAATTTCATGTCTTTTAAAATGCTGTATTCCGCTCCGAGTGTTCTTACAGAGGAGCGGATTATAAATAAACCATTATTATTATTACTATTATTATAGATATTTTATACTCCTGCCATTCCTTGCACTCGGTGAGTTCCCTTTTTAATTTCAATTCAGATCTCTAAATGTTTTATTTAGCCCATGAAAGTTTTATTCATGGCTGGCAAACAATACTGTTGATTCAAGTGCAACCAAAGTAAAATTGATGTTCTTAATTTCTACATGTATTTTACTAATGATGTACTTTAATAATTGGATTGAGGAGTTGAGGCACGTTAAAAAATGTGCAGGCCTAGTTCAAAATTCCGCTTTACATAAGAAATTAGAACACATATTTTTTTTAAAAAAACCAAGCACTGTAATCCTACCTACTGTGTAGCGCATCACTGAAAGCTGCTCATTGCCATCTGTATGTATCGAAACCAAATCTCTTGTTTCAGCATCGAGAACAAACCACCTGTTAAGGAGACACAGAAGGGAAACATTCTAGCTACTTTCATTTCCAATAAATAAATAAAATTCCTAAGTTATGATCAAGTAATTGAATACTTCTGAAATGTACTGCTGGTCACATGCAATACTCAAAATTTTATTCTTCATATACAAAATGTTCTGAGATGGTTTATCTACCTATATCTAGATCTATAAAAGGACAAAAATAGAATTCTGATTCCACAACACACACTGATGCATTTAAAGCATCAGTGAACAGTTGATGGCATTTCAGAGTCTGAAAGGTGTATGAGGAAACTCAAATTACCCAGTCAAATCACCAGGCTCTGATGCATGTGGTAATCAAACAGACCTCTCAACAGCAGCAGACAGCAGAAGCCCAGTGAAATCTAATCACTGAAGAATATCTTAATCTTAATCTTACTACCACCCTTTACTAACTGCAGTTTGGGTATGGTAAATATAGCCAGCATTTTTGTGGCATTTATATACCTGTTAACAGAATAAAACACCTAAGGTTTAACTAAAAATACACATCACACAACATAAAAAGACAATACAAAATATTATGTGCTATTACATTAAACTGTGAACACAATTTGGCTTCACTATGGTGTGATTTACAGTGTCTCCAACAGACCAACTGAGTGCTTAATTTAGATCCAGAAGGGTACATTTTCTCCATCTGCTATGTATATAAAACCACTGGATCTACATCTCAGGCTATTGCACCTGAATTGATTGAATTGATGCCACCAGAGGATCAATTTCAAAAGTAATCATGATATGGCTCACTGGTTTGCATACACTGTGTTTTATCAAACAGATGACAATCAACTTTGGACACAGTAACTTGGTGCTTCTAGCTTTGCAAGGATTCTGGGGCCAGCTACCTAAACTGCCACAGTGCTGTCTATAAATATGGAAAATTAAAAATGTGGTCAACAAAACAAAATTTACTATTATAATTTAAAACCCCACCACCAGGGAGACTATTTAGAATTAGGTTTGTGAAAAGACGTCACCTCTCTCTCTTTTTCCCTCTCCTTTTAAAAAAGCCAAGCCTTAAAACCAGATATCTGGAAAATGGCCTATTCTAAATGGCTTAAAACCAATTTGTGGTTACAGGACCACATGAAAGACATAAAACATGAAGCAGCTCAACATACCACCACAGCTTGTGAATATGCTGTATGTAAAATGGATGAAACCAGTGGAAAAAAATGGCTGAAATGTTTTTGTTGGACAGCAGCAGAAACCACTTTATCACGCGGGCAACGCACGCACACACACACACACACACACACACTGTGGGTTCACCATTGGCAAGTTTTGTACTGCAGCTGGATGAATGATGAGTTTCAGCTTGTTGGTACTGAATTACATTAAAAAAAAAAAATCAGTGGCTTTTTTAATGCCACCCAAATTACTTGGGGACTTTTTTCTTCTGCTATCTGTGTTGAACTCAGGCTGATCAAAGTAGGAGTGATGACACATTTGTGACTGAAACATATAAAAGTGACGTAGGAGCATGCACGCTCTTTTATGAACAGTTTTGGATTTTACAGTCTATCCTGGATCTTTTCTTTCCTTGAAACAATTTTAAGGTGAATTTAATGCAAACAGACTGAAGTAAATGGTATCAGAAAGAGGAAAATTGTAGTCGTACAATCCCGATTATGTGGGCCATGTGCAGCCTACCAAAACTTGATTTTGCAGTCTTTGGTCCTTCTAGCTGTTGGGAAATCCCTGTTGAGCTAGAAGTAATTATGTCACTTCCCATTTCTGTTTCAGTGGATTTTGCAGCAATTGAGAAGTTAGATAGCAGCAATAAAACCAATGAGAAGAGTGAAAGATGCAAAACACAGGATTTCTGGTTCAATTCAATCCATTTGGAGTAATTTGGGGGCCCAAAACAAACCCAATATTTCTTGAATGGGGACTTGATGGGCTCGCTCCCACTTCTGCTCCAGATGTGCCAGGAGGTCTCTTATGTTCCGGGTTTTGTTCCATGAGGCAATCAGTGGCACTCTCTTGGGCTTGGAGGGGTGCACAAATGGGCTGGGAGGGGCAGTCAGCCTTTGCTACACTTTCTCCACTCCTGCTGATGATCATCCTTAATGCAAGATCTGTTTCATTTGTTACAGTTGTTGTGTGACTTCAAATCTAGAAATGTTGTTGTATGACTTCAACTCTAGAAATGTTGCATTTAGGAGCAAATTCGTTACAGGTGTGCTGTAAAATCTATTCCAAAATTCAAGTGGAATAAACAGGAACTTAAATCAATCTTTGCGTGCACCCAGCTCATCATTGTCTAGTCTGGCAGCAACAGACTTCAGGAAATGGATCACTGTCCTTCCACCTGTGATCATTTAATCGAAAGTGATAGTTTGGAGCCTGGAGAGGAAAGTATGGATTCTATCCTCCCTTGTCATATCTCATTAAAATACAACTATGGGAGTCAGAGGATAGACAGTGGTTTACAGAACCAGCTCTACTACAAGCCATTTGCCTCAGGCAGCAAATGGTAGAAGATGGCAGCAAAGCGTTGGAGGAATGGTGTGTGTAACACAAACTGTCCTGAAGCCCCTTACCTAGCCTGCTGTTTTCAGGGGCAGTGGAAAACACTGCCCCATAATATAATTTACAAAAGATTAAACTGCTAGTCTATTTAGCTTTTATACATAAGTTATGGAGGGCACCATCTTGTTCTTCACCCTAGACAACAATATTTTTTTTGGGGGGGGGGGAGGGACTGGCCCTAATATTTAGGTGGCATCCTCACAATGCTCCACTTCCATGTAATGTGCAAGTAATTTATCAATATGGAAATCATCAGTATTGGTGAGTGACAGACTTTCTATGGACTCTGTGAATAGAGTAACTATTAGTGTACTGTTAGTTTATTTTTTAAACTGTGAATATTGCACTTTTGATGCTGCTGCTGAGAATGGAGTTTATTACTAGTTGCACTTGTGTACAGTTCTAGACTTGTAGCAGCCATTTTAAATGTCCCATAGCTGCTGCCAGGTAGTTCATTTTAATCAGAAAGTGATAGAAGTGGTTACAATTCTCTAGAATTATAAAACAGAGAGATAACTTTGGTTAACATTTATCTGATGATAAATTTATTAGAACCAGTGTGGTGTTGTGGTTTGGAGACTGATCTTAGGAGATGAGGGTTCAAATCCCTGCACAGCCATGAAATCACTGGGTGAGCTTGGGTTAGTAAAACCTTCCAGCCTCAGAGGAAGGCAATGGCTGGAATAAATCATGCAAACATTAAATTTGCAGTGATCACGGGTGATCAGACTTCCTCCTCTGTTCCCTTATCTGTTGGAGTCCCTCAGGGCTCTGTCCTGGGTCCCCATTTGTTCTCTCTATACACATTGTCCCTTGGTAAACTCATCACTTCTTTTGGTTTCTCCTATCATCTATATGCTGATGACACAGCTGTATCTTTCCACCCCTGACCTTTTGCCGGGACTTGAACATCAAGTTTTATCTTGTCTGACCGCTGTCTCTCAGTGGATGTGGCATCGACGCTTGAAGCTCTATATGTCTAAGACAGAGCTTCTTGTCTTCCCACCTAAGCCCACCCTTCAATACTCCTTTTCTGTTTCTGTTGATGGCACTTCTATTCAACCAGTTCAGCAAGACCACAGTCTTGGTTTCATTTTTGATTCCTCTCTGTCGTTTATTTCCCAGATCCAGGCCACCAACAAGGCCTGTAAATTGCTAAAATCCATCCATTCCTCTTAGCCTCCACTGCCAAGACTCTGGTCCATGCCATAGTGGTATTGTGACTAGATTATTGTAACCTTCTTCTGAAAGGTTTCCTCTCTCTCACCTCCATCCTTTAATCTCTGTCCAGAAGTCAGCCTGCACGTATTATCACATCTGCTCGCCACTTTAACCCTGTTTCTCCTCTTTTATCTTCCCTTCATTGGCTCCTCATCCCTTTCTGCATCCAGTACAAGCTTTTGTTATTGACTTTCAAATACCCTCCACGGACTGGCCCCTCCTTACTTGTCTGAACTTCTTTCTCCTCACACACCTTCTTGTACCCTCCGTTCTGGTAGTCAAGGTCTCCTGTCCCAGCCGAGGATCTCCATTGCCCCAGCCCGGATTCGCCCCTTCTCACTTGCTGCCCCTCATTCCTGGAACCTTCTTCTCCCACATGTGCACCTCATCACTTCTCTAACCAGTTTCAAAATTGAGTTAAAGACTATATTGTTTATGAAAGCATTCCCAGGCTTATGCCGTCTGCCCCAGGATGCCTCGTTTTAATTATGTATTAAGAAGCCGTGTCCTCCCTCCAGCCCATCTGCCTTGGTCCAGGCCCAAGAGGGAGAGAAGAACCATCGGACCTCATCCCCTTTCCCACCACCTTTCCCTTCTCTTTTTGTGTTGTTTCTTTTAGATTGTAAGTCTGAGAGCAGGGAACCGTCTAATTATAAGTTTATATGTACAGCACTCTGTAAATTTACTGTGCTATATAAATAAAGGTTAATAATAATAAATAGGGTTGTCGTAAGTCAGTATTGACTGGAAGGCACATAAAAAGAACAAAAATAATTACTTGCTTGAAACTGTTTCTATGAATGGCTTGTTTGTTGCCATGAAATTGGGTGAGATAAAAATATAACAGATTAACACCAACAGATTATTGCTTCATTTAATCCAGCAATCAGTCCAGCCAGTTATTACTTGAAAAGTTCCATAGGTGTCTACATTTGAGACAATCTACACTCAGGAGTCCCTCTTGAAGAATACTGGAGTGCTTTCATCTGTTTAACACATGCTAATATATAGCATGTCTCCATGAGACAAATTTCCTGCATACTAAAATTCAGCAGTTCAATGTGAGCTCCAATTGAGTTTTTACTACTACAGCTGGGTTTCACTTTGGGGGAATATACATTCCTAGAAGGTCTTTCATTTCCAACTGAAAGCTATACAGCAAGCAGATGGTAAACTAGCTCAGTAAAATCATAGCAGCCTATGAAAGGCTGGGCTGTGGTGCAAGCTAATCATTAATACATTTGATCTATAGAAGAAAATGATCAGAGGGGGTAAAACCCTCTTACAAATCAGCAATAACAAAATAACAGGTTGTTTCAGCTCACAGATTTCACTGCAAACTTCTAGCAGGTTTGGTGATTCAATTGTTAAGGCAGGCTTGGAAATCTCAATGAAAAGTAATAGTGGCAAATGTTTGGAGGGCTGGAGCTGGGTAGTTAATGGCACGTAGGTTTATTTGGTTTTCTGCTTTCTGCTCATAAAAATTTAAATAAGATTGCCCTATACTGTGTGTGTAGCTTCTTCCTCTCTTTGCTGCTTCCCCAAAACTCCTAGTATTCAGTTTCTTCACTCTACCGAATCATTTGTCTTCACAAAATTAAATATGGAGAACTGGATCTTTAATACTAGAAAGAACATTTGATTGGAAGAGACTTCCTTACTGTTCCAAATTATACCCTTGTTCTTCTCACCTTTATATCGAGGGAGAAAGCTTTCCTAGCAACGTCTCCTGGGCTTTGGAATTTCCTTCCTCAGGAGACTAAGATGTTTCCAATTTATTGTATATCTGTGGACAGGTGAAAAATGTTCTTTTCCAATAGGCTTTTGAAAATTGACTGCCAGGGCTTTTAATAGGATGCACTTCTTCTCACTTTTACCTTTTAATTAATTTGTTTGAGTTCCAATTCTATTGCAGATGAAAGACCTCCCTCCCTCCTCTAAGCTGCCACTGCCCTTGCCTTGAAAGGAGAAAAGAAGAGGTAGGCATGGCTTCATCATGCCTAGGTCCAGAAATAAATGAAAAGCCCTTCCTCCATCCTAACCGCCACTACCCTGGTCTTGGATAGGGAGAAGAACATGCAGCATTTGCTGGGCTTAATTCCCTCTCTCCCCGCCATTCCCTTTCACTTCTGTGTTCTGTCTTATTTAAATTTTAAGCTGTAGGGCAAGAAACTGTCAAATTAACAATTTGTAAGCCACTCTGGCATCCTTTGTGGCTGAAGAATGGGGTATAAATATTCTGAAATATAAAATAAATAGATAGCTTAATCATGATTTAACATTATGTATATTGTATTTTTGTTTTTCTATGCATTTTTATTTGTCTTCACACTTTCACTGCCAGTTTTGGAGTCAGTGTGGGATATAAGTGAAGATGACAATGAAGATGAAGATTATTATGACAGGTGGTTTAATTTCATTTACTTATTAATTAAATTAATTAATTTTGTTTAATTGACGGGTGACAAGCGTGGCCCTCCAGAAGATTTTGCTTACAATTCCCATCAGCTCTAGCCAGCATAGCCAATTGTTAAATTCTATAACCTGCAGTCCAAAAACATGCAGACAGTCAGTTACATAGCTAATTGACCCTCAGCCTTTCTGCCAAAAGTAAAGGAGGATGGGTGGGGGAAGAAACAAAAAATCTGGAAGGGCAAGATTTCTGTCTGGAGCACATCAGCCTAATTTTGTTTGCATGCTGGTAAATTCCATTCACATTTTGAAAATTTAAGCTTATTTAAGAGTTTTTTTTTTACTTCCTTTTCTGATATATTACATATTGGAAAATGAAGGGAATGTGGCTTGAAAGCATAAGATGCATCATTTTGCTTTAGATTTGGATCTTGTTATAGCTTAGATGGGAGACCATCCAACAATACCTTTTATGTTGCTTTGAATTCTGTAATGGAAGACAGGTGGGATTTAAATGCCCCAGGATAACAAACAATTCACAATCATATATAAATAATAATAATTTCCAGGGGAGATAATATTTCACCCCTGTGTTTTACCTGAACAGAAGGATAAAAGGAAAGTTCAAAATTACCTTCCTGAGTGTGTGCCTATTGCTACCACTGTTCCACTTGGATGGAAGTCAGCACAATGTCCTGGTTCCTGGAAGACACATTTTGGTCTTATGATTTGAGGGTGAAATTTAGAAACATTCATACAAGTATTTACATACTGAATTTCCCCATCTGGACTAAAAAGCCAAATGAAGCAAACTTTAGAGTTTCTGCTATGAAGCAACATACTCCATGCTTCCTACAATCTTGATCTTCAGCACAGTAACAAATGAAGAACACTCTACCACAAGAACAGTATGTCTGTCAATGACATTATTCACTTGGGTGCTATTATGTTATGGAATATCATATGGCTCCACAATTGTTTGAGCTCTCAATTCCGAATGCCCCAGAATAATATAGTTGATTGTTTTGGAATCCCAAATTTCAAAAGAAGTTGTGAGGGCATCTATGCTGCTCAAATCTTCACATTTCATCTATACAACATAAGGATCATAACTCAGAATGAAATGACCATATTATCCCTTCAGGCCCTGTCCTTATGTTCTCTCCTTAGTGTTCAAGACAGGGATTTATTGGTGGTTGCTCTCAGTCTCTTGAACTTTTGAGGAAAGCTAGGTTGGCTCCCTCTTTCTTGACCTTTTACTGGCAAATACTCTTAACATGTTTTTAAACTCTTTGTCTATTTTAATTTTAATTAACTTAATTAACTTTAATAATAATTAACTCAAGACTCAACCTATGCAAATGAGCAACAGTCTAAGGCCAGGGGATTTCCAGAAGACAATGAGCACCAGTTAGCAGACATTAATCCTTGTTTGCATATCCTCACACCCTTAGGACTGCCATTAGCAACAGAACAATACATTTGCAAATTGTTCCTTCCTTCCCAGGGTCACACAGGATGTATATGTCCAACCCTTTTCCAGGCAATCATTCTCTGAAGATGCCAGCCACAGATGCGGGCGAAACATCAGAAAGGAACTCTTCTAGAACATGGCCACATAGCCCGAAAGCTCCACAAAAAACTATTTTAATTTTGTTTATGTTGGAACTTACAGGATTCTCAACTTTTGCTTCATTTTGTCTTCCTGCCGTGGGCAGAAAGATGGGGTATAAATGAAATAAATAATACATTCATCCCTTGTGAGTGAGTTAGATTTGTTGAAGTGGGACAGGAGGCAAATACAGGGTCAACCCTGGGTTCAAGTGTAGGAAAATTAATAAAAATATTATTATGATATCATGCTTTCAGTTTGCCCTGTTCATACAAACATTATTCCCCAACCCAAATGGTTTCCCAATTGGCCATAATCAATCTCAGTGGCATAAGCTATGCATTCTGTATGAGTACAGGAACTCTGAATGGCTATGGCACCCGCATCTCCCAAGTATAGGTCTCTCCTATAACCTGACCCATTTGGAGATGTCAAGAACGCAACATGATCCCTTTTGTATAAATAGCATATTATCTGCCAATGATTATTTCAATGACCCCAGCTGAGGAAAGCAGTACTCCTGACTTTAGTCACTCCTTGTTATGGCTGACAGAAGTGCAACTGATCAGCCAAGACATGTCCAGAAAAGGTTGTCCTGAGGAGAGAGTATGGAAACTAAGACCTTTGAGGAATGGTGACGGAGCTTGAAATACTTAGTTTGGAGAGAAAAAAGATTGAGATATTATAAAAAGCTTGTTTTCTTCTGTTCCAAAAGGTTGTACTGACCCAGTGAATTCAAATGAAAAAAAAATGATTAGGAATGGAAGAAATTCCTGATGTTTAGACCTTTTTGATAGTGGAACAGACTCCCTTAGCAGACTCCCTTAAAACCTCTTGTCTTTCAGGTTTTAAACAGAATTGGATTTCTTGTACTACGACAGTTGTACAGACCACTAGCTGTGGATTTCATTCTACTTTGGTTGCACTACATGACCCTTGGAATCCTTTCTACAATTCTATTAATGTATTAATTCTTTCTCAGCAAAGTTACAGTAAAAGCTCTGCTTGATTATGTCCAGAAAAATCTCATAACTATGACTGATAATATCTCAAAAGTATGTTACATACATCTAGCAACCTGGTCCACTCGAGTGTATGGTCCACCGAGTTCCACATACAAACTTGACGATCCTGAGCACATGTTAAAAACAGATCTTTGAAGGGATGTGTTCCAAGCCCCCAGAGTTCATCTGTGTGACCCTAAAATCAAAATTAAATTGAATTATTTGATAAATATTTAGAGCTATATAATAAACAAAACCAACACAGACCAGTACAGGTAAAGAAAATGAACGCACCTGTACTTCTACTTGGAAACCATCATTAAATGTTCCTCGCAAAATAAAATTCCGGGAAGTGCCAAGTATAAATTGATCTGCTTTACCTTCTGCCACGGCTCTGATTGTTCCATACTGATCTGGAACCTAAGGAGACAACATTCTTTTAAACTACATATCATAGATCTCAGAACATAATAGTAATCATTATAAGGCTACAGCTATTTTTGCTTATATGCCCCCCAGCAAATAATTCTCAATCATATTATACAAGAGGATGTCCATTGACAATTACTTGCATATTTTAATGTGATATTTTTTCACATTTGTATTCTTTTCCCTTCTATTTGCTAACATGCTGAAGATTACCTGTTGAACATTATGGCTTTGAACCTAGGTCTAAATTCTCTCTGAGCCATTCCTAATGTGCATCTCTATGGACTATACCACACCATAGTCAGCTGGCTATACCAATTAATCTCAAACTATCTGGTGAGGTGGACCATCAATTACTTTTTTCCAGTGTGCCAGGGATAGGTTGGTTGAGAGAGGAGCGGGCTACACTGATTACTTACATTGACGTAATTCCCCTGAATTTTACAGCTATTAGGAGTGGTGGTGGAGATGATTCTTATCACCTATCTCATTGAGTGTCATTTTAAAATATTACCTCTCACCAAATACAATCAAGGGTACTTTCAAGTTGATAATGAAAGAAAGCATCTTCCAGGTGCCACTCTGAATTTCTTGATACACACCATCTTTGAATAGTCCAAAGAGAATGCCAAAATAAAGACTTCACATATGAGAATGTTAAGGACTATTTCACAACCCTTGAGGAGTAAGCTTTGGTAAGAAAATCTTTAGCTTCTCTAACCTGCTTTCCTACTTTGAACTTTGTAACTTTGTAACTTTGAAAAGGTGGTTTGTTTGTTTTTTGGTAGGCTGCCTCTCTTATGCCAAGTAGCATTGTGAGAATATTAAGAAAAAACTGAACAAAGAACAGATTCTTACTAACACTGTCCTATGAATGTTTGTCTTTTTATGAAATGTATCTTTTGTGTGAGCCATCTGAACACCTGCCAGATAGATTATTGTTTTATTTTAACTACTATATTTTATTTAAAGTACTGGAGGGAGTTTTCAGCATTAAATAATGAGTACATACAGAGAATGTGGCACATTAACAAAGGGAACAGGAAGATAAAAATCTACACCACTCATGTTACTATTTACTAAGCACAATGCTTATTTATATCCAGTTTGGCATCCATTCGTTCATTTTATTAATTATTTTTTAAAGAACTGTTTTGAAGCTATTTCTCCCTACCTAACAGCTATATTAAAGTCTCCTGAAGGCTGTAAATCTTTCACTGCAATAAGATAACTCCATATATATGTTAGATACAGAGTAGAAGGTTCTTTGTTTTTTCTAACAATTGGGAATTGTTGAGGTCAGGGGAAGGGAATGCTTAACAAGAATTAGGATATTCTGGATATGAACCTTTGCTCAACTATGAATTTTTAAATCTCCGTTCATACCTCACAACAAGGCATGATGTACTTCGTTGAAATAGGGTTTTAATGAAGTGTTAATTCCTTCTTATGATGAGCACTGCTAACAAGTGATTGTTTATGAATTAGTTACAAACCATAATCTGAATTCATGATCTTAAATTCTATTGTTAGTCCTGACTAAAGTAGAGCCATTTAATCAACTATATATACCTACATGTTGACTCATCGTTCAACATTTTATTGAATAGGTCTACTCTAGTTGGAACTAACCAACAATATCCAGCCTGTCATTTGTTGCTGGCTTACAAACGCTTTAAACCATGGCTTATTGTGACTGCAGTACAGCTATGTCTTTTCCCTGACTTGTTTCTCCAGCTGCTCACCCTGAAAAAGGAACTGACAAATGTTTTGGAGAAAAACAAAACAAAAACGGAATAGACAGACCACAGTCTGATTTGTTTTCTGGAGTGTAATTCACAGCTTCAGTAACAAATCATTGCTAACACAAACTATGGCTTGTGGTAATGGTTTGAAAACCTAGGTCTCCAAATAATATTGTATATCAACCTTCCAAAGCTCAAGCCAGCATGACTAATGACCAGGGGTTTGAGCATTTATAGGCCATCAATATCTTGGAATCCAAGTTTGGGAACTACTGATTTATTGTTTCACGATCTGAAGAGAAACAAAGGTACAGTGGTCCCCCGGTTTACGAATCCCCCGGGGAACGAAATCCCCGGGGTCCGAAACCGGCGGGACCAAAAAATATCCCCCAGGATCCAAAGGATCCCCTGGGGATACGAATAAAAAAAACCGTGCGGCCCCTTTAAATCGGCCGCGCGGTCCGTTGGAAATAGCGGTCCCCCGGGAAATGAAGACTTCCGGGTTACGAAAGGTAATCCGGAACGGATTACCTTCGTAACCCGGGGGACGACTGTATTGTGTCATGTGAGCACATTCAATGTATCAGTCAAGCAGATTACAATTTTTACCGCTAGCAAAATGTTGGGCATATTGGACTTGTTTAGGGGCCAAAGCATAACTTAAAATACTCAAAGAAGGAATCAGCCAAAAACATCTCTGGCATAAAACTGAAATTCTGAGAAAGCTGTGTAGGTTTATGTGCCCCAATTCATTTCTGTGGGGCTTTTGAACTTCTTTGTGTATTGGGCTCTAAGACATCTATTGTATTATAGATATTTCAAAAGTAGAAGGAGGCCTGGTGGCGCAGTGGTTAAATGCCTGTACAGCGGCCACTCACTCAAAACCATAAGGCTGTGAGTTCAAGACCAGCAAAAGGGCTCAAGCTCGACTCAGGCTTGCATCCTTCTGAGGTCGCTAAAATGAGTACCCAGATTATTGGGGGCAAGTAACTTACAGTTGTAAACCATTTAGACACTCTTCAGGCAGTATGAAGCGGTATATAAATGAAGCTGCTTGCTAGAATCTACAATATCAAATGTGTGAAATTGGGTCATAAGTTATCTGATGAGGATAAATGAATACAATAAAAGGAAAAATGCCAACATGAGGTAGTGGGTAGAAATGTTCAGTTTATATGTGGGAAACTTGAGTTCAAATCACTATCCAGTCATGAATCTCACTGTGTAAATGTGGGCACATGGTCAGCCTACCCTACCTTATAGAGTTATTGAGAAAATAAAGCTCGGAAGAAACTTGCACACCATTCTGAGACTGGATAAAAATGTAGGAACTAATAAAAATCTCCATGGTTTAAGACCCTTGTAAGCCTAACAGGACCTCAACTCCACCTCCACAAAACCCACAATTACAGTTTTTCTGCATATTTCCAGTGACAGTAATCTATCTTGCTTACCTCTATTTCCCTTTCAGGATTCAAGTCATGATCCCATAAAATAATTTTCCTGTCCTTCCCACCTCCAGTTAGCAGCATCCCATTCCTCATTTGACAGAGGGTGAACACACTGCCATCGTGAGCTTTGATTTGTTTGCTTATCTGATATACACCTGTAGTCATAACAAAAAGAATACACAATCATTACAGCATACAACAAGACTAGGCATTAGATTAAGAATGTGAGGTTATCCTTCCTATACATTTTTGTACTTGTTTAAATGGCTAAACATTAACAACATTTTCTTAGTTGCCTATCATACTGGAACTTAAAAATGTGTGTTAATATTTTCCCCAAATATAATAATAATAACAACAACAACAACAACAACAACAATAATAAATTTCCTGCCTCTCCTCAAGGCTTGAGGCAGGGTATAATATGTTAAAATACAAAACACGATTAAAAAAAGAAAACACATACAACCAACAGATAAAATACAAATTCACATTAATATTGTATAACCTATTGGTAAGTTTTGATATAAAAATCTTAGGGTTAAAGTTGCAATGCAACAATCTATTATGGTATGGAATCTCTCCTATCTGGTTTCAAAATGAGTAAGTCTCAAAGACACAGAGGACTAATTCAGATAACTACATTTGGGCTTAATAAACAGAGACATGGATGAGCCTCTTGCCCTTGTGCTCTATACTCATGCCATCTTTAATGTTTTATCCTAGCTTTGTTCTATGAAGGAATTTTGAGGCAGTCTAACAAAATCTAGTTTTGATGTTGAAGAGAACAAAAACACCTCTGCAGACTTTATATATTTCAAGCACATACTGGAGCTTAGCTGTGGCCAATCATGGCTCAAATGAACTTTTAGCTATATTTAACTACATAGTCAACTTCTATTAGCTATGACAATCAAACTCTCCATTTCTACTCGCTACAAAGGGAGGAGGGGGGGGGGAAACAAGTGCTTCTGGACATATTGGGCTCATATAACCACTGAAACTACACACATATAGATTCAAACCTTTACAATTAAGGTTAAGGTTCAAAATCTCTTTTAAATTAAATCTAATCTCAGAAAAAGTTAGAAATATAAAGTTTTGGTAATTCTCTACAGAAACCTTGTAAGGTAAACTGAGAAATAGACATAAACACTAATATTTTCAAAATTTGATTCCTTGAAGCTATGCCTTTGATGATGGAAAAGTGCTCAGAGGCAATAGTTATTGCAAACTGTAAGCAGCTCTTGTATACTGCAGCTGTAGAAGCAGTTTTTGTAGAAGTCTTAAAAGAAATTTTTAAAGACAACTCAAGGCACCAAACCTCCAGGGCCATTATTTGATCTACCAGTCAGTATCAAGAAGGATTGTGGCTTGGTTGCTTTTTGCTTATAAATCTGCTTGACAGGGGAGACAAGTCAGAGTTCTCTGTTCATACGTAACAAGCCAGCAAACTATAGACATAAGATCTGGGCCTTCTTTAGATGTTTCTGCTTGTTAAAGGAGACAATTTGGGAGCAATTAGAGATATCATGTATGAGCATGTTGCCTGAGCATTAAAAGGAGAGTTTTGGCTTATTAAGACATCTAAATGAGTCCAGCCTCTAATTCTCATTCTGTTGCTTTAGTATTTAGAGAATATCTTACATTAACAGTGTCTTTAGAGTTTAGAGTTTGTGTTCATTTATATACATGCTTGGACTATCATTAAGAATTGACTGAAGCAACAACCTGGCTGAATATTACTCTGAAGAGACATTCATGTAAAATAGCTAAAACGTACATGCTTCATATATATATATATATATACACACAATAACTCCATATGGAATTAGAAACCTCTATGAAACCAGCGGTAAGTGAAGTTTAGGTGCAAGCTGGATTACCACTTTTAAGGGCTTTGCACATAAAAATGTGTCTAAATACTGAAATTAGAAAACCATGTAAAATAACATGAGTTCAGTTGGCTGCTACTGCAAATATTTTTTTTTTATCTTCAAGATCAATATTTAAAAGGGCAGATACCATAAGCTGCAAATCGCCATCTGTTCTAGCATACAAAATATGAAGAAAATGTATACCTAGCTTCAAAGCATCCCATAAAACTCAAGGAAAGTACAAGATGCCAGCATTACTTAACAAGCCATCCCCAGAGAGTGGTTTACTTTATTTTTTGATCTATGCGCATGCACACACACTCTGACTTAAACATAATTAAACCCTTGAAAAATTCAGGAACATATATTGAGCATAAAAAGCCCAGCTCAACAAAATCCTGGGT
Organism: Urosaurus nigricauda; assembly: GCA_034509955.1. NCBI lineage: Eukaryota > Metazoa > Chordata > Lepidosauria > Squamata > Phrynosomatidae > Urosaurus > Urosaurus nigricauda. Next base: position 350,324,540 of record JAOEGL010000001.1, on the reverse strand, counting down.
CCATTTAAATAATTAAAACATTCATGATATGAATGTTTATGATATATTTGCTATGACAAGTACAGCAAAGAGCAATTTGCTTTAGCTGGGTTGTTATAATATTATTAAAGGTATCATCTATCTTATAATTGGACTGTTATTTTATTCTTTTCTTTAGAAAGAAAATTTGCTGAAAATATATATTTGCTGTTAAAATGTCCTGTTCAGACACTGTGTTTTTGCTGGCATGTCCATTTGAGCCCCAGCATTTTAATTAACTGCCAAAGAAAATAATTATCCTTGGATTTAAGAGGCCTCTGCAGTGCCAAACCTACATATGCCTGATTGCAAATAATAATTTTTCTTTAAATTTTAAAATTGAAATGAAATCTTCACCTATAAAGCATATCACACTCTAAAGCCACACACACAGACACACACACATATATTAAAGTAAGCTCTAAAGCTCATACCTGGTACTTGTTCAGATTAAAAAGTACTAGAATTTTACATGACATTTTTATGTGTTTCTTTCATATGTGAGTCAACATGGAGCTCAATAATAATATATTATATGATTTTATATTAAGACAACTTCATCAGAGCTGTATGTTGTAACATCCAAGTTATACATTTTGCCTTGGTTATGTATATTTTTCTGTATGACTTATGCTAAGCATTGGTCATTTGCAGCTGTGAGTCTAACAATCTATCTATATGACTATGTAGACAATGAAATAAATATTTTTAACAGCACCTAAGAAAAGAGGATCAGCAGTACTGAATATGTGGGCACATAACCAATAGGCCAGTATATTATCTCTCACACTGGACAAAGGAGTAAGTTCTGGGGAGACTTTCTATAGCCAGAGAGATCACAAGCAAATGAATCTTGGGGACACAGTTTACAAAACTCCAATTCTGACAAAGTTGTAGAATGCCTACACTGTAGATCTAGTTGCAACAAAACATACTGTAACTCTGGGGGACTTAAATAGGCAACACTTCTCTCCTTTCAGTTTCCAGTAGTTGGTCTTCCATGGAATACAGCCTGAAAACCTGAAGGGAGCATACTGACATCATGACAAGTTCCTATCAACAAATCTATCGTCAATGGATTTGTCTAATCCCTCTTTAAATCCATTTCATTGTGTTTTTAAAACTCTTTTGATGACTTTTCCAGTATGCCAAAAATGGATAATGAGCTGGCATCCTGCTGAAGCAAAACACACAGAAATACAGTTTTCGAGATATATCTGATACTCAAGATACATCTGAGTACAAATAAAGCATGTTGAAAGCACCTACAACTTGCATACATTGGATGGAAGGAAACTGTATTGTTTCCTCTCTGGAGTTTCTCATATTTTATGAACTTTTAAATCTATTTTCACAATACAGACAGGTCAGTTTAATAACTGCAGTACCTTTTGCTCCTTTCCCTGCTGTGCCTTCTACAGTAGTTTTACTCCATATAAGCAGTATCCCACCAGAGTCACCAGTGAGTACGTCTCCATTTCCTAAAAATGCTAAGCACTGAACAAACTTTGGTTTTTCATATTTCTGAAAAGAACAACAGACCACATTTAAAGAACAGTGACTCATTCACAGGTAAAGCTCAAAAATACTTTTGCAGAATAGCTAAAATTCAAATGATTTGATTTGAATTTTCACCCATTGATCTATGTTTCAGTCTAAAGAAGTAATAGCATCCTAACCTGTTCCAGAGCAACTGATTTGAAATTGTAGATACAAGTGCCACTACCAATGTCAAAGCATCATAACAATAAAAATTATTCCTTGCAAGTGAGAAGAAGAAACATCCATGCCTTTGAAACTCTAGATGGCCCCTAAAACATTTCACTCTACAAAATAAACATTAAGAGGCTAACTCAACACATCATGATTGTTTGAAATGAAGGCATGATATGTTTTTTTGTAAAATTAAGTATTTTTAACACACTGAGATTGGATGAAGAAATAGCAAGATATAAGAGAGTCAGTGTGGTGGTTAGAGTACTGGGCTGAGGATTGGGAAATCCAGGTCCAAGTCCTCAGAGATTCATCAAACTCACTGGGTGAACTTAGACCAGTCATTACATTTTAACTGTGAAGTAATGAAGCTGAACTTTACTCCTTTTGTGTGGTAAGAACCAGTTGCTTACACGTAACTGTGGTTTTTTGAGTGATCATCTGTGCCCTTACACAATAGCGGTTTGCACCTGTGCAGAGACTCCATTGGGAAGCTGAAAAGCTGAACAGATTGGCAGGAGGCCCTGCCCACTCCTGTGTACTGAGCATGCCCAATCCTGCCAATCATGCTCCACCTTCAATTCAAGTCTGCAGCAAGAAATTTATCAGGGACCTGACTGAGGGGAGGTATGGCGGGTTTGTGTAAGGGTATAGATTATCACTTGAATAACCATAGTTACAAGTAACCAACCTGTTCTACTTCTTCTTCTTCATGGTCTCTGTGCCTCACACAATTGGATCACCCTACTGGTAAAAAGCTTACCTGTGTCAGGTGGAAAAGTCACTGCAGAATTGAGGAGAGAACAGCACAGCCAAAGCTGGCATCCTGACAAGACCTGGAATCAAGCCAGTGGAAGGTTGAGACCATGTGGCCACCTTGCAGGCATCAGGCAGAGAGACACCCCTGAGGAACATAGCCCTGGCTGAGTGTGGGCACATAGCAACAGGAGCAGGGTATTTGGTAAGTTCATAAGCCAGCAAAATGGTCTGGGCAATCCACTTTGAAAACTTTTGAGAAGAAACAGGGTGACCTTTTCTAGGTCCACTGTAACAAACAAACAACTTGGTGGTCAACCTGAACCCAGCAGAACGTTGAACATAAAACGTCAAAGCACGGCAAACATCAGGTGTGTGCATAGTGTTTTCCAGAGGCATGGAAGGGTCTGGATAAAAGGTGGGCAGTGCAATGTCCCAAGAAAGGTGGAAAGGAGACACCACCTTAGGGGGAAAGGAAATTTCTGGCCTGAGGACCACTTTCTCCCTGTGAAAAATCAGAAAGGGCTCATCCAAGCACAATGCTGTCAGCTCGGAAGACCTCCTGGCCGAGGTAATGGCCACAAAAAACGCCACTTTCAGCATAAGTAATCTCAGGGAGGCCGACCCCAAAGGGTAAAGGTGGTGAAGACCCTTAAAAAACCTCTTCAAGGTAGGTGAGGTGAAGAGATCAGCAGACGGCAAACCAGAGGGCTAGTTAACCACAATAGTTGACAAATATACCTTCTGAAATTAAAAGGTCAGCCCTTGACCATGCAGATGGAGCAGGAAGCGCAAGGCCATAGAGAGCTGAACCAGAGAGCACAGCTCAGCTCTGGCCTCAGCAAAGGAACAAAAGCATTTCCATTTATAAGAGTAAGACCACGTGGTAGAGTCCTTCCTGGAAGCTTGGAGGAGTCACAAAAGTTCTGGAGCAGTCAAGCCTGGATCCTCCAAGCTGTCATGTGGAGGCTGAGTAGGTCCAAGTGAAGGATTGTGCCGTTGGAGTGGGAGAAAAGGTCCAGCCAGTTCAGAAGTTTGAGGTATTGACCCCTAGTTAGGTGGAGTGGGGGGGGGGGGGAAACTAGGGTTGCCTTAGCCAGTAAAGAGCAGGAAGAATTCTATTGGCTCTATCCCTTGTCATTAATGGGAGTGGCGGAAAGGCATAGAGAAAGTGATGGCTCTAGTTCAGAAGGAAAGTGTCTGCCAGGGAGCCTGTCTGTTGATCCACTCTGGTGCAGAACATTGGAAACTGCGCATTCTCCGGAGTGGCAAAAAGATCCAGGGAGAGGTTTCCTCACCATGACGCAATGAGATGGAAAGCTTCCCATGACAAGATCCATTCATGTTGAAGAACCCTGTTCTGGCTGAGGGAGTCTGCTAGGACATTGTCCTTACCTGCCAGATGTACTGCCACCAGGTGAGTGGAATGTTGTTTTCACCATATCCAGAGCTGTTGAGCAAGTTAAAAAAGAACGGGGGGGGGGGGGGGAGTTCCGCTCGGTTTGTTGATATAACAGACCGTGGTAGTGTTGTATCTTACTACCTGAACAACTCTGTGAAGGAGGTGGTTCTTAAAAGCCCAAAAGGTTATGATGACAGCCAAGAGCTCCAGAGCATTGATCTGCATTTCCATTTTGGAAGGGGACTAGCGGCCTTGTACATAGAGGTCTTCACAATGGGCCCCCCATGGAGGGTTCTGGAGGTTGAAAAGGCATTTCTCTGAGGATGTTTTTGGGGATCAACCACCACCAAAGAGAGGCATGAACATGTTGAGGGAGTGTCAGTCTTTTAGAATGTCTGTTGTTGAGTTGGTCGAACACAGAGAGAAACCATTCTTGTAGAGGCCAGCATCTTAGGTGCACCAAGTAGGTTACAACTGTAGTGGAGGCCATGAGTCCTAGAAGCCGTTGAATGTCCCTCACTGTATGACAGTCCATATGGAGAACAGAGCAAAGGTGGGTCCAAAGGGCTTCTGCCCTTCTGGTGGGTAAATAGGCACGAACCACAACAGAGTCCAAAGATGTGCCTATATATTCTATCACCTTGATCAGTTCCAGGATGGACTTGGAGGCGTTGACTGTGAGGCCTAAGTTGGTGAGGAGAGAGAGAGAGTGACATGGACATCTCAGAACAACTGTGTGCCAGAGGATGACACTAGCAACCAATCGTCCAAATAAGGAAAAATCTTAATTCCCTGGACGTGAAGGTGAAATATGACCCACTGCCATGCATTTTGTAAAGACACAGGGGGCAGTGGAGAGGCTGAAGGGTAGGAGAGTATTTTGATAGAGATCTCAGTTGATAGCAAAGTGGAGTAACCTGTGGTGTTGGGGGTCTGATGCTAATATGAAAGTAAGCATCTTTCAGGTCAATTGATGCAAACAAATCCCCTTGATGGAGAAAGAGGAAGATGGACTGAAGGGTCACCATCTTGAATTTGCATGGTTTGATGTAGTGGTTGACATCCCTCAGATTGAGTATAGGGTGGAGCCCACCATCTCTTTTCGGCACTTTGAAATACCTGGAGAAATAACCATCCATCTTGCATTTGTCTGGGATATGTTGACTGGAGGAGATTTCCTCTAGGAAAAGAGGTGAATATGGAGTACAGCAAAAGATGCCTAGAGGTGGAGTACTTGAAAACTCTGTGGCATAACTCAGATGTACAATGGTAAGTATCCAGGTACCTGTGGTGATTCGACGCCAGTTGTTGTAAATGCGGCAAAGTCTTGAAAAATGATGAAATGGCAGTGGAAAGTTTGGAAGAATTGGACAGGATGATGGTGTCATCCCCATAGATCTGTCAAAAATGGGATTTGGAGGAAGAAGACATCTTGGAAGATTGTTGTTGCTGTTGTTGTTGTTGGGGATAGCGCTGTCTGTAGGGCCTTTGAGAAGTTTGCTGAGAAGAGCCCCTGTGTTGAGTAGAAGCCACAAACTGAGGCCTGGAGCAGTTGGAAGAGGTAGGGCGGGAATGCCACTGTTTCCAGCATTGTTGTTTCTGACCGGTGACACCCAACCTCTGGCCTGTAAGGCTTGCCTTGGCCAATGTGTCCAGAGACTCATCAGTCTTACCCACAAAAAGGCCGTCACCTTCAAAGGACAGATCTTCAATATACTTCTTAGTTTCATCTGTGAGATCAGTAGATCTGAGCAAAGCGTGGCGACAGAGTGCAACTGCATCTGACATCATTTTGTCTGCACAGTCTACAGAATGCCTAGCTGAGTAGATTTGTTGGCTGACCAAGAAGACAGCCTCAGTGCAGAAGTCAAGGGCATCCATCATTTGTCTTTCTGGTAGGAAGGGGATGAAAGGAGCCATCTTATCCCCCAAAAATGTCTAGTAGACACTCATGCAAGCCTGCTTGTTACCCACCTTAGCAGAAAGGGCAGCTGAAGAGTAGAAGCACAGTCTAAAGGTGTCTACCCTTCTTGTCCACTATAGCAGAATGGCTCTTGTCAGAAGTTATGGAGGTAGACTCAACTACCAAGGAGTTAGGAGTAGGGTGGATGAAGAGATAAAGTGATGTGCCAGGATGAACCTTGTACAGGCTTTCAAGCTTCCTTGAAGCAGGTGGTACAGATGAAGGCTTCAGTCAAGAAAGGTTAATGACATCAGACAATGAGGACAAAAAGGGAAGAGCAGCTGGTTAAACTGCAGTGGTATCGACCATCTAAAAGACAGGATTTCTCGCCGCCTTAGAAGCGACTTTGACCTGAAGCCTATAGTCCAAGCCATTCTCTGGAGCACATCTGAGAAGAGCTAAACATCCTCATTAGGGGATTGAGGTGTGATGTCTTCAACTTCCTCCTGAGCAGATGTAATAACAGGAAATAAGCTGGTGACAATTCTGTGTCGTAAGCTGATTCCTCAGTAGATTGCTGAGGAATGGAGGGAGTAGCAAACTGAGGAACCTGTGTGACAGTAGGAGGCACAGATTGAAACATCAATATCGAAGACACAATTGGAATAATAGCAGGGATAGGCATCACAATCCATGTCGACAGCAGAATCTGAGCTGCTAGATATCAAAAGGGAGAGTTGTAGCGTGGTTCCCTATGTGGTAACAATCTCTATAAGAAGGAGAGTAAGACCAGTAGGAAGAAGAGCATTCTCTCCAGTATTCTTTGGCTTGATAACAACCAATATATGACACGGAGGTATAAGACGAATCTCGGCAGTAGTGCCTAGAAGATGACATTGACAACTCAACCCAGTCTTGAGATGGTGTTGGAGAGTGGTGAGATTGAGCCGGAGATACATCACAGGGCCAAAGGTGAGAGGGAAAGCGAATAATCCTGAGCCAGAGAGGCAAATATCCATGATGGTACCAAGATGGGAACTGGTCGCAGTGGAGTGACCATCTTTGGTAAAGATGAAGTGAGTACTGAACCAGGTGGTACTGGAGCACTCAAAGATGCTAAGGTCAAAACCCCCGATGTCAAGCCTGAACCAGTCACCAAGACGGGGGGCTGTGATGCTGGCAATGGTATTGGCACCAGAAGAAAAAAAGCCATAGTAGTCTCCAAGACAGTTGCTGCTGTTGAGACCAGTGTGGAGGTTGAAGCAGACATCGAGGCTGAAGAAGTGGGAGGCAGAAGATGTCTTAGACTTGTGCTTCTTCTTAGACTTCTTGGCATTATGGTCATCCAAGATGTCAGGTCTCTTTTTGGTCTTGTGATGTTGCTTCTCCTCAAAAGAACAGGCTTTAAAGCACTTGTCGCCGAGGGCTTCAGTGTTGAGGAAGGCACTATAGATGTTAAGGCCGTCGAAGTCGAGTTTGATGTTGATGGTGGAGATGATATTTTGGAGATCTTAGGGGTCTTTAGGAGTTTGGAGATGGGCACTAAAGCCAAAGGATCAGTCTGAGAAGAAGATTTCTCTGCAAGAGAAAGGGAACGTTTCCAACAAAAAAGTATCACGCATTGGGCTCTGTTGAGAAGGGTTGCATTGGTATAGGAGTAGGAGATGGAATAATGCTCAATGATGTGGCACTCACCCAAGCAAAAAAGCATGGGTGAGGGGAACCTTTTGGTTACAATCAGCACAGAGCATGAATAAAGACTTGGAGGCCATAAGAGGCCCAGAAGCGAGGGGCCCATCCAGGTGAATGAAAAACAAACAAAACTTGCATCCAAGCTCTGCAAGGGCAAGACTCACAAGAAATATAAAGAAAAAAAATCAAATGACAAGAAAAAAGATTGATTCTACCGTACACGAGAGGGTTGAGCTAAGGAGCAATCTGAGAGCAATATTTCTCTTGAGGTGGATGAAAGAGAACTGAAGGTGGAGCTAGATTCGCGGTACTGGGCATGCTCACTATACGGGAGTGGGCCTCCCACTAATCTGCTTGCAAATGGAGTCTCTGCGCAGGTGCAAACCTCTATTGTGTGAGGCACAGAGAGCATGACAAAAACTATGTCTTTTCAGTTACAAGATTGTGTGTTTGCTAAATAGGGGAGAATAGTACAACATAGTTGAAATACTGGTTTGCACAAAACCTTTTGTTCTGTTGTGGGTGAGGTGACACTGAAGTATGCTTTGTTCTAGAGGCCAGTGGCTTGTAGCATTCAGACATTTGAAAGTAGATGTTATAATTAGTTGGGCAAGAAGAAAAAAATATTGCAATGATAACCAAATATCAGGGAGTGGTTTTGGGATAACCAATCACTTAATTTTTTTTAAAAAAACCCACAATTTTCCAAGCTATGGAAAAGTAAGCAAACAAGCAAGCCATTCCATCTGTCCCACTGTTCACTTTTGCTTTCTACTCATGCTCCCCTTCCCGCAGTGGAAATGCAATGGACAGTATTATGATGCATTTTAGTCTTCAGCAGGATGCTGAGTGGAGGGGAAAGGGAATATATGATTTGAATAGAAAAATGACCAGCAGCAATATGGAAAAGTGACACCATCATCCCCAGCCTCTCTGCACAAAATAGCTTTCTACTGATACTTTGGCACTTCTTTGCCCTTATGTTACCACATATATTTGCATATAATGTGTAGTGAGATACTGAATTTTATATATTTACTAGAAAGGAAAACAGTTCTTTCATATCTTTAATATTTTTAGAAAGATACAATCCCATTCATCGGATAACAGCTTCAAGGAATTTGCCAAAAAGTTTCTTACCCCAAATATTCCTTGCTTCCGAGTTAATGAATTACCATTCCAAGTCCAGAAAAAGATATGAGATTTTCCAGATGTTATTATTGTGTCTTTATCAGTTGGATGGAATGCTACTGCAAGTACAACTTCATTTGTAGTCTGTTGAAACAGAAAAGGGTGTTGCTATTATTAACCTTTCTATTTATGCAGGTAAGTATTGGATGTGCCATTGTTTTGTTTTGCCATACAAAACAAAATAGGCACAGAAAGGAGTGCTTCAATAATAATAATAATAATATTATTATTATTATTATTATTATTATTATTATTATCTATGTCCCGCCTTTCCTTCAGATCAAGGCGAGATTACAACATATTAAATATACACAGTACAATATCAATAATCCTATGCAAAATATAAACCTAATGCATTAACATCAAATTAAGTACATACAATACAATATCAATAAAACAGTTCATGATATCACCTAGTACATTAACATCAAATTGAACATATATCAATGAAGCAATCCACAGCACAAAACATAGTACATAAAGTACATTAACTCTACCTAACATCAGGAAAAGATATTAAAAATCATACAGGAAAAGAGAAATGGCGGTGTTAGAGTCAAAAGCCTACATTTTTATAGGTTTTTTTTTGGTGGGTTTTTTGGGCTATGTGGCCATGTACTAGAAGAGTTTATTCCTGATGTTTCATTAGCATCTATGGCTGTTTCTGATATTATTTCTGTTGTCAGTTAAGATGGTTTGGAGGGATCTCAGTCCAGGCAGAAGCCACTCCCCATTTTGAATATGTGAGGACCAGGGACCAGGGCTGACCTCCTTGAAACTGAGCTCTCCTATTGTCTAGCTGCTGTTGTCTAGTTGCTCCTACCGGCTAATGCTGGATTGTATTGGGAATTTTTACCGGGAATTTTTATTTTAGTTTTGTTGTAGTGTGGGTGGGAGATGGGGAATCGGAAGTTTTATATTTTGCTGTGTTTTAATGTGTCAATATGTTTGATTTTTATTGCTTTTAACTGTTGTTACCTGCCTCAATCCTATATAGGGAGAGGCAGGACACTACTACTACTATTACTACTACTACTAATAATAATTGGACAGTAAAATGTCCAAAATTTCAATTCCTTAAAAAAAAAACTCCCACAATATCACAGTAGATCTTTGGTATAAAGGAATGCTCCTTTCACCTTTACTCAAATCATTTATTAAAATTTATTAAAATAAATTTATTAAAATAAATTTTAATCAAGTTTTATTAAGCATAAGCTATTCCATACCCTGTTCTGAAAATGCAATAAAAGTAAAAGTAATTCAATAGAAAGCAGAACTTTTACACAGAAATGAAGAACTATTTAAATTCTGGATAATAGGAATAAGGAAGCCAATCAAAATTAATCTTGGCTGAAGTTGATTCAGTTCATCAATTATTCTATATATTCCTTTCTCTTTCCACTTCTTAAACTAATTATATTTAACAACCCAATTTTTTGGTCTACTTATTGAGGGGGAAAGTACAGTGGTCCCCTGGGTTATGAAAGTAATCCGTTCCAGGACCCCTTTCGTAACCCGAAAACATTAGTAACCCGGGGGACCACTGTAAGTATAGGAAAGGACTTGGCGCAATTTGAATTTTGCACCGCTTTCCTTTCGCAACTTTTTTGGAAGCCGGGGCCGTTTTTCCGGCCCCGGCTCTTTTGGATCCCGGGGTTTTCATACCCCGGGGGATTCGTAACCCGGGGGACCACTGTACAATTTAATCTGGGTCATCTGTTCTATAGGCAAATCATCAAGAAGTATTATACTGAATATTGCATAAGTATTTTGAGATGTCATCCAATACATGGAATGTAATCCCGAATTTTTAAAATTTATTCTGATAAATTAGACAATTTATCAATATTATTACATTTCAAATCTATTCTTCATTCAATGTCATCCTTCCTTCCCTTTCCCTCCCCAAACTGTAATACAGTAAGAAACTGCCTTCCTGTCAATCCACCTACCATTAGAAATTTACTTTTATAACAATATATATTATTATTAGAGCTCTTTATGATGTTCACCAGTTATTAATCCAGCATTTCACTTGTTCATTACAAGGTTAAATCCAATATTCCTTTGGCACATAAAACCTATAAATGTTTTCCATATATTTCCAAGTAAGTCTTTTATATAACCTCTGACTAATCTAACTTTATGTGTTAATTTCCCTAGCAAAGCTATAGCCCATATCTTCTTTATCCAATTCTGTTTTGATAAATTTTCTTATGTTTTTCAGGTTTTCACCAATTCTAACCTTGCTGCACATAAGATAAATAATATAAGATCTTTATTTAGCAAATTTTTATTCTCATTTTCAAACAGGGACACCAGTAGCTAATCTGAATGAATTCCCTCCCCCAATATTTGACTTATTCAAATCAAATGGTGGGTGGTTGGGATGGGGCTGTTTCTACTTTAACTGTTTCTGTTTTAAAGTTGTTGTAACCCACCCCGATTGCCTGTTCAGAGGGGTGGGCTATAAATAAAAACTATCATCATCATCATCATCATCATCATCATCATCATCATCATCACCACCATCACCATCATCATCATTAGACCTTTTCCCAGAAATTTTGCACCTTCAGCATGTTAACCACATAATTAATGAATTAATTAAAAAGTTTTCTTTCTCCCAGGGTGGGTCCAAGATGGTTCACAGATACAATTAGTTAAAAACATACCAATACAATTTTTAAAACAAATAAAATCACTTCATTTTAGCAGTACACAATTATAACCAAGGCATGTGTCACCACAACCAGATCTTACATATGACTCCAATTCCCAATTTTGCAATTATAACCAAGGCATGAGTCACCACAGCCAGATCTGACATATGACTCCAATTCCCAGTTTCACAACATTCTCTCCAACACAGGGTGACTAGATGTCATAACATCAAAGGATAAAAAGGTACCATAAAATATAGGACATTCAAGAAAAATATAGGACATTACCAAATAAAAGCTAAGAACACTCATATAAATATAAATCCATGCTTCTCAGTCATGCTCAGTTTGGAGGACATTTTGGAGTTCCACCTGGACAGAAGCACATGTCCTGGGAAAGGAGGCCATCTGGTCACCCTGCTCCAACATAATTATTATTACTGTTTAGCTTAAGTGGATAATAATGATTTTCAAGGCATTCTCTCCCTTTTGGGCTGAAATTGATCTATAAAGTGTGGTATTCCTGGTTGAATTCCAGTGTTTTTCCTCTACTTTTATCCCCAAATCAGAGTGCCAAATCAGTGTCAACCCTTTCAATTTACCAGACTTTGCCTCCTGAATTATCTGATACAATTTTGATGCTTTTTGTTTAGTTTGATTTGAACCATTGTTACATATATTTCAAACAGGGTTAATGCCCTTGTAGGACCCTCCTTTCTGACACAATTTTATTTACCTCAAATTGTATAACTGTATAACTTAAACCCTAGAAATGAATCAATTATTCTATATATTCCTTTCTCTTTCCACTTCTTAAACTAATTATATTTAACAACTTCTTTAAATAAATAGTGTTTAAAATTGGATAAAGATTTGGTGGAGGGGTAGCTAGCAGTTTCTTACACTTGAACCATGTATTAAGCAACCCTTCTGTAAATGTATTGCTGATTGAGAGAAAGTAGAAAAGAATTATTTTAAAAAAACAACCCTAATCTACAGGCTATCTAGCATAGCTTTTCATTTAAACAGCTTCATTTCATTTATATACCGCTTCATGCCCTTAAGGAGTGTCTAAGCGGTTTACAACTGTAAGCTATTTGCCCCCCAACAATCTGGGTACTCATTTTAGCAACCTCGGAAGGATGCAAGCCTGAGTCGAGCTTCAGCCTTTATGCTGGTCTTGAAGTCGCCACCTTATGGTTTTGAGTGAGTGGCTGCAGTACAGGCATTTAACCACTGCGCCACCAGGGCTGTTATTTACATATATTTAATTTACATATATTGCACAAATGTTTATAAAAAGAGCATTAAGTTCTTGACACAATGACAAAAATTCCTATTCAGATAAAGATACACATACACATTACTTCTGTATGAGAAACCTTACCATTTATGCGAAGCATACATTTTGCCATGTGAATTCATAAATTTTAAATATAGGCAATTACATCTGCCTTAGGAGAACTTTCTAGTGTTTTTTTTTCCACACCAAAAAGGAGAGAAATGCTCATCTCCAAGAAGTATTATTGACCTTGTTACTACAGTTTATGTCAGAGGCATGCCCCAGTTTCTACTTCATATCTATGTGCAAGATCCAAGATCCATCTGCTTTGAATTTACCTTTATCTCAGCCGCTTTTGATTTCTTCTGCCAGTCCCAGACAGTCAGCATGTGCTCATTAGAGTCATCAATCACACATAAATGTGTACCTGAATCCTTACAGAAAAGAATAACAAATAATATTCATGTCATCATTTCAGGTAGCTACAAAAGTGATAGCATACAAATACAAGCGAACTGTGCCAAAAGGAGTCACACACATATTCCTCCTTCCTTTGGGCAGTGTTCTCATGAAGAACAGTGACAATAAAAATGTGGGCTGGAAAACTGTTGCTGTCATCTGCATGTGTAAATTTTCCTATGGTCAGACTATTTTGTCTCATGTGGAAAGGCCCTGTTCAGTTCAAGTTCGCAGAAAGTGAAGTGCATGCAGTGCCACTGTTCAAGGTTGTGCACTGTGCAGAGAGGCACATGCTTGTCATACATGATTGCTCATGATGGTGCATTGTACCTGCAGTGGTGCAGTGTCACAATTCATTAATGAAGCAAGGTGTTGCATAACTTCTGAGTAAACCTATGAATGTAGTTACAGTTCAGCTCCTTGAAGTAGAATCTCAGTCCTGGTATTCAATTTCACACACACAGTTTTGTTTAAGGGCTAGCTCACAAACCAGGCCCAAAAGCAGGTCTCAGTTCTTCTGCCCTCCCTCACCAGACAGACTCAACTAGAACACATATTTGAATATGGAAAGTGAAATTCTGGGACTGGCATTCCACACAGTCCAAAACTAATCCGTGTTCAGTCTTAGCATACCTTCTTGGTTTGGTCATGGATCTTTGGCACATCAACACTGCATTCATAGGAAAGGATGGGTAGCTTAAACAAAGCTCTCCTTTAGCCATACTGAATGTCAGATGGAATTGTTTTTTGCAGATACCCAGTGTCATGCTGAGAAATGGGTACAATACATACTTGAACACAAACTGCCACCTTGATCTTGTCTCTCAGAGTAGCATCCTAGAGGAAATCTACTGCTGTGAGAAATGACACTGATCTGCACTGGCTGTGGTTCAAGTTGTTCTTTAGTGTGGTGGATGCTAAGTATGTGAACCTGAAAGTTGTTCCAGCATTTTTCATGTACATTATCAACATACCCTGTGTATCTGTTTAAGTGCATTTTACTCTGATATTCCTCAAATAGGACAAGGCTTTATCATTCCTCATCATTGATTATGCTAGCTAGGGCTGATGGGAGCTGCAGTCCAGCAACATCTGGTGTTTCACATATTCCACTGCCCTGAACTTGGAGAACAATGTGGCACAAAAGAAAACCACACTAAATCACTGTGCCTTTGATACTCAGCTCATGTTTAAGTCCCTAGCACTCCCCTCTCAACAGATGGGAGGAAAATCATATTCGCCAGTGAATTCCATTCAAGACATAACATGTAAAACACACACAACATCACAAAGCCAATAATTGCACTTTGGGTTTTTCCTTCCATCACATTTCCCTTTCCAATTCACAAAAGGATCTATTGTTTTGTGCAACAGAAAGAAGGAAAGCTGAAATTAATGCTGCTTTTCTAAATTGCAAACAAGTTTAAATGGCATTTTGTCCCTAAAGTAATTGATTTCTCTCTCTCAAAACTTTCAAATAACTTTATGATGGAGTGATATACTGTGAGCATGAAAATGGGGAGGGGGGAGGAGTTGGGCACACAACTTGTTATGAAGCAGCATAAAAACTGTGGTAGTGCCAGAACTCAGCTCAAACACCTGCAAAGTTGCAGCCTTTACACCATATACATTGCCTTTGGAAGGAAATGTGTTTCTAAACAGGCCCAAGGCAAGCAGAAACATGCCAACATGAATAATGTGGGAGGTGTCTGATCACATCTTTAGCATCAGTCAGAGTAGTTAATTTTATTTCTATCTACTTTGAAATTAGACCCTAGTATATTGTCTACTGCAACAATTTCAATAGATTAAATGTGTATATTGAATGGTGTACGGGTTACTAGTAAGGCTTGTACACATTCAATTAGTGCCCCCCCCCCAAAAGACTGCAATTATTACTCCAAGCAGGTAACACAACTTTACATTATTTTGTTGTTATTTTGATCAAATACTAGTTGAGCAAATGTGCTTCTATTATTAAAACTAAAATAGTTTGATTAAAAAATTATACTATAAACACAGCAACAGCCAATGTTGGAGTACTGAGACTAGAGTTGCTGCAAGTAGTACTGAGGCCTTATTTAAAGAAAAAAAAAGGACCAGATATTTTTAAAATGGGTAATCATATAAAGCAAAAGTTTTACTATTTCCTGTTCTAGTTCAACATTTGAGCCCAAATTCAGAAAGAAAACTAATCCTTTGTATCAGGGCTTATTTAGCTTAGTCTTCTTGAACTTTCCTGAAAGAAACAAGTCTTTCAAAACAAACATAATAGCATATTCATTTCTATTCCTGGCATTACATGCAATTCAGAAACTTCTGAAGAACTACTCCCTATACCTGGCCTTCAGGTAGCAAGGGACAATATGGCACAAGTAAAGCCCATACTAATCCTGACTGTGCTTGATACTGTGTGTATTCATGCGTTTTGGCTTGCATATGTGTAACTTCATGCTGTTCTCCCATCTTCGCTGTGCCAAACATTAACTATTCTCCAAAACAGGACTGGGAAACTGTTGATTAGATATTACTGGGCTCCAACTTTGATCATCCTCAACAACTTGGATGGGAGTTGATACCCAACGCTGTTTGGTGGTCTATGGGCTTCCCATCTCTACACGATAATATATATTGTTGCTGTTGTGTGCCACCAAGTAGTGAACAAGATTTGATCATAGGATGTTTGCCTTTGCCTTCTTCTGAGGCTGAGAGAGTGTGACTTGCCCAAGGTCACCAAGGGGGTTTCCATGGCTGAATGTGGATTCAAACCCTGGTCTCCAAAGTCGTAGCCCAATGCTCAAACCACTACACCATGCTGGCTCTCTACACCAGAATGTATACAAACCCATTTTTATAGTCTCATTAAACTTAATGGACCGGAGAAGTTGTTCATAATACTAGGCTAACCGAGAAGAACTGAATTAGTTGCACTGCCACAATTTCTGTGCCACTTTATTGTTGCCTTCATGTCTCTTGCACATTGATCCAGGACACTATGTTGCACTAGAAGAGTTGGCTGCCAAATGTTGCAGGGCAGTTGGCATAAAATTAGTTCATCAGCATATACAACTTGGTGATGAAGATGCAGGTGACAGAACTGGATTGAATCAACGTATTGGACTAGCACAAAGGCAACCTCATGAAGTAGGAATAAGGATACTAGCGGCACAGATGTGGCAGATCACCCATACCATTTTCCTGCAACAAGAGACATGTAGCACAGTTTTAGAAACATGTGAGCAGAAGCCCTCATGTCTACATATACGTTCCTGTATTTAGGGCTCTAAATTTAATTTAGTTGCCTAAATCCAAGTGCTGAATAAATGGGAATTTAGTAAGCCAACATTCATGTAAACTAATTCAATAGGTCTACTCTAGATGAGTTAACAACTGGATTTAGGCCAATATTAAAAATCTGTTGCTAAACCAACAGAATACATATAGAACTTAACGGGCATTATAGATTTGCCTTGCACAGAGTAGGTTATATCATTAACAAAAACAAAAGATATGCAATTTTTCCTTACTGCTTTTGAAAAATCCAGACACCCCACTCCACGCTCGAAAGTTCCGAGGCCAATAACCTGCAGAGTCGTCAGGCTCACTGAGTCCCATACTCTAACATGGGGCTGCAAAGGCTATATGTAAAAGCAATTTGATAGAAATGGTTACTGAAGAGCTAAAAAGTGACACATGCAGAATCAATCTTACATTAAGTAGATAATGACTTCTGTTGAGGTGAACACCACCAATTTATTGACCTGTAAAGTAAATATTAACCAAAGTGAATACCTTGTGAAAATAAAGGCAACTGAACACCTTGTATCTCATCTTCCAAAACTTCCTGACAGTTGGCAAAACCATGCATACATCTCTACTTGAAAATAAGCCTCACTGATGATCAGGTGGCCTACTCTCGGGTAAATTGTGTATACAGCAGTTTGGCATTTGCAGATGTGGTTATTTTAAAGCCACAGTTGTGTGACTTGGCATTTAACTGATGGTCAGTGAGGCTGGATCCTCTATGTTCTTACTGTAGCTAAAAGACTTACTTCCAAGACAGGAAAGACAAATATTCAGCATCCATTGATCAATGGGCAGAACATCCTATTGTGTTAGTCATATGAATCTATTCTAACTAGAACTACCAATAGGATTCAGGTCATGGTCAGCTTATAATAATATTGTCTTATATATTTCTCTTTCCACAGCTTTTTATTTCTTTCATATTTATATTTTCAAAATCCCTTTTTTAAAAATGGTTATAGTACCCCAGCTTTAAGAACTCATGTAAATTGCCCAATTTACATGACTGGACAAGCCAGAGAATGCTGGAAATCCACTTGCTGCAGCAGTGCTTACATAAACCATGGAGCAAAGCTCTATGGTTTGCTTGGCATGGGCAGTTTCCTTTATGGGTTTAATCCCAACAAACCCTGGATCTCTTTTCTGGTTTGAGAAACAAACTGAAGATGAACTCACTTCCATATCTGGATGAAATGAGGTTTAGCTGCTTCTGTGGATCTTCAGTTTACCAAGTTATTTGAGTTGGACCATTTCTAACTATAATCATACCAGGGAGGGCCAATCCACCTCCCTACCAAAACCCTATAATGGAATAATTTAAGAAGGACAATAGAAAAGAAAAGCCACATGAGACTATCAAGTTGAGTATCTGTTACATAAAAAAACTTTGCAAGTGGAGTACACAGCTTTCTACTTAGTAAAGCACACTTAGGGCTTTCCTGTCCCTTACTTCTCATTATAGTTCCCCGGGGGGGGGGGGGGGCTTCTCTTGAGATTGCTGGACTGCAATCCTCATTAGCACTAGCTAGTATGGTCAATGAATAAATATGAAATGTGCAATGAGCAAATATTATGAAAGGTGCAGTCCAGCATCATCTGGAGAACTTGCCTACCTGTGTATGCCATTCATATCACCTAGGGATATAACACATATGAATATAAAAGCCCATAATGAAATTGGCAAAGGTGATCAATACAAGAGCTTTGGAACTGAAGACTAACACATCTCTAAGTTCATGCAAATTTGAGCTAAAATATGGGAATTGTCCACACACACAAATAGTGTCACTAGACCAAGTCACTACAGCTCCTACACTTTCTGCTTCTCTTTAAATCTCACTGTAAAGTCATCCCATTTCTGCCCCTTAACAGACAGTAATTTATATGACTGTCATAGCTCAGTTTTAACAGCTATACACAAGCTAGCTTATAAGCACTATCACTCTGCTGTGACAGTGCTTCTTTTGCCAAAGACTTTAGGCCTTACTAAGCCAAGAACATAAAGAGATCAGGTTTCCTTTTCTTGAAGCAGAAAGAGCATATGGGTGACCAGAGATCCAGTAAAAGCTACTTTTTTGAGAGGAACATAAAGGAAAGAAACATAAAGGAAAAAGAAAGGAGACATGCTAATATGAGACATCTATTACCCTTGGCAGACTATTATGAGAATCCTGCAACACATGGCACATGATTAGAAGACAGGCATGAATCAATGAATGATGCATCCCAAGTGACCTGGAAGAAACTCAGCATGGTCTCCCCCACTTCCAGAAATATGAATGACTGAGACAGGATTTCTGAAACTTACCCTTCCATCTTTATCCACTCCAGCTAGCTGTCCAGTTGCAATCCTGATTTTGTCTGGATGAACAGCAAGACTAGAAGAAATGATGTCAATACAGAGGTTATATGTAAGGATATTATGCAGGTATTTCCATAAAATAAATTTTGGGATTTGTTTTATGGCCAGTTTCTCTCATAGTATAACTTTGTATAACTTTGCAGGACTAGAACTCATTTAATAAGTTATTTCTCTGAATAAAAACAAACACAAACCAGATATCCTAATAAAAATCATATGATGATTTAAGGTACATTATTTTATAGTAAATATTTGTTGATGAAATCATTGTATATTTTTGTTTTCAGAAATATGCTTTTATGTATTTGTATCCCAAGTCTAGGTGGCAGCTGAATAGGTATTGGCAGGGATATAAATTGTTATCTGATGTCTGTAAATTTACTTTTCAGGCCTATACTCCCAAACTCCACAGCCAGAGTCTATGAGTTGTGATACCAAAAAGTAACTTTTCTAATTTTGGCTTTTAATTTAACAGGAGCACATCATAAGAGCATTGTACCAACTGTTCTGAGTGTAATATTCACACAGGGTATGGTCTTGTAAAATTGACAGAATCTTGACTCCAATTTCTAAAAACAAGGAGATTTTATTGTTTATAGCATTATTGTTGTTATTGTATATTTCACACAGCAATACATTTCAACAAGACTTCACCTGAAACATATATGGATTAGGGAGGCATGAACTAACCATTTAACACAGTCTGTATGTCCCAAATAGTGGCGTTGAGTCCGCTCTTCATAGTTAAACAACACTACCACGGATGCAATGAAATATACTATTTCTCCAGTAGGAAGGAGGTAAACATTGGCTCGGCAATCCCTTCCACGGTAACCATATCTTTTTTTTTTTTTAGTTAAGGTTTCTTTTAAAAAACTACTGAATTATAATAATATAATATTATTGAAAGGGAAAAACTGGTCATGTTCCACCATACCACCTTGAATGCACCGGATCATGTCTGACTTTGCAAGCTGACTATTCCTTGGATGAGAAAACACCAGGGAGTATCAGAGAGCTCCAGGTAAGACTAGAAAAGAATCCTGCCTTGAATCCCTTGTGGGTCCTTGCTGTCAGTCAGAACTAGTAAGATGGACTAATGAAGACAAGAGCTAATTGGGCAAGAGGGACCAATGATGTTACTCAGTGTTTTGTTTATTTGTTTCAAACTTTTCTCTCACTAAAAGACCTAAATTGGCAGTTTTTATTTGATTTATATTCTACATTTCTCCCTGGGCTGGCACTCAACAATATTAAAACAAGTACATTAAAAACAACAACAACAACCAGATAAAAAGACGTGAGCTATTTATTTGGGCTGTGATATTCTGGGCTCATTCAGCTATAAAACACAGAAAGCAATCTGCAGCAAGTGCCCAATATAGCTATTGTATTTCCAAAAGCAACATCCAGAAGTGGATGTATATCAATACTCATGCACTTAAGACACAAAAGACCTGCTATTGAAGACCAGCAGGGTTTGGGCATCAGAGAAAACTGCAATGCTTGTATGTGTGTTGCAAGGGTTATATGGTATTCAGGCCCATGTGTCTCATGGAATTTTGATGGTAGCTGTTAATATTTTTGTGTTGTTTGGGCTTTCATTCTGGCTCTTTAAAAACTGCATTTGTATTTTAGGTGTGTGTGTATTTTAAAACATCGTTTATACAGTTTCCCAGAGTAAGGAGGTGACAAATTAATACAATCCATGAATAAGCATTTCAGCAGATAGAAGCATCCTGGGCAAAACAAACTTGTTATGAGTGAATACATGTGTATATATAGAAGAAAGAGAGAATGCAAAAGATATGAAGACTACTAAACAGAAATATGAAGAACTGTGTCAGTTTATAAACCCCAAATATGAAGTTTTCATTAGGTACTAACAGAAATCACTGCACTACCTTAACGTATTTTGCAGCCAGAGGATTGCATCAGGAAGTAGGCCTTCCTATTGCTGCATTCCAGAGAAGAAGTGTATCAGTTCCATTTGGCCTTTTAAAAGAAGTGTGTGAAAATTCCAGCAGCTTCTTGCAAGGTGGCAAGATACTGCTAAGCAAATCCAGAATCTTGGAAACTTCTTCCAGAGTTTAAACAAGGTTGAGGTGGGTGCAGAATGACTTAAACTAAAGTGTGGAATAAAATAAACCCCTCACAGCAGAAGCATGAAAAAAGACCCCCAGTAAAAACATAGGACCTATTCATGCTACAGAGTTACAGTAGTATTATTCCAGTTTAGCTGCCATCGTTCTATTCTATGGAGTCCTGGGGAATCTAAGGAGGGATACAGTATTGAGAATTCTCAAAAAGAGTGCTCCAGTGCTTCACTAAACTACAAATTCCAGGATCCCAAAGGACAGAACCATGGCAGTTTAAGTACAATAGTTGTGATGCAATTGTGTAGTGTGAATGGGCCCCGGATCAAGATGTGGAAGCAATCAGGATCTAGCTTATTCCTCACTCTCTAAAACACATGAAGAGCTATGCTGGATCATACCAAAGTCCTACCTAGTTTAACATTCTGTTTATACACTGGAAATAATTTGGCTATGGAAAGTGTATAAGCAGGACATGAGTTAACTGTACCCTCCATCTTGCATCTCCTTGGACTTGATATACAAAGGCATATTATTTCTGATACTGGAGAAGACATTTTACACATGTAAATTCCATACACACACCTCTTTTATTTTTGGACTTAGTCATGTTAGCAGCATAATGCCTCCTCTGACATTTGTGCTAACCATGGTGAGCCCGATGTCAGTTGAAACCACGGTTATCTCCAAAAATGAAAAGCAGAAAATTATTAGTGAGTGACATGAAGGATGAAAATGTTCATGAATTTTCAGTTGTCCTAATCTTTATGGTGAAATGTTTATTTTAGTCTATTTTATTTTTGAAGAGATTATTTTAGTTCAAATCCGAGTAATAAATCTATTATGCTTCCTTAAAATCAGATTAGGAAAAGGATAGTGTTATATTCCCACTAGGCCTGAGTTGGAAAGCTGTCCCAAAATGTTTTATCAATTAATACAATTTTACTTGGAAATAATTTTTGGAGGTAGTTTTTCTAAGTCAAAAGAAATATAAATAAGAGGAATGATAATAAAATCCATTTGGTGTCAAATTAAAGAAAAAACATATCTGGCATCCAGACTGTGCAAGCTATAGAAGGACTCAGAAGTAATTCTGAAAGAACAGTCCTTCCTCTGACTTTGGATAATAAACCAATTGCAGTGGAAGCAGGTACACCCCAAGAACGTCATGAAGCAGATTGGCATTAAAAAGGCCACAACTTTATTCCAGCAAAACCAAAGATAGGGTTGGCCCAAAGCACAAGGTCTGGATCTGCACATCACAAGCACTGAGGTTGGACTGATGTGAGGTTGCTTGTACACCAAGCATTGGGATGACTTTGAGGCAACACAATGCCCTTGCGCAATTACGCAGCTACCAGAGAAAAGCCTCTCGTCACCGGGATAAACTCCATGTGACCCACGGTTGGCCACATCGCACCATGATGTTTCCCGGGTCCAAAGGACTCCCAATCCAGTGCTACCGAGCCCTGGAAACCAGCCCGCCAGATCCAGTATCTGTTCTGCTGCCCCAACAAGTTGTGATAAGCAACACCCAAACCCAAGGAGGGAGGGTGCGGAGCCAAGCAAGGCAAAAACCTGGAGCATGGCACAGCACCGCACCGGCCCAGCATGCAGCACAGAAGCATGCACCACTGGAGGCCCAACAACCTGCATTCCTCCTCCTGAGGCCACCACTAAGGGAGGAGGAGGAGGGACGGCCAAGCCGATTCCTTCTGTGCCCGGTCAGCCTGGGAGCCTAGGGCTGAGTGGGCGTGTGCCTAGCAGCATGCACGCGCACCTGCTTTCCCGCCGGCGGGAAGCATTGCGCGCCTGAAACGGCCATTTTGGGGCTCCCCTGCCCCGTGGTAACTGCACCTGCCTGCTCAGGGTGGGAGGTGCCATTTCTAAAAAAGAATGCTGGTTCACTGGTCTTCAGAAGTTTTCAGTGCACATTTTCATCATCTTCATTTGACACCAATGAACTGACAGTTGCAAATGTCCAATTTATGTATTTGTAAGTAAGAGATTATAAACTTTTAGATTATTGGCGCCTCCCGCCCTTGGCGGGCAGGCGTGGTTGCTGTGGGGCATGGAGCCCAAGATAGATGTTGTTGTTTTTTCCGCCGGCGGGAAGCCCGTGAAGCTCTAGGCTCCCTGGGGATCAGGCGGGTGCCGCGGCGATTGGCCGCTCTTCCCGCCTCCTCCTCACTGGGTTGCCAGGGAGGAGGAACTTGCTCCAGGCCTCCATGGAGGGAAGCCTATTTAAGGCCGGTGCGGTGGCGCACTGTGCCTTTTGGGTTTTGCTTGGCTCCCCTCCCTCCCTCCCTAGGATTCGTGTTGCTTGTCACAACTTGTTGGGGGGAGGAGGAACAGGTTCTGAATCTGGTGGTCTGGTTTCCAGGGCTCGGTAGCACTGGATCGGGAGTTCTTTGGACCTTATCTTGCTGTTAATAAAGTTGTGGCCTTTTCATTGCCAAGCTGTGTCCTGTCTTGCTAGGGGAGGAAGCACCTCCACTGCAATCAGTTTCATCTGATATCTCTTGCTTAGAAACAAACTGGTAAAGTCACATGCTTTAAGCCTTGGGGGAAAGCAATGGCAAAATTCCGAACAGATCCTACCAAGAAAACTCCATGATAGGCTTGCCTTAGGGTCACCATAAGTTGGAAAGGACTTCAATGAACATAACAACAAAGCCAAAATCTGTATCCTGGTTCACCAACCAGAAAGACTGAGTCACACAATCTGAAAGAAGGCTGGTTTTCTATTTGCACTAGTAAAGATTTATATGATCTGAAGAGAAACCAGAGTATATTTGCACTAGTGTTTTCCAGCCAGCTGAAAAGTTCTGTATTGGTGTGTGTATGTGTGTGTGTGAGCAATGAGATCTAATGGTTGATAATATAGGGTGAAGGGTGAAAAGGTAGAAAAAGAAAAGAAAAGAAATAAAAAAGTAAAGAGCATGTTTGCATTGCTGGAGCAGTCTACAGTCCAAAAGTTTCTTTCAAAAACTGTCAATCTGATTCTCTTTCATTATGTTTGTTATGAGAATTGCATTTCATATTCTCATAGGAATGCCCTTTCACTTTGCCAAATATGTGAGTAGACATCGAGTGATATTTCTAATGAAGTCTCTGTCTCCAGTCACAGATAATTCAGTATAGCTACCTTTCCTAATCCCAGACATTATTTCACAGTCTGATTTCCCCCATTCTTTTAACATGGGCTGGCTGTTCTCATGCTGGGGAACAGAACAGTAGTCTTGTTCTGTTCCTGCTGTACTAGTTAGAAATTATTGTTCAAAAACATTGTTCATATTGTAATGTAACAAATACTGTTGAGAGAGAAGGAGAAAATAATGTCCCAGAAAAGGTTTTGGAAACAAAATTTTGCACACTGAAGTAGCTCTACCAAAGCCAAACCAAACAATACACAAATCAAGCAACTCCTATGGGACAAAATCAGACTGAGGGGCTCAAGAGACTGCTCCTTTGGAACAGCTTGCAGCTGCTGCTTTCCGAGCCAGATCAGGGCTGTAGCAACTACATGCCATGGCCCCAATCTGGCCTTTCCACAGTGCAAAAAGAAGCCACAAAAATGGTTCCTATTGATGCCACAGAAAGGGTGCCCTAGCTGCATGGCGGCAGCATTTCACTGCTCCTTTGGCACAGCTCATTTAAATGATGCCCCAAAGGAGCGTTGTGACACTCTCTTCATGTGCCTCCATGCTGGCCCCATGCCTGCATATAACACCTGTCTGTTTAGCCCCTAAATCAGCTAAGGATCAATCTATACTTTACTTCCATTACATGGAGGAAGGTAGAAAGCCCAAATGCTGTGCATAGGATTTCATTTTTGCATATAAGAAAAAGTTTCTCCACGCTCTACAAAATCGTAAGAATTTAAAAAATATTTTTGTTTTTTTCCCCAAAACCTCCTCCCAATTTTCCCCCTTAAAATACTTTGATCAGAAAAGAGTGTATTTTGTAATGAGACTGTTTTCTGTGCAAAAATATCCTCACAGTGGTTTGTAATTTTCTCAGTGGGGCATCACTACCTATTAAGGCACATGCTGAGAAAAACTGTAAGTATTCTTTACATCCCTAGAGCATGTGGGTATGTTCTTTCAGAGAGAGAAAGAGAGTAAGCATAACCAAATGAATGACTACAATGAGCGCAAATGGATGGAATGGATGGATGGTTTACGTATCAAGCTTTGGCCAGCATGGGGGCTCCCATACATTGCCCATAAGGCAGTAGTTTCCAACCTCTTATAGGTCCCACACCCTAGGAAATGTTTGGTTAATGTTTGCATCCCCTACAAAACTAATATCCATTTGAAAATGAAGACATCTAATTTCTAATTTTTAAATCACAAATTGAATCACATACAATACGGGAAGAAATTGAACTTTAAAAAAAGCTTTTAACTCAGTGCATAAAATGCCAATCTAAATTGAGCAATTAGATTCTAATTCAGAAAAAAAGGTAAACTATTGTAAATTTTAAAATTCTCTACTTTTGATTAAATAAACAATGAGATTACTATCTATGCAATGCAACAACCTACTACCACCACTTGTCAAGGCACACTGGTAGTTGGCTGAGTGATGATTTGTGGCTTAAGGACAAAAACCACTCTATGTTGCAACCCCTGAAATTCTATGTTGCACCCTCTGAGTATGTAGGGCCCAAACTGGTAACTCCTGCCATAAGGGAATGTTACCCACAAGAGAAAAGTTTCCCGTCTGCTGAAGTGAGTGGATCCTTGATTTGATCAGGTAAGACAACTTCTGGTTTTTGAACAGAGAATAACACAGCATCTAGCAAACTGAAGTATTCAGAGCACTGAACTAACTACTTTAAAGCATCTGTACCAAGCTATAAGGCAGACAATGTGAGCAAAAACAGCAAAGGGAAAATTAATGTTGACTGCACAAAACTGTAAAAACTGTTCTCTAACACAAACAATTTTTCCTCCTATGCTGCTTCCTTCCTCCTTTTATATAATCAAATAAGCTCCACAGTAAATCAGAAAGACAAATTAAAAAGAATGTTGGGAGAACACTGAGAAAATGTCACAAGTTTTGTTGAGGTCTGTGATAAGGATACACCCACTCCAGTTTTAATTTCTCAGGAGGCAGCTCTGTCTTGATTTCCCAATATTTTTCTACACCTGAAGGAACAAACATTGTGATGGGTCGTCCTCGCATGAACATCTTGATGTATTCACCTTCTGTCAAAACAAAAGTGTGTACCAGAGAGTAAGATTGCTTTGCAAACAAAAATGGAACAAGCTGTGTTGAAAACTGCACGTTCGCACTAAGCTGAACTGTAAACTATAAATTTGAAACAGACACAGACTTTCAGAATAAAATGAATACCACAACTTTATTGGCTCAGTTTGTCTCTCTTTCTAACCAGCTACCTAAAAACATGCAGGGGTAGCTGTGTTGGCTATTTTACAAATGCAAACAAAAATCCATCAGTGATACCTTTATTGGTCAACCGAAATGCATACTATAATTGTCCAAAGCTTTAAAACCAGCTCCCTACTCAGCTATCATTTCATTTAATTCCATCAAATCAAGAACCTCTCATCCTCCTTAGGATGAAGGGAAAGGTGTGGAAATAAGGGTTAAATTGGAAGAAAGGGATGGAAAGGGAATAAAGAGGGAAGGGTTTCAGGAAATGACTGGAAGAAGGAAAGAATTAAGAAAAGATATAATGACTAATAGAGTATGGATTTATATACATATACATATATATAGTGACAATTAAATTTAGATTATTTAGACTATTATACTTAAAATATAGATTTTGTATAGTTTATATTGTATAAACTTATGTTATCCATAAGAGAGGTTGTAGGATAAGAGAAGAAGTTGTGAGGAATATAAAGATTCAACTATATAGGAATAGGATATCATAATAATTTATAAAGGATGCACAACTAAGGGGATATGATGTAAAGTAAAGTAACTGTGAATGAGGAACTGAAATTATGTAAAGGGGAAGATAAAAGGAAATAATATTGTATTGGCAAATATAATAATATTAATAATAATAATAGATAAGCATGAAAATGAATAAAGATATGATTTAAATATACCATCTTCCTTCATTTCCAGGGATTGGGAACATTTGGCCCTCCAAAGAGGATTCTGGCTATTTGTACCTTCTCTAGGGGTTGGGTGCTGATGGCTCCACACTGCCTTGTTCACTTTCTGTTCACCTACTAATTTTTCTAGCTATTCCTACAAGGTCTACGAAAGGCAGCCAAAAAATAAAAATCATTCCCATGCCCAGTTCAAAAGAAGGGGGCAGTGTGGACAACCCATGTGTTCAGTTTTAGTGCTTCTGTTGGGGCATGGGGCTACCTCACTTCTTTTCAGGTATATAACCATCTCACTTCTTTTCAGATGGACGTAACACCAAAGCACTAAGCAGAGACACTAGATTTATTTATTTCACTTATATACCTAAATCCAATTTGGCTTCACTTAGAGGGCCTTCTCTTTCTGGCAGCCTGGCTGTTGAATCCCCCTCCTTTGAAGGCCCAAATGGCAGTGACAGTAACCGACCTTGATTTAACTGCCAAGTTAAAACGTGACTTTTCACCAAAGGGTTTGGAGTCCAGAGGCCATAGATGGATGAATAGTGGATTTCTGATTTTAATGCAACATATGCATGTTGTTTTAAATTTTTCCAATTGGTTTAAACTGGGACAGACTGTCCTAAATCATCAATTTACATGATTTTTTTTTAAAAAAATGTTTAATGCTTTTATATTTCAGAGGAAGGAACTGGAAAAACCACATTTGAGTATTCCTTGTCTAGGAAAACCCTTTGAAATTCATGGGTTCTCCATAAATCAGCAGGTGACTTGAAGGCATACACACGCACACACACACGCACACACACACAGAGTGGGTCCTTGTTATCTGCTGGGGTTTGGTTCCAGGACCCCATGGAAAACAAAATCCGTAGATGCTCAAGTGCCATTAAATACAATGGCATAGCAAAATTGTGTCCCTTATATAAAATGGCAAAATCAAGGATTGCTATTTGGAATTATTTGTATTATTATTATTATTACGATGATGATTATTATTATTATCATTATTATTATTATTATTATATTGGAATATTCTCAAGCCATGGATGCTTGAATCCATGGATAAAAAAAAATCCATGGATAAGGAGGGCCAACTGTATATACATACATAAACATGCACAATGCTTTTTCATTGCTTAAACTGTAACCAGAGATATTGGGCTTCAGGGAAGAATAGTACTATTTAAATAAATAAATGGAATACTGAGAATGCAAGCCTTATTTCCTCTAAGCTTTGGATATTGCCTCTTGCTTCTGAGGAAAGAGAACACAGAGGATTCTCATGGTGTCATGGGAGAAACAGGAGGTTAAAATGTGGTGGCTGCTCAACTGTAGGTTTTGGTTATAAATAGTACCAACAAAGATACCAAGCATCTCTCTTTGTATTTCCTCAGCACAAAGAAACAAGGAGCAAATGGACTGAGGAGACAAGAATAGTGACTTTGTTTTCTTCTGGTATACTATATAAACATTGGAGCACTCTCTGAATATGTTTTCAGACCTTTAGATTAAAATGTCTGTATAAATAAATTTAGACTAACCTGACTGAGGGAAATGTGTCTGTGTCTGGGGACTCTCTCACACAGATCCTTTGCTTCTTTTTGCTTGAAATTTAATACTACAAAATGTTCTCTTTGGCATAACAAGCCCACAGGGCAATTGCAGTGTTACTGCAAAAACTCTTTTGAAAACTCTACAGATAATGGCAGCATATCAACAAAAGCATTTTTCAAATGAAAGATATATTTGCCCAGGGCCAAACTCCTGTAACTACAAGCAAAGAGAAGCAGCTGTTTAACTTCCTTTTAATGTATATTAGCTTAATTATCATGTTCCAGAACATCAAGCCTAGTTTTATTGGTTGTCTCCCAAACTGTACAGTTTTCCAGAATATTTCATATGTCCCGCAAGTATGCTTTCTATACCGTCTTTTCCTCTACCTTTGCTGACAAAGTAGATAAACAGGAGTATCAAAAAAGATAGGTGGCCATCTTTAAGAGGAAGATGAAAAAAAGTTTAACCCTTAGCAGTTATCAATATGTCATAACTGTTATCATTAGCTTTGTATGAAATACTATGAATACTTCTAGAACACTCAGCCCAGTCACAAAACTTAGATAGGCACGAAGTTGTCCAAGACCATATTATTGCAGAATAACTGCTTTACGAGGAGTTGAAATATGCATATGTGACCACAGGACACACTGACATTTTTGTATAGAGATTCTGCCTAGACAAATTTACTACAACAGTGTAACTGGACCAAAAATGAGTAACTGTTTGCATTTTATTGGTCTTACATACAAGAGCAAAAATATGTGGAACCTCCCATCATCACAGAATTGATGTTCACTGAACTGATGTTTCAGTTCAATGGAGTTTAAGTGACATGCTCACAGTGGTTTGGTACAGTTACTGCAGTCACAAAAACCCCTATTTATTGTATTTGGGGGAAAAATTAGGGAGGGAAAACTGCCACTGGTGCATGCAAACCTTCTATATAACAAAAAACAACCAGGGAGGAATGGTCCTACCTATGGTCATACCAACCAGGCTCTGTGCATTTTCTTGGTCAAGTTTATACCACCTTTGCATTAGCTAAGAAAGCAGTTCTCACCAGTAAAAATTTGATGCACTGTTTTGCTTTTCAATATGTTAAAAAGTATCTGTTTGTGAATTTTTGTAGTAGCACAGAAAATATTTAGTGGCCTTTTCTCTACTGGATTTTCCTTTTAGAAGAACTACACAGTTTGTCTTTCCAAGATTGCTACTCAGTGGAGAAGTAATGCAAGAAAGATGCTGGAAAATAAATGCAGATAGGCATCTTCATAATAGGAAGCATTTGGAAGAGAGATTCTCCTTTAGCATTCTCCCCCACTGAGCACCTGCCAGCAATGTTAGAGTAGGCACCAACACACACCTGCGAGCAATGTTGGAGTAGGCACCATCACACCCATTTTCTAATTGCTTTCAATCTATGTGTTTTTAAAAACAAAACTATTGACAGGTTACACAAAGGCTAGATGGCCATCTGACAAGAATGTTTTGATTGTGTCTTCCTGCATGGCAGGAGGTTGGACTGGATGGCCCTTGAGGTCTCTTCCAACTCTATAATTCTAGATGAAGTGGAATGTAGCTCAAACATTCTGAGCTCTTTCAGAGCTACTTCACTTTTTCCGCTAAGCTGCAAGAAGTCAGAGTCCCAACATGTCAGGAAAAAAATGCTTCAATTTCTTCATTAGTTTCAAGAATTTTTTTTTTAAAATTCCCCTATGTGCATAACTATAAACTATGCGTACATAGTATCAAGTGATTCAAGAAAACCTCAGCCTTAGGAAAGCTGGGGGGGGGGGCTCATAATTTTATACATTCACATCAGGTACTTAAATAGGTAATTCTGTTTCTCATTACCAGCATTATCGCTCCCAGAATTTGCATGTAGAGGCCTGCTAGTTCTGGCAGCTCTGTTCAACGGGTGTATTTCACGTGCAGCCAAGTTAAAAGCAAAGTCCTTAAAATAGGTACTGGCACATAGTTGCATCCTTGATCTCCAGCCAAACATGGTTGAAAATTTATTAAACCGTTAGAACAGATTCTAAGAGTCACGGCATGTTGTTGATGTTAGTTTCAAGGATGTTGTATCCTTTTCTTTTTTTAAATGAAGTATATTTGGTTACGGCTGGTGCAAGAGTTAAAGAAGTTTAAAAGCAGACCAAAGGGAATGATGAAGGAAAAACAGTTTTCGTATTCCTGCCGACCTCCCTCCCTTAGCAATAGACATATTGGACCATAATCATAAAGAGTATTTAACTAAACTTTTAAATTTAAGGAAGGCGAAAGAACATGAGAACCTAAGGACAGCTAGATAAAACCCAAAGGATTACCTAGACTAGTATTTTATTCAGTCAGATGCCATCATTCAGTTTCAGTTCATTATCTTTGGTTCTAGAGTTTTGTGGAAGAAAACCCTTCTCCTCATCTACTCTACACACTGTATAATTTTATACACTTTCAGTATGATCCCCATCTAACTTTACTGGGTTTCCCCTCAAAAAGCTAAAGGACCTCAAAAGATGTAACTTTCTTTGCAGGGGAGTAATTTAAGCTCTTGTACTATTTTGTCGTTCCTTTCTATACCTTTCCTAACACTTCAAATAGCCTTTTTGGTGTATGTTGAACCACACAGGGTATTCCAAGTATGATCACACCTCTGATCTGTAAAAGCCCATAATGTTTATGGCATTCTTATTTTTGATTCTTTTCCTAATGAACCTCATCGTGGAATCTGTCTACCATAGCAATGAGCTATAACTACAATCCCCAAATAGGTTAAACCTAGTTTAGGCCCTATCACTGCCAGCCCAGACATGGTAAAAGAGTATACAATTGCCTGTACACAAGTGCTTTCTCTTCTTCAGGCTGTTTTAAGTATATGTTATTTCTCTTAACTTGCGAAGTCAACTGTAAATTCATTACATCTATTGTTATTACCTGCTATTAAGGGGATAGGTGGGATTATAAACAAATTAGGAGCCCATAGGAGGAAAGATGGGGTAACAAACAAACAAACAAACAAAGCTTGAGAAGGAGCAGTTCCAGAGGAGAAGAGGAGCATTCAAGAGTACAACGGGGGAGCAAAAATTATAGCAAATACAGAGCTTGCCTAGACATTTTTCCATAATGACAAATTTTGGTTAATGTTGTTACAATGAAACATGGCCTATTCATGTACAACAGTTCATAGATCAGAGGGAGAGTGCTTTTTAGTTCACAGATGTTTATGCCAGAAACCAACACTGTATAGCAGGAGGTAACTAGTTTTACTAGCCCATGAGAAAGGAATCGTTCTTCAAACTGCTGGTTTGGCACGAAAATGAACAAACACTTAAAAATTTCTTATCATTCACCCATGCCTTTTTGGTGTGTGTGTGTGTCTGTTTTTAGCTGTGTAGTTATTTAACATTACCAAACAGCTCCAAAGTTGTCTGCCAGAATGGACTGAGAGTGAATTAACACTACACAGTGCAGTTTGATACCACAGGAGATATTTCGAATTCTCTGCTAATGACCTCTTGTGCATTTTACTGAACTATAGCACCGGAGCTCTCTAACAGAGAAACCTGGGTACCACATCAAAGTAAAAATCACAGGTTTCCATAGGATGGAGCCATGGCATTTAAAATGGTATCAAACCACCATAACTATGTAATTAGACGCACTCAGTTATTTACAACTCAGCCCAATTCAACATGACAAATACAAGGCAGTCTGTGGAAGTGCCTGATGAGGATTCACAGAGTGATAACATCAACAGAGGAACGGCTGTGAGATATAACACACCAGTTAAAAAAACACCTTGTAGTTTGGCAGTTCTAGATGTAATCACATCCTCTCTGCCCAACATTTTATGTTTTGAAATGTATCAATCATTGTATTGAAAAGAAAAACCTAGAAAGATGTGCAGCTTTCAAGAGTTCTCACTCAAATTTGTATCCCAGTCATCTGAACAATATGGTTATCTTGTCAGTAAACCAAATATAATTAAAAAAAATTAAACACACAATACATAATACAGGAATAAATCAGTAATACTCATTAGCAGCTCGTCATTTATTTTTTTTTAAAAAAAATATTTAAATCTATATCTTCAGTTTGTTCAAATGAGAAAGACAAAAATATTAGACCCAAAGACAGTCATGACTTACAGGGATGAAAAAATCTGTATGGTCATTACACTGTATCCCCTGTTCCAAAGGGTCAGAGTACACATGCACACACACACACACACACACACACACATATACACAAGATAATCTACGCCTATGTAG
Organism: Urosaurus nigricauda; assembly: GCA_034509955.1. NCBI lineage: Eukaryota > Metazoa > Chordata > Lepidosauria > Squamata > Phrynosomatidae > Urosaurus > Urosaurus nigricauda. The sequence continues at coordinate 350,291,768 of JAOEGL010000001.1, read as the reverse complement.
ATCTTATGTGAAACAAGAGAAGTGCAAAGTAAATAAGGGACACCATCTAAGTGTAGAACAGAATGAACCACATAGTGAATGGGGGAGGGGGGGGACTCCTATTATCCAGCTAATAATTGTGCAAACATTGAACACAAAGAATAGGATTTTTTACTATGAAATTAAATGCATAGTAATTAACTTTTAAAATTTGGAGACTGGGAAGTGTGATGCTTCTTGATTCAAACACTATTATTTAGGTAAAAATCCAGAAATAAATTTCTACTGAAGCTAATAGGTTAGGCCCATGTTCTCTGCGAGAGTAAAAAGCCAAATAGAAGATTTTAAAAAAGCATTTAACTAGAAAGCCACCAGCTAGTATAGTTTTAATTCTTTCCTTGGCTGGTTTTTTCTCGGGTTGACATTTTTGCTGGTTGCAGGACAGAAATAAAATAACTTAACAGGTGTTTCCTGTCCTGGGTGAAGTCTACCATTCTGAACCCAATCTAGTATTTTGGAAAAGTAAATAGCCATATGGGAAAAAGATCTAATAAAAATCAGAAAATCTATCCTGCATGTAAAAGCCTTACAACATGCTCCCAATGGATAGCATCCCATACATGGGTATTCATGCTGTAGTTGAAAAGATTGTGTTTGGTATGTCAGACATCCACCCCAATCAGAAGTCCAGATGAGGGCCTTGTGGTTTTCAGAGTGTTTGTGCAGGTGAGCATGGAAGGTTGTCGATCCAAACTCAAGAAGAAAGGCACATGCAAAGTTGCTTTCTGAACAAATAGATCATATCAATGCATGAATTAACTGTCTTGAATCTTGGGATAAACTGATTATAAAATACAATTATTAGTCTTAACTAGTAAGACTAAAACTTTAATCCTGAATCAAATGTTTCCTCTTACCTTGGCTGACAATGACATCTTTGTGTCTAGGGAAAGAAATGCAAAATGTTATGAGTCTATATAAATACTAATTTGATAACACAGACAGATGCAGAAAATCACCTATATAAAAAGTGATGGATAAAAAGTTTTTTTAAAAAAAACAAAAACAATTTTTCACTTAAATTCACTGTTAAACATGTTTATTACATATATTTTCCCTTTTTTAAACAAATAAACTGGCTTAATATGAAATCTCTCTAGAATACATTAGAAAATATTAGTGGATTGGTGGTTCTCAGGTCTGAGACTTGGGTGAGTAACCTGCCCTGAATGGGGCAGTATTCCCCTTGAAGGAGTAGGTGCATAGTCTGGGAATACTCCTACATCCATCTTTCTCACTGGAGGCCCAGACAGACTTGGTGAATTAGAGTGATTGGGGCCAGCATTGACTGGTAGCCAGATACAGTGTTTCAGGGACAGAGATAACAGAGTGTCCATGTACTTTCCCAATTAGACTACTGCAATGCACTGTACCTGGGACTACACTTAATGATGATTCAGAAGCTGCAGTTAGGGCAAAATGCAGCAACTAGATAATTCACTGGGTTTCCATTCATATCCCAGATAACACCAATTCTGAAGGACCTTCACTGATTGTCAATATGCTTCCAATCTGAATTCAAAGTACTGGTGATAACTTTTAAAGTCCTAAACATCTTGGGGCCTCAATCATTCAGGGACATGTCTCTTTCAACAAGAACTGAGAGCTACTATGGGTCCCATGTGTAGGGCGAATACATTGTGAGAAGACATGGGAGAGGGGCTTCTCTGCAGTGATACCTCAGTTGTGAAATTCTCTCCCCTGGAGGCCCAACTGGAGCCAACATTGGGGCTAAACAGACAGGCAAAAAGAGGTGCTTTCAGACAGGCTTGAAGGTGTGACATTTAGATGACACATAATAATAATAATAATAATAATAATAATAATAATGTTTTTATTTATACCCCGCTCTTCAGCCAAGACTATCAGAGCGGCTTACAATTTGTTAAACAAACAGCTTCATTTACAATTGTAAGCTATTTGCCCCCAACAATCTGGGTACTCATTTTAGCGACCTCAGAAGGATGCAAGCCTGAGTCAAGCTTCAGCCCTTTGCTGGTCTTGAACTCGCCACCTTCTGGTTTTGAGTGAGTGGCTGCAGTACAGGCATTTAACCACATGCCTTGAGGCCAGCAGAAAAGTGCCCTTATGCAGAGAAAAGCTGTTTCAAAAAGAAGCAGCTTTTTCCTGCTTCTTCCTGGCTTATAGCCATGTCATGTGGTCATGACATGCGCACTCCAGCTGCCTTGGGAGCCGGTGGTGCGGTTGGTGGGGTTTCAATGTGGCTTTAGAAAAGGCAGCTTCAAGTCACTTTTTCCTGCCCATCTGTTTTGCCCCATTGGGATCATTTTGGCACCAAGTCAAAATTTGTTTTTTTATTAAAGCTTTTTGGGCCCAACTGATTTTTATCAAGGATGCCCATGTCTTGTGGATGTAGTGTTTAAAATTCTTTTAACTGATTTTAAATCATCTGGCATTAAATCATGAATTATTTATTATATTTTTAATCTTTTTAAATTTTGGTCTGCAGAGGAAACCCATTTCATCAATGGTGTTTGTTCCGCCAACAGACATCTTCAGATTTTACTCAGGGCAGACATTTTAGAAAATCTCAGAACCAAGACCAAGCGGATTAAGGCCTGGAACACACAAACCAAAAGAAGCAGCTCCTCGCCACTTGGGTATGGTGGTGGTGACATTTAGATGGCAACACCCCCAAAGCAACCAGAAACCATGGCAAGGCTACACTCTGGTCCAAAGGACCAGGCCAAAAGGGAGTAGTTTTAAATCTGGATTGAGACCGCAGGTGGCAGCCTGCTTCTGGAGTGGGTCGTGCAGTTGCTGCAGTCCCATCCCAATTGTGGCTGGAGTCTGCTCCTTTCCGGCTGTCTGCTCCGTACCTTTGTTAACAATGACTAGGAATCAAATGACTTACTTGTCTGCATTCTTTCCACTTTTAGATATCAATTTTGATGCTGATGTTGCCCTCATTAGTTTATTACGATTGTCTTCTGAACTTTCCCACGCACTGTGTGACTTCTCAATTGTTGATGCTCTTTTTACACTAGAAAAACAAGCACATTTTATTTTCATTGTGAAACCAGGAACTAAATGGGGCAATGTAAGACTCTGCTCTGGAAATGCAACAGATCAAGCAGCAGGAAATGAAAGAAATGCCAGGCCAGGCCATCCTTCAAGAAAATCCAAAAGGCTCCGAGAAAGAAAGATTAGAGAAACTGCTCTAACTGGACCTTTGAAGACAGTTAAAAAGGCAATAGTGTTTTCTTTTGTTTTAAAAAGAATACTTATGTGAGATTCTTAAAGGGTTATTGTAGAACAGTAGCAGGTAAAAGGCTGATTATCATCTGAGAGATCTGCAGTAACTTGGCAAAGGTTTCAGACTCCCAACATTCTGACATCAGTAGCACCTAAAAACCTCTCCCTTTTGTTTAAAGTGGCTGCTGAAAAAAGACACTCTGGATTTTAATTCATTGCAAACTTGCTTTTGCCTTTCCTTGGTTTAGATACAGGTCTAGTACAAGAGAGTGTGAACGTTTAATATACAGTATTGCAATTACTGCAGGTGCCCAACAGACTGCCTTGCAATGTATCCAGTTAAAACAATTTTTGGAAAGGGGGTATGTGCAAACTATCAACAGCAAATTTATTTCCATAAGGCCTTCAAAGGCTAAGTGGGAAAAAAGAGTAAGAAAGGTTATAAAGTCAAACATTTAGAAAAATGTGAGAACACACACATTTCTTGTTGCTCAGGCAGTAGCAGATTAAAAAATGAACCCCCAAAACTATGCTTTTGTACAGCAAGATGCCAGACAGAGCATTCCAAAGTACACTTTAAGGGAAAATTGTGCAAGACAACAGATAAAGAGCTTATGAGAGATGGTTAAACATGCATTATTTAAGGCTGCATCAAACACAGTGATTTTTCTATGTAGGGAATGGTTCCATTTAGAGGAAAAACACACATACTGAATGTAGGCAATAATGTATGCCAGTTACCTTTACTTTACTGTGCATCCAGCTGCCAGAAAACTAAAATTAGATGTGGCTTCCTAGCAAGTGTGCACATATAAAGAGAGAGACCTATGGCTGCCAGACATGAAAACCCAGAAGCTTCAGTTCATGAAGCTACACACAAGATTTTATTCAAATTTGCTCTTCCACAAGCAGAATGCAGTTCTGCTTCCTCAAGATACCCTCTTTCTTACATGTCAGATTCCCTCCTGTTGTATTTCATGCTGTGCAAAGGATGGTTTTAAGGGAACCCTTATGAAAGACCATTAAGAAGGAAGGACAGAAAAGACCAATCATACAAATGGAATTCTTCTTCCATGTCTTACATGACTTCTACAAAGGAAATAAAAATGTTTGAAGGACCTTTTAAAGAAAGAATGCCTGGATATCCACCTCCTGTCCTCCTGATTTTTGTCATCATGAATCATGCAACTACTTTCTTATAATTTAGTGTCCAAAGAAGATTACATATACTGGATTCTAACTAAATTAGTTACCCTAGGATGTCACTGAAATCAATGGGACAAGTCAGTTGATTTGAGTTGTTTAAATGGACTCTTAAGTCCAATTTGTAGTGCATCTCTATTACACTCTTATAGCACTTAGAATTATAGAGTTGAAAGAAATAACATGGGCCAGTTAGTGCCTTGCAGGAACAGACAATCAAAGCACCCCCAACAGGTGGTCATCCAGACTCTGTTTAAAAACCTCCACAGAATGTGATTCCATCATACTCCAAGGGAGTGTGTCCCTCTGTTAAACAGCTCTTTCAATATATTCTTCCTAATATATTGTGGATCTCTTCTCCAGTAATTTGAATCCATTGCTCTTGTTTTCTCTGGAGCTGCAGCAAACAAGCTTGTTCCATTCTCAGTATGACACCTTTCCAAATATGTAAACAGGGCGGCCATATCAACTCTTAACTGTCTCGTCTTCAAGCTAAACTCCTCCTAAGTTTCTCCTCACTGGGCACAGTTTCCAGACCCTTCACCATTTTGATCACCCTCCTCTGGGCATGCTCCAGTTTCTCAACATCCTTTTTGAATTGTGGTGGTACTCTGATACTATTTATTGCTACAGATCTATCCTATAGAATTCAGAGGACTGTAGTTTGATGAAGCACTCAGAATCTCTATTTAGAGAGCTCTAACTCATTTTGATGATCAACAGCACTAGACAACTCCAGAAGGCAATTTAAAGTACATCATCAAACTATCAAATGGAGTCATGACAGAAGTGCTATAATCCACTCCAAACGGAATTTAGAGTCCACCAATACAATGTCTGTCTGGATAATGACAGAACTGTCAAATTCAGCTAAGCCCAGAGAATACATTTATGGTTTAACTAAAATATTTACTGCTTATAGCCAAGATAGGCTGATTTATCAAAATGCAGGTTTCCACAAAATTAATGATGTTTATTTGATTCAATTATCCAGCTGAACTGGGTTTAATTATCCAGTGCGAGAATTATGTGGTAGTAATGTGTTTTGAAGTTTATTCTAGTTCTTGAGATGTACCTAATGGGGCTTGTTCTCTCTTCCGGTTTTAAAAACAAATAAAGTCTGGCAGGCTCTAATGTAAAAACAAATCAAAACCAATATAACCTGAATTTGGATAATTTCAGAACAAGCCTCAGGATTGTTACTTTTGCCCTGAGGTGCTGAGTTTTCTGATACCATGTGCAATTTAATTTGCAGCTTTATTGCTGCCATTAATAGATGCCGTCTGGAAATGTGAGTACAATGAGAGTTTTGCTAGCTAGTCTTCTGTTCTGCCCTAACCTCAGGGGAGGGACAATGGTCCAGGAGCCAGATAAATGCTTAGCATACAGACAGTCCTAATATAATCCTTTTTATGAAAAGGTCTCAGATGCAGGTAATGGCAAAGACATTTTCTGCCTCACAGACCCTGAGAACCACAGGTCAGTCAGGCAAGGACAAACACACAGGCTGATCAACATAAAACATCTCAAGCAAAAGTGCAATTGCTCAAAGCCAAATAGGCAGCAAAGCCTATTGCTTTGGTCTAAAGGTGCTGGTGTGTGTTAGGTCTTCCACTTGTACTGTGTGGGGACAAACTGCAAGGCAGAGGCGAACACTGTCATTGTTAACTGCCCTCCAGTGTCTCCAAGTCATGGTGAATCTAAGGGACTAAATATAAATTTGCATCTACTCTTGGAGGTATATAACATGCTGTCTTAAACACAGGAAAATTAGGAGCCTTCTCCCCTTTCTATTTATAAATGCCTCTGGTCAAGACCTTGCTTGACCTTGATGGAGTACCAGCTCCATCACTGGTAGTCTGGTGGTAAAAGCTGCTCCTTCTTCCCCAGCTGTGCAATGGGAGCTGAACCAAGTATCTCTCCCCCCCACAACCCCTGGACACTGATTGGCTATAAGGTGCACCTGGACATCATCCAGCTGTCATTGAATAGCCAGGGAAGAAAGAGCAGCATTTGTGCTGCCCCCAACAGGTGGCCCAGTGCACCCTACAATGAATAAGTGGTGGCAGATGACAGGGGTGGGGTGGGGTGAGAAATGCACCAGATAGTGGTCTGGCTGGCTTTGTGCAGCTTGGGCAAAGGTGTTGTCCTATGTCTAGGATTCACTATGCTACGTTTTTAGTTCCAAGGCAGAATGAATAATTTAATCAATATTCTTCCCACTGTCAGATGTCTTAGACAATTATGTAGTTTTGAAAACATCTCGGGTGGGAGGGAATCTGTCAGCATGGAACCTTTTCTGGGATTCTCTCCGGGCTCCCTCTGCCTTCTTCATGTGACATCAGGTAGGGAATGGACCAGGCAAGGACAACAGCTTTCCAGAATTCTCATCTGGCTTCCCCCCCTTTCTGCCTTACATGACATGGGGGGTGGGGGGGGGTGGCAGTGGAGGATCAGTAAGCACAGGTTATCAGAACACAGCATGCCTTCCTCCAAGGGGGACAAGAAACAGGCAAATCTGGGGTGGGGTTGGGAGTAGTCATCAGAAAATAAAACTAAGAATGGGGTTTGAAGAAGATTCAACCTGTTGGAATTTTTGGAGACACACACACACACACACATACAGGGAGGGTCCATCAAGCATTCTAGTATTTTTCCTATTGCTATCTTGCACAAACTGAATACTTCCTTGTCCAATAACTGAAAATGTACTTATGCTACCACAATTGGAGGTTAGAACAAAGTAAGTCACCAACAGGTTTCTGACGCCACTGACAGATGGTAAACTTTATGTTAATTACTTTGCTATCATAAACATTTGCTTTGGTTGAGTAGCCTGTGTGTGTAAGGTATAAGAACGGGTATAGGCAATATACACCCCTTCACAAGATTCCTGCTCTCACAAAAATAACTTCTCTTGCACCATGTTTCTCAAGGAAACACAATTATTTTTGCAGTGGTGGAAACAGCAGGGTGGTAGAAGGGTGTGCCCTGATAAGATCTGGGAAAGCAGGGGGCAATGCCTCCCTCCTCTGAGAGGTTGTGCATCTCTGGTCTAAAAAACAAACAATAACTTGGGTTAAAAGATGCAAATGATTTGATTTTACTGGTGAATTGTGAAAAGAGGCCAGTGTGCAGTCAAGCAAAGATTGAAAAAGAAGGCGATACAGAACACCCAGTACATAAAACAGCAGCCTGAGAACTAAGTAGCTGAAATTAAGAATAACAGTGATACGAAGCAGAGTTGTAAGCAAACCCAGTTTTTCTTCACACTTATGCAGCTCAGTAATATTAGTGAGAAATGTTTACAGAGATTATGAAATACATCTAGAATCAAACACAATCTCTGCAGGTTTAAATTATGATAACACATTTGAATGTGACACCCCCATGTTTGCCAGAAACCACTGTTCTACTGGTGTGGCACAGGAGAGAATGGAGGTTGGTACAACAGAGAAAAGTTGGTCAAAATCCTCTCCCAGGAATGATACTTTGTTTGCATTATATTAAACTACAACAAAGACCCTCCAGCAATCTATTAGATGCACTGTTCCACTACATGTGTTGGGTGATAGGATCTTTTCTGTGGCAGCACCTGATTATGCAAACTCCCTTTCACAGAGGTCAGGTTGGGTCTATCCTACTGAACTCAAGACAAGCCGTAAAAATTGTAATGCTTTGTCAAGACTGATATTTTCTAATATTGCTCTGGCCTGTTTTTTACATATTTTCTTATTTTGTTATGCTGTTATTATAATTTTGTTTCCCACACATTGGTTTGAATGTTTTGGGAGGCACAAAGGTATTTGTAAATACTTTTAATAAGCAAATAAAAATTCTAGGGATGGGATTTAAGGAGAGACACCCATTGGAGAACTGCTAGTCTTCAGCAAGAAGTAGAATAAAGTCACGCTTAGAAATGTAAGGTTTTCTAGGGGGCGGTGGTTATGATGGCTGGAGGATTCTGATAGTTGTTGTTCAAACAAGGAACTCTTCTTAGCTCTGGGATAAACTCAACAAAACCTGAATTTCACCATTTCATTGAGGAGAGGGATAGGCAGCCTTCTACCAATGAGACTCATCTTTTGGGAAGAGATTTTTTTTTTTAAATAAACATGGATAGGCATGCTTTTAATTGGGAATAAAGCATAGGGTTAGTATTGCTGTAACCACTTCCTAATTAACTGTGTACTTGGGAACTTAGGAAACCTTTTGCCTGGAGCAGAGCTCTTGACATCTGGGGTCTGCCTGTGTGTTGGGTGAGTCTGTGCAGAGGGCTGGGGAGATGGTGAAGGTGATGCTTGCATTTGTGGGTTTTGATCATTAGAATGAGAGTCCTCTTTTTTCTCTGTCTGTCCTTGAAGTTTTTCCTTCTTTTTTTCCGTACCGCTGCAAAACAAAGTATAAGAACATATGCTTTAAAAACATTTTTAGAAAGCATACAAATGGAGAAAAAGAAAACCCATGAAAACATTTGTCTAAAAGGGTGGTGGTGGTGAGATAAACAACTAAATAGGTTGAAGTAACCATTCAGAAACCAAACAGTCAAAATGGCTGTACTCCCCTCTTTAAGAACTCTCCTTTATCTATTAAATATTAGATAGTGTCTCTGCAAATTTTGTGAAAAGTAGCCCTGTTTTAGAGAACTTGGTTTACTTGCATGCTCAGCTACACTCTAAGTCCAAGTTACACATTTCATAAATTATCATACATATTTTTTTTCCAGCAAAAAAGCAAACTATTGTAACAGTACTGTGACAGTTTCCATATTGTTTAAAATGTCTAAGTTATAGGTTGATTCATTTCCTGTAGAAGCACACTCATATACTCTGTAGATAAACTGAAGATTTAGTTTCCCGCCCTTAAAAAGGGACCCCAATATGTATTGGGCATACACATTTAAGTTCATAGTTACAATTACTGTAGTTTAAAACATCGGTGCAACAGTTAAATTGTAGCTTTTTCCAGGATCTCTGACAAGGTAGTATAGCATAGAAAAACAAATTGTAGGAAACAGTTTACCAGTAAAGAAAATATCTTTGAAGATTATTATTATGACAGCTGTGCTGGCAATACTTACTTGCTGGTATTGTGATAGTTCATATACCAGCTAGCTGACAGTAAAACCAATATTACCTTTATAGCCTCCTCTGGCTTATATTCGAGATCAGACTCATTTGGCATTGACAGCTAAACTGTAAATGGGACTGCTAATGTTTTCTTTGTTATTCTACAAATGTTAATGTTTTGAGCTGCATTTCTACTAGTATGCCACCTGTTTACTAGCATAAACTGAGACCTTTAATATTATCTCACCATCTGAGAAAGAAGAATAAAAACATTTAAATATCAAAGTCAGAATCATGCCATAGCATTTCCAACTTCTATGTACTGTATGGTTGTAGTAGCTGGACTATGAAGAAAGATGTCAGTGAAAGAACAGACTCATTTGACACGTGATGCCGGATGAGAGTTCTATGAATACCAGAGACTGCTGAAAAGACAAATAAATGGATCTAAAAGCAAATTAAGCCTGAACCTTTACTAGAAGACAAGGTATCTGAACTGAGGCTATCGTACTTTGGACATGATTAACTGAGAAAACAAAATAATGTTCAGTAAAGGCAATAGGAAAAGAGGAAGGCCACACTACTGATGGATTGATTCAGTCAAGAAAGTCACAGTCCTGATTCTGGAAGACCTCAAGAGGTTTCTTGATTACTGGGGTATCTTGGGCTTAAAACAAAATCCATCAGTTAGCCAGACCTTTATTAATATCAACTAAAATCCCACAAGAATATGCACATTTTGAGGTTTCTTAATCAGTCTAGGGCAGAGCAGGGCAAAGTGCAGCAACTTGCAATGTTGTTTTTAAAATTTTGGGAATAAAAAAACTGGTCCTCTTGATCCCCACACTTGGTCCGGGAGGAATTCTGGAGAACTCTTACTTACTTATTTATTTTATTCATTTATATGCTGACTTTTTCTTTTGGCACTGAAGGTGACTTACAAAACGTCTTTAAAAGACAACTGAACAGTGTATAAATTATAATAATAGAATCATAGAGTTGGAAGAAACCACAAGGGCCATCCAGTCCAACCCCCTGCCATGCAGGAACTCCCAATCAAAGCATCCCCGACAGAAGGCCATCCAGCCTCTGTTTAAAGGCCTCCAAAGAAGGAGACTCTTCTACACTCCAAGGGAGTGTGTTCCACTGTCGAACAGCCCTTACTGATCCGTGATGTGACGGAGAGGCTGGCAAGACTTGTTATACCTACTGATCAATACCCCTTTCTTTTGGTTCATGTGGGAACCAATGATACTGCAAGGCACAACTTTCAGAATATCATAAGGGATTATGAGGATCTGGGTAGGAAGCTGAAAGAGATGGATGCACAGGTTGTCATGTCATCTCTTCTCTCAGTTGAAGAGCATGGTCCAGGAAGGGAGAGAAAAATAGCAGAGGTGAATAACTGACTCCGTAGATGGTGTTGCCAAGAACGGTTTGGAGTCTTGGATCATGGGCTGCGGTTCCATGAGGAGGGACTTCTGGCAAGGGATGGCTTGCATCTCACGCCAGTTGGCAAAAATGTTTTTGCCAATAGTCTCAAAAATTTGATCAGGAGGGCTTTAAACTGAGTTATGTGGGGGAGGGAGATAGTATTCTGGAAGGCAAAAGGGATGGAGAAAATAGTCAAACTGTCATAGAGGGAACAAGGCAAACAGTGCAAGGACCCAACAATAGGAGGCAAAAAAACTTGCACAGGCAGCAAGTAAAGGGAACACATGTTCTTAAATGTCTCTACACTAAGGCACAGAGTATGGGAAATAAACATGATGAACTTGAACTCCTAGCACAACAAGGGAAATATGATATAATAGGCATCACTGAAACCTGGTGGGATGGTTCTAATAATTGGAATGTAGAAATAGAGGGATATAACCTTTTTAAGAGAAACAGGCCAAACAGCAAAGGAGGAGGAATAGCATTTTATGTCAGGGATATTTACACCAGTGAAGAGATCCAGGACATCAGTACTGGAGGCCAAGGGGAGAGCATCTGGATAAAAATTATAGGAGAGGGAAACAACAGGGATATTACTGTGGGAGTCTACTGCAGACCCCCAAGTCAGACGGAGGAATTGGATAATGCCTTTCTAGAACAGATAATCACACACTCAGAAATTAAAATCCTTTAAAATTCTTTAAAAGACAAATATAAAAAATCAGCACAACAGCATCACACCATTAAAAGCCCTTTGCAGCCAATTCCTAAAAGCTTGTCAGAACAGGAGCATTTGCCAGTGGAAAGGGAGCAAGGAGGAAGTGCTCCTAACCTCCCTGGAGAGGGGATTCCAAAGCCAGAGAACAGCCACTGAGAAGGCCTTCTCCCTTGTTCCCATCAAACTCCAAAGAATTTGCTCACACTGATGGAATTTTAACTGGTCCTAATAAAAGCATAACCCACCTGTTTTTGTCATGTCCCTGGAGATCTAAACAACTGCCCCTGTTTTTGAATTTGGGCTTATTTTCATCTGCCTTCTAGGCAGCCTAAAACTAGAAAGGACTAGGAGGCAAATTCTATATCATCTATCCAGATTGTATCTAGGATTTACAACAATCTCTCACTGAATCTGTAAGTTTAAAAAAAAAATAGGGTAGAGAAAACGTTAATGACCAACACTTTACAGGTAAAGGTCCCATTATCCCAATTTCAGCAGGAAATAGGTCATGTAAGGGAAACTTTTGTAATCTGAAATGACAATGAATGGATTTGATTATGCAGTTGGCTCTTCGCATTTGCAGCTTTCATTTTTGCAGATCTGATTATTCACAGATTTGATTAATGTTTCTCTAGGAATCTCTAGGTCCTCCAGGGTGACTCTACTACTGTCCCATTCCTAGAAAATGAAGCATTGACGAATTCAATGCTTCATATTAAGATACAGCAACAGCTGGTCACTTTCATGGCGTCAAGTAATGGGGCAAAAGGAGTGGCTAGGGGTCACTCCTGCTCCTATCACTCCCCATTTGGCACAGAACTGTGGTGATCAGATGCTGTGATCTCGAGGCCAGCCACCACGGTGGTCTGAAACAGACTGCCAGCAAGGAGAGTTTCTTTTGTGCTCCTTCTGCAGCCAGGTTTGGGCTTCCTTAGGTGGTCACAGGACACCTTCAGCCTGATCTGGAGTTGTGTGTCATCTAAACTCCATACCCCTGGATCAGCCCAAAGGTGCACTTTTGGCCTGTCTGCTTTGGGTCTATGTCAGAAGTGCACTAAATGTGTTCTGGGTTTTAGTTTGAAATTTTTGGGCTCATTCCCATTGGAGGAATGATTCAATTTCTGATCCAGCTTGGCTGCGGGTCAGAAATCGATCCCAAAAGGTCCCTCATTCCCACTACAAACAAGACCTACCTTACTCCAGAGTAAGCACTTTTTGCTATTTGTGCTCTGGTTGTAGGCAGGACTGGAGGAGAGACCAGAGGGAGAGAAGAAGAAGCCCCCAGGTTGGGGATGGAGGAGGGGGAAGAAGGCCTGGGAAGGAAGGGAGAAAGGGGGGGGGGGAATTCTGGGAACAGAGAGGGAGAGAAAGAGGGGAATTCTGGGAGCAAGGAGGGAGAGAAAAAGGGGAATTCTGGGAGCAAAGAGAAAGAATTCTGGGAGCAGGGAGGGAAACGGAGGACTCTGGCAAAAGGAAGGCAAACAGGGGACTTCTGGGAGCACTGAGAGGGAGAGCAACCAGGACTGCTGGGGCATCCTGGGAAGGGAGAAACAGAGGACAACTTAACCCCAAGTACAAAGGCAACACTGATGGGGGTGGGGAATGGTTGATCTATCATCAACTGAGGAGGGATAATAAACACCTCTCTGCCATTTGACCCTCCCCTCCTGGATGTAGCGACTCCAGTCATTTCCATATATTTGACTCGCTTAAGGATCGATTCCAGGGAAAAGAACCACCAAAAAACTGCTGTCAAGTAATGCCGGATTATTTGTGGTTACCCCGCTTCCTTCCTCCTGCAATCGATTCAATGAGGATCGGAAGTGGGTTCAAATGGGAATGACAGTCATTTGCCCCGAATCCTGCTGCAAAGCAAATTGCAATGGGAATGAGCCTTTCAAGAAGTATCCAACATGCTCAATCTATTTTAAGGATAGTGCCATTAAAGTTCTCATTAAAGGCCCATGCAGATTCACCATTCCACTGATGTGGAAGATGTTAGCTGCTTTTATTTAACATACCTATTTCAGAATGCAGGCACCCAAAGATTTAGGCATAACTTAATTCTTTTTGGAAATATTTGTTTTACTAAAGAGTTAATACAATAATTATGCTACCAGCCTTTACTTGCATTTGGCTGACACATTCAAATTAAGTTAATCTCAAATGGCTTTTCTTCACTGAGCTTTATCAGTGCAAAGAAGTCTACGTATTGCAAACTATAAAAATAGAAAACCCTCAAATGTTGCAAGACCGGATGTGATAAGCTTAGGAGTTAGAGAGAATCACATTCCAAAGCCATGATGGAGATGGCTGGAGAAAAGAATCAGAATCAGATGAATGCAACTGCATAAGAATTTTCTGCCTGCGTTTGAAGTATAAGAACAATGCAAGGGTCTGAATTATGGGGTATACGCTTCCAAAAGAGAGCCAGTGTGGTGTGGTCTGAGCATTGGACTATGACCCAGGGTTCAAATCCCCACTCAGCTATGAAAATGCACTGAGTGATCTTGGGCAAGTCAGTCTCAGTCTCAGTGTAAAGTAATGGCAAACTGTAAACAATTTGTTTGAAGAAAAACCCCATGATAGGTTTGCCTTAGGGTCGATGTAAGTTGGAAATAACAGGAAGGCAAATAGCTCTTCAAAAATATACTGCTGCACTAATGCCACCTGAAAAGAATGTATAGGTTTCAAAAATTCTAGGATGGAAAAGAAAATTGTTTGGCTCATATTTCTTCACAGAAATATCCATTTTGCACCCTGTAGAAAGACAAAGCACATCTTGCCTCCAAAATCTATAGATTTCTGAGAGGTACGATGCATTTCCTTGAAGCATGTGCACTTGAAAAAATTAAATTTTTTTTAAAAAGTGTATATTTGGAAAATGCACACATATATCGTTTAGTCGATGGGAAAAGAATGGTGAAAAAATGAGATATGGGGAAAGTATTCCAAATATGTATGAATTTCCATGCAAGAAGAAAAAGAAAGCCTTGCCGTCTGATACAAAAATACAACGGGTTAAGAATGCTAGTAGGACTCTTACAAACAATGAAAATGAAACTGCTTTTTATATCTCTAAGTTGGTTGGAGCTACTCTGGTTTGGCTACTCTAGTAGAGGAGAAGTGGAAATCATGTGCTCTTCCAGATTTTATTGGACTGCAAGTGCCATCAGCTCTTACCAGCATAGCCAATGGTGAGGAATTCTAGTAACAACAGTCCAAGAACTCCTAGAGAGTTGCATGATTTCCACCACTGTCCTAGAGCAATTACAGTACCTCCTTGTTGAGTTGTGGAGTCTGTACAACCTTGGGAGGCTGTTGTAACTGTTCACACTTGTCTCTGCTGGTTGGGTGCAAGTCATAGGAGTATTAGCACAATGCATGTACCCTTTACAGCCCTCCACTTTTACTGTTATAACTACTACTACTACTACTTCTTCTTCTTCTTCTTCTTCTTCTTCTTCTTCTTCTTCTTCTCCACCTTTATTTATATAGCACTGTAAATTTACACAGCACTGTACATACAATAATTTAATTAGACAGTTCCCTGCCTTCATGGGAATGGGAATTCTGAGTGAAGTCTGGGCAAGTGTAAATGCCATGAAAATAACCTGGTTTCACATCAGGTTATTTTCATAATGTGAATGGGGCCAATAAATAATAATAATAATAATAATAATAATAATACATATTATTATTAAGCTTTATTTATATAGCACTGTAAATTTATACAGCACTGTACATACAGTCATTTAATTAGACAGCTCCCTGCCTTCATGCTTACAATCTAAAGAGACATGACACAGAAGAAAAAGGGATTGGTGGTGGGGAGGGGGGTCAGGTCAAGCTGTTCTTCTCTCCCTCTGAGGCCCGGACCAAGGCAGATGGACTGGAGGGGGGGCTCGGCTTCTTAACACATAATTAGGGTGCAGAATCCTGGGGCAGAGAAGGGCACACGCCTGGGAATGCTTCCCTAAACAATATAGTCTTTAACTCAATTTTGAAACTGGTTAGAGAAGTGATGAGGCACAAATTTGGGGGAAGAAGGTTCCAGGAGTGAGGGGCAGCAAGGAATGAATCTGGGACGGGGCAATGGAAAGCCTAGGCTGGGACAGGAGACTTTGACTACCAGAACGGAGGGGACGAGTAGGAATGTAAGAAGAAAGAAATTCAGATAAATAAGGAGGGGACAGTCCATGGAGAGTTTTGAAAAACAACAACAAAAGTTTGTACTGGATGCGAAAGGGGAAGGGGAGCCAATGAAGGGAGGTGAGAGAGAGGCAGCCCTGTCAGAAGAAGGTTACAATAATCTAGTCGCGATACCACTAGGACATGGACCAGAGTCTTGGTAGTAGAGGCTGAGAGGAATGGATGGAGTTTAGCAATGTTGTAAAGAGAGAGTCTACAGGCCTTGGCAGTGGCCTGAATCTTGGGAATAAATGACAGAGAAGAGTCAAAAATGAAACCAAGACTGTGGGCTTGCTGAACTGGTTGACCGTCAGCAGACACAGAAAAGGAGTACTGAAGGGTGGGCTTAGGTGGGAAGACAAGAAGCTCCGTCTTAGACATGTTGAGCTTCAAGCGCCAATGCCACATCCATTGAGAGATAGAAGTTAGACAAGATGAAACTTGCTGTTCAAGCCTCGGCAAAAGGTCAGGGGTGGAGAGATACAGCTGAGTCATCAGCATACAGATGATAGGAGAAACCAAAAGAACTGATAAGTTTACCTAGGGAGAGAGTGTATAGAGAAAACAAAAGGGGATCCAGAACAGAGCCCTGAGGAACTCCAACAGATAATGGAACAGAGGAGGAAGTCTGACCACTCATGACCACTGCAAAAGATCTATCTGACAAGTAAGATTTAAACCAGTCAAGAACAGAGAATCCAAGGTCAGAAAGTAAGTCAAGCAGGAGAAAGTGGTCCACGGTGTTGAAGGCCGCAGACAAATCAAGAAGAATGAGGGAGTAGAGGCCATTTGCCTTGGCTCGCAAGAGGTCGTTTGAGATCTTGATGAGGGCTGTCTCTGTAGAGTGCCGTGGGTGGAAACCAGACTGAAAAGTGTCCAGGATAGTGTTGGCTTCGAGAAACTTGAGACAGCGAGAATAAATAACGTGTTCCAGAGCCTTAGAAAGAAAAGGAAGAAGAGAAATTGGACGATAGCTGGATAAAGAAGAGGGGTCAAGAGAGGGTTTCTTCAGAATTGGGGACACGAGAGCATGTTTGAAGATGGAAGGGAAGGAACCCAGAGAGAGAGAGAGAGAGAGAGAGAGAGAGAGAGAGAGAGAGAGATTAAAGATATAGAGGAGCGAGGGCAGAAAAGAAGGGGCTACAGAGAATAGAAGTCGGGAGGGGATAGAATCAAGAGAACAAGTTGTAGGTTTGGAAGAGTTTAGCAGCGTAGAAAGTTCATCCAGAGAAACAGGTGGAAACACAGAGTTTGTTAATAGAAGGTACCAGGAGATTAGTGATAGGGGGCAAATCAGGAGGAACTATTTCAGATCGAATGGTAGTGACTTTTGTGTTGAAGTAGTTAGCAAAGAAGACAGGGGGAGAGGAATGTTTTAGCAGTGTGTTGAAGCAATAGAACAAACTCTGTTGGCACCTTTCATTGGCGCAGATCAAGGATTTATAGCAGTTCTGTTTTGCCATAGACAGAACTACTTCCACAGCATAATCTTGCTTGCTGTGCAGCAGTACTCACAGGTGGCTGGGTCCTTGGTATCTCCTGGGGTCTGCTTCCAGGATCCCTCTGTGGATATCAAAATCTATGGATGTTCAAATCCCATTAAATACCATGGATGGTAAAATGGTAACACTGATATAAAATTACAAAATCAAGGTTTGCTTTTTGGAATTCATATATTTTTAAAGATTTTCAAGCTGTGGATGCTTAAATCCTTGGATATGGAGGGCTGACTATATATCAGAGAAGTGATGATCCGCTCTGGCCTTTAGTCCAAATTTTAAAATGGCTATCCAAGTTGTTGTGCCTCATCCACATCCTAGGTTTTCTTCCCTGGATAGCTCCTTTAAAATTTGGAAGATATCTACCTCTCTTTCTCTGCCCTCACCTTGTGAAAACCACATGTGAACAACTTCTGAGCCATTAATATTTGACTTTTAAAATATTACTTTCCTATTTAATTTACTCTCTTGATAGTCTATGTTATATCAAAAAGAGAAATTAGACACTGTAAATCCACTGTCTCTATGGAGACAAGACATCATTCACAGATAAATTACCAGATGGCAAATCACTGACAGTGGACGTGCATCTCCAATTGACTTGGATTAAAAAAAACCTGTTCCATAAGCAGCACAGAAGAGTGTATTGGAGAGACATCTACTGTCCCCGTGGTATCCAAAGCTCATCTGGAGGATCCTCTGAAGTAAGATACTTGAGAGCTGTAGTTGGTGTGTGTGTGTGTACGTGTGGGTGGGTGTGCACCTGCATGCACAATTTGGCAACTTCCCAGCATTCCAGTAGAATCTTTGGATCCACTCCATGCTTTCTATCAGGTAAAAGCAAAACCCATTTTCCAAAACATTAAAAGATTTGCTTTACATTCCAAGAGGGACAACTTAGAATGAAGGATAAACATACTTTACTACTTTCCTGTTTATCTTAATGAATACCATGTTTCAAACTCTCCCCCGATAAAGTGCGTTTTCCAGTTAGCAAATACACAAATGTAAGAAGTACAAAATCTGAAATAAGTTACCTTCTTCCATTTGAATCAGAGGTGAGCAAACCAGTGCCATGGGGTCATAGTGTCTTGGAGTCGCCTAAGGCTGCTTTGAGGACCCTTTAATCCTTCATGCTCTCTGAACCATTCTTTTTTGGCACCTCCACAAAAGAAAGTGAACTGACTCTTTGGAAAGCCTCTAAGGACTCTGTCACATAACACAATCATAGCACTATGATTCCACTTTAACAGCCATGGCTACATCCTATGGAATCCTAGTGCTTGTAGTTTGGTGAGGCACTAGAGCTTTTTCCTCTGGGAGGAACCTGCTACAGCCTGTGAAAACTAGGCTGTTGCAGAGGACTTTCTCTGCTACAGCTCCCAAGCTTTGGAATGGTCTGCCGGATGAGTTGTGTCTTATAACATCTCCTGATTGCTTCAAAAAAGTTCTGAAGACGCATCTCTTCCGGCAGGCCTTCCCTGAAACCACGTAGATCCCGGCTCCGAAACAGGACCTATTAATTGAATCTGACCCCTTGCTTGGTGCTATCTCTTTCCTCAATTAAGAACCATCGAGGAGGAATTATGCTTTTAATGTTGTTGTTGTTTTAAATTATTGTTAATTTAATCTATTTTTAAAGGGTGGGTGGCTGGGAATGGGCTGATGAAGTGTTTTAATCTGTATGTTTTAATCTTGCTGTGCCCCTCTCCGATTGTGCTTCACAGAGGAGCGGGCGAGAAATAAAGATGATGATGATGATGATGATGATGATGATGATGATGATGACTTTTGAATGAGAATTCTAAATACTTCTCATTAAACCACAAATCCCACGATTCAACACCCTCTCCATGCAGATGGAAGTATACCACTATAATTGTGTAACGTGAAAGAGCAATACATCTTCTAAATGGAGCTCAGGTTTCATCCCTTGGACTGTTTTAACATCAAATAATACCTGATTTTCAAAAATCAGATGTGGTCTTTGGGTCATTTTATTAATTAAAACATTTACATCCTGCTCTCTATCTGAAGATCTCAGGGTAGTTTACAATATAATCAATTTAAAACAATAAATGATCACATTTTTTTTTAAAAATAAACCCTCAACATAAATAGCATAATAATTAAAAACCAGACATTTTAAAACCAGTTAAAACAATTTAAAATAGTGTATCTTAAGAACATATTCAAAATGACTTAAACAGACTAGGAAGGTGGGCCACGGCTAACAAAATGAAATTCAACACAGAAAAGTGTAAAGTACTGCACTTAGGGGGGAAAAATGAAATGCACAGATATAGGATGGCGGACATCTGGCTGAATGAAAGTACATGTGAAAAGGATCTAGGAGTCCAAGTAGACCACAAGTTGAACATGAGTCAAAGGTGTGATGCAGCAGCTAAAAAGGCCAATGTTATTTTAGGCTGCATCAATAGAAGTATAGTGTCTAGATCAAGGGAAGTAATAGTGCCACTCTATTCTGCTTTGGTCAGGCCCGACCTGGAATACTGTGTCCAGTTCTGGGCACCACAATTCAAAAAAGTTGTGGAGAAACTGGAGCATGTCCAAAGGAGGGCAACTAAGATGGTGAAGGGTCTGGAAACCATGCCCTATGAGGACCGCTTTAGGGATGTTTAGCCTGGAGAAGAGAAGGTTAAGAGGTGATACGATAGCCCTGTTTAAATATTTGAAGGGATGTCATATTGATGAGGGAGCAAGCTTGTTTTCTGCTGCTCCAGAGACTAGGACATGGAACAATGGATGCAAATTGCAGGGAAAGAGATTCCACCTCAACATTAGGAGAAACTTCCTGACAGTAAGGGCTGTTTGACAGTGGAACACACTCCCTTGAAAAGTGGTGGAGTCGCCTTCCTTAGAGGTCTTTAAGCAGAGGCTGGATGGCCATCTGTTGGGGATGTTTTGATTTGGAGTTCCTGCATGGCAGGGAGGTTGGACTGGATGGCCCTTGTAGTCTCTTCCAACTGTATGATTCTATGATTCTATATGTAGTCTGGGTAAAATCCATTAGGCCCAAAGTTTTAATAAGCCAGGGTCTGACTTGGTGCTGAAATGATACCAAAATTGGTGTCAATTTGGCCTCCAAGGGGAGGGTATTCTATAACTGGGGTGTCACTGTAAAAAAGGCCATTTTTAGACTATTTCTAATTTTGTTTTGTTTCTGTCATTTTTGACAGTCCATGTTGTACTTGAAAAGTCCTCCAGGGACAAAAAGCTGTCATGATGTACATCACATTTAAAAAGTCAAGTAGAGTGGGTTCTTGTTATCCACTAGCATTTGGTTCCAGGACCTCTGTGGATAATAAAATCTGTGGATGCTCAAGTCCCATTAAATGTAATGGCATAGTAAAATGATGACCCTTATATAAAATGGAAAATCAAGGTTTCTTACTTGGAATTTATACTTTTATCTTTTTAATATTTTCAAGCTGTGGATGAAGGAGGGCTGACTATACCATTAACTCTATTCCTTTTCCATCGAATGCACAAATTTCAAGAAACCCTATAAAATGTATCATTTATTAGATTTTGCTACTCCAGCTTCAGTATAAAGATACTAAACTCAGTTTTACATTTTGTTGTTGTTTTTTGTTGTTGAAATGCACTTGAAATATGCAAACTGAACAAAGATAATTTTGAATTCTGAAGTGAAAAAAATACACTGAAAATAAATAACACCCACTGTTTTTCAGTTAGATATCTCTTATGTCATACCCTTTACAGTTGTCTGAAGTTCATTTTGTTCTGAAAAATTAAGAATGTTAGACCACTATATCAGCATGTTATTGTCAACAATTTGCTAGGTCGCCAAAGGATAAAAACCAATATAGTTATTATTACAGCTTAACTTTTTTATAATTGCAAACTTAATGGGATAACACCCAGTCAGATTTCTGGACTTTCAGTTTCTTTTCCCATTACCTATTTTTAAAAAATATCTAATGCAGCAAGCGTGAGGAAA
Source organism: Urosaurus nigricauda (assembly GCA_034509955.1). NCBI lineage: Eukaryota > Metazoa > Chordata > Lepidosauria > Squamata > Phrynosomatidae > Urosaurus > Urosaurus nigricauda. The sequence continues at coordinate 350,270,411 of JAOEGL010000001.1, read as the reverse complement.
ATGGAGTCTCCCAAGGTCATTTTGAGTGCTCTGGCCTTGAAGTCAATTGAGTCATTTAATTTCATGTTTCTACCTCAACTCTAGATGTTTTAGGCCCAGTTCTGTTTAATTTTTGGTGGAGAAAAAATTACTCTCCTACACTGAAAACAGAATAGGGGAGCAGATTTTTGTGTAACTTTAAAAAATCCGAGGGTGTGGAGTGTGGTATGGTTACAATTCTCCAAGGTACATTAGGGAACCAATCCATCTTCTCCAACCCTGGAAGTTGTTCTAAGGTTTCTTAAACAGGGTTTCCAGGACTCATAGGGTTGCATGAGAAGTACACCAAGAGATTGTGATTAGGAAAAAACACTTTTTTTTCTTTTGTGACTTTTGTGACTTTTTTTGTGACTTTTGCTTGCTCCTAAGAAATGTATTACACAGCTCCAAATTTTAATTTTGGATTTATTTGGATTTATTCATTTAAAAAAGAAAGCAAGAAGATGGAATAAGCAATACCTTTTAGCAGCAGAGGAGAAAGTTTCTTTCCTAGCTATAGGCACAGAAGTACTATGGCTGGTTTTTCTGTTTCCTGCACTCCCGTTCGTGATGCAGGACATAGAGATAGCTTCACGGAGGCCTGGCTGACCTACAACAAATGCAGTTAGAATGTAATTTGCAGGAGTTTTCAAAACATCCATCAGACATTTAAATTGAGATTTATCCCATTTGAGATAGGAACTGATAGAACATGAAAAAAGATAAAAAGGCTACCCATCTGGTATATGCCTAGCTGGTTTGTCTGTCAACAACTGTACTCCAGCTGAATCCAACTAAAACAACCCTTTGAAGTATTTTGTTTAGTTTTGTTTAAACCAATAAACCATCATTTGGAATAACAGTTATAATTTCGAATGACTTTTTTCATTTTGTAGGGTGATTGTTTTTCCTGAATGTAAAACAAATATCACCTTTTCTTTCAAGTTTTAACCATTGTCCTGTATCTGCTACCAGTGTGTAACTGAAATAAAAACAAACGTGTGTATCACACCTCATACAAAATCACCTCTGGCATATATTAATGAAAACAGTAACTTGTTGATAAATCTTGGGATGTTTTGTATAACATTCTGAAATACAAAAAAAAAATGTTAACATTTAAAAGTTCTCTTTTTAACACCCTGTAAAATGAAACCGAGCTGCATTAGGTTGCCAGAAGTCCTCAGTTTGCAGAAATGCCTTATTCCAAAGAATATCTCTTATTCTAGGATCATTGGAGACAAAGAGAACAAGAGAAGTCTATTGTAATCCACACATCACTTTGTAGTACAGACCAATGTATATCTTCCCTAGGATAGTTTCTGTAAAGAAGACACAGTCTTCTGTAGAAGATGCTAGATCTCTCTTTCCCTATTAGGTGGAATTTGACCTTATTTCCTGTCAAGTGGACTTTGAATTATGGCAACCTTATCAATGGGAGACCACCAAGAGCCCCAGTCATCAGCTGCTCTGATCAGGTCTTGCAAACTGAAAGCTGTGGTTTCCTTAACTGAATACATCTTTCTGAAGTGCTGTCCTCCTCTTTTCCTATTGCCTTCTACTTTACCAAGTATTAGCAAACCTATTTTGGTAGTGTGAGTACGCTTCCGAATTGAATCAGATTGTGCTGCATCATTCCCAGAAATAGAGGCACCTCTATTTTAAATCACTCCAATGGCAAGTGTGAATGGCAACAGGGTTGAAATGCCATAGAGTGATTTGGGAATAAAAAACTTAGTGGGAACACCAATCTGGCATCACATCTCCATGGAGATCTGGATCTCCTTGGGACAAAAATGTAAGGTGACTTTCCCCATTACTTCTTCTCCAACAATTCTTGAGACCAAATAGAGCTATAAAAATAACTACATTACACTTACACCAGAAAAGGAATCAAATTACCCCACATTGAAGTAACAATAGTGTAAAATATTTGTATCTTTATCACTGCAAAAAAGATTAATTACAAATAACAAATTATTTGTTACAATTAACACTTGTAAAAATTATTTGTTACTAGTTACTCCTGTGTTCCACACAAATGCATAAATATTTCAAATGGTTCCATAACAGATGAACAGGAAGGCACATATGGAAGTGTTATTTTTTGTCTGTTATGTTATACTGATCACTTATCTCTTTATTTAGGGAGATGACAAGATTTAGTACATTTATATACAGGGCATTATAGCTCAAAAAGAAGTTTAAGAGTCAGTCACTGGAGTGATATTAGTAAGATAACTCACCAGCTCTGGCTCATATGCAGCTCAAATGGGCACAGGGAATACCATGCTGACTTCAATGCTGACTTTGTACAGTGCAGCTTAAGGGAACTCTGGCTACGTGCCACTGAGTACTATAAACTAAATGATTTCATAGATCCTTCTCTGGGAGTAGAAAGACAAAAACTACACCAGGGATTTTTCATTTGCTCTTGAACTGTAGGTGAACTCTCTTTCATTCTGCATTATCATAATAGATCAATACCTCAGAGGCTGCCTTCAAAGTAATTATATGGAGTCCTGAATGGGAGAGACTGAATTGTAACTGCTCTAAATTTCCTGTCAAACATTAAAAGGTTCCCATGGATGAGGTGTCTTCATATTTCATGCATATCTATAAATCTGGAGCTGAGACAGGTAGGCAGACATTTATTAGATGGCCAAAACTGAAATTAAATTAAATTAAAATAGATTTGATAAAGAGAAAAACCAGGGATGAGATAGGAAGGAACAGCAAAATGTTGCTTCATACAGGGGCATACCAGGAGTAACTGCTGGGGATCGAAGGCCCACCATTTTTCACCACTTCCCATTCTAATGATACTGGAAAACAACAAAAAATCACTTCCAGGGTTCTGAAAATGGAAATTTATACTTCCAGAAGCTCCCAGGGCAAATAATTCTCAGATTAAATGCCAATGGGGACAATCCAACATTTTGTTTTAGACCCTAACAGTGTTGGATTGTCCCCATTGACATTTAATCTGAGAATTATGTGCCCTGGGAGCTTCTGGAAGTATAAATTTCCATTTTTTTGCAGGGTGTTTTCCCCCAATGGGAAGAGTCTCTACTGATTACACAAAAGAACTTGGTGGGCCTCTTGAGACTTATAGGTCACACAATTTCCACTCCTCATATATACTATATTAATAGTATACTTATATTACTTACCTATATAGTATAAGATATACTGATCTATACCAACTATCTTAGTACTGTCATACCCTGAAAAAATGTATAAAAAAATAACTCCATGGGGACAAATTATCCTCAACTCTAGGTTTTATTTAGTAGCTCCACAGAAACCTACCGTAGGGTAATATAACACTTTTTCTTTATTACTAGCTTGTATTCTTTGTGTAAATCATCATTAGCCCATTTTTCAGTGCATAGACAGTAAGGATAAAAGACTAACATTATATCTGTATCTTTCACATGCAGACAATCCATCCATCATGTGAAGGCTGATTTTTCAAGGCAACGCTTGGTGTGCTTTCCCTTCTCCAAGGAATTAGGATTAAGATTAAATAATAAATCATTAAGATGAAAGGGAAATCTTAATAATACAGTCAAAATAAAAGATGTAAACTTTCCTCCCCTCTACCCTCTGCAGACCAATCATCAACTACCCAGAATGTCAGTATGGAGATCCTTTAGTAAACCACCCTGGATATAGGATTGAAGGTCAGTATACAAATACATAAAAGAAATAAACATTCCTTCACTGCCTGAGAGGTAGGGCCTTTACTGTAACTGAGAAGCTAAAGAATTGTCTCCTCTTATGAAGCTTAGTGTTACTTTTGCCATTTCTGTAGGGACTGTAACATTTATTTTGAAATTTGTTTTGTTGCTGAACATTGTCTGCCACAGTATCTTCCTGTTTTTATTGTAGTTTTCATTGTATTTTTAGATCCTGGCTGTTTAAAAATTTATGCGAAGTACCTTGAACTTTGTTTGAAAGCTATACAAACGGAATGTTGCAATTCTGGTCAACATTCATCTGATCTTCCCTGGCAGATGCAAGGTACAAAGAAGTGCAGAGAAGGCATTTCAACTTGGGTCTAAACTGCACTGCAAAAGTAATGCAGTTTGACACCACTTTAACTGCTATGGCTGAATGCTATGGAACCCTGCAATTGGCAGTTTGTTATTACACTGACAGAGAAGCCTAAATATTTTACGAAACTACAAATCTCAGAATTCCATAGTACACGGAACCTCCACATTCACTTGGGTTAAGGGCATAGGACCCCTGTGAAAGTGGAAAAATGCAAATAAGAAAACACTATTTTTTTTAACCTGCGAGAATATTAGTAGTAGTAGTAATAATAATAATAATAATAATTATTATTATTATTTCTTTCCTGCCCCTCTGTCAGAACAATCGAGGCGGGGTACAACAAAATTAAAACAATTACAGTTAAAATGGTTCAAAAATCCCATCTCCAACCTCCCACTCCTTAAAACAGAATTAAACTAGAGGAAATTAAAATCAAGTTACTTATCGCATAAAAATAAAACAAACATATTACACATATTAAAGTGCTGGCCACAGCATAGGGCAACATCAGGGTGTAGGGGGCCAGGGAATAGGCTGGAAGATTTTAGGAGCCGGGAGGATTATACAGTTTCTGGGAGGGCCTGAACACTTGTCTAGGAATCTCTAGGGCAATTCTATGGTCAAGGTCTGCCAGATGTTGATTATGGAATTGCACTGGAGGACCTACAAATGGCTAGAGAAGTGTTCTATCTAGGAATCTCTAGTATGACTTTGGCAGACACTGGCAAGAGAGTAACCTACAGATTCCTAGAGAAGACCTAGAGATTCCTATAGAGACCATACTAATCAAATATGTGAATTATCAAACCCACAAAAGTCAAATTCACAAATGTGGAGGGCCAACTGTATTCAGCCATGGCATTATTTCTGCAGAGCAGATTAAATTTTGGACTCCTATGTTTTCATTCTTTCCTCCTCCCTTCTGCAGGCTTTTATGAAAATGTCATACTGCTCAAAAGGATTCCCTAACTCCCACAAAGCCTACAGAGGTCTTCAGAGGTAAAGGCAGGGAGTAATGCCCCATTGTATAATCAGAATCCATGGATAAGAAGAAACACTATGATGCTATCACTGTAGTAAACAAAGTAGAACTGAGAAAATGAATGGCATTGGTGAGCCTGCATATTATAGGGGGAGGACATGACTACTTCAAAAAGTCTCATATCTAGAAGAGTCTGAAGAACGTCTTTGCACAGGCACAAACCAACATGTGTGATGTACAGAGATCACAAAGAAGAAAATGTTACCTCTGTAGTGGACAAAGGAGAACTGAAACAAGAGTGCCTCAGACCTGTGCCCTAGACAGGAGGAGTGGCTAGATTACTACCAAAACCTCATCTATCTGGAAAGTTTGGAAAGATGGCTCAATGAAAGCACAGAACCAGATATATGATGCACAGGCCATAATGGAAAAGTTATTTGTGGACTACACTTCCCATATTCCTAGTGTCCAAACTTCTCCAATCTCTGTCCTTTTGTCAGTGCCATCAACACAGAAAAACATGTCATTTGTTAGCAATAGACTAGGTCACGATGTCAGCCTAACGATGTTCCCGTGATATTTATTTCCATGAATTACTATAGCTCCCTCTTTGAATGGAGCAACTGTAGGGGCCATCTGTAAGTGGCCAAATAGTACTTCATTATCTGAAATAACTCAGGCTAAATCTTGTAATATTCTTGTGCTTTGTATACATCCAACTGGCCAATATTATGCTGCATGTTAATAACCTCCATAAAGCTGCCTGAGCCATTTCAGTTTGAGCAGCACTCAGCTTTATCTTTTGGCTCAGGACAGGCCCCAGATGTGAACTGAATGTAAAATGAGATCTTGTGTACGGGTGTTGAGGATTAGAGCCAAACTACTGGAGATCAAAGTAGTAAAAATGTCTCCCGCAGATAATGGATTCCATCTCCATTCTGATAATTCTCACAGAATAATATCTGCAATACTCAAGAGAGACCATTCATTAAAATCTGTCAAGTATAAAAGAGTGTGAATAAAAGATAACATAGTTTTAGACAAAGCCTTCCATAAACCTCTATGTTTCTTTCACAGGCACATAATCAAAAAAGAGAAGTGGCCTTTATTAGTAAAACTGGAAAAAGATGAAGGCATTTTTTTTTTCTAAAAATGCATTAACAAGGGCATTGATTATGCGGACCGTATAAAGTCTGGTGCTTTTAGAATTCTTTAAAAATGCAGATCAGACACAAGTACTGTTGAGGTGGTACAAAACTTGTGATATATCTGATCAAACAAAGGGCAGAGTTCATGTTAGCCTTTCTGTGGCTACAGTGGTAAAAAATATTTTTTGCATGTTTTCCACCACTGCAGGGTCTCCTCACTCTGCGGCTAGAATTTTTAAAAACAGGGGACTCTTACATCTGTGCCTGCAAGGATTGTTTGCCAAAGCCATCTGAATCATCTGCTAGGCACTTTGTGGATGAAGTTGCACAGATCCATTCCAAATTAGATGCTGCCACTGGGAGAGTACCAGCAGATGCACATTTATTCCTGCTTTTCTAGTTAAGACTGGAAAGGTTTCAATTTCGGCAGCCTGAGGATATGACAGGATTATTGGACAATGAGGCCAACTACATGTGTACTTGCCTGTTGTTCCAACTTGCAAATAAGAGCAGCCAGAAAAAGGCTAGCTGAGAGAGTGGTGTGAATCGTGTATGGCCTTCAGTATGGTTGCAGAATATCCCCCCCCCCCTTATTAAAGATTTTTAATACAATACAAACTTTTTAATCTCCCTCAGCCCACTCACACTTCCCAAATATTGTTCTTTCCAACTTTTCCTGATGATTCAATGTATAAAAGATTACTATCTTATAGTCCATCACTTTGGAAGCTCTGGCAAGCTGAGAAGCAATTTAACAACACCAGCTGATTGAGAGAGAGAGAGAGAGAGAGAGAGAGAGAGAGAGAGAATGAGACAGAGAGAGATCAGTCCCCATTTTCATTCTACAAATTTAGATTCTGAGGCACACTGTTCAAGCAAATAGTAGCCTTCCAGTCTAGACATTAATTGGATAGAACAGGATTACTTAGAATAGTGTCTGGTAAACATGATCCTCCAGATGTTTAATAATAATAATAATAATAATAATAATAATAATAATAGTTTATTTATAGCCCGCTCCTCTGTTCATACACTCGGAGCGGGGTACAAGTAAAAAAAAACATAGATTAAAACAATCCCATGACCCGTTTCCAAACCTCCCACCCCTTAAAAATAGATTAAACCGGCAGTGATTAAAACAGTAATTATTTAAAAACATGTTTTGCAATGTAACTTCCACAGCTCCATGCTGGAGAACCACAGCTGCCTATTGGTGATTTAGAACCATTTCAATCTGGCTTTAGGCCTGCTTTTGGGATTAAAACAGCCTTCGGTGGAGAATCTATGCCTGAAACTGGCCACAGTGAATATATTCTTGTAGGTTCTGCAGAACTTCTCAGCAAGTGTCAAAAGCATTTGACACTAATATTCTCATGGGACAGTACAAGCTATCGGTGTAATACTCATTCCTGGAGTGCCAGTATCAGACAGTACTACTCTGATTCTTCTGGTCAGTACCATGCCTGTGGTATGCAACATATGGGTTTCCAGATGTTGCTGGACTACAGGTACCAGCATTTGTAACCACTGGCTGTCATAAGTCATCTTGTGGAATCCAAGAAATCTGATGCAGAGAAGTCAGATCTGGAAAGGTCTCTGGATTCATATGACAATTTCTTCCCAGAATAGGGGCATTTTTTGCAGATACAACTGATTAAGACCTTCAGTGAGATGGGTCCTCAGCTTGAATTGACAGAAACTGAAAAGAAACCCCATAATTTGCAGCATGTTGACAAGAAAAGCAGCAGCATCGAAACAGTCAATGCCTCGTGAAGAAGGAGAAGCTTAATGGAAATGTGCCAAGGAATTACCAAAGGGCCAGTGTGATCAGAAACAATTTTATGGCACACAACAACAACAACAACAACAACAACAACACAACTAACTACTTGGTATTACGAGATCAGGTAATACTACAATGGACCCTTCCCTTATTTCAGGGATCCATTCTGGATCCTGCTGCATAAGGGGAATGCTGTATATGCTGAAACCTCATTGAAAACAACGGGGCATGTGCTTGTGGCACCACACCTCATATGTTTTATTGACTCGCAGCTTCAGCATAAGCTTGAAGCCATGTACAGTCTGCCTGCGTACAGTGCGGGTGCACTGTATAAATGCTAGATATTACTATAAATCTCCCAGCAGCTGCAGGAAATTCTTGCTCTATATAACAGTTTCTTCTACCTGTCTTTCAATGTAATTCCTGGCTTTATTTGGATTTTTTCCTTTTGGCTTTCACTATTGTGATACTGGCTTCATGTGACTGAGTTTAGAAGGGCAGATACCTTGCAACTGCACTTATCTTCATTCTGTTGAATTTCCTAAATTATCTTTGTATGACCTAGACTGGCTTAATTCACTTGTACCATCTGCTTCCTACAATCTCCCTTCCTTGAAACTTGCCATCCCTAGGAATAGGACAGTAGTAAAGGTATGATTTTTGTACACAAAAAAGTATATGCTTCAGGAAATACCCCAGAAATGGTGGTATTTGTATGAACTAAATGTTTTTCATTTTAAAAATCCACTGGTTTCCAGAAGCAGATTTTTTTTGTGTGTGCAAAACTCAAACATTTAATACAAAAATCCCACACATATTTCTGCAGAGAATAATTTTTGGATCCAGTAAGAATTTTAAATGAAAACATATTTTTCATTTTTAAAAAGTTTCCAGAAACACATGTGGATTTTTGGTATGTGCAAAAAGTTCATGCTTTAAAAAAACCCATGTGCATTTCTGAAATCAGGATGTTTTGTAAGAAAATTCCACTTTTTTTCTTTTTAATGTTTTCTTAAAAACACATGCACATCTGAACAGACTGATTTTTGCCACAATTCAGTATGTGTAAATACCATTCAAAAACTTCACGTTCAGAAATATTCATTATCTAAAAGGTAAAGGTAAAGGTAGTCCTTTGACATGAATGTCTAGTTGTAACCGACTGTAGTGGGTGGTGCTCATCTCCATTACTAAGCTAAAGAGCCAATGTTGTCTAAGGACTGCTCTGGTGGTCATGTGGCCAGCATGACTGCACCAAATGCTGTTACCTTCCCAACAAAGTGGTACCTATTCATCTACTTGCATTTGCATGCTTTCAAACTGATAGGTTGTCAGAAGCTGGGACTAGTGACAGAAGCTCACCACATTATATAGCACTTGGGCCTCAAACTGAGAACCATTTGAATAGGTGTCTTAATCACTAAGCCACTGCATCCCTCCTATTCCATATCTGCATGGGGTGAAAGCTATAAATTGCATTCTTACTTTGTACCCAAATTTCAACAATCAGAGTGGGGTACAACAGGACAATCCAGTCACCCAGTACCCAACCTTCCACCCCTTAAAACTGAATTAAACTAAGCAGTAGTTAAAACCAGCGAAAAGATAAAAGTAATACAATACAATACATCATAAAAAACAACAATTCCTTGAACATCATGGCCAAGTGTCAGGGACATAGTGTTAGGGAAGGGAAGACCCAGTCAGCAAGATTTCTAGTTTTGGAGCCAGGAAGTTAGGAAGCTTCTGGGAAGGCCTGTCGGAAGAGATGCGTCTTTAAAGCTTTTTAAAAGCAACCAAGGGATGTCATAAGACGCATCTCATCATGCAGGCCATTCCACAGCTTGGGGGTGATAGCTGAAAAGGCCCTCTGGGAGATCTGCATCAGCCTGGTCTTCATGGGCTTCAGCAGATTCATCCCAGAGGACCGAAGTGTGAGCGCGGGGGGGGGGGGGGGGCTTTATACGAAATGCATGTGAACTGCAGATGGTGAGAATAAATTGGGAGTGGAACCACAGGTCTGGTACAGAGCTACTAAAGAAAACTTTGACCCATACAGGCCTCTTAAATTTAGGCTCTCTGGATGTGTTGGACCACAGTTACATTATCCCAAGTCAGCTAACCATGCAGAATGTTATATAGTAGTGATGGCAAATCTTTTTTGGTTCTGCTCCCTGGGGGCAGGGCTGTGAGCAGGACTTCAGCCCTCCAGAAGCTTCTCCCTCCGCCCTTTCCCTGGCTTTTAGCTGTCTCTGAGAGACAGCTAGAAGCCGGGGAGGGTTTGGGAGGGAGGGCGACGGACGCACACCATTCCTCCTCCTCCTCCTCCTGCCCTTCTCCCAGCCTCCAGCTGTCTCTGAAAGACAGATGTGGGTCAGGCAGGGCCCATGGGGGGGGGAAGAGGAGTGGGCATGCACCCATTCCTCCTCCCCCTAGACCCTTCTTGACCCACAGCTATCCCTGGGCAGGCAGCTGGGGGGTCAGGAAGGGCCCATGGGGGGAGGAGAAGTGGGCATGTGGCCGTTTCTCCTCCCTCTGGACATTTCCTGACCCACAGCTGTCCCTGGGGAGGCAGCTGTTGGTCAGGCAGGGCACATGGGGGAGAGGAGTGTGCATGCAACCGTCCCTTCTCCTCCAGACCCTTCCTGACCCACAGCTGTTCCTCCGAAGGCAGCTGTGGGTCAGACAGGGCCCATGGGGGTGGGGAGGAGGAATGGGCACACACTTGCCTGTTCCTTTCTCTCCCTGGCCCATTCCAGATGAAATAGTGTCATGTGTCACCCGTGGCACATGTGCCATAAGTTTGCCATCATGGTTATATAATATAATCTTAGCACCTTATGGCCATATACTAAGTTACTGATTTGAAAAGGAAGTATTCTCTGGTTGCAAATTTGGTGTCCTATTGTTCAGTTCTCTAAGCATATTTGTCAGTTTAAAATATATTTTGAAACACTACTGTATACCATCAATCTATGAGACATATACATACAGACCCTGGGCAGGAAAGGAAAGACATAATGAGATTCCTTAATGAACAATTTCTGCATATCAGGCTCAGTTTTATAGTTATTACACTTTGTATTTCCCTTTCTTAATATTTCTAATTACATGAAATCCATGAATACAATGTATTTTGTCTCCAGGTCAGAACTCTGTAGTGACAGAGAAGATTAAAATATCTATCTTTGGCTCCCTTTGTAAGACATGTTTTGGCACCTGATCGATGTGTGAGTGAGCTTATATTAATTTTGCCTCCAGTGTTGTATATGGCTCATTCCCCTGCACATGAAGCACAGATATCTGCAGTGAGAAAGCAATATACCGTATATACACAATGATAAGTCAACCTCATGTATAAGTTGAGGGCAGCTTTTGAGGCCAAAATTATGGATTTTGATATGCCCTGTTGATAAATGAAAGGTAATAGTTAGGGGTATGTAACAAAGGATGTAAAGGATGAAGCAAAGGAAAGTCATGACAAAAAATTCTGGCAGGCCTTTTTGTTCTCACCCTAACGGTTGGATGTATAAGAGGGAACTAGGGTAAATCATTGCAACATGTGGAGGAGGTGGTCAGGCACTGGTGGGACTAAGGAAATGGCAAAAAGGATGTGAAGGCAAAGCAAATAAAATGGCAATTACATTAGAAGTGATTACAGCTTTTAAATTTAATGTGATAACTTTACCTGATTTTAACACAGAAAAGCTGACAGACATACACAAGTGTGTATTCAGATACTTCAATGCCCAATTCCTCTTGGCACTCCTTTAAAGGTGAAACTCAGAAGAACTGCCACCAGCATCATTTCCCTGCCCAGTGGCACTGTGGCGAACAAAGTAGGAGGGATCAGGGTTTCTTTTAGGTACATTGGGACGGACTAAGCTCTCGACTTTTTACATACTTAGAGAAGGGGAGGGTTCCTTTTTATTTATTAAAGTAAAAATACAGTACTTACATTGACCTGTGGATAAATCAACCTAGTTTTTTTGAGTCAATTTTTTGAATGACATATACAGTTGTCCCCCGGGATACGAATCCCCCGCCTAACGAAAACCCCGGGATACGAAAGAGGCTGAAAAACTGGCCAGAAACCTGGACTGAGAGAGTGTTCATAGTGCATTGCCTTGCAGTTTCAAAGGTTTCTGGAGTTCTGTTCTGCTTCCAATGTGTCCTTGGCCCTTGGAAAGGCCTGTGCATTGAATGGCTCTGGCAACTTTGGTTCTTTGGTGCTTTGCAAATTGGGCTGAGAGAGTGTTCATAGTGCATTGCCTTGCAGTTTCAAAGGTTTCTGGGGTTCTGTTCTGCTTCCAATGTGTCCTTGGCCCTTGGAAAGGCCTGTGCATTGAATGGCTTTGGCAACTTTGGTTCTTTGTTTGTTTGCAAATTGGGCTGAGACAGTGTTCAGAGTGCATTGCCTTGCAGTTTCAAAGGTTTCTGGGGTTCTGTTCTGCTTCCAATGTGTCCTTGGCCCTTGGAAAGGCCTGTGCATTGAATGGCTTTGGCAACTTTGGTTCTTTGTTTGTTTGCAAATTGGGCTGAGACAGTGTTCAGAGTGCATTGCCTTGCAGTTTCAAAGGTTTCTGGGGTTCTGTTCTGCTTCCAATGTGTCCTTGGCCCTTGGAAAGGCCTGTGCATTGAATGGCTCTGGCAACTTTGGTTCTTTGGTGCTTTGCAAATTGGGCTGAGACAGTGTTCAGAGTGCATTGCCTTGCAGTTTCAAAGGTTTCTGGGGTTCTGTTCTGCTTCCAATGTGTCCTTGGCCCTTGGAAAGGCCTGTGCATTGAATGGCTTTGGCAACTTTGGTTCTTTGGTTCTTTGCAAATTGGGCTGAGACACTGTTCAGAGTGCATTGCCTTGCAGTTTCAAAGGTTTCTGGGGTTCTGTTCTGCTTCCAATGTGTCCTTGGCCCTTGGAAAGGCCTGTGCATTGAATGGCTTTGGCAACTTTGGTTCTTTGGTGCTTTGCAAATTGGGCTGAGAGAGTGTTCAGAGTGCATTGCCTTGCAGTTTCAAAGGTTTCTGGGGTTCTGTTCTGCTTCCAATGTGTCCATGGGCCTTTTAAAGGCCTGTGCATTGAATGGCTTTGGCAACTTTGGTTCTTTGGTGCTTTGCAAATTGGGCTGAGACAGTGTTCAGAGTGCATTGCCTTGCAGTTTCAAAGGTTTCTGGGGTTCTGTTCTGCTTCCAATGTGTCCTTGGCCCTTGGAAAGGCCTGTGCATTGAATGGCTTTGGCAACTTTGGTTCTTTGGTGCTTTGCAAATTGGGCTGAGAGAGTGTTCAGAGTGCATTGCCTTGCAGTTTCATAGGTTTCTGGGGTTCTATTCTGCTTCCAATGTGTCCATGGGCCTTTTAAAGGCCTGTGCATTGAATGGCTTTGGCAACTTTGGTTCTTTGGTGCTTTGCAAATTGGGCTGAGACAGTGTTCAGAGTGCATTGCCTTGCAGTTTCAAAGGTTTCTGGGGTTCTGTTCTGCTTCCAATGTGTCCTTGGCCCTTGGAAAGGCCTGTGCATTGAATGGCTTTGGCAACTTTGGTTCTTTGGTTCTTTGCAAATCTTTTTTTTTATTCTTTAGATTGGCCCTGCAAGTCATTCTTAACTTCTTTAGTGCCTTAGGCAAGTTTCTATTAGAGTGTATTGTAGGGTACTTAAGGAAATAGTCCTCTATTGTAACCTTCCATTGACTTGCAGGGTCAATCTGGGGTCATGGAACGGATTAGTCATTTTCAATGGGAAATAGGCTCCGGGTTACGAAATTTTCGGCTTACGAAAAAGGTGCTGGAACGAATTAATTTCGTAACCCGGGGGACCACTGTATCTAGTAAATATGAAGATATCCACACTGCTCCAAGTGCAAAGGTGTGCAAAAGGTTCCACACTGCATATACTGTATGGGCAAAGACTTCCATGTGCAGATGCTGTAGGTACAACATCTGGAGACAGGGACAAGATATGCAACATCAGAAAAATCTCACAGATTGATGCAGTTAAGTAAGCGTTTTTTATGAGCAAGGCTTATTGCCAAGTCTATTATGCTTCTAGAAGCAGCAATGTACTTCCTAACACCCCATCTACACATGAATAAACATTTGACTAACCAGTCATTTCTCTCAATAACTCTGTTTGCACCACAAAATGTGTCTAGTTGTTTATCAGGACAACCTTGCCTTATCTATGTATTTTCTAGCCACAGAACCATTCATGCAGAATTTCCTAATAGCTCTTAATCACTACAAAAAGTAACAATAATTATTATAATAAATTATTATAATACGTATATAGTACAATTTATATCTTACTACTAATATATTCAGAGACATATTACAACAAAAAGAAAGCAGAATTGTTTTAAAAGTGGAGAAATGGAAATAGTAAGGGAGCGCTAATGAAAAGTATTTCCCTTTTTTTGAATATTCTGGGCAATGTCCAAAGCATCTGGTACACATACACCATAGAGAGGTGTGATCTCTCACTTTAGACACCATGAAAAGAACAGAAAGATAAGCACTATTTTCTCCTTTATTCCTGTGAATATGTCTAAAACTGTACCTCTTCCTTTATTTATGTCAATATACTCAGTACCATCTAAACAACTAAATAATGTGTTGCTGCAGTTGAAAATAAAACATGTTCCTTCAAATTTTCCATCTCAAGGGCCACATGCACTGGGAAGCTTAAAAAGCTTGCTAAGCCAATATATGAACATCAGAGAAATATATTCACAAAATGTCCTTGTACATTCTTTAGCGTAACTATAGAAATGATAGAGAACTCGCAAAAAATTCCATCAGGGATTTTTTTCAATTAAATTTTTTCAGATTTTACAGTTAATGCCAAAGGGTATTTAGCAAGTAGGGGAAATCAAAGATGAAACTCTTGGCAATGACGAACACAAAGGTTTTCATAAGCCATGGTTTATTAATTCATGTGTAGGCTTGAGAATACCATCTGTCTCACTCCATCTTTCCTTTGTTGGCTTTCAGCATTTTCTGCAAGACTGGTTCAGGTTCTCCCTATGAGTCCTTCCAGATGAGGAAAAATAAAAATCGGTGAAAGTGACAGGTTTTGCTCCTGTAGAAACTGATTTTATTTTTTCTATTATTATTATTATTATTATTATTATTATTATTATTATTATTATCCCACTCTTCAGCCAAGGCTATCAGAGTGGCTTACATTTTGTTAATTAGACATTTCCCTGCCCTCAGGCTTACAATCTAAAAAGACACGACACAAAAGGAGAAGGGAATGGTGGTGGGGAAGGAGGAAAGTCCAGCAGACCTTCTTTCCCTCAGAAGCCTGGACCACGGCAGATGGACTGGAGGGAGGGCTCTTCTTTTCAGGCAAGGTCTGTTGGAGTTGGCTTGCTTTTCTCTCCCTCAAGATGGTGGATGGAAACGCTCTTCTTCCCTTCAGGCAAGGCCTGTTGGAGCTGGCTTGCACCTTTCTCTCCTTCAAGATGGTGGATGGAGGGCAGGCCCTTCTTTTCAAGCAAGGCCTGTTGGAGCTGGCTTATCTACATTTTTGTTATCTACATGGTACTTTCTTCCCCCGAACTATTTTCTGGGAGCACTTGGCATTTCCCAAGACTTTTTTCACAACTTCCCTAAGTAGGTTTAAGTGAACATAGTACTTTTTGAAATGAAATTCATCTGAACTTGTCTCTGTGTTTATACTATTTCAGAAGCAGTATAAACGTGGCTGCCACCAGTAAACACATCTATTTTTTCTGGGGCACAGATTGAGCTGAGATCAAGTGGAGAAAAGGAATGTTGGCTCTAAAGCAAAATGATTCTAATGCTGAATTAATGTGATACTCTTAAGGGTTACCATGTTTTGAAAAGCCAAAGACAGGATGCTCTGAATGACTGACTACTTCAAATCACCAATCACACTGACAACTATGGCTTTAAATACCCCTCTATATAATCAGTGACAACTGCTACTAGACATATTCCTAAACTTATTTGTATTTAAATAGAGTGGGCCTCTGGTATCCATGGGGGATCCAAATCTGCATATGTTCAAGTCCTATAGACCTCAATGGTGGTGTGGCTGCATGGCCGCGTCACCATTGAAGACAGTAGCACTTTGCCCCCTCCCTGATGCCAGCCTCTCCATTCTCACTGCAGCAGACAGCAGAGGGGTACCTCTTCTTCCTCCTCTTCCCTGCCTCCTCCTCGTCCTCCTCCTCCTCCTCCTCTTCTTCACCTGTCGCTGCTGTGGTAGCTCTTCCTCCTCCTCCTCCTCCTTCTCTTTCCCGCCCCCTCCTCCTTCCTCCTCTTCCTCCTCCTATCCTCCTCCTCCACTTCTTACCCATCGCCGCTGCTGTGACTCTTCCTCTTCCTCCTCTTCCCTCACATTCTCTGCCTTCCTCCTCCTCCTCTTCCTTCTCATCTTCCCTCACCTTCTCTGCCTTCCTCCTCTTCCCCTTCTGTCATGCTTGTCCTCCTCCTCCTGATCTTCCTCCTCTTCTCTGCTTTTCCTGCTCCTCCTCTACCCCACATCCTCCACTTTCTCCTCCTCCTCTTACCCCCCTCTGCTGCCCTGCTGCCGCTCAGTCCTCCTTTTCTTCCTCCTCCTCCTAACTCTTCTCTGGTCTTCCTCATTCTTGTTCTCCTTCCTGCTCCTCCTTCTCCTCTGCCAATGCCCCAATGCACCCCCCCAGTAGGCTTGCCATCCACATATGCAAATCTGCATATACAGAGGGTGGACTGTAACAACAATTTTGCCTTCCCTTTCTCTTTGCGAAGCCACCTCACCACTTTGCCAAGCAATCATTGCCCCATGAGGCTGGAGGCTCAGGCAGCTCACCATTTCCCTCTGAGTCTGTTTCCCTTCTCTCACCCACCCTCTGCCGACCCAGTGTCTTTCTCTCTCTGTGAGCACCCAGTTGAACCTCTGTCCCTTTCCATAGCAGAGCTCACAATAGAGCTGTTAAAATCGTGATGAGGTATCAGAGGACAGGAGGCAAAGCAGAATTTGACATTTTTAACAAATCACTGGTCATTTTAAAAATCTGCCCAGACAGAAACTTTAGCTCTGAAATAGAAGACATTCCTGAAAAAAGGAGGTCATATGCTAACCCTACTAAACCACATTAGCAGTTATTGCTTATAATACCCGGACAATAACTTAAAAGGGTTCAGTGGAAACTGGTGAAAATCAATTTCTGAAAACTTCAGCAACACTGGGTGTGATACCTGATCACTTGATCAGTGGGAGGGAGGGAAGGAAACCCAGCATATTTCAAGAAAAAGGCTGGATGAAACTTGTGAATAAATAGGTATGATTACAAAAAACAACAACAGGTATGATCAAAACAAAAACAGCTGAAAACTCTTGAGGCTTCTAGAACTACCACCTGGAGGTGCCCTAAAATGAAGATCATCTCTATCACTCACCAATGTTACTTTCTATGCCCCAGTAAATGATGATTAAAGCAGATAAGAACAACAACTGCAACAAGAAAATGAGAAACAGCTTTACACAGCATAATTTGCAAATGCACACAAATCTCTGCTTTAGAAAACAACAACACAAAAATTAATCCAAGTTACTTGCCAAGATAGCCCTGTAAAACTTCTATAGAACTTTTCACCCAGTACATACAGCAGGTTAAATCATGGTTTATTGATAGCATAATTTCCATGTGGCTACCAAAGCTCTATAAAGCATCCAAATGTAAACTGAGCTCATTACTTCTGTAACACAATTCCATCCAGCTGTGGCACACATTTCCAGTTCTTGGGCTTATACTGGAAACAGATAACATATCACATTCTGATGTTCTCATATTCCACACACAGATACACACACATGCATCTTTTTTTTTAACCATTAGGGACAGTATGTGTGTCAAATCACATCTTTGTGTCCATTTTGCAAGGGAGTATGATTTGCTTATCTTTCTCAAGGGGCATATGGATTTACACAGGCTTTCATTTGGGAAGCATCATCTTCAGAGGATGCCAGTAGGTTTCATGTTGGCCTTCAAATGCATACTTTACTGATCCTGTCTCTAAATTGTGCCTTTTATGCTATGGACACGTCTGTTGGCCTAGAGAGACTGCAATCTTAGATTTTTGACATCCCCATGAGGTCCTAATGCATTTTCCAGACACTAGCCCTTATGTAATCATTCTTGCTGGCAGCTATAATTGCCATGCTATACACAGACCCCATAACAATTTCACTTTAGGGTCACCATAAATTGGAAATGACTTGAAGACACACTACAGCAACATGCTTTTCCAGCTTCTCTGATGTTTCAGGAATGGTTTGCCTCAATACAACTGTGCTAGTATCAGCTAGAGTAGACCCATTCAACCAAATCCTGAATAGTGAATTGATACTTATGCAAAAGCACTGGTTCACTGGTTTCTAGTTGGCACCAGTAATTGCATCCTGGTCTTTCTTTCTTCCCCCACCTCGCCCCCACCCCAATGCTATATGTCAATATTTTTTTTATTTTTTTATTTTATTATAATATGCAAACACAAGTGTACATACAAAAACATTATGTCGTTTACAAATTGAAACAAAAACAATCCACTAAAATTCCAAATCTAACTCAATCACCTTCCAAATAATCACCCGACCTATCCCACTTAACATACTAAACACATTAAACACACAATAACATACAAAACACATTAAACACACAATAATACAATATATACAAAAGGTTAATCTGTAATTACAAACAATTGAATTATTTCTTATCTTCCTAACAATTGTATTACCTTCTATATCTAATGTAACAATGTGTTCCTTCCTTAAATTCCAGTTTTACCTTAAATCGTTATTCCAGTTTTGTCATATTCCTGTTATTGTCTACCTATCTATCAACTAAAATAAAGTCCATATGTATAGTTCTTCCCGAACTATACTTTTCTTTGAAATTATTATAGAATAAACTATCTATTTTTGTATATTATATAAATTGAGACATCTCCACTCTTCCTCATAGCTTTCTTTTGTTTTCCCCTTTAGTAATGCCGAAACAATATCCATATTTTTAGCCTCATGTAATCTCAGCAACCACTCTTCATTTGTGGGTGTTTCTGTTTTTTTCCACCTCTGTGCATAAAGTATTCTAGCTATTGTCACCATGTACAGTAATATTCTTTTATACTTTGTGTTTGCCAAACTACTTGTCATATTAAGCAAAAATAGAGTTGGCTCTAAAGATATAGACACTTTAAGTATATCTTGAATCAGACTACTAATCCTCTTCCAGTATTCTAACGCTTTAGGGCATTTCCACCACATATGGTAAAAATTACCCTCTGGTTTCCCGCACTTCCAGCATTTTATATTACCTGTTTTATAAATTTTATGTAACTTCTGAGGAGTTAAATACCACCGATGGAACATCTTGATATAATTTTCCTCATAGTTCTGACATAATGTAAATTTATTCGTTTCTTTCCAAGATTTTTCCCACTGTTCCAAATGAATAGTTTTATTTATGTCTATCGCCCATTTAATCATATTATGTTTAACTGATTCGTTTTCAAGATCTCTTCCTTTCAATAATTTATATATTTTTGCTATATGTTTATTTTGTCCATCAAAAATTATTTTATCTATCTCATTTTTTTCCTTCGTGAATCCCAATGTTTTCTTATCCTTTTTGAACTGTTCATTTATTTGGTTATATAAGAACCAGTCTTTCTTATTTTCCATTCCAGAAATATGTTCTAATGGTTGCATATACCAATTCCCCATTATGTCTGTTTTTATTAAATCTTGATATTTTATCCAAGCTTCTCCCTTTGCTTTAGTTCTTCCATAGTAAGCTTCTTGTATAGATACCCATAGTGGGATTTTATTGTAATATTGATGTTTTATTTTACTCCATACCAATAACAATGATCTTCTAATTACATGATGATTAAATATTTTATTTTCTTTCAGTTTACTAAACCACATATAGGCATGAAATCCCAAGCTTATATTGGAACCTTCTATTTTTTAATAAATTTTCATTAGTTAAAGTAATCCATTCCTCCAGCCAATTAATACATGCTGAATAATAAAATAATTTCAAGTTTGGCAGATTACATCCTCCTTTTTGTCTATCCTCTGTCAATATTCTCCAACTTGTTCTTGCTTTGTTACCTTGCCATAAAAATTTGGACAGATCCTTTTGCCACTGATTAAAGCATTTTTCATTAGAGATAATCGGAATATTCGAAAATAAAAATATCATCTTTGGTAATACATGTTGCTGAATTATAGCTATCCTCCCCAGAAAAGAAAAAATTAGTTTTGACCATTTTTGCAAATCCTTTTTTATTTCTGTCCATACCTTATTATAGTTATTATTAAACAAGTCTATATTTCTTTTAGATATGTTTATTCCCAAATATCTAACTTTGTTAACAATATTAAACCTTGAGATGGACTTTAATTCTAATTCTTCTGGCTTTGTTAGATTTTTTGTAAGAATAGATGTTTTTTCTGTATTTATTTTAAAACCCGATACTTCTCCGTACTCATTGATGTTATTTATAAGAGTTTGTATAGACTTCATTGGATCCTCTAGAAAAAAATAATGTCGTCTGCAAAAGCTTTCATTTTGGTGTTTGATCCTTTAATTTTAACTCCTTGTATATTTGGCTCTTCTCTTATTTTGTTGTTCATTATTTCTAGAGTAAGTATGAACAATAACGGTGATAGGGGACATCCCTGCCTTGTACCTCTTTGAATATCAATATTTTTGGATTTCTCTTGATTTATTAATAATTGTGCTTTCTGGTCTTTATATATTGCTTTGATCCAATTTATAAATTTCGATCCCATCTGCCTCTTATCTATCAGTTCTATTAAAAAATTCCAGTTGACTCTGTCGAAAGTATACACGCTAATTTCTTTTCATTATAATATTATAATATTATTGTTCTTATGTTGTTTTTCATTTGTCTATTTGGGACGAAACCATTCTGGTCATCACGTATTATCTCAGATACATTTTTTTTTAATCTTTCTGCTATCAGTGAAGTAAATATCTTATAATCGACATTAGTCAGAGAAATGGGCCTGTAGTTCTTCATCTCTGTTTTATCTTTGTCACCTTTAGGTATTAGAGTAATCATTGCTTGTTTCCAGGAGTCTGGAATACCCATTGTGTTGACTTTGTTAAATGTTAATCTGAGTGGTTCGATTAATTCTTGTATAAATGTCTTATAATATATAGCCGTTAATCTATCTGGTCCCGATGCCTTTTGCAATTTTAGTTTTTAATGATCTTTTTTATTTCGTCATTAGAAAAATCTTCATTTAAAATGTTACGCTGCGTATCATTTAATTGTATTCTATTATATCTATCAATATATTGCTTAATCTTATTTACTTTTCCATCTGATCTTTCTTTATCCTTATATAAATCTTCAAAAAAATCCTCAAATGCTTTGATAATTTCATTTTGCGTGGTGAAACGTTTATCTTTGTACTTTATTTCATTGATATATTTCTTTTCTTTTATTGTTTTTAATTTCTGAGCCAATAATTTCCCTGCTTTATTTCCGGCTTCAAAATTTTTCTGTTTTGCCAAAGTTATTTTCTTTTCTATTTCCGAAACATACAGAGCCTTCAATTTTTCTTGTAGTATATCCAACTCTAGTTTTAAATTTTTATGCCCTTTATTTTTCCATTCCCTTTCTTTTTTATCAATTTCCACTCTAGGTTTCTCTTCTTCTTCTTTAATTTTTTTCCTATATTCTGCATTACATTTAATAAACAATCCCCTAATCACAGCTTTACTGGTATCCCAAACAATTTTCATTGGCATATCTTCAGTTTGATTTTCTATAAAATACCATTTCAGATTTTGTTTTATATTATTTACTACTTTTTCATCGTGAAGTAAATAATTATTCAGTTTCCAAGAAAACTCCAATTTTTTTCCTTGTATATTCATTAATATAGGATTATGATCCAAAGTTGACTTCTGCAAAGTTTCCATGTATTGAATTTTAGGTAGTAGATTTTTAGAAGCTAAAAATAAATTTATCCTTGAAAATGAATTTTGTGATTCTGAAAAAAAAGTGTATTCTTTGTTTGACCATATTTATGCCGCAAAACGTCTTGTAAGGAAAAGGTCTCCATTAAAGTAAAAAAAGATTTTGGCAGTTTCCCCTGATTCTTCTTAATTTTACTTCCTTTGTTTGATTTCCTGTCCAGCTCTGGCTTTATAACTGCATTAAAATCTCCCAAAATTATTATGTTGTCATAAGTTAAGTTTTCCATTTTCTTATGTATTTTTTTATAAAAAATATCCCTGTTTTCAGATGGTGCGTACAATCCAACTAACAGCATAATCATGTTCTGTAATTTGACTTCTATAGCTATATGAGTTCCTTCCCCATCATCTGAGAAAATTTCTTTAGCTTCATATTTCTTGTTTATGTATATTGCTATACCTTTCTTTCGTTTCGTGTTGGTTGAGGCATAACAATAACCTAACTTTGGATTTCTTATATATCTTATTTCTTCATTTTTTATCTTGATTTCTTGAATACATATTATGTCGCATTTTAATTTCTCAAGTTGATGAAAAATTATATTTCTTTTGTATTTATTATTGATTCCCTTCACATTCCATGACAAAATTTTTGTAGACATCATTAATTGTTGTTGTTATTATTATTCAATTATATTGTTATTTTTATCGTTGTTTTAATTGATGTATTTCGTGTTATTATTGTGCCACCCCTTCCTCCCACTTGTTTTTTTTTCCGGTGTAATGGTGTCTGAGAAGGCCATGGGTTAGAGAGCTCTCTCAACCTAACCTTCGCTATAGTGGTTCTTGGTGGAACGGGGACATGTTCTACCCGTCCATGTCCTCTCAGTGTTGAGAGGGCAACCTGTGCAGCAAGTTGGGGGTCTGTGTCATTTCTCCCCGGCAACAGGGGATTGAGAAGAAGAAGCACAGACCAAGAGCTGCTGACTCCCGCTATAGCAACTCCTGTATGGAGTAGAAGACACCGAATACACCAACGAAAAAAGCATTTAAAAAAAGCAGCAATAAGATGTTTGACAATTGTATTACCCCCCAGTGGTTCCTGAAAGAGTTCTAAATTTAATTCAGAGGAATATTAGAAACGTTATTGAAGCTCTTACCAGACTCTGGAAGAAATTTTTTTTTTTTTTGAAATGTCTCTTTAAAAGAAGTAGTTTGGGACTACATTACCCAGAAAACCTGGCATTACCTAAAATGGAAGTGATTGGAAAAAAAAGTGGATGAGAAATTGAGGGGTGGACAACAAGTAAGCTATATTGATTTGTTTGGAGAGGAGAGGAGAAGAGGACAATTTATGTTTAGAGATTTGCAATGGTGATAGTAACTGAGTCTCGTTCCTGATCTCTGAGTATATATAGACACTGTTTTGAGAGGCTATAGGACTTCGGACTACAATACCCAGAAGTACTAGCGAGAAGAATAAATCCACTTCCGGAGACGAGGGAACATAAGGAAGACGGAAGAGACTAAGATACAAGGGGAGGCGTGGTTGTGGTTTTGTGGAGGATACAAGAGAGAAGGAAAGGACAGAGAGGCACGGAGATACGGAGAGGCGGGGATACCAGAAAGAAGCGGGAAGAACAGAGCAGTTAAGAAGAGGAGTGGGGTTGAAAGGAGGAGAGAAAGAACGGAGCGGTTGCAGAAGGAAGGAGATTTGAAAGACACAAAAAGACACAAAGACGGGGGGGAAGCGGAGGGAACGGAGTGGCGGCAGGACGGAGGGACGGAGCGGCGGCGAGGAGAAGGTACCAAAGGGAGAGAAAAGGAAAGCAACAGAAAAGGAGAAACAAAAGAGAAGCAGATAGAAAAGAGATGACGATACAAGGAAGAAGAGACTGAATAGTGGGGAGGAGGAGAGGACATAAAGAAGGAGAGAAAAGGATAGTAAGAAGCAACAGAGGCAAAGGTGTTGTCGAGGTGTGGAATACAAGGAAGAGGTGGAAGAGAGGATTCAACTCTAAGCGGAAGGGATTAACTTAAAAGAAAAAAGGAAAAACAACTCTATAATAAACTTAAATAAGATTAAGACATTGAATAATCATAAAAGAACTATAATTAGTACAATAAAGGAGAAGCCATATAACACAGTAAAGAGGTGTAGAAGAAAGAAATTTGATAGAAGAGAGGAGAAATTTTAAAACATAATAAAGAATATATGGACATAGGTGTGACTACAAGAAGCAAAGGGAAAGAAAAAGTAAGATATATAAATTTGTGGAATTATAATAATAAGCTGTTATATTACAAGCTGTTATAAGATATCCTATTTTGTTTATATTGGAATTTAGAATTTATTATATGTTGTATTATTGGGTATTATTTGTTATTATTAACAACTGTATACAAAGTGAAATTAATAGCTTGATTTAAGTTGGAAAAAAGGGGGGATTTTAGGGAAGAAATAGATTAACCTAATATTATAAATCTCTCAAAGAACTATTAGAATAGAATTTCTTGTTTGATTATAAGATACTGTTATATTACAAGAAAATAAGAAGATAAGCGTTTCTGAATATAATAACGGTTGGACTAACAGAAAATAATAATAATTATTTTTTGGGGGGGTAAAGTTATCTATAATATTTAAGTTTCTGTGTGGAATGAATTGTCTTTGAAAATAGAAAAATCAAAAATAATAGAAAAGTAATAACAGAATTATTGTGGTGCTGTGCCATATAATTAAGTTTTTGTATATATTATTTGATATTTACTGTTTAGAGAGAACAGGTAGAAAAACTTGGGAATATAGAAAACATGGTGAAATACAATAAAGGACCTATACAAACTCAACTTACCTTTCCCAATACAAGAAGAGGATCCTCGGAAGATGTGGTCAAAATGATAGATCCGAATATGCTTATTTTAGATGAAATCAGAAGAGTAAGAGAGGAAATAAAGGAAGCGAGATTAGAAACAAAAGATGATATCAAGATTGCTTGTGCAGAGCTAAGAAGCGAAATTAAAGATGTTAGATCGGAGATACGAAAAGATTTGAAAAAAGAGTTGGATACTTTAGGGAAAAGGATAGATAAATTATCATCAGATCAAAAGAAAATAGAGTTGGAAGTAGAGCAAATTAAAAATACAACCAAGGTTTTAGAGAAAAACTCAGAGATATTAAACCAACAACAAGAGGAACAGAAAAGAATGGACTGGAATATGGAACTACGATATAGGGAGAAATGCATTAAATTAAGAGGTTTAAAAGAAAAACAAGGAGAAGACTTATATGAAACAGTAATCCCAGCTTTGGCTAAATTTATCGGAATTCAGACAAGACAAATGGAAAACGAGATAGACAAAACTTTTCGAATTAATTCCCTTGTGGCAAGAGACAAAATGATACCAAGAGATGTTTTAGTATGCTTTCTGAGATCAAAAATGCGAGATGATTTTATACAACAAAGCTATGTATCTAAATTAATAATAGAAGACAATGAAATTAAAATTTTTAAAGACATCCCTCCACAAATTATGATTAACAGACAAAAATAGACATCTCACACAATTACTGAAAAACTTAAATATTGAATATAGGTGGGAAAGAAATGAAGGATTATCCTTCCAATATCAACTAAGGAGGTACAAGATAGACACTATTGAAAAAGCGAATGAAATGGAAATCAGATTGAGAAAAGAATTTAGAAATGGAGAAGGAAAGAAAAATGGAAGAAATCAGTATGCGAAAGAATGGAGAGTGACAAAAATAAAAGACAGAAATGGGACAACAGAGAGTGAAAATCAAGAACGGATCTCAGAGACAAAGCAGAACAAAGAGAAAGGAAAAGAACAGGAAGAAAACGAAGAATTAAAAAGGAGCCAAGAAAGTACAAAAGAAGACATATTTGAGGAGAATACAGACACTGACCTTCTAGGTTGAACAAAACTATCTCTACACTCTTTTTTCTTTTCTTTTTTCTTTTCTCCTCTTTTCTTATTTAAATTTAAACGAATAAAGCAGATATATGTCAATATTTTGTAATGAAGTGGAGGGTCCTGAAATAGCAATAGATTTATTTACAAAGGGGTAGAGGGCGTATGGGGTGATTGGAGCTGCAATAACAGCTTTGGAAACTGTATCCAGCCCATACAGTACAGATGACCCATCTCTGCTCCATAAGCTAATAGTGGAGGTCAACTACATTTTACAATGAACATGGCAGATGCAAGATCAGAAAAGAATGAAAAGGGGCAAGGAAGCTGTTCCTGTTATGTATTTTCAAGCTGATTGCAACTTATGGAGGCCCTATCCTATCGTAGTATTTTCTTGGCAAGATTTATTCATAGGAGAATATTGGTTTCCTCTAAAGACGACAGAATGTGACATGCCCAAAGTTACCGAAGGTTTCCATGGCTGAGTGGAGATTCGAACCTAGCATTCTAATGCAACACTCAAAAACTGCTACACCTTGCTAGCTTTTGGTGCAAGGAAAACAGATCCTGAAGGCATAAAATTATCATTTTTTCTTTTTATGTGGCTATATCAGATTGCAGGTCAAATGAGAGCAGAACATGAAAAGCCAAAGAGTAGAGGCAAGGGAAGGATGTGAAGGCAAACATCGAAGCAATGTGTTTTAGCAGAACACATTTATGCTTAGTTACAAGCACAGTTATAGTCAATTACAGGTTTAGATGCAATACAGCTTGGAAGATCCAAGACTGTGATCTGGAGAACAAGGTTGAAGGCCCTGAGAAGTGGAGAGATTATATTTTCCAAAATTATAAAGCAGGGATGTGAGACTCATGTGGCTCCCGGATCCTGTTTTATGCCTTCCAAAGCCACCCAGGAAACTAACCAAGCCCCATATCAATTTTTTTAATCACCTGAAGAAAGAGAAACTGCTAAAACAATAACATTTTAGGCATCCTTGCCTGCCATTAACATCACAATAGGACACACACACACAGTGTGGTGTAGTGGTTTGAGTGTTGGGCACTGGGAGATAAGGGTTGGAATCTCCACTTGGCCACTGGGTGGCTTTAGAGAAATCACACTGTCTCGGCCCTAGAAGAAGATAAGCCCTTTCTGATCAAATTCTTCCAAAAAACAACAACCCCATAACAGGTTTGGCTTAGGGTCTCCATAAATCAGAAATGACGTAAAGGTACAACAACAATATATACATGAAGAAAGAAAGAATGATGTCTGACTTTGAGAGGGCTCTTGAATCCAAAACTGAAGTGATGTCACTTATAATATGGCAATATTTACTGAATAAACAGGCATGTAGGAGAAAATCCAGCTATGGACAGAAGCATAGAAAATAGATTCAAAAATTAATATCAATACATGCACCTGTCACAGTGATCAAAGATGGGCTTAGAGAGGGAGTGTGTATAAAAACACATTTACTAAGTATGAAGAGCCTTCTGCGTCATGTCTGGTATATGTCAAGGATATTCTCCATATAACAGCCTAGACAAGAAAAACAATATTAAAAATCCAGAATATTAATACTCTAGGCTTTCAGGCTTCAGGCTAAAGGTGCCAGATGAAACATACTTCAAAAATGGAGAGTGAAGACAGATTAATTAAATCTACTTCAGCCAAAGAAAAACAAGACAAGACAGCACCAAATGCTGACAAATGACTCTTAAAGACAAAGACTTGGGTTCTCACAACCTGATGAAACAGTGAGGCTCAAAACTTCTCATCTAAATGAATTTAAGTCTCTGGGACCAGATGAACTACATCTAAGGATATTAAAAGAGCTGGCAAATGTACTCTCAGAGCCATTGGCAATAATCTTTGAGAACTGGAGAACAGGAGAAGTCCCAGCAGACTGGAGGAGGGCAAATGTTGTCCCCATCTTACTAATAAGGTAAAGAGGAACAATTATCATCCAGTTAGTCTGACATCAATACCAGGAAAGATTCTAGAGCAGATCATTAAACACAGAGTCTGTTAACATTTAGAAGGGAATGCTATAATCACAAAAAGTCAATACGGGTTTCTGAAAAACAAGACATGCAAGACTAATCTGATCTCTCTCTGTCTCTCTCTCTCTTGATAAAATCACTAGTTTGATAGATGAAGGGAATGCTGTGGGTATTGAATATTTTAATTTCTGTAAGGCCTTTGACAAGGTCCCCCATGACATTCTTGCAAAGATTCTAGTAAAATGCTAGACAATGCAACTGTTAAATGGATTTTTAATTGGTTGAAGCTGAACCCAAAGTGTGCTCACCAATGGCTCCTCTTCATCCTGGAGAGAAGCTACTAGCAGGGTGCCACAGGGTTTTGTCCTAGGCCCAGTGCTATTCAACACCTTTATTGAGGACTTAAGACAAAATAATAGGGGGCATGCTGATCAAATCTGCAGATGACACCAAATTAAGAGAAGGATCCCAGAGGGCAGGATCAAAATTCAAAATGATCTTAATAGATTAGAAAGCTGGGCCAAAACTAAAAAAATTAATTTCAACACAGAGAAATGTAAGGTACTGCACTTAGTGCAAAAAAATAAAAATAAATTAAAAAAATAAAAATATGAAATGCATAGATATAGGATAGAAGTCACCTGGCTGAAAGAGACTTTGCATGAAAGGTATCTAGGAGTCCTGATAAACCACAAGTTGAACAGGAGTCAACAGTGTGATGTGGCAGCTAAAAAGGCCACTGCAATCCTAGGCTGCATCAATAGCGTCTAGATCAAGGGAAGTGATAGTATCATTGTATTCTGCTAGAATACTGTGTCCAGTTCTGAACACCCAATTCAAAAAGGATGTTGATAACTGGAGTGTGTCCAAAGAAGGGTGACCCAAATCATGAAGGGACTGGAAACCATGCCCCTACAAGGAGAGACTTAGGGTGATGGGTATGTTTAGCCTGGAGAAGAGAAGGTTAAGAGGTGATAGGATAACCTTGTTTAAATATGTGAAAGGATGTCATATTGAGGATGAAGCAAGTTTGTTTTCTGCTCCTCCAGAGAACAGGACCCAGAACAATGGATGCAAGCTACAGAAAAAGAGGTTCCACCTGAACATCAGGAGGAACTTCCTGACAGTAAGAGCTGTTAGACAGTGTAACACACTCCCTGAAAGTGTGGTGGAATCTTCTTCTTTGGAGGCCTTTAAACAGAGGCTAGATGGCCATCCGTTGGGGGTGCTTTGATTGTGAGTTCCTACGTGGCAGTGGGTTGAACTGGATGACCCTTGTGGTCTCTTCCAACTCTATAATTTGGTGATTCCACGATTCTAAGAAAACCACCTAGGCAAATGGTTCCAGTTGGTTCAGTGACAATTTACATAAGGCAGTGCCGAATAGGCATTGTATTTACTTGCCCCAGAATTCATATCAGCTCAACCTGAGTTGAAGAAGGCCCTTATACACTAGACAAGTATTATTCCACTTTAACTTCTAGGGCTGCATCCTATGAAATACTGGGGTTTGCAATTGGGTGAGACATTGGAGATGTCTGGCTCAAATGCCAATCCCAGGATTTCACACATCAGAACTACAGCAGTTAAAGTGAAGTAATAACACTATACGTTTGTAGTGTGTGTGGGTTCAAAGTTAGCATACAATGAAAGGGCCCCTCCTATGTTCCCATAATGCTTAACTAATAAGGTAAACAGCACATCTAGCCAATATATTCAGCCATATTAGTGACTTGAACAGGCCACCAAGATTCCACAATTTGACCTCAAGGAATGGGTTTCAGCTTGTATCTCTTTCAGTGATTTTTCCAGACAGCTTTCTGTTGGAAACATTTCCCTCTCTAATATTGCTTTATGAAAGATTTCTACTTTCTATTTTTAAATGTCTTTTTAAACTAAATGTAAACTGGGTGTACCAGTAACATAAACAGCATATTATAAAAAAATGAATTCCCTTTCCTAATGACAGTACTACAGTTAATTGTGTTTACATACAGTACTGACAAATTCACATTTGTAAGTGAAATTGCATTCTTTCATTCAATTTGTTTCCCTCTGAAAATCTTTTAGCAGTTTTTAACACCAATTTGAACATTTGAATGTTTCTTCAAGTAATGCTGGTTTCTACTTATTATGATGCATGGTCCACAAAGAAATTTAATTTGTTCGCTGGGAAGGAAATTTCTTCCAAATTCAGTTTTGTGGCTATGATGTTGCTGATGTCAAATTCTTCTTTTAGGGAGGCTTAGAACATTTTCAGAAATCTCATCAAAACAGCAGATGGATCTAATAGAAAGAGAATGTCAGCTCTGTATTGGAATTCTTCTCTTCCAAAGGGTTATGATGAGTGTTGTTGGCTGCAGGAATTATATTTCTTCTAATCAGCCAAATAGCATAGTTGGGTTTTTTACTGTCTGCAAACTAAACCATTTTCTGTCTTTTGAATCATTCAGACACCATGCCAAACCACGGCCAAGAAAACTTAAAATATTGGCATAACATCTGAAATGATAAACTGTAGATACAACCCCAGTCCTGTCTCTATGGTGTAGCTGTCTCCACAGGCAGAACAGCTGGATGGGAAATTGAAATTTGACAACCAGTACTAGAACTGTGGTTTGTCTGTTTGGAAGCATCAATCATAGTTTCTCTTTTATGTTACAGTTCTTGCAAATCATGACTTGGCACAATTTCTAGTTTCTTGTATTAGTACTAGACATAGTCAGACTAAGAATGGTATTAGAAGTGACTACAACCACTCTTGTTTTGCAGCCCTGATACTGAAGCAAATAATGATCCAACTAAAAACAACCAACAAAAATTGCATTTGTCATTGAGCATATCTATTTACATCTTGGCCTACAATAACTAAGAGATAGCCCCCCCCCCCCCAAAAAAAATGTTTGCAGCATTGCTTAACATCCACCATCAGATTCTTCAAACCTTAAAATAGTCTGGTGTTGCTGTAATTAATAGCTCAAACATTTATTACACTTTTGTACTTTGGAATAAGAATTTCTGTGAAGCTGCTGCCAATAATAAAAGGCATTAGAATGCTGCTAATGGCCCTTAAAACAACAACCTTGCTTTTATAAAGGCAATCTTGCTTTACACACATCACGAATCCTCTTACAGGATCATCTTACTTCCTCAAACAGATTTTCAAGTGGCATTATAACTTCCAGCCAACTCATTATTTTCATTTCTGTTCAGCCTACATTAAACAATATATAAAGTACTTTCTGAATAGCCACATGAATGTTTTTAATGTACTCACAAGAGATTAACTCCTTAATCACTAGAGATATTTGAATGTGTTCACCAATAATCTTTTTATAGTAACAATAGGAATTGTTGAATCAAACATTAACTTTGTCAAGCTAACAGCAGCCATGATATAAAGTAATATAATTCACACAAATACTGCAATATTCACAGCTTTAAGAAGCCAGATTTCAGTCATTTAGAATTATAGAGTCAAAGCATAGTTTGGAGTGACAGAAATACTGACACTGCATCCAGTTTGGTAGAGAATCTGCCAAAAGACAAAAGCTCTGTGTATCAGATAAACACCACAATTCTATGGATGATTATTCAGTCATAGAATTTCACTAGGTACATTTCACTAGGTTCAGTTGAGCACATTTGCACTCAGACTGCATGCAAATTTACATTTGTTTCTGAAGTGACATTGAGTCACTTCACTTTTAATCTACATCTTTTGTTAAAACTTTTTTTCAAAAGTGTTTTGCATTCCCCTTAGAACGTCTGACAAACTGTCCCAGTAAGCAGATTGTTATTTCCCTCCATTCATCTTCTGTTATGATACCTCCATAGACAGACCAACACTATTGGCCTACTGCCAGTACTCTTGTGAAGTGTTCCCTAAATCTTGTGAAGTGTTCCCTAAAGAGAGGCTTTACAGACCGCCCAAAAGGGGCGTTCCGTGGGCGCCCAGAGAAGCGCTGGTCTGGGGCCTGGGCTGCCTCAAGAGCAGCCCTTGCAGCCCCAATCCAACGCTTCTCCAGGCCACAGAGAAGTGGCAAATTGCTGCTTCTCCATGGCCTGAAGCGGGATGCAGCGGGTGCCCTGGGCGTCCACTGCCCCCCGCCCTGGGCGGTGCTTCCAAGGGGAGAAAGGGGCTTCTGCCACAGCCCCTTTCCTCTCAGCATCCTTGGCGCTGCCGTTTGAAGGCTGCATCAAGGGCGAAAACGCCGAGAAGGAGCTCCGTTTTGGTTGGCATAGTCACCTTCCTGTGGCGTGATGTCATTAGTCGTGTGCTGCTCCGTGTAAACGTGGTGTGCGCCATGATGTCACCGGCGTGCGTGCATATGGAAGGCAAGCTTTAAAAACAGCGCCTTCCATACGCGCTAGGGCTGGGGAGTGTGCAGATGCTGCATGCTCCCCAGGCCTATTCACGCCAAGGAGACAACCCTTTTGGGCCGTCTGTACCGGGCCAGAGTTTATTTTATGTTATCTGTAACCACTAAGAAGAACCCAACAGAAACTCTGGTAAGTATTCTGGTTCCCATAATGCAGGTGTGGGCAAAATGCAGCCTACAGCCACATGCAATTCCCTGGGCCATTTTTGTTGTCCCCTGGGGTCAAATAAAAAATGTTTTGCTCAAAATTCATTCTAGGGGGCCAGGAAAGCACCAAAATATGTCTAGAATGCCGCCATGTTCCTTTTGGGGCATTCAGGGACATATATATATATATATATATATATATATCACCTTTTTGTGGGAGTGGGCACAAAGTGTAAGCGAGCCTCCCCCCAAGATCTCCAGGAAGGGCTAGTGTAGCTCCCTCAGCTTCCACATTGCCTACCCCTGCCATAAGTGGTTACTATATTTGTGATAGTGAAAGTCAAGGGAATGAGGAATTTCAAGGTAACCAAGTCAGTTGTGGTTTAAGTAAGGAAATTATTTCTTATTTTTGCATTCCACATATGAGCATATCCTGCCCAAGTTAGTATATTTCATAAACACTACAAATCAAAAGAATTGTTCAACCCACATTGCTGTCTTGGCACAAAGAATGCTGTCAGTCCTGGAAAATGGATCCATCTCTTTTCCTGTTCTATGTTAGGCTGCAGTTCAAAATGGCTTGGAAAGTACACTTGGTGCCAGTGCATTTCTAAGCTCTACTTAAAGTGCTGCTTTTAACTTTTTAAACAGCAGTGAGCAGACACACAGTTCTCCAGGGGGTGTTGGATTGCACCTCCCAACATTCTTCACCATTGGCTGTACTGGCTAGGGCTGATGTGAGTTTCTGTGTGATAATATCTAAGAGTCAACATTTTATTTGTCCCCGCTTCAAAATTTTCCATGTTTGGGCCTCAAGTAGTTGAAGGGCTCCAAGTCTATCTGGACTCTGAGGTTATCCTCAAAAGCTCTTCTCACTCATCAGTAAGCTGATGACACCCAAATACATTTCTCCATGTTTCAGTTATTAGCGATGATAACAGATGGCCTTTCTGCCCTCAATCAGTGTCTTGTGGCAGTAATGGACTGGATGAGGGAAAACAAGTTCAGGTTGAATCCAGACAAAACAGAGGTACTTACGGTAGGGGCTCCTAAACCAGGTATTGGGCTGCAACCTCCTGTCCTAGAGGGGGTTCATGCTCCCCTTGAAGGACTGTGTTCGCAGTTTGGGGGTGCTTCTTGATCCATTGCTTCAGATGAGGAATCAAGTGAATGAGACGGTCAAGGACGCCTGTTATCAGCTTTGGCTGATATGCCAACTGCACCCTTTCCTGGAACCGGGAGACCTCGTAACCGGAGTACACACACTGGTAACTTCACAACTTGACTTTTGTAACACACTCTACATGGGGCTATAGGCTGGAAACTTCATTTTTCTTGATTCCAGTAAGGCCTTTTACAAGGTTCCCCATGACATTCTTGCAAACAAGCTTGTAAAATGTGGACTAAACAAGGTAACCGTTACATGGATTTGTAATTGGTTGACCGGCCGCACCCAAAGGGTACTCAACAATGGCTCCTATTCAACCTGGAAAGAAGTGACCAGTGGAGTCCCACAGGGCTCTGTCCTTGGCCCAGTCCTATTCAACATTTTTATTAATGATTTGGATGACAGAATTGGGGGCATATTTATCAAATTTGCAGATGACACCAAATTAGGAGGAGTAGCTAATACTCCAGAAGACAGGATCAAAATTCAAAATGACCTGAATAGACTAGAAAGCTGGGACAAAGCTAACAAAATGAAATTCAGCGCAGAAAAATGTAAGGTACTGCACTTAGGGCAGAAAAATGAAATGCACAGATATAGGATGGGTGACACCTGGCTGAATGAGACCACATGTAAAAGGGATCTAAGAGGCCAAGTAGACCACAAGTTGAACATAAGTCAACAGTGCGATGCAGCAGCTAAAAAAGGCCAATGTAATTTTAGGCTGCATCAATAGAAGTATAGCATCTAGATCAAGGGAAATAATAGTGCCACTCTATTCTGCTTTGGTCAGGCCCCACCTGGAATACTGTGTCCAGTTCTGGGCACCACAATTCAAAAAGGATGTGGAGAAACTGGAACGTGTCCAAAGGAGGGCAACTAAGATGGTGAAGGGTCTGGAAACCATGCCTTATGAGGAACACCTTAGGGAGCTGGGGATGTTTAGCCTGGAGGAGAGAAGGTTAAGAGGTAATATGATAGACCTGTTTAAATACTTGAAGGGATGTCACATTGAGGAGGGAGCAAGCTTGTTTTCTGCTGCTCCAGAGAATAGAACATGGGACAATGGATGCAAACTGCAGGAAAAGAGATTCCACCTCAACATTAGGAGGAATTTCCTGACAATAAAGGCTGTTTGACAGTGGAACACACTCCCTCGGAGTGTAGTGGAGTCTCCTTCCTTGGAGGTCTTTAAGCAGAGGCTGGATGGCCATCTGTTGGAGATGCTTTGATGGAGAGTTCCTGCATGGCAGGGGGTTGGACTGGATGGCCCTTGTGGTCTCTTCCAACTCTATGATTCTGTGATTCTGTGAACTGGTACAGAACATGGCAGCTAGATTGATCACAGGAACAACTAGGAGTGAACATATTACACCAATATCGAAGTCACTCCACTGGCTGCCCATCAGTTTCCAAGCACAGTACAAGGTATTGGTTATCACCTTTAAAGTCCAACATGGCTTAGGTCCTATTTAAGGAATCGCCTGCTTCCATACAATCTGCTTCGTGCACTCAGATCCTCTGGGAGGAATCTATGACAACCAGTCCGGACCAGATTGGTTGCGACCTCCCAGAGGTCTTTTTCAGCTGTTGCTCACACCTTAGGGAATGGCCTGCTGGATGAGATCCATCAAATATTCAACTTAGACAGCTTCAAGAAAGCTGTCAAGATGGATCTCTTGCGGCAGGCCTTCCCGGAAGAGCCCCCGGCCATGTAAAGACCCCTCATATTTTTCCGGATTGACATAGCTCTGGTTGTGATGACTGCACATTGTTAATTTTAACTGTGTTAATAGGAAGTTTAATTAATGTGGAAATTTTAATATAATTGTTTAATCATGTTTTAAGGGGGAGATTTGTGTGTGTGTGTGTGTGTGTGTGTGTGAGTGTATTTGTATTTTTAACGGTTGTATGCCACTTTGCTTGTGTATACAAAAAGCAGGATGGCCATAAAAGTTTTATTATTTATTTATTTATTAATTATGTGCCAAGGCTCTGCTTTGTAATGGTTCCACACCTGTGGAATGAGCTTCCATCAGAGCTGGCAAGAGGTCTTGACAGATATTCCAAATAATTCTGCAGACTGATTTGTTTTCACTCAGTTTTATTTTAGGCTTATGGAATAAGTTGCAATTGCTGGTGTTTTTGTTTCTATTTCTTTTTACCATTTTACTGCAATTCTGTTATATATGTTGCTTTGAAAGAGGCTTACATCTTTACATCCACCCTACCTCCTTTTTTTTTTTTTGACCTTATATGAATATTTAATGTAGTTGTCCAGAGACAGTTCTGTCCGTAATCCTGAACCACATATTCTTCAAGGGTTTTCAAAAGTGTAGTCTATTGCTTCTGTACATTTATATGTACACATAAAATCTCCTTCAGGTGACCGGGCATAGCAAGTTTATTTTTGGGAAAAAAATGGAAGAAAATTGTTTTGTTTTAGATTGTTAATATGTCACAAGTAATTATTTTGCTGTACATAAGACAGACACGTATTTAACAAGTGTTTACAGGCTAGTAACTCCTGTTGACTAAGGTGAAAGGCCAGGTAAGCATTTCCCAATCAACAAAATGAAGCTGCCTTAAATTGAGCCAGACTCTTTGTTCATCTAGGACAGTAACATCTTCTCAGGCTAAGATGTGCTACCCATGTGCTACCTCATCCTTTCAATTGGACATGTCAGGGAATTGACTTGTGATCTTCTACATGCATAGTATGTGGTGTACCTCTTCCTATTAGACAGTAGCATATCACTTAATTAGCTTTGGGCACATGCCAGTCCTACCAAGGAAATACAATGGTCTCTTCTGTTTTGTTTCTTAGGGTCTGATCAGCCAAGTGAATATAATACGAAATCATCTGCATTTACTTCCTTGGGAAGTTGAGAGATAACTAAAAATGAAATACAGTGGTCCCTTGATATCTGCTGGAGTTTGGTTCCAGGACTACTTATGGATAACAAAACCCATGGATGATCAAGTCCCATTAAATACAATGGCATAACAAAATGGTGTCCCTTATATAAAATGTCAAAACAAGGTTGACTATTTGGAAATTATATATTTTTTTTAATATTTTCAAAATGTAGATGCTTGAATCCATGGATAAAAAGTCTGTGGATAAGGAGGCCTGACTTTAATAGAGACTCCAATACAAAATACAATGGACTTCTATATATATATATATATATATCGTAGTTTACATTGCAAGTGTAGTGCAAACATAAATGTGGCTGTGTGTGCATACACTGACTTTACATTCTACAAGTCTTACTAGATGTAACAAATCTCAATCAGTTAATTAGTTTTAATTACTCATGTTAATTATTTTAATGAATTAATGTCTGGAATAACAGTAGCATAATGAAGTTTTGATTTAACATAATCAGGAATAACTAGCTCTTTTACAGTATAACTCCAAAAAAACCCAACAACCCTCTGTTGTCATTATAATTATGTTGATTTCTCTCTGGCCTCCCCCCTCCCCACTCCCTCTGCAAAAGTTAAAACAGATACAGCTGTATCCCTATTAGTTGCTCTGCCTTTCAGCTGACCAGGAGCATCTCCATCTTTATTGGCTATATTTGTGTGTCTACTGTATTAAGTTTCAATTTGTTGCCCTCATCCAGTCTATAACTGATGATAGTTACAAGTTTAAAACTAAGCCAGCTTCCTTGGATGAAGGTAGAAAGGAGTGATCAATCTGGGTGTCATAGTTAAACCTCATAGTTAAATAGTTTGTGTGGTCTGTTTCCTTTTGAACAAACATGGTAACAGCTAGTACCATGCAGACTTATTTTTTAAAAAAAAGGAACTGTAAAGTAGCTATTGTTGTTATGTCCAAATAACAAGAAAGCAAATAACAATTCCTTTAAAACTGTAATTGTAGCAGTAACCATCATTGTAACTACTTGTTTTAAAAGCATCTTTCCAGGGTAAAGTAACTTTTTGGATATCTTGCTAACACAGCAAAAGATTAAAGGTGGTCATGAAGCAAGAAAATCTTAAGTTATCTCACAGGACCATTTATTAAAACCATAAACATGATGAATGATATCTCCTTTCCAATGTTCATATTTGATTTTTTTGAAGATATTACCCTAAATGAAATCAATATCCTCAAGAAGCACAGACCCACTGAATCAGCAAGATTTATGTAAGTGTTGGCTTACAATTCAGGTACTGATTCAATGAGTCTACTCTACTTAAGACAAGTGATAAAATTTAGGTCCTTGACTCCTAAGTATATCTGAAAGCTCTAAATAAATAAACTAAGTTGATTTAAAAAAAACCCCTCTTCATACACCCACAGTCTTATTTTTCAAAGTACTGTCTTTCCTAGAAAATGTTCATTCTGAAAAAGCTCTCTTTACTGGAACTCTAGTAAGTGTTATTTCCTTTCCTGTTACTACTGCTAGCCATCATGCTAATTCAGTTAAGCTAAAATACAGCTGCAACAAGAAAGAGTTTATTCACAAGTATATCTGCAAAGAAAATACACAACTTTAGAGTGCCACTAAGTCAGGAACGGCAAACTGTTTATACACGAAACAAATATATCACAGAAAATGGATATGGCACATAAAATGTCTGCCATCAAATGTGCAGAGAGTGACATTTGGGGACAAACTACTTTCCATGTGTATAGGGAGGTGTCACAGTCATATGAGCAGCATATGATGCAAGTGGCAGAATGTATGCAGCATCTCTAACAGCTTTAGTGGTGATTCACTACAATAGTCAGACTGGGTGTCATTTTTATCTTTATTGGCTATATCTGTGTGTCTACTGTTAGGTTCAAATACATTTTAAGCCACCCACACCATGTTTTAGAGTAAAGAAAAAATAATAAACAAATATTAAGTAATACACAGAAAAGATTGTTGGCCATGCAAGAAGCATCCTGATTGTTTAGACCTTTTCGATATCCTATATTCCCTATAGCATTCCAGTCAAGAGTAGATATGTCAAGTCTAGATGGACAAACAATCTGAACAGTTACATTTCCTATATTCCTATTTTTTTAAAGCCACATCCATGCAGAGATAAAAGCTCATAAACTAGTTCCCAGAGGAACTCTTTCAAGTCATTCTCAATCTTTGTCCCTTGAGAGAATTTCTACTGCATTCTGTCTGCCAAAAAAACTGTTGGTTAGCTGTCACAGAAGCAAAGTACATTACAGGAGACTCTGAGCTGTATTTTAGGTCATGCATTTAGACTGTAAGCTCCTTGGGGGAGACATCTTTCTTTCCTATGTAACTCTGTAGTCACCACGTACACTGAAACAGCTATATTATCTTTTAAAAATTCATGAAAAGATAATCTTCACGAAGGTAAACTAAAAATTCTGCACAAATCATGTCTTACCTTTATTTGGTGCTGATTTCCTCACAGATGCAACATGATCCTCTGAGATGGCAAGTCGCCTCAATACATCGGCCAAAGCTGCTTTCAGCACTGTGATTTCGTCTTCTTGCTGCTGCACTCTCAGTTCAAGAGCCGAAAGGCGGTCTTGGACATCAGATGTGCTTGCTGCA
Source organism: Urosaurus nigricauda (assembly GCA_034509955.1). Classification (NCBI taxonomy): domain Eukaryota; kingdom Metazoa; phylum Chordata; class Lepidosauria; order Squamata; family Phrynosomatidae; genus Urosaurus; species Urosaurus nigricauda. The sequence continues at coordinate 350,231,272 of JAOEGL010000001.1, read as the reverse complement.
GAAATGCTATCATCTGTTGAAAATGATAAGAGAAAAGAATGTATAGTGAAGCTACTAGAAGCTGAGTATCCCTTATTTGAAATGTCTGGGACCAGAAGTCTTGGAGATGGAACTGAAGTCTAAACTCAACATTAATTTATATTTCATATATACCTTATACGGATAGCCTGAAGTTAATTTTATACAATATTTTTAAAAATTGTGTGCATGAAATAAAATCTGGGTACACTGGACCATCAGAAAACAAAGATGTCACTGTCTCAGCTGCCCATGGAAAAACTTTTGGGATTTGGAGTATTTTGGGATTCAGAATTCCAGATGAGGGAGACTCAATCTGTATACAAAAGAAATGGAATTTAGTTCTGTGTTACCTCTGTAAAAAGGTAAAGGTAAGGCCTGGACACACTGGCACTTTGTGCCGGCCTGGGCCCAAACTAGGGTTGTGTGGGGGCTGAGCAACCCTACCATGCACCCCGTAGTCTCTTGACATGAATATCTGGTTGTTATTAAGCCAAAGAGCCAGTATTGTCCCAAGACGAACCCAGTGGTGATCTGGCCAGCTTGACTGCATCAAACGCTGTTAACTTTCCACTGGAGCGGTACCTATTTATTTACTTGCATTGCATGCTTTCAAACTGATAGGTTGGCAGAAGCTGGGACTAGTGTCAGGAGATCACCCCTTATCTCCTATTTAAAATAAAGTATATTCCACCAATATCTTCTATAAATGTGACTAACAATACCATTTACAATAGGAATAACTAATCCACATATCAAAATAAGGAGGACAACAATAAAGACTAGGGGAAATAATAAAAATGCACATTAAAATTGAGCTATTTGAAACTCATATTGGCCAGGGCTGTGATGTTAGGGTCAGAGTTGTAAAGCTGGAGTTGGAAGCAAATTTGGTTGGAGTCAAAATTAGTAGGAATGTGCCAACTCTGATTCCACCTTCAAGATAAATAAATAACAATATAACAATATATGGTAAATATATAATCTATACTTATCTTTTATGCTTAATCAAATAAATGTAGTTTATGTCCTATCAATCTAAGTAGCCTGATGATTCACATGGTGGTGATGAAATCCTTTGTGATTTCATTTCCTTACAGTAACAACAACTTTGTTATTTCTATTTAATATTCAATTGCTGTTTATGACGGAGTCAGCCAGTGGAAAAATAGAAGAGCTGGAGTTGGAGTCAAACATATTCCCATTAATAATGATTTGCCACTTTTGTTTGTTTGTTTGTTGTTGTTGTTGTTGTTGTTATTTGTTTGGACCTAAGTCATCACAAACCTAAAATACTAATACAGAATAAGGCATAACTGAGTAGAATACATTAAACTACCATTACAAAATAAAATACAAGCCAAGGGAGTTATGAAACGACAATTCATGATTACACCAAGTCTATCATCTACGATTAAGAGGTAAATTATTATTATTATTATTATTACTACTACTACTACTACTACTACTACTATTATTTTACCCGCCTCCCCCCATGGATCAAGACGAGGAACAAAAACAATTAATAGACACGTCACATCAGTTAAAACACATCTATTAAAATACACATCAATTTAAAAAGGCATACATATAATTTAAAAGGACAAGATATACACATATTAAAACAATCACAATTTATAATCTGCCTCGCACACTCAGAACGACAGGGAAGAACCTGTTAGAGGTAAAAAGTACTAAACTGGTAACTACTTCCCTCAGGGCTTTTTCTGTCATAGCCCCGAAATTGTGGAATGACTTGCCGGAAGAGATCTGTCTCATTACCACTTTAGATGCTTTTAAGAAAGCACATAAGATGGTTCTCTTCCGGCAGGCCTATCCTCCTAATCTCTTGTAGTAGATCATCGATTGCTACTGAATTGATGGAATGTACCAACTAACTTTCTGAATGATGTATTTTATTATTATTGTTGTTGCTATTGTTAAATTTGTTATGTCTTTAGTAACTGTGATGATTTTATGATGACTGTGTAATTATGTATTACTGATGTTGTAATCCTGCCTCGATCAGATGGAGAGGCGGGAAATAGAAATAAACTTTTATTATTATTTTATTATTTTTATTAAATTCATCATTTAAAATTCACAATTTAAAAATTATCTGGATAAGCCTGCCAGTTTTCAAGGCTGCTTTAAATTCAGACAGCATATTCAGCTGTTCTGACAGGTCATTCCACAGTCTAGGGGCGGCTGAAGAAAAAGTCCTCTGGCTGACAGTTGCCAACTTAGTCCTGCAAGACTGGAATAAATGTCTGCCAGAGGACCTGAGAGTACATATTGTTGGTTATATGTTGTTTTGATCACAACCTCTTTCTGTTTAACTTGGTCCACATCTCCAAGTTAATATTAATGTTCCCCCTCATCCAGTACTAAACAAAGGAAAAACCCCAGATTTATAAATACAAAACTGGCAGAGATAAACAGGCAATAATGCTATTCGGCGGATACATATCTGGATATGATAAGTGCTGTCACTGTGTGACATTAACATGAAACTATTGCATGGAAAGTGCTATTTTGGGTGCACTGTCAAAAGCATAATGCCCAAGATGCAGCAGATAACAGGAACCGTTTCTTTGGTACACATCCAGCTCTGTTGAAATACAGTGGCCAGTTGGGGTCATCACACAGATATAAAGAGTCAAAAATGATAATGGAAAAGCTTGACAGTTGAGCAGTCAAACAGACCAGTCAAGAAGTTATGGAATCCCTAAAGGTTATTAGTAAGAGAATGAATAAGCACCTGTTATGTCTAGGGATGGTCTAGGGAATTTGCCCTTCCAGCTCTGATTCCATTTCAACAAGAGATCCAGATGCACATTTGTAGCTTTCAAATATTTTTAAAGGGGGCTTAAATAGCTTGCATACACATGCAAATATCACACTGTTGTGGACATTTTCGAACTGTTTAACATTTCATATTTCATGTGCTGACCCCACCCTCCTGGGGTCTTGAACAGCTGTACTCTTGATGAGAGATACATGCCTTTGTATGTGAAAGGAAAATCTCTAATGATTGAGTTTTCTTTTCAAATGGTGAAACATTTTTAAAATAGCTGAAGGTAACATCTGTTGCCCAGGCAGAATCCACTCTAAGGCAAACTTCTTCAACCTGGGGTGCAGCTGGTCATAGTGGCTAGGGATGATGGGAGCTGCAGAACCTAGATATCTACAGGTTGAGGGGGCTAATAATATATTGAAGTTGTATTTGCCTGCACAGCAATTTCAGATATAAACCTTGGATACACTACTGAGCCCTCAACTTTGGCTATGGCATAATATACCTGGATATACTGGATAAGGTATTATAACTTACAAGCCAGTATGAAGACATGGGAAAAGAAGGGGCAAATCTTCTCTTGCAGGGTAGTTCACTTCCAATAATTATAATTAATAATCACAATGAGACTGCTTTCAAATTAATTGAAACTTAAGTTATTCCTTAAATCCTGTGTTCCTCCAGATTTTGTTGAAATGCAAGTCCTAGCAGCCCTAACCAGATACTAGGAAGTGCAGTTTAACAAAATGTGGAGGGCAACACAGTTCACATCCCTACCTTAAATGTTGAATCCATGGAGATGAATTTATTACACACGTCCTGAACATGGTGAGGTTAAGTTATTCTCCTGACCTTTAGTTCAAAAGAACTCTGATTCCAGAAATACCACTGTGCTGCCCCTAGTCTAGCAAACAACGCTAGCTTCAGCAGAGTACTGTAGCTTTGTTCACCATCAATGTCCAGAGACAATTTGCTTTAGTCAGTGGTTGCCAAGGGCCAGACTCTTGCTCTGTTTGCAAGTTCCTAGAAACATCTTTCTGAGTGATGACTGGAGACCAGACTCAACCAACCATATTTTGACTCAACAAGGCTTGACTTAAAGCTTAAAGCTGACTGGAAGACAAAAGCCTCACTTGTATGTTAGATATACAGTACTCAAATAATGAACATGGAGGATTGTCCCCCGCCCCGCCCCCCCCCCCCCCGAGTACCATATCTATGTATTTAGCATCAAGGTCTGAAGGGAGATTCTAAGCAGGTTGAGCAGAACATATGAGGGGGTATCCAAAAGTTTTAATGATCACCTTTTAAAAAAATTGACAGAAAGTTTGTTTTGATTTGTAGTTGTTCACTTATCTCTATGTAAGTCACCATCTAGATTTATACATTTTTCCCAGTGTATCTTGACCCTACAAATACCTGATATTGTAGAAGTCTGTAGATTCTTACGAGGGGTTATCGTAAAGTAATACTTATCACCTAGAAGTCATTATGGCATATTGATGACATTTTGTCAGCGTCATCATTGGTCCCTATGTGCAGTTGCTGAGAAAATCAGCTCATTGTGTCCTTTATTTCTGTGAGTGGCTGTGCCAGAAGTGACTAAAGTGTAAAATCCTTATCAGGTGCAATCTTCAGGTTTCTACAATAACAAGTACTCGGAGGGTCAAGATATCCTGTGGAAAATGTATAAATCTAGATAGTGACTACATTGACATAAGTTAACAACTACAAATCGAAACAAACTTTCTGTCAATTTTTTTAAAAGGTGATCATTAAAACTTTTGGCTACCCCCTCATATGCAAGAAAGATATGGGAAAGGCAGTAAGCGGTGTAGATTGCATGAGTAATCAGCTCTTTGATAGCAAAAAGCAATAACAGCTTCATTTTGCACTGAGCAGTCTCTAAGTGGTTTACAACTGTAACCTGTTCCATCAAGCTGGATACTCATTTTAGTGGCCCTGGAAGGATGCTAAGCTGAGTTGATCCTCAGCCCCAGCTGGGATTGAACTCACAACCTTGTGGTTTGTAAGTGGCTGCAGTACTGGCATTTAACCACTGTATCAACAGGGCAAAGATCAGTTAAACGTATATTAAATAACTGTGCTCAGTACCTGTTTCAGTCGAGTTTCCTCACAAAGACACATTTTACATGTGAACACACAAAGAACAATGGATGTACTGCTATAAATAATGTGTATTCAAAAAACAGGGGAAAAAGGAGTTAATAATAGATAATAAAATATTTATTTATATTTTCCCACCTCTTTCTGATGGATCGAGGGTTGCTTCAAAAGAGTATGGAAAATGCTTTTGATGTTGTGTGTCTTCAAGTCATTTCCAACTTATGGCAACCCTACCACAGGGTTTTCTTGGCAAGATTTGTTCAGGGAAGGTTTGTCATTGCCTTCCCCTGAGGCTGAGAGTATGTGACTTGTCCAAGGTCACCGAGTGGGTTTCAGGCTGAGCTGAATCAAACTCTAGTCTCCAGAGTTGTAGTCAAATACACAAACCACTATGCCACGCTTACACAGTTATTAAATTATTCTTTGCTTATTCAAACAATGAATACGTTTTTCATTGTTTTTGGTGTGGCTTCTAGTGCATCATTGCCCAGAAGGAGAACTGTGTTGTTTGACTGCCTCAGTTCCCAGTCAATTCTGGAACATTGTTTCAAAAACAAAACCGCTGTGTGGGGGAAGATACTGAATTGATTATGTAGGCTAATTGAAGACAGAACTAACCAGACTGTTTATTTTAAAACTCTGTGTATTATATCTAGTCACTGATGTTAGTTTGCAAGCATTACTTATTATCCCAGCTCACTGCAATATGAATCAGACAATTTCAGACTGATTTACTGACAGAAGCTTGTTTCCCAAAAAGAAGGCACATTCCATTGTGCAAAGCACACATGATTTTTACAGTATTGAAACAGGACATTCAGAGCTTGAGAGATGCACAATAGAAAAGTTAGTTTCTTAAGTGCAGTGATGGCTTTTTGTACAGTGACAGATAAAAGGAACTGAATTGTTCCTGAAGGAAATCTTCTATCAGGGTAAGCATCAGCCTGAACTACTTAATCCCAGACCACAGATGTAGATACCTTTGTGGGGAGATTCTCATGCAATTGAGGCTCCTGGTATTATCTATACCACTGGCACTATAAACAAATTAGCCTTAAGTAATATGGCAAATTCATTAAGACACAGAATGAACACTTGTAAGTCACTGAGGTTGAGCAAGGAGACAGATCTGCATAACAATGCAGACCTACTATTGTTCAGCTCCCATTCATTTCAATGTTTGTTTGAGAAATGTTCAGAGAAGGCTATGGCTGGATATGGAACGATTGAGTCTTCCTTCCTTATAAGCTGGAGCAGAGCCCTGTTTGTACTTTTGAATAAAAGCAAAGCAAAAAAAGTTGCACACTAATGCCTAAATATAACTGATGCTCTCAACTGGTGCAGACCAACTGAATCAAAAGAAAATTAATTAAAAAGTATGTAAATTTCAGTGACTCAGTGGGTCTCCTCTAGTTGGGAATATCAAATATGGATTTAGGCCTATGCAATTAAGGTAATGTTTGATTCTTACAAGCGTTAAGATCTCTCTGATAAATTCTACATTTTTGTGTCAAGTTCATATACGTATAAATTTTCTATTTCTAAAACAAAAAAAATATCTCAATAAACAATATTCATTTGTAAACTATGAGCACAGTAGGAGAAAGGCAGGAGTGGGGAAAAGTAACATTTTGAAAGATAAAGAGAAGAGAAATTCTACCTCTTCTTATTCTAAGTAATGCAGTAGGAAATCCTTTTGTAAAACAAGCTTTCACACATTAAAAAAGTCATGATAAGCTTCTATAGTTAAACCTAAGGTTGTTGTTTTTCAATGAGGTTGCCTAATAAAATTTGCACTGAAAGGATGCAGTGAAATGCTCATGCCAACATTTAAATAAAATAAATAGGTTAGTAACACACATCTATCTGCTTTATTCTTCATCAAAGTGTTATTCAATAAGATATACCATACAGAGGATATGTTTGGATACTGCATGTTGCCCAACTGTAGTCTTAAATCTTTTCTTAAATCATAAGAAAGCTTATGTTCAACGGCCATAATTGGTTGACACTTACACCTTAAAAAGTATGGGATCTTTTCAGGTAGAAGGGGTGGGGTGATTCATTTAAAAATCAGTTCAAGGAGGAACTTAAAATTGGCAAGGAATCTCCAAATATGACTGGACACCAATACCAATCATCTCCAATTAACATGGCCAACAATCAGGCATGATGCAATTTGATGCCCAAGATTTGGAGGACCACATTTTTCACTCTTTTCCTAAAGGTATCATACACATTATTTGCCCTGCAAAATTTCAATTATCTCCATTACCAACACTTATTCAGAAGAAGCCTTGCTGATTTCAATAGAGATAGGGTTTGTTTGTTTTGTTTTTTTTTTTTTGTGGGTTTTTCAGGCTATGTGGCCATGTTCTAGAAGAGTTCGTTCCTGACTTTTCACCAGGATCTGTGGCTGGCATCTTCAGAGAATGCTGGCATGGAAGTGAATGGGGTGTGTGTGTGTGTGCTGTGTGACCCTGGGTTGGGAGGAGTGATTTCCATGTTAATCTGTGTATTGTTCTGTATTGAATGGCACGGGCTCAAGATGGGAGGATATACAAGGAGAATTTGTCTCTGTTTAATTAGTGATCCACTGTCTGCTGGGAAACTCCCCTCACCCTGGGTGGTTTTCATTTGCATTTGCTGGGTATTGATTTTAGTGTTTTTCAGGACTGGTAGCCAAACCTAGCTATCTTTAAGAGTTTTTTTCCTGTTGAAGTTGTCCAGGTGCTTATGGATTTCAATGGCATCCCTGTGGATTCTTACCTGATAGTTGGCATGGTCCAATATCTCAATATAGAGGGTGCTCAACATGCAAAAGCTATGCCCTCTAAGGTAAAACTAGTATGTTTTACACAGATAGAGGTGCTTATTGAATTTTAATGTGCAATGTGTTGATTTAAACTCATTCAAAAACAAACTCCCATTTGGTAATAGTTTCCTGTGATAATCTCCAAATAGCAAAATCAATAGGCTCTGTGGATTTCACACAGAGAAGCCTAAGTCAGGAACATTATCTCTCTCATTGTTGTTGTTGTGTGCCTAAAAGTTCATTTTTCATTTATGGCTAACCTACGGTGAACCTATCACAAGTGTTTTCTTGGCAAGTGTCTTATGAGGGGGGTTGCCACTGCTATCCTCTGAGTCTTAGATATTTGCTCAAGGTCACCCAGTGGGTTTTTTTTATGCTTGAGTGGGAAACTGAACCCTGATCTCCAGAGTCACAGTCCAATCCTTAAACCACTGCACCATTCTATCTCTCACATTAGAACAAGTCTTTTCTGGGAAACCAATTCAAAAAATGTACAAGAGAAGTCAAGCTATAGATAAATAGTGTATGTGTGTGTTGTGCACCCTAAGCAATCCCCTGGAGTGAAGTGTAAGCCCCGTGTCGATCACATCTAACTTAATTTCTTAGTCAGATAAGATCAAGCAGTAGTCAGTTTCTTGAATGAGTTCCTGAGTCACATTATGGGCCAGATTGGGACCAAAAAACAGAAACTGAATTCTGACAAGACAAGCTGTTGAAAGTCTGCAGCTCTCAATGTGTTGGGCTGAAGATTACTATCTGTCATGGATGGGCTTACATTCTGACAGCTAGCCTGCAGGTCCTTTTTTGACCGTATCCTGTTTGATAGACCCACCAGTGATGTAAGAGTCAAGAGTGCCTTTCACCAGGTTAGGCGATAACTTGGCATAGCTTCGTCTTTAACCCATTCTGGTCTATACAGAGCTATTTTTTAAAGGGGGGGGGGGAAGATGGCCCCAAAACAACAAAAAAGCTTCAATTGGTGCAAAATACTACTTGTGGTTCTTACATTCTTCTTATTAAGCAAAGTGTGCTATCACTTCAGTTTAGTGGAATCCCTTTCATTCCCCACAGCACAGTCTTGCAATCCTTGAATTTTACCTTTCTTGTCTCCATGTTTTCATGACAGTTCTCAGATAAAGATCAGAAGTCTCCTGCTCCAGGGTACTTACAAGCTCATCCAATTGTTGTTCTGTAGCTTCAAGACATTTCCAACTTATGACAAATCTTACATGGTTTTTTTCTTGGCGATATTTGTTTAAAAGGAGTTTGCCTTTGCCTCCATCTAAAGCTAAGGGAGAGTATGACTTGCCTAAGATCACCCAGTGGGTTTTCATGACTGAGTGGGGATTTGAACCCTAGTCTCCCAAATTATTAGTCCAGCTCTCAAACCACTAAGCATTGCTGGTTCTCCTCGTATTCATACTACACAGATCCTAAATTGCTGTAGAGTACACTGAGGACCAATTCTCACTACACAATCATGGTGCTATTATTCCACTTCACTTGCCCTAGTGTCATCCTATGGAATCCTGGGATTGGCAGTTTAAGGGGGGCATTAAGTATTCTCAGCTAAAGTGTTCTAATGGCTCAGCTAAAGATGACAAATTCCAGTATTTCATAGGGTGGAACTAATTGGTTAAAGTGCGGCAATAGTGATATAAGAGTGTAATGTGAACCCTATATGAAAGTTTTGTCTTTTTTTGGGAGGGGGGGAATAAATGTGACAGTGATATCAAAAATATTTGATGTGGTGTGCAAACAAATGAAAGAATGTAGGGAAAATAACAAATCAAAGAAACACAAAACAGAACAAAGCAAAACAAAAATAAAACAAAAACTAATCCCCTTTTTTATTCCTGGGATAAAAATAGTTCTTGACACAGAGTTACATCTCATTACCCTCTCAAGTGAATTCCTCAGAATTTTTGGGAAAATATATATTCATAAAACAAAACCAGGAACTGGCAGCTTCAAGTAAAATACAAAAAGGTATAGCATAACGTACTTATGGTTTATTCATTCATAAATCTTATATGGTAATTGAGATCCACCTAAAAAGTTGGATGTGGTTTTCTTTTTGCAAAATTGATATTTAAGTAGGAATTAATACTCAAGATCCCTAGTGAAGTATTGCCTTAGTAAGCTCAGTGTGTATAATAATCAGAGTATGTGTACTCTCTGTGCTGGAAAATGTGGGTTCAAATTCTCATTCAGCTATGAAGCCCACTGGGTGACCATGAGCCTGTGATTACTTCTTAGCCTAACTCATCTCTCAGGGTTGTTGTGAGACTAACAAATAGAGAAGGGAACCATACATGCAAACATGAGCTTCTCAGATGAGACACAGGATAAAAATACTGTTAAATTTAAGACCAAACCTTTCATATCTGGCTATGCCACTACTACAATGTGACAAAACAAGCCATTCTTAAAATTCATGTTCAAGCATGCTGTGCATTAAAAATAACTTTTAATCTTTTACTTCTCTGTTCCTCATGGCAGCAGATATCTTTTGATACCTCTGTTTTGTTTCCTTTGGGGGGAGCAGGCGACCACTTGTACAGTCTTTTTCCCAGGGAAAATTAGATTCAGACCCATTTACTAGGTTCACATACAACATAAGCCCAGCAGCATCTCAATGCCCCAGACCAGAAAAATTCAGAATGTCTGCTCTCATTATTTAATGCAGAGTTGTAATTTAGTCCCACAGAATATACTTGGTATGTTCAGAGAATTTCCTTGCATAGGGTCATTTGCATGAACGTGCTATTTATAAATGATGTTTTGCACATCGTATTTGTTTTGAAATGCATAATATCATACAAGGCTTTGTTTACGTCGACTAACTGATCCCAGGTGGAAGCTAACTGATCTCAGGTGGAGAATAATTTCAAGAGCTATGCTTACATTAAGACTAATAGTCACATTTGTTAAAATCCTCCTCTCCGAGGCCAACGTAATTGCATGCCTTCTCTACTGCAACAGACTTCAAGGGTTAGTTTCACTTTTGTTAACCAAAACACATGTTCAGGTTCAAAATATATCCATGCACTGTCAGGTATGTAGGCATTCATCTACAGAATAAAGGTGTATACCTCTCCAAATTATTTTTAGAAACAGGACCTGGGAAAACTTGGCTCCATTTGTTTTTAATGATGTGTGCCTAAATTCAGAAATTTGGAATAAATTTCTTTCCTTTCCTTTCCTTTCCTTCCTTCTTTCCTTCCTTCCTTCCTTTCTTTTCTTTTTCTTTTCTTTCTTTCTTTTTTTGGCCACAACTCTAACAGCAATGCAATCTGGGTGATTCTGTTAGTTATAGCCCCAAAAAGGTAACTCTTCCAAGGTATTTCTAAACCTTTATGCAGGAATATTGGAATGGGGGAATGGGGCAGAGATGTCAACTACTTTTAAGATTAGGCTAGGAGCTCACATTGAAATGATCTGGCAACACTGGTTCACCACCAAAAGTCCTACATAGTTGAATTTTCTCAAGAATTGGCATTCAGATAAGTACTGATGAACAGGCAATAAGAAATATAAAGACAGCAATCATCACCGAGATCTCCCAAGAACAATAAAAGCTGCATTTCTATGTACACATAGTGCTTGTAAGATTTTTTTTCATATTTAAGGATGCTTGAATCATAATGTGTGGGAAAAATAATTTGCTGTCCCTCTGAAACTACCTGCAAGTAGGGAAAATTAATAACCTGCCTGCCAAAGGTGAAGCTCCATATCCTAACAACAGCTCCAGGATCCCAAGCTGTACACATGCTCCACTGACACCTTATAGAAGCCTTGTATTTTGTACTAATCTCCTAAATGAACCCTCTAAACTTGAGGGGAAACTGCCACATATTACTAATCTGATTAGGGCTAGCAGAGGGGAAACAGAAAACGATGGTTTTGTGGTGGAAGTGGAAACAGGATTTCCTTCTTCTCTTCAAATTGGTTTGATTTATACTCTGGATGAGTAGGACACTGTCCCTTCACACACGTTCTCACTGACTCGCATTGAATTCTTGCTGCCTATGGCTACCAGGTAAATGCTTAGATACAAAGCTGTTCTATATATGGGTAAAAGTAAAATGAAAAATTGATCATCAGATATCATTGTTTCAGGCTTGTACTCCAGCTCCCTGATTTTCTGGCCAGTTTCGTGACTGAAAAAGCACTCTGAAATTGAGAGAAAAAAATGTTATGCTTCACAACTGTCTCTCTATAACTGATCTTTATTTATCCTGATTAAATCAGGGCATCTTTATACATTTTTATAAGATAATTTGGGGATTGGAACAGTATCTGAATGATGGCAATAAATCAGAACAATGAAATAAGAGTTGCCAGGATGCCAATATGGGCCAGCCAGGAAAGAAAAGGACATTCCCCTTTAGCAAATATAGAAAATGTGGTTGTTATGACCTACAACTTGAAACCTGATTTTAGTCTGGGTGCCTATGACTATCCTTACTGTTTCTATATGCTTTTCACTTCCTTTGGATCCTTAGCCAAGAAATCAAAGCAACGAGACCTCGTTCACCCACACAGCTTTTACACATACACACAGAACCATGAAGATTTCTGGCCTATCATCAAGGTACCAAATTGGAAAGATGGGTAGTACTGTACTATTCTGAGACCCTAATTATGCACAGGGAGTCTAGGCTAGGCTTTTTTTTCACTTGACAAAAGACTCACAAGACTTATTGGTAACAGAAACATGTTTGTAACATAATAAATTTGTTAATTTTGTAATAACAAGCCTATATGGTTAACTTCTGGGTATTTACAACGGTAGTAATGGTGATGCTGGTGTTGGTGATGATGAAGAAAAGATATGTACTCTCAGTCTGGGACTCAAGACCACTTACAACATGTAAAAGAACACACAGTTAGAAATATACCACGTGCATGTATATACTGTCGGCCCTCTGTTTTTGTGGGGGAGGGGAACCATTCCAGACCCCCCCCTCCACAAAAACAGAGACTTGACTATATTCAAGCTCCATAGCCTCAAATGGAGTGCATGCCCATGAGTGCGTGTGGGGCATGCACCGTGGGGGCGCACCCCATTGAAAATAATGGAGGTCACCTCTCCATGAATATTCAAGAACATGGACATCAAGTCCACAATAAAGGAGGGGTAACTGTATATACAAGAGTTAAATACATCATTATACTATCCATAAAATTAAAACTAGTTTAAAAATATTGCTGTTATAAACAATAAATAAAATACAGCACAATTCTGAAGGGTGTAGTTCCCTTGAACAGTCTGCTGCTATTACCACTATGGTATCGTAATAAAGCAACATATAATATCCACAGAAAAACGATACCTTTACTGGCCAGCTCAATACACAAAACATAAAATGCAAGTTTTCAAAGCTTCACTGGCTTCTTCATCAGGCAAAACATGCTAAAAAACCATACAGGAGGAGGGAAAAGAGTGATGGTGTGATATCATGTTAGAAGAACATAAAGTGTTTATTTACTAAGATAGGATGCTAGAAGAAAAGACTTGCTTTTCACTCATTGCAATACTGTGATCTGCCTTCTCACTTTTGATAATTATTTGGATAAATTATTATCACCATTATTATGGAGCCATGTGAGCAGTGCATGATTAAGTGCAATATGACTGCTGCTATAAAATGTCAGCTGACTCTGCTTGCCTGATCTAAAAAGAGGTATCATACAATGTGGGCATCCAAGAAAAAAAAAGGTTTATCCAGAGATTGCCTGTTGTATAAAAAATAATGTGAGAATCTCTTTATATTTAGCTTATTCAAGTATTAAGAACTTTAACAAAATTGTTTCCTTTATGATCACATCTGTTTTACCCAGGTTTTGAAATACCACATATTGAACTTAGAAATCAGTCTAGGATAGCAAAGGTTGCATCAGAGCTGAGAATTTTATTGCATTATTTTTTTTAAAAAAAAAACTGCTGTAGTGGGGAGGGGCTTATGATCATACTAGCAGGGGGAAATTCTGGAACTGTGTGGCAAAAAAGGAACTTTTCCAAATTCTGGACCACACACACTTGCTAGAAGAACTTTGAATATGTGACATAATTTTGTTTCTTTTCTGCGTTAATGCTTCTCAAACAATCACTTGTTCAGTTTCACGGGCAGTGCTGACATAGTCTAGGTTATTCTGGGCACAGCTGGAAAAGGCAAGACATGCTCTGCAGTATCAATTACCTGAAAGAGAGACTCACATCAGAAGCGGACAACATTCTGGAGGTATATTGAATGTAAAATTTGGGACCTAATCCAAGGAAGCCTAGAGAAGCTTCTATATTTCCTTTTTGCAACATCATGTGAAACCATCCATATACCAGAACTACCCACTATGTTGATGCATCTTCTCATTTAGAATGAACAAAACTAAAAAAAAATAAAAAAATCACGATTTTATATTTGCAAGTGGCTTTAAACTACCTCTCAAGATAAAAAGAGAAAGCTGTTTTCCCTTTGCTGAAGTAAATATATAATCTATGAGGTTGACTGGAACCTGGCTGGTTTTTTTTTTTTTTTTTTTTTTTTTTGATCATATTAGGAGGGAATTCTGAGAATCATTGTTCAGAAAAGTAAGTTATCCAGGCTTTGGAATCCTGGTGATGAAAAGCTCTCTGGGCAGAAGTTTGCTAGCAGTTAATCTGATGCCTTTTTAATGCCAGCTAAAGACTTACTTATTTCAAATCTCAATTTGATCATGCTGTTCTATGCCAGTTTAATTGCAATTTATTGATTTCATTGTTCTTTTGCAGTGCACTTTGCAATGAATTTTGTAGTGTTGTTTGTAAGGTAACCCAAAGCAAAATATTTTGAAGAGTGCATAAATATTAAAATAAATACAAGCAATCCTTAATGAAAGCAATAAGATAGTTTGTGGGGTAGGGGGTGGGGAATATGCCACTTCACCAAATCATCAGGACTAACCTGTTAGGAAGGTTCCGACTTATTATGTAAAATGGGTTCCTCTTCCTTCAGGGTTTATACAAGTTACAGCATGCAGTATTATCTAGAATACTAAGTGACATTACCAATTTGCTATGGGTTGCAACCATCCTGTCACAGCCTAACTGATGCTACAGATGTGTTTGTACCTTGAACTCCAAAGAGGTACAGTCTCAACTCCATCATCACTTTTTTTAAAAAAAATAGTATCAAATCAGAACAGGAAACATTTTTAATTATTTTAATTTTCAGTAATAGATTGAAGGAGTTCAGGCTGTGTTATATACAGTTCCCCAACACTGCTTACACACATTTCCCGTCCAGGCAGCTTTTAGAGCTAGACACTATTTTGACAGGAGAGCAGTACTTCCCAGGCCTATCAGGCGCTAGCCCTATTTGCAGACCAATTCACAGAGTCTGGAAGTAACTAGTAAGAAACTACTGGTTGCCTGTAGCTAATTTATTTTTTCTTATAACAAACGCAAGTCCACATTAGGTTATGGTTGTAGTTTACCGCAGGATACCTTCTCTCCACTTGCAGTTTAATGGCAGTTTAGTTGCTTTCTAGTTATAGTTATGCAGCTTTCCGAACTGTGAAGGAAGATTGTGCACTGGTTCATGTGCTGCCTTTTATTATACCTCACACTGAATTGTGGAAACTCAGATGACAATGTGGACAGGAAGAAAGTGTGTATCACAGGACAGCAACCTGCTTTGTTCAGATTTTTTAAAATTAAAAATAAAATAAATGGTAGAATAATGTTTTGTTACATTTAAAAATAATTTTGATTATATTTTCTATATCTTTATGGAAGATAAAGAGTTAGTTTTTAAAAATGCAACTATAATGGTACCAATTTCCTTGCAGGACTTGAAACTATAAATGTAACTAATTACTTCCCACAAAAAATTACTTCCTCCTCCATCAACAGTGCGGTTTCTAAATGTGGTTTCTGAGAAACCATCTTAAGTATCTGTTATTGTTTTAACCTCAACCAGAAAGGTAAGGGCAACAATCACACAAATATCATGCAGCAGAAAAATCTTCATAATCTCGGTAGAGAATTTGCCCATTTTCCAATTACCTATATAACACTAATGAAACCTATGCCACAAAAATAGTTAAGTATTATAAAACTCATTTTCATTTCTAGTTCAACCTAGGTTGTATTAATTCAAATACAAACAGCTATCCCTTAACAAATTTATTGTAGCTCACAATATCTCAACACTAGCCACTTTAAGGTTTGAAAGCGAGTGTTCACCTATCATCCACCTTAACTGTGGACAGACTGCTCTTCCCACTATCTTTATACCTTTGTGACACTCAGCTGGCATGTCGTCATTGCTACCATTTGGAAAAGTTTGTCCAATATAATTTATTTGTACATAATATGCCTACAGAGATGGAATGTATAAAATTAGTTTTTCTCTTTTGTGTCATTACTGTGGCAAGTGCAAACTTCTGAGTACAATCAAAAGTACAGATCATGTTGCAAATCTCTTTGATCTTATATCACTACACAGCTCCATCATACACCTATGGATTTTGTACAACATTGATCCAGAGATGACCTTTCAGTATCCTGCTAATTATTTGAGTTTTTAAAAGGTATGATCTATATTTCTTTTAACAGATTGGCAGCTATACTAAGGAACTATACCAAATAATTTGTTTCATAAAATGCAGGTGGGGGGGGGAGTTCAAGCAATTATATGGACATCTGCTTCAATTGATCAGGAAGAAAACTTCAAAATTAGTTCATAAGACCAATTTGCAATAAGTATTCTTTTTAAAGTGATCCAAATAGCTATGAACAGTCATTCACTGAGTTCAATGAGAATGAATCATGAACATGTAAAATTAAACCCTGGGAACAGATTTACACGTTTTACATCTGTCTAGGCTTCCATACTCTTAAAAAGACAAAGAATCTACTGTTTTAAGAACATAATTCCCTTCCAATATTTCAGATTTTAAAAAGGTCTTGCAACTGTATCCACTAAAAGTTCTTATTTTTTTCCACTTTAAATAATACTTTATAATATTTGTCCCTGCCTTATGGCTGACATCTAGTTTTATTCTATTCAATCTCAGACATTTTATTTGTGAAATGGACAGCAGGAACAAAACAGAAAGGTCAGATAATAAAACTAAAGGAAAAATTACATAAATATGCTCCAGTCAACAAATTGGAAGCAGTTTCTCCGCTCATTTGTAAGCATGGATATTTACAAGGGATCTTACAGTGCCACATGGTATGTGCTGTTGGGAGTGCCACATCCACCTTTAACTAGTCATTTCCCCAAGACTACTCAGCTGCTTATGAAGCCAGTGTTTTTAAACAATGAATAAGTTCTTTTAAAAGTTGTGATCAAATTTTAAAAAAATTACAATACTACTGGAATTGGAACTACTGGAATTGGAACTACACCCAAGTATAGCATTCCCAAGAGAAATAATTCAGAATTCAGAATTCCCTCCATCCTAGTAACCCATGCTACCATGCATTTGCATAATCCAAAGTAAGACGTTTGCTTCATGAAGAATTATTCTTAAACACCAGATTTGTACCTCAACAATTTCCAATTTGCTCTTGCCCTCACTTGCACCCTCCTCTCCAGTGAGTTTCAGCTATCCTGTTCATAATACATTGGGTTTTCCAGCAGATATTCTATTGAACATTACTTAGGGAATGTGTAATAAACCAAGGTTTTTTCCTACCAATAAAAGTAAGTGTGGAAAGATAACTTTCTTCAGTGCATGAAGCAGTTTCTATTTTAACTTTTTATATCTTTCTGCAGAAGTCATTTTCTCTTCAGTCTTAAAGCTCTAACAGCCGTTCATACATTTGTGCATTCATTCTGATCTGGGCAAGTGAAATGTATAAATGCTCACTTATCTTTGGCTGTGCTTCTAAAATGGGACTGAATTAGAACTCAGTTGTACTTGGATTTTTGCTCTGTAAATGTGTTTATGGATATACCTGTATATAAATGAGAGCAAGTGTGGTGTAGTGGTTTGAGCATTGGTTGGCAATTCTGGAAATCAGGGTTCAAATCTCCAGTGTGCCATGAAATCCCACTAGGTGGACTTGGGCAAGTCACATACTCTTGACTTCAGAGGAAGAAAAGGGCAAGCCCCTTTTGAATGTATCTTGCCAAGAAAATTTTGTGGTAGGTTCTCCTTAGGATAACAGTAAATTGGAAATAACTTGAAGGTACATAACAATACCATAAACATTCTCATGACCAAAGAAGTCTATACTTAATTTCTCATATAAACATAGATAAAGTCATTGATGATGAGGTATATAATCACAGTTGTGTCAAGATACTTCAGTACAGTAATTGCCAATTAACAATAAAAAGAAAACCAAGAATATATTGTTTTGAAAACTGTTGCATGCTGTGCTGAAATACAAACCATGTTGTTCATGCTCAAAACTGCAGTGTACATAATGATTTATTGAGCACAGATATTTTATGGTATAATTTCCTGAGGGCCTCCTACGCAATCCAAGACTCTTCTCTAGGGGGTTCGACCTTTTACTAAAAGTTACTCCAACTGAAGCTTCTGATAGACAAATTAGAATCACATTTAGGCTTACTGGCTGTTGCTTTTTTCAGATCCACCACAACGTTTTGTTTTGTTTTGAATCTTAATATGCACTACTCTAATTCTCCTCAATGGGAGGACAGTTAGCATGCTACAAGAGTAGCCATACTGAATGAGATTGTTTTTGGTCTCTTCTTTCCACTGTGCATGTGAGGCTTTCACACAGACACACACACACAGACACAGACACACACACACACACTTCCTTTAAGGCACCTCTTCCTATCTAATCCATGATAAAGAGCAAATTCCAAGGCTGTGGAGAGGTAATTATTTCTCTCCAAAATCAGCATGCATTTACAGGAGGAACTGTGAAAAGATTCAAAGATTAATTTTAAAATAGCGGAATCATAACAGAGGAGGGTGGCTGTTTCCTCTTGGGGCTACTAACAAATTGGAGAGGTTATATAGGTATGCCCAGTTAACGAGAAAAGGAAGCTATACTTTACCAGTGCAGAAGTTCATAAGTGCTGAAGAATTGCACACCGAGGCAAGACAAGGCAAGGCTTCTTCCATTCTTGCCACCTAGATTAGGACTGCTGCGGACCAGTTTTGTCTACGTTTACTCCTGCCTTCCCAGAGTCTCACAGCAATCCCCAGTTCTCCAAATCAGACAACATACTTTGAATTCTGAGGAAATCCTGCCAGTCCAGATGGTCCACCACAAAAGCACTCATACACAGCAGAAGTAAAATGTCCTTGCAATAAATTTTCCTCTTTCTGAGGCTAGGAACTCTGCTGTGAAGAAGAGCTTCTGCCTTTGGCTGTGTGTGAGTGAGTGAGAGAAGGGGGTGGGATACAACATGGGGGGAGAGGAAATCTGAGACTGCTATAAGGAGTGGCTAACTCTAGACGTCATAAATACACCAATAAAGGCACTTACTAGCAAAGACACTACACAGTGATCTGTCATACAGTATAAATTCAGAATTAAAGGGCTTACTGCATGCTACGAGTTTACCTTTCACTTCTTTTTCTTAAAAGAGATGGCAATGGAGGTATCTCAAAGATTTTTATTAACTGGTACATCAAATCAACTGGGGTGCATCTGTTTCAATGCAATCCAAATCATCTTTTTCTTTTTTTAAAGAAAACACCAAACACCATGAGATTTATTTAGGAACCATGATGTTTATACTGCTCTCTTCTTTGCAGACTAAATCACTGTCAAGATTTCCTCAGAAACGTTTGCCCAAAGGAGGGACAAAAGTAACAGCAAGTTGTCTTTCTATGGTATCCATAAGGATCACTTGTAGGGCTCATTCCCACTTACACTTTAAACTGGTTTGCAATTCGCCTTCTCTCCTTCTTGGTAATCGATTCCAAAAGGTTTGTTGTTCCCACTGTGAAAGCAGATCTTTTCATTATCCCCATGTAATCGCGTCTTTTTTGGCACAATTGTCATCTCCACTAGTTTGTGCTGCTTCAAAATGCATGTCAATCATCAGTGACATAAGCGGCAGCCCAGATTCTGGGTGGTGGGGGGGGGGCTGACAGGCAGTGGGCCTCTTTACAAGCCTGTGCAGGGGGTAGCAGAGGAGGACGAAGAAGAGGAAGGGGAAGTGCGACGAGGGGGAGAAAGAGAAAGGCAAAGCATGTGGGGAAGAGGAGGGCGAGGAAGGGGCAGTGTGGCGCGAGGGGGAGAAAGAGGAAAGCAAGGCATGAGGGAAGAGAAGGATGAGTAGGGGGCAGTGCGGCACAGTGCAAGGAGGAGGAGGAGGAGGAGGAAGAGGAAGGCAAGGCACAGCATGTTCTATTGTTAGTTTGTTTTTTTAAAAATAAATTGATCAAAGAATCAATTCATTGTTTTAGCAACTACTTGCCTTTGTAAGTAGCTGCAAAATCAATGAATCAGATCTTCTTTTTATTTAAAGAAAACATGTGCCCATAGGTCACACCACAAGCAAAAAGGCAGTGCTGGGGTGTGGGTGAAATGTTGGATCTCCCAAAAACTGAGGTGGGATGGTAAACACCCATCTGCCATTAGTCCCTCCCCTCAAGAACAATGCAATTCATTTCTGTTGTTCCCACTTGTTGAACACACTTTGGAATTAAATTCTTTTCAAAAGAACCACAGAGAAACTAGTGTCTGGAAAAATCTGTTTTTTGTTTGTTTGTTTTTTTGTGTGTGTGTGTGTTTGCCTCACTTTATCATGACAGGAATCAATCACAGTACACCAGGAACTGGTTTCAAATGGGAACGATGGTCATTTAAACTGATCAGAAATTCGCCTCAATTCATAGTGGGAACACACCTTTGTAGTCTTGATTGTTGTGCATTAAAATAGGTCAAATAATTGATAATTTGAAATAATATAGTGTAGAATTCTGCTACAAAAGGGGTGGGGTTGGAAATAGGTTAAAAGTATATAAAGGCTTGAATAAGATCTGTTGGGGATGGTTTGATTGGGAGTTCCTGCATGGCAGGGGGTTGGACTGGATGGCCCTTGTGGTCTCTTCCAACTCTATGATTCTATGATTCTAAGATACTCAAAGGAATGTCACCAATGTGTTTAGAAGAGACTGCTCAAAACTGATGCTCATCCTGTGCTGCATTGCAACACCCACTGTTCTGCAGACAGCATGACTACTGGCACTAGGCTGGGGAAAGTTAGGCTACAATATTTAAAAGGCTGCCATGTGCTTTGGAGAAGCATGGAAGGGAGGGTAAACATACATCAAAGTTTAAAGTATGTAACAAACAATTGTTATTCATACATACATCCAGAAACTGTTGTACTAATGTCCTATCCAGACTAAAAACTACAGCTGAGAGCCTGTTCATCAATGGTGTAGTGGAAAATGATAAAAGCGCGGCTATGTCATAGTACTGGAAGGACCCTACACTCTCTTGTTGAATGACAGCTGATCCAACTTTCCACCCATTGCTAAAGATCACACTTACAGAACTTGCTAGGCAGCACTCCGCAGCTTGCACAAAGGTTTATATTGGCATCACAGGATTCATGCAATCTGAACAGGAAGCCACCCTTGTGCAACCTCCAAGAAACTGGCAACTGCCTCTGAATGGCATTTATACCAACATAAAGCCACAACAGGATTCCAGTCAAAGCAATTAAACATGAAATGCATGGATATTGTACCTTTATATCTAGCAGGAATGGATGAAATACTACAACTCAATACAAGATTCTCAAATTCATCTACTTACTTGACCACCAAGAGGTACATGTATAGATTCTGGTAGATGGCATTCACACCTTTAGCATAACCTACATCACACTGTTTCTTGTTGTTAATTCCACTATTTCAATACTATTCCCTATTATCAAACAATATCTCAAAATGGTGAGGTATCAAGAGAATGGAATCACTCTTTGTACAACTTGGGCATCCTGGAGGAAGGGCACAAGGAAATTGCATTAGAATACTACAGATCTTGTAGTGTGGCATTTTAAAATTATATACTGATCACAGAGAAAAACAGTGTCTTCAGGGTGGGGTTCTGCAGCTCTCTCAAGATTATCATTTCATTATGTTTGTAAGAACTCATATTAGAACTGCACTCCAGCTCATTTAATATGATCATGCTTTTGTCTGACTTGCAAAATTGAGCTACGCCAGAGGAAAGCTAATGAATGCAACATGTGTTCACTTCTCTTGGTAGCCGTGTCTAAAGCCAACTGGCAGAATGATCACAGCAAGATAAATGTCAAAACAAAGCAATCTTACCATGTGGAGTGCTCCCTGCCTCCAACATCTCCTTAATGTGTTAGCAGTAATTTATGTCTCCAAGCCTACAGCCTTAAATATATTAAGGTCATCATCATCATCATCATCATCATCATCATCATCCATCATTATCATCAAAATACAAAGAGAAAGGAGTTGTATGAAAAAGGAGGTGGAGGAGGAAGAGGAAAGAAAAAAAATACAATGGAAGCAAATCTCAGCTGATGTGATTATATTTAACTTTGCAAGTTATATTACATGTAAGGGTTATATAGGAGAAAGAAAGATAGGGCTGTCAGTAAGGCAGATCAGTAGAAAACCCCAAATTTGGAGATATACTTCTAAATGTTCATTGCTGAGATAAACTGAGGAACAAACAAAAGAATGTGCTATTCCCTTATATTTGTAGACCTTCTGACTGCCTATTGTTGGGGCTGACAACATGGATTCTTAAGTAGATCTAGCAGGATTTCCTTTTACATTCCATGAGAGAGGCTGGAGGCCCAGCTAAGATTACAGAAAACTCAAGAGATGTGGCAAAACTGCCGGCGGAATTCCTGCTTGCTACAAGCCCTGAAATGTTGCATTTTAGGGGCACAGCAGAGCCTGCCTAGAGAATGAATGTTAAGCAGTTGCATTAATATTTTTTTAATGGCATGCAATCTAAGAAGCCCCCTAAGTTATTAGGGCTTTTCACACAATAATGCATTTGATCCTATGTTTGAAGTGTACTATAAGATGTTAAGTAAGGCAAATACCCTGAATTTTAGCATTCATCCAACTTGCAGAAGAAAAGGAATGTGGATGCACATAAGGCATACACACACTTATGAGGAAGATTAAGGGATGAATGAAAACTATCTTGTCACCAATAACAATATTCAAGACAGCAGAACAGTCTTCACCAACCAGTTGCCTTCCAGATGTTTAAGACTTCAACTCCTTCTACCTCCAGCCAGCCTTACAAAAAAGCAGGGATTATGGGACTTACACGCCAAAATATCTTGAGAGTGTCACATGGGGGACTGCAACATTGCCAAATAAAATGCTATTTATACTGCAGAGAAGATTAACTCAGGTGCCTTAAATTCAGTGGCATCACTGCGGTTGGTGTCTGCACTGCGAGTACCTGGAAAGGACTATGGAGGGGGTACTGCCTCCTCATTGCCTCATTTGGCTGCCCTTCATCCAGCCAGACTGCTGCTGGAGGGTGGTGCTGAGGCATCTGGATGGCCTGTTTAGGCAGGGTCTGGTGTTGGTGCTGGGTAAGCAGCAGAGCCAGACCTTCAAGAGAAGGCACACACACACACACAGGTTCTAGTAGCACCCCTGCTTAAATTGAAATTTGCATGCTTGGAAGAGGTAAGTGGTACATTTATTTAGTATCTAACTTTTTGGTCTGAAAGAATTTTTTTAAAAAAATTATTAAATTAAAATCAAATTAAAAACAAGTTAGTGTAAAGAAAAAGAGTATCACTTATTTGCAAGGAGTAGTAGGTTTCCACTACATTCAACTGTGGACTGTGGTACCCAATATAGATATCTAACTCCTGTATTCCTGCAGTATCTATCCTAGAGTGGGACCCTACTGATTTACTGTTGAGTCAATTCAGACTAGCAGAAAATAAAACCAAACCCAACTGCTAGTTCCAGCCAGTGTGTACATGTGTGTGCATTCACACGCTTCAAATCTCCTTTTGACTTTCAATGATGACCCTATCAACTTCATAAGGTCTTTTTTAAGACAAGGAATACTCAGAAGTGGTTCTCATTTCCTTCCACTGAAATATAGGTGGTTTTTGTTGTTGTTGCATGCCTTTAAGTCATTTTCAATTTATGCTGACCCTAAGGTGAACCCTATCATAGGTTGTTGTTGTTGTTTTTTACAAGATTTATTTAGAGGCAGTTTGCCATTGCCTTACCCTGAGAGACTGTGACTTGCCCAAAGTCACCCAGTGGGTTTTATGGCTGAGCTGGGAATTGAACACTCATCTCCAGTGTCATCATCCAAACACTCAAGCCACTATGCCATGGTGGCTCTCTGAAATGCAGGTGCAGTGCATCTGTGCCGTACGTGGGTGCACCATATGTGGCTTTAAGCAGATGCTGAAGCCTGGGGCAATCAGACAAATGGCATATGTGCCCATGGCCCACGCACCACGCTGCACTACAAACATGCATACACAGGATTACCCTTACGCCGGGGGTGTGTGTGTGTGTCTGGAATGGATCCTCTCATGTAATGGAAGGACCCACTGTATCTTCAAGTTATTGTAGAATCATAGAATCATAGAAATTTAGAGTTGGAATAGACCACAAGGGCCACCCAGTCCAACCCCCTGCTGTGCAGGAACTCCCAATCAAAGCATCTCCGACAGATGGCCATCCAGCCTCTGCTTAAAAACCTCTTAGGAAGGAGACTCCACCACCCTCCAAAGGAGTGTGTTCCACTGTCAAACAGCCCTTACTGTCAGGAAGTTCTTCCTAATGTTGAGGTGGAATCTTTTTTCCTGCAGTTTGCATCCATTGTTCCGAGTCCAGTTCTCTGGAGCAGCAGAAAACAAGCTTGCTCCCTCCTCAATGTGACATCCCTTCAAATATTTGAACAGGGCGATCATATCACCTCTTAACCTTCCCTTTTCCAGGCTAAACATCCCCAGCTCCATAAGGCGTCCTTCATGGGGCAAGGTTTCTAGACCCTTCACCATTTTAGTCGCCCTCCTTTGGACACGCTCCAGTTTCTCCATATCCTTTTTGAATTGTGGTGCCCAGAACTGGACACAGTATTCCAGGTGGGGCCTGACCAAAGCAGAATAGAGTGGCACTATTACTTCCCTTGATCTAGACACTATACTTCTATTGATGCAACCTAAAATTGCATTGGCCTTTTTAGCTGCTGCATCACACTGTTGACTCATGTTCAACTTGTGGTCTACTTGGACTCCAAGATCCCTTTCACATGTTGTCTCATTTAGCCAGATGTCCCCCATCCTATATCTGTGCATTTCATTTTTCCGCCCTACGTGTAGGACCTTACATTTCTCTGTGTTAAATTTCATTTTGTTAGCTTTGGCCCAGCTTTCTAGTCTATTCAGGTCATTTTGAATTTTGATCCTGTCCTTTGGGGTATTAGCTAATTTGGTGTCATCTGCAAATTTGATAACTAGGCTCTCAATACTGTCATCCAAGTCATTAATAAAGATGTTGAAAAGCACTGGGCCCAGGACAGAACCCTGTGGCACCCCACTTGTCACTTCTTTCCAGGATGAAAAGGAACCATTGTTGAGCACCCTTTGGGTTCGGTCAGTCAACCAGTTACAAATCCATGTAATGGTTACCTTGTCTAGTCCACATTTTACAAGCTTGTTTGCAAGAATGTCATGGGGAACCTTGTCAAATGCCTTACTGAAGTCAAGATGCACGTTTGCCCTCCTCCAGTCTGCAGGGACTTCTCCTGTTCTCCAGAAATTCTCAAAGATGATTGCCATTGGTTCTGATATTACATTTGCCAGTTCTTTTAATACCCTAGGATGTAGTTCATCTGGTCCTGAAGACTTATATTCATTTAGATTAACCAGGTATTCCTGTACTGTCTCTTTACTTATTCTGTGCTGAAATTCCCCTATTCTGTCCTCTGCCCCATTATCCTTAGGTTGGGCACCCTTTGCCTTTCCTGAGAAGACTGAAGCAAAGAAGGTGTTGAGCAATTCTGCCTTTTCTCTGTCTCCTGTGAGCATTTTGCCATCTTCTGCACGCAGTGGCCCAACCGTTTCCTTCTTCTTCCTTTTGCTGAGGACATATCCAAAAAAGCCCTTTTTATTGTTCTTAACCTCTCTAGAAAGCCTGAGTTCATTTTGCACTTTAGCTTTTCTGACTTTATCCCTACATGTGCTGGCTATTTGTTTGAATTCCTCTTTCGTGATTTCCCCATTTTTTATACATGTTCCGTTTAAAACTTAGCTCAGTTGTAAGTTCCTTAGTCATCCATACCGGTTTCTTGAGACATCTCCCATTTTTCTTCCTCATTGGAACGGTGTGAAATTGTCCCTTTAGTATCTCCCTTTTGAGGAACTCCCATCCATCTTGAACTCCCTTCTCTTTTAGTATTCTTGACCATGGGATTACCCCCAGTATTTCTCTAAGTTTATTGAAATCAGCTCTCCTAAAGTCTAGAATGCGTGTCTGACTATGCCTAGCTTCACCTTTCCACTGTATAACAAACTCCAGGAGGACATGGTCACTCCCACCTAAGGATCCCACCACTTGCACCCCATCAACTAGGTCTTCCCTGTTGGTTAAGATCAGATCCAAAATAGCTGATCCCCTTGTTGCCTCTTCCACCTTTTGGACAATGAAATTGTCTTCGAGGCAAGTGAGGAATTTTCTAGATCTTGATGATATGGCTGAGTTTGACTTCCAGCAAATATCAGGATAGTTGAAGTCACCCATCACTACTACATCTCTCCTTCCTGATTGTGTGGTCATCTGTTCTTGTAATGAAGAAAAGTCATTCAAATAACACAGGCAGATTCCTAACATAAAGTCAGATCATTGGTCCATCCAGTGCTGCAGGGTCTGTAGACTTCTCAAGATACAAGGGTCTGGACCCAAAGTCTTCTTCTTGAAAAGTATGTGGTTCCACTTTGTTGTTGCTGCTGCTGTAGTTGTATGCCTTCACGACTTTTTGAATTTATGTCAGGGTGACAGGGTTTTCTTGGCAACATTTGTTCAGATTTGTTTGCCTTCCTCTGAGACTGAGAGAAGGTGACATGATCAAGGTCACTCAGTGGATTTCTGTGGCTGATCAGGGATTTGAACTCTCATCTCCAGATTTATAGTCCAGTGCTCAGACCACTACACCATACATGCTCATGGTCTGTGTGGCTACAAGTATTACCATATCCAGTATTACCATATCCAAGGAAGAGAATGCTATATTTTACAATGTACAGAACTGTAACTTTCTTTTGGAAAGAAAGCCACATACTGGCAGTTGTTTCACCTGTGCAGCATTAGAAATGGCAAGAATTGCTAAACTGGCTGCACAGCAAGAAAAGCTCACTTGTCATATTCCACATTAATTAACTAGGTCACCTATGGAGGCAGAAAATAACTTTTCACAGAATGTGTTGAACAGCACCAAGAAAGCTTTATCACACACAGAGGTGCTAGCTCCTTATTAACTGTTACTTTGGACCATGCATCTGACTAACAGGAAATGAAGGAAATACTTTGCAAGAAAAAAAAAATCAAATACATGTTGGGGCAAAGTGCAAACCACAACCACCAATATTAGGTACTGTCTTTACAAAAATCTGTTTTAAAACTGCAAGCTGCAAAATGAAGGTTGCTCAACATCAAGGAAAGCCCTCCAAATACTATCCACAAAGTACAGCTTAGTAGCATTAAGACTGACTGCATGCCCCTACATTGCATACATTGAGATTTCTGAGAGCTAAGTACAGGGTAGACTGGTACTATTCTGGCACAGCTTCACAATGAGGCCAGTACAAGAGAAACTGATAAAAAATTCAGAGCATCACAGGCACTTGGCAGCCACTTTACTATCTTTTAAGTACCAAGTTAAAAGATTGTTACTCGCTCAGGCATTTTAAGACTCCATACATTAAATACACTGAATTGTAAGAAAATGATGACTTTACTGCTTTATTTTGTTTGAATTTTATTGCACATTTTTACTTCCACTGTCAATTATTGTAGCTATGACTCATAGAATCATAGAATCATAGAATCATAGAATCATAGAATCATTGAGTTGGAAGAGACCACAAGGGCCATCTAGTCCAACCCCCTGCCATGCAGGACCTCCAAATCAAAGCATCCCTGAGAGATGGCCATCCAGCCTCTGCTTAAAGACCTCCAAGAAAGGAGACTCCACTACGCTCCGAGGGAGTGTGTTCCACTGTCGAACAGCCCTTACTGTCAGGAAGTTCCTCCTAATGTTGAGGTGGAATCTCTTTTCCTGCAATTTATATCCATTGTTCCGCGTCCTAGTCTCTGCAGCAGCAGAAAACAAGCTTGCTCCCTCCTCAATATGACATCCCTTCAAATATTTAAACAGGGCTATCATATCACCTCTTAGCCTTCTCTTCTCCAGGCTGAACATCCCCAGTTCCCTAAGGCGTTCTTCATAGGGCATGGTTTCCAGACCCTTCACCATCTTAGTTGCCCTCCTTTGGACCCGTTCCAGTTTCTCCACATCCTTTTTGAATTGTGGTGCCCAGAACTGGACACAGTATTCCAGGTGGGGCCTGGCCTGACCAAAGCAGAATAGAGTGGCACCATTACTTCCCTTGATCTAGACACTATACTTCTATTGATGCAGCCTAAAATTGCATTGGCCTTTTTAGCTGCTGCATCGCACTGTTGACTCATGTTCAGCTTATGGTCTACTTGGACTCCTAGATCCCTTTCACATGTGGTCTCATTCAGCCAGGTGTCCCCCATTTTATATCTGTGCATTTCATTTTTCCTCCCTAAGTGCAGAACCTTACATTTCTCTGTGTTGAATTTCATCTTGTTAGCATTGGCCCAGCTTTCTAGTATATTCAGGTCATTTTGAATTTTGATCCTGTCCTCTGGGGTATTAGCTACTCCTCCCAGTTTAGTGTCATCTGCAAATTTGATAAGTATGCCCCCAATTCTGTCATCCAAATCATTAATAAAGATGTTGAACAGCACTGGGCCCAGGACAGAGCCCTGTGGGACCCCACTGGTCACTTCTCTCCAGGATGAAAAGGAGCCATTGTTGAGCACCCTTTGAGTTCGGCCAGTCAACCAATTACAAATCCATGTAACAGTTAACTTGTCTATCCCACATTTTGCAAGCTTGTTTGCAAGAATGTCATGGGGAACCTTGTCAAAGGCCTTACTGAAATCGAGGTAAACTATATCCACAGCATTCCCTTCATCTACCAAGCTGGTAATTTTATCAAAAAAAGAGATCAGGTTCGTTTGGCATGACTTCTTTTTCTGAAACCCATGTTGGCTTTTTGTGATTATGGCATTGGCTTCTAAATGTTCACAGACTCTCTGCTTAATGATCTGCTCTAGAATCTTTCCTGGTATTGATGTCAGACTAACTGGACGATAATTGTTGGGATCCCCTTTTTGAAGATGGGGACAACGTTTGCCCTCCTCCAGTCTGCTGGGACTTCTCCTGTTCTCCAGGAATTCTCAAAGATTATTGCCAATGGCTCCGATATTACCTTTGCCAGTTCTTTTAATACCCTTGGATGTAGTTCATCTGGTCCTGGAGATTTGTATTCATTTAGATTAACCAGGTATTCCTGTACTGTCTCTTTACTTATTCTGTGCTCAAATTCCCCCACTCTGTCCCCTTCTTCACTGTCCTCAGGTTGAGCACCTTTTGCTTTTTCTGAGAAGACTGAAGCAAAGAAGGTGTTGAGTAATTCTGCCTTTTCTCTGTCCCCTGTTAGTATTTTGCCATCTTCTGCACGCAGTGGTCCTACCGTTTCCTCCTTCTTCCTTTTGCTGCGGACATATCCAAAAAAGCCCTTTTTATTGTTCTTAACCTCTCTAGCAAGCCTGAGTTCATTTTGCACTTTAGCTTTTCTGACTTTATCCCTACATGTGCTGGCTATTTGTTTGAATTCCTCTTTCGTGATTTCCCCATTTTTCCATTTTTTATACATGTTCCGTTTAAGACTTAGCTCAGTTGTAAGTTCCTTAGTCATCCATACCGGTTTCTTGAGACATCTCCCATTTTTCTTCCTCATTGGAACTGTCTGAAATTGTGCTTTCAGTATCTCCCTTCTGAGGAACTCCCATCCATCTTGAACTCCCTTCTCTTTTAGTATTCCTGACCATGGGATCACCCTCAGTATTTCTCTAAGTTTATTGAAATCAGCTCTCCTAAAGTCTAGAATTCGTGTCTGACTATGCCTAGCTTCATCTTTCCACTGTATAGCAAACTCCAGGAGGACATGGTCACTTCCACCTAAGGATCCGACCACTTGCACCCCATCAACTAGGTCTTCCCTGTTGGTTAAGATAAGATCTAAGATGGCTGATCCCCTTGTTGCTTCTTCCACCTTTTGGACAATGAAATTGTCTTCCAGGCAAGTGAGGAATTTGCTAGACGTTGAGGATTTGGCTGAATTTGACTTCCAGCAAATATCAGGATAGTTGAAGTCCCCCATCACTACTACATCTCTCCTTTCTGAGTGTGTGCTCATCTGTTCTAGAAAGGTATCATCCAATTCCTCTGCCTGAGTTGGGGGTCTGTAGTAGACTCCCACAGTAACATCCCTGTTATTTCCCTCTCCTTTAATTTTTATCCAGATGCTCTCCACCTGACTTACAGTATTGACTTCCTGGATCTCTTCACTGGTGTAAATATCCCTGACATATAATGCTATTCCTCCTCCTTTCCTGTTTGGCCTGTTTCTCTTAAAAAGGTTATATCCCTCTATTTCTACATTCCAATCATGAGACTCATCCCACCAGGTTTCAGTGATGCCTATTATATCATATTTCCCTTGTTGTGCTAGGACTTCAAGTTCATCCTGCTTATTTCCCATACTTTGTGCATTAGTGTAGAGACATCTAAGACCATGGGTCCTCTTTACATGCTGCTTTTGCATGGTTTTTTGCCTCCTACTCTTGGGTCCTTGCACTGTTTGCCTTGTTCCCTCTATGCCACTTGGACTATTCTCTCCATCCCTTTTGCCTTCCAGAATAATGTCTCCCTCCCCCACATAACTCAGTTTAAAGCCCTCCTGATCAGATTCTTCAGACTCTTGGCAAAAACGTTTTTGCCAACTGGCGTGAGATGAAGCCCATCCCTTGCCAGAAGTGCCTCCTCATGGAACCGCAGCCCATGATCCAAGAATCCAAACTGTTCCTGGCGGCACCATCTACGGAGCCAGTTATTTACCTCTGCTATTTTCCTCTCCCTTCCTGGACCATGCCCTGGACCATGACTGTGTTTAAATAAAACTGTACCAAATACTGCCTTGGTTTAAGATATTTTTGAATGGAAATATATAAATACATTTACTGGCTGAACAGATGGCCTGGCAAAGTTGGCTTCCAGGCAGCTTGGGGGTGTGGTGTTTCGATGTCGCCTGCCTGCAAGATGCCAGGAAACTGCCCTAGGCTTGTGCTAGGGTCACCTATCTTTTCTGCTCCTATTTAGGCTGGCGGTGGGGTGGATTGGGAACATGCCGTGTGCTTGCTGTGACTCTGGGGTGAGCAGTTCGGGGGCAGTCCCAATCCTTCCTTTTGGGGCAGTCTGTTTTGCCCCATAAATAAAATAAATTTAACAAGTGTAGAATTGAGAACTAATAGTAGACTAATTTATTGACTGAATATTATGGGCTGATTCTCAGGACTGCAAAATAATCTGTCTGATCTGAATCAGCATGCAGTACCTGCAGGGCATGCGAATAGCCAAGACAAAGGGATAAAGCAGAAGCCAGTTCGCCAAAAAGCAGGAGCCAGTTTGCCAGAAGTAAGTATCTAAGGGTACAGCAGAGCTGTGACAATGAATTTAAGTACACCATACGACCCTCTGTATCTGCGAATTCTTTATCCATGGATTCAAGCATCCACAGCTTGAAAATATTACAAAAATTCCAAAAAGCAAATCTTGATTTTGCCATTTTATATAAGGGATAGAATTTTACTATGCCATTGTATTTAATGGGACTTGAGCATGCATGGATTTTGATATCCATGGGGGGAGATTCTTGGAACCAAACCCCAGTGGAGAGCAAGGGCCCACTGTACAGCAAATTAATGTCATTTAAGTGCTGTGTCTGCCTATAGAAACCTAAAATTTGTATTTTGATGAGATACTTAGACCTTAGGGTTGAAGTTTAGAGAAGAAGACTAGAGCTCGCTAGATGAAAACTACTTCATTGAAGAAAAATCCTAGGATTCCATAGGAAAGAGTATGAAAATTAACACAGTATCAGACTGTTACAATGGAGACAGTGTTTCTTCAGGAAGACCCAAGTAGAACCAGAAGTTCTGTTACTATCTTTCCTATGCAGCAAGGCTAGAAGTCACAGCCATTCAGTGGTTAACAACACAGGAGAGTAACATATAGAACTAGTAACTCCTGACAGAATGCTCATTTGATTTTCAAGTCAGATCTGATCTTTGTGAGAAAAAGAGCACAACACATTGTTTAAGAACTCATACACTATAGGGAAATTTTTACTTTCTCACATTTTCTCTTCATGAAAGACCTGTGGCTTTTAAAATATATATCTAGGCCTAAAGCTTAGTTACACCATTATGTTACTAACCTATTTAAACAATGCACATATAATACGGCTTGATAAACCAGGGGAGGGCTGATATAGTGCCAAAACCCTTAACAACTTTTTTTGGTCCAAAGCATAGTACAATGATGGAAATATATCCAAAACATGGAAAACAATGTCTTCTCAAGTCACTTTCAGCTCTTGAGCAGCACTATTTGTCTCCTGTGGGCTTCCATCACAAGCTTTCAGAATTTTGATTTCATTAAGCTATCAGCAGTGGTTACAGAATTATAGATATTCATATATAACATCTGTATTTGTCCATAGATCAAATTCCTCTTTGTGTCAGAGAAAAGGATGAAGTAGTTTGTGAGAAAAATCTGTATCAAGTACATTCCCTTATTCAGTTAATGGCTCAGGATGCAATAGCAAAATAATCTGAAACATCCCAGATAATGTAGTGAAGCAGACTCATGGCATTGCCTTACAACTGTCCTTGAGAATAACAAACATGCCTTCCATTCAGTATAGTACAGGAAGTACAAGTATTAACAATGGAATTTCAAAAAAAGAGAAAAGCAGTTCTTACTAAATCTGTTCAGTCTGATTTTTTTTTTAATTCCAAACACAAGAAAAACAGAAGTCCAAGAAGAATAGAGGAGGGCCAAATCTATTACCACCAAGTCAGCCTACCAACAAAGATTCTAGAGCAGATCATGAAACAGTATGTAAGCATTTAGAAAGGAAAGCCATGATCATTAAAAGTCAATGTGGGTTTCTCAAAAACAACTTGTCAGATTAAATTTATCTTTAGTTCTTGATTAAATTAGCAGCTTGGTAGATGAAGAAATATGGATGTAAGATATCTCAATTTCCCTAAGGCCTCTGTCAAGGTCCCCGATGATATTCTTGCAAACAAACTAGTTAAATGTGGGCTAGACAATGCAACTATTACATGGATTTGTAACTGGTTGTCTGGCTGAACCCAAAGGGTGGTCAGCAATGGCTCCTCCTCATCCTGGGGAGAAGTGGGGTGCCACAAGGCTCTGTCCAGGGTCCAGTGCTATTCAATGAAGATTTTCATACCTGCATCGCTGCTAAAACGTCCTCCATATGTCCCTAAAAGGTGGATAAAGTGCCTCTGTCTGAATGCCAGAAACGCTTCCTGAATCACCACAGAAATGTGGCTCCCTCTAGTGTACCTATGAATGCAAACGGAATTCAGAGGAATTCTGCTTCCCAGGAACGATTCAGGGTCGCTAAGAGGGAGCCACGTTTCCATGGCAATTCAGGAAGCACTCCTGGCTTTCAGACACAGGCACTTCCCTGACCTTTTAGAGACTTTGGGAGGACATTTTAGCAGTGATGCAGCCAGGTATGGAAATCTTCAACATCTTGATCAATGGTATGGATTATGGAATAGAGGGCATGCTTACTGAAATCTGCAGATGACACTGAATTAGGGGGAGTAGCTAATACCCCAGAGCACAGGATCAATATTTAAAATGATCTCAACAGATTAGAAAACTGGGCCCAAACTAACAAAATTATTTTCAACAGAGAGAAACGTAAGGTATGACAGATGTCATGTAAGGCAGAAAAAAATGCACAAATATAGGAAGGGGGACACATGGCTTGACAAGAATACATGTGAAAGAGCTCTAGGGGTTTAGTTGACCACAAGCTGAACATGAGTCAACAGTGTGGTGCAGCACCCAGAAAAGCCAATGCAATTCTACACTTCATTAACAGTATAGAGTTGAGATCAAGGGAAGTAATAGTCCCACTCTATTTTGCTTTAGTCAGACCCATCTGGAATACTGTGCAAAAGTCTGGGCACCACAATTCAAGAATGATGTGGACAAGCTGGAGCATGTTCAGAGGAGGGTGACCAAAATGGTGAAAGGTCTGGAATTCATGCCCTATGAGGAGTGGCTTAGGGAGCTGCTGAGGAGTGGCTTAGGGAGTTTAGCCTGAAGAAGAGAATGTTAAAGGATTACGTGACAGCCATATTTCAAAATTTGAAGTGATGTCATATTAAGGATTAAGAAAGCTTGTTTTCAGCTGCTCCAGAGACTAGGACATGGAGCAATGAATTGAAACTCCA
Organism: Urosaurus nigricauda; assembly: GCA_034509955.1. Taxonomy (NCBI): domain Eukaryota; kingdom Metazoa; phylum Chordata; class Lepidosauria; order Squamata; family Phrynosomatidae; genus Urosaurus; species Urosaurus nigricauda. The sequence goes on along the minus strand of JAOEGL010000001.1, from coordinate 350,196,875 downwards.
GAAATAAAGATTCCACCTAAAAATAGGAAGAACTTCCTGAAGGTAAGAGCTATTTGACAGTAGAATACGCTTTCTTGGAGTGTGGTAGTGTCTCCTTCTCTCTTTGTTTCTTTTTTTTTTTTAACAGAGGCTGGATGGCCATCTGTTGGGTGTACTTTGATTGTGTATTCCTGCATAGCAAAGGGTTGGACTGGATGGCACTTGTGGTCTCTTCCAACTCTATGACTCTATTACTCTAAGTTATTAGAACATTTATCTGAACATGGACACCTTGCCCGTGGGGGGATAGGTCTTGATAACATATATTGATGACATAGCACCTTCTATTTCCCTGACCTTTTGCAATAAAAAGGACCCACTGCATCTATATCTTGGTTCAATGAATAAACTATGTCAGTCTGTGGCAGTAAAAATAGATTCTCATGGTAGCTTAAAAGTGATGACTCTATCATGACATATTATGGCATGCTAAGACTGAAGAAACCAGATCACTTACCCCTTCAGCCCCCACCCCACCCCATCCAATATGTTAAATGGTGGGATCCGCACATATAACATTCTAGGAAATATTAGTTTTTGAACCTGTTAATTAAATCCTTGGCTCCCTTATGTGTCATTCTACTGATACAGTGAACTTTCTACCAGTTCCTCTATTCTTATGTCAAAACAATCCATCAAAATTTCTTTAGGTGCCCTAAGGAACTATATTTTTTGCCAGAATGAAACTTTTCCAGATCCACCAAAAACAAAGATATAAATCTCCCTGAAGAGTGTTTGATCAGATCAAGTAGAAGCCATATGAAAAAATATTCACAAAAATCCTACACTAATCAGTTTTTAGGAGCAAACTTAAAAATTTCCAATACTCATTAGAATAGCCTGCAAACAGATTCAGCAGTCAGTTAGTGACAGTGTGATGTCCTAGAAAGATAGCTATTTTACTCCTTTTTAAGTCTAAACTTTAGCCTTAAAACACAAAGCAAAGTAAAAACATCTGAATCAGCACACTCAGGTATTAAGAAAACAAGTATAAAGTTAAAATAATCTAACCAATTCCTTGCCATAAAAGGAACAATAGGAAAATATGGGGACTTCTGAAAATACACTGGGAAATGTTGTTGTTGTTTGGTTTTAGCATTTCAGACAGAACACATACGGTCATTTATCTTGAACTGCTTATGATAGGTGTTGTAGCACTACATACCTCTATAAACAGGATGAATCAGGTTTATCTAAAGGAAATAGCTAACAGAGCTAGATTGTTTAAATATCCTGCAATAAACCTTCCTGTTGAAATAAATATATATACAAACTGATATACACATGGAGCAAAAGGAAAAGAAGAGAGGTGAATAAGTTGCTATTCACACACTAACACACACATGTCTATATAGTTTAACTTAGAAAACATCTCTTTAAATATATGCAAATATTCCATAATCTGAAAAAATCCAAAAAAAGGAAACACTTTGGGGATACTCAACATGTATGACATGCAAGCTTCCTAAGAGATGTACTTGGAGGGGGGGTGTCCTCATTAAGACAATATCCTAGCTGAGCATGAAATGTTGAATGTCTAAGAATTTATATCCAACCATTCATTGTAAAATTACTCCATGATGCATCACACTGGGGAAACTGACCTCCCCTCCCTTGATGTGTCTCCTCATGGAACTCCTACCAGGAATGCCAGTTTTCAGGACAGAAGTTTGACTGGGCACATAGCCAATAGCTCAAATGATTTTAAAATTAAATAGAGGCTTCACTGAGGTGTTTCAACACACACAAAGAAGCATTTGTTGATCAGGCAGTTAGGTAATTGCTTCTTAGGTAGGCGTGAAAAGCTAAAGTACATGTCCACTAGAAGGAGGAACAAATGGGGCAATCTATTATAAAGGAAGGAGGTACGGTAAGTCATCATTTCTCATTTACAGGAAAAGGCAAAGATATGCTGCACTTGAGAGGGAAAAGGATTTGAAATGCTGTGTGATGCATAACAAGATAATATCTTCCACTGATAGATAGCAGAGTGCTTCCATTTATCAATAAACAAAACTTCACTAAAGAAAAGGGGAGTCATCACTTTTAGAAAGTGAGATTGCAAAGATGTTCAGTTAAAAAAAAACCCACCTTCCATGGATGTCGCTGTCACTACAATGCCAAAAAAACAACATCAGGCCAGGGAGTATTTGAGGATGCTTCATATGTCTGCTCCAGCTAGAAATCACTTTGGACAGCAACTGGTGCCATCAATTCAGAGCCTGGGAAAGTTTTTTTTTAAAAAATTACAAGTCCTAGCATTATAATCTTAAAAAGTAACTTTTCCAAGCTGTGCATCAGATAGAGATTGGAACATTCTGTGAGTCTTACGACTAGCCACATTTATCACTGCTACTAAAATAAATAGGCTTGGTCAAAAGGCTGATTCCAGTATGGCGTCACCGAATCAAACATATCCCAAAACAAGAATATTTGGATTCCACCATCCATCACTGGCTGTATTGGACACTGTATTAAAACATTTTCAGCAAAGGAAGTACTGAAGTGCAGAATCCTAATGCCAACTTCATTTTTATTGGAATATGTGCTATGAACTTTAAGTCTGTCACAAAAGAACTGTAGAGTTACAACATAAATATGTGCTTTTTAAAAAATTACAATTCCCCCTGAAAATATGTGATTTTCAGAACATTATCAGTACCAAAATAAATTGCAATTATCAAATACAATATTTTAACTGGAGTTCTCATAGATAATTTTTTCATAGTTATCAGACAAATTTTAAATGTTTACACAGTCTTGACATTTACCAAGCAAGGCACCAGTACTAGGTCAGCCATCTTACTACATGGCAGTAATAAAAGTTCTATCACTGTCAGCCATATAAGATAATCTTCTTCATAGTGCATAGCTAGCAATTTCCAGGTTTGCTGTACATGCCATTTGTCAACAAAGCTTGGATGTTCTTCAACAAAGCACTAAAACAGAGTGCTTTGACATTCTTTGCAAACAATGGATCAGGTGATGCAGAATTGCAATTAACTGCATCTATAGGGATATTGTGTGTTTACTGAGGTATAAAATAACTAAGTCATAAAATAACCCAAATCACAAAGGACATTTTGAAAGCCATTTGAAAACCTGTACCTGGCAAGTTAATAAGTAGTTTTGATGAGAGGAAACTTTTAAAGAAGTAAAATGCTGGATTACGTAGATGCATGATTACAAAAACAAAACAAAACAAAACAAAAAACTATCAAACTACACTATGTTAAACATACAATATATCCTCTTCGGGATCTCATTCTTGTCTTCCAAATAAGCAAGAAAGGGTAGTTCCCAACCTTTGGGCCTCCATTTGTTTTGGAGTTCAGCTTCCAGAAGCCCCAGCCAAGCTGCTCAACAGTCAGGAATTATGGGAGCTGAAATATTTAATGGACCAAAGGTTGTGAATCACTCAATTTAAACAACACAATTACTTAAATAACATAATTACCAAGAATTGGGTAGAAACAACTTAAGAAAGCAATTACTTTTTCCCTTGAATTTACCCCATATGGAGAATACAAAGGGGGGGGGGTAGATCTTTCACTGCCATTTTAGGTTCCCCCACTCCTCCAAACACAGGAGAGCAAATTTGGGGAGAACAAATGATAAGAAGTTTTAATTCAATGTGCAGTGGTCCCAATCCAATTTGGATCTCCATGTAAACACTCAGTACTATGAAAGTAAACAATTGTAAAATTAATGTCTCTATATTTTACATATAATGAAACCTAACTTTCAGTTCTCATTTTACATAACATCTCTGCTACTAAACACAGCAGCTCTTATTTCTTATTTTAAATTAGTGTTGTTGTTTTTGGCAGCCTGATATGGAAAAACAAAGCAAGGTGAGCAACCTAATCATTATAAATTAATTTGTAACTGTTAGATGAGTTTAGATGTACATTTTAGGTAGTGAATCAACTGTTTTATTTGATTACTGGTAACACTAATTGAATCAATTACTGTTAACCTATTTAATTACTGTCTAATCCACAATGAAAGGAGCCAGCAATGTTTCTTAAAGGTACCACAATTTTGCAAAATTCAATTCCACAGTAACTATTTTTTTAAAAAAACAGGCTAATGTAATGCCATTATTAGGCCAGTGAAATCACAATAAACATGCACAACTCTTTGAAAAATCTGGATGATCTGTTAAACATGAGGCAGTAGCTTCCATATTTCCCAAATGCCTTGGGAATATGGCACCTTTATGCGTTGTGTGTGTGTGAGCGCGCGCGCACTTGGGGCCAAAGCACTCAGGGAAAGATGGCTAAAATTAGGGTTTCTCAGCAAGGGAATCACATTGTGAGAGAAAGGCAGGATATAAATCCTTGAAATAAATAAATAAATAAATATTCCCTGGAACCCTAGGGTTCCAAAAAAGTTGTGATTGAAAGCTGGCTTAGGGACTAAATAGGCAAAAAGGGGTGCTTTCAGGCTGGCTTGAAGGCGTGGTGTTTAGATGACACATGCCTTGAAGCCAGCAGGTAAGTGCCCTTGTCTAGGACCCTTATGCAGAGAAAAGCCGTTTCAAAAAGAAGCAGCTTTTTTTCCCACTTCTTCCTGGCTTGAAGTCATGTCATGTGGTCATTTCATGAGCACTCCAGCTGCCTTGTGAGCCAGTAGTGCAGTTGTTGGGGTTTCAATGTGGCTTCAGAAAAGACTGTTTCAAGCCACTGTTTCCTGTCCATCTGATTCACCCCTTAGATAATCATCTGTGCCATGGGAGAGGCAACTATCTAAACCAGTGGTTCTTCATCTGTGGTCAGGAGAACTCCAGGGCTCCGCAATGTCTTCACAGAGAGTACATACAAGCTTCAAGGCTGCTCAGCCCACAATGGAACAGCCATGTGACAAGAGCCAAGGCAAAGGCTGGCTGGACTTATGTTCAATCTACTCCAGCTGTAAACTGGTGGGAAGAAGCAGAAGAAAAGACTTATCTTCCCCTCAAGTGCCTCTGAGCAAAAGTTTAATGGTTGTGTGTTAATGGTTGTGTTTCCGTTATTGTTGTTGCTGTTGTTGTTTTAAATCTTAAGTTAAATCTTGGGGGTCTGTGGCAACAAAATATATTTAAAGTGGATTCTGGTAAATAAAAGGTTAAGAACCATCTCACCCAGAATGCCTTGACTCTCAGGATTCCTCTGCCCTAAAGCTGGGTATTTGGGGAAAAATTGGCATTAATGCCACAGCTTCCTCCTGCTGCTACCACCACTTTGTCTCACTTTCATCATCACCCATGATCCTTTCCTTCTTCCTTCTGGTGTGTCTGCAGTCAGCGTTGATTCTGGCAACTGAACTTACAACAGCAGCACAACCACAAGAATCCCAGTCAATAGCTATACAGTAACATTTTTCTTTTGAAATGGGGAGGGGAGGGAGCCTTAGCCTTGAATTTTCTGCCCCATCACTACTTTCATTGTACAATAAAAGCAGTAAAATGGTGCTATAATATTTATACAAAGGCTGTAGAAGTTGGTTTGTCACCAGAAGTCATTAGTTTAATAGGCATTCAGTAAAAGATAAAAATAAAGTATAAAGAAGTAGAAGTCTGAATTATTATTATTTTTCCAGATTTGGGGGACAGGCAACTTTTTCCTATGAAGGATTTCACATTAATAGTCTTGCAAATAGTTAAATATATAGAATAATAGATCATTTATGTTTGCTTTTCTGTCTTTTTCTTCTTTAGATAAATGAGAAATATACCAAAAATATCTGAAGACTTGGTACCCAGCCTGTATACATAAACCATCTGGTCTACAGTTCCACTTTTGTTTTTGGTTAACATTGCCAGCACTCAACAGAATTTAAATCCTCTTGACCCAGTGAACATTATTTCAATTTTTTTTTATTTTTTTTTTTTCAGTGATGACTCAGAGAAAGGATAAGTCTAACATGCGTTACAAGAAGTTGTTATGCAGGATGTAGCACTTGTCTCCCAGTGTGACCCACTTCCCTTTTCTTCCAAGCCAAAAAGCTAAACATTGTAAATCAAACCCCGTCTGATACAAATCCAAATGAACCCTGCTGGGTCCCCAGATCTACAGCTGCCATCTTTGCAGCTTACCCTCTGAGTCTCCCTACTGTTTTGCCGGAAGATGATTATTATTACTGCATAGCAAATCAGTTCAAAGAGCTCAAAAGATATTTTTCACAGCACTGTCAATAGTAGAATAATGGACTGGTATACAAAGTTGTTTCTCTTAATGGTTAACTGAAGCTTACTATAACTCCTTAAATGTTTGTATTTGCATACCACAGGGCAGTATTAAAGCTATATGCATCGTAGTTGTTGTTATTGTGTAACTTCCAATCATTTCCAATTTATGGCGATACTAAGCTGAAACAATCCTTGGATTTTTTGGCAAGATCTGGTCAGAAGGGATTTTTTATTTCTTTCCTATAAGGCTGAGAAAATGTAACTTGCCAAGATCATCACCAGTAGGTTTGCATGACTAAGTTGGGATCTAAATCCAGTTCTCCCAGTATCTTAGTACAACACTCAAACCACTACACCACAATGGCTTTCTAAATGCAACCAATAAGTATTTAATATTAAGGAAGCCAGAAAGTTGAAGTGGTTTGGGCAGAGGAGGAGGAGGAGGGGGAGGGGGAGGAGGAGGGGGAGGATTTATATCCCACTCTTCTCCCAGAATTGGGACCCAGAAAAGCTAACAATCTTAAAAGAATAGTATTAATAGAATTAATAGAATTAATAGAATAGAATTAAAAGCATAGCAGAGTGGTACATACAAATTATGACAATATTAAAAAAGATTACTCCAGACTATGCCTGGAGCAGTCTGGAGCAATCTATGGAGACCAAGGTTCAAATTCTTGCTCAGCCATGAAAATCCAGTGGGGCACTCTCTCAGCCTCAGAGAAAGGCAATAGCAAACCTCTTCTGAACAAATCTTACCAAGAAAACCCCATTATAGGGTCGCCATAAGTGGAAAATGACTTGAAGACACACAACAAGTGAAGTTTACAGATCTAAGCTTTTTCAACATGCCATGGGAGCTGGTACAGCAGGCTAATATACCATCTCCTTTTTCTGCTTTGCTCTTCACATACTGCTTTATCACACGAGGAGGCAAACAGTATTTAAACGAGAGTTAAACCAGAGTTAAACAGGAAATGAGGCAGTTGTTTAAGCACACACAGTGACAGTAGGATTGCTTAGAGTAGGACCTCATTCTTTTCCAGGGCAAGCTTTTTTGTATTATTTACTGCAGATATAGGGACTTGACAGACCACCGCTAAGGGGTGGCTTGCAGCCTCCCCTTTTAGCACTGGATCAGGGCTGTGGCAACTACATGCTGCAGCCCCGATCTCTCCTTTCTGCGATGCAAAAAGGAGCCACAAAAAGCATCCTGGAAAGGGCACTATAGGCACTGGCGCACCAAAAAAAAAAAAAAAAAACCTTCCAGCTTCTACCTTTCAAAAGATATGAAAAATGGAGTGGGGTGAAGTGGGGCAGGGCTCTCACAAAAAAAAAACTTTATTAAAAGGTGCTCCTTTGTCAGAGGCTTTGTTAATTATACTTATGTGCAGACTTATAAATCAAACAGAAAGAAGAAGGTGCAGGGAATACACTAGAGAGGCAAATACAAGCACTGCTGAACCCATCATCAGGATGTGGCAGTCGAGAGACAGCTTTAATATCTGAGAGGAAGGGCTCTTTCAGCACCACATTTCCTGATGAGGAAAGAGCCAAGGGGGTCATGTCCAGAAAATGTGCAGACAGAATGTCAAGAGCTCCTTTGCTGATACCTCTCATCTCTCAGCACAGGAAAGTCAGTCTACTGTACTGAAGTGAGCTCAGAGCTTCACCAAAGAAGGAATAAACAAGAAATGTGGTAGCTGAAGATACTACATAAGGAGTATCAGAGGTGCCAGGAGAAATATTACTGCATAAATTCAGCCTAGATAATGAGGAAATCAAAATAGTTTTGATTTCCCAAACCTAGCATCAAACATTGATCAGAACAGAGACTGCAATCAAGAAATCAGAAGATTAGGCATGAGAAGGCCAGCTATGAAAAAACTAGGTAAGATCCTAATATGTAAAGATATACAACTGAACACTAAAGTTAGAATCATCCAAGCCACTATATTTCCCATCACCAGGTACAGATATGAGAGCTGGACAGTGAGGAAAGCAGATATGAAGAAAATCAACTCATTTGAGATGTCGCACTGGAAAAGATTGCTAAGGATACCACGGACAGCCAAAAAGATGAGAAAAAATGTGTCCTAGAATAATTTAAGCCTAAACTCTCCCTAGAGGCCAAGATGACGAAACCGTGGCTATCATACTTTGGCCACATCATGAGAAGGCAAGACTCAGAAAAGACAATAATGCTAGGGAAGGTGAAGGTAGTGGAAAGAAAGGAAGACCACGTGCTAGTTGACTAGATTTAATCAGATAAGTTATGGGCCTGAATATGCAAGACCTAAGCACAGTAGTGGAAGACAGAGGTTTTTGGAGATGTCTCATCCACAGGGTTGCCATCACTTGAGGTTGACTCAAAAACAGTAAACAACAAAATTATTGAGAATCCACGGTATTTGGTTTCCAAGAGAACTCCAGCCTTCATCAATAGACAGCCCAACTCTTTCTGAGAGTATGGATAGCTCAGACCAGGACAGGTCAAGATGTCAGGGAATGCACCCTGAAAGAATCATCATAGCTTTAAGAACATGACTGACCATGAATATGACTAACTACAAGAAGAGAAAAGCTTTGGCCAGAATCCTCTTTGGGTTTTACAATAATTTTCTAGGGCTTACACTCATACAGTTATATTTTCTGACACTGAATAAGCAGATATCCACTATCTCTTTATGCAACAGTTTTCCTGGGCTACTCAATGGCTGCCTGGCCACACTCTTCCCAGCCAATGACTAAAACAGCAACTGATTAGCCACAGGGATATGCCATGAGAGTGCCTTTGGCATGAAACAGACAGGCAAAACTTTGAAGGTGAGTTGTTTGTATGATGTATGCCTCCAAAGTGGGTGGAAACTGAAATGAAGCCATACTTTGGCAACAAAAAGAAACTGGGATACACTGGCTTAGCTGAGAAAATGTGCATCTTCATGCTGCATATAAACCACACTGTGCCAGTGCAGGGCTGCAGGAAAGCAAAGAAATTAAAGTGTGATAACAATGGATGTAATTACCATACACACGTTTGAAACAGAAGGGCATGGGTTGAAGGGGGCATGTAGGGGGAAGCCTCCATGATCGGGCTTTGACAATGTATCACTTGCACACTGATGCACCGACACCCTGTACCAACAAAGCATCACCTATGCAACTGTGTGGTCGATCAAAGGGGTGGCCATCCAATAGAACTTCATCTAGGCAGATGTGGAAGTACTTGGCAGTTGTGTGCAATGTGTTTGTACAAAAGTGTGTATTTACTGTGAGGAGGCAACAAAAAATAACAACCTAGTGCTGAAGGTTGATGTCACACCATGTGGTCCAACCATGCATATTTGACCCATCTTGAGACTGGGTTGTGCTGACAGTCGGTTTTTGACCCACTTTCAGAAAAAGCAGGATCGAGCCGCTTTTTCCTATTGCTCTGACCCTTAGTACCACCACCTGACTAGCTGTGTTTATCCTCCTGGACTGGCAGAGTAAGTATACTGGCAGAGCTTTAAGCCCTGCCAGCTTCAAAACAGAATACAGCTATTGTTCATAGCAAGCATTTACAACATTATATCAAATGTACTTTGTAAATGTCATTAAGAGAGCAAAAACAATTTGTTAACAGAAACATTTTTTTATGACTAAATAAGTTTTTCCCAACCTCAGGCCCTTCAAATGTAAAGAATGACAATTCTTTTCATATCCAAATAACTTGGAGATTGGGGAATTTCAGGAAAAAATGGGCAATGTTTTTCACAGATAGTAGACTATCAGTTCAATGCTTAAATACCTCAAAGGCACTAGTTGCCCTCTGATCTTGGAAGCTAAGCAGAGTCAGCCCTGGTTAGTACTTGGATAGATGACTGCCAACGAATGCCTGGTCATGTAGGCTATATTTCAGAGGAAGGAATTGGCAAAATATCTCTGAGTATTCCTTGTCTAATAAACCCTATGAAATGCATGGGGTTGACATAAATCAACAGGTGACTTGAAGGCACATACATACACATATCCTAAGTTCACAGGGTTTTGTGTCCAGTGACTAAGAGCACTAAAAAAGAACATTTTGGTAGTTCTGCAGACTTACAATTCAGGATTATTACAGGTTTTTAAATGTCCTTTTATTGTTTAAAACCAGGAGCTCTAATCTGTGTGGATTACCAAACATTCACAGAGCACAAGCACAGCTTCCTCCAGCTGCCTTCACAACATATTTGACAGATGTGCTAATCAGTAAATTGCATGATAATTCAATACTCCAGTCTTTACTTGTGCTTTCCGCTTTTCTCTGTTTCATGCAAAGCTGGAGGGAAGGACAGAAAATAAAAAGAAGGGGAAAGAGGAGATGGATGACAGATGGAGTGGGCAGTGAGAGAAAACAAACTGTAGGAAAGAGAATGGTGAGAAGTATTAATTGTATTGATTTAAAATATCATGTTAATCATCTTAAAGTGGCTTTGCCTTAGATATGGGACAAAAACAAGGGCAGTCATAATGGATCTGACCAAAGGCCTATCTCAGAGTTGGGCAAAGTGTGGTCTTGGGAACACATGTGACTGTTATGGACTGCCTTGGGCCTGACTTAGAGGCACAGTCAGAGGACTCAGGCTGAACAAACGGAGCAGGCTGAGACAGAGGCAGATCTGACGCTGCCTGGATCATGAGTCCCAGAGCAGGCTCAGGAAGCTGCAGAGAGAGAAGGCAGGTCAAGGAGTCCTTGTGGAGGTCTTCCAGGTAAGTTAGAAGCCAAGAGAAGAGCTAATAGGTTTCAGAGAAGAAAAGGCCTCTGAGAGAAGCAGAGACCTTTTAAAAGACCTCCAGCTGCAGCCAACAACCAGTCTTGCAGAAAGTAATACAAATTCATTATAACTGTTTTCAAAACAAGAAATCAGCATTATATACCTTCAGCACATTTATGTTGCATTTACATTCTCTGGTGAAGCCAATTATGTCCTTTTGGAATCTCATAGCCTTTAAACAAGGTTCATAACTGAATTAAATCACTAACACAGTCTTACATCAGATCAGATACTTCCCTTTGAGTATTTATTTATTTATTGAATTTATATCCCACCTTTCTCCCAAGATGTGATTCAAGGCAGCAGAAAATAATTTTTAAAGATCAAAATGAAACACTAATGGAAAAAGTTAAAAAAATAATCATTATATTAAAATGTTATTTTAAAAAGTTAAACCATTTAAAACATATTTAAAACATAATTTCCAATAAATGTTTTAAAAATACATCATACCACATTGCTCACACACATTACTGCTCCACAGTTAAAATTCAAAATAAAAATGCCTTCACTTGCCAGCAGATAGAAACTCTGAGTTTGGAAAAGATAGTTTTGAACTACAACTCACAGAAGTGCCCAGCGGCTATACTGGCTCAGGGTTTCTAGGACAATAGTTCCCCCACTGGGGGGGGGGGGGAAGGAAACTTGCCAAACTGTGAACACCATATGGATTATTATTCATGGGGTCATCTTACAAAACACAATTGGATGTTTTGACTCAACATACAGTATGTTCAACCACTGATAAGTCAATTTAAATGAATATATAATAAAATAAAACCAGATTGCCTGCCTTCACACTGGCCCTCATTCTTTTTGGTCTATCTAAGCAGGATGTTAATATAGGAAGGAAGACAAAATATTAGCACAAATGAGGAACAGAAAGTAACAGTAAGCAAATCACTGGACAGGTGACAAAAAGGCCAAATTGTGTGCAGGAAGAAAACAGAAAATAATGCTGATAATCAAGCTCAAGGATACTTCCTGGGGGGGGGGGATGTTATAGATTTTTTTTAAACCAAACAGAATACAAAATGAAAGAAAACAAATAAATAAATAAGCAGACTGAGTTTTTCTTTTTGAGGATTCAGCAAAAACACGATCTGAAGAGACAATGGAGTATTCAGCAAAAATAACAAAAATGTTTAAAATACAAAACTGCAGAGAAGACAATGTTATTTTTTAAGTTATATTTTAGGAGATTATCACATGGAGGATAAGGACAGGAGCAAAGCAGATTGCTCCCATCCTTACCTCGTCGTTATTGCGCAATTGCACGAACGATTATTGCACACATCACGTTAGCCATCATTATTCTCTCAATGAAGTAGAATTATCAGTTCAGTTTTCATTAACAGAAACTTGTTAATGAAAAATGTCAGGCCCATTCCACTTCATTCACATGATAATGATGGGACAAGTGCAACATCATCTGATAATCTTTGTGTGATGACAGGAGTGATCCTCATGTGATAAACTCCTTAAGTAATCACTTGCCTCTATCTAGTATGGTCCAGCATATTACAGTAGTTGTGCATAAAAATTGTGCTATATCTGGCCATTCATTAACCCCTAAAGCTACCATAGAAGTACCACAACCCTTCACTACACAGTTATTCCATGCCCAGTGAGACCTGTGGGGCTATGGAGATTATTGGCCCACCAATTCCTGTTGGGCTAGACATGAGTTGTAATCATAATAGACAGATCTTATCAGATAACCATGTGGCTGGGCAGTAGGCAGCCTGTATCAAATCCAAGCGTCTCCCACAGCTTTTCAAGAACATAATTATCCCATTCTTGAAAAGCTATGGGTGAAGCCAGAATTTGATACAGGCTACCTACTGCCCAGCCATGAGTCTGTCCAATATGATCTGTTATGGTTACAACCCACATCTATCCTGGTGGGAAGTGGCGGTGCGACAATCTCCTATATCCCCAGCCAGATGTTAAATTATTACATCCTTCACTAAGTTCCTCCAGGGATCCCAAGTGGATGATGTAATCGTTTCACATCTGAGTACAGGAACACAGCCAGATGATTCTCGAATCCACTCCACCTCCAGCAGGCACAGTATGGCTGGGAAGGGGGGAGCGCTGTAGTGTCTCTACAATTCCAGGGAGTTTTCATTGGTGCAGAGGAAGGTACAGAATATTAGCAGACTGAAAAGAGATATAAGCAGGTGTTCCGCTTGACTTATGAGAACCAGCATCGTGTAGTAGTTTGAGGATTGGACTATGGCTCTGGAGGCCAGGGTATGATTTGCAGCTCAGAAATGGAAACCTACTGAGTGACCTTGGGCAAGTCACAGAGCCTCAGAGAAAGGCAAACCTCCTCTGAACAAATCTAGCTCAGTAAGCCCCATAATAGAGTCACCTTAGGGTCACCATAAGCTGGAAACAAACTGAGGTCAAACAACAACAAGATGGTTGACTTATACCTATACACAACACTAAAGGGTTGCCAGTCAATCAAGAAATATGAAGGTTTTAAATGTCAGCAGAACTACACCCCACCCAGAACTGCATCCTATGTAGAGCACATAGTGTTAAGATTATCTGTGCTTGTATAAATCTTTTCAGCATACTGAAGTTTTTATTTTGTTTTGTTTTTCCTGATATCCATGCACAGCCACAGTAATATCCCTATGAGCTAGCTTCTGATGCTACAATTTGTAAAGCCATTATGCCAAGCATACAGACAATCTATACACACTGGAACCCTTGGATTCCAAATGAGATAGCTGCATAACACCATACATTTTTAAAAACATCTCTTTTCTGTCCTTACACCCATGGTTATCAACATGTCCTAGCTTGGTATGTGATCAATTTCTTCCTAGATGCTAGCATAAAATATTTCAATTTCTTCCCCGTTTTCAATATAATATACTTGCATAAAACTATCAGTCTTTCTTCAATCCAAAGTTCCTTATAAGAAATAAATCCCACATTTTTCCCTAAAAATAGCATTTTTATGTGTAAAGATTTCCATAGTTTTCAAAGCAATGCTTATTAGTTTAAAAGTCAAGTTCTATCTAAGGATATCAGTGTGTCATAAAACACTGTGGATGTTGCTTATGTTAGAAAACTACAACTTTGATGTCTAAAGAACAGATGTGAATCTCAGTGGTGTCATCTCTGATAACACTATTTCCATAGTTGTTTCACAATGGAAACCCAATAGTTCCCTGGATGGGTCTGACCCCGACTTTTCTGAGAACTCATAAGTGTACTCTTCTTTAGGAGAAAAAAAATCTCCCTGGATAAATTTAGCTCTTCCATTGGCATTTTATCAGATCCATGTTGTACCCTCTGCTGTTACGCTATTCTTGTTCTCAGAACATACACATGAAATGTTATTTGAATGCTAAACAGAAGATTTTTGATAACAAAGGGACTCCAAGATTATTACAGCAAAAATATTAACAGTTTTCTGCATTAGCCACTACATCACAAGCTTGAACCAATAAAAAAGTCTATGTACATGGCATTTGATAATAATTATCTTAGGGATTATTCAAATTCATTTTGCTTTAATTTTTAATTTATCTCTTTTTTCCAGGTGAAAAGTTGGCTTCACCTTAAAATATCTAATGGCAAAAAAGTGTTACAGTGTGGAGGTTAACAGGACAAGCCAGAAGCAATTGAATGGATAGAAAACAAGGCAGAAGCCAACTATCCACTACAACTATGCAACTTCTATAGCCATCCCAAAGTATTCAATCATGTCTCATGGGGAAAGAAAAGAGATGCCTTTCCCATTGTTTAGGAAATAAATGCAATAGATGTTTTAAAAAAGTAAAAAAAAATGTTACACCTACAGGTAATGAATACTTGAGTTATAAAACTGAAAAAATTAAAAGACGCAAACATGTCTAGACATATTCTAAAATGTAACCAGTTGTAGAGGCGCAAAAGAAAGTCCTACAAACAATTTCACAATACAGTAATATTTCTTGATCATTTCAATAGTTTGTTGTGTAGGACTGTAAAAAAACATCATTTTATGGATTGTCTAGACCATATGTATGAAAGTGGAATACAATCAATACAAGCTTTCCCAAGCCCAGTGCCCTCAACATGCATAAGACTATAACACCTTGAATCTCTTGGTAGACTTCTGGGATTTGAAATCCAATATATCTAGAGGGCAACAGTTTGTGGGAACTTATTCAGCAAGTCTTAGGAGCCATCATGGTTCATAATCCAAAATTAGGTCATAACTTTTTGTTCTTCAGTGAAGAGATGATATGTGCAAAAGCAACCTGGACCTAATACTTAAAACCCCTTCTTCCTGGTCACTTTCCATGTCAGCCTCTATCACAACTGGACTGGTAATCTGCACTACTGCAGACATAGATATGAGAAGATATGAGGAAGGAACATCAACTATCTTAGGTATGTGGATGGCACCATACTACTAAAAGAAAACATCTCAGGTGGGGCCTAACCAAAGCAGAATGGAGTGGCACTATTACTTCCCTTGGTCTAGACACTAAACCTCTATTGATGCAACCAAAAATCACATTGGCCTTTTTAGCTGCCACATCATACTGTTGGCTCATGTTCAATTTGTGGTCTACTTGGACTCCTATATCCCTTTCACACATAGTTTCATTCAGCCAGGTGTCCCTCATCCTATTTTCATTTTTCTACTCTAAATGCAGTACAGTGGTTCCCCGGGTTACGAATATCCCGGTGTACGAAAACCCCGGGGAACAAAAGAGCCGGGGCTGCAAAAACGGCCCCGGGATCCGAAAAGGAAAAACCGCGCGGCCCCTTTAAATTTGCCGCGCAGTCCGTCAAATAAAGCGGTCCCCCGGGAAACGAAAATTTCCAGGTTACAAAAAGTAATCCGGAACGGATTACTTTCGTAACCCGGGGGACCACTGTACTTTATATTTCTCTGTGTTGAATTTCATTTTGTTAGCTTTGGCCCAGCTTTCTAGTCTATTCAGGCCATTTTGAAAGTTGATCCTGCCTCTCTCCTAATTTGGCGCCATCTGCAAATTTGATAAGTATGCCGCCAATTCTGTCATCCAAGCCATTGATAAAGATGTTGAATAGCACTGGGCCCAGGACAGAACCCTGTGGGACCCCACTGGTCAGTTCTCTCCAGGATGAAAAGGAACCATTTGAGTGTGGCCAGTCAACCAATTACAAATCCATGTAACGGTTACCTTGTCTAGCCCACATTTTCAAGCTTGTTTGCAATAATGTCATGGGGAACCTTGTCAAAGACCTTACTGAAATCAAGATATGCTATATCTACAGCGTTCCCTTCCTCTATCAAGCTGGTAATTTTATCAAAAAAAATATATTAAACAAGTCATGCCAGACACAGGAAGGACAGGACAGTAATGAGACAGGGATGGGACATCCCTTGTGTGCTAATTTCCATAGTATTTCCCATCACCACATTTGGCTGTGAGAGCTGGACAGTGGATTAAAAAAATCAACTCATTTGGGATGCATACACGAGAAGAGTGCTGAGGATACTGCAGATAGCCAAAAAGACAAACAAATAGGTCCTTGAACAGATCAAACCAGTTTTCTCCCTGGAAGTTAACATAACCAAACTGAGACTATCGTACTCTGGAAACATCATGAGAAGGCATGACTTACAGTACTTGAAAACATGATAATTCTAGGAAAGGTTGAGGGCAGTGGAAAGAGGAAGACCACAAACCAGATGGCTAGACTTAATTAGGGAAGTCGCACACATGAATCTATAAGACTTAAGAAGAACAGAAGAGGATAGCTGGGCTTGGAGCTGCCTTATCAATAGGGTCAGGACCAGCTCAAGGGTAATTAGAATCAACAGACATACATTTATGTTCACTAAAAGGTGTATCTCGGGTAGTAGGTGTTAGGAAAGACCTCTCTACCTGGCTATCTATACAAATTCTGCCAGCTGAACATATTCAGAGGAGGACAACTAAAATGGTGAAAAGTCTAGAAATCATGCCCTATGAGTAGTGATTTAGGGAGCTGGGTATGTTTAGCCTGGGGAAGAGAAGGTTAAGAGGTAATATGGCAGTCCTGTTTCACTATTTGAAGGGATGTCATATTGAGGATGAAGCAAGCGTGTTCTGGGCAGCTCCAAAGAACAGGAGCTGGAGCATCTGCCTCTTCTATGATACTGTCACTGCTTCAAACTGGGGTAAGGGCTGCATATGAGTGTATAAGAGCAGCCATAACTTAACCAATTGCTCCAAATTAAGCTGTGTATGAGTGTATAAGAGCAGCCATAACTTTACCAGTTGCTCAAACTTAAGCAGAATATGAGGTGGCAGTAAGCTGTACAAAACTGTACCCCTCCCCCAAAAAAATCCACAGACTGAGAAAAAGAGAAGTGAACTGAATGCAAATGTGATAGGAGAGCTGGTGAAGACATGCCTATATTTGAATTCTTACACAAGATGGAAATTTTATGTGTACATAGCTGCTTTAGACTTTTCCCCCCTACTCTTATTCACAGTCACACATCAAAGGAGTTCACTTAATTTCAGATCATCCACTTGAGGAATGTTCAACTGTCATACATGAATTAATGCCTCATCCTGTCCCGGGAACCAGTTAACACAAGTGTAATTTTCATCAGTATCAAATATGATACAACGCTTCCCTCATCAAACTGTTTCCCAGCTGGGTGTCAATCCAAAGGAAATGAAAAGTTCCAGTACCATGAAGAGTGCATTCTTGCACTGAATGGTGCATCACCGTATTAAGTGTATCATCTTACAAAAAAAAGTTATTGCGTAGCAAAAAAGTAGAACTTAGTTTGAGATAGATGAAGTAGAAACCTGTATCAGATTTTTGAAATGTATCCCCAACCCCTAAAATAGGTACTTCTGTCTTGGGTTCCAGCCAGTTAGAACAGGAGATTTATAGCACTATTGATATCACTTGGGTCAGAAGAGAGAGAATTTACATTCAAAATGAAGTTGAGCTGAATTGTCAGTCAATTTTAACATAACACAAATCTGCCTTTAAGACGTGTTAGCTTATGGCCTCAGTCCCAAACTAGAATAAAGATATTGGGAATTTCATTAAGTTAGCACTTACATACGTTCTATGGATTCAATAGCTCTATTTTAGCTGGAATGAACAATTGAATTTAGCTCCTTATTTTTCATTTTTCTCCCTATATGCCACACCACAATCCCCTGCCAAAATAACATAAAAGAACTCAAAGCAGAAAGAAAAGCTGGGCTTGCTATCTCTAGACTAGAACATTTCTAAAATCACATTCTAATATATACTCAGTGTTGTAAAAGATATGGAGCAGTTTTGTCTTGCTTAATGTCCCCTTGCCTAGCTAAAGGCTACCACATTCTTCTGTTATACAGGGAGATTTTAGAAACCTTTCATCTCCTATGTGGAAATAAATTCATCCTTCAGTATTATACAGCTTATTCGTGAAGTGTCCACTCACATACCCTGAAGATTCTGAATCTATACTGTCTGTCTCTAAATATCTGAAAGGATGTCGTATGAAAGACAGAGAGAGATGTGGGAGAGGTTGTGCTGTTCCAAAAAATAGTACCTGAACTCATGGATTCAAATTACAAGAAAGAAAATTCAGACTAAACATTTGGAAGAACCTGCTGACAGTACAAAATGTGCAACAGATTGTGTTAGAGCTTTTCAAATGAAGTTAGGATGGCCACTTTTCAGTAGCTGTGGAATGTACACTGGCTGGGCCTTGAATTAAATAGCCCTTATAGTTCCTTCCAACTTTATGACTCTGATTCTATACATTTTAAAATGTAGGTTGACTTGGTAGGAATGCAGTATTTTAAAATTTATTGACTGACAAGTATGCACATATAGATATGTAAAAATGAAACCATATGTCTAGAGAAGTGGTGGGGTCTTCTTCTTTGGACAATTAAAAAAAAAAAGGCTGGACAATTACCTGCTGGTGATGCTTGACTGGAGATCCTGCATTTTGCAGTGCGATTGAATTCAATGCCCCATGGGCACCTTCCAACTCTACAATTCTATGTATTAATCTCACAATCAGTAGTAACTGTGCAGCCCTCCAGTAGTGATAGCCAATGGTGAGGAATTCTGGGAGTTGCAGTTCAGCAACATCTACTAAGACAAACAATTCCCACTTCAGTCTTATATAGTGATTTGCAATCATGTTGAAATAATTTTGGTGTAATCACAAGATTGTTAAGAGTCTGCATCACATGTTTAGGCAGCTGGATCATCAGGTGCCTATGATTTTTCCAGACTTGCATATACAAAGATAAATATACATGCACACACAATCCAAATCTAGACAAATACATAACTGTATGACTGGTAACTAAGAACACCTGAATAATAATCACTCTGTTGACACACTGACTTTATAGCATAATAAGTTGCTTATCTAAAGATTAGCACAGCTTTACCATTGAAGCAGTATCATACCAGTTCTTTGTAACTTAGCAAAGACTGGCACAAAATTTTAACATCCAAACAATGATACCTTTATTAGCACAACCAAAATGCACAATTATGTGTTGTAAGCTTTTGAAGTCACACTGGCTTCTTCATCAGGCAAACAGGAATTTTAACAAACTGGTTACTGTGTCAGCCACTGAAGGTCAGGGGGAGAGGTATGAATAATAAGCTTCTCCCTGAAAGGGAGATATGGAAGAATGGGGGGGGGGGGGGGGAGAGAGAGAGAAATAAGGGAGGCAGTAAAAAGACACTTTTGGGTTTACAGGTATTGACACAAAAAAACATTAATGAATGGCATCCTGATTTTGTATTAATAAAAGTATGCAAAGCATGTATGACAGAGCAAATCTGGTATCTTTGGTTTCCAGGGACCTCTCTTTCCATACAGAAACTTTCACATGGACAGTTTTCTTCATTTTTTATATCAAAATTATGTAAGCTTTTTCTTAATTCAACAAAAATGTACAACTTTACTGTTAAGAAGTGACAGCTCTCTGACATTTTTAATGTCTGAGCTGAATTTGAGCACAAAGTCAGATGATATCAAAGTTTTATTGCCCATAGAGAATCTCAGAGCAATAGGACATTATTACTAATCTAATACCATCAACAGCAGCTTACAGCAGCTACAGAGAAATACAAATCCAGATGCTGAAAAGCAAAAGAAGCCCTTTTCAAAAATACTAAAACTGTTTCCCAAGCTCAAAATCATTATTTTCTGAAGTACACTAAGATTCTGAGTAGTTACCAAAGCTGATTCTGTTCTGTTAATTTGCTAAATGAAAACAGGTGGGTAGATGGTTGGATATTTCCAATGCTCTGGACATAAGGCATTGCAAGAATGAGTCACGTGCTGTTAATATCACAGAACCCTGACTTGAAGACAGGTTTATCTTTCATATACAGAAGAAATTTAAGCACATAATTATCAACACATTTAAGTTTACATGGATCCAACTTGAGTGAGAAAACCACAAATCATCCTAATCATTGTTAAGTACTCTTGTGCACTTCAGAACATCTTGGCTATGGCCATCATAAAAAACAAACAAACAAACAAAAAAAACCCAACTTCGTCCTAGATTGATTATAATTCTTACATAAAATATGCTGTTTTTGCATGTCACATACCGGTAGCAACATGGTCTGCCAAGTTTTGTACAACAGCAATATTAATAATATAATAACTGATGTGTTTTTGTTGCTGTTGTTTTGTGTTTTTGTATGGACATAGATTTCCAACCCATGCAATTTTGGAGTGGTCTGGCAACTAAAAAGGGCTCACACAAATGGAGAACAAAGAAGCTTGGAAGCTGCATCTAGGCATCAGTCTGAGTGCTGCATTTGGACACCAGGTTATGAGTCAAGTATCACTGTAGAACAGATGGATCTGCTTAACTTTAGTTACCATATTAATTCTGAATTTATTAATGAGTCCTTTCTTTATATGATGACATTTCCACCAACAAGACAGACACACATGGACAAAGAAAGAAGCCTTTCAACAGCCCTAGAAAAACAAATACTGTAACATACCATGCATAATGCAACAATATTACATACTGCATTTTAGAAACCAGGATGCATCAGCAATGCAGTCTGACACCATTTTAATCGCCAGGGCTCAATGCTATGTGATTCTGGGATTTGTAGTTTTGTGAGATATTTAGCCTTTTCTGTCAGGGAGCTCTGGTGCCACAATAAACTACAATAGAATTGAACCATGGCAGTTAAAGTGATGTTGAACTGCATTATTTCCACAATGCGGATGCAGCACCAGAAAACAATAATAAAAGACTGAGTAACAGTGATATTTTAAAAAAGAAAACAAAGTACATTTCCCTGCACCTTTGCTGATTTTAAGGTATGATGATGTAGTTACAAGGAGACACCAATTACAAGGATGTATTATTTCAGTCTATTTGCACAACCTTTGTAGCAGGGGTGAGAATAATGTGCCCTTCCACAAGTTATCAGACTGCAAGTGAATTGATAGGTGGTCTTGTGTTTAGGCATATAAATAAAACATCTAGCATCAATAGAAAACTCACTTCTGCGAATTATGTTTGAAATTTGGATTATCAAAGGACAGTTTAAAGATATTAATGGAAATAGCACTAATGGAAAAATTATCTTCACACTTCCATGTCATAAGGAAAGAACAAACAGAACCAGAATTTTACACGACATGGCAAACACATATTGATGCATAAATAATACATCAGACTTTGTATCACCACCAATATCCCATGTGGATATCTGGAAAGTCTCACTCAATTTATGGACATAATTCATAATCAACATCCTATATAATGAATGCAACCTAAATATCATTGTCTTCAGTTACATTTATATTATTTCTATTAACTATTTTTCAATGAGAGTTAGAGTTGTTACTAAGTAAAATTTAACTAAATTAAAAATAAAAAACATCTGGAGAGCCACAAGATTCCTCACCTGCCCTCTCTCATGGGGCTTCTCTTTGGACCAAAGGCAATAATGCTACATGTAAGATGTGGAATTTTCCTGCTTGTTCTTACCAATTTGATTTTCTTGGTGAAACACAGGAAAAATCAAAGTTGAACAACTGAATTTCTTAATCCGAAATTCAAATTATAATTTATAATCAGTACTGCAGTTATTTTAAAACAAATATGCTATATAAAAATTGTTGAACAAGCTTCTAAGTCTGAGGTCAGTAAGCTGTGTTCCAGACTTTTGGGGCTAAAATATTTATTCACCTCAGTCACATGGACAGTTGTCAGAAATGATGGGAGTTATAATACAAAACACAGGTTGTTTATGCCTGCTCTGCAAATATGTCTTTCCATTTTTGTAATATATTGTAGTTTTCCCTTGAAATATTCTTTATAGTATTCCCACATCTTAAATATGTTGTATTTATTTTAAAACAAGCTTTTGGGGGCATTTTCTTTAGAAGTTCACTGGTTGCATTTATGAATTTTGTGACTGCTGTATTACAAAATCAATGGAAATGCACATGTAATATACAAACCATTTTCTATAGGATAATAGCACCCAAGAAAACAACTTACAGGCGTCCCTGTGAATTAGAGAAGATTAATAGACTAGGATTTAGGTAAGTGAAAATATTTTCCTCCAGCAGGATAAAAACACGAGGTAGGATTTGTTTGTTTGTTTGTTTTGTGTCCCACTTTTCACCTTCTGAAGGACTCAAGGTGCTCAAGTAAAAAATTATTTGAAGTCACTTGGTGAATAAGACCATTTTATCCCATTGGCTTAGTTCTTATGTCATGAGTCTTTGTAATTATTTTATGGCAAAAAGCAAACAATAGATTTTAGAAATAAGTAAATACCACAGTTAAGTAAGATGTCCACAAGCAAGGAAAAGTCCTTACAGACTAGAGACAGAAGGTGACTTGTTAAAGCCACCATCTCTGGCCACACTGCTGGCTTATAACACCGTCAAGTTCAGAATGATTAGTTTGACAAGCCAGTGTCAGAAACCAGTTAATTACTACCACATCTAGTCCAAAGCAACTCCCTCCTGCTCATCCACCTCTCACTAAAATATGATTTGTCAAGCTGTACAAATCTGTCCACTACCTGAAAATAAATGTTGGTCAAAGTATTAGATGGATTGTTGTTGAGAGCAGTCAAGTGTTCCATGTCTTTTTCTACATTCAAATAAAATTCAAAGTTCAGCATTCATTCACAGTCAGAGCTAAATGCAACACTGCTTTGATGCTCACGATAGGACATTCCTCCTTCTTCCGCTGTAGTCTGATGCACTCATACGTTTTCTAGCCCTCTGGAGTTGGTTGGGAGTGGGAAGGGGTGACTGTAGCAGAAATAGAAGATTACCTCCTCCCCAGGTTCCAGTGAACAAAGGTTTCATACCAGAGGAAGTCAACTCTTTGACCGTGCTCTTCATGAAAACAAACAAACAAACCTTAATATTATCAAAAATGTTAATTCTTTCATTACCATTGTTCTGAGCATCAGCTTCAACTAATAAGTAGCATTTAAAAATTCTTGCTTTAATAAATAAACCCTGTAAAAACTAAATCACATTGTTTATCAGTATTGACACTGAGGACCTGTCTAAGTCTGCCAAAGCACAGAGAGGCTGGGCTATATGCCTGACATAACATACACAAATTCCTTTGCTATTCTCTGAGGCCTTCTTAAAGTCATCTGAATAGGAATTGTGCAAATATTTCTACTGCTATCCACCATTACCCCCTGTTATCCTTTTAGAATACATTTAAAAGCTCACTGAATAGTCATGCAGAAATCCTTTTTTGACGCAAATAATTAATACTACACCAGAAGGTTTATAAAAAAGGGGCTTTCCATAACACACTGAGCATAGCAGAATATTCAAAACTAAGATGCTATGTACAATTTTTACAACACCTATAAAGATATCCCATCATTAACTGAAGTGAATGTTATTGTTTAGACATGTTTGGGGGAAAGTGTTAATCATAAACTTGGCAAAGAATTATCTGCCTCTGGGGACCAAATTTTCAAAGTGTTTGAACAGGAAACACTAGCTGTTTTCATATGCAAACTGAGCATTTGCTTACATACATGTGGATTGCTGCAGGCATAAAAGAGTACATATTCTTTTGATATGACTGTTTAAAGTCCAACAAACTTAGAAATTTTCTCCTTTGCTTACATTAAAATTAATAAAATGCTAAATTATATTAGCATTTAAATTCCATTATAGTATATTTACATATTAATTATATTAACATATAAATTAAATTAAATGTCTGTGGTTTAGCGAGGTTTGAAAGAACAGGGGACTTGTATTTCTTTCTTCCAATATAAACCATAAACCAAACAAATATGGGTTAAAAAAAAATTAGTTCAGAAAGGAAAGAAAGTGTACATTTTAGATATGCAAAAGGATCTTGTACCACCTTTCAGAGTGAGAGAAAGATGTTGTAGCATAAGCTTTCATAGGTCTTCTTAAGACTTCTGCTAACTCTTCTATGGATGTTTATGTTACAACATCTTTCTATCAATCTCAAAGGTGTTACAAAATCCCTTTGCATACTGGTATTCCAGACTAACAGCTATGTCTTTGAATTCTCCATTTTAGATAAATAATGCCTTGTCTTATAATAATAAATATATATTATTACAATAGGTACAATAAAACATACAATAAAATATATTAGAATGTTGTGCAATAAAAGATGGTTTTTCTGTTCGTTAATCAGAAACTGAAGACTGTATTTCCCCAATTATATTATATAAGTTTTTTAACTAATTAAAGACAGCAAAAAAGCAAGTTGTAGCAGCTGGAACAGCATAAGAAAAAAAAATCATCACACCACAATCTCCCATCCCAATTTCAAGTTATAGTATGCAATGAACTCTTTGGTTTGCTTCAACTTAACTGTTCATAGCCGGCTGAAAGAGGGGGCAGAGATTGTTCTTGGCCAGGACCACTGGATTCTGACATGAAATGATCAGTGGTGACCAGACCTTGGCCAAACTACAATCCAAGGGACTAATATGCAGACATTACTGAGTAGAATATCTCTACGTCCTCAGTTTTCCTTGGTAAGACACCAGGATCCCACCAGTTGCTCAAAAAATCAAAGTAACTATTTAAGGAGAGTAACAAAAAGGTTTTGTAATGAACTTTTCATCCTAACCCATAATATAATTATACAGACTCAAACTGTTACCAGGAAAGAAAAGGATCATAGAGCAGGAAGTGGCTATGGGAAGTTGGAGAAGAGGAAGGTTGTTCAAGTTCTTCACTGGACTCCCCCTTCTTCCTCTAGTTCTTGTTA
This sequence comes from Urosaurus nigricauda, assembly GCA_034509955.1. Taxonomy (NCBI): domain Eukaryota; kingdom Metazoa; phylum Chordata; class Lepidosauria; order Squamata; family Phrynosomatidae; genus Urosaurus; species Urosaurus nigricauda. Next base: position 350,171,601 of record JAOEGL010000001.1, on the reverse strand, counting down.
TGTGCAGTCAAACTGACTCAGACTTATGGCAACCCTGTTATAGGGTTTTCTTGGCAAGATTTATTCAGGGGAGGTTTGTCATTGCTTTTTTTCTAAGACTAACAGAGTGTGATTTGCCCCAAATCAGCAAGTGGGTTTCCATAGCTGACCAGGGATTCAAAATCCTGCTGATCTTCCAAAATCCTAGTAAAACACTCAGACAGCTCCACAACACTGGCTCTCTACTCTGATTTAAATAAATTATTTTGTACTTGTAAGTTTCCTTTTTTCCCACTCTGGCAAACCTCTCCATAGGGACAGATACCCTCATTTTTTATCTTTAACCATCCCTCACCTGGCTACAGCTACTGTGCCCATTGAGATTCCAGGTTGCTCCTAACTTCATAATTCCACAACATCACTTACATGCTTCCATGACTATTTCGCTGTCACTCTAAAACTTTTCCCTAACCATGTATCCTCCTGATGTGTTGGAAAACAACTGACCATCCCAATTAGAGTCGATAGGACATACTGTATATACTCACGTATAAGTCTAGAAATTTTAGTAAAAAAATTTGACCCAAAATACCTGAGACAACTTATCCACAGGTCAATGTAAGTAGTGTACTTAGGAACAACAACATTTACAATTCATATAAAGGAACCATCCCTGAATAGAGTGATAAAAGGTGAGAGCTTAGTCCATCCTGGGAACATCAAAACGAAGCATGGATCCCTTCTACTCTCACATCCATCCAGCCTTTAGGATGAGCATAAACAGTTATGCCTGCAAGAATTTTCTAAGTTATTTGGCATCATTTTCCTTTGCATCATCCTTTAGATCCTTTTCTTTATGCCCCTAAGTTTTACCCTCGACTTGTCCATGGATCATATCAAAATCCATCATTTTGGCCCCAAAACCTTCCTTCAACGTATACATGAGGTTGACTTGTAGTCGAGTATATACAGTAGTCATATATTATGTATATTAATGTGTTTTTGCAGCTGCTTTAGTTATTCCAAGAGACAGAAGCATGCTTATTAGTATTACAAGGAAAGAAATAAAGCATATAAGTCAGATTTCAAACAACTTTCAAGAGGTTCATCTGTTCCAGCCCAAGATGAACAAATCAAAAGAATTAAATTAACCCAGCTTCCTGAATTCTGAGAAAACTTGATGATGTTACCCTTTGTTTCAGTTAAACCTTTAATACAAAGAAATTATACTGATTTGTATTAAAGGTCACCGAGAGGTATGACACAATAAACAGGATACTGCCAGGAGCAGGGCAGTGGCATTCTTGTTTTCACGTTGTATCTCAAAACCAAGACATTTATTCACTGACAGTTTCACAGTGAAAATATCCTCAATGATATTTCAAGTTCAAATCAGTAACCAACTCCTGGGGTATGTGAAGAGTTCATATTAACACTAGAAAGGAAATGGGGGAAGAGGAAGTTGAGAAATGCAAGGATCCTTTCATGTTAAACTCAAGACAGCCAATAACTGACCCATAAAGAACTGGAACCTATTCTATTTATAATATACTAAATTTATTGTGGTTTGGTTCTGTAGTGTCATGCATTTGAGCATTTAAAAGTTGAGTGTGGAAGGTTGTGTAGACATTTGCCTGTCTTAATTATAATGCCTACTCCAGAAGGGTTCAAAACAAGTAGGAAACTTAATACTTACATACGGGGAGAGAGAGAGAGAGAGAGAGAGAGAAATCAAATTATACACCCCTAGTTTTGCTACTTTGCAAAATGTTTGGGACCAGAAGTGTTTTGTATTTTGGATTTTTATTTATTTATTTATTTATTTGGATTTTGGAATACCAGTATCAGCATATACATACATAATGAGATATCTTGCAGATGGGATCCAAGTTTAAACACAACTTTCATTTATTTTTCATATAAACCTTATTATACACGTACTTCATACAATATTTTTAATAATTTGAAGGATGAAACTGAACCATCAGAAAGCACAGGTGTCACTATCTCAGCCACATATGGGGGGGGGGGGGAACTTTCATTTTTTGTAATATTTTGGATTTCAGAATATTGATTAGGAAACCCGTTGTATATTCGCTCAAAATTTAGAAAGATAAATTTTCTGGACTACATTACTCAGAATTAGTCATCTTTGACAGTGTTCTTCAGGAAATGTCTCCAAAATGAATAAATTGATAAAAAGGAAGCTTAAAGTCAAAACAGTCCATTTTTTTCCAGAAGGCTTTGGGCCTACTAAAGAAATTAAACGGCTCAGTAGAATGCATATAGCAGACCATACAGCAAATAAGAAGTCTGAGAGGTATCCAAAATGTCTATCAAACCATGTGCTATAAAATGACTTCCCTAAGAAACTAGAATTCTTGTCTAACTGCAGTGAACGTAAGAGAACACAATATGAAATGCAAGCAGAAAAGTAAGGGGAGGAGACAGAATTTGGAGGAACATATCACTAATAGTATCAAGACCAACAACAAAAATTATTTAACTAAGTAATGGAAGATTTAAGATAGAGGAAGGTAAGGATAAGATAAGAGGAAGATTAAGATCAAACAAACAAACAAACAAAGATAAAGAATTGCTTCTCCATGCATCACATAGTCAGTGCCAAAAGATGGCTTTAAAGAGGTGAGATAATTCATGGAAAATGGCCATCAAAGGCCTTTAATCATGACAGCTACATATACCATCTCCAGTATCAGAGATAATGTACCCTTGAATATTAGTTGCTGGGGAGTGCAAGATAAGACAGTGGTGTTGCACTCATGTCCTACTGATGGGTTTACCATAGCCAACCAGCTGGCCACTGGGCTTTGGCTAATGTAACATGGCTTTTCTTTGGTTTCCTACCTACCCACTGTACTGACAATCTGCCCTAACCTACAAAATAGCTATTAATGTTAAAAGAAAAACAAACTGTCAAATATACATGAACATATTTTAATGTCTAGTTAACATTCAAAGGTGGAAGGACAAGTTGCGAGAGTTAAAAGTCATATTGTTGTCTTTGTCACCTCCTTCATGAACTCTCATGCCATACCAGATTCATGTTTGCTATCAAATGACAATTTGAAGTGGTTCTCAGAGGTCCTTGGGCTGTACAGCACATGAACCCAAGCTGTATTTGATCATTTCATTCCACTTTTATTTTACTAGTCTTTTTTTCCTTCTACAGTAGAAGTTCTTAGTGAACATTCAAAGTAACCCATTAATTCAGAAACAACAGAAGAGAAACAATCAAGACTCTTCCATGGCAAAATTGATTTTGACCAAACGTAATACTCTTAAAAGTAAATTTCTAGTCAAGTCTAATCTACTTGAGTTCTACCCCACACATGTGCAAATCCATGTTTTTTGATTTAAAGCCATAGACTGGCATGTTTCAAAGCAGCAAGAATGATTACAAGATCAGGAAAAGCATCTGACAAGTAGACAAGATTAATGTATACACAGGACATGTAATAAAACAGCAGAACTTGCTAAAGCATGTGGCAAAACAAATGCTCGAGAGATAAACAAATGAAGTTTAACTGCTATACAGTATCACAAAATTAGAAGAGCACTTCTCAGTGCAGCAAGGAAAGGTTCATCTTGACACTGCTTTTTGCACATAATTTTAGTGCAAGAAAGAAAGAAAGAACATTAGAGGGAAGGGGAGGAGAAGGGAGGGCAGACTTCTCACCCCCTTCCTTCTAAAGTGGACCCTTGGTATCACTGGGCTTTGTTTCCAGGACACCCCCTCCCGTGGATATCAAAGGCTATGGATGCTCAAGTCTCATTATATACAATGGCACAGTAAAATGGTGCCCATTACAGAAAATGGCAAAAACAAAGTTTGCTTTTAATTTATATACTTTTAAAATATTTTCACACCATGGACAGTTGAATCTATTGATTTAAAAAAACCTGTGGATACAAAGGGCCAACTGTACATGAATCTTAAAGCTAGCCATGGCTAAAATTCATTGCATAATCCAAAAGCTTGAAAGGGTTTTATGATTTACAAAGCTTGCAAACAATAGCTGATTACATGTCAATTTCCATACTATTGAAAAAGGTGCTGAAAGGCCAGTTGTCAAATGCTATCTTTAAGCAGATTGCTCCACCCCGAACAAATTACTTTTATGGTGATGAAGAAAGAAGTGATTTCTTTAAGAACCTGGAAATGTCACATTCATTCTGTTATGAAGGAAGACATGCCACACAAACAAAGGGAAGATGTGCAGTAGTAATAATTGGAGAACTGTACCAAGAGATAGAAGATATTGCAAACTGTGCATGTTCAAAACCAATGGGTAGACTTTGGGTTAATTTACTACCTTCTTGAGATGTGCAAAGAAGCTACTGGACTCCCAATAAACTATAATTCCAAGAACAGTATTCAAGTTCCTTGCTCTATGTTCATGCACTCTATGAATGCACAAGTATAAAAAATAAAAATGTGTCAAATTTGGACTACTAAAAAAAAAAAAAGACTTTGTAGTGATTGCCCAATCCTTTCTGAGTTGCTGATGCAGAAAACATTAAGAAACAAGGAATCTCGGAGTTTACACTTGTGTCATTTTTAGACTTCAAAAAACCTATGTTTGCTTTGCACTCAAGTAGCCATAATCCTGTCATAAATAGAAACTTTAAAGTTTCCCTCATAAAACTAGGCATCATATTTTATGCTGCTGTTAGCCTCAAACAATCGTCAAATGTTTCAGTAGAAGTCTCAGAGGGCCACAGCGTGGTTTTCATACAAGATACAGTGAAAACAGGGAGGGAGGGGCTGAAAGACTGCATCCATAGTGCAGAAATACCGTATATACTCAACTATAAGTCGACCTCATGTATAAGTCGAGGGCAAGTTTTGAGGCCAAAATTATGGATTTTGCTATGACCCGTGGATAAGTCGAGGGTAAAATTTAGGGACATATAGGAAAGGATCTAAAGGATGAAGCAAAGCAAAACAATGTCAAATAACTCCCAAAAGTCCATCAGACATAACTCATTGTGCTTATTCTTAAGACTGGATGGCTGAGAGAGTAAAGGGGGTCAGTGCTTCCAGGACAGATTATATTCTTGTTTTTCACCAGGGGATGGTTCCTTCTTTTAAATAAGAGTTAAAGATACAGTACTTACATTGACCTGTGGATAAGTCGACTCAGGTTTTTTGGGTCAATTTTTTGACCTAAATTTCTAGACTTATTCTTGAGTATATACAGTAATCCAGTTTGGCATCACCTTAACTGAAATGACTCAATGTTATGCAATTCTGGAAACTGTAGTTTGTTGTGGCACCAGAGCTCTCTGACAGAGAAGGGTAAATGTCTCACAAGCTACCATTTCTAGAATCCCACAGCACAAAATCATGGCAATTAAAGTGGTGTCATACTGGACTATTTTAGCAGTATGGATCGAGCCATATGAGGAATCTGTAATCTAAAAATTACTAATATCCTCAGAGTATAGTTTTATGTTTAATTGGCACTAGTCCTTAGAACTTAGGCAAAATGAGAAGACTCCAAACTTGCTTTGGACAATTGGACCTGCATTTGATTGTTGTTTTCAATCATACCACAGAGGTGTGGTTTTAATTTTATGCACCTGTGAATTTTGCAGCCAAGTTCTAATAGAAAAAATTTAATGAAATCCATCCCTTAAAGGAGTTTTCTGTCAAGTGTTATTGCCATGGATGCTTCTTTCAACAACATTTTTTTGCTTACTTGAGGCTGGCATCAAGAAGGCCAAACAGCATCTTGTGTGGGCTGGATTACATGGTGTGAGAGCTTTACTGAATCTTGGGAGCACAAGAAACCTACCTCTGAAAGAGGAAGGTATGCAATAATCTTGCATTTAAGGCATTTTGATGTTTCACAATTTAAAGCCTAATTCTATGCTTTATAAGAAATGGAACCCAAAGTTAGAACCCAAACCACAATATTTTCTAAACTTTGCAAATCTCCAATCAGCCCACATTTATCACAGCTCTAACACACCACCACCCGCAGTTGTGAAAACAATTAAGGAACTGAAAAGGAAGCATGCTGCTACAGAGAGGTATGTTAATATGCTGTACATGTTTGCTAACACACACGATCACATGCTTCTCCACACAGTCTTCCCTGAAGCAAAGCCACAAGGAAAACAGTCAAATGTTCTTACAATTAACTGAAGTGGAACTCCATTATGCATGTCAAAGAGGATAATTACAACTGCAGTTACACAATGCACTGTACCTTCTTATGATGTTAGTTTCACCCATCAGTTTTCATATAATCACAGGAAAGGCCTAACTTATTTGCATGCACACACACACAAGTTGTAACTGTAAGTTGAAAGAAATCTGCGAAACATGATCATTTGGCTTCAAGGAAATTTTCAGCATTTCAGCCCTGGTGGTGCAGTGGTTAAATGCCTGTACTGCAGGCACTCACTCAAAACCATAAGGTGGCGAGTTCAAGACCAGCAAAGGGCTGAAGCTCGACTCAGGCTTGCATCCTTCCAAGGTCGATAAAATGAGTACCCAAATTGTTGGGGGGGGCAAATAGCTTACAATTGTAAACCGCTTAGACACTCCTTAAGGGTATGAAACGGTATATAAATGAAGCTGTTTTTTTTTTTTTATCAAACTAATATAACTGGTGCTAGTACAACTGAAGCTTTAACCCAGTTGCTGATGTATATGTAGTTTTAAGGACCAGCTGAAAACTGCTATTGGGGGTGAGAGCAATTGCAGTCCTCCATGGGAAATAAATACAGCCACTGGGATGTCTGAGGGGACTACACTATCGCTATTGCACTGATTTTACATCAAGTACATTGGCTAATTTAGTTGGCCCTCCGTATCCACAAATTCTGCATCCACTGTTTCAACCAACCACAGTTTAAAAATCACACATACACACACACACACACACACACACACAAATCCAAAAGGCAAAATTTAATTTTGTTATTTCCCATTTTATTTTGTTATTTTCAGAGAAAATTCATGGCAAACAGAGGTTCATTTTCACCCACACTAAGGCCCCTTAGACCCAGGAACAGGTAGATCCACTGTATTTGTGTCCGGTCTGCTGGATCCCAGCCCGATCCTGGCCCAGGGTTAATAGCCTGTGTCATCAAATAAGATGATGCAAGGCCGGAGGGAACATGGGCCTTTTGGCCCATGGAGACAGCCTCAAAATGAGGTATATTCACAGAATCAGGCTGAAATCACTCCATAAATTTCTGCCAGTATTGAGGCTTCATTTCTCAGTCTGGAAGAGATTTGGATCTTATATAACTGTGGTCCTGCCTCAATCCATTCTTTCTCCGATCATTGTCTGGCTCTTCTGCTGGCAAATCCTAGTTAGCAGAGCAGCTCCTCTGGCAGACTGCTCTGTCAGCAGATTTCTGAAGTCTGCTGGTGGAAGAGTATTTCTGCTGGCAGAAAAACCTAGTGCTTAAACCCAACCAGCTACAGTTATAACCTCTGAGTCAGGATAGCACTGAATGGTGCACAATCTATGTTTTTTGAAGGGTCAATGAATGGGTCTTTTCATTAGTGCCATTTTAGAACTTAATTTGCTAGATATTCTGCTGGAGAAGAATATTACCAAGAATATGTTCCAGAAGTACTATCGTATATACTTATAAGTCTAAAATTTTATGCCCAAAAAATTGATCCCGAAATCCCAGGTTGACTTAACTACCTGTCACTACGGTAAAGTGATAGCAGCTCTTTCAGATTCCCCCATGTGGTACGGAGAGGAGTTTATTTCTTTCTGAAGCCAAGCAGAAAGAGTCCTGGGTGATTGATTGATATTGCTGTTTGTTTAAGATTCCCCCTCCCACCTATGTGTCTGGCTGAATAAAAAGCTGAAACAATGATGTAAAAAGCCTCAATGAGAGTCTCTCTTGCCATACACAAACATACACACAGCAAAGGAGCCTCCAAGTTCTACCCTCCACCTATCCATGGGTCATGGAAAAAATAATAATTTTGGCCCCAAAACCTGACCTCAACTTATACATGAAATTGACTTATAATGAGGTATATACAGTATGCAAGATGCAATTTGCTTGCATACTAAGAGACTGCAACTATCACAATTTTTCCCATCCAAAAGGAATGACTAGCCAAAAAACAGCTGGATTACGTATACATCTTGGACTAATCTAAGCATAATTCATTGAAAAGTGCTATGCATAAGGTATGATAACATGGAACTTCCCATCTGTGGTGCTTTGATGGCTCATTCCCATATTCAGGGACTGTTCTTGATACAGCAATAAAATATATGTGAATCCTAGTCCTTGGTGTGATTTACAATAATGGCAGTGAGTGAAAAGAACACAACTGTAAATTTAATTGTTAGTACCAACTACACTTCACATGTTGAAAGAAGGTGAACTTGCTAAATCAACATTTAAGTAGGTTCCATTAATTCTACAGGCTAGCCTACCTGGGATCATCATTAGATTTAGGTCAAACTTCCAATGTTATGAGATGTTCTGTAAAAATATGCCAAGTTGTTTTCACCTTTCAATTTCTGAGAAATCTCCCCCACAAAATTTGAACCAATAGAATGAAATCAATTTGATCAAAGAGAGCAGCATCATTAAACAAGGGAATTTGAAAAGCTTTCTATAAGCTTAGAGGGCAGGGCAATATTTGCAGTAGGAGACAATAAAATGATTTTTTTTTTTCTGTAACAGGATATTGATGGTGAAGATAGTGGAACAGTAAACTGTGAGCAAGGATTAGCCCACTGGAACAAAAAGTAAATAGGCTTTGGCATCGACTGATTTACTGGCAAGTGTGTGTGAAGCAGGAAAACTTGCAGTCCTGAAAATAAAACTGGAAGCCAATGATGTGCATACAGAAACAAACATTACAGTTAGATAAATCCCAATTTACTCTCCTAGGAATTACACTTTAGGGCATTCTCATGGATTATATAAAATATGATAAAGTTATTTTTTTCTAGGGAAAATGAATATAAAAATCATTAATCTTCCAGCCTTAATCTGGAAACAGATCACTTCAAGTATGGAAATATTTGGAATAAAAAATCCAAGAGAAGGGGCGAGGGGACAAACATATTGATTTACCCACACGTTTTTAACAGAATGTTACTCTTCTCCATTATCTAAAACAGGCTTACTGGCAGTTCACTTGAAACTAAAAATAATTATTTAGTGATCAAGAAGACAATGTGTTATCTGTGAACAGAAACAACCTTTATAGTACAATCCTGAATTGGGTTTTTAATCTGGATTTCCCAAAACTCTAATCCATACTAGTTACACATCTGTTGTTGTTACTGATGCTATTTGTTTCTTATTATTTATTTCATTTCTACCTCATGAAAGGAGATAATACCGATTTATTTAAAAGTGCACTATGTTTTTCTTCAAAGTAGAGCATACACCTAGAGCTATAACTTTTTTTTCAGATTTTTAAAGCAATGGGGAAACCCAATTTTTTTCTGTTTGTTTTTTGTTTGTTTGTTTCATAAAACAACTTCTTAGAAAACATGAAAAATGCATTACTAGCAACCACTGGCACAGAGACAAGCCATGGTCCACTAATTTTCATCAACTGCTTACAAACCACAACACAGAAAATGATGGTGAAATAATGTAAAGAGATGCTTTTTATGAAAATTATACCATAATAGGAAGCCATTCAGCTGCATATTCCATCAGTGCTGGATCACTGTTAGTATATGTTAAATAGGTATAAAGCACTGTGATAAACTAATTGCTCTCCTAACCCGGCAAGGTAGGAAAATGTTCCAGCAAACTTTATCTAGATTCCTAATGGATTGCCACTATACTACTGGAGCTTGGAAAAATTACATTTCTGGGCTACAGCTCACAGAATTCCACAACCAGTCAATGCCATGGATAAAACCAAGCCACAGGGTAAAAGTACACAACCAAAAGCAATTCCAATAATTATTTTTGTATATTTATTAAAAGATAAACCAGAAATTGTCAGAAATGTGCAGTGGCATTTAAATTAACTCAACAAATAAACTATGAGCTAACTACACTTGTCAGGACCCAAGGTACTTATACCACTCTCAGAGAGAAAATATTTCTAGGCCTTGCTGGTACAGCTCAAGGATGTATTACCACATCTGGGCTACATCTGGTCTATTTGTATCCACAAGGAGGAAATGTCTTTTTCAATGAAAGTTATATGGGGAAGGAGGCAGGGCAGCAGCTGCCCAAAGGGTAAATTCAAATTCACTATTCACACAACAATCTGGGTACTAAAGCAAGAGTATTCCCTAACTGTGGTTTCACAGGGAAGGTCATCTCCCATGTTCTCCCATAGTGTATTGTTACAACTGCTGGGACACAGAGAGAATCTTCCAAGAGATTTCAGTTCTTGGGCAGATATATACAGATATTGAAAAATGTCCCTTCTGTGTATTGTTTTAATTGGCTTTTATTTGTCCATTGCATTGGGAGTCTTTGTAGACCAGGATGTGATACAGAAATATTTATTTAATTAATTACTTTATTTTATATCTCATTTTTCTAACAATATGGGAGAAATAAATAAATACTTTACAGTGGGCCTTTGGTATCCACTGGGGTTTGGTCCATGGATACCATAATCTGTGGATGTTCAAGTCCCATTAAATACAAGGACATAGTAAAATGGTATTCCTTATATAACATGGCAAAATCATGGTTTCCTTTTCAGAATTTGTGAATTTTTTAAATATTTTCAAGCCATGGATAAGGAATCAGTGGATATGGAGGGCTGAGTCTATTTCACAAACCTGTCACCACGGCTGGTGTGTAGTGAGGTCCACAGATACTGTAGTTTTGAGGATCACACACAACATCCCAGCACACGTGAAATATGGCACTCAGGACTGTATCCTAAATAGTGTTTTACAGTGTTCCTCCTCCTTTTGCAGCTGGACAATGAATTATTAAACTGAGCAACCATCTGCTCTGAGCATTCAAAGATCCAGTGATGCCTCAGCAGCCTGATTAGTACATTTCAAAACTATGCCTCTGGGCATATTAAACCCTAAGCCACATGATACCAATGGGAGAGATTTCCCAGTAATGAGGAAACCTGCCCAAACCAGCCCCTGTTCCTTATTAGGCTAGAAGCTATGGAGGGCATCTGAGTGACTAGAAAGCACAGCGGCACTGATGATAGATATTTTCCTATAGTATACTGTAACAGCTCTTAAAAGACGATTATTGTATGCAAATCCATGAACACTTAAAACAATGTGCTATTGTTTTTCAAGACAACACTTGAATAAAAGCCAGAAAGAATATATACATTTAAGATTATATGCTTGGGTAGTGTTTCCCTGAATTCTGGGTCTAAGGTATCTATAAGACAGATTTTTAACTGAAAGCTTCTGGCTTTTTTTTTTTTTTTTAGTAGCTTGACAAAATGCATGTAGAGATTACCGAATTGCTGCCCAAGTTTTATTTTCAGGTGTTGCTCTGGCTGTCAGCACCGATACTGTAAATTAGTCTTCTGACATTATCAGCTCAGAACACATGGTAAACATTGGTATCCATTCACCAAGCTAGATTTCCACAAATCTATTTTTACTTTATCGACCAAATCCTTAATTGTTCAGAATGTCAACACTTTTATTTACCAATTCTGGTTTCACTCTAAGATGGCTGGCATGGCTGGGCAGAATGCAAATACATTTTTACTTCATGTTAGCATTTCCAAGACTTAAGCAAGCTAATAAAAAGGAGGCATAATTGATCCAAGGATGTCAACAAGCAATTCAAATTGAGTAATGTGCAATGATTAACAGTGGGATAGAACTAAAGTACTACTGGCAGTAATAATGCACTGTAGAAGCAATATCTAACCTCTGGATGAAAGAAGCATAAACATGTTATTTCATAATGGTATGTTTTGGGAGATAAAAGTTGCAGGGAAAAGGGAAGAGTGTTTTATAATAAAGAACAGAGACAAATTGGCAAACTCAGAATCCTATCTGAACTGCAAAAGATACAAACTGACTCTCGATTCAGTTCTACTTTTAAAAAGCACAAATAAAAGCAATGACAGAATTTAGAAGACACAAAGCAGCTGCAGCTGCTGTTGCTTGCCTTCAAGGCATTTCTGACATGGCGACCTTAAAGTGACCATATTGTGGGGTTTCTTGACAAGATTTGTTCAGACAGGATTGCATTTGCCTTCCTCTGAGGCTGAGAGAGTGTGATTTGCCTAAGGTCACACAGTGGGTTTCCATGGATGAGGGGGGATTCAAACCCAGTTCTCCCTAATTGAAGCCTTTGCAACATGCTGTTTCACAGAGAAGACAGCTTATGGAAATGTTCCCCATTGCAAATTTTCAACGGAAGTAGCACCTTCCTAATGTGCAAAGGTCAAACACCATGAAAACATTATGAAAAAAGGCAGTTCTCTATTTAGATTGAACTCAAGACTTCTTTTTGTTATATAGAACATTTACATGACATTTTAAAAGCACCCATCAATTAAAATTAAAAAGTTAAAATACTCCCCAAAGTGTGTGAAAACCTTAAAACTATCCCAGATAACATTTGTTTAGATTCATTCTCACCTTTTTTATTTTATCTAGAAGGACCACAACATGATGGGTGGGAGGCGGAACTGGGTTGTAATATTTTAACTGTACCTGTTTTTAAAATGTTGTACCCTGCCCCGATTGTTCATTCAGAGGGGTGGGTTATAAATAAATATTTTATTATTATTATTATTATTATTATTATTATTCATAATAAACGTAGAAGCCATGGTATAATACAGATATTGTTCACCTGTTCCCAACTGTCAACAACTGAACCATCTATAATTCAATGGCAATGAAAGACAGGTGTGAGCTTGTAATTGTGTGTTTATAATTCAAAGCCTTGATGGGACAGTCATGAAACCCTGTAAAGAGTTGTGTGTAATATCTTACCTAGTTGAGTCATAAACCTTTTAAATAAGAGCATGGAAAGCTGGGAGCAGGGTATAAATGATGGAACATTTCATAGAGTTTCGGCAATTTTATTTTTACAAGAAAAAAATAGCCTGTATCATTAGAAAAAGGATCAGTGTTGGAAGCCCTATTGTTCTCAAAAGACATTTATCTGAATGGCATCTCCCTTGCCTTGTAGTTCTCTTGTCTTTTATTTATTTAGTTAATATTTTAAATGCCTGATCAAATATAAAGGTTTTTATCTTGAATCAATGAAAGATGAGAGATGGCAGGTACTCCAGTGGTAGGGCATATCACAGAGAAGACCCTCCCTTTTGTAGATGGCAAATTCACTTCTTTCACGCAAGCTATTCCCACAGTGATCTTAATAAACAGCCAGGCTGACACAGAACATGGTACTCCCTCATATATTTCAGGCTGAAGCCATTTAGGCTTTTAGAGGAAAGCATCAGCACATTATTATGATCAAAATATTTACATACCATGCCATATTATAAAATCCCTAGACAGCTTACCACACAATCAATTTAAGCAATTTAAAGCATTAAAATTATTTAAACATTCTAATAACAATCAGGCCTTCAAGGCGTTCTTTATCCAGGGTGCCATTATAGTGTATAACCCCACTTGTGAGACAGAGAGGCCCCTCTCAGACTTCAGACAGACATATATAGGGAGAGATATCTCTTTAGATACTGAGATTCCACCTTGAATTGGGATTGGTAGTGAACAGTCATCTCCTTCAAAACAAGCCGAGATCCTAGCAGTCAAATTTCATGACTTCCCAGAGCATTTTTAAGGACATGTCCATGTGTAATAGAGAAATTCAACCTGAAGGGTACTAGTGCACTGAACATCATTTCCCAAGTACAGTCAGCCCTCCATACCCACATATTCTTTATCTAGGGATTCAACTATTCATGGTTTGAAAATATTGCAAACATATATATAAATCCCAAAATGCAAACCTCAGTTTTGCTGTTTTGCTGTGGACTTGACATCCACAGATTTTGGTACCCACAGCAGGTCCTGGAACTAAAGCCCAGTGGATACCAAGGGCCCACTGCAGTAACTGATAAAACTTTATAATTCCATTAGTCTCTGTAGTCTCCAACTGGTAGCAGCAGTTCAAATGACAAAGAAGTCATTTCTAGCTCTGGTATCTAAAAGCATTTCAAGTGGAGATACTGGGGATTAATTGTGGGACCTTCTGCATGCAGAGCATGTACTCTACTGCTGAGATATGAGCCTTCTCATTTAGGAATGCAGGAAGCTGCTAAGTCAGACAACTTGTCAAGCCATCCCTGTCTACTCGTGTCTGGCAATGGCTCTGCAGGGTCTCAAACAGAGATCTTTCCCACCACCTGTTACTTCATCCTTTAACAGGCAGTGCCAGGGATGGAACACAAGATCATCTGCATGCAAAGCATGTGTATTGCCACTCAACTATGAGCCCTGAAATTCCCTTCCTAAATGAGAACATAGGAAGAGCTCTACCAATCAGACCAAAAATCCACCTGCGCAGCAGAACATGAAGTAACATGTTAAAAGCCGGAATGGAACGGGTAATCTTTTGGATCACTGGCTATGTTGGTTGAATGATATTAGCTACTTTAATCCTCAAAATTAATTTATTTGAAGTAAACTCTGGTTACAAGTAACAAAATGATACAATATCTAAGAGGGATAATGGTAGGGCAATTGTATTACCTTGGGGAGAAAAGATGCCAGCTACTCCGATTGCTAGCATACTAGTATAACAAGTAATGTTTTCATGTGACTACAAACATTAGTGGGAGGGTCATTTTACAAGATTATAGAGAACAAAAGAATCAGTATAAAGAAATTGTTATCTATATAGATTATAGATTTCTGTCAAAAGACAATGCTTTTATCTTTTAAGCAGTTGAAACAACTTTTCCACTCACATAGGATTAAATAAAGCATATAACAGATTGACAGATTTTGATCAAGCGGCTTTGGATATTACTGGTAATTCCAGGGGAATGGTGTCCAGATTATATGATCTCAACAAAAGACCAGCAAAGACAAAGTAACCTTACAGAAAACTCTGTCACATAATACCTGGGCCATGTTTGATCCCCAAAGCCATATATATCCATCTCAGCTCATATTTGGGAAAACTGATTTAAATTATTGTATAAATGGTATAGAAATCCACTTCAAATTTCTAGAATTTAAGGTTCAGGATACATTCTGTGTTGGAGGGTTTGAGTTTATGGGGCATTAGAATATGTGGTGAGACTGCCCAATTGCCAATTTCTTCTGGGACTTACTAATTCAAGATCTTTCCTTGGTTCTCAAGACACCAATCATGAAGGATACCAAGTTATGCCTACTAGCTCCTTTTGAAGATGATAACAATATTATTTCATATAAAGACCTTGTGAGATTTTGCAGTGCAGCAACTTGATCGCTACTAACTCAAGGATAGAACGATTTAATTATCACAACTATTCATTATTTAAATAGCATAATAATAGTATAATAATTATTATTTAAATAGCATAATAGCATAATTCATTATTTAAATAGCATAATTCTCCATAAAATATTATGAGACAACTTGCATAATAGCCATTATGCAAGTTGTCTCATAATATTTTATGGAGAAAAGAAAAAGCTCAACCAGCAGCACTTTATCTAAGCTAATGTCATTTTATTTATTTAATGTGTTAATTATGAAAATACAGGCATCAGAGTATTTTTTTTAAAAAAATATGGATTTTATTGTTATTTTATATATTGTTTTCATTCTTCTTGTTGTTGTGCATTTTCAAGTAATTATATGAAAGTAGGGGGTCTAATGCCAGTTCCATGTCATTCTTTTTTTCCCCCTTTTCTTTCTTATTGTATTTATTGCTGAATGGGGAGAAAGAGGCAACAACTAGAAATTCTGTTAATGGTTATTGTTGTTTTTGTTTGTTGCAATGTATTCAGCTTAGTAAAGCATAAAACAAATTATTTATTTATAACAGTAATTATTATTTTTAGGAGAGGAAATGCTCAATGGATATTTAAATCCTTGTTCACAAGGATGTAATATTCACAAGGAATAATGTTAAATTGTTCTCAAGTTAAAAGGAGAATAGCATTGGTACTGTAAAAGATCAAATACACCACAAAGGAAGAAAAATCCACAGCAATGCAGATTTCTCATTGTCTCTGCAATTTGCCTTTCCCATTCTGTTTTACTAAAATACAGTACCTAGAATCTCTCACTTTTCTTTTTTGATCCCGCCCAAGGTTAATATTAAACAGTGTGGCATGTTAAGCATGATTAATCCTGAATAATTACTTTCAGATGAAGTCTCTCTCTCTCTCTCTCTCTCTCTCTCTCTTATTAAAAAAGAGTATGGGATTAAAATACTGTAAAATTACACTGACATTCAAATGATAATTTAACTAACTACATTTAAAATAAAATTCATATTAATTGTACAGACAATCATAATTTTTTTAAAAATTACATTGAAAAGCATACTAACATAACTTGAATTGGTGGGCCCAACTATAGCAGAAATAATAAACACTTACAAAAAGGTCTATTGATTCAATTGACTTAACTCTATATGTAAAATTACAAAATTACAATTACAATTATGAGGCTGTTCAATTACTTCCTTGTCTGTCATATTTGGTGGTAGTAGTATGTGTTTTTCTTCCTCATGTTATCTTATAGTATTGATGTAAGTTCCTTCACTTACACTAGGGAACAAATGTACAGTAGAGCAAAAATTATGAGTAAATATTTTTTTGAAAGAATTCTCCCTTCCAACAGGCTTAGGGCACATGCATCATTATGGATAGATAGAGTGATTTCTTCCCTTCTAATTAGGACTATAAAACAAAAGAAAACTATTCCTTTTGTTTTTTAAGGGAAATGAAAGCTCAAAAGATTGCACAAATTTTTTAACAGAATCTTCATTCTCCTCCCCCTACCTCCCCACTAATATACAAACAAACCAAGTCACATCATTGACTTCATTTTAGCCCCACAGGCCAAGACTGCTTGCTTTATTGAAATGCACAAAGCTCTGTAGGAAGCAGAACTTAAAGATTATACAGAAAATGGACTGGAATAAAGCATGTGCTCCCAGGAATAGAAAAAGATTAAAAGCTTTCATAAAGCAACAGAACAAGAAGATTTTATATGAAAGCCTAGCATAGTGGTTTGAATGCTGGGACTAGGACACTGGAGATGTGTGCCTTCAAGTTGTTTCCTACTTTTCATGACTCTAAGGCAAACCTATAATGGCGTTATCATGGTTGTGTGAGAATTCAAACCCTGGTCATCGTCCAACATTCAAACTACCACACCACATTTCAAGACCAAGATTCAAATCCCTACTTAGCCATGGAAACCCACTGGGTGACCTTAAGCAAATCACACTTTCTCAGTCTAAGAGGAAAGCAATGGCAACCCCTCTCTGAACAAAGCATGCCACAAAAATCCTGTGATAGAGTCAGCATAAGTCAGAAACAACTTGAAAACATACAACAATAAATATGCATAAAAATTAGAATCGGCATAAAGAAAACACAGAATCTGGTGTGTTCTCCTGCAACAGTCAATTCCATAATTTAGAGAAAGCAAGCCCAACTCACATGTCTGACTCACTCAATTCACTCCTTAAACTTAAGTGCAGATAGAAGAGTGTTAAATTCCAATGTGGGGCTTGAATATTTAGCACTTCAGAAGGAATAATTTAGTAACTTCACAACCTCCTCACTGAACATCTATTTTCCCCAGTTTGTTCCATAGATCCTGAACAAATAAGAAAAACTGCTATAACTGATTGAAGGACAGAGGGCTCCCATCAATCTTACACTGAATTTATGCATGACCTTGTAACTCTGGTTTATCTCCCCTTCCAACACTCCAACTGAGCAACTACAATTTAAGAGCAACAAAGAAACAGGAGAAAAACAGTTATCAGCCTTTATTCAAGTCCCACTTCTCAGAAAATAAAAGTTTCCTTCCTCGGGCATAGTCTAAGCATGTAAACAAAATTGTTTGTTTGTTTGTTTGTTTTAATAACTATTTTCCCATATACAAAATGTACAAAATAACCAACACTTTGTATTTTGCCCAGAAACTAATTGGCAGCCAGTGATTTTAATATTGGTGTGATATGCTCACTCCTAGATGTACCAGCACTCAATCTGGCTGCCATATTTTGAACTCATTGAAGTTTCTGAACATGGTACAAAGGCAGCCCAATGTAGGTCCAAAACACACTGCAGAAATAATCCAGTTTGAGACTGCTATAACTGTCATGGCTCAGTGCTAGGGGATTCTAGGAACTGTAGTTTTGTAAGACATTTAGCCTTCTGTATAGGAGAGCTCTAGTGCCACAATAAACTACAGTTCCCAGGATTCCCTAACACTGAGCCAAGCCAGTTAAAGCGCTTTCAAGATGGATTATTTTTGCAGTGTGTTTTGGACCATAAAATGCATAGCAAAAGACCAGCCTTGAGGTTACCAGCGCATGCACTACCATATTTTCGTTTTCCACTTATAGGAAGAAGTGCAGCTGGTGTATCAGTTGAAGCTAATAATAAACACTCCTGGCTGTTTCATCTATTTGGGCTGACATTTGGAGAGATGATGAAACCAGGAGCACTCCCAAGCTCTGAACACAGTCTTTCATCCAGAACTGGTTGATATACCTCCAACCCCAGAGTAGGACCCTTAATAGTACAGTAAGCACTTCTCTCTTGTCTTGATTCAGTTTCAGTTTCAGTTTGTTTTTTTCTTCATCTCATGACCTTCTCCTGGCATTCATTCAGCAGAGAGACACTATCCTTAGCTAAGGCTGTTTTGAAAGTATGAAGGAATATATTTAATATGCTCTCTTCCAGCAGTTTCATGTAGATATTAAGAAGCATTGGGGATAGAATAGGACCTTGTAGTATGTCATATATGTAACAGCTTCTTTTTTGAAGAGGAACTATCCCCAAGCACCACAACCTGGAACCTGTCTGAAAGGTACAACTGAAACCACTTGAACACAGTGCCTCTGATTCTCAACTCCCCCAAGGCATTCCAGAAAGATACCATGGTTGATGATATTGAATGCCACAGAGAAGTCTAAAACCACCAACAAGAACACACTCTCCCTGTCGGTGCTATCATCCACTAAGGTGGCTACAATAGTTTCAAGTGCACATTCTGCACTGAAGCTGGTTTGAAAATGGTTGAGGAAGAATGTACCATCCTAAACTGTCTGGAGTCAGAAGCAATTGCTCTTTTGATCATCTTGCCCAAAGAAGGAAGATTACAAACTGGTCTATAATTATTAAGGTCCAGGGGATCCAAAAAGAGCTTTTTCTGAAGTGGTCTAACCACTGCTTCTATTAAACAAGATGAAAAGTCAATACATATGTAAGTCTCTTTGGTTCAATGGGATGTTCAGTGTTGCTAGTTCAGACTAACAACTGGATTTAACCAGAGAATCTTCTGTAGTATTATACATTTTCATTTTTTAAATTGCCTCTCAGAAAGGAATCTTTTGTTTTCTGAGTACTATTTCACCTCTAATGATTTATTGTTATTTATTATTGTTATTTATTGTTATCTGTGCTCAAATTGACTTACGCAACCCTATGAATGTCCCTGATATTCCTTAATTTCAACAGCCCTGCTCAGTCTTGCAAACAAAGATCCATGGCTTCCTTGATTGAGTCAATCCAAGTCTAATGTGGATTCCCTCTTTTCCTACTGCCTTCCACTTTACCAAGGATTATTATATTTTGCAGTTAGTCATGTCACCTCATGATATGTCCAAAGTGTAACAATTTTGGTTTTGTCATTTTCACTTATAGTAGAGTTCAGGCCTCATTTGTAACTCACACATTAATGAA
The DNA here is from genome assembly GCA_034509955.1 of Urosaurus nigricauda. NCBI lineage: Eukaryota > Metazoa > Chordata > Lepidosauria > Squamata > Phrynosomatidae > Urosaurus > Urosaurus nigricauda. The sequence continues at coordinate 350,151,769 of JAOEGL010000001.1, read as the reverse complement.
CGTAACTCATCTCACATGCTTTTGTCTTTTGGTTTCTTGTGCAATGTAATAATACTAACTTTGGAACAGGTTATCCAATCCATCTTGTTTGGCCAGATATCTGGAATAAATTGCAAAATTCAAGGATATATAGGACACGCAAATTAGGAACAGTGCTCATTTCATATTTGGATTTTACTGTCTGAAATGGGTTTTTAAATCTCAGCTTGCATTTGAAAAAAGGTTCTATTTTAGCTCTGACAAGTTTGCTCCAATGAATTAGTAATGGCAGTCAGATAAGACTGTAAATTGGAAAATAATCCTGGACAATTCGTTCAAGGAGAAATGATAAAAAATTTCAAAGTTGTGATCTGAAAATAGTGGATAAATTGGAGAAGTGAGAAAATATAAACACAGGCACAACAGAAATCTGGGACAAGATAGTTCAATAGCAGATATATTGAATTAATGATTATGATGATCATAGAATCACTGAATCATAGAAATGGAAGAGACCACAAGAGGCACTGTCGATACAGCCCAATACACAATCGATTTTATCCATTCTATGTATAGCACTGTGCAAATTTATAGCACTTTATAAATAAAATGTAATAATAATAAATAATAATCAAATGATGATTACTATCACCATCAAATGACAATCAATAAAAAAACCTGAAAGACTCTCCAAACACCTTCATCAGTACAGTATTGGAATGGTTAATGACATCTATGGAGGAGATGCAAAACCTGCAGCAACAATTTTCCATTGTTTTGTAGCACTGACAAACCCCAGTGCCAATCTATTTACTAGGATTGTGCATACCAAGCTCATAAAGAAACAATCTGCAGGAGAGAACAAACTTTGTATCTTCTGGGCACACTGACGCATTTTGCCACAGCTTGAACAAAGTGTTGTATTTTTTTTCCTGCATCTCAAATTCCAGGCAACTAAAACATTCATCCTTCAAGGAAAACCAATCCTTGACATTTTACTCTTTTACATTCCATGGTTCTTAAATTAGGCCTTTGTTCCCAACATCAGAACATCTAAACCAGGACCTAGTAACAGATTTAATTATGGATGATCACTACACTCAAACATGGCATCCTTCTTTATTCCTAGTTTGTGGTGTCATGCAGTGTGCAAAAATGCAGTGTGCAATCACACATGTAATATAACAATTGCACCTAACATAACAATTACATATTTTTGTCTTTCCAGACTCCAGAAATTTTTGGCCACTCCAAATGCCCTACAGTAAGTGACCGAGAAGTTGATTTCTCTCAGCTACGACACTGCACAAATTCTCATGCAATATTCAAAGCAAGGAATAGTCTCTATCATTCCAATGCTATTTCTAGTGTGTAAGATCATTTCTGCATTTTAATATTACACCCCACAAAACAGCAATGCTGTCATTTTTATGTAATTAAATCCACTCCATGTTCTCATGGAATATATACCATTTGTCATAGTGCACATAAAGGTATACTCTATAGCTAAAGAGCCAGTAACAACATGTCATTATCAAACTTTTTTTTCCACTTACTCATAACTTTGACAAATTGCATCCATATGACCTAAAAATCTGGGTATTTGATTTTTATGCCTAAAGGCAACTTTAAGGCTTTGAACATAACCTATTTACCCATTATTATTTTTGAGTTTCTATTTTTTTAAAAGTCAATCTTTTAACATGCTCTACTAAAATGAATGCTGGACTATCAAAGCAAATGAGGAACGATTGATCTCTCTTCACATTACAGTAATCAGCAAAGCATTCTGAGGCAGCAAGAACAAATTTAATATGAATGGTTGAAGTTCATACTTCACTCACCCTGAAACTAGGACTCACCCAAAGGTGGCAGGTGGCCAGTTTCATGAAAGTTTACATCACTGTTTAATCCCCAATTATGCAGCCCTCAGAAGTCCCAGGAGAGGTGGCCTCCAATTCCTAAAAGTTGTCCATCCTTGCTTACATACAAAGTCAATCTGCAAAAGGGGAATGATTCTTCTTTTGATGCACAAAACGTAACATTAACTAGTCTACTGATGTTGCTGTGTGTCTTCAAATCCTTCTGACTTATGCCAACCCTAAGGTGAACCTAGGTTTTCTTGGCAAGGTTTGTTCAGCTGGAGTTTGGTGTTGCCCTTCTCTGAGGCTGAGAAAGTTCAACAAGTCCAAGATCACGCAGTGGGTTTTCATGGCTGAGTGGGGATTCAAACCCTGATCTCTAGCATTGTAGTCTCAAGCCACTACACCATAGCGGTTCTACTCCATAGTCTATGCTAGATCCTGGTTTTTTTTTCTCCCTCAAGCCTAACAGTGGGGCTTTCACGTAGCTTCTGAGGGAATGGGGAGAATGGAAAGCTCTGCTGAATTTACACAGCAGAAGCCATAGACTGCAGAATGGAAGCCACTGTCTAGAGTCAAATGGGCTTCATTTGCCACTAGCAGCACATCACATAGCCAAATCTGACACATAGTAGATTGTTATATTACAATCAGACATGTAACTACCAACTAGTTGGCATTATTTCAAAAGAAATCAAACAGAGGATAAATATAGTGTCAAAGTTATAGGAGATGGGCAGGTGCAGGGAGTTGTTAAGCACCCCTTCATACCTTGAGCTGTATTCTGGGGTCCTCAAATTTTTATATTTCATATCTGGAGATAGCATGTTTTTGAGAGATGGCCTATCAAAAATGCTAGGTCAGGTTCCCAGGAAAAAAAGGATTGTTTCCCCTGAGGCATGTATATATCCAGGTTAACAAAACCATCAAATCTGAAGTACTCCTTCCTTCCCCAAGTAATTTGCATTTCCTCTCCAAATCTTGTCACAGCTAAAGCAATAAGCCCATCTCTCTCTGCTTACCCTCGTTGTGTCCCAAGCCAAACCTCTCCATCCAGCCATTTGAAGCCATCGAGTAGTCCAGACTCCAATTGTCAGTTGCAGGAACAAAACATTCAGTCTTGTTACCTGGCCAGATAGCACATTGCCTGGGGAAAGGTTTTAAGCCTGGGAACGGTAGCTGAAAAGGTCCTCTGGGAGGTCTGTGACAGCCTGGTTTTCCTAGGTTACAGAAGGTTCCTCCCAGAGGACCGGAGTGTGCAGGGGAGGGGGTTCATATGGGAAGAGGTGGTCCCTAAGATAAGATGGACCTGAGCCATGTAGGGCTTTAAAGGTTAAAACCAACACCTTGTACTGTGCCCAGAAACTAATCGGCAGCCAGTGGAGAGCCTTAAGCACTGGAGTTATGTGCTCTCTCCTGGATGTTCCGGTGAGAAGCCTAGCTGCCTTATTTTGAACCAGCTGAAGTTTCCGGGTTAAGCACAAGGGTAGCCCCATGTAGAGCACATTACAGAAATCCAGGCGAGAGGTTACCAAAGCATGTACCAGGAAAGGGCGCAGTTGGTGTATCAGCCAAAGCTGATAACAGGCACTTCTGACCACCGCACTCACCTGACTAGTCATGTGAAGCGATGTCCAGAAACACCCCCAGACTGCGAACAGAGTCCTTCGAGGAGAGTGTGACTCCATCTAGGACTGGAAGGTGTATTCCCAAACCTGGTTTCAGCCCTGTAAACTGTTAGTACCTCCTTTTTGTCCGGATTTAGCTTCAATCTATTTTCCCTCATCCAATCCATTACCGCCACAAGACAGTCATTGAGAGGAGAGACGCCGTTGTTGGGACCCCCCTGTTCTTTGGGTAACAGGGTGTAGTAGCTATAAACAAATACCCTGTGAAAACAGTGGAGTGGAATATGTAAAGTAAATGTAAGAACAAGGAATAGCTGAATGCTTATAATTATCAAGGACCTCAGCAAGAGAGCTGTTAATAACTGTATCATTACAAAAGCCATTACTGACATGGGCAACTTCTAGTATGATTTTTTTTATTTGTCAGGAATCAATTAACTGAGGGGTGTTTTTTTTTTTACAGATATTTTGTGACTTTACACTATAATTATTAATAACAGCCACATATGTGTGGTCCTTGTATATCAGAAAAGTGTGATCTATAATATGTACATTAAACAGGTATTTCTACTGTCTCTGTCATGCTGTGAAGATCAATTGTCATTAATTTGCCACAGGTGGAGACAGTCATTGTGAGTTAGATTACTTCTCTTTTGTATATAGTTACAGCTATGAAAAAAGTAGGATTTATCATGGAGGGAAGGTTCCTCCCTTTCTTCTCATTTTCATAGCAAAAGTGAAGCAGAACAGCATTAAGTTCAACTCCTTCACAAACAGTTATAGATTAGCTTTTTAAAAGGCAGAGAAGTGGAATTTAACCTACATGTTGACATTGCTTTATTGCAGTTCTGAAACACATTCATTCTGAATGAAACTCAACTGGTTTCCCATGGATCCTTACATCCTTATCATACTGCTCCTTAATAGCGAGATAGAAACTCAATGTTCACTCTAATGGCGGGATCCCACTGCACAGCCTCGTAGCTGGGCAGTAGCTATCCTGTAGCCAATCTGTGCTTTCCTACAACTTTTAATGGACAGGAAAATCCCGTGAAAAGCCGTCAATCACTCAGTTAAGCCATTATTGAGGCTCTGTGCAATAAATCATCCCAGCGTAATTTGGAGATTGATGATCTCATGTGGTGTGAGTTGGCATAACTCTCTCCTCTCCCCCTCTCTGTCCCTGAACGTCCATAGCCATTCTACTTCATTCTTGAGAAGAGAATTATTTAGCTCATTTCTCAAAAGCAGCAGTCTTTCCTAAGCCTCCCTTTTTTCACTTTAAAAGCTGTAATCATGCAATGATATCAAGCTACCAAATACATTTTCATAAATATTCAAACGTAAAAAAAGTTTTAAAAAAAGAACCTTTATGAAAAAAAAATTAATTTACCTCACTAAGGGAAGCTTTTTTACCCCCATGGGGAAAGTAGAGCAGAGAGAAAAAAACAGTTTTCTGGATTTTCCATCGAGCAAAACCATGCATGTGCGAGCGAGTTTCATCTCAGATAGCTGATGAGTGAATCCAAATGCAATGGCTGAGTGGAACAGTGTGCGATAAATTTTTCACTGACCTGTTATCAATTCACAATTATGTGGGTGAGCAAAAAGAAACATTGTTGTTCTGATAGTTTTAAAATGTGCAATTATATCAGGAGAGAAGCTTCATGTGATAATCTTCTAAGTAATTATTGAAACATAATTTCACCTTAAATACATTTACTGGAATTAGCTATGATCTTGGTGGATGTCACTGCACTACTAAACATATACTCGCAGAAGTAAGTTCTTTAGAGTTTAGTCACTAGATATATATTTACAGCTCAAAAGAAAGGCACCTAAAAGACAGTGCAGGATATACAGTAATGGTCTGTAATCAGAATTTGTAATGAATGGTTACTACAGTTTTTACCGTAGCAACATCACCATTGGGAGAATGGTAAAACTAGAGAAGCACAGTCTTTTTGGTACTGATTTGCAGCAGCATTTTGTTGTTCTGGGCCTTCAAGTCATTCATGACTATAAGGTGAACCTTCTCGGGCTGAGAGTGTGATTTATTCAAGGTCACCCAGCAGATTTCCATGGGCTAGCGGGGAACTGACCCCTGATCTCCAGAGTCATAGCCCAACACTTGAACATGTTGACTCTCTATTGTAGATGTATTTGTCCACCTACCAGCAGCAAAGTAAAGAGGAGCTGCCTTCGAAATCTTTACTCAGCATGCATGAACAACAAAGCAGAGAGAAAAGGAGAAACAGATAAGCCTGCCTTATCACCTACCCCTGCCATGTTACAAAATGTAGATCTGTAGGCTTGACCACCAAAACATAAGAAAAGTGGAGACCGGGAAAAGAAAAAGTCATCCTTGGATTAGTTTTGAACAAAACTTTCAAGTGATCTCAAGAAAGTTCCAAAAGTTTTTATTTACTTATGCAAGGCTCATCTGACCTGGTTGTTACATTTCATGTGTGAACACCATTAGTTTTGAACAAAAGTTCTATTAATAAACTTATTGAACAATTCTTCTTTTTGTGGTGTAGGAACATATCCCTTTTCTTTCCATGTTATTTCTGTGTTTTGTACCAAGTTTTCTGTTGAAGAAGTACTGCTCAGGAACTCATGTGCTTTCTTCACTGAGGTACAATTGTATATCTGTGAAAATATCCAGCTGGCTAACATAAGTTATGAGTTTTCAAAGAAGTTGTGTTAGTTTCTTGTACATAAAAATGAAGAAGAGAGGGGAGGGGGAAGGAATTGGTGGCTGCATTTTAAGACTAACTGGTTTTTATTTTAACCTAGCTTTTGTGGCTATAAATCTAATTCTTCTGATATCTTCTATAGGGTTTATATCAATTATGAGCATAGTATGAATCAAAGTTATCCAGCAATGATGCCCAGTTCACTTTCCTTCCTACATTTGCACCACCATTTGCCTACATTCACACAATTTTTATTACCTACTCCTGGAAAATTTTAGTAATCTTATACAGTAGTCAAAATTAGTTCTGCATTCATGAAATTAGTTATGTGTTTCAATTAAAACTCCTAGATGTTTTGGATAATAAGGAATTTCCAGTCAATTTGCTTTGAGTGATTTGTTTAAAGGAGGTGGTGGAGGCCATACTCAACCTTTGTGTGAAGATTACATCCATATAGTAACCTGAATCCTATTGTTAGTCCCTACTGAAGCAGACTTATTGAATCAGTGGGATTTACTCATGTTTTCACTCACAGTACAGCCACTGATTCAAGAGGCCTACTCTGGTTAGGATGAACAATACAGGCTATTACATGTCTTTTGTCCTTTTACAATAATCTGTAGCCTGGTGCTGACTTTGTATTTTTATGACTTTGGAACTTCTTTTAAAAATAAAACAAAAAAAATGCTGCTCTAATTACTGATGTCTACAGCTGGAGACTAGAACAAAAGATTTCTGAAACAGCAGAAACATTCATGTATTCCACAGGGAATAACACTTTTCTCTATTCATATTATATATATGTATGTGTGTGTGTGTGTGTGTGTGTGTGAAAAGCACACTAGGCCAAGCCATTCATTCCTATACAATTATCAGACTGACTTCTAATCATGTCTACTCAAGACCATGATATCAAGACCCATTTCCTGTATTCAATTATTCCATTTCTTTGAGGAAATGTGCACAAACAGTTTCCAGCATGGGTGAGGCAAACAACACCAAGTGTGGGGCTGCCTGCAGTTATTCTGTGGGAAGAAAGGTATAATATTCATGAAACTATTTATTTCTTTAAGTAAAACTCTGTGGCTTCAATTACAGGTGAGGAGGAAAGAAGAGCATCTTTGAATACCCAATTAATATGCCCTACAGAGTTTTGTTGGAAACTAAGGGTGCTTTGAGCAAAAATAATGCCTGTTTTATCATTTGATCAATTTGAATCAAGAAGGAAAGATTCACGTGACACTGAGCCCTATGCAGTTTTATTTTAATATTGTAATCCTTGAACTGCTGTGTTTGAAAACCTTTGTTTACCAATATCACAGTATTAAAATGATGGTGATGACAGTAGGTTTTAAATTCATTTACGTATCAGCCAGGCAGGCAGCAAAAATATTTTCATGTGTTACCATCTTTTGTGAAATAGGCTTGCAAAACAAAGATGTTATAAGCCATTTCTCTACATCAGAAATGCTAGTCAAAGACCAGCTGCTAGTCCACCAACTGATTCTAGTTGAACAGCCTCTGTTTTATCCTTCTTAATATTTGCAGTTGCATACCTTTTTCCTTTTGAGGTTGCATCTCCTCAGGGATAATCTGCCATGGGAATGACATCTGCCAGAAATGGGCAGGACAGAAACCACTGTGTTCAAGAGTCGGGGTCTCATAAATATGAGCACAACGTACTTCTTCCTAACTCCATTTCTTCTCTCATTCTTACTCCCTGTCTAGGAAGGTGATGGAGAAGGTACCACAAGTTCCCCTAGAAGCCTTACAGTTAGCTTCCAAAACAAGGCCAGGGCCCTGCTGGTATAATCTTAGAAGGGGTGAGAAATGTGTGGCCTTCCAGATTCCATTGGAATGCAACTCTCATACTACCTCACCATTGGATGTGCTTGCTGGGGCTGACAGGAGTTCCTGGAGGGTCCCATACTCCTTACCCCTTAGTAGAGAATTACAGTGTTTAGAATGTAGCCTTTAAATGCATTTTAAACTTGGAAAAGCAGATACTATGCCTATGTTTGTGTGTCTGGTGAAATTTGATTAGTACAGACATGATTTTCAAGTCCCACATTCCTATCAAAGCAAGATAACAACAACAACAACAATTATTATTATTATTATTATTATTATTATTATTTCCTGCCTCTCCTTCAGATTATGTTGTGACATCATGTGACATATATATATATGTATGTATGTATACACACACACACATATAGCACGGACACACACACAATCCTTAAAATCTAATAAAGCTGCATAGGCTTTTCTGTTGTGGGAAAGGAGCATTGTACCTGGAAAAATCATCTGAGAGCAGAGATTTAGCCTTACATTCTAAAGCAAAACAGACTGACTAGAAGTATAGGGAGAAAAGAGGTGGGGGAGAGAAAAGAGAGATAAAGTGCATGCACATGTTTAATTTTCCCCAAAAGAAGATTATACAAATAGCTTGACTTCAAAAGGACGTCAACATTCTGGAATTACCAAACAGACAAGCAAAATGGGGTGGGGGGGGGGAATCCTTCAAACAGGCAGTAATGCCATACTGGATTATTTTGACAGCTGCCAACAGAGGAGAGGGAAAAAAAACAATTACGGCCTGAATGCTTCTCTTAACAAACTTCAACAATAATTAAGTCTACACAGGTAGGCAGTATTTGCAAAGATAATCATTTTCCATAATAATTCATCTCAGGTTTATAGAACGTAATTAGCAAGAATATTACTTTGAAGTCATAGAAAAACAGTTATGCCTTTTGGACAAAATTAAGTGAAGGGGTGTCACATTAAGGATGGAGCAAGCTTGTTTTCTGCTGCTCCAGAGACTATAACACAGAACAATGGATGCAAGCTACAGGAAAAGAGATTTCACCTCAACATTAGGAGGAACATCTTGACAGTAAGAACTGTTCAACAATGGAACACACTCCCTTGGACTATGGTGAACTCTCCCTCCTTGGACGTCTTTAAACAGGAACAGGATGGCCATCTGTCAGGGATGCTTTGATTATGATTTCCTGCATGGCAGAGGGTTTGGCTGGATGGCCTTTGTGGTCTCTTCCAACTCTATGATTTTATTATTCTAATTAGGAACACGATTGATAATTCAGTTCTAACAAGAACGCTTAAGATTCCTTGCCTAGAAGCAATACATTAGCTTGTAAGTCTTCCTGTAGTGGTATATAATATGGGATAACCACTACTCTGTATCTGTAATCTAAAGGGCTGCCTAGATAATTGATAATTCAGTTCTAACAAGAACGCTTAAGATTCCTTGCCTAGAAGCAATACATTAGCTTGTAAGTCTTCCTGTAGTGGTATATAATATGGGATAACCACTACTCTGTATCTGTAATCTAAAGGGCTGCCTAGATCCAAAAACAATTTGAAAAATGCTAAGACCATTTGAATATCTTTTCCTACTGTGCCCCCCCCCCCCAATTTCTCCACTTAAAATATTTTCTCTTTATAGAAGCTATGTTTAATGTTGGCTGTCTAAGGCAAGTTCACTTATGGTTGGCTCTCTTCAACATTAGGTGAGCGATTTGAAAGAGACTGATGCATTTATCCTTCTTATATGGCTGCTGCACTATCAGAAATCACAAGTATCATAAGAGGAAGAACCAAGGAAGATGATGGCAACCTGCTGAAAACCCTATCCCCAGAAACTAAGGACAATTTTAGATTACCACAGTCTGTGGTGCCTTTTTGGTAAATGCTAAAGACTGAAAGCTGTTAGTCCCAATCCTTATCTGATGACTGGAAACTTGTAAACTATCATCATCATCATCATCATCATCAATTTGTTTATATCTTTTCTTTTCCCACCAAATAAGGACTCAAAGTGGATTACAAATAAAATTAAACAAAATATAGATAAATTTTACCAAAAAATTGTACAAAAAATACAAAAAATAACATTGAAAAGAAATTAGCCTTCAATATTTAAAAAAAATGAAAAATACAATTAAAAATAATCAAATGTTGTTTTGAAATAGTACCATTAAGAAGCAGTACAACATTCTATTTAAAGTCATTTCTTTAAAAGCAATTAATTCTTGAAAACCTGTCAGAATTTTAAAAAGAAAAAAGTCTTTGCCTGCTTATAAGGGGAAAGTCATTCCGGCCTCCCTAGGAAAAGACTTCTACAGGATCAGAGCAGCAACTGAGAAGATGCTATTCCACATTTTCAAACATGCATGTTAAGGCTGTCTCATAAGGAAAGGTATAATATCTGTCAGACAGCTTGGGCCCAAGCCATATAAGGCTTTATAATCATAACCAGCATTGTGAATGTGCCTAGAAAAAAACTGTTAGCCAGTCAAGTAGGTGTAGTGACAGAATTGTAAACCATCAATTGTGTAAGTTCCATTGATTCAATTAGCCTGCTCTACTTAAGACTGACAGCTCCCCTTAGACCAAGGGTTTTCACTGGTTAATGCTGACATAAGTGACAGATCATTGTCTTTGCTCTTTGTAAACAGAAATGCCTCCACATTTTGGAAATCTGCTCTCAGGGTCAACTCTAGGATTGCAGGAGCTTGGGATAAAGCTTCTTTTTATGGATTGTCACCTCTATCAGCAACATATGGCAGGCTTGGGAGGCTGTGTACCTACCTGTTCTGTGTAGCTCCTTTTAAACCAGGGCTTCTTAAGCTAGCAAATGGGGCAGAACAAATCACTCTGCCAGGGACTGGTATTTGTGCCCTTTGGCTTCAATGATTTCTTTCTTTCCTGGAAACTCTCCAAGGGCCAACAACTGATGTGTTGTGGACTAGCACTGGTCCAAGGAAAAGCACTTGGGAGTACCACTGTTCTAGACACCCCTTCTATTTTGAACAATCTTCCAGAAAAAGATTAGGTCAAGGCATTTTGCACAATTAAGGGGAACTCCTTGATTCAGCTACCTGTTAAAAGAAAAGGAAAATTGATGACGATGATGACGATGACGATGACGATGATGATGATGATAGTTTACATGTTTCCATTCAGCAGATAAGGGTGGGACTAATGGCTGGATTTCAGTCTTTAGATAGTAAGCATTTACTAAAAAGGCATTACAGACTGTGGTCATCTGAAATTGTCCTTAGTGTCTAGGGATAGGGTTTTCAGCAAGTTTTCATCATCTTGCTTGGTTCTTCCTCTTACGATATTTGAGATCTCTGATATTGCAGAAGCCATATAAGAAGGATAAATAAAGCATCCAGGAAAGAAATGAAAGGGGACCTCACAGGTGGCATCAGCAGGCTTTCCTTGTAGCTGCCCAATAATGCCAGTTGCTGACACTGCAAACAGGAATACAAAAGAAAAGTACCAAGTTATATGTGGTTTTGATATGAAAATATATGGATAAGTAGATGCACATACTTCTGTTACGGAAGGATGAGGCAATGTGGATCTTGAAACATTACTGGACTGTGCCCCACATTAGCTAATGGTGAGGGATTATGAAAGCTACAATCTAAGGCTCAAACGTTCCCCAACCTTGTGTTAGAATTTAAGGAAGATGTTACACTCTGCATGTAACGAAGATATCTTGCCATCATAAATCCATAGGAACAAAGCACCATTTCTTTCGATTTCTCTCCAAGCCCAAAGTTCTGTAAAGAGTCTCAAGCCTTGCTTTTTCCATGGGAGAGTTCTGATGTTCATTTCCAATGAACAAATTATGCAAACAGAAGAGCCTTTCACATAGTATCAGTTCAGAAATTATTAACTTTAATGTCAGTAGTTGATTATAATCAAGGTGGTTATAAAAAAAGGGGGGGGGGGCACAATCTTCAGCACTCAGATGTTCAACTTCCTTGCAGATTTCCTGTTGTAAATTAAAGCAATGGAAGTCCTTGAAAAATGAGTCATCTCAAACAAAACCTAATCAACCAGATAATCATTAACTAAGAATTGGCACAAATCCTATACTGGAATACAATTAGGCCATGTGTTCATTCCTCAAAAGAAAAAGAAAAGAAAAACTACCTGTAGTGAACAATACACACTCCAGTGCTTTTCATTGAGAGATTAATGTTTTCTTTGTACTAACAGGTTTTTTAAAAAGAAAAATACCTCAATGAGACAAAACAGTGTAAAAAATTATGCCTTTCTGAAATAGTTTTTCAGCTGTATTCATTTCAAAATTATTATCACCAAAGCAAACAGGGAGCTGGTGAATATTCCAGTTTTGCATTTTTAATAAGGAAATCATGAGAAAGGGGACGTTAATTTTACTGGCTTTTTCTTATTACAATGAAAATATTTGTTCCTAAGACTATTCATCTTCATTGTTGTTGCGGTTGAAATGGTATTTCATCTTAAATTGTATACAACAATATCCAGTGACCAAGAGAAAAGAACTGTAGAAGAACAAGCAGAGATTTACTGCTGGAAACATAAGTTCTAGTATAAAATAGCCACCTGAAGGAGAATGTTGTAATTGAACAAAGGTTTGTTCACACTGTACAATAATGTTTCTCATTAAATACACTAATGAGATCCAATGTTCAGAACTGCACAGCCACATTAATACATGAAAATAATGATCCCATGCAGAAATTGTATCCATTTGTATTACAAGCTTCAGCTTTAAGCGGGAGTTGCCAAACATGTACACTCCAGGTGTTATAGAGTACAAGTTCATAAACCCTTGCCATCAATGGTTTTGGAATACAGTTCCCATTAGCCTTAGTCAGGATAGCCAATGGTTAGAAACTGAGATTTGTGGCACAAAATACCAAGAAAAGCACCAAGTTGGCACACCTTATCCTAAGGGCATTAAAGATATTTTATGGCACATTTAGTAACCTCATATAAATGTGCTGCTACAATGTGCCTTTAACCAGTGCCAGTAGCCAGAAAGCAAAAGTAATTCAATACAAAAGTGCTGTTCCAGAAGAACTTCTATCACCTTTTCTCTGGTTAATTACATACTTATCCATTCTTTGTCCAAGACCCCCAGGGAATTTCAAAAATTATTCCATACCATTTTACACTACAGCTACTCTATAGAGCTCTCCCTAGAATCTAAAATGTCCAATCTGAGATTAGTGTACTTTGACTATTTCATGAGACAAGACTCATTAGAAAAGACAATAATGCCTGGTAAAGTGGGAGGCAGTAATGGTGGTGGTGGGGAGGAGGTGACATCACCAAAACCACGAACAGGACAAGCCTATGTATGGAAGGAAGATCTGTCAAATTTAATAGGGTTTATAGGTTTATGAGAGTCAGGGTGGTGTAGTGGTTTGGACATAGAACTACAACTCTGGAGATTAGAGTTTGATTTCCTGCTTGGCCATGGAAACCCACTGGGTGACCCTAGGGTGAGTCACACATTCTCAGCACAGAAAACCATGTGATAGGTTCACCTTAGGGTCACCATAAATCAGAAACGACTTGAAAGGATGCAACAGCAATGAAGTAGAAAGCAACAAAAGAAGAGGAAGAACACATTACAGATGGACCAACTCAGTCAAGGAATCTAGAGACTTGAGTTTGAAAGACATGAAACAGGGTGATTTGATGAAGTCTCTCATTCATAGGTCTGCTAAAAGTCACAGCTGACTTGATGGCAATGTTAACAAGTAACAATTCTGTAGGACAAGGATGGGGAATCTCAGCTCCTAGAACTAAATGCAACTCTCCTGAGGTCCCAGTTCAGCTCTCTGAGTTTTCCAAGATGGCTGTGTCCCCTTCCCCATGAGATCATTGATGGTTTTGCAGATTTTGCAGGGACCCCCCCCCCCCATCTTAAAACACTGAAATACTTGTCCTAAAACTTAGTAGCTTACAGGAATAGTTTTAAGCTAAGTGATACTGGTAATTTTAGTTCCACCCTGGTTTTGCCAAAGGATGTAATGCAGACCTCAAGGATTTCTCCTAATCTAACTCTCAGACTGAGAGATGTTCTCTATAACTGGTGTAGACAGTGAAAGACTGTGACCCATCCCAATGTCACCTAGAAAACGTCCACAGCATTACCTCAGTCAGTATTTTACCCACTACACCATAATGACCACACTACAAGTATGAAACAAGAATCATCTAGTTATTCCTGTCTCACATACAGTACTTCAAATTACTAGGCCATTAAAGGTAGGCCCTGAACCTTTGGATTATATTTCTCCTTCTGCTGTGATTGCCTCTTTCGCCACTCCCTCTTCCTTTCAAGATTGCCTGCATGCAGTTAAATGACTGTTAAAAGGAAAAATCCTCAGACTATACAAACAAAGCATTTATCCAATCATGAAGCCTATCCACATGAGAATGCACAATCTTCTGTTACTACCCTTTTTGAAGTTTGAAGGAATGAGTGCTTTCTCCCAAACTGCACTGCAGGGCAAAGGGCATCTTTTTACCTACTTTCTAATCTACCAGTATAAGGACAAGGATCACCAACCTGGAATTTTCACGCCTACCTTGAAAAAGCTACACAAACAGAACTACAATTAAAGAGCTATGCACCCAAGTTAGCATCTGTATTGAACTCTCTTGGTATATAAATCTCCAAATATAAAGCATGTGCAATAAAGACCCTCTTTCTATCTTCTACTACCCCCAAAACACTTTGGCAGTCTCCCTTCATGCTGCTTATTAAACGTTCAACTTCAGACAGTTTGGATAAGAGACACATGACCTAAGCAGGGATTGAAAGTATATTTACTCAACACATGAGGAGGGGGAGCTTGCTAGCTCCACCATCCTTTCCACTGCCCTCTGACATGCATAGGGGGAGAGTCTGAATTCCTGACTTCTCCAAATCACACACACACACACACACAATATCCACAGAGTAGAGGCAACAGACTGTCAGCCTTCATTGGGAAAGAGAGGGATGGAAATGATGGCAAAGGAGACAAGGCTAATACACTGTTCCTTCTTATGTATGTGTAGCCCACTATTAAATATTTGCATCGGGCTGCTAAAACAAGCCAGTTTCAGCCTATGATGATTCCACTATGCTAATCTTGTTTCTATCTATCACCTATGGTTATTCCATCTCAATTCCCCAGATTCTTCCTCAAAGTATGCTTTCACTAGTATCCACTGGATCCAATTCCTCTAAGTTCTGTATTAGCTGTATACAAATGAGTCTAACACTGATACAGCCTGTTACAGTGACCACACAGTAATTATGTCAAACAAATGATACAATTTCATTTAGTATTATTTAATTTTTCAAATGGGTGTTATCATCTTTGTCCTGCAGCCCTTGAACACTTGTAGTTGCCATTTTGATGTTGTTGTTAATTGTCTTTGAATCAACCCCAATTCATGGCGACCCTGTGGATAAGACATCTCCAAGGACCCTTGTCCTCCATTGCTCTGCTCAGGTTCTGTAAATCCAGGCCTGTGAACTAGGATTAAGTCTATTCATCTGGCATGTGGTCTTCTCTCTTTGTGTTGCTTTCTACCTGCTATCATTTTTTCTAGTGAGTCATGCCTTCTTATGATGTGGCCCAAGTACAACAATCTCAGTTTCATCATTCTTGCTTCCAGTAGAGTTCAGGCTTGATATGGTCCAGGCCCATTTGTTTATATTTTTTGCCATCCATGGTATCCTCAGCACTCCTCCAGCACCACATCTCAAATGAGTTTATTTTCTTTCTCTTTGCTTTCTTCACTGTTCAGTTCTTGCACCCATACATAGTAATGGGGAATATAATGGCTTGGACAATTCTGACATTAGTGCTCTGCTGTATATCTTTACACTTTAGGATGTTTTCTTGTTCTTTCAAGGCTGCTCTTCCCAATCCTAGTCTTCTCATTATTTCTTGACTCCAGCCCCCATTCTTACCAAAGTTTGATCCAAGCTGCACACTTCTGTTTTAATAACTGCAAATTAGCTACTTGTGCAATCTACTCTCACACAGATCCACCCTATTTTCATCCAATGGCAGATACTATGAACTCTCATCCACATCACTCTTACAGCAGCTCCCACTCTCACTCACTACACCAATAAACAGCCACATCTCAATTCATTCCATGTAATATTCCAGAATTTGTATGATGTAGTGCTTGACTGCTGGCCTAAGACTAAATTGGTACTGAAGCAATAATGCAGTTTGATATAGCTTTGACATCCATGACTTAATGCTGTGAAATCCCAGGATTTGCAGTTTTTTGTGTCACCAGACCTCTGACATAGAAGGTTAAATATTTCACAAAAATACAAATCCCAGAATGTCATAGCATTGAATCATGGCATTGAAAGTGGTGTCAAACTCCATTATTTTTTGCAAGATCCCATTATTCAAAAAAATGGCTTCTCCATGAATGCTTTGACAATGGAAGAAAAGCAGGATGCCTCAATGATGTTTTAGAAGCACAATGGACAATCACACCTTTGCACTTCTGAAACATTTCAGGAACGTTTTGCCCATGGTAAGTGCCTCTGTGTGATAAGGTCCTAGGAGACCAGGGTTTGAATCTTTGCTAAGTCTTGGAAACCCACTGGGTAATTTTGGACATTCTCTCAGAAGCAAACCACCATTGAACAAATCTTGCCAAGAAAACCCAGTGAAAGGTGCACCTGTTATTCAAAGTTCATAGACTCTTCTGAATAGACTTGGCATTTTATACTACTACAACATACAGTATAGGAACAAAACTATTTTTACTACTTAACAGTCACTGGAGGAGAGTGTCACCCCATCCAGGACTGGAGGTTGCAGTCCAATTCTTGGTTTCGGGGCTGCTACCATGAGTACCTCTGTCTTATCTGGATTCAGCTTCAATCTGTTTTTCCTCATCCAGCCCATTACTGCTCGAAGACATTCATTGAGAGAGGAGGTGCCATCAGAATTTGAGGCAAATGAACGAGACATGGAGAAATAGATCTGGGTGTCATCAGCATACTGATAGCACCCAGCCCCATACTCCGAACAATCTCACCCAGCGGCTTCATATAGATGTTGAATAACATCAGGGACAGAATGGCACCTTATGGAACGCCACAGGTGAGATCTCTTTTGCTCGAGTGGCTGTCTCTGAATGGGACCTATCCGAGAGGAAGGACCGGAACCACTGCAATGCAGTGCCTCCAATACCCAACCCCCTCAGGCGGTCCAAAAGGATGTCGTAATCTATTGTATCAAAAGCCGCTGAGAGGTCTAAGAGTACCAACACTACCCCTGTCGATGCTCAGATTCAGATTATCGGTCAAAGCAACCATGGCAGTCTCAACCCCAAAGCCTGTCCTGAAGCCAGTTTGAAATGGGTCTAGATAATTGGTTTCATCCAAGACAGCTTGCAGTTGAAAAGCAACTGCCCTCTCAATCACCTTTCTTAAGAATGGTAGTAGCGAGACTGGCCTGTAATTTTTCATGTTCAGGGGGTCCAGGGAAGGCTTTTTCAGAAGCAGTCTAACGGCCGCCTCCTTCAGACATGATGGAATATGGCCTTCCCTGAAGGATGCATTGATGTCCTTAACGAACTTCATCAATGTATCCCCCCCCCCCCCCGGACGAGAGGGCAAGTTGTTTTCCTCACACTACCAAGGAGCTTGTCCACGTCATCGGTA
The DNA here is from genome assembly GCA_034509955.1 of Urosaurus nigricauda. NCBI lineage: Eukaryota > Metazoa > Chordata > Lepidosauria > Squamata > Phrynosomatidae > Urosaurus > Urosaurus nigricauda. Next base: position 350,134,083 of record JAOEGL010000001.1, on the reverse strand, counting down.
CTCACAGATTGAAGCTGATCCATAATAACTTCATTGACGGAGTCACTGGATACCTCAGTTATGTTTTCTGTTAGAAGACTGGCCTCTAAGTCAGCATTTATCTGAGAGATTTTGTCCACAAAGTAGTTATTAAACACATCACAGCAGGCTGTCGTTGGGTTAAGTAAGGGATTTGGCACAGGGGATACCTGCGTCATCTCCCTCACCAACCTGAACAGCTCTGCTGGGTGGGACTCTGCAGACGCGATATGTGCAGAAGAGCAAGATCTCTTTGCTGCACGTATTGCCTCCTGATAGGACCAAAGAAAGATCCTATGGCATGTTCTATCAGCTAAGAGCTGAGTCTTCCGCCATTTGCGCTCTAGTCGTTGTCCAAACCGCTTCATTTTCCTAAGCTCTGGTGTATACCATGACCTACAATTAGAAGCGGGATGGCATGGACGCTTGGGAGTGATTGTGTTGACAGCCACTTAGACACTCCTTAGGCGGTATGAAGCGGTATATAAATGAAGCTGTTTTAGCCCTGGTGAGATCGGTGTTCCAAGTGTTAACCAAGGCATCAACAGGATCACTGGCATTCCCAACCATTAAACCCTCCAAGGCTTTCTGGAATCCGATTGGTTCCATTAGCCTTCGAGGGCGGACCATTCTAATAGGTGCACTACCCCCGGCAGAGTGGATGTAGGCTCTAAGTTCCATCTTGACCAGGAAATGGTCTGTCCATGACAGAGCAGAGGTGCCAATGACCTCCTCCCACAGATACTACTGTTCTGTAGTAAAGATTGCATCGAGTGTATGACCTGCACAATGTGTGGGCCCCGGACCAGTTGGGATAGGCCCATGTTTGTCATGGTCTCCATGAACTGCCGAGCTGAACCTGTTAAGATGGTCTCGAGCGGAATGTTGAAGTCCCCGAGAACTAACAGTCTGGGGGACTCTAACAACAACTCCAAACCAGCTGTGTCAGCTCGGTTAGCGAGTCTGCTAGACAATGGGGTAGTCGGTAGACTAGCAGAATCCCCAAACTATCCTAGACTTTTAACCTTAAATTTTGCTGTGTAATGTTTTTAATGTTTTTTAAAATGTTTTAAAAACTTTGTATCTATGGCCTCAAACAAACAGCCCAAAGGGGCCAATGTTGGGCTGCGTTGGGGGCATGATGTTCAAATGATGCATGCCCCAGATGCAGCCAGAAGCTGCCCCAGGTGCAGACTTTTTGCGCTGCCTGCTTTGACCCTACATTTTTAAAATTTTTATTGTTTTTAACTTGTACTGTTTTAAACTTTTTTAGTCACATTGTTCCCATATTGGGAGAAAGGCAGTATATAAATAAATAAAATGATAATAAATATTAAAATTAAAATGTGTATATATAGATGTGTTTTGAAGAAGAGGGTGTAAGAAACATATTCATGTCTGCAAAGGTAATCAGCAATTGTCTTATGTCTCTTAAACGTCAATGAGCTGCTACTTATGCTTGTCTTTTGCCAGTTATTACTATGGTGCCAGGGCCAAGACAACATGTATCATTAATTGTGCAGCGCTTAATGCCACACAGCCCCTGCTGAGGCGGGGGGGGGGGGAGAGACAGTTGTTCAACATTAGCTGTCCATAGAATAATTTCTTTCATTTCTCATCACTGAAAATGGAAGCATATTTGTTAAACCTAATTAAAACTAATCTGGAAATTGCTTCCAATATCATTAACACATGGATGGAGTAAAAGAAAGAACCAACAAGATGACAACCATCCCTTCATTAAACATAATGAAAGTAATGATTATGTAGACAGAGAAAAGCTCATACCATTGTTGTCTTATTTTAGCACAGTACATTGTGTCCAAAGCAATCTTTGCTTATAGAAGAAAGCAGGTGATCTGTTGTAGTCATTGACAAAGGTTACAACTGCTGTGTCGCTCAGTACCCAAAGCTACAATATTAACAAAACACAAGAAAAAACATCTGGCTATCAATAAAAGTTAGTCTTTAATTTGGGGAATGCTAACAAAGACTACAGATGTAAATCTTTGCTTATCTCATTCACACTTGCAAAAACAAGATTTAAAAAACCAGTATTTTTCTCTCCCTGGAAGAGATCCTAAGAGGTTTTGCACATTTTTGCAGTTTCTAGCATTCACAACCATTTTTAAAAAACTAATTGCACAAATGATTTTTGAAGAAACTACTACCACAGCTGCCTTACTGCATATTCTTTTTAAAAGAAGAATCACTGAATGGACTGTTTATAGCTTTCTGATGAATACCCCTCTCTTTTGCATGCTGCCTGTGAGTGGTTTGCTTCAAAGAAAAAAGGAAAAAGGAAAAGATGCTACTTTTGTGCTGAAGCCTCTTGAGCAAGTTGTGGGCAGTCTGACAGAAAAAAAAACCTGTCTGTCTTTCTGGTCATGCACAGGTGAGGAAAATAATAATAATAATAATAATAATAATAATAATAATAATAATAATTGCCACTGTTTTGAAGGGTTGTCTTGATCACCCTTCCTGCAGCAGTCAAGAAAACACACAAATTTTATTTTTAAAAAAAAACAAAAACAAAAACAAAGACTGCTTTAAAATCTACAGTAATTTGGAGGAGGCTAAACAGCTATGAATATAATTATCCTGAGAAAAGAAAAGAAGAGTTAGGAAAATATCTTGAAAAATATAAAATCCACAGTTGGACAAGTCTTTCTTTCTTTCTTTTTTAAGATTGAAGATTGAAAAGTGTGTATACTTTTAAGTTCCCTAGATCTGACTAGGTGGTATAAAAAAAAGGATTAGGGCAAAAAGAGTAAATTACAGATATTAGAGCAGATTAGTTTAGTCAGTTTAGACTCAGGACACAGACTGCAGATTTGATGAATTACTAAATGGTGCCGGTACCAGATTATCTACCATTCTGATACAGAGAACCAATAGCCGAACCTATTTTCTTAAAACAAAGGACAGTTGTAACCTTAATCCACCTCTTGCCTTGAGTGAAACATACAGGTTTCTAAAGAGACAGGGAGCAGACGTAAAGAGAATCATTACAGTATTGACATTAGAAAATCCAGAGATTTATTTTAAGTACATAAATGTCACTCATTGTCAGTCCAAGGCAGTTGATATCAAACATTAGGGGCCCAAGGAGTCTAGCAATTCAGTCAACACAACATATGGACACAACATTAAAGTTTTATGAACCTAAAAAAAAGTAGTGGAAGTCAGTAGAAATGGTGTTAACAGTTTAATTAGTGAGCTCAGCCTGTCTCAGCAACAACTCAACAATTGTTACCCCCCCCCCCCCTTCTACCAAGTTTTTCAGATCAGTCTCAAAATATGCACCAGAAAAAGAAACTTCCTTCTGTATCCTCAGAACCTGGATTGCTCCTGGAAATCACTAGCTAGCAAAACCAAGCTGGCTAGGGCACTGGAAAGTTAATTGTCCAAAAAAGTAAATTTTCCATGTATTGTGCCATGATTTGTTGCCCTGGCCTTGTTTCTGCTGAGATGGTGACAGATCATTCTGTTCTGTTTTCCTGAGACAGGACTACTTCATGTATGCATTATGCAGAAGTGTAAGAGCACCACCAATCTTCAAGGCAATATATCGGGGGAAAGGGGATCCTAAGGCCCTCTAGATATTCTTGAAGATCTGGTCAGCATAGCCAACAGCAATTAACACTGGGAGATATAGTTCGACAACATTTAGAAGACCACATGAATCTCATCTCAACAATGTACATGGAACAATATACAACTATACAGAATTTAAGAATAGCCCAACTAGATCAGAGATATAGTGGTTACCATGTGAGACTATGAATATGAATTTCTAGGTTCCAGTCCTCACAGAGCCATGAAACTCATTAAGTTACCAAGAGCCAATCACTCTTTCTCACACACATGCTGCTTGGGATCTCATCCTAGGAAAAAGGCAGAGTATAAGGTCAATAATAATAATAATAATAATAATAATAAATCTTCCAACGATCAAAGCGGTGTACACATACAAAAATTAAAACATATACAAAAGTTAAAAACAATTAATCAAAAAAACAAATTAACTTCAATTAATAAAAAAATTAACTTCACAGGGCTCTTGTGAGGAACAGGTTTAGGAGATCCACCTATGTTCCCTTCAGCTCAAAGAAGGAAAAGTGAAATGTCTGTGTAACCAACTCATGCCTACTCATCTTGTGTACCATTCTACTTCCTACAGGGACTAAATCAAATGTCTCCAGGATCTGGGGTATGATGACAAAAAGACTCCTTCCACTATTGCTCCCCAGTGTTTTAGTGTTCGACTAGGACTTTGGGAGGAGACCAGGATTCAGATCCCTGCTCAGCCATGGATCTAGGTGAATCTGGCCAAATCACACACTCCAAATCAGGGTTCCCTGGAACCCTAGGGCTCCATGAGAGGTCTCTAGAGTTTCAAGAAACTGTGATTCAACAAAAAGCTGTAAAAATAGTAATTTTTATGAAGTGGTTCCCCGAGATCTCGAAATTATTTCAAGGGCTCCTCCAATGTAAAAAGGTTGGGAAAGGCTGCTCCAAACCTTTGAAAAAAGCAATGGTAAACCTCTTCTCAGTAAATCTTGCCAAAAAAATCCTCTAGGACAGGTTTGCCCTAAATCAAAGTCAAGGTGAAGGCACAAAAAAAGCAACAGCAGCAGAAGCAGCGCTAAACCTGTGAGTTCCATGTATTCATCCAGGTTAGTAACTACTATTAGGGCTGGCCTAAGACACTGTCCTGCAGTGCCTCAACCACAATTTCTGCATGTGCTGACACCTGAATCTTTCCTTACATTACTGGCAAGACCAGGTTAGCTTAAGAGGTCAAAGGGCACACCAACTAACACGCAGGTCTCCCCTCCTATATCTTTTTGTTGCACCCTGCCTGTGCTCAAATCAACCACTTCACTTGTGGTCTGGCTATCACCCCATCTTGAGGCAGGGAATGCCATAAATTAATTATGTTGCATGGTACAGATTTGACATAAATTAAGTGCATGCTAAGGGAAGAAGTAAATCCCTTTTTTCTGTCCTGAAAACTATCCTCAGATGCCTGTTAAGTTCCAGTAACACAGAGGGGGATGATTTCATTTCCAACTGGGTGACTTTTCTTCTCTATTCTAGAAAGGGAGTTGGAAAGGGTACAAAAATCAAGTACCCCGTTTCCCCGAAAATAAGACATCCCCATAAAATAAGACCTAGTAGAGGTTTTGCTGAATTGCTAAATATAAGGCCTCTCTCTCCCGAAGGTAAGACCTAGAAAAGTTTTTGTATATAAATATATATACAGTATATAATAAACATTCATTTTTTTGTTCAACAATAAATGTGAATTCTTTTTCATGGAAAAATAAGACATCTCCCTAAAATATGACTTAGTGCATCTTTGGGAGCAAAAATTAATATAAGACACTGTCTTATTTTTGGGGAAACACAGTAGGTACCAATTTTTAATATGGGTGAGAGAGCATAGCTAAGCTATCAGAATGTTGACAGACACTAGAATAAAGATACTACAATATTATCTAACGTGACATAAAAGAATTCGTGACAGCCTCTAACTTACAAAAGGGAATATGGAAAGCATGTCAGGCACACCCAGAATTAACAAAAGGAAAAATGTTTTCTCAAGTTAAAATGTACTGCATTTTGTAGAATGACAGCCAGATGGTGTCAAATCCTGGCTTTGTCCTATCAGCACTCCAGGGTCTGGAGACTAAATTGTGAAGGAAAGCAAATTCCAAGTCACAAAAACAAAAACTTTGCAGTCAGGATCCTGGTAGACTAAAATAAAAGCTGTATGCCATTCAAAGAACACAATTTCAAACCCTGTCACAATCCTCCTCATTCTTTTCTACTGTAATGAAAAGGAGAGTTGCCACTCTGACCCTTCTTGAAGCCCTGGCAATAGTTCCCTGCCTCCCCAAAGAGCATCTCCCAGCTTTCCTAACCAAAACCACTCCCACATAATTGTAACTGACTTCAGATAGATATTTCCTAAAGCTCCAAACAAGACTGGATTATCTTTTGACTAAGTTTAAAGGAATGTTTAATATCAAAAAGGCAAAGAGAAAAAGAGCTGAACTACAAGGCAGCAGCTTGTACTGATTAAATGATTTGCAGTGAAATCCTATATATGTTTATTCAGAAATCAGTTCACAGCATTGTAGCCTGAAGCACAAACTTTTCTCTGCTTCAGTCTACTGGGGCAAAAACGAAAGGCACATACCCCCCTCCACACACACACACCAAGGTGATTTGCAGATGAACTAGTGGAGTTCTAAACTGATAAAATTGTACAATTTGAAAATACAGGCAGGGGAAGTAAAATTAACTATCTCCCCACTGAAACCTAGCAGAGCATGGTGTCACAAATAATATCAACACTTCCATTATTCAATTTTCAAATATCCTTCAACTCAAATCCCTTAATATAAAGAGATGTAATCTTTGTGCTCTTGTACTATCCTGCAATATTTTTCGTAATGAATAACTGATTACCTTCTTCTCTCCACATAATCAAATTTTGCTTTTATCTATCAGTACTGGAGAGTTCTTGGTCCCCCTCTTTTTTTATACTGATCCATTCTTCCAGGTCTAATCCTATTTCTTTTCACTCTTAACTTGATTTTTTATGTTAATTTAAGTTTCTCCTTGCTTTTGCTTTTATTTCTATAGTTTTCACTGTAGCATTTCTAAAATATATCCCAAAATTTCATTCCACTGCTGAATAATACAAATCATTCTCTTGCGTCTATGGAATATTAATAATCTGGGAGGGGGGAACCTCAGCAACACTTGATTCCACAGTACAAATCAGTTATTCCTGTACTCTTTTTTAAAATCTGTTTTTGATTTAAATCAGAACATATTTTAATTTCCCAATCTCTAACTTTAATATTCAAGTCTGTAAACTTAAGCATTATCTCCCTCAATATGAAATTTTTGTGCAATCCATATTAATTTTATATGTGCCACCCAATGAAATGATTTGTTTTCCTTCTACACCCACAACAGATTGAACCCAGTATTAACAAACAGTAGTTTCTAATTCAGAGATCCCTTTCAGAGTATTCAAATCCTCTTCTTAAACTCACATCTAAATTACTTTTTGATGCCTTGTTTAATTCTAGTACTTCAGCCATTAAACAAACTTACATATCTCTACATATCATTTGCTCTAAAAAAATTTTCTTCTTTTGGGATAAAGTTCACCACCATGTCTTATTTGCAGATTTCCTCCTTAAATTCAGATTTCAAAAATGTATTACTTTAATTAACCAATCGGAATATCCAATTCTTTGATGTATGCGTAATCATTTCAGTCTAAACTTTTTCTTGTTTATACAGTTTTTCCACATTACCACCAGATTTCATAACACACAGTCATATCAAGTGTCTTCTAAGAATCCCCAGTGTGCAGAACTCTATATCACCATAATTCAAACTTTGGCCCAGTACAGACTGGAGGGAATCGCCGTCAAGGGACTAAGGCTCGGCAGCGCACAGAAACCGCATGCTCCCGATCCCTAGTACGTGCTGGCGGCACCATTACTGCATGGCCCCGCCCATATGGGCACACATCCGTGATGCAAGTGCAGCACAGTGTTTGCACGTCGCTGTGCTGCGCTTGTGTCACTGGTGCACCACAGTGAATCAATGGCACATGTGTGATGTCAACACGGCGTCCCAAGGAGGACCTATTTTTCCAGGTTCTTTTTGGGGTAGAGGGATGCCATGCAGTTTGGCTGCTGCGGCATCCCTCTGGAGGAAAAATGGGTGCCTCCAGCCTGCCCTTTTGGGGCGGTTTGTTTTGCCCAATAGTTACCTTTTCCCTTCTGGCTTTCCCAAGTAACCACCAGAAGATAATGGGTGGAATGGGTAGTGATGCTGCATGGGACCCCACTTCCATACTGCATGGGTCCCCACTTCCATCTTGCATCTATAACTCTGGTACAGTATAAGGCAACAGATATATTCAGGAGACCACAACAAGGCCTGTCATTTTTGGATTACAACTCCCAGAAACTCCAGCCACCATGGTCAGTGTTGGCAGAGGGGTGGGATTTGGAAGCTGCATAGGCACACTCAGTTATCATATCAAATCATCTGACAAATAAGCTCCTTTTAAAAAAATTATCCCCTTCCACTCACACCTTTCTGTTTTTCTCATTCATTTGCTGAATGTATTTTAACAGTATCTGTGTGGAAGGATGGTGAAGGAGGACAAAGAAACATTAATGTTTGGTTTCAAGTTGCTACAGTGTGTCTGTAGTAAAAATGCAATACAGATTGAGCTGGGAAAGAGAGAGATTCTGATCTAGCTGATCATACTGTAGCTGTGTGGGCCTGCCTACAATAGGCAAGATAAACAAAAGCTGCTTCCAGAATCCCTTACCAAGCATTCATGAACAGTAAAACAGAAAGACAAGGAGAAAGCAGATAAGTCTGCCTTACCAGCACCTCAAGGATGCACATATGTTTCGCTACCAAAATGGAAATCATAGCAAAAGGGAAGACTGGGGAACAAAATTATTATCTCTGCATTCAATTAGGAAGAAGTCTTCAAGCGGTCTGTAGAGGCTTCAAAATGTTTTGCTTACTTATGCACGGCTTACCCAACCTGATTGTTTCTTTTCACGTGAAGAAATTGTCAGTTTGGAATAAAAAGTCTGTTGAAACATTGAACAATGCTCATACTTATACTCATGTATAAGTCTAGAAATTTTAGTCAAAAAAATCACCCATAAAATATGAGTCACCTTATCAACAAGTCAAAGTAATTATTGGACTTTAATGCTTTTATATAAGAGGAATCATCCCCTGAAGAAAGGCAAGGCTATAATCTGTTTTAGAACTGACCCCACCCCCTATATTCTTATTCATCCAGCCTTTAGTATAAGTACAAACAATTATGCCTGATTCAATTTTTAAAGTTCTTTGGAATTGTTTTCATGTGCTTCATCCTTTATTTGTTAGGTGTAGCATTTGCACACACCCTAGCCCTAATAAATATGGGCGGCACCATTTTAAAATGGTACCATCCATACAGGTCCGCTGCCATGACGTCATGGTATGCACCATGTGTAAATGGTGCAGCGCGCGCCTGATGTCATGGCGCCATTGGAGGGCGCCTAGGGCACCCTTTCAGCTGTGCAAGAAAGAGCTCCAAAATGGAGCTCTTTCTGCTCACGCGCATCGCTGGCACAGCCTTTACATGGCCGCCCCAGCAATGCTGAAGAGAAAAGGGCCGGATGGCCCCTTTTTCCTCTTCCCCGTGCCTGTTGGGCATGAAGGACACCCTTTTCCAGGCTGCAGGGAAGCGTGGTTTGCCACTTCCCCGCTGCCTGGAAAAGCAACGGATTGGGGCCTCTGGTGCAGCCGGTGAGGCACCAATCCGCCACTCAAAGGGGCAGCTACAGATCGCCCTTTTTGGGTGGTTTGTAAAGCCCCACTGTATGTCAATCACAAAGCTGGTGCCCCTTTTAGAAGCAGTTTTTCAAGAGTTAAAAATGTAAAAGAATAAAACAAATTTTTAAACACGTTCAGATTAGGGCAGTGCTGGGGGGGGTGGAGTGGAAGAAAATCCTACTTAAAGAATAACAGAAGGGAGCCATGAAGAAGTGACAATCAGCATTCAGTTTGGAAGCTAATCTCATGTCCTTATGAGCAGAGAAAGGAAGGGAAGGCAGAGCTCACTTCACAGAAGAAAAGCTGAATCAGCTTCCATTTTTAAGGTTAAATTATACACATCTACCTCAAACAGTATATTCTAACTAGTTCAATGACAGCTGTCATAAAACTAAGATAAAATGCTTCCAACAATCTGAACATTATTGAAAAGTGAAGAAGAGAAGGGGTATATGCCAAAGAGATTCTATTGCTGACAACTTCATTAAAAACTAACTGCTAAGGGCATTCTTGTGCAAAACGCATTCGTCAAACATCTCCCTAAGTGAGGCCACATGCAATTCATAATATGGTGAACTCCCCAATGAGGGAGGGGAGAAGAGGTGGTATCTTTGAATGTTAAAAGCATTGTCTAAAAAACATTATTTTAAAACAATTATACTCTGCAAGAAAATATAATTAGAGAGATTTCTCTTGAATACTGGTTGTTCATACCGTCTGCAAAGAAAAACAGAATACTGTCTGAAAACACAGCAAACAATCAGATTTTCTCCATCCAAAGTTGTGTCACTAGCCTGGGACTATTTGTATATTTATTTTATGGCAATACGTTTCCTCATTTGTGATATACATCCTATATTCCTCAAAAGCAGGGGGAAATATACCTTGTTCCTACAATATGAAACATGAGACCTGATATCAAGTTTTTTTCCCCACTCTCTTAGGATTTTACCACACCAGGCTAATAAGGCACTACAATCATGTTCGTCTAGAAAGCATAAACATACTAGGTTCAGGACAGTTATTTTTGCACAGCTCTTCCAAATCGCCATGGTGCTGTTAGTCACAGCCTCTGCCTTCCACATATCAGCCTCCAGAGCCCTACCTCCCTGCCCTATGCCCCTTTCAGTCTGTATTTATTTTTATTTAGTTTTAATGCAATTACGTGATCATGGTAATCCATTAAGTAAGAAAAATTGGGGGGGGGAGGGAAGAGGAGTAGACTCACATTGGAAATTATCACACACAGCACTTCCATTGCCCAAACGTCATCAAAATGGGTGGAAGCGTCAGCAGTGTGATCATGTTGTTGGTGCTTCTAAAGTGAAACGGAAGCATTATCACCATGGAATCGGCAGGGAAGCAGCCCTTTTCTTATTAACGGATTAATCAGTTAATAATAAGAAAAGGGCTTCTCCACTGATGATTCCATGGTGCTAATGATACCATTTCATTTTAGTAGTGCCAGGAATGTTTACACTGGTGATGTTTCCGCCCTGTTTTGATGACTTTGGGGTGATGGAAACACCGTTTGTGATAATCTCCATTGACTCACACAACCTGCCGCCAGAATATCAGAACTGCTTCGGGAGGCATGTATCACATGTGCATCAACAGCGAAAGGAAGAGATCAACAGGTTTTGCCCATAAATCCATTGTTCCAACAATGGATGGCCTACAGATCAACTACTGGACAGACATAGGACTGTGAGATAAGGTATGGCGACAGATGCAACTATCCAGCTCTTGTTGCACTTTATTTATTTATTTATTTATTTTATTTATATACCGCCTTTCCAAAAAAGATCAAAGCGGTTTACAAAAGTGGATAAACAAGGGTTCTCTTGCCTCAGGCAAGCCCTGGTGGAACTGGGCCTGCCTCTTCTCTCCCTCCCTAGGCAGAGGATGGCAGTTGGTATGGAGGGAGAGTCCTCTTGCCTCAGGCAAGCCCTGATGGAGCTGGGCCTGCCTCTTCTCTCCCTCCCTAGGCAGAGGATGGCAGTTGGTGTGGAGGGAGAGTCCTCTTGCCTCAGGCAAGCCCTGATGGAACTGGGCCTGCCTCTTCTCTCCCTCCCTAGGCAGAGGATGGCAGTTGGTATGGAGGGAGAGTCCTCTTGCCTCAGGCAAGCCCTGATGGAGCTGGGCCTGCCTCTTCTCTCCCTCCCTAGGCAGAGGATGGCAGTTGGTGTGGAGGGAGAGTCCTCTTGCCTCAGGCAAGCCCTGGTGGAACTGGGCCTGCCTCTTCTCTCCCTCCCTAGGCAGAGGATGGCAGTTGGTGTGGAGGGAGAGTCCTCTTGCCTCAGGCAAGCCCTGGTGGAGCTGGGCCTGCCTCTTCTCTCCCTCCCTAGGCAGAGGATGGCAGTTGGTATGGAGGGAGAGTCCTCTTGCCTCAGGCAAGCCCTGATGGAGCTGGGCCTGCCTCTTCTCTCCCTCCCTAGGCAGAGGATGGCAGTTGGTGTGGAGGGAGAGTCCTCTTGCCTCAGGCAAGCCCTGGTGGAACTGGGCCTGCCTCTTCTCTCCCTCCCTAGGCAGAGGATGGCAGTTGGTGTGGAGGGAGAGTCCTCTTGCCTCAGGCAAGCCCTGGTGGAGCTGGGCCTGCCTCTTCTCTCCCTCCCTAGGCAGAGGATGGCAGTTGGTATGGAGGGAGAGTCCTCTTGCCTCAGGCAAGCCCTGATGGAGCTGGGCCTGCCTCTTCTCTCCCTCCCAAGCCAGAGGATGGCAGTTGGTACGGAGGGAGGGCTCTCTTTCTTCAGACAAGCCCTGATGGAGCTGGGCCTGCCTCTTCTCTCCCTCCCTAGGCAGAGGATGGCAGTTGGTGTGGAGGGAGAGTCCTCTTGCCTCAGGCAAGCCCTGGTGGAACTGGGCCTTTTCAATTTTTCACTTTTCAATCTTGGTGTGATAAAATCCTTACTACCTAACTGTAAAATTTACTGAAAAGCACTTCAGCCATTCTTCTCTTGACCAAGTGAATTATATTTCTCAAATAACTTCATGCAGATTCAGGAGCCTGAAAAGCAGCCCTATAATTATAACCAGTTAAAAAAATCTTCTCTCTAAATCAGCTGACGTGTTACCAGGAGGAAGAAGAGGGGGAAACTTTTACAAGGAGCAAGGTGTGTCTGCACAGCCTAAAGCAGAAGTGCTGATGCACTAATTTAATGTGGGAAAACTATGAAGATTCAGTTTATGCAAGACACATCCTCAAGTCTAAACAAGAGAACTAAATGGTTTTATTATCCCTACAATTTAATGGGGGTGGGCAAAAGTTAAGTCACGTTCTCACAAATTATTTTGCATGCAAGCAGTTGTTTATATCCAGCATTGGTGATGTTAGGAAATTCTTTCTCCATCTTCTTGTTTTTTAACTCAGGTTCTGGGATTTAGATGAGGCTTTTGGGGAGGGGGGGAGGAGTGTTTTTAAACATTAGATTGACTTTAATCATGCTGCATCTGTAATGCTACACATCTGTGTTCAGGAATAAGTCTCGCAGAAAGAAATTAAAAATGGGGGAAACTAGCCAAAGTCTCTGGTTGTTTGCAGTGAAATTAATGGATTAAGCAACAGACCATAGTTAACACAAACACAAAACAGAGTCTATTGCAATGTACAAAAATACTGATATTGTAATACCATCCAGCAAGTAGTCATGTTCAACTCCAGAATCATTTTAAAATACAGTATTTATGACAATAAACAATATTACAGTGGACCCGTGGTATCCTTTGAGGCTTGGTTCCACCAAAGACTGTAAATACAAAAATCAATGGATGCTGAAGTCCCATTATATACAAAAGTGTAATAAAATGGCATCCGTTGTATAAAATGGTGAATGACTCAACATTTGATTTTTAGAATTTTTTTCATTAAGTGTATTAAATATCCATTAGATTTAAGTTGTTTAAACAGTAAGATGCTCTAGCATAAGCCTATTTTGTGGTTCAAGAATATTTCAAAAAAAAAAAAAATCTAACTTAGTAAGTATCCAAGAAAAACTTTGCATTTGTTTGAATTTTAACTGTATTGATGTTGTAATACAGTATATACATATATATAAACTGTATTACAAATGCAATAAATGCAACTGACAGCAAGTCACTCTGAATTTAACACAGCTTGCTGCTGACTACTTGCAAAAGATTGTTTGCAGCAAACATAGAAATGCCATATCCTAGCCTCTTCAAAAGTTAGATTTTATAAAGACACAATGTGCAGATTACACAGGTGTGTTTCGACCTATAGGCAATATACTCAGTGCTGATTTCATTTGGATCTGTCTTCATTCATCTGCAAGCTAGAAACTGTAGATTAAATATGATTTGGAACTCAGCACTTCTTAGACTAAAGCCAAGTGGTATAATGGTCTGATTGTTGGACTAGGACTCCGGGTGATCAGGTTACAAATCTCCTCTCGGCCACAAAAACTACTGGGAGACAACCTCACACTCACTCAACCTAAGAGGAAGGCAATGGAAAACCTTTTCTGAATAAACTTGTCATGAAAGCTCTATGATAGGGCCACCATATGTTGGCGTCAACTTGAAGGCACATAGCATCAGACTTCTTACACTTAAGTTTTCAATGACATGAATGTCAAACTTCAGTCATACAGGGCTCCCAAAAGAATTAAACAAAAGCCGCTGCAAAGAAACCAGAGGGGTTGGGAATAGTCACAGCCCTTACATTTTACTTGGCTCAGCTTTTTTCCTTTGGCACTGAATAATATACATTATTAAAGACTGGCAAAACAACATATCCGAAATTACACACATTACCTTATCTCTTTGACAGGAAAATACAAGGATGTAAGACAAATTAACCAGTTAATACATAATCATTGTTTAGTTTGAACACGTATGTGTTTTATGTAATTTGCTGGAGGAGTCAGAAAGACATTGCACATCTCTCTTCTGCTCCCTCACCCTAACTGCAAATACCCAGAGTTCTTGTCTTGTATGAGCCAGATGGTGATCTTGTTTGCATATCCTCCCACCCTGATGTCTGCAATTAGCAACAGAACAATACATTTGCAAACTACTCCTTCTTTCCCAGGGTCACACAGGATATATATATCCAATCCTTTTCCAGGCTATCATTCTCTGAAGATGCCAGCCACAGATGCTGGAGAAACATCAGAAAGGAACTCTCCTAGAACATGGCCACATAGCCCAAAAGCTCCACAAAAAACTATGGATGCCATCCATGAAAGCCTTCTACTCCACAATGACATCACTGTTTGAATCATAATTTAGCACAAGGGTGGGTCTCATACAACCTAGAGATTGTCTCCAAGGCCATCTGTGTGGCCCTTGGTCGCCTTCCCAGAGCTCTCCCCCATTGCAAAAATTCACACACACACGCACGCACACACAAATATGAATTACTAGGACCTCAATCGCACAAGGGAAGGTGGAGAGCACATGACCATGCAGGCAGCCTTTTGCTCCTGTATGCAACATTACATCAATTCTGTACATTTGAACCTTCCTGCAATGCAGAAATCCACATTCTGTAATTGTTTATTTAAAATCCCAACTTTCTCCACAGGTGACACTCAAATCACATTGAATGAAAAAACAGCTAAAATCAATAATATTTTTAAATAATAAAGACATTAAGCTGTTTTGTTTAATACAGTAATAAATCAAAACCAATGAAAAACCTAAGAAATCGGGGCAAGTGTAGGTCCTCTCCATTAAAAACAACATCCTTCTGCACCAATCCAGGTTCAATGTCTGTCCAAATGAGAAGGCTTTCATCTGAAGGGGAATAAAAAAAGTAAACCTTGCTTCCCATGGAAGACAGATCCAGAGTGTAGGAAGAGGCATCAAGAAGGCCATCAAATGTGCCTGTGAAGGAAGTGGTAGCAAGAGAAAGTTCCCACAAAGATCTCAAAACTGTGGCAGGCTCATACTTGACTTTATTTAAATTGTTTGACAGAAGACAGTATTCAGTTTGTTCCCACCACACATTCACTGTTTCTGCTGCAGGTTAATTCTACACACGCACGCACACACGCGCACACACAAGGTCACAAACTGCTAATGTCAGAAGATCCATGTTATCAGCTTTTTAATCTTCAATATATTTTCCAGTTTATATTTTAAAAGATGGGGAAATCACAGGGGTGTTCTTGCCCTATCCTCCCTAAAAGATGACACCGCTACCTGCAAATTTATACCTGATGGTATTATGCCTGTTACCTAGTTTTCCAGACCATCTGCCAGTTAGTGTGAATGCCAGGCAGGGAGATATTTTCTGTGAAGGAATCAGGAAAGCTTTCACTCTTACACACAGAGCCAGTCTTGCTCCCGTATCAGGGTCTGACCAGTGAAATGGTACATTTTTAAAATATAAATTAAGAAAGAGATTCAAACCATGAAAGAAGCTTCCAGTAACATTCTGAAATTTGAAATATCAGCAAGTACAAACAGATGTACATAGATTCATCTATTAACCTCAAGGATTTAAATAAATAAAATCAAAGATCCTTTTCCAAATGTCCAGATATGTAATAAAAATGGAATACGAAGGCTTACAAATCTTTAATATCTAGGTATTTGTACCAATATACATGTATGGCATGACAAATATGAAGCATACATGTATCTATTTTTAGTTTTGTTCCTGCTTTAAATAAAAATAAGTGTGGGAGCTGATCCATATATTTTAAGGAGCATCAAGGCTAAAAATACACAATGCAAGTATCATATTTGAAATACCTTACATGTTATCTTGTATTTTGAGCATGCATAACTTAGCACAAAAGGATTTCATGAGAGTCAGCTTAAAGTAAAACAAGACTGACCAAAGCTGAAAGGATAGAACAATGCACTTTGCTAACAGCAAGAGCTGTTGCATCCAGCTAAGCAAAAATGATTTGAGTGGAGGGAAAACATAATGGAGCTCACCAAGCCATAATACGTGGTCTCTAACATTAGAGGATGATGGGACAGAAGAAATCAGTCGTTCATATGTTGTTGTATCTCTTCAAGTAATTTCCTAAAGCAAATAGGGTTTTCTTGGCAAGATTTGTTCAGAGGGGGCTTGCCACTGCTTTCCTCTGAGGCTGAGAGTGTGTGACTTGCCCAAGGTCACCCAGCAGGTTTCCATGGTTGAGCAAGGATTCAAAGCTGAGGCTTCAAGAGTCCAACACTCAAACTGCTCCCAACACTGGCTCTAATTGTTTGCACACTTCTAGATTTACTTTTTTCAATTTAAGCTTGGGATATCTACACATACCTACCACTGCTCTATTTTTATTTTTTGAATCCTTGGACAAAAACCAATTGCTGGTCCCACATAAGATTTTTGTAGTACTGTATTTGTTGTTGTTGTACTGGGTTTTCTTGACAAGATTTGTATAGGTTTGGCATTGCCATCCTTTGAGGTTGAGAGGGTGTCACTTGCCCAACATCACCCAGTGGGTTTCCATGGCCAAGATGGAATTCAAACGCTTGTCTCCCAGAGTCCAACACTCAAACCATTACACCACATAAACTTGTTAAAGTAACTGAATGGTAAATCAACACTAATGCAGCATATGTTAGCAATCAAGAATCTTTTTCATTCCATGCAGAATATCAGTGGCTCCAAGTGTGGTCCCTACAATTAGGCAGAAGTGAGAATTGTGAGTCCAGGATAGCCAACAGGGAGGAATGCTAGGAGTTGCTGTTCAACAATATCTAGAGGGTTACATGATTCTCATGCCAGCATAAAGGCAACAGCAAGGGACCTGCACCATCTGTCTCTCCTCATCTGGAGTCTTCTGCAGGCATTTCTCTGCTTTCAGCACCAGGGTATATGCTATTGTTTTTCTCCACTGTTGTCTCTTGCTGATGACCAGATGGTTGTACGTTTTGCTTTCACGTATGATTTCTTTTCTTTTTTTTAAAGGGCTTGACTGGGATTTTGACACTCTCTTCTGTATGCAGAATGGCTGTCTTCCAAGTGCCAGAAGCTGCTTGTGCAAGAACCTTGCATGAAAAAAAAAAACTGGATCATATCCAGATAATTGCTCCTGCATATGGAAACAGCAAACTGCATATCTAATTTGTTCAGCCCTCAACCAAGCTAAGTGTGCATTCATTTGCAAAGGGAAATTTATGAATATTCTTCCACCCCCACTATCCATCCCTCCTCTGTGTCTTTCATCTATCACTCTGGATCCTGGTTTGTAACATTTTACAGAATCCTCTATAATGAATGCCCAAAGTACTGTCCAAAGTTTGTGTTGTACATATTTTCATTGTGTGTAGCTTGTACCTGCTAAGGTCATTTGTGTGCTTTGAGATTTTCAAACACTATTGAGGCTTCAGGTCTTGCAATTACATTTCCCTAAACACCCTTTCCTGGGAAAGCCACAAATTCTACGCACTAATTAGCGATCTGAAAATAAGTTGACACAGATGCTGTGAGTGTGTGTTTTGCCAGTAAAGCCAGCTTTTCTGAAGAGCCAGTCGCCTCCATTAATAATTCCACAATTCCTCCTGTCATTGTTATCTGAGTGTCAAAAACCTTATTGCAGTTGGTGCTCCCACAGCGCAAGGAGAAATACCATCCTCACATGTCTCTTGCAGTTTGAAATATTTGACACAGCTGTCTTCCAAATTTGGACTTTTTGTGGGACCTTCTGAGATCAAACAAAGCCATTCTGCCAGATAATTCCTAAAAGAAAATCTACTTGCGACCAGAAGAAGTACAAAATTGTGCAACAGCCATGGGAAAATGACAAAATCTAAAATGAAACAGAGAGGATAAAAAATGAATATGATTCAAACTAAATTTCACAGTTAAATGAATTGCTTACTTTTTTCTTCTTTAATGGAATCCTAGGGAATATGTTAGCACAGCAATTATCATGTCCATCTTTTACAATGGCTTTGCCAAATGGTAGCAGTAGCTGAAGTAATAATGGATTCATCTTCGAAATATGCTGGCACTGTTGCCATCAACAAATGCTTTCAACCATCTTAACAGAAGGTTGTTGAGTGAATTACTTATTAGAAAACTGGGTGAGAATGCGGGTGGTCTAGGTAAAAATCCCAAGTTTTTTTCTGAATTTCTCATATTATTCAGCCCCAATTTCCTGCCCTTCCAATGGCATGGGAATTTGGGATTATAACTTCCATTGCTCCCAACCATTCTAAGATTTTCTGTGGGCTTAGAAAAATTCCAACTTTAGATTTATTCATCAGAATAGCAATAGCAATAGCAAGTACATTTCTATACTGCGAATCAGTGAACTAGCACTCCCTAAGTGGTTTACAATGTGTAAACCAATTTCCCCCATTCATACACCTAACAATTACTTACCAATGTGACCAAAAGCTTATATGTGTTCACAGTCTTTTAGGAAACCCACAAGGTTCTGCTTCTCTGCTCTGAGAACTTGTTTTCTTTTTCTTTTCTGCAAAGCTTTTTTGGTCATTTCTGACAAATACCTTAGCCATGATCACACAACAGTAAACCAGGAATTCTGGCTTATTCAATCAAAGGCTGCACATGATACATGCTGATATGGTCAACCCATGCTGTCCTGCTTTGCTATTCTTGATTAGATAAATAGTTTTAAAAAGACAAACAAATCAAATGTTAGTTTAACACTGTGTCCAAATCCCAGATTATACTTTATTGCACCCAAAGAAAGTCACAATTCATAAGACAACTTCCAGCTCTGGTTTAAAACTGACTTACAATATGACCTTGTTTAGGTACAACAAACCATAGGCTGATTTTCAAAAGAGAAGGCCAAACTATTCATGTCCTCTGTGTGCATGTGCATGTGCTTGTGTGTGAATGCATGTGTCTATGTGTATGTGTTTTATCTGTTCATGTACCAGTAAACAGATAAAGCAACAAAGCAGGAGCAAATGGACTGTGTCCACCAGTATTCACATTGTGCATCTTGTGATTTAATAAGCCAGAGCAGGTGTTGCTTTGTGGCTAGGAGACAGAGCTATGAACCAGAAGCTAAAGCATAATGATGACTGCAAGCCAGTCACCACGAGAAGCTATAGCACAGTGTTTTGCACATGTGAAGTATGAGATCCAATCTGTGGCATGTGAAATCAAGTCAGAGGTGAGGAGAGAGCAGTATCTAAGATCCAGGGGAGCCATGACCAATTTGAGAGAAAAACACTGGACTAGAAAAAGCAATGGCACTTTACATGACCCACAAATGCAGATGTACATGATGAAAATCATATACCCCCTTGTCCTTACCGGGGGGGGGGGGGATAACAGAGCGTAAATCATGCCTAAAGCCCATGCTTTCCACATTGAAGTTGCCTGGGCAACCCCCAGCATCTTAAGGTGAGGCAGGAAAAGCTCCTACCTGAAACACATAAACTTTCACACAGTGTAGACAATACTGGACTGTGACATGTTGAAATTGGTTGGTCTGACAACACTAAGATTGGGACTGTAGTCAGCAAGAAAAAAGTATTGCAAAGCTGCTCATAGGTGAAGGGAAACACATGCCCAGCAGGGCCGAAGCCGCAAGCACCGAGTAAATTACAGTTCACCGTTGTCAAGTCACAAGCACTGGTTACAAATCACGTGCCCAGCTGGCCAAAGCCGCGTGCACCGTGTAAAGTCAGCAGTGCAATAATCACCAACCAAGTAGAGAGCACGTGCCCAGCAGGGCCGAAGCCGCGAGCACCGTGCCGAAGAACAGTTTGCAGTCACAAAGTCATCAAGACGATTGTTTGCATGTGCCCAGCATGGTTGAAGCTGGGAGCACTGTGCAGTTAAAACAAAAATCAAACCAAAACAAAACAAAAAACAGTTTGAAGGCAAAATTCCGAACACCACCAGGAGCACCATGCAGTTGAAAAAACAGTTGAAGCCAAAATTCCAAACACCACCAGGAGCACCGTGCAGTTGAAAAACAGTTGAAGCCAAAATTCCAAACACCGCCGGGAGCACCGTGCAGTTGAAAAAACAGTTGAAGCCAAAATTCCAAACACTGGATGTGTGATCAGCAGGGGCCAAGGCCGCAGGCACAACAATTATTAATTATTAAGACTAAAAAGGAGGACAAAACAAAACAAAAGGCCTTCTCAAAAAACATGAACCCTGTCTGCCAGTCCCTTAGCAACAAACCTGAGGGAGCAGGTGATTGTTGCCAAGAAGTGGGGAGGTGGTAAAGATGCCCTCACCAACAAAATGCCCCACCTATTAGGCAGCGAGGAAGGCTGTCAGACCCAAAGCCCCGCCCCCTACCGTGCGGCAAAATAGGCAGTGAAGCCTCTGATCTGCTGGCCCCCAGAGCAGAACTGGCAATGGTGCCGACGCTCACCTTACACGGCCTTAAATAGGCCCAACAGCCAATGAGGGCTCAGGAACGATGGAGGCACCACCCTCTCCGAGCTCTCCACCAATAGGAGGGCACGCCATACCCTGCTGTGGCCAATCAGACAGGTTCCTTTCCTGCTCCTCCCAGTGGCCAATCAGCATCGAGCCCGCGCTCGCACCGGCTGCTGGGGTGCCCAAGCCTGGCGCGCGGGAAGGGGAAAGGCCTTCCTTCACGCGGCAACAGCGCCGGCCTGTTAATTCGGGCGGCGCCATTTCCATCTTTCACCTCCAACTGTATCACAAGGTTTGGTCAGAACATCCTGAGCTCCTCAGTTGAAAGGAAGGGGGGGAGAGATTGATAAGTAACTATGGGGCTTTCTAGATTGGCAGGAAAGTGTGACATGAAGTTGCCTTTTCCTTAAAGGCTTGCAGCCTTTAGATGGAGCTGCACTGTTCCGCAGTTTTTAAAAAAGAAGCTGGGAAAACCAGCACCTTTTTAAAGGCACTTCTTCCCCCTAAAACGCAAAAAAAGCATTTTCATGGCATACTTTCCTTTTTTCTCATCTAAAGGCTAGACTTTCATACAGCCATGAACACACTTCTTTTTGCCAATCTAGATCAGGCCTATATTTCCGATCTCAGCTCAGTCAAACTTATAAGCACATCAATTGTGCAGAGTAAGAAAAGAGAATCAGGGATTGTCAACTTGGCAAGGACAGCTCCAGAAATGGCATATTCTCTCCAGTTTGGAGGCAAAATAAAAAGCAGGGAGGGGTGAGAGAAGGGTTTTTTGTTTTGTTTTTTTTTGTAAAATCTTGTCTCCTCTCAAAACTATTTTTTTAAAAAAAAAACTCTCTCTTTTATGTAAAACAAAATTCACTGGAAAGTAAGTGGCTCCAGTACATTTTTTGAAGTCTAATTATTAACAGAGGAATTAAGAAGTAATTAAGAAATGAGCACAACAGAAAAGATATCTTCTCTTAATTGGAACTAGAGGACTAGATCTCACAGTGCCTGGCAGACATATCAAGAGTGAGGAACATTTTCCTTGCTACAATCCAATTTTAGATCAGTTTGCAGGGAGCCACATACTAGTTGTAACGGGGTCAAGGGCTACTTAAACAAAAATAATAGCATAAAGCTCTTCCTGCCAGTTATTAAAACTTTCTTTACCTAGCTGCTAAAAGACATTTCAATATTTTAGAAAGCAGAGATAGCCAAAACAAAAAAAAACAAAAACAAAAACAGCTTCATTTATATACCGCTTCATCCCCTTAAGGAGTGTCTAAGCGGTTTACAATTGTAAGCTATTTGCCCCCCAACAATCTGGGTACTCATTTTAGCGACCTCGGAAGGATGCAAGCCTGAGTCGAGCTTCAGCCCTTTGCTGGTCTTGAACTCGTCACCTTATGGTTTTGAGTGAGTGGCTGCAGTACAGGCATTTAACCACTGAGCCACCAGGGCTGATAAACAATAGCTTCATCAGGAAACCATCAAACAATAGCTTCATGAAGAAGAGGACATGGACATCTGGGAAAGCCCAGGAGGCTGAATTTGGCTTCAAGGCCTGTAGCTCTCTGTCAATACCATACATCCTTTCTTACAGGGACCAGTATCACCAGCAGAACTGCTGACAAAGGGAGGAACCACTCACACAAGCACCAGAATGAATCACAAAATCATGTTAGAAAATAGGGGCATACAAGATCCCAATATCTCAACAGCATTAATTTATCCCTTTGAACAAACATACTATATTCTCCAAGTATTTTTTAAAAGGACTTCAAAAACCCACAACACATTGTCTTTTAGCACACAGGGAGGGTAGGAAGGGATATTTAAGGGGTTAACTGAATACTAATGCTCTTTGATATGCTGATTAACTCCAACACTGGAAGAAAAATGCTCATAAATATTAACTATCCTCTTTGCATGAGTCACCCATAGGCAGAATATCTAGTTAAGAAAAAGAAATGAAGCCATTATAATTGCATTCTAGGCACCTTTTCTGATCACAAGGCACGAAATACCCCAGAAAATTATTTGAAGGGGATGGAATAACAGGCATAGGGCTAGATTTAAATAGCATACTGTTAATTATGGTTCACCAATTTGGTTCAGGCAGATGACCCAACGGCCAGGATAAACATTTTAAAACTTAAAGGTTTAGGCTCACACTCAAGATAATTTCTACAAGTAACATTTTCCAGAAAACCCCGCATGAAATTGCTAAGGTTTTAGTGTAGAGCTACAGAACTGAATTTATACATTGTGATGACAGACTTTCTGCTGGCCGTATGAATTTCTTGCCTAAGAAAACCCTATTGAATTTATGGGGTTGCCTTAAGTTGACAGGAAACTTGAAAGCACATACAAATACAAACACACATGCTGTTACCCATATCAAAGATTTTAGAATAGCACATGCATACATCTGCTTCAAAAAGACTGAAAAGATGTTCTTCATGTGGAGAAAAGTGGTTTGATATTCCTCTTTCAACAGTGTCATCCATATTATATTTTCTGGTGTTCACTGAGTACAGCACAATATTCAAGGTCAAAAAGAATAATTCCATTAAAATGTACAAAGATTGAGAGGAACCAATGTTAACACATTAACTGAAAGACACTTGATACAAAAAGAACAATGTACAGTATACCATAATAAAAATACTGAAGCACCCTTGTATTGTAGTGGCCATCGTGCCAGAACAAAACAGGCACAATTCTGAAGTATACTAGTGCCCATGGTCTGATCAAACCTCTATTTGCAGGATTAGCTACACTAAACAAGAACTTTTAATTAGGAAGAAACCTAGGAGTTTATGATACAGGAGAAATTGGAAGTATAAATGGTGATTAACCCATGATTAACTCGCAATTGCACTATGATTCTATGATTCTATGATTCTAATGGTTTTCATACAACGTTGAGACGAAACATGATTAAAATGCTATTATCCAATTAATAACCAGACAAGAAACAACAGTAACTCATTTACAAAAATTTCCCATGAATGACTTTTGGCTATTTCTTGCCTGGTTATTGGTTCTTCACTGGATAATGGAACTTGTGTTAATGTCATTTTAAGCATGTTTGAATGTCAACTACGTGATTTTCACGGGTTAATCATTGTTTAAACACCCATTTTCCCCAGTGTGATAAACTCCCAAGTACTGCCTCCAAGCCAAAGCTCCTAGTTTGCTGGTCTCACAAAAAGCCAAGAGTTTAATGTTTGAAGTTCTGATTCCCAGTGGATTAACAGGTCAGGATTCCTTTTGGACACAATACCTTGGTGATGGGTTCCTAGTTACTGTAGCTCGGGATGGGTGAATGAGGAAGGTCTGGGGACTACATGTGCCCCATTTTCTGACCTTCTGACCACCACGCCTAAACTGCACCCACCAAACGTTTGAAGTGGAAGTGACCACATGGCTGCTTCTGTTTTTCAAACAAGCACACATCTTTTGGTATCCTGTAAAAGAGTGTAAGGGGGACATTCTTAAAATGTAAAAAAAAATTACACCCTTTGGAGCCATAGTTTTCCAACTGGATCAAACAAATGGGTAGGAGGGCTTGGAAGACTAAATGGATCAAGTAGGGGGCTTCGCAGAACACAAGTGGCACGTGGACTTCACCATTCTCACCAGTGCTATAAATTTTCATACCACCAAAGGCAAGGAAAGGGGAGCAATTAGTATGTACCAGCTTTTTCTGATCTGTGAAACAGTACCAGATAGGCAAAGGTTATCCAGAATTGCCCTTTACCATTTTGAACAACTGTGGCCAAACACCCATTGAAAGAGGTAGCCAGGGAGGTTTCCTGGCAGAAGTCCTGAAGCCCATGGTAATTTGTTTCGCAGCAAATACACATAAGCAGTTATTGGACTATGTCAGAGCTCTTCTCTTGACTGTGATAAATATGGGCAGCCTCATACAGAAGACAACAAACCTTTAGATACCCCAAACCACAAAGTTTACACTTGAAGAAGGTTTTGACACATGAAGAGGAAGCCTGAGACTGTAAGATACACAGAAATCAGTCTGACCATTGTTTCTATATACTTAGTTCAGGTTTCTTTTCCTGGACTGGGAATTAGGAGTACATACAATTTTTTTCTCCACAATATTCACTCCAAGTCTATGAATTTAATCAGATCTGCATTTTCCTCTATGGCAGCAGCAAAATAGTATGAATTTAAAAATTGAGAAGGTTGTTTCTACAATAATTGCACAACCTCCCCTCACCACCACACACACACACCAGGTCAAATTCTTTTTCTAAAGAATTGAATTTCTAAACCTCTCCCTCAACCAGCATCTGA
Organism: Urosaurus nigricauda; assembly: GCA_034509955.1. Classification (NCBI taxonomy): domain Eukaryota; kingdom Metazoa; phylum Chordata; class Lepidosauria; order Squamata; family Phrynosomatidae; genus Urosaurus; species Urosaurus nigricauda. Next base: position 350,109,050 of record JAOEGL010000001.1, on the reverse strand, counting down.
TATTAATGTACCAAATCTTAAAAGAACCTAAGGCTGCATCTGCACTGCAGAAATAATCCAGTCTGACACCATTTTAACTGTCATGGCTCAGTGCTATAGAACTCTGGGGATAGTTTGTTGTGGCACCATTGCTCTCTGACAGAGAAGGCTAAATGTCTCACAAAATTACAAATCCCAGAATTCCATAGCATTGAGCCATGACAATTAATGTGGTGTCAAACTGGATTATTTATGCAGTGTGGATGAAGCCTAAGGAATGATTGGCAACTACAATTGTCATGCTTTTGAACTCTTGTGGCTGCCTTCTGAGGGAGGAAACCTCAAGTACAAGGAAAGAAGACCTAATTAACTCAGGGCCACATATTTCTGATGAAACTGGTTTAGAATCGTGTTGTGTACCTGACATCTGACTAGAGGCCTACTTTGTGCTGAGAGGGGAGGGGTAACCCTTTGTCAGAGGTGTATCATTTCACACTGTACTTGGGAGCATCATATAAAAAGTAGCCTTGGTGCCACCAACATCTAAGGTTTTGGGGTGGGGGGTGGAGGGTTGTGATACATCAAGAAAGAACTTTGTGTGTGTGAAGCAGTGTTAACACACATGAGCCCTTGTCTATAATTTTCCATCCGATCTTCAGGGGCATACAGTCAGGCTACATGAAAATACCAATTCTGCACAGTTAATTAAGGCTGGAATTACTTAGCTATGTAAGTCTCTGATTTCAAGAGAACTAGAGTATGTACCCAGTTTTCCCAAAAATAAGACATCCCCATAAAATAAGACCTAGTAGAGGTTTTGCTGAATTGCTAAATATAAGACCTCCCCACAAAAGTAGGACCTAGCAAAGTTTTTGTATATAAATATATATACAATATATAATAATTATTATTTGTTGTTAATAATAATATAATAATAATAAGATTTATTTCTATACCGCCCTTCCATAGATCAGGGCGGTGTACAGCATATAAAAACATTAAAACATTAAAACATAAGAACCATATAAATTAAAAACAAGCTAGGTACAATACAACAATAAAAGCAATAAAATCACAGATCCCAGTACAAGTGCGAGTGCATATGCGGCAGCAAACCAGTAGGTGGCATTAATACAGGCTAATAAATGAAAAGTCCATTCAACGATATGCCTGGTTAAATAAATAGGTTTTTAGGTCCTTCTTATATTGAGCAAGGGAGGAGGACAAGCGGAGATCGATAGGTAGAGAGTTCCAGAGACAGGGGGCAGAGATGGAAAATGCCCTCTTCGTCGTACTCACTAGTCTGGTCTCCGGAACTCTCAATAACCGCTGTCCGGAGGATCTAAGTGTGCGGGGCGGATTATATGGGGAGAGACGGTCCTTCAGGTACTCTGGGCCCAAGCCATATAAGGCTTTGTAGGTAATAACCAGCACTTTGTACTGAGCCCGGAAGCGAATTGGCAGCCAGTGAAGATCCTTCAGAATTGGTGTTATATGGGCGGCCCTGGGAGCACCAGTGACCACCCGCGCTGCCATATTTTGCACCAGTTGTAGCTTCCGAGTGTGATACAAAGGCTGCCCCATGTAGAGTGCATTACAGAAGTCCAACCGAGAGGTTACTAGAGCATGTACTACGGTTTCAAGGTCCCTCCGGTCCAGGTAGGGACGCAGCTGGCGTATCAGCCGAAGCTGATAACAGGTGCTCCTGACCGTCGCATCCACCTCAGAAGTCAGATGGAGCGACGAATCAAGGAGCACCCCCAGACTGCGTACTGTGTCCTTCACGGGGAGCGTGACCCCGTTCAGGACAGGTGGAACCACCTCCATCCCTGGACCGGGAGAACCTATCACCAGTACTTCCGTTTTCTCTGGATTCAGGCTGAGTCTGTTTTCCCTCATCCAGTCCATTACCGATTCCAGACAGGCCACAAGAGGAGCGACGCCATCCCTGGTCACTGCATCAGTCGGAGACATAGAGAAGACTATTTGGGTGTCATCAGCGTACTGATAACACCGCGCCCCATGCCTCCGGATGATCTCTCCCAGCGGTTTCATGTAAATGTTAAAAAGCATGGGGGACAGAATAGCTCCTTGAGGAACCCCAGATGTAAGGGCCCTCTTATCGGAGCAAACGTCCCCCAGCTGCACCATCTGGAACCTCCCAGAGAGGTAGGATCTGAATCACTGGAGCGCAGTGCCTCCGATTCCCACCCCTGCCAGGCGTTCCAGAAGGATACCATGGTCGATGGTATCGAAAGCCGCTGAGATGTCCAAGAGCACCAGCAGGGACATGCTACCCCTGTCGATGCCCAGACGGAGATCATCGACCAGGGCGACCATGGCCGTCTCAACCCCGTAGCCCGCCCGAAAACCGGTTTGAAATGGATCTAGAAAATCCGTTTCATCCAAGATCGATTGAAGTTGGAATGCAACCGCCCTCTCGATCACCTTCCCCAAAAATGGCAGTAGCGAGACTGGCCGATAGTTGTTATGAACCAGGGGGTTGAGGGAGGGCTTTTTGAGCAATGGTTTTATTATGGCCAATTTGAGATCTTGCGGAAAATGCCCTTCCCTCAAGGATGAATTAATGATCCGGTGTAACAATGAAGTTACAACCGGTCCCCCCTGGGCCACTAGCCACGAGGGACAGGGATCGAGAGAGCAGGTTGTCTTCCTAAGACTTCTAAGGATCTTGTCCACATCCTCGGTACTGACAGACTCAAACTGATCCAGTACAACAGAGTCCACGGAAGCTCTAGACGCCTCTATTCTGGGTTCTGCTTCAATACTGGCGTCCAGACCTTCGTTTATCCGAGAGATTTTATCCGCGAAGAAGTTGTTAAATTGGTCGCAGCAGGCCTTGGTTGGTTCAAGGATCTGGTTCGGGGCAGGGGGGAGCTGAGTTAGCTCCCTCACAACCCTGAACAGCTCTGCTGGACGCGACTCCGCGGACGCGATATGAGCAGCAAAGAACGAGTTCTTAGCTGCTTGTATCGCCTCTCCATAGTCCTTCAAATGAAGGTCTAGGAGAGCCTTGTCGGATAAACGCTGGTGTTTCCGCCAGGCGTACTCTAGCCGTCGCAGGACCCGCTTCCTTGCCCGGAGATCTCCCGTATACCAGGGCTGCCTTTTGGAAGCAGGCCTGAGAGGGCGCTTGGGAGCGATACTGTGTATAGCCCTGGAGAGATCTGTATCCCAGGTGTTAACTAGGGCATCAACAGTGTCGCCGTCACTTCCAACCATAAACCCCTCTAGGGCTTCTTGGAACCTATCTGGTTCCATCAGCCTTCGAGGGTGGACCATTCTAATAGGTCCGCCACCCCCGGAGGGGATCTGGGTGGATGCCTTGATGCTTGCCTCTACCAAGAAGTGATCCGTCCATGACAGGGCGGAGATGTTGGTGATTTCCGCCCACGGAGTTTCCATGTCCATACAGAAGACCAAATCGAGTGTATTCCCCGCACAATGCGTTGGACCCGAAACCAATTGAGACAGGCCCATGGCTGTCATGGTCTCCATGAATTCCCGAGCCGCACCAGATGGAACATTGTTGACCGCGAAGGGGATGTTGAAGTCTCCCAGGACTAAAAGCCTGGGGGAATCCAGCATCAGCATTTATTGTTCAACAATAAATATGAATTCTTCTTCATGGAAAAATAAGACATCCCCTGAAAATAAGACCTAGAGTATCTTTGGGAGCAAAAAATAATATAAGACACTTTTATTTTCGGGGAAACACGGTACATGTTATAGGACAACCACACTGTAGGAAAACCTAACCATTAAAGGTCAACAAAAAGTCAGTGCTCCTTCCATATTTCCAGGGTGAAAAGATGCATTTGTATTCCTGGGAACCTTTCCAAATGGCCTAAAACAAGGTATATTTGCAACCAATTCTTACTGCATTCTTACATAAAAAGGTAAGCTGATTTATGAAATACAACTCCATGAAGATTAAATCTGATCACATGAATGGAGATGGGAGGAGGCAGGAGAGAAAACAGAAGAGTATGCTTGTGTAATTCAAGGCTGTTCAGAAGTTGATTTTCTGAAGAAAGTCAGAATGCCCCTTAGTGCCACTGTGGTACTAGCCCACGTTCTTAATAGCTTGATAACTATACAAAAGAGATGTGTTGGAAGAAGTGGGTTGGGGGCCAGGGAAAGAATTATGTTGGCCCCTAGGCAGATGTTAGGTTAAGATCTGGAAATTATTTCAAAGAGAGTTCGCTCACTGAAGTACAAAATATGCATGGCCTCTTTGTGTCTGTGTTAGGCAGTGAACAACAAATGTGTCTCAAGTCAAACAAAAACAGACAGCTTCATTTATATACCACTTAATACCACCTCAGCAGTGTCTAAGCGGTTTACAACTGTAAGATACTTGCCCCCAACAATCTGGTACTCATTTTAGCAACCTCAGAAGGATGCAAGCCTGAGTTGAGCTTGAGCCCTTTTGCTGGTATTGAACTCACCACCTTATGGTTTTGAGTGAGTGGCTGCAATATAAGCATCTAACCACTGTCCAAGTACCAGAGCTGATCCTGCTTAGCCTCCAAGATCAGACAGGCTCTTGTGCCTTTTGGGTATTTACCCGAGGCTAAAGGGGAATATATATCCTAACTAAAGGCACAAGATCTCATCAAAGCAAGCTAAGTATATGGACCACAAAATGCAATGCTAACTGGAAGGTAGGGTATGGTGGGGGCTAAATTATAGTTTGTCTCCAATTTCAAATCCTGTCTGAATTGCAACCTGCAGTGGTGAAATTTGCCAGATAATTGAATTAATTTCCCTCCTAAGGAAAACGGATGAGTGTTCTTAAACTGCAGTGCTCCTCACCATGATTTAGTCCTGATTAATCTGAAAGGGTTACATGCAACAATAGCAGGGTGTCCACTCCTTTGTCCACGTGTCTCATTTAAAAATATTAGCATCAGTCATATCAAGAGGTACACTCATGTACATTTCCTAAATATCAGCCAAAGCAAAACCAACCTAAAAAAACCATGTGGGTGAGAGAGCAGAGCAAAAACCACTGGCATGAGTGTCGAGGGCAACAACAGCTGAATGATACATAATTAAATTGTTAACATGCAACTGTACACAGCCCTAGCAAAAATTTCTTCCTGGGTCATCTGGGCCACCAAACAACTTGCATAACCATATTGCTTTCAATACCTTATGACACATGGGAGGATTTAAAAGGCAGCAGGTTACAGGTAGAGGAGGCCGGGTCCTTCTCTCCACCCAGCTGCAACTTTTCCACCGCTGATCATTGTCCCCAACCATTTTTCATCATCAGAAGCCCAACAGAAGGAACAAGAGAAAACAAGATGCAGTGTGGCAGCATTGTTGTTGTTGCTATCAAATCGACTTCAGCTAATGGTGACCCTACAAATGAGAGACCTTCCAAGTGTTGTATTAGGGCCATGGCTTCCCTGATTCAGTTGATTCAACTGTAATGCTGTTTTCATCTCTTCCTACCATTTCCCTTTTTTTGTCTTTTCTAATGTTTTCTTATGTTATTTTCAAAGTATGATGGTATGGGGACAAAGAATCTGACTTTCTCCAGATAAATATAGGAAGCTGCTCTCATAATGAGCCAGTCCTTTGCTCCATCCAGCCCAGTTTTGTCAACTCCAACTAGCAGCAATGGCTAAACTAAATCATAGTTTGAGACAGGATTATTTCCTGGCAGTACCTGGTAATCCCTGCTATTATCTCCAGGTGGCCTCCCCTCCAAGTATTAGCCAGGCCCAACCCAGCTGAGCTTCTGAAATCAGACAAGATCAGGTGCATCATGGTGGACTGTAACCCCCATCAGTCCTAGCAACCATGTTAACTGGACATTATGGGAGTTATAGTTCAAAGTCCATTCTAAGGGCATCAGGTTTGATGAAAGCAAGGATAGAAAGAAGATTTTAATGCCTGAATGTTGTATTTGCACAGCTGATATGTTTATAAATATTCATAATGTTTCAATATCATAATCTGTTATGTGTTAACATTGTAACTTTGCCTTTTCTAAAAATCTCTCCCTCTTCTGATGTTGTTATGGACCACTTTCAGTCTCAGGTGAAATCAAACAAGCAGATATATAGGGAAACAAAATTTCAGAAGTGCAAGAAAGGAGTTCTGTTCCTCTATCTATCTGTAGTTTAATACACACAATAGGAACTAGCACAATTGTTGCCAGTTCATGAGTACATCGTGTCTAAACTGTACCCTAAACTGAGACAAACTGGATCCCAAAGCCAGTAGGTTTTTGTCTTGTAAATGAAGTTTAAAGTTTGTTTCCTGGACTGCATCTCCCAGTACCCACATGGCCAGAAGGAGGAACCTATCTGCATCAATACCCTTCATGACATCTGAACTGAGGACAACTACAACATCTTGACCAAATACAGATCTATGACTAACATCGTCTCTCTCTCTCTCTCTCTCTCTCTCTCTTGTGTAATTTTTTATACCTTTGCCTGATGAAGAAGCCAGTGGAGCTTTGAAAGCTTGCAACACATATAATGTGCATTTTGGTTGGCCCCATAAAGGTCTTGTGAATTTTGGATGATACTGTCCTTGCTATATGGCCAACACAGCTACACCTGGATATACTCGTACCAAGATTTAAGATGTAAATGGTAAGTGAAGGAAAGAGACAGAAAGTGTAGAGGCCACAGGAGGAATGATAATGCTCTTTAGCTTCGTTGCCTAAGGGCAAATAACAGGTTCACCCACAGTAACTCCCATGCAAACACCTCTAGCCGTGCACACAGCAAACCTTGCAGCGATTGCACAAAAAAGCAGGTGCTGAGAGCAATTATTATGCCACTGAGAAAAAAAAAAGAGGCACAGAGACAGTTCACCCTTACCAAGATGGCCAAAATAATAATAATGATAATCACTCCTTTGATCCACATACAGATTCCCCCCTCCCCTCCCAAGAATTTTAATCCATCCTACGATTTGGGTAAACAACAGGCATGCTGCTGAAAAGAAGCAAGGAAGAGGTCCTGGGGACACATGCCTAAAATCAACCTTGCTCTTTTCTTTTGAAAAAAAGTATCTTTGTAACCAAGAGATAAAAGCTATTTATTGATTTAGGCATTGACTCAAGGGCTTCCCTTTAGATTTTCTGGAACGAGGAGGGAATCCAGTAGACAAGATTGAGGTACTTGTGGTGTAGTGGTAAGAATATTGCATTAGGACACTGGGAAACCTGATTTTGAATCCCGCCTTGCTCTGCCATGGAAACATACTGGTTGACTGAGCAAATTACACACTCAAAGCCTCAGAGGAAGTCAAAGGAAAACCCCCTCTGAACAAATCTTGCCCAGAATCTGAACAAATCAAGTAAAAAGCCCAACAACTTGAAGGCACAAAACAACAACAACCATTTTTCTCAGATGTCTAACATTTGTAGTTATGTCTTCCTTTCCAGGGAGCCTGCACAGTGTAATGGTTTTGAACAGTGGACTTGGAGACTGGGAGACCAAGGCGTGAAGCCCGGCTAAGCCATGTCAAGACCCACTGGTTGACCTTGGGCAAGTCCCACACTCTCTCAGCCTCAGAGAATGGCCATGGCAAATCCCCTCTGAAGAAACTTGCCCAGAAAACCCCAAGACAGGTTGATCATCTTAGGGTCAGCCATAACTTGGATATGACTTGAGGGCACACAATACAGGGTGACCAGACATCCTCCTTTTCCCAGATGTGTCCTCAATCTCTGCCTTCTGTCCAGGAGGAATTCCAAAATGTCCTCTATTTGGAGCAGGACTAAGAAGCATGAATTTAAAAATGATGATGATAATAATGTTTTATTTATACCCCGCTCTTCAGCCAAGGCTATCAGAGCGGCTTGACATTTCTATAAGAGTGTTTGGTGTTTATTTGGCCAGGTCCTCCATTTCGAGAAGGCCTAAGCAGTATGGGTTTATCTTTACAGGACTGTGTCCATCTTTTATTTGGCCATGGCCTCTGTTTCAACAGAGGTCTTCCATTTCAAACAGGCCTAAGCAGAATGCATTTATAGGAGTAAGTTCAAGGTTTTTTTTTATTTTTGCCCTGCTCTCCCTTTCAACCGTAACTTTCCAGGAGCAACACCAAGAGGTCCTCCATTTCGAGCAGCGCTGAGCCTTTATCTTTATAGGAGTGTGTGTGTGTGTGTGTGTGTGTTTAGCTTTTATTTGGGCCTGTCCTCCATTTCACCCAAGGTCCTCCATTTCGAGCAGCCCTAAGCTGCATGCCTTTACCTTTACAGGAGTGTGTGTGTGTGTGTTTAGCTCTTATTTGGCCCTATACTCACCATATGTATAGCTCTCATTTGGCCCTATATCCTTCATGTGTTTAGCTCTCATTTGGCCCTATACCTTCCATATCTTTAGCTTTTATTTGGCCATATACCCTCCATGTCTTTAGCTCTAATTTGTCCTATATCTTCCATATCTTTAGCTCTTATATGGCCACATATCCTCCATGTGTTTAGCTCTTATTTGGCCCTATACCCTCCATATGTTTTTCCTCCCCTGCCTTTGGCATTGCCTTGTTTTCCTTGGTAGTGAGGACTAAACATCATCATCATCATCATCACTACTATTACTCTTATTATTCTTTTTTTATATACCTTTCTCCTCATATACCTCATGCCTTTCTCCTAATACAGGGACTCAAGGCGGTGAAGAAGAAGTATCAAGAAATGCATTTTACCTTCCCGGCTTTTATTTGGCCAGGTCCTCCCTTTCAAGGGAGGTCCTCCATTTCGAGGAAGGCTAAGCAGCATGCGCTTCCCTTTATAGCTGTGTGTGTGTTTAGCTCTTATGTGGCCTTGTCCTCCTCCACTTCGAGGAGGACTCAGCAGCATACCTGGTAACCCTGACCCCAGCTCAGCCACAGCCACACACACACACCCCAACCTCCTTGAATTCCAGGGAGGCCCCCAGAGACCCAGGAGGAGAAGGAGGAGGAGGAGAGGAGAGGGAAGCCTCCAAGGAGAGGAGTCCCTCAGGGTCCAACAACAACCAGGGAGGCTCCCCTTGGCCCCCAGCTACTCACCCAAACTGCCGGCGAACCCGTCCATCTTGGAGGCTGCCTGGCTGCTGCTGCTGCTGCTGCTGAGGAAGCGAAGGGGAAGAGGAAGAGGAGGAAGGAGGCGAGCTGGAGGAGAGGAGCAACAGAGGCTGCCCCTGCCCTGCCTGGGGCATGAGGTGGCCCAGAGAAGGGGCACCAGCACCACCCCAAGAGGGCTCCTCCAGGGGCTCCAGACGAGGCACCAGGCGACTGGCTCCTAGTCCCTACTCTGACTGCAGGGGACCCGCCTGCTGCCCTCTCCCTCGGAACGCAGCAGCAACTGCACCAGCTGCTGCTGCTTCTTCTCCTCCTCCTCCTCCTGCTGAGCCTCTGCCTCCCGCTTTGCTTTCGCGTATTTCCGACTCCGCCTCACTTGGCAGCCTGGGCTTCCCCTCCAGCCCTGAAGGAGGAGGAGGAGGAGGAGGAGGAGGTCCAAGCAGAACACACTGCAGCAGAAATAATACTAACCCAGCATGGCCCCACTTCAGCTGCCCCCCTCTGGGAACCCTGGTTTCTTGTGGCACCAGAGAGCCCTCCAGGAGGCTCAATAATGTCTTACAAAAGACTACAATTCCCACGCTACTTGGAGGGCCTTGTTGTGAGGAGAGACTGAGGGAGCTGGGAGTGCTCAGCCTGGATAGCCCCCCTGTTTGAAGTATTTGGAGGGGTGTCATGTTGATGTTAGGCGCTGCAGAGCTACTTCTATGGGCAACAAGGAATACTGTGTCCATTTCTGGGCACCACAATTCAAAAAGGATGTAGAGAAACTGGAGCGGGTCCAAAGGAGGGCAACTAAGATGGTGAAGGGCCTGGAAACCATGCCCTATGAGGAACGCCTTAGGGAGCTGGGGATGTTTAGCCTGGAGAAGAGAAGGTTAAGAGGTGATATGATAGCCCTGTTTAAATATTTGAAAGGATGTCATATTGAGGAGGGAGCAAGCTTGTTTTCTGCTGCTGCAGAGACTAGGACACGGAACAATGGATATAAATTGCAGGAAAAGAGATTCCACCTCAACATTAGGAGGAACTTCCTAACAGTAAGGTCTGTTCGACAGTGGAACACACTCCCTTGGAGCGTAGTGGAGTCTCCATCCTTGGAGGTCTTTAAGCAGAGGCTGGATGGCCATCTGTCAGGGATGCTTTGATTTGGAGTTCCTGCATGGCAGGGGGTTGGACTAGATGGCCCTTGTGGTCTCTTCCAACTCTATGATTCTATGATTCTAAGGGCAGCATCGTCAGCAAAAAGCAGCTCACAGACTAGATAGTTTAGAGTCTTCGTGCGAGCCTTCAGAAGGCTTAAGTTAAACAAGCTACCGTCAGTACGGTAACGTATATAGATGCCGTCTTCTTCTTTGAGATCTGCTGTAGCCCTTTGGAGCATCATGCTGAAGAAGATTGTAAATAGAGTTGGAGCGAAAACACAGCAAAGTTTCACACCATTAGTTATAAGAAAGGGCTCTGAGAGAGCATCGCCATATCTGACTTGTCCTTGCTGGCCCTCATGCAGCAAGATGATCATTTTGAGGAATTTGGGGGGACATCCTAGTCATTCCAGGAACTGCCACAGACCTTTTCTACTCACAGTGTCAAAGGCTTTGGTAAGGTCAACAAATGTTACATAGAGTCCTTTGTTTTGCTCTCTCCATTTCTCTTGCAGTTTTCTAAGAGCAAATACCATATCTGTAGTGCTCCTATTAGCTCTGAAACCGCATTGGCTTTCAGGGAGAAGTTCTCCTGCAATAGCAGGAACTGATCTGTTCAGGAGTATCCTTGCAAGTTATACCTCGATAGTTTGAGCAATCAGATTTTGCTCCTTTTTTCTTATACAGGGTAATGATAACTGCACCTCGGAGATCTGATGGCAGTTCACCTTTTTCCCAGCAACTCACAAGGAGCTCATGGAATTTAGCATGGAGTACATGACCTCCGTGTTTCCAAGCTTCAGGTGGGATTCCATCAATCCCGACTGCCTTGCCGTTTTTCTGCTGTATGGTCTCAATGGTTTCTTCCAAAGTGGGAGCCACGTCCAGTTCATTTTCCATCAGCTGTTGTATCATATGTTGGATAGCTGAGCTTTGGACTACTTGATTGTCACTGAAGAGACTTTGGAAATGTTCAGCCCATCAATTCAGGATGGAGGCTTTGTCTATGATTAGTGTTTGACCATCTGTACTATATAAGGAGCTTTGGACCTGGTAAGTAGGTCCAAACACTGCTTTAAGAGCTTCATAGAATCCTCTGGAATCTCCCAGATCTGCACAACGTTGTGTCTTTTCTGCTAAATTGATCCACCACTTGTTCTGAATGTCTCTGAGTTTTTGTTGGAGTTTACTACATGCGAGACGGAAGGCTGCTTTTCTTACATGGCAAGATGGCTGAGTGAGGTGAGCCTGATGAGCAGTTCTCTTCTTTGCCAAAAGCTCCTGGATCTTTTGGTTGTTTTCATCAAACCAATCTTGGTTTTTCTTGCAGGAGAATCCAAGGGATTCTTCCACAGACTGCAGGATACTGTTTCTAATATGTTGCCAAAGCACTGTATGAGAAGAATCTATAGGATGGTCTTCAAGTTTTGATTGCAGATTTGCCTGGAAGTTATCTCTCATGGCAGCTTGTTGAAGATTGTTGAGTTGGAGTCTCCTCTTTAAGATGCCACCCCTCTTAGGTTTGAGCTTAAGATGAAAATTTAGTTTGCATCTTACAAGGCAATGATCTGTTTGACATTCTGCACTGGGCATCACTCAAGTATGGCGGACATTGCGAATGTCTCTCTGGTGCACCAGAACAGTCAATGAGGTGTCAGTGTTTGGATTGGGGATGCATCCAGGTTGTCTTCAAACTATCTTTCTACTGAAAGATAATGTTTAATCTACCTATATCTATATTTGATACATAATAAATCTGTCATTCTGTAGTTTTGTGAGACCTTTAACCTTCTCTGTCAGAGAGCTCTATTGCCACAATAATGTTACCAGAACCGAAATCTTCTGTACATTGGTGTGTGTACATTCTCCCTATGGCCCCAAACAGACTCGGCACTCTGGGCAGCCATGATCTCTGATGCAAGTGATCATGTCCACATTACCCCATAAGCACATCAAACAGAATAGTTTGGGATTTGCAAATGAGAAACTTTAACACCTCCCAAGTCAGGAAGATAAGTGATTTAGGCAGGATGCTCTGCTCGACAAGCCCGAAAAGGCTGATGTATAACTCCATTCTCACCTGGGACATTGCCAGACCAAGCTGTTAGGAAGTCTGTCACTTAGGGGAATTATAATTAGCTCAAAATATGCAGAGAGGAAGATCCTAACAAAGTCTTACGCCCGAATCACGGTCCCAGTATTGTCTACCAGAGATCCACCGACAAACCCCAAGAGAGATGACACTAGTCCAAATGAGTTCAATGAAAATACACAGTTTATTGGGGGGGGGCATAAATACTATACATCAAAAGGGGGCACACACACACACTCACGTTTGATGCTAGCAAAAAGGGAGGGGTAAGATTGGGAGTTAGGTATGAGAGAGAGAGACACCGCTGGAATGCTACCTTAGAAGTCTTCTCTGGGAGCCTGATAGATGTGGATGAGGATGATGGACACAACCTCCAGGATGAGGGGAAATGGGGCGCGGGAGCTATGAGCAGAGGTCAAACTGGCATGGACCAGCCTGCACTCTGAGGATAGCATCAAGAGGAGATTCAAACTCGGGATCTTTTATAGGGGTGAACATATCCGGGGGCTACTAAATAGACTTAGACAAAGGTGCTGATTGCCTGGTCTTTGTTAAGCCAAGAGCAAATAATCTGTGTACAATGCACTTAGGTTTGGACACAGTTCGGAGGGGCAGCTGACTTAATGGCTGAGTTGTTAAGAGGATTATCAATCCATCAAATGTGAGACCAAGTCTATTGACTTACTCCAGAGGGCAGTGGCCAATCTGGTTTGACGACTCCCAAACTTCCTATAGAGAGTTGCTTACTCTCTTCCAAGCGGGCTTGACTACGTGACCTCCTCACTTGGGGCTGATGGTGGGTCCTTGGATAAGTCAGTCAGGGGTCATAGTACAGTCATAGTACAGTCCACATATCCCCAAAATTTTATTAAAAGTACATATTGTAACAAAGCGATCCTTTACAATATAGATTTGATTTCCTTTGATGCAAAACAAACTCCTTTGCCTTCAGGCTATTTTTTTCCTATAAAAGATCCCCAAAATCCTTTTTTAGTGGGCTATTTGGAAGGCACAGGGACACTCTGTCACTGTAAACTCTGACCAGTCCTGACACATCTGTTCCCCCTCTGCTGACACAAACAGCTGTATCCCATGCCAGCCCCATCATAATTGGACCCAGAATCAAGCCTCATCTTGTGTAAGTATCACCATGAATTCTGTTTCCAACTATTCAAAAGCTAACTCCTGGTTTCCTTACCCCTTGTATGTACATGTTAGTGAACATGGATTTGTGTGTGATCTCCCCCCCCCCCTTAATAAAAGAAACATTTCATTTAGAGCATTCTGCCTCTGCAAAATTCCTTTGATCTCTTTCTTCTTGGTATACAGGTGGGAAACGGTTCCACAAAAGGTTGCTTGTAACACAACCAAATAATTAACTGAGCTAATTAAAAATTCCCCTAGAGAGATTCATTGCTACAATTAACTACAATTCCTGGGGTTCCCTAGCACTGAACCAAGGCAGATAAAGTGATCTCAAACTAGATTATTTCTGCAGTGTGTTTTGGACCAGAGATACAGCCGAGGGGTGGCCCAAAAGCCCAACAGTTATTGGCCTGAGGGGACTACATGAGTGTAATTGTATTCTGAGGGCTTCTGTTTTTACTACTGTTCACAGTGGCCTCCGTAGGGTTGGTGGCACCCAGTGCCATAACTCATGGTGTCACCTTCTCCCATACTACACCTTACAGAATCCTTAGTAATGTGTTGTTGTTTTGTACTAATGTTACTCATAAATCACAATTCCCCTATATCACTCAATAGCAATAGCAATAACAAGTACATTTCTATACCACTTCTCCGTGAACTAGCACTCTCTAAGTGTTTCCAGTGTCTTTGGGGTGTGCATCATGTGTACGCCATATCCCCAAGCTGCTGGGAAGATGCCACATTTTGCCATTCTGTTTAGTCCCTAACTGAAAGAAAGAAGCTGGTCACGTGAGCTTTTGTTGACCTGAGTCTACTTCCTTGGAGAGAGAGAGAGAGAGAGAGAGATTTGTTGATTTTGTGTGCCTTCAAGTCATTTTGGATTTATGGGGGCCTGAAGGCAAACTTACCATAGGGTTTTCTTGGCAAGATTTGTTCAGAGAAGGTTTGTCATTGCCTTCCCCTGAGATATAGATATAAATATAGATATTGATATATATGACCATATATGTACATGGCACTTAAATTAAAATGACTAGGTTGATACTAATCCCAAGGATCTTACACATATATTATGTGCAAGAAAAAGAACCACAGAAAGATAAATAGTGGAAAAATATACCATTATTTTACCTGCATATAAATAAAAATAATTCTTTTTCTATTCATAGATTGCAGGTTGAGCATTCTATTTTCCATTATTGCCTCTATCTGAAAGATCATATCTCTCTCTCTCTCTCTCTCTCTCTCTATATATATATATATATATAATATATATATATATATATATATATATATATATATATCAATTCCAGGAATCTCTCATCTGGTTGGAGGTTTCTGGGAGTGATAAAAAAGTAACTTTTACAAACTTTGCTCTATCTCAGCTATTATTAGAAATCCAATTTTGTCTTTGCAATCACAATAGACCCAAACTGCCTGCATGTCAGTGTGTTCTAGGAAATATTCCATGACATTTCATGGATTCTTGAAAATGGTTTCTTGAAAATGGTTTCCAGAATTTGTAATGTATTATAATTATACAGTTGGGATTTGGTTATGGCCAGCAATCTAACTGTTCCAAGAAGTAGACACATTTATGAACAATAGGAATGTTAATAGCTATCAACCAAAGAGTTTTCCGCACAGTCAAACGCTGTACCAAGTGCTTTTGGATGTCACTTTCTTAAGTTCCCTTGCAATGACAAGAATGTGGTCTGTCATATACATATAACGAATTTGGAGGTAGTCTTGTAGCAGAGGTCTTTGCATAGAGAAATAGCCATGATGATGCTTTTTGGTGTTATATTTATTTATATTGCACCTTTTCTCCCGTCTGAGACTCAAAGCAGCTTATAAAAGTTAAAACAGGTACTGCTAAAAAGAAGATCACATCACACTAGAGTTAGAAATATAATTGAACAAACAATAGAATTAAAAGTTGTTATAAGCATGACCATTAGAAAGAAATAGAACAAATATATGCAGTCCAGCGCAATAATAATAGGCCCCTTCTTCCTGAGCAATGCCAGTTCAAAGGCCAGCTGAAACAGAGGGTGCCCCAACACTGTGGAAATAAATGCAGTTTGACACCATACCATGGCTCCATCCTACAGAATCATGGGATTTGTAGTTTTGTGAGGCAACCGCACTCTGGCAGAGAAGGCTAAAAACTTTCTAAAATTACACATCACAAGATTCCATAAGGTGGAACTACAGCACTTAAGGTGGTGTCAAATTGCAATATTTCTACAGTGTAGCTGCAAAAATTATTCACCAGCCTCTGGAAGGATAACAAGGAAAGTGCCAGTATCTCTAGCTAAGGGGTTCCAAAGCCTGGGAGCAGCTACTGAGAAGGCCCTCTCCCATGTTCCCACCAAATATGCCAGTAGCAGTGGTGACACAGAAAGAAGAGCCATTCCAGAAGATTTCAAAACATGGGCAGGCTCGTGTAAGCATACTCTGTTATCATCTTTTTGAGAGTAGGGAACCCCCAAAGAAACATCTGGCTTCATTGCTTGCTGAGATCTTTGCTTGCCAAACTCCACTACCCTCAGCTCTTGTTCTTTGAAACAGCTGCACCCATTTTCCCTTGCTCCTGCTTTAGCATGGAATTGCTTCCCATTCTGATCACTGCTCTTATCTCTTTTCAAATCCCTGCTCAAAACTTGGTGGCACTCCAAGTGTACCCAGACAGCAACTCCAATCAACCCTGACCAGTAACTACACTTTCACACTACACAATTATAGTGTGATGATTCCATTTTGGTTGCCATGTTTCCATCCTATGGAATCCTAGGGCTTGTATGAGGAGGTAGTAGAGCTCTCAAATTCAAAGTAACCCTCTCTAAACTGCAAATCTTAGGATTCCATAGGATGAAACCATTATAGTTAAAGGAGAATCATCACGCTATAGTGGTATAGTGTGAAAGGGCCCCCGGACTAGTCAGTGTTGCTGTCCAACAACAACTCAAGGGTCACATGTTGCTAAATCCCAATTCCCTGTTCCATATACCTTATTGTAACTAATCAACACTGTATGTAATTGAAATAATTGTATATTGTTTCTGTGTGTTTACTTTCTTCTTCCTCTCTTATTTCCCTCTGTTTTATATCATGTAGCACCACATATAGCAATAGTAACATCGAAAATCTACAAAGCACTTATACCTTTATGCGGCCAACTAAAAAGCACAAAAGTAATGACAAAGAAGTGGACTGCCCTGTCCCTACATTGATATCTGTATACCATCTAAACCAGGGATTTTCAACCTTTTTGACTCACAGAGCCCTACTGGCTCCACAGAGCACAGGATGGGAACTGCTGATCTAAAGCAGGGGTTCCCAACCTTTTTGAACCACAGAACCCTAAGTGTTTCACGGAGCACAGGTTGTGAACTGCAGGTCTAAGTTGATGACAGAACTAACATTTGAATGGAAACTTGTGTCTCTAGCTTTTTCACTTTTCTTCTTCTGTATGATTTTTAACATCTCTACCTGATAAAGAAGCCACTGAGGCTTTGAAAGCTTGTCTGATACATTTTGTGCTTTTTAGTTGTTCCAATAAAGGTATAACTGTTTTGTGGATTTTGTTGTAGTTTACTTCATGAATATGTTATCCTGGATTAGAAAGTATTGAATCTAACCACAACAGGGGAACCTCTAACAAAAGGGGACTAATGGACTGAGACTGTACAGACATTTCATGATTCCCATTCCCCCCAAACCCATACTATGCTCTTTAGTGCACATGCACTGAAACAACTCTGTATTATTATTTCCATTTTTGCCCCAGCCTCCACTTCCATATCTGTGTTGTTTCCCATGTTTGGTGTTGTTATGTGCTGTCAAATCAGGTCTGACTCCTAGCAATTATTTGAATGAGAGAACTCTAAGAGGTCCTATTGTTAACAAAGCTGCACAGATCTTATAAATTCTGTACCATTGTTATCTTTACTGAGTTGATCCATCTGTAATGCATCACTTTTTTCCTACAGCTTTCAGCTGTTCCTGTATTGTTTTCTTTCCCATAAACTCATTTTTTTCATATGCCCAAAATGCAATATCCTCAATTTAATAATGTTGGCTTCTAGTGAGGGTTCAGATTTGATTTGCTCTAGGATCCATTTATTTGTCTTTTTGGCAATTCATTAAATCTTAAGAACTTTCCTGCAATATCACATTTTTTTCAGTCACCTTTCTTCACTGTCCAGCTTTCATCCATACATAGCAACTGTATATATAACAGGATGGATCATGACTATGGAATGCTCAGTGATATATGTTTATGCTTGAGGACCTTATCTTGTTTCTCTACAGCTTCTCTTCCAAGTCTCAGTCTTGATTTCTACATTACAGTCTTCATTTGGGTTGATGTTTGGACCAAGATATGGAAAATCTTTAACAATATTGATGTCTTTATCATAAGCTTTAAAGTTATGTAAATCTGAGATCATTTTTGTCTTCTGAATATTCATCTATAACCCTGCTTTGGTGATCCTGGGGTCCTCCATGCTTCTAGATGAGTAGGACAGAGCCTCTAGAAACATCTAGCTGAGTTGCCACCACCCACTGATTTTAATCCCCCCCCCCCACTTTCTAGTGACTCAGTGGGGAGTTCCTATGGGACTTGATTTGTGTGCACACACATGAAACAGTGTGGGAAGAAAGGAGTTCATTAAGGGAAGTTTTTTATTCTAAGCAAGCAATCTAAATAGCAAAAGGTATTGCTATACATGAAAGCTCCTCCCTTCTGCAGTTACTTAAACTTACAAAGTTACAACATCCTAGGTCATATTCAGCCAAGATTAACAAAAATAAACATTCCCTAACATGTCTATCTAAAATATTTTCCTATTCTACTCTTGATACAAATGGGATGTGGAGTCCTGGATCTTCATGGGGGAAACTAGGAATCTGAATGGTTTTCTTCAGTCTCGCCCTAGGAGGGATAGGGATCCCCATATCTGTTGTACCTTTTTGTTAGACTCCTCCTCGTGGTCTCCCTAGGACTTTTTATAATCTCTTCTGGGAAGGATCTTGAAGCTTGATCCTTCTGCTGAAGTGGCCATCCTCATTGGGTAATCGTCTCTTGTCATCTTGACCCTGATCCCAATAAATGCAATTTAAAACCTAACATCTTATTAACTCTTTGTTTACCTGTAGGAGAGACTATACCTCACTGCTGGGATGCCCACATAATAGGAAATCCTATTATCACACACGTGTTTGTATATTCTTCTTTAACTTGTATCAATAGTCTTATTAAGTCTTTGCGGTTATCTACTAGTAATGTTGTGTCATGTCATCTGTATATCTTAAATTATTGATGTTTCTTCCTTCAAATTTTCATTCCCCCTTCATCTCTGTCTAAATTTGTTTTTGTGTAATAAATTCTACATATAAATTAGACAGACAGGGTGATAAAATGCACCCTTCTCTGACACTCTTGCCAATTGGAAACCATGTCAACTTTTATATTATAAGCTCACTGGAGCAGGATGTTGTTTTCTTTTAGGATGTGACCTTCCTTCCTTTCTACTTCCGTCCATGTTCCCTAGCATTATTGTTTTTTTTCCAACGAGTTGTGCCTTCTCATGATGTATCTAAAGTACAAGAGCCTCAGTTTTGTCATCTTGGCTTCCAGGGAGATTTCTGGTTTGATCTGCTCTAAAACCCATTTGTTTGTCTTTTTGGATGTCCACAGAATCCACAGCACTCTTTTCCAGCACAACATCTCAAATGAATTGATTTTTCTACTATTTTCTTTCTTACCTGTCCAGCTTTCACATCCTTGCACGTTAATAGGGAAAGTATAGCCCTAGGATTGTATAATTTCATTTTTATGAATCAAGAGTTTATCTTATCTATATGCTCTCATTTAGAAGAACAGAATGGTGATGTGGCTGCTTTCGTAAGAGATAACTTTTCTCTTGGCAAGACCAAGATTCAACTGGCTGCATTTAGCTGCTACATCAGGAGAAGAGTGTATAATTGCTTGTATAGAGTGTAGCAGCTGTCCGAGCACTTCTATGGGAAATTAAATTGTATTCTGTTTAGACTATGAATAATGCATGCCTTGTTCTTTCTTTAAGTTGGGTCAGGTCAATTACTAATATTAAAGAAATCATACATTTACCAACAGAAGCAGTGACTGGAAAAGAAACACTTAGGAAGTTCATATATACATACCCATATACATGCACACATACTAGTACCTGTATTATAAGACCAGCCATTTGCTGAATCTGACATCATTGCTACAAATATTGTAATAACTCCAAGTGGTAAAATTCTTGTGAAGAGTAAACAAATAGTTGTGGACCAATATCAATAGTAGAAAAAGAATGTGGGTGCAGCAATATTTGAAAGACACCATTTCAGGGCCAACCCTGGTATTAGTCAGAGTGAGGGTACCACACCAGGCAGTATATTTGGGATGTCATTGAAGGGCGCCAAATTGTCATTTATCTAATTAGTTACTGTAAAAAAAGTATTGCCAGGAATGCTGAAAGGTGTACGTAGGATTTTCCATCTCATGCCAAAAATAATGTGGTTGATTTGGGATAATATATGCCTTGACTTGTTTGCGTATTGGGTCCCATTTTGTCACCTCTGAAAGGAAACTGTCTTGAACTGGCATTGCACACTTTCATCCTGCAGTATCCTCATACTTCTACTGTGACAGGATGAGAACAGCAAACAAGAAATTAGCTTTCTGTACTTACTATCGCATAGATGAATTTCAAGAGAAAATATAACCAAAGGAAAAATATAAGCCTTCTTCTTCACCTGCTCAGTACAGGAAATCCAGAGGTAACACACCATCAACAGATGGATGTCTAGCTTCTGCTTAGTAGCCTCCATCAAAGAACAGTCTATTACCCATCACTCCCTCTGTGGAGAAAGGAGACAGGAACAAAGATAAACAGTGAGTTGTTACCTAATACTGAATACTGGGAGACTTAACATGTGAGAAGAGATGTCCTCTTAGTTTCCTGTTGGTCTGTCAATTTTATTTCCGTTATAGTGGACCCTTGGTATCCACTACGGTTTGGTTTCAGGACCCACCATTGATACAAAATCCATGGATGCTCAAGTCCCATTGAATACAGTGGGATAGTAAAAAGATGTTCCTTATATAAAATGGAAAAATCAAGATTTGCTTTTTGGAATTTATATATTCTTGAAATATTTTCAAGCTGTAGATGCTTGAATCCATGGATAAAAAAAAATCTGTGGATATGGAGAGCTGATAGTAACTTCTTTTTCTGTGTCAAGTAGCAGGCTTCTTTCTTCTTTAGTATTCTCAGCTTTCTTTGGCTAGTGCTGTCATTCCAGGAGTTCACTGATACTGATGTTATTGTAATTTTATTTTATTATTTTTTAAAAAATAATTATTAAGTTTTAAAACATAAATCTTACAAACACAAAAATACACAGGGCCTCAGGACTCCAGTTACTCTTTTCCCTCTTGTCTCCAGGCTTCCAGTACACCCAAGCACCCAAAAAAGTCTGTTAGCATTCTATGCCAATTGAGCATGCTCATGTTGGGGTACAGGGAGGAGCCTGGTATTTCTTTCTGACATTTTCATAGAATCATAGAGTTGGAAGAGAACACAAGGGCCATCCAGTCCAACCCCCTTCTATGCAGGAAAACATAATCAAAGCAGTCCTGACAGATGGCCATCTAGCTTCTGTTTAAAAACCTCCAAAGAAGGAGACTCCAACACACTCTAAGGCAGTGTATTCCACTGTCAAACAGTTCTTGTCTGTACACCTCTTAAGATTCATGAGTGAGGGGAGAACAACAACAAAATATTGTTGAAGGAGGATATTTGTAACCTTTTTTTTTTCAGGTAGGAGGCTATCCAGAAGGGCCACTAGCTGGCAGGAATACAAGCAAACAGGCAAGTGATTGTTCAGCCATTCCATTTCCTTGATGTAGAATGCCCTTCCCTTAGAGGCCCAAGTGGTGTTGGCATTGTCTCATTCTGACTTTTAGTAATAATAATAATAATAATAATAACAACAACAACCCTGGCTCTGCATTAAAGCCTTTGGGACATAAAGATTTCATCCAATTTTGTGTACATACAAGGCACTTTTGAGAACAGAATCAAAATTTACACATTAGATAATTAATGACGGGCTGTGACTCTGTATTGATCCTTATGTTCATACAAAAGCATCATCCAGCTATTTTATCAGTTACTGGCAGTTAAAATAGTACACACACACACACATATACATATATATCAAATAATACATACTACAATAGTGTGGAAGATGGGGATCTTGCCAGCACAAAGGGTTAGCCAAGATTATCTTTCCTGTCTCTTTCAAGACAACATTTCTCTGTGCCAGACTATGAAGCTGCTTTTGGAAACTGGGAAGAATATTTGGCCACCATCATACAGGAGACAGCTCTCAGTGGGCTCTCAATCTTAGGCCTTCCACCCAAGTTTTAACAAATCTCTTCAGATGCCATAAGAACCCCATGGGTAGGAAAACCATTTTTCATTCCTCATTTATCATGACTTCAACATCACATCTGAAGACTATGGATATACAGTGTAAATTCTTCAACAACTTTCCATGTTTTCTCAGAGCTAACATGCACTGAAGAATAATTTATAATCATAATCCCTGAAGGAGTTCATATATGGTTCCCAAGCTAAGGGTTTCCAAATTATACATTTAAAGAAATGCAAACAGCTCTCAAATATTGTATCTAAAAATGAAGGGATATATTTAAAGAAAGCCTTCTTTTTATAGCAAGATGAGGGCAAATGAGAATTTTAGCAAGAAGGAGCAAACTGGAGCATTATAGCATTTTCCCCACAGGCCAGCTCAGATGTCTTGTATAGCCATAGAGGCAATTGAAATTACACTAGTTCTGTTGGAGATGTAACTCTGACCAGGGAAAGTGAGAAAGATGGCAATTGTGATGTTTTAGGAGATTATTACACACAGCTTTCAAACAATACTTCTACTTGTAAAATTGCACTTTTGGCACATGACTTCATCTCCAACCCGAAGTTGCTGTGGTCATGGATGTGAGAAACCGGTCCATAGCTCCCATTCATGTGGTGGTCCCCAAACTCCTCTTGTGTGCAACATCACTCCCATGGCAATTCCAATATTGGCACTCACATGGTGTCAGTCTCCTCTTCTCCACATCCCCCTTTCCCCCTCACTATTCCCAAAGAATTTGATTTTCTTATTTCTTTTCTTTTCTTTTAAACTAAAATCCTATTAGCAGGATGCTAGAATTGCATTAAAAAGTGAAAATAAAAATAAAATAAAAAAGTGAAAGTTATGCTGGGTAAAGCATAGTTCAGGGAGATAGGACTAAGGGAAAGTCTGGAAGAGAACATGATGGCAGAAGTAGACCCAGTCACACAGTTGACAAGATGTGTAATAATAAGTGCTCACAAGCAGGTATAATTCCTTTTTTAAAAAGTGTGATTGTGGTGAGAATCGGGCTGGTGTGATAATGTCCTTAGTGGTGGGCTAAAACTAAACTCATGAAGGAAACTTGCAAGAGGATGGACTGCCTGAAGGGTACAGTTTTTCCATTTCTGAAGCCTAGGAAAGATTGGTTAAGGGTCACCACTCCAGAAGGAAAAGTGAGCCGAGGGTATATACATCAGGAGACCTCACTCCAGAGTTCACCATCCAGTTTATGCACCCAGATGTAGCCCTTGAGAGGAAAGGATTGCCCAGTTTAATTCAGAATTGGGAAATATATGTGTGTGTGTGTGTGTGTGTGTGGTGTTTGGTTAACATTTTTAGGTTTTTGATAGAAATCGTCTTAAAACTGATAGGAGAACGGCATAATACTTAATGTCTTTCAAAACCCCTCTGAAATGCCTTTTTAAAGTAACTTTTGAAAAGTAACTAGAAACCATTGCTCATTGTACCAGATAAGTAACATATTGCTTATTCCTTATGTTATTTTTGAAATGTATTTACATTAAATCCCCATTATTACCTAATGTAACTAGTTGCAGATAACCAAATCACTTGTAACTTATTACTTCAAACCTTGGGCTGGTCCCTTACCTCCCAGGAAGAACATCTTGGCAAGGAGACCAGTGTTTTCAGTTGTCAGCAATCAATGAGTTTTTGTGCACTATAACTTTAAAAACTAATGATGTATGGCTCCCATTAATTTAATAACAAACCCCAAAATTCTTGACTATAGACTATATTTCTTCTTGTGAGATCGTTTTCCTTTCCTTCAGCTGCCATCATGCTTGAAGGATAGGGTCATTTCTATTTAATGTAAGGATGCAAAAACAGCATCGTTCTTATGTATAAACCTTACATTTGAAGAATGGCCAGTTCTTGAAAATGGAAAACAAAACAAAACAATGCAATGAAGGATCAGATATATATTATTTATCTGAAATATTGCCATGCCCACTCTCAAGAGATTCAGAGCAGTTTCTGACTCTTTAAATATTTAGTACTTAAAAAAAAATCCATGATATAAAGAAAAATCCACAGTGAATTTAATAACAAACATCCCATATCTACTTAAGTTTAGATGACAGAATGGACATATCTTGCACTGTTTCTAAAGGTTTTTGGTTTACTGGGATAGGTCAGATGTCCTCCCTTTCAAGGACATGTCCTACATTTCAACCTTCTGTCCAGGAGGAATTCCAAAATGTCCTCCATTTTGAGCATGACTAAGAAGCATGCATTTATATTTCTATGAGTGTTTATAGCTTTTATTTGGTCATGTCCTACTTTTTTAAAATGTCTTCCATTTTGTAGTGCCCTGTCCACTTTGTCCTTGGGACATCTGGTCACCCAGAGCTGACTACCTGTCAAACCATATTACCCAATAAAGAAAAAGCCAAACAAGGCTGTCTGTCAATGTGAGTCCTGTGTCACTGGCCTCTGAATTTTGCCACTGTGGAACTTCTTGTGGAAACTGATAGGAAAGGACCCAGACACAGCACACTTCAGATCAATATGAGAGCTTTGTGTTTCCCAAGCAAGTTCTGTTTCCAGGGTTTGATCCCATTGGCCTGCAGGAATTTATGGTAAAAGTAGAAAGATATATGAGATCTTTCACCATGTCTACACAGGCCATATTTTCTCTAGATCTTTAAAAACATCACAGGCCCATATAGATCACATATCTTTAAAAAGTGTTTTGACTGGTCTCTAAAATTTCTGAAATGAGCAAAAGCACTATGAATTGATTAATGAAGTCAATAAAAATGAAGCTGTTTATTATCAGTAATCGTGATGTCCAATGCTTTATATGATATATGATGTTTTAACGGTTTTATCTATGCTGGTCAATGACCGAATAAAATTTAACAATTCTAACAATCAGTAAATAATTATCCAGCTTTGTAAGTGCATTACCAAGTCAATATCTCCCACCTCCGCTCTGGTGGACTTTATAATTTCCTCTGCTCTTTCTCTTCTCATCTCATCCCTTTTCAGTTTCTTTCTCTCTGAACCTTTTCTCTACCACCAAAGCATGTTCAGCCTTTCCCTCTATTCATTCTCTTCCTCACCTTGTCATGAGGCATTTGGAACCTTCCCCCATTGGTTAGAAGAGTTCAGAAACTCTTCAAAGTAGTGCAGAGGGAAGCACTACTGGAGCTGCCTAGATGCCCATTGGAGAAAAAGTACAAGCCCTACCTATAACATCATTTTCATTATAGAAGGTTAAAGAAGTCTTCCACCTAGTGACTGAAGGTGATACTACAAAACATAGACAGATATTGATTGAAGTGAACTTCCCCACCAAATTTGCTGGTCACCATTGGAAAGACTATCTCAGAAAGTAGTGGAGTTTCCTTCTGTTGAGATTTTTCAACAAAGGTTGCATGTCCATCTCTCATGAGTGGTTTAAGGTCCTGCATGACAGAGGATTGGACAACATGGGCCTTGAGTACCTTCCAAATCTAGGAGTCCATTAAAGCTTACCCTCAATTGCAGACAACTATATTCAAGTGCCTGGCTCTGGGAGCTTGATTTTGCTGGTGCTGCTTTCCAACTCCTCAGTTCTTCCCACCCACTGTATCTGACTGAAATTAATCAAAGGCAAGCTTCCAGAGCCAGACACTTAGTGCTTATTGCCCTCTTTTAAACTTCTTTGTGAGATTGCTTTCAATCAGACAAGGGTTTCAATAAGCCAAGGGGGGGGGGGGAGGCAAGCTCCAAGTGCCATGCCTACATTCTTCCTGGTTCCTGGGACCACGCCAGCTGCTTCTTTGGAGCCAATTAGCAGCAGAAATAGGAACAATGTGTCCCTGGTACCTGGGTCTTCCTGCTTCAGCTTCCTTTCCCACCCTGAGATTGCTTCTCAACCTGGCTGCCATCAATTGCAGGTAAAATCAGTAAATAAATAAATATTTCTTAATTTCAATCCACAGATGCTGAAATCCACGGGTACCAAATCTGTGGATACCAGGGGCCCACTGTAATACATAATAGCAATAGTATTTGTATTTCTATACAGCTTAATAGTGAATTCAGCACTCTCTAAGTGGTTTACAATCTGTAAACCAATTGCCCCCAACAAGCTGGGCATTCATTTTACTGACCTATGACAGAATGGAAGGCTCAGTCAACCTTGGAGATCTGGGATCAAACTCACAGTGTTGTGGCTGCAGAAATGTTATTTAATCACAAATAAATGCCGGATTAGGTGCCATATGTACTAAGACTGTATCTGCTTACATAAGAAAGGGCACGTGTTGAGACCCACAGGGGAGGGCTTTGTTGCAGTCCTACCACCCTTGCAGGTGATGTTGGTGAGGATTCATAAGAAAGCCTTCTCAGTGGCTGCTCCCAGGCTGTGGAACTCCTTCCATGGAGTTCCCTCCTCTCTTTCAGGTGAAGATGTTCTTGTTTAAGCAGGCCTTTTGAAATTTAATTATGGAGTTGAAATGGGCATGTAATGTAGTGTGCTGTGTTTTTAAAAAACTTTAAATGAAATTACATAGTGAATATTTTTAAGTGTTTTCAATTATTTAAAACCATGTTTTTAATTATACTGTTATTTAATTCTTGTTAATAATACTGTTATTTAATTTTCTTTTAATCTTTGTAACCATTGTTGTAGCTGTTATTGTTTTTTAAACTATTGCAAGCTACGTTGAATCCCATTTTGGGACAAAGGTAAGATACAAGTGCAATAAATAAATATAAAAGTTGCATGTGAACATGTGGAAGGATAATATTATTAGGAAAGGCTCAAGGTGGTTAATTACATATGATGAAGATTCCAAGATTGTGCTCTGCTTCCTGTATCTTGAAAAGTGATAAGATATTTCAAACAAGTTATTTGTGGTTTATCCTCATGATTGTTTAAATAAGTAAAGCACAATAAAAGAATTTTTAGAAAAGATTATACAGCATTTACAGTTAACATCTTCATAATTAATGGGTTGTCTTAAATATTTTGGTGACTTCTTTGCTACAATTGTATCTAAGATATATTAGATTCAAAATCTATTAGATCCATGAAAAATTTTCCCATCCTGGAAATGTATTTGGCAGATTCAAGATCTTTTGGAAAGGTAATCTTTGAAGTAGTTTCAAGCAGCACCATTCAGAAAGAGTCTTTTTAAAACACAAACAAAACAAAACACACATTTGCTTATAAAATCACTAAAGAAAAGTATACACATCAACATGAAAGGGGCAGCAATATTCTAATGATATCACAAAAGAAGATTATTAAGGCAAGAAGGAGGGAGAGACAGAGGGGTTCCTTTACATTCCCTGTGAATATTTCATTTTACATAGTTGTCACTAGACTCAAGCAAAACACACTGTACTGCCTTAGTCTTTCCAGATTTTCCCTATGCAAAACACCAGTTCCAACTGTTATGGCAAATTAAGGAGAAAAAAAAAGACAAAGGACCATTCTGAAAGACAAATCTGGCTTTTAATTTGAGCCATCTCTCCCCCATAACCTGTCAACACTTTGTATTTTGTGGTAATGTCTTTTGTCAATCTAGCCATTTCCATGCATTGCTTTGGGGAACCCAACCTGTCAGAGTGCACTAGACCTTGAAATGTATGTCTGATTTCCACCATGGAGAAAAAGAGAGGGAAGAAGGAAACCCAAACTGTCCATCTTGACCATTTATTTCTGTCAAGTAAGATCAGTAGCTTATTCCCAAATGCTTTTGTCTTAATACAATGCTTCCAGAATCTAAAATGTCAATATTTTAATCAAAAGACAACTCAGAAGCCATTTTGATTAAGGACATATCTGTCAGGGTTCAAGCGCTAAACTCAATACTTTATGGGATGGGATCACTGACTCCATCTGTTCCTGTTCTCTATTCATTTTACACTTGTTTGTTCCACATTACTCCCCTATTAATCCTTGATTTTTAAATCTGTACATTTTGTAAATTATACTAAATTCTTATTATAATTTATTCACTTATATCCTAATTTTCCCCAACACTGAGGTCCAAGAAAGTGTATGAAAATTAAATCAAATGTGAATGCATTTTTAATTAATATTCAAAATGTTACCATCAACATTCAATAAAATGATCCATTGATCTAATTAATCAATCATCCCATCTATTTATCCATCTGTCTCTCAATATGAATAATAGAATTCATATGGTTGAAAGAGACCATGGTGGGGGGGCATTTACTCCAACACTCTGGCCATCAGGAACACCAACCAAAGCACCTCCAACAGACAGTCATCCAGCCTCTGTTTAAAGATCTCCAAAGAAGGAGACTATACTACACTCTGAGGGAGCATGTTCCACTATCAGAAAGCTTTGACTATCAGTTCCTTCTGAGATTTAGGTTGAATCTCTTGTCCTGTAATTTAATCCTTGTCCTAGTCTCTAGACCCAGAGAAAACAAACCTGTTCCTTCTTCCATATGGCTTCCCTTCCAATATTAAAACATGACTAAGATGTTGCCTCTTAACCTTCTTTTCATCAGGCTAAACATTCCCAGTTCTCTAAGTCATTTCTCGTAGGGTTCCAGACCTTTCACCATTTTGGTCACCCTCTTCTGCACAAGCTCCAGCTTGTCAACATCCTTCTTTAATTGAGATACACAGAACTGGACACAATATTCCAGGAGAGACCTGACTAAAGCAGAATACAGTGGTACTATCACTTCCGTTGTGATAACTGTATTCCTGTTGATGCAACCAAGATTCATGTTGACTTTCTTGGCTGCTGCATCACACTGCTGACTTGGTTTCCCCTTCCCACTATATGACAAATTTCAAGAGAGCATGCTCACTCCCACTAATGATCCCACCACTTCCACCTCATCAACAAGTCCATCCCTGTTGGTTAGGATCAGATCTAAAATAGCTGATCCCCTGGTTGCCTCTTCCACCTTCTGGACAATGAAATTGTCTGCAAGACAGTTGAGAAATTTGTTGGACCTGATGTTCTTGGCAGAATTTGACTGCCAACATATATCAGGATAGTTGAAATCTCCCATTACTACTACCTCTTGCCGTTTTGAATGTGTGCAACATGTCTAAGAGAGAGCTTCTTGTCTTCCCACCTAAGCCCACCCTTCTATACTCCTTTTCTGTTTCTGTTAATGACACTTCTGTTCAACTGGTTCAGCAAGCCCGCAGTCTTGGTTTCATTTTTGATTCCACTCTGTTGTTTATTCTGTTGGGAAATGTAGTTCTTTCTTGAGATTCACTAGAAGCTCAAGAAAGCAGGCGAGATTGTTTAATCTCACTAAACAAACAAACAGCTTCATTTATATACTGCTTCACACTGCCTAAGGAGTGTCTAAGCGGTTTACAACTGTAAGCTATTTGCCCCCATCAGTCTGGGTACTCATTTTAGCAACCTCGGAAAGATGCAAGCCTGAGTCAAGCTTGAGCCCTTTTGCTGGTCTTGAACCTACAACCTTATGGTTTTGAGTGAGTGGCAGCAGTACAGGCATTTAACCACAGCGCCACCATGGCTCCTAGCAGAGTAAACCACAGTGGAATATAGATGAGCAGGAAAAATAACTATTTCCACTTATCTCCCAGTCCATGTGTCCCCAATCAAACACAAAGTCACTTGTTAGAGTGAAAAATAAAGTAGTTTACTTACAAAATCATATGTATGTAGATATACGTAAGTCTAGCTTCATATTGCTAAGAAAATCAGGTAGAAAAGGCAGGTTTCATGCATCTTTAGGAAAGGTTTCCCTCAGCATGCAAGGGAAGGCATCTTCTGACCTCCAGACAAAAGAAAGTTAGTAAGATAATGGCGACTGGCCAAGAAGGGCAAAAAGCCTGAGGTGTGTTCTTCTGGTAAATAGGAAATGAGGAGGGGCTGTTAGTAAGCAGTAAACTACCATAGGCATGCATTACTACTCCTAGAAGGTCTCAGCCTGTGGAGTTGCCATACTCCAACATAATCCCCAGATCCAGGCCACCACTAAGGCCTGTAGATTCTCTCTTTACAACATTGCTGAAATCCATCCATTCCTCTCAGATTCTACTGCCAAGACTCTGGTCCATGCCCTAGTGGTCTCGCGACTAGATTATTGTAACCTTCTTCTGACAGGCCTTCCTCTCTCTCACCTCCATCTTTTAATCTCTGTCCAGCATTCAGTTGCATGTATTATTACACTCGCTTGCTCCTTTGACCATGTTTCTCCTCTTTTCTCCTCCCTTCATTGGCTCCTCTTCTGAATCCAGTACAAGCTTTTGTTGTTGACTTTCAAAGCCCTCCACGAACTGGTCCCTCTGAATTTATCTGAATTTCTTTCTCCTTACATTCCTACTCATACCCTCCATTCTGGTACTCAAGGTCTCCTATCCCAGCCTAGGATTTCCACTGCCTCGTCCCAGATTTGTCCCTTCTCACTTGCTTCCCCTCTCTCCTGGAACCTTCTTCCCCCACATGTGTGCCTCATCACTTCTCTAACCAGATTCAAAATTGAGTTAAAGACTATATTGTTTAGGGAAGCGTTCCCAGGATTGTGCCCTCATCTACCCCAGGATGCTTCATTTTAACTATGCATTAAGAAACCGAGCCCTCCCTCCTGTCCATCTGCCTTGGTCCAGGCCTAATCCCTTCTCACCACCATTCCCTTCTCCTTTTGTGTTGTGTCTTTTTAGATTGTAAGCCTGAAGACAGGAAACTGTCTAATTAAAATATTGTATGTACAGCACTGTGTGCATACAGCACTATATAAATAAAGGTTAACAACAACAACAACAACAACAACAACAACATGTTCATCTTCTCCAGGAGGACTTCATCCATATCCTCATTCTGGCTTGGGGATCTGTAGCAGATGCCCACTATGACATCTCTTTTGTTTCTCTTTTATTTCTTACCCAGATGCTCTCAACCTGGCTTCCTGGATTTGAGTCATAGATTTCTTCAGAAGTATAAACATCCTTAATATATAAGGCTACTCCCCTTTCTTTTTTGCTAGGTCTATTTCTCTGAAATAGGTTATACTCTCCAATTACTACATTCCAGTTATGAGACTCATTCCACCAGGTTTCAGTGATACCTACTATATTATATTTATTATGCAGTATTAAGAGTTCCAGTTCATCTCGTTTATTTCCCATGCTCTGTGCATCACTGTGGAGACACTGAAGCTTATGTGTGCTTTTCCTCACCCAGTTGTTCTCTAGTACCACTTGTCCTGCTCCTTCTCTAACATATGGTTTTCTCCCCAGTGTTTGTGCCCTCTAAAATACTATTTCCTTCCTTACCAGAACTCAGTTTTAAGGTTCTCCTGATCAGATGTGCAAGCTTCTTAGTAAAAACATTCTGGCCAACAGCTGTGAGGTGCACCCCATTCCTAGCCAAAAGACCACCTTTATGAAAAAGCAGATCATATCCAAGAGGCCAAATCATTCTTGGTGGCACCATTTAAAGAGCCAGTTGTTCACCTCTGCTAATCTTCTCCCCCTTTTTGGGCCATGTCTTACAATAGGGAGAAGAGACGAAATTGCAATCTGTTCACCCAAGTCAAGGCTGTCCTCCCAGAGAACATCTCTCCTTATGCTCCTGTGCAGGGACTGAGCTTGGAAGCCTCTGGCAGCAGTTATATAGAATTAGGTTGCTAACTCCACCCCCAGTGACTCACTGAAGCCTCACCCCCTCAGACCATGTTCTCAGGGAGATGAGACCCATTTAATTCTCTAGAATTAAAACTATTTAAAACAAATCCATTAAAATGTCAAAAGATAAAAATCAATAGAACAGTATATTGTTGAAAACAACATTGTTACGAACACTCAGTTCCTAAAAGACTATTCATATAGGAAAGTTTTTATTTCCCTGTAGAAAGACACCAAGGATGTGTATTTACACATTCATTGTAAGGCATTTTTGCTAAACTTGACATACTTTTATAATTGTGTTTTAATGCATTTTTACTCATTTATCAAGTTGAGAACAACATTGGACTTCAAGAAATCCAATGGAAAAACTAAATTCTGATCAACACATTCACCCTGAAGTTACAGATTAGATCATTTCCTGTTGAAAGTGTAAAGGTCAGATTACTCAAACCTCTCTGAGAGTGTCAGATGGGCACTCATTTTAATCACCACCCACAAAACCCTCTGGGAACATCAAGCAAATGGCATCAGCCTCACAAACTTACTAACTTTTGCAGATACAGAAACAAACAACTCATGAATCACTTCAGGAAAGTCAATGTTCAGTTCTGATGTTTTACCTTTGCAGGTAAATAAGCTACCTCTGATTCCACTTGCACTGCTGACTTTTAAAATTTAAAGATGCAGTGACTATCTTGCATTCTTAACCTGCAGGAGTGTGAATCAGGCAGCCTCCAGATTTTGTTAGACTGTAATTCCTAATATTCCTCACCATGGACTGCTGCCCAGGCTGCTAAGAATTAGAGTCCAATGATATCTTCAAAGCCATGTGATTCCTATCCCTACTATATTGACCTCAAAGGGGCAGGGTATAAATAAATGTTGTTGTTGTTGTTGTTGTTGTTGTTGTTATTTGGTGTTGGATCATGATTGGATTGCAGATTCTGTGCTGTATCATAGTCAGACCCTAGGCAATAGGGTACCTACAAGATCTTTAATGAGTTGGATCTGTTCCCTCACTGTTGAGGATTCAGTTTCTTGACATCTGGAGCAATGAGATGGTGCAATATTTTTTCTGGTTTTTTGTTTGTTTGTTTCTTTTTGATTTGTTTCAGCTTCAGTAAATTAACTATATTTCACTAGAATCACGATACAATATCTAAGGAAAAAGCAGTGTTAAGAAAAGTAAGCTAGATTTTTTTAAAAAAAAATATATTGTCAGGTAGGCTCCTATAGGTGTTAACATATGCTATTTTGAAAGGATAAAATGTAGTTATTGAGGTTGTAGGGAAAGAGAAGTGCAAATAAACCACCGATTTATTTATAGAGGGAAATGATGTATTCACTCCACACACACACACCACACACATTACACACGCACACAGAGCATCTTTGCATAAATGAAATGTAAATGTGCCTACACTGAGCCTGTGCCTGTTGGTTTAAGAGCTGTGGATCAGTTGTTGATGCCATTAATCAGAAGGTGTAATTTATGCATATGTGATATGTAATGGAAATTAAAACATACCTTCTACAGTAGCTAATTCTTCATTCTCAGTGAACTGAGCTTCAGATCATAGTGTACCCTTTAAACATATGCCCTTAACAGAAAGTCCTGCATTTTCATCTCTGTCAAATATCATGGGTGGATTTATTGTTGTTTAATCTACATCGACACCTCTAAAGATAACATGCTATGTTCTAGTTGAATACATGCAACTAAAAATATGGGAACATAGCAAAGAATAGATATTTTCCCCTCAATGATTACCTTTGGTTAATTAGAGAAAACTAACAGTGAGCACACTGCCTTTGTCTCTGTAAGCCACAAGGAATGAGTGAGTGAGGGAAAAATATGGTTGCAATACTTTTGGTGTCATATGCACATAATTTCCCTTACACATGAGATTGCACTGTTTTGGTGTATTGAATACACACAGTTGTTTAAGCAGAGTTGCACAGGTATAACCATTTTCCAATGCAGTTCTGCCTTCTTGGATGGTGCATATCTATTTGTCAGTGCCTTAAGTGTTCCCTTTGATTCACTGGGATTGCAGAGGCCACCATTGCGCATTTTCAGTTGCACAATGAAACAATAAACAAGCAGACCTGTAGCTATGCAAAGATACATCTAAACTGTAAATTGTTTTCCATATTTCTAGGCCACCCTGCTACAAAAAGTGTAGCTACAGCATAGATCAACATAAAATACAGCTAAAACCAAGCACAACAGCAAAGCACAACAGCAAAAATGCAGAATAGCACAGTGCTGATTTAAATGCATTTAAAATATAACATTGTGAATGGAAATAGAGTAAGCTCACCCATTAAAAAAACCTTCTAAGGAATCCAATACATAGCCAAAAGCTTGTTTAGATAAAATGATCTTTGCCAGTGAAAGTGGGATAAAGTTAGTTTCCTGTAGGAGTGGGTTCCATAGCCTGGAAGACCCATTGAAAAGCCCACTCACATGCCTTCATAAATGTGCCTTGGATGTTATAGCCAATGCTTGTCATCTTGAGTGGTCACTGTGCTTATTTTGCATATATTCAGCTATTGAGCTAAACATATGTCAAATATATGCACATCTTTAGCCTTAATTGTGCTTTCTCATTGTTTTCATTTCCCCCGAATTCCATGTGCATGTGTACCTAACAGGTAAAAAAACAAAACAAAACAGTTTCATCTGGGGAACTCAACTCTCTTCCCCCAAAAAGCATATGTCACAATAAATGTGTTAGTTTTAAGGGTAAATAAGACTTGATGAGCCAAGCTTTAAGATGCTGTCCCCCATGCTTTTTAACATTTACATGAAACCGCTGGGAGAGATCATCCAGAGGCATGGGGCGCGGGGTTATCAGTACGCTGATGACACCCAAATAGTCTTCTCTGTGTCTCCGACTGATGCAGTGACCAGGGATGGCGTCGCTCCTCTCGTGGCCTGTCTGGAATCGGTAATGGACTGGATGAGGGAAAACAGACTCAGCCTGAATCCAGAGAAAACGGAAGTACTCGTGATAGGCTCCCCAGGTCCGGGTATGGAGGTGGTTCCACCTGTCCTGGGCGGGGTCACGGTTCCCGTCAAGGACACCGTACGCAGTCTAGGGGTGCTCCTTGACTCGTCGCTCCATCTAACTTCTCAGGTGGACACGACAGTCAGGAGCACCTGTTACCAGCTTCGGCTGATACGCCAGCTGCGTCCCTATCTGGACAGGAGGGACCTTGAAACCGTAGTACATGCTCTGGTAACCTCTCGGTTGGATTTCTGCAACGCGCTCTACATGGGGCAGCCTTTGTATCACACTCGGAAGTTGCAACTAGTGCAAAATATGGCAGCACGGGTGGTCACTGGTGCTCCCAGGGCCTCCCATATAACACCAATCTTGAAAGACCTCCATTGGCTGCCGATTCGCTTCCGGGCTCAGTACAAAGTGCTGGTCATTACCTATAAAGCCCTATATGGCTTGGGCCCAGGGTACCTGAAGGACCGTCTCTCCCCATATAATCTGCCCCGCACACTAAGATCTACTGGACAGCGGTTATTGAGAGTTCTGGAGGCTAGATTAGTGAGTACAACGAAGAGGGCGTTTTCCATCTCTGCCCCTTGCCTCTGGAACTCACTGCCTACTGAGCTCCGCTTGTCCCCCACCCTCATCCAATTTAGGAAGGACTTGAAGACTTACCTATTCAAGCAGGCATACTTTTGAATGGGCCTTTTCTGTAATCTGCCCTGTCAGCAACCCGCTTACTGTATTGCCATCGCACTTTGCATGGGGGATATTGTTTTTAAAGTTTTTATTGTATTCGATCTGTTTTTAACTTATATGTATTTTGATGTTTTAATGTTTATATATGTTGTACACCGCCCTGATCTCTGGAAGGGCGGTATAGAAATAAACTTTATTATTATTATTATTATTATTATTATTATTATGCTTGGTTCACAGATTCTCCTTTCTGGCTGCAGTAGACCAACACAACAGGAAACTGAGCCAACATGACAAAACACATTACAGTAATGAACATTGATAAATACATTAAAAATAAAATATAGCACACACTTTGCTATGGAAAGTTAAAAGTAAATATATGGCTGCCAAATATTCTAAAAGAAGATTGTATATTTCCAAACACTGAATGCAGCATTCTCCTTTAAGCCAAGGGCTATACTCCCATGCATTCCAACTCTGTTTGGTCCCGGTAAAACTTGGAATTATACAAAAGCCTTTTAACAATTCCTCAAAAGAGAGATGAGCAGTGGAGGAAAGGTTATTTTCAGAGTCTGGTTACCTCCATCTGATGATCTTTTCTGCAATTGCTGCTGATTCTGAAAACTTTGGATTCTGGAAACTGTTGGTCTCTGACTGCTTGAAAAGCATACTGGATTCACTTCATATGGGGCAAAAGTCGTGCAAGTTATCACTCTAACGTAGGGGTGGGAGTTGTGCACTCCACATGGATGCAACCAGGCTTTTGTTGTTGTGTGCCTTCATTTTGTTTCTGACTTATGGTGACCCTATGGTGAACCTATCATGGGGTTTTGTTTGCAAAATTTGGTCAGAAGGGGGTTGCCTTCTTCTGAAGACTTGCTTGTCTAAGGTCACCCAGTGGGTTTCCTTGGATGAGTGGTGATTCAAACTATGGTCTCCAGAGTGTTAGTCCAATGCCCAATGCACCAATCATATACTTTTGTATCTGCTGGAGTTTGGTTCCAGGACCCTCTGTGGATACCAAAATCCATGGATGCTCCAGTCCCATTATATTCAATAGCATAGTAAAATGGTGCCCCTTATATAAAATGGTAAAATCAATGTTTGCTTTTTGAAAATGATATTATTATTCCACTTTCCTGTTGGTACAGGGACTTTTTTGAATATTTTCAAACCATGGACACTTGAATCTGTGGATAAAAAAAATCTGTGGCTATGAAGGGCTGACTGTCTCTGCAGGATCTTGGAAAGCCTTTGTTTGGGGACATTGCTGGGCTGAAAAAGTGGGACCTTCAGGTGATAGTTGGTTGTTAATTAGCATAAATATGAATCTCCAGCAGTTACAAGATCTTAAGTCCAGCTTACAATCAGAAATAGAATGCAAGCCATTATTTGTTTGTCATCAACAGAGAACTGGGATATAAATAAAAGTTTTATTATTATTAGTTATTTATTGTTTGACTTTAGTGTGAAACATACTTCAAGTCAAACAGTGCTCAGGTGTGGTAATCCACCAACAGCAAAACAAAGTTACTGGTTTTGCTATCAGGCTATAAGTTGGCTGGTAGAATGTGATAGATATTGTGAGCCAGAAACTATACAAAAAAGATGCACTATAACTCAAAAGTCTCTAATAATCACCTTGTTACATACATGCCTTTGCTTTTATAATTCTTTTGTCTCCTCAGGTTTAAATGTCACACTTTCCTTTCTGAATGTAAAATCTCAATTCAAGGAATATGCAAGTAAGGATTGATCATATGAAACTGACCTGAGGCAGAAAAAAGAGAATATTTTGAAAGTAATGGGTACAAGCAATGTGAATAAAATGCCTTTGGTGTTCTTTCAAACTGGCTGTGCTACATTTTTCCCCATACAAAATCATATTGCCTGCAATTTTCCATATCAACTTACCTAGTTATTTAAATAAATTCAGCTTGGGTTTATTTTGGCTGAAATAAAATGAGAAAGAATATGTATTCATATGAGTCAGGAAGGGGGGGGGGGGGGAATCACATTCCTTTATTTAGTAGTCTTGTTGCTCATTAAATGATTATAGGGACAGTTTATCCTCTTTCAAGCTCATTTCTGCTGAAGAATTTTAAATGCCACTGGGATGCCTGTGGTAAGAAGGGAAATTCTATCAACATTCACATGCCTAATCAAAAAGAGGAATAAAGGGTTTCAAGTCTAATTGTTGGCTTGGGTTTGATTTTCTGTGGTGCTCCTTGCTTGTTTTCTTACATCGCTTCCAGAACATACAGTGTTCCAATGGGGAAAAAAGTTAGATTGATTGGATGAGGTCTGATCAAAAAGTAGATGTGTATCTTCCACTCCAGCTAACTTTTTGCAGATGACTTGCTTCATGTTAAAATTAGAGATGCACATCGATAAGCCTGTCCAAGGATTAGAAGCAGCTGCAGATAGTTTCAAAACAATGTGAAGGTTGCTTTGTGAATAATGATATCCCAACAGAGTTCTTAAATGCATATATGGACAAATGGAAATGCATGCAGTGGGGATATGTGCCTGCAGCAGGATGATAAAATGAATCAAATTTGAAGATTAAGGCAATAGCATACGGTATTTGCAGGCAGTGAAAAATTCACTTTATAGGTTCTGTTTGTTCCCCCCCCCCCCCCCCTTTGGTCATTGCAGAGTGATATTCTCTTCCTCCCTCTGCAACAGTGAAAGTCCCCTTGGACTTACAAGCTGCTGCACACACATCCCATGGCAGTTTCATGCCTGGTAGTGAGAGCTGGGGTAGATCACAGAAATGTCTGGCTATGTTTTGGTAGCCATATGTGAGATGGATACTAGTAGAACTCGGTGAAGTGGACAATGTAATTATTTCACACCTGGCTCCACTGACATAACCAGATGCTTCTCTGATCCTCTCCCAATCTCCACCAAGCACAGAATTGCCATGGCGTGTGTGTATGTGTGACTTCAGTGGCTTTATGGTAAATCCAGGGATGGTGACTGGGCAGTCGTAGCATAGTCGAGTTTCCCGCATTTGGGGAAATTGCTGGGGTCAGCATACCCGGAGTGCAATGGATGACCCTCACCCTGGGAAAACCCCCTTTGTGATCATGGTATCTTCCCTTCCAGGTAAGTATGTGTAACTACAATACCATGATATGCAGATCCATACAGTGTTCCAGTCTGTTTCTTGCCTCTTGAGTTCGTAGCTGCAGTACTACAATCAAACCTCTCTAGTGTTGGTATACAGCAGAGAATAGGTCAGAATAACCTACCTCTATCAGATTCCACAACAGTGTAAGACTAGCATACCTGCTCCTGCAGCTACTGATTGTGATTTGTAATTGCTATGACCTACAGTTTCAGATTTGGTCCAATGCTGAGAAGGAATCTATTGCCTGGAAAG
Source organism: Urosaurus nigricauda (assembly GCA_034509955.1). Classification (NCBI taxonomy): domain Eukaryota; kingdom Metazoa; phylum Chordata; class Lepidosauria; order Squamata; family Phrynosomatidae; genus Urosaurus; species Urosaurus nigricauda. The sequence goes on along the minus strand of JAOEGL010000001.1, from coordinate 350,070,454 downwards.
GGGAAAAGACAGCATCATCAGCTGGCATCTTTTGCTAGACTTCAGAAGAAACTATCAGAAAATAAAATAAGTAGGGAGATGTACGTGTTGGTGTAGAATATGATAAGCCTATTGTGGTCTTTGAGCAGATAAGTACATATGTATAGATCAATATGTGGACACACTGTCTGCCAATTGAGAGACAAGGTAAATATGTGTAATACTGATTTGCTAGCTTCCAAGAAAAAAGTTTAGCACTCTTGGTCAAAACAGATACCAAATCTGTCAAAACATAAGAATCACTACAGTAAATGAAATTGAAGTAGAGCTTGAGGAAGTGGCCATGTTGGCTGAGGGGATTCTGGGAGTCATTGTCCAATAAATAATTTTTCTAAATTGTGGACTCAGGACTCCAGCAGGCCCCCTTTTTTGCTTCAAGGAAACTAACCATTTGGAATTTGAACTTTTTGATTTGAAACTGGGCACTGCAACTTGGACAACAGCCAAAAGCACTTGGATTTTGAAATATCTACCACAATTTCCTGAATGGTTGTGGCTGACTTCTTCTTCTTCTTTTTTTCTTTTTTTTTTCTTTTTGGTTTTTAGAACATTCCCCTTTTTTGAATTTCAGCTTGCAAGTCAATACTGCAACTTGAATGATAACCAAAATACTCTGTAAATTTTGTGTCTTGCATCATTACCCAATGAGTTATGGCAGCTTCAGATGAAGAGACATTCTTTTTTATTAGTACTGATTAAGAAAATATATATCTTCCATATGAGCTTAACTCTCATTTCACCACATCGAGTCCAGCCTTATATGCTCTATGACCATATGTTCCTAAACATAAAGGTACCTTTCACAAGACTTTTGTTTCTTGGCTCCAAGAGTGATGAATACAGGTATTAAAGGGTATGTATATGTTTGCACATATGAGTTTTGGTAAGCAAATGGGTTTCTTTTAGGCCTATATTTTCTATTTTAGCATATCTTGTTTTATCCAGTTCTTAACAACATAGGTTGCGAAGAGTCCTTGACTTTCTAGATGTTGGGGACTATGTTGCTATGTGCTTTAAAGTCATTTCTGACTTATGGAGCCCCTAAGGTGACCTTACCATGGGGGTTTCTTGGCAGAATGGGATTCAGACCCTAGTCTGCTAGTCCAACACTAAAACTACTATAACATACTGACTTGCATTGTTTGGGGCTACACCCCAATAACCACTCACCATTGGCTACTCTGGTTGGGAATTCTAGAGAAATTCTCCACCTGTCACAGGAGAATCATTAATCACCTATATTTTAAAATGCAGAAAGTATATTGTTGTTGTTGTTGTTGTGTGCCATCAAGTCATTTTTGACTTGTGATGACCTTAAAGTGAGCCTATAGATCACCCAATGGGTTTCCATGCACCAGTGAGGAATTGAACCCTGATCTCCAGAGTTGTAGTCCAAAGCTCTAACCACTACACTTCTCTCTATATATATTTCTCATTATATTAATATAGCTTAAGTATATTAAACCAACAATAAAAAATACCTCTAAAATAATATAATGTTAAAATCTTCTAATGACTGCCACGGCCATTTTTTACACACAGCATTAATTATGCAGAAATATTTGCTTGCTTTCTACCTCGTATCTAGGTACATATTTGCCAGTATTTGATGTACATTTTAAACAATTAAAATGTTTTTGTAGCAAATTCTGCAGCTGATTGAGTTGCACATAGGACCCTTGTCCAAAGGTGTGTTATAAAAATGGAAAGAATACAATCTATGCCTGTGTTTCTGAAAAATTAGACTAGCTAAATTTGCTTCAGTGGGAATAAGTCCAGATTCTCCAGTTCAAAAGAAAATGGTTTTGGCACATGAATCCAACTCTTTGCCCACTAATCTCCATATCTAAAATGCATGTTATCAACATTCAAACAGTAATAGTTGGCTATGTCCCGGTTGATCAAGTTTCTTCATTCTCCACATGAACAAACTCTTAGTTGTATTTTGTGTCAGATAGAATAAGTCTTGTTTTGTTTATTTATTTATTTTATTTAAGACATTTATATATTGTCTTCCAGCCCACCACAATGTAAGGAGCTCTGGTTACTCATTTAGTATATATACAATAACTTCAAGCCAAACAGATCACATTGTAGGGAAATACATAAAATAAATCAGTTACAACAGAGCTACTAAAACACAATGGCCAGAATCCTATGGTGCAGAGACAGGGATAATGCAGCCCTCCAGATATTGTTGGACTGTAATTCCCTCTAGCCTTAGACAGAGTGGCCCGTGTTAAGGAATGATGGGAGAAGCAAGGAAGGCTACAAAAGTAAAAAGGGATTAATGAAATTTCCTCCATGTAGGGGATACTGTGCATGATCACACAATACTTTTTCACATATAAAGAAGTCCTTACCTTTCTGGAAAAGCGACTCTGGATTCAACCCACTTCACATTTAGAGAAACAGCTATGATAACAGCCAGATTCATCTGTCCCTTTCAATGGATGCAATTCTGGAGCTGTGTGGATGAGAAGAGATTCACACGAGGCACTTTTATTTATCCACACCTCGCTAGTGTGTGTTTTGGTAGAAGCAATGACCATGCATTGTAATATCTTTCATGTTGTGGCATGCATGCTACTCTTCTTGCTAGGCACACAAATAGCCTTCACACCGAGAGACATATCTGTAGGAAGAAGCTCAAGATGCTGGGTATTTGTATTGAGTACATTGTAAAACTGGGGGGGGGGGGGGGTGTGGGTGGGTCATGTATAGCAAAGAATAGCACTGGCTTTTTTTTTCTTTTTTTTTGGCTGATACTTTATACTGTTGATTTGCATTTAGCTGGTGGTCTACTAAGATCCTTAGATCCTTTTCACATATATTGCTTTCAAACTAGGTATCACCCATTCTGTACTTCATTTTTCATTTTCCTGCCTAGATGTAGCACCTTTATCCCTGTTGGAAAAAAGAAATCATTTTGTTAGTTTTGGACTAGCACTCGAATCTGTCATATTTTGAATTTTGGTTCGTTTTTTCTGAGGTATTAGCTCCCTTCCCCCTAAATTTGGTGTCATCTACATATTTTCAGGGGTCAGGGGTTTTCCTAGCGAACAATGGATCTCTAATTAAACAGATACAAATCCTTTTTGCGCTCCTCCCAACCCAGGGTCATGGAGTATATATATACCCCACTCACTTCCATGCCAGCATTCTCTGAAGATGCTAGCCACAGATTCTGGTGAAATGTCAGAAACAAACTCTTCTAGAACATGGTCACATAGCCCCCAAAACCCACAAAAAACTGTAGAGGAACATTTGCTTTGTCCCACAGCAGGGGAAAAACTGCTTTAATTATTCAACCAAATTCCAAAGAGAATAGCATAATTATTCTGAGCCCCTCTGAATGGACTGAGGCAGTTTCTCTCTTCCGGATTTCTCTCTCTGAGTGTTAATTGGCTAATTAACAAGTCAAGCTTCAGAAAGCTCACACAACCCTAGCATTCTCACACCATAGGGGTCCCATGACACTGGCAAGCAGCCAGAAAACAGCCAGAAGTTCATTGATAAAGAGCAGAGGATCCAGACACAGTCAAGCAGAACTCAGCATGGCAGGACTTTCCTGTGACCTCTTCCCTCCATCTACTCGATTGGAACTTCTATCAATTTTTAATTTTTTTCCATACAATCCAATCAGCAATTCACTTTGAATCATAGTGGAAACACAGCCTTGGAGGGCATGTGTATTGAGAAGTTGGAGGGCAAAGGATGTGAATTCAGGGTCTGACACAAACTCATGCAAGATATTTCTGGATTCAGGCCAAGGACAATGGGGTTATACAAATTTTGTATTGCAAACTGTAAAGTACACTTTAAAAACACCAAGGCATACAATACAGACCATAATTTCAAGCCCTGCATGTTAATTTTTTTAAAAAGCTTTTAAATACTTTGAATTTAAATACAGGCACCCTATATCCATACAATCAACAATCCATGTAAATAAATGGATGCAAACAACTATAATGACTTTACTGACCATTCTTATCCCCCTTTATTGCTTCTACTCTTCTTGCACATTGGTGGTCTCAGAGTTTTACCAAATCTCTGGCAGTCATCTGGTTTTTAATGTATGTTTTAAAATTCTTTCGCCAGTCACTCCTCACATTCTTGGACTGTGTGCTCTTGTAAGATGCCAGAATATATGTTCCCATAATCATGTCCCTCCCTACATCCCCTCCGTCATTTGGATAACCCTTACATCTCAAAAAGATGCCTTTAATATTGTCGTTTACATTCTCTCTCTTCTCCCCAGGCATTTACATCATTTTATCTTAACTGTCTCTTTTCTTTGTCCTACTTTCTCTTGGGTTTCATCATGTTTTCTTTGATGTGAATTTACCTTTGATCCCATTATTGTATTTATTTTTTAAGAGGCTGTGTGGCTTGTGATTTATTTGGCTTATCAACAGGCCCTTCTACAATCTTCAAAAACTGGTAATATAAATCCAGAGCTCATGCCAGGATTGTAAGGATTGGCTCTTTTTAACTCTTTTAACTCATTCCCTCTCCCCCAGCTGCTAGGATATCCTTTAAATGTTCTCTTTCTTTTAACATGTTCCCCTTTCATTTTTTAGTGTGCAGTTTTTCACAATTTTTGGGGTGGACAACTGTGGGAGGGAATGAGAGGGCTTTAGCTCTGTTGGATTCAAGTCTTCTCTGAAACAATTACAAATAAGTGAAAAGTTCATTCCCATTAATTTTTGATAAGAGTTTTCCCAAAACTAGAAATTTCTTCCTGTTTGGTGTGAAAAAATTGAGTTTTTTCAAAAATTAGAAAAAAAATATTTTGCAAGAAATTGAAACTGGCAAGCGTCTAGGTTTGAATTAGGGTTCCCAGAGACATTCCTTCACTTTTAATCATTGTGTTGAAGAGGGTGGTTCAGTAGGTTTGGCTTGTCATGCAATCAGGCAACGAACGAGTTATTTCTATCCCAAATGTGGGGGACAGTTTGAATTCTTCTACTGTAATTCCCTCTTCTGCATAACAATTAAAGGTATAGGGATATTGCCAGTTTTCACTATGGCAACTCTAGTCTGAATTCCTGTGCATTTATTCATGTTAGTATTGAAATTAGGGGTTCTACCTCTCTCTTTTTTTTGACAGGTTCTTATGGTAAGAAAACATAATATGATCTTCTCCACATTAGGAGTAGCTACATCTATTGTATATATTCATTGAAATGTCATTTCTGAAGAATTCAAAATATCCCCCACATTTGGGACAGAAAGAATTTTAAGTTTAAAGTATTGAAATGTGGGTAATGGATAGATTTTCACATCTCTTCTGTCTTCTCCCACCTCCTGCTGGAGCAATGATGCTAAAGTTGTGATGGCAAAACAGCCTTCCATTGGAGCAACAAGGAGGCCTAGGGTGGTGGATCTTTCTTCTTCACCTCCAGAAAGGAGACCCACCACAAAGTTAGAGACCACAACATCCACAGTTCCACAGCAATGCTTCATGGGAGCCAAGCCTACAGGTTGGCCAAGTTACAATTTTGGCCCTTTAAAAGTAACTTTAAACACAAAATAGGAATTGTTACTTGTTATGCCATTCCCACTACTTATATTACTTCTGAGATGTTACACACTCAAGTTGGGTAACAACGTAGATAATCATAGCCATTATTCTCAAACTCAGGATGCTGCAAACATATGGGATAACCATATCAATGAGATTTTTCACATTTGGGCCTGTAATTTTTATGGGGGTGGTGCACACATCTAGAACTTATTAGAAAAACAGGTGGATGAATCCATAACTTGGAAAAAAATGAACTTATACATAGTTATTGTAGACAGCTGCAGGAAGAATTTCAGTGATCCAGTGCCATATAGCTTTTGTTATGTGATTACATTCCTTTCCAATAGACAGCTGTTATTCATCATTTGTGCCCATGATTGTCAGACCATACAAGACAGAATTCAATGTAAAATGATACTATCAACTCAAAGCTAGAGTTTGGTGGCCCAACTGTCAAGAAGGCAAGGCATTCTTTCCCCCTAATCAAAATATAATGTTCTTCTTAATTTTATTGTCTGAAAAACAGAACAATATTGAAAAGAGAATATTGGAAAAACATGTCTGCATCACATATTTAAATTATTTTCAAGCCTGCTTACCTCTCTTAACTCTTAGCCAAGCAACCTTGGGAACTACTATTGTATGAAAACTAGAATGCCTGAGCTACTGAGGAGTTTATGACATGGGAGGAATTTCTCCCAATTTCGAATTGAGCCAATTCGAATTCATGTAAATTCGCTAGTTTAGTGAATTTACATGAAATCTAATTGCATTCGGAATTGTGTTCAGAATGACTTCCCATTTCCCAAAAATGACCTCCCATTGCCTGAAATTGTGGCCCCATCCAGACTAGCCCATTTGCCCTGGTTTGATCCAGATTGAGATCGATCATGGCAAACCGATTCTATCCAGAGAGGAGTTCATACTATCTTTTGCCCCCATTGAGGCTTCCCGGTGCATTTTACCCCAACAAAGTTCATACACGCAAAAGTACCGATTAAAGATGGAGCCTCTTGGTTGTCAATCAAATGATGTCATGGTGACGTCTGATGCGGCCATTGGCGCGTGAGATGCTTGTGCTTTTTTAAAAATATTTTTTAATATTTGACAGCTTATGCGCATGGAGCATTTGGCTGGGAGCGGTGCGGATTGAGGCGATCCTTTCCTCTCCTCCTCCTCCTCCTCCCAGTACTTTTAAAATTATTATTTATTATTTGTTTTAATATTTTATTTTTTATTTTTAATTTAATATATATTTTATTAAATAAAATATTTTATTAAATATTTTATTATATTATATTTATAATATAATATAATATTTATATATTATATTATATTATATTTATATATTATATTATATTATATTATATTGTATTATTTTATTTTATTAAATAAAATATTTTATTAAATATTTTATTATATTATATTTATAATATAATATAATATTTATATATTATATTATATTATAATATATTTATATATTATATTATATTATATTTTATTATTTTATTTTATAGTTATTTCATTTATTATTTATTTCATTGTATTTTATTGTATTTCAGTGTAATTTATTGCATTTTATTTCTTAGTAATTTATTGGATTTTTTTGTATTTTTTTGGTATTTTTTAAAATATTTTTTTTTCTTTTTTTCCCCCATTGACAGCTGTCATTCGCATTGGCTGTTCCGTTTTTATGAATGGGGCAGAGGGGGAATCCCTGTCCATATATGGACTGGGGTTCCCTTTAAAAGGGCCCCATTCATTCCCTTCCAGTTTAAAGAATGAATGGGGCCCTGAAAGGGAACCCCAGTCCATATATGGACAGGGGTTCCCCCTCTGCCCCATTCATAAAAACGGAACAGCCAATGCGAATGACAGCTGTCAATGGGGGGAAAAAAGAAAAAAATATATTTTAAAAAATACCAAAAAAATATTTAAAAATCCAATAAATTACTAAGAAATAAACTGCAATAAAATACACTAAAGTACAATGAAATACAATGAAATAAATAATAAATGAAATAACTATAAAATAAAATAAAATAATACAATAAATAATAAAAAATACATTAAAAATATTTTAAAAAATCAGGAGTGCCCGATTTTGCCAGGAGAGGAGGCATGTCCCCCCCCCCCCGGCTTTTTCCCCTCCCCTGAACTTGACCTGAGTTATTGTATTTTATTTTAGTATTTTTTAAAATATTTTTTTAAATTTCTTATATATTTTTTATTATTTTTTTCAGTTTGACAGCTTATGCGCATTCTACGAGGCTCCGTTCCCATCGAATTTTATGAATGGGGAAAAAGGGAAACTCCTGTCCATATATGGATTGGGGTTCCCTTTCAATTTTTAAAGGGCCCCATGAAAGGAAACCCCAATCCATATATGGACAGGAGTTTCCCTTTTTCCCCATTCATAAAATTCGATGGGAACGGAGCCTCGTAGAATGTGCATAAGCTGTCAAACTGAAAAAAATAATAAAAAAAATAAGAAATTAAAAAATATTTAAAAAATACTAAAATATAATACAATTAAATGCAATTAAATTACTAATAAATAAAATACAATAAAATAAAATAAAATAAATAATAAATAAAATAACTCTAAAATAAATAAAATAATAAAATAAATAATTACTTAAAAATACAGTTAAAAAATATTTTAAAAATGCTGGAGTGCCCGATTTTGCCTGGAGAGGAGGCATGTTCCTCCCCCTGGCCTTTTCCCCTCCCCTGAACTTGACCCGATCATGATCGGAGCCAAGTTCACATTCCCCGCAAACCGGGTTTTCCCAAAAGAAACGGTAAAAAACCCGCTTTGGGAAAACCTGGGTTATGGGGGATTTACCCCGCTACGGGTGTGCAAAATCCGGATTCAGTAGTGTTAAATCCGGTTTCAGTGTGAACTTCTTGATTTTAAACCGGTTTGCTAACCGGTTTATACCGTAGTCTGAATGGGCCCTGTGTGAGATACTCTTATACGCATTAACGTAAAACCTATGGTTGTGTTCAGAATGACTTCCCTTTTGCCTGAAATTGCGTGAGATACACTCATATGCAATTACATGAAACCCCATGATTGTGTTCCGATTGCCATTGCATTATATCCCCAAATTCTGTGGCATGATAAACTCCTCTGTAGAAGGAATCAGACTTGTCATTCACTTCACAGAGGTTGCACATGTTGTTGCATCAGAGTGTGCCTTTTTCAATAGAAGGGTCAGAATCCTGTTAGGCAGTTATGAATACATAACACACAATTACACATTCATAACTGTTATGTAATCAAGAACCATATGTAGCCCCTACTCTAGGGGCCACAGAGAGACTGTGGTCCCTCAGACTCCACTTACTGGTGAGCAGCCACTTGGATCAATGAGAGTCCATTTCCCTATCCAGGAAGAAGTGGCTGCCTGACACAGAATCATAGAATAGCAGAATCATAGAGTTGGAAGAGACCTACAAGGGCCATCCAGCCCAACCTCCTGCCATGCAGGAAATCACAGTCAATGCATCCCCGACAGATGGCCATCCAGCCTCTGTTTAAAGACCTCTAAGGAAGGAGACTCCACTACACTCTGAGGGAGTGTGTTCCATTGTCGAATTTCCTTACTGTCAGGAAATTCCTTCTAATGTGGAGGAATTTTTTCTTTTCCTGTAGTTTGCATTCATTGTTCCCACCCTCTCTCCTCTTTCCAATGCAGCAAATTTATTTTCTGTGCAGAATTTTTTTCAGCCATCTCTACACCAGAGGAGAAATCATGTTGAAATCTAGCTAGTATGTGTTTGGGGTGTGTGTGTGGACAATGGAGAACATAGGTAAAAAAGGTAAAGATAATGTCTTGACGTGAATGTTTAATAACCAAGTGTAGGGGGCAGTGCTCATTTTTCTTACTAAGCTGAAGAGCCAGCATTGTCCAAGGACTATTCTGGTAGTCATGTGACCAGCACGACTGCACCAAACACTGTTACCTTCCCACTGAAGTGGTATCCATTTATCTACTTGTATTTGCATATTTGTGAACTGCTAGGTTGGCAAAAGCTGGGGCTAGTGACAGGAGCTTACCCCATCAGATGGCACTTAGGCCTTCCAATCTTTGGATCATCAGAATTGGCATATTAACCACCAAGCCACCAGGTCCTTCTTGGAGTACATACTATGAAGAGACATTTTCTGAACATAATTGACACTGTAATGCTTGAAATCCATGTAGAACCCAGAAAATGAATATTATAAAAGGGCAATATTCCAAGGTGAGAATAACATCATGTCCTTTGACTGTAATCAACCAGTTAGGCATTATGGTGGCAACATAGTTGTCCTTGTTTCATGAAATAAGTCACTTGAAACCCTTAAATATTTTGAGGATTGCAGCACAGTTGGTTCGCATAATTTTCCATCATATGTGGTTATGTTCATCTTTTACTATGTTCATTTATTCCACTTTTTCCTACTGTAGTCTTTTTAACCATTTCATTGAAAAGATAATACAGGTCCAAAACACACTGCAGAAATAATCCAATCTGAGAGTGTTTTAATTGTGGTGGCTAAGTGCTAAGAAATAAGTGTTGTCGCACCAGAGCTCTCTGAAAAAGAAGGCTAAATGTCTCACAAAACTATAGTTCCCAGAATCTCCTAGTATTGAGCAAGTACAATTAAAATGGTCTCAATCTGGATTATTTCGGTAGTGTGCTTTGAATCACAGTAGCATTTGTATAGGCTTTTCACCTGGAACGGATCTTTGCTTGAAAATGATTGCCATGCATGGCAAGGACAACTTAAATCTCTGTTAAATTGGGAATGTTTAATCTCCCTTATCCAAAATGCTTGAGACCATAGTGAAATAAATACTATAAGTAAAATAAATAAAATAAATAGCTGGGATTTAGGGGATATGTGTATATGTGCATGTGCACACACATTTTGTGGATTTTGGAATACCTGTATTTGCATATATATACATTATGAGATATCTTGGAGATGGAAACCAAGGCCTAAACACAAAATACATTTATGGTTCATATACAATTTATACATACAGCCTGAAAGTAATTTTATACAATATTTTAAATAATTTTGTGCGTGAAACAAAAGTTTGTGTACATTGAATCATTGGAAAGCAATTGTGTCATCATTTCATCCACCATGAAAAATGTTTTGGCTTTTGGAGTATTTTGGATTTCAGAATTCCAGATAAGGGAGACTCAACCTATATTGTCACTCCAAGTCCCCCAAATAGTTACTTGCCACTATAGTTAGAAGTTTTAAAGTAATATTCAATACCCAAAAGGACAAGATCAAAATTCAAAATGACCTGAATAGACTAGAAAGCTGGGCCAAAGCTAACAAAATGAAATTCAACATGGAGAAATGTCAGATACTGCACTTAGGGTAGTAACTCCATCGGGCCTAGATTAAGAAGCCGAGCCCTCCCTCCAGTCCATCTGCCTTGGTCCAGGCGTCAGAGGGAGAGAACTGCTGGACCTGATCCCCTTCCCCATCACCATTCCCTTCTCCTTTTCTGTCGTGTCTTTTAGATTGTAAGCCTGAGGACAGGGAGCTGTCTAATTAAAAATAATTGTAAGCCTCTCTGATAGCCTTTAGGGCTGAAGAGCGGGGTATAAATAAATAAATAAAAATAACAAGGGTGGAAAAATGAAATGCAAATATATAGGATGGGGGACACCTGGCTGAATGAAACTACATGTGAAAGGGATCTAGGATTCCAAGTAGACCATAAGTTCTACATGAGTCAACAGTGTGATGCAGCAGCTAAAAAAGCCAATGCAATTTTAGGCTGCATTAATAGAAGTATAGTTTCTAGATCAAGGGAAGTAATAGTGCCATTCTATTCTGCTTTGGTCAGGCCCCACCTGGAATATCGTCTTCAGTTCTGGGCACCACAATTCAAAAAAGATGTGGAGAAACTGGAATGTGTCCAGAGGAGGGCGACTAAAATGGTGAAGGGTCTGGAAACCATGCCCTATGAAGAACGACTTAGGGAGCTTTCCATGTTTAGCCTGGAAAAGAGAAGGTTAAGAGGTGATATGATAGCCCTGTTTAAATATTTGAAGGGATTCCATATTGATGAGGGAGCAAGCTTGTTTTCTGCTGCTCTAGAGACTAGAACACGGAACAATGGATGCATGCTCCAGGAAAAGAGATTCCACCTCAACATTAGGAGGAACTTCCTGACAGTAAGGGCTGTTTGACAGTGGAACACACTCCCTCAGAATGTGGTGGAGTCTCCTTCCTTGGAGGTCTTTAAACAGAGGCTGGATGGCCATCTGTTGGGGATGCTTTGATTGGGAGTTCCTGCAGGGGGTTGGACTGGATGGCCCTTGTGGCACTCTTCTAACTCTATGATTCTATGATTCTATGATTCTTAATGATAATTGAATAGTTACTTTTTAAAGTGATTATATTCAACACATCACTTACTGTCTCCCAAACTATGAGATAAGTCTCTAACCAGCATGTGATGTTCTTCCACCATGATTTTTAATGAGGTCACATTCTGGACACTACTAAAGTGACTAAAATAGTAATGTTATACTACAATTGTAGTCTAATTTGTTTATATCCTAGAAAAAGGAATTAAACCACAAGGAACTACTTATTTATAACTAGTCATCTTCACACTTTAAGCAGTACTAGCTTTTCAGTATAAGATGAGCTATTTCCAAGCACTTTTATCTCCCTTGACTCATCACATTTAGAGGCCTTTTAGATAGTTCTCATAAGGCAGACCCTCAGGCCAAAGTATTTTTATTGCCCCACTCTTAACCTCCCTCCCTCCCTTTCTTTGGCTAGCTTCTTTTTAAAGAACATCCTTATCAGGAATGTAGAAGCAGATGCTATAAGTCAGTAAGTCCTGCAGTCAACAGGTCTAAAGACAGAGGTCTGGGATACTGAGAACTAGAAATGACCTGCAGGAAAGTGCGAATATGCTGATTTTTTAAAAAAAGAACAAGAACTTTTCAAAAGTTGCAGAGTTTAACACAAAAGGAAAGAAGCTGGTATTTAAACTATTTTTTTAAAAAAAGCAAACATAGGAGTTTAACAGAGTGGGGATTTCAGGATCTAAATCAAACTGGAAAGGGAAAACTTCTATTATTCCAACTACGAGGGGGTATCGTAAAGTTTTAATGATCACCTTTTAAAAAAATTGACAGAAAGTTTGTTTCGATTTATCTCTATGTAGTCACTATCTAGATTTATACATTTTCCCCAGCATATCTTGACCCTCCAAATACCTGATATTGTAGAAGTTTACAAATTGCGCCTTATGAGGGGGTATCGTAAAGTAATAATTATCACCTGGAAGTTATTATGGTACAGTATATTGATGAAATTTTGTCAGTGTCATCATTGGTCCCTAAGTGCAAGTTGCTGAGAAAATCAACTCATTGGGTCCTTTATTAATTTATTAATAGAAAGAAAGTACATTTTCCTACAAATAAGCAATTATCCGTTATGTACATAGAATATGCAGGCAAACCCAAAAGTAGTGTGTGCTTACCAGTTCTAAAAAAGGAGAAAGTGACTCACCAATTCCTAGAATTCATCCTCTCTCATGTATAACATTTTTAGATATAGCATTTCCCATATGGGTGTGCTTTCATGACAGTCAAACTTTTCTTAAGCAAGGAGTGCAAGTGCTGGAATCTTTAGTTCTTTATATAACAGGCATTGCCAAGATGTCTATGATGCTTCATTATTCCATAACTCACAAGCTTTGCATACTTCAGATGCTTTGGCCATCATAACTACAAAGCACTTTACTATAGCCCTGATCCTATGCAGAATTAGGCATGTGTAACATTGATTTCTGTGTACTTAGCCATGCCAAAGCCTGCATGGGATCAGGCTGTAGATTCTTCCTTCCTTGCATGCTTACCCTAATACATCGCCCAGTTCTAATGTTAGTATATTTATCTGAAAGGCAGCATAGTAGGTCAATGTTCATACCGTAGGAGCCAGGAGCAGCCTGCAAAATGAGGTGGCTGCTTCAGGCGGTAGATTTTCTTTCTTTTTCTCTTTAAAATAGAATTATAATACAAATATCCATGTTTGCTGACATCAACAAAACAAAATTTGTCTTCTCTTCACAAACTTCCAAATAGGTTATCAAACTACATAAGAGAGATCATTTTTGTTAGATTATCCTCTATTACAAACTTCTGAATGTTTTTTCCATGCACTGTTTAATTTATAATTTATACAATGTTATGTACAGAAAACAAAAATAAATGTCTGCATTCTCCTTCTTTACTCTGTAAAGTTAATTAAATAATTATTTCTGTAAGTTTACCTTCCTCCTTGTTTGTGTTTTCCTTCTGTAAGAAATACCATGTATTTGTACATTGCAGTTTTTACATTTCTAATAAGTCATGAATATTGTAATAAACCTCTCATAGTTTTGGAGAAGAGTTTTATTTATACCCCATTTTTCTTCCCAATATTCAGTAATTGGTAGCCAAACTTTTTTATCTTGTGCATTGTTCACAATAAATATTAACCTGCCCATCTTTCTCATATCACTGATTTTCAGCACCCAGTCATTGATTATGGGAGTTCTTCTGATTTCCACATACTTGCAAAGTGCTAACCTTGCTGCTTTACTAGGGATAAAATTATTCTTCAATATTTATTCTCCTCTTCTTTATGTAAAACAGATGTTTTAAGAAGATATAATTCTGGTACTAAAGGAAATCATATTGTGTGTGTGTGTGTGTGTGTGTGTGTGTGTGTATTTGTACTACCATATGCACTTTACACCAATTTTTTTAAATAGAAGGACATGTCTACTACAAATGTAAAAGAGAGCCAGTCTCTTTATGATATCTCCAACATCTGTTTTCTCCTAATTTGTCCAATTTCACAGGTGTTTAATATAATCTATTTGCAATCTTTCAATAGTTTTCTTTTAGGTCTTGGGAAGCTGTAAATGAATTTGTTTTCCTCCATGCATTTTCTCATTTTTCTAGCGAAATTGTATGACCAGAGTCTTGAACCCACTTTATCATAGGGTCTTTAATTAGCTCCTGATCCAAGTCCCTTGCTAACAATAATTTGCAAACCTTAACTATTTTCCTTTTATCTTGGGACCATAGTATATTGTCCAATTCATTCTGATTCTCTTCATAACCTTCAGAGGCTTAATCTTCTGTACATCTCTTCTTAATTTGTAAGCAGTTAAGCCACTAAATGTTTTTTTTATTATTATTTTACATCTCTTCTCTTGGTTATATATTTATTTTGCCACAATAGTTTTTGTTATAAGTTCCCTGTATCTTAACCAGCCCTGCTTTTGTTCCCACCTGCCACAGAAAACCTCCTGAACAGATATCCATAAGCAAATTTTTGAGTAAAATTTGGTCTTTATCTGCATCCATATTCTGATTAGTGCCTTTATATTAGTCCTACTCCTTTGTAGGAGCTTTGCTTACTGTGAATTATTCTTTTAAATCTCCCTTTTCCCATGTCTTGAAAGGAGAAGCAAGAATGCAGTAATGGTCTCCTTCTGCTTTTAGTTCACAAAGAAAAAAGTCCCTAGATGAAGTCCATATTGTCAGTGGCAATAGTTTCGGATGCTATGCTCAACAAATTCAGAATCCAAACCAAGGATTAAGCACGTTTAAGGCCCTTAAGTACAAGAGATCCAGTGTGGTATAGTAGGCTGAGTGTTGGATTATAATCAAGGAGATAGATATTCAAGTCCCCATTCACCCATCAAGGTCAGTAGATGACTGTAAGCTTATCTCCATCAGCAAAACCTATCCTGCAGAGATGATGGAGAATATAAAACGGAAGGTGAAGAAGAGAAACATATACTTGAGCTCCTTTGAGATATTCATTATTCTTATATGCCTTCACATTGACTCTTACTCATGGCGATTTTCTTGGGAAGATTTATTCAGAGAAGCTTTGCCATTGCCTTCCTTTTAGGCTGAGAGATTGTAACTTGCCAGAAGCCATTCACTGAGTTTCTATGGCTGAGTGTTGATTTGAACCCTGATTTCCTAGAGTCCTAGTCCAACTCTCAATATGTAACTGCACCTAGGGAGGCTTCTTATCGGGGTTTTTGTTTTTGTCCAAATAAATAAATAAATAAATAAATAAAGCAATGCTTTTGCCCAGGCTATATATTTGCAGCTAGATGGTGTAAACGGATGCCTCACTCATCCTTTCCAACTGCAAAAGCATTAATTAGCTGAGGTGTGTGCTTCATTGCACTGTCAGACTTCTTTCCTGACATGCTGTGTCACTTCTTTCTGAATGTGCAATATAACTAAACTGGCATAACTTTAACTCTCCACCAACATTAAAAAAACAAAAACTTTACCATTGTAATTTGCTTCCACATAGCAGTGATAGCTTTTGCTTTTGATAGTTTCCATATCCCTAATCCTAATCACCATGCTCCTACTGCACAGTTCTGACTGCTTCTCCTGGGAGGCAATTGTGACATTTACAGAGGCATTGTCAGTTCATGTCATTTAAAACAAAAAATGTTCTTGTCTAATAATTTACCAGATTCCATCACAGTTACCTAAGGCATATTTCTATGCACCAAGGGACATCTCTGCAGCAAATCTATGACAGCAACCTTCTAAAGTTTCTAACCTTTCTTCTGACCCTAAAGTCATGCCATGTTTCTGAAACAGGTCATTATCTCCTCTTGTTACTGCTCCTAGATGCTAGGAAGTGATCATCGGTTGATGGTTTCTACGTTGTGTTTAACTTCAGCTAAAACATGGATGAGTCTGAGATGCATGCCTGACTGGGGAAAATTACTTTCTCCAACAAAACATCATGAATAGAGAATTACAATGAAATGTAGGATTGCACAGATAATCTCTAGGAGCTCATTTTCAAATTTGCAACTATAAAAAGAAATAGATTAACTGGTCAAACAGGTTTTCTTTTTATTTTCCTGGTAAAATGGTGGTGAAAGATCATTCTTTTCATTAAGGGGATTATTTTCAAAGGACAAAATATTTTGGAAATTAGCACTTGTCTTTCCCCTTCTTTCATCAAGAACCTTTTCAGACTACATACACATTTATAGTACAAAGGTCCCTTCATATTTTCAGCTTTGGCTTTTGCAGATTTGATTATTCAGGGAGTTTATTAATATGTTTTGTCTTGGAATATCTAGGTCCTCTGGCACCACTCTATGGTCAACTTTAACCTAAAATCACACTGAAGGAACTAGAGATTCCTAGAGAGAACACGCCACTAGGCATTTGTAGTTTCTCCAGTTCAATTCTATGGTCAATGTCTGGTAGATGCTGACCAAAGAGTTGCATTGGAGGACCTAAAGATTCCTAGAGAGGTATTATCTCAGGTAAAAACATAGTGTTTTTGTTATTTGCATTTTTTTGCACATTCATGGAGGTCCTGTACCCCTAACCCTAGCGAATGTGAAGGGACAAGTGTACTATGAATCCACTTTTAACTGTCATGGGAACATCCTATGGGTAGAGGCATCATTAGAGGGATGCAGGGGATGTGGAAAGCTCTGGGTGGCACCCCAGAGAGGGACGTGGATCCACTGGGGTGGTACACCTGCTGCGACTGGGATGGCTGCTAGGTGAGCAAGAAAGGGCATCACCTCCATTTCTAATTTGCCCAACAGCCATGCCAGGCCCCGAACAGGACCTCCAGAGGCTGCAGCATCACTACCTTCAGCAGTGGCCACTGTTGGGGAGGGTGTCTTCAGAGTCTGGTGCAGCACCCATACCCACAAAGGCTTTGAATGGGTACTCCAGAGACTGTAGCACCAGCACCCCAGAAACAGTTTGGCCAGGTACTGGTGGGGGGCTCTCCTCATTTTGGGGTTGGGGAGATAGGTGAGCAAGGCTGCTGGAGAGAGGGCAGGGCAGTCTATTATCACCCTGTAGGCCTTTCTGGGCATCTGCACTGGATGACACCAAGGGGAGTATTGCCATGGCCTGCGGGATCCTGGACTTGCAGCTTAGGGAGGGATATTTAGAATTCAGCCCCCCATTACAATAAAATAAAATAAAAAATAAATAAAACAAACCCCAATTCTCAGCCAGAGACCTCCAGGGCCTCACCAAACTACAAACCCCAGAATACCACAGCATGTAGCCAAGGTAATTAAAATGGAATTATGTTGCAACAACTGTGTAGTGTTAAAGGGCTCCTGGTTGAAACACCTTTCCAAAACAACCCTGGTGCTGCTGTTTCACTTAGAAACTGAGCAAAGGGCAGCACCCCCTTGAAGTATTAGATCTGTGAGTTGTTATTTTGAACCAATTTGCTTTTATGTGTAAATAAGTCATATCACTTATTTAGGGGAGCTCTGGTGGTGCCATGGTTAAATGGACAGTACTGCAACCAATCACAGCCACAAGGTTGTGAGTTCAATCCCAGGCAGGGCTCCAGGGTCCATTCAGCCTTGTATCCTTCCATAGGTTACTAAAATAAGTACCCAGCTAGCTGGGGGCAATTAGCTTACACATTTTAAATTGCTTAGGGAGTACCTAAGTTACTGATAAGCAGTATGTATAGAAATGTATTTGTTATTACTATCACAAAGATACCACAAGTCTTAGATAACATTTGCAACTCTGGAGTTCTACCCCTCAAAAAAATGGGCTAAATGTTTGCATCTGGCTGTGATCCTGTTGGCTGGCTTAACTATGCTGGTGATAGCAGCACAGACACAGTGGCACAGATAAAAATAGCCATAGGCACTATGGTGACAGCATAGGAAATTGTCTCTGTCAGACTCTGCAAACCTGCCCAAAAGCTGGCAGGGTAGCTTCCTCTGGTGATGGAGACTAATTTCTTTTACATTCCCCCATCTTGCTGTTGTATTTTGCTCAAAAACAACATCTGGCTTAATACATTTTGAATATCCTTTATCAAAAATGCTTGGGACCATAACTATTTCAGATTTTGGACCCCCCCCCCCCATATTTTGGAATACAAGTACTGTAGTGCATACCTGTACTGTATTTGTGAGGCTGAAAATAGACTCCAGGCTGGTGAGAGACATGGCTGGAGAACATTGTAAGGATCTATTAAATGGAGGAAATCCAAATGTAGTGGTTGGCACAAATCCACCCCTTACACCATTTCACAGATCCACACAACTCTCTGCAGGCAATATCCCAAGATCAAAGTCTTCCCAAAAAAAGTTTAAGGTGCTCAAAAAGTTTTGGATTTTGGAGCATTTGGAATTTTTGGATTTCCTGATGAGGGATAGCAGAACATTACTGTGGCTTTTGTCACAAAGGAGAGTCCTGAAAATTTTCTCCTTAGTACACTGTAAGCTTGGGGGTGTGGTAGGAAACAGTCTGATGTGATGCAGAATCTCCAAACAATCCTGGAGTCAGGGTTGATGAACCAACCAGCAAGGGGTTTTAACAAGAAAACAAAAGTCAGGACTGAGTAACTAGCAAGGATGGGAGCCAATGGCTAGCTTTGGACTTGAGTTCCTAGCATCAGTTTAGGTCTTGAAGCTACTTCTCCAAGGAGGCAGTACTTCAGTGGTTTGCCACACAAGGCAGTTACCCACCAGTCCTAGCAGCACCTGATATATATAAAGTCAGCCCTCCACACTGACTTTTGCGGATTTGATTATTCACAGACTTCAGTAATATGTTTCTTCTAGTAATCTCTAGCTCCTCCAGTGGAA
Organism: Urosaurus nigricauda; assembly: GCA_034509955.1. Lineage (NCBI taxonomy): Eukaryota > Metazoa > Chordata > Lepidosauria > Squamata > Phrynosomatidae > Urosaurus > Urosaurus nigricauda. Next base: position 350,051,206 of record JAOEGL010000001.1, on the reverse strand, counting down.
CTCTGTGGTCAACCTCTGCCAAAATCATGCTGGAGGATCTAGAGATTCCTAGAAGGAACACTTCTTTAGGCATTTGTAGGTCCTCCAGTACAATTTTATGATAAACTTTGGCTGATGTTGACTATAGAGTTGTGCTGGAGGACCTAGAGATTCCTAGAGAGGTGATCTCTCAGGTAAAAAAACAAACACAACAGTTTTTCATTTTCAGTTTTTCCACTTTCATGGGGGTCCTGTGCCCCTAACCCCAGCGAATGTGGAGGGCACACTATCCAGTCTTATCAGCATATGAACTAAGGAGTAGCAGCAAAATTCGCTGTGCTTTTTCCCCCCCAAAGAGGCAGGTTTGGCACATTTTGAACTGGATATTACTGCTTTTCTCTCTCAAATAAACTCCAACATTTTTTGAGGGATAAAATAGCCATATTTTAAAGTATGCCAAACCTTTTTATAAATCCTATTTCTTTCCAAAGTGATTAGCCTACTATCTAAACTGGGCATAAACCCTTTGCAACCATATTTGTCTGTATTTAATTTATCTGCTATTGCATGTATTTTTTAAAAAAAATCATGTGGTTTTATATACAAAAAGAAGACAGTATTCATTAAATTCATCATAGAAGACAGACAACAGAGCCTCCTTGTGAAATAATAACAAAAGAAAGAGTGAGAAACAGCACATTTTAAAAATATGTGGCCAACAGCTTGTATATTTTATTCCTGGTGCAGAGAGACATTGCACCCAGTAAGTGATGCATGAGAGTGGAAGATGATTATTTCTTAAGCCAGTATACATTCCTGTTGCACAATCAAGGGGTTGTGAGAAGCAATTTCAGGTATGAGCATTTTCACATGGGACCAAAGAAAGGGAAAGGGGTGGTATCCTTTTATGCTTATAGGCATTAATTCAGACTGAAAGCCATGACCATCAGAGATTCTCAAAGCCTTCATTCCCTCTACTTTCCTTGAGAAAAGTGTTAATTGCCAGAGCCATTAAGACAACTTCCTGCAGTCTTACTAGTTCCACGCACCCACTCCTGTGTAAATCCCAAAGAGATGACTAAGTATCTGCTCAGTTATATAAAGAATCATAGAAACATTAAGTTGGAAGAGACCACAAGGGTCATGCAGTCCAACCTCCTGCCATGCAGGAACACACAATCAAAGCACCCCGACAGATGGCCATCCAAGAAATTCCTCTTAATGTTGAGATGGAATCTCTTTTCCTGTAGCTTGCATCCATTGTTCCATGTCCTGTTCTCTAGAGCAGCAGAAAACAAGCTTGCTCCATCCTCAATATGACATGGTTTCCAAGCCCTTCATCATTTTAGTCACCCTACTCTGGACACGATCCAATTTGTCAACATCCTTTTTTAATTGTGGTGCTCAGAACTGGACACAGTATTCCAGGTGAGGCCTGACCAAAGCAGAATACAGTGGCACTATTACTTCCCTTGATCTAGACATCATCATACATTACAGGAATGATATAATCTTTACTTTATTTCAATTGTTTCTCCCTTAAAGTAAGACCTAGAAAGCAGAAAATATGTAAGACATATATTTTAGATGTAAACTTTAAACATTTTTAAATAATGGAATGGTTGCATATAGGAAGTAGTCCTGAACTAGAGTTGCCATAGTACCTGATTAGGGTTGGTTAGATTTTATGTATAGATTGGATTCTGGGAAATCTACCCAACCTATCCTGTTTGGCTCATACTGTACCCCTGAATATGATCTTTCTTTTTTTTTCAAAGAAAGTCTCCAGTCCTTGTAAAACTGAACTTTTGGGGCAAATTGTGGAATCACTCTTTTGGTCAATTGTTTTGTGGGAAAAAGTCCACCCCCACCTTTGAATTCAATGTGGTTCACATGAAGACTGACAATGAGGTTACAGAGTTTACCAGTCTGTCTGCTTGTTGTAAAAGCTGCAAGTGACTTCAGAGCCTGGCTTGCTGTAGACTCTCTAGGAGTTCAGCTCCTACACACCCAGTTTCCCAATAGCCTCTAGTTTCAGGGCTCTTTGAGAAGGAATGAGGGGTATCAAGGAGAAGGCAATGAGGTTGCATGCGTGCCCTGGGTATTGAGTAGTGTTCAGTAAGAGCACATGAATACTCCTAGGAGCTGCCTGGCTGCTTTATGTTTTCTGATGGTATTCAAGAGAAGGAGAAGCAATTTATGACTGAGAGAGCATGAGAAAAAGAAAAGGGAGGTAGCCTAGGGCTGCTGATGCACTACAGAATTTATGCAGTTTGACACCACTTTAATGGCCATCGCACCATCCTATGAAATCCTGGGATTTATAGTTTGTTGTTGCACCAGACTTGTGTGACAGAAAAGGCTAAATATCTCAAAAAACTACAAACCTCAGAATTCCATAGCATTGAGCCCTGGCAGTTAAAAAGGTGTCAAACTGCATTCATTCTGCAGTGTAGATGCAGCCTAGGAGGAAGAAGCATATGTTGGTCTCTCTCATTTTCTTTCTATTCTGCCCATCACTTTTCATGATATTTCTATGTGTCTCCCAACACTTTCTCCCCCTCGCCAAAGAAATTTAAACCCATAATTTATTGGACTATTGTTCCATTATGTTTTTGAAAAGCTTAGACACTGCCTTAGATTTCATGTTGGGAGAAAGATGAGATATAAATAAAATAAATAAATAAATGCTAGCTTTTTAAATTTTTGGATTGCTTTAAATTCAGTACAGCTAAATTTTGAGTAGACATGCATAAAACAAATTGATGTGTTGATATTGCCTAGGTGGTTCCTATTTACTTAACATGGTTCCTATTTTGATATTTCCACAGTCATTTGCTGAGAGGTAGCAATGGCCCAAGTTGTGGTGAAATGGTGAAATAAATGACCAAGAAAGATTTGAAGCCTGTGTTTTAAGCATTATACCAGTTTTGTTAGAATTATAGTTCTGAATTTTATAGAGTTCTGAATGTTACAGAACAGTATACAGTTAATTATAAAAATGATACCAAGGCTTAAGTGTAGTGGTAGAAAAATGGAAAAATTAATGTGTTGAGACTGCATGGTTAGAATGCACATTAATTATAATAATCTGGATAATTATTGCTAAATTTGAGGAACTGGAATATGGCAATCCTTCCCCATACTGAGTCAGATGAATAGTCTATCTAAATCCAATACTGCCAACTCAGATTAACAGCAGTGTTATGAGCAGGACATTTTTTTTTCAAGACCTACCTAGAAATCCCTGATATTTTCTGGTGGTCTCCAATACAAGGATTAACCAGGTTTAACTCCGCTTTCTAACCAAAATCAAGTGAGACTGCATGGGTACAGAGTGGGTACAGTGGTTCAATCTTGTATGGATGTAAGTGGGTTTTGCTTTGCCATTATTCCACACACATTTTCAGGATTAATAAAATTCTGCTAACTTAGCCAAAACACCTTCTCTCCTCTCCTTCCTCTCTTTGAGGAAGCTGGGAAAAATGCTAAGAATTAAAACAGGTCCAGAAAAACAATAATTATAGTATAGTACAACTGTGGTCCTTTTTCATTTACATTGAGCCAAAGTAACCTCTAGCTGCCTAGAAATGCTTTCACTAGAGTTAGCACAGCAGGATAAACTTCCTTTGATCCAATTATTGCACAGCAAAAGCCCAAATATAAATCACCAACCCAATAATCCATTAATGCTTTTGCTTACACACACATTCTCTTAATGGATGGTCCTTCAAATAAAGGAAGGTTGATTCTGTAGGCAGGAAGAATGGCAGAGACCAGCATTTTTTTCCTTCAGCAATATTACTATAACAGCCATTTGTGGTCTAAAATCTCCCCTCACTTTTTCCTTCAAGGCTTTTTTCATTATCATGAAGGAAATATGGTAACAATTTTATTTATTTTTAAAAGGTTATGGATCAATATATAATAGAATCCAGATGCTACTTTGGACAGAATAACCTGCTGGACAAGCTCTATCTCCTTATAGTATATTTACTGAAACTGAAACCCCATGGGACAGCAATTATTTCTGTTAAAGCTCAAACAATAGACAATTATTATTATAATTCTAAAAATCTGTTCTTTCAAACCCAATTTTATACTAACAACAACTGTCGTTGGAATGGCTAAGCAAGAGATCTATTAATTCATTTGAAGTGTAGCTAATCCTGCTTTTTGCTGAAAGGGACTTCCAAATTACTTTAAAGATCAAGAATAAGACTAGTCCTATCTTCAGGCTTGCAGTATAAAAGATATGACACAAAAGGAAAAGGTGGGAGGGAAGATAAATGTACAGTATGTGCATATTTAGTACTAGCTCTTAGCTACAAAGTTCTTATTATGACCTGCTCCAGTGCATAGAATTTAAGGAGGGAAGGCACTACAAACTGCTAGTCTCAGCCCAGTTGACAGAATGCACTGAGCTAATACAGTGGTTCTGCTTCCCTTTTCTTCCTCCTTTCACTACAGCCTGATGGAATGCTGTTGTTGAGGCCCCAGACAGTTGTAGTACTAGGATTCCACTTTAATTGCCATGACACCATTGTATGGAATCCTGAGATTTACAGTTTAGGGAAGGATACTTAAAATTCTCAGGCAGAGAACTCTAGTGCCTTATGTCTCCAGAGCAGCTAACATGGTATCATGGTGCTATAATTGTTTAGCGTGAAAGGACCCTAGCTGATACTTGATGGAGAAAGAAGCCTTATGGAGGTGGCCTCTTGGTGGGATTGATGCAGTGGCCCTGCCTTTGATGGGACTGATGGGGAGACTCTGCAGATGGAGTAGTTCTACCCAGATTTACAATCCCATCATAGCAGGTAGAGTGGAATCATAGCACCATGAGGGCACAGGTAAGATGGAGGCAGGAAACTGATGGTGGCTTCTTGGAGAATTTGATGGGCTTTATTCCCTATAGCAGCATTGCCCTTCCTCATTACTCAAAGAGGCCAGAAGGGGACAGTCTGGCTGGGTAAATGGAAGTGTGTAATTGCTTTCTCCAGAAAAGCATGGTTTCATCATACCTAAAGGAAGCAATTGTAAGACCTTTCTTAATTATAGCCTCTCTAGATCCCACACTGCAGGATAATAAATAAATACATGAATAAAAATATCAGCCAGATTCCAGTATTCCAGTTTTGAAAGGTACTGTTGTGTGTGGTGGCTTCCAAGCTTCAGGAATTCCTGGATGAAATAGATTATCTGGATCCATTTCAATCTGTCTTTGGGCCTGGTAATGGGACAGAAATGGCCTTGGCTGCCTGGGAGTATGACATTTGCTGCGAATTGGACAAAGGCAGTGTGTTCCTGTTGGCTCTGCTGGATGTCTCAGGAGCGTTCAATACCTTCTGGGTATTCTTTTGGGCTACCTCTCTGGGATCAGACATGGATACACTATTTTATACTGGCTCCATTCCCTCCTGGAAGGGCAAACCCAGAAGATGGTGCTGGGAGACTCCTGTTTTGCCGCCCATGATATTTTAACATGTACATGAAACTGCTGAGAAAGGCTGCCCAGAATTTGAGGGTCAAATATCACCTGTATGCTGATGTTACAAGCTCTATTCTTTCCCACCTGACTTTTATGGTGCTATATCTTTTTTACTCTGTTTTAAAGTAAGATGTTAATTGGTTTTAATTTTGCTGTTATTTAACACTGCTTTACTCTTGATTTTATATGTTTTTAACTATATGTATTTTATTGCTTTGTTTGTTTGTTTTTTGTAAGCTGCCTCGAGTCCCAGCCTGGGAGAATGTCAGGATAGAAATGATTAATCCATTATGGATGATTATCATTTCACCTCATTCAACCTTTATCTGACCTATTGTGGCACCATATTTTTAGTTTTATGTCCATGAGAACTTTTTTATAGTGTACAGTTCAAATATTGAATGGCATTTGGGAAGGACCCAATGCAGAATTTGAAAAAAGTTTGTAAGGTCTCCAGATTTGTCACTGTTATCCCCTGGAAGGGGAAAGAAAGAAAGAAATAATGTTTTGTACTTATTAGGGATTTTTTTTAAAATTAAAGCAATCCATACAATTAGGGAGGGAGTTGTTTGTTGTTGTATGCTTCCAAGTCATTTTTGATTTGGGGTGACCCTAAGGCAAACCTATCATAGGGTTTTCTTGGCATTTTTACCATGTTTACCTTTACTACCCTCTGAGATTGCGAGAATGCTACTTGCCCAAACTCACCCAGTAGGTTTTTATGCTCAAACAGGGAACTGAACCCTGATCTCCAGTCATAATGCAATGCTCAAACCACTACACCACACTGGGTGTCAGGGCAGGAGATGCCCCTCAACAAAAATGCCTTCTATGCAAACTAGTATAACTAAACAAGAATTGGTTTAGGGATCCTGAAAGGTAAAGGCCAAAGTGAAATAATAAATCAGGCATGAGAAATCCAATTCTGCTGCAGTATTCCAGTAACAATATCCCTGAAATATAAATGCTTATGCCATTAGACTGACCACAAATATCTCTCCAGCTTAAACATTCAGAGAAATGGATTACAGTCTCCATCTCGGAAACGTTTTCTGCAGTAGTAGTGGCAGATTTGCAGTAGCAGCCATGAGTCAACTGCAATTAGACATTCTTGCTCTGTAAAGAGAAAATGATTTCATCACTTTCTGTCTGCTGGAAAGGTTTATGAAACATAATCTTTTGGCAACATTTACTCTCCACACTCCTTTTCCCTTATCTTTTCTCATCATTAGAATGGGAAGTATCTCAACAGAGAAGAGGGGTATCCATCAGTACTCCACTACAAACTAGTCCTATTGGTTTCATTGTGAGGACAGGCCCAAACCTGGAAGGTACTTTTTGGACCTATTGTTCCTAGAAATGTCTAGGTGAGATGACCACTGTCTGGGCAATTCTTGGGAGTCAGGATCCAAAAGATAACTTTTAAAAACTTTTTAAAAATAACAAATTCACAGAGTCTATATTATTCTGGAGACTGTAGTCCAAAAAGTAACATTTCCAAGCTTGGAGAAAGTGAACACATTGAGGGATTCTGGGAACTGTAGCCAAAAGTAATTTTTCCGTATTCAGTTATAGTGAGAAGTGGGATCATTCTTTTTGGTCCTGTTTTCATCCACCCTTCTTGCCCTAGCCATGTCCCTCAGCTCCTGCAGAGGAAGGTTAGATTGACATATATGCACATATACAACAGTACAGAGTAATTCAAAACAAACTGAGAAAAACCAAATAAGAACAGCTTTACTGGCATAGAAAACTGTTTAACTATGATCCACATAATCCTTCATTAATGTTGGCTGGTGCTGGTGGAAGATGGAATCCAGCAACACAGGGCAAGACATGTTTGCACAACTCTGGCATGAGCTCTTCCCCAAGAGTTGGATTCTCAGCTGTATTTGTGGGAAGAGGTCATCTTGGATGACATACCTATGCCTTTTGGGGATGGAAGAAAAAATTGTCACAGCAGCAACTGTGCCACTGGCTATTAAACTTTATTTCTGACAATCAGTAATAATTTTGTCACACAATGCAGGGAAGGGCAGCATTCAAAGTGCTGGTTGTGACCCATTCTATGCAGTTCTATGCAGCTTGGATCCAGACTACTGTGTCTAGATCAAGGGAAGTAATAGTGCCTCTCTATTCTGCTTTGGTCAGGCCTCACCTGGAATGCTGTGGCCATTTCTGGGCACCACAATTCAAAAGATGTCCGCAAGCTGCAGCATGTCCAAAGGAGGGTGACTAAAATGGTGAAGGGTCTAGAAACCATGTCCTGTGAGGAGCAACTTAGGGAGTGGGGTATGTTTAGCCTAGAGAAGAGAAGGTTAAGAGGGTGATATGATAGCCCTGTTCAAATATTTAAAGGGATGTCATATTGAGGGTGGAGCAAGCTTGTTTTCTGCTATTCCAGAGAACAGGACACAGAAAAATGGATGCAAGGTACAGCAAAAGAGATTCCAGCTCAGCATTAGGAGGAACTTCCTAACAGTAATAGCTGCTCAACAGTGAAAGACACTGCCCCAGAGAGTGGTGGTGTATCCTTCCTTGGAGGTCTTTAAAGAGAGGCTGGATGGCCATCTGTCAGGGATGCTTTGATTTGGAGTTCCTGCATGGCAGGGGGTTGGGCTGGATGGCCCTTGTGGTCTCTTCCAACTCTATGATTCTATGATCTTAAAAATTATATCAACTTCAAAAGCCATGATGGTGTAATGGTTTGAGTCTTGGATAATTCTGGAGACCAGCATGTGATTCTTCCCTTGGCCATGGAAACCCACTGGATGAATTTAGGTAAGTCACACTCTCTCAACCCCAGAAAAACCATCATAGGTTTGTGTTAGAGTCACCATAAGTCGGAAATAACAAAGGTACACAAGAACAAATATAAACATCTGAGATTTGAGATCTTTATGGTAAGGCTGTCAAACCATTGCCACAGGCATGTTTAGTGAACTACACAGGAGAGAGCAGGGATGTAGCCATGAGGGGGCAAATTGTGGACATCATCTCCAGAGAAGGCATTAGAAAAGGCAGTATTACTAGGAATGGTGGAAGGCTGTAGAAACAGAGGAACACCACATGCCAGCTGGTTAAACTCAATCAGCGAAATCATGGGCCTGAACCTGCAGGAGCTCAGCAGAGTGGTTGAAAATAGGGGGTCTTGGAGAGGTCTCATCCACAAGGTTGCCATGACATGCGGTCTACTCAAAGGCAATTGAACTAAGAACAACTCCAAATATATAGCTTTGCAATAGCTAAACTTCAGTGGAAACATTTATAAACACGATTTTGGCATCCCTGATGACACAGTGGTTAAATGTCAATACTGCAGCCACAAGGTTGTGAGTTCGATCCCAGTCAGGGCTCCAAGGTCCACTCAGCCTTCCATCCTTTTGTAGATTAGTAAAATGAGTACCCAGCTTGTTGCCCGCTCTGTAACATCACCTCTGTGAGATGGTCTTCTTGTTGGTGATTCCTGGGCTGTAGAACTATCTCCCACGAGAGACTGAGCTGGCCTCCTCTCTCTTCTCTCCTTTCATCTCCTGTTGGTGGCAGGCAAAGGCCATTCTATTTGGGCAAGCTTTTGGCTCTAAACTGGTTGCTGTAAAAGTATTTTTTTAAAAAAAATGAGAGGGTTGCCATGCATTTATTTCTATTGTTTACATGTTAAGTTCACATGTTAAATTGTTAAATGCATTTAAATTGTTTTAAATTAGTGTTTTGTTTAATAGGATAATTTATTTAATGGGTCTTTAAACTGTTCATTACATTATGGAATTTACCACATGGGAGGCTTACCTTGTGTAAATTGCCATTAAATCATGCAAAGTCATGCAAAACTCATGATTGGCATTAACACTGATATGTGCTTCTTCCGTCTGTAAAGCATCATGGAGACATCCCCAGTCACACTCTCTCAGCCTCAGGCAATGGCAAACCTCCTCTGACCAAATCTTGCCAAGAAACCCCCATGATAGGTTTGCTTTAGGGTCACCATACATTGGAAATGATTTGAAGGCACAAAATAACAAATGTAAATATTACTATGATTGATTTTAGCTGTATTTTTTTTTAGTTTATGCTGTGACCTGTCTTTGGGCGGAAGGCATGATGTAAATTAAATAGTTAAATAAGGAAATCTGGATCTTCCCAACCACCTCAGAGGGAAGAATTTGGGAGAGACTGTAGTAGCATTTTTCTGGATGTTTCTCTTAATTCCCCTGGCCAGGTATTTCACCCAGTGCACAGAACATTTTAGTAATACAGCATGTGCTAAACTTTAGTAGCAGATGGAATTTCTGCTCTACCACTGTGATTATACAGTAAGCATTCCTAGTCTGCAACGCATAGCACACTCCATCCCAGGGAGCCAACAGCCATATGTCTGAGTCACTAAGAATGAAAATAAAGTAACAGATTCAGCTGGCCAAGAGCTGCGTGTTTGGAAAGTAGTAAAACCTACACATCAACACACTATTTCAGTGGTAGCCAATGCAAAGATTTGAGGTTAGGAGTGACTCGTAAAGCTTGGTTGAATTCCATGAAAGCTTGGTATAGTTTAGCTTCTGTGCTCAGGAAGACTTTTTGAAAAACTTAAATAATTCAAATTGAAAAGTATATATCTGGCAAACACAAATCCTTGCATGTTAGAATCATTATCTTTTTTATTATTGTTTGCAGGTAGCATGGCAGACATGGTGGATGGCAATGAAGATAGCTCAGCTGTGAAAATATCTGGGTGTCCTGAGGCAGCAGCCATAACAGAAGCCAGTGCTGTGTAGCAGTTAGAGAGATGGACTATGGACTGGAAGATAATTAAGTTTCAAGTCTCCTCTGAGCCATGGGGATTATTGGTTAACTATTGGCCATCCAGTTTCTGTTGGACTTACCTACCTCACAGGATCATTGTGAGAATAAAGTGGGGAGGATGAAGCCACATATGCTGCTTTCATATTGGAGGAAGGGGGGATAGAAATATAATTAAGAAATCCATCCATCACTTTATTTATATCATGCCTTTCTCCCATACTAGGACACAAGATAGCTTACGAAAGACAGAAAGTGACAGAAACACATACAATTAAAACATCCAAAACTGAGATTAAAATACTACTAAAAACAGAATTGAAACCATTTAAACTTAGTTAAAAACAAAGATAAAAAACAGTAGAGCACCATAAAAGGTTTTTCTCTTGTTAAAAAAAAATCTGTTCCCAAAGACTTGCTGGAAAATAAAAGATTTAACTTGTCACAGAAAAGACAAAGAAGGAGGAGCCAAGATGTGGGAGCAACTACCGAGAACATCTTCTCTTGTGTTTCTCCCAACTCTATATGTTAAGGCAGTGGAACTGGGGAGAAGTGTCTCCACTGTAGATCTCAGAGCATTGGCAAACTCATACAGGAAGACATGGTCCTTCAGACAGGCTGAACCAGAACTATACAGTATAGGGCTTTATCAGTCATAACCAGCACTTTGAATTGTACGCAGCCAGTGGAGTTGTGTGTTCCTTAGATCCTTCTCTGGTAACCTATCTGGCTGCAGTTCTTTGAGCCAGCTGAAGTCAGGGATGCTTTGATTCTGTATTCCTACATGCCAGAGGGATGGACTGGAAGGCCAATGAGGTCTCTTCCAACTTTATGATTCTATGGGGCTTTCTAGATTGGCAGGAAAGTGTGACATGAAGTTGCCTTTTCCTTAATGCTTAGCAGCTGCACCACAGCCTATAGATGGAGCTGCGCTGTTCCGCAGTTTTTAAAAAAGAAGCTGGGAAAACCAGCACCTTTTTAAAGGCGCTTCTTCTCCCTTAAAACGCAAAAAAAAAAAAAAAAAAAAAAAAAAAAAAGCATTTTCATGGCACACTTTCCGTTTTTCTCATCTAAAGGCTAGAGTTTCATGCAGCAATGAACACACTTCTTTTTGCCAATCTAGAAAGCCCCATAGGTTCTAAATTTTGAAACAAAGGCAGCCCCACATAGAGTACATTACTGTAATCCAAGGATGTAACTAAGACTTGTGTCACTGTAATCAAGTCAGCAACCCCAAGGAATGGGTGCAGCTAGCATAGAATCATAGAATCACAGTCCAACCCCCTGCCATGCAGGAACTCTCCATCAAAGCATCCCCGACAGATGGCCATCCAGCCTCTGCTTAAAGACCTCTAAGGAAGGAGACTCCACTACACTCCAAGGGAGTGTGTTCCACTGTCGAACAGCCCTTACTGTCAGTAAGTTCCTCCTAATGTTGAGGTGGAATCTCTTTTCCTGGAGCTTGCATCCATTGTTCCGGGTCCTGTTCTCTGGAGCAGCAGAAAACAAGCTTGCTCCCTCCACAATGTGACATCCCTTCAAGTATTTAAACAGGGCTATCATATCACCTCTTAACCTTCTCTTTGATAGGCTAAACATTCCCAGCTCCCTAAGTCATTCCTTGTAGGGCATGGTTTCCAGACCCTTCACCATTTTAGTCACCCTCCTTTGGACCCGCTCCAGTTTCTCCACATCTTTTTTGAATTGTGGTGCCCAGAACTGGACACAGTATTCCAGGTGAGGCCTGATCAAAGCAGAATAGAGTGGCACTATTACTTCCCTTGATCTAGACACTATACTTCTATTGATGCAGCCTAAAATTGCATTGGCCTTTTTAGCTGCTGCATCGCACTGTTGACTCATGTTCAACTTGTGGTCCACTTGGACTCCAAGATCCTTTTCACATGTTGAGATCCTTTTCACATGTTTCAAATGCACTTCTAGCCACAATAGAAACATGAGCATCTAGTGCTGAATCCAGTAATACAACCAAGTTGTTGACCTGTGTCTTCACAGAGGGAGTTGAATTAAGGTTGAATTCCTGTTCCCTGATCTGCCTTTTAATTGACCAGGAGCACCTCAATCTTGTCTGGATTAAGCTTCAACTTTTTCCCCACCTCATCCAGTCCATTATAGCTGCCAGGGACTGGTTCAGCTGGCAAAATTTCAGGAATAAACTCTTCGAGAACACAGCTGCTTAGCTCCTCCAAAAGGATAGCCTCCTTGGAATTAGCTGGAAAAGAATAATAGAGCTGGGTGTCATCAGCATACTGGAGACAACTGACCCCAAACTCTGGGGAACCCCTTTCAGTGGCTTTATTTAAATGTTAATTAGCAAAGGATACAAAACAGACTAACAAAACAGTGGCCTGTAGACTAAAACTAAGAAGTTAAATAGGAGTCCCCTAGCACCACCTTCTGGATTCTCCCCTCCAGGAAGGAACGAGGCCACGACAATCAGTGCTTCCAGGTCCCATTCTAGCAAGGCAGTTCAGCTGGATACCATGGTCAATGGCCTTAAATGCTGTGGTAAAATCCAGCAGAACCCAGAGGGGCACAATCCCCTTATCTAGTTTCTTGCATAGGTCATCAACCAAGACAACCAAAGCAGTCTCCATCCCATAACTGGGCCTGAAGTGAGATTGAAATCCAACCAAATAATCAGTCTCAGCCAGAAACACCTAGAACTGGGAGTCCACCATATGCTTCAAAACTATGCCCAAAAATGGAGTATTAAAGACCAGTCATTAATTATCCCACAGAGTGGGGTCCAGGGAGGCCTTTTTAACAAGGGCCATCCAACTACCTCCTTTAGGCAGAATGGAATCACACATTGCTGGGTAGAGGCATTACTCAGGCATGATCAGCTTGAAACTATTATACATATACAGAACTACACACAGGCAGGCATTAACAATCCTCTCTCTTTCTGTCCTGTGGAAGAATAGTCCATTGCCCCCTTTGGTGTCACCACTTCAGTGGTGAACCCACCAGTGGCACATGCATTGGAGCCCAGTTTACATTCCCCCTGCCCAGGGAAGTAACACAGTCCAGCTGGGGGTGGTTGGTGGCTCCTGCTGTGACTGCAAGCTTAGGGCCTTAGTCTTGTGAAGCGGTAGCAAGTAAGCACTGACAGATGATTCAGGAGGCTTACTGGTAAAGCAAAGAACAGCAAGCAAGTAAGCTCTCCGCATTTAACTTTGAGGTTGTTCTTAGACATTCTTCAAAAGGATGCTGCCAATGGTGGACTAATAACAACAACAATAATTTTTATTTCTAGCCCGCTCCTCTGAGCAAGCAATTGGGGCGGGTTACAACAGAGGGGATTATACACATAATAACAATATACATGAATTAAAAAATAAATGGAAATGCATTAAGCAATAACAATAAAATCAGATAGCAATTAACAATAATAATAACTAGCAAAATACATAACAGTTATAGCAACAAAAATACATAGTAATTTAAGTAACAGTAAAATTAGCAAAGCAAAATACATAACAATTAACAAAGCAAAAAATACATAGCAGTTATAGCAACAACAACAAAATACATAGTAATTATAACAAAAAATAACCCCCAAAAATAAAATTAACAAACCAAAATACATAACAATTAACATACCAAAACAAGTAAAAAGAAAATAATCCCCATTCCCAACTCCCATCCCAATCCTAGAAACAATATGAACCATACACAATCTTAAAAAAAAAAAAAAAAAAAAAAGGAGGGGGAGACAAGACTCCATCTTAAGTTCAGGAGCCAAGGCATGGGAGGAGCCCAGGTAGAAGAAGGGCAAACAAACACTCTCCCAGCCGGTCTTTACTGGCAGATGTTGGAAAGGAGGAAAAGAATCATAGAATCATAGAATCATAGAGTTGGAAGAGACCAGTTAAAGAGATCTCAAACTGGACCATTTTTCCAGCGTGTTATGTACTTCAGTGATAATAACAGTGAAATAAGCAAAACCTTCTTCCATGTATACTAGGGATGATGTATATACTTAGAATCATAGAATCATAGAAATTTAGAGTTGGAAGAGACCACAAGGGCCATCTAGTCCAACCCCCTGCCATGCAGGACCTCCAAATCAAAGCATCCCTGACAGATGGCCATCCAGCCTCTGTTTAAAGGCCTCCAAGGAAGGAGACTCCACTATGCTCCGAGGGAGTGTGTTCCACTGTCGAACAGCCCTTACTGTCAGGAAGTTCCTCCTAATGTTGAGGTGGAATCTCTTTTCCTCCAATTTATATCCATTATTCCGCGTCCTAGTCTCTGCAGCAGCAGAAAACAAGCTTGCTCCCTCCTCAATATGACATCCCTTCAAATATTTAAACAGGGCTATCATATCACCTCTTAACCTTCTCTTCTCCAGGCTAAACATCCCCAGTTTCCTAAGGCGTTCTTCATAGGGCAAGGTTTCCAGACCCTTCACCATCTTAGTTGCCCTCCTTTGGACCCGCTCCAGTTTCTCCACATCTTTTTTGAATTGTGGTGCCCAGAACTGGACACAGTATTCCAGGTGGGGCCTGACCAAAGCAGAATAGAGTGACACTATTACTTCCCTTGATCTAGACACTATACTTCTATTGATGCAGCCTAAAATTGCATTGGCCTTTTTAGCTGCCGCATCGCACTGTTGACTCATGTTCAGCTTATGGTCTACTTGGACTCCTAGATCCCTTTCACATGTAGTTTCATTCAGCCAAGTGTCCCCCATCCTATATCTGTGCATTTCATTTTTCCTCCCTAAGTGCAGAACCTTACATTTCTCTGTGTTGAATTTCACCTTGTTAGCATTGGCCCAGCTTTCTAGTATATTCAGGTCATTTTGAATTTTGATCCTGTCCTCTGGGGCATTAGCTACTCCTCCTAGTTTAGTGTCATCTGCAAATTTGATAAGTATGCCCCCAATTCTGTCATCCTAATCATTAATAAAGATGTTGAATAGCATTGGGCCCAGGACAGAACCCTGTGGGACCCCACTGGTCACTTCTCTCCAGGATGAAAAGGAGCCATTGTTGAGCACCCTTTGAGTTCGGCCAGTCAACCAATTACAAATCCATGTAACAGTTACCTTGTCTATCCCACATTTTGCAAGCTTGTTTGCAAGAATGTCATGGGGAACCTTGTCAAAGGCCTTACTGAAATCGAGGTAAATTATATCCACAGCATTCCCTTCATCTACCAAGCTGGTAATTTTATCAAAAAAAGAGATCAGGTTCGTTTGGCATGACCTGTTTCTCTGAAACCCATGTTGGCTTTTTGTGATTATGATATTGGCTTCTAAATGTTCACAGACTCTCTGCTTAATTATCTGCTCTAGAATCTTTCCTGGTATTGATGTCAGACTAACTGGACGATAATTGTTGGGATCCTCTTTTTTTCCCTTTTTGAAGATGGGGACAACGTTTGCCCTCCTCCAGTCTTCTGGGACTTCTCCTGTTCTCCAGGAGTTCTCAAAGATTATTGCCAATGGCTCCGATATCACCTTTGCCAGTTCTTTTAATACCCTTGGATGTAGTTCATCTGGTCCTGGAGATCTGTATTCATTTAGAGTAACCAGGTATTCCTGTACTGTCTCTTTACTTATTCTGTGCTGAAATTCCCCCACTCTGTCCCCTTCTTCACTGTCCTCAGGTTGAGCACCTTTTGCCTTTTCTGAGAAGACTGAAGCAAAGAAGGTGTTGAGTAATTCTGCCTTTTCTCTGTCCCCTGTTAGTATTTTGCCATCTTCTGCACGCAGTGGTCCTACCATTTCCTTCTTCTTCCTTTTGCTGCGGACATATCCAAAAAAGCCCTTTTTATTGTTCTTAACCTCTCTAGCAAGCCTGAGTTCATTTTGCGCTTTAGCTTTTCTGACTTTATCCCTACATGTGCTGGCTATTTGTTTGAATTCCTCTTTGGTGATTTCCCCATTTTTCCATTTTTTTATACATGTTCCGTTTAAAACTTAGCTCAGTTGTAAGTTCCTTAGTCATCCATACTGGTTTCTTGAGACATCTCCCATTTTTCTTCCTCATTGGGACTGTCTGAAATTGTGCTTTCAGTATCTCCCTTTTGAGGAACTCCCATCCATCTTGAACTCCCTTCTCTTTTAGTATTCTTGACCATGGGATCACCCCCAGTATTTCTCTAAGTTTATTGAAATCAGCTCTCCTAAAGTCTAGAATGCATGTCTGACTATGCCTAGCTTCATCTTTCCACTGTATAGCAAAGTCCAGGAGGACATGGTCACTTCCACCTAAGGATCCCACCACTTTCACCCCATCAACTAGGTCTTCCCTGTTGGTTAAGATAAGATCTAAGATGGCTGATCCCCTTGTTGCTTCTTCCACCTTTTGGACAATGAAATTGTCTTCCAGGCAAGTGAGGAATTTGCTAGACCTTGAGGATTTGGCTGAGTTTGACATCCAGCAAATATCAGGATAGTTGAAGTCCCCCATCACTACTACATCTCTCCTTTCTGAGTGTGTGATTATCTGTTCTAGAAAGGCATCATCCAATTCCTCTGCCTGAGTTGGGGGTCTGTAGTAGACTCCCACAGTAACATCCCTGTTGTTTCCCTCTCCTTTAAATTTTATCCAGATGCTCTCCACCTGGCTTCCAGTATTGACTTCCTGGATCTATTCCTCCTCCTTAAGTCCAGGAGCCCAGGTAGAAGGAGGGCAAACAAACACTCTGTCAGCCGGTCTTCACTGGCAGATATTGGAAAGGAGGGAAAGAGGGCCATTCCTCCTCCTTAAGTCCAGGAGCCCAGGTAGAAGGAGGGCAAACAAACACTCTCTCAGCTGGTCTTCACTGGCAGATGTTGGAGGGGAGGGAAAGAGGGCCATTCCTCCTCCTTAAGTCTTAGAGACAAGGCATGGGAGGAGCCCAGGTAGAAGGAAGGCAAACAAACACTCTCTCAGCCGGTTTTCACTGGCAGATGTTGGAAAATAACTTGCAAGCAAATGAAACTTTTTACCTACTTGTGTTTTTAGTTGTTTTACTTTTTAATCCTGTAAACCACTTTAGGTCCCAGCTTTGGGGAAGAGTGGGGCAAAGTTACAGAGAAAGAAAGATAGCTTTTTAAAATGCAGTGCTATTGTGTGACTACACAGAGCCTGTAGGCCATCCTTTCTCTGCCTTTGGTGTAAATGTGCAACCATGATAGAATCAGCTCTTTTCTCTGTGTTCTGGGAAATGCTGGATGGAAGTTATAGCTTCCTACTTAATGCCATATTGTGATTTCAAAATAATCTGGAACAATCTTACATCATTTTTCATTAAATTTTATAGGGATGGTGACATTATGTAGAATGAGTTATTTTCCTTGGTTTGGGGATAGAACTGAATATGATCTGTCTCATCTTCTTTGAAACCTTTAAAAAGGCAAATCCTAACTTAATCCTCTTTTATTGATATGGCATTTTCCCAGCATTGAGTATTCAGATATCTGGATTCTTCTTATCTCCAGAGACCTAGGAGAACACATCTTCTGATTTAGTTATAATAAACTAAAATTAGACCATTGTGCTTGATCTTAACCAGGTCTATAAAAATAAATTGTATGGAAGCTGCTTTCATTTTGATGGCCACAACAATCCAAAGCCTCTGACAACCATCCTTGAATTTCAATCTTATTTAAAGATAAGAAGACATGAGTCTTTTAAAAAGAAAAGAAAAGGGCAAATCAAGGGAAAAGGCCAGATGAATAAAGAAGAGTGAGGTTGGTGGTGTGTGGGAAAACAAAAGGAACTGCAGAACATGATTATTTCTCTCTGCTTCTATGCAAAGCAAGATTGCAATTTGAAAATATGTTGGTCTTTTGTGCTTCAATTTTTTCTCTCCATTATTTCACTGAAGATTATATAGTGACAAAATTTCAAAGGCTTTCACAAATGAGTATCCACACTTTTAGATAAGAAAAAAAAAGCAAGATTCTGATAATAGTTGCATGTACACTGTTGTCACTTATTCTGTATGGGTAAGGCAACAGCTTTTTTTTTATGTACATCCCACTCTTATGTACATAAGATATATGTGATGTGGAGTGTCTATGCAAATATGCAAAGCCACAAATCTGTTCCATTCAAAATGAGGTTGAGAATCAATACTTGTTCCAGTTCTACCCCCATAAATATGGTAGTTATTATAATATCTAAAATTTGTTTTTAAATCCAATTTTTACTTTCTTAAAGTTACGATTTGTACTACTTAAAGAAAAATTCACCTGGCTGCTGGCTTGTGGTACAAAAAAAAACCCCCTTACACAGTGTCTACACAACCATCACCAACGCTTGGAATGCTATTTTTAACTGGAGTTTGTTTCAATTACTCCTTAAAGAGTTTGAAAAGTAACTTGTTGCTGCTATTAGCTCTGGAAAGGTGACCTGTGCTGTCTGTAGATACTTTTTCATTATTTTATGTTACTTTTTTGAGAGGGAAAAACCCTTAGTATTGATAAAAAGAAGAGGATAAAGCATGGAAAAGTCCTGTTAAAATGCTTCCAAAATATTCCTTGACAAATAACCTCGAAAAGTAATTAGAAACCATTATTCATTAGTATTTTGCTGTTGCTGTGTGCTTTCAAGTAGTTTTCAACTTATGGCAACCCTGAGGTGAACCTATCATGGGATTTACTTGACAAAACTTGTTCAGAGGAGGCTTGCCATTGCCTTCCTCTGAGGGTGAGAGCATGTGACTTGCCCAAGCTCACACAGTGGGTTCCATGGCTCAGTGGGGAACCGAAACCCTAGTCAACAGAGTTGTAGTTCAACACACAAACCACTACACCATGTTGGCTCACCAGTAAAATAACTTTACTGTTATTTCTAAGATTACTTTTGTAATCTAACTGCACCACACTCTTGTTTGCCAAGAAATGGTTTCAGATAACTGATTACTTCTAAACTTCTAAACTCTGGTGATCACCACTTCAACATACACATCAAAGCATTATACAGCAGCATGAGACAGTACTTGAGTGAGAACCACACAATGTTGCTTTTTTCATCAATTAATGATGAAACATGGGAAGTATAAAAATAATGAAAAGATACAGTTAAACCACAAAAAGAATTAAGTTATAGTTTTAGCTTCTAATGTAGTATAGTCAGCCCTCCACATCCATGGATTCTGCATCCATGGATTCAACCATCCACAGTTTGAAAATATTTCACACACACAAAATCCAAAAAGCAAACCTTGTTTTTTCTCATTTTATGTGAGGAACACCATTTTATGACACAGTCCTCCCCTTTTTTTGTAGGGGATCCATTCCTGACCCCCCCCCCCCCCCGAAAATGGAAAACTGAACATATTCAAGTCCTACTGGCTTGAATGGGGGCACACTCCCATGGGACATGCAGGTGTGCACTGCAAGGGCATCACCCATTTTAACTCCCTCTGTTGCCCCCTGTGGATATTCAAGGGGTGCAGATCCCAAGTCCATGAGAACAGAGGCAGGGCTGTAATGGGAATTGGTCATCAATGGATTTAACTTGCAGTCACCTACAAGTTCAAAAATTAACTGCTTAAAACATCCAACACACAAACACCATCATGCTAAGCTAGAGAACCATGGCACCACCTGGAAACTGATGAAGATGGTTGCCCATGTTTTGAAACAGGGAAAGGGGACAATTTCCTCCAGGCCCCCTTGTGGATTACACCCCCCAAGCAAAGCAAAATACTACTACTTTTCTTCAAAGTCTTTGCCAAAATGGCAGCCAGAAGTGGCATTCTGTCATTTTGAGAGGATCTCTGACAAAAAGCATGGAGAGTTCTGGAGGAAGTGAGGGGTTTTGTATATTTTGGTGCACTAAGGATTACTTCTTAGTGGATTTGCATGGAACTGAGTGCATTTTACAGACTACGAAGGGATGTGCTAGGACTTGCTTCTGAGTAGACATAGATAGAACTGAGCACATTTTCAGCACCCGGATAGGTGCCCTGGGAGTAGACTTGAACAAAATTGAGTTGTGCATTGTACAGTTGATTGGAAAATGTACAAATTTGTGAGATTGCCCCCAAGTCTGAGCTTTGGTTGTAAGTACTAGTTATGTTCAAAGGTGTACCCACAATTTGTATGAAACAGTGGCAACAACTAGCAGATGTGACAAATACTTCTAACATGTTCAAGATTTCCATGGCTCATGTTCAGAGTTTCTTCAGAAAACCAATGAGTGTGGAAGAGGCTCCTTCAAGGCACATAGTTTGAAAACCACCAACTTAGCCACAGAAATATTTGGATCTTAGTGATTCATTTATACACAATTTCTGCCAATTTAAAAAACAAAAACATCTGCATTGACTTTTCCTGAAAAATTATGCAAGCAGAAAGTAAAAACAAAGCAAGAACAGCAAAATTCATTTGCAGAATTCTTTTTGAGTACAGTGTTGTATTACAAGCATAGTTTAGTCATAATCTTTAAATTGGTTTTGGTGTAAAAATCCAAGTTATCAAGTGAGTTTATGAATTGCAGGCCAAAAATGTAGAGAAAACTGCATTTAAGTTGTGTTATGATAAGACTCCCTTGTAGTTTGCAGGAAAAGGTCGTCTTCAAAGACAACATTTCATTTCAAAAATAAGAGGTTTTATTTTGGATAAAGTCTCTGACTTGTGATTTCCATTCACATCATGAAGAGTTAAAATTGTTCTTTTACTTTTCTTACCTCTTCATTGTACAAACAGAAATTAAAGATGATTGAGCATCAGACAAAACTATTACTAAACAGTATTACTAAAATATTTTTCTTTCACGTTTAGTCAATCTTTCCCAATGTGTTCAGCATTTAGTTTTTCAGAGCTTTTAACAAGTTGAACAGATGCAATAGAGGCTGGGGTTTCTGTATTTTAGACCTAAATGTGGCGTGAGGAATGTAGTTTACTGGGTCCCAGAGTTGTGGTAGACCATGCAAGGCTAGAATCTCATTGTTGTTGGTTGGTTGGTTGTTGTTGTATGCCTTCAAGTTGTTTCTGACTTGTGGCAACCCTAAAAGGCAACCTTGACAAGATTGGTTTGGAAGGGGGTTGCCTTTCACTTCCTCTGAGCTGAGAGAGCATAACATGCTCAAAGTCACCTCATAGTTGAGCAGGGATTCAAAATCTGGTTTCTAGAGTCAAACAGCTTCATGCCACCTAAACAGTGTCTAAGCTGTTTACAACTGTAAGCTACTTGCCCCCAACAATCTGGGCACTCATTTTAGCAACCTTGGAAGGATGCAAACCTGAGTCAAGCTTGAGCCCTTTTGCAGGTATTGAACTCACAACCTTATGGCTTTGAGTGAGTGGCTGCAGTAAAGGCATTTAACCACTGCACCACCAGGCTCTTTGAGTCATAGCCCAATGCTCAAACCACCACACTATACTGGTTCTGTAGTACTCCATTATACCATAATGAAAAGAAACTTCTTCAGCCACAATTCATGCTTGAGGAGCTTTATGGAAACCTGTTTCCCTGCAGTTTTATAACTGTTTTCCAGACTTTGAGAGATTTGCAGGAGCCAAATCAGAAGCAGACATTCTCAACAGTGATTTTTTGGCACAGCCCCATTTTCAGAAAGAATCCCTTTCAGAGGTTCCCTCTTTCATTACCTTCTACATGTGGAGAAATGCAGTCAGAAAAGGAAAGCCTCCCTCTATCTGTGGTGTTTCAGGGTTCCAGTTCAAAGTGAGAACCCACAAAGCAGCTTTTTGGGGGAGCTTTCGGGCTATGTGGCCGTGTTCTAGAAGAGTTCCTTTCTGACGTTTCACCAGCATCTGTGGCTGGCATCTTCAGAGAATGATTCTGAAGATGCCAGCCACAGATGCTGGCAAAACATCAGAAAGGAACTCTTCTAAAACATGGCCACATAGCCTGAAAGCTCCAAAAAAACTATGGATGCCGGTCATGAAAGCCTTCGACTCCCCACAGAGCAGCCTTTTCATGTATGATGATTAAGGCTACATCTGCATTGCAGAAATAATCTGGTTCAATACATTTTAACTCTCATGCTATGGAATTCATGGAACAAACTACAGTTCCCTGAATTTCTTAACATTGAGCCATGGCACTTAAAGGTGTGAAACTGGATTATTCCTGCAGTGTGGGTGCAGCCAGTGAGAACACTCACCTCCTTGCAGGTTTCCTTTCTTTACATTATATAATGGCTGAATAGGACTAAGGTGTGTGCAGGACTTGTAGATGGACAGAGTAAAGTGTTTCTGTTTCTCCATCTGAAATATTGTCACCAGAACTTCTAGTCCCAAAGCTTCCTAAGCATAGGCAAAAATTGGCACTGAGGCTGGCTTCATTTGCCTCTTCACCCAGGCTTGGGGGACCTATTGACAACAACTTGG
This sequence comes from Urosaurus nigricauda, assembly GCA_034509955.1. NCBI lineage: Eukaryota > Metazoa > Chordata > Lepidosauria > Squamata > Phrynosomatidae > Urosaurus > Urosaurus nigricauda. The sequence goes on along the minus strand of JAOEGL010000001.1, from coordinate 350,028,611 downwards.
CTCTGAACTGTTCGGTTATCCCTCTTATTTTTTTTATTTAATGTTTTTATTTTGATGAATTACTATTATTGCCTTAAGAAGTGTTGATGTAGATGGGTTATAGATCTTTTACTATGAGAAATATATTAATAACAACAATAAAGGAAATTGTATTACCAGGAATTGTGGGAGTTCATGGTGGATTTACTGGTGGAAGAGATATGAGACTTACAGAATATTTATTTGTTTATCTATTTATCTATTTATTGAATTATTATGCTGCATTTCTCCCAGAGTGGGACCCAAGGCAGCCCTCAGATAAATAATGGAATACAGGTTTATTTAAAATAAGTCACATTGAGTTTATTGCTGTGAGAATCAGGGGGAAAAAAAACTAATTTAACCCAGATTTGGGGGGACAGGTGGGAAAAAGAAATCTAGTAATTTACAAAATAATCCAAGGTAATTATATTTATTTGGACTCATTTCAACCTGGTTTCAGGCCAAGGCACAGTATCGAAATGAGCCTTTCTTGCTCTCACTGATGACTTACTCCAATGAAAAGATGTGGATGGAAAGCTATCCCATTGACCTTCCTGGTTCAAGTCATTTTCAGCCCGACTTATACTACATTTACATGTTTTGAATTTGTTGTGGCTTTTAAATTTGTTTTATCTGTTGGCTTGTTTAATATGTTTTAATCTTGTTTAAATTAGTCTTGAATTTAATCTGAAAGTGTTTCTAATTGTGTATATTGCACATCATCCTAAGATCCCACAATAAAGAATGAGATATATATATATATATATATATATTTTAAATATACATGCATACACAAATACATACCCTACAAATGTTATTACTTTCAAAACCACAAAGAGGACTTTTTTTCTTGTTGTTTTATGATTGTGTTATAGTTAAGATGACTGTATGCTAATAATAAGGAAGGATTGTTATAGCCATTAAAACCTGCAGTGGATTGGGCATTGTTTCAACAAAGAAATACACTTCCTTTCTCCTCACAAATCAGCATCTTCTTTATTTGTTGTCCTCACTTTTATTTTATTCTCACTATGATTCCTAAGTTGGGTCAAACTTGCAACATGTTTGTGCACTAGTGTCTTTATAAAGCACAAGCTGTGATAGCTGTTTCATGAAAGGGAATGTGGATGAGTCTTGTAATCATGTAAAATTTCATTTTGGTCACTCCCACTAGTGCTTCTCTTTGTTATGCATTCTATTTATGTAGAGGATGATGCTTTTAGAAGGAATGTGCCATTATAGGTTAACATGTGTGCTGGTCACGCTGCCCTCTACGGAAAGGGACAGGCATGCTGCTGTTTTCCTGCCCTTAGGGAAATGCTGTTCTATCTATATATAAAGGTTGCTGAAGTTTGCAGGACAAATATAGTGACTACAAGAGACCTGAAGCCAAAGATTTGTCTGGTTGTTTTGAATCAATGCTTGAAATTCCTCACTACCTCCACTCCCACCATTTTTTTAAATACATAGGGAATGTAATGATTTCAATTTAGCTTTTAGTATATGTCATAAATAAATCCTTGCAACCAACTATAAGGTAAGTCAGTATTAGGAACTAGTATGATGTATTGGTTTAAGTGCTGGACTAGGACTCAGGAGACCAGACCTCAACCCCCTGCTCAGCCATAGAAACCCACTGGGTGACCTAGGGCAAGTCATAGACTCTCAGCCTAAGAGGACAGCAATGGCAAATCCACTGTGAAGATATTTTACAAAACAAACTCTGGTTCTCCATAAGTCAGAAGCAACTTGAAGGCAAACAACAACAAAAGCAACAACAGAAAGATCAATATTATCTCAAAACTGAGTTTTATCTCCATCCCCTGTCCCCTTGGGGATTGAGGTTGAGTGATGCATGCACAGTTTTATATAAAATCATAATGCAGAAAAGACTTGAACTGAGAGTTCCTGATTAGGAAGCTTTGCAAGCCCATAATTCAGCTAACACATCCCCCATGGGTATGATAGGAATCCTATGTTCTTTATTAGCAGTGTCAAAAATACAATCAGAACACAGGGGTATTTGGTCAACCACCAATCATAGTGTCAATAATAATAATAATAATAATAATAATAAATCTTTATTTCTAGCTCGCTCCTCTGTAGAGCACAATCGGAGCGGGGTACAGCAAATTAAAACATACAGATTAAAATACTTCGTCAACCCATTCCCAACCACCCATTCTTAAAAATAAATTAAATTAGCAATACAGTGGTCCCCTGGCTTACGAATCCCCCGGGTTGCGAAAACCCCGGGATCCGAAAGCCGCCGGACCGCTACAATATCCCCTGGGATCCGAAAGATCCCCCGGGATACGAATAAAAAAACCGCACGGCCCCTTTAAATCGGCCGCGCGGTCCATCGAGTTTAGCGGTCCCCCGGGAAACGAAAGCTTCCGGGTTACGAAAGTATTCCCGGAACGGATTACTTTCGTAACCCGGGGGACGACTGTAGTTTAAAATCACAACAACATTAAAAACATAATACATCCTCATAGATCTTAGATGAGGGTAAAAATAGCACCAAGCAAGGGGTCAAAATAGGCCCCATTTCGGAGCCGGGATCTAGGAAGTTTCAGGGAAGGTCTTCCGGAAGAGATGCGTCTTCAGAGCTTTTTTTAAAGTAGTCAAGAGATGTTATAAGATGCATTTCATCTGGCAGTCCATTCCAAAGCTTGGGTGCAATAGCTGAAAAAGTCCTCTGGGAGGTCTGCGACAGCTGAGTTTTCACAGGCTGTAGTAGGTTCCTCCCAGAGGATCGGAGTTTGCGGGGGGGGGGTTCATACGGGGAGAGGCAGTCCCTAAGATAAGATGGACCCAAGCCATGTAGGGCTTTAAAGGTTAGGATCAATACCTTGTACTGCGCCCGGAAACTAATCGGCAGCCAGTGGAGAGCCTTGAGCACCGGTGTTATATGCTCTCTCCTTGATGTTCCAGTTACAAGCCTGGCTGCCATATTTTGGACCAGTTGAAGCTTGGTCAGGGAGTCCGTTAAGCAACGGGGTGGCCGGTAAACCAACAGAATCCCCAAACTGTCCCTGGTCTTCAGGCTAAGGTACACACACTCGATGTGGACTGTTTTCCGGACAGGTTTCCTAATCAGAGTTAGATTAATTTTATGGACTATAGCCACACCGCACACCGCCCACTTTCCCTTATCTGCTCACTGACTGTATAATCCGCTGGGAGAGCCTGTGCCCACGTAGCAGCGCTGGCATCTCCCAGCCAGGTCTCGGTGAAGCATGCCAGGTCGGCCTGTTCATCCATGGGTCTTACCTTTGGCCGACCTGACATTGCAGAGGAACAGATTAAGGGACTGTGGAACGGTTGGTGTGCTCTCCAACTTATCCTGGGAAACAGAGTGGACTGAAGAAGGGATAGATATCAAACATCAATCCCTTCTTCTTTTGTAACATGTCTCCACTCTGTTGCTGCCATACCTTCCCTGCCCCCACACAACCTCGATACCCACACCCTGGCTACACCCGGCTCCATTATCTGATGGTAGAGATAGATAATCCAGTCAAACTCCTGTCCCACTATAAGTAGATAGTGTCAAACAAATCAAAGACAGGTGTCCTATCTAAATGAGCCCCTTGCTGTAACATTAATACAAGGACTAAAACAACAACAACAACAACAACAACAACAACAAACAAAAAAACACAAAATATATGTTGCCACTAAAGTTCGTGGTCAGTAATAGTCCTCATGGCTGCCATTAGCATATATTGTCAATCAAGGGAGGAAGATTTAAAAAGCTGGATAAAGTCCGGGTGACTTCTCATGCAGCCCGCGTAGCGCCATTATTGGGGGAAGGGTGACTGAGGTGGGGCCTTTGTAGGCCCAGGATGGTCCGGACTACCTGCTCCCACCGCTCCGCCATGCTGTGCAGGCCAAGGACGCTGGGGCCTTCGGAGGCCAGATGGTGAGGCTTCTCCTCCTCTCGCCGCTTGCACGGCCTGGTGCTGGGGGGGAAGGTGGCTGAGGTGAGGCCTTTGTAGGCCCAGGATGGTCCGGCCTACCCGCTCCCACCACTCCGCCATCCCGTGCAGGCCAAGGGGGACGCTGGGGCCTTCGGAGGCCAGATGGTGAGGCTTCTCCTCCTCTCACCCCTCACGCGGCCTGGTGCTGGAGCAGACACTAAAGTTGGAAGTAGAGAGAGTGATGGAAAAGCAGTCTTTGAAGGCTCTTGCTGCTGCTAGCTCCTCCTCTTACCAGACACTAGAGTTGGAAGCAGAGGGAGTGATGGAAATAAACCAACTTTAGCCATATGGGTGTGTGTGTGTCTTCAAGTTGCCTGTCAAATTATGGTGACCCCCATAGACCCAAAAAGCAACATTTGGGAGGACACCTGGATGGGAAGGGGTAGAATTCAATACATTTATGGTAGACTAATGGTTTTTAGTCTATCATACATGTATTGAATTCTACCGCTTCCCATCCTGGTGCCCTCCAAATGGACCGACCATACTGACTGGATATGATGGGGGTTGCAATCCAACATACATGGAGTTTGGATTTTGCAATCCAAAATCAATGGGTTGCTTCTGAGGGGCAGTGTTGTTGGTTTTATTATTCACTACGCAGGAAAAAATAAATATAAAAGAAACCAAAAAATAAATATATTAGATAATCCTAGACACAATTGGTTTGGATTAAAAGGTAGTATTTAGCAAAGCTGGAATAAACTATTGTCACTAAATAATTGTGTGAGAATGGTACTCAGAAAGGTTTTGGTCTGCAGCTACATTGTCAACAGTAGGAAAATTCACTAGAAATCTGGACTTGCAAACTGTGACACAGATCACACTGAAGTGACTTGCTTTCTTGGAGGTGGTTGTTTCCCATGGTCTTGGGATCATTTGCAGAAGCTGGGTGTTGCAGCACACAGTTATGCTTATCTAGCATAAGCTAAAAACATTGATGACCCAGAAAAATCATACTCTGCACATGAGACTTTTGTTTATACTCAGGCATGGGCATATAATATAGGTTACGTGTTGAGATCAACAACTTTTATAACATAAAGCAGATGGCTGACAAATAGGGGTCTTTGGTAAAGATGGAAAGGATATTTTAAAATATTTTTTTTTAAAAAGATTTGAAAAATAGGTTTCTTGAGTATCTGGAAACCCTGGTGAGGAGAATGTGAGCTCAAGATTTATTCTGCACAAAAGTGCATGTAAGTCTTTTTACACAGAAAATAGCATTTATGCATAGAAAGCAAGTTTCCTGCACAGAAAAAAAAAAAAACATTTTATGTACAGAAAACCACATGCACTTTTTTGGCACAAAATAGATACTGAACTGCAAAGAATAACTGAAAACTGTTATTTTATTTATTTATTTGTTTGTTTATTTTACAATGACTTCCTAGTAGTGAGGTGAAACATGGTAAAATAATTCATTCTTGCCTGCAAGAGAAAACAAAATGTGAAGATCTACATCCCTAGTTTTTGTTGGCCCAAAGTTTAGAAGAATTACTGGGGCTAGGCCTCCTGGGAGTTCAGTCCCAGTTGGGGCATTCTAAGAGCTGTGGTACAAAAAGTAATTTCTCCAAGCTCTGCTTTAACCAGTGAGATTTCCAAGGACCAGGCTCCCAAAAAACCAGCTGTGGGTGAGCCTACCTGATGATAATTAGAGCTCTTATATTCTTTCTTGCAAGGGCCTTCCAAACCAGTGGCTCCCTTGTTTACATCTATGTGTGCATGTCACCACCCTGTTTAACGTAGTGTATGCATTAAAATATTTTGTTTTGTAGTGTGCATATTTAGTCTGTGTTTTATCTCTCATTTAAGGATATTTGGATTGTAATGTTCCCTCATTTAGACAGGGTCTCTTCTTCATTGTAGAGTACTAAAATTTTTAGAGTTTGTCCTCATTTTAGAGAAATGGTTGCAGTAGTGAGTGACTGTTGCTCAAACTGTCTCTTCCAAAGCATGCATGTCCAGAGAAATTATTGGGGCAATTAGTGACTGTTCCAACCATTTCTCCTGAAGTGTGGGCATCAGGAGAAATGATTGAGGCAGCAGTAGTCAAAGAGCTTTACCACTTACTGAAGCTGGATGCTCTGTGAATTTAGACACAGCAGCCGGCTTCAGTAAGCAGTTGGGGACTGCAATTGTGACTCTTTTCCTTCCTGAAGTTTGTGCTTTGGATGGAATTGTGTGTGTCCTCCCAAACCACCAACACAGACACAGACACACACCAGCCCTAGCCCCAGCCTCTCTACCAAACATTCCAAACACCTCCTCTCTCTAATCACTGCTTGAGGTTGGGCACACTCCTTGACAAACTATCATACCCTAAGCTCTAAACCACATCACTCCTTCCCTGCCAGGTCATTGAGCCAATATAACATTAGTCTTCCTACCCTGACAGTAACGGGAAGCCTGACTCTGCAGGAAGGAGGTACAGAATGGCAGCTTAGCCTGGTGACCCATACACTTTTCCTTTCATCTCTCTTCTATGGCCTAAATAAGAGGCTGAGAGTTTGAGCAGCATGTTGCTGAGCAGTGGGATTGTTCTGTGGAAGAGTTCCCATTACATGCAGGGATGAGTTCTCAAACCATTTAGGTCCACAAATTTATATGAACCTATCTTGTTCACAATCTCAAAAACAAAGACAGAGACAGTTTGCAGATGAAAATCTCTAAATTTACTAGCTCATGAAGTGTCTTGCACAATAAAAAAACATGTTTGAAAAATGCCCATGGGGGGGAAAAACATGTTAATCTGGAACATACACACATTGGATTAAATCCAATTTAGTCTCAGTTAGAACAGCTCCACTGAATTAACAGAAACATGGTAAGCCAATATTTGCATCATGAGTACTATGGATTCAATAGATCTACTCAAATTGGGAGTAACAATTGGATTTCATTCATATGGTTTAGTCTGGCTGGAGGGAATGCACATTTCAAACATGTGCAGGAAAAAATGTGTACGTTTTGTAAAAAGTGGTGGCCTCCTGGCTGCAGGGGTTCCTGGATGAAATGAATTGTCTAGATCCATTTCAATCAGGTTTCAGGTCTGGCTATGTACTAGAGAGAGCTTTGGTTGCCTTGGTAGATGGCCTACACCAGGAACTACACAGAGGGAATGTGTCTCCATTGGCTCTTCTGGACCTCTCAATGACTTTCAGTACCATGGACCATATCATTCTGGGCTACCTCACTGGACAGGACTTGGGAGTTGCTTGGGAATGGCACCAGATTCAATCTGATCTTGGAAGCTAATCGGGGACAGCCTTGGTTAGTACTTGGATGGGAGACTATAGGCTGTATCTCAGAAGAAGGAATTGTCAAAACTACCTCTCAGTATTCCTTGCCTAAGAAAATCATGTGAAATTCATGAGGCTGCCATACTTTGGAAGGGAACTTGAAGGCAAGTACACATGTACTTTAAATCAACCTTACTGTGTCCTTGGACTTCATGCCCCAAGGACACCTCGACAGCTGCAGGAATAACTGCAGGAATGAAGCACTCAGGCGGCATGTGCAGCAAAAAGGAGCTGGCTAGAGCAGCTCCTTTCTTGCTGTGCTGCTTACAGGAAGCAGCGCCTTTACAACATTACTTCCTGGGTGCCCCGTTTGGGCGTCCAGCAATGGTGACGCTGTCATGGCGGCCCCCATGTGAACGGGCAGCTGCAATGAGGGCGCCGACATGCTGTGCTAGGGTTAGGGAGCGTGTGGTTGCTGCCTGTGTGTATTGGGTCATATATATCTTGTAGCCAATTCCATAGTCCTGTGTGAAGAAGTATTTCCTTCTCTATCTTCTGAATCTTCCAGGATTTCAGTCTTTTGGAATCTTCTCAATTTCAATTCAGAACAAGTGTATGAAAAGACCTAAATGTTTTTATCAAAGATGTAATTGTATAAATGGCCTACATTTTGCTACTTATTCCTTTTTAACTTTTGTCCTTTTCATGGTCTGTAACTGCAATATACAGTGAAATGTATTTGGGGTAGTCATGTTGGCCATACAGCAAAATGCAACATCAAAAATCCAGAAAACAGTGATATTTTGGGGGGCCAATGAAAAAACACGAAATACATCATGCAAGATTTCAAAATTTTGCTGGAATCTTCTCAATAGATCTCAATGGATGTTACTTTAAATAATGTTTCCAGTCTTTTACTGTCCTTTGTCTCCAGTCCCCACATACCCCCGAAGGGGAGTGACCTCTGCCTGCATTGAGAATGCTTCAAACCATCTTGACTGATAACAGAAATATACTCTGAAACAAAATGTAGGGCTGTGACTCTGACATTGTCACTTTTCGTCTCCTGTATGATTTTAAAAAAATCTTTGCCTGATGAAGAAGCCACTGAAGCTTCAAAACCATGATGTACGGTATGATGTATTTTGTGTTTTTTGGTTGGCCCAAAAACTGTTTTTTGGATTTTGTTGTATTTTTAATAAACAATAATGATGATGACAGTTTAGCTTCACTAGATGACCCTATTATGAAAAACTACTGTTCATAGGGTAATAGTGATTGTCCTTGGTGCTATCTACAAGGGTGCCCCCCCATCTGTGGATTGTCTGACCCCCACCCTTTCCTTCAGCTCTGTGATCCCCAGTAACTCATATTCAGACATATAATGAAAGTGGGATCAGATTGAAGAAAGATAATTCAATCTCATAGGTTCTGCAAAGCATTAGAAATATCTCAGCCTGGCATCAGAGAGTTATTTTCAGCCTTCTCTGCTTTCTATCAAATACAGTACTCAAAACCACCTTGTGATATTTCAGCCAGTCTCTATGGCACAGTTACCTAGAAATCTGAAGCCTTTTCGTCTTTTAAGCACATGTGGAAAATATCCCAGATCACACATCTGCTTTCTTAAGTATAGAAATAGAACCATTCCATTGTCTTTCATTGCTTGGGCCCAAATTCAGCTCACTGTTCCCCTTTTAATTCCATGGCTTCTCCCCCACATTGTATCATTGTATTTTTGTCCAGGGAAATCTGTATAAGAAACTGCAGATTCAGTACATCAGAAAATATATGTCTTGTCATCTCTGTTTTGGATGCAACATGGTGTAACATCAGTGTTGCATTAAGTTGTTTGTAAGTGTGGCTAGCTGAGGTTTTTCAGACATACTATTCAGCTGAAATTCCACCCTGTAATTATTTACAGCTTTTCAACGTGGCTGAAACAGATCTCTGGCTGCCCAGTATGGAGCTGCTTGGCTCTGTTTTTGTAAGATATATACATGCTGGACTCTACACACACACACACACACACATCAAAACTCTCTGGCTCAGTAACCCAGATTCTGTGAGGACAAAAGTGGAATTTTAAGACAGACATTCATCATGGAAAATATGTAACTCCAAGATTTTTTACTTTACTTGAATAATATATTTTTCTGCAAATCATGGGGTGGAGGAAGAAATTTTATAGGGCACTGATCTCTGATCACAGCCTGATCACTGATCACAGCCTAATCATCTCATAGCCTGATCATAGCCTCACAGCCTGATATTTCCCAGTAATACCTCCATTTTTTAAGATTTGTTTTCAAATCCCCTATGATGTCTAGCCCCTATGACAAGGGCTAGAAAACAGCTTTTGAGAAAGATGAATGTCTTAGGACTTCTATTTCCTCAGTGTACTGGAGCAAAAGCTTTGCAGGTTGTCTAGGGATGCCATTTTGCATGGCTGGCCATCTTCTTCCCAGAGGATAGTGTGCGGTTTTCATTCTTGGGAAAGTGCCTCAAAGAGGCAGTCAATCAGTGGGCTGTTGTGGGCCACTGGGTTGTTGGAGGAAGGAACTTGAGTGTGCCTGGTAGAAGGCTTCGCTAAGGTTAAGCAGCTCACTACTCCTGAAACCAGATTGTCACTGGTCTTCATTTTTGGAAGAACCAGATAGAGCAGGAGAAAGAGAAGAAAAGTAAACTATGGGAAGACATAGAAACTGTGGACTCTTTCATACAAGGCTAAATTGGAAGTATAATTTAAGGTCAATTCGAATGCAATCATGGGTTTTATGTTCTTGCGAATTAACTCTTCGCATGCAAATTCGGGCAAGAGGGAAGCCAATTCAAATGCAATCATGGGTTTTACGTTATGGCGAATTAAAGCTTCGCATGCAAATTCGGGCAGGAGGGGGTTATTTTCGGGTAATGGGAAGTAATTCCGAACGGAGCAGAGGTTCATGTAAATTCGCTATACAAGCGAATTTACATGAATCCGCATTGGCTCCATTCGGAGTTGGGAGAAATTCCTCCCCGTTTGAAAGAGTCCTGTGTCAGTTTACACCACAGAGTGTTCAAGATAGGGGAATAAGAAATAAGATTACATTGAGTGACGTAAACCATTTAACTTCTCTCTGACTCCATCTGCATTGCAGAAACAATCTAGTTTGATATGAATAATCCATATTGATTCCTCCCACCCAGCATGGCCTAGCTTTCAGTGCATTTGATAATTTTCTCTTTAATGACACCTTCCATCTTTTTTACCTGGAGTAAATGTGAAACTATCCAGCTTGTAATTACCTACCACGTTTCCCTGAAAATAAGACATTATCTTATATTAATTTTTGCTCCCAAAGATGCACTAGGTCTTATTTTCCAGGGATGTCTTCTTTTTCCATGAAGAAGAATTCACATCTATTGTTGAAAAAAAAGAGAACATTTATTATATACTATATGCATATTTATATATAAAAACTTTGTTAGGTCTTGCTTTCGGGGGTGGCCTTATATTTAGCAATTCAGCCAAACCTCTACTAGGTCTTATTTTCAGGGGATGTCTTATATTCGGGGAAACAGGAGATACGCCCTAGATCCCTTCATGATTGCTCATAAAGATTGTTGCTACATTTCTGTTTTCCAGTTCTCTGGCAGAGAGAGACTGATCTTAATCGCAAGATAGAGCCTGTACAGAACAGCCTGAAAGGCCAGCCTATGGGTGGAGTCAGGGCGTAAAGTCCTGATGACACTTAACCTAACTCCACCCCCAGGGCACCATGATGGCATGTGCAACTCCAGACGTCATGTGCCATCATGACGAACCTCCAGTGCTGCATCCAGATAACGCAGTGCCAAAGGGGCACCATGGAGCTGCACCACCATGACTATGGTACCCTTTGGAGGGTGAAAAAAGGAGCTGCTTTTTGTGGCTCCTTTTTGCACCCTCCAGAGGCCAGATCAGGTCCACAGCATGAGGTTGCTGCCCCTTCAGAGAGGTAACCCCTTAGTTAGTTACTTATTTATGTTAATAGGCATATTTTTTTAAAAGAAAATCTGTAATTATACATCTGAGTTCCTTAAGAGGTCTCATATGAACAGCATCTAGACCAACAATTTGCTCCCTTGTTCTCCTTAGTTCTTTAGCATCTTACTTAAAATTTCAATTCAGGTATCTGCCATACATCTTCTGCAATGAAAACAGACAAGCAGAATTCATTCCTCTTCTCTGCAGTTTCTATATCCTCCTCTAATATGACTTTAACTTTTTTTGTCATCCAATAATCCGACCACTTTCATTTAAAAAAAAATTTCACATGTACAGTTCTGGTATTTCATTCACAGAGATGAATATATCTTTTCCACCCATCTAACTAAGGATATGTGCTTAGAAATTATTCCACGTATACCTATTTCTGCCAGCTTTCTCATCATGGCATTTTCCTACTCATTAGTAGCTTATTGTACACTTCTCTTAATAATTTAGAAATATTCAGGTTTTGGTGCAGTGTATATTTGTTTGCAGTTAGTCTGTTTAAAGGCAGATGATTAATCAGCTTAATATGTCTGGGCATTTTATTGTTCTGACCATCAATAAATAGCATATTTAATCAAAAAGCAAGACTGTGATTGATTAGTGACTGTTTAAAAGTGAAACTAAACAGCATATACAAATTCTGAGTGTTGAGAGGGTATTTCATCAACCCAGTTAGGCAACAATAGCTGTACTTCAGTAACCATCAGTAGTCACTTCTAGTGGGGAAGTAGCCTTGCAATGTGAAGAATTCTGAGAGGTGTGGTCCAAAAAGTAAATCTCCAAGCTTTGAGAGGGGAACATAACTTTCCCCTTCCATCTCATGTTTCAAACCATGTTGATAATTTTTCTTCTTTGTTTATATCTCTAAACCACTCACAGATTTTATACACAGATGATTGTTACATATCTTCTAACTGTTCCAATTTGGCAGTCATGGTCCAAGTTAATCACCTGTCTTCCCATTTTTTCAAGTGCTCTTAAAACATCCCAGTTTCTGTCCCCATTTCTCTCCCTCTTTGTCTTCAGATTACTTTGGTTGCTGCAAACTGAGTCCAAAGTGCAAAAGTAATATTAACTCAATTAACTCAGAAGATGGGAAAGGAGAGAAGAAGTGGTATTACCTCTCTTCTCTATAGACTCAGACAAAAGCAAACTGCTGCAGTCTCTCCTAGCTTATGTGTTTTTCTTCATTTATAACTTTTTCCACCTTAGCCACATTCTGATGCTGTTTGGTCACATGTATCTCAGGTTTGATTTGTGCAGTGTTGGAAGTTTTGTTGTTAGAAATATAGGAGCCAGCATGATATGGCGGTTTGAGCATAGGGCCAGGACAATGGGACACCAGGGTTCAAATCCCCACTCAACTATGCAAATCCAGTGCTTGACCTTGGGCAGTCACAGTCTCTCAGACTCAGAAGAAGGAGCAAAGGATTCTAAACAAATCTTGCCAAGGAAATTCTTTGCAAGGGTCACCTTAGGATCACCATAAATCAGAAACGATCTGAAGGTGCACAACATTATGGTGTTAAGAGTCTATTATATAGAAATGTGCAAATGGCTAAATAATTCTTGTTTGTTGTTAATTGCCTTTGAGTCAACCCTAACTCCTTTTGATCCTGTGAATGAGAAATCTCCAGTACCCCCTATTCTTAACCTCTTTGTTCAGCTCCTACAAGTTCAGGCCCATGACCTCCCTGATTGAGTTTAACCATCTGGCATGTAGTGTTCCTCTCTTTCTATTGTCTTCCACCTTTACTAGCATTGTTGCTTTTTCTAATGAGATGCTTTCTCATGGTGTGCCCAAAGTATGACATCCTCAATTCAGTTATCTTGGCTTCCAAAAGACATTTGTTAGTCTTTTTAACTGTCTATGTATTATTAGCACTCTTCTCCAGCACCACGTTTCATAAATTTACTGCACAGGGCTCCTTGGAAAGGTCGGAGAATGGTCCAAAAGGGGCCAAGAACGAGTGGGGAACAAGCATTTTACTGCACACAGGAAGTCCCTTACTCATTCTGTTCCCTTCTGTTTCGAATCCATCCCAGAGGAGGCGATTTTTGAGAACTGTTCAAAACAGTTCTCAAAAATTGCCTCATCTGGGACAGATTGGTAACAGAAGGGAAGGGAATGAGTGAGGGACTTCCTATGTGCAGTAAAATGCATCCCCCACTCAGTCTCCATCCTAGCCCCTTTTGAGCCGTTCTTCTTCAGTGCCAGGAGCCCTGTGCAATAAACTTATCAGATGGGTCAATTTTCTTTCTATCCACTTCTTCACTTTCCAGTTCTTGAATCCGTACATGATAATGTGGAATACCATGGCTTGGGAAATTCTGACTTTAGTGTTCAGTTGCATATATTTACGAAATATAAATGCCCCTCCCATTCCTAGTCTTGAGTGAAGTTGACCTTTTGATCAGTGTTTGATTCAAGGTACAGGAATTATTTAATTCATAAATGCCTTTGATTTAAAAGATAGGAATTAGGTGAATTTTTTAACCTCATCTAGTATAATTCCTAATTCTGTTACTATGCTGATGTGTCAAAAAGGGGAATATCCACAAAGTTGCTTTCCTGTTTCAGGCCAATAGAAATTGTGGCCCAATCCAAGGAGTTGCAGCGCATTTCACTACACAGCATGTGGATGCACACCATGTCAAAACTCTCAATAGGGGGCTAAGTCAGTGTGCCCTGTCCTTCATCAGTTCATTTAATTCCTCTACCAGCTAAGAGCACAAACCAAAGGAAAGTTGCAAGATGTGGCAAATTAATGCAGAATCCCTCATAGCATGAGTGAAATAGCTTTTTAGATTACAACTCCAAACTAGCTGGAGGATTCCAGAAATTCCAATCCAAAACAGTAACTTTTCTAAGCTCTGCTCATTCCTTTTATGTCTTTATCCTGAAGTCTGGTTGCAAATGCTTTACAAAACCACAGCTCTTCATCCCACATCCAATCTTAAAATCAATTTTTTTATGTTGTTATTATTTTTAAGACAATGAATATTCTGTCTTCCTGTTGTTTATGCATTGCTCAGTGTAGGGTGGGGCTAATATCAATTCAAAGCAACTAACTATGAAAAGCCAATACAAGATTATAAAAACAGATAGTTGAAGCAGATATAAAAGAGGCATTGTATAAAAATTATCTGATAAAAAACCCCATCTGTACGATACAAGGGAGGGTTTCTGCTAGCCTGTGAAACACCATGAAAACTGTCGAAAGGCAGGCCTTTCCTATCACTTGAATCTAAAATGGAGTCTCGGTAAAGTTATACTGCTACTTCATGAAGGAACTCAGCCCCTTTGGGAAATATGTGCTTATTATTTATAATCAAGATCTCTTGAACTGACGCTGTTGCGCAAGGCTCCAGAGCCAGCATGAATCAGAACAAACCACTTCAAGAAAACCTGGTGAAAACATCCTCTCTGGTTTCATGGTGGGATTGTATGACTCAACCTTTGGCAAATTAGTTGCCCTACCAGTGGTTTTTCCAGTGGCTTGGTTCCAACTCAAAGCAGAGTTGACTGAGGATGTTAAAGATTCTAGTGCCAGTGTGCCTCTGAGACAAGAGCAGTGAGGCAAAAATCACTCTGCCTCATTTTGATGAGTTTCTCTGAATCCTACCAGCATTTTCTTCCTGTCTTTATTTCATATCAGGTTATCAGACTTTATGTTTTCTTCCTGTACTGAAATTCATACAACCAGAATACATTTTCTATATTTGTGCATTTATTTTCACAATTTATAACCCCCCCCCCCCCACCGGACTATGGCACTTCTGTGTATTTTGTTCAATTAGGCATATTTTAACAATTCAGTTTACAATATGTAGCCATTTTTGTATATTTTATTGCTTAGAAACACCCTGTAAAACAAGACAAATGTGTGGGTCCTCAAGGCAAGGTACATATTATCTGGCACCAGGTCTCTTGGGAAAAACCATGCCCTATGAAGAGGGACTTAGGGGTCTGGGTGTGTTTAGCCTGGAGAAGAGAAGGTTAAGAAGTGATGCGATAGCCCTGTTTAAATATTTGAAGGGATGTCATATTGAGGACAAGCTTGTTTTCTGCTGCTCCAGACTTAGGTCCAAAACACACTGCAGAAATAATCCAGTTAGAGACTGCTTTAACTGCTCTGACTCAGTGCTAGGGAATTCTGGGAATTTTAACTCTCTGACAACAAAGACTAAATGTCTCCCAAAACTACATTTCTCAGAATTATCTAGCATTGAGTCAGGGCAATTAAAGAGGTCTCCAACTCGATTATTTTTGCAATGTGTTTTGGACCTAAGACATAGAACAGAGGATGCAAAATACAGGAAAAGAGATTCCACCTCAACATTAGACATAATTCCTGATAGTAAGATCTGTTCAACAGTGAACCATGCTGCCTCAGATTGTGGTGGAATTTCCTTCTTTGCAGGTTTCCAAACAGAGGCTGGATGGCTTTGGTCAGGAGTGCTTTGATTGTGAGTTTCTGCATGGCAGGGGGTTGGACTGGATGTGTTCGGTAAAATGTTCTTTTAAGAAGTGTTAAAATAATTTCTATGGCTGTAAATGTTAAGAAACACCAGGTGACAATCATGGAGGTACACAAATAAATTTACACTGGCACAAAGTCTAAAAGAAAACTATTATAAAATGTTTTACATGTGGTATTTAACCCCGGTGAAGCTTAATAAAATATATAAAAAGAATAACCCAAGGTGCTGGAAATGTAAAAAGAAAGAAGGGACATTTTACCATATGTGGTGGAGTTGTGAAGTCGCACAAAAATATTGGAAAAATATACATAAAGCAATGATGGAAAGGCTGGATACACAATTCCAGATGAAACCAGAAATATATTTATTAAACATGACTATAGACTCTTTCAAACGGGGAGGAATTTCTCCCAACTCCGAATGGAGCCAATGCGGATTCATGTAAATTCGCTTGTTTAGCGAATTTACATGAACCCCTGCTCCGTTCAGAATTACTTCCCATTACCTGAAAATAACCCCCTCCTGCCCAAATTTGCATGCGAAGCTTTAATTCGCAATAACGTAAAACCCATGATTGCATTCGAATTGGCTTCCCTCTTGCCCGAATTTGCATGCGAAGAGTTAATTCGCAATAACGTAAAACCCATGATTGCATTCGAATTGACCTTAAATTATACTTCCAATTTAGCCTTGTATGAAAGAGTCCTATGACAGTAGAAACAGAAATGGAAAGGAAATATAGAAATTTGATATTTGATATTATATATGGTAACAACGGCTAGATTAATATACGCACAAAAATGGAACTTAACAAAAATACGAGTTATAGAAGAATGGTTAAAGAAACTATTAAAAATGTATGAGGCAGATAAATTATCTCGAAAAATCAACAAGGACAATATTAGAAAAGAAGATGTGGAATTGGAAGGAAAATGGAGACAGATGTGGCAATATTGGGGGAAAAAGGGTGAAAAGAGAACAGTAGAAAGAAATTAAAGAAAGTTCGAAATAGTAGCTAGATCAATTTATTAAAATAATATATAATTTATATCGGCATTATAAAAAACCGAGGACTTATTTGAACAATTTATAGACATGATAAGTAAAAAAAAAATAAAAAATAAAAAATAATAATTGTATAGCAGCATAAGCCACACAGACAAGTCAAAGAAATAAGGCAATTGAACAACTGAACAAACAAGATGGACGGAAAAACCTATATCAGCGGGTATGATATAAAAGAACATGTCAAAGTGTTGATATTAGGATGTTAATAGAAGAATTTATAAAAGAAGAAATTGTATGCAATATTATATGGTTATATGAATATTACCTGTTTTATATGTATATATTCAAATAAAAACTTTATCAATAATAATAAAAAAGAAACACCAAGTGTCAACCCTAATGGTATCACCACTGTATATAAGGGCTCTGGAACCCAGGATAGGTGTGGGTTGAAGGGAAGAGTTGGTGTGAGAGAGTTTGTAGAGTGAGTTTGGAGAAGTGGATTGTAGAAGACAGTGTAGCCACTGTTGATAGAAATCAGAGCTTCTGTTGTAAATATTCTGTATATATTTTGCAACAGGAAGATGAAAACATCCAAGGACTTTGGAAGAAGTCAACTGTGTGTCTTATTTCAGATTGGTCAGTGCTTCATTGCCAAATACTGCTTACTGTGTTGTGCTTCTGCAATCTTATGTGAGCTACTGCTGAGGTTGAGCACCTCAGACAGTGCTAAATGTTGGCACCTCTGATTGGGCCTAGTTTTTGTTTGTTTTGGTAGCTGAACATGTGCAGGACACAGGTCTCATCTAATTCTTTAATTCTAGGATTTACCATTGACAAGAGTGAAAGACTGATGCCACACATGTACAAAGATGTAGTGGCTACCTATTGGCTTCTGCCAGTGACATGAGTAGAGACAAATAGAAAAAACACCACCCATCTCAAAAGCAGTTTTAGAGCTATGGCTGGCATCTTGCTGGTGACTTATTGTGGTATATGTCCAACTTACTCCATCATAAGTCATTTTTCATGTCATTATGGCAGTTAGAATTCACAACTGTCTTCATGCAATCACTAAAATTCTATCTGAAACCCATCTTTTAGCTGAAGGACTCCCCCAAGCCATTTACTAACTGGTGGACAACAGGGGGCATCAGAGAAGCATCTAGCTATATTCCTTTAGCTAGATGCAGAACATTGGTATCTTCTATCTAGACTCTGGGGTGTGGGGGATTTTCCAGTGTCTCAGTAAATGAAGCCATTGTTCTGCGTTGTTCTGCATCCCTTATAACAAGATAGCCAGATGTTTCTTTGATGCCCCTTTGCTTTCCAATGGTCACTAAATGCTCATGGGAGAGGGTTCCTGTAGCTAAAAGGTTATGAGGGGTTGAGAGGGAAGATATGGTGTACTTCCACCCACATATCTTATGTGCAGAAATGGAGTTCACCATTATCTGGCTCTGTCCCATTGCATATATATAATTTATATTCTTACAGCTCAAGTGGGGCCCTGGTGGCGCAGTGATTAAATGCCCGTACTGCAGACACTCAAACACAAGGTTGTGAGTTCAGTCCCACCCAGGGGCTCAGAGTCGACTCAGCTAGCATCCTTACGGGTTCACTAAAATGAGTACCCAGTTTGTTGGGGGCAATTTGCTTACACATTATAAACCACTCAGGGAGTCCTTAAGTGAACTGATAAGCAGTATAGAAATGTAATTGCTATTGCTATTGCTATAAATGACAGCCCTAGCAAATGTCTTTGTTATTTGGCCACTATTTTGCATTCTCCATAATGCCCTGGAACTAAAATAATGCAAGAGGAGCTAGTGGTGGCCATTGTTGTTAACTGCCCTGTGGATGAGACATCTTAAAGACTTCCTATTTTCCACTGATCTGCCTACTTCATGCCTGTGAGCAACTTAATCAAATCCATCCATCTAGCATGAGGCCTTTCTCTCTTTCTACATTCCTTCACCTTTCCTTGCATTATTATCTTTCCCAGTGAGTCATTCTTTCTCATGGTATGACAGAAGTATGGCCATTAGACAAATGTGGAGAATATTTGGAGAAAATTTGGTATACTGGCCTTCTTTTTTGTAGGGTTGCCAGGAGGGAGTACTTCTTTACATAACACACATTTAAATTATGGAACTGGCTAACAAGCACCAAGCTGGCTTGCCTAAAAGAACGATTCATGAAAGGGCTACCAGGGACTGCTGGTCATGGTGTATATTTGTTAAGACCACTATAGATGGAACACATCTCTATATTTCAGTTAATGTACTCTCCTTAGAAGCCAAGATGACAAAACTGAGCATGTGGTACTTTGGCCATACCATGCGAAGACATGACACTCTCTCTCTCTCTCTCTCTCTCTATATATATATATATATATATATATATAAACACAATAATGCTTTGTGAGGTAGAAGGCACTAGGAAAAGAGGAAGATTGCATTACAGATGGATAGATTTCAATCAAGGAAGCCATGGCCCTGAATCTGCAAGACCTGAGCAGTGCTGTCGATGACAGGGTGACATGGAGGGCTCTTATTCATAAGGTTGCTGTAAGTTGAATTTGACATGAAGGCAGTTAACAACAACAACAACAACACATTTACATTCCTTTGCAGTAAGGGTGTTGTAATGCCTGAATTTATTCTGATATCTTGCTGACTGTGAGCAATGAAGCAAATTATTAAAGTTTTTCCCTCCTCTGAGAAATATGAATTGAGTAAAAAACTTGGCCATGAAGATTGATTTCAGTCTTAGGCATGTTGGACTAAGAGTTTATGATTTACACATACCTCTTTTTCTCAAAAAGAATCTCCTTCACCTTCAAAGGCTTCCCATGAGCAGTGGAAAATCTGTAGTGACAAGCTGACAGTAAATTTAATGAATGCCACACAAATGCACCATATTATTTTTCTTTTAAAAAGTTTACCTAGCACTGACCTTTGGATGCTCTTCTTCTTCACTTTCAACTGTCTAAAACAAGCCATTTAAATAAAATAGGAATAAAATAAAAGATTTTTGCCTGAAAGGAATGTTGACTGAGTACTGGATGACTCAAACTCCAGACATTTAAGAAAATAAAAGAAGAAAAAGAAGAAGAAGAAGAAGAAGAAGAAGAAGAAGAAGAAGAAGAAGAAGTTGTTAAAATGCCTCATGAGTGAGTCATAATGTAATTTTGGCTCGGTCTGTGGCCATTACAAAGTTGCCATTGTAAAGAAAGGATTTCCTGATCTTGTGCTACTGAACCATTCTTTTGCAACAAGAAGCAATTTTTCAAAAAATCATGCTTCATGTAAAATACATGAAAGTATATTTTAAACTTTCCATGGGCTGTAAAGTCCTTTATTCATGAATTCCTGCCAAGAAGTTTCTTAAGACTTTAGAAAGTTCCTTTGAAAAGTAACTGATTACAGGTATAATGTTGAAACTGAAGGAACGCTTAACATTTTTGTAAATATATTTACAAAAGCTTTCTCATTCCCAGAGACAACTAATATAAGCAGTCCTTAGTTAATTTAAAAACCAACAACATTATAATGCTAGATTTTTAAGTGATATGTTTCCAAATTGCTTTTAATTCTACTGATAGTTTAATTGTATTTTAACTTTAATATGATTTAACCTTTGTAAGCCACTTGACTCTCAGAGCTGGGGAAAAACTGGGAAATAAATAATTAAATGAAACAAAACAGACCCCCACCCCACCCCTCTTCCACTGCATTATCTCAATGCCTGAAACAGAACAGAAGCCGAATTGTTTTTAAAGTGTTTTTATCATATGAACCACCTTGGGTCCCTTTTTGGGAGAAGGGAAGCATAAAAATAAAATTAAATAAATAAATAAATCTGGGCCAACCACTTCTTATGAAACAATACACTGCTAAAGCATTCCTGAGAGATGGCCATCCAACCTCAGTTAAAAGGTCTCCGAAGAAAGAGAGTCCATCACCCTCCAATGCAGTTGATTTCATTCTTTCACTCTCAAACAACTTTTAGAATCAAGACTTTTTTCCCTAATGTTTAAGTGGGATCTCTTTTTCTGTAATTTGGTTCATGTTCTGGAGCATCAGAAAAAAGCTTGTTCCATCTTCCACATGACATCCCTTCAGACAGTTAAAGATCACTATCATATTATCTCTTGATCTTCCCTTTTCCAAGCCACACACACCTAGCTCACTATTGCCTTAAACAGATGGCCCAAAAGAACCAGCTTTGGGCTGCGTTGTGGGTGGGGTGTGCGCATGACACATGCCCAGAACATGGCCAGAAGCCACCACAAGCACGGCTCTTTTCCAAAGAGCCAGCACAAAGTGGGCTAAAAGGGAGTGGAAAAATCCACTTCTCTTTGGTGGGCCAGTTGGGGACCATGGCAGCAGCCCAAATCAGGGCTAGGCACATATGGCTACCATGGCCCCAGCATGAATGGGTCCTGGGTGGCCCTTTGCATCTGTTTTGCTCCTAAGATGTCATCATAGGGCTTGGTTTCCATCCTTTGTCCATCTTGGTTGCCCTCCCTGAAGCTGGATGGCCATCTGTCGGAGATGCTTGGATGGAGAGTTCCTGCATGGCAGGGGGTTGGACTGGATAGCCCTTGTGGTCTCTTCCAACTCTATAATAATAATAATAATAATAATAATAATAAAACTTTATTTATATACCACCCTTCCTACGATCAGGGCGGTGCACAACATATGCAAGATTAAAAACATTACAATAATAGACAAAACAATATTAATATCCATATAACATTATAGTGGCAGTATGCCGGTATAAGGGAATATGCCAGGCCTGGTCACAACAGGGGAGGGGGGAGCCATAATAAAGAGAGAATATCAGGGGTATGCTTGTCCAAATACTTGTCTATGATTCTATGATTCTATGTCAATAACCTTGAAGTCTGGTCCCCCAAAATGGACAAAATATTCCAGGTGTGACCAAAGCACAATAAAGTGGTGCTCTTACTTCAATCACTTTGGACATCACATTCCTGTCATTTCATCCTAGAACACTGGCAGGACATCTTTCCAGATCATAGTACCCTCTGGGTTTCCTGGCACATCATGCAAAAGACTGCAAGCATTCCATCAGTGAGAAAATGATCAGGGAGAGAGTTACGCCTTGAGAATCCACTGCTGCTTTAGTCTCAGAATAGTTCATTTGAAAGGAAGGAACAGGTAACAGGATTCATGGTCCTATTAACTTCAATTAAACTTAAGTGCAAGCATTTACCATATATACCTTGACTACAAATCAAGAAATGTATGCCCCAAAATTGACCCTAAAATCCTGGGTCAATTTATATGTGGATCAATACACTAATTCTGCTTAGAAAGGTCCTGAAACAAGGACTGCCTGATGCCCCACTGGTCCCCTCTCTTTGTGCCTGGAGGCAGGAGTTTTTGTGCTTGGATGTCCCAATCTGATTTGGAAGCCTTCTCTTCTCATCAAAGAAACACTCCATTCAACTGTTCTTCTTTCCCTTCCCAATCCGATTTGAAAGCCTTCTCTTCCCATCAAAGACACGCCCCTTTTAACCCCATTTCCTTTCCTCTGCAATCTGATGTTAAAACCTCTCATCCAGCATCAGGGAACTGGTGTTAGATGGTTGGGAGAGGTCCAGAGAAGGAGAAGAAAGGATGAAAGTGGTGTTTTCCCCTTTCCATCCTTTGTTATAGCCCCCTAAGTTTTATCCTCTACTTACCCATGGGTCATATCAAAATCCAATATTTTTGGATTTAAACAGCAAATTCCTATGAAATCAGCATACATTTTTTAAATGTCAACTTTTCCTTGACTTATACATGAGGCTAACTTGTACACAAATATATACAGTAAGCCAATTTTAGACTCACTGAACTTGGTGGGACAAAATCATTTACAACCAAGTGTTTTATATTAATCAGCTGGGCTGAAACAGTGCCATTCATACATACACCAGATCAATAATAAAACACTGTTAGCTAATACTTTCCAGAATTAATCAGAAAAGTTAAGAAGTTACAGTTTCCAAAGGCTCTAGTTTTAGAGCACTCCAATGATTATAACTTTAATTTGACCCCAATTAGTTTTTTTAATGTTGTGTTAGAAATGAAGTTCAGAATCAGTTGGCATTCTAACAGAAGCTAGATTTAGAAATTCTGTCTAAATCATGAACAGCTGGAACCCCATCTTGCTTGTAGAGACACGAGGGCATCTCACCAGTCACATCCCAAATCAAATTCTTGTCAAACAAACATGTACCACAAGCATCCACTCATATCCATTGGTGTTTTTTTTTTTTTGAAAGATAAGAATTGAAGAAAATCCAAAAAAATATTTGGTTATGTCTGTGCCTTTAACTGGTGCACTACAACTACCATACTCCATTGGCCCTTCTACATTGGAAGAGGGCTAACAAATTGAAGTTTAATTCATACAAGGCAGAGGTGCTCCTAGTCAATCAAAAGACAAATCAAGCAAATCAGCCCTGAAGATACATATTCCTAGATTCAGCACTGAACAGAAGGCTCAGGCTTCAGTTGTTGGGTCAGGAGTCCATTTGCAAATTTAAAGCTAGTGTACCAACTGCAGTCATACTGGATGGCACTGACACATGCCTTGATTGCATCCTATTTGGATTTCTGTAATGCCCTGTATGTGATGCTGCCTTTGAAAATTGCTCAGAAACTTCCAATGGTCCAAAGAGATGGCACCTAATGTAATATCAGTGTGGATTATTAAATATATTAGGGGATGTTTGGAGGCTTACAAGTCCAAAGCTGCACAATATGTATTACAGTGGTCCCCCGGGTTACGAAAGTAATCCGTTCCAGCAGCCCTTTCATAACCCGAAAAAGTTCGTAACCCGGGGGACCACTGTAAATATAAGAAAAGACTTGGCGCGATTTGAATTTCGTGCTGCTTTTCTTTCTTAACCCGGGGATTTTTTCGTAACCCAGGGCCGTTTTTCCAGCCCCGGCTCTTTCGTACCCCGGGGTTTTTGTACCCTGGGGGATTCGTAACCCAGCGAACCACTGTATAGGAACATGAAACATGAGAAGCATGAATCAGGGGAAGCTAGACTCTGGCCTTAAGCTCATGTTCACCAGTTTCACCAGAATTAAAGTGTGTTAAATATGAATGTGATCAGGAACCATGTGCAACTGTGGTTAAGAGCCCCTTTCATATTTTCGGCTGAATGTGACACTGGGAATGGGATTTTTATTAATTTCTTTGATAGTTCAATTATGCAGGCCTGCAAAATGGGGGGTCATAAAAACTTTTTTTAAAAATGTATGCTGATTTCATAGGAATTTGGTGTTTAAATTTAAAAATGAGCTCAGAAGTTTTATTTCTAGCCCGCCCTTCTGAATGAGCAATCGGGGCGGGTTACAGAAGAGACTTAAAAGAAAAGCAGTTAAAACATCCAATCCCACAATACAATGAAATAAAAAGCAGATATAACCTAACAATATATTAAACTATAATAATAAAATAAAATAACAGTTAACAATAGCAGTAAATAACAGAAACAAAAATACATAGCAAATCAACGGCTGCAGAATGAGTGTATCTCACACAATTTCGGGTAATGGGAAGTCATTCTGAATGCAATCATGGGGTTTCACGTAATTGCGTATTAGACTGTATTCTGGTTGTATGAATTTCAGTACAGGAAGAAAACATAAAGTCTGATAACCTGATATGAAATAAAGACAGGAAGAAAATGCTGGAACCCCATGATTGCATTCAGATTGCCATTGCATTATACCCCCAAATTCTGTTGTATGATAAACTCCTGTGTGTGATTTCCTGTGTCTGTGGTATCAAAACCACTGTAAAACAACCAATATAAGACAACATAATAGACAGTTGCATCAATATTCTCTGTCAATGTATTTTTAGAAAATCTGTGAAAAATTGCTGCCTCAACCCCTTTTTTCCCTAGTACCAGTATGCCACTGAATTCCACAAAATGGCTGCCTAGATCTGTTGTTATGTGCCTTCAAGTCATTTCTGACTTGTGGCAGCCATAAGGCAAACCTATCATGGAGTTTTTGTTGTTGTTGTTGTTGCAGAGGAGGTTTGCAGTTGCCTTCCCCTGAGGCTGTGAGAGTGTGGTTGCCCTAAGGTCACCCAGTGGGTTTCATGGCTGAGCTGGGAACTGGACCCTGGTCTACAGATCCATAGTCCAACACTTAAACCACTATGCCATGGTCTGCCATTCTCTATAAAATAATGATCATTTTGAAATCTGAATCAAAGCAAGATGCCTCTTTGCAGTTTCAAACCCTTAGGAAGGGAGACAGGCGAGAAAAGGAGAAGAGGCAGATTTGTGGATGTTTGTGTTTTTTTAATCCCCCCCCCCCAAAAAAAAATCCACTTCAGGTTCACTAATGTCACCTTTCTTTCCTGTGTCAAAAGGAAAAAGATATATTTGCAGCAAAGCCAAATCAAGTTTGTCATTCCACTAAACAGCAAAAATGCAAAATGACAAAAATTCATTACACATGCACACACACACTCCTTAGCCACATGTGCAAGGTATACATAAATGAACTAAAGCAACTACATAGATTAAACACTGGCTAAAGAAACACTGGCTAAAGAAAGACTTTAAAAGATCCATTACCAAAGAAGTACTACTTAATTTTCCATTCTAAAGCAGTCACTTGTGGAAAGATGTACCTCTTCATAGTCCCACTGAACAGAGGAGGCAACATGTGGCCCATGGGGTGGTATTCAGTACATTTTTTTGGCTCAACTGATAAATGGCAGTTCGGTAGCAGCAAAATGGTATATATATATATATATATATATTGGAGAATGAATTATATTCTGTTCATGTGTGTATGCATATATACAGTATGATTTCTAGCCCACCTTCACTGCCATGGACTGGAACTCAAGACAGCTTACAACAATAAAAACAACAATTTTAACACATACAAGCATAATAATAATAATAATAATAATAATAATAATTATTATTATTATTATTATTATTTCTAACCCGCCCATCTGCAAACCAATGGGGGCAGTGTACAACAGAATTAAAACAATCAATAGTTAAAACATTCCACCAACCCAATCCCTAACCTCCCTCCCCTTAAAATTAAATTAAACTGACGCAGAATTAAAACAGCAATCAGAACAAAAAAATACAATAAAAGCAATATTCTTGAGCAGCATAGAACATGGCAATGGGTTTGTTAAGCCGTTAAGCTGGGGAGTTTAGCCAGAGGGTTTTAGAGCTGGGAAGTTATTCTGGGAAGGCCTGCTGGAAGAGATGCGTTTTTACAGCTTTTTTTTTTTTTTTTTTTTTTTTGAAGCTATTGAAGGTAGTAATAAGATGAACCTCGTCCGGCCAGCCATGCCATAGTCTGGGAGCAGTCGCAGAGAAGACACTCTGGGAGGTCTGCGACAGTCTGGTCTTTATAAGCTGTCGCAGGTTCCTCCCAGAGGACCAAAGCATGTGGGAGGGATCATATGGGAAGAGGTGGTCCCTAAGATAAGATGGACCCAAGCCATGTGGGCTTTAAAGGTTAAAGCCAACACCTTGTACTGTGCCCGGAAACTGATCAGCAGCCAGTGGAGAGATTTAAGCACAGGTGTTATGTGTTATGTACCAGTAACTAACCTGTATGCCATGTTTTGTACTAATTGAAGTTTCCGGGTTAAGCACAAGGGTAGCCTCATGTAGAGTGCATTACAGTAATCCAGGCGTGAGGTTACCAGAGCATGTACCACAGCTTCCAGATCCTTCATGTCCAGGTGTATCAGCCAAAGCTGATAACAGACACTCCTGACCATCGCTTTCACCTGACTAGTCATGTGAAGCGACAAATTTTTTCACCTCATAAACATCCAAAGACCCCTTGGTCATAGGACCTTATTAGACGACAGAAATTGGAAGTATAATCCAATGGCAATCCAAACGCAATCATGGGGTTTCACGTTATTGCGAATTAAAGTATCTCACACAATTTTGGGCAAAAGGGAAGTCATTTCGAACGCAATCATGGGTTTTACATTATTGTGAATTAAAGCATCTCACGCAATTTCGGGCAATGGGGGGGGTCATTTTCGGGTAATGGGAAGTCATTCTGAACTTGCCTCACTTACACCCTTAAAATACTTACCTTTAAATGAATTAGAGTTGGAGTCCTTCTCTTATATGTGTTTTATCTTTGGTAGTGTGTTGTCTGTGAAGTTATTGTTATAAATTCACTCACTTACTTCTTCTGGAAGTAAATAAACATTAACTATTTATAAGCATTAAGATTCTTTTCAAGAATGTTTCACAGATTGTATGGTTACAGTGGTCACAGTACTTTAATAGATACAAGTTATTTCTTATTCAGTCTTTCAAGCCTAAACTGTCCCTTGATTCTTTTAAACTTCTCTTATACTATTAAACTTCTTCCCCTATGAATTCTGATAAGGTACACAAGCCTGAATTCCAACTGACAATTCTCAGAATTGAACAGATCGGAACTGCTCTGAACTGATTCTAAAAGTGACACATGTTCCATTGACTCTGATTTGCTCCTCCCTTTTTATAGTCACTCCTTTACATTCAGCTTGAACCTGGATTGGTTGTTGGGGAAATCGACTCTACCTAGTGACTTGCCATACTGCATTGGAAGTTGCCATACTGCATGTGAAGTTCTGCACACATTGTGCCACATGTGTCGAATGGCAAACTTCCATACTTGAATGCACCCCTGAATGTTCACCTCAATGCACAACTGAATGTACATGCATAATGGCCCTGCATGCACAACACTGTTTTTCTTAACTTTGTTCTGCATTAGACAATAATGTCCAGCCATTTTCCTAGGGGAACGTATATAGGCATAAGATGGCAACAGGTGATAATATTACAAGACTATTGAACAAAGTTCATTGTTATGAACAAAGTTCATAAGCACACTAAAGTCAAATTCAAAAACACATAATAAAATATTTGATTATATAAATGTCAGTTCTCTTGTAAAGCAGTGGTTCCCAGACATTGCTCTTCTAGATGTTTTTGACTTCAGATCCCAGAATTCCTGGCTGTTGGCCAAGGTCACTGGGACTTTTGGGAGTTGAAATCCAAAGCACATGGAGGACCAAAGTTTGAGAATCACTGCTGTAAAGAACCATAGAATCATAGAGTTGGAAGGGACCACAAGTCCAATACACAACTGAAGCATTCTAAAGAGATAGCCATCCAACCTGTTTAACAACCTTCAAAGAAAATAGTCCAACACCCTCAGGACACGGTAACCTATGTGCTCCCCTCTCAAAAAAGACTGCCATCCCAGAAAGGCACGTCCGTTAGGGAATGGTCACCACATGCACCCCCAACAAGAATTACAAACCCCATTAAAGTGGGCAAAATATGCAAGTGGGGTTCAGATGGAGGAGAACATGGAGGCTCGCGGGTCCCTCAGCTAGAGGAGGAGGTGGCTCAGGGGCTGTCTCCTCTGAGAGGCATCAGGCGACGAGCCCCAGGAGAGGCAATGCAAGCCCCAGCCCTGACCCTGATCCAGCGCACAAGGAGGAGGAGGAGGAGGAGGAGGAGGAGGAGGAGGAGGAGGAGAGCCCACCCTTGCCCACTCCTGCAGGGTCCTCCAGAGGTGAGAGGAGTGAGCAGTGAGTGGCTGAGGTTGGGACAGGCTCCCCTTGTCTTTTTGAGTTCCAAGACAGCCACTCCTCCCTTCCTGGAGCATGGGGGGGGGGTCTTGTGAGCTTCTGAGGCTGCAGGAGCCTGGAGCTGCTGAGGTGGAGGAGGTGGAGACGGTGTTACCAGCTCCCTGGGCAGGAACACTGCCACCCTTGAGGAGGTTTGGGGGAAGGGGAAATGATGGTGCCACCTCCACCACTCTGAAAGGAGTCCATGTGGATAAGCCGGACAAAAGCCATACTCTTTCAGCCCTTGGCACTAGTAATTGTGTGTAAAATTCCCTTATTTTGTAATAGTTAGTCAAGATACTCTAATATTTAAATTGCCAAGAGATGACTAAAATGATGGAGGTACTGACCTGAAAGAGAATACCATCCTTTTGCAACACAAGTACATCTAGACTCAAAGTTACATTTCTTTCATTTCAAAGGCATTGGCCACTTTTAAACAATACCAGGTTCTTGCCAAGAAAATCCCATGATAGGGGCTCTGTAAGTTGGAAATGACTTGAAAGCACACAGCAACAGACTCAAGGACTTAAAGAAACTGCAGTAATCTCTGCATGACCTCAAGCAATTATCAAGAGGGTATAACCAGACACACACAAAGAAAGAGGATTTCCTTGTTACTATAAATGCAATTTTCTGTCCGATACAAATAATTACCTCTGACATGATTGTGTGCAAGCACTTCATCTTTTGGGAATGTTCTGCTGCTCATGCTGTGGAGAGATGATGGAATGGAAGGATTTGGGATGAAAATATTACCTAGGTAGGCTGCGTGTGATTCTTGTTTCAAACAAACAAACAAACAAACAAACACAGTTCTGAAGCATGAAGAGTCTTGTGACAGGAAGTAGGACAACTAAAACACTAGAGGCATTTTGAACTTTCAGAGATTTATGATTAAACTCAAAGAAAACATGGTCCTGAAGTTACAAAGAAAATATTTAGAATAGTGAGCAAAACTATTGGTTAGTATCAAATAGAGAAGACTGCAAAACTAGGGCTTGTTTGTACTGTCCAGGATAGTCTAGTGGCAATCTAGAGTATCCTGGGCCCACAGCTACTCCTACTTATCCCTCTTACTTTGGCATTCATTTTTGCACCACAGCAGCAATCTTCCAGCGTGTCCTACTGGGCTGTCTGGTGCATCCACAACCATTATGGATCATTCACTTCTGAGATCAGAAGAAGTCACCCAGTGATGATCACATGGCTGGACATCAGAACAAGTGATCCATTGTGGTGGCAGATGAGTCAGTCACTCCAGCGGGTCACCTATGCAGACAGCTGCCATGGTGTAGCAACAGAGAGCTTCAGATCTTCTTGGAAGATCTGGAACAACAAGTAAGTTTTTTACTCTGTGTTAACAATGTTATATTCCTGGTCCTGGTGTGAAACACGTCAAATGTCATTTGGACTGCTGACACCAGAACTGAGGTTTGGGATGTGCATTGTGTGAACAGGAACACACCAGAAAGCAGAGGAAACAGTCCTTTTGGTCCATGCAGACAAGGCCCTACCTAGAGAGGTTTTTTTATGCATCCACACTAGCTGGGGTCACATTTACACTGCAGAATTAATGCAATCTGACACCACTTTAACTACTATGGCTCAATGCTATGGAATTCATGGATTTGTAATTTTGTGAGATATTTAACTTTCTTTGTCAGAGAGCTCTGTTGCAACATGTTAGAAATCTCAGGATTCCATAGGAAAGAAACATGACAATTACAACAATGTCAAGCTTCACTAATACTGCAGTGCGGCAGTAGCCTGGTTCTAACCATTGGATTTGGACTGATGGGTGAAAAAAAGAAAAGAAAAGCATTTTATTTTGAATAGGGCTTAGGAAATTCCTTTGAAAAAGTAACATGTTATTAACTTCATTACAAATGTTCCTGCAGTAACTTGTAAGTCAATATTTTTAGTAACTCTCTGTGTTACTCTTTGTATTATGACTCTTTTTTTAAATGGTACCAAATTCTTGGAAAAAATACAGCTCAAAACGTATCTTTAAAGAGTAATGAAAAACCAACTCAGCAATGTTATGAAAAAAGCCTAAAAAATAACAAATTTAACACTCGTTATAATAGCTTTGTAATATAATGTTACACCCTTGTTAACAAAAAAAATTAATGAGGTTCAGGTAGCAAAATACCTTATAATTTGTTAAATACACGCAAAAAGTTACAATTGCTGGTATTAAAGTTCTATTAAATTTCCCCCATGCAGTGAGTGCCCACAGGACTCTTTCAGTTCTACATAATTATAGCAGTTTGATTCCACTTTAACTGCCATGATTCCCTTTTATGAATTCTTAGGATTTCTTGGTGCATAAGGTATGAAAGAATTTTCTGCCAGAGAGCAATAATGCCCCCTTTTTGTTGTTAACTGCTTCCTCCCTCCTCCCAAACTGCCCTGTCAGGGATGGCACGGGGGTGGGCATGAGGATGGTGGGAGCACATGTAGTAGAGCATGGGGAGGGCAGGAGCATGCACAGGGACCATGGGGAAGGTAGGAGCACACAAAGAGAGCATTGGATGGCATGGGGGGACTGTGCATGGGGAAGCTCTTGGAGGGTAGGAGCATATGCAGGGGGCAGTGGAGGCATGGGAAGGGTGGGAGTGTGATGGGAATGATAAAGGAGCAAGCATGGGGGGAGGGCCCAGCCAGGGGTCACCCAGTCACACCTCCAGTGATGCCAATGGTTGTCAATATTTGGCCATGATGATAACAAGGATTCCAAAAACTCATCTGTCTGGTGGCAGAGGCCCAGTTCACCTCAGCCATGGAAACACATTGGCTGACCTTGGGCAAGACACACTGTCTCAGCCTCTAGGGCAATGGTCCCCAAACTGTGCCCTTTTAGTCCAGTGTTCAAACCATTACACCACATTTGTTCTCTTTAGCTTATTCACTATTAAATAAATGCACCAACCCTATTCTGTCACTCTCTGTCCATAAGCTTAAACATTGTCTTAGAAATTTCACCTTATACTGTCCTTTCACTGCAGTAGAAATCTCTTCTTCATTTCCATCACTTGCTTTATCTCTAATCAGATCCAGACATTGAGAGATACAAGGAGAACATTTGGCTCTGCATATACCAAATCCCTATTTGATCTCTTCCAGATTCAGGATCTGTTGTGGGCTTGAGTCCCAACATTCACATCCAATAAATTTAGTGTTGCAGCCCAATGCTGAATCAACAGGATGTTATTCCATCCATGTTTAGCAACATTAACATTGGCAAGGGACAGGAAGTCAAGAGTGAGTCTGGTTGTGTTATCAACTATGGCTCTAGCAGTAATTCTAGACTTATTATTGGGTCTTTAATAGAATTCTCAGAGATTGGAAAAAGTTATTTTTGGACTCTAGCCCCCTAGCTGGGGGATTCTGTCATCCAACCTCTCAGAATCATAATGATGATCACTCTCATGAAAGTTTGTACACATCAAATAAAGACTAAAAATACCACAGATGACATTCCAATACTTCCTATGGAATTTAGTTCTACATATAGAAGCCATTTTATTCAGAACTTCAATGTTACAATGTATATGCAGCTGCTGCCAAAGTGAATAAATGCAATTTAGTTCCTTCCTCGCATTCTACATTATCACATCAATAATTAACCACATCCTGACATGGCAATGTTCTTTGTTTCCTTCCTCCATCACTGACACACAATGGGATGGAGCAAATGCACATAATCTTAACATCAGGACGGCATGTTATGAGGAAAAGAGAGCAATTAATTTTTCAGCTGTCATTTTCAGTGGCATCTTTCTGTATACTGGGGTTATAACTCCTGATTAATTTTATATAATATCAGAGCCTCCAGCTAGAATCTGAGAATTATTGGAGAATATGTGAGGTTCCTGCATCCTGAAAGCAGGCAAATGTTGTCTTCATCTTCTAAAAAGGAACAGGGAGTCGAAACCCTTTATTAAGGGTTTAGTGATAGTTTTGTGAAGTTATTAATTAAAGAAAAGTTACACATTCAAACAGGGTCTAGAATAGCATGTGAATCTGGTATCAAAAAAGAAATTGCTGAGGTGGAGTGGGCTAAAAAATTGTTCTTTAGTTCTATCAAACTGAATGTTTGAAAATACAAGAGAGACCACATTAATTACACTCCAACAGGAATGAGAAGAGAAAAATAGTCTAATATGGCACCATTCTGTGAGAAGGGATGTAATACATTAGGTACTCTGTATCATGTGTGAGTTTCATGTAAAAAGGTCAAGCAGTTTTGGATAGACTCCCAAATTTGATTAATTTCATTATGCTCATGATAGGATAGAAAGTGTTTTGGAGCTGTTGGTTTTTTGCTTTTGCAAAATGCTATTATTATTTTCCATCTTCATAAAGGATACTGACTATTTTAAAAACAAAGAGCTTATAAATATGATGTTGATAGAAGAGACAGGAAATTGCATGTTGTTGGAAAACTGCAAAAGATTTATATGTCAATAAATGGTTAAACTGAGTTTGGCACATCATCTTAATGGAAAAGTTAACTTGTATTATTGTATTAAATCACTAAGAAATGTTGCTATCCATTTATTCAGCATGAAAATGCAAACATAGAAATAACAAGATGACCAAGTCAAGTCACCCACCTTTGGCAAGATCTTTGATAGATAGATAGATAGATAGATAGATGATAGAGGACTTTATTACACAAGGCAGGAAATCAGAATTAAAACAAGATATTAGTGTATTTGGCCAGTACTTATCACAAAATCTTGTGTCAATTAAGTTTTTGCTTTTTATTCCTTTTGTTTCTGTAGCACACCTTTTCATCGATGAGGAAAAGCTGTCAATAAGCTCGTGATATCTCTCCTAATCCATTTGTCCTCCTGATGTAATAGGTCCCTTCCATGAAGGTATTGATTGATAGCAGTCATGTGGCATGAGAGGCCATGGTTCTCCTCCCCTCTTTTCCCATCTTTGCTATTCCCAAGCAAGCCAAGGATGTTTTTACTCTATGCTTTTTGGGAATTTTATTTTTATTTTTACTGTGATTGTTGTGATTGTGTAGTTAAAGCAAAAAATAAAAAAAAACTGAAAGGAAAGGATTAAATACAACCTCATGGAAGGTGGAGTTACAGATTCGGTGCAGAGGGGCACATGGATTGCCAAAGCAGCACCATCACTCAGTTGAAGAGAAATGTGATACTGAACATTTTCAAACAGATATATTCCTATTGGCTTCAACAATGTGATTGTTGCAGGTGGAAAAGCTGGTATGACAAAGTCCATAGCTACAATGAGAACAAGATCTAGACATGAAATATGATTTGGAAAAGCAGAAAATTGGTAAACTATATATATTATATGTGATCCATAGAGAAGTAACACCACAATGTCCTTGCTTTGTTTGCATTTTCCCCTTCTTTTGTTGTTTAGTTTTGCTTAGCTTTATCAAAATGTGATGTTGTTGCTTATTGTTTGTCAGATTAGTATAAAATAAAATTAATAATAATAATAATAATAATAATAATAATATAACCTCAGTTGCTTTGTGTGATATTGATCTTATGCCCCCAACATAAATACGCTGAATATCCCTGGCAATAACCCTCCTGGGTTGAAAATGCTGCTGATGAAATCTAGGTCAGTGAATGGGAAAACAACTACCATTCAGGACTAGATCTGGATCAGCAGGCTAACCTACAGCTCTTCCACTCCACAGAAACAATTTGTATTCATCCTGGTTTGTCAGAGATGTCTGATACCTCAGCAAACTACAAATATTAAAATTCTTTAGGATTGAGTCATGCCAGTTAAAGTGGTGTCAAACTGCTTTATTTCTCCAATGTGGACATACCCCTAGTGTGGATCACAGAGACCTGGTTAGATGAGATGGATATTGAGGGAGTTAATCTCCCTCAGCTTTCCCTATTGAGGTTCACTGTGCATCAGCAGATGAAACCTGGTGGGCAGGGAGGTGGAATTACAGAGGTCTATTGGAATTCTATATCTCTGACCAGGTGCCCTATCCTTCAGTCAGCAGGGTTGGAGTGTGTGTATTTGGGACAGATTAGGGATTCTAGTGGTCTAGTGCCCACTGATCAATAGCCTCCTATCTTGACCTAGCCAGGATGGCCTCATGGTTAGCCCTAGAGTCCCATTGGTTTGTGGTGCTGGAGGCATCAACATCCATACAGAGATTGGCCTCAGGATTGGCTCAGGATATCCTGTCTGCCATGTCAACCATGGGTTCATCCCAAGTGGCTTCTGACTCAGGTCATGCTGCTGGGCATGATGGATGGAAAAAAGAGATAGAGTTGTGTTTCATCAGTATACTGCTAACACATTTTCTACATTCTAAAGTATTTCCTGGGAGTTCCTGACATTACCAAAATCTTTTCATTCCTGCCTTCCTGATAATTTTGGAATTTTGTCATTGGCTCCCAATCTTTGGTCCTCTAGGTATTTGGGACTTCAGCAACCAGAAGCCCTAGCCAGTTTGGCCAGTAGTGAGCTAAAATCCAAAATATCTGGAGGACCAAACTTTAGGGACCACTGTTTTAGATGAACCCAGTATTTTACAAAATGTTCTACATCTATACTTGATTGTCTGTATTATCCCAGAATTAGCTAGGGAAAGAGAGCTGTTTGCAACAAAAAGAAAAGAAAAGAAAATCCTAATGTTTAACTAGTGGAATATTACTAAAGCATTTTAGCAAC
Source organism: Urosaurus nigricauda (assembly GCA_034509955.1). Lineage (NCBI taxonomy): Eukaryota > Metazoa > Chordata > Lepidosauria > Squamata > Phrynosomatidae > Urosaurus > Urosaurus nigricauda. Next base: position 349,993,476 of record JAOEGL010000001.1, on the reverse strand, counting down.
TTGACTATAGCTCCTGAATAATAATGAAGAAGGTTCAGTGGCTATTGCTGAAAAACAATTTCTGAAATGTTACATGAGCCCAGGTGGGGCACATGATTATTGGAAGGGGAAGAGGAAGGATGCAAAGGCAGGGGAGTGGACGAGCAAAACCTGTGGTATCTCAAGAAATACTTTGGATGAAAACATAGGAATATGCAGGTAAAATAAATACAAAAATAACTGAAAACTTCTCATACTTCTAGAGACTTTTCCCCATCCTGGATGAGCAATTAAATATTTATTGAAAGTGTATGTTTTTAAAATGTCATTCCCAGTATTTTCAGAGAGAAGGTAGATACCCTTTTGTTTATTTTTTAAAAAAATGCTGTACACCACTTTGAAGTCTCCAAAGCTAAGCAGTTAAGAAACATTCATAAATACATAATTCAAATTGTAATCTTACATCATTTGGATAGTTAAAAAGAAAGATGAAAATACTTATTTTCATCTGAGTAGCTCTGATTTATAAGTGGTGGGAACTAAATAAAGTGTTACTTACAAACGAGTTGTTTTTCCCATTTCCCACAAATCCCCCCATAAATGACTATTACTAATGTTAGAATGAGGGCCTTTAAAAAAGAATTAACAGGTCTGCGGTAATATTTTGACATCGTGACCTGTTCCAATTGCAAAAACATTGCACAGAATGGATTAAGATAAAGCCAAGCATTGTTCAACTTCATTTTGACCAGCAGCTTTGGGAATTGCTCACCGTACTGTAAAATTTAACAGATCAGCTAGTTTGTACTGTACAATACCAGCTGTGAAAGCTCCCCCCCCTTTTTTTTAAATAAAATACAGCACCAGAATCATAAAAATAAACAACTATAGAAATGAACCCTTTTACAATTTGGTGTGCAATTTGGTGGGTATTTAGTCAGGCTTTTAGAGCTGTACAATATGTCAATTCATCTAGCATGCCAAAATGGCATGATTAACGATTGGTGAACTATACATCTCTACCCCTACTCTTTCTCCTCTTCTGCTTCTGCATTTTAAAAAAATGTGCAAGGATTTTAAGGTTAAATTATCCATTCACTTACAGGCAAGGGTTTAAAATATGGGAACTCCCTATAAGAATTCTGGTCCCCACAAATGAAATTTTCCTTGAATCTCTGAATTTCTAGTGTTGTAGTTGAGCATTTGGAAATACAGGCATTGTAGAATCCTACAAAGCCCTAACACTAACACTTCATGAACTTACTAAAACATTGTACATGTACAAGGGAACATTTCTATATATGTATGTTTTGTATGCATTAGAACTCATCTATGGTGCATCTACAGCTGTTTATGAAAATTTCTTCTCAGCCTTGATGCATGTGCTGACATCATAGATACATTGCTTCATCACAGAAAAATAAATTTAGTAATCTTGGCTTTTGAAAGTAACATTTTGGAAGGGATTTCAAATAAACAGTGTCTCCACAGGGTTGCAGAGCAATTAATGTGTGTAAAACCTTAGGGCAGTTCACTATAGCAGGAAGACATGAACATTATGCATTTACTTCACTCTTAATTATTTACATATTTTTAAACTAAAATGTATTGATGGTTATTTTTAGGTGCCCAAACAGTTGTTTGAAGAAGCTGATCTCTAGTGGATACCAATGTTTGATCTATTGTAGACCTTTATCAGTGTATGTGCAAATGGGTGGTGGTCTGCCTGGATCTTGCATGTGGTTTCTTGGTCATCCACCAGGTACTTAAATATCATCGGTGCAGTATACCATAAAAAATTAGGAGAAGGATGTGCACTAGCCTTCTTAGAAACTGATGATAGCCTCCTTCATGACATGCATGTAGTATACATCTTTGGCAGGTATTGGTAGCTAGAAGAGAAGTCTCTCGGAAATCTGTGAACAATCCTAACTACCGTTTCACATATTTCTTTTAATGCAATACTAGTTAAAGGATAACAAGGAGTGATTTGATAAAGACATATATGAAGACGTCCTTGATATATGGATAATTGGTGACATCCAGAAGACCGTCAGGTAGATGTATGGCACCTTTTGCATTGCCATAGTAAGAAGTTTGACATCAGTCACATAAATAATGCTGGATCAAGTCAGGTCAATGTGGAGTTTGTGTTCCAGTGCACTCTGTGAAATAAAACCCTTTAATTTTTGCAAGTAAATATACTTTAGCCAGCATGAACAATGTTCACAAATTATTATAATTTATTTTTATGACTGCCTCCCATTTCAGGAGAAAGGCAGGATATAAGTGCAATCAATCAATCAATCCTATACATTTTTAATAATGGAAAATTGAGTGGGCTTATGCTAGTTCCCTTCACAGGATTTTCCAAGTAAGGTTGAGCATTGTCTATTAGACACTAACCAGTCAAATAATCTAACAAGCCTTTCAAAATGTAGTTTCAGTTTTGCTCTGATTTGGTTTCTTGTCCCACCAGAGGACTGCAGATTCAGAAAAGTGCCATGATCTAGAGGAGACAGGCATATGATTCTGCCTCAAAAACAGTAATACAAATAATTGACAAGGAAGCTGTGATGTGGAAAAATGATGCAGGGCAATGAAGCACTGTGGGAGGTCTTTAGCATTTAATACTTGGTTTCATGGAACTCTTCTTGCCTGCAGGGAGATGATGTGAAACAGAAATCTAGCTATGTTGGAAGCATGTGTGAAGTTCTTTAAAGTTACCCTCTTATCGATATTGCATGTTTGCATCTCATCATTCTTGCATTTCTCTCTTCTCCTCATCCTTCCAGCTCCTTTGGGAAATTAAGCACCTTCACAGGTAGAAACTGAGTTGCAACAGGTAGGTGACATAAGCATATCCTTCATTCTTGGCACAATTTCCACGTTTTCAGCCCATTGGATGGGATGTCAAAATCTTCAATAGGTTACATTTGATTAATTTTGATATGATATGTACATCATTCTTAGGAAATTTATGAAATCTGAGGAGTGGGGGAATGAAAAATGAAGTAATTGCCCCCCCGAAGAATTATACCCCAGTGAAATTTCCCCCGATATCCCAGATTTCTAGCATTGCAGAAATTGAGACATTCACAGATGTTCATGTTCAAAACTCTTTTTTTATTTGCTGGGTTTGCATTCTCTTTGTAAATTTGTCTTCCCATTTTCTTTGGATGCCTAAATGGTATTTGTATATACTCAACTGAAGTTGTAAGTTAACCGAATGCAAGAAATATGAGAAATGAAAGAAAATTTCATTTGAGGGCAGAATTTTTATTGGAGGCAATGCCCTTATCTTGCCCCCTCCATAGCTACAACTTTGTCCCCTCTCCAGATTTCTGTTGTCAGCACATGATTTGAAACCCATGAGTATTAGAAGATCTCTTAACCTTGGAAGAAATACATCCTGAGATTTTTGCCCAGCTGATACACAGTTCCCTCAAGTTTTTCCCCACAGAGGGATTACTTTATTGATCACACAAGACTCTGAAAAACAGCTTTATCTCTATGTGGCCATCAGATCAGCACAAATCGGTTAACAAAAATGCTACATATCCGGAGGTTGCTGCTTTGACAAAGGGGTGAGTTTCAAGCTTTCCCACTTTTTCTTTACCATTATAGCAATAGTTTATAAATATATAAAGTAATTCTTTACCCTCCTGTTTCTTAATAGCAATTCAATAATTCCTTTTCATGTTGCTTTTGAAAAATCTCAAATGCTACAAAATTCTGTAGCATGGAGCACCCCCTCCACCTATCCATTCCTCTATTAATTCAACACCAAAACAAAGCACAAGGTGGCAGCTGGAGGCATAGTGTGAGCCAGTGCTTAATCCCTATGATATTCTTCCTCCACCATTCAGTAAAGCCACCTTACCTCGAATCTAAAAGGAAATTTAAAAAAATACAGATATATCACAGAAAGAGTGAAATGATATTTTGTTTTAATGGAAATCACAGCATAACTGTGGAATGCCTTCTGAGTTTAGCTGAAGTCTTCAGCGAAGCCACAAGAGAAATTACTCTTCTGAGCAATAATACACTGTTCGGATCTTTCCTGGCTGCACTGCAAAGTTTTTGAGGGTGTGTTGGTATTGAAAGGGCAATTAAGACACATTAGATTTAACAAGGACAGAGAAACAAACTGCTAGAGGGATCAACACACCTGACTGCATTTTTGGATTCTCCTGGGTGAGTGTAGCTGGGGACAATGTAATAATCAGTGCCTGGGATTTGACTTGTACCATGGCACCAGTGCTGCAGGCTGTAACTACAAAACCAAATTCTTCTAAAACAGGTTTTTCTAAGGCAGAAAATGCCCCGTGGCAATTGTGTTAGAACTCAAGAAAACTGGCAGGCTGACACTGCATTTGCACAAGTTAAACTTGGTATTTTGACCTGGCACGCAATAAGCCAAGTTGAAAGATTTGGATATTTTTTTGAAGAGTGACTGAAGCAAGGCACTGTGGGTTCTGGTTGTTGGATTTTTTTTAATGCCCCTTCTCCGGTGAGTTATAGAAACTTATACAAAACCTGTCATATGCTCCTGGTCTCCAGACTCTGTCTTAACTTAAGCTGTCAGCATGAAACATATTTTCCATATCTTAATTCATGAAGGGAGTTGTAAAACATACCAGGGTATAGTTTTGTATAACTTTGGATGTACTGCTGCAGCCAAAACCCATCAATGCTAAAGAATGTTGAGTATTTACATATCTGGATCACTTTTTAAACATACCAGAAGGCATATGTGCTGAGTAGCAAGTACCTCTGCTTTTTAGAACACATTTGACAATTATTCACTATATATCACCCACCATTTCTTATCTTATGAGGTAAGTATATAAATGAGGTAACAGTTATGAAGCTTTTGGGATGTTAAAAATCCTGTAGAGCCTCAATTATATCAGTGGTACTACTAATAATATTCTTACAGATTCAAGTAATTATATAACTTAAGTAGGTAATTGTGGTGTGTTCACTCCATGCATCTGAGGAAGTAAATCAGCACTACAAAACCTTATGCTGCAACATCTTTTGCTCAGTGAGTCTCAAAAGTGCTACAAGATAAATTTACATACTGATATTCCAGACCAACACAGATATGTCTCTGAAATAAGTAAGTAATGTAAGTAATGTATTTGTACAATAGCTTTATAACAAAGGAGTATCTCTACACCATACTGAATAAATACTTGTGAATCCAGTTACATGACAGCTTCATAACTCAAGAAGAAATATCTATCTATCTATCTATCTATCATCTATCTATCTATCTATCTATCTATCTATTTGCCTTGTAGTCATTTCTGACTTATGGTGGCCCTAAGTTGAACCTGTCATATGATTTTGTTTGGCTAGATTTATTGAAATGGGCTTTGCCATTACCTTCCTCTGAGAGTGTGTGACTGGCCCAAAATCACCCAGTAAGTTTCCATGACTGAGCAAGGATTTGAACCCTGGTCTCCCAGAGTTCTAGTCCAACTATCAAACCATGGCACCACACTGACTCTCATGCAGACAAATTGCATGTATCTAAAATAAAAGTATATTGGCTGGGAGTTATGGGAGTTGAAGTTCATTTCCTATATTTGCTCCTCCCTGTTTTCTTTCTTTCTTTCTTTCTTTCTTTCTTTCTTTTCTTTTCTTTTCTTTCTTTCATAATCTGCAGTACAAATTGTAGATATTTAGTTTTGTGTGTGTGTTTTTGGGCTATATGGCCATGCTCTAGAAGAGTTTATTCCTGAAATTTCACCAGCATCTGTGGCTTGCAGCACAGAGGCTGGTGAAACATCAGGAGTAAACTCTTCTAGAACTGGCCACATAGCCCCCCCTCCCCCCAAAAAAACCAACCCACAAAAAACCTATGGATGCTGGCCATGAAAGCCTTCAAAAATTCATTTACCCCCTGCCCCTTTGTTTTATGCAAAAAGTAACATGGGGAGGGGGTGCAATTTTGTGCAAAATGAAGCCGTTTCTTCCCAAAAGTTTACATTTTGTGTTGAAAATGTGAATGTATTGGGAAAGGGTCACACTGGCAGCCAAAGAGAAGTCTGAAACAAAACTACATAGGACAAACAAAATCTGGCCTCTCTGGAAGGAACTGAAGTCCAATGAGATCAGTTCAAGTTCTAGCTTTCACAGACTATGTACATTCCTCACATCAACTTTTCCTTCAGAACAAAATAAGGTGAATCTCAATCCTAATTATGTGTTAAGCAAGTGAATGGTTGCACAATTCTGTGAGCATGCTACCATGAGGACTGCTTAAAATCTTTAGCCAACCCACTTGTCTCTCAAAGAATGAATTGGTCCCAAGTGCAGTGCTTACTTCTCATATAACATATTTTCAAAGTAGTGTGCTTAGGATTTCAGGCTGAGCCATTTCAGCACAACTGATATTTCAGATATTTCATTAACCATTCAAGTGGATCCCCAAATATTTTGGTCCATATAACACAGTTTATTCCCCACCACCACCCCACACATATACTGTTTCACGGCTGGTCACTGGTGTTCCCAGGGCCTGCCATATAACACCGGTACTGAAAGATCTCCATTGGCTGCCTATTCGCTTCCGGGCTCAGTACAAAGTGCTGGTTATTACCTATAAAGCCCTAAATGGCTTGGGCCCAGAGTACCTGAAGGATCGCCTCTCCTCATACAATCCACCCCACACACTCAGATCCACCGGTCAACAGCTACTAAGAGTTCCACAGGCCAGATCATCAACCACCATGAAGAGGGCGTTTTCCATCTCGGCCCCTAGCCTCTGGAACTCGCTGCCCATTGAGCTCCGCTCAGCCACCTTTCTTGCTCAGTTTAAAAAGGGGTTAAAAACACATTTATTTGGGCAGGCTTACCCCTGATATTCCTCTCCCTATTGTTATTTCTCCCTCATCCTCCCCCCACTGTGAGCTGGCTTGGCATATTGCTATTGTATTGCTGTATTGGTATTGATATTGTTATTGCTTATTGTCGGAATGTTTGTATATGTTGTGCACCGCCCTGATCATTGGAAGGGCGGTATATAAATAAAGATATTATTATTATTATTATTATTATTCATCTCTCCCACTGAGCAAGACACCTATTAGAAATAAAGTACATCCCTTGTTAATGTGTGTGGGGTATAGAATTCCTTCAGGTGCCTGGGTAAATGATGGGATGGAAATGAAGAATGTCATTGATATATTTTCCCCTCATAATTACATATGTATATGATAGAGGACATGTCCAAAATTGGAATGTTGTGTTACGTATGTAAAATGTTCACAGGAACAGATAAAAAAAATTGCCACTGTGGGGAAAAAAAGTTATATTTCCTCACTTTTTGGACAAGAGAACTTCTCTCAGAAAACAGTTCCAAGACTGAAAAGGCCTTTTCTCTTACATATGAGGGACTGGTGTTTGGTTCCTTTTGGGGGGTAAGATCTCAAAAATTTATCCATAGATTGGATTGAAAGAAGTTGAGATTTAAAACATTAGAATGTAGGACAAAGAAATGCTAACATCCTGCCAGTCTCTGAGTCTTTACCTCTTAGTTCTTGTGTACTCATCCAGGTTTGTGGGACTGAATCAAGATTGCCATTGATTTGTTGTTGTTGTTGTGTGCCATCAAGTCATTTCCAACTTATGGTGACACTAAGGCCATGGGGTTTTCTTGGCAGGATTTGTTTTGCCATTCCTTCCCCTGAGGCTGAGAGCATGTGACTTGCCCAAAGTGACTTACCCAAGCCAGGAATCGAACCCTGGTCTCCAGTACTCTAACCTGACTCTCAAATGAAGATTACCACCCATTTTGTCCTTACAATTTCCTTGGTTTTAAAGATTACATGGAATGCAGGCATAGCATGGCCCACTCAGTTGATGAGAATGTCTTTTAAAAGGGCAACTTACAAATTTCTCCATCCTTACTAATGTCAACCCATAGAAACTCACAAGGCAGGGAGAACATGAGACTGTGATACTCATCTCTGTTCAGACAATGTTGATATAAGAAGAGACAGTTTTTCAAGTGCCCTGTCCCCACACTGTTTAGGACTTTAAAGTTTGGCCAAAACCATCCCCCAGACAAACAGGATGAGCCTGTGTGAAGAACTAATGCCCAGAGAAACTCCTTGATAGTTGTTTAAAAGGTTACACATCTGGCAGTTCAAAATGTAAATGTACAAGGATTTAGTCACGTTTCCTCCAGATTCTACTGAGACGGTTAAATTTTCACAGTGCAGCTGTAGCCTTTGGACATCAGAGGCTTTCTTTATGGCAGATTACACAGGAATTATTCTTGTGTACATGAACTTTTCAGACAAAAGAGAGCACAAAAAAGTTTTAACCATTAATGGTAGCACAGCCATATTCTGATTTTATGGCTGAAGGGCCTCACTACACAAATCAGTGCAATTATACAGATAAAGCATTGGATTACATTAACCAAGGAACATTGAACCTCTCTCTGCTGCCCTGACATCAAAAAACAAAGAATAAAACAACAATAAAACAATAACTACTATTACTGATTCCACTTCTTCGTCCTTTTCTTATTATTATTGAATGTCATTCAGTAATGCAGTTATGGATTTGTAATCTAGAGTTATGAATTCATAACTTCTTTGTATTCTCCCTGGAAGCCATCATATACTGTAAATTGAGGCTGGCATACTTTGGCTATATAATGAGAAGGCATGACTAATTGGAAAAGACAATAATGCTAGGAAAGTTGGAGGGATGTACGAAGAAAGGAAGACCACATGCTAGATGGGTGGATTCTAGTGCAGATGGGTGGATGCCATGAGTTAGTGACAACTTGAAGGTGGTTAACAACAACAACAATCTTCAAGGCATTTCCATTTTATGACAACCCTAAGGCAAAACTATCATGGGGTTTTCTTGACAAGATTTGTTCACAGGGAGTTTGCCTTTGCCTTCCTCTGAGACTGAGAGGGGATGAATTTCCCAAGGTCACCCAGTGGGTTTCCATGAACAAGCAATTCAAGCTCTGGTCTCCAGTTGTTGTCCAGTGCTCAAACCACAACATCATGCCAGCTCAGTCTTACTGTAAAACTACATAAATGCACTCCCAGCCCACCTTAATAGCCAGAAGCTATGTCAAGGCTGTGTCTGGTGATGTAGACTTTAGTTGATTGACTCAGACTCAAGTTGTTTCAATGACTCAACGTGGACTCAGTTCGGTAATAAATGAGGAGGAGAAAAAGGAGGAGGAGCAGGAGGGATGAGAGGGCTTGGTGGATTAGGCTTTGGTGACACAGCAAAAAAGATGAAAATATGTTTGCCAACTGCCTTTTCTTCCCTCCCTTCCCCACTTCACTTTACAGGTTATGTTCTCTTTTCAGAATCAAACTGGAATAATTTATCCAAATTCTTAGCTCCCCTCATTGGCAGTTTTCTGTCTTGAGGTAGGGGTTGAGGTCTGGTCAGTAGCCTCTTCCCACTGCAGACTGGAGGAAGAAGGCTCCTCTGATGTGCATCAGGAACAGGCTGCTGAGAGATCTCAAGGCCATTTTCCTGAGAAGAAAGAAATATTTGTCAAATAAGTACTATTTTATTTTATTTTATTTTGCAATGACTCAATTAGGACCATCTTCTGGATCCATGCAGGTGGTCACATACAACATAGAAAACAGAATTATGCTGCACCATGATGTACAACTTAGTGTCATTCTTAGAACCCAGATTTCAAATATTTTTTAAGAATGCATGCACATTTTCAGAGGTGTGCTCTCCCTATAGTTTTTGCCTGTAGGTGAAGGGTAAGCAGGGAGTGGAGTGGTCTAGCCTCTTGTGGGAGGGCCTATCCAAGGGTGGGAGTTACCACTGAGAAGGCTTTTTTTTAATGGTATGGCATTAGGTCAAATTCACACAATTTGTCCATGAAGCCAAACAACACTTCCAACCAGTACACTTGGCCCTCCTTATCCATGGATTCGAGCATACATGGCTTGAAAATATTCCCAAAAAGTCTAGAATGCAAATAGCAAACCTTGATTTTCCATTTTTTATATGGGACACCATTTTGTTGTGCCATTATATTTAATGGGTCTTGATCATCCACGGATTTTGTTATCCACGGAGGGTCCTGGAACCAAACCCCAGCAGATAACAAGGGGCCACTGTATACTGATTTGTGTGCAATATGTTAAGCCTTAGTGCAGTTCATTAAACACAGTGGCGGGTACCCATGATTTAACAGATAGATACCCACTGTCCTACAGCAATTATTGTTTGGAAGTCTTTTTGATTTCAATATCTTTTTACTTCCAAGTAAATATGCCTGGGTGCACCCTCCTCCGAATCTTTTGGTGATTTTGAAAGTTTTATCCAGGTTCTTCCTTAATTTCACTCTGCAGCCTGTTCTAGCCTGCTGTACTCCCATTAACATGGATGATAAATCAAGAAGTCTACCCATATAAACAGCTTTCTTTCCATCAGGAGAAATATTATATTCAAGATGTCATTTAGAAATGGATGCACTTGAGGAACTGAGAGGAGTAACATTAAACAAACCTTTCAGGGAGGATTCTTTCACTGAAGCTTTTATCTTGCAGGTTTTTGCATGATGCACCACAGCACAGCTGCAGAGGCGGAGGGGGGATGCTCCCTTAGGGGCAACTATGAAGAGCAACAGAGATCTAAGTCTTAGGCGAAGGCTTTTGCATTCCTCTCTTACAATCTTCTTAGAAGACTCTGTACAAAGAAATAATTGAGTGACAGGCAGGCTGGATGTTTTGAGTGACACAGTAAAAGTGATTTATATGAACCATAGTATAACATTATGACACCTGTATCTTCAAGGATACCTTCCCAGACTTACAGTGGAAATGTGAAACTGCAAATATTAGTGAGCCTGATTGAAATGAATGATTTCCAGTGGAAGTTGACCATAGAGTCATAGGTCCTCCAGGTCAATTCTATGGTCATTCTGCAGAAAGCATACAACAAAATCACATTGGAAGAATTAGAAAATAGCTAGAGAGAACAAATTTTTCAGACATGGATAAGTGAAAATGTGGGTACTAGTTATGGGGGTCATACTGTATCCCATGGTTAGGACTCGTATGACCCTCCCCAGTCAGAGATGTGGGTACTGGGACTGGTAATGTCAATTTTTTTCTGGGATTGATGCTGAACTAAGGTTCTATCCAAGGAGCTGAAGCTATTTGGGGATAGGATTCAAAATCATGGATAACTCTTTTAAAAATCAGAATGAAACCCAGGGCAGGTTCATTGCCCCAGTGACATGGGAGCAACCAGCTGTTCCAGCTGTTGCTAGACTACAATTCTCAGCAGCCTTAGCCACTAAGGGCAATGTTGAGGAATGGGTCAGCTGCAATCAAACAACATCTGGAGGCTCACACTGTTCCCACCCACGCAAAATGAACTCAGGCTTGCTAGAGACGTTAAGAACAATAAAAAGGGCTTTTTTGGGTATGTCCGCAGCAAAAGGAAGAAGAAGGAAACAGTTGGGCCACTGCGTGGAGAAGATGGCAAAATGCTCACAGAAGACAGAGAAAAGGCAGAATTGCTCAACACCTTCTTTGCTTCAGTCTTCTCAGAAAAAGCAAAGGGTGCCCAACCTAAGGATGATGGGGCAGAGGACAGAATAGGGGAATTTCAGCACAGAATAAGTAAAGAAACAGTACAGGAATACCTGGTTAATCTAAATGAATATAAGTCTCCAGGACCAGATGAACTACATCCTAGGGTATTAAAAGAACTGGCAAATGTAATATCGGAACCAATGGCAATAATCTTTGAGAACTCCTGGAGAACAGGAGAAGTCCCTGCAGACTGGAGGAGGGCAAATGTTGTCCCAATCTTCAAAAAGGGGAAAAAAGAGGATCCCAACAATTATCGTCCGGTTAGTCTGACATCAATACCAGGAAAGATTCTAGAGCAGATCATTAAGCAGAGAGTCTGTGAATATCTGGAAGATAATTCCATAATCACAAATAGCCAACATGGGTTTCAGAGAAACAAGTCATGCAAGACAAATCTGATCTCTTTTTTTGATAAAATTACCAGCTTGGTAGATGAAGGGAATGCTGTGGATATAGTATATCTTGACTTCAGTAAGGCCTTTGACAAGGTTCCCCATGACATCCTTGCAAACAAGCTTGTAAAATGTGGACTAGACAAGGTAACCGTTACATGGATTTGTAACTGGTTGACTGACCGAACCCAAAGGGTGCTCAACAATGGTTCCTTTTCATCCTGGAAAGAAGTGACAAGTGGGGTGCCACAGGGTTCTGTCCTGGGCCCAGTGCTATTCAACATCTTTATTAATGACTTGGATGACAGTATTGAGAGCCTAGTTATCAAATTTGCAGATGACACCAAATTGGGAGGAGTAGCTAATACCCCAAAGGTCAGGATCAAAATTCAAAATGACCTGAATAGACTAGAAAGCTGGGCCAAAGCTAACAAAATGAAATTTAACACAGAGAAATGTAAGGTCCTACACGTAGGGCGGAAAAATGAAATGCACAAATATAGGATGGGGGACACCTGGCTGAATGAGACAACATGTGAAAGGGATCTAGGAGTCCAAGTAGACCACAAGTTGAACATGAGTCAACAGTGTGATGCAGCAGCTAAAAAGGCCAATGCAATTTTAGGTTGCATCAATAGAAGTATAGTGTCTAGATCAAGGGAAGTAATAGTGCCACTCTATTCTGCATTGGTCAGGCCCCACCTGGAGTACTGTGTTCAGTTCTGGGCACCACAATTCAAAAAGGATGTGGAGAAACTGGAGCGGGTCCAAAGGAGGGAGACTAAAATGGTGAAGGGTCTGGAGACCTTGCCCTATGAAGAACGCCTTAGGGAACTGGGGATGTTTAGCCTGGAGAAGAGAAGGTTACGAGGTGATATGATCGCCCTGTTTAAATACTTGAAGGGATGTCACATTGAGGAGGGAGCAAGCTTGTTTTCTGCTGCTCCAGAGAACAGAACTCGGAACAATGGATGCAAACTGCAGGAAAAAAGATTCCACCTCAACATTAGGAGGAACTTCCTGACAATAAGAGCTGTTCGACAGTGGAACACACTCCCTCGGAGGGTGGTGGAGTCTCGTTCCTTGGAGGTTTTTAAGCAGAGGCTGGATGGCCATCTGTCGGGTATGCTTTGATTGGGAGTTCCTGCACGGCAGGGGGTTGGACTGGATGGCCCTTGTGGTCTCTTCCAACTCTAAATTTCTATGATTCTATGATTCTAAGTATATACATCATCCCTAGTATACATGGAAGAAGGTTTTGCTTATTTCACTGTTATTATCACTGAAGTACATAACACGCTGGAAAAATGGTCCAGTTTGAGATCTCTTTAACTGCCCTGGCTCAGTGCTAGAAATTCCTGGGAATTGTAGTTTATTGCAGCACCAGAGCTCTCTGACAGAGAAGGTTAAATGTCTCACAAAACTATAGTTTCCAGAATTTCCAGGGCATTTAAAGTGGTCTCAAACGGGATTATTTCTAGAGTGTGTTTTGGACCTGTTGCAAAGCTAGCCCTGAGTTAGCCCCTATCTCAGACAGTTGACTGTGGATGTGATAAAGGGGTAGAAATGTTTATTTGTTTGTTTGTCTTTTGTCAAAGGGAAAAGAGAAGCTTGTAGACTTTCCTGCTCCAAGTACCAAAATTGCTGCCTTGTCTTGAGCATTATGCACTTTGACTTCAGGGACAGAGAGGAAGATATTTACTGCCCTGCTTCTGACAGCAGAATATCTTGGGTCTGCCCTGCTTGGATTGCTACTTTGGAGTAGGATAGCAAACTATGCATCACCACAAAAGAGGACCCAAGTTTTTATAAACTATACTTATGTTAATGTATATGGATTGATGCCAGTTCACAAATAATGGCTACAATTTAAATAGAAATACATCAAACCAAAGAGAGAGGACCAACTGCTTTCTCATGCTAGGGGACAATCAGGATTTAAACAGGAGTTAAACAGGAAATGTCCTGTGATAAACATAGGGCATTTCCTGTTTAACTCTCGTTTAACTCTCGTTTACATCCTGTTTGTCCCCTAGTGTGATAAAGCAGTATGACTATGACCTTGACCTCAAAAACCTACAAATGGTAAACCTTCATTCATAGGTAATATAATGTAAATCAAAAATGCACAGCTGAATAAATATGTCTTGATGGGGTACCAAAAAGAGTACACTGTCAGTCCATCTTCCTTAAGGAGGAGTCTTCAAAGGCAGGGTGCCCCACAGAAAAAAAACACACTCCAACGTACTTCATTATAGATTATTCACAGAAAGGCCTTAGTTGAAGTTCTTAATACAATCGCTTCAATCCTATGAACAGTTCAACTTTGTTGTCCTTCCCACATCACTTTCCATTAACTCTCTAGTAGAGTTAACATCCTCCAGGCTTTTTAACTCAAGGAATACAAACGACTTTAAAATGCTGGAGGAAAAAAGAGAGCATCAGCCATGTAAAAGAGTGATCTGTGCTTGGAATATTGGCTGCTGCCACACTATAAAATTAGTGCAGTTTGACACCAATTTAGCTGTCATGGTGCCATCTTATGGAATTCTGGGAGTTTTGTACTTTGTTGTGACACAAGAGCTTTCTGACAGAGGAGGCTAAATATTGCACAAAAACTACAAATCCTAGAATTCCATAACATTGACCCATGGCAGTGAAAGTACTGCAAAACTGGGTTAATTCAGCAATGTAATTGCAGCCATTAACTTCTTAAAATAAGGTTATAAAAGCAATGTATTCTCATTACATGTTATGTTTCAAAATAACTTCTTCTGCTACTGATTTCATTGTTCATGTGTCCATCACTTTAAAAAAATACATCAGATTGATAACAGCATAAATCTTGAAAAATCAACTTCAAAATAACTGTTTAAATGCTCTTAAAAGGTAATTTTAATAAAATAATTGTATTCACTATTGAAAAACAACATACACAATAATACACAGGACATGAACAGAATAAACACATGCACCCATAAAGAGACTGACTCAGTTCAATACCCTCCATTATCTCCCACCTACCCTTACCTTAAAAAAAGACTTCCCACTTCTTAAAAGGCAATTTTTAAAAGTGACTAAATACATTGTTCATTAGGCCAATAAAGTGGCTTCTTTTCCATTCATTGAGTCAATTTTGAAAGGTAACTTTGTTATGCCCTTGTTGTAACCAAAAGGTAGGTCATTACAAGTAATTACATTGCTAATAATGAGTTATTTCCAAACTCTGGGTAAGGGTGCATGAGTTGGTTAAAGGCTGTGATTTTGGGTCTCCACATTGTTATTGAAGTATATCTTTGCATATGTGTAAAAAATCTTGAAGCTAGTAAGAACCATTTGAGACATGTGATTTGTTATCTGCCTGAGGCACAATGAATATTTGGCAGCTTGCTAGCACGTTATACAGCATTTTTTTCCTTTTTTTCTCCCTCTTTCTTTTACACTTCATTTATCTTCATTTTGGAGTTGAAGTTGCTCCCCGGGACAACATTGGGTAAGGATATTAGCAGGAGAGCAGGTGAAATGAACACTGACTTTTCTGGGAAACTGCTTGAAGAAAGCATCATGCCCAGAAGACAAAAGGAAAAGATTCTGGGTTTAAAAAATGGGTCCAGCCATTGGGGCGCGGAAGTAATGCATCAAGAGTATTGAAGTAGGGACCTGATAAAAGGGAAGAAGCAAGATATTTGGAAGATACTGACAATGGAGAGACTGTGCCTCTCCCATCATTTTTCAAATTGCTGACTATGCTGCCTAAAGCTGATGGGAGTTGCAATCCAACAGCATTCTGAAGACCGCCTGTTTCTCATGCCGATATAGTCAGTTGGTTTGTATGCTAGAGCATGGTTACTCAAATTGGTGTTTGCTGGACTAGTGCCAGTCCCTGAGCCACTGAGTGCCAGTCCCTGCCAAATTTACAGGAAAGAAAAAAACAATTGTAGCTAGTGAGTATTAGTATAATACCAATCCCTAACCGGCTGGGCAAAAAATTGTTGGTGTCATGCATCAGAAAGCATGGGAAGAATTAACCTTGAGTACACTGTACCCCCTGGGGTGAAAATGCTACTGCTCAATGCCAGGTTGGTAAATAATAAAACACCACTGATCTAGGACTTGATCCGCCTAGGTATGGCATTGTCCACCTAGATTCTCTGTTCGGCAGCAGGTGAGGCCTGGGGGGTCGGGAGGCAGAGTTGCAGTGTCTATCGTGATTCCATCTCCCTTACCAGGTGTCCTGTCCCACAGTCTACTGGTTATGAGTGGGTTTACTTAAAGGTGGATGGCTGGGACAGAATAAGGATTGTGTTGGTGTACCAACCACCCAGCTGCTCAACAGTCTCCCTTCCTGAGCTGACAGAATTGATCTCTGCAGTGGTGTTGGAGTCTCCTCAGCTTGTTGTGCTGGGGGACTTCAACATCCATGTAGAGACTACACTGTCAGGGGCAGTTCCGAACTTCACGTCTGCCATGGCAACCATTGGGCTGTCTCAAGTAATATCTGGGGCCACCCATGTAGCGAGACACACTCTGGACCTGGTTTTCGGTTTGGGCAGGATGACAGTGATCTGGGAGTGGAGGAACTCTCTGTAGTTCTGTTGTCATGGAATGATCACTACCTGGTAGGGTTTTTACTCATTGAGACTCAGACCCTCTGCAGGGGTGGAGGGCCGATTAAGGTGGTCCACACCAGGAGGCTTATGGATCCGGGTGGATTCCTGATGGTTCTTGGAGAGTTTCCTGCTGCCTTGGCAGATGATCCTGTTGAAGCCCTGGCTAATCTCTGGAAAATAGAGAAATGGCCAGAAGCTGTGGTGGCGCAGTGGTTAAATGCCTGTATTGCAGCCACTCACTCAAAACCATAATGTTGCGAGTTCAAGACCAGCAAAAGGGCTCAAGCTTGACTCAGGCTTGCGTCCGTCCAAAGTCGCTAAAATGTACCCAGATTGTTGGGCCAAGTAGCTTACAGTTGTAAAATGCTTAGACACTCCTTAGGTGGTATGAAGCGGTATATAAATGAAGCTGATTGTTTTGTTTGTGGACATGATTGCCCCTAAGCGTTCCCTCCCAAGGAGTGGAGCCAGACATGCACCCTGGTTTAACAGGGAGCTGATGGTGATGAAACGAGTGGGACAGAGACTAGAGCGATGATGATGGAAGACTCAGAGTGAATCCAAACAAACGTTGGCTAGAGCTCACTGGAAAGTTTATGCTGTGGCATTGGTGGCAGCAAAGAAACTATACTTCTCTGCCACCATTGTGTCACCATTGCCACCACATGCATACTGGATCCTTGCCCTTCCTGGCTTCTGAAATCAGCCAGAGAGAGTGGTGAATGCTTCCCTGTAGCAAGGCAAATTTTCAACCTGCCTAAGGAGGCTGTGGTAAAGCCATTACTGAAAAAGACCTCCCTAGATCACACCATTCTAGGTAACTATCAGCCAGTCTCTAACATTCCATTCTTGGCCAAGGTTCAGGAGAGAGTGCTGGCCTCCCAACTCCAGGGATTTCTGGATGAAACAGATTATCTAGATCCATTTCAATCTGGCCTCAGACCTGGCTATGACACAGAGACAGCTTTGGACACCTTGATGATGACCTACACAGGGGGAATTTGTCCCTGTTGGTCCTGCTAGATCTCTCAGCGGCTTTCAATACTATCAACCATGGTATCCTTCTGAGCCGTCTTTCCTGGAAGGGAGGACCCAGAAGGTGGTGTTGGGGGACTTTTGTTCAACTCTTTGGCCGCTAGCCTGTTGTGTCCCACAGGGTTCTGCGTTGTCCCCCATGTTGTTTAACATCTACATGAAACCACTGGGAGATGTCATCTGGAGTTTTGGGGTGCAGTGTCATGAGTATGCAGATGACACCCAATTTTATCTCTGTTTTCCATCTGACTCCAAGGAAGCCGTCTTTGTGCTGAACCAGTGTCTATTGTCAGTAATGGATGAGGACAAGCAATTTGAAACTTAATCCACACAAGACAGAGGCGCTCCTGGTCAGTCATAATGTAGAGCAGGGAATTGGGGCTTTGCCTGAGCTGGATGGGGTTACACTCCCCCTGAAATGTCAGGCTTGCAGCTTGGGTGTGCTCCTGGACTCCACTCTGAGTCTGGATGCCCAGGTTTCAGCAGTATTTTACTGTTTTAATTAGGTTAAGTGTTTTTAAAAATGCTGTTTCAATTTGTTTTTATATTGTGAGCCATCTTGGATCTCTTTTTGGGAGAAAGGCAGGATAAAAATATAATAAATAAGATACATTTTTGCTTTACACTAAAGATTGATTTGATGTGTATTTGAAGTGAGAAGAGGCAGCTATATATGCATACTGCCTTGGGAAAGAAGGTGTGAAGCTGATGGGACTCACTTCTGAGTAAATGTTTAAAAGAGTATCATGTTTTGGATATGAAAAATAGGGGATTGTGCTGAAGAATTCAAGGGAAACATAAGTTTTCAGGACTGGCATTTAAGGAAGCACAGTGGTATCCTGTGAGTAGGGGATGACCACTGTTTCTTTGGATACTAGTTGCACTCTGCAAGTCTGAATGGTTTTTGCACATGGTTGCAGTTTATTCCCAGATGCTTTTAGAATGCCTGTAAGCAGAATTTGAATCCTACTAAATCTTCTGGTATTCAGGGTTGGTGGTGGAAGATTTGGGAACATTGCTAGAAAGCATACAACAGTACAGCCTATCCCTGTGTCCCCGGTTAATAGATGGTGCAGTCATTCTAAGTTTTAGTCCAGATTTTAAAGGTACTATCCAAGGTGGTGATCCTGTTTTGGGGAAATAAGGTCCACTAACATGGATAGATTTAAATCCAGAATGGATTCATCACACCACTTGTGTAGAAGCCACCAACCACCACTACCTTAAAACATCTGAATTTCATATCTGACCACTGGGCATGTTGTTGGGAATGGCAGGGTGCTGTGGTCCAAAACATTTAGCAGGGACCAGTTTGGGTGGGGTTGGGACAGTACATTTCAGAATGCAGATCTTTTGCACAAAAATAACAGGAGGAAATGCTCTCTCTCTCTTTCTCTGTATATGTGTGTGTATGCATGTGAGTTACAATATCAACTTCCTTCCTAAAAAAACTAGGCACCAATTTGCCTTTGGCCTGTGGCAGACAAATTTATTTCCTTTCTGCAACATTCAAGAAGAATAATGAGCTTTCTTTTATGCTTTTCCTCATTGTATATACATATTAGTTCCTGTACAAATGTCTATGACTGAAGCGTATGGATAGAACACACTTCTGGGATCCTGAAGGTGTGCAACATTTCCTGTCTTGTCAATCAGTGGAAATGGAAAGCACAAATTTAGTCTTTGAGAAGACATAAGAGACATGAAAGCCAGCCTTATAGCTGTAGGGAAATGGAAGAGGACTAAAATCCAACAGACCAGGATTTGAAAATTCAGTCACATAGAGCTCCGTAGTGCTTGTGTCTGAGTATTGCCACAATCAAATACATGTTGTTTCCAGATCTTGCTCCAATAGGGAATTCTTATGTAAACATGCATAAGATTGTGCTGCTTTCTCTGCACTGCAGAAATAATGAAGTTTGACATTGTTTTAACTGCCTTGGCTGCATCCTAGATTGGAATTTGTAGTTTTGTGAGATATTTTGCCTTCTCTATCAGAGTGCTCTGGTGATACAACAAACTACAGATCCCAGCATTCCATAGGATGGAGTGATGGCAGCTAAAGCGGTGTCAAAGTGCATTATTTCTGAAGTCCAGATGGAGCCATGTCATAGACCAGGGGCAAGGGGCTGTATTCCTTCCAGATGTTTCTGGACTGTAGCTCCCATGATTCCTCACCAGTTTGATGGCTAGGTCTGTTGGAAGCTGCAGTCTGGAGGGACACACATTCTCTACCCCTACTTTATCTAAATTTTATATTCAGTACCCCTGTCCTAGCCTAACTTTGTGCTGGCATTGTGGCTTTATCCCTAGGTTGGAGATGATTTGGAATTGAAGTCACTTGGCTATTCTCTCATCTTGTGTCTTCTCTGGACCTTATCAGACATCAGAAATTGGAAGTATAATCCAAAGGCAATCCAAAGGCAATCATGGGGTTTCACGTTATTCCGAATTAAAGTATCTCATGCAATTTCGGGCAAAAGGGAAGTCATTCCGAACACAATCGTGGGTTTTACATTATTGTGAATTAAAGCATCTCATGCAATTTTGGGCAATGGGGGGGGTCGGTCATTTTTGGGTAATGGGAAGTCATTCTGAATGCATTCCAAATGCAATGGGAATTCATGTGAATTCGCTAAACTAGCAAATTCATGTGAATTCGAAATGGCTCCATTCGCAATAAACAGAAATTCCTCCCATCTGATAAGGTCCTCTGCCTCCTTTTCAGCTTTTTTTTTTTGAAGGCAGACCAGTTCTACCAACAAATTAGTCTCTTAACAGAACTCTGAAATAAATCAGCCAAAGGGGCTTTCCCCTCATACTACTTTTGCCTTCCAGTCAGTGCATATTTGGAGTCACTACTTCAACCACTGCACTATTTCTTAGATACAATGTCTTTGCATGTAAGCTCCTTTAACAGCTAGGGCTTGTCTAACTGCCTGGAATCTGTCAACAGCATAAATCAATCTTCCTAACAATTCTTTCAGTCTGTGTTTATCATGGCATCAAAGTGGAGGCAGTGCTTCCCCACAGCCCTAAGGGTTAAAATAAACAAACACCTGAAACTGATTTAAAGATTTACTATTTTTTAAAAGTGGGTTGGGAGCCCATACCTGGGATAAAATGCTCACATCTAGTAGAATTTATAAGTGCAAAGCTAAAAGAAGGTAAAACTCCAAAAGCTGAGGAATGATATATGAAATAGTCCTTATTTATCCCATAGAAGGGATAGACAAGTAGATTGTTCTGTTTGGTCCCATTTTTGCATTAATTTGTGGAAGTAAAAAAAAATCTGTATGAATATTTGCACATGTATAGAGTAGTTTGAGTGTTGGAATATGACTCTGGAGCTTGGCCATGTTCTCAGCCTTAAAGGAAGGTTTAGTGTGCATATTTTCATTTGCACATTCATATATATTCATATTGTAACATTTTATAAGGAAATAGCTCTCCTGCTTTTCCGTCTCCTCCCTCTGTCAGAGGCTCCAAACACCTACCTTCCCTTCCTCTGCTCCTTCAGGAGAAGAAAAATGTTCAGGAAGAGGAGGAGGAGGAATCAGGGCCCCCAAGTCTTATGATCCAATAATAATAATAATAATAATAATAATATGTTCCCAACCTTCTTCCTGGCAGTGAGCAAGGCTGTGACACTCTGAAGCAGGGCCCTGTCACAAGTCCTTGTTGCAGACTCACTGGCTGGCAGGAGGGAGGTTGAAACCTCATTCTCCTTGCTCCCAGATCAGAATGGACCTCCTTTACCCAATCCAGCTGCTGGATCTTAAAATGGGCTGGGAGGGGTTGGACCAGGAGACATTACTTAGTTATTCAAGCATAATCAAGTAGCCAATGTATGGTATTGTCGTCGTTGTCATCATCATCATTGTCTCTACCAACTCTATGATTCTATGATTCTATAATTCATAGCCTTATGGTAAATGGCTGCTGTATGCATTGAAACATGATGATTTTTTTTTCTTGTAAAAAAATCACATTTAAAGAAGGAGGAGAAGGAGAAGGAGGAAGAAGAAGAGCAACAGCAGCAGCAACAACAACAAGGAATTAAATGAATAGATTGTAATACTGATAGAACCCTTCTCTCTCTCTCTCTCTCTCTCTCTCTCTCATTTTATGGCCACTGAGCGGTCATAGAGAAAAAATAATATTGAAGGGCTACTAACTTCTGCAAGTGCTTTGGAGCTGGCATTTATTGCTTGGAAAATGAAAAGCAGTGCATAAATTTTACCAAGGAATAGACATTGGACTTGACTCACCAAACATTTGTTTTATGAATGCCCTAAATCTGCTGAGTTTACAAGGACACTCCATTTCCCCAATATACTAATAGCTAATCCCAAGAATTACACATTTATGGCTGTTATGCTACTGGACGTTTCCACCCCCTGCAGATGTAAATCATCTTGTGAAGTGCAGCTTTGTTTCTCATTATATCTTCTCCTTGCACCCAGCAAATATGATGCATTACTTACAATAGAGCTGCTGTATGTTACATGATCGTGGCAAAGTATACAGGTTACAATTCACCAATGTTAGTATGGGATTTGTCTCTTGTGTTCTTCTTCGTCGTGTTACTGGTTTCTTTTCTGTTGGTTAACTGCTCATTTGTGATGCTTTTATTGTATTTTTCAAGTACTACAGTAAGCCCTCTTGGAAATAGAATGGACTGGAAACCAATGGATTGGGAGACAAATACCTGCATAACATGTTAAAGTTAGCAATCTTGACAATATATTCTGTATTCAATGATATTCTGGGACCTACAGAGGGCCAGTCTGCCTGATTTTCAAATTCTCCAGAGTTTTAGAGCAAGGGTGGGCAAAGGGAAAGCTGTTGGTCATGTGTGCTCCGGTGCTGTTTTTGTGGCCCCCAGGTCCCTAGAGATCATTTTTGGCTCAAGTACACTCTGGGGTACTTGGTGAAATTATCACCATGTTTTTCCCTCCTCCCTCCCCCTTTTTTTAAATGGAAGTGGCTACTGACCTCATCCTCTTTTTATACATATATATAAAAAAAGACTCTCTTGGGCCTAACACAATGCAGAGGGCCTAAAAGCAAGGCAAAATGCCCCCTAGCCTCTAAAAAGTGTTTGGGGACACTGGGGGCAATTTTATTTTAGCTTTTGACAGTGAGATATGCAGTGGAGGTATGGCCTTCCAACATCTACTAGGGGCATTTAATGTCTACCCATTGATCTTGGGTGCAGTGCTTTGAATGTTGACTACAACTCTGGAGACCAGGGTTCAATTTCCAGCTCAGCCATGAAATTCAGTGCATGACTTTGGGCAAATCACATGTGTCCAGTTTCAGGGAAAGGCAATGGAAAACTCTTCTGAACAAAGCATGCCAAGAAAACCCCATGATAGGTTTGCCTTAGGGTCACCATAAGCTGGAGGTGACTTGAAGGCACCAGAAAAACAAAGTCTTGAAGCTTTGCTTCTGGTTACTTCCAGGACTATTTGTGTATATTTTGTTTTTATTATGTTTCTTTTTCTGTTTCAGGTGGGATGCTTCCCTCAAACAGTTTATTACATGAAGTGTTTTTTCACCCTCTAATTCCCTTCCACCCCACTCCCAGTTAACAACGGGGAGTTACTAGGGCTTCTGAGGAAACAGTAAGGATCCCAAGGGCCACATTAGAGTGCAAAAGGACCATATGATTCCCATCCCTCTACTAGATCCTGTACCTTCAGCTTTACCCACCTACTGAATGTGCAAGAGTTTCATCTATGGAAGTTTGGAAGATAGAATCCTGCTTCAAAGGCTTCTGAGCAAACATGAATCTTGACACTTCTTACTTGAAATCTAAGTGCTGTGCTACTCTTATGTGTTTGTTTGCATCCTAATTTCCTTTTTGAATCATTCCTATAAATATTACCCTTTTTTTATGGCATTGCTAATCGCTTTTGTCAGAAATTATTCCTAAGAGAATTTCAGAGAAACATAATTTTTCTTCCTTCTCTTTGCTTCAAGGAAGATGCTACACAATTCCCAGTAGGAATTCATTTTGAGGCATGTTATTTACATATATTTATTTCATATCTTGACATTTTTGTAAAATCGAGTATATTCACGCTTGGCTTCTAAACTAATTTAGAGAAGAACAAATGGAATTATTCACATCACATGTACACGACTACAACATAGAAACTCTGCATTTAAAGTTGCACATTCCCTCTATTCTTGCAAAGAAGGTGATATTACAGATTGAGCAAAATACACATGAGACCACCTGGGAAAATTGGTTTTCTGTTCAAGCAGCTACCTTTAGTCTTATCTCATTAGCACTTTTTCTGTGCTGTCCCCATATTAAATAAATGAATTTTGAATGAGGATGCCTCAACATTTGTTTAAAGATTCAGAGAAGGTATAGATACTATTTCATTGTTTACTGTTAAATATAACCCAATGAGATACCTCGATGGTATCTTAATTTGCATAGCAAATATTTATTTGTGTAGATCATTCATTTGAATAGTGAATGTTAAATAGTCCGAAAGAGCTTTCAGAATGTAGTGAAGTTTGAAAAATAAGATTTCCTCCTCCCAAATGGTGAAATAATATTAATACGGCTGCCCATGACAATGAATTGCATGTTTGTGTGTGTGTGTGTGTGTGTGAGAGAGAGAGAGAGAGAGAGAGAGAGAGAGATTTAGTGGTTTGAACACTGGACTATGACTCTGGAGATCAGGGTTTGATTCTCTATTCAGCCACTGGGGACCTTTTCAGACGTTGGAAATTGGAAGTATAATCCAATGGCAATCTGAATGCAATCATGGTGTTTCATGTTATTGCGTATTAAAGTATCTCACGCAATATCGGGCAAAAGGGAAGTCATTCCGAACGCAATCATGGGTTTTAAGTTATTGTAAATTAAAGCATCTCATGCAATTTCGGGCAATGGGGGGTCATTTTCGGGAAATGGGAAGTCAATCTGAATGCATTCTGAATGCAATTGGAATTCATGTGAATTCGAATTGGCTCTATTCGCAATAAAGAGAAATACCTCCTGTGTGAAAGAGTCCTGGGTGATCTTGGGTGAGTCACACACACTCAGCCCCAGGAAGCCCCATGATTTCATAGCACACAACAGTATGTGTGTGCACGTGTGTGTGTATATATATATATATATATAGAGAGAGAGAGAGAGAGAGAGAGAGATTGACAATTGTCCAAGGAGCTCAGGGCAGCAATTTTGTCAATTCAGAAATCTTTCAGACTACAGTCACACAAGCTGGGTATTAGCCAGCACTGTGATGCTTCTGCAAAAAATGGCTAATCTGATTTTAGGCTGCTTTAATAGATCCATTGCTTCCTAGTCATGAGAAGTAATTGTTCCACTTTTCTGCACTAGTCAGGGCACAATGGATGGTAGTGGGCATTGCACTCCAAGAAGAGTGTAGACAAACTGGAAAAAAATAGACAAAGAATGTTAGGAACATACAAAATAGGTTTTGTGAAGAACAGTTGAAGGATATTTGTGAAGAATAGTTGAAGGACCAGTTAATAGGGTAAAATACAGAAAGGTAAATGTTTCTTTCTTTCCTGGAAACTTGCTAGGGACTAGCAGCCAATGCCTCACTGATTTACAGTAATCCAAAGACCACCATTTTTTGCAATAGACACAGAAATGGTCTTGCATGAATTTCTATGAAATGGCAACTACAGTGAGACTCATAACTTGATGCTATGCATCATTACTCAGTTCCTCAGTAAAATAAAAAAAAATATTGATGATAATACATCTGGATATTCAGGAACTGTCTGGATAAGAGGAAGTGAACTATAGTGGGCTCTTACTATCCACTAGGGTTTGGTTCCAGTACACTCCATGGATACTGAAATCTGTGAAAGTCCCATTATATACAATGGCATAATAAAATGGTGTCTCTTGTATAAAATAGCAAATTCAAGGTTTTGTTGTTGTTGTTGTATTTTTAAATATATTTTCAAGTTGTGGATGGTTGAATCTGTGGATATGGAGGACCAACTGTATATCTTTTTTCTTAAGAGCTGAGGCCCTAATCAGTGAAGGCCTTATCTGAGTGCTCCACTTGAAGAATTGATCTGTTCCAGACTGTTTACCTTCAAACTGCTCAAATCCCACTCTCAACTTTGTCTATCTTTATATTAGAAGTTAGAGATTATGTGTTTAAGTATCTAAACCGGTGATCATACTGGCTGGGGAATTTTGGGAATTTCCATCCTCTGAGATGAACCACTGGTCTGACTCAGGATAATCCAGTTTTAAATGTTCACAATGCACTGTAGATATTTCATACTATTGTTATTCAGAACTACAAATCTTTGAACCTACTATTTAATTATATTAGCATACCGTTCCTCCAAGTTGAGTACAAACATTTTACAATGGCATTCCTCCATAATCATCAGTGGTTGTTGATTCCTTGTTTTCTTAAAGAAATACTTAAAATGCTTGAACTGTGTTTGGCATATAATTAGAAGCAGGATGAGAAAGGGAGGTACTATGTGTATGTTTGAGAGAGACAGAGGCCAAGAGAAAGTAATGATGAACTCTGAAGGATTTTATCACATATTTGAAAAGATGTGCTGACTATGTTGCTTTTTAAAAATGAAAAATGTGAAGAGAATTCTCATAAAACCTTACATCAAAAAGAAAGAAAAAAGTTGCTGGGTTTGTTTTGGTTTTTTAAATAAAAACTGGTTCGTCTTGAAGCTGTCATCATAAACTTCACATGACATGACAAAAGAGAGCTGTTTCTCAGTCCTTGGTTCATCCAGCTTTACTCCCTAAACATTTTCTGTCATTTCAAATCAGCTGATATTCTAGGAGAGCCAGGAATATTGGTTTCTTAGAACAATGAAAAGCTCAAACAGCCTCACTACTTTGAATAGCCTGCCATGCTAAATACCTCTTATGCCAAAATATTTGTGGACAAAACAAAGGGAAAAGACTAACATTGGCTCAATAACAGAGTGCCATCTGCTGACTATCCTTTGAAAAAACAGACTGTGTTTGCTATTAGCTGTATTTGCTGTTAGAATTGCTGGCTGGAGAGATGGGGAAATTTTAAATGCAGAATTCTTGTTTTATGAGTTCTGGATTGTGACCTCCGAAATGTCAGTTCCCAAATCCACCATGATCTGGAATGATAGGATGTTTGCTTAGTATCATGAAGATGAATATATTATAATGGTATCCAAACAATGATCCTTTATTGGACCAACCAAAATGCACAATTACAGTACATGTTGCAAGCTTTCGGAGTCTCACTGGCTTCTTCATCAGGCAAACCAGAGAAAGAAATTGAAGCTGTTAGTCATAGGCCTGCATTTTCTGTTTATGGTCTTAGTTCAAATGTCAAGGAAATTTTCAAAGTCAAGGAAATTTAATGTATTTTTGGAATGCAAGGAAACATCATCCTTGGAATCCAGGAAAACATCTTTGAATTGCAAATGGACATTAAATTTCTTTGAATGTGAAACTCTTCCAGTGACCATATGGCCAAAGGGGGAGGTGCCAGCCTGTAGATAGCCCTCCCTGTCATCTGAACTAAGACCAGAAACAGAAAATGCAGGCCTATGACAAACATCTTCAATTTCTTTCTCCTGTTTGCCTGATGAAGAAGCCAGTGAGACTCCAAAGCTTGCAACATGTAATTGTGCATTTTGGTTGGTCCAATAAAGGTATCATTGTTTGTATGTGATTGGATTTCCTATATGGCCAACACAGCTACCCCTAGATATATTATAATGGTGACACTTCAAGGTAATTAAGTTGGATAAAAATATATTATCATGCTTTTTATTTAAAAAAAAAAAACCTCCATTCACTTTAAGAAACATTTTTAGGAACACAGGAACATGTTGGTCTTAAACAACTGCAATTGATTAACAAGTGAACTCTACTGTTGTGAACTACTGTACAGACATTCTGCATGAAGCCAGAATGGTTCAGGTTTCTAATCTAGAAATACATTTGGGTTTACATAATTGTAACTGGTGTCCATGGAGGTCAGAATTCTGTTTCAACCACACAACAAAATTCCACCAAAACCTACATTGTAAGCACTGCTGCTCCCTCTCCCATCATGGACATTTCCATGGTTGCTGCCACACTGCAGAAATAAAGCATTTTGACACCACTTTCACTTCCATGGCTCCATGCCATTGAATTCTGAGATTTGCAGTTTACTTGGGCAACAACCTCTTTGATAAGGGAGGCTAAATATCTCACAAAACTATAAATCTGAAAAGCCAATAGCATTGAGGCATGACAGTTAAAGCGCTGTTGAACTACTTTATTTGTGCAGTGTGGTAGCTTCTTGGAGAGAAGGGGGATCAGTGAAAATGCATCCAGCAGTTTTCCTATAAGTGGACATGAAGCAAGATGTCATCTGCAGGGACATCTTGAGGACCCTTAGAGGAAAATAGCTGGATAAATTCTTACTGACTCACCTGCTGTCTGACAACTTAGAAGTGGCTGTATTGGGAGCCTGCCCTGCATGCAAGGTGGTTTTTGTGTGATAGCATTGAGAGGTGTAGCTATGGAGATGCACTATATAGTGCAGGATCTTGGCCATGGATTTACATATAGCAGAGTTCTGAAACATTTTTATACCATTGTTTTTATCAACCCAGACAATCTCATCACCAACAAAGTGACCCATGTGACATCCAGTTCCCAGAAGAAGAATGGAGTAGGTATGTTTCCTAGAACTGTAGATCCCCCCATCTTGCTGGATAAGGCATACTATATCCCTATGATAACCACTACAACTGACCACTGTATGTGGGAATCTCAGCCTTGAGAAATCATCCATTATCTGCAGTGGAAAATGAAAGAAGGCAAGCTTATGTGCTTATGCACACCTACTTCATAAGTGAGGGTGTATACAGGCAGAGAAGCAAGGCAGATGTGGGACTTATAGGTTTCCAAGGGAAACCATGGAAAATAATGAGATCTAACCTAATGGGAAGACATGTCTCCATGAAGTGTTTGGAAGTGTACACAAACCAAGTCTAAACTCTGAAGCATCCACATAGTAACACATTAGTTTTCCAGGTGCATAATATTCAGTGTCATTCTTTTCTTCACTGCATAACAGTGCACTCCTTTCACAGAGTTCAACAAAAAGTCTCCACAATCTTGAAGTAAGTGCCCTTTATCATCACAACAAGCCATCTGAAAACCCCAAAACAAAACAAAAACAAAGAATTCCCACCATTGTCTGGAAGATGGGAAACCCATCAGTGGCGAAAAATTGTAGACTCACTGGGTGTGAAGCCAAGGCCTCTTGTACACACAACACTGCAAATACAGGCATGGGTGAGGGTGGAAAAAGCAGACATGCACAGTCCTAGCCCACTGTGACTATGGACTCTTTCATACAAGGCTAAATTGGAAGTATAATTTAAGGTCAATTCGAATGCAATCATGGGTTTTACGTTATTGCAAATTAACTCTTCACATGCAAATTCGGGCAGGAGGGAAGCCAATTCGAATGCAATCATGGGTTTTACCTTATTCCGAATTAAAGCTTCGCATGCAAATTCGGGCAGGAGGGGGTTATTTTCGGGTAATGGGAAGTAATTCTGAACGGAGCAGGGGTTCATGTAAATTCGCTAAACAAGCGAATTTACATAAATCCGCATTGGCTCCATTCGGAGTTGGGAGAAATTCCTCCCCGTTTGAAAGAGTAGTATGTTGGGAAGTGTTAAGTTTCTCATAGGCAAGGACAAGGTTTTGGAGCACTGACAACTTGTGATTATATATTCTGTAAGAATTTTCAGCACTTTTGTTTCTGTGCATATTGTGTATGTGTATGCAAGGACCCTAAACTAGCAATAACTGGATCCCCAAAATGGGGAGAGGTGCATATTCTCCTGAAAAGACATATGATGAAGAGGGTGGCAATTACAAAAGAGACTGGAGGAAAACCCACACATGATAGGTTGCAGGAACATGTGTGAGAGATTGATCAAGGACTCCTCTCTGAAATGTTCACTAATGCTAAAGTTCATGTTTGCTCAGTTTTGCTTGGAGTACTAGGATGGGATGGTGGTCCCTTTTCTGCTTTGGATCTGAAGTACCTTTAAAAAAGAGAGAGAGCTTTTGCCACACAGAAGAACAATAAGTACACCTAATCATTTCCAGATTTCAAATTCCTTCCATGCTTCTTTCCCCATGATCCCATGAAATTCAAAACTTCATATAAAGTGCTCAAGTAATACAAGAGCAATTAATTTCAACACAAAGGAACTGGTCCACAAGAGTCTTCTGGCTGAATGCATTTTTAATATATTGGATAAAAGAGAATCCCAAAGAAGACATTAAATGTCAACTTGATAATTCCCTAACAGCCATCAGTCTGTTGTTAAGCTGATAAAAGGGCTGCCTTCCTTAAAAAGAGTTTTTGGTAGTTGGGATGTCATTTGAGAACAGTGACAAACATTCAGTCTATTTACCAGTGACATTATTCACATTCTCTGAAGTGTCTGGACATAGTTTTATACTCTTAAAAACACCCCTCCACACACACACACCACAAGACTTCACCAAAGGATGAAGGCAGGAAGGGTTACTCTCACTCTGACTTAAGGTGCATGTACTCTGCAGAAATAATACCGTTTGTCACCACATTAACTGCCATGGCTCCATCCTATGGATTACTGAGATTTGTGGTTTTGTGAGACACCAGCACTCTTTGACATCACGACAACATATTCAGTTTGGGCCTGGGATAAAAGATGGCAAGGAACCCAGCCCACCCAGTCCTTGTTCCTTTTGAACAACCATCTGATCTGATGAAATCTACCAGGGTCCCTTCCACACTGCACAGCTACAGTTCCACTCTAACAGGTTTGTAGTTTGGTGAGGCACTAGAGTTTCCTGGAAGAGAAATCTAAATATTATTCCCTAAACCTCCAATCCCAGGATTCCATAGGATGGACTCATGGCAGTTGAAGTGGAATCACAGCACTATAATTCTGTAGTGTGAATGTGCTGAAGTGTTTTACAGGATATTGAAAATAATGTCCACTTTGCCAATAGAGGTCTTAGTCCAACATAGCAAATACCCATATGTGGACATATGCTACAGCAGCACTAGACAATCCTCACTTTAAAGGGGGAAGTTTTTAACATTTGATCTAAGGCAGGGTTGGCAGAAATAGCCATTGGGAGCCCTGATGGCACAGTGGTTAAATGTCTCTACTACAGCCACAAGATTGTGAGTTCAGTCCCAGGGGCTCCAATGTCAACTCAGCCTTGTATCCTTCTGTAGGTCACTAAAATGTGTACCCAGCTTGTTGGGAGAAATTAGCTTACACATTGTAAACAACTTAGAGAGTGCACAGTTCACTGATAAGCAGTATAGAAATGTACTTGCTATTACACTTATTATTTATTGCAGAAATGGCCTACCCATATGAAGACAGTCCACACCCGACTCAGGGCTTTGGCCCTGTATCATCTGGACAGGGTAATGTGAAGTTGATGGGAAACTGGCATAAATGGCCCACGTAGACATGCCCTGAGTTTAAATATCATGGTGAAATAAGTCATGTTAATTATGAGTTAAGGTTGCCACTTTTTTGTTGTTTTCATTTTGAGAGCCTTCTAATCACATATATGGCAGTCTGGTACTACATGCTTCCCTTCAAACTGAAAATAGATGTATCTGTTGAATTTGGCTAAGACAGATGGGACAGAATTTTGTTTCAGTTCAATTTTGAAGAATTACAACCTGTACAGTAATTGAAAATTTCTTCATAAATTCCATGGAAAGAACTTGACATTTGGGTTGGCATCCCACAATGTTGTTACTGAGTCATAATCTAAAGATATGGGTTCATAACAACTTTATATTCAGCTGTGTGAGTTATTCATTATTGCCACAGTATAAAAGCCAACAGAAATGCACTTTAAACTCTGAGGAGCCACTCTGAAGAATGACAGAGGTCTGCAGGATGGTTGAATGGACACTTCAGGATGATGAAGACAGCACCTTCCCATCTGCAAGCTGTGGATCCCTGGAGTCCAAGGTGTCTTTCAAGCTTCACTTCTTTAGGTCATCTGTAACTACATCTGAGGAGCTACAAATGCATTTTAGGATTTTATGGTAGAGAGACAAGCTCCATGTGCTCTGAGATGGTCAACCATTTATTTGTTTAAAAAGCCCAACCTTGGTGAGAAATGGCCTTCTTCAGGGGTTAGAAACAAACACAAATATACATATAGTATAAGTATTTTAAAAAGACAGGACAGCACTGAATTAACTATATCCCATAATATAGGATTATATTAAAAACATACTCTTCAGCAGAATTCACTAGAGTTGAGAACACTCTCCCAAACACAGGACTGTTTATAAAAAGAACAGATTCTACAGTTTTTGTTATATATACATATTCCAGAGAGCCCTTGAAAGGAATAGCCAGTGATATGTGGTGGAATCAGTCCCAGGGAGATCTGATGCAGTCTATCCAGGTGGTTACTCAGCCCATTCATGGCATTAGACTGAAGCATTGTTGTGTGTGAAGACATATGTAGGATGCAGTATAATATGCACTCACAGTGTTTTGGACTGCAGCTCCCAGCATCAATCAGGGATGCTGGTACTTGTACTCCAAAAACATTTGGAGGAAGGATTGCATCCCCTGAGCTATCCATTAAGACTGAAATGGCAGTCAAGGCAGAAACACTCAGGACATAGCAATGGGCACATTGCTATGAACCAGTGTCTCATCTGTCTCATCTTATGGTCATGTGGAGGAAAACTGAGATTCTATATATGCTGAAGAAGATAAGATAATTGTAAGCAAATGTTGCATTGGGGGAAGTAAAACTTCCTGTGTGTCCCTATGCTGGTGTTCTTTCAGCTCCTTTTAACAATCCTTGGAAGCTTGTGTTGCTGTACTCATAGCTTTAGGCATTTTGCCATTCAGCCTTTTGCAGCATGGGATCATATTTAACCATTCTAGTGCAGCAAAAAATAAAATAAAATAATGCCAGTAGAGGATTCACCATAATGGTATTCCACACACCCCCATCCCACCCCCAGCTAATGTCAACCTGTTCAATGTTTTGAGCTGACAAATTGGCAGGCAGTCAAGATCTGACACTGTCAGCACAAAATGAGCTGATAAATTGGCAGGCTGCATCTCCCTTCATGGAGTCTGGCAAAAAACAGCATCCATTTGGGATGCATGACACAAGGGAAAAAAAACCTATTGTGTTTGAAAATATAATTGAACGGATTTTCTGCACATGAAAGATGATTTTATTCGTTAATACTGACAATACTCATTCATCCATCCATTCATGGGAGGGGGACCAGTGGAACACATCAGCTTATAAAAATATCAGTTTTTGAATCAATCCTCAAATAATTTCTTTTTGCTGTTTCAGATGTTTAAATAGGATTGCACAATGTCTTGAGAAGAAACCCCATGGAAGATAGTTATTTCTTATTCTGAAAGAAAAACATTGCTTAGAACCTAGTGTAACCTAGTGGCTCCTATATCAGCAGTGGAACGAATTCACCCCAGGTTTTAGTATGAACTTTAAAGGTATTATCCAAGCTATTAGACATGCAGTTCTTCACTAATTTCACTCCTGAACAAAGCAAAATATAATTTTAACAGTAATCTTCCCACTGAAAAAACATCTACACCGTTTTTAAAGACTATTCGTATCTTTGGACCTATTCTGCCCAAAATTTGCAGGTAGTATTTGCAGACAGTAGTATTAATTTTTGCAGAAAGCAGCATTTTCTTTGCAGAAAGTAGCATTTCTGGACAAAAATGTTATTTTCTGTGCAGAAAATGAAAATGAAGAAAATGATTTTTTTTTCTACAGAGAAAGCACTGTTTTCTGTGCAAAATCAAATTTTGTGCAGGATAAGCACCAAACTGTCAAGATCCTTGTCAATCTCCTCAGGGTTTCTGCTCCCTCAAGAACCACATTTTTTTGGCCATTTTGGGGGGAAGGGGTATTTTTTAATATTCTTTCCATCTGTACAACCTATTTGGGGATAAGGTTCAAGCCTTTAAATTGTTTCTTCAAGTTCAGACTCACACCTGGAATTAGTACGCTATCCCATTGACTTGGAAGCTACCACTGAAGGTTTCCATCTTAATTTTCCCCCAGATGGATATATGTATGCCTAACATAATTAGTAATTTCTCCTTTTCCTTACATCAAGCCTAGAAGAATTTTGGATAGGACTGTGGTCATAGAACCACAAATATTTTAACATTAGGCTCTTGTATGGAGGTTGAAAGAATTTACTTGGAAATCTGCTAACTCTAGGTTCTGAGGGCACCATTTAAAATGCTGCAGAGCCATAGCTACAGGAGATAGGTATGATGACATTATTTCTCTTCAAATAAGAATCCCCCCCCCCCAGTGAAATTCTCTATCAGTCACCAAATTTCTAGCATTGTAATATGCCTTTTAGAAAAATAATTTAAAACTTCATCGAGCATGTAGAAATACATTTTAGATATCAAAAGAAAAGGGGCCAGCAAAGTTACCAGAGGCATGTGAACAAATATAAGTAACGTCTTACTATTTGGAATGCTACATATTTGGGAAGTGAAGATAAATTTCATTAGAGGGCAGAATTCTTGTTGAGAGGGCAAAGCCCTCATTTTGTATCCCTTGTAATTATACCTCAGGGATGCTAGTAAACGTGAACAGAATTTTATTGAACAGCTATATTTTTAATAATTTACAGTTGCATCCATCTACATGCAAAGTTTGGAGCAAGTCCTCTGTTTCCTCAATGAAACTTTAGCTCCTGGGTTAATTTGTACGTTGGGTATGTAGCCCTCAGACTGCAGCTCCCAGCATTCCTCACCATTGGCATTTCAACAATAAGCCACACAATCCTTTGTTTTAAATTATCTGTTACGTCTTTCAAGGTTTTCAGGAATGGGGAAGATTTTTAAAGAAGTGTGAGAAAAATGGTGTTGAATTAGACTGAAGGCCTATCTAGTCCCGCAGGCCCCTTCACATTATAAAATTATAGTAATAGCGTTCAGTTTGAATTGCTATGGCTCCATGCTATGAAATTCTGGGACTTGGAGTTTAGGGAGAGCTATAACTATATAATCATACTGGAATAACTGCATAATGTAAAAAGGGTTCACTTTTCAGGGAACCCTAAAAGCAGGTCAATAG
This sequence comes from Urosaurus nigricauda, assembly GCA_034509955.1. Taxonomy (NCBI): domain Eukaryota; kingdom Metazoa; phylum Chordata; class Lepidosauria; order Squamata; family Phrynosomatidae; genus Urosaurus; species Urosaurus nigricauda. The sequence continues at coordinate 349,958,651 of JAOEGL010000001.1, read as the reverse complement.
CCTAACCATCCACTTCCACTCCCAAACTGGTACTGGAGATATTATATATCTACCCATCATGACTTGTTGAGAGTAATGACAATGAATTTATTTAATGTTTTGAGTTTGTTTTTTGTTGCTCGAGAGACTAGAACATGCACCAATGAATTCAAGTTACAAGAAAACAGATCTAAAAATAAGGATTAACTTATTAACTGTAAGAATTGTCTGACGGTGGAATAGATTGCCTTGGTTGGTGGCAGGCTCTCCTTTTGAACTCTTTAATCAAGGTCTGGATGGACTACTTTCAGGAGTCCTTTAGTTGTTTATTCAATTGAACTAGATGGCCATTGTTGCCTCTGTCAGCTCCAAGATTCTATGTCAGAGCCTTGAATATGTATGGAGTGATATGAAAGTTTCATGTTTGCATGCATTTCTTTTTCTTCAGTGTTCTGTATATGAATCCATCTATGGATTAGAGAAAATTCTTCCAAAAAATGAACTAAACTAAAATTCTCGCCCATTCCAGTCCTAGGAACAATAGGATATCAATAATAAGGAAGTTTAGGAGGAAACTTTCAAGTGATTACAAGCCAAGTACAACTGGGTGTATTCACTTGAAAATTTCCTCCCAAACCACCTCATTATTAATTTCCTACTGTTCCCAGGACTACATGCCAAATGTGACTAGGTGACCTGGCCTAAATACTCTAAAGGCACAAGTTCCCATCTGATCTTGGAAGCTAAGCAGGGTCAGTCCTGGTTAGCACTTGAATGGAAGAATGCCAACAAATATCAGGTGCTGTAAGCCAGTGATGCGCAAACTCTGGCCCTCCAGTTGTTTTGGACTTCAGCTCCCAGAAGCCTCAGCCAACTTGGCCAATGGTTTGGGATTCTGGGAGCTGAAGTCCAAATCACCTGGAGGGCCAGAGTTTGGACATTACTGCTGTAGGCTATATTTCAGAGGAAAGAACTGGTAAAACTACATCTGAGTTTTCCTTGTCTAAGAAAATTAATGCTATGGAATGCTGGGATTTGTAGCTTGTTGTGGCACCAGAACTCTCTGACAGGGAAGGTTTAATATCTCACAAAATATCTTACAACTCCCAGAATTCCATAGCATTGAGCTAGTTAAAGCAAACTGCATTACATCTGTGGTGCAAACACAGTCCTAGCTAACACCTAAAACAGTTTTAAAGAGGACTAGACAAATTCATGGGGATAAGACAACTGATGGCTACTAACCATGGTGGCCACAATTGTAATAGACACATTACTAATTGCTAGGTAACATCTGCGGTAAGGAGAAGGTGAAGGCTTCTGTGGTTGTTTTCTTCAGTCTCCTTCACACTAATACAGTTATAGCACTTTGACAGCATCCTATGGAATCCTGGGATTTGCTGAGCACTAGAACTCTTTGGCAGTGAATTCGAAATACTTCATTAAACTACAGTTTTCAGAATTCCATGAAATGGAGCTATGGCAGATTAATTGGTCTCATAATGCTAAAATGCCGTAGCAAGAAAGTGCTACACAATGCATGCTGCTTATGGCTTCCAGTAGGCATCTGGTTCATCACTATCACCATGCAGTCGCAACATTAGAGTAGATAGACCTTTGGTCTGATGCAGTATGGCTTTTAAAAAAAATGTTCTTATCCTTTTGCTGAGCTGGGCCAAAGCAGACCTTCTTCCCATATTCTGAGTTTTACCTATGCTCAATTGTACAATACTGCCTTCCTCACACTAGCAACAGCCATATCTATTCAACTTTACAAATAGGGGAGATTCTATAGAATTGACCAACGTACTGAAAACTCATATTCAGGTTAATAATTAGAGGCTAAAAATACCATGTTTCCCCCGAAATAAGACAGTGTCTTATATTATTTTTTGCTTCCAAAGATGCGCTAGGTCTTATTTTCAAGGGATGTCTTATTTTTCTATGAAGAAGAATTCACATTTATAGTTGGGGAAAAAAAGAACATTTATTATATATGGTATATATATTTGTATACAAAAAACTTTGCTAGGTCTTACTTTTGGGGGAGGCCTTATATTTAGCATTTCAGCAAAACCTCTACTAGGTCTTATTTTCTGAGGATGTCTTATTTTCGGGGAAACAGGGTAATCAAATGGAGGAGGAAGCAAAATAAAGGAATGCATATTTCTTAATAAATTTACAAAATACAGTGAACCCTTCATATTTGCTGGGATTTGGTTCCAGGATCAAAATCCATTGATGCTCAAGTAAATACATGGTAAAACTGGTCCCTCAAAGAAAATGGCAAAAATCAAGGTTTACTTTTTGGAATATATATATATATATATATATTTCAAGCTATAGATGCTTGAATCGGTGCATTAAAAAATCCATGGATATGCCAACATTTTACAGATGAAAACTGGGACGTTTGTGACCAAAAAACATCAAGACAGCAAAAGTTATTAAAGGGGAAGAACAAACAAGATGGAAGAGGCTGCAGCAGTTTGTTTTTGTGTGAATCTGTTTGGAAGGACAAGATTCCATCCCTCCTCTTCTCTCCCTCTACAGGATCAATTGAGTGAAAATTAATTTTGTGCTCTGAATTCAGTTTGCAACAACTGAAGTAATTTGATGACAGGGGTGTGGGAGGGGGGGATGGAAGGGAGAGAGAAACTGGTACATTTTAAAAGCAGGTGAAAAAGTGGGATAGGGCATTAAGTAGAACTGACCCTGCCAAATCAGGATTGTTGGAGAGTATGCCAATCCATTTTTAGTAGTGTCCTTCCAAAGAAACAAAATCTAGATAAATGCTGCACACCCCGGCAACATCTCACAACTCAGAGGAGGAGATGGGAAATGATGGGAAACATTCCTTCTTCAAGGAGGAAAGAAAATCAATCTCCTCATTTACTGTAATGGATGAAGAGGTTACAGAGGTAATGGAGGGATAAGTGCTTTCTAGGGGAACACAGTTTGGGAACATTTGACAATAAATACGTAATCAATTTAAATTATATGGGGAATTCCTGAATGACATTAGTGTATTTTGGCATGGCAGTGGAGTTTAAACACACTTAGCTATTCACAGAGTAATAATAACACCGCATTATAGAATCAAGAGCATTAAAGCATTTAGCAGCAAACTCGCTTGCCAAGCCCCGGGGTTCTGCTGCTTCAGTGGAAAGCTTGTCAATTCAGTAACTTAGAAGGTTTGCTGAGCATACCTGCATATGACAAACCATGAGGACAAGAGATGGGTTGGACTCAGTGGCCAAACCAGATCTAAAATCTTTGGCCAGCTAAAAAACAAATATGTGGACACAATGCTATTTTGTCAAAAGTTGATAGGAAGGTGCCATTTTGAGGTTGATAGGAATGTTACAAAAATGTTATTATTGGGATAGTAATGTAATTTTTTGTGATTTCCAGGCTGTGGAACTCCCTCCTTCTAAGGGAACTTAAGCTGTTGGCCCAATTCCTGGAAAAACAAACAAACATATTTTTATTCAAAGAGGCCTTTGGCAGGTAACATGGATTACAATTTTTTTAAAGCTTTTAATTCGAAACAGATACTTTTGTTTTGTTTTCTCCTTACTGATATGTTTTTAACTGCTTTTAATGTCGATTTATGTTTCCTTTTTCCCCCTGGAATCCTAATGATTAGTTCCAACTAAAGTTAGAGTCATAGAATAAATTGTCAAATGGTGAGTAAACATGGAGGCAAATTCCACTGATTTAATGGATCTGCTCCAGTTAGAAGTAATGGTAGAATTCATTAGTCTCCACTTTGTGGGTTTTTATTTTAAAATTAACCTTGTGCAATTTGATTTGTCAACCATTTTGATTCTCATAGCGGCGATACAGACCGCCCAAAAGGGGCGGTCTGTTCTCGCCCCAAGAAGTGGCAAGATGGGACCAAGGCTGCTGCACCAGCAGCCTCAGAAGCCCTATTCTGCTGCTTCCTCACAGCATCAAAACGGGGTGCAGCAGAAACCCTGGGTGCGTGCTCCACCCTGCTTCCCTCGGTGGTGCTGAGGGGAGAAAGAGGCCGCTGCTGCGGCCCCTTTCTCCCGTGGGTCTGGCTGTTTGAAAGCCGCGCCAAAGACCTGGTGCAAAAAAAGAGCTCCCTAAGAGCTTTTTGGCACCGTGGAAAGGGCGTGCTTGCCACCCTCCTGCGGCACCATTGCGTCATAGCATGCACAGCGCTACGGAAAGGGCGCACTTGGTGTCCTCCCGCGGTGCCATTGACTCATGGTGTGCGCAGCATATCTAAACGATGCGCGTGCCATGACACTATGATGGCGTGCCCGTATGGACGCCACCATTTAAAAATGGCAGCGTCCATACGGTTTAGGGTTAGGGAGGGTGCAGATGCTTCACCCTCCCTAACCCTAACCACGCCTTTTCGAGCCCTATTCACGCCCCTTCAGGTGTGTCTAGATCGGGCCTTAGTGTTCAAGAAATGCTGATTGACTGACTGGGGAGGAATGTGAGAGGGATGGAAAATGGGAGAGTGGGTTGGAATGGAATACCTGGAAATCTGAATTCCAGTACTCCATATGGCAACATTTAGTTGCAGGTCCCACTGGTTTTTAGAGACAATAATTTTCTCAAAGGCACCTTGATATGGGTCTCTTTTATTAAGGTGGCTTGTCCCTTTTTCCTTGTTCTTTCTCCCTTCTGTTATTTTTTATTTTTTATTTTTTGCCATTCCATGGTTTGATTTGTTTGTGAGAGCTACACTGGACTTTGGGCTTCAGTTTATGAAGTGTTCTGGTATCCTTCATGATTAAAGTTCTGTGACAGGCCACAAAGTTGCATAGCAACTGTAACCATGAGTTAGACACCCTGAAACATTCTCGCCATAGTTCTGAAACTTTCCAGACTTGGTTGCTGTCAAAGGGGTGTGGAATATTTTTGTATGCATGTGGATATCTGAAATTTTGCCTTTCTGCTTTCAGGTTCTTTCTGTGTGAGTTCACCTGTGGAGAGAAACTGAGCTCCCCATGTGATACCCAAATTCCCCCTATGAGTGAGTTAATCTAAAAGGCAATTTCAAGACTGTTAGAGCCAGTTGATTTCAGCAGGGTTTGGGCAGCAACCCCTATCCACACTTACTTGAGAGTAATCCCTACTGAAATCAGTGGAACAGAGTAATGCTATAGAATAATCATGTGTGATCAAGTTTCACTTTAGCTTATGCCCAAAACAGCAGTCTTATGTTACTGCAAAGATGAACAACAGTCAGTTGTTGCATCATAAGACTATTTTATCTGAAATAGGAAGTTGCCAATGAACATGATAAGTATATAATGATTGCTTTCATTCTCAATCACCTACTTAGCTACATAATCAGCTTAGCTATGTAGCTAAAGAATTGTCTCCCAACCCAACCCTTCCTCACATACCAAGCAGCAGCAGCTGTGAGCAACAATAATCTGTTCTCCAGCAGATCAAGAAACAGCTGATTGACATTTCCTCCTGATCACATGAGCAATCTCTAGTGTAACAGTCAGAAGCAGGATTTCTGTTACAATTTCACATCAGACCAAAGATCATGGGAGGGGGTAGTGAAAACATTATTTAGCTGCTTCTTGATCAACAGAGGAACACATTCCAGTCACTTGCAGGATAGGGGTCTGTATGCATTCCCTAAACTAGAATGTGTAGAGATTGTGAATACAACAACTCACAAACACATAACTCTAGGTTACTAATTTATAATTTCCTTTGTGAATTCCAGCCACTATATTTAAATAAGTGTGTTTGTGTATGTGTAGATGGATATTTTGGAAGATGAGACTTGAATATTAACAAGTGAGACCTGCATTTTTCTCTCATTTCCACCACTGTCACAACTGTACATGTGAGGACACATGAGAGGGCCTTCTCAGTGACTGTTTCCATGGTGCATAATTCACTCCCAGGGAAGTTAGGCTGGTCCCTTCTCCATCCTCCATCTTCTGGGTGGTAAAGAACTATTATTCCACTTTAATCACCATGGTTCCCTCCTATAGAATCCTGGGACTGGCAGGTTAGGGAGGGGTCTGTATTTAGAATTGTCAACCAGAGGGTTCCAGTGCCTCGTCAAACTGCAAACCACAGGATGCAATAGCAGTTGCAATTAAAGTGGAATAATAACACTATCATTTTGTAGGGTGAATCAACCCCTGGTTGTGCAGGATTTTTTAAATGGTGTGTGGTATGTGTGCTGGACTTTTGTCTTTATTGGTGAATTTTGAAATTGTTTTCTACTGTTCTAAATCATTGGTATTTTAATATGATAGTACTTGTTTTAAAAACTTATTAATCTATTTTAATCTTCTGGTAGGGTAGAGTAAGCTGAAAGATGAATTAAATTTTAAAAAGTATTGAGCACAGCTGTGAAGGATCCTAGCCACTCCATTCCACACTCCTTCCCACTCTGTTTCCTGTCTCCCCTTGTCCCACAGCTAAACAGCTCCTTAGCACTCCATGTGGGATAAGAAGACTTCTCAAGTTATGTTTCTACAATCTTTTTTAGTTTTCCCAGCTTGAAGTTCATTCTGTGGTGGTTTCATATAGATTTTTTAAATGAAAAAAAAATTCACACATATTTTATGCACATTTTGCAAACAGATGCATAAATGGACACTGCAGTCGACACATGGTTCCACTGAAGAAAGCATGCCTGATAAAAATCTGTGCCTTTTAAAGATTCTTTCTTTCCTTATACACGTGCATATTGTCAAATGCATCTCCTTTTCCTCAAGCTTGGCAATGTGCATCTTCCTGACTGTATATTGCATTCATTTCTGCCTTCAATCTGAGAGATGCAGGTTAGGTTAAAAAAAACTGATAGAAGTGGTAGAAGGTATGAGTATGTCGAAGGTGGTTAAGATGATGTTAGGATGGAGGAGGAAAGGAGGAAGGTAGAAAGAAGTATAAAGAGGAATGATGAGTAAGAAGTAAGAGAGAAGGGATGAAGGGTGAAAATGCATAAAGTTAGGAAAGATTATTGGACTCTGTGGAGGTGGATGTGTGATAGATGTGAGAATGAAGACAGTTGACCAAGATGCAGGTGGTTTAGGAGGGAAAAAACAAACAAAAATGTGACAATAATGAATTGGCATTAAGTCCACGTCTCTTTTGCCTGATTCTACTACTATTATTTTCTGCATATTTCCCCCAACACAGAAAATGCTGTTTTCTGTACAAAACAACCATATGTGAAGTTTGTGCAGAATAAATCCAGAATCACAAAGAGGTGTTGAAAATCCCATGATTTTTGAAAACTTTCTTGCAGTGGGAAGAAAATTGTTAAAATTATTCCTTCGTTACTTTTGAAGAAACTTAGCAAAGAACTACACTTCTATGTATGGAACACTGCTGTTTCACTGGTTGGTAGGTGAGGTTGCTGCAGTCTAAACTAATGTAAATACAGCAACAGTCACTGAATTTAAACCAAGACTAATGCCAGCTTTCTGATTTGCTGAACCCAAATACTCCACAGTAATGGAATTTACTTTCCCAACTTTCAGAACTAGATTGAGGTAATTTAAAATGCACTGATACTTTCTGATTAAACAACTCATTTTCAAAGTAGAATCAGGCAAAAGAGACGTGGACTTAATGCCAGTCACATATCCGTTATGACAGGACTGGCTTTTTCACATCATCATTTGTGGAGGAAAGACAACCAATATGAAACAGGAAGGTACCCTAGTGAATTAAAGCAATCTCAGAGCCTTCATGAACCTAAGTGAGCTGGAGTTTTGCCACTAATTTAAAAAGGAAGAAAATAACTGACTTTCAAGGGATTGGGTGTGAATTTACGTCTTAAAATTCTGTGGTGGAAAAAAAAAAGAAATGGTAATGCCCATGTGTTTTCACCAAGTAAGAACAATTAAGTGTGATTCTGATACATGCAACTGGCACAACTCCTAGCTTCAGCTCAGTATTTTTCAGCTATATCCTAGATTAGAGCCTATAAAATATTATGGTATATGAAACATGACAGTTGAGTCACAAATGGAGGTTACCAAAAATGAATTCAAAGGTACTTCTAAAAAGCCTTAGGGATGACCTTTGAAATTCACTTTGAAAGGTAAATAAATTTTTTTATTTTTTATATCAAAAAGGTAATGCAGTTCTCCCTAATCATACTACTTTTGAAACGTAACTTTTAATGGCCTTCCTTTAAAAAAAGAGTAAAGATTTATAGTTAAAAATGGTTTACAGTTCTATTAGTTGTAACTCATTGCTTCAAAGTTCTCCCCCTGATGTGGGAAAAAAAATGGAAAACAGGCATTTTGATGCAGCAGCCTAAGACAATGAACCAATATGGAAATATGGTTCTCTTTTTGTCTAATTGTCAGTGTTTCTCAAATTTGGGTCCTCCAGATATTTTGGATTTTAATTCCTAGAAGCACTAGTCAGCATGCCTGATGCCCAGGAACAGGGATCTGAAGTTCAGAAGATCTAGAGGCCCAAAAATTCAGAAGCATTCTTGTAGGTGACCTCCATGAGCCTCAAATATGATTATAGCTCTTGGTGACTTATGATCTAAACAGATAACAGATGCTTTATTTCAGGTTGAGGTGCTTCCCCTGCCAGGAGTATGGGCTGCTATTGCTAATACTTTGATAAGAATGGGAAACAAAATAAAAAATGAAAACAATGGAAAACTATATTTGGGGGTTTCTGCTTATTTATCAACAAAAACAGATGGGACATCTATACTGTAGAAGTAATGCATTTGACACCATGTCATGTGCTTTAACTTCCTCCTATGAAATTCTGGGATTTGTAGTGATACAAGGTCTTTAGTCTTCCCTGCCCTAAAGATCTGATGACTCACAAAACTACAAATCTGAATATTTTGCAGGATGGGGACATGGCAGTTAAAGTGGTGTCAATCTGCATTATTTCTACAGTGCAGATGGACCCAGATTTGGTTGTGGGGCAAATGGTGAGAAAACATCAATGTTTTGAGTACATGATCTCTCTGAGAGGGATGCACAGGTTCAGTGGTTAAGATGCCAACTCTGACAACCACAAGGTTGGCAAATCAGCAGTTCAAGACCCGAGCGCTATCTGAGGGAGGGAGCTCCAATCACCAGTCCCAGCTTCTGCTAGTCTAGCAGTTTGAAAGCATGTAAAAGTGCAAATAGATAAATAGGTACCACTTTGGTGGGATGGTAACAGCATACCATGCACTTCAGCATTTAGTCATGCTGGCCACATGACCACCCAGTCGTTTCTGACAGTGCTGGTTTCCTCAGCTTTGTAATGGAGATGAGCATAGCCCCCTGCAGTCAGACATGACTAGACAATCATGTCAGAGGTGAAACCGTTACCTATTTTTTTCCTCTTGAAGAAAAGGGATTACTGTATACACCCATCTATAAGTCTAAAAATTTATCCCTAAAAATTGATCCCAAAATCCCAGCTTGACTTATTTACAGGTCAGGATGGTAATCTGATAGCAGCTGTTTCAGATTTCCCCATGTGGTGGGAAGAGAGTTTCTTTTTCTCTTGAGCCAAGCAGAAAGAGTCCTACGTGATTAATTGCTGTTAAGCAAACAAACAGTGCCTCTCCTGCCCATGCTGGCTGCTTTTGTCTGGGTGAAGGCTGCAACCACAGTTGAAATGCTGAAGCAAAAAGCCTCAATTAGAGTCTGTCATGCTGTGCACACACTGAAGGAACCTCCAAATTTTACCCTTGTCATATCCACAAGTCATGACAAAATCCATAATTTTGGTCCCAAAACCTGCCCTCAACTTATACATGAGTCTGGTATAATAATAATAATAATAATAATAATAATATGGTTTATTTGTATTTCCTGCCTCTCCTTACGGATCGAGGTGGGATTACAAGATACATAAAATTATAAAATTGCAAACACAGAAAAATACAGCATAAAATTAAAACACAATAGTTTTAATATAGTTCTTCTTCTTCTTCTTCTTCTTCTTCTTCTTCTTCAGGAGGTAAGTCTGGGAAGGCCTACTGGAAGAGATCTGTCTTGACAGCTTTCTTAATGGTGTATAAGGTGGTAATTAGATGGATCTCTTCCGGCAGATCGTTCCACAGTTTCGGAGCAGCAGAAAAGAAAGATCTCTGGGAAGTTGCAGGTAATCTGGTCTTCAGTAGGTGGAGTAGGTTCTTCACAGAGGATCTGAGAGTGTGGGGTGAACTATATAGGGAGAGGCGTTCCTGTAAGTAACCTGGACACAAGCCATGTAGGGCTTTAAAGGTGATAACCAACACCTTGAACTGCATTCAGAAGCTAATTGGCAGCCAGTGGAGGGTTTTTAAGACCAGTGTTATATGGTCAAACCAGGATTTGCTAGTGACCAATCTGGCCACCATGTTTTGAACTAATTGAAGCTTCCCAACTTGGCATGAGGGTAGCCCCATGTAGAGCATGTTGCAGAAATCATATATACGGTACCTGCCTGGAGGGAAGTCCCTTCTTTATTTTTAAAGCTGTTACCTATAATGGTTTTGAGCTGGCTTGTCATTTGACATTTGCACTCTGTTTTTACAGAAGGAACCAAAACAGGCCAAACCTCAGATATGTTAAATTAAAATCTTGGCTTTTTTCCTATTGATTTTTACAGCCAGCTTTCATTTTTTTATCCAGTGAACATTTTAAAATAGTTGTTTGGTGTCAAATAGAAAATAGCTTAACCAGAGAGATGGTTTCATTGTGCACTTTTAATATAACAATGGTCCAAAAAACACTGTAGAAATAATCCAGTTTGAGACCACTTTAACTGTCCTGACACAGTGCTAAGGAATCCTGAGAAATGTAGTGTATTGTGGCACCAGAGCTCACTGGCAGAGAAGGCTAAATGTCTCACAAAACTACAGTTTCTAGAATTCCCAAGCATTGAGCTAGGGCAGTTAAAGCAGTTTGAAACTGGATTATTTCTGCAGTGTGTTTAGTCATAGCATCCCTTTCTTCACCATCCTTTTCTAGCCATTGCATTTAATTTTCCTTTCCATCTGCTTGTAAATTCTCACCACCCCCAAATTGTTAGAGTTAGCAACCTTTGCATCCCTGTGCTTGCTGACTGATATTTTTGTATGCTTGCAGACTTTCTATTTGTCCTCATGCATGACTCTAATCTACATCCATTTTATTTTTTCCCTTTTCTCTCCTCCATTAGAACATGTGTTTGATTTTGAGCAAGTTTAATAAGCAAGTGTAGTCTTCTTTGTAAAACTTATACACTAGTTTTATTTAAAAGAAGACTACACTTACTTATTAAACTGCTATTCCATATGTGTGTGACTGGTTGTTCAGTTTCTAACTTCGCAATCTGATTATTCTGATAGACCCATTTTTCAACATATTCTGTCTGTGGCCATTGAGCCATCACTGGATTACTTGGCTGGATGGGGGTGGCCCCTCAGTTTTCAAATCCCCCCAATTGTTTATGCCCCTGAAAATCTCTCAGTTATACTGAGTCTACTGATATTTACTCTGTGTGATATAGTTTCAGCTATGTCTACAAAGAAGATTCCCTACTGTTGTAATAAATGGATTTGTATTTGAATTATGTAAGCTTTTGATCATTTATATTCTCAATTGTAGCCATTGCGAATCATGTTTAGACTTACGACATTTTTGTAGTTTAGCAAGATTGTAAAATATCTCTTTGGCATTTATCAAATAGGTCTGCTGGTCTAATGACCATTAATTAGTTAATACATTAATTTATCACCATTTATTGCTGCATATTAAACTGCAGTGTTTTAAAATTGGTATTCAATATATGTAAGTAATTACATAAGTTATCACCTGATAGCATATGAGTATGGGGATGCAGGAAGAGGGCCCAAATATTATGTTTTACCTAGGACCTGGGCTACTGTCTGAAACACTTTCATTTTTTTTTTCTGGGGACAGGAAGGGATAAGGGAAGTAGAGTTGGATTAATGTGAGGTTTTGTGATGCAAAAGAGATAGAGAAAGCAAATTAAGCCCACACTTTATGGCAAAATGGTATGTATTGAACTCATTTTCACAAACTAACTGTTGTTGTTGATGATGATATTTAATGACACATCTACAGAGACAAGAACACAGCAACCAAAGCTCAGAGAAGTGTCTGCTAGGATTTGGAATTCTATAATTCCTAAGCCAGTATGGTCACAGCATTCTCCATGTACTGGGAGTTGTAATTTTGGGGATTCTGGGGATTCTAAAACAAAACAAGAATCAAGAAAGTAAATTTGCAGGTGCATCTGAAGGCAGACAGTCTCATCCAAAGCCATATAAGACAAATACTGACCAGGTAGAAGGGAAGAGAAGAATAGGATCTTTTCTTTTCTTTTTTCTTTCCTTCCTTCCTTCCTGTTATAATTCCACTCTTGTTGCTTGCACTGGGAGAGACATTCTGTCTAGCAGCTCCAGGTAGACATTTCTTCCAATTCTGAGATTATGCCCAGAAATAGGAAGGCAATGGCAAACTACCTCTGAGTATTCCTTGATGAGGACAAGGGAGAGAGCCTCCTTGCCTTTCACTTGCAAGCATAATAACATAATAATCCTGACAGGGTGGTTTTATATGGTGTGCATATTTTAGTTATATTCTAATTTTTGTATGTTTTTAATGTTAAATTTATGTTGTTTTAATTGGATGATTTTTAACTGTTTTTAAATTTTTACTGTAAAGTTTTTAAAAATGTTTTTATTTTGTGAGCTGACTTGGGTCCCTTTTTTGGGAGAAAGATGTCATAAAAATGAAATGAAATGAAATAAATATCCTTCCCTAAGAAATCTCTATGCAATTTAAGGGGTTGCTGTACATTGACTGTGAATTGAAGGCACATGCATGCACATGTGCAATCTCATAGTTTTAAAGCTGGGGAAGCAAAAGCCATAGACATTTTTGGAGCAGATATTGTATTCTCCTCCCATTTTTCAATTGTCACCTCTTTATCTCTTGGAGGGGAATAGTATTCTAGAAACCTGGCACAGCTGCCTCAGAAAGCTTACATTTGTCCTCTTCAGAAGCCATGGACAAAGAAAAAGAACATAAGAGAGACATGTTAGATATAGGAAGCTCTCAAAAATCAGGGGCTGTTGATAATACATTTAGTGGTGGGCTGGTTAAGACACCTGGATAACATCTGGGAATGCTGAAACCCAGGAGAGGTTCAGGCACTCTCTCCCTTTCTTTCTTTTTCTTTTTTTTTTTTTTTGACTCTTTCCATTTCCTCCAAATTATTTCCTGTACTCCAGAATGTATGACACCACAGCAAGGAAATGTCTCCAGGATTGGACAAATAAGAACCAGCTGTTCTTTGTCGGGCTTAATGACTGAAAACCATGATGGAAAAACTGTGAGAAAATATGCGAGAGATAAGCAGTGTGGGTTTGGTTGGAAATTGCACATGGGCGAACTCACACAGTGCATTGATCATGTTAACAACCGGGATGTGTGAAACAGCTTTCATCAGCTGTCACAGGCCTGGACGTGGTGTATCATGGCTTCTCATCACACCAGGCAATTATGCCATATGGGAGAGTGAAGTCGATACTGCACAGCACCGTGGAGTTAAAATAGACTCATAGGGATCAAGCTTGTAGAGCATGCAGAAACTCATGTGTAGAATGTGAGTCCTGCTGAGGGACCAATGGCAAGATTCAGAGCACAGCACATAAGATATCTTTTTGGAGTTTGGATGAACAGGGTGTGTTGACTTTTCTTTCCCTCTGTTTCTGTCTCCCTTTCCTCCTTTCTCTCTCTCTCTTTGCAAGATACTGGGCTAGGAGCCACCTGGGATTGCTGTCAGGAAGCAGAACCTTGAACTGATTGGCAGCTCAGAGCAAAATAGGATATATTGACTGAAGTTCCACTATACTGGCAGAGGGTGGGAATGACTTCCCCAGGGTCTTATATTCTGGGTCCTTCTCAGGATTTTATCGAAAGCAGTCTTCATCTTTAATTGCTTGAGACAGAATAGGGATGGGCAACTGTGGGAGGCTAGGGGAGTACACTAGATGCTCAGGAAACCTTGGAGGGCCATAACCTGGACTGCATCACCCATAAAATAATTCAAAACATGTTTTGCTTTCAAATGACCTCAAGCAGCTTTCATTTCCTGTTTCAAGCTCTCCTGGGCTTAAATTGGCTCAAGAAGGCTCAGCATGGGAAAAATGCCTCCCACACATCATATAAAGTATTTGGGTTGACCCCCCTCACACCATTTGTTTTTACCCCTGTGGGACACAAAAACAACCCTGGGAGGGCTCATCACCCGTTGGGTTAAAAGATATGCAAATACATATATGCTTGGTGTGTTTGTGAGTGTTTCATGTTAATGTTTCAGTTGTATTGATGCTCTTTAAAATATTTGTACCATATATTGTTTTATCTATTTAGCATGTATTATAAGTCAGTTCGGGTCCCATTATTGAGAGAAAAGCAGGATATACATCTGAATGGATGAATGAATGAATGAATGGCATGTTTCCTCTGCTGCCTTGGTTTGGAAAAGTTCAGAAAGTTTACCCAATAGTGCAGAGGCAAATGCCATTGTTCATAGGCATCAGGAAGCCTAGTATTGCCGACCCCAGACCCCTTTTTAATTAAAACAAGCCCAGACCTTGCAAGTAAGAAATTACAGTCAAATAGTTACTGGAAGTGAGGTCCTCCTTTTTCTTGCAATGGAGTGGTGTTTAAAAGCAATGTAAACAAATGTGAATGGCATTGCCTTATTGGTTAACAATTAACCTTTCCAAGAGCCTTTCCAGAGAAGAAAAAAAAATGTGAAAGTCTCAGGTTTTGTTCCAGTACAAGCTACTTTTATTTTGGAGAGCTACATGACATTTCCCCATCCCTAAATATTCCTGCAGAACTCCCAGCATTACCAAGGATTTTTCATTCCAACTCCCCAGGTCAGTTTAAATTAACCCAGTATTTCCTGAAATTAAATATATCTTTCCATGGCTGTCTCTTTGTGTTATCTCAGAAGAAGGTAAGATGGCCACCACAAAGAAATACAGTGATTATTTCCAGGATTCAGCAGAGATTAAACAAGGGAGAAAGAAATGCTAGCAATAAAAGAAAATTATCCTAATGCTTAAATAGTGTAATATTGTTAAAGCACTTTAACACTTTTACTATAACTCCTGAATAATAGGTCTCAATGGAAATTGGTAAAAGTTTCTGAAATGTTTCCTGAACCTATATGTGACACATGAGGGGGAGGAGGAAGAACACAAGGGAGGGAAATGAGGGAAACCTGGGATATTTCAAGGAGGAGTCTAGATGGAATCCTGGGAATATTCTGGTAAAATTTAACAAAAAGAACTAGAAAGTCTCAATACTTTCAGAGAACACCCCCCCCCCCAAATTTTGGATAAGCCCTGAGTGTTTTGTTTTTTTAAATAATCATGAAAGGATTTTTATAGGCATTTTAGAGGCAGTTTGGTGTGTTTTTCCCCCAGTTTCTATGCCATTCTGTTGTCAGTCCCAATGTTTTTTAAAGTCCAAAAACAGTACAATATGACCCTTGTATCTGTTTAAAATACCTTTGCCTGAGGTAGTCAGTGGGGTTTTGAAAGTTTGCATGCTGTATTTTATACATTTTGGTTGGTCAATAAAGGTATCTGTGAATTGTGGATTTTGAATAATATAATAATATAATAAAATTTTATTTATATTCTGCCCTTCCAACGATCAGGGCGGTGCACAACATAAATAACATATACATGGTTAAAAACATTCCAATAAAAACAAAAACAATATAAAAACGAAGGTGTTAAATATCAGTAAAACAATACTATATAAAAAATGTTATTGTACTTTGCTGTATGGCCAAGACAGCAACATCTGGATACACTTCTTCAAGGCAGTGATAGGCAGGATGGATGAAGTCTTATACCCTCACTTTGATGGCTCTTTGCTATTTTTCATTGCTGCTACCTATCCACCCTCAGTATAGGCTTTGCTGATATTGGCTTTGTTGGTCAAGTGGGAATTTTTGGACTGGATGAGGTCTTATGACCTACTCTGTACATAATGTTGTGGGAGGCTATGGGTTTTTGTGGGTGAAGGTCGGTTCTTTATCACGTTGATCTGGTCCATTTTGATTTGATCTGAAGCTGAGTGTTAACATTGGCTAGGTCAATTATCTGCTTTATACTATGATTAAAAGTTGATTTGACCATATTTGGTTAACTGAAATGTGATGGAATTTTACAGGGTTTGGGGTTTGGTGAGCACTCATCTATAGATGATGTGATGATAGGAAATCACCATTGACACCAAGTTTCTTCATCCATTTGGTATTCCTGGGCACTGGGTGTGGAATGACAGAGAAGACTCTCCTAAGAAAGGTGTGCTGGTTTGTTGATCTTCTCCTCTGCATCTAAGTGGAGTCATCTAGTTATTGTTTGGGCCTGTTTCCTGTTTAGAGTGGAATTCCTATACAGATTCTCTCCCACTCCTTAAAACTTATGGTTGTCATTTAATAAAATGGGGCCATAGTTAGAGTCAGTTTGTGTGTCATGCCTTTTTATTTACTCCTCTGGGTGGAATTTCAAATTGGATTAAATTATGAGTGTTTCAAGAGTGGAAATACAAAGTTGCATGGGAAAAGGGCTTGTTTTGGTTTTGATTTAACAAGATGAAATTG
The DNA here is from genome assembly GCA_034509955.1 of Urosaurus nigricauda. Lineage (NCBI taxonomy): Eukaryota > Metazoa > Chordata > Lepidosauria > Squamata > Phrynosomatidae > Urosaurus > Urosaurus nigricauda. Next base: position 349,942,046 of record JAOEGL010000001.1, on the reverse strand, counting down.
CTAGGCAGGAAGACAAATTCATCTCTTCAACTTGTTAATGAAAGCACAAACAAAGTGAAGTGAATTATATGCTCCTACTCAGTTTTACCTTGAGTTCTTGAACTAGTCACAGATCTAGATGAAAAGAAATTTTGTGCTGAGGGCAAAGAAAGGCAGGTGATGGATTGCAGAAGGAGCTGTGTAATTTTAGATATATTTTGTTTTTTAAAAAATGCACTGCTATTTTCCAAAGTAATTTGGGAGGTAGTGTTGTTTTACTGTATATTTGAGAGCCACTACAGTCCAAAAAGAGGCAATGATATGGTACACTTTGTATTCAGACACTTAGGATGCAAGAAATTATAAATTTGTGATTCTTCCATAGGAAGAAGCTGGCTTTTATTCATTCAAACCACTGGCTCTCTATGGGGCTTTCTAGATTGGCAGGAAAGTGTGACATGAAGTTGCCTTTATCTTAATGCTTAGCAGCTACATTGCAAACCCCAGGTGTGCATTTAAAAGGTACAGGGCAGCTAGACTGAGGGGTGTGGGAACGACTTATCTGAAGTCTTTTCTGTGGCTCAGCAGCTACATTGGAAGCTGTCAGAATGCTACAAACACAGGGGGAGCAGCTGCACCAGCGGCAATGAACGCGGATTTAGCCACACTGAACCTTTAATTTTTTTTTCCTTGCCGGGTGCAAACTGCGCAGCTGCACAGTTCCCAGCCGGCAAACCTGCATAGCTGCGCAGTTCCCAGCTGGCAGCCTGCTGGGAATGGTGCAACTGTGCAGTTGTGCAGGTTTGCCTGCTGGGAACGGTGCAACTGTGCAGTTGTGCAGGTTTGCCTGCTGGGAACTGCCGGATGGGAACTGCGCAACTGCACAGTTTGCAGCCGGCAAGGAAAAAAAAAATTAAAGTTTCAGCGTCATTCCAGTTTCTCTGCTTTTTTAAAACTGTGCAGTTGCACTGGTGCATCATGAATGAACCCCTTTATTTTGTGAATGAATCAATATGTTATGCACAGTAGAATAACAGTTACAGCATCCCAGAGTCCCTACTGCGCATGTCTAGGGTTCCGATTAGGGCTGGAGCTAGGGTTTGGGAGCTTTAAAAAACTGCGCAGTTAAACCCCAGCTTTTACACCTTCAGAGCATTGAGGGTTTTAATTAGAAGTGAACTCCACACCATGCATGCTCCCAACTCACAATCCATTATGCTCCGCACCTGTATCGCTGCCTTTAAATGGGCGCTTTAAAGATACAGCGGGCCCTTTAACTGCGCAACTACACCGCAGCCTTCAGATGGAGCTGCGCTATTCCGCAGTTTTTAAAAAAGAAGCTGGGAAAACCAGCACCTTTTTAAAGGTGCTTCTTCTCCCCTAAAACGCCAAAAAAAGAAAAAAAAAGAAAAGTGTTTCCATGGCACACTTTCCCATTTCTCATCTAAAGGCTAGAGTTTCATGCAGCCATGAACACACTTCTTTTTGCCAATCTAGAATAGGCCTATAAATCTTTTCTGGTAACATTTTAACTGGGAAGACTGGTATGTATAGGGAGGTACCTATGAAGGGTTATTTTGTTCTTAAGGTTTTTAAATTGACAGCCCATATGCTAGCAGGGGTCACCCAAAGGGCACCCAGATCAGGGTACGAACATGGACAGCTGTTGCCCAGTGGTCTGAGTAGTCTCTCTCTCTCTCTCTTGCTTGAGCTCATGTAGAAGAATTAAGAATTCTATTTTGTGTCTTCATAGCTAAAGAAAAGTTCTTTTCTGCTTATCCTCCAGTGTGGGTTCAGTAATTCAGCGATTCTTGCTAACTTTACAAAATAGGTACTCTACCACTGGCCTAATCTTATATTTTCCCCAGCATATTTAGGAAGAATTTCATTTAAAAATGAAGCAAGGGAAATTCTCAAAGCCTTCACTGGTCAGCTTTTCCCAGTTTTGAGAGGATTGTCTTATCCCTGCCAGCCATGTGGCCATTGAAGATGAGGAGCTTATCAGTCTGAGGCTGACACTGCCCAAGCTCACACAGAGATTTTCAAACAGCCAAGATTAAAACAAACCAATGGGGTAAAGAAAGATTTTATTCAATACTGTCATGCTTAATGGAGGCACATGATAGTTTTTCAGCATTTCAACTGACATGTCACAGTGTAGAAGCCTGGAGGCCAAAATATTTCCAGTACAGGGAAGAGCCACAGACCGACTGTCCGACTTAGTCGCTTAAAGTTTTTTTCAGGCTGTGTATATAGCTTTTTATTTTTATTGTTTTTAATGCATTCTAATACCGTCAGCCTTCCTTATCCATGGATTTTTTTATCCATGGAATCAAGCAGCCACAGCTTGAAAATACTTTTAAAAATATACAGATTCCCATAGGCAAACCTTGATTTTGTCCTTTTATACAAGGGATACCATTTTACTATGCCATTGTATTTAATGAGACTTGAGCATCCTCAGATTGTGGTATTCACAGGGGGTCGTGGAAACAAACCCCAGAACATACAAAGAGACCCCTGTATTTTTAATTGTTTTAACATACAATTGTTTAATTGTGTATTTTATATTTTCATTTAACTTTTGCAATATTTTTAATCTGTATTATTTTAAAAATATTGTTAGTTGACTTGAATCCCATTATTGGGAGAAACATAGGATATAAATGAATAAGTATTGACTGAAAAGCTAAATAGATATGCCCCTTCCTTTCCTTCACTGCCCGAAAACAAGGACAGGAGGAAAGGGGAAGTAAACACTTTTACTGTCTCATTAAGTTGAGGCGCTCTTCTCTGTGAATTCTCTTATCTCTGGAACACTTAGCTGGAGGGTAGAGAGATCATCTCTTCTTTTTCTGTTGTCAGGAATGTAATCCTTTTCCCAGTTGATACCAGCTCTCATGTAGCAAGAGCTGGTGGTTTCTATGTCAGTGAGATGGTGAATTCACTGTAGGTCTTGGTCCTGTATTTTAAGAAGTTATCCACAGCACTGTCTCCAATATATGTTCAGCACTTTGGACAGCACTTTTAGAATCCAGATATACTGTTGCCACACTGCAGAATTAGTGCAGTTTGATAGCACTTGGATCAATGCTATAGAATTCTCGGATTTATAGTATTGTGGGATATTTGGCCTTCTCTTTCGGTGCCACAGCAAACTACAAATCCCAGGATTCTATAGCATGGAGTCATGACAGTTAAAATGGTGTCAAACTGCATAAATTCTGCAATGTGGTATTAGCCTGTAACTCAGAGGCTTTTCATTTCCCTGAGGACTGGAAGCCACAACCTACCACCACAACTTACACTGCTACCTTGTGTATGTCCACTACACTAAATAAGAAGTCACAATCCTAAAAAAGAAGTCACAATCCTTAATCAGCACCATCAACATAATGGAGTGCATAATGGTTCAAAGCATGTCTTTTAAGAGTTACTCACCCAAAGACCTCTGTCTGACTGAAAAAAACCCTGCAATTTCCTTTCCACCTTATTCATTTTTAAAAAAAATTCTGAAATTATTTCCACTGAATGTAGAAAAATTGTGAATTTTGGAAAGGCCTTGTTAAAAAAAAACAGTTCTTATTGTCTCTCAAAAAGAGCCTCTTTCTTTCTTTCTTTCTTTCTTTCTAAAAATGTAACCACTATGGACTGGGATCATGAATTCATTTCGACTCAATCATCTTACATTAGCACTACATTTTTACTTTTGCATTGGCAACTGTTTGCACTTTATTACTTCCATAGTTTATGTATTAAACTATGTATATGTATACACATAGGAACATATTTAAGTACACAGGTTTAGGGATTCTGATTATTTCATGCTTTAGTAATAAATCTTTTGCATCCACTTAATAACAGAAAAGAAACATAGAGTTTTATTGACTTTCTTCAGTCATGGGATAGAGGTTAAATTCAGGATAGAGGTTAAATTCTTAATTTTCATTTCTTGATAGAAATACAGTACCCATTTTGCTTGTCTCAAAATGGTCAGTGAAATGGCTAGCATCTTCCCTTGGAGATCTAGCATTGCATTTTCCTTGGAGATCAAGTGTCACACTGCATTTTCTTGGGGAAGAATGCACACAAACCATATGGTGGCTACAACAACTGATATTTAACCTGCTTTAACCTATGGTCAGAAAATATAGACAAGTTGGAGGAGTCCAGAGAAGGGCAATGAGGATGATAAGATGTCTGGAGTACAAACATATGAGGAGAGGTTGAAAAGCTGGGCATGTTCAACTTTGTGAAGAGACGATTGAAGGTGACATGATCACACTTAAGGGCTGCCACAAAGACGAGCATGCAAGCTTGTTCTCTGCTGCTTCAAGGGATAGATAGAACTAGTCTATTGATTTTAAGTTAAGGGTGGTAGCTTTCAATTGAACATTAGAAGGAGCTTCTTGACAGTGAGAGCAGTTCAATAATGGAACCAATTGCCTTTAGAGGTGATGGGACCTCCTTCTGTAAATGTCTTCAAAAAGAGACTGGATAGCTATGTGTTGAGGATGGTCTAGTTGCAGATCCTGGATTGATCAGGGAGTTGGACTTGATGGCCCTTGAGTCTACTTCCAACTCTATGGTTCTCTGTTTCTATGATCCAATGAAAAATCTCTGTGAATGAAGGTCATCAACAGCCTTGCTTAGATCTTCCAAAAGGAGTTCATGTTTTCCTTGACTGGCTCAATCCAGCTGAATCAAGGTGAATTTAAACTGTCCCTACTGCTTTACACTTTACTGAGCATTATCATAATTTCCAAAGAACCATTTAAGAACTCCTTCACTGTGAATCAGACTCCCTCGAAGGGTGCTGGATTCTCCTTCTTTGGAGATATTTAAATACAAGGTCGAAGACCAACAGAGCAACAGCAGTGGATCTGGGAAGGGTTTCTAATTTTCTGTCCTGGAAATAGGTATGAAGAAGGTATTGAAAAAAATATTTCAAAAACTGTTGAAAATGGGGGTGGGGGGAATTGATGGGAAACCCTGATGTGAAGAATTGTGGACTGAGAATTTTTACAATTTGGGACCTATTATGTGCAAAATTGGCCAATGGATGATTTGCTTAGAAAAATTGTCCATGGTTTATTTGAAAACAGTATTTTCAAGAAATACTCTGAAGAAATATTATTTTATGGAAGGTTCCTGTCACAATTCCCCCTCCCATGAATAGTGATCACATGAGAGGGGATTGGACTGTCTGTCAGATGCTTCCTGATTGTCAGGTTAACAGATCCCATCAATAGCAGGGGCTGTTGCCTAGTAAGTGAGGATTAGTGGATTTTCATGGTTCCTATGTTTCCTCTACACTAGAGGCCGCATAGAGATCATGAATACAAAACCACTGTGAGTCTATTACTCTAGTTTAGGCATTTGTAACTCCTCAACAGGATTTTGGCCCACCACCATCACCCTGGGAGCCTGCAATAGAAACAGGATGAAATTTGACTGCCAGTGGGATATAGTGCAGCTCAAGGTGAAGGACAGATTTTCATATTTCTAATGAAGAGCGATTGTTCTTTCAAAACCAACACCCCTCAGTTCTGCACTCTACTGAATAGTTTCAGATTTTATTTGTACCTCTCCCATAATGATCTTTCCCCCACATACTCTATCCAACATTTGACCATATATTATCTCGACAGCTCAGCAGCTATAAAAATTTATAGGATTGTATTAAAACCAATACTTGATTATGTCAGTGTTTACAAGGCTTCCCTAAAGCACAGTTTCTTCCAGTTAAGCCTCTTTGTAGCCCACCCAGCCCCCAGAAAAAAATTACAATAAAACAGCCGTCCTCATTAGTTAACTTGCTGCAAGCAGCTACAATAGCTACTATTTTCTGATCTTGTTGGTTTTAAGAATTTCCTGCCTTGTAAGGTCATTCATGTTTTAAATCAATCCAGGAACAATTTCCAAGGGTACTTTGGATTACAACAGTTACAGTACATAGTTGCATGTGAAATCTGTACATTTACAGTGTGAATCAGGGTTATAAATGAATGGGAAGGATGCATCAACACAGGTGTTCTTTTGGAGTTATCTTTATGCTTTTCTCAATCATGCTAAATATCTATTGAGAAGAAAAAGAGAGGCAGTATTTGTTACAATATTGTTCTAACCTATCTCATGGAGTATTATCACAAGGAATCAATATGGAGGTGTTCATTCATGTATGAAAGCCAGCATGGTGCAGTCATAGAATTATAGGGCTGGAGGAGACCACAAGAGCCATCCAGTCCAATCCCCTACCATGCAGGAATTCACAATCAAAGCACCTCTGACAGATGGCCATCCAGCTTCTGTTGAGGTGAAATCTCTCTTCCTCTAGTTTGAATCCATTGCTTTGGGTCCTATACTCTGGAGCAGAAGAAAACATGCTCGCTCCTTCCTCAATATGACACACCTTCGAATACTTAAATAGGGCTATCATATCACCCCTTAATCTCATCTTCTCCAGGCTGCACATGCCCTCACCTCCCCATGTCTCTTCTCATAAGGCATGGTTTCCAGACCCTTCACCATTTTGGTTGCTCTCCTCTGGACACTTACTGCAAGTGTCCATTTTAAGTGTTGGATCCAGACTACAGGAGACCAGAGTTCATCTCACCACTCCATCATAGAAACCCACAGGGTGATCTTGGCAAGTCACATACTCCCTCAGCCTCAGAGGTAGGCAATGGCGAACCCCCCCCCCCCTCAACAAATCTTGCTTTGAAACCTCATGATATGGTTGCCTTAGGGTAACCATAACCTAGCAGAAGTGTGAAGGTGCAAAATAATAGTCATGTACACTTCTTTAAACACACTGGAGAAATTGCAGGATACAAATGCAGCTACATCAGTCTACCAAAGTGAGCATCTCTGGGGGAAACCAGCTGCTCCCTTTCCTGGAGATGAGGGACCTGGAAACTGTGGTACATGCTTTGGTCACCTCACGTTTAGATTACTGCAATGCGCTCTACATGGGGCTGCCCTTGTGCTTAACCTGGAAACTTCAACTGGTTCAAAATATGGCAGCCAGATTAGTCACTGGGGCATCTAGGAGAGGGCACATAACACCTGTGCTGAAATCTCTCCACTGGCTGCCGATCAGTTTCCAGGCACAGTACAAGGTGCTGGTTTTGACCTTTAAAGCCCTACGTGGCTCAGGTCCATCCTATCTAAGGGACCACCTCTTCCCGTACGAGCCTCCTCGCACACTTCGATCCTCTCGGAGGAACCTGCTAAGAAAACTAGGATGGCCCAGACCTCCCAGAGGGCTTTTTCCGCTGTTGCTCCCAGGCTGTGGAATGGCCTGCCAGATGAGATGCGCCTTATTACAACTTTGGACGGTTTCAAGAGATCCGTCAAGATGCATCTCTTCCGGCAGGCCTTCCCAGACAATGATTACATTTATGACCACTATTGTCCATATAGTCTTACCCACAGAGACATTAGTCATTCGAGGTTGCCTATTCATTTTTAACGAGTGTCACATTAATGTTTTCTGGTTTTATTCTACTGTTTTTTAATCTTATCTCAGTTTAATTCAATCTTAAGGGGCAGGAGGAGGAATTGGGTTGTTATATTTTAATTGCATTTGTATTTTATATGTTGTACCCCACCCTGATTGCTCACCCAGAAGGGTGGGATATAAATAAATATTTGTTGTTGTTGTTGTTGTTATTAATTTGTCACTGTATACAAGGATAAAATAGTCAAATATTCACATTCCTTTTGCCATCATTATTCATTGTTGGTATCCTGATTCTTTTGCCCATCTAGATCTCTGTGCATTGTTCTGGAACACCTTCCTCTGTTCCTTCCCTTTTCCCAAACTTGTGCTGTCTCTCTCCATCCACAGCCAGGCCAGCCTGCCCTTCTCTCTTGCCCTCTTCTATGCATCCTCTTCCTCTCTCATACTAACACACAATGCAGATTCCTCTCTTCCCACATGTACACACTGACAATCATGTATCATGTTATGACTTCTTCTTCATGTGTCTAACTCTTTTCTAGTCTTTCCTGTTCGTGTCAATACCTTGTGCCCATGTGGTAAGAACCTTGATAATGACGATGGGGGGAGTTGTGAAAAGTGTGGGAGCAGCCGACAAAAATGCCTCCTCCCACACCATTCCTCAGAAAACACACACTATATTACATTAAGCTTCATGTGGAGAAAAGGTGGTTTACATTACGGTTAAAGCATTCCATTATGAAAAATGTGATCAGTGCCTGAGATCCTGCATCATTAGATGTAGCTACAAGTGCAGAACTCCATCATCAGCTTGTGCATTGAGAAATTATGTGTGGCACACTCTTGCAGTCATAGGGCATATTGAGATGGGCAGCTGGAGAGACTCGGGGGAAACCTGTTTAAGTCAGTCTCTTAAATATTGGACCGGATACTAGTCAATGCAAATAATATTAACACAGAAGTGTTTTCTACTCTTAGAGGAAGACAAGTGGGAGATACAGCTCCATTATGGCTAGCCTCAGAATTAGATGAATGGCTCTCCCTCCATCCCAATTGCCACTGCCCTGGCCTTGGAGTGAGAGAAGAGGCAGTCACAGTTCTACTATGCCTTGACCAGGAAGCAGATGAATGGCCCTTCTTCCCAACTGCCACTGCTCTGGCATTGGAGACAGAAAAGAGGAAGACATGGCTCTATCACATTTACAGCCATGCCCACCTGACTCTCTTGCCCTCTTCTCTGCATTTTTCCTACTACTACTTTCCCTCCCACTGCCCAGAAGCAAATGAAAAGCCCTCTCTTCATCCCAACATCATTGCTGTGGCTTTGGAGGAAGAGAAGAAGAGGCAGACATGTCTCCATCATGTCTATCTTCAGAAGCAGATGAATTGTCCTCCTTCCATCCCAACTGCCACTAACCTGCTGTCAGAAGGAGAAGAGACAATATCTGCTGGACTTAATTTCCTCCTCCAGTGTCAACCTCTTTTCCTTTTGTGTCATGTCTTAATTGGATTAAGTCTGAGGGCATGGAACTGTTTTGTTGTTACTTTACTTGCAAAATGTCATGTATAGTGATGGCACTATATACATAAATATACAGATGATGATGATGACGATTGCCTTACCACACACACACACACAAAGGAAGATGGTTAGAATGTGACTAGGGGCTCATTCTCATTGGAGGAATGACTCGATTTCTGATCCAGCTTGGCTGCGAGTCAGAAATTGATCCCAAAAGGTTCCTCATTCCCACTACAAACAAGCCTTACCTTACTCCAGAGTAAGCACTTTTTGCCATTTGTGCTCCTGGTGTCGGCAGGACTGGAGGAGAGACTAGAGGGAGAGACTAGGGAGAAGCCCCCCCCAAGTTGGGATGGAGGAGGGGGAAGAAGGCCTGGGAGGGAAGGGAGAAAGGGGGAATTCTGGGAGCAGGGAGGGAGAGAAACAGGGGATTCTGGGAGCAGGGAGGGAGAGAAATGGAAAACTCTGGCAAAGGGAAGGCAAACAAGGGACTTCTGGGAGCACTGAGAGGGAGAGCAACCAGGACTGCTGGGGCATCCTGGGAAGGGAGAAACAGAGGACACCTTAACCTCAAGTACAAAGCCAACACTGATGGGGGGGGGATGGTTGATCTATCATCAACTGAGGAGGGATGATAAATACCCCTCCGCCATTTGACCCTCCCCTTCTGGATGCTGCGACTCCAATCGTTCCCACATATTTGACTCGCTTAAGGATTGATTCCAGGGAAAAGAACCACCAAAAAAACTGCTATCAAGTAACGCCGGGTTATTTGTGTTTACCCCACTTCCTTCCTCCTGCAATTGATTCAATGAGGATCGGAAACTGATTCAAATGGGAATGACAGTCACTTGCCTTGAATCCTGCTGCGAAGCAAACTGCAGTGGGAATTAGCCCTAGATCTGCTTTGTTCATGAAGGAGTGCAGCAGACCCAGTCACAGCAGCCATCTTATCTTCCAGGAACAGTGGTGGGTCCCCAGTTGCAAAACCCATCCAGAAAAGGCTGCAGCCCCAACTAAACATGGCCACTATGTGCCAAATACCTTTTTGGATTACTTTTGCTCCCAGAATTCCCAAGTTGTGCAAGCTACAGGGAGTTATTAGCTTTAAAAAGTATTATTCTAGCTCCATGAGATAAAGATAAGCATGCTGCATGACAAGAACAAACAATTTAACAGCAGTACAGAGAACACTGATTTTTATCAATGCTTTCCTGAATAACAAAGTGTGTTATTTGTTTTCCCTTATAACTTAAGTACTATTCTGGAAATATCCCCCCCCCTTTCATTTGACTGAGACCAGATCCAAAATTCATGACAAAAGATAAATTTGAACAACAGCACTCAAGCACATGATTCACAGAGATATTGTCAAGCAGGTCCTAGCCAGAAGCTATATTGTTTTGACTAGTATATTTGTCGTGGAGGAGAGCAAACTCTATTTTTATCAAATTCTATAAAACAAAAATGTTGCCAAACTACTTGAGTCATGAGGATCTCTCTGCAGCAACAGAAGAGGATGGGCCTCCTGGGCTTTAGTAGGCTGTTGAATGCACAGTGAAGAAAGACTACTTTAAAAAAGAATTTGTTATAAACCAGTCCAGTCCAGTCCAGTTCTTTCTATGTGGAAAAAGGACAAAGGTACAATCTAGTCCTTTGCATCAGGAAGCAAATTATCTTAAGTCAGTCTTGTTGTTTGCCACATCAGTGGGGTGGTGGATATATTCCAGATTTTAGTCTGAACCTTATCTCCCAAATGGTTAGCTCCTTTAAACCTCTTTCGAAAAACCTGGGAGTTTATCAAATGGGAGGAATTTCTCTCAATTTCAAAAGAAATGGAAGTGAGGCCAGTTCGGAATTGAGTAAATTCTCTAGTTCAGAGAATTTACTTGATCGCGTATTGACACTGCATTGTGTTCAGAACTGCCTGAAATTGCCTCCCAGTGCCTGAAATTGTGTGTGATATTTCTCACGCAATCATGCAAAACCCCATGATTGCGTTCAGATTGCCATTGGATTATACTTCCAATTCCCTTTATGTGATAAACTCCCTAGAGCAATTTCATTACCACACTGACTTAGGACTCCCAACCACCTTAAACCAACATGATCTGTAATGGAGGATACAATTTGATTGCTAACATTTAGCTGGCAACTCATTAAGCATGATCCAGTTCATTAGTTTTGACCCCGTCACCCATGATACAGAGTGTGGCAATTCAACTACATAAAGGATTTTCACAAGTAATAATTTTCTCTTTTCCTATTTGTGACTGGTCTTACAATTCCTTTGTGGATGCTTAATGAATGAATGAGTTCTATGCTTATATTGTCTAAACTCTGAAAAGCTGTTTTTTGGGGATTGAAGCAAGTTGACCAAAGTTGCATGATGTATTTGTCTTTGCATAATAAAGATTCTGTAAGTATTAGTAATAATAATAATAAGATTTATTTTTTATTACGCTTTTGCATTGACTGGCAGTGAAATCACTTTCTGTTTCTGTATCTGTTCCACTCCACCAAATGCATCTGAAGAAGGAGACTGAAGTCTATGAAAGCTCATGCTGCCAATTTCTTTCTTTCAGTTAGTCTCAAAGGTGCTACGAGATCTCTCTACATACTGTATCTGTATGTGTAACAGGGAACATCTCATCCTTTGCTTTGGGTAGCAAAATATCTGAAGACAACCTAAATACCCTAAAGTCACCACATCCCATCTGATCCTGGAAGCTAAGCAGGGTCAGCCATAGTTAGTACTTGGATGGGAGATCACCAACTAATACCAAATGCTGTAGGCTATAGTCAGAGGACTGAACTGGCAAAAACACCTCTGAGTATTCCTTGCCTAAGAAAACCCTATGAACTTAAAAAAGGCAACTTGAAAGCACCTGCATTCACAAACAAGTAAGTTCCTATTTAATTCAGTGGATTTTGCTGCTGAGGTGAGATGTGCAGGATTCCATTTTGATTGCATTTTCTTTAAATGATTCAACCAGATTAGCTCCCCTATTCCTTATGTGAATAACACAGTTCAAAATTCTTAAAGGTTGGCCAGAGAAGTGTGCAGTGAGCCATTCTGCACTTTCTTACACATTGGCATTACAATGCTGCCCCCTTGTGGTTACTTTCATACTTAGGGGACTAGATTGGTTGCATTTGGAACAATGTAGTGGGCTGCTGGTTGCTTCTTGCTGTGTTGCTAGTTGCTTCTTTTTTAGTATTATCAGAGTACATGGTGCCTTATAAAGAACAAAAGGTCAACTCCCACCACCAAGGGGTTTACAAGATATTTTATGTTTTTGTCCATCCATCCATCCATTCATCATCCCATCTTTTGTCCAGCCATGGGACCCAAGGCAATTTATGAAACATAAAACAGATACAGTTAAAAGTTTATATTGTCAAAAAGTAATATATATATATATATATATATATATAAACTAAACTATCAATAGATTTAAAAGCAGTTTAAAAGCATAGTCATTAAAAAGAAAAACACCAAGTATAGATAATACAGCACATTATTAAAGGCCTTTGCCCCATAAGCAATCTCAAAGTTCTCAAAGGCTGTCAAAAGAAAACAATCTCAGCCTGCCTATGGAAAGATAGCACAGCAGGTCCCAGTCTAGTCTATCTAGGAAGGGAGTTCCAGATCCTGGCAGCAGCTACTGAGAACGCCCTCTTCTGTATTTCTGGTAGATCTACTTGTGGGGTAATCTTCCCTCTTGATCTCATAAACGTGAATAGAAGATCATATGGTCCTTCAGAAAACATGGACCTGAGTCATATAGGGCTTTATAGGTCACATTGGCCCAATCTAGACGCGCCTGATGAGGCACGTTTATGGCTCTTTGTGGTAATTTTACGGTTAGGGAGGGTGCAGCGTCCACACCCTCCCTAACCCTAAAGCATATGGGTGCTGCCATTTAAAAATGGCGGCATCCATACGGGCACGCCATGATGTTGTCATGGCTCGCTCAGCATTTAGAAATGCTGTGTGTGCCATGATGACGCACCAAGCGCGCCCTTCCCACAGCACAAAAAGGAACTCAAAAACTGGGCTACTTTTTTGCACCGGGTGTTTGGCACGACCTTCAAACGGCCGCGCCAAAAACCTGGGAAGAAAGGGGCCGTGGCGGTGGCCCCTTTCTCCCCTCAGCACCTCAGAGGTGCAGAGGGCGCCCAGGGCACCTGCTGCACCCCATTGGCTGATACTTTGCAGATATATTGATGACACAGAATAATAATTTTCTCCTGCCTGCATTGCCTTTAGAAAGGGCCTATCCTATATTTGATTGGACTCACACTGAATTTTTTGCAAAGTCACTTTAACCACTGTCTCACTTGCTTCATCACCACCAGCTCTCTGGATGGGAGGTGATGCTCCAGCACAACTGTATCCTGTGTTTAACACAAGGAAAAAAATTCAAGTATCAGGGATGGAAACAAGAGTACACAGGGATCATAGAATCATAGAATCATAGAGTTGGAAGAGACCACAAGGGCCATCCAGTCCAACCCCCTGCCATGCAGGAACTCCCAATCAAAGCATCCCTGACAGATGGCCATCCAGCCTCTGCTTAAAGACCTCGAAAGGAGGAGACTCCACCACACCCTGAGGGAGTGTGTTCCACTGTCAAACACCCCTTACTGTCAGGAAGTTCCTCCTAATGTTGAGGTGGAATCTCTTTTCCTGGAGTTTGCATCCATCATTCCGGGTCCTGTTCTCTGGAGCAGCAGAAAACAAGCTTGCTCCTTCCTCAATGTGACATCCCTTCAGATATTTAAACAGGGCTATCATATCACCTCTTAAACTTCTCTTCTCCAGGCTAAACATCCCCAGCTCCCTAAGTCATTCCTTATAGGGCATGGTTTCCAGACACTTCACCATTTTCGTTGCCCTTCTTTAGACACACTCCAGTTTCTCCATATCTTTCTCAAAGATTATTGCCAGTGGTTCAGATATTACATTTGCCAGTTCTTTTAATACCCTTGGATGTAGTTCGTCTGGTCCTGGAGACTTGTATTCATTTAGATTAACCAGGCATTCCTGTACTATCTCTTTACTTATTCTGTGCTGAAATTCTCCTATTCTGTCTCCTGCTCCACTGTCCTCAGGGTTAACATCCTTTGCGTTTTCTGAGAAGACTGAAAGAAAAAAGGTGTTGAATAATTCTGCCTTTTCTCTCTTCCCTGTTAGCAGTTTGCCATCTTCTCCACACAGTGGCCCTACTGTATCCTTCTTCTTACTTTTGATGCTGACATACCCAAAAAAGCCCTTTTAATTGTTTTTAACCTCTCTAGCAAGCCTGAGTTCATTCTGTACTTTAGCTTTTCTGACTTTATCCCTACACGTGCTGGCTATTTGTTTGAATTCCTCTTTGGTGATTTCCCCATTTTTCCATTTCTTATACATGTTCCATTTAAAACTTAGTTCAGTTGTAAGTCCCTTAGTCATCCATCCTGGTTTCTTGAGACATCTCCCATTTTTCTTCCTCATTGGAACACTTTGAAATTGTGCCTTCAGTATCTCCCTTTTGAGGAACTCCCATCCGTCTTGAACTCTCTTCTCTTTTAGTATACCTGACCATGGGATCACCCCCAGTATTTCTCTAAGTTTATTGAAATCAGTTCTCCTAAAATCTAGAATTTGGGAACTTCCGGTTGGTAATGGCGCCCTGCTAGACGCCTCTTGCCTGTTCGGACGGGAGGAATCTGGGTGGCATAGAAGCTGGGCTGATCCTGGAGGTCCCGGGTGAACCCAAAATATCCCTAAGGTATTGGGGATTCAGAGGAGGCTTGATGGAGACCTGGATCACGGTTACCCTGAACCTAGGCTGACTCTTAGTGGGTCCAGCGGAGGAGGCGTGTGCTGTGCGGTCAGAGAGCAACTCACGCCTATGCTACTCCCGTAGAGGACAGGAGCGTCACCAATTTTTAAATTTTCTTTTGAATTGGTTAACTTGAAGTAAGTTGTGGAACTCCTTACGGGTCTCTATTGTCTCTACGTGGAAAACTCCGATGAGGCAACGATTCCAAATTTTGACAACGTTTATTTCATTTGGGGATCACCTTGGTTGTACAGACTTAAACGAAATTGGAAGAACTCTCCTGGTTATTGAAACTAACTTTGAGTTACTTCAAGCCCTTAATTTTTTTTCTTCTTTTGATGGACAATCGATATAAAGATCAGAAATTAGAAATTAAGACGAATTGCTTGTTGCTTGTTGAATCACTCAAGATAAAAGAAAATGGAATAACTGGCGCTAATTGGGAAAGTTTGATTAATAGGAGTTGATAACATTATGTCGAATTGTAGAGTACGGAAGAAGTTTGGAGGATGGAAGATTACTGAGGGAGGACACAGTGGTATGTGATAAGACTATTTGACCTTGAATATGCAAGCTGAATTCGTGGGAGGAAATCACACCATAGCCATAGATATGAAACAATATTTTTTAAAGGGCTAATATAACTTTATTTTTTTACTTGGGAGAACCTTTGGCTTTTCAAAGGTTATACTGTATTGAAGAAGTGGTTATGTATATAACAAAATAAAAAGTGAAGAAGAAACGGAATTACTGGCAAAAGGTGAATTTTTGAGCATTTAGAGAGGACGGGGGATGGGACGCCGAGAAAAAAAAGAAAAAGAAAAAGAAAAAAATCTAGAATTTGTGTCTGACTATGCCTAGCTTCTCATTTCCACTGTATAACAACAAAGGCCAGCATTCTATTGATAACATATGCTTCTATAACTTTCTCGACAGGAATGATTGGACATTTTGGTTAGATGCAAAAGAGATATTTCAGGGCTGTTGAAGTGGAGTTCTGGTTGTGGTGCCATTGCTTATGGATGCCCATTGTGCATTAACATGAATTGCTCATTCAAGCCACCTTGAATCCCATTTTAAGAGAAAGGCAGGATATAAATCCCCTTAAAAAAAAAATTGTTCATACAAGTAAGTGTGTGCATTTGGCCTTGCAATTCATGAATAAGGGAGCACTGTTTAACTGAGTGAGTGTATAGTTAAGGTCCATCTCCTCCATGCAGGATCTCAGCCTGGATCAAAGAGTTGTCATTCCCTCAATAGTCACTTTTCCAAGCTTTGACTCTACTCTTTTGCTTCTCCTTCTCCCCTCTGTAGAATTAGCACTGGACCACCTGACTGTTCTACTGTGGAGTGGTCAGAGAAGAAAGGAGGAGACCTTGGAAACTACCGCTCATATTAGATTGCAGTTTTGCCCTTATATTGGAAGGAAGGGGATACCTTAACAGGCATTGCAGTTTCTATGGTTTTCTCCACATTGTGAAATTGCAACATAAATCCAAAGGGATAAAAAAAAAGCTTGGTTGAATGATGACGGTGATGATGATACAATTCCTGTTGGCTGGGCACATACCACTGCCTGATTACTATTACTACTACTACACAAACCCTATTCTTACTGGGAATAGAGTACTCATGGAGTTCAGAAACACTCTGCAAAAATTCACTTTCCATGTCTTTAAAACTGATTCTGACATACACAGAGAGGCATGGAAAATGCCTCTGTTTTAAAGATGCCGCTGAGACTAGGCAAGCGTGCTTTCCAAATCTGGATTTAACCCATGCCAAAAATAATTCCACTCCTCCCCACAAATCTCAACCAATCAGCTGGTTCCCAAGCACTCTCCTTACTCTCCATTTTTAAATCTTTCAGCCTCCTTCCTTTGCACACATTTACCTGGCTACTCTATTCTTCCAGGAAGAGCAAGAAAGAAGTAGAAATCAAAGGTATGCTCTCCACTCCAGCAGCTGGCATAAACAGACCCAGGAAATGTGATTTATGTAAGGGCCACTGGCATGGAGATTGATTGGTCGCAAATCAGATGAAGTGGAATGGTTCTCTGCTTTTGGGAAAAATTGTCAGAGAAGGGAAACAGGAAGCAAGAAAGAAGGAAAGGAGACAAAATTGTCTGCCCTTTCTGCCTTTAGCACCTGGTGCAAATATAGCTGGAAAAGATGGCTTTACCAAATGCCACTGGCATCCAGACAGATACAATTCAAGTCAGGATAAGCTATGATCTTTCCCATTTTGGTGCAGGAAGAGGTTCTGCTTCATCTCAGCCAATCTGCTACAAGTGTAAATAAACCTGCACATTACTTAGAATTTTCAGTCTACTCTTACCTAAAAGTGCAGACACTTTTTATAAATGAGACAAGATTAATTACTTTTCAACCATCAAATTTATTAATTTTTTAATGCTTAGGAATAGCAACATTGTCTGACTCCCACCTCACCCCCTGCCACAATGAATGTTATTTTTCCTTTCATATGTTATATAACCAGTGAAATAACCTTGCCTTACATAGCTATGTCCATCTAGACAAGAAAAATACACATGTAGTTAGTGCCATCATTAGGGCTGATATCACTTGTTGCAGTAATTCATAGTGTCCCCTACCCATTGACCTCCTCCCATAACACCCCATACAGACTCCTTAGTAACATTTTTATACTAATGTTACTCATAAATTGTAATTCCCATATATCAATGATTGTAATGGTAAGGTGTTATATAAACAGCTAGCAAAATTTAAATTACATCTTTAAATTACAACATCATGTGCAGCGCCTAAGTGTATTTACATGTACAAAATTTCATGTGGTTAAAGTTACAGTTCAGTAAGATGTGATGTTAATTTTTAAAAAAAAAAATTAAAATTTTAAAATATATATTTAAAAAGTACCTGAGGACACTTCTTTCTTCTACCAGAGTCTTGTGCCACTCACACCATCACATCAGCTGAACTTCAGTGCTTTGAAGAGATGCAGGTGACACCATAGCCAGCTTCTGCCCAAAGGCAGACGTTTCATGGAAAAGTGGTATCAACACCCACCCCGCCCCACCTTAGGCTGTCATCTGATGCAGTTTGCACTCCCTGCACTTGTGAGAAACTACATAGTAAATGATTAAGGAAACAATTATCTGAACAATAACCCAAAATTACTTGTAATGAATTGGGGAGGGGAGGGTGGGTGCTAATCCTCTAATTTAACTGTGCAATGTAATGTGCCTTTTACAAAATGTAATAAAATTTAATTTAAAAAATAAAATAAAAAAATAAGTTGGAGTCAACTCAAAGGTATATAACAAATTGTACAGACATCAGAACTTCTTTTTGAGCTGGAAAATAGGTGGATCTGGGCTGTGGTATGCGGTTGCTGCAGCCCTGATCCAGAGATAAAAGGGGCAGCGTCAAGCGACCCCTTCAGGACTTTCTATTTTGACCCAAACTAAAGAAAGAAGTTGCCAGCTTGAGCTTTCACAGACTTATGTTTATGAAAGCTCATGCAGCTAACTTCTTTCTTTAATTACCATATATACTGATTTATAAGTCTAAAAATTTATGCCCAAATATTGAACCCGAAATCCAAGGGTCGACTTATTTATGGGTCAGTACGGTAATGTGATAGCAGCTCTTTCAGATTTCCCCATGCATTTGGCAGAGCAGTTTATTTCTCTCTTCTGCCAAGCAGAAAGAATCCTGAATGATTAATTGCTCCTGCACTGGCCATAGCTGTCTGGGTGAAGGCTGAAACCAAAGTTGAAACAAACGCTGAAACAAAAAGCCTCAGTTAGAATCTCTCTTGCTTTACGCACCCATATACAAATAAAGGAGCCTCCAAGTTTTACCCTTAATTTATCCATGAGTCATGGCAAAATCCTTAATTTTGGCTCCAAAACCTGCCCTCACCTTATACATGAGGTGGACTTATAGTTGAGTATGTACAGTAGTCTCAAAGGTGCTACAAAGACTGCTAGCATGGTGTAAAACTGCTATTGTCCTGTGATACAGATAAACTTTAAGAAGAAACATTCTGTTGGGTTCTGGATTCCAATGCTGTCAGTGCAGAGGTATGCAATTGTATTTGTAAAATTATCCCCACAGTATATAACAGTGTATAATATATAATCAGAAGGAGACTAGGATTGTGAAAGACAGCCATGAAAGAACTAGACAAGATCCTAAATTGTAAAGATTTATAACTGAGCACTAAAGTTAAAATTACTGAAGCATCATATTCCCCCTCACTATGTATGGATGTGAGAGCTGGACAGTGATGAAAGCCCAAAGAAAGAAATTCAGCTCATTTGAAGTGTGGTACTGGAAAAAAGTACTGAGAATACTGTGGACAGCCAAAAAGACAAACAAATGGGTCCTTGAACCAGTCAAGCCTGAATTCTCCCTGGAAGTCAAGATGACACAACTAAGGCTGTTGTACATTGGCCACATCAGAAGAATGCATAATTCATTAGAAAAGACACTGATTCTAGGAAAGGTCAACAGAAAGAAGACAACAACATGCAAGGTGGATAGACTAAATCGAAGAGGTCACAGACATGAATTTGCAGGATCTGAGCAGAGCACTTGAGGACAGGGGTCTTAGAAATATCTCATCCACAGGGTCATTGTAAGTTGGAGCTGACTTGAGGGCAGCTAATAACAACAAATAATAATAAATAAAAGCAAATTGTAATAAAATCTCACACACATACAGTCTTAGGCTAATGCATAGATACAATGGATGCTTCCTTTTGGTTCTGTACTTTTAAAACAACCAGCAGATGGAGTAATGTGTTATTTCTGTCCATGCTGATGGTAGGCCTTATGAACTTGTTCCTTTCTAGTCAATGAATGCTTTAATGAACTATCTGAGTAGAAAAGGATAAAGTACCTTTAGCTGGTTCTGACTGAGGCAAGGGTCTGTTTCTCATTTGTTTTACAGTTCCAAGGCCTTGTGAATACACCATGGATGAATCTTGCCCTGCCTTTTCCCAAATACAATTCCCCTTCCCACATATTTATAATTTCTCTCCACTTCTTCAAGAAAAGGCAGGGGTGAAAAAAGTCTATAAGAAAACAAAAACTTTCTGCATTGTTTATTGTACAGCTGAAACACAATACTTTTGGGGAAGTATTTCAACATGTCCTTTCTTTTTCTCAAGATATTCCTGGAAGGACTACAAAGCAAAACCTGGCTAGACAAACTGAAAATATCTTAATGACTCACTTTTTCAAAAAGCTAACAAAGGATTTTCCCCCCTGTCATTCTCTTAGCAATTTCAACATTTTAGAAAAATGTTTTCTTCTGCTACTATTTCCTGCACATGTTGATAGGCTGAGGTATGGATAGCTTTTGTTTTTGGGTTTTTTTTTTTTTTGGTTTTTTTTTTTTTTTTTTTTTTGCCATACTTCTTTACCGAAGTAGCTTCTTTTCAAAGAAAGTTCATGTAGCCAAATTTCTCTTTCTGCTATGAGATGATTTTCAGTTTCAACTGAAAATAGGTTTGTAGTACAGAAATGTTGAAGTTTGGCTCCATAATGGTGCCTTCTGTGTAATGTGAGGAGTGTTGCATTGTTTGGGAGGAGTTTTCTATGGTTGCCAGAGTTTCTCATGTTACTTCTGAGACACAGGAACACTCCACAGAGCAGTCACCCATGTAGAACAAATATGAGGAAGACTTCTTCAAGACATACACAAAGAACTGTAACAAAGGAAGCTTTCTTATGCTTACTAAGCCTCTTGGTCCATCTAATCCAGTATTGCCATCTTTGACAGGCAACTATGCTTTCACTGTTGCAGACAGTTATATTTCTTAGCCCTCCTTGGAGATCTCTGATATTTCCTAGTGGTCTCCCATACTAGCTAGGCCTAATCCTGCTTAATTTCAGAAATTAGGTGAGATAGGGTGATATGGTGCTAAGAGCGGAGGAGGATGTGTGCTTTCTACATCAAGCCATTCATATTTTGCCAGCTTTGACCAAGGAAAAGGCACAGTCCACCATATGTCCCTGTGCAAAACACCACCCATCTGTTTGGTTTTCTGAATAAAACAACAGTTTAGTGTTTTGTGCTTTATAGCAATTAAATAGAGGTAGAAGTTGTTATAGTGTACCTCCAAATTGTTTCTGACATATGGCAACTTTGAGGTGAAACAATCATGGGATTTTCTTGGAAAGATTTGTTCAGAGAGAGTTTGCCTTTGCCTTCCTTTGAGGATTAGGGAGTGTGACTTGCCCAGAATCACACAGTGGGTTTCCTTTACTGCGTGGGGATTTGAACTATGAGGCTTGTTGTTGTTAACTGCCCTTGAGTCAGCTCAACTCATGGGGCCGATCTGGACACACCAAAAGAGGCGTGTCTAGACTAAAAAGGGTGCAAATAGGGTTCGGGAGGGCATAGCTTCTACACCGTCCCGAACCCTAGCGCATATGGGCGGCGCCATTATTAAATGGCGGCATCCATATGGACGTGCCATGATGTCGTCATGGTGCGTGCAGCTTTTAGACACACTGTGCGTGCCATGACAACTTTGTGCTGCGGGAGGGCGCCAAGCTCTTTTTTGCAGTGGGTCTTTGCCACGGCCTTTAAACGGCCACGGCAAAGACCAAGGGAGAAAGGGGCTGCGGCGGTGGCCCGTTTCTCCCTTCAGCCCCACCGAGGGAAGCGGGGTGCAGCAGGTGCCCAGGGCGCCTGCTGCACCCAGCTTGGAGGCCGCGGGGAAGCGGCAGTTTGCTGCTTCCCCACAGCCTCTGGAAACAGTGGGATGGGGCCGCAGAGGCTGCTGGTGTGGCAGCCTTGGCCCCATCCCACCACTTCCTGGGGCGGGTAGAGACCGCCCCTTTTGGGCAGTCTATATCGCCCCATGGTGATCCCGTGGATGAGACATCTCCAATACCCCCTGTCCTCCACTACTCTGCTTAGTTCCTGTAAATTCACACCCATGTGTTTGTCATTTTGCCTGTACACCCTATCCTCAACACTCTTCTCCAGCACCACATCTCAGATACTACTACTACTACTACTAGTTTATATTTCCTGCCTCTCCCTGTGGATCAATTGATTCTCAGCCTGTCTGCCCTCTTCACTGTCCAGCTCTCACACCTATACATGGTGATGGGGAATAAAATGGTTTGGATGATTCTAACTTTGGTGCTCAGTTGTATAGCTTTGCTGTTTAGGATTCTGTCTAGTTCTTTCATAGCTGCCCTTCCCATTCCTAGTCTTCTTATTTCATAGAATCATTGAGTTGGAAGAGACCGCAAGGGCCATCCAGTCCAACCCCAGCCATGCAGGTCCTCTCAAATCAAAGCATCCCTGACAGATAGCCATCCAGCCTCTGTTTACATACCTCCAAAGAGGGAGACTCCACCACTCTCGGAGGGAGTTTGTTCCACTGTCAAACAGTCCTTACTGTTAGGAAGTTCCGCCTAATGTTGAGCTGGAATCTCTTCTCCTGCAGTTTGCATCCATTGTTCTGCATTCTAGTCTCTGGAGCAGCAGAAAACAAGCTTGCTCCCTCCTCAATGTGACATCCCTTCAAATATTTAAACAGGGCTATCATATCACCTCTTAACCTTCTCTTCTCCAGACTAAACATCCCCAGCTCCCTAAGTCTTTCCTCATAGGGCATGGTTTCAAGACCCTTCACCATTTTAGTTGCCCTCCTTTGAACACAGTCCATTTCTTGACTACTATCCCCATTCTGATCAATGTTTGATCCTAGGTACGGAAATTCTTTAACTATTTTGATTTTCTCATTGTCTAGATTGAATTTGTGTAACTCCTCTTTATGTTCAGCAATAAGCCTGCCTTTGGACTTTCTTCCTTGACTTTCCTTAGTAATTGCTCCAAGTCTGTCATGTTTTCTGCTAGAAATATAGCATCATCCACATAACTAGGATTGTTGATGTTCCTCCTATCTTACCTCCTCCCTCATCTGAGTCTAACCTGCTCTTCTTATTATATTTTCTGCAAACAGCTTGAACAAATAGGTAGATAGAATGCATCCTTACCTGACCCTTTTGCCAATTCTATTTCTCTGAATTCTGTTCTGACAGTAGCTTCTTATCCTAAGTACAGATTTCTCATCAGGACTATCAGATGTAGTGGCACATGTCCTTAAGAGCTATCCATAACTTTTTGTGATCTATACAGTCAAATGCTTTGCTGTAGTCTTTAAAGCAAATTGAATTTTTTTTTGTCTGGAATTCTTTTGTACACTCCATTAGCCATCTCATGTTTGCAATGTTGTCCCTAGTGCCTCTTTGGCCCCATTCCCACAACATTTACATGCGAAGTGTGATGCGGGCTATATGACCCTTGTTCACATTTCAACCCATTTCCAATCCTCATTGGATCGATTAGTGGAGGAAAGGTCCGGGCTTTCCTGACACTAATAGGACTGTCTGTAGAAGTTCCATGAATTTGCTATCCAACTTCTGGCTGTATTTGGTGGCTGAAACAATAAGGAAGAGTCTTTGCAAGCAATCGACAGTTTCATTCCCCAGGTCATGATTCTGGATTAAGCCTGAGATTTGAGCAGTGAATTTCTTCAGTTCTTCATCCTGGATTTCCCTGGCCTGACGCAAGAAGCTTTCTGTCCCTGCACTGTACATCCTGCCTGCCTGCCTGCTTGCCCCCCTTTCCCTCCTCTAAGGTCAAGGCTTGCCTCTAAAGACACTACTATCATCTCTTTCCATTCACTTTCAGTTAGTTCCCCTGTCCTCCATTTTGCTCAGAGCAGGGTCGCTTCTGCACATCCCTGACACTAGTTTGGAAGTGGTCTTTTTTGGAAAACACGATTCTGAAGCATGCCCAATAAGTGAGAACACTGGTCAGATTCATGGTTTTTTGGGGGGGGGGCAGTAAAATTGATCAGAAAAGCAATATTTAACAAAAGCATTTGCATGCAATTGTATTCAAACCACACACACATACACAAATTTGTTCCCGGGGAGTCATTGAGGGGGCCTGCCTGCCTGCCTGCCTGCCTTCCTCCCTCCCTCCCTTCCTCCCTTCCCTGCCGGGCTTGCCACCGGTGCTGCTCCGGAGGGCTGCCTTGCAAGGCTGGGAGTCCCAGAGCCAGGTGCTGATGCATTTGGCAACCTGGGGCTGCTGGGGCTTGCAGCGTTTGTGCCACACTGCTTGCTGCCGCCACTGCTGCTCCCAGGACTCACAGGCCTTCCGCCAGGGAATGGTACACCCATCAGTTCTGGGAGCAGTGGCAGCAGCGCAGGAAAAAAGGCCGCCACCTCTGCTAGGCCTGTGCGTCTCCCAGCCGGGCCTGATGGGCCTTCTGGTGGTGCTGCTGCTCTGCTGCAAGGCCCATCAGCCCTGGGAGTGGCGGCACCAGTGCCGGATTGGCAGAAACATCACTGCTTGACCAGTGCCGGCCTCAGGTCTGCCAGGGCCCATGCTCCTCCCAGGGCTGACAGGCCTTGCAGCAGAAGCAGCAGCCCCACCAGAAAGCCCATCAGCCCTGGCCAGGAGCAGCACAGGCCTGGTGGAGGTTGTGGAGGTGGCCTTTTTTGCTGCATCACTGCCACTGCTCCCAGAGCTGATGGGCTTTCCGTTCCCTGATGGTAGGCCCGTGAGTCCCGGGAGCAGCGGCAGTGTCAGTGAGCAACGCAGCACAAACGCCACAAGCCCCACCTGCCCCAGGTCACCAAATGCATCGGCACCTGGCCCCGGGACTCACAGCATTGCAAGACAGCCCTCCAGTGATGGCAAGCCTGGTAGGGAAGGTAGGGGGAAGGAAGGAAGGAAGGCTGCCCAAGGCCACCCCAGGAACAAATTTGTGTGTGTGTGTTTGAATACAATTGATCACAAATACACTCTATTGCAAAAGCAAATTGTTGATTTTGCAAAAGATTACTTTTGCGATCAATTTTACTGCCCCCTGCCAAAACGGATTCCCCTGTGGGAAGGGGTTGAGGGGTGAAGGGCTGTCACCTTCTCTGGCTCTTACAGTGGGAACGACAAGTGTTCCCAGATAAAAAAGCGGTTCCAACCAAGGTCCCTTTTCATAGTTGTGAACGAAGGGCCTTTTGGAACTGCTTTCCTTAGCGGAGCAGAGCCAGGTTCCAATGTGGATTTTTCTGCAAGTGGGAATGGGCCCTTTCTTTCCTTTTTTTAAAAAATTAGTACAGTGGTCCCCCGGTTTGTGAAGTAATTCGTTCCAGCACCACTTTCGTAAGCCGAAAAAGTTCGTAACCCGGGAGACCACTGTAAGTATAGGGAAAAACTTTTTTTAACTTTTGAATTTCGCGCGTTTTTTTTTCCGGAACCCGGGCCGTTTTTCGGCCCCGGCTCTTTCGCACCCTGGGGTTTTCGTACCCCGGGGGGTTTCGTAACCCGGGGGACCACTGTATTTTGAAATTATACAAAAAACAACACAAACTGTGGTGGATCTGGTGGATGATTTTTCTGCCCCTGAGAATGTTTCAAAGACTGTGCAAACTGTCAATATTTGCCTTTGTCTTTTAGGGTGACAGTAAATTTAGGGCTGAATGTGTCACTAGAGCAGGGGCAGGAATTATGTGGTCTTTCAGATGTTGTCCTGCCCATTCGTTATGGTGCCCATTGCAGCCCAATAACATCTGGAGGTTGTTCTTCTCATTCTCACTTCAGCAAGTGCTGTTTTTCTGAACACTCCCCCCCCCCCAATTTCATTACTCCAACATTCAGAAAGAAAAAAAAATGCATATGGAAGCATGGCTGCTGCTGTAATAAGTTGCTTACTCTGAGGTCAAAACAAGGCACCCAGCCAAGTGATCAATGTTGAGTGCCTTGTTATGTGTCAGATGGCATAGCAGGATGCACATGTGAACAGCCATCCAGCATCACTATAGAAGTTCCCAGGTAACAGGGAGACATTTGGGCAGGTTTGGAGTCAGAATACTGTGGGCTGCACCTAGAGTATTCTGGTCCATGTAGACACCATCTGAGTTTCAATGTGTTTTATACAATTTTAAATTAATTTTTAATGAACTTCTTTATTGAACTGCTTGTAAAACTTTTTTATTAATGGATTTTTAGCTTACTTTGCTTGAATCAATGTTGAATCATGGAAGGGGATGGTAATCAAGAAGGAAGGAAGGAAGGAAGGAAGGAAGGAAGGAACTTTGGTTCAGTCATCCTGCTGTGAGTTTCCTTGCCTACCCCATTCAAAGAAAGGGCAATGGGAAGGATTTATATGCTTGCAGTGACGTATTCATATGAGTTTATCGTATGATGGAATTTGGGGGTATAATGAAATGGCAATCCGAACGCAATCATGGGATTGCCCGTTATTGCAGCCCTGGTGGCGCAGTGGTTAAATGCCTGTACTGCAGCCACTCACTCAAAACCATAAGGTGGCGAGTTCAAGACCGGCAAAGGGCTGAAGCTCGACTCAGGCTTGCATCCTTCCGAGGTCGCTAAAATGAGTACCCAGATTGTTGGGGGGCAAATAGCTTACAATTGTAAACCGCTTAGACACTCATTAAGGGTATGAAGCGGTATATAAATGAAGCTGTATATATTGCGAATGAGTATATCTAATTAGGGAGAAACATACTACAGCCTATGGAAACGATGCTGTCACGGACTTCCCGGGGGACTTTCTCTGCTGCTGCTCCCAGGCTATGGAACGACCTGCCAGATGAGATGTGTCTTATTACATCCCTTGATAGCTTTTTAAAAGCCTTAAAGACACATCTTTTTCAGCAGGCCTTCCCAGAAACACCTTAATTCCTGGCCTCGACACTGGTTCATGACATTGGGTCACATTCTTTTACCAGCTCCCAGCACTTTCTCTATGAAGTTTATATCTACAGTGTCCATAGAACGACTAGCTGCCATTTATGTTTTATGTTGTATGTTGTAATTGTTCTTGGATTTTAATCTGACATTGGTTTAATTTAATTTTAAGGGGTGGGAGGTGGGGTTGTGGGTTATTGGAATTGTTTTATCTTGATGTTTTTTAATCATTGTAACCCGCTCCGAGTGGTGACAGAGGAGCGGGATATAAATAAACTTTATTATTATTTATTTATTTTGGGCAATGGGAAGTCATTCCGAATGCAATCATGGGGTTTCATGTAATTGCGTATTATAGTATCTCATGCAATTTCAGGCAATGGGGGTCAATCGGAATGCATTCTGAACAGAATTAGAATTCACGCAAATTCGCTAAACTAGCGAATTTATGTGAATTTGAATTGCCTCCATTTGAAATTGGGAGAAATTCCTCCGGTGTGATAAACTCCCTAGTCAAACTGATTGACTTCATACACTCTGATGCCGTTATGAACACTATATGGTCTCTGATTGGTTGGGAGTATGAAAATGCTAGCTGAAATTTATGGAAATAATGGTTATGAAGACATATGGGGGGAAATGTATAAAATAATGAGAGGTAGTCTCTACCAGAAATATTCTCCTCTGGCTGTCACCACCCCAACCACAACTTAAACTATGAAAGTCTTTTGGTATTTTGCAACCATCTTAATCTGCCAATAATGAAGATTTTATAGAAGTTCCCTCTGAAATGGTGTTTAGATTTAATGATAGGAGGCCTTGGCAACAACTGAGTAACCTTCAGGAGAACATGCATGTGTGCATGTGAAAACACACACACACACACACATGCACAGAGCCAAAAATTGGCCCTGGCAAATCTTATTTTGTAATCTCACAAACCTAATAGGGCATAGTATATTTTTAGAACTCACGGTTATTTGTACTGTTCTTCAATCTGATTCTTATTATAAGAAACAATTATTTTGGCTTCCAGCTCGTATTTGTAATGGCTTGCATAGAAGTTTGTTTGGATGCAGTTCAGCAGCATGTAAATTCATAAAATGGAGGGCTGCCAACAGTGGAGATGAAAACATCATGACTGAGTGAGCTGTTTCTCAGTAGCTGTTGGAAAATCCCATGTCCAGATGCATCATTTTAGTAGCTACTCTGCCAAAGACCAGTGCTTCCAACTTAATTAAAATCTTCTTAGTGAAGAAATAACTTTTATTTTAAGTCATTCTAAATATTACACAACAAAAACAAATTCAGAAGCATCGCCATGTTAGTCTGGAATGTCAGCATTTAAAGGGATCTTGTAGTGCCTTTGAGTCCAACTGTATGAAAGAGGTTGTAGCATAAACTTTCATCAACTTCTTCGGATGTAGGAGGAAGAAAAAATATTACCTATACACCCAATGCCTGATGTCTTGCAGATAGTAAGAAAGGAAAATGGAAAACCTGTTGTTCTTGATTTTGTTTTCTGTTTTTAAAGAAATAGAACTAAGAACTCATGTGAAAGAAATGGTTCAGCCAGATGCTATTCAACAAAAGGCAGAAACCACAAATATATGTACTAGTACATAACAAAAAAAAGTTTCAATAGTGCTGAGCTTTAGGATTTTCTGTGTTGTGTAACTAGGGAAGCTATAATTCAAGAATTATATTCTTTTCATTTTGCCTTTGCTTTTTATTTTTTTATTTTTACTTTTTGGTATCTATCAGTTATCCTTGTTTGATGTATTAATTTCACTGTTTGGGAAAGATCCAGCACTTGGGTGTGCCCTTGATTCTCAGCAGGGACATTCCCTTGTTAACTATTCTTATCTCTACATCTTTGCTGTTGCTGACATATACATAAACATGTAATTGTGGAAAGACTATCAAAGTTTCTGCCACCTGGCATCCTGTGATGCCTTCTTTTCCTGCCCAATCCCATGCATCAGTGGGAATGCACGGGGCAAACTGTGATAGGTTTGCTTTAGGGCTGCCATAAGTTGGAAATGACTTGAAGGCACACAACAACAACAGCAACAACAGCAACAAGGAAGTTTAAACTTGTAAAACAGGGCTCTTCAGGAGGAAAGGACCTTTCATAATGTTATATTGTCTATACTTGGAGTTTTTCTTTTTCTTTTTAATAGTCATGACTTAAATTGCTTGTTATACTAATAATATTTTGCATGAAGTGAACTTTTAGCTGTATCTGCAGTCTCTGTTCAGGTCAATATTTGATCCAAGGTATGGGAACTCTTTGGCTATTTCAATTTTCTCATTTTCTTGGATGAATTCTTGTAGAGTATCCATGGTTGTATTGCAGCCACAAGATTGTGAGTTCAATCCCAGGGCTCCAGGGTTGACTCAGCCTTCCGTCCTTTCATTGGTTGCTAAAATGAGTACCCACCTTGTTGGGGGCAATTAACTTACATGTTGTAAACTATTTAGGGACTACTTAGCTCAGTATGAAGCAATATAGAAATGTAAATTCTATTCCTAAAATGATATTGCTAGGCATATTTGATGGCAGATATGGCCAATAATGAGTCCAGCAGGCTCAGGCAAAAGGTCTATAGTGAATCATGCATCTTGTTTTACTGTTCAATCCTGTTTTCAGTTAAATAACTGAAGCATTGATATAAACTTAGAATTGGCTCACATTATTGGAAAGAAAATGCCTGTTTTCTGGCAATTGTGTCAATAAATCCAGTGCAGAACCCTTGGAAAATTGGAAATATTTAGGGATATATATACAAGCTGAAAGAAAGCTTTGTTAAGGGCCCTGTCTGGGAACTCACCAAAGACCAAACCTTCTCCTGTGAATGCTCAGTTGCTCAGGTTAAGCAAAAGGCTTAAGAACTTACCCACTATTAGTGCCTCCACATCCTTTCCCTCCATCTCCTCACTAGTAACTAAGAACTTACCTGCAATGATATGTAAGGCAATGATAGGTGAAGCTTCAAATGGAAGTTTGAGTCAAAAACATCCTGCTTTTCTTGGAGTGGAAGGGACAGACTCACATGGGATTAGAGAAAGGATTAATCTACACTGTAGAAATAATGCAATTTGACACCACTTTAACTGCCATGGCTGCAGCCTGGGATCTTTATTTTTGTGAGGAACCAGCACTCTTTGGCATAGAAGGCTAAAGTCCTCATAAAAATAAAAGTCCCATGATTCCATTGGATGGAGCTATAGAATTTAATGTTGTCAAATTGCATTATTTCTACAGTGTAGATGCACCCAAGGACTTGTGAGTAACGTTATTTGGCGTGTGTGTGTGTGTGTGTGTGTGTGTTCAGTGATAAAATAGAGGCAGATTTTGCTTTCTTTCTTGGATTTATATCCCGCCTTTCTCCCAAAATGGGATTCATTTTGAGGTTGAGGTGCCAAGGCAACAGAGATGATGGCCTTATCTACCATTTATATCAATTTTCCTTGTTCTCTTAGAAAGCTCGGCTCTCTCTGTATGTGTGATAAAATTTAATGGCAATAATATTGGCCAAAATCCCACATCACCAGATGCAGAGGCTTCACTGGGGAGGGGGGTGTGTGTGCAGGGGGTTCAGACTAAACAAGGTGACACCCTAGAGGAGGGTGTATTCCTTGTGAACTGGTACATCCAGAGGGACTGGCATGATTACTGGGTGAGCAAGAAAAGGACTCATCCATTTCTTGCTCGAACAACTGCCATGCCAGGCCCTGGATGGTTGCTCTGGAGGCTGCAGCACCACCATTCTCAGCAATGGCTGTTGATAGGAGGGATGGTGCCTTCTGTTCAATGTCTGGCATGGCTACTGAGCAAGTAGCCATGATGGACCATAAACAGGCCCTCCAGAGACCATAGTGCCACCCCCTCAGCAGTGGCCACTGCTTGGGGGGGGGATGTCTTCAGAGTCTTGGATTCACAGCTTGGTGGCTCTGGGCACTCCAGAGGCCACAGCAATGCCCTTCTCAACAGCATGGGCAGATGGGTGGGTGAGTAGCCTGGGGGGACAGAGAGAAGGGAGGGAGGGTAGGGAGTTCTCTCCTGCCCCCGCACTAGATAACACCAACCATAGTGATGCCACTGACCAGATGTAACTGTGATGATGGAGCTCTGTCGTCGTATTTATATCTGATTATGCCTTTTCATCCTGGCAGTGCTGTAGCTGAAGGGTTTTGGTGATACCACAGACTGGGTCACTAGCAAATGGCATCTACAGCACTTTTCCTGTCATGGAGGCCTCTTGGGGTTCTGCCTCAACTGCTTGTTTCACTGTTCCCCTTGACCAGGAGAGCACTGCAGATATCAGTCATCCAAGGTGCCAAACCTATTTGGAGAAGAGTCAGCATCTTGGATAGCTCCTTTAAAATATAGATGACAACCCAGAACAGATTCACCATCACAGTAACAGGGACACTAGCTTCCAATAGGCATCATAAGACCAAATCTCTCAGTCCCAGTTGCTACAGATGAAGCTATATTCTGGAGTAAATAAAGTCCAGACCATTTCCCAAGGCAGCTGCAACCTCATGCCCAACACATTGCAGGAATCCAATAACCAAGATTCAAAGAAGCACCAAAGTTCTGAATCCTTGTATGGTTTGAACTGCAAACCCCCAGGTTGAAAAAGACATCTTTCTTTGAATGGAGGGGAATTTTTTGTAAAGTGGGTTGCAATATGGAATGAGAATCTGCTGTACAAAGAAGAAAAGACATCAAAATCCCCATTAGGCATGCCAAAGCCTTTGCTCCCCCCCCCAATAGTTCTTTGCATCCTAGCCAAGATATTTAATGACTTTGATTTAAGAATAAACACCCTTAGCTCAGCTCACCTTTTAATTATAAATACAGTAAAGATTATTATTGATATCTTCATTTTGATGTTTTAGACACAGTACTAAATCAAACAGGTGTTTTATACTGGGTTGTTGTTTTTGTCTTCAGGGGGAGGGTGGAAAACAGAGAAAAATTAAGCTCATTTCTTGATCAGGTGAAGTCTGAAATTGATGTCACCCCATGGTGGACCAAATCAGAAGCCTCTTACTACCAACAGCTACTTACCATGTCCTCAGAGAAGGACTCAAGGAGCCAGAGTTAAGTAGTGTTGAAACAATCACCCAATCTGATGAAGCAATGTAGATAGGACCAGCCCTACCAGTAACCAGAAAGACAGAGCCAGTTATCTCAGGAAGCAGATTCTAGGAGGTGACAGCAATGTGCTGAAAGAATAAGGTATATCCCAAACAGCCTGCTTTGCACTCCTCATACTATTCTTCTACCTTCACATATCATGAAGGATACTCTGCTATCGCCAATGTTGAAGGAAAATTCAACTGCCATATATTTTGCTTTGGTATGTGGGATGGAGAGGAAACAC
Source organism: Urosaurus nigricauda (assembly GCA_034509955.1). Lineage (NCBI taxonomy): Eukaryota > Metazoa > Chordata > Lepidosauria > Squamata > Phrynosomatidae > Urosaurus > Urosaurus nigricauda. The sequence continues at coordinate 349,910,110 of JAOEGL010000001.1, read as the reverse complement.
TATGTGTCTCATGCTGTTTTGAGCTAGCCCTGGTTCAAATTTAGAGCAAATATTTATTTTTGAAAATTTTGCCTAGAAAAAAAGGTGGCTGGCATGGGGGTGGTGGTGGGGGTGAGTTTCGTCACACATCATTCACCCTTTACTGCCAGTTTTGTGGGCCTGTAAACGGCAGAGATGTGGACGTGCTGCCTTCGGCTGGAAACAGCTTCCTTTCCTTTAGTCTGAAAGATTCTACATATTTTCACAATGCATTAGCTCTGTTTTCTAAGAGCCTGAGAAAGATCCTTTCTTTGGACTAGACTTCCACACCCAGCATGAGCTTTGGTTAAACTGGCTAGGGAATCCAAAAAAGTGACTTTTCAAACTCTGTTTTTCATATAACATTAGCAGTAATCTGAAGTTTTATTCACACATTACTCCAATGTATGAGGAAGAAGTGAACCTATGACAATAGATAATGCACCTAATGTTCTGACTAGCTACATCCCTTGGAGTGTCTATACACAAGTTGCAGTGATTGTACATACAGCCACCAAGGTTCAGGATGAGTTGGCATGTTTGGATTGGGTTACTTTTCAAAACTCTGTTCTATTCACAGTCTCCTATCCCAAAGTGCTGAAATTCTTCAGTCTGAGTGTTCTACTGAGAAAGCATTTCAACACTACTCAGATTCCTTGTCACCCATTCAGCTTACTGAATGACTGAGAGTAGGCATGGGAATCATGTGGCCCTCCAGATGATGAGTTGTTTTTAGTATATTAGTATATTATTTTAATATTTTAGCATTTTTTAGTATTGTGTTTCAGAGACACGGTGGGTCAGCAGTTAAGATGCTGACTCTGTTGATTGCAAGTTGGCAGGTCAGCAGTTCAAAAACCAAGCACGACTGGATGGAGTGAGCTCCCATCACTAGTCCCAGCTCCTGCCAACATAGCAGTTCAAAAGCATGTAAATAGTGCAAGTAGATAATTAGGCACCACTTTGGCAGGAAGTGCTGGCCATATGACCATGGGATCTTCTTTCACAATGCTGGCTCCCTTGGCTTAGTAACAGAGATGAGCACCACCCCTTACAGTTGGACATGACTAGACAATCTTGTCAATGGAAAACCTTTATCTAGTGTTGTGTTGTTGTTGTTATTTATTTATTTATTATGTTACTGTATTCCCAGCATTTTTATTTTTGGCTATACTGGTTGGGGTGGCTGGGATTTGGTGCTCAACAACATCTGGAGGGCTGAGGGCTTTTCATTCCTGAACATGATCAAGACACTTTCTCAGCATAACCTACTGCACAGGGTATAATTTGAAAAATGGGATGGACCTCCAAACATACTATCATTGAGCTTTTGCCCACACGGCTCCTTAACTTCATGAAAGAAAGTGAAATAGATATGTTAGAGATAAATGCATTCTTTGTTACAAAATGAGGTACAATAATATCTGTCTTTCAGTTTCACCTGGAACAAGCTTTCTCCAAAATAAATCCAAATGGGTGTAAATGTGCCTACTTTTTCATATTTGGAATTGCTGCCTGTATCTCTCTTGGCCTCCACCTCTAGATGGCACTACATCACCAGCTAAATTCAGGGCTTTTCCTTGGCAGTGACCACAGACTTATGAAATGCTGAGTTTTCTTTCCTGTTCTTAAACACCTTCCAAACCCCAGGCCTAGATCCTGTTTCTAATTTGTGAATAGGGAACTGGCAAGCCTTCACCAATTCTCAGTGCTGTATCTTGGCACTGCTTCCCATTTCCTGATCTCTTTGAGTTAAGGAAGGGGGTGGACACTGTTCCAGTGCACTACAAAATACAGAAGAATCCCAACCACTGGATCCATCAGCACACATTAAGGAAGAGATGAATTATCTGTTGTGTTCTTATTTTGCGGGAAAAGATCTCAACCAGGCAATAAAGAGAAAGGGGAAGACTATCTCCTGCTCTCTGAACAGGGAAACTAAAACAAAACTGACTGTGCCTTTTTGTTTGGCTTGTGAAAATATAATTTACAGGCTTGACAGTAAATCTAAAGGATGCTTTCCACACATGGAAGTGAAAACAAATGCAGCAGCAGCCTTGTAATGCAACCTTTAAATATTTCATTAGTGCAATAACAGAGCTAGTTAAGGACTGCATGTAAAGTTCTTCTTCCCTTTGACTGTTATATTGATATTGTGTGTAGTTGGCCTCACCATTTCTGAAGGATTATTTCTTAAAATTTCCCAAGGCCTAAGGAGTTTGAAGATCCTAAAGATCTAAGAGATTGCACCTCCTGTGTTTCATTCTCTGTTTTCACATCAAGGGAGAACACTTTCTGGAATGTTCCATTCATCCACCAAGTCCTGGTAGCAAGAGTATGGAAAAGGATACATTTCAGTCCAGCACAAGATCTAAAATAAAATAAAATAAAATAACTCCATTAGACCAAATGGACCAGAAGACACCCCCCCCCCAAAAAAGTGGGGGGTATGGAATAAATTGAGAATAACAGATTCATCCATCCAGGCTCAGGGCTCTGAAAGTTTCATGCTTTAAAAAGTTTGGATTTGTTTCTTTGTTTATCTAACCATGATAGTTCTCAGTGCATGCCATCATGTTTTCTTTCTGAGAGACTTCTCAGCTTTAAGGCAAATATAATATGTGGCCCTTTCACGCTACACATTTATAGCATCATTTAATCAGCATGTCAACAAACTATCCCAGGGAATTTGTGTTTTAGTGAGGCATTATAGCTATTTGACAGAAAATTCAACTTTGATCTCTGTTGACACTGTGAATGAGGCCTCTCCAAGAAACTCTATCCTCAACAACCCTGCTTAGTTCCCCCAGACTTAGGACCATGCCTTCTTTGATTGAGACAATCCATCTGTTGTGTAGTCTTCTTCTCTTTCTACTGCCCTCTGTCTTTTCAAGCATTATCATATTTTCTAATGATGACTTTTCTAGTCTCCTCATGATGTGGCCAAAGTACAACAATCTCCATTTAGTTATCTTAGGCCTGATATAGATGGCCCAAAAGGGCCGTCTGTGCAGCGCAATTAGGGTGAGGGAGGGCGCAGCATTTACACCCTCCCTAAACCTAGTGCGTATGGATGGCGCCATTTTAAAATGGTGCCATCCATACATACGTGCCATGATAACGTCATGGCGCACGCTGCATTTACACAATGCGGTGCACACCTGACATCATGGCACCACTGTAGGGAGCTAGGGCGCCCTTTCAGTAGTGCCAAAAGGAGCTCCAAAATGGCTATGCCAAGGACCCCAAGGGGAAAGGGGCTGCAGCAGTGGCCCCTTTCTCCACTCGAAACTTCCAGGGATTGCGGGGGTGCAGCAAGGAGAAACAGCAGTTTGCCACTTCTCTGTGGCCTGGAGAAGCGCCGGGATGGGGTATCTGGCCGCATCCTGGCGATTCTTTGGGCGCTGACAGACCGCCCCTTTTGGGCGGTCTGTACAGTACTTTAGTTTCTAGAGAAGGTTAAAATCTGATTTTCTCTTGTATCCATTTGTTTATCTTTTTAGCCACTCCGTATCTGCACAACACTTCTCCAGCACCACATCTCTATCCTTTATTCTCCAGCACAGAATAAGTAAAGAAATAGTACAGGAATACCTGGCTAATCTAAATGAATCCAAGTCTCCAGGACCAGATGAACTACATCCAAGGGTATTAAAAGAACTGGCAAATGTAATCTCGTAACTATTGGCAATAATCTTTGAGAACTCCCGGAGTACAGGAGAAGTCCCAGCAGACTGGAGGAGGGTAAATGTTGTCCTCATCTTCAAAAAGGGGGAAAAAGAGGATCCCAACAATTATCGTCCAGTTAGTCTGACATCAATTCCAGGAAAGATTCTGGAACAGATCATTAAACAGAGAGTCTGTTAATATCTAAAAGATAATTCCGTAATCACAAAAAGTCAACATGGGTTTCAGAGAAACAAGTCATGCCAGACAAATCTGATCTTCTTCTTTTTTTTGGATAAAATTACCAGCTTGGTAGATGAAGGGAATGCTGTGGATATAGTATATGTTGATTTCAGTTAAGGCCTTTGACAAGGTTCCCCATGACATTCTTGCAAACAAGCTTGTAAAATGTGAGCTCGACAAGGTAACAGTTACATGGATTTGTAACTGGTTGACTGTCCGCACCCAAAAGGTGCTAAACAATGGCTCCTTTTCATCCTGGAGAGAAGTGGCAAGTAGGATGCTACCGGATTCTGTCCTGGGCCCAGTGCTAGTCAATATCTTTATTAATGACTTGGATGACAGTATTGGGGGTATAAACAAATTTGCAGATGACACCAAATTAGGAGGAGTAGCTAATACTCCAGAGGACAGGATCAAAATTGAAATTGACCTGAATAGACTAGAAAGCTTGGCTAAAGCTAACAAAATGAAATTCAACACAGAGAAAAGTAAGGGGTGGAAAAATGAAAAGCACAGATATAGGATGGGGGACATCTGGCTGAACGAGACCACATGTGAAAGGGATCTAGGCGTCCAAGTAGAACAAAGTTTGAGCATGGGTCAACAGTGTGATGCAATACAGCTAAAAAGGCCAATGCAATTTTAGGCTGCATCAATAGAAATATAGTGTCTAGATCAAGAGAAGACATCTTGTTGTAGAGCCTCAGCAGATGACAAGTAGCTCTTATTAATAGTCACTTGGTTTTCTCCATAGGTTCTCATGTTGTGTAGCCACTTTGCACAGAACTGTTCTCTCTGTATTTATGCATCAGAGGTGAAGAAACCCTGTGGATAGGCTATCACATCAGTGTGGCATAGTGCTTTGAGTGTTGGACTATGACTTTGGAGACCATGGTTCATTTCAGCCATGAAACCCACTGGGTGACCTTGGGCAAGGAGATTATCACACATGCTGTATCCCAACGATGGGATACATGTGTGTTTAAGGGTCAAAGACAGGTCTTATCACATTCACCAGTGGCCACCCATCTGCAGCCCATCCACAACCCGAGCTTCTCTGGTGGATTTTCATTTACGGGATTTTCCCATGTTTACAAGGGGGTATCATAAAGTCTTAATTATCATCTTTTTTAAAAAAAATGACAGAAAGTTTGTTTTGATTTGTAGTTATTAACATCTCTATGTAGTCACCATCAAGATTTACATATTTTCCCCAGAGTTTCTTGATCCTCCAATTACCATTATTGTAGAAGTCTGAAGATTGCACCTGACAAGGATTTTACACTTTAGTCACTTCTGGCAGAGGCAGTCACAAAAATTAAGGACACAATGAGTTGATTTTCTCAACAACGTGCACTTAGGGACCAATGATGACACTGACAAAATTTCATCAATATGCCATAATAACTTCCGGGTGATAATTATTACTTTACGATACCTCCTCATAAGGAGCATTCTGCAAGACTTCTACAATATCAGGTATTCAGAGGGTCAAGATACACTGGGGAAAATGTGTAAATCTAGATAGTGACTACATAGAGATAAGTTAACAACTACAAATCAAAAAACCTTTCTATCGATTTTTTAAAAAGGTGATCATTAAAACTTTTGGATACCCCCTCATAAAAAGCTGTGGGCATAGCCTGGGTGGCAGATGGGCAGCCATGGGTGAATGTGATAAGACTCATCTTCGACACTTAAATGTGCATGTATCCTGTTATGAGAAAGATGGTATACAGCATGTGTGATAATCTCCCATGATACATGCTCTCAGCCTCAGAGGAAGGCAATGGCAAACCTGCTCTGACTAAATCTTGCCATGAAAGACCCTAAGGCTTGTCTTAGGGTTGCCATAATTTGGAAACAACTTGAAGGCACACACCAACAAGAGGTTACCACCTTAGCAACCACCCTAGTCTCAAATTAGAAACAGAGTGGTCTAGAACAGGGATGAGAACATTGTACTTGCCAGATATCTTGGAGTATAATTACCATAATTTCCGACTTTTGAATATCCTGTCTTGGAATTATGGATGTTCTAGTCCAAAACATCTGGAGGATGCCACATTGGGCCTGTTTCCAGTCTAGAGGTAACAGATGTGGGATGGTTACTGTGGAATGCTGCATTCTCTGTGTACTGAAGCTAAAGGACACAGCATGGAAAGAATGAAGGATTACCTAAATGCTTCTATAAATGCAAGAACTGGCAGTTGCATGCTTTTAGGAATTCATTTCAAAAGACACATGCTGAAGGCCTTTATCAATATTTTTTTAATCAGGATCACAAGTTTAATTTTTAAAAAACTTTGCTATTTTCTTCTTGCACTTTCTTTTCCTCACTGCTACTCCATTGCCAGAAAAGAAAAATGGATGCCAATGCTGATAATGAACCGTGGCCCAATATTTCATTCCCAGGTGTGAGAATAGATGTCCCTTTGTACAAGAGATCTCCCAAGCATTAGTAAGGGCACATAAATCACTTTACCTTGAAGAACAGCATTCCTCCCTCTGCTGTCCAGGCAAGAACTCACTGTCTGGAAATGTCCACCTGCCTGTCTATTGCTAGAGACTCAATAAGCAAAGTGTCACATTTCTTGCTAAATCATTGTGAATCTGTTTAGAGATCTTTCAAGAGACGTTTTAGGTCATACCATTGAAAAATCTATATGTTTTAAGAAATGAAATGGTGGGGTTTTGTTTTTGTTTTTTAGTCTTGATTATTACAAAATGAAACTGTTGAAAAAGGAACATGGGATAGGATGATTTATCTCACCAGACTGCAAGACATCCAAACGAAGTGTAATGAATAATTCAGATGATAGGAAGAAAGGTATCCATGGTTTCAGAGTGATTTCTCCCCAACTACCTTGGTTGCCATATGCCAGTCTTCAAACTGTAAGAAAAATGAACAAAATTGGAAGGGGAGGGAGTCTGGAGTGGGGAGGGTGTCCTGTTTTCTGTTTCTTGCAATCATGTCAAATAACAGATGTTAGTTCCAGAATAGAGGTAGACAACATCTGTACCTCCATATGTTGTTGGAAAACAACTAGTGTTATCCTTCGCTATTTGTTGCACTGACTAAAGACTGATGGGAGTTGCAGTTCAGAATCATCTGGAAGGGTACAAAGTGTCCATACTTAGTCTAGAATATAGCAAAAATAATGCCTTCTGTTAGATGCTTATTTCATTGTTTTGGAAAAGAAATTCACCTTTAAATCTAACTCTTAAAAATAACCTTTTAAAAAAATCTGTATACAATCAATTTTCATTGTGCATATTGGTGTCACTTTCACCTTCCTCCATCCCCCTTTTTCAGTGGTGGGCAAAATGCAGGCCTCAGGTCAGGTCACATGTGGTCCTTGGAACCCATTGGTGTGACCCTTGCTAGCCTCTAGAGGTCCTTCAAGGCCTTCAGATTCTCAAAACATTTTCTTTAAAAAAATCAGGCCAATTTTCAGGCAATTCTTTTGTCCCCACACTGTCCAGCATCCAAAACCACCTAAAAAAAGATTTGGTTCTGTTAGATCCCCAAAGTCCCTGACTCTCCAAGAAAAAGAAAAGAAGAAAATAACACTCTCGGGGCGGGATGGCTAAAAATTGGCCAAAATAGCAACTACAGGTGATGCCATATCAATTTAAGCATTTCAAAATATGCCAGTGTGGCCCTTTGAGTGGGTGTAAGGAGGAAAAATGCCCTCCACTCCCCAGACAGTTGTTCGCCCTGTCATGCAATAAAGCTTATCACCACAAAAGAGAATACACCCCCCCCCAAAAAAAGGATGAAAGAAGGTGGAGATTTGCCTAACTTTTGCATATGTTAATTTATATAGACAATAATTTAGAAAGAATGGATGGCATCTTGTTGGTGAATTATGAAGGCAGAAGTTGGATCTGCACCATCACAACTCTCTTTTTCAGTCAATGCAAAGATCTCTACTGAATGCATAATAACCAAACTACTCCCTCAAACACACCTCTTCCCAGCTGCAGTTCCCCAAATCCAGCCGTTTCCTGGTTGGTGGAAAGTGACAGGAGCAGGGGACAAGTGTCCAGTTCTTTTCCTATGGCTGAATGACATTAGGAGGTCTGTAAAGATGCTTGTCATTGTGCAAGACACAGCCGTCCCCAGTGAAAGTAGTGCTGTAATAAGAGCTAACCAGTAGGAGTCTACACCAGCTCTTGCATTAGCACTGTTCTCCATTTTCCATCTTATATGACACATCATCCCTAGGTATGGGAGGAATATTAAAGAGTATTTGAAAAATTTGAAAAAATTTCTGAGGTGTCAAAAAGCCCAGATTGTGTAGTTTTCAAAGACTTTCTTGCAGCAACAAGAAAATGACTAAAATTACTAGTAGCTTCTTTCAAGAAGAAAATTAGTAATAAATAAATAAAATCTCTAACAATGAGATTCCTCCTTTGAGAAGCCCTTGAAATGGTCAAGAGATATGTGTGTGGCTAGTACAAGCAGCCACCAACTGGTGCCACACATCCAGACTACTAACAAAAGATAGTAAAGCTAATGGTGGAATCCTGTTACAGACAAAACTCTTGAGTTACACCACTTTTCCCCTACAGACTTTTATAAGGAGGTATCCAGTACCTCCCTTATACACGCAGTTCCCCTTTCAGATGCATCACAAAGAGCCATCCAGATTGAAGATCAGCCACCCAATGATCCAGAGGGACCACCCAAACAACTGACAGCAAAAGACAAGATGATCATCACAATATGTCCATCAGGATGATCTCAGCCTAAGAATCCAATTCATATTCAGTTAGATGCCTCTTGGGGTCTTATGAAGCAGAAATTACTATATGGAAAGCAATTGGACATTTGTGTCTAATATGTAATGCCTGCTTTAGTTCAAGGTTGCAGAAGTGGAGTTGTGCATGTGCCTCTTTGCACATCTGAAGCACCTGTGCATTGTATATGCAGATGGGAATTGTGCACTGCATATCAGGCATCCATGCACATTTGGTTGCATGTTCAAGTGTGCAATATTGCAGTGCACTAACAAGGCATTACACAACCACCACATAACTCTGGAATTGTAAAATTATGCTCTGTCTCCTCAGTGTAGAATCTCATTCAGTCTCTTATTTCTCCAGACATTCTTATGTCCTTATTTCTCGCCAAGAGTTAGAGACTCCTGACTGTGGGAACCTGTTTTCAGGGATAATAGACATCAATTTCTTCCCATGTTTCTTTAACTACTTTTAAGCAAAATCTGGCTTTGAAGCGGCATGTTGAAAAACAGATTTACTTTCCTCCCACTAGACTGCATAGTATAGTATCTTGCTGTATGTAATTTATTTATCATGGAAAGCACAGCTCTAGTGCAGCATCTGTTTCCCAGAGAGATCTCATTCTCTTAACAAACAGAACAGCCAAGCTGAAGTACAGCACCATGAGGTCAAGAGATTTACTCAAGGTCAGGCCATAAGTCACTAGTGGAGGCTCCAAGGGGACTCTGGAAACGCAAGGTCCTTTGTTTGGGCTCAGAGATACCTTAATCCTTCCTGCACAGTTTATGGAAAGGGAGAGAAAGGAAGAGACAGCTGCATCCTTATAATGTAAATGCTGACAACCTCAGTCTAGCTGCTCAGCTCAACACAACTGAATTCCATACTTGTCTCATGGAGGTGAAAGACAACCTACAATTTTTGTCCCCTTATATAGATTCATAACAACCCTGTAGACTGGAGAGCTTGTAACCCTCTAAATATTATTGGACTCCCAACTTCCTCCCATTGACTTATCCAACCTGAACACAAATGTAATATCCTGGGAGTCACAGTCCATGAATATCTGATGCACCTTACTTTCTATATCCTTGGTACAAGTGATGGTTAGTGACAGTGGCTTGCCCAAAAGATCATGATCATAGCTGTACAGGGATTTTCAGTTAGCTCTACACAGCCTTACTGAATTAGGAATCTCTGACAAAGTATAGGCCAGACCTAAAACATTTCAGACTGAAATAAATATAGCCTAGCCTAGCTACTATTTACAGTGAACCAACAGTCTAAAGTTTGCCTTAGGGTTGCCATAAGTTGGAAACAAGTTGAAAGCACAGAACAACAACAACAAAAATGACACTCTTCTATTTTCCCTGTTATCTATTGGGGTGCTTTCAAACCCCAGTAGCCATAACACAAGATTGATAGGCTGTGGTCAGCTTGGTCGGATGCAGGCTATGCAGTCCTGATATACATCAGTACTCTCCAAGACGAAGACAAAGACAAAAGTTATATCTGTTGGGGATAGCTGATAAAAAGATAGAAAGGAAATACAGCAAGTTGTTATTTTATATCACCCAATTTGACAGATTGGCAACTAAAATTGTATGATTTTATGGAAATAGGTTAACTCGCTTTATTAGAAATGAACCATTGGATAAATACAAACAAGATTGGTTACAACTATACTTTAAACAAATATGGGGAGAGCAAAGTATTTATGGAATAAAAGGACTAAGAAATGAATAAACAGGGTACAATCCATATATAAAATAATATTTGGTTAAAGAAATATTAAAATAAATACCGGAGAAATAAGATTTACTTGTATATATGTAAGGAATGAGAAAGGGAAAAGAACAAATTATGAAAGTAACAAAGATATGAACTAGAAGTGAGGATGTCATTTTATTTGTTATGTTTTAGAATCATAGAATCATAGAATCATAGAATCATAGAGTTGGAAGAGACCACAAGGGCCATCTAGTCCAACCCTCTGCCATGCAGGAACTCCAAGTCAAAGCATCCCTGACAGATGGCCATCCAGCCTCTGCTTAAAGACCCCTAAGGAAGGAGACTCCACTACACTCCGAGGGAGTGTGTTCCACTGTCGAACAGCCCTTACTGTCAGGAAGTTCCTCCTAATGTTGAGGTGGAATCTCTTTTCCTGCAGTTTGCATCCATTGTTCCGCGTTCTAGTCTCTGCAGCAGCAGAAAACAAGCTTGCTCCCTCCTCAATATGACATCCCTTCAAATATTTAAACAGGGCTATCATATCACCTCTTAACCTTCTCTTCTCCAGGCTAAACATCCCCAGCTCCCTAAGGCGTTCTTCATAGGGCAAGGTTTCCAGACCCTTCACCATCTTAGTTGCCCTCCTTTGGACATGCTCCAGTTTCTCCACATCTTTTTTGAATTGTGGTGCCCAGAACTGGACACAGTATTCCAGGTGGGGCCTGACCAAAGCAGAATAGAGTGGCACTATAACTTCCCTTGATCTAGAAACTATACTTCTATTGATGCAGCCTAAAATTGCATTGGCTTTTTTAGCTGCCGCATCACACTGTTGACTCATGTTCAGCTTATGGTCTACTTGGACTCCTAGATCCCTTTCACATGTGGTCTCATTCAGCCAGGTGTCCCCCATCCTATATCTGTGCATTTCATTTTTCCGCCCTAAGTGCAGAACCTTACATTTCTCCGCATTGAATTTCATTTTGTTAGCACTGGCCCAGCTTTCTAGTCTATTCAGGTCATTTTGAATTTTGATCCTGTCCTCTGGGGTATTAGCTACTCCTCCCAGTTTAGTGTCATCTGCAAATTTGATAAGTATGCCCCCAATTCTGTCATCCAAATCGTTAATAAAGATGTTGAATAGCACTGGGCCCAGGACAGAGCCCTGTGGGACCCCACTGGTCACTTCTCTCCAGGATGAAAAGGAGCCATTGTTGAGCACCCTTTGAGTTCGGCCAGTCAACCAATTAAAAATCCATGTAACAGTTAATTTGTCTATCCCACATTTTGCAAGCTTGTTTGCAAGAATGTCATGGGGAACCTTGTCAAAGGCCTTGCAGGAGATGCAAAGGTTTTAGGTTAGTGATTGTATAAATTTTGCAAATATGTAAGTGTGTGAGTGAATTTGTAGTCATTGTTAAAATATTTTTAAAGGAGGAGGAGGAGGAGGATAGGAAAAAAAATACTCTTCAAAACCAAAAGGAACAAAACCATCTGTTCATTCTTAGAGGCCCAGGAGAACCAATAATCATTAGCAATGAACCAACAGGGTTCAATAGCAAGGCTACCTAAGATAAGAACACACACACTTATAGTACAGTAGGTGTATTTGCAAAGGAAAATGAATAGGATGCCATTTTAAAAATATAGAATACCACAAAGACAGTAATGGAAAAATGTACACTGTTTATTTCTTTATTTAGAACATTTCTACACTGTTTTTTAGTCAAAAAGGTTCCCAGGGCATCTTACAAATTGTTAATTTGAGGTTTCCTGCCTTCAGCCTTCCCAACTAATAAGACATAACTGTTGATGTAAACAAGCAGAAGTGCACAGTTCAAGCAATCTCCGATGCCTTCAGAATTACCGGCAACCCTGCAGCTTTGGCTTTAAACAACAACAACAACAAAAACAAACAGCTTCATTTATATACCGCTTCATACCCTTAAGGAATGTCTAAGCGGTTTACAATTGTAAGCTATTTGCCCCCCAACAATCTGGGTACTCATTTTAGCGACCTCGGAAGGATGCAAGCCTGAGTCAAGCTTCAGCCCTTTGCTGGTCTTGAACTCGCCACCTTATGGTTTTGAGTGAGTGGCATTTAACCACTGCGCCACCAGGGCTGGGAATCCTCCTCCCAGTTGATGAAACAGACTGGAGCCAAAACTCTCTCCTCAGAGGTTTTATTCTTAAGTTGCTGTATTTACAAATATATACACACTCGACCAACAAAACTCTCCAACCAACCATCCACTCCAGAACAATTACCCAACAATCCTCACTGAGGTGTTCAGGCTATTTATAGACTTGTGCCATGAGGCCACAAAGCCAGCCTCTTCCGATGACTTTCTTCCTTGTGTTACCTGCATTGTTGTCCCCTCAGTCAGGAAGACTCTTGATGTTTACATTAGGCCTACGTGCAAGCAAGCACATACTGACCTTGAGCACTGTCTGCTTCCAGCCTTCAGCTGCAGACAGTTCTAGGCAAGCAAACAGTAGATTGCCCATAATTCCTGTTTTACCCTTCTGTGCACATCTGTACATTTCATACTCAGGCCTCAAAGCCTAACATGCCCTTCCAAAATGTACAGATGTGTAACATTTTGCCACATTGTGTTTGCCATCTTCCAATGTTTACACACTTGTTGAACACCAAAATCTGTGTTTATGGTGCCATGCCTATCAAACATGAAAGCTGTTCATGCCTCTCAATTGGCAAAGCCTTTGTGAGAACATCTGCAATGTTGTCTCTGGTGTCAATGTATTCCAGACTTATGATTCTGTTCTGAACCATCTCTCTCACATTCTGATACCTCACACCAATGTACTTTGTCCTTCATTTCAAATTCTTAGCTTCAGACATTGCAATGCATCATTGTAAATTCTCATGAACTACAGTAGGCTCTTCACACTTTTCTCCCAAATCCACAAGCAATTGCCTTATTCACTGGATCTCTCCTGCAATTTCAGATAATGCTGCAAATTCAACTTCTGCAAATTCAACACATAATTTTGCTTCCTGCTGCGCCAAATTATTGGACTACCAACAAATCTTACAAGCAAACCTGATACTGACTTTCTGTTGTGCAATTCTGATGCAAATGAACTGTCCACATAACAATCAAGCTGTTGTTCACTGCCCTATATCACCAACTTTCTTTCCTTGGTTCCTTTCAAGTACCTCAGCACATATTTCACTCTAGTCCAGTCTTCTACTTTTGGAATGCTTACTTTTCTGCTAAGTACTCCAACTGCAAATGAAATGTCTGGCCTAGTGTTGTTTGCAATGAACATCAAGCTACCTACTACACTTCTGAACAATTCTGGATTCTCAAATTCCTATGATGATTCTGTACTAGAACTTCCAGAAGTCATTGGACTTTTCACAACTTTTGCATTTTGCAAACCACATTTCTCAATCAGTCTCTCAATCTTTTTCTTTTGGCTCTACAAACATCTGCCATCCTCAGTCCACTGTACTTCAATCCCTAAATAAGTCTTGAGATTTCCCAGATTTCCCAGATCCTTAAGCACAAACTTCTTGGACAATTCCCTCTGAACTGACTCAATTTCCCTCTCTGACTTCACAGTGACACACAAGTCATCAACATAAATCACTATGGTAACATCACCTTTTGTATACATGCACGCATCCGCAATGCTGCATTTGTACCCCAATTTGACCAGCTCCTCATGAATGCAAAGGTTCCAGCAACGTGCACTCTGTTTCAGACCATACAATGCCTTTTTCAACCTGTAAACCTTTCTATCACTGTCCTTGTCAAAACCTAAAGGTTGTTCCATGAAAACCTCCTCATCCAGATAAGCATTCAAATATGCAGTTTCAAAATCAAAGGGGCTTTTTAGATTGGCAGGAAAGTGTGACATGAAGTTGCCTTTTCCTTAATGCTTAGCAGCTAGGCAGCAAGCCCCAGGTGTACATTTAAAAGGTACAGGGCAGCTAGACTGAGTTTTTTTCTGTGGCTCAGCAACTACATGGGAAGCTGTCAAAACGCTACAAACACAGGCGGTGCAGCTACATGGGCGGCAAGGAACGTGGCTTTTAGCCACGCTTTAAACATTTTTTTTCCCTTGCTGGCTGCGAATTGCGCAATTGCGCAGGTACATCATACAGTCGGAGCTTATCACATGGGGAAGTACAGGACCATTCCGAAAGAGGGAGAAAGTGAGGTCAGTTCGGAAATGCACGTGATTACGCACAAGCTCATCACACACAAGACAAGAGAGCATCTACACAAAAAGAAAGTGCAGAGTCAATACGAAAGAATTCATCACATGTGAACATACTGGTCGGCTTTCTGTTGCAAATTAAGGCATCTTGGGAAATGGTAGCAAAGGCTCATGGGAGTTGTAGTCTGTGTTCTGTCAGAGCATTATATTGAGTTGTCTTGAGGTTTCAGCCCTCTGTCCAGGAGGGATTCCCATATGTCCTCCATTCTTGAGCAGAGGCCCCCCTTTTCCAAGTTGACCAGGCACGTCCTCCTTTGCCAGGACACGTCCTACTTTTCCAGCCTTCTTTTTGAAGAGGAAGCAGGAGGGCCAGGCGTGCTCTGGCCAGGCTCTGGGGGTCTCTTCCTGGCTCCTTCCCTCCCTCCCCGCTGCCTTCCTCCTCCCTTTGGCTGAGAGAGTGTGACTTGCAGGGAGGAAGGGCAGCGGTGGTGCTCCAGGTCCTCCTGATGCTGGGCCAGGGCAAGTTGGAAACAGGAGGAGGAGGAGGAGGAGAGGGACATGGGGCCCCTCTGCTGCCCTGCCTCCCTGCAAGTCACACTCTCTCAGCCAAAGGGAGGAGGAAGGCAGCCAGGAGAGAGCCCTGGAGCCTGGCCAGAGTGTGCCTGGGCCTGCCTTCTCCTCCCCCCTTCGGCTGAGAGAGTGTGACTTGCAGGGAAGCAGGGCAGCGGAGGTGCTCCAGGTCCCTCCCCTTCTCCTCCTCCTCTTGCCAGCTTGCCCTGGCCTGGCTGAACGCCTCCAGTGCCCTGGTGTCTCCCTAGAAGTCACACTCTCTCAGCCAAAGGGAGGAGGTGAAGGAAGGTGCAGGCGCACTCTGGCCGGGCTCTGAAGGTCTCTTCTTGTCTTGGCACCTTCCCTCCCTCCGCACTTGTATCGCTACCTTTAAATGGGTGCTTTAAAGAGACAGAGCCCCATTTAACCGTGCAACTACACCTTAGCCTTTAGATGCAATAGCAATGTTGCACCCTTTTTAAAAAAGTAGTGGGGAAATCAAGCTACTTTTTAAAGGCACTTCTTCTCCCCTAAAACTCAAAAGAAGCGTTTTCATGGCACACTTTCCCTTTTTCTCATCTAAAGGCTGGGCTTTCATGCAGCCATCAACACACCTCTTTTTGCCAATCTAAAATGGGCCAAAGTGTCTAACCACTTGATTCTTCCTAGCTGCCAAAGCTAACACCAGCCTTAAACTTTCTGGCTTTGCAGTAGGTAAAAAAGTTTTGTCAAAATTTTCAAACCACTGCTGTGAAAAACCTTTTGCAACCAGTCTTGCCTTGTATCTATGGGTACCATCTGGCATTTCTTTCCTTTTGAAAACCCACTTGCAACCTACAACCTTGTGGTTCTTAGGCCTCTCCACAATCTCAAACACTTCCTTATCCAGCAAAGACAAGTATTCTTGATCCATGGCTGAAAACCACTTCTCCTCCTCCTCCTTAGTATATGACTGCAGTTCCTCAAAACTCTCTGGCTCTTCAGCTACCACTGAACAAGCTCTTGCACCCTGCACTACAAATCTATCTGGAGGTCTCCTCACCCTCTGAGTTCTCCTTGGCACAATCACTTTTGTTCTGCCTCTTTTGTCCTCACTGTTAGAGCTAGTTTGCACCTCTGTGGACACCTTTTCAAACTTCTGTGTAGTGACCGGTGAGTGCAATGTTGGATGTGTTTGTGTGTTATGTTCTGCAGAAGTACTAGGTTCACATTCAGTAGATGCTTCTTGTTTTGGAACCCCTCCATTTCCAGGACCTATTTCCCTCTGCCCCAGCTTGAGAAAAACTTCTTTGTTTGCATTTAGCTTTTCCCAACCTGAATGTTTTTCAAAGTTGGCACTTCTGGACAGCAAGATATCCCCATGACCCAGATGAAATCTATAACTGTTTCCAGAATATCCCACAAACACCAACCTTCTCCATTTAGGATCCCCCTTTTTCCTGAAGTTTTCAGGCACATACACATTTGCATACTGCCCAAAAACTCTCAGGTATTTTAGATTTGGTGGTCAACCATACAACATGTGATATGGCGTTTTCTTTACAAAAGAATTCCAAGTGCGGTTGGCAACATGGTTTGCTGTTAAAATTGCTTCTCCCCCAAATTGCTCAGGTGCTTCTGCATCGAGCATCATGCAATCTTTCATTTGCTTTAGGATCCCAATATGTCTCTCTGCTAAGCCATTCTTGCTAGGAACAGCTGGGTTAGTCGTGTTGTGGTGTATTCCTTTCCTCCTCAACCAATTTTTCAGGTTATTAGATAGAAATTCGCCACCTCTATCTGTAACCAAGGACCCCACCTTGTATTCAAACTCCCTTTCAATCATGTTGACCCAATCTTTGATGTGTTCAGCAGCTTCACTTTTTTCCTTCATGAGCATCATATACGAAAACCATGTGTGATGATCTACAATGACCATGAAGTACTGATTTTTTGCTCATGGTTTTGGCCAAAGGACCAGCCAAATCAGCATGCACAACCTGAAAAGGTCTTTGTGTGGTGCATTTGCTGCGTTTGGCCACAGGAAAAGCCTTCACCTTTACCCTGCTGCAAACTGAGCAATCCGGGTGGTTTGAACATGAAGACATTTTAAATTCTGGACACACTTCCCCCAGAAAACTCATGAAGCTTGTATGTCCCATGACTCTATGGTAGTAATGAGCACAGTCTAAGTGCAAAGGCACATTGTTGACTATTGCACATTCTGCCTTGTCAACATATAGTACATTTTGTTTCTTTTGATTGCTTTAGCACAAACCTGGTCATTCATGCTAATAATACAATCATCCCCTTTGAAACTTAAGGCATACCCACTTGTAGTTAATGCAGACACACTAACCAAACAGTTTTTCACCCTAGGAACACACAATACATTTGAAAAGTCCTTTGCAAAACTTGGGATGAACACAGTTCCCATCTCTTTTGCCTCCCTTGGTGCACCATCAGCCAAATCAACTGAATGTACATTAGATGGCACATTATTTTTCAGTAGTGTATTAGAATTAACCATATGGCCCAAGGCTCTTGAATCTAGCAACCAAACTTGTTTGGAAGTTACAGCCTGATGGGCTTTATAGTCATGGTTCTTTACCACAGCAACAATACCTTTCCTGGTCGCAGGATCTTTATGCTGTTGTTTCTTTGCTGCTGCCAGCTTTCTACAGTCCTTATAGAGATGACCTGGCTTCACACAGTGAAAACACTTTTTGTCCCCAGACACAGCTGCCTTCTCCAGTTGCAGCTCCTTGAAATCCCCCGTTGGGTGTGTTTGTCTTGGTACTGCATGCTGCTTCTGGAGCCCTGCCTCGTACTGCCAACATTGGCTCTCTTCCAAGACACGTGCAGCCTCCAGCTCCACAGTAATATCTGCCTCATTAAAATTCTGAAAACTCCACAGAATATTCTCAAAATCTTCAGACAGACTCCCAAGTAGGATGTATGTCTTCTGCTCAGATGCTAGGACAACACCTCTCATCTGCACCTGGCTGAATAAATCAGAAATGATCTCCAGATGCTTCTCTGGTGTCTGTCCTTTCTGCATTTTGCAGGCATACAGTCTCCTATACCAAATCATTCATAGCAAAGCTGTATTAGATTGGTGAATCTCCCTCAAAGCATCCCAAACTGACTTTGAGGTTCTCTTCTCCCGGACATGGTTGATTTGTGACGGTATGATTGTAAACAAAATTGTAGCTCTTGCTCTCTTATCATTTTCAAGAGTATCAGCTGTGGGTCCTCTCTCAACAACATCCCACCATCCTTTTCTGACCAGCAAAGCTTCACAATAGGAACTTCAAGTTGCATAATTAGTTTCATCTAGTTTGGGAAATTTAGCTGCCTCCATAATTAAGCAGTCTAAAGATAGAGTCCTGGCAGTTTTCCCAGCTTCTACTGTCAATAGTGATAAGACACAGACAACAGTCCAAAAATCTTACCACGCAGGCTTCTGGCACTGACAGCACATCACAGCAACAAACGGAGATGCCTGAGTAGATAACAACTGGGCCCCATAACCCTTGTTGATGTAAACAAGCAGAAGTGCACAGTTCAAGCAATCTCCAATGCCTTCGGAATTAGCGGCAATCCAGGAATCCTCCGCCCAGTTGATGAAATAAACTGGAGCCAAAACTCTCTCCTCAGAGGTTTTATTCTTAAGTTGCTGCATTTACAAATATATACATGCTCGACCAACAAATCTCTCTAACCAACCATCTACTCCAGAACAATTACCCAACAATCCTCACTGAGGTGTGCAGGTTATTTATAGACTTGTGCCATGAGGCCACAAAGCCAACCTCTTCCGATGACTTTCTTCCTTGTGTTACCTACATTGTTGTCCCCTCAGTCAGGAAGACTCTTGATGTTTACATTAGGCCTACGTGCAAGCAAGCACATATTGACCTTGAGCATTGTCTGCTTCCAGCCTTCAGCTGTAGACAGTTCTAGGCAAGCAAACAGTAGATTACTCATAATTCCTGTTTTACCTTTCTGTGCACATCTGTACATTTCATACTCAGGCCTCAAAGCCTAACCATAACACACAAGGAAAAGAGGATGGTAGTGGAAGAGGGAATTAAGTCAAGTAAATCCTGGTTGCTCATCTCTCCTTCAGAGGCCACAACAACAGCAAATGGGAAAGAGCAAGCCATTTACCAGCCACTGCGACCAAAGCTGTTTTTTTCTCTCTGTCAGGACACAGCAGTGGGAATTGAGGATGGTCTCTCACCAGCTGCCAGGGCCAAGACATGATAGAACTGTGTCTGGCTGCTCTTCTCTCTCCGGTCTAATCTGCACAACAGAAATAATTCAGTTTGACACTGCTTTGTCATGGCTCATGCTATGGAATCCTGGGTTTTGTGGTTTGTTGTGGCACCAGAGCTCTCTGACAGAGAAGGTTAAATATCTCACAAAACTACAAAGCCCAGAATTCTGCAGCATTGAGCCATGGTAGTTAAATCAGCGTCAAACTAGATTATTTCTGCAGTGCAAATTAGAGCCATTTCACAAGCAAAACCAAGAAAGCTAAGCTAACCTAGCAATGCATATGTATGTCACAGAGTTCACAGAACAGCAGCAGCTATAGACCCTATGATGCTGACAGACACTGTGTAGGTCTCAGTGCCAAACTTTTGTATTCTTTATCCA
This sequence comes from Urosaurus nigricauda, assembly GCA_034509955.1. Lineage (NCBI taxonomy): Eukaryota > Metazoa > Chordata > Lepidosauria > Squamata > Phrynosomatidae > Urosaurus > Urosaurus nigricauda. The sequence goes on along the minus strand of JAOEGL010000001.1, from coordinate 349,890,322 downwards.
TGGCAGTCCAATAAATTCTTGTCAACTGACTGCAAGGCAAACAAGCCCAAGCCTTCGAGAATTGGTCATTAAGTGCTGGCTCTCAACAGGGGCTGCCAGAGCCAATTACTCTAATTAGCAATGTCCAGTTTGTTGACTTCGAAGTTCCCAAACTTCAGCATTAGCTCATTCTATTAGCAAAGGGAGCCAGGAGACTTAAAACTGTTAACAAAACCCAAACCCAGGGGGGACAGGACCTAAAATCATTTACACTCAGCAATGGTTCACAGAGGGTGAATCATATATTTTGTGAATCATGTTCTCTTGGCTTTGGATCAGAAGTTGGCAGAGTAGAATCTGCCTGGATTCTGAAGCAGAGTGCTCTGGAATCCTTTTGTGGGAAAACTGAAGTGATAAACATAGGAACACTTTCTTTCCAACACACAGCACCCCAGAGGGATTCTGGGAGTTGTAATTCAAAAAAGGAACTTTTCTGAGGTTGTCAAAGATACACATGACCACTGAGCAATAGGAAAGCTTGAGGAATTTGTTCCAAATTCCTAAGGAGACAGACTTCATTTGCACTTTGGATTAATAAACCTGAAGAGTAAATTTGGCTATGCAATGCTTAGCTTTTGTACATAGCACAAAAATAAAAAAGAATATTTTAGGATAAAATTCACATTTAAAGGTACAATGGGGCTTTTTACATTGGCAAGAAAGTGTGACCTGAAGTCGCCTTTATCTTAATGCTTAGCAGCTACATAGCAAGCCCCAGGTGTGCATTAAAAAAGTGCAGAGCTCCTACACTGAGGGGTGTGGGAACGACTTATCTGAGGTCTTTTTTGTGGCTCAGCAGTTACATGGGAAGCTGTCAGAACGCTACAAATACAGGCGGAGCTGCTACATGGGCAGCAATAAACGCGGCTTTAAACTGCGATTTTAAATTTTTTTTCCTTGCCGGCCGCGAATTGCGCTGTTGCGCTGTTCGTGCCGCCGCGAACAGCGCTATTGCGACGGTCGAGGCTTGAACTGCGCTATTGCGAGGGTCGAGGCTTGAACTGCGCTAGCTTGAACTGCGCTATTGCGAGGGTCGAGGCTTGAACTGCGCTATTGCGCTGTTTGCGGCTGCGAATTGCGCAGTTTTAAATGATTTAAAGGGGGTTTGGGAGCTTTAAAAAACTGCGCGGTTAAACCCCAGCTTTTACACCTGGAGGGCATAGAACGTTTTAATTAGGAGTGAAGTCCACACCACGCATGCTCCCAACCCACGATCCATTCTGATTCGCACCTGCAGCGCAGCCTTTAAATGGGCGCCTTAAGGAAACAGAGCCCCATTTAACTGCGCAATGGCATCTTAGCGTTTTGATGTACTAGCGCTATAACGCACTTTTTAAAAAAGTAGTGGGGCAACCGAACTACTTTTTAAAGGCGTGTTTTTTCCCTTAAAACGCCAAAATGGCGTTTTCATGGCACACTTTCCCATTTTCTAATGTAAAAGCTGGGTTTTCAAGCAGCCTTCATGACACCTCTTTTTGCCAATGTAAAACGGACCAATGTGTACTAAAATGCATAGTCCCAACTGGAACAGAATCATCTGCTAAGTGGTAAGGCAAGATCCATGTAAACATATTTTCATGCACTGAAATAGTTTTCTGGGTGTTGGAGAATCCAGAAAATAGAGACTTTGAAAAACATGTGAATCTGGATGGACATAAAGAACATTTTACTGAACAACAGTTCTTACAACAGACTTTTCCTTCAAAACTAAAAGAGATTTTTTAAAAGTATTTTCATGACTCAGCCATCTGATGATGGAAAGATAGCCATGAAATATTGATATTATTATTATTATTATTATTATTATTAACAAAATTCTTACCACTTTTCCAAGCCTAGGCAGAGATTCTAAGTGTTAATACCTCTTTGCATTTCATAACAGCTGAATGATTAACAAAAAGTTTTTAACAAAAAGCTGTTTCAAACTAATCTCTAAGTACAACAGAGCCAATGTTCAGGAATCTGCCAACTGTCCTAATCAGGCCTACACCACTTCATGTTCAATCATTTCTCTGAGAGCTAGTGCTATCTGCACGTAGCGTTGTATCTGTCAGTTCAGCCTGGAAAGATGCTAGCTCTTTAATTTTCAATTGTAATGTGCAATTTTCTCAAAACGTCTGTCACAAAATGTTGAGAATCACTCAAGGCTAATCTACAGTGTCAGCAAAACCATTTCCATGACATTATTATTTTGACACGGAGCGTAATAGAAATGATTAAGCCAGGAAGAGCACAGTGCTTACTTGACTACTCTCAGCTACTGAACCACATTAGCCCAGCATACGGTTGCTATTGAGCTGGTGAAATCTGAAACTCAAAAAACACTGCTGCAGAATGTCAGCAACCACAACACTATATTTCAGTTTTTTGCTTGTAGTTGAGATGTTTAGTCTCAATCAGGTAGAAGTTAACTTCACTCAAAAGCAGTTCATCTCACTCTCTCTTTCTTCAACCTCTCCCCAAAACATTGGTAGAATTAACACTCTTCCAACACAGTGAGAGGGACTTCTATTACTTCTATGGAATGGGAAGGAGAAAAGGAGGCAACTCAAACAATAAAGACAATACTAGTCTCTGCCTCATAGGGGAAAGCCACAAGGATGTGTCTTGATTGTATCTTCCTGCATGGTAGGGGGTTAGACTGAATGGCCCTTGTGGTCTCTTCCAGCTCTTTGATTCTATGAGCTTAAAGATGGAGCACAAACTCCTCGTTCTCTTTGAACCCCATACCAGCCATATCTGAATTGTACCTTTCCATTCTTTCCCTGTTGATAATCATCAGGGCAGCAGTCCCTCCCATGGCTTGCCAGCTTCTCGAGAGAGGTTTCAGAAAGGTCACAAATGTCTAGAGATTAACTCCTTGCACCTCTTCCAAAAAAAAAAAAAAAAAAGGATACATGCACATCAGCCCAAATCAGATCCTTGTGCATATGTCACTAACAGGATCCTGCCCTGAGAGACTGAACTGGTTACATTTTATATAGTTTGCCATATTCTCAAACTCATTTATACACCTCAGTCTGTTTGGTTGCTCAAAAAGGGACAAGCACACACACATTGGCTAGAAATCTGTTAGTGCAGTATTGACATGGTTGCACTTTTTCTGTGGTGTGACAAAAGAAGGCATACCAAATCTGCAAGCTCTGAGCAACCTATTTGTCTAATGCACAACTGCCGGTTTGGTCACATTGCCCATGGCCCCTTTCCTCCCATTGCCACAACCTATGCCAATGTTGTTATGCAGGCATAGTGCACCAATAGGATGTGTGCCCTAATGTTCAGGTTTTGTTTTGTTTTTGTTTTGTGTTTGCTTTGATTATGCTACTTCTTTTCCTCTCTGCAATTCATAATGGATGTATATTCCCCTGTGTGAACAGACTGTTGGAATGGATAGTCCATTGGTGTGACAGCATTCCCAAATGGCTACACAATTATTTCAGTGCAATCCACAAACTGGACATGTATGTGAATGTCTTTATCACAACTCAGGTCTTCTACACAGTTCTATCTCCTGTCTTGGTCAGCCATCCATTACTGCTGAAGTGCTACTCAGTAGATAAGAAAAGCCTGAAGCATTCTATGAAAACAAAGTACAGCAAAAAATTTTTTTAAAAATCATGTTAATATATACACACAATTAAAACAGTTCCAAAAGCCTACTCCAGTGTTAAGGGCCAAAATCCATATGAAACAAGGCAGTCTTGTTGGCCATGTAGAAGTTCACAGTTGTGGAGCTGTGGATCAGAGGGAGAACCACACCCAAGATGTTGTTACAAAGGAAGCCCCCTCATGTGCTCACAAATCTACCAGTGTGGTGAGACATAGAACAGGACTCCTGTTGAGGATCTAAAATTCCAGATAGACTCATACAGGAAGAGGCAGTCCTTCAGATTTCCTGGCCCCAAACAATTTAGGCTCTTGTAGGTCAAAAGCAGCACCTTGAACTGACTTTGGGGTTAGTCTGGAAGCCAGTGCAGTTGGTACAAGACCAGTGATAGGAGATCAATTTTATATTAATAATTTCTTTCACAATTGTACTGTATAGTTTAACATCTTTATTATTCCTTCCCTCTGTGTGTGTGTGTGTGTGTGTGTGTGTGCACATATATAAATATTTTAAATTGTGCATCTTTGGCAGGACCCACTCTTTTTGGGTTTTTTACTTGTAAAGCACCATGTAGATTGTTACCCTAAAAGGTGGAGGATGTTGGGGATTCCCAACTGTTAGTGTCTCTTTGAAATTTGTGGAAATTACAGCTCAAAGGGAGGCCTGCGAGAAGAGGATAATGGCAGGGATTCCCTCTCCCCCATGTATGTATATTGGTAATCACTGCAGAGACAACTCCAATTTCAGTAAATAAAGCATTTTATTTAGAAACATGCAAGAGTGGGGCACAATGCAACAATGCACTTATTTTGTCTTCTCATCCACTGCAACTTCCTTGCTTAGAAATGATCTTCTCTCATTGGTCCAAAACACACTGCAGAAATAATTCAGTTTCAGATCATTTTAACTGTCCTGGCTCAGTGCTAGGGAATCCTGGGAACTGTAGTGGCAACAAAGCTTTCTGACAGAGAAGACTAAATGTCTCACAAAACCAGTTTGCAGAATTCCCTAGCATTGAGCAAGGGTAGTAAAGTGGTCTGAAACTGGATTATTTCTGCAGTGTGTTTTGAATCATTGTTTATTTTCTGTAGCCTGACATTTCAGCATTTTCTGGCACATGAGAGCTCTGGAGTTACATTAAAAAGGGCCAATCCCTGGACAATATTTGTATTTTCAAAAGGAAACTTTTTGTAATACTTTTTGAAACTTTGCATGTGTTGTTCCCCCAGGGTCTACTCAGAAATAGAGGCCACTCATGTGACTGTAACTTAAGAGAGAGAGGAAGACTCTGAGTGTTACAATGTAAGAAACAGAAGTTCAGAATGTGAGATTTCTATTCCACTAGGAGTTTCATTTGTTAAATTATGATGATGACATTTTTCCAGCTCTCATTTGATTCAGAACAAGAGATTTAAAAAAGCAGAAATCATTTTGTGTGTGAAGTTGACATTTTTGCTTACACTTCCATGTAACAAAAATTGTTGATGCCACACCTCGACTTCTCCCATCAAAATCAAGCTCAAATTGTATTTTGAGTACAGTTTATGCTAATTACTATCACATTTCAGTTAGAAATGACCTTTTTTATTTAGGCAGTCCTTTTGCTTATTATTTATGTGACAAAGACAGCTTTTAATGGGGTGGTGTTTTAAATCTGTTTGTATATGTTTTGACCCTACTTTAATTACATATAGATTAAACATTTTGGGTTTTTTAAAAAAAATTAAATTGACATTTAACTGAATGCATGTTTGAGTAACAAAGTAAGGCAAATTTGAGAAAATGTCATTACTGTTGCTACTTGCTCAGCAATAATGTGCAATGACTTAGAACATAACAGAGTGATGGAAGAGAAGGAATGGAAAGAATAAACAAAAATGTGTGTGTGTGGGGGGGGATATTTCTTAAGTGTTGGGAAACCCTGATGAGAAAAATCCAAGACTGAAAAGAATCTTCAAAACTAAGGACGTTTTGCATAGAAACCAACTTTTTTGCAAAGAAAATATTTCCTGCGCAGAAAATTCTGTTTTCCCAGTATAAAATGTGCAAATGTTGTCTAGAGTAAGTCCCCAGCCACAGTAATCGCTGCAAAGGGAAATAACATTTTCGGCACATAAAATAATACTTCTGAATGTTATTTTCTCTATAAAAATGCTGCTTCCTACACACGAAAAATGCTGTTTTCTGAGCAGAACAAGTCTTGAACAGCAAATTTCTCATAGCCAGAAGCAAAATGTTAGAATTATTCATCGTTTCCTTTGAGAATGAATTCAGGAGAAAAGCCAGCTTGTTTTGTGCACATGACTTTAGTTATGAAATATGGATAAATACACATATTTTTCAAATTCATTCTTATTTACTGAGCCTATATATTGTGCATATTTTTGCATGAGGATTGTATCTCTCTCTCAGATATACACCTATTCATACTTGTATACACATGCACACACAGAGAGTGATAAAATAGCTGCTGGTGCCATGGCTTTCAGCACTCCCTTGGTGCTGCATTAAATGGATGCAGTGCCAGTGGAGTGCCATGTGGTGCTGTGTGGTGTCCTGCAAACTAAATGCTGTGTGGTGTAGCATGCAGCATCATGCCGGCATGGGGTGGATGCAGGGTGTCCATTGTGCAGATGCCATGCCCCCACTCCATCCCCAGATCAGCCTTTATCACTAGTCAGTCAAGGAGGCTACAGCCATAAGCCTGAAGAAACTTTGTAGAAGAGCTGAAGGTTTGGGGGGTGTCTCATCCACAGGTTCATCATGAGTCAAAGTTGACTTGAAGACAATCAACAACAACTACGCTTTACTATAAGACCATATAACACCCCCTCCCCCCGACCATCTTGCTTGCTGAGGGAAGGGACCTGGAAACATCATCCTCTATCCGCCCCAGTCAGCAGTTCAACAGAAGTCCTTCACCCAAGATGACAGCTAACTGTTAAGGCAGGCTTTTTGGGAGGTGGGTCTGGCCATGAGACTTTACTTAGGATCTTATCTCATTAACAAATAAGCTGCCTTACCTCTTCCAGCTTGAATTCAGGAACTGCGATGCTCCTGGATATTATCATACCTAAATCTTCACCTTTCTAGATGGAATGCTGCCGCCCGGATGCACCCCCAGTTGAAGCCTCACTCAGCTGGCCTATTTTTGAAGTCAGAAGCTTCCCAATTTGAAAAATTGGGTGGCTGAGTGAGGCTTCAACCCAGGATGCATCCGGGCAGCAGCATCCTGCCTAGATAGGCAGTGATTTAGGTATGATAACATCCGGGGGCATCCCGGATCCTGAATTCAAGCTGGAAGAGGTAAGACAGTTTATTTGTTAATGAGATAAGCTTCTTAGTTAGGCATATGCAGTTTATGATGTAGACTATTGGTGAACAGTCTTTCTTTTTATCCTAACTTTCAAAGCTTAGCCTCTGTGAATTAATAGGGAATGTTTCATGGAGAAAGTAAAAACCTTTGTGGTGTCTTTTTCATCTCTTAAATACCAAATATTTTTAGTTTGCAGGACACCAGTAAACTCGGAGCAAACCCTTCTTCTTCAGATTTCATTCCTCTGTAACTAAGGCCTCCAAATTATTTATGAGCCCCCTTCATATGAGCTGGCTCTGGATACTTTTGTATATATAGCTGCTCAAAAAGAATATTGAGTGTTTTGTGGGTAAAGCAAAATCTGTTAAGTGAGTTACATGATAAGTAAAAATAAAACTTAGTGAGTCTTGAAATAATATTATTAAAAAGGGGGGAGTTAGTACAAACAGATTTGTATGGGGTTTTCCAAGTGCCCACCCCCTCTGTGTTATTTTATAAGCTGTGGAGATTCAAGAACCTAAGGGACTAAAAGTGGAGGAGAAAAGAAAGAAAAAGATTGCAGTACCAGACAGACTCTCTCTACCTCTTAGTAGTGCAATGAGTTATTATTTATGCTTATGTAGTCTCATAGAGCTCCTGTGAGCTTCTCCTTTCTTAGAGCTTGGAGAACAAACTGCTGCCTTGTGGAGCATTAGCAGTCATTCATTTTTTTCTAAATGGAATAAATCTGACCATTGAAATCATGTAACTTTCTCAGAACTGACAGGCATATTAAGCTTTATTGTGTGTGTTATGAATATGCTGTTTGGGGAAGGATGGTGGTCCTTTCCCCATTATTCAGTTTGGGCATGATTATCTCTGGAGCATATAAAATAAATCTGTTTTTCCCCATATTTGCCCAGTTTCTTTTGTGGGTGACAGGTGATTACATGAATTTAGAGTCTGTTCTCTGAAATATTTTTTCCCAGGGAGGCTCACCTGGAGCATTCTTTAATGTCATTTAGGTAACACCTTGGAAAAGTTTTCTTTTAGATTGCAATTCCCAGATTTTTTTTGCTAGTATAGTCAGTATCTTATCCCTCTGGCAGTCTTTATTTACCAGGGATAGTCCCAATTAATCTTTTGTCATCCCACACTTTCAGCTGCTTTGCAAATGCCCCAGTTTCTATCTCTTACTCCTCCTCTTTGTCTTCAGTTTATTTCATTTGCTGAAAACTGAGTTCAAAGTGCAAAAGTAGTTTGCACTAATTAATGAAGATGAGAATGGGAGGGGGGAGAGATACCATGAGGAAAACACATGTGCACTTGCAGCAAAATGTGCATATACTTCTGAAATGTGCTTGTGCAATTACTCCACATGCCCAACTCAGGTTCCACAATCTGGAACTGAATACAGTTGTTCTTTATCAGATAAAAATGTCCACCCATTACTGCAGGTCAACTGTTGCATATATAAGACACCAATAGGATTCTGGCTTCTATTAACTAAGGCCCTTTACAGGTCGACCTGAAAGAAGTCACAGCATAGTGTCCTGAAAACGCCCCCTCCCCCTGGTTGCCCTGTCACCACGTGCTGCTCCAGATGGCATGTGGAGTCATGGCGTGCCTCTGGCACTGCATCCAGATGATGCAGCACAGAAGTAGCACCATATAGCTGTGCCATCATGGCTATAGTGCCCTTTTGATGCTGCAAAAAGTAATAGCTTTTTGCTGCTCCTTTTTGTGCCCTCGAAAGGCTGGATCAGGGCTGTGATGTGAGGTTGCTGTGGCCCCAATCTGGCTAGGAAAGGGGTGACTATAGGCCACCCTTTCAGGGCTGTCTGTCGAGCCCCCAACTCTTTTAGGAGGCATTTAAACTAGAACAGTAACTAATTCCTTTTTTAAAATGGAGAGACATAGTTTTGTTAGTCTGGAGTAACACTATGCAAAGGCATCTTGTGTCACCTTTGAGACTAAAGGTGTAAAATAAGTTGTAATATAGGCTTTTATAGACTTATTGCACAAGAAAACAAAATGGAATTGAAGATTAGCATCTTTCTCTTTGCCTTACTGCATGATGCCATAGTGCTTTAGTTCTCTTCCCATAGGAGATGGTTGGAAAGGTGTGTCTTTTTTCTAGATGGAAAAATCAATTCAGCAAAATACACATTTTTACAACCGTTTCCCATGTGTAGAGAACTAAAGCACTATGATGCAAGGCCTGGAGAAAGCCACTATTCTCTAGCTCTGTTTTCTCATGTGATAAGGCTCTTGGTCATCTTCTTCAGATGCATTGAGTGACTCTATGGCGCGACTGACTGCCCAAAAAGGGCAGTCTGGCACCACCTTTTTTTGCTGAGGAGCCTCATTGCAGCAGCTAGATGCAGTGGTGAAGCTGCGCAACAAAAAAGGAGCAGGCAAACCCCGCTTCTTTTTTGTGCCGCATATGCAGTGCAATTAAAATGAAAAGGCACCATTCAGAGCCTTTCCGCTGGCGCAACTGCGCAGCTCCATCTAGAAGCTGTGCAGTTGCTTCGGCGTGCTTATGCACGCTGTCTAAAAGCTTTAGTGCAAACGCTGCGTGCTCCCTAACCCTAATGGTGCCGCCCAGGCACCTCATAGTGCCTGTATGTATCAGGCCTATGTGTCTGAGGAAGCAGACCAAGTCTATAAAAGCTTATGCTACAACTTCTTTTGCATAGTTAGTCACAAAGGTGCTACAAGATTGCTTTTTTATAAAGTAACTTTCCACATTCTGGGCCATTTATGCATGGCCAAAACAAAGTTGAAATGCATTGCCAAAGGAGGGGAGAAGAAGACACTGATTTGCATGAAGTTTGTATGTATCAATGTATAGGCATAAATGCACTGAAACAGAGTGATCAGAAGACTTGGTGCCTGCTCAGTTTGTTGTCCTGGAGCTAACTCTTTGATGGGCAACTTCAAAGCTCTTCCTCTCCCTCCGTATTATGGTTTTTTAGCTTTAAACTGCCTTTGGACTGGGCAGCCCTTCAAACAGAGAAGTTTTCCTCTGTAAAGTAAAACCCCAACATGTTTCATAAAGTTTTCAGTACATGATTCCCTCCCCCTCCCCCCCAAGACAATGCTGTACAATCAAGTTGCTTCTTACATCTTCCAGCTTACTTTGGCCACATCACTGATGAAATACATGAAGCAAAATAAGATGTTCAAAGGGGAAAAAAATGCAAGTGCATGGCCATGGGGAAGAAAGGGAGCAAAAAGGTTGGAGGAATATCTTTATTATCTTTCAAACAGGTTTAGATTACAAAAGAAGTAAGACTGCACAGCACCACTCTTCTTAGTATATATGAATGATTTAGTAGGAGCAACTAGAGATAAAATCAAGACAGGAGGCTAAGAATTGTAAATATTCTTTGAGAAATTAATAGGCTGATCAGTAAACAGATAGTACAACATTCCATTTTTAGCCTCCCAAATTCCTTCTCTATCTTCCTAGAGGAAGGGACACAAAAGAATTTAGGAATCTCTCTGAGATGTTAAAGAGTGAAGAATATTTTTAAAAATTGTTTTGGAAACTCTGGCCTATATTCTATTGTTAGTTCTAACTAGAGTAAAACCAGAGTGAACTAAAGTAGACCCATTGAATTACTTGGGTTTGCCTACGTGTTGGCTCATCATTCAGCAGTTGATTCAACAGGTCTATTGTACTTGGGATTAACAATAGGATTCCAGCATCTTTCAATGAATGATAGGTTTAAGCAAATGACAACTGAAGAGGTAACTGCTAAAAGATTTTCACTGGGATGGAACTAATGGATGTACCTAGCTGTGCATGGATTGACATAGCAATTTCTTTAATTCACTAAAGCCTTCAAGAAAGCTGATGGACCTATCAAAATTGGCTACATTGTAGCTGCCTTATCTGAATGAAGTCATGTCCAAAAGAACTAAGTGCATATCTTGTCATGATATATCCCTACAGTCCACTGTTGGTTGTGGTCTGCTAGCTTCATTTTTATAAAAAGAGTTGCTCCATACTGGGGGAAGGAATAGAATTCTGTCTCTCAGACTATACTCCAGATTATATCAACAACAAATCTATGAGCTTGTCTGTCATCTAATGACTGAAGAGGTTAATGCAGATTAAATGATTAAAGCATTTTAAAAATAAAATAGCCAAGTGGCACACAGCCCTAGCATCCTCTTAGTATAAAGTGTTGGTTATTATTTTTAAAGTCCTATACAGTTTGGGTTAAGGATACCTACAAGATCACGTCCTCCCATATAATCCACTCCATATACTCAGGTCCACTGAAAGAAATTTACTTCAGCCAGCCAGACCTAGACTGGCAACTATTACCCAGAGGGCAATTTCCTCAGCCACCCCTATCCTGTGGAATGACCTGCCAGGAGAGATTCGGCAGTTAGATATGCTGTCTGATTTAATAATGAAAAACAGTATTAATTTAATACTGGAAAATATTATTAAAAATTTAAGTCTTCTGGCAGATCAGTTTTAAACTATGAATTTTAAACTGGGATGTTTTAAATTTTACACTGGATGATTTTAATGTGTCCTATCTTTACATGTTTTAACTTAATGTGTTTAATAGTTTGATGTTGTACCTCACTGCAAGCCTTGAAAAGAGGCAGATAAGAAATGAAATTTATTACTAGTAGTAGTAGTAGTAGAATCCATGCCAAGTTTTAGTTGTATAAGTTGAGCTGTCTATGTGGCTCTGAAAAACTGTCTGATTGGCAGTCTCTTTTATTATTAATGATAATAAGGCTGGAGTCCTGTTGATGACATACAAGGTTATATTTCTGTATATGATTTTTGAATATTATGTGAAAAATTATTCCCCAAAAGCTATGTCCAAACACCCCAGGCAGCAAATAAAACATTGTCTTGATGTGAAAACTGACAAATATGTTTTTCATCCTTTCTTTTTAAAAACTAGAAGGATATTGTAACAATATAAACCTACATATCTTATCTACATTTTTAATCCCTGGAATAAATTGATAATTTCATCTACACTGTATCATCCACACTGACTCTGCTCCTCGAAGCTCCTGGAACTTCTCTATCTTTATTTGAAAAGTATGCCCAGATCTGGAGCAGGACATTTAAGTGTGGCTCACAATAAGAAGCATTGAGACCCCCTCCTCTTTTTGCTTATCTTTTCCTGCATTGCAGTACTCTCTTTTATTCATGAAGAATTTTTTTAAGTTAAATAAACATTTCCAGAGAAGCAGGAGGAAATTACCTTAACTGTAGACATTAAGGCAATATGAAAAAATTAACTGTATGTAAAACATACATGACACCACCAATGTATAGATATAAATATAACATACATGAAGCCATGTATGTGTAATAATATATAAGGGTGTAATAACATATACAGTGGTCCCTCGGGTTATGAATACCCCGGGGTACGAAAGAGCCGGGGCCGCAAAAACGGCCCCGGCTTGTGAAAAAAAACCCAGGGTACGAAAAAAGCGCCGGCCCTTTAAATTTGCCGCGCAGCGCTACAAAGAAAGCGGTCCCCCAGGTTACGAAGACTTCCGGGTTACGAAAGGTAAGCAGGAACGGATTACTTTTGTAACCCGGGGGACCACTGTAAATAAAGAAGACAATTTATGCACTAATAATGAATTAAGAAAGGCATGATGCATCAAATTTGGATTGTGTCCATAGCGTCTGGAATTAAGTGAAGAGCTGAAATTATTTTTCAGGTTACCTGTTGAGATCACTGAATTTCTTGTTGTCGTTAGAACTCCCTTTCTTTCTTATTTTTCTTAGAAGCAAAGCTTGAGCTGGTAACATTCCATCTTTCCAACCTCCAGTAAGAGGCTTGTGATTTTGTTATCACAAAGAAAGCCACAGGAGTATGGATACAGCCAAAAACAGGCGCCTTTTGAATAAACTGGGCTCTATTCATTTCCTATATTACAACTTTTCTTCCTTTGAATTTTTAAAGCACATAATAAATATTCATAATGTTATCTTCCCCTTCTTTAAGCTGTGAGCATTCTAAACTCTTACCCAAGTTTCATTTTTTTGGGGATAGAGGCAAGGCCAATCCAAGCATCAGATACCACCCTATACCTGCTTGGAGTAAATGTATGTAGTACTTAAAACCAGCCAAGTTATTTTAAAACACAAGGTATAGAATCCTCAAGTTACCTCTTTGGATGACTGTAGCATCATCTATATGTGGCTGCCCTTCAAAAAGTGTTTGGAAACTTTAACTGGTATAAAGACCTGGACCCAGACTGTCAGCTGGAGCTGGTTACAGGGACGGTACAACTCCATTGTTACAACAACTGGACTGTCTGCCACTATGTTTCTGTGCATCATTGAAAGAGCTGATTATGTGGAGTACAACCATGTAAAGCCCTATGAGGCTGATTGTATGAAGTGTAGAGAGCCCAGTGTGGCATACTGGTTTGGATGTTGGTCTATAGAGATTATCATACTTGTGTGATCATGGTCAATCACACTTTCTGGATGGGATAATGAGGGGATAAGCACAATGTTGTATGAAAATGTTCTTTCAATCATGCTATAGGAACAGGAAAGAGACAGGAAAAGGATGTGTCATCTCCATCTTATAATCTCCTGACTCTGGAGCCCAGGGTCTAATTCCCAGCTCAGTAATGTAAACCCACTGGGTGACCTTGGACAAATCACACTTTCTCAGCCTTAGAGGATGGCAATGGCAATCCCCCTCTGAAGAAACTTGCCAAGAAAACCCCATGATAGGGTCACCATAAGTCGGAAACAAAGGCACACAACAACAACCACAATATAAACCTGGGTAAAAGTCCTTTATAGCTTAGGCCCATTCTGACTGTGGGCCAAAATAGAGTAGACAGAAAAGCTGGCTTCTGGGTGGCTTTGGTGTGTGGTAGTTTGATGGCACATTCCACAAAGCTGCCCAAAAGCCATCCAGCCAAACATATGGGAGCAGCTTCAGCTCCTCTGGTGGCATGGCATTTTAATGATGCACAGCCCCAGAGCACCTGGAAGCCACCTGGGCCACCTAAGGTGGCCCAAAACCAACCCAAATAGAAGTAGATCTTTCTGCTCCTATTTGGGCCAGTGGTAGATGGTGCCTTTGAGACCGTGTTGTGTGTTTGCCATGGTCCCAAGGCATCTTGAGTGGGGGCGGTCCTGTACCTCCACAAAGGAGCCTATCCTGGCCCTGAGATCTTCAGGAGAAATCCTCCTTTGAGTTCCATCATCTACACAAGAACAAATGGTAGGAAGGTAAGATAGGGCCTTCTCCCTTCCTTGGAGAGGCTAAAATGGCTGCCTTCTGGCATTTTAAAAAATACCAATAGTATTTTGAGAACTGAAAGTTTTTAAAGAAAGGACTTTTAGACCATGCTATACTCCACAGCACCATTTTAAAAACTGCTTTAAAAATTAATTTAATTGCTTGTTTTCGATAAAAAGAAGACACTTTAATTCTATTTCATTGTTGATAATTTTGGTATGTTTTAACTGTCTTGTATTTTAATTTGTCAACTGTTTTGAATCCCAGTTTTGGAAAAGAGATAGGTTATAAATAATACTCTGTTATTATTGCTGCTGTTATTATTGTTAGTTTTCCTAGCTCTAAAATTACAGCTTTAGCAAAATTAGGATGACTAACCATGCACTGCTGTTTCATGATACCCCAAATCTTCCTGAGCTGAGGCAGCTGTCTCACTTTGTCTTATGGCAGAACCAGCCATGGAAAGAGGTCACTGGAGGCATTCTGGTATTTAATAGTATCTGCATTTGTATATAGGTTGAGTCTATTTGAACACATTCTAACATGAGAGGTCAAGAAAGATAGCCAGTACTCAAAAATGTTTGTCAAATTTTCTCCTCAGTCTTTTGCTTTATATCCAAATCACATCATTCTTAGCTAGGGGGTGGGTGGGAAGTAGAGTTTCCAGTTAAGGATCACTCCAAGTCCTGAGATTTCTGGGCCAAAAACTGCAGCCTAAAGTTGATCTCTGGGGATGTCATTAAGTATTATGCATTAAGTACCAACTACAGTTGCTCACAGGTTGTCATTCAGAAAGAAGTGGGGGAGAGGTAGAGAATGATAGAGAGATGACATTTTTCCATTTAGAAAACAGGAAATCTTGCTACAGGGGCTGTTCCCAGATCAACCAGAAATGAGGAATTAATCCTTCTCACCTACTCAGGAAGCATTTAATCTAGCCTACTTGCTTCCAGACAATGAGTCAATCTAGACAATGATGAAACTGAAATATTAAAAGAGTTCCCATACTTTGGAGACTGCAGTCAGAAAATCAGAAGAAGACTAGGAATGGGAAGTGCAACTATGAAAAAACTAGAAAAGATTCTAAAGCGTAAAGATATGCCACTGAGCACTAAGTCAGAATCATACAAGCTATTCTATTCTCCATTACCATGTGCAGATGCAATAGCTGAAAAGTGAAGAATGTGGTCCCAACTCGTTTGAGAAAATCAACTCATTTGGGATGTTGTGTTGAAGAGAGTGCTAAAGATACCATAGATGGCCAAAAGACAAATAAATGGGTTCTAGAACAGATCAACTCTCAAATCTCCCTGGAAGCCAAGGTGATCAAACTGAGGCTGTTGTACTTTGGACACTTCATTGAAATGTGTGACTTATTAGAAAAAACAATAATGCTTGGAAAGGTGGAAGGAAGTAGAAAGAGAGGAAGACCACACGATAGATGGATAGACTCTATTAAGGAGGTCACAGATATGAATGATAGGACCTAAGTAGAGCAATGGAGGACAAGGAGTCATGGAAATGTCTCATCCACATGGTTGCCATGAGTTGGGGTTAATTCGCAGGCAGTTAAGAACAACAACTTGCTTCTAGTCAGAAGATGAATGCAAATCAGAATGGAGGGTGAGCCCTGGCACCATAGTGACTAGGAGAGAAGCAAGAAGCCCACTACATAAATTCATAGATTCTTTGTAAGGTGCAACAACAGATCAATAAAGCCTTGTAAATTGCAGTAAGCTGTTGCTCTATGAGCTGAGCGGGAATTTGCACCCAGCCTTTTCCTCTTGCCCTGACCTGAACCCACCAAAGCAGTAGAATCTGTACCCTTATTCTTAACCTGGAGATGACCCATGAAAACTGGAAATTCAGGGCCAGCCCCTGAAATTTAGCAAAACTGGTGAAGAATGTGTACTCCCTTTCTGGTCACTCCTGAGTATCCCAAAATGTATTTTGACTTCTTCAGAGCCTTCCACCACTTCCCCAAACAAAAGGAGGGCATTTGGCAACTCTGTTACTATTTTTTCTAATGACTAAGTGCATGAGAGACTCACTCTCAGCCTGACCTAAAAATGGAGAGGAGGACCATGAGGGGTACCTTGAACTCCTTGGAGAAAAAGGTAGATAAATTTAGCAAATGAATAAAATTCCATATGCTGGGATAGTGGGCAGAATAAGGGTGCTACTGAAAGGGAAAATGCCTCATGCAAGGCGATGGTGATTACTGAGTATAAATGGCTGGAGATGAGTGGGTTAAGCAACACCTTCTTTCCCCACCAAACATCTCAATGGCTGGACATAAGTGGATTAAGCAACACCTTCTTTCTCCGCCAAACACCTCAAGGTTTACTAGTTTATCTAGTTTATTTGTCTTTTTTATGGTTTTCAAGGGGAGTGCCACACTGAAGACATTTCTGAAATTTAGCCTGGAGCTTATCAAAGTATGAGTAAGAGTGGTCAGTTCTTAATACTGAAACCTCACATAATTGGTCTCAAATCAAAAATATAGAGGAAGAAAAACCATAAATACATATGACTTAGCATTATGTATACTTTCGGGCTTGAAGGAAAGAGCATAAAGCTAGTGTTAAAATCAAATTAGTCAAAAGAAAAAGAGATTCAAAGCAATGGCAGGCACAAGGATTTCAAGTTGGGCAAAGAGGACATAGAAACAAAACTGGAAAGGACTTAAGAGCAATAAAGAAGAATCTACATCTCCAGCCACCATTTACAAGCTCAAAATTTGAGTGCCTATAGAGGTTATAATGTAATAGTTTACACTGACTAACAGCCAACAGCAGCTCTACCATCCCAAATGACTCAGGGCTGGGAAGCAGAGGCATCATTGCTGCACGCAGCTCTAAGGGGTGGTAAAAGTTAAGCCGAAGCATCTGCTTTGGCCGAACTACTAGAAAAAGTTTTCACAGCTGCCACCAGACTGAATTCTTCTCCCCGTTCTGATTTTATGTGCTTTTCAGGGGGCTGGCTCCAGTGAGTAACTAACACCACATAACTTTACATTTGCCTTATAAAAGTGAACCATTTATGCCTCAACACCCCATGTGTCCGGTAAAGTCAGAAAGAAAACTTGTACAGGAAACATAGTCTGATGGGCCAAGATTCCCATTCTGGAAGAGTGTATTGAAAAATTGTAACTAAAATAATAATATTATGTACAATCAGACCTTCCATCCCTTCCGTCCCGTATCCACAAATGGTTCTCCAGATTCACAGCAAGTAAGATGTAGCCAAATTTCTTTTCTCGAAGTTTCCTTTTCCTTGCATCTTTAAATCAACCCCACCCAGTTTAACATCCATTTTGATTGGACCAGGCAAGCAGTGGTCATTATGTACTGGTTATCCCTTTTGCTATGTGATATTCTTGAAAACTTTGAAACCCATTAATAACCGAGAGAAGAAACTGAAGTGTCTAACACTGGAAAGCTAGCTGAAGTGTGCCACTCTTACAACATCCAATATGGCTTTTATGTTTGCATGACCTGTCTCCCTCTGTTTAATCACTTGTAGAATGCCGTGGTTCATTTTCTCAATCACTATCATCAGAATTAGTGAGCTCCTGTCACTAGTCCCAGCTTCTGCCAACCTAGCAGTTCGAAAGCATGTAAAGGTGGAAGTAGATAACTAGGTACCACTTCAGTGGAAAGATAACAGCATTCCATGTTGGCCACATGACACAGAGTGGTCTTTCACAACTCTGGCTCCCTCGGCTTAGTAATGGAGATGAGAACTGCCACCTACAGTTGGGCACGACTTGACAATCACGTCAAAGGGGAAACCTTCACCTTTTCATCATTTCATCATTAAAGCAAGGACTCATGAAAGATTTTGGATCTGCTCACATGCTTGCACAGTGTAAGATTTTGACATGTTCTGCCAACTTTATCTCAGACACAGGAATAGCAACAAAACATTTCTGGCATCTTAAAGACTATCCAGGTGACTTGAAGATGCATGCACACATGCACGCGCACGCACACATGCATGTGCACGCGCGTGCACACTCACAGAGAGACCAGTTGTTTATTCCCAGTAGACCCAGTAAACCCACTAAATCAATGGGAATTTGGTAGGTTATCACATGGGTAAATCTTATTCAGTAAATCTACTCTAGTTGGGACTAATATCTGGATTTAACCTAAGGATGTTAAGCATGTGTTCTTCCAGATATTAGTGAACCGCATTTCCCATCAACCTTCAACAATGGTCATGCTTTCATCGGCTGTTGAGAGTTTTCGTGAAAGAACATATACAGAGTGATGACATCCATAGTCTTTAAAGTGACACATGTACTAGTGGCCTGTGGTCTGAGCAGCAAGTTGATACCTTGTCCTGCAATGTCAAAATGACCTCTCCTCTCTCTTGTACTGTGTTCAAAAACTAGCCACAAAAGTTTCTTGAAGTAATCATTTTTTCTGCAAGTTTCTAACACAGCTACAATAGCTCTGGAATGTATATCCATAGATCTTTCAGAACAATAAGTAAGCATATCAGGCATGGGTAACATCTGTAGTTGAAGAATACATTCCAACCTCCCCTGATAATAATGAATGAATGAATGAAAATGCGTCATGGGTGGCCAAGCTCTCCAGTAAAGTCAGCATTGGCAGTACAAATTTCACAATTATGAAACACATGTGTTTATCTGTTGCATTTCTAGCCCACCCATATTGATAGAGTTCATCAAGAAAACATATATGGAGATTTTTTTTCTCACTAAGATAATGTAGCACCTTTAAGACTAACTGAAAGAAAGAAGTTGTAGCATAGCTTCTGTAGACTTGGCCTACTTCTTCAAATGCATTCATAGAACAAGTGTATGAAAGCTTATGTTACTTTTTTTTTTTTTTACATGAAAGTTTCCTCTTTATTTATATTTTTTTTAAATACAGACTCGTCCAGCAAAAGGAAAAGAGGGCAGTGGAAGGATCCATGGTAACAATTTTTTATCTTTTAATAAATAAGACCGATGTCCCTTCCCTGGAAAAAAAAAAAAAGAAAGCTTATGTTACTTCTTTCTCTCATTTAGTTTCAAAGGTGCAACAATATCCCTTTGCATGCTGATATTCCATGACTGTGTCTCTAAACTCTAAGATTGGTAGGACAGTAAGAACAGCTTTTATTGTTATTGTATGTCTTCAAGTTGTTTCCAACTTATGGTGACCCTAAGAGAAACCTATCACAGGGTTTTTGGTGTAGAGAGGATATGATTCACCCAAGGTCACCCAAAGGGTTTTCTTTCACTGAGCAGGGAATCAAACCCTGATCTCCACAGTCCTAGTCATATAATCAAACCACTATGTCATCGGATAGTTTAGCACAGTCTAACATAAAGTTGAACCCCAGAATGTTGTGGCCAAGTGCAATACTCTACTTGTTAGTATGGTCAGCAAACACTAATTAAAATTGTTTTCATGGCTAAATCCTGACCAGTGTTATTCTTCCCAGAGAATGCAAACATCCCCCAGCTCCAAATCTAGGTTTTAGAGTGGGTTTTTTCCCAGCCTCCCTTCCCTGTTTCCACTTCTACACAACCTTGGCTTTGGGTCCATTTTCCCTACTCTTGTTTTTATTGTTTATCTCAGCTAGTTACTGTTTTAACTCAATTGTGATTTAATTTCTTTTTAAGGGGGGGGGGCGGTAAGGGAAAGGATGGGATATTTTAACTGATATTGTTTTAATCCTTGGTGTAATCTGCCCCGATTGCTTGTTCAGAGGGGCGGACTAGAAATAAACATCATCATCATCATCATCATCATCATTATTATTATTATTAGTAGTAGTAGTATTATGGCGTCACCTCCATTTGTGGTTCCGGCATTGGTAAAAGGGCAATCAGTTGATATAAAATCCAAGTAGTATGGTTTTTTCTTAAAAAAAAAAAAATAGGCATAGAAGAGGAAAAGGAGAAAGCACCTGGGAAGTAGGTGATAGCAGAGTTTTTAAAAGTTGCTTTTTTAAACAAAACTGCCAGAATCTAGCCATCATGCCTGGGTGCTTACAGGATTCTGTAAGTGGCAAAAATTGTTTGTGAACATTCTAAAAATGTATGCCTTTTTGAAATATATGCATAATTTGTGGATGTTTTGCCTTAACAAATGTACACATTTGTTCAAAAGATGCACTCATTTAGTCACCAATCTTGGGCCTTGTCTGTATGGGCCATAAATTGGGGGCCAGTCCACAGCATTATGCTATGGAACTGACCATAATGGTGGCCACATGCACTGGGCTAGCAACTGGGCTGACACCACACATGCAACTGATGGGAAGAATCGGTAGATTGACCACCCGATCACATGAGCGTCCCTCTACCCTCTCTTCTCATTTTTTGCATGGTTGAGCCCACCCTTAAGAAAAGTGGTGGCACACCAGGTGGCCTATCCAGAGACCTTCAACAGGTATGGCTTTGGGAATAAGTCATCCATTTTCTGTGGGGAAGGGAGGAATGGTGTAGCACCTGGCATGAGAACAGTGGGCTGCCCTGATCCAGATGTATGAACATCACAAAACTAACTGTGGGATTCAGGGAAAATACCAGTGTTTCCCACAACTTTGCCAACTACAAGGCAAAATCAGGTTAATGGGGAAAACTGACAGTATTTCACTGGAGGTCGTCATGCATCATACAAATGGACAACACCAGCTTTGGGGGGAGGACAGGGTTTTTCACCTATGCAGACAAGACCTTGGATATTTTCCTACAGAAATATGAATAAATTTATTTTTCATCCAGCAGTGTGATACAAATAGGTCAATTCTACCATCATGTTACACATCTATCTTGTCTTTCCGTGTGTGTGTGTGTGTGTGTGTATTTTATATAGTTACCACATACATGGCCTCAAAGTTGCAAAGCAGTGTCTGAAATGCAGAGCCCACTACCACAGTCCCACAAGTAAGAGCTTGCAACTACCCATCAAAATTTTAAAAACCTCGCCATTGTATATTCATATCTACCAAGAAAAAAACAAAAACAAAAAACAGTTCACAATGAGGGTGGGCATTTGGGTAGAATGTTCCAGCTATCAGTTTTGAATGGTTTGGAAAGTTAACAGAGTTCACCTACCATTTGGAAAATATGCAGCTGTGAAGAATTAACTAATCAGGCTCAGGAGCCAAAGACTAAACATGATGAAGATTACATCCTTTGAACGTTCTTCATTGCCAACATTATTAGAGAAATGGGCTCAGTCTCAAACTTCTGAAGCTGCACAGTCAAGGGACTGGATAAGCAGAAACAAATCCTTTGGAAAGGCCAAATAATGGACCTACAAGAGGGGACAGACAACAGTTTTCCTTGTGCAGGAAAACCAGTGTTAAACCAGACTGTTTTAACATTCTGTGAAGACGGGCAAAGGTACACCATCTAGTTAAATGAAAATAAATGCAGGCATACACTGAAATTACTTTTCCTGATCCAGTCTGTTTGTGTGTGGGGTGCGGGGGGGGGGGGAGCTTCAAATCGCCTGTTGACTTATGTCAACCCAATGAATTTAATAGAAATACTCAGAGCTGGTTTGCCAGTTCCTTCCTCTGAAAAACAACCTATAGCACCTGGTATTCATTGATGGTTTCCAATCCAAGTACTAACCAGATCAGAACCTGCTTAGCTTCCAAGATCAGACAGGATCTGGTATTTTTAGAGTATTTAGGCCTCTTCATAGCTTTAATCCCATCCCCTCTTAACACCTGGTTGTCATCTACCTTTTCATTATCTTTCCCAGTTTACCACATGGCCAGTTTATACTGTTTCTCTGGCCCATTTCCAAATGTATTCAAACACATCATTATTTTCCCCATTCTTTTAAAAAACAAATCACTTTCCTTCATCCATCCTAATTGTCTAACTAGCACACAATTTGCCTTCTATTCAATGCTTCTGGACTTCTGGGATGTGCCCTCTACTTATTGCCTCAGTTTTCGCTCTTCTCTTTTGACTCTCTGACTCAGAGTTAGGTAACTTGCTCAATACAGGTGGATTGCAACTTCCATCAGCCAGAGCCAGGACGGCAAATGTTGAGAGACGAGAGGAGTTACTATTATCTAGAGAGCTGCAAGTAACAAAGATACATTCATTTATCAGTGAGAAAGAACATCTCCTCAGGTCATGAGATTCCTGGAGATTTATTTTCATTTCTCAGTGAGAAAGAACATCTCTTCAAGTCATGAGATTTCTGGAGATTTTTTTAAAAGACCTTCTATGAAAGTCAGTGTGGTGTAGTGGTTTGAACACTGGACTATGACAGTGGAGACCGGGGTTCAATTTCCAGCTCAGCCATGAAACCTAATGGGTGACCTTTGGCAAATTACATGCTCTTAGCCTCAGCAGAAGGCAAAGGCAAACCTCGTCTCAACAAATCTTGCCAAGAAAACCCCATAATAGGCAACCCTAAGGCAACTTTAGGGTTGTCATAAGTAGGAATTAATTCAAAGGCACACAACAACAACAACAACAACAACAACATGAGTGAGAAAATAGTGGGTTGTTTTTGTTGTTGTTGTTGTTTTAATTAATCAGCAGTAAAAATAACAAAAGCATATTTTACACAAAAGGCCAATTTTTGTGCATTTTCTTTGCAATTTTTTCACATATTATTCATTAAAACCAGAGTCTCTCTGCAGTGAGTACTGTTATACATAGGTGGAAAGATCCCTGAAGTTATCCACCTCTTCCAGACCTCCTTTTGAGTGAATTATTCCCCTGAAATACCAAAGAGACACTGACATTGTTGGTGGAGATCCCAAGCCCACCCCTCTTTTGATAACATTGGTTCATGAGAAGTTTAATGTACCCTATAAGGTATGATTCTTTACTGGCCCAACATGGAGATAATGATATTCCCTGGTGATTTTCCATCCAAATAATAATCAGGCCCAACCGTCTTTAGCTTCTGAAACCAAATTTGTTAAGAATGGGATGCATCAGATGATGTCATTGCTCCAAATAATACAATTTCTTTTGCTCTAAAAGAAATTCCAGAGCTGCATTCCACTGCTATCCCTCCACTAACCCACTGCTACCCTATTCTGTCTGATCCAATTCTCCCAATCCATTTTGTCATCCTGAGTGTCTATATGTAGCACACCCACTTAATGAACTGATAATCCCACTTGGAACCATTTCTCTCAGTGCTAAAGAGGTTACTATAAGAAGGAACTTGCCCAGTTTATAAATGGAAATGTGAGGGCTTTCTTTTGATAAATTGTATTTCTGGGAAAGTCATAAAGTCTTGGCCAAGCCTCAGCAGAAGCCCATTGGAAGAATTTTGCTGCTAGCTCTTTTGCCTTCTAGCCGACTTGAGGAATGTCATTGTGAATTCCTTTTCTTTTTTCAGCAGATGAGTCGATAAGATGAGAAACATCCTGCCCTATTAACTCCTCTGGATTTGATTCTATTTCAATTATTATCCAGGTTTATAAGAACAAAACAAATCACAAAACTTTACTGAAAACTTTGGCTTTGTTCTTATGGGCACAGGTATTAGCATTTCTCCCTAATTCCTCATTTGTTGGTACATCTGGCTACTGTTATACACAGTTGAAAGTAATCAAGACATCACAGAGTCATTAATTCTTGTTCCTTGGAGTCATAATACTTTCTCTTGGAATTGTGGCCCTCCCATTATCATTCTTCACTGGCTAGACTACAAAAGCCCAATAGCAGTTTGCAGGCCAACAACGGCTGGAGGACCATGGTTATATAGAATCATAAACTGAAATGGACCCAAGGGCCATCATATCTAACTGCTTCTTCATGAAGAAGTTCTTCAGCTAAATCACCCCTGAGATCCAGCCATTCAACCTCAATTTAAAAATGGATGTGAGTCTACCACACTTTGATGGAGACCTGAACTTTTAAGGACATGAAATATCCTTAAAAATATTTTTAGTATTATCAGTGTTGTTTCAGTTGACCTCCAGCTTCTTCGATGGGTGTCAGGGGACCTAACATTTCATTTTAAGTCCAATGTGTCTGCAAACTGTACATGACATAGGAATGATGAAGGCCATCCCACATTTAAGGCAGAGAGAGGTAGTTGCCTCAGCACATACTGTGTGTCATGTGAGGGCAGCAAATAATTTGTTCATTTGCAATTATTGCATTTTTTTTCCCTGTCAGCTACAGGGCGATGTGCTTGCGGATTTTGTTCCTCATGTACTATAACATAGCTTAGGGGTCTTTGCATCTTCAAGACTAAACATGAAAACTAAATTTGGACAAACCCATATCTATTAAAAGCCAAAGAAAAGGATAATTGAGATTTCCATTAATATATAGGTTAGATTCACTGCCTTGCTCATTCTTGCCCTTTCCTATGATCCACAGATTCAGAGTAAAGTGTGCAGATTAAAAACAAACACACCAATATATTATACCCTTGCAGAAGAAACAGCACATAGGTTGCAGAATTCAAAGACTCTTATAACAAATTTTTGCCCCTTTTTCCTTTAAATCCCAGGTTACACCCATTCTTCATAATAGGCTATAGGATGGGTCCTCTATAAGTTACATTCATCTACCCCTTACCAAGTCCTACAGCTGGAAAAGTAACTAAGTAACTGTATTTTAATAGGTCTGTACTGATTTGTGGCTTTAAAGAGTTGTAATTATTGAGACAAAATATGTTATCAATTTAGCTTTTTATTTCCCAACAGTGCTTACCTGTCATTTTATATTATTATTTTTTCTGGGTCCTTTTTAATGATGTCACCTCCTTATGCTTCCCCCAAATTCTCCAGCGTTCACTTCAAATGATTGATGGAGGGCTAAAAAAAAAAAACCTCTTGAGTGTTTCCAAATCAAATACACTTTGCAGACATTCATATGCAGGAAAGGATGGTTAACATAAAGAATTGTGTGTTTCCTTGAAATTCACCAGCCCATTGATTTTGCAGAAGCTTGGATCTCAGTGGAGCTTTTGTGCAACCAAATGAATGCCTTCCCCCTCCCTGAAGGGGGAAAAATCTCAGCAAATTCACCCATAAGGCCTATTTCAAGTGTACTTATTGGCTGGGGCATCTACAGGTTTGTGGCCACTGCAAAGTTAAAAACTGTGTCTTGAAATGACATATTGTGTGCTAAAGTGGCAGGCTGGGTGTATTTATATATTAATTGCCTCAAAATGGTCTGGCTTTGGGACATTTCCTTCATTTTGGAAAATGGGCTTTTAATAAATGAAGTTCGATAAATTAAGATACTTGGCCTGTAGTATGGAACCAAAAACAATGGTGCTCATGATCAAGTGTGATAATAAGCCCCTGGGAAACAAATTTGTCAAGTGTAAAGGCACAACATATTTAATTAATTCCATGCTTGGACCAGCCACTTTTTCTCAATCCATCAAACCACTTCCATCCTTCCTTCCTCCAAAATCTGCCCTGCAAAACATTTTCTAAATGGTCACACTGATATCTTTTCCAGGTTTTTCTTCCAGTTCACCGCAATCCTGAGTTGTCTTTTGAATACCTGATAACCTGATTTATTAGCAAGGGTCTATACAGATGACTGGTAGAAATTCTGAACACATCTTGTTTGTTGCTGTTTGTTACTGTTCAATTTTCCAATTTTGTATTAAAAACAAACAAATGTAAGTTTTTTTGAGGGTTTTTTTGGGCTTTATGGCCATGTTCCAGAAGAGTTTGCTCCTGATGTTTCGCCAGCATCTGTGGCTTCACATTCTTCCTCCTGTTGTTTCCTAATCTGCTCCAAATGAAACTACTCTACAATTTCCCTTTCTTGTTCTTTCTTCTTCCCTTTCTCTTTGCTCTATCTGCTTCAAGAGAAATTTGGTAAGCTTCATCCTGCTCTCTTTTCACATTTTCTCTGGCTTCACATTCATCCTTATCCTTTATGTCTTCTTGCTGCTGAGCACTGAAGATCATAAAGGATGCACTGAAGATCATAAAAGATGAGGATGAATGTGAAACCTGAGAGAATGTGTTTCCTTTTATGAAGATCATAAAAGATTCACTGAAGATCATAAAGGCTGAGGGTGAACGTGAAGCCAGAAAGAATGAGAAAAGAGAGCAGGATGAAGCTTACCAAGTCATAATCCAATGCTCAAACCACTACACCATGGTGGCTATGCAATGAAAGGATTAACCTCCAGTATTGAGAAGAGGGTTGAAAGGTGGTGTAAAAAGATGGTATTCTGTCTCAGGACAATTACTTTTGAACAGAAAACTGAAATAAGAGGAACATAACAAAAAATAAAGAAGGAAAGCTAAGCTGGTTGGGGAGAACATGGTTAGTGTGGACGAAGAGGAGAAAACAAGAGTCAAATTTAGAACGAAACTGAAGTAATACTGTTCTACTGAAATGGATTATGAGAATTGGCTGTAGAATATAATGACAATGAAAAATGGATGTTGGAGAGGGATTCTATAAAAATGCTTGAGTTTAACAAAAATGTAACTTCAGGGAAACAAGGAGGTTTAATGTATAAACAGATATGGTGATGAAATATAATGTGTAAGAGAGGTACAGTTTTTATCTGATAAGAATTAACATTCTGTGATTAATATTAATAAACTAGTATGTTAGTTGTTGGTATTATGGATGATAAAAACCAGATATTACTTATTATAATATAACACTATGTAATGTTTTGACTGTTTGGTTGGAATATAGAAATATAATGTTATTGATTTGATATTTAAATATTAGGACATGGAAAGAAGAAGTTACCAGATTTCACTTCATGAGGCTTGATATGATGTAACTGTTATATAGCCGCTATAAGAAAGAAGTGATTTCCTTTTCTATTCTTTAATTCTTATTCTTTTCTCATTTTATTTTATCATTAAATGATTTTATATTTTCTCTTTTCCCCTTTTCTTTGTCCCCCATTTTTAGAAATTTAGTCTACTAGAAAACTCTCAATAAAAATATTATATATATATATATATATATATATATATATAAAGATTGCTTTTCAGAAGTCAGAGAATGACATTTTTCAAAGCATGGATCTAAACTAGGTTTTGGAAATATTGGTGGTTCAGAGGCTACTTCCTCCTCCCTCACTACTGCAAACTCAGTACAGTATCCACTGTTAATATTTCACTGAATTTTGTCAGCAGACTGAAAATACTCCTTAAAAAAAAGTAGGAAATACACATTTTCAAGCAGGGTTGGGAAACCTCTATGGGTCAGGGAACCATTTTTATCCTCCTTCAGTTCCTCCTAAAATGCAATACCCCGCTACCCCCCATCCAAATCATGAAAAGAAATTGCATCCAAAAATAGCAAACTATGCCCTGAAGTTTCAATTTGCTTTGCTATTTAGATGTTATTTTGCTTCTTCCACCAGACTGGGTCTTTTTTCAAAAGGAAAGATAAGTTCTCTTTATAGAAACAGGAAGTATACATATCATTTCTGCTTTCTAAAAAGGCAATTTTGGGTTTTAAATAGGCCATGGAGGAGATTTTAAAAGGAAACCTATGCTCACAAGGTTGAGGAGCTGCAATTGCCTAATTCTGGATTTTTTTCCCAGGGTCTGGGGCAATTGGGAGTCACACGGGGGAAGGGAAGCTATGGACATTTCAGATAAGATATTCAAGTGTGTGTGATAAAATTGAAAACCACAGTCAGAATCATCCAAGCCATAAAATTTACAATTTTTGTGTGAAAATTAGACAGAGAAGAAAGTTGAAAGGGGGGAAAAAAACCTATTCATTTGAAATGACTCTGAGCCCAAACCAAGCTTGATCTCTCCCTAGAAACCAAAATGACTAAACTGAGGCCACCATACTTAGGACGTATCAACAGTCAATATGATTTGTGAGACAATAAAGTAGAAGGCAGAATGTAAAGAGAAAGACTGCACCAAGGAAGCCACAGCCCTGACTTTGCAAGACCTTAACAGGGTTGTTAATAACAGGCTCTCTGGGAGGTCTCTCATTCATAAGGTCACCATAAGTTAAACAAAACAATAAAAGGTGTAAACCCACCCTATTTGCAGGTAGCTTTTCCATTCAGATACAAGTGCTTTTTAATTGTGGGAACTTTACTGGCTTTCCCTTCTCTATTCCCTACTTGTGCTGTGTATTACATATCAAGCAAAATAATTTTTTATCATTCCAAATGAATGGTGCCAGTGTGGGAATAAGAATGAAACTGCAGTGCAGACTTCCTTCTAATAGGACAGGTTCAGAGAAATTTCTGGAAGATAGATCTGTCAGTGATCTATCAGCCAGGAATGAAGCTCCCAGTCTCTGAATTAAAGCTTGGAAAAATTACTTTCTTGGACTACACATGTAGATTTTGGCTGGGGGAAATTTTCTCAAGCTCTGCTCTATATACTGGTCACCAAGGTAGTGGTGGTAACAAAAGGCCAAGTGAGTGTTCTTGATTTTGTACCCTGAAGTGAGCCTCCCGGATCACAACCGGTCCAAGATGGCACCCTTCTTATTCCATGCTAGTTGAAAGTTATTTCGAGGCTGGTTATGAGTTAGCTTTTTCCACAACACATGAGATAGCAGGCTATTTTAGTGAGGTCAGGACAGATTGTGTATCATACTTTACTCTGTCCTCCAGAACAACCATACTGTTCATGAACAGAGGTTGAGAGGCTGCTGCCAGTTCCTCCTAGCATCTGCTAGCTGATGTGGCTGCTTCAATTTGCTTCATAGTAGGGTCTATCTGAGAAGCACTGAATTAGCTATGGTCTGATCCAGAAACACTCCCCTGAAGTTCTTAGTTGAGGATTGCTTGAAACAGAATTTGCTTCTGAGTAGATGCCTAGATCACCCTTATTAATTTTGTTGTCCCATCACTTTGTTCAGTTGCTTGTTCACATGGATCTCACTAGTGAAATATGAATTTCCTGGTCTATTTCAGCTGAGGGAATTGATCCATATGTGCATTCCTTTGTGCCCAGATCAACTGCCTGGTGGGACTCATACTCAGTTCTACTGAGCTCCACCTGTGCTATGAAGGTTGTCATAGTAACAAGATTCAGCTGTACTCCATCATCTGACTTTAGAATAACCCAGCAGTTTTGCATAAGGAAGAGGCACAAGGCTGCTTGCATAAGGAAGGGGCCTTATACTTAAGTCCACTTATACTATATGGTTGTAGCACTGTTGTTCCACTTTAACAGCCATGGTTCCATCCTGTGGAAACCTGGGATCTGCAGTTTGGGAGAATATTTAGAATTATTAAAGAGCTGAGTATTCCATAGCATGCAACCCTGACTGTTAAAGCAGAATCATGTGATGTAATTGTGTAATGTGAAAATAGCCTTTACGTTTGAATTCCTAACACTGTCTCATAATCTCTGGAATGACCTCACTTCTTGTTACACTCTTTCCCCAAAAGCCCTGTTCAGCCATTCTAAAGCTTGAATAGGGCACACAAGGAAAGGGAATGTGCTATACTCACCCCCTGACATGTCACTCTTCTTCCACAGGAGTCCAATGTCATGAAGAAGAGACCATCATCCATTTAGATAACCACTTTGTATCAGCAGGAATGCTAATTCCTACACACACACACACACACAAGGATGCCTATATGTGTTTAGACAACCAAGGATAAGAAATAATATGGGTTCACCTGCTAGAAGACATTTTTCATGCTACTCCTGCCAGGTACATGAAACCGGCTTGCTGACTTTGGCT
Organism: Urosaurus nigricauda; assembly: GCA_034509955.1. NCBI lineage: Eukaryota > Metazoa > Chordata > Lepidosauria > Squamata > Phrynosomatidae > Urosaurus > Urosaurus nigricauda. Next base: position 349,860,467 of record JAOEGL010000001.1, on the reverse strand, counting down.
GAATCAACATCTTATCTTACAGGGGTATAAAGGGGATAGAGTGGGAAGGCAAGCAAACTGTCTTAAATTCTGCCCATTGGCAAGATAGGAAGGGTTGGCATTTTGACAAATAAAGACATGGAAAAGGCCACAACTTTGTTCTTTGTTATAGCTGTAGAATACTTGGCCTGTTTGTGATTGAATTACTACATTGGCTGACACACCTGGTGACCAATGAACATCAAACACAATCTGGTTACTGATTACTGATGGGATGATGAAAATAGGATGCCATGTGGATAAAATCCTTTGTATGACTACTCATCACCTGGGGGTGAGGCTGAATCCCCTGTCCCTGAGCTCGGCACGGCTCATGTTATCTTCACCCTCAAGATTCCATAAAGGAATTCCCCATGGTTTGACTAGCATGCAGGCCTTATCTGCCTTCAAACTAGATCCAGTTCCATGACAAACGCATCACAGAGGTGATGAGAGAGCAATTGCCCAGTGAGATAGCCAGTTGGAAAAAAGATTGAACCTTCAAGCTTTTGGAGTTTAGAGGAAAATGCATAATATGCATTAATAAGGATGGAGGAAAAATTATGTGTCGAAGAGGTAGAGTCAAAATTTACAAAGCAATAGCAGGATAGACTTTGCAACAAAAGGTAACAACAACTGAGAATGTATAGTTCAAGGAAGTAATGAATGAAGTATGATTGGTAGATGTTTGTAACTATAGAAATTGGATGCTTCTGTTGGTTAGAAAGAGATTTTAACTTCAGTATGATCTTTGTTTTCAAGGATTCAGAGAATTAAAGTTATTGGCTGAGTTCTTCCATCTTTGACACAATTACAAATGCATAAGTATGGTCACTCCAAAACCTACCTTAACAATCAGAAGCAATTCCAAGCGATGGAGGGCTGTTCTGCTGATGGCTGAGGTGTAACAGAATAGCATCTCCAATGCTCTCTCACCAGTGATGTGCAGTGCAATGAGGAATTGCAAAAGGGAACCTGTTTCTGATCATTGAAGCTTTGCTTGCTGGAGGGAGGGGTCTAAAAATGTCATCCTGCTGTATCCCAATCAGCAGCAAAACTGAACTCCATCTCTCTGAGAGTCTTTCTGCCATTTAAGGTGGGATTTGGGAGGCATTTACAACTGTGGCAATAATGCCAATACCATGAATGGGTAGTATAACAGAATACAGAGTAGTTACAAATCCATAATGAGCAAACGATGACTCCAAAAGGATACCAGTAACCTTTCTGAAATCTGAAATAGATATGCCAAGAAGTTAACCAAGAGCTTTCCAAATCCACCCTGAGTTATAAATTCAGCTATCAATTTACTGCTCCTGAGTGGTAAATATGTGTCAGGTACCTTCCTGGCCCTGCCATTATAAAAGAATGAAACAGGGGAAGACACCTATCCTGAAATAATGAATAGGGTTATCAGAAGATGAGTCCAGGATGCTTGGAGAAATTTGGCCTCATATGTAAGTGATTTATCTCGATCCTGGTTTGCTAGCATGGGTAGAATGAACTATGTTATCCAGGAAGAGAGGAATTATTCTGCAAGAGATGGCATGATAGCCACTCCTTTGAATGTGGTAATATAGATGATGATGATGATGATTTGTATCCTGCTCTTTTCACACTGGGACTCAGAGCAGCTTTAAAATAAATTAAACCCCTCAGCTAGAACTGTTTGAGTATAGTTGGTCATGTGACACTAACTCTTCAGTTCCAAATAAGGTTGGAAAGAATGTTCAGTATTATTTGTTTCCCAGCTGGGGGAAAAATGGATTTCCCAACAATCAGAAAACTAGTTGGGAAGAATAATAAAGGCAACAATTTTGCACAGTTTTCATACAGTATTAGCACATTCCAGAGTGCTTCAGGAAATTATTCTGTGCAGAAATATAGATATTTCCAAAAATACATGTTTAGTGTGGGTGAGAGAGTATAAGTGTGCAAGAATTGAGTTTTTGTACAAAAACACATGTGGATTTCTGGAACCAGTGGGGTAGATTGCAGAAAAACAATTTTTGTGGGAAAAAAAAAAAAGCTCATGTGCATTTATCCACATAATAATTTCCCTAAGTGCTTTGGGATCTGCAAATAATGTGTAAACCCTGCATAGCAACATTTGTTTCTTCGTGCAAGGGTGGGGTAGGGCTATGAAAATTATTTTTCCTTGCATGCAAAGGTGAAATAGCTGAAGATTTCCTTGCTTGTTCATGTGTTCTCAATTGATGTAAATTACATAGCTCCATTTCAATGAAGAATCTGGTTAGGGTTTTAGGCCCAAATCATTATGATTAGGCTATCTCCATTAGGAACTGAGGGATTCGTTTGATACTCCCAAACTCTTTGTTAACTTCCAATACAATCAATCAATCATGCTATCCTTCCAAGCCAGCTGTCCACTGTTAAGCATAAAGGGCATCAGACTGCAACTGCCAAAGTCGAGAAAGAGAGTGTCCAAGATGCTTGGAGAAGTTTGGCCTCCTGTATAACTAATTTTTGGTAGCTGGTGGGTGCTTTGCCTTCAAAATCTTCTTTGACACCCATGACATGCAGTGGATCCATAAGTAATGCTATCCAAAGTTTGATTGAAGCACACTAAAGTTGCTCCTGATTGTCAGCTCTCTTTATGCCTCCACAATAACCTGTTGGGTTTTTGGCAGCTTCAAGGTTCAAGCTTATCATGCTCACCCTGGAAGTACACAAATGTCTGAGCTGGCGGTATGAAATGCGGCTGGGCACTTATTAGGAGAGGAATGCTAATTATTTCTTTTATGTGGATAAGCTTTCTAAAGCTGTATCCCATTTAGAAAGCAGCAAGCACCCTCACGCACAAGTTCAGTTCCCTTTCAAAGCGTAGATTTTGCTTTGTTCCTTACCCGTTAATGAACTGTGATCCACAGGTGTTGACTTAGACTGTGTGAAGAGGATTTTTGACGTGGAGCAACAAAAGCAAATTCCTACTTACTGCTACAGTGGTACTGCCTCAGTTCAGCTTCCCTGGTTAGATATAACCATTTTCATGTGAGAGAATTCTTTATCATGCCTTAAGAAGCACTTCTATTACAAATTGACACAAATAGATCAGTAAGGGGAATGCTGCTGGGATCTGCAATGCACATTCATTGCACACATGAAAACAGTTTGTATGGATTGAATCCCCCTTATTTGAAATGCTTGTGACCAGGGCTATTTTGGGTTTTCTTTTTTGGTTTTGGCATTTTGGAATACCTGTATTTGCATATATGTACATAATGAGATATCTTGGAGATTGGATCCAAGTCTAAATACAAAAATCATTTGTTTTTCATATGCACTTTATGCAGATAGCTTGGAGGTAATTTTACAAATATTTTAATACTTTTGTGCATGAAACAAAGTTTGTGCACATTGAACCATCAGAAACCTAGGTATCACTGTCTCAGCCAGCCATGAAAAACAGTTTTGGTTCTGGAATATTTCAAATTTTGGAATTCCAAATGCAGGGAGACTCAACCTGTAGTACACAAGTATAGTCCTCTAGGAAATAGGTTGCAGATCTTGAGCAAGTGTTGGACTGCACATATGTGTTGGACTATTACTATCATTATCCCTAGCCAGCATTGCTAGTGCTGGGAAGATATTAGAGGAGTTGTAGTCTAACACACTTGAAGGCCATTCAGATAGGATAAACCATTCCATGTGAATAAGGCAGCTAAAATAGTGTCTTTTCTTCATATGATTCCACACATTGCTTAATTCTTGCAGGGCAAAGCTTGAGGATTTGAGATAGGTAGGAGTAGGTTACAGCCAGAAAATATGGTGGAGTTTACTCTTTTGTCCCAGTTCAGTTAAAAAGAGCTATTATGTATGCATGTCAATGTAGACTTCCAGTCAGACCTCTTGAAATAGACCTGGAAACATTGTTATGAAACAGACATCATTCCATACACATACCTGCTGGACTATAGACATTTTTGATCTTCACAATGTGGTTTTTGATGGCACGTGCGCTCAATGATACAGCCTAGTCATATTATGAACAAGAGATGAAGGCTCCTTATAATGGGGAAATGTAAGTGATAAATGAATTTGTAACCTATGAAAAGTGTATTTAAGGGTGGGAAAACAAATATTTATTGCATTAGAAAAGAAAGACAAAACAGAGCAGGAGAGTACCAGCTTTCTCCGTGTCACTCTGCAGGTTGTCCTAGCACTTCTTTTTCTTCCAAAGAGAAATGATCACAAAAGCAAGCTCACATTGTCAAATTGGAAAACTCTATTTGACAAAATTTGTGCTTTTATGACCATCTACCTCTGGAAGGAGAATGGAAGTGCTCCAAGGGCATGCAGAGAAGCATGGAGAAAGCTAGTACATTCCTGCTCTGTTTCATCATTTTTTCCTACTGTGATATAGCTTAAACTGACTAGCCCACTGTACTGCCAGAATGCAGTAAGACCACTGAAGGCAATTATTAAAGACAATGAATTCTGCCCTCTGTGAGAACAGACCACCCAATGCCATCACATGGACAGATCTGATTGGCTACATATATGGTGACATCAGAGTTGCAAGTCAAAATGGAGGTAGGAAGCATTTTGTTTTCACATCAAATTGCCTTGTAAGGTTGTCATGCAGTCCAATCAATATTGAATATGGCCCAAAACAAATGGGTGAAAAAAGCCCACTTCTTGGTGGCTTGAGGGCATGATGATTACATGACCCACACCCCAAAGCTGCCCAGAAGCTGCCCCCAATCCTCCTCAACCCAGAAAAGCTGCCCTGAAAAGGAGTGGTTAAAAAAATGCTCCTTTTCATAGGGCTGTTCAGAACCACCATGGCAGGGCAGATTGGAGCCGCGTACATGTGGTTGCTGTGGATCCAGGGTGGCTAGTGGCTTCAGAGTGTCCCTGATCTGCCCTTTTGGGGAGGTCTGTTTTGCCCCTATGTCATCGCAAAGTCCACAGTTAAGTCAGGGACTCAAATCACCAAGGATGGCAGCCCTCAGATTGTTTTGTCAGGCTTCCCCAAGTCTTCTCATTATCACTCTATCTAGGGGCAGCCAGGAATGCTCTGGCATTTTCAGAGGCAAAGCCCGTGCTGTAACTTCAGAATAAGGTGAACCAGTAGCATGAGAGACACACACAAGTTTCAAGGTGACACTGTATGTGCGCAATGTTTAGAAAGCATGGAAAATATATTAAAAGTGCTGTGAAGCTAGACCAGCATGACATAGTGTTGGACAACGCCTTTGAAGAACAGTGTATGAAACCCACTGGATGACCTTGGGCAGTCCCTCAGCACCACAGGATGGCAATAGCAACCCCCCTATGAAGAAATTTGCCAAGAAAACACCATGATATGGCTGCCGTAAGTCAGATACAACTTGAAGACTCACAACAACAACAACAATGCCAGGCCAAGTCAAGTGCAAGTAGTTTTTTGTGGGGCTTTCGGGCTATGTGGCCATGTTCTAGAAGAGTTCCTTTCTGACATTTCACCAGCATCTGTGGCAGGCCAATGGGTACTCCAGCACAGACATCAGAAGGGCTGCCAAGCCCAGAAAAACCCAGAGAAAGGAAGACAAACAGCTACCCAAAGTGAAGATATTTTACCATACATCCAAGGAGTCACAGACAGAATAGGGAAAGTGGTGAGGAAACACAATCTGCAAATGGTTTACAAACCGATGAAGAAAATCCAGCAAATTCTTCGCTCAGCCAAGGACAAGAGAAACACTCTCACAGCCACAGGAGTCTACCACATTACAAGCAGCTGTGGACAGGTCTACATAGGGACCACCAAGCGCAGTGTGCAAACAAGAATCAAGGAACATGAGAGACACTGCAGACTGGCTCAGCCGGAAAAATCATCAGTAGCAGAACATGTCATAAACCATCCTGGGCATAAAATTCTGTTTGAAAGCACTGAAATTCTGGACCATGCCAACAACTACCATATGAGCCCCCTTGCACACTTCGGTCCTCTGGGAGGAACCTGCTTCAGCCTACAAAAACTAGGCTGTGGCAGACCTCCCAGAGGGCCTTTTCTGCTGTTGCTTCCATGCTGTGGAATGACCTGCTGGATGAGATGCATCTTATTATAACCTTGGAAGGCTTTAAAAAAGCGACCAAGATGCATCTCTTCCGGCAGGCCTTCCCGGATAGTGGCTAGTTCTCCCACCGCCTGATGGCTCCTGCCCCCCCTTCCCCCCATCCGGCCGCCTACACTGGACCTTGAAAGGTTATGTATTTTAGATTTGAATTGTTTTAACTATGATCAGTTTAATCCTGTTTTAAGGGGAGGGAGGTGGGTATGTTTTGTATAGTCTGGAAGATTTTAACTGTATATGTTTTTAACATGTACCCCACCCCGATTGCTCGCTCAGAGGGGCGGGTTAGAAATTATTATTATTATTATTATTATTATTATTATTATTATTTCAGCATACACAGGGAAGTCACTGAAATCCATAAACACCTGGACAATTTCAACAGGAAAGAGGAAACCCTGAGGGTAAACAAGGCTTGGCTTGTTACTCAATGCAAATGAGTAACAGCCTAAGGCCAGGGGATTCCCAGCAGACATTGAGCACCAGTTAATCCTTGTTTGCATATCCTCCCACCCTGAGGACTGCCATTAGCAACCGGACAATACATATGCAAATCACTCCTCCTTTCCCAGGGTCACACAGGATATATATATATATATATATATATATATATATATCCAATCCTTTTCCAGGCTATCATTCTCTGAAGATGCCAGCCATAAATGCTGGCGAAACGTCAGAAAGGAACTCTTCTAGATCATGGCCACATAGCCCGAAGGCCCCACAAAAAACTGTGGATGCTGGCCATGAAAGCCTTCGATTCAACAAGTGCAAGTACTTCGCAATTTGCAACGGTGATTATGTCATCTACTCCCTTTTCTTCCACCTAGTTTTCTTGTTCCCACTGAGGTTAGGAGCAATCTTTATGATAGGCTGGAATGTAGAGGGATTTTTTTTCCCCACCTCCATTGATGCAATGCAAATTATTTGGGTGTGGCTCCCCCCCCCCCCCCAGCCCCATGAGCATTTAAGATTTGCTAGTTTGGATAATGCTCCAGTCCCAGTAGAGATGGGCTACTACCCTAGCTGAAACATTGTTAATAAGAAGTTGCACTTTTTCAGCGATTACATATGAGTGTTATACTTGTACGTATTGTATATTATTGTATATAAGTATTATACTGTATGACAATGCTTATGTAAACTTTGAGAAAGCACAACTTCTAGTCTAGTATAGCTGTTGTTGTTGCCTTCAGGTCATTTCCAATTTATGGCAACCCTAAGGCAAACCTATCATGGGATTTTCTTGGCATGATTTGTTCAGAGGAGGTTTGTCATTGACTTCCCCTGAGGCTGAGAGTGTGACTTGCTCAGGGTCATCAGTCGGTGTCAGAGACAAGCGGGGAATCGAACCGTAGCCTTCATTTCAAAAGCATATGGAGCCCTCTCTCGTGTTCATTTTGGTAGCAGGTAACTAACTGATGTTGAATAACAAATATGCACAACTGTGGAATCCAGTGCAAGTTACACTACAATAAAACTGTAAAGAGAGGCACCATTGTGATGTGCTTTAAGTGTTGGACTAACACTCCAGGAGACCAGTTTGAACTCCCACTTAGCCATAGAAACCCAGTGGGTGATCTTAAGCAAGTCACACTCTCTAAGCCTTAGAGGAAGCCAATGGTGAACTACCTTTGAATAAGTATGAAGAGAGATCTTGTAACACCTTTGAGATTAACTGTAAGAAAGAAGTTGGCAGCATGAGCTTTCATAGACTTCAGTCTACTTCTTCAGATGCTTTTGCTAGAAGTATGCTTCTGAGGAAGTAGACTGAAGTCTTCAAAAACTCATGCTACAAATTTCTTTCTTTCAGTTAGTCTCAAAGGTGCTACAAGTTCTCTCTACATAATGATTCTACAGACTACCACAGCTATATCTTTGAATTCCTCCTCTGAATAAACTTTGCTTCATAGTATAACTTCATGGATAGTAGTGGTTATAAAATTTCACTATTACACTATTTAATTTATGGGTAGTGATGTGCAAATCTGTCTTATCATCTTCTCCCGCATTCTCATATTCTGTATATTAGAAAATTCTGCTAAAAATAAGGAACAGACTACATTCTCACCTATCCTTACTTAATAGCTACACAAAACCATAAACTATTGCACTGTTGTTCTTTCAGTGTGCCTTATAATTATGAGTGCATGGCTTTCTCCATCATTATTAGAAGCTTGATTTTACCTTGCTGGGATCAAAGGAAATACTCTGAAGATGAGGTACTATATATTCTTACAGTCCAATCCATTGCACCAGATCAATCTTTGGCTGGAGTCCTCATGCCAGCAGGGTATAGAAAAAGAGGGAAGGACTGTTTTCATTATTGACTGAAGAACAGTGGGAGATTGTCAGAGAAAGGTCTGCATATTCCCAGGTTAGGAATGTCCTCTCAGAGAGTTCCAAGCTGTGATTGTGCAGCTGCAAGCATCCCAGGCCTGAAAAATCCCACATTTAAGAGTGGGATGCAAGTCATCAATATTCATGTGCATTTGCAGGGATCATTGGCGGTATGTGGTTTCATCTGCCAACTCTCTGTCCAATTTGCATCCTCCATTGCGCACATTTCAGGTTCTTATTTCCTGTGACTATTAGACGCTCCCTTTGAAACCAAACTCCTGCAGTAAGGGGAAAGAAAGCATGTTTCCTGAATCACACAGAGGAAGCAGCATAACCAGCCACATCATGATACACCCAGCTTAGCAGATGTGGCTTGTCTTTTTTTGTTCTTAAGAAGCAGAGGCTGCCAATTATCACACTGTGTTTCCCAACCTAGCCCTATTTTGGCATGCTTGGCTTGTTTCTATTAAAGTTTTTCATTTTCACACTTTCCTCCTGCAAATCAAAGAGGAGGCAGCTATTTTGAATGAACACAGTTCCCTCACAAACTGTCTAGAATGGAATGGTTCTTCCCATGGGCTGACATTACTTCGACCAAGTAATGTTGGGCAACTAGTCAGGTGGCAGATGCTTGTGGGAAACAATGGTAATGCCCTGGCGGTTTGTTTTGAGTCTCCTGGACATTCACTTCTGTTGGCAAACAGATCTTCCCAACCCACATTGTTGTTTTGTGCCTTCAAGTCATTTCTGACTCATGGAGACCCTACAGTGACACTACCATGGGGTTTTCTCGGCAAAATTTGTTCAGAATAGATTTGCCCTTGCTTTCTTCTGATATGGAAAGAATTGTCCAAAGTCATCCAGTGGGTTTGAATGGCCAAGTGGGTATTTGAACCCTGGTCTCCCAATATACTAGTCCAACACTCAAACTACTAAACCACACTTGCAGCTCCCATTGCTCTTCCTAATACCCTAAACTAACTTGGTTGCCTCAGATATGATAAAGGATGCTTATCCATTAGCCAGCAGAGAAGTAAGATTTGGCTGGTGATAAAGTCAGGTGCTGTACATAAAGCAGGGAAGGGGAGGCCATCTTGTCCTTTACCTCAGGCACTGAAATATTGGTGCTGGTATATTGTTTCATAAACAAACGTCATTAATGGCACCAAAAGCTACCAAAACTGTCCTACACAAACACAATGATATTTACTCAGGCAGTAAGCAATCCTAAAGAATGTTCATCTGGGTAAGGCTTTGGCTACAGGGGAAAGTCAGGCGAAGGAATACCATATAAAAAGTGACATCTTCTGTGTTAAAATATTTTGTGGATAAAAGAGAAACATGGAACTACAGAACCATAGAGTTGGGAAGGAGTGCATTGCTCATTTAATCCAACTCCTTGCCTGTGCAGGAATTCACAACCTAAGGATCCCTTAAGCTGGCCAACCAACAGCTGTTTAAAATTTATGAATTAGCATTTGTTCCTTAACTTTATTTATTTAATCTCCTGCCTCTTTCTCAGTACTGGAACCCAAGTTGACTCACAATATTATTCAAAAACAGGTGTAATTAAAAATACAATGGACAAAATCTGGTTGTGATCTACAGAGTTGCCAGTGTGGTGTAGTAGTTTAACCATTGGACTACAACTCAAGAGACAAGGGTTCAGTTCCCCACTTGGCTATGGATACCCACTGGATGATCCTGGGCAAATCACCTTAGGTTCACCTAAGGGTCACCATACATCATGATGGGTTCACCTTAGGGTCACCATACATCAGGAATGACCCAAAGTCACACAGTAACAAGTGTCTTTTTTTTTTTAAATGGAATTGTAGATGGATGTGTCCAGCCCCTCTGACTACTGAAGGGGAAAGAAACTAATATGATTTCACTTGGGCTAACTTAGAAAAAATGCTTGCTTCCCATTAGGAGGATGTGCCTTGGTTTTAAGGAGTTTCCTCCAGAAAAACAAGCAGACAAATTGAAGGTTACCCCCAGTATATCTCATTCCTTCCTGACATATAAATGGGGGCGGGGGGAAGACAGCAAGGAAGGGGGCTAGGTTGTTTACATGTAAGGAGTGTGTAGATGGCCAGTTTGACATCTGGCCTGAAAAGATACCTAAAACATTTATTAGTTATATTAGTGTGATGGAAAGTTATCTCAGGCATGCACAATATGTGAGTGATGGAAACTTTTAGCAAACAATATTAAAGGGTACAAGTCAATCTCTCAGGGCTCCCCTTTTGCTCAGATTCTAGTCTGTCAGAATGTGAGACAGAAATATATTTCTTTGAGTGAAACTGGATCCTTGAGTCATCAACATTGCCTTCAAAGTGGTCCTAGTGTGGCCAGGAGAAGGAATTCCATGTCACTAGAATGACCTTCTGTCTGTGACAAACACACAGCCATTCAGTGGCCAGAGAAGATGACCAGGCAGTATCTGGCTGTATTTGTGGGTAGAATGCACAAAGAAGCTTTACATCCTCCTAGACTTCCCAAGGTCCCAGAGGTCCAAGCTGGAGTTGTTGTCTTCATGAATCCAGCTGCAGGAACACTGTTAGATTTGGCAAAACAGAAGGAAATGGGGAAAGCAAATTAGTCTGTTTGATCAGCTACCCTGGCATGTTGAAAAAGCTTAAAACTAAAAATTTCATTACAAAAATGGAAAATATAAGAAAAGTGGAGGTTGTTAAAAGGGAAAAAATCATCCCAGGATGAATCTTGGAAGAAGCTTTCAAGTGGTATCTAGAATATTCAAAATGTTTTAGGTACTCATGCATGCATTACCTGACCTGCTTGTTTCAGTTCACATGTGCCTAATGTTAGTTTGGAATAAAAAGTTTGCTAAAACATTTTGAGCTGCTCTTCCCTTTTGTGGTGTAGGAACCTATTCCTATTTTTTCCACATTATTTCTACTTCTGGTACCAAAGTTTCTGTTATAGAAATAAAGCCTGGGAACACATATACTTCATAAACAGAGATGTACCTGTATACAAAATAAAAAGGTAAGACATATTAAAGAAAGGGAAAATACAAAATAAAAAGGTAAGGCATATTAAAGGAAGGGGAAAAGTACACGGAGAAATGAGCAAATGCAAACATCAACAATGGCTGGAAAGTTAGCCAATAGTTTGGACACATATAGGTTACATTAGATGGATATTTTCATGTTTCTCAGATGTATGACCTTCTTTATACAGCTCTGTGGGCATGCAATAGCATGCACCATACATCCTTTCATTCATTTTAGATTAATGACACACAAATTAAATTGGCTATTTCCACTGTTCATTGAATGCGCAGGCACATACAGGACCTCATTTTTCTTTTTATTTCAGAAGGTGAAGGTATTAATTTTAGAAATCATGCTGTCCTAGGGGACACAATATTATGTCATATCCAGATGGCACATTAACTTTTTCTTGCCCCATGATTCAAGTCCTTCAATAAGGAAAATCACTGTAATGTTATACATTGCAGCTTGCTTAATATTTAATAGAGATGGAAGAGTGGGCCCTGCCCAGTGACTCATTATATAAAGATCTGTGTCTTGCTGTTTTTGTAGCCTTTCAAATGTTATTGGATCACTGGTCCCATCATCTGTGCTCACCAATCATGCTGGCTCAGGTTGATGGGTGCTCTAGTTCAGAAGCCATTCAAGGGACCCAAATTTAAATGGCTGTTCTAAGCATGGGTGAGAGGAAAGTTTGTTTTGTTCCTCTTATATTCAGGTAGTGGGACCAAATTTTCACAACTACAGTATATTATTGTGGCCTATCACATTTTTCATGCTAAAGATTTTGGAGAAAGTATCCTGACCTTGACTCTGTCCCTACTTCCTCCATTACCTGGAGCCCTCCATTGTGAAGCCAGGTGGCTCTTTACATAGGTGTCCCACAGTGCCACCTGTCACAACTACCACCATAGTAAGTCACTCACTCCGTAGTTAAAATGAGGTGTCCAATGTTGATCACAAGGCAGCATGGTGTGTGAGCATTACAACAGAGGGCTCTGGGAAGATTTGGAGCAAACAAAGAGTTTTTAAAATCCATTTTAAAAGGAGTATACCCCTGGTTTTGTGCTGAATGGACTGGATGTCATCCAGAAGGTTAGCAACAGAAATGCAAATTGGGCCCTGCGTCATCTGGACTCCATGTCAAGAGGCAGGGGGAGAACATTTTATTTGACCTGTGCACACAGGACCTCAGACCCATAGTCTTTACAAAACACATATTCCAGATGGAGATGACAACTACCACAAGTAGTTTGTTGATGAAGATCAATATAGTAACTTGGATTTCTGGAGTGTCCTTGGGGCTGTAACTCCTTTACTAAGCCAAACAGCCAGTGTCACTTCAAAATTTACTATGGTACCATGGATCTTTTGTCTTTTATACTTTACAACCATCTTTCCATGTTTGTCATTTGGAGTAGACCCTACAACCAAGTTCTAATAACACTAAAGCACTGCTGTGGCTAAAATTTGACCCTGCAGCCAGCAGCATCTGATCTTCCTCCTTCGTGTCTATAGCTCTTGTTTTTCATCAACTTATTTCCACTGCTTTGCTTTCTTCATCTCTCCTCTTTTAAAAATAAAAAAAATTGCAGACAAGTTTGATTTCCATCAGTCTTTTCAGTTCTCGAAGGCTTTTCATCAGCTTTACTTTTTTGGGCTGAGTCCAGTAACCTCGTCTCCTAGTTCTGGTGGGTGTCAACTATCAGGCTTTTGATCTGCAGCTTTTTTGTATTAGTAAAATGTGTGGTGAAAAAGATGTTAAAAAGAGAAAGAAAGGACCACATATCACAAATGCTCCCTGCATAACAGATGGGAAGAGGGACATGAGTAGACCCAGAGACAAACTATAGACTGAACTAATCTATCAAGCAAACAAACACTAGGCTTGAAACATAGATTCCTAGATTATACTTTCTTAAGGAAACACTCTGTTTCTGGCTCCACAAAATATTTCAACAAAATATTATCCCTTCCTCTAAACAGAGTGTATTATTAATTTACCAGCTTCTGAGCAAGGATGGAAAACACACAGCACTCCAGAGGTTGTTTGACTGGAAGTCCTATCATTTTTCATCATTGACAATGAAGGTTAGGGCTGATGGGAACTGCAGTCCAATAATATCTAGAAGGCCACATGTTGCCAACCCCTATAGCAAGAATAAAGCTGTAATTTTCTTCTTGAAGGAAATGATGAGTAATTTTAGCCATTTTCTTTCTGCTATTTATAACTTCTGCTGACCCTAAGGGAAGCCTGAAGGGACGCCTGCTGCAGCCTGAAGCCATTCTTCCACCTGAGGCTCCACAGCCAAGGCCAGGGAAGGCAGGGCAAGCCAGAGGGTGTGATTTTTTCAGAGGACTTAAGTCTCTGCCCTCCCACCCCTTCCCAACATCTGCTGACCCTGAGGGAAGCCTGAAGGGACGCCTGCTGCAGCCTGAAGCCATTCTTCCACCTGAGGCTCCACAGCCAAGGCCAGGCAAGGCAGGGCAAGCCAGAGGGTGTGGTTTTTTTCGGAGGACTTAAGTCTCTGCCCTCCCACCCCTTCCCAACATCTGCTGACCCTGAGGGAAGCCTGAAGGGACGCCTGCTGCAGCCTGAAGCCATTACTCCACCTGAGTCTCCACAGCCAAGGCAGGGCAAGCCAGGAGGTGTGGTCTTCCAGAGGACTTAAGTCTCTGCCCTCCCACCCCTTCCCAACATCTGCTGACCCTGAAGGAAGCCTGAAGGGACGCCTGCTGTAACCCCAGTCTCTTATGTGTTTGAGATTTTACATCTATACTGGGACGGGAAATTTAGCTGGATTATCCACTTTCATCATCTGGAAATGGAGCCGGAAATAACTTGGGAGCAGCTATTGAAGTTGTGCGGGGTCAGGGAAGATATGGCGGTAACAGAGTGAAAACATGTTACAAAAGAAGAAGGGATCGATGTTTGATATCTATCCCTTCTTCTGTTCACTCTGTTTCCCCAGGATAATGTGGGGAGTGCACCAATCGTTCCACAATCCCTTAATCTGCTCCTCTGCAATGTCAGGTCGACCAAGGGGAAAACCCACATCATCCACGACCTCCTCGTGGATGAACAGGCCGACCTGGCATGCTTTACTGAGACCTGGCTGGGAGATGCCAGCGCTGTAACATGGGCGCAAGCTCTCCCAGCCAGTTACACGGTCAGTGAGCAGATAAGGGAAAGTGGGCGAGGGGGCGGTGTGGCTTTAGTCCATAAAACCAACCTGACCTTGATCAGAAAGCCTGTCCGGAAACCAACCCACATCGAGTGTGTGTACCTTAGCCTGAAGACCAGGGATAGCTTGGGGATTCTGTTGGTATACCGGCCACCCCGTTGCCTAACGGACTCCCTAACTGAGCTGACTCAGCTGGTCTCTGAGTTGTTGTTGGACTCACCCAGACTTTTGGTCTTGGGCGACTTCAACATGCCTCTAGAGACCAGCCCATCCAATCTATCTGGAGCGGCTCGGGAGTTCATGGAATCCATGACAAGCATGAACCTATCCCAATTGGTCGACGGGCCTACTCATTGTGCGGGTCATACACTCGATGGGATTTTTAGTACGGAACAGGAGTATCCGTGGGCGGAGGTAACCAAAACCTCCTCATTGTCATGGACGGACCACTTTCTGATCAAGATGGAACTTAAGGCCACTTTCCGCCCCCCCGGGGGTGGCAGACCCATTAGAATGGTCCTCCCTCGAAGGCTGATGGAACCAACAGGCTTCCAGAATGCCTTAGAGGGTTTAATGGTTGGTAGCACCGGCGACTCTACCGAGACCTTGGTGAATACTTGGAACACCATCCTTCCCAAGGCCCTCGATACTATCGCTCCCGAGCGTCCTCTCCAACCCGCTCCCAACCGTAAGCCCTGGTTCTCCCAGGAACTCCGGGAGATGAAGCGGGTTGGACGACGACTAGAGTGCAAATGGTGGAAGACTCGGCTCTTGTCCGACAGAACTCGCCATAGGCAGCATCTTCGCGCCTATCGGGAGGCTTTGCGTGCAGCGCGGAGATCCTTCTACTCTGCACGCATTGCGTCTGCAGAGTCCCATCCAGCGGAGCTGTTTAAGGTGGTTGGGGAGCTGACGCAGGTTCTCCCTGCGCCAAATCCCCTACTTAACCCTACAGTGGCCTGCTGTGACGCATTTAACATCTGCTTTGCAGACAAAATCTCTCGGATAAGGGCCGACTTAGACGCCAATGTTTTAGCAGTATCTGTAAATGAGGCACCTAGCAACTCCGTTACTGTTACTTTATTGCATGAGTTTCAATCTGTAAGTACTGATGACGTGGACAAGCTCCTTGGAAGCGTGAGGAAAACAACCTGCCCTCTCGATCCATGCCCATCATGGCTGGTCGTCCAGGGAGGGGACGCATTGAAGACATTCCTTTGGGATGTAATCAATGCGTCCCTCAGGGAAGGCACTGTTCCTTCTTATCTGAAGGAGGCGGCCGTAAAGCCCCTCCTGAAGAAACCTTCCCTTGATCCCCTGGACCGAAACAACTATAGACCAGTTTCCTTGCTGCCATTTTAAAGCAAGGTGATCGAGAGAGCAGTCGCCTCCCAACTCCAAGCTGTCTTGGATGAAACCGATTATCTTGATCCATTTCAAACCGGCTTCCGAGCAGGATATGGAGTTGAGACTGCCATGGTTGCTCTGACAGATGACCTCCGCTTGAGCATTGATAGGGGTAGTGTGACCCTGCTGGTGCTCTTGGATCTCTCAGCGGCCTTTGACACCATAGATCATGCCATCCTTTTGGACCGGCTGAGAGGGATGGGGATCGGAGGTACCGCCTTACAGTGGTTCCGTTCCTTTCTCTCCGGCAGGACCCAAAGGGTGAGGTTCGGGGACAGCTGCTCCTCCAAAATTGAGCTAAGCTGTGGCGTCCCGCAAGGTGCCATTCTGTCCCCGATGCTATTTAATATTTACATGAAGCCGCTGGGTGAGATCATTTGGAGGCATGGAGCTCAGTGTCATCCGTACGCTGATGACACTCAGATATATTTCTCCATGACCAGATCATCTGCTCAGACCTCAGATGGCGTCTCCTCTCTCAATGACTGCCTGGCAGCGGTAATGGATTGGATGAGGGAAAACAGATTGAGGCTGAATCCAGACAAAACGGAGGTACTGACAGTCACCGGCCCAAAACCAGGTCTGGGGATACAACTCCCGGTCCTAGATGGAATCACACTATCCTCGAAGGACCCTGTTCGCAGTCTGGGGGTACTCCTAGACTCGTCACTTCACATGACTAGTCAGGTGAATGCGACAGTCAGGAGTGCCTGTTATCAGCTTCGGCTGATACGCCAGCTGCGCCCTTTCCTGGAGATGAGGGGTTTGGAAACTGTGGTACACGCTTTGGTCACCTCACGACTAGACTACTGCAACGTGCTCTACATGGGGCTGCCCTTGTACCTAACCCGGAAACTTCAATTGGTTCAAAACATGGCAGCCAGATTAGTTACTGGGACATCTAGGAGAGAACATATAACTCCAGCGCTTAAATCTCTCCACTGGCTGCCAATTAGTTTCCGGGCACAGTACAAGGTGCTGGTTTTAACCTTTAAAGCCCTACATGGCTCGGGCCCATCTTATCTCAGGGACCGCCTCTCCCCATATGATCCTCCCCGCACACTTCGATCCTCTGGGAGGAACCTACTACAGCCTATCAAGACCAGGCTGGCACAGACCTCCCAGAGGGCCTTTTCTGCGACCGCTCCCAAGCTCTGGAATGGTCTGCCAGATGAGATGCGTCTCATGACATCTTTAGATTGCTTCAAAAAAGCCCTAAAGACGCATCTCTTCCGGCAGGCCTTCCCCTGAAATTCCCTATCCCCGGCTTCGGTTCCAGACTTTAATTTCCTGCCTACTCCCATGTTTCTGATCCGCACTTATGACGTGGCCACATAAGGAAGGGTTAGGATGTCGTTATATGTTTTTAAATAATTACTGTTTTAATCACTGCCGGTTTAATCTATTTTTAAGGGGTGGGAGGTTTGGAAACGGGTCATGAGATTGTTTTAATCTATGTTTTTTACTTGTACCCCGCTCCAAGTGTATGTACAGAGGAGTGGGCTATAAATAAACTATTATTATTATTATTATTATTATTATTATTAACTTGGGCATTAATCTGTGTAAAATTCACATGTGGTTGTTTCTCAAAGAAACAGTATTTTCTGCACAGAAAATAAAATTCTTCCGTATGCTGTTTCCTGCTCGAAAAATGCTGAATTCTGCATAAAACAACCTCATGTGAATTTTCTACAGAATAAGTTCCAAACTGCAAAGTTTTGAGTCCATTCAGGATTCTTCTTGTCATGGTGTCTCAACTTTTTTAAAACAAAACACACACACACACATATTCAAATATTCTTTCCACCCCTCAATCAGTAATCAAAAAGTACTTACTCTGAAGCCCACGAGTTCAGAGTTCAGTTGCTCTGAAGCCCATGAGCTTTCCATTCTGCATTCCATGGGGTGTACAAATTAGCACTCCCAATAATACAGTAACAGTGTGATCTGAACCAGGTTTAGAAGTCAAGGAAGCTCCATTAAGACCAAGTGAAACATTCCTTTCAGAAACAATGTGACTAGAACAGAATCATTCTTAGCACAAACAAAATAAGTAAATACAGTAGAGTCTCGATTATCCAACATAAACTGGCGGGCTGATAGTCAGATAGCTGAAAATGTCGGATAATCTGGAGGGTCAATTCCCTTTGTTCCCAATGACGGTGTGCATGCACCCACTCCACCATTGGGAACAAAAATTCCCTCCCCTTCCTTCCTCCTTCCCTCCTTCTTTCTTCCTACCTTCCTTCCCTCCCTTCCTCACTCCCTCATTCCCCCCGCCTCCTTCCCTGCTTACTTCCTGCTTCCTCCATGGCTGCTTCTGCCCTAGCTTGGCTGTTGGGGGGGGGGGCAGAGTCTGCCGGGGCTGGGAGAGGGTTGAGTCTCTCCTTTGCTGCTTGGTTTCCCTCAGAGTAGTCTCTCTGGGTCAAGTGCCTGGTTTCCCTCAGCCCAAAGGGAGTCCATGAACTCCCTTCCGGCTGAGGGGAACCAAGCCACAAAGGAGACGTCTGAGCCAAATGCTCAGGCTTCTTCTTGGAGTCCACGGACTCTCTTTGGGCTGAGGGAAACCAAGCTGCCGGGAAAAGGCCTGAGCACTCGGCCCAGTCCTCTCCCTTGTGGATTGGAACCTCAGCCCTCTCTCAGCCCCATCAGACTCTGCCCCCCTGCAGCCAAGCTGGGGCAGAATCTGCCATGGAGGAAGCAGGAGGTAAGCAGGGAAGGAGAAAGGGAAGGAGATGGGGAGGGAACAAAAGAGTGAGGCAGGGAGGGAAGGAAGGAAGGAGGAGGGAAGAAGGAGGGAAGGGAGAAGGGATGAGGGGAGGCGATGTAAGGGACTTTTGTCCCCAATGGCAGCTAGCGATTATCTGACATCCCATGCTTCTTTGTGAGCACCCTGCATGAGAGCGCACCGCCTGTACAGCATGCTCACAAAGAAGCATGGGATGTCAGATAATTCGGAACGTCGGATGACTGAAGGATGGATAATTGAGAGACTACTCTATGTCACAGGCACAAACCTTCCCTATCAGTGTGAGATGTTTCATGGTTTCTTACATACACTCATGATTCAGTTTCAATGGTGAGAGATCTCTGGAGATGCAAAAACATTTCTATGATATCAGACTTATTTGCAAATACCTATGCATGCTGACAATAAGATGAGAATTCGTCACGTTAATCCATCAAACTCCTGTTCTCTATTAGACCACTTCAGGAAATGATAGTGCTCCAGCACTGGATGAAGTGAACTCTCTGTCTCTTTTCAGATGCAGTTGAAACACTAGCATCTTGCCACCCATGTAGACCTTACTTTCTCTTCTCTTTGTCAAATGGAGGAAGAAAGGCAAGCCATCCCCATCCATCACCCTCTTGGATGATTAGAGTTCCTGTTGAAAAACGCCACCAGAGTAGTACTGACTATCAACTGACCCTTGTAAGGTTCAAAAAAAGTAATGCCTCAAGGCAACCACACTGACAGCTTTACTTCTAAAAATTGTAAGAGTCAAGAACCACAAAGCTGAAAGGGACTCTTTTTGCATCCAGAAGCACAAAAACTCAGATTTTTTAAAAAAGTAATTTTTTTAGACTAAATCCAAATCTTATATATAAAATGTAAACATTCTGACCAGAGTACTATTAGTTTCATTAAAGGTAAAGGTTTTCCCATGACAAGATTGTCTAGTTGTGTCTGACTGTAGGGCATGGTGCTCATCTTCGTTACTTAGCCAAGGGAGCCAGTGTTGTCATAAATGATTTTGTGATCATGTGGACAGTATGGCTAAATGGAGCACTGCTACTTTCCCACTGAGATGGTACCTATTTATGTAAAGGTAAAGGTAAAGACACCAGTTCTGACTATCGTAAGGTCAGACGATTGGAAATTCGAGGCCCAAGTGCTGCATGATGGAATGAGCTCCTGTCACTAGTCCCAACTTCTGCCAACCTAGTAGTTCAAAAACATGTAGAAAGTGCAAGTAGCTAAATAGGTACCATTTCAGTGGGAAGGTAACAACGTTCTGTGCAGTCATGCTGGCCACATGACCATGGGATTGTCTTTGACAATGCTGGCTCTTCGGCTTAGTAACAGAGATGAATGCTGCCCCCTACAGTTGGACATGACTGGGTAATCGAGTCAAAGGAGAATATCTTTCCTTTTAAAAGGTAAAGATTTTCCCTGGTAGTGAATGTCTAGTCATAACTGACTGTAGGGGGCAGTGCTCATCTCCATTGCTAAGCCGAAGAGCCAGCATTGTCCAAAGACCACTCTGGTGCTCACGTGGCATTTAGGTCTTGAACTGCCAACCTGCCAATCTTGCAATTGTCACAGTCAGCATCTTCACTGAGCCACTGCATAAATTCCCTTTTATGTGCTTTTGCACTTTTTTGGCCATTGTGCAACAGATGCATTCAGTGAATGGTTGTGTAAGCAGAGTTCCACAAAATGTAACCATTTTGCAAGGGCCTAAATCCTGTTGTTAGCCCCAACTTGTGTAAAGCCATTGAATCATTTGAATTTACCTGCATGTTGACTCAAAATTCAGCAATCCCAGGAAATGTTGTGTAGAAAAATAAATATGATTTTTCACATGTGTTAAGTTATTAGTGGGGGGTAGGGGACTGAAGACAGCCTAAATCCCCTAATAGTACCAGACCCCATCTGATCTTGAAAGCTGAGCAGGTAAGCCCTGGTTAGTATTTGGGGAAAAAAACCACCAGTGAATAGCAGGTACTGTAGGTTAGAGCTTAGAAGAAAGAATTGGCAAAACCACCTCTGAGTATTCCTTGCCTATGAAATACTATGAAATTCATGGGCTTACCATAAATTGACAGGCAACACACAGGGGATCAGTCTAACAAAAGAGCAATACTTTTAAGTCACACTAATTTCTCTAGGAGACCACATAACTCGCACTGAATTGAACAGTGCAACACTCTTAAAGTTTCCTAGGTCTCCCATGATATTCTTTCACACAAGGTAGTAAAGTGCAGGTTAGATAACAGTACTGTTCAATGATTTTTTAAAGTGGATTGAACCCAAGGAGTTCTTCTCCATCCCAGAGAGAAGTCATTAGTGGGGTTCTGTCCTGGTCCCAGTTTGTTCAAGTTTATAAATGACTTAGATGATGATGCCAAATAATAAGGAATACATGATGATGATGATGATGATGATGATTACCCCACCCTTTCAGAGAGGCTTACAATATTAAAACAAAACAATACAATTAAAAACATACAAAAGTGGTACATAAAAATAGAATTAAATTTTACAATATTAAAACAGATTCCACGTTAAAAGAATAAAATACAGTTTAAAAAATAAACATGTTTAGAACTCTTTAAAACAATACAACACCCCAGCCCATTCTTTTAAAAACTTTCTATTTTAAATGCCTGTCTAAACAGAAAAGTCTTAGCCTGCTTGCTGAAAGACAATGAAGACGGGGGTGGGAGTTCTAGAGTCTAGCTAGGAGCAGCTACCGAGAAGTCCCTCTCTCATGTCCCCACCAGCCGTACTTGTTATGGTGGTGGGTCTAAGAAAGGGCCTCTCCTGATGATCTCAGAGCCAATCCGTCTCATACAGAGAGATACAGTTTGCCAAACAGCCAGGACCTGAGCCATATAGGGCTTCATAGGTTGTAACCAGCACTTTGAACTGTGCCCAGAAACAAACTGGCACCCAGTGAAACTTTTTCAACAGGGGCATTTTGTGGTCTCTGTAACCTGCCCCAGATTAAAAATGATCTTGACAGATTGAAGAGTTGGGCCAAACTAATAAGATGAATTTTAACAGAAATAAATGTAAGGTGCCACATTTAGTCAGGAAAAATAAAATACATAAATATAGGATAGGCAGCACTTGCCTTGACAACAATACATGTGAAAAGAATCTAGCAGTCTTAGTAGACCACAATTCTAGGATAACCTTAGTAGACAACATAATTCTAGGTTGTATCAACAGGAGTATGGTGTCCAGATGAAGGAAAGTGAAAGTCTTATTCTATTCTACTTTGATTAGACCACAACTGGATTACAGTTCTGGCTAAAATAGTCAAGAAACATATTGAAACATTTCCTGATGAGGACAACCAAGATGGCAAAATATCTGGAAACCTATGAAGAATGATTGAACAAGCTGAATAAGTTTATCCTGAAGAAGAGAAAACTGAGAGGTAATATGATATCCATCTTAAAACATTTGAAAGAATGCCATGTAAAGATGGATCAAGCTTATTTTCTCCCGGTCCATAGATTAGGACATGAATAATTGGAATCAGATTACTGTACAAAAAAAGAGAATCTGATTTAACACAAGGAAGAACTTCCTAATGGTAAGAGTTGTTCAGGGTCCTAATTGCAAGGCAGTGGAATAAACCTTGTCTGCACTACAGAAATAAAGCGGTTTGACACCACTTCAACTCCCAGGGCTCAGTGCTACAGAATTCTGGGATTTGTAGTTTTGAGATATATTAAGCCTTCTTTGCCAAAGAGTTCTGGTGCCCCAACAAACTACAAATCCCAGGATAGCATTAAGCCATTTTATTTATTTATTTTATTTCTATCCCGCTTTTCTCCCAAAAAGGGACCCAAGGCAGTTCACAATGTAAAACACATTAAAACAATGGGGCTTTTTAGATTGGCAGGAAAGTGTGACATGAAGTTGCCTTTTCCTTAATGCTTAGCAGCTACACCGCAGCCTTTAGATGCAGCTGCGCTGTTTTGGCATTTTTTAAAAAGAAGCTGGGAAAAGCAGCACCTTTTTAAAGGCGCTTCTTCTCCCCTAAAACGCAAAAAAAAAAAAAGCGTTTTCATGGCACAATTTCCCTTTTTCTCATCTAAAGGCTGGGCTTTCATGCAGCCATCAACACACCTCTTTTTGCCAATCTAAAATGGGCCATTATGTTTAAAAACAATTAAAATAACCTAATTTAAAACACTAGACAATTAAAATTTGAAACATTCAATAATTAAAAACATAATTTAAACATAATTGAAGCCATGACAGTTATTGTGGTGTCAAACTGCATTATTTCTGCAGTGCAGACTGCCTTAGAAGGTGATGGTCTCTTTTTCTTTGGAGATCTTTAAACAGAGTTTGGATGTCCATTTTTGAGGTGTACTTTAGCTGCTGACTGACCTAGATGGCCCTTACAGTCCCTTTCAACTCTATGATTCTGTCATTCTATGAGTTGAAGTTGGCCTGTGTTCTGCTAAAAGTAAAATGTGTCCAGATTTGCAGCTTACATATCTCACATTAAAATTAATGGGAATTCTGAATCAACATGCTCACGATAAGAGTGTTTGTTTGGGCCTGGACCATGGCTAGTGTATTTACTGATTTCACCACCACCATCTACTTTTGTGTTCCATCATTCTATCAAAAGTCAGTTGTTATCAGTTAAGAGCCAGACATTTACATGAACTATCTGGTCCCATGGTTTTTGTGTCTACCATTCATTAACCACTGAACAAGAAAGAAAGAAAAATCTGGAGAAAACAGAAGAATTCTTCCAGCCTAGTGATCTGAGTGTCTTCTTTGCAGTAAGTCTTCATGAATTCAACAGCAC
Source organism: Urosaurus nigricauda (assembly GCA_034509955.1). Classification (NCBI taxonomy): domain Eukaryota; kingdom Metazoa; phylum Chordata; class Lepidosauria; order Squamata; family Phrynosomatidae; genus Urosaurus; species Urosaurus nigricauda. Next base: position 349,836,849 of record JAOEGL010000001.1, on the reverse strand, counting down.
TTCATTCTGAGTCACCATGCAGAAGGTTTTGACTTGTTATCATAGGAGAGATTTTGTTGCAGTGTTTCCACAGCAAAGATACAGATCAGCCAAAGTCACCCTGAACCTTGAGAATATCTAAGGATAGTGTGGGAGTCATACTTTATTTATCAGCCAGGATTAAAGGTGGTGGATAATGTCCACTGCAACTGTGTAAATAGAAACCATATCAGAAGGATGCAACAGAACAAATGTCAACTGGAGCTGTTCTGAACCTGGCACGTGATGACAGACAAGAATCATCGTGGTGTTTCCACAAGGAGGCATAAATTAAATGAGTCCTCACTTGCCTAGTGAGGTTTCAATCTCTTCCCCTCTTTTCTTTTCTTTTTTAGAAATGGATACCTTTCATGTACTAAAGGTTATCCTGATATAGGCAGAAATCACACATATTATCATGGGCTCAGCCATTTCAAAATTCCACTTCTCTTGGAATTAAACAAATAATTGAGGGGGAAGTGTTTAAATACATCTGCCAAAAATCCACAGGAATTTCCTAGATTATGGGGCCAAATCCACCCATTTTTGCTTGACATGGGACACTGGAAAATGTATTGCAATGCACATCAGGACTACCTAGCCAATGTCCCAATGTACCATGGGACTGATGCACAATAAGATTGATTAATATCATTCTCATCTTGAGTTGGTCTCAAGGCACATTGGTCATTTTGCTGGCTCCTCTAAATACTGATATAAGAGCAACCCTGTACTGGATCTAGAAGTTAAGAAACTATCAAATTATAATTTCTGCAGATGTAAATCCCCTACAAGATTCCGATCATTATTTTATTTTATTTTATTTAAATGTAAGCTTTAAAACTGGCATAATGTGTCAGGGTATGTCAGTTTGCATTGTAAGTTGTGACTGTATGAAGGCGTAGTAAATGGCAGGTGTTACCAAGTTAATGTAAGCCTGCATTGGTAATTAGTGGAGTAATTGGCTAATCAGGCCTGGTGACTGTGGTAGTCAATCAGCAGACTATAACTGCTGTAGGAATCTGCAGAGAATATACTGGTATTGTGTGTTTTCCATGGTGGTTGGGATCATGCTGGTAAGGTGTACTCTCCATGCAGGGTTTGTAGGCTGGTATGTAGGAAGCTATACTATGCTTTGCTATGCTATGCTTTGCTATGCTTGTTTTTGCATCTTTTGTATTTAGCCACACTGCTATGTATTTTGCTTCAAGTATTTTTGACTCTGCTGAGTAAAGCCATATTTTTGTTGATGTACCTCTATGACTCTGCTGTGATCTTTCTAAACACCCCAACACATTTGTTGGAAGAGTATTCTGTACACTTTGGGCCATCCCTGTAAGAGGCTTGTCAGTCACTATGCCCAATTTTCCAACAGAGCATCCATAGTTTTATATGGGGTAGGCATGTTGTAACTCTCATTCCATCTTCCTGCTCCCAATTATCCACTCCACCCAGATCCAATATTTGCCCGGGGGTAATGGAGATTGTGGATATCAGAGGAAATCTTTGCCAGAGGAGCAATTGGCATCAGAAGAATCAGATGCTGAGTGGGAGTAAGTTAAAAAAAAAAAACTTTTCCCATCTCTAAACTCAATCAAATAATGTCCTTACTTTCTCTTAATGTTTGTATTTACTTTTTTTAAAAAAAAAACAAAACTGTTCAGCATCTATGGTTTGCCTTATTCCCAGGGAGGGACTGTACAAGGGGTTTCATAAAGTTTTAATTATCATCTTTAAAAAAATTGGCAGAAAGTTTGATTTGTAGTTGTTAACTTATCTCTACATAGGCACCATCCAGATTTACACACTTTTCCCAGTGTTTCTTGATCCTCTGAATACTATTGTTGTAGAAGTCTGCAGATTGTGCCTTACAACAGTTTTACAGTTTAGTCACTTCTGGCACAACCTGTCACAAAAATAAAGGACACAATGAGCTGATTTTCTCAACATCATGCATTGAGTGACCAATGATGACACTGACAAAATTTCATCAATATATCATGATAACCTCTGGGTGACAATTATTACTTTACAATACCACTATTTGGAAGGTGAAGAAAGCCTGGAAAAATGTGTAAATCTGGATACTTACTACATAGACATAACAACTACAAATCAAGGCAGACTTTTTGTCAATTTTTTTAAAGGTGATAATTAAAACTTTATGACACCCCCTTGTATGCTATGGAAATTGTGGAGTGGTTGCCAAAAATGTCAACCCTTTGTTGTTTCCCTTCCCTTTTTCATATCTAGTGACGAAAAGACTAATCAGAAATATTCAACAAATGGCCAAAATATGGATTTCTCAACTATCAGAAATATTGGATACAGAGAAAGCCAGGAAATCCACACAGTACAGGACTTAATTTGGTTTTTCAAAAGAACAATTGCATATGATCTTCTGTGCAAAAAGGGATTTGCATAGAAGACATGTTTCTGCTGAGAAAACAGCATTTTCTGTACAGAAAATAATATTTCAGCTTTTTTTGTCCTAGCAACGTATCTTTTCCTGCAGGAAACATTGTTTTCTGTGTAGAAAACTTGTTTTTTGTGTGCGTGTGCACTCGTGCATAAAAAGGTATTTTTTTGCAGAAAAAGACCATCGGCATTAGTTTAGCTGTACTAAGTCCCAGAATGATCAGTCTCCAAAAACAGCAGCAAGGAGAAAAATTGTGATTTTTTTAAAAATTATTATTGGGGCTTCTTGAATCCAAGAAGAAAATTTATGAAGGCTTACATTCATAGTAGTATCACCCTGTGTCAATGACACTCTGCATTCCAATCAGCCCATTCGATATCATCGGGGGCCAGGAATGTACTGGAAAATATCATGGGGTTAATGACACATTACTAAAGGGAAGTGAGAATTGGTGTGGTAAGGTTTCCTGTTTGACATTATAGTTCTGCCCATACAGCAGAAAAACATTTGGGCAAAAGCCTAAAATCCTATTGCTAGTCCCAGTGAAAGTAGGTATTAGTAGAATTTACATATAGTTGACTCACCATCCAAAGATTGAGTCAATTGGTCTAATCTAGTTGGAAGTAACCCACCAGATTCAAGTCACTTTTAAAAAAAAATCATTCAACTTAATTTTTGGAATATTAGGGGTGTTCAACTGACAACATTGTTGTTTGTAATTCTTCTGGATTTCTTTACTGCTTCTTCCATTATTAAAGAAGGATTTCTTTTTAAAAAAACCAAATATCTCTTACAGAGAAAAAAAATGGAGGAGCTGCACAATACCTTCTGATTCATAATGCTGGAAGTCCACTGATAGAAGCATCTTGGGGTTATTTCCTAATCCACCTGTTTCATTATCAAGCAGAACTAGTTGATGTAAGTTCTATGAGCAATTCCATTACATCTTTCTTGTGTCTGCCTCCCCGATACCAGTCCAGACTGAAAATATGAGACAAGTGTATCATGCATAAGATGAAACCTTACGCTTAGGAAAACTGGTTATTTTGGACAACATCTCTTAAAAACTTGTGTTGGGGAATTCTGGGTGTCGTAGTTTTAAATGCCCCACAACTTTCTGACGTAACGATACCATTGCCATTGTTCCACAGTATAGGTCTAGTTATCTCCAGACTATTTGGGATAATTACTTTGGGGACTGAACTCCCAGAATTGTTTTAGGGGGGATTCTGGATACTATAATCCAAAACCAAACAAACCCCTGAATCATGCAGCATTATACTAGTGATATCCAGACAGCTTGGAAAAATTAGTTTTAGGACGTCAACTCCCAGAATTTCCTAGCCTGTATTCTTGCTGAGAGATTCTAGAAGATGTAGTTAAATATGTACATTTTCTAAGCTTTGGTTGTGTCCCAACATGTAACTCTCACCAGTGCATACAGATACTTATTAAAGCAGCATGAAAGGAAGCCCTTGGGAGGCTTCAACCATGTCATTCTTGCAATGTATAGATCAGCCCATACTCAGAAATAAGAAAATCTATTAATCTCAGGATATTTACATGACTTGACAGCTGAGCCCTAAAAAGGGTGATGGTCCAGAAAAATGTCTTCTGATTCACAAAGAATGTTCAGCTGACATAGCCATATGCAAGCTGGTCCCGTTTATTGTTTTAAATCAAGGATAGGAAACATATGGCCTGCAGGCTCCATCCGGCCCATGGGTTTGTTTTTTCCCTCCAGCTCCCATGTTCTCCCATCCCAAAGGCTGGAAGATAGGGTTTGATTGCAGGCAGACCAAAAAGACTCTATTGTTCGAAGCAGGAGAAAAGGTTTAACTAGGTCCAAGGACAACACACTCAAGTGAGAATGGGTATTCTTGATCTTGAAAGCAAAATGAAGGCTGACATCTAACCAGGGGATACTGAACTATTTACACTGACGTGGAGAAAGGAGCTGGTGAGTGAGGGGGAAGCTGCTGCCAAATTTTCTTTGCGATAAAGACATTGTACTCTGGACACTAAGTTGCTGTTAGCTTTCAGAGGATCCAGAGTGTCATGTAATTGGTTTGGCAAGGCATTGGCATGATTGCAAAACACCTGCTGAGCAGAACACTGTTCTTTTCTTGGGTGAAAGGGTTATCCTTAATCACTGGCAGCTCTGAAAATCTGGGCACCTGCTGCTATCTTACAGAATATATCCATCTCCAAAGGTGTGTGGAAATGCAACAAATGGCAGCTTAGACAGAGTCACACAAAGGAACCAGATTCAAGTAGCAAAGAATCAGAGTAGTTATTATTATTTTATTAAGGATCCACAGGGAACTTCTGCCCAATGTACCTATGACAATGCTGGAAATGGAGCTGGAATACAAATGCCTTCTTGCCTGGTAGACATTTACATCATATCTCACACAGATGGCAGGGCCAACCATGAGTTGGGGATGTGCAAGGAAGGAACTGTAACTAATATGACTTCTCCTGAAAGTTCATGGGCCAGATGCAAATGTTCAGGGGAAAACACACATATATGAAAGGAAAATGTGCACATTTCAAATGAATGGAAAGCCTTGCTTCAATATGATTTACTCCAGAGGGGAAATGCCTTTCAAGCAATGCATGCAGTTTCAAACATATGTACAAATTTATTCAGGCCATATTTGGGAGTCAAAATAATCAAGAGGATGGATTCTGTTTTATAGAGAACAACAATTATGGAGCCAAACACAGGTTGGATCAGAGATGGAATCAGGGTTTCTTGGCTATTGGGTTTGTAGTTTTGTGACATATTTAACCTTTTCTGTGAGAGAGGCCTGGTGCAACAACAAACTACAAAATCCCAGGATTCTATAGAATGCAGCCATGACCGTTAAAGCAGTGTTAAACTGCATTAGTTCTGCAGTATGGCAACAAGCCCAGTGTGGCACTGGAAGTTATGTCCTATCACTCCTGGTCAGAATTTTTCACTGTTATTTGGCTGGAAAAAAGCCATTTGGGAGGACTGGATAGTTCTTGCGGAGATGGAAAAGCCAAACAACTTTGTTTCCAGGTGTTTTTTCCCTAAATTTTAGGCCATTTTCAGGTGAAATTATACCTGAAAATTAGTCCATTTGGGAGAGGGTGGGGACTAGCAAGGGGCTGCAAAGGCTTCATATGTAAGATTTGGGGGTGACTTGTAGCTCAGGCACTGCATTTGTACCACCATTGGTATATGCAGCCTGGGCATTGCACTTTATAATGGACATTGATAACATGAAATATGTCTAACTGAGGCTAACTGGAATGGAAATGTAACCCTATGAAGAAATTTCAAAAGGGCTGGATAAAGAAAAATAAAGAGGAGAGATAATAATGGTCTTCAATATAAAAAGGAGGAATGAAGGATTATCTGAAAGCTATCTGAAGGGTGTCATGCAAAAAGGTGATCACTTGGTCTCTTTTGCTTCAGAGGGCAAGACTGCAACCAGACATTGGAAACTGCAGGAATCAGATTTTCATTAAATATTCATATACCTGTCCATTCAAATATAAACCACACAGAGCTAAACAAGACTTTCGTCCAGGTAGGTAAATACAGAACTGCCATACTGTTCTATGGAGAAGGTCCCACTGAAGTTCACAACATTTCTTGTTGTTGTGTGCCTTCAAGTCTTTCTGATTTATGGTGCCACTAAAGTGAACCTATCACAGGGATTTCTTGGCAGAATTTCTTCAGAGGCTTTGCTTTCCACTGAGGTTGAGAGAGTATGACTTACCCAAGTTCACCCAGTGGGTTTCCATAACTCAGAGAGGATTCAAATCCTGGTCTCCAAAGATGCAGGCCAATGCTCAAACAACTACATAATGCTGGCTTGCTGCATAAGATGTTGTTGTTGTTGTTGTTGTTGTGTGCTTTCAAGTCATTTTCTAACTAAAGTGATCCTAAAGTAAAACTATCACAGAGTTTTCTGAGGCTGAGAGTGTGAGACTTGCCCAAGGTTGTCCAGCAGGTTTCTGTGGTTATGCTGAGATTTGAACCCTGGCCTCTAGCTCCTAGTCCAGCACTCAGTCCCCTGCTCTCCACCCCCATGGTGAAAGTATTTAGGTAGAAGTGTGCTGGTCACTGTTCAGAGTAGGAAAGTAATTTTTCATGAATTTTCTTCTTGAATGAACCAACAAGTAATTTTAGCTGTGAGAAAGTCCTAAAAAGCACTTCAGTATTTCAAGACTATTCACAGTTCAAATCTTATTCTGTGCAAAAAATCACATATGGTATTTCCCTGCATTTCCTATGTAGGATCAACATTTTCAATCCCAAAAAACTTTTTTACACAGGAAGCAACATTTGTTGCATGGAAAATAATATTTCTGCAATGCTATTTTCTGTACAAAGCAATCACATGCAATTTTATTTATTTATTTATAGAAGGGATCCCAAATTGCTTATGTTCTCATCAGTCCAGGATTCTTCACATTAAAGTTTCTTGACTTTCAAGAAACACATTTTTGATCATTTTTCAAATATTTTGAAATATTCTTCCCGTCACTGGATGAAAGACGCTGCATCTTTTCTTGGCAGATCCTGCATTGGAAAGCTAGTTAAACTAGATGAACACTATGCTACTATATGTCTAGGATGGAAGACTCTTCCTCCCTTCTAAACATGTCAAGGCTAGTATCCTGTTGATGACTTGAACATGTTAAAAGTCCCCCTACAGAAGTGGTTGTATGTTTTTTCCCTATGTGGTACCTTCACGTTCAAGATTGTAGAAGCAGAGTTGCACATGTAGTGCAGAGGCATATTGGATTCATGTGCATTACACATTAGGCTGTACATTCAGATGCATATATGGTGGCTTGATTCAGTTGTGCATTCAACAGAAAGGTTGTGTAAGACAATTTATGCCAATTCTACATGCGGAGGATTGTGTACAATCTCAGTCAGCATTTCTACAGTCCTTTACAGCAGAGGTGAGAGACTTGATGGATGAGGATAGCAGAATTTCTACCCCCGAGACTCTCCAAAGCTGCCAAAAATGCCCCCTTATAAGAAAAGAAAGAAAGAAAAAGGCCAGAAATCCAATTCTACATCTTAAAAACTGGGAATAGCAAGAATAAAAGGTGACTCAACGGTCTTGGAGTCATCAAGGAAAAGCAATTCAGTATATGTTATCCCAGTAAAGTGGAAGATGGAGTCCAAGAAATGCCAAATCAACTTAGGGGCTTACATGTGACCACAAGGTGGCATTTTACCCACACCTCCTTTACAGGACTGCTGTGCCCTTCCTCAAAATAACCAGCATTATGGGGAAGGCAGTAACTCCTTGGGATGAGTAAGAAGGGGATTGCCATGATAAGGAGGGGTTTTCTTTCAAGAAGCACCATGACATGGGTCTTCTAAATTGCTTGTTCCTGCCTTAGTACTCCATTGTTTGCCCTATCACTCAGTAGAATGAATGTGACACAGATGTTAACCCCCCACCAGGCTTTATGTGTGAATGCAGACTCCAAAAAAGAAAGTGAGAATCAAAGGCTTATTGTTCAAAGGACAAAAAGAGACAACATGTCTCGGAAAGCTAAAAAAAACCCTAAGCAGAGGGAAGTGGGGAGAAAAGCCAGTCAAGCCTTGTTAACTTCAAAATGGGATGCTTCACTTTCACTGACCTCCTTTCAGCCTTGCAACATTTCCTGATGGGAGAAACCCATCCAGCTGGTGGGCCAAATGGGTACAACTACTGATAATGAAATGGGTTATGACTCTCACGTGTATCACTAAGCTTGCATACACAATACTTAATACTGTGATTCATGGTATGAAAGAAATGTTTTGGGTACATTAAAGAAGTCTTCTTTACTAGCTCTCAGCTTGAATCTGTGCACAATTCAAGCTGTTGGAATTATTTCTTTATTTATTGCATACATATCCTCTTTTTTTCCTAAGAATTTCAAGTTGATGTACACAGTTCTTATCCTCACAACTTGGTCCTCACCACAGTCCTATGAGGTAGGTTATTCTGCAAGATCGGAAGAGAGCGACTGACCCAAGATCACACACATAGAATCATGGTGGATTAGGGATATATCTTTGGTTTTCTTAGTTTCTGGTCCACACCAGGTTCTAATTTTTAACTGGTGTGACAGATTATTATGAAAATGAAAAGAGAGCTCTGAGGTCCAACAGCAGGAATACAAAATGGTAGTTTAGGGCACAGAACTAGCAACCCACTGTGCCATATTAGCCATATAATGGCCTGAATATATAAACAAAGATCTTCACTAGAGTTATTTCGTATTAGAGATTCTAAGGACAAGATTCTGATAATGTACATGCAGTTGCACTTTTTCCTGGATCATGTAACAGTGGTTAGGGAAGGCAAACATAAGCCAAAATCCTACATCTAGCACATAATCTCTCCAGCATTTCACAGATGAAAACTGTGACAAATTTGGCCAAGAAACAACAGAGTAGTCAAGATGACAACTGTAATTCATGAGGATGAACACACAAGGCTTTAACAGTTTGGTTTTGTTTAAGCTAACTGGGAAGGCTAAGATTTCGGTTCCTCTCCTCTACCCTCCCACTGAGTTACCTGAGTGCATACTACTTTTGCACTTTGAACTCTGTTTCCAACAATTGATATAAGGACAAAGGGGGAAAATAGAAGGGAGGGAGAAAGGTTGGGATATTTTAAAAAGAGATTAAAAGTGAGACAACAGAGGACCCAGATTGAGACTTGACTTGAAAGTATCTTGCAAGGACTTGAGACTTGATTTGAAACTTGAAGGTAGAGACTTGAGACTTGACTTGAGACTTGAAGTAAAAAGGCTTCAATACATAATTGCCAAGTTGTCAATAAAATTATTATAGTTTTAGCTGCTATGCTGATGACAGCCAGTGGCTTTTATATCAATGGAGTAGTGAATTTGGTTTGGATGAAAGTACAGTGGTCCCCCGGGTTATGAAAGTAATCCGTTCCGGATTACCTTTTGTAACCCAGAAGTCTTTGTAACCCGGGGGACCGCTTTGTTTGTAGCGCCGTGCGCCAAATTTAAAGGGCCGGCGCTTTTTTCTTCTTCTTAACCTGGGGTTTTTTTCGCAAGCCGGGGCCGTTTTTTCAGCCCCGGCTCTTTCATACCCCGGGGTTTTCGTACCCCGGGGGACCACTGTATTTCATTTTGAACATTAAAAGAGCTATCCAAGGTGTTGAACCTGCTTTGGGGGATAGACTTCATAAACTCAGATAGTTCCTTTACAGTTCAGATTGAACCCCATAGTAGGTTTACCTGTCCACTGACATGAAAGTTGCTAGCTACCAGGGGATCTTTCACACTAAAGAATAGTGCTATAATGCCACATTTACTACCGTGGTTTCATTCTATAGAATCTGAAATTCTCAGTTTAGGGAGGGGGTACATAGAATTCTCAGCCAAAGAGCTCTAATGCCTCAACAAACTACAGAGTCCAGAATTCCAGAGGATGAAACCATGGCAGTTAAAGTGGAAGGATAATGCTGTAACTGAATAGTGTGAATGGGTCTCAAGATTGCTCTTTTCTTTTTCCTGGTTTCTGGTTTAAGGCTCTTTTCCAGTTAATAACAACATTTGTAATGGTATTGGAAGCTGTCTCGGAACTAAATTGCTAGATTTAATTTGTATTTTTTACTGTAATAAGAAAAATCAGTTAAAAGCTGTTGTTTTATTATATATTGCACTATGTATGGTTTTATCTGTTTTTTGAATGTCACTTTTTATATCCTTTCTTTTAATAAATTTTTAAATTGTTTTAATTCTATACATTGGTTTTTATGGTTTTATGTTTCATATTTTTTATGTTTTACTGATGTTTTTAATTTGTTCTGGTTTAAATATTCAACAACCCACCTTGAGTCTGAATAAAAGATAGAAATAAGTAAAATCATCATCATCATCATCATCATCATCATCATCATCATGGCACATTATAAGTGGAGTGAAAATATTTTAAAAGTAAATATTAAATATATATTTACAGAAATACGTTCTCTGAATAATTACTCAGATTGTTGATCTAAATAGTGTATCTGGTACTTGAAAAAAAGCACAATAAAAGAGGAAAAATAAAATCAGCTACCACCACTTATCAGTTCAGACAGTTCACTTCCTTTTCTGCAGACCTGGGACCAGGTTTTGTGTACACACTACAAAATACTAGCTAAAATCCTGGAAATATCCAATACCTCTTTTCCACAATGCCTCTTGCTCTGGGAGGTGGAGGCTGCTCCATCTTGCCTGGGTACACAGGGAACCAGAGCATGTCCAAGAACATCCCCACAGCTGGTCAGTATGCAAGACAATGGAACTACACCCAAGAGCCCCCTGGTTGCTGTTGCATGGCTGCAGAGGAAGTGGTGACAAAAAATCAGCCTTCCCTTACCCACCCATGATGACATAAGTATTCTGCCAGTATGTTTACAAGATCTCAGCTATTATTGACTTTCAGAACTGCAAAGAAAATAATTCCCCTTTACACCAGCAGCCCCTCATGCACATGTAAAAGTTGTTCCAAAGAGCTTACAAATTATCCACAATCTGTTGTTGTGCAACATGGAAGACTGCAGAGCAAGCAAGGAAGAAGAAACTTCTTCAACATCAGCCAGGATTGGATGTAGACCATAGTTTTCCCATTGGCATTATTATTATTAATTTTCCATGGGTATTAATAATACCCATGTCTCCTCATCCATTTATTGCCATGGCTCACCTCCTTTTTCCATAAATTATAAAAAAGAAATGAATTCCTTATTTGTGGATTATTAAAAAGGGAAAAATTGAACACTTCTCATTTGTGGATTACAAATCTGATACATCTTTGCTGATTACAATTTTGAACTTAGTAACCAATTTGTAGACAACTGACTTTGAATGGTTTAAGGGCTGGATAATAAAAGGAAGGTACAACAAAGAGAAGTGAGACTTTTCATCCTAACCAAGGAAGAAGTGAGGTAAAGACAGTACAGACTGACTCTATCAACAGACCTTATCTGATTTACTTTACAAACAACTCAATAATTAATGTGGTACATAATACTGTAAGATTCAATTAATTTGGACAATTTAATTTAATTAATTTGGACAAGTAGATTTAATTAATTGGGTTACGAAAAAGGAGAATCTGTGGGGGTTATTATGAACTCTGGTGTGGTAGGAAATTGCTTTGAAGAAACAAGTGATTTTTTGGTTGTTTAAAGCAATTGGTTATATATTTTGTAAATTAAATAATTGTAAATAATTAAGTAAGTGGCTTTGAAAATTTTGAATAAACTAAAATAGCAGGATAATATCAATGTTTTAAAAATTATTTGACATAATTCTGGTATTTTGATAGTTATATAAGCACATATAGAAAGACATAGAAAGAAATTAGAAAATAAGAACTTAAATAATTGAAGCACTGAAACTGTTTTAAATAGAAGCTGTATAGATTTCATTGAAATATAAACCCATACACTTGCAAGTAGAGAGATAACTCATCCCCATTCGCCATTGGGGCAGGGGAGGTTTAGGGTTTGATTTTATTGTAAGTTGTGTATTTTATTGTTGTAACCCGCCCGGATTCTTTGTGTTTGGGTGGGCTAGAAATAAATTATTATTATTATTATTATTATTATTATCATCATCATCATCATCAACAGTACAGAATATCACTAACCTGAATTGCTTAGATTACCATATTTGTATAAACTAAACTTTTTGCTGTACTGATCAGAAAAGATAAGAAATAGTGATATGAAATAGATTAAATGTTTGAATTAATTGTTGATTAATTTGTTATTTAACTAATTAATTAATTATTAATTAATTGTTGTCAAGAACTTAAAAGGGGATTGAGTACTGAATATTGATCATTGAATATTGAATTGGTTATAAGGAGAAATGTTCCAGGAATTATATAATTATCAAAATTTGACTCAATTAAGAAAGAGAAAAAGAAGGAAAAAGAAGGAAAAAGAAAAAAGAAAAAAAGGAAATGGAAAGAAAGGAGAAGAAGGCAGGAGAGAGAGGGAAAAAAGGAGAAAAGGGAAGAGAGGAAAGAAAAAAGAAGAAGAAGAAGAAGCTAAAATATTTTTAATAACCAGAAATCAATCAAGATAAATTAAAATTTAAATTAAATATCAAATATCACTTTACTCAAAAGCAGAAAAGACTAATTTATCTCACACAGGAATTAGATATAGAAAGCAGACTATCTAAATTCTTAAAACAATCTGTACTAACTGATATAAGACAAAAATGTCAATGGACACAAGAAGTACAGCTAAATCCAAAACTCAGATACAGATACAAATGATGCCAAGACCATCCTTAGACTCAAGTTCAAATTCAAAATCAGGGGAACTAAAGATTGTGCAAAAAATGCCACAAAAAAATCTGGTAGGAAGTTAAGGAATCAACACAAGAAATAAGACAAGACTTTAAGAGGGAGATCGATAACCAGAAAATGACAGTAATGTTTCTCACAGAAGACATGAAAGAAGTTTTTTAAAAAAAGTACAAGCATTACAAGCTAAAACAGCTGAGTTAGATAAACTGTCTAAACAAACATTAACTGAACAAAAATGAGAAAAAGAAGCAGAAAAGAAAAAGAGAGAAGTCAGGGTAAGGAAAAAATGCTTGTAAATAAGAGGTCTGGAAAAAAAAGTGATGAAAATCTTTATGGTATTATAATACAGAAACTTGCAGATCCAACAGAGTTATCAAAAGACTACATGGATGCTGAAATAGAATAATGTTTGAATTTCATCTATGGAAGCAAAGAAAAGGAAGCTCCCCCAAGACATCGTGGTCTACTTTACTAGGGAAAGAATGCAAAACCAGATTATCCAAGACAACTATGGTTAAAAAAATGAAGACTCTGAAATTAAATTATTTAAGGATGTCATATTGGAAATACTAAAACAAAGAAGAGAATATAATTTTTGAGTAGATATATACAGATGAAAGGAACAAGGTACAGATAGGAGACAAAAGGAAATATATCCTTAACATGGCAAAATAGAAATTACAGATTAAATACTATAGAAAAAGCCAGGGTATTTTTTGACAGACTGAGACAAGCTGAAGAGAAAAAACAAAAGAAAAAAGAAACAGAAGATCCAAGGAAACAAATTTTAAGAAGAGACAAAAGAAAACAGGAAATCAAAAAGGATGGAAGTAATTATGGAATTAACTTTGATCAAGAAAAAAAGAAAGAACAATCAACACAAGAAAGAGATCTAACTTAAAACCAGATTCAGATATCCTCAGAAGAGATTAGTAAAAACAGCATTAAAGGGGGCACTCACAATTCAAACAGATTCAGAAGAAGGTGAAAACAAATCAAGAGAAGAGACAGAAGAAATGTGAGAAGGCATAAATACCAAAATTTCTAAGACAATGTTAAGAAACAAAAATGAAAATTCTATCTTGGAATGTCTGTGGGATGAACTCCTCTCATAAAAGGAAACAGATCTTTCACATTCTAGAAAAAAACAAGTAGATATAAAATGTATTCAAGAAACTCATATTCGAAACCAAGATATAAAATATTTGAGAAACCCCAAATTAGGACAAAGTTTCATCTCAGCCAGATCCAATAAGAAAAGTGGAACAGCCCTCTATGTATCTAATTGCATCCCAGCCAAAGAAGTTTATTATTAAAAAATACATTGCGATAGAAATCAACTATGAAAATAGTAAAAATTTCCTAGTTGGAATTTATGGCCCATAGACAAACAAGGCACAATTTTATAAGAAACTAATGAAACTGATTCAGAAATCATAATAATAATAATAATAATAATAATAATAATAATTTATAACCCGCCCCTCTGAATGAACAATTGGGGTGGGGTACAACATTTTAAAAACAGGTACAGTTAAAATATTACTACCCGATATGAACATTTTGTTATAATGGGGGATTGGAATGGGGTAGTAAACCCTTTAAGTGATAGGAAAGCTCCTATGAGAAGAATAAAAGAAAATCAAGGGAAACTACTCCAAAATTGTTTTATAGGGTACAAAATCTAGTGTTAATTGTCTCTTGGAGACAGAAAAATGAGAACACTAAAAATTTTACTTTTTATTCAGAACCACATAACTCTCATTCAAGAATTAATATGTTCTTAATCTCAAAAGAAATATGCACAGATATAAAAAATGTTGATATTCTTACAAAGAAGATTTTGGACCATAACCCAGTAGTGCTGGAACTTAAAAAATCACAGAAGGATCTCTTGTGAAGACTGAACGAACATTTATACAATAAAAGAGGCTAAGAAACAACTCAAACTTTAATTCTGAGAAAATATAAACAGAGGGGCTGAACAGATTACCTCTAAGGGGTGACCTGCAGATGTTCCTTTCAGTGCCAGACTGATGCTGTGGCGACTACATGCCATGGTTCTAAATCTGGCCTTTCCATGGTGCAAAAAGGAGCCGCAAAAAGTGGATCCTTTTTGCACTGCAGAAAAGTTGCCATAACCACTGGCTCTGCAGGGTTTTGTTTTGTTTTTTTGTTTTTTTGTTTTTTGGTGCTTCTGTGGCACTGCCGCATCTGGATGCAACACCAGAGGAGTGCTGTGACACTGCCCGCCATGTGATGGGGCACGTAGTGTCCCAACGGCATGGGGGGCAGAGTCAGGGCATGCGTCGTGCAGACACCACGTCCCCACTCCTCCCTGATGTGGCCTTTATCGCCTGTTTGTTGAGGCTGTTACTGCATAGCAGAATGAGGTTGGACTAGATGGCTCTTGTGGTTTCTTCCAACTCTATAATTCTACTGCACCCATGTCCCTTTATAACTTCCCAATGAACATCTGGTTGATCACTCATAGTAGCAGAAAACTGAATGAGACAGGCCTTTGGTTTGATCCAGCAGTTCCCCTATGTTCTTAAACCTCCTTAGTCTGTCTTCTTACATAGAATACATAGAAGAGACCACAGTGGAACAATCTGTTCCCAGACCTCTCAAAATCTCAAAAGTGGCTTGGATCACTCCTGAACTGGATCACTGTCAAAACAGAGAGCCTATGTAAATGCTGATGACACAAAAGCCTAAATGGGGAAGGATGACAAATCAAGATTGACTCTTTGCTAATCAGTATCCCAACCTCAGCATGGATTAAAACACTCTTTCTAAAGCTATTAAAATTTGCCCCAGCTGGCACTATCCAATTGACTTCAGGATGATTAAACTTGCTCAAAAGTGCATTCTGACGAGCTTGCATATTAGATGCCCTGCTTGGTAAGGAATAAGGATTTTATTACTCTTTATCTCGGTTTTCTCCTTGACTCCAATACCTCTCAACAGAGCCCAACTAAATATTGGTTAATACCTGATTAAAGGCCAATGACAACAAGAAGCTGGGTGAGTGCAAAATCAACAGAGAAGGAAAACCCAACAAGTTGTGTGGTTGTGAAAGACTATGGCAAAGTCTTTCACAAATTGATGCACCTTTATTTCTTCTCTTAAGATCTTCCTTCTACTCCAAACATATTGCTATGTTGCACCATCTGTTAACCTTCACATAAAAACAATAGGAAATGTATCATGTATCATATTCCTGTAGATACTAATTGTAAAAAGTGATCCAATTCAGGAGTGATCCAAGCCACTTTTGAGATTTTGAGAGGTCTGGGAACAGATTGTTCCATTGTGGTCTCTTCTCCTTTTTCTTCTCCCCCAGAATATCTCAAAGTTGATGATGAATCAAATTTAGGATTGGAAAAATCACAAATACTGAACAAACTTACAAATGGGGAAAAAGGAAAAACGGAAAGAAGGAAAATTGACAGATTTGTTAATCCCTCAATTCTTTCCATCTTGTTCTGATCAACAGAGCTGTCACTTCTGGTTACTGCATATCAGTCTTCAGGTTCAAACTACTGACCTCAGGAACCAGTCCTCGGAACAATAACAGAAGAAAAAAAAAATCAGTGGAACAGAAGCAAATAGCTTCTAGTTGCAGTAAAGTTGTCTTACTTTAACTTCAAAGAGACCATCATCTGACCCAACTAGAAAGGTTGTTATGTTGTATATATATATATTAAAAAAAACCCCAGCAGAGATTAACATATTTCTGGTTTGTGAGCCATGGATCCTGCTTAATCTTTCCCTTGGTAAGTCCTCACAGGTAAACTGGAAGAGTAAAAGAGTTACAAATCTCAAAATACCCGTTGGAATATAATGTTTATCATTGCTGATGCACCCTCCCTGCACTTCTATATGTGAGGATCAGAGCCAAAGGATCTGGAATAGTCTATGATGCATATTTTGCTTCTTTTTTTTCCACCTGAACCTCCCATCACCATTCAAAAATTAAGCAATTAAAGGCAGTAGCATCAACAACAACACAGTCCTATGTACAAGGGACTTACTCCTGAATAACTGACAGAGGAATTCTGCCTGAATTGTTTTATTTCTTCTTGTGAGTTTCCTTGGAAATTCTGCTATAAGAAGGCTATAAAATATTTTAATGGACAAGTAAAACAACTACCAAGATAACCAGCTGTTAGGAACAGCAAACACATGTGCAGAGTGAGTCTCTAAACACATTTCCACAAGTAAGCATAGGACCAAGCTAGACAATGCAGTCTAACACTCTACTAAAGGTAAAATACATCAGTCTGTACTAGCACCAGTTGTCTCATTCTACCTATTTCAAACTAGCTTGCTTTTTCCAGTTAGTTGAACAATTGCTTGAACTGCTCCTTGGACACTTAGAGATTTATAGTTGCTTGTTCTTGAGAGTTAGAGAGATAATTGCTTGGCATCTTGTATTTAACTCATTGCTTAATGAGTTAAATACACTCATCCACTCTTGTTAGACTCACTATTGCTCTACAAATGCAAGAGGTCTTTCCTTGGCATCCATCCACTCTGGGTCAAGTGGGGAGAGTCTGCATTGCCTATGATTTCCCTTAATTGGTTAGGTTGTGGGAAGGGGCCATCACTGCTACTCAAAGTGGTGGTCCCTGGACCAGTCACTGGCTACCATTCCCTCGCAATTTTCTAGGACAGAAAGGGGAACAATTTTTGCTAAAGGGCAAAAATTTAGTGCTAGTCCCAGGCCCCTTGGAAAAAATATTTCTTGGTCCCCCACATCAGATAGCCTGAGAAGCACTGTAAAAGTTATCTGTCTATCTGAATATTTATACCCTGGCTGCTCTACTTCCCACAAAGGCTATAGGAGTGGCTGGTCATATAGAGGGACAGTCTCTCACCAGCCACTAGTTTCAAGGCAAAAGAGAACTGTGCCTGGTTGCTCTTTTCTGCCTCAGAGGCTAGAGCACTGATAGCTGGAACATGGAAGGATCTCACTATCTGCTAGAGAAAAGACACTAGGTACTCTTTCCTCCCACTGAGGAGTAGTGGCAGACAGAAATCTGCAGAAAAAGACTTGTATAAGTCACCTGGGCCAAGGCATGTTGAGCTGTGCCTGGCTGCTCTTTTCTTCCTTGCAGACTAATTTCACTATTACTTTCATAGTACTCAAATTGTTACCAGCTTCTGTTGGATGGTGATGATGGTGATGATTATGATGACTGATGTACTGCAACATGTCCTGTGTTCACTGTTTTCTAAAAACATATATGAAATTAGTCACAATTAATACTGGTGTGCCAACTAATGTTGGAGAAAAAATGGGCCTGGCTCATACACTTGCAAGTAGAGAGAGAACTCATCCCCATTCAACATTGGTGCGGGGGAGGTTTAGGGTTTGTTTGTTTTTGTTTGTTTGTTTGTTTGTTTGTTTTTGGTAACTTGTGTATTTTATTGTTGTAACCCGCCCGGAGGGCACCATAGCCATGTTGCTGCAACTTGGCAGTGTGCCTTTGGCACTGCATTGTATGGACACAGTGCCAGAGGAGGACCATGATGCTGCACACCATGTGGAGCAGCACATGACATCATGGTGCCCCAAGGTGGAATCATATGGATATGACTCCACCTCCAGGCCTGACTTAATGGCTGGTATGAACAGAGCCTTAGATGGATTTCTTGTTGAATGCTGGCAAAGGGAAAGGATCCGTTGCCATGCTTGAACACAGCAGTCCAACTCTAGTGAGTGGGTGGGTGGGTGGGTGGAGGGGCTGGGCAGTGTGTTTAGTTCTGTCATCCAACAGAGAAATAGCCTGTGAGGTCTGAAGGATACAGCCAGAGGAATGCAAATTTCTGTCCCTCCATATGTGTCACCTAAGGCAGTTGCCTCAATCTGCCTAATAAAAGAACTGATCTTCTATTCAAAAGAACTAAGCAACAGCTGGAAGCCAGACAAAAAGGTGCAGAATGACAACTTATTCTCAAATGTTTAAATATACTTAACAGTATATGTTCACCTTCATCCCTTACTGCCTTTTCTGGGGCTGGTCTGTTGTGTTTACTTTTACTAGTGCTGATTAGATTATTGGCTAATTGGAGCCAGGGACTATTCTCTGTTTTTCTTATGAAACTCTAAAAACTGTATAAATGTGACAGTATAATGTTGGTGCTGGTGATAATGGAGTCTACAAAAGCAGTATTACAACCTTTCCAACATGCTCCAAGGTAACTTCATTTTATTTAAGTAGAACAATTGTCAAAAGAATGTATCACTGCACAGCAGATTAACAATGCAGCCACTGTATTCAGAGAAAAGAATCCCTTTAAAGGAAACCCCAGAATTGTCAGAGAATGTATTCACAAAACCTAACAAATGTAACTTGGTAGCTGCCAGAGTAAAAGGAAGGGAGCAATTTTGTTCTGTTATGTGGGAAAGGAATGTCACTCTTAAGTGATTTCCTGGCTAAATTAAGTTCACATTCCAGAGATGTCCATTTACAAAGAATTAAGCTGTCAAATGTATCTTGAACTGAATGAGTTCAAGTTTTTATTTAGAGAACAGCATCCTTTACATGTGTAACAGAGGAACCGCACATGTTGGGTGGATAATGTCGGGGTAAACATTGGATGAAATGTCAGCTTAGGGCAGGTTGCAAAAAGATATCTGAGCTGGAATTTTTAACTCTTTATGGGGAGGATTTATTTGACTGTGGCTGCAATGTTGAACTCCAAAGGATGTGAGATACAAAATTGTTTAAACTGGTATACTGGACTTATTTTGTGGAACACACTATTATTCAGGATTAACAGAACTCTGATACTGCTCTATTAAGAACTGTAGGTACATATATGAAGGTGCTGTCCTCCATCTCTAAAATGAGTAGGGGATGAGGGTGGGCACATGTGTTCCATCACACCTGGCTGACACATCATATTAATGAAAACACATTATATTAGCAAGACATGCTTGCAAAAGACATACAAAAATGAGAATATATGTGGGAATATGTTGGAAAATGATGTGGGCCAAAGTGAACTTTGGGGGGGGGGGGGCTTCTGTTTTTTTTTTCAAAAGGGGGGATAGCTCAGAACAGGGAAGACTCACAGGGAATCTTTCTATCTGACTATATAGCAGGGCCCTCAGCTGAAGTAGAGGAATAAGCAAACTTTCAGCCTTCAGTCTGCTTCTGAACTCTGCCCACTATTAGTTCTTTCCTCTTCATAGAAATATAATTTTAGTTTGGCCAAAGAGCTGAGTATTGATAGCCACCAAGAAGACCATTCCTGTGCCCACATCCTGTGATGATGGTGTGATTGAGTTAAAGCCTCCCTCCAAAGATCAGATAGTGTGCTCAGGTAAGCTCATATGGGAAGATCTTTCAGATAACCTGGACCCAAGCCACATAGGGCTTCATAGGTCACAACCAGCACTTTGAACTGTGTCCAGAAAAAAAAACTAGTAGCTAGTGAAGTTGTTGCAATAATTTATATGCTTTTTTAAAGGGGTTAAACTGGAGTTACTCAAAGCAGGTTGCACCTTTCTAAACTGGGAGAGGACAGTCACATTTCAAAATTTGTCCATTCTGCTGACACTTCATATTATAAACTTCATCTGGTAGCAGTGTCCAACAAGATTTTAGGCAAAGATCTTTTCTAAGCAGCCTGCCTGAGATGCTTTTAACTGAGATCTTAGGGGATGAAAGAAAAGCTGGTACTTTGCTAGCTACAGAGTCTTGTAATCTGTCCTCTTCCTTCCCCTGTCCATGTATTTATGTGCTATAAGACTGGCAATTAGTATGGATGGACATACAAAAGGTCATTTGGAAGTAGGGGGAAAAGAAGACAACTGCACACTGGGTTAAAGTTACAGCATTGGGAGAAAGTCAGAAGGCCAGCTGCTCCAGGGCCAGAGCTCATGGCAAATGTCAGATTTACCCATAAGGCTGACTTTTCATATTTTTGTAGAATAAATATTTAGCCTGACAGAGAAGGCTAAATATCTCATGAAACTACAAATTCCAGAATTCCATAGTAATGACCTATGGCAGTTAAAGCAGTGTCAAACTGCATTAATGCTGTAGTGTAGATGCAGCCCTAGTAAATTCCTGATTACATTACAGTGATATACCCTTTGTGGGACAGTTCTTGAAGATAGCTTGCAGCTGCAGCTAATGCAACATGCAGCAGCTAGATTACCAGCTAGAATCTCAGTGTGAAGCACATGACACCAGTTTGGCAAGAATTGCACTGGCTACCAATACACTTCCTGTCTGAAATTAATAGCCTGAGACTTAAAGTTATCTTCCTATATATATCTGGTTCAGGACTGAAAGCAGTTGGATCAGCAGGAGCAATATATCCTATATGGATATGGAAGAGGGCTTTCTCTGCTATGATGCCACAATTGTGCAACATCTTCACATTGAAGGTCTGATTAGCAGACTCAAATATAACACCATTAAAGTACAACTTTTTATTAAAGCTTTTGGATTCTAATGGTTTTATTCAAATCTGCAGAACATAGTTTTGTACACTGTTCTAATTTTTGTCATTCTTAAATTGTTTAATAATGGTCCTAGACAGTTTCAATTACATTCAGCCCTCCGCATTTCTGGCTTTGGCTTTTGAGGATTTGATTATTCAAATATTTGATTAACATCTCTAGTTCCTCCATCACAATTATATGGGCAACATCTGCCAGATGTCATTCTGGAGAACCTAGAGATTGCCACTTCTCCTCCAGCACAACACTAATGTCAGCTTCTGGCAGATGTTGACCATGGAGGTGCACTGGAGGACCTAGAGATTTCTAGACACATGTTCTGTCAAGTAGAAAAAAATAGTGTTTTGTTTTGTTTTTATTTATGGTTTTCCCACTTTCACAGCGGTCTCCTAACCCAAGCGAATGTGGAGAGCCCCACTGTACTTTTTACAGTCTTAAAATTTTAAATGTTTTACACTTTTCAAAAAGGATTTTGATGTACACTGTCCTGATATCCTTGGATATCACAGATATAAATATTTATTTTAAAAGTAAATTAGATAATAAATAGGTATAATGAGTCTGAATTTCATTTCATTATGTGCAAATTTAGAACACCAAGATCTTCACTGGGGCAAAAGAAAAACATAATGCAAATGATTTGTTTGTTATATTCATATCCCTTTCTTCCAGTAAGCTTAAAACAGCATACATCATCATTTCATCCTTACAAAAGCCCTTTGAGGTAGGTGAGTGGCTGATAGTTCCATGGCTCACTGGTGATTAGAACACAGAATTTTTATGCAGAAACTTTTATGCAGAACCTCTGAGCATCTTGGCAAGTTGATATATTTCACCCACAATGAAGAAATACAATGACAGAAGGCAGAACAACTGTTCCACATGGTATGTACTTGAAAATGTCCACACTGTCACCTCTTGAGAATGGAGATTATGTGATGCTTCAGGCACAGAAGTGCAGATGGCATCACTGAAAGACCAGTTCAACATATCCCAGACAAAACAGGTCCCTTGAGCTAAAGAGGATCAATAAATCCTTTCAAGCAGATGAGAAACAGCAGGAGCACTTTCCTGGTTGAATCACTCATTAGGTGGAATCTCACCTTAAAAGCACCACAAAAACTGCCACCAATTAAGTTGCCAAACCTTCAGTCATATGCCAAAGAATCAGTCATTGACCAGTGGCTATAGGTCAAGAATTTCAGAGCAGCCCTGGATTTAACATGGGTCAATCAACTCAACCCCCTTTCTCTTGGTGAGTTCATTTAAGGAGGAGCTGAGAACATGTCTTTTGGGCAAACTAGCCTTCCAAACAATTTATCACAACAAGGACTTCATTTTGAGCAAAGTTGAAAAGTTTTCTGAAGAGGCTGAGAGGCAGTTTGCAGATTCAGTGTGCTGCTTCTTGACAGATACCATACCCACCACTGTCCCTTCTGTGGCCTGCAAAGATGCTAGGTAAAGTTTTGGGTAATACATTGGTAGGAAAAAAATAACAGGGAAAGCAGAGGCGAGAGGACAACAGATATAAAGTAGCAAGGAAGCAAGGAGTTGCCCACAACAGGCAACAACCACAGTGAGACAGTGTGAGGGCTGAGCAATTGGAAGCTGTTAAGAGACAGCAATTAGGTCACACCAAGGCCTCAGAGCTAGGAGGCAAAGCCAGGGGTCAATTCTAAGTGAAAACCAAAGAGAATAAAGCAAAAACCAAACCATAACATTTTTCACAACCTCGCCATATGGAGCAGCTATAAACAATGCTAGAAGTCCCTGCTTGTAGTCCTTATGATCCCTTAGACATAGTTTGCAGGAACTAATTATTCTGAATTACAAAAAAAAGTGTTGATGGCTTTTCAACCTGGAAACATTTTCATAAAACAGAATCCTAGTTTTGAAGGTTGTGCTCCAGTACTTTTCAGCTGCCTTTAGGAATAACTTTGGTCATCTCAGACATGAGCTTACATAAGGAAAATGGAAATCTATTAACAGTAGATTGTTCAGAAGAAGTTTCAGGTCCTGTACAATAAAGGGTCCAAAGCTGTAGTCTTTCTATGGCCTTTCCATGACCTTGAGGGAGAGAAAAGCAAGCCAGCTTCAACAGGCCTTGCCTGGAAGCAAGAAGAGCCCTCCCTCCATCCACCATCTTGAGGGAGAGAAAGGTAAGCCAGCTTCAACAGGCCTTGCCTGGAAGCAAGAAGATCCCTCCCTCCATCCACCATTGTGAAGGAGAAAAATGCAAGCCAGCTCCAACAGGCCTTGCCTGAAAGCAAGAAGAGCCCTCATATTGAGGGAGAGAAGGGCAAGCCAGCTCCAAGAAGTCTGGCATAAAAAGAAGAAGAGAGCTCCCTGCAGTCCATCTGCCTTGGTCCAGGCCTCAGAGGGAGAGAAGATCTGCTGGACTTTCCCCCTTCCCCACCACCTCTCCCTTCTCCTTTTGTGTCGTGTCTTTTTAGATTGTAAGCCTGAGGGCAGGGAAATGTCTAATTAACAAATTGTAAGCTGCTCTGATAGCCTTTATGGCTGAAGGGCGGAGTATAAATAAAATGTTGTTGTTGTTGTTTCAAATTTTACTTTTTGATCAGAGCTCCCACAATGCCAGCCAGTGTGGCTGCTGTGTGGGACTGCATTTTAAAGTTTGGTTCTAGGAGGGAGGGACAGATTTCAATAATCTCATTGTCATATTCTAATAATTTCCACATAAAATATGCCTTGGTAGTGTCAGACCCTACATGAGTGAGAAACCTATTAAGATGACCCACCCCCAGAGATTTATTAATCTGGATTCTTGAATGCTGTAGACTTTCCAGCTAAGCAGGCTGGTGATACAACAGAGGCCTTGCTCACATTGTGGAAAGCCATCAATACAAACATCCCCAAGTGTCCAATCCAGTGTTATAGAGGCTCTAATTTCCAGCTGATTCCATGGTTTAGAGAAGATATGCAGGCACTCTCCAGTCTCCTTTCATTCCTGGATTTCTGGAGCACTGACATGGCACAAGTAGAATACACACAACCAAACAAATGCCTTCATGTTGAGCCACAGAGTCTTGGAACCAGATGGGAATGGGTAGAGGTGGATATTCATGGTTTAAAGACACTTCACATACAAATTTTATACTTCTTGAGCTCTATTTACTCTGAAATTTTTTCCTCACCTGATAGACACAGAGAAGGATAGTAATTCTTTGTCAACAATAGATAACACCAATCAAAGAATGCCCTCCCTATCAAATTGTGACTGGTGCTTGCCTTATTTCATCACCAAATGGCTTCTGTGATGGTTGTGAGGGGAGAAGGAGCAGAATCATGCCCACTATCACCATGTGACTGCCAGAGAAAACAAATTGCAGTCGAAGGGACCTAGCACACAAAAGCATTAATAGAATGGCAGAGAGGAGACCCTATTGATAGGCTTTCCCCATCAATGAAAAGGTACACTACAGTAATGCACAGAATGCAAGGCAGCAGCAGGACAAACACAAGAGTGTGTGAACCTCATGTAGTAAAGCCCCAAGTCATAGGTTTGTGGTACAATTCCTAGTCTTCTCCTACTTAACACATTGTCACCTCATCGCTCACAACAGAAAACAAAACAGAAACACAAGCCAATATTTAAACTATACCATATTTTTCCTGTGTCATTGTGTGAAGCCGCAACCCTGCAACCTTAGAAATATCTTACAGAACCTCTGGAAAAAGAGATAAGTTATACATTCCTATAGTATAACTGCAATTAAATTTAGTTATACCTTTATTGTGGGAGAAAGAAATCAATTTCAAATAACTAGTTATTCATACTTAATTTATTCTGAACTCTTCTCTCCCCCTTCCCCACCCCCACCCCATGCTCGGTAAAATAGAAAGCTGTTGGAAAAGAAGGATACCACACTACAAGTGGATCGATTCAACCAAGAAAGTTGCAGTTCTGACTTTGCAAGACCTGAGAAGTGCAATTAATGAAGTGCAATTAAGGATCTTGGAGGCCCCACATTCATAGGGCTGCTGTAAGTACAAGTTGACTTGTACTTACAAATAAGTAATTTTACAAATTTGTACTTACAAATAAGCAAATAGCAACAATGACAACTGCATTTGGGTCTTACTGATAAAAATTTGGTTTTGATTTACTATTGCTGACTTCATATTGCATCTTAGGTTATTGTTGTTTTAGGCTGAATTATTTTTATTTATTGACAATATCTCAACCAGAGTTCTATAGATACTCATTTAAACAACCAATTAAAAATAAATAATATAGAATCTGGCCTTTACAAATAAGATATATAGCATTGGACACCCTTTATGTAAAGTACAGAGTCAGTCTGCCAAGAGGGAGAGCTAGAAAGGGAAAAGACGTAAGCAACCAGAGCATGAGAATGAAGACAGCATCAACTTCCCAGCTGCCCTTCGTTGTCCAGAAAACACTCTTACTACATATTTTCATAACGCTGTATATTTTCCTTTTTATGAGTTCCATGTATAAATGTTTATGTGCTGTGAATTAAATCATATACTAAAAAAGGGCAAAGGATGAAATGGAAAAGTGACTAAATATAACGATGGATGAATCGCTCATTACTCAGTCTCTGAGATGGCAGATCCTGGCAAAGCATTCCCTGCTAGTTAAATTTTCTTCTGGAAAATTTGCCAGGTTACTTTTAAAATAAAAGTAATATCATCATCTTGAATTACTTCAGAGTGTTCTATGACATCAACCAACAAATTAAATAATAGCCTGTATTACAAATGTTTCACCATTTGTAGAACATCTTTGTGATAGTTTAGCCTTTTGACACTTGACTGTCCATTCTAGCAAAGAAAATGAAAGTTAGGTAATGATGGCACATTTCATCTCCTTTTGTTTGCATAGCCAGTTTTTCAAGGTGGCCAATGGAGTTAAGACTTCCTCTGAAAAACACACAATGAGTAATGCCTTTGTGTTTGCAGCCATCTCTGTTAAACATTCCATTTTGTTTAACTGTCTTGGGAGGAGATTTAGAGCTGTATCATTAACCAGTTACATATTTTTACAAGATAATATTAGTGCAGAGAAGACAGCTCAACCAAACAAAAATAACATGGTAAGGAATGTAAATTCTTACTTATTTCATTCTCACAAGTAAGTATGACAAATTTCAGGCTTTGAAATTTCTGCATGAGATAGTGGCCTGATACAGATAGCCCAAAAGGGCCGTCCCCGCACCATAAGTAGGGTTGAGGAGAGCGCAGCATCCACACACTCCCCAGCCCTAACTCGTATGGATGGCGACATTTTGAAATCGCACCATCCATACAAGTGCGCGATGATGGCATCATGGCATGGACCAGCGGGCACCTGAAATCACAGCACTGCTGGAGGGCACCTAGGGCACCCTTTCCAAAATGGTGCTCCTTTCACAGAAGCGCTTAGTTCCCGCGGCAACCAGATTGTAGAACATCTTTGTGATAGTTTAGCCTATCACAAGGTGACCCCTTTCTCCCATGGCTCCGCTGGTCAAGGTGTCCTTGGGGCATGAAGCCCCAAGGACAGCCCTTTCCAGGCTGTGGGGAAGTGGCATTTTGCCGCTTCTCTGAGGCCTGGAAAAGTGGCGGATTGGGGCCTCTGGGGCTGCTGGTGAGGCTGCCCTGGCCTCACTCTGGCACTGAAATGGGCATCCACAGACCACCATTTTTGACCAGTCTGTAAAGCCCCTATGAGAGGATTTCCAGAAATGTTTGTGAACATTTTCTAAAACCTTGTTTGAATAAAAACCTATTGTTTTCTGTACAAAAATAATGGGGGGGGGGGGAGTAACACATTTGCTTAAAATGCAATGCCTGTAGAAAAACATGGGGGTACTAAAAAAAATTCTACCCAAACCAGGTTTTTTTGTGCATAACTCGCCAACACCTAAAAAAGGAGATGAGCAGAAGTTTGGTTGTTTTTTTCCACTCAAGGGGAAAAAATATATTCTGAAGGTTGGATCATTTTTTTTCAGTGAGAGTCTTTTGATCTGTCTAAATACCTTTTCTTTTTACCAAGATTTAGTGGATTGAATCACTTGCTAAACAATTACATAGGTCCTGGTCTGCACCACTGTCTAAAACCCATCCTCTCCCTTAGACCAGTACCATACCAGAGGAGAAGGCAAAGCCAAATGTCCAAGGTTCAGATCTTCTATAAACCTTCAAAGCCCTCCAGTGACAGGTCTCTTTGTCCCTAACCATTGTTCATACACTTCCATCACTCAGCAGTTTGAAGGTCTCCTCCTTCCTTAAAAGATATGGTCTAGTCTTCCTTATGGTCTATCCCTCAATACCCATGTGATACTGTCTCTCTTGGGTTTCTTAAAATCCCCCAGCAGTTTCCCCATCAAAATGGGGAAGCATGAGGAAAGTTTGATCTATTAGTAGACACTACCTCAGAGTACCTTGTGAGTTGAAGCTGCAGTGCAGCAGTATCTTCTTTGCCACTTCTCATATGTTTCCTGATCAGCTAAGTGATGCTTTGAATTTTATATCAAAGGTAGGAGATATATAGGTAGGAGATATATAGGTCTAATGGTTTTAATTTATAGGAGGGCAGATTTAAACTGAACATGAAAAGGAACTTCTTGATACTCAGAGCCATTTGGCAATGGAATCAATTGCCTACAGAGGTGGTGGAGTCTCCTTCAAAAAGAGGCTGGGATGCTTTAGCTGAAGATCCTGCATTGAGCAGGGGGTTGGACTCAGTGGCCCATGAGGTCCCTTCCAATTCTATAATTCTATGTAGATTTTTGGGAGTCCCATTTAGACCTTGGGTCAACTACTTCCTCCAAACCCATCAAGCATTTAGTATGCCTCATAAATTTTTCAACAACAACAACAACAACCCAACACAATGCATTTTTAGCTGAAAATTCCATATTTGGTCTTTTTCATAAAAATGCTTTCATGGGACACCCTGAAATAGCTCCCTCCAAGTCCCAGACATGCCCTTGAAAGCAAGTGGAATGACATAATGTCACTTCCAGTCACTCAGAATCGCTACTGTGACAATGTGGTTATTTCCACCTAGGATCAGCAGTTTCCAGAATATCCTTCTGATCCCCAGGACATCCACCCATATAAGTAGGCCTCCTATTAAGTTTTTAAAAGGAAAAACTGGGTTCATCAATTTACTGACAAATGATGGTGCCATTCACTATTATGTAATGGCAGAGGAACTCAGTGATGTCTGAGTGTCTTCCCATTCTTTGGAAATTAAATGAAAGATTTTAAAACAGTTGGAAAGAATTGCTCTGGCTCTTTCCAATAGTGGAAAGACAAGCAAAGCTTTGTGTCCCTGTGCAATAATATGGGGTGGGAAATTTTCCACTGCTACATTTTTCCATGGAGATTTTTCCTTTTCTAAAAACACATTGTTCATTAAAATTAAATAGCAACATCGTGAATGAATAAACTAAAATGTCAAATTAGGCAATTTCAAAGTTCACATTAACTTTTTCAGTTGACTTTGATTACAGCATGGACACAACACTGATTGCACAACACATTGGGCTTGATCAATTGTTATGTTAACAGTTTTCAATGCTTTCTTCCACCACCACACACCATCCCAATATTTAAACCAGGAGTAGACAAAACATGGCCCTTGAACTCCATATTTGTAGTACCTAAGCCTCCCACAAGTTTTTCAAATCCCTCCAACCCCCACCCCATTTTTTTTTAAAAAAAGAAAATGGCACAATGTTCAGGCAATTTTCCACCATACATGTGAAAACACAGGAAATACCTTCTTTTTCCTACATTGTACTTCTCAAAATGGAAAAATGGAATGGTGCAACATATTCAGGAATCTGAGAGGAATTACAGAAGAAAACAGAGATATTTAGTTTGCTGTGGGGTTTGGCAGCCCATGGGGAGACTGGGGGGAAATTATCCCCTTCCCCTTCCATGTAGTTACCTATCCGTCATTTTAAACAATGTAATAAAATATAAGATACTGTTTTGAAGTTTCTTAAAATGTTTACAGGTGTTTTTGTGAAATAATGACTGGAATTCTTTTATCTTACCTAGAGTAGACCCACAGAATAATTGTTGAATGTCAACAAGTAAGTAAATCCAATGGATTCAATGGATTTGTTCTACTTGGAATTGACAATAAGATTTGGGCCAAGATCAAAGTCAGGCCTTTGGATAAAATGTAGCCCTTCACAGATTTACTGTTTGTATTTGCCTTTGGCTTATGGCAATGCTAACAATGAGAGATCTCTCAAAGGCTGTGGCTAAATCAATCCATCTGTAAAGTGATCTTCCTGATTTACTACTGCCGTCCACTTTATTGAGCATTAACAACTTTTCCAGTGAGTCATGGTGTCTCATGATATGCCTGATTTTCTTTAGGTTCCATTCATTTGTCTTTTAGCAGTCCATGTTAGCTGTAGAACATTTCTCCAGCAAGTTGATTTTCTTCCTCTCAGCTTTTTTCACAGTCCAGCTTTTACGCCCATATATAGAAACTGGAAATACTATGGTATGCCATGAATAATGCTGACTTTTGTATCTAATGATATATCTAAAGATAACTAATGATACAACTTTGCACTATTTCACTTTACACTGGAGAAGAATTGACTAGCTTTTGGATATTGGATATACTTTTGAGCTACATGCCTACACAGGCCAAATGAAGTGATATCACTCATTCTGAAATTGAACTGACCTGTCTTCACGATGCATGGCCAAATCTCCAATTTGAGTGCAGACTCTCTTCACAGCAGAAAGCCAGTTCTGCACCAAATCCACCCTATCCCTCCTTTAAAATGATTTTAAATAACTCACCTTTTGCTCTAGATTTTGCAGGTAAATCAGGAGCACATTGTAGTAACACCAGAAAGCTGTTTACATATGTGTCCTCACTGTGTCATCGCCACTATTACTGTTGGTAAAAGTGTCTGCTTTTGAGGTCACAAAGAGGCACCCAGCCATGTATTTGACACTGGGTGCCACATCCTCAGAGGGAGCAGCTCATGTCAGTGATGGCAGTACTGGTGCAGGCAATCCAGAAAACAGCTTTAAGGATTCAGGGAAAATACATAAGAATAGATTTTTTAAAAAATACATTAACATTAATTAACAAGCTTTGAGATTTATGAAGTAATTATGAAAAGTGAACATTGGTATCAAACAGAAATTTAAAATTCAGTTTTTGAAAATGCAATGAATTCTGTCTTGATAAGAAGTACTGTTCAAAGTTTAGTTTAATCTGATAAATTAAGTCAGTATAAATCTGTTTTTACTGGTAAATCCTTGTATGCTTGTTGACAGGAGTACTTTAAATCATATATTTCCTCTCTCTCCCTCCCTCCCTCCCTCCTTCCCTCCCTCCCTCTCTGTCTTTTTAGTTGGACCACTGCTAACATTTCTTCCAAATAAAATTCCTTCCAAATAAAAGGCTGACCTCCAAGCATGTGGGGGGGGGGAGTACATTCTTGTGATATCTGAATAACAGTTTTGGGATGACATTTTGGGAAGTTTCAGAATGCATAATCAAATAGACTAGGCAAATATATATATTTTTCTCCCACAACTCTGGAATTTGCTTTCTGGTTTGGTTTGGGTTCTTTGGCCAATTTGAGTAGTTCTAAATGTTGAATTAACAGCTGAACCTTTTTATGATAGCTTTATAGGAAATTTGCAAGTCAAGCAAAGCTGTAACTCAAGCAAAGCTGACAAAATTTAATTTGTTCTGAATTAAAGCTGGCTTTGAACATCAGTATCTGCCTTTTGCTAGTTTTCATATGGACTAAACATGCAGGGATGTTAAATGGTTTCCTTTAAAATACAAATCCTGCAAGCTCGTCGTTCTGTAGAATGGGAATCTTGTGTCATCATCATCAACAATGGTTTTACAGATTAGAGTTTGGTTTGTTTCTTTTTTAAGTTTTCATTTTATTTTATTTTGCCTTTGGCTAGATGGCTGAAGTCCAGTTGACTTTAGATTAAGCCACAGTGACATTTCAACAGCCCCTTAACTTTCAGTCCATTTGATGATGTGCAAAGTGGACATAATTGGCTTGACCATCAAAGCCCATGGTCAGATTGGCAGAAACTGAGGTTATGTGGCAATCTCACTTTTCCTTCTAATGAAGTTAATTTGCTGTAGGAACTGGTTAAAAACAATGTGGCTAGAGTATTGCAATGTCTGTTTGAAAAGTCCAGCTGGTTATGGTGTCTCAACCCATCAGCTGTATTAAACCTCATGACTCACTCTCTCTCTCTTTTTCTTTGTTATGGTTAAAGGATCAATACTTATGACATGCAGGTTAGGGAAATCACTTCAAAGTGCATCTGTATCACATACATTTACTGTCTGTCATAGCAATATAACAAAGATGGGAATTGTGGCCCTCCAGATGTCCAGAATTCCTCACCACTGCTATGTTGGCTAGGGCTGCTGGGATTTCAGTCCAGAAACATCTAGCAAGCCCATGACTATTTCTATGGAACATAGGAATGAGCCTTAGATGATGATGATGATGATGATGATGATAACAATAATAATAATAATAATAATAATAATAATAATTTCCTGCCTCTCCCTTCGGATCGAGGCAGGATTCCAACATATTAAAATACAAAATACAAACAGTGCAATCTAAAAACATCCTAAGACTTCAACAATCAACTGCAATTCAGCTCTTAGTCTAGTCAATTCTCCTGTATTCCGTTTGGATCGAATTGTGTTTTTAATTTCTGGTCCATTTAGAGTAAGTCGGGTGGATAGGCCTGCTGGAAGAGATCCGTCTTAAGTGCTTTCTTAAAAGCATCTAACGTGGTAATAAGACTAGCACTTACATTAGAATAACTGGTTAGGTAGGGTTGGCTGTTCAGGATTGTCCTGAGATTTCCAGGTCAAAACCTAAGACCTGTGGATGAGCTCTGATGATGTCATGAAACATTATGGATAGAAGAATACTCAGACTCGGAAGGACAAGATCTTATCGTGCAGATATAAAATTGAACACCAAAGTTAGGATCACACAAGCTATTGTACTTCCCATCACCATATACAGATGTGAGACATGAACAGTGAAGAAAATGGACAGAAAGAAAATAAACTTATTTGAGTTGGGGCTCTGAGTGTTAGGGGTACTGTGAATGGCCAAAAAAGCCAAGAAAGGAAGGGAGGGAGGGAGAGAGGGAGGGAGGGAGGGAGGAAGGAAGGAAGGAAAATTCCCAGAACATAGGATCATAGAATCATAAAAATCAGAGAGTTGAAAGAGACCACAAGGGCCATCCAGTCCAACCCCCTGCCATGCAGGAACTCCCAATCAAAGCATACCCAACAGATGGCCATCCAGCCTCTGTTTAAAGGCCTCCCAGGAAGGAGATTCCACCACTCTCCAAGGGAGTGTGTTCCACTGTCGAACAGCCCTTACTGTCAGGAAGTTCTTCCTAGAGCTTGCATCCATTATTCCAGGTCCTGTTCTCTGGAGCAGCAGAAAACAAGCTTGCTCCCTCCTCAATGTGACATCCCTTCAAGTATTTAAACAGGGCTATCATATCACCTCTTAACCTTCTCTTCTCCAGGCTAAACGTCACCACCTCCCTAAGTCGTTCCTCATAGGGTATGGTTTCCAGACCTTTCACCTTTTTAGTCGCCCTCCTTTGGACCCACTCTAGTTTCTCTACATCCTTTTTGAATTGTGGTGCCCAGAACTGGACACAGTATTCCAGGTGGGGCCTGACCAAAGCAGAATAGAGGGCCACTATTACTTTCCTTGGTCTAGACACTATACTTCTATTGATGCAGCCTAAAATTGCATTTTTAGCTGCTGCGTCACACTGTTGACTCGTGTTCAACTTGTGGTCTACTTGGACTCCTAGATCCATTTCACATGTGGTCTCATTCAGCCAGGTGTCTCCCATCCTATATCTGTGCATTTCATTTTTCCTCCCTAAGAACCTTACACTTCTCTGTATTGAATTTCATTTTGTTAGCATTGGCTCAGCTTTCTAGTCTATTCAGGTCATTTTGAATTTTGATTCTGTGCTCTGGGGTATTAGCTACTCCTCCTAATTTGGTGTCGTCTGCAAATTTGATAACTAGGCCCTCAATACTGTCATCCAAGTCATTAATAAAGATATTGAATAGCACTGGGCCTAGGACAGAACCCTGTGGGATCCCACTGGTCACTTCTCTCCAGGATGAAAAGGAACCATTGTTGAGCACCCTTTGGGTGCAGCCAGTCAACCAGTTACAGATCAAGCCTGAACTCTCCTTGGAAGCCAGGATGATTAAATTGAGCTTGACATATTTCAGAAACATTACGAGAAAGAAGGACTCATTAGAAGAGACAATATTGCTAGGAAAGGGGGAGGGCAATAGAAAGAAAGGAAAACCACATACTAAATGGATGGACTCAGTGATGGCCCTGAGCCTGCAGGACCAGAGCACAGCAACTGAGAACAGAGGGGCTTGGAGGTGTCCCATTTATGGGGTTATCATGAGTCAAAATCAACCCAAAAGGCAGTCAACCAGAACAACAAATTTGCTTACAGATTGTCATTCAAAAACAGAGGTGGGGGAGGGTGAAAGAATGTATTTTCTATATGTTACTGCCTGATTTAGATCCTTGGGGAGGGATGCTTCTCTGCATTCCATCAGCAAGGCAAACACACTGTGTTAGGGCATGGGAGATGATTTTCTCAGCCATGGCACCCCAATTGTGGAATGCCAAAAGTGCTATATGATAAAAGAAATGGAGAGTCTGTATAGACTGGCACTTTGTGCCAGCCTGTGGACACAGTTAGGGCACAGCGTCTGATGGATGCCCTAACCCCACCCTAAGGTGCCATTTTGGCACCTGTCGGTCCACACAGAGCACACCATCATGATGCCCTCCAGTGCTGCTTCCCCATGATGCAGCACTGAAGGGGCATCATAAAGCCATGCCACAGCAGCTATGGTGCCCGCTGGAGGGTGCATAAAGGAGCCACTTTTTAAGCTCCTTTTTTGTGCTCTCCAGAGGCCAGATTGGGGCCATGGCATGAGGTTGCCATGGCCATGATCCAGCCAGTACAGGGGTGGCTGCACGCTGCCCATCTGTATAGTCCTGAAGTGTCTTATAAAATAAATAGACTTACATCTAGAAACCATACCCTATTGAAGGAGACTTATGTTTTTGTGGGACAAAAACATCATTTTATTTGTCTGTTGTTTTATATGCAAAAATGTTTAAACCAGATACAAACTGAGTGATCAATAAGAAAGCCTAAGATTGTAAAAGGGGGGGGGGGGATAAAGAAGACCTATGAGCCTAGCTGAAGAATTGTATTAGAAATGCCTTTACAAACTGTTTGTGGCTATGATTTTGGGTGAGACTAGATGTTGACTAGAGATCTCAATAGAAGTTAGAATTTGGGCTTTTGCAAAGACTAATTTCAGATTTAGCAACTCTTGAAAGAAGCTATTGTTTTGGAACACTTGCTTCCCTATCTGGTGTAACACCTTGAACAGAACAGTTTGAGGTTTCTTGTTTTATAAATAATGTCATAATGAACAAGAAAAATTTCTATAATTACAAGATATGATATGTATGTATTAACACAGATGATTTGCAATCAAGGGTGGGGTAAGAGTTTTCCTGTATTGTGCTTGTTTATAAAAACCTACTGTGAAGAATACTTGGGGTCTCTCTTTCACCTTTTGATGCAGGGAGTCCTGGCCACAATAAAACTGTGCCTTCTGTGACAGTGGGTCAGCTTGTTTTTGTTTGTTTGTTTGTTTGTTTTTTAAATCCCAGCTAGTTGTTTCGACTGCACTGTGAAAAGTGACTTAGGGATCTGTGTATGTTTAGGCTGGAGAAGAGAATGTTAAGAGGTGATATGATAGTCCTGTTTAAATATTTGAAGGGATGTCATGCTAACGATGGAGCACATTTGTTTTCTACTGCTCCAGAGATTAGGACAAAGGGCAACTGATGCAAACTACCGGAAAAGAGATTCTGCCTTAACATTAGGAATAACTTTCTGACAGTAAGAGCTATTTGACAGTGGAACACATACCCACAAAGTGTGGTGGAGTCTCTTTCTTGTGAGGTTTTTAAACAGAGGCTGGATGGACATCTGGCAGGAGTGCTTTGATTGTGTATTCTTACATGGCAAGAGGTTGGACTGGATGGCCCTTGGGAGGTCTTTTCCAATAGAATCACATGATTCTATGATTCTATCTACAAAGCCTCCCTGATCCAATAGGTAAAGGAGGTGCAACGTGAAGTTTCTCCCAATGAATATGTAATTAATGTTGCAGATCTGAACTGACATTTCTTTTTATAGTCTGCACCCAACTGAATAGAGCAATACATGCCCATAAGAATTTTGTATAAACCCACAAAAAAGTACATGAGATTCTGGATAGGATTAATGCTTTAGGACTTAGCTGTCCAGCCCTGAAAACATACAGGTGAATTCCATGAAAAACAACAAAATATTTGTTCTAGTAGGAAAAACAGTGTATTAGGTTAAGGTGCTGGCTTTAAAAGTCACATTGCTCTACATTTTAAACCCTCCTTCTTGGACTCCAAAAGCAATTTATTCAAATATTGACACAGACAGTATATCTTAAGCAAGGCACTGCCAAACATTATGATCTCAAAAACACTAGGGGATTTTATCAATTTTTTTCCTTGGAAATTTTTGTTTCTTTTAAATATTTGGCCGAGGAGAAAGTCTGGCTACCATTCCAGAATTTCCTGAGTGGCTTACATGGCAAGAGATCAAGTCTCCAGATTGCGTCCGATTAAAGAGATCATATCAATCAGGCTGTGAAAATGACCTTGTGCAGCAAGTTTGCATTCTGAGTACTTTATAGTTAAGGCTAGTATCCAAGAAGTTGCTGGAGACCAATGACTTCATTCTGCCACTATATACAAAATGACATCTTAAAAATGAGCAGGACTGGAAGTACTGCATTGTATTTAGTAACAGACAATCCAGCTGGTGAATGTTACATGAGTGGTGAGTGTTGGCACATGCATGTGTAGGCAGTGTGCATTAGAGATCTTATGTCAGACAAAAATGGTTAGCTTCAAGATACAGCATCCCAGCATGGTCTACTACTAAGGTATACCATAGGCTCTTCTTTAAATATCCTCTTCTCAATATTCTTCTATCAGTACAGGCAACAAAGGGGTGAAACAGACAGTCCCTTTGTGACAGTTTCCTGGGGGCTTGGGGGCATATTGTTTAGAAGCCACTGTGAAGCTGCCTGCCTGTCCACATGGGAGGCAACTTTATGGCATTCTGGTGGCACAGCGTTTATACACTGAACACCACAGGAGTACTGCAAAGCAGCAGCAGAAAAGCCACATTTTGCCATCTCAGAAGCATAAAAGCATAAAAAATTGAGTTTGGGGACTACAGCTTTCAGCTTCTCGGTTCTTAAAATGTGGCATGTCCATGCTCTTTAACTGTCATCGCTCCATCCCACCAAATCCTAGGCTTTTTATTTTCTTGAGGTACTTTTAATTCTTTGTCAAATAGCAAAAATGCTGTATTTCAAGAAGTGGACTAGAGAATTCTAAGTACCTGACTGAATGACAAAACATAGACTTCCATAAAATGGGGCAACAGCAGCTAAAGTGCTATTAAACTGTTAAAACTGTTAAAATTGTGGGCTGGCAATGTGTCCTGAAAAACAGCATATTCATTTCCCAGAGTGTCATAAATTCAAAGATGTGGAAGATGTGGCTTAGTGCATGAATTCCAGATAGAGCAGGTAGCTGTCCAAACTTTTTTTTTTTTTAATACATCCAAATAGAGATTCTGGTAATTGGTTCTATTGCCAAACTACTCTCACCAGCAAGAAGTCCCTTCTCATGTTCAATTGAAATCTGCCCTCCTGTAACTTGTAACCATTAAAGCTGGTCCTGCTCTCTGGAGCAGCAGAGAACAAATCTCCAACAGAGAACAAATTTGCCTGGCTGCTTCAACTTATCCTGATATGTTTTGTTCTCTTTGCCTCTGTCATTTTGTTGCTTTTCTTTGATTTGTCTATGTCCTTCATAAATTGAGGTACCCAGAACTGAATACAGTATTCCAGATGAAGTCTGACAAGTACAGAATATAATGGGACTATTCCTTCTGTTGACTTGAGAACTACACCTCTATTAATGCAGTGCCACCAGGAGATGTTAGATACTTTAAAGCTGGTACTGATATAAAGGCATGTCTACTGCTGCCCACCACTCTGGTAGAGACCCAGGAGATTCACTGGGTATATGTAAGTAAGGAAATACAGTGAGCCCTATATGTTTTGTGTGTGTCATTTGTTTTCAACATCCTGCCATAGAGAGTCCCATGGTATTTATGGAGGGGTAAGAATACCATCAGGATATTCTATAGAATGCTTGATCCCTGCACAAAAGATGGCAGAACATTTCCTGTTGATGTGTCTTACCCCTTCTCATACAGAATATTGGATTGCTTCTCCTGTGGCAACTGGCAATGAGTTGCATGCAAATGATGGAGAGGTTCGGCTTGTCTAATGGAGGATCTGGCTAGTGAAACCAGACAGGATGTTATCTTTAAATGAGAATCAGAACTAGTCCTAATGGGGTGGCTGTCCATTTTGCTTGTCAACGCAGCAACTATTGATTGACATGCAAGCCAAGAGGCTGGGGTTTCCTTTGTAATCTCTTTTATCTGCTTTCTGTCTCAGTGGAAAGTGAGGTTTTTAATGGAGGCTGGAAGCCTTAGACAGAGATGAATACACATTAGGCAGACTGGGCTGTGTAAAAGTGAGGCAGAATTGTTTTCTCAGTTGTTGATGGGATTATTAAAGGTTGGAATGGGCAAAATGTGGACCGCAGACTCCATGTGGCCCTTGGGACCCCAAAGTGTGGCCCTTGAAGCCCTTCTGAAGTTCCACAAAGCCCACAGACCTTCCCCCATCAGTTTTTTAAAAATCGTGCAAATTTTTGGTTGATTTGTACCCCCAAACTAGCTGCAAATGCAGTGGTTTACCTTCTTACCTCCCTAGGGCACCCAAAACCCTGAAAAACAACCCAGATTAGGACAAAATGGCAGCCAGAAATGACACATCATCATTTCCAGCACTGGGGGTGCAGGAAAAGGAAGAATGGCCCCTGCCCCTTCTACATTTACCCACTACTGGTTAAAGGGGTTATTTACCCACTACTGGTTAAAGGGGTTATTGATGGGTTGTTAAAGCTTCCATTTGACAACTTTCTTCCTTAGGACACACTAACAGTAGGAAGCTTTGCTCCACTTTCTCTGATTATTTATTTTCAAGTGTCCTTTCCAAATTTCAGTCTTAAAAAAAAAAAAACGCTGCTTTCACCCTCCTCTCCAAGTGGAACCAAGGTAAAATAGTTTTCTGCTGATTTGGCAGGATTAAGAAATAAATTAAAGCACTCTGGCTGCCTTAAAGACTTGTTTTACCAGCTGCTTGCAGAAAATCTACTAATGATTACATTTTAAGCCCTTTTAGCACGTTGAGTTCAGCAGGTTAAGCCTACTGGACCGAATGGCCTAGGAGTCATGTGTCTCCTGTATCTGAGAGATCAATGTTTTATAGCAGGTTGGCTTAGCAATAAGCAGTGAAAAAAGAACCATCACTTTACACCTAGGCCTATTAAGCATACAGTACTTATACCTAGTCTGGTTATATCTAATGGCTAAATAGACTTCCTGGTCTAATTCCTGCCTGTATTGGAGCTGCTGTGCGAATGCGCATAAATCTGTTCCATTCGTGGAAAATGAAATACCCAAGAAACCTGAAAAGAACATAAAATGTAATTAGGAAGTTATTTCGCCATCCTTAAGGAATTAGCTCATTAGAATGAAGCATCACATAGCTCTACACATGTTCCATGTAAACCCTGAGTCAGAGACATGTTGGCGTACACACAGAAACCATCTACACCCAAACATTTAGGAACAAAAGAAATATTGCTATTATTTTATGGTGCCAAACTGTGATAATTGATTTTAATGTTTTAGAATATGATACACAAAGGACCTTATGCTTTATCCATTTAGCTCAAAGTGATCCAGTTCTAAGAATTTTTTTTCTATGTATAGCCATTCTACTGAAACACTCAAGTTGGTTTACAGCATGAATTAATCAACAGATATATATTACTAGATTCCCCCCTCATATACATTCGCACATGCCCACAAACCAAAAGCCAATAAGAAAAGGTAAGGACCAGTGAGACAACATTCACCCACAGAGCAGCTCCAAGAAAATAAAGGCATAAAAAACCCAGTTTCTAGAGAGTGAAAGTTTATGCTACAAAAATTTACTGGTCTTTAAGTTGCCAAAGACACGTTGTTTGCAGTTACCTCCATGGTATTTATCTCCTGCTAACTATTTTGTCACACCTGATCTTCCTTTATCCTTCCATTCCATACTCTGAGGAAAAAACCAAAGAAGAGGAAACTGGAGACATATAGCAGAAGACAAAGGTGTGGTCATGAGTTAAATCAGAAATGGGGAGCAATAAGTTACAACTACCCATAGAAAGTTACTTTGGAGAAGTAAAAAAGAGATAACAAAGCCACATTTCAAAAGTAATATTTTTAGTAAGAATCAAGTTACTTTACTCATGGAATATTGAATGGCTTCTTCTTATTTTTAAAAGTTACCTTTAAAGGACAATTTTAGAAGCATTTTGGCAAATTGATTTTGGGTTGTTTTTACAGTAGTCTTAAACCAGGCCATCATGGTGTAATGATTTGTGTGTTGGATTAGGATTCCTTGAGTTTAGGATTTAAATCCTTCGCACAAGCCAAGAAAACTTCTTAGATGACCTTGGGCATGGCACAGCCTATTAGGAATGCAATGAATAAATCTCCTCTGAATAAATCTCATCAAGATGACCCTAGGATAGAATGTCCATACATTGTAGACAACTTGGAGAACCTAACAATAAAGAACTTTGCCACAAACGTAATAGTATATGTCCTTTTGCGTCACCATAAATCAAAACTCAAGATGAATTATGTCATTTTCCTCAATCCTAACGTCTCTAACAAATATTAATGGAAAGTACTAAAAAGAAAAAAAATAATGAGAAGTACAACAAATTACTTTTTCATCACTGTAACGAACAATGCTAATGGGTCTCTAACACATGCAGTGAGAATGAATTACTTAAAGTAATTTTCAGACTCTACCAATTCTCTCTCACTGCTAAGAAGGTGTCTTAACTCAGTACTAATTCCAAAAGTTTAGCCCAGCCTCTGACCTCTCTTTCCTTAGACAAACCCTTGCCTGAGCCTATGTTCAACCTAAATTGGATAGTCAACATTTTGCAGACAACATTGAGCTGAACCTTCTGAGCAGCTCATAAGCAGACAAAAACCATGTTTCACATGAGCCTGGATGTACCTCATTGCAGATTTTAAAAAGAGGTAGTGATTCAGCATCACCGATCTAATATAAACTGAGAATAAAATCCCCTCATTGTACTTCTATGGGTCTAGGTCAATGTAGAAAATTATGGCTAATTATTCCTGTGTTGTGTGTTTTGTTTCACACAGTTTTGAATATTTGGTCTGCATTTCCTGTTCTGCAGTGTTTGTAATACAGCCCCAAAATGCAAGAGAGAAAGCAATGTATACAGAAATGCCTTACCTCACCATGTTTATAAATTTTATTATTGTAATC
The DNA here is from genome assembly GCA_034509955.1 of Urosaurus nigricauda. Taxonomy (NCBI): domain Eukaryota; kingdom Metazoa; phylum Chordata; class Lepidosauria; order Squamata; family Phrynosomatidae; genus Urosaurus; species Urosaurus nigricauda. The sequence continues at coordinate 349,795,925 of JAOEGL010000001.1, read as the reverse complement.
CCAGGAGCAGTTCAGATAACTGTGTGATCCAATTGTCTTCGTTAGTTTGAAAAGTCTTAGCCCAGAGTATTTTGATGAGATCCTTTTTAGCTCTAAACCCAGACTTCCTCTTACAATTAAAACTAATATTATTCTGAAAATAAAAGATGAAGACTGTTAAAACTCTTCAGGTAAAAATAGATGTTAGATTGCTTCAGAAATTTTAGTAGTTTCTTCATCATTTATAGTGTGAAGATGGATGAGATTTTTGTAAAAATTAAACAGTAAAGTTCAGTTTGAAGAAGAGAACAAAACTTTCTTTACAGGACTGGACTACTTCAGAGGACAGTGTTTAAACTTGTGTTACATGGGCATCTATCAGGGATGCTTTAGCTGTACATTTCCTGTCATATCAGCAGACTGGACTAGTTGATGCATGGTCTCCTTTCCAACTCTTCATATGATCCAACCCAAGGTTGAAAATATATACATCAGATAATTACCCACTGCCCTATTCACTCTTAAATGTCTATACCCTTTGGCAGCCTTAAAATCCAGTCCTTAGATATATGGTCAGTATGCAACAATCACCAATTACATTTCTCCCAAAACTTTCTTATGGCTCTAGCCTCACCTTTTGTTTTTTAAAAATGATTTTAACTGTACTGTTTTGTAACTTATGTATTAATATTAATTTTTTAAAAACTTTAGTCATTAATGTTTTTGCTTTGGCTTTTAAAATTATTGTAAGCCACCTTGAATCTCATTTTGGGACAAAGGTGGGATAGAAATCTCATAAATAAATAAATAAATAAATAAATAAATAAATATTTTACATGTGCCTAAGCATAAAGCCTTCCAACATCATATAATGTGCTTACATTTCCATTTCTTGCATTCCTGTTGCCAGGTTTATTGGATAAGTCAACTTTGGCCAGTTAAAACACGAATGATTCCAAGAAATAAACAATCTCCTGGAATGAGATCAGGTACATTTTCATCTTTTCCCAGCAGCTGCAAGAGAAGGTCTCTTTTATTCTTGAACAAGGCAATACTCTGAGCTGATTAATGTGCCCAATCTGCTCATTTTCTGGGTTCCAGGTATAGTGTCATCTGTATTTTCCAAAAGAAAATGAAATCTTGCATATTGCCACAAAAGCTTGAATATATATGTTTTGATAGATATATATGGAACTTTCCATGTATGTTTGTGGTGACTGAATCAGATGGTAAATTAACTATTGAGAAACTGCGGCAGAAGCAAAGCACTTGTTTGCAAAATGGCTGGCCATTCTTCCTATTTAGTTATGTGGGAACCATAGGTTATGGGCAGAGTCCAGGTGCATCCTGGCATCTCTAACAGAAAGACTTGGATATAAATTCCCTTGAGACCACAGAATTTGTATCAGGCATCTTCTTATAAATGAATTAGCTACTGGCCAGTGACCATTACCATTGTCACTTTGTGGGTTGAGTGAGGTGGCACTTCATCCCAGATTGGTTGGAGTCAAGTTGCTCAGTGCAGCAGCTAGCCATATCAGCAACAGAGCCCAAGACTCCACTTCAGCTATGAATGCAGAAAAGAATGGTAGTGTTGGAAGAGGTTTCCTCCAAAGAAATTCTCATTGAAGAAGTGCTAATGACACTCTTTGGAAACAATTGCTTTCAACAATCCAAAGTTTCATTTGCAACTCCCCAACAGCATTTAATTAATTAATTGATTAATTAAAATATTTATATCCTACTCTATATCACAAACCCTCAGGGCAGGACACAGATAAAATGAACTTGCAACACTTAAAAATGTAAAGCAATGGGGAAGAATGTAAACAATCTAAAATAATCTACATTGATTTACACAATTTAAAACATATAAATCCATTTAGTAATTAAACAAGTTAAAACAGTTTACGACCTTGTGCCTATACAGATCTGGGCAAAATTCTTTGATTCCAAGGCATTTTTTTTAACACATACAGTTATTAATGTTGCTGAAACAAAGTCAGTGTCAACACTAATTGGGCCTCCAAGGGAAGGGCATTCCACAACTAGGGTGTTAGAGCAAATAAGACCCTCTCCTACATCCTCACAACGTATATTGTTCCCAGTCACTGAAAAGAGAGGAAATCCCTTTCATCAAAGCACAGTTCTTGAGGTGTTATTCTCCAACATTTCACAGAGGAAAACTGGTATACCTGTGGCCAAGCAACATTAGGGTGTGGTCAAGATGGCAAAGGTTGTTAATGAAGAAGAGAACAAAAGCTAGAAGAGACTGCAGAAATTTACTTTTCCTGAGTCTGCTGCAAAATATAAGATTCTGCTTCTTTCCACTCCTCTCCCTTTTGTTGAGTTGAGCGAAAACTGCTCTTAGGCCTTGAACTCAGTTTGTGGTGATTTTAATTAGCTGAAGGCAAAGGTGGAAGTAGGAGAAGGAGATAGAAACTAGGACAGCTGAAAAAGTAGGTGTCAGAGGATTAATCAGAACTGTTGCTGTTAAAATGGGACAGTCAAAGAGTATGGAGAGTGCTCCTTTAATTATCGAGGTCCCAAACCATTTAGGTCCCTTGATAGTCATAAGAGCATCACAACATTTTTTTGATGAACACAAAAAGATGACTTATTTGAAGCAGAACTACTGGTCCATCTTTGTTGGTAATATTGTTTGGTCTGTCCTCCAATTGGCAATATCTTTTCATGGTCTCTCAAGAAGAAGCATTGATACTTTAATTAGCTCTGAACTGGAGATATAAGGGCTGGACTTTTTTTCTGCCCATTCATTTCATGCCAAAAAGTAACATCCAAATCCAAGTGGTGGCAGCTTTGCAGTGAGCAAAGGTAGATCTTTCATGCCTGGTTGTTTTGGTTTGGGGCAGGGGTGCAGTTGGAAGCTGGTCCTGTGAATACATAGTTGGTTCAACTAAAGGCCTGCTTGTGCTTTGTAAGCCAAAGAAAAACATAAACCATAGCTGATGTCAAAATTGTGCATTGAGCTTGTTCTCCAGAGGTGCTGGAACCTTTGGACCTGGCCTGGTCTGTGCTTGCTCAGCCTGACATGTTGGCATCTGATAGCCATATTTCTTTCTCTCCAAAGGTTGTACTCTAGCAAAGTATTCAGCAAGATTATGCAGCCCAGTGAAGGGGTGAAGAGGCTTGATGCCAGAGAAAATAGCAACCTCTAAATATTCCAGACCACTAACTCATGGCACAGTCAAAAAAATGTTGACAATTTTCTCTGCTATAAAATAAAAGCCAAATCAGCTCTAATCTACAGTCTTGTGAACCCAGCGTGGCAACATGTGTGAACACAAAACATTATTTCAAGTGGCGATAACACAATGCACCAATATTGACTTTGGTTTTGTCCAGTCTGGTGGCGGCAACAACAGCAAAGGCAGGAATAAGGGATCAGTTACATGTTGATCTCAATAAGTAAATGATTTACTGGAATTTCCTCTTGCTTTTCAATTTGATTGAGAACATTTTCAGTCTCAGGTACTTCAGGTCTGGATAGTTTCAGCAAGTGCACCGCCAGCTATGACACAAGCCATTTAACACTGTCACATTACTAGGCCACCTTAATTCAATGTTTGTTGTTGCTTCTGTTTCTAAAGTAATAGGACCCTGTTTTTACAAGATATCAGGAAAATGTACTCAGACACCAGGAGTTTCTGGCTTAAGAACATTAATGTGGGTGATACCTAATAAGAGAAAATTGAAATAAAGTCACATGCTAAGAATATAATGAATACTTTTCCTTTCTTTTCTTTTGTGTGGTTATAACAACTTTCCACTTTTTGGATATACGGAAGAGAATGATGGCATTTATTATTAGAAATAAATATTCAGAAAACTATGGAAAAAATTAAGTTGTTCTATTTGAGGGGTTTTTTTTAAAAGCCACACTAGGACCAACTAAAATGTGATAAAAAAAATCATAAGTAGCCATTGTCAATGTTTCTGTCCTGTTGTACTTTTTACATGTTAATCTTTGTTTTGTTTTGTTTTTAAAAAAAGATTAAAAACAAAACACAACCCACTAATCCCCCACAAAAGTCATAAGTGAAATCTGACCTCCACAGAACACTTCCTACAGGCTAGTTTGCTAGTTTAGATGAATGAACTGTGGATCATATTAAATGTTTTATTCAAATTTTGCCATTTATTCTGGTATAACCAATTATTATTTAATATATGCTGTTATTGTATTGATTTTTGAAATGGATTATCTGTGATTTTGTTAGTTTTGATTATCATTTTTGTATGATAACTTGCTTTCTGTGGAATATTGTCTTATTGCAGATCTAACTTGAAAAAGAGCTCTGTGGAGCTCACAATCAGCTTGCAACTGAATGGTTAAATCTTATGAATAGTATTGCATAACTGTTGATTGTAGTTTCACATTTACAAAGCCACCTGCAGTTGTGAACATTCATATATAAATGCTAGTTAATTGTAGACATTTATTGCAGTACATAAATACAGTATCCTGGGGTGCTTTATTGTTGTTCTGTTTATTTTCTTTCAACATTTAAGCTGAACCACCCTTTATATGTACAGAAACAAACAATTATCTTTGTGGTAAGTAATCGATTCTTGAAATTGGGAACAAAAATAAAAAAAATAAAAAATAAAACCACAAAGAAAACACAAAGAAGAAAATTTGGGATGAGCAAAGAAGTCACATACTGCTGTTGTTTAACAATGGACTTGAAATATAGGCAGCTCTATTATCTCAAAGTCTTAAGTCCAGTTCCATCAGCAAGGTTCTCATACTAATGGAAGTTTAACCTTGTCAAGGAGCCAGCCAAAGTTTGGGGGGGGGGGGGAGAGAAATGAGAAACTGTCATTCACCTCATCTCATAACCCTGAGACAGAATCTTTGGGTTGTTAAGTTTCTAACATCAAAAGGGCATTTAGTGAATGTTTTGGCATGAGTCTTTCAGGCACCAGGAATCAAACAAATTACCAGGCATATCTACAAGCCCAGCCACTTATCAGAGAACCAGTAGATTAAAACTAATCATTGATTCACAGATCAACAATAGGGACTGTGGTGTGGCTAAAACAACTGACGAAATTATTTTACTACCCCCTTACTTAGCTTGTTTATGTACCGGGCAAAATTAGTTGCTGATAATGGAAGGATTCTGGCAGTCCTTGTGTTTGTGAAGCAATTTGTCACTCAATTGTTTCTAGTTAGGAATTAAGCCTGGAACACATAATGACAGGTTTATGTTCAGAAAGCAGGAGTTTATGATTTGCAAATATCTTACGGTGGGCAGCATAGACGCCTTGAACGGCTGGGTACATTTAAAAGTTGAAAACACCTAATTAGGTTTTACAGTCTCTGGAGAGAATGAATTACAGAAAGATCAATAAGAAACAACCGTTGAACCCAGTCATAAAAGGGGATAAAGCAGAATCCGTTTGGGGTTAACAAAGAAGGAAGGAATGGAACCGAAGACCCAGATGTCAGCTGATTCCAGCAGGTGTTGTGCCAGTTTACACCAGAGGAGAATTCTATTCCAGTTTTCCCACTAAAAATCTAATCATTGTTGAATGATTTGCTCAGTTTTTGCATTAATAATACAGATAAATGTTCACCGGAACTACCGGACTCCTATTACATTTCTGTGTTTTCACCAGTATTCTGCAATATTTATCCATGTGATCATCTGACTTCCCTTCCCTTCCCTCTGTTTTTTACTGCAGCCATAACTGTCATTAAAAAGTATGATGCAGCACTATTATTTCACCTGATGCAAAGGCATGCTTTGTGATATAAATGGGGCCGCCCGAGTCCCTTGGGCTGGCGCAGTTGCCGTGTGCGGGAAGCGCCATGTCCCACACTCCCACGGCAGTCTTCTCCCGGCAGCCTGAGCGTTGGCGGGAGCCCTCCTCATTGGCCGCCAGGAATGAAGTGGCGGGAAGACTGCCGCCAATTTGAGTATGGGACTGCAAGTCCCAGGGTTCCCTAGGAGCGAGGCGGGCTGTCTGATTGGCTGTTGGCCGCCCGCCTCCTCCTGGGATTGGCTGGAGGGCCTTGGGGGCGGGGCCTTCGCCCCTCCCCGGCTCCCCATTGGCTACTTGGCCTATTTAAGGCCTCATCGGGCGCTCCTCAGCGCCATTGCGATTTTCGGCTCTCCCACCCTCCCTCCCTGTTTGGGAGTAGATTGTCACAACTGTTGGGGCGGCAACATAGGCCTGGATCTGGGGTGAGGGGTTTCCAGGGCCCTATGGCACTGGATCAGGAGTCCTCGTGACCCAGGTGTAAGGAGCGGGCTGCTGTGGCCAGTGCGGGGGCCACAGTCATTTAACCCCTGGTGACTAGAGTGCCTTGCAAATCGAATGGTAGCAATGCAGTCGCGTAACTGCGTAATAGGGCGGGGCTTGTCACCTACGTCATCCCGATGCTTGGTTTCCAAGCAACCATACATTAGCCAACCGTGGTGTGGCTGATGTCCAGATCCAGACCTTATGCTTTGGGCCAACCCTATATACATTTGGATATACACATATGATTATTTGTTCTATTATGTGTTCATGAATAAAGTTGTGGCCATGTTTCCTCCAGCCAAGTTTGTCTTTGTCTTTTATGGCACCTTACCTGCAAGGCAACTGGAGATAAATGTAATGAGAGCCATGAAAAAGAATATAACAGCCAGCAAGGTGCAATCATTTATGTATGGGACTAGTACCAGAGACATCTGGAGTGAAAAGTTCACTGTGTGACTTTGGTCCAGCCACTATGTGTTAAAGGAACTTAACTCACAGGATTGCTGTGAAGATTAAAAATATGTTAAAGAGAACTATGGCTACTGCTTTGATTTTCTAAGAGGAGGGAAATAAATGTAACAAATAAATAAATCATCCCATATTAAGTTTGTTATATAGGTATGGGTTTTTAAGTCAACTCTGACTTCCTCTAAAGCAGAGTATGATTTGTCCAATGTTACTCACTAGATTTCCATGTCTGAGCAGGTATTCAAACCCTGGCAAAGACGTCAAACAAGTCCTAGATCAACACTCAAACCACTACACCATATTAAATAATCTCAAATAAGTGGTCTTCCACTTCTGCCTCTCCAGACAAGATAAAATTCTCTGAAATCCCAGATTTTGTTTCTGTACAAACTGATTTTATTTTGGACATGTACATTATATTTTCTTAGTCCTAGGAACTCTCGGCATTACCAAGGACTTTTCATTGCTACTTCCCAGGTCAGTTTAAATTAACCCAATGTTTTCTGAAATGAAATGTATCTCTGTCCAAAATCCAAAACCACCAGGAACAGATAATATTCCAGTCAAACTGCTGCAATCCACATTGACAGAGTCAACTCTAGAGCTAACTAATATATGCCAACAGATATGGAAAACAAAACAATGGCCAATAAATTGGAAATGATCAATATACATCCCCATCCATAAAAAAGGAGACACAAAAGCCTACATAACTATAGGACCATAGCACTAATCTCCCACACAAGAAAATTTGTGCTCAAAATTCTACAACAAAGTCTCCAACATACGATTAAAAACATACGATGGCGAATGGAGCACACCAGGGCACAATGGCAAATGGAGCACACCAAAAGAAAATAAGCATGTGCTTTATTGATTATAGAAAAGCTTTTCACTGCATGGATCATGAAAGGCTATGGAACACCCTTAGAGACATGGGAGTACCAATACAGCTGATAGTTCTGATGAGGAAACTGTACTCGGGACAAGAGGCTGAAACAGAAGTTGGTTCTTGATTGGCAAAGACGTCAAACAAGGCTGTATCTTTTCGCCCTACCGCTTCAACCTTTATGCTGATCATATTGCAAGAAAAGCAGGATTGGACACAGAAGAAGGAGGAGTGAAAATAGGATGAAGAAACATTATGATCTGCAAATAATAATAATAATAATAATAATAATAATAGATTTATTTATAGCCCACCCAATCACAAGGAATCAGGGCAGGTTACAACATTAAAAGATATATAAGAGCACAATAAAATTCAAAATTAATCTGGTTTCCACCACCCCCCATCCCATTTCTAAAACAACAGTGTTAAATAATCACAATATAAAAGCATTAAAATACAATTAATTAAAAACTGAATAGACAGAGAGAGGCACAAATTCTCATTCAAATTTGTAGTTTGTATTTGGGGAGGGGAGGCTAGGTTGGGAAGGCCTGCTGGAAGAGATCCATCTTAAGAGCCTTCTTAAAGGCTGTAAGGGTGGAAATGTAGTGGATCTCCTCCAGCAGGTCATTCCACAACTTCAAAGCAGCGATGGAAAAGGCCCTTTGGGTAACTGAAGTTAACCTGGATTTTTTAGGCTGAAGTAAATTCTCTCCAGGGGACCTTAATGTGCAGGATGGACAATGCAGAGGAAGGTGTTCCCTTAAGTATTCTGAACCCTGGCCATGTAGGGTCACCAATGTAATCACCAACACCTTGTACCTTGCCTGGAAACTAATTAGCAGCCAGTAAGGGGCTTCAAAACCAGTGTTACATGATTATTACAAGAAGTACCTGTGATTAGTCTGGCTGCCATGTTTTGTACCAGCTGGAGTTTCAGAATTTGGCATAAGAGTAGCCCCATCTAGAGTGCATTACAGATGTCCAACTGATAGGTTACCAGTGTGTGTACTACTGTTTCAAGGTCTCCCGGCTCCAGGAAGGGGCGCAGCTGGTGTATCAGCCAAAGCTGATAACAGGTGCTCCTGACTGTTGCATCCACCTGAGCTGTCAGCTGGAGCGATGAGTCCAGGAGCACCCCCAAGCTGCGAACAGAGTCCTTCAGGGGAAGTGTGACCCCCATCCAGAACTGGCTGACATAATTCCATTCCCGGGTTCAGGGTTCCTATAGCAAGTATCTCTGTCTTACCTGGATTCAGTTTGAGTCGGTTTTCCCTCATCCACTCTATTACTGCCCTAAGACAGGCATTCAGAGGCGAGATGCCATCCTTAGTCACTGCATCAGTCTGAGACATAGAGAAATATATTTGGGTGTCATCACTTTACTGATAACACCCTGCCAGATGTCTCTGGATGATCTCACCCAGAAGCTTTATGTAAATGTTAAACAGCATGGGAGATAGCATGGCGCCCTGGGGGATGCTTTTAGAGGAGCAACTGTCTCTCAGCACGACCATCTGGAATCTGCCTGAGCAGTAGGAATGGAACCACTGTAGAACAGTGCCTCTGATGCCCAGCTCTCTCAGGCATTTCAGAAGGATACCATGGTCTACGGTACTGAAGGTCACTGAGAGGTCCAAGAGCACCAACAGAGTCACACTTCCCCCATCGATGCCCAGACAGAGATCATCGACTAAGGTGACCATGGCAGTCTCAACTCTGTATCCCGGCCTGAATCTAGTTTGAAATGGATCCAGAAAATCAGTTTTCTCCAAGACTGCTTGTAGTTGATTGGCGACCACTTTCTTGATCATCTTGCTCAAGAATGGTAACAACAAGACTGGCCTATAATTATTTCTATCCAGGGGTCTAGGGAAGCCTTTTTAAAGAGTGGTCGGATCACTGCCTCTTTAAAACAGAAAGGCAGGGTGCCCTCCTTAAAAGATGCATTAATTATATTTTTCAGCATTGGTTTGATTGTATCACCCCCTGGATGGCCAGCCAAGCTGAGCAAGGGTCGAGAGTGCAAGTTGTCTTTTTCATGCTACTAAGTAGCTGGTCCACATCCTCAGTACTTACCGACTCAAATTGATCCAGTCTAACAGTAATGGTGGAGGTGCTGGATATCTCTCTAGTTACTTCTGTCTCAAAGTTGGTGTCCAGATCAGCTCTTATCCAAGATATTTTATCTGTGAAGTGATCAGTAAAGGTGTCACAGCAGGCTTTGGTTGGATCTAATAGAGAGTTCTGGGTGAGGGACAATTGAGTTAAATTCCTCACCACCCTGAACAGCTCAGCTGGATTAGATTTAACAGACACGATAGGTGCAGAATAGAAAGATTTCTTGTTTGCATCTATTCCCACTCGGTAGGACCTAAGAAAAGTCCAATGATATGTCTTGGCAGATATCAGTTGAGATTTCTGCCAACGATGCTCTAGTCATTGTCCAACCCACTTCATTCATTTAAGGTTTTCGATATAACAAAGATTATGATTTTGAGCGGGTTGGAAAGGATGCTTGGAAGTGATCATGTATAGCTCTGGTGAGCTTGTTATTCCACATATTAACCAGAGCTTTGACAGAATCACCAGCATGGTACCATGAATCCTTCTAGAGCTTCTTGGAACCCAGTGGGTTCCATCAGCCTTTGTGGGTGGACCATTCTAATTAGTCCTCCACCTCCGGAGGGGGGAATAGTGGCCTTCAGTCCAACCTTAACCAGGAAATGATCCATCCATGACAAAGCAGAGATATTAGTTACCTCCACCTATGGATATTCCTGCCCCATGCATAAGACCACATCGAGGACATGACCTGCACAATGTGTAGACTCAGAGACTATCTGGGAGAGATCCATGTTTGTCATGGAGATCATGAACTCCCAAGGTGCACCTGTTAGATTAGTCAAGCCAGACTCAAGGGGATGTTGAGGTTGCCCAGAACTAATAACCTAGGCGACTCCAACACCAGCTCTGAGACTAGTTGTGTCAGCTTGGCTGACAGTACTTGGAGATTAAGTTACAGGGTGGACAGTAGACCAACAGAATCCCCAGACTCTTCCTAGTCTTCAAGCTAAGGTAAATGCACTCAATGTGGTCTAAAGTGTGGACAGGTATCCTGATCAAGGTAAGGTTGTTTTTATGGACCAGTGGCCAGCTTAAAGGCGCCACTGGACTCAGACCTTGGTCTTCCGGGGGGGCTTGGTGGGCTAACGTGAGAGAGCTTGCCTCTCTCACTGGCAAGCCTCATTCCATTGCTGCCTCACCACGTCAGTCCTGATGTTCCAGGGAGAGGGGTGTTTGGGGGGCAGCGGGAAAGAATGCCACTCTCCCGGCTTGCCTTCTCCAGCTGCAGCCATGCCGCTTGGTGTTCAGAGTTCTGGTGGGGCAGTGGGAGCTGGCTTAAAGGCTCGCTTGTTCCCCAGCACACCGCCAAGACCTGTAGATTCTCTCTCTGCAACATTGCTAAAATCTGTCAATTCCTCTCAGCCTCCACTGCCAAGACTCTGGTCCATGCCCTAGTGGTTTCACGAGTAGAAACTACTTGGAGCTATGGGCCTTAAAGGCACCCCAGGGCTCAGTCCTTGGTCTCCATTATGACACCATAATACTAGCAGAAAACCTCACAGACCTCAAACAACTATTAAGGAAAAAACTGCAAAGGCAGGCATACTGTCGAACATAAGGAAAACAAAAATAATGTTAAGGCAAGGAGCATGGGAATTATAGTCATAGAAATGCAAAGCTGTATGTGAGAACCAAAGTCTGTAAATTTTCCAGCACAAGGTGAGATAGTGTAGTCAGACACGTACACAATAACAACAGATGTGAGTATAGCCATAACACACACGGAATAGCAACACAAGTTCCGGAAAGGAAGGTCATGGAAAAGGTAAACAACGACATCATTGAAAACATCACATGAGTGTTTAGGTCATGGTAAGAGGTTGGACTATTAGTATGGGAAAGTGTGGAAATAACCAATAGTATTGATTGTACACACCCAGTACACACCCAGTGCACACCCAGTGGGTGGTAACAAAAGTTGAACTATTTCAGTATTGTTCCGGTGAGCCATTGTTCTCTGCACCCCAGCCTGCAACATCCTCCACAACATCAACAATGTGAACTAGAAGGTGAATCTGAACTTGTAACTAAGCTTTTGTGCAGGAGGAGATGAGTATGTATATAGCTTGATTAGCATAGCCAGAGTGTGTTTAGCAAGAGCAAGAAATGTGTTGCAAGATGTTTATTGTTTTACGATAGAGTTTGTATTATTCAAGTAGTCAATAAAGATAGTTTAGTGAACAGCTCGCGTGGTTTGTTGACTGCATGGAAGAGAGAAGCAGCAACAGTGATTCCAGGAGTTCCAGAGCTGATGTTTGTTCCTGAGCCGCTTCATGGGCAACTCTGCTACCTGCAGCACATCACACCATTGATCAGTTCTGATCAGCCCAGTTTGAACAGATGGTGAGGACCTGAGCCTGGGTGAAGTGCATCACCTCCCATCATCCCCAACAAAGGTTATGGGCCCAGCTGCGTGGATGCTGGGCACTCCAGTGGTCCCTGAAACGTGGATGCTGGGCAATCCAGTAGGTCCAGGCGTGTGAATGCTGGATGCTACAAGGGGAAATGCTGGATGTTCCTGAAAATGCTAAACACCGATGAATGCCGAAGCTGAAGTTCTTCGAAGGTCAGAGTAAGCTGTTTGTGCTACGCTGACAACTTCTTGTGGATTACAAAATTTAAAGCCTCTTTGAAAATCCTGGCCGGAGTCTGCGGAACAGTCCAGGGCGGAGGAGTCAACGCTTGTCTACGGCTTATGTAAGTAAGCAAATAAATCAACAGTCTTAATTGTTCCTGAGGGAATCGGTCTGTGCAAACTCGGAAGGACTGAGTTAAATTGAGTCACTGCACACATTCACCAAGAGACTGTGATTTTTAATTATTTTTGTGTTGAGAAAGAAAGCTACATTTTTGGTTGTTTTACAATGGAGGTTTTGAAATTTGAGAAACTGAACAATAACAATTTTACGACTTGGCAGATTTATGCGAAATCTCTCCTAGTCCGAGACGGTTTGTGGTCTTCAGTTGTTAATGGCCTGCCAGCGGATGCAAGCAGAGCAGAGAAAGAAAGGAATGAAAAAGCAGTAGCTACTTTATTTTTACTGATAGAGCCTGGTGAGCTAAATGCAGTCAGAGAATTTACTACTGCAAAAGAGATTTGGGACACTTTGCAAAGAATTTATGCTTCACAGTCCAATTACTCAAAAATCTTGTGGTCAAAACGTATTTACAGACAGAAGTTGGAGAAAGGACATTGTATAGAAAAGCATTTGAAAACTATGATGGATTTATTTGTACAAGCTGAACTGAGAGGAGTGGAGATAAGCAAATATCAACAGTGCTGCATTATTTTGGAATCATTAAATTCAGAGTGGGAAAACATCACAAGTTTTTTTACAAAACCTCCCAGAGACTGAGTTAAACAAAGACTTGATAATTGCCAGAATCTTGGAGGAAAACCAGAGGCGAAAGTCTGAGAGAGGAGAGCCAGCAACTTCAAAACCTTTCACAGATGAAAGGCACCGTGATGAAGCAGCTTCTTCAAGGGAGCTACGCAGATGTTTTTATTGTGGTCGGATGGGACATTTACGAAGATTTTGCAGGAAGTTAGCTGCAGATCGGAAGGAGCAACAATTTTGGGAGCAGTTTAAACGGCCTGAGCGACAGAGATGGCAGCAGAAGCAACAACAACCAAGACTTCAAAGTTTTAAGGACACTGGTAACAAAAAGGGGGTTGCTAAAGTAATTAAAGGGAAGTTAAACAATGTACATAATTGGTTGGTCGATAGCGGAGCCAGTTCTCATATGTGTAAACATTTTGATTTAATGACTAATTTAAAACCTGCTAATGTAAGTTCTGTTGTGTTAGCTGATGGAAAGCAAACCAGAACAGTTAGGCAGATGGGAACAGTGTTTATTCTAGGTTTGAATGCAAGTTTTGACAATGTACTGTATGTAAAAGAATTGGAGAACAACCTATTATCTGTGAACAGATTAACAGAGGATAACTACAAAGTGATTTTTCAGGGCAATGAATGTCAAATAACACGTAATGGAAAATTATGTGGTGTTGGAAACAAATATGAGAAACTGTATTATTTGCAAGATAGAGTTAATGGTAGCAATGATGAAAATGTGAACCATGTTGATAATGTGCCTTTACATTCCAACTGCATTCATGAGTTACACAGAAAGTTTGGCCATGCCAGTTTTAAAAGTTTGAAAAAATTACTTCAGTTGTGTCCTGAAGTAAAAGTAAATGAATGCAGAAATCACTTGGATTGCACAGTCTGTAATCAAGTGAAGGTCAAAGCTTATCCAGTAGCAAAGCAAACAAAGAGGATAGCCGAAAGACCATTTCAGTTTGTTCATGCTGACGTTGCTCAAGCAAATTGTTTGTCACTTAGCGGCTGTAAATATTTTCTTGTGATAGTAGACAGATATTCAAGGTTTTCATTTGTAAGAATTTTGAAAAACAAGTCAGATGCCGGTGAAAGTTTGAAAGCATGGGTGAAAATGATTGAAAGAGAGTTTGATTTCAAAGTAGGCACAATAATCACAGATAGAGGTGGAGAATTTTTGAGTAAACAATTGTCTAATTGGTTTCAAAAGATGGGAATCCGGCGTGAGACGACTTCTCCCGCATCGCCAGCGGAAGACGGGCTTGCGGAGAAATGTGTAAAAGATTTAAAACAAATCACAGCTTGTTTGATAGCAGATGCAGGTGTCAAAGATTGTTTTTGGGGTGAAGCAACTTACACAGCCAACCACATCAAAAATCATTTGTATCATTCAGGAATAGATGACATACCCTACAGAGTGCTGTATGGGAGAAATCCAAACTTTAAATATTTGAGAGTGTTTGGACAATATGCACATGTTTTCATTCCAGCCTGTTTTAGGAGAAAGGGTGATCCTAAAAGCAGGAGACTAATGTTTTTGGGCTATTCTGGAAACAAGTACAGATTTCTACTTGGGCAGAAAGAGATACAATATTCTAGGTCAGCAAATTTTGAAAAGCATGCTGGTTGGGACAAACTACATGCAAATAAAGAAGTTTTCTTAAGGTTAGGTGACACTAACACAGACACACAAAAAGAACCAACTTCAGGAAATGGAGGGGTTTCAACAAAACAAGAATCTTCTGACAGACACAGTAGTGCATCAGATGAGGACATGCAAGATAGACCCACAACAAGTAGGATGACACAAGATAAGAGATTTAGTCACAGGACAGAAACACCCAAGACAGACACAGAGGATGACACTGACAGAGTTGTAAGTTTTCAGCCTAGACGCACACAAAGAGTGAGGAAACCGCCTGATAGATTTGTGGTTCAAAATGCAAGAGTTTGTTTAGTAACTAAGGAGCCTGAGAGTTTTGATGAAAAACAGGAATTGTCTAGGGAAGAACAAGTTGAAGAAAGCGTTGTACGGTTTGAAACAAAGTGCCAGAGCTTGGAATTTATGCATAAATGATGAGCTGGTAAAACTTGGATATAAGAGAAGTGTGGCAGATGCATGTGTATATACCAAAGGAGACATTGTGCTTGTGATATATGTTGATGATTTATGCATGGCGGCTAAATCACAACAACAGATTGATAATGTAAAAAGGGAATTGTCTAGAAAATTTGTTTTAAAAGATCTTGGACAGTTGAGAACATATCTTGGAATTGATGTAGAAAAGACAGATGAAGGAGATTACTTGTTGAGTCAAAGCAGGAAAATTGAGAAGTTAATTGACAAGTGTGGTTTACAATTTGCTAAAGTTGTAAAAACACCAATGACAACAGGTTTTGTTTCAGGAGAGACAACCAAAGAGTTTGAAAACAAGACTTTGTACAGAAGTGTTTTAGGATCTTTGCAGTTTATAAGTTGTCATACTAGACCAGATATCGCTTATGCTGTAAACGTGTTGTCAAGGAGAGTAAACAGTCCAAAAGTAGAGGATTGGACAGCTGTGAAACATTTGTTAAAGTATTTGAAAGGTACTTTAGACAAGAAGTTAGTAATTAGATGTAGTGATGAAGATTTAGAATGTTTTGTTGATAGTTCTTTTGCTTCTGAGATGCATGACAAGAAATCAGTTACAGGAATGATTGTAAAATATAGTGAGAGTCCAATTATTTGGAGGAGCAGGAAACAGAACAACGTAGCTTTGAGTACAAGTGAAGCTGAATTTGCAGCATTAAATGAAATTGTGAATGAAGTTCAATGGATTACACAATTGTTAGATGATTTGGATGAGAGTTATAGAACACCAGTTGAAATTTTGGAGGATTCACAATCTTGTATAGCAATGGCAGAAACAGAAAATTTGAGAAATCGAAGTAAATATGTGACAGTGAGATATCAGAATGTGCGGGACATGGTACAGAAAGGTGAGATAGAGTTGAGGTACATTGAGTCTCAAAACAACATTGCAGATTTGTTTACCAAGGCATTAACAGCAGAGAAACATGAGAGTTTTACACAACAAATAGGTTTGATAGTTTGAGGCACATACATCTTTTCATTTCGGAGAGGATTGTAAAGGCAAGGAGCATGGGAATTATAGTCATAGAAATGCAAAGCTGTATGTGAGAACCAAAGTCTGTAAATTTTCCAGCACAAGGTGAGATAGTGTAGTCAGACACGTACACAATAACAACAGATGTGAGTATAGCCATAACACACACGGAATAGCAACACAAGTTCCGGAAAGGAAGGTCATGGAAAAGGTAAACAACGACATCATTGAAAACATCACATGAGTGTTTAGGTCATGGTAAGAGGTTGGACTATTAGTATGGGAAAGTGTGGAAATAACCAATAGTATTGATTGTACACACCCAGTACACACCCAGTGCACACCCAGTGGGTGGTAACAAAAGTTGAACTATTTCAGTATTGTTCCGGTGAGCCATTGTTCTCTGCACCCCAGCCTGCAACATCCTCCACAACATCAACAATGTGAACTAGAAGGTGAATCTGAACTTGTAACTAAGCTTTTGTGCAGGAGGAGATGAGTATGTATATAGCTTGATTAGCATAGCCAGAGTGTGTTTAGCAAGAGCAAGAAATGTGTTGCAAGATGTTTATTGTTTTACGATAGAGTTTGTATTATTCAAGTAGTCAATAAAGATAGTTTAGTGAACAGCTCGCGTGGTTTGTTGACTGCATGGAAGAGAGAAGCAGCAACAGTGATTCCAGGAGTTCCAGAGCTGATGTTTGTTCCTGAGCCGCTTCATGGGCAACTCTGCTACCTGCAACACATCACACCATTGATCAGTTCTGATCAGCCCAGTTTGAACAGATGGTGAGGACCTGAGCCTGGGTGAAGTGCATCACCTCCCATCATCCCCAACAAAAATGCCCATAGAGAATTTACACAAATTCAACGTAAGCAATCAGGAAATAGAAATAGTAAAAGAATTCTCATACCTGAGATAAAAATGGAGACTGGGAATCAGAAGAAGATTAAGAATGGGGAGGGCAGCTATGAAAGAACTATAAAAGATCCTAAAATGGAAAGATATACAATTACGCACAAAAGTTAGAATCAATGAAGCTATTGCATTCCATATTACCATGTATGGATGCATGGATTACCATGCTCGACAGTTAGAAAAGAAGAAAGCAAGAAAATAATTTCATTTGAGATATGATGCTGGAGAAAAGTGCTGAGGATTCTGTGGACAGCCAAAAAGACAAAAAAAGTGTTCCTAGAGCAGATCAAGACAGAAAATTCCCTGGAAGCCAAGATGACAAAACTTAGGCTATCATACTTCGGACATATCATGCGAACAAAAGACTAATTAGAAAAAAACAATAATGCTGGGAAAGGTGGGGGGAAGTAGAAAGAGAGGAAGGCCACATGCTAGATGGACCAACTCTATTAAGAAAAAACAATAATGCTGGGAAAGGTGGAAGGAAGTAGAAAGAGGCCCGCAAGCTAGATGGACCAACTCTAATAAGGCCACAGGTATGAGTTTTCAAGAAATAAGCAGAGTAGTGGTGGACAGGGAATCTTGGAGATGTCTCATCCACAGGGTCACCATGGGCTGAGATTGACTCAAAAGCAGTTAACAACAAATGTTTAACTAGTGAAACATTGATTTAGCAATTTTGCTTTAGCACTTTTAATAACTCCCGAATAATAATATAGAAGCCTCAGTGGAAACTGATGAAAATCAATTTCTAAAATGTTGAATTAGTCTAGATGTGACATATGATCTGTGAAAGGGGGAGGAGAAAGAAAACAAGGGATGGTGGAGTGAGAGAAACCTGGAATATTTCAAAAAAGATTTGGGATGCAAATCTCGGAATATGCAAGTAAAATCATAGCAAAAAGAAATGGAAATAGTTAGTACTTCCAAAGACCATTTCCTCTTCTGGATGAGCCCTCTGTAGCTCTCCTTCTCTGCCTACATATAAATACTTATAAAATAGCATTGGGGAAACTGATGTAATACCATTTTCCCATCACAGTTTCTATATTATTATTATTATTATTATTATTATTATTATTATTATCCTTTATTTATATAGTGCTGTAAATTTACACAGCACTGAACAAACAATATTTTAATTAGATAGTTCCCTGCTCTCAGGCTTACAATCTAAAAAGACACAACACAAAAGGAAGAGGGGAAGGTGGTGGGAAGGGGATGAGGTCCAGTGGTTCTTCTCTCCCTCTAGGGCCAGGACCAAGGCAGATGGACTGGAGGGAGGGCACGGCTTCTTAATACATAGTTATAAGGAGGCATCCTGGGACAGATGGTGCAATCCTGGGAACACTTCCCTAAACAATATAGTCTTTAACTTAATTTTGAATCTGGTTAGAGAAGTGGGCGGACATGTGGGGAAAGAAGGTTCCAGGAGTGAGGGGCAGCAAGTGAGAAGGGATGAATCCGGGATAGGGCAGTGGAAATCCTCGGCTGGGACAGGAGACCTTGACTACCAGAACGGAGAGTACGAGGAGGAGTGTGAGGAGAAAGAAGTTCAAACAATTAAGGAGGGGCTAGTCCATGGAGGGCTTTGAAAGTCAATAACAAAAAGCTTGTACTGGATGAGGAAGGGGAAGGCGAGCCAGTGAAGGGAGGATAAAAGAGGAGAAACATGGTCAAAGCGGCAAGCAGATATGATAATACGTGCAGCTGAGTTCTGGGCAGAGATTAAAGGATGGAGGTGAGAGAGAGGAAACCCTGTCAGAAGAAGGTTACAGTAATCTACTCGTGAAACCACTAGGGCATGGACCAGAGTCTTGGCAGTGGAGGCTGAGAGGAATTGACAGATTTTAGCAATGTTGTAGAGAGAGAATCTACAGGTCTTGGCGGTGGCTTGAATCTGGGGAATAAACGACAGAGAGGAATCAAAAATGAAACCAAGACTGCAGGCTTGCTGAACCAGTTGAATAGAAGTGCCATCAACAGAAACAGAAAAGGAGTAACTCTGCTGCTGCCATTTTACTGGATGAGTTTCAATCTGTGAATACATATCACAAAACAGCTTCATTTATATATACCGCTTCGTACCCTTAAGGAGTGTCTAAGCGGTTTACAATTGTAAGCTATTTGCCCCCCAACAATCTGGGTACTCATTTTAGCGACCTCGGAAGGATGCAAGCCTGAGTTGAGCTTCAGCCCTTTGCTGGTCTTGAACTCGCCACCTTATGGTTTTGAGTGAGTGGCTGCAGTACAGGCATTTAACCACTGCGCCACCACGTGGACAAGCTCCTTGGAAGCGTGAGGGAGACGACTTGCTCTCTCGATCTGGGTCCATCTTGGCTGGTTGTCCAGGGAGGGGATGCATTTAGGACATTCCTTCGGGATGTAATCAATGTGTCCCTTAGGGAAAGCACTATTCCTCCCTATCTGAAGGAGGTGGCTGTTAAGCCCCTCCTGAAGAAACCTTCCCTTGATTCCCTGGACAAGAACAACTATAGACCAGTTTCCTTGCTGCCATTTCTCAGCAAGGTGATCGAGAGAGCTGTCACCTCCCAACTCCAAGCTGTCTTGGATGAAACCAATTATCTCGATCCATTTCAAACTGGTTTCAGGGCAGGATATGGAGTTGAGACCGCCATGGTTGCTCTGATGGACGACCTCCGCTTGAACATCGACAGGGGTAGTGTGACCCTGCTGGTGCTCTTGGATCTATCAGCGGCTTTTGACACAATAGACCACTCCATCCTTTTGGATCGGCTGAGAGAGTTGGGCATTGGAGGTACTGTGCTGCAGTGGTTCCATTCCTTTCTGTCTGACAGATCCCAAAGGATGAGGCTCGGGGACAGTTGCTCTTCCAAGACTGAGCTTAAATGTGGCATCCCTCAGGGCGCCATCCTGTCCCTGATGCTATTTAATATCTACAAGATGCAGCTGGGTGGGATAATCTGGAGGCATGGAGCTTATTATTATTATTATTATTATTATTCAGTCAAAAAAGGAGCCATTGAAAACCAATCAGTCTTCAGGTGCGGTGGCTTCATCCCCCCCCCCCAATCCAGGCTGACTCAGTCCTAAGTCTAACAAATGGGGGAAAATGTATATACACACACTCAGGCCTGATCTAGATTGGCAAAAAGAAGTGTGTTCATGGCTGCATGAAAGTCTAGCCTTTAGATGAGAAAAAGGGAAAGTGTGCCTTTTTTTTTTTTTTTTTTTTTTTTTTTTTGCATTTTAGGGGAGAAGAAGTGCCTTTAAAGAGGTGCTGGTTTTCCCACCTTCTTTTTTAAAAACTGCGGATCAGCGCAGCTCCATCTAAAGGCTGTGGTGCAGCTGCTAAGCATTAAGGAAAAGGCAACTTCATGTCACACTTTCCTGCCAATCTAGAAAGCCCCATACTTTTCAATCTAGTGCTGTTGCCCTGAGATCTTTCCCTCTCACCCCAACTGGAGTGGAGGGTCAAGGCCCTGAAATCTGGAAATCCTATTCCTGACATCTAATATTTTCAAGTTGACCTATGATTTGGAACATAAGGCATGTTCACATTCACCTCTTTCCTTTGCATCCTGAGGATCTGAAGCATTAGAAATACTTTCCATCACTCCTCTGTCCTCCTTGCTTCCTATACCAGAGATCTGGAAATGGCTTTATACTGCCTGGATCTGGACTGATGCATATTTTATAGATCACTAATTCAGAGGGTTGAAAGGTGAAATCTAGGACAGGGCTTTTGTACCTTGCATGACAAGCAAAACCTTCCAGAATTATCTCTTCAACACAACAGTTAAAGATAGTTACACTCTGTCTGGTTTTCATCTGGCAATTCTGCTGATGCATTGGCTGACCCAATGCCTAAACTGGAGGAAATGCATTAGTGAAAAGAGGGCACTGATTTACAAGTAACAGAGAATATTAATTTGTGAGCCAGCATAATACAAGTAACAAAGTATATTAATTTGTGTTCAATTCCTAGCTAAGCCATGAAACCCACTGAGTGACCTTGGGCAAGTCACATGCTATCATCTCAGGGGAAGGCAATGGCAAACCTCCTCTGAAAAATCTGCCAAGAAAACCCCATGATAGGTTTATGTTAGGGTTGCCATAAGTTGGAATTGATTTGAAAGCATGCTACAATAACAATTATTAATTTGTAGTTATATCTAGATACAAATTTTGAAAAATTTGGTATACTTTATAAAAACAATAATAAATATTGTTACACGTGTGGTTGCAATTTCTAGAAGGTTGCATAAGAGTAGTATCCTAGTTAGGGCTGTCCAAGAGGCCTTCCTGCCCAGTGTGATATTGATTGTACAATGTTGTGCTCTCATATAACTGTGCTGTAGCATTACGCGGACACAAATTTACACTGCAAAATTGCTGAACAGGATGTAAAGGATGTAAACGATGGTCACCCTACCAAGGCAGAAATTCAACCATGGTTATCCTACCAGTACAGACAGTGACTTTGTGCATGAGATGGGATGACTCTCACATTTGTCTGGACTCTCACAGCTGTTTGGAACTACAATTGCCTCCTCTAAAGAAAGCTCTTCGGGTTTCCATTCCTACAGCTGGAGGTCATATACTTCTCTGATCTGTGCTTTAGAGTCCCAAGTTCAATAAGACTGAGTTAAAGGCCAGGAATGAAAACAAACATTAGAGGCCTTGACAAGTTCTAGCAGGAGGTTGTTCTTGGTTATTTAAATTTTTCAGTCTGGGATCTCCCTAAAGAGTCTTCCACTGCTTTGCTCCTCTAAACATTAAAGAGTTCCACTTGTACTTTTCTTATCAGCACTTCATGAAGATAGGAAAGGAATTGCTTTTAAGATATAGAGGGCTCTTTAAAATCATTAGCACAGACTTTCTGACTAGGACTAAGTGTAGCAAAGTGTATGTGTGAAGCCCTGTCTTCTGATCAAAGAAGAAAACAAGTTTCTGCAGATCTAAAGGCTTGAGATACAGGTGTGTGTGTGTGTGTGTGTGTGTGTTAAACCTTTAGTGGGGAAGAAGATGAGGTACGCATCCAACACCAGTCCTCCGATTGCACTGGATGGTCTCATCTCACTGGAAATCATAACACTGGGATTTCATTGTGCTGTAGTGCAACATGAATTTTCCCATACCATGGACTTTGCAAAGGAAGGTGACTTTTCCCAAGAAGACAATGAAGGGGATTTTGCTCTCCTTGGCCATCAAAAAGTTCACAGGAAAAATGGGCCAAAAATTGAAAAATCATAATATTCTTGCTGGGGGAAAGATCAATAGTAATTAGATTAGTTGTGACCTAGGCTGCATGTACACTGCAGAATTAATGCAATTTGTATGGTTCTCCTGCAAACATTACAGTCTGGGTGGGTCCACAGGCTCATTTCCATCACTTGGATCCTTTGGGGGCTGCATGGATAACCAAAAACATCAAAAGGCAGAGTCAGAAATGGTTAGAAGTCTAAGTCTGTTTTTTGTTTTTTTTTTAATGCAGAGATCCTATATAGTCAACAATATGTAACTATGGCCCAGTACAGAAGGGCCTTTTGCACCGATATTATGGCTTGATACCATGTGGCATCCATATGCGCCAAGCCCTAATATCAGTTCCATTATGTCACAAGGCTGTAGTTCCACCCACACGGGGCACAGCCTTGTGAGGTAAGGGCGCTCCAGCACTCACATGCCTCTGGGTGACAGAGCTGTCATAGGGCTGCGTTGCAGCCCTTATAATTCATTAAAAAAGGAGCCGCCTAGAGCGGCTCCTTTTGATGGTGCATCTGTGCTAGACGCTTACAGGGGCAGCTTCTAGTCACCCGTCTGTATTGCTCCTATATATCATTCCCTGACTTAATTCCACAAATTTACCTTAACAGCTAGCAGCCATTTTCTGTTCTGCTGGTGACTGGTATGCAGAAGGATGATGTTTCCAGCTCCCTCCTGTTGAGAAACTTCTGATTTTCATACTGCAGGTGAGAGAGGGATAGAAACATCATCCCGCAGCACCTTAATCACCAGCAGATATTTCTTGGTGTGGCTGTTGATTGTTAAGGGCCAAATAAAATGTCCTCCTCCCGTTCCTATAGCAAGAAGTTTTGACACCACAGGGTCCACTCCCTGATTCTGTTGTGAACTGAGAATGGGTGAGCATCCCACTCTGAAATTCTGAGGTGGGTTGCCATCCCTGCCCTGGCTACAAGATGCCTGTGTTTGGGAGAAATCTGTGGATGGTTTCCTCAACTAGAAAATCAAAACACCTTGAGTTACCTTTTTGACCAAAAGACAGGACATAAAATACAATAGACAGGCGACAGATAGCCAGATAGATAGAAGATAATCAGCTAACAGATAGATAAGCAGCTCAGCTTCTAATACAAATAAGTACCACCTGTTCTTTTTCACTTGAAAGCAGTTTTTTTGGCCAGCAGCCTGGCACTAACCTATATTTTTAACATATAAAATTATAATCCAGTCATCATATCAGTGTATATATAACTTATTTTTCATCAGATTCATTCATACAGATCTTTAGCCTAATTTGACCCAATGCAGCCTAATTAGGCTCAATCATAGGTTTTAGTTTGGGCCATAAAGGGGCAATCTAGACCGCCCCCTTTGGGGTGGTTCCAACCCGCCCCCAGACGCAGTGGGATGGGGCCGAGGATGCCATACCGGCAGCTTCAACAGCCCCATCACACCACTTCTGGAGGCCACGGGGAAGCGGCAGGTGCAGCAGCAGCTGCACCCCACTTGCGGAGGCGAGGCGGAAGGGAGGAAGGGGCTGCGGCCGCGGCCCCTTCCTCCCTTGGTCTCTGCCGCGGCTATCTAAAAGCTGCGGCAAAGACCCGCCTTCAAAAAGTAGCTCTGTTCACAGCTCCTTTTTGGCACCACGGAAAGGGTGCGATTTTGGCACCACGGAAAGGGTGCGGTAGAGCGTCATTATGTGCGCAGCGAATCTAAATGCTGCGCACATGATGACGCTCTTCCGGCACGTCCTTATGGATGCCGCCATCTTTAAATGGTGGCGTCCATGCGCTTTAGGCCTAGGGAGGGTGTAGACACTACGCCCTCCCTAACCCTAAAAACATTTTTACAAACCCTAATTGCACTGCAAAATGCCCGTCCAGATCGGGCCAATGGGTCCAGATAACAACCCTATACCTCCCCAATGCCTTGTCTCCAAAGCTATGCCCTACTGCAGTGATTCCCAAACTTTGAACTGCCAGATATTTTGGACTTCAGCTCCCAGAATTCCTGCCAATTGGCCAAGATGGCTGGGGATTCTGGGAGCTGAAGTCCAAAAAACTTAAAGGATCAAACTTTGGGAACCACTTCCCTACTGAATTGGGAAGTTTTTCAGCCCACAACCCATAACATTATTATTTGCAAGTGGAAGCCATGGAATTGCACTGTTATCTCCATTTCCTGATTAGAGACAATTGCAGCATTCCACTACTCCATGCTCATCCTAGCAAGTGAAAAGTGGAGTAGAGAGATTCTATCCATGTGTCTCTTGCCATCCAAAATGCTAACAAGGGATACAATAAAGTCATTTTTCCCCTGAAGAAACAATCAGGGAAAATAGTAAAAATGGGTGTCATGTAAAAAGAGGAGTTAGATGACAACAGGATGGGATTTAGGAATGTAGCCCCACCTCCTCATGCCACACAGCCTGAGTGTCTGGTTTGGAGGGGCAATTTGATCCCTGAAACCAAATATAGTCCTTTTCTAGATGATAAGATATAGTATGTTATTCTTTTGTATTTGATAGTAATAATAATTGGTATTTATTTCTATGTGTATAATCTGTGGGTCAGGATGGGAAACTGCAGTAGGTTTAAGGATCCAGTTCTCTTCTCTGTGACCATCCAGGGGCTGCAAAGACTCTAAAAATGCCCCTAAATGAGGGGGGGGGACCCCAACACAAGGTCTCTGGAAGTTTGCTTCAGGTTTTGTATTTTTATTTTTTATGTAAACCAGTGCACAGGAGGCCACTGCAAGCTATTGAAAAGGCAGTTTGTGGAGTCTCCTAGAAGAATGAATCCACCTTCACTTTGGGGAGTAGGCAGAAAAAAGGTGGTCTGGAAGGCGGGAGAACCATGAAAACAGTTTTTTGTGGAGCTTTCGGGCTATGTGGCCATGTTCTAGAAGAGTTCCTTTCTGACATTTTGCCAGCATCTGTGGCTGGCATCTTCAGAAAATGATAGCCTGGAAAAAGGATTAGAGATATATGTGCATTCTGACATGGTAGTTGTTGGCATGGTCCAGAATTTCAGTGCTTTCAAACAGCATTTTATGCCTGGGATGGTTTATAGCATGTTCTGCTACTGCTGATTTTTCCAGTTGACAGCCCAGTCAACCGGAAAAATCAGCAGTAGCAGATCATGCTATAAACCATCCTGGGCATAAAATGCTGTTTGAAAGCACTGAAATTCTGGACCATGCCAACAACTACCATGTCAGAATGCACAGGGAGGCCATTGAAACCCTGAGAGTAAATAAGGCTTGGCTACCAGTTCTGAAGGACAGCAAGGTCAAGACTCAGCCTATGCAAATGAGAAACAGGCTAAGGCCAGGGGATTCCAGCAGACAATGAACACCAGTTTGCAGATATTAATCCTTGTTTGCATATCCTCCCACCCTGAGGACTGCAATTAGCAACAGAACAATACATTTGCAAATTACTCCTTCCTTCCCAGGGTCACACTGGATATATATCTCCAATCCTTTTTCCAGGCTATCATTCTTTGAAGATGCCAGCCACAGATGCTGGCAAAACATCAGAAAGGAACTTCTAGAACATGACCACATAGCCCAAAAGCTCCACAAAAAATTATGGATGCCGGCCATGAAAGCCTTCGACTCCACACGAAAACAGTGTTGGAGCCATATGCAACCTTGCTATTCCTAGTGCTGGTAAGGGCAAGAAGTCTTTCAAGGAGCTTACATAAGCATTGTATCAAATGAGTGTCAACATTATGGCATGTGTTACAGTAAAAAAAAAAAAATCAAGACCTTAAAACAATAAACAAGTGGAGGTATGCATGAATGATGCTCTTTGCCTCAGGCTCCATTTGGTCTACGATCATCCCTAAAAGTGTGAATGGAACTGTACTTTCCACCCAAAAGGAATGCTAGCCGTGAAGGAGATTTGTCTGATTTTTTCCCCCAACATACACAGGACTCTAGTTCAGGGTATAGAGCTCTGATTTTGCAACAGGGCAGTTGTTTTCTGGACAGTAGCAGTCTTTGTCTGGCTTGTCATATGATTCCGTAAGTGGTTTGTTTGTTTTTTCTTCATGGTGATACCATTAGGTTTCAAAATTCTTCTTTAAAAATAAAAACAAACTAATGCTCATTTGACTGGGGTGCCAAAACTGTACTGAATGGCATCTCTCCTGTGGAAAGGAAGACAGTAATCACAAGATTTCCTTTTCTGTTAAACTCATTAACCAGCAAAGAAAAATGCCGGGTATGAATGCAATATATCCCTAGTACTCTGCGCTTTATTTTATTTAACCACCTTCCTGTTGGGACACTTGATTCAATTTAATAAAGACCATTTACAAAATGATGAATGACGTTCTCCACTCTGTGCATGAAGGTTGTCTTTTACAGACGTTTGGGATCATTTTTAGAGCCTCTCTGATTGTGAGGAAACATTTTGATAAATACCTCATAAGAACAGAATTTATCAGAGCATTCCCAACAGAGTTGGTTCTGAATTATGGAGAACCAGGGCTTTTTTTAAAAAAATGCAAGTTGTTTTTACCTAAGTTGAAGTACATGCTATTCTGCATGTACCTTTGCCATTTGTGAAGCTTATTGTTGTGTGCCTTCAAGTCATTTCAAACTTATGACAACCATAAGGCAAGCCTACCACAGTGTTTTCTTGGCAAGTTTCTTCAGAGGGGGTTGTCATTGTCATCTTCTTAGGCTGAGAGCGTGTAACTTGCCCAATGTCACCCATCTGGTTTACATGGCCTAGTCGAGAGTCAGAGTCCTATTCCAACACTCCATTTGTGAAGCACTACCACAATATTTCCTATTCTCCAATGCAATTATTGTTTATCTTTTCATTGCTCTATGTTCAATAAAATCCCTCCTTTAGAGAGTTCTGTATAAATAGGTTTTGTTGAGTCCTATTTGCCTGACACATTATTTGCCAGTTACAAGATCAAAGATATGTATGTCTACTCAGAGTATTATGAATTGAGGCCTTGCCATCAACAACAGAACAATACACAGATTAACATGGAACTCACTCCTGCCTACCCGGCATCACACAGTATGTGTGTGTGTATCCAACTCTCCTCCAAGCCAGCATTCTCTGAAGATGCCAGCCAGTCACAGATGCTTGTGAAATGTCAGAAATAAACTCTTCTAGAACATGGCCATATAGCCCGAAAAACCATCCAAAAACTAATATGAATTCATTTGTACTGCAGGCATAACTTCCAACTGTCCTGATTTGGAAGTCCCAATGAATCCTCTCCTGTCCCACTTTTCAGATGCTTTTGAAATGTCCCAGTTTCTTTCTCCATCCTCCATTCCCCCCCCCCCCCTTTGTCCTCAGCTTTCTTCCATTAGTACAAACTGAGTTTAACATACAAAATTAGTTTTTTTTCCATTTTTTATTAACAAATTCAGTATTACAACAAAGTTAAGCAGCACATCAATACTTGTAGTATATAATAATAAATCTATAAGCCTGTAAGAGCATTGAATTAAACAGGATCAGCTACAGACACATTAACTCTAAGTTTTAAACAAAACTATTTAACCTTTAACTTTCTCAATAAAGAAAAATACAAACAAGTCATTATTTCTATATAAATCTTAGCCGGGTTTTCTCATAAAGATTATTTTGGATATTTTGTTGGCTTTATGAGAAACTTTGTCACTGCTGACCATTCTTTGTCCCATTTATCCGTATCTTTTCTATTTAAGATTGCTGTTAATCTGTCAAGTTCTTTCATATCAAGTATTTTGTACAGTGGGCCCCCGGCTTACGAATCCCCCGGGTTGCGAAAACCCCGGGATCCGAAAGCCGCGGGACCACTAATGTATCCCCCGGGATTCGAAAGATCCCCCGGGATCCGGAAAAAAAAAAACACCGTGCGGCCCCTTTAAATCGGCCGCGCGGTCCATTGTGAATAGCGGTCCCCCGGGAAACGAAAGCTTCCGGGTTACGAAGGTAATCCCGGAACGGATTACCTTCATAACCCGGGGGACCACTGTATTTCCAATCATCTATAGATGGTACACATGTGGATTTCCAATTTTTTGCTACTAACATTCTAGCTGCAGTTATTAAATACAATCCTATTCTCCAATACTTCCTTTCTCCTTCCGGACCTAATACTGAGGTTACATTTAGCAAGTACAGTTCTGGATTCATATCAAATTCTATATTTAACATCTTTTTTATTTCAGAATGAATCTTTACGCAAAACTTCTTTATAATCGGACATTTCCACCACATGTGTATATATGATCCCCTTTCTTTTTGGCATCTCCAGCAGTTATTATTGTTTAGTTTATATATTCTGTTGATTGAGCAAGGAGTCAGGTACCATCTATTTGCCACTTTAAAATAATTTTCTTTTAGGGCTTGAGCAACAGTAAATTTACTTGTTTTAATTCTCGCTTTTTCCCATTTGTCTAGATCTATGTTATGTCCCAACTCCTAAGCCCATTTTACCATACACTCTTTTATCTCTTCTTCTTCTAAGTCTCTTTCCAATAATATGTTGTATAGTTTGCTTACTGTTTTTCTTTGATTAAAATTCAACATTACTTTGTCTAGATTGTTTTCTTCTTTCTCAAAACCTATTAGTTTATTATCCTCCTTAAATCTTTCTTTAATTTGCAGGTAAGTCAAGCATTGCATGTTTATTCCCATTTTTTCAATTAAGCCCTCTAATGATCTTAGTTTGAGTCCACCCTCTTTATCATAGGACAATAAATCTTTATAAGTAAGCCACTTTTTAGCCTTACTCCCCTGATATGAAAAGGCCTCTTGTGGGGAAGCCCAGAGGGGAATACCTCTATAGAACTTTTGTTTTACTTTCAACCAATTATTAAGTAACGATCTCCTTAACACATGTTTGTTAAATTCTTTATCTTTTTTGTAACCGTCATACCAAATGTAAGCGTGCCAGCCATACTAACATGTTCTAATAATATGTCTTTTGAGTTCTTCAACTTAAACCACTCTTGGATCCACATAATACAAGCTGCACTATATATACTTGAAGGTCAGGAACAGCCAATCCCCCTCTTTTTATTGAATCTTTTAGAAATGACCATTTGATTCTTGTTCGTTTCCCATCCCATACAAAATTTCTTAGTTCTTTTTCCCAGTGAAAAAGAATTTTCTGGTTATAAATTAATGGAAGATTGAGAAACAAGAACATCAATTTCGGAAGGATGCACATTTTGATTGTCGCTATCCTACCTGATATGGATAGGTTTAGACTTTTCCACTTTGCCAGTTTTTCCTGTATTCCCTTCCAGGTTACAGTGTAGTTTAAATCAAAAAGGTCTGACGTTTTGTTTGAGAGCCAAAAACCCAAAATATTTGATTGTATCCTTGATTTTGCATCCCAGTGTCTCTTCTATTATTGCACCTTCATTTTTATTAATGTTTTTTGTCAATAGCCATATTTTATCTTTATTTAACTTAAAGCCAGCCAAATTACCGAAATTTCCAATTCTTGTAGTAAGAACTCGATGCTTTTTAAAGGGTTTTCCAGAACAATAACAAGATCATCAGCAAAGGCTTTCAATTTAATCTCATAACCCTGAATTCTTGTCCCTCTGATTTCCGAATTTTCTCTTGTGGAGTTCAAAAGAACCTCCAAAATTAAAATAAATAACAGCAGAGACAATGGGCAACCCTGTCTTGTTCCTTTATCTATACTGAGTTCTCGGGATCTCATTCCATTAATTAGGATATGTGCTCTTTGGGTTCTGTAAATACATTTTATATTTTCTAAAAAGTTACCCCCAATTCCCATGCTCTTTAAAGTTTCTAACAAAAAAAACCCAATTTACATTATCGAACACCTTTTTGGCGTCGACATAGATTAACAATAATTTTTTATCCTTGTCTGTTTCATAATACTCCAGTAGATTTAGAATTATTGTATTATTTCTTATGTACCTCTTAGGGATAAATCCGTTTTGGTCTTCGTGAATTACATTTGCTAAGATCTTTTTAAGTCTGTTGGACAGGATCATTGTAAAAATCTTGTAGTCTATATTTAAAAGTGAAATGGGTCTATAATTCGATACATCCCGAGAGTCTTTTCCCACTTTGAGTATAAAGATTATTTCTGCATAAGACCAGGAGTCAGGGATTCCCTCTGAAGGAATTTTATTTAATAACTCAAATAGATGGTCAATCAGTTCCATTCTAAATGTTTTATAGAATAAGGCAGTAAGTCCATCTGGACTGGGGGCTTTGTTTTCTTTTAGATTTTGAATTGCCAATAGTATCTCAGTTTTTGTGATAGGTTTGTCCAAAAAAGTTGATTGTTCCTTATTCAGTTTTGTAACATTTTTGTGATCCAAGTATTTTCTGATTATTTCACTAGTTTTTACATTTTCTCAAACTTCTTTAAATAATTTTGAATATTCCTGGAAAAAAAGATTTCTAATCTCTTCTTGGCTTGTTATCTTTTTCCCTTTATCCTTCATTTCTGTTATTAATTTTTTTCTTATCTTTACGTAGTTTATTTGCAAGCCATTTACTTGTCTTGTTAGCTTGTTCAAAATAACGTTGTTTTGAAATTTTTAGTTTATGTGCTAGTTCTTCTGTTACTTGTTCTTGTAAGTGTTTTTGTATTTTTTTAATTTCTTCCTGGATTTTAATATCTGTAGGGTTTTCATCACGTTCAGATTCTTTTATTTTCAACTTAAATTTTCTCTTAAATTATTTTCTCTTAAATCGTTGTATTTATCTGCTTTCATTTTTTTTCTGTAGATCTTTTAATGAAAAAACCACTTAACACCGATTTACAGGCATCCCAAGTTAATTTCATTGGCATTCCTTGTGTTTTATTTTCTTGAAAGAAGAATTTTATTTCTTTTTTCATTTTATCTACGTATATTTCATTGTGCAAGATATCTTCATTTAGTCTCCAAATAGATTTTTGTTTTTTAATATCTATTCTCAGTTCTAGCAAGCTATGGTCAGAAAGATGTTTAGGGTGGATATCCATTTTATTTCTATAATTTAACAAGAATTTAGAAACAGATAACATATCTATTCTAGATGAGGTCTTCTGTGGATAAGAAAAAAAGTGTAACTTTTATATTATCGTACAAGTGTATCCATACATCCTCTAAGGACAGTGTTTTTGTTAAATCAAAAAAGTTCTTTGGTAGTTTACCCTTAGGTTTTTTTTATCTTTGCTTTTATAAGATCTATCTCTCTCTGGCACCGTTACTCCATTAAAGTCCCCTGTCAAAATAATAATATTATTTATATTGTGTTCCTCTAAATCTTTCCTT
This sequence comes from Urosaurus nigricauda, assembly GCA_034509955.1. Taxonomy (NCBI): domain Eukaryota; kingdom Metazoa; phylum Chordata; class Lepidosauria; order Squamata; family Phrynosomatidae; genus Urosaurus; species Urosaurus nigricauda. The sequence continues at coordinate 349,764,308 of JAOEGL010000001.1, read as the reverse complement.
AATTTCTTAAAAAAAAACCTTCTTTTTCTCATTTGGGGCATATATGTTAATTAGTGATATTTTATTATCTGGTAAAGTAATCTCCACAATGATATATCTTCCCTCACTGTCTTTACAAACCTCTTGAGTAGTGTATCTCTTGTTTATAAAGGTGGCCACCCCTCCTTTCCTTTGGTCAGTGGTAGAGTAAAATATCTGACCCAATTTTGTGTTATGAATATATTTTATTTCTTTCTCTTTAATTTTAATCTCCTGAAGGCAGATAAAATCAAACCTTTCTTTTTCTAAAATATGAAAAATCTGATTCCTCTTAAATTTGGTATTTAACCCTTTCAGATTCCAAGAACCTAGTTCAAAGCTTGTTGTACTTTTACATCTATTTGTTTCTTGAATTCAGGTTTTTTTCCTATTCCTTGTCTTTTGGTTATTTTCGTTGAGTCTCTCGTTACCTCTTTGTTTTCTCCTTTGTTTTTTCTTTTGCTTTTTATAATTCTCATCTTTTACTTCCTCCAATTTGTCCACAAGTAATTCATCCTCTTTAGAGTCTTTTCCTGACTCATCGTTAAGTTTTTGTGCTGATTCTTCCTTTTCACTAGTTTGTTCATCATAAACTTCCAGGGGGGTTTTTTTCTGTATTTTGTACTCGATTTAATGATTTTTCCTCTTTAAGTCCTTTCCCACTCAAATCCACTAATAAATCATTAAATTTCTCTGTATCCTGTTCTGGTTTCTTCTCTCTAACACTTTCCAGAAATTCCTTTGCTCTTTTTTGTGAGTTTATTATAAACCTTTTTTCCAACTGAAAAGAGAACTCCCTAAGTCTTCCCCCACTTGTATTTTATGCCTGTTTGCCTCAAATATTGAGTCAATTTGGCACATTCTTTCCTTTTCTGTAAAATTAAAGATGGAATATCTTTAAATATCATGATTTCATGACCCTTTACATAAAGCTTCTTCTTGTAATTCATATCTAAAATTAAGTCCCTTATCCTCTCTCTTGTAAAATGAATTGAAATATCTCTAGGTAATTTTCTGTTTGTGGCAATCCATGAATTTATTCTATAGAGTTTATTGATTTCAAAATCAAGCTGTTCTGTAGACCAATCAATGAATTACGCGAGAGCAGGAACTATTCTAATGCCTGAATTTTTGTTATATTGTTCAGGTAAACCTCTTATCTTGAGGGCTTGCTCTCTTAATCGTAATTCAACTGAATTTTTAAAGCTTTCTTCTAATTGTTGTGCTTTGTCCAGTGTTGTCATCTTATTTTCTAGTTGTTTTTGTTTTTTCATCAATATCTGACACTTGTTTGTTTGTTTGTTTGTTTCAATTCAGCTATTATCTTATGAAAGTTTTCTTTGAAATCATGTAATTCTTTTTGTATTTCCATTTTAATATCCTCTTTCCAGTCCTTTATTTCAGATCTAATCTCAGTTCTTATTTCTGCTCTAATATCTTCTCTTAATTTCTTTATTTCTTCTAGTAATAATTTGTTTGGGTCAGAACTATCAACTACCAAATTGTGTAAATTATTAGTTAATTCCATTGTTTTCTTTTAAATACACACTATAGCTTTTCCTTTACCGAAGCAGATAAAAGAATTAATTGGTAGTTTTGATAGTAAAGAGGGGGAAAAGTTGTTCTTAGTCTGGGAGAATATAAATTTTCCCAACACTTGAGGGTAGTATAATAAATATTACTCCCTTTGTGTTCTGACAGGAAAAAAAAACCCTGAGAGGGTGGAGTGGAAGAGGCCCCTGAAGCAGCTAGCAGCCAACAACAGCAGCAGCTCCAAGGCCTTCCAGGGCCCAGGAGCCTATAAAAGCAGCAAGCCCAGCTCCCTTCCCAGAGATCCTGAGAGGGTGGAGTGGAAGAGGCCTCTGAAGCAGCTAGCAGCCAACATACAAAATTAGTTTGAATTCTTTTACTCAGCAGATGACAGAGAGGGAGGATGAATCTTGCCCTTCTCAATAGACTCAAGCCAAAGCAAACTGATGTAGTCTCTCCCAGCTTGTGTGTTCTTGATCAATGATGACTTTTGCCATCTTCATCAATCTCTGATGTTTCTTGGTCACAGGTGTCCTGGTTTCTATCTGTGAAATGTTGGAGGATATGTAATTGTGCAGTATGAAAAGCTGCACGTTCCAGTCCATATGGCTTGAATCATCTGTGAGTCGATTGTCCTAAGACGTGAGTTTTGTAGGATAACTGATTGATTGGTGGCTAGATATTTCAGAAAATATCTATATTTTGGCATTGTAAGGTTCAGGTTCAAGCAACAATGACACCACAATAAAATGAAACAATATCAAAATAAAGCAACTTGGGCTTTCCTTGTAAAAAGACAGCAATTTTTGCTTCTGCTTTCCATTTTGCCAGGGTAATGGGGGGGGGGGGGAATAACCTCTTTTAAACATATAAACAAGGTGCATAACTACCACACATCCCTCTTATAAAAAGAATTACACTTCCCAGAAACTTCATTGAGTGTGAGCATCCTTAAAAATAAGACGTAACTGCAACTACCTTGTTTGTGTGTTTAAAAGCAGCATTGTTTTCTGTCCATTTCCTCCAATATTTTGTAGATCAGAACAGGAATGTATATGGCCAAGCAATATGAGTGCAGTCAAAAGTAAAAAAGTTATCACAAGCAAAGAGAGGCTGCAGCAGTTTGCTTTTGACTAAGCCTACTGGGAAGGGCAACATCCAGATATGTTTAGCCCTTTTAAAATATTTGACAGGATGCCATATTGAAGATAGTGGGAGCTTGTTTTCTGTTGCTGCAGAGACTTGGACACGGAGCAATGCACTTAAGATAAAGACATACCACCTAAACGCTAAGAACTTTCTGACTGTAAGAGCTGTTTGACAGTGCAACATGTTGCTTCGGAAAGTGGTGGAGTGCCTTTCTTTGGAAGATTTCAAACAGAGGCTGGATGGCTGTCTATTGGAAATGATTTGATTGCGTATTCCTGCACAGTAGGGGGTTGGACTTGATAGTCCTTGTGGCCTTTTCCAACTCTATGACTCTTGTTTTAGCCCTTTCATTTCAATAATAATCTCTCAAGATCCATCCCCTGACAGAGTGGAGCTGAGCAGATTTAGATCTCATTTGGATGTGCTACTCTACATGGATCCAGCACAGAAGTGGTCTGGTCTGAGCCATAGGCCTTCTCCAGCTGCCTAACCATGCTGGCCCTGGATGCTAGACCTGGGACCAGTATAATATAATCATAATACCTGGCCCATGTTAGATGTCTCATATGTCTAGCACTAACTGAAATTTACAGGCTGTCTTAAAAGGCAGCCCCTTATTCAAATGCATCACAGTAATCCAGAAGAGAATCAAAACTATCAAACTCAAGGAGGTTTACTTGGTAGTAAACTTGGATCAACTTGAGTTGCACAAGTTACATGAAACATCACCAAGCTTGGTTTGATGCTGGAATGTCCCACCATATCTTGAATGAAATCCATAGTTTCAAAATGCTGCCAAGAGTCAAAATATGCAGCTGTGTAAGCCATCTTCCTGAGCTTACCTCCTGGGCTGTTTTACAAGCTAGAGCTTCTGTTTATAGAGAACGACAGACATCTGCTTGGAAAAGGAGGATGCTATTTGTTGCATATAAATAATAGGAGTTGATTCATCCAGCTTTAGTTTTGTTTTCTCCTGAGCATTTGTACAATTCTTTGAGAAAACAAACAGTTGTCCAACATGAAGGGTGGTTCCTCTCGAAGACACAAATCATATGCACAGTGAACATTCTTTAGAAGTTTCCAGGGGGTGGAAGACTCAAATGCAGCTGGATTGTGAAAGGTTCTAGCCTTTTTCAGATGGCAATCATATTTGTGTTCTGCATGCAAAAAGAGGACATCACAACAATATCCACTGTCTCCCTTGCCAACCTCTGTAAATGGATAGGACACCCACCACTTAAATGAAGGTGTTGGAAGTTTGGTGATAACAGTCCAAAAGGACCTGACACAAAAGAAAAAGGGGGCAGTGAGGGAAAAGAAACAACAACAACAACAACAACAACAACAAACTAGGACACAAGTTCTGAATGTTAAGAGCTTAATCATCCTGGTAGAATGGTTACTAGACTGAGAGGCAGATCCTGGTGCACTTGAATTCTCCAGAAGACTGATGGTGGCTCTGCTTTGTATCTCTTCCTCAGGCTGCTTCTGCACTGCAAAAACAATGCAGTTTGACACTGCTTTAACTGCTATGGCTCAATGCTATCGAATCCTGGGAACTATAGTTTGTTAGGGCACCTGGGCGCTCTGATAGAGAAGGCTAAATATTTTACAAAACTCTAAATACCATAATTCACTAGCCTTGAGGCATGGCAGGTAAAACAGTGTTGAACTGCATTATTTCTGCAGTGCAGGGACATTGAATGGCTGCTGGGTGATGTTTATGGAAAGGCTAAACTGTCTTCATTAGAGCCAATATGGTGTATTGGTGTGAGTGTTGGATTAGGACTCTGGGATATCAGGCACTCTCAGCCATGGAAACCTACTGGGTGACTTTGGGCAAGTCACACTCTCTCAGCTTCAGAGAAAGGCAATGGCATACCTGCTCTGAACAAAGCTTGCCAAGAAAACCCAGTGAAGGATTTACCTTAGGCTCAGCTTAAGTCAGAAACAACTTGAAGGTATACTGCAACACAAAGTTGGCTTTTCAGGAAGGCTAATAATGTAGTCCTATTTTCCTTCACTGTCTTTTGTATGCTGAGGAAAGGGCACACAGAGTTCATTGTAACAAAAGGCCCTCAAAAACCTAGAGCTGGCACCCAAGTGTGTGTCACCATACATTCTTTTTTTTTTTTTTTTTTTTTTTTTTTTTTGGTGAGAAAGATTTCCTTGAATTTGTAGTGCAGCAACACATCCACAAGCTCTCTGAACTATCAGACCATATTTTTGCCCATCCATGGCTTTTCAATGTGACATATTATAAATCAAGAGCTTTCTGCAGCCCAGGGTCTTCAAAGTACACAGTGGAGTAATGGCCAAGTTAATCCACAAAAGAATAACAATGAAATGCTGTAAAAGGATTGAACCCACACGGATAACCTAAACATTTTTGAAAGCTGACTTTTAATAAGCCAAAATGTTTTATAGGAGACAGGAATACCCTAGGCACCTACTAATAACTGTTTATTCTGAAGCATGCTTTTATAGAAAGCAAACTTCCTGGACATTTTCTTGTGAAAATTTGTGATAAGGAGCTCATCCAAATGATCAACCCAAAAGTTCTTTTAACAAAATGAATCAATAATTTGACCTCATAGCTTCCTCATTTTTTGTGACATGTTAAGGTTGAAATGCAATGTGAAGGCTTAAATGAGGCACCCAGCATTGTCTGGGTGCCTTGTTGTGACTTCAGCAGCAATAATTGTGTCAGTGTATTGCCTCATTTTAAGAAGGATACAGACCAGTTGGAGCAAGTTCAGAGAAGGACATGATAAGATGTATGCAGCAGCATCATTGAGGAGGAGGTGCTGGGGTGCGGACTGCACCAGGTGACACCCTAGCAGTGTGGTGACACCTGGTCAGCCCCCCACATCATCCCCCATATTCTGTTCAGAGTGTGTGCCACTTGGTCCCCTGGGCATATGCAATTTTCCCCATGCACGCAATTCTCCCAGTCCCCCACCCATACACACCTCTCACCATGCATGAGTTTGTTTATACACACACAAGCACCTCTCTGTCTATATGCGTGTGTGCCTCTCCTTCCCCCTGTGCACGCTGCTCTTTTGGTGCCTTTGTAAGACAGAGCTTGCAGTGTCACCAGAAGCCCCACCCCCAGACGTCCTGCCCCTCACATCGGGTGACATCCAGGTGACATGCTACTGAAAGTATGGAGAACAAATCATACATGGGGACATAGGGCTCATTCCCACTGGGAATATAAATTGATGTGTCTCACTGCGAGTCTAGTTCAGATTGAGTATCCAAGTCGTATTCAAATTGTGTCCATCATTCCCACTGCAAAAGGGAGCAACAGACTCAGTTTTTCTTGACCCATGTCCATGTTCCCATTCATATTTCTCCGTTGTATTCTGAAGTGGACTTTTTTGTTCCCCATTCCCATTGACTTTGTGGAAACAGTTTTTTATTTTTTTAAAAAAAGCTGTCAATCAAGGTGATTAGACATCACAGTGACGCCAATTTCTTCGGTGCATTTTGACGCAGGCAGTCTAAATGTCTCACAAAACTACACTTCCCAGAATTCCATAGCATTGAGCCATGGCAGTTAAAGTGGTCTCAAACTGGGTTATTTCTGCAGTGTGGATGCAACCCTAGTGCTATAACTTTTAATGGGACCCAGTGACTAAGAAAAAGTAGATAATGCAGGTATCTAACCTGCTCACTTATAAACACACTCATCAGTACTCCAACTGTTGCATCCTGTACTACCTGCATTCTTAGGATCTTCAGATAGAAAGAACTGCAGTATTCTATCTGGTATGTTACCAGGATGTTTATACTTGTACCTAATATTTTCTAAAAAAATCAGTGGACCAAACACCAAGGCATAAAATACTCATACTTCTATCATGCTGGAAGACTGTCACCTCAGTACAGACAATACATTGTTACAACACCATTTATGTGGTTTGCTTCGTTTCCAACTTTAACACTGTAAAACTGACATTATCTATTTTGTTTTTGAACCTTCTAAATGGAAATGTCTTTAAACAGATTGTATTTCAGCCATCATTTCTGTAGGCATACAAAACATAACAACTAATACTGCTGAACAAAAAAGTGAAGAGAAAATTGTTTTCCCTAAAAAGTAAATACACTAAATTACATTAACGATGGAAGTTCTGTTCTTTCACTGAAAGCAAAGTTCCTTTCAGTATTTTTTTAAAGGAGAGACAGAGGTGTACTTACATATTTTTTACATCTGATGTATAATTTGCCTGTGGTTTCATCTGATGATTCTGTCTAAAGCAATTAAGAACATAAAAAGAATATATGTGTCTCAGTCTTGGATCTGATAATTGATTTCTGCTCCTGGTTTTCTTTTTCTTCTCCCTTCCTTCACTGATCCTTTAGCAAGTAGAGGCACTACTGAGAGTTCTAATCCAGAACATGGAAGAGTTACTTTTTTGTGGTCATACTAGAAGGATTTGTAGTCCAAGAAAATAATTTCCCAAGCTTGCCTTACTGCAGTGCCTCTACATAAATACATAATTGGATTTTGGAAGGAAGTTCTGAATATTTCTGATCTTGACCATGCATGCATATGAATCCAGTTGGGAAGAAATACATCTGGTCTTCAAGCAAGTGGTGAAAACATCTGTTGAAACTGTGAGAAAAGTTATTACCCCACCCCAGCACTAAGGAGATGTATTCAATTCTTCCTCCACAGCACAAAATACAATAATGTTAGTGGAATTTTTTTTATCAGGAGTTTTAGGGACTACTAAAAGAAAAGGATCCCCATGCTGAATTGGCAAAGAATGGGCTTAACACATGAGGCTTTAAGTGGAATTAGGGTAGGGTAATGTTATGGTAAACAAAGGGTCAATTAACCCATTCACAACCAATTATGCAAGTGAGGCTTTGTGAAGATTTCCAACCAGACCCATTTATTCCAAAACAGCCCTAGTCTGCATGCAGTGCTTCAGCCAAAAGTCATCTCATTGACTGAATGCCCCAAACATGGCGTAAACAGTTTTTATTAACCCACAAAATATTCATTGAGCATGCGTAGTTTAGCATTCATCCATATATATATCTGTATTATTGTTCAGCTAGTCTAACTGGCAGGCTCTTCTGGCCTGACTCGCAACATCAAGGAATGTCTTTGTAGTAGAAACCTTATCAGCTTGCTAGCTACAGCGACCTTCAGGGAGGCCCGTCTTTCTCTGTGAAGAGAAATTCACGCTTCAGCTCTTGTCTTCTTCCCCCCTCCTTCCTAACCCCACAACTCAAGCCTAATTCAAAGTACAAGTTTTTCCTTTGCTCTATGGCTGAACTATTGATCATTAATGGCAGAGATTATTGGCTTCTTTGGTTATCAATGGCTTTATTAGTTTTCACCTTAACAATAATAGTGTCTGTGGACTTACCTTATCACATGATTATAGGCCTGTTCAGCAGCTGGTCTTGAGTTAATCCATTGATGGAGCGCTCCTTCTCACTGATGGGCAAAAGCCATATCATGCCACTGCTGATTCAAGTATGATGAGTTCCTCATGAAGCAGTTTTGATATTGGGCAGTTATGTAGTACAAGTGGACATGATTCTGCTCCTCTCCCCATCTTGCCACCCACCCTGACTATTCCCAGATTGACTGCTTTTCTTTTTATTTTTTCATTTTATTTATTTATTTTTCCTTAATAGATTGGCATGATTGTGCAATTATGCTTAAAAAAAATTAAAAAAAAATTAAAGAAAAAGACAGAGGCCAGGCCAGAAGCATCACTATAGTGATTTGGAAGATAGCGACTGTCTCCAACCCACTATGTTTGTGTTCCCTAGACTAAAACATCAGTAGTGTCTTATGAGCCTGGTGTGATACATTCAATGAACTAGATTGCCATATGTGTGATCATGAACTGCTCAGGAACATGAGAGTAAGTTGTACTTTTCCTTCTGCTGCCAGCAAAAAGATTTAGTGCCCTGTAGAATCTGGGTACAGTATCAGGTACCCTGTGTGAAAGGTGGTAGGGTACCTCACAAGCTGAGTAATTGGTATTTGCTAACAGAAGGTGAGCAACCATCAGTCTCACCCCAACCAACACACATGTGACCTAGCAGAAAAATTAAAGCAGGCTTTGTTCTCTTTGTAAAAAACTTATGAAATAAATTTACAGTGGGCCCTTGTTATACACTGGGGTTTGGTTCCAAGATCCCCCATGGATAACAAAATCTGGGTGCTCAAGTCCCATTAAATATAATGACATAGAAAAATTGTGTCCTTTATATAAAATGGAAAGGTTTGATATATAAAAGGTTTGATATTTGAAATGTATAATTTTTTAAAACATTTTCAAACTGTGGATGCTTGAATCTGTGTATAAAAAATCCATGGATAAGAAGGGCCGACTTACGAATACTAAAGGTTTCATAATCTCTCATTGTGCCAGGATCTGGAACAGTAGACTAATGATCATAGTTTGATAAATTAGTCTTATATTGTTGCTAGCTACCATGTAGGATCTTGGCCAGATTGGGACTTCTGTTTTTCTATGTTCTTTCTTCCTTGGATAAAATCGTTCACTCACCATAACTGTAGAAGCCATCAACAAGAATTAAATATTTGCAAGTTATGTCTGTGCCATCTTGTCTCCCCTCAACCGCTCCTTAGAATTAAACATATTTTCTTTTTCTATATATTCCTTACTGTCTTTTTGAGATTTAAAAAAAATCAACAAAATAAAGGATCATGAAACATTGCAAGACCTTTCTTTAGGAAAAGCTCAACTTCTGCTTCTATTTAAAGAGGCAAAGATTTTGATGTCTTTCATATGCCTATTGAAAGAGAAAGAGAAAGGGTGTGGGAAGATAGAAGTATTTGCAAGAAAGATCCTCTACAGAGCAAAAACTCCCTGAGCCTATCTCGGTGCTGCATCCAAAGAAGTGGATTTATACCCACAAAAACCTCAAATAAAACCCAGTTAGTTTTAAAGGTGCTGTCACATTTCCATTTTTCTTCCCCTTCCTTCCTCCTTTTTTAGCTCCCTTGTTGATGCAGAAATGTTCAAGATTAAAGGTCTAATCTTGAAGATATACTGCACACCAAACAGCAGAACCATTTAAGAGAACATTAAATGGCCCTTAAACTAAACAATTGTCCTAAGAAGCTGTAGTTTATCCTGGGTTACTCTCTAATATTCATACAGGGCTTTGAAAACAAAATGACATTGTTTTATGGAAACGCACACACATTTAATCTTCCCCTCATGAGACCCGCTCTTGAGACTTCTGGCTGCTATCCTGGCAAACATCGTGGAAGAAACAAATGGGGTCAGTGACAAAACAACTACTGTTATATGTACTGTTATATTTGATTTCTAAGAACGTTTGCATGTGCTTCATGGAACATTTTCTGGAACAAATAAGCAAACCACAATTTTTCCCCCTCCCATGTATAAATGTCCTATTTGACAGCATTGGGAACAATGTTCCCACTCTTTTATAAATGAATAATATGAAAAGCATTTTAGGCAATGTGAGAATGTCAGGGAAATGGTCGATTCCACATTCATTTTGGTTTCTGCCACTTCGCCTATATTCACATTTAGGGAATCATTAAGATACAGCAGCTAAAAATAAGGACCACCCAGATTAAGACTGCAATTTTAATATTGTAAGAACATGCAATAAAGAGAACTGCAACAAAATTCCACTTGCCTTCCAAATCAAACACAAAACAGAGGAGGAAAAGAGAACATTATTAAATTGGTTAATCAAAATGTTCTTAAATCTTCTCTTTTCTAGTGCTTCATACATATCCATTAATCCTGTGTTTTGTGTTTATAACTGTTGAAGTATATGATGCAAACCAAGTATTTACCATCTCCCTTCACATGCCTCCCTGTCTACCTGCCTTTTCCTTCCTTCCTTCCTTCCTTCCTTCCTTCCTTCCTTCCTTCCTGTTTGTACAGATATAAGTTTTTATGGTTCCTGTTTTAGCTGTGTGCCTTCAAGCCATTTCTGATTTAGGACAACCTGTGGAAAAGTTATCATGGGGTTTTCTTGGTGAGACATATTCAAAGTAGGTTTACAATGAACTTCCTCTGAAGCTGAGAGTGTGTGACTTGCCCAAGGTCACCCAGTGGATTTTTATGGTCATATACCCAAGAGGACAGGATCAAAATTCAAAATGACCTGAATAGACTAGAAATATGAGCCTAAGCTAACAAAATGAAATTCAATACAGAGAAGTGTAAGGTTCTGGACTTAGGGAGGAAAAATGAAATGGACAGATATAGGATGGGAGACACTTGGCTGAACGAGACCACATGTGAAAGGGATCTAGGAGTCCAAGTAGACCACAAGTTGAACATGAGTCAACAGTGTGATGCAGCAGCCAAAAGGCCAATGCAATTTTAGGCTGCATCAATAGAAGTATAGAGTCTAGATCAAGGGAAGTAATAGTGCCACTCTATTCTTCTTTGGTCAGGCCACCTGGAATACTGTGTCCAGTTCTGGGCACCACAAGGATGTGGAGAAACTGGAGCGGGTCCAAAGGAGGGCGACTTTAAAATGGTGAAGGGTCTGGAAACTGTGCCCTATGAGCTTGTTTTCTGCTGCTCCAGAGAACAGGACCTGGAACAATGGATGCAAGCTGCAGGAAAAGAGATTCCACCTCAACATTAGGAAGAACTTCCTGGCAGTGAGGGCTGTTCGACAGTGGAACAGACTCCCTCAGAGAGTGGTGGAGTCTCCTTCCTTGGAGGTCTTTAAACAGAGGCTGGATGGCCATCTGTTGGGTATGCTTTGATTGGGAGTTCCTGCATGGCAGGGGGTTGGACTGGATGGCCCTTGTGGTCTCTTCCAACTTTGTGAGTCTATGATTCTAAGTAGGGATCCAAAATCTTGTCTACCAGAATCCTAGTGCAATACTCAAATCACAATACCTCACAGGCTTTGGAGATATACAGTAATTGTCTAAATGTATGTTTTACATGTGTAAATGTGAAACTGAGATACAATATGTTGTGGCAGCAATCTATAATAATTTATTTTTTGAAAACTCAATCATTTATCCTCTTCCACTCTCCTGTGTTTCCTTAGGCTTTTGTCCCAGCTAACCCAGCTTGTCCTTTCATTTGGGAACCATAACAGCCACATAGAGTGGAACTGTGCTAAAGGAAATATCTCTAAGTATCCCCATGTTTCACAGTTGTATCCCCATGCTTCACAGTTGTACAACAAAACAAACAAACGGCTTCATTTATATACTGCTTCATACTGCCTAAGGAGTGTCTAAGCGGTTTACAACTGTAAGCTATTTGCCCCCAACAATCTGGGTACTCAGTTTGATAACATTTTAATTCCCATGGCTCCACCCTTCAGTTTCCTGGAATTTGTAATTTAGTAAGGAAGTTAAAATTGTCTGATGAACATTTCTAGCCCATTCACTATTACAGCTTAGAAATTCAAAGCATTTCACCTCAGTAACCTCAGCAAACTCCAAAGCCCATGATTCAATAGGTGGGGCTGTAGCAGTTAAGGTACTGCAATTGGGCAGAATAGATACACCCCTGCTGTCCTCCCAATATATTGCACTGTAACATTACTTCCAGCTGGGTTGGAAAAGACTGGCATGGTTTCTGTAACTTTGGAGTACATTCTGAGTGGAGAACATGGCCCATCATCAAAATGCATGATGTTCTGAAAGCTATCATGGTTAGCATCTTTGGATATTGATTGTGATTACTGTTATCCACTTTGTATTTTTAATCATGAAATGTTATCTGCAGATTGGAGAGGGGGGAATAAGAGAATTTATCATCATTCTATGTATTGTAAACTGGTAATAACCAAGGAAGGAAGGAAAGAAGAATGAATGAATGAATCAGGGCTGACATTCTGTTAGAGAGTTATGATCGTGTAGGTCCAATTTACATTATCTTAACCCACTCTTTTGGTTACTGTAATGGTCAGAATTCTTTACCAACTATGCAATGTCCAAAATACCCCCACTCACTGTTTTGAGAGATACACTCCCCCAGCCCCAAATATGGCAATTTCTGAAGCTATATGCTGCTTAGGGGAGTTGCCTCACTCTGTCTGGTAATAGGGATGGCTCTGGTAACAGGTCTAATGTACCATGATTCCTCTGAGCAAATTCAATTACTTCAAATCATTTCTAACATATGGCAACTCTAGAGTAGTTCACCAAGAGTTTTCTTGACAAGATTCAGTCAGAGAGGGTTTGACATTACTCTCCTCTGAGACTGAGAGAGTATGACTTGCCCAAAGCTATCCAGTGGGTTCCCATACTGTAGCTGAATAAGGATTTGAACCCTGGGCTCCAAGAGGCCCAGTTCAACATTCAGATTACTTCGCCATGCTGGATCTCTATGCTTGCATGTCTCCAAAAAATCAACATACTCAAATGAACTAAAAGATGGTTACTTGGTCATGAAATTTTATGTCCTATCATGAGTGTACCCATAGAAAACTCAAAAATGTTGTTGCAGCCCAAATATTGGACATGCTAGCAAAAGGACAATAAAACTGAAGCAGCTAAGGAGAGAAACAGTGCTCACAGTTGTGCAAAGGAAGGCATTAAAATATTAGTAAAGGAGTTGGAAAGGACAGTTAATGTCTTTAGCTGAAGGATACTCTGGCTGGCAGTAAGTTTCAAATAAGGCATTGCATAATGGATCAACGGCAATTTTTAATTAAAAAGTGTTACACAGAATGTAAAACGACATGGCAGATAGCTCTGCCCTCCCCATAGTTATTCACATGAGCAAAATAATAAGCATGAATGGCCTTGCAAGTGAATAGGAACCTCAAAATTCATATTTTAAAGACAATTGCCAGAATCCTGCAACAAGTGATTTAGGTCTAGTATGTAGCTATGTCTCTATAGCTGCATCTTCTGGTGTGATCTCTCAACCCATTATCTTTTATGCAATGCAGATTTTCTCCATCCCCAAACATGTCTGTTTCCATGTAATTGGGGAGTGGGGGGGGGGAAATTAATGGAGACAGATAGATATTTCTCTGTAGCTGTATTTGTTTCAAGGATGTAATTTGCAAGGTCATCTTGAGAACTCTCCCCTGCCCCAAAGGTCTCTGTGGATAATAGTTGCAGACCAGATAAATCTAAGTAGATCTGCAGTAGGTAAACAAGAACCAAATATTTAACAACAGCAGCAACAAAACGGCTCCTTTGCCAATCAATGCTTTTTCTGTAATTAATAAAATGGGTTGTGCAGTTGAGAATTAGAAGACTAGGACTGGGGATAATGGCTATGAAAAACTAGACAAGATCCTGAAGTACAAAAATATGTAACTGAACACTGAAGTTAGGATTGCCCATACTATTGTATTTCCCATCATAATATATGTGTGTGAGAGCTGGACTGTGAAGAAAGCTGATAGAAAAAAAAACTCGTTTGAGATGTGCTGCTGGAGAAATGTCCTGAGGATATTGTGGTCAGCCAGAGAGACCTACAAATGGATTCTATAAGAGACCAAGCCCAAACTCTCACTGGAAGACAGGATGGCTAAAATGAGGCTGTTGTACTTTAGCCACATCTAGTGGAGCCATGACTCACTAGAAAAGACAATAATGCTTGGAAAGGTGGAAGACAGTAGAAAGAGAGGAAGACCACATACTATATTTAATCAAAGAGGGCATGCCCTGAGTCTCCAAGACCTGAGCAAAGCTGTTGAGGATAGGGTGTTGAAGGTGTCTCAAAGGCAGTTAACAACAGGTAGGATGACCAAGATCCTTTCACTTACAGCATTTCAAATCTGCCTTTCATATTACACAGTTATATTGCTATGATTCCACTTTAATTGCCATGATTACATTGTATTGAATCCCAAGATTTCCAGTTTATTATGGTTAACTGCCATCAAGTTGACTTCAATATATGGTGACCCTATGAATTAGAAACCTACAAGTTATCAACTGCCCAGATCTGGTCTTATAAATCCAGTGTTATGGTTTCCTTGGTGAGTCTATCCCTCCAGAACGTGGTCTTCCTCTTTTCCTACTGCCTTCTACCATACAGGATCTAACAGAGAGCTCTAGAGCCTCACCACAATATAAACTCTGGGATTCAATAGAATACAGCCAGAGCAGTCAAAGTGTAATCATAATACTATAACTGTATAGTGCAAAAGGGCCCCAGTCAGATTTCTTAGACCACCACTCACTTACCCCTGACTCAGAACAGCTAAGCTCTACACAGATAGGATATACATTTCAAGACAGAATGGGAAATTGAATGGAAATTTAGATCTAGTTGTATGCCACATTCTAACCCAATAGAGAATCCACCCTAAGGGCCACAGAGACTGCAAAAGTACTATAAGGGGAAGAATTCCACTAGTCCTTTTGACTAAAAATTGTATTTTTCAGTGTAAAACAGTGAACTGTTAAGAAAAAATAGGACACAGAGTGCAGGCAACAGGAGGAAGACAGTGTGGGAGGACACTGAGAATATGAAACAAGAGATGGAGACAAAGACAGAGAATAGAGATAAGGAAAGAAGTAGTTGAATAAAGACAACTGAACAATGGCATCTGGGAGGAGGGCCCTGACCCAATCACAAATACAAGTAACAACTCAAAGAAGGGGTTCAATGGAAGAGGCTATAAGAATTACAGGTTCCAATGCATTTCTCTTGAAAGAGATAAAGAAAATAAGACAATAGATGAGGGAATTGAGGCAAGAAATGAGGGAGGAATTGAAAGAAACTAGACAAGAACTGAGGGAGGAAATTAAAGAAACAAGAGCTGAAATAAGAAAAGATTTGAAGAAAGAATTAGATAAATTTGGAAAAAATATTAAATAAGAAAATAAGGGAAGAACAAGATATCCAGGGAATTAAATTTAAAGGATATGATTATAAAATTATAACACATGATATTCTGTTCTTTTTAGAAGACCCATTAAGGAGTATAGAAATACTACTGGACATTCTGCAAAAATTTGGTTAAATGGCAGGATTTAAAATTAATCAAGAGAAAATCAATCTTAACTAAAAATATATTGAAAGAAGAAGAAAAGACTGAGAGAAAATTGAAATTTAAGATAGAAAAAAAGTTAAAACATATAGGCATATATTTAACAAAAACAAACACCAATCTTTTCAGAAATAGCAACATCAAAGTGTAGATGGGGATTAAAAGAAATCTAGAGAAATGGACATGGAAGAGTGCCCATTATAAAAATGAATATACTTCCAAGGCTAATATACATGGCAAAAGGAACTAACCAACTTTTTGTAGAAAGGGGAAAAAACAGGGATGAAATGGCCTATCTGAACTGAATCAAAAGAAAAGGGTAGATGTGCACTTTCAAACTTTAAGTTGTACTACTATTCATGTTGTAAGACATGGATAGAAGACTGGATAAATTTAACTGAGGAGAGAATGATGAACAGTGAAGGAAGTCTCTACTCAAGAGCCATTTTTCTACAAGAGTAGAAGAGTATAAGTATATTTTAAAACAAGAAAAGGACAAGAAGTACAAATTGAAATCAAAAGAACAACTTGATACAGAAGGAATAAACAACAACTGGTTTCTGTACAAGCAACTAACAGAAAGATTCAGTATGGATAAGAAGATTGAAGGTTTTGGGGAAAGAAAGAATGAAATAGATAAGAATGTAACTGATGGAGGGGAATACCATGAGAAAAGTACTTTAAGACTTTGAAGGAGAGAGAACTAGAACAGGAAACATTTAAGCATGCCATGACAAAATGCGCTCAGAATATTGGTAGAAATTTTCATTTAGAGGACTGGTAAAAAGCATGGCAACACACATGCAAATTTACTTTATGTCAAAACTTTAAAGGAAGCTTCCTAAATATGATGTATTGCTGGTATTTGTCACCAACCAGATTAAATGCCACATATAATGTGGGTAAAATAAAATGTTGGAAATGTCAGGAACTGCAGGGATTCTTTTATCATATGTGATAGAAATGTCAAATGATAGGCAAATATTGGAAAAGGATACACAAAATGATAATAGAGATCTTACAGATGAAAATACCATATATTCAAGAATTCTTTTTATTAAATATGATCTACACTTTGGAAAGAAAGGAAGAAAAAAAGTATAGGCTGGGATTTGAAACCTGGTCTCCCAGTGCCAGTGCTCAGACCATTTCACCACACTGTCCACAACCTCCCTGTACCAAAAGCCAATCACCCCAAAATAAAACAAAAAAATAAAATTGCAGTGCTGCCCTCTTAAAAATGGAATGGAAATTGCCTAATACATCTCTGTAGGAAGAAAGTTTGACAGAATGGACAGATTGACAAAAATATCTAGACTGGTCCTTCTTGCCTAGACCATTATTTTGTCTAATAGGTGCTGTTTTGCTTTCCCGCAGTATTGCTTGATGCCTTTCCCATGGATTTCTGAATAGGAATTCTTCAAATACTTGTTGTTACATATGATGAAATACCTTCCATGGATTGTTGTTCTTCACTGCCTTGATAGATTCTGCAGCTATTGATCAATGATTGTATTCATCAATTGTACTTCTCAGAGGAGTGAATTTGTAGCAGCAGAATCAACCAAGAATAGTGTGCTTTGAAGATTTAAATGCATTAAGTCAGAAGCTTTTTGCTGAACTGAATTGGTGTTGAGGTTTTAACAAGATGGATTCATTTCCTGACTTACTGATTTTATGTATTGAAATAATAGATTTATTATTTACTACTGTCTGATATTATCAGCTTTTTTCATTTGGGTTTTAAACTGTGATTCATGGGTGGTATATTATGGTAGATCTTAGTGTTTTATGGCTGATATTTAAGTCATTTTTAAAAGTAAAATTCTTTCAGCTTGAGATATATGAAGAAATATATGCCAAGAATACTGGAAATGACAGTATTCTCACATTCAGATCTGCTTGAACTTTGAGGTCTTCAAGGGAGCCCTTCTCTTTCATACTAAACAATTATGACTCTATGAATCCATTTTAACTGCCATTGTTTCATCCTATGGAATCCTGGGATTTACATTTTACAGGCATTTAGAATTCTCAGCCCTCAAGCTACAAACCCCTGTATTCTATTGCAAATAAAGTGGAATCATAGGGATTTATTATCTAGTTTATTACAGTGGTCCCCCGGGTTACGAATCCCCCGGGGAAAGAAAATCCTGGGATATGAAAGAGCCGGGGCCGGAAAAATGGCCCCGGCTTACGAATGTATCCCCGGGTTACGAAGGAGGCCTGCGCCGGGCGGGACGAGCCTGGCGGAGGGGAAGGGAAGGCCCCACGCGGACCTGCCTGAAGCCGGATCGGGGCCTTCCCTTCCTCTCCGCCGGCAGCCAGACCTCGGAGGGGAAGGGAAGGCCCGATCCGGCGGATCGGGCCTTCCATTCCCCTCCGAGGTCTCCGCCGGCTGAGAAAAAAGGGAAGGCCTGATCCGGCGGATCGGGCCTTCTCTTCCTCTCCGAGGCCTCCGCCGGCGGAGAGGAAGGGAAGGCCCCGCGTGGATCCGCCAGATCGGGCCTTCCCTTCCTCTCCGAGGCCTCCGGAGGTCTCTTTTTTTTTCTCTCTTTCCCCCGGGTTACGAAAATTTTCGGGTTACGAAAGGTAATCCGGAACGGATTAATTTCGTAACCCGGGGAACCACTGTATTAGGGATAATAAATCCCTAATCATGTTGGGAGGCTTCCTATAGTTGTTTTGTGAGAAAGTTACTTACATACTTACATACGCAAGTCAAATCAAATAACAAAGAAATATTTCTAGTAACAGTTCAGAGTGCTAGTTGTGATCTATTAAGCCTTATGTAGCTCAGGTCAAGGTTACATGACACATTATATTCTCCCATATAACCCTGCCAGGGTTTTAAGATTATCAGGAGAGGTCTCCTCTCCATCCCGTCACTCTTACAGGTATGTCAGCTGGAAATGTAAGAGAGGGCATTCTTTGTGACTGCTCCCACGCTTTGCAATTCTATTTCTAGAAAAGCTACACTGGCCCCTTCCATTATTTTCTTCCAGGGGCAGGTGAAGAGTTTCTTGTATCAACAGGCCTTTGGGAACTGATTGTTTTTGGAGAAAGGGCTTTTCATAAATGGGTAAATTTAAGTTATTTTAATTCTATTGATATTTTAACTATTTTAATTTTCAATTGTTTATAATAGTGAGAGCTTCTATGTGTTCAAATTTTGTAAGCTGCCCTGAGTCCCTGGGCTATAAAAAGGGTAAGAGAGAGAGAGAGAGAGAGAGAGAGAGAGAGAGAGATAGCATGACCATGACCACGACCATAACCATGACCACAATTGTTCTTAAAAAGGATTGAATTCTGGGCTCAGGCCTGAATAGACTGAACAGAACTGAATTTTGTTTTGCATGTATGGTGAGCATATGTTCCTGCATATCCATAGCATTGGAAGAGACCAGAAGGGCCATCACATTCAACCCCCTGATATGCAGGAATATACAGTCAAAGTACCTCCAAAAGATGATCATCCAGCCTTTGCTTAAAAATCTCCAAAAAGGGAGATGTTGCTTGGCTATATGTGTCTTTGTTTTCATCTGTGAAATTTTGAAGGATATGAAAATTGAGAGCCAGCATAATACAGCAATTTGAGCTTTGGACTTAGATACTGGAGATCAGGATGTGATTCCCCAATCAGCCATGGAAAATCACTGGGTGACCTTGGACAGATTCACATTACGGTCTTTATAAGTTGGAAACAACTTGAAGACACACAACACCACAACATGAAAACTCCAGAGTCAGTTTCTGAGCTCTGGCCTACGTTTTAAGAAATCTCAAAATATTCTACATGTATTAAGTTCTGTTGATATTTATTTTGCTAAGGATGGTCTAACATTCAGTAACTTATGTCTCCAACAGACTTTAATTGTTGGTATCCTAAGGTCATAGGAACCGAATGACATATTTGTACTGATTTTAAAAAGACAGTTCTTTGCTGTGTTTTATTATATTTTTAGCTTTCCACAAGACATTCCCCAGATAGAATCATGGCCTCTTTACATCTTCTAATGGACCTCTGACCTCCTCTACTGTTATTAGTCTTTGACTTGATAATAGTTGCTTGTCTCCAGATACTTTGATGTTGTACATAAGAGCCATGGATCAATTGCATCCATTTTCCCCCATTACCAGCCAAATATTTGGACACTTTCTGTTGAGTTGATTCAAGGCAGAGCTACACACCATGCAGACATATTTAACCTCCAGGAGCTGAAGATTTTGTGATCTGGAAGAATTAATAGCTGTTTATTCTAGCAGCATAAATGGAAGCAGGGGAAATCCATTTTACTTCAGTAGGATAAATGAAGAGGGGCTTAGATGGAGTCTGTTTTGACAAAAAATGGTACAGAAGTGGAATGTCCAAGTGAAGAAAAGCAGTTATGTATGGATATTGCAGCCCTAATGGTGTGTTTGCTGAGAGAGTTTCAAGTAGTGAAATGCATTAGTACTTATTTTGTGTTCTCCTTTTTAACAAAGCAGCCTCCCCACTCCCTTGGATTCAGTGTTTGAATAATTCAGGAAAGCCTAAAATATACCATCACATGTGTCCTTTGGAAAGATGGATTCAAAACTTTAAAAACTAAAGCATTTATTTTACAACCACTGCAGCAGGAGGAAGCTTTTCCCTTTCTTATTTATTTGAATAAACAGGCACAATTATGGTGTAAAGGTTACAGAGAGGAGGCCACTTTGCTTGCCAGCATTCTCCTGGAGAACCACAGCTCTCTTGCCAGATGTCTTGTGTTAAACAATGTAGCCTTCAAAGGGCTATTTCAGACTTTACACAGCAGCAAAATTGGGGCTGGCTACAGTGTGTTCATGCACCAGGATGCCCAGAAGCATGTACCTCTGATGCATATTGTGGTTTGTGCACATAGATAGCACCAACTGTAGGCAGATGCTTCAGAAACTGCCTTTATCACTTTTCTCCCTGGATTTTGGATGTGAGAATTACCTGGTCTCATTTGCAAAGTTGATTGGATCCATTGGGGGTATGTCCAGAGGGGGCATAATGAAGAAGCCTGTAGATCTTGAAGATACAGAATAATAATGAAGACGATTTTAAAAGGACTGATTATACCACAGTTTATGTTTTCTATAGTTTTGATGGATAGGGTCCCATAATCTCCAACATTTCACAGATGAAAACTCGGCCAAACAATATCAGTGTAATCAAGGTGGCAAATAAATATATGAGGAAAAACATACAAGTTTGCTTTTTTCTGAGTTTACAGGGAAGGGCAAGATTCTGGCCGCCCATTCCCTCTTCTCCTTCTGAATTAATTGGAGTACAAACTACTTTTCCAGTTTGAACTCAGCTTCCACCAGTAGAAGTAACCTGAGGAAAATGGAGAGAGTAGGAAGGAAAGAGAGTAGTTGGAACATATTGAAAGCAGTTGAAATAATGGGTTGACAGAGGAGTAATCATTAATATCCCTGTCCAATCAAAACAGTTGTACAGTATGGGCTCCAGTAGATGCAAAAGAAGACCGGGGGGGGGGGGATTTATTCCATAAAGGATTTATTCCTTACAGCCTTATCTGCATGGGCCAAAAGGCCTATCTCCCTCCACCCCCATTCTGGTGTCATCCTATTCGGACAACACACGTCTAAACCTCAGCTCTGGTGTGGGCTGTCAGGACAGGATCCAGCACACCAGAACTGAAGCAAAACAAGGTTAAAATGCATTTTTAAAACTTGCCTGTTCTCCAGATCTTCCAGGAGGATCCATGGCTCAGCAGCTGTTTGCACAGGCTTCCTGCTGGGCCAACCAGCACATCTGCAGCTGCTGTAGGTTGCTTAGTCTGAGGTCAGAATGAGATGCCTAGCCTTGTGTTCAGCTAATGCACAGCTAATGTGCACAACTAATGACAGGATATTGGAGATCTCTCAGTCATAGGGATCCCATAAGTTGAAGGTGACTTAACTGCAGATATGAACAAGAAGAAGTAAGCCTTTTATAAAGCAGGGATGGGGAACCTATTGCCCTCCAGGTTCTGATGAACTACCATTCCCATCATGTCTAACCACCAGCCAAACTGAAATAAGTTTTAGCCAGGGTCATGAGGGCTTGGTTGTAGCTCCTCCCCTTATGGTGGGACTGTAGCTTATGGTGATCCTGTTATAAAGGATCTTTTCCTGCTACTGCCTCCTTAGCAATCAAATTCAGCAATAGGGGTCCCAGTGAAGGGAAAGTTTAATATTGGGCATCCTTAGAATGTTCCTATGTTTTCTCTTGACTCTAAGAAGATTTTTCACACCAGAGCTTACCGTGGCTTAAGCGTTGGTAAAGCACAGGTAAAATGTCCCTGAAGCATGAAGGTGTGAAAGCCGGTCACGCTTCTAAAACATCAGTGAAGCATTCCCTCACCTCTACCATCCTTGAATTGTTTGTGAAGCAGCCATTTCCTATTAATGAAAAGTTCCTGTTAATGGGAAATGGCTGCTCTGTGAATGATTTTAGTATAGTAGAGGCAAGGGGATGCTTCATCCTTGCATTTCAGGGATGTTTTACTGGTGCTTTACTGGTGGTTAACCCATGGTAAGCATCGGTGCGAAAATCTTCTAAGAAGTTGCCCATTCCTGGATAAGATTCCTTTATAGCTTCCTTCAATCTCTACAACTCTATTTTTCATCACGCTTTGATTTTTGTGTACTTTTAGCATACCTGATATACGCTGTGTTATATTTTGGGTTTTCATATTTGGGGACAGGCATGTTCTTAAGATGTCAGAATGACCATTGGAACACCAGGTGAATTTCCCATGGGAAAGACACAAAGACCTGAAGACATGTGAAGGACCCAGGTAATGCTTAGATAAACGTTGAATGGGTTTGCTGATTGTTACATTCTCCTCCTCAGACTCACTGCATATCCTCTCACACTAGAAACAAAAGATGAAAACAGTAAGCCAACACTTCCTACCTACTCCCTGCCATGTTCCCAGCCAACATCATGATCCATCTACCCTGGAAGTGTCTGAAATCCAATCACTGTTTTTATTAATCTGAAGTTAAAGCCATCAGGTGTTCTGGAATCCCATGGATTCTTGGGAAAGCCATCATGTTTTTGTTACATTGCAAGATAGCATACCATTTGAGACTAGGATCTCAGAAATAAATATCAGTCTCAAAACCTAGCCTCTTTGAGAGTACAGTGTGCCCAGAGAGATCTTTCTACTCAGTGTGTCTCCCTTAGACCCTATCTGTGCCACATCCTGCTTTCTGTGGTCACCTGTCCAGGACTTGTAAAGAGTATCCCTTCTCCATCACTAAAACTCTGCAATCCAATTTCCATTCCTCTGTTTTGGTTAACACTGGATGGTGTGTGTGTTTGAATTCTTATCATGTGTTTGATTGCACTCTTGCATAAATAAAATTATCATTATTCACCTGAACATGGAGTCCTCTTCAGTTAGTGAGCAGATGGAAATGATCCTCAATTTACCCAAGTCTTGCAATCTTCTTTGAACTTAGCAAAATTCTCTAACATTTAAAATATTTAAAAGAGAAGTTGATACAGTTACCCCCACCTCTCTTTCCTTCCAAAGGAAGTGCATGTGGTAGCAGAATATAAAATGCTAATGCACTCTGTACTTTCAGTGTTTCCATTTCCAATCCCATTTTATTTGATGAACAGATGTAAACATTACTATAAAACAGAACACATGTCCTTAGAACAACAACAACAAAGCTGTAGAGCAGGGGAGTGTTGTAAGGAAGCAGCCTAACTCTATATAACTCCTGCCAGAGGCTTTCCAGGCCAGTCCCTGCCAGGGAGAAGGAAAGCTGTTTCTAGGTGGCAATATTGTGTGGGTGAGTTTTTTAAAAAAATTAAACTTGGGAGAGTGTGTTTGTTACTGATGGGGTGTGGCTTCTCATAGTCACATCTGTGAGTCACTAGGGGATGGAAGTAGCAGCATAGCTCTATATAACTCCTGCCAGAGGCTTTCCAGGACAGTCCCTGCCAGAGGAAAGAAAAAAGAAAAAAGAAAACCTGTTTCTGGGTGGACATTTTTAATTTAACTTGGGATAATGTGTTTGTTGCTGACAGGGTACAGCTTCTATGAGTCACTTCTGTGAGTCACTAGGTGGTGGAACTAGCAGCCTAGCTTTATATAACTCGTGCCAGGGGCGCACGTCTAATGACACACAAATTTTCACAGTCAAGGAAAACTAAAGCACAGGCAGAAAGGACGCTGGGAACAGTGTTTGAGGGGGTTGTCCTTCAATTTGTTTTTTTTTTCTTTAAAGGGCTTCTGGGGGGTATTGCTCAGAGAACTCTCTATAGAGCTCTAGCCCCAGTTGATTGATGAAAGCATAGGGGGCATGCTTATTAAATTTGCAGATGACACAAAATTAGGGGGAATAACTAATACCTCAGAGGATAGGATGAAAACTCAAAATGACCTTAATAGATCAAAAAGTTGGGCCAAAGCTAATGGGGCTTTCTAGATTGGCAAAAAGAAGTGTGTTCATGGCTGCATGAAAGTCTAGCCTTTAGATGAGAAAAAGGGAAAGTGTGCCATGAAAACGCTTTTTTTGCGTTTTAGGGGAGAAGAAGCGCCTTTTAAAAGGTGCTGGTTTTCCCAGCTTCTTTTTTAAAAACTGTGGAACAGCGCAGCTCCATCTAAAGGCTGTGGTGCAGCTGCTAAGCATTAAGGAAAAGGCAACTTCATGTCACACTTTCCTGCCAATCTAGAAAGCCCCAAAATGAATTTCAACTTTGAGAAATGTAAAGTATTGCACCTGGGGCAAAAACAATGAAATACATAGAAACAGGATGGTGGACACCTGTCTTAATGAGACTATATGTGAAAGGGATCTAGGGACTCTTTCAAACGGGAGGAATTTCTCCCAACTCCGAATGGAGCCAATGTGGATTCATGTAAATTCACTTGTTTAGCGAATTTACATGAACCCCTGCTCCATTCGGAAGAACCCCTGCTCCATTCGGAATTACTTCCCATTACCCGAAAATAACCCCCTCCTGCCCGAATTTGCATGCAAAGCTTTAATTCGCAATAAAGTAAAACCCATGATTGCATTCGAATTGGCTTCCCTCTTGCCCGAATTTGCGTGCGAAGAGTTAATTTGCAATAACATAAAACCCATGATTGCATTCGAATTGACCTTAAATTATACTTCCAATTTAGCCTCGTATGAAAGAGTCCTAGGAGTCCTAATAGACAACAAGTTAAACATGAGTCAATGGTGTGATGCGGCATCAATAGAAGTATAGTGTCTAGATCAAGGAAATAATAGTGCCACATAGGAATTACCTGGAATACTGTGTCTAGTTCTGGGCAGTACAATTCAAAAAGGATGTTGGTAAGCTGGAGTGTGTCCAGAGGAGGATGACCAAAATGTTGAAAGGTCTGGAAACCATGCCCTACAAGGAGAGCTGGGTATGTTCAGATTGGAGAAGAAGTGATATGATAGCCCTGTTTAAGTATTTGAAGGGATGTCATATTGAGGATGAAGCAAGCTTGTTTTCTACTGCTCCAGAGAATAGGACCTGGAACAATGGATACAAGCCAAAGGAAAAGAGATTCCACCTCAACATTAGGAGGAACTTCCTGACACTAAGGGTTGTTTGACAGTGGAACATACTTCCTTGGGGTGTGGTGGTGTCTCCTTCTTTGGAGGTCTTTAAACAGAGGCTGAATGGCCATCTGTTGGGGATGCTTCGATTGTGAATTCCTGCATGGGATGAACTACAACTCTTGAACTACAACTCTTAGAAACTCCCAGAGTCTCCCAGAATCTTCTGGGAGTTGTAATTCAAAAAAAATAATTTTCCAAGCTCTGTTTTGTACTTCAAACTCTGGTGCTGACAAGATGGCAGAAAGAGGGATCTGAATTGCACTGTGAAGATGAAGAAAAGTTGTGGAGTGGAGCTTTGTATGAAAGGGCCCTGAGCACAACTAGTTTTAATGGTGAAAATAGATTTCTAGGCTCGGCATGTGTTCAGAAGCACCATGTGCTTGAATTCTATGTGTCTCCCCCCCACCCCCGCCTGCAGTTCTTGCTGGTGAATCTTATTTATTTATTTATTTATTTATTTTATATAGTGCTGTAAATTTACACAGTGCTGTACATACAATCTTATAATTAGATGGATTTTAATAGTAAAAAGGTACCTAAAGGTGTCAGTAAAATGAAAGATAGTAGTATATCACACAAGTAAAGGACTTAAACTTGACAAATGGAAGGTGTGTAACAACCAGAAGGAAGAAACTGCAGGCTAATCTTGGTAATATATATATATATATATATATATAGTAGCTTTAATTAAAATTTTAATGATTATATTTCCCCTTATGCTGAAAGATCCTGTTCAGGGCATCCCTGGGGAGTGTTGGGGGTTCTAACTGCACCAGGTGACACCCTAAGGAGCGTGTGACACCACTCATCTCGAAACAACTGCCTTTTGGCAGAAATGGGCTATGATGTTCACCTGCATCCCTTTAAAACTCTGAAGAGAGTGGGACAAGGCACAATAGGAGGAGAAAGGAGAGACCTGAAGTCTGTTAAAAAATTAAATTAATTTTTTAAAAATACATGTTTAATTCTTTAAAATGTAAAAAAAATGTATATTTATTCTTTTTAAATGTTCTTAAAAACATCACATCTTACCAAAATATCTTTTTAACCACATGAAACTATATACATGTAAATACATTCCGGCTGCACATATGATATTGTAATTTAAAGGTATACTTTTAATTTTGCTAGTTGTTGATATCACAACTATTAAGATTGCATTCAGTGGTATATAGGAATTATGATTTATGAGTATCATTAGTAAAAAAAAAAAAATTACTAAGAATTCAGCATGGTGTGGTGTGGGAGGAGGTCAATGGAGTGGTGACACCATCAGTTACCGCACTGGATGATGCTAACCCTAGTGACGTCCTAGTGATGCCACTCTGCTAATGTGTTTTGCAAACATGCTACTCTTTCAAACGGGAGGAATTTCTCCAAACTTCAAATGGAGCCATGAGGATTCATGTAAATTCGCTAGTTTAGCAAATTTACATGAACCCCTGCTCCATTCGGAAAAACCCCTGCTCCGTTCAGAATTACTTCCCATTACCCGAAAATAACCCCCTCCTGCCCGAATTTGCATGCGAAGCTTTAATTCGCAATAACGTAAAACCCATGATTGCATTTGAATTGGCTTCCCTCTTGCCCGAATTTGCATGCGAAGAGTTAATTCGCAAGAACATAAAACCCATGATTGCATTCCAATTGACCTTAAATTATACTTCCAATTTAGCCTCGTATGAAAGAGTCCATGGTGAAGAGAGAGAGAGAGAGAGAATGGCAGAGCATAAAACTGAGTGTAAACAAATTGAGAGACTAACATTAACTGATAGTGGAAAATGGAAAATGAAAAAAAGTGTAGCTAAGGTCCAAAACACATTACAGAAATAATCTAGTTTGAGACCACTTTTACTGCCATGGCTCAATGCTAGGGAATACTGGGAATTGTAGTTTGTTGTGGCACCAGAGCTCTCTGACAGAGAAAGCTAAATGTCTCACAAAACTAGTTCCCTGAATTACCTAGCATCAAGCCAATGCAGTTAAAGCAGTCTCAAACGGGATTATTTCTGTCATGTGTTTTGGACCTAAGACTAACAAACAGAAAGTTACATAATCACACTGGGCCTAAACTTCTAGACAGACATGCAAACTAGCAACTACTGAGTATGGACATGCAAAGAATAATAGAATTGAAAGGTACCACAAGGCCATCTGATTCAAATCCTTGCCATGAAAAAATACACAGCTAAAGCATTCCCCAAAGATGACTATCCAAACTCTATTTAAAGATTTCAGAGAGAGAGAAAGAGTCTTCCACCCTACAAAACAATCTCTTCTCAAATAGCTCTAATAAACAGCAAACAAAACATTAGGAAATGTTTAGATTGAACCCCCTTTTCTTGTAATGCTAATTTTTGGAACAGTGGAAGACAATCTCTGGCCATCTTATTCGTGACATTTTTTTCAAACTCTCAGTTTTGTCTTGTCTTATCTTCCTGCCATCTAGACATTAGATGTTGTTGTTGTAGCATACAATTGCATTGGTTTTTGGGTTACCACAATGTATTATTAATTTATGTTTGACTTCTCATCTACAAAGACCCCTAGATCCTTTTTACATGTACTGCTTTCAAACTAGGTGTCATCCATACTATATTTGTGCATAAATTCATCTTGTTAGTTTTTACACAGCTCTTCATTCTGTCAAGGTTTTCAGAGTTATTTCCTTTCCCCGAATTTTGTGTCACTTGATGACTAAGTGTATCTTTTCTGTTTCTTCCACAATCTCAGGCAAAACATCTGTTGTCTTGTCTACATTGATGAGTTTCTCTACATTGATGAGTTTCTCTGAAAAATCCTATTCTTGCTATTTCAGGTGGTGAGACTTTTCATATTCTTCCCTTGTGGTAATTTGCTCTTTTTTCCCTTAGCATTTTCCAAATTTCTGCCTTTATTTAAATGTCTTATATAATGTATGTATTTTTTGCTATTTGGCTAAAGTGTGATTTTATGCATTTGCTCAACAATGTTCATTTTACCTCTTAAGATATCCACATTGTTTTGTGTGCACATTATTCTGTGGAAACACCCTTTAAGCTTCATAAATATGTGAATGCTCAGCAGGGTGAACATTGTCTCACAAAAAGTTTTGAGGAGGTAAGAAAATGCTATTTTGTCTAGACTGTCAAGTCCAATGAAATTTCTTTCCATCTTAAAGTGGGCAGGGAAACCCCAACTCCCAGAATCTGGCTTATGGTGTGTTTCCCTGGGGACAGACAGATACACAATTCACACCATTCACACACAGGTCCATATGAAAAATCAGTGAACTGCCCATGGAGGGAGAGATGGCTATCTTCATTTTCTTGTACTTTCTGTGATGCAAGATGACAAAGGACCTTTTCTCACAACACAGCATAGAAATGCAGATACTGTCCACAGAGACTCTTTCTCACTGCACAGCATGGAGAATTGGTAATCTCTGATGAACAGAGCTGATTGGAGATGCTCACTTTCCCTTGATGCATGCTGACAAAAGACTTCTTTTCTCACTGTGGAAAATATATCTGTCCCACAGCTTGGGAAAATGACTTGTTTGCAAGTGATGCTGACTGAAGGTTCCTGAACCATGCTAGCAGGGAGATTCTTGGAGTTGTAGCCCAAACAAATAATTTTTCCAAGGTTTGAAGCCCACAGTATAGTAATTGGAATTTGAATCAGGCTGCCCAGCTCTGACACTGAGATATTATTTATGATTTCAAAGTATTAACAGTGCCACAATATATGCCTTTTGTGTGATGCGCCCCTTACTGTTATCTCTGCTAAGCACCAGAAGCAGTGCTACAGAAAATGGGTAAATCCTTCATAAATTTCTTCATAATACTGCATAAAGGGCGGGGGGGGGGGGCTGCTACAGCTGTTTGACCAGACATACAAAAAAACCACAAAGCCACACAAAATGTTTGTGTACCACAGGTAAATAAGTCCCTTGTCTTGAGACACTTCATTCACTTAAGGATTTTTAGAATACATTGCCTGACAATGAAATAGGTTGCCTTAGAGGCTGGTGAGCTCTCCAGGTTTGGAGGTCTTTAAACAGAGGTTGGATGGACATCTTTCAGCAAAACAAACAGCTTCATTTATATACCACTTCATACTGCCTAAGGAGTGTCTCAGTGGCTTACAACTGTAAGCTACTTGCCCCCAACAATCTAGGTACTCATTTTAGTGACCTCGGAAGGATGCAAGCCTGAGTCGAGCTTCAGCCCTTTTGCTGGTCTTGAACTCACAACCTTATGGTTTTGAGTGAGTGGCTGCAGGCATTTACCCACAGCACCACCAGGGCTCTTCCTGTGCATTCCTGCATGGCAGAAGTTGGTTGGCCCCTTTGGTTCTTTCAAACCCTATGATTCTATGATGCTATATCTCGAGCAACAGATGTTCTTATTTTACCTATAATCCAATAGCAGTCTTAAGGCCTCGACAGACCAGCAATAAATGCTGGCCTGGGGGCAGAGTGGGGGCATGATGTCCACACAACCCAAGCCCCAATGCTGCCCTGACTCCACCATCACGCTGTACACCCAACCACATGGCAGGCAGCATTACAGTGCTCCTCTGGTGTTTCGTCCAGATGACACAAAGCCAAAGGAGCACCGCTTTTTGCGGCTCCTTTTTGCACTGCAGAAAGGCCAGATTGAGGCCACAGCATAGGAGTTTATCTATCACATGGGAGGAATTTCTCTCAATTGCGAATGGAGCCAATTCGCAATTACTTGAATTTGCTAGTTTAGCTAATTTACGTGAAATCTGATTGTGTTCGGAATGCATTCAGAATGATTTCCCATTTCTCGAAAATGACCCCCCCCCCATTGCCCGATATTGCGTGAGATACTCTAACATGCAATTACATGAAACCCCATGATGGCATTTGCATTGCCATTGCATTATACCCCCAAATTCCATCATATGATAAACTCCATATAGTTGCCATGGCCTTGGTCCAGTGAAGAAAGTCTGCCCTTAGGGGCTGTCTGTTCTGCCCCTTAATCATCCTGAATAGCAGAGTTTAAATCCAATTATTAAATCCAGCTACAACAATCTCATTTCATTGATAGAAATTCAGTAGTTTGGAACAGATGTAAGTTCTATTGATTCAGGGTGCATCTTCACAGCAGAAATAATGCCACTGTAAGTGCTGTAGCTCCATCCTATGAAATCCACGGATTTGTAGTTTTATAAGTTCTTTAGCCTTCTCTGCCAAAGAGGAATGGTACCTCACAAAACTACAAACCCCAGGATCTTGTAGGATGAAGCCTTGGCAGTTAAAATGGTGTCAAGCTGCATTATTTTTACAGTGTATATTCACCCTCAGTTGGTGTGTTGTGGTTAACAACTGGACATAGCCCTCACAGTTCTACTTTTTCAGATGGTCCAAACTGAATTGTGTTAATTTTTTTTTAAATTGGACTCTGCAACTCAAAAGGAACTACATAGCAAAAATAATCCTAGGATTACATCCCCATAAGCCTACCTTTGCTATATTACTTACTGCACAGACTGAGTCAGTTGTAGCCACATTAGTCATTCAGATTTTTTTCCAAGAGTATCATTTGGCATAGATATTTGTGGGGAGGGGGAACAGGCCCAGACTATTTCAGCATTCCTAATGATCTATAGCTTGGGTGCATTTTTGTTATAAGAGAAAAGGCTTCATCAGACTGCAGCTTGTCAGATCTAATGATGCTGATTCACTTTGGATTTTTGACAGTTGCCCTCCCACTGGGCCTTGTTGGTGAATCACAATAGCAAACTAGTAGGAGTGGGGAAGAAAATGGATGGCTTTTGGGGTCTTTATGATATGGTGGTCTTTGTCCAGCTTCAACTAAATCCTAATTACTCTCATTCACAATGCAGGCTTGTCAGCACCAAGGCAAAACAGTCTGTGATTGTTACAGCCCTTTGTTTTTGATGTGCAGTCCTGCCATATTTGCATTCAACTCTGCATTTAAATAATCTCTCCCTCCCTCCCTCCCTCTTTCAGTCTCACTCACTCTTTACCACCATGTTCATATTTTCCAAAATAAGGGTTCTTGGCCTGGATTAATTTTATTTTCAGTCCTGGCCACACAGTTCATGCCTTACAAACAGGATTTATCAGCATAAACCTTACTTACACTAGTGATCTAGGCAGTCAGGCCTGGTCCTTTTTGCCTTTCTGTCCAGCAGTGACCACCAATTAGTCGTGGGTCTGTAGGTGGGCACTGTTGACCTATTGTTGTACAACCAGAACTGAAGGAGCAACCTTCCGCCCCTGCTCCTTTAACTTGGGATGCACAATGGCAGGCATATGGTGTCCAGGTGCATCATTGTAGCCAACCACTAGCCTGGTGCAAAGCCAAACCCAGGAGATATCTAGCTGACATTGTGCATCTGGATCAAAGTAGAAGATGTCACTGAACACCTCTGTGTACAACGCCAAAAATGTACTTATGCTGCAGTAACCACAGAGTATGCCAGCATGAGTCACCAAAATGGTTCCAGCTTATCTCCAGGATAGATAATAGGATTCTGTAAATAAATGGCTGTGTAAGT
This sequence comes from Urosaurus nigricauda, assembly GCA_034509955.1. Lineage (NCBI taxonomy): Eukaryota > Metazoa > Chordata > Lepidosauria > Squamata > Phrynosomatidae > Urosaurus > Urosaurus nigricauda. The sequence goes on along the minus strand of JAOEGL010000001.1, from coordinate 349,732,472 downwards.
AAGATTCCTTGCCAGTTTGTTCAAATAATTATTCAGACATACAGCTATACTGTGGAATCAGACCCTCTGCTACTGGAGAAGGCATCCAGTGGCACAGAGGAGAAGAACTTGGAAGTAACTAGTTAGAGATAACCTGAGCTTGTCCTTAATTTTATGGTGGGGGGCTGGGGTGGAGGTCCAGAACGGATTCCCCGCACAAGGGAAGGGCCTACTGTAATACATTTGTTCAAAAATTGAACAAGACCATATATGGTGTGTGGTTGGCTGAACTGAGCTAACATATGAGAAGAAAACAATTATGGCAAAACAACAGTTTAGACCATTGGGCACTTTTAAAAAATTAGTGGAATGAAAAGATCACTGATAATTATATCAACATAGATGAATTGTTGTAACATATGGGAGATTATCACAGACATTTTTGTCCTGAGATGGGCATGGGCTTAAACTGTTTAAAAATGGATGTTATTACATGCCTCCATGCCCAGCTTAGAAGTATCATGTAGCTTATCTGGACTTCTCCTGGACTTTGAAAAGAATGAGAAAGTCCAATTGTTTGTGAAGTCCGGGAGAAGTCCAGATCAGTTACACAATGCCTCAAAGCTGAACACAGACGCATGCGATAACATCTGCTTTAAAATGGTTTAAGCCAGTGCCCCAAAAGGAGTGTGATAATCTCTGTGATCTCCTCATTCTCACCGTAACCTTCTATATTTTCTTTCTTTCTTTCTTTCTTTCTTTCTTATTTTCTTTCATTCTTGTTGTTTCTATGGGGGGGGGGGCATTTTGGTTTTCAATCAATTTGGAAAAAAATACTTGCCAGTATTTTGCATCAAGTATGTAGTTAGGTATAGTCCCCCTACACTGCTGATGCCTAGTAAAGTTGGTGGTGAGGGAGTTGTGATCCTGGCAATCATGTTACAACAATGACTGAGTAGCAACTGTGAATATGGAACAGTTATGGATCAATAAATCTAGGTAACTGTTCCATATTCATGATTGCTATTTAGTAATGATTGTCTTGCTATTACCACAGTGGTAACTCCCGCCTCCAACCTACTTTATCAAGCATCAGCTCCATGGGCAGAAGGAGGTCCATTCTTCCAGCAATCAGAGTAGAATATAAAAAACAGAACAAAAGAGATGAGATTAGTTTTCCTACTATAATCCTGAATATGATAATAAGGAACTGTTGTGGCAGGCTGTGCACATTTTGGGAGCTGGTGTTGTTAACTGCCCTCAAATCGACCACAACTCATGGCAACCCTGTGGATGAAACATCTCCTGGCCCCTCTGTCCTCCACTGCTCTGTTAGTCTCTGCAAATTCAGGCCTGTGACCTCCCTGATTGAGTCTAGCTATCTAGTCATCTTCTCCTTGTACTATTCTCACCATTTCCAGCATTATTGTCTTTTCTAATGAATTGTGCCTTCTCATGATATGGCCAGAGTATGGCAGCCTTAATATGATCATCTTGGCTTCTATGGGTTTTTCAGGCTTTGCTTTGTCTTTTGGCTGTCCATAGTATCCTCAGCCCTCTTCTCCAGCACCACATCTCAAATGAATTGATTTTCTTTTTGTCCACTTTTTTCACTGTTTAGCTCTCACATTCATACATAGTGATGGGGAATACCATGGCTTGGACAATTCTAATTTTAATGTTTAATTGTATATCTCTAATCTTTAGGATCATTTCTAGCTCTTTCATGGCTGCCCTTCCCACTTTTAGTCTTCTCCTTATCTCTTGACATCAGTCTCCATTCTGTTCAATATTTGATCCAAACAAAGAATCTTTATTTCAATTTCCTGATTGTCTAGGTTTAATTTATGCAGGTCCTCTATGGTCATTATTTTTGTTTTTTGTATCATCAGCAGAAAACCTGCCTTTCTTCCTTGACCCTTTCTTTCTTGACCCTTTTCAGTAATACTTCCAAATCTGTTTTGTTTTTAGCTAGTAATATTGTGTCATCCGCATACCTTAGATTGTTGATATTCCTTACTCCTATCTTCACTCCTCCTTCTTCTAAGTTTAATCCTGTTCTCTGTATGATGTTTTCTGCATACAAGTTGAACAAGTAGAGTGATAGACTGCATCCTTGCCTGACCCCATTGCCAACTGGGAATCATTCTGTTTCTTCACATTCTGTTTTAAAAGTGGCTTCTTTTCCTAATTATAGCTTTCTCATCAGAACAATCAAGTGTAATGGTACTCTCATGTCTTTGAGAATCTTCCATTGTTTTTTGTGATCAATCCAGTCAAAATCTTTGCTTTGAAGTTATGGCTGCCTAATTTAAGTTCCTGAAGCTGTGGTGCTTGTATGTTAGTATTTAATGAAAATAGATACATGGTAGTTCCAAGTCTGTAGCCATCTGAATTATAAATTAAAATAAGTTTGAAAGCATGAAGGAAAATGAAAGTAAATTACCAGCTCATAGCTAACTCAACAATTTGGGTTACTAGATATAATCAAGATGGAAGGCAACCAAAGACTCTAACTGAGGGAGAGGCAGGATATAAATAAAATAATAATAATAATAATAATAATTATTATTATTATTATTATTCAGAAGTGGTTTTGCCACTAAAAAGGTTATCTTCAGTGTCCTCACCACACATGCCTGTGATGGTAGTGGGACTGAGAGAAAGTTGTCAGGTTATGCTCCAGTGTTAAAAGTAGGAGACAGAAGGAATAGCCAACAGGCACTGCAACGGCAGAGCTTTATGTTCCATCCAGATTATGCAGATCTTAGCAAATACTTCCTTGATAGTTTGCAGAATGAGCACAACCTAATGCTCTAAAATGTTTCAGACATGCATTACCAAAGAGAGGCATTGTTGGCCAGTGGAGCTGTTGAAAACAGATGGCTATTTTCAGTTAAAGGTGCCTACAAAGCCATCTGAAATATAGCTTCAGAGGTGAACTATACTTTAAATTTTAGTAATGGCTCATCAGTAATACAGTACAGCACACAGAGAGAGAACTATTAGAGAACTTAACACAGCTGCCTTCACCTTTTCCTACCATTCCATAATTGAGTGCTGCAGGAAATACTAAATACAATTTATGGTGTGAGTTCTTGTAAGAATTAACTTACATTCCTTATCTATTTTTTCTTCCAAAGGATACATTTTAAAAAATAATAATAATAATTTACCTAAATCCTTGAAGTGGCTATCAGTTGAGCCTGTGTCAACAGTTTACTGGCATCCTGATAAGTACTTTTTCCAGAACATTTTTTTCTTTCATTCTTTCTTTTTTAAAAATGCCATTCCACTAATGTAGTTTAGAAAGCCCTTCTGTGGGATTTTGCCTGCAGGCTATGAGACTTGGGGTTAATGGCTATGAGACCATAGATTTATGCAAAGTAATGTTTTGTGTGAAAGTCTGAAACACACACACACATGTGCTCAGACACTTTTGTGAAATCTGAGTGAATTACACATGCTCTAACTACCCTGTACTGAAAATCATCAGCAAATCAAGGGTTGAGGGGAACTCCACTCATTTTCTATGGGCACGTTTCCAGTTTAACCTCCTGTAAGTGGAAATGTTTTTTAAAAATCACAAAATTTCTGTCCATAGTATGTTTGTTGTGGTGGCTGATCAGACAAGCCAGAATAACAAACCAGGATTTCCAGATGCTTTATTTCTCTGGAAATGTGGAATTCATACATTAGTAAGGTACCTAAACTTCTCTGCTAGACAGCCCTCATTTTGTAGTCCAGGGGAATGAAGTACAGCCTTCTGTCAGAGAGCTCTGCACTCAGCTACTAGTGCTGGGATTCAATGAGATGGAGTTTTGACAATAAAAGTGGAATGAAGCTGCGAAAGTCAAATAGACTGGCCCCTAGGAGCAAAATCAGAGCAAGCAGGAAGATGGAGGTGGTAATGCAATTTGCCCAATGAAATCAAACAGGACTGTTTACTTATGCAAGCAGTCTTATTCATGTTCTCATAACATCCCTGCAACCATTCCATTTCTGATCTAATTATTCCCAACTTTGCTCATGCTTGCTGTACTAAAATGCCTCTTCAAAGTGAGCCAGGGTTTGCAGCCAATGAAAATATGGGTTTCAACAGGACTATTTTGCCTGCTAATTCATAAAAATGAAGGTAACAATACATGAAAAGCCTGTCATATGATTTACACAACTACTTCAAGATAATTACCCTTAATATTATTTCATATAATAATTATGCAAAGCACAGACTTCCACTTGTTGTTACTTTAACATTGCCAAATTCTTAGCAATTCAAGGGGGGATTTTGCATGTTATGTAAAGAACAGCACTGTGTGTGGGCCTCATATAATTTCAAGGTGGCTGTGTTAGCATTTAATTTTCTCCTTTAGCACTATTTTAAAAAATTAAGAATAAGTCTAGTGCAGTAGCCACATTCCTAGTGCATCCATCTTTAAACAAATGAAAGCTTAAAATAAGAGATTAGTGGAGCTACCAGTTGCAATCTGATGTACTTGTGTTTATTCAGCCATAGGAGGACTATGAAATCAGTAAAGCACAGGAAAACAGATGACAAGGAAGGAGAAACACATTCACTGGCTCTGCCCATGTGAGTATTCATAACACATCTGGACAGAGCGTAAATACAAATATTGTGGATTTGAAGGCTTTCATGGCCGGCATCCATAGTTTTTTGTGGAGCTTTCAGGCTATGTGGCCATGTTCTGGAAGAGTTCCTTTCTGACGTTTCGCCAGCATCTGTGGCTGGCATCTTCAGATGTTGGCAAAACGTCAGAAAGGATCTCTTCGAAAACATGGCCACATAGCCTGAAAGCTCCACAAAAAGCAGTACAAATATTTCCCTGCAGATGACCGCCAAACTGCCCTGAACCCACCTGATCTCATCCAATTTTTGAAGCTACACATATTTGGGACTGATTACTTCTTGGATGGGTGTCCACATGACAAGGGATGTCTCAATAGAGTTGGCAAACAATCCTATCTGAAACTTCGGAGAGACACCACCAGTCAGTGGTGGCAATATTGGAATAAGCAGACCAAGGCCTTACTCAATATGAGAGCAGTTTCCTAGTCGGGATGGAGAAATGTGTCAAATTCATTTATGTTGACAACCTCTTTTGCTCAACCTCCAAATCCATTCGATGTCATTCAAAATTTTCCCTTTTTTAATGGTAAGAAATTGGCATATATATCTTTTCACATTTTTGAAAAGGGCACATGGAACACACTCCCTCGGAGTGTAGTGGAGTCTCCTTCCTTACAGGTCTTTAAGCAGAGGCTGGATGGCCATCTGTCGGGAATGCTTTGATTGGGAGTTCCTGCATGGCAGGAGGTTGGACTGGATGGGCCTTGTGGTCTCTTCCAACTCTATGATTCTATGATTCATTAGTGGATGCATGGCCTCATTGACTAGAGCATGTGTGTGCACATTTTAGAAATGTAAGCAGTGTTCTGTGCTCATTTTCCAAGTAATTTTTATGTGAAGTATATATTGCAAGCATGGAGATGTACAAGAAACTTCTAACATCCTTTGTATTCTCTTTATACATCATAATACCATTATATGTTAACAAAGTTGTAATTAAACTGAGATTGTTGTACTTTAGGTTTATCATGAAAAGACAATAGATAAGACAATCATACTTGACAAGGTAGAAGATAAGTCTGAATATTACAAGTGGATAAACCCACTTGTTTGCAAGACCTGAGCAGGATTGTTGATGAAAGGATGACTTGGAGGTCTCTCATTCATAGGGTTGCCATAAGCTGAAATTAACATGACAGAAGTTAACAACAGCAACAAAGCTGTGGTTGCTTCCATATTAGCCCTTCTCCTGGAACTGCCTTCTTGTATTGTTAACTGCCCTTAAGTCTGCTTCAGCCTCTGGAGACACCCTATCCACAATGATCCTGATCAATTCCTGGAGACTTAGGGCTGTGTCCTCCTTGATTGTACAGTATCTATCGATGTGGTATGTGGCCTTCCACTGTTCTGCCTTCTGTCTTATCCTTTACTTTTTATGGGAAACATCCAATCATGTTTATTATCAGTCCATTGAAATCCATTAGGTTTAGTCTATTTTACTGTTTCCAGGTGAGTACAGGTCAGAGATTAATAATGAAGAACTTTTTTGGCCATTGTGTAATGAACATACTCAGTTCATTGTTATATAGGCAAGGTTCTACAGTTATAGCTATTTTACATTGGCCAAAGAGATACTATTGTTGTTAACTGTCTTGGAGTCAACCTTGAGTCATGGTGACCCTGATAATGAGACATCTTCAAGACCCCCTATTATCTATCACTCTGCTAAGGTCCTGCAGGTTCAGGCCCGTGACCCAGAGTCCAGACATCTGGGATGTGGTCTTCTTCTCTTTCTATTACTTTCCATCTTTCCTAGCATTATTTTCATTTGTATTAAGTTGTGCCTTCTCATAATCTGGTCAAAGTATGACAGTCTCAGTTTTGTCATCTTGGCTTCCAGTGAGAGCTTAGGCTTCACCTCTTCAAGGATTCATTTGTTTGTCTTTTTGACCATCCATGGTATCCTCAACAATCTTCTGCAGCACCACATCTCAAATGAGTTGATCTGCTTTCTTCACTGTCCATCTCTCACATCCATACATAGTGTAGGGGAACACCATGGCTTGGGCGTTTCTTACTTGATTGCTCAGTTGTATATCTTTACAAATTAGGATCTTGTCTAGTTCTTTCATAGCATCCTTCCCATTCCTAATCTTCTTCTGATTTCTTGAGTGCAGTCTCTGTTCTTATCGATGTTTGATCCAAGGTATGGGAAATTAACTATTTCAGTTTCCTTATTCTCTAAGTTGATGTAACTCTTCTGTGGTCATTATTTTTATTAACTTTCTGTTCAGCAGTAAGCCTCCCTTTGTACTTTTTTCTTTAACTTTCCTTAGTAGTTGTTCCTATGTTTCTAAGTTTATGATGTTTTCCACTAGAAGCATGGCGACATCTGCATGTCTTACATTGTTGATGTTCCTTCCTCCTATTGTCACACCCCCTTCTTAATTGAAACTTATGACACTCTTTGCATACAAGTTGAACAAATGGGATGATAGACTGCATCCTTGTCTGACCCCTTTGCCAATTGAGAACCTTCTGTTTCGCCGTATTCTAGTCTAACAGTATCCTCATATCATAAATATAGATTTCTCAGTTCCTACTAAAATAGAATCAATTGGATCTTTGAATCAGTTGGATTTGCCTTTGAGTTGACTCACCATTCAACAATTGATTCAGTGGGTCTACTCTAGCTGAGACTAACCAACAAGATTCCAGCCAGGCAGCTGCACATTCCTAGATAATTAATAACTATTCCTCCAGTGTCTTCAATGTACCAGTTGATTCACTGAGATTACAGAAACAGCCACTCTGCATTCTTTATTGCACCATGGGACAATAAACAGGCAGACTGTCAAATTTACAGTCAGCAGACAATGCCAGTATTCAGCAGAAAGATGGTGCAGCACAACTATCACATAGCTACATGAGTGTAGATTTACAGTTCACAAGCATGATATAGAATCTTGGCTCTTATGAAGAGTGTCTCCTACAGGCTCAGCCAGTTTCTCTCATGTCACTTTTTATTCTTGTAGGGGAAGGTATAGATGTTCATTACCTTTTGCTTTCTATTATCTCTTCTTTTAACCTTTAAATATATAAACAATACACATCTGTAAGAGACAGACAAAGACAATTATTAATTAAAGTCCTTCGTCAGGAACAGAAATGGACATCAGAAAAAGTGATAGGTTATTCATCACTAATCCCCAACTCACAAGGAAGTGATAAAACATACTGAGCTTACAAAAGGACATTTTTAAAATTTGCATTGTTAGGAAACTTTACTTTAGAGGGCTTACATAGGAGTAAACATAAGAGAATCTTGATTGTTGATGCCTAATACGACATTTTGGCTTAAATTCTGTTTGGCCTCAATAACAACAGACCAATTGAATAAATGCAATTTAATAATAATAATAATAATAATAATAATAATATTTTTTTTATATAACCTGCTCCTCTGAACAAGCAATCGGGGTGGGGTACAACAATATAAAACAACAACAGTTAAAATAGATCAATCCCATCCCAACCTCCCTCCCCTTAAAATAAGATTAAATTAGCAATAAATTAAAAACATGGAACACAGTACAAAACAATGTGAAAACCTAAAAATTCTTGAGCTATATGGGTAGAGCTGAAATCACAAGGGAGAGAAGCTGGAAAGATTCTAGATCTTGAGTTTACCTATGTGTTGGCTCAGCAGTCAACAATTGATTCAGTGAATCTATTTTTTTTTTAATATATTTTTATTAATTCCAACAAATAAAGACATATTCAAAAAACAAGACAACAATCAAAGTACGATACACATGACACATATAAACACATACAACATAGTGATACAAATACAACGAAATAACATTTAACTAAAATAACATAAATCACACACATCAACTTCCCTCACTGATTGGGTAAATTGCTTGGTTTTAAATTCACACGAGCTATCCATTTATATAAACTTCCCACATTTCTTTTCTTTAAAATTATATAAACTCAGTCTTCTACCAAGTAAAATCTATTCTTTTTGTAGGCTTGGCTATGTTATTTAAATTTGAATGTGTACCTTTCTAGAAGTTATATACATATTTCTTTCCTCCTAACTGTCAGTATCCAAGATACATATTTATATTATTGAGTTACCTTCTCTTATATTTATAGTAGAGATCTATAACAGCTACCAACTGAGTATAATACGTAGTGTTACGGAAGATCGTCTATAACTTAACTCACACCAATCATCTCAAGTAGGATAACCTAAATGCTTGTTTAATCTATACCAATACATTTTTCCATACATTGCTTAGATACTCATAAAAGGGAGTCCAATCTTTCTTTGCTTTTTCTTCTGTAATGTCTTTTCTCCAGCTGGTTGATATCTCCATTTCCGCTACTTCAAGGGATTTCATTAACCATTCTTCCAGGCTCGGAGTATCTGTCGACTTCCATATTTTCGCATACGAAATTCTCGCACATAATATTAACAAAAAAACCATTTTGTCATATTTTCTATCCAATTGTTTGTCTGACATGCCTAACAAAAAAGTTTCTGGAGTAAAAGATAAATTGATTCCCATCTCTATTTTCAGAATTTTATAAATTTTTAACCAGAAGCTTTTAGCTTTAGGGCATAGCCACCAGATGTGGAAAAACGTGCCCACATTTGAAGTGCATTTCCAACACTTTGGATTTGCATTTTTTGTCATCAGGGCAATTTTATGCGGCGATAGATGCCACCTATGAATCATTTTGTACACGTTTTCCCTTAGATCTTGACAGATAGAAAATTTAATTCTTTTGCCCCATAGTTCTTCCCATTTCTGATATTCAATATTATGACCTATATTCTGGGCCCATTTTATCATGCACTCCTTAGTTGTTTCTTCCTCAGTATCCCATTTCAGAATTAAATCATAACACCTTGAAATCATTTTTTTACTGCCCTTTTCGATAATTTCATCCCATTCTGAATTTATTACTTGAAGCCCAACTGTTTTCATGTCCATTTTATAACGCTCTCTCAATTGTCTATATAGATACCAGTGACAGTCGATTCCCATGTCTTTAATTTCCTCTTGAGATTTAAATTCGCAACTTTCCTGTGTAGTGTTAACAAGATCCTTATATTTTAACCAAATTTTTGACTGTATTCCTTCCCTGCTAAACAATGCCTCATGAGGAGAGCACCACAATGGAATCTTGGGGCACAACCTGTCTTTATATTTGTACCATACTCTAAGTAGAGCCTTCCTTATTACGTGATGCATACATTCTTTGTTATTTTTACCTTTTCCATATAGTAAGTAACTGTGCCATCCGTACCACAAATTGTCTCCTTCTATATTGAGTAAATCCTTGTTGGTTAAAACAACCCATTCTCTTATCCATGATAAACAACACGCAAAAAAATATAATCTCAAGTTGGGAAGGCCCAAACCACCTCTACCTCTGTTATCACATAGAATTTTCGTTTTTATTCTCGCTTTTTTATTGCTCCAAACAAATTTAGATAGTTCTTTTTGCCATTGCACTAAGGGTTTATCGTTGTGCAAAACTGGAATGGTCTGAAACATAAAAAGAAGTTTAGGAAGTACATTCATTTGTATAATAGCAATCTTACCCAATAGTGATAGCTTCAATTTGGACCAGCTTATCATTTCCCTTTTGATATCTCGCCAAACAATTTCATAATTATTGTGATAGAGATCTGTATTTTTATTGGTCATCCATATACCTAAATATCGTACTTTTTTATCTATTCTCAGACCAGTTATTTTTTCTAATGTTTGTTGTTCCTCTTGCCCCATATTTTTGGTTAGTATCGTTGTTTTCTCCCTGTTAATTTTTAACCCAGATACTGTTTCAAATTCCAACAATATTTTTAATAGTGAATTCACACTGACTTCTGGGTTCTCTAAAGTGTAAACAATATCGTCGGCGAATTGTTTTGATTTGTATTCTGATTGTTTAATTTTTATACCTTTAATACTTTTATCCTGCCTTATTCTATTATTGAGAAACTCCAAAGCAAAAATAAACAAAAGAGGTGAGAGCGGGCAACCTTGCCTAGTTCCTTTCGTAATCTTAACTTCCTCAGTCTTCTCAGAATTCACAATCACTTTTGCATTTTGCTCTCTGTAAATTGCCTTAATCCAATTAATAAATCTCGGCCCTATTTCTATTTTGTCCAAGGTCTTAAAAATCATTTCCCAACTTAAATTGTCAAAAGCTTTTTCTAAATCAACAAATATTAACGCCAGCTTTTTTTCATTATGCCTTTCAAAATATTCTAAGATGTTTATTATAGTTCGTATGTTCTCATGAAGATGTCTTTGGGGGAGGAAGCCTGCTTGGTCTTTGTGTATCCATTCACTTAATACCTTTTTTAATCTTTCTGCGATAATAGCAGCGAACAATTTGTAATCCGTGTTTAAGAGTGATATGGGTCTGTAATTTTTAATTTCGGTTGGATCTTTTTTCTCTTTTAGAATAAGTGTAATGTTAGCTTGTCTCCACGTTTCTGGATAGTTATCCACCCTAATGGCATCAATGACTGTTTTAAATGGCATTAATAGTTGATCTTCAAATACCTTATAGTAGCTTGGGCCGAAGCCATCAGGTCCAAGGGCTTTTCCTTTTTTACTTTTCCTGATAGCTTCAGTTATTTCTGCGATTGTAATTGGATTGTTTAAAAATTCCTTTTGTGGATCTGTTAAAGATGGTAAGTTAGCTTTATCCAGAAAAGAATTTAGTTTTGTAACAGAAATTGGTTTGTTACTATAGAGATTGGAAAAGAAATCCTGAAATGCTTTCTTAATTTTATTCTGGTTGGATGTAACATTGGAACCTTGTCTAATTTCCTTGATTACATTTCTTTCCCTGTTATTCTTAATTCTAAAAGACAGCCATCTGCCGGGTCTATTAGCTTGTTCAAAGTGTTTTTGCTTTAAGGCTCTTATTTTGTATTGCATTTCTTTTGTTTCTTCTATTTCTATTTGTTTTTTAAGAAGTCTTATTTCTTTATTTATTCTCCCTTTAGGTAAATCACTAAATAACTCTTTTTCTTTTTCTGCTAGTAATCTATACATTTTTTCCATTTTTTCTTTCTTTGCTTTAAATAAAATATTACTTTGTTGTAAAAAAAAAGCCCCGCATGACCGCCTTAGATGCTTCCCAGACAGTCACTATATTCATGTTGTCTTTTAAGTTTTCCTTAAAATACAGTTTCAAAGTTTCTTTACCTTTTTCGATAATTTCCTCTTTTTGTAATACATTGTCATTTAATTTCCAGGAAAATTCTTTGGGTCTTCCCTTTAAGGTCAAGACTATGGGGTTATGATCTGATAACACTCTTGGTTTAGTTTCCATATGTATAAGATCTTTACACAAAGTATTAGATGAAAAAAACATATCTATTCTCGAAAGCGACTGGTGTCTCTCTGAATAATATGTGAAACCCTCAGCATTCTTATATTTAAATCTCCACACATCTACTAAGTGTTGCATTTCCAACATGTTGCAAAAGGACTTTGGGAGTTTGCCCTGAGATTTTTTAATTTGCTTTACCGATTTCCTATCTGTTTCTGGGGCAATCACCCCATTCCAATCGCCTAACAACAATGTTTTTTCATAATTGTATTCACATAGTTTATCGTTTAGTTTATCATAAAAAATATCTTTTTTCTCTTGGGGGCCATATACCCCTACTATCAGGTATGCTAATCCCATAATCTTGATTTCTAAACCAATATATCTGCCCTCTTTATCATTAAACAAAATTCTTGCATCATATCTTTTGTTAACATAAAATACTAAACCTCTTTTTTTCTTTTGAGCCGAGGATATGAATTCAGAACCCAACTTATCATTTTTAAGTAACCTTATATCTTTGTCTCTTATGTGAGTCTCTTGCAGACAAACAATGTCTGCTTTTTGTTTGTTTAAATAATGATAAACTTTCTTTCTCTTTTGTGGGGAATTCATTCCTCTGATATTCCAAGAAATTATTTTTAATTCCTTCATTTTAGCAAACAAACAGTTAGAGAAAAACAAAAATGGAAGATCAAAAGTTCAGATAGGAGGTTTTAAGTCTGTTTAATCTTCTGTTTCTAAGTCTTCTTCTCTTTCTTCCTCTTTATCTTCTTTTTCCTCGTCGTCTGTTTCTTCCGGAGTTGATGACCTGGGTATTTCTTGTGCCGTCTGCTCCTTTTTGTCACTTTCTGCCTTTTCTTTCCCTTTCTCTTTTTCTCCGCCTTGTAGAAAATCTCCTCTTTTTTCAAGATCTCTTTTGAATTTTTTAAGAAAATCCTTCATTTTCATTAAAGAGTTTATTTTATACAGTTCTTGTCGATATTTGAAGGCTACTCCTTCAAGTCTTTCCCATCTATAATTAATATTGTTGAGCTTTAGTAAATTTGTTAATGGCCTGTACTCATTTCTCCTTTTCAACAATCTCACAGGTATGTCTTTAAAAATCATTATTTCTTCTCCGTCTACTTCTAATTTTTCTTCATAATTCAATTGAATAATCTCATCTTTTATTTTTTTTCGTGTAAAATAAATAACTATGTCTCTTGGTAATTTCCTCTGTTTGGCGATTTTGGAGTTGATTCTATACATTTTATTAATTTCATATTGAATTTCATATTGAAATTAATTTCATATTGAAATTGGCTAAACTCTGCACCTACATACTCAGCAAGAATTGGTGTCAAATATTCAGTGAATCTATTGTAGTCATGACTAACAAATAATGTTTAGTCCTATATTAACTGCTTGAGTAGAAACTTTTAAAAAATATGTTCCCATCTCCCAGCTAAAATTGAGAGCCTTTGTGGCTGAAGAGCAAGATATAAATACTCTAAATAAATAAATAATAAAATTGCAGATAAGTGATGCTTTCAGCAGCTCTAAAAGACTTGAGAGTAAGTGTAGTGTAGTGGTTTGAATGTTGGACTAGGACTCTAAAAAGCCAGAGTTTGAATTCCTGCTCAGCCATGGAAACTAACTAAGTGACCTTTGGCAGGTCACTCTCTCTCAGCCCCTCTCTCAGACAAATCCCCACTGAACAAGTCTTGCCAAGACCCCCCCCACACACACACACACATGATAGGTTCACCTTAGGGTCAAATTTGTATATGACTTCAAGGCACACAACAACAACAGCAACAGCAAAAGGCTCTAGAGGGGAAGCTATGGCCATGTTTTCTATCTACAAAGATGACTGTAATGGGAATGGGAAATTCTGGTAGATTTAGGGGTGTCCCCTCTTGATTGGGGCTCTAATCGTATGCAGTGCTTGCACTGTGTCTCTAGGTGCTGCTCTGGTGCAGCCTCTGATACCATCACATTATGCAAATATTAAATAGTGATGAATAGAACTCTGAGTTTTTGTTTTCTCACTTTCTCATTTTTCTGATTCCAGATCTGCTCTCTCTAGTTACCACATCAATTTAGTTATGTTTATTTATTTACGTTTATTTTTATACAGTCTGAAAAAATGTATTAATTTCTATCTGCATTTCTCATATATACACTTTTTGTCACCATTATTTTCATATCATTGCAGCATTACTGCATGGACATTCAAATAATATATGCTTCATCTTTTTTAGTTTGAAGACCTTGGAAGTGCAAATATTGAAGGATAACTATGTTTCAACTGCATTCAATTGGTATGTGTACTGTAAATTAGGTAGATTTGCATGAAAATACAAATCAAACAGATATTAGACCTGATTAAGTGATTATCAGTTTGCTTCCAGAAGAATAATGTTCATCTCTTTCTGAGTAGTGTGAAGGGAGGACAAATATATTTTATAAAAGAATGTAAATCATGACAGGTGAATACAGTCTGGATTACTCTAAATTATGGTAGGATACATTTGTCTCCCAAATGGGTTTGAATACAATCAATCAGACAGGTGTGCTATGGAAAAAGAGAAGTCAATCCAGAAGTAACTTCTGGTTGATCAATTCGGGCTGCTGCTACATTGCAGAATTAATGCACTTCATCACTACCTTAATTGCCATGGTTCAGTCCTACAGAATCCAGGGATATATAGTTTGTTCTGGCACCAGAGTGCTGCAACAGAAAAGGCTAAATATTCACAAAACTACAAATCCTAGAATTCCATAGCATTGAGCCATGGTAGTTAAAGCATTGTCAAACAGAATTAATTTTGCGTTGTGGATGCAGTCAAAGTCTGAATAGAAATCTGAAAGCCTGGAGGAGAATGGACACCACAGATGGGGGAAAATAATTCCCCCCCTTTTTTTCTTTTCGTTAAAGCGTTTTTATTTTGAAAAAAAGTTAAAAATAGTTTATGGATTATTTTCTTTTAGAATGATGAATAAAATGTTTAAGACAAGGTGTTCACATATTTGCTTCCCCAAAATCATTTCTAAATACTGTAAGAAGAAGACTTTCATGTAAGAGACTTTACAGTATCAAATCATTGCAGTTCCTGATCTTGGTATCATTTTTTCTGGTGTTTTTTTTAAGAACGACAATATTCAAAGGGATGCCGCAGCACCTTTGAGATTAAATGTAAGAAAGAAGTTGTAACATGAGCTTTCGTAGTTGGGACCAGTCCACATGATGAAAATTATCCTGGTAGAAGGCATGTAGTATGTGATCTGTCCATATACAACTCGAATGTATTTCTCTTTGTTGGGTTGGAACAAAAAAAATTCTCAAAATTCAAAGAAATAACTATTGCATTCATCGTATACAGAAGGATGTGTATTCTTGAACATGAGTTCCAGATTATTCTCATGGCAGTGTATTTTGACAGAGAGTGGGTGAGTGGATAGGTGTTTCTTTAACCTACATCTGAAGGCAATGGACCTTTAAATAGTTAAAGGCTTGGAGGAAATAATGCAAATGGTTCTTCTTCTCTATGGGAAGAAACACAGAAAGCAAGAACCCTTAGCCACTTAGGCAAGATAAGACTACCATTGTAAAAAATGTGTCTGCATATAAACCATCAAAAATTAGTCCAGTCTGTGGTGGGCATTTTCATTTTCACCCAACAACCTGCAGCCTATAAAAACATTTCAGCCTAGCATTATTATTACATTCATTTGGGAAAGTACACACCCCTGTACTTAGTGGGAGATGGAAATACCACAACTTCAGTCAAACATTCTTCTGAAGATGATTAATTATTTTTAGATGAACAATTGTTCTTATCTTGCAAGCATTCCATGAGGATTTGGTATATTTCCTATATTTTGATCTTGTACCTAATATAAAACTGATTTCCGTTCCTTTAAAAAAAAAAGCAGGTCTTTTCAGGTCAGGCTTTCTTTGACTTTTCTTAGAAACAAAGAGCTATAACAGTCTGCCAATTTTATAATATAGAATTTATGGTCAGGGGGTCAAAGGAGAGTTCCTAAAGGAATTCAGCAGACCTGGGCAGTAAATCAGCAGCCATGTTCTTGATAAATACCTCCTGAGCCCACCAATAACTTCTCACTTGTGTTGAAAGTTAAAACAGGGAAGTCCATATGACACTATGCAGTGCACTGCAGTTTAATGAAAGATACTAAACTAGTCAAACTAGTAAATGACTGTCAACACTACCTTTCTGAGCTGTATTTTGAGAAACCTACCTGTTTCTGGTGGCTAGTGGTGGACCATGGTAAAATTAAAAACATATATAAAATCCAGTGCATACAACCAAGCTAAAAAGAAATGTTAAAACTGGCACATTTACCTGCCAGTAAGTCCAGCTGAATACAGTGATATTTACTTCTGATTTAAAGTGCATAGGATTGCAGTTGAAGCCTTCTAATTCCCCACCCTTTGAACCAATTCACACAATTCACACAATCCCTATTTGCTTTATATTGTGTGCCGTCAAGTTGTTTCTGACATATAGCTATCCTAAATTGAACCTATGATGGGGTTTTCTTGGCAAGATTTGTTCAGAGGAGATTTGCCATTGCCTTCCCCTGAGGCTGAGAGCATGTGACTTGCCCAAGGTCACCCAGTGAGTATCATGGCTGAGCTGGGAATCCAAGGTCATAGTCCAACACTCAAACCATTAAGCCATGCTGGCTTTATAGATTTAGCTAGATTCCAAGCTAAAACTCTGCTTTAGTGGAGTGGTTAGTGAACAACAGAATGTAAGCACTCTCCCTTTTCCCCTACTCCTTCAGAATGATCACAAGAACTATAAATATTTTTCACTTTATCTGAGCCTACGCTCAAAGGGTCATAAAACAACCTTTAAATGGACTCTGAAGGCTTCTGTGGGTATAGCTGGCTATTTTATAGGCCACTTTTTATCAGTGTGGAGGGCTGAGGGAGGCAGAAGAACCCTATGGGTGCATATGAGCCCTGAGTGGGCCACATACAACTCACAGGGCACACAGTTTATAGTCCTTTTCTAATAAATGAAGTAACGTGTCAGGAGTTTCAACTCTTGATGGAGGCATTCACTGTTGCTGTTCATCTGTGTGTATCATTGATTCCCATGCATTTTAAATCTTGCCTTTTCTCCAACAAGTTAAAGGCAAAATCCATTCTTCCTTTCCTACGGTGACTGGCCTAAGATGACTTCAAATCTATCATGGGTTAGAACGGATTTGGATTTAGACTCTCCCTACTCATGGTCCAATATTCTACATCTGATCCAGGGCTGTGCAACATGTAGGAGTCAAGTGGCTGTACTGGACTTCTTGTATAAATTGGCTGCCCCTCAATGCTGTTGTCACTGCCAAATCCGCTGAAATAGCAATGGTGACATTACAAAAAGGGGAATCCTTTTCCTTTAAAACAAGGTCTGTGCTTCCCATGCACCTTTGTTTACAATTGGTTTCTGTTTCCAAAAGGTTTCTGTGGAGGGAAAGGCAAATTGGAGCATTCGCAACATCCAATCAGAGTGAGCCTGGCAACAGCCATTGGGAGCTTAGCCAGGAAAAGGTGGGGGCTACTCCCAGGAGCAAATATAAATAGGTTGAGTGAGGAGTGTGGAATTAGATAGGGAACTGGATAGGGACATAAGTGTTAGCAGCAATGGCACACAGTAAAAAAAGAAGTGAAAGATTTTGAGAGATTTTGACAGTGCCATGTTGTCGCCTTCACAGCTTCCAAGACTGCGATGCCATTTGTTTAACAAAACATTCTTTCAAATCTTGTTGTTGTTTTTAAAGTGCCTCCTACTATCACCAGCACAACATTAAGTGTTAGGAACCTGGTGGCCCCATAAATCAGACTGGAGGATATATGTGGTATATGCTTCTTCTCTATGCAATGCTGACTCTATGGTAGACGTTGAAATGGAGAACAGCATATCTTCCTCATTTTCCTTTTCTTTAATTACTAATGATCTTGAACAGGAAAAGGTAAAAATCTTTGTGGAAGTACAGGAGACTGGAATCATTAGTACATAAAATTCTTGTACAATGGGAATGTCAGAACTGGGCACATGAACCAGTTTTTCCCTGCCTTCACTGAAATATATCTTCATGATGAAGGGTCAAAGTATCATTTTGACTGCAAAGTATCTTCACAATGTGAAGTTCATCAAATCTGGACCATCCCTGTCTTTAACTGGTTTTTAAAACAACTTACTTTTTACTTCAGAGCTTCTAGGAATATCTGGAGCCCTCTGGAGTGACACCAGGTAGCTGTTTACATAGTGTCCCATCGTGCTATCTGGCACCACCATCACTAGAGTCAGTCACTCCCACATGAGGCCATGTGATCAATGCTGAGCACCTTGTTTTCAACTCAGGGAGTGAGCCACTCCAACAGCAGTGATGGTTGGAAGCACAGTGGGATGCTGAGTAAACAGCCGTCTCATGTTGTTCTGGAATGCAGAGGTAACAGGAGGAATTTAGGACAGCTTTGGGGCCAGAATACTACACTTCTGTCCAGTGAAGAACTGCCCAATAACAACATCCTTAGTAGGAAATAGTAGATTAAAAACTGATGAGAAAATAGTGATTTATCCAGTGGCATATCAGGGATTATTAGTTTACAGGAGGGAAAAACAATATTTTTGGAGATAAACGTTCAACACACAGAGGAGTTATAAAACAGAGATAAAAGAAGCAGATAAAAAGAAAAGCAACTCATTTGAAATCATCTGCTGAGGATACTGTGGACAGCCAAAATGACAAACAATTGAGTCCTTGAACAGATCAAGCCTGAAATCTCCCTGGAAGCCAAGATGGCATAATTGAGGCAATCATACATGAGAAGCAATAATGCTATGAAAGGTAGAAGGCAGTAGAAAGAGAGGAAGACTATATGCCAGATGACTACACTCAATCATGGGGGTGACAAGCCTGAATTTACAAGACCTGAGCAGAGCAGTGGATGATATGGTGGCTTGAAGAGGTCTCATCCACAGGGTTGACATGAATCATGGTCAACTCAAGGGCAGTTAACAACATTACGTATAAATAATTATGAATATTCTGCATCCCTATTCATAAAGGTCTGTCTGTGTATGTACGTGTATGCACATGCATGCACAGTGAGTGTGAAAAAATGTCTTGTAAATGTCAAGTAAAAGAATAGCATGTGTGTTTGTGTGTCTGTATAGGGAACCCCAAATTAATACTTTCTCCTTGGAATAATATCAAATATTTCTGTGGCTTGAATGTTTCTTATCACACAGAAATCTGCAGATACTCAATTCCCCATTGTTTAATATTATCCACTACCTCCCTCCCCTTTTACAGTGTTTTATATAGCAGAGCTAATGCACAAGGATAAAATATCTCCCACTGCCCTTCATTATTCCTTATTAACAGACTCAGAATCAATTTAGAGCATTTGGAGCTATTTAAATATCTTCTTAACTGGCATCCTTAAACCATCAGCCACAATGCATTTATTAATGGAAAAAATGGCAGACGTAAAATATGTAGTAAATCCTCATATGTTAGCCAGCTGCTGTATGTATGAATAGGGTGTATATTGCATATAAAATCTTCAAAAAGAACTCAATGGAATGTAGACTAAGGGTTTATTTTCAAGTATTATGCAAACACTATGATAGGGAATTAGTTAAGCTCTGGATCTCAGCAAATTATTTTCAGTAGATAAATTATTTAATTAATTTGGCAGAGCTTTTCCCTGTGAGCTAATAATCACTGACATGCCACTGGATGCACTACTGTTTTCTCATTGTTGTTTTTTAATCTACTATTTCCTACTGAGGATGTTGTTATCATTGTAGAACAATTTTCTGTGTTAATGATTCCAGTCTGTTTTGCTTCTATAAACATTTTCTCCCTTTTCCTGTTCAAGATCATTAGTAACTAAAGAAAAGAAAGGAAAAGAAAAGCAGGAAGATATGCTGTTCTCCATTGCAGTGTCTCCCATAGAGTCAGTGTTGCATATAGAAAGACTGATCATCATGTTGCCCATGGACAGTATATGTCCCCCAGTCTGATTTATGAGGCCACCAGGTTCCTACCATTTAATGTCATCCTGCTTGTGGTAGGAGGCAATTTAAACAAAACAAAACAAAATGTGCACTCTGAGAATGCTTTGTTTACAAGTGGTATCTCAGTCCTGGAAGTCTTTTGGAAACATGACTCTATTCATAAACAAGGTGCATGGGAAGCACGCACCCTTTTTTGAAGGAAAATGACCCCCCCCTTTTTTTGTAATGTCACCATTGATATTTCAGCAAATTTGGCAGTGACAATAGCATGGGGGGCAGTTGATGGATCAAAGGGGTTAATTATAGTCACTGACTCCCACCAAGTTGCACACCCCTGGTTTTGATTTAGAACATTGGACTAGGAGTAGGAAAATCTAAATTCAAATCTCTGCTAATCCCGTTTTAGAGTTGAAGTGACCTTCAGCCAGCCACCCTAGGAAAGGAAGAAGAAAGTAGGCTGCCTTTAAGGTATTAGAAGAAAGACAAGATTTAAAATAATGGGACTCAATGGTGCACAAAGATGAGCAACAATAGTGAGGGGCTCAATCAAGAGTTGATGCTCCTGACATAGAATCAGAGAATCACAGAGTTGGAAGAGACCACAAGGGCTATCCAGTCCAACCCCCTGCCATGCAGGAACTCTTGATCAAAGCATACCCGACAGATGGCCATCCAGCCTCTGCTTAAAAACCTCCAAGGAAGGAGACTCCACCACTCTCTGAGGAAGTGTGTTCCACTGTCGAACAGCCCTTGTTACTTTGTTTATTAGAAAGAGGGAGCAAACTGTGTGCATTGTAAGCTGTATGTTGCAGAAGATTATATAAGAGAAACCAATGAACAAAGGCAGTCATTAAGCTTCTGAATTCTTAGTCATTCTCCATCCCTGAAACATTTTAAAAGAACGGAAGGGAAACTGTTGCCTTCCAAATATAACTGGACTCCTGGTTTCCATTACTCCCAGCAAGTGAGTACTGGATTCTTTTATCATGGCTTCTCAATACTAAAAACACATGTATTTATATATATATATATATATATATATATATATATATAATTTTTTTTTCATTTCTAATTGAAATGTTGTGATATTCCCACTTATGAGCACATTTGACTGTCACATGAACACAGTTCCCTGTTTGTGGACAGGGCACTGTCAGTGGAGCAGGAAGAAATAGCAAATGACTGGCAATTCTTTGTAGCAACAGGTACAAATTTTGGGACCATTTTACTAAACTAAGATATTTGAGGGGAGGGGAATAAATCATGAATGGATGCCATATCAATAGAGCTATAGAGAGAGAATTCATTCAGACTCCAGAAATCTACCTACAAATATGGACACCAAGAGAATGGCCCACGGACTGGAAACTTTCTATATACATACCAATCCCCCAAGAAAGAGAACACCAGATATTGTAATAACCACCGTTTCTTTAACTTTCCATGCAAGCACAGTGATGCTTAAGATTTTATAACAAAGATTTTTGCCATGTATACACTGTAGAGGAGGCCATTGTCAGGATACAATATTGAGAAACAGAATGGCTTCCCATTGACAAGAGGAGTCAGGGGGTGTCTGCATGAGCCAGAATACTCTGGGATCAGCTCAAAATATCCTGACACCAGAGCTTCTCCAACTTCCCCACATTATCTGAGGCCCTCTGTTCTGATACTAGCTGGCTATTTGCATGTGCATCCTGCTATGTTGCCCGATGTGGCCTCTATAGGTCACTTTGTTCTACAGGCAGAATGAGGCACCCAGCATCAATGACATGGCTAGGTGCCTTGTTCTGACCTCAGAGCAAAGTGACCAGCTATGGTGGTGGCTGTGCTGTGCAGCATGGCAGGACACATTTTAAACGGCCACTCAGTATTGGAATGGAGGACTCCAAATCTTCCAGGAAGATCAGGAGTTACTGTTGACTTTTTAAACTCTGTTTTAAAAGGGGTATACTCTTGGTTTGGCACTGAATGGACTGGACATTGTCTGGACTGTTTGTGCCCAACTCAGGGATTGTGGCGTGCACCATTCATATTACCTGCCAAAAGGATGAAGGGAGGCCATTTTATTTGGCCTGTGCAGACAGAGCCTCAGACAAAACTTAATTTTATTTCCCTATCTGTTTAATGTATGCACAGGACATATTATATGGAAATCAAGATTAGAGCTTGGCGGTGTGGAAATTAGGGGAAGGAACATCAACAGTTAAAGATATGCAAAAGACACCATAATGTTTGCAGAAAATAGTAAATACTTAGAATGACTACAGATGAAACTTTAAAAGGAAAGTGCAGAAGCAGGGTTAGAGTAAAAAAAAAAAATAGAATGAGCACAACATAATGTAAAAGTGCATGATGAAGATATCCAAGTTGTTAAAAGATTTTCTATAACTTGACTCTGTCATTAATCAAAAGTAGTTTAAAAAAACAGTCAGACTGGAACTTGCAAGAGCAGCTGTAAATGAAGGAGATAAGATTCTTATCTGCAAAGCGATCATTAAATGCCAAGTTAAAATCATCCATGCCACAGTATTTATGATTTCTATATATGTGTGTAAAAGCTGGGCAGTGAAGAAAGTTGACAGGAAGAAAATCAACTCATTTGAAATGGAGTGCTGGAGAAGAGCTCTATTGATACCATGGATGGCCAAAAAAGGACAATGGCTGTGAGAACAATTTAAACCTGAACAATTCCTCAAAGCCAAAAGTAGTACACCAAATCTATCATACTTTGGGCATATAGTGAGACAACTTAACTCCCTAGAAAATATTATAATGGTTGGTAAAGTGGAAAGCAGTAGGAAAAGCAGAAAGCCACATTTGGTGGACTGGTTTAATCAAAGAAGGCACAGCCCCAAGCCACAGCAATACCTGAACAGGGCAGGGAATGGTTGAGTCACTTGACGATCTCTCATTCATATAGTCACCATAAATCAAAGTTGACTTAACAGCAAATTACAATATATATATATATATATATATATATCTCAGCTTGTCTTGTTTTGCTTTGTGATCTATTTCTTCCAGAACACCTACACAGAATGCATTGGTTTCTTTTTCTTCTGCTTTTATAGTTGGTTCATAATCTTGTATTATGGTTTTATTGATAGACTTTCCATGTTGCGTTGTTAATATTAGGTCACTGGACTTTGCAATGTATTACCTGACTGCTCCTGCTAAATTTTACCTCACCATTAATGCCACCCCGTTTTTATTAAATTATCATTTTGAGAGTAAACATTATGTAATTGTCTGTAATGTCCCATCTCCATTGACTATAGTTTGCTTGCACCAAGTAATGCAATGCTTATAAATTCCATTTCTCGTTTTACAATGTTTAGTTTATCCTGATTATATTTTTCATATTCCATGTTCCCATTATACAGCTTTAGAGTGGAGCTGGCTCCTGTAAAGAAGAGGGTATTTCAGCAGGTGTTGCTTGTTACAGTGTTACCTGATAAATAAATGCAGTTGTTTGTTTTACATGGCTATTAAAGGTATATGAGCCCCCTCAGGCTTTAAGTCTGGCAACCCTAAGACCCCTGTTCATGTTGTAGAAATCTAGTGATGTTGAACATGGAGCATGAGGCAGTCTCCACTCCTGAACTTCACATGTCCATGGATTTTTGTGACATATGTTAGAAAGTACCTGAAGATCCACTCTGAAAGGTACATAAGCAAGCCTACTGATTCAACTCTGCTGGCCCCACACATTCACATAGGGATTGAATATCTACATTATTCCAAGGAATTCAGTGGCACTATTATTTTTAAACAATCCCCCATGACTGGAGAATATCTATTTTGTCCAGGAAAGTTAGCTAAGCAGCAGAGGCACCCCTCTCTTTGTTGTTCTTGTTGTGTGACTTCAAGTCCTTTCTCTGACTTATAGCAACCTTAAGGCAAATCTATCATGGGGTTTACTTGGCAAGTTTCTTCAGAGGGGGTTTGCTATTGCCATCCTCTCAGCCTTCTCTTTAGGCAGGGCTGCATGAAAGTATTCATGGGAACAAAGACTGCTTTCACAGAGGCAGGACAATTTGTTCCCATGACTTACACCACTTTCAGCTTTGGTATCTGGTCCCCCAGGACAAGTCCTGAATGATGGGTGAACTTTTTTTTTTTTTTTGGGGAGGGGGACTTTCCATAGATTTTTTTTCCTCTGAAACAGATAAATATTCATACTTTTCCTCCCAACTTCATTTCATCAGCTCTACCTTCTGCTCCTTGTGTTGTTCAGACCCACACATTTGTCCTGTTGTGTCTAGGTCTCCAAATCCATAGTAACACCTTCCCTTGCCTTCTTTGGTAATTGTAATTTCCCTGCCTCAGCTGCTCTTTTTCTCTATTTCTCTATTTTGTGATGGTAGCTATCAGTCCAAACTTAATTGGATGAATTTAAACAACATCTCTGTTCTCTATCAAAGCCATATGTTGGGTATCCTCATATATTTTTAATAAAACCTATACTGTAATCTTTATTGTAAATTCTTAGTCTGTGTTTAATAGCTAATTCCCCCTTGTTTAAATGTAAAACACAATTTTCATATAGCATAGCTCATCTCTACACTCAAGAACAATACTTATGCAAGTCAGTGCGCTATGCAGGTTCATTTGCGTGTTGGGGTTCACATGTAATCAGGAACATACTGTAACTATTTCTGGATTTTTTTAAAAACCCAGTATGGATTGAGACCAAGTACAATGTAGCGATGGTGTCTTTTTCTATGCTAATATGCTTTGGTAGAAGAGGATGGCATTTACAAGCATACTTTTATCCTCCTCCATTGTGGAGCAGATCTAGTAAGGATATGGTATCCATCCTTGTGAAACTTTAAAAAAATGGAGAAGCTGGATCCTAAAGGAATAATAATAATAATAATAATAATAATAATATCCAACTTTTTCCCCAAATTGGGACACAAAACAGCTTACAAATTAAAAGACCAATACAATTAAAAACATGGAGTATTAAAACACATAATTCATTAAAATAATACAGTTCTTTTCATTTTAAAAAGAATTTAAGCAATTACCTGAACCCCTGAAAGTGAAATGGACTAGCATAAGATTTAAGCCTGCTCTCTGAAAAACAGAAAGAGCTCTAGGTAAAGGATCTTTGAAGGCCCATCTCTTCCCATGCAAATCTGCCTGATTATTGAGATCTTTCCTAAAAACCTTCATCTGTGTGCTCCCACCTGCAAAGGCACACAGTTTTCCAAGACCTCTTTGAGCCTCACAGTGCTCTCCTACACCAAAATTTTTAAATTATTTTACATAGAATCATAGAATCATATAATCATAGAGTTGGAAGAGACCACAAGGGCCATCCAGTCCAACCCCCTGCCATGCAGGAACTCCCAGTCAAAGCATCCCGACAGATGGCCATCCAGCCTCTGCTTAAAGACCTCCAAGGATGGAGACTCCACTACACTTCGAGGGAGCGTATTCCACTGTCGAACAGCCCTTACTGTCAAGAAGTTCCTCCTAATGTTGAGGTGGAATCTCTTTTCCTGCAGTTTGCATCCATTGTTCCGCATTCTAGTCTCTGCAGCAGCAGAAAACAAGCTTGCTCCCTCTTCAATATGACATCCCTTCAAATATTTGAACAGGGCTATCATATCACCTCTTAACCTTCTCTTCTCCAGGCTAAACATCCCCAGCTCTCTAAGTCGTTCCTCATAGGGCATGGTTTCCAGACCCTTCACCATCTTAGTTGCCCTCCTAAGAACATATGTTTTTAAAAATTGTTTTGTCTCAGAATCTCCCTTCAGAGGCATGGATGCAAATTTGCCACATTTTGGGAGTCCTCTGAACCATTTTTGGAGTAGGAAAGGTCTTTTTTAGAACCTAATCAATCAGTTCCTATAGGGGAAAAGGGCTTCTTCTGGGAGTGAAGCAGTGAGGCAGGTCTCCAAAATCCTCTATACCCTACAACATTTCACACATCAAGACTGGGACATGTGTAGCCAAATCACATCAGAATGTGGTCAAGGTGGCAAAAGTTGTTAATGAAGAAGAAACTAGGAAAGGATGCACCAATTTGCTTTTGCCTAAGTCTATAAGGAAGGGAAAGATTCCCTCCTCTCCTCACCACCACCCCCTCCTGAGTTTGCATTATTTTTGTACTTTCAGCTCAATTTGCTGCAGTTGAAGTAAGCTGAGGACAAAGGGGGAAAATGGGAAGGGGAAAAAGAAACTGGGAAATTTTAAAAGTAGCTATGAGTAATATATAAAAATGTAAATAATATGAGACAAAATGATGGAACTGATTGTTTTTTATGAATAAGTGAAAGAAAATAGAATCTATAGAGAAAGAAGAGGTGACAAATATACAGCAACTACTTACAATGTAAGATAAAAAGATGCAGTATAGCATTTGATATAAGAAATTAGAAGAAAAATAAGAGTTTACAGATTTACCAAATCACCTAAGAACTGAAGGAAGAGAGGGGGATTTATGTAGGAAGGAAAATTGCAAGTGTTTATAAACACACAGAGAAAGAGGGAGGTGTTTATGTTCAATGATATAAGGTTTTCATTTAAAAAAAACAATTAAAATATGTTAAAAGCAGCTGAAAAGGTGGGATGGCAGTGGATTAATTAAGACTGT
Organism: Urosaurus nigricauda; assembly: GCA_034509955.1. NCBI lineage: Eukaryota > Metazoa > Chordata > Lepidosauria > Squamata > Phrynosomatidae > Urosaurus > Urosaurus nigricauda. The sequence goes on along the minus strand of JAOEGL010000001.1, from coordinate 349,705,879 downwards.
CCCTGACAAATTGGGATAGTTGGAGAGTATGGGTAGCCAATGCCACCCAGAACTGCCCTCTCCATTCTAAGGAAAGATGGACAATTACCAGGGAACATCAGTTATGGAACCTCTGCCCTTCTCCAGTGACTGACCATCAATTTTAGCATATTTTAAACACTATTAAAATACCCTGTTTTATCTCTCATTATTAGCTATATTAGCTAGGGTTGATGAAAGGTGTAGTGTAATATCTGAAAGGCCAGAAGTACAGATGTGAAAAACAGTCCCTATGTCGTTGATTTCTTTGCATCCCACCTGTATTCTCATCCTTTGTTTTTATCAGGTTGCAAGTTTTATTTATTTTCTCACATGGAAATTCATGTGTACTTTCTGCATACAATTTTCCCATATATGTATTTTCTGTACCCATCCATTCCAGATCTATATATTTTGTTTTAAGCTGGCCAAGCTGATTTCATTATATCCTGCCCTAAAATCTTGTGATAGAGATTTTAATAAATAAAACAAATTTTATATGCATTTATCTCCATTGACTAAAATGTTTTGTGTGGGTTTTTTTTCACTCAACAACCCACATTTTAGCCATCTGCATTTTTAAATGTGCATATTTTATTTCTCCAAAATGCACTGCAAACCTAGCTAAAATGCAGATTGCTGAGGCAAAGTGCACTTTATCTTGCAGTGGGACATAGAAAGTGTGAAATAAATATTTTTGTTGAGAATCTTAAATACAACAAAATTATTTTCCATCCCCTTGCCCTGGTGTAGACTGGAGTGGCTCTCAAGGATTTCAGATGAGGATCTTCCCCATCTAAGCCTACCTAAACATACTGGGAATTGTACCCAGAACCTGTTGAAAGCAAAGTATTTGTTATGGCACTCCTCCTCTTTTAGTTTCTTACTGATACAATCTCCTGATGTTGAAAATGCTGCTGTTTATCTTCCCAGTTGCTTCTACAGTTCCACTTGGAAGTTGCTGAAAACCTGGAAAACAGAGAGAAGGTTCAGGCACTGAAAAAAAAATAAGGGCTATGTCATGGATAGGCTTTCATTTCCACCATTCATATTTGAAAAGAAAGGGAAAGTGCACATTTACTGAGCCTCTGTTGACAGGACAATCAATGTAAGCCAAAACCATGTCACTGTTTTTGAGTCCATTTACAGTTTTCTCACTCTGCAGCTTCTCTGAGAGGGCAAACTAATGTGTCCCATGTTCTATCCACTTAGCTAACTTTGGGCAATTTTAGATTGAATCAGAGGTCAACCAAAAGTTGTCCATAGTAGAATGGAATGCAAATTACAAGAAAGAAGGCAAACAAGCGGGAGTTTTATTCCTTGTAATAAAATTGACCATTGTATCATTACAGTGCCTAGATGGTTGATGAAATTTGAGGTCCATACATTTAGTGTGTGTTTGTGCCTTCAGGTTGCCTGTTGACTTATGGCATTATTAGGCCAACCAAAAAAGGTATCACCAGAATATGATTTTGCATTTTTATTTTATTTTTTATTTTTTTGGGAGATCTTGTGTTGCAGTTCACAGAGCTACCCTTGGAATAGAATTTTGATAATTTGGGATTATGTACATTTGTCTTTTAATGAAACAGATCCTTTCATATTAATTATTACATCAACTAAGAAATACTGAGATATACCGTGTGAATATATAGGATTGATTCCTAAAATATTGGCTCCATGGCAATGGAGATTTGTTTGATTGCTCTCAACTGACACTGTACTTGGTTTTGCTAAGAATTAAAGAAATGACCTATGACATGATCCACTCACTTTCTAAAGTCACCCCCTTCTTCTTCTATAAAAGATTAAAAAACAGGGAGAGTGCTTACAAAGTGTTCTGGCACATAAGACAAATTAGGGTAGTTGAGACTGCAGTTCAGACCTTGCAGGGTATCAGAAATGATGATAAGTGAGAGGCTGAAACAGTGTTGTCATTTTTAGAAGCCTAGATATAGATTCCTATTTCTCATTTCTTCTTAAAATAACCTGGCAGTTCATGATAGAACTCTGCAGATGTGCATTCCAAGACTCACTTCACACTCCATTGCTAAAGAGATCCATACACAAATATAATGACATGCCACATTGGGTGTCTGTATCACATTAAAACGCCAAAACATTTCACTTACATTATCCCAGTAATCTTTACAGCAAGGATGAGCAAATCTCCAGGGGCAGGGGACCACATTGGACCATGCACAACTCAGCACAGGCCATAACCACTACTATGATATCTGCTGCTGCAACTATTCAGTAGAAACCAACCAAGTTTGCATCACTGTTGCCACTAAAAGTTGTTGGCCACTAAAGCCACTCTCTATGGTGCAGAAGAATGATAGAGTACATTCCCTAAACCACAGAAAAATACTGGTCTGAAAAGCAGATGGGCTCCATACAGAGGGGAAGATGTTTTAAAACAAGGTTTCAACAGCATAATTATGACACTAGTCACAACAGTAAATGGAGGCAGTGGAGACCTGAGAGGTCAGTATTATTCATTGTTGTGTTTGGCCTGGAAACAGATTGTGACATTCAAAGGAAGACAAATACCTATATTTATTTATATGCCACCTTTCTCCCAGAGTGGAGTCCAAGGCTTGTGCCTGAAACAGGCAGCTAAAAGGCACCATTGCAATTTCCTGATTTAGCTTAGAAGCATTGTCCAAAAAAGAAATGGTAGTTTTTTGTAGCACATCAGTCCAGAGGCAATCAAAGCTTGTCTCCTCCTCCTTCTATTAATGATGGCCAAGTTCAATGGGAAATGATGGGCTTCAGGAAACTTCACACGTAGGCTTTGTAATGGGCTATTTGTGGTAGCATATCAAAATCCAGCAAAAACACCACAGACTGTGAACAGGTTTTAATAAATAAATAATAAAACTTTTATTTATATCCTGCTTTGCCCCGGTACCCTGCCTCTGGGGATTTGCTCACCCTTGCTGTAAAGATTACTGGGATAATGTAATCTGGGAAACCTCTGAGTTCCCCAGAAGTCTTCATGAGATATTAACAAAAGCAGGTATGAAGTAGGATGGTGCTTGGGCAGTGATACTTGCTTGATCATGAAGCTGTGAAGTCATCATTTCATTACAGTCTTGAAAGAGGATGTAGAAGAAGATTGCAGAGTTGATTATATTAGGTTTTCTGCCTTTTTAATATTGTTTCTAGGGCTAGTGAAGAGCAATACCCCCACTATACCTAAACTGAACATATGAAAATAGTTAACGGTGTAAGTTGGATCAAATCTGGAAGAAAAATGGATTTTCTCTTGTCTTAAACTGAAAATCAAGCAAATTGGATTTTTTAAGAGCAAAAACTCTGCCTATGCTTAGTGGTATCACTAGGGGTGTGGGGGTGCAGACCAGACTGGGTGACACCAAAGAGGGGAGTGACATATGGTTGGGCCCTCCACCCACTGCAGTGTGTGTTGGGGGAAAATACTGCTGTCCCACGGTGGTGGGCACACTTCCCTGCTGGTTTCCCTGGTGCCCTGACTCCCTTCACTGAGGGAACCACAGTAGTGAGGAAGCCCAAACAAAAAGCTGCACCCTCGGTCCGTCCCTCCCCTTTGCTGCTTCACTTGCCTGGCTGCCCCCTGATCCTGCTGGCAGCCTTTTCCTGGTGTCACTAGGTGGCAGGCAGCCAGAAGGCTGGAGAACACATGAGCAAGGAGGAGGGGAGGGAGGGAAGAAGGTGGCATCACACTGGATGTTCTTGTTGTTGAGTGTCCTCAAATCGTTTCCAACTTATGGAGACCCTAAGGTGACCCTATCATGGGGTTTTCTTGGCAAGACATATTCAGAAGAGATTTACCATTGCCTTTCTCTGAGGTAAAGAGAGTGTGACTTGCTCAAGGTCACCCAGTGGGTTTCATGACTGAACTGGGTATACAACCTTGGTCTCCAGAGTCATAGCCCAACACTCAAACCACTATGTTTACACTGACTCTCTTCACACCAGTTGACACCAACCGTAGTGGCGCCACTACCTATGCCTGATATATTCAGCACCTTGGAGAGCTCCTTTCAAGTTCAGATTTCAGTTTGGGGCATTCCTTGTTTACCACCAGTAATGGCAATCCTCATTCAATTCCACCAACATTGTTGAAAATTACACTCTCATGCTTAGGGATGCAAAACTTTATTTTTGATTACTGTAACATGCTTTGCTCAGGGTTCCCTTTGAGTTGGGTTTAGAAACTTCAACTGGTCCAAAGAGCTGCAGCCAGATTGCTAACAGGGGCTCTCTGTAAGGAGAACAGAACTCCTTTGTTGCTACAGCTCCACTGGTTGCCTGTCCATTTCTGGTCACAATTCAAAATGCTGATGATTATATATATATATATATATATATATATATATATAAAATATATATATATAATATATATGGCTCATTTCTAGGTTATTGGACAGAATATATTCTTCTATACAAACCATCCCATGTTTTTGGGGAGGCCCTCCTCTCTCTCCCACAGTGGGTTTGGTAGGCACATGGGAGAGAGCCTTCATGGTGGCTACTCCCAAGCTCTAGAACTCCCTTCCCAGACAGACTCTTATTACTATCATTCTGCAAACAGAAGAATACTTTTCATTTGGAGCAGGTCTTTCACAAAATATATTTTTGGGGGGGGGGTGTGTGGAAAATTTTCTATATTGGAATAATATTTCCTTAAACTGTGTGGAAAATATTTTGACTGATAGGATGCATCATGTTCTGTGAAACAGTCCAAAAAATACTGAGTGGCATCATGGTGTGAGGCACAGAATGATTACCTATAGCCATCACAGTATATAAATGTATCAAGAGATGGGTCACATGTGGATTGGAGTGGAGTGGGTTGTATTGGTGATGGTGGATTGTGCATAGTGTATTGGTGATTGTGGAGCTGTGCGCTGAGTTACAACAGACAGTAAGGTTGAAGGAAGCTGGTGAGGCAAGTTTGTAAATATGTTTACAGTACTTATTTCAACTCAAGATAAAGAACCTCCAAGGACTTGGAAGATACCAACTGTGTCTGTGAGTTTATTTGTTTAAGTATGGAATGTGGTCAGTGACAGCCAATACCTTTATCTGGACTCCTGCTTCAGTACTCTGATACATTATTATTGAGTTGCATCTGAGTGTGCATCCTCAGATTGCAATGTAAATTGGCATCTGAGATGCCAGCGATTTGTTTTTTTGTTTTTGCAAATTCAGAGCCAACATTCAATGTTGTTAATTTTTAACTGTGTTTTATCAGCTGGAAGCTGTCCTGAGTCCCAAAATGGGGGAAAGGATTAATTACAACAGCAACAACTTATTTCATTCCTGCATGCATGAACAAATACTTTCAGCAATTTCCTCCCTACTCTGCAAGAATACGAAGACTTGTGTGCAATTTTCAAGCAGAGGACTTTGGAAAGATTAATTACATATATGATGAAAATATGTTTTTTTTTGGGGGGGGGGGATTTTCTTCCATAATAGAAAATAGTTTTGTTCAGGAGACATTCTGTTTTGCACAAAATACACTGATTCCTGCAACAAAATGTCACATGTGCTGGAAACACTCTCTGTGTTTAAATCAGTGCATTTGTAGATATTGGTGCAGTTTACATAAACTTATGCAATTTGCACAAGTACACCAGTTCCAACACAGAAAATGTTGGGAAATGTCTGCTGCTTTTGCTCATTTGCTTACTCGGAATCAGAATACGCAGGCAGGTCAGGAAAGAAGGTGAGCACAGATCCCAGAGAATACAGGGACCAAGTTGAACAAAAAAAAAAAAAATCCAAAAAGGGGGGCATCATAGCAGCGGGACTCATTTTTCATGAGAATTTAATTTTTAAAAATTGCACATTTCTTCCTCAGAAAACTCTGAAATGTTTTTAAAAAGAAATGGAAAGTGGGTGGCAAAAAAACCAACAGATTCCTTCCTTACTCTTTAATATCGGTTCTTCAGTTCAAATGGAACTGTGGAAGAAGATGTGGACAAAATTTGACATTTCCTTTGAGTTAAGATTTGAGAGATAATTTTTATAAGATGATGTATAGATGGAATTTAACAGTGGACAGGTTATCAAAAATGGTTTTAAATAGTCCAAATTAATGTTGGAAGTGAAAGCAGAAGGTAGGGACTTTTTACCACATGTGGTAGTCTTGTGATAAAGCACAGAACTCTTGGCTTCAGATACACCTAATGTTGAAAGACATTTTTAAAGTTAAAATACATTTGAAACCAGAGACCTTCCTTTTGGTGATGGTAAACAAACAAATTGAGAAGAAATATGGAAGGACTTTACAATATATGATTACAGCAGCAAGAATAGTCTATGCTCAAAGGAGGAAGGATGCTGTTAGTCCAGCTTAATAAGACTGTGTGATGAAGATAACTGAACCTGCTGAAATGGATAAATTGACAATTTTGATCAAAGAAAAATCTTTAAATAACTTTTAAAAAGATTTGGAACTGTTTACTAGTTTTTTGCAGTCTCATTAGATGTATATATCAGTTTTAGGTTTTGTTAAATGAATAGAGTTTAAATGTCATAGAAACAGAAGTATAGTATCATATAAAGGAAGCAGAGTAATAGTGGAATATATCCATCAGTTAGGCAGTGGGAAGTCAGTAGTTTATGTTTTGTCTGTTTTTGTTTTGCTATTTAGTTGGGTTTGTAGTTTTGTTGTTTATGTATATCTGTGGTTGTGTTTATGTTTATGTTTCATTTTTAAAAAATCCTCCCTTGTAATAATAGCATGTTGCATCTCACTTATTTGCTAACCTTTGGAGTGTAGGGGTAAGAGAGCTGCAGCCTGTTCTGGAATCATTCATGGCATAAGCATTAGACTTATCATGCCCCAGGTTGCTGCAAAATTATCAATCTATTAAAAACTGAATGCCCATGTTTCTAGTAATATTTCACTGCTGAAATCTTTGTATGCTGTCATATGGTGATTCACAATGTGAGGTTGATATGAATAATGCAAACTAAAGACTTTTATTTCCTGTTGTTTAAGGATGTGGCCAAAACTGCTTGACATCTGGTCTTTTTTATGGGCATCTGGTGTATTGTCTAGACAGATACTGAAATTATGACCTTTTTGCTTGGACACAGAATTTCAAAACAGGCTACTGTAGGATCCAGATATTTTCGACTACAACTCCCATACACCTTAGAAAGCATACTCAATGCTCAGAGAATATTTGAGTTTTAGTTAAAAATATTTAGGAAGCACCAGTTCCCTGCTCTGGGCTATTGTGCGTATAGTACACACAGAGAGATGTGTGCATGTGTGCCTTCAAGTCACCAGGTGACTTGTGGCAATATTATTATTTTCATAGGATTTTGCTGGTCAAGAAATACTCAGAGGTAGTTTGGAATTGCCTTCTACTGAAACTGAGCCTACAGCACCTCATATTCCTTGGTGGTGTCCCATCCAAATATTAATCAGGCCTGATCCAAGGTCAGACAAAATCTGGTGCCTTAAGGGTATTTGCCATTTCCTAAATCCCACTATAGAGCAAACGGAGACAGTTATGCATGTGATGGCTGTTTGAAGCTGCTTCCATGTGACTATTTTTTAAATGTGTATATAATTTTGGCATTTTGCATTTCTGATAAAATGCAGAAATATATAGCTCAAAGATTTTGTATCAGTGTGTAACCATATAGTACAAATAAAATCCCCACAATACTCTATACAATGTTAAATGTAAATTCTATCTGAATGCTAGCCCACACATTGGTTGAAGGTGGTTTTATATGTTCATAATTTACTGGAATGAAGTCTCTCTTCATGAGAGGTGACCATATATCCTCTTTTACAGACATACATCTCTATTTGAAGGTCTGCTCAGTTCATGTTGGATAAATACCAAGAACTGAAAGAAGGAAGGAACAAATTCAGTTTGCACTAGTTCTGTGCTAAACAACCCTTTCACATTTCATGTAAACATTGTCATACAATTTAATGGTGGAGGGGGACCATTCATTCCCCCGTCTCCAGACCAAAGGAGAATTTTTGGTGAAAATCTCATGAGTGAAGTATGGGGTTCTTGCACTTAACTCAGATTGAAATTAAAGACATAGCTCTGTTAGTCTGAAAAATCAGTGTACAAAAGAAATCTTGTAGAATTTTGAGACTAACTGAAAGAAAGAAGTTAGTCGCATGAACTTTTGTAGACTTGAGCCTACTTCCTCAGATGCATGTTAGATTGAATAGAAGGTAAATCTTTATTTATTCTATTCTCATGTTCGGGGGGGGGGGCAAAGGTTTTCTCTCTGCTAGGTTAGATGATGAGGAGTTTTTGCTTATTTTTCAATGTGCATTTCAAGATATAATGTTTTGAACTCTCCAAATCCCCCCGCCCCCCAAAAAGGTTGGAAAAGTACAGTATTTGTCTTTTCTCACATAAAGATGAAACATTTAAAGGCAGCTGGCTTTCTTTTCTTTTCTTTTCTTTCTTTCTTTCTTTCTTTCTTTCTTTTTCTTTTTTTTCTTTTTTTTTTTTTGACAGAATATCTCAGTCTCTTTAATATCTTTCCCCACCAAATATGTCTTTCACTACTTTCTTGGTCCCCTCCACTGAGTTAACTGAGTGCAAACTATTTCTGCAGTTTGGACTCAGTTTGCAGCAACTGAAGTAAGCTGGTGACAAGGGGGAAATTGAGAGGAGGAGAGAGAAACAGAGATATTTTAAAAGCAGACGAAGAAGTGGAACAGCAGAGGATTAATCAGGACTATGCCTGCCAAACTGAGACAGTTGGAGGATATAGTAATTTAAATCGGACCAAGGACTGTCTACTCCAGAATATAGTTCATACTGAGGTCACCTGAAAGTCTATGAGCAACCTACAAGCAAGATGAGTACAACTACATCCTGCCTCTCACTCTTCTGGTCAGGTTGTTTACCATCACTGTATCCTAGAACATTTCACACTATATAATGTAGCACTGTTACCCTGAGACCAGACCATCCAATATCCTCTCATATTTAATATCAAGTTAATATTACATATGGGTGCTGGGGTGAGTGACCTAGGAATGACTCCACTGAGGAAGCCTGGCCACTTTATACTTGGAAAACTGGTTGTGCTAGCAAGGGAGCAAGGAAGGCATCCACCATGATGAGATCTCCCAAGGCATCAGTATAATACCTTTTGTCTTTAGAAGGCGACAATGGGTCATGGACAAGAAAGGTGACTGTATGTGCATACATGGGAGAGGGACTTCCAACTAGGAATGCAAATCCTTTTGTCTGAAGTATTTACACCAATCACCCAAACTTTTACTGCAGCTCCTGACCATTCTTTTCCTCCTGGGAAACCATTTAAAAAGAATCTAATACTTTCATTCCTTGCTTTCTGCCCCCAAGATAAGGTTTTGAGTATAAATATGAGTGCTTATACAGCAGCTCCCCAATCTAGTTTACAAGCAGACAGGGATGCTGTTGGCTTGACTTGACTAGACTCTTCAATACATCTACCACCCTATGTGCCACCTCAGCTATTGAGCCCCCTCCATTCCAAATTCCCATTGATTTGAAGCACGATCCACGATCAGTAATGTATCACCATTAGCAAGGCCTCCACTGTTTCTCTTCTCCCACCTTTGCTTCTTAGTGCTTGTGTGTGTGCGTGCATATGCGCTGATTATCACCTTAACCTAATCCAAACCTCTGCATAACAATATTATGAAGTAGTGAGAAAAGTTTCTCCCTATCTCTTCAGTGCATAATTTTATATGCCTATATTGCAAGATGAATCACTTTTCTTCTTTCACAGCCTTACTCTTAATATGAGTGGGACTAAAATTAGACCACCTAATAAATGGCTTTTCCCTATTTTTTGTGGCTAAATTTAGAAAAGCACGAGTCAATTTTGAATGCTTGAGGCAGAAAACCAAGATGACTGGCACCAGGGCATCACTAGGAAGTGCAGAAGGATACAGGCCACACCAGAGGACACCCTAAGAGGGCTTACACCACTCCTCCACAAACATCTGCCTTTGGGGAAAAAATGGGCTGCATTTGCCTGCATCTCTTTAAAATGCCAGAGCTCGGCAGACAAGATGATACGAGTGGGGTGAGGCTCAGTGAGAGGAGAAAAGAGAGGCCCAGGTTTTATTTTTAAAATCAAAATTTTAAAATTTAGAAATATTATTTTTTTAAAATAAGTAAGTTACCAAATGTTCACTTTAACCACATGAAACATGTACATGTAAATACTTTTGGCCTATGCATATGATATTGTCATTTAACGGTATAATTTTAAGTTTGCTAGTTGTTTATGTCACATTTATTCCTATTACATTCAGTGATACATGGGAATTATGATTTATGAGTATAATAATAATAATAATAATAATAATAATAATAATCATTACTAAGGATTCTATATGGTGTCATATGGGAGGAAGTCATGTGGAGGGTTATACTATGAGTGAAAACACTGAGTGACACCAGCCCTAGTGATACTGTTGACTGGCCCGTTTTCATGTGGATCATGCCTCAAATCTTGGCCCAAAAGAAAAGAGGAGTATGGAACAGTCACCTGGAATATTTCCTTATCCCACTATTGTTTGATTACATAGCCATTTGTAACCCTTGACAGAAACCACTGGCCTAAGTACCCTACTGTTCTCTTGCATTTATTTTTCTTAGCTGACTCCCAAATTTTAACTATCAATCTTCTGACAGCTTGGCTAGCCTTTGGCCAGAAAGCTTCTTATGTCTGACAAATTATTCATATCCCCTCCATTTAAAAATAAACTGGGATTTGGGCCTATGTGTAAAGATTAGATTAGTAGTATTTCCTGGGTGTATGTTTGTGCTCACTCATTTCCAACATTCATAACACACACTTACAAATACCTATGTTAATGTAAATACAGTTTAATACAATGGGATTTACTTCCAGGTAAATGTGTGTAAGATTGTGGTTTTAATTTCAATTATAAAGACTTAGGTTGATGGAAGTTTGACTAAGCTTGGATAGAGCTCTGAGAACCTCCTAGCCAATATGGCCAGCAGCCATGCTGGCTGGGAGATTCTGGAAACTCAGAAAATACTTTTTTCCCAGCTTTGGTCAGAATAGAAGCCCAAATAATATGTGTTTTTTCTACTACAGAGGTGATGCATGCAGGTGATGCCTGCTTCAGAAATTATATAGGAAATACATAAACAGGAATCAAACATAGATTATATTTCATCTTGGTTCTATTTTACAATGCCAATCTAAGGCATTTTGAAAGTTAAGGTGTGTATTTAACCCAATTTAACAACATATTTCAATATATGGTTACGTTCTTTGTCATCCTTAGCAACTACAGGAAGTAGATGTTTAGATATGTAGTACTTAGATGAAAAAGGCTATAAAGGAAATGGTAGGGAAAGACACCAATTTGCATAATACTGTAATGAATAACAGAAATAAAATAAAGAACAATGACACACCAAATCTACTGCTTAAGATGACTGTTTCATTCTGTTTAATGATATCACCAGTCTGCCTACGTTGTACTTAGTACCTTGACAGAAAATAGGTCAAGACACTCAGATCACAGTTTTCTTCACTATGGTGAGATATATTATATTTATATTAAATTATATCCAAGGGTTATATCCAGGGAGGTTGTGAGGTTATTTGGCATAAACTTTCATGACCTGCAAAGCAGTACAGGAAAGCTTATGCCAAATAAAATGTGTGTGTGTTTATGGTGATAGAAGACTGCATCATCATCATCACCAGCACCACCACCACCATCACCATCATCTTACTACTACTACTACTGCTACTACTACTACTACTACTACTACTACAGGTTGAGTTTCCCTAATCTGAAATGCTTAAGAATGGGTCTGCTTAGGACCAGAAGTGTTTAGGATTTCAGATCTTTTGAGTTTTTGGAATAATTGCAAATACATAATGAGATATCTTGGAGAAGATACCAAAATCTAAACACGAAAATTAATTTATCTTTTATATGCACCTTGTACACATAGTCTGAAGTCAATTTTATACACAATAGTTTTAATAATTTTGTGCATGAAACAAAGTTTGTGTACACTTAACCATCAAAAAGCAAGGGTGTAACTATCGCAGCTACCCATGTGGATAATTTTGGATTTTTGAATATTTTGGGTTTCAGATTTCTGGATAATCAAAATTCAGTCTTTATTATACTGTAGCAATTATTCCTGAATGCATATTTATGTCTAAAAAGTAGCAAATGCAAATGTTACAGAAATTTGTGCTCTTTTTTTGTGATACATAAGCAGTCATCTTACTATTTTCAGAGCTTAGAAAAAAGTAACTTTTCCAATCTCTTCCTATTTCCTACATTCCCCAGACCCATTCTTAAGTATTCTTTTCAAGGTTTTTCTATGAACACCTTTTGGAAAGACTAAATATTACTGGCAAAGGCCATGTACCTTCAAGTAACTCTATCACAACGTATGGGTTAATTTTTTTAATAAGATTTTATTAATTTTAGAAACAACTCTAGAGTCAATCTTTCTGCCAAGCAGACAGGCTTGTTTTTTTATACCTCAGTAATTAATAGCACCTTCAGCCTTGACTGTTAGAGGCTTTAATAATGTTGAGTTGGCATCATTCTCATATATTTAGGACTTTTATTTCAGCACCAGAAAAGGACCAAAAGATTTTATCAAGGCAAAGTGTGCATTCCAGCCATATACACAATTTTTTTTTTATTGTGAAAAGGGCAGCTTTCAAGGGGGGAGGATCTATACATCCTACACATTAACCAAAAACAATCTCTAAATACAGCTGTGTTATGTTGCTTCCACAATTATTTAAACACAGGAGTCTAGCCAAAGAATATACAAATGATTTGTTATATATATATATATATATATATAGTCACACTACACATATGTGAACCACATGGACCATGATGTGTGGATTTCAAACATGTGGAGCAGCATTCTCCCCCCTCCCTTTGATAGCCCAGTCTTTTAGACATACTTAATATGGCTACATCAAATGTACTGTGCCATTTGAAGCATGCTTATTTCCTTTTTAATGTGGAAACATAATTTCTTGACTGTGGAAGCTTTCCATAAGCTTATTTTAAAACTGCATGATAAGAGTCTAGATACATAGCACTCCCACACAAATATAGAGGTATGTATATGGTACATATTTGAAAGTGTGTTTATTACATGGCCTTGATGTGTTTATACCTGTCATTGTGCATGCATAGCATTTGATGCTGAAACTGTTCAATTATTTCTGCAGTGCAGAGGCAGCCTCTTTATCACACTAGGGGGCAAACAGGATTTAAACAGGAATTAAACAGGAAATGTCCTATGTTAAACATAAGGCATTTCCTGTTTAATTCCTGTTTAACTCTCGTTTAAATCCTGTTTGCCCCCCTTGTGTGATAGAAATAATACAGTTTGGCACTGCTTTAACTGCCCTGGCTCCATATTTTGGAATTCTGGGATTTATAGTTATGTGAGACATTTAGCCTTCTCTGGCAGAGAGGTCTGGTGTCAAAACAAACTACAAATCCCAGGATTCCATAGTATTAAGCCATGGCAGTTAAAATGGTGTCAAACTGTGTTATTTCTGCAGTGCAGATGCAGCCTAAGCAAGCTTTAAAAGGGGACTAGACAAATTGATGGAAGATGATAATCTCTTGACAACAAGTGATGTTGGCTTCTGCAAATGAGTCACAGAGGAACAACATTTGGGAAAGAGCTTTGGCCTTGTTCTCAAATGCAGCTAGTATGCTCCTGGGGGGGGGGGAGGGAGGAAAGGATACTGGAAAAAATGCCTTACGTTCACTCTGATCCAGAAGAGTTTAATATTCTAGGATTTAGTTTCATTAACAGCATTTTTATTCAGTGTGCTATAATGGTTAGAGAACTGGACTGTGATTTAGAAGATCCAGGTTCAAATCCTTACTCAGACATGCTCATTAGAGGAAAGGCAGCATACAACATAAATAATAATAATAATGTTTTTTATTTATACCCCGCTCTTCAGCCAAGACTATCAGACCGGCTTACAATTTGTTAAACAAACAGCTTCATTTACAATTGTAAGCTATTTGCCCCCAACAATCTGGGTACTCATTTTAGCGACCTCGGAAGGATGCAAGCCTGAGTCAAGCTTCAGCCCTTTGCTGGTCTTGAACTCGTCACCTTCTGGTTTTGAGTGAGTGGCTGCAGTACAGGCATTTAACCACTGCGCCACCAGGGCTATAAAATAATGATAGTTATATAATGGCAAAAGTATATAAAAATCATAGTACAAAGGGTTTGTGATGGAACTGCCAAATTTGAAGAGAGAGCTTCCAGGACTTCACAGCACTATATAATTCCTGGAGTTCCTCACAGCTCATTTAATAGAGTAAGCATTTGCTATTCTATTTGTTTTGAGCTTCTGAGGGCTTAAATAGCATAATGGCTAGAAGTCTGAGCAGCACATCAGAAAGCCCTAATTTGAATATTTCATGAGAGGGTATGGTGGTTTAAGTGTTGGACCTGGACTCCAAGAGACCAGGGTTCAAATTCTCACACAGACATGGAAACCCATCATCTGATCTTGAGCAAGTCACTGTCTCAGTCTCAGAGGAAGCCAATAGCAAATCTCCTCTGGAAAAATCTTGCCAAGAAAACCCCATGATAGAATTGCCTTGGGGTTATCATACATTAGAAATGAAGGCCAACAGTAACAACATCTGCCATGAAAAGATAGGTCCTGTGTTCTGGGAACACAGATCATCTTCTCCAGAAGGGATCTCAAGATGTGAGTGCTGCCCTGAAACATAGGCTTTACACATAGTCAAAATGATCAGAGGTTGGGAAACCAAGCCCTATGAGAAATGAGTAAGGAGCTGTTTAGCTTTGAGAATACAAATAGCCATGTATAAATACCTGAAGGAATGTCATGTACTAAGCAATGCAATATGTATTTGTATTTATTCCAGAAATAAAAGGGGGGTTCAAATTATAAGAAAAGAGACTCTATTAAATATTAGGAAGAACTTTTTGATGGCATGGGCTGTTGAACTATGGAATGGACTTCCTTAGAGGGCTCTCCTGCTTTGAAGGATTTTAGACAAAGGATGGATGGCCATCTCTCAGGTGTGCGATAGCTGTGGGTTCATGCATGGCAGAGTTTTGGATTAGATGGCCCTTGCAATCCCTTCTAACTCTAAATGCCTATGAATCTATCACTTTACAGCTCTAACCATAGGAAGCATGCCAAAAGTGTGGATGAGGAAAAGAGAGAAAAAGAGATCCATATAACCAGTAATGTTTGAAAGGCATGAAAAGAGCAACAAAAAAGCAAAGAATAGAGGAATAAAACAAATAAAGAACTAGAAATATGAACCCTGACCATTTATAGCACTTGAAAATTAGCTAGTTGCTTTCATTAGAAAGACATTTAGTCACTTAATGACATCCTGTTATTCACTGAATCAAAAGGTAATATTAGTGATGGAAATGAGGATGAAAGCTACATAGGGATAGTGCAGAATAATTTTTATCCCTAAGCAGTACCATTAAGATTAGAATCTGTTTCAGCTATATTATATTTCCTGCCTTAGATGTGCAGGTCCACATAAAACTCTAGCTGACCTTGGATCAATAGATGTGGTGGGAACAAGAACTGGATTGTGCCTTTCTGTCGGAAAAGGATGGGATTTATAGAACTGACACTTTTTTAAAAGGGGGTCTCAATATTTTTCAGGCATTTCCAAGCATAACTCATTAGGAGGGTCTTATAAAAGTTAAAACAGTGCCAGACTGGGGGCCTGGAATGCTTTATCTGGTATTATATTTCCCTCTAAAAATGTCTTATATACACTTATTAAAACATAAGAGTCCTGAGATCAATGTGAGCAGCAATGGAGATGAAGGAATGCAGACTCTCATGCTAACTAGAAATCCTAAAAGTACTATAACTTGAGTGGGGCAACTGGGACACAAAGCATGGTCATGTGTCCTATTTTACAGGGAACAATCCTATGTCTGAAAGGATGTCAGAGGAGTGTCCTTTATTTGACGGCATCCTATGCTTGAAGAGCTGGCCATCAGAAGGGAAAAGAGGAAGATCTGAAGTCACCCATCAACTACTGGTGTCTGCAAAGTGAGCAAGGCACATGGGTCATCTGACCACAGATTTCCCCTTTCTTAGAAGTTTATCAGATGAAGAAATAAGCCAGTTTACCTCTTCCACATTCAATTCAGGATCCAGGATGCCCCCAGAAGTTATCAGACCTAAATCACTGCCAATCGAGCCCTGATGCCACTGCCTGCATGCATCCCAGATCGAAGCCTCACTCAGCCAGCACTTTTTTAAAGTTGGAGAGTTTTTGACTTCAAAAAAGGCTCGCTGAGCCAGGCTTCAACCTGGGATCCATCCGGTCAGTGGCATCACGGCTTGATAGGTGACAATTTAGGAAGGCAATTTGTGCCTTGAAGACATTTCTGACATATGGTGACCTTCTAAGGACTTTTCTTAGCAAGTTTCTTCAGAGGTTTGTCATTGCTATCCTCTGAGGCTGAGAGAGTCTGACTTGTCCAGGGTCACCCAATGTGTTTTATGGCCAAGCAGGAATTCAAACCCTGTTCTCTAGAGTCCTAGTGCACTGCTCAAACCACTTCACTACATTGGTTCTCCTTTCTCCAGCAGACAAAACTAGTTGCAGCGGAGGAGCATGCACCCCAAGAAAGACATTAAGCATATTGGCATTAAAAAGGCCCCAACTTTATTAACAGCAACACCAGGTAGGGTTGGCACCCGAGCACAAGTTCTGAATCTGCACATCAACCACACCGAGGTTGACAGATGTGAGATTGCTTGTACGCTAAGTATTGGGATGCCTTCGAGGCAATGAAATGCCCATGCACAATGACGCCATTAGGCAGCTACATGATGAAAGCCTCTAGTTATTGGGATAAACTTCATGTGACCCATCATTGGCCACATCGCCCCGTGATGTTTCCTGGGTCCAAAGACTCCCGATCCAATGCTACCGAGCCCTGGAAACCAGTCCACTAGATCCAGTACCCCTGCTGCCACCCCAAAAAGTTGTGACAAGCAACACCAATCCCATGGAGGGAGGGTTGGGAGCCGAGCAAAGGCAAAAAGGCGCGGGGCAGGGGATGCGCTAGTCTATATAGGCCTCCCAACAGTGGGAGGCCCCCAGAGCCATAGTCTCTCCTCCCAGCCAATGGGAGGAGAAGCACGCCCCACCCAGCCAATACAGATGCACCCACTCAAAAGGGCACCCAGGGAGTCCAGGCGCCAAGTAGGTATGCGCACAGGAGCCCGCACACATCCACCCTCCTGCTGGCGGGAAGAAGGTGCAGGCTAACCAGCCTGCTTGGGGCTACCTCTGCCCTGCAGCAAGTGCTCCTGCCCGCCAATGGTGGGAGGAGCCATTTCTTTACAAGCAGGTTATTTATGCATAATTGTGCCCAGAGAAGCTTATTACTAGGGTGTGTATTTGGTATGTATTTAATGGTTTTATATTTTTAACAAGTATGTATAAAGGATTTTACATTTTTATTTTTTGTAATGGTGTAGTGTTTTAGTTGTGTTTTAAAACTGTAGCGTTTTATTGTTGCTGTTTTTAAACGTATGTGAGCCGCATTGGGTCCATGCTGGAACAGCAGCATACAAATAAAACAAACTAATAATATAACTGCATGCTTGACTTTTCACTGTTGTTTTGTTGTTCTTATATTCCATGTAAAGATAGTACCACAATAAAACACATACATCTTCTCTATGTACCTGAGATGCTTTATTTTGTTTGTTTTGGAAGAGCAGTCTTGTTTAAGTAGTGACAAGTTAGAGTTTTGCTACTGATTTTCTTTAAAGTTCGCAACTGGTTTTTATTCAAAGCTTTGTCAACTAAACCTAGGGTGGAAGAATAAACTGGGAGTCTTCTTGTTCCATCTATAGAAAATAACATGGGTTACAAATCAAAATATTATACATCTTACTTTCTATTCAGTGTAACTGAACTGGAAACATATCTCAGGAGAAACCTGCCTTGCATCATTAGACAGGAAACAACACATTCTCAAATCCAGACAATGTGAAATGTACATGCCACATATGTCGCTCTTATCGTACAAAGTACATATTCACTTTGGCTCAGCTGTCAGTCTGAAGCCATGGAAAATGCCGCAGGAGATAAGATATACATTTTATTGTTCGTCATGCAGATTACAAACACTGACTTAAAAGAGGTATGACTTTTTATCAGAGCCATTTGTGTCCAAAGCTGTCTGCTTCCAATATCATTTACTGGGGTTATTGACCATGGATAATTCTTCAAATGATTTTTTAAAGTTCTCAATGAAAACTAGGACCATTTCAAAACATTTGCTGCCTGAGGCAATTCTCATTCCCTCCTGTTCTCCCAAGGTGTGTATCATTCAAAACCAAACAAGGCATTTTGCCACATAAGGCAGAAACCCCCAAAGCACCTCTTCCCAACTCTGGTAATCAAAACTACAATAATAAAAAAGTGAATAACTAGCAATTTACTGCCATTTTATAATGTCTAAAATAAGCTACCTAAGATGGCTGTCTCATTCTACTGAATAACAAGGCTGTTCCTGATGGAAATAGACATAACTTGATATGGCAGGTCACTGATCATGAGTGTTGCAGTTTATTTAAAAAGCAAAATAAAAAATAAAAAAGTTTATTTAAAAAGCAAAATAAAAAAAATATTGGTCAAATCTACTGAACTAATTTTAGACTGGTGTTGGCAACTGTGATCTTACAGATGTATTTTGACTGTAACACCCATAATTCATCACAATTGTCTATGCTGAGAGTTGTAGGCCAAACACATTTGGAGTGCTACAGTTGCCAAGTACAAGTCAGAACATTTAGATCACCAGTTGGAAATCTGTGTCCTTCTGTATGTTATCAGGCTCCATCTTCTATCCGTCCATCCGTACTGGCCAATAGTCAGGAATGATGGACATTCTGTTGCCATTTCTCATCTACCTTCCTTTTGTCAGAATTCAGAGAATAAGTGGGATGTGTTTTTGTGTTTATATAGAAATCAATGATATGCATTTTTGTGTATATATGAAACTACAGTAAGTCGAAATGCTCTGGACTGTTTGGAGGAACATAGTATTGTTTGTCTATGTTGAGATATAAGGAGAGGAAACCTAAGTGTGTGCTGGCTTATTAAACTTTAGGTTATGTTTTTGAAAACTCACTGTGCTTCTGTAGTATGATTAGATTTTAATATATAAACAGAGATTTTAGTTTGAATGTTTTTTAAAATCAATTGTTACAGAAATATTGATGCAATGTTTATATTGTGTTTGAAATATATTATTGTTTATATTATCTTCAAATGCTTGTAATTTATTTTATTTTATTTTGGTATTTATGTTACTGGATGTTATGTCATGTTCTGTGAATCACCTGGAACACAATATATGTATTGGAAAAGATGAATATAAATAAATTGACTCTAACTGTATTTTAAAAGCCCAATATTTTATGTCTGGACATCTGTGTATTCTGCTCTTGATTGACTAGCATGTTAGAATTCAAAAACATAGCCATGTTGGTTCCTTTTCATCCTGGAAAGTGACCAGTGGGGTCCCACAGTACTCTGTCCTGGGCCCAGTGCTATTCAACATCTTTATTAATGACTTGGATTACAGAATTGGGGGCATACTTATCAAATTTGCAGATGACACCAAATTAGGAGGAGTAGCTAATACCCCAAAGGACAGGATCAAAATTCAAAATGTCCTGAATAGACTAGAAAGCTGGGCCAAAGCTAATAAAATGAAATTCAATGCGGAGAAATTTAAGATACTGCACCTAGGGCAGAAACTGAAATGCACAGATATAGGATGGGGGACATCTGGCTGAATGAAACTACGTGTGAAAGGAATCTAGGAGTCCAACTAGACCATAAGTTGAACATGAGTCAACAGTGTGATGCGGCAGCTAAAAAGGCCAATGCTATTTTAGGCTGCATCAACAGAAGTGTAGCATCTAGATCAAGCGAAATAATAGTGCCACTCTATTCTGCTTTGGTCAGGCCCCACCTGGAATACTGTGTCCAGTTCTGGGCACCACAATTCAAAAAGGATGTGGAGAAACTGGAGTGTGTCCAAAAGAGGGCAACTAAGATGGTGAAGGGTCTGGAAACTATGCCCTATGAGGAATGACTTAGGGAGCTGGGAATGTTTAGCCTGGAGAAGAGAAGGTTAAGAGGTGATAGAATAGCACTCTTTAAATATTTGAAGGGATGCCATATTGAGGAGGGAGCAAGCTTGTTTTCTGCTGCTCCAGAGACTAGAACATGGAAAAATGGATGCAAACTACAGGAAAAGAGATTCCACCTCAACATTAGGAGGAACTTCCTGACAGTAAGGGCTGTTTGACAGAGGAACACACTTCCTCAGAGTGTAGTGGAGTCTCTGTCCTTGGAGGTCTTTAAGCAGAGGCTGAATGGCCATCTGTCAGGGATGCTTTGATTTGGAGGGACTGGATGGCCCTTGTCGTCTCTTCTAACTCTATGATTCTATGATTCTATGTTAGTCTGGAAAAATCAATATGCAAAGGGAACTTGTAGAACCTTTGAGAAAGAGAGAAGTTGATAGCATGAGTTTTCATAAATGTGAGCCTATTTTCTCAGATGCCTGCATCTGAGGAAGAAGGCTCAAGTTTATGATAGCTCATGCTACCAACTTCTTTCTTTCTGCTAGTCTCAAAGGTGCTACAAGTTCCCTTTCTATACTGGTTTGTTAGGAAAAGTTTTTCACTAAAATAAAATTATATTTGTAGTATATGTGATATTGTTCAGTGGTGTCACCAGGGTTGGTGTCACCTGACGTGGTAACCCATGGTGTCACCACCATCCCATTTACCTCCTCCCATTTCACACCATAGAGAATCCTTAGTAATGCTTTTTTGCACTAATGTTCCTCATAAATCCTAATTCCCATATATCACTGAATGTAATGCTAATAGCTGTGACATAAACAACTAGCAAAATTAAAACTAAACTTTCAAATACAATATCATACACACAACCTAAATGTGTTTAATAATAATAATAATAATACTTTTTATTTATACCCTGCTTTTCAGTCATTTAGGCTATCAAAGCGGCTTACAATTTGTTAATATTTAGACATTTCCCTGCCCTCAGGCTTACACTCTAAAAAGACACGAAACAAAAGGAAAAGGGAGAGGTAGTGGGGAAGGGGAAAAGACCAGCATATCTTCTCTCCCTCAGAAGCCTGGACCATGGCAGATGGACTGGAGGGAGGGATCTTCCTCACAAGCAAGGCCTGCTGGAACTGGCTTGCCTTCTCTCCCTAAGATGGTGGAGGGAGGGATCTTCCTCCTTACAAACAGGGCCTGCTGGAACTGTCTTGCCTTCTCTCCCTAAGATGGTGGAGGGAGGGAGGGATCTTCTTCCTCACAGACAAGGCCTGCTGGAACTGGCTTGCCTTCTCTCCCTAAGATGATGGAGGGAGGGAGGGATCTTCTTCCTCACAGACAAGGCCTGCTGGAACTGGCTTGCCTTCTCTCCCTAAGATGGTGGAGGGAGGGAGGGATCTTCTTCCTCACAGACAAGGCCTGCTGGAACTGGCTTGCCTTCTCTCCCTAAGATGGTGGAGGGAGGGAGGGATCTTCTTCCTCACAGACAAGGCCTGCTGGAACTGGCTTGCCTTCTCTCCCTAAGATGGTGGAGGGAGGGAGGGATCTTCTTCCTCACAGACAAGGCCTGCTGGAACTGGCTTGCCTTCTCTCCCTAAGATGGTGGAGGGAGGGAGGGATCTTCTTCCTCACAGACAAGGCCTGCTGGAACTGGCTTGCCTTCTCTCCCTAAGATGGTGGAGGGAGGGAGGGATCTTCTTCCTCACAGACAAGGCCTGCTGGAACTGGCTTGCCTTCTCTCCCTAAGATGATGGAGGGAGGGAGGGATCTTCTTCCTCACAGACAAGGCCTGCTGGAACTGGCTTGCCTTCTCTCCCTAAGATGATGGAGGGAGGGAGGGATCTTCTTCCTCACAGACAAGGCCTGCTGGAACTGGCTTGCCTTCTCTCCCTAAGATGGTGGAGGGAGGGGTCTTCCTCACAAGCAAGGCCTGTTGGAACTGGCTTGCCTTCTCTCCCTAAGATGATGGAGGGAGGGAGGGATCTTCTTCCTCACAGACATGGCCTGCTGGAACTGGCTTGCCTTCTCTCCCTAAGATGATGGAGGGAGGGGTCTTCCTCACAAGCAAGGCCTGTTGGAACTGGCTTGCCTTCTCTCCCTAAGATGATGGAGGGAGGGAGGGATCTTCTTCCTCACAGACAAGGCCTGCTGGAACTGGCTTGCCTTCTCTCCCTAAGATGATGGAGGGAGGGAGGGATCTTCTTCCTCACAGACATGGCCTGCTGGAACTGGCTCGCCTTCTCTCCCTAAGATGTTTACACTATGTTTACATACATAGTGAAGACTTGGTTAAAGTGGTTTTAATTAAAAATGATTAAAAAGTTCAAAAAGTTCAAAAAAAATAAAAATTAAAAATTTTGAAATTTGAAATTTCAATTTTAAAATATTCTACAGCCTCTCCTTTCTCCTCCAATTGAATTTCACCTCACTCCCACCATCTCTTAAAGC
Organism: Urosaurus nigricauda; assembly: GCA_034509955.1. Classification (NCBI taxonomy): domain Eukaryota; kingdom Metazoa; phylum Chordata; class Lepidosauria; order Squamata; family Phrynosomatidae; genus Urosaurus; species Urosaurus nigricauda. The sequence goes on along the minus strand of JAOEGL010000001.1, from coordinate 349,683,223 downwards.
ATTTGAAAGGGAAGCAGATGAATGTCACAGCCTGTTTCTTCCAAATGGTATGTGTTTGAGGAACAGTGGTGTCACACACCACCTTAGGGTGTCACCTGGTGTGGTCTGCACCCTTGCAGCCCCCTAGTGACATTACTGGTATTGTTCATACCTTTTTAAAAACAATTGCGGTTGGGGGGATGCCACACTTCACTTTGCCACACTTCATCTTTTTAAATATCACCCCTTAACTTACAACAAGATTGGTTGATATTTCCAAAGAAAATTATTTGGAGTAGGATTGGTTTCTTTCGCAGGAGACTTGAAGGAAGTTTGTCTGTAGTCCATACACATTTGAAGTGTTTGTTATTGCAGTACAAACATACATTAATTATGTGGTTTCAGTGACTGGGTAATCTCAACCACTCTGCTATATTCCATGTCAGCCTGTCATCATTGCTGGATCACACAAAATGACCCATGAAGGGCATGCAGTTCTAGCAAAGGCATAAAAGGGACCATGCTCCATCTCTCCCCATCTCAGATTGTCATAGTGGCTGTATTCAAGCTTTCTTCTTAGAGCAGCAAGTGCTCTTTGATAGGGCAAAGCAGAGAGATACAGCCGCCAAACTTCACTTTCACTCCTGTGCTCGGATTGCCCCTGAAAGATCATCTGTCATACAGAGCCCTTGTACTAGGAATTTGCAAATAAGGTCAAACAATTTGTTCGGAGGTGAAGTCATGAGTATAAACATGCTGTAAATATTTGAGCATGAGTTTGATGATGTTTGAGATCTATGGGCATATAGACCCCCGTGTGCGTGCAAACACACCCTTCCATCCACATCAGACTTGGGGGAACTAAAAAACAAATTAGAAACTTACACATTATTTTAGCCTTTGGTGGGCATTCATCATCATTATGAATGTGTCTGTTTGTTTTGACAGAACCAGGAAAGAACACTGGGCATGAACAAAGCTTCAGTGTGTGTTTATTTATGTCAATTTGCTATTGAAGTAGTCCTCCTGATCCTGCCTGTGGCTTTGCAGTCCATGGAATGCTACTTTCAACAAGAATTTTGTCTATTTATACACTGATTAAATAAGATGCTGTTCATTATACAGTTCTGACAACACACAAGCAGAGTCACAGCAGTGAATCATAAAACAGTGGGCATTGAATCACCTGACAAATTTTCTGATACTGTCTGAGACCACGACGAACACAAACATTTAAGGCCTCATGTTGCCCCCTACATTTTCCCAAATCCAGTCCATTTAGCATCTGTAGATACTATTCAGATAACTATTAAGAACAGGGCTTTTTAGTAACAGTGTCATCTTTGGGAGATTTCAAAATGGACGGCACCTGACTCTAACACTGTGAACCTTCAGATGCCAGTCAAAAAGCTGGATTTAGAGGCACCTTATTCTGCTGTTTCATTTATACAGATTTTCTTGTGTTGCTGGATTTTTGTTTTTGCTTTTTGAGTTTAAACCACAAATTACCTTAGGGTAATTTTCAAAATACTACAACAAAATGTTTTGTCTTATTTTGGACAAGAAATGCCAGATAGCCATGCCAGGTTCAGGAAAGCAAGAGTCACTAGGGACCATATTGCAAACATACTTTATTGGATAATGGAGTGCACTAAATAATTTGGGGGGAAAATTAGTCTGTGCTCTGCAGATTATAGCAAAGCCTTTGACTGTATATATCATGAAAAACTATGAATTACTTTTAAAGAAAAGGATATGCCACAATATTTGACTGTCCTGACGTGTAACCTGTGCTCAGAAAAGGAGGCTACTATGAGGACAGAATAGAGGAAACTGAATAGTTTACAATTGGCAAGGGAGTCAAACAAGGCTGCATCTTATCAACTCATCTGTTTAACTTGTATCTGAAAATATGATACATAAAGCAGGACTAGATGCAGAGGAAACAGGTGTGAAATTTGGAGGAAAGAATATCAACAATTTAAGATATGTGGATGATCCCACCCCCATACATAGCAAAGACTTTGAACAATTACTGAAAAATGTACAAGAGTGTGCAAAGGCAGGGTGAACATTAAAAAAACAAAAATAATGAGCACATGTGACCTACATAATTGTGAAGTAGACAATGAGGACACTGAAATAGTTCAAGATTTTCCATACCTTGGCTCACTCATTCATCAGAATGGAGACTGCAGTCAAGAAATAAGAACTTGGAAGGATAGCTATGAAGGAACTAAGACAAGATCCTGAAATGTAAAGATACATCATTGAATACTAAAGTTAGGATTGTCCATGCCATCATATTTCCAGTTTCTGTGTATGGGTGTGAAAGCTTGATGAAGAAAGCATATAGGAAGAGAGTTAACTCATTTGAATGTAGTTCAGGAGATACCATGGACTGCTAAAAGACAAATAAATGGGTCCGAGAACAAGCCAAGCATGTTATTTCCCTAGGAGCCAAGATGACTAAACTGAGGTTGTCATACTTTTGCCATACAATGAGAAGATATGACTCCCTTAAAAAGACAGTAATAGAAGGCAGTAGGAAAAGAGAAAGGCTACATTCCAGATGGATAGGCTGAATCAAGGAAGCCAGACTCTAAATCTGCAAGATCTGAGCAAGGTGATCCAAAAGGGGGGGACTTGGAGAATTTTCATTCATATGGTTGCCATAAGTCATGGTGGACCTGACAGCAGTTAACAATAACAAATCCATTACATAACTAAGAATTTACTGAACTTTTCTGGCACCAAAATAGGTGAATACCTTTCCCTGCCTAATGGTTAGGCTGGCCCTGAGCCTTGTTAAAAATGATGTTCTCATGCTGACGGCAACTCTCTTAAAAACAGTGGCCACTCTCTGACTTTCATATTCTGCCAGCTTCTGTTAGTGTCTGGACTACAAAAGAAATTTGAAGTAGGAAAAGTTTTGCTATCAGATACAAGTTAACTCATGCAGCTTCTTTAAAGAAAAAACAACAACAGCCCATGGCTGTTGCACCAGATAACCATAAATCAGCAAAGTTCCAGGAGGGCAAGGAACAATGCTAATTCACACCAGCTGTGTGCATCTATCCAGCTGTGCAAAGAGTGTGGTCTACTGGCAATGTCTAAATGGCCAAAGTAATTGTCTCTCCAAAGCTAAGCAGTGTTCACCCTGAAAAAGCCCAGTCTGTCAGATTATACAGAAACCCTTCAACATGTCTGTTCTGGAGCTCGGCAAAGGGATTAGCAACACATAGGTCACATAAGTGAAGCCTGTTGTTTATTGTTGCTGCATTTTGTTGTGTGATTCAATGATTTCTTTGAGCTTATCTGCATCTTAACTGTATGTCACTCTCTCCCCTATTTTAAAACTTTATTAATTACAAACAGGATGGATGCAATTCTGTCTGGGGACACAATGCATGTTGAGGAAATATTTATCTCTTACAGATAGAATTGGAATCCTCCCCTCAGGACTAGAAGACTTGGGACTTTATCATACAATACTATATAAGCAGAACTTTAACTGGATTTGGCTAGTATTTATCACAAAACATTGTGCTCACCCTGCTTCTGGTTTGCAGTCCATTAGTTACTGTAGTGAACTTTTCCATTGACAGGAAAAAGCCAAGGTTGCTGCTATTCTATTGCTTCTTTTATGTGATAGGTCCCTTCTCTTGCAGTTCTGCTACTCAGACGGTCATGTGGTGTGAATAGTCATGATCCTGCTTCTCTCCCCTTCTCTCTCTCTCACTGTAATAGCACCACTAACACCTTCCTGAAGTCAGCTTACAGTTGGCAGCCATAGTCATCTCCACCCCCACTCCACCCCCCAAAGTTTAGGGTTGCTGTGTGAATGTGCAGACTGCATCCTGTGCTTTGGGAAATGAGAGGAGCAATGATCACAGCTGCCACCACTTTCCTAAAGCTGACTGCTGTGTACACATTCACACAGCAGCTGCTTTCAGGAGGCACTTGGCACCCCACCCCCTTCTTCCAGGAAGGCAGCATTTGTCAGTGCAGAAAACAGATCGAAAAACCATAGATCTCCAAAGTGCTATTGTGGGGAGAAGCGTGATAAGAAATTGTTATGCTTTCATCTTTAAACTAGTGTGATTATGGCAAGACAACAGGCTGGTGTAATAAAGGAGAAATTTCCACTCCCATTTACAGTGGTATCACCATTGCCACAACTGCAAATGCCCCTAAACACACCTTCAGAACCATATTGGGTAAAGGAGTTCTGTGGCACTGGTGAGAAGGTCACTGAACAATGAGGTGTATAATCTATGGTGTAATGACATGTCTCCTTGTTGGATTGCAGGGCACTGAGGGGAGAGGGCTGGATGAGTCCCTGCTCACCAGTGCCACCAACCTCCTTCACTCAGTACTGGATGCCTGGCTTCTAAGGTGGGTTTTAGGGACTCAGTCAGGAGAAAGTGCATAGTTGTGACATAGCAGCTACATGTCCCATGCAGGATCCTGGCCCTTCACTTTTCGTTTTAAATGTTCTAGTCATGGTGGAAAGAATTATGTTCCTACTCTGCTGAGAGAAAAGATACAAACCTTGCTTCTTTGTGTTGAGTTTCTGACAAGAACTCATCTCATGTGAGTAAACATGGAGACATAATTGCATGGTGAGAGCCATTCTGGGAGTTGTAGTGCAAAAAACAGCAATCTGTTTTAGACCAGTGGTAACTGGTCAGTGAAGCAATGAATTTGCTGCAGCTGTTAGTCATAATTTTATATATCCTGTCCAAGGTATTGTACCAAATTAGAGGCTAACATTCAGGAAGAATGCAACAGGAAGAAAACTTTAAATTTCTAAAATATGCAGTAAGAGGAAGAAGGTCTTGAGGTTTTCCAACAAAGGAAAGTTTACCAGCAATATATTAGAATACCAGGGATCAAACCTGATACTTTTTGCAGGCAAAGTCTGTGCTCTGCCACTGAGCTGCAGAACCTCCCTCGTGCTTACTGGTGGCTCCAAGTGTCTCTGTGATGCTGAATCTACTTTAGGATTTGGTCCAAAGAAGTTATTTTTAAGGTGATATCCAAAACAAGTTCATCACCTTCCATAACTTCTTTAAAGTACTGGCTCAAACTTAGAACAGATTCTTGACCTCAGTAACACTGGAGATGCAAGTTGCCCCTGCTGAAATGCCTCAGGATGGGAAAAAAAATAGTAACCAAAGACAACCAGAGGAATGTATTGGTAAGAGTGCTAGACTGGGATTGATGAGATCTAGGTTCTGCCAAGCAATGAAGTTCAGAGGGTGACCTGGAACCTGTCACTCTCATTCTCAGCCTGGCCTTCCTCATAAGGTTGTTATGAGGATTAATTAGAGAAGAGGAAAGCTGTGATTGCCATCTTGAACGCAGACGAGGGAAAGGTGTGATAGAAACCTAATTAATAAAAGAATAAAAATATAGCCACACTGTATCATTCCGCAGAACATACAGTTCTTCCCTTTTCTTTATGGCTTCTCTCTCCCTTTTTCTTTTTAAAAATATGGGCTGCTTATTTTCAAAGGCTCTTGAGTCATAATAAAATGCATCTTGCTGCATCGTGTTTGGTAAAAACTTTCCTAAGGAGTCCTGTCAAAAGCCTTTTGAAAGGCGAAGTAAATGATGGTCACAAGGCTCAGTTTATCAATTACAGTCTTTTAACTTTCAAAGCCTTTGAGAAGATACTACAATTCACCCTTACAGAAGCTGGGTCAGAAGGATCTGGCCACATCCCCTTTATCTTAATGTGCCATCAACTCCCGAAGCCTTTTCCCTTGGATGCTTGATCTTTTTCAGCTAAAGATTATTAAGGAGCAAAGCCTTGCCTCACTGCAGTACCATGACTCATGCTTGCCCTTAAATCCTTGGAATTCAGAGGCTTATAGACTGGAAAAAAGTTGAATGCACCCAGCCCAGATGCCAGAAATCAACTGTAAGCAGAAAGGTCAGTAGATTTCCAAGTATTCAGCAGGACTGTTAGAGCTGGACTTTGGGGTCCCAATCTCGGATACCCAGGACCTTAGTCAGCAAAAGGAGCAGAGCCCATGCACCAAATATACAAGCTCATTGGAAGACAAATAAAGGGCTTGTCTACATGGGCCAAATAAAGTGGTTTCTCTCCCCCGACCCATTCTCATATTTTCACGATACAGGGCCAAATCTCAGATTTAAGCACAGATTGTCTTCACAGCATAAGGCCAGTACAACACTGAGGAGCTTGGAACACTGCAATATAAAGCGACTTACCGGTCCCGATTTCAAGCCAAATTTGGGCTTCCCCCTGGTTTTATCACATGGCTTTTGCCCCCAATACCACCTTCCTCATTTTATCACATGGCTTTTGCCCCCAAAACCACCATCCAGGTACAGCCTGGCTCCAATACTGGTCCTTGAACTTGCTTCAGCAGCTTTAAAGTCGGGAACTTTAGAATGTTGTGCGCTAAGCTCCTGAATCTATCTGCACTATCCCTCCCTTAAACCAGTTTTTAAAAACTCACCTTTTGCTCTGGATTTTGCAAAAAAAAACCATAGCATTCTGGAGTGATGCTGGGCAGCTGTCTACACACACATCCTTGCTGTTGCCTGGTACAGTGGCCGCTGGCATGGATCTCTCCATCTGAGGTCACAATGAGGTGCCCAGCCATTTGATTGATGCTGAGAGCCTTGTTTCTGAACTCAAGAGGGAGCAACTCACACCAGCAGCACTGGGCAGCAGAGCAGGACACATATGTAGACAACCAGCTGTCATTGCTAGGAGTTCAGAGGTAACAGGAGGAATCTGAAGCAGCTCCAGTGCCAGAATACTCCAAGAACATTCCAGCATATTCTGACCAGTGTAGACAAAGCCAAAGTCAGTGGTGAATCTGCTCCAAGGTGATAAAGCTTCTCTGACATGACGTCTGAGCTTGAGAGGCTCCTGCAAAGGTGCTGGAGCTATTTTGGTGAGAGAATTCAGAACCTTAGAAGACCCCTTCATGTTTAGAGCAGCGTAGTATTTGAAGGTCTCCATGACTCACCATTGTACTGCAATGACCCTCTCCCCCCCCCCCCATGGCCATTTAGTGATTAGTGATGAGTGGAAAGTATTGGAGAAGCATCTGGCTGTGTCCACATAGCAAGATGCAGATTGCTCAACTCTTCCACAGAAATCTCCAAAGGCCAGGAGATGATAGAATATGAGGTCCGCAGTCTGTATCTGGCTAAGGGGACATGGCCAGACATTTGGCCCATAGCTTTGGGGGGACCAGTGTAAAGAAGGATATTACCAAGCTGGAGCATGTCCAGAGAAAGGCGACTAAGGCAAACCTCCTCTGAACAAATTTTGCCAAGAAAACCTCATGATAGGGTCACCTTAGGGTCTCCATAAGTCAAAAAAATCCAACAACAAAGAGTAACTAGCCATCCTACACAGATCCAACAGGGGGAGGGAAATGGATACTAACCCAAGAAACTAGGTAGCTCCATTGTAATAGGTCAGCCTTTCCTGATTCCAGATCCAGTTGTGTTCATAATCAACCAGTCAATGGCTTATTCTTTTTGCATTCAAGCTGGGGAAAACTCACCACTGCTGCTGCCACTCATCTAGGCCTTTTTTCTGCCTTCCATTACATGTTTCTCTGGTGTCCTATTCTCAATATCAAATGCAACTGCTGTTCTTGGTTAAGGTTTCTCTGTTCACTTTGAAGTTGTCCTCCTTCTGCACCCACTCCTCATTTGGCAAATGTCTGGGCATTGTCCCCTTTGTTTCTTCTTTTGGCTTTTGTATCCAGTAAAGTAACATTGAGTTTGTCCATGCCTGGCACTATGAATCAAGCTTTTCCTTACTTGCCAGCCCCTTGCAACCACTGCTTTTCAAGCTGCTCCTTGGTCTTTTGTTCATTTATCTTCTCTGACACACCAAAAGAAATTGAGAGGCAGGAGAGATTGATGGTATTTGAGGCCAAATTGATTGCACATTACATTTCAGGCACAATCTGGGAGTGGGAAGCAACTTCTCTTGTTCAAGTATTTCCAGCTTTGTTTAAAACAAAAACAAAAAACCTTCAACACAAAAATTAGCTTGTCTTCACATTGTATAGCTTGTCAACAAGGTCCCCATTACAATCTTCTCAATGTTTTAGCCATTTGAGTTCAGTGTGTAGAGTCCATGCCATGGTTGCCATATTCTCCTATCCTGTATAGTACATTTGATAGGACCACAGTGTCCCATCCTTTATTGCAGGGGATGAGAATCTCTGCCCCACTGGCCTAATTTGACTCTCAGGCCCACAGACAGTTGGAGGGAGGCTCTCTCTGCACCCAACCACAGCCCCCCCCCCCCAATCTAGAAGGCTTTATACAGATAAAGGCACTCAGTGGGACTTCATTGTCATTTTGCTGGTCACCAATGAGAAAATGTGGCAACAGTAGGAGCATGGATGTGAGTAAAACTGACTCACACACTTTCTCTTCACACCTTCCTTGTGGGATCATTTCAGCAGAGATTGAGACAGCATGACTGGGCCCTGGTTGTCCAGTGAGTTTCATTAGTCACTGGGCTCTAGAACGTGGATATCCCAAATGCCGATTAAACACACTACGGAGATTATCACACCCACAAATGCTATCAGGATAGACACAGGACTGAAAAATCAAAAATGGGTGTTATTGCACACAGCTGCAGCTGGGCAAATGCAACCCATAAGTAGCCCTAACCCCAGCCACACTTATCTAGCAGCTTTTCAAAAATGAAATCTTGCATGTTATCACACATGGGGGGGGGATCTTCATGGTTTGGGGTAGCATTGTTCAAGGAAGGGGAGGTTCTAAAGGACTGATGGGGACTTCAGGAATCACAAAATTGGTACCACATATAGCCCACAGATTGCACTTTGTCCACCATTGCTGTGTAAAATAATGAGAGTTCCTTACAAACTAATATTCCAGCAAAGGATCAGCATCTATATTTCTGCATCTTTTTGCTCTCTGCAGAAGAAGCAATCATGTTTTGCTGATGGAGTGGAGCATGTGGGCTGCTGGGATAAAAATACATTAATTGCTGACCAGTAATCCTTTACACTTGCCACACTCAGAGCAGGCTTTCCTTATCTTGCTTACATATCCCTCTGTGAGTGATAAAGTAGCAAAGGGCTTTCCCAAACATCCACAATAGCTTTTCTGTAAACAGAAACATCAAATTAAGAGAAAGGGGAGGGGGGAGTTATCAGTGAGATTTCCCATGTGGAGAAAAGCAAGGGAAATACCAATAAGATTATGTGACCCCAGGGATTTCCTAAAGAGTTTTTTAGACAAGAAATACTCAGATGTAGTTTTCCTAGTTCCTTCCTCTGAAATGTAGGCTACAGCACCTAGCATTTGTTAGCAGTCTTCTACCCAAGTACTAACCAGAGCTGACCCTGCTTAGCTTCCAAAATCAGGCAAGATCTGGTGCCTTTAGGGTTTTTAAGCCTTATACTGAAAAGATTAGACACATGAAACACCATCCTAGTTAATGGTACAGCACATGCCTTGCAAACAGAAGGACTTGGATTCAATCTCAAACATCTCCACAAAGGGCTGGGGAAAATCTTGCTTGAAACTTTGGGGAGCATCTAGTGATTTAAAGGAACCACAGGGCGATCTGGGATAGGACAGGCAGGGTAGTTCAACTTCTGGGCCAGGTAAATTGGGGGGAAATGTGATTGAAGATAAAATAACAAGAATATATAAGGGCAAGTGCTGTCAAACAAGAATCACTGTGACTTCCATAAAGGTCAGTCTTGGCTTACTTACACCTTAAAGTTCTCTGAAATTTATCTATAATTTGTAGATAAACACATGAACAGAAGTAGGTTTGCCTGCAGGTAGTCTTTGACAGCAACCATACCAGTTACAAATCACGCGAACAATAATAGATAAATACTTTAAATACTTTAAATCAGTTGTGGAAATCATGTCATCCATGGGGGTTGACCATTTCCTTGGGGGTTCCAATGAAGTCCTCACTAACCCCATTGATACCACCCCAACAATAACCCTACTAGACCCCTATCTTTTGGGACAGGTGTCATTTTTCAGTAGAAAAATGCATGAAAACACTTAAAACCTCCTTTGCAGGGCTGAAGAATGTTGTTTTATAAGACTCCTCATTGCCGATATTGCTAAGAATTTCCTGAAACTGAGCCTGAAAGGCAACTGGAAGTGGCACATAATCATTTCAAGTTGCCCACAATGGCAGGTTCAATGATCCACTTCAGCCTCTTACAGCTCTCAAGGGGCTGAAAATGGAGCAGGACAGAGTAGCACTCTAGGCTCAAGAATGAGCCCACCTCTGTGGTAAAGATTGAAATTTGGGTCTTAACCCAATTCCTTGTTACAGAAAGTATAGACCCAATGAATCAGTTGTAGAATAGTAAGTTAAACACATGTGAATCTCATTAATTCAATGGTCTACTCAGGTTCTACACAAGTGCCCACCCTAAAACCACCCTAACTGCGACCTGCCAGGAGATTTTTCCAGTTCAATACCTCAGACCACACAAAAGCAGGTCCCTTTTTTGAAAAAATGATTTTGATGAGAAACCTGAAATCCTTGACCTCTTTGAAAACAATTTCTGTGGAAATTATTTTATAAGTTTCAAATGGTAGGTTTGAGGAATCCCAGATGAAAGCAAAATAATATATTGCCACTCTTCATTCAACTATGGTTTAACAGCTATTTTTGTCAATTTTCATTTAATAGAACCTTGTAAGTGCAAGGAAACAAATACTCATTACAAGTACTCATTCTACATGTTGAAAATGAACTCATGGACACAGTGTATCCTGTGGCCACTCTCATTTTCCAATATTGAGATATCTGTGAAAGGCAGAACTAGAGAGAGCAATTGTGAAGCGTTAACTGTCAGCTCTTTCAGTATAAACCTAAAGCTGCCAATTTGAAATTGTAGACTAACAGCATGTTTCTCATTTCAGCAAGCTGGAATAAATGGCTATTTTTCAAAAGAGGCAGTTGGGAGGGAAGGAAAAAGTAACTGTACCTTTGAACTTTCATTTAATACAGAGAGGCTTTAGAAAACTGAGAGGATGAAGATTTTTGCCCACAAAGTTTGTGATACATCCTTTCCTTGCCATGATGACAAAAGTGAGGAAATGTGACAGGAAGTTATTTGCTTACATGAAACAGAATTCTGATGAATTCTCTTTGGATATTTTTATATGAAACTTTATTGGTGTGCATTCTCATAAAGGCATTCATTTCCAGGACTCAAGCTAATGCTTCCAGACTTTGAACCTATAACTTAAGCAGATCCAAACACTGAGCATACATTTCATAGAAGCTTATCAGTTTGGCCAATAAGCCAGCTTACCTCTCATAAAGGGTTGATATTACACTATGGAGCTTATCGCTTTGGCCAATAAGCTGTTTTACCTCTTCCAGCTTCAATTCTGAATCTGGATGCCCCCGGATGTTATAATAAATATGTGAGATGCCATCACCTGGATGCATCCTGGGTTGAAGCCTGCTCATCCGGCCAGTTTTTCCAAGTCCGGGAGCTTCCGACTTAAAAAAATGGCCAGCTGAGCAAGGCTTCAACCTGGAAGAGGTAAGCCAGCTTATTGGCCAAAGCTATAAGCTCCATAGTGTCTGTAATATAACCCCTTTATCAGAAGCAAGTAAACCTTGGCCCTCTAGGTATTTTGGACATCATCTTGCAGGAGCCCTAACCATCCAGGCCAATGGTATGGAATTATGGGAGCTGTAGTCCAAAACATCTGGAGAATCAAAAGTTCCCCACCTTTATTCTTCATTCTGTTTTCATTCTCTAAATCAGCAGTGGTCAACCTTTCAGAACAGCAAAGTATGAGATATAGTCTGGAATTATACTGTGACTTATACTACAGAAGTTGTTGGATCCCCCCCCCCCCCAGTGCAGAATATTTAAGGTCAGAGTTGAGTATGTGAAGCCTCTGTGCATGTGGATGTGTGGTACACAATTGATTCATGCATTCTGCAAATTTGGCTGCACAGTCAGTTTCACATTTGGTATCTTGGTTCATTTACAATGTTGCCGTTAGTACAAGTGCATGATTCATGCATAACTCTGCTTACAGAGAGTTAACTACACAACCCCAATGTAGGATTTCGCCCACTACGTACCAGGGTGCATTCACAACTCATTGTGCCTTCAGGGCCACCAGAGCTTGGAAAAGTTATTTTTTACAACAACCAGTGCTCCCTATCCTGACTGGGGGATTCCATGTGTTGTAGGCCCCATGGTAACTTTTCTAATCCCTGGTGTGACCTCAAGATTAGATGGTGGTTTGAGGCCCATTGTGTCCAACTTTGAAGAGTCTGGGGGCAAAGTTTTCACCATCAGCATTTTCACTGGGCCACATACCAGGCCTGGAAATGCCCCCAAAGCACATTCCATTTGGATTTTATTGATGGGTAAATTATACTTGTTTATGATAATATTCCTCAAACAGATAAGTCAAATACCTAAAACAAGATGAAATGACTAAACTGTTCATGTAGCAAACATGTGTCGCTTGGACATACTGTAAGACAGCACAACTCCCAAAATATAATAACCCTTGGTAAAGCTGGAGGCAGTAGGGAAAGAAAAATTATAGATTATAGATGATTTGATTCAACAAAAGAAGCCACAGCCCCACGTATGCAAGAACTGAGCAGGGCAGTAGATTACTTGGGCTCTTGAAGATCTTGCATTCACAGGGTTGCCATACCTCACTCACTGAAATTGACTTGATGGCACATAACAACACATGATTTATCAATACAATTGACTTGTTTCAGATTTGACCAATTTCTTCCTGGACACCTACATGCTATGTAAAGCACTGTGCAAACTTTACAGCACTCAATCAATCAATCAATCAATCAATAAATGTTTTGATTTCTTTCTTTTCTTCCTCTGTAGCTGGAGCACAAACTTGGATTCTCGTTGTATTAATAGGATTTCATGTGGTTTTATTGTTATTATTTGATCAGACACTGTAATATAAGCTGAATCAATTTGATTAACAACAAGAAGCAAATATTTGTATTTGTATTTGTTTCAAATCACTTTGAAGCTCTGTGTATCCTCCACCACATCTCTGGGTGACAGCCTAGCACAGATAAAAAAAAGGGGCAATGTGATGTGTCACTATTCTCCCAAACCTGTTACTTTCTACTTCCCAGTGTCTACCACCTGAAATAGGTGCCTTATTTTGCTTATGGTAGCAATACATTTGCAAATTACTCCTTCCTTCCCAGGGTAACACAGGATATATATCTCCATCCTTTTCCAGGCTCTCATTCTCTAAAGATGCCAGCCACAGATGCTGGCGAAACGTCAGTAAGGAACTCTTCCAGAATATGGCCACTTAGCCCGAAAGCTCCACAAAAAACTATAATCTGGGTTGTTCTTATTGCTACATTTCCCTTCATTGTCGAAGATGGGGCTCCACTCCCTGAAAGATGTTGAAATGCCCTTTGCTACCACTCACAATCAATAAAACAGTTCCCTGGCACCTGCTGGAGAAATAATTTTAATAGCACTTTCCATTCCACCACCACCATTTATTTGGGAACTCCTAAGTGTTTTAAAATTCTAGACAGAAGTGGGAGTGTTATCTTCAAAGTATCCTGATAACTTCCAACTTGGGTAATTCCATTTGTAACTGCATAATCATTTCCCTCTAGTCTTCATTTAGAAAAGCTGAACTGTTTAAATGCTGAGGGTTTTTTTTAAATCATCATCATCATCATCAAAAGCTGGTGCCAAGGAAAAAGAAATAACGTGCTTAGAATAATATACATCAACTATGGACTTGGAATGAATGCCTTACTTTCATCATCATTCCTTTTATCTCCAAGGTTCCTACTGTGTGTGCCATCATTTCTGTAGCCCACATTACACCACCCACTCAGTAGAGGGAGGGAACCATAAGCAGACTTGGAAATTTGAGGCTAGCAGCAATACCAAAGGAGAAAAGAAGTGGGGGGGGGGGGAGACCCTTAAGGAGGAAAAAACAAACCTATGGGAGAGAAGATCCAAATTATCTCAATGAGGGTATAAACTCCTGCTTGACTGTGACAGCAAGGATGGACAGAAATGGGAGATTAAAAATCCAAGGGGTAGAGGAAGAAGAAAGGAAAATCGTGGATGAGGGCATAGCTGGATGACTCCACACAGCAGGATTTTGTTGAAATTCCCAGTTGTTCATTCTGACAGTGCTTGGAATCAGAATGACTCACGAGGAACATCTATGGGTGGATGGGAGTGGCATATTACTCACCAGAACTTGAGAAGAACCTCACTCTTGGATCAAAGACATCAAAGATTTATCTCATCTAGCATCCTGTTTCTCACATTTACATGGTATGGGGAAGCCCACAGTAAGGAGGACATGTGAGCAATAGCCTGCTCCTGCTCCTTTTGTCCCCAGGAACTGGTACTCAGAGAGGCTTGAAGCTTCTGATCCTAGAAAAAGTGTATGGCCATCATTACCAGGAGCCACTGATTACCTTTGTCTAACCCCCATTTCAACTACCTGATTTGACAGCTATCATCTCATTTGGTTTTCATGTTATTGGGAGTGGGGCAACAAGAACCTGGAGCTTTGGTTTGCCCCCCCCACACACACACACAACTGAACTACAGTACTGCATTTTGAATAGAGGTGAGAATCATGAATCCCTCACACTTTTTTTGGACTTCAGTTTTCATCAGCCCTAGCCAGAATAGCCAATGGTGAAAAATTGCAGCCCATGTGAACTGATGTCCAAGAACTTCAAAAGGGTCATATGATTCCAGGTCTGTTTTAGAAGGTTGTGGGAAGCATGATTTATTTAAAAGTGGGGGACAGGTAAGGGAATAATTGTGAATATCAACCCATTTTCTAAAATGCCTACTTGGTTATGCATTTTACCAGGTGGCTCAGAGGACCCATCTGAAAAAAAATCTTACCAAGAAAATCCCATGATTTATGGCCTTAGGGTCACCATAAGTTGGAAAGGACTTGAAGGAACACAGTATAAACAACAACAACAACAACAACAGCCACACTGAGAGGTGGAAATCTGTTCAGGTGGAGGCCCAATTAGGATGCATAAGAATGACATTTCCATCCCCTCCTGTCAGCAAGCAAGGCTGTTACAAAAAACTGTGACAAGGGTTCTGCTTCTGATTGCTTGCTGGTGAGAACAAAATGAAAACATCATTCTCCAGAGCCCCAATCAACAGCTGAATGGGCCCCCATCTCCTGGTGCACATGCTGCCTGGTAAAGTAGGTTTGGAAAGGCATTTACAATTGTGACTATAGTGCTGTGATCATGACTACAAAGTGTTAGTGCACATGGAGTAGTTATACATCTGCAACTTTTGGTTGTAAATCCACAATTGCAATACAAAATACCAGCCATCCTTAGCACCTTCTGCCCAATTCCATGGGGCTTTACAGACCTCTCAAAAAGGGCAGTCTGAAGCCTCCTTGTTTTGCTGCAGACATTCACCGCAGCAGTTAGAGGCTATGGCGAAGGTGCGCAGCAAAAAAGGAGCTGCGGGGTTTCCTGCTCCTTTTTAGTGTCACAGTTGTGATGCAATAAACTGACACAGGCGTCATTATGTGCTATGGCTGGAGAGAGTGCAAATGCTGCATGCTCCCCAGCCCTAATCACGGTGCGGGGACAGCCCTTTTGGGCCGTCTGTACCGCACTCATAACTTGTAACATTGGTCTATGGCAACAAGCAATCCAAAGTGGTGGGACTGAAACTGGGACTGGGACTGGGAAAAAACACAATAGGGATGGCAACAGCAAGTGTATCCACAGAGCACACATACAAAATTCTCTTCTTGAGTGTTCTAGTGCTATAGTTCAGTGGAGTGTGCTAGAGGTCTCAAAGCACCAAACAATAAATTGAAGATTCCACAGGATGGAATCATGACAAATTAAAGTGAGATGAAAGTCTAAGACCTTATGCTATAGATAAACTCTTCAAATGCTTGGAGGATAGCCAGGGGGCTCTTTAGGAACAGAAGAACTTGAGGCACCTTGTTTAGGATACATGAAGACAGAGCCATGTATTCCTGAAATGCCAGAGAAGCTTGCTATATAGAGTATCTTGTACATGGATGAGGGCACTAGGTAGAGCCCAAGTCTTGATTGCCAAGGAGGCTGATTGGATAAAACCTGCCTTTCTCTTTTTTCTACATAGACCAACACTTTATACTCAGGTAGGCATTTATAGCTAAGGTGGCTACATTACATGTGCCAGTCCACTAACTGAAGGGCTGTCCAACCTCAGTCCATATTAAAGCCAAAGAATCAAAATAAGAAAGGAAAGTAGGAACCTTGAATCTGTCCAGCCGCTATAAGCATGTAAAAAGCAGGTTGAACAGACAGTTCAGAAACCCTACATAACTGGTAGCAAAGATGAAAGGCCTTTTCCTGATACCACAAATGTCTGTCAAGAAACAACAGAACTAAATATCCTGATTTACATATAGCTATGCTGGCTGGAGGAATCTGGGAAATACAGTTTAAAAAAAATAACTTCTGCATGTTCTGTGCTGTGTGTACTCTTACTGTACAACATTATATTCTCCATCATCTCATTGGGAGAAACATCTTTCAGTAAAATCATATGAGATTGGGGCAGCCGTCCAAAAACCCCTGGGTGACCTTGGGCAAGTCACACACACTCAGCCTCAGAGGAAGGCAATGGCAAACTCCCTCTGAAGAAATCTGCAAAGAATAGGTTCACCTTAGGGACATGAATGATAGGTTCACCTTAGGGTCACCAAAAGTTGGGAATAAGTCAAATAAACACAACACACACACACGTACACTATACTCATGGGATTGGTCAGGCTGGCTGGAAGGTTCTGGGACCATCCCTGTAGTCTTTTTACAAAAGCAGAAACTATGACCCCAATTTTACACCCTCCACAAATAGTGTCATTCCAGGGCACAATGTGGGAGGAATGGGGCAGGAATATCATGATCACCAAAAAACAATGGTGAAAAATATTCAGAGAAGATTCTGCAAAGTAATCCTATGTTTCATTTGTGGTGTTTGAGTTTGTGAAAAAAAAAGAAAATATCAAAAGAAAAAAAAATGTTTACTGAGGAATTCTGCACTCACGTTACAGACTTCTAATGCCAATAATAATAATAATAGGCTATCAGAGCAGTTTACAATTATTATTTTAATGAGATGGTTCTCTGCCTTTAGGCTTACAATCTAAAAAGACACGACACAAAAGGAGAAGGGAATGGTGGTGGGGAAGGGGATCAGGTCCAAAAGTTCTTCTCTCCCTCTGATGCCCAGACCAAGGCAAATGGCATGGAGGGAGGGCTCTGCTTCATAATTTAGGACAGGCCTGATGGAGTTTGGCCTGTCCTTTCACTCTCTCCTAGGCCAGATAGTGTTGCCATGGAGAGAGGGCTCTTCAACTTGAGGCCATGCCTCCATATGCTGCCTTTTATGGGAACCCCTGGGGATCAAGTGGAGATGTCTTGCCCTGTAGACCAACAACTACACTCTAAGCCAAATCTACAGCCTGAAGATGGGGGAAAATGATGAACAAAGGAGGCAAAAGATAAGAAAAAAGCTCATGTAAATGGAATACAATCTACCCTAGGCAAGGAAGTACTCATGGGACATAACAGTGAATACAGGAAAGTTACTTGCTTGGGCTACAACTCCCAAGCAAGGCCATTGTAAAAGTTACTTTGGCCATGTTGTCTGGGGATGTTTGAGAGCTGTTGTCAAAAAAAAAAAAAACTTTTCCAAATTCTAGAAAGTGTCTGTATGTCAGGTTAAACTATATACCCTTCTGGCTCAGTATAGTCTATTTAAACTAAATGTGTGTCTCTGGCAGATATTTTTTGCCTTCTTTGAAGCTAAGATGCCAGAAGCTGAGGCTGCATCTACCCTGCAGAATTAATGCAGTTTGACACCGCTTTAATTACCATAGCTCAGGGCTATGGAATTATGGGATTTGTAGTTTAGTGAGATATTTAGCCTTCACTGTCAGAGAGTTCTGGCATCACAAGAAACTACAAACCCCAAGATTTCATAGACTGGAGCAATGACAGTTAGTGGTGTCAAACTGCATTAATTCTGCAATTTGGTAGCAGTCTACAGCTGCCATCTTTGGCATATGGTACAATTATTATAGACTACTAGTATCCATTAAAGCATCAGGTTACTCAGTGCAATGTTGTGTAATGGCAACTGCTTCAGCAATACTGGCAGCACCATGGGCTCCTCTCGTTTTCCTTCATCCTATGTGATGAGTTTATGGATATGAGCAAGCATCACCATATCACACCTAGATCAACATAGTTTACTTCTCATTGTGTCAGTTGAGATGTGGCTATACAAGTCCTGTTGAGGCTTGCCAAAGTTCTTGCTGGTTCTTGAGAAACAATTATTTGATTCCTTGTCTCTTAAGACATTAAATCTTGCATTGACATTGGGATCTCAAAATTTATATTTTCAATTTAGACTGTATAATTTCCCCAGTTTACTTGCTGGAC
Source organism: Urosaurus nigricauda (assembly GCA_034509955.1). Classification (NCBI taxonomy): domain Eukaryota; kingdom Metazoa; phylum Chordata; class Lepidosauria; order Squamata; family Phrynosomatidae; genus Urosaurus; species Urosaurus nigricauda. The sequence goes on along the minus strand of JAOEGL010000001.1, from coordinate 349,664,712 downwards.
TATGTAATTCTGAACAGGGCTGTTCATCTCTTAAAGAACTAATATACCTGACCAGGCAATGTCTAATCAAACACCTTCCTCCATCTCTGGCTCATTTATCAATTTACACAATGAACACAAGTGGCTCCAAGAGTATTCAAATGTGCAAGATGTTACAAGCACACAGGTGACAGAATATGTTGTCTTGAAAGAGCTTGTGCAGAGTTGAAGACTGTGGTTGGTTCAGTTCTTAAGTATACAGTATCTAAACAATCAATCAAGAACAGTTTATCTGCTATCTCAACCACTAACTTCCAACCCACTCAACTTGGTTCACTTGCAACAGATTTCATTTGTTCTCCTCTCCATCCACATTCTGTGCAGCAGCTACACAGAAGTTTGTGTTAGATCAGGCATGTAGGAAATAGATTTGTAGATATAAAGTAGAAATATTTTTTTCACCATGATGTGATCTTCCAGCTTGTTCAAAAAAAGAAAAAAAGAAAAAAAGGACTTACTTAAAAGGAGCCAAGATAGAACTGAGAGATGCAGATAGGTTATCAAGAAAGATCAGAGAAGAAAGTTCTGAGATAGAAGATAATTGGAAATTGGTATTTAGATACTGGAAGAAAAAAAATAGAACAGGAATAACTTGATTTGGAGTTCCTGCATGGCAGGGGGTTGGACTGGATGGCCCTTGTAGTCTCTTCCAACTCTATAATTCTGTGATTCTATAACCAAAAAAATGTGTGATAAAAAGGGAAAAACTAATTACATAACAAGGAAAAGACAGAAAGGAGTTTATGGGGGGTATGAAAATATTACTTCGCTGGCACAGATTGCTTAAATGATGAGCAACAGAAAATGGTAGATAGATAAGTAAAAACAAAGAAGGATATAGTAAAGAAAATGAATTAAGTACTGTACAGTGGTCCCCCGGGTTACGAATCCCCCGGGGTACGAAAACCCCGGGGTATGAAAGAGCCGGGGCCGCAAAAACGGCCCCGGCTTACGAATAAAACCCCGGGTTCCGAAAGGAAAAACTGCGCGGCCCCTTTAAATTTGCTGCACGGTCCAGCAAACAAAGCGGTCCACCAGGTTACGAATATTTCCGGGTTACGGAAGGTAATCCAGAACGGATTACTTTTGTAACCCGGGGGACCACTGTACATTTGAAATAAATGAGAATGTTGAATATGTTGTGCGAATAGTTTCACATTGTTATTTCTTGGTACATTATGTAATATAAGTTTTAATGTAAATAAAGTTTATTTTTTAAAAAAGAGTCAAGATAGTGTAGTGGACTAGGTCTCTGAGACAGCAGGGTTTGAATCCTTTCTCAGCCATGAAATCCCACTGGGTTACCTTGGGCAAGTCACATTTTCTCATCCTTAAAGGAAGACAATGGCAAATCTTCTCTGAAGAAATCTGTCTAAGAAAACCCTATGATTGGATCTCTGTAAATCAGAGTTAATTTGAAGGCATATAACAACAAATTTAAAAGTAAGGATGCTGGCGGATTTCATTTGGCTTCCATTTTTAAGTAAACTGACCTTTTGCATTTCCTGGATTAATATGTGGAAGAGAAAGGAATTACCCTGCATACAGCTCCATATTGTTTTCATAGAGTTCTTGCCTCAAAAACTATGTACAGAAGTGATTTTTAAGGGAAAAAATCATACAAAATGCATAAGTAAAGGAAAGGTCTCTAGTCTTCTCTCTATTTCCTGCACTGAAAATGTAGTTTTCTGCATTAAAAAAATTGCATGTGAATTTTGCACAGAATAAATCACAAAAGGTGAAAATTATGATCATTTCAGGATTCTGCTCATCGGGGGGTTCTGACAGTTCTTCAACATTTATATCTCTGGAGTGGGGCAGTATTTTTCAATTATTGTTTCTATCCCTACAGAAAACCAATCCATTTCAATTAGCAGGGATGAGGACATTGTCTACCATCCCCTGCATCCCAGCTTTACTGTTTGCTTTGTGCTTAGTAGAGGTGCAGTGATGCCAGGGTTCTGGCCCTGTGAGACATGGATTTTCCTACCAGCACCATATTGTTGTGAGCATATCCAATGCCATACAGAGTATCTGAGAGTGGCTTGATCCAGAACATACGATCAAGACCTATTTTGCAAAGGCATGCTCCTAACTAAGACTGCTAGAGCAAATTTGTTGATATGGATCAACAAGGCTGCCTGAATGTAGGTAAGACTGAAGCAACAGACTGGTAAGAAGGCTAAAACAGACAGAACTTTACATGGCTCCTTAGGTCCTCAGCTGATGACTGACAATGCTGAATTCTGGTTCTAGCACTGGCAAAGTTACTGGGATTCCATCATCACCCCCTCACCATTATGTTTGCTGTTTAGGTTTCAGTTAGACCTTGTAAGAGGTAACTTTTCTGACAACAGCTTCCTGAATCCTTCAGCCAGCATGGCCAGTGCAAGAGAAAATGAGTATTCTTTTATGGTATTCTCCTATTTATTTAAACATTTCAAAGTATTGTAGAGAATTAATCTGTGTAGAAAATGGGGAATTTGGGGGGGGGGAGGGTGTTTTCTATGCAGCAAATTGATTTCCTGCACTGAAAAGACTGTTTCTTGCATAAAACTGAAAACACAAAACTAGTTTTCTGTGCAGAAAAGATGATTTTGCACCAAAAAAAAAATGAGTATGGGTATGGGTGGGTGGATTTTTTTAAATGTTAATCTCTATTTAGTTTAAGTTCAGACTTGCACTTGAGGTGCCACTGGGCCCGTGCCTCTCAAATTATGCATTTCCCTCCACACCTGCTGAAATTAATGATAGTACTCCTCCAGATGCACATTCTATTGCACACCATTGTTATTCAACATAAACATTTTATAGGACAACCAAGGTGTAACTTTATCATGTCCTAGTGTAGGATCTCGACTAAGATGCCATGATGTTCTGTGCTTCATTCTGAGATCTCATAAATGTTTACACCAATCATGAGTTCTCATAATATGGCACAGAGGATCCCCTGTGGTTGTGAGAACTGGAGGCACTGTTAGTGAAAGCAGAGAGCAAGTGAGTGAGCAGATAAAAAGAATGAAAAACATTATCCTAGGCTGTACCAATAGGAGTATGGGGTCTAAATCAAGGGAAGTAATAATACCATTCTATTTGGTCAGGGCTCAGCTGGAATGATGTGTACAGGTCTGGGCATCACAACTTAAAAGAGATGTTGACAAGCTGGAGCATGTCCAGAGGAGAGCAACCAAAATGGTGAGAGGTCTGTAAATTATTTCCTATGAGTAGCTTCATAGGGAACTAGTTATGTTTATTAGCCTGGGGAAGAAAAAGTTGAAGGGCAACATGATAGCCAGGTTTAAATATTCAAAGGGATGTCATATTGAGGATGAAACAAGCTTGTTTTCTGCTGCTCCAGGGACTAGGACACAGAACAATGCTCTAGGGACCTGGAACCTCCTGACAGTAAGAGCTGTTCAATAATGAAACACACTCCCTCAGAGTGTGATGGAGTCTCCTTCTTTGGAGGTTTTAAAGCAGAGGCTTCATGTGAATTTGTCAGGCCTGTTTTCATTATGCATAGCATAGCAGGAGGTTCAAATGGAGGGCCCTTGGGGTATCTTCCAATTCTATGATCCTATGATTGTAGGATCCTATGATTGTAAGAAAACCAGCAAGAGATTGAAAGAGAACGCAACCACCCACAGAGAAAAGGAGTGGATGCTGCACACAGACACACATGGCATTCCCAATACATTGTGGCTGGCCACATATCCAGCAACAGCCATCTTGTGGTGGCGCCTAGGCCAATCTTTCTAATTTCTAAATGCATTCATGGGTCTAGAAAGTCTTATGCCTCCTGCCAATATTGTCTGTGGCCATGGTTCTTCACAACCAGAGTCTCAGGCTGTGCTCTTTCCTAGCAGCCTGAGATATGGATGTTTAAGTGGAAGATGTTTAAGTGGCCAGAGACTGAATATCTCCTGTATATAAAGCCTACATTCTACCACAGGATTTATTTCCTTCATTCTCATTGAAAATATAACTAAAGTGCATCACTTTCAATAAGTACCCAGCTTTTGCCTTTTACAACCAGTCATAACATCATATCACCATGCTTCATTTTAGTAACCAGTCTAGTGTTTTAAGACCATTTCTCTCTCTCTCTCTTGCTTGATTGATTGCAAAAGGAGACCATTGGCATTTAAATTCATTTTTCAGATAATGTAATGGATGCTTCTGCCTATAAGCTGGAGCATGAAGAGATGATGTCTGTGGAATCAATCATCCCCCATTGACAAGTCTGGTTAAATTATCAGGTTGTATGTAATTTTATTTGAGTGTAGGAAAATGAGTGTTACAGCCAAGAACTTGGTGGGGTTTTCTTTCCTGAGATGATGATTTATTCCTTTTGGCTTCAATAGCTACGGTGTCAGGCATATTTTATATTTCTCCAGCTCTGACACTTCAAACATTTGATTTCCCTTTGCAACTTCCAAGCTAAAACATGTTTCCCATTACGGCTAGTCAAGTGACTGCCATGCATACACTGACTCATGAAGCTGTTTTTTATTCTCACAAAATATATAACCCCATTTGAATAAAATACAGATGGCCTCCAATGTGTTAAACATAGCAAATTTGCCATTTTTCTTTTTTCCTCCCAGTCACTTCACCGCCCCCTTCTCACCACTTCTCCTGTTTCCAGACCAAGATTGTCTGCTTGATGGCAATATGAAATCTTATCACCCCTGAGCTTGAACAGATCAGAGATGTAATGACAGCAAAATGCTTGAAATGTCATTAATATTTTGTCTGCCATACAAACTATCATGTACAGGTAGAAAGGCAGGGGGGAAAGAAAATGAAAACTTTATAATAGAATGCCTATAGATGGATTCAGATAAAAAGGATCCTTTCCCCCAACCTGTGTGGGCTGACTTTTGTGGGATCAGTTTATGAGACAGGTCAGAGTAGTATAGCATATTATGCCTGACATGCAGAAGGTCTCACGTTTACTCCCTTGTACTAGGGGTGCTAGATCTAATGCCCTGTTCCCCAGTCTCCATTTTTAATGGGTCATCTCCAGGAGTGCAAATTCTCCAGATTTGGTAGGTTCAGCTCTAGGTAACTGGAGGAAAATGCTATATGCAAATCTCCAGTTCACCTAGTAGAACTTCAGTTTGCCACAGTTTGCAAGGCTTAATTGATTGGTTGCTACAACTTGCAAAGATTCTCCAGGGGTCTAGCTATTAACTTAGCAGGCTTCCTTCATCCTTCCCCTGTTGTGCCAGGGCTTACCTTCTGCTCTGCCCTACATTCACTTGCTGCCTAGAAGCAAACAGGCTAGATTAAATATTCTTATTACCCTAAGTAAATGAGAAAGAATACTCCATTTTACTTTGATCTAAAAATAGCACCTTTTGCTAAGATTTCTGTCAACTTCCAAACAGAGAAATATTTGAGAGGGGAGTGAGATAGAATGACTAACTGTGAGTAGATGTGGCCAGTACATTAAACATGATGGTTAATTATATCCCCATGTGGATAGAGGAAATTATTAAGGAGCTGGGAACTAGGGATCCATCCTTAGTTTTTAGAGTTTGGCCCAGAAATCTTGAGGTGTGGGATGATCCTGAACTGGCAACCCTACAAGGCATCCACTATTCAAAATGGGCTTAGCTACCAGGTGACAAGGGGATCTCTCCTCCTTGCTTTAGGCAAGTATATGAGCAGAGAAGAGACTTTTAAATAGTTGCTATTTTGGACCACAACCTCCAGAGTCTCCCAGCAAGTATGACAATTGGATTCTGAGAGTTGAAATAAAGAACGACTTTCTCTACCGATACCCAAACAATTGGGTTTATCGCATGGGGCTTGGAGAACAGGAATGGGGCAGAATGGAAGGGAACAGAATGGGGGGGAAGGATGCATGTTATTGCATGAGAGAACACTACTGATGCCCCAGGAATCCCCAATCCATTCCCCATCCGTCCCACAGCAGCTGATTTTGAAGAACAATTCTGACCAGTTCTTCAAAATCGGCTGCTGTGGGACAGATGGGAAATGGATTGGAGACTTCCAGCAGCATCAGCAGTGTTCTCTCATGCAATAACATGCATTTCCCCCCTTTCTGTTCCCTTCCCATTCCTTTCCATTCTGCTCTGTTCCCGTTCTCCAAGTCCCATGCAATAAACTTAAATGTTTCAGGATCCTGTGCCTGATGGAGAATATGTGTGGAGGCTAGAAATCCTGGTTAAGCAGCAAAGATGCTAATAGCTGAAGAAACAAATTAAAAATTTATTGTAGGAACTCCATTGAGGTAGTAAAGTTGTCTTGGGTGCTAAGTTAATACCAAATTGATCTTTTTTAACTTTAATAAAAAGCAGGGAGAGTCAGGAAGAAAAGAGGTGGAGAGACTTCTAAGAGTATCAGTTTACAGCATGGCTGAGGGGGACCAAAGTGGGAGGCAGTTCAGATGTGAAGATGGAATGTGTCCTAAGAAGGGTGGCCAAGATCATCAAAAGATCAAGAACTGAAGCCTTATATGAGAGAGCTTAGGGAGTATGTTTAGCTTAGAGAAGTGAAGACCAGGAGGTGACATGATAGCCACCTTTCAATATCTGAAGGAACATCATGTAGAAGAGCTATCTAATCCAATCCTCTGCCATGCAAGAATATTCAATTTAAATAATCCTGAAAGATGCTCATCCAACATCTCTTTAAAGATCTTCAAAGAAGGAAAGTCCCCCCACCCTCTGAAGCAATTTATTCCACTTTCAGCCAGTTCTTACAATAAAGAAGTTTTTCCTGATGTTTAGGCAGAATCTTTTTCTGTATATAATTTGAATGCATTTGTTCATGTTCTAGTCTATGGAAAAGCAGAGAACAAGCTCATTCCATCTTCTTCATGGCTGTTCCTTCATATATTGAAAGATAGCTATCAGTCACCTTCTGGTCTTTGCTTCTCTAAGCTAAACATGCTTCCTAAGTTCCCTCATAACGCTTCAGTTCTTGATCTTTTGATAATCTTGGCTGCCCTTCTTGGAAACATTCCATCTTTATCATCTGAACTGCCTCCCACTTATGTCCAGCCTGTCCAGGGGCATTCCAGCTGCTGAGGAGGACACTGCACAGAAAGAGTGTTACCCTCTACCTCATTGATAGGGGATCTTGACCATTATGTTTCTGAAGGTGAAAAGAAAAGAAGAGTCAGACACCAGAGTGCCTATACTGGTCCAGGTTTTGACTCCCTACTGTTTGCAAGTGCCCTACTCTCTTGTTGCATTACAAAGGGTTCTAGATAGATAGATAGACAGATATTTGGTTTGATGGCCCATCCCAGTTGCATCCCAGGGATAATTCCATAACTATAGTTCATTATTTATATCCCATTTTTCTTCTAATGAGCTCAAGATGGAATACACAACACTCCAATCCTCCACCCCTTTATCAATGACTTAGATGATGGAATGGGGGGCATGCTTATCAAATTTCCAGATAACACCAAATTTGGAGGGGTACCCAATACCCCAAAGAACAGGATCAGAATACAAAATGACCTTAATGAATTAGCTAAAACTATGGTCCAGAACTATCAAAATGAATTTCAACAGGTAGAAATCCTAGGTATTAAACTTAGTCAGAAAAAAATTAAATGCATATACAGTGGTCCCCCGGGTTGCGAATCCCCCGGGGTACGAAAACCCCGGGGAATGAAAGAGCCGGGGCCGCAAAAACGGCCCCGGGATCTGAAACAAACCCCGGGATCCGAAACGGAAAAACTGTGCGTCCCCTTTAAATTTGCCGTGTGGTCCATCAAAGAAAGCAGTCCCCCGGGAAATGAAAATTTCTGGGTTACGAAAAGTAATCCGGAACGGATTACTTTCGTAACCCGGGGGAACCACTTTATAGAATGGGTGACAGCTGGCTTCACAACAGTACATGTAAAAGGGATCTAGAATTTTAGTGGACCACAGGCTGAAAAATGAATCATCATCATCATCATCATCATCATCATCATCATCTTTATTTCTAACCCGCTCCTCTGTAGGACACAATCAGAGGGGACAATCGGAGTGATGCAATAGCTAAGCAAACCAATGTAATTCTAGGTTGAATGAACAGAAGTATAGTGTTACTATAGAAATCTAGATCGAGATAAGTAATAGTACCACTCTATTCTGCTTGGGTCAGACCTCACCTGTAATACTGTGTCCAGTTCTAGGCACCACAATCCAAGAGGGATATTGACAAGCTGGAACATGCCCAGTGCAAGGGCATCAAAATGATGAAAGGTCTGGAAACCATGCCCTATGAGGAGCAGTTTAAGGAGCTGGATATGTTTAACCTGGGGAAAGAAAAGTAAAGAAATGACATGAAGGGATGTCATATTGAAGATGGAGCAAGCTTGTTTTCTGCTGTTCCAGAGAGTAGGACACAGAACAGTGGTTTCAAGCTACAGGAAAAGAGATTCCTCCTAAACATTAGGAAGAACCTTCTGACAGTAAAAAAATCTTTGACAGTGGAATACATTTCCTCAGAGTGTGGTTGAATCTCCTTCTCTGGAGGTTTTTAAACAGAGGCTAAATGGTCATGTGTCAGGGGTGCTTTGACTGTGTATTCCTGAATGGCAGGGGATTGGACTGGATGGCCTTTGTGGTCTCTTCCAAACCTATGATTCTATGGTTCTATCATGAACAGACGACACACAGCTGGGAAATATTTGGCCCTTGTGGTCTCTTCCAACCCTAAGATTATATTATTCATACTTACAACTCTGTGAGGTAGGCCAACCAAAGAAATAGTGACTGCCCAAAGGTTACTTAGTGAATTTCAAGGCAGAATGGGGAGCTTGAGCTTCCACTCCCAGTCAAACACTCTAACCACTACAGCTCACTGGTTGAAGGCCCACTCCCAACCACTGAGAATGTCACCCTATATTTCTTCATCCTTGAATTTTTAAAAAATATTTCAATACCTTCCTTGTGAAAAAATGGACGAGAACAGCCAAGTAGTGTAAAATGTGTCCGATGGCATTCTTTAAACAGGCCTAATTGCATGTGTCAGCATTGGTTCCATTTTAGTTTTGTCTATTCATTTGAAAGGTTGAAATAGATAACTAAAAGGAGAAGCCAGCACATTTAGAAGCCGCCAAGGAAAAAAATGAAATGGATTGAGGGGGGGGGGGTATTTCTGGGTAGCCAAGTCAAAAATTATGGCTGTGCAATGTTTTATTTGCATGTGGAGAGCACAAAGTATCCAGAGATTGGAGCTGAGAGGAGCAGCAGGATGCAGAAACCAAAAAAGTGTAAACACAGACAGACCTGAACTGCAAAAGTGGAATGGAGGAAATTCTTAAGGAGCTGGGAACTGAAACAGCATGAGCTGTGCTGCATCCTGATTTGGCTTTGGGGAATTAAAAATTAATCCTTTCTCGAGTCTCTGAGTGGAATTTCTGGTACTGTTTCAGTCATGCAGCCGCAACCAGTTTAGCACATGGAGCGAGCATCTACCGTGTCTTTGTTCAGGCCTGACTGATATATTTCTTCTTTTGACACGTTCTATTCCCTTATTCCCTTTACACATCACCTGCAGGATTAGATCTGTTTGCCAGCTTGTGCCAGAAGTATGATTTTAAGCGCTCATATCCTCCTCATAGGTAGTATATGTGTACATGAATACAAAGATGCTAGTCTTCTGCTGTTACAGGCAATCCCGGTTAGTTCTGTGCACAGCTAGAATGATCAATGCAATGTATTACTTACCCTGACCTCCATGGAGGAAATCTTTCTATAAGTTATAGCAGAGAGAAGGTGCCAACATTGGATTTGGCGTGCCATTGGTACACTCTCCATGATGAACAATCCATGTATTCCTCCAAGTCTAAGAAATAATTATTCAGCTCCTTGCAAGTAAGGAGGAAAAGGACATTCTTTCAAAACAAGGTACAAGACATTTTCTTGATCAACGGTTGCCTTGCTAGGCCCATCTCTATGGAGATTATCACATGGGGAGCGGGGGAAGGAAGCAAAAAAAAAAAAAAAGCAAAATCCCATGATAATTGTGCAAGTGCATGTCAGATTTTCAGATGACATTACACTCAATCAGGCCTTATCCTGGGAAGAGCCAGGAATTAAAAAGGAATCAATTGTTCATGTGATATCATGTGAATAGCCTTCTCAAAATTGTGATTGAAGCATGATTGGCAGAGTGTGAAAATTAATCGTGCTTCAGTCATAGTATTGGCAAAGAAACCTGGGCATTTTAAAGAGGCAGCACTGGCCAGGGATCTTTGAAAATTGAAGTGGCTGTGGGTAGCACCCAGGGGCAGCAGCCAGCAGCCTGGTGGTGCAGTGGTTAAATGCCATAAGGCTGCAAGTTCAGTATCATCCAGGGCTCAAGACTGATTCAGGCTTGCATCATTCTGAGGTTGCTGAAATGAGTACCCAGCTTGTTGGTGGCAATTAGCTACAGTTGTAAACCATTTAAAGACTGCTTAGGTGGTATAAAGCGGTATTTAAATGAAGCTGCTATTGCTAATGCTATGTAAAAGTGAAAGAGAACTGGCTGGGGAACTTTCACTAAAGGGGCTGTGGCTGTGAACTGCAGCCAGGGACATTTAATTTTTAAAGGGATCGCTCATTTTTGAAGCGGCTGCCAGGGGTATTTCAATTTAAAGGACTGCAGGAAGGAGCCCAGCAAATTCAAAATTTAAACACATGTGCATAGCTACCAGTTCCCGAATAATATTGATTCATTCCCTGGTATTCATGAAAACCAATTGCAGTTTCATGCAAGAGCAATACAATGTGAAAATCTTGAGCATTATAGCGCTACTGTTTCCTTTTCTTTTCACTAGCCATTTTCACAAAGTCGGGAGTGTTCTGACTTTGAAAAATGGCTGCCAAAGTGAGGTCAGGGACCAGTATTGGAGCCGGACTGTACCTGAATGGTGGTTTTGGCAAGAAAAGCCATCTGATAACAGTAGGGTACAGCCTGAATGAAGCTTGAATTTCGCAGCGGTAAGACATTTTTTCAGTGGAGTTATAATCCTCATGGCTGAATTAACACAGATTCCAACCCCAGTCCTAAGACCTAACCACTCATTGTCCTAATCCTGGATGGATAACTTTCAGTTTTAGATTTCTTAGACTCTGAAGCAATTGCAGTCTCGAATTCTTTCCATTCTAAATGTGACGAAATTTACAAATAATCTTGTAAATTCTTATCAAAACTTAACTTAAGATGCATTTTCACCCATCCCTATTCATTACTAGTTTGTTCCTAAGGCATCTGGTTAGATAAAATGCTTGTGCACATAGTTTTAAACCTGTTTTAAGTTGTTAATGTGTTTAATATATTTTTAGTGTGTTTAGATCATTTTTATGGTTTGGCATCCTGCACTGCAGTTATAGATTTGTAACCTATAGTTGTTGTGAATTCTCATCAAGTCAGCTTTGATCTATGGCAACTTCATGAATGAAAGACCTCTAGGGCCATGTCTGCACAGGTCAAATAAACCAGTCTTCCCTGCCCCACCCTCTGTCCTCTTAGTAGGGAGTCCACACAATGCAGGTCCCAATCCCTGAGCCTGGTGTGAAGAGTCCAGTTGCTGCCCTCCTTCCTCCCTGTAACAGAAACCCTTGTATCCTCTTCTACTCCCTTCTCATCATTCAAAACCAGGAGTGGGAATCTTTGACTCTACAGATGTTTCCAGTTCCAGCTCCCAGAATCTCTTACCATTGGTTATGCTGACTGATGGTAGCTGTAAGCCACAATATCTGGAGAGCGAAGGTTCTCTACACCTGTTCTAAATACTCTTCCCCTCCCCCTTCCAATGCTCCCCAAGTTTCCACCCTAACAGATCTCTAACTGTGGCTTTCCTTCTCCATCCGCATTCAAGTAATATTTGTTTCCTTTAGCACCAGTCACTCCATCAGTCAATACACTTACGGTCCACTTTCTCCTGTCATGGTACCCAGACAAAAGTGCATGAGGTTCCCAAGGCAGTTTCCTGTTCAGACACTGATCCCAATCTAGATCTGTTTTGCCTCAGGAAACTGATATCATATGCCCTGAGGCCATATGTATCTACCCACTGACCAAATACAAGTCTCTTCTTTCTCTGTCTCCTCTTACTGGCTAGAATTTAGTTATCATATTTTTCAGGTTTAGGTCTGGGATGGATGAAGGAGCATGCTTCCAAAATGATATCAGAAATGCATCTCAAAGGCTACATCTGCACTGCAGAATTAATGTGGTTTGACACCACTTTAACTGCCATGGCTCACTGCTATGAATTCTGGGATTCATAGTTTCTTGTGGCACCAGAGCTCTTTAACACAGAAGCTGAATATCTCACAAAACTGCAAATCCCAATATTCCATAGCATTGAGCCACAGCAATTACAGTGGTGTCAAATTGCATTATTTCTACAGTGCAGATGCAGCCAGAGTAGATACTTTTGGACAGTGTGACCCTTTATCTCCCTTTACAAAGTTGCAATACAAAAGAAGTGAAGGCATCCTTACAAGCATAATATACAGTAATATGGTTATAATTTCAGTATTACGGAAATAAATACAAGTAATAGTTATTTGTAACTTGTTAATTCCAAAGTGGTATAGGTATTCCTGAACTATGAAGCTGGGGAATAATTATTAGAATGTATTGGCAACAAGAGACACAGTGAGTAACAGGTTAAAAATATAATTAGCAGGCAAGCATGAAGGAAAGAAAGAACTTATTCTGTCTTTGCTGACTTGATTCAGGAAAAATATAGTCTCAGTTATCTTCACAGTGCCAAAATTCCAGCTGCTGCACATATGCTTCTGTCTAGTAAGGTTTACTGCTCCCTCTTCCCTGTCTAAACTTGATACAGGCCTTGCTCTAATGCTCCCTTATTGCCCTTCTTACATTACCTATAATCCTTGAGGACCTCTGCTATAGTATAATTCCTTGTATTGCTATGGCACCTCCTAGCCTCAGAGTACAGGACTGCTCACATCCTATCATAGGGGTGGATCTTACAGCAGCCCAGAACTCCTGCAATGTTGTGTGGAGGAAACAAAAATAAGATGCAAAACAATAAGAAGTTCCCGCAGGGGCTACTGAAAACAAACCTCACTTCAGCAATGTAGATGTAGAAATCAAGTCACCTTCCAAACATCCCTTCTCTCTTTTCTCTGTTCGCTTCCATTAGCTGATCCACATTGTCAAAGCAAACCACAGCAACCATCTGTGTTCTTTGATGTTCTTGCCATACAGGAAAGAATATGACATGGGGGCATGTACCCAAAGCATGTTGCTATGCACAAGAATCTGCTAATCTAAGCCATTCGTTGCTTACACAGATTTAGTCATTTATACAGGATTAGCAAAAGGGCTCAACCCCCTCCCTCTGATTCCCTGTGGTTATTCCCAAAATATGAAAAGTTGTAAGGCTTGCTCAAAGTGGTGTTCATTTGAGAGAGAGGCAGGAAGTCAGAAAGGACAAGCCCGAAACCTGAATCAAGGTATTCTGCCAACTCAGAAAAACAAAATGGCAGCCTTCTAAAGTTCCACATGCAGAAATTCTCTGGGTTGGTAGCTGAATTCGATACCCAGGTCAGGCAAATATTCCTTACAGACCTAGGGGTGGGAGAGTAGCTTTGGGGCACAGAGAGAAGCTTTATTGCACATGGAAGTCTGCCATTTCACCCACCTACTACCCACCTCCAGCATCTGCCTCTTGAAGTAGGCATCTTGCTGTGCCAACCTTTTCTGAGTTTCCTTAGGTTTGGTTTCTCTGTGACAAAATCTATTGACCAGGAAGATCCATGAGAGCTAAACCTTACTGCACTTCTGAATAGCTTTTAGACAAGCTTGCATGGATTAACCTGTATGTCTTGCATTTTTAAAGATAATTGTTATACAGGTATCCATTGGGCTTTGGTTCCAGGACCCCCTATGGATACAAAAATCCATGATGTTCAAGTCCCATTAAATACAGTGGCGTAAACCTTATATAAAATGGCAAAATCAAGGTTTGCTTTTGAGAATTTATACATTTTGTTAAAAAAAAAAAAATTCCAAGTTGTGGATGCTTGAATCCATGGATAAAGAATCTGTGGATATGCATAATGGACTGTTGTGTCTTCCAAGTTATTTATGAGAATCTTTCTAAATGTCCCCTTCCCTTCTTTAACTGAAAAATCCTGTACTGTATGTTAATAATGGAATTGAAATTAAGCCTCGTGCAAATAGGAACAAAACATCAACATTTCTGAAGAATGCTATCTCCTGTTAACATTTTATCCTCCTCTCAGCAACCTTTGTCCCATTCAGTGAACTGCCTGCCAGATTGTTCTTTTCAGAAGTTGACAATTCCCTTTGCACTGTGTAAATAATCTCTCTCACTTCTGATTGCAGGAATGTTCTTTCCCTTTTATCCCAAGAATAAATTGTTTAAAGCAGAACTGGTATCTTCTTTCATTTTTCTACCTGAGCTGCAGGAAGTTGTTCAAAGAAGCCAAGGAAATGTATTAACCACCTTAAGCTCTGAAACAAAACAAAAACGTAGTTTTGCCACAGTAATATCCTCTGCATACACAGCTGTGCCAACAGGGATCCAATTCAGACAATATTCTGGGCAGCTTTTGTGCATCATTCCCTCCTATGGAGATTGCTGATGTTCTGATGTCCGGATTCCCCACTTTATCGAAGATATGCTTACTGTACTTGGTTGAGTTCTTCTTTAATAAGTTATTGGCACCTTTGGAATTATTTACAAGATAAATACACCTCTCTCTCAATAGGTGTGTGTTCACACTTCAGTTTGTTATTTTTATGACTTATGGAGACCCTGTTCTAGAGTTTTCTTGAAAGCATTTATTCAGAGGTTTGTCATTTGCCTTCCACTAAGGCAGAGGGAGTGTGACTTGCCTAAGATCACTCAGTGGCTTTCCATGACTGAGCTGAGATTCAGATCCTGGTCTCTTGCAGTCTTGCTCCTAGTCCAACACTCTAACCACTACACCACACTGGCACTATAGGAAACAAGTCTTCTCTGTGGATTTTTGTATTTATATAAACTGGCCTGAAATTGAAGCCTGTTCTATTTATTTATTGCTGCCAATATCCTACATTGCCTGCTTATGAGTGTATAAATAGGTAACGTCTTAACTCCTTGAATCTATCTTAACAGCAAGTGGCCTCATCAGGCAAAGTGTCTATTCTGACCTGGTGGTGACATTTCCAGCCCCCTCCCACCAATGACTGAGGCTGCAAGAATCAGACTTCTCTCACAGTTCCTCATCACAGCCTCACTTGTTGGTGGGAAAGGGCTGGAAACATCCTCCTCCTTGTACCCCAATTGCCAGCTGAACAGACCTCCTTCTCTCAATGCAGCTGCTATTAAGGTGGTTTGGGGGGCATTTACCACAGTGCCACAACTGTGACTATATAGTGTTTGTTTGTTTGTTTGTTTACAGTATTTCTAACCCACTCTTCTCGACCCCTGAGGGGGGACTCAGAGCAGCTTACAAGGCAATCATTAGATGTCGGCAGTATACAATTTAAAACATAAATACAGCAAGTTAAAACAAGCACAATCAACAATAATTAACAATCAAACAGTTTAAAATCTCAATATATCATCCTTCCATATCCCAAAGCGGTAATCCGTGTTCTTATGACCGTGTTCTAATGTTACTGAATAGGTAGCAGTTACCGATCCGTAAGTGTAGTTTACAAATCTGTAACTACAATTCAAAATGCCAGCATACATTTATAATTCTCCATTCCTCAAAGGAGTTGAAGGTACCTATAGGGTAGCTGAGGCTGAAAGGAAGTGACTGGTGACGGAGCTTCGGAGCTGAGTGGGAATTTGAACCTTCATCTTATTTAAAACTTTCTTAACCACAGCACCATATTTCACCAGGATACAGCCATTTCTAACCATGTGGTCATCTCTAACCCTGTGACAAAGAGAGAGGGTATGGTATGGTACAGCAAAGATGAAGGATGATGCCACACCGCAGAATTAATGCAGTTTGACAGAGCTTTAACTGTCAGGACTCCATCCTATGGTATCCTGGGGTTTGTAGTTTGTTGTGTCATCAGAGCTTCTTAACAGAGAAAGCAAAACAGCTCACAAAACTACAGATCACAGAATTCTATAGCATTGAGCCATTGCAGTTAAGTAGTGTCAAACAGCATTAATTCTGCATGCAGATGCAGACTAAGATGTAAGACGTTACCCCAGTTCAAATATTGCTTCTGACATGAACTAGCATGTTCATGAACAATCATGAACACTCATGAACTGGAACTCAGAACATCACTCACCCACCAGTGGGCCACACTACCATGACTAATTTCTGTGACCATAAATGAGGCTTCTAGTATGTGGTGCACATGCACTTGATGTTTCAAGGGCAAAGGTAAGTGCAAAACTGTGTCTCATCCTGGAACCTTTCTCAGCATCCCCCTAGTAAGAGGGAGGTGGGTTCCCCCTAAAAAATTGTGTAGGGGGCTTTAGGTGCCCAAAGTCCATAAAGGATCCTTCCAATGGCCTCCTGTAGTGGCATGAAGTCCACGGTTCTCACGGTTCCTATCTCTACTCAAAGTAGGAAGCCACACCCTCATCTCCCATCATATTCAACGGGATAATGACCCTATTGATATACTGCTTAGACTCACTGAAAGAACTGAACAGCTGATTACTGTTTCAGGTATTCTTAAGCATACAATAGTGCAAAGTATTGTTATCTGATGACTTCAACATTTCTAGATGACAGTATAACTTGCAATTGCTCAGTTTGGAAAAAAAACTTTGGGGGCACTACTGCCAAACAATCCTGGGATAGATAGATTGAAGCTGATTCCACTTTTCAGTTCCTTGTACAGTTGGCCCTCCATATCCACAGATGTTTTATCCATGAATTCAACCATCCACAGCTTGAAAATATTTTTTAAAAAAAATATAAATTCCAAAAAGCAAAGCTTTATTTTGCAATTTTATATAAAAAGGGACACCCTTTTACTATGTCATTGTATTTAATAGGACTTGAGCATCCACGGATTTTGGCATCCACATTGAAACCAAACCCCAGCAGATACCAGGAGCCCACTGTAGACTGAAAGTGATTTGGCATTTCACTAACTTGGATCATCTATCAAATCAGTTCAGAAAGACCATGGTTTTTTTCTGTAGGTTCTGTACTACTAACTCTGTTTAAACTATCTTGGGTTTCTGCCCCAGCCCCTGCCCCCATTATGTATAGGTGATTAACTTTGTAGATACACTTTTTATTTCCCTTCAGTTAAACGTGTTTAGATTTTAAGTTCTGTAGACTGGCATGGACAGACTTCAAACATGTGGGTTTACTGCTTCTTCCAGAACTTCAAGATCCAAGACCATGTGAGATGGTGACACAAAGAAGCTTCTATGCAAATTTGGGAGCATATTTGAACAAGCACTCAGCTCAATTCTGCCCCCGCAATTAACCTCAGTCCTTTCACATAAATCCTGGTTCCCACCAAAGCTTTTTAAGCCAACTGGGAAGTGGGTCTTTTTGTTAGTGCTTATGTTCAAAGCATGAAAAATTACTTTATTGAACTACAAGTCTGACAATCTTATAACCAGTCACAGTGGATTCTAAGGTCCAAAGATGTAAGTTTTCCAAACTTTGCTTTTGTTAAACCACTGGGAATTTTTAAAAATGCCGCTAATCATTTTGAGATTTACCAGTAGATTCCAGTTTAGCTTCTGCTCACTGCTGCAGTAAAGCCCTTGGAATGGTTTTGATAAAGCAGTCAATACAAGAATAAGGCAAATCACATCATTATGATGAACCACACTGGTGTTTATAAAAGAGTATCATTTCAGTTCTTGTCACTCAGTCACTGACTCTAAAAAAAGTCCCACTGTTTCCCACAATAAGTACACTGAGGAAATAAACTTTGTATTTAAAACCAAAATGTAGCTGGAGTGGAAAAAGAATCACTATGGCAAAAGGTTTTCCATTTTATTTTATTTTATTTTATTTGCAAAAATAAACAATTTAAGAACAAAAGTACAAAAGATTCTTGAATGTACAAACTAGAAAACAGCATGACATTTGTCACTTTTAACATTTCCTTGATTGCTTTCACTGAAAGCATATTATCTAGACACACTTTGCCTCTGAAAAGGTTTTGCTATTTCTATTTGCATTATTAAGGCTTGGGTTCACTTGTTGTTGTTAAAATCATTTGTTCTTAAAGCTAGTAATTAGTACCACCAGAACTCCATAGAATCACTAACAAAAAAGTATCTTTTGTGTTAGGATACTCCTGAAAAATTGTACTATTCATTATTGTTATCTGTTAGCTGCTCTGCCAATGGATCAGGAATACATTGTTAAAATGGCCAGTCTTAGTCTGACGTATGGCAATCACATGAAGAGCATGCTTTTCCCCAAGCGTTACAAACATAATAACATGCAGAAGTCATTTTAGCATGAATTGTCCACATTGCTTCCTCTAGGACTGCATCCACACTGCAGAAATAATCCAGTTTGACACTCTTTTAACTGCCATGGCTCAATGCTATGGCATTCTGGGAATTGTAGTTTGTTGTCACTCTGTGCCAGAGAAGGCTAAATGTCTCACAAAAATAAAATCCACAGAACTCCATAGCATTGAGCCACAGCAATTAAAGGGGTGTCGAACTAGAATAAATCTTAGTGACTTAGATGATATTCAACATTACAAAATGAAAGGAGGCTAAACAAATGAATCATGTCTAATTTAACAATGATCGTTACATTTATGATGAATATATCCGGTTCCATGAGGAGGGACTTCTGGCAAGGGATGGGCTTCATCTCACGCCAGTTGGCAAAAACATTTTTGCCAACAGTCTGAAGAACCTGATCAGGAGGGCTTTAAACTGAGTTATGTGGGGGAGGGAGACAGCATTCTGGAAGGCAAAAGGGATGGAGAGAATAGTCAAAGTGGCATAGAGGGAACAAGGCAAACAGTGGAAGGACCCAAGAGCAGGAGGCAAAAAACCATGCAAAAGCAGCAAGTAAAGAGGACACATGGTCTTAGATGTCTCTACACTAATGCACAAAGTATGGGAAATAAGCAGGATGAACTTGAACTCCTAGCACAACAAGGGAAATATGATATAATAGGCATCACTGAAACCTGGTGGGATGAGTCTCATGATTGGAATGTAGAAATAGAGGGATATAACCCTTTTAAGAGAAACAGGCCAAACAGGAAAGGAGGAGGAATAGCATTATATGTCAGGGATATTTACACCAGTGAAGAGATCGAGGAAGTCAATACTGTAAGTCAGGTGGAGAGCATCTGGATAAAAATTAAAGGAGAGGGAAATAACAGGGATGTTACTGTGGGAGTCTACTACAGACCCCCAACTCAGGCAGAGGAATTGGATGATACCTTTCTAGAACAGATGAGCACACACTCAGAAAGGAGAGATGTAGTAGTGATGGGGGACTTCAACTATCCTGATATTTGCTGGAAGTCAAATTCAGCCAAATCCTCAAGGTCTAGCAAATTCCTCACTTGCCTGGAAGACAATTTCATTGTCCAAAAGGTGGAAGAAGCAACAAGGGGATCAGCCATCTTAGATCTTATCTTAACCAACAGGGAAGACCTAGTTGATGGGGTGCAAGTGGTGGGATCCTTAGGTGGAAGTGACCATGTCCTCCTGGAGTTTGCTATACAGTGGAAGCATGAAGCTAGGCATAGTCAGACACGAATTCTAGACTTTAGGAGAGCTGATTTCAATAAACTTAGAGAAATACTGGGGGTGATCCCATGGTCAAGAATACTAAAAGAGAAGGGAGTTCAAGATGGATGGGAGTTCCTCAAAAGGGAGATATTGAAAGCACAATTTCAGACAGTTCCAATGAGGAAGAAAAATGGGAGATGTCTCAAGAAACCGGTATGGATGACTAAGGAACTTACAACTGAGCTAAGTTTTAAACGGAACATGTATAAAAAATGGAAAAATGGGGATATCACCAAAGAGGAATTCAAACAAATAGCCAGGGATAAAGTCAGAAAAGCTAAAGCGCAAAATGAACTCAGGCTTGCTAGAGAGGTTAAGAACAATAAAAAGGGCTTTTTTGGATATGTCCGCAGCAAAAGGAAGAAGAAGGAAATGGTAGGACCACTGCATGCAGAAGATGGCAAAATACTAACAGGGAACAGAGAAAAGGCAGAATTACTCAACACCTTCTTTGCTTCAGTCTTCTCAGAAAAGGCAAAAGGTGCTCAACCTGAGGACAGTGAAGAAGGGGACAGAGTGGGGGAATTTGAGCACAGAATAAGTAAAGAGACAGTACAGGAATACCTGGTTAATCTAAATGAATACAAATCTCCAGGACCAGATGAACTACATCCAAGGGTATTAAAAGAACTGGCAAAGGTAATATCGGAGCCATTGGCAATAATCTTTGAGAACTCCTGGAGAACAGGAGAAGTCCCAGCAGACTGGAGGAGGGCAAACGTTGTCCCCATCTTCAAAAAGGGAAAAAAAGAGGATCCCAACAATTATCGTCCAGTTAGTCTGACATCAATACCAGGAAAGATTCTAGAGCAGATCATTAAGCAGAGAGTCTGTGAACATTTAGAAGCCAATGCCATAATCACAAAAAGCCAACATGGGTTTCAGAAAAAGAAGTCATGCCAAACGAACCTGATCTCTTTTTTTGATAAAATTACCAGCTTGGTAGATGAAGGGAATGCTGTGGATATAGTTTACCTCGATTTCAGTAAGGCCTTTGACAAGGTTCCCCATGACATTCTTGCAAACAAGCTTGCAAAATGTGGGATAGACAAGTTAACTGTTACATGGATTTGTAATTGGTTGACTGGCCGAACTCAAAGGGTGCTCAACAATGGCTCCTTTTCATCCTGGAGAGAAGTGACCAGTGGGGTCCCACAGGGTTCTGTACTGGGCCCAGTGCTATTCAACATCTTTATTAATGATTTGGATGACAAAATTGGGGGCATACTTATCAAATTTGCAGATGACACTAAACTAGGAGGAGTAGCTAATACCCCAGAGGACAGGATCAAAATTCAAAATGACCTGAATATACTAGAAAGCTGGGCCAATGCTAACAAGATGAAATTCAACACAGAGAAATGTAAGGTTCTGCACTTAGGGCGGAAAAATGAAATGCACAGATATAAAATGGGGGACACCTGGCTGAATGAGACCACATGTGAAAGGGATCTAGGAGTCCAAGTAGACCATAAGCTGAACATGAGTCAACAGTGCGATGCAGCAGCTAAAAAGGCCAATGCAATTTTAGGCTGCATCAATAGAAGTATAGTGTCTAGATCAAGGGAAGTAATGGTGCCACTCTATTCTGCTTTGGTCAGGCCCCACCTGGAATACTGTGTCCAGTTCTGGGCACCACAATTCAAAAAGGATGTGGAGAAACTGGAGCGGGTCCAAAGGAGGGCAACTAAGATGGTGAAGGGTCTGGAAACCATGCCCTATGAAGAACGCCTTAGGGAACTGGGGATGTTCAGCCTGGAGAAGAGAAGGTTAAGAGGTGATATGATAGCCCTGTTTAAATATTTGAAGGGATGTCATATTGAGGAGGGAGCAAGCTTGTTTTCTGCTGCTGCAGAGACTAGGACGCGGAACAATGGATATAAATTGCAGGAAAAGAGATTCCACCTCAACATTAGGAGGAACTTCCTGACAGTAAGGGCTGTTCGACAGTGGAACACACTCCCTCGGAGCGTAGTGGAGTCTCCTTCCTTGGAGGTCTTTAAGCAGAGGCTGGATGGCCATCTGTCAGGGACGCTTTGATTTGGAGGTCCTGCATGGCAGGGGGTTGGACTAGATGGCCCTTGTGGTCTCTTCCAACTCAATGATTCTATGATTCTATGATATATTTTTTAAAAAATCCTGCATTTTCTTTCTTTCACTCTTGCATTCCATTCTATAGTGACCAAGAAATGGAACCAAGAAAAGCTGTGTGGATAGATAAAAGTTCAACTGTCATTGGTTCCCATCACACAGCCTACACATACTAGGGTTGCAACATTTAATTGATTAATCAGTCTGGCTGATTAAAAACATTGTAAACCTATTAAAAGTGTGTTCTTGATTAGCTGGACAAAATCTGTATTAAATAATTTATTAGATATACTTCTAAAAACTGCAAAGCAATGACAGGACCCAAAAATCCAGGGATCAATTTCCTGCCCTTGAAACCCACATGGTTCCATCCAATGGGAAGGAAATCTATCTGGAGATAGACAGAAATCAAGCACCACTTTTGAAAAATGGCTTTAACAATAGATGCAGCTTGTTTAAAAGGAGAATCACAGAACCTGGAAAAATTTCCTTTCTCCTCCACTTCCTTCTCCTCCTCTTTTTCAAATGGTTTTTGTTTCTGTCTGGAGGGTACCAGAGTGTCCAAAAGGGGCTAGGACCATAAAAACAGCCTTGGGAAGCCACATGGGCATGCAGGATTCATACTGTTGATCTAAAGAGATCCCTTACAGCCCTGTATAACCATTACATCTAATTCCCTCTAGAATAAAAAACAGTGAGAGAGAAATGCCTTCTCTAACTTGAATAAGATGGCAACAATGGTGATGATGATAATTATGATGACTACAACCCATGTTGTGTACCTTCAAAGTACTGTATGCTATTTTTAAAAAACTCTATATTTTTCATTGAAAGAAATGTATGCTGATTCATCAACTGAGACTGATAGAACTGAATAAGGTTTTTTAATTGGTGACAAACCCAGGAAATATTATTTTGAGTTTAAAGTGTACATCTAGACCATGTTCCTATCCTATGTACTCCCTCTACTCCTTGTTTCTTTTTTCCCCTCTCTTTTTTGTTTTTACTTCAGAATCTTACTTTAAGAATGCGAATGAAATTCTTTTTTAAAAACATTTTATCTTGACCCAAGGGCCACCATAATATTTGGTCTTGTGTATTTGGTACAAGGAACAGAAGCAATGATTGTCTTCCAGAAGTTTTGATTTTTAGCTTTGGAACACACAAAGATTAATGTTACTGCAGTGATTGTACTTGCTTACATAAATATCTGAACAGAAGGTCCTAAACATCTTAAGGAAAGGGAGAATTTCCAAGCAACCACTATGCAAAATTTTACATAGCTTGTGTAACCCTAGTGGGAAAAGCACACTTGGGGTGCCTGTTGTTTTCAAACAACTTTTGGCAAGCCTCAAAGTGTATCACATTTTGGATTTTATTCTGCTTCTTACAAAAAAGTCACATTTTAAAAATGTTATCCTATTGCACATTTGTCCTGGTCATGCATGTATATTCTTTAAAGTTTGGTTCCACACTCTGTAGATTAGAATAAGCATTAGTGCAATTCCCTCTCCATCCTTAGCTTCTTTGCATGCAACTGCAGTCTACATTTACATGCAAATCTCTGTCATTTTTTATATTAGTTGGTTCCAGTCCTATGCACACTTACTAGGGAGAAAACGTAGGAGTTACTTCGGAGTAAATTTGCACAAAATTAGACTCAAATTGGCTTTCAGTCTGTCACTTTCACATATGTTGTCTTGTCACGATCAGACACAATGGAAGTGGATCCCATCTTGAAGTAGACAAGCTGGCGACCTTGGTGGTGGGGGAAAAAAATAACAATTTTTAAAAAAATAAGTAGAGGGAAGGTGAAAAACCTTTTGTGCCTTGAAATCATCTTCTCCTAAAGACAATTTGCACTCTAAAACTGGTCATTTACTGGAAATGGCATAAAATCTATGAAATTCATAAGGTCACCATAAGTTGACAGGTAACTCGAGTGCACATGCATATATGTGTACATTCACAAGCACAAACTATTCAGGTTGGAAGGGAGATGATCCAGAGGACTACATTGGGATGTTGTAAGTAAAATATTACTACTGATTACAATCTCTTTTGGATGGGGAAGGAAATAAATAATGCAATCATATAACAAAGCAATCATACATATCATTGCCATTTTGAGTTTCAAAATACTACATGTGAAGTGTGACACTCCACAATGCACAGACCTTGTTATGAATTTACAGTTTCCTACACTAAAACCAATGCTGATATTAATGAAATACTTAAAACTCACTAAAGCCCACTGTAGCCCAATCTAAACCAACAACAGCATAACACCAGTAATAAAGAAATGAGGGTTGTTGCTGATGGTAATAATGGCCTCAATCTTCTCTGAAGATGCCAGCCACAGATGCTGGCGAAAGGTCAGAAAGGAACTCTTCCAGAACATGGCCACATAGCCTGAAAGCTCCACAAAAAACTATGGCCTAAATCCATTATCCAATGTCAACTAAGATGACCAGGCATTCTCTCAACTGTAGTGAGAAGGGAAAATTCATTATTTTGTGGCTCTGATGAAAGTAGTCCCATTAGCAGAATGGCTCCAATGAATCCTGAACAATTAGTCCTCATACTGAGTGCACCCCAGCCCCTATATGCCCTTGTAGCATACTGAATTACTTTTCCCATGCTTGGATTCCAAACTTTGTATTTCCTTGCCCTGACAGCAACCTTGAGTAATGACGAGCAGAAACTACACTGGTAAGTGTGCTTAAATAGACGTGAGGTTGAGAAATTAAAAGCAAGATCTCTCTTTTTTTAATGGTACCCATGTTGTGTGTCTGCAAGATGCAGTATGAAGCAACAAGTCAAGCTTTCCAACAAAATTTCATCTCTGCTGTGACAAGATGGAATCCATCCACCCCTTCCCAGAGTTAAAGATTCACTTACAAATGAGAATGAAAGGTCACATTCTCAAATCTTAGCTTTGAACTTCACATAAGAAAAATTAAGATACTATCCAAGTTGAATTGTGACAGGTTTGTGGCAAGCTTTCCACAACTGCACTTCACTAGAGCCACTGGTCAAGACAATGTAGCATGTAGACTGCAAGGAGACTCTAGTCCATTTTGCTACCCCACCCTGCTCCAGCTCCCTCAAGCGCCCAGACTCTTCCACACTGTTAAAACAAATTTTGAGCAAAGAAATCATCCATAAAATGACCCAAACACTACAACCCCTAATTCCAAATTTGCTCTAGGTGTAGAAAATCAGCCCCAAACTGGCCAAAAATCTTAGAGAAGCAAACTTTCAAGGTCCAATTTTGGGCTCAATCCACTGTGGCCTGACTTCATAATTGAAATTATTGGTTTATATTGGGTTAATTTCTTGTAAATTGTTGTCCTGGGCATGATCACTCTCTCTCTGGCTTTTCTTCACTAACGAAGATTCAGGAAGGACTTATCCCACGCTTACTACAAGCGCGTTGATGACTAAAAAGGCCGATCCGAGATAAACAAGTCCGGTTACAGAAAGCACAGCAGAAAGTCTCTTTGGGTGATGTTTCCAAATTGTGGTTCTTTCTGCATTCTCATTTCTCTTCGAGACTCGTTTGGCTGAGTTCTCGAAAGAGGCTGCAGCATTGTGGATAGTGCATCTCCATGCCCTTGATGTGAGGTCGGGGCAGACCACCATTGGTGATCAATTTGGCCAAGCTTGATGTGTTGTTTCAGGGAGTCCTTGTATCTCTTCTTTGGGGTGCCCCTCTTACGCTGGCCCATGGCGAGTTCACTGTAGAGTACTATTTTTGGGAGGCGGTGGTCCTCCATCTTGGAAACATGCCTTTCCAGCACAGCTGCATTTTCAATAGCATGGCCTCAATGCTGGTGATCCCTGATTGCTCCAGGACAGCAACATTCGTCACATAGTCAGTCCAGTGTATGTTTAGGATTGTGCGTAGACAGTTCTGATGAAAGCATTTGAGGAGTCATAGATGTTGGCGATAGGTGACCCATGTTTCAACCCATAGAGAATGGACAGTACAATGGGTCTGTACACACTGATTTTTGTGTTTCACCTCAGGTGTTCATTACTCTAGAATCTTTTGTGAAGCCTTCCAAATGCACTATATGCCTTTGCTAATCTGTGATCAATCTCTTTATCAATCTTGGCATTTGAGGATATGATACTTCCCAGGTAGGTGAACTGCTGGACGAACTTAAGTACAAATTTGCCTATGGTGATGTGCGGGTGATAATGCTCTTCTTGTGGTGCAGGCTGATAGAGAACTTCCGTTTTCTTCAGGCTGACTTCCAGCCCAAACAGTTCTGCAGCTGTTGCAAAGGAGGATGTTAGGCACTGCAGAGCTGCTTCTGTGTGGGTAACAAGGGCAGCATCGTCAGCAAAAAGCAGCTCACGGACTAGATAGTTTAGAGTCTTCGTGCGAGCCTTCAGACGGCTTAAGTTAAACAAGCTACCATCAGTACGGTAACATATATAGATGACGTCTTCTTCTTCGAGATCTGCTGTAGCCCTTTGGAGCATCATGCTGAAGCAGATTGTAAACAGAGTTGGAGCAAGAACCCAACCTTGTTTCACACCATTAGTTATTAGAAAAGGCTCTGAGAGAGCATCGCCATATCTGACATGTCCTTGCTGGCCCTCATGTAGCAAGATAATCTTTTTGAGGAATTTGGGTGGACATCCTAGTCATTCCAGGATCTGCCACAGACCTTTTCTACTCACAGTGTCGAAGGCTTTGGTACATAGGGCAGCATCGTCAGCAAAAAGCAGCTCAAGGACTACATAATTTAGAGTCTTCGTGCGAGCCTTCAGATGGCTAAGTTAAACTAGCTACCATCAGTACAGTAACGTATATACATGCCGTCTTCTTCTTCGAGATCTGCTGTAGCCCTTTGTTCTGCTCTCTATATTTCTCTTGTAGTTGTCTAAGAGCAAATACCATATCTGTAGTGCTCCTATTAGCTCTGAAGCCACATTGGCTTTCAGGGAGAAGTTCTTCTGCAATAGCAGGAACTAGTCTGTTTAGGAGTATCCTTGCAAGGATTTTTCCAGCAATGGAGAGCAGTATTATACCTTGATACTTGAGCAATGAGATTTTGCTCCTTTTTTCTTATACAGGGTAATGATAACTGCATCTCAGAGATCTGATGGCAGTTCACCTTTTTCCCAGCAACTCACAAGGAGCTCATGGAATTTAGCATGGAGTACATGACCTCCGTGTTTCCAAGCTTCAGGTGGTATTCCATCAATCCCAGCTGCCTAACCATTTTTCATCTGCTGTATGGCCTCAATGGTTTCTTCCAAAGTGGGAGCCACATCCAGTTCATTTTTCATTGGCTGTTGTATCATATGTTGGATAGCTGAGCCTTGGACTACTCGGTTGGCACTGAAGAGACTTTGGAAATGTTCAGCCCATCAATTCAGGATGGAGGCTTTGTCTGTGATTAGTGTTTGACCATCCATACTATATAAGGAGCTTTGGACCTGATAAGTAGGTCCAAACACTGCTTTAAGAGCTTCGTAGAATCCTCTGCAATCACCCAGATCTGCACAACGTTGTGTCTTTTCTTCTAAATTGATCCACCACTTGTTCTGAATGTCTCGGAGTTTTTGTTGGAGTTTACTACATGCGAGATGGAAGGCTGCTTTTCTTACATGGCAAGATGGCTGAGCGAAGTGTGCCTGATGAGCAGTTCTCTTCTTTGCCAAAAGCTCCTGGATCTCTTGGTTGTTTTCATCAAACCAATCTTGGTTTTTCTTGTGGGAGAACCCGAGGGATTCTTACACAGACTGCAGGATACTGTTAATCTATAGGATGGTCTTCAAGTTTTGATTGCAGATTTGCCTGGAAGTTTTCTCTCATGGCAGCTTGTTGAAGATTGTTGACTTGGAGCCTCCTCTTTAAGATGCCACCCCTCTTAGGTCTGAGCTTAAGATGAAGATTTAGTTTGCATCTTACAAGGCAATGATCTGTTTGACATTCTGCACTGGGCATCACTCAAGTATGACGGACATCACAAATGTTTCTCTGGTGCACTAGAACATAGTCAATGAGGTGCCAGTGTTTGGATCGGGGATGCATCCAGGTTGTCTTCAAGCTATCTTTCTGCTGAAAGACAGTGTTTGTAATAGTCAGCTGCTGTTCTGCACAAAACTCTAGCAGGAGGCATCCGTTTCATTCAAGTTTCCAACACCATGCTTGCCTAGAACACCTTTCCAGGCTTTGAAGCTCTTTCCTACTCTGGCATTGAAGTCACCAAGGATAATGATTTTATTTTCTGCAGGGACTTTTTGTATGAGGTGGCGCAGGTCTCCGTAGAATTTGTCTTTCTCTACAGGGTCGGCTTGCATGGTTGGGGCATATGTACTGAAAAGAACAACATGTGGGAGGCGTAAGGAGATAATGCAATCAGAGTGACCTGTTGGCAAGGTTTCGAGTTTGGAGGCAATGGAGTTTTTAATCATAAAGCCTACTCCTGAGAGATGTGTTTCAGTTTTCAGTTTGCCAGAGTAGTACAGTGTATAGGCAGCACTGTGTTCTTTAAGGCTGCCTTCCTCATGGAGACGAACTTGCAGTGATGTCAATATTAAGTCATGATAGTTCATGGGCTATTAGAGCAGAAAGACACTCAGGACGTCCACTATCTGCAGAATCTTGCATGGTTCTGATGTTCCAGTCTGTTTGCACCTTTGGAGGTCGGTGTGTGCCTTTGTATTTTTGTTTTTGTTTGACCACATCAGAAGATGCCCATTGACTGCGGCTTGCCAACTGGGTAGATGGAGATGAGCTTTTGTTAGGCCACCTTTTCTAGGCCCCTCTCTGTATGGAGCAAGCAGTACTCTCCTTTAAAAAGGCTGCTTGGTCATTCAGTATGCTGCCGAAGAAGACTGTCATCTCCCGGTCAGTCTCGAGCAACCAAAGTCCTGAACCGCCTGCATGCAGGGTTGGGTCTGCAGCTTCCAATGCATCTTTCACCTGCCATTTTGTCCCTCACCTATCGCTACACAAGATTTTTTTTGGGGGGGGAGGGGTCAGATGTATCCTTGTGCAATGGATTTTTCTGGTGGAGTGCAGTGTGCACAGAAATGGCCTCACCTTTTAAACCAGAGGTTTGTCTGCTGGGACCAAGCAAGCAAGGACGGTGGCAGTGAGATCCTCGGGTCATAGGTTTGATTAGAGTTTCCTTCTCTTAGGTGGTTTACTTTACAGGGTTAGATGAGCACCATCTGCCCGGGTTTGGGATTGGAGTTTTCTCTCTCCTAGGATGGTTGCCATAAGGCTAAAAAGCCCATCCTTCCCTTTAATGCTCTTGGTCAGAACCTTCAGTTGAGACCTGACTGGCATGAGAGGCCCTACTGGTGGCTGTTTATGCCACCGCCAGCATAGCTCACAGCTTCATAAGGGTACGCAAGCTTCTCCCCCACGACAAGGGTGCGTCACTGGAGAGGGGGCATGATCAGAGTTAATAATAAATTAGGCTGCCATCAGCAACACATATGACCTCTGGGATATGTATAGCACAACTTTCCCTGAGGTTATTTGAGGCTGCCCTTATAGTAAGATTGCAGTTCTTAACATCTTCTGGTGCTTGCATATGATGCGAAAATGCTGTACTTGTCAAAGGAAGCTCTTGCTCACATTTCATCCAGCTGGAAGTAGTCTCCCAGCACACATACACACTAATCTCCACAGAACTCATCATGACTGATAAAGGCACTGGAATGCATTTGGCAGGATTACTTTGCAGCTGCTTGTCCTTCCTCTACCTTCTGCCGAAACTTCAACAGAAAAGAGAGTGGTCTCTCCAATGCCTATCACTCTCAACTGCCACCATCAGCAAGTTTATGTTCTTCTATGGACACTGACATGACAGATTTTTGCAGTCTGAGGCCATCATAAAAAGGCCCTGACCCAAGTGCAATCACATATCTGAATTTTGGCAGGAACTGTGGAACTGCTTCGATAGAGCCTTCCTGGTTGATCAGGCAGTACCAACGAAAATCCTTTTTATGTACACACAGAGAAAAATTCAGAGATAATTAATGATTTGTATCTGTGTATATCCTAAACATACACATTAGTATACTATGAATATACATATATAAATAGGAAATCAATTACTGTAATATCTATATAGACAGTATATGTGTGCACACACAGACAGAACAAGAGACAGACAGATATGATACGTTGCATCAGACACACAAATATGTACTGAAATCTGGTATTTTATATTTTTCACTCTGGTGCGCTTTATACTCTCTTGCCTCTCCAGTTGGTTTACAACTTTAGTATTAACTATTTGGTTTCTGTTTTAATCTCCAAATGCATTTTAAATTTTATTTTTGCTACTGCATTTTATTGATACTTCAAGTGTAAGTTTTATTTATCTTAGTTGTTTTATTTTTTATCATGCACATCACCATGAGACCTAGACCAGGCTAGGGATCTTTGTGCCCAAAGAAAGTGGTGTGGGTCTGATTCAGGTTGAATCTGGGGTGACTGGGGTGGCCATGAAAGATCACATGTGGCCAATATCTATTATAGGGTGATTTCCAATAATAATAATAATAATAATAATAATAAGCATAAAGAACTAAAAGTTGGTAGGAAGTTAGCAGTGGAGGAGACATTGTCAGCTTTCATCAAGACAATCCAGCAAAAATAACTTGTTTGTTGAATTCATTACTTTTTACCTGGAAAGTGACTACCTACCCAAATTTCCTAAGAAAAAATAATAAGGGAAAGTCTCTTTCCACATAGAGTTATTGCTTTTCTACCATCAGCTGCAAGCAGACTGTGTTTTGCCTGTTCAAAAACAGTTGAAAATGTCAAAACAAGACAGGGCTTGTAAATAATACTTTTCTTGACTGCAATACCCCAAATCTCCCATTGATCATGCTGGCTGAGGGATACAGTGAGTTAGGTCCAAAAAAGAATTTTGGCATGCTCTGGTTCACATATCTTGCTAGCATATTTATTTATTTATTTATTTATTTATTTATTTATTTATGAGTTTTATATCCTGCCTTTTTCTGAAATTGGATTCAAGGTGCCTAGAGAAACAGTAATTTCATCTTCTCTGTTACCTGTCCATGTTGTTTGGTTGGTGAGAACAAAAGCTTTGCACTGCGAATGACTCTCACACACATCGATGGCTTCATTAATGTCAAACACAGAAAGGAGACATCCCTTATGATGGTAGGATGGCCAGCACCTGTAATTCTCATTGGGGATAGCAGCTTCAAGTATCTTTCGGTAAGCTATAAGAAAAACAAAGGGAAGTTGTCATTTCAAATGTGCAGTTTTTCCAGCATGCTTGGCTCCAACACATTTCTAGGGTTTTCTACATTCTTCTCCATCTCCCTTCCTATGTTGCCACCGTGTGTGGTTTTTTTGTTTTTTTTTAATCTTGCATGAAGTTTTTGCCAAAAAGAATATTTTGTTATGTTCACTTTGGTGAGGAAGGACTTTGTGAGGAAAAAGGCTTGCCAAGAAATTCTCTGTGCCCCTAAATTTTATCCCTCTCCGCCTTCCTGTGCAATGTAAGCCTTTCATTTTCTTGGGGTCTTTCTGGAAGGAATGTTCTACCAAGTGAACTGCATCCACTTGAATGAACAGAGGGCTCAACTGTCGTCACTCTAAACAGTGGGCTGAATTGTCAGGGCAAGACCTGATCAGGCGCTCCCAGCCCTCTTTCTGAGTCAGAAGAGCATGGCTGGTTTTCTCCTGCTTGGTAAAGAAAAGACAGGCTTTTAATTAAGCAAACTTTTTTTATTTTTTAAAAAATGGCTCAGATTAATACAAAAGGACAAGTTGCTTGATGGGACCCAGAGAAAAAAAGCATGGGAGCAAAAAGAAAGATACAAAGTTTGGTTCTTGACCAGAATCCCTGCACTGCCTATGGATTAACTGCCCCCATTGGCTGCCATTCAGTCTCCCTTCCTTTTATGAGCTCCTTTGTCTCTCGTTCACTGCTCACTGCTCTATGCCATTTCCCAGCTGCCTGCGGTCTCCTGTAATGAATGCATCAGACAAATTAAACTAATCATTTATAAATATTTCTACTAAGCCGCTGGACTCACAAATCACCAGTTTTTTTAAAAAAACAAAACCACAGGACCACGTGCTTCTAATTGTACCTATTAAGAAATTGGGGCTGGATTTTCAGTTTCACAGCCTGTATTTTGTTGGAGTCATTTCAATTCAAGAGGGTATTTTTTGTTTTTGTTTTTTGCCTGCAGCCATGAAATTTCAGTGTTGATATTTTGCAAAGGGTTTCACTAAGCATGCTTCCAACTCAACAGTCACAGAGCTTACTTTTGGCTGCAGTTACATATAAATTTGTCTGAGAGAGTAGCCCCAGTAAGAAGTGTGGTACTACTTCATAGAAAACATCATGGGGCTCTTGAACACAATCTAACAGACAACAGATTGGTTTATATGAGAAGTGTTCTTCACACCATTTAGTATGCATTCCATACACCATCACCTTGGAAAGTATGTAAAATATTTAGTAAACACACATTCGCTTCACACAGCCCTTAATAACTTTCACTCTGACAACAAGGAAGTAAAATGCAAAGACATATCCAGAAAGTAGACTCCTATGCTCTG
Source organism: Urosaurus nigricauda (assembly GCA_034509955.1). Classification (NCBI taxonomy): domain Eukaryota; kingdom Metazoa; phylum Chordata; class Lepidosauria; order Squamata; family Phrynosomatidae; genus Urosaurus; species Urosaurus nigricauda. Next base: position 349,632,262 of record JAOEGL010000001.1, on the reverse strand, counting down.
AGTAAACTACAGCATCATATTCTGAATTGAAATAAATCAAATTTGTACCAAAACAAATGGATTCTGTATTAGGGTACAATCTTCTACCAACTTAGCTAGGAGCAAACCTCAATGAAATTAGTGGGGCTAACTGGTAAATACACATGTATAGGATTATAGTGTGAGTTTTCAAAATTAAGGACAGTCCTTTCCTTGATTTAAAGAATTATCCTTCTTGTGCTATTTTTAATTGAGAAGCAGCAAGTTATGTAAAAAATAAAAGCTATGTAGTCTACTAGAAATCTTATTAAAATAACACACATATCTTCTGGTATTTCAGCAGGCATCACCCACATAGTTTGGTCCTACTATGTTATATACCAGAAATATGACAAGAGGCACTTAAGGGAAAATAACTGGAACCAGTAACAGTATTGAATCTAGTTTGGACTGAGAATGATTGCAACTTGAGTCCGGGGTTACACCAGTGCAATGACATCTCATGCTTCCTCCCTCAAGGAGCAGGTGCCCAAACCAAACCTGGCTGAAAGCCTGTAAACTGGATACTGTGTTCCAGTTCATGTAACACAAAGCCTCACTGCACTGCAATTCTGTTGATGCTCCAAACTGGAGGTCAAAATCATAAGGGCCTGGCTATCATGCCTATTGTACCCTCCTCCCTCTTCACAGCATTCTCTGAGCTGTGACTGGCTGGCACCATATAGGCTTGCCCAGCAATTCTTTGCACACTGCTTCTCTCAATGCACCCCACAACTTGGAGAGCACTGCAAACATAATTTCCCATTGCCCCAAGCTAAATTGTCTCAGAAATCCCTTTGGTTGAGGTGCTGTCAAGCTGAAAAGGTAGGTTTTGGCTTGGCCATTGACTACTGCAAACATTTATTCCCAGCAGGTATAAGATCCTAAGTGCAGAAAACAAGCTTGTAACTACTGAACAGAATGCCAGCCATTAATTTAAAGCAGTTTTTAAAAGGATGCTAAAACAGAATGATGATAACTATAAAAAATACAATACAATACAATACACCCCAGCTAAAAGCTCTTCTGCAACTGACAGTTGATGCTGAAAGATCTGGGTAAACTGAAAGAACTTCAACTTCTGGAGAAAAGACAAAGGCAGGACCAACTTAGCTCCCCCCCCCCCCCGGTGGATGTTTTTACAAGACAAGAAAGCTATGTAAGAGTTGTTCGACAGTGGAACACACTCCCTTGAAGCATGGTGGAGTCTCCTTCTTTGGAAGCCTTTAAACAGAGGCTGGATGGCCATCTATCAGGGATGCTTTTAGGGTGAATTCTTGCATGGCAGGGGGTTGGACTGGATGACCCTTGTGGTCTCTTCCAACTCTATGATTCTGTGATTCTATGATTCTGTGTGATTTGGCTACAGTTGGAACCCAAGCGATAAAACCTCCTTTGCTTTTCTCCTGTAATGTGAGACCTGTTAGGGGCTGGACCTTTATAGCTGCAGCAGAATATTTGGCCTGAAGAATAGATCTTGGGGGGGGGGGGGTGTTACTATAACTCCCAGAATTTTCCAGCTAGCATGGCCACTAGGAGATGTCCAAAAAGCTAACTTTATCCAACTCAAGAACTTTTAAAAAGCTGTGCTGGAACAGACCAAATTTGTAGTCCTTATTCCATTAGAGTAACCCAACAAATGTCTAGGAAAGGCCCCAAAATAGCACTAGGATGATTGCTTATGCATTGCCAAAACAAAGGAAGTTTATCATCAATCTGCTCTCTTTAAAGTAGGCCTCATGGCCATCTGAAATGATACCTTTCTATTTCTGTTTCCTAGCAAAGATATTCTGAGGTGTGTGTGTGTGTGTGTGTTTGCACCTTCAAGTCGCCTGTCGACTTACGGTGACCCCATGGATTTTGCAGGGGTCAGCACACCCGGAGTGCAATGGATGAGCCTCACCCTGGGAAAACCACCTTCATGATCATGGTGTCTCCCCTTCCAGGTATGTATCCTCCCACCCTGAGGCCTGCCATTAGCAACAGAACAATACACAGATTAACATGCAAATCACTCCTCCCTACCCAGGGTCACACAGTATATATATACCCAACTCTTTTCCAGGCCAGCATTCTCTGAAGATGCCAGCCCCAGATGCTGGAAAAACATCAGGAATAACCTCTTCTAGAACATGGCCACATAGCCTGAAAAACCCACAAAAAACTATCCTAATCTTGGTTTGGAGGTATGTCAGCCAGTATAGGATGTAGTTACACTCTCCTTAAAGACTGTGTTCATAGCTTGGGTGTGCTCTTGGATCCATCATTCTAAATGATAGCCCAGATTGATGCAACAATCAGGAGTTCTTAGCTTCACCTGTTAAACCAGCTGTGCCCTTTCCTAGAACTGGATGCACTAGAACTGGAGGTCCTAAAGATGGTGGTGCACAACAATGTGGTGTACATTGCACTGTACATTGCAGTGAGCTATACATTGGGCTATCTCTGTACCAAGTTCAGAAACTTCAATTAGTCAAAAACATGTCAGCCAGATTTGTTATTAGTACATCTAGGAGTGAACTATTACACCAATATTAGAAACACTCCACTGGCTGCCAATAATTTTCCAGGCAAAGTGTTGGTCATTACTTCTAAAGCCCTACATGGTTTGGGGCCAGGTTATTTATAGGATCACTTTCTCCTGTATGATTTGCTCCATACACTCAGTACTTCTGGGAGACATCTACCTCAGTTATTTAAAACTAGGCTGACTGTTACCCAGAGGATATTTTCTTTGGCCACCTCCAGAATATGGAATGATCTTCTGGAAGAGTCATCATCTCAAGACACTGCCTGTATTTAAATTAGACCTTCCAGCACGCCTATCTAGATTATTTTTAAATTATGATTTTTAAAATATTTATTGATGGATTTTAATATGCATTGGCTTTATATATTCTTTTACCCCACTTTTATTCTACAGGGAGAAGCAGGTATATTATATACACACACACACATACAGTACAAAAAATAGGACTAGTAGTAGACAACAATTTATACTGCTAAACTACTGCTGAATTTTGCTGAATTTGGCTTTGAGAATTGCAGCAGTCCTAGGTTTCAACCTGCAGGGGACTATACTGTTCTCTCTATGCTCGCAAATGCCATTGCCAGAGAATACCAACTGTAACTTTTCACACAACCCCTGTGAATTAAATGGTCTAAATACAGCTCTTATAATATTACCTAACATGCTCTGTTCTTATGAAAAGGTTCAGGCAAATAAAGTAAATCTTTCCACTCTTGGCAGCTTGCAGATATGAAGCACAAGCCCATCTGTCACATTCCTAGAGCCTGGAAGCCACAGAGGTTTCCAAAGGTCTTCAGGTTCTGGACTAGTCTAAATACTATGTCATACCATATTTGGTAAATTTTAATGTTAACTACATACAAATATATATAGAGGGAGAGGAGGAGGGATAGCATCAGGAAGAAAATAAAAGCATCAGCTAACTGGATTCTAAGATGTTACTAAGAAGTCGCTGAATATGTTGGTAAAACTTGAAAATCACAGTTTGAGCAAGAAAGATCTAAAGGACTCTTCAGGAAATGGAAATGCCTCATATCTTACACAGGACCTCTGTTTTGACGGGCTTTTTGCAAATTCTCAATACTGGCACCAACTTCAACAATTCTTCTTCTTTCCTCCACAGGGTAGTATGAAGCAAAGCCTGTAGACCAATGGTTCTCAACCTTTTCTTTCACTTTTGTACCCCTTGGCAGTGTGTTTCCATAAATTATGCCCTTGAGGCTACCAAAATGTTTGTAATTATTTATTTTCTGTTAATGTGGCCTATGTTTGCATTAGCTTTTTCCTTTTCTTTTTTCTTTTTGTCTGCTGCATCACACTGTTGATTCATGTGGTGGATTCTCCTTCTTTTCTCTATCTTAGGCTTATCAGCAAGGTGAGCAACCACTGTCAGCAACTACCCAAAGCAGCAGAAGTGCTAGTCCCACAGCTCCTGAAGGGCAACCAACCCCACAGATATTTCTGAAGAAAATGCTGACGCCTGCCAGTAATGGCAGAAAGCCACCATGAGGTGCCACCATGAACAAGACAAGTGCAGGCATGGATGAGGTGGTACCAAGACAACTGTCCTGCCCTGCCTTCCTTTTGTCTCCCTCTCTTCCTATATCCCTCACTCCACCAAGCAGCATCATCATCTCCACTCTAGCCATGAAGGGAAGAAAGGTGGCAAGAGTACAAGGGAAGGAACAAGAAGGTGGGCTTTGAGGAGACAGCTGTCCAGTTAATTGCATCATATTGAGTTGGTCTTCAGAGTCATAGTCTCAAGCCACTATGCTACAGTGTACACTGTTTAAAATATTAAAAGTAAAAAGTAGCCCATGGCTATTACTCAATATCATTGTGGAAGCAAGCAACTTATTAACATTAATTGTTGCACTCCTCATTACTTTTCAACTGGATTCTGTTACTTTATTTTTGAGGAAAACAACACTAGAAATAATAAGATAATGTGTTGGAATATCAAGTATTATATCTTGCCCTGCCCTGCTTCACTGATGTTAAGAGCAATTGCAAATTGTAGACAGTATAGGGCACTGGTTCCCAAACTTTGGTCCTCCAGCTATTTTGGACTTCAGCACCCAAAAGCTCCAGCCAACTTGGTCCAAAATTGGGAATTCTGGGAGGTGAAGAGAAAGACATATGCAAGATCAAATTTTGGGAATCATTGATATAGGGCCTTCTCTGCATGCCTATAGTAATTTTGCATTCTTTAGCTCTGTTTTTCCCATTTGCTCATCTATATATCGCAATGCATGGTCATAAATACTTTGTGTATCTAAACAAGTGAACCATGTGACCTGAGAAACTTCTAGGGTGGGTGGTTATCTAAAAAGCCTGCTTCTCTATCTAATCTTTCCTCTTTTCATCTTTCTTTGTCCTTCATTTCAAGATGGTGAGTTAAAGTTTTCTTTCTATTTGCTACTAATCTTTCTATTTGCTACTTAGGATGCAGGTACACATGCTCTCATTCTTAGAATATAGCAATGACAAACAGCCTCTGAAGAACTTTGCCAAGAAAACCCCACAATAGATTCACCTTAGGGTCAGAAATGGCTTGAAGGCACACAGTGACAACAACATCTGGTAAACTATGCTGAAGGAAGCTGTTTCTACAGATCCAGTCTTCATATTTTTTTCAAAAGGGTTAACAATCTGAAATATAACCCTTTTCTTCTCACAGAATGGAACAGAACTTTAAAAAAATCCTCTTAGAATAATATTATGCACAAGGTAACTTCAAATGTTAACAAGAAATTGTTACTTGTTTCACCAATAAAGTTACGTTACTTTTTGAAAAAATAAATAAATAACCTGGATACGTTATAACCCCATTATATATATATATATATATATATATATATATAATTACTACTGTAGTTACAGGCACCAGTGCTACTTGTACTAAGTACCTTAGACCACCCACTGAGAGCCAGCATGAAATAGTGGTTTGAGTGTTGGACTATGACTCTGGAGACCAGGGTTCGACTCCCAGTTTAGCCATAAAACCCACTGGGTGACCTTGGGTAAGTCACATTCTCTCAACCATAGGGGGAGGCAATGGCAAACCTCGTCTGAACAAATCTTGCCAAGAAAATCCCATGATAGATTCATCAAGTCAGAAACATCTTGAAGGTACACAAAAACAAGGCCACCCACTTAGTTCAAAACTGAGCTAAAGTATGGAGTCAAAGTCCAGTATGTTGTCATTTGGACCACACTGGCTGACAATGGGCAAGATACTCGGTGGAGAAAAAGAATGAAGTGTTATTTGTGCTCTGCTCTGTTCTGCTTTGGCTGGTTAGAGCAAAACTGAAGGAGTGGAGTAGAGAGCAGGCCAGCCAATGGAAGAAACGTACGCCCCCTGAAACAAGCTCCACAGACTGGAAGACAAGGCCCAGGGGATCCATAAACCCGTCAGCACATGCTAGAAGCCTTGACACACAGCACAGATCTATGCAAACTATTAGACAAACAGAAAAAGATGCTGGCTGTCATGGCTTCTTGCGAATTAGGCCCATTTGAAACAAGAGCTTTATTGCAAAGCAATAAATAACGCAAAAAGCCTACGGCAAGAGTGCCTCTTTGGCCCCATGGAAAACTCTTCTACCCACACTGGTAACTAAGCACATAGAAGAGGTGAATTGAGACACTAGCTTGTAAATTTGGAAATTTTACAAGGAAATACAGGAGATAAGGGTGGAGATGTGATCAGGGACTTCAAGCCAATGAACTGGGGTTTAGAATGAACCACCAGACCTTCACTAAACAAATGATGATAATGATGGTGATGATGATAGATGATGATGATTCAGCCATTAGATAGTCTTTCCTCTCCTCTTTCCCTTCTCTTACAGGAAATGGATTCTAATTATTTAGGATTTCTTCTATTCTTAACTCTTAAATTAAATTTAGGAAGACTCCCTGGATTACTGACAGGTTTGGGAATCTGTGTATGTTTTGTTTTCTTTGTCTTACCAAAGTGAAACCTGCTAAATTGGAGCCATGAAATGAGAAGACTCCCTGCAGTAAATCACATCATAAAAAGGTCAAAGTGCTGCTCAATTTCCTGACTAATGGGGTTTAAAACCTATAAATAATTTGCTTAATAAGATAATAGTGCCAATAAATTTGCACATTCACATACAGAATTACAAATGTGCACACCGTTAAGATTTGACTGGACAAGGGTTAAGGGCTGCTACTGTAATATAATGAAATTTTATTCCCTCATATGTAGGACCATCCCAATCCAAAGACTTCCAATTTCAAACTATATTTATAAGTATCAAACCATAATTATTAGTTCTATATTCTGATAATCCTGGGCACATTCTCCAATAGCTAATGCTTGTTTGATATCAGTGTGAGTGGAGATAACTACAAACCAAGCCACATATTCAGAACTAGTTCACATTGATGGCTCTAAAGTTTACAAGGCTCCCCCAACCTCCTCACCACCACCACTGTTGAGTCCTTGTGAATATCTGAAGAGAAAGCAGTTTTCAGATGTGAATGTAATTCAAATCAGAAACTAGAAACTAAATGAAGGCCATAATCCTAAACACGTTTGCTTGAAAGTGAACACAGTGATTATTACTTCAGAGAATATTGTGTAGCATTTGAGTCTTTGTGAGAAATATGCTGTTACAGTCAGCCCTTCTTATCTACTGATTCTTTACCTATGGATTTAACCATCCATTGCTTGAAAATATTTTAAAAAGATATAAATTCCAGAAAACAAAAGTTGATTTTGCTGTTTTATATAAAGAACAACATTTTACTATGTCATTGTATTTAATGTGACTAGAACATCCACAGATTTTGGTATCCATCCTGGAATTAAATCCCAGCTGATACCAAGGGTTCACTGAATTTATTTTTCAAAAATGTTTTGGGACAAAGCACATTCTGCCCCCCCTTTTTTTTTCACCACATGGTAAAATACTTCTTGTATTTGAATTGAGTGGGAATTTGAATACTGGCCTCCCAGAGTTCTAGCCCAGCACTGAAACAACTACACCACAATGAATTGTTCTACTCAGTATAATACCTATTCTTATTTACTTATTTACTGTATCTTACCATTTGGGCTACATATCTACAACTTCAAACATCCATGGCTTAAAAATATGTCCCCAATACCCCCAAAACACCTGTTCTGAGCCACATGGAGAGGCCCCCCCTTAGTGACCGCAAAGGAGAGTGTGACCAAGGGGAAGCCTGGACCCCACTCCCTCAGACGGATGAAGGGAAGGGATGAGTCAGCACCCTCCTTCCCAGTGTTGGAGCTCTGGAGGACCCAGCGGAGTCCCTTTCACTGCCAACACCACCCGACAGGGCTGGATGGGGGGGATGCTCTGGAAAGTGCAGAGGGACTCCTCCTTCTCCTCCTCCAGAGTGGTCATGGTCCTCCTCACCCCTGACAGAGCCCAAACAGACCTGGGGGGAAAAATGCCCCACCAGCCCTGAGGGAGTCAAAAACCCAGTGCCCACAGCGACTGGAGCCGAGAACGGGCTGTAAAGGCCCAAAGGTGGCTGCTGCCACGGCAGCCAAGCAAAGTCCGGAGTTACTGGAGGTCAAACTTCCCATTCACTGGTCCCTCAATAGGCAGGAGAGTTGGCTGAAAACCAGAAGGCTGCGAATGGTGCAAAACTCCACCAGCAAAGCCCCAAATCCCCAAGGTACCCCGGGGAAAAACTGAAAGGAGAGGGAAAGAGCAAGGGGAAATCCAGTGACCACCACCACCCAAGTGAAGAGAAAAGGGAGAATAAAAGAAAAGCGGGGGGGGATGGTTAGAAGAGGGGGGAAACCCAGCCAAAATCCCCAGGGCCCTTCAGAAAGAAGGAAGAAAAACGAAAGCCTCTCAGCCACCCAGAAAAACAGGAAGAGACCAGACAGAAGGAAGACAACAGAGAAAATGGCAGCATGTTTGTTTTTTCAATTTCAGCTAATCAATGATTTGGCAGAATGACTTAACAACTGCTTGCTTTTGCAAGTAGTTGCTAAGCCATTCTATCGTTTTATCGATTAATTGTATTTAAATTAAAAAACACCACCAACAATGGCAGAACTGGGTGTGTGTGACATCTCTAAACATCTGGAGAGGGGTGGTAAACACGCACCCCTCTACCATTTGTCCCTCCCCTCAGAAAGAATCGAATCTGATCTGGCATTCCCACTTGTTGGGCATGCTTCAGAATTGATTCTTTTTAAAAAAACACTTTGGGGTGAAACAGCTGGGCAGGAAAAGGTGGCTTGAAGCTGCCTTTTCTGAAGCCACATTGAAACCCCACCAACCACACTGTCAGCTCCCAAGGCAGCTGGAGTGCTCATATCATGACCACATAACATGGCTTCAAGCCAGGAAGAAGCGGAAAAAAGCTGCTTCATTTTGAGATAGCTTTTCTCTACATAGGGCACTTTTCTGCTGGTTTCAAGGCATGTGTCATCTAAACACCATGCTTTCAAGCCAGTCTGAAAGCACCTCTTTTTGCCTGTCTGTTTAGCCCGTTTGAAAGTAGTGTCAGGAAACCCAGGGTTATTTGTGTTTGCCCCGCTTCTTTCCTCCTGGAATGAATTAGAAGTGGTTTTAAAGGGTTGTTTGTTCCAAATCCAGTGGGAATGAGCCCCATGAAACTTCTTGTCAATCTGAGCCATCCCCTAAATAAATGTATGCACACACAAATATCCATCTCACCACAAAGATGCCAGAAATTGTTGGCTACTGGTGAAAGCAACACCCACCACCAGTGATCTGCACTAAGATAGCTGCTTCTCGCTCACTTCTATCAGCAGAAAACCATCAATCTTAACAGCAGAATACTTGAGGGTTGTACAAAGTTTTTCACTCTCCCACCACCTAGTGATCCTGTTAAGCCCATTGTTCGGGGAAATGCAAATAGTAGCACTGGACTTATAGTTTTCCCACTGATGACCTGGAGGATTGGGAAAACATGAGCAGGGGCACACACCCAACCCAGTGCAGCTAAGGACTGTGGGGAGTCATAAGGAGAGGTCTTTTCCCTCAACCTGTTCCCTGCAAGATTTAACAAATAAAACTGGGATTTATGTGATCAAGCAACATCAAAGTGTACCATGATGGAAAAGTTGTGAATGAGACAGAACAGACAAGCTGGGAAATGCTGCAACAGTTTGGTTTTGCCAGAGCCTTCTGGGAAGGACAAGGTTCTGTCCTTCCTCACCTCTTCCTTTGCTGCTTTTGCACCAAGTTGAAGGAAGCACCAAAAAGGGAAAGTGGAAGGAAGAAAGAGGAACATTGAAATTTTAAAAATAGGTGGAAAATGGGATAACAGAGGATTGAAAAAGCCTATCCTTGCCAATGCAGGACAGTTGGAAGGTATGCATCTGGATGATGCTGACATAGTTAACCTAGTAACCTTGTGCATACAAAGGCTAAATGCTCTCACTGAGCTCCGAATCCTTCCCAATTTTCTTCTGATGGCTGGATCAGAGGAACAGGCATGCCTACCTCACCTTGCCCCACTCCAGACTGAGTCGCATAAATAAACTTCTGGATGACAATGTAATACAAATTAAGTAAAACAGGCTGCGGTTTCCTCTTTTAAATTGTTTGAGTCACCCTCAGTCTGATTTTAATCAGTCCTAATGATCATTTATTTTAGCCACAGCTGCCAGGTTTATTTATTTATTTTCACTTTAAAAAAAACAAGTACTAACTGTAGCTACCAGTTGGAAAACTGCCCAGTCTCCTTCTCCAGTTATCATGTCTAGATATAGTCAGGGACACAGCTTCAGGAATGTGTGTCCCTGACAAAGCAACCTCTCCATTCTTTCCCTTTCCATTTGTTGTGAAAGTAAAATTTAAAATGGCAACAGGAGACTCCAAAGATGAGAGATGTGGAAGCTGTACACATTTCTGTGGAGTTTATCACATGGGGGGGGGGGGAGGAATCGAGGGTTTAAACTGTCATTTAGCCTGGAAAAGTTCCACGATCGTGGAAAGATTTTCACACACATCGTGATTAAAGAGGGCATAGCCTAGCAATAACCGGGTAATAACCAGCAACAAATCATCCCATGAATGATTTGTTGCTGGTTATTACCTGGTTATTGCCAGGATAAGACCTCTTTAATAGCGACACTGTGTGAAAATCTTCAGCGCAATTGCACGACTTTCATGGGATAATGACAGTTTAAACCCCTGATTTCCCCCAATTTTCCTCGTGTGATAAGGTTTTGTGTAGTAAAGAACAAGATTATGCAGTCAGCCCTCCTTATCCAGAGATTTTTTTTTATCCACAAATTCAAGCTTCCACAGCTTGAAAATATTCAAATGAAGTATAAAATCCAAATAGCAAACTTTGATTCTCCATTTTATATAAGGGACACTATTTTGCTTTGTCATTATATTTAACGGGACTTGAACATCCACTGATTTTGTTATCCACAGGGGATCCTGGAACCAAACCCCAGTGGATAACAAGGTCCCACTGTATTGAAGAGAACAAAATTACATAGAATTTGATCTAAAAGCTCACAGGATTTACCCTGATGTACAAGGGGGTATCGTAAAGTTTTAATTATCACCTTTCAAAAAAATTGACAGAAAGTTTGTTTTGATTTGTAGGTGTTAACTTATCTCTATGTAGTCACCATCCACATTTACACGTTTTCCCCAGTATTTCTTGACCCTCCAAATACCATTATTGGTATTTGGCCTGCAGATTGTGCCTGACGAGGATTTTACACTTTAGTCACTTCTCGCAGAGCCAGCCACAAAAATAAAGGATGCAATGAACTGATTTTCTCAGCAACATGCACTTAGGGACCAATGATGACACTGACAAAATTTCATCAATATGCCATAATAATTTCTGGGTGATAATTATTACTTTAGAATATTCCCTCGTAAGGCGCAATCTGCAGGCTTCTACAATATCAAGTATTTGGAGGGTCAAGATATGTTGGGAAAATGTATAAATTTAGATAGTGACTACATAGAGATAAGTTAACAACTACAAATCAAAACAAACTTTCTGTCATTTTTTCTAAAGGTGATCATTAAAACTTCACGATACCCCTTCATATGTGTGTTGTGTGTATTCAAGTTTCTGACTTATGGTGACCCTAAGGTGAATTTAATATGAGGTTTCCTTGGCAAGATTTCTTCAGATGAGGTTTGCCATTGCCTTCCCCTGAGGCTGAGAGCATGTGACTTACCCAATGAGTTTCATGGCTGAGCAGGAACTGAACCCTGATCACCAGAATCATAATCCAACGCACAAACCACTATGCCACACTGGCTCTACACTACAAACACTTTAAGTAACCTAAGCAAAGAGTATACAATACCTGCCCCAAGGCAGTTTAAAACCTAAAAATCATTTGGTAGGTGAAACAGCCTTGCTAATGGGAAATAATAATATATAAAAGGAAGAGTAGCAAAAGGAAGGGAAGGGTTCAAAGAGAAAAAGGGGATTACTCTGCACAAATGCACTGGCATGCAATTGTGTTTTGTTTTCAGCTAAAGCTAAACCATCCAACCTAAAATCACAGACTGTACAATCGCTCACAGTTACTGCAACAGATTTATCCCAGATTATTTCCATGAGACTGACTGTATATTTCAGAAGTTATTTCTTTTATGAGTTCAAGGGAGTATACTAATGTATTGAAAATATTTATACATGGGAGTGGTCTTGGCCTGATGTCAAAAGGCAAATGAGAACAGCAAATGTCTTATCTTCTCCCCCTCCCCGCCCCAACACACACACACACACACCTACAACCTTCCTCTGGCATATAGCAGAAGTAGGCAAAGTGCAGTTTGAGTGACCCAAGAAAAAGACAATCAATTCCTGTTTCTGAAAGCTCCTTTTCTCCATCTAAAAACAGTGAATTCCTCCTCTGCACAATTTTTGGAGTCGGCTCTGTTGCCACAGACAACACTGTGAGGGAAAGGGGAGCTCCCCAAGGGATTAAATTGTTGAAATGCCAGGCAAACACAATGCCTTCTAAAACCCTAGGAGGGGCAAAACACTTTATAGGAATACACTGATCAGGTTGGCCATTAGTCCTCTTATTCCCTTTCTCAGAAAAGCCCAGTTATAATGAAGAGAAGGGAGGGCAATTCTGGTTGGGCTTTTGCCATTTAAAGTGAAAGTGCTTTGACAATTTCTTTTTGGGGAAGGGAGGCAGCTCAGTGGTAGAATACATCTTTAGCATGCTGAAGATTTGAGGTTCAGTCCCCAGCATCTCCAAGTTTGGCCATGAAAAATTCATGTGTGAATGCCTGGAGAAATGCTACCAGTCTATGACAGTATGGAGTGAGATAAGACAATAGTCTGACATGCTCTGAGGCAGTTTTTGTTTCTGTCCCAGAGTACTTGCATGCCCAATAATATATGGACTATATAAAACTGTGTGGTATCTATTAGTCACTGGTTGAACTGTAAAATAAAGTAAATAATAAATAGATCTGAGCTTTGATTTTTTTTAATGGCCACTGGTTCCAGCATTAATAAACTATTAAAACAATTTAACAAAGTATCATTTCAAACAGTATAGCATTCAGATACCAACCTTTGATAATGGGGTGATTTATGATTCCAGAAAAACACACATGACTATTAAAGCTCCCCACACATCCACACCCACATATGCTTTGTTTCTGTGCCACTAAAACAAAGTCCAAAGTAAAATATAATTTATGGCACTATAAAATGTTTTACAACCAAAGCACAGTGAAAGCTTAAGACCCAAGTCATTCTGTAACATGACCAAGATTTATCTTGTTAACATTTATTTAGAGGATGGCTCAGATTGACAAGAGTTTCATGGTGTTTCTTTTCTGCTAACTGCTGGTACCATTCTCCTCTGTATATGAAAAGCCTCAGTTGCACCATGTCTCTCAGAAACAGTTCAAACTTGATTCTACAGTCTTGCATGCAATGCTGGATCCTTTTTTAAAAAAGTAATTTCTTTTAGGTCACCATCAAATTTTATTATATGGACTTTTTTAAAGCAATGTGCTTATTTGCAGTTTCTGCTATATGCAGAGTTGCCATTTGTCCTGGAAAACCTGGAAAATCCCAGATTGAAGGAACTAAAAAATGTCCCAGCTGGCCAGGACAGTTGAAGCAGTAAATCCTGGATTTCTCCTTCATCACATGTTGATGGGTAGGTTAAAATGCAGCAGTGCTGATGAGGCAGGAGACTGTGCAAGAAGACTGGCACTGGCAGGAGCCTCATCCCACCCTGCAGGCTCTGGTTGCTACTGCACAGGTGTTGATTGCCACCTTATTCTTCCATTCCCTCCCTCCTTCCGCTGACAGGCCCAGAAGGTGGGACAGGAAAGGAGGCAAGAAGAGATAGCCTTGTGTTGTTTGGTGATTGTGTCACCTTCCTGAGTCTTTGGCTAGGCAGCATGGCAAAACTTCACTTCCAAACAGCCTCAAGAGAGTAAAGGGAGTCCCTTTCCTCTCTGGGGCTGCTTGGAAGCCTACCTCTCTTCATACCCAGGTAGAGGCGGAAAGAAGAAAAAAGAACTTTTAGTAATAAGCTTGAAACATGGTAGAAAAAATGCAATGATTAATGTGTTGAATTTGCTTGATGTGCTGAATTTGTTGAATCAGAATGCAAATTAATAATATGCATAAGTATAATAATTTGCATCATATGAAAATTTGATGCCTGGATATGAGTGACTGGAATACAGCAGCCCTAGCCATATGTAGTAGGCTGGGTGATGGCAAACAAAACTTAATGCAAATAAGACAGAGATGCTCCTAGTCAGTCAAAAAGTTGATCTGAGAATAGAGATTGAGCCTGTGCTTGAAAGGGTTACATTCCCACTGAAGACACAGGTTCACAGTTTGGAACTCAGGCTTAAACCTGGAGGCCCAAGTTTCAGCAATGGCCTTTGCACAGTTAAAGCTCACTAGCCATCTGTGCTTGTCATACCCTCCAATTGTCCTGATTTGGCAGGGGCGGTCCTGATTAAACCCCTGTTGTTCCACTTTTTCAGATTTTTCTTCACTCCTCCTACTTTTCTCCTTTGTCCTCCACATATCCAAGTGCTGCAATATGAGACCAAAATTCAAAAATAGTTTGCACTCAGTTAAGTCAAGAGTTAGGAGGAGAGGGGACAGAATCTTGTCCTTCTCAGTAGGCTTAGACAAAAGCAACCAGCTGCAGCCTCTCTGAATTTGTGTGTTCTTCCTCATTAATTACCTTTGCCATTTTCTCCACAATCTGGCCACACATGTCCCCGTTTTCATCTCTGAAATGTTGGGGAGTATTTACCCATTCCTCCAGAAATTTGAGTTAGCCCAAAGAGCTGCAGTCAGATGGTTAACTGGGACTGTTTACAGGGAGAAACTCCCTTGCTGTAACAGTTCCACTGACTGCCAGCCCATTTCCAGGCACAATTCAAAATGCTGGTTATATGTTTTATGGGTCAGCTTTATGCAACTTACGGCAACCCCATAAATGTTTCACCTTAGAGCCACCATAAGTAAGATATGACTGGAGCAACAACAACGCCACTCTGGGAGCCTCCTTGCTATATATGTGCACATACTGTATATGTGCACTGCTGTATATGTGTAGATGTTCCTCTTCCAATTTTCCAATGAAATGAAATGTAAAAAAAAAAAATTATGCAGAATTCTGCACTTGGCTGAACCGATGCTAGAGTAAAGCAAACCACACCTAGCGATGCATATTTGCAGTTGTGTGTTTAATGAAATCGTACATTATTTGTGTTTTTTCTGAGAACAGCCCTAGAGAAACTGGGGGAAAATTAGGTAGGAAAAGGATGAGAGAAAATGTCTTGAGTAATTTAATTCAAGGTGACTTCCATCATCACCACTACTGCTGCTACTGTTAACTTTATATCCTGCCAGTAATGGACCCAAGAGAAAACTTTTCCCAGAGACCCCTCAAACCTGGAGCTGGCCTGCTCCCAACAGCTATTCAACTGTCTTGTTAGTTTTGTATATCTATGCTCTCAGTTTCAGTTTGTGATATAATTTTCTACATTTCTATACCTGATTTGGAAGTCCGAGTGGTGTTCTGGAGATACAGGCCACTCTTGTATAAATGCAAGACCCTTTCAAGTTGAGCAGCTGTTTCATCTATTCCCCACTGAAGTTCTCCTGTAATAAAGAAGGAAATAGAATGATTTACAGAGAAGAAGAATCCTCACCCACAAAGAAAGAGATAGAAGCTGAAGCGGTTTTAGTGGTAATTATTACAGGAACTATTGTGGAGCAAAAAGCAGAGCTAGGAGACATTGGAAGGGGACAAAATAAATTACAGAACAGTTATTTAATTAAGACTTCTACTTTGGATTTCTCCAAGGGGCTCAAAACAGTAAGGATGCAGTTTTCCTAATCGACTTTCATATCAACTCTGCAAAGTGAGGCTGCTGCCACACTGTAGAATTAATGCAGTTTGACACTGCTTTAACTGCCATGGATCTACTCTATGGAATCCTGGGATTTGTAGTTTGTTGAGGCACTAGAGCTCTCTGATAGAAAAGGCTAAATAACTCATAAAACTACGTATCCCAGAATTCCATAGCATCAAGTCATGGCAGTTAAAGTGATATCAAACTGCATAAATTCTGCAATGTAGATGCAGCCCAAAGATGCTCAAAAGCCTTATTTCCAACTCTTTATTTGCTAGCCCAGTTGTTCTCAGATTCCAGTGCTCCAGAGACTTCAACACACAATAATATAGGCATCCCACATATAAAAATCCCAAACATTTGAAGGACCAGCACTTTTAGAAGCACAGTATTACAGCAGCACAGTCCCCCAGTGAGCCAATACAGAAGACCAAAACTACCCCCAGGTTACAGTTCTTAATCCAGGTTCATTTGGTTATTTCAATATTTTGCCAGAAATAAATGCCAACAATTCTGATATCATCAGAATTATTATTTGAATAAGATTTCTTAAGTTCAAATGCACATATTCATCTTTTGTTATATAAATCTCTTCCATTTCCAATCTCCCTTTCTTATTTCTCTCATTTAGATTATATGATGGGGAGGTGGAGAGAGATCTGCTATCTTGCTAAATTATAAAACCAGGATAGGGAGGCCAGACTGGATCTGCTAGCAGATCTCTGGGTGATCTGCAGTAGAATCACAAAGAATTTTGGATTCTCTGTTATTTTATTACTAGCAGCAACAAAATAACTCCCCTGAACTCTAAATTATTTTAAAGAATAATGAAAAAAGTGTGCAGCAGGAATGAAGACAGAAAAATATTATTGGACAACAACACCATTCCACCCTGTTCGCTAACCATGCTGGCTGAGGCTGATGGATGTTGTAGTCCTACAATATGTAAAAATTATAAATCCTCATTCCTGTTTGAAGGCAGTCAAGAGAAGATTAGTGGTGGACAAAGTGTGGCTTTTGGGTTACATGTGCTCATCCAAGGCCTTTTTCCACCCCTATAGCCCCGGATTCCCCTCCAACAAGTACACACACATGCACATGCACACATTTTGAAAAAAAGTCATGTTTGCAGCTTTAAAGAGGGCACACAGTCCATAAATCACCAGAAAACCTTTCCCCAGTATTTAATTAGTTTTCCTTTTTTATTTCAGGTCATGGTGCTGCCTGTGGTGGATCCTAGCACCCTGTCCAAAAGAAACTGCCTGGTGTAGAAAGACTGTGTCAGTTCTGATTCTCTGACTCTCGACAAACACCTAGAATCAGAATTCTTTCATTCTCAGTGCCTTTTCCAATACCCACAGATTTAATGAGATGGTTTGGTTTTATGAAATGATTCAGAGCTTGGAAATATTATTTTTTGGATTATATACCCTAGAATTTTCTCCTGTTCCTACCTGTGGCATTGACTATCACATCCAGCATTGGTCTCAGGGATGAAGGGGCACTGTGCGGCAGAAGATAGGTAAAGAAAAACCTACAAAGAAGTGAAACTTGTTAGGTTTATGAGAGTTTGCTAACTGCTGAACAACATACATGAATAGTAAAATTCCAGTAATTTACAAGTCTCTGAGTTATGCAGGAAATAGAATCATTTCTATAATTAAATATATAGCTGCAACTATATTCACACAGCTGCTTGGTACAGTTTAAACAGAGCTGCTTTGCACAAGTCTACCTTGTAACTATCTGTAAATATTTTAATAATGTAGAGATTTGCTCTAAAAAGCCCGTGGATTTGGCCTGTGTGCAAAGCTGTCTGTCTCTGTTTCAACAAGATTTGGGGGTGGTTGGGTTTTTGTTTGTTTGTTTGTTTTTTTAAGGGCTATAAATTCAAAACCTCTTCCTCATTTCCAATCTGAAAAACAACCAACCTCAAGTTACTAACAAGTTTAGAGCTACAGGACACAGAAGTGAAAGGACAGTACCCTGAGAAAAAGATTCAGGAGAGATGGAAGAGAACAACTAAAATGCTGCAGAAGCAAGACTTCAAGATGAAACAATGGATTTTGAACTATGCATCGAATATGTGAACTGAGACACATTTTTTAAAAAAATTTACTACCCAAAGGTTATGCTTTTTTAAGTAAAATTACAAGCTCCCCATAACTTTCCTTCATGTTAAAAGAGGGAAGGGAAGCTGAGCATATACAAGTCATCAGAGTCTACAGTTTGCAGAGATCTCAAGATGGACTGCAGTGCAACTAAACACATAAAACTAAGCAAACTATTAAAAATCACTAGGATAAAGAGATCCCTATAGCTTCTACTAAGCTACATCCTTGTCAATTGTGGATGAAGAACATTTCCTTCCTCCACAGCTAGTATGAAAACACAGTAGAATGGTAGAGAAGGGGTGGAATGACACATCCATCCTCCACCAACCCACAAACCCGCCAGCATGGAGTGTTCCTGGTTGCTTTACATAAGCATAGTCCTTTGAGATTTTGCTGCACAAGGCAAAGCTCCAAATGGCCAATCCATTCAAAGGGAAGTGCATATTGCCTAAAGCCACCCAAATTCCTGGAGCACGTCATGCAAAAATAGCAAAAGTGCCTCACTTCTATGGCAGCAATAATACAATAATAGAAATTAAATAATTTGCCTGCTCATGTGATACACAAAAATTACTTTGTGAAACAGTCACCTGCCTAATGGACTATGGCTACCAGGTGTCTTGTTAAATGAAAATTTAGATTAGACACTGTGAGATGGGCACTCAGTTTCAGGCTGGACTGAGGGCTGCTGGCACAAGTAAATGACTGGATTTTGGTTTGAAGAGCTGAAAAAAGTTATCTTTTTAGACAATAACTGCCATGGATAACCTGAGTACATGCTGGGCTTTCTGGGAATGTACAAATAATGATCCTTCTTTCATGTCATTCTTCAACTCTGGGGACTGAAGCAGGTCATGGACTGGCATTACAGAGAACAAATCTCAGTTGAGTGAATCTTTGATTCTTTTAATCTCTTACAAGAGATCATGAATTTAAGGCCTTTCCACAGAAATAAAGAAAACTTTAAAAAAATAGAAGCAGACTGTTCAATCTTTTAAAATGTCAGCACCTCTGAAAATAAAGAACAGATAGGAAAAGTTAATGTGGGAGAACTGAGAATCCTCCTGGCATGATCTATTAACGGATATGTAATTCCAATGCCTCACTGAATTTCTCCAGCCAAATTGCATACTATTATTATAGTCTATCAACTTTCTTTTCAGGGTTACTTTTAACAAGGAGGATAGTTCAGGCTCAGTATAAACTGAAGCACGAGACATAAATATTAGGTCATGAGCAGATTGGTAACATAAATAGGACACCTCAAGAGATGCTGCTCTGTTCTATATCTGATCTGAAAAGGAAAGAAAAACATTTTCCTTACATGCACACATTGCACTGTCATATAAAAAGCAGTCATATAAAAAAAGGAGCTAAATATACCTGGGGAAGAATATAAAAGCACTCTCTGTGTAGTATTAATTATATAAATGAAGCCATCAAAAAAGATTAATTCTTTGTTGGCATCAGTGTGGATTTTGGGAACAGAAAAGGGGAGCTGGACCTGAGCTCACAGAATCATAGTTACAGGAGCCTTGTAGTTTCTCTAACCCATTTCTTAATCTTTGATCCTTCAAACATTTTGTACTCCAACTTTCAGAGTCCCAAGCCAACATATGGTCAGGGATTAGAACTGAGGTCCAAACATCTGAAGGGCCAAAGATGGAGAAACACCCCCTCCAGCCAATGTAAAAAATCCAGGTCTAGATCATCCTCAATGGATGACTGAACATTCTCCGCTTGAACCCAGCCACTCCCAAAATCAGTGTGGCAGTTTAATAACTGTTTGATAATGTGGCAGTTTGATAACTCCTAGCCAGCATGACAAATTATGAGAAACAGGAAGTTGAAATCAAGCATCAGTTGGAACCTCCCTGGTTGAACATAGCTGTCAAAAATAGTTGATTTCATTGCTGGTATTGCCTTGCTTCAAAAAACATCTCAGCCTTACTTCAAAAAGCATTCAACTGAAATCTTAACACACATAAACCCATTAATTAAAGCTTGCAAACCTTTTCCAAAAACTGAAACAAGTCTTATTTTATTGAACTGTATTTAAAATATTTCTAAACCACCCTTTATCAGACAGATTCCAGGGTGGCATGGAATACACCTTTAAAAAAACCCAGCAACAATAAAATAATAGTCTTCACAAGAGTTATTAAACAAAAGCAAAAAGTGAGTATAAAAACTACAAGAGTGAGACAACACAGTGACTTAAAATTTCATGGCAAAGATGTCTCAATGTCAAAAAGACATCAATATCATGACTAATAATAATTTTTGGGGGAATGAATTCCAGTATGGCAGTGCGACTGAAGAAATAGCCTTTTTCTGAGTGCATATATCTGCCTTCCCCAACCTGGTACCCTTCAGAATTTGATGGGTTACAGCTCTCATTATCTCTAATCAAAGGATATGATGGCTGGAGCTCATGGCTCAGGCTGTGTATGGGGATGGAAGGGACCTTGGAGCCAGTCTAAACCCCCTGCTCAATGCAGGATCTACAGTATAGGATACTAGTGCATAAATGCCCATTCTCTTTAAAGAAAATAAAGCAAAGTCACCCACCTTACAGGGCAATTTGCTCTACTGTCAAACAATTTCCATGCATAAGGAAGTTTCCTCCACCCAAGTATCTTTTTTGAATTTTCAGCAGTCATTGCAGTCAATTTCCAGTGAGTTTAGTACCTGTATGCATTGTAAAGATTCCTCTTCTCATTCATATTTTGGCATTTGCCCTCAACAGTACAAGGAAGAGTGAAATTTCTTGCTGGGAACTCCATGAAACAGTCTCTGCTACTAATGCAGGAAGTTTCTTCAGTGCTGGCATCGTCCAGATCTGTCACTTTGAGCTCTCCGTCCACAATCACAAACTGCCGAGGTCGGAAATCCAACAGAGTTACAGAGCCAAGGGGGGAGTGGGCCAGGTAATGCAGAAGCTGAACTAAGCTGAAGCAGATCTAAAATAACAAAAGCCAAAATTGTCACATGTGGCTTTCCTAACAAGGCAGTCCAAATGGGCCTGTTTATTGTTACACCATATAGAAAATGACAACAGACCTTCAGCCTTCTTCATTATGAAAAACAGACTCAACAGCTAGGAGTGCCAAGTGTGTGCACAAGAAGTTCTCTGTACAAGCATACCTTGTCTCTGGCATATGCCTTTGGCTCTTCACAGTCCCAGAAGGAAAATGAAGATGCATGCACAAATCTTTTGCAAACAGACTTGGCATGCCATATAGCAATGCAATCCTGCAAGATTCATTTCAAAGCCCACTTCCTGTATTGGCTTTCTAGATGGTGCTCACACCCCAATACCAGGTGGAAACACTAGGAATTTCCACTGAGCACAAGGAGAAATAATGCTACGCTAGAGAAACAAAAGCTCCATATGATGTATTTATCTCTATGTTGCTGGACATAAAATAAGTCTCAAAGTGCAAAACAATTGCATGAGGGTAAAAACTTCTACAACCATTTTAAGCCAGAAATGTGTTAAGTTTGGGGTGCAACTAGAACAGGTGTCAACAAACAGCACCCCAGGGCAGCTGCCAAGGCCACAACATCTCATCAGAATCTACTGTTACCTTCACTCTTACCACAGAACTTCCACATCCAGGAGGTTACTACACACAGCTTTTAAATCATGATTGTAGTGGGGGGAAATGGCTTTGGCGATACTTATCACATGACGCCACCTCCAACCCGTAGCTGCTGTATCCCCAAAGTATAGTTTGGCTGTTGTTTTTCACTGACAGGGGAAACTCATCAGTGAACTTGCAACTGTGCTAGTCTTTAGATGCAAAACATCACTGCCAGGGCAGTTGTATACTGGCAGTCACTTGGTGCCAGTGTCTCCTCTCTCGCTCACTATTTCCAAGAAGGTGATTGCCTTTTCCCACCTATTTCATTTCTTCTTTTAAAACTTAAATTGCAATTGCAGAGCTCCAGAACTGCAAATAAGTGAAAATATTTTTTTTAAAAAAAAACACCAAAAAACATCATTCTGGGTATGGCATAGGGCAGGGCGGCAGGGTTAAGGGGGAATATGTTGGGTATGCTTTGATTGAGAGTTCCTGCATGGCAGGGGGTTGGACTGGATGGTCATTATGGTCTCTTCCAACTCTATGATTCTATAATTCTATGAGTATGGAAGACAGCGCAATGGAAGTAGCTCCAGTCACACAATTGGCAAGATGTGTGATAACGGCTGCTCTGAGATCATGCTTTTCTCTATGCACATTCTGAGCAGGCATAAAAGCAACTACAGCATGGAAATCTAACTTTTTCTTTGTTTAGCCCTATACAGTTCAAAAGCAGGTTATCTGAGATATCGGTTTTTCCTCCAAGTTCACTTATTGTGGAGAACAGCCTTTTCAGTTGTGATACTCGCCATGAGAAGACATTTCTCTAATAAGATCAGGTGAGTTCCCAGTCCAGAGTGATTCTGCTCTCACCTAAAGAGTTGTTTTTCCAGGCATTTACCAAATTCATAAAATCATAGAGTTGGAAGGGCCATCCAGCTCAACCCTCTGCCATCCAGGAACTCAAAATCAAAGCACCCCCAACAGATGACCATCCAGCCTCTGTTTAAAAACCTCCAAAGGAGACTCCACCACTCTCTAAGGGAGTGTGTTCCACTGTCAAACAGCTCTTACTGTTTGTCAGGAAGTTCTTTCCAATGTTGAGCTGGAATATCTTTTCCTGTAGTTTGAATCCATTGCTCCAGGTCCTGTTCTCTGGAGCTGCAGCAAACAAGTTTGTTGCAAGAATGCAAACAAGCTTTCTTTATCTTGCCACTTATCTCTATTGATTTTCATGAATCATTTTATCATTTCTTGATTTTTTTATCATCTGCTTTTATTCTGTTTTCTTAGTCTGAATTCAAATTGGTAAATGCTTTTTTAAATGAAAAGTAGAATAAAAATTTTCCAACACAAAATAAACAATAATCAATACTTACACGAAATCTGTCCTCCCAAGAGGTCTGTAAAAGCTGTATCATCTCCAATGGTGAACCCAATTCTGTGATGGCAGTCAGTGTATTTGAAATGTCATTGCTGTCTTGATAACAATATCCATAAAGCTGTGAAGGCAGAAAGTGGAAAGAAGACATGTCAAAATATTATTTGCATTAATAAAACAAATTGAATCTCCTTTATCCATACAGATTGAATCTCCCTTATTTAAAATTCTGAAGTCTGAAATATTCTGAAGTCTGATGTCTGAAAAATTTCCACATATGTGGCTGAGATAGTGATATCTTTGCTTTCTGATGGTTCAATGTACACAAATTTTGCTTCATGGATGAAAATATTTAAATTATTGTGCATAAAATTACCTTTACACTGTATGTATAAAGTGCATAGGAAACAAATGAATTTAGACTTGGGTCCCATCTCAAGCATGGCTCATTATGTATATGTAAATATTCCAAAATCCAAACACTTCTGGTCCCAATCACTTAGGGTAAGGGAGACTCAACCTATATCAGCAATTTGTTCATCTCACCTTTCAATTATGTATCTGAGGGGCTGTGCAGACCGCCCAAAAAGAGCGGTCTGGCAGCACCTTTTATTACTGCAGACCTTCACCGCAGCAGCTAGATGCTGAGGCGAAGGTGCACAGTTTTTGCGTTGCAGTTGCGATGCTCAAAATGTAAAAGGTGCCATAGGGTGCCTTTGTGCCATCACAACTGTGCAGCACTGCTGCCCCTGTCATGTGCTAGGGTTGCAGGGCGTGTGTAAGCTCTACCCTGAGGCAACCCTAGCATGTGATGGGGCACCTCAAATGGCCAGTCTGTACTGGCTCTGAGATTCAGTGGCAGTGACATGATGGTACAGTTTTGTCAATACTCCGTCAATTCAGGAGGTAGAAAGAGAACTGTTTCAACATCCCAGATTTTCCCTGTGTTGTAGAAAACTAACACATCTGGAAAGACTTTGGGGGGGGGGGAGATTTTCATCATCAGTTCTCCACTTAGTCCAAGTTCTGTTTAAACCTGAGGACTCATTTGTACAGTACACAATGGAGATACTATTTGAAGGGATATCCCTTCAAAACAAATAATAGATTTAAAAAGAAGATATTTCTCAATATCTCAACAATGGAGTGAAGGATTGAATTCTCATTGCACAACCGCTGCAACCCCAATGATTTTCGGTTCTTCCCAGTGGTTGCTAAGAAAATAAAACTGTAATGCAAAGTCTCATTGAACTTCATAGTTCAACGTGTAGTCTATACGTGAGCTAACAATGATATTGAACACACCTGCCCAATGTATCATTTGATGAGAACATGTACTGTACAAGAAGTTATTCCTCCCATGCATACTTACTACCACTAACATCACCATGTGAAAAATGCAAGAGCTTTATCCTGCCATTGTGGAATCAGTCACCCTCTGCCCAGGTCAAACCACCACAGCATATTATTTCTGGAGTGAAAAAAAAAAGCTTTCCCACCATTCAAATATAGGATTCCAGATCAGGGATAAACCTTGAAAGTAGAGGTTTAACTGTACTATTTTCAAACTGGGTTCCAGACAAGCCCCTTATTTCCAACCAGCTATTAACTTTTTTAAAATTGTTCATGTGACTGTTAATATTGTGAACAAGGAATGACACCTAATGTGGCCCTTAGTAGGGTTCAGATCCAAAGCTGCAGAACATGAAAAGTGCTTGGCCTGGATTCTATTATTAGTCTCAGCTAGAGCAGAACCATGAAATCTGTATTATTGACATAAATGCTGACTCACCATTTGACAATCGATTCAATGGGTCTACTCTAGTTAGGCTTATGAAAAGAATTTGGGGCCCTTGATGCAACAGGACATAAAACTTTTTTTCCTTCTCCAACCATGTTGCCCACTTCACCATCCACCACTTCATGCTTCCTCTGTGGCATACCTACAACCCTGATCTGTGGGGAAGGTGAGGCAATGCATGGATGAAAGGATAAAAGAGGCTACAACATCCTTATCTTCTCCTGGCACTCTGAGAATTTTAAAAGCAACTTAATATTTACTATCTTTGCATTTTGAAATGTTGTGCCAAAGATCTGCTGTAGTCTGGAAGACTGAAAGTACTAAAA
Source organism: Urosaurus nigricauda (assembly GCA_034509955.1). Lineage (NCBI taxonomy): Eukaryota > Metazoa > Chordata > Lepidosauria > Squamata > Phrynosomatidae > Urosaurus > Urosaurus nigricauda. The sequence continues at coordinate 349,607,111 of JAOEGL010000001.1, read as the reverse complement.
GAATCTCCCCCTTCCACCTCTCCCTCTCAAAAAACAAAACAAAACAAAAAAAAACCCTAGCTATATCGACTAAGTATTCATTTCCTGAAATAAATGCTTTTGCACATCAAAACAATACTTTAAAAAATGAAATATTATGCAAATAGAATTTCTTAAAAAATTTAAAAATAGAAATCATCAGTAATAGTAGGCACTTTGGCATCAAATATGTACTTGTGGCAGTTCATTGCACCTTAATACCTAGAACAGACAACTCAAAAAGGGTGTCTATTGATGTTTGGAATGAAAGGTGACACATCATCCAATGACAAATGTGGAAAGACTAAATACTTTTTTACACTCATTTAGAATAGCTAGTACTATATTATAAAACTATTTCTATTATTTAAAAAGGGCTTTTCCACATTGATTTTGCATCAAAATTATTTTGCTGTTGTTGCTAATTGCTGTCAAGTTCAACTTATGCCAGCTCTATGAATGGGAGACCTCCAAGTCACCCTGTTAAAAGCCCTGTTCAGGTCTTGCAAATTCAGGACCATAGCTCCTGTGATTGAAATCTATCCACTTCACTGACATCCACCTAAATTCTGAATGGCAGAAGAAATACAGCAAAGAGGAACACTGCATTTGAACAACATACATCTTCAAAATTCTGAAATCTCTTTGTTGCTAGCCAGACTGTTCCTTTAGATTTCTTTTGGAGATGGTTTAAGGGGAAAACTACAAATTATGAGAGAAGTAACCCTTTTACAAATCCACCCTTCCAAAAGCAAAGGTCAGACAGAATACAAAAGGTGACACAAAATAAAAGGCCCTTATTAAGCTGTCATCAATGGGTAAGGATATACAAACAAAACAATCCCTCTGGGTTTAGTGAGATTCCCAAAGCTGGATTTGTAGAAAAGTGCATGCCGAGATAAGGCCTTAACAAAACTGTTGCTTTTAATTGCTCCAAGAGGAAAAGGGAGAAGTCAGTTAAAACAAAATGCTCCTGAAAAAGTCAGTAGCCAGTTTCTGCTTAAAATGATTATGCAAATAACTGCCATGAAAGCAGTTGGAGGAGACTGGAAGCAGTGTTGCTACTGATCGTAATGATGAGTTAAGGTTGCCTTGGAGGTCTACTATTTTAAAAGGCTCTGCCTGTTCTCCCTTGCTGTCCCTTATGCCTGAAATTTTCTCTAAAGCAGTGCCACGTTCATTTCTTTCTCCAAGCCCCACCTCAGAACCAACTACTTCCATGAACGCTTTGGCTTAACCATTTAGTTTTCTTCTAAAAGTGAACAAAAAAGCGAGGGGGGGGGGGAGGGAATGAAGGTAACCACACCATTTCTTTTCTTTTTTATTAGTCATTTTATTAATAATTTTTTTCAAATATAATATAAAGTTAAAGACATTTAAAGAGAGGAAGAAAGGAAAATGAAAGAAAAATGGACAAAAAAGAAATGAAAACAGTAAGATATAAAAAGAAATGCAATAAATAGTGTGGCTTCCAACATTCTTTTCTGTAGTTATACATACTGTATATATAAACTGTAAGAGTCATACCTCTCTCACTAAAAATACAGCTTAAGTCTCCCTTATCCAAAAAGCTTTGGACCAGAAGGGTTTTGGATTTTGGATTTATTTATTTTGCATTTTGGAATACCTATATTTGTTTATATTACATAATGAGATATCTTGGAGATGGGACCCAAATCTAAACACAAAATTCATTTATGTTTCATATACACCTTATACACATAGCCAAAAAGTGATTTGATACAATAATTTTGTGCATTAAAGTTTGTGTACACTAAACCATCAGAAAGCATAGGTTTCACTGTCTCAACCACCCATGAAAAAATTTTGGTATGTGGAATATTTTGGATTTCGGAATTTCAGATAAGGGAGACTCAACCTGTACATTGTACACTTCTTCATCATAACCCACATCTTACTTTATCTCAAAACCAACAATTACCATACTATATCATTTTTTTATTTTCTTTCTTTTTTAAAATTTCTCTTCAACACATTTTCTCTGTCTCTTCCAAAGCTTGGAAACATTACTTTCTTGAAATGCAGCATTTCAGATACATCAGCAAGCATGGCCAGTGGGCATACTGTGAGATTCTGGGTGTTGTTGGCCAAAAGCAATATTGTTTCCCACTTCAGTCCCACACACAAACATGTAGAAAGAGATACACACAGAGAGAGTATACATTTAGTCCATTGCAACTTGGAAATCTGAATAACTCCCACTGCTCTGCTGGCATTCTGGGAGTTATAGTCTCAAAGTAACCTTTCCAAGCCCAAATTTAGATACACATACACATAGTACAAAATTAGACTGTGAGCCCTAGAGGAAAGAAATTTGTCTTTTTGTTTATGTTAGTTACTAGGAAAGTGTCATGCCGACAATATAAATAACAACATAACTAGTGATTCTGCCAAATTCAAGGGTGAGGGCAGGTTTGGGTTATAGATTTGCCCAGCTCCTTATGTTAGTCCAAGCCACAAATAAAGCTTCATTCCTCTCCTTCCCCAAATTATGTAAAAACTCCGGGCTCTCGAAAAGGAGTAGTACGCTTAGAGGCCCTTACACACTACACAATTGCAGCATTATGATTCCATTTTAACTGCCATAGTTCTAACCTACGGAAACCTGGGATTTGCAATTTAGAGACTGGTATTTAGAATGTTCAGCCAGAGCACTCCTCTCATGCATCTAGTGCAAACTACAAATCCCAAGCTTGCGTAGGATGCCTCCATAGTTACTGAAGTGGAATCGTGGTGTTATAATAGTGTAGTATAAAATTGCCCCTGGTTATCTTTTTCTCTTACTATAGGAGATATTGCAGACTGGAACTGGAGTAAGCGAACAAATACATAATGAATGGGGGAAAACAAATCGATAATGGAAATAGTTGGGAAGAGGATGTCATATTGAGGGAGGTGGGGTCCATAGAGGAAACTTTGTCCAAGCCTCACCTCCCAAAACCCTGGAACCAGCATTACCAGCAAAGTGGAACAACCTGTCTATTTGTTTGAACACCAGTTATAGTTAATCCTCTTGAGCTTCATGTATTGCATTACCTGTGGTTCTGTGAAATTAAGCACAGATCGTCACAGGTCTCTTGATCCAACAGCAAGAGGCACTGGCCAAATAGCCCTCTTTAATAGGCTTGCTATTTTGAAAATTAGAGAGGGCTCCACTACCTATAATCATTGCGTAGTTGTTGTTAGCTACCTTCCAGTCAGCCTCGACTCACAGCGATCCTGCAGATGAGACATCTCCAAGATCCCCTATCCTCTACCACTCTGTTCAAATTCTGCAGGCTCATGCTTGTGGCCTTCTTGACTGAGTGCAGCCATCTGGCTTGTGCTACTCATCTCTTTTTGCTGCCCTCCATCTTTCCTAGCATCGCCTTTTCTAATGAGTCTTTTCTTCTCATGGTGTGTTGAAAGTATGATAACCTCAATTTCATCATCCTGGCTTCCAGGAGAATTCAGGCTTCATGTGTTCGAAGATTCACTTGTTTGTTTGTTTTGGCCATCCATGGTATCCTCAGTACTCTTCTGCAGCACCACATCAAGAATGAATTTATTTTCTTCATATCCCTTTCTTCACTGTCCAGTTCTCACATCTGTACATGGTGATGGGGGATACAATGGTTTGGATGATCCTAACCTTAGTGTCCAGCGTTATGTGTTTGCACTTTACGATCTTGTCTAGTTCTTTCATAGCTGCCCTTCCTAGTCTTCTTCTGATTTCTTGACTGCAGTCTGGTCAATGTTTAATCCAAGGTATGGGAAGTTTTTTACTATTTCTATTTTATCATTATCTAGGTCATTATTTTTGTTTTCTTAATATTCAGCATTTAGCCTACCTTAGCTCTTTCTTCTTTAATTTTCTTTAGTAGTCACTCCAGCTGTTGTTTTCTGCTAGTAGTATGGTGTCATCCACATATCTTAGATTGTTAAACACTGTATGGATGCTTAAATTTCAGCAGAAGTTGCTTGCCATATAACACCTGCTGAAATTCCCTCTTCTATATTATCATTAAAGGGACAGGAGCCCTCTCCAGTTTTTATTCTAGCATCCCTATTATGGAATGAGATGTAGGAACGGATGTCATGAAAATTACTATTCTGCTTCTCACCTAAAGCATACTGGACCTAATTCCCAGCCCACCACTTAGCCACTGACATCATTGATGTTACAAAGCCATCCTACTTGCCTGCCCTTTCCACAGGCATTACATCAGGCAAGCAGAGGAGATGAGAGAACCCGCTGAATAATTATTTTACAAGGCTAGAGCTAGAATCTTCCTATCTATATTACATCCAGCCTTCATCTATGTGAAAAGCCATGCATGGGAACAAAGGGCCTGGGAGATTCCAATAAAAATTTCTTTATTATCCCACATCACTTTTTCCAACATTGAGCCACACTGGCTCAATTTAAGGGATTTAAGCTATAAAATATGCACAACTGTTAAATTCAGGAAAGACAGGGAGAGGAAAAAGAAAGAAGGCCTAAAGCTACCATTACGCAGGATGTAAAGCAGCCGGTTTTAGGCAGCCAGTTTGGGGTGTCAAGAAAAAACCCCCAGCAAATTGTTACTTTTTAATTTTTCTTGTTGAATGTTTACTGACAGCAGGAGACAATATGTAATATTTTCTACTCAGATGCTAAAATAACTAGCCTTGGGAATTGGATACCTTGACTGGAGAGTAGGGGCAAAGAGATTGGTTGTTCCTCCTCCAGCAACAAAGTGTCCAAGTCAGGCCTGGAGTGGGAAACAATATACCAGACCTACATGCCATATCATATTATTCATTCATTTGGACATTCCTATTCTGCCTTTCCGCAACAAAATCAAAGGCAAGGTGATTTCGAACAAAAACATCAAAACCCAGAAAAATTAAAACAAACCTAATATTAAAGGAAGACAGCCAGTGTGATGTACTGGTTTGAGCATAGGGCTAGGACTGAGGAGATCGGGGTTCGATTCCTGCTCTACCACAGAAACCCACTATTGACCTTGGATGAGTCACACCCTCTCAACCCCCCCCCCCCAAAAAAAAACCCATGATAGGCTCACCTTACAGTCACCATAATTTATCAATGACTTGAAGGCACACAAAAAGAACAATAAAGGAATCAATGGTACAAACAGTATCTGACCAGTTCCTCCAGAAATATATACCAACAGCAGTTGACAGAAAGTCTATCAAACAGCACACACAATTATTTTTCAGGAGCCCCCCCTTTCATAGTATGAATTACTTTAAAAAAATTAATGCTCTTGGCAAATGCTCTTGGCACCATGATCTTCAGCAAAACAAGATAAATAAAAGGCCTCAGGTTTCACCCATAGACATACTCAGGAACTTTCCCTTCTAGTGGAACTTCAAACAGTGCCTGTAAGATTTTATTTTACACCACCTGCATTCTGAGTTTATTCTCCAGCTATACAGTACAAACATGTATTAGTTTTATGCCCTTTTAATTTGGCTTACTCCCTCCAAAATCTGTAGAAAGAGTGGAAGGAATTCTGAAATAGGGCTCCCCAGCTCTTTTCACAAAACTATGCTTTTCAGCATTCCCAAACTGGGGAAGGGGTGTGTGTGGAAGGACTCGAGAGCAAGCTTAAATCAATTTAAACTTGCTCTTGAGGTAAACACACGCTTTAAATCTTGAGACCTTTTCTTGCCTAAAACTGTCTTCTATTCTAAACTTTGGTAGCTTGGAAATAGCACTGAAATCAGTAGCAACCAGTCCCAGAACAGGCCTTGGTGGAAAAAAAGCAGAGGAGGTTGCAAATCATCAGCTTCCCTGAAAGAAGCAGCTATGGAGAACAGAACCTCGGGGAGTGATTTACATGACACACGTAACAGTTTCGACAAATTAGCCTGGATTTATTTTTTAGAAAACAGTCCTCAAACCGAGGAAGGATGGTATGGTTTTCAGCCAACATGCTCAGATATATCTGAAGTGGCGCAGAGAAAGCAATCCCCCTCTTGATAACAACTCCTCACATCAACTTCTCCATTGCCCATCATCATGTTTTCCCACCATCCAGAAATGATGTTTGGTCACTTCAGAGCAGAGGCATACAGCTCACCTAATAATGACATGAATAGTTCTGCCTGGTTTACAATTGTATCAGCTCCAGGCTTCCAGCAGCAGCAGAGCTCTTGCTAACAGATCCTTTCTTCACTCTTAAAAGCTCAGGATAACATCTGGGCCTTTGGGGAAGCGTTCTTGCAATAAAGAAGCACTTTGTGTAATTCATCTTTCCTCGCCAAGACGCATCTGTCTGCTCCTTCGGCCCACCTCCTGTCTCTTTCTCTCTCCCCCTTAGCCATGCCGCTTCCCCTGGGCTCTGCAAGGGAGAGCAGCAGATGGCCACCTTCGGTGAATTGCCAGAAGGTGGCACTGCTTTGACCTCTCCCCCTTCTAAGAAGAATCAATTTGAGATCAACTTCCCTATCTGCCTCCCTAGAGGGACACTACCAGGCACTTTGCTTTGAGACTTGTGATGGAACTATCCAGAGCCATTGCAAGACAGCAAAAGCATGAATACATGTAGTTTAGTGGATTGACTTTCTTTTAATTTATTAAGTGGGAGCAAAGATTAATAGGAATGGGGACTGCAGCCAGAAAATCAGAAGAAGCTTAAGAATGAAGAGGGCAGCTATGAAAAAAACTAGAAAAGATTGTAAAATGCAAAGATATACAACTAAGCACAAACATTAGAATCAATACAAGTCATTGTATTCCCCATTACCATGTTGAGAGCTGGACAGTTAAGAAAGAAAATAGGAAGAAAATCAATTCATTTGAAATGTGGTGCTGGAGAACAGTGCTGAGGATTCCACGGACAGCCAAAAAGACAAACAAATGGGTTCTAGAGCTGATCAAGCCATAAATCTCCATGGAAGCCAGGATGACAAAACAGAAGCTGTTGTACTTTGGACACATCACAAAGGCTTGATTCACTGGAAAAAAACAAGCAGAAAGAGAGGAAGGCCACATGCTAGAAACTAAGATTCAAATCCCCACTTGGCTATGAAAACTCACTGGGTGACCTTGGGCAGGTCACACTCTTTCATCCTCAGAGGATGGCAATGGCAAATCCCCTCTGAAGAAACTTGCCAAGAAAACCCTGTGATGGGTTCCCTTTTGCCATAAATCAGAAAGGAATCGAAGGCACACAAGAAAAGTAGACAGGCTTTCTTTGAATATATTAAATGTAACAACATTCTGCTTTATCATATTCATTTCCTGATTTTCTTTCAAGAAGTTCCGAATAGATTACATGGCATTTTCCTCACTTTATCCTCACCCTATGAGATGATATTAAGAAAGATAGGAGGCCCATTCACACTTATAGCACTATGGTTCCACTTTAACTGCCAGGATTGCATCCTTTGGAATCCTAGAGTTTATGGGGATTTGGGGGTGAGCACTAGAATTCTCTGGCTGAGAATTCTAAGTGCCTTTCCCAAAACTGCAAATCCCAGAATTCTATGAAATACAGTATAACCATGGCATTTAAAGCCCAAGGACTTGCAGAAAATTACTCTATAGGAACAACAGCTGGGCAGCTATTTAAAATGAAACTTCCCCATTTAATGACACTCTGTTTCTGACATCACACTGTCACTAAAAAAATAAAAAATGAAACATGAGTTTTTCAAAACGATAAATAAACTGGGAGACCCCAGTGTTTTTTGTACTCAAAAAAAGGCAACCACAACAGATTCAAAATTATAAACAAATGGGTTGAACAAGGACGAGTCCACAAAAAGCTAGCCAGGGACCTATTTGTTGACTAATGCATTTCAAATTAAATACCTGATTTACTATTCTGAAGAAAAACATATCATTAGATAATCCATTCCAACTATTCCTGAATGGCATGGTACGTATAGAAGATTAGGCATTTTTTATTTTCCTTAAAATAGCAGAAAATCACCTTTGGGGACTAAGGTCCAAAACACACTGCAGCAATAATCCAAGGCTGCTTTAACTGCCCTGGCTCAATGCTAGAGAATCCTGGGAATTGTAGTTTTATGACAAATTTAGCCTTCTCTGTCAGAGAGCACTGGCACCACAATAAACTATAGTTCCCAGTATCTCCCAGCACTGAGCTAGGGCAGTTAAAATGGTTTCAAACTGGATTATTGCTGCAGTGTGTGGTGGACCATATTTTAACATGAAAAATGCCAAGAAGGAAAATTATTTTTGTATCTTTTGGAGATATTGTCTCTTTTCTAGTTCTTTTTTATTTATTGGCTGGACAGTGGAAACTTAAAGAAGTCTTATTTGTTTGGGCACAATTCTTGTTTCATTCTTCAACCCAGCTGTAGATCTTCAGATGGAATACAAATGTCCCTTTATCTTAAATATTATTCATTTCATTTTGCATTACATACAAATATTACATTTTACCCCGCTTTTCCTCCAAACAGCCAAAATATTACATTTCTATCCTATTTTTCTTCCAAAAAGCACAAAGCAGCAGATCTGCTCTCTTATCCAGCCATTTTATCCTCACAATAAGCCCTGCAATGTAGTCTATGAAATTGTCATTGTGTGCCTTCAAGTTGCTTCTAACTAAGTCCTAAGGTGAATCTATAAGGGGTTTTTCTGAGGCTGAGAGTGTGTGACTAATACAAGGTTATGGGGGGGGGGAGGTTCCATGGCCGAGCAAGAAATTGAACCCTGATCTCCAGAGCTATAATCCAACGCTCAAAGCACTATACCATGCTGAATCTCAACTACATCCATACATACATATAATAAACATATAATTAAAAACAGTAGCATCAAATGAAAATGAAATATACAGTATAAAGAAAAGTCTTTACCAATTCATTAAGAAGTGTCTGTATGAAAAATAAATGCAGCAAACATTCTCAGCAGTAGTCTGTCTTACTGGTGATAACACTATCATCCTAGTGTTGCCAGATTAATTAACACTGTGGTGAGATAGGAAATGGTAATCTATTCATTTGTGCTCAAACTGATAGGCTCAAGCTTCTTGAGAAGTCTTGAATTAGCATTTTCTTATTAGGGTCACTCCATTTTAAATTTTCTTTGTGGGAGAATGCTACCTTCAAATCGCCAGTGTCACAGCACTCAAATGTCCTGTCAGTAGTTCTGCATGTAGCCATTTCTGATGTCAAACATGTGTCCATCAGATGTCATGGCAAATTAAGGTTCCTGCAAATCAGGCAATGTAGTGTGTTACAAGTAACAATAAAAACATAATGTAAAGGTTGGCAACATCATTGCCTTTGGGGGATTCCTCCTAACTCCTTAAGCATTCCTTTTGTTCAATGGGCTTTCTGGCCATGTCTATAATTTTAAATAGTTTTTGAAAAAATTATTTTGAAAGTAATCAAAAATGATGCATTACTAATGTGCTAATAATGTGTTATTCTTAAAGGAACTAGGAAGCTGTTACTTGCGGTAGTGGGGAAGAAGACGTAATGACTAACACATTTTGTTTTAAAATAATGTTTTAAATTTCAGAACCAGTAAGTGAAAGAAGGAATCAGCATGCAAAGGAGAAGAAAAACAGAGAACACAAGCCTGTAATATACTTCACTCCCAAAAGTAGTAATACATTAACAACACTAAATTTAATTGATGGAATGCTCTGTTTAAAAAAATCCTCATAAAAATGTATATTCAATCATTGGATTGGATTGGATTTATATCCCATCTTTCTCCAAAATGAGGCTCAAACTGGCTTACAATATCAATTAAAACAAAACAGCTAAAACAATATGTGGCACAAAAATTTTCAAAAGCATTAAATGAATAAATGTAATTAAAGCATTACTTAAAGACAGGGATGGGCAAAGTCCACAGGCTACATGGGGCCCTTGGGACCCCCCCCCCCCCCCGCAGTTGTCCAGCTCTGTTTTAAGACATGAATTTTAAACAATTAAGATCACTTAAATAGCATATTACATATTAAAAACCAAGCATACCCATTGCATGTTGTTTAATTAAAGGCTGAAGCCCTGTTTAAATAAGAATGTCTTTGCCTGCCAGCAAAAAGACAACAGAAAGGAGTCCAACTGAGCCTCCATGGGGGGGAGTTCCATAGCCCAGGAGCAACCACCAAGCAAGTTCTGACCAATTAGGACTACCGACCAGTCAATAATTTTACTTGATTTAATCAATCATTTTAAACAATTAAATTGGAATTTCATGCTACCAGAATCTTCCCAAAGTGACTTTTTTGAAATACTGAAGGAAATACAAAATTACTTTGTTTAATGAAATTCGAAGGTGATTTGTAAAACTGCTAATTCAAGAAAAGCTACCATCTATTTGTTAAAGAAATGGCTCTCTAATCACTTTTGTCTGTTCCAGCTATCAGATATGCTTTGGGTATGGAGTTCCTGATTAGATGAATTTTTGGGAACCTAACAGCTCTTCAGTGCTATTGTTCCTTAATACAATAACACACCAGAAACCAAATAGGGTCTGGATTTAAAAGTATACCCTTAACTCAGAGGCCTACCAATTACTGTACCAATCAATCATTTAGTGGATTCATTTGTGGTTTAAGCTAGTTAAAGCCTATGGTCTTAACACACACAAGCTGTTTATTAGTCCAAAACACTCTACTGTTAATTCAATAAATTACCTCTTCCTGAATGTGCTTCATTAAAGTTACGTCCCTCGAGTAGAAAGTGCACTCCAACATGTGTATCTTACTGCAGTTTTATAGTCAAATTGTTTGTTGTGCTAAACTAGCAGCTACTTTTTTCCACAGTGGGGATGAGGAATTTGAGCTTTTGGGGGGCATGCAGAGGGTGGGTTAATTTTTCTCTCCCCTCTCAGTTCAGGAATTATCCTTATGCCACCAATGTGACTACAGGGCTCAGAAACCAGTTCCCATTGGTGCCAAGAGAGACTTTTATTCTAACACCTATAACCAAACCAAGGGAGGGAGTGGGGAGATTATCACCAAAATTGGGATTAGTTAATGTATTCAATCTCATTTTATTGTAAGAGGAGGATCCCAGTGAAAATCATACCCCCTTCTATCCAAATATATTGGGAAAAGATGGGTAGCTACATCTATAACTGTTAGTAGTCAAGATGACTAAACTGGTGCTATTGTACCTTGGACGTATCATGAGAAAAAACAGCTCACTAGTAAAGACAAGAAATGCTTGAGGCAGTAGGAAAAGAGGAAGACTGCACCCCAGAAGGATAAACTCTGGAAGCCATGGCCCTGAGTCTGTAGGACCTGTTGATGATGGGTGGCTTAGAGGTCTCTCATTCATAGGTTTGCCATAAGTCAAAATCAGCTCAGCAGTTAGCAACAACAACTTCTTTAACATAACATAACTTGGCTTGTTATTCTTTCATCTCAATCTAACACATAAATTCAACCAGTGGCGCCACTTGAAAACCCTGTGATAGGGTCACTATAAGTCAGAAATGCCTTGAAGGCACACAACAGCAACAAACAATATTGCCTCTCCAAATCTGAATGAAGCCATGGCTGCTAGCTTGTCTAATGAAGTCCATTGTTGTGGTTCATTACTAGAAGCCATTGAGGTAGGTGTCTGTCCATTCCATGTCCATGAGGTATTACTGCTCAATAGCAAAAGGAAGGGCACAGCCCTCTAAATCTCTGCCCCTTGGACTACTGGTTTCAAACAGTACTGACTGCAAACCTAAATACTGGTTAGCAACATCTGCCACCTAATGAATGAAGTTGGTATTTCAAGGCTCAGACACATGGACACATTTAACCTAAAATTAAATAAAAACCAAAGAAATCTGAAAGTCTTTCTAGATTGGCAGGAAAGTGTGACATGAAGTTGCCTTTTCCTTAATGCTTAGCAGCTGCACCGCAGCCTTTAGATGGAGCTGTGCTGTTCCGCAGTTTTTAAAAAAGAAGCTGGGGAAACCAGCACCTTTTTAAAGGAGCTTCTTCTCCCCTAAAACGCAAAAAAGCATTTTCATGGCACACTTTCTCATCTAAAGGCTAGACTTTCATGCAGCCATGAACACACTTCTTTTTTGCCAATCTAGATCAGGCATAAGGTACACAGGCTTAGTGTCTCATTAAGATGCAGGCCAGATTTTGTGTATGTAGGGTTCTTGGTCCTTGAGCTATGGTTCTGACAAATCAAAGTATACATTCTCTTTTATTATTTTTTATTCATTCACTGTATTTATTTCTTTACACCAAATTGCTCTCAGAACAAAACAAAAAAAAAAACCCCAAGATCTAATAAAACTGGAAAACTCTATATGATTTAAAAGGAGAAATACAATATTAAAAACCATGGATAAAAAACAAAGGATAGCTTAAAATCAAAACAAGTATTAAACAGCAGCATTAAAACAGCTTAAAATTCATCACAGCAATAAATGCATACAAAGATTAAAAGGCCCATGAATGTAAAAAAAGTTCTTTGCTAGGCCCCCAGAAGATGTGACGTAGGAACCAAACAGACATTTCTACAGAATAATTTCCATTACTGAGGACCTACTGCTGAGAAGACCCTTTATCTTTTGCCACCCACAATATTTCAAAGTACCAGGATATGGGCCTCCAAACAATCTCAAAGCATAGAAAAGAGATTCCACCTCAACATTATGAAGAACTTCCTGACACTAAGAACTGATCAACAATGGAATATGCTCCCTCAGAGTCCAGTGCAATCTCCTTCTTTGGAGGTTTTTAAGCAGAGACTAGATGGCCATCTGTCAGGAGTACTTTGATTATGTGTTTCTGCATGGCAGAGGGTTGGACTGGATGGCCCTTGTGGTCTCTTCCAATTCTATGATTCTATGATATATGGAAAAGTCAGTCCTTTGGCTTGGGAGAACAAGCCATGAAGGGCTTTGCAGGGTAAAAAAAAAATAACATAAGAATAAGAATTTGGAATTAGATCCAGAAATGAAACAGGAGCCTGTGAAGATGACACAACACTAGTGTAATACTGTATGATCATAATGTCCTGTTCCCAGCAGTTCAGAATTTACAAATGACCTCCCTAGAACATCATGTAAAAGGTAGTAGGAAGGATATGTTAGAAGGCTATGTTTGAAGCCCATGGGAATCTGAGTCATAAGTGACAAAGTATCAAATGACAGCACATCCTGGAAAAAAATCAGTCAACTGAGACATCTCCAGAATGATACCACAATTGATGGGATTAAAACCATTGAAAACACCAAAAGAACCAATCCGGTCTCACTCTCATTATTGTCTCTCTGAATAAGACATTCCACTGGAATGTCATTCTCTGAAGATGCCAGCCACAGATGCTGGCGAAATGTCAGGAAGAAACTCTTCTAGAACATGGCCACATAGCCTGAAAAACCCACAAAAAACTATTCCACTGGATGATCATCAATTCCAATGTCATAATGAGGTCAATACCTGAAAAAAAAAAATAGATGCACAAGATCAATTCCATCCAGCACCACCTAGATCTGATTGACTACCAAACACTCCAGCACTGTGCCCATTAATATAAAGGTACTTTACTTCTTGTTTGCTACATGTTGTATATAAATAAATGTTGTGCTCCAATAACATGGAAGGAAGTGTGTGTACGTGTTCAAGTTGCCTGTCAACTTATGATGATCCTGTGAATTTTTTATAGGGTTTTCTTAGGCAAGGTATATCCAGAGGTGGTTTTGTAAGTTCCTTCCTCTGAAACAGCATAGTACAGTGGTCCCCCAGGATCCGAAGCCCCCGGGGAACGAAATCCCCGGGACCCAAAACGGCAGGGGCCAAAAAAAAGCCCCCGGGATCCGAAGAAATCCCCGGGTTGCGAAGAAAAAAAGCAACCCGGGCCCTTTAAAACAGCGAGCTTCTGGCGCGCTGTGCATCAACTAAAGCGGTCCCCTGGGTTGCAAAACATTTCTGGGTTACGAAAGTAATCCCGGAACGGATTACTTTCGCAACCCGGGGGACCACTGTACTTGGTATTCATGGGTGGTCTCTTATCCAAGTACTAACCAGGACTGACACTACTTATCTTCCAAGATCAGATTTATGGTACAGTGAGAGTGCTCAACAGATAATCCTCAATTTTCACCAAAGTAAATTCCACTATGGTAAAAAACACACTGCAGAAATAATTCAGTTTGAGTCCACTTTAACTGCCCTGGCTCATTGCTGGGGGATCCTGGAATCTATACTTTATTGTCGCACCAGAGCTCTCTAACAGAGAAGGCTAACCGTCTCGCAAAACTAGTTCCCAGAACTCCCTAGCATTGAGCCAGGGCAGTTAAAACAGTCTCAAACTGCGTTATTTCTGCAGTGTGTTTTGGACCCATGTTCAGTGGGGCTTATTCCCAGGGAAGTATGCACATTACACAGCTCAAACACCATTGATTTCAGTAGGACCCCAGCTACTAGTATCTAGTGTATGCCCACCACCTTTTCATTCTTCATCATACTGTGCTGGTAGCACAGGAAAACAGTTGGCAGGCAATTAGAGAACGAGCTCTGCTAAGAGCATGCTTGAATGCATAAATCATAGTGAGCAGAATCCAGCTACCGTTAAGCCATTTAAGAGCTTTTGATTTCAGACAATTAAGCTGGTGCTTAAACCTCTCCCACTGAAATCATTGGGGCTACCAAGGCATATTTACTCTGACAGAGGTTTTGCTGTACTCATAAGAAGTAAGAGTCTTACTTCTAGGTAAAACTGCACAGGACTGCATCTTCTAAAACCTAGTAGTGACTGTGTGTTCTGTGTGTGTTGACAGACTAGAACAATTGGCATGTGTCTTATTTATTGAATTCTCTTCTGTTGAATTGTACCCAAGGGGACTTACAGCAGAAAGCCCCACATCAAGGAAAAAAACATATTGAAAAATAAAAATGATCATAGCCTAAAAGCACTACTGTAATAAAAAACGGCAGCCAAATTCCAGATGCATTACAAATAACGGCTGCCAAATCCAGTCCCTAACAACAGAAAAGTGGAAGCCCGCTTTTATCAACATGGGAGCAAAATCCTCTCTGATTTTTTACTGCTGTTTTTAAATCTTCACTGTCTGATTAAAAGACAAAAGGGAGATGGCTGAGCAGATCCTCATATAGAGAGAATTCCACCAGGTGAATGGGAATATATCACTTTTTCGAACCTCTTGTCACTTTCAAAAGGCTCTTTCCTTCTGGTTGGCTCCAACAACATGACAACAATCACTTGAGACAAGCTCTTTATGACTGTTTGAGCCTTTGCGCAGACACACAAGACTTATAATTATGTTTGATTACAGTAAATCAAACATTGCCATTGTCTCTTTACAATTGAAACCATTGTTTGAAAGTAACAGCCAAGCCAAAGATCTGTCTAAGGAAAGGATGTCTCTATCTTCATCCCCAGACTGCAGTGATAGGCTGGAATCAGTCTATGTGAAGTCACCATTATATGACTGCTCAACAAAAAGGGGGAAAGGGATTCAGGTTATTCCCCCCCCCCAAATAAGGGAAAGAGATGGACAGGCCCATCAGCCACAGTGTTTGACAGAGAGCAACTGCAAAGCAATTAGCCAGGCTGCTAAATCTTCAGACACAATAAATCAGCGACCCAGATCCCTCCCTTTCTCAAATGCCCCTCATTATTAAATCAACTTTAATGAGCCACTCTCCTCCACTCCTCCTCCATCATTTCTTTTCATTCCAGACCAAACAACATTTCCATCTTGATCTGCACCTGCCCATCACAATGGATGGCGCAAAAGAGCCCACTTGGTGTGGGATGGAGATCCCAACTTACAATACCCTGGAAGGCAGACAACCAAATGATGGTTCTGATTATTAACCGATGTATTTTCTAACAGTAGCAGTAGCAGTATTACTGCTAATCTACTAAGGGAAACACTACACCATATTAAATATAAATTTTGGTTCATAAACAAGGAAGACCTCCACAGCTAATCTCTTTTTCATACCCCATTTCACTATTTATTTATTTATTTTGCTATGCCCCGGCACTTGATTTGATACATTTCATGCTTAAGATTGGCTTATCAGCATGCAGTGCAAAATGGGGGGAGGGAGAAATAAAAGATGAGATTTTTTAAGACAGTTGTCCTTTAAATTATCTCTACCTACATATTAGGAATATATCTCACTCAATTAAAGAAATCCTAATTGATCAATCAAAATTTATATGAACTATTTGCATATTTATTCATAGATTAAAAAGTCATGACAGGTTGGTTTCTTTAAAGTGTGTGTTGTGTTTTCACTTTTGTACGTTTTTATGTTAACTTATATTGTTTTAAATAGATTGTTTTAATTACTTTTAAAATGTTTACTGTGATGTTATAAAATGTTTTTATCTCGTAAGCACCTTGGCTCCCTTCCTGGGTGAAAGGTGACATCAAAAAAGAAATAAAATAAAATAAAGATTCCTCTAAATATTAATTATACCTTTCTGTTTACTTCTTGAAAAGTATTTTTAATGCAGAAAAATAAGACTTTATTTTACAACATTAACTAGCTACCATACAGCAAAAACATTTAGTGGCTAGCCTGACATGCTTTTTTAAATCAAATTCTACTGCAGAGTCTGATGTTCTTATTTCACCCTCAACTTCTCTGGTGCCACTTCCATCTTTCTATCCAATGTTCGTTTAGAGGGAAGGAAAAGAAACTCATGATGATGTTAACAGCTATGTAACTATGTAGATTTGGAGGGGGGGCATATTTGCTGCCCCAAAGAATCAAACTTGCCTTTGTAAATTAACAATAAAATTTGTTCAACTAAACATTTATTTAATATGAATGATATATATGAATCAATTCTATGATTCTATGATTCTAATATGCATTTTGAAAAGATGCATTTAAAAATAAAGTCCCAGTCAAGTGACAAGCGACATGGTAAGAAGCAGGAAGGCACAGACACTAAAAGAACAAAGTTGTTATCTTACAGGCTGTCAATTGGATGAGATTTACAAGGAGAAAGCTGTGTCAGTGCTGCTAAGAGAAAACCACCACCACTTTAAAAAAAAAAAGCAGGGATGCTGAGTTTGAAAAGGCCAAGGATTATATAGTGGGTAGTCGGCTGAGCCAAGTCAGTATGTTAGTTGCAGTCCTTGGAATAAAAATAATATTGTGATATAATTTTAGAGGGAATATCTGCCTGTCAATGCAAGGCATTCTTCCTAGGCTGTGATACTTTGGCCTTTGCACACAGAGTATTTAGAACAGGGTGGGAATCATATAGCCCTCCATATGCTGCTGAATCACAATCTCCACCATTCTGACCACAGGCTATGCTCACCAGGGCTACTGGAGATGCAATCCAATATCACCCAGAGAGTTGCAGGATTTCTACCCCATTTTAAAGGTTTCCCTAGCAAGTTCCTAGTAAGATCTGGAAAATATAGGGAAAATACTGCTGTAGGAGGGAGAAGATGTTTGTTACATATTTGATTGCTCCCACACATAAAATATTCTGAGGCAGCATATCAGAAGAAAGACCAGTGCAAACCTTCCCCAGTGCATTAATTTTGCATGCATGTAAATTATATGATAAAAATATATGAACGGCAAGTCAGCAGCTCGAGGCCCAATAGGTACCATTTCGGTGGAAAGGTAACAGTGTTCCATGCAATCATGCTGGCCACATGAGCATGGGATCATCTTTGACAATGCTGGCTCTTTGACTTAGTAATGGAGATGAGCACTGCCCCTTGAGCTTCTTAAATTAGAAGGTACAAAAGAATACAATAGTACTTCCAATGCTGGGGTAAGGAACGCATGGCCCTCTCAGTAAAGGGTAGCAATCAGTAAAGGGTAGCAATCTTCAGATGTTGTTGGACTGAAGTCCTAAGCTTTCTTCACCACTGGGTATGGTGATGAGTTTCAGGGTCCTGATTTATTCTAGATGTAGTCAGTGATAAAGCCCATGTACTGTATATGTGGAATTTCACATGATCAGTATCTTTTTTAATTTTTATCAGACACATGCATGAATAGACATACACAGAGGTATAAAGACAGAGACAGAGAGAGATTGTTTTTTCAGTCCAGGTCTAGGGAGCATGTGGCTTCCAAATGTCAATAACTACTGCTCCAATTATTCCTTACAACTGGCTGGGTAGGCTGTGAGATGCTGATAGAAACTGGGAGTCCAATAGTATTTGGATGCCTACTGGTTCCCCATCCATCTGTCCCTTTTCCCTCTATATCTCGATCATGTCAGCAACATTAGCCTAAAACATTATTTTGTGTACTGTTAACTCTGCATATTAGGTTGCTCCTTGTGTCTAAAGAAGCATGGGAACCTCCACCCTTTTGTACATTGGTGGTAAATATAAAAGGATAACTATATGATGTTAAAAGAGAAGACATTTACTGTAAGTAATCTTACAAATATGTGTGCATGCACACACAGAGAGACATACAAGTGTGGGTTTAAAATTCAACAAGAAGCTGTAGCCATACCCAGCCCTCTGATTTACCTGATAGAATGCACCATGCCCATTTCCAAATGTTGCATTCATAATTTAAAAACTGTAGACTGCTGGGGCAAGGAGAATCTTCTGTCTGAAGTGACCTACAGATCAGCTCATAAACACCCATGGTTAGGGGATAAGAAAGACGTTTCATTCACGTTTGCATTTAAATGGGTCTGTTGGTTTTTGTTTTGTTTTTTTAAGTTAAACAGCAAGCAGTGGAGGGCAGGATGAGGATCTAAGGAGGAGGGGTGATACCCTTTTTCTTTACCCTGATGACTGACTGACACACACACACACCGCTTTTGGAGCTGTGGGCACTTGGTGTACAGTATTTGCATAGGAATTACAGCAAAGAGGGAAAAGGATTACAGGATCAGTGTGAGAGGTCCTGATTCAGATCTCTCAATGGCGGTTGTATCTGCAATAATGTATACATATATTTTGTATACCCTGTGGTTTGGCCCTAGTGTTAGCCACACACACACACTTTAGCTGTCCTGATAGTGATAGGATTCCTAATGGGCCAGTCCTACATTTCTGTAAAAAATGAGGTGGTCAAGTCAAATGTCTAAAACCCATACAACATCTTGTTGTACACCCCTGGCAAAGCATTCCAAGTTCAAATCAGCACTTAAATTAGTCTTGGGAACAAACTGCTAAGCAATATAGCTAAGCAATATGGCTGACAAAGAACAGAGTGTATGCATTATGCAGCCACACTTTTCAACATTTAGGAGAGGCACACATCAGATTTCTGCAGCAGTTAAAATTCCAACTTAAGTCTGCTTTCAAGGGCTGCCCCATGTAGCACACATCACAGTACTCAAGCATGGAAATTCTACAAGCAGAAATCCTTGATGAGAAATCTCACGCACCCCAAAACAGAAAAAGTTTACTGGTGAATGGAAAATGGCAAAAAGATGTCAAACCGTCATTGAATGTACTGTTGTAATTTTTATGGGACAGAGTTTTAAGATGCATACCCTGGATGTCTAGAGTCAGGCCTCCTCAAAAGAGAATTGCTGGGTACATAATTTGCACTGAGTGATTCTGTATATAGTCTGAGATTTCCAGGCATGAGTGCTTATTTCGGACGGAAGATTAGCGACTGCTCCAGCATAAGGAACTATTTGTGGATAAATAGGCTAATTCACAAACGCTTTGGAGGCCCTTGCTAACCCGTCACTCAGCGCAGATGGATGTGCTGCTGAGCTGGAGAGAAGAGCGGGAGAATGGGTGGTCTCCAGTGTATTCCTGCACTCAAGGAAGCAGCAACACGAAAAATGAGCTTCTGTTCCTGAAAGCTCTCTACACTTTTTCTGGACACTAAGAGCTTTGCTTTCGGAAATTCACCTAACCGGGCTGGGTTTATTTAGAAAGTCTGTCCCTCCTGTCAAAATTAAATCAGAAGCCAGAAAAGTCAAGCGGTGGGGGGGGGGGGTTTGAGGTGGAAGGGGGCTGCCAGGAGATGGGATTTCAACCATTCCCAGTATATAAATAAATGTGTATAAAGAGATCGGTGAACTGACACATTTTTGCTAGTCACCAAGAGAGAAAAGCTGGTTTTGCCATTATTAACATCATGCTGCAAAGGAGGAAATCAGATGTAAGAGTCTAAAACAGAAGTGAAATTCTCATTGCTAAGAGAAGGGATTTGTGGCCCCAAAATGTGGCAGTGGCCATAGGTTTAGATAGTTTTTAAAAGTATGAGGGAATGGGGGAGAATTAAACTTATAATAAATAATAATAATAAAACATTTTTAGCCTGCTTTCCTATGATGAGATAATCAAAGTGGCTCACAATACATTATTCTTATTCACCCATTCATTCACAGACAACTGGTCTATCCACAGATATTCACCACCATAAAAAAATTGGTTATGATAAGATTTGTATCCTTCCTTTCAAACAAAATATTTCCAAGAGTATTTGACCAAAAATATATAAAAAACAGCCAGTAAGCAACAGTGAAAACAACTGTGTGCCTTCAAATTGTTTCTGACTTATGGCGACCCTGGTGCAAACCTATCATGGGGTTTTCTTGTCAGGTTTCTTCGGGGGAGGGGGGGTGCCATTGCCATCCTCTGAGGCTGAGAGAGTGTAACTTGCCCAAGGTCACCCAGTGGGTTTTCATTGCCAACCCAGGATTGGAGTCCTAGTTTCCAGAATCATAGTTAAACACTCAAACCACTACACCACACATATATGTATTAAAGGGCACTGAAAAGTAATGAATTTTATCAAGAGCTTAGAAATGTTACTTTTTTAGAGCACATCTTCCAGAACCCCCTAACAAGGATGGCCACTGGTCATGCTGAGGGATTCTGGGAGGCCACGTAATTACAAAAGATGAATTTTCCAAGCTTTTTATTTTGGCTTTATTTATTTATCCCTCAGAATGTGGTGGAGTCTTCTTCCTTGGAGGTCTTTAAACAGAGGCTGGATGGCCATCTGTTGGGGATGCTTTGATTGAAAGTTCCCGCATGGCAAAATGGGGTTGGACTGGATGGCCCTTGTGGTCTCTTCCAACTCTACAATTCTATGATTCTATGATTTATTTACTTTATTTATATGCTGCCTTTCTCCCAGGACGGGACCCAAGGAGACTTCCAGAACAAAACATTAAAAATATTTACAAAAAAATGTTTTAAAACCAATTTAAAAACACCATATGAAAACAGTGCTTGGCACTGGAAAGCTTAGGCACCAGATGAATGGCCCAAACTGCAGCTGCATCACTAAGGAGTTTATCAGACGGGAGGAATTTCTCTATTTCGAATGGAGCCAATTCGAATTCACGTGAATTCGCTAGTTTAGTGAATTTACGTGAATTCCAATTGCGTTCAGAATGCATTCAGAATGACTTCCCATCACCCGGAAATGACTGCCCATTGCCCGAAATTACATGAGATACTTTAATACGCAATAACGTAAAACCCATGATTGCATTCGGAATGACTTCCCTTTTGCCCAAAATTGTGTGAGATACTTTAATACGCAATAACATGAAACCCCATGATTGCATTCGGATTGCCATTGTATTATACTTCCAATTTCTGTGGTCTGATAAACTCCTAAGGCCCCTTCTCACACTGCCACACAACACGGCAGTTACTGTGGTATCAAACCAGATTATTTCTGTGGTGTGGATGCAGCCCTAGACATACAGACTGTTGCAGCAAGCAATTCAGAACAGAACCTCCTGCCTCAGAGGACCCTGAAGGAGGCTACTGACTTTATGAGTGGCCATTGTTGGAGACTAGAGCCACAAGCCATGCTGGCTGCAGGATTTCAGAAACTGCAGTCCAAGGCCAGGATCCTATAGTACCGTAACACACCACCTGCACAACAGTTTATGCAAGTGGTTATACATTCTGTCTAATTTGCACAGAAAGGCCGTGGTAGCAATAGAAAAGGAAAGCTGTCAGCTCTGAGCCAACCCTGGAGGCCAAGAATTTGAGAAACAGGCAATGGAGACATCAGCCTTCTCCCCTCATCATTGCTGCAGCAGCCAAAGGTACAGGATCTTGGCCTCACAGTAATGTTTCCAGGTTCTGGTAGGTTATTTTTTTTTTCCCTAGTGTTCTTATAAAAAGATCCTTGAACGGAGCCCAGCCAAGAGCAAAATAAAATTCATTTTAGCAACGAAAGTATATAAAGAGGTTTCACTCCACCATGTCTGAAAACAGGGAAAAACCTCGGAGGGAAAGAAAAAGTTCAGAATTCTAGAATCTCTGCTTTGACTGATTCCCATCTGATTCTAAAAGGAGAATCGCTAGAGGAAAATAATAATAAAAAAAATTCTGCAGGGACTGAAGTTGGTAGAAGATTGATCTTGACCTGCCCAGTGGTTTAGCAATGACAAAATTATGATTCTCATCCTGACCTGAAATATCTTCCAGTTTTCTGGAAACTGGAGCCATTTATAGGAAGAGGCGCCTTCCAATGACTTAGAAGAATGGCATGCTTGGATGGGAAGCAGGTAAGCTGTTGGCTCAGAATGGGACTTAGAGCCAGACACCAGATACACTTCCAAGACACATTTGGAAGTAAAGTCCAGCCGGACCTCCATAGCCGCAGATTCTTTACTTATGGCATGAAAATATTTTTCAAAATACATTTTGATGTCCAAAAAGTAAAGCTTGATATTGTCCTTTTATATGGGACTTGACTATTCACAAGGGTCCTGGGAGCGAACCCAGCAGATACCAAGGGCCCACTGTAATAGTTCCATTGGAGTTTATCAGACGGGAGGAATTTCTCTTTATTTCAAATGAAGCCAACTGAAGCCAATTGGAATTCACGTGAATTCGCTAGTTTAGCGAATTTACGTGAATTCCAATTGCATTCAGAATACGTTCAGAATCACTTCCCATTACCCGAAAATGACTGCCCATTGCCTAAAATTGCGTGAGATGCTTTAATATGAAATAACGTAAAACCCATGATTGCATTCGGAATGACTTCCCTTTTGCCCGAAATTGCTTGAGATACTTCAATACACAATAACGTGAAACCCCATGATTGCATTCAGATTGCCATTGGATTATACTTCCAGTTTCCATCGTCTGATAAACTCCAATGCGGCACTGTATATTTTGCCACTAGAAGTGTATTTCTAGAGAGACAGAAAATGGGAAAGATAGTCATTTTAAAACATGCAGGAAAAGCAACAGGAGGGTCAAGGTTCTGAGTCAAAATTGGTAACAGACCCCTCCTTTTTCTGTTTCTCTGCATGATGCTGAGGATATAACTGAAGCCACCTTCTCCCTCCTTTCTCAGGGTGACCAGATGTCCTCCTTTTTCCTGGACCTGTCCTCCATTTCAACCTTCTGTCCAGGAGGAATTTCCAAATGTCCTTCATTTTGAACATGACTAAGAAGCATGAGTTAATATTTCTACAAGTGCTCTGAGCTTTCTATTTGGTCACGTTTGACCTCTGCTCGGGGGCCACTTCAAACTACAATTCCCAGATTCCTACAGCATTGAGCCAGGGCAGTTAAAGCGGGGTCAAACCGGATTATATCTGCAGTGTGGATGCAGTCAAAGTGCTATAATTGGCTGAAGGGTCTGGAGTCCAGATGACTTTGGACACAGATAGATCCTGCAAGGACAATACTCGGTTGCAACTGAATTAGTCTGGTTCCAAACAGAGATAGATTTTGGGTATCGAGGTGTGTGTCTGATCCCTGGAACACTTATTTTGTTTATTTATTGCAAGGATTGATGTCCTGCCTTTCTCCCACAATGGGACTCGAGAGGAATGACAATAATTTTAAAAGACAGAGCTAAAACACTTAATGGTAAACTGCCTGAAACTTCCAAGTGCTACCTACCGACTCAAGAGGTGGCCCCTTTGCATCAAACTGGCATAAGGTTCAAGTCCAGCCTGGTACAGTTGGCCCTTGGTATGCACTGAATATATATATTTTCAAGCCCTGGATGTTTGAATCGAAGGCGAAGGAATCGGTTGATATGGAGGGCTGACTGTATCCTGGACTGGGACACTGGGAGACCAGGGTTCCAATCTCAGCTGAGCCACTGAAACCCACTGGGTGGCCTTGGACAAGTCACACTCTCTCAGCCTCTGAGGATGGCAATGACCAAAATAGAAAAATACCCCTTAAAGAAACTATAGCCGTGAGCCAGACTGAAAGCAGTGCCAACCTGGATCATTCCTCCAGTGTGGATGCAGCCAAGATTGGCAAAGATGTCAAAAGGTCTGGAAGTCAGGACCCTATAGGAAAGTAAAGCTCTGATAAAAACTCGCCTCGATCCTTAGACGATGAGGATTGGGGCAAAAGTCTCATGATGACCTTCCCTTGAGGCTGAGAGTCTGTGACTTGCCCAAGGTCACCTACACTGGACTCTGCGCTCACTCCTTCCTTCCTTCCTTCCTTCCTTCCCTCCCTGCAGTGTAGGCCCACTGGATCACCAGGACTTTACCCAGACTTTAACTTCAGCCCCATTCCTTCACTGAATCCCTTCTAGTTGGGATCGATCCGTGGCTGATCCTCCCTATTTGGACCCGTCGGAGAAAAGGGGACGAAACCCCTCTCTCTCTAGTCTTTATCATGTGTGGCCGCATCCGCACTGCGTAAATAATCCGGTTTCGACCCCACTTGAACTGCCATGGCTCAGTGCTATGGAATGCTAGGGAATGGTGGTTTGTTAAATCAACTACCGTCCCCGGGATTCCATAGTACTGAGCCATGGGAGTTCAAGCGGGGTCAACCCGGATTATTTCTGCAGTGCGGATGCAACCTTTCTCCTTGCTTCCCACAAGGTCATCCATTCCACCCATTAAAATCCTATTATTTGAGTGGTCAAGGCAACCATCCCACCTTCTCCCTTTCTAGCCTCCAACCCTTCTATTCTGGTCACTGGCGGCCTCCCATCCAAGTACTAACCAGGGCCGACCCTGCTTGGCTTCCAAGATCAGGCAGAGATCTAGTGCTTTTAGAGTATTTAGGCAGCAGGCTTACTCCCTGGTCGTTCCTGAGAAGGTTTGCAATGACAATTACGAAAAGGTCTGGAAGTCAGGGCCCTAAAAGCAAGGAAATCCCTAAGGAGTGACTTGCCTCAAACGATCCCCGTCCAAATCTCTTTAGAAGTTGAGGATCGGGGCAAAAGTCGTTAAGTCAAGTCTACCAAAGCTCCTGCTCCCAGCTTCGCTCTTTTAGTTTTAGTCTCCAAAGTATTACAAGATCCCATCTGAGGAAAGAAGCTCAAGTCTACCAAAGCTCTTCCTCCCAGCTTCTTCTTTTTTAGTTAGTCTACAAAGTCCTACAAGATCCCACCAAGTCTACCAAAGCTTCCTTCTCTGAATTACTCCCCCCAAGGTCCTCCAAGATCCCTTTGCAGGCTCAGGTCTACCAAAGGTCCTGCTCCCAGCTGCTCTCTTTCAGTTAGTCCTACAAGATCCTATCTAAGGAAAGAGGCTCAAGTCTACCCAAGAGCTCCTGCGCTGCATCCAGATTGGAGGGATAACCCGGTTTGGCAGCGCTTTCGCTCTTTGTTTGCTCAATCGCTGTGGAATTCTGGGAGTTGGAGTTTGTTGTGGGGTCCAGAGCGGAGCGGAGCTCCGCTCTGGACCCCACAACAAACTCCAACTCCCAGAATTCCACAGCGATTGAGCAAACAAAGAGTGAAAGCGCTGCCAAACCGGGTTATCCCTCCAGTGTGGATGCCCCCCCCTTGATCTCCGCCGGTTCCTTACCTGGAGGACGTTGGGGTGCCGGAGCCTTTGGAGGAGGACCATCTCCTTGACCACCTTGTAGGAAGCCAGGCGGTAGCAGTCCTCCAAGGCCCGGTAGAGGCGGACGCAGGTGGCCACGTCGTGCCCGGCGAAGTCGACCCCTTTGAGGGCCACGGCCAGGCTCCCGTTGAGGCGGGCTTTGTAGACCGCCTTGGTGTAGCCGGAGCCCAAGTAGTGGACGTCGGTGGCGTTGCGGAGCTCCTCGCAGCCCAGGCGGAGGAGGGGAGGGCTGAGACTCAGCTTCAGAGGGAGGTCGCCAAGGCTTTGGGTGGAGGAGGATGATGAGGATGATGATGAGGGTGAAAGCCTCGGAGATGTCAGATCCATCAGCCGCCTCTCCAAAGGCTTGCTCGCCCTCCCAGCCCCGGCGTCGGGTTTTCGCCTGGCTTTCCCTTCTTGGTACCGCAGCACTTCTCGGGATCGCTCCTGGATCTGCCGGATCAAGTCCAAAGGAGGAGGGATCCCTTGGATCTGGCCCCGGTCTGGCCCCAGAAAGTGACCCCCTTCCCTTTGCCTCTGCTGCTGGGGCTCAAAAGCCGGGATGAAGAAGAGGTTGAGGAAGGTGCCCAGCAAGAAGGAGAGGCAGAAGCCGGCCGCCAGGGCCAGCTTTCTCCGCTTCATCCTCCTCTTCCTCCTCCTCTTCTTCCTCTTCTTCCAGCCTCGGTGGGAGCCAGTCCTTGCCTCCTTCTCCTCCTCCGTCCAGTTTTTGGACAGCGATCCGCTTGGCTGCGATCTCCTTTCTTGTCACATGCCAGATCTGGCCCAGAATCAATGAAGGAGGAGAAACAAAAAAATGGATTTTATTTTATTTTATTTATTATTAAAAGGATCTCTTTTCTTTTCTTCTTCTCCTTCTCCCTATTCTCCAAAAAATATTAAAAATTAAATATAATAATAATACTGCTCCGCTCTTCCCTCTCCGCAGCGCTTGATTGACACTTGCTTCCGATCGCAGGGATCTGTTCTACTCAAAGCTGATCGCGCCTTCTGCTTTCGCAGCCTCTCGCTCTCAATCTCTGCATTAAAAGGACGGAATGGAACGTTGGCGGGGATGAAAAGAGGGGATCGAACGCCCGAGCGTTCCATCCGAACGCGGACCCACATTGTGACGTCACATGATTGACGGCTCGGCCTCCGCCAGGGGCGGGGGGAAGGAGAGGGGAGAGGAGGGAAGTCTGGGAAATGGAGTCTTTTGCTCCCAGGCGGTGGCTGGGAGGTCAATCGTGGGAGGACTACATTTCCCAGAAACGCTTCTCAGCCCAAGCTGAGAGAGAAGGGAGGGCTTGGTTTGATAATAACGGTGCTTTGCAATTAGAGAAGGCAGTGAAAGGATGGGAAGCTCTAGTTAAAAGTCTAGTGATGCCTTTTATTGTCCAACCGAAATGCACACTATACTTTGTGGCAAGCTTTCGAAGCTCCATGGGCTTCTTCATCAGGCAAAATGTTACAAACCAAACAGGAGAGGAAGAAAGAAATACGACTGGAGATGTTAGATGCTTGCACGTTGTTTCAGTCCTTAGTAAAGGTGGTCTGAATACAGGGATGCAAATACGTCCGATGAAGGAGCCCACGGAGCTTCGAAAGCTTGCAACAAGTTTATTGCACTTTTCGGTTGGCCGATAAAAGGCATCGCTGATGGATTTTTGGTTGTGCATCTCATTTTGAGTTTAAGGTGAACAGTAAGCAGATGGATGAAAGTAATGCTGCTTTCCCCTCTTAATTGGTCTTTGGAAAGGCTGTTCCAAAACTAAACTGAGAAAGAAAAAGAATCAGTCGTGGATCGCTTGGTCTGTTTCTTCATTATGAGAACATCTTCCATGGCCAAGTGGAGGGATTTGAACCCTGGTCTCCAGGTTCCTAGTCCAACACCTAAATCTCCACCACACTGACTCTCTCCTTTATAGTAGACAATTTGCACATGTGTTTATTAAAATCAAACCAGCTGTCAACCACTTGTTTCAGACTGTGGCCACATTCTCAAGGGTGGTGATCCTGCATAGAGTGACCTGGCAGCAAATGTCATGGAATTCAGTCCCTGACATTAGAAAGAGACGGTTGGGTGGGATTTTACCTCTCCCCGTGGCTGCAATCCTGCAGCCACTGAACTGGGAGCAAGCCAGATGGAAACCCCTAGAAGCACTTATTTCTGGTAGGTAGGCAGGCATGCATGCTATTGTGGTGTACATGTAACTGTGGTACTTTGTATCCAAATGAGTAAATTCATATAAAAATAGTTATAAGCCAGGCAGACCGGAAAAAGAGAAAATTAGGCCAAGAATTTACACTGAACAATGGTGCAGTTAGGTAATTTTAAACTCTGGAGTTATTGGTCTTGCTAGAAGAACTTCTCCCTTCCCCAGATGTGTATTGGATGAGTTGACCTAAAAGTGTGTCATCATGTTAGCCCTGTTGCATTCATTTGTGTGCCCTCTTCTTCACTGTATCCCATAGGGCACTGAAATTCTCCCTCAAGTCCTACCCTGAGAGTACCACTCTCCAGACTACGTTCCTCATTTAGAATAATTATATGTGTGTGTATATATGCCTATGCAGAGATACTGAGTAGTTATTCTAAATATTGTGTGATACAATATTTAGACTAACTACTAGTATCTTTACAGGCCACTTATGCCTTCAAGTCATTTCTGACTTATAACCATTGGCCACCCTAAAACAAACCCCTGGGGGGTTTTCTTGGCAGAATTTATTCATAGGGGGGGCCTTCCTCTGAGGATGAGAGAGTGTGACTTGCCCACGGTCACCCAGTAGGTGCCCATGGCCTAAGTGGGGATTCATTTGTAATGTTTTTATTTATGTTGTGTTTTTTTAAAAATATATATT
This sequence comes from Urosaurus nigricauda, assembly GCA_034509955.1. Lineage (NCBI taxonomy): Eukaryota > Metazoa > Chordata > Lepidosauria > Squamata > Phrynosomatidae > Urosaurus > Urosaurus nigricauda. Next base: position 349,578,539 of record JAOEGL010000001.1, on the reverse strand, counting down.
TCTAGGATTTTTAAAATGGAATGTCTTTATTTGTAGAATTTTGTTTAATGTACAAGCCCTGGTAGTGCAGAGCAAAGTTGTGAGTTCCATCCTGCAGGGCTCTAGGTTGACTCAGCCTTATATTCTTTCATAGGTCAGTAAAATCAATCCTCAGCTTGTTGGAGGCAATTGGCTAACACATTGTAAATCGCTTAGAGAATACAGTATAGAAATGTAAGTGCTATTGCTATTGCTATTCAAACCCTGATCTCACTGTGTCCTAGTCCAACACTAAAACCACTACACCAGTGGAGTTTACATAAGGGCCAGTTTAACATTAAGCTGAGTAATTTATTTTGGCCTAGCAACTGGATGTAGGGTAGTCAATGGCAGTTTGTTCTTATAGATAGGCTGCAATCCCCAGTAGTCTTACTTGCAAGTAAGCCCCACTGAGCACAGTGGGACCAATTTGTGCCAGTGTCCTCCTCAGTGTATAGTCTGCCATCCATTTCCACAGATTAAACCATCCACGGCTTCAAAATATTTTAAGAAATATAAATTCCAAAAAGTAAACCTTGATTTTGCCATTTTATGTAAGGGAGACCATTTTACAATGCCATTGTACGTAATGGGACTTGATCATCCATGTATTTTGGTATCAACAGGGGGCCCTGCAACCAAACCTCGATGAATACCAAGGGCCTATTGTATTGGTTAAGGAAGATCAGTTTTCTCTCTGACATGCTGGTTTTAATCACCCGTCCTAAGTATTAGGTGTATCACATGGATAAGGGAGACATGACCAGGGCTGCATCTGCATTGCAAAATTAATGCAGTTTGAGACTGTTTTATCATGGCTCAATGCCATGGAATCACGGGCATTGTCTTTGTTAACACCACAACATATATGAATTATAAGGAAATTACTATCCTCCTCCTTTTCCTCTCAAGCTTTATCTGTCTTGGAGGGGAAGTGAAAAGAAAGGAAGATGCTTACAGCCTCTGTAAGAGGAAGGAGTAGAGTTAAAATATGAATATACATGAATGTGTGAAGGAAAATAGGCACACTAAAGAAACCAAATATTTTGATTCCTCCTCCTTCTTCCTCAGGTAGATTCAAGTACTGACCAGGCTGATCCTACTTAGCTTCCAAGATCAGACAGGACCTGCTGCCTTTATGGTATTTTGGCCCTAAGGAGTACTCCCCAGATTCAGGCCACCGCCAAGACCTGTAGATTCTGTCTTTACAACATTGCTAAAATCCATCCTTTCCTCTCGGCCTCCACCGCCAAGACTCTGGTCCATGCCCTAGTGGTATCACGACTAGATTATTGTAACCTCCTTCTGACAGGGCTTCCTCTCTCTCATCTCCATCCTTTAATCTCTGTCCAGAACTCAGCTGCACGTATTATCACATCTGCTCGCCGCTTTGACCATGTTTCTCCTCTTTTATCCTCCCTTCACTGGCTCCCCTTCCCCTTCCGCATCCAGTACAAGCTTTTGTTGTTGACTTTCAAAGCCCTCCACGGACTGGCCCCTCCTTACTTGTCTGAACTTCTTTCTCCTCACACTCCTTCTCGTACCCTCCGTTCTGGTAGTCTAGGTCTCCTGTCTCAGCTGAGGATTTCCACTGCCCCATCCCGGATTCGTCCCTTCTCACTTGCTGCCCCTCACTCCTGGAACCTTCTTCCCCCACATGCACGCCTCATCACTTCCCTAACCAGGTTCAAAACTGAGTTAAAGACTATATTATTTAGGGAAGCTTTCCCAGGACTGTGCCATCCGCCCCAGGATGCCTCCTTTTAACTTTGTATTAAGAAGCCATGCCCTCCCTCCTGTCCATCTGCCTTGGTCCTGGCCCCAGAGAGAGAGAAGAACCACTGGACCTCACCCCCTTTCCCATCACCTTCCCCTCTTCCTTTTGTGTTGTCTCTTTTAGACTGTAAGCCTGAGGGCAGGGATCCGTCTAAGATTGTATGTACAGCACTGTGTAAATTTACAGCGCTATATAAATAAAGGTTAATAATAATAATAATAATAATAATACGTTGTTGTTGTTGTTGTTGTTGTGTCATTTCTGACTTACGGCAATTCTAAAATGACCCTATCATATAAATACAGTACAGAGACACAAACACATTTACATATATTGTATGCTAGCATTAGTCAACATAGCTTCCAATCTGTGTTCTTCCTTCATTGATAAAATTGTATGGGTCCTTTTTGTCTCCACATGGTCTGAAAGCTAACACTGGGTGATCATTTGGAGACACAACACTTATTTTAAAAATGCCTTGGAAGTCTGTCCAATTGCCCAGAGAAAAAGAAAGGGTGTTGAAAGTGTGCTTCTGATGCTAACAAGATTTGGGGAAGGGTGGGAGGGAGAAGGATCAGAGCCAGCCAATGAATCAAGTCATCATTGCTTAAGGTGCCTCTAGACTGGATGGATCTGTTTCACAGATCATTGCTTCTGTGCAAGATAAGGGCATGTACTAGTATAGTCACAGATGGTGGATGTTAGTAAAGTTTTCCTACAGCAAAATACACTTCTGGAATCAGCTGTTCCTTCCTGAGCATGAGACGGTGCTGGACTGCAGTTTCCATCGGACTAAGGCAGCATAGCCAATGGTGAGGAATGCTGCGAGTTGCAGGCCAACAACACCTGGAAGGCCATAGGTTGCCCATTCTTTTGGAGAGAAAGGGTTAAAAATGGCTCAGCTAACAACAAGAAGTTGAAATACAGTGAAATCCTTGTCCCCTCCCTTTTACTTTACTGACCACAGCAAAGTTCATAAACAGAGGCCTGTATCAAGATACTTCATTTCCTAAGACACAAAACAAAATGGCATTCCCTCCATTCCAGCAAAAGAAGCTGACCAGATTGTCAGTGGAATCTGTCACTGAGGACATGAGGCTAGTTTATATACTGTAGGACAGGTTGTCTGGAAACGGTTATTGCTGTGTATTTTCAAGTCATTTCTGACCAACGGCGATCATAAGGCACACCTGTTACTGGATTTTCTTGGTGGAATTTGTTCAAGGTGGGTTACCCTTGCCTTCATCTGAGGCTAAAAGGGTGTGACTTGTCCAAGGTCATCAAATGAGTTTCCATAGATGAGCAAGTTCAACACTCAAACCACTATACCAACATGGAATACTAATAATATTCCTAAAAGCTGGGGGCGGGGGGGATGTGGTGTGTGTCTGCACACTTGCATGCATACACACACAAACACACATACATATACTTACATGATGTGGTAGAGGGAATCCTTATAACGTTTGTAGATGATACAAAACTAGAATCATAGAGTTGGAAGAGACCTCAAGGCCCATCCAGTCCAACTCCTGCCATGCAGGAAAGCACAATCAAAACACCCCGACAGATGACCATCCAGCCTCTGTTTAGAAACCTCCAAAGAAGGAGACTCCACCACTTTCTGAGGGAGGGCGTTCCACTGTCAAACAGCTCTTACTGTCAGGAAGTTCTTCCTAATGTTGAGTTGGAATTTCTTTTACCGTGGCTTGAATCCATTGCTCTGAGTCCTAGTCTCTGGAGCAACAGAAAACAAGTTTGCTCATCTTCAATATGACATCACTTCAAATATTTAAACAGGGCTATCATGTCACCCCTTAACTTTCTCTTCTCCAGGCTAAACATACCCAGTTCCCTAAGTTGCTCCTCACAAGGCATGGTTTCCAAACCTTTCACCATTTTTGTTGCTCTCCTCTGGACACACTTCACCTTGCCAAGATCTGCCTTGCCAACACAGTATTCCAGATGAAATTTGATCAAAGCAGGACAGATTGGTACTATTACTTTCCTTGCTCTAGTAGACATTATACTTCTATTGATGCAGCCTAGAATTGCATTGCCTTTCTTAGCTCCTGCATCATATTGCTGACTCATGTTCAATCTGGGGTCCACTAAGACTCCTAGATCCCTCTCACATGTTCTTCCATCAAGTTATCTGTGCATTTCATTTTTACTGCCCAAGTGTAGTATCGTACATTTCTCTAGGAGGGATGACTAACACACTGGAAGATAAGAACAGAATTCAAAAGGATCTTGACAAACTAGAAAACTGAACAGAAATTAATAAATTGAAATTAATCAAATGAAATTCAATACAGACAAACACAAAATTCTGCATTTAGGCCACAAAAACCAAATGCACAGATATAGAATGGGATACATATACTCAGCACTACTATATGCAAAAAGGACCTTAGGATTACTGGTGATCATAAATTAAATAAGAGCCAGCATTATGATGCTTCAGCAAAGAAGGTCAACGCCATTTTACCTGCAGTAATAGAAGCATACTTTTCAAGTCAATGAGAAGTAATAGTCCCGCTATATTCTGCAAAGTCTCATCTTGAGTATTGGCTATAAAGAAGCTGAAGTGAGTTAGAAGGAGAATAAGGATTATAAGAGATATGGAGAACAAAACTACTGCCGTAAGGTTGAAGGGGCCAGACTTGTTCAGCTTGGTGAATTGTTTACCACAAGGGCTGTCACAAAGAGAAGGGGGCAGGTTTGTTCTCTGCTGCCCCAGAGGGTAAAAGCAGTTTTAATGGTCTTAAGTTACTGGACAGTAAATTATGATTGAACATTAGAAGGAATTTCTTAACTGTGAAAGCAATTCGGCAATATAACCAATTTCCTAGAAAAATGGTGGGGTCTCTTTTGGACAACTTCAAAATGAGGTGGAGAATGCAGAACTATCTGCTAGTATACTTTAGCTGGAGATCCTGCACTGAGCAGGGGATTGAACTCAATAGACCATGATGACTCTTTGGATTTTATGATCCTACAATTCCAAATTGTAATTGTTTTAGTGCTACATCAAACCTCCTTTTGTTTGTCCAAGCATTTTAACTGGTTTTGTTTAATTTTATTTGCTGCCAGGAGAGGGAGAGCTTATCAAGATGTGTTTTTTATTATATGGCATACTTTAAAAAAAAAAAAAAAACAACCTGCTATTTATTAAAATAAAGGATGGCTTTATTGTTACCATTGTGTGTCTTCAAGTAATTTCTTACTTAGGGCAACTCTGGCAAACCTATCATGGGGTTTCCTTGGCAAGATCTGTTCAGAGGAGGTTTGCCATTGCCTTCCACTGAGGCTAAGAGCATGTGACTTGCCCAAGGTCAGCGAGTGGGTTTTATGGCTGAAAAAGGTATTGAACCCTGTCTCCAGAAGCACAGTCCAAAACTCAAACCACTATGCCACACTTGTTTTATAGTATTCCAGTAATTTTTAGTATATCTTGCCTTTCTTCCAAAGTGATTTACTTATTCCCTCCCTTTCTCTGTTTTATTCCTATTTCATCCTGTGAGACAGATTGTGCTAAGAAACAGTAACTGTCCCTGAATCAAAGCTCCAAAATCTTCATGGCTGAGAGTGGCTAGATCTCCCAGTCCTAGTCCATCTTTCTAACCACTACACCACATATTTTATCAATCTCATTTCTGTGTAGCCCACAAAACTCATCACATCTTGTTTCTGATAGGATCTTCATTTAATCCAAGATTCCTAAGTCACAATGAAATTCTAGTGACACACTGAAATTGCCAAAAGTGAATCTGAATCTGAACTCCCATCAACAATATGTTCCTGATTTAAATGTAATATTCTTTTAATTAGATGGCATGTAAACCATGAAGCGGTAATTAAAAGAGGGTGGGAATCCGGTAGATAACTTGCAGAGAGAATCTGAAAAAGGAACTGGCGGTCCTATCCAAGACCCTCGGGGTTTTCTCCCTCTCAGCCTTTTATAACGTTAATAAATTCAAGTCCCCAAATTGTTCTTTTTTTATTATGGAGCACTCATAGACGAAAGACTCAATATGCTACGTATTAATTGGATAAACATGAAGGTTTTTGATTGCATGTAAGCATAAGCATCAAAAGTGTCTGCAGGTCTCCTGCTTGACCAAGTTTACAGTATCTTCTTTTCAACCAAGTAATTCAATAACATTCACCCTGAGAGCCAAGGATGCATTTTGAATCCCTACGAATTTAAATACTTAGAACAAACACTGAGTGTTTGGCTTGCTGTGGGATAGAAATTCTGCCAATTGTGCTTTTCTCCTGTATTCAGATTTTTATACCTCAGGTCCTTCCAGTCTGGAACATGAAAATATTCAGCATTCACATGGTTGAATATTACAGGCATATTAAATAGTGCTAAACATTCAAAACCTGAATGGATAAATATGCCCATTTTTATTTCTACAGCATGTGGGTTTTTACTTCAAACCTTTTCCATTCAAAGATGACATTTACCAATTAAGCTAAGTTCTCATCAGAAATGCAGTGAAACAAAATCTTAAACCATTGCTACTTTGGGTTTGAGATGCACATACGGGAGTATATATGTGGGAGAAAGCTAAATTGACCAACAGACAGCTTTGATACTTCAGATCTTAATAACCTAGTTTTGAATCCCTATGCATTGCTGACTGCTTCCTCTTTCTTCTAACAGGCTCTTTAGCTTGAACAGTCCCATGGCAGGCCAATACACCATCATCCTCTCCATACTGTGAATAGCTATACCTAATAATTCCAACCATACTGTGAATAGCTATACCTATTTGATCCAATCTTTTGGGTCATATTCCATAAGAACTTGTTAATTCTTTGCTGTCAATTCAACTTCAACTTTTGGTGACCCTATAAATGAGAAACCTCCAAGACTCTTGCTCTTCAACTGCCCTGCTCAGATCTTGCAAAGAGCTGTGACTTCCTTGACTGAATCAATCCAAGCCTCATTTTAGTTATCTTCACTTCTAATGTGAGATCAGGCTTAGTTTGCTTTTAAACCCATTCATTTATATTTTAGCAATTCATGATATCCACAGATCTCTTCTGCAGCATCACATTTCAAATAAGTTGATTTTCTTCCTGTTAGTTTTCCTTACTGTCCACTTTCATAAGCCTTCATAGTAATTGGAAATATCATGGCCTAGATTATTCTGACTTTGGCATTCAGTGATGTGTCACTACTTTTCTGTAATGGAGATTGTGTGTTCCTGTGAATGGTAGGGTATTTAATGGATTTATAACCCACTTTTCTCTCAAAATGTTAATGGTAGGATCTCCCACATCAGGCAGATACTGAGCAGCAGTAAGAGTGGGGTATGACACTGGCAGAGAATCTCTCAGACACAGTGACAAAGGTAAACCATTTCTGAAGCTTTCTACCATGAAAATTCCATGAACAGACAATCCAAAATGATACAAAAAATTGCCAAAGCTCCTAAACTCCTTCATAAGTCTATAAAGAAAAAAAAAAACTCAATGTGGCACAAAGCAAAACTGATTACTCATCCATCCTTAGTCTATACATCTCCCAGTGTCTCAGATGCCAGAAAGGCATGTGTGAGACAGTAGAAAAACACAAGGCTCAACCAGGGTTGAGGAGTATTGCAATGCCTGGCCAATAGTTATCAATAAAGTGCCACCTACCGGTGGTTGGTGTTGACAACAATCCCATAAACATAAACCAAACACAAAGCCATCCCAAATGCCTATCTTCTGTATCCTTGAAGAGGGTTATTACTGTAGTTACATGTAAGTTAGTACTGGTAAGTTCCCTCATTAACTGCTTTTTCTCCTTATCTTAGGCATAACTGCTAGTATATTTACAGTACACAGTTAGAGCAGTTTGGTACCCTTTCAACTATCCATGCTCTGTCCTATGGAATCCTGAGATTTGTAGTTTGGAACTTAGAATTAGAGCCCTGCTGGTGCACTGTTGTAATGCAACTCCACTGATGGGTAGTTGCATCACAACCCTCTAGCAGAGACTTCTAAGCAGGTCTTAGAAGGGGCCAAATATGAGTCTGATCTGATGTGAATCTGTCTGGGCTCAAACTGATCTTATCGAGACCCCAAATTTCATTTGAGCCAACTTGTGGAAACAAAATGACTTAGCTTCCACCCCACCCCACAAAATCTGCTAAAATCTGGAAATAGCAGATTAACTTGGACAGATTCCAGATAGACAACTGCTTGGGTTTTTGCAACAGGCACCTATACATTTTCTAGTTTGGGGGAGGGAAAATAAAGTGTGGGGACTACTCCATCATGGTCATTCTTGCAGTTTTTGTCCTGGCAGTATCTGACTTGTATCGGGGCACTTTCTTACAGCACCAAGAGGGCATTCTGTTGCCAAAGAACCACACCAAAGAAGAGTGGAGGCAGAAGGCACCAAGCACACAAGTAGAATTTGACAAGGAGACAGACCATCAATCTTCAGGTGCTTCTCACTTACCCAGTTGAGATAGCAACCAAACAGCAACAGTCGTCTAGGCCTGTTAACCAAGGATCAGATATGACTGTTGAATAACAGCTTACTTGAATGACAGCTTACATGAGGAGAGGATGTTTTTGCTTTATTCTACCAGCAGACCTAAAAGGGAGATTCAGTTATGCAGCCTAAGGAAGTAGGAAAGGATTCTTATCAATTCTGTTGATCAACATGAGATCCTCCTGACAACCTTCCTGATCCCCATCAGATCTGGGCTGCTGTTGGATTGTTTCTGCCATGCTGGTGTTTCTGCCTCCTACCTGCCTTAAGTGTCAAATAGAGCCTTCCTGAATGTTTAAACACATTTCCTCCTATAACCATTACCCCAAACCCACACAAATCTTACTTGGGGTGAAGCAGATTTGCTCCCATTGACACCAAAATTATTTCTCCTTACAACATTACTGCAGGTGAAGGCATTCCAGTCTGCCTCCCTCTGTCTCTAGGGGTCTCTGATATCCCTGGTGGTCTCCTATTGATTTATGACATCTCCATTAATATCATAGGGTTTTCTTAGGCAAGGAAAACTGAGAGGTGGTTTTGCCAGTTCCTTCCTCTGAAATATAGCCTACAGCACCTGGTATTGGTTGGTGGTCTCCCATCTAAGTATTAACTAGAGTTGACCTAACTTCCATGATCAGATGGATTCTGGTGCCTTTAGGGTATTTAGCTCAAACCAAGCACTAATCATACCTAATCCTGTTTATCTTAACAAGCCTGATTAGATCAGGTTTGCTAGGAATGGTATTTGACAATTTAAAAAAAAAAAACACCCTACAGCACCCAGAATTCACAAGTAGTCTTTCATCCAAGTACCAACTAGGACTTCCTCTGCTCATCTTCCAAGATTAGAGAAGACTGTTTGTGACAACCCCATTAATATCATAAGGTTGCCAAAATATCCTAAAGACACTGGATCCTGTCTTATCTTTGAAGCTAAGCAGGGTCAGTCCCAGTTAGTACTTGGATGAGAGAGACTGCTAACTCTCTCCCTCTCTCCACACACACCCCTATATATATACTGGCAAAGCTACCTCTGAGTATATCTTGGCTAAGAAAACCATATGAAATTAATGGGGTTGCCATAAATTGATAGGCAACCTGAAGGCACACACACGATTGACCATGACTATAAATCATGAAATCCATTGAGATTGCAATATAATAAGAATATAATAAAACATTGTAGAGATGCTCCAGACAATACAGTACTGTAGATGCTACAAATTAAACATTAAAAAATGTATAAAGCAAGGACTGCATAAACATATTAGTTCAAGAAATGCAAAATTATTGTTGTTATGTGCCTTCAGGTTATTTCCAATTTATGGCAATCCTAAGAAGTTTAATTTTAAAATGCAGGCTAAACAGAATGTAGAAAGCAAGTGTTTGAATGGTGGACTGGGACGCCTCAACCATAGTATTCAAATTCTAGGCTCAACCATGGAAACCCACTAGGTGACCCTGGGTAAGTCACACTCTCTCAGCCTCAGAAAGAGGCAATGGCAAACCTCCTTGCCAAAAAATCTATGATAGTTTGTTGTAAGAGTCACCATATGCTGTAAATGACTTGAAGACGCTCAACAATGAAAATCAAATAAACAAAGCAGCCACTTTAGAATTGCTACTTCATATGTAATTCTTTTGTCTTTTTTTAAAAAAAGGTTTTGTACATTAAAAAGTGCAAGCCACCTCTCTGCAAGAAAACAAAGCACAAGTTTCTGCATAAAACTCCATGCTTGATTTAGCTAAGGAGGAGGTCTGAGGGGGCAAACTAAGCCATCTGTTAAAGTCCATACAATGCAAAGCCAACACTGAGTAGTGGTTTGAGTGTTAAGACTATTATTCTGGAGACCAGAGTTGGACTCCCCACATGGAAACCCACTAGGTGACCTTGGGCCAGTCACATTTTCAGCCCCAGAGGAAGACAAATTCTTACCATAATCCATCTGAAACAAAATTCTTTTCTATTCCTATGGATAAATGGTTTGAACTGGTCTGAGGTATCTTCTTGTGTCTCAAAGCTAAGAGTAAAAGAGAGAAGATACTATGGAGAGAGAGAAAAGTTCACAACTTATCATCAGTAGTTCAGATCTGTGTTACAAAGCTGACATATATAAATACAGTTTTTTTGGATGACACACATGGCCAACAACACCCTTATAATCTTATTAGATCTATTCTTTGAGACAGGTTACAGTAACAAGACGTTTTGCTCTTGGTTTGAATCAAGACCAGTCTATTAGCCTCTTCTAGGTAGAGTAGTCTTCTTCACGGTTATAATCCCTCTGATTGCTGGCATTGTTTCCAGACACCTAACAGCTATTTACCATCCTTCAAATCTTAATCACAGAACCCATTTAGAGTGGGATTCACTGCCTTCACACATAAGCAAAAGAAAACCTCCCATCAAGGGTACAATAGAGGCCTCTCCCCCTTGGAGATTGCTTATCAGATAATGGAGCAAAGGCTGCTCCATTAAAAGGACCTTGTTTAGCCAGGGACTTTGCATCACAATTTTACCTGTGGTGGTTCAAGAGCCAGAATGTGAATAGGCCAAGGAAAACTCAGAAAAGACCAGGTGGGGAGTCTGGAGTCTGCTTGAAAGACCACATGCTGGTAGCAAAATTGAGCTGTTAATTTAGTTTTTCACAATTAAGGATGTAAGAAGAGAAGGGCTTTCATTGGGACAGCCTTCCCCAGCCTGGTGTCCTGTAAATGTGTTAACTGCTGCAACTCTTATTATTTCCTGGGAGAATGTGTGCTAGAAAAGATGAGTATTGCAGTATCATGTATCTGAATCACAAGAAGTTTGAGAAAGTTGGATTTAAAAAACAAAAACAAAAACACATCCACCTAACCCAGTAATTGCTATCCAACTGTTGTTGACCAGATGCTGCTGAGAAAGAGTTGTGGAGTATAACAAGAACAGCCTATTCACAATTGTTTTCTAGTAGCATCTGCTGATGCTACTGGAAGCCAGAAAGATGTGGTAGTTTGAGTGTTGGACTGGGACCCCAGGAAACCAGGGTTTCAATCCTTGTTCAGCCATGGATGCAAACTGCAGGAAAAGAGATTCCACATTAGGAGGAACTTCCTGACAGTAAGAGCTGTTCTACAGTGGAACACACTCCCTCGGAGTGTAGTGGAGTCTCCGTCCTTGGAGGTCTTTAAGCAGAGGCTGGATGGCCATCTGTCGGGGATGCTTTGATTGGGAGTTCCTGCATGGCAGAGGGTTGGACTGGATGGCCCTTGTGGTCTCTTCCAACTGTATGATTCTATGGAAGCTGGGGTGACACTGAGCAAATCACATTCTGTCAGCCTTAAGAGTTTCAAATCTTCCAAGAAAATGCTGTTTTAGAGCTGCAACATGTTGGAGCCAATGTGAATGCACATAACAACAAACATTTACTGATAGTGCAATGGCTACTTACATAACATCGGAATAGACCTTGCCTTATCAAAGACAAAGAAGCTCTGTGTGTGTGTGTCTTCAAGTGGGCTAGACAAGGTAACTGTTACATGGATTTGTAACTGGTTGACTGGCCGAACTCAAAGGGTGCTCAACAATGGCTCCTTTTCATCCTGGAGAGAAGTGACCAGTGGGGTCCCACAGGGTTCTGTACTTGGCCCAGTGCTATTCAATATCTTTATTAATGACTTGGATGACAGAATTGGGGGCATACTTATCAGATTTGCAGATGACACTAAACTAGGAGGAGTAGCCAATACTCCAGAAGACTGGGTCAAAATTCAGAATGACCTGAATAGACTAGAAAGCTGGGCCAGTGCTAACAAAATGAAATTCAATGCGGAGAAATGTAAGGTACTGCACTCAGGGCGCAAAAATGAAATGCACAGATATAGGATGGGGGATACCTGTCTGAATGAAACTATGTGTGAAAGGGATCTAGGAGTCCAAGTAGACCATAAGTTGAACATGAGTCAACAGTGCAATGAAGCAGCTAAAAAAGCCAATGCTATTTTAGGCTGCATCAATAGAAGTATAGCATCTAGATCAAGGGAAGTAATAGTGCCACTCTATTCTGCCTTGGTCAGGCCCCACCTGGAATATTATGTCCAGTTCTGGGCACCACAATTCAAAAAAGATGTGGAGAAACTGGAGCGGGTCCAAAGGAGGGCAATTAAAATGGTGAAGGGTCTAGAAACCATGCACTATGAGGAACGACTTAGGGAGCTGGGGATGTTTAGCCTGGAGAAGAGAAGGCTAAGAGGTGATATGATAGCCCTGTTCAAATATTTGAAGGGATGTCATATTGAGGAGGGAGCAAGCTTGTTTTCTGCTGCTCCAGAGAACAGGACCCGGAACAATGGATGCAAACTGCAGGAAAAAAGATTCCACCTCAACATTAGGAGGAACATCCTGACAGTAAGGGCTGTTCGACAGTGGAACACACTCCCTCGGAGTGTTGTGGAGTCTCCTTCCTTAGAGGTCTTTAAGCAGAGGCTGGATGGCCATCTGTCGGGGATGCTTTGATTTGGAGTTCCTGCATGGCAGGGGGTTGGACTGGATGGCCCTTGTGGTCTCTTCCAACTCTATGATTCTATGATTCTACCTGTCAATTTATGGTGACTCTGTGTATTTCATAGCATTGTCTTAGACAAGGAGTACTGAAGAGATGGTTTTGCCAGTTTCTTCCTCTGATATATAGCATACAGCACCTGGCATTCATTGGCAGTCTCCCATCGAAATATTAATCAGGATGGATCCTACTTAGCCTACTTAGATGAGATCTGTTGCCTTTAGGGTATGCAAGCCCCTAAAGAAGCTGTAGAATTAGAAGACATATTTCCACAAAAAATTGATATCCTCAATGATTGGGTTTGTCATTCATCTGGCCTTCCACATACTGTATTGTTAGCTGGCACTTCCCAGCTTTGTTCACTGTTGGTTGTGTTGGCTAGGGCTGATGGGAGTTACACTCCAACAACATTTGGAGGGCTAATTGCTACCCACTCCAGTAATAGGTAATAAAGAGATTTAAGTTTGGAAGTAACATCTGTAAGTAGATATGCAGTACATCTCACAGCTGGGGAAGATTATGACCAGGTGACCTGTTTGTCCACTCAGCTTGCTGTCCACATGCACCTTGTTGTTGGACAGCTTCAAGGTCCCTACTCTTCTATTTGATGGATCTTGATCCTCAAACCAGAATTGAACTGGGCAGTCTTTCAAACAGAGTCTGCTGATCTGACTGCTTTTAAACTGTGGAGGGTCTCTGTGTGTTATTCTGAGTAACCAATATATGTCCCTTTGGAAATTGTGAATTTCTTCAATTCTTTCAGAAATCCACATCCACATTGGACAACATCCTTTTACATTTCTTTTTCATTTAAAAAAATTGTTTGGATTATGTAACATAAAGAGATAGAAAGGACATTGAGCCTATAAACTCCCATCATCTGAGTATCACCAGTTAAACTAAAACCAGATTTTGACATGGATCCCCATCTTAGCCTGGTAACTTTCTAAAATTTACCTGTGGACCATCACAATGTTCAGCATAATTCAAGCCTGATTCTCCAGGTAGATTTGGGTAGTGTATTTACCTAACAGCTCAACACAGTAAGGTGAGAGTTGTTGCTGTCAAACTCCTTCCCTTCTCCCCTTCAGCTTTATCTGAGTCAAATAGTCTAGGCAAAAATATCAGATCGGCTCTCCCAGCACATGCTTTGGGCAAACAATTCCATTAGTTAATTATGTGTTTCCCTTTTCATTTTGCACCTACAGGCAAAATGTTTCCTTGGATGATTCCCAATTTTTAAAGTTTTGAGAAAAGAGGGAGAAGAGAAAAAGAGCAGGGAAGAATAATTGCTGTTCACTAGTTGGCCATCACCGATGTAAAAATTTTTAACTCGGTAGCCAATAGCAGCACAGGCTATCGGCTAATGTTATTTCCCAGCACATGAAACACATATGTGGCTTCTTTTACATGTAAACACTAATTAGAGTTGAGTAAGACCCCAGTCTTCTCTCTCTGTGCTTCTATTTTTATGTTGGAAGTCACCAGCTAATCTCAGATGTTATCATAACTTCAGTTTAAACATCAAAGATGTGTCTTCCCCATGAACTCTTTCAAACCCTAAAGTGAATCATAATAAGAACAGTGAAATATGTGCTGGAAACCTTTAGACTTTCATTTTCTTTTCTCCCTCTCTTTTAAAAACCTACCTCCTACTTATATTTTGTAAGCCCTTTGTGTGGGGGCAATGTAGAGGAATAAATATTCCTTCTGGTTGGTGCCTTACTAAGGCATAAAAGATATTTACTTAGAAACGGAATGGAATATAGTTTTGAGAAAGTAGCCAAGTTTTTATTTAGAGCTTCAGCACCAATTTGTTAGACTTTCTCTTTTTTCTGCCCATTTACTGAAAGAAGGTTCTTTGTGAACTTGGAAATATTAATGCAGGGCTTGATGATATATATCAAGTCTAGATATTGACTGCAGTTAAGAACAACAAAGGCTTAATGTCATTGTGACCAACCTTTTATTTGGTATGGATAATGCATTTCAAATCTAGATACCATGGTTATGGAACTGGCTTTACAGAGGTCAGTCCTCTCTTGAAAGGGTTGTTAGTAGACATTCCTCTGTTGAAATCTGTCCTTTTCTATGAAGGACTGCCCAGTCCAAATCTAGTTTAAAGAGAAAGAAAACAAAGAAGAATAATCAACAACCTTGAGGCTACCCAGCAACAATGAACACCAAGATTGTAGACTGAGCAGAGACACTAAGATCATCTTATCACAACTTTCCTCCACTACAGCAAAAGGCATGTATTCCTTTTAAAATTGTTCTAATTGTTTACTGGGTGGTCCCAAGATATTATCCTGCCTGAAGCGAAACACACACAAACATGCTAGATGGCACACCTTCCATTCCAAGTATGAACACCAACTGGACTAACAGCTGAATCCTTCTTCCATGCCATCCATGTGAGATTATTTTGCCTGTATGTGAAGGTAGTAAGGAAGTTTCAGGGATGAAGGACACAAGACACACATCTTTCTCCTTCAATACTTTGATGCCATCTTCCTGCCTCATCCACCTGAGGTGACTGCCTCACATTGCCTAATAATAGTGCTAGCCGAATTACAGGTTACTTATAACTTGTTGCCTGAAGTGCTGTGTCACAGGGCTGCCAGAATCTTTAAAGACTCCAAGTAAACAGGAGGAATTAATCTTATGAGGGTTTCCCCACAGAATTGGTTTCATCAGAAGAAAGAATAAAGCTCTAAAAGACAGGCCAATATTCCAGGTTTCTCCATTCCAGTTCTGGCACTCAGTTCCATACAAGTCTTATATCTACTGCATAAACAGATGACATCTGTCTGATTGCATTTATGAATATTGCAGCCAAACGTTGCAAACTCAACTGCACATGTACATATTCTAATGCATTAAAATGGGCCACCTGTTCTGATGCGTTTCATTTTTTTCACATTAGACTCCATCTGAACAAATCCATGTTCCTCATTATATCAGTTCCCAACAGATTCCACCAAACACATCACTCATTTCAATCTGGAAGATGACCCATCTGGAATACTTTGAAGTTTAAGAGGTGAATTTTCTGAAGACAGAAAGCATAGGTCATGTTTCCTATTATGAGCCCATTGTGGATCTGTCGCTGATTAATGCCTTAGTTTACCTCCTGTCCAATGGACTGAGAAAGGCTGCTACAGTCACCTCATTCACAGTCAGGAGTGCATTTACAGCAGCTGTCTCGAGTGTACTTAATTCTGCTAGTCTGGAAAGTAAAGCAGCTAGACTTTATAAACAAAGCTACTGGCTGGAGTGAACAGAGAGAAGCAAACATGCTTCCTTACATACCAGTGATTTATGTTTGCCTCTACAACAGGGATGGGAGTTTGTGGCCTTCTAGATTACCAGTGTTGTGTGTTGCCTTGAGTGGTGGGGTAGGACTCTAGGAGACCAAGGTATGAATCCCCACTTAGCTATGGAAACTAGATGCCAAGGGAACCCTAGGATAAAGTAATCAACAAATCAGAATCACGTTGAAAGCACAAAACAATATCATAACCAAAGATGCTGCTGCAGTGCTGCTCTCAGCAGCCCTAGCCAACACAGATAGTTATGAGGAGTGCTGGGAGCTGAAATGTAGCAATGGGATGGGAGAAGTGGCCATTGGCAGGAATCTCTCCCCCCCCCCCATAAACATTTGGCCCCTCCAAATGAAATTTCCCTTCAGTAGTGCTTTAGTTGGGTATTCCAGCATGGCAGGAGGCAGAATACATGGCCTCTGTGGTCATTTCCAACCCTCAGATTCTAACTTCTATGCAACTCCTTCACAGGGGCAGCTGGCACCACCTTATCAGCCTGAACACATTCAATATCATTTTATTTTAGAAGCTAAGCAAGGTTGGACCTGGTCAGTACCTAGATGGAATACCACCAAGAGGGAATATAAGAGATCTGCAGGTAGGACTAGGAAAGCATCCTGCCTGAACCCTAAGAGATCTACTAATGGAGGTCAAGTTGGAAATACTAGTACCAATGGCCTCACTCAGTACAGAAATTATCATATGAGCCCCATTCTCACAACAATCATGTTAGTTAAAGATAATGGAAATATACCAGTTTGCAATCAGCTATTATCACACATCTTGTCAGTCATGCAAGTGGGGCTGCATTTGCCATCATGCTGTCTTCCACACTCGCTCTTAACCCTGCCTTGCTGCCTTAGGTCCTACCCAGCATTCCTTCCAGGGTTTTAAAAAATATATTGTTATTGTCATTTTTTAACATAATTCTGGAGATCGGCAAATGTGATTTAAGTTTTTAAAAAAGAAATAGGAAAAAATTGAAAGGAAACCAAGCTGCTTGGGAATACTATAGTAAGGGAGAGGAGGAGACTGTGATACCATGTGACTGCCAATATTGCAATTACCATGGCAGCAATGTTTCACACATGGGGGTTAATAGGACTGCCATATGATTGGTAGCTTATTGATGGGTTCCCTTCATCAGTGAAAAGGAACATCCTTGCCACACATTGCAGACATAGCAGATACATGCTGGAGGTGACATTGTGTTATAGGTATTGCCAAAGGGTGTTTTATTACTATAATTGTGCTTTAAAGGCCATAAATGATAATCTCCTCAGGCAACTTTATATACTCCTGCCCTCCCCCACCAAAAAAAAATAAAAAATGAACCATTGCTGGAGCTTTGAAAGGTTACTTTTTAAGATTACAACTCCCAGAATCTCTGGACACCATCCAGCTATGATTAAACAACAAGGGGCGAAATAGTAGCATCCACCCTCCTGGACTCTCAGAGTAAGACCCCTTTTCTGCTAGTATCTAAGATCTCAGCCAAACAGAACAAAACAACAGATGGGTCTTCATAAAATTTAAATGTGCTAGTTTAAATACAAAGAAAGAAACATAGAAAGAATGGCAATGAGTTAAGATCCATTAGATGAAAGATGGTAAAACAAGATGACCTGGGGCCCAGTCACACTACACAATCATAGTGCATTATTCCACCTCAACTGCCATCATTCTGTCCTATGCAATTCTAGGAATGGCACCTTTGGGAGATTAGAATTCTCAGCCACAGAGGTTTGGTGCCCCAACAAGCTAAAAATCCCAGGATTTCATAGGATGGAACTCTAATAGTAAAAGTGGAATAATAGCACTACAACTGTGTAGTGTTGATGGGCCCTTAGATGCCTGCTCAAGTGGTAACTATGATGGATAACTACAATTCCTAGATTGTATGGCCAGCATTTATGATGGCTGGTGGGTTCTGCAAACTATAATCCAAAATCTGACTTCATCACATTTCATGTCTTTTGACTTTCTTTCAAACTCTGGTAGCTTCTCTCAGCTTCCCAAGATTTATTTATTTATTTATTTATTTAGTGTACTTATACCCTGCTCTTCAGCTACAAAGGCTCACAAAGCAGTTTAACAGATTGCTAATTTGACAGTTCCTTGCCCTCAGGTTTACAATGTGAAATGACATGACACAAAAGGAGAAGGGAGTGGCAATGGGGAAGGAGATCAAGTCCAGCAGATACTGCTAGTTCTTCTCTCCTCTGAGGCCAGGGTGGTAGCAGTCAAGATGCAGCGAGGGCCTTTCATCTGCCTGTGGGGCTAGGCATGGTGGAGCAGTGCTGGCCTCTTCTTCTCTCCTTCCTTGTCCCCTCCTTTGGAGGGCACACTCTTTGTCCTGTTGCTGTTACATCAAATACCTGCATCATCACTTTTGCAGATCTTACAGAACAGATTTCATGTTTTTTGAAAGTCCATTTCCTCACCCCACACACCCCAAATGCTCACAGGAGAATAGTCAGTAATCAGTGAAAATCTCTTGGCTTTTTAGAAGGCATACACATGACAAAACACGCATGCATAGTTATCACATGATTTTTTTTCTTACATGAAGCTGCCAAGAAAGTTAGAAACTTGCCATGTCTGAAAGAGTTCTTTGATCCAGCTCACCAGTTTCGGGATGCAAAATATGGTTAGCTCTTCACGAGGAGGTCATGCAATCTGGAGAGAATTACAAAGCATCCAAACACAAGTAAATTGTAAGGACAAAGAGTCATAGTTTATGAAAGAATAAATCTTGTCTATCTAACCTTTTGCAGCCCATGGAGTTAATAAAATAGTGGCCAGATGAGAACCAAGGGATGTAATTTATTTAAACCTTGAGAAGGCTTTTGATAGATGTACTTCACAAGAGATTATTAAGGAAATTTGGTCACCCCCAGAGAGTGAGAGGTAAAGGGCTGTCATAGAATCAAATCTACTTATAATTAGTGTGGTATAAATGGTCAGTTCTCAGGACTGAGAAAGATTAATAACAGGATCCCCCCAGAGATATTTCTTAATAAACTGGAAGAAAAGCTGGATTGTGAAGTGGCAAAATCTGCTGTCAGTGTGGAATTCTTTAGGCATGGCAATAAACAGATCGGTGAAGGAAACAGAGCTTGGAAAATTACTTTATAAAACTGATTTGCTGTGTACCTTTTTGCAAATTCCCACCATTATAAAGCCTCATACATGTAATAACTAAACATGCCAGTAATGAAAATAGTTTGTTACATTACTTTTTGCGTTTTTGTTACTTTTCCTTTAAAAAAAAAAAGGAATATTAAGAAACAGACATCATGTGAAACAATACACACACACATGTCTCTTTTTGAAGAAACCACAGTAAGGGATAAAAAAAATTCTCACTACACAAAAAGTAACAATAATTACAACAGTGTGATTCTATGATATGCTTGGGCTGGAAGCAGTTTGTTTCACTGAAAATAATGGGGTTACCAATCATCTGTGGTTTTAGGTATCCACAGGGGGTCTTGAAATGTAACCCCTGCAGATACAGGGTCACACTGTACACAGTTATGGGATCAGTAATATCAAACTCTCCAGCTTATTCTTTTAAAGATATCCAATGCACAGGACCACAGTCGGGGCAGATGGTGCTTCCATGTCAGTGGGGTTTCGGTAAAAAATTGTTTTAAAAAACTGTTAACGTTGCTGAAACTATTTTGAGGAATAGGTCCAGCCTTTAGGAGAGCTCCCTTAATGTTCATACTGGAACCCAGAACAGATACAATAAAGTTTTAATGATCGCTTTTAAAAAAATTAACAGAAAGTTTGTTTTGATTTGTAGTTGTTAACTTATCTCTATGTTGTCACTATCTAGATTTATACATTTTTCCCAGCATATTTTGACCCTCCAAAATACCTGATATTGTAGAAGTCTGCAGATTGCGCCTTACGAGGGGGTAATGATTATCACCCAGAAGTTATTATGGCATATTGATGAAATTTTGTCAATGTCATCATTGGTCCGTAAGTGCACGTTGCTGAGAAAATCAGTTCATTGCATCCTTTATTTTTGTGACTGGCTCTGCCAGAAGTGACTAAAGTGTAAAATCCTTGTCAGGCGAAATCGTCAGACTTCTACAATAATGGTATTTGGAGGGTCAAGAAACGCTGGGGAAAAATGTGTAAATCTGGATGGTGACTACATAGAGATGAGTTAACAACTACAAATCAAAACAAACTTTCTGTCAATTTTTTTAAAGGTGATAATTAAAACTTTATGATACCCGCTCGTACATCACCTCACTGATATGGAAGCCACTACTGAACACAACACAGGGCTCATATCTTTGCTGGTACTGAGGGTGTCACTAGGGGATGCAGAGGGTGTGAACTGCACCAGTGGTTCCTTAACAGGGATGACAGCACTGTTCCCCAAACATCTGTCTTTTGGCAGAAATGGGCTGTGGCATTTACCTGCATCTGTTTAAAACGCTGGGACTTAGCAGAAGAGAAGGTTTGAGCAGGGTGAGGCTCAGTTAGAAGAGAAAAGAGAAAACGTTTTATGTAAAACTTTAAAACAATTCTTTTAAAGTTTTCTTTAAAAACATCATATCTTACAAAATTTTCACTTTAGCCACATGCAGCGGTGTACATGTAAATATGTTGAGGCTATGTGTATGATATTATTATTTAAAGGTATAATTTTAATTTTGCTAGTTGTTTATGTCACAGCTATTGGCATTACATTCAGTGATATACAGGAATTATATAGTTTATGATTAACATTTAGTTAACAAAAAATGACTAAGGATTCTGTATGGCCTGGGTATGGGAGGAGGTCAGTGCCCCATTACTTCACCAGGTGATGCCAACTCTAATGATGCCAGCACCCCCATTGGTAACAGTAGGCTGCCATGACAAAAGAACTTCTATCACCACCCAGTAACCACTATAAGGAATATGACTTACCAAAAGAGTTGAAGTGCATCTTCCTTTCTATTTACATGTACACACAGATCTTTAAAAACCAGAATATTTACATCTTAAAGTGACACATCTTGTGAGAGATTTTTCTTTTCTCTTTCTCTTCCCAGTCCTCTGGTGACTCTCCCAGGTCTTGTAACACCACGCCTTTCAGCTGGCAGCAGTGTGTGAAGGTAATTAACCCCTAGGGCCAGCAGCTGGTAGTTGATTTATTGAGAGCCTCACCCTGCAAATACTACAGAGAACCCCATTCAAAGAACAGCTTTGTATTCCATTATCCTCATTTCTCTGCACTTCATGAACTGCTTATATGTCCCCAGACTCCCGTCTATTAATCATATGCGCTTAGGAAGAGAATCATTAAAGCTCCCAAATCCTTTTGTCTTACTTGAGTCTCTGTAAATAATGTCCCACATTTTTCTGCCTTTTCCTCCTGAATTACTTAGGTGGTACAGACTGGACCTGTGCTATCAGAAAGCTGAAAGATGGTGTGGGGGGATAGAAATAGGCTGTGTTTAAAGAACTTGTGACCTTATGAGTTGAAGGAAGATTCCTCCCAGCTTCCAAATACCAATTTACCATAGGATGTAAGAAGAGTGAGAGCCACAACCAAGCAATGTAAGAGTATACACAGACCTGGATATCTTTTTAACACCAGCAGCATTCAATAAACTAAGGTGGTCAATACTGTGGATCTAGTCAAGGTTTAATCTAATGTGTCTATGGACACATTTTGTGCAGCAGGAACATCAACTGTTCAGTGGGAAATAGATTTTTATGCAGTTGGCAATTAAGCATTAATTAATAACAATTTCTTAAAATAGAAGAGAAGAAAAAGATACAACAAAGAAGGAAGGAAGGAAGGAAGGAAGGAAGGAAGGAAGGAATATAAAGGAGACACAGGACAAAGGCATAGAGTGAGGGATGGCAGAAGGACACCTAGGAAATGACAAGATTTGAAAACAGACTAAGAGTCGATGCAGATTAGAAAAGAAGACAGAGAAGATTGGTAAGGAAGAAATGATGAAAAATGATAAAAGGAAGAGAAATGGAGGAAGAAGCCCTGATAGAGGAGGAAGAGAAGAAATTGCATAGGAAGTAGAATGGTTACACATCACCCCCAAAGAGAAAATGCATCACTTAAAAAAAGAGTTTGTATGAGGACATGTTTGCGCAGACCCATACATATGTTTGGAAAAATGTTATTCTATTTTAATTGATATGTTTGGCCCATGTTGTTATCTTATGTCAAGATGGACAAAATGCAACCCCTAAAGGCCTCCAAAGACCCCTCCTTTTTAGAAAAAAACAAGGGTTCCCCCCAAATAAAAAAAACAAACTCAGAACTCCATCTCTCAAACCCAAGCCCCCCACATACCAAAATATCTTTTTGGGGGGTGGGGTGGGGAGCTTGAAAATCAGTAGAAAACCATGTCATCACTTCCAGTTGTGGCCCACTGAGGGGATAGGGTCTTTAAATGTCCATCTGCAGTCATCCATCCTTGTTCTGTGCATTTATTTATGAGTCCCTAAATCTTGGCTCAGTCACTAACTGAAATGGAGAGTGTCATCAAGAAATGAAAACAAGACCAATACTTGGGAAGGCAGTCATGAAGATCCTCATTTCTAAAGCTTTATCATGAAATACCAATGCCAGATCCAGGCCATTGTATTTCCTGTTTCTATGTATTGTTGTGAAACCTGGACAGTAAAGAAATCTGACAGAAAGAAAAGCAACACATTTGAGATGTATTGCTGGTGGTGAGTTCTATGGATACCATGGACTGCTAAAAAGATAAATGAATGAATCTTACAGGAAATTAAGCCTGGACCCTCACTAAAAGTGGAGGTGCCTAAACAGAGGCTGCCAAAGTTTGGACATATCATGAAAAGACACGGCTCACTGAAAAAGATGATAATGCTTGGCAAAGTGGAAAGTGACTAGAAAAGCAAGAGACTCAACCATATTCAATGAAGGAAGTCATTATGCTGAATTTGCAAGACCTAAGCAAAGCAGTTAGTGACCTTAGGGTCTTAGCAGTTAGGGTCTTGGTTCTCATTCATTGGTTCACCCTACCTCGAAGTTGACTTGATGAGAAATAAAACAAATTGTACATGAAATACAAATACACTCTCTCTTACTAAAGTCTGGGAAATGCTGATGTCTAGCTACTATTTGTGGGCAAGTTTAATCACTCTAACTTTCCTACTTAGGGTTCTTTATATTTTAACTGGACTACAAGTGAACAGCCTTTACCACAAAAGAGATGTTCAAAATAGATTGCCTTTAAATAAAGGTGTGTCCTTTCTAAAGTAGGAAATGCAGCTGCCCTAGAGAAAATACCAGAAGAAAAGAACCAATAGTGTTCAGCATGTTCCTATGAAGAATTGCAGACTGAAATGGATTAAAAGGATGGGGCAGAAGGGGGAGGAAGTATTTAAAAGTCAATATATACTCACTTGTAAAACATGATGGCCATGGCATTCTAAATTATCTTCTTTTGCTGTCATGTTATATAAATAAAGATTGTTTTCCTAACATATCTCAAATCTTTTGTGATTTCCCAAAGTTCATCCTTGAAAATGACCTGTTGGTTAAGAACATAACCATAAATCTTAGTGGAAAAACAAGAGTTTGAATGTTCATGGTCATTTTGGTCCTCCTTTCCTTGTTATCTGTGATTCTAAGACAAGTGGGAGAAAGAGACAACTAAGCACTGATAAGGTTAGGGAACAAATCTATCTTTTAGTTGCCTAATATTGCTCAGGAAGAGGGTGGTAATATTATGTCCAGGCAAGATACAGCCTCTTAGGAATGCATGTGGGAGAATGGTAATAAATACAGGAAAACATATCTGAGTGAGGTGACATATGGCAGTTTTCTTCTCCATTGGGAAAGTGAGGTAGCTGATATCAGAGTATCATGACAGGATGGTAAGTGGTTTCTTCTTCCAATGGTTATTGGGAGACATACTTGTGGAATGTTTTGCCCACAAATGTTTTGGAGAAGAAACATTCCCCAAACTGAAGCATCATCAATGGTAGCTGCTATTTCAGTGGAGAGAGGTATCTGTTTTAAGGAACTATTCAGGGTGATGTACTTATAACCCTAAGAGATTTTGTCAGCATCTTGGCTAGGTCTTTTAAATTTCAGACTAAACTCTGGAGTGGATTTGGCACTCCACTTTTAAGCTAGTTAGCTGCCTTGACCAGGGAGGGGTATCCTTTGCTATTTTGACAAGAAGATGTATTCACCACCACCTTCCTTGCAAGATAACCCTGTGTTCTGATTTACATAGTACAGCCTTTTGTAGTGCTATCAGATGGCAGACTTCTATTGGGAGGCCACTGGTACATGCTAGGCTCCTCAGTCCCTTTTGTTTAAAGATGTTGCTATTGTGTGCCTTCAAGTCATTACCCACTTATGATGACCTTAAGGCAAATCTACTACATGTTTTGTTTTTTGCAAGATTTCTTACAAGGGGATTTGCCTCTGAGGTTGAGAGACTGTGGCTTCCCCAAGGCCACGTGGCCAAGTGGGGATTCAAATCTTGGACTCCAGATTCATAGTTAGGCGCTCAAATCACTACACTAAATGGCTCATAGTTTATAGGTAAAGAACTCAAAAGTATAGCAGAGGTCTTGAAATTGCTGGACATTAGCCTGAGCTGAAATTGCTGGACATTAGTCTGAGCTAACACAGCTCATCTGGTTACTTCCTTCCCCACTCGAGTAAGTTGTATTACATTTCTATTTAAATTTTTACCTGTTTTGAAAATGTAGTTGTTGTACTTGTATTCTGATTTTCCTCCAAGGAACACAAAGGTAGCATATGGAGGCCTGCTCCACATTCTTATCCTAATAGCCAACCTGTGTCTTGGTGAGGCTGAAAAAGAATGACTTGATCAACATGAGCTACCTCATGTCCCTCACTGAATAGGGACATGAACTTAGATTTCTCCAGTCCTAGTCTTATACTGCAGGATTTCCATGTCTGTTGTCAATATATTTTAACTTTCTGACTGTGCATACAAATAATAATGTGGAAATTTTATGAAAATGATGCACACCCTGTTTTGTTTCATTTTTAATGTTGCATAAGTGGTAATCCTGGATCTTCTTTGTGAAAGGCCTGTGGTTTAGCATTCAGCTGTCTTAAAAAAATGCAGATCAATATTTTTTTCTGAATACAAATCTGAGATTAAGCTTTGGTGAGCTTTGTCTTTGCTTACTGTTACATATTCCCCACCTATGCAGGCGCAAGTTTGTTGTGGTGTAGAGAAACTGCCAAATGATTAACTGCATATGGCTTTCTATATGAAGTAGCCCTCATGAGACCACTGCATCATGTTTTAAATCTCTCTATAAATTAAGCAAGTACAAATTTTCAGTACCTTTTCCCTTTCATTTTAAGAAATATTTGTATATATAAGCTTCACATATTCTTCAATAAAAAGATGCTAGAATGATTTCTGAAATGTGGTGAAAACTACCAGCCCCAGTTGCAAACAAGGGGCAATTCAAAGGCGAAACAGTTACCAGGTTAATCTTTGCTAACTACCCATCCACACTCAACAAAACCAGCAGCTTTTAATTAAAGGCACAGAAGGTCTGAAAAACATCAATAGCACTCTGCCAGTCTACACTGGACAGGCTGGCACTGCATTCCTCTGAAATTTTAAGCACTACCACAAACCAGCTCTTAAAAATGAGAGTGCAATAAAGAAAATAATGGAATGTAATCATTTCTCGCTGACATGATGTGTATTCTACAGAAAGGGTGACAGCAATTCTAGAAAAATAAATTAGTGTGACAACCTCAGATGATCTGTAATTTAAGCTAGAGAAATCAGTTAAACGGATTGAACCTCTTTTTCTGCAAAATACTGAGGATAGTCTTCACTTTACATGCCCTGTTAGGCAGACAATATTCCCACATGGTTTGTGTAGACTGCTGAGCTACTGCTCCAATTCACAGAAATTAAACTTTCCATCATCTGGTTTTTATATTTGGAAAATGTCAACTATACTTCCTATCATTGTTGCTTCAATGGCTGAGGCCTTCTGTGAATTTCAAAACACATAACTCAGCTCTTGAGCATTTCTTTTGTAAATATTGATAATGGTTTCAAGTTCTTTATTAAATAACTTTTTAAGGAGGTTGAGGACAAGGCGCTATTTTTTCATGTGCTTGTGAAGATAAGAATCATAACAGATCTTTCTGTACCATGAAACACATGTGTTTCAGTACTTCATTGTGAAAGGGGTTTTTCCCCACATTATAAAAGTTTAGTTTGAAAAACCCAAAAAGGCAATTTGAAGAAGTAAAGCCAGCCAACATACTCCAAGAAGTTGTACAATCTTTGAAAGCATATTAAAATTCCCATAACACACTGCATGACACACTGGATTCATTGTGCATTGCTGGATTCAACATTAATATCAGAAAATGGCCATTAACCACAAAAACTAGGGTTCAGTCAAAAGTCAATTGAAAGGTTCAGGAATGGTATGTGGTACAGTCCTGTAAGGATAGCATCCTTCCTGTAAGGATGGACTACCACAGTTTGCATGCTAGAGATCATGTACTCAAATTTATCATTAGCTTCACAGTTTCTCTTCACATAGAAAGTGAATTCTGTTAGGGGGAAATCTTGATAGTCTTTCTTTTTCTTTGATGTGTTAGCTTTCAGTATATACAGAGAGATTTTGGTGTGAAGGCTCCTTTCCAGTGCCTTTTGGAATGGAACAGGCCATGCCATTTGCTTTGCTTCATTGTTTAAATTGGCACTGAATGAGTGTAGATTAATGTATTTCTATTTGCACAAAGAATTTTTCATGTAGGTGGCCTACTCAGGTGAACATTGGTGGTGGAAAACTGTACTGGAAAACTGCAACTCTCCTTCCATAAACACATGATTTCCTATTCACAAATGACCAGAAGAAATCCTGTAAAACATTCATTCTCACACCAAAACACACACACACTTTGCAGAATTTATGGAAGCTTATAACAATGTTCATAGCATTTCAAAATATTACAAACTACATAACCTGATTTTTGCGGGTGGTGCCCTGTATTACTGTGCATACATGGGGATTCAAAATTTTTCTCATAGGGCAGGATGAGTCCTGTAAATGCTCTGGGAAATGTAGCCTTGTAAACTTAAAGGATTCTGCATCTGCTTTTAAAGGAGATTCCGGGATCACACACAAAACCTAAAACTCTCTAAAGGGAAAGGCAAGATATAAGCATTATAAATAAATTTTATACATCTGGCTGCTGACTCAACTATACCACTGTTTCCCCATTTATTAAGCAGATGGGTTAGATGTATTAAATAGATACTCTATCTTTTATCACCTGGGGAATTCATATAACTACAAGGTTAACCTAGAGCCATGCTGGCTAGAGGTGATGGCTTAAGATCCTATTTAAGTACCAACAGTACAGAAATCTTTGCCAACATACCTCTATTGTGCCTCCTCTGTTGCTGGCTGTACTACCTCAGCCAAGACACAGACATACACTTTTAGACCCCACCCCACCCACCACCTGTCATGCCCAGCCAGGATGAGGACGAGGAGGCTGAGCTAGAGCCTCCACTGGGACCTGAGCCTGAAGCTGAAGTTGAGCCTGAGCCTGGCCTTATTTCTGCTCTACCAGATCTCCCAGAGCCTGTGGCTTCCCAGGAGCCCCACAGAATTGGCCACGTGAATGGCCCCCTGAACCTTCAAGGCGAGGTTGCATTTATGGGATTGTTGCAAAAAGTGGCACAATCTTCTTTCTGCAACCTTTCTTCTGCAGTACCTTCTTCCTTGGTTAGGGTTTTATCACACTAGGCTCTTCTCCCCACTAAAACAGTGTTGTTTCTTTAAAAGAAGAAGAAGAAATGCTATGTAATCAGGATTCCTCTCTTTCCTTTTGCACCTGGAACTATCACACACAAGGACTGAGACTGCCCACTTAGTTCTACTCAGTACCTTCTCCAAGACATTATCCCCACTCCTGTCCCTAGTCTGGCACACATGTGCACACACACCCAGATACCCCTCTGAAATATAAATGAGAACAGTATTATATTTTAAAAGGGTGGGGATTTTCCCTTTCGTGGAGTAGCTTCTTGATTTGGGAGAGATCAGAGTAAAATAACTGGTGGCTTTCATCTGCCAGCAGTTCATCAAGTCTGAAGCTCTAAGCAACAAGAACAAGTAGAACAAGGTTAATGAAATAAATATTGTTTAAAAAACTAGAAGACTCTTCCATTTACATTTCCAGGTGTGTGTGAGAGTGAGTGACTGAGTGAGAGAGGAAATGAAAGAGACCCTGGAACTGGGCTGGAAAAAGACATGGGCGAGCAGTGAGCAAAACTTTGCCTTCTTGGCTCCTCTGATAAGCCCCATTTTGGGGGTGGGGGGTGGAGGCAGTAATTTGTCAATGGATAGTTGTTTTTTTCTATAGACATTTTTTTTAAAAAAAAGTTTCTCAGTTACTTTGCCAATTGAAAGGAAATCGAAATTGAAATTTCCTTCTCCTTCTCTGCTGATCACAGGGCACCCTAGGCACACCCAAGGCATACCCACTGACCAGCCAAAATTGGCATCAAGCACAATTAAACTTTTGCACTGGAAATTATAGCAGAAACAGAACTGGGAAAGAAGTCATTAATGGATTTTTTGGTGTTAATAAAAAGAAATGCTTTCAGAATAATCTCCCACCAAGAGAACAATAGAAAAGGAATTACATCATGTGATAATCTCTAAAAGAATATACTGTTATCATGTTGCAATTGTGATTGTCCTGCATTGAATGATGAAGCCCCTAGTGAAAAAGGTACATACACTGGCATAACAGCAGGTTATATCCATGTGTGTCACCTACCAATCTATGGTGAATGGGGGCTGTAGGCCAAAAGATGAGGTTGGAGAAAAGCTACCATATTGCTTGCAAGGGAAAATGAATGAAATGACAACACAGCAAAATCATTTGAGTGGTTTTCTTTACTTGTTACTTTCTCCATAGTTGGGCAACAGTGTGGTGGGAAAGAAACATGCAGTTGGCTTCATCTGTATGGTTACTTCCTCTACACCTGGGTGGGTATCATAACAGCCCCACATCCATTTTTGTGCCCCATTGCCAAAATTTGGCAGTATGATGACAGTGGCAAAGAAGTCATCATTTTCTTTGAAAACAAGGTTTATCTCACCTTGTTTTCCCATAGACTGAACACATAATTCTGCTTTGATTTAAGGATGCACACTACTTGCCTACTTTCTTTTCAAGGGAAAAAACTCAGATTTTTTGCTATTGTACTGTGAAAATTTGGCACAGTTTACACAACTATAAGGCATGGTCTGCCATTCTAAGAAAGCAGTTTAATTGTTGTGAATGGGTCCAAAACTCAGAAAAGGTGTTGTTGTTTTTTAATGATAGTTCCCAAAATCCCCAAGACAGTAAGATTACTGATTAGAGGATTCTGTGCGTTGTCATACAAAAAAAGTAACATTTCAAAATTCTGAATTGGACCTACTGTGTCAAGCTATTCATATCTGTTGATGCTGTGTTGGATCCAGCCTTTTCCCTGACCCATGAAACCCATAGGGTTTTTGTAGTGACTAATTTGTCCCACTGACTTCAGTGGATCTGCTCCAAGCATGACTAAAACTGAATCCAAGTTGTTGTGTATCAATCTGAATTAATTTGCAAGACCATGCAATATGTAATATTTGTGCAGCCAGCAGAATATGAGTAATATATTCCACTATGACTTAATATGCAAAATGTGATTTTCCATCTTGTGGAATTTTGGAGAGCTGATGTGAAGTAAGACCAGGGAAGTGCTTGGTAATAATGGTTATTTAGCAATCTGTTAAAAGTTCTTCACATGATGTGCTATAAAATTATTGTTTTATTGACCGTGTCTTCCCCAGAGAGTATCCTTTTGTAATGGCCACAATTAAATATCTTTAAGTAGCACATGAGAGATCACTTCTTGGGAGTCTAGTTTCTTTTTCCTTCCAGTTTAATTGCAGCATTGAAAAGAACGACCCTCTTTAAATCAAGAGAGAGGCAGGGTGAAAAAGCAGAATTCAGATAGAATAGCAATGGGATGTATTTTCCTCTGGCTCGGAAAATATTAATCAACATGAGTTTTGACCTTTGATGCCTGCATTAAATTTCAAGAAGGAATGTATATAAGTCCTCTCATTCAGAAACTGTATAGTGTCAATGGTAGTTATTTTCCTGTGATAAATGGTGTTTAAAAGTCCAAGTATGTGGTTGAAGCAGGCAGCAGTCCTATGTGTATCTTTTAAATAAATGATATACATTTGAACTTGAAAAGGCTGACATTAGGGATTAAACCAGGCAATACAAGTTTGAAAATTTACTGGAGGGTTCATTCGCTGTTGTCTTTTCCATCCAGATCATGCTTATTCAAAATAAACAAGGTGCCTCCATAATTTCTTACCTCTCTATTTCCTTCCCTGGCCTACTTCTCTTGATGCCACTGACTGATTGTTACCTGATATCATCATGGCACCCCAAGGTAGGAAGAAGAGCCTCCACCCATCTTTCTGTGGTGACTTAGCTGTTCCCATGTCACAAAGGGGTTGGGCAGCTTTGGGCTAGGCTGTGAGCTGATACAGTGAAGTTTATTATTTATGCATTTTATTTATTTATATTCAGATCCCAGCCTTGGGTTTGTAAGCACACCCTGCTTACCCTGTGCTGTATTTTGGGGTCCCCCTATTTTATATCTCATATCTGGAGATGGAATGTTTTGGGGAGATCTATCACCTTTCAGGAACATTAGGTCAGGTTCCCAAGAGAAAAGGAGCATGTGCATATCCAGGTAATGGGACAATCAGATCCAGATGGATATATCAATTGTTCCTTTCTTCTCCCAAGTCATGTGCATTTCCTCTTGCACACTGAAATAAAGGATCTCCTTGCACCCAAAGCAGTAAGCCAAATCTCCCTGTTTCCCCCTGTTGTGTTTCCAGCCAAACTTCTTTGTCCATCTATCTTGGGATATCCTCATCCAATTCCTGTTTTTGTCACATTAAAATTAAATCATCAATCAGTCTGAAATCCCATTGTTTCTTCTTAGGAAAGGACATCCAGACAGGATAGCCCACCACTTGGGGCTAGATTTTAGGTAAAAGTATGGTTCCAAAACCTAACTTCAGCGCATACAGCCAGCATACACCTCTGCACTCTGTGTATGTTATATGTCACCCTCAGACCTCCCAGTCTGAGCTACTTCAGCTTTATGCGTCTACTCATTAAACAGGTAATTATCACCACAATAATTATCACCCTCAAACTCCACTATCCTGCTTCTATATTTCCATTTCAGTTAGATCTGTATGCCGTGTCTATATGAATGCTATTCTTTATTTGTGATGGCATTCTGCATATTTTTTTAAATAAAAGCCTCTTAAGTAACCCTTAAACCTAAAGTTTTTCTCCGTTGTTACTGGTATAAACAGGTGCAAACGGTCCTCAGGTTACCCAGCCTCTTGCAAAATCTAATTTTCCAAACAATTAAAATAACACTGACATGGAAGGTGGGGACTCCCCATCCCCCACTTTTCTTTGGGTAACAGTTTGCCAGAGAGAAAAGTTGTACCTCCAATGGATGCAAAAAGGAAGCCATGGCCCTGAATTTAGAAAAAATGAGGAGGGCAGTTGTTGGCCAGGGAACCTGGAATGCTCTCATATATAGGATCACTGTACATTGAAGGACTTGTGTATATGATTAAATTATTTCCTCATTCTACATGAATAGAATATGATCCTGCCAAACCCAGTTCAGAGGAGTATGGGCTTTTTTGGTGTGTGGGGGGTGGTGGGAATACAAACTCTGCAGGAAAAGGCTTTGCAGTTTTTACTGGAGTATCTGAGAGTATCCACAAGAATATGCATTACTAAATGCATGGCACTCTTACAGCTCATAAAAGAAAATATGGTCCTTTGGATAACCTGAATCCAAGCCATATGGAGATTTATAGGTCAAAACCAGTACTTTCAAATATGCCAGGAAATGGACCAGCAGCTAATGCAACTGTTGCAACAAGAGAATTGTGTGCTGCCTGTAGCTTGCTCCACTTAACAACCTGGTTGCCCTTTTGTCAAAGGCAGCCCCACATAGATCACATAACAGTAATCCAAACAGGATGTAACCAAGTCACATGTTACTATGGCCATATCTGACTTCTCTGGGAAGAAGAAATGGGTGCACTAGCTTTAAATGCAAAATCACTCCTGATCACTACCAAGATCTGGGTCTTCAGGCTTAGTGCTGAATACAAGAGTACTCCCAACCTGCAAACCTGTGTTTTGAGGTGGAGTGTAACCCCATCCAACACAGGCTGAATCCCTGTTTCCATATATATTTTTTGACTGCCTAGGAGCACCTCTGTCATGTCTGGATTAAGCTTCAACTTGTTTGCCCATATCCAGTCCATTACAGCTGCCAGGAACCAATTTAGCACAGGAACAGCATCCTTGGAATTAGGTGGAAAGGTGTGGTAGAGCTGGATATAATTAACATACTGGTGACACCTGACTCCGAAACTCTGAAAAACCTCTCAGCAGTTTTAAGTAGATTTTAAATAGCACAGGGGACAAGATTGAATCCTGAGACACTTCTCAGTCCAATGATTCAGGAGCCGAGCAGAACTACCCTAGCACCACCCTCTGAGAGCACCCCTCCAAGAAAGGACAGAACCATTCTATAACAGTACCTCCAAGCTCCATCTCAGAGGGGCAACTTAGAAAGATACCATGGCTGATGGTATCCAAAGTCACTGAGAGGTCCAGCAGAACTAACAGAGACACACTTCCCTTGTCCAGTTCCCTTTGTAGGTCACCCACCAAGCAAACAAAACTGTCTCCATCCCATAGCCAGGTCTGAACCCAGACTGCAGTGGATATAGATAGTCTATCTCATCCAGGAAGCCCTGGAGTTGAGAATAAAATCAAGAGTGTTTGTGTTTATTTTCATAGAAAACTATGATATATTATTTTTTTACATGCAACAAACCCTAATAAATGCATTTTTCTGTGTAATTCCAAAGGCAAGAACTGCATCAAAGATCTGGAGAGTGAAGCAGTCCAAAGGAGAACTATGTTTCAATCCTCATTATAATCCAGGAAGTGCATGGCTTATTTAAACATACGGATCTTACAAAACATATCAGGATATTTACTCAAAACTTTATACTCAAGACTTTGGAAAATGGGTTACATGATGACTTTGGAGACCAGGGTTTGAATCCCCACTCAGGCATGGAAACCTCCTGGGTGACCTTGGGCAAGTCCCACTCTCTCAGCCTCAGAGGAAGGCAAATGTAAACCCCCTCTGAACAAATCTTGCTAAGAAAATTCCATGATAGGTTTGCCATAGGTTTGTTATAAGTCAGAAACAAATTGAAGAAACACAACAAGGCAAGGTAATCTAAACCAAGCAGTGACTCCTGACTGATTATGCTACAAAGGTATTAGAGTCATACGATTAGGTAAAATGAAAAGACCTAGATTCTACATCATTCATATTACATTATGGTTCTGTATCTTAAATAACCTTCCCATGACACATTGCCTATTGAGAGGGTCAAGACACATCCAGTGGGTCATGACACATCTATATAATTTTCATCACCATCTTGATCTTGTGAGGCAAGTCATTATTAGTCCAGTGATAACGAAGCAGGGAGATAATGAGTTGCTCACAGTCATCCAGTGAGATAACAGAAGAGACAGAATTTCAATGATGCTGCCCTCCCAGGTTGGCCTCCCAAGTTGACAAAAATACGATGAAATCACCGTGATGGTAAGGTAATTGTAGAGTAAGAGCAATATACCTGTTCTGGTATTATGTGTTAATCCTATGTTAATAGGATTGCCCCTGGTTCAATAGTATAGTGTGTATCAGATGCACAGGATGTATACCAGAACATGATAGGTAGGGTTTTTTTCCCTGAAATAAAGGAAGAGAGAGAGAATGAGAGAGAGAGAGAGAGAGAGAGAGAGAGAGAGAAGTTTGAGCACCCAGAATGCAAAGACTATGGTCAAGCACATAGGTCAAGCACAAGACATACCCAAATGATGGCTGGGGTACAACAGCCTCATCTTGACTTCCAAGGAGATTTCAGGCTTGACTTGTTCAATGACCCATTTTTTTTTTTGTCCTTTTGGCTGTCCACAGTATCCTCAGCACTGTTCTCTAGCACCACATCCCAAATGAGTTGGTAACCTTCGTATTCTCTTCACTGTCCACTTTTTACATCCATACATAGTGAAAGGGAATATGATGACCTGGACAGTTCTAACTGTAGTGTTCATTTGTATATCATGTTACATGGAGTCTTTAGAATTATTTGCCAGAGAGTTCTAGGGCATCACCAAGCTACAAATCCCAGGATTTATAGGCTGTAGCCATAGCAGTTATAGTGGTCCTTGGAGGTCTTTAAGCAGAGGCTGGATGGCCATCTGTTGGGGATGCTTTGACTGGGAGTTCCTGCATGGCAGGGGCATGGACTGGATGGCCCTTGTGGTCTCTTCCAACTCTATGATTATGTGATTCTATGGTACCAAAGTGCTATAATTGTGTAGTGTGAAAAAGAACTTTATTTGTGAACAATAGTTTAACATTTTGTAAAATCCCCAAACAAGAGAACTTTGGGGACACGAGGGTGAATTTTTAAATGGAGGCTAATAGCTGTCTGCCACTACACTAGGAAGCCAAGGACTGGAAGCTCACAAAGAGTGACAGTCATCAAAGGGCCTTCACACTTGTGTGTTGGAGGAGGCACTTGCTCTGTACAGTATGTCAAAGGGAATACAAAGAAGCATACTCTGCTCCAGAAGAGAGATGAAAATAACAGCCTCGGAGGTCATTCAAAATCACTGTACCAGAAGATCATATATAGCAGATTAGAATAGGTACAAACATGTCTAAGAGCACCCTGTGGTTTATAGGTAGTGTCAAGGAAACTGTAAAAATCCAAAAAGCTTCCTTTAAAAAGTAGAAGTCCTACCTAAGTGAGAATTAAAGAGGTTGTAAACCCTGACCTAGTTCGTGTAAACTGTCAAGAAGACAAGTGAATAAAGTGCAAACAATAAAGATTCAATAGAAGCTGAAAACTAGCTTGATGATACTTGGACTGTTAGACAACTACAAAGTAAAAAAAAAACACTGAAGAATGTCAGTGAGAAGTGAAAATAAAACTGATTTTCACTGAAAAAAATACATCAGACAGGTTCTTTGAAGAAGTTTTTTCTATTAAGAAGGGACTCTAAAGAACTGCAATCCAGTATACACTAAGGTTCAAAACACACTGCAAAAATAATCCAGTTTGAGACCACTTTAACTGCCCTGGCTCAATGATAGGAAATCCTGGGAATTATATTTTATTATAGCACCAGAACTCCCTGGCAGAGAAGGCATTTAGCCAGGACAATTAAAGTGGCCTCAAACTGGAGTATTTCTTTTGGACCTTAGGCGCATGAAATTCAATGAGGGTTACATCTGAGCAACCAGTCAAACACAGTTTTAGGCCAATAAAAGCCACCCTGGGCACATTTTAAATGAAAGATGGAATACAAATGTTTTAATAAATCAATAAATGTTTTAACACTGATTGAAAAAACAGAAGGTAACAAGTTTCTCTGTCTTAACAGCTACATCTAAGAGTTTTCAATGGCTTCAAGTGTGACATTGTTGATCTGCAAAGGATTAGAGGTATAGTTATCTTTGAAGCAAGCTTTGGACTCTTCAAATATCACTAGGATGGGCAATTTCAACCAGTCTAGAGGCCAGTCTTCTGCCCCAGGAACTTTCTGGGGCAGATCAGACTGCCCAAACTGGAAAAAAATGGGTGGGCTGGGGACAAAACAAGAACTAGCCAGAAATCCAGTTTTGAAAACAGAGGCCAAGATCTTGCTATGATGTGTAACAACATGATGGATTGTAATGAGGGACACCATCAACATGATATGCATCTGTGTTAGAGAATTGTGATGCAATGAAATAGGGCTCCACACAAAATGTCTAGTTATGCAGTGGGGGCTCCCACCATAGAGCAAAGTACCATGAAATGTGGGTACATTTTTCTGGTCATGAGCAGGTCACCCATGACTTTCTACTGCACTCCATTCTGGAGTACCAATACCCTGTGTCTTTGTTGGGAGCTGTCACACCTCCTTCTATCATTGTGCAATGGTTGCCTGTCTCACAAAGTGCCAACCTGCTTCACATTGTGATTTTTTTTTGCAAAGGGCATTCTGCTTGTGCAATGTTCTTGATGGAGCAGCTATAACAACAATCCCCTCCTGGGAATATGACCATAGTGCAATACCACAATTATAAACTGTGCAACTGTATGTTGGTTTATGACATGCAAAGGGATCTTGTAGCACCTTTGAGACTAACTAAAAGAAAGAAGCTGGTAAAGATGCTTCTGTAGCTGTTTGTAAAGTGCCTTGTACATTGATGACGCTGTGTGAATAAACAATAACAACATGAGCTTTGACAAACTTGGGTCTACTTCCTCAGATGCAAGTCTATGAAAACTCATGCTACCAACTTCTTTCGTTCAGTTAGTTTCAAAGGTACTACAAGATCCCTTTGCATACTGATTTTCCAGACTAATATGGCTATAGTTTTTTAAATTTGCCATAGCTGTCATAAACAGGGCATTATATCTTTTACACCTGGGACTGGATCCTGAGACTCACTCTGAGAGAGCCATCCTGACTGTCTTCCTCATTGCTTCTGGCAGGAAGAGTGAAGCAGCCATTTGTTACAGGTCTGTAAGACCTCAGCATCACTTGCCAATGAATAAAAGGGATGTGGGAGCTGAGGCAGGGCTCTTTCCATTCCCCCGCATGCATACTCCATGGGGAAATAAGCAAAGAAGGAACATCTGCTTACTCTTATACATTCACTGATTAAAGCCAAGGTAGACCAGGCAGGTCTGTGTGTTTTCAAGGGGGCTCTTGCTTCCTTTACTCTACTGCATGCTTGAATGATTCATGTCACAACTTAGTCCCTGTAGATTAAAAAAAAATCACAGAATATAGTTGCTTGCAAATCTCAGAAGTATCTCAAAAATGTTGTTGGATTCTATTTGTATCTGGTCCATTTCAGAGAATAAACTGAAAAGGGTAAAATAAAAATTTGAATCAGGCTCCCTGGGAGCATTTGGAAAGGCTAGTGCAGGTTGGGCTAACATTTGAGGAGTCATAGGCCATGGAAAAACAATTTAGCATCTGGATTAACATTTCTAGCAGGAAAAGTATTCTGATTTTTCTCAAAAAAAAAAAAGTGGTCCTGCACTATGTCAGTTTGATACCACTTTTAAGAATTATAGCTCCATTCTGGGATTTGTAGTTTGTAGAGGTACTTCAAATTTTCTCCCATAGACTTCTAGTGCACATTTAACTAAACTATAGTTCCCGAGGCACCTTGAGAAAGAAACTGAAGACTGCATTACAAATTCTAAAGTTCCAAGTCAGTTAAAGTGGTATCAAGCTGATATTACTATGTAGTGAAGATACTCCTTTAGATTATGGAAAGTTTGACCATTCCTACTTAAGAAGCCTTGTAAATAATGTTCAGGTTAATCTATTCAACTACAAAGGTCATTAGATTAGTGCTTTCGAACTACAGCACACTATGCTGTTTTCCCCTTGTCTAGACACGTACTTAGTTTAGACCTGAGGTCAGAATACAGTATAGGTTTCCATGAGTGAAATGTTGACAGGTATGCATTTTCATATTTGCAAAATCCAATTTTCTCTGGACATTTGGGAGTCACACAGGCAGTGGAGTTTCTGTGCCCATAAGTGATAAGCAATAGAAACTGGTAGATAAGTAAAAATAAAGAAGGATATGGGATAGAAAATGAATAAAGAACTGTACATTTAAAATAGATGAGATTGTTGAATATATTGTGCAAATAGTTTCATATCATTATATCTTGGTACATCATGTAATATATGTTTTAATGTAAATAAAGTTTATTTTAAAAAATATACTTCCGTTTTTGGACACACATAGTGTGTTTATAGTTTTTCACATATTATTTGGCTCTAAAAGAGCTATCCAAAGTTCAAGGACTATTTATGAATGGATTTCAGAAACTTGGAGAGTTCCTTTAAACCCTGGGTTAAACTCTGTAGTTAAACTCCTGCCCTTCTGACATGGGAGCCACAGCCACCATAAAATGAGGGATGATGAAAGCTGCAGCCCAACAACAACTGGAGAACCAAACATACCACATCCCTTCTCTACGTGATCTGATATCTGGAATCATCAAGCTGGAAAAGACCACAAGGCCCAATTCAACCCCCTGCTACACAGGAATAAATAATCAAAGCACTCTTAACAGATGGCCACCCAGCCTCTATTTAAAACACTTCCAAAGAAAGAGATTCCATCATTCTCCAAGGCAGTGTGCTCTACTGTCTAACAGCTCTTTCTCTCAGGAAATTTTTCTAGATGGAATCTTGACTGATTCTGAATGCATTCCTTAACTCAATCACCATCAGCCCAATGAAGCTCAATGGGACATCATTCAAAACAGATGTATATAAAATTGTACTGTTGGGATCAGGGGTAAGAAATGTGGTCCTGCAGATCATAGAATCGTGGAATTGTAAGAGATCACAAGGGCAGTCCAACCCCCTGCCATACAGGAACTCCCAATCAAAGCATCCCCGACAGGTAGCCATCCAGCCTCTGCTTAAAGACCTCTAAAGAAGGAGACTCCACCACCCTCCGAGGGAGTGTGTTCCACTGTCGAACAGCCCTTACTGTCAGGAAGTTCCTTCTAATGTTGAGGTGGAATCTCTTTTCCTGGAGCTTGCATCCATTATTCTGGGTCCTGTTCTCTGGAGCAGCAAAAAACAAGCTTGCTCCCTCCTCAATGTGACATCCCTTCAAGTATTTAAACAGGGCTATCATATCACCTCTTAACCTTCTCTTCTCCAAGCTAAACATCCCCAGCTCCCTAAGTCATTCCTCATAGGGCATGGTTTCCAGACATTCACCATTTTGGTTGCCCTCTTCTGGACACACTCAAGTTTCTCCACATCCTTTTTGAAATGTGGTACCCAGAACTGGACACAGTATTCTAGGTTGGGCCTGACCAAAGCAGAATAGAGTGGCACTATTACTTCCCTTGATCTAGACGCTATACCTCTATTGATGCAGCCTAAAATTGTATTGGCCTTTTAAATGCTGCATCGCACTGTTGACTCATGTTCAACTTGTGGTCTATTTGGACTCCTAGATCCCTTTCACATGTAGTTTTGTTCAGCCAGGTGTCCCCCATCCTATATGTCTGCATTTCATTTTTCCTCCCTAAGTGCAGAACCTTACATTTCTCTGTGTAGAATTTCATTTTGTTAGCTTTGGCCCAGTTTTCAAGTCTATTCAGGTCATTTTGAATTTTGATCCTGTCCCCTGGGGCATTAGCTACTCCTCCTAATTTGGTGTCATCTGCAAATTTGATAACTATGCCCCCAATACTGTCATGCAAGTCATTAATAAAGATATTGAATAGCACTGGGCCCAGGACAGAACCCTGTGGCACCCCACTTGTCACTTCTCTCCAGGATGAAAAGGAACCATTGTTGAGCACTCTTTGGGTGGGGCCAGTCAACCAATTACAAATCCATGTAACAGTTACATTGTCTAGCCCACATTTTACCAGCTTGTTTGCAAGAATGTCATGGGGAATCTTGTCAAAGGCCTTACTGAAATCAAGCTGGTAATTTTATCAAAAAAAAAAAAAAGAGAGAGAGAGAGAGAGAGAGAGATCAGATTTGTCTTTCATGACCTGTTTCTCTGAAACCCATGTTGACTTTTTGTGATTATGGAATTATCCACTAGAGCACGCCTGGCGGAAACACCAGCGTTTATCCGACAAGGCTCTCCTAGATCTCCTTTTGGTGGACTATGGAGAGGCGATACAAGCAGCTAAGAACTCGTTCTTCGCTGCTCGTATCGCGTCCGCGGAGTCGCGTCCAGCAGAGTTGTTCAGGGTAGTGAGGGAGCTAACTCAGCTCCCTCCTGCCCCGAACCAGATCCTTGAACCAACCAAGGCCTGCTGTGACCAATTTAACAACTTCTTCGCGGATAAAATCTCTCGGATAAACGAAGGTCTGGACGCCAGAATTGAAGCAGAACCCAGAATAGAGGCGTCTAGAGCTTCCGTGGACTCTGTTGTACTGGATCAGTTTGAGTCTGTCGGTACCGAGGATGTGGACAAGATCCTTAGAAGTGTTCGGAAGACAACCTGCTCTCTCGATCCCTGCCCCTCGTGGCTAGTGGCCCAGGGGGGATTGGCGGTAACCTTGCTGTTACGCCAAATTATTAATACATCTTTGAGGGAGGGACAATTTCCTGACCATCTTAAATTGGCCATTGTAAGACCGTTATTGAAAAAGCCCTCCCTCGACCCCCTGGTTCATAATAATTATCGGCCAGTCTCGCTGCTGCCATTTCTGGGGAAGGTGATCGAGAGGGCGGTTGCATTCCAACTTCAATCGATCTTGGACGAAACGGATTTTCTAGATCCATTTCAAACCGGTTTTCGGGCGGGCTATGGGGTTGAGACTGCCATGGTCGCCCTGGTCGATGATCTCCGTCTGGGCATCGACAGGGGTAGCGTGTCCCTGTTGGTGCTCTTGGACATCTCAGCGGCTTTCGATACCATCGACCATGGTATCCTTCTGGAACGCCTGGCAGAGGTGGGAATCGGGGGCACTGCGCTCCAGTGGTTCCGGTCCTACCTCTCTGGGAGGTTCCAGATGGTGCAGCTGGGGGACGTTTGCTCCGATAAGAGGGCCCTTACATCTGGGGTTCCTCAAGGAGCCATTCTGTCCCCCATGCTCTTTAACATTTACATGAAACCGCTGGGAGAGATCATCCGGAGGCATGGGGCGCGGTGTTATCAGTACGCTGATGACACCCAAATAGTCTTCTCTATGTCTCCGACTGATGCAGTGACCAGGGATGGCGTCGCTCCTCTCGTGGCCTGTCTGGAATCGGTAATGGACTGGATGAGGGAAAACAGACTCAGCCTGAATCCAGAGAAAATGGAAGTACTGGCGATAGGTTCTCCCGGTCCAGGGATGGAGGTGGTTCCACCTGTCCTGAACGGGGTCACGCTCCCCGTGAAGGACACAGTACGCAGTCTGGGGGTGCTCCTTGATTCGTCGCTCCATCTGACTTCTCAGGTGGACGCGACGGTCAGGAGCACCTGTTATCAGCTTCGGCTGATTCGCCAGCTGCGTCCCTACCTGGACCGGAGGGACCTTGAAACCGTAGTACACGCTCTGGTAACCTCTCGGTTGGACTTCTGCAATGCGCTCTACATGGGGCAGCCTTTGTATCACACTCGGAAGCTACAACTGGTCCAAAATATGGCAGCGCGGGTGGTCACTGGTGCTCCCAGGGCCGCCCATATAACACCAATTCTGAAAGACCTTCACTGGCTGCCGATTCGCTTCCGGGCTCAGTACAAAGTGCTGGTTATTACCTATAAAGCCCTATATGGCTTGGGTCCAGGGTACCTGAAGGACCGTCTCTCCCCATACAATCCGCCCCGCACACTTAGGTCATCTGGTCAGCGGTTACTGAGAGTTCCGGAGACTAGATTGGCGAGTACGACGAAGAGGGCATATTCCATCTCTGCCCCCTGTCTCTGGAACTCTCTACCTATCGATCTCCGCTTATCCCCCTCCCTTGCTCAATTTAAAAAGGACTTAAAGACCTATTTATTTAACCAGGCTTACCGCTGAATGGACTTTTATTTACCTGCCTGTTGTAATGCCACCCACTGTTCTGCTGCGGCATATGCACTAGCACTTATATGGAGAATTGTGATTTTATTGTGATTTTATTGTCTTACTGGTTTTACTGGTTTTATTGTTTTATTGTTACCGGCTTGTTTTAATGGTTTTTATGTCCTACTGTTTTTTATATGCTGTACACCGCCCTGATCTATGGAAGGGCGGTATAGAAATAAATCATATTATTATTATTATTATTATTATCTTCTAGATGTACACAGACTCTCTGTTTAATTATCTGCTCTAGAATCTTTCCTGGTATTGATGTCAGACTAACTGGACGATAATTGTTGGGATCCTCTTTTATTCCCTTTTTGAAGATGGGGACAACATTTGCCCTCCTCCAGTCTGCTGGGACTTCTCCTGTTCTCCAGGAGTTCTATATGGCTTGGGCCCAAATTACTTGAAGGAATGCCTCTCCCTACACAATCCGCCCCACACTCTCAGAACCTCAGGGAAGAACTTGCTAGAATGCAATGGCACCAGATTAATGTCAACTTCCCATAGGGCATTTTCAGCTGTGGCCCCCAAACTCTGGAACAACTTGCAGGAAGAGATCTATCTTATTACCACCCTAAATGCCTTTAAGAAGGCACTAAAGACGGATCTCTTCCGGAGGGCCTACCCACCTGATT
This sequence comes from Urosaurus nigricauda, assembly GCA_034509955.1. NCBI lineage: Eukaryota > Metazoa > Chordata > Lepidosauria > Squamata > Phrynosomatidae > Urosaurus > Urosaurus nigricauda. The sequence goes on along the minus strand of JAOEGL010000001.1, from coordinate 349,535,918 downwards.
TACTGTAAGAGATTATCAAGGATTTACCAGAAATTGATCAATAATGGAATAACTGACAGTAACTGACTAGGACAAAGGATTGAATTGTAGTATATTAATACGTGTTATTAAATGGTTTTTAAGATAATGATTTTAAGATTTTATATTGACTGTATGTTTTTATGAATTGTTGGAATCCCGCCTCGATCCAGTGGGAGAGGCGGGGAATAAAATTTATTATATTATATTATTATTATTCTCAAAGATTATTGCCAGTGGCTCCAATATTACATTTGCCAGTTCTTTTAATACCCTTGGATGTAGTTCATCTGGTCCTGGAGACTTGTATTTATTTAGATTAGCCAGGTATTGCTGTACTATATCTTTACTTATTCTGTGCTGAAATTTTCCTATTCTGTCACCTGCTCCATTGCCCTCAGGTTGAATACCCTTTGCTTTTTCTGAAAAGACTGAATCAAAGAAGGTGTTCAGTAATTCTGCCTTTTCTTTGTCCCCTGTTAGCATTTTGCCATCTTCACCACACAGTGGCCCTACCAATTCCTTCTTCTTCCTTTTGCTGCAGATTTACCCAAAAAAGCCCTTTTTATTGTTCTTAACCTCTCTAGCAAGCCTGAGTTCATTCTGAGCTTTAGCTTTTCTGACTTTACCCCTACATATGCTTGCTATTTGTTTGAATTCCTCTTTGGTGATTTCCCCATTTTTCCATTTCCTATACATGTTAAAACTTAGGTCAGTTGAAAGTTCCTTAGTCATCCATCCTGGTTTCTTGAGACATCTCCCATTTTTCTTCCTCATTGGAAGAAATTGTGCCTTCAGTATCTACCTTTTGTGGAACTCCCATCCATCCTGAACTCCCTTCTCTTTTATTATTCCTGACCACTGGATCACCCCCAGTATTTCTCTAAGTTTACTAAAATCTGCTTTCCTAAAGTCTAGAATGCGTGTCTGACTATGCCTGACTTCTCCTTTCCACTGTATAACAAACTCCAGGAGAACATAGTCACTCCCACTGAAGGATCCAACCACTTGCACTCCATTAACTAGGTCTTTCCTGTTGGTTAAGATCAGATCCAAAATACCTGACTCCCTTGTTGCCTCTTCCACCTTTTGGACAATGAAACTGTCTTCAAGGCAAGTGAGGAATTTGTTAGACCTTGAGGATTTTGCTGAGTTTGAATTCCAGCAAATATCCAGATAGTTAAAGTCCCCCATCACTACTATATGTCTCCTTTCTGAGTGTGTGGTCATCTGTTCTAGAAAGGCATGATCCAATTCCTCTGCCTGAGTCAGGGGTCTGTAGTAGACTTCCACAGTAACATCCCTGTTGTTTCCCTCTCCTTTAATTTTTATTCAGATGCTCTCCACCTGGCTTCCAGTATTGATGTCCTGGATCTCTTCACTAGTTTAAATATCTCTGACATATAATGCTGTTCCTCCTCCTTTCCTGTTTGGCCTTTTTCTCTTAAAAAGGTTATACCCCTCTATTTCTACATTCCAATCATGAGACGCATCCCACCAGCTTTCAGTGATGCCTATTATATCATATTTCCCTTGTTGTGCTAGGAGTTCAAGTTCATCTTGCTTATTTCCCATGCTCTGTGCATTAGTGTAGAGACATCGAAGACCATGTGGTCCCCTTTACTTGCTGCTAGTGCATGTATTTTTGCCTCCTACTTTGGATCCTTGCCCTGTTTGCCTTATTATTATTATTATTATTATTATTATTATTTATATTCCGCCCCTCTGGGTGAGCAATCGGGGCAGAGTACAACATTTAAAAATACATACAGTTAAAATAACACTTCAGTCTCCCCTCCCACCCCTTAAAAATAGATTAAACTAAGAATAAGATTTAAAACAGTGAGACATTAAAAGATAAACATTAGACAATAATAGTTCTAAAAATTGGGTAAGTGGGCGGCCTCAAGAGTATCAGTGTCTTGGTAAATGGGGCTGGAGGGACAGTAGATGACAGAAAGTTAATCATTTTCTGGGAAGGCCTGCCAGAAGAGATGTGTCTTGGTGGCTCTCTTAAAACCGTCCAAAGTTGTAATAAGGCGCATCCCATCCGGCAGGCCATTCCATAGCCTGGGAGCAACAGCAGAGAAGGCCCTCCGGGAGGTCTGCGCCAGCCTAGTTTTCATAGGCTGTACCAAATTCCTCCCAGAGGACCGAAGAGTGCAAGGGGGCTTATATGGGGAGAGGCGGTCCCTAAGATAAGATGGACCTGAGCCATGACGGGCTTTAAAGGTCAAAACCAGCACCTTATACTGTGCCCGGAAACTAATTGGCAACCAGTGGAGAGATTTCAGCACAGGTGTTATGTGCTCTCCCCTAGATGCGCCGGATATTTTGAACCAGTTGAAGTTTCCAGGTTAGGCACAAGGGCAGCCCCATGTAGAGCACATTGCAGTAATCTAAACGTGAGGTGACCAAAGCATGTACCACAGTTTCCAGGTCCCTCATCTCTAGGAAAGGGCGCAGCTGGCGTATCAGCCGAAGCTCATAACAGGCACTCCTGACCGTCACATTCACCTGACTAGTCATGTGGAGCGACGAGTTTAGAAGTACCCCCAGACTGCAAACAGGGTCCTTCGAGGAGAGTGTGACTCCATCTAGGACCGGGAGTTGTATTCCCAGACCTGATTTCGGGCCAGTGACCGTCAGTACCTCCGTTTTGTGTGGATTAAGCCTTGATCTGTTTTCCCTCATCCAATCCATTACCGCTGCCAGGCAGTCATTGAGAGAGGAGACGCCATCTGAGGTCTGAGCAGATGATCTTGTCGTGGAGAAATATTTCTGAGTGTCATCAGCGTACTGGTGACACTGAGCTCCATGCCTCTGAATGATCTCTCCCAGTGGCTTCATATAAATATTAAATAGCATCGGGGACAGAATGGCGCCCTGAGGGATGCCACAGTTTAGCTTGATTTTAGAGGAGCAGCTGTCCCCGAGCCTCACCCTTTGGGACCTGCCAGAGAGAAAGGAACAGAACCACCGCAAAGCGGTGCCTCCGATACCCATCTCTCTCATCTGGGCCAGAAGGATGGCATGATCTATAGTGTCAAAGGCTGCTGAGAGGTCCAAGAGCACCAGCAGAGTCACACTACCCCTGTCAATGCTCAAGCGGAGGTCATCGGTCAGAGCAACCATGGCAGTCTCAACTCTATATCCCGCCCGGAAGCTGGTTTGAAATGGATGAAGAAAATCCATTTCATCCAAGACGGCTTGGAGGTGTGAGGCGACTGCTCTCTCGATCACCTTGCTTAAGAATGGCAGCAAGGAAATTGGTCTGCAGTTATTTCTGTCCAGGGGATCAAGGGAGGATTTCTTCAGGAGAGGCTTTACAGCTGCCTCCTTCAGAGAAGGTGGAACAATACCCTCCCTGAGGGACACACTGATGACATCCCGAAGGAATGTCCTCAGTGTATCCCCTCCCTGGACGACCAGCCATGATGGACATGGGTCGAGAGAGCAGGTCATCTTCCTCACGCTTCCAAGGAGCTTGTCCACATCATCAGTACTTACAGATTGAAACTCATCCAGTAAGGTGACAACAATGGAGTCGCTAGGTGCCTCATTTGCAGATACTGCTGAAACATTGGGATCTAAGTCGGCCCTTACCCGAGAGATTTTGTCTGCAAAGTGGGTGTTAAATTCATCACAGCAGGCTGTCGTGGGGTCAAGCAAGGGATTTGGCGCAGGGGGAACCTGTGTCAGCTCCCCCACTACCTTAAACAGCTCTGCTGAATGGGACTCTGAAGACGCAATGCGTTCAGAGCAGAAGGATCTCCACGCTGCACTCAAAGTCTCCCGATAGGTGCAAAGATGCTGCCTATGGCGAGTTCTGTCGGATAGGAGACGAGTATTCCGCCATCTGCGCTCTAGTCGTCGTCCAACCCGCCTCATCTCCCTGAGTTCCTCCGTGAACCAGGCTTACGGTTGAGAGTGGGTTGGAGAGGACGCTCAGGGGCAATTGAATCGAGAGCCTTGGGAAGATTGGTGTTCCAAGTGTTCACCAAGGTTTCGATGGAATCGCTGGCATTGCAAACCATTAGACCCTCTAGGGCCTTCTGGAAACCAATCAGTTTGATTAGCCTTCAAGGGCGGACTAATGGGTCCGCCACCCCAGAGGGTGCGAGGCACGGCTTTAAGATCCATCTTGATCAGGAAATGATCCATCCATGACAATGCGGAGGTTTTGGTTACCTCCACCCATGGATATTCCTGTTCCGTCAGAAAGGCTGGTCTCTAGAGGATGTTGAAGTCACCCAAGACTAAAAGTCTGGGGGACTCCAGTAGTAACTCAGAGACCAGCTGAGTCAGCTCAGTCAGGGAGACTGGTAAGCAACGGGGTGGCCGGTAAACCAACAGAATCCTCAAACTGTCCCTGGTCTTCAGGCTAAGTTACACACACTCGATGTGGACTGTTTTCCGGACAGGTTTCCTGATCAAAGTTAGGTTGGTCTTATAGCCACACCGCCCCCCTGCCCACTTTCCCTTATCTGCTCACTGACTGTGTAACCAGCTGGGAGAGCCTGTGCCCACGTGGCAGTGCTGGCGTCTCCCTGCCAGGTCTCAGTGAAGCATGCCAGGTCAGCCTGTTCATCCACGAGGAGGTCGTGGATGATGTGGGTTTTCCCCTTGGTCGACCTGACATTGCAGAGGAGCAGATTAAGGGATTGTGGAAAGTTGGTATGCTCTCCAACCTTTCTTGGCAAACAGAGTGAACTGAAGAAGGGATAGATATTAAACATTGATCCCTACTTCTTTTGTAACATGTGTTCACTCTGTTACCGCCGTACCTTCCCTGCCCCCTTATCACCTTAATATTCACTCCCAGGCTATTCCCATCACCAGTTCCAGAAGTAACAGTCCCAATACTGAGCAACATTGGTATAAAATAGATAAAAAGCGAGGCCTTGATGGCCTGTTTTGTCATTTGGCCCAGTTTAAGGCGGTTGTCTTCATTTCAAGGCTCACCCATGTCCTTAAATAACAACACCTCAATAGAGCCACTAAGAGGCGTTTATAAGACAAACTGTTCCTTTAAGGATCTTGGGTGAGGGCAGACCGAAGAAAAAACCATACTACTTCAGGAGATGGTGTCTACACCCAACAATAGCTGGCTGGTGTTTAAGGAGGGAAAAAGGCAGGCTTTAAGACCTTGCAGGCTCTCTGCCCCACCTCCTGTCCAGGTGCTGAGTCCTTCTGGCAAACAGTCCAGCCCAGATGGAAAGAGGGCAGGAAACAGCTTCTGGGCCCAACAATAGCTTTGTTCCCTCTATGTCAGTTTGACTATTTTTTTAGCCCTTTTGCCTTCCAGAATGCTGTCTCCCTTCCCCACATAACTCAATTTAAAGCCTTCCAGATCACATTCTTGAGACTGTTGGCAAAAAGGTTTCTGCCAACTGGTATGAGATGCTGCCCATCTCAGATGCTGCTGAACTGCATATCTCAGCTCTCCTCACCATTGGTTTTTTGGTTAACATATGGGCACTACAGACCAGCAATGTCAGAGGCTCCATGATGTCCACCTCTGGATGGGGTTTTCTAAGTGGTCAGTTTCTCAGAAGTGTGAATGAATTGTCTGCCCATTGTGACAGTGGACACTCCTTCACTGATGTGGAATGACATACACACAGCCTTCAAAAGTACAGTTAGAAAGCAGGATCATAAAGCTTTAGTGAACATGTGGCTGTTGTTTTCTCATTACAGGTGGGGCTAAGACATATACCTCAACTCTTTCTCCAAAGTTTGATTTTTCCTTTGTTTGTTGTGCACCTTCAAATCATTTCTGACTTATGGTGACCCTACAATGACCCTATCACAGGGTTTTCTGGGCAAGATGTGCTAAGAGCGGACTTGCCTTTGTCTTCCTCTGAGAGAGTGTGACTTGCCCAAGGTCAGCCAGTTAGGTTTTCATAGCCGAATGGGAATTCAAATCCTGTTCTCCAGAGTCCTAGTCCAGCACTTAAATCACTATACTACACTGACTCTCTGTTCCTTATTAAATCATCACTGCTAAGCTGTAAAATCACTCCCTCCCATCCATTCCTATCCCACATTTCTTGCCTAGCAGCATTGTGTTTTTCTTAAGCATTCTCTCAGAGTGCCTTTTAGTCTGTAGAATAACCTAGGGCAATGGAATGGTACTGCTACTCACCCTATAAATGTTTTAAGTCACGGGAACTGGTAGTATATAACCTTATTTGAATTAAATTACTTCTTTGAGAGAGTCTCTTAAAACTGAATGACTCCATATAACTTGTTAGGTTTAAGAGGCGGTTTTCACATTGCACTTTAAAAAAGAATCTATGACATTATTGGGCAATTTGTGCAGTCACTTAAAATGAACAGCAATTAGGAGAAGGAAATATTTGCCAACCATCTTTGTTGTGAGACTGCCTGAGGAAGAACCACTGTCCTTGTTGACTGATTTACTGATACACATACACACAAACACAAACACCATCTTACAAATCACTGTTTTCAATTTAACGGACATCAAACCAGTTAAATCAATTTCTCAAATTAAAAAAAAAATAGAGAAAGAGAGAGATTGAGAGAGAGAGAGAGAGAGAGAGAAACAGACCTTGCAAATGTTCTCAGGCTGAAGAGTGAATATGATGTTTGTGTGGATTCTCGAAGTTATAGTCCAAAACTTAATTTTTTTCTGAGCACTGCACATAGACCCACATAATACAGCAGCCCAGCTATGAGAAAGCAGGAGTCAAACTCCATGGAATAAAACTTTTTTAAAAAAAAAAGTATAATAAAGCAAATATTTCAAGTTAAAAAATAAATAAATAAAAATCTGGAAAAATCATCTGTGATGTATTCACATTGCACAATTATAACAGTTTGATACCACCAAATATCATAATTTCATCACATGGAGTCCTGGGATTTGTACTTTCACTGGGTACTTAGAATTCTCTGCCATAGAGCTCTAGTCCTGTAGCACTCCATAATTTTAAGTGCCTCATCCCGCTCAAATCCTAGGGTTCTATAGAACAGATGATGATGATGATGATGATGATGATGATGATTGGTATCATTGCTATATTTGGGCAGTGTGGATAACCCCTATCCCATAAAAAATAATTGCCTGTCTCTAGCATTCTGTTTCCCACAGTGGCTAAACATGTAGTTCTATGATATTCTCCAGATACTGGTTTTCAGAGGTATAGTGCCTCTGATGTTGGGATAGCATAAAACCATTTAGGCCTTGACTCCCTCTTCTTCATGAATTCCAACCTAATTTCTATGCAGTGTAAGCTAGTGATCTCTGTGAGTAATAACAGGGCTGGCTCATCAATGAAAACATTTGATATACAAAATTGTATATCAGTGACATACAAAATAAAGTACATTAGTCATCATAGTTCCAGCAACAACAGAATCAAAAAGCAGCAAATGCAACAATAAGAAATTTAGAATGGAGGTGGGCATCATGATGGAACGATGGCACTTACAACTTCACACCATCGAACATTTCACAAATGAAAACTGGGAAAACACATCTCAAGGAACAGCAAAATGGTCACAGTGGCAAACGTTATTAACAAGGAAGAACATACAAATTAGGAGGCACTGAAGCAGTCTGCTTTTGCCTGACCCAACAGGAAAGGGCAAGATTCTCTCCTCTCCCTCTTGCTGAATTGAATGCAAACTACATTTGCACTTTGAACTGAGTTTGCAGCAATTGAAGTAAGCTATGGCTAAAGAGGGAAAGTGAGGAGGAGAAAGAAACTGGAACATTTTAAAAGCAGCCGAAAAAGGGGAACAATAGAGAATTCATCAGAACTGTCCATGCCAACTCAGGACTATTAGATGGCAGGCAGCCCAAAATATCTAAGGAGACCATCCCTACTCTCATTCTGACCCCTCTTTCAGTATTGATATTTGCCTGCCTGCCTGCCTGCCTGTCCTTGAAAAGCCACAGTACTGAAGTCATCCCTTAACTAGGCTTCAGTGTTGTTAGCCAAGCCATTGGACACATCTTCTATATCTGCCAAGAAGCATGTCAGTTGATGCCAATTATATGGTTAAGCCACAGTATTTGGATTTCAGTAACTCCTAATTTCAAAAATCCTCTGCAGAAAACAAAAACAAAAACAAAAAAAAATCTAAGATGGAATGCTGTGGAATTATTGCATTTAAAGACATGATTGCTGAGATTTAAATATTCCCCCTTTTCTGAAAGAAAACTCTTTTTTTTCAGACTTTTGAGGTTATGCCTTGAAGAAGGTACAACAAAAATGAAATAAATCTGAATTTACATGTGTCTGAGAAGCGGTATGTGTGTTCTGCTAGACTAAATAAAGACAAGCTGATTTCTGAGTACACCTTGATGATATGTCACCTTGAATCCCTATACTGGGTGAATAGCCACTCCTAACACCCTCCTTCCTTTCAGATTTTATTTTTAAAAATTGGCAATGCTTTGACTGAAATCCAACAACAGTTAGTTGAAGCATAATTGAATATTTGGGCTGGGGGGGGGGCATTTTAGTCCCAAGCTTGTCAGTAGGCTGATCTCCTGTAGACAATGGCATAACTTTTAGCTAAGTGATGGGAAGAAACACATAATGTACATTTTGACTCCTATTTGGAAAATGTTATGCTTTGTCTACACTAGAAGAAAAATGTATACCCACCTCAATTCTGATTCTATAGGAATACTCAAGGCAAAACCGTTTTAGCAGTGAAACCGCTAATTTTAGGCTTTAATGTGATCTTTAAAAACTCACTTCTTGCTCCAAAGTTTCCAGGAAAATCTGGTCCTTTTTACATGTGTCCATCTCTGTATCAGAGGGATGGAAGAACAGACTCGTGTGTGGCAAGCATCACCATTTTTAAATGTTAAGTGCTACTTACACTGGGGGGTTACTTACTACCTAGCTAAGCCCACTTTGAAAAATAAAAATAAAAAGTTTTCTTTCTCTTCAGGGCTACCATCCCTGTCTTTCTGGCAGAGCCCCACTAGTGAAGTTGTATCCTCTGAGGTCAGAACAAGGCCCTCAGTCATGAGATCAGAAATGGGGGTGTCAGTGCACCCTACATATTCCCACACTGTATTTGGGGTCTCCATCAAATTCATATTTCATATGTAGATCCAGCATGTTCTTTAGAGGGCATGAAGACCCTTTGGAACATTAGGTGAAAAAAGAGAAAAGAAGCGAAGACCTGAGGGTATGTGCATGAATTGGGTAAATAAGGCAATCAAGGCTAAATGGGTGTACTAATCTTTCCTTCCTCCAAGACTTCTACATTTTTTTTCTTGCCTCAAGAGACAAAGGGGTTTTCATTGCAATGAAGTAGTAAGCCAGTTCTCTCTGCCTGATCCGTACCATGCTTCCAACCAACCTCCCTATCCATTGACCCTTGGGTTGTTGTCATCCAGTCACTCTTTTTGTTACCTTGAAGTTAAAACCATCAACCAGTCTGGAATCCCATTGTCAATTACTAAGAAAATCATCAAGTATTTGTTACCTTGCAGGATAGCACATTCCTAGGGGCTAGTTATCATGTATAAATATTGGACCCCAAAACCCAGCCTCTGCACACACAGTAAGCATACAGTTGTCCCAAACTGTGTTCTGTGTATGAACTGTGTCACCTCCGACCTCAGTCTAAGTCACTCCTGCTTTCCATGGTTTACTCCTCAGACAGGTAAATCTCTCCCTCTTTAAACTCCTCAAACTCTACTGTCCAGTTTCCATATTTTCATTTCGGTTAGCTCTGAATGCTGTGTCTATTTGAGTTGCTGTTGTATGTGTGTGATTGCACTCTGCATTTTTTGCATATTACCAGTATACATAGGTGCCATGGGTGCTAAAGGTTACCCAGCAAAGTTCATTTCTCCAACATTTAAAGAGAAGCTGACACACTTGGTGAGGGCCCCGAGCCCCTGCCCCTTTCTTTGGTAACAAGGAGGTTGATCCAGAAGCCACCTTACTCTTGAGAGCATTCCTGCGTGCCTTGTTCTGGCTCAAAACTAGCAACCTTGCCAGTGGGGTTCTGCTGGGAAGTGCCTGGCCAGGAAGGCAGTAATGATGGCCCCAAGGAAAGGAAGAGAGAAAAATGGCATGCCAATCAAAATTTGGGCAGGGGAAATATGCGGACATAATTTCAGTTTCAGTGCAGTATATATCCTCTGAACAAATCTTGCCAAGAAAACCCCATGATAGGGTCACTTTAGGGTTGCCATAAGTTAAAAACAGCTTCAAGGCACACAACAAACAACAATATTGTGTGTAGGTGTGATGCTAATGGGGTGAATTTGGGGCAGCTCTATAGGGATTATCAAATGGCCATTTTTGTCTAAACTGTGCACAGGATGGAATTGGGCCAAAAGGGGATGAACAAGTGTTATAACACAGTAAATTGCTGCTGTGCTGCTGCCTGACCATCATCCGTCCCTCAGGTGTGTTCTGCCAGCCAATTTTGGTGGTACGGTTCCATTCTTCCTTGTTTCAGCCTGATCCCATCCCATCCACGGCTCAGACAAAAATGGAAGTATGATAATCTCCTAGGGCACAGTACTCTAAATTGCTCCTGGATTATTTTTGCTGGTGTAAAGAAACCCTTAGTAGAAATTAAATATGTCTGCCACTTATGATCCCTCAGCCATCAACCATACTGGTTACAGATGTAAGGTAAAATCCTGTGGCAGGTTTGGGGAGCATTACTTTGGAAATTATCACACTGCCTTTATTCCCAGCCTTAGCACAGACTGAAACTTTTGAAACCTTTCTAAAACTGGGTGTTATCACACACGTCTGTGCTCAGTCTGGAGGCATCACATACCCAATCTTGGTATCCCATACCCAATCCATACTTCTCCCGTACTTTGAAAAGAATGGGAAACTCCTGTTCTTTCAAAAAGTTTTCAAAAGTTTCAACCCAGGCAGATGCTGGGAGGAAAGGTAGTGAGAAAATCTCCTTTGTTGGAATATAAGTACCAAAATCCTTTTGGAACTTGAAATTCAAAGCTAATTTTACAAGTTTTATCCTGCACTCATATAAGTCCTTCTTAGATGCAGAGGAGAATATTATAAATTAAGACTTCTCAGCTTGTCCTTTGTTTCTATTACTGTGGGCAACAAAATAAATAGCAATTCTCCTTTTTTTATTCTTAAACCATGCAGTGATTTTATTAGCACTAATGTTAATTACTATTGTCATGTTTCAGCTACTGTGTTGTAATCTGTCTCTTCTAACCTACTGACAAACAATGGATCCCCAACATTAACATGAAATGATTCAGGTTACTTCCATGAATTTATGATGCTGGTGATGATTTTGCCATGGAGTTTTGTAGCAGAAGAAAGCCCAAATGGATTAAAAAGAAACAAACCTCCCCCCTCTGCCAAATAACTGGTCTCTTTCTGTATTGTTTTGAGCCACTAATCTTTGCTGCACCCTGTTGTTTCCCCGCAACCCACATTGCTGGGATGTTTACTTCCTGGATTGAATTCTAGTTTAGCTACTACACTAATCCTTAAATAAATCTTTTTCAGTTTAACTCCCTTCCCTGAACCCAATTGGCCAATGTTTATACTAATTTAAATGGGCAGGATATTAGATTAACATTAATTGATGGAGTCAACATACTAATCCAGTTTCTACAGGTTGGCACCTTTGAAGAACATATTAAGTACAGCCACATAAATTACCCTTTCTCATGGACACAGTGGGAGAGAATATGTTTAGAAAGAGGCCTGCTATTAAGTTTTGGAAACCAAAGATCCTTGTATTGTGCGCTTCCCAAATCTGGTGTAATATAAGCCTGCTCATATTGTTAAGCTAAATTCAGTTTAGCTCACACACTCTGTGGCCTGGAATTCCAGAGGGTCATTGGAAATTAGCCTGAGCAACCTTTTACACTAATAAATGACATATTTAAGAAACATGACATCATATAATTTCCAGGGCTTTTTTTTTAGTTCATGATACATCATGATCAAAATGTTAAAAGATATACAGTACCACAATTTCCACATACATGAAAGAAAAGCTACAAAATTATAAATTCCAAATTAAAACCAAGTGGCTCAAACTGTGGTTGGGGCTACAAAGAATGGCTGTAAGTATATGTTTGCATTTTTAAAATTATAAGATGGCAAGGCTGAAAGCTTAGAGGCAACAGAATAAAAAAAGACAATAAAATCCTCTCATCCCACATTAGTTCATGCAGGCTTCTTCAGAAGAGGGATAGTTGGGGAATAAAAACATTTTTAAAAAGGTTAAGGTAATCCCTTGACATGAATGTCTAGTTGTAACAGACTGTAAGGGGTGGTGCTTAAATCCATTACTAAGCCAAAGAGTGAGTCTGAAGACAACTCTGGTGGTCATGTGGCCCGCATGGCTGCACCAAATGCTGTTACCTTTCTACTGACGTGGTACCTATTTATCTATATTCATTTGCATGCTTTTGAACTGCTAGGTTGGCAGAAGCTGGGGCTAGTGACAGGAGCTCACCCCATCATGCAGCACTTGAGCCTCAAACAACCTTCCAGTCTTCCAATTGTCAGAATTGGCATCTTAACCACTAAGTTACCGCATCCCATAAAAGCACATAACACATGAGCAAAAGATGCAGTGCAGTAATCTGAAATCAGCTTGCTTCTTGCTTTGTCTGTTATATATTCTTCTACCTTTCTCCCCATACAGGTCCCAAGGCAGTCACAGTATGTTCAAACAAAATACAGTTAAACAATGGATAACACTAAAGCTTTAAAAAGCAATTAAATAAACAATTATATTAAAACAAAACAAAACACTGATTTAAAACTAAAGTCAGAATACAGCACACTTCCGTTAAAAGACTTTTTATGATGGGCAGTTAACAGTCAGAAGCCCGAGAAAATAAAATAAAAAAGTATTTTGTACAGATTATACAATATATATGTATATGTATGTGTATCAATCCCTGCTTGGCCATGGAAACTCACTGGGTGACCTTGGGCAGGTCACACACTCTCAGCTCCAGAAAAACTTGCCTTAGGGTAGCCATAAATTGGAAATGATTTTAAGGCACACAACATATATATGTACATGCACAGAGATGCAAATACACACACACACACACCATTCTCTTTTGCTCTTGTAATACATATATATGTATGGCAGCCTATGCAACATCAGAAGACAAAAACATTAAAATCAGTGATGATGATCATGATCATGGCAATGAGAAAGGTGCATTAGGGGAGACATAATAGAGGTGTACAGGCACCAGATCCAGTCTGATCTTGGAATATAAGATGGGTCAGCCCTGAGTGGTACTTAGATGGGAGACAACTGATGAATACCATGTGCTGTAGGCTATATTTCAGTGGAATTAACTGGCAAAGCTACCTCGTGAGTATTCCTTACCCTATGAAATCCATGGGTCATCATAAGTCAACAGGCAACTTGAAAGCATACTCACACACAGTTATCTGTGGTGGGTGAACTAGTTTCCTTTTTATAAAGTAGGAACCTAGTGTAATCCATTGAAGTCAAATGATATGAGTTTCCAATCATACAGAGGAAATTCATAAACACTTTCAAGATTACATGAGTCTTTATTCAGTTAATGGTAGGAGTTGATTTCTTTACAAGGTGGAATCTTGTAGCTCATCAGCAAAACCACTTGTGTACCCTTGCAATATGGGTCCAAAACACACTGCAGAAATAATCCAGTCTGAGACTGCTTTAACTGCCCTGGCTCAATGCTAGGTAATTCTGGAAACTATAGTTTTGCAAGACATTTAGCCTTCTCTACCAGAGAAGTCACATGTCTCAATAAACTACAATTCCCAAGATTTCCTATCACTGAGCCAGGGCAGTTAAAGCAGTCACAAACTGGATTATTTCTACAGTATGTTTTGGACCACAGTTAGCACTGTAGCATTCATTCAGCTACAGTTCTAAATACTTCTTCACTGTTAAATACAAAACAATCTAGGACACAGTCTGTAGCCTTTTCCCCACAGTGTAGGTGTTTATGGGCACGGTAGCACCAAATGTTTTTCTGGAGCCCACAAACCTAATTTAAGTGTTGCGATGTGACTCAACACTCCTGCAGCAACACATGTTGCAAGAAATCGTAAGAAGACAGATGGAATGCTTAACAGTTTAACCACAAAGGAATGTTTGGATCTGATTTACCCTGAAATGTTAATCTAATGATCATCAGTTGTGGCATATAACAGAAGCCAAGCAACCTGGTGACTCTGTTGGTGAATAATGCCAGAGTGTTACTATAGAAGTTCTCATGTACTTTCTCCTTTAACTCAAAGATTCCCAAATTTTAACAGAATAATTTGTGATTTGCCAGTCAGCCACTACAATAGCTGGATCTGGCATCTTGTCTGTTCTGTCCTTTTTATGAGGCCCAAAAACACACTGCCTGAGGTGAAGATCAAAATGACTTCTAAGTGGAGAAGCTCAATGCTATAGAATTCTGGGATTTGTAGTTTGTTGTGACAGAAGAGCTCTCTGACAGAGAAGGCTAAATATCTCACAAAACTTCAAATCCCACCATTCCATAATATTGAGCCATGGCAGTTAAAGCAGTATTAGGTGGCATTATTTCTGGAGTGTAGATGCAGTCATAATCTTATTTTGACACTGGTGATATCATTTTCTCCCACACCTGATGTAGCAGGCTAGTTCATGGCCTAAGAGTGTGATACGACAAATACAACTAGGTTGTATACCTAGGGTGGGAGCAATGGGAGGCTACAACCACTGCCTTTTCTCGCAACCTCAACTGCAGCATTAGCTGGTTTGTATTGCAAGCATATGATGGCTAAAAGAGTGTGCAAAGGAATTCCAGCAAAAGTCAGTATGTGTTTCATAGACAAGTAAAAGTAAAAGTTTTCCCTTTGACAAGGCTGTTAAGTTGTATCTGACTGTAGGGGACAGTGCTCATCTCCATTATTAAGCCAAAGAGCCAGCATTGTCAAAAACTGCACAGATTGCTGTCACCTTCCCACAAAAGTGGTACATATCTATCTACTTGCACATTTACATGCTTTCAAACCGCTAGGTTGGAAGAAGCTGGAACAGTGAAGGAACTTTATCGCTTTCATTTTTCCCCCATTATGGGGACAGGAACGGGACTCTCGAGAGCATGCATGAACGCATTTTTTTTTGCACACCCAAGCAGCCACAAAAAGGTCCCATTCTGGCACCAGTCCCCATTCAGTGCTGAGAAGTGCCATTTTTGAAAAATGGAAAACTTCCATCGGACAAAAATGACGCTTCTGACGGAATGGGACTTTTTTGTGGATGCTTGGGTGTGCGATAAAATGCATTCACGCATGCTCCTGAGAATCCTGTTCCCGTCCCCATAACAGGGGGAAAAATGAATGTGATAAAGTTCACAGTCTCACAGTTTCATATGCTGTAGTTCCATAGACTACAGCAAGCATTTGACTGCATAGATCATGGATCTCCCCTGCCAGAGGCCTAAGATCATCAGGGGAATGCTTTCTCTCAGCTTCACCACCATCACAGGCTTGCCTGGTGAGGATGCGAGAGAGAGCCTTCTCAGTGGCTGTTCCCACCTTCTGGAATGCCTTTCCACGGGAGGAAAGCCCCCTTCCTGCTTTCCTTTCACCGGCAAGCAAAAATGGTTTCATTCAAGCAAACTTTTAATACATAATCATAGGATGACTTTTATATGGGGTGTTTGTTATATGGGGTGTGTGTTGTAGCTTTTAAATATATGTAATTTTATACTGTTTTTATTTGCTGTTTTTAATTGTTTTTAAAACCTATATTGTAAAGTCTTCTACAATGTTTTAATTTGTGAGCTGCCTTGAGTCCCTCTCTGGGAGATAGGTGGCATCAAAATGAAAATAAATAAATCTCTGCTTACCCTTGGATCTCTACCTACCAGAGAGATGTCTTTGAGCATGGGTGGAGCAGTGGGGGAAGTGTCCATGCTGTGGCCAGTAGTGTCTTTCTTTTCTTAGCATCAGCACAGTTATATGGATCATCAGATGCTTCTGTTCTAACCCACGATTCAGGTGGTCTGTCTGGCTTTAAAGGCAGACTTCAAGCAATGGTTGCTGGAACCTGCACGCTTCACTCTGGCTGCCTAGAAATAAAAGAAGAATGCTGACTAGGCATATTTTGCTTCCCCACACTCCTTTCTTCTTTTTAATGGCTTCATTATGTTTGCTTAGGGCATTTCCATGACATTCACTTGCCACTAGCAGAGATACAAATTTTTCAGAAAATTTGAAGACATGGGGGGAGGGGGGGGGGAAACATTAGCCCCATGAAACCAGAAAAAGAAAATGGAAATTTTCAGAAAAATTGAAAAATGCAATATTAGCACCCTTTACAGATTGAAAGTCACTTTCTCACTTTAGGGACATAAAATAGTTTTTATATAACCTATTGTGGCATAAAATTATCATGTCTGATATATTAAAATACTTTTTATCCAGAATACAATTACAAACTGAACTTTAAAAAAATTGGTTGGCATCTTGTTAATAAATGACAATGGCATAAGTGAGATTTAATACCACTGCAGCTCACTTTTCCGGTCATTACAGAGGTCAGAATCGTGTTGCAACCATGCACTGACCAACATCCCCTACCGCTCACCTTGCACACTGTTCAGCCCCACTCCTAACATGGTCATTTCCATGTTGTTGGAGAGCAATGGGATGATCAGGGACACATCCACCTATTTTCCTGTAGCTGAACATGCTACAAGTACTTCATTTGCCATCACACTTTAAAGACCTCAGAGGTCTCTGCAGATGCCAGTTGTAATACATTCAGCTACAAGAAAATAGCTTGATGTGTCCCTGTTGATCCCCCTCCACTCTAACAACATGGAAATGGGCATATTTATCGTAACTCAACTTCTGGAATCTTAGTAATCTGAGCAAACTGGATATTTTAACAGTTGTTGTTTTAACTCTCTTTTGTACCCCGCCCCGATTACTCGTTCAGAGGGGCGGGCTAGAAATAAAATTTATTATTATTATTATTATTATCATCATTATTATTAATCTGACAGGGGAGTTGGATTGTGAATGGTTTCTGGCTTCAAGTGATTCCCCCATCTCAGATGGCCAAAGCAGTTGTATCCATTTCTTGGGAAAGAGTAGGCTTACCTGCACCAAAAGGGGAAAGTCTCCATAAAGGACCTTGAGTTACTGCCAGTGAGACTGCCCCAGCAAAATTGTGTTTTGTCTCTTTTTTATGATTTTTATATCCCATGAAAAAGTCCTTTGAAAATATACACTGGCGGAAGCACATTGGACTTTTGATCTAATAAGCCCCTTAGCAAGGAACACTCTTGTGAGATTCATTATCTCTTCCACTCCCCTGTGAATTACCAGCAGATGGACTGGATGAGATTTCCTGGCAGGTAGGTCTAGCAAAATGATGGACCTCTGCCCCATGTGACACCAAAATTTTGCATGGGAACTGGAACCAATAAAGTTGTGGCCTTTCCCTTGACAGAGTGTCTATATTTCTTTACTCCCCTAACTTTTTAGTTCATGCACCCATCACCACTGAAGTGCAAGAGGTCTTCCTGTTTCAATAGATTCGTGCTTGTGCAACAAGGAAGTAAAATAATACACATTACCACCTAAAAGGGGGGGGGGGAGGGGATTCCTGTAAGATGATATAAGCCCAGAAGCTAGAATTACTTTCTTGTTTGAGACACCAGTTCAGTGCACTCAGCTGGATGTCCAAAGGTAGGAACGGTCTCACAGTTATTATCTGGCTATTCCCATGCCTTCAAAGCAATACGAGAATTATAAAAATTGCTTATGTAAACCAGCCTATACACATGGGAAACTCTCAGGCATATCTACCATGTCAGCTGCATGGAAAAGACGAGCAGTTTCAAAGAAGTTGGTGGTGAAGGGGTGTAAAAACCTAGCTCACAAATGTTGCCAGGATGGATGGAGTTGTCTTTTGTTCTTGATATTTCTCTCTGGTATAATAATCAGGAAAGCGCTCCATGGTGGTTGCCTCATGAATAATTTTCTTTCATCTTTTAACAGGAAGATTTCAAATAGCTAAAACACAAACAATTTGACAGAGCCATAAGCCCTCCCTTCTGAAAAGAAAGGAAAGGAAAAGAAAAGAAAACATGCTTAAAGGAAGATAAAAGAACATCTCCATTCACAGCTTAACCAACCCAAATGCCATGACCCCATTTTTAATTACAAGGTACAATAATGAGTTTCACCCATCCAGAAATAGCCAGTCTAATTAAATCTTGTAACAGCAGCTTCAATTTACTCCTTGGTATTACAACCTAAAAGGGGGGGGGGGTAAATGAAAGAACTAGTGTTATAATAGTCACACCTACTTCTTAGCCTTCTTAACCACAGAGGTAGCAGTACAACTCCTTAAATTTGCATAGGATAAAGCCTCCTTTTTTACCGTAGATGAGTGCAGCTCAATTTGTTTATTAATTTCTTTAATTTATATACTGCTTCTTTACTTTTCTAGGGCAATTCAAAGTTTAGATGAAGGCGGTCTTGGAAAAGTTACTATTTCCAGCTGGCAATAGTGAACCTGGAGATTCTGGGAAGTTAATTCCCAAAAGTAAACTTTAAATAAATAAAACTGCCTGCTTCTGTCCTGAGATCAACCTCTGAGGCCATGATCTCTTTGCCCCTGCTTGCTGAGCTTCAGGTGGTAACAAAATGAGAAGCCCCGATATGTGGTGGCCCCAAATTGTGAAATATTCTCCTTTGAAAGATAATTTTGACTTACAGGCACCAATGAAGAATTTTTTATTTTCTCTGGCTTTTACATTTTAACTTTCTCTTTGCTTGCCTTTTTTTTTTTTAAAAAAAATGTTTTTATTAAAGAAAACCTTCATCATACACATTCTCTTCAATTGTTACATCTTCTGCACACATAAATTATAAAACAAATGTATGTTTATACTTGCTTTGACTAATTTCTGTTCAATTTACAATATTTCAAATATATGTTCCTTCTTAACAATATATTGAAATTGCTGATGACCTAAGCCACATTTTGACTTTTCCTTTTAAAAGCTGTATTTTTAAAATGCCTTCCATCTTGCTTATATTTTTATATATTCTGATAGCCTTTATCTTTTGTTTTTATAGCCTTCTTGTTTCTGGTACTCTCAGTTTGTTTTTGAGTGGTGTTCTTAGTTTTATTAGTTTTTTTAATATGCATTTTTATTATGTATGTCATTCTGAGAGCTTCAAATACAGCACAACTCAAAAACGTGAATAATTGAACAAATCAATACAATATTAAATCCATCTCTGCATGAACAGGTGAGTTGAACAACATAAAATATGTCACTAAAAGACAAATTAAATGCTGACATCAATATTCATCCTATTCTGTCCTTGTGGGATGCTGCTGTCACAACCATATTTCTTCCAAAGAGTGAGAGACACAGATTTATAAACCACATTAGGCTTGCTTCACTAAGCAATCATCCCACAGGTACTGAAATACAAGCTCATATACCAACAGAACAAGTGGCATTGCAATATGTGCCACTAATTCATGAGATGCTTTCTTCTCAAAGAGACTGTAAACATCTGGTAAAAGCACTTGACTGGTTTTAAACATGGTCAAAGGTTTTACCTTTGCTTGCAAAGGAACCGTGGCTTAGGAAATGAAATAAGTGAAATCTTGTCAGTACAGGATCAGAGGACAACATACAGCTGAATGTTGTGAATTGTCTTCATGTATAAGTATTGTTATTCTGGTCATGTGAGAAATCATGGAAGCTCGATTTGCTTTGTCTGAGTTGGGAGTGGCTCTTTTGGAACATTCTAGTCCAGCAATAGAATTCTGTTGCATGGTCTCACTTTGAGAGAAAACCAAATTGGATGCCATTTAAAGTAGCCCATGGCAGCCACTTTGTCTTTATGGGTTTTAAGCTAGCAATAGTGATATCCATTTTTCTCCTTGCCCTTTCTCCTAAAAGAGCTCTAACTCAGCCAGCCAAAACTTGGCTTGTATCTGAAAAATATCTCTTCATTTGTCATGCTGAGTTATTTGACATTATTTAGCAGTCACCCATTCAGTGAAAATGCTAATATGATTGACTACTGTGTCTGTAATATACTCTTTGGAGGAAAAGAAAACATGCGTTCACTATAAAGATGCTTTACTGTGATTATTTACTTCAGTCCTCGAGTCATTCACTGGTTTCTCCCCAAAAACAAAGTAGATGAGAAAAATCTCCATATCCCAGAGCCCACTGTATGTCACACAGAATAACAAGAAATCTGTTACTAGTCTATACCCAGCCTTGTGTACCGACCTAAAGTAAACAGTCAGTAGCCTGTATAAACAGTCAGCAGTTAAGCTTGGGCTAAATAAAGTCCAAAAACGATGTTTAAGCAGTGAGAAAGCAAACATTAATACAGATATTTTCATGTTACAACCTGGGGTTTTTTCTTCCTTTCCCAGAAGGATTCCTTAAATCATTTCTCAAAGTTCCTAATGTTGGGCTGCGGCCAATTTTCCAAATAAATGAGGTGATGGGGAATGTCACAAATGGAAAAGCAAGCTGGAAATTTGAGGTTGTCAGAATTGTTTTCTTAATTTAATTATACCACATTTCCAAATGAAGGGAATCTACTCATGCTTTCCAAAAGATCCCCAGTAAGTTCACTTTTCTTTCTTATAAAGAAAAAAGAAAAAGAAAGAAAAAAGAATCTATTGGCTAATGGAAAAGGATTCCAGAAGGTAGAGACGTTTTGTGTGACATAGATTTTCATAGATTTAAGTTCCAAGAGTGAGAGTGAGAGTGAGAATTCACTGGATGTATGAAGTGGATACAAAGGGTGTGTGTGTGTGTGAGAGAGAGTGTACTTGCCTGTGCACATAAGCACATATGCACATAGAAAAATGTAGGTTGCAATTCTGTTAGTTAAGGCCAATTACAGTAGACCTATTGAATCAGTTGCTGAATTGTGAATGAATTGTCAATACATACACAATTCCAATTAATTCAGTTTGTGTGATTTATGGTGACCCTAAGGTGAACCTACCATGGGGATTTCTTTATAAATTTTTTTTCAGAGAAGGTTTGCTTTTGCCTTCCCCTGAGGCTGAGATTATGTGACTTGCCCAAGATTACCCAGCAGGTTTTGTGGCTCAGCTGGAGTCCAGAGTTGTAGTCCAGCACTCAAACTACAACAACATGCTATTTACTCTAGTCAGGAGTAAAAATATGATTTAGGTCATAAATAATGAAGACAATGTCCAGGAAAAGGACAAAGCACAGATCTACACCCAAAGCCGTACTAGTGAATACCAGTTATCACAAGAGAACTTTGTTCCTTTCCATCTGGCAAGCCTCCACAGCAAGGAGCTTCTCATACACACTTTTTTACCCTATCTTAGGGTAATAGGATAGACCTACTATTTACACCTCTCCATTGACGCCCCCTTGTCATGGGAGACAGGCTTGCGTACCCTAATGAAGCTGTGAGCTATGCTGGCGGTGGCATAAACAGCCACCGGTAGGGCCTCCCATGCCAGACAGGTCACAACCGAAGGGTGTGACTAAGAGGGTCAAAGGGCAGGATGGGCTCTCTAGCCTTATGGCAACCATCCTACGAGAAGGAAAACTCCAATCCCAAACCCGGGCAGATGGTGATCGTCTAACCCTGTAAAGTAAACCATCTAAGAGAAGGAAACTCTACTCAAATCTACGACCCAAGGATCTCGCTGCCACTTTCCTTGCTTGCTTGGCTCCAGAAGACAAACCTCTGGTTTAAAGGGTGAGGCCAGTTCTGTGCACACTGCGCTTCACCAGAAAAATACATTGCACAAGCTCGAAGGATATATCCGATCTGATCCCCCCCCCCCGCAAAAAAAGTCCTGTAGCGATAGGCGAGGGACGAAACAGCAGGTGAAAGAAGCACTGAAAGCCACAGACCCAACTCTGCATGCAGGCGGTTCAGGACATTGGTCGGTCGAGATTGAACGGGAGATGGCAGTCTTGTTCGGAAGCATCCTGAATGACCAAGCAGCCTTTTAAGGAGAGCACTGCTTGCTCCAGGGGCCTAGAAAAGGTGGCCTAAAGAAAGCTCATCTCCATCCACCCAGTTGGCGAGTCAACGGGCATCTTCTGATGCGGTCAAACAAAAACAAAGGTACAAAGGCACTCACCGGCCTCTAAAGGTGCAAACAGACTGACATTTGCATGTTGGAACATCAGAACCATGCAAGATTCTGCAGATAGTGGACATCCTGAGCATCCTTCTGCTCTAATAGCACATGAACTATCACAACTTAATGTTGACATCACTGCTCTTAGTGAAGTTCGTCTCCATGAGGAAGGCAGCCTTAAAGAACACGGTGCCAGACACTCTACTGATCTGGCAAACCAAAAGCTGAAAAACATCTCTCAGGAGTAGACTCCATTGCCTCCAAACCCGAAACCCTGCCAACAGGTAACTCTGATCGCATTATCTCCTTACTCCTCCCACATGTTGTTCTCTTTAGTATATACACCCCAACTATGCAAGCCGACCCTGTGGAGAAAGACAGATTCTACTCAGACCTACACCACCTCATACAAAAAGTCCCTGCAGAAGAGAAAATCATTTCCCTTGGTGACTTCAATGCCAGAGTAGATAAGAACTTCGAAGCTTGGAAAAGTATTCTAGGCAAGCATGGAGTTGGAAATTGTAATGATAATGGACACCTCTTGCTAGAGTTTTGTGCAGAACAGCAGCTGACTATTACAAACACTATCTTTCAGCAGAAAGATAGTTTGAAGACAACCTGGATGCATCCCCAAACCAAACACTGGCACCTCATTTACTGTTCTGGTGCGCCAGAGAAACATTTGCCATGTCCGTCATACTCGAGTGATGCCCAGTGCAGAATGTCAAACAGATCATCGCCTTGTAAGATGCAAACCAAATCTTCATCTTAAGCTCAGACGTAAGAGGAGTGGCAACTTAAAGAGAAGATTCCAAGTCTACAGTCTTCAACAAACTGCCATGAGAGATAACTTCCAGGCAAATCTGAAATCAAAACTTGAAGACCATCCTATAGATTCTTCTCCTACAGTGCTTTGGCAACATATCAAAAACAGTATCCTGCAGCCTGCGGAAGAATCACTCGGGTTCTCCCACAAGAAAAACCAAGATTGGCTTGATGAAAACAACCAAGAGATTCAGGAGTTTTTGGCAAAGAAGAGAACTGCTCATCAGGCACACCTCACTCAGCCATCTTGCCATGTAAGAAAAGTAGCCATCCCTCTCACATGTAGTAAACTCCAACAAAAACTCCGAGACATTCAGAACAAGTGGTGAATCAATTTAGCAGAAAAGACACAACATTGTGCAGATCTGGGTGATTCCAGAGGATTCTAAGAAGCTCCTAAAGCAGTGTTTGGACCTACTTATCAGGTCCAAAGCTCCTTATATAGTACAGATGGTCAAACACTAATCACAGACAAAGCCTCCATCCTGAATCAATGGGCTGGACATACCAAAGTCTCTTCAGTTCCAACCAAGTAGTCTAAGGCTCAGCTGTCCAACATATGATACAACAACCTATGAAAAATGAACTGGACGTGGCTCCCACTTTGGAAGAAACCATTAAGGCCATACAGCAGATGAAAAATGGCAAGGCAGCTGGGATTGATTGAATCCCACCTGAAGCCTGAAGACACGGAGGTCATGTACTCCATGCTAAATTCCATGAGCTCCTTGTGAATTTTTGGGAAAAAGGTGAACTCCCATCAGATCTCCGAGATGCAGTTATCATCACCCTATATAAGAAAAAAGGAGCAAAACATAATTGCTCAAACTATTGCTGGAAAAATCCTTGCAAGGATACTCCTGGACAGATTAGTTCCTGCTATTGCAGAAGAACTTCTCCCTGAAAGCCAGTGCGGCTTCAGAGCTAGTAGGAGCGCTACAGATATGGTATTTGCTCTTAGACAACTGCAAGAGAAACGTAGAGAGCAAAACAGAGGACTCTATGTAACATTTGTTGACCTTACCAAAGCCTTCGACACTGTGAGTAGAAAAGGTCTGTGGCAGATCCTGGAATGACTAGGATGTCCTCCCAAATTCCTCAAAATGATTATCTTGCTGCATGAGGGCCAGCAAGGACAAGTCAGATATGGTGATGCTCTCTCAGAGCCCTTTCTTATAACTAATGGTGTGAAACTTTGCTGTGTTGTCACTCCAACTCTATTTACAATCTTCTTCAGCATGATGCTCCAAAGGGCTACAGCAGATCTCAAAGAAGAAGACGGCATCTATATACGTTACTGTACTGATGGTAGCTTGTTTAACTTAAGCCGTCTGAAGGCTCGCACAAAGACTCTAAACTATCTAGTCCGTGAGCTGCTTTTTGCTAATGCTGCTGCCCTTGTTGCCTATACAGAAGCAGCTCTGCAGCGTCTAACATCCTCCTTTGCAACGGCTGCAGAGCTGTTTGGGCTGGAAGTCAGCCTGAAGAAAACGGAAGTTCTCTACCAGCCTGCACCACAGGAAGAGCACTATCACCCCGTCATCATAGGCAAATCTGTACTTAAGTCTGTTCAGCAGCTCACCTACCTGGGAAGTATCATCTCCTCAGATACCAAGCTCGACAAAGAGATCGATCCATTCTCCTCTATGGGTCTGAAACTTGGGTCACCTATCACAAACATCTACGAATCCTTGAACGTTTTAATCAGCGCTGTCTACGCACAATCCTAAACATACACTGGACTGACTATGAGATGAATGTTGCTATCCTGGAGCAATCAGGGATCACCAGCATTGAGGCCATGCTATTGAAAACACAATTGTGCTGGAAAGGCATGTTTCTAAGATGGAGGACCACCGCCTCCCAAAAATAGTACTCCACGATGAATTCAGCATGGGTCAGCGTAAGTGGGGTGCCCCAAAGAAGAGATACAAGGACTCCCTGAAACAACACCTCAAGCTCGGCCAAACTGATCACCAACAATGGTCTGCCCTGGCCTCACATTGGGAGGCATGGAGACGCACTATCCACAATGCTGCAGCCTCGTTCAAGAATTCAAGCCGAAGGAGTCTCGAAGAGAAATGACAACGCAGAAAGAACCACAACTTGGTAACATCACCCAAGGAGACTTTCTGCTGTGCTTTCTGTAACCGGACTTGCTTATCTCGGATCGGCCTTTTTAGTCATCAATGCGCTTGCAATAAGCATGGGATGAGTCCTTCCTGAATCTTCGTTAGTGAAGAAAAGCCAGATAGAATCTATTTACAGTTTCATCATGACTTCAAATAGAAGGTATGAACAGAATCCTATGCACACACAAGGTTAGTATATGAAGGTTCTGTGTACACAACAAATATCTTGCCTCTAGCAGTTTCTACTTTATTTACATTAGGGTCTGTTCACACTTTCTATCATGTGACCATGCAGATGTTATCAACAGAATTGGAGGCATGGTTTCAGTTCTTCCTCAACATATGTTGAATGTGGAGTAATAATAATGTAATACCCACCATGGCACTACATTTCCATGGTAGTGAATTTCATGATACCAGAAGGCAAGAGGCTCTGCTGATGGTTAGACACAGTATATGAGTTAGAAACACCTAATCAAGGCTATTGATGACCAAGACTCTTGAAGATATCTCATTCATAGGGTTGCCATAAGTTGAAGCTGACTTCACAGCAAATAACAACAAATAATGTGAAGAGAATAAGTGATATGTGAACTCCAGAGCTGTGTACATATTAAGGCAGGGGTCGGAACCCTTTGGCTATCCAGATGTTTTAAACTTTAAGTTGCATTAGCCCCAGCATGCCTGCAGCATGGTCAATGCTAAGGGAGCTGAAATCAAAAATATTTTTAAAGCCAATGGTTCCTCATTCTTGTGCTAGGATTTCCTCATGAAGGTCTTTTTCAGTCATTTCATATCAGACCTTTGACCACATAGCAAAGCCTTCAAATGAATTTGTATGTTGTACAACTTCCCCAAATAAATTCCTTTCCAAATAAAATGGATTTATTTTCCATCCATACTCAGGTAAGCATGTCAAAATCAGTGGTCAAAAAGTGGACTGTAGTTCAAAAAACCACTGTAAACATCCTGGGATTATTCTAGTTCAGACAACTTTCTTATACAGTGAGAGTTGAACAGCCATTTTATTATCGGCCTAGCCATGCTTCAATGCAGCATTTAACAATAGGAGCAATTTTACTAGAAATCCTAATGGAAGTGTGAAGTAGAAGTCTTGACTGAACTTCTCCTGCTCTATAGCCTGAAGCATCCAGTCTTGCTGTACTATGTCAGATATCCAATAAATAGATTTCCCAAGATATCCCACAAATATTAATTTCATATGATTCCTATTAAGTCTGTTAAGCCCCGTGGCTACACTTTTCACCTAGTATGTGCAAGATCATCTCTATCTTCTAACAAGGGTCAACACACTGAGTTGTAAGATCAATCAGTTATTAAGAAAACATGAGTGTAAATTCCACCTTAGTCCCTTGTGTGCCTCTGAAGTGACCCATTTAGAGATGCTTTACATGTTTTCATTACAGACAATTTTCACTTTAGCAGAGGCAGGTTATTTCTATAACTGTGTTTTCATTTTCTATATGGATTTTTGATCTACTTTATCAGTCAAACTGTGTCAATGATTCTGGCTCTCTTCAATATGGCAACAAAATAAAACTATGATCCCAGTCTCTTGATATAACTAGAAATACAGCAATGTGGACCATTGCAAAAATGAGAAACATTAATTTCTCTATGCCTTTTTGAATCCGCAAATGAAATCAGTTTCTCACTGTGTTTCACTCATTGTGAAACCAAAGATCTTTTCCCAGTAGATATATCATGGAAAACTATGAATTTTTGAGTTTATGTAGTGAGTTCCACAAGATCTGTGTATTCAAAGGAAAATTCAAACCAAGGGCATGGATGCTCTGCACTCAGAAGGGGAACATACTACACTATCAAAATGAAATAAAAAGACAGTGGAAGCATTACACAGAACAGCTGTATAAAAGAGAAGAAAAAATCAATGACACATGGAATGAAGAGTAGAAGAGTGAAAGGAAATGAAGTCCCATGTGCTGTTGATGGTCCACAAACTTTATTATCTTAAAAAGCCCAACGTATTTTAGCTTTGCCACAAATTGGCTTTTTTCAGGGGCTAATTATAAAATAAATAAAAGTACATTTATTATAATTATGGTATTGGGACAACACATAAATAATTTCTTAAAACATAATTTCTAAAGACCAAATAGCATCTATTATCCATATTATCATATACATTCCTATTATCAGAGATTTCTGGAGTTGCAGTCTGCACTCTCAACAAAGTGGACACTCTGAGTATTGGAAAGAAGGGACTAGGTCTACCGATGGGTTCAATATAGATGTTGCAAGCTTTCAAGGCTTCAGTGGCTTCTTCATCAGACAACTTCGAAAGCTTGCAACATATATATTATGCATTTTGGGTGGTCAATATTGGTATCGCTGTTTGGTGGATTTTGCTAAATGGCCAACACAGCTACCCCAGATGTTTTCTGGATTTTAAGATACCACATTATAGCTGCAACAGGGGAATCCTAAAGATTTAACCAATGGGCAGGGACCTTCCTATTTGAGGTTTTCACCTCCAACAAAGGTAAAACATTTTTCCCCTTAAATTTGGCCCTGGCTGACTGCAATAACACCTGCTTTTAAATTTAAATTTGACTTTATCCTATTGGGGATAAGTCAGTTTTAAAAGGAGTGTGATAATCTTCCTTGTTGTGATGCAAATGGATGTTAAATTTACTAGACTTTGAGAATCTCCCAGTTGCCACATGGCCAGAAGGAGGAGGTACCAAGATATGCCACTTCATACCATCTTAACTAAGAAGAAAAATAACAAAACACAGGCATATGACTACCATCTCCATTTTTTTCTCCTGCTTAGTTTGTAATACCTTGCCTGATGAAGATGCCAGTGAAGCTTCGAAAGCTTGCAGCATGTATATTGTGCATTTTGCTTGGCCAATAAAGGTATCACTATTTGGTGGATTTTGCTAAATGGCCAACATGGCTACCCCTGAATGTTTTCAGCTTTCCATCCTTTCATAGGTCAGTAAAATGAGTACCCAGCTTGTTGGCAGCAATTGTTTACAGATTGTAAACTGCTTAGACAGCACTGAGCTCACTATGAAGCGGTATAGAAATGTAAATACTATTATTTTCAGATGCAAGCAAAATTATGATCAAAATTTTGCAGCATAGATTCCAATCATATATGAAGAGAGAAATCCCAGATGTGCAAGAGGGTTCAGGCAAGGAAGAAGCACTAGGGACCACATAACAAACATATAATGGACAATAAAGTGTACAAAGGAATTCCTGAAGAAAATCAGCATGTGCTTTGATGTTTTGAGTCCCTATGTTGGGAGAAAGGTGGAATATAACAAAACATTATTATTATTATTATTATTATTCACAAAAAGCTATGGAATGTTCTTTTAAAAATGGGACAGAATAAGGAGAAGCAGAATTGTTCCCAATTGGCAAAGGGGTCAAGCAAGGCTGCATTTTATCCCCCTGTCTGCTCAACTTGTATGCAGAAAATCTTACAGAAAGAAGAGGTTTAGACACAGATGGAGGAGGAGTGAAAATAGGAGGAAGGAAGATTAGCAGTCTAAGATGTGCAGATGATACCATATTAGCAGCAGAAAATATCATAAACTTGGAACAATTACTAACTAAAGTTATAAAAGAAAGTGCAAAGGCCTAATGTTAAACATAAAGAAAACAAAAATATTGACCACGGAGGATTTGTATAAATTCAATCTAGATAATGAGGAAATCAAAATAGTCAAAGATTTCCCATATTTTGGATCAAACATTGATCAGAACAGACACTGCAATCAAGAAATCAAAAGGAGACTAGAAATAAGGAGGACAGTTATGAAGGAACTAGACAAAATCTTAAAGTGTAAAGATATGCAACTGACCACTTAAATCAGAATTGTCCAAGCCACAGCATTCCCCATAACCATGTATGAATGTGAGAGCTGGACAGTGAAAAAACCCAACGGAAAGAAGATCAACTCATTTGAGAAGCAGTGCTGGAAAAAAGTGCTGGGCATGGCCCAAAAGAGCAAATAAATGGGTCCTGCAACAGATCAAGCCTGAACTCACTTCTGTTCATATTGATAGGATCATAGTTCTACATAATGATGGCTACAATTCTGTACTTCTATACTTACCTATGTGACCACATTACTTACATTGCTAAGTAGTGTTTCCTGGCCCAACCCCCTGATCCCCATTTATTGTGCAGCAGTCACTGTGAGCAATAGGGGTCTTTCCCTTGTCAATTAGGATGCAGCAGATTGACATTCCCCCGCCCTCCTGTGAGCAATCTCTGGTATAACAGGGTCCCTGTTGCAATTTCCCCTTGCATCAGAGGCTGCAGTGGAAGAGGGTAAAAAAAATCAGTTTGCTGCCTCCTGGTTCACAGGGGAGCTGACCCCTGTCACCTGCAGTCGCTGCTGCCCATTAAGTAGGTAATAGAGGCTTTCACAAAGTCTATAGATTCCCTAAATTAGTGAATGCATAGGGACTGTGAATATGAATCAGTCACATGTGCCTAACAGCCTTAGTGAACTTTGACTGATATGTTTAGATGATGCAAGAAGTCATAAAGCTTTTTAAAAAGAGAGAATAAGGGGGAATTCTATATGCATGTACGCATACATACACTTTTGTGGAATGTGTAGAAATTCTCAGAGTTTTGGATCCTGTCATTTTTGGAAGAAAGCACAACACACATCTTTGGAAAATCAAATCAGCAAAGCTTCTTTCAAAATTAACTAGTGCAAGAACAGAACATTTTTTGTCTGCTGTATGGAATAAATCTGTTCGACACACCAAATGGATTAATTCTAGTGAAAGTTCTAATCTGGCTAGTAAAATACAAATATTTACATATCAAGTCTCTTTTTAGTGTGGAGAATGTTTCTAATTTGCATAGGTAATCCTCTGAGCCTGTATGTGGATTATACCAAACATATGTGTGGAATGCACATCAGATGCTTTAGATTATGAATTTTATATTTACAGCTTCTCTCTAGATTTCTAGTTCCACTGTTCATCTCAAACTGTATCATTTGCTGCTAACAATAAAAATGGGGTTATCCCATTTCCAATTCTGGTTTGACCATATGTGCACAGCTTTCCACCAGGGTGCCGGTATTATATTTAATTAAAAACTGACTGTCCTACTGACTTGGGGGCCAGCCACTCACAGTTGAGACTTCCAGCAAAGACAAAAGGAAAGAAAATATTAAATGTAATAAACTGTGATGAATATAGATTTTAGCTACAATGCTAGGAGGTATCCAGCAGGCAAGAGCAGGTGAAATTCTCAATCACAGTACTGGACAAAAATCAGGCAGAGTTGCCAGAGTGAAAACTGGGGAAAGCCTGTTTACCTTTAATGAATGTGCAGAAGAGGAAATTTCAGAAGGTGTTGCTCATCATGGAACTATGTAGCCCTAGACCTATGAGCCACACACAGCCCATAGAGACATTTTGGGCCCCCAAGGACCCCTAGGCATCTGGACACATTTTGCTTGCCCCTGGGTCATTTTAAGCCTAGAAGAGGCCTTAAAAAAAAGAAAGAGAAGAAGAAGTGAACAGATGTTCTGGTGCTGTTTTTTTAAGCCTAAAATGGCCAGGGGTGGCAAAAAAACATGGCAAAAAAGGGGAATTTGGAGGTACATTGATATTTATTTATTTACTGGAGGAAGATGCAGTCCTCCAAGGTTTCCAGGTGGAGAATGTGGCCCCCTAACATCAGACAGCTACCCACTCCTGTGTAGCATAAAAAATGAATCACACAGCCATTGCTACGTGTAGCCTGTTGAACTCTTCTGCCCAGTGACAAGAAGGTATTTTCTTAATATGAATAATTTATTCTGTGTATGCTAATATTCCCATCCCTGTGTTCTGCCATTCCCATACCCCTCACCACACCCTTCCTTGGTAATTTGTCCTAACAAGAAAGGAGCAGAGAAGAGGTAGTGAAAAGAAAGAGAAACAGAAGGGGGGGGAGAGGAAAAGAAGAAGAAACAAAGGAAGGGAGGAAGGGAGGGAGGGAGGAAGGAAGGAAGGAAGGAAGGAAGGGAGGAAGGAAGGGGGGCAGAAGATGAGACAGAGAAGGAGAAAGAAGTAGGGTTGTCAGAGTAAAAACTGGAGAAAACTCTGCTACCTGTAATGATTGTGTAGAAGACAGAATTGCAGCAGATGTTGCTTGTTACCTGGTTGTGTGACAAGCAGCACCTGAGGAAATTTTCCTTTTTTACACAACCATTAAAGGTACAATAGCTGTCTCCAATTTGCTGTCTGGCAACCCCAGAAAAGAAAGAGGTGTTGAGAAATAGGATGAGGAAGAAAGAGGAGGGAGAAAGAAGGAAGAGAAGGGGGGGGGGGAGAGAAATGATAGAAAGAGTGTGAAATGCCAAATCCACAGAGAGTCTTATGCTAGCTTAAAGACGAGCAAGATTTTATTTCTTTGGCTTTTTATTTTTTTTAAAAAATCAAGTTTTTTCCATCCCAAATATGAAGGAATTTCTAAATTTTGATTAATTCTGTTTGAAAACATAGCAAAACAAAATTCTCTTCCATCCTTGGAACAATTCCATCACATCTAGTTTGGCTCTCAGTGCACCTAACTCCAAGCATTTCTATCAAAGACACCATAATAGTCTGTGGGCACCTTCTAACAGGATAATTAATATCAGGATTGTTAATGGCAGCTGTTGGATCAACAATCAGTGGTCATCCTCCTTTCACTGTCCCCCCCACCACCACCACCACCACCAACTGCATGGAAAAAGTATGGGATCAAGCTGTGGTATGGAAGCAATACAGAAAGATACTTTATCCTTTTTCACATGAAATGGTCTCAGATTTTTGTGAGAACAGCTCATTATTCCTATCACAGTAACTTTTTCAAAAAATAAATCCAAACCATCTGTCGGTTCTCGAAGCCTGATCAAACTTGACAATTCCAGCCTTGAGCAACTGTATTACTCATGGTGTTATCAATATGTGAGTGTGTACATGTATGGATTTGCACATTTGCATGCATACATGCAGGGAGAGTTAAAGTTGAGCTTTGAAATGTTACTTGATGAACTATAAACTTTGGAATCCAAAAAATAACTTCCTCAAGCTCTGCATATGGACAATTATCTAACTTTTTCCCCCAATAATTTTTTAGCCCTTCATTCATCAGGATCTCTTCTTTAAATTATAGATAAGAAAGACAGAGGGCCCTTCCAAACTACAGCCAGATTATCAATGGTTCAATTGCTCTACACCCCTCACTGGGTAGGGGATACATAGCTGAAGAACAATAAGGTGTCATGTGCTTCCAGCCCACTCTTAAATCTCCCAATATTCATTTTATCATCAACAGTTTGGCTAGAAATCTGTTAGAGATATCCACGCACACAAGTTTCTCTTATGCATTTGGATGATCTTTTTTGCATGCTGCAGGGTTTGATAATCTTTTCTCCCTCCTCAGTGCTCCAAAGCCCCTTTGTTTATTGAAAAGTCCCTGAATATGTCTTCTATCTACTGAGCCATTCTGTATTTCACAGTGAGCAGATAGGCTCAAAGAAATGTCTGGCTACATTGCTGCAACGAGACCTTACAGCATTGGGATCCAGCGAGGGCTTCCCTGAGTCTCAGTACTGCCACGGCTATTTTATATCTGGCTATGAGGATGGATCCAAACATTTCTTTAAGGCTGCCCATTTACTGCAAGTGTGGAATGGCCTTGTGGAGCAGCTTCAAGGGCTTTTCAGTAAGGGACAAGAGGGAATTATTGTTCAGTGTACTGTAGGTCTCAATACAGATGTTTACAAGAGTAGATGTCGGAGGACTGAGGCTGTTGTGAGTTTCTTGAGTATAAGATTATCATTCTCATCCAATTTGGATGAGATTGTCAGTCTCATCCAATTTATCATTCTCTATCAGAAAGCTCTGATGCCACAACCAATGACAAATCCCAGATTAACATCAGTGTCAACTATTCTGACAATGACGACCACAGCAACCCACAATGACTAGTAACTGAACATGCTTATTAGCCACAGGCTGTTGAAATCCATTTTGAAAAAGAAAAGTGGAAAGAGAGGAAACATGGAATGCTCTGATGAAAGCTCTTATGTCTCATAGTATCCTGGACTTGGGCATGGCTAGCTGGTTGGCACTCTGAAGATGGACAATATATCACCACATTATCCTAAAAATACCACTTTTCTTGCTGTCCCCGAATGTGTATATTATATAATAAGACAATATTTTCAGGTCCACCAACTGAAGTCTATAGGCAGGTGAATGATCATGGAGCAGATCCTAATAGCACTGAAATTCTCCTGGTTCTTGGATTAAACCTTGATAGGGCGATTTTATTTCCTTGGAAATAGGGATCTGAGAGTTCCAAAAGCTGAAATACTGAAACAAGCAGGTAAGCAAGCCAAGAGATGCTCTGGCTGTACTTAAATGACATGTTCTACAGGCTGAAAAGTTAAGCCAGAATCAGTGACTATATAGATTCAAGAGGAGCTTTACTGATCCCTTAAGGTCTAAGTCACCTGATTTTATCTGAGTTGTATCTGAAGTAGCATCTTTTGACGACAGGCAGTGGTGAAGTACATCTTAGTAAATGCCAGGGCAAAGCTAGGTGACTTTTGAAGACTGGATATATCTTTGGAGTAGGATGGCAAAAAAAATGTAGGAACTTTCAGGTATGTTGAGCTTACCTTTAAAGATGAGGTGTCCAGGGTTGTTTTTGTTGTTTTTTTTCTTGAGGTAAGGGGAACATTACTGCCATTTCAAGCTACAGCTTGCCTATCTTCAGCAAGGCTACTTTGTCATCATGTGGTATAACTCTCAGAGGATGTTATATCCAGATTTACACATGGAATGCTGCTGGGCTACTAGGGATGAGTGAGAATGTTAGTTTCATTTTTGGTCAGAATTTTAGCCCCCAAAACCACACATTTCTTTGTATTCAGGATGGTGCAGTTGAAAAAACTTTCAAATATGTAAACATGGATATTATGTCACCCCTTAACCTTTGCTTTTCAAGGCTAAATATATCCAGCTCTCTAAGCTGTTCCTCAAATGCCATGGTTTCCAGGCCTTTTACTGTTTTGGCCACCCTCCCCTGGCCACATTCCTTTAAAAAAATACCAACATTGGCAAATATCAAACTGTTTGAAACAAAACCATGCTATTTTTCTTTGAAACAATGAAATGTGGGGGAAGAGGAAACACGGTGATTTCCTTCATCTCCCCCATCCTTTGCCCTTACTTGTTTCATGGACAGGATCCACAGTCCAAGAAACAGACTAAACAAATTGTCAGATGAACACCATTGGTGGTTTTGAAGGAACAGCTTGTGAGAGGAGATCAGTTTAAAATGCTGTAGATATTTGGTCTGCTGTTTCCTGATTGCAGGTTGGGTTCCCTGAATTCCCCTTTGAAAGGCACATTTTAGGATTTCAAAAGAAAGACCCAGAATTTATAAATGAAAATACTTCCTCCACAAGGAACATAGATACAAAATGCCATAAAAGGAAAGCATTTCCATATACCAGCTGTAACCGTAACCATATGTGCTTTTGCATAAAGGTTTGGCAAACAAGAAGAGACCTTCTGAACATAGATGGTGGGGGGGGGTATCTAGAAATTCTACATTTTGTCAGCCTTTAAGGAGCAGAAATTGTCAAGCAGATACCTGTTTGGCATCATTTAAATTGAAATATGGACCGTCTCCAGTCTTCAAAGTAGTAGGCTTCAGATGATAATGATGGATTAACATTGAAGGGGAAATGCCGTAGCAGTCTGTTATTTAGATTTTACATACTCTAAATTCTACATTTTAAAAAAATCATTGGGAACACACCAAATTTTTCATAGATCTGTCAATTGAAGACAGCTGAGAAATGACAGTGCCCAGAATGTTAAAACAACATGACATTTTACCCCAGTCTTGTCATTGCAGGGTAGATGGAAAGAGCAAGCAGTCTTTTATTTTTTAAGACTGCCTCAATACTCTT
The DNA here is from genome assembly GCA_034509955.1 of Urosaurus nigricauda. Lineage (NCBI taxonomy): Eukaryota > Metazoa > Chordata > Lepidosauria > Squamata > Phrynosomatidae > Urosaurus > Urosaurus nigricauda. The sequence goes on along the minus strand of JAOEGL010000001.1, from coordinate 349,500,805 downwards.
GTTCCCTTTGCAAAAACATAAAAATTATGTATTTTTAAACCACTGAGGATTACAGGTTCAAAGAGCTGCACCCTTCACAGTCAATTTCTTATAGAATCACACAAGTGCCATTTACAAGCCAGCTCTATTGCTCAGAAGATTAATGGAGTGCTCCTTTAGCTATGGATGCCATATTCAAATGTGGTTCCCATTAGAGTGATTTAACTGTATTCTAGCATCCAGAAGGATAGATCTATGTTTTCAGTGGTCAGATCTCAAATCGGGTGTCTGCACTGTTATACCATCAGAAGAAAACATCTATGCTACATACAGCAGACCCTTGTTATAGGCTGGGGTTTGGTTCCAAGATCCCCCGTGGATAACAGAATCTGTGGATGCTCAAGTGCCATTAAATATAATGACATAGCAAAATGTTGTCCCTTATATAAAATGGAAAATCAAGGTTTGATATTTGAAAGATATACTTTTTCTGAACATTTTCAAACCGTGGATGCTTGAATCCATGTATAAAAAATCCGTGGATAAGAAGGGCTCTCTGTAACTTGTTCAGGACTCCAAACTGAGAAATGTCTGTTATAGTCTTGTTTTCCCAAGTGCTCATGGCACATATTCCAGAGTCTGTAGTGACATTCAAAGAAGAAGATTCATGGGAAGCAGTTCTGGATATTGGAGAATCACAGATTGGTAAGAAAATGATACTTAAAGAATGACACTTAAAGACTTTAAAAAATGAAATCATACAGTTTGAGAGTCTTGGAGTTCATCTACACTGTAGAAATAATGCAGTCTGACATCACTTTAAGTGTTGTCTCTCCATCTTATGGAATCCTAGGATTAGTAGTTTTACAAGGTCTTTACCTTTCTCTGTGGTGCCTCACAAAACAGCATTTCCCAAGATTCTGTAGGATGGAGCCATGACAGTTAAAGTGGTGTCAAATTGCATTATTTCTACAGTGTAGATGCTCCCTTGGTGGCTGTCTAATCCAATTCCTTGCTTAATGAATGAAATCCAGAGTTTCTCTAATAGATGGTAATCAAACATCTGGTTGAAGACCTCCAGAAGGGATAACCCACTCCCCCTAAATAACTGATTCAATTCTCAAACTCTAGCAGGATCGTTCTCCTAGTATTCAGTCAAATTCTGCTCTACAAAAATGGAAGTTTATTAGATTTAGCCCTGTCCTCCAGGGGCAGCAACAACAAAGCTTTGCCCTATGTCCTGTGACAGCCTTTCAAGTACTTGAAGAGTATGAATGTCTTCCCTCAGCCTTCTCTTCTGTAGGCTAAACATGATGACAGCAATAGTGTTTTTGTGCATTTTCAATAATATTTTTGTGTATCTCTGTAAAATGACCCAAACTAGGAAAGCTGTGGTAACTGTTGACTTGTTGCATGGGGTAACAAAAGTAGAAGCATTGGATTGGGCTTTGGTGCTCTTGTGATGATCAATCCAATTTTCCTTTTGAGTTCTCTTGCTCTCTTAGTCTCTGCTTAGCTCTTCATAAGGGAAAATGTGCTAGTTTTGCACAGACAAGTCATGCAGAAAATGTAAAACAGACATTGGTGGGGAAAAGGAGCTTAGTGTTTTGGTCTCACACAGAAGGTGAGATGGTGCGATGAGGGCATGGAGGAATCCTTGACAGACAGTCTTCCTCTGCCAAGGTGGCCTATCTCAACTAAGATCTTGGCTAGGAGGGTAATGGAAAACAGTGGCTGTGGGGTGGGGGAGTGATAATCTGCTAGTAGAGGAAATGGAATGTAGCACCAGGAAGCGAAAGAAATACTGGTTGGAAAGAGGAAGGACAGAAGGGAACACAGACATAAGAACTATGCAGAGAAAACCATCTAATTATCTGGATCAGTCAGTTTCTGGTTCATATTATGAAACTGTTTCTAAATGTCAGTCCCTAGTGCACACGGAATTCAATGAAGCAATCTGAGAAATTAATAGAGCTGGGAACTGGGCACATGTATATTTACTCCACTCATGCCTCCAAATGGAAAGAATGGATGCTCCAGTGAGGATAGGGTGCACTCACTGGATGCAAAACACCCACTGACTCATACTGCTTTTTCACACTGGGGGCAATCAGGATTTAAACAAGAGTTAAACAGGAAATGCCCTATGTTTTCTGCATGACTTGTCAGTTACCACATTTCCTATTTAACTCTTGTTTAACTCTTGTTTAAATCCTGTTTGTCCCCTAGTGTGAAAAAGCAGTTAGACAATGGCATTACTATGGGGTGACAAGGGTATGGACAACACCAGGTGAACCTCAGAGGTGGATATATACCTGACAGGGTGGTACACTGAATGGGACTGGCTTAGCTGCTGGGCAAGTGAGGAATGGCATTGCATCCCCATCTCAGTTGCCCAGCACCTCTGCAAGACTGCCATCTGAAGCCATAGCACTGCCCCCCACAGCAGCAAGTGCTGAGAGGATGGTGCCTTCCCTTCAGAGTCCAGCATGGCAGCTGCACTGGGCTCTAAAAGGCCCTTGGAAGGCTGCAGAACCACCCTGTCAGCAGCAGACTGGAGGGGGTTACCACACTGATGACACCAAAGGGTATAATGTCACTGCTATTAGAGCATGTGGGAGAGGGAGGAGAGTCTAAAGGGAGTGCATAGAAAGGTGTGGAATGCTTAGCATCCTGAACAAAAGCACTCCACACTGCAAAAGATTGTTGCAGAGCCCAAAATATAATTATTACCCAATTAGAAGAGGTGTGTGTGTGTGTTCAAGTCTCATTGATTTACTCATGAAACTCTTCAGTGTTGGCGTATACCTCTCTTCCTGTGTCCAGGCTTGCATGTGAATATCACTTCTGGCCTCCTATTACAAATGCATCTATTTGGCAAGCTAACAACCTACTTATGGGATTCTTAGAGGCCACTTAGGATTGTTCATTAAGCATGGTTACAGAATCATTTCTAAGCAATCCAATAATATAAATTTTATTTGAGTGTAAGGGCCTGAGGCAGTGACTGAAGTTTAGTTTGACATCCCCTTGTCATGGGGGAGAGGCTTGCATACCCTAATGAAGCTGTGAGCTATGCAGGTGGTGGCATAAACAGTCACCGGTAGGGCCTCCATTGCCAGACAGGTCACAACTGAAGGGTTTGCCCAAGAGCGTCAAAGGGCAGGATGTGCTCTTTAGCTTTATGGCAACCATCCTAGAAGAAAGAAAACTCCAATCAAAAACCTGAGCAGATGGTGCTCATCTAACCCTTTAAGGTAAACCATCTAAGAGAAGGAAAATCTAATCAAACCTACAATCCGAGAATCTCACTACCACCATTCTTGTTTGCTTGGACCCAGCAGACAAACCTCTGGTTTAAAGGGTGAGGCTAGTTCTGTGCACGCTGAGCTCCACCAGAAAAATCCATGCACAGGCTCGAAGGATACATCTGATTCCCCCCCCCCCCCCAAAAAAAAAGTCCTGTAGCGATAGGTGAAGGATGAAACATCAGGTGAACGATGCACTGGAAGCCGCAGATCCAACCCTGCATGCAGGCAGTTCAAGACTTTGGTTGCTTGAGACTGACCGGGAGATGACAGTCTTGTTCAGCAGCATCCTGAATGACCAAGCAGCCTTTTTAAAGGAGAGCACTGCTTGCTCCATATGGAGAGGGGCCTAGAAAAGGTGGCCTAAAGAAAGCTCATCTCCATCTACCCGGTTGGCAAGCCAGAGCCAACGGGCATCTTCTGATGCAGTCAAAACAAAAACAAAGATACAAAGGCACATACCAGCCTCCAAAGGTGCAAAAAACTGATGCCTGCATGCTGGAACATCAGAACCATGCAAAACTCTGCAGATAGTGGACGTCCTGAGCATCCATCTGCTCTAATAGCCCATGAGCTATCACAATATTGACATTGCTGCTCTTACTGAAGTTCATCTCCACGAGGAAGGCAGCCTTAAAGAACACGGCCCCGGCTATACACTCTATTGGTCTGGCAAACCAAAAACTGAAAAACATCTTTCAGGAGTAGGATTTATGATTAAAAACCCCATTGCCGCCAAACTCGAAACCCTGCCAACAGGTCACTCTGATCGCATTACCTCCTTACGCCTCCCACATGTTGTTCTCTTTAGTATATACACCCCAACTATGCAAGCTGCCTGTGGAGAAAGACAAATTCGACTCAGACCTATGCCACCTCATACAAAAAGTCCCTGCAGAAGATAAAATCATTATCTTTGGTGACTTCAATGCCAGAGTAGGAAAGAACTTCAAAGCCTGGAAAGGTGTTCTAGGCAAGCATGGTGTTGGAAACTGTAATGTTAATGGACACCTCCTGCTAGAGTTTTGTGCAGAATAGCAGTTGACTATTAAAACACTATCTTTAAGCAGAAAGATAGCTTGAAGACAACCTGGATGCATCCCCAAACCAAACACTGGCACCTCATTGACTATTGTCTAGTGTGCCAGAGGGACATTCGTGATCTCCATCATACTCGAGTGATGCCCAGTGCAGAATGTCAAACAGATCATCGCCTTGTAAGATGCAAACTAAATCTTCATCTTAAGCTCAGACCTAAGAGGGGTGGCAACTTAAAGAGGAGACTCCAAGTCAAAAATCTTCAACAAACTGCCATGAGAGATAACCTCCAGGCAAATCTTCAACCAAAACTTGAAGACCATCCTATAGATTCTTCTCCTACAGTGCTTTGGCAACATATTAGAAACAGTATCCTGAAGTCTGTGGAAGAATCACTCGGGTTCTCCCACAAGAAAAACCAAGATTGGTTTGATGAAAACAACCAAGAGATCCAGGAGCTTTTGGCAAAGAAGAGAACTGCTCATCAGGCACACCTTGCTCAGCCATCTTGCCATGTAAGAAAAGCAGCCTTCCATCTCGCATGTAGTAAACTCCAACAAAAATTCCAAGACATTCAGAACAAGTGGGGATCAATTTAGCAGAAAAGACACAACGTTGTGCAGATCTAGGAGATTCCAGAGGATTCTACTAAGCTCTTAAAGCAGTGTTTGGACCTACTTATCAGGTCCAAAGCTTCTTATATAGTACAGATGGTCAAACACTAATCAGAGACAAAGCCTCCATCCTGAATCGATGGGCTGAATATTTCCAAAGTCTCTTCAGTGGAAGAAACCATTAAGGCCATACAACAGATGAAAAACGGCAAGGCAGCCGGGATTGGTGGAATCCCACCTGAAGCCTAGAGGTCATGTACTCCATGCTGAATTCCAGGAGCTTCTTGTGAGTTGCTGGGAAAAAGGTGAACTGCGATCCAAGATGCAGTTATCATCACCCTGTACAAAAAAGGAAAAATCCTTCCAAGGATATTCCTGAACAGATTAGTTCCTGCTATTGCAGAAGAACTTCTTCCTGAAAGCCAATGCGGCTACAGAGCTAATAGGAGCACTACAGATATGGTATTTGCTCTTAGACAACTGCAAGAGAAAGGACTCTATGTAACATTTGTTGACCTTACCAAAGCCTTCGACACTGTGAGTAGAAAAGGTCTGTGGCAGATCCTGGAATGACTAGGATGCCCCCCCCCCCCAATTCCTCAAAATGATTATCTTGGTACATGAGGACCAGCACGATCAAGTCAGACATGGCAAAGCTCTCTCAGAGCCCTTTCTAATAACTAATGGTGTGAAACAAGGTTGTGTTCTTGCTCCAGTTCTATGTACAGTCTTCTTCAGCATGATGCTTCAAAGGGCTACAGCAGATCTCGAAGAAGAAGACGGCATCTATATACGTTACTGTACTGATGGTAGCTTGTTTAACTTAAGCCATCTGAAGGCTTGCACAAAGACTCTAAACTATCTAGTCCGTAAGCTGCATTTTGCTGATGATGCTGCCCTTGTTGCCCATACAGAAGCAGCTCTGCAGCATCTAACATCCTCCTTTGCAACGGCTGCAGAGCTGTTTTGGCTGGAAGTCAGCCTGAAGAAAACGGAAGTTCTCTACCATCCTGCACCACAGGAAGAGCACTATCACCCCTACATCACCATTGCTTAAGTCCATCCAGCAGTTCACGCCAAGATTGATAAAGAGATCAATCACAGATTATCAAAGGCATATAGTGCATTCAGAAGGCTTCGCAAAAGAGTCTGGAGTAACAAACACCTGAGGCAAAGCACAAAAATCAGTGTGTACAGAGCCATTGTACTGTCCATTCTCTTCTATGGGCCTGAAACATGGGTCACCTATCGCCAACATCTACGAATCCTCGAACGCTTTCATCAGCGCTGTCTTTGCACAATCCTAAATATACACTGGACTGACTATGTGATGAATGTTGCTGTCCTGAGCAAGCAGGGATCACCAGCATTGAGGCCATGCTACAGAAAACGCAGATGCCAATCAAGCAGAAGACAAACTTCTTCATGTTGTACAAATCTACAAGAGTGGAAAGTATTGTATCTGAGACGTTTGCTGTAGGTGTTCTAGATCTACTGTGACTCTCTGAAATGTTAATTATTGTTATGTTCAGGTTATATTATGATTTTATACCTACTTTTGTCAATTTTATTATAGAAAACCTAAATAAAGATTAATTAAAAAGAAAGAAAGAAACCGCAGCTGCACTGAGCAGGGCACGTTTCTAGGATGGAGGACCACAGCCTCCCAAAAATAGTTTTCTATGGTGAACTCGCCACAGGTCAACATAAGAGGGGCGCCCAAGGAAGAGATACAAGGACTCTCTTAAACAACATCTCAAGCTCGGCCAAATTGATCACCAACAATGATCTGCCCTGGCCACACATCGGGAGGCATGGAGACGCGCTATCCACAATGCTGCAGCCTCTTTCAAGAAATCACGCCGAACGAGTCTCGAAGAGAAATGACAATACAGAAAGAACCACAACTTGGAAACATCACCCAAGGAGACTTTCTTATGTGCTTTCTGTAACCAGATTTGTTTATCTCAGATCGGCCTTTTTAGTCATCAACGCTCTTGTAGAAAGCGTGGGATGAGTCCTTCCTGAATCTTCGTTAGCGAAGAAAAGCCAGAGAGAGAGATTTATTAAAGGTCCAAAACACATTGCAGAAATAATCCAATCTGATATTGCCTTAACTGCCCTGGCTCAGTTTGCTAGGGAATTCTTGCAACTATAGTGTATTGTGGCACCAGAGCTCTCTGACAGAGAAGCCTAAATGATTATTTCTCTAGTGTGTTTTGGTCCAAAATATTTATATCTAACCTTATAACGTCATATCTCAGGGCAGCATACAAAGTTATGAGGAAGAGTTCCTAAATTGCCATAGATTACATGAGAGAGACTGAAGTCATTTTGTCATACTGTAGCGTGACCAAATCAGAGATGCTAGACTAAGCATAGAGATGAAAACTATATAGTTGAAAACTTTGTCTCAATTTGGTGTCCACCATGTTGTACTGTTCATAGGAAATGTCCTTCAGCATATATGTTAAAAAACATTTTTTTAACAAAATAGGGTGATAAAATGCAGCCTTTCCTGCCCCCCTTGCTAAATGAAAGATTAATATGCTGTGAGCAGCCTTGAGTCAGAATTCTGGAAGCAAGATGAGACCAAAGCTAAATAAATAAACCATAGAATAATAATTCTCATTTTGCATTGGAACCATAATTGTAACTGATTCTTTTTTTAAAAGTAACTTCCTAAACTGGACTCTGGTACTGGGAATTTAGGTGTACTAGGAATTGTAGTTTGACAACATCTGGAGAGCCACAAGTTCCATGTTCTTCTGAAGATAGTTTAAAAAGTTGATATATAGTCTGGATAAGTAGCTAAATTTAAGCAACTCTTGAATCGCTGCAACTAATTTAGAAGGGAAAAGAGCAGTAATATAAGCCAGTGACAAAGTCATTCATAATATAGTTAGCCATAAGTAATAAAATAGGAACAATGGGGGTTTTCTTTATAATTAAAGGGAACAGTTACTCAGCTTTTCCACTTCAAAGAACAGAAAGAGAAGACTTTTGTTACTGTGTGCAATGAAATGGGCAGGAAGTGGAACTCCGTGGCTCAACCAAGCATTAAGCCTATGAACCTGAGATTATTATTTCTTTTTTCCTTTCCCTCCTAATATGTGGAATGGCAGGGGGCAACTTCTCAAGCAAATAAATGTAATCTTCTGTTCAGGTGGAAAGGTAATTTCTTTTCCTCTTCGGAGGTCAATGAGATATAGAATAGCAGGTGCATGAAAGCCAATCTTTTGGTATTTCCAGCTTTAAGCTCTTAGTTTTTCTAAGGACGATATTGATCATTCAGAAACAAGACGTCCAGTCATACTGTGGCTTGGTCATTTCACCAAAGTGCTCTGAGAAGAAATATCTTCAGAGATAAGCCAGGAAAAGAATCCAGTCACTTCTTGTGCAGGCCTGTCATTCATTGTTCTTGTGTAATCCTTCAAGTATCCTAGAATTTGTGAATAAATCAATTTAGATGTGGAGTTGAATCAATTTAGAATTTGATAGTCAACATCAATTCCTACCTATTAGTAAGAAAATCATTCCCATTTTGAATTTCACCAAATCATTTATGTTTTGCATGGCACCTGCTACCAGATGTTATAAGAGCAGCATGGAACTGGTTCAGAAAGAAGTGACCCTGGACTCTTTCAGATGTGGGAAATTGGAAGTATAATCCAAGGGCAATCCAAACGCAATCATGGGGTTTCATGTTATTGCGAATTAGAGCTTCTCACGCAATTTCGGGCAAAAGGGAAGTCACTCCGAATGCAATCATAGGTTTCACGTTATTGCGAATTAAAGCTTCTCACGCAATTTCGGGCAAGGAGGGGTCATTTTCGGGTAATGGGAAGTCATTCCGAACGCCTTCCAAATGCAATGGGGATTCACGTAAAGTCGCTAAACAAGCGAATTCACGTAAATTAGCTAAACAACCGAATTCACGTGAATTCGCATTGGCTGCATTCGAAGTTGGGAGAAATTCCTCCAGTGTGAAAGAGTCCACTCACACAACTCATTTAAACTTGCCAAAGGGCCATCTCACAATTGCTATTTCCATGACTGCTACAATGCATGACATGGTAACAGCCCCTTTGTGAGCAGGAATAATCTGTAATATCCCAGGTCAACATGAACCTCAGTTTGCTCATATTAGCATGAAACCAGGAGATTCTCTACACATTCATAACAACATTGAAAACTGTTCAGACCTAGAATTCTTTTACCTGTGCTCACATTTCCTTGGTATCTTTGCCTGCACCTTTTCTTTGGATGCCCAAGCTGTATTGCTAGAGGCTCAACTGACATTTTAAGTTAAACAGTGCTAGTAATTTGGGGACTGAAGGAAAATTTTATGGGATGGGAGAATTTTCTTTGTGGGGGGGGGGTAGGCCTTCAGTTTATCCCTTCCTCCAGCATCTGGATCAATACTCCCCAGGTGTGGTGGAAACTGTTAGTTCATTTTCAAGTTTAATTTCCCAGTCTATTCCTGTTCTGCATTGTAATGGCATGTGATACCATTTGGGCTTTTGCCTCAGACAGCAAAGTATCTTGAGCCAGCCTTGCCAAGGTGTCCTTGAACTTGGAAAGAGATAGTAGGAGGAAATATTTTCAGGAATACAAGCTGAAAGGAAGAAATTGTTGTTGTTTCTTACCCACCCCTCCCCAAGGCTTAAGGCAGGGTACAACATAGATTAAAATATGTAATATTATTTAAACACTAAGAAAACATGGTTAAACACATAAGAATATGACACATTAAAATCATCCATCATAAATTAAAATATCCTAATTTAAAATTCTTATTTTAAATTGAATGGGTAGGCCTACTGGAAGAGATAGGGCTTTAATACTCTTTTAAATTCAGCCAGCATATTTAACTGTCAAATCTCTCCCACAGTCTAGGGGTAACCAATGAAAAAGTCCTCTGGGTGACAATTGCCAGTCTTGATCTGGCTGGTTGAAGGAAATGTCCCTCAGAGGACCTGAGTGTATAGGTCGGCCTATACAGAAGGAGGCAATCCTGTAAGTAACCTGGATCCAAACCATGTTATTTACAGTCGGTTAACCAAGACAGGGGGCAATTCATGGACTCATAGCAGTAAAGGAGATGGCCAAAAGGAACAAGAACTGCAAGACCAAAGTGTACAAAGAATAGTTGTTTGCCCAATGTCTTGGAACAGTGTGACCTTACCCAAAACCCAGGAGCACAATCAAGAATATTAGAATACAAGCTAAAGGAATTGTTTATTTTATAGTTAATAATTGACTTAGGAAATTAGTTTCTATAGAATACTGTGAAGATCAGTCACTTACAAAGACTGAACAAATGCATGAAGGATGGGCTTACCAAGAACTGTAAGCCAAAGGAGTTAAAACCTGGGCTGAATTCACTATTTTGCTCTGAATGAAAGAATAGTGACAAATGCCATCCTTTCCAGAATTACTGGACACTTCACATTGGAAACTTTCAGATCTCTTATGTTTCTGCCTGGCCTAGAGATCCACATGAGTAACATTGAAAGGGCTGCACAATCCCCAACCCTGACCTAGATAATCAAATATTCTAATGCCCTGGATTGACATAGGGCTGCCAGGTTAGCACTATTCCAGTCCCTGAGATTTCAAGGATGTATGAGATTTCAAGTACTGTATGACCAAGGGATAATTTCCAATGGTGTCATTAAATACGATACATTAAGAGTCTAATACAGTCGTTCATATAAACAAAAACCAAGTCTAACAATGGAGAATACACATAAACACACATTTTCCCAAGGTACACAACTTACCCTGAGATTTCTGCCCCTCTTCAAGGTCTGGAGAAGTAGAGCCAAGCTCTGTTATGCATCCTTGAGTCTATCTCAATCGTGTAGATGAGACACCTCAGAGATTTGCTGTCCTCCACTCCTCTGCTTAGTTCCTGCAAATTCATACCAATGACCTCTTTTATAGAGTCCATCCATCTGACATGTGGCCTTCCTTTCTTTCTGCTTCCCTCTATCTTTCCTAGCATTATTGTTTTTTTGTTTTTTGTTTTTGCAATGAGTCGTGCCTTCTCATGACATGGTCAAAGAATGACAGCCTTAGTTTAGTCATCTTGGCTTCCAGAGAAATTTCTGGTTTGATCTGCTCAATGAGCCATTTGTTTGATATCTTGGCTGTCCTCAACAATCTTCTCCAGCACCACATTTTGAATGAATTGATTTTCTTTCTATCCACTTTCTTAATTGTCCAGCTCTCACATTCATACATGGTAACAGGGAATACAATGACTTGTATGATTCTTTTGTGCTCATTTGTATATCTTTATATTTTAGGATCTTTCCTAGTTCTTTCATAGCTAGGCTAGTGGGGAATTATTTCAAAGCATTGTGAGAAAAGGAGGTTGAGGGAAGCAAGCATAGTTCCCCATTCTTATATGTGTAAAAAGTACAGATACATCTTCACCCAAACACCCAGGCTTTATGTGTGAATGAAGACAACACACATTGAGCATGCATCTTGTTGTCTTGCAGGATACCAAAGAAGGAGAGAAACAAGCTGTTCTTACTGTTCAGATTTTTGAAATCCTCCTTCTTTTCCCACACAGACCATTCCTCCCCAATTAACAAGACAAGGTGCAGCAGTGACATAATAGAACTGAAGGAATGTTAGGATTTGACTGTAGCAGAAGATGAAAGGAAGCAAATTGGACAGGAAAGGCCTATTGTTGAAACATCTGTGCGTCTTGCTGTAGACGTTTCTGCTTTTGATCTAGCACCTCAGATTTGCTGCCGCCAAAAAAAAAAAGTGATCTTGGCTGAGTGGTCAAATGTTCAATATTCATCCTTGATTTGCAAATTAGCACAGATGGTGCTGTGATCCTGAGACACTGTTAAAAAGATCACAGCTTCAAATAATCTCCAATCTGCTGTGCCAGATTTTCTTTGCCATTCATCAAGCAAAGAAAACTGTTCATTTAAGCCTTGTTGAACACATAGGAACATGTGTCCCTGACTCGATAGTTAACTCAAGCTGGGGGCAGTGCCACAATTTTAGAGGAAATTCAAGACTTTCAGTGAAATCACAGCAGCTTGAAAGGTCCTCAGTGCACATCTGGAATATCTACAGCAGTCATCCTCAACTCAATGCACTCCAGAATTGTTGGACTATCATCCCATCCACTGATATGGTATGATAAGAGTTCTAATTTGAGGCATGCCAATGTGTTTAAGGCTAAAAAGATCTAACCATATATGCCACATTCACCAAACTGAGAATTCCCATGACACTGTTCACAGCTGCTAAGGATGTCTGGGAGTGGTATGAAGGTATTCCTGTAAAGGGGAACAAATTGGGACAGGGATAGGCAAGATCTAGAGGCCTTTTTTATTTTTATTTTTTATTTTATTTTAATTTTTTGGCCATAAGACCCTCGGGTGGTACACCAGCTTCTCCAAATGAAACAAATTGAAAGAAACTACCTCTAGCAGAGAAGAAAATAACCAAGACTGGAAACCTGTTGGAGTCTTCCACATGTGAAAATTCCCTTATGACAGGAGAACATCTGCATTCAGCTCAAGGTTGTGGTTTCCCAGGTAGTGCCTTGTGCATCAATGTGCCTGTGATCTGCATGTGCATTCAGAGGTGTATTCAGTTACATAGAGTTGCCATTCAACACAAGGGCTACATAGCACAATCACAGGTGGAGACTTACAATATGAACCCCTGAGGCAGGATCTCAGTCCAATATTTTCTCCTAAAACAGAGGAAGTGTGGACTATGCTTTTGTCTAGTGGAGAATCCTGCTAACTGTAGATGCTGATCTCCAATGTAAAGGTGGGGACCTTTGTTTTAATTAGAGGCACCAGATCCCGTCTGATCTTGGAAGCTAAGCTGGGTCAGCCCTGATTAGCACTTGGATGGGATATGATCAAGATTTTGAATACTGTTAGCACACCCTACACCCCACATGCTCTATAGAGGATTTCATATTTTCATATTTTCCTATCTAGAGTCAAGCATGTTTGTAAGAGGTCACGATGATATTTGGAACAACAGAAATTTTCCCATGAGAAGGGCACACTGACCCGAGGACATGTGGAGGATCTAGGTAACAGCAAAATAACGTTTAAATGGGTTTGCCAATCACTCTGTCCTCCCCTGGGCATTGTATATATCTTCTTGCACTGGAGACAATGACGACCCCATTGCACTAAGGCAAGTCAGACTCCATTTCTTGTTCCCAGCCAACTCTCCCACCCATCTACCATGGAGTTGTCCTACATCCAGCCAGGGTTTTGTTAATCCAAAGTTAAGACCATCAACCAGGATTGCTCCTTTTGTCAATTTCATGAGAGAGCACACAAACTCTTTGTACATATTGTGTAGGAACATTAAGTAAACCTTGAGGCTAGGATATCAGATATAAATACCAGCCCAAAATCTAGCCTTGTGTATGCATAAAGCACCTCTTACTCTCTCTGTGTCATCCTCAGAAGCCATCTGAGCCACATCCCACTTTCTGTTGATCCCTCTTCAAGACTGGTAAATAGCACCCATCCACATCCCTAAGACTCCATTATACAATTTCTGTACCTCTGTTTTGGCTTGCTCTGCATGGTATTTCTGCTTGAATTGCTATTGTGTGCTTGGCTGTATCCTTGCAGATTTCTAAATAAAATTCTTTTTTATTCATTAATCATGCAGTCCTCCCAGAGCTTGTACTGGTATATATAGGTGGAAACAATCCTTAGGTTACCCAGGCTCTTCCAGGCCTCCTTGAGTTAAACAATTCCCCAGCATTTAAGGAGATGCTGACACAGTTGGTGGGGACCCACAGTCCCCCTCACCTTTGGGGGTAACAATACCAGGGGCTGTAGGCTGTATTTTAGAGGAAGGAACTGTCAAAACCATCTTTGAGTATCCCTTGCTTAAGAAAACCCTATGAAAACTCTATGATTGCCATAAGTCAACAAGTGCCTTGAAGGCCCGTGTATATGTGCATGTGCATACACACATACACACACACAGGCTTCAAAATGTAATGGCCCACATACAGCCCATGAGCCACATGATTCCCACCCTCATTTGGGCAGTGAGCTGACCTATTTGCAATGGCTTCTATGTGGATGAGTTTTCCTAGGGAGGGTCTTTTTGTAAAGTAGCCTCCATGTGTCAACAAAGATGTAGGCCGGTCTGATGAGATATGTAACAGTTGCTGTTAACTGAAAACTGTCTAAGAATAGAGGCATCAGATTAATGACTGGTTAGTTTATACACAGAGCCAGTATGATGTAGGGGTTTGAGTGCTGGACTAGGACTTACTTGGCCATGGAAACCTTGGGCAAGTCACACTTTCTTGGGTTGGAAGGAAATGGCAAACCCCCTGTGAACAATTCTTGCCAAGAAAACCTTATAATTGTGTCTCCATATGTCAGAATCACATGTCATATAACATAGCATTATTATTATTATTATTATTATTATTAATTATTATCCTGCCTTTTAAGTTCTTTTAATTCAGTGATTCCCAAAGTGGGTAGTAGAGCCCTACACATGGACGGGTGGAAAGATCCGGGGGGGGGGGGGTTGTGAGGGAAAAGGGGACAGCATTGGGGCCTTCAGTCAAAATATTGGTGTGCAAGAAAGAAAAGGGAAACCAGCAGCCTTTAAGACCATTGTGAGGAGGAGGAGGGTTGCATGAAACCTCTCTTTTCAGCGTCCATTAAAACTAATGTGCAGCCTTGCTGCCTTGTATGGTGGTGTCTCCTGCTCTTTGCCTGACTGTGTAAGCTCACACCCTTAGCCACATCTTTTACTAGTAGCCACCTCTGTGGCTCAGAGTGGTACAATTTGGGGATGTACAGACTGAAGCGAGGAGTTAGAGCATGTGCTGGCAAGGAGAGGAACGGTGGCAAAAAATGAGCTTTCAGATTTGAGACCCTGCTTAAGTTTGCAAGCTTTGCTAAAACTTGGCTGGCAGACTGGGGCTTCACTGCTGCTCCTGCTTTCTTCTGTCAGACAGGCCAAGAGAAGACGTAGCAAAAGAACCAATGTTTTTGTATGAGGGGAAAAACCTAAACCTGTGTGGGGAAGGCATGTCTCAGGAGAAGGAAGAGAAGGAGTAGCTGGGATCGATTCTTGGAATCTGTCCTTTGCCTGCCTCAGAGTGGCTCCTTTAGTCTCTCCCCTTCTCTAGCCATACTAGTCTCCAGTTGAGAGCATGTGACCTCTGTAAACAGCAGCATGAAACAGAAGGTGAAGATGCTATATATACCTATACATAGACACTGTACACAGGTAGCAGACTCTTCTATAAGGTTAAGGGAAGAACTAGGTACAGTGGCTCTTGACCTCATATCCATGAGCTACCATTTAGGGAAGGAAATCTTGGGATGTTATCTGAACTACCAGCTCCACAAATTTTAGAAAGATGTTTGTATGACATCCAGAATTTGGGAAATTTACTTTTTTACAATTTCCAGAATGCTCTATTTAACACGGCACTAGGATAAACTGAGAGGAGTAGTAAAATGCTAAAATTTTCAAGCTTCACTTGGATAAGTTTAATCACATAAATGACTGGTCCTATCAAATAATACTCTAGTCCATCAGCTCTATGGATGACAATTTATCTGAAACAAACTTCTTTCAACACTCTGGAGAAGGCACAAGATCCTTGTGCTCATAGGCAGCCCCTAACATACCAGGAACAGGACTCCAGCGAATTGTTTTCTATCCACAAAAATGCCTGCATTTCAGTCTCATTCTAAAAAAGAAAAGACACATTGATAAACTATTTGCACCAGAGTAAGATAAATGGACAACAGCTGAAATATGAGGCCTGGCACCAGTGGGCTTTTGCCAACAGACCAAGGAAAAGTGTAAGAAGTGAGTAGGAATGAAATTACACGCTTCGTCTGTCTGCACTATGTAAGGATCTGAGGCTGACAAGCCCTGAATGATAGATCAAGTAATTCATCACTGTAAGGGAGGCAGCTTCACAAAAACACTTGACAGTCTGAAAGATATGTAACACATTGGTCAACTGCCCTGAATAATATTTTACCACTTAGTGGAATTTAATTACATACTCACAAAAATCATTAAATGCTGCAGTTGTTTCATCGGAGCCTTCCAGGAACTGTCCTGATTTTTATCAGCAGATACAAATGCTCCTAGGCTTCAAAAGAATTTAAGAACAAATTTACCTTTGAGCAGATGTACAATCAAAATGTACTCTACATTTTTCAAACGTTGCTTAACATTTCTGATTGCATCGTCTTCCACCAGACTGTCTGACAAGAACCCCATGAGGACTAACTTCTTATGATATTTACAAGCAACTGTCTTCAGAATTATTGTTTATCAAATAATTCTGTGTGATCTGGCATAACATTTGCATACAGGACATTGCTCTAGCTCCCCTGTGACTACCTTCAGAACACATCATTTCACTATAACACCATGTCTGTTTTATCACTGGTTGAGGGCAGAGAGGATTCTGGCTATGTCCCCAGAGGCAGGTACAGACTGAGAACATCTTCTGCCAAGATCCACTGGAGTCCTCCAGAGAGCAGTTGATGGCATCAGTCTGCATCTAGCTATGGAGACATAGGCAGACATTTCTCTGATCTCCTCTGCTCTCCACCAGCCATGATATGGCTATGGAGGGAGACCATTCGGGCATAAGAACAAATTTTTGATGTTGAGGAAAGTGGGAGAAAAGATCAAACTATAATAACAGCAGCAAAATAAATATGTTGGTGAACTGAATGTCTGTGTGTGTCACTAACAGAAAGCCAACCTGAGTCTTGTGAAGTTTGAACCTGATGATTCCGACAAGAGAAACTGTGTGCATGAACACCATGGTAGCAAGGAAGAATGCAGTCCGGTAGTCCTTTGTAAGGCAGCCTCCATGGAACTGGAGTGGATGCATCTTGGCTGTGCCCCTTGTACTGAGATTAAAAATTGACTTTCCACAAAATAGGTAACCATCTTCTTTGGTAAAATCCAGAGTGCAAACTGACCCACCTATGAAGACCTGTCTTGTTCTCTTAACTGGGCTTACTTTATATAGCTATTGGGATGAACAACTGGATAACTCTGTGCATATCACAATTCCTCATTGTGATTTAGGTGGACAAAGTGCAGCTGTATGCAACTATTTTTGTGGCCCTTGAAACCTCCAGAATCCCTGGATCACCCTTTTTCCAATTAAAGAAAATGTGAATTCCCTCTCATTGAAGGCTCCAGGAGATCACAGGCCTCCATTCCATTATTTAGTCACACACACACAAGCCTGCTTTTCCAATTTTCTGGATTTCTGGACACTTTTGGTATTGTTCTTCTATTTTGGGTTATTTTGGGTAGTTTTTGTAGCCTCCCCTTATAGAGTCCTAGCTACAGGGAAATTTACCTATAGCAGTTGCTGACTCCTCATTTAGTCCTTTAGCATTTCACTCCTATTCTGATCAAACCAGAGCAGTTTTGTCAGGAAGGTTAGGATGCAGCAGTAAATATATTCTATCCTTATTACTCCTGCTATCCATCTAATATTAATTTTTCCAATAAATAAATATATTTCAACTTGTAAATCCATTACTTCCTGTGATCGATCTTATATAGATTCATTTAACAATACCAGAAAGAGTTATCCACTTTTCTTTCCAGTAAATTAATACTGGTTGCCAGTCTTCAGATTTCTTCATTGATTTGTCTTTAATCAAGTACATTAGTTTGATCCCAGCATATCTGCTAATTTTATCAGCCAGTCATATATTGTAGGTATCTCTTTAACTGGTCTGCATTCTGAAAATGAAGAAGCCACCATTTTCATGGAAATACATAACCTTTCTGGTGTGCATTGAGTAGACAGTTTGATTGTGACCCAAATATTGCTCTTTGGAGGATGGAAGTCTAGAATTACAAGGATGACTTAAAAATCTAAAGACAATGTCTCACTTGTATCTTTCGGGAATAACTGAAGAGGAAACAGAAAGAAACTATGGCAACTTGTTATTTTATTTGATATATGCAAAACAATAGAAAGCAAAAGAAGAACTGGAAATCATGGAGTGATTGCTTAAATGGTACGATTTTATGGAAACAGATAAGTGAATCTGCTTAATCTGAAGGATCAGTGGATATGTATAAATAAGATTGGATAAGCCTACAAATGTCCTGTAGACAAATATGGATAAAGAAAATGTGTATGGAACAGAGGATTAATAAACTGATAATTCATATATAATATGGGTACTTAAGCATATATATAAATATATGGATATTAAATTATATATTTTTATAGATATATGAGAAATTTATATGAAAAATTTGTGTGTGTGTGTATGTATAATGACGTTAAATAATGAACTGAGGAACAGAAAATACCAAAAGCAATAAGATTGCTTATATATCATAAATAAAAAGCAAAGAACAATTTCTTTAAGATTTCAAGTATATTCATGAGGTAGAAGGGAAGAAGTCATTTTATCTGTTGTTTAATAATAATAATAATAATAATAATAATATTTATTTCTATTTCCCGCCTTTCCCTTCGAATCGAGGTGGGATTCCAACAGGTATTAAAATACAATTACAATCAATATACATTCTAAAATTCAGTAGAAACTTATTCATCCATTAAAAAAACTAATTACAATCCAGTCCTTAGTCTAATCAATGCTGTCATTCTGTCACCTTCATTATCAGCCAGATTTTGCTAGTTGGTTTCTGGTCCGTTAGAGTAAGTCAGGTGGTAGGCCCACCAGAAGAGATCCATCTTAAGTGCTTTCTTAAATGCATATAAGGTGGTAATAAGATGGATCTTATTTTATGTGTAGTTGTAATTTTTACTTGTCTTATTTGTGTATGTATATATGTTTTTAATGAAGGTTAAAAGTGTGTGTGTGTGTGTGTGTGTGTGTGTGTGTGCCTCTGTGGTGTGCATAAATAGACATCTCAATTGTGACCCAGATGTTACACTTTGGAGGAGGAAAATCTGGAATCATAAGATTGAGTTAAAAATCTAAAGGCAGCCTCTCACTTCAAGACATTCTGGCTATATTCACATTTACAAGAGAGATGTGTGAGGAAAAACACATGATAAATCAGAAAAACCTTTTCTGACCCAAACAGCCTTACAAATAAAAATCCAGATTAAATGGCTCAGTTTTAAAAATGACAGTGTGAATCTGTCTGGCTTGGTGTGAATTGTAAAACAATCTCTGACAATCAGGCTATTGTTATCAAATGATGCCTGATATCCATCCATTTGCCATACCAAAGTACTGCTTCCCAGGAATTATCAGATAACTATTCTTGTTTGCCAGATGTTATTACTGTAATACTTCCCAGCTTAGGATTTTATGTCTTTGTAAGAACCGTACAAATATGAAAGTATATAACTTTTCAGTGAGCCAGTAGCTATCGTATGTATATATTCCTCTCTGGAGAATTAAATTCATTTTGTACAGTCCAGTGTCTTCAAAGATGCACTTCTGAGGCAGAACAACTACAATATTCAAGTGACATTTTTATTATCATATCTGTTATTAACTCTGTTGAGGAAATGCCAAGCTATATTGGATGTCCAATACACAGTTGGGGGGAAAAGAAGTGAAGTAATGTGAAAACACACTGCTGCTCTTCTGTTACATAAATTGACATGAGAAGCAGGTGGCCAGATCTATCGGCTGGACAGCTCCACCTCATCATTAAACACGTGGTTTAAAACAAGAAGTGGATGAAACATTTTAATTCCATCCCATGTCAGTTTCATATTTATTCAGCCATAAATCCCATTTCCACACCAGTCTACAATTTCAACCACAAACTTGCAGTGATACAGACACACACAGAACGTGTTTTCCACGGTCCAAAACACACTGCAGAAATAACCCAGTTTGACACTGTTTTAACTGCCCTGGCTCAATGATAGAGAATCGTGGGAACTGTAGTTCATTGTAACACCAGAGCTCTCTGACAGAGAAGGCTAAATGTCTCACAAAATGACAGTTCCCAGAATTTCCTAGTATTGAGCCAGGGCAGTTAAAATGGTCTCAAATTGGATTATTTCTGCAGTGTGTGTTGGACCCTAATCAAGTTTCTGTAATATCATTATTCATTAATGTTTAAAAGTAAATCATAACATTGTTGAGTTGTGCACTATTTTACTTTTGTTTTGGGGTTTTTAAAATTTAATTTAATTTTTTAAAAAACAGGTGCCAAAATTCTACACTAGCTATTTAGCTGGGTCTGCTAAATAGCCCAACTCCCCTCTTGCCAGCCTCCCTTATGAGCCAGCAGCCAGATCAGGTGAATGAAATGAAAACTAAACAGACCTTCTTTGTCCAATCTGGCTGTTGGCTCCGAAAATGGGCTGGTGTGGCATTTATGTAAGCTTACAGTATGAAGACAGATCAGAGTTGTAGCCATAACTCTAGGTTACAAATCAATAACAGTGATACTGAATACATACCAGGATTGATTAAAACCATGAAATACAAGTTAATAGAACTCCTGCCAAAATTCCTCCTTAAATAGTTAAACTGTTTTTAAAGGCTAACTTTTTAAAGTAACTAGAAACTATTACTCATTGCAGTAACATGATTTTGGTCCTACTTCTTTTGTTATTTTTGGAATGTAACTTCATTACATCTTTGTTGTCAAAAATGGTATCTTGTAACTCGTACTGTAACCTGTTTTTTACAACTTGTTCCTTGTAATTTGTTACTTTCAAGCTCTGAATGAGGCAATGGGCAGTTAGTCTACAAGGGCCATAGGCCTGGTTTCCCCCTGAACTTGAGTGCCTAGTTCAGCTGAAGCAGGCCAAAACCCTGGGGGCAGGATCAGGCCAAATCCTGCCTGTCCAGGTGTGGATCCAGATAATGCAACTTGTCCCCAGGGTAAGGAGCCTTTACCCCAGAGTAAAATACCCCTGGTTTTATGCAGAGTTTCTAGGAGACTCTGCAGCAAGACTGGGCTGTTCAGATGGACCCTATGTGCTCCTTACTAGTCACCACATCTGGAGGTGGGGCTTCTCAGTTGGATAGACAGTTGGCAAGTTAAGGAGCAGCATGCCAGTCCCAGGTCCAGGGCAGGCATGGGGACAGGTATATGAACCTGCCTGTCTTCATGCTGACCCAGAGACCAGCCCAAGTGAGCACTGGGGCCAGGAAACTTGGGCTTGGCCCATGCTTTCCTGGCCTGTTTGCTCAGGCCCCCATCTTCCATATTCTTGATGTGGATCTTTCAAGATAAATCTGGCACCCTTTAATTTTAACTTGGGGTAAAATATGTCACCTATCAAAGGTTTGAAGGAAACTACTTGAATCCATGGACTGGTGTGGTGAACAGATTAAAGCTTTCATTGGAGACTTCAAAACTGTAGCAGTGAACCAGGCAAGTTGCTAGGCTTTTGGGAATAAGCTCTTGGTAATTAATCATTTTTATAGCTGCATTCCTGCCTGCCCACCAGGTCCCTTCACTTTAGCAAAGGAAAATGGAGATTAAATGAACAAAACCATCATCGTGGGTTTGTCTAAGTGCTAGAATGCTACTTCTAGAGAGATATCAAGAGATATCTTTTAACCCTGAGTTGCAAAGTGACCCAACTTGAAGGTCTAATACTTCTTGTTCAACAAATCAGAGGAAACAAGTGAAGTAGGAAGAAGCAGTAAGATGAAAGCTGATGGTGTAGCATAACAGAACACTAATGGGGCATCAGAAGCAAATCTCAGGCAGTTCTGGTTTCAAATGCTAAACAGATGGTACCAGACAATGCAAAGGCTGTGGAGGAACAAGCTTTGAAAGAAGATGAAAAAATGTTGGAGATGTGGGAATATAGCAAGCTGATATAAGTACATCTTCAAAGACTGCTTACGCACTCTGTTGGTTAATGGGAGTCAAAGGGAGACCAACAGGAAATAAAATACAAGAAGATGATATCAACAGAGGAAGAAACTTATATTTTGCAAACCTAGTTTTCATGGCTAAAGATAAACAACAATTTAAGATGATCAAGGCCCGGCAACACTTACATATTTTAAATGTGGTTGAATTATATATTTTTACTGCAATCTTAATGTAAAACACTCCTGATGACAATGTGCAGAAATGTTAACTAAAACAAAAAACAAAAAACCAGAGAGTTCATGCAGTTAATTGGCTAGTTCAGACCATGCATATAAATGGACATATTACAAACTTCTCAGTGTAGGAGAATTTCCTGAAGGGAGGAAAGAAGGAAGGAAGCTTGACTTATTTATTACATACACATTTCTGCTCTTCTCAACCTCACTAACTAAAACTGATTTTTACAATTAGTTAACAAATTATTGAACTGATTAACTTATCAGTTGAACCAAGCATAGTTTGCTGATATAATAATGATCATGTAGTTGAATATAACATTTCTGAATATCACACTACATTGTAATAGCGCTATTATCCCACTTACCACTATAACAGTGTACTGTGATATTGACCTTCACTCAACTGACACCCTTCATCCTACCCAAAATTTTGCTCCAGGTGGCTTTTCAGGGACAAGCAGAAGTGCACTGCAGTCAAAAGGAGGAATTGCCAGATCCTGTTGTTGTGCCAGCATAGGCTTGCCATATGTGCTGGGAAACCAGAACAATCATAGATTGGAGGGTCTAAAAATGTCCTGGTCAGACGGTTGGGTATGACTGAAGCCACAAATCCTGGATTCCTTCTTTGTTCTTGGTTGCATTTTATCAAAGACTGAGAAACTCCCCTCTCCTCTTATTCTTCTCTGAAAAGAGTGAAACAATTCAAATCAAAGGCATCTGATGATGGTCCAATTAATATCAAAGAGGAAAAGGGAGCCAGGTAGTGATAGCCTCCAGCAGTCATGGCATTATATCTTGGATGGGCAATGAGGCTGAGAGACACTTTCACCTTCTCTCACACTCTCCTGTGGGACTTTTTCTGGCCCAAAGAAAGAGAGAGGGGAAAATTTACAAATAAATAAAGGCAGATGAGACAAGAGAGGAGGAGAGGGAAGAAGAAGAAAAGGGAAAAGAATAAGAAAAAAGAGGTGAAAGTATAAAATATCTACTTCTTTGCACAGTGTAAGCAAATCTATTGTGTTGTTTCCAATTCAGATGGCTTAACTTATGGGATGGTGGTTTGGATTTTGGAAGAGTAATATGCAGCCAAGGATGGAGGGGGTGGTGGTGGGAGGCCTGCAGGAAATAAAGATTTGAGGACACAATCCTGAAAATACTTAAGCCTTAAGAAAGGGAGACAGAGTCAAGAAGAGGGGTGGGGAATGCTTCAGGGTCTGGTCAGTCGTCTGGCTTTTCACACTATCTGCCTCCCTCCAGAATGATGAATAAATATACCACAATCCTAAATAGGTCTAGTCAGAAGCAAAATTCATTGTGTTTGCTAGGACTAGCCTCAGAGGATAGCAATGGCAACTCCCACCCCCACCCTGAAGAACCCTGTAAAGAAAACCCTATGATAAGTTTGCCTGTTTTAGGGATTTGGATTTCTCCATTCCAGCAATTTAAACATTGGTCTGTTCTGTGTTTCTGTCAGAACAGTTCTAACTTTTGAAATGATACAAAGGTTAAACATAGTGGAAGAAAAACATGCAAATATAAATCAGAGTGGTTTGCATAATAAGAATATTTTCATAATATGCAAATTAGGTGCCTGGACTTTAAGAAGTAGAATTTGATAGTCCTGATGAGAAATCTGTACCAGGGACAAGAGGCCATTGTCAGAACTGAATTAAGAGAAACAAAATGGTTTCCAATAAGTAAGGGGGTCAGGCAAGGCTATCATCATATTTGTTCAATATATATGCTGAAAACATCATGAGAAAAGCAGAGTTAGATTCAGAAGGAGGAGGAGTGAAGACATGGAGAAGAAACATCATCAACCTAAAGTATGTGGATGACACAATAATATTAGCAGAAGACATCACAGACTTGGAACAGTTACTGAGGAAGGACAAAGTAAAGTGCAAATGCAGGATTAATGCTGAACATTAAAAAAAAACAAGCAGAAATAATAACCATAGAAGAAAAACACACATTCAACCTAGATATTGTAGAAATTGAAATAGTCAAAGAATTCCCCTAGCTAGGATCAAACATTGACCAGTGTGGTGACTACTGTCAAGATATAAGAAAAAGATGAGGAATGGGAAGGGCAGCTATGAAAGAACTTGTAAAGATCATGAAGAGTAAAGATGTACAACTAAGTACTTAAGTCAGAATTGTCCAGGCAATTGTATCCCCCATCAACATGTATGGATGTGATAGCTGGACAGTAGAGGAAGCAGACAGAAAGAAATTTGATTCATTGAAGATGTGGTGTGGGAGAAGAGTGCTTAGGATACCGTGGACAGCCACGAAGACAAATAAATGGGTCCTTGAACAGATCAAACCAGAAATCCCCCTGGAAGCCAAGATGATCAAATTAAGACTGTCATATTTTGGCCACATAATGAAAAGGCATGGATCATTAGAAAAAACAATAATGTTACAAAAGGTAGAGGGCAGAGGAAGAAAGGGAAGAGTACATGCCAGATGGATGGATTCAATCAGGGGCAATCAAAGGCATGGATTTGCAGGTCCTGAGCAGAGCAGTGGAGGACAGGGTGTCTTGGAGGTGTCTCATCCACAGAGTCACCATGAATTGGCATCAACCTGAGCTAACAACAACAACTGTAATGTAGATTTTCAGCCATCATAATTTTTTATGCAGGGGTTCCCTGAGACCTGGATGTCATTTCAATTATTCCTCTAGGCTTGGCTACTTTCTCCATCTATTTTTTTAAAAGAGAAGCATTTGTTCTTTCACACACAATTTAAACAAGCAGGCAGACAGAAAAACCAGGGGTTGTGTGGGATAAAAGGTGTAGACTCCAATCCAAAGTCCAGTTTCACAGTGAGGAGGAGGAAGGAAAGGCTCCACAGCTTTTGGCAGGTGATTTATTGATACCTCCCCATCTCTGCTTTGTTATAGTAGGGCAATCCCATGCCGAGCCAATGACAGTCTCCCCCTGGGAGGCTTATACACAGAGCACTGCAATGCTACTGGAAAGTGGGTGGCCTTTTCTCCAAATGCCGCTTGTAACATGTGACGGGCTGTTGAGGAAACTTTTGAAACTTCCTATCTCTCCTCTTGTGTTTATCAGCTGTCAAGCAGCCTGCTTGCAGTATTTTTGGAACATGTTCGTGTAACCTATGAACCTATACACAGTTTTACCTCTTGCAATCAAAGCATCTAAGCGAAATTAAACAATTTTTAAAATGTATGTATATACATATGTATGCACTGTATTTCAATCACAGAGAAAAAGGAGCAAGTGACTTAAAGTGAATCATCAGAGAGGAGGCATCCCTCCAGTAATATACATACATATATGTATGTGTGTTTGTGTGTGTGTATAATGAAGACATGAAAACCCAGAAACATGGACTCCAGAAACAAAATAATATATAATCTGGCACATAGCTCAAATAAAGGGCACATATTACACACACACATAGAAAACTTATCCTGGAGTAGCCATGTTGGCCACATTGCAAATTACAATTACATCCACAAAACAGCAATAACTTTATCAGGAAAACCAAAAAATGCATAAAAATGAATTGTGTGCATTTTGATTAGCCCAATAAAGTTGTCACTGTTTTGTGGATTATATTATTATTATTAATTTTATTTATATAGTGCTGTAAGTTTACACAGTGCTGTACATACAATCTTATAGTTAGACAGATCCCTGCCCTCAGGCTTACAGGCTAACATTTTGGATATTATTGTATTATACATGCACATTTAGAAAAGATTAATCTGACAAAATCTGCCAAAATGTGGCAAAATTTCTGGATTTGTGCCAGGGATTGTGGATACATAGCTTCTTCCAAGGTTGGATCACCCAGTCTGGAGATGTACAGTTGCTGGACAAGTAAAGCACTGGTTAATCCCAAAGTAAGACCATGGTGTTGTGTGTGTCTGTGTGTGTCTGTGTGTGTACCACATACTATTTTGGAGTTGAAAAGTGTCTCCTCCTTATTTGCTCCAATTCAATGGTGACTGGTGGTTGCCATGTCAGTACGTTGATGAATCTACTATATGGTTTAGGGTAAACTAAAAGCAACTATCCAAGGTATCCAGCTGGGGAAAACAGGATTCAGAACCTTGGGGATGATTATGTTAAAGTTTAGCTAAAACAGTGGATTCATAGCTCCACTGATATGAAGCCACCAGAGGCCACAAATGTGCAGTTAAAACCATACCTTATTTCACGTATTGTTTATTCCTTTGTTTGCAACAACAACAACATGAAAAAACAAAAAAAACAAAAAAAAAATAAAGTATCCTTAGAGATATAAACGTCAGACACTACATATGAGATATCACTTGTAGTTACAGGTAGCTCACAGTTCCATACTTGGTAGTTCACATTTCCCATACATGTTTCTTTTCTCATACAAGAATCATACCTTAGGATTTAGCCGTTCAAAATAAATATGTGCTCCAGGAGGGAACGCCTGTTGATTCTACTGGTCTGTCTCTCTATTTGAATATTTTCTTTTTTATGTTTCTTTGCAACTGTTTAAACCCATCTTTGCAGCCTAAGAATTATAAACAAGACTGTTCTTTAATTAAAATGTTCACCTGTGATTCTCTTTGCACTTATTTGTAGGAAAATATTAAAGCAGCTCTCATCTCAAATAATAATCATGAAATTCACTTTCCTTACTACTGGACCACAATAACTCAGTGGTCACTTTCTTCAAAATATTGCTATGCAATGTTTTGGAGTTGGGTATGTGTGGAGGCAATAGTGTAAAAAATGATAATAAAATATATAACAAAATATTTATATTAAGGGGAAAGTGACACAACCAATGCATATATTAATGGGACAAACCAGAAAAGAATATATTATTAATTAAAATGGTCAACAATGTGTATATCAGGAAAATTTTAACATAAAAACATACCTAGTAGACCAATGTTCATACAGAAATGATCTCTCTCTCTCTCTCTCTGGCTTTTCTTCGCTAACAAAGATTCAGGAAGGACTCATCCCATGCTTTCTACAAGTGCGTTGATGACTAAAAAGGACAATCCAGTTACAGAAAGCACAGCAGAAAGTCTCTTTGGGTGATGTTTCCAAGTTGTGGTTCTTTCTGCATTGTTGTTTCTCTTTGAGACTCATTCGGCGTGAGTTCTCAAAAGAGGCCGCAGCATTGTGGATAGTGGGTCAATTAGCTGACTCATGGCGAGTTCACTGTGGAGTACTATTTTTGGGAGGCGGTGGTCCTCCATCCCAGAGACGTGACCTGCCCAGCGCAGCTGCGTTTTCAGTAGCATGGCAATGCTGGTGACCACTGCTTGCTCCAGGACAGCAACATTTTCATCACATGGTCAGTCCAGTGTATATTTAGGATTGTGCAAAGACAGTTCTGATGAAAGCATTTGAGGAGTCATAGACGTTGGCGATAGGTGACCCATGTTTCAACCCATAGAGAATGGACAGTACAATGGGTCTGTAAACACTGATTTTTGTGCTTCGCCTCAGGTGTTCGTTACTCCAGACTCTTTTGTGAAGCCTTCCAAATGCACTATATGCCTTTGCTAATCTGTGATTGATCTCTTTATCAATCTTGGCATCTGAGGAGATGATATTTCCCAGGTAGGTGAACTGCTGAACATACTTAAGCACAGATTTGCCTATGGTGACATCGGGGTGATAGTGCTCTTCCTGTGGTGCAGGCTGGTAGAGAACTTCCGTTTTCTTCAGGCTGACTTCCAGCTGAAACAGCTCTGCAGCCATTGCAAAGGAGGATGTTAGATGCTGCAGAGCTGCTTTGTATGGGCAACAAGGGCAGCATCGTCAGCGAAAAGCAGCTCACAGACTAGATAGTTTAGAGACTTTGTGCGAGCCCTCAGACGGCTTAAGTTAAACAAGCTACCATCAGTACGGTAATGTATATAGATTCCATCTTCTTCTTCAAGATCTGCTGTACCCCTTTGGAGCATCATGCTGAAGAAGATTGTAAATAGAGTTGGAGCAAGAACACAACCTTGTTTCACACCTTTAGTTATTAGAAAGGGCTCTGAGAGAGCATCGCCATATCTGACTTGTTCTTGCTGGCCCTCATGCAGCAAGATAATCATTTTGAGGAATTTGGGGGGACACCCTAGTCATTCCAGGATCTGCCACAGACCTTTTCTACTCACAGTGTGTCGAAGGCTTTGGTAAGATCAACAAATGTTACATAAAATACATTGTTTTACTCTCTACATTTCTCTTGCAGTTGTCTAAGAGCAAACACCATATCTGTTGTGCTCCTATTAGTTCTGAAGCCGCACTGGCTTTCAGGGAGAAGTTCTTCTGCAATAGCAGGAACTAATCTGTCCAGGAGTATCCTTGGAAGGATTTTTCCAGCAACGGGAGCAGTGTAATAACTTGATAGCTTGAGCAATCAGATTTTGCTCCTTTTTTCTTATACAGGGTGATGATAACTGCATCTTGGAGTTCTCACGGCAGTTCACCTTTTTCCCAGCAACTCACAAGAAGCTCCTGGAATTCAGCATGGAGTACATGACCTCTAGGCTTCAGGTGGGATTCCACCAATCCCGGCTGCCTTGCCGTTTTTCATCTGTTGTATGGCCTTAATGGTTTCTTCCAGAGTGGGAGCCACGTCCAGTTCATTTTTCATTGGTTGTTGTATCATATGTTGGACAGCTGAGCCTTGGACTACTCGGTTGTCACTGAAAAGACTTTGGTATGTCCAGCCCATTAATTCAGGATGGAGGCTTTGTCTGTGATTAGTGTTTGACCATCTGTACTATATAAGGAGCTTTGGACCTGATAAATAGGTCCAAACACTGCTTTAAGAGCTTCGTAGAATCCTCTGGAATCACCCAGATCTGCACAATGTTGTATCTTTTCTGCTAAATTGATTCACCACTTGTTCTGAATGTCTCGGCGTTTTTGTTGGAGTTTACTACATGCAAGACGGAAGGCTACTTTTCTTACTTGGCAAGATGGCTGAGCGAGGTGTGCCTGATGAGCAGTTCTCTTCTTTGCCAAAAGCTCCTGGATCGCTTGGTTGTTTTCATCAAACCAATCTTGGTTTTTCTTGCGGGAGAACCCGAGGAATTCTTCCAAAGACTGCAGGATACTGTTTCTAATATGTTGCCAAAGCACTGTAGGAGAAGAATCTATAGGTTGGTCTTCAAGTTTTGATTGCAGATTTGCCTGAAAATTGTCTCTCATGGCAGTTTGTTGAAGATTTTTGACTTGGAGTCTCCTCTTTAAGATGCCACCCCTCTTAGGTTTGAGCTTAAGATGAAGATTCAGTTTTCATCTTATGAGGTGATGATCTGTTTGACATTCTGCACTGGGCATCACTCAAGTATGACGAACATTGCAAATGTTTCTCTGGCACACTAGAACATAGTCAATGAGGTGCCAGTGTTTGGCTTGGGGATGCATCCAGGTTGTCTTCAAACTATCTTTCTGCTGAAAGATAGTGTTTGTAATAGTCAGCTGCTGTTCTGCACAAAACTCTAGCAGGAGGTGTCCGTTATCGTTAAAGTTTCCAACACCATGCTTGCCTAGAACACCTTTCCAGGTTTTGAAGTTCTTTCCTACTCTGGCATTGAAGTCACCAAAGATAATGATTTTATCTTCTGCAGGGACTTTTAGTATGAGATGGTGTAGGTCTGAGTAGAATTTGTCTTTCTCTAGAGGGTCGGCTTGCATAGTTGGGGTGTATATACTAAAGAGAACAACATGTGGGAGGCATAAGGAGATAATGCAATCAGAGTGTCCTGTTGGCAGGGTTTCAAGTTTGGAGGCAATGGAGTTTTTAATCATAAAGCCTACTCCTGAGAGATGTTTTTCAGTTTTTGGTTTGCCAGACCAATAGAGTGTATAGCCGGGACAGTGTTCTTTAAGGCTGCCTTCCTCATGGAGACAAACTTCACTAAGAGCAGTGATGTAAATATTAAGTCATGATAGTTCATGGGCTATTAGAGCAGAGCGGTGCTCAGGACGTCCACTATCTGCAGAATCTTGCATGGTTCTGATGTTCCAGCAAGCAAGTGTCATTTATTTTATTTATTTTTTATTTTTTATTTTTGCACCTTTGGAGGCCGGTGCATGGCTTTGTATCTTTGGTTTTGTTTGACTGCATCAGAAGATATCCGTTGACCACAGCTCGCCAATTGGGTAGATGGAGATGAGCTTTCTTTAGGCCACCTTTTCTAGGCCCCTCTCTGTATGGAGCAAGCAGTGCTCTCCTTTAAAAAGGCTGCTTTGTCATTCAGGATGCTGCTGAACAAGACTATCATCTCCCAGTCAGTCTCGAGCGACCAAATTCCTGAACCGCCTGCATGCAGAGTTGGGTCTACTGCTTCCAGTGCATTTTTCACCTGCCGTTTCAACCCTCACCTATCGCTACAGGACTTTTGGGGAGGGGATCGGATCGGATGTGTCCTTTGAGCCCATACAGTGGAATTTTCTGGTGGAGCACAGCATGCACAGAACTGGCCTCAACCTTTAAACCAGAGTTTTGTCTGCCGGGGCCAAGCAAGCAAGGATGGTGGCAGCGAGATCCTTGGGTCATAGGTTTGATTAGTGTTTCCTTCACTTAGATGGTTTACCTTATAGGATTAGACAAGCACCATCTGTCCGGGTTTGGGATTGCAGTTCTCCTTCTCCTAGGATGGTTGCCATAAGGCTAAAGAGCCCATCCTGCCCTTTGACACTATGGTCAGACCCTTCAGTTGTGACCTGTCTGGCATGGGAGGCCCTACCGGTGGTTGTTTATGCCACCGCCAGCATAGCTCACAGCTTCATTAGGGTACGCAAGCCTCTCCCCCATGACAAGGGGGCATCAATGGAGAGGACAAGAAATGCACATATTAGGAAAAATACACAAAAATGTTGTGTTTTTTGTTTGTTTGGTGGTTTTTTTTCAAACTGCTGCAGTAATGGAACAGAGCAAATTTAAGATGGAAAAATGGGGGGGGGGGGGGTGAAAGCAATGAACAAC
Source organism: Urosaurus nigricauda (assembly GCA_034509955.1). Classification (NCBI taxonomy): domain Eukaryota; kingdom Metazoa; phylum Chordata; class Lepidosauria; order Squamata; family Phrynosomatidae; genus Urosaurus; species Urosaurus nigricauda. The sequence goes on along the minus strand of JAOEGL010000001.1, from coordinate 349,469,821 downwards.
AGGTTAATCCATCTCTACTTGTATAATACAATAATGGAATTGAAGTAGAGGGTCTGACCAAACATTTACTTGGAGGAATCATTACACATCTACAGTGAGGTGAGGAAATTATTGATTGCAATACTGTATCTGTAGATTTATTAAACTATTAATTATTATACAGTTTTATTAGTGATAGTAAAAATAGAGATGGAAAGAATATTCAAAAACATTTGAAAAATGATTGAAAGACAAGGTTTTTTGTGTGCCATGAAATCTTAAGGAGAGGAATCCTTTACTGAGAAGAATCTTCACAGTTTGTGACTTACTCTTTGCCAAATTTCCATGTAATTGTTTTACACATAAAACTGTCCTTTCTGTTCAGGTAACAACATTTTCTGTGCAGAAGATTATTCTTCTACATGGAGATATAAACTCTGCACAGAAAAGCCATTTCCTGTGCTAAAAACGCTGTGATTAGGGACCTAGGGGCTGAACAGATTGCCCCTAAGGGGCTGCCTGGAGACGTCCCTTTCAGCGCTGAATCAGTGCTGTGGTTCTCTTTGCACTTATTTGTAGGAAAATATTAAAGAAGTTCTCATTTCAACTAATAATCATCAAATTTACTTTCCTGATTACAGGACCACAATAACTCAGTGATATTGTTATGCAGTGTTTTGGGGTGGAGTGTGTGTAGAGGTGAGTGGAGGGCCGCAGCAACTACCATGTTTCTCCAAAAATAAGACACTTGTCTTATATTTATTTTTCCTCAAGGAGACACACTATGGCTTATTTTCAGGGGATGCCTTTCGAGGGTACAAGCGATCCACAGACTGTTGCTGGCTTGTGCTGGGGGAGAAAGACCCACAGTGCTGAGTAAAATGGCAGCCACAGCTTTACTTCTTCCCCCTGAGGTCACACAATACCTAAAGCAGAGGGTCCTGCTCCTCACTTCACTGAAGAGACTTTTATTTTTACTTTCTACATCTCCCTCTATGCCTCAGCTTGCAGCGTGCACAGAATGACCGGGACCTGACAGGGGGAGCCGACCTTGTAGATGGGGCTGCCCGCACCTCTCTGGTCACCTCTGAGATAGCAGCTGTCATGATGGTGCAGATGAGAAGGACTGCCCATCTTGTTTACCACTCTGTGCTGCTATGCTGTATAGCCACACCTATCACTATGTTTTATTTTCGGGATATGGCTTATATTGCATAAATGCTTAGAAATCCTGCTATGGCTTATTTTATGTCTTATTTTCGGGGAAACAAGGAACATGGCATGACCCCAATCTGGCCTTTCCACAGTGCAAAAAGGAGCCACAAAAAGTGGCTCCTTTTTGTGCTGTGGAAAGGGTGCCAAACACCAACATCACAGCTTTTTTGTGCTCCTTTGGTGCTGCGACATCTGGACACAGCCCCAGAGAAGTGCTGTAATGCCACCCATCATGCGATGGGGCATGTAGTGTCACCAGCATAGGGGCGGAGTCGGAGTGATCGTGTGGATACCCCACTCTGCCCCATTGCCAGCCATTATTGCCAGCCTATTGAGGCTGTTAATTCTGTGGGTTTTTTAAAGCACATGGTTGATTTGCAAAGAAAACAGCCTTCCTGCGCATGAAACAGTATTTTATGTGGAGAAAACAATAATTCTTGTATAGAAAAGGCTGCTTTCGATACAAAACAACAGCATGCAATTTTTCGGCAAGTTAAGCCCTGAATTGCAAACAAATTTCAAAAAGAGTAGTAAGAAAATTACTAAGATTGCTCATTGCTTCCTTCAAGAATAAACATATTCAGGCATTATATCCCTACCCATTAATATTAAGTAAGAGTCTACCATTGATAGTGTGATACACTCTCCCACTTAAGAGACTAAACAGACTGGCATAAAGAGCCAGCTTTGGGGTGGAGTGGAGGCATGGCAACTGCCCACCACCCACCCTGACTCCACCCTGTTGCCGCCATCATGCTGCCCACCCAACCAGATGGCAAGTGGCATCACACCATTTCTGCAGAGCAGTGTTTAGACACACTGCACCAAAGAAACGGGGGAAAGCTGTCAGTGTGGAAATAAGGGCGGCTTTTTGCTGGCTCCAAAATGAGCGGCTTTTTGCTGTTTTGGAGCCAGCAAAATGCCAGATCAAGGCCACAACGTGTGGTTGCTGCAGATCCAATCTGGTGCACAAAGGGGTGCCATCTGTTTAGGCCCTTAGTTTAGAAAGTTTACTTTCCCAAAGATCTGCTGCTGTGTTTTATTGTGTGGATAGCCTATCTGACTGAGTTTCAACAAGCCATATGCATTTAAGAATTACAAGGCCATACAAGAATTACATGGTCAGGAACCACTGAGATGAAATGTCTCAAACACATGACTCTCCCTCCTCCACTTCTCTGTTCCTCTGCACAAATCTGTTCAAAAGCCCAAGAGAAGACCAGACTTCTTCTTTTATTCCCCTCTTTTAATAAAACAACCAACATTCCTGAAGTCTCAGCCATCTTTCTGCAAATGAATCCACATGGCAGTATCCATCCCCAGTAAATGGCACTCTCAGGAAGTTAAGCAAACAAACAAGTTCAGGACATGGCTGTGAAAATATAGCTTTAGAGATTTCCGACATATTCTTCTCATCAAATTATCCTATTGCCATCAGAGGACAGATCAATGGAGAGGATGGGAAGGAACCAAAGCTTGCTGTATGAAATGAAATCATTCTATTCATAAACAAGATGGGCCAATTCTGTGAACCCTATTCATGCCAGAAACATACACAAAGGGAGAGGGAGAGGGTGGGAGAGAGAGAAAAAACTAGACTTTGTCTAATAACTTTCAGCATAAGGTAGAAAAATCAAATACGCTTCCTCTTTTCTGAGAACACAAGCCAAGGGAGTAACAGCACACGCTTAAATGCCAATATTTTAAGTATAAATGTGCAGACTAAAGGGTTTCTTTGAGGCAGAGTACAACCCCCAACATTTTTGGCTGAACATCATAAATTATTTTAAATGTCAGGAGAGTAACCCCTGGAATCTGTGCAGAAACAGTCAAGTATAAGTGCCTCTGAGGGTATGGTTCATTTTTTTCTCTGATGCAAAACCATATTACAGATGCCACACATGTGGAATGAGTAGGCCAAGCATCTTCTTCAAATGTTTAAACTTCTTTCTAGGCATGGGCCCTGGCTTGCCTATGTTTTGATGTTGAAAACCAGTACACAATTTATGTCAATGCATTTACTTCCATTTGTATTTGATCAACTGATATTTTATTTCTTTATTTCTATTTTATTTTCAAAGAGGAGATATTAAAGAAAACTGGGGCTTACTTGCTTTATTGACAAAGCCTGTTGGGAAATAGAAGTCATTCCTCTTACAACAGGTGTTAAGTCTGCCAACAATAAAGATTAACTATGATAATCCTATACACAGTTTCTGGACAGGAAGTTCCACAGTACACAGATGGACTTTCTCATACCTTCCAACTGTCCCAATTTTGCAAGTTGCAGTCCTGATTAATCTTCTCTCATTTCATTTTATCCCAGTTTCTCTCACTTGATACCACTACTGTTTTTGTCCTCTGCTTACTTCAGTTGCAGCAGAGTGCAAAGTGAAAAAGTAGTTTACACTCAAGTAACTCAGAAGAGGGAGAAAAGAGAAAATGCAATCTTGCAAAGTGAACTAGTGCAAGTTCTCCTGTCTTGTGCTCTTTTTCATTGATAATTTTTCCCATCTTGATGTTGATTGGTTTTCACAGTTTTCAGCTATGAAAAGTTGGTGGGTATGATTGTGATCCTGGACACACTTCTCTCTACAATTTCACCTTGATATTTGGAAGAGTGCCTGCCTGAGATCTGCAAAAGGGGCCCATGTCTGTGTCCCACCAGCTGGGACAATATACTCTCAGGGCAAAGGCCTTCTCTGTTGTCATGCCCCAGCTGTAGAACATCCTTCCCTTCAGAGGCCTTAATGGCTCCAACATTGGTGTCATTCCTGCAGCAAGTAAAGATATTTCTTTTCATCAAAAGCTCTTGAGGCCTAATTGACTTTTTCCCCAAATCAAAACCTGCATTATTGTTTTAAAACTGCCTTAACTGATTTTAGCATCCTTGTTATAACTTGTCAAATTATCTCATATTCTTTTGGTCTGCTTATATTCTGTTCTGTAGTGTTTAAATTGCTTGAACTGGTTTTATTGCATGCAACCTTGTAAAATATACCACTCCTCTTGACACTGTTACAAACCCATTTCCCAGTCTCTCCATAGTCATTTGTAAGGGCCACAAGAAAGAGAAGGCAAGGTCCAAGAACAAACAAGGAACATTTGTGCAATGTGAAAGCTTCTTAATTTATCCATATATATCAGATCTTGTTGATTGCTCCTCGAGCATGGAGTCGAAGCCATTGACTTGAACTTTTGGTCCTCTTTTCCTATGGCAACTGCCATAGGCAGGATACTGGGTGGGTGTGTATTGAGTCAAGGAAGAGGGGCTGTGTTGTAAGTCTCTGATCATCTCAGTATCACTATTTGCATTTGTGTTCTTCACAGTTTTGTTCCATTTCTTTCCTACTAAAAGGGAAGAGAAAAGAGGAGACTGTTGCAATGTAACATTTCCTGCTCATGCTATAAAATCTCGCAGTAATCCCCTGAATGGATACAATATGGAAAAGTCACATTAGGTCAGCAAATATTGGAAAAATCATAAATTATCCCAGGAGCCAACTCCTACACAAACTTGTATTTGGCAGGACTTTTTCAAAAGTATATGGCAAACTGTTTACAACTTTGCTTTGCTGAAAATGAAAGTTGCCAAGATAACAGCCTCCTGTAAGCTATATGGGTCTACAGCAGGGACACATCCTAAGCTCTTAGCAATATTATAAACTTCTTTAATTATAGAGATATATAGAGCTAAAGGAGCCAAAGAAGAGGAATGGCAGTTCAGAGCTGCATACAGATATCTGCATAAAGACCTTCAAAATGTTAGGGATTGATTACAGCCCCGAAAATATCCCAGCCAGCATAGCCATCATGCTCTAGACATACCTGTCTTTAGAATGTCTAGAGTCTACTGTCAAAATGCACTTTCCATTTTTTGGCCTTTCGTGGAAGCTCTCTGTTAGACTGAGCCTGTTATTCTGGTTTGCAGTGCAGAGTAGATTGGTTGGGCCTTATGTCAACCATAAAGTCACCATCCCTGCACATCTTTGATTGACTCGACTTTGTGTTACTTGTGAAGCTATCTTTATTTTTGTAATGACATGAACAATACAATAATGGAACCAAATAATTAGCTGGGTGGTGGACTCTCACTCATTGGAGTCCTTTAAGAAGAGGCTAGATTTTTTTTAATCCAACTGCCTCTTCTCAATGTGCCCCATGACTATGAGGGCACTGCAGGGCTGAAAAGATTTTTTTGTGGAGTGGCATCTTCAGATGTAGCCACAACAACACAGCTCCATCTTCATACTTATGACTGATGATGCAATGCTAATTTTTGACCACTGCTGAGTTTTTATGGCTAAAACTCTGTGGCTTGTTATTTGCCCTGAAGATTCTCAGGAAAAAACACCCAAGATGACATGCAAACCAGAAGACATCTAGAACAAAGAGCACCAGGCTGGCTCAATGTTTTGCCCAGTTTTAGATATAAACATGGGGGCAGGGGGAGAGAGAGAGATGTATACAAGCCTGTTCTCAATCTCAATATTTCAGAGGTCCTCAACCTGGAGTGCCATAGCTCCACATACCATCCTTATCTGCTGCCTGAGTATGCCCCTGAAGCTGAGGAGACTTCTCCCAATTTTTCCCACATGCCATCAGTTGAGCTATGGATCAACAAAAAGCTATTCCTTTGCTTGTACCTTTGCTTGTACAATTGCTAACAGTTGCTGAGAAAAAGAAAATCAAAGAAGACTTGTCAGTGATGGGGAAATCATTCATCACCACCACCATCCCTTGAACCTTAGATTTCGACCTATGTGGAGGGGAGGTTTAAACTTCCCCATCTGGGTGTGGGGAGATGATACATATAGGCATGGATGATATAGGATGATATAGGCATGAACATGCCCATGTGCAGTCCTCAGACTGATAGCCAATTGTAGATGCAGCCCTCATAGAATCATAGAGTTGGAAGAGACCACAAGGGCCATCCAGTCCAACCCCCTGCCATGCAGGAACTCCAAATCAAAGCATCCCCGACAGATGGCCATCCAGCCTCTGCTTAAAGACCTCTAAGGAAGGAGACTCCGCCACCCTCCGAGGGAGTGTGTTCCACTGTCAAACAGCCCTTACTGTCAGGAAGTTCCTCCTAATGTTGAGGTGGAATCTCTTTTCCTACAATTTGTATCCATTGTTCCGCGTTCTAGTCTCTGGAGCAGCAGGAAAAAAGCTTGCTCCCTCCTCAATATTACATCCCTTCAAATATTTAAACAGGGGTATCATATCATCTCTTAACCTTCCCTTCTCCAGGATAAACCAGTGCTATTCAATATCTTTATTAATGACTTGGATGACAGTATTGAGAGCCTAGTTATTAAATTTTGCAGAAGACACCAAATTAGGAGTAGTAGCTAATACCCCAGAGGACAGGATCAAAATTCAAAATGACCTGAATAGACTAGAAAGCTGGGCCAAGGCTAACAAAATGAAATTCAACACAGAGAAATGTAAGGTTCTGCACTTAGGGAGGAAAAATGAAATGCACAGATATAGGATGGGGGACACCTGGCTGAATGAGATCACATGTGAAAGGGATCTAGGAGTCCGAGTAGACCACAAGTTGAACATGAGTCAACAGTGCGATGCAGCAGCTAAAAAAGCCAATGCAATTTTATGCTGCATCAATAGAAGTATAGTGTCTAGATCAAGGGAAGTAATAGTGTCACTCTATACTGCTTTGGTCAGGCTCCACCTGGAATACTGTGTCCAGTTCTGGGCACCACAATTCAAAAAAGATGTGGAGAAACTGGAGCGGGTCCAAAGGAGGGCAACTAAGATGGTGAAGGGTCTGGAAACCATGCCCTATGAGGAACGCCTTAGGGAGCTGGGAATGTTTAGCCTGGAGAAGAGAAAGTTAAGAGGTGATATGATAGCCCTGTTTAAATATTTGAAGAGATGTCACATTGAGAAGGGAGCAAGCTTGTTTTCTGCTCCTCCAGAGAACAGGACTCGGAACAATGGATGCAAACTGCAGGAAAAGAGATTCCACCTCAACATTAAAAAGAACTTCCTGACAGTAAGGGCTGTTCGACAGTAGAACACACTCCCTCAGAGAGTGGTGGAGTCGCCTTCCTTGGAGGTTTTTAAGCAGAGGCTGGATGGCCATCTGTTGGGTATGCTTTGATTGGGAGATCCTGCATGGCAGGGGGTTGGACTGGATGGCCCTTGTGGTCTCTTCCAACTCTAAGTTTCTATGATTCTATGATTCTATGTTTCTAAGATACTGAAACCATTTGGGGATAGAGGTAAGCCACTCAGATAGCTCTTTTAAAGTTCGGATTAAAAGCTGGAGTGGTTTTGCCAGATCAGTGACACAGAAGTCGCAAACCAATACTGCATACTACTTTTAAATACCCATGCTACCTCATTCATCTCATATTGAAATACACCTCTCTTTAAAACATGTCTTGGGAAATATACTTCTGAAACAATGTGTGAATTGACCCTGTGAGCACCTCTGAGAGAGAGGTGACCTTCCTCTCACTGAAAGTCTTTCCAGTCAAATACTCCCTCAGGTTCTTTTCTTGAATTTCACATAACAAAGTCTTCCTCTGCTTTCCGTAAGTTAGCACTATGCAATCTGTCACATCTCACCGCTGTGGAATGTTTCCTGATAGTCATATTCAAATATATTTTTCTTTAATCTAATCTCATTATTTTTTACTAACAGTCACCAGGAACAACCTCATCTAGTTTCTCTTGTATTCTTGGACATGCCTTATTAGGAATGAATGTTTTAAAGCACTTAAACAAAGGGAGAAAGCTTCATTTCATAAAGTGGACTTCTCATAACATAAATATTGCCAGACATCTTTTAATATAACATCTTATCTTTCATAGTCAGAAGTGCAAAAATGTATCGTGTATAATTACATCTCAATATCATAGAACATTAGAATCATGTCTGGAAAATGGCCATGAAACAACCAATCCTTTCCAAGTGACTGAACAACTACTTCTCCTCCTTATTATGATCAGGCAAAATTCTGTATTAACTATTTAGTTATGCATATTTATAATACTTAACTAAATAACATCTCCTGCAACATCCCTACTCCAGACTGAGAAATGTCATTCACATGTACTTATTTGTAACTGTTTTGTATTCACAATTGTTACTTAGTCATGATTTTGACACAGTATTGCCACATTTGTAACTCCCCCCCACCCCCAAACCTAGTTAACTGGACATCAGTTTCATATGGTAAGAAGAAGGAGGCCCATTCTGCTGGCAATTAGACTACTGATAAATGATATTAATGTCAGTTTTTTGGGGGTGGGCATGGCAGGAGAAATGTATTAGTTACTCAAATTAGGCCCAAAACAGATGGGCCTGAAGTGGTGTGCCAGCACCAATACTAGGGTTCCAGAGTGCGCAGCAACTGCATTCCGGAACCCTAGTCCGTACAGGCAGCAGCATCATGGCGGCATCCCATCCACATGGGAGCCGCCATAATTACATCGCCGCCATGCAGCGACCAGACGTCACACACAGGAAGCATTGTTATATGACATCACAAAGAGGAGCTGCTGTAGGTGGCTCCTTTTTTTCTGCACAGTGGTGCCTCGCTGTTTGGTTGCTGCGGCAATGCTGTGCAGCAAAGAGTGGTAGGAGGACCAATTGTACATACATAATGAGATATCTTGGAAATGAGACTCAAGTACAAATAAAAATTCATTTATATTTCATATGCATCTTATACACATAGCCTGAAAGGAATTTTATACAATATTTTAAATAATTTTGTGCATGAAACATGTTCATACACGCTGAACCCTCAGAAATCAAAGGTGTCACTATCTCAGCCACCCATTTAAAAAGTTTGTGTTTTTTTTGGAATATTTTGGATTTAAAATTCTGTATAAAGAAGAGTCGATGTGTGTATGTGTATTGTGTATAAAAGAAGATTAAACAGTGTCCTCAAACTATTCCCACTACTGGGAAGCAGACAAGGGCCATGTGCAGTTTTTATAGAGATTGTAATCTGAGGATTGTGGCAGGAACTAAGAGATCCAGACCATGGACAGGGCAAAGCAGGACAGAGCTGTACCTGTATACCACTTCCTTGGCCTCTATGAGGACATATTGGAATGCCTATTGCAAACTCAATTTCAATTGTCAATTGTCACACCAATGTCTTGGATCTGTGTTGGCCACTTCCAGAGGTGTTTGGAGATTTGGAACTGTCGCTATGGAACTGGGAGTGGAGAGATAATTTCCTTTTTTACATGTTTATCTCTCTATGCACCTTTGGTCAGTGTAACAGCAAAGCAGTGGCATCACTAGTGGGGTGCAGGAGTAGCAGACCACACTGGGTGACTCCTGAGAGAATGGGTGGTTTGGCTCTTCTCCTGCCACTACTGGAAAGAGGTCATTTTCTGACTCCTCCCCTTTTCTATGAAAGGTTAAGAATTGTTTATGACTCTTTGTTCTCTCTTCTTTCTCTTCTGAAAGATAGACGTAGGCCTGAAGGCTGTGTCTGCAATACAGAAATAATCCAGTCTGACACCACTTTAATTGCCATGGCTCAATGCTATGGAATTCTGGGAACCGTAGTTTGGGAAACATTTAGCCTTCTCTGTTAGAAAGGTCTGGTGCCCCACCAAACTTCAGCACACAGAATTCCATACTGAGCCATGGCAGTTAAAGTGGTCTCAACCTAGGTTATTTATACAGTGCAGATGCAGCCAAAGGTGCCTTTCTTTCTTCTTACTTCTGCACATCAGTCAGTTTTAAGGACTCTTGTACCGAAGCACAGTTTTTTCTACTGACTGTTTTTTCTACAGTTTTTTCTACAGTTTTTTCCTAGATTTTATGAAGCAAGTCTTTTGTTTACCTTGCCAGAATATACTTTTTTAAACCAGAACCTCAGATATACCTTTGACACGCTGCTGCTCTGCTTAATATATGTTACCAATTAAACTAAATTTCAGCAGGGAAGAGTTTCTTCTCCATTTTTTGTTTGTTTGTTTGTTTAGAGTTATAGTTAAGGTGGCCAGTTCAGGATCATTCCAGTGATGAGGGTCTGAGGTTTAAGAGACCTAGAGACAGGCGCCTAGTGATGTCATTAAGCATCATGCATTCAATACCAACCAGAGTTACTCACAGCTCAAGTTCAAGTACTCACAACGAGCCGAGAACACATTTTCCTGGTGGGAAATTAAGATGGAAATGTTAGCTAAAAGGGCTGTTCCCAGTTCAAGGTGAATTGAGGTATTATTAGGGAATTATGGAGATAAGATAAGGAACATTTAATCTAGTCTACTCGCTTCTAGCCAGAAGGTGGGTGCACAGCAGAGCTGAGGGTGATCCCTGGTGCCACCAGGACTGGGAGGAAAGGAAACCATTAACTAAATAAATACATACAACCCTCCTCCCTTGAGGGTCTTTGCAAGTTGTAGCAAGAAGTCAATTAAGACTTGCAAATTGTAGCAAGCTGCTGCTCTCCTAGTTGAGCAGTCCATTCCTCTGGGCCAGAGCCAAGCCCACCAAAACTAGAAAATTTGCACCCTTCTTACTTGGAGGTGACATTGGAAAATTGAAGGCCAGGCCCTGAGATCTGGAAGTTCTTATCACAAAGTCATAGTGTAAAAGTGCACACTGAACTCTACAAACAAAAAAATTAAAAAGAAGGGAAGGGAAGGGAACGGAAGGTTGCTTATTGTTACTACATGTCTCAGAATTAAAAACAAACAAAACAAGCTAAAACCCTTTATTACAGTCAACAATCCATTAGGAAATACATTAAATACATATTGAAACAATACAATAACAGACAGTTATAGTTATAGTACTTGGTATAATAAATCATAATATAAGATACTGTTTACTGAATAGGTTATTTGGTATAGGGAACACAATGATAAAAACAGGTTTAAATATTTAATTGGCCATTTCTTTAAAAAATAAATAAATTCCAATGTCCCCCTTTATTGTTTTTTTTAATAAATTTTATTAAATTCTCCCATAAAAACATAAAACAATATAAACAATACAGACAATACAAAACAGTACAATAGAATACAGATATATACATAAAATTACAAATATACATGAAGTTACAGATCCACAAACATTAATACAGTACATTAAACAACACAACATTAACAGAAACTAACATCACACTCTAAAAAAAAGACTTCCAAAAATCCAAAGCAATGTTTATATTTTCCTATAGTTAATGTTCCCCTTGATCTAAGGTAAACAAATTAGTTTTCCTGCAACCAACATTAAATCCTTTCTATCTTCTTTCTATTCTCAGATAAATCAAACAAATAGGTTAGGAAACTATTTCTGGGATCTAACAATTCTAACATACATCCCTTCAGATCCCGGTTCGCAAATTAGTGAAGTTGTAATTATTTGGTTAATCTTGATAAAATAACTAAAAAGTTCTACTTCAGACAGCATTGTAATATGTTAGTAAGTTTGACAGTATAGACAGGCAGATATTCAACTCTGGAAAGTTGAGCTCCATGAGTTTGTAAAGAGTCAGTGTTCCTCTGTTTCTGTTTTTATTTCCAGGGCATCCTTCAGAGCTTCCACAACAGAGGTCCAGTCTTTGTTAAATTTCTCTAGTGAGTTAAATTTAATCAAATGTATCAATTTATCATTAGCAATTAAATCATAAAGTTCCCACATCCAATCTAAAATAGACGGAGTCTTTTCTGGTTTCCAAAATCTTGCATAAACAATTCTGGCCGCTGATAACATATAAAATAAGACTCTGCCATGTTTCTTCTCTAACTCCTGATTAACCATCCCAAGAAGAAAGCATTTAGGGATTTTCTTCAGCTCTATTTGAAGGACATCTCTAATCTTTTTTTGGATTTCATACCAGAACTGCCTGGCCTTTGGACACCACCACCAAATGTGTATAAAGGTTCCTCTCTCTTTGCCGCATTTCCAGCAGTGGTCATTAGTATCCTCCTTTATTAATATCATGGACCACTAACTTACCATAGTTCACACAAAATTAAAAATATTATTCACATATAATGAAAAAAGATTAATTAAAAGTTATATAAAAGCATTAAAATCAGTAAAATTTTAACCATTACCATATCCATTTATTATTTATTATACATGTGTGGGGATCAAAATCTTATGGGTTTTAGCAGCAGAAAAGGAAAAATTGTAGCTGCTTCCATTATGCTGTTATCGGAATTACCTAGCAAGTATGCCAAGTTAAATTAAAAACATATCCACTTGTCGGTGGGAGTAAAATGTTGCAGCAGGTGCAAGAGCTTGCTAGAAAATAGTCAAGAACATTTAAAAAAAACATACTTTGAGAACTACAGTAACAAATGCCCTGGCTGGAGGAGCTCAGCACATTGGAAGTGATGCACAATGTGACTGATTCTCATTGCACTGGTCCCAATGTACACTAGACACTCTTGCTGTGTCCTGTTACTCATCTTCAAAATTCACTAACAGGGTTTAAGTGCCTCTGCTACACAGTTAAGTGTACACCAATTTATGTTGAGTGAAAGGTCATATAGGATTCTGGCGTTTATTTCCAAATGCCTAACTGACATTTTCAGTTACTGCAATGCTAGAAATCTGGAAGGAGAATTTCATTGGGTGAAGCATAAATCTATTGGGGGGGGGAATATCCTTATTTTGACCGGGGAGACACCCAACCATCAGGAGTACAGTGGAGCCTTGGTATCCACCGGGGTTTGTTTCTAGGACTCCCTGTGGATACCAAAATCCATAGAAGTTCAAGTCCCACTATGTTCAATGGTATAGTCAAATTGCATCCCTTATATAAAATGGCAATATCAAGGTTTGCTTTTTGGAATTCATATTTTTTGGAATGTTTTCAAGCCATGGATGGTTGAATCCATTGATTAAAAAAAATATGTGGCTATGGCGGGCTAACTGTAGACAAGTGGTTGAAGGAAGAAGAATGAATTCCTGAACCCTTCCCCACTTTTCAATTCCACTGCCTTACTTCAGTGAAGGGCCTTTCTTTGCATTTATCTCATGGTGTGAAACTTCTCACATTCTTATGTTTATTCATTATGCACCGTTAAACTATCAAACTACAAACAGCATTACCAGATCCAAGCATGAAAAGAGTTCACAATGGCCGTGCTCCCTTTCATGTTTATTTGAGAGAGAATTAAATAGCTTGACAGTCTCTTGTAAAGAGACAACAAACAGGCAAGCAAATTAAATGCAATTAACAGGCAAGGCCAAAATCTAATCAGGAGAGCTTAGATCATTTTTTTGTACACACACCTTCCCTGCTGCCTTGACTTTATCATTTTTATGGCGTTCTAATTGAAGCCACTGATTGGGGACTAATTGCTTCATTTATCATCAACTTTCCAGGCTGTATACTGCAAATCTAATTAAAGAGAAGCCTTCAGTTTGTTTCTGAAAATCTGCAGCTAATTTCACATAATCACAAAGCGTCATATTCTAAAGGAGCTGAACATAGGTGACCAAGTGGGTCATTTGTGAAAACAGCAGAGAGATTATGCATGCCAGACATAGTCCTCCCCCACTCTTTTAAGGGTGGCTATGACTCCCAGAAACCTCCAGCCATCATGTGGATAATGAGAGAGATATTCCAAATGGGGGGGGGGGGATTTTCATGCTCAATACAGTCTCTGAAATACAGAAATTTATGAGATAACTCTTCTCCATACATATGCTTATGCTTACTTTCCCTCTGGTCTGTTAAGAATGACCAGGGAGGACTTCAATGACCATTAGATCTATGGGCAAGAGCCCTGGTGGTGCAGTGGTTAAATGTTGGTAGTGAGGCCACTCACTCACAAACCACAAGGTTATGAGTTCAATTCCAGTGAAGGACTCAGGATCGACTCAACCTTGCATCCTTCGGAGGTTGCTAAAATGAGTACCCAGGTTGTTGGGGGCAATTAGCTTACATTTGTAAACCACTTAAAGATTGCTTAGTGCAATATGAAGTGGTATATAAATTAAGCTGCTATCACTATTGCTATTGTTAAGAGAAAGCCTTCTCCAGCTATAGCTTTGGAAATGTTAGCTTAGTGTTGGCTGAATCTTTTCCCATAGGAACAGTGGAAATCATTATATATTAAATTATTAGTTATCAGCTTTTGCATGTTAGTATTTATGTGTGCAGACTTCCTGTTTGTTTGCTTTTCCATACTCACTTTCTTCCTGCGTCACTCTAACCTGCCACAATTCCTCTCTTCTCACTCTCTTCTCTATAAAATTGTATGTTTGATTATGCACAAATGTTAGTAAGTAAAGCTACTATTATATGTATTATACAAAGAAAACTAGTTTAATTATTTTCTCTCTGTGTGGGTGGGCAGGCATAGGACTGGCTACTGCTCAGCTCTGCCTTGTCCACTCTGATACTCTGCCTTGCACAGTCTGATATCCTGCTTTAGAGACTGTTACCCAAAAAGGTGGGAGGACTTAGGATCCCCACCAACAATTACAGTGTCTCCTTGATAGTTGGAAGAATTATTAGCTCAAGAGAAGCCTGCAAGAAGTTGGGTAACTTGAGGTGATCTTTCTACCTATATATACCTGTACTAAGCGCAGAGAGAGGTTCCAGTTTCAGTGAATAAAAGAGTTTTACAGTTGGTCCTCTGTATGCTTGGGGGAATCCATTCCAGACCCTCAGCAGATACCAAAATCAGAGGATGGCCAAGTCTCATAATCCTCAATGGTTGTGTGGCCATGTGGCTATGCCACCACTGGGGACAATGGGACTTTGCCATCCCAGCCATCCAAAATCCACCTTGCCGCTCTCACCACGGCAGGCAGCAGGGATCTGCCTCCTTTCCCTCCTCATATTTTTCCCACTCACACTTTTCCCTGTGCCACCTCTTCCTCTTCTTCCTCCCTCCTCCTCTCTCTCCCTGCCACCGCCTCCTCTTCCTCCTCCCCTCCTTCCTCCTACCTCCTCCTCTTCCTTCTGATGCCTCCTCCTCTTCCTCCTCATCTCCATCTTGCCACCACCACCTCCTGTTCTTCCTCTTCCCTTTGCCACCTCTTCTTCCTTCTCCTTCCGTTTCTCTTCCTCCTCCTCTTCCCTCTTCTGCTTTTCTCTCTGCTGCCTCTTTCTCCTCCGTCCTCCTCCTCCCTCCTCTGCCACCTCCCAAGTGGGCTTGCCATCCATGGATGCTAGAATCCACAGATTGCAAGTCCACAGATACTGAGGGCCTACTGTATTTAGAAATGTGCAAAGCTGCACACAAACACACAAAGCCATTGCAACTTTAAGAACCATACAAGGCTAACAAAAATAAAGGTGTAAAAGGCTATATAGCAAGATATTGGAAGAGATTATAATTACCAATCTTGAAGACAGAGTTCCATGAAAGACAAGATGGGGGTCAGACAGCATCTGAGGGCAACGCAGTGAGAGGGACCTACTGTGTACACAGGGTCTATGGGCAAACTTTGACAAAGGTGGCTATGGAAATTTTCACACGGGGACAAGATAGGGTCAGGATCACTCCACCATCCATATCCCATCCTTAACCCATCCATGACTGCAATGGCATGAAAGGCTTTTAAAGTGCCAATCCTGCCATTAACCTGTCATTAAAGTGGCATTGCATTAACGAGAACAAAATGCTGGCCAATGTCACTTTAATTACAGATTAACGGCAGGATAATGATGGGATCTGCACAACTTCATCTGAAAGTCTGTTGTGCAATCACCATTAACATTACTTAACATTTCCAGACAGTATTAAGAAGACTTGATGGTCTTCTCATGGGATTGACAATAAGATTCTGGAATGACTGACAGCTTTAACTTTGGAGTGACAAATCACTGGTTGGATTTGAGACAACCTCTGGATAGTCAGATAGAAAGGGAGAATAGGAACACTGCCTGGTTTGAGAAAGAAATATGGTCTTCAACTGTTTTGTAATGGGACTCAGTCCCTATTGCAAGAGGATATGTGGAAAGCCTGGGGAAGAAGGCAGTGATCATCAAACCTATTTCACCTTCATTTAGTACTATCTAGGTGTTCCACATGTCTTAGGGCCAGCGTGCCTTTCTCATATGAAACTTCCTAGAGTTCCAAAGGTCATTGTGACTTCTTAAAAATGTGTCTGACTCTAGGCATCAAATATGAAAACATGTATTCCAGCGAGAGAGATGTAGCACAAATTGATAAGATCCACTACTATTCCTCACATTTCCCAGCATAAATCATACCATTGAGCCATCAAGTTCAGTATTTAATGAGAATGCATTTCCAGGACTTCAGACTAGAGAGGAGCAACAGAATGTAATTCGATAACAACAACAGCAGCAGTAACATACAAACTTGTGGAACAATAGATTATGTAAAAGTGCTAAGAGAGTTCTGGTTATCTGGCTAGTTATTATTTCATTATATGTAACATGTTAATATTGTGCTACAAAGCTATTGTGGTGGAGGGGTTTCAGCACTGAACTATGGGCTCTGGAGACCAGGGTTCAAACCCCTGCTCAGCCTTGGAAACCCACACTCTCAGCCTCAGAGGGAGGCATTAGCAAAAATCCCTCTGAACAAATTTTGCCAAGAAAACCCAATGATAGACTTCCCTTGGGATTGTCATAAGTAAAAAATGACTTGAATGCACACAAAAACAATACTATTGTGCTGCTGTGTTTTATGGTTTCAAATCTGAATCTACTTACCTAGAGCAAGCCTCTTGGAAATTATGGGTTATTTTTTTATTTTTCCTATGGAAACAAGTATAGGCTTGAACTTTTAATGACAGCACCTTGTGGGTAAGCATTTTAATTGACTGGAAAAGCATCATCTTTGCTTTTAAATAGTGTGGTTTCATTTAAATATTTGTAAGCTGTTTGCTTTTCCCTCATCTCTGACAACATTAATCTGGAACCCAAAGAAATGACCTTCAATGAAAGCTTTCTGTTGCCTACTGTTCTGGCCCTTTTTCTTTAATGAAGAAGTGGTAAAATTTGAACCTCATTGAAAAAATACTCTTCTAAATATTTAAAGATGACAAGATCTCAGATGTTAAGATGACGGTTCCTTTAGGAATAGCCAAAAGGCTGATTCAGAGGTCTATGCTCTGTGGTTCTGTAGTAAATCCATTTAAAAGATACAGACATTTGGCAGGATGAAAACACAAGGTATTATGAAACCACAGAACTATAACAGATTTGCTTGAACCTGAGGACCAAAAAAAAAAAATCATGGTAAATCTCCAAATATATTTTTCTTTGGTTAGAAAGAGTCATGGGGAAGAGAGAAGGGATTTGGATAGAGACATGGCTGGGCAGAGGTGGGAAGTCTTTGATCCTCCAAATATTTTGGCCTCCAACTATGGCCAATAGTATGAGACTATAAGAATTATTAGGCCAAAACATTTGAAAGACCAGCTGTTTTGGCCTGCATCCTTTCATTTTTGCCTGTTCCACAGTGCCTCTTCTGAAATTGCTATTTCCTATGGAAGAAAAATTATATTTTCCGTTTCTGCAACCCAAAAGAGCTACAGGTCCAGGGAAACAAGAGCAAGAATTGAGGCTGTACATTACCTCTAATACCAAAGGCAGTATGCCTCTCAATGCCAGTTGCTAAGTTCCTCAGGCAGAAGGCTGACATTTTACTGATGTCCTGCTAAACTGGGCTGTGAATGCTGGACTAGATAATATTTTGGTTTGATCTTAATGATTAAAAATCTCCACTAGCACTGGAGTTCTAGTTAGGGTTGTCATACCACTTTTGGCCAGGCTTTACCCAGATTTCAGTCATGCCACCCAGCGCCTGTTTGGATTATAATTTGAGCCTGATTCCATGATTTCAATTTTGAAAAGTAAGGTCCAACACACACTGCAGAAATAATCCAGTTCAAGACTTCTGAAAGATAGACATAGGCCTGAAGGCTGTGTCTGCAATACAGAAATAATCCAGTTTGACACCACTTTAACTGCCCTGGCTCAATGCTAGGGAATTCTGGGAACTGTCATTTTGTGAGACATGTAGACTTCTCTGTTTGGTCCTACAATAAACTACAGTTCCCAAGAGTCCCTAGTAATGAGCCAGAGCAGTTACAATGGTCTCAAACTGGATTATTTCTGCAGTGTGTTTTGGACCCAAGTTTCTAGCCCTTGTAAGAGCCGGGATATGAGGCAATATGCGAGGCAACCTTTTCTAAAGCTGTTCTTCGATAATCAAGTCCATCCATGCCTATTAGCAGAGCAGGAAGAGAGAGCAAGTTCTGCAAGCAAGCACAGTTTAAGTAGAAGGGGAAATGTGCTTTTTGAGGAGAGGAGAGAAGAATTTAGAGAGGGGAGAGGAGGGAGGACACAGAAGAATGAGTGGTGAAATGTGGAATACAAAAAGAGAGGGGTGTGGGGTTGTCATATTTCAGTCCCTCATATCTGGGAATCTAATTTACATATTATGCAAATTATTATAATTATGCATATTTATAATTATGCACTGGTGGTGCAGTGGTTAAATGCCTGTACAGTACTGCATTTAACGAGTTCAATACCAGCAAAAGGGCTCAAGCTTGACTCAGGCTTGCATCCTTCTGAGGTCACTAAAATGAGTATCCAGATTGTTGGGGGCAAGTATCTTACAGTCATTAACTGCTTATATACTGCTTAGATGGTATGAAATGGTATATAAATGAAGCTGTTTTCTTTTGTGTGTTTATTAATTTGCATTCAGCAAATTAATCATTGCATTTTTTTCTACCCTTTACTCTCTCCAGGCTGTTTGGAAGTGAAGTTCCACTGTGCTGCCTAGCCCTAGACTCAAGCCTCTAACACAACACAAGGCTATTTCTGCTTGCCTCCTTTCCTTTCGCTCCTTCAGGGGAAGCGGGGAGAGACTGGAACGATAAAGTGGCAATACTATGCCTATGCAGTAGCAAGTGGAGCCTGCAGGGCAGGATGAGACTCCCACTGGTGCCAGTCTTCTTGCATATTTTCCTGCTTCATCACCACTGACACATTTTAACATACCCATCGGCCTGCAATGAAGGAGAAATCTGGGATTTACTGCTTCAACTGACCCAGTCAGCCAGGGCAGTTTTTAGTGCCTTCAATATGGGATTTTCCAGGTTTTCTGAAATAAATGGCAACCCTATAGGGGTGCATTGTGAAAATGAGAGGTGAGATGAAAAAGGGAGTAGGTGAAAAGGGAGAATAAATGGTGTTAGCTATAGGCATCAAGAAGCAAGAGAGGGGTGTACTGCAAAGGTACAAGGCAAGAGGACAGAGTGAACAGAAAGGGAGTAAAAGTAGATCATAAATTTGGGGGAGGGGGTAGATTTTGGCTCACAAATCTATTCTGGTTTGCTTCTAAATCCAGCAAATAAATTTGGTATTTTCTTTCAAAATTTCAGATGTAGTAGATTTGTCTTACATTTCTTGTCAAAGATTTTGCTCAAACAAGGATACTTTCTGAAACTTTCTTTAAAGTACCAGTAATGCACTGTGTACAATAAATCCACGGTTAACCTCCTGACATGAACAATTCCCACACTAAATGTACCATGGATCCAAGGGCGACACAAGCTCCTTGCTAGATTTAAGAAAGCTGTACCTCCCCCTTGCCTTCTTCTACCAACATCTTGTGAAGGTTTGCTTTTTGGTTTTGTTTTGTTTTAAAATTGTGAAAAAGCCTCTTCAATGTGCCCTCTAGATGATATAAGGATCAATTTTACCAGTCAAAGGAGGATATAAAATTATCTTCTACAAGCTTTAGTGGGTGTGCAGTGGGGGCTTTTTTAGCAAAAAGAAAGGATTGTGGGGTTGTTGGTTTTTTACAGATTTGAAAGGGCATGGAGAGTCACCTGAAAGTTGCATGGAGGTCACAAGGTGTGCATTGCCCACCAACATACATCAGGCACCTTGCCATGTGTCTCTGCAGAAAGTTTGTTGAATAGTTTGGCCATTCAAAAATATTAATGTTGTGCCAAACATTTTAGCAACAAATTTGCCATTCAGTTTGATAGATGAGAAAGAAACATTCAGTGAACTTCCTATCAGTTGGGTGGAGATGCTTACATTTATGTTAGACTGCTGCCACACTGCAGAACTAATGCAGTTTGACACAACTTTAGCTCTCATGGCTCTATCCTAACTAATCTGGGATTTGTAGTTTCCTGTGGCACCAGAGCTTTCTGATAGAGAAGGTTAAATACCTCACAAAACTAAAAATCACAGAATTCCATAGCATTTGAGTCATGACAATTCACGCAGTGTCAAACTGCATCAAGTCTGCAGTGTACATGCAACCTTGGTTATGAGGCAGCCATAGAGTGTATGTGTTACTGCAACCATGTGTCTAATAAGAAATGATAATGGCTGGCATCCTGTTCAGCAGTTACAATATCATAACCTGGATTTATGATGTCAATATTGTTAACTGCTAGAGATTCACAATTATAATCATGAATGACCAAATGTGACCTCAAAAACCTACTTTCACAGTCTGGTATTGTACCAACTGAAGTGTTTTCAAGGTTATTCTTCTGGAATGTCCTACATTTTGTGGTGCCTTGTCGTTTGCACTTAGGACATTTGGTCACCATGTACAGGCGAGGGTAGGTTGAAAACCTATTCCAAGCATCATGTAATACATACCTTGCAATATTTCACAGATGAAAACTGGGACACACGTAATGGGTGGCATTCTGCTCAGCAGTTATGATATCATAAGACAGAGGATTAATCAGGACTGTTTCTACCAAACTGGGACTGTTTTAGAGTATGCTAATAATTAAGGTGTTGGCACTCATATCATTCACTGTCTTCAGTTTATTCCAGAAAGAAAAAGAGTGATTGACAGAGAATAAAAATTGTTGAGAATGTTCAATCTATTTGCACAACTAATGATTTACTAAAGACTTGTATTGCCTTTTAAAAAAGTTTTTTGGTATTTCCCTGGGACTCATAGATTATGAAAAGTAAGTCAGCTGTTTATATGTTTTTCCTTGAGTCGTTTCAATTCATAATGTTTGAAATGCAAGTTGGTCTTACACAGGCTGGAGGATTCCCCCACCCTCCTGCACCAGTGGAACTAATATACTCTTTCTTCCAGTGAGAGCATGGAAAAACAGACACACCTTTGACTTCCTCTGAAAATTACTTCCTGAGCCAGGTGTGCTTCTCTCATGGGAAGAGCAGTACCTCTGGAGAATGCCACATTGCATGCCAAGAAACACTCATTCAAAAAGCACATCATGTGGTATCATTTATTCTCTACATTGTGCTACTGTTGAAAGACCCCACAGTGCTACAGAACAGAGATAGCAATCTTTTGTGGTAATATGTCTTACCAAATCCATTTGCCTGAGCTGGTTTTAGATAGCTTTAGATTGGAAGGTGTGGTAATTCTATTCAAAAGCCATATTTGGGGAGCCTGTATCTTTTGTGATTATTATGTCACACTTCCTTTTCTCCTTATATGCCAACAGTCACACAAGCAGCCATGTGAGCATAAAAGGAGCATCAGCATGTCCTCCAACTGTCTCAATTTGGCAATGACAGTCCCAAATTATCCTCTTTGTCCCATTTTTCAGGTGCTCTTAAAATTTCTCTTTCCTCCTCCCACTTTCCTTCTTTGTCCTCAATTTACTTCCATTGCTGCAAACTGAGCTCAAAAGGCAAAACAAGTTTGCATTCAGCTAACTTAGTGGGGAGGAAAGAATAGCAGTGGGAAAAATCTTGGCCAACAAAAAGAAACTGCTGCACCTTCTCCAAATGGCAAAATCAAGTTTTGCTTATTGGAATTCATATTTTTTTAAAAATATTTTGAAGCCATGGATGGTTGAAGCCATGGATAAAACAATCTGTGTACATGGATGGCCAATTGTAATGGAGTATGGGGTGAACTTGCTATCCTAGGATGCATAACCAGTTCTCCTGTCACATGTAAAAGAAGTCAGTTTCACAGACCTCACCCATTTTTTCATGTGGTCTGAGGGTGCCGTACTGCATAGACTGCAATTAGGAATCTTTTGTAGCTGTGCTTTATATGGAGATGATTGGTAGAACTGGTAAAGCTGCCTTAGAGGACACTTCTCTTCCAGCACTAATCTATTATAAACTTTGGAGGACCTTCATGATTCTTTGGAACACAGCTTAAAAATCACTCATATACCACAAAAGCCTATATATTGTTGTATGGCTGGCTAAACCTGGCAAGCCATTTCTAATTCAGAATTGAAAAATTATTTCCTGGAGATGATGAAGAAGCTGTCACAATGCACAAGCTTTACTCAGCATTGACTCAGATTTGTGTAGTACCAGCGGGCCACCTAAAAGGAATGAGACTATTAGTGCCCCAGTTTCTATGAATGAGACAAATTTTATCTTTCCTTAGCAGGCATAGTCTTTTTTTTTTTTAAGCCTTAGGAAATTGGGTCTCTTTTAAATTACAGTTATTGTACCATGGTTCCATTTTAACTGTCAAGGTTGCATCCTATGGAATCCTATGGTTTATAGTCTGAGGAAAGACAAAAAACTCTCTGGCAGAGAATTCTGGGCATTCTGCGATAAACTGCAAACCATATGATCTACAGGGTGCAGCCATGGCAATTAAAGTGGAATCATAGTGCTGTAATTGTGTAGTGTAAAGACAGTCTGCAGCATTATATTAAATCAGCCTGTTTGTTCAGTTAGACTGTCCTTGTATACTCTGGCTTGCAGCAGCTTTCAAGATCTCTCCCAGTACTTGTTGACTATTGGGTTTTTAAAACTGGAGATGGAAACAGAACTGGAAAATAACTACAAATAACTATCGTTAGGTGTTTTTGTTTCATTTTTTCAATAATTATTGTAACTGAATAAGAAATTACTCTTTTTGCCAAATAATTGTAACTGTTAAGCTATTTTTTATAGTTACAGGCATGTGGCCTCACAAGACGATGGAGGCGGAAGGATCAAGCACTGTCTAAAGCTACTGCTTTGTACTCTGTTGTACTCTGTTTTGAGATGTCAACAAGAAGGACAGGGGAAGACCAAAGGCTTTGCACCAGAGACCAAAGGCTTTTCAAGATTCAACTGTTTTAAAGTAACTGAGGCTTTGTCAGCACTGGGAAGGATACCCCAGGGGAAGTCTGGAGTATCCGGGGGTCCAGATTACCCCCCATTAGCTGGCTCCCCATTCCTGTGCCATAGAAGTTATCTACATGGGTGTCCTACTGAGCTGCCCAGCACATCCACCACTGCTGTGAGTCATTCCCTTCTGAGGTCAGAACAAGGTGCCCAGTGATGTCCATATGGCCGAGGGCCTTCTTATGACCTCAGAACAAGCAGCCCATAGTACCAACAGGTGTGCATGGCAGCTCAGTAAGATGCTCATGCAGAGATCTACACTGGTGTGGGAGCGGAGGACTCTGGCTCTTCCCAAAGGATCTGGCATAACAGGAAAGTTTTTAAACTGTGGTTTAATGCTGTTATGCCCCAGTTCTGGTGCAAAACATGCCAGACATTGTCCAGACTGCTCATACCAGAATCAGAGTTTGAGATATGCATCGTACAGGACAATGCTCAAACAGGAGGAGGAGATGGGCCTTTTGGCTCATTCAGGCAAGTCCTAAAAGTAAATATTTATTACCTTTGAGAAATGGGAACAGAAAGCTTGCTTTTTAAAATGACAGCTAATGGAAGCATAGGGATAATAGTAAGTAATTGTGAGTAAGTAATAGTAAGTAATTGATTTTCAATGTAACTTCCTAAGCTTTGTTTGAAATAAGAGTGTACCAATGACTACCAATGAGCTGTGGTTCCTCCTTAACTTCTTATTCTTCTCAGGAAAGAAGTAATTTGTCTGCCTTGCAAATATCACAGTTAAGGTCCAACTTAACTGTACAAGAACACTTTTAGCTGATTTGAAGCAGTACTAATAAAGCCTTATGCAATCTCATTTGTACTCCCCATCCTCTATCCTTGAAGGCAGAGTAGGTAATTCAGTTCAGTTCAGCCACGTGGGCCCACAAAATGTCTTTTACATGATAAAATTCTTCATTAGTATACCTTGCTGCTTCATAGTTTCAGGGAAGGCCCTGATGAATGTTTCCTGAAGCATCTGGAAAACCTAGAGCTAGTATCATGGATCAGCTCTTCTCATAACCTTTGAATCTGACTGTGTGTCAGCAAATAATTTTGTCCTTCCCAGGAGGGGGTGTAGCTGAGTAGTGAGCCAGGTCAACAAAAGTGGCTTTTTAAACATCAGCTTCTGGTATGTAAAGAGTAGCAGACTTTGCCATTCACTGGAGCAAGGAGGTCAGAGTAAGGGGAGAGAAGGGAAGAGAAAGTTATTAGGAAAAATCTCAGTTTGAATGATGGACATGGAGTTATCTACAGTTGTGTAAATAAACAGGCTTTATTTGTGCACACTGTTAACTAGGACAGAAGACAGCAAAACCTCCCTCTTGCATTTCTGAGCTTCTGGTTTCAAATAGCCAAGAATCAGAAGCAGAAACCACCATCCACTAGAGGGACTTTGTGACACCTCATGCCTGGGAGGTCATAGCACTGACTTTTTTACTGCTTTAAGATCCAATTAGCACTATGACATCTCAAAAGAGCAGAACCAAAGATTTACATTTTTTCAGTGACAGAATTTTTCCCCCTTTTGTTTTAGAATTCCCTGGCTACCATTCCCCCATAAATATAATTCAGTGTTATTAGACAGATCACTATCTAACAGGAAATTCCATATACATGATGGAAGTATAAACAGTTTTACTGATAAGTTAGGATTCTTTTCTTTGGAGAGGTCATTTTTCATATCCCTAAAAATCAGATAGACTACACCACAGTCCTGCCAAATCTCTTTCCTTCCATATGTGTTGTATTCGTATCGTCCTTCCTGCCACACTGGCTTCCAAATTAAAGGTGTAACAAATCCGCTCTGGGTTTTAATCCCCAGGTACTTGGACAGGTTCTGTCCAAGGTGCTAAACCTATGGGATTCAGTACAAGTTTCACCACCTTGGATAGCTCTAAAATCTGAAAGAAAACATAGTGCGCGTTCATCACACCACTGATAACGAAGCCCCCAGCTGCTACCTCATCCTCCAGCTGGACCTCTTGTATGCCAAACAACCAGTTCTGAATAATCTTTTCCATCATGGCTCTAGTACGCTCAGCAGAGGCGGGAGACTCTGAGAATTTTCACTGCTAATGTCAATACACTTGGAATGAAGGGGCTGCCATCTTGTTCTTTGCAAAAACCACAGAATCATAGAATCATAAAATTGGAGGGGATCACAAAGTCCATCTATTTTATCTAGATCTTAAATCAAAGACATTCTTCCTAATGTTTAGGTACTGCTGTAGCCTCTGAGGGATAGAACAGGCAGGCACAGGTCCACTGTACCTAGGCCCAACAGCTGAGAAAGGACCCTTCTTCCTTCCCAACTGCCACTGCTGTGGCCTCTGAAGGAGAAAAGAATAGCCAGCTCCCTTCCCCCTGTTCATTTAAAGTCAGCTATCATATCAGCTGTCACCTTGGGGTAGTACAAACTAGCCCAAAATGGACAGCTCTGTGCCACCCCTAGAAGTGCTGGATTGTCAACCCGGATGTCAACCTGTGGCCCCAATCTGATGTTTTTCCGGGCCAAAGAGAAGAGGCAAAATGCCTCTCCTCTTTCACCTGGAAAAGGGGTGTCCATGCAGCTTCATGCCCCCAGACACAGTGACAGTTATGAGGAGAAAGGGGCTGCTCCATTCTCCTCTGGATCATTCCAACAGCCATTTGGTTGCTGTGGGAAAGATACGCTCTACAAAAGGAGCTGCAAAATGTAGCTCCTTCCTGATACGTCATAAGGGCTGCAACACAGCCCTTATGACGTCTCTTTCTGGTGTGGACATGAAGACACTGCATGGCAGCGATGTCATCATGGTGGTGCCCATGTGGACAGGACACCACCATGATGCCATGACCCATATGGACTAGGGTTCCAGAGCATGTGGTTGGTGAATGCTACGGAACCTTAGTATCAGCGCCAGCACACCACTTCAGGCCCATCTGTCTTGGGCCTGTCTTTCCTCTCATCTAAGCATCCCAAGCTCCCTAAAGCATTCGTCATAGGACTTGGTTTTCAGACCTTTTACCATCTTAGTTGTCCTCTTCTGAGCATGTTCCAGCTTGTCATTGGTCTTCTCAAAACTGTGGTGCCCAGAAACTGGACGGTTTTCCAAATGAGATTTGCCCCAAAAAGAATAGAGAAGTACTATTATTTCTCTTGATCTGAACACTGTTGATATAGCCTAGAAGTGCATTGGCTTTTTTGGCTGCTACATCAAAATGGTTTGGGTCAACACCATCTGTGGAACTGAAGCATCTGCCCACCTATTGAAGAGTGCTGTGCTTCTGCTCTGCGTCCATATTTGTAAATAAAGCCAATAGCTGGCAAAATCATCATACAGTTTTTTTATTGTTTCACCCAAAACAGACCCTTCTTACTACTTAGGGAACTGGAGAGAAATGCAATAATACTGTAAAAAGTAGCATATATTATCTGTTAAAAAAATGCTGGGCTATGTATGCTGTTCCAGATGTGGAGGATGGAGAGCTAATTAGTTTTTATAGATTTGAATAAACCACCTAAATTGCTAACAGAACTTCTCAGCAGTATACAAAAACATGAGGCTGATTTTCAAATGCGTCTACTATGCCCACAATTCTAAAAATAGCTAGAGGCCACCACAGCCAGGGAAATAGGGAACATGTCATCTTGAGAATCTTAAATAAAACTTAGCAAGGATGGCTACACTAAAGGAAAATGTTATTTGCTTTACGGCTCTATTTTAAGAAACATTTAGGGCTGTTTAGCATCCTCACCATCAATTCCTTCGGTGTAAAAAACCTCCTGAAAGACATATGTATATAAATTACTGCCACCTCCCTGCTAGGAAGTTCACTTAGCAATCCTCTTACTCTACTCAACATGTAAACAGATTTAAATGGAGCTAGTCTTGGGGTGGGGGATGTAAAGGTAATTGTCACTGCTGCATCAATCATTTCTAAAGATCTTGAATAAGAATCTACAGTCCCACAATGGCACAACTTGTAAGTAGGAATGGCTGAGAATTCTGTTTGCCTTACATTATTAAAATAACTTTTTGCAATTCACAGCTATCTTCATCTATTTCACAAAAATATGAGATGCTGGAGAAAGTGAAACCTTGTGCAGACGAGAGAGTTTTGAGTGAACATATGTTGAAAGTTTATCTTTGAAATCTTGCCTGTTTAACCACATTTGTGATACTGCATAAAGGGCAAAAACAGACAGCCCTGAAAGGGAGGCCTGAGGCTGCCCCTTTGATTGCTGGATTGGGGCCATGGCAACCACACGCCACAGCCCCAATCTGGTTTTTTGCCAGCTCAAAAAGAAGTGACAGAAAGCCGCTCCTTTTTGAGCAAGCAAAAGGCCATCTCTTCCACCATTGTCACAGCTTTGCAGCGCTTCTGCAGCATGTGGCGTATAAACGCTGCACCACCAGAGCACTGCAAAGATGCCCACCATGTGGTTGCGTGGTCAGCTTCAGGGCAGCTGTCTGCCAGCTTGGGAGTGTGCATCATCGAAACTACATACCCCCAAGCTTCCACAAAGGGGCCATCTATTTCACCCCTAAGTTTGCAAGATCCTCTTTTTTCTTCGCACACATAGGGAGAAAGTATGGCTCATGGGCCACATGTGGGCTCCAGGGTTGATTCTGTGGCCTTCAGGGCATCTAAAAAAATCCACATTTTTTTTTTTTGCCCCATATGAGGCATGGCAGTTGTTGTTCTTGTGCCTCCAAGTCATTTTTGACTTATGGTGACCCTAAGATGAACCATATAATGCAGTGTGGAATGCCCCCTTAGACCTAACAGTTGCCTACCTCTGTTCTAACATCTTTAAGGCAAGTTGAACATGGTACCCATTTACATGGAAGGCAAGACCATGCTCCCCTCCATGCAATATCTATTCAATTTAGCTAGCACAAATGGATGGAAATTTCACTGAGTTCATATTTTACAATAAGAAGGGACCAGAATTTACCAATATTTTCACAAATGTTATGGAAAGGATTTGAGTTTCATCAAAATTCAAATGTGGGAGAAAGTAAAAAGGAGAGACTTGTCTTTCCATCCTGATAACACAAAGCAACCAAATCTGCTATTGTACCTACTTCAAGAGTACACTTGCTATAATTGATAATTGACCTCCCTGCTATTTTCAAGCTGGCATTTCTGGATGTTTGAGGAATCCATGTCCTATGAATTAAAACATAAAGCAACCTAATCTGTACCTCTCCAGTCAAAGTATGGAATATATGTTCTGTGCATTCAGATATTAACTGGCCTAATCAACACCTCTCCAGCCAAAGCATGGATCAAAATGTGATTATGCTTTGGATCACTTACAGTCAGCTAGCCATCTGCAGATTGGAGCATCCTGCCCCATTGTTGTCAATAGTAGTAAGTGCAGGTAGCCATGCCAATGTGATTGCATGCATGTCATGTCTCCATTGACAATAATGAGATTTGAAGTGCTCCAATATTAGGTATCTGTGGGGTGGAAGGCTCCAGAACACACACACACTGAAGATAGAATCACAGAATCGTAGAGTTGGAAGAGACCACAAGGGCCATCTAGTCCAACGCCCTGCCATGCAGCAACCCACAATCAAAGCACCCCTGACAAATGGCCATCCAGCCTCTGCTTAAAAACCTCTAAGGAAGGAGACTTCACCACTCTCCATGGGAATGTGTTCCACTGTCGAACAGCCTTTACTGTCAGGAAGTTCTTCCTACTGTTGAGGTGAAATCTCTTTTCCTGTAGCTTGCATCCATTGGTCCTGGTCCTGTTCTCTGGAGCAGTAGAAAACAAGATTGCCCCCTCCTCAATATGACATCCCTTCAAGTATTTAAACAGGGCTATCATATTACCTCTTAACATTCTCTTCTCCAGGCTAAACATCCCCAGTTTCCTAAGGCGTTCCTCACAGGGCATGGTTTCCAGACCCTTCACCATTTTAGTTGCCCTCCTTTGGACCCGCTCCAGTTTCACCACATCCTTTTTGAATTGTGGTGCCCAGAACTGGACACAGTATTCCAGGTGGGGCCTTACCAAGCAGAATAGAGTGGCACTATTACTTCCCTTGATCTAGACACTATACTTTTATTGATGCAGCCTAAAATTGATGCAGCCTAAAAGTGGCCTTTTTTAGCTGCTGCATCACTGTTGACTCATGTGCAACTTGTGGTCTACTTGGACTCCTAGATCCCTTTCACATGTAGTTTCATTCAGCCAGGTGTCCCCCATTTTATATCTGTGCATTTCATTTTTACGCCCTAAGTGCAGAACCTTACATTTCTCTGTGTTGAATTTCATTTTGTTAGCTTTGGCCCAGTTTTCAAGTGTATTCAGGTCATTTTGAATTTTGATCCTGTCCTCTGGGGTATTAGCTACTCCTCCTAGTTTGGTGTCATCTGCAAATTTGATAACTAGACTCTCAATACTGTCATCCAAGTCATTAATAAAGATATTGAATAGCACTGGGCCCAGGACAGAACCCTGTGGGATCCCACAGATCACTTCTGTCTAGGATGAAAAGGAGCCATTGTTGAGCACCCTTTGGGTTCAGTCAGTTAACCAATTACAAATCCATGTAACAGTTACCTTGTCTAGCCCACATTTTACAAGCTTGTTTGCAAGAATGTCATGGGGAACTTTGTCAAAGACCTTACTGAAATCAAGATATACTATATCCACAGCATTCCCTTCATCTACCAAGCTGGTAATTTATCCAAAATAGAGAGAATGAGAGAGAGAGAGATCAGATTTGTCTGGCATGATTTGTTTCTCTGAAACTCATGTTGACTTTCTGTGATTATGGAATTGCCTTCTAGATGTTTACAGACTCTCTGTTTAATGATCTGCTCTAGATACAGAGGGCCAACTGTACTGAGTTTTATGAAGCATTTCTAGAACCAAAAATGTATCAAAATCTGTGTAAAAATATATGTTTGAGGATAAAACACATCCAGAATGTGTATGCACATGAACACACACATGTATTTAGATATGGATTTTCATATGGAGCCCTATTGGTTTGTTTGTTTTTTAAAAAATTACAGGTTAATGTGGAAATAGGACTTACAAATGTACACACTCATGAAATGAAGGAACACATTAGCGAATCGAAAGCAAATTTAATACAGACAAGAACAAACTGATCCATCCATCCCTATCTATCATCTTGTAGTACTGTATGTATTTATTCTGATTCATTTAATACATGTTATCATACCGAGCCATATACTGGAGGCGTGGTGCAGTAGTTTGAGTGTTGGACTACGACTCTGGAGAACAGGGTTTGATTTCCACTCAGCCATGAAACCCACTGGATGTCCTTGGACATGTCACACTCTCTCAGCCTCAGGGGAAGGCAATGGCAAACTTTTTTCTGAGTTCCGCCATCTGAGATTATTTTTAACTGAAGGGTTGGGCATAAACATGTGAAAGAGCCACTAGATATATGCTGAAAGGGTTGTGTTTTCTAGAGAGAATCAGAAACCAGTAGAGAGCACTTCCAACCACATCTGTCCAGAAGAGGCAGAGGCTAGAACCTGAGAGAGCTCTCTAAACTCTTTCATTTCCATAAAATGTAAAAGTCGGTTTTGAAAGTAGTCTTTTTAATTCTGTAACATGGAAGCTTGATGTTCAAAGCACTGGGGACTGAAACTGGAATGTTACATATAAAACCATGTGCTCTCCCACTGATCTACAGGCTTTCCCCTCAAAATAGGGTGGCCATTTATGCACCGCTCAAAAGGAGAAATCCATCAGTATTTTAAAAAGTCTGCAGATTTGCATATAAAGTGTATGTGATAATTTAACAGTATGAATGCAGATTTGGAAACAGTGGTCTAAATGAGGAGCAGGAATCACATGCTCTTCCAGATATTGAACTATCACACCTAGCAGCTCTATCCCCATATCTAATGGTAATGGAACATGTTAGCAGAGGGTGTTCAGGAACACATACAAGATAAAGGAGTTTTTGGTCTTGTTGGATCTGACAGAACTCATTTCTGGTTGTTGGTTTCCATCAGAAATGCAGAATGGAAGGGTGTTGGTGCTCTTTCTTGCCAGCTCCTTCCTCCCTACACCTTTCTGTATGGTTGAATCTAATGTCCACTCATGCTGGTGCCTTAATATTGCACCAAACTGTATCTGGATTGTTAACTGTATCAGGGGCTGTTCGGAGCATTACAGACAATGCCGTTCAACACCATCTGGAGGACTACATGATTCCCATTCCTGGCTTAAATCTTATTGTTAAACCAAACTAGAGCGGACTCATTAAATCAATGGATTTGCATCTGTAATGTTTTACCAAGTTTCAATTGGCTTACAATAGGTAGAAAACCATGATTCTAGTTAGATTAAAAAAAATACCTGTCACAGCATGGATATTGTTACAAACGCTCTGTAACATGTTCCTCAAGCATAAAGGAAAGAGAATTGCAGACTGTAAAATGAAGAGGAAACAATCTCAGACCAACTGCACATTAACCAGAGGCATTCCTACAAGGGTGCAAAGAGTTCAGGTTGCACCAAGTAACTCCCTAAGGGATTGAGACATCACTGCTCCCCAAACATCTGCCTTTGGGCAGAAACAGACTTTGGTGTTCACCTGCGGCCCATTAAAACACCTGAGCTTGGTGGAAGAGATTATTTGAGTGGAGTGAGGTCCAGTGGAAGGAGGAAAGAGAGGAGTCAGAGTTATTTTTAAAATGAGTCTATTCTAATTACATTTTTATTTTATTTTATTTTTGTAGTTTTTTTATTAAATCATACTTTACCAAATTTTCACTTTAACTGCATAAAACTATGTACATGTAAATACATTTAGGCTGAGTGTATGATATTGTACAGTGGACCTTTCTCATATGTGGGGGATTCATTTCGGACCCCACCACCATTTTATGGAGAAAAATGTGTATGCTCAACCCCCATTTGTTTTAATGGCAGAGCATCCCCACATTTGGTGCAGTGCGTGAGGCACAGGCACATAGGCCATTGCATTTCCAGCAGCTTTACCTTCTGTGTAAGGTTAAAGCCACGTATAGCACACCCACATATGCCGCCAGTGCACTGTAATGTGAAGGCATATCTTTAATTTTGTCAATTGTTTATGTCACAACTATTCCCATTACATTCAGTGATATATGGGAATTATGATTTATGAGTAACAGTACAAAAACATTTCTAAGGGTTCTGTATGGTTTGATATTGGAGCAAGTCATGGTAAGGGGATGATACCATGAGTTACTAGACCAGGTGATGCCAGCCCTAGTGATGCCACTGATACTACCTGATGCAGGAAGAGCAAGGGTGTAACTAAGGCAAACAAAGAAAGAATGAGATGAATACATGCTATCTCTAAACTCTTAGAGAAAGATGCACACTTGTAGGCATGTTAAGTTTGCTACCTCTAACAAAATCCAATAAATAACCCCCACTAGATCAGATTGTTGAATCAATCACTGAAGAGAAAGTACTGTAGGTCAACATTTGTGAAAAGCCTACTGATTCAATGGATCTACTCTAGCTGGACCTAACAAGCGGATGTGGGTCTTTGTCTTTAAACCAAACATGGAATCTGGACAAATTTCCAAACTGGACAAACAGAAGACTATCCTCTGTGAACATATATATAGTCACAGTACCTCAACATCTACAGAATTATCAAGTCAAATATTAATGTGGGTACTAACAAAAACATTGGAGAGGGATGATTTTTTAAATAGCAAATCCTGCTAGGGGTGGGGAATCCCTCTGCCTGCTTTCCCTCAATCACTCCATTGTTACTCAAACTAGGACATGTTTTTACAACCAGCTTGATGGGAATATTGAGATGACCTCGATCAGCAATCTGAGTCTTACCTCATCTCTGTACAAATACATTCTCTTGCTCAAGTTCCAGCCTGAATCAAATGAGACTTTTTCTTCATGTTTGAAGTGATGGAGATATTCATTTCCTGTGTGTAATGTGATTAAATGTCTTGCAGAAAAATTGTCAGGAAATGGTGGGGATTTTTGTGTATGTGTGTTATCTTGCTGGGCGGGGGGTGGGGGTGTCACCTCCTGACAAGCTGTAATAATTGGCAAGATTAAGACCCTGAAGGCAGGGTGGAACTTTCTCTAGTCTGTTTCCTAACACCAAGCACCCTATTTTAGATGTTTGAAAAATATTCAGTGTTCCAAAATTTGTTTCAAAAGCTTATGAACCAGGGCAGGATTTTTGAGCAAGACATCCATGCCCAACATAGCGTAATGAGCAGTAGTTCTTCCCCAAAATAGAGGGTAGGCAGCTTATTATGTTTGGTTTTATGTATAGCCCACCTTTCCCCCCAAATTAAAATAAATGCAATACAATTAAAACATATGAAATAATGACATTAAAACACAATTAAGCTATTAATGGCATCAGCTGACAAACTACGTTGCAGTTATAGATTCATAACCTAGAGTTACAGAATCATAATTGCTCTGTATACAGCCATGCTCCATATTTATAATTGCCTCCCCCAACCTACCTTAACAGGCAGCAGCCACATCAGGTGACAGAAAACTGTCTTGTATGTAAAGAGATCTTGCAGAACCTTTGAGATTATGGAGTTTATCGAAAGAAATGAAAATGGGACCAGTTCAGAAATGAGTGAATTTGCTAGTTCAGCTAATTTATGTGACTGTATTGACGCTGCATCGCGTTCGGAATGACTTCCCATTGCCTGAAATTGTGTGTCATAGTTTCTCACGCAATAACATGAAACCCCACAATTGTGTTCAGAATGACTTCCCATTGCCTGAAAATGTGTGTGGTAGTCTTTCACGCAATAACGAGAAACCCCATGATTGCGTTTGGACTGCCATTGGATTATGCTTCCAATTTCTGTTGTCTGATAAACTCCTAACATTGTCCTGTTGGTGATGAGAGTGCAGCAGAATGACATTTCAAACCAGCAGTCTCCAGTGTGACTCTTTACCAGAGTGGAGATCACTGGCAGGAAAGGGTTGGAAGGTCATCCTGTTGTGTCCTGATGTTAAGGCAGGTTGGAACAGACCTCCATTGGTACAACAGACCTCCATAGCTCAATGCAGCTGCTGGCTGATAAAGAAGATCTGGGGAGCTGGGTCAGCAGATGAGGCATAGTTATACATTTTTCTCCCAGCAATTAAAAACAATTTAGAATATACAATTAAAATAGTACGGCACTCTTAAAAACCCTTTCTTTAATACTTCCAATTCTCAGAACCCTGCTGGAATAAAAAAAGTTTGTCAGCAGCAGGAGTGCAAGGAAAGAGCCATTCTGACCTCTTTATCAAAGCAGTTCCAACTTTTGAAGAAAGTGAAGTAATTGCACATTGCCATCTAAAGAAAGAGTAAGCCCAGGTGGTCAAGGGAATTTTAAAATTACATAACTTAAAAATTGGCTGGCCTTGATTCATTTTTGCAACCCTACTTCTTTGTTAGCTTGACCAAACTACTTAATTTGGGCTACAAGAGTCATAGAATCATAGAGTTGGAAGAGACCATAAGGGCCATTGTGTCCGCCATGCAGGAACACAGAGTCAAAGCATCCCCAACAGATGGCCATCCATCCTTTGTTTAAAAATCTCCAAAGAAGGAGACTCCACAGCACCACAAGGGAATGGTTTTCACTGTCAAACAGCTCTTACTGTCAGTGGGGTGCCACAGGGTTCTATCCTGGGCCCAGTACTATTCAACATCTTTGTTAATGATTTGGATGACAGAATTGGGGGCATACTTATCAAATTTGCAGATGACACTAAAGTAGCTAATATCTCAGAGGACAGGATCAAAATTCAAAAGGACCTGAATAGACTAGAAAGCTGGGCCAATGCTAACAAGATGAAATTCAACGCAGAGAAATGTAAGGTTCTGCACTTAGGGCGGAAAAATGAAATGCACAGATATAAAATGGGGGACACCTGGCTGAATGAAACTACATGTGAAAGGGATCTAGGAGTCCATGTAGACCATAAGCTGAACATGAGTCAACAGTGCGATGCGGCAGCTAAAAAGGCCAATGCAATTTTAGGCTGCATCAATAGAAGTATAGTGTCTAGATCAGGGGAAGTAATAGTGCCAGTCTATTCTGCTTTGGTCAGGCCCCACCTGGAATACTGTGTCCAGTTCTGGACACCACAATTCAAAGAATATGTGGAGAAACTGGAGTGTGTCCAAAAGAGGACAACTAAAATGGTGAAGGGTCTGGAAACCATGCCCTATGAGGAAAGACTTAGGGAGCTGGGGATGTTTAGCCTGGAGAAGAGAAGGTTAAGAGGTGATATGATAGCCCTATTTAAATACTTGAAGGGATGTCACATTGTGGATGGAGCAAGCTTGTTTTCTGTTGCTCCAGAGAACAGGACCTGGAACAATGGATGCAAGCTCCAGGAAAAGAGATTCCACCTCAACATTAGGAGGAACTTCCTGACAGTGAGGGCTGTTCGACAGTGGAACGCACTCCCTCAGAGTGTGGTGGAGTCTCCTTCCTTAGAGGTCTTTAAGCAGAGGCTGGATGGCCATCTGTCAGGGATGCTTTGATGGAGAGTTCCTGCATGGCAGGGGGTTGGACTGGATGGCCCTTGTGGTCTCTTCCAACTCTATGATTCTATGAAGTTCTTCCTAATGTTGAGGTGGCATCTGTTTTCTTGTAGTTTGAGTCCATTGCTCTGGGTCCTGTTCTCTGGAGCTGCAGAAAACAAACTTGCTCCATCTTCAATATGACACCGCTTCAGATATTTAAACAGGACTATCACCTCTTAACCTTCTCTTCTTCAGGCTAAGCATACCCAATTCCCTAAGTCGGTCCTCATAGGGCATGTTTTTCAGACTCTTCACCATTTTGGTTGCCCTCCTCTGGACACACCCGAGCTTCTCAGCATCCTTTTTGAACTGTGGTGCCCAGAACTGGAGACAGTATTCCCGACCAAAGCATAACAGAGTGGTACTATAACTTCCCTCTATCTATATAAGTGATTCTCAAACATTGGTCCTCTAAGTGTTTTGGATTTCTACTCCTGTAAGTCCCAGCCAGCATGGCCAATAGTCAGAAATTATGGGAGCTGAAGTTCGAAACATCTGGAGTCCCAAAGTTTGGGAATCACTGATCTAGACACTATACTTCTATTGATGCAGCTTAGAATTGTATTGGCTTGTTTTAGCTGCCGCATCACACTGTTGACTTAAAAGAAGTGGTCTTTTAATAGCAAGGATCATAATTGCTTATATAACTGGCTTAAGTAATGCATTTCTACATTTACTTTTCAATGATAATTCAGAGTTTGAAAACA
Organism: Urosaurus nigricauda; assembly: GCA_034509955.1. Lineage (NCBI taxonomy): Eukaryota > Metazoa > Chordata > Lepidosauria > Squamata > Phrynosomatidae > Urosaurus > Urosaurus nigricauda. The sequence continues at coordinate 349,433,290 of JAOEGL010000001.1, read as the reverse complement.
TTACTTTTTTGGACAACAAATCCCCAAATCCCTCAGCCAGAGGACAGAGAACCCATGTAAACTATCTATATTTGTTTATGACATTTTTGTTCCACTCTTCATCCAAGATGCTCACATTAGAAAGAATGTCCTTACAATAAGAGCTGTTCAGCAATGAAATATGCTGCCCTGGAACATGCTGCCTTGGAGTGTTGTGGAGTCTCCTTCTTTGGAGGTTTTTGAACAGAGGTGTTGAATTTAATGGCCCTTGTAGTCTCTTCCAACTTGATGATCCAATTATTTTTGTCAGTGAGGCTGAGGCTGAGGCTGGTGGCCAAACACTCTCAGCAGCTGCATGGATTACCACCATTCCCACTAGAACTTGTGCCGTAAGTGCAGTTCCCTGCCCCACAAATGGCATATGGGGTTTTACTAGGTCCTACATTGATGCTGGAGCGTATGCAGGCTTACTACTAGCCTTCAAGAAGGGCTATCGGAAAGGACGTTTTATAATTGTGCACCTTCAAGTGCCTTTCTGACTTATGGCAACCCAAAGGAAAACCAATCACAGGGTTTTCTTGGCAAGATTTGTTTAGAGCAGGTTTCCCTCTCTCAGGCTAAGAGAGTGTGACTTGCCCAGGTTCAATCAGTGGGCTTCATTAACTAAGCAGGGACTCGAACCTTGGTCCCAGAGTCATAGTGCAAGACTCAGACCACTATACCACACTGGCTTTTCCTGAAAGACCATCTGTTCCTATAAGAGATTGCCCAAACCTTCAGATTTTCAGGGCAGGGCTTTCTTTCTGCCCCATCACCATCAATTGGTAAGAAAACTGGGTGATCATTCTCAATGACTGCTCTCACACAATGACACTGTGGAATGGGAGGCCAAGTTGTCCCCTTCTGCGATCTCTTTTTGTCAGCAGGCAAAGAATTGTTTATTCCTTTATTCTTTCACCTGGCATAGCAGAAGGGTCCTTTAATGGGGTATGCTGTACCTTCATCTTACATGTCAGTTATGTATTTTAAACTGTTCTAAATGTTTTAATATGGCACTTTTAAAAAAAAAAACTCTTGTACTTGTTTAAACTGTATTTTGTTTTAATTGTATAATGTAAGTTGCCTTGGTTCCCATATTGGTAGAAAGGCAAGATAGTAATTAGTTAGTTTAGGATATGGGGTAATTAATTAATTAATTAATTAAACTGTAATGAATTAAATTAATCCAGGTCTTGCTTCACTGAAGCCAGGGCATGTGCAACAAGACAGCTCATGAATCATGACACTGACTCATGAATCATAACACTCTTTGGCCATGGTCCAAATAAAAGAATGGGCCCAAGGCTATATATGCATAGGCTCTGTACTTGGTCTTCTCCCTTCACTGGTGAATCTTTGATGCTGACTTTGCACAAGTATAACAGATATAGAAACACCTTCATATTAGCCCAGTGAGACCTGGCACCAGCTGAGAATGGATGGAGATGGAAACCATCTCACAAACAAAAGTCAAATTTGAAGTCGAAGGCTTCATGGCCGGTATCCATAGTTTTTTGTGGGTTATTTTGGGCTATGTGACCATGTTCTAGAAGAATTTGTTCCTGATGTTTCACCAGCATCTGTGGCTGGCATTGTCAAAGAATCAAATTTTCTTCTCTATAACTGTATGCACTGAAAACTGTCTACATGCCTGGAAAAACTGGAGGAAGCATACTCATGCCCTGAGATTTCAGCCAGATTCCTGAGACCTGGCAACACTATATACATGTCAGCTTATCCCAGCTATGGTGACATGCCTTATACATCTACTTAAGCTATAATAATTACATTTAAATATGAACCTTTACATGCATGTCAATATATCTATATAGTGGCTATGCTTACTAGGAGATTCTAGGAATTGTAATTTTAAAAAGTAATATTTCCAAGATCAGGTATCATAACAAATTGCTATCTGCTCTTTGCTTCAATGCTACCAGTGAAGAAATCCCTCCCAAATGAGGCCACCCATTCTAGTATTCCAATGCAGAATGCAACTGTTGCATCCAAGAGTTTGGAAAAAATACCTTTTTTGAGACTAACAGTGATGCCTCCGGGAGGCATAAACATGCTTTCTGGGACATGCTCCATCTGATGATGTACGTGTGGCGTGCCACCATTTGCACACTGAATTATGCATACATCATCATGGCGGCCCCTGTGTGGGTGGGGATGGGCCATGATGGCGCCACCAACACAATGGAGGGCTCGGGAGCATGGGGATGCTCTGCTCTCCCAAGCCCTAGAATTGGCCTCAGGACAGTGCTTTTTGTTTGTCTGTATCAGGCCTAATACAGCTATATCCTGAAGTCTTCAATTATTCCTCATTGTCTAGACTGAATTTATGTAGATCCTCTGTGGTCATTATTTTTGGTTTAATAATGTTCAGCAGTAAAACTGCCTTTGCACTTTCTTGTTCAACTTTTCTTAGTCATTGTACTAAGTCTGCAATACTTTCCTCTAGTAGTATGGTGTCAGAAAGCCAATGTGGTATAGTGGTTTGAATATTGGACTATGACTCTGGAGATCAGTATCTGCCCCACTCAGACTCAGCCCCACTGGATGACCTCGGGCAAGCACATGATCACAGCCTCAGAGAAAGGCAATGGCAAACCTCCAATCACAAACTTCCTCTGAACAAATCTTGCAAAAAAAAAAAACCATGATAAGGTTGCCTTAGGGTCACCATAAGTTGAAAATGAAGGCACACAACAACAACAATGTATGATGTCATTCGCATAGCTTAAATAGTTGATGTTCTTTCTTCCTATCTTCAGTTTTCCTTCTTTTGAGTCCAAACCTGCTCTTCGTATGACATAAACTAGCGTAAGTAAAAAGTACTTATTTAAAGTAACTTGAGATTTACTTCTGCTGCTTTATATTAGCAATCAGAGCTTGGAAAAGTTATACTTCTGCCCCCAAATCTACAAGGCTCATTTTGTCATCATCTCTGATGATGTTTTCACCTCTCTTTGGGTTATGTGACAGTGGCCACCCCGGCAATCACAACCATCTTTTCCTTCCCCTCCTCCCCCAGATAGCACAAATGGCATGACAGTTCTTAAATAAATTAGATCCCAGTCATGTTTTATGATGTCATGGTGAGTGCAGGCCTGACCCTTCATAATCAGCTTCACAGCACAGTGGGGAGCTTCCTGTTTCAGCCATTCTAACAGCTCAGGGAACTTGCCTACATTGCAGAAAATAACATGAATTACCTCACCTCTGTGTATCGTAAGAATAACTAGAGCACATTATGCCACATGCTTAGTTTTAGATTTGGGAAAGGAGAAAAGAAGAAGAAGGGAAAAAAGAAAGGCCCTCAGTAATGTCTAAACCAGAGTTCACATGAAGCTTGCTCAATGTCAGGCTGTGAAGACAATTCTTCATGGGAGACCTGGATACAGTTCTTGCACACATAAACTACCTAAGTAGATTGGGAACAGAAGAATCTTTGAGATTTTGTCCCAGAGCAGGTAACAACATTATCCATATTTCCGACATTTCAGGCTCAGGGTTTTTATTAACACAAGGAACCACTCCTTGCATGGAAATATCCCAAAGATACTGTAAATTTCATGGCTGTGTTTTTTAATGCAAGTTTGTGAAGCCAGATGGAGTTCATCAGAGACTCTCTTTTGTGTATGAGAGTATTTCTTGCACAAGTCTTGGTTATCATGCAAATATTTAGCTGAGATCCAACATATATACAAGCAGACAGTGTAAACAAATATATCATGATAGTTCCTTTCAGAGCTGGTGAAAAGGCACCCTTGCCCAGCACTTTTCAGTGCTCTTTTCAGTATGCATGATATAAATGTCACGCCAAAGGAGTGGCATAACACCACCCACCTCTCCTTTGCCAACCTTGTTTCCCTTTTAACCCCCCCCCCCCCTCACACACACACACACACACAGTCTTCATGTCTTTTAACCATTTTAACAACCTGTTCAAGCACAATGACCTACATCAGGGAGCAGAAGAAAATCAATCTGTGTTGTACTGCCTACCCATCCAGTCCACTTCTGAGCTTTTGAATGGGTCCTCTGTGAATTGCCTTCCCTGAGCAGACCTAGATCATCCAAGTTCCACTCCAAGACCCAGTCCAAGATATGCCACACTGACAATCTGATCATCTGAGTTACTGGGAAAATTCAGTGGGGGAAATACCTTAATCAGCCAAGGGCCATGTATCATGGCATGCCAATTTAATGCTTATGGATGTTGTATTATGCTTATTAATTTAATTGTTACCTTTTGTATGAAACAAAAATGTAGCTATTTCATTGGTAGATAATTTTTCCAGAGCTTGAAAACGCTGCATGTTTTGCTTGTTTTGGGTTAAAAACCCCAGAATCTTACAATCAGTGCCACCACTATCCATTCTGCTCAGGAAAGTCTAGGAGCTGTAGGCCAACCAAGAACCTTTTTCATGTTCTGCATTTTTGATATTGTTTGGCTTGTGATTTTGATCTTATTGTATTTGTTTTATATGTTGCTGCATATCTTCCAACTGTCCAGATCTGCCAGGAACAGTCTCAATTAATTCTTTGTCAGCTTACTTTTTCAGCTTCTTTTAAAATGTTCCAGTTTCTCTCTCATCCTCCTACTTTCCCTCTTTGTCCTAACCTTATTTCATTTGCTGCAAACTGGGTCCAAAATGCAAAATTAGTTTGCACACTTAACTGGGCAGGAAAGAGAGGTGGAATCTTGGGTGCAAGCAAAAGCAAACTGTTGCAGCCTCTCCTACTTTGTGTGTTCTTCTCCATCAATAATGTTTGCCATCTTGACCACACTCTGATGTTACTTGGCTATATGAATCCTAGTTTTCATCTGTGAAATGTTGGAGAATATGTTATTGTTAGCCACTATGAGCTTCTGTTTGGAAGCAAGGTATGCATATGGAAATGAAAAATAAACCATGGTTGGACACAGCTTTTCATCCAAATCCACCAGCATCAATGAAAATCTTCCCCTTAACTTCAGCTGTCTTTGGATCAGTCCCACAGTTACTATCAGTTCCAATTTTTCCTTGACACTAGTCCAGGAGGAGGAGACTTTTTGTTCAAAATATTTCATTTACTGTTTGAAAACAAGGCCCAAAGGCATTGTGATGTGTATCTCAAATCCTGGCTACAATCAGGAAGAGGAAACTAGTAAAACAAGATATCAAAATTTTAAAACATACTAAAACTAGCTACTCAGTTTTTCAGGGTTTAATAAGTTCCTTAGAAACCCAAAAAATATACAGTATAGGGATGTTTTGTGCAGTGTATTCAAAACAAACCTCTGGATAGGAAAGTAAATAAGAGTTCTTGGCTATGTATCTGTTCCTGTTTGCCCTAGCCAAACTCCCCCAAAGTGTGGGGCTGTTTACATCCCAAAAAAGACCAAACCTTTTTATTTTAAAAAAAAAATGGAGCATATGCTCACCAGTGGCAAATAAACCTCCAGAAAACCAGACAACAAAGAATTGTTACTGTTGTTTTAATTTCAGGTTGTCAGTTTGCCATAAATGTTCAGCACAGACGTATGTGAGCAGATGCACTAGTAAAAGGTTTTTGCAGGCTACAGATTGTACCTGGCTACTCTGGAAGCCTGGACAAAAGAATTCATTCATTCTAATGATGTAGCAAAAATATGTAATTGCCTTTTCAGAACTGAAATTGCACAGAACAGATGCTGTACATGTAACATGTAATGCTCAGAACAGTATGCTGTACATGGAACCAGTCCAAGTACTGTTCTTTTCCTTGCTTGCATTGACCTTCATTTCCCTCTCCTTTCATTTTTTGTCTTCTTTCTTTTGAATTACAGATCATAACGTTGTTAGATAAGGGACTTATCTTTTGGTCAGTCTAGATACGGAACACTAGTGCCCAAGATAGGCACAGCACTTGCACCTAGCCTGGAGCAGCCTTTAAAAACTATTTGGTACTTTCACTGCCAGATTGGTAGGCCTTAGAACCACTGCAATAACCCAAAGAAACATTACTTCAGGGGTACTGTGGAAAATTTTAAATGGCATTTTTCAGACACTAGGCACAAATCAAAGTAAGAATTTAAAATTAACGTTAAACATTATGATAGCACTTTACCTATAATACATTACTTTGGAGGGTAACAATGGGATAACAATGTACCTTTTCACTCTTTAACATAAATGTTGTGCTGTGTTTTGTGGAGTAACAATTAAAATTTATTTCTTAGTTTCTAAACCTTTTAAATGGACCATGGCGGGGTACAGAGTGGTGCATTTTTTTCAATATTTAAAGAAACAACAATAACAATGTAAACCAGAATCCTGCATCACAGTTATGTATGCTTAATTTGGAGTTCTGAATTTGTGACTGTTACATATTCATAATCCCTATGTATGTTTAGGGGTTATGTTAGAACTGTGAAAGTCCCCTTGTCTCTATTTAGAGTGAAGCAGCTGCTGTGATCAACAAGGGTCTGTTGCCTTTGTCAATTGGGAAGCAGTTGGCTGCTGTCCCCCCACACACACACACACACATACATGCACCCACACAAACCAATGTACAAGCAATCTCCAGCACAAGGAGAAATTGCAACAGGGACCCTGCTTTGGCCTGTCACAAAAATGAGGGGATGGAAACAGTGGCCAGCTGCTTCTGGAGCAATAGGGAGACAGACCACCATTGACCACAGTTGCTGCTGCTCAATAACTAGGATTTGGTGACATGGATTATGAATATGTATTTGGTGACCATAGGGATTATGAATATGTAACAGTGCCACCAGAAGTTCCCATTTCATTCCCAATCCGTCCCACAGGAGGTGATTTTCAGGAACAATCAAATGAGACCACTGTTGCTGTTACCATTGCTACCAGGGCAACCCTCCTGGATTTCTTTACAAAGGAGATGATGTAGGAAGGAACCAGCCAAAACAGCACAGTACATCTGAGTACATTTTGTCAGAGGCCACCTTCTACCTATAACCAGCTTAGTAGGAATAGTATGGCTCATGAGCCACATAAAGCCCTAGAGGAACTTCCTGTTGAACGCTGTTCAACAGTAGAATATGCTGCCTTGAAGTATGATGGGGTCTCCTTCTTTGGAGGTTTTTAAACAGAGGCTGGATGGCCACTGGTGTTCCTGTATGACAGGTGGTTGGACTGGATGACCCTTGTGGTATCTTCCAACTCTATGGAGATTACCTGTGGGGTAAGAGTTGGTAAAACACCAGTAAAATGTTTAGGAAGCATATGTGTTTGAAAGCCTGACACACTTCCTAAACATCAAGGAATTGTCCCCTGACCTCCAGCATCCCTGAATTGTTCAGAGAGCAGCTATTTCCCATTAATGGAAAATTTGCGTTAATGGGAAATGGCTGCTCCCCGAACGATTCAGGGATGCCAGATGGGAGGGAATGATTCCCTGATGGAAACGATTCCCTCAGGCTTTCAGACACATGCACTTCATAAACGTTTTACCAGTGTTTTACCAGTGCTTACCTCAAGGTAAGTGCTGGTATGAAAACCTTCAAAGATTCCATGATGCTGTGATTCTGGCCCCTCAGATTACACTTAACCCAAAAGACTCCAAAATCCCCTGCAAAATTTCAGTTTGAAAAAATTCAGGTAAATAAAACAATTGACAATAACAATACCCCCAAGCTGCCCAATTCTTTAAAACAATTGAATATAGTAATAACACCCTCCCACAGCCCCAATAGCAACTGGGAGTGATATGATATATCATAATTTCCCCCTCCAACATTTCACAGATGAAAACCAGATAATCTTGCCAGGCAACCTCAGAGGATAATTGAGATAACCAAAGTTATTTGCAAGGAAGAACACACAGCCTTGGAAAGGCTGTAGCAGTTTTCCTTTGCTTAGGTCTAAAGGGAAAGGAAAGATTCTGTCCCCTCTCCTCTTCTCCCCCGACCCACTTAGTTAATTGCACGCAAACTACTTTTGCACTTTTGCACTTTGGACTTGCTTTGCAGCAACTGAAGTATGGTGAGGACAAAGGGGAAAGCTGAAGATGAGGAGAAAGAAATTGGGACATTTTAAAAGCAATTTTAAAAGTGGGATGACAGAGGATTCATTGGAGCGAAACAGATGGGCAAGAAAAAGTGGCTTAAAGCTGCCAATTCTAAAGCCACATTGAAACTCCACCAACCGCACCACCAGCTCCCAAGGCAGCTGGAGTGCTCATGTCATGACCACATGACATGGCTTCAAGCCTGGAAGAAGTGGAAAAAAGCTGGTTCTTTTTAAAACGGCTTTTCTCTACATAAGGTGCCTAGAGGGCACTTTCCTGCTGGCTTAAAGGCATGTGTCATCTAAATGCCACACTTTAAAGCCAGCCTGAAAGCACCTCTTTTTGCCTGTTTGTTTAGTCGCATTGGCCCGATCTAGACCGCCGCAAAGAGCTGTGATAAAGGCTCTTTGTGGCAATTTTAGGGCTGGGGAGGGTGCAGCATTTAGTCCCTCCCTAGCCCTATAGTGTATGGGCGCCACCATTTTTAAATGGTGGCATCTATACGGACGCACCATGACAATGCCATGACAGTGTCATGACGTGCGCAGCATTTAGAAACGCTGCACACGTCATGACACCATTGTGTCACGGGAGGGCGCCAAGTGCACCCTATCTGCAGCGCAAAAAGGAGCTCCGAAACGGAGCTCCTTTTTGCTCCCGGGTCTTTGCCACGGCCTTTAAATTGCCACGGCAAAGACTCAGGGGGAAAGGGGCTGCAGTGGCAGCCCCTTTCTCCCTTCAGTCCCGCCAAGGGAAGTGGGGTGCAGCGGACGCCCAGAGTGCCTGCTGCACCCTGCTTTGAGGCCGCAGGGAAGTGGCAATTTGGCGCTTCCACATGGGCTCCCGAAGCAGCAGGATGGGGCCGCAGAGGCTGATGGTGCGGCAGCATTGGCCCCATCCCACTGCTTCCTGGGGCGAGTATGGACCACCCTTTTTGGGCGGTCTGGAAAGCCCCATTGTTACTCTACCTGTTACATTGGGCCCTTTGGGGTGTTGTTAGAGTAATAATGATTCTAACAGTACAAAAATGACTGTATCAATATAATTGAGGAAAGCATCTTCTCATTACTCCTTGTTTTAGCTTGATGTGAGCAAATCTATCAGTTAATCATATAACTACTGTATACCTACATGCCAAACATTCCTTCTCAAATGAAGAATAAACCACTAACTTGAACAAAGCACACAGATAAGGCATTTGCATTCAAAATGGAAGCTTTAAATTCAAAAAAGAAGAATAACATCTCAGCTTTTTTCTCACACAGTTCATCACTTCATTTGTCTTCTTTTGCCTTTTCTCATTCACTTTTTTATTTTTATTTTTGCAAAGGGGAAGCTGACAGCCAATGTAAACAGAATATATTTCCCTTATAAGTCTTCTCATTCTTCTCTTTTCTCACTTCCTGGCTATAAAATTTTTTCACTCAGTCACCCATGGCCTCTTGCACTTCTAGCAATCAAGTTCCACTTGCAAATCTGCAGCACAGCTTACTTTACTTTAGCAGCCAGAAAGGAGCATTTTAATTATGAGTGTTATTCCACTCTCTGAATCACTCCCTCTTCTCAAAGGCATTCCTCTCCCTTATCCTAATGGCCATGTTGACTTCCAATCCAGCTGTGTAAGGCCTTCTCAGCACTCCTTAGCTATGTCTTGTTTTCTTTTAATTGTTCACTAAACCTGTGGAAGAACATCTTGCCTGTGGACAGTTTTTGTACATTGCAAAAGGATTAAAGGAATACCATGTGACTGGGCCTAGAATGGATTTGGCTCAAATATCTCACAAAGAGGATGGCTTGTGAATACCTAGCCATGTTAATTATTCATTTTGAGGTCATGAGTTTCTGAAGAACCATGTTCTTTCCCTCTTCCTTTCTCTTCTCAATTAATTGTATGCAAACAACTTTTGCATTTTGAACTTAGTTTGCAGCAAGAGAGGGCTGGAACAGACAGGCAGGAAAAACTAACTCAATCCTGCTTTTTCCAAAAGCAGGTTGAAACCCCACTGCCCATATGGCCCACTCCCAAGGCAGGCTGAATACACATGGACTGGCCACACAGTTTTTAGTCCTGGAGCATGGCTTCGGCCAAGCTTTCCAGTCACTTTCAAGGTTGCGTCATCTAAACATCCTGCCTTCAAAGTGGTTGGAAACCACTTTATTTTGACCATCTGTTTCACCCCAGAGATAAGCTGAGGACAAAGGTTGAAAGTAGGGAGAGGAGAGAGAAACTATGATATTTTAAAAGCAGTTGAACAAGTGGGATGGCAGAGGATTAATCAGGACTGTGGCTACCAAATCAGTATTGTTGGAGGCTATGGGTCTGTTTTTAGCTATACCTAGAGGAAAGAGAATGAAAGCATTGTCTCCCAAATAAGAATGCAATCTTTCAAATTAATTTTTTTTCACTTCTGAAATGTCTAGCATTTCAGTAATTCAAAACTTCACTTTATCATTTACAAATACAGTTTAGAAATTCATCCAAAGAAAAGGGGCATGCAAAAGTACCAAGGGAAGACAAACACAGCAAATATAACAATTGTAATTTGCCATCTGAAGGAAAATTTCATTGGAAATTATCACATTGGGCCAATCCAGTTATGATCCCATTATGAACCCTTTTATCCTGTTACTGTTTAATAATGGGATAATAATGGGATCATAACCTATCTTTTCACACCATAACATAATAATGATATATTCATGAGTTAAAAACAGAAGAATCACATTTTTAACTTACATCACTGGTATAGCTGAAGTGTTAGCAGAATTCTTATTGGAGCAATGCTTCAAATCACAGCTACATCCCTGACTGTACTTACCTTTATCTGTTTTTTGCTAGACCTGTTTTTAATCTTGTTGTGAGCTCTCTCAGCTCTCAACCATAGGAGGAAGATGCAATGTAAGTAGAATGAATATATGAAGTAATATTCACGTGTAATTCCATGAGTGCAAGGCACAGGAAATCAGTGCAGTAAACAACCTGCCAAAACTAGAAAACCCATGTTTAAATCGTTCCATTGGCAGGATGAGTATAGGAAGGAAAATACAAATTCTTCATTCCTAAAAGCCCAGAAACACATAGTCCATTCACACTAAACAATTATAGCACTACATTCCACTTACCTACCATGGAGACATCCAATGCTAACAGGGGACAGAGAAAATCCTAACAGGGGACAGAAAAAAGGCAGAATTACTCAACACCTTCTTTGCTTCAGTCTTCTCAGAAAGAGCAAAGGGTGCTCAACCTAAGGATAATGGAGCAGAATACAGAATAGGGGAATTTCGGCACAGAATAAGTAAAGAGATAGTACAGGAATACCTGGTTAACCTAAATGAATATAAATCTCCAGGACCAGATGAACTACATACTAGAGTATTAAAAGAAAGGGCAAATGTAATATCGGAACCACTGGCAATAATCTTTGAGAAATCCTGGAGAACAGGAGAAGTCCCAGCAGACTGGAGGAGGGCAAACATTGTCCCCATCTTCAAAAGGGGGGAAAAAGAGGATCCCAACAATTATCATCCAGTTAGTCTGACATCAATTCCAGGAAAGATTCTAGAGCAGATCATTAAGCAGAGAGTCTGTGAACATTTAGAGGCCAATGACATAATCACAAAAAGTCAACATGGGTTTCAGAGAAACAAGTCATGTCAGACAAATCTGATCTCTCTCTCTCTCTCTCTCTCTCTCTTTTGGATAAAATTACCAGCTTGGTAGATGAAGAGAATTCTGCGGATATAGTATACCTCGAATTCAGTAAGGCCTTTGACAAAGTTCTCCATGACATTCTTGCAAACAAGCATGCAAAATGTGAGATAGACAAGTTAACTGTTACATGGATTTGTAATTGGTTGACCGGCCAAACTCAAAGGGTGCTCAACAATGGTTCCTTTTCATCCTGGAAAGAAGTGACCAGTGGGGTGCCACAGGGTTCTGTCCTGGGTCCAGTGCTATTCAACATCTTTATTAATGACTTGGATGACAGAATTGGGGACATACTTATCAAATTTGCAGATGACACTAAACTAGGAGGAGTAGCTAATACCCCAGAGGACAGGATCAAAATTCAAAATGACCTGAATAGACTAGAAAGCTGGGCCAATGCTAACAAGATGAAATTCAATGCAGAGAAATGTAAGGTACGGCACTTAGGGAGGAAAAATGAAATGCACAGATATAAAATGGGGGACACCTGGCTGAATGAGACCACATGTGAAAGGGATCTAGGAGTCCAAGTAGACCATAAGCTGAACATGAGTCAACAGTGCGATGCAGCAGCTAAAAGGCCAATGCAATTTTAGGCTGCATCAATAGAAGTATAGTTTCTAGATCAGGGGAAGTAATAGTGCCACTCTATTCTGCTTTGGTCAGGCCCCACCTGGAATACTGTGTCCAGTTCTGGGCACCACAATTCAAAAAAGATGTGGAGAAACTGGAGCATGTCCAAAGGAGGGCAACTAAGATGGTGAAGGGTCTGGAAACCATGCCCTATGAGGAACGCCTTAGGAAACTGGGGGTGTTTAGCCTGGAGAAGAGAAGGTTAAGAGGTGATATGATAGCCCTGTTTAAATATTTGAAGGGATGTCATATTGAGGAGGGAGCAAGCTTGTTTTCTGCTGCTCCAGAGACTAAGTTGCGGAACAAGGGATACAAATTGCAGGAAAAGAGATTCCACCTCAATATTAGGAGGAACTTCCTGACAGTAAGGGCTGTTTGACAGTGGAACACACTCCCTCGGAGAGTGGTGGAGTCTCCTTCCTTAGAGGTCTTTAAGCAGAGGCTGGATGGCCATCTGTCGGGGATGCTTTGATTTGGAGTTCCAGCATGGCAGGGGGTTGGACTGGATGGCCCTCGTGGTCTCTTCCAACTCTATGATTCTATGATTCTATGATCAATGGAACCCTGGGATTTGCACTGAGAGGGGCAACTAAAATTCAACCAGAGAGCTCTAGTGACGCCCCCAAACTGCCAACTCCAGGATTCAGCAGGACTCTTTAACATGACAGTTAAAGAGGAATAATAACACTAGAATTCTGGAGTATGAATGTTGTGGTGTGTGTTTCTGTGCCTTCAAGTCACTTATTGACTTATGGCAACCCCATATATGTCATGGGGGGAGGGGGGAGTCAAAGAACACTCAGGGCTAATTTTGCCAATTCCTTTCTCTAGAGCAGGGATTCCCAACCTGTGTCCCAAGGAGCCCATAGGGTTCTGCATGCACTTCCCAGGTGCTCCATAGTCGCTCCAAGAAAATGAAAGAAATAAAAAATTGAATGAAATTAAAGAATAAGAATATATTCATATATATACTCCTAAACAAGATTATCATGTAAGATACAGAGCAGGCCTCTTAGGGGCTCCACCATAGAAATAAGGGCTCTGCAAGTCAAAAAGGTTGGAACCCCTGGCCCAGAGAATCTGGTATTTGTTGGTGATCTCCCATCCAAGTACTAACTAGACTTCATCCTGCTTAGCTTCCAAGATCAGACCAGATCTGGTGTCTCTTTTTAGCCCAATTTAGCATGGGTGGACCCACCATAAAACATTGATAAGTTTTTCTTCCATTGGGAAGAGTAGGCAGTGACTGGCTCCAAGGTAAGAGCCAAAGCTTGAAGACCTCCTTGGTCCTGGTCCAGCTCAGGCCACACTGCACTTTCTATCATTAAACAGGATGAGATACCTTTTGCAGTGGGGAGGGGTGAGCAGTGGTGCTGTGGGTGGACACTGCCTAAACCCTTGTGCTAGAATCTACTAATAGTCCAGTTTGCTTTTATACATGGTATTGGGAGAAGTATCATCTTGTCCTTAGGAAAGAGCAAACATCATGGACTGGAGTCGAAGGCTTTCATGGCCAGAATCCATAGATTTTTGTGGGGCTTTTGGGCTATGTGGCCATGTTCTAGAAGAGTTTCTTCCTGACATTTCACCAGCATCTGTGGCTGGCATCTTCAGAGAAAGATACCAGCTACAGATGTTGGCGAAACTTCAGGAAGAAACTCTTCTAGAACATGGCCACATAGCACAAAAACTCCACAAAAAAACTATCATGGACTGGCCTTGCTAAGGTACTATACTGATAAGGCATTAAAACCCATATATCTGCATGCAATATCCCTCTAAATCAGCATTTAGGAAATGTCATGTTTCTTTAGACAAATTTGGAAGAGCCCTAAGTTGTACATGAGTTGGCAAACATCATACAAATCTCTGGGAGACACAGAATGTTGGTGAAGCATTCTGCAAATCAGTGTTGGTGCATTTTGGCACAGGGGCATTATCTTGTTGCCATATAGTAGACTTCATTCACTACAGCTACCATGGCAATAAATCCAGCCAACATATTTTAAGATGAGGCATTTACCTGACTGTTGATGTGTGTTTTTATTTAAAGCCTGATGCTCAATGTGCCGTCTGTCTTTTAAATGATCTGCATAGCATGTCATCACTGAGAGAAATCTGGCATTCCTACAAGGTCAATCTGCAAGATGCAAACTTCCCATAATTCAAATGGGATTTGGATCTAGAGTTCTGTCATTGAACCATTATGCAAAGTGAAGCTCAAGCTGTGCATTTTAGATTGAGGTCCAAACTTGTTCAAAGCACGTGGCATGTTTTGCTCTCATGTTTTGTTATGCTTCCCCCTCTGCATAATCCTTCCCCTCTCCTTTCTGTCAGCACTGAGCAGAAATAGCAGTGCAAATTGTGTTGGGCTCATGCCTCTCCTCAAACTCTTTTATTCAGAGTGTCTTGAGATTTGTTTCCCCACATCTCCTTTCTAATGAGCTTCAGCTGGCCACATCACAGCTCAAAAAGTAGTGTGTGATATTTTAGGCTAATAATAGGCAATTACATTTCATGAAGCTCTTAAAAATCATGACAGCAAGAGCAAAAAGTTCAGGAGTCTGGTTCTCTTCCCAATAAGGATGGAAAGAATATTCAAAAATATTCAAAAATTGTTTTTTAAAAAACATGTTTTTGAACCCTGATGAAAATCACAGAATCTTAGTATCCTAGAGTTGTAAGACACCACAAGGGTCATCCAGTCCAACCGCTTGCCATGAAGAAACTCACAATGAAAGCACCTCTGACAGATGACCATCCAGCCTCTGTTTAAAGGCCTCCAAAGAAGGAGACTCTACCGCATTCCCAGGGAGCGTGTTCCACTGTCAAACAGCTCTTACTGTCAGGAAATTCTCCCTAATGGTTAGGTGGAATCTCTTTTCCTGTAGCTTGAATCAATTGCTCTGGGCCATGTTCTTTGGGACCTAACTGACTAAGAGCATGTTCAGACAGTAAAAATAATCCAGGATGAATCCAGGAGGCAGCATTTTCCACTGTTGAACAGCTCTTACCATCAAGGAGGTCCTTCCTAATATTGAGGTGAAATCATATTTCTTGTAGCTTGAATCCATTGCTCCATGTCGTAGTCTTTGGAGCAGCAGAAAACAAACTCACTCCATCCTCAATGTGACATCCCTTCAAATATTTAAACCTGGCTATCATGTCACCTCTTAACCTTTTTGTTTTTCTCCAGACTAAACATCCCCAGCTCCCTAAGCCACTCCTTATAGGCCATGGTATCCATACCTTTCATCATGTTGGTCATCCTCCTTTGGACATGCTCCAGAGAAGAATCCTGTAATGATGAGAATCTTCTTGGGTTAGGACTTATTCTACATAAAATTAATATGGTTGTTTTCCATAGAAAACAACATATTCTGCTCAGGAAACTGCATTTTATGCACAAAAATAATATTTCTGCATATAAATATGATACATAAATTTTATTTCCTGTGCAGAAATTTTCTGTCATTTTCTGTGTAAAACAATCATGTCAAAATTTTGCATACAAAAATCCCCAAAATTGCAATTAGGCTTCGAAAACTTTGTAGTTTTTGAAAATGTTCATGCAGTGAGAGGAATATTGTTAAAATGAATTGTTGCTTCCTTCAAGAAAAAAAAACTTATTGTAGAATTACATCCCTACCTCTCAGATTGTTACCTTTAGACCAAGAACGGAGCAATGTTCTGTATGACTTTGCTCAAAGACCCAAAGGCAATTTCTAGTCTACAATTTTCCCAGCCACTGACTGCCCTAAAAAGTAGAGAATAATTTAGGAAGATCAAATCATATGTATTAGAGGTCTTTAATTTAAGTGGCATCTCCAGTTTTACAGACAGAGGCAGCCTGGGGACTGAGTGATGGGGCACTACCCCCACCCATGTCAGAACATGGCCTATCATTATGTAGATGGAGACTTGTACCTCAGGTGGAAAAATTGGAACAATTCATACCAAATAAGACCTAATAATGGCTCATACAAATGTTAGAAACATTCTAGAATATTTCACACAATGCTGATGCCAATAGCCTGTAGAGAGATACCAAGTAAACTGAGATAAATAACAAAAAATGCAGACCAGAAAGAATTAGAACAACTCATGATGGCAAAATCTTTGCATGATGATGAGTTGACCACCCAGGACCTTGTGGAGTTGTTTGGTTGATCTTCTTCAGCATAATGATTTTCGATGTCCAACAATAGTGCATAAACTCACCATGTAATCATATCAACCTGGTATGTGTGTTGTTTCTTTCTGTGTCACCTTTCAATATGTTGAGACTGGATGACTGTTTGTAATCTGTGATATGAGCTGCTGGAATTCTATTCAGGCCTACTTTTTTTCTTTTTCTTTTTTTTAATTACTTACCTTATTTTCCTTGTTATTTAAACAGGCCATAGGTCTTGACATTATCTGAAATATTATGCATTATTTCTGTCATTTGTCTGAGGCATGCTTATTTATTTTTATGGTCTTCAATACAAGAATGGACTACTCCTCTTGTACTGAATGAGGCTGCATTCACATTGCAGAAATAATACAGTTTGACACGACTCCATGCTAGAGACATGTTGAGACTGTAATTCTGTGAGACATTTAGCCTTCTCAGTGAGCTCTGGTGCTACAACAAACTACAATCCCCAGAATTCAATAACATGAAGCCATGACAGTTAATGTGGTGTCATACTGGATGCCCAACTCATATTATCACTGTGCCACTGCAGGTGCACTCCTGACTGCCATAGCTGCTTGGCTATATCACCTATTTTTCTGCTTACTTCCCACCTTGCAAACTCCTCTTGCCTGAAAAAGCCAATTCTCTTTTGTTATTCACCCTTCCTCCAATTATTATTATTATTATTATTATTATCATTATTATTATTATTATTTCTTACCCACCCCTATTATTACACATATTAAAACCCATAGTGCTGGCCACAGCATAGGGTAACATCAAGGTGTAGGGGGTCAGGGAATAGGCTGGAAGATTTTAGGAGCTGGGAGGATTATACAATTTCTGGGAAGGCCTGCCGGAAGAGATGTGTCTTTAAAGCTGTTTTGATATGGTCTAATGTTGTAATAAGACCCAACTCGTCCGGCAGGCCATTCCATAGCCTGGGAGTAGAAGCTGAAAAGGCCCTATGGGAGGTCTGCGACAGCCTGGTCTTCATAGGCTGTAGCAAATTTCTCCCAGAGGACAGGAGCATGCCGGGGGGGGGGGATCATATGGGAAGAGGCGGTCCCTAAGATAAGATGGACCCAAGCCATGTAGGGCTTTAAAGGTTAAAACCAACACCTTGTACTGCTCCCGGAAGCTGATCAGCAGCCAGTGGAAAGCTTTAAGCACAGGCGTTATGTGCTCTCTCCTAGATGTTCCGCTAACAATCCTGGCTGCCATATTGTGAGAGAGAAAAGTATGGAAAGTACACTGACTGTGTTGGTCTATGTTGAAACCAATATGTAAGTATCAGACTGACATATGAAGCAAAAAAATGTGGGCAGAAGTAGACAGAGGCCTGAAGTTTATTGGTTAGCCCCACCTAGAATACACCCATTGAATAAACTGTTAAATACTGAGCCAACATGTAGGCAAATCCCATTGATTTAATAGGCCTATTCTAGTATATTATTGATAGTTGCTGGGCAAGGCTGATGGGAGCTGTTGGCCAAAACATTTGGGGCCCTTTCACACTATACAATTACAGCACTGCAACTCCCCTTTAACTGCCATGGTTCTACCTTTTGAAATCCTGGGACCTGCAGTTTAGAGAAGGGTACTTAGAATTCTCAGCTAGAGAGCTCTGGTGACTTCTCCAGCTACAAATCCTGAGATTCCATAAGTTGTTGCTGTGGGAGTTAAAGTGGAAAGATAGCTCTATAACTGTGTCATGTGAAAGGGCCCCTGAAAGATCAAAGGTTCCCAACCCAAGTTATAACCCATAAATGAATTTTCTCATGGATGCCATCATTTTCTCCAGCATTGTCTATTTTTTACTTCTTTGTATACGCTTTCACTTCATTCATTGTTTGAAAAATAATGCTTGATTTTATCTGGCAAATATTTTAGTGAAATTAACACACACAGTTTTCCAAAAGCTAACAAACATAACCCATATGCCTTTCTGATCGATTGTGTATGAAATCTTATGTTTCTGCAAGCTTGTTCCTAAACTCAGGCATAATAAAAGAAGAGGTATGCTAAATGATGCTGCAATTCTTTCCCAGAACTAAGCCCCGTGATATGCATTTGCAACAAGAGAGTAGTTACATTGTGTTGTTAATGGAACAAGTCTGCTTTCCATTTAGTCCAGTGGGAAAAGCATAGTACTGGCACTGAACAAAACAAAGTGTGGAAAGTCTAGCCCTTTCCATAGTCTCTTGCCATTCGGATGTTTGTGTTTAAGTGAACAAATTTATGATCTGCTGAGGATTCCTTTGAGCACAGGCATATTCCAGCTATATACTAAGCCCCAGAAATATACTTATTGTGGGAAACAGATTCATAGAGTTGGAAGTGACCTTGGGCTACAGATGCTTGAGAAATTTTGTATAGTTCATATTTTTAAGGAGCTCCCACAACATGGCCATTTCCATATTTCCAGAGAGTGGGGAGATAAGTAGGGATGTGTCTAGTAAGGAAAGAGCAGGATATGTCCTGGCTTATCCCCCTGCTCTTCAGCAATATGGAAATGCTGGCGTTTGGGGGGCTGAACAACTTTTTGTTGTTGCATTGTTGGACGAAAATTCTGACATGCACAATGTGAACTATGATAGTTTGAGTCAGGCTTACAAAACTCTACCACAGAGGTGGTGCATGCTTCAAAAATTCAATTTCTAGCATTCAAAGATGAAGGATGCTAGAGGATTTATTGGGTCTGAACTGGATGCAAATTGTTCTGTTTTGCACATCCTAGACTAATGTCCACATTGGTACCCAATTATTCTTCCAATTCTACACTTCCATGATGCAGCTTTCACCATTACAGAGTATTATTATTATTATTATTATTATTATTATTATTATTATTTGTATCCCACCCAATCAACCAGGAATCTGGACAGCTAACAACAGTAGAAGTACAGTAAAAAATACAATAAAAAAACAAATTAATCCCCTCCCAGCCCACAGCCATATAAAGCAGATAAGACAATAAACAATATCAATACAGTGGCAATCAAGGAAAACACAAGAATATTACAAATCAAACAAGATACATGGAAAATCCTTTCCTCAACCCCTTCGCACAAGTCCACATGAAAACAATATTAAGCAAATTAAATATAAATATAACATAATACCTGACCAAAAAATAAAAAATAAAAATAACATTTAAAATGTGTAAAAAAACATAATCCATGTAACATGTAAAAAACTACAGTTTATCACAGTTAATAAGAGATCAAAGTTCAAAGGAGGTAAAAACAGTTTCCACGACTGCCTGCCAGGCCAACCCCCCAGGAGCCGACACAGCTGCCTCCTCTCCTCTCCTCCTCTGAGAGCACAGGACTAGTGGAGTGGGTGGGGGGAAGGCACAAGCAAAGGTTTTGAGGCCTCTGCCAGGCCGACAAAGCTGCCTCCTCTCCTCTCCTCCTCTGCGAGCGAGGGACCGGTGGGATGAGTACTGAGTTGATAGAAAATACATATCCTTTGATAAAAACTGAGGGAAGGTGTCCAATCTCTCTGTAGAAATATAAAGAAAAGGTATCTTTTGGACAATTCCAAAACGAACCTTGGTGGTGTAGTGGTTAAATGCCTCTGTTTCAGCCACTAATAAAATACAAGTTTAGGAGTTCACTTTCAGCCAGGGGCTCAGGGTCGACTCAGCCTTGCATCCTTCCAAGGTCTCTAAAATGAGTACCCAACTTGTTGGGGGCAATTAGCTTACAACTTAGAGACTGCTTAATGCTGTATGAAGCAGTATATAAATGAAGCTGCAGCTGCTATTGTTAAAATTCTTGCCTGAGACAAGCCATCTATTCAATGTTCTGCCCAACAACATCTCTGAAAAAGATAGTAATGTTATTACTCTTCTATTTCATCCAATTGAATTTGGGAGTTGGCTTCTCATATGATTGTCTCTGCAAAATACGCTAGAACAGTGTTCCACAAAAGCTCTAGAACTGCAACACTACCCCTTATTTCACCTTTGACTAACAGGAAATTTACCAGTCCATGGTCCCTGACTGACACAAGAACCATTGCCCTTTGAGCAAAATCCATGTAATCCCATGATACATTTCTGGCTCTTTGGTGTCCTTTGGAGTCACTAGAGTCTAATGCTTACTGAGTCGATAAAACTAGGAAGCTGTGCAGACTAGCATGAAAAGCTGGCCTGGGGGTGGAGTCGGGGCTTAGTGTCCATATAATGCATGCCACACTCCTGCCCCCAGGTCAGCGTGATACTTCACACTGCACCACAGGGTCACAATGCTCCTCTGGTGCTGCATCCACATGATGCAGTGCTGAAGGAACAGTGTAAAGAGCTATCATTCCCTTTGCAGCGGCTTATTTTTGCACCCTGAAAAAGCCAAATTGGGGCTGAGGCATGTAGTTGACGTGGTTCTGATCTGACTGTAAAAGGGGCGGCTGGAGGCTGCCCTTCAGGAGCTGTCTGCACAGCCCCTATGTGTATCTAATGCTCATTGAAATAATGAGACTGCAGATAAGGCCTCTCCTGCAGGAATCCTCATCCATCTAAAACGGGGGTAAGGATTGTGTAACCCTACTCCCAAACCCAAATTCAGATTCTACAAATTCAGCTGAATAAATGTGATTTTTATCTCCTCCTCAAAATGGCTCCAGTGGCACAATTTTGTATTTCAATGCTTAGAGAGAGATACCTTGAAATAGCATAAAATCATATGTCCACTCACCCACCTACCCACATATATGGTTTCAAAGTGATAACCAGTTTGCTGAGCATCTTTTGCATTTACCTAAAATGGCCACAGTGCATCCTATGAAAGATCTATGATCCTTCAATCATCCATGCATGCAAACCTAAAAATAAAACAAAAACCATTGAAATCTTGCAGACTTACTTGGTAAAAGTAATTCTTTCCCCCTTACTCAGTCATTCCTTCCCCTTACTCAGTATAGCATTAGCCCATTGCTATTAACACTGCAAGCATTTTTTTTAAAATTATTACTATAGATACAGATATTTTGCTGGTGTAATCACACAATGGGACTTTCCTCTCCTTTCCACCCCATAGTGCTTTCTTTCCAAAACTTGCTCCAGATGAAATTTGGAGAGCATGCAAGAGGGTGCAGGGGAAGTGTTAATTCTACCCTCTGATGGAAACCATTCCTTCCTTCACTGGGAGGGGTTGACTGAATGTCACCCATTGTATCTATGATCAAATGGTATTCATTCTAGCTACCCACAGGCACAGTGTGAGACTATTGACATGGCTACATGTGGGTTCATTTTAAAATTGTGGTAACCTCACACTTGCACAGTTGCAGATTGTGTGGGCAGGAGCAGAGAAGTATCTTTCTCAGGGATCAACTGGAGGCTCTTCCAAGTTGATCTAAAGAGCATGAGTTGGGCTTGGTAGAGTTTTGCTGGTTACTGATGCCTCTGTATTCCCTTGTTCCATTCTTTGGAGGGGCTACTTGTAGCAGTTATTTGAATCTCCGCTAGAACTCTTCCAAATATTTTTTTAAAAAACTGGGGCATGATTGGCCAAGATAGTTCTTAGGCCTGCTTTTTCTCCTCTTTGATTTTTTTTTTTATTTTTTGATTTTTTTAATAGAGTTTTAGTCCAAAAGTGCAATTTTCCTGATACACTAAAACAATCTTACTAAAAATAACGATAAAAGGGGAAGGAAACATACTTTCTGATATGTCTCAGAATTAAAAAGAAAACTACTTGAAGGTAAGAATAAATTGTTGCAGCAGGTGCTAGTGTAACCCCTATGAATTACTGATCTGGACAAATGAATGAATGGAGAAACCTTAAGAAGGGGCTATAATTATTAGCTGAATTAAGACAGAGATGGAAAGTTGGAGCTGTAGAGGTGCTGAAACTGCCATGCCTAAGGAGTAGGGGTTTTTGTCTTGAAAAAGATGTTATCTTTCATTTATGAATTTAGGAAGAAACATTTAGGAGGATATCTTCTTTATAGTACAATTTCTATATTGCATTTACATCTGTTTTGTATTTTTTGTTATTTTATGCTTTAAAGTTGTGTCCAAATGTTGCAATAGTTCTGAGAAGTACAGACAGAAAAGTCCTGCAATCAAGTCCGGTATTGGCATCTCATTGGAAGAATAGAACCTTTGAAACAGTGTTTATGTGTTAAAATTAACATATCAATTCCATGAAAAGGTAAAAAAAATTCAGTTTCAACAGGCTTTTGAGGACTGATTATTTAGGCAGGATAGGCCTTGTACAATCTGCTGGATTTTCTCTCTTTTATTTTCTTGTGCTCTTTTATTTTTTATGGTTTATGTTTTTAATTTGCTTTCATTTTTTTTAGTTAATCACTTTTTAACATTTCATTTTGTGATTTTTTTTCAACTATATATATTTTAATCTGTTGTAAACCACCTTAAGTCCTGAACTGGGGGAAAACAAATGATGATGATGATGATGATGATAGCAACAACAACAAAAACAATAATCACTAAAATCCTAAATAACCTGCTACAATGCATAATTTTAAATCTACCTAAGAATTAGGAGACAGTGTGGCATAGTGGTTTGAGTTTTGGACTACAGTTCTGGAGACCTGGGTTTGATTTCTAGCTCAGCCATGAAACCAACAGGGTGACATTTGGCAGGTCACATGCTCTCAGCCTCAGGGAAAGGCAATGGCAAAACTCCTCTGAACAAACCTTCACAAGAAAACCCTATGATAGGATTGCTTTAGGGTCACCATAAGTCAGAAACTACTTGAAGGCACACAACACCAACAACAGCAAGGTATGTAGCTTTTATTGAAGATGCATAATGGGACACCAGCAAGAGTGCCCAATGTGCACTGGTGACAAATGCACATCAGAATTGATGTGATGTGCATTGGCACTGATGCACCCTGGGTTCCATTGTGCATTGGGCACCAATGCATAGCACTTTGCTGGCTCTGCTACATAGAAATGTACCAGCAGCCATCTACTGGTTATAGACATTAAATGTGCAATTCTAATTCTGGTATACCTAAGTCCACTTACAAAGACTTATAACATCCCTTGATTGCTTTAAATTCTAATTCTGGTATACCTAAGTCCACTTACAAAGTCTTATAACATCCCTTGATTGCTTTTAAAAAGCTTTAAAGACGCATCTCTTCCGGCAGGCCTTCCCTGAAATCTCCAGATCCCGGCTCCAAAAATTGAGAACTACTAATGAAATCTGACCCAGCTTGCTGCTATTCCTTTCCTCACCTAAGATCTGCCGAGGATGTATAATGTTTTTAATCTGTTAGTGTTTTTAATTCATTGTTGATTTAATTTATTTTTAAGGGGCGGGTGGTTGGAAATGGGTTGTGATGTATTTTTAACTTCATATATTTTAATCTTGTTGTACCCCGCTCCGATTGTGTCCTACAGAGGAGCGGGTTAGAAATAAAGATTATTATTATTATTATTATTATTATTATTATTGCTTAAGTCCCCACCAGGATCCCAGCCAATAACAATAACATTAATAATTTGTTATATTGTTTCTAAAATATATATTGGGGCTTGATTGTGATTCTGTTTGGAAGATTCAGTTATATAGAATGCAGAAATAGGTACACCAATCTGCCAAAAAGTGGTCTGAAACAAGAGCAACATTATTTGGATTTTTAAAAAAATCCAAGAACCAAAGCAACAAATCCTAATCCTTCCAAGACATTTACCCCATCTGGGGGAACCATATGAATCTGTTTTTCTGTGTAACATGTTTAACATCAATACTTACATGGGTATTTTTCCATGGAGGAAAATATTATAGTAGACTGATGCCCTAAGGTATAATTCAAATTTACTGCAAATATTCCATGTCTAACAAGGTACATTACTAACAGTACAATTCAATGTAGGCTTACTCGGCTCATTCAGTCAGAATGACTCTCAAGTAAGCATTTATGAGACTGTAGCCCAAAATTCTTACACTCTTACACCACATATACTTTTTCTTCAAATATTTAAGTACATTGAGATATCTGCATTTAAAATAAATCACATTTTAGTAATCCTAACACATGGAACCTATCACCAAAACATGTTTTTATATGACCAGTGCTTAGTCACAATGACTGACAAGAAAAGAAGTAAGAGAAATGCAATTAAAGGCAATGGCAAAGGCAAGAACATAGTTCAGTTGGAAGCAACAGTAATTTGTTATATCTGCAACTTACTTTTATTTTGAAAAATATAAAGTGTAAGTTGAAAAATTGTTTTACTATTGAACCAGTACATTTTGATACATAATTTTCACCAAATATAGAACTTTTAGTTGAATTTTGGCATTCAGGTGCACATTTATGCCAGTCCTAGCCAAAATCTGTGAATGTCTAAAAGTTTAGAGGTGTATCAATGAATGCTGACTAGCTAAGCCTAAAATATTAAACTCTGCATATCTGGAATTAAGCTCCACTGAACATCTGAGTGTAATGAAAGAACTTCAGTGTGTGTTTGTGTCTTCAAGTTCAGTTCCTTCCCCTAACTATGTGGTTATCAATATTTGGTTTTCCTATAAATGGAACAATGTGTGTTTTAACACAATAAAAAAATTGCAAAATTAATCAAAAGTTATCAAAATTTATTAAAGCCATCATGGTGTAGCAATTTGAGCATTGGACTATGA
The DNA here is from genome assembly GCA_034509955.1 of Urosaurus nigricauda. Classification (NCBI taxonomy): domain Eukaryota; kingdom Metazoa; phylum Chordata; class Lepidosauria; order Squamata; family Phrynosomatidae; genus Urosaurus; species Urosaurus nigricauda. Next base: position 349,408,104 of record JAOEGL010000001.1, on the reverse strand, counting down.
CTCTGGAGACCAGGGTTCATATCCCCGCTCAGTTACAGAAACCCACTGGATGACTTTGGGCAAGTCACAGTCTCTCAGCCTCAAAGGAAGGCAAAAACAAAGATTTTTTTTCCCTCAAAAAAATTATAGGTTCACATTAGGGACACCATAAGTCTGAAATTACTTTAAGGCACACAATAACAAGAATCCTAATTTACAAGGAATGAAACTAGTTTGGGGAATTTGCTGTAGCCCCTGGCCCCTATGATTTCCCCAAACATGGGAAATGCAACTGCATAACTTGTGGCAGTTTTGATGTGTGTGTGTGTGTGTGTGTGTGTGTGTGTGTTTCAATAATTAAACATAAATTCCAGAAATCATACCAAATATTCAAGGATAACGGGGTCTGTAGTTGAAAGCACCTGGAGGACACCAGGCTGCCTGTATAGAAAGGAATAGGCAAATAACACTGGCAGCTCAAGAGCCAAGTGGGGGAAGTCATCTCACCCTTGGGGAACTATGAGCACCCAGATGGATAGAATCATAGAACTGTAGAGTTGGAAGAAACCACAAGGGCCATCCACTCCAACCCCCTGCCATGCAGGAACTCTCCATCAAAGCATCCCCAACAGATGGCCATCCAGCCTCTGCTTAAAGAACTCCAAGGAAGGAGACTCCATTACGCTCTGAGGGAGTGTGTTCCACTGTCGAACAGCCCTTACTGTCAGGAAGTTCCTCCTAATGTCTAAGTGGAATCTCTTTTCCTGGAGCAATGGATAGATGGATTGAGGAACATACAAGTAGCTGTGCAGAAAATTGAGCCTTTTTCCATTTTCCAGATTGTTTTAGGGTACTGATTTTTTTCAGAACAAGTCCTGTTCCATCCCCAAAATGATATTATTTTGACAGTCTCACAGCATAAGACCTTATTGTGCACACGCATGCATGCCTTTTGTTTATATAATCCTTCCTAATGGCAACAAGGTGTTTACTGTTCAACAGAACACATTGGATTTTAATGGCCAACAGTAAAACTGTCTGATAAAAGTTTGATTTAGTTGACAAAAGCAAGCTCCCATTTAGGGCAAATAAATCCAGGGCACTGCAGACAGCTGTTTGGAGCCCATAATCCTTGGAGCTCTCACAGCAGAGTAGCTCTCTGGCCCTCCTGAATGGCAACAGAGAAGGGCCTCAGCTGTTGAGGATGTGCTCTATTTCAACGGTAATCTAAAGGATCGGACTGCATGACTTCTATTTGATGGCCATGAAGCAAGCCAGCCTTCCTCCTCTAGACAGATGTGCTACAGACAGCTGACACTGCCGCTTGTGTTCTGCAGACTTTTTGACTAAACCTGTTTTCCAGTCCATTGATACTGGAGGGAACGCTTAAGGGGCTTACTCCTCTACCCCCACTTCATTCTTACAGTTCAGAATCCCAAAGGAATATCATTGTACACGATTAAGAGGGAGCTAGCAAAAAGGCTCCAAGTGAGAGGAAAGTTCAGATTTCAGAGAAATGGCTCTAACAGCCTTTCCCACCTAAAAGAAAACTCCTGCTGCATTTTTTTTCCCTGAGGTCAGAAGAAAGCCATTTTGATTTCTGGAGTGACTCTATTACAGAGCCATTTGCCAAAATAAAATAATTTGAAGTGCACGTGCACACACAAACACAAACAAACAAACACAGACACACATTAAAAAACAACTATATGGTGAAGGGCAAGTAACAAGAAGACTTTTAAATCATTAATTCAAAACCAAAGGAGACACATCTAATTAAAAAGTGCCCAATTCTTCCTTGAAATGGAGAAATTCTTGCTCAACTGAAATAAATTAGGATTCTTGGGAAACCCCCTATTCTCTTAAAAATTACTATATTGTAATTTGAGCCAAAGTACATGGGGACCAAGGTTCAATTCCCAGCTCAGCCATGGAAACTCACTGGCTGACCTTGGGCAAGGCATAGTCTCTCAGCCTCAGAACAAACCTTCTCTGAACAAATCTTACCAAGGAAACCTGCTGAGTTGACTTTTGCACTTTGAACTCAGTTTTCAGGAATTGAGATAAGCTGAGAACAAAGCAAGAAAGCAAGAGGGGGAGAGAGAAATGGGGGCTTTTAAAAAACAGCTGGAAAAGTGGGACAATGTAGGATTGATCAGGACTGTCTCTAACATATAGACCCATATTTCAGCTTATAGTTGGGGATATGCAAATTGGGCAACCTAACAGGGATGACCTAGTCAATGGGGTGCAAGTGGTTGGATCCTTAGGGGGAAGTGACCATGTTCTCCTGGAGTTTGTTATACAGCGGAAAGGGGAAGCCAGGCATAGTCAGACACGCATTCTAGACTTTAGGAGAGCTGATTTCAATAAACTTAGAGAAATACTGGGGGAGATCCCATGGTCAAGAAAACTAAAAGAGAAGGGAGTTCAAGACGGATGGGAGTTTCTCAAAAAGGAGATACTGAAGGCGCAATTTCAAACAGTTCCAATGAGGAAGAAAAATGGGAGGTGTCTCAAGAAGCCAGGATGGATGACTAAGGAACTTTCAACTGAGATAAGCCTTAAACAGAACATGTATAAGAAATGGAAAAATGGGGAAATCACGAAAGAGGAATTCAAACAAATAGCCAGCACATGTAGGGGTAAAGTCAGAAAAGCTAAAGCACAGAATGAACTCAGGCTGGCTAGAGAGGTTAAGAACAACAAAAAGGGCTTTTTTGGGTATGTCCGAAGCAAAAGGAAGAAGAAGGAAACAGTAGGGCCACTGCGTGCAGAAGATGGCAAAATGCTCAAAGATGACAAAGAAAAGGCAGAATTACTCAACACCTTCTTTGCTTCAGTCTTCTCAGAAAAGGCAAAGGGTGGTCAACCTAAGGATAATGGAGCAGAAGACAGAATAGGGGAATCTCAGCACAGAATAAGTAAAGAGATAGTACAGGAATACCTGGTTAACCTAAATGAATATAAATCTCCAGGACCAGATGAACTACATCCTAGAGTATTAAAAGAACTGGCGAATGTAATATCGGAACCATTGGCAATAATCTTTGAGAACTCCTGGAGAACAGGAGAAGTCCCAGCAGACTGGAGGAGGGCAAACGTTGTACCCATCTTCAAAAAGGGGAAAAAAGAGGATCCCAACAATTATCGTCCAGTTAGTCTGACATCAATTCCAGGAAAGATTCTAGAGCAGATCATTAAGCAGAGAGTCTGTGAACATTTAGAGGCCAATGCCATAATCACAAAAAGCCAACATGGGTTTCAGAGAAACAAGTCTTGCCAGACAAATCTGATCTCTTTTTTTGATAAAATTACCAGTTTGGTAGATGAAGGGAATGCTGTGGATATAGTATATCTTGATTTCAGTAAGGCCTTTGACAAGGTTCCCCATGACATTCTTGCAAACAAGCTCGTAAAATGTGGGCTAGACAAGGTAACCATTACATGGATTTGTAACTGGTTGACTGACCGAACTCAAAGGGTGCTCAACAATGGCTCCCTTTCATCCTGGAAAGAAGTGACCAGTGGGGTCCCACAGGGTTCTGTCCTGGGCCCAGTGCTATTCAATATCTTTATTAATGACTTGGATGACAGAATTGGGGGCATACTTATCAAATTTGCAGATGACACCAAATTAGGAGGAGTAGCCAATACTCCAGAAGACAGGATTGAAATTCAGAATGACCTGAATAGACTAGAAAGCTGGGCCAACGCTAACAAAATGAAATTCAATGCGGAGAAATGTAAGGTTCTGCACTTAGGGCGGAAAAATGAAATGCACAGATATAGGATGGGGGACATCTGGCTGAATGAAACTATGTGTGAAAGGGATCTAGGAGTCCAAGTAGACCATAAGTTGAACATGAGTCAGCAGTGTGATGCAGCAGCTAAAAAGGCCAATGCTATTTTAGGTTGCATCAATAGAAGTATAGTGTCTAGATCAAAGGAAGTAATAGTGCCACTCTATTCTGCTTTGGTGAGGCCCCACCTGGAATACTGTGTCCAGTTCTGGGCACCACAATTCAAAAAGGATGTGGAGAAACTGGAGCGGGTCCAAAGGAGGGCAACTAAGATGGTGAAGGGTCTGGAAACCATGCCCTATGAGGAACGACTTAGAGAGCTGGGGATGTTTAGCCTGGAGAAGAGAAGGTTAAGAGGTGATATGATAGCCCTGTTCAAATATTTGAAGGGATGTCATATTGAGGAGGGAGCAGGCTTGTTTTCTGCTGCTCCAGAGACCAGAACGCGGAGCAATGGATGCAAGCTGCAGGAAAAGAGATTCCACCTCAACATTAGGAGGAACTTCCTGACAGTAAGGGCTGTTCGACGGTGGAACACACTCCCTCGGAGTGTGGTAGAGTCTCCATCCTTGGAGGTCTTTAAGCAGAGGCTGGATAGCCATCTGTCGGGGATGCTTTGACTGGGAGTTCCTGCATGGCAGGGGGTTGGACTGGATGGCCCTTGTGGTCTCTTCCAACTCTATGATTCTATGATTCTATGAATTGTGGTTCACTGAAAAACGAGATTAGATCTTTTTTATCGCAGTATGTTACATTGACTGAGACAAAAAAAAGTACCCTCTTGGCAAATAGACTTGTTGCACAATATTGCCCTAGCCTAGCTTGTCAGTTGAAAATAAACTGCAGGGAAATGGGAAAAGATAGGTAGAGACAAAGATGTGTAGAAAGACAGACAAGTACCATAAGGTATTAGGTTGTATGTTGTATTGGGCTGTGTTGTAGGGGGGCGTATTGTTTTGTATTGTGTTGTGTGTGTTGGTATTTTTGTGTTTTGTTTTGTTTTTATTCAATAATTTTTTTCTATTAAATAAATAAATAAACTGCCTTTGGCAAATGGCTGAAACTCAGGGACATTGTTTACAATTCTTCAGGTGACAACAGTATAGAATTTGTAGACCTACGTACATTGTAAGCCAATGATGTTTCTGCCAGATTTGGGGAACTGAGGAGGGGGGTTACTTAGTTATGTAGACTTATCTAACTAGATGATATAGGATTGTGGCTAAAATTATTTTTCTCATGTAATATCATATACTGAATATACTAACGTATAAGTCTAGAAAATTAGGTTAAAAAATTGACTCAAAAAACCTGAGTCAATGTAAGTACTGTTTTTAACTTATATTGTATATAAATATATGGTGAAAGGCAAGAGTTTAGTCTACCCTGGAAGCACTGACCACCACCCCCCCCCCACTCTGTCATCCATCCAGCCTTTAGGATCAGCAGAAATAGTTGTGCTTGCTGGAATTTTGTAAGTTCCTTGAAATGGTTTTCCTTTCATCCTTCATTATATGCCCCTAAGCTTTACCCTCAACTTATCCATGGATCATATCAAAATCTATAATTTTGGCCTCAAAACCTGCCCTCGACTTACATATGAGGTCAACTTATAGTCGAGGATATACAGTATGTTTTATCATATAATTATGTGCTGTCTTTCCATTTTTATTTTTTATATAGCCACTCAAGAAGGTCATAAAATTTATATATAGGCTGAAAAGTGTTGGACTTTCTCTATAATACATAGATGGCTATCTATTGAACAATTTGAGATGTATCTCCAGGTTTTTGCTGTGGATCCCATTGGTGCTCTCCATTTTTTACTCTTTTTTTACACCAACAACAAAACTATTGCTAGTTGTATAACTCAATTACTTATTTATAGACAACTTAATTTGATATAAAGTATAGTAGAAGTTGCTACTGTTGTACTTATTTATAGACAAATTAATTTGATATAAAGTATAGTAGAAATTGCTACTTTTGTGTGACTCCATTCTTATCTCCAATTTATGGTGATCCTAAAGCAAAATTATTAGGGGGGTTCCTGGCAAGTTTCTTCAGAGGGGATTTGTCATTGCCATCCTCTGAGGTTGAGAGAGTGTGACTTGTTCAAGGCCAAAACCAGGGTTCAAATCTAGTTCTCCCAAGTCGTAGTCCGAAGCTCAAACTGCTACACCACACTGTAGCAATAGTAGTAGAAGCCGTAGTCATATTTCATTTATATGCCTTTCCCCCAATGTTGTGACCCAAAGCAACTTTTTTTAGCAGTTGCAGTATCTAACTTTAAAAGCATTCTGCATTGTGGGAGGGGTTAACACGTCTCAGTATCTGTCAGTGATTACATTTCCCCTTCATCATTCATCACTCCAAAGACCATGACCCCTGCCTCTTTATATGGAACTTGTCTCTGAAATGACATGACAGCAAACCCTATGGAAGTCTGGTAGGAGGCATCTATTTAGAGCACAAGAATTAGGGAGAAGATTAGGGAGAAGATAGTGCAGATGGCCCCAAAACAGTCTGATTACCAAGACCTCAATTTCCCAGATACAACATCAGATTAATCCCATTATCTGACATAGAGCTACTCTGATGAAAGTGGCTTAGGATGTTTGACTGTAAAAAAAGAGAGAGAGACTTGGCATCTCTGCTTTATGTGCAGACAGCATACTCTCTATTGGTTGTGGCAGTAGAAGATCATCAAACAAGAAACAGATACATTGCCAAATTCTTTGTTGTTTGGTCCTCTGCTAAAATCTATGATTAATTTGAGTTTAAATATCTCAACAGGCCCCTACACCTTTCATTCTGGTTAAGTAATATACTCATGATGGTTTCAGAGGGTCTTTTCTGCAAATATATAAAAACTTTTTGGCCAGGGCTTAACTGGAGAGAGAGAGAGAGAGAGAGAGAGAATAAGTTAAGCTCTGGCCAAAAGTCTGTGTTCAGTTTTACAGGGAAATAATAATGTTCATGCCAATGGCCATGAATAATTTAGTTGTAAATAAGTAGTTATTTTGTGCCTAAGGGTAGATCCTACAGTGGTTTCAATCACACAGAGCAGAGATCCTGGGGGAAAGTAGAGGAAGTCAACACACCATTGTGGAATTGGCCTAAGAGCTGAGCTCTCACATTCAGTAAAAATTGCCAAATATGGCTCCAGTCAGGTACTGCAACAGCTGAGGTTCCAGGATAGGTATTAATGCACTCAGCCAAAGAGGGATACCCTAACAGGGAAGCTTGCCTGCAGGTACCAACAGCATCAGCTATGCAAGGACAGAATGCTCTTGTGTTGATTAGACTTTCCAATATGGGCACGATCTGCCAACGCCTCTTTTTGGCCAAGATTCTGCAGTGGATAATGTATTGTAATGTGCCATCCAGGTGAAAGTACAATACATCTCTCCTCTTCTTCCCATAAGACTCACTTTCCTCCTACAGGGAACATCCCTCCACAGACATTTAGTGTTCAGTAGAGAGCAAGGCATCAGAGGAGCAACTGGCTATGTGCCTATAACAAGATGCACAATGGCAATGTCATTCTCTGTAATCTCCAGAACAACGTTAAGAAGATGTCTTTATAGTTCTGTGTATGGCTATAAGAACATAGGGACTGTGCAGATGGGTTGTGGGATGCTGCCCCTTTTTGCCCCGGATAGGGGCTGCAGCAACCGCGTCCCATGGCCTCCACAGGGAGCAAAAGAAGCTATGAAAAGTGGGTTCTTTTTGCATCCTGGAAGGAGCATCATAGGCACAGTGGCACATCTTTCTGATGCCCCTTCTGCACTGTGCCATTTGGGTGCTGTGCCAAAGGTGTGTCATCATGGCGCATGCCATCTAGAAGGACACATGCCAAAATGATGCCCAGGTGGCACCATTAGGGCTTGGAGCATGCAGATGCTCAGCTCTCACCCCGCACACAGGCCAGCACAAAGTGCCGGTCTGTATAGCAGCATAGTCAACTACTTCTCAAACACTTTTCACTCTCCACTGGCCACTAAATGGCTGGTGAGGTGAGGTTCCCTGCAGGAGACCCTCAAGGCTATTTTTGCAGTCCTTGATTTCTCGTCTATCCACCAACTCTTCTTTTTTAGCCAAAGGGGAAAAAAGTGTTTTGTCTCTCCCAGAAGCCTCTTGGGCTTGAGCACTACATAATAATAGAGTGCTATGCTTCCACTTGAACTAGAATAGTTCAATCCTCTAGAATCCTGGGATCTGCTGTTTAGAGTCTAATGTTTAATGCCTCTCTAAATTGGAATTCTGAGGATTCCAGTTAAAGTGGAACCACAGTGCTGTAGTTGTGTAATGTGAAAGAGCTAAAAATGGCGATTCATTTTTTAAATACTGCACTCTGCATTTTTCAAATACCACTTTTTCAAAACCAAAAGTGGACTTCATCTGGTCAAAAGTCAGTCTTTTTATGCTTCCCATTTAGCTTTACCTGGTCAAACACAGAGAGATAAAGAGATTTTTAAAAAGTATTTAAAATAAACTAAAAGGGAACACTCCCATTATTGATAAATACATTTTACAAAAATGAAAATGAACCTGAACTATTGCATCATTTGGGAGGGAGGCTATATTTATACCATCAAAATTAGCATCTACTTTTAAAATTATTTTTCAAAGCCACAGGGAGAGGAAATGCAAGCAAAAGCCATTGTTCCAGCCTCTGCTTTCAAGCACAATGCTATAACCCTAGGCAAAATATGCAAGAAAAAAAAACATATTTAAGACATAAGCTCTGATGACTTGTTCAAGCTCACATCCAACCTGAATCATTTTAATTGAACAGAAATCACTCCTAAAGTGCAGGCTTCATATACTACTACAGTATGCACAAATTTCAGACATTGAAGTAGGCTCTTCCTCAGACCTGCCTATTGAATTCATTTTGTCATGGCTCCAATGCACAAGCCCCAGAACATAGGCTTTTGCGATCATACCCTTTTTTTGCACACCTTTTGCATCACTGGATGAAGATGCCAGCTGAATATACCTGCAGGGAATGCAACTACAGAGGCCCAGTTGCAGTAAAACTCATCTCCCTTCAGCTTCAGCCACTGAAAGGACTGGGCAATGTACAATGGTCTATCCAGCTGAGGGGAGCAGAAGTGGAGTTCTGCATGCAAAACTATTTCACATATAGTAGCATTTTAATATTCCCAGAGAAGTATGGAAATGTACATTGCACATGGATGTAACACTACATACTGGTAGCTCTGCACTTTCACCTTCAACATCCATTTGTTCAGCTACATTTCTCTCCGATGTGTGGGAAACAGCATGTAACTCCACCGGCAGATATTTTTGTTATGCTGAAGTGATATAAGATTTTGGGCAGTGTTATCTGCTAATCCTCAATGCAGTTGTTGTTTATATTAAGGATTTTGTGAGTTCAATAAATCCTGAAAAATAGTTCCATGAAATCATCAGGACCAATCTACCAAGTCCAGAGGTGGAGAAATGACAAATTGCAGCTTGTGACCACCATGTAAACCACCCCCAGAGAAGGATTGTTACAGCTTCTCAGACCAGTCTTGGACTTCTCCAAAGGCTCCTAAATGCCTTATACTGAAAAAGAAACTCAGTGTCCTCAAAGTCCTAAAATGTGGCAATTTAGGTGGATTTTACCCCTCCCTCACCCACATGTGAAGCCAGCCAGGACAATCACTGCCACCTTCCAGAGTCCTGCTAGAGGGAGAGGGAAAAACAGCCAGCTAGGAACAGAAGAAAGATTGAGGTTGCCATGTAACATTTTATACCCATCAGATGAGAAGGGATAAAGATTAATCATGCTTAGTCTAAACAACATTAAGGAAGCACTAGGGCAGCTATTCTCAAAGTTTTGTCCGCCAGGTGTTTGGGACCTCAACTCACAAAAGTCCTAACCAATTTGGCAATCAGTCAGGAATTCTGGGATCTGAAGTCCAAAACATCTAGAGGACCAAAGTTTGGGAACCACTGCACTAGAATGTCAAGCAGCTGCTGATGGTAGCAGTAGTGGTGGGTGACATTGGTGGAAGATGTTACCCAAAGAAAGGTGTAGGAACTGCAGAGTCCTCACCAACTGTCAGCTTCACTTTAAATGAGGAAATTAACTTAAGATTGCAAGAGACCGGGTAACCTTTAGGACCTTTAGCACCTGTGTATACCAGTACTCACTGAGGAGGACTCCAAGTTTAGGTGAATTAAGAAAGACTTGTTAGAAAAATGCAGAGTGAAATCACACACAGAGAGTAGCAATCCAAACAGACACAGCAGTCAGAGTTTAACCAAAACTGAGGCTTGGAATGGGAGAGTGGAGTTTGAAGGGTTTAGAGGGGGTTGATAATTACCTGGCCAAGGAGTAGGACATGGAAAGCAAGAGTGACTCAGTCTGGGGTCTGAAAGCAACACAGCTCATATACAGAACACAACCTATTTGGTCCATGGACTTCTATGAAGATGAAGGAAAGCACAGCACAAGGTCTCAGGTGTTCCAAAATCAATCATAAGAAGCCAGTAGTCAGTGTGCTGTCGCGCCCGGGCTATATGAAATTCAAAGGGACGTGGACATGATGATTCTCTCCCCAGGGGATTGCTTCTTGTCCTCCTCTAGAGGCTTTGGGGCTTCCAAGGACCAGACTGAACAGTTGCTTTAGCAAAAAGGGGGTTTCTTCTCTTTATTAAACAAACAAACATAAAGCTTACTATAAAGTCCTTAGTAACTGCAGTCCTGGAAGATTCAGCCGGATGGTTCACCAAAGTCTCTTCGACTTTGAGATAAGGGTGCTCAAAGTCTCAACCAGATGGCCTATATGAAGGCAGGGAACCTTCCTCTGTTGTCAACTGGCAGTTTGAGGGCGCCCAAAGCTCCTCAGCATCACTCAAACGTGTGTAATGCTGAGTATACTGTTCGAGCTTCAAGGACTGAAGAATTACATACTGGAAGATGGCTTGACTAAGGCCTGACTAGCACACCCTCCAACATGTCCATTCTGTAGAGTCTCTGATAGTCTAATGAGAGGAAAAATGGCTTCCCCTTTACAGGTCCCTGGGAGAAGGGGAGGAGCAAGCTTGAACTGTTACACATAAGCAATAATTGGCAGGTGCCAAGAACCAATAAGTGCAATCAAACCTTTAACAAGTTACAAAACATATCAAAACAGTGCAAAAAAAGGGATTTTGGAACTCAAACTCTTTGCAAACTAAGCTGGCTGCAGTATTTCACAAATGCACAACCTCTAAACTCAAAGTTTTAAATGCAGAAGGTGCTTGCTGCGCCGTCACAGTCAGGACAAACATAGCTAAAAGGAAATGACAACAAGATGTACAACTTAGACCAATCCAGAGGTGAGGAATACAAATATATCTAAGCAACTTTCTCTATGCCATGATGCCAGGTGGCTAATTGTTCAGTGTTTCTCCTTTAAGCCTCTGCAAGAGGCGTTGACTCTGATAGCTCTACTGTTTTTCTTCTTGGTGTGCTGCAAATAACACAGCCATCCTTGGTGTCCATCAAGTCAGGCTGAGGGGAGGACCCATCTTACTGAAAGGATTTGTACATCAATTGTACATCAATCAATACATCAGTTGTATTATGCTGTATTACCATACTTTCACATCTTAAAACATTCTGAATGATATTGAAACAGGCATATCTTCATGGTTTCAGCAAGATATTGGATTGTTTCAAGAGGAAAGATTTCCCACATTTGAAGATGGTGGAGTAAAGCTTAAAACAGCTCATTAATTTCCTCCTTAACTCAAGAAATGGCAAGGATTCCATATTTTTCATAAAACATCTGTTTACCAAGCTTTTTTATTTATAAAATCTGTTATTTCTCAGCATCCTGGAATGGTTAGTGCTTATATCCCAAGGAAGTTATATTTACAGCTTTAAAAATATGATTAGTTAAGGTTCAGCTAGATATAGTAGGACTGGTTTTTTGTGCAGGGTCTAAAGAAATTATCACACGAGCCCCCATTGTCACTATGACTGTGCTAATTTTAAAAAGTGCAAGCATACCGTCTTAGGAGCAGTCCTTAGCACATATGTCTGCAAGCACAGTAGAAGTCACTACTGTTCTGGGACTCTGTTTCCCAGCATGTTTCTTAACTTCAACTCCCTCCCCTATTGCTTTACCAGTAAGATTTTCAGGTTCTGTATTATTAATATTTTTCTCCTCTTTGAAAAACAAGTTTGGTATTATGGCAATGTGATTTAAATGAGGGGAGAGGAAAGAAAAGAAAATATTTTAAAAAAAGAAACAGACTGCTTGGGAACAGCAGGGGGAGGGGGAGAGAAAGAAGAGACGATAGCACATGACTGCCCAATGCCAGATTTAAAACTGCAGAAATAATCCAATTTGACAGCACTTTAAGGGCCATGGCTCAATGCTATGGAATTCTGGGAATTGTTGTTTGTGGCACCAGAGGTTTATTTAACCAGATTATTTCTGCCATGTGGATGCAACTATTATCACACACAAATCTAGTTCATCAGTAGCAATACTGGCAGCAACTGATGGGCAAAGCCCATGAATTAAAAGGTGTGTGATAGTTACTGATGGAGGACATACCGGCTACATCTCAGCCGTGGCATCATCTGATACAGTTTAGCCATACACTTGTCTATTCTGTTTTATTTCCACTTTTTAACCTGGTCTGATAATCTCTATCATTGTAGAGATCATAATCATTGTAGGCAACAAGTGGCTATGCAGCTTTTCTGTATTTGCAGCCCCCCAACACACTCAAGAACACTATTGGTCTGCTCTAACCTGTGCTCAGTCATATTCAGATCAAGGCTTAAACCATCTTCAGACAATGCCTATTTCATTGCTTGGAGGTCCAATCTCAATAAAACAGGAGAGAGAGAGTTCTGGGTGATTGTTCTGATGTGGTTACACTGTGAAACAAGTCTATCAGTGGTGACATTGTGAAACAAGTCTGTAAAAAGAGAAACACTATCATGCCAGCTGAAAAATCCTTCAAAAGGTAAGTTGAGGGAAATATGAAAGTTTGAAGTGATGGCAGATCACTTCCCTGCTATTCAGAAGATCCTTGCATTTCCACCCTGATCCTTGGCTCCACTGTTCAGCTGGCCACAAGATGCAGAGAAAATAAATTGGTCCAATTAGAAATAGAAATAGTTACCAAGGAGTTTATCACATGAGAGGAATTTCTGTCAATTGCGGATGGAGCCAATCCGCAATTATGTGAATTTGTGAAATCTGATTGCATTTAGAATGCATTCAGAATGACTTCCCATTTCCCGAAAATGACCCCCCCCATTGCCCAAAATTGTGTGAGATACTCCAATATGCAATTATATGAAACCCCATGATTGCGTTCGGAATGACTTCCCATTGCCCAAAATTGCGGGAGATACACCCATTCGCAATAACGTGAAACCCCATGATTGCATTTGGATTGCCATTGCATTATACCCCCAAATTCCATCGTATGATAAACTCCCAAGTTTTAATTTTTAAAATCTGTTGGACCCAAAATGCAATTTCTAACATCTGTCTTCATACTGTTTTTAAAAATGTGGCATAGACAATAATGCAAAGTATTTTCCTCTATTAATCATGGGAGAGTGTCATGAACATCAGCCAAAAAATAAGTACAGCTGCTTCAAGTCTCTTTTCAGAACATCCCACCTAACTGGTAAAAAGAATACACATCTCATTGGCATGTTAGCATCTTATCTAGTGCTACAATTTACAGCGCTATATAAATAAAGGTTACTAATAATAATAATAATAATAATAATACAATTTAAGTAGATTCCAAGACATGTGGACATCTGCAAGCCCTATTCAGGTGATCTAATCTAAGTCTGTGTGGAATCAACACAGCAATGAAAGAGAATGGAATGGGTGACACCCTCACTGATATCCATGATTTTTGCTTTTTCAAAATCATGATATCTTGCTGCCCAACCAGATTTATATCCTTGTATTGCTAAGCAAGTGGGCATGTGCAAAATCAGAATATGAGGGAGGGAGGCTATATTAAGACCTTCCTTAGCCTGGCACCCACCAAAGAGGGTGAACTACAACTCTCATCACCCCCTAGCCAGATATTCAGAACATAATAATGAGGACAATCTCTGGATGGAACCAGATTGGGCAAATCCATTGCTACATAAAAGTATTTCAAATGGGATGAGGGAGCTCTTTAATTGGCATCTATGTGGTTATATACTTTAACATTGTGAAGATGAACAGGGATGTACTTGGATTATTTCTTTCTCTTGGATACTTTCCCATTAAGATGTAAAAGCTCTGGTTTTGTAAAGGTTATGAGAAATAATGTGATCTATGCCAAAGTGAATGGGGTTAATGTGGCACTGATAGCTAAGCTATTCCATACATATTGAGTCATAAAGCATCATCAAATATTCTGTGGGGATTTATAAATGAATAGTAGGAAGATCCAGGAAAGAAAGGCAACTTCCAGGTCACTGCTGATTTTAGATCTTTATGTGAAATTATGAAAAAATATATGAAATATTTCAGCTGTAAAAATCCCTGAAGCACTCACATTCAAACAAGTTTTGAACTTGTACCATTAAATTTTTCATGAGACAATAAATCAAAGGATGTGGGGGGATTGTTTGAAGAATTTTATTGCTGTATTCTTGCTTTTAAGTTGTAGATGATTACAAAATATGTATGTTCATTAAAATATATTGCATTTTAGTTGGATCTGATCTCAAAAACAACATTGAAAGCAGTTACTTTCTGCCTTTGTAGATGCCCTTTCATTTTTTCCAAGAGTCTATCTTTTTTTATTTATACCTGCTTTAATGATGTTCATATTTTTTACAAGCAAATCTTGAGTACTGCATGCATGTGTGTGAGAGAGGAAAGCAAAATAGAGAAAAAGCTATTTATAGTTTCCATGGCATAATCACCTCTCAATCTGAAGAAATGAGCCTCAGATACTAGAATGAGTAAAACTGTCTGTGGTCTGTGATCCTTAATCAAGGGATCTAGCTACAAAGATGAAGGCATGTCTTGTAGCTACATCTCCCAATGCTTGCCCCCAAGAACCTACTTTTATGTCATGCACACACACCCCAAAATTGATATTTCCAAGTTGCTGGACAGTGAGGAAATATGTAGTCATGCATCCGATTCTTTTGCTGTAACTGGGCATGTCATTGTTCACTTCCCTACTCTCCAACAATTCAGGGCTGTGTTAAGGGGCTGCATGTCTTACAAGGTAGGTTTTTTTTTTTGGGGGGGGGGGTTCATTGCAGTACCAGACTTATAACATCATAATCGCTGAAGAAGATGCCAGCTGGTATGTTGAACTTTTCACTGTAAAAATGCAGTGTTTAAAAAATTGTTATTATTAACCTAATATTATTATTATTATTATTATTATTATTATTATTATTATTATTAAATATCAGTGAATGTAGTTAGAATTAAGCAATCACTGAAGCACTTCTATTCTTTATTCCTTTCTTTTATTCTTATGAGGGGATGCTGAAAAATTCTTGGCCCGACCAGGGAGGGAATGACTTAGAGCCATTACATGTTATTCCACATGTTCACCCCAAAGTTTGAAGCACTTGGCACATCATTGCTCAAGTTTCTTTGATCCTTCAAAAATATATTCCTGATGTCTGGTCACTAAAATACTTTGATGCTGCTATAACCTCTGAATCATTTGAAAATTTCCTTCATTTCAAACTTTTTTTAAGGTTTGGAAACAGAAAATAGAGCAAGAAATGGTGAGTAGGACTGATCGTCTACTTAAATTCTATGGCGCAATCTGCAGACTTCTACAATATCAGGTATTCAGAGAGTCAAGATATGCTGGGGAAAATGTATAAATCTAGATAGTGACTACACAGAGATATGTTAACAACTACAAATCAAAACAAACTTTCTGTCAATTTTTTTAAAAGGTGATCATTAAAACTTTTGGATACCCCCTAGTATGTGAAAAGAAGTGACATAATGTCTAATATCTAGCCCTACAAAAGAATGTCTTCTGAACAATCAGTACAAACTAAATAAATAATCTCTACATAAGTAAAATAGTGACAATACCTATATCAAAATATGCTGGTCATCACAAGTACACAGTACAGTTCCAGATGTGCTATTTTCTTGTACACTGACAGCTATCAAACCCAATACAATCTAGCAATACATGCCCGAAAATGGATTTTTAAATTAGGATTATATTTCCAATAGTCCATAAGGACAAATGTATCTTGTCATTAAGTTCTTTATAAACACAGGCACCTGATCTTAATATGCTAGAAACTCAAATTCCTTTTAAATCATTGGAAGGAGGTAAAACTCCTGATATTCAATGAACTAATTGATTGCAGCTTTCTTTCAGCATTTCTGAGTCTTCTTCTTCCTCTGCATTACTATTGTATGTGTGAACTGACTAATCTGGATGCAATAATATTATATTTATTTCCTTCTTTTTTTATTTCTATGCCGCTTTTTTACTTTAAAAAAATAAACTCAGTGTGTAATCAGTCAAAACACTCAAAAGAGCCATTTCAGAAAGTCGTCTTAAAATATTAAAATCACAATAAAACAGTAGTTATTTGAAAAAGGCAACTTTCAAGACATGTATATAAAACCTTTTATAAACCAGAGGCTAAGAGCCTATGTGAGACATGCAAAGCATAAAGTTCCATCAATGTACCTCCATCAGGAGAGGGAAGACAATGAAGACAGCCAGCTGTGGGGAGAAGGTCTACATCACCATATTACCCAGATAGATTAGTTAGGTCAGGATTATCCAAGGCCCTGGAATTTCATGGTGAAAACCTGAGACCTAGGGACAACCCCTTATGATGCCTCAGGAGGCAAGCTCCTATGATCCTATGAGAGTAGTGTTACAAAGGGCAGCCCTGGTGATGTTATCAAGCATGATATCTTAAGCATCAATCACAGTTGCACAGAACATGGCATTCAAAATCATCATCATCATCATCATCATCATCACCATTTATTTCTAACACCCTTTTCATTAAAGCACCAAGTCTAACAAATGAGATATAAACACACATGTTTTAGCACAGCTATCTCACCCTGAGATTCCTCCCTTTCACCCTGAGGACTGGAGGCTGTAGCAGGAAAATGACAAGTGAGTCTCTCCAGAATATTCTTGTGCCTTTCTCTGAACAGTCAGGCCATATTCTTCCAGCTGGCTGGAGAGTAACTAGGAAAGCGTTTTAGTGTTGTACATGGGGCACTCTTAACAGGAGCAATACACTATTCATTTCTTCCCGAGCTTCACCAGATGCTTCATTCTGCCTAATGAGAGACTTGTCCTTGTTCCCTATTCACCCTATCTGGTGACTACGTCACAGCTGTGCAGCTTCTATATGGCACTGCACAGCTGTGACGCAATAGAGGCACCCTATGGCACCTTTTGTGTGTTTTTGCATCACAACTGCGATGCAAAAAGGAGCTGCTTTTTCGGGCTCCTTTTTCGTCCACATCTTCGCTGCTCCATATGGTTGCTGCGGTGATGGTGAGGACAAAAAAGTGGTGGCACCAGACTGCCCTTTTTGGGATGTCTGTAAAGCCCCTATAGCTTATTTTGAACTAAAGTCAGGTTGGCAGCAGATCAGCTTATAATAAGTGGGCCCTGCTGAGTTGAAGGAAAAAGCACCCTGGTTCAGGATTCTGCTATGACTACAGAATAAATAATCCAGTGTGACACCACTGTAACTGCCATGGCTCAATGCTATGGAATTCTGGGAACTGTAGTTGTGGCACCAGAGCTATCTGACAGAGAAGGCTAAGTGTTTCACAAAACTAGAGTTCCCAGAATTTAATAGCACTGAGCCATGCCAGTTAGTAGTGTCAAACTGGATTATTTCTGCAGTGTGGATGCAGCCTAAGTCAGCCACACTCTTTTCGAGGATACTCATGCCATTTCCACCTGTTTTGCAGTTTTCTAGCCCCTGCCCCATTCAGCATTCAATGGTTACTGAGCACTGACAGTTCTGGTGGGATTGTTTGAATCCTTAGCTCCACCACTTTAACCCTGATACACTAGAAGACATTTTAAAACCTTCAATATTAGTGCATTATCGCATGTTCCAATGTTTCATGTTATCTCATGATATACTCAAAGTATGGCAGCCTCATTTAGACATCTTGGTCTCTAATGAGGGTTCAGGCCTGATTTCCTCTATGACCTATTCATTTGTCTTTTTAGTGATCCATAGTATCCAGAACCAAAAGCCTGAATACAACTGTTCAATGCACTGGGAAAAGGAGAACTCCTGTAATAATCAATGCAAAGAAATAAAAGTTAACAACAAAAAAGGAAGAACAAGAGACCTTTTCAACAAGATCTGAGAACTCAATGGAAATTTCCAGCCAAAAGTGGGTATGATCTACAACCAGCAGGGAATTTTTGCATTACCAAGGCACAGTACAAATGGGCAGGAAGCGGTGTGCTGGAGCTGATTCTAGGGTTTAGAAGAATGCACCAAACGCACACTTCTGAACCCTAGCACACAACAGTGGTGCCATAATGGCAGCTTCCCATCCACACAGGGGCTACCATCATGACATGCAGCATACAGTGTTGCTGATCATCACTTATATCAGCGATGTGACACAATGCACCAATGGTGCACTTGTTACGTCTGCCACGCGGACTTCAAAGAACCCAGTTTTTCCAGGTTCTTTTTTGGTGTGGAGGGACGCCGCACAGTTTGGCTGCTGTGGCATCTCTCAGAAACAAAAACGGCAGCTCCAGCCCACCCTTTTGGAGCATTCTGTCCAGCCCCCAAGTAGAAATAAAAAGACAATGCAAACAATACATGCAAGAAAAATATAAAACAGAGGAAAAGATGGCAGATTCATTGTGAAAGCAAACCTCCAGTTTTAAAATTGAAGTAGAAGCTACACTCAGAGCACTTGAGAGAAGTAAGGGGCTCGACAGATTGGCAGAAATCTATCCCCAGAAGCAGGCCATGGTGCAAAAAGAAGCCCAAAAAAGGAGCTTCTTTTTGCACCGCAGAAGGGGTGCCATTACTGCCATGGTGCAGCATTATGATGTCCCTCATACACAGTGCCATTTGGGTGCTGTGCATGAGAGACAGCAGAATGGCACACTCCATATACATGTGTGCACGCCAAGATGACACCCCAGCAGAAGAAGAAGGGCTCGGAGCATGTAAACGTTCCACCTTCCCTCAGCCCTACTACGCATGGAAACTGCCAATCTGTATTCCCCCTAAGTCACCAGGAACAGATGCAATATCAAGACTTGTTTCAATATACAGAGACATAATCTAATCTAATCCTAACTAAAATTTGTCAACAAATATGGAAAACCAAACAATGGCCCACAGATTGGAAAGGTGCATTCCCTGACAAAGGGACATTAGTAATAGCAGTAATCACAGAACCATTGCATTAATTTTGTATGCAAGCAAAGTGATGCTCAAAATTCTACAATAAATCCTTTTACCATACATGAAATGAGAAATGCCAGATATCTAAGCTGGATTCAGAAAAGGAAGAGGCACTAGGGATCATCGTGAGAACATATGAGGCATAATGGTTCATACCAAATAATTTCAAAAGAAAAACACTGTATGTTTTAAACACCCTAGCAAAGGCTTTGATTGTATAAATAATAAAAAGATCACTCTTAAAATAATGGCTGTGCCACAACATTGATTATTATGATGATAAAATTGTTAAATTAAATTAACAATTATAATAAAACACCATTGAATAAAAGGGTCTCTGACAGTGAAAGGTGGATAGCAACCTAGCCCCTTGTAGAAGAGAAGCTAGGCTGACACATGGTTTCAAAACATGGTCCTAATAAATTTATTGGGATATTTTTTTCAATTTACCAGATTTGATATCCCTATGCCAGTGAACCACAATACCAAGAAGCAGAAGTGACATACTGTGGTCATCAGTAGCTTGGTGTCATTCAGTGTGGACACAGCAATTTGCAGAGGATTTGGAAAATAAAAGAATAGTACATTAAACCTCCTCAGGAACTTCTAGCCAAAATGCAAACTCTGTTGCTAACCCCCAATATTTCAGAATTCTCATTGGGGATCAGAAAATAACCCAAAAGTGGAAGGATTTTTAAATTCTGGTATATGCAAGTCCAAGATCCCTCTTCCAAAGAATTAATAACTTCTTCAAATGTGAAAATTCACTGAAGCCTGCTGATACCTTCTGGTTTTTGGATGCTACCTTTTTGCTTATGTAAATATATACAATCAAAGGTGTTTGCTATTGGTTTCTAGGACAGGAAAGGGCAGCCTCAGAGGACTGGAGACTTCACAGGCCTGAGATCTTGGAGTGCTGTACCCCCTCTTGCTGTGCCTCTATTTTTAGGGCTTTTGGGGGATAAACTCCAGTGACAGTGGGTCTAATTCTGCCATGGTTTTAGACCTATCTGTGCTATTTTAAGCTGAAAAAAGACCCCTTTTCCACCAAGAAAGCAAACTAAAAGTCCTGCTTTACTTCTGGATTTAAAAAGAGGAGTCGTCTGGGCTTAAAAGAGCCAGGGGTGGGGCAAAATGTTCTATATTATAATATAGGGCAAGCTGATATAAAACTATATTGAAGGATTTGGCAGTCATATTACACATAGATCCATATCCTCCTCCACCACCATAATATAGGAATCTGTTTCTGACCCGACTTAGTAAACTCAGAATTCAAGTCCAACGTGAAATGGATCCTGACTATGCCTTTTTAGTTCTTAGAATGATAGCATCATGCTTACAATCCTAAACAGAATAAGAGTGCTACCCTCATGAAACATTTCTTCCATTTTAGTAAATTCCCATGCTCTATCTCTGACATGTTTCACAGAAGCATGTAATTTGGTAGCAAAGATTTTTATCCTCTCAACTTATACATTTAAAAAAAAACTGCACTGGGGTGCAAAGACTATTTTGAGAGGAAAAAAAAAAAACAATCCGGGGCAGAAGTGTGAATCTTTTCACAAGTCCGTGAAGTCTGATAGGCAGATAGCATCAGTAAACTCATATATAGTTATTGTAAACATTTGTATAAGATGCAGCAACTGTTTCCAGACAAATCTTATTAGTTACAGTGTGCACTGAACCAATTTTACATAAAATCATGAAGCACTGCAAGAGAGAAGGAAAAAATATATCCAAGATTTTAACATAATGAACCATCTATTGTGGTATATTTCCATTCCAGCAGAGCCAATTGGCATCCATTAAAACATCACAAAGGAGAGAGATTAGAAGAAGCTGTTTGGAAAAACCATTCAACCACAGTTAAATGCAAACAGATAGCTAAGCACAGTCTTCTAAATATTCTTCTGTTCCTATTCTAATAGGGCATAATTGGTTTAAATTACTGAAATGAAATAATCATCTGTCTCATTTTCAGATTAATCCCAGCATCCACATGTTCCTTTCATTTGAGAAGATTGCAAGAGACATTTTATACCTCTGCTCAGCAAAGTCAGAAAGTGGAGTAGACATACATTTTGTGTGATAATGTAGTGGTTGGCCACTTCAGAATATATGAATCTATCTTTCATCTGATGACCAGGAGTATATTGTCTGTCACATTGTTTGCAATAGCAGCAAAGAACATTAGAATGTAAACTTTGAAATCCGCTGGCACCAAATAGTAAGGAAGCTCAATTGCTCAAAAAGGCTTAACCTGAGAAATTTCATGAAGTGTTTAAATTCAATGTAAAATTTTGTATTTTTAAAATGGCTTAGAAATGGTTTATAAAAACATGCAGAGATACATGTCATTGGAATTTTACTGCAGTGTATTGTGTTGTATCTTTTGTTTACAATGATCAATACTGTAGCTAACAGCAATAAATATTTTCAATGGGATTGGATTAGAATTGATGAAAATAATAAAATGAAAAAATATGCATATAGAAAACTGCTAATCAGAGATGACTGTTAGAAGCCTTCTCCCTCCTTCCCCCTTCTTTCACACCAGCTGTCACCACTCTACTTTAATTATGGCAGGCACAGCAACTAAAATGGGGTTGTGGACTGGATTCCCCCAACCACTGTCCTCTGTGGATAAGATGTCATCAGGAAGGAGGTCACAGCCCTTCATGTCATAAGGTTCCAGGTAGGGATATTTCTCAATTTTCTCACCCTCAAAAAATCTGCGAGTCCTTTAAGATTATTCACATCCTGCAGGAGTGGAACTGTGAGTGCTTCCCCCACTCCCACCATCTCTTCAATTTCCACAATAAACCCTGGTACAAAATTAGTAATAATAATAATAATAATAATAATAATAAATGTTTATTTATAGTCCACTCCTCTGTATCCAATCGGAGCGGGTTACATCAATTAAAAAATACAAGATAAAATATGCACGACCCATACCCAACCACCCACCCCTTAAAATTGAATTAAACTAACATCAATTAAAATGGCATAATAAAATTACAATTTAAAACAACAACCCGTTGCATTGATATCAGGGTCAAGATGTTAATGGGAAAGCTTAACCCAAGCAGAGCCGGGAGGTTAAGGACTTTCTGGGAAGGCCTGCCGGAAGAGATGCGTCTTCAAGGCTTTTTAAAAGCAATCAGAGGATGTGCCTTTCTCCTTTGTTAAGAAGAGCACATGAAACAAACACAGAAGGAGATGATCAGGAATCAAAAGACACAAACAACCCTTCTAAAGGTTTGGTAATGTATACAAACCTAGGTCTCCCAAATATGGATGCTTTCTTCAAAAATATGCAAATAGCTCTTGCCACATTAGTTGTTTATTGATTCTTGCATGCAGGATGAGATATGAGGGTAGACTGTAGGTCTTCCATGAAGGAGTAGGGGGACACCAACACATTTTCCCTTCTTCCGTGTATGGGGAAGAAGAAGAAAACACTCGTGGAAGCACCAACTGAAACCAGAAAATCCTTGCTATTTCCAAATATTGATGAAAAATGAGGTCTCCCTTACTTGGACAGATAAGGTCCAGGAGGAATGGGAGGACCTGGCTTCTGTATGATATCCAGATCCTACCTGTTGGATCAGTTTCACAGGCCATGTACCCTCTCCCCATGTTGTAACACAGTTTTACTGGCTCACCATAATATCACTCTGTTTGAACCAATATTGTTTGATTTCCTAAACAGAGTTGGGCTGGTTAATATTTGGATGGGGAACCACCAGAGTATACCTAGAGGAGGGACGGGAATTCAGAATAAGAATTCTGCTCCACAATGACCTTTTCCTTCAATCCCCAAATTTTTAAAACATAGAAAGAAAAAGGGGAAATAAAAGCAGTTTCACACACATTTCCTTCAGGAAAAGAGCTTAGTCTGGAAAAATTCAGCATTTCTTCCCTTGTCCTGGTTGCCATTGCTTTAATTTTAGACCATTCTCCTTGCAAGTGTTTTTATTAAGTGATGGAATACCACTATGACACCCACCTTAATACCAAATGAGTTTGTAATGATTTATGCATATTAGTAAAGAATACCAACGAAATTATAGATGGTGTTACCACAAAATCATGGAAACTGATGACAGCACAGGTCTCAGAAGCTGAAGAAGTGGTTTTAGAGTAGACAAAGAAGAATTTGAGGTTTTCTTTCGGGGGTAAATCAGAGAGCCCCCTTCAAATGCTAAATCAAATGCTCACTTAATTCATCTTGTAGAGACTTTACATATTTTAAAGGTATTATTTTTAAAGGAACTGTAAATCATAGTTACTTAACTAAATCCTGAAAATACTAATATTTATGTTTTTTTCTTCTGAGCAGTAAAAGTCTATCTCATTCCAACCCTTCTCAGTATTTTATGGCTTCCTGTGCTGAGGAGTTAAATGCCATTTCAGATCTCAGCAGAAAATTGAATAGGATGGAACTGATCAAAGCCAGTTTCAAAAAAGACCACCAAATATGGGTTATTTGTTGATGTAAAAGAATCAAATACACCCCATGAATGCCAATAGACTTACATAAAACTAGATGTAAAACCCATTGTGCATCATACAGCTTAGTAAATATATATTGAAATGAAGGATGATACACTACCAATTTGCTTTGTGCAATTCCCAACATTGTTATTTTGTCATTATTATTTATTATTGCTTCCGTCATTTTAAAAGCAAAGATTAATGGTCTTTCATTTTCTCTGACAAATCAAACCCAAAAGGAAAGTCATACTCCTCTAAGTATTTAGCAATGATTCACCTCTTTAAGTACTTCCAGAAACTAGGGCTTTGGGATATTTCTGAAGCTGTGGAAATGACTTCTAATTCACAGAAATTTCCATCCAACATCTGACAAGAGATATCCTGTCACTTGCAAAGCTCACCTCATGGAAGTGGATGCCTTCTTAGGCAGTTTGAGTAAGAGTTTGGGACGTTACTTTCAGATGGTAAGTAGTTACTATTACACTGCCAGTGGATCGCTGGGCAGGTACTTCCTACTATTGCTGCCACAACAACAAACCATCTTTGCTTTCTCATTATTTATAAGTGAAAAAAAATTATTTTCATTTACTTTTTTTAAAAAAAACAACTCACCTGTGGTACCAAAAGAAAAAAAGCAAACCCACCCAAATAGTGAGGCCAAACCTATAAAAATCTATAAAAGCAAATAAAACACAATTAGAATCATGCTGCTAAATAAGGGAAATTACCTTCGTTCTGATGCAATTACAATATAACTTCAATGCAGAACCTGGTTTTGTGCAAAAAATGAAAATTTCTTTGCTCAATTTGGATACTTTATTACAAAATCACAAATACTTCAGAAATATTCAGTACCCAGGAAATGTCATATTTCTAGGAACAGGAAGAATATTCAGGACTCATTGAAAACATGTTTCTTAAATGTCAAAAATCCTGACAAGAAGAATCTTGGATTTATGACAAACTTCATATTTTGAGACTTATTCTACGCCCAATTTGCATGTGCTTATTTTGTATAGAAAATCACATTTTTTTTCCTGGTAAGAAAGTAATATTTCTGTGCAGAAATATTTTCAGTATGAATATCTCATTTTCTGTATGGATGTGCCATTTTCTGTGCAAAACAACTATGGGGCTTTCTAGATTGGCAAAAAGAAGTGTGTTCCTGGCTGCATGAAACTCTAGCCTTTAGATGAGAAAAAGGGAAAGTTTGCCATGAAAACACTTTTTTTGCGTTTTAGGGGAGAAGAAGCGCCTTTAAAAAGGTGCTGGTTTTCCCAGCTTCTTTTTTAAAAACTGCAGAACAGTGCAGCTCCATCTAAAGGCTGCGGTGCAGCTGCTAAGCATTAAGGAAAAGGCAACTTCATGTCACACTTTCCTGCCAATCTAGAAAGCCCCAATATGTTTGCACTTTTTGAAGACTCTCTCACAGTGAGAAAGAAGATTGTTTTTGTCTTGTGAGACACCCTTGGGTCCCATTTTGGGAGAAAGGTGGCATAAAAATGAAATAAATACATTTCCTAAAATTACTCATTGCTTTCTTTGAGAAGAAAATTAGCAAGGAAATAATTCTGTAGATATTTTCCCCACCTAGTGCCATATTCCTGCTGAATTGTCCTTCATTTCTAATTTATTTTTGTAAATGCTACAATGACCAACCATTTACAGGACAATACTACAGTTCAACTGGACTGCTTCAACACACCTGGAGGAAGACAGGGGCGGCATTCTGGAAAGGCAGGATATAAATTATTATTATTATTATTATTATTATTATTATTATTATTACTCATGCTTCCTCCCATTGTTAACCATTTTCTTCCCAGTGCACTGCTGCACTTCTATCAGGAACTTGTGGGACTTTGGGTATGTTGGAGTACTCTGTAGGTTGTCTTGTGCCTGTCAGGGAAGGAATATAGAAGGAATTCTGAATGAGATGATGGTAGCAGGGTTATGGAGGGCAGGATTTCTGCACATCCAGGGGCTCTCCCACTCTATCCACATCATGCCCATGCATCCACCCCCACCTCTCCCTTTCCCTTTTCTCTATCACTAGAGAGGGAATTGCATTGATCATTCAATAGTGGTGGGAGCTCAAATCTCCTTGGAGGGGCTCTCTGAGGGGCTTAGCAGGTGGGCCAGAATAGAATGGCTCAGCCTTGCTGCTGCAGTTGGTCTCTGGGTTGGTGTGCAAACAGGTGGGTGTTTATACATCCATCCCCACACCAGACAGGACCCACTACCATTGTACATTCCTTATCTTTCAGCCCAGTCACACTTATTCAAAAGCCCCCTGTCTCTGTGTTACATGTGGCAATGTGGGGCTTCTGAGTAAGAGCAATGGTGCAGCAAGATAAGGAGCACTGGGAGAACATGTAAAAAGCTTGGGTTTGCCATGGAGTTTCTAGGACACTCCACAGAAAACCAAGGGTAAATTACCTTGGAGGTATCAGCAGTTTACCCTGGGATTGGACTGCATCCTCTGGATTCACTTCTGGTCTGGCAGGATCAGGCCTGACCATGCCCCTGGGGTTTTGGTCTACATCATCTGAATAAGACAACATGAAGCCATGAGAACTGGGGCCTTTTGGCCCATGTGGACAACCTCTGAAACAGGAATGAGGTTTCCTATCTTTCCTATTGTCCCTGAGATGATATCCTAGAGATTATAGGATTGCACTCAATGTGAATATTTTTACAGTTTCATTAGCCTTAGCTTAATTATTTTCTCTCTTCATTTTGAAATCATGCACATATATAATGTTTTTTAAGGAGAGCAACATGCTGGGCACCTACCATACCCCGGCACAATTACTCTGCTCCCGTTTGTTACACATGGATGGTATAATGAACTAGCTTGTGTTGCACCAAGACAGTTGCACCAACTATGCAGTGATTCACTGAGATCTTTGCAGAACTCCTATTTCTGTTATCTGGGACTACACTAGAAGTCTCAAACATGTGGGTCGGCATAATATATAGCAGCAGAGATGAATCTATTGAGTAGCTAGAATGTTACCACCCTGAAGTTACTGAAAAGTAACATTACCACTAAAAAGTGAAATTCTGAAAATTTGGACTCTGTCATCAAAACCCACTATCCCATTTCATCTTCCACTTTATGTTCATTTCCCAAAGAAGACTTTGAGTTTTCATCTTCTATATATACTCACCTAATTTGTGTATAATGGTGGTGGGACCAAGTGAAAGCCCTCCCCCAAAGAGCTTAGAATTTTGGCTGTTTCTAAAATAAAACAAAACAAACAAAACAATTTTGTAGCAAGAACCCTGGTTTTAGCAGGAAGCCAGATTTTCCACAGATAGGTGAAGTTCTTGTCTTTTGACCATCACTCTACAGATGTGGAGGGCTACAGGAAGGAGAGTGGTGGGACTGAGACATATCCTTCATCTCGTGTTTATTTATTCAGTAACAGAATGCCTGGATCCAACTCAAATTCCAATGAAAACAAAAATAAAATCATAAAGGAAATACTTCTGCTTGATTATGGATAATGATGACAATATATTTCTCTGAAGAGATTCAGTGCAACACTATTGTAAAGGGGGGGTGTGGAGAAATACTCCACATGGCTGGGACAAGTTTGGATTGATCAAACAGGAAGGCCCTTTTAATAAATGCACATCAAAAGAAGCCATCTCATCAACTAATCACTCACTTCCTCCATATTAAACCCTCGATGTTTCTGCACTGTCTGGTAGTATGTCCTGTAAAAAATGTGTTTATTTATTCCAGAGAGGCAGAGACATCTGGTTTCTTTACAACCTTTTCTTCCCCAGCATCAATAAGTGGTAATCCAAGGATTCTAGAAGGGTAATTGATGCATCATGTGATGGGCTTTATCATAACCACTGTTTTACAGAACTAAGGTTGTCTAGAGAAAAGGTTCATGGTCACTAGCCTACCTTATGGCACACAGAGTGTAACACTTCACAGATGCAGCTCCATGATGTCCCTGTTCCCAGATGGCAGCTTCCAAGTACTGTACTGGGAGTGCTGCCACAACCATTTTCTGGCCTGGAATGAGTAAGGTATACAACTGGAATGAGACAGCTGTGTACCTGGGAGAACAGAAATGAAGTCACCTTCACGGATCTTTAGCCAGCCATCAGAGCAGCCTTAGTTCTCTTTCTCTGGCTGCAGAACTCCAGCTGGGGCAGATGCTGGCTGCTCACTTCCCCCCCCCCCCCCTTTCCTTCCTCCAACCAGTAAATGGTCATGGCATCACCACCCTAGGGTTTGGAAGCTGCTTAGGGGAGGGATGTCCGGGCATTAGAATAATAGAATCATAGAGTTGGAAGAGACCACAAGGGCCATCCAGTCCAACCCCCTGCCATGCACAAACTCCCAATCAAAGCATACCCAACAGATGGCCATCCAGCCTCTGCTTAAAAACCTCCAAGGAAGGCGACTCCACCACTCTCCGAGGGAGTGTGTTCCACTCATTGCACAAGGAGATAGTGAATACTTCCTTGAACAATATCCATAAACCCAAATATGCATGCATAACATGTGTAGTTCCACTCCATGTGCTCCTAACATGTTTTACCCTCTCATATAACCTCTCTTTCCTCACTGCTCAGCACTCATTCCTACCACACAGTCATCCTCCCCACTCAAATATCTATCGAATATATCATACTCAAAGAATAGCTGAAGCTCTGGAATAATACATCCAGTGCTCTCTCCAAAGGCATTCATCTTCATGATGTTGTTTTTGTATGCCCGACTTATGACAACTCTAAGTTGACTTGCCATGGCGGTTTTCTTGGCAAGATTTGTTCAGAGGAGATTTACTTTTGCCTTTCTATGAAGCTGAGAGTGTAGGGATTGGAACTCTACTCTCCAGAGTCTTTGTCCAATGCTTAAATCACAACATCACACTATTTCTCATATCTTCATAGATACAATGAGTAATTTATTCAATCTATATTTGAAATCATCAGAAGAAAACCTCCATCCCACAAGCCAAATACAGCCTGTGAAGGATCTTAGAAGTGTCTCTCTTCTCCCTAAAGCCCCTTCCCCTACCCAAATCTCCACTCAAAGAATGGGAAGGTTCCTCTCATACATATTTTATTTCAATTATCGAAACATGGGGAAACATTGTTATGTTCCATCTCAAACTGGTGATTAGCAGGATTAACCTTTCCAATGGATACAGGGCATCGCATACTAGGAGCAGGAACTATGAAGGCCATCAAATTATCTGCCAGAGATCCGTAGTACTATAATGTAAGGATGTTCAGAAGAGACTTCTAAGCACCTCAACAAACTATATATTCCAGGATAGACCTATGGCAATTACACTGATATCAAACTGCTATAGAATGATTATTAAATATGGTCTGTGTAAACTATTTAAATATCTGTAACTATATATGATCTACAAAAGCTGGGGCTGTGAAGTGAAAGAAAAATACTTCAAATAAAGTGGCTGGCACTTACTGATTGATTAATCCAGGAAGAAAAACTCGAGATCAAGATTTATACATGGTTCTTCATAGGGGCTAAGTAACCTAAATGAATTTGTTCGGACTTTCTCTCCCACAGCAAACCCCCTCCCTTCCATCAATAGTTACATTCAGTGCTGCTATGCTCTTTGAGCATTTAGAAATAATTTATGGTTGATTTATTCCACCCACCATATAAATGTTAAGAGGTTTTGTTTTAATATTGGGCTTTTACTGTGCATTATGTCATTATGACATATGAGTACAGCTCATATAGGAGCCTGTCTGATACCGAGGCCAGTGTAATAACAGAAACAAAAATACTCTTGAAACGAAATAAAGGAGAACATATAAAAATGTCTCCAAAGTCAATTTAAAAAAAAAAAAAGATATCTCTGAAAAGGGCAAAATATTCTCTTTGGGGAAGGAGTGGTATGCTGGGATGTAAGAGTTCAAAATTTAAGACCCTTAGTTTTTCCTGGAAACTTTACTTACATTTTCCATCATAGTTTTCATTTCAGTTCAATTCCTGGAATTACTATACCGACAAAGAAGAAATGAAGCATGGCAGGGACAGAACTGGGCAACACACAAGCTATCCTAAAGGTATTTTAACTATAAAGGAGCCCATTATGTCAAGGTGTTTACTGGAGTGAGATAGTTGCCTTGGTTCTATGACTGCTTCCCATGGTGCTCCACAGACTGGGCATAGTACAACCTGTGAACCTCATGATGAACCTCCTAGAACCCATTTTTGTGTCCATGGAAGCACCCAGCTAGTCCCACCAAGCCCTCCAACAGCCCCCCATTTTTAAAAAATGGCATGAAAAAAATAATGCAGAATACAATTACCAGAGTGAAAACTAGAGAGGGCTCTTATAACTTTAAAGGTTGTATGAAAGGATATTATTGAGACCTTTGAGACTACCTGATGGACACAGCTATGTCTTTGAATTCTGCCACTTTTATTGGTGGTTTAAAGAGGGGATTTCAGCAGGTATTGCTTGTTGTTCAGCTGGGTAACTGCTGAAATCACCTCTATCATAAAAACATTAATGGTATAGTAGAATCATAGAATCATAGAATCATAGAGTTGGAAGAGACCACAAGGGCCATCCAGTCCAACCCCCTGCCATGCAGGAACTCCAAATCAAAGCATCCCCGACAGATGGCCATCCAGCTCCTGCTTAAAGACCTCCAAGGAAGGAGACTCCACCACACTCCGAGGGAGTGTGTTCCACTGTCGAACAGCCCTTACTGTCAGGAAGTTCCTCCTAATGTTGAGGTGGAATCTCTTTTCCTGCAGTTTGCATCCATTGTTCCGCATTCTAGTCTCTGCAGCAGCAGAAAACAAGCTTGCTCCCTCCTCAATATGACATCCCTTCAAATATTTGAACAGGGCTATCATATCACCTCTTAACCTTCTCTTCTCCAGGCTAAATATCCCCAGCTCCCTAAGGCGTTCCTCATAGGGCATGGTTTCTAGACCCTTCACCATTTTAGTTGCCCTCCTTTGGACTCGCTCCAGTTTCTCCACATCCTTTTTGAATTGTGGTGCCCAGAACTGGACACAGTATTCCAGGTGGGGCCTGACCAAAGCAGAATAGGGTGGCACTATTACTTCCCTTGATCTAGACGCTATACTTCTATTGATGCAGCCTAAAATAGCATTGGCCTTTTTAGCTGCTGCATCGCACTGTTGACTCATGTTCAGCTTATAGTCTACTTGGACTCCTATATCCCTTTCACACGTAGTTTCATTCAGCCAGATGTCCCCCATCCTATATCTGTGCATTTCATTTTTGCGTCCTAAGTGCAGTATCTTACATTTCTCCGCATTGAATTTCATTTTGTTAGCATTGGCCCAGCTTTCTAGTCTATTCAGGATTTTTTGAATTTTGACCCTTTCTTCTGGAGTATTGGCTACTCCTCCTAGCTTAGTGTCATCTGCAAATTTGATAAGTATGCCCCCAATTCTGTCATCCAAGTCATTGATAAAGATGTTGAATCAGACTGGGCCCAGGACAGAGCCCTGTGGGACCCCACTGGTCCTTCTTTCCAGGTTGAAAAGGAGCCGTTGTTGAGCACTCTTTGAGTTCGGCCAGTCAACCAGTTACAAATCCATGTGACAGTTACCTTGTCTAGCCCATATTTTACAAGCTTGTTTGCAAGAATGTCATGGGGAACCTTATCAAAGGCCTTGCTGAAATCAAGATATACTATATCCACAGCATTCCCTTCATCTACCAAACTGGTAATTTTATCAAAAAAAGAGATCAGATTTGTCTGGCAAGACTTGTTTCTCTGAAACCCATGTTGGCTTCTTGTGATTATGGCATTGGCTTCTAAATGTTCACAGACTCTCTGTTTAATGATCTGCTCTAGAATCTTTCCTGTAGCCCTCTCCAGTTTTCACTTTGGCAAATCTAACCCACAGAGTATATCTCCACACCCACATGCACTCCAGGACTCTGTACATGTATACATGTCTGTAGTGAGCAGGAAACAGCCAATCACAGAGCTCCAGGAGTCCAGCCAATGAGAAGCTGGCTGGGCAGGACTATAAAAGAGCCTTGACAGGGAGTGAAAGGGTTTTTGTTGTTGTTGTTGTTGTTGTGGAGGGAAGAGACACCACACAGGGAGGGTGTGCTCTTAGGTTCCTGAGGGAACATTTGTAGGTTCATTTATCGACCAGGGAAGGGTCTGAAAAGTCCAGTAGGGACTAGAGAGGCTTGAGGGAGTCTGAGAAAGAAAGGCTCAGAATAAGCCTGGAGGTTAAGGAAGCTTTTGGCTTTAATATTGGAGAAGGTTGCCTGAGTGGCTGTAGTATTATTTTTAAGGAACTTTTGTAACTGAGGAATAAGACAATATTTGTTTCTTTATTTTATAAATAAACTTCATTCATGTTTTGAAGTACTGCTTGGCCTCTGTTAAACTATTGAAACACGCTAACAGTGCCTCAGTAGGAGATAGGTGGTGGGTGAACAAGAAAGTGTTCACAACAATGTCTTCCAGGTGCGTGTCAACCTATGGCAAGCCCATTAATTTCATAGGGTTTTTTAAGGCAAGGAGTACTCAGAGATGGTTTTGTCAGTTCCTTCCTTTGAAAGACAACCACTGCCCCCAAATACTTCCATTTTCCTCTTTAGGTAATGACAAAAAGAGATACAGTGTCACTTCTTGTCACTGTAGACTGTAAAGGAAAACTTGATGGGGGGCAGGGGAAAGTCTGCAGAGAAAATTCTTGCTGGAAGCAAGAAGAGCCCTCCCTTCAACCACCATCTTGAGGGGACTTAATTGTCTAATTAACAAATTGTAAGCCGCTCTGATAGCTTTGGCTGAAGAGCGGGGTATAAATAAAATGTATTATTATTATTATTATTATTATTATTAAAATTGGCCCCTAGATCCCATACAGTTTTCTACCCCTGAGTTAGAATATCATAAGAAGTATATTTTGGCTACTGGTTTCCCTTAGCATGCTCAATCAGACCCAGGGCTGTACACAGGAGTGATTAGAATGGCTAATCAGATCCATCTAGAGCCCTGTCTGCACAGGTCAAATAAACAATCTTCCCACCTGTCTTTTCAGAGGACAGTGTGGACAGTGCATGGCCCAAACCCTGGTTCTAGTACAAACATTCCAGAAAATGTCTGGTCTGTTCATTGCCAAACCCAGAGTATACACCAGTTATAATGAATTTTAAAAACTCACCTTTTGCTCCAGATTTTTCAGATCTACTGTTATGACACTGGGCAGCTGTTTATAATATGACATGCAGCGGTGGCCATGGCCACACCAGAAGGCACAGCAGAATGCACATGCAAACAACCATCCAGCATCATAATGGGAGTGCCACATAACAGGGGAGCATTGGGGCAGTTCTGGAGCCATGCTGCCCCAGTAGTATTCTGGCGCATGCAGACAGGGATTAAGACAATAACAAGTAGGGGGGTGTCTGCACTATAACACTTGAGCTGCCATGGCTACATCCTATGGAATCCTGGGATTAATGGTTTCATGAGATATGTTTAATTTTCTATTAGGAGAGCTCTAGTGTCTCCCTACAGAGAATTTTAATGGCCTCCTGAAACTGCACATCTTAGGATTTTGTTTGATAGCATTATGACAGTTAAAATACCATTAAAGATATGTAAGAGTGGAATGCAGATATATCCCAAGAGAAGAGGACAAAAGCATCTAATATACGTATACATGCATACATGTTAGGTAGCACATTTTGAAGGATCTATGGCCTCACCTCAGTGTGGAACGCCCTGGTACTGTTGCTGGCACAGTTCCTTCCCAACACCTTTGCCTACAGCCTTTCTCCCCAAAACAAGTGAGCAGTAATGCATGAGGAGCCTTACTGAGTAATTTCAATCAAACTGGCATTTTAATCAGCAACAACACCCCTACGACAGAAAACATATTCATTATTGTGAACCGACTAGTTTTATAATTTGTCTTTTAATGATTTTTTAATGGTTGTAACTGGGAGACCAGGGTTCAAATCTCCATTAAGCCATGGAAACCCACTGGTTGACCATGAGCAAATTACACTCTCTCAACTTAAGAGGAAGGCAATGACAAACCTCATTGTGTCAATAGAATCCTCTGGAATGATCATCCTAAATCAGAGTCTACTTGAAGGCTCACAAAAACAACAAAAGGTTAGAAAATATAGCATGAATTTCACTGAAAGCCAAAATGACTAAACTTGTATTTTGATATATCATTAGAAGACATAACTCACTGGAAAAGACAATAATGCTGGGCAAAGCTAAGAGGAAGATTACACTACAAATGAGTTGACACAATAAAAGAAGCCACAGCCTTGTGTTGGCAGGACTGTTATTTGGAGGTCTCTTATTCATAGGATTGCCATAAATTGAAGACAATCTGACAGCACCTAACAACTTTTGATTATATTACTCAAAAGGATGTGCAGCTGGTGGTATGGTTACTGTTAACAAATACTAGAATGATATTGTCTGTAGATATGAAAACCATTTTGGGTTTGCTGGAGGACCTGATTCCTGGATTTATATTTCTGTTAGGTGGACTATTATTGCCAGTGAGTTTCCTTGTAAAACTGGGGATTATATGTATGGGAAGCTTCTCACCCAAGTCCTATCAGAGAAATGTTCACAATACTGTATATCAGCTTTCTTTAGCACAGGGGTTGGCAATGTGTAGTCCTTCAGATGCTATTATGAAAACATGAAGAAGACAAAGGAGAGAAAGCAACATTGGTCAAAAATTTATTTGAACAGCTTGAGTCCAGGATATCTGAAAGGCCACCTCCACAAATATGAGCCTACCTAAAATTTAAGATCATTAGCGAAAGCTTTGTTACACATTCCCAAACCTGTGAGAATAGGCTGACACTTTTGTTCAACCTGTATGCAGAGAATATAATACCCAGAGCATATTTACACTCAGAGGAAGGAGGGGTGACAATTGGGAGAAGGAATATCAACAATCTAAGATATGTAGATGACATCATAATATAGCAGAAAACAACAAAAAACTTGGAACAATTACTAAGGAAAGCAAAAGAAGAAAATGTAAAGGCAGGCTTACTGTTGAACATTAAGAAAACAAAATAATGATTACAAGGATTTACATAAATTCAAACCAAACAGGGAAAATGAAATAGTTACCTTAGATCAATCATTGATATGAAAGGAGATTGCAGTTAAGGAATTAGAACAAGACTAGGATTGGGTGAAAGAACTAGACAAGATTCTAAACTGCAAAGATATAAGATAAAAGCTGAACACTAATGTTAAGATTGCCCATGCCACTGTAATCCCCATCACAGTGTACAGATGTGTAAACTGGACAGTTAAGAAAGCTTATAAGAAGAAAATCAACTCAATTGAGATGTGGTGCTGGAGAAGAGTGCTGAGGATACCATGGACAGCCAAAAAGTCAAACAAATGGCTCCTTGAATAGATCAAGCCTGAACTTTCCCTGAAAGATAAGATGACTAAATTGAGGCTGTCGTACTTTGGCCACATTATGAGAAGAGAGGACTTGCTAGAAAAGACAATAATGGTAGAAAAGGCAGAAGGCAGTAGAAAAAGAGGAAGACTACATACCAAATGGATAGACTCAATCAAGGAGGCCCATGAGCCTGCAATGACCTGAGCAGAGTGTTTGAGGACAGAGGGCTTGGAGATGTCTCATGCGTGGGATTGCCATTAGAAGAAGTTGACTCAAGAGTAGTTAACAAGAACAACAGGCTGACAACTACTTGTGACAGGGCTTCCCCTGTAGAAGCATGCCCAACAGTAGAACTCCTTCCTGTAGGAGGTATTGCTGGGTCCATTCCTTCTGGGTTTCCAGGAGGCAATGAAGACTGTGCTTTTTTATTGTACCCTAAAGGCACCAGATCCCATCTGATCTGGAAGGGTTAACACTGGTTACTACTTGAATGGGAGAATGCCAATGAATTCAAGTTATAGGCTATATTTCAGAGGAAGGCACTAGCAAAACCACCTCTGCCATCAAGAGCCCTATGCAATTCATGGGATCACCATAAGTTGTCAGGCAACATGAAGGCACATACACACAAAAATTGAAAAAGTTTTTGATCAACTCATGTTGATAGCCATTGATCTTCAGTATGAAGTTGGCACTGCATCCCACACAGATTCTGAATCTTTCTTCATTGGACTGGATTCTGGAAATGAGCTAATCAAATAAATATTGACTATTCTAGTGAGCTTGTGTTTATTTTTGTGTTTAATGACTTTATCTGTTCTCACAACCTGGTCTTTGCTATATGTTCTTGGTTTCCTTCATATCTTGTACTGTTTAGCAAAGTCAATAAAATATTTTGAAATACAAAGAACAGGAACAGAGAGAGACAGACTTCTATCTTCCTTTTTCTAGTCAGCTGCCTTCCATTGTAATTTTTCCTGAATCCACCATGCTGTCTGGGAACTCTGGGATCTGTAGTGCCAGGAAGTAACATTTATGAGTTCTGATCCAAGAACACCTAAGCAATTCATCACAAAGATCATTGATGAAGCAGCAAATTGAATTGGATTTTTTTTTTCAAAAAGGAAAATGAAGGCTCAGGTAATTGCTCCAATAAAATACACAGATTATTTCCATATTAACACTGCCTATCCAGAAACAGTTTACTCTCATTAAGTTGTATATCCAAAAGAACTTCCCTAGAACTACTGGAGCTAAGTCTGACCCCTTCCCATGGACTATTTCTTTTTAATGGTCTCTGATCAGTATACAATCTTGAATAATTCCAGCAATTAGAAATGCTCATTTTCAAGGACTAAAATGCTAACAGTTTGGAATTAGTTTTTATGGACTGGAGCTTTTAATTTAAGATTTAAAAAACATCATAGCTCACCAAAAAGCAAATAAACTGGAGCTAATGAAATTCACAGAAGTAAAGTACCCACTTCTCACTAGCTTTCTTGGGTGATTTATTGACAGCTGGTTGTAAAAACAATTTTATTAAAGGTCATAATGTTTGGGGGATTTTTTAACCAACCCCCCCCCCCACTTAATTTATAGTGTAATTAGCCTTCTTGCAGTAGGCATGATGCCAGACCCATCACTTACGGCTTTGAAATAAGCACTTGGTGTTTTTAATTATATCTTTAAGAATGTGTTCAAAGACAAGATTCCGGCAGGGTGGTGTTATTTTCCTCTTTATGGCTATTTTATTGATGTGAAAAAAATATCATAAAAACAAAACATTACATTTTGACTTGCACTGATTGATATCTGGTAATTAAGTAGAAGTGCCTAATGGATGGAAGAGTGATAAATAACTGGTAATAACACAGAGACAGATGAATCTCTTTGGAAGCAACAGCTCATGCTTCACACTTGCTCCAGCAGAAGTTCAGGCTCAAACCCTTTGGAGAGCTTGCCCAAGGATTGTTTCTCACCATTTCTCTTTTTCTTGACTGGAATTTGACATAAATTCAGACCTGCAAATGAATCAAAGGCTTTTCCGGGCATATAACTCCCACTTCATAGAAAATCCAAAAGGAGAAACAAATTGGTACTGGAACAGATCAAGCCTGAACACACCCTGGAATCCATGATGACTAAATTTAAGGTGTCATACAGTCACATCATGAGAAGACAATAATGCTGGGAAAGATGGAAGTGAGAAGAAAGCAAGGAAGACCACATGCCAGCTAGATAAACACAATCAAGGAAGCCACAGTTGTGAGCCTGCAGAGTGGTTGAGGACGGGGTCCTAAAGGTGTCGCATTCACAGGTCCTTCGTGAGTCAAAGTTGACTCAAGGGCAGTTAACAACAGGCTGGCAGTTAAATGTGATAGGGCTTCCTCTGTAGAAGCACCAACTAGGATGTAACTAAGGGATGGGTCACCATGGTCACATGGTGCACAGACTTTAACTGTGCAAGGGGTCTCCTAGCCACCTCTGAAACTTTGGCTTCCAAATTCAGAAGTCAATCCAGGAGCACACCCAAGCTGTGGAGCTGTGTTCTCAGGAGGAGTGTAACCCTATGTAACACAGTCTGAATTCATATTCCCTGACCTAATCTTCAACTGACCAGGAGCACCTCCATCTTATCGAAGTTAAGACATATAAAGACCTTCTTATTTATGCAGCCCTTTGGCTCATAATTCATGTAGCAGAAAGGGCTCTCAGTTTCAAAAAGTTAACTGTTTTTACATCAAATGTATGTATCAAGCCTTATTTAAGGAGCAGAATGGTATTATTGGTAAGTAGTGTGATGTAGTGGTTTGAGTCTTGGGCTAGACTCCAAGAGTCAAATCCTGACTCTTTGCTGCATTCTCAGTGCTATTGCCACCAGGGTTCAAATCCTCGTTCAGGCATGGAAATCTATTGGGTGACCTTGGATAAGTCACATGCTCTCAATGGGACTGTCCAGACCACCCCAAAGGGGTGGTCTGGTGCCACCCCTATTTGTAGCGCAACTGCACTACAGCAGCTAGATACTGCAGCTCAGTTGCTCTGCAAAAAAGGAGCGGGAGAATCATGCTCCTTTTTTGTGCCGCAGTTGCGGCACAATTTTTTTAAAGGTGCCATTTGGTGCCTTTGCAACACTGCAACTGCGCAGCTCCATGCGGAAGCTGCGCAGCTGCGGCTCCACCATTACGTATGCCATCTAAATGGCATTACGTAATGGCGGTGCCGCCATTACGTGCTAGGGTTCGGGAGCATGTGAACACTGCACTTTCACGAACCCTACGCGCTCCCAAACCCTAATGGTGCCCCCAGGCGCCTTTTAGTGCCCGTCTGGATTGAGCCAGTCTTAGGCTGATATCTGCTCTGATGCTTCAACAAACTACAGTTCCCAGAATTCCATAGCACTGAGCCATGGCAATTAAAGAGGGGTCAAACTGGATTATTTCTGCAGTGTGGATGTTGTCAATGGCAAACCTCTTCTGAATGTATCTTGAAAACCCTATGATAGGTTGGCCTTATGGTCACCATAAATTTGAGTTAATATGAAGGCACTAACAGCATGTCTTGCTGAGCCCTGGTGTACTGCAGCCACTCACTCACAAACCATAAGGTGGTGAGTTCAATACCAGCCAGGGCTCAGGCTCAACTCAGGCTTGCATCCTTCAGAGCTTGCTAAAATGAGTACCAAGATTAGAGACTGTTTAGGTGAAATGAAGTGATATATAAATGAAGCTGCTATTGCTATTGCTATTGTCACTGCAGGATGCCCATGGAGAAATGGCAAATCACACTGCATCTTCAATAGGATTGACCACACCACTGCTGTATCAGCTACCTCTTCCCTCCATCCCCATTCCTCTCTATAGCAATAGCAAGTATATTTCTATACCACTTATCAGTGAACTAGCACTCCCTGAGCAGTTTATAATGTGTAATCCAATTGCCCTCAACAATCTGGGTACTCATTTTACCAACCTATAAAAGGATCGAAGTCTAGTGGGCCTTGAAGCCCTCCTCTAGGATTGAACACACAATGTTGTTGCTACAGTACCAGCATTTTAACCACTAAGCCATTTTCTCTACTGCCCCATCTTCCTATCTAGTCTCCCCACTCTCTATCTCTGTCACCTTGCCACTGTCCACCTGCTTCTTCACTGCCTCTCTAGCTGCACAGCTCCTCCTATTAGTTCCTCAATGCCTGCCCACACATTTACCTACTAACTCACTCTAGAGACACTACAATGAAACCAGCATTATTTTTTCCTAAGTCAACACAGAATCAGTGTAATGAGCTAAGGCAGAAGAGGAGGAAGCTTGTACAGCTGCAAAAATTAGGGTGGCAGCAGCACTGAGAATACTTGAACCACTGCTGCAAGTTCTCTGGCTGTCATACAGACTAACTATCTTTGCTAAAGCCATCACTTTAATTGCCCCTGGGATTTCCAGATCATTTTTTTCTTTTGGCTTTGCAATTTTACACATATGTCAGTGTCAAAAAGCAGCCCCAAAGATTCAGATGAAAGTGATGACATGTGAAATTCAAAACAAAGGGAGTTACAAAGGACTTGTTGTAGGCATGTCACCTTGAAAGAATAGCATGAATCTTGAGTTAATTGTACATATTGGGGCTTTCTAGATTGGCAGGAAAGGGTAACATGAAGTTACCTTTTCCTTAATACTTAGCAGCTGCACTGCAAGTCCCAGGTGTGTAATAAAATGGTTTGGGGCAGCTACACTGAGGAGGTGTGGGGATGACTTATCTGAAGTCTTTTCTGTTGTTCAGCAACTACACTGGAAGCTGTCAGGATGCTAGAAACACAGGCGGAGCAGCTGCACGGGTGGCAGTGAATGGGGCTTTTGGCCACACTGAACCTTTAATCTTTGTTGTTGTTGTTGCTGGCTGCGAACTGCGCAGTTGCACTGGTACATCATACAGGCAATTATATTGCCAGCTGCGAACTGCACAGTTGCGCAGGTACATCACACATGAACTGTGCAGTTATGAAGATCTGTCAAATTACCATTGTGGTTTTACTTCCCTTTTTAAAGTGTGCAGTTGCATTGGTGCACCATGAATGAACCCCTTTATTTTTTTTTTATTATTATTATTATTATTATTTATATCCCACCCATTTGAGATCAGTCGAGGCGGCTTACACATTAAAATACTATTACATCAATAAAACAAACTGCATCCCTCCCCCCTAAAAAGATATTAAATCTGTTACAATTTAAGTTTATGAATAAGTTTCTTTATTTTATGAATTGACATTTTATGCCCAGTTGCATAACAGTTACAGCATCCCAGAGTCCCTAAATGCACATGTCTAGGGTTCAGATTAGGGCTGGAGCTAGGGTTTGGGAGCTTTAAAAAACTGCACGGTTGCACTGCAGCATTTAGACACAGCTGTGCAGTTACACCCTTTTTAAAAAGAAGCTGGGAAAAGCAGCTCCTTTTTAAAGCTGCTTTTTCCCCACTAAAATGCAAAAGAAGTGCGTTCATGCCAACCTTTCAATGTGGGTCATCTAAAGGCTACACTTTCATGCAGGCATGAACACACCCCTTTTTGCCAGTCTAGATCAGCACACTGTTGAATTTGAGATGGAAATTCATGCTTGAAGTATTAAAGAGAAGGGGAATGGGTAATAATTGTCTGGCAAATATATCTCAATTATACTCTAATCAAAAAATACAATTAATAATAAATGGACAAAAAACAGATTACATAAAAGTAAAGAAAGGAACTAAGCAAGGATGTCCATTATCACCTTTATTATTTATAACAGTTTTGGAAGTACTAAACAACTCTGTTAGGGCAAATGAGGCAAAGAGAGGCATAAAAATTAAAGATCATGAGTATAAGCTTAAAGCATATGCTGATGATATGGTTTTGATTTTGGGGTACCCATTGAAAGGTATAGATGCTGTATTATTAGAATTAAATTAATTTGGAGCCCTATCGGGCTTTCAGATGAATAAAGACAAAACAGTAATGATAACCAAAAATATAAAAGCTGAAGAAGAAAATGAGCTAATATTGAAATCAGGTATTAAAGTGGGAAAGAAGGCGAGATACCTAGGAATTTGGATTACAAATAAGAATATAAATATATTTGAGAACAATTATAAGAATGAGTGGTATATTTTCGCCATCTACTGATACTAATGCCATTTTTTTTCTTTATGCAAAGTATAATGTTCTATAATATTCAATACAGTTCTTATATTGTATCTAATATGCCTTCCGGGGAGGAATCCATTTTGATCTTGGTGTATAATTTTTTCCAAAAAAAATTTTAGTCTATTATCAACAATCCCAGTATATATTTTATAATCTATATTTAGCAAGGCAATGGGTCTATAATTTGACATCTCTGTTAAATCTTTACCTTCCTTTGATATAAATGAAACATATGCTGTACATCAAGTATTCGGTATACCTTCCTTCGCAATTTTGTTAAACATAACACACATCTCTTTTTTTATTTCTTTTTCAAAAGTTTTATAAAACAAGGCTGTATAGCCATCTGGCCCTGGCACTTTTCCTCCCTTTAATGTTTTTATTGATTGAGACACTTCCTTTTTCTTGTATTGGCTTTTCCAATATTTCTATCTGCCCGTTACTTAGTGTACTTATTTTCTTCCTATCTAGGTATTTTCTTATCATCTTGTCCAATTTGATAACTTCCGTTTTTTTTCCTTTAAAATATTG
Source organism: Urosaurus nigricauda (assembly GCA_034509955.1). Lineage (NCBI taxonomy): Eukaryota > Metazoa > Chordata > Lepidosauria > Squamata > Phrynosomatidae > Urosaurus > Urosaurus nigricauda. The sequence continues at coordinate 349,366,266 of JAOEGL010000001.1, read as the reverse complement.
GTATAATATTTTTGAAATGCTCTCCTTATCTCTTCTTGTCCTGTTATCATTTTCTGTCCAACCTTGATCTCATTAATCATCCTCTTGTCTCTTTCCTTTTTTAATCTATACACGAGCCATCGACCAGGCTTATTTGCACCTTTAATTTTCCTGCTGTCTCTTCCGTATTTTGTTGTTGTAATCTTTGTTTTAGTACTATATATTGTTGTTGTTTTTTCATTATCTTCATTTTTCAACATTTTGTCTTCTAACTTTTTTAATCCGATTGGATACAGAGGAGCGGGCTATAAATAAAACATTATTATTATTATTATTATTATTATTTATCCTTATTATTTTTTCCTGTTTTTCCTTTTTAATCTCAGTTCCTCTTTTCATCAGCAATCCATGCATTACAACTTTAAATGTATCCCATATTGTCTTACTTAATACCTCTTCTGTATTATTTTGTCTAAAGAAGAATTTTACTTCCTTTTTCATCTTTTCTGTGTATTCTACATCCTTAATTAAACATTCGTTTAATTTCCATGTTCTCTCAAATTTTCCACATTGTGACTCTACTGTTATTTCTATCAAATTATGATCTGAAAGCAACCTAGGCACAATATCCATCTTTTTAACCTTTGTTATTAAGCTTTTTGTTGTGAGAAACATGTCTAGTCTGGATAGAGTATTATGTGTGTCTGAACAGTATGTAAAGCCTTTTTTCTCTCTATAGAGATGTGTCCATACATCTATTAATCCATGTTCTTCTATCATGTCAAAACAAGCTATTAGAAGTTTTCCTTGATTATTATTAATTTTCTTTTTTGATCCTCTATCCATTTTCGGTTTCAAAACACCATGAAAGTCTCCCACAATTATAGTATTAATTCCAGAACATTTTAATACACCTTTATTCAATTTTTGAAAAAAAAAACTTCTTTTTTTTCTAGCAGTGCATATACACATACAATTTCCCATTTTTCTTTCCCTATACTAATTTCTATGGCCACATATCTTCCTTCGTTGTCTTTAAATATCTCCTTTGATTCATAGCTTTTGTTTAGATAAATTGCCACTCCTCTTCTTCTTCTTTTTTTCATCTGATGAGTAAAAGAGGTTTCCTAACTTAGGGTTTCTTAAATATTTTATCTCACTACTTCTTATTTTTGTTTCCTGGATGCATGTAACATCCAACTGATTTTTTTCCAAATAGTGAAAGATCTCTTTTCTTTTGTGATTTCTATTTATGCCTCTTAGATTAAATGATCCTATCTTTATCCCCATATTATTTTCTTACCCCTTTCACCCCTCCTTAGCTATTTTCAATTAACTTCAATAAATCTCTTCAGATATAGATTCTCCCTCTTCGGATTCTCCTTTTGTTGAGTCTTTAGATCCTGTGTCTATTTTTAGCTGCTCTTTCTCTATTATTATTATTATTATTATTATTATTATTTCATTCTCTTCCAAATTGTTTTCTCTGTTATTATCTATAGTTGCCGAGAGAGTACTAGCTCCTCCTTTTTCTTTCTTTTTCTCACTAATTTTCTCCCCCTCAAGCTCTTGTTCTTTTTTCCTTTGTACTTTTCTATAAAAGTCCTTTGCTTTCTCTACAGTATTAATCTTGTATCTCTTCTTATTGTATGTTAATATAATACCCACTATTTTCTCCCATCTTTATCTAATTTCTTTTTTCTGTAATAATTGGGTCAGAAATCTGTATTCTTGCCATCTTTACAAAATGTAGGAAGGTACATCCCTAAAAATTTCCACTTCTTTATCGTCTAGCACAATTTTTCCTCATAACTCAATTGACATAATTTTTCTCTAATTCTCGGATTCGTAAAGCATATTGCTATGTCTCTTAGCAATTTTCTTTCCCTAGCAAAGGTAGAATTAATTCTTTAAAAATTTTCTATTTGTACATCAACTAATTCTTCTGACATATCCAGATAACCCACTAATTCAGGCAAAATTCTTTCTAAAAGCTGCTCATTTTCCTTTTCTGGAAGACCTCTAATTTTCACACTTCTTTCTCTATATCTCATTTCTTGAATTAATATACTTTGTTTGTCTGTTTCTCGATCTTTAACTATCTCGTCTGTTTTTTTATCCAGAACTTTTGTTTTTGCTGATACTTCCTCCACTTCCTCTCTTAGCTCTGTAACTTTTTCAGTTATTTCATCTATTTTTCTGGATAGCCCATTTATTTCCTTATGTACATCCGCTCTTATTTCATCTCTTGTATCTTTTAATTCTTGTCTTATTTGTACTTTAAATTCCCTAGGTTCTTTGAGAATTGTCATGCTAATGTCTAATTCATTACATGCCATATCTAGAGAGTTTCTTCTGGAGTTAGAATAAATCTTCACTTGTGATTGAGTTTTGGACCTTGTTCCAGATGCCAAAATATCCTTCAAATCACCTTCAAATGCTTCTTTTTGAAGATGTTCCTGAAATTTTTAAACTCAGTATAGAATGCCACCTTAGGTCAATTCCCCCCAAATCAAACACTATTTGTTCTATAGAAAGTTACAGGAATTATTACCAAATTAGTAATCACTCTTAATCCAATTTAGATTTGAATTTAAGTTCAGTCTATTACTTTTCAGCATTCACCCTGAGGGGTATTTTTCAGTTTTATAGTCTTCTACTTATTCTTGTATGTCTTTAGCTTTATGTACTCTATAATAATGTTAATAAGGGATATAGACAGATTGATGCAAAAAGCTTCTTTCAGTGACACTGGATATTCAATGACTTTCTCTTTCCCCACAATCACCTTTCCCTTTAAGGATTAATGATGTGAAGAGAGCAACTAGGTCCCTTGGAGTCCCCACTAATTCCTCCCAAAACAGGAGTAAAAATCCCAGCTCTTTAAATGAGCCTAACTTGCCACTGAAGAGGGCTAATGAGGCACCCAGGGCCCACTTCATCTTTTGCCCACCTTCCCTGTCTGCTGCTGATTGCTGCTGCCTCTGTGAGGGAAAGGTTGGCTGGGGGGGCTAAAATTGCCCAGGTGGTCCAGCCTCTCCTCCTCCTCTCTCAGGACGCTGTTGCCTCTATGAGGGAAAGGGTAGCTGAGAAGGCTAAAATAGCCCAGGTGGTCTGGCCTCTCCTCCTCCTCTCTCAGGACACTGCTTTTCTATGAGGGAAAGCTTCTCTGTGAGGGTAACCATACCTCTGAAGGTGATGGGACTGAGAGAAAGCTCTCTCTTAAGGAATTTATTTATTTATTTATTTATTGTATTTATATCCTGCTCTTCAGCCACAAAGGTTCTCAGAGCAGCTTACAGATAGTTACTTAGACATTTCCCTGCCCTCAGGTGTACAGTCTAAAAAGACATGACACAAAAGAGGTAAGGGAATGGCAGTGAGAAGAGGAATACATCCAGTGGTTCATCTCCCGCTCTCTCTCTCTGAGGTCTGGACCATGGCAGATGGACCGGAGGAAGGGCTCCTTTTACTTTAGGCTAGGCCTGATGGAGATGGACCTGCCTTTCACTCCCTCTGAGGTCAGATGAAGTCAGACCTTAAAACTTGGACAGGCACATAGTGACAGATATGGTATTTCAAACAATCTTCACATGGCTCCCACCCACATTTTACACTGGTATGATATATTCACAGATGCATGTATGGGGTAGTGGCATAGCTGGGGTTGGTGTCATCGATGTGGTGGGGAGCAGGGGCAGACTGGCACCCAGCAGCCACAGTTGCTGCAGGAGGCAGTGTGAAGGCCATTTGGGCTCTGGTGTCCAAATGGAAGGCACTGCCTCCCCCAGCAGCCATTGCCACTGGAGGGGGCTGTGCCACAGCCTCTGGAGGGCCATTTGGGCTCCAGCGTGGCTGCTGGGCATGTGAGAAAGGGACACGACAACCCTTCTCGCTTGCTTAGCAGGCACACCAGTTCCATTGGGTGTACCACCCCACTGGGAGACATCCCCCTCAGAAGTGTCACCTAGTACAGTCCACACTCCAATCACACACACACATACCCAGAGAGACAACTGGTATGAGGTCTGCTGTAGGTCACATATTGACCCACAGTTTTATTTTGCTGAAAAAGGAAGCCATTTTCCCATATTGTGGAGTGCAACCCACCCACCCCAGATGTGAATGATAGTTGCTCAAAGAGGTGGCACAAGAAAAGTTAGCCTGTCCCAGCCACATGGGATCTCTGGAAAAACATCTAGACAGAGCAATTGCCCTACATCAGGCCACCGAGTGGCAGGGCGAGGGTTGAGGGAATGGATGGCCCCAAAGAATCCCAGCAAATTCCTACTCACTTGAGGTGTACAAAGGCCAGCCTGCCTGGGTCAGGGGAGAATGGATGAATAAGAGGCTTCTGAAAACGCCCTACAGTTGCTTTTACGCATTCCACCATTATGCTTCCCTCCAACCTCAGACATAGCAAAAATCAGTTTCCCTTTTATAATGCTTTCCCTACCCAGCCTCTCCAAGAGTTCTTAGAATAATAGCATCATAGAATCATAGAGTTCGAAAAGACCACAAGGGCCATCCAGTCCAACCCCCTGCTATGCAGGAACTCCAAATCAAAGTATACCTGACAGATGGCCATCCAGCCTCTGCTTAAAGACCTCTAAGGAAGGAGACTCCACCACACTCTGAGGGAGTATGTTCCACTGTCAAACAGCCCTTACTGTCAGGAAGTTCCTCCTAATGTTGAGGTGGAATCTCTTTTCCTGCAATTTGTATCCATTGTTCCGCATCCTGGTCTCTGGAGCAGCAGAAAACAAGCTTGCTCCCTCCTCAATATGACATCCCTTTAAATATTTGAACAGGGCTATCATATCACCTCTTAACCTTCTCTTCTCCAGGCTAAACATCCCCAGCTCCCTAAGGCGTTCCTCATAGGACATGGTTTCCAGACCCTTCACCATCTTAGTTGCCCTCCTTTGGACATGTTCCAGTTTCTCCACATCTTTTTTGAATTGTGGTGCCCAGAACTGGACACAGTATTCCAGGTGGGGCCTGACCAATGCAGAATAGAGTGGCACTATTATTTCCCTTGATCTAGACACTATACTTCTATTGATGCAGCCTAAAATTGCATTGGCCTTTTTAGCTGCCCCATCGCATGTTGACTCATGTTCAGCTTATGGTCTACTTGAACTCCTAGATCCCTTTCACATGTGATCTCATTCAGCCAGGTATCCCCCATTTTATATCTGTGCTGTTCTGTCACTGGTACTGCAGGGGCATGGTCACAAGGCAGTTTCTCAGGTGAGGGGGAAGCAAGGGAAGAGAGGAAGTGAAGAGCATGAGAGGTCACCATTAAGATGGAAGGTGAGTTGTGACAATATGCACACTAAACAAACCTATTTGCTTATTTTAAAACATATACTATGTCCAGTGGAGGGAAAGTTGCAACCTCCACATGTATATGGGGTCACAGGGGTAAAAGGTTTGAGAACCACTGCATTAAATTACTAGTTTCCTCCTACCTTTGAATCACTGAGGATTCACCCTTAGTTGTGCATAATCTGTCAATTATATCCCTGGGAACAGCCACATTTACCAAACATGTCTTTGATAGTGGTAAGACCAACCAAGAGAAAGCCCTCCGCTGAAGAGGTCAAAATGAAAGCAGATTCATATGAGGAAATGTGGTCCTTCAGATAACCTGGAAGTCAAGCAATGGAAGTCAGGTAATATAATGTGTGAAAACAGCTATTGCCTTCCTGATTTGAGCTAAAACTGTTGAACAAAATGAGGCAGAAAAGAGAAGGCTCAGCCATGAAGAACAACAGGGCAGGTTCAATTACAGTTGTTCTTGAATTCTATTATATTAGCAGAAAGTTTCCCTACATCTTGATCACTAAAGCTCAGAGCTTTTATTTTGCACCCACTAAAATAACAACAGTTACATCTGCAGAGTTCCTTGAGAACATCAAGCAGTTGTGATTCAGTCTGAAAGACCACATTCTTCTCTGAATGAGTATTTGGTTTCAATTATCTCAGAGAGCCCCCAAGGCCTTTGGGTAGGGGAAGGTACTTTTCAAATAAAATTATTAAATATTGTTTGGCAGCATTGTGCTTTTTCTGGCTCCAGTATTTCAAATATATGTTCCTTAATTAACTTTATATTGCTCTAAGTGGATGAACCAGAATTAATTCCCATATAATTAAATCCTTTGTAGACCTCATGTTGCCCCTGAACTTTGGCCAGGATTTTGGTGTTCTGTTCCTACTACCAGCATTTGCCTAGTGAAGGGTCTTCTCTTGGGTTTTTCTTCTCTTTCCTTTTTTGCACATATTGTTGGCCATACCTTTGTTCTTTTGCAGGAAAAAAATGTATATGCCTTTGGCTCATGAACAGAAACGTTTCTCTGAAAAACGAAGTCTGATTAATTGAATGTATATAGGAATGTGGACATGAGGGGAAATGAGCCAGCTTGACTTGATGACAATAGCTCTTGCTACGGCCAAAAAAACAGAAGAAAAATTACTATTAATAGTTGCTTAGTGGAATATAGGCAAACATTTAACCCTCATGCACTATTATAAAAAACAAATTTGTACTGAGTGAATTGTGTGCTGTATTTTCAGATCCCAATGACAGTTTCCAAGTACTGAAGGGTAGATCCAGGATTAGGAGCAGGATTAATGTACATCTTGGTATTTCTTCATCCCACTGAAAATTCAATTGTCTCCTAATGGAAGAAATTTCCATTTTTCCCCACAGTGGGATCAAACAAGTGATGACCAGAACACGTAACTTCTGCTTCACAGCACCATGAGTAATCAAAAATCAATATGGGGTTCTTTTTTGTTTGTTCCTTTGTTTTTGTTTTTTGTTGTTTTGTTTTTGTTTTTTGTCCCTATGTATTAAATTATCAGAGAGAGAAAGGAAGAAGACCTCAGTGGGAAAAAAACCCAATAAATTTGCTGAGTGATTTTAATACCAACTGCTTTATATTTGTTCTATTAAACCTTTTTATGACTCAGATAACTGAAATTTGAGAAAACTGTGCAGGTGACAACACTGGAGATTGCATATCTAAAGTGCTCATGTAAACTAACATGGAGGAAACTCAAGTGCTCTTAGGAGGGTTAAAATGTGCGAGATCCATGGAGAATGCTTAGCCACTTCAGAAAAGTGAGGCAATTATTAGAGGCAGCAGGTGCGGAATATAATGAAATGGAAATGAAATGGTTGTTGGATATTAACCATGAGAGAAGAGAGGAATGCTTGCACTATTTTCTGTTGTCATGTGATAAAACAGTTTCTTCCCCTTTGGACAATATATGTGCTGCTGCTTCAGGCCACAAAATGTTTCATGCACTTTGGCTGTCCTCAGATTTCCAAATTTCTTTCTAGAACCTCTGTGGGGGGTACATCTACACTGTAGAAATAATGATGTTTCATACCACTTGATTTGATACCACTTTAAGTGCTATAACTCCATCCTGTGGTATCCTGGAATTGTAGTTTTACAAGGTTCTGTGCCAAAGCGTGCTGGTGCCTCACAAAACTACAAATCCCAGGATTCTGTAGGATAGAGCCATGGCAGTTAAAGTAGTGTCAAACCACATTATTTCTACACTGTGTAGATCCAACCTGGGAGAGCCTAATACTGGCAACAATATTGCACAATGATATCAGAAATGTCTTCTTGGAGAGGTCAAGTTTTCATGAAGGAAAAATGTTCATTTTTGCAAATTAACAGAACTTTGCTTGAAAGATGCTTTGCAGGAAGAAAGAACCGGGTTGTTGTTGTTGTTTTATTTTTCATTTCCACTGTTTTAGAAGTTAAAATTTATAGCTACTTCCTAATCATGGAGCCTGTTTAAGCTGCATAATATAGCTGCAGCATCTTTCAGTGTAACAGCCCTATTAGAATAAGCAGACCATTTTGTTTAAATGGAAATACCTTGATTTTTTTTAAAAAAAAATGCATTACTGTTTCCTATGGCACCAGTGTGGCTAGAGTGTTGGTCTAGAAAACCAGGGTTTGAATGATCAGTCAGCCAGGGAAACCCAGTAAGTAACTTTGGGCATGTCAGATCCCTTCAGCCTTAGAGAAAGGCAATGACATGGTTCCTTTGAATAAATCTTGCCATGAAAACTTTAGGATAGGATAGCAGAAGCCACAGTGGACCTGAAGGCACAAAACAGCAACAGTTTTTCCTACTGAGTGCTATTTCAGTCGTCTGTAAAGTTGTTGTTGTGTGTGTTCAAGTTGTTTCCAACTTATGGCAACTCTGAGGAGAATCTATCACAGACTTTTCTAGGGCTGAGAATGTGTGACTCACCCAAGGTCACCCAGTGGGTTTCCATGGCCAAGCAGAGAACTGAACCCTGACCTCCAGAATTCTAGTTCAACACTTAAATCACTACATCATGCTTCACATTAAAGTAGGCCCAAATAGGCTACTGTTAGGGAAGGTGGAGAACCAGCATGGTGTAGCAGTGTGAACATTGGACTACAGCTCTGGAGACCAGTATTTAAATTGCATGCATCCATGGAAACCAACAGGGTGACAGGGGCAAGTCACACTCTCTCAGCCTAAGAGGAAGGCAAACGCCATTCCCCCCTGAACAAATCTTGTACCCCTCAAAAAAAAAAAAAAGAAAAGAAAAGAAACTATGATAGGCTTGCCTTGGAGTCACCATAAATCAGAAATGCCTTGAAGGCAAACAACAAAAACAACAACGGTGAGAGATGCTTATGAGATTTTCTGCCCATATACCATAAACTAATTGTCTGACTTTGGATAATATGCACCTTCAAATAACCGGATTTATGGAAATGCTTATTTACTATTCAGTAATTCATTTACTGGCCTACTTTTTCACCATTCCACCTCAGGCGGTAATATCTCCTAGCCAATTTTGATTTCTGGAGTAAAAACTCTAGAGTTAATGAAAATGGGTATGGAAAACTTACTCTGCAGCCCAATGCAGGAAATCCCAAAAACACACTTGTGTTTGTGGAATTTCATGCATCCAGCTGCAGAGTAAGTTGGTTGGCCTTAACCTGTGCTGGTGTTTCATGTGTGCCTATGTGCCATGTGTGCCTGTATCTCAAGCAGTAAAATTTCTTGGGCTAAACACAGCCATCTGTATGATGCTAGAAAAGATGACTAAACATCACCTGAACCGATCCTATTTCCATTCTAAATGAGCCAATCACAAGGCAAAATGCATATATGCACAGGATGGCTTGCAGCATTCAGGTGACAATAGTTGATGGAGTCTGTGATGCAAGTTTCCAGCCCTGAGATGCTCCAGTGCATTTACACAGACTGTCATTACACTTTTAAATCCTGGCACAATTTGAGAATCATTAGATTGCCACACATCGTTTCCTTCCCTGAAAAGATGTTTGTTCTATGGAAAAATAAATACAACTCTGTTTCAACAAGTCCAGCCCTTTAAGTGCCTCTCCAAAAGACAGACCTTTGCCATTTTCCCAGTTATCAAAGTTATTTGCACTAAGTTGACAGCCCCCAGTGAGTCGCCTAGTAAATCAATGGACCTACATCTGTTTCTTATATCACAGATTCAGGTGCCTGGGCCCATCTGTGTTCATTATACCTTGATGTAGTTTTGCTTACCTTTCCCTGAACTTTGAGAACAGCTTCCAGAAGTCTCCCACAAATGCTTCCTTAAAGAGAATCACTAAAGTTGCCCTGTAGACCAAAAGAATATATAATACACTAAATTCTCCTCAGGATTCCAAAGGAGTTGCCCACATGACTCTTGTATATGTCAAATGGGAAATCTACCAATATTAAGAGCACAGTATGCCCCTCAAAGTACAGCTATGGCCATGAAATGCTTAATTTCTTTCCTTTCCCTAAAAGAAATGTGTTCCATCCCACCCAAAGAACAGAAACTTTGTCATGGAGCTTCTAAATCATGGATAGGTGAAACCCTGGTCCCAAATTTTGAGATCCCTAAACTCCTTCATTGTTTTTTTTTAGATTGTGTGATTTTGGAGCAAAAATCATCCAACCCCATACTCAAAGTTCTCCCAAATGTGTGGAAACATGGGGGTGGGGGGGAACCACCCAACCAATCCCAGTCTTCAAAACCCACCAGCATCTTGCAAATACCTTCCTTTCCCTCCCTTTTGCTTTCAAAATGGTTACTAGAAAGTGACAACATAATTTCTGATTACTTTTGAAGGAGACTCATAGGAAGAAGAAGGTATTTTGGCATGCTTGGGAAGAGTGCAGCTCACATGACAGCCCAGGGGTCAAAAATTGGCCCTTAGCCTCTACAAAGGTGCCCACCCTTGCCCTAAACATCATTCCTTTACAGGGTAGGTTAGAGTACCAAGAACAACTTGTAAGTTGCATGGGATACAGGACATATTCAATGTATCCTTCTGAAAGAAGCAGAAAAGAAGAACTTCCAGCCTGCGGTTATAATTTGAATGGTCCCAGTCTAACCCAGAAACATTCTGCAGTCACAACAATTGGGAATTCCTCACCAACCTTCACTCTTTACCAAGTAGGAATAGGGTGGTAGGAATCAGTAGGAATCAGCCCTGGTGGCGCAGTGGTTAAAATGCCTGTCCTGCAGCCACTCACTCAAAACCATAAGGTGGCGAGTTCAAGACCAGCAAAGGGCTGAAGCTGGACTCAGGCTTGCATCCTTCCGAGGTCACTAAAATGAGTATCCAGATTGTTGGGGGGCAAATAGCTTACAATTGTAAACTGCTTAGACACTCCTTAAGGGTATGAAGCGGTATATAAATGAAGCTGTTTGTTTTTTGTTTTGTTTTGTGGTGAGAGGAATCCTGCTGTTATCAACTATTTGAAATCAAAGGTTACTGTAGTTCCCCTCCTACAGTGGTGCCTCTGAGCTGCATGTAATCAGAAGACCACCGTTTTTTATCCCAAAAGCGCATAAGAAACTCTTGAAGCCTCCAGAGCTCCCTCTCCAACATTTATTTCATTTCCCATCCTCCTCAAAACACCATTGCTCAAAAAATCACCCTTTGCTCTTCCATCAATTACCTCCCACATACCTCCATTCAAATACTTTAAAACTGACCCCTTTTCAGTTAGGTTCCAGAGAGGGAAGTGACATTTTGGTCACATGGTAAATAATAGTCTAGCACAAGGAAACAAGGAAAATTACCCTGCCTCCTTTGCAGTTACTCATGGACTGCAGAACAAGGAGGTGGGGGGGGGGGCTCCCAAGGCCTCTCTAAGACTACCTCACCCAATCACCACAATCTGGAAAAACTAAATTCAATTAAATTCCAGAGAGGGAAGTGACATTCCGGTCACATGGGAAATAATAGTCTAGGACAAGGAAACAAGATTCCTATGTAGTTCAACCATCTTGGGGGTTATCAGTCAGAAGTGTATGAAAAAAATATTAAGATAGCATTGCCATTGAGCCCTCTTAGGAATAATAAAGGCTTATTACAATCTATCATTTGCACAATTATAGTATTTTGTGGAGCTTTCGGGCTATGTGGCCATGTTCTAGAAGAGTTCCTTTCTGATGTTTCGCCAGCATCTGTGGCTGGCATCTTCAGATTACTCTGAAGATGCCAGCCACAGGTGCTGGCAAAACATCAGAAAGGAACTCTTCTAGAACATGGCCACATAGCCCAAAAGCTCCACAAAAAAATATGGATGCTGGCCATGAAAGCCTTCAACTCCACAGTTGCACAATTACTTGGGAGTAAGCTGCACTGGATGCACAGAGGACACTTACTAAGTGCATCTTCTGCTTGTAAAAGTCTTCAGCTGGCATTCAGTATTGATATTACAAATTCATAACCTACAGTTGTGTAACTGCTCAACATTCAATGAGACTATGGAGATTTGCACACCGGCTTTTATTCCCATGCTAAGTACAAGATGTAAATATACAGGCATGGATTCTATTGCACAGTTCTGTCCCCAGGCAGTACTGATCCCATACCTGACCCAAATTTCTCCAAGACCTTTTAAAGAACAAGAAAATCCCATTCTTTAAAAGATCTAGGAGAAACCCAGGTTGGGTAAGGGATGAGTACTGCCTGGGAATGGAGCTATGTGATAGAATCCATCCATGTGCATTTACATCCCACGCCTACCACGGGAATAAAAACCAGTGTGCTAATTTCCAATGTAGTCTTATTGTAAGACTATATAATCTCCCCCCCCCCCAAAAAAAATCTTACCTTAACAATCAGCAACCAGATTAGGTGAAAGAAGTCTGTTCAGCTACCAATCAGAGTGCAAGGAAGTTATTGTTGTTGTTATTGTTACTTATTTATTTCTTACCCACCTCTCCCCATGGTTCAAGCCGGGGGACAACAACAATTAACAAATGAACATCAGTTAAAATACATCAGTTAACATTTCCAGTCACCTCCCACCAGCATGCAAGGTTGTGACAATCAGAAGCAGGACTACATTACAATTTCTTATCACATATGGTATCTGCATGGTCCAGAATACTAGGGGAGCAGCCCTGACATCCCCCATTACTTGGGCACTTTGTTGTGACACTGGGCAGCTGTTTGCATGTTCATCCTGCTGCAATAGCCGCTGTCACTGCTATATGTCGCTCGCTCCGTATGAGTAACACACGGAGGCAGCAAGCACATCAGGATGTGCATGCAAATAGCAGGGTTGTTGTACACTCATACCCTCCAACTTTTCACAAAAGAAAACCAGAACACATGTGGGCCAACAACTTCACAGTGCAGTCAAGATGGCAAAGTTGTTAAAGAGGAAGAAAAGCAAAGTAGGAGAGACTGCAAAGCTTGCTTTTTCCTAAGTCCATAGGGAAGGGCAAAATTCCACTCCCTCTCCTCCACCCCTCTCCTGCTGAGGTAATAGAGTGCAAACTACTTTTGTACTTTGAACTCAGTTTGCAGCAACAGAAGTAAGTTGAGAACACAAAGGGAAAGTGGGAGGAGGAGAAAAGCCTGGACATTTTAAAAGCAAGTGAAAAAGTAGAAGAACAGAGGATTATTTGTGACATTCCCGGCCAAATTGGGACAGTTGGAGGGTATAAGATGAGTTTTCAAATATGTGATACCAAATCTCTTTCAGTGTTGTAAGGCTCTATAATGGGCATGGAGCTTGAAATATTCAGTGCAACTGCTAAGAATTAGTAGCATTAGTAATATCACTTTCTGTCACTGCTCAGCCATCTTGTTTTGATATGCATTGGTGACCTTTGGCAAAAAATTTTTTTACAAAGACCTTCTAGCAGATTTTGAGCCATCCAGATCCCCATACAAGCATAAGAATTTACTTAAAGGCTGCCCTGGTATTAAACAGCTAGTCACCATTTTGAAATTCAAAGTAATCCCATTTCCTGAAGGAATGCTACAGCTGAAATGGGAAATTTTCAAAGAAACTCAAATCGGAGTTTTTCTCCCAATTGAGGAAATAACTAACAGGTGCCCTTCTCTTGCCCCAGCGAGTGTCTACAAGATCTGCTTCTCTTAAAGAAAATAGGGTTTACTCTGTAAAATCCCATAATCACAATAATACACCACCATGTGACTTTAGAGTGTAAGACAATTGTTAAAGCCATATTTCAAGCTAAGAAACTGCACGCCGTGTGGTATGCCTAAGAGAAAGCAGTTGTCTTTTTTCAGTGAAACATTTCCCCAGTGATTCCTGAATGTGAATCATAATGTACGATCCTGGAAGATAAATGTTTATTGCCAGGAATATTATATGCATCACATAAAGAAAACCCATAACTCACAGTCAGAATAATGCATGAAAGCTTACTCAGATGCTGGTTCATCAAATTCAGTAACATATCCTCTTAAGAAGTTTTTAAAGCAGAGATGGAGAATTTAGTTTAGTAATCACCTACCAAGTGGCACTTGCTGAATCAATATACAAAGTGGAATGCTGTTATCCTTCTATACTTGCATACTTAAAATTTGTAATACAGTTCTGAAGGATGGGGATGTCTGTGCAAAAGGTGTTTATGGGGGGGGAGGCGAGTGCATACAAAAATGTGTGTATTAGGGGAACATTTACACAAAATGTATATATTAATGGAGAAAATACATACAATGGTATTACATCAATGAAAACTGCTTGCAAATGTGCATGTGTTAGGGCAAATGCAAACAAGGACCCATACAAATCTTTGTGCAAATATCTTTTCTACATTGCAAATTGATGAAAAGACAAGAAGGGACAAACTTAAGATGGGAAAAATGAAAAACATATGAAAATCCAAATGGTCACATTTGTATCCCTGATTATAAAGGGGATAGATGGACCCACAGAGGCCTTCCTTCTATGACGATCCCTTTAGATACTGGTTTTTATTTTATGTAAATGTTATTAAAACATATGGAATAAAACATTATTTAATGTAACACCTCTTTAAAAAGTATACATTAAAGCTTCATCTGCCAACCAGACTGTCATTTAAACTAACATGTTGCCACCTCTTCCAGGATTATATCCAATGTTTAATATAGTTTAAGATTTCATCTAAAATATCTCCCATATAATTTCTCATAGCATATCAACACACCAATTTTGTTATTCATCCTAAAACCATTCTTTCTTTCCCTGATTGTGCCGGGGGGGGGGGGGAGGACTTTCATCATTCCTACATTTTATCTATATTTTTATCTTCCCTTCGCTATAGCATAATACAGAACTGTCTAATTATAAATTTATATGTACAGCACTGTGTAAACCTACAGTGCTATATTGATGATGATGATGATGATGATGATGAGTGGACTTTTAAGTGGAGCTGTTAACCTGTTTTTACTTCCATAGCGGGAGTTTCTCAGAGACAAGTGTCTCAGCAATTTGACTTACATTTACCTTCCAGTGATCAACCATAAAACAAATCACACTAAATGCAAGATAAATAAGTGAGGAAAATCATATAATGTGACAAGTGAATATCTTTCCTCACCTAGAGGGAAAAGTTTGTGCAAAAAGGGTGATAAACATATTGACCTTTATACTCCTCTATTGCAACATTCAAAGGGAGGAGGACAAAAATGGAGCAGTATAGCAAGCAAAAGAAACTCTCCCAAAAATGGAGCAGTATAGCAAGCAAAAGAAACTCTCCCAAACGGCTCTCCACGTCATGGTGCACGAGCGCCACTATAGCACCCCTTCCAGGAAGCTGCTTTCAGCAACTTCTTTTTGCTCCCAAGAGGGAGCAGATCATTGCTGCAGCATCTGGTTGCCATGGTAATGATCCATGGCAAACAGGGGTGGCGTTTTGCCACCCTTCTGTCGA
Source organism: Urosaurus nigricauda (assembly GCA_034509955.1). Classification (NCBI taxonomy): domain Eukaryota; kingdom Metazoa; phylum Chordata; class Lepidosauria; order Squamata; family Phrynosomatidae; genus Urosaurus; species Urosaurus nigricauda. The sequence continues at coordinate 349,351,055 of JAOEGL010000001.1, read as the reverse complement.
GCCCCAAACTTTCCAATTTTCTTTGTATATAGGCCAAAATATTCTAAAGGCATCAGATCCTGTCCTGGAAGATAAGCAGGGTTAATAGTTGGATGGGAGACTGTCAACAAATACCAGGTGCTGTAGCCTATATTTCAGAGGAAGGAACTGACAAAATCACCTCTGAGTATTCCTTGCTTTAAAAAACCCTATGAAAATTCATCCAGTTGCCATAAGTTGACAGGTGACCCGAAGGCACATACACACAAAAGGAGGGATCCAGGGAGGATAAGCCAGTCTGTTACCCATATGGCAAAGGTATGTGTTATCCATATGGCAAAGGTATGATATAATCTATCTAGTTATCTAGGTTTCTGTATCTTTCATATAAATAATCAAGCCCTACAACATAAGTGGGCATCATGTGATTGTTGGACTATACACAGTCCATCCAACAATTTCTGCCCTAGACTGGTCAATTGCCCATATACAATACATTGCTTAATTTCCTGGGCAGGAACCACTGTATGTCCATTGGATATGTAAAGGTATTAGGTGAAATAAAGTGATCAGGTTATCAATGAATGAGCTAAAAGATCATTCCACATTTGGAACCTGTCGGTTACAAAAGAAGCACCCTGCTGCTTCATTTTCCTTGAATTTTCCTTGTATAAAGATTATCATATGGTTCTTTCCTGCAGATCTGCTTACCAGATGGCATTTTTAACTTCAAAATCTTTACAGTAACATACTATTAATCACAACACCATTGTCTCAGATTTGTCTTCTGCACAGAAGTAAAGAAATAAAAATAAAGTATGGTTATATCAAGAAGACTAGGACTGGGAAGGTCAGCTATGAAATAAAGGGTCAGGATCATAAAATGTAAAGACCTAACTTTGAACACCAAAGAGAGGGTAGTCTAAGCCATTGTATTCCCCACCACCATGTAAGGATGTGACAGATGGACAGTGAAAAAAGCCAATAGAAAGAACATCAATTCATTTGAAATATGGTGCTGTAGAAGAGTGCTGAGGATATCATGGATGGCCAAGAAGACAAACAGATGGATTCTAGCAAGCCTGAACTATTCCTGGAAACCAGGATGAGTGAAGGGAAGCTGTTGTACTTTGGCATGAGGAAAAATGAATAATTAGAAAATGCATTGATCAGGATAAATGAATCATCAGAAAATCATAAGGAAAAATGAATCATTAGAAAAGGCAATGATGCTAGGGAAGACGGAAGGCAGTAGAAAGAAAGGAAGACCACATGCAAGATGGTTAGACTTGATCAGGGAGGACACAGATCTGGGCCTGCAGGACCTGAGAAGAAAGGTTGAGAACAGGGGCTCTTGGAGATGCTCATCCATAGGGCTACCATGAGTCAAAGCTGACTTGAGGACAGTTAACAACAAGAGCCAGTGGTTTGAGAGTGTAGTGGTTTGAGAGTTGGACTATTAGTCTGGAGACGAGGCTCCAAGTCTCCACTGGGCCATGGAACCCCACCGGGTGACCTTAAAGAATTCATACTATCTCACCCTTAGAGGAAGGCATTACCCCCACAGAAGCAAAGGAGGGGGGGGGGAAGCACCAGAGTAAATCTTGCCAAGAAAGCCCCATGATAGGGTTGCCTTAGGGTTGCCGTAAGTGAGGATGCCTTGAAGGCACACAACAATGTAATTGTTATCTCCCTAGACAGATTCATCATTATACTAAATATGACACTGAGGACTTAAAATATCACCATTGTGCTATTATATATTTATGATATATGTCCATGTTAAGGAGCATCTGCTCTACTCCGCAGGGTGGACTCTTGCAAGGGTCCCTTCAGCAAAGAACATAGAGTCTGAACAGAAGAGAACTGGCCTGATTTCTGCTTTTCAGGGCCATAATACTGAAGACACATGTTCGCAGTTTGGGAGTACTCAAGGCCCAAGGCTTTGAACTTCAAGGCCCAGGTCTTTGCTGTGACCAGGAGTGCTTTTGAACATATAAAACTTCTGCGCCAGCTGCGCCAGTTCCTTAAGAAGCCAGATCTGGCCATGGTGTTACATGCCTTGGTTACATCCCATTTGGACTACTGTAATGGACTGTACATGGGGCTGCCTTTGAAAAGTGTTCAGAAAATTCAACTGGTTCAAAGAGCTGCTGCCAGGCTGTTAACAGGGGCAGATTACAGAGATCATACAACGCCCCTGTTGAAACAGCTTCATTGGCCACCAGTTTGTTTCCAGACACAATTGAAGGTGCTAGTTGTCACCTATAAAGCCCTATATGGCTCAGATCCACACTATTTGACAGACCAATCCAGAGTCTGAGATCCTCTGGAGAAGCCCTTCTCTCCATCCCAACATCACAAACACAGTTGGTGGGAACACGAGAGAGAGCCTTCTCAGTGGTTGCCCCTAGACTCTGGAACTCCCTGCCCAAGGAGATCAAAATGGCTCCCTCCCTGATAGCCTTCTGTCAGCAGGTTAAGTCCTACCTGTTCACACAGGCGTTTATGAGGACAGGATGGGATGTTGAACCATTTTTTAAATGTTTTAATTGTACTGTTTTTAATGTTGTGAAGCCGCTCTGAGTCCCTCTCCTGGGAAAAGAGCGGGATACAAATAAATATAATAATAAACAATAATAAAATTGTTAACACAGCAGCAGAAATATATGCATGTAATATACTAAAACTGGATGCCTCCTGTGGAGGGTGTAAGCCTTTTCTCCTAGTCATTGAATATGACCATAATGTCACAGGATATTCAGAGGCATTCAAACTATGGGGTGTTCAGTGGGGGAGGGGTGGGGGGAGGTTCAGTCATATATTTTTGGCAAACAATACAGTCGTACAGAATAAATGACCGTTTGTTTGAGTCCAGATGTCCGGGAAAGCTGCCCACACGTGGCTGATAAAGGAGTCTTTAATAAACACAATAAAATGGAAACAAAATACCAGTAATTGCTGGCCGTCGTCAAATACAAAGTCCGCAAGGCAAAAGGCAAATTCAATGAGTGTTCCAAGGTCGAGGGTTATCACAGACAGAGATTCCAAAGCCGTTCCAAAGGTCGCAGGTAATGAATAGTCTGAAGTCAAGCCGAGAGTCAAGAGCTTTCGCCGGGAAACCAAGATAAGCTTTGACAAAAGTTTGTCTTCCCTGATCTCTTATATAGGCCCCAGCTCCTCCCCTCACAGCTGTTTTAACTTGGCTTTCTCTAACAATCTCCGAGAGCGTCTCAGCCCCTCCCGATCTGCTCTCCTTTGAGTAAAGGAAGGGATTTCTGTCTCTTGCTCCTGTGTCTCTTCCAGGCCTGCAACCTCTGCTGTGGAAAGGCTTTCCTCTGAGGAGACCCCAGGCTGCTGAGGTAGGGGCTGTGCCTCCCTGTGTCCCATAGAACTAGGTCCAGGTTCACCCAAGTCTCCAGGATCTAGCAGCACCATGCTAGGACCTGACCCAGCATACTCTTCCTCAGAATCCTCCATGTCCTCCACCTGGCTGTCCCTGACATCACTCCCCCTCCCATTATCCTCCCCCAACCCCTGAGGAGGACGGGGCCGGTCAGGGAAGCGACAATGGAACTCCCGGACCAGGCGAGGAGCATGAACATCCGAGGCGTTCTCCCAGGATCGTTCCTCCGGCCCGTAACCGACCCAGTCAATCAGATACTGTAGCCTGCCTCAGTAATGACGGGAGTCCAGGATCTGGGCCACCTCGAACTCCTGTTCCCCATCGACCAAGACCGGAGCAGGCGGAGGTGTGGCACCGGTGTCAGGCCGAACCCCCGAGGCCGGAAGCAGCAAAGACCGATGGAAGACAGGATGAACCCGCCAGGTCCATGGCAGTTGCAGCCGGAACGCCACAGGATTCACCTGAGCCACGATCTTATATGGCCCAACAAACCGTGCATCCAACTTGCGACAAGGCCGATGAAGAGGAAGATGGCGTGTGGACAACCAAACCAAGTCCCCCACCTGCAAAGGAGGACCTGGTTGCCACCGCTGGTCTGCGCCCCGCTTGTAAGCCTCCTTCGCCACTTCAAGCTGCTCCTGCAGCAAGGACTGAGCAGCCCGAAGCTCTTGGAACCACTGATCCGCTGCAGGAACCGCCGAAACCGGAGCCACAGCTGGGAACCCCCGCGGATGGAAACCTCCAGTGGCGAAGAAAGGCGTTTGCTGCGTCGAGGCATGCACCGAGTTGTTATAAGCAAACTCGGCCAACGGCAGCAAGTCAACCCAGTTCTCTTGCCGGTAACTAGAGTAACAGCGGAGGGACTGTTCCAGTGTCCCATTGGTGCGCTCTGTCTGTCCATCGGATTCTGGGTGATGCGATGAGGACAGGTGTGGAGCCACGTCCAGGAGCCGCAACAAGCTGGTCCAAAACCTGGACGTGAACTGGGCCCCTCGATCAGAAATCACACCCTCGGGAAGGCCATGGAGCCGGAAGATGTGTTGCAGAAACATCCGGGCTGTCTCCTTCGCCGTGGGAAGGCCAACACAAGGCACAAAGTGAGCCATTTTAGAAAAAAGGTCCACCACTACCCAGATAGAAGTACAACCGGCAGAGGGGGGCAAGTCGGTGATGAAGTCCATCGAGATGAGCCGCCAGGGCCCTGACGGCGTCGGCAGAGGCAGCAACAAACCTGCGGGCCGTCCCGGGTGATCCTTGGCCCGGCGACACACCGGGCAAGTGTCCACGTATCGGGCCACCTCTGCCCGGACTCGAGGCCACCAAAACTCCCGGGTGAGGAGGTGCAAGGTCTTGCAAAACCCAAAGTGCCCCGCCGGTTTGGCATCATGGCACAATCGCAAGACCTCCTCCCGACAAGGACCTGTTGGCACATAAAGGCGGCCCCGATGGTACAGGAGGCCATCCCTCAAAGCAAAAGGAGAAGCATCCCCATCCGCCAAATGCTGTGCCACAAACGGGTCCTGGGACTGAAGTTCCCGAACCTGGTCCAACAGCGTGGCGGCTGGTGCGGTGGCTGCGAAATTCTCAGGGCGCAGCAAGGCTGAGTGACACTCCCTGTCTGGATCTATAGTATATTCCGGTTTGCGGGAAAGAGCATCAGCCTGCCGATTCCGGGCCCTAGGAACATACTGGAGTCGGAAGTTGAAGCGGCCAAAAAACAGAGACCACCGCTTCTGCCTCTGAGACAACTTCCGGGCCGTCTGAAGATGTTCAAGGTTCCTATGGTCGGTGTGGACCAGGACCGGATGTGCCGCCCCCTCTAGAAGATGCCGCCATGTATCAAAGGCAGCCTTAATTGCCAGCAGCTCCTTCTCCCAGATCGTGTAGTTGCGTTCGGGAGGAGAAAGCTGCCGAGAATAAAAGGCACAAGGTAGCAGGTGTCCGTCAGCTCCCGCGGGCTGAAGCAGCACAGCCCCAATCGCCACATCTGAGGCGTCCGCCTCTACCACAAATGGAGTCCGTGGGTCAGGGTGCTGCAAGATCGGGGCCGAAGTAAACCTTTGCTTGAGGGTGTCAAAAGCCTTCTGAGCCTCCTCCGTCCACAGGAAGCGGGCTGTACCACGCAGCAGCTGAGACAGAGGGTTTGCCAGGGCTGCATAGTCTGCTATAAACTTCCTGTAAAAGTTAGCAAAACCCAGAAACCGCTGGACATCCTTCCGACATCGAGGAGGCTGCCAAGACAACACCGCCTCCACCTTGGAGTTGTCCATGGCCACACCCTGGGCAGAAATGTGGTATCCCAAAAAATCCACCTCCCGAAGGTCAAATGCACATTTCTCCAACTTTGCGTAGAGGTGGTGCTCCCGAAGTCATTGCAAAACGGCGCGGACGTGAGTATCATGGGCCTCTTGGCTAGGGGAATAAATCAAAAAATTGTCCAGGTAAATCACCACGAACCTGTCCAAATAGTCCCGGAAGACGTCATTCACGAAATGTTGAAAGACAGCCGGGGCATTACATAGGCCAAAGGGCATGACCAAGTACTCGTAATGCCCATACCTCGTCTGGAAGGCCGTCTTCCATTCATCCCCTGCCCGGATTCTCACTAAATTATAGGCCCCCCGGAGGTCCAGCTTAGTGAAAATCCTTGCATGCCGGAGCCTCTCCAGCAACTCCGGAATCAGGGGCAAGGGGTACCGGTTCCGAACAGTGATTCGGTTAAGGGCCCGGTAATCATTACACAACCGTAACTCCCCACATTTCTTCTTGACAAACAACACCGGGGCACCAGCAGGGGATCTGGAGGGCCTGATAAACCCCCTCCGAAGATTTTTTTCCAGAAAATCCCTCAGAGCCGCCAGCTCTGAGAGGGAATACAGGCGCCCCGCCGGAATAGGGGCCCCAGGTACCAAATCAATTGCACAATCATAAGGTCTGTGTGGGGGAAGCCGATCCGCCTCCTTTTCATCGAAAACATCGGCATAGTCCCGATATTTGTCAGGCAGCGTCACAGAGGACTCCTTGGCCTCCGTTGCTACTGCAGCCAGGACTGTCTCTGGCCAGCAATGCTCCTGACAAAATTCGGAGGCAAACAGAACCTCCCGACGTGCCCATGAGATGTGAGGATCGTGCTTGGAGAGCCAGGGCATCCCCAAGACCAAAGGGAAATGCGGTACATCAGCCAGCAGGAACCGGATCTCCTCGACATGGCCCTGGATCTCCAAGTGCAACCCCAAAGTCTGGTGCGTCACTGGACCCGATCGTAGGAGCCGCCCGTCGATGGTCTCCACTGGCCTCGGCTCGGCTAGGGCCTCCATAGGTATCTGGTGGCAAGTAGCAAACCCCAAGTCCATGAAATTACTAGAGGCACCGGAATCTATCATGGCTCCCAGGGGAATGAGCTCCTGAGTAGGGAGCCTAAGGTTGGCGGCCACCAACAAAGGGTCTTTGCAGCAGGGCGGCCGGAGTGGAGCAGGGTCCAGAGATGCACCCAGGTGAGAGACCCGCTTTACACCTGGGACCTTCCGTTTCCCTGCGCCGATGTCCGGCGCCCCTTGGCAGGGCACTCCCTGGCAAAATGTCCAGAAAGCCCGCAATATAAGCAGAGGCCCTCTCTCCTCCTCCTCTCCTTCTCGGCCCCAGTGAGTCATGGCCGGGCTCCTCCTAGCTGCATTGGTTCCTCTGCTTGTCCGAAGGAAGCAGCCTCAACGGAAACTGTAGGCGTCGCTGATATAGGCAGTGGAGGGAGAGGCAAGTCTGATCGACGAGCCTGTCTGCGGGCTGCAAGGCGGCAGTCCAGGCGGATCGCTTGGGCAATCAAGGCAGCCAATGTAGCAGGGGGCTCTGAGCGAGCCAGTTCATCCAGGATGGGGTCCGACAACCCCCAACGAAACTGGGCCTGCAGAGCACTGTCGTTCCAAGTCAAGTCCTGAGCGATGAGGCGGAAGGCTGTAGCATATTCTGCCACAGAGCCCTTGCCTTGCTGAAGCGTCTTAACCTGATGCTCTGCAGTCTCCATCTTAACAGGATCTCCCCAGGTAGCCCTCATCTCCTTCAAGAAGTCCTGCAAGCTGTTGAGGACAGGGCTATCCTCATTGAGATAAGGAGTGGCCCATTTGCTTGCAGGCCCAGAAAGCAAACTGATAATGAAGGCCACCTTCCTTGCATCAGTAGTGAATTCTGTGTCTCTGATTTTAAAGTGCAACTTGCACTGAGCTAGGAAACCTTCAAGTTCCTTTCTATCACCAGAATATTTCTCCGGCATTGCAATGAGAGATTTCCCTGGTGGGTGGGAATGTACTTGATGAAGCAAAGCCAGACTCTGCCGCATTTGACCCATTCCCTCGGCGAGCTGTCTGTTTTGTTCTAACAGTTCCTTTACTAACGAGCTCTCCGCCATCTTATCAGCCTGATTATGGTCAAAGCTTATTCTGTCCGGGAAAGCTGCCCACACGTGGCTGATAAAGGAGTCTTTAATAAACACAATAAAATGGAAACAAAATACCAGTAATTGCTGGCCGTCGTCAAATACAAAGTCCGCAAGGCAAAAGGCAAATTCAATGAGTGTTCCAAGGTCGAGGGTTATCACAGACAGAGATTCCAAAGCCGTTCCAAAGGTCGCAGGTAATGAATAGTCTGAAGTCAAGCCGAGAGTCAAGAGCTTTCGCCGGGAAACCAAGATAAGCTTTGACAAAAGTTTGTCTTCCCTGATCTCTTATATAGGCCCCAGCTCCTCCCCTCACAGCTGTTTTAACTTGGCTTTCTCTAACAATCTCCGAGAGCGTCTCAGCCCCTCCCGATCTGCTCTCCTTTGAGTAAAGGAAGGGATTTCTGTCTCTTGCTCCTGTGTCTCTTCCAGGCCTGCAACCTCTGCTGTGGAAAGGCTTTCCTCTGAGGAGACCCCAGGCTGCTGAGGTAGGGGCTGTGCCTCCCTGTGTCCCATAGAACTAGGTCCAGGTTCACCCAAGTCTCCAGGATCTAGCAGCACCATGCTAGGACCTGACCCAGCATACTCTTCCTCAGAATCCTCCATGTCCTCCACCTGGCTGTCCCTGACACCAGAGAAGGGAAGGGAAAAAACATTATTGGGCCTTTACAGACCACCCAAAAGGGGCAGTCCATAGGTGCCCAGGGAAGTGCCGGACTGGGGCCTGGGCTGCCTCACCGGCAGCCCTTGGGGCCCCAATCCGCCACTTCCTCAGGCCACAGAGAAGCAGCAAATTGCTGATTCTCCATGGCCTGAAGCGTGGTGCAGCAGGTGCCATGGGCAAGCACTGCACCCTGACATCCGCGGCACTCCTGAGGGGAGAAAGGGGCCACCGCTGAGGCCCCTTTCCCCTCAGAATCCTTGGCGTGGCCATGTGAAGGCCACGCCAAGGACGTGCACACCATCTTGGTGCTCCTTTTTGCACTGCAGAAAGGGTGCCATAGGCACCCTCCTGTGGCACGATGACATCAGGCGTATGCCATGATGTCATCACAGCATGTGCGTATGAACTGCATGCTGTAAAGATGGTGCCATCCATACACGCTAGGGCTGGGGAGTATGTGGTTGCTGCACGCTCCCCAGTCCTAATCACGCCCCTTTTGGGCCATCTGAACCAAGCCACTCAGAACCTGCATTGTCTCCAGTCATAGCAAATAAGTATTGTGTGAGATTAAGGTCACACATAATGACCCTATGGAATGCTTTCAAGAGAGAAGATGGTAACAGAGTTTGGAAACATTACTTTGGAAGGGCTGGACTAAATCTCCCATAATCCCACTGGCCATTCTAGCTAGGGAATTCTGGGACAGGTAGTCCAAAACATAACAAGTCCTAGCCCTAGATATCAGGGAAAAGCTGCACATGCATTTCTCATTAGTGGCAACTGTACATCTGCATCAGGATAAGCATCCTTGCCTCACATACAACCCACTGGAACATTCTGTTTGCTGCCTCTAAGCAGATATGCCTTGATTTTGTGGCTGAGAAAGCATGGCATAGTGGTTTGAGTGTTGAACTAGGGTTCTGGAGATGAGAGTTTGAATCCTGGCTCAGCTATGGAAACCCACCGGGTGACCTTGGTCAAATCACACTATCTCAACCTCAGAGGATGGCAATGGCAAAGCCCCTCTGAAGAAACTTGCCAAGAAAACCCTGTGCCAGGGTTTCCTTAGGGTCACCATAGGTTGGAAACGACTTGAAAGCATACAACAGCAGCAACAATAACAACAAGATTATTGATAGGATATAAGTGGCTTGAAGTGAATACTTGCAAGGAGGGAGAAACCATGGATCTAGACTCCTCAGAGATTCCTGCCTCAAAAATTCTTGGGGCAACTAGCTTTGAATTTTTCCAGATAATTTCTCAAGTTTATTTTGTGCCCTTCCAAAATTATCAGAGGGAAGAATTCACGAGAAAGCTGGAAGGCTTTTTCCGAAACCCAGGGTTTTAATAGTTTAATTTCTCAAATTACTTACTGTGCTTCCCTGATACAGCAAATACACAACATTCTGGTTTTCCATAACTGTTACTGAACCGTTACTTTGTGTTTTAACTCTCCCCAATGTATTGATCTGCAAACTATGTTGATGGAAAACTTTACCATGTGTTGCCACTCATAAAACATTTTTGAGCCCAAGAACTAAGCAAGCATATCTGCACTATGCTTTTGTTTTAATTTAGTTTTATTTATTTTTTCCTTGAGTGTGCTCTAGTTTAATGAGAGCTGAGCTTAGGGGGTTTTTTTCTGTAGCTGTCAGCCATCTCCTTCATTTTATGCTGACATTCCAGAGCTTCCTTTCCTCTGTTCTATTTGATGTGGAATTTATATCAGCCACATGGGGAAAGGAGGAGAAACTTCAACCTCTGGCTTTAATCTCCAAGAGAAAGGAAAGGTGAAGATGGGACAGCCAGGAGCACCAAAAGTCCTTATATAAACTATGCTGCTTATTATAAGGTCCTCCCTCAAGGGATTTGAAAGATTAACTGCATCTCTCCATCATACATACACACACAATTTTCTCTCCTACTAAGAGCCATCTTTCACTTTTCAGTATATAGTTTCTACAAAGGAAATGATTGCCATAATCCCACAAAACCAAATTCAGTTTTGGTTGTTTTTCTTGCCATTTTTGAAAATGCATTTTAAATTGACAAATCTAGGAAAAATAAAAGGCAGATGGGAGAGAGAGGGTTAAGAGTGACCAGGTCTCATTTGCCAAGGAGAACAGAAAAACCTGGTTGTGTATTTAGCCTGTCAGAGTGGTATTTTTCCAAACCTATCACATCCCAGTGCAGCTTCGGGGGACATAAAGAAAACATAGCAAAAGTTCTGAATCTTAACAAGGGCAAAACCATTCCCTCCAGGCAAAAAGAAAAAAGCAACTTGGGAGCTAAACAATAAAAACAAGCACCACGTTTGTTTGGAATATAATTTTAATAATGGGGCTGATTAGGTCAAATTAAAATGATTGTTATTAGATGAGGCTGGAAACAAGCCTGTATAGTCATAATTGCATTTTAAGATACGAGAATGAAGGTCAAAATATGTTACAAGTCAGAACACATTAGAATAGCTTCAAAGATCATTTTAAACTGGAAAATCCATGAAAACGGGGGAAGACTGAACTAAGGCGTACCCGCATTGCAGAAATAAAGCAGTGGAACAGATTGCCTTGGAGAGAGGTGGGCTCTCCATCTTTAGAGGTCTTTAAATAGAGGCTGAATGGGTATCTTTCAAGAGTCATAGAATCATAGAGCTGGAAAAGACCACAAGGGTCATGCAGTCCAAACCCCTGCCATGCCGGAATACACAATCAAAGCACCCCCAACAGATGGCCATCCAGCCTCTTTTTGAAATGTGTATATTTCCCAGTAGTCAATTGGTTTGTTGACTTTAAAATGCCAAAGGATAGCAATAGCAATAGCAGATTCATTTATATACCACTTCATACCGCACTGAGCAGTATCTAAGCTATTTACAACTGTAAACTAATTGCTCCCATCAAGCTGGGTACTCATTTTAGTGACCTGGGAAGGATGCAAGGCTGAGATGATCCTGGAGTGCCTTGCTGGGATTGAACTCACAACCTTGTAGTTTGTGAGTGAGTGGCTGCAGTACTGGCATTTAATCACTGCGCCAACAGAGCAATCTAAGGAGACTCCACCACATTCCAAGGGAGTGTGTTCCACTGTTCAACAGCTTTTAGCTTTGAATCTTTAGCAAGCTATTTGCCACACTGCTGGCATTTATATGGCTTCTCTCCTGTGTGGACTCTGTGATGAATTAAAAAGATTGACATGAGGGCAAAATGAGTCCTTTGGTTGTGTATTCCTGCATGACATGCAGGGGGTTGAACTAGATGGCCATTGCAGTCCCTTCCAAGACTAAAATTCTATTATTCTATTATTCTACACAAAGATGTCCTCCATTCAAGGAGAGATTCTTACTCACCAATCAGTATTCCCACTTCGTGATACACCTTTGTGTCATGAGGCCCTTTTACACTACATAGCAATAGCACTATGATTCCACTTTGTCATTATTCCATCCCATGGAATTCTGGGATCTGTAGTTTAAGGAAGTTATTTTAGCATTCTCCTCTAGAGAATTTTAATGCTTCACCAAACTATAATCCCCAGAATTGCATAGGATGGAGGCCTGGTAGTTAAAGTGGAATCATAATGCTATAACTGTATAATGTGAAGGGGCCCTTGGTTCCTGAAGGCTCTAGAAACTATTCAAAACAGTGCTAGCACACCAGAGTGAAGAAGTGAAGATTTCTTTCTTCCCATGTGGAGGAAGGGGAAAAAATTGGCCTCCGTATATTAGTCGGCTCACCTATCAAGTATGAATCATCTATTTAATTATAAAAATCATGCTGCACCTTTTCAAAATAAAGAACAGGGTGATTTTATTTTATTTTATTTTTACAGGACCCCTGAGAAGAATATGTTAGCTTAGATTTCTGGTATTTGTCTTTCATACGTTTCAGCAAAATTATGTAGATCTGGAAAGTGTTGCCATTTACCTGCTAATTCAGGAAACAAAACAAAAAACCCAAAGAATTTTATCAAATGAATGGAAATGATTTTCTGGAATCTTCAACAATGTTGCTTCTTGTATATACTCAATCACAGTTAGTCCGTTTTTCGCACATCATAACAGTCTTGAAGAAAAGTTGAAATGATAACAAAACTTGACTGTTATAGTTCCCTGGCTACAAAAGAAAGGAACTTAACATTATTATAATGTCAGTACATACAGAAATAAAACTAAAGATATTTTGACTACAAGAATCCACTCATATATATCCTGTTTTTGTCCTGTCTAACAGTCTTCCCCATAAACTATTTAAAGAGGTTATTACTTTGTGGCTAGCAAAGGAATATTCTTCCACACTTAAACATTGTGAAGTAGAAGGGCAAAGTAGATTTGATAAGGCAGGCAAAGAAATTTTCCAGCAGAGTTTTGGCAACTGACTGGTTGGCAGCAAAAGGGTTTTGGTTGCTGGATCTCTTATCTGTGTGTTCTTTTTGTGATCAGTCTTGAATCTTTCAGGAGAAAGGCAACATATAAGTCAAATCAATAATGATCCATGATTTGAATACAATTCAAGTAATATTGTTCCAAGAGGAATAAAATTATTCCTTTAGAGAGTCTTGGCGATATCTCATCCACAGGGTCACCATGAGTTTGGATCAACTCAAAGGCCATTAACAACAACAACTACAAACATGAAGTCCTGCCCTTTATGAAAGGAAGGTTTCCAGACTTGGGCTGGCTTTACTAAAATCCAGATCCAGACTTTAGGGTCCCATCACCCTCACAGGTACATCTGATGGGACGTAGGAGAGGGCCTTCACTGTGGCTGTTTCCAGGCTTAGGAGCTTCCTTTCCAGAGAGGCTAGACTAGCAACCTCCTTACTATCTTTCTGCAAGTCAATAAATCCCTTTTTATTCCAGCAGGCTTTTGACTACACACACACACAAATATTCAGGCTCAACCATGGAAACCCACTGGGTTACCTTGAGTGAGTCACACACTCTCAGCCCCAGAAAAACCTTCTGATAGGGTCATCTTATGGTCACCATAATTCAGAAATGACTTGATGGCACACAACAACAAAAACATATGTACATACGCACAAATAAACAAACACACACACACAAAAGAAACAGGCCTTGTATGATGCGTTGGAATCTTGATGGTGGTTGGGATTTTTTAGATTTTTTTAACTGGTTTTAATTTTGTGGCAGTTGAATTGCTTTTTAACTTTTGTATCCTATGAGTTTTAACTACGTTTATTTTAACTGTTGTAAAATAACTGTTGCCTTGAGTTCTCCAATGGGAAAGGAGGGGCTATAACTAAATGTAAATGCTACAACGTCAACTAAGTTTTTTATTTTTTTATTTTTATTTTTATTTTTTATTTTTTTGTGGATTACAGTTCTCAGAATCCCCTGCCAGCATGCCCCCACTGCTGTAGGATTCTGGGAGCTCTAGTCTAAAAAATTAGCTTTGCTGAGCTCTATCCACATCTGGACTCATAGACTATTCTTCTATTCTTCACTAGAAAGAGGAATAAAAAGAGAAGATGCAAGGAGGGGGAGACAAGTTGAGAAAAGATGTTTCCTTTTCTTTCCAGCTATCTCCCTTAGATTTTAGCTTTCGCATGCCTCTCTGGATTGCCAGCTAAGGGGGCAAGATATATTACCACAAAGGGCTGTATCTGGCCTTCAGCCCATCCATTGGTGACCCCTCATTTTACATGAAAGGCGTTGAGCAATCTGTGGTTCAAGCAACAGCTGGACAAAGTTATAGTACTGGAATGTAGGGAAATTTATTTTAGCATGATTCCATTTTTCCTAGTTTGCCTAGATCCCAGGTGCCTCAGTAAAAGCCCCTGTCATATGCAGATACATGCCAATGAGAACATTGCCTGCCTGCTCCCTTCCAAGCACCTCACCACCTGATTAGAAGAAGAGAGATTAGCATTGCTTTCGGCTTTCCTTTGTTTAAGCCTGGTTGGAAACTATTTTCTCCCAACTGCTTGAGAAACCACCTGCTTAAAAAGCTGTACTTCGCCAACATAGGTTCAAGCAAATATTTCTGAATGATTCACATTCCCAGGGTGGAGTCTTAAGAAAGCATTTAAGTTCCTCTGGAGAACAGCAACATGACTTTTTGGACTGCAAATCCTAGGAACCCCCTCCCCTCAGCCAGCACAGTCAGTCGGGCAATGAATCTGCTCTTAGTTTAGTCCAAACTTCGAAGGAACTATCCATGGTGCTTAGCTTATTTTAAAGGTACAAGTCAGAACTCTGAATAGAGACTTTCATGTTTGAACTAAATCTTGAAGTGGATTCACCACTCTAATATCATTGGAGCTACCAGTCTCCAGTGAGAATGGCCAGTGGGTACTTAGGCAAGTCACAAGTTCTCAGCCTCAGAGGAAGGCAATGGCAAACCTATGAACTAATCTTGCCAAGAAAACCCCATGATAGGTTCTGCTTAGAGTCGCCATAAATTGGAAATGACTTGAACACGCACAACAACCACACTGTAGTTGCAGTGCTATCCAGTGAATCCCTGCCAATCCCTACTTACCAGGAAGCAGTTGATGAGATCAGCAGAGTCCTTTCCCCTGTCTCTCAGGAAAGAACTGACTGTCATTCCTTCTCCTTCCTATGAGCAATCTCCACTGTGACAGGCAGAAGAGGGGTCCCTGTCACAATTGTCCCTCATGGCAAGGAGGAGCAAAGTATGGCAGCCATCTGCTTCCCAAGGAACAGGACAACAGACTCCCCACACACAGTTGATCACAGCAGCTGCTGCCCAGTAAGTGGAGATTGTGGGACTTTCATGTTACAGGATTCTGGCCATAGATAGATAGATAGGCAGGTAACATAATAAAGACGACACGCCAACCACATAGGTATGTATACGGCTGGCCTTTCATCTTGCTTATGTTGTCTGTGAATCCCTTCCCTTCTGTGTTTTGGTTCCCAAGCACACAGTGTGCATAATCTAATATTCCATGTATATGGGCATTCTTACAGAAATTCTTTTTGCTTTTATTTTTTTACCCTTTCATGTTAAAATGGGGAGGAACACACATTCAAGCCCCACCACCACCATGCAACATCTCTGTCTACACCAGCTCCTTTCAGACTTTCTCATGATGCACATGATGATCAATAGCTGAAAGGGCAGAAATAGGGCCTGTGGAGATGATGCAGACAGGCACAACTTGTACTACCTTACACTCCTACTCAGTTTATGTCCTCACACTTTGAAATGGGCACAGACAGGGCTATCTCCTCATATAAAATAAAACTGTTCTGTCTCCCTCTTGTACCAAAGCTCCCAAGAAGATAACATAGCTCCTGGATGTTATATTTCTGGCAAGATAGTATGTGCAGGAGCTGAAAACACCAGGGGCTGTTGGGATTTGCATCTCTGACCCAGTGCTTTATGTTTGAAGTCTCTAGCAAATGGTATACTTCCACAGGCAGTTTGAGAAGGGGCTTGCTTGACATATTCATTATGGAAATGGGGAAACATCCCAACAAAGAAAATCCCCTAAGGAATTCCACAGGGGAAAGTGAGAGAATGAGGCAGAGGTTAGGAGAGAAGCCTGTGGATGAACATAACAGCTGGATTAATACTAAGTTATTATTAAGCATCCCTAGTCAAGGAAATGAATCACAATGTTCAAGAAAACAAGGAATAACCCCAGGGGGACTTTAGATAAAAAGAATTAAGCAGAGTAGATAAAACTTGCTCTTACCAAGATAAACAATTTCCATGCTTGTATAAGTACAGCTGTCTTATGCCATTCTCTGTGTGAGGTAGCAAAGAAGAGGTAGTGGGAAGGTCAAGACTAAAGTAGAATGCAGGTGTTGGGGAGAAAATTGAGCCTCCCAAACACCCATCGGCAGCATTCCCACTGGCCTTCCAGTTACAGATCTATATCATGACTTCATCAACAAATCCCATTTTTAGCACAAAAAGCCAGCTCCCTGAGACCAGTTTGTTCTTTGAAGGCAATTTTTGGCCTTTGAAGGCAATTGCTTGGCATGGATATCTGTCAGAGAAATTACCTGCTTGATATAAAAAAAATAGATATGCATGAACAAGACAGGGAATCAAGACTTTAGATCAGAGTGGAATCATGCTTCCTTCCAAAAATTGCATAGAAGCCCTATCAGGCATAGCAAATGGTGAAGAATGCTGAGAATTACAGTTCAATAATTGGAGGGCCACATGTTACCATCCCTGATATAGATGGTGGAAAACTTGGTAATAATAATAATAATTTATTTCTAGCCCACCCCTCTGAACGAGCAATCGGGGCGGGGTACAGCAAAAAGGATGAATACAAACAACAATTAAAATATCTGATCCCATCCCCACCTCCCCCCCTTAAAAAAGGACTGGTGGTGCAGTGGTTAAATGCCTGTACTGCAGCCACTCACTCAAAGCCATAAGGTTGCGAGTTCAAGACCAGCAAAAGAGCTCAAGCTCAACTCAGGCTTGCATCCTTCCAAGGTCGCTAAAATGAGTACCCAGATTGTTGGGGGCAAGTAGCTTACAGTTGTAAACCGCTTAGACACTGCTTAGGCGGTATGAAGCGGTATATAAATGAAGATGTTTGTTTGTTTGTTTGACTAAATCAAACAACAAGTTAAAAATATAGTATATCAAAGTATCAATGTAAAAAGTCCTTGAGCTGTGGATGGGTAGAGGCTGGAAGACTCTACGGGCAAAGTTTGGAGCCGGGAAGTGTTAGGCATTTTCCGGGAAGGCCTGCCGGAAGAGATGCGTCTTTAGGGCTTTTTTGAAGTCATCAATGGATGAAATAAGATGCATCTCATCCGGAAAGTCATTCCAGAGCTTAGAGGCGACTGCTGAAAAGGCCCTCTGGGAGGTCTGCACCAGCCTCGTCTTCATAGGCTGTAGCAGATTCCTCCCAGAGGATTGCAGTGTGCGGGGGGGGGGGGGGGTTCATACAGGGAGAGGCAGTCGCTAAGATAGGATGGACCCAAGCCATGTAGGGATTTATAGATTAAAACCAACACCTTGTACTGTGCTCGGAAACTGATCGGCAGCCAGTGGAGAGACTTATGCACAGGTGATATATGATCTCTCCTAGATGTTCCTGTGATGAGTCTGGCTGCCATGTTCTGAACCAGTTATAGTTTCCGGGTTAAGCACAAGGGTAGCCCCATGCACAGTGCATTACAGTAGTCCAAATGTGAGGTTACCAGCATGTGTATCACAGTCTCCAGATCCCTCCTATCCAGGAAAGGGCGCAGTTGGTGTATCTGCCAAAGCTGATAACAGGCACTCCTGACTGTCGCATTCACCTAACTAGTCATGTGAAGCGACGGGTCAAGAAGCACCCCCAGACTCCGAACAGAGTCCTTCAAGGAGAGTGTGACTCCATCGAGGACTGGAGTTTGTATTCCCAGTCCTGGTTTCGGGCCGGTAACTGTGAGTACCTCCGTTTTGTCTGGATTGAGTTTCAATTTGTTTTCCCTCATCCAATCTATTACTGCCGCAAGACAGTCATTGAGAGGAGAGATGCCATCTGAAGTCTGAGCAGACGATCTGGTCATGGAGAAATATATCTCAGTGTCATCAGCGTACTGATGACACTGAGCTCCATGTCTCTGAATGATCTCACCCAGCGGCTTCATAGAAATGTTAAATAGCATCAGGGACAGGATGGTGCCTTGAGGGATGCCGCAATTTAGCTCAATTTTTGAGGAGCCGGTGTCCCCGAGCCTCACCCTTTGGGTCCTGCTAGAGAGAAAGGAACGGAACCACTGTAAAGCAGTTCCTCCGATCCCCATCCCTCTCAGACGGTCTAAAAGGATGGCATGATCAATGGTGTCAAAGGCCGCTGAGAGATCCAAGAGCACCAGAAGGGTCACACTACCCCTGTCAATGCTCAGGCGGAGGTCATCGCTAGAGCAACCATGGCAGTCTCAACTCCATATCCTGCCCTGCAGCAGGTTTGAAATGGATCGAGATAATCGGTTTCATCCGAGACAGCTTGGAGTTGGAAGGCAAATGCTCTCTCGATTACCTTGCTGAGGAAAAGCAGCAGGGATACTGGTCTGTAGTTGTTCCTGTCCAGGGGATCAAGGGAAGGTTTCTGCAGGAGAGGCTTGACAGCCGCCTCCTTCAGACACAATGGAACAGTGCCCTCCCTGAGGGATGCATTGATCACATCCCAAAGGAATGTTCTCAATGAGTCCCCTCCCTGGACGACCAGCCAAGATGGACATGGATCGAGGGAGCATGTCATCTTCCTAGTACTACCAAGGAGCTTGTCCGAATCATCGGTACTCACTGATTGAAACTCATCCAATAAACTGACAGCATGGAGTGGCTGGACACCTCACTTATGGACACTGGACAAATATTGGCGTCCAAGTTGGCTCTGATCCGAGAGATTTTATCTGCAAAGTGGGTGTTAAATGCCTCACAGCAGGCTGCCGTAGGCTCCAATAGGGGGTTTGACGCAGGGGGAACCTGCATCAGCTTCCCCACCACCTTGAACAACTCTGCTGGGTGGGACTCTGCAGATGCAATAAGTGCAGAGCAGAGAGATCTCCACGCTGCATGCAAAGCTTCCCGATAGAATCATAGAATCATAGAAATTAGAGTTGGAAGAGACCACAAGGGCCATCCAGTCCAACCTCCTGCCGTGCAGGAACTCCCAATAAAAGCATTTCCGACAGATGGCCATCCAGCCTCTGCTTAAAAACCTCCAAGGAAGGAAACTCCACCACCCTCCGAGGGAGTGTGTTCCATTGTCGAACAGCCCTTACTGTCAGGAAGTTCTTCCTAATGTTGGGGTGGAATCTTTTTTCCTGCAGCTTGCATCCATTGTTCCGAGTCCTGTTCTCTGGAGCAGCAGAAAACAAGCTTTCTCCCTCCTCAATGTGACATCCCTTCAAGTATTTAAACAGGGCAATCATATCACCTCTTAACCTTCTCTTCTCCAGGCTAAACATCCCCAGCTCCCTAAGGCGTTCTTCATAGGGCATGGTTTCCAGACCCTTCACCATTTTAATCACCCTCCTTTGGACACGCTCCAGTTTCTCCACATCCTTTTTGAATTGTGGTGCCCAGAACTGGACACGGTATTCCAGGTGGGGCCTGACCAAAGCAGAATAGAGTGGCACTATTACTTCCCTTGATCAAGACAGTGTACTTCTATTGATGCAACCTAAAATTGCATTGGCCTTTTTAGCTGCTGCATCACACTGTTGACTCATGTTCAACTTGTGGTCTACTTGGACTCCTAGATCCTTTTAACATGTTGTCTCATTCAGCCATGTGTCCCCCATCCTATATCTGTGCATTTCATTTTTCCGCCCTACGTGTAGGACCTTACATTTCTCTGTGTTAAATTTCATTTTGTTAGCTTTGGCCCAGCTTTCTAGTCTAGGTGTGAAGGTGCAGCCTATGGCGAGCTCTGTTGGATGGGAGGCGAGTCTTTCGCCATTCACACTCTAGTCGTTGTCCAGCCCGCTTCATCTCCCTGAGATCTTCTGTATACCAGGGTTTCCGATTGGAAGCGGGCTGGAAAGGATGCTCGGGAGCGATTGTGTTGATAGCCCGGGTGACATCGGTGTTCCAGGTGTCAACCAGGGTTTCAACTGAATCACTGGCGTTCCCAATCAACAAACCCTCTAGGGCCTTCTGGAAGCCAATTGGATCCATAAGCCTTCGAGGGCGGACCATTCTAATGGGTCCACCACCCCCAGGGGGACGGAAAGTGGCCTTTAGTTCCAGTTTGATCAGGAAATGATCTGTCCATGACAGTGCGGAGGTCTTGGTTACCTCTGCCCACAGATACTCCTGTTCCGTACTAAAGACCCCATCAAGTGTGTGACTAGCACAATGAGTAGGCTCGTTGACCAATTGGGAAAGGTTCATGCCTGTCATGGAATCCATGAACTCCCAAGCCACTCCAAGTAATTCAATTCAAACAAGCTGGCTCCGAGAGGAATGTTGAAGTTTCCCAAGACCAGAAGTCTGGGCGACTCCGACAGCAAATCAGAAACCAGCTGAGTCAGCTCGGTTGGGGAGTCTGTTAGGCAACGAGGGGGCCGGTATACTAACAAAATCTCCAAGCAGTCCCAGGTCTTCAGGCTTAGGTACATTCACTCGATGTGGACTGTTTTCTGGACAGGTTTCCTGATCAAGGTCAAGCTGGTCTTGTGGACTATGGCCACACCACCCCCTCGCCCACTTTCCCTTATCTGATCACTGACCATGTAACCAGCCATGAGAGCCTGCGCCCACGTGGTAGCACTGGCATCTCTCAACCAGGTCTCGGTAAAGCATGCCAGGTCGGCCTGTTCATCCACCAAGAGGTCGTGGATGATATGTGTCTTCCCCTTGGCAGACTTGACATTGCAGAGGAGCAGGTTAAGAGATTGTGGTATGGTTGGTATGCTCTCCACCTTATCCTGGGAAACAGAGTGGACTGAAGAAGAGATAGATACCAAACATTGATCCCTTCTTCTTTTGCAACATTTCTCCACTCTTTTTCCACCATACCTTCCCTGCCCCCACACAACTTCAATATTCGCTCCCTAGATGTACCCGGCTCCATTATTGGATAACTGTTGAGAGGAATCCAGTTGGTACAAGAAGCAATAAGGAAAAGGCCTCCCAGGGCTCCTCCTCCGCCACACAGCTGGCCTTGATGTTACTGGTGAGTTGTTTTGTTTCCTTTCTTTGTTTTACATACACAAATCATAAATCAGAGCTTGGAAAAGTTACTTTACTAGATTAGTACTCTAAGAATTCCCCAAGCTATTTAAGAACTATGAGAGGTCCTTACCATTTCCCCCAATTAATTAATTAATTAATTCATAGAATCATAGAATCATAGAGTTGGAAGAGACCACAAGGGCCATCCAGTCCCTTATTAAGTCCCTTATTAAGTCAATTAAGAACAATCACACATCTAGGTCAAATTTAAAGGCACTTATGAAATCTGCTAAATGACAATTATGATACATTTGTTTGATTCTCATCCCATCATAGATTTCCATTTAAGAAGGTCAGAACTGACTACAGTGGCACATGCCTTGATGACATCCCATTTGAATTACTGTAATGAACCCTACGTGGTCTCCTTTGGAAAGTGTTTGGAAACTTCAGCGGCTCCAAAATCCTCTGACTATACTGCAGGGATCAGGAAAAACAAGCAATTTCCTTATAAAACCTCAGTTTCAGGCCAGCTTACCAGAGGCCCGGTACAGATGGGCAGAAAGCGCTATCCTTGGGCTAAAATTAGGGTTCGGGAGCATGCAGCAACCACATGCTCCCAAACCCTAATACACTGCAATGACGCCATAATGGCTTACCGCCCTCCACACGGGCAGCGCCATGATGGCACAAGTGTCGCACAGTGCCCAAACGGCACTCACAGGAAGTGACATGATTGGTGTGCATGTGCACGCCAATTGCATCTCTTCTAGGAAGCTGCTTTCAGTAGCTTCTTTTTGCTCCAGGGAGGGAGCCCATTGTTGCCATGGCATTTGGTTCCTGCGACAATGATGTGGGGCTCAAAGGGGCGGCACAGAGCTGCCCACCTGTTGAGGCCCAAAGTCATCAACCAGAGCTAAAGCCAGAGTACCTCAAAGGCTGTGATATCTTTGCTCTGTGAGAAGAAATACAGGAATGCCCAACCTGAGTCTTCTAATCAAGTGCTATCAAAGTGGTGATCTATGGACTGGTGCCAGGTTAGTGAGCTATTGGCTGCTGGCTCATGATAATTTTCCAGGGTAAGTTGTAGTGTATGAGCACAAATATGACATAGGTCTCTGGAACCTATGTTCCTGGTCCCCCACATCACACATAGCTTAAGAAGCAAAGCTCTTATTTGATGTAGTTCTTCTTTTTTATTATCTTTTTTCCCTAAATTTGCTGCATGCTGCTGTTTTATTGTGAAAAATGTTTTGGGAACTCTTCTAGGATGGAAAAGCTCTCTCTCTCTCTCTCTCTCTCTCTCTCTCTGTGTGTGTGTGTGTATGCACATGACAAGCAAAAACCAGAATACCAATGATAACAGAATCGCAGAGTTGGAAGAGACCACAAGGGCCATCCAGTCCAAACCCCTGCCATGCAGGATCAAAGCATCCCCGACAGATGGCCATCCAGCCTCTGCTTAAAGACCTCTAAGGAAGGAGACCCCACTACACTCCAAAGGAACAGCCCTCACTGTCAGGAAGTTCCTCCTAATGTTGAGGTGGAATCTCTTTTCCTGGAGCTTGCATCCATTGTTCCAGGTCCTGTTCTCTGGAGCAACAGAAAACAAGCTTGCTCCCTCCTCAATGTGAAATCCCTTCAAGTATTTAAACAGGACTATCATATCACCTCTTGACCTTCTCTTCTCCAGGCTAAACATCCCCAGCTCCCTAAGGCGTTCCTCATAGGGCATGGTTTCCAGACCCTTCACCATTTCAGTTCTCCTTTGGACACACTCCAGTTTCTCCACATCCTTTTTGAACTGTGGTGCCCAGAACTGGACACGGTATTCCATGTGGGTCCTGACCAAAGCAGAATACAGTGACACTATTACTTCCCTTGATCTAGACACTATACTTCTATTGATGCAGCCTAAAATTGCATTGGCCTTTTTAGCTGCTCCATTGCACTGTTGACTCATGTTCAACTTGTGGTCTAGTGGGACTCCTAGATCCCTTTCACGTGTGGTTTCATTCAGCCTATATCTGTGCATTTCATTTTTCCGCCCTAAGTGCAGAACCTTACATTTCTCTGTGTTGAATTTCATTTTGTTAGCTTTAGCTCACCTTTCTAGTCTAAGAAAGGGACTTCAAGAGGTGATTTGATAGAAAGTCCCATCCAATGAGTTTCAACAAGGCACCTTACTGGACAACAGCTCCCAGAAGTGCCCAGACAGCATAGTCATGCTAGCTTGACAATCCTTAGAGCTGTAATCCAAAAAAAGTAATGTTTCCAAAGTCTAGCGAAGGCCATCACAAGCAGAAAGGTGAATGCTGTGATCCCTCCAGCCTTGCTGTTTTAAATGCTTCAGTCCCCACAATCTGCAAAAGCCTCATAGATGTGTTTCTCAGTGTTAAGACTGTTTAAGAAAAAAAATTAAACTTTGCTACTGCTTGCTTGAGCAGCCAAGCATGTTGCTGGGAAAATTAACCATTCCTGTTTTCCACTAACCATGAATGCTAATTAACAGTATCTGCCAATGCTAGCATAAATCAAAACTGTCCCATGGTTCTCCAGGGTGCTGTGCTGGAAAATATCAGAGCAGCTTATAGGAACTGGAGGGGGGTGGATGTGGAATGTTTCTTTTTAAAAAAAAAATAATGATAAAATATTGGATGTCAATGCACAGCACTTTACGCACTGCATCAGACAGGCCTCTGCAGTAATTGTGATAAATGAGAAGGAACGGGCCAAGGCTGTAGTCATTTGAAAGGGGCTCCATGGATTGAAAATATTACAATTGATTAAAGGTCAAATGCTTTTAAGAATTTATCAGGGCTGTATACATTTTCTCATGACACCAGCATCACTTACGCTTCCTGCAACGCTAAACAGAGAAGGCCTGCAAAACAGATCATTTGTAAAGCAGCTGCTGGTTTGGCCATTGTGAGTACAATTAATGAAAATTAAACATTTCAGTTAGACAGGTAATACAGCAAAGTGGTGTTTTAACCACAACTCTCCCCTCATTTTCCTTTAGCCTCAGTCAGAGGCCAATCTACCTCACAGGAGTACAGCAAAAAAAAAAAAAAGGATCTGTGTAGCCCCAAGATGCTTTGAAGATCTGTAGAAGATCACACAAGAACCTGTCATTCAAACCATGAAAGCCAGTTTTCTTATTGATACAGACAAGAATTCTGTTCCAGGGAAAACACACTGTATCGGAGGAGCCAGTTCAAAGCTAACAATAGAAGCCACCTTTGGCATCTTTTAAGGTTTTAAATATATGCTAGGATTTGGACATTATATACACTATATTCTGTGTTCAAAGTGCTGGCGTACTATAACACAGTTTTTAATTCTGCCAAGTGGATTTTGGACCACAGACAGTACTCATCTTGCAAACAGTCACACTGTAAGACTATTTTACTGAACAGAGGAATGCTTGATAGAAATTTAGGCCCTGAGCAGAGGTGCCAGGAAAGCATGGGCCAAAAAAGCATGGGCTATGCTATACTGGCCCAGATGCTCATCTGGATCGGTCCTCAGGAAGGTATGGGAACAGACAGATGTTTACACACCCATTCCCACATTGGCTCAGGGAACCAGTATCAACAGATATTCTGTATATTTCTGTACTGCTGCTCCTACTGAGAAGCCTGCAGACACCGTATCTGATGAATAAATTGGATGCCTGGTTGCAGGTACATAGCCAGATGTCCTGTTTCTGCATCAAACATGGCAATGCGGGGTGGGGGGGGGGGTGGGGAGTCCCAATAAATTAGGAGGATATGAAGCACTAATCAGGTCTAGCCCTACTTAAGTTTGAAGATCAGGTGGGAACTGAGGCTTTCAGCTTATTTAGGCAAAACAAAGGAATTAAATTACACTGTACTTCAACCAAGTCTTATTGGTTTCAGTGATTCTGCCAAGATATGCTTAACCTAGCAAGTCCTATATACACTAGCTTAGCAAGTCCTTTCTATGTAGATTTCCCAGTACTCGGATTAATCTAGGAAGTTTCAAAGGGATTGGTCCTCCCCCCTGCCCCCCACCCTAACCCTAAACACACACGCATTTCTAGATCTAAAATCTAACATAGTACTTCTAGTTTGCTCATGGCAGGAATTGTGGGAAGCCTGTTTGTGTGCATACACATTCCCCGCTACCATCTAAAGCAGACACAAAGTCCATGGTGTGCATTCATCCATTCATGTGGCAATTTCCACAGTATGTTTTGCCAAGAAAATGCCTCTACAGCTGTGCTCATTTATAATGCTCCCTGTGTGAGAAACACTGCAAAGGCCAAGTGGGTTTGAGTTGTTGTGACAACCGCATTTAAAATGTGGCCTCTAGCATATGTCACCTGATTTAATTATGATTCTGTTAAACAGGATAGTAAGTTCCAGCAGTTGATATAAGAGAACGCAGGTCTGTTTCCTGTGGCAAGGAGGCTTTCAGAGCAACACCCTATTTTATAATTCACCATTTGATTGGGACTGAGCTCAAATATCCCAACTTTAAAGGTTAAACACAGACATATGCACCACATATGATGTTGTGAATAAATGATGTAATGTTGATGGCTCCATAACAACCAAATATATTTCAGCATTGCTCTTTGGCAGAGTTTGGACTCCATCTGAAGTAGAAAATTAAATGGGTATAAATTTCATGGTGTGTGAATCAGGTCACTATAAATAAAATCTTGTTTATTTTTTTTAATATATCTTTCCTCCCACCCCACACAACCCTCCAAGCATACACTCACTCATGCACGGAGAGAGATAGGGGAAATTTTAATTATATTTTAAAACTTCTCTCCAATTATATAACTGTCCATTTCATTAAATGGAGTTGCACCAAATATGTCAATCCTTGGCTGTTGTATTGTTTTTCTTCCTTTCTGTTGTGAAGCACAAACTCTCTTAGATGCAATCATTGACAGTTTCTCTAAAATAAAAATAATTCACTGTCTGGCAGGAAAACACATAGTATATAAATAATAGTGTATAAATAATGAAGGAGATAGAAAAGATTTTCAAATGTAAACACATATCATTGAATACTAAAGTCAGGATGCTCCTTGCCATTGTGTTACCAATTTTATATAGGTTTGTGACAGCTGGACAGTAAAGAACGCAGATAGTAACAAAGACGTAACAAGCTGCTTTCCTATTCATCAAATAAAATTCACCATTGTGCAAAGAGTAGTTTGTATAAAACCAACAGCTGACCTTTAGTTTCTGGGCCTCTCTGGTGAAACAGTAATACATGAATTCTGTGATTATCAAATGGAATTTAAAGCAACTTATCCCCAATGATGTTATCACATGCAGCTGCAGCTGGGCGAGTGCAACCCATATGCAGCCTGGAGCCCAGTCACAGTGGCTTTTCAAAATTGGCCAGCTCCCATTTTTGTTTTGGTTTTTTAAAATTATATTTATTATATCAATAAAACAACATATAAAATTTTATATAATATTTTATTATATTTATTATATCAATAAAACAACATATAAAACATAAACAATATAAACAACATTTAAAACAACATATATACACAAACATAACTTACATTTAAAAATGGCTTCCCTCCCTTTACTGTGAATATCATATTGTTAGATCATAGACTTTCTGAATTTTCCTTTATAAAACATAAATCCAATTTTTCTTAAATAAATACTCTTCTATTAGTATTCTTAATTTTTTTACATAATTATAATATTCCTGTTCTTATACCTTATGTAAAACATTCATATTTCTCCTGTTCTTTTCTACACAGACAACCTTAGGATAGATTGCTAATCTTCAAGTTTCCTAGCAAGATAATTCATAACTGGTAACCAGTCTTTCTTGTAATTATTACTATTACTACTACTAATCTTTCTCTTATTAAAATTGTCAATTTTTCCATCTCCATCAACTCATATATTTTTATAATCCATTCTTTTATTGTGGGATCTTCTTGGCTTTTCCATTTTTTAGCCAATACTGATCTTGCAGCTGAGATTAGATAAAAAATAATATTTCCTGCCTTACGCTCTAGTTCTTCATTAGTCATACCCAAGAGGTATAATGAGGGTTCCTTATCAAACTTAATCTCCAAAAATTTTCTATCTCTGTATGTATAGCTCCCATTTTTGAGAAGCCACTGGATAACACAGCTGGGATCCGGGCTGCACACGGATTGCACTGGCCTGGACATGGCTGTGTGCAATAACACCAGCTTTTAAAATTAAACACGACTTTATTCCCTTTGGGGATAAGTCACTTTAAATTCAATGAAATAATCTCCTATGTTGTTGGATTCTTAAAATTTACCAGATCCCTATTCAGACCAAGGGGTTATAGAGGTATAAAATTAAAAAAAAAACAGATGCAGTCCTGAGCATTCTTTCTTTAACAGAAAATTTGGTATCAGAGGTAGAAATAACATGGAAAGAAGGAAGAGTGAATCAACATGTTCAGCAAACATTTTATTCAAAATTAACAATATGCACATGTGAAATGAAACAATGTTA
The DNA here is from genome assembly GCA_034509955.1 of Urosaurus nigricauda. NCBI lineage: Eukaryota > Metazoa > Chordata > Lepidosauria > Squamata > Phrynosomatidae > Urosaurus > Urosaurus nigricauda. Next base: position 349,323,436 of record JAOEGL010000001.1, on the reverse strand, counting down.
GGTAAGTATTGTACGAGTTAACAAAAACATTCTGAATTTTATAGAAACCACTTGAAGGTTTCTTCCAAAATGTATCCAAAAATGACTTTTTCTCTCACCAGCCTCCACTTTTCTTGTGATTTCCATTTTGGTGGCCAAACTTATAAATCTATATTTTTAAACAGGTTGGTGATGGCTGGTGAAGCAGGCTTGCCTGCTTTCCCTTTTTCTCTCTGCTTGTTCAGTAAAGGATTGTTTTCCTTCTCTGTTGCAGACAGGCACATACAGCCACATCCACTAAAACAGAATCATGCCCTTTCCCAGCTCAGTGTCATTTCTTTATTGCAATGTTTACTGCAGACATGCTGCTGCGATCCATGCTGAAGATCCTGCTACCTTATTCAAGGTGTAAACCCTGACAACGGGGCTTTTTACATTGGCAAGAAAGTGTGACATGAAGTTGCACTTTCCTTAATGCTTAGCAGCTAGACAGCAAGCCCCAGGTGTGCATTTAAAAAGTACAGGGCAGCTAGACTGAGGTTTTTTCTGTGGCTCAGCAACTACATGGGAAGCTGTCAAAACGCTACAAACACAGGCGGAGCAGCTACATGGGCGGCAAGGAACGTGGCTTTTAGCCGCGCTTTAAACATTTTTTTCCCTTGCTGGCTGCGAATTGCGCAATTGCGCAGGTACACCATACAGTTGGAGCTTATCACATGGGGGAGTACAGGACCATTCCGAAAGAGGGAGAAAGTGAGGTCAGTTCGGAAATGCACATGATTACGCACAAGCTCATCACACACAAAACAAGAGAGCACTACACAAAAAGAAAATGCAGAGTCAATACAAAAGAATTCATCACATGTGAACATACTGGTCGGCTTTCTGTTGCAAATTAAGGCATCTTGGGAAATGGTAGCAAAGGCTCATGGGAGTTGTAGTCTGTGTTCTGTCAGAGCATTATATTGAGTTGTCTTGAGGTTTCAGCCCTCTGTCCAGGAGGGATTCCCATATGTCCTCCATTCTTGAGCAGAGGCCCCCCTTTTCCAAGTTGACCAGGCACGTCCTCCTTTGCCAGGACACGTCCTACTTTTCCAGCCTTCTTTTTGAAGAGGAAGCAGGAGGGCCAGGCGTACTCTGGCCAGGCTCTGGGGGTCTCTTCCTGGCTCCTTCCCTCCCTCCCTCCTTCCCCGCTGCCTTCCTCCTCCCTTTGGCTGAGAGAGTGTGACTTGCAGGGAGGAAGGGCAGCGGTGGTGCTTCAGGTCCCTCCCCTTCTCCTCCTCCTCTTGCCAGCTTGCCCTGGCCTGGCTGAGCGCCTCCAGTGCCCTGCTGTCTCCCTAGAAGTCACACTCTCTCAACCAAAGGGAGGAGGTGAAGGAAGGTGCAGGCGCACTCTGGCCGGGCTCTGAAGGTCTCTTCTTGTCTTGGCACCTTCCCTCCCTCCGCACTTGTATCGCTGCCTTTAAATGGGCGCTTTAAAGATACAGAGCCCCATTTAACCGTTCAACTACACCTTAGCCTTTAGATGCAATAGGGGTGCTTTTTACATTGGCTAAAAGGGGCGGTCCAAACTCGCCCCTTCTAGCGGCGAGATGAGGCCTAGGCTGCCACACGGGCAGCCCCAGAGGCCTCATCCCGCCGCAACGACCCGCCGCAAAAAAGAGCTCCGGGATCGAGCTCTTTTTTTGCGGCGCGGGAAGGGTGCGATTGGCGCCCTCCCGCGCCGCCAGAGCGTCAAAACGTGCGCAGCGTGTCAAAACGCTGCGCACGTGATGACGCTTGTACGGCGCCACCGTGTAGACGCCGCCATCTTTAAATGGCGGCGTCCATGCGTTTTAGGCTTAGGGAGGGTGTAAAGGCTACGCCCTCCCTAACCCTAAATGCGGGCTTTTTAGCCCTAAAAGCGCCTTTTTTTGCCCGTGTAAAACGGGCCAGCAATGCTGCACCCTTTTTAAAAAAGTAGTGGGGAAATCAAACTACTTTTTAAAGGCACTTCTTCTCCCTTAAAACTCCAAAATAGTGTTTTCATGGCACACTTTCCATTTTTCTCATCTAAAGGCTGGGCTTTCATGCAGCCTTCAACACACCTCTTTTTGCCAATGTAAAATGGGCCAGCTCCTTTTTAAAGCACTTCTTCTCCCTTAAAACTCCAAAATAGTGTTTTCATGGCACACTTTCCCTTTTTCTCATCTAAAGGCTGGGCTTTCATGCAGCCTTCAACACACCTCTTTTTGCCAATGTAAAAAACGGACCAACTGTAGCTTCTCTCCTCTTCTCTTGCTTTCTCTTCCTGAACTGGTAAACACACCCCCTTCTTTAAAGTTTTTCCACCAACTGGATCAAACCAGTAATTCATAAGGCCTATACTTGCAACAAAATTTTGTAGTGTGGAGTGTTGATTTGCAGGATTCCCTTTCCTTCCCCCCCCCCCCAAATAGATTCAGCACTTTGGACAGCTCTTTTAAAGTTCTGACAAGATCCAAGACTGAATCACCATCAGCAGCTACTACTGCTTATAAACTAAAGAAAAGCTCCCAGTAGCCTCACCTAGATAACAGCAAGACACTCATATCATAAGGAATGTTTAATTCATGCCTTCTCCCCACCCCCAACAGTGATTTTATCCATTTATGTTATTACAACACACTTCAGAAAATCCCAGGCTTGGAAGGGAAGTTTAATGTTTGCTGTTCTGGGATCATTTGCAGCCATGCATGCAAAAAGGACAAAATCACTTTTAAGTCCACCCTTAGGAAATCTATCTTGGCAACCAGACAACTAGAATTAGTTATTAAAGGCATGTCAAATGAATAAAGACACCTCTGTTGGGAAAACCGCAGAAGGCACTTACTTTTTTTCAAATGTGAATAGTGAACTAATACCAAATCTGTGTTCGCTTTCTACTCTTGCTTTCTGCTCCTGCATGGAAGAGTAGGCCTAATAAAGATGGACAGTCCTGGGGTGAAAAAAACTCCCTCTTCTTTATTTTATTTTATCCTGTTAGAAATTATTTTTTACACCAGTGGTTCTCAAAACATTTTGCCCTTGGGACCCCTCCCCTTACATCTACATGTGGATATCACGCCCCCCCCCCCCCCCACAATCAGCATAGTATATGAATAAAAATATTTTGTCTATTTTGTGTGGGGGGGTGTATTCATATTTTAACTTTTTATAAGGAAATAAAATTGTCCAAATTAGAACAGTTTTATTTACATACATTTGGTATTTAACTCAATGCATATGTAAATTTTACACATAAAATGGTTTGGGAAGATGAGAAGGAAGAGGGATCAGGGCCTCCAGGTTTCACATATTTCTTGAGCAACTCTCATGCCCCCCTTCTGGGGTATGAGAACCATTAATACACATTCCTTTCAAGGCATAGAATAAATGCAGTTTGCTAAGATAGCTGTATTTCCTACATTGCAAAGAACAATTCTCCGTTTGACACACTGTCCATTACAAGTCTGATTTAAAGATTTTTAAAAATACTAAAAAGAAGACCTTGAGGTTTCCCATCAAGAGACAGTAGCTTTTGGACACAAAGCTGCCACAGCGAAAACTGGAGAGGGCTTCTGTAATAGAAGAAAGAATTTCAGCAAGTTTTGCTTGTTACCTGGTTGCGTAATAAGCAACACTTGTTGAAATTTCCTCTTCTTCATTACTATTAAAGACTGTTAAACTCTCCAGTTTTCATTCCAATTACATTATTTGGACAGAAGTATAAGTAAGCACACAGGTCATCAGGTCACATTCTTCCCCACCACACTGAGATTTTTTTTTTAAATTAATTCATGTAATAATTTTCTTCCATTCCCATTAACTAAAATGATTTGTTTGTTTTAAAACAGGGATAAATAATTAAAATAATTTTAAAAGGCTAAAAGTATATTAAGCAAGTAACAAATTGAAAGATTGGTTTAAAGGGTGAAATCATTTGAAATAACTTAAAATGAATTAAAACAACACACATGGGAGGGTTTTTAATAAAAGCAGTTAGGCCCCAAATACTTTCCTGGACAACCCTGTTTTTATTTGGTACCTAAATAGCATCAATATTGGTGCTAATCAACATTAAATTAATTATTTCTGTGGATGCGCCTATGAGTTTCGTTCTTGTTATATTATTTTATATCCCACCTTTCTTCCATTAATGGGACTCAAGGTAGTTTATGATTGATTAAAATCAGTATAGATTAAAAGCCATACAAAATAACAGTAAAATATTTTTTAAATAAAAAAAACAGTTAAACAATCTGTGGAGTTAAATCACTCTAAAATTCTTTAACAGAATTTTAAACAGCACAGCATTGTAAACCCATCACAATTCCTATGAACCTGTAGGTATAGGAATGGATTTACTTGTCAGCACAAGATGTTCCAAAGTATGAGTATCAATAAGTATATGCAATTTTAAAAAAAAGTTAACCTACCAGGAGCTGAGGTGAATGCAAACTGCTACTATACATGGTATTTGTTGTTGTTGTTGTTGTTGTTGTATGCCTTCTATTCATTTCTGACTTATGGCAACCCTAAGGTGAACCTATCATGGGGTTTTCTTGGCAAGATTTGTTCAGAGGTTTACCATTGCCTTCCCCTGAAGCTGAGAGAGTGTGAATCATCCAAGGTCACCCAGTGGGTTTCATGGAAGAGCGGGGACTCAAACCCTGATCTCCAGAATTGTAATCCAACACTCAAACCCCTATGCCATTCTAGTTCTCTTTAAATTGTATACCAGATGATAAAATTATGACACAAAATTATGACACAGAAAAAAATGACGCTCTAATTCTGTGGTTACAGTGTTGGATTGGGACTTAGACTATCCCTGTTCAAACCCACTCTTAGCCATGCAACTCACTGAGTGTATCACACTCTCTGTTAGCCATGCCTACCTCACAGGGTGGTTGCAAAAGAAACACAAGGGGAGAGCCACATATACAGCCTCTAGTTCATTGGAAGAAGAGCAGGATAAAATATAACAAATATCTGAACAAATAACAGCTCCCCAGCATTCTGTCTAACTTAGCTCTTGGCTTTACAACTAAAATAGAACAACAAAAATCAGAGCTGGATAATACTCAGTGCTTAGGAGAAACCAAAATATCATACAAGATAGAGAATTCCACTGGAAGATTAGGAATGGGGAAATGGGGAAAAATCCCAAAACTCTGCACAGATGTTATAACTAAACTAACTGCCCCAGATAGAAATTGCATGTTGAGGGAAGAAATGAGTGTGAAGGTATCTGTTTGCACCTTGGGATGCATAGTCAATAGCTTCTCTACATACAAAAATGCTGGCTGAAATCCTCTTGGACAAAGACAACTGGATCTGGCATGCCTTAGAGCACAGGCACCAAGTAACATGGCATTCTTTCTATCAGAAAAGCTGAAGATCAAATTTCAGGCAATGAAGTAACTAAAAAAAAGGAGTCAACTGAATATTACCTAATAGTGGGAACGTGGGACTCTCAATGCCATGCAGCCCTGCTTGAACACAGTGGTAGCTGGTGGGTTCCATGTCAATAGAGTGGTAAATCCACTCCAGATTTTAGCCTGAACCCTAAAAGGAGCTGTCCAACATGATGAAGCAATTATTGGGATACAGTTCAGTTTAAATTATGGACAAAAATCTGGAGCACATTCACTGGCATGGACTTCTTCAGTGATGAAAAAAATCTTTCCAAAATGTAATTTGGAAAAGTTTCATTCAGATCTTCCAGTGGGAAAATGAAAAAGGCCCTAGTGAAGAGACCCTGAGGAACAGCAGGAGCATCCATTGTTGGAAACAGATTATCTAGTTCTTGGAACAGAAGGACCCAGTAAAACAGAGCTCTGTTGGCTGTTGGCCTTAAACCTATTGAGAAAACCTCCCTCAGCTGGACAGCAAGGAAAGCAGCTCTTTGCAAGGCTCCCTGCCAGCTTGCCTTGCCTCACACAAAGCTTCATCCCCTTTGAAATTAATTAACTTCAGTGGTCTCCCAACGTGGTCCTGCTTCTTCCCCACCCACTGTGCAAAATTTCGAGACCCTTAATTTCATTATAAATAAACAGGCGGAAATCAGTCTGTAATAAGAACAGGAGCTGGAACTGTCACTCAGCAAGATGCTCTCCACATTCTCAGGCAGATGCCTGGCTTCACACACGCATATACACACAGGGAGAAGGAATCAGTCTATTGCATTTCAAAGGCGAGTCTATTTTCAAAACAATAAGAGGCAAGACTAAGGGGTAACCACTATCTATCCTTCTTAGTCCCTTTTTTCCCAATAATTTTTATTAAACAATTTTTATCAACATATACATCGATTTGTTTTTCTTAATATATGGTATTACAGATTGGTTTACCTATTCCTTCTCCATACATTGTCCTTGTAATATATACAACAATATATACAACAAGCTTCATACTACTTCCAATTTTCCCCAAATATTCCAGAACGAATTCACATAGAAAGAAAATTTGTATAAATTTAGAAGTTGTGACTCTACAAAATGAAAAGGTTTTAAGCATAACTCATTTGTTTGTCCACCACGCGTATCTTCATATATTTCATATACACAGATGCTGGCGAAACGTCAGAAAGGAACTCTTCTAGAACATGGCCACATAACATGAAAGCTCCACAAAAAACTATGGATGCCAGCCATAAAAGCCTTCAACTCCACAAAATTATTCAGGATTTAAATACCAAGAGAAGACATTTCTTGCACATACTGTACATTAACCCACTCTGCTCTGTCCCATCTACCCTGCCACCCTCAGCTTCAGCAGTGGATGTTGTTCTATCAGCAAATTTTGGAGCAAGATTCAGCGGTAAGTACTGTCAGATTCTGTACATAAGATGAGGGAGGGTAGCACTATTTTGTCACATACCTCAAGAAGGAAAATATCTTGGGATGGCTTGACTGGAGGATTGGGCTTAGACAGATGCATGTTTTAGTCTAGTTGGAAGTTGTATCAGTGTGGTCCAGGCACACCAGAAGAGATATCACATTACTTCTGGTTCCCATTTTTCCAGCCAGTTTTGTCTGGGGAGGGATTGAGGTATTCTGGGTGTTAGTAGGTTCTGGAAGCATCTTGGGGATGGTGGTCTGGATAAGTACCAAGGGCCACAAAAGTAGGGTTTGGGAGGTCCCAGTTATCTGACTGGCTATGCTCTAATTGGATCAAGGCTCATATGGTATCAGCTAACACCACTGTTCTCCTCCATCCACTTCTCTGTGCATGGAAGGAGGAGGAGGTCCCTGCTGAAAGCACCAGTTTGAAAAGTCTCCTGGCATCATCCTGGCCTTATTGAATAAGCCACCCTATCCTATATGTGAGTCTGACCCACCTCAAAAGGATTTTGTAAAGATAATATTGGGGAATATCTTTCTGAATTTATGGGAGGAATAGGCATGATATAAATCTAAAAAACAAATAACAAAAGCCACTCACGGGGGTACCACATTGATGCATTGCCATTTTGTACAATCACCTTCTGCTTGTTTAAGATTGAGTTCCTAACAAAGAACTTTCTTTTATGGAAGCAGTTCTTAAAGCATATAATGACAGGATATGTTTCCGAGGGAACTGAACATTGATGTTTTTTAAAACATTAAAAGTGAACCTGAAAGCAGATGCACTACAATAAAAGCATCCCAGGAAAGATGTAAGGCAACAATTAGACCTCGAAAATTAGAAAGTCTGGGGAACTTAATCAAAAAGGACAGTCTAATCAATGAAAAAGTATACCACATGCTCTCACAATAATTGCATTCCAGCCCAGATTTTTCATGGTAACAGCCAGCACTTAAAGTAATTGCATTCCAATAAAGATCAGTGGTCTAGAGCTACTATGGCTTTAATATTTGACATATGGATCTCATCCTGCTTCAGCTAGAAACTGATGGCAAAAGATGAAAACTTGAAATGAAATCAAAGTCAACAGCCAACAGACTCTGCATGGTAACACAAACCAAACAATGGGAATCAGGTCCTGTTCCAAAAGCTGTGCTTATCCTAGTCAATAAAGCTTGCAGAGATACTAACAGAGATGCACTTTCATGGCTGCTACTGGAAATTCCACCATCCATTCCTCCTTCCCACACACATTTCTTTTTTAGTTGTTCTCTGTTCAAGAGTTTTGATTTATTATCGTCTTTTCAGATTTTTCTAGTCATCAGAATATCTTGGATAGGGCTTGCTCTACTGAGTGTGGTGAACATATCTAAGGGTAGACATGTTGGCCATACAGCAAAATGCAACATCCAAAATCCATGAAACAGTGAAACTTTTATTGGGCCTACCAAAAATGTGCAAAATACATAATGCAAGCTTTAGAACTCCACTGTTCCTCTCCTCACTCTCCCCCATACCTATTGCTATTCCCAAGCAGTTGTTTTCCTTTAATTTTATATCTATTTCCCTTTCTGTTTTTTTCCTTCTTTTATTTCATCACATAGGCAATTGTAATAAAATAAAAATAATAAAAACCAATAGGCATTCTGTATAGGGCAATCAGTAAGAAAGCGGGATTATGGAGGGTGTATGAAAGAGAGATTGCACAACCATGGATCACCAAAGCACTATTGAAGAGAAAAGTGGGATAATACATAATGCTAAACCAGTGTGCTTCCATTCTTAAACTAGTGGGGTTGCAGCGGGAGAGTGGGCTGCTGTGATAAAGTCCTATGTCACACTGTGAACAGAACAACTGAAATCACTGGGACCTAAATCCAAGTCTCATTTATGAGTATTTCTTCTCTCACAATTGGATCCAACCAAAAAAAATAGAGCAATTACTACATATGATATTGTCATATGTATTATCCATACCTGTCATACTTTGGACACATCATGAGAAGGCATAAATCATTAGAAAAGACAATGCTAGGAAAAGTAGAAAGCAGTAGAAAAAGAGGAAGACCACATGCCAGATGGATAGACTCAATTAAGGAAGCCACAGGCCTGAATCTACAAGACCTAAGCAAAGACAGGGTGTCTTGGAGATGTCTCATGCAGAGAGTCACCATGAATCACGGCTGACTTGAAGGCAGTTAACAACAGTAATTATTTCCCATATCATATTGCACATATAGACACACACCCAACTGGGCAGCAAATTTTGCTGGATACCAACACTGAGAGGATGTGTGCAATTTGCACAGCACCTCTCAATGTCTGTAATACAGATTCCACATAAAGGATTAGTGCAATGATTACTTATTTCCCTGGCAGTTGTATAATGGAAATGCGTCCACACAGATGTATTGAGCACAAGGTAGCATACAGTATGATTACTGCTGCACAGATTTGGTATCCATGTGAATACAGTCTTTGAGCCATGAGTTTACTTCTAGTAAGTCCCCTTCCTCACAAATCTACTTAAACAAAATTCCTTTGATCAAGCATTCCATCCAACCTTGAAGAAGCTAATAATAGTGGTGGCGTACAGAATTATCATGGCTGCTTGATAACTGGCAAGTTAATGCCATTTTCCTCCTGGCAGTTTATGGGGATTTAATTAAGCGACCAGGTTTTAATAAGGGACTCATTTAATGGGGGGATCCCGTTTTATGAAAATGACAGTGGGTTTGAATGGTTGGCTGTATGCTGCCTCCATAAAGTCCTTGGGCATTTAATTACTTGTCCTGAAAATATAATAGGAGCTTTGTTCAGTTAAGAAGAAGTAAGAAAAGAATTGGCTATGGGATGATGGAAAGGAAGTCTTTCATTCTCTGTCTTGTTATTGACTAATAGAACACTTCAGACTTGGCTCCTCCAATTTCATGCAAAGAAATTAGGAAATGACTCTGTGATATCTGAGGTGTGCTTTTGGGGAGCTTTAGAAGTTCTAGCTAGCCATTTAACTGAATAATTTTATAAACTTTATGGCTTTATGACTTATGTTTCATCTACACATACACAGAGAGAAAGTACTAACACAAACATTTAATGTAACACTGCCCTGTAGTAAATGAACAAAATAACATGACCACCCAAACAGTGGTTTGTCTTGAACATGGTACAACTTGTCATATGCAAATAAAACTGCCGTGCAGGCAGAGGATCCAAATCAGGTTCCATTCCTGGCATCACCAAGTAGGTCTGGAAAAGCATCTGTCTGAAACACCTTGGACTGCTGATGTCAGTTGTTTTTAACAACCTTGGCCTGTATTTGGGACAATGAGACAATGATCTGAATCAATATAAAGCCATTTTTGTGTTGTCTACATATATTGCAGTGGGTTTCCCCCCCCCCCAACATACAAATAACTAGGGATAGGAAGGCCCGGGGGAAACAAACAAAAAAATTTGGGGGGGCAACCCATTTTTCCCTGTTCCCCCCCCCCCCCCCCGGAACCTTTTTTGTTTATTCTGAAAAATTGAAAAAATTGAAAAAATGAATAAATCTGATTATGCAATGTTTTATTTTAGCATGATGAATAAAATATTTAAGACAAAGTGTTCATATACAGTATTGTCCAAATAATTTCTAAAAACTACATACAGTATGAGATTATTCTAATTCCTGTGCACTGAATGAGGACAAACAAGTCCTAGGTTACAAACTGAACTCTCCAATGCAAGAACAAAATCCATTTCTTCCTTTAGGGGGCACTGAAAGCACAAGCCGACTGAAACTGATAATGATAACCAGGACTGCATCCACACAGCAGAAATAATGCAGTTTGACACCACTTTAACTGTCATGGCTCAGTGCTATGGAATTCTGAGATTTGTAGTTTTATGTGATATCTAGCCTTCTGTGTCAGAGAGTTCTAGTCCCACAACAAAGTACAACTTCCAGGATTCCTGAGCATTGAGCCATGACAGCTAAAGTTGTGTCAAACTGGGATATTTCTGCAGTGCGGATGCAGTCCAGAGCTCAGAAAATGAATGTGATTAAATTTAATGCCTATTAATAGAATTTAGTCCCTCCTCCCTTGTACACGCTCCCCCCCCCCATTCTTTTTAAGACAATGGGTGCTTTATGTCTATTAGATACTGTGGAGAGGAAATATAAATATATTTTTTGTTACTAATGTTGATGATTTTTTCTGTGTTTTTTGTTTTTGTTTTTAGTTTTTTAGTTGTGCATTCGTTTGTTAGTTTGGCCTGCTCCACATAAACTAGCAAAACCAAAGTTAAGGAGATTATTACTCCATTTGTTACAAATAAAAAAAAATAAAAAATTAAAGTAATTTCTCTTTGTAATAACTGTTTGAATACACTGTATTTTAATATACCAATTGTGAACATTTTATTCCAGATTGAATTGTACATAGCTATATTTTATGTTCCTAAGGTAACAGAGAGGTGATATAGATGAGCAGGAAAAAGTGACTTGAAGCTGACTTTTCTGAAGCCACATTCCAACCACATCACTGGATTCCAAGGGAGCTGAAGTGCTCACGTCATGACTACATGACATGGCTTCAAGCCAAGAAGAAGCGGGAAAAAACTGCTTCTTTTTGAAACAGCTTTTCTCTACTTAAGGGCACTTTTCCGCTGGCTTCAAGGCATGCTTCATCTAAACGCCACGTCTTCAAGCCAGCCTGAAAGCAGCTCTTCTTGCCTGTCTGTTTAACCCCTCTTTCAGTCTGTAAAAAGTGTTAATGTTACTTCTTTTTTTTCAGTTTTTCTGAAAATTTCCCCCCCAAAAAATTCTGGAAAAAAATGGGGGAAAAAGAGTTTTTTTCCATGGCTTCAAAAATTTTAAATCTCTACAAATAACAGAGAAGGCTGAAGTATGGTCTACTCACTGTTGATGTCATAAAACTTTTCTTACTGGTTTTCTTGATCTGGGAATTTGGTGAGTTATATCCAAGTGTAATATTACATATTTACCAAAAGCACAGTCTGTTCCCTTTGCTTTTTGACAGAAACTCTTCTGCTCATGTCAACAACACAATTCAGATATGGTTGACAAGTTAGGTGGGGCTAAATCGTCTGGCTTTATAAGCCAGGGGGCTTTCCCCATTTGTTCTGCTGAAAGCAAACTTGTTTTCTTTTTCAGTCTTATTAACATACCCAACAGTCCCACACTGTATATGGGGCTTAATATTTTCATATCTGGAGCCAGGCATGTTTTAAGAGGTCATGATAACCTTTGGAACACTAGGAAGTTTCACATGAGAAAGGTACATTGACCCACAGACATGAATTTTCAAGTTTAAATGGATTTGCTGATGGCTTCACCCTCCTTCCAGGCTTTCTGCATTTCCTCTTGCACTGGCAACAAAGGCAAAGGAAAATAAGAATATGTCCTACCTATCACCTGCCATGTTTCCAACCAACTCTCTAGCCATCTATCTATCTACCTTTCCTATATCCAATCACTATTTTGCTAATTCAAAGCTAAGACCAAATACTGAAATTGCCCATTTTTGTCTTTGTACTCCTTATGGGAGTATATTGTGGGTGAGGATATCAGATATAAATATCAACCCCAGCTCTAGTCTCATGAACACAGAGAGAATATTCCACTCACTGTGGTGACCTCAGACACCATCTGAGCCACACCCCAATTTCCATGGATTCCTCTTCAGGACTGGTATATATCACTCCTTCTACACATCTAAGCCTCCACTTCCATACCTCTATTTCAGTTAGCCTTGTATGGTGTTTCTGTGTGTATTGCTATCATGTGTTTGGTTGCACTCCTGCACATTTGCAAACCTTCTTTATTCATTAAACCTGGAGTCCTCCTGCACTTAGTACTGGTATAGATAGGTGAAAACAGTCCCTTAGGTTACCCAACCTCTCACAAGGCATCCTGAAGCCAAGCAATTTTAGGAGACTCTGACAAGTTGGAGGTGGATCCCATGTTCCCCCACCCACCTTTTTGGGTAACAGCCTGCATCTACTGTGAGATACAACTCTGTGATTTATGACTCTGAACTGTTCATTGACTTCATACCTTCCTATTCCTATTCTGACTATGATTATGGCTCTTGACCCACCCACCCCTGGTTTGTTATACCGCTTGTTCATTCATCTATTGCACTCTGCATTTTATTGCAATGCGAGAGCTGGACTGGACAGAAAGTTGGGAAATCAGCAAGGAGGTTTCTTTTGAAGAGCTTTCCATACCATTTTTTTAACTTTTACTCTTCCTATCAACATAGAGAACTTAAGTCATTATATGTTATCTGAAAACTTAGGCCAATGGGTTCCTCCAGCCAGCATTCTACTTCTAATGGAAATTACAACACTTTGGCAAACAGAAAAGGTACTCCTTTCAGTCCATAGATACCTGCAGTAGCTTACCAAAAAGAAAGCCATTGCAAGATATATAATTATAAGATATAATTCTAATTATATCCTACCTGTGGTATGATATATTTATTATGGCTTATTGCTTAACATGCAATAATTTCAGATTTTGATCCCCCTGTTTTGCTATTTAATTAACTTTATTCTCATTTTAACTGTGATAAAGGTTTACAGAGTATTTTAGAAAGACAGAAAACAGTAACATTTCAGAATTTTACATTTTGGAAGACTACAGTAAATTCAGGCCTCCAAAGTGACATCCAATCTCTATATAACTCTGGTTTTCCAGCGCTCTAATTTCAGCATGGTGCCATATAATTGCTTTAAAAGGAAATAGTACAGCAGCAATTGATAGCTTCTTTGGCAACTGAACAGTAAATGGTTTTCTAATTAAGTGGGAGAGACCCAACAGTGTCTAGTCTGTTACCTGTTCAGGGTTTGTTAAATCCATCAGCAAGCTGTGAAAATCATTGATTCTAATGCTTCTTTTTGGCACTTTAAAACCTATACTTGTCTTATTTATTTTAAAGACTCTCTTATTATAAATGTTTCCTCAAAGTGCTACTAATAATTATTTATACACCCAGGTTGTTACAATAGGTACTATCAACAGATAATTACATGAACTCAACAGTTCACTTAAGACCCCCATCTGTTTCAAAGCAGCTAAAGTTAAGTATGCCAACAGTAATTTGGGGCATATATTGATTGACTGACTCAATGAATGAATGAGTGAGTGAATGAATTTACTGTATACATTCCCATTTTTTCCAAGGTGAATGTTTATTGCATTCTTTATCTGCAGAAAGGCTGCTGAAGGCAGACACTGAAGTCTACTCCTTCACCATCTTCCCAGTGCCAATGCTGGGGAAAAAAGTTCCAGCTAGACAGAAAATAAGAAATGGCTAATAAATAATAATAATAATAATAATAATAATTTTTATTTATATTTCCCGCCTCTCCCTGTGGATCGAGACGGGATTACATCAAGAATAAACTAGAGAATACAAAATATAATGTTCTCTAAAAATGCAGTCAATAAAACAGCAACATCATTATCGATCACTAAAATGACCAAGTTGTCATCTCTTTCCCATATCATCCTAATCAGAAGGGGAGATGTTACTTGAAACCATCTACAAGAGGTCAGATGGATAGGCTCGCTGGAAGAGATTCATCTTAAGTGCCTTCTTGAAGGCTTCTAAGGTGGTAATAAGACAGATCTTTTCCAATAGGTTGTTTGGGGGCCGCAGCAGAAAATGCTTTCTGTGAAGTTGTTACTAGTCTAGTTTTCGTATGTTCCAATAGGATCTTCCCTGATGTTCTGAGAGTGTGAGGCGGATTGGGTAGGGAGAGGCATTTCCTTAAGTAACTCAGGCCCAAGCCATGTAGAGCTTTATAGGTAATAACCAACACTTTGTATTGCACCCAGAAGCTAACTGGCAGCCAATGAAGAGATCTTAATATTGGTGTAATATGGTCTGATCTGGGTGTTCCTGTGACCAACCTGGCTGCTGCATTTTGGATCAACTGAAGCTTCCGAACTTGTTACATATATAGCCCCATGTAGAGCGCATTACAGAAATCTAAACGAGAGGTTACCAGTGAATGTACCACTGCTTCGAGGTCCCTCTGGGCCAGGTAGGGGTGCAGTTGGCGTATCAACCGAAGTTGATATCAAGCACTCCTGGTCATCACCTCCACCTGGGATGTCAATTGTAGAGACGAGTCCAGGAGCACTCCTAAGCTGCAAACTTCATCCTTTAGGGGAAGTGTGTCCATGAGTTTGGGATCCCTTCTTCTAGAATTACATGTAGCATATTTTTTAAATGTGGAATTAAGACATCTTTGAGTTTTTTATACTTGAGTTTTTTATACATAGTTGTGAAGTCATCTGGTCCTAGGGATTTGATTTAAGGTTTTGGATAGCTTTCCTTATTTCCTCTTCTGTAAATTCCACATTCAGTTTATTGTATAGTTCTTGTGGTATTTGTTCCTAATTTTGTTTAGCAATATTTTCTTTCTTTTTCTTCTGCTTAATCCTCTCTTTTATATAAATTGGTATAAAATTAAATAAAATTAAAATTAATTGCTTCTTGTACTGTTATAATGTTGTTATTGACTTGTATTTTTTCAATTAAGTTCCTTCTGTTTTGTTTTAGTCTTTGTTCTACCCATTTTCCATTTTTATAAGCGTATTCAAAGTTCCTTTGTTTGGTTATTTAAAGATTCTTCCCTATTTCTCTAGTCAATTCTGTTTTTAATTGCTTTTGAAGAAATTTCAATTGATTTTTTTATCTTGTTTGAGGTCGGGTCTAGCATTAGTTCTTTTTCTTTTTCTTTGTATTTTTTATTCAATCTTTTTCTGCATCTGATTTCTCACTTTTTCTTTGTATGCGCCATGTTGTATTATGAGGCCACGAGCAAAAGCTTTACTAGTATCCCATATCTTCCAGTCATTTTTATTGTATATGTTCTGATGTACCATCCTTTGGTGGAAAGGTCATTATAAATTATAATTATAATAATAATTATTATTATTGAAGTCTAAAAATGTTAGTCAAAAAATCGACCCAAAAATTTGGGTTGACTTATCCATGGGTCAATGTGAGTACAGTAGGCAAGAATTTTGGGTTGGGTGTCAGTGGGAGCACTGACACCCAACCCCCCACAGCTATTCTCTTTGCCATGGCAGCATCTCTGGCCTTTTTAAATCCCTGAGCAGGAAAGTGATGGTGGCTCCTTGGTGTTTTCCCTCGAAGGAGCACTTAAAAACTAGATGGAGTCGGTGCTTCTTTTAGATTCTTCTGGGATGGACTAAGCTCTCACCTTTTGTCACTCTACTCAGATAAGGGGACGGTTCTTTTTTTATAAGAGTTAATACTGTACCTTAACTCTTGCCTTTACATCTTTTTTGACATGTGTATATTCTCTTAGCCATGCCCATGCCTAGTCAACTCCCTCACACATTGCACAACAACCACTTACTATAGTTCTATCCTCATCCACCGAGCCTTTAGGGTGACCACAAACAAGTATGCCTGCCAGAACTGTGAAAGTTCTTTGGCATTTGCTTTCTCCCTTACATCCTTTGTTGCATGCCTCTAAGTTTTACCCTCAACTTTCATGTGCTGTTTTATTGACATTTTTCAGCTGTAGCTCAACCAGTTAAGTTATAGGTCGGCTTGGAAAAAAGATCAATTTCTGATTAGACTGGACCATAGGGAAAGTCTTTCCCAAAAACTGCACTCATACAGGATTCACCATGTCACTCAGAACCAGAAGCACTGTATTTATCAGGAAGGGAAATGCACTTAAATTGCTTCTGAATATCCCTCAGAGAAACATCAAAGCAAGAACATGAGGAAACACCTCCAGTCCTAGTGATAAGACTTGTACAGTGCAGAGTGCATGCTGGGCTTTGCTTCCTGTTTCGCTTGTTAACACAGTACCTTTCCCCAGTGGGCTTACTGCAAAATGTGGAGAAGGGAGGGTTGGGAATCCTTCTAATGAGCCATGCCAACTTTGCCTTCAAGTATTGTTGACATTTTTAAAAAAATCCTTTTCTTGACTATTTTCATTTTCATTCAACAAACAGCACAAAAAATGCTTGCCTTTCCAGTGCCATTTTGTTACAGCTTGTTCTTGATCATGCTCAAATGTAAACGTGCTACTGTAAACGCATACCCAGATGACACAAGTGTCATTTTTGCACAGATGTTGCTGTGCTGTACAAACGATTGATTAAGGCATGTCGCATTCAAGAAACTGTTGGCAAATTAGATTGGAAGTGCAGATAAGCCATACCTTTAATGCATTAAAATTTTATTTTACCATTGACAGAGAGAGGAAGAACGTATTAGTAGGCCACTCACTGCCCTGAACCAGAAGCCAATGCCCTTATGCTGTTACAGAGCAAGGCAAAGTACAGCCAGGGAGTTGTGGCTTTTCAGATAAGGAAGAAGAAAGATGAGCAATGCCCAAAACTACTGGCCGAACTGGCTGGAAGATTATTGGAGCCAGTGGCATCAAAAGAGAGATGCAGGGGGTATGGATGTCATCAGATGACATGCCAGAGAAGAGGTGTCACCCAGTGGAGTGATACACCCAGGGAGGGCAATGCCTTTCAAGTCTGGCATGCCAGTTGCTGCCACACCAGGTTCAGAAGGCCTTTGAGGGGGACTGTCTTCCATGTTCGGTGTCAGACTTGGAAGGCCTTGGTAAGAGCCCTGGTGGCGCAATGGTTAAATGCCTGTACTGCAGCCACTATGAATTTAATACCAGCAAAAAGGGCTCAAGCTCGACTCAGGCTTGCATCCTTCCAAGATCACTACAATGAGTACCCAGATTGTTGGGGCAAGTAGCTTACAGTTGTAAACCACTTAGACACTGCTTAAGCAGTATGAAACAGTATATAAATGAAGCTGTTTGTTTTTGTTTGTCTGAGTCCAGCATTGGACTCAGAAGGCTGGGAGGCATTTGCAGCAGTGTCTGGCCAGGCAAGGGGGCAGGTTTGACCCACACACACACACACACACAAGGTAACACCAACCCTAGTGATGCCGCTACTTGGAGCTGTAATATAGCAACTGCAAGGGAACCGAGAGTCAGTTCTCCTCATCCCAGATGCCCCCACAAGCCACACATACACACTGCAATTGCAAATACCTCTGCTTTCCTCTACAATCCCTCCCAAATTGGTGACAGGAAACAACAGAGGAAAACAACTTTTGAGGTAGTATGGGGTTCAGGGCAGCTGTAGGGACTGAAGTATTTTCACATTTTCATCATGGGAGGGGGGTCTTTATCTATGGTTTTGACAGCAATAATTGCCCTCAGTCCCTTCAATACAGGATTGCTTATTAAATTTACTAGAAATGGCTGAATTAGATAAGTTGACATGTCTCAGGAAACATGAAAATTTAGGAACATTTGGAAAGAATTGAGACCAGGTAATGAACTATCTAAGTAATATGTGGGGAGAAATGGCAATTGATTTGGATTTTTTTTATTAATTATGATAGACTGTTGTATACCTATTATAAATTTGAAATTATCTCTTCATTTAAGATAGAATCAGAATTTTTTTTTCATGCAAGATCTGCTGACCCTGAGGGAAGCCTGAAGGGATGCCTGCTGCAGCCTGAAAGCCAGTACTCCACCTGAGGCTCCACAGCCAAGGCCAGGCAAGGCAGGGCAAGCCAGGGGGCGTGGCCTACTGGGAGGACTTAAGTCTCCGCCCTCCCACCTCTCTCCAACATTTGCTGACCCTGAAGGAAGCCTGAAGGGACGCCTGCTGCAGCCTGAAAGCCAACACTCCATCCAGCAGCGGCGGCGCGGCGGAGCAGAGAGTAGCAGCGGCTAGAACATCTGGGCCTCTGAGCGAGGACAGCCGCGAGAACTACCTGTGATCTGCTATTTTAATGACATTATAGGCATCACTCCTTAGCCTCTGCCATTTTGTCTGCTATGGGAAAATGGACTAGACAGAAAAGCAGGCAATCACAGTCTATTGTGTGTTTGATATTTTACATCTATACTGGGACGGGAAATTTGGCTGGATTACTTATTCTCATCATCAGATAATGGAGCCGGAAGTAACTTGGGAGCGGCTATTGAAGTTGTGCGGGGCCAGGGAAGGTATGGCAGTAACAGAATGAACACATGTTACAAAAGAAGAAGGGATCAATGCTTGATAACTATCCCTTCTTTAGTTCACTCTGTTTCCCAGGATAATGTGGCGAGTGTACCAAGCGTTCCACAGTCCCTTAATCTGCTCCTCTGCAATGTCAGGTCGGCCAAAGGTAAAACGCATATCATCCACGATCTCCTCGTGGATGAACAGGCCGACCTGGCATGCTTTACCGAGACCTGGCTGGGAGATGCCAGCGCTGTAGCATGGGCACAGGCTCTCCCAGCCGGATACACAGTCAGAGAGCAGATAAAGGAAAGTGGACGAGGGGGTGTTGTGGCCTTAGTCCATAAGACCAACCTGACCTTGATCAGAAAGCCTGTCTGGAAAACAACCCACATCGAGTGCATGTACCTTAGCCTGAAGACCAAGGATAGTTTAGGGATTCTGTTAGTATACCGGCCACCCCATTGCCTAACAGTCTCCCTAACCGAGCTGACTCAGCTGGTCTCTGAGTTGTTGTTGGACTCGCCCAGACTTCTGGTCTTGGGTGACTTCAACATCCCTCTAGAGACTCATTCAATCTATCTGGTGCAGCTCGGGAGTTCATGGAATTCATGACAAACATGAACCTATCCCAATTGGTTGACGGGCCTATTCATTGTGCAGGTCATACACTCGATGGGATTTTTAGTACGGAACAAGAGTGTCCGTGGGAGGAGGTAACAAAAACCTCCGCATTGTCATGGATGGACCACTTTCTGATCAAGATGGAACTTAAGGCCGCTTTCCATCCCCCCCCCAGGGGTGGTGGACCCATTACAATGGTCCGCCCTCGAAGGTTGATGGAACCAATTGACTTTCAGAACGCCTTAGAGGATTTAATGGTTGGTAGCACTGGCGACTCTATCAAGACCTTGGTGAATATTTGGAACACCGACCTTCCCAAAGCTCTCGATACAATCGCTCCCAAGCGTCCTCACCAACCCGCTCCTAACCGTAAGCCCTGGTTCTCACAGGAACTTAGGGAGATGAAGCAGATTGGATGACGACTAGAGCGCAAATGGCGGAAGACTCGGCTCTTGTCCGACAGAACTTGCCATAGGCAGCATCTTCGCGCCTGTCGGGAGGCTTTGCATGCAGCGCAGAGATCCTTCTGCTCTTCACGCATTGCGTCTGCAGAGTCCCATCCAGCAGAGCTGTTTAAGGTAGTGGGGGAGCTGACGCAGGTTCCCCCTGCACCAAATCCCCTACTTAACCTTACAACGGCCTGCTGTGACGCATTTAACACCTACTTTGCAGACAAAATCTCTCGGATAAGGACCGACTTAGACGCCAATGTTTTAGCAGTATCTGCAAATGGGGCACCTAGCAACTCTGTTATTGTTACCTTACTAGATGAGTTTCAATCTGATGACATGAAAAAGCTCCTTGGAAGCATGAGGAAAACAACCTGCCCTCTCGATCCATGTCCATCATGGCTGGTCGTCCAGGGAGGGGACGCATTGGAGACATTCCTTTGGGATGTAGTCAATGCTTCTCTCAAGGAAGGCATTGTTCCTTCTTGTCTGAAGGAGGCGGCCATAAAGCCCCCCTGAAGAAACCTTCCTTTGATCCCCTGGACTGAAACAACTATAGACCAGTTTCCTTGCTGCTATTCTTAAGCAAGGTGATCGAGAGAGCAGTCACCTCCCAACTCCAAGCTGTCTTGGATGAAACCGATTATCTCGATCCGTTTCAAACCAGCTTCCGGGCAGGATATGGAGTTGAGACTGCCATGGTTGCTCTGACAGATGACCTCCGCTTGAGCATTGACAGGGGTAGTGTGACCCTGTTGGTGCTCTTGGATTTCTCAGCGGCCTTTGACACCATTGATCACGCCATCCTTTTAGACCGTCTGAGAGGGATGGGGATCGGAGGAACTGCTTTACAGTGGTTCCGTTCCTTTCTCTCTAGCAGGACCCAAAGGGTGAGGCTCGGGGACAGCTGCTCCTCAAAAATTGAGCTAAATTGCGGCGTCCCTCAAGGCACCATCCTGTCCCTGATGCTATTTAATATTTACATGAAGCCGCTGGGTGAAATCATTCAGAGGTATGGAGCTCAGTTTCATCAGTACGCTGATGACACTCAGATATACTTCTCCATGTCCAGATCAGCTGCTCAGACTTCAGATGGCGTCTCCTCTCTCAATGACTCCCTGGCAGTGGTAATGGATTGGATGAGGGAAAACAGATTGAGACTGAATCCAGACAAAACGGAGGTACTGACAGTCACCGGCCCAAAACCAGGTCTGGGAATACAACTCCCGGTCCTAGATGGAGTCACACTCTCCTCGAAGGACTCTGTTCGCAGTCTGGGGGTGCTTCTAGACTCGTTGCTTCACATGACTAGTCAGGTGAATGCGACGGTCAGGAGTGCCTGTTATCAGCTTCGGCTGATACGCCAGCTGCGCCCTTTCCTGGAGATGAGGGATCTGGAAACTGTGGTACATGCTTTGGTCACCTCATGTCTAGATTACTGCAGTGTGCTCTACATGGGGCTGCCCTTAGGCTTAACCCAGAAACTTCAATTGGTACAAATATGGCAGCCAGATTAGTCTCCAGGGTATCTAGGAGAGAGCATATAACATCAGTGCTTAAGTCTCTCCACTGGCTGCCAATTAGTTTCCGGGCACAGTACAAGGTGCTGGTTTTAACCTTTAAAGCCCTACATGGCTTGGGTCCATCCTGTCTCAGGGACCGCCTCTCCCTGTACGATCCTCCTCACACACTTCGATCCTCTGGGAGGAACCTGCTACAGCCTATCAAGACCAGGCTGGTGCAGACCTCCCAGAGGGCTTTCTCTGCCAGCACTCCCAAGCTTTGGAATGGTCTGCTGGATGAGATGCATCTTATGACATCTTTAGATTGCTTTTAAAAAGCCCTAAAGATGCATCTTTACCGGCAGGCCTTCCCTGAAATCCCCTAATCCCTGGCTCCGGATCCAGACTCTGATTTCGTCTACTCCCAGGTTTCCGATCCCTAACTTATGCTCAAGGAAGGGTTTGGATGATGTCTTGTGTTTTAATATTGCTAGTTTTAAATTATAGCTGGTTTAATCTATTTTTAAGGGGTGGGAGGTTTGGAAGTGGGTTATGGGATTGTTTTAACTTATGCTTTTTAACTTGTTGTACCCCGCTCCGATTGTCTCTACAGAGGAGCGGGTTACAAATAAACTATTATTATTATTATTATTATTATTATTATTATATCAATACAAATAACTTAGACACCAAGTACTGTTAGGAAGTCAGGTTTGAAAGGCAATGTATGAAGAGTGTGAATGTAAATAATCAATGTTTGGCTTTTTTATGGTATAATAATAATAATAATAATAATAATAATAATAATAATGCACGTCAGTGAAGCATTACATCAGGGGAACCTTGATACAATATTTCATTTAATGGGTTAGCTACATTTTATCCAGTTTGAAGACATGTCAAAGACAGTCCACTGTTCAAAGAGATCATCTAAAGTGCTGCTAAGTCCAAAGTACATAGGTCTGTTTCAAATATTAAGAAGTACAAGAATGAGCAAAAGCCTTGAGTTTGGTCCAACAGCTAGTACTTAGGCTGCATCTGCATTGCAGAAATACTGCAGTTAGACACCATTTTAACTGTCATGGCTCAATGCTCTCAAGTGCTGGGAATTCTAGTTTTGTGAGACATTTATCCTCCTCTGTCAGAAAGGTGTGGTGCCACAACAAACTACAATTCCCAGAATTTCAAAGCATTTATAGTTAAAATGTTGTCAAACTGGATTGTTTCTGCAGGGTGGACGCATCCTTCTGTAGAAATCTGAAGAAACACATGGGCAACTCATGCATCTCTCCCCCACCACAGCGAGATATATTAGAAATCACAGCAATTATCTCCAGATTTGCATTGATGCATATAAAAACATACACATTTGATTCAAATCTGTGATTCCTTCATTTTCTTTTCTGTTTTCCAAAAATGACTAGGTAACCATCATAACATATGATCATGTCTACTTTGAGTTATGGCATTCTATTACTGGACATATGTGTATTGGGAGTCCAGACAGGCAAACAGATGCAAAAAGAACTGATGCAACAACAATTGGGGCAAACTATGCAAGCTTGAGTTCTGGATTTGAGTGTTAGAAATTCTTGTAGTCAAACTGGAATTTAAGAAGAGTGGAAGCCAAAGCGTGCAAGCCAGATAAACTGTGAAAGAATAGAATAGGAAAGATGAACCATTATACAACTGGGGTCAACATTTTATCTTAGTAGCTACTTATTTCTGGTGGGAGGATAAGAAATATGTATGAGTGTGCAAGTATGTATGAGTTTATATACACACAGATGCACACACACACCCAAAACATTTCTAATGAACCAAGCTTTGCGATCTACTTAAATAAATCAGTCTTTTAAAATAATTTGTCAATCCAAATTCATCAGCAGCATTTATTTCAATCATTGGAAGAATTAGTTCTTTGTGACAAGGCAAAGAAGGCAGAACCAAAATGTGTGGTACTAGCTCCCGCGTGAGATGGAGACCCTTGGATGAACTCTTGGGGTGCCAATAAAATGAACAGCTATTCAGAAAAAAATATTTGAATGTTTATTTACCTTTCTTTCAAAAAGGAACTTCTAGAATTCTTTACCATCTGGATCTGTACATAGTTTATTTCTTCAGTCCTATGAACAGTATCATTAACTTATAAAGTATGCATCTCTAACTTTATCTAAAAAGAAGGTTGCTATCAAGTGGTAAGTGACCCCAAGTAGGGAAGGATATGAATACATCCTTTATTTTATTTCATTTCAAATAATAGCTTCATTAAATTCCACTGCCCAAGATTTTTTCTCATTTACACCAGAGAGACCGATGGAATGACTTATATTACTGTTCCAAATCAGGATCTATCCTATGCCAGACGTGGCTGCATGCTGAACAAGAATGTCATATAACTGAGCCAAAATGTGCTGGGCCTGACAATATGAATTACTACTGATTAACAGCAGAAGTGAGTTATATGTGGCTTACTGGAACCAGATCATCCCTGTTCCCACAAGCAACAATTTCCAGCTTGTGGGTCACGAGCATCTAGTGGGCTATGAAAACCCCAAAGGTGGGCCATTGCCAGACTTTCAGTGATGTGAAGCCTGATGTGTCAGGTAGAGGCTGTGAAGGATTATAGTATCACCATAAGCAACACAATGAACATTGATGCCTTGCCAGATAATATTGCAACAGGTGGCCAAAGCAGTCTCAGTGTAGCCAACATTTCAGTTGGAAGAACATGCTAGGTCTCATGTTTAGTTTAAATAAATGTCACAGTGAATATGGAGGCAATATCATTTTGGAAAAGAGACGAGCCTTTCACTCTCAAACTGGAAAGCAACCGTTGTGTTCCAGTGCACTGGGAAATAGAAAATTAGAGTAACCAACCCATGAGGCATTCAAAGGCCAGATAATTTTAAGGTCTCATATTCTGAACATTAGCCCAACCCATATATCCTATGGAACATCCTCCATTGGAATCCTATCTAGAACCAAGACATGGGCCTGCCAAAGGGTGAATTAATTTAAATCAAGAAGGTTTCCAATTACTAGTGGCAGGGAACCAATTTTAATCATGGATTTAAGTAACAAATGTTTCATTTCTTATTTAGTTAATTCTAAAACCAATGGACATACTAACTGATTGCTATAACTATAAAGACTAAGGGCTTCTCCAGACTTTCAGAAAGCCTTGGGATTTGGTGGGAGTTTAAGCTGTAGTTACGAGAGTTTTGATTGATATCCATATGATATTCTTCCACCCCAGTAGAATTCATCCCAGTATGCTTGTGAATTTCTGGTATTACCCTGTTTCCCTGAAAATAAGACATCCCCATAAAATAAGACCTAGTACAGGTTTTGCTGAATTGCTAAATATAAGACCTCCCCCAAAAGTAAGACCTAGCAAAGTTTTTGTATATAAATATATAGTATGTATATAATAAATGTTCTCTTTTTTTGTTCAACAATAAATGTGATTCTTCATGGGAAAATAAGACATCCCTTGAAAATAAGACCTATTGCATCTTTGGGAGCAAAAATTAATATAATACACTATCTTATTTTCAGGGAAACACAGTAGCAGCATGTTGTTAAACCCATTGCAGAGCGCTGTTGTTGTTATTTTCCTGCCCCAGGAGTTTCCAATAAATGTGATTTTTTTTTTTACATTAATAAATGGTGAATCAAGTGTCTCAGTCCTCCCATTGTAAATTTGGGTGGCCACACTGATGATGTTTGAAATGGGAGTGTGATATTTTTCATGGAGGTTTTCGACTGATCTTCATTCCTTCATTACGTTTCTTGTTACCAGACCAAACTTACTTACTTACTTACTGAATTATAGTGGTAAAAGAATGTAACTATAGGATGAAACAGACTGCCACAAAGGGGCAGC
Source organism: Urosaurus nigricauda (assembly GCA_034509955.1). Taxonomy (NCBI): domain Eukaryota; kingdom Metazoa; phylum Chordata; class Lepidosauria; order Squamata; family Phrynosomatidae; genus Urosaurus; species Urosaurus nigricauda. Next base: position 349,298,086 of record JAOEGL010000001.1, on the reverse strand, counting down.
TTCAAGCTGCCCCTGAAAAAGCCAGATTGGGGTCATGGCAACTGCATACCATGGCCCCAATCCACCTTTTTGCCAGCCAAAAAGAAGTGGAAAACAGCCACCCCACCACAATGGGAAGCCAGCTTTAAGGCAGCATGCAGCATATAAACACTGTACCACTGGAGCACGCGGAAGCTGGCCTGTATATGAGCAGCTGCCCAGCTTGAAGCTGGCATCTGGGCATCTTGGGGGTGTGTGCCATCTGTACACCATGCCCTGAAGATGCCCAGAAGCTGGATTTTTATGTCAGTCTGTTTCACACCCAAAACTTTAACAGAAGCAGAGAGAGGTCTCTCCTGCAGTTTCAACTACCATCACCCTGGCCTTGGAAGGAAAGAGGAATCGGCAGTATCTGCTGGACTTGATCCCCTTCCCCACTGTCTTCTTTTGTGTCATGTAATTTTAGATCATAAACCTGAGGACGGGGAACTGTCAAATTAGCAATCTGTAAACCACTCTAAAGTTAGAATAGTCCAAGCCATGGTATTCCTAATCACTATGTAAGGATGTGAGAGCTGCATAGTGAAAAAAGTGGATTAAAAGAAAATCAACTCATTTGAGATGTGGTGCTGAAGAAGAGTGCTGAGGAGACCATGAATAGCTAAAAATACAAACAAATGGGTCCTTGAACAGATCAAGCTTGAAGTATCCCTAATAGCCAAGATGATCAAGCTGAGGCTGTTGTACATTGGTCATATCATGAGAAGGCATGACTCATTAGAAAAGGTAATAATGCTAGGAAAGGTGGAAGGAAGCAGAAAGAGAAGAAGACTTCACACTAGCTGGTTGGACTTAATTAGGGGGGACACGGGCATAAGTCTGCAGGACTTCAACAGAGCAGTTGAGGACAGGGAGTCCTGGAGATGTCTCATCCACAAGGTCACCATGAGTCAAGGTTTACTCAAGGACACATAACAACGACAAACCCATTCTGAGAGCCTTTCTGGCTGAAAAGTGTGGTTTAAATACTCTAAATAAATAAATAAAACTACACTGGGCTGTGATATCCACTGAGGGTTGGTTCTAGGCCCCCCTGTGGATACCAAAATCAGTGGATACTCAAGTCCTGTTAAATACAATGGCATAGAAAATTGTACCCCATATATAAAATGACAAGATCAAGGTTTGGTTTTTGGAATTTATATATTTTTAAAATATTTTCAAACTGTGCATGGCGGAATATCTGTGGATATAGAAGATGGACTGTAAATAAATAAATAAATAATCTAAAAACTAGGTGTCAAGGTTATCTATCAGTCAATCACTATATAATAAAAGTAAAAGCCCATTACATATATTAACCCGGACAATACAAAATCAGTTAAATTCTCTACAAACATCAAAAGTGTACATACTTCAGACAGAAATTTCTGGAGTTGTACAAGACACTCTACAAATAATTAGACCATTAAGTAAAGAAAATAAGAGACTATCATTCTTTCTTGTTTATTCTGTAAAATTCTGAATTATTCTGAGACTTTTCTGTGCAAAATTCAAGAAGATAAACAAACTGATTTTGCATGGAAAACATGATGCCCAGGGTTGCATTTTGCACACAGGAATATTATTTTCTGCATCTAAAATAATGATTCCTGTGCTGCACATTTTTTGTGCAGAAAAGGATATTCCTGTTCAGAAAAAAAAAATCATCATTTTGCACTATATTGGGATTTTTAGGATAGGTCCCAAACTATGAACAGTCTTTTTAAAAAGGGCCATTTTCAAGGACTTTCTTACAGCTGGGGAAAATAATTAAATTAGCCATTCTTTCCTACAAGAACAAAATCAATGAAAATTTGCACCCCAACTCCAGAATTTCTCTTGCTGAAAGATATTTGAAATGAATACAGACTTTGTCATAATCACCAGTTATAGCAAAGAAAAATGGCCCATATGTTACATCAGTCACTCACTCATGTGGAAATGTAGGAGAGGATCACCTCCTCTCCCCCTTCTCTGCTCAATTTGGCTTATGTTAAAGCTCTCTTTGGTGCAGTTACTCAAAGTGTAGTGATAAGTTAGGGATATTGTTCATGGCAGGGCAGTGTTCAAAGCAATAAACAGCTTTTATGGCCAGTTAAATTCCAAAGCAATAACCACAAAAAGCTGTTTATTGCAAGCATGCCCCAATGTCACAAGCATATTACTAGAATTTAAACCAAAAAAAAATGTAAAATATTTTTTTAAAAAATAGTTTTGTTCAAAAGGCTATTCTGAAGCTGTTTTGAGAACGTCTGTGGACAATCATTAAAAATAATGATGGATGGATATGTAGCTAAAATGTCCTTTTCATCAGAAAAAGAAGTCAATCTAAACACAAGAAGGGAACATATACACTCCTCCTCACTCTCCTGTCACTGTCCATATTTAGAGAATGGCGACTTCAAGAGGAGAATCTCTGCTACTCATGGTGGTTCTCCATGTAAACATGGACCCTGAAAAATCAACCGGTAACAATCTTAGGAGAGAGATTTCAACTTTTTAGAACAAGGAGAGAAATGTTCAAAATTTGAGAAAGCACAATTACAACATGCTCTTTAATCCACACTGCAGAAATAATCCAGTTTGACACCATTTTAACTGCCATGGCTTAGTGCTAGGCAATCCTGGGAACTGACCTAAGTCAGTCTTCTTCTCAGTGCTTCAAGGCTTTCCTGTTAACTCAGAAACATCCTTTGACTCCCTGGTCTTGACACATGCCCCAATTCTACCCTTAGTACACTTACCGAATTAGGATTGGGTTCCCCGGTGTCCTCCTCTCATAGATATTTTATCATTGGTAGAGTGTTCTATGTGGACTTATTATTATAAAGTCACACAGGCCACTCTTTATTTTCAAGCAAGATTGTATGTTTTCAAGGTTGTTTCAGACCATATGGTTACAATAGTACAGTGCTTTCAATAGTTACAAGTTGTTTCTTATTCAGTTCCTTTACTGAACTTTTAGAAAAAGTAAACTGTTTCTTGTTTCCTTCAAAGCTCTCCTCTTTCACTATTAACCTGCTACCCTTTAACAGAAGTATGAATTCTGCTAAGGTTCTCTGGCCTGTATCTTAACAGCTCTAAACTACTTTGGATGGCTTCTTAAACTGACATACACAACACAAACGTGCCCCTGTTCTTTTATAGTAACTCCTCTGGCAGACCCCACCTTTACAGCCAGATTGAACCCTAATTGGTTTTAGGGGAAGCAACTCTGCCTAGTGACTTGCCACATGTAGTTTATTGTGGCACCAGGGCTCTTTGACAGAGAAGGCCAAATGTCTCACAAAACTACCGTTCCCAGAATTCTCTAGCATTGAGCCAAGACAGTTAAAGTGGTGTCAAACTGGATTATTTCTGCAATGTGGATTGGAGATGATAAAAGTAAAATGCGAGGGAGGATACAGACAGAGGCATGTACATCACTTTTTAATGGTTTTTCACAAATGCTCTGGAAACAAAAGCCCTGCTGAGGTATCATTCCTACAGAGGGGTTTGAAAGCAGGAGTAAAGAGCATGGGGTCATGGATGCTGTCTCCACCTGTAACATCTTCAACGCCACCTGCCCTATTCCTACACTGCTAGTGAGAGTTACTTTCGGGTACATGGGTTTTTGCATTGCAACATGAAGAAAGTTATTTTGCTGTCACTATAATCTGACATCCTATGAAATTTGCAGCTGAAGGAGATCAACCATCAATTTCCTCAGGAGCAGATGGATTCATGTGACCCAAGAATGCACATTTGCACATGCAACAGTACAGATGGACAGCTCAGCTTCCATGACCTTGAACTGAATGAGACTTCAAGCTATAATATGTTTATACTAACAATTGTGCTGTTACTCATGCAACATAATGGAAACAAAGAAAGAAAGGGAGATTTGGCTTGGCTGCTGGGTGGGAGGGTAGGAAGCTTCAAATGGATAGCCTGGATAGTTGCCTTTGCCATGGAACAGGCAACTATCCCAGCCAAACTTACCAAGCACCTTGGAGATTATCACACAGATGAGGCAAGCATCATTAAAGTATCTTAATTGAGCAATTGAGGGAAGATTATCAACACACATGCACTTATCCCATTCTTGTCCCATCTGTAAACAGTAATGGACCCGTCATTTGGTATTAACAGGAGTTTCTCTTAATGCCAAATGACAGGTCCATTACTATTTACAGAGTGAAGAAGAACAGGATAAGCACAGGCTGTGTGTGATAATTTTCCCCCTGATCACATAATTAACACAATCCAATGATGATTTAATGATGGGAGGAAGACGTTTTCCTCCTGTATGATAAAGTCCCTTGTCTTCAAAGACCCCTTCCTTTGGAAGCCGGACAATACATCTGCTTTCTTCCTTCACATCCACCGCACCTCCAATCTTATTGCTTTTACTGGCTGCTGCCACAATGCAGAATTAATGCAGTTTGACAACGATTTAACTGTCATGGGCCCAACCTATATTTGTAGTTTGTGGTGGCATCTGAGCTCTCTGACTGAGAAGGCTAAATATTTCACAGAACCACAAATCCCAGAATTCCATAGCATTGAGCCATGACAGTTACAGCGATGTCAGAGTGCACTAATTCTGCAGTGTAGATGAAGCACCAGATTGGAGTCTTTGCCTTTGCCGAAGTGTGTAAATTCTGAAGATACTTAGATGCTTGTTAAATGGGTTGCAATATTTATTCATTCTTTACAGACCATCAGTGTATAGGCTATGCCTTTAGGCATTTTCAGATGGAATATTCCTTGTACATGTAATTAGACAACACTGTGCACCTATTTCATATTTTTCTTCTTAAAAGGTTTTCCACAGTCTGGAAAGTGATGGAAGTAATAGAAAAAACAAGAGAGGATAATGAATGTAGGATGACAATGTCTGTCAAATGTAAGATATGATGAATGAAGTAGAGAGATAGGATGATAAAGGCCTTGTCTAGAACCACTCTTACATTTGTTTTTGAAATACAAGGTTCCTCTTTTTGTCTGCATGTCTGTTTAATGTATATTGGACTTCCCAAGCATACTCACACATGGAGCAACATGTCAAGAAAGATTAATAATTACAGTGTATTTGCAGTGTATTTCTGTGGACAGACAAAAAGACAAACCAAAGGGTCCTATAACAGACCCAGTCACAAATCTCCCTGGAAGCCAAGATGACTAAAGTGAGGCTGTCATACTTTGGTCACATCATGAGAAGAAAGGACTCATCAGAAAAGACAAAAAATGCTATCAAAGGTGGAGGGATGTAGAATGCCTGGAAGTGTGTAAATTCTGAATCCACTCTGGGATTTGGAGCAGGTTTGGGTTCTCTATGGAGTGGTGGAGTCAACCATTGCGTTTGTGGCTGGAGGTGAAGGCAGGGTGAAGAAGTAGCCGAAGATTACCCCAAAATTGCTGCAATTTTTTAAATATATATATATATATATATATATATGGGCACTTTAGGAAGCTTCTGGGGTGGCTTCGAGAGCCTCAATCTGAGATCTCAAGAGCTTGCAAGCCACACATCACCCAACTCTGCTTTAGTGTCAATTTCACATTTCAGAGTGGCTATTGTCACTCTCTGTGTGGTCCCTGAAAGCAATGCCCTTGAACAGCAGCAGAGGATGTTGCAAAGGAGAGGGTTTTCTGTTATTTATACAACACTGTCTATATTTATTTGGAATAAAGTTTAAACTGTGCATAACTTGAAATACATAAATAAGTCACACTCTTCTCTTCCCCTCTCCCTCCGCCTGCTGCTGAAACAATTTCCCCCCAAGTTGTGTCATTATCAAAGACCACACAGGAAGTCACCCAGTATGTAGAAACCAAGCATGAAAAGAACCGAGTTCAGCCAGACTTGCAGGTAATGGACCTCCTCCTGAGGTCAGGTCAGGGCTGAATAGAATCCCTGAGTATAAATAAATGTCCCAAAATATCCAGAAAATAATAATTGAAAAAGCTTGCTCCTTACAATAATCAGCTTGAAGAGGATAAAGAAATGCCCTTCCTTTTTCATGTCAAATAGAAGAAACTTACCACTTAAGTCAAATCAAAGATGCTGGCTTAAAAACTAAAAGAAATCCCAACTCAACAACACACCAGCCCACAGGGAGGAGGAAACAGAGGCCATGTACAACTAACCAGCCAGGGAATGCCCACAGAAGAGGCCAAGCATGTTTCATTTTGAGTTTAAATGAGCTACCAAGAGTGAAGGCGATTTGGAGATTTATTTCGTCCTTGTTAACGGCATGGATTAAAACAGCTTCAGGTCTATGACAAAATAAACATTCAGCGCAGCAAAATCCACAAGGTGAATGTTTCCTAGGAGGCCCCTCTGGTGTTCCTGAGTCCCACACAAGAGCTTCATGTTTCTCTGAAATGAAAAAGGAAAATAAATCTTTTCCTCTGGCTTTTCCCAGCCATAAACACAATGGGCCAAATTCAATTCAGCTCATCCCTGGAGTGAGCTTGGCCTAAGGTTTCTATAACAAAGATCAGTAGAAAAAATAATTGCCCCAAAATTCACTCATTTCCTGGTTAGAGGATAAGCCTGACCTCACTGCTCTGTTGGCCAATTTACTGACTCTAATGTACCTCCCACATTATAATTCCACATTATCTTGAATATGGTGACATGGTAACTTCAAATGAACCTATGCTTTGGCCAGCTCTTGCTCTTTTTCAGTTCCTCCTCTGCCACTAACAAGAGACACTGTCTGGAACCCTTTTCTAGAATTCAAAACATAAGGAGCACTATATAGATGCAAAGGCAGGCAAATGAGGCAAAGTGAGTGGATATAAGAGAAAGGGACTTTTCTGTGAAAGCACACTGTCTGTAGAATCATAGAATTTTACACTTGGAAGGAACCACAAGAATCATATAGTCCAGCCCGTGCCATGCAGGAATGCACAACTAAAGCACCCCTGAAAGATAGTCATCAAACCTTCACTTAAAGATGCAATCTGTTCCACAGTCTACTCCATTGCCAGACAGCTACAAAAATGCTAGATTTTTAAAATAACTTTTATAATAATAAATAAAATCTTTATTTATATTTCCCACCTCTCCCTATGGATCAATGCAGGGGTACAACATAGAAAACAATAATACAATATATACTGACATCACACATCACACATCACACATTTAATCCTAAACATCACACATTTAATCCTAAAAAACCCAATCTCGGAGTATCGCTGTCTGTTTAATGCTTGAGTCGTCCGGGGGGCTAGAATATTTCTAGGCTTGACTAAGGTGGGTCAAATGGGTAGGCCTGCCGGAAGAGATCCATCTTAAATGCCTTCTTGAAGGCATCTAGAGTGTTAATAAGACAGATCTCTTCCAGAAGGCCATTCCAGAATCTGGAAGCAGCAGCAGTGAAGGATCTATCAGAAGTCGATTTCAGCCTAGTATTTAAATGTTTTAATAATTTATTTCCTGATGTTCTGAGTGTGCAGGGCAGATTGTGTAGGGAGAGGTGTTCCCTCAAGTAACTCGGGCCCACGCTATGTAGGTCTTTAAAGGTGATAACCAACACTTTGTATTGTGCCTGGAAGCTGATCGGCAGCCAGTGTAATGATTTCAGTACTGGTATAATATGATCTGATCTAGGTGTTCTGGTGATCAGTCTGGCTGCAGCATTTTGGATCGGTTGAAGTTTCTGAACTTGGTACAAAGGTAGCCCCAAGTAAAGCGTATTACAGAAATTCAAAGGAGAGGTTACCAGTGCATGTACCACTGTTTCAAAGTCCCTCTGGGCCAGATCGGGGCACAGTTGGCGTATCAACCGTACTTGGTACCAAGCACTCCTGGCTGTCACCTAAACTTGTGATGTCAGCTGTAGAGACGAGTCCAGGAACACTCCCAAACTGCGAACCTCATCCTTTAGGGGAAGTGTGACCCCGTCTAGGACTGGGTGACAAAGCTCCATCACTGGACCAGGAGAACCTATCACGAGTACCTCCGTTTTCTCTGGATTCAACTTGAGCTTATTTTTCCTCATCCAGCCCATTACCAATTCAAGACAGGCATTCAGAGGAGACGCCATCCTTGGTCACAGTTTCAGTCAAAGGCATAGAGAAAAATATTTGGGTGTCATCAGTGTACTGATAACACCACGCATCATGCCTCCAGATGATCTCTCCCAGAGGCTTCATGTAAATGTTAAACAGCATGGGGGACAGAATGGCACCCTGAGGGACGGCAAATGTCAGCTCTCTTTTACGAGACCAGCTGACTCCCAGCTTCACCATCTGGAATCTGCCCGAAAGGTAGGAATGGAACCACTGGAGGACAGTGCCTCTAATATTCAACTCCCTCAGATTCCAGAAGGATACCGTGGTCAATGGTATCAAATGCCACCGAGATGTCCAAGAGCACCAGCAGGGTCACACTTCTCCTGTTGATGCCCAGACGGAGATCATCAACCAAGGCGACCATGGCTGTCTCCACTCCGTATCCTGCCCTGAAGCCGGTTTGAAATGGGTCTAGATAATCAGCTTCATCCGAGACAGCCTGGAGTTGGAAGGCAACTGCCCTCTCAATCACCTTGCCCAAAAAAAGGTAGTAAAGAGACAGGCCTATTGTTATTTCTTAGTAGGGGATCCAGCGAAGGTCTCTTCAAGAGTGGCTTAACCACTACTTGTTTGAGGGTGGATGGAAATTTCCCCTCCCTGATTATGGTATGTAACAGAGTTGTTACTACGTCCCCTCCCTGGGCAGTCAGCCAAGATGGGCAGGGATCAAGTGGGCAAGTCGTCTTCCTTACACATCCAAGGAGCTTGTCCACTTCATCAGTACTTACAAGCTCGAATTGATTCAATCTAATAGAGTCCATGGAGTCACTGGACACCTCTCTCTCAGTCTCTGTTTTAATGCCGCTTTGAGACTGGCACTTATTTGAGAGATTTTATCAGCAAAAAACTCATTAAATGCATCACAGCAGGCTGTAGTTAGTTCTAACAGTGGATTCAGGGTGGGAGGCAGTTGAGTTAGCTCTCTAACCACCCTGAATAGCTCTGCTGGATGTCACTCCGCCGATGCAATACGGACCACGTAGAATGAATTCTTTTTTGTCTTGATTGCCACTCCGTAAGACTTCAGGTTCTCAAGGAGTATCTTGTCCGATAAGCAGCAATGTTTCTGCCAGCAGCGCTCTAGTCGTCACGCGGCTCACTTCATTGTACGAAGATCTTCCGTATACCATGATTTTTTATTTGAAGTGAGTCAGAGAGGATGCTCAGGAGTGATACTGTTTATAGCCCTGGTGAGATCGTTATTCCAGGTATTAACCAGGGCATCAACAGAATTGCCATCGTTCCCAACCATTAGACCCTCTAGGGTTTCCTGGAACGAATGGGTTCCATCAGCCTTCGAGGGCAGACCATTTTAATAGGTCCTCCACCTCCAAGGGGGGATATGAGTAGTAGCCTTTAGTCCAACCTTGACCAGGAAATGATCCGTCCATGACAGGGCAGTGATGTCAATCACCTATTTATATCATCATTTGTATCATGTATTCCAAGTAGAATGCACATTTTATGCACAAAGAAAACTCTCAGTTTAAGGTCTCCATTTATGTGAGGTTCTAAAAACAAAAATCTATCAAAAACATAAAACAAGTTTGTTATAACAATGCACATCTTTGACAATCCTATGGAACTTTTTAACTTTAATATTACATTGAACCCTGCTAGAGTGGCATGCCTGGTATTATGATCTTTGGGGAGCCTTAATCCTGCACATCATACATTTTTAATGTTGTTAGACCTTTGCACTATTTTATTTATTGGCCAGTCAATGGCAGGCAACTTCCAACTGGAGGTTCAAGAAGACAATTGCTCTTCCTTTTTCCCAGTTGCAAACGTGCAGCTGGATGGTGCCTGGGAGCCTCCTGCCCACAATGGCCATTGACTAGCTGCAGGAATACACCCAAGTGCCTTCAGACTGGTATTGCACAGCCAGACACCCAGCATACTGGCTGGGAGATTCTGTGTTGAATCTCCAAGAAATGTCTTTTCTGTCTGCTTTTCTCCAAATGGAAGATGTTGGTGTAGATAGGGGTAAACAAAATGTGGCCCAAATGGCCCTCATACCCCCCAAATACATTTAAAAGACAATTTTGATTGTTTGGCTTTGGTTTTTCAGGGTCAGATGCAGCCCTCCAAGGTGTCCTGGGGCTAACATCCCCCCCCCCCCCCCCCGTTAGCCTTCCACAGTTGCCCTTCTGTAATGTAGACTATTTTACTCAACTCTCTTAAAAGATTTCAGTGGGATTGAAAAACTGTATCTACAGCACTGCACAGGAGAGACACTGCCTAGAATTCAAAGGGAGTTATTTTTGTGTTATGTACAGAGACAGAAATTTTGTTATCTGACTTTTACTGCCTTGTCCTTAATGCCTGCACCCCAGTCAAGAAAGGGCAGAGCCCCTGCCTGCAGCAACTTTCCATCAAGACTTCCATTAAATGTCATCTTAAGCAAACATCTCAAACAAAATGCAGACCCATGACTCTGACACTATCACTTTTCTTCTCCCATATTTCTATACCAAAGAATTCCAGGAAAAAAATCAGCATGTGATTCATAGACTATAGCAAACCATTTGACTATACAGATCATGAAAAGCTATGCAACACACTAAAAGACATGGGGGTGCCACTACATTTGATAGTCCTGATTGGAAATCTGTACCAAGGACAAGAGGCCACAGTCAGAATAGAATTCAGGGAAACAGAGTGGTTCCCAGTAGGCAAAGGGGTCAGGCAAGGCTGCATCCTTTCACCCCATTTGTTCAACTTATATACTGAAAACATCATAAGAAAATCAGTTAGAATCAGAAGCAGAAGTGAAGATAGGAGGAAGAAACATCAACAACCTAAGATACATGGATGACACCATAATATTGGTGGAAAACAGCACAGACTTGGAACATTTAATAAAGAAGGTTAAAGATGAAAGTGAAAAGGCAGGTTTAATGTTGACTATAAAGAAAACAAAAATAATGACCACAAAAGAAATACATAAATTCAGTCTAGATAATGAGGAAATTGAAATAGTTAAAGAATTCCCATCCCCAGGATCAGACATTTACCAGAATGTTGATTGCAGTCAAGAAATAAGAAGAAGACTAGGAATGGGAAGGGCAGCTATGAAAGAACCAGAAAAGATCCTGAAGTGTAAAGAATGCTCATACAACTGAGCACGAAAGTTAGAATTGTTCAGGCCATTTTATTCCCCGTTATCATATATGAATGTGACAGTTGGGAAGTGAAGGGAAGCAGACAGAGAGAAAATAAACTCATTCAAGATGTGGTGCTGGAGAAGAGTACTTAGGATACTGTGAACATCCAAGACGACAAACGAGTCCTTGAACAGATCAGACCAGAACTCTCCTTGGAAACCAAGATGATCAAATTGAGGCTATCATACTTTGGCCACATAATGAGAAGTCGTGGACAACTAGAAAAAAAAAAACAATAATACTAGGAAAGATAGAGGGTAAAAGAGGGGAATACTGCAGAGCAGATGGATGGACTTAATTAGAGAGGTTTTAGGCACAGGCCTGCAGGACCTGAGCGGAGAAGTGGAAGATAGGGATACTTGGAGATGTCTCATCCACAGGGTCACCATGAGTCAGAATCGACTTGAGGGCATTTATCAACAAGAACAGTGATTTTTAACAAGCTTGCAGAAGATGTTTTGTTCCTTTTGCTGTTGCTCCTGTTATCTGCCTTCAACTTCGACTTATGGCAATTCTATGAATGAGAGATTTCCAAGGTCCCCAGTCATCAACTGCCCTGCACCAATTGCTTGGGTGTTGCAAATTCAGGGCTATGGCTTTCTTAATTAAATCAACACACCTGTAGTGTGGTACCATACTTCCTTCCACTTTACCAAGAATTATATTTTCCAATGAGTCAAGTCATTTCATGATATGTTCAAAGTATGACAGTCTTACTTTAATCATCTTGCCTTACTGAGAGCTGAGAATTGATGTGCTCTAAGACCTGTTCAGTTATCTTTTTAGCAGTCCATGGTCTCTGTGGAACTCCACGTCAGCACATTTCAAATGAGTTGATTATCTTCCTGTTAGCTTTCTTCACAGTCCAGCTTTCACAACCATACACAGCAATTTGAAATACTATGGTTTAGAGATGATTCTGACTTTGGTGTTTAATACTCTGTCTTTACACTTGAGGACCTTATCTAGTTCCTTTCCAAGTCTTAATTTCTTGACTGCTGTCTGTAAGGTGACTTATGCATTAAAAATACCACAGTTCAAAGCATACAAAAAGTCAACATTAAAACTAAGTTAAACTATCATCCATATTTAAAGCATACATTCTACAAAGATTTTAAAATTTAAACTGTACAATCTAAACCAATATAACACTTACAGCCCTTTGTTAAAAGCCTTCAGTTCTAAAAGCCTGTCTGAATAAAAAAAAAGTCTTAACCTGCCAATGGAAGGACAGCAAAAATGGGGTTCGTTCTAGCCTCCCTAGGGAGAGAGTAGGGGAAGCCTACAAGAGTAGGGGAAGACACTGAGAAGTCCCTCTCTTATGTTCCCACTAGCCATACTTGTGAAGATGGTGGGACTGACAGAAACATCTCTCCTGTGGACCTCAGGGGTTAGGCAGGCTAATATCAGGATACAGTATTTGCTAGAAAATGGAAGATGTAACATGCAAATCTTGTGGAACAAAGTGTATGTTAAGCCATGTTGTTGTGAAAAAAGGGCTTTTTAATTTGTTCAGCTGACATGTTTCAGGAAAACCCTTCTTCACAAGTTAATTCTTCTGTTTCTCTTTATCTGTTTTAGTAGCCAAAGTTTCTAGCATTAAATCAAAATGAATGATGCGAGGTATACTTTATATACTGAGAAAACAACATAGCTTAACATCATCATCATCATCATCATCATCATCATCATCATTATTATTATTACATAGCGCTGCAAATTTGCACAGTGCTGTACATACGATCTTATAGTTAGATGGATCCCTGCCCTCAGGCTTACGATCTGGAAGAGACAAAACAAAAGGAGAAGGGAAAGGTGGTGAGAAGGGGATGAGGACCAGTGGTTCTTCTCTCCCTCTGGGGCCTGGACCAAGGCAGATGGACTGGAGGGAGGCCATGGGTTCTTAACACATAGTTAAAAGGAGGCATCCTGGGGCAGATGGCACCCATATAAACGTACATACATTTTGTTCCACAAGAACACTGGAGTACAACACCCATTTTCCAGCATTCCACTGTGTTCGATTTCCCTTCAACTCTCTCATATCAGGAGATCCCATTTCAGATAACATGAGCCTATACATCTCACATATCCCATAGTTTCATTCTCAAGCTCCATCAAATGGGTTTTGTTTAAAGATGATCATGGCTGCAATGTTGCCAGTATACTGCACCAATGGATGCACTTTTGCCAGAGTTGCATAGGGATAGTATGAGAAGCAGTGAAGTCTCTAGGGTTGGTGCAGTTATTCATGCTGTCACACACATACACACATACACACACACCAGGCTTCTGGCTGGCACACACTATACCAGCCAGGGTGCCTCTGATAGGGGCAGTGTATGCTGCTGCCACTCTGCAGCCCATTTCAGGTCTGGCGCAGCTGGTCACCCAGCAGCCACGCAGAATCCAGAAGGAACCCCATCCCTACCAGTGGCTGCTGATGGGGGTCATTGCTGCTACCTCCTGGCAGCCTATTCCAGATCTGGCATGGCTGCTGGGTAAGCAAGAAAGAAAGGTGATATCCTCTCTTGCTCACCCAGCAACTGTGCCAATCACAAAAGGTCTACTGTGCAATAGAAGCCCACCTCTCCTACTAGCAGCTGCAGCTGATGGGTGATAGAGGTGCCCTGCCTGGTGAAGGGGTTGGCTGGGGAGTGTCTTGGGATGGAAAGGAGCAACTGCCCCAGTGGGGTGTCATCCAGTGTTGTCCATACATCCCAGTGACACCCTGGTGGGAAAGTAGCAAAATCTACCAGCTCCATTTCTGCTGTGAGTTATTTCTTGCATAGCTTCTGAATCCACAGACTTTTCCCTACTGCTGACACTGCTTACAGTGGCATCATAAGAGGGGCACAGTGTGGCAATGTGATTCCAACCAAAGGTTTCATGTGTCTATGGCAGAAAACATTACTGCATTTGAAATGTGGTTTGATTTTTTTTTAATGTCTGACTGGGTGTCCCTTAAGTTTTCAGTCTTCAGACATTTTTAATTTCCTATTTACCTCCTACTAGGTGATTCTGATTTCCTTCAATACAGCTTTCCTGTATACAACAGAAAATGGCTGAGAATGTCTATTTGTGACATCTGTTTCCCATTTATCTATCTTTATGAACCAAAATTAAACAACACAGGGCTCAGCAATGTTTGGCAATAGGTCAATGTTGACTAGCCACATTAGCCACTTCTTTGTTGATACCCAGTGTGGCATAACTTGGTTACAAATGAAATATTTTGAATAGATATCTTTAGGTGGTGGTTATGGTTGTGGCATTCCAGTACAGCCTGTTGGAATCTACTGAATTAGATTGCTGAATTTATGAGTATATGGATGCCCATCTGTGGCCCACCAGATATTGTTGGCTGGAAACAACCATCATTCCTGACCATTGGCTTTACTGGCTAGGGCTGCTGGGACCCACTATAAAAAAATATCCAAAATTGTCCACCCTGTGTAAACATAATGAGAACTGGACATCTGTGTGGAAGGGCTGTGAATTCAGTTCATTCTGGTATGAGAACAAATCGCTGTGTTCCTAAGGACTTTGTTGTCTAATTTTTTCACACCTGACTGGGAGTGGTAGCTCCTGAGATTCACATTAAAACATTAAACTAAACATTAATCCACCCATGCCTATTATTTAAGATGGAAGACGCCCACATCACCTTTTAGGCCTCTGTTGTTGGTCCAATAACACCTGCAATGGGGCAAAATGGCCAGCAACAACATACACATATACATAGACACAAAGAGATGGGGGCTATTGGCCATGGGTAAAGGTAAAGGTTTTCCCTTTGACAAGGTTGTCAAGTCATGTCAAAGTTTAGGGGCATGTGTGAGAGAGAAAAATAATTTTGGTTCTCCAGAAGTGAAGGGCACCAATGCAGCAGGCACAATGGCTCCTTAAGGATCCTATACATGGCTACTGTGCCCTTCCCCCCCCCCCCAAAAAAAAACACTCTGGCAGATGTCCATTCCAGTATATATCATCATATACATATGTCCATTAACTAAGGAAAAACATTTACACACCTCATCTCTATGACTCAAGCCTGGAGATACACATGATTCCAGTCACATTTTTCCATTCCACAAGAAGGTACAGTGGGCTCTTGTTATCTGCTGGGGTTTGGTTCCAGGACCCTCTGTGGATAACAAAATCTATGTATGCTCAAGATCCCTTAAATATAATGGCACAATAAAATGGTGTCCCATATATAAAATGGAAAATCAAGGTTTGCTATCTGGAATTTATACTTTTTGGGAATATTTTCAAGCCGTGAATGCTCAAATCCTTGGATAAAAAATCCGTGGCTAAGGAGGGCCAACTGTATCTTGGAAAGATTTTAAAACTCAAAGATGTACCCTGGCCAGCAGAGTTCAAAAGTATGAGAAAACCCAATTTCTCCTCTTGCAAGCTGTGCATAAAATGGTCAATGAATATATCATTTTAATTGTCCACAAAAGCCTATTCCTAGTATCATAGACTGGCATGAAAGAATTCAGTCCTTGCATATACCTCCTATATATGTAGAAGTTAGGTGTCCCTTATCCAAAATATTTGGGACCAGAAATGTTTGGGATTTCAGTTTTTTTCAGAATATTTGCATATACATAATGAAATATCTTCAAGATGGCACCTAAGTCTAAACACAAAACTCATTTATGTTTCATATGTATTATATACACATAGCCTGAAGGTAAATTTATACAATTCTTTAATAACTTTGTGCATTAACACTGAACTGTCAGAAAGTATAGGTGTCACTATCTAAACCATCCATTGGACAATTTTGGATGTTGGAGGATTTCAAATTTCCATATAAGGAAGACTCAGGGGCTGTGCAGATCATCCCTAAGGAGCAGCCTGCAGCCACCTCCATCTTTGCTAGATTGTGGCCATAGCAACTGCATGCCACAGCCCTGATCTGGCCTTTCTGGGGCACAAAAAGGAGCCCCCAAAAGTGGCTCCTTTTTGCACCCTGGAGAGGGCGTGATAGCCATGGCCCCACAGCTTTAAGGTGCTCCTTTGGTGCTGTGTCATGTGGAGCGGCGTGCGGTTTCACGCCACCCTGGAGACAGAATCGGGCTGTGCATTATGAGGCCTTCTCAACTCCACCCTCAGGCTGGCCTTAATGGCTGGTGTGCACAGCCCAAAATATATACATATATCTTTAAATTCATTTTAAAAGTATTAAAAACCTTTTACCTTTTAACCATTGACCCACAACAGAAGAAGAATCCACAAAAAATTATATTCTCTTCCAAGTATGTTTTCAAAGTGTGCCTATGTTTTCAAAGGGATTCAAAAAGGACATTTGACAGATGAGTTAAACTAGGAATGGGGATAACTGGAGAGCCTCAGTCACAAGCCCTATTTTCATAGAACAGATTACCACAGCATGTACAAGTTTCCCTTCGCCGGTGTTTACAGTTACATTTTAGATATGAAGACCAAAACCTGAGGTTTCTAGATTGTCCTGTGCAGTTCTCATTTTAGAAATTAAAATTAAGAATGCAGAAGAAGAGCTAATTCTTTTGATATGTTACATTCACACCCTTTCCCCAAAAGAATGAGATTGGAGAGACCCAGTAGAAACCTTCATTATGTCATTCATAAAACTATCCTCCTTCCTTCTCTCCACCCTAGTGTTTTTCTCCTAGGGAGATTTTAGAATGATGTATCCATTTTTGGAAGAATATTGCCTATGTCTCTGTGCCCATCCAAATCCAGATTGCTAATGAACCTCCAGAATGTTCAAATTCAAATCTGGAGGAACCTCATTTAAACTGTATGCGCAGTACACTCTTGGATTCAATTGTTCAAAGTAAAAACCCACCTCTACCAGAAACTTAAGAAATAAATAAGACAGGCCAATTTATCACAAATCCCAGTCTCAATCAAGACAAGCAAGATCTGAACAGGAAACCTTTAATTAACATTGGAATGGGTCACTGCAGAAAGGAAATCACTTGTGAGAAAATATGATATGAAGATCTTGGACATGGAGAAGGACAGTTATACCTGGAACCTCTGTTGTATTCCAAATCCAGCTAATTATAGTAAAGCAATATTCAGTGCTAAAAGGCACTTTCATGAAACCAGGCCTCAATCAACTTGCTAATATTGTTTCATTATGAAGGACCAAAACAGCTGTTAACATTTATTTTTTTATCTTTTCTTCCTTGTTCACAGGTATTCAATAAAGCAGATAGACAGTAAACACGAGAAACAAATAGAACTCATACTAATATTTCTTTTGCAAATTATTTCTTGTGATATTTAGAACAGGTTTATATCTTGTCTGCTCTTCTTATGAAGTCTTCCATGCTATAGAGAAAGAACGTGGACAGAAGGCAATATCACAATATACTTAGAAATGTTATTTAATTCAATTTGTATGTCATATAAAATATTGATACTAGAGTTTGACTGAGCTTATATGCTTTATTTCTTCCCATGTAAAACCAAGTGGTTTCTACTTTAGGTAGTAATGAAAATTAAATTGAATTTGATCTGTAAACTTATTGATTCCAGACCCATTTCAGTAGACTATAACACTTCAGTGACCTGCACATTCTGCACATTAGAGTCTATATTTTACACAAGATGCCTTGTACCAAAGACAGGAACTAAATACCTTCACTGGCAAAACACACACACCTGTGTGCAAAAAACAAGTCTTGGCTGGCAGAAGACAAATGCAACAAGAGAGGGAGAAAAGACATTATGTTTTCCAGATGATCTCTCAAAGAAAGATGTTCGTAGGCAAAAGGAAGAATGGCTAGAGCCCAGTAATAGTGAAGAACCTCAGCTATATATATATCAGCTGAAGAGACAGCCATTTTTAAATGATGGATTCTGTCTCCATAGGCAAAATAGCCCTGCTGTTATTGCTCTCATTGTTGTTTGCCTTCAAGTTGTTTCCAACTTATGGCAACCCTAAGGCAAACCTATCAGGGGGTTTTCCTGGCAAGATTTGTTTAGAGGAGGTTTGCTGTGAGACTGAGACCATATAACTTGCCAAAAGTCACCTAGTGGATTTTATGGCTCAGCTGAGAACTGAACTCTGGTCTGCAGAGTTGTAGTCCAACATTCAAACCACAATGGCATGCTGGCTCTTTACACCACTGCTTTTCAAATAGAGTGCTACAAGATGCTATAAAA
Organism: Urosaurus nigricauda; assembly: GCA_034509955.1. NCBI lineage: Eukaryota > Metazoa > Chordata > Lepidosauria > Squamata > Phrynosomatidae > Urosaurus > Urosaurus nigricauda. The sequence continues at coordinate 349,279,658 of JAOEGL010000001.1, read as the reverse complement.
ATCATCAAAGAATAAATAAATAAATTTATTTACCCTATATACTTAACTATAGGTCAACCTCATGTATAAGTAGAGGACAAGTTTGGGGGCCAAAATTATGGATTTTGCCATGATCTGATGTTGAGCTTCCTACCTAAGTAACAAATCATTTTGAGGATAAAAATTTGAGGCTCCTTCAGAGATAGAGAGAGAGAGAGAGAGAGAGAGAGAGAGAGAGAGAGAACAGCAAGAGAGACTCTAATTGAGGCTTTTTGCTTCAGTGTTTCAACTTTGCTTTCACCCTTCACTCCCCAGAGAGCAGCAGACAGTGCAGGCAGGACAGGGACAGTTAATCACCCAGGACTCTTTCTGCTTGGCTCAAGAGAAAAAGAAACTCTTTCCCAACCACATGGGGAAATCTGAAAGAGCTGCTATTACATTAGCATATTTATCCATAAATAAGTTGACCTGGGAATTTAGGGTCTATTTTTGGGCATAAATTTTCAGACTTATAGATGAGTACACAGTGGGCCCTCGGTATCTATGGGGCATCTATTCCAGACTCCTCCCAGCAGATACCAAAATCCATGGATGCTTAAGACTTCACCTAATGCATCCTCCCTCTCTCCCCCCTCCCTTCTTGCTTTTACCTGGGGTGGCAGGCAGCTGGTGGCAAGGGACTTTTGCTGCCACTGCCACCACCGCTTCTTCCTCTTCCTGCCTCCTTTGCCCCCTTCCTCCCGCTCCTACCTCCTCATTATCATCTTCCTCTTCCTCCTTTGTGGCTTCTTTCTTTTCCTCTTCCTCTCGCCTCCTCATGCCTCCACTCACCTCCTCCTCCTCCATGGCTCCTCCTGCCTCTTCCTTCCTCTTCCTGCTTTCTTTATCCTTTTCTTCCCGCTTCTTCCTTCTCCTTCCTCCTCTTTTCTTTCTATGGCTTCTTCCTCCTCCTCTCACCTCTTCCTTCCTTCCTCCTCCTCCTTCTCTACAATGCAGGCTTGTCATCCGGAGTTATGGAGGGCTCACTGTATATGGTATATCCTGACTTTCTCCCCAAAAACAGATTCACAAGATTTTAATAAAAGATATAAAAAAGAACAAAGTGTCCTAGTCCAACACGTAAACCACTATACCATGCTACCTTCTGCTAAATGACTATGCCAAATGGCACTTTGGCTATGATAAGGAATTAGAAATCCTCAAACATAATTATGTAGGTCTGGCTGAAAAGCTATAGCACTGATGATATCATGGATGGTACCCATGTCACTACAATTTTTAAATTATTAGCAGTCATTAAATTCTTGTATGTGGCAAGCTACCCATGTACACCAGTGTGCCATTTTTCCATGCTACATTAGATTTCTTTTTCGTTTTTTACTTTCTTTTATGGAAGGTCATATGTGTCATAGAATCATTTGCTTTGTGTCATCAGCCCTGTACATGTTAGAAAAATTCACACAAGAGTGCACACTGATTCCTGCATGAGAAGCTATCACATAATCCAATACAGTGAACAGGGTTTCTGCAACAGACACCAAGAAATTTCGTATAATATGTGGATATACTATTGCATATCATCCAGTGAATCCTGATAATATGAATAAAAACTGACATAAGGTATCACTACATATCAATTGTATCCAGTGTGCTGAAATATTTACAAAGTATTCAAACAGGCAGAGAATAGCTGGCAAACATCTTATGTCAAAAGTTGACATCCACAAATCTGAGGAGAATTCTAGGAAGCAAATCTGTTTTAGTTCCTGAGATTTGTCTGGGGGCATAGTGTTTATGAGATAAAGCTGCAAAGATGTACATGTTTATATCTTTTTGCTTGAAAAAAATACATGTACATTTTATCTGAATCATACTTTACAAACCATTGCTCATTATTACAGAACCTTAAAGGGTTGTTTTCTGAACTAAACTCCCAGAATCCTCACCCAAGCATAACCATTAATCATTTTGGCTGGAGAATTTTTTATTTATTTATTTGGGGACCAGTCCACTTCCATGCATCTGAGGATGTAGACCACATCTACAAAGGCTTATGGTACAACTTCTTTCACAGTTAGTCTCAAAGGTGCAACAAGATCCTTTTGCATATTTATTTTCTAATAAAGCACAATAAATGATATGGATTAAAATAAATTAAATCAACTACACTATTAAATCAACAATTAAAACAATATAAAACACCAGACTAATGTTAATAAATAGCTGTAAAAGAGTTAGCCCCTGCCTTTTAAAGTGTCAAGCTGTATCACTCTGTGTGTGTGTGTGTTCTGAAGTTGCCTGTCAATTTATGATGATCCCGTTTATTTTTTTAGGGTTTTCTGAAGCAGGGGATACTCATATATTGTCCTAAACTGTATTGTTTCTAAATACTTTTTGCCATTCTGAGTAATATTGACTTTTTGAATTAAGAAGTATGAGAATTTTTTCTCTTCATAACACCACAGCTTGGGAGTGGAAGGGGGCTGATCACATCATCCTGAAACATGCCAAAGATTGACCATAGCTTAACCATGCCAAAGATTTCCATTGCATGGAGTGACTCCCTGGAGTTTATGATGGGATTCAGGAGTCAATCCTTTAGGCCATTTGTAAGTGCATTTACATAATTACTAATGAGCCAGTGTGGCATAGTGGCTGAGTGTTGAACTATGACTCTGGATTTGATTCCCAACTCAGCCATGAAATTCACTTGTCAAGAAAACCCCAGGACTTTAGGGTCATCATAAGTCAGAAATTACTTGTAGGCACACAACATACACACAATGTGATGTAGGATCTCAGCCATTATCACTATAATTATTTACACTAAGCAGCCGTTAAATAGGATCTTGGCCTTGGTGGAAGGTTCCCAGAAGTGGGACATAGCAATAGCAAGTACGTTTCTATACCGCTTATCAGTGCATTTAAGCACTCCCTAAGCAGTTTACAATTTGTAAGCTAATTTCCCCTAACAAGCTGGGTACTCATTTTAACAACCTCAGAAGGATGCAAGCCTGAGTCAAGCCTGAGCCCCTGGCTGGTATTGCACACACAACCTTGTGGTTTTGTGAATGAATGGCTGCAGTACAGACATTTAACTACTGTGCCACCAGGGCTCCTATCTGCAAATTTGTAATATATGCAACCCAGGTAATCTGTTAATATACATAGTGTACCATAGATACCAAAATATAAATATTATGGAAAGTTGGGTACAAAAGTATATGTTAGGGGTATCAGACATAAACGAATGCAAATTTTTCTTTGCTGTTCTTCTTAAAATGCTGTCCAATGTGAAAATAGCAGGGAACAAACTTCTGATTGAATACATGTTGAAATAGACAGGGACAGGAAATAGACTGATTCATCCATCCCCAGTGCAACTCACAGAGGTTGGGGGAAGGGACTGGGGGTGAGAGAAATCTTACATTTTGACTCACACCTAAAAATGACTCCCGAGATTTCTCCATCCTTCTGGTAGCTATTCCCCGTGACAGCTTAAATGAAGGCCAGGCACACAATGTTCATATTTCAAATGATTCAGCTGTAGAAATATAGCCTAGGATACATGGATTGAGGTCTGAAAGATCAGAGTTCACCTCTGTACTGACTTTAATATGTCTCCATGGGATAGTTTCATGCAGACATCCTCACTGTCCTCATTTATTCCAGATTGCTTTTGACCAGGCAAAGAGTTCAGAAAATATATCTGTTGGAGAATATTAGAGTTTTTTAAAAAGCACCTCTTCCCTTCCCCAGCTGTTTACTGACAAGAAAGGCAAACTCTGATAGCGGTGGAATCCTGGTTCTGATTACAGATGTCAAACTCTGTCACAGATTAGTAGCAGAAATAACCCCACATTATTTTGTTCCAGTGAGATAAATATTATTCATGTGAGTACTAATTTCACAGGAGAAACATAAACATTTACAAATCAAAGAGACTCAAAATGATTTCAGTCTAGTACTTAGTAATCTTAGCAAGTACACAACTGGATCACTTTCTTGAATTTTGGACCCACATAGTGTCAGTTTTAGTTGTTCCTATGAGTGCAGTGGTATCTCTATTCCATTCTCTCATAAGAATGAGCTAGTTTTGGAACTGACACTGAAAACTGTAGTTAGTAAATCTGCAAAGAGCCTCTTATTTCTTCCCAATGGTATTTGGGGACTGAGTGAGAGTTATTGCCTAAGGCTGCCACTACAGAGCCAACATATATTTGCAATAGTGCCACTTTTGCAGGCTAACTGCCTTTATGAAGTCTCCATACAAACAGAAATAAATGGCTTTTTATCTACCACCATGCAATCATATTCAACAATGCTGAACTGTAAAGGAACAATCACATTCAATATTACTTTAACAACTGTTATTTGTTTATGTCATTTAATGCAAGCCCTCACAAGCTGACTGATAATGAAAATGTCAATATATCCAACATACTTCATATATCTATTTTGCAATATGTTCAGGTTGAATTGCCCCCCCCCCCCCCAAACCTCTCAAGAAAGAAGGAAATGAATGGTATGGTACAGTACTTCCAAACCAGTCATACTGCTCCAAACCAGTTGTTATTTTTATAAATAATATTTATCAATAATAATATAACATACTTAAAATGGTATTTTTAAAAAGTTGTATACATAGTATTACATATAAAATATATTATAAATCACATTAATTATTTATTCTTAATTAACTTATCTTATTCATATTAAACCATTTAACATTAACTAAACCAATAATTTAAAACACACACACACAAATAATATCTGCACAGAACACTACTGACAGATAGGTCTGGTAGGGCCCACTGCCAAAGAAGAAGTCCTACTTCTAGGTTATCTTTAATCATGGAGCAAAACAGAGTAGATTTACAAAGTTGCTAAGTGAAGGGAATGCTGTGAATGTAGCATACCTTGATTTCAGGCCTTTGACAAGGTCTCACATGATATTCTTGCAAACACGCTAGTAAAATGTGGGCTAGACAATGCTACTGTTAGGTGGATTTGTAATTGGCTGACCAGAATAACACAGAAGGTGCTCATCAATGGTTCCTCTTCATCCTAGAGAAAAGTGACACCAGGTTTGTCCTGGGCCCACTGCTATTCAACATCTTTATGAATGACTTGGATGAGGGATGAGGGAATAGAAGGCAAGCTTATGAAATTTGCAGATGCCACAAAACTAGAAGGGGTAGCAAATACTCCAGAGTACAAGTTCAGAATTCAAAATGACCTCAACAAATTAGAGAGCTGGGCCAAAAATAACAGAATGAATTTCAGCAGGGTGAAATGTACACTTATGCAGAAAATAATTAAATGCACAGACATAGGATGAGTGATAACTGACTTGACAACAATACACATGAAAGAGATCTAGGAGTCTTAGTAGTCCACAAGCTGAACATCAGTCAACAGTGTGATGTGGCAGCTTAAAAAGCCAATGAGATTTTCTAGCCTGTGTCAATAGAGAAATAGTGTCTAGAGGAAAGTAACAGTACCACTCTATTCTGCTTTTGCCAGACCTCATATGGAACACTGTATCCAGTTCTGGACACCACAATTCAAGAAGGATGTTGCCAAGCTTCAGTGTGTCAAGAGGAGGGCAACCAAAATGGTAAAAGATCTGAAGACCTTGCCTTATGAGGAGAGACTTAGGGAACTGAGTATGTTTAGCCTGGAAAAGGGAAAGTGATATGATAGCCTAGTTTAAATATTTGAAAGGATGCCATATTGAAGAGCTGCTTCAAAGAGCAGGACATGAAGCAATGGATTCAAACTATTGGAAAAGAGATTCCACCTAAACATTAGAAAGAACTTCCTGACAGTAAGACGTATTCATCAATAGAATGCCTTGCTTGAGCGTGTCATGGAGTCTTTCTTTGGAGGTATTTAAACAAAGCCTGGATGGTCATCTGTCAGGAGTGCTTTGTGTATTCCTGCATGGCAGGGGGTTCGTTTGGATGGCCCTGGTGGTCTCTTCCAACTCTATGATTGTATGATTCTGTTATTCTAATACTGCTTTAAAAGATAAAGACATTTCCAAATAGAATGTCAGTGGGGAAACCATTAGATAATGGTAAAAATGCCCCAAACAAACACACAGAGAAAGAAAAATGGATATAATTGACATTTTCTGTACAAACACAACACACATCCATATAAAAATCTAATGCTCTGTTAAATATTTTCCAGCAGGAAATCAACAGGAATAGGAATGTTCTCTTAGTCTGTTTGAGAAATAAAATTGCTTAGATGAGATAGAGGCCCTCAACAGACCAGCAAAAAAGCTGGCATGAAGGCAGAGTGGGAGCGTGGTGACTGCACACCTCACACCCCCACACCAGTGTCATGCCAGCTTCATGCCACTTGACCAAATACACGGTAGGTGGCATCATGCCACATCTTCAGCACAGTGTGTAGGCATGCTGCACCAAAGAGCTGTGGAAAAACCATGGCAGCACCGGAAAGGGTGCCTTTTCCCGGGTGCTTCTTTTTGCACCACATTGGGGGTGTGGTATGTGGTTGCAGCATCCCCAACCCAGGGCTTCCAGGGATGGGACGGCACCGCCTCTTAACAGTGGTCTGCCAAGTCCCAGAGATGTGGGAAGAGGAAAGAGAGAGATTTTGGGTGGAGAAGTAAAAGAAAAAGTGATAATTTCTGAAGACAAGTAAGAAATTCAGTCACGTTGGCCACATTGGCAGACTGACCACACAGCTGGGCACATCTGGTATATTCTTCAGTACACAGCATTACAGTTTAATACTCTGCACTATAGAGAGATTATTTGGGTGATGTAATCATCCCCCTGCAGAAAGAGAGAGAGAAATATGTATAGATGCACCAGCTTGCTTATCTCTAAAAAGAATCAACAGAAAGTCTGTTGTTGGCTTCCACCAATGCTGGACTGGACCCTAATTGAGATGGGTGAACCTTAGAAGGTTCAGAGTTCACTGTCAGTTTATATAAACATCCTTAGGTCTATTGCTGCATGCATACTATCAGATCATCTTGTAATCACACGAAGAAGTCTTCCATGTATTTATTAGATTTGGATCCAAACCTTCCCTTAAGGCACTCAGAAATTCACTGGGTAACATTGGGCCAATCATATTCTTTCAACCTGACCTCACAGGGCTGTTGTAGTGATAAAGAAGTGAGGGGCAATTGTCAAAAATTGGGGGGTGGGGGGGTTGCTATAATGGACCCTTACAAGACTTCAGTGCCACAACATCTAGTTTACTTCTTGGTCAAATAAGGGCTCTCCTGATCTTAAAACAGCCCAAAAATTCAATGAAAGTTTGCAAAATTGTCTCCATACACCCATAAGGAAGACTTCTGCTGGTCTTTAAAAGTTCAAAAGAGGGGTTGCAGGGCACTGGGAGCCCTAAAATTCCCTTTGGGACTACATGCTTCCCACAGACTGCATTTTCTCAACTCAGAGGAAAAAGTGAGGAAGAAAGCCATGTATGCCACTCTGATCTTTTAGGAAAATTCAGAAGCATACATATATACACAATACTTCATATTCTCCAACATTTCACAAATGAAAATCAGAATATGTGGCCAAGCAACATCAGAGCATGGTGAAGGTGGCAAACCTCTGAATGATGAAGAACAGACAATTTAGGAGAGGTTATCATAGAATCATAGAATCATAGAGTTGGAAGAGACCACAGACTGTAAGAGTATCAGACTGAAATCTGGGGCAAGCTCCTATACCTTTAATGTTTGCACAGAAGAGGGAATTTCAGCATGTGTTGCTTGTCACGCAGCCAGCAACCAAGTAACAAGCAACACCTGGTGAAATCACCTCTTCTAATCAAACCTTAAAGGTACAGGAGCCCTCACCAGTTTTCAGTCTAGGATGGTGCTTTTTGCTTTTGCTGAGCCTACTGGGAAGGACAAGATTCACCCACCACCCCTACTCCCCCCTTGCTGAGTTAACTGAGTGCTAACTACTTTTGCACTATGCACTATTTGGAGCAACTGGAGTAAGCCAAGCACAAAAGGGGAAAGTGCAAGAAGGAGAGCGAAATCGAGACTTTTAAAAGCAGATGAAAAATTGAGATGATAGAGGTTTGACTGGGACTATACTTGACACATTGGGACAGTTAGGCAATATTATGCATCAATTAATAATAAAGACTGTACAAAAACTTTACAGAAACCTTCTGGAAACAAAGTCCTAAAATGATTAGCCACAATCCTGTTGTTAATACTGATCACAACAGATCCACTGAATCAGTAAAACTTATGTAAATGCTGTTTCATCATTCAGTAGTTGATTCAAGGGATTTACTTAATTGGCACTGTATTTATGCTAATACAATAGGCTAGTGTTGTGTGTGTGTGTTTAAAACTGATGTGTTTACTTTGGATTCCCGAGTAAGGTAAAAAGGCTACATTTGTTGTCTCAAGAAATCCATCCAGTCAGAGGAAAATATATTAACAAAATAATTTCCCTGGATATGGCTACAGAAGCCCTTAAAACTGGTTCCTATGCATGAAGAGTAAACTGGCAGCCATCAGAGAGGATGGGACCTCACACAGCTGTTCCCTTTTCAGACCAAGGTCTTCTCTACATGGGGGGGAAAAAACCTGTTTCCATCACAATGCTGGTGCTGCCTGAGCACACAGTGCACAGCAATTTCCAATGAGAAGGCAAAGGTCTTCCCCATTAATTTCTGGCAAAATTCCAGAAAGCTCTGGCAATTCCCCAAAACACTGGGGTAAGCACAGGTTTTTGTAGCATGTGAACACCTGGACTGGGTGCCGTTTCCATAGAGCTGCTCTGGGAAAGGGGGTGGCCTCACCCCAGAGTCACAGTTGTAGCTTCCATACCTTCAGAATCTCCATGGACAGGCCACCCAATGTTCTGCCACTCCTCCTGAAGGTGGGTCACCTGTGTGGCCAATGAGAAGAGAGGGTAGAGGGATCCTCCTCTACCCAAACACATGATGACGCTTCTCCAAACAAATGGCTGGGATCTCCAGAGGCCCCAGCTATGTGATCAAGGGGTTCTTCTACCCTCTCTTCTCATTGGTTGTACAGTTGACCCCCATCTTCAGGAGAAGAAGTGAAGCACCAGGCAGCCTGTCCATGGAGCTTCTGCAAGTAGGAAAGCCACAGCCACAGTTCTGGAGACAGGGTACAGGCCACATGCCAATATGATGCTGGCCCAGCTTGCCTATGCAAACAATGTTGTGCAGCCGATGCATGCAGCCGTCATCATGGAGAATCCAGGGCCAGTTCCAGAACATGTCTCTGACTGGGCCTGGACTTAAAGTCAATGCATACAAGACCAAAGTGAATAAAGAGACTATCTTCTTTGAAGGAAGAGGAACTAACCTCATCAGATTGGGAAATGCAAAAGCCTAAGCACTAAGCACATGGGAAACATCAGAGACTCTCTGCCCAGTATCCCCTCCCACACATTATTTGATGCATACATTGATGTCTTTTTGCTGCCTAAGGAGTTACCTATACAATTCAGGTGTTCATGTTTGTCAGTCATATAGTGCAGATACAAAGAGGCAAGAAGTGTATAAACAAGACCAAATAAGAGAAAAAAACTGCCTCTCCATTAAGCCAGAATCTGGATTGCTGGTATCTGCTAACAGATTTTTACAATTGCCTCGCAGGTCAGGCGCCACAAAGAAGCACAAGTACACAGGCTGGAGTGAACATGGCCACAACTTTATTTAAAGCCAAACAAACAATAGGGTTGGCCCAAAGCATAAGGTCTGGATCTGGGCATCAGCCAAGCCCCCGTTGGCTAATGAATGGTTGCTTGTAGCCAAGCATCGGGATGACGTAGGTGCCAAGCCCCGCCCCGAAGCACCGTCGGGCAACAGTGCTCCTCCCACTCGATTTGCAAGGCACTCTAGTCACCGGGTGTCAATTGACTGTGGCCCCCGCACTGGCCACATCAGCACGCTCCATACACCCGGGTCGCTAGGACTCCCGATCCAGAGCCATCGAGCCCTGGAAACCCCTCACCCCCAGATCCAGGCCTATGCTGCCGCCCCCGCACCAGTTGTGACAAATAACTCCCAGGGAGGGAGGGTGGGAGAGCCGAAAATCGCAATGGCGCCTCACCGAGCGCGCCTCCTGCATTTATAGCCCAATGGGCCAATCAGGGCCAGCCACGGGGCATGGCCCCGCCCACTGGGCAGCCCGGACCAATCACAGTGAGAGGCGGGCCGACCAAGGGCCAATCAGGCCGCCCGCCTCAGCGCGAAGCATTCTGGGACGTGTAGTACGTCCCAGAAAAAGGCGGGCAGGCTTCCCGCGCTCTCCCTCCCGGCAGCCAATCAGGAGGGAGCCCGCCCCCGCAAAGGCTGCCGGGACGAAGACCGCGGCGGGAAGCCAAGATGGCGCTTCCCGCGCGCGGCAACAGCGCCGGCCCGGTAAGTCGGGCGGCGCTTATTCATTCCTTCCAAGAAAGAGACCTACATGTTTAAATGAACTGGTAGTCTCATCTTTCCTGTCACCTTCACATTAGAGTTCAGTCTTTTCTGGAGAACAGGAATATCACTTTCCTGCTTCTCCTGCCACACCAATCCTCATAACTACTCAAATCAGCCTAATATAATTTGTACACGGAAGCGGGCTTGATGGCTCCAGAAAAGTCATATCAGTTCGTCATATTCATGTGTGTAAACCAGCAGCCAGTCACAAAAACACTGTTTGTCAAAGCTCCCGTAAGAGATCAATACTAGTTTTTATATTCTGAACTTGAACTTCCAGTCAAATATTTAATGAAAGAAATAAGCAAAGTGATTTTTTTAAAAAGTGGCTTATCCAAATCTGTCAGGAACTACATGTAAATATCCAAGCGCTTTCTCTCCACTCCTGCCTTGCTCACTTTTCCCCCACCATCCTTCTCCTCCCTCTGCCACCCTCCCTCTATCCCTTTCCTGCTGACTTGGAAGATATTATTGTTTTCCATGGCACATTCCCAAGATACTCCAGCAGGACAGTGAAATTATTCACTGACTTTACTATACTCTTCCCATCAGTCAGTCATTTGTGTAAGTTTTAAGAGTTCAGTCAGCTCCACCACCATGCCAGCACCTCCGCTTCCCAAGAAAATTCTCACTGGGGTGTCTTCTGAATCTCCTCTCTCTCTCAATCTCTTTCTCTCCCTCTCTCACACACACACACATATATGATGAGGAGGTAGGGGGAGCAGAAGTCGAGGCCAAGCTCAACAAGACTCCTGCTGCGTAATAACGGTCCTTTTCCACGCACAGATGGTCAGGCTAGAAGAATGAGAGCTTTATAAGTTGGACAGCATGCTGGTCCTTGGAACCCTGTCTGCCCTGCCCTCAGTAGGAGTTTTTCATCGCCAGAGCAGGAGAAGAATTCTACTGTGAGCCAGTTCATGTGTAGATCAAAATGTGTCAAATCAAATAAATAAAAACACCCAGAGACAGATGCTGTCTACCAGAAAAAGAGGAAGAGAATGAGAGAGAGAGAGAACTGTGCCCATACTTGTTTAGTTCTCTATCTCAGGCAAATTAGGAAACTAGGCAAAAATCATGACCACTTATTTTTGTATCATAATTCTATATTTTTCACAGCCTTTACCAGGGCTGCTCCAAGTTTAAGTGGGGTTGCCAAATCTTAGGGTCTGACCCTGAGTCTCCAGTTTTCATGACTCATCTCTAGGCAACTTTAGATGAGACAAGGATACAAGTTCTCCAGGGTTTTTTTTTTGGGGGGGGGGGCGGCAAGAAGAGAACAACAGCTGTGTACAAATTTCAAGCATAGCTAACAGAGCAGCAGCTTGTTGTAATCTGGCTGTTTGCTGCAACTTGCAAAAATTCATCAGGGGATCTATGTACTGTATATACTCATGTATAAGTCTAGAAATTTAGATCAAAAAATTGACCCAAAAAACCTGAGTTGACTTATCCGTGGGTCAATGTAAGTATTGTACTGTATCTTACTGTACCTTCTTATTTAAAAGAAGGAGCCAGTATAATCTGTCCTGGAAGCACTGATCCCTTCTACTCTCTCATCCATCCAGCCTTAAGAGTGAACACGAAGAGCTATGTCTGTTGGAATTTTGTACGTTCTTTGATATTGTTTTGCTTTGCTTCATCCTTTAGCTCCTTTGCTATATAGCCCTAAGTTTTACCCTCGACTTATCAATGAGTCATATCAAAATCCATAATTTCAGCTCCAAAACTTACCCTCGACTTATACATGAGATCGACTTATAGTCGAGTATATACAGTATGTAGTTATCTCCTTCCCTAGTCATTGTGGCACCAGGGTTCACTCTCCCCCTCTCCAGTGCTCTGCATCACCTTCTGGCTAGAAGCAAGTAGATTATATGAAATGTTTCTTATCCTGTCTCCCTAAAATTGTGAAAAGGAGGAATCCCCCCATTTCATCTTGGTCTGGTAACTTCACCTTGATCCTTCCCATGCCTTGAATCAAACATTGATATTCAGAATGGAGACTATAGTCAAGAAATAAGAAGAAATAAGAAGAAGACTAGGAATGGCAATGGCAAAGAAAAAGACAAAATCCTAAATCCAGTTTTGAACACCAAAATTAGAATCCTCTAATCCAGTGTATTCCTCATGGTGTGAGATGTGTGAGCTGGATAGTGAAGAAAGTGGGTTTTTTTAAAAATCAGCAAAAAGCTTCTCCCTATCGATTTTGTTCACATAATATATAATTTTCTACATCTCTATCATGTTTCCCATTTTTTGTTGTTATTGTGGGCCTCCAAGTAGACACTGGCTTACACTATAGGGTTTTCTTGACAAGATTTATTCAGAAAAGATTTGCCATTGCATTCCTCTTAAGCTGAGAATGCGACATGCCCGAAGTCACACAGTGGGTTTTCATGGTTGAACAGGGATTTGCACCCTAATCTCCCAATACTCAAACTACTTCACCATGTGTTTCTTTTCTACGCCAAACAATCCCAAATGCTGTAATCTTTTCTCATAGAGGATTTGTTCCTTGATAGGGGAGTTGCTTCATTTATGGACATAGATTAACACTGAAAGTTTTGTGCTTGGGAAAGGTGATGAATAAGCAAAAGGAAAGCTTTTTCTTTTCCTTTGTGGGATGTAGCAACCCATAGAAACAAAAATATACACCAGATTTTTATGGAATCAAGAATATTAGCATATGGAACATGCACAATGCCTGTTGTCATTTATGAAGACATACAAAAGGGTCAAGCAACTCAGCAGATAATGCAAAGTTATAATTTATTGTGTGTTACCCCAGGAGTGATTTTGGATATCACCGGAAAGGGATAGATTATGCTGTGCAAATTAAAATGTTTAGTGTTAAATGAAGCTGAACATATGCTAGACATGGAATTTAGAAGAAATTGATTTCAAGTCCAGGCATGCCACCAAAGGACCAATTCCCAATGCTAATTTTTAGTCCTACTTTCCCTGAAGAAATCCAGAGGCTAGAAGGAAAAAAGGCTGAATGCAAAGTATGTATTATGTATGTATTATTGAATAGGTGAGTAGAATCTGGAGCATTGTTCACCAGAACATGCAGTACAGCAAAAGAGACATTTTTCTTGAGATGGTCAGTGATATAAGTCAGGAGTGGGAGTCATGTGACCTTCCAAACATTGTTGGATGGCAGCTTCCAGTATTTCTCACTATGAGTATACCTCAGTATACTGTAGAAATAATGCAGTCTGACACTACTTTAACTATCATGGCTCCATCCTACAGAATCCTTAGGTTTGTACTTTTGTGAGGCACCAGCACACTTTGGCTGATAAGGCTAAAGACTTTGTAAAACTACAGATCCCAAGATTCATAGGATGGAGCTATAGCATTGAAAGTGGTGTCAAACTGCATTATTTCTATAGTGTAGAGGCACCCAAAGTCTTTGTTTACTGAGTTATGCCTATAGTTCCTGGCCTATGTCAGTTCCTGAGCACTGCTTCTTCAACCAAAAATTGGATACCAGAGGCAACAGGAATAACATGGAAAGAAAAGGGATAGATTCTACTCCACACAAAAAAGAGGAAGAGCAATTCAATATATTTCAACAAAAAATATTCAAAACTAATAATATGCGCATGTGAAATGAAATAATCAAGTCAGGTAAGCCTTGGATGAGTAAGCAAAAAACATTTTGAACTTTTTAGAGACCATTTGAAAGTCTCTTCCAATATGCATCCAGAAATGATTTCACTTTCTTTTTTCTTTTACCTGCCTCCACTTTTCTTATGATGTCCATTTTGGTGGCAAAACTTAGAGATGTATACCTTTTTGCATGTGGTGTGCAGCTGATGAGGTAGATTTATCTGCTCTCCCATTTTCTCTGTTTGATTGTTCATATACAACATGGTCAGTATGGAACTCTGAATGCAGGCGATGTTTACTTTGCCTTTTGTAAGCAGGTACACACAGCTAGTATAGAATTGGCTAAAGCAGAATCCCATTCTTTTCCAGCTCAAGCTTTATGGCATTGTTTACTGCAGACATGCTGCTGCAACCTGACACAGAAAGTACATGTACAGAATGGCCATTAAGGCCAGCCTGGGGGTGGAGTCATCTGCATGACGCATGCCCCAACACTGCCCCCATGCTGGTTTAATGGCATACGCTGCACCATGAGGCAAGCAGCATCACAGCACTCCTCTGGTGCTGCGTCTACATGACACAGTGCCATAGGAGTGCTGAAAAGCAGTGGTGCCAACAGCACCCGGGGCTATGGCACCCTTCCTGGGGAGCAAAAAGATCCGCTTTTTGCAGCTTCTTTTTGTGCCGTGGAAAGACGGGATCAGGGCCATGGCAAGTAGTTGCCGTGGCCCCAATCTGGTGCTAAAAGGGGCAGCTGCAGACCACCCCTTAGGGGTAGTCTGTACAGCCCCTATCCTTCTCCAGCCCTTCTTAACCATTCTCCAAATGCTGTTGATTTTTCAAAAAGGTCCCAATGGGCAGAAGACAAGAGGGCATTGAAAGACTTTATTTTGAAAAGATTTTCCTTGTCAGAAGCTTTGTTAAGTGAGATATACTTGTATTGGCTATGCTGGGTGTAACTGATGGAAGACACAGTGTAACAAGATCTAGAGAGCCACATAATCACCACCTTTGGTGAGGTGATGAGTGAGCTATGGTGTTTCTGGAAGTTTAAAAAACCAGATTTAATTGTAACCTTTCTTTGCCAAGAAAATATAGCAATGTTAAGTATTCATAATGATTGGAAGCAGAGAAAATAAAAAGGTTGGTGCTTGTTTAGTTCTGGAAAATGCCTTCTGCTTTTTGGTTTGTTGTCAGTGGGAGTAGAAGCTCAGGATGACAAAGTTTAAGATGTTATTAATGTAGATCTCCTTTCAATGTCTGATGAATACATTCACAGGATTACTTTAACTGGACGCTGTGGCAAAATGGGCAAAGCAATGTCTTTCTCTGATTCTTATTTGGACCCTGCAATTGCACAAATTCTAATCCAAGCACTTACAAATGTTCAACAAGAAGTCCTTGCAATGCAGATGGAACTACTTTAAGCAGGCTAAGAGGAAATACTTTTGCTCTTGTTTGATTCTCAAAACAGTTTTAATTGCAAGAGAATTGGCACAGTCAGTAGAGTACCTAGTATATTTGACACTTGGCACAGATCATTTTTAACACCTCTTCCTCTCTTCAACAGCCTTTTCCAGATCTGGCAGAGCTAGTGGACAGGTGGCAAAGGAAGGCAACTTTCTTTACAGCCCAGCTACTGTCACCAGACCTGGAAGGCAGCTCAGTTCCATTAGTGGCTGATGTTAGGGGTGGGCTGCTCCTGCCAGCCTGCAGCCTTTCCAGGTCTGGGTGAAGTCGACAAACCCCACCACACCCTAGTGATGCCCCTGAATGCAGTAGATAATTTTCAGCATCAAATAGCAAATTTGCAGCAAAAGAGTGAAGGCTACCAGCTCTCAATTTAACATATTGAATCTTTCAATTGAAACAGTTATGGAGAAGAACTGGCTGAATCCTAAACACAATTAAATCTCCGTGACTTCCAAATAGATGTTGGAAGGACTGCAACCTCTAGATTAGACCTTCTGAATCAATGGGATTGCCAGATTCTTATTGTATTTCATGGTTTTAATTGGGCCTAACAATTGGATTTAGCCAATATGTATAAGAAACTGTTGATGTTACTGCTCCCTTGTGTTTAGGAAGCACAAGGACTATGACCTCACAATGCTTGAGAAACTTTTGACGTTAAATGTTCCATTGTGTTCAGGAAAGGTGAACAGGCTAAACATGCAGAAACATTAATTACTTAATTTAGTTGATGTGTTTAAAAGCTGCCTGAACAATACCACAGTATTACAGTCCATTTCCTTTTCTCCCCAAATACCTGTTGTCTGTCCATTTCAGACAGGTTTGGCATATGCTGATCTCTGATTCTTCCAAGAACAGACACTTTTCTCTTCTGTGAACAGGATTGACTTCTCTGTTATATTTAGATCTTGTGCTTTCTACCATTGTCTCTGTCAGTTGTCTGTGACTATTGTACCTCATTGCTACACATGATTGTTCATATGGGGGGGGGGGAATAGGGACAGAACGTGCATGTGCATTCTCTACACTTTACAGTATAATCAGAGGCATGAATCCAGTTGCTAGCTCTGACTGAAGCAGATCCATTGCTCCCATGGGATTTGCAGAAGTGTTGACTTCCATTCTGTAACTGATTCAGTCTCTGCCTTAGTCAGAATTAGTAATTGGAATTACTCCAATAAGGTTAGAATTCTCCATTTCCCTATCAAAATGAAGTCCAAGATTTTTTACTAACTCATTTACCTCTGCTGAATCTAATAATAAAGACTGTGACATCTGGTCTGTGCGTGAAATAATTGGATGAAATAGCCTAAGACTGATATTGTCTGACTGTGTGTATGTGTGTGCAGACTACAACAGTCTCTGTATTTATAATGGATTCCTAATCTGAGTCCACTAAAAATATAATAGCTTTACCATACTGGCATTATTCCTTCCCCGTAAATAAGAAAGCTACTCCAAAATGCAACATTACTATCCCACAGGAAATTCCAAATGAAGTCATTTCAGGGAACAAACTATTTCAACTCAGACATTTGCTCTACTGTCTTCAATCAAGGCTAAACATTTTGGTTCATTCTGTCATTTTCATTTTATTTTGCTGTTAGTACAGTGGCAAGATAGCAGCATTGGAGAAACTGCAGTATGTTACATGAGCTAGCTCCTAGGTCTTCTGGGACTGTTCTTCTCAAAAAGCCTTCGTCTCTGTGAGACTACATCTCCCATAATGCCTTCAGGTGGTTGCTATTAGCTTCTGTTCTGCCTGAGAAGAATTCAATCACAGGACAACATTCTGAAAAATGTAGTAACTTCACAGAAATCAAATAAATGGGAAAGTAGTGCCTATGAACAATCAGTTCCTTGACAGTAGATATCTGAAACAGACATTGAACTGTTCTCCTTCATTAAACTGGGCCCCTCTCCTAATGGATGATTGACAGATATTTACATTTTTGTCCAATGATATTATATTTTCAGGGCTGTATTCATTGTGAATGAGTAGAGGATCATTAACAGCTTGTACGTTATCATTAATATTGTCTACTCTTATTATTAGCATGATAGAGTGCCATTTTTGGTAGAAAGAGGGTGATATAAATTAAATAATGTTGGGATCAGCTACTCCTTTTGTCTTACATCTGAGCAGAATGCCAACTGATGCAAAAAATTCATCTGATCAGCCTTGCTGGCCTAGTCACAGTATTTATTACTTCCAATATTTATAGCCCACCCTCTGTCTGAAAATATGATCAGCTTAAAAGCATCTAAACAGTAAAAAAAAAATAGAAAGCTCAAAACATATTAAAAAGAAAACAGATTAAAACCCAGTTAAAATAATTTAAAACCATGCATATATGTGGACCTGTGTAACACCAATCAGGCTCCAAGGCTTTTGTAAATAAGTAACATAGCACAGCATAGCATAGCATTTACATTTCTATACCTCCTCACAGTGAATTCAGCACTCTCCAAGAGGTTAAAATCTGTAAGCCAATGGCCCCCAATTTCACTTGACACCAGAAGGAATACAAAATAGATGTAAGCCTCCAAGGGAGGGTATTCCATAACAGGAGTGCTATAGTAGACAAGACTTGTTTCTTGCAACAGCATATTACCTTGACTACTGGTACATGGAAAAGGGCCCTTCCAGCAGATCTCAGTCACTGGACAGGGGTATTTAGGGGGTTTTACTCCATCAACATTAAGGGCTTAACATATTGTACAACATTGCAGAGATGAAAACCCAGACACATGTGACCAAGCAACATTGGAGTGTGGTCAAGTTGACAGACATTATTAATGGGGAAGGAAGGGCACATAAGCTAGGAGAGGCTGTAGCAGTTTATTTTTGCTTCAGCCCACAGAGAAGGACAAGATAATAATAATAAATAATAAAACTTTTATTTATACCCCAGTTTTACTGGAGCAATCAAAGTGGCTTACAATCTCCATCTCCTTCTCTCTTCTCCCTGCAATTAAGTTCATTAAGTGCACACAGATTTGCACTTTGTTTGGATCAACTGAAGTAAACTGAAGGCAAAAGGAAAAGTGGAAGAATGAAAAGAGAAACTGGGACAATTTAAAGCAGCTGAAAAAGTGGGAGAACAAGAGGATTAATCAGGATTGTTCAAGCCAGATCGGGATATTTGGAGGGTATGCTTTAAATGTCATTAGCAATACCTTGAAGTATATTGGCAGACTGTACATTTCTTTTAAAATCAGTATTATATGTATTATTTTTGTATAATGTTGCACCCATACCACAGCAAAGGAGATAACAAAGAGGCAAATGGTTCCCAAAAGGGATGTGAGTGAGAAAGGAAGACGACACATACTAATAGTAAAGTGGATAGAATAAATAGTTTGGATGAAAGGAGGAAGGCTACCAAACCACAGCCATGAATGATTGAAACACAGCCAAATCTTTGGAGTAAGAAATATGGAGCCTCTTTTGATAAGTAAATCTGATACTCTTGTACACTTTATGATATTCAAGATAAACAGAAGGCCTCATGTGTGTCACAAACTTTTTAATAAGAATGCAATGATCCAGAGAATATGTTTCCTCCGCCTCTGCTTTGATTAATAAAGAGGCCAAAAGAGTCAGAAATATGAGCCTGTGAACAAACAAAAGTCAAGCAGTCATCTAGGCCCATCTGCCACCTGATCAGC
This sequence comes from Urosaurus nigricauda, assembly GCA_034509955.1. Classification (NCBI taxonomy): domain Eukaryota; kingdom Metazoa; phylum Chordata; class Lepidosauria; order Squamata; family Phrynosomatidae; genus Urosaurus; species Urosaurus nigricauda. The sequence goes on along the minus strand of JAOEGL010000001.1, from coordinate 349,260,443 downwards.
ACTAAACTATTGGAGCACAAGACATGATATTTGGCCTAGAATTGTCTCACATGGGTGTGGTTGGTGTTACAAAAGTGCCCTTAGACATTCCAGTTCTGCACCACTAATATTGGTCTTTGATGAGACACAGATATCAGTGCAGGAGTCCCACACAAATAATCTATTATATCCACATGCCCTTAACTAGATCCATATGTGATCTTTCTTACACCCAAAAGGAAATTCATTTTCACATCATGTCATCATGCAAAATGTAAAATAATTGTGGCTGCATATATGTTTCAAGATGATGATACCTGCACAAATTGCAGATAATCTTCTCAGAAGCTGGAGGAGCACCATCTATGACAAGATACTATAGCCAGAGATTAAACACACTTCCATTTTTTTAATGAGGATATTTCCTGGCACACACAACTTCAGAAAGTTCAAAGGGAATGGCTGTTACTGATGGTCTGTTAGCTTACGGGTGAGTAGATATGAATCTCAGTGTGATCTGCAGTAAATAGACAAGGATCTCCAATTCACCAATGGTTTAAAAACAGCAACAAGAAAAAGCCTTTTCGCCATCCTAGTCATGCTGTTAAAATCAAGAAACTCTGAAGGTAAAGCGGGGTAGATTTAAACTCTTGCCTTGGTACAGAAAAGAAATCTACATTGTGCAATCTTGTAAAGCAATTGGTACACAAATTATAATTCAGAGGACTGGACTAGAATTGTCTAGCACAGAATTTTAAGTATCTCACCAAAGGACTCTTTCAAACGGGAGGAATTTCTCCCAATTCCGAATGGAGCCAATGCGGATTCATGTAAATTCGCTTGTTTAGCGAATTTACCTGAACCCCTGCTCCGTTTGGAAGGCATTCGGAATTACTTCCCATTACCTGAAAATAACCCCCCCTTGCCCAAAATCGCATGAGAAGCTTAAATTCACAATAACGTTAAATCCATGATTGCATTCGGAGTGACTTCCCTTTTGCCCGAATTTGCGTGAGAAGAATTAATTCGCAATAACGTGAAACCCCAGGATTGTGTTTGGATTGCCCTTGGATTATACTTCCAATTTCCCACGTCTGAAAGAGTCCAAAGTCTAAATCACAGGATTTCACAGCATGGAACTATGGCAGTTAAAGTAGTATCAAACTGCTATAGTTTGGAGAGTGAGTCCATCTTGTGCCTTCTTTCCTTAGCCACTATTTTGTGCCTGGCTCCAGTCAGTGTTCCAGTGAACACAAAGTAGATCCTGTAGACCTAAAATTGCACACCCCTATCCTAGTAGATATTTAATAATAATAATAATAATAATAATAAAAATTTTATTTGTATACCGCCCTTCCTGCGATCAGGGCGGTGAACAACATAAGAACAAACAATATAAACAATAAAAACCAATTAAAACATTAAAACAATAGTAAAACAGTATATCAAATTACAGTGGCGATATGTCAAAGTATGTGACCAATGTGGAAGGGGAATCAGGTGTGAGAAGATGTCAGGGGTATGCGTAATCGAACATGTATGTTTTTAAACCCCTTTTGAACGCGGGGAGGGAAGCAGCCAAACGGAGATCAATGGGCAGGGAGTTCCAGAGGCTAGGGGCCGAGATGGAAAAGGCTCTCTTTGAAGTTGTTACTAATTTAGCCTCTGGAACTCTAAGTAGCTGTTGCCCCGCGGATCTAAGTGTGCAGGGCGGATTGTGTGGGGAGAGGCGGTCCTTTAGTACTCTGGGCCCAAGCCATTTAGGGCTTTATAGGTGACGACCAGCACTTTGTACTGAGCCCGGAACGGAAGCGAATAGGCAGCCAATGAAGATCCTTCAGGATTGGTGTTATATGGGCGGTCCTGGGAGCACCAGTGACCACCCGGGCTGCCATATTTTGCACTAATTGTAGCTTCCGAGTGTGATACAAAGGCTGCCCCATGTAGAGCGCATTACAGAAATCCAACCGAGAGGTTACGAGAGCATGTACTACTGTTTCAAGGTCCCTCCGGTCCAGGTAGGGACGCAGCTGGCGTATCAGCCGAAGCTGAAAACAGGTGCTCCTGACCGTTGCATCCACCTGGGAAGTAAGATGGAGCGACGAATCAAGGAGCACCCCCAGACTGCGTACAGTGTCCTTCACGGGGAGCGTGACCCCGTTCAGGACTGGTGGAACCACCTCCAACCCTGGGCCGGGGGAACCTATAACGAGTACTTCCGTTTTCTCTGGATTCAGGCTGAGTCTATTTTCCCTCATCCAGTCCATTACCGATTCCAAACAGGCCACGAGAGGAGCGACGCCATCCCTGGTCACTGCATCAGTCGGAGACATAGAGAAGACTATTTGGGTGTCATCAGCGTACTGATAACCCCGCGCCCCATGCCTCCGGATGATCTCTCCCAGCGGTTTCATGTAGATGTTAAAGAGCATGGGGGACAAAATAGCTCCTTGAGGGACCCCAGAGGTGAGGGCCCTCTTATCGGAGCACACGTCCCCCAGCTGCACCATCTGGAACCTCCCAGAGAGGTAGGACCGGAACCACTGGAGCGCAGTGCCCCCGATTCCCACCTCTGCCAGGCGTTTCATAGTTGGAAGCAGGGACACATGTGACAAAGCAATATCAGACTGTGAATAAGATGGCAAAAGTTATTAATGAAGAAGAAAACGCACAACCTAGGAGATGCTGTGGCAGTTTGCTTTTACATGGGAACACCATGATTCCACATCATCTTTTCCTCTCTCCCCTGCTGAGTGTAAAAAATTGAGTGTAAATTATTTCTGCACTTCAAACCCATTTTGCAACAATGAAAATAAGGGTGCATTTACACTATAGAAACAATTCACTTTGACACTACTTTAACTGCCATAGCTCCATCCTACAGAACCCTGGGATTTGTGAGGTGCCTACATTATTTGGCAGAGAATTCTAAAAACCATGTAAAACTACAAATTCCAGACTTCCATAGGATAGAGCTACAGTAAACTGCATTATTTTTACAGTGTAGATGCATCCTTGGTAGCAGTGGCATCACTAGGGGGCATGGGTGTGTGGCCACACTGGGTGACATCCTGATGGGGTGGTACACTTAGGAGGGTTTTGCTGCTGGACAAGCAAAAGGGGTGTCACATACCTTTCCACTTAGCAAGTAGCCATGTAAGACCCCATACAGCCCTTTGGACACTGCAGCACTGCTCCCAATAGAAGTCAATCCTTCATTTGAGGTCCAGTGTGGCTGCTTCCCTGAGGAAATGCGCCAGACCCCAACCAGGCATCTGGGGGATACAGAAACTCTCCCCACACCAGAAGTCTTTCCCAGCCCCAGCGGGCCAGCTGAGAGACAGGCAAGCAAGGCATCAAGAGGGCAGCAGGGCAGTCCACCCCCTGACTGCCTCCCTGCTGCCCCCCCCCCCCCACTCCTGCACCAGCTGACACCAACCAAAGGGATTCCACTGCTTGGTGGAAAATTGGGAGGAGGAGAAAGAAAATGGGAGATTTTAAAGCAGATGAAAAAAAAGTTGGATAGTAGCAGAGGAACTAGGAAGTGGGTAGTAGTTGCAGGTTTTGACACAACACTTATTTTCCTGTAAATCTGTATCACAAATTTCCTTTCATCTCCAAGATAAGTCGGTAGAATTCTTGCAGCAAGTGCCTTAACATCATGACCACATACAACCTAGGAAGTTTGGAATTAGGATATAAAAGATAAGAGAAAGCACATTTGGTTTTGGTTTAAAGTTAGGTCCTTGTTCCAGTTGTGTTTGTTATGCTGGAGTCCATTATGTGACACTGTTTTGCGTTAGACAAAGCTGTGGCAAAGCATGTCAAAAAATGCACTTTGAAGGATAATGTAACTTTATATCCAAAACAAATACTGGTGTATGGTAAAGAGCAGTACACAAGAAGCAGGTATTTTGAATTAGAAGTTCTGCAGGGAGTTGATTGTTTTCAAAGATCCAATTAGCTGTCAAATTGTCTCCCACACAGTGTATACAAAGATTCCTAACCAAACATCACTGGAAAAATGGATTCTCAATGCTTTTTTTAAAAACCTAATTTGACACAACTATAAAAATTCATACACAGCTAAAATAAAAAACACATCAGGATCTCCCCCACTGATAATGAAAAAGAAATATACGCATTCCTTAATAAGAGTTTTGCAGCTTCCTTTTTAAATTCTAAAATACTTTGTCTCTTTTCTGTCACAAAATACAGAGGGATGAAACTACTACTTCCAAATAGGGGTGCTTGGGGATAGCTGCTCCTCAAAAAAATGGGGGGGGGGTTTACATGGCATACCAAATGGTGCCATTTTGTTCCAAATGCTATTCAACATCTACATGAAACCACTGGGAGAGATCATCTAGAGACATGGGATGGAGTACTAACAATATGCTGATGACACCCAAATATATTTCTCCACACGTTCAAACAAAGCCTCAGCTAAGGATAGTGTGTCCTCTGAATGAATGCTGGAGGAGGTAATAGGCTGGATGATTACACAAATTAAAGCTGAATCCAGACAATACAGAGGTGCTTACTGTCAAGGGTCCTAACCTGGGTTTGGAGGTGTGCCAATTAGTTCTGGATGGGGTTACATTCCCCCTGAAATACTGTGTTCAAACTTGGATGTGTTTCTGGATCTGTTGGTCCAAATGACAGCTCAGATAGATGCAACAGCCAGAAGTGCTTACTATCAGCTTTGGCTGTTATGCCAGCTGTGGGCCTACCTAGAACTGGAGGACCTAAAGATGCCACTGCACACACTGGTAACCTCACGGCTGGACTTTTGCAATGCAGTGTCCATTAGGCTACCTCTGTACCAAGTTCGGAAACTTCAATTAGTTCAAACATGACAGTCAGATTGATTACTGGAATATCCAGGAGTTATCATATTACACCAATATTAAAATCACTGCACTGGCTGCCAATTAGTTTCCAAGAAAGTTGCAAAGTTTTGGTTATTAGCTTTAAAGCTCTACATGGTTTGAATCCAGGGTACCTACAGGATCACCTCCTCCCATATAATCTGCCCCATACACTCAGGTCCTCTGGTGAACATTTACTCATCAGCCAGGACCAGGTTGGCAACTGTCAGCCAGAGGACTTTTCCTTCAGCTGCTCCTAGACTGTGGAATGGCCTGCTGAAGAGATTCAAAAGCTGAAAATGCTGTCTGGATTTAAAAGAGTATTAAAGATCAGTCTCTTCTATCAGACTTACCTAGATGGTTTTTAAATTGTGAATTTTAAATGTGGGTTGTTTTAATATATGTGCATCTTGTTTGTCCTTTTACATTTATTTTAACTGATGTCTTTTTAACTGATGTTGTTTGTCTGTTAATTGTTGTTGTTCCCCATTTAACAGGTAACGGCAGGTGAAGAAGAAGAAGAAGAAGAAGAAGAAGAAGAAGAAGACGACAACAACTATTACTATTAGTGCTCCCTTGTTATAATCGTATGGGCCCTACACCCATGTAACTGTAGCCCTAAATTCTGTGAATACATCAGTAGCAGTTTTCTTTAGAGTAGCTTGTAAGCAATGTAAGGCACAGCAAAGTGAAAGGAATGTGATGGTTTTGAAAATGTGTGTCAAAATAATACCTACATTCATTCCTACCTTGGTTAACATACCTGCAAACATTTTACAGATGAAAACCAGAGCATATGTGGCCAAGCAACATCATAGTGTGCTCAAGATGGCAAAGGTTATTAATGAGGAAGAACAGGCAAAATAGGAGAGGTTGCAGCAGTTTGTTTTTGCCTCAGCCTACAGGGAAGGGCAAGATTCTGCCGTACCTCTGCTCTTCTCCTTGCTAATTGAATGCAAACTTCTTTTGCACTTTGAATTCAGTTTGCACCAGGGGATGTAAGCTGAGAACAAAAGGTGAAAGTGGGAAGAAGAAAGAATTCATACTGCCTGTTAGTTGTAGAGGCCAGTGTCTCATAAACTTGTTCTTCCTTGTGCCTGAAGAAGGCTCTCTGAGATAAGCTTATCAGATGTCATTACCAGCCCAATCTGGGAAATGAGCTGGGATCAGAATAGAATGGGATGGAATGGGGGTGAACTAGTGTTATTGTATGGATTTTGTCACTAATGCTGCTGGGAGCCCCCAAGCCGTTCCCAAGCCATTCCCCAGCTTTGCTATGGCTACCTATTTTGAAGAATGAAAGCTTCCCGTTCTTCAAAATTTGAGGCCAAAGCACAGTTGGGGAACAGCTTGAGGGCTCCCAGTGGCATTTGTGGCAAAACACCCATTCCATCCCATTCCATCCTGATCCCAGCTCATGCCCAGATTGGGCTGGAAATGATGTCTGATAATCTTAGTATAGACACAAAACTGGATTTAACATGAGCACTCATCTGTGTCACTCACAGACCTGGTTCCTGTTCCAGTCTTACAGTCCCTAACAGAAAGCAACATTAGAGGTGTCTGACTATTAAGAAAGAAAGTTGGGAGAAAATGTTATAAAGAATCCCATCATAGTTCAGACCAAGAAAACCACAAATGGCCTGCAAGCAACAGAACAAGAGCCAAAAGGTAATTGACTGTCAACTACTAGAAAATAACTGGTTGGCAGTTACCATATCCTCAGGCCATTAAAAATGTTGTGCCCCAGCCAAGTTCAAGTCAAAAAGAATTATACTAAGTAATGATAACAAACTACCTTTTAAAATATGTGCAAGTCACCATGACCAACAAACACCTCCTCTACTATGACACACACACACACACATATGCACACCACACATGCACACATATTTCCATTACTATTGATAATAATTTTAAATTCAAATTAAGGAATGCTTGCAGATACTTCCATTTGGAAATGCTTGCAGTTACTTCCATATGGAAAGTTCCACAAAGCCAGGTACATAAACATTAGGACTGTACTCTGAAGCTAAAAAATAGGTTTCAAACAAAAACATTTTTATTTCTTTTTCAAAATGCTTATTCATACTTGTACAAATTGTAAATAATCAACAAGCCCTCCTTTTGGACTCCCCCTTTCTTCAGCATTTGTTATAAATGAACTATGCTATCCTATACTGATCGTGCCTCTCTCGTGATATTTGAGACATCTTTGTGGTGTACAGATTGAGTCTCCCTTATCCGGAATTCTGAAATCTGAAATGTTCGCAAAACCAAAACAGTTTTTATGGCTGAGATAGTTACACCTTTGCTTTCTGATGGTTCAGCGTATATAAACTTTGTTTCATGCACAAAATTATGAAAAAAATTATATAAAATTACCTTCAGGTTTTTTGTACATGGGTACATGAAACATAAATTAATTTTGTGTTTAAACACGGAACCCATATCCAAGATATATTATTATGTATGTATAGTGGACCCTTGTTATCCTCTGGAGTTTGGCTCCAGGACCACCCACCCACCCACCCACCCATGGATACCAAAATCTGTGGATGCTCAAGTCCTATTAAATACAATGGCATAGTGAAATGGTGTCCCTTATGTAAAATGGCAAAATCAATGTTTGCTATTGGAATGTATACTTTTTTGGAATATTTTCAAGCCGTGCACACTTAAATTCATTGATAAAGATAGGGCCAACTGTATATGCAAGTACAAATATTTCAAACCCCCCCCCCCCCCAAAAAAAAAGAAAATCCAAAACACTTCTAGTCCCAAGCATTTCAGATGATTAAGCAGTATTTGGTTTACTGGGTTGTTCAGTGATATCCCCTAGCCAGTCACTTAAAATGTCAGGAGTAAAAAACCTGAGGCAGCAAGAAAAGCAATGGTCCTAGGGGACAGGGCTAGGGTATTCCCTCCCCTACTCTGTATTTATTTAAATTACATAACACCTGAATACATCTTATGCTTCCACATCAAGTGTATCTTCTGTGAGGAAATTCCATTTTACCAACATTTTTCAAGCCATCATATTTTCTTACATGGGGGAAATGTGATGTTTTTTCGAGATACTGCAGATGGCCATTATCTAGTGGTCAGAAGCATTTCCTGCCTCTACACCACAAACTACTTTGTGTTCTAATTTGTTTGTTTTAAAAACAGTTTGTACTACACAGACCAGCCATCCATCATTTCTAGTCAATTTTTATATCAAACTCAGTATTATAAGGGATGCCTAGTCATGTAGTCATAGAAGGGCATCCCAATATGAGGAAATAGTGTGCCCACACAAAGATCAGGTAGACGTAAGGGCTGTACAGAGAGCCTCTAAGGGGTGATAGGATGCTGCCCATTTCCCAGACGGATCGGGGCCACAGCAAACACCCCCCCAAAAAAGTGGTTCCTTCTTATGCAACAGAAATGGCAACATAGCTGCCAGTGCTGCAGCTTTTCAGCGCTCTTTTGGCGCAGCACATGTACACGCTGCACCAAGGAAGCACCATGATGCCTCCCGTTGTGTGGTGGGGCACATGGCATTACACCAGCATGGGGGCAGGATCAGGGGCAGGGGGCATGGCATGTGGTCACCATGCCCCCACTCTGCCCCAATGCCAGCATTTATCGCTGGTATGTATAGCCTCATAAATGGGAAGCACCACCACATGTAGACAGGAAGGTGGACCCTTTGAAATCGAAATAGATCCTTTTATGATTAGGAGTGTGATGATGAGGAAGATGCGCCTGGCATTTATCAGATGGGTGGAAATCAAAGGGCTTTGCCATCCGAATATCACACCATTTGATTTAGGATGTTGCATCTATTGTGTGGTCAGTTTACACCTTTCTTACTCTCCTTTCCCCTGGGAAGCATAATCAAGATTACTGAGAAGCTGCCTTGGCAAGATTTTACTCTATATAAATGGCTGTTTGTGCCATTCCAATTTGATCTCAGTTGAAACTAGGCAGACACTTTTTCAGCTAGACTCCTCAGAATTGCTAGCCAACCCACTTGCCAGGTAGTGATCTGGGTTCAATCCACTCTGCAGCCATCCCTCTGCTTGGAAACCCTGGTCCCTCAACCTAGTAAATTATTGCCCTACCCTTCAAATTACTATCCAGTTCTAACCACTTGTATGAGAATGTGTGTGTATTGCTGTGTGATGGTTGAAATCCTTTTACTGTATAAATAAAACTACCTTTGGACCTTGCACTCTGGACTTCTAGTAGTTTGGAACGGATATACATAGGCTGAAGTTCCCAGATTTTACGTTGCCCAAAAGCCCTCTCACCGCTCCCTATTGAAAGAAATACATTTCCTTATTGAAGTAAATTGTGGGTGCTGATCTGGGGCCCTCAGCAATTGGGGTAACAAGTTTTATACTTTGTTTTCTACTTTACGAGTGAAGCAGAACACCCTTGATTGGAAAAATGCACTTTTTAAAATCTATCCTATTAAAAAATCAGATCCAGCAAAACTACATCTTCCGTATCAATGTTCTTTACTATTTTAGATTGAATGCTTTATTTTAAATTTTAAATTCTTTGTAATCCTATGGGGGTTTTTTCTGCCAGTGCACACATGAGTGTGAGGAGAGGATAGAGATGGAGAGGGAGAGAGAGGGAGAGAGAGAGAGAACAGTGGAATAACTATTCCTGACAGCATAGATATTTATTACATGACAGAATATTGTGTTGTTGGCACAGGATCAATGCTAACCTAACACAAATATCCAGAGTACCAGCCCCCACAAATTAAGTGCAGGGTCTTTAACAGTCCGAGAGGGCCCTAAACCCAAACTGTAAAAGCAGTTTTTGACACAGCTTTAGTGTAAATTTATCTTTGACTGAGATGGAGAAGAAATCTAAAAATCAAGAATTTAAGTCCTTTGGCTGAACCAAGCCAAATACTTGACACTCTGTGATCCTGACATTACGTCAACCGTAACCTTTAAACCAAGCCTTATGCCTTTATTAGATTCCATTGAGGCCACATATGTGTGACCATTTTCTGCCAGTTGGTCTAACACCATTGATCCACCAGTAGAAGCAGTGTGGGATATTTATACAGCCAAACACTAGAGCATTTTCCTAACAGTGGCAAGGCCTGTTGTGAAACACACACTGGAAAGCATTTTATGAAGAAAGAGCTTACATACCCAATCTTGGAGAACAACGCTGCTGTCTGAATGAGACTGGCTCTGCTTTCAAAGGTCACATTCATCTCATGGCTAAGCAATGGCAATTGACTCACTGAAATTCTACTGATAATGCGTGTCTAATTAGCTAAAATACAAATATAGGTAGACTCACTACTAGATGTGAATAGGAAAAACAAATAGGAACCTTATTGTGGCACAGCTAGAGTAGAGACAAAACTATACCAAGGGTGTATCCACACTGCAGAACTAAAGCAGTTTGACACCACTTTAACTGCCACAATACTGTGCTACAGAGTAATGGGATTTGTAGTTTGGTGAGACATTCAGCCAGGTTTCTCAGAGAGGTCTGGTGCCTCACCAAATGACAAATCCCAGGATTCTGTAGGACAGAATTGTGACATTTAAAGTGGTGTCAAACTGTGTTAATTCTGCAGTGTTCTATGTCCGAAGAGGATCATTCATAAAGAAATTACAAGCACAGGGTTAGCTCTACTACTGGGTAGAGTTAGGCAGTTCCTTCAAGAAAGAGGTACAAGCTGTCAGACAACAGGGTTCTTTGTATACCATGCAATCTGCCCTGCACCTCTTAAATTAGCATGATCCCTTCTACCATAAAGCCTGTCTCAGGAAGGAGACAGAATATGGAACTTTGGCACAGCACATTTTTTCGATGGAAAATGTCTCCAATTCAGTCCTTGGCTTTTTGGGTTATTAGGACCAGGTAGAAAGTGATAGGTATCACTTCTGCTAGAGACCCTAGAAAGCATCTGCTATTCAACATAAAAAATACTATTAGATGGACAGATCCAATAGACAAAAGCCATTGTAGTCCTAGGCTGCAACAATAAGAACATAGTGTCTCCATCAAGGGAAATAGTAGTCCCATTCTATTCTGTTTAGACCATACCTGGAATTTTGTGTCAGTTCTCAGCACCACAGTTTAAGAAGAATATTAACAAGTTGGAACACATCCATAGGACAACCAGGATGACAAAAAATCTGGAAATCAAGCCTTATGAGGAACAACTTAGGGAATATGCTTAGTCTGGAGAAGATTGAGAGGTGACATACCATAGCTATCTTTAGATATCTGAAGGGAAGGCATATAGAAGATGGAGAAAGTTTTGTTCTGTTCTTCTCCACAAACTAGAACACAAACCAATGGAAAGGTTGCTTTGGGGATTACAACAACAAAACCAAGTCAGCCTAGCCAGTGGTTATGCTGAAAGAAAGATTCTAGGGGTTGTAGCCCAAAAAAGCAATTTCCCCAAGCTTTCCTTGGTCTCAAAATATGAAGACTCCATATCTACTAGAGTAGCATTTTGGACATGAATATATTCAGGTAATTTGGTTTTCAGGATGTTCTCTCATACCAGTGGAAACTAGGATCCTTTCAAAACAGTTGTGTGCATTTTATAGATAATGGCACAGCTATACCTAACCCTTACTTCAGTAGACCACATTATCGCCCCTTTTTGTAACCTCACTTTACCGGACAACACAGTAGTTTGGTTCAGACATAACATTAAACTGTGATTAAGCAAGATATTCATAAGCTTCAGACTCATACAGTTCTGTTCCTTTTCCTTATTTTGACATGGCCACAAGGAGGTGAGAAATGTTTGTTCCCCATTTCAGTAATGCTGCATCATTCACTACATCCAAGCCCTACTGGAGCTATAGCTTGTTGAAACATGCCAGCTTTATAAATCACAATTTGAAGTTAGCTTTGTTCAATAAACCAAAGTTTATCTGAGTTCTGAGATAATGGTAAATTGAGTTTCATTAAGAACAAAAATGAAAGCTACTATATTTCCTTCTTGTAGCCACATCAGGGAATGCATGAGCCTGAGACATATTTGAATAATTCAAAAGCATAGTTTAGTATTACAGTGCATTTAAACCAGGCCAGTGAGATCTAATCCTGCCATAAATTCACATCTATGCATGCAAGACAGAAAGAAAGGAACATGCACATTAAAATTAGTAACAGCAATGTTATTCTCTCACATCATGCTTCAGCAGGAGTGAGAGAGCTATCTGGTTAACCTGATATAACCCATTTCCTTGGAAACTTTCACACATATCCCAGGCCAAGCTGCTGGGGAGAAGAAAATGTTTCAAAATTTAATAAATCAAAACCTTGTGAGATAAATATGTAGGCTCTTCTGTTATTGTCAGAGATGGTTTTGTTTATTTTGGAAGCAGCTTGTGACCTTCATGTCTCATCTCCTTCCAGTGGCAGGAAATAGAAGGAATCCATTCAAGTGATAACCAAAAAGGCCTGTTCATGCAAACAAGATACTAAGCAAATAATACCCAAAAATGTAACTTTAAGAAATAAGCTTAGCTGGCTTGCAACTATCCACCACACTGGAGCCAAATATATTCTAATAGGTTGGCAACTGTAAAAGAAGGCATCAGCCAATGATACGTGGCCCCACAATGGGAGTTCAGAATATAAGCAGAGATCCTCAAAAAGGATATACTGGAAAGCTCTAGATTTTTTCTGAGAATGAAATGACTAAAGAGTGATTAATAATAAAGAAGAGAATTGCTTCATCCCAAGGAAAAAGCTAGAAGATACAATCACAATGATACTAGCCAGCAAAATGGGCATATGGTATTAATCAGTGGTTGTTGCTGGGAAAGGAATCCTGGGTGCTTTTTCAGAGCATGGCAAGGTACTTTTTTCAAGTAATTAATTGCAATTATGGCAAGTAACTAAAACTAAGTGTACTTTCACATCTCTCAAAAGTAGCTAAAATGTTAACTTTCAGTGACTTCTGTCAAAAAATCTGAATTAATGCTATACGCCACGAGCCTACAGTACCAAATATACTTTTTCCTATCCATCTTGTCATCATTTCAACACAACACAAAGTTTAGAGGTGGCAGGATGAGGCACAACATAAAAGTTGAAGCTACTGATATTCCTCCTTCACTTTTGTGACACCACCCAAGCAGAATGATAAAAGTCATGAAAAAATAACCATTAGGTAATAAAAGGAGTGAAGTTTGTAATCAAAAAGTGGTGTAGCTATACCTTGATCACAGCTGGAGATAGAGTGATTTGGGCATTCAGACATTCAGACTATGCAAATAATCTCATTCGCACATTCTAGATTTTTAGTTCACCCTGTGTGGTTTGACTTTAATTCACAAGAGAATATCAAACGACATTGGAGGCAATGCAATCCCAATCCAAATGCAATCCCCAGTCATCCCAGGTAAATTCGGAAAAACTTCGAATTTATAAATCTTGTTCCACTCCAAATGTGCAGTTAATTTGCTTTTTTCTGGTATAGAATGCATCTCTAGAATGGCCTTGGATTGCCTTCATTAGAAACACACTACAAATCCCATGATCCTTTGTTGCGATTTTCCCCTCCCTGCCTGCCAAGAAGAAAACAGCTATTTGGGAGGGAAGACCAAAGGGGGGGGGGAGTGAAGGCAAACCTTCTCTGAAAAAAATCCACAAAACCCCGCCATAGGGTCTGGCATAAGTATGAAATGACTTGAAGGCACACAGCAACAACATAAAAGCTCCTTGCCCCCCTCTATTCTCCGGAGGAATTAGAGAAGGAGAGAAAAGGTAATGAGGAAGCTCATTATGTCTCCTGCCTCCTCCTTATTTCTCTCTAATTGGGGGGGGGGGGGGCTTGGGACTGGAAATGTAAAATCCTCCAGACGAGATCCTTCCCTCCCTGTGCAGGCACAATCACATTCATTCGTAATAGAAAGCCAATTGGTATGTCCTCGTGTGATGAATTCATTCGTATTGGCACTGCTTTCTCTTTTGGATGGATGCTGTTTTCGTTTGTGTGTGATGAGGTAGTAGGTAATTATGTGCATTTCTGAATTGGCCCCACTTTCTTCCTCTTTCGGATTGGTTATGCATGTTCCCTGAGTGAAAAAGTCCACTGTCTGAGTAACCCCTTGGAGAGGTCAAGTTACTTGGGTTGCTAGCCAATCAGGGCTATTGTGGGTTCCATGCCCTTCTCCCAGTTCTGTCATGAAAAAAGGAAGAAGAGACCATGGGAAATATGACAATGGCTCCTCTTCTCCCTTGCATGCTCTAAGACTTGAAGCACACAACAACAAATCCATATCTATGATGCCCAATTCAGGTTGCCACCTGTCTCCTTTTTGTGGATGGGGATGTATATTAATTGTTTCAAATCTGTTAGCCATTGTTTTGTGTCTTTTTTTCATATCTGTTGACATATGTTAGCACTATAGTTGAAGCATGGATTGCAGCAGTTTGATTGGAATATCATCTGTTCCTCGTGATTTGTTTTTTGCCATTTCCCTTATTGTAGCTTCCACCTCACTTTTTAGAATTTGGGTTCATCTTCATATGGCTTTTCGTTCCACATGTCATGCATTTTATCATCTCTTTTATATAACTCTTCTGTGTATTGCATCCAATGTCTTTTTATTCCTTCTTGGTCTTGAATTATGTTATTTTTATTTTTTCATAGAGCATTCCAGTGCTTGGTTTGAAATTTCCTTTGATTTCCCAGATCTTTTGGAATAGGTCTCTCGTTTTTCTCTTTTTATTGTTATCTTCTATTTCCTTGCATTGATCACTGTGGTAGTTTTCTTTATCTTTTTGTATTAGCTGTTGTGCTGTTGTATTCATGGTTCTTAGTTTGTTCCTATCTCCCTTTTATTTTGCTTCTCTTCTTTCATTCATTATTTGTAACATTTTATTTATCATCCATGGATTTTTCTCTCTCTCTCTTTGTCTAGAAAGAGGGTCTCTCTGCATTCTCCTTTATTATGTCCTTGACTTTACATCATAGCTCTTCTGGTTCTTGGTCTATTATGCTAAGTAGAACAAATCTATTTTATATAAGAACTTTTTAAAAATGTATAGCATTCTTCATAAACTCGATAGAAGTGACTGAATTTTTTGGGATAGAGAGGTTAGCCCAAAAAAACTGATTGTAGGAAAGAGCAAAACTGAAAGGTCATCCACACGTGCCTTGAAATTGTATTTTATTTTTTAAGATATTCCTAGCAATGTTCAAAATGGGGTGGTGGATTTTGAAAGGTTTTAGCTTGGAATTTTATGAAATTTATGAAGAATTTTCTTTCCTTGCAATAATTCTAATTATCATGCTGGCAAATCTGAATGATGATGCAAGAGCTTGGAAATGTGGTACCTCTCCTCTGTGTGAAATGGGTTTCATTAATGTGTCCACCAAAATTCTTCCTGTCCTTTTGTTTCTAGTGTGTGTTGGAAAAAAACAGCACCTGGAGGAGGGGTATAGGTTGGGAGAGGGAAATCTATAGAGGGCAGCCAAGTCATTTAGTGAAAACAAATACATGGTTTACTTTTACTTTACTTTCTTCCTGAATAAATTAATGAAAGTGGTGAACTTTGGCCCCTTCATTAAGTTCGAAAGGCAGCAGAACTGGCAGAGTGAGTATTCCCCACAGCTCACAATGATGCTGATGGAACATTTTAAATGTGAGAACATAACATGCAAGTCAGACCTCAAATCCCCACGAGAGAATACAGCAGACATTGCACGGATTAAATTTAACGAAACTCGGACATTAAGAAGCTCATTCCCCTTGTCCTGATGGTAAAGGTCAAAAGAGGTCATTCTGAGCTCCTTTTTTCCCCTTTGTGAGTTTATTTTCTTTTTCTTCCCCCACCACCCACCCTTCCTTTGGGGTTCATACATACAAAGTGATGTTTCTCTCTTTCCTAAATTAATTTCAGAAACATTTGATAGTCAGCTCCACTAACAAAAATAATCAGTTTTCTAAGGAAAAAAGAAATCTCTAGAGGCCTTTCTGCAAACTTTGACACAGGCTAGAAAAGGCTACTTGCTTGTTTGGCTCCACAGACTAAAATGGTAACCCAATGTCAAACACAAAAGACATATTAGCAATGACTTTGGGACACTAACATATGCATCTCTGTTCAGGAATCTGTATATTCAATGGAAAATTTGTCAGTTCAGGGGGTGCAGTATCACCAAGAACTCCCTCCCATTAAGCATGATAAGGGCTCTACCCAGGATTGCCATATCCCAGGTTTTGCCAAATAGCACCAAAATTCAAAACATGCCACCCAGTTGACCATCATTGTCCCCAGATCCCAAGCTTTTATTTGAAAGAAGTAAGTCTCCTTGTAGGAACTGGACTGTGGGGCAAAATGTAGAGGTACCCTTCTTGGAAATTGTTCTTCAAGAAACAAGTTGGCAGCATGAGTCTACCTCCTCAGACGCATTAAGTAGACTTAAAGGGCTGTGCAGACTGGCTACTAAGGCTGGCCTGGGGGTGGAGTTGGGGCGTGGCATCCATATGACACATGCACTGACTCTGCCCCCATGGCGGCATGACTCTGCACACCACTCCATATGGCGCACAGCATCACAGCTCTCCTCTGGTGCTGCATTTACATGACATAGCACCAAAGGAGCGACTTAAAGCTAAGGCTCCATGGCTATCACATCCTTTTCAGGGCACCACTCCCTAGGGGCAGTATGCACAGCCTCCTAAGTCTACAAAAGCTCATGCTGCCAACTTCTTTGTTTCAGTTAGTCTCAAAGGTGCTACAAGATCTCTCTACATACGGATTCCACAGACTAACACAGCTATATCTTTGAATTTTATCACCAGGGATAACCATGTTGTCCACACTGTAAAGTAGAATAACATTCAAAATGCACAAGGCAGCAGTATGGAACCAACCAAAAGCACCCCCCCCCCCAAAAAAAAAAAAACATATTGCAAGCTTTCAAAGCTGCACCAGCTTCTTCATTAGGCAAAGATTTTAAAAATCATACAGGAGAAAGAAAAATCACAAGGCCTCCATTTTATCAAAATGTTATTGTTTTCAGTTAAGATGGTCTAGAGGGATGTCCATGCAGACAGGCCACTCCTCCTTGTGATCACATTGGTTCAGGGAGACAAAGGGCCATAAAGTCTTGGAAATAAAGTTTAAATTCTATTAGCAACTCAAAGAGAGACTTCCTCTAAGATCTCTACAAGCAACAGAATGCGAGAATCAAGGGAAATGGGTGCACTGCAAGGATGAATTGTGAGGGTAGTAGGGAGTTGGAGAGAAGGGAGAGTGAGCAGTGTGAGTGGCAATGTTTGAGAGGAAAGGGAGAAAGGCATTGCAAGAGGTGAGGCGAAGGAAGCATAAGAACGAAGGGACAATGAGTGACATGAGTGGTGGAATGCAAAAAGCAAAGGCAGGCATATTGCATGAGTGCAACATGAGGCAATGAAAGGAGGAGGCAGGAAATGAAGAGTGAATGTGCGAGTGATGGAGTGAAAGAAGCAAGGGAACTTTAAAGATGCTTTGTTGAGAGGCAGTGAGAGCCCAAAGCCACCTGGTCAAGTCCATGATAAAGCAGAGCAATGCATATCTCTGCTCCCTGTCCAGCATTTTAAACATTCCTCTGTACTGGTTCTCGCAGATCAGCTGGGATTGTGAAAAGGTTTAAACAAAATGGGAAGGGGGGAATGAAAAATTAATGTGTTGAATCTGCATAGTTAGAATGCAAATTAGAGCAACCAGAACTACCTTAAAAACTAAATCCATGAG
The DNA here is from genome assembly GCA_034509955.1 of Urosaurus nigricauda. Taxonomy (NCBI): domain Eukaryota; kingdom Metazoa; phylum Chordata; class Lepidosauria; order Squamata; family Phrynosomatidae; genus Urosaurus; species Urosaurus nigricauda. Next base: position 349,242,849 of record JAOEGL010000001.1, on the reverse strand, counting down.
GCAAAAAAATAATGAAAGGAAAGATGTCAGAAGAACCATTCCTAAACCATTTGTGTCAGTGTTTGGGGAATATCCAAGTTCCTAGACGTGGTTTCGAACTCCCAATATTTAGGCGAGAGATGAATGACACTGAAAGTCCGTAAAGCAAGCGGGTTGGGGGGGGGAGTGTTTCATGTCATTCAATTGCATCCTCATGGAGTGGCTGCAGGGGAGGTGCTGACAGGCTCAGAGGGAGTCCTGTCCAGTCCTTTGTATGCAGAAATACGTTGACTTTGACATGAGGCCTCAAGGGTGGGTGGGCTTAAATCAGGGGAAACTCTGCTGTGTGAAGAGATCTAAAGGATCCATCACAGATTTGGCAGACCTCCTCCTTACTTCCCCTCGGGAGAGGGAAGAATGCATTAACATTCCCTACAGCTGCCAACAACACCCTCCCTCGTGAACTTTTCACCAGGCAGATTTGCACGTTTTTCATTCCCAGATCTTTAAAGAAATGATGGGAGGAGGGAAAGATTCATTAAATTTGCAGGTGTTCGTCTAAAACGTGGAAGGAAAAATTGTCATCTCCCCCTTGTTGCCGGTGGGAGATATTCCTCATGCTTGCCACCTTTTCTTTCCATTCATCTCATAGTCCATTTGTAGTTCCGAAAAGCAAGTCAGTTTGGGAAAGCAAGCATCTAAGAATCAACAGATATAGAATGTGTTAGGTGAAAGGTATGTTATAGGCTCTTTTCCTCAGTTTCCAGAGTTCTGAGATTGAAAGAACAGCTTCTCTGGGAACCAATTTACACATTCAGAAGAATAAAGGTACAGAGTCCACCATGGATCATAGTACAGTACTCTAGATTGCAAGTGAAGAATTACATTCCATCCCTCACCTATCTAAGGTGTCAGACTTCAGACAAAAAGATTCTTTTTGCTTGTCTTCTGCCTAATATGCTGGCTTTCTACAAACAACCGATTTATTGTTGTGTTTTACATGGTGAAACACAATTTATTATGTTTAACATGATGGAACATCTAAACTCACTATAACTCAACAGCATTCTGCAGTAGCACCATCACAGGAAGTCCCACCATGAAGTATTTCAGAGTATGTTATAAGCTGTTATAATGTGACCTAACAGAAGGAGGAAGAAAAAGTGCTTGAACACCATGTAAGGCTTTATAGCAATGGTAGGCAATGTGTCACAAAGCATGGGCCACATCACATGGGTGGACTTCAGATTAATTTCATGTAGGTGGGGGGAGCCCAGAGGGAAACATAGTAGAGGCTTTTCTCCAAATACTTGGAATAGTCTATGTATAAACAATGGGAAAAGCCTTCTCAGTTGTGAAACCCCAATAATGGAGTAATATCACCATGGAGGTGGAGCAGGTGCCAACATTGCAGTCATTCTGGTGCCAGATCAAAATCTTTTTGTTCATCAAAGTATTGTAGGACTAACTAATGCTGTTTCGTTTTGTTTATGCTACTTTTCTTTGTCTTGATTCTGTTGCTTTTGTTGCTTTGGCACCTTGCCTGTATGGATGATGGACAGTTTAAAAGAGTTATAATAAATAAAAACAAACCGAGCAGCCCCATATAGAAAAGCCAGCATTTTGAAGGATGCCTGGAAACTAGTGATAAGAACTAATTACAATCAACAGAATTATGAATTACATTGGAAACTTGCTAAGGAGTGACCTCATCAACATTTATTTTTAAATAATGTGATTGACTTAAGTAGGAAAGTCAGCATGTTTCTTCAGAATTAATTTATTAGGTTATGAATTAATTAAATGATCTGTAGTGCTAAAGAACCCACAAAGTTTACATTATCCTGTTGGTTCTTTTCCCAAAGTCTAAATTTTTAAACATATTAATGATTAGCTCAATGTATTAACCCTTTCCTACAAACCTTACCTTCTCTCTCAGGAACAGATGAACAATGAAGGTGTCAAACAACAAGAGAGTTCCCTGGTTCCCATAAACAGTAGCACTGCTTAGTAGTTTTGGCCACAGCATGTCTAAACCTGGACCTGAATCCCTGTCAACATGAAACTGATTGAAGAGTCTCTTTCCTGTTTTGATCTCAGCACATGATCAGATCATCAGCAAGGGAATGCCGGAAAATATAGAACACAGAAAAGCAAAGAGAGGTGCCTCCTTTCCACCTCAATCCAAGGAGGCTATCCTGGTCCTAAACCAGTGTCTGTCCTCATTAATGGCCTGGATGAGGGCAAACAAGTTGAAACATAATCCAGATAAGACAGAAGGGCTCCTGGTCAGTCAGAAGGCAGATCAGGCAACAGGGATCCAGACTGTGTTAGATGAGGTCTAACACAGGTTCGCAGTCTGGGAGTACTCCTAGATTCAGCTTTGAATATGGAAGCCTAGGTCTCTGCAGTGACCTGAAGTGTTTTTGCACATTTAAAACTTGTGCTCCAACTGCACCTGTTCCTTGAGACACTGGATCTGGCCTCAGTGGTACATGTAATATCAAGTTTGGACTACTGTAATGCACTCTACATGGGCCTGCCTTTGAAGAGTGTTCAGAAACTTCAGCTGGTCCAAAGAGATGCAGCCAGGCTGCTAACAAGGCATATTGTCTCTAGTATCTGTTCAGTCCTTGGAGTCTACTGTTTCATTTCACTTTTCTTCCCCAGCATTGCAAAACTGGGATGGAAAGAAAGGGTACAGCCAGACAAGCAGTTGGTTTGAATTTTTGGTTGAAGTCTGTGAGTAAATAAATTCTCATTGAAAAGGATTTCCAACCTAATGGAAATATTCAAAACTCTGCTTCTACAAATAGATCATTGCTGTCCCATGACTGATGAGTGAGGTTCTTCCTGAGATTCATTCATTATATTGGCTGAGCCCAACCTTAATCTCTGGTGGGTCTCCCTCCTACATCTCATGATCAATTTTTCACTTCAGAATGAAATTTGAACCTAACTAAGCACCAAGAGAAGCTTTGATGCAGTGGAATTCTTCCTTGAAGAAATCCTTGCAACTAAGGGTTGTTTTTGCGAGCAATTCCTAATAGAATCACCAGCTGAAATTTATCATATTTTCCAGCCAAGCCTTCAGTCAGCCATAATCCCTTCTCTGTTTCCTGACAGTCTAGCAGGGCAGGCCTAAAATCTGTATATTAAAATATTCCCACCAAAAAGTACTCTTGGGGCTAAGCACACTGTTGCTGCAGAGCAAATAGAAAACAATTCTGCAGCTTGAAGTAAATTAATAGTGGAATGTATGGTGTACTTGTCTCAGTGCTCCATTAAGGTATATAATTAAACAAGTCTTTCAGTCATATCCCAAACTGTTGCCTTTTGGTCCATCGAGAGAGGGATAGATCAGTCTGTTCTGTGTTAATTTCCACTCTATAATTCAGAGCTTAGAAAATTGACTTTTTTGGATTACAGCTTCCATGGTTGCCCACCCAGCCAACATGGCTCAATGCCATCTTAACTGAGGAATTTGGACGGGGGGGGGATCTTACCCATTTCAGATTCTCATTCAGTTGTATATTTATCCTGTTCCCTTTGCATGTAAATTTGGCTCTTAAGATGGATGTTGCAGAAAGTTCTGTTAAATGAACTAGGTGCTATCCTTCCTTTAACTGTTGTGTTTCTTTATCTGACATATATTTTAATTGTATTTATTTTATTTCTGTTAGATGCAACGAATTCCATTCTTTATGACAAAGCCAATTACAGTAGAGTCCCGATTATCCAACATTCAGTAATCCGACATTCCAGATTATCCAACGTCGGCTGAATTAGGACACGCCTCCCAGACATGCCCCCAAAATGGCAGCCACGATGGGCAAGGAGCCAGAATAAGCCACAGAACATGCCCCAAGCACAGCAGCAGTGGCATTGGGCCCAAAACAGGCCCCAGCACAGGCCTGTCTTCCTCCTCCTCCTCCTCCTCCTCCTCCTCCTCCTCCTCCTCCTCGGTGCCTGGCCTCGGCAGCAGCCCTGGAAGAAGTTGGAGGATGCCGCTTGCCTCTGTCCTTCCCGTGGTGAGGGTGGCAGCAGCAGCAGAGGAGAATGGGGCTCCTTGGATGTGCCTCCGTCCTGGAAGATGGGGGACTGAGGCATGCCAGCCGGAGGCACGTCCAAGGAGCCCAAGCTGGTAGCCTTCTCCTCTGCCGCTGCCGCCACTGCCACCACGGGAAGGACGGAGGCAATTGGCATCTTCCAACATCCTCCAGAGCTGCTGCCAAGGTTGGGCAGCGAGGAGGAGGAAGACAGGAAGGAATCAGGGAATGGAGGTAGGGAGGAAGAAGGAATAGGAGGAGAGGAAGTTGTCGAGAAGAGGCCTGGGGCTTGGCTCAGCCCACTTCTCTCCTCTGCAGCTGCGGAGGAGAGAAGTGGGCCTAGCCATGCCCCAGGCCTCTTCTCGATGACTTTGTTAGCCGCTGAGGAGACACCCCCCCCCCACTTGATGGAACTTTATGATATTTCATCCTGCTTCAAAATCAACTAAGAATTAAAGTTACAGGACCCTGTGCCAGATTCAATCAAACACCTACTGGCAGTTCATGACTGGCCAGGACTTCCTGCTTCTACAAGTGATTTCAGCAACCAATTTCTTGTGTGGCTGGCCAGCATTTGCAATGCCTGTTTATTGAGATGTCTTTTGCTATTGCTAGGCTTCCTTCTAGTGGTGAGCAAAACCACTGTGGTGGTCATACACAAGTGAGGCAGAGCCTGCAGGACTCAGCATACAGAGCATCCCTCACCAGAAGTATCCCTTTTGCAGGGAAAAGGATGCCATAGATCTTTCATGCCATAAATCATAGAATCATAGAATTGGAAGAAGCCACAAGGACCATCCAGTCCAACCCCCTGCCATACAGGAACTCCCAATCAGAGCATCCCTGACAGATGGCCATCCAGCCTCTGCTTAAAGACCTCTAAGGAAGAAAACTCCACTACACTCCGAGGGAGTGTGTTCCACTGTCGAACAGCCCTTACTGTCAGGAAGCTCTTCCTAATGTTGAGGTGGAATCTCTTTTCCTGCAGTCTGCATCCATTGTTCTGCATTCTAGTCTCTGGAGCAGCATAGAATCATAGAATCATAGAATTGGAAGAGACCACACGGGCCATCCAGTCCAACCCCCTGCCATGCAGGAACTCCAAGTCAAAGCATCCCTGACAGATGGCCATCCAGCCTCTGCTTAAAGACCCCTAAGGAAGGAGACTCCACTACACTCCGAGGGAGTGTGTTCCACTGTCGAACAGCCCTTACTGTCAGGAAGTTCCTCCTAATGTTGAGGTGGAATCTCTTTTCCTGCAGTTTGCATCCATTGTTCCGCGTTCTAGTCTCTGCAGCAGCAGAAAACAAGCTTGCTCCCTCCTCAATATGACATCCCTTCAAATATTTAAACAGGGCTATCATATCACCTCTTAACCTTCTCTTCTCCAGGCTAAACATCCCCAGCTCCCTAAGGCGTTCCTCATAGGGCATGGTTTCCAGACCCTTCACCATCTTAGTTGCCCTCCTTTGGACATGCTCCAGTTTCTCCACATCTTTTTTGAATTGTGGTGCCCAGAACTGGACACAGTATTCCAGGTGGGGCCTGACCAAAGCAGAATAGAGTGGCACTATAACTTCCCTTGATCTAGACACTATACTTCTATTGATGCAGCCTAAAATTGCATTGGCTTTTTTAGCTGCCGCATCACACTGTTGACTCATGTTCAGCTTATGGTCTACTTGGACTCCTAGATCCCTTTCACATGTGGTCTCATTCAGCCAGGTGTCCCCCATCCTATATCTGTGCATTTCATTTTTCCGCCCTAAGTGCAGAACCTTACATTTCTCCGCATTGAATTTCATTTTGTTAGCACTGGCCCAGCTTTCTAGTCTATTCAGGTCATTTTGAATTTTGATCCTGTCCTCTGGGGTATTAGCTACTCCTCCCAGTTTAGTGTCATCTGCAAATTTGATAAGTATGCCCCCAATTCTGTCATCCAAATCGTTAATAAAGATGTTGAACAGCACTGGGCCCAGGACAGAGCCCTGTGGGACCCCACTGGTCACTTCTCTCCAGGATGAAAAGGAGCCATTGTTGAGCACCCTTTGAGTTCGGCCAGTCAACCAATTACAAATCCATGTAACAGTTAACTTGTCTATCCCACCTCCACATTATGACAGCCCTTCAAGTATTTAAACAGGGCTATCATATCACCTCTTAACCTTCTCTTCTCCAGGCTAAACATCCCCAGCTCCCTAAGGCGTTCCTCATAGGGCACAGTTTCCAGACCCTTCACCATCTTAGTTGCTCTCCTTTGGACACGCTCCAGTTTCTCCACATCCTTTTCTAATTGTGGTGCTGGTAGGTCCCACCCCAAGCATTTTGCACTTCCTAAAAGCAGTAATTAGTGCTGTTTCCCAGTCATATCAGCATGCTTAGAGCCAGTATGATTAGTTTATTGATCTGGGGGAGATCTAGGTTAAAGTCCCCACTTAATCATGCATCTCACCGGGTGGCCTTGGGCCTGTCACTCTGGCTACATCTGCACTGCAGAAATAATGTAGTTTGACACTGCTTTAACTGCCATGGCTCAGTGCTATGGGATTCTGAGGTTTATAGTTTTGTCAGAGAGCTCTGGGGCCACAAAATCATACAAATGCCAAGTTTCCATAGCACTGAGCCATGGCAGTTAAAGGGTTGTCAAACTTCTCTGTTTCTGCAGTGCAAATGCATCCTCTCTCTCATTGGTTCTATCACTGACTTACCTCAAGATTTTTTTCTGGTATATAGTGGGTAAGAAGATAATCAGGTATACCAGCTTTAGCTCATTGGAAGAAACACAGGAAATGAATATAACCAGTAACTAAATAATAATCAGTAATAAATCCACGACCAAATCCTATCTCTCAAAGGTGCTGCAAGATCTCTTTGCAAACTCATCCCCCATCACTGTGGACTCATTCACTCAGCAGACACTGGATTTTAGAAGAGTAGCTATGAATTTTCTCTCTTTCTAGGATGAAAGGTGCATGCACACTATACAAAGGAGTGCTTCAGCATAATCTCTGCAATTATTTTTAATGTGCCGGCCTGCTGGTTCACTTCCTGCATGATTTTGGACCGCATGCTCTGCAAGTAATTTAGTAGTGTGTTTTCTCAGCGTGCCAAAAAAATAAAGGCCATTCCATTTGTTGATACTGGAGACAAACTTCAGCAAACGGACACAACCTTGATTGATTAAATAATGGCTTTCTTCCTCATTTATGTGCAATCTGAGGCTTCTGTCATGCCATAAAAGAGGTAAGGGCTGTCATCCATGTCCATATTATGTGATAGACAGACTGTCATGTGTATGTCTTAGGACCGAATGAGAGAAGCTTTTCAGTGAAACATTCAAATCTTCCATTCTCTTTCTGGAGACAAGGCAAATGATTAAACAAGTCAACGGGGAAAGGCCAACCGTAGGTCAATTGCAGGTGTTTTAAACTGTCAGCATTAGGTTTTGATCATATGTTAACAGGCTGGGTTGAGGCAGCCTCTATGTCTAACATTGAAAGGAACAAGTATCCTTTTCTTCTGCATGTTAACTTTGCCCAAGATCCATCTGCCCTCCCTCCTCCCCACAACATATAAATTAATTTCCAAAATACAATTTAATTTCCAATAAATTTAATTTACAATGCGATTTAATTCCCAAAATTAAAATGAAAAAATATTGCATTACCCTTTTAAAACCAGGAAAGGTGCTATGTGTCTCACTATGGGTAGTGGGGTTGACAGTGTTGCCCCCAATAAGAATTCTGCCCCTAAAGAAATTTCCCTTTAGTCCACAAATTTCTAGCAGTGGAGAGAATGTGTGTGAAAATTGTTCACATCTAGAATTTTTCTATGTGTATCTCGCCATAAGTTGGAAACATCTTGAAGACAAGCAACAACAAATCCAATTCCCTTGTCATTTTTCCTGCCCCTTCTCTTTGGTTGCCTAAAATCGCATTTCTAAATGTTTGACTGATGAAATCAGTTAAAATAAAAATTAAAAAATGAAGATTTATTATATTGTGCAATATTTCCTGACCCTAGTAAATTCAACTACCACCACTTTCTCCTGTGAATGAAAAGGGATGGCTGGGGGACGGGGCAGCTAGGGGAGGGAAGTGGTGGCATGTGATCAGCATCAATGATGCCACATTGCCACATTTCCCAATGAAATCTCAGTTTAGAAACCAGATGTGATAATCTCTGCAGAATCCCTGTTGCATCTCCTCATCAGACCACGGCTCACTGGTAGAGGAGGCTGGAAAGATCATCCTACAGCAGATCCGTCACCAGCAGACTAGACCTCCATTGCTTGGTATAGCTGCTGGTTGTTAAAGTAGGTCTAGGGAGTCAGGTCCAGAAACAATACACCGTTTTACATTCAAAAGTACATCTGTGAGACAAGATCTTGGCCTTATTTATTAAGTTATTGTCATTGCTCTTGTCACTTTCCAATGTTTAGCTATTTTTATTATTGCTTTGTGTTTTTATTATAGGACATGGTAGGATTTATTTAAAATGAAAAGTGCTATTAAAATATCCTTCATTTGCATTTTGAGCAATGGTTTTCTTTTCTTCTTCCCCAGCTTGGTGCAAGCTGTGTGCTCGTCCTCTTCAGCATGATAGACCTCAGCCAATTTTTAAAAAGAAACAGCAAACACAGTCTGCCCTGCTAGCAGGCTAAACTTCTGCAGCATGACAGTCATCTTTCTCTTATTATCTGAGCTATATAGTGGATTTTCTACTGGGAATCTAAAAGAGCCTCAGGCTCACCTTTGACCAACAGTCTTAACCATGAATTATGCTGAAGACCTCCTGTTAACCTAGGCTCTCTCAATACAACCTTCCAATCTGCAACGGAGGCATTACACTTCAGGGTTGTTGTATACTATTCCATTAGTCCAGGGGTTGAATAATATGGGAGGGCCAACTGGTAGAAGCTAAAAGGCTGCATTTGTGCCAAGAAGATTTTCACCCCCACATTTCTGCAAAAACGCATGCATTTTCTCCCAAAATTTCCTAAAATACCTCTATAGTTATTATTATTGCTGCTACTTCCACTGCTGCTCCTCCTCCTATTACTACTATTTGGTCCTCTGGGACATTTAAAGCCCAGGGGATGCCTTTTTCTATATATCAGGAAATTGTATATAAGTTTTGTAAAATGAGGAAGAATAAAAAGTTTGTCTCCTGGGCCTAAAATGGCCCAGTGGAGGGGGGAATCAAATGTCAAAAGCCCTATATGGCTCGGGTCCATCCTATCTGAGGGACTGCCTCTTCCCATATGAACCCCCCCCCCCCCCCCCCCCGCACACTCCGGTCCTCTGGGAGGAATCTGCTACAGCCCATGAAGACCAGGCTGGTCCAGACCTCCCAGAGGACCTTTTCAGCTGTCGCTCCCAAGCTGTGCAATGACCTGCCGGACGAGATGCGTCTTGTTTCATCCCTTGAAGGCTTTTAAAAAGCCCTAAAGATGCATCTCTTCCGGCAGGCCTATCCAGAAGATGTTTAACACCTCTTGACGCTGGTCTTGTGCGTTTCCACCTTCTCTCCAGCGTTTCCACCCTATATAGCTAAGATCACTGAATCAGAACTTTTCATTGCTTATTTTAGCTTATTTTTTATTGTTTAAATTAGCTATTTTAACTTTGCTCTAATTTAATCCTATTTTAAGGGGGGGCAGCTGGGGAATGGGATGGGATATTTTAACTTGTATTGTTTTTTAACCTTGTTGTAACCTGCCCCAATTGCTTGTTCAGAGGGGCGGGCTAGAAATAAAAATTATTATTATTATTATTATTATTATTATTAAATTTTCTACCTTTTTATTAAAAGGCTCCTGGGGGAGATTTAGGGGGAAAATATTTCACTTTGCCCACCCTTTAATGAGCCCAATTACAATGTGGAAATAAAAGTAAAGGCTCACATTGTCAAGTTTTGGTACTTTCTCATCTTCAGCATGTAAAGATGGGGAAAACCCTTTGCAGGGCAATTTGGAGGCTTCTCCACCTCCAAACTGTCACCATCCAATCAGCAACACAGAATCATAAAGTTGGAAGAGACCTCAAGGGCCATCCAGTTCAACTCCCTGCCATGCAGGAAGACACAGGAGATTATTGCACCCAGGAATCCTGGTGGGATAGACATGGGATCTAACAGAAAAAATGGATGTTATCACATTTACCCATGTCCAGGCTGTAAGCAGCCCATATCCACTCGGGCAGCCCAGCAGCAACCCAGACTTCTCCCATGGCTTTTTCAAGAATGAGATTTTCCAGTTCTTGAAAAAGCCACAGGAGAAGTATGGGTCATAGGTGGGCTGCTCAAGTGAATATGGGCTGCCTACAGCCTGAACACAGACAAATGCAATAACAGTTTTCATCTTTTAGATCCTGCAGCTCACCTGCCAGGATTCCTGGGTGAGATAATCTCCATAGTCAAAGCACTCCCAACAGATGGCCATCCAGACTCTGTTTAAAAACCTCCAAAGAGACCTCACCACACTCCAAGGCATCATATTCCACTGTTGGACAGCTATTATAGTCAGGAAGTTCTTCGAAACGTTGAGGTGGAATCGCTTTTCCTGTAATTTGAAGCTCAAGAAGCAACCAGACATGACATGGGTCCCTTTCCAGGTGCTCAAAATAGCAGTCATGGTGGCTTACTTGGAGCCCTCCTTGATTTTTTTTTTTTTTTAAGATGGCTTGCTTCTTCAACTTCCCCTCATCACTTGGCACATTCCATTTTGCCAAGCAAGAAGCAACTTTTTAAAAGTATTGGTAGGTATCTTAGCACTTGTGTGTCCTGTCACAAGAAAAATGGGCCCTAGTGTTTGTCTGACCATGCTGAATAATGACGGTGGGTCTATTCATCCTGCTCCAGCACCACCATCTGCAGTGGCTACTTGTTCGTGTCAGACTGAAATCAGTCCTGCATTTAACATCAGGTCTAGTTTGTCCCTCAGCTAGAGATAAATCCAGACATGTTAAAACACAGTCACACACTAAAGGTCCAATCTGCTTTGGCCTTTGGACCAGAACCAGGCCTAGGGAAATCAATGTTAGTGTTGCGACATTGCCATCTAGTGGCTTTTTTAAATGTTCCTAAAATACAAATTCTGTATAGCTGAAAGGTAACACAGAATAATTAGTAGCAACATTTCAAAAGGTAGTGTCTTAAACTACTCCCTGTCTAAACACAACCCTGATACAGTAGGCCCTTGGTGTCTGCTGCTATTTGATTCGAGGATCCCCTCATAGATGCCAAAATCCGTGGATGCACAAATCCCATTAAATACAATGGCATAAATTGTGTCTCATATATAAAATAACAAAATCAAGATTTTTTTGAGGTTTTTAAAAATATTTTCAAGCCATGGATAGTTGAATCTGTGGATACAGAGGGCCAGCTCTATATACATTTTTAGAGGCATCTTGGATTTTTTAAAATGAAATAAGCAAATAAGTTGATGTGATAAATCCAATGCAATGTGAAGCTTAATGATCAGTGCAAGACAAATGTTTTATTTTAACTAGACACCAAAACTTCAGTTCATTGGAGAACTACAGTTCAGGAGTAGAGCATGTGATTTCTGTGCAGAAGTGTCCCAATTCAGCCCCTGGAATCTCTTCTTAAAGGCATCAGGCAGCAGATTGATGGGAGGTGTATTTCTGTAAATATTTTATTTATACCCCACCATCTTGCAAGCAAATGGCACTTACAATAGGTAACAGTGATAAAACAAAACAAACTAAATACAGTAAAGTCTCGATTATCCGACATAAACAGATGGACTGATAGTCAGATAGCTGAAAATAACCTGGAGGCTCCAAGAAAAGCCTTGAAATCACTACGAATTGCAAATGTATTGAAGTTTTATTGCAGTAACAGTAAAAGTAAATGTAAAGAAATCACTGATCAACATTGTGATGTACAGTATAAACAGTTTAGTCCTCTGAAAATTTAAAGTAATCACAAATTTAAAGAAATCACAGCAGCCAAGATGTTGGATAATCTGGAATGCTGGATAACTGAAGGATGGATAATGGAGACTCTACTGTACAATTAAAACTTTTTTAAAAAAGATAGGAAACAAAGTTTAAAAATCTGATGCCAAAACCCTTTCTGAATTTTTCAACATTTTTAAATGATTATTTCAAGGCCCTTATTAATTTAAAAATAAATAAATAAGGCTTTTGCCAGTTGGTGGAAGAAAAACAGAGAGGGAACCAGCCTGCTTTCTCATGGTCAGTGTGTCAAATCCAGCAGGATACCATATTCAGAAACAAAGGCTTCAGTAGTTATAACTCTTCATTAATAATCTATGGATCCAGTCCAGTGACAGTCATTGTTAGAACTGACCAGCAAGCATTAATATTGCTTTAATAAACTCCACATAATTTCAAAATCCATGCCAGCTTAAATTTTATTTGCTACAATTAATAAACACAGTTTCTTTTCTCATTCTCATATTGCCTCTTCCTTATTATTACAGCCAGATTCTTTTTCATGAAATGGCCTTGAACTACTTGACTCATGCTTGCCTCCTTCCCATTGTTATCTCAGTACCTATGTCTGAGATCACCGTGTCTCAGCAATAGCCTTTACTACTGTATAACACATTGTTGCAACTGCTCAACTTTTTATGGCAGGGAAGGGGCATATGCAACTCCTGACACAGTCATTCCAAAGACTAAGAGTGGCCATCAAGGACACCTGCTCTCACATTTCCACTAAACATGTCTGCAAGCATAGCAAAACAGAGAAAAGGAACCTCCCCTGAATATGTCCTGAATCTTAAGACCCAGGCAAGATTGGAAGACAGTCCTTCAAAATGCCAGTCCCCAAATTGTGTAAGCCTTTATAGGATGACATTACCACTTTGAACTCTGTGCATAAACAGAGTGGTAGTCAGTTAAGTGGTAATAACAAGGGAGTAAAATACTCTGTAACTGGCCCTGTATAACAGTTTGGTTTCAGAACTGATGCATGGGCTTCCATTTTTTTCTCCTCCTTCCTCATCCCATTTTCTTTACATGCCTTTCTAAAGATTTGAGATCCAGAATTTTCATACTCTTAATCTTTTTGAAACACTGTGGGAGTCTTTTTGGTTTAAAAGGGGGTGGTGAGCAAAAGGGGATAAATAAATAACTTATACAAGAAGCAAAACCAAATTAATCTATTAAAAATAAAAATAACTCAATATGGTGCCTAAAAATGAATGTTGGCAGCAGTGACACTAAGAGTGAGTGATCCAGAATCAGGAGCGGACCACCAAAAACTGTTTCTCATTTGTATATCTATAAAATACCCTTCTCCTATCAATGTCTCCCAGAGACAGGTCTCACACAGTTACCTTAATATGAAATTTAAATGAACTTTCATATCAAAATTTTCACACGTAAATACACTGTCATGCTTGGACAATTCTATAGTGGCATCTCCATGTTCAGGGCATTATTTATGAACACCCAAAGCTGGACTGAAAACAATGCAGACCACTGTTTGTAACAGGGCCATTTATACTATTAAGCAAAGTTAAGTAGCTGCCTCAGTGGCAGATGCATAGGGACCACACAGCCCTAACTATTTCACCTTGCTTTTCTCTTCCCTTAAAGGTCAGACCTAAGTGTCCCTTGCAACCTGTCATCCTCCCCTTAAACTAATTTATGGCCTTCAGATATGATGGATGATACTCACCCATTGTCAATATTGAAATTAAGTCCAATTGGCTTCGATACATTGAAACGAAAGAGCTAATACCTTGTCTCAGACAGCTAATGTCTTGGGTCAGCCCTGCCAGCACTTACAACTTTCTTGAAGGCATCTGGCTCACCATTGCCGGAAACAGACTGTGGAACCAGGTGCTTGGTCCAGTCCAACCACGCTCTTCTCATTTCAAGGCTTCTAACCAAAATCCTTCCTATGTGTTTTTCATGCAATACTGTGGTTTTTTTCATTAGACTGTTATGTAGTGATGGGGAATATGACCATTTTCCTTAAAATCTGGGCCAAAGGGATTATCACATTGATATTAAGCAAGCTTATCAAGTGTTTGTCAAAGAGATTTCCACCCATCGGTATCTTTTGATCTTGCTTGATTTGCATTCTAAGACCAATTTTAAAGCCTACTGTGGCTCCTGAGAATCTGGAAATAGACTTTTTACATGTATTCTTGGCAGAAAATCCTGGCTCCACTGGGGTCAGTGGCAAAAATCCCATTGGTTTTCAAGAGAGAAGTGTATTTCTTTCTGTAGTCTCGCTTCTGCCAAACCCTCTTAAGATTTGTGCAAGAATGTTACCTTAAATTTTTACTAGTTCCTCATTGCATTTTTTGAAAAAGCCAGAATTGTTCCATTTGGCTGCCATGGAAAAGTATCTATAGTGAAGTTATACAAAATATCATACCATATTTTATAATACTGAACAAAGGTTGGTGTGGTCAACTCAAGCAGACTGAAATGTAGCTTTGAAATCAATGCACAGTGGGTGGCCTAGCACACCAGTTTTCTCTTTCTCTTTTAGTTTTTCTTCTGTCTAAGAGATATATAAGGCAGAATATAAATCCAACAAATAAATAAATAACATAAAGTGGGATAGCAAATAGGATTTGGATGAAAAATGAAGGCATCATCAGTCCAAGTAATTTCTATTAAAACCAGGGCAGGAATCATATAGTCCTCCTGGCATATTTGGATTTCAACTCCCAGCAAATCTAGCAAGAATAGCTTTGTTGTTGTTAACTGCTTTCAAGTCGATCTCAACTCATGGCAACCTTGTGGATGAGACACCTCCAAGACTTCTGTCCTCCACTGCTCTACTTAGGTCCTGTAAATTAATATCCATGACCTCCTAAATAGTCCAACCATCTAGTCTTCTTCTCTTTCTGCATACCTGCACATTTCCTAGCATTATTGTCTTTAGTTTTTTGTGGGGTTTTTGGGCTATGTAGCCATGTTCTAGCAGAGTTCCTTTCTGACATTTCACCAGCATTATTGTCTTTTCCAGTAAGTCATGCCTCTGCATGATGTAGCCAAAGGATGACAGTTTCAAATTAATCATCTTGGCTTCCAGGGAGATTTCTGTCTTGATCTGCTCTAGGACCCATTTGTTTGTCTTTTAGGCTGTCTACAGTATTCTTAGCACTCTTCTCCAGCACCACATCTCAAATGAATTTATTTTCTTCTTATCCTCTTTCTTCACTTTTCAGCTTTTGCATCCATACATGGTGATGGGGAATACAATGGCTTGTACAATTCTAACTTTCATGCTCAGTTGTATATCTTTACATTTTAGGATCTTTTCTAGTTCTTTCATAGCTGCCCTCCACACGCCTAGTAGTTTCTGATTTCTTGATTGCAGTCCCCATTCTGAACAAAGTTTGACCCAAGGTATGGGAACTCTTTTCCTTTTTCAATTTCCTCATTGTCTAATTTGAATTTGTTTAGATTCTCTGTGGTTATTATTTTTATTTTCTTTATATTCAACAATAAGCATGCCTTTACACTTTCTTCCTTGATCTTTCTTAGTAGTTGTTCCAAGTCTGTGATGTTTCTGCTAGCAGTATTGTGTTATCTGCATATCTTATATTATTGAATTCCTTCCTATTATCTTCACTTGTCCTCCTTCTGTGTCCAAGCCTGCTCTTCATATGATATTTTCTGCATACAAGTTGAACAGATAGGGTGAAGGGAGGCAGTCTTGCCTGACCTATTTGCCAATTGGAAACCATTCTGTTTCTTCATGTTATGTTCTGACAGTGGCCTCTTGTCCTTAGTACACTATCAGATGCGGTAGTACTACCATGTCTTTAAGAGTATTATATAGCTTTTAAATACCTATGCAGTCAAACAATTCAAAGATATAGTCTTGTTAGTCTGTAGAATCAATATGTAGAGAGCTCTTGCAAGATCTTTTAAGACTAATTAAAAGAAAGAAGTTGGCAGCATGAGCTTTCATAGATTTCATCTACTTCCTCAGATGCTTTTGGTGGAGTGGAAGCCAGGGACAGATATATACAGTGGTGCCCTGGGATACGAATCCCTCGGGATCCGAAATCCCCGGGACCCAAAACCTCCGGGGCCGGAAAAACAGCCCCGGCCAATGAAAAAAAACCCGGGTTGCGAAAAAAATTCGCAACCAGGACGCTTTAAAACAGCGCGCTTCCAGCGCGATGTGCATTGGTTAAAGCGGTCCCCCGGGTAACAAATGACTTCCGGGTTATGAAGGTAATCCCGGAACGGATTACCTTCGTAACCTGGGGGACCACTGTATATATATGCCATAGGTATGGTCCCTGGCTTTCACTCCACCAAAAGCATCTGAGGAAGTAGACTGAAGTCTACGAAAGTTCATGTAGCGAACTTCTTTCTCACAGGGGCTACAAGATCTCTCTGTATGCAGTCAAAGGTTTTGCTATAGACTATAAAGTACATGCTGGTTTTCTTTTTGAACTCCTTGGTGCACTCCATTATCCATCGTATGTTTACTATGTGGCACCTAGTATTCTTCCTTTCCTGAACTCTGCATCCACCTCTGACATTTCTTACTCCATATATGGTTGAAGTGTGTTGTAGAATTTTGAGCAAAATTTTGCTTACATGGGAAATCAATGCTATGATCTTATAGTTGCTGCAGTCTGTACATTGATCAGTTCCAGTCTGCTGGCCACCACTTTGTTTTCTGTATTTATTAACAGATGTTGATTAGCACTAGTGATTGATCCTTTCTGTAACAATTCTGTGTGGATTGTAGCTGTTCAATTGGAATATCATCTGTTCCTGATGATTTATGATCCCCAGTTTCTCTTATTGCAGCTTCCACCTCACTTTTTAGAATTTGGGATTCATCTTCATATGGCTCTTCGTTCCATGTATCTTTCATTTTTTCGTTGACAAGAATAGCTAATGGTGAGCATTCTGGGACTTGCAATCCAACAACATATTGGAGGGTTACATGATGCCCACTCTTGTACTGTAAAGTTTTTGGACCACTATTTCAAAAGGGACAATAGATTTTAAAACACATTTAGCACTTAAACATTTGAGCAATTAGGCTATAAGAATAATGTGGAGAGACATTTCCACCTAAATGTAGTCCAGTTTCCTTCTTCAAGCCAAATCTTCTTGTAAAATAATTTCTTTCAGCTTAGTCTAGTCCTTTGGCAGTGCAGCTTTCTGTCCTTTTCAGCTTTTCTGCTTTCATCAGTGGAAGACTCCACAGGCCTCAACAGCAGACTCTGCTTTGGCTCTGTCTCCTTATTTCCATCCCCTGAGCTCTCCAAACCTGCTTTCCAGATTTACTTATATGTGCTAGTCCAACTTCCTTCTCAGACGCTTATCCAATTAGAAGTGCTGCATGTTCCCCACCCACCCACCCACCCATCGTTTTAAAAATTCCCATTTTAAGAACTGGGTTTATTTTTTGTCATAAGATTTCAGGTTCCTAAGATACCCCTTTATACCTTTAGATCTTTTGATAACACTAAGGAGCTTATCGCTTGGTATTTTAAATTGTCTCCAGTCTCCCAGGATGCAGCCGGGATGCAGAATGGAGGCAGAGATTATCACACACTAAATCACTGCCAAATTGCCAGCCACCAGCAGCCCAGGTCCCAGCTGGGTCCAAGCCATGCTTTGCCACCATTTTTAGAAGTCAGAAAGCTTTCCAACTTCTAAAAAGTGCTGGCAGAGCACGGCTCGGACCCAGGCTGATGGCGGCCAGTGATTCAGTGGCGATTTAGTGTGTGATAATCCCTGCCTCCACCCCATGTCCTGGCTGCAACCCAGGAGGCTGGAGCTGATTTAAAATGCCAAGCAATAAGCTCCTAATAAAGGCAACTTCTAGACTCCACAAAACCCCGAACCAGCCATTTTATCACTAAGGCCTGGGGTCTTAAGATGGCTCAATCGCATTTGTGTAGGAAATACAAACGTTCCAGGTTGGGGTAAATTATCACACAGCTCTTCCAAATTGCCATGGTGCTGCTTCTGACCCTGCCTCTGTCTTCCGCATGCAAGCCTCCATAGCCCCACCACCCTGCCCTATGTCATTCACAGCATGCCGTTCAGTATGTATTTCTTTTTATTTCCTTTTATTTTAGCATAATTGCATGATCATGGTAATCCATTAAGTAATTTTAAAAAATTAAAAAACAAAAATTGGGGGGAGAGGAACAGCCCACTTGGCAATAGTGAGGGGTAGGGGAGAGGAACAGAATAATGCTCACTTGCACAACTTGGCTGCCTGCAAATTGGAACTGCTTCAGGAAGAACATATCACATGTGCATCAACAGTGGCAAAGCAGCATGACTGGGAGGCATCGACCAGTTTATATTCCACTGTAAGCCTGCCTTTGCACTTTCTCCCTTGATCTTTCCTCATAGTTGTATGAGCCAGCTGAAAACATCTGATATTCCTAGTTCTTCATATGATATTTTCTGCATACAAGTTGAAAAGATAGGGTGAAAGAATACAGCCTTGTCTGGCCCCTTTGCCAACTGGGAACTATTCTGTTTCTCTGTGTTCTGTTCTGACAGTAGCCTCTTGTCCTGATTCCTCATCAGCACCATCAGATGTGTTGGCACTCCCATGTCTTTAAGGGCATTCCATAGCCTTTCATGATCTATACAATCAAAGGCTTTGCTATAGTCTATATAGACTTCTTTGTCAGGGAGAACTCTGGTGCCACAACAAACTGCAATTCCCAGAATTTTCTAGCACTGAGCCAGGGCATGTTTAATGCTTAATGTTGAACATAAAGAAAACCAAAATAATGCCCACCAAGGGCCTTCATAAGTTTAACCTAGACAATGAAGAAATAGAAATAGTAACAGAATACCCATACCTGGGATCAAACATTGATAGAAATGGGGACTGCAGTCATGAAATCAGAAGAATATTAAGAATGGGGAGGGTGGCTATGAAATAATTAGAAAAGATTCTAAAATGCAAAAATATACAACTGAGCACAAAAGTTAGAATCATACAAGCCATTGTATTCCCCATTACCATGTGTGGATATAAGAACTGGACAGTTAAGAAAAAAGGTAGGAAGAAAATCAATTCATTTGAGATGTGGTGCTGGAGAAAAGTGCTTCTTTTGGACAGCCAAAAGGACAAACAAATGGGTCCTTGAGCAAATCAAGCTGGAAACCTCCCTGGAAGCCAAGATGACCAAACTGAAGCTGTCGTACTTCAAACACATCATGAGAAGGAAGGACTCATTGGAAAAGACAATAATGGTGGGAAAGGAGGAGGGAAGTAGGAAGAGAGGAAGGCCACATGCCAAATGGATGGACTCTATTAAGGTGGTCACAGGTTTTACGGGGTTGCAGGAAGTAAGCGGAGCAGTGGAGGACAGAGGGTCTCGGAGAAGTCTCATCCAAAGAGTCGCCATGAGTCAAGATTGACTCAAAGGGAGTTAACAACAACAAAAGGACAACACAGGATGAATTAGGAATATCCCTGTCAAATTGGGACAGGATATGCCTTTATAGCCAAAATAAGCACCACTTCTTCCTATGCTTCTTCCTATGCATAGGATTGCACTACGCCTCCTCAATTTAATTATTAGGTTTTATTAGTAGTTTGCTAGTCATTTTATTTGCTCTTGCCTTTCTGCTGGCTAATGCAGTAATTCTGCTGTAGGAAAATAAATCTTTTTTTTTTTTAATTCCTTCTTGGTTCTCTTTATTGCCTGCATGCTGTTTGGGCCATGGTTCTCTGACCATCAGCAAAGGAAAAACTAAACTTTTCCTGCTGACAAGCAGAGGGAAAGGGGGACTTTTTACACTGTGATATTTTTTTCATCAGTGTTGGTGCTCATAAAAACAAGCAGGTGATCCAGATATTCTTAAAAGAAAGCTGATTGAAAAGGGCAAGGGGAGAAGAACCCCTGGTTCATAGCTTGCTGACTCCGACAGTCTTTTACAGGAGCAGATTGGTGGTCTGTATCAAGGCACTGCCTTCTTTGAACTGTTATAAGACCATCCAGTTCGTGGCCAGCTACCACCCACCTCTACTTTCTGATGCTCATTTATTTTTGCCGGAGTAATATTTTTCTTGTGTTTATTTTAAAATAAAGTCTACGTTTTGCGGTGACATTCCCCCATTTTGCAAATTAACTGCTAGCAGATGTTGCTGCAAGGCACAGAGCGCACACAAAAAACCCTAAACCGCCAAGGTCTAGATCCCATTTTTTTTAAATGGTCGGTGCCTTCCAATGCCAAAATTCTCCAGCTTCTATAAAATGCTTAAGCAAGAGCTAAAAGTGGAAATAGATTACATTGTTTACACAGCTTTTTCGATCTACTTAGTATTTAAGGCTACTGTTGAAATAAAATGTAGATGAAGTTTCACATCTCAAAAGGCTTTATTGGCTGGGTAGCAGTACAATATATTATGTTGACTTCATAGCTTCTTTTCTGTAACTTTTGAAATTGCTTGAAAAGCATTCAGCTTTGGGCCAGCCCTACTGTTAGGCAAGATGAGACAGCCACCTAAGGCAGCAAATTTAAGGTGTCATGATATAATAACAGTTTGTTAATTAATTATTATTTGTTTGTTTACTTACAGGAACAGACAGAGCTGCTTGTGACCTTAAAACTAAGTTCCCTGTAGCCATTTCTTCTCCCCTAGAACTTTGAAAGTTCATTCTTTCTCTCGTTCTCTCTCTCTTTCTTTTTTAGAAAGTTATAGTTGTAGCTCTGATACTTTAAAAAATATATGGTTACCTTTCTAAACACATTTTTAAGAATAAACTGTTACTTTCCCATTTCTCCAAAACAGATATTTTTGTTAGTTTTTTTTTAAAAAAATATTTAATGCAACAAGCTGTTTGGTCTATGATACAAAATAGTCTTTCAACTATCTTCTTGCTTCAACAAATACAAGAGAGAATCAGGCAACAGAACAAGTGATTGTATGGGCCAGCTGAAAAGATCTGATATTCCTACTCTTACTAATCATAGCACACGTCCATATTTAGAAAAGTGGCATAACACTAAAGAAGTAAAGTAATCCTTTGTTGAATTACAATCATAATGTAATAAACCTGTAGTTATATATTGGTTATTCAAAAAAGGAAGTATTATTTGCAGCTTATTTCTCAACTCTGGTCTCCTCCTTGCATTCTGATCTTCTTGAGAAGTTGGTGAGATTTGGTAGAAATTCAGGAGCCTTTGCCATCCCACTTTTCCAGCTTCTTTTTAAAATGTCCTAGTTTCTCTTTCCCCTCCCACTTTCCCCCTTTATCTTCTGCTTACTTAACCTGCTGCGATAATACAGAATATATATTGTATATAATAACAGCAACAATTATTAAGGCATGTCAGTGGAAGTAATTACAATATGGCAAACATAAAAGGAAATGGTGAAGTAATTTAAAAAATATAAAACAGTATTAAATGAATACAAAATAAGTGTAAGATGTCTTATTTCAGCATCCAACTCCATTACTTTAACAGTAAAGGTCTTGGATATATGTTATTAAAATGCTAAAGAAGAAAGGCATTATGCTAAAGCAATTAAAGAAATACCTGTTATGTATATTTATAAACTGAAAAACACAAGATTAAAACAATGTAGAAAAAGTAAGAATAGCTGACAAAGCAATATGTCCAGAAATTGGTTCTAATATAAAATTTATCTTTAAATCAGTGTTACAAAAGCCTATCCAGAAGCAGGTGCGTATAGGATTGTAAACCAATGTTTCTTAAAACAAACTATAAAAATATATGAGACCTATTTCGTTCAAATTTTCTCACAGTCTAATTGGGTCTTTATTACTTGTACAGTTAAGAATTTCAATCCAATTAGAGATTGGTTCTGTATTGATTGATTGTTGCATCAACATCTTTAATTCTTTTTCCTCTCTTCCTTTAATTAGGTCTAGCTTACAAACTTTTCAAAGTTTTTCCCTGGTACCAAGTGGCTTTATCAGCAAGTATAAATCTGTCTTTCCATTTTTAATTGGAACAGTGATCATTTAAAAGGTTTTAAAGATTAAAATTTATTAGAAAAAGCAAATGTTAATATACAAGCCAACTGACAAGAATTAAAAAATAAAGATTAGAATAAACTTAAATGAAACACCTGTGTCAGGACCCTGAATCTCTAAAAGCTTGTGAAACAAATAGATGCATTAATCTCATTATTCAACTATAAAAGCATAAAGAAACATTTTTTGAGATGAAACACCACTAGATAATATCGTTAGTAAAAGTTTATGAGAAAGAATGCTCTTTTTAAGATTTAAAAGTAAGCAATACATTAAAATTATCTATCTATTCCCTCCCTTCTGGCTTTTATTGTTATTGTACAAAAACAACTATTAAGACAATAAAGTAGATAGTAAAATGGAAGTATAGCTCACATTTTTTTAAAAAAATTATTATAGGATTTTTGTCTAAAGACTAGCAAAAGAAAGAAAACTTAGGCAAATCCTATTTGTTGGGGGAGACTATTTCCCAATGGCAAATGATGGCAATGTTGTTTTGTATTCAGTTTTCATTAGCTCAATACAAAGGAACACAACTCTCTTCCATTAAACCAGGGGTTCTCACCCTTTTGCCTTCCAGATGTTTCAGATTTCAGCTCCCAAAATTCCTGAATATTTACTGTATCTTATTGGCTGGGACTTGTGGGAACTGAAGTCCAAATCATCTGGAGGAGCAAAGGTTGAGAACCACTGCATTAAACTCTCTTCCAGCTAGGTTACCAGTTCAGGAGTATCCCAGCCCTTTGGTTTCATGGCCAAGACCTGAGATCTAGGAACAGCCTCTAGTAATGTCATGAAATACATAAATTCCAATATTTCACAGGTGAAAATTGGGACCTGTGTGTGGCCAAACAACATTAGAGTTTGGTTAAGATTGCAAAAGATACTGATAAGGAAGAACAGATAAACTAGTAGAGGCTGTAGAATTCACTTTTGCCTGAGACTACAGGGAAGGGCATGACCCCACCATCTCCTGTCCTTTCCTCCAAGATGTAATGAGTGCAAACTACTTTTGCACTTTGAGCTCAGTTTGCAGGAACTGAAGTAAGCTGAAGACAAAGGAGGGATGTGAAACATTTTAAAATGTGAAACATTTTAAAAGCAATTGAAAAAGGGGGATGCAAGAAGATTGTCCCTGCCAAGTCAGGCCATTTAGATGGTATGTGAACATAATACATTAAGTATTATATTAAGTGACTTGAATGTTAAACAGCAACTCTAACAAACGAGAAAATATTTATCTGGCTAGAAATTATGTTTTCCAAGTTCTGAATTGAACAAGAGAAAAAAAACCACTTTTCCCACCTCTGTTTTTAACACTTTTGCAAGTATATGCAATGTGTGTTAAGACCACATGGAAGCCAAAGTCCAGCCAAAGAAAGTTTACCAGGTTGTTTTGAAAAGAAAATAATCTAGGGTAGCTGCTCCAAATCAGCCTGCAGCTGAGGAAAACCAAGTATAATATATATGTAATTTTCAAGGCAATGCTTTCCCCCTGAGAGTCTACCCCCTTGCTCTGATGACCAGAGAAGAGGGGCCAGGCCCTGGGATCTAGGAACATTGCTTTAGCCTTGTATCTTCCTCAGAGGCCAAGAACTTTATCGCACCCCTTCCCCCTCCCTATTATGGGAATGGGAAGTGGACACTCATGTGCATGCAAAAACGTCCGTTGGACAAAAATGACTTGCCTCAACACTGAAAGGGGATAGCTTGGGGCCCTTTTGAGGACATTTTGGTATGCAATAAAATCTGTTCTTTCCCGCTTGTGCATGCACACAAGCATCCCCTTCCCGTTTCCATAAAGGGGGGGGGGTGTGATAAAGTTCCAAATCCAGTGTATAATCATATTCAGCACAACTTTAAAGATCTATAATTTCATTTATCAAATTAAAGAAGTGTTTAAAAGAAGTGGTGGTATGACCACTTCTTTTTTTTAAAAAAAAGCCTTCCCATGGACCCCCAGGACTTAAAAAAAACTACAGACCAGTATCAGATTTCCCTTTTCTAGGCAAGGTGATTGAGAGGGCAGTTGCCTCCCAACTACAGGCAGTCTTGGATGATACAGGTTATCTAGACCCATTTCAAACTGGCTTCAGATCAGGATACAGAGTTGAGGCCACTATGGTCACCTTAGTGGATGATCTTCACCTGAGCACTGAAAAGGGTCCCTGCTAGTGCTTTTTGGACCTCTAAGCAGCATTCAATGCCATCAACCATGCTATCCTGGGGGATTTGGGAATCAGAGACACTGTGCTTCAGTGCTTTTGATCCTATCTTTCAGGCAGGTTCCAGATGATGGTGCTTGGGGGTAGCTGCTCCTCAAAAAATGAGCTGCTTTACGGCATACCACAAGGTTCCATTCTATCCCCAGTGCTATTCAACATCTACATGAAACCGCTGGGAGAAGTCATCCAGAAACATAGGGCAGAGTGTTAGCAGTACTCTGATGACACCCAAATATATTTCTCCATGCCTTCAAAAATGGCCTCAGCTAAGGATAGTGTGTCTTCTCTGAATGAAGGCCTGGAAGAGGTAATGGGCTGAATGAGGAAAAACAAATGGAAGTCGCAAGAAAGAAGTGCTTACTGTCAGTTGTCCTAACCTGGGCTTGGAGGTGTGTCCACCATTCCTAGATGGGGTTGCACTCCTCCTGAAAGACTGTTAGAAGATTGGGAGTGCTTCTGGATCCTTCTCTCCAAGTGACAGCTCAGATAGATGTGACAGCAAGGAGTGCTTGGCTATCAGCTTCAGCTATTACACCAGCTATACCCCTTTCTAGAACTGGAGGATCTAAAGATATCAGTGTACATGCTGGTAACCTCAAGGCTGGACTCTTGCAATGCACTGTATGCTGATCTCTATACCAAGTTCAGAAACTTCAGTTAGTTCAAAATATGGCAGCCAGATGGATTACTGGTACATCTAGGAGTGATCGTATCAAACCAATATTAAAATCACTCCACTGGCTGCCAATTACTTAACAGACAAGGTACAGTGATGGTCACTACCTTTAAAGTCCTGCATGGTTTTGGTCCAGGTTACCAATGAGATCATCTCTATCCATATCACCCCATGCAGTCAGGTTCTCTGAAGAACATTTACTTCACTCAACCAACACTAAGTTGGAAACTGTCAGCCAGAGGAATTTTTCTTTGACTGCCCTTAGAATATGGAACAACCTGCTGGAAGAGTTTTATAGCTGAATGCAATGTCCAAATTGAAAACAGCAGTCTATCCAGCAGGCCTATCCAGATTATTTTTAAATTTTGAATTTGAAATGACAACTTTCTAAATATGGATTGTTTTAATACGTATGTGTCTTATTTGTTCTTTTAAATTTATATGCATTTATAACAAGTTGTCTTTTTAATTGGTGTTGGGTATTAATCAATCTGTTGTTGTTTTCCACCTCGAACCATGGGAAGAGGCAGGTAAAAAAATGTTGTTGTTGTTGTTGTTGTTGTTGTTGTTGTTGTATTTTGAGTCATAGGAAGCACTTGTTCATAGAATTCTAGAACACAGAAAAATGCAGTTATCTTCATGTCCTTCTGATGAATTTCCATATACAACTAACTGGGTGGACACTTGAGCATGCAGAATGTTCAATTAAAGAGGCCTTTGTTCAACATTGTTCTTCCTATGTTCTTGTAGCATCACACTAACAAGGCTCGGAAACATGTAACCTACTACAGCATGAAGGCCATACATACCCCAGGACATATTTGCAGCCCCCATCAACTCCATTTATCCCAGTGATACAGAAAGAGGACAATTCATCCATTCCTTAACCTCCAAGGAGACAGCCTGGTCAGCCTGGCAGTGTACCCTTCTGAATCAAATAATATCATCTCATTTGTTTTCTGAATTTTGGTGGAGGTGGTAGTGGCAACAACCATCTTGGCAGTGGCTCCTGACCTTTGAAGGTGGCTATATATTTCCCAGTGTGTTGTGGGTTCCAGTGGATGTACTGCCCACCCTTGTTCTAATGAAACAATAGGAGCATAATGAGTTTTTATATTTTGTGGAATCAAAGATATTTATGAAGATTCCTTCCACTGAATATAATTACTTCCTTCCCTTTTTCTTCATTTGCTTTATTTAGCACACTTCAGTGGAAGAACCTATAGAAATCTTTGAAAGCAAAACAAACCACTGGATTATTTGTTTATTCATTCCTTCATTTTATAACTATTTAGTGCTGCTAATTATTTTGCAATATAACTTCCTGCTGCTGAAAGTAGTATAAGTAGAGTCAAGACAGCTGCTTAAAGTCATGGGAGAAGCAAAACACAAATTATATGAAATTTTTGTTTTTTTGTTGTTGCTTGGTTTTAAAGTTTTCTTTGGAGGCAGGCAAGTTAATAATAGGAAATAATATTTTAGTCCACATTAATGGAACTATAATTTCTAATAGAAATGAAGGAACAGTTCCACTATATTCTGTGCTAGTCAGACTTCATCTAGAGTACTGCATTCAGTTTTGGGCCCTTCATTTTAAAATGGATTTAGACATGTTGGAGCATATTCAGAGAAGGGCAACAAGGATGATACAGAGTATGGAGAACAGAACATATGAGGAAAGTTTGAGGGAGCTAGGTATGTTCAGGGAGGTAAAGAAAAGACTGAGGGATGGATATGATTGTACTTTTTAAATATCGCAAGGGTTGTCAGAGAGATGAGGGTGCAAGTTTTTAAACTGCTGTTTATTTTAATTCTGTTGTACGCCGCCTTGGTTGCTGTGCAGAGAGGCGGCTTAGAAATAAACATCATCATCATCATCAAACCAATTACCTAGAGAGGTGGTAGGGTCTTTTTATCTGGACATCTTCAAAAAGAAGCTGAACAAATACCTCCTGAAGACACTCTGGATTTCCTGCACTGAGCACTTGCTGGACTTGGTGGCCTAAAGGACCCATTCCAACCCTATGGTTTTATGAAATCATATTTTGTGCTAAATTCAAGACTGGAAATATCTAAGCAATCCAAATAACTGCTTGATGACAGCTTGCCATTTGACCCCTTTAATCTAATTTTCCTTTATGCATTTCACTGATCTGAACTGGAACTGATTATTACTACAAAATAACATTAATGATTTAATTGGTCTACTGATCCATTCTTATATTTGACTTACAAACAAATCCCTCTTTTGGTTGGCAGCAGATAAAGCCAGATGTAATTTTCAAAAATGTTTATGAACGCAACAACACTTGGGCTGTTATGATCCCCTGGTATTTGTGGAAGCTAGATGATTAAGCTAACAAGGATGTTAAAGTCTTCCACTAGGCTGATTTTACAGTTGTCAAATATTATTAAAGTGATTTTCAAATTACCAAACATAACCAGCATAGCCCTGGGCCAACCCACAAGTTCCTGATCTTCCTTTCAATAATGGAAGTTGCACAATCCACGAGATGATGTAAGGTATTCATTAGGAAATAATGAATGCAGAGAGAGAAATATCACAGATATAGGCTTCCCTTCAACATACATGTGTTCACTATGTCAGGTGATGAGAGCCCTTCTGTGCACAACAGTATTTTCACACATTACAGTGCAGTGCCTACATCCAAGACTGGAAGTAGTGCTCGGCATCTTTAGATACCTTCTGGGGAGCCTAGACACCACTGATAGCATTCAGTCTGCACACGTGTTTGGTCCCCTGGTCTTTGGCTTAGACATTTAGAAGGTAATCATGAATTTCACACAGTGTCACACAGTGGCTGATATAACATTGCACCAAGGCACTATTGACACTTAACATATCAGGCAGTTTCTCAGATCCATCTGCCAGATAAGTGCAAGACTGAGTAACCAGGTAGAAGACACCTCCTGCATGAAGTGTAGTGTGGGAGAAGTTTATTCAAAGCTTAACCCTTTTTACTGCCAAAAGAGTCTGCTGTGCTGCTTGTGGTGGGGGCACTCATGTTTTTGATTTGTGAGGCCTGGGTGAAATAGCTAAGCTTTCGATTGTATATAGGAAAGGAGCTTACTCCCCTCCTACAGAAATGTAATGACACAAGGGAGGTCAGAGGAGAAATTCTGTGGGAAAGGTCACATCCCCATTCATTATGTCATGAGTGGGATGGCCCAGGAGGTATAGTAGAAACTGAGACAATGGAGACAGACATGTGAAAAGGGAATTAGGAGTCCTAGTAGACCACATGTTGAACGTGGGTCAACAGTGTGGTGCGGCAGTTAATATACCAATGTGATTCTAGGCTGCATCAATAGTAGTATAGTGTCTAGACTGAGGACTTTATTGCATGCACTTGTCAAACCATTTTGGGGACGGGGACAGGACTCGCGGGGGCGTGTGTGAACGCATTTCACTGCACATGCAAGCATCCACAAAGAGGCCCCGTTCTGGCACCTGTACCCAAGCCGTCCCTGTTCAGTGCCAGCGGGCGCCATTTTCGCCGGACGGAAGTCTTCCTACCAAAAGATTTAACACTTCTCGGCATGGGACAGGGACGGGTGCTGGAATGGGGCCTCTTTGTGGACGCTTGTGTGTGTGGTTAATTGCGTTCACACGCGCCCCTGCAAGTCCCGTCCCCATCCCCAAAACAGTTTGACAAGTGCATGCGATAAGGTCCTGAGAGAAATAATAGTACCACTCTATTCTGCTTTGGTCAGGCCTCACCTTGAATACTGAATCCAGTTCTGGGCACCATAATTCAAAAACAATGTTGACAAGCTAGAGCATGCCCAGAGGAGGGTGACCAAAATGATGAAAGTTCTGGAAACTATGCCCAATGAGGAGCGACTTAGGGAGTTGGGTATGTTTAGCCTGGAGAAGAGAAGGTTAAGAGATGATATGATAGCCCTGTTTAAATATTTAAAAGGATGTCATAATAAAGATGGAGCAAGTTTGTTTTTTGCAGCTCCAAAGAATAGGACCTGGACCAATGGATTCAAACTACAAGAAAAGAGATTCCACCTCATCATTAGAAATAACTGGCTGTAAGAGCTGTTCGATAGTAGAATACACTGCCTTGGAGTGTGGTGGAGTCTCCTTTATTGGAGGTTTTTAAACAGAGGCTGGATGGTGCTTTGATTGTGTATTCCTGCATGACAGGGGGTTGGATTTGATGGCCCTTGCAGTGTTTCCCAACTCTATGATTCTGTGGGACTTTATTTTTGCCTGTATCAGAAAGTCCAGGGAGATTTTTTTAAAAAATCCAACTTCCTGCCCTGAGTTTTAAAATTCACTGCTGCTCCTTGAAATCATGACAAATAGATTGGGACCGGATGTACAAACAAATATTGGGGAGTGGGGGTGGGGTGAATTCTGATACCTACTGTTACAGCTCTCATCAAATCCCAAGAATTTTGCTCTGTCTTTATGGACCCTTATTTACTTTGCTACTCTTGTACTGTTACTGCCTGAAACAGGGAGAGGTGTCAGATTTATGCCTATCCTGGCCTTGTGTATTACTAACCTGGTAACGTGGGAAAGTCCCTTAATATTTAATAAGAAAACTCAGTCAAGATTTATATAGAAATAATCACTTATTCATATTTTCCTTTATTGAGAAAGTTAAAGGTTAAATAGTTCTGTTTAAAAACTAGAGATACTTGTGTTTAGAGTTGCTCTTGTCTATTTTAATGCTCTTACATGCTTATAGATTTATTGATTATATACTACAATTATTGATGTACTGTTCAACCTTGTTGTAATAATGAATTTTTAATAAAACGTGCAAAAAATATTTAATATTAATCTAGAAGAGAACAGTTTGTAACACCTATCTTTCATAATTTTCATGTCTGTCATATTTTTATACCATATACCAACCTAACAAAGCGTTTATCTCCAAGGTCAGAAATGAGCTATTTATACACTTACAATTCCATAATTACCTCAAGCTGATAAGTTGTCTTTTGGAGTTTTCAGGGCTATCTGCAAATGTACAGTCTCTTAGATCTTGGAGAGTAGAAGTTACTGAAGATCTTATCTTTACCCTAAGAATACAATGGTTCAGTTGTTTTGTCTGACTGGTGGTTTTAGGATTATATTATTCGGGTTAACACTGAGAAGCTGGGAATTATCCTCAGACTCCTAGCTCCATCGTATGCCAGCCAAATAGATTCAGCCTTTCTTTTTGGTTGAGCCCTTCATGCAGTGTGTGTGTGACAGCAAAGATTTATAATGCTTCAAAATATTAAGATTTCACGGTAAGGTCTGAAATCTTATTGAAACCCAACCTGAACTGCAGCTGGATAATACTAAAGTCAGACTCCTCCCGACTAGACATGTGATGGTACATTAAGTGTGACCAGAAAAGTTATCTGGCCAGCACATTTGTAAGAGGAAAGTTAATGAACAAGCTACACAATCTACACCCCCAGTATTCACTCGGCAGATCTGGCTCCCATGTGTGATCATCAACAGCAGCTTTTCTTCCTGATATGTTGAAAAGGTCTGTCACCACCACTCTGCCTCACCCGTGATATTTTTTTTTTTCCTCATAAGGCTCCAGAGGAAATGAGTGCTGGGTTCTTTAAACAGATAGCTTTGGGTGTAGTTTGAAATAAAATATATACAGCACACACAAGCATATGCAGATAACTACAGAAAGCTATAGCAAGAGGACGGGAGAAGCAG
Organism: Urosaurus nigricauda; assembly: GCA_034509955.1. Taxonomy (NCBI): domain Eukaryota; kingdom Metazoa; phylum Chordata; class Lepidosauria; order Squamata; family Phrynosomatidae; genus Urosaurus; species Urosaurus nigricauda. Next base: position 349,212,236 of record JAOEGL010000001.1, on the reverse strand, counting down.
GTTGTACATCTGGCAAGCCACATAACCCATGCACAAATCAGATTCAAAACGTGGATTCCAAAGGTGAACTGTCAGCTACCTACCACCAGTTTACAACAGCAGGTTGCCATCAGACTAGGGCCCGATCTTAGAAAAACTTTTTTTAAAAATTTGGACTTTAATGCCCAGAATTCCCCAGCTGACGTAGCCACAGGGTTGCAGGCCAAATAAGCAACTCTTTTATGCTGTGGGTAGCATAGCCTTCCCCAGTGTGGTGCTCACTCGTGGTGCTGGACTACAATTTTCTGAATTTCCTAGCTAATGGGGAGAATTCCTGTGATTATTTTTGAAGCCTGCTTAAAGATAAGAGTGAGGATTCCTTATTCCTCCATAGCCTAAAGATTCAGGACACCCAGAGCATCTGTGGGCTAGATCTCAACCTTTCACAAACCATTAGGGGACCATTCCCTTCTTTTAAATAAAAAAAACCATGCATAACTCCACCTTAGTTTCAGAAAAATAAGAATCTTTAGAACAGCAAGTCAAAGTTTATACAGCCCCTGTTCAAAAATTGCTCAGTTTCAAAATCTTTGTTTTTAACTATACTTCCAATTTTCTCATTTATATTCTGAAAAAGAACAGAAGCCCAAGCAACTATGTAGTAAAACATTTAAAAATTAATAGAGGATGTTCTCTCTAAGCCTCAAAACTACCTCAAGTTGTTGGTTCCTTAATATGTATGAGTATGTTTATGTGCCTTCAAGTTGCCTGTTGACTTATGGTAAGCCCATGAATTTCACAGGGTTTCCTTTAGGCAAGGAATACTCAGAGGTGTTTTTGCCATTTCATTTCTCTCAATATAACAGATATCACCCGGTATTTGGTTGGTCTCCCATCCAAGTACTAACCAGGGCTTACCATGCTTAGCTTCCAAGATCAGGCAGGATCTGGTGCCTTTAGGATGTATTTGTAAAGATAATGGTTTGGTTTCTTTGGTTTCATACAAAGTATCTTCCAGGGTCAACACCAGCACTTGACATCATAAACCTATTGTCAGGGTCCCAAATGGGCCCACCTAGCTCCCAGGTATCTTTGGGGTAGTGTTGGCTCTAATGCTAGGCAGAGAAAAGCAACTGTCTCAGGTGGCAAATGCTGAGGACTCATGGTGGTCCCTGCTAAAGCCTTCCTATATATCGATGGCCAGAGCTATATGCCCTGAGAGCTATATGTGCCCTATAAACCCCAAGCTGGCCTACTATTCCTTTGTATGGTGGACAAGTGGACACTGTCTCTCTACCAGTTCTGAAATAAGATTAAACTAGTAGTCCAGATAACCTTTGTATTGGGAACGAGAAGGCTGCCATCTTGACTTTCACCTGAAGCCTTTGCTGCCACAATCACTGTAAGGAACACCTAAGGAACATCAATATATAAAAGGGCTCACTAGGGATCTTCTGCTCTCAGATTGGTAGCCACCCTTGATATCTTCAACAAATTGTTAAAATGTCTTGGTGGTGGTAATGGTGGTTGTGGTGGTGGTGTTGATGCAGAGACATAAGACAGAAAAGGCATTTTTAGAAAGGAGACCAAGCATGAGCCATGAGATTTTCCTTCCCCACCCTTCTCTCCAAGTGAAATAGGTCCTTAATTATAAACAGTGAGGCCTCAAGCAAGAAACTGAAATGAAAGGGCAACTGAGGTGACCTTTCCATAGCCTTCTACTTTGATATATACTCCAGGCAGAACCAATCAATGCAGACAGATTTAACAACATAAACACTAAGGGCTGCTTGTCATATTTGACAAGACCCGGTCTTCTCCTAAGTACAGGACAGGGACAACAACAACAAAAAACTCACACTGTTAGGTACATCTAGGAACACACTCTGCATTTAGAATGAAAATATTTGCTTATCAGTTATGGCACTGTAATGCCAAACATACGGTGGCTGCTTGATGTTTTAACCTTACCTTCAAGCTATAAGAAAATTAGATAGCTGGTTTTGTTTAGCATCTTTAGAGAATATGAACATGAAAGGTTAGGCTTAGGTAAAATGGGAGATAAACTTCTTGACAAGGCCAAGAGAACTGAGGAAACATGTCCAAGTTGTATGGCTTTCCCACTGTTTGTTTAGACAAATGCCATCAATGGAACACTTAGTAGTGGTTTAAAATATCCAAGGTGAACAGCCAAATAAAACAGAAGAAGAGGAAGAAGAAGAAAAAGAAGAAGCAGTTAATGGTGGGGAAAGTATTGCTGCTTTTCATTATCAGCAGGAAAAAAATGACAGATTGTGTCATTTCTTATTATTATTTCCTTTAGATTTTTTTAGAAGAAAAGGGAGCAAAAGGAACATTGTAGAAAGTTTATGAAATAAAATAAAAATAGTAAGAGTGGCTAGAGATTTGGTTCAAAATGTAATATCAAAATATAATTTGCTATAAAATGACTGAACCCTGACCTGAAGTGCACGTTCTTATCAAAATTTAGTCTCCATTCATGGGCTCAAATTTCTTTTTTACCTTGAATTAAAATATACTCATTGAATCAATGAAATGTATGCATGAATCTACCACATTCTTTGATTCAATAGGTTTAGTCTAGTTGAGAATCATAATTAGATTTAGACCCTAGTTTATGGAGCTTGTACAAACCATAATTTGCCACTTCAGATGTGAAATGACTTCCCTGTGATCCACTAAATGCCGCCAAAAGAATTAATCAAAACAACTACAATTGAACCTATGCAAAACCTCAAGTCTCATTGTCCCTAATGGCGATACAATGTGCGTGCAGCCACATGAACACACCACCAATGGGACAACGGGTCTTACCATCTGTGGATGTTCAAATCTGCAGATGGCAAGCCCATGGATGACAAGACCCCATGGTATATGATGGCAGAAGAAAGGGAAATGTCTACCAGTTGAGTTGCTCAGTGTTTGGGTTAATACCAAAAACTGAATCTCCAGTACTATATTCACTCTGTTGTTGTCATTATTGCTTAATACCACCAAATACAAAATTCTAGTAACAAAAATATAACAATTAATGAATTATCCTATGAAATGCTCATTCCTAAAATAACTTGTTCCCCATTTCAAATGCCTAGATGGTTCCAGCTGATTATCAACATATACATGCCTGTACACTAGAGATAAGATATAGCCATCCCACACTCCTCGGTTTATCTGTCAGATGTTCTGCAAATGAAGCTAAGCCCTGAAGCAGTCTTCCTCAACCTGGTGCCCTCCAGATGGGAGACTACAACAACTCCCATAATTCCTGATTTTTGTTTGTGCTTGCATGTTGGTGGTGGGGAATGCAGTCCAAAACATCTGGACATACCAGGTTAAGCAAGATTTCTCCAAAGAATAATAGCTTAAGAACACTTTCAACAAGAACATTTTGCCCTGGCATCCCTTAAACAAAAAATAATGACAAACTGCAGAGACTTAATAGGGACAGAGACTAGAAAAGAGAGGCATTATTCTTGTAAGCAAGAAAGCTGAAGGGATAATCACATATTAACAGTCAATACAGATTCTAAACAAGGAAAAACTTTAAAAGAGATGCCCCACAACTTGTTTGGTCTCAGATATCCACCCAATATATCAGTATAATCCTGTTAGGAAAATAATGCCGAGGAATTTGTCCATCTGCCATCCTTTATAAGATTATTCAAGCTATGCAATGTGCTATTCATGGCACCAGCATTCATTCCTTAATACTCATAATAGAAAATTAGTGCTGCTAAACTCCATGTAACAAGTTCTAGCATTACTAAGCTCTTTCTTAAGCTGAAATTCATCCTACCTAGAAGTGAACTATTGAACTCTTCTAAAATTTCTGAGTACCCCATCTTGGAAATTCTTTGGCTTGCTCCCAAGATGCTTATAAAATGTGCCTTCACCTGCATAAAGGTGAACAAGTTAAGAAGTTGACCTGCTAGGGATGGAAGGAATATTTACCATCATTTGTGACCTGGCTCAGAAATGGATTTCTTAGGAATCTCAATTAGGAAGAATAATACAATGGAGTGAATTTTGCACAGCAAAACAAACAAAAAAAACAACTTTATTTATATACTGCTTCATACTGCCTTAGCAGTGTCTAAGCGGTTTACAACTGTAAGCTACTTGCCCCCAACAATCTGGGTACTCATTTTAGCAACTTCGGAAGGATGCAAGCCTGAGTCGAGCTTGAGCCCTTTTGCTGGTCTTGAACTCACAACCTTATGGTTTTGAGTGAGTGGCTGCAGTACAGGCATTTAACCACTTTGCAAATACCAAAGTGTTTGGGGAAATTAGTCAATCCGAACATACCTGTGAGTTTTTACATGAGAATTGAGGACGTTTGTGTAAAAAAAAAAAAACCTTTCCCCAGCAGCCACATTTGGTTTTGTTGCACAAGATTGCTCCTTTCTGCACAATATATTTGCTGTGCAAGATTTTTGACAGATACAATTTTTGTGTACCATGTTTGACAGAGTGAATATTGGAGAAGATTCTTGTAACTTTAATGGTTGTGCAAACAAAGGGATTGCAACACATGTTACTTGTCATGCAACCAAGCAACAAGGAAGATGTGCTGAAATTCCTTCTCTACGCAACCATTAAAGGCACAGAAGCCCTCTCCAGTTTTCACTCTGGCAACCCTTTAGACTAGAGAATAGGTGTCTTGCACATGGCTCTGGAAACAGCATTCTTTGCATAAAACCCAACAATTCTCAAGCAAATCCCCATGTGTATTTCTGTGCAGGACAGTCTCCTAAAACACTTCAGGATATATGATTACCAGAAGAGCACTACACATACGTATTGGGGGGGGGAGGAGGGTTCACAGCAGGAACAAAACTGTAGAAATTATTTCTCCTCACTTGTGAGGATGAAAAAGCCAAATTCCTAGTACCTCCAAATGGGATATTTTGCCTATGGATTTGTATTAGTGCATTGACAACAGTATTTGCAGAAGGAGAATTCATCACTTCTCCAGTTAAGGTGTCATACTATCGATATATCAATAGCAGCCTTTTTTAAAAAATGGAACATTTTCCTTTTCTGAAGTGGACCATATATTTCTAAAGCAGAATCTATTGCTGAAATAAAAGTACACCTGTGTTCTTGAACAGTTTCTATTATTTTCAGTGGGGTTTATTATACAGAAGTTGTTAATAAATTGTGCCTCACAATCTTGATTTTTTAAAAATCAAGTGACACCTTGTTAAAAGGCCAGGGCTTCTTAATTTCAAAGCCAAGAGGGAGAATTGAATGAATAATGAACAGCAGCTGCTGGAAACGTATCATGGTAGTCCTGGGACTATCTTTCCCTATGTTGCAATTACACTTTGATTGACCCCCAACAATAACTAACATGCGTACCCTTCTGAACTATAAACTTAATATGTACAATGTCCAGATTAGGTGTTACATTTCATGTCAACAAGATTCTCAGCATCAGTCTACATTCTCTATCACTGCACATCCCTAGGAAAGCAAAGTAGCTCTCCAGCATTAATCATTTTTCATTTTGGATCTGTCATCATTTTCTTGGCTACGTCAAAAACAGAGGTAAGGTATTCATCTCTAACTAACATTCTCTTATTGCTTAAAGTAAAACAAAAATACAGCTCAGGTCCTGGTTATTTGTAGAACCTTATTCTCCCTTACAAGTCTTCCCATGCCTTGAGATTTGCCAAGGAAGCCCTTTTCTGTCCCATCACATCCACAGGTACATCTAGTAGGATAACAGAAGCAGGCCTTCTCAGTGGCTATCCCCAGGCTCTGGAAATCCCTTCCAGGAGAAAATAGACTGGAACCCTTCCTTCTTTCATTTCACAAACAATTGAAGACTTTGCTGGGCCAACAGGTATTTGATGATTGAGCGTGTAATGCCTACACGCTTCAGGCCAGAGTGGAGGGTGAGCCCTGGCACCACAAGGACTGGTAGTGAAGGAGGAAGCTAATTCCTGTTACCATTCTTGGTCAAGGTTATCAAGAGGGCAGTTGCCTTCCAACTCCAAGCTGTCTTGGATGAAGCCGATTATCTGGATCCATTTCAAACCGGCTTTAGGGCGGGATATGGAGTGGAGACTGCCATGGTCGCCTTGGTCGATGACCTCCGTCTGGACACCGACAGGGGAAGTGTGACCCTGTTAGTGCTCTTGGACATCTGAGCGGCATTCAATACCATTGACAACGGTATCCTTCTGGAACGCCTGAGAGAGTTGGGCATCGGAGGCACTGTACTTCAGTGGTTCCATTCCTACCTCTCAGGCAGATTCCAGATGGTGATGCTGGGGAAGAGCTGCTCTCATAAAAGAGAGCTGACATCTGCCATCCCTCGGGGCACCATTCTGTCCCCCATGCTTTTTAACATTTACACAAAGCCGCTGGGAGAGATCATCCAGATGCATGGGGCGCGGTGTTATCAGTACGCTGATGACACCCAAATCTATTTCTCCATGTCTCTGACTGAAGCAGTGACCAAGGATGGCATCTCCCCTCTGAATGCCTGCCTTGAGTTGGTAATGGGCTGCATGAGGGAAAACAAGCTCAAGCTGAATCCAGAGAAAACAGAGATACTTGCAATAGGTCCCAATGGCCCAGGGAATGAGATTTATCAACCAGTCCTAGACGGGGTCACACTTCCCCTAAAGGATGAGGTTCACAGTTTGGGAGTGTTCCTGGACTCGTCTCTACAGCTGACATTGCAGGTGGAGGCAATGGCCAGGAGTGCTTGATCTCAACTTCAGTTGATACGCCAGTTGCATCCATTCCTAGCCGAGAGAGACCTTGAAGCAGTGGTATATGCACTGGTAACCTCTCAGTTAAATTTCTGTAATGCACTGTACATGAGGCTACCTTTGTACCAAGTCCGGAAGCTTCAATTGATCCAAAATGCTGCAGCCAGGTTGATAACTGGTACACCAAGATCTGAGCATATTACACAAGTATTAAGATCTTTACACTGACTGCCAATCAGCTTCCAGGCACAATACATAGTATTGGTCATTACTTTTAAAGCCCTATATGGCTTGGGCCCGAGTTATGTGAGGGAACACCTTTCTCTACACAATCCACCCCACACTCTCAGAATGTCTGGGAAAAATTATTAGAATGTCCAAATACCAGGCTGAGATCAACCTTCAACAGAACGTTCACTTCTGCTGCACCTAGACTCTGGAATGAGTTCCCGGAAGAGATCCGTCTTATCAACACCCTGGATGCCTTCACGAAGGCACTTAAGACGGATCTCTTCCAGTGGGCTTACCCATTTGATCCACCTTAATCGATCCAGAGATTAACCCCTCCCTTGGAAGATTCGAATATCGAACTGAAAATGGCAATTGCGGTTTTGCTTATTGACTGACTGACAGATTGTTGTTTTTAGAATTCTATGCATAAATTGTATTCCTGATTTTCCTTGCTGTTCTCCCACCTCGATCCATGGGGAGAGGCGGGATATATAAATAAAGATTCCTCCTCCGGAAGGCTTTGCAAGTTGCAGCAATTAAACCTTGAAAAATTGTAGCAAGCTGCTGTTCTCTGAGCTTGAGCTGGAGATTTGCATACAGACCCTTCCTCTTATGAAGAGCTGAGTCGCTCAAAACTGGAGAATTTTCACCCTTGTCTCCTCCCTGCAGATGACCCACAAAAACTGGAAAATCAGGGCCGGGCCCTGAGATCTGGCAACCCTAATTCCTCTCTGTATCAGTTGTTAGGGAGCACAAGATGGAGAGTGCATTTCTTTTCATGTCATGCTCTCAAGCTTCCCATAAGCAACTTGGCTGGCTAGTACATAAACAGAATGCTGGACTAGACAGGCCTTTGGTTTCAGCAAGTGTGTTCTTACGTTCTTCAGCAGTGCACTTTCCACCAACTAAAATTTGCAGATTTCTGAGAGCGTTAAACGGCATCCAACCAATACGTCTTTGCAGTGTGGCTATGCTCAGAGTATCAGAAGGCCTGCATGCCTTGAAACATTTCCAGATATCCGTTTCAGTCTTGAAACTGATCACCCAAGCAAGGGCTTTGCAGTGAGTGAATAGCTTGAGGAATGCAGCTGTGGGAGCTTCCTGTACTGGTAGAGGTGAGGAGGAATGGATGACTGACCTCATTTCTGCTGTTGCAGCACTTTAGGCAGTAAGAGGTAATTTCTCAAATAAGCAGGTTTCAAACCCTTTAGGGCTTTATAAGTTACAACCGAGTTCCAACACACTGAATTCTATCCAAAAGCCTACTGGCAGTCACAGCAGATCCCTTGGTAGTTTTGCAAAATATTCTTTGCATGCAAGTCCATTTAACAAGCAGGAGGCTGTGTTTTGCACCAGCTCTGATTTCTCATGTGTTTCAGTTCCTAGCATCTTATATAAATCTTTGTGTTAATCCAACCACAAGGTGCCAAAGGCATGGTTAGCTGAAGTTATGTTCCTCCATTGAGGAAAAGATCTCATTAGTTGCCAATGTCTGGAGCAACCTGCCTTCAGCTTCATGCTTCTGTCCATAGCAATTGTGTTTTTGCTCATCTAGTCCTTACAACCCAAACAAGGTTGCATTCTATACAAGGTAAACTTGATGTAGTGGTTTGAGCATTGGACTAGACTTTGAGACACCAGGGTTCGAAACCCCAGATGGGAGTTCAAAGGATGGCCTTAGACAGCTCATATTCTCTTGATCTCTGAGAAAGGCAATGGTAAACCCTTGTAAAAAAAATCTTGCCAAGAAAACCCTATGATAAGGTCACTTTAGGGTTGCCATAAGTCAGAAATGACTTGAAGGTACACAACAATAACAACAAATATGGGGGGGGGGGGTGTCACTTGTGGATTTATGGCATACTTTAAAGTAATTAGAGGCAGATGGTGCTGTCAATGGCAACCAAGGAGGAGGAACGTCATCAATAAAGTGGGCAAAACCCAGTCGTCCCCCCACCAACTATCATTTTACGTATTTTCTGTATACAAAGAACTGAAGGAGACATCCATGCCTCCCACCCACACACATATATTTTATCCTTACAAAAGTCCTGTAAGTCCCATGAGAGAATAAGTAGTGTCCACACTGCAGAAATAAAGCAGTTTGACACCACTTTAACTGCCAAGAGTTTATCCTACAGAATCCTGGAATCCATAGTTTGGTGATGCACCAGATTTCTCTGACAGACCTGGCTGAATACCCAACCAAACCAGAAATCCCAGCAATTGTTGAATGGTGAGTCAAGTGTAGCTCAATCCCATTGATCCCATGGGTCTACTCTAGTTGTAACTAGCAATAACATCCAGGCCAATGACCAATTGGAGGTCAACCAGTGAGTTTAGTGGCTGAATAGCTGTAGGCAATTCAACAACATCTGGAAGGGGAGAGGTGAATAAATCCAGTTATTAGGAGTAAGCCCCTATTACTAATGCAATGGAACTTACATAAGTGTTGGCTTACTAAATTTCCATCAATTTAGGGGAGTTCTAGATAGACTAATAATTGATGGTGCACCACTGGATGTCTCTAAATAAGCAAATCACTTGATTGAGGTGAACAATCAAAGCAGGAAAGGGCAAACCGCAGCCTGTGGGCCATATGTGGACCCAACTCCTATTTCGCAGATCCCTAAGAAACCTTCCCCACACTTCTGGATCCAAAATAAATGTTCAACAAAAAAATAACCAAGAAAAGAAATTGGCAGTCTGACACAAAAATGTGGGGTTATGGATCAATACAATAAGATCTGCTACAGGCCACATCCCTCCCTGCCCCATTGCTACCAAAATCAAGGGTTAAAAGCTCTTAAAGAGTTTAAATCAAAAATTACTTGCTTTAAGGACCTTGTTTGCTGCCAGAATTTGGCAATGAAATTGAGAGAAGTGGAGACTTGAGACTAAAAACAGCCTCCTGCCCATCGTCCATATATTGCTGAGCCCTGGTTTGAGCTGTGGCTCTCCTGTGCTCCACCTATGCAACTGTGAATAAAGTCAAATATTGCACACCACTCAGCCTTCAGTGATGTACTTCCAAAGAAAACCAAGTTGAATAAACTAACTTGGACCTTCTCTCACTGACTGAAGAAGCCGATTGGATATGATACACATTTCCACAGATGGATCACTATACACTCATCCCTCCCAATTCATGGGGAATCCATTCTGGACCCTCCCACAAATTGGAAATATCACAGATATTGAAGCCCCATTGGCTATAATGGGGGGGGGGGGCTCCCACATGCGCTCACATGATCACACCCTGTTTTGCCTCTCCCCGCTTGCCATCTACAAAGGACCAAAACTGCAGATCTTGAATGGGGAGGGACAAGTGTATAAATAATTTTTCTGTTCTGGAACTGGCTATAATTTTAGGCCTCCCCAAGAGTTCATTTGGTACTGAACAATGACACACATTACAGCTATAGCATGAGCGTTATTGGTGGCAAATAATGCAGCAGAGGGTACACAGAAGGGGAGTGTTCCATCTATTTTGCTAATGGTGTCCAGCAGTGGTAGAATTAGCTCCTTAAACAACTACAGATTGGGTCTCCCTTATCCAAACACTTGGGACCAGAAATGTTTTGGATTTTGGGTTTTTTCAATGTTTGGAATATTTGCATACACGTAGTGTGATATCTTAGAGATGGGACCCAAGCCTAAATGTGAAATTCATTTCTGTTTCAAATACACCTTATACACATGGTCTGAAGGTAATTTTACATATAATACTTTTAATAATTTTGTGCATGAAGCAATGGTTATGTACACTGAACCATAAGAAAGCAAAGGTGCACTATCTCAGCCAACCATGTGGACAACTTCAGATTTTGCAGTATCAGATTTTGGAATTCCAGATAGGGAATACTCAACTTGTATGTTGTTCTGAGACACATTATGCTCCATAAGACTTGTAGTCGACATACCTGAATGTTGCCAGCTTAGGGAAGGCTAAAAGAAAATAAATCCTCCCTCCATTTTTGCAGACTTTGAGTCCACAGTCTTGGTACTTTGCAGATCAGCAAGCGGGGAGGGTTAAAATGGCACATGTGCCCATGGCATGCTCTCAGAGCCACACATAGGACCGTGGAGCCATTTAAGCCAATAGGGATTGAATATGTGTGAATTTCCATTTTAGCAGGAGGAGTGGTCCTGAACAGATCCCCTGTGAAAATGGGACGGATGACTGTACTGGGTTTGGAAATGAGCTTCAGATACCCACTGAGCTGTTCAACTTGCCAGATGGTTTTGAGTAAATTAGGCAGATTTCCCCTCCCCTACCTTAAAGGATTGTTGGGAGGCTAATCCAGGGCTAGTCTACACATAAATGTATTATGCAAGGTGCTATAGACGTTTGCACATATGCATCTATGCTTAATTGTCTCCACTTTTCCTGCACAAATTAGCATCTATTCACCCTTCCTCTTTGGAAAATTCCCAGCCATGAGGATCCATAAGAAGTGGACAAATGGCCACACATTCAATAATGTACATCCTCAATACCCATAGATACTCCCCAATATTGTGATTATTTTTTCTGCAGTGTTTGAGGAGTTTTTCACACACACACTGGCAAAAAGCCTTAATTCCTCTTAATTGTGGAGGAATCACATTGTATTCAAATAAAATGAGGGGCAGAGACAGACAGCCCAAAAGCAGGATGTCAGCAGCGATACGAGGGTTACAGAGCACTAAGCGACTGCATGCTTCGAAACCCTAGCATGTCACAGTAGCGGCAACATGGCAGCATCCTGTCCACATCGGTGCCACCATCTTGACATAACAGATGTGCAGCGTCCTCATGTTGCTGCATATTGCGTACAGCATGAGTGCGCCAATGGAGCACTCATGACGTAAACCGGGCACCACAAAAAAACCCTGAAGAACCAGGTTATTTTTATTGCGGAGGGACATTGTGTGGTTTGGCTGCTGTGGCATCCCTCTGGAGTTAAAACATTTTTGGGCAGTCTGTCTTGGCCCAAGAAGTATTTAAATTGTGTAGACAAGCCCACAGTACTCAGAGATCCAGAACCCAATAGCATTTTTCCTCTCTAGTTAACAAAAACCATAGACACATTTTTAAAAATACTTCAGAAAAATCAGAGACCCAGTTATAATTCTCCCACCATCAGAAGTTGTTCTTTCTAAGTAAGTACAGACACATGACCCAAGAATTGGCTTCCTTGTATTTCAGCACATCCACTTTGCCCCACATCAGTATCTAAGCAGCCCATCAGTAACCGTGTATGTGCAAATAAACAGTAGACTTCAATTATCTGTTGCTAATTATCACTCAAATTTGATTTGCACACACTTCAAAAGGGCCCATATCTTTCCATTTAGTTATTTGTTTCAGTCTGATGGGCCTTTAATTCAAACCAAACGTGGGTCAATTGCCAGCCAAGGAGGAAAGGAATGTGTTTATCCACAATCGTATCTCTTTTCTTACATGTAGCTGTGGTTGGTTATTCATGAAGTCACTGGGGAGGCAAATTTATGTCATTCTTTGACTTACAGTTCCCCCTTGGGTCTGTTGCTAAAAAGGCTTAAGCAGCTTTTCCACAACTTCCCCCCTCCTTTCTCCCAAGAAACTCACAGGCAAGTAAAAGATAAGTCTATTCCCTCCCCCCTTAAAATTCATAAAGTTTTAAAGCCAAATGTTTTTGCATTGAGTGGAGTAAAAACAGAACAACCCCAAGCTTTCCCAGGGAGAGAACCTGGAAGAGGACAAGGCTGGGGGCTGGATTTCTCTCCATCTACAATGTGGGATTCCAATTAGGGGTAAATAGGAAAAGTCGGAAAGTCACCATAAAACCTAAATGAGAAAGAGTCACACTGAAGGAAACAGTTGTCTTAGACATGGAAATGTAATCTCTTCATGTGTACCCTCCAACTGTCCTGATATGGCTGTCCCAGTTTTTCAGTTGCTTTTTAAATGTCACAGTTTCTCAGCCTACCTCCCACTTTCCCACTTTATCTGTAACTTACTTCAGTTGCTACAAACTGAGTTCAAAATATAATTGATTAATTTGTTCACAATTAACTCAGCAGGGGGAGTTGTCTCTCCTTGTAGGCTTAGGCAAAAGCAAATTATTGCAGCCTCTTTTAGGACTTTATCACACGAGGCTTGAAAAGTGGAATTAGAGCAGGATAGTAGCATCCATGGTTGTGCCTTATCACATGATGCTGTGTCTGTCCAGGAGTTGGTTTGTAGTCCATCCATTGCTGGAGAGGTCCTTCTCATTGATGGATGCTATCTTCCAATTGGAAATGGAGTCCCTCCATTTATCAGATCCTTCTCACAGGTGGCAAAAGGTTAAATGTGGGAGGAGATACAGTTACATTTTAATAAAAGTCAGCATCACAGATGATGAGATATTGTCCAATTGTCCAATGGGATGGGTATTTGGGAAATGTGAACCCTTGAGATAGTGGTTTTTAAAAGCCTGAACCACCACAAGGCTGTTTGTCTCTGGCTCTCTCTAACCAGACCATTAGGGTTTTCCAAGCAATTTTGGAAAGAATTGTATTTTGGAAGATTGTTTGAAGCTGGACAATGGAGTCCTGGCTCTCAGCTATCCCATGAACATCAAGGACTACAAATTCAATCTAATCTGTAAGATCAGAAGAATGTACCAGCCAGTTACATTAGGATATTTTTATTCTTTTCTTTATTTAGCTGAAATGATTGGCTCTGTAATTTATGCTTTCTGTCTGTGTGAAGGACAAGATGGTTCTTCATGTAAGAGATACACCTTTGCTATAGAATTCATGTACTTAGACTAAAGCTTTTTTAAAAATACTCTGTCACTCTCAAGCTGCCACTTTCATATGCTTTAGTTCAGCAAGTCCTGGCACTTTTCCAAAAGTGGGAAGAGAGAGAGAGAAGCATCTCTGTAAGGAAGGGCCAGGGAATCCCCAGCAACATCTGTGACAAGCCTGCTGTGACGCGTTTAACACCTACTTTGCAGATAAAATCTCTTGTGTAAGAGCCAACTTGGACGCCAATGTCTTATCAGAATCCATAGATGAGGTGTCCAACAACTCCGTTGCTGTTACTTTACTGGATGAGTTTCAATCTGTGAGTACCAAGCACGTGGAAAAGCTCCTTGGAAGTATAAGGAAGTATAAGGAAGACGACCTGCCCTCTCAACCCTTGTCCATCTTGGCTGGTGGCCCGGGGGGGGCACGCATTGAAGGTATTCCTTCGAGATACAATCAATGCATCCCTCAGGGAGGGCTCTCTACCATCCTGTCTGAAGGAGGCGGCCATCCTGAAGAAACCCTCCCAATTATAGACCAGTATCCTTGCTCCCATTCTTGAGCAAGGTGATTGAGAGAGCAGTCGCCTCCCAACTCCAAGTTGTCTTGGATGAAACTGATTGTCTCGATCCATTTCAAACTGGCTTCAGGACAGGACATGGAGCTGAGACCGCCATGGTTGCTCTGACCGATGACTTCCGCCTGAGTATCGACAGGGATAGTGTGACCCTGCTGGTGCTCTTGGATCTCTCAGTGGCCTTTGATACTGTAGATCATTCCATCCTTTTGGATCGGCTGAGGGAGTTGGGGATTGGAGGTACCGTACTCCGGTGGTTCCGGTCCTTTCTCTCCGGTAGATCCCAAAGGGTGAGGCTCCTCAAAGATCGAGCTTAATTGTGGCGTCTCTCAGGGTGCCATCCTGTCCCCGATGCTATTTAACACTTATATGAAGCCGCTGGGTGAGATCATTTGGAGGCATGGAGCTCATTGTCTTCAGTACGCTGACGACACTCAGATATACCTCTCCATGAACAGATCATCAGCTCAGACTTCACATGGTGCCTCTCCTCTTAATTACAGTCTTGCAGTAATGGATTGATGAAGTAAAACAGATTGAAACTAAATCCAGACAAAACGGAGGTACTAACAGTTACAGGACCAAAGTCAGGTTTGGGAATACAACTCCCAATCCTAGATGGAGTCACACTCTCCTCAAAAGACTTTGTTCACAGTCTGGGGGTACTCCTAGACTCGTCACTTCACATGACTAGTCAGGTGAATGCGACGGTCAGGAGTGCCTGCTATCAGCTTCAGCTGCGCCCTTTCCTGGACTTGAAGGATCTGGAATCTGTGGCACATGCCTTGGTAACTTCACGATTGGATTTCTGCAATGCGCTCTACATGGGGCTACCCTTGTGCTTAACCCAGAAACTCCAATTAGTTCAAAGCATGGCAGCTAAGCTCATCACGGTACATTGAGGAGAGAGCACATAACACCAGTGCTTAAGTCTCTCCACTGGCTGCCGATTAGTTTCCGAGCGCAGTACAAGGTGTTGGTTTTAATCTTTAAAGCCCTACACGGCTTGGGTCCATTGTATCTTAGGGACCACCTCTTCCTGTATGATCCCCCTCGCACACTCCGGTCCTCTGGGAAGAATCTGCTACAGCCTATGAAAACCAGGCTGTCTCAGACCTCCCAGAAGACCTTTTCTGCCGTCGCTCCCAGGCTATGGAATGACCTGCTGGATGAGATGCGTCTTATTACATCTCTCGATTGCTTTTTTAAAAAGCCATTAAGATGCATCTCTTCCGGCAGGCCTTCCCAGAAACCCCTTAACTCCCGGCCTCGAACTGGGTTATGTCTTTCCCCACCAGCTCCCAACACCTAACCCATGATGCTGCAGTTACAGCACCCACAGAATGACTACCTGCCTTTCATACCGTCTATGTTTTAATTGTCTTCCGATTTTAACTTGATACTAGTTTAATTTAATTTTAAAGGTTGGGAGGTTGGGTTTTGGGATATTGAAATTGTTTTTATCTTGTGTTTTTTAATTATTGTAACCCTCTCCAATTGGTTGACAGAGGAGTGGGCTATAAATAAAACATTATCATCATCATCATCATCATCATCCTGGTGTGATGCCAAAGAGGAACAACTCTTTAAATAAAAGATGATCTCAAGGGGTCCCATCCAGCTCAGGCAGCAGAAGGGAGGGATACCCAGAGAACTTGCACAGAGGTGTCATTAAAAGACTTGGAGAGCACCAGGCTGGTGAAGGCTAGATAAAAGCAAATAAGGGGAGAAGCAGGAACACTTGACTCTGGTTCCGAATTCTCCTCATTCCTCTTCTTGATGAAAGCCAGTCTGTTATAGTGGTTTGAATGTTAGACTAGGATGCTGGGAGATTCAGATTAAAATCTCTGCTTGGGCATGGCAACCTATGGGTGACCCTGGGCAAGTCACTCTCTCTTTGCCTCTGAGAGAGGTTGTGGCAATTTCTTCTGAACAAATCCTGCCAAGAAAATCTTATGGCCTCCATATGTCAGAAATTATTTGAAGGCACACAACAACCACAATAACAACAACTTTTCTTGATAAGGGCATAAGGGCCTAACTGCAACACTCAGAAAAGGTTGAAACATTGGTCTTTGAAGCAATTATTTAACAAGTATGTGCCTGCTCCATTTCTTTTCTGTAGTTCATAATGAACCCAGTCTTTCATGTGACCATGGGACAAACAATAGTTGTTGATGCCAAGAACTGGAACCATGTGGTTTAGACATATGTATTTATTTAAGGTCCATTCCTATTCCATCTACCCCTCTTTTGTAAATGTAAGGCCATGGAAAGGAAATGAGGATCCTACTTGTGATGCTCGTTTTAAAAAAATGACTATATTATTTTGCATAAATAGTAGCTCCCAGTTTCTGTCTTGCAGCTCTCTTAGTGTTTCTGATGAGAAAACATATTTATTGTTTTTTATGAAGAACAAAACTAAATTTGACAATGCTGCAGGCCACAAAATAGTTGTAGAAAATGTATTCTGTCCCAGTTCCCTTGGAAGAAGGAGATGGCAAACCGCTAAAATGCTGGCTAACCTCAAACAAATCGTTTGCAACATGCAGAAAATTCATAACGAAGTCAGTCTTTTCACATCCAAATATTATCCAATAACTCACATACCATATAATTTATGGCTAGGAGTACAATTCCTTAAAAATATTTCTGTCATTTTAGATCATTCTCTAATATATAATTACAGTGCTTCTGAAGTTGTAGCAATTATTTATGAACACAACCTATTGAGCTGAGCTTCTGCCCCCAGGCAGATGGGTTTTGGAGTCCCTGTTAGCATCACAGCCAAAGGTTAACAGCTATCCAGTGTAGAGAAAGAGTCAACTCATTTTTGTGGCCTTGTTCAACACTTTTTGCATTAGTCTGAGAATGGGAAAAGATATGAAGACTGGGAATCCACTGGGGGATTTAATTTTCTTTCTTGCTGGCCTGCTTGCACAGTTCTCATAAGTAATGTGACTGAAGCAAAGGAAAGAGATAAGCCACACTTCCAGACTTTGATTTTCTTTGCTTCTGGATTATATAACACTCCAGAGTTGATGAAGGGGTACACCCCAGTCCAGGCATCTTATTTTATGGCCATGAATAGTGAATTGGATCCCTGGCTTAGGATATTCTGAGTGAGATTACAGGCTGAATATCCCTTATCCAGAATTCCAAAATCAAGATATTCCAAAATCCAAAATGGTCTTCATGGGTGGCTGAAACAGTGAGACCTTTGCTTCCTGATGGTTCAGTGCACCTCAATTTTTTTCATACACAAAATTATTAAAAATATTAACTCTAGGCCATGTTTATAAAGTATATATGAAACGTAAATGAATTTCACATTTAGACTTGGGTCCCATCTCCAAGATATCTCATTATATAAGCAAATATTCCAAAATCTGGGGGGAAATGTACCAACCACATTTGTTCAAAGCTTGTCGTTCAAATACGTAGAATGAGTCTCACTGAGAAAGAGAGAATTGTCCCAAAGTATTCTAGTCCCAGAGGTGCTTCAAATTTCCCCTGTTACCTCTGCATTCTGGAGCCAGTTCTGCACTAAATTTGGGCCATCCCTCCCTCAAAACTGATCTAAAAGACTTAGGGCCCATTCCCACTATCAAAGCCTCAAATCATGATTCGAGCTTTAGGCTTCTCATTCCCACTGGAAATCGATTCTGATCCTCATTTGATCAATTCCTGTGAGAAAATCCTGGGCTAAATGCTAAAAGCTCTGGGGTATTTAGGTAGTGCTGTTTGTTTGTTTGTTTGTTTGTTTTGCGGTTCTTTTGCTAAGAATCGATCCCGACCCTCATCCAGTAAATAGGAACACCAGATCGGGATTGATTCTTTCAGAGGGGATGGGAGGGGCAAATGGCAGAGGGATGTGTGTGAGCCACCCCCAGAGATGTCACACACACACACCCAGTGCCGCCAATTTGGGTCCTTTTTAAAAAAAAAAAAAGCAAAAGAAAACTAATTGCAAAATCAATAGATTGGCAGACCATTCTGCCGATTTTGCGATTCATTTTCTTTTGCTTTTTTTAAAAAAGGAATCTCCCATCCTCCTTCTCCTCCTCCCAGTTCCGTTCCTTCCTACCATTCTTCTGTCCTTCCTGCTGTGAGCCTGTGGGGCCTCTGCGGCTTCTCCTAGGGCCAGTGGGGCCTCCAGCGCTGCTGCCAGGCCACCACCACTTCTCCAGGACCAGCAGGGCTTGCAGGGCTTCTGGCGCAGCACTGGGCAAGCAGCAACAGCTCAACAGCAATGCCAGAAGCTCCACCAGCCCAGGGAGAAGCCGCAGAGGCCCAGCAGAAATGCCAGAGGCCCTGCTGGCCCTGGGAGAAATCACAGAGGCCTGGCAGCAATGCCCAAAGCCCCAACAGCCTCAGGAGAAGCCGTGGAGGCCCAGCAGCAGCGCTGGAGGCCCCACCTGCCCCGGGAGAAGCTGCAGAGGCCCGGCAGCCCCAGCAGTGGGAAGGACAGAAGAAAGTGAGGAAGGAAAGAAGGGAGCCAGGTGGAGGAGAAGGAGAAGAAGGAGGATGGGGGATTCTTTTAAAAAAAAACAAGAAAACTAATCACAAAATTGGTAGAATGGTCTGCCAATCTATCAATTTTGTGATTAGTTTTATTTTGCTTTTTTACAAAAAGGAGGGAGAGAAAGAAGAGAGCAAAAGAGAGTCAGGACCTTCTGAAGGGGTGAAGGTGGGGAATGGCTGAAGAGCTGTCTTCCCAATGGGAACGACAAGTGTGCCAATGTGAAAAATTGATTCCAAACAGGCCTCCTTTTCTTAGTGGGAATGAGTGGCCTTTTAGAATCGATTTGTTTAGTGGGGCAGAACCAAGCAAGGATGTAAATTATTCCTCCTGTGGGAATGTGCCCTTACCTTTTGCTCTGGGTTTTCCAGGAAAATCTGGAGCACTCTGGAGTGATGCTGAGCAGCTGCCCACACATGTGTACCTGCTGTGGCTCCTGGCACCACTTCCACTGCTGTGAACCTGAGGTCAAAAATGAGGCTCCCAGCATCAGTCACATGGCTGGGTATCTTGTGAACTCACAGGGAGTGACTTCTGGCAATGGGGTGCAAGTATAAACAGCATCAACCCAGAATGCTCCAGATATTCCTGGAAACCGAGGGCAAAAGCTAAATCTTTTAAATCTAGATGAGCAATGGTCTGGACTTGGTGCAGAACTGCCTTCATATCATGAAAACAAGTCTGCACTCGAATTGGCTTTGGCCCTCCTTTGTGAAGAGAGGGTGTCATGACAGCAGGGGGAAATCGGTTCATTTGGCCCATGTAGATGTGCCCACAGACAGAGAGAGAACATGTTTTCCTGTTTAGAAATTAAGACAGAAATTTTAGCTAAAGAAGCTGTTGCCAGTTCAGAAATGAGGGGGTTTATTACTTCTAATTTGCTTAGGGAGACATTTAATCCAGCCTGTTTGCTTCAGTATTCCTTTTGTAAGAAAACTCTATGAAAGCTAATAGGTGACTTGAAGGCACAAACACAGAGAGAGAGAGATAGAGAGAGAAAGAGGCTCCTAGGTGTATGCAGAGCATTACAGAGGTGAGCCCTCAAACATTGGGAGAGAAAAAGGAAGCTAATTAAGTACATACAGTGGGTTCTTGGTGTCCACTGGGGTTTGGTTCCAGGACACTCCATGGATACCAAAATCTGTGGATGCTCAAGTCCCACGAAATACAATGGCATAGTAAAATGGTGTCACTTATATAAAATGCCAAAATCCAAGTTTACTTTTGGAAATTTATATTTTTGGGGAAATATTTTCAATCCACAGATGCTCAAATCCATGCATGGATAAAAAAATCTGTGGATTTGGAGGGCCAACTGTGCATAGATCCCTTGAAAAGTCTGCAACGAACCAATCAAGGTTTGCAGATTGTAGCAAGCTGCTTTTCTGCCAGCTGAACTGGAGATTTCTTCTTGCCTCAAACTGAGCCCCCAAAAAATCTACCTCCACACACAGACCCACCTTTTCTCAGCTGCAGCCCCACCCCTCACACTCCCAAAATTGCCCGTTTGCTGGCCAATGGAGGTCAACAGGAGCAGTACAG
Organism: Urosaurus nigricauda; assembly: GCA_034509955.1. Lineage (NCBI taxonomy): Eukaryota > Metazoa > Chordata > Lepidosauria > Squamata > Phrynosomatidae > Urosaurus > Urosaurus nigricauda. Next base: position 349,191,880 of record JAOEGL010000001.1, on the reverse strand, counting down.
GAGTCTCCAGCTATTTTCCAGCAGTGGAAGGCACAATAACAGGCATCCACAGGGACTTTGGATGTCCTCAGGAGGTTTCTGCAGATGGTATTATTGTTCTCCATCAACAAGGAAATGGCTAGGTTCAGGAAGTGCAAGTGAAGAAAGGGAGGCTGGGAGGAATTATTGTTGCACAGTTTGTACAGAATTCCAGCCTATGCAACAACCAAAACAATAGGATAAATCCTATTTACAGAATGCTGTAATGGTCTGTATTGCCTCATCATCTTTTCATAATAATAAAAAATAACCATCATTATCATCAAATTTGTTTTAAAACAAATTCCAAAAAGACAGAAGCAAAGGTGTGAGCAATGTGTGTGTATATATTTATATACACACACACATACACACACACACACTGTATATATAAAAAGAGATGCTCTTGGATCTAATGCTAAAAATTCAAAGCAGGCAAAGTCTGATAGAAGTACAGCTTCTTAAAAATAAGGTAATTTTGCCCTCTAGTGGCAAAATTAGAAGTGTTTGAAATAAACTACATAAACTGTTAACGGATAATATGGTCTTCATTTTCTGTTGTCTCCTCATCAAGTTTTCAAAATTGGAGACAGATTGAAGGCAGTGGGGAAAGAGGAAGACTACAAGACAAATGAATTGACTCAATAAAGGAAGCTATAGTCTTAAGTTTGAAAGTTGACTCCAGATCGCCACATGTTCCGGGCAATGGCAAGAAAGGACTGTAAGAGTTACTGGGGCTGGGTAATCAAAGATATCCTCTACACAGAAACATTTTTCAGATCCCTTCTTCAGGTTGGATGGTATAAAATGCAAAGGGTGGCAGAAACTATCAGAGAATATGAGTGATGGTAGCAATGTGGTGTAATAGTCTGAGTGCTGGAGTATGACTTTGGAGTTGTTGTTTTGTTGTTGTTAAATGTCCTAGAGTCATCCTCGACCCACGGTGATCCTGTGAATAAGACATGTCCAATACCCCTGTCCCCTCCTGCTCTACTTAGTTCCTGTAATTTGATGCCCATGGTCTCCCTCAGTCTATCCATCTGACATGTGGTCTTCATCTCTTTCTACTGCCATCCACCTTACCTTGCATTATTGTCTTTTCCACTGAATCATGCCTTCTCATGATGTGTCCAAAGTATGACAGCCTCAATGTGATTATCTTGGCTTCCAAGGAGAGTTCAGGCTTGGTCTGATCGGGAATCCACTTGTGTGGCTGTCTATGGTATTCTCAGCACTCTTCTCCAACACCACATCTCAAATATATTGATTTTCCTCTTATCTGCCTGCTTCACTGTCCAGCTCTTTTATCTACAACATGGTGATAGAAAATACAATGGCTTGGATGTTTCTAACTTTAGTGTTCAGTTGTATATCTTTGCCCTTTATGATCTTTTCCAGTTCCTTCATAGCTGCCCTTTCCATTCCTAATATTCTTCTGATTTTTTGATTGCAATCTCCATTCTCGTCAATGTTTGATCCGAGGTAGGAGAACTCTTTAAACTACTTCCTCAATGTCTAGGTTGAATTTGTGCAGTTCCTCTGGGGTCATTTTTTGTTTTGTTTTGTTTATATTTGGAGAGCAGGGTTCAAATCCCACTCAGCTGTGAAACCCACTGGGTGACCTTAGTCACACTTTCTCAACCCCAGAGGATGGCAATGACAAACCCACTCTCAAGAAAACTGCCAAGAATACCCTGTAATAGTCCCCATAAATTGTAAATGACCTGAAGGCACACACCACACACAGACACACACGCAGAGAGAGAATGTATCTGACATGCACAGTAATTAGTATTTGCAAGCAGAAAGTATGCAACTCTCATAGGAGCTATCAGAGTAAACCAGGCTTAATCGCCTTTGAAAAAAACATATGAGGTAGGTTTATTTACAAATACTAAGGGTTTCGTAACTTCCCATGGTAAGAGGCTCTATAACCTTTTCAAACATGGGAGAGAGAAAAAGTACTGGGGACCTCAAAACAGAAGAAAGATAAACTCAAACTAACTGCTGTCTAAGGTGGCTGCCACACTACAATGGAATTCTGGGATTTGTGGTTTTGTGAACTATTCAGCCTTCTCGGTCAAAAGCTCTGGTGCCCCACCAAACTACAAATCTTGGAATTCCATAGCCTTCGGCCATGGAAGTTAAAGTGGTATCAAACTGCTTTATTTACGCAGGGTGGCTGCAGCCTAAGCATTGCAGGAAGTGAAAGGGTATGACCAAGACCAACAATCAGGAAATGGCCAGAGTACATGCTAACTTGCAGCTACTGAATATAGATATGATAAAGTTGCTACCTTTAACAAAAACAAAGTCCAAAAATTGTGCCGGATATTAGGGCCCTTATCTCTGCAAGTAGACTGACTTCCAAAATGCACTGCAGAGTCTCAGTAAAAAAAGTAGTTTCAAAATATTTTTATTTTTTTAGCAAAATGTGTTAAGGTTGCCAGAGTGAAAACTTAAGAGTACCTTTAATGGTGGTGTGGAAGAAAGAATTCAAAGATTGCTATTTGCTACCTGGTTGTATGACAAGCCCCACATGCTGAAACCCCCTCTTCTACATAACCATTCAAGGTACAGGAGTCCTCTCCATTTCTGTTTGGCAATGCTACTTAATACGGCTCTTCTCTTCATAAAAGAGTATCTGCAATTCAACATCTATCTATTGGCCATTAAAGCTCACTGGGACCTGTATTGAATTAGAGCAGAAGCACAGAGAACGAGAACCATTTTTAAGAAATACGAAACCTGTAAAAAATGAAATTTATGAAATGCAAAACACAGATAAATATGATGGCTGGATATGTTGACCCTTGAGAAGAAATGACTGAAATGTAATATGATAACCATCTTTAAATCTCTGAACATCTATCATGTAACAGAGCATGTTGTTTTTTTCCAACTCAGACCCAAACCAATGGGTTCAGATTACAAGAAAGGAGATTCCAACTCAATGTTATAAACTAAATGATGAGCTATTGGCAGTGGAACAGATTACCTCAGAAAGTGGTGCACTTTCCTTCATTGGTGGTTTAGATTACAACCTCTCAGAAATGCTTTGGCAACAGATTCCTGCACTACATGCCTCTTCAGGTCCCTTCCAACTCTTACTGTTGTGTTTCTGGCTTATGGCAACCCTAAGACAAAACTGTCACTGTTTTTTCTTGGCAAGATTTGTTCAGAGGAGGTTTGCCTGTGTCTCCCATTGAAACTGAGAGAGTGTGACCTGCCCGACATCACCTAATGGGTTTCTTTGGCTGATTAAGGATTCAAACTCTGGTCTCTAGCATCAGTCCAACACTCAAACCAGTTCACCATGGTAGCTCTCCTTCCACTCTATGACTCTGTTAATTTTTTAGAATTTCAATGGACTGTCGTATGTCTCCATGTTTTTGTTCTAATCTAATACAGGGTGGTCAGTGTGTCCTGACTTCATGCCATGTAACAATTTAATTATCTTAATAAAGTTAATACAGAACTCTTATCTTTATTTCTGGTGTGGATTACGCAGTTGCCTTTTAAGGGTTTTATGGTCATTTAAAGGTGGTTCTTCAAAGCGATAAACAAGCTATAAATTACAAATCTTCCACCCATATTCATCAGGGAAGCAATAAAATAGGATGATCTTCAAAAATAGGGAGTGTTCCGTTCATGCTGAGGAGCTGCTAAAACACATAATAGTGATTTGTCTGTGGATACTTGACATGTGTACCTTCAACCCTTTTCTGACTTTCAGCGACTGTAAGGTAAACGTACAATGGGGTTTTCTTGGGAAAATTTGTTTAGAGGGGGTTTGCCATTTCCTTCTCCTTAGGCCTACAGAGTGTGGTATGCCCAAAGTCATCCAATGAGTTTCCAGAGTTCAGTGAGGATTTGAACCTTCATCTCCAGAGTGGTAGACCAGTGCCCAAACCATTATACCACGCTGGTTCTCCCATGCTAGGGATGCAATTATTTTTTTAATCATACCAAAAAAAAAAAAAATCAGACCAGAAAAAAAAACATGAGGGGGAAAAAAGAAAATATTGGGGGTAGATCTTGTCTGCTATTTGAAGTGAATGATGACAGCAAGTCAGTCACTAAAATATAGAAGTTACAAGTCTAGTTGGGTCACTGAGTCATTTATTGCCAACTTGAGTCCAAGTTGAATCACTGAAGTGATCTGAGTCCAAGTCAATCAATTTGAGAGTCTACATCACTAGTGGTTCTATAGAAAAGGACTAGTGCAGGACAGCCATGGGCTCTTCCAAACAGTTCTGGAGAATCATGACTTCTCACAATATAGTTGGTTGGCTTTTGCCAGGTTTTGCTGCTTGTGTTCACACATTCCATTCTTTCGGGGAGCTCTTTGCAGCAGTTTCTTAGGTTTGCACTAGGACTATTCCCAATGTCTTAAATTGAGGGGTACGTTTTGCTCCAAGATGGTCCTATGATTTGAAAGATAATTTACTCTCTTTTTTAAAACAAATATTTAGAGTTGTAGTGTTATAGTACAGAAGTGACATTTCAGTGATGCACTCCTGCAGCACAATTCTCAGGGGGAAAATTATCAAGGAAAATGGAGAAGAAATGGGCACTTTTTTGCTCTGATTGATCTCAGAGTTTTTAAAAAAATGATTGTGAGAATAAAACATTTCAGTTGATGACAGCAACTGCTAGAAAATAGTCTGGAACAACAGAGACTTCCTGATAACTACAGCAACAAATACCAGAACTGACAGACACATAGGTCCCCATCTGGAGAAAAATAGAAAAAAAATTGTTCCACTCAGCACATACCAGCAGATGGCAATAGAAGGATACAAAATGCACTGGGTTATCCTCTGAATTTTTTCCTCCTCTCTCCTCACTCTTATAACAATGAACTGTATTTAACTGCCAGCCCCAACTAAAACAGACCAAATCAGCTGGAGAACAGTAACGTAAAACCCATGTAATGTAACCACTTACATAAATCCTATTAATTCAGTGGGTTGGCATTACTTGGGACTAGCAATTAGCCCAAACTGTATCTGATTGTTCCTTGTACATCTTGTTCTTCCTTCCTTTCTGTCCCAATGCAACAGACTAGATATTACAGAGCTTGGAAAATTTCCCATTAAAAGTAATTTGTTACAGTTCCAAAACCCATTTATTTTTATTGTTGCAATGTATTCAAGAGCCATTTTATTTTCATAATATTCAAAAATAACAAGTGGTTAGATTTCACTATCTTTTAAGGAAACGAATGCTACAAGCCACAGGCCACCTCATCAAAGCAATGAGGCCACACAAACCCTGCAACTATAAAAATTACAAAATCTAATACAGTTTCATAGTGAAAGTTATCCTATGTCATGATATAATTGTGACATCACTTAGTTCTGCCTTAGTTAGACATACAAAAAGGAATTAATTTCAAGTTATTCACTCATTTAAATTATTTGATTCCTAATTCTGAGAATCACCTCCTGACTTGGAGTCCTTTCACACTACACAATTATAGCACGTTGGCCCGATAGAGATGGCCCAAAAGGGCCATCCAGGGGGTGCGATTAGGGTTAGGGAGCATGCAGCATCTGCACGCTCCCTAACCCTAGCGAGTATGGACAGCGCCATCTTTTTAGCGCACCATCCATACACGCGCACCAAAATGGAGCTCCTTTTTGCTGCTTGTCCTTGGCACAGCGTGCAAAGGCCACGCCAAGGATCCCAAGGGGAAAGGGGCTGCGGCAACACCTTTCTTCCCTTCGGAGCACCAGGAATGGCGGGATACAGCAGGTGCCCAGGGCCGCAGTTTGCCGCTTCTCTGTGGCCTGGAGAAGCAACAGATTGGGGCCTCTGAGGCAGCCGGTGATTCTGCCCTGCCGCCAATCCGCTGGTCAAAGGGGAGGCGACAGGCCAGCCCTTTTGGGCAGTCTGTACAGCCCCATAGATTCCATTTTAACTGCCTTTAATCTTGGGATTTGCAGTTTAAGGAAGGCTATTTATAATTCTCAGTCAAGGAGCTCTAGTGCCTCACCAAGCTACAAACATCAGGAACCTACAGAATGTTGCCATGATAGTTACCATATATACTCGTGTATACATCTACCTCATGTATAAGTCAAGGGCAGTTTTTGGGGCCGTGGAAAAAGGGGAAATAAGCCTGGGTGCGTACACACACACACACACACACACACATCCCTTTGACACCAGCATTTTCAGGCTCATGGCTTGCAAAAACAGGGCACAAACCTCTCTTTCTCCCTGCTTTTAACCCCAGCATTTCCAGGCTCATGGCTTGCGAAACAGGGTACAACCCTCTGATAAGCAACTTGTCCTTCGTCATGGTCTCTATGGTTCACACAAATGGGTTGTTGCCTAGCTTACCAGTGGAGCTGATAACACTGCCTTGCCAAACTCCACATCTGCCCATGCCTTGCAGTCAGTCCAATAATGCCAGATGAAGGTGAATGCCTGAGCCCAGGTTGTTGTTGTTGTTAGCTGCCCTTTAGTGGCAACCTTGTGGATGAGACATCTCCAAGTATCTTGACCTGTTTTGCTCAGGTCCTGCAAGCCCATTCCCATATTCCCTGACTGAATCCATCCATCTAATCTGCAGTCTTCCTTTCCTTCTTCTATCTTCTACCTTTCCTTGCATTAGTGCTTTTTCTAGTGATCCATGCCTTCTCATGTGGCCAAAATATGATAGCCTCAACTTGATCATCTTAGCTTCCAAGAAGAGCCCTAGTCTGATCTGTTCAAGGACCTATCTGTTTGTCCTCTTGGCTATCCATGGTATCCTAAGTACTCTTCTCCAACATCAAATCTCAAAATGAGTTTTCTCTGGAGTCATTCAGACTATCAAAAGAACCGGTTAGCAAACCGGTTTAAAATCAAGAAGTTCACACCGAAACTGGGTTTAACACTACTGAATCCGGATCTTGCACACTCGTAGTGGAGCAAATCCCCCCCAACCCGGTTTCTCCCAAAGCAGTATATTTGCCGTTTCTTTTGGGAGAAACCGGTTCGCAGGGAATGTGAACTTGGCTCCAATCATGATCAGGTCAAGTTCAGGGGAGGGGAAAAGGCCGGGGGGGGGGGTGGAACATGCCTCCTCTCCCGGCAAAATCAGGCACTCCAGCATTTTTAAAATATTTTTATTTTATTAATTATTTTATTTTAATTTATTCTAATTATAAGTTATTTTATTTTATTTTAGTTCCATTTCATTTCATTTATTATTGTATTTTTACTATTATTTTTATTGTATTATATATTATTGTTGTTGTTGTTGTTGTTGTTGTATTTTATTTTATTTCCTAGTATTTTTATTGTATTTTTTAAATTTGACAGCTCATGCGCATTGTACAGGAGACCTTTTAAAATGGAGTCTGGGAGGCCCATTCATAAAAACGGAGGGAAAACCCCCATCATCCCTATTCATAAGTCCCAGTCAGTTTATGAATGGGGATTTTGACATATCCCCATTCATATAGTCACTGGGGCTTATGAATGGGGATGTTTCAAAATCCCCATTCATAATCACTGGGGCAAATACAATAAAAATACTAGGAAATAAAATAAAATACACTAAAAATAATAATAAAAATATATAATACAACAGAAATAATAGTAAAAAATACAACAATAAATGAAATGAAATGGAAATAAAATAAAATAAAATAAATGTGCATGCGTTGTCAGATTTAAAAATACAATAAAAATAACAAATAAAATACACTAAAATAATAATAAAAATATATTACACGGAAATTAATAATAAAAATATATAAAACAATAAAAATAATAGTAAAAAAATAAAATACAGTGGTCCCCCGGCTTACGAATCCCCCGGGTTGCGAAAACCCCGGGATCCGAAAGCCGCCGGACCACGATTGTATCCCCCGGGATCCGAAAGATCCCCGGGATACGGGAAAAAAACCGCGCGTCCCCTTTAAATCGGCCGCGCGGTCCATTGAGTTTAGCGGTCCCCGGGAAACGAAAGCTTCCGGGTTACGAAGGTAATCCCGGAACGGATTACCTTCGTAACCCGGGGGACCACTGTACAATAATAAATACAATAAAATGGAAATAAAAAGTAAATACTAATTAGAATAAATTAAAATAAAATAATTAATAAATGATAAATAAATAACTAAAAAAATAAAAAAAACCAACAGTGCCCGATGAAAGGAGGAGGAGGAGGAGGAGGGGAAAGGATCTTCACAAGTGCACCACTCCATGAGCATAAGCTGTCAAATATTAAAAAGTATTTTAAAAAAACCAAGCATCTCGCACGGCCAATGGCTGCATCAGATGTCACCATGACATCACTTGATTGACAACCAAGAGGATCCATCTTTAATTGTTACTTTTTCGTGTATGAACTTCATGCACCGGGAAGCACCGATGGGGGCAAAAGGTAGTATGAACTTCTCTCCAGAGAGATTCGGTAATGGCATGCACGCTCTCATATTCAGATCTAACCAGGGCAAATGGGCTAGTGTGGATGGGGCCTCTGTTTGCTTCCTTCACTACCCAGCTTTCCTATTCATACATGGTAATGACAAGTACAATGGCAATTCTGACTTTAGTGCTCAGTTGTATGTCAGGGTCAAGAAAGGTCAGGGCTGAAGGGAAGGGGAAAATGGGGGAAAGGCCAAATGGGAAAAATAGGCAAAAAGAAAAATGAAAAAGGATATGTGAAAAAATCCTTAGGAAGCTGCTGTGTGCCTGGAGTACAGCCTGGAATCGCATGACAGACGAAAAGCAACTGAGAGTAGCCCTTTGTGCTATTTGTGCAGGTGCCCAAAGGCTCCTTCAAAAGCTACTAGCCCTGAAACATTCCTTTACTTGGATCTGCACAGGCAAGAGACCCATTTGTGTGAAGAAAAGTTACCATGAAGAAAAAACACAAAGCTATTTTGATTTAGAGGCAAACAGATAAACTCAGTTATTTCAGCCTCAGTTTATACATCCCTGTATAAATACACTATCCTGTATTCTTCAACTCCTTCCTAATTCTGTGCTAATACGTTTGGGAGAAACAAATATAGCAAATAAAATTAAAACTGACAATGGTTTACCAGGGGCAAAGAACAGAACAGGGACATTCTGTATTTGAGTGTCCATGTTCTGTTCTTTGCCCCTGTAAACCATTGTTTTACTTCTATGGAAATTGCTTAATAAAACTGTGCAAGTTGCTAAAGCTCTTTCTTGAGATTTCATCCCCTGCTGCTGGGCAGGGTGAAATAAAGAAGCAGGTTTTCTCCAGAACGCCTGCATTTATTTATATTGCTATATTATCTTTTGGTTTCACAGTCTACTTGGTGTTACCGACTGAAGTTTTGGAACATCAAGGATTTGGATTCTAAGAATCGAGGAAACGGTGAAGTATCGTCAGATAATATGCCACGTCCCAAGTAGTGTCCTTTTCTATAAACCAGTCCTCTTGTGATCTTGCCTGTGGCAATTTCATCCAGGTGTTTTATCAGTCCTTTTGGTATTTCTCCCACCTATCTCCATTAGAACCAGAGTTGGTTCCTTCTCCTAGGGGAATCTCAATTTGTAGGTTTCCGTATTCCCTAATCATTTCCCTCACTTTCTCTTCAATTCTGTTATCCACAAAGACTGCCATATCTATAATATGAATCTTTTTTGTCTGAATATACTTATGTCTGTCATATTATGTTCTAACTGCATATCAGTTTGGATCTTCAACTAGCATTTTTTCTTAATTTTCACCAACAGCATTCAAATTACTTACTTACAGCTTCATCATCACTACTATTGCTATTACTATTTATGTCCTATCTTTCTGATGACAGCTGACAATAAGTAAAAATATATAATAAACCATTTTTTAAAAGAAATTAAGGCAGTGGGGCCTTCAAAAGACTTTCAGGAGATGGTGGGAAACTGTCCTCACATCTTAGTTGTTGCTACTGCAGGATATAAGTATCATGCAGGATAGAATTTAATTCCTTTATAATGTATTTTTTTAATGTTTTTAATTGTATGTTTTTAATGTTGTGAAGCCGCTCCGAGTCCCAATTCTGGGAAAATACATAATAATAATAATAATAATTATTATTATTATTATTATTATTATTATTCAATAGCAACAACTAAGACTTGGGGACAATTCCCCATCAACTCCTGAAAGTCTTTTGAAATCACCACTGCTTTAACTTGAAACAATTGATAGGATAACTGCAGGATAAATGCCATGTTTCTAGTAGATCTCTGGCTTGAAGAACAAGTTTAGAAATCTTTCAAAGACAGACTATTGCAGAGTAAGTACATAGAGAGATCTTGTAGTACCTTTGATATTAACTGAAATTGGTAGCATTAGCTGTCATAGACTTCAGTCTACCTCCTAAGATGCATTTGGTGAGGAAGTAGACTGAAGCCTACGAAAGCTCGTGCTGCCATTATCTTTCTTTCAGCTAGTCTCAAAGGTGCTACAAGATCTCTCTGATTCTGATTCTACAGACTGACACGGGAGTAGCATTTACAGCAGTGTTTAAGGGCGGCACTTATAAAAATCAAAACAGACCTCTTTCCTCATCATGTTTAAAATATAAGATGCCTTTCAGATATGCACTGGGAACATTATGGATAAAGCTACACAAGTCTGATGTCATGCTGGTGCATAAATGGGAGACAGCAGTATGGATGTCTTAGTATACTTGTCATATTGCAAGAAAAGTCAGATTTACATGTAATTATAATATATTGCAACTGTCACTATTTATCTTGTTTAAATTAAGACAACCACAGATAAAGACATTTTCCCAAATCTTTGGCTGTATTGCAAATGGTTGCTTCATTTTGTGGTCTCCAGCTGAATATTTCCTAGCCATGAGTTAACAATATATTATACCAATGTGTGTCTTTAAAACAGTATTTATCCAACATAACAAAATAAACTGCAATTTGTTACACTTTTTTTACAAAACATTTTATAAATATTTTTACAAAATGTATACAAAGCAATTTCAAGTGAGACATACTATACAAATGAAAGTATTTAAGCAAATAAAGTCCATACCACACTGACAATAAGTGACACATCCTCTATCAGTAAAGTCAGTCTGTAAGGCCTCCCAAATTTAACAGATCAATTATGCTGACCTTCTTGAATCAGATAGATTTCAAAGTTGCCAGCCAAAATTTTGTTTTCACCTTAGACAATATGGAAAGACATCCAGGAAGTCAAGAGACCATTCCTACAAAGCAGTTAAGCACAAATAAATGGCCTTCACTGGCTTCAGGACCATGGGCTGCATAACGAATTCACACTTTTTTTTTTTACAACAAACAAAAATATTTTACTGCATTACCAATTAAAATATTCAGAGCTCTATAATCAAGTTCAATTTAATAAATAAAATACATTAGTTACCCCAGGTTAATTTAGTTGAACTTTGTTCAGTGGGTCCCCAGCATAAAATACTGAGATAAATACAGATATGATTCATTTCACATTGATGAAGTGCATTTCAGATGTCTTGGCTAAACTAAATCTAAAAGTAAATTTTCACGTAAGATTCCAAATGTATAGGCTTTGTTTTGGTATTTATTTTCAAGAATATTCTGTACAAATAGATGGTGGAAACTTTACACTCTCAGGTAAAACCAAAAGTAGGAGGATCTCTGAAGGTGCCTCAAATTTATCACAATTCCAATCACATATTAGTTCAATTTATGTGACTGGTGTAACATACACTCTGCTTGCCTAGACATCTCATTATGGTTACAGTTCAAATCCTTTACAAAATCTTGAACAAAAAGTTATGGCCACACTGTCTGTATCACCGATACGTACCAAACCTCCTGCGTATAAAAAGGAACCAAAGTGACAATGCCAAGTCACTATTTCAAAAATCAGTCACCAAGGAATATAGTTTTGCTAGTGTGTAAAACTGGGACACCTTTAAAAAGTAGCAATGAATGCAAAATAAGAATCTCTATATTTCTATTCCAGGTAAGTGCAGACCGAACATTAAATGATATTACTATTCTCTTGACTTTGATTATTTTTATTATTCCATAGCGATGCTGTCACAATGCAGTGGTCATGAAGTTCTGTGTTAAAAGAGCAGAACATAGCTCTTTCAAACCAATTGGAGTAAAGAAAGCGCAACTCAGCCCCCTTTTTTTCTGGGCATTTGGCAATCTGACTGACAACCACAATTTGTCATTTGTCATCTATAGCTTTAATGCAAGACGGAATTCCCCATTCTTATCAGTACTGGGCAAATAACCTATTTCTGAACTTCTGTATATATACAAGGAGCCACTGGATCAAGGCTACTGTCCCTCCAGGCTATTATGAAGTCAACTTCATACGTTTTTGAAAACGTACATAAGAAGTTACAGAAAGTGACAGAGAAACTGCCGTACACACACCTCTTGTTTTTGGAGCAGCCAAGAATGCTACATCCCTCATACTAACAGCACAAATCCAATGTACCTAGCAGCACAGAAGTAGGCTTACATAATAAAACAAATACAGCATGGCAGCATAGAAGAATGACATGAATTAATAAATAAAATTCAACATGACCAGCAGCCAAATGCTACAATGCAGGGGGCTCCTTTGGCTCTAGATTATGAATTATATGCTTTTAGATATAGATATAGATATATTTAATGGGATAGCAGATCAACTTTGGTTTGTATTTATTTTGGTTAACTATGACTGCCGCTGTAGGTGATTAACATTCTTGAACAAGAAGTAGAAAAAGGCAAAAAGCAACACAGGCTTTGAAATTGTTTGGATTAAGGCTAATATCTTCTAAAATATAAATTACTATTATAACAACACAATGTTCAAATAAAAGTGCATGTGATATTTGATATAGAAAAAAAATCTTTATACCACTTAGTTTGACTGTCAGCTGAAACAGATGGCCCAGTAAAGCTGGCTTCTCACTGGCTTGGGGGCATGGCATTTAGACACCCTATGCCCCGGAGCCATCAAAAAGCCGGTTCCAGAGATAAAGGGGCAGCTTTTTTCTGCCTCAAATCTTTTTGGGGCAGAAACTGGCTGGATTGGAGCCAAGTGTCTGTTTGCTGCAGCCCCAACCCAGCATAAATGAGGCGGCTCCAAGCTGCCCCATCAAGGTTATCTGTTTCGCCCCTATATCCAATTTATAAAATGGAAGCAATTTTCTTGACGAACTGGGTGTGTTTATATAGAATTTCATGGCTGCATCGTAGCCTCTTCCTTCACCATTTTCCACCTCTTAGCTTAGTCTAGCTTGCATTATTTCCTATCATGCTGCAGTGACTAAAACTGCATGATATCTTTCATAGACGAAATCATTCTGTAATGTATTCATTTCTGCTCATGAAGAATAGAACATCACCGAAAGTATAAAGCCATCAGAAAACATTCTGATAAAAATTTTGTTCCTTCATTTTTTTCTCTCTCTCTCTCTCTTCTAAACTTGAGATAAGCATTTCTAAACAGAGGTACTGTGGATGTTTCAAGCATATATTTTAAATCTTAAAATAAAGGGATGCAGGTAGGTGAAGAACATTTTTTCCCTTAATAAATGTAAATTCTTGACATTTATTTCACAAACCTGATACTACACTGTGATTGTTAGTATATTACCTTGTTACGCAGGGCCAAATGAACCGACGTTTTATTAAGATGTAAAAGTGAAACATTTAGCACAAGCAGTATCGTAATGGGCTGGTTTGGATGTAATGCTAAACCATACAATAACGAGTTCAACTTTTGCTTGATTAATCATGGCTTACTATGTCACCCAAACCTTGATAAAATTGTGATTAATTTAAACAATAGTTAGTGGAAACAAGCCAATGTTTAACATTGTTATGAGGCTGGTATGTTTCAACTAGCTATAGAAAATTTGCGCAGGTTATGGTTCTGATGACATACTGATGAAAGTACTATTAATAAAAAATAAATGCAGATTCTCATCTCTTCATTGTAACCACACTTAAGGCTCTTTCACACTACACAATAGTAGTACTATTTTTCTTTAACTGCCATGACAACATCCTTCAGAATCCTGGGATTTGCAGTTTAGAGAGGGTTATTTAGAATTCTCATCAAGAGAACTCTAGTGCCTCACCAAGCCAAAAGGAGAAAACAGGATTCTATAGACTAATGTCATGGCAGTTCAAGCAGAACAGTGCGATACTTATTTAGTGCGGAAGAGCCCAGAGTGCACAAGTCTGTGGCTCACTGAGACTCATTCTCATAATGCAAGACCATATTTTATTTTATGTTTAAATGCAGCCAAGCTTACCATAATGTTCTCTTAACATTTACCCATTACTGAATCTCTCACTGTAACCAGAATGAGTATTGCTCTCAAACACAGAACAGAGTAACTTTAGAAAGGGTAACCTTTGACATACACCAGGCTGTACTTGTGGTGTCATTCACATTTGCTTCTAAGAGAAATATGTCCATGGTACTGCAACTATTAACACTCTAAGATACTATTTACAGCGGCTTCTAAAAGAGAATCAGTTTCTACAACACCTTCACTGTGATCTGGAATAAATTTCTCCAGGCAATTTTCTTGTGAAGCGATAAGTGAAAAGTTAGGATATTCTAAGTCTAAAGAGCCACTGCCCTCTGCCTCATTCTGTGACTGCCTCCCAGACTTTTTCAGTTCCAGTATGTTTTTGAATTTATTTTCTAAATCCTTATTCAGCAGCAAATCCTTTTGGGTTTTCCCAGAGTTTTTCAAGGTGTCCGGATGTAAATCCTCATTCTTTGGAGAACTCCGAGGCATTTTGTCTTGGAGGGAATGATTATATTCTGAATGAGCATCAACTGTACTCCTACAAGTTTTGCTATGCGTACCATGTTCTGCACTTGATAAAGTTTTGGATGAATGATCTTCAGAACTTAAGGAGTTTTCATTCACCCTTTCAAAGTCTTTACCACTCATTTTTTGTTCAGAAGCAGCCATATGTTGGCTTTCAGGAGAGCAGCTTGCTTTTTCAAATTTTAAAGCTTTTGTGAGACCTTCTGATTTTTTAACAGAAATGTTTCCTTGTCGTGGACTCACAATATTGTTAGGCACTACATGAAGTTTGTTGTGATTTAAAGACTCTGCTGTGCTTGAACTTGATCTGTCTCTGATTTGGGCCTGCTTCTGAGAAGTTAAAAGTTTACTTGATTGAAGTTCACTTGCACTGGGCTGTGTTTCATCAGTAATCTTGTCAAATTGTGTGGAAGGACAGCAAAAATCTGTCAGAAAACCATCTGAAATTTAAGAACAAGCAATTTAGTACTGAATTATAGCAATGTCAAGACAGTAAGATATATGAAATAGAGTAGTGTTCAACAGTTCATAACCTGGCACGATCTTTAACCTGAACATGTACTGTATCTGGGAATCTTGACAATTTTTGTAATTAGAAAATGCAAACACTTTTCTTGAAAAACTTTGGTGTGTGTGTATGTGTGTGAGGTGAGTGTACACATATGTACATGTTTATATAGAACTTCCTGGCAGTTATAATAGATAATTCTTTACAGTTTTTACTTCTTAGCTTTAGTAGTAGTGCTGACATATGGCCCACCTTATTTCAGGCCTAGTAGTGAATCCTCAACCTATCTCTTGAAAACCAATTTAAAAAGAGTAGCTAGTACATATCTCACTAATACAGTGGTTCCCCGGGTTACGAAAGTAATCCGTTCCGGATTACCTTTCGTAACCCGGAAGTCTTCGCAACCCGGGGGACCGCTTTGTTTGCTGCGCCGCGCAGCAAATTTAAAGGGACCGCGCTTTTTTTTCGTACCCCGGGTTTTTTTTCGGGAACCGGGGCCGTTTTTGCGGTCCCGGCTCTTTCGTACCCCGGGGTTTTTGTACCCTGGGGGATTCGTAACCCGGGGTACCACTGTATATGGTTTCAGTGAATTTATGATTCCGGATTAAGGGAAATCTAGGTTCAGTGTAAACTGAAATTAGGTTCAGTACTATTATTATCCTTTACCAAAATTAAGGCCAGAAAGAAGTCAATAGGACTGGATTCTTATTTCTTACCTATAGTTGCAGGTACTAAAGATAAGGGCTGAGATCTTGCATCAGGAGATGCACATGCACATGCTCAACCCTCAAAACGTATTGCTGGGGAAGAAGGGGAATGATTTGGGACGTGTCCAACTATTTTCCTCTATAGAGATTTCCCAAGGATGTCCTGATGTCCTTGCAGCATGTCCATCTACAGAAAAATAGCTGAACACATCTCCTCTCAGACACCATGGAAATAACTGTGCTTCTCAGAAGCTGAGGGGGGAATTCTAGTGGTTGTGCAATTGGAACAGAATTCCAACCTCATAAGTGACCAAAATAAGTCAGTTGCAATGCAAAGTCTGACTTACAGGAACATAGGAGCAAAGCAAAAAGTCCATGCTGTGATCACGTCGCCACTGTTCGTCCCAGGACTATGGTAGCAGCATGTCAATCTAAGCCACTGCCATGGTCCTGAACCGGGTGCCAGAAAGGAGTGGTATTTTACCACTCCTTTTTGGGCCAATTGTCCAGGCCAGCTTCCATCTGGGTTCGGGGCGGGTGTCATCTGGACACCATACCCCCAATGCAGCTTGACAGTGGCCCTTTGGGGCCGTCTGTTTGAGGCCCTAATTAACAGAATACCAGCCTATGTCAGTACTAACCCATTATTGTTGATTTTTATCAACTTTTAATTTGATTCGTATTTATAAATTGTAAAAAAAAAATGAGAAGACAGCTTATGGTGTAACAACTTGGAGCTCAGTTTTTAACCATAAACTTTTTATTTCCCTGTATTTCCAACATTCAGGTTGTGAATGCTGATATTTATACGGGTCGGGTCTCCCTTATCCAAAATGCTTGGGACTGGAAATGTTTCAGATTTTGTAATACAGGTACTTGCTAGCTACCCACTTCTGCCTTGTGAACAACAACTAGGAGCCAGCTCAAAGGCAGAAGTTGGGTAGCTCAAGGGCTCCCCCAATATCTCCTTGTAATTCAGGTCTGTTTATAAAATAAAATGATATAGTATTTATAGGCTACAGAGACATCAAAGACATGCTGCTGCAAAGATACATAGCTGTAGAGAGATATGATGCGATTTTTAAAACCTGCTTTTTTTAAAAAAAGCATTAAAAATAGAGTGAACTTTCTGGTAACTAAGCCAGCCAGTGATAGGACTGAGGAAGAGCAGCTTAGGTAGCACCAGTGGTGGGAGAAAGTAATTTGGATTTCAGGCTGCCTGACAGGGCACAGGCCAAAACTGCTCTTCCTGGTTTTTAACACCTCCCAAGTTCTGGTGCCACTTCCCTCCAACCAGCCATCAGAAGGTTCACTCTATTTATCTTGAATTTTTAAAAAGGTTTGTGAAGTCTACTCATATCATTCTTCAGCCACATCTCTAAAGCATCACGTCTCTCATATTTCTCTGCCGCTCACAAATATTACATCATTTTATTTAAGAGACCTGATTACTGTACAGAAGACCCTCCAGCTATCTGCATCTCCTTTTGAGAAGGTGGCAATAGTACTCCTGGTCAGTTGGTCACATCTATCTCTAGTCTCATGTCCCTCTCCAGCCTCACAAATGTACATCCTGCACTACTTGTGTTGTAGCACCAAAAGTTTCAGATCTTGAAGCATTTTGGATTTCAGAATTTCAGATAACAGAGAATCAGCCTGTATAACCAAAATGACTCCTTCAACAAAAAAAAGAAGATATCGATCAGCTTAGGAAAATCCCAAGATTTACCAAGTATGACACATCTGTAGAAATACTATAAAAAGAGGTATGGAGGGCCAACTGTACTAACAGCAGTCCTAATTTGCTGTGGCAGACCTTATATAGGGAAAATGGGACCATTTATGGGGGGGGGGGGGAGGGAATACAGCATGTGGACATACAAATTAATATTTTGAGAGGGAAATCTAAACAGCCCAATAGGGCCTGGGAGACACAAAATGGGGGAGTCAGAAGAATGTGGGGGGGGGAGGGGGAGAGGGAGAAAAGAGGGAAGGGAAAACTGTGGGTGGAAACTTGAAAAGCAGCATTTTATACCACAGCATTTTGTTGCAAGTTTCAGTTTTCAAAGTATTTTTGTTTGAATGCTAAAACTTTTTTGTCCCATAAATATACCAGTTTTACCATTATCAACTACTTATTAACAGCATGATCCTGTATACAGGTACTTAAAAGAAATCCCACTGTGTTCAGTAAGACTTATTCCCAGGTAAGTCCACACAGGACTGTAGCATTAAAGCAGTAAATAAAATTTAGGCTTCACAAATAGGATAGTACTTTATTGCATATATTTTAAACTCTGGACTCTTTTCCTTCCAAGAAAGGAAATATTTTCCCCCTTTGGTTCCCGAGTCTCCAAATAATGATTATGGTGGGGATGATGTAAAAGCGTGTTATAAATAAATATTATTATTGGTGTGGATAATGATGATGATGATCATTATATTATATCTTTACCCATTATCCAAAAGTATTCACCCCTTTCAACATTATAATTTTATTTTGGTTAAAAAGAGCAATGTTATACCAATTAAATTTATTAGATGTATTTGTCTCATTAGTTCTGAAACAGTAACATCCTACCAGGATCAACTATTGCAAGACGTTTATCACGGGACAGAGATTGTCTTTCTTCCTGGTTAAACATCCTGTCAATCATGACCATTTCTGCAGAAGGATTTATCCTCTGGAAAAGGGAAAAAAACACGTTTGATGTTAGGAACAAGTTTCACTTTTTCATGTCCATGAAGCCGCAAGAATCTCTACCAGTACTACAAAATATCATTCTAAGTTCAACAGACACTACAAAATATCATTGTAAGTTCATCAGACATAATTAATTATAGTTTTGTTTAAAACAGAAAAAAATGTGTATGGCACTCACTGTAAAACATTAATCTAAATTGTTGCTGTGTACCTTCAAGCCAATTCTGACTTACGGTGACCCTAAGGAAAACATCACTGGGGTTATAGTTTTTTTGTGGAGTTTTCAGGCTATGTGGCCATGTTCTAGAAGAGTTCCTTTCCTTTCTGACGTTTTGCCAGCATCTGTGGTTGGCATCTTCAGAGAAGATGCAATTTTCTGAAGATGCCAGCCACAGATGCTGGTGAAACCTCAGAAAGGAACTCTTCTAGAACATGACCACATAGCCCAAAAGCTCCACAAAAAACTATGGATGCCAGCCATGAAAGCCTTCAACTCCACCATCACTGGGTTTTCTTGGTAAGACTGTTCAGAGAAGGCCTGCCATTGCTTTCTTCTGATGCTGTGAGATGTGAGTTGCCCAAGGTCACCTACTGAATTTCCATGGCTAAGCGAGGATTTGAACCCAGTCACACTAGGTCCCCATTAATCTAAATGGTCATTGTTAATTCACAGACTATCACAATATGCCCAGGTATATTATTGCCTAGTGCGTCAAACCTAGCAAATGTATTATTTTAAAGCTTAGGATAGTATTTTAAATAAATTGCTAATTATTTTATGCACTTCACAAATAAAGTGTATTGCTCTAAAACATTTAGAACAGTCCTAATTCTCAAATCCAGTGAATGGGTACAGCCATATTGATTGGAAGTGCCCACTCATCAGCAGGGAAGAGCCCCACTGGCCAAAGGACCATCACAATTACACACTCACACCAAAGTAAGCATTATCCCCTAAGAGTCTAGCATAGTGGACACAGTTAAGTTCTGCAACACTTCCCACTAAGCATATCCTGAGCAACTTTTAAAAGACTGTGTGTTCATCTTTTTAAAGCCCTGAGTGAGAGAAAGGAAAGTTTTCAGGACTTTTGCACAAGATGCCTCTTCTCTCCCCACCCCCACCCCTTTATTTATTTATTTTCATTTTTATGCTGCCTTTCTCCGAGAAGGGACCCAAGGCAGCTCACAAAATTCTGTCTTCTAATGTCATGGCAAAAAACAAGAAAAGGGAGGTAGCAATCTAGCCAACTTAGGCTTACTGGTAATGAAAAGGCTTGACAGAATTTTTTTTTTTAACTGAAGGGTTAAAACAGACTGGCCCAAAGGGGCGGCATTATGCTGCCCTTGAAATAGCGCCACAGCAACCATATGCCGCGACCCAACTCGAGCTTTTTTCCAGCGCAAGATGGACAAAATGCCACTCCTTTTCACGCCAGAAAAAAGGTGGCTTTATTGCCACAGCAGTGCCTTTTCTGCACTCCTGCAGTGTGTGGTGTATGAACACCATGCTGCCTGTAAGCCGCAATGCTGCCCACCATCTGGGCAGGCAGGCTGCTTGATGCCAGCTTCGAGGTGGCGTTAGGGTGTGCATTGTTTGTACGCCATGCCCCCACACCTCTGAGAAGCTGCTGTATTGTGCCGGTCTGTACCGGCCCATAGACACCATTTTGGAGATGTCTCTCTACATCTACCCTCTGAATTACCTATACAGTATATTCACAGTAGCTAAAGATAATCAATAGCTGAATGCATCAGAGAAGGAAGTACTGGGGAGAGAACAAAGAACATAACTATAAGCATAGGAACGAGACAGGGTTGTTTTTACTAATCATAGGAGGGTTGATCTTGAGAATTAAAAAAGATAATCGAACTAAAGGTCTGAAAACTAAAAAACATAATTTTAAAATTAGAGCTTTTGCAGAAGACTTAATAATACTTATTAAACCATTACTAGAAACACTGAAAGAAATTATAGGTTGTAGAATGAACAAAGAAAAATCACTAATTTATACAAAAAAACGTACCCAAAGATGAGGAAAAAAATATAGAGAAAAACTCTGAAATTCAAAAAACTGTAAAATGTTTAGGAATAAATATCTCAAGTAAAAGTATAAATATATTTGAAAAAAAATTACACAAAATTATTGAGGGTGGGAGGATAAAAAAAGATTTGATCAGATGGAACAAAACCATTTTATCACTATTAGGCAGAATGACAGCTGGAAAAATGTCAGTTCTCTTCAAAATAGTATTCCTTTTCCAAATGGTACCAGTTGTAATACCTGTAAAAAAATTTAAGTTATGGAACAAAGACTTATCAAATTTATTTGGAGCAGCAAAAAAACAAGGATCTGTTTTAAAATTTTACAAGATCCAAAAGAAAGGGGAGGTCTAGGAGTCCCTAATTTAAAACTGTACTATGAAGCATGTAGTTTGGTCTGGCTTAGAGATTGGGTGAATTTAAAAGATAACAAATTGCTAGAGTTAGAGGGAGAAGGTCTCAGATTTGGCTGGCATGGGTATTTAGGAAAAGAAAAAGAGAAAAATAACAAAAAAATAACAACCATTGCATTAGAAAAGCACTGTTAAAAGTATGGAAGAAATATAAGGCCAGAATAATAAACAAAATACCATTATGTATATCACCCCAGGAGGCTTTCCAGAGAAGAGAAATGATACAGGAGAAAAATTGGATAAAATACAAATCACTATTAAAAATACGGCAAGGGGAAATTCAGTTAAAATCTCAGGACTAATTAAAAGAGGAAGGATAAATTATAAATTGGTTTCCTTATAGACAACTAAGGGAAAGATACAAAACAGATATAAAACATTGGGTTTTGAAATTGAAGAATCTGAAATAAGCAAAATTATAAATGGGAATACAAAGAAACTTATTGGGAAAATTTATAATGTCTTATTAAAAATTGAAATGGAGGAAGAAGTAGAAAAAGAAGGAAAGGTATTATTAACCTTTATTTATATAGCGCTGTAAATTTACACAGTGCTGTACATACAATCTTAAATTAGACGGATCCCTGCCCTCAGGCTTACAGTCTAAAAGAGACAACACAAAAGGAAGACGGGAAGGTGATGGGAAAGGGGGTGAGGTCCAGTGGTTCTTCTCTCCCTCTGGGGCCAGGACCAAGGCAGATGGACAGGAGGGAGGGCATGGCTTCTTAATACAAAGTTAAAAGGAGGCATCCTGGGGCGGATGGCACAGTCCTGGGAAAGCTTCCCTAAATAATATAGTCTTTTTGAACCTGGTTAGGGAAGTGATGAGGCGTGCATGTGGGGGAAGAAGGTTCCAGGAGTGAGGGGCAGCAAGTGAGAAGGGACGAATCCGGGATGGGGCAGTGGAAATCCTCGGCTGGGACAGGAGACCTAGACTACCAGAACGGAGGGTACGAGAAGGAGTGTGAGGAGAAAGAAGTTCAGACAAGTAAGGAGGGGCCAGTCCGTGGAGGGCTTTGAAAGTCAACAACAAAAGCTTGTACTGGATGCGGAAGGGGAAGGGGAGCCAGTGAAGGGAAGATAAAAGAGGAGAAACATGGTCAAAGCGGCGAGCAGATGTGATAATACGTGCAGCTGAGTTCTGGACAGAGATTAAAGGATGGAGATGAGAGAGAGGAAGCCCTGTCAGAAGGAGGTTACAATAATCTAGTCATGATACCACTAGGGCATGGACCAGAGTCTTGGCGGTGGAGGCTGAGAGGAAAGGACGGATTTTAGCAATGTTGTAAAGAAAGAATCTACAGGTCTTGGCGGTGGCCTGAATCTGGGGAGTAAATGACAGCGAGGAATCAAAAATGAAGCCAAGACTGCGGGCTTGCTGAACCGGCTGAATAGAAATGCCGTCAACAGAAACAGAAAAGGAGTATTGAAGGGTGGGCTTAGGTGGGAAGATGAGAAGCTCTGTCTTAGACATGTTGAGCTTCAAGCGCCGATGCCGCATCCACTGAGAGATGGCAGCCAGACAAGAGGAGACTTGCTGTTCGAGCCCCGGCGAAAGGTCAGGGGTTGAAAGATACAGCTGAGTGTCATCGGCATACAGATGATAGGAGAAGCCAAAAGAACTGATGAGTTTACCAAGGGACAGTGTGTAAAGAGAGAACAGAAGGGGACCTAAGACAGAGCCCTGAGGAACTCCAACAGATAAGGGGACAGAGGAGGAAGTCTGACCACCTGTGACCACGGCAAAGGATCGGTCTGACAAGTAAGATTTGAACCAGTTGAGAACAGAGTCGGAGAACCCGAGGTACAATGGGCAAGAAACATTGGATATCCATTAGAATTAAGTAAATGGGATAATGTGTAGCAAAAAGTAATAAAATACACAGCATCACAGAATTTAAGAGAAAATTATTACAAAATGTACTTCCGGTGGTGCCTAACACAAACCTAAATTTCCAAAATATACACAAATAATAATAATCTGTGCTGGAAGTGTAAAGAAGAAATTGAACCTTTTACCATTCCTTGTGGTCTTGTAAAAAAGTAAAGAAATATTGGACAATGGTGAATGATACAATAAGTGACATACTATAAGTTAAGATACACATGAAACTGGAATTTTACTTATTAAATATGATGGATAAAGAACTGAAGAACAAATTCAGAAAAATACTCTTTTACATGACCACCATGGCACAACTGGCTCTGGCACAAAAATGGAAAAATGACTATATCCCCAAAAGTTAAGGGAAGTTAAGGAAAGCTAAAGAACGTTAAGGGAAGGGAAATTAAGGAGGGAGTCATAAATGTTAAGAGAAGGAGAAAGGATGGTTTGAAGTGGAGTGTTATAGAGTGTAATAGAAAGATAAATAGCTGAAGGCCACCACTGTTAAATACTTCAAATGATAAATTATGATTGTAAAGTAACATAGCCAATGATTGAATAGTAATATAGTTAATGATATGTATGTTTGGGAATGTGTATTTGTATTTGTGATTGGGATTGTATTAATGTTTGATGGTTTTAAAATATTTTTTTAAAAAATACTTAATAAAAAATAAAAAAGAAGGAAGTACTTTTGTGACTTTGCTCCTAAGAAGCAAGTCTCTAAGAAACCCACAGAGAAAATCTGAATTACAAATATTCCTGCTCAGACTATGATATTCCCGCATGGCTGACTATGAAATTGCCAGAAAAATTTAAGTAGCATACCTCACAAAGGGAGACAGACAATTCCCTAGCCTCATATTCTTTACCTGTCATGAATATCTCCAGCAGAGGACTATGCTCACCAGAGAGAACAGCTGAAGGTCTCTAGCATGTTGGAGCAAAATATTCACAAAATATGACATTTCCTTTTTCTTTTAAAACATTTTTGTGGGAACTCTTATTACTGAAAGGGCTAAAGAAGAACGCTGAGTTGGGAGAGCTGGGCCATGGAGTTAGATAAAAGCTACACATATAAATACATACATATGGAGACACAGACACATATAGGCTGTAGGCCAAACTAGGTATGACATTAATCACACAGGTCCAAAACACACTGCAGAAATAATCCAGTTTGAGACTGCTTTAACTGCCCTGGCTTATGCCAGGGAATCCTCAGCATTGTAGTTTATTACGGCACCAGAGCTCTCTGACAGAGAAGGCTAAAGGTTTCACAAAACTATAGTTCCCAGAATTCCCTAGCATTAAGCCAGGCCAGTTAAAGCAGTCTCAAATTGGATTATTTCTGCAGTTGTTTTGGACCATAATTAGCCCAGACATACAAGACTTTTCTTTAACAAATAAAAGGAAGGAAGGGAGTTGGGTTTAAATCTTTCCCATCGCTGAGGTCCCTATCAGAATTGTGCCCCCTGCCCCATGCCTATTTACAGTAAGAGGAAAAGTTAAGCCTCACACACAGGCTTAAATCCAGCTCAGCCTTCTGCCCTGTCTCATTCTTGGTATTTGCTAAAGTAAAGTTTACATACTAGGGTTAACCATGCTATTTTACTGTGACATAAAATCCATCTTTTTTATTAGTCTTACCATTGCATCTTCCAAGAGCAGACATCTGTATTTGTTTAACATAGCCTGGGTCCTTTTCAGAAGCTGTGTGGCTACAGATTCAAATTCATTATCCACTGAAAATACACAGAAAATACATTTAGACTTAATTGTGCAGTTTTATATTTGTATTACTCCTTCCTTTCCTCTCCCCCTCTCCCTCCCTCTTTCTCTCTCTTTCCGTATATTAGATTGTACGCCTTTGATAGGATTCACTATTTCATTTTGTTGGTTTTACTTGTACAGTGTCATGCATGCTGATAGTGCTATATAAATAAATGGTGGTGATGATGGTGGTGGTGGTAGTGGTGATGATGATAAACCTTCATAACTGAAATATGCCTTTCCAATTCCTCCTCCATGCATTTACCTAGCATATGCCATTAATAATAAATAAAATGTAATCCATTTTATTTATAAACTCACAAACACATGTATTTGCAACCATTTGAAAAGAGAGCATTACCTTTTCTTAAATCTTCTTCTGTTGGCAAGGATCCCTGGCACACATGATATGAGAGGAGTCTTTGGACTGCATCATTTAAAGATCTGAACTGACTTTTATCAGGGGTTACAGCATGTGCCTGGTCCTTCTGCAACTGCTGTAGAATGCTAATGGAAAGATTACTATTGTCAGTTGTTTACTATAGGACCATAGATATACAAAAACTTGATAAAAACTGAGGGTAAGGGGGGGGGACTCTTTAAAGTTAAAGTATGAATAAATCAACAACAACAAAAACTCACAAGGCGCCTTTTGTTAGCTGTTTAGCAGCAGGTCTCTTTTGTCCTATTGTATGACCATCCACCTAGGTGCAATATATATCATATTACAATAAGATAGTTTACTTTTATAAAAACAAGTTACAGTTTTGTGTGCATTACCCAGTGGGAATAAAATTCTTGTAAAATATCAATACAAACTATCTGTAAGATACAAGTAGCAGTTTTGTAGTCCCTTGACATGAATGTCTAGTTGTAACTGACTGTAGGAGACAGTGCTCATCTCCATTACCAAGCCAAAGAGCCAGCGTTGTACATAGATAATGCCAGTGGTCATATGGCCAGCACGACTGCACCAAATACTGTACTGTTTCTTTCTCACTGAAGTGGTACCTATTTATCTACTTGCATTCATGCTTTCCAACTGCTAGGTTGGCAGAAGCAGGGATTAGTGACAGGAGCTCACCCCATCATGCAGCACTCAAGCCTTGAACTGCCAACCTTCCAAACTTCCAATCATCAGAATTGGCAGCTTAATGCATACTATATATTGCTAAATATACAAGTCTGACTTATCAAAAGACTACAATTCTATATATGCTTCTCCTTGAGTACATTCATTAATATGCCCCATCTCAGTAGGATAGTTCTACAAGTAAAGAAACACATTATTATGCTGTACACTTTACAGGCTGAACCACACAACACTAAATGTGCCTAGAGCAAGAATGGCAATAGTCCGGATATACGTTAATGCTACATGACACATCACAATGTTGCATTAGTATTGTAGTGACATTCCTCCAATGAACAAGCACAAACCTTACAACAATGAGGTGTGATTATTAGATTCTGCTGAGAAACAAGTAATCAATTGGCTACTTGAAAATTTAAAATGAAATACGATTGTAAACTTTCTCAGTGGAAGACTAATCATGACTGATAATTATTTTTACCTAGAGCAAAAGGGGGCAAACTGTATGTCCCCATCCCCAATATTCTAAAAATTGAATTTAAAAGGCCCCTTGCATCTTTACAAGTCTACTGCATACATTTTGAAGGTTTTCTGCCCTCAGCCTATTTATAGATATAGTGTCCTGCTCTCCAAAAATGCAAGAGGTTTCTTGTTTTGAAAAAAAGGCTTCTGCTGGATCTCAAGAAACAGAGAAGGGGGGAAACAATAAGAAACATGGGCAGTCCCTCAAGATCAAGGGAAAGGTATATGCTGTTCCACCCTTCTGAAAGTTGCCCACTCCTGATATCATAGAATCATAGAGTTGGAAGAGACCACAAGGCAATCCAGTCCAACCCCCTACCATGCAGGAACTCTCAGGGGGATATATTTAATACTAATATTAATATTATATTAATATAAAATTAATTATTAATTTTAATTTCAATTAAAATAATATTAATATTAATATTATATATGATATATATAATAGTATAAAAAGGAAATCACTGGTATACTATTAACCTAGTAGATTTTTCTCTACAATGTAAATGTAGGGGAGGGGGTTGTTTTATACCTGCACATTTGGCTGGGCATGAGATGGCCCTCCTGCTTTTTCTTGATGTGGCAGAGCTGTTCCTACAGACTGTTGTATCGTTTTGCCCCCTGAATCTTGTCCTGTAAGCACATGCGTTATGAAAAATTCTCAATGAAAGCAAAATAGAACAAAATTCTAAACATAATGTGGGATCTTCTGCCTAAACAGTTCAATTAATGATTTAAAAATATTTGCCTTTAATCATAGATGTGTATTGAGGAGTACATTTATATAACAGTTGTATGCCATATAATACACTGCATTGTACAACAAGCAGTTGTTATAGATAGACATTTGCAATAACAAATGGACTGAATGTACAAATATTTATAAACTAATGAGATAATCCGTACTATGCGTCTATGAGACAGAAGCAGACATCTAAGCATGTTGTCATTCAGTGGAACCTAAGACCACCTAATAATGCAATCCTCTTGTCTCACAGAACAAGTCAGTAGCCTCAGAACAGAACAGATCTCTCCCACCCCCATCAAGAGTGAAGATCTCACATTAGAAGTGGAGATATAACCTTGAAATTTGCTTCCACTCCTCTTAGAAAACTCTGCAGCACTTACACCTAACAGGGATGTGCAGTTTCCACAGACTGAGAGGCTGCGTTAGTCACATAGGCCTGATACAGATGGGCAAAATAAGGCGCCATTAGGGTTCTTTTGGTCGCCTTTAGGATTAGGGAGGGCGCAGTGTTCGCACCCTCCCTAACCCTAAAATGTATGGACACCGCCATTTTAAAATGGCAGTGTCCATACAGACACATCATGATAGTGTCATGGCACGCACAGCGTTTAAACAACACTGTGCATGCCTGACATCATGGCGCCACGAGAGGGCGCCAAGGGCGCCCTTTCCGCAGCGCCAAAAGGAGCTCTGAAACGGAGCTGCAGCAGCCCCTTTCTCCCCTCGAAACCACCGGGGAGATCAGGTTGCAGTGGGCGCCCAGGGTGCCCGCTGCACCCTGCTTTTAGGCCACAGGGAAGCAGGAGTTTGCTGCTTCCCCGCAGCCTTCAGAAGTGGGAGGATGGGGCCTCTGGGGCTGCCGGTGAGGCAGCCCTGGCTCCATCTCGCCGCTTAAAGGGGTGGCTGCAGACCGCCCCTTTTGGGCAGTCTGTACCACCCCATAGAATTTCTGGGGCCAAAACTCTGTACAGCACCAAAGAAAAGTGTTACCACTCAAACCCAGTGATTCTCCTGAAGGATGTGGAAACACAGAATTCACAGTATTGTTTAATAGGCAATTGGTAACTTAGCTGGTGAGATAGTGTTTCCTTATCCTTTTTGGTCCTACAAAAACATTCCATCAATTCTAGAAAAAAAACACATCCCTGTATTTCTACCATTGACCATTACATCTTTTCTTTAATGTTTGAAGGACCTTTATGTGTCTGAAAATATATGGTAAACACATTATGAGATTCTCCTCCAATTTTGTCTCCCATGTCAAGTTAGGTACTCTTCAGGAATCCAATCATGTTTTAAGGTAAACATCTTTGAAGATCATGCATGCATGCACATGTCTCTGAGAAATTACTGCTTAAGTAATTTTAGGAAACAGTTCCAGAATATACATGCCTTCTCTCTATCATTCTGGAACTACATTTTCATATATATCGCTACATGATGAGTACTCTACAAAATTCATCCATCTCTTTTGACAGTTATATGGGAATCAAATATGTAAAAGAAACATGGAAACCTATAAAGTGTTTGTCACATCATGTATTTTAACCGTATGCAAACTTTATTTCTATACATATATCTAATCTTATAACTATGTGTACATCAAAAAAGCACAACCATAAATATAAGCTTATGAATTTAAACTCTTCAAATAATATTTAAGACAAGAGCACAGGTTTTGTTTTTGTTTTTTGGTTGGAATTTAAGGAGAAATCAATTTCATACTCAAAAGGTTGGGGGAAACTATTTTAAAATTACCTAGAAGACTTGTTAGCTGAGGTTGTCTCAGGCTATCCTGTGATTTTGATGCCGAACCTGAAGAGGCCAAGTTTGTAACTTTTTTTTGAGCCTGTAAAGACAGCACAGATTACCACATTGATATTTAAAGATAAAAGGTAACTAAAAACCAAGGTCCCACATAGAAACATCTTTAAATCTTATTTTATTAGCTTGCATTATTAGCAACATGAATCTTTGCAAGGAGTATTTGAATTCATTTATCAGACCGATTTCCACCCAATGATACAGCTATTTCTATCTTCACTATTACATCATCAGTGAAATTTTATTCAGTTGAAGCCACACGGTGGTGCATATTTGTTTGGAAATAAGCCCACTGAATAAAATAGAGCTTACATGCAATTCAGCAAGTGCAGGACCAGGTTGTAAGACCAGAGTGTAAGACACTCACATATGATGCAAAATTAATCAGGAATTTATCTGACACTTTCCTTTTTAAGTTTCTGTTCTAGCAAATGATATACATGCCACTATATGGTGTTTTGGGTATAGAAAATATGCAGAGATTTGGGTCTCCACCTGGCCTGGGGTCCAAGAAATGGAACCAGTTTCCTACTGTCTTGTAAGCTCTTGATGTGTGCATCCTGATTTTGAATTGTGAAGTAATTAGCTTCTGAAGGCTATTGAAGTCAGGGCTGTAAATGGTTCATTAAATCTATTTATAGCCCCCAAATCCTATTTGAACTGATACACACATCTACAGTGTATAGGACAGTTCAGGCACATTATTCTTAGTTTATTAGATCAAGAAAAAGTTGTACGTATGTGCTTTCATTATGGACTTCAAACCAGTATAAAAAACCAGGAACAGCTGCTAATTCCATATTCTGGTTTGTAATCTAAGATTAAACAAGTTTTCCAAATGGGAAACTATGCTTTAACACACCCTGCAGTATTAATTTTTGCCACACAAGTGAAATAGGAAGAGGGAGAGAAATGCACAGCTGCAACAATTATTTCAGTCCAATAAACCATAGTTTCTTAGACTGTGATTATTACTTCTGAATGACTTATGAATGTTCTCATCGATACTAAACCAATTCCAAGATATTTTCCTGCTGTTGCAACAAATCTTATGATCATAATATGTATACTCATGTATAAATCTAGAAATTTTAGTAAAGAAATTGACCCAAAAACCCAAGTTGGCTTATCTACAGGTAAGTGTTAAGTACAATACTTTCAATTTTTTAAAAAAGGAACCATCTCTTCCTCTTAGTAGAGTGGCAAAAGGCGAGATCTTAGTCTGTCCCAAGAGCACCTAAAAGAAGGGCTGATTCCAACCCCCCTGGCTCCAATGCAACTTCTGACCTTTCTGAATGCTTGGGGGGGGGGCAAAATGGTGTTGGTGGCAGCTCTTTGGTGCTTCCCATCAAAGGAGCACTGACAGGCTTTAAATAAGACTTTGTGTATGTTTGCCAACTTTTCTGGGTTAAAATCAAGCAAAGTTATCATATTAAAATTAAAGGCTGTAATAACAGCTAATGTTTTCACCATTTTCTTTGCTTTGCCTTTTCATTCTTTTGACAAGTGTGTGCGTTTTCTTAGCCTTGCTTGTGTCTGGTCACATCCAGGACACATCACGTAGGCATAATTTACCACAGTTCCTTCCTCATCCATCCAATATTTAGGATGACCACAAACAGTTATGCTTGCCAGAATTTTGTTAATCTCTTTGGCATCATTTTCCTTTTCTTTGTCCTTTACATCCTTTGTAACATGCCCCTAAGTTTTACCCTTGACTTATCCGCAAGTTATATCAAAACCCGTAATTTTGCCCCCAAAGCCTGCTCTCGACTTATACATAAAGTTGACTTACAGTCAGCCCTTTTTATCCACTGATTTTTTATACATGGACTCAAGCATACACAGCTTGAAAATACTCAGTAAAAGCATAAATTCCAAATAGCAAACCTTGATTTTCCATTTTATATAAGATACACAATTTTAATATGCCATTGGATTGAATAGGACTTGAGCATCCATGGATTTTGTTATCCACGGAGGGTCCTGGAACCAAACCCCAGCGTATAACAAGGGCCCACTGTATGGTAATTACCGTGTTACCTTGGTATCTGTGGCCATTTGGTTCCAGGAACCCCATGGATACCAAAATCCATGGATATTCAAGTCCCATTAAATACACTGGCACAATAAAATGGTGTCCCTTATATAAAATGGTAAAAACAAGGTTTTTTGGAATTTAATTTTTTTTAAATATTTTCAAGCCATGTATAGTTGAATCTGTGAACAAAGAATCCATGGATACTGAGGGCCAACTGTAATACAAAGTATCTCTTCATTTTAGGTCTGATGACCAACAAGCTCTGTCAATCCTAAATTCTTCTGGAGTTTTAATGGTACACTCAACAAATAATAGAAACATGAATGACATTTCATCATTTTTCTCTCCCTCAAAACTGATCTGGATAACTAAAAACGCTACTGTCCATCTTCAGCTATTTTTGTGTAAATGTCTTCCCAAGCCTCAACTTGCAAATTACAATGAAAGACATTTAGTTATCACCTACAATGGCCATATTGAGATGTTACATTAACCCAAAGGTAGGGAACTCATGGCCCTCTGGAATTATTGGGACTACAATGCCCATAGTCACTCACCATTTGCTTTATTGGCTAAGTTAATGAGAATTGCAGCTCAGCAATATCTGGAGAACCACATTCCTTCTTCTGCACTAAACTATATTTTAATGATAGTTTGATATGACAAGCTGAAAACGAGATTTGCAGTTGTGCATTCTTCCTTTCTCTCTCTTCCTAAATGCAGCTACAGGAAAGATACTGGAATTTTTTTTCTTCCGTTTTTAACAGCAATTTATGTTATATCCAAACCTTACAATATGTTTGATCTTAATGATGACAAATTAAACCAGTTTGAAGTTGGTTTCTTCCAAATGCCCATAATTAAGAGTAACCACAGTTTTTTAAGTCCAGACAAGACAGTCAATTGCAAATAATGTAAAAGAAATGAGCAAAATTTTGCAAATCTCCTTGTGATTGCACTAGAAGAGAAAGGGAAAGTGTACATACTTGCATCTCACTCCAGAATAAGTCTTGTTCTACTGAGTTTTAAATGAATTAACATCTAAACCTTATGGAATCACTTTTAGCAAATACAAGCTTTTTTGAATTCATACAAATAATCATTCCAGCCTAGAAAAACTCATGTTAACATGAAATCTACAATTTTTTTGTGAAGCAGGGCACCTAAAAAAACAATAAAAAAATCATACAAAATATTTTGAAGTTAGAAGATCAGATCACACAATAGCCAACCAAGCTTCTTAAAATGTTTTCTTAAAACACAGTGATTAAAACCTTTTAAGCATGCATGAATGCGTACCTGGGCAAAGGAAAACTGTGGTTGGGTTGCTGATGTGTGACTAAAGGTGTTGACAGACTTGGAAGAAGAAACTGGAAGACGATGTGATACACTGACTGCCAACTGCATTCTATTTTGCTGTGTAAGTTGATCACCAGCAAAATTTCCCCCTGAAGCAACAGTCTGGGCTGAGGGCCCAATGCTGGGATGTGCTGTGGCAGAAGAACTCACAGCAGGAAACCGGCTGCTTGAACTGGCCGACTGTCCAGGAGACATGGTGGTAAAGCTCGTTCTACTTTGGGAAATGTTTCCTTGGCTAGGGGATAAATGTAACACACCAGGAGATGCCTGCTGTAGTGGAACCTGGCCACTAACAATTTGAGAAGTCCCATGGTTTACTATAACTTGACTTCCAGGTGCTGAAAATGTCTGACCAGAAACTAGCTGGACAGCATTCTGATTATTCAGCATCTGTCCTGAATATGACTGGTTAGTTCTTAGCATATTTGTAGAGTTCCTGTTTATCATAACATGATCAGTGGACACTTGACTAGAAACATGTTGGGAAGGCTGATTTTGAAGAAGCTGTCCATTTATAGTCTGGACATGGTGAACTGAATTAGGATTTACTGACAGACTTGTGGGTATAAGAAACTGATTCTGAGGTCCATGAGACTGTCCCATTGGAGAATGGATAACAATACTACCACTGGCATTGCTTACTGCTTGGGGAGTAACTGATTTCCTTGTGTTTTGTTGACTAACAATATTAACAGACATATGTGGACCAACAACTGAATTCTGAGGTGAGTTTGATGAAGCAAAAGGAATCCCTTGCTGCACATGATGCTGCTGGATTCCCAAGCTATTCACATTGTAAGTGGTTTGCTGACCCATCTGAATAGGCTTTGGTTGAATATTGATAGGAACTTTGTTAGAATTTGGAGCAAGGCCCCTCTGTATAATGATGTTATGCACAGGCAAAGATGTTTGAAAATTTGTACTATTAAATGGAACAGTTACAGGTTGTGCTACTGGACTTGAGTTTGAGTTGCCAAACAATGTGTTACCATTAGGAGTTTGTCTGTGAACCAAGAGTCCACCACTCATGTTTGCAGATGCTTGCTGCCCACTACCCTTCAATATAATATGAGATCCGTCAAGATTATTGATGGTCATCATGGAAGGTTGATTACTAAATGAACCAATTAGCTGTATCTGTCCAGAACCACCAATCTGACTACTATTTGACAAATGCTGGCTGGGAACACTGATCCCCACATGTTGCATAAAGCCATGGTGCACACCAACTGTATTGCTTGTGAAAGATGCTCCAACGGGTTGCTGAACCACTTGAGTAACTCCTATAGGTTGCAGCGTCTGACCTGAGTAATTAGAAACATTAGAAGCCTGAGTAAAAGATGCTGATGAGGAAGGATGAAGCTGAGTTTGTGCAAACTGTTGGTTGGAGCCTATGTTGGCATCCAGATAAGCCTCTTCTGCCAAAGTCTGTTCAGTAATATTAGCTTCCTGTAGAGATTTCTGGAGGATATCAAATGGCTGATCTTCACTGAGATCAGGTAATGGAGAAGATTCAAGTTCATCATCAAGAAACTGAAGGCTACTTGGCAACTGTAGTCCATCACTAGGCCCCTCTCCAAGCTGACCACTCACACCTTTGATTGATGACTTAGGGTCAGAGCTCTGAAAAAAAAATGGTAAAGATCAAATCAATTTGTTTGAAATTGTGTTGTATATAGGTTGTTTCATATTATGTTT
Organism: Urosaurus nigricauda; assembly: GCA_034509955.1. Lineage (NCBI taxonomy): Eukaryota > Metazoa > Chordata > Lepidosauria > Squamata > Phrynosomatidae > Urosaurus > Urosaurus nigricauda. The sequence continues at coordinate 349,157,760 of JAOEGL010000001.1, read as the reverse complement.
TTTCCTCTCTCTCCTTCAAACATTCCTCAAAAATGCCATGCTAGCACAGCCAATACTAAACATGACAAGCATACAGCAAGATGCAAGACGCTGGCATTTTTGAAGAAGGTATGGAAATGAAATTAAGTAAAATACTTACCTCCGTTCAAATGATATCTTTCCTTGGACATTTTGTAAATAATATATGAACAATAAAATGTTAAATTTTGTTGTAATTTAAGTCTTGAATTTTAGTATAAAATCTTATCATTCCATTTGTCAGGACCCCACTCATATACATGTAGTTTAGCTTATCTGACTAGCTGAAACAAAACAGATGACCAGAGGGTGGAATGTTAATGATCCCATCACCAAATACTGGAACTACCAGCCTGGATCACAAAATGGGGATGTGGCTGATACACCAAAAAGGCAGAATTCTTTAATTACACTAAAGTCAGATTATCAGAGTTCCTAGGGTATCAAGAGCATCATTTCAGCCAAGTTCCTCTTCTGTTTCTATGAGAGAGCTATTAGACACTTAAGAAATACACTCTACCCATACATACCAAGGGCACCTGAAGAACCACTGCTCCTAGATGTTTCCCATGCACATAATATAATCCATTTACATACCTAGTTTGTAGAGCCCACAGGACTAAAACATGGGAGACCAACTTCCTATTGTAACCCCATCATCTGGTATACAGTATTAGTTATTTGTTGTGAATATGTCTGGGGAACAAGTATTTATCTTTCAGATTAAATGGGAGCTCCTTAGATCACTAGACCTGATTTCTGTATCCAAAATATTCTATCTCATGCTTCACACGTGTAAATGACCAAGAATTGCACTCAGAAATATTAAGGATACAGTGGACCCCTTGTATCCGATGAGGCTTGGTTCCAGGTCAACCCATGGATACCAAAATCCATAGTAAAATGGTGTTCCTTATATAAAATGGCAGTTGAATCTGTGGATACAGAGGACTGACTGCACTAGCCTACTGGAAATCACTGTTTAAAAGTTACATGTACACACCAAAACAGACTTAAAAGATAATCAGATCTTATATCTATTCTATTCAAGTACAAACAGTACCAAAATAACATGCCAGAACTACAAACCCAAAATAAAATTCAAAATAAAATTCAACATACTTACACTAGCATTGGCAAAAATGGAATTTGAGTTGGCTGCAGAGTATCCTGCATTAGTCAAGTCTTCGTTATTCTGTTACAGCACAAAGAAAATAACATTAATTAATAGTAGTAGTACAGCTATTAAAATTAGATCTACATTTAATACATCAGAATATGACTTACAGATTTACTGCCTGCTCCATGGAGGAAATAATTCAGTGCCTGTGTATCTCTTTAAAAAACACAAACAAGGAAGATGAGTGATATACAACTCTAAAATGCTTGCGATTGTTTTCATATTCTACCCTCCCCCCCCCCAAAAAAAAGCTGACACAAACATCTGAAGTCACTTTAAATTATACAATTTGAAAAATGAGACTGTGCTCCCCAAATATCTAATCTTTAGTACTCAACTAGAAGCAGAAACCTGAATTATTTTCAACAAGCAACAGAATAAATCAAATTAACTATATTATAATACTATTTAACTATCAATTACTCCGTTAATGCTTTTAAAAAGAGCTCTCATCTTATTATTATCATGGTTATTTATGTCTGTTCCAGGAATAACTGTGTGCAGGAGCAGCTTCTAGACAGCCAGGTCTAGTGGCTTCAGTGTTAGACTTGGACTCTTGAGAGTCCAGGATATAAATCCCCACTTGGCCATGGAAACTCACCTTGGGCAAGTCCCACCTTATCAGCTTCAGAGGAGAGCAATAGCCTCCTTTGAAAAATCTTGCCAAGAAAACCCCATAATACGATAGGGTTGTAAATCAAAAACAATTTGAAAGCACATACGGTAACAACAGCAGCAGCAACAACCAGCTCTAGATTTTTATATTTTGTTTTATTTTATTTGCACTGTTGGCCAGAGACCTCTAAGAAATAGACCTCAGTTCAAGAATCAAGGAAGATTAGAAGGTACTTGCCATTACATATTTAATTTTTAAAAGCTTATTTTCTGACTAATGTTCACATAGCGTCTGAATGTTTTCTGTCTTCTCCTCAAAGGAGATTTTTTTTGAGACATCAAAACTAGTGTTTTCAACACAGCTCTTCTGTGTTTTTCTCTGTTGCCATGCCATTTCATAACTTCCATAGAAACTGTATCTCATAGATTCTATGTAGCCTGCTTGCTTAGTTGTTTGTTTATTTGTTTACATTTGTCCTATATTGTCCAATTGGCAATAATCTCATGGCAGATTACAGAGAATAACAGCTGAGAAACAGTATGGACTCACTACTGTCATGTCTAATAGTTAACACTTGAATCATGTGGAACTCATTTCTTACCATATTGGGAAGCTGAAATGGAGGTGACTAACTCTTTTCTAGAGGCTAAGATAGTGAGTATCAAGATGGTGAAGGCCCAGCTTTCTCTGCTGTTCAACTCTGAAACTTCCTGTACTCCCAAAAGAAATTAGGCTGGCCCCATCATTTTCAACTTCCAGAGGGCAGCTAGGACTGTATCACTTCACACAGCCTTCCTTTTTTAAAATGAAGTGTAGTTGCTCTGGCTGCTTTATCTGTCTTGTGTTTTTCAGCTATTTAAATAAATTGTTCTTAAAATGTTCATTTACATTTAATGTTCTAAATATTTTAAGTTGTTGTACATAGGCTTAGAGATGAAAAACAAATGCTTCAATTAAACTAATTAAGTCCTCTTTGACACCAGAAAATATTTTTCTGGGATGTAACTTTTCATTTGCTATGATTGATTTTATGACTAAGATCAGCAGCCATTATGCCAATACTCACACATCATCTCACTAAGAATAACATCAATCATCTTTTGCCTTGTGTAGAGCATTCCTATTTGTTGTTATTGTATGCCTACAAATTATTGTATGTCTACAAATTATTTAAAGCTATTTATTTCTTTATATATATGTCACTCCCAGGATGTGACCCAAGGCAACCATAACAAACTAAAAATATTTACAAAAAGTTTTAAAACCAATTTAAAATTACTATATTAAAACACTACAAAACTGATTAAAAATCATACAAAGTTAAAACAGATAAAACATACAATACTAATAACCCTCCCTGCTTAAAGATTATACACAAACACACACACACACAATTATAGACACACACACACACACAAAAATATACATTAATACTTTGACAGTTCCAATTCTAGCCATGAGGTTTTCCTCAACACCACATTATTACGTGCCACCCTTTTACTTGGAAAATGAAAGCAACTAATAGTTCAAAAACATCTGTAGAGATTATGATTCTTATCCCTCATCTAGGACAAGGATACTTAAGGCCAACCTTCACCGCCTTCAGAACTTGCTCTACAACATCAGAACCTAATGAATAAAAGATCCCATGAATATACTTTTGTTTTGTTAATTTAAAACTTGGCAGTGGGTCATGGAAATTCTGGAAAAAAAATTTAAAGGAGCATCACATGATATGGACATCTCTGCTTTAAGACATATCTCAGAACCTTTTCAATTATGATGACAATTCTATGGAATGGCCTTTCAGTGGGACTCTCTCTGCCTGACCATCTCATTGTTTACCTTTCTGTATCGGGACAAAAGTCTTTAATTCATCAAGGCCATTCACTAAATGAACTATTATTGTATTTGGGACAATACACATATTCAACAAGACCCAGGATAACTGTTTCTCAGTGCCCTCCCCCAAAGGAAAAGGCACCTACCTGGACCTCCTGGGTTCTTGGGGTTCTCTGGAGGTCTGGGAGCCACTTGCCCTCATCTTTCTCCAGCTACTAATTAGGTATAAGTTGATTAAAAGCAGGGGATCACTGCAGAACACCTCCATCTGCAGTGACTGCTACTAATAAATGTTATTTTTTCCAGATGCTGCGCATCACCAACAGGACCCATTATCTTTTAGACAATATTCATTATTATGCCTTTCATTATGATAACATATAGTGTAGATGGTATACTGAATGCTGGCATTGGCAATTTATATTGAAAAAGTGGGTTATGGAAGTGAATGAATTGCTGACTAAATAAATATGAGAATTTCATCTTATTTATAGGAGAGTCACAACATAACATATATCACTATATAAATCCTAAACATACTGTAGTAATTCAACATAAACTGTAAACCTAATAGTTTAATGGAATTTATTCCTAAGTGGGTATGCATCAGCTTACATTTTGTAACAATCACAAGTTGATTCCACATTTGTGCTTAGAAGTGTTTTACCATTTTCCATCACTTCTTCCTTCCTTCCACTGCTCTGTGCTCCCTAAAAGCAGCTTTGGAAGGCTGGGAATCACTCTCAAACAGTAAGGAAGGTAATATCAGATGTTGGGGGACAGAAGGTAAAACTGGCAAAAATCAGCATACACATACCCACTCCCTTTATCAAGCAGGGTGTTTCCACTAGATTATGTTTCCACTGAAAACAGTGGGACCTCTTATGTTCCCAGGGGGACAAATTCAGATCCAATTCTATCCATCTGGCAAGCAGCCCTTTTGCAAAGTGGTTTTGCATATTTTCTTTTTACAAATTTCTAACAGCTAAAAAAAAACTTACCCAATAAGATCAAAGAGACAGGACTCATCATCATCATCATCCATGACAACTAAAAGAAAAGGAAAACACTCATATTGTACTGTTAAAAAGATTTCATATTTCCTTCCAAAAATTAGGCAGCAAAACAGATTGCTTTGTATTATTCATCATCATGTTAAATATCTGAATAATAAACATGGGATATGTTTATATAACATTAGTAAATTTACTATGAACTATGAAAGCTGGAATTCTAAACACACCAGCAAATAAGATTTTTTTTATTCACTTGGCCTTCTGAGAAAATATGCTGAGGATCATGGTTACATAATACAGACAACAATATAGTTTCACAATAATATGTGTATCATTATCACAAAAATCTTTATGACTCTCCATGATAGTCAAGTGTTATTATCCCTAATGATGGGAATCTGTGGCATGCTGGAAACCAACTACTGATGATTGAGGTGACCCTTGAACAATTCTCAGTTCACACTTTAAATATGTATGCTGTACACCAGTTCTTACTCTTTATGATTTTGGTATTTATCTTACTTAATAAATTATATAATTTAATAGATTGAGACAATTCAGAGGATCAAAGAAGTGCTCCCTGAAGTCTTCAAGGCTTGCTTTGTCCTAAAGATGAAATATATGGGTGAAATTTTAGTACAATTTTCAGTGTAGAAAACACTGCATTATATCAGGTGAAAATGAGAGTTAATGCAGGTTGAGTCTCCCTTATCCAAAATGTTTGAGGCCCAAAGTGTTTTGGGTTTTTTCAATTTTTAAAAAATATCTGTATATACATAATGAGATATATGGGAGATGGGGCCCAAGTCTAAACATGAAATTCATTTGTTTCATATATACCTTATACACATAGCATGAAGGTAATTTTATACACAATATTTTAAATAATCAAATTGTGCATGAAACAAAATTTCTATACATAGAATCACAGATTCGTAGAATTGGAAGAGCCCACAAGGGGCATCCAGTCCAACCCCCTGCCATGCAGGAACTCTCCATCAAAGCATCCCCAACAGATGGTCATCCAGCCTCTACTTAAAGACTTCCAAGTAAGGAGACTCCACCACTCCCCGAGGGAGTGTGTTGCACTTTTGAACAGCCCTTACAGTCAGGAAGTTCCTCCTAATGTTGAGCTGGAATCTCTTTTCCTGTAACTTACATCCATTGTTCCATGTTCTAGTCTCTGAAGCAGCAGAAAACAAGCTTGCTCCCTCCTCAATGTGACAAACCTTCAAGTATTTAAACAGAGCTATTGTATCACCTCTTAACCTTCTCTTCTCCAGGCTAAACATCCCCAGCTCCCTAAGGTGTTCCTCATAGGGCATGGTTTCCAGACCCTTCATCACTTTAGTTGCCCTCCTTTGGATACCCTCCAGTTTCTCAATGTCCTTTGTGAATTGTGGTGCCCAGAACTGTACACAATATTCCAGGTGGGGCATGACCAAAGCAGAATACAGTGGCACTATTACTTCCCTTGATCTAGAACTATACTTTTATTGATGCAGCCTAAAATCGCATTGACACTGAAAGAACTGTCTCAGCACTTTCCCCGCGAAAAAAAGATTTTGGATTTTGGAGTATCTGAGGTTTCAGAATTCTGGATAAGGCAGACTCAACTTGTAACACCTGCATTGTTAGCTAACTCTCAAAAGTCCTTGTACCAAGAATAGCTTATTTCATAATAGGACACACAGTGTTGTATACGACTTGAGTATGGGCACTGTATATAATTATACTTTGCATGTAGGTACACATATATTGTACATTAATCCTGCAAATTACATATGAGACTACAGGTATGTGCAGTGAAAATAATGTAGTGTAATTGATTGAGATTCATCTAAATGACCCTTCTAGAGTCCTTTATTATCACTTACAAGTCCTCTGACTGCAAAGAGATCAGGATCCCTTCCAACTATGTAACTTTTCATACCAAAGATTCACCATGAAAAGCTATCATTCCACATAGCTAGCTGCCACACCCCAAATAACCTATTATTGCTGGTAAAGTTATGTTGATGTACTTCAGCAGAAACTGGAATGGCCCAAAAAGGCAAAAGTGATGGGAGAAATTATCTTTTCCCCCCTCCTCTAAGGATAAAATATAACAATCAAAGGCACACTAAGGCCCCATTCATACTAGCCCATATGCCCTGGTTAGATCCGGATGAGATCGTGCATGCCATTACCGAATCCCTCCGGAAAGAAGTTCATACTACCTTTTGCCCCCATCAATGCTTCCCAGTGCATTTTACCCCAACAAAGTTCATACACACAAAAGTAAAGATTAAAGATGGATCCTCTTGGTTGTCAATCAAATGATGTCATGGTGACATCTGATGCAGCCATTGGCTGCACAAGCTGCTTGGTTTTTATATATATATATACATTTATATATTTGACAGATTATGCGCATGGAGTGGTGCAGCTTGTGGGGATCCTTTCCCCACCTCCCCCTCCTCCTCCTCCATTTTTATCAGCACCCGGTGCTTCATCAGGCACTGTTGTATTTTTTTTAGTTATTTATTTATTATTATTAATTATTTTATTTTAATTTATTCTAATTATTATTTATTTCATTTCATTTATTTTTTATTTCATTTCATTTATTATTACTATTATTATTGTATTTTATTGTATTTTATTATTATTATTATTATTATTGTATTTAATTTTATTTATTATTATTTTTATTGTATTTTTTTCAATTTGACAGCTCATGGGCATTTTACAGGAGGCTCTTTAAACAGGGTTAGCCTTTCCATTCGGAGGCCCATTCATTTAAACTGGAGGGGAAACCCCCAATCCATATATGGATAGTTTCCCTCCAGTTTGTAAATCCCCATTCATAAACTCACTGGGGCTTATGAATGAGGATTTTCAAACTGGAGGGAAACTATCCATATATGGATTGGGGGTTTCCCCTTGGGCCTCCAAATAGAAAGGCAAGCTCCAGTTTAAAGGGCCTCCTGTAGAATGTGCATGAGCTGACAAATTTAAAAAATACAATAAAAATAATAATAAAAAATACAATAAAAATAATAATAAAATACTATAAAATACAATAATAATAAATGAAATGAAATGAAATAAATAATAAAGAGAATAAATTGAAATAAAATAAATTATAAAATAAAATAAATATAAAATAAAAAATATTTTAAAAATGCAGGAGTGCCCGATTTTGCTGGGAGAGGAGGCATGTTCCGCCCCCTGGCCTTTTCCCCTCCCCTGAACTTGACCCGATCACGATCGGAGTCAAGTTCACATTCCCTGTGAACCGTTTTTTCCCAAAAGAAACGGTAAATATACCGCTTTGGGAGAAACCGGGTTTAGGGGGATTTGCCCTGCTAAGCGTGTGCAAGATCCGGATTCCATAGTGTTAAATTCATTTTCAGTATGTACTTCTCAAGTAGGAAGCAGGAAGACACTGTGATGGAAGCGGGACAAAATAGACTCTCCGTCTGCAGAAAATCCTTATGGTCAGTGATTTATTCTAGCTGGGGGACAATGCTCTGGCAGAGAGTTACCACTGTAGATCCTCATTGTATCCCTAGTACACTATGTGTATAAATGAACTTTATATTGCTGAAAAACTGTAAGCCTCCATTGACCTGCTTCTAATGAAAGTAAGCGTATTATTATTAAGCGTATGGAACTGCTAAAATGTCTTACCACACAGAGATTGGATGCAATATGTAACTATATTATGCTGAGTATAGTGATTTGAGTGTGAAAATTCAGTAGCACACTGAATTACACTCATATCTGCTGCCTAACCTTCCACTATGCTCGTATATTCCATATAGTGGCACAATAAACCTAGTGTCTCATCTCTGGATTGCACCCTGAAGAGAGTGATGTGAAAAGACACCTGGAGCAAACTGGGCCGACCTTTTTCCTCACATTATTAGTGCCATCAATAATGAGATATTTCTGTCAGATGTGCTACCACCGAGAAATGGATGCAGAGTACTCAGTGGTGTTTTTCTCTATGTGCCCTTTATATCTGGGCAGAGAATCTTTGGCACCCCCTCCATTTGCCCAATAGTTGAACACCTTGGTCTTCTAAAATGAAATTCAATTCCAATTCATGATTTTGGACTGTGTGATATATCCCAGTTATACACAACACTGTGTACAGAAATAGAGCAATGCTATATAGGTATGTGTTGTCAGTTTCACAAATGAAGACAAACTACCATTTGTATCTAATGGCCAAATCTAAGTCTGACATTGCAGATGGACACCTGAGTCAGATACTTGTAAATCTAATTGTAGCAGAAGGAATTTACTGGTCCAGGTTTCCTTGTTCTCTTCTGTCAATACTACATTTGGTTAGTTCTGTTTCTTGGGTCTGGATTACTAAACTTTACAAGTCATTCCTGGAAAGTTTCCAGATGAGTCTTTTATTTTGTTACTGGACAGCCTCATTCAAAGGATGTTAAAGAAAATCAAGTGACAACTTTGTTTGCTTTTCAAAAAAAAAACTTCCAGGGGGAGTGATACATCTGTTGCAGCAAGAACAAAGTAGTCTGGAATCATAAAGACTAACAAAGGTATAAATAGCATGAACTCTATGAAGTGGGCTATAATCCACGAGATCTTAGGCTACAATAAATATGTTGGTTTTTAAGGTGTCACAATACACTTCATTGTTTTCCATTTGTAGCCCTTGATTTGTTTCTACTTTTGTCTACATTTTTTCTTAGCACCGAAAATCCATCAAAAAGAGACAGAAAAATTGTCCAATGTCTTTTGATCTGGATTAGCTCAGAATCAGGAATTTTCCCTGTGACTTTTTTTTTCTCACCACTGATAGAAAATGGTACACCTGGTAGATTTTTTTTTCTGAGTACTTCTCTTTAAGGTACAAAAAGTTTTTAAACCTTAAATATGGCAGTACACCTCCTTGACACTGTGGTCACAGTTCTCCAGCTCCCAAAGGTCTCTTCTTTTTTTTCTGATTCAATTTGTGTGCTTTTAACAGTATTCCACTATGAATATAAATAGATGCTTCTCTGGTAATACTTTTACTTGTTTTAAGATTTTTGTGGTAGATTGATCTTAGAGGTGCAAGTGTACCAGAAAAAATGTGCTAATACCACATTCCTACTCATAGGCTTATAGATCCTCCAGTTCCTACATCTAAGAAAGAGGAGTGACACTTTGTTTCATAGTGGTTCTTATGATTTTAACTTTAACGACTACAGGCTGAGTCTGCTTTTCCGAAATATTCCAAAACCCAAAACTTGTTTAATATGGTAGGTTAATGAGATAGTGAAACCTTTCTTTTTCAATGGTTCAGTGTACACAAACTGTTTCATGAACAAAACTATTTAAAACATGGTATAAAATTACCTTCAAGCTATGTGTGTAAGAAACATAAATTAATTTTGTTTAGATTAGGGTCCCATATCCAAGATATCTCATTATGTTCATGTATGCCAATGATTCCCAAACTTTGACCCTCCAGATGTTTTGAACCTTAGCTCCCAGAAGTCCTGGCTGTTCACCAAGTTGTCTGGGGCATCTGGGAGCTGAAATCTCAAACATCTGGAGGACCAAAGTTTGGGAATCAATGATCTTTGCAAATAAAAGTACAGTGGGCCCTTGGTATCCACTGAGCAGACATGGATATCAAAATCCGTCAATGTTCAAGTCTCATTAAATACAATGGTGTAAGATGGTGTCCCTTACATCAAATGGCAAAATCAAGGTTTGCTTTTGGAATATATATATATATTCAAGGTGTGGACGGTTGAATACATGGATTAAAAAATCCATGGATATGGAGGGCCAACAGTATTCTGAAATCCAACACTTGTGGTCCCACGCATTTTAGGTATGGGAGACTCAGCCTGTACAGTGTTCCCCCGGGTTACAAAGGTAATCCGTTCCGGGATTACCTTCGTAACCTGGAAGCTTTCGTTTCCCGGGGACCGCTATTCGCAATGGACTGCGCGGCCGATTTAAAGGGGTCGCACGGGTTTTTTTTTCAGATCCCGGGGGATCTTTCGGATCCTGGGGGATACAGTAGCGGTCCCGCCGGTTTCGGATCCCGGGGTTTTCGTAACCCGGGGGATTTGTAAGCCGGGGGACCACTGTATTGGAATTTCACAGAAGCAGCTTTTCTCAGTATTTTTTTAGGGGGAACCTGACATTTTGTTGCCACTATTTTGTTGTCAGGAAAGTGAGAACTGGGACAGGGAGGAGCCATGGTGACCCTATTTTGATACAAAATTTGCTCCAAGAATGAAGGTTGATTCTCTTTAACTAGAAGAGTTCATTAGTTGCACCTTTGCCTCGTTCTTTTTTGAAATCCATTCTCCTCACATACTTGTTATTGTCTGCAACATTCAATATGGTTTCCATATTTTGATACCCAGCACTTGTTTCCTTCCCATCTGAATTCCCACCAATATGAAACTTCTGGTGTTCCTAGCTCCTGTATAAGGTTTTTCAATGCACACCACTTAAGGGTTCCTTATTGCCTTCTTTAGCCTTCTTTCGCTTTTCTGGTCATATGTTCACATAATGGATACCTATTCATAGTTATTGTTTGATTTGAAACAGCAAATAAAAACGAAGTACACGTTCCTTTAGATCAGTTTCAAATAAGATAATATTTGATGTCATTTATAATCTATTTGCAAAATTATATAAACAAAACTATTTAAATTAAATTAAATTTAAATTTTTATATAATAAAAATTAAAATATAATAAAAATTATATAAAAAGTCAATGCAAGATGTGATCAACGTAAAGGTAGTCAGTACCTATTAATGCTGAAAAATGAGTAAGCATTAGGAAACACTTTCAGCCAAATCTGTCTTCCCATGGTTATGGAAGAATCCACACAACAGTCTTATTTCTCATGGTTGGATTGTGACCTGAGTTAAAGGTGCATATCACTACAGTGTCAGTGAGGCACCTCATCCTGCTTAGACCATGGGTCAGCAGTACTATTTTCCTTGTCTTCCTGAATGCAAATACACAGGCAATGAAGTGTCAGCACACAAGGCCATTATGGGGATTTAAAATCTGTACAGACCTCCCAGATCCCACCTGATTCCCCAGACAAAAACACTTTTCCCAACTGAGAAACAAATATTGTTTCTAGACTGATATTCTTTGCATATATCGAGAGGGCAGGTTGGATGACCTTACTGATCTGGTTAGGTCTCTCATTCCCTGGGCTGCTCTGATGCAACATGTATGTCTACACTCAAAGCTCATGAGCCAAGAAAAGAGAACTTTTTTTCATGCCTTGGAAGAATTTTTCTCCATATTACTGAGTGCTCATGTAGCAACAGCAATAGCATCTACATCTATACTGCTTAAAACAGAACTCTGCACTCTCTAAGCCAGTGGTTCTCAACCTTTCTAATGTCACAACTCTTTAATACAATTCCTCTTGTTGTGGTGACCACCAACCGATGGTTTCGGTTCCTAAGACCATTGGAAAAACGTGTTTTCCAATGTTCTTAGGTGACCCCAAAGGGATCACAACCCACAGACTGAGAACTGCTGCTCTAAGTGGTTAACAATCTATAAATTGTAAGCCACTCTGATAGCCTTTAAGGCTAAAGGGCAGGGTATAAATACAATAAATAAATAAATAAATGACAATTGGCCCCAACAAGATGGGTATTCATTTTACCAACCTATGAAAGGATGGAAGGCTGAGTCAACCTTGGAACTCTGGGATCAAACACACAACATTGTGACTGTAATACTGGCATGTAATCACTGCACCAGCTAAACATGCAATGTAACTCTTTGTAATTTGACAATTGCTTGCATAATGAGAGAAATTCAGAACCATGCTCAAGTATCTAAATGGCCAGTTGCATTACACTCTCTTCTACTCCAAGTTACATAACCTCCAAAAGCTACTCGGTACTCTTATTTTTGACCTTCCATATCTCTTAGAACAGTGTTTCCAAAGTGTCTGATGTGACAGACCAGTAATCTTTTCCCCAGAATGCCAGGAACTGGTACCATATTTGTGCCATATTATTATTGTATTTATTTTGTTTCATGGAAACTTTCTGCAGAGTGGCCAACAGCTCAGTGGCACGCTACTCTACAGACTACCACTTTGAGTAGCATTTCCTCAGAAAACATTAGTGATGGCTAACATGATAGCTCACTCAGTTTAAGTGAGTAATGCACTGCGGCTTGAGTGAGTGAATGGGTGAGAGAGATGTCATCCATTTCCCTAGCTCATTGCTGCTTCCGTTTCCCAACCTGCATGGAAGCCAAGAAAAAATATGGAACATATGACAATTATTTGCGAGGTTATATAAAATACATCTCAATGTGCAGGCAGCTGTCTCTCAATTCCAGGAAATTCATTTTCAGACTCAAAACAGAAAGGAAATGGCATGCACATGGTACATATCAATTAAGCACGGGTTGGATCATGCACGATGTGACTACGTTCAAAGCCAGACAATATAATCACAGTCCCATATGGTGAACCTTCTCTGAAAGGTCATGGCAAAAGAGGAAGTAGAAGATTTTCTGTCACATTTATATTCCAAAGAGTGATTATTTTTTATACTTCTACTGAGCTACTCAAAATGGTAAAGCAGAAAATGAATGATAGGAATGTAGGAATATAATTTAGTCCAATTCAGTTTCTGCCAAATCTTAAATATATGACAGTTTATCTTCAGCAGGGAATGAGGAAGAGTAACCCAATATAAACAGCTCTTGGATGACTGTTTAGATTTTTTTCTAATAATTTAAATGCATGGTTTATTAAAGCTATCTGAGGTTTATCTGAGTAATTCTGAAATTAGAATCTCTATCTAAATTAACTTTTTCAAACCTTAAAATGTTTTGGGTTTTGTGTATTTCCATTGGTTTTCCCATTATGTAGTACTCCAACAAAGCTGTGTCTTTTTTTAAAAAGGCAAACTGTTTTCCTTCTATATTGGAACAATATCAATATGGCTAAATGATACACAAAAGTTATTGAACTGATTTTACATACCACCTGTAATTATATTAAGCATACAGTACTATGACTGAACACTTGAACAAGGAGGATGCAATCCCAGAGATCAAGGGTATACCATTTTAGAAAGTAAAATTAAGCATAAAGGCATCTATAGTTACTAAACTGGAAAAGAGCTGCTAGAATATTTTTGCCAATGAATCTTTCAGAATGGCCCTCCTGTTATATCCCACCTAGACTCTTATAAAGCGGATAGTGATCCCATCTTTCCAAGTCTGTTGTTTTATATGCAACCAGTGAATGGAAGGATGGCTAATAACTCTGATCAAATACATGGTCTGATTTTCTATTTCCAGATGTCTCTATTGTTAGAGGAACCTGCATAGAACTAATCTCAACCCTTAATAGTGTGAGAAGCAGGTACTTAATGGGGATATTCTAACTAAAAAGGAAGAATTTTCAGATGGTAAGAGCTGTTTTGAAAGTGGAACAGACTGCTTTGGCTAGTGGTGGATTCACTTTTACCGGAGTTGTTTGAACAGAAGTGGGATGGCCAAGTGGATTCCTTTGCTAGCAGGGGGTTGAATTAGAAGGCCTCTCTACAACTCTATAATCTATGGTGGAAAATTCACCCTTGAAATTTTAATTTTTATGGAGTAAGATCCACCCTTGAGAATAAACACATTTTAAGTATGCTGCTTAAGTCTTTGGGGGGAAATGTGGGTATTATGAGAAACTAGGCCTGTCTAAACAAAATTTACCTACCAAAATGCTTCCTCACATGAAGTCACAAGTTTTGCCTAGTCAAGACGCCAGTCGGAAAACTACACTGTACAGACCTCCATTGAAGCCATTTGGGGGTTAATTTGCTTCTCATAGCAAGGTGAATGAAGTCAGGAATTTTATTTGGTCCACTGCACAGTGCATTATTTTAAGTTTAGGGCTGCCTATATGCATAACAAACACCCTAAAGGTACCAGATCCCCTCATATTGGAATCTTAAAAGGGTCAGTGGTGGTATTTGGATGGGAGACTGCCAAAAAAAAAAATACTAAGTGATGCAGGCTGTGTTTCAGAGAAAGTAACTGCCAAAACCACCTGTGTATTCCTTGCCTACGAAAAACCCTATGAAATTCATGGGATCACCATAAGTCAACAGGTGAGTTGAAGGCATACACACACACAAATACATACAGGTACACATACTCTCTACCTGAATGCACAATGCAACAAACAATTCCTTTAAGAAAAATTGAGAAGAATAGCATTCTTTAACTATAAATACCTTGCAGCCTTGGGCCTAGAATACTGTATTCCCCCCAAAAGCAGTTTTGGTGTGCCAAGAAAGCTCCTTCCCAGTTGCTCAGATGAAATGGTCGTTACAAAAGAGATCCAGTTAGCATTAACGCCCCCCCCCCAAAAAAATGTACAAGAATATAACTTTGACACAAAGGGTTGTGTTATAAAACATGTTTCATATTTATTTTCTCCATTTTAAAAAAAAAAAACCTACCCTACTGTGTCTGTTCAAAATCCAAGGCATTCTTAACAAGTGCCACCATTTCTGAACTTGGGAGACATATTGAAGTGAAAAAATTATGGTTGAGTTTCAGGAAAATAACTTGCGATTCCCCTCTTTTTCAAGTGAAGCCAGAGGAATATAGACTTAAGGGCAGGCATTTTTACTTCTTAGGGGTTTTTTTAAGCAGTAATCCCTGTACAATGTAATGGTGCTGGTAAAGATGTCCACTACTCCTGACTTTTTTAACCTCACCATTCACATACTTCTAAAAGGACCTTGAAGACTGACCACTATTATATACATTGACCTCTATGAGATTTTAACTCTTTAGAGGTTTCAACACTGTTCTATAGATTGATCTCTCTTTATGAGGTTTCAACTTTTAGAGGTGTCAACACTATTTAGATATAGATTCAACAATAGAGATTGATCTCTTTATGAGGTTAAAACTTTTAGAGGTTTCAACACTATTATATAGATTGATCTCTATGAGATTTCAACTTTTAGAGGCTTTAACACTGTTCTATAGCTTGATCTCTATGAGGTTTCAACTTTTAGAGGTTTCAGCACTATTATACAAATTGATCTCTATGAGATTTCAACTTGTAGAAGTTAATACTATTATACAGATTGCTCTCTATGAGATTTCAACTTTTAGAGGTCTCAACACTATATATAGACTCAACAGCAGACAGACAGAAGGACAGATGGATATAGATCTCTTTTATGAGGTTTCACACAATTATGAGGTTTCACCCATTTGATAAGAGAAAGCTGCAAGGTGGCCAATGAATCCAGTCAATTCATAAACAGGCAAAAGCCATGTCATGGTCACCTTTTATTTATTCCTACCATTTCAAAAGTGCGTTAAGGAAAATTAAAATAGGGAGAAGCAGCATTTAAAGCAAGGCTCTCCATTTTTTTTTAAGAAAAATAATAACTATGTAAAATAAGTCTAACCATTAAATGAAATTCACCCATTTAATAACCCATTCTGGATTAGGGGAGTTTCAACTTTTAAGAGGTTTCAAACACTATTTCATAGGGCTGATGATTGAAAAATAAACTTCCTTCTTTAGAAAATAACGACCACCACACCAGTCTTTGAGGAAAGTTTAGTTTGAGTTTAGGTGGTGGTTATTTCTGACTTAAGTTTTGTGAGAAGGAAAGGTATAATAATCATCCTAAGAGAAGAGGGCGACGCCCCAACTAGGAAGGCTTGGTTGGGAGAGAAAAGTCCACAACATTCTCTCAAAATGGCGGCTGTATTCTAAGTCTCAGATTCAGATCAGAGTGAAGAAGGAGGAGGAAAGAGAAACTGCGCCACAAACCCTGGCTTGGAGCCAGGCGGCGCCATTTTCTCTCCTCTCTCTCTCCCTCAAAAACAAACCTAGAATAGAAGGGCAAGGCTTCTTCTTTTAAAACAGGACACTTAAGACCCACAAAAAAACACCCTTTTGGACTGGATTTGGAAAGGACACATAACTATGCCTCAAATTAGACGAAATTCAAAATATTTTCCTGTTTAAAACAAAGCCACACAAAACCGCCTCAGAAAAAGTGAAAGGCCTCTCATAGACTAGTCAGTGAAAGAGAAGATTATTTCACCCACATTACCTTATATCTTATAAGTTATTCTATACCGACCTTAAGCCAAGTTTGGCCCCTTTTCCCTCACCAAATCCTAGTCCTCGGTTTAAAACAGGAATATTAAATAAAAAGGAGGGAGAAATCCAACGACCCACCTCAAAAAAACGATCCAACCTTTCAGGTTTTTCAATCCATTCTTTCTTTATATAATCCTCTTTCCTCTCTCTCTCCCACATTTCCCCCCTCTTTTTTTTTCCCTTTTCAACCGGCCTGGTTTAATATAATAACCATAATAAATTACCAAAAATATAATAAAATACAAATTTAGTGGGAGACATATCAAAAAGCCAAACCGAAAATAGTCATTACAAGCGTAGGAATATTTATTATTATTATTCCAGTTTTAGAAAAACAAAACATAAAGGACAACCAAATATTTCCACACACACACACACACACACACACCAAAACAAAAAATAATTTAAAAAATACATCCTAGAATTACACAAAACGAATCGCCATTTTAGAGAGAGACACACACCCAAAAATAACAATGTTCATCCATGAATTACACAAAAATTTAAAGAGAGAAAGACACACACACATTAAAAAAAATTGTTTTGTTCCAGAGGAAACTGGAGAGCAAAAAGAAAAGAGGAAATGAGCCCCATCAATAATGAAAACAGATATAACTGAGTGGGGGTTTTTAAAAAATATATACATATATGTATATATAAATAAATTCACCGTCAAAAAGCACAGCCCAGGCTAGAAAGAAGGTGAAAATGAGGACGAGATGAGAAGAAGAAGGAGAAGAGGCTTTTGAAACCATAACCAAATCCAAGGGAGAAGAAGGCGAAAGGAAAAAAGGAAAATCCTTGGCAGCAGCAGAAGCAGCAGCCAGAGGCTGAGGAAGAAGACCATGAAGCTCCTCCATTTTCCCAGAGAAGGAAAAA
This sequence comes from Urosaurus nigricauda, assembly GCA_034509955.1. Classification (NCBI taxonomy): domain Eukaryota; kingdom Metazoa; phylum Chordata; class Lepidosauria; order Squamata; family Phrynosomatidae; genus Urosaurus; species Urosaurus nigricauda. The sequence goes on along the minus strand of JAOEGL010000001.1, from coordinate 349,140,050 downwards.
AAGGGAGGAAAAAAGAAGAAGAAGAAGAAAGAAAGGCTGCTTCTTCTTCTTCTCCTTCTTCTTCTTCTTCTACAGAGACCAGGGAGCTTTAAAAAGCAAAGAAACGAGGAGAGACTAGAGAGAGAAGGGGGGGGGGGAGAAGAAGGAAAAAAAAGAGGGAGGAGATTTGAAAAGATTATTTTTCTTTCTCCCTCTCTCTCTGTCTCTCTCTCTCTTTCTCACACACACACACAATCCCCCCTCTTCCTCCTCACATCACAACCACACACACCCCTCTCACACAGACAGACACACACTCCTCTCTCTCTCAATGGCCACCAAAGGGGGGGGGAGGCCGACCCAAAGCCATATAAAAAACAACACACACACACACAGAGACAGACACACACCACCCAATTTTGAACCCAATCAATGAGTCATTAAAAGAGGTGGTTAATGTTGTTGTTGTTGTTCCAGTCTAGTCTTCTTTCTTTCACCATCATCACCCCCCTTTTTTTTCTTTTTCCCTCCCCTCCTAAAATTTGCATGGAGAGAGACTGGAGAGAGAGAGAGAGAGAGAAGCCCACCCCAATTTCCTCCCCTTCTTCTCTCTTCTTTCCCTCTTTTGCAGGCTAGATTTGAAACCTTATCTCTCCTCTCTCTCTCTCTCCTCCTTGAAGATAGAAAAATCACATCATCATCATTATTATCATCATCATCATCCTCATTTTGGGAAGTGTCCTCCTCTTGCACACCCCAAGTAAATACTTCATTTCCACGTGAACCCACAATTTCACATAGATGCACATAGTAAAAGCCCCAAAATAAATCATCCCCTCCTTCCATCCTTCCTTCCATCCTTCCTCTTCTTCTTCTTCTATGTCCCTTCCCTCTTTCTCAGTGTAGATATATATTTATATACATAGCCTCAGAGCCAATAGCTCTCTGGGCTGAAACCTAATATCCTGGTTTTGGCAACTCCTGGTTGTTGTTAATTTGCTCCTCTCTTTTTCTTTCTCTGTCTGGTCTGGATGTATATATATATATATATATATGTTATAACCTCCCCCCTTTCACTCTCCCTCTCCTCGAAAGAAGGAGGTTTGTGTGTGTTTCTTCCCTCTCTCTCTTTTTCCTTTCCTTTCCCTCTCTCTCTCTCTTCTCTCTCTCTCTCTCTCTTCCTTGAAATTTTTATCACAAAATTATAATACACTCAAAGGGAAACTCACCGTCATGAAAAAGCAGTGCCTTGTCAACGGGGTTTCTTCGCCATCACATCAGGGGCTGGCAGTAGTGTAAGAGAGAGAGAGAGAGGGAGCGGGGAAGGGAGGGGGACAGAGAGAGAGAGAGAGAGAGAGAGAGAGGAGGAAGAAGAGAGAGAGAGAGAGTACAACAACAACAACCACCAGCAACACACACTCACACACACACACTGTGTGCTGCTGCTGGAGTTCCCCGCCGCCACAAGGCGACCAGAAAGAAAAAAGAAGAGAGAGGCTCACACAGGCACAGCAGCAGCAGCAGCTGCACACACAGACACACAACCACAACACACAACACCGCGTTCACACATGCAGCATTATTACACGGGATTTACACAGCGCTGCCTCTCTGGGTTTTTTGTTTTGTTTTGTTTTGTTTTTTGTGGACACACTCTTCTCCCTTGTTTAAAATAAATAAATTCTGGTGATTTTTCCTCATGTTGTCCCTTGTTCATATGTGTGTGTGCATTCATATATATATTTATATATATACCACAACTGAGCTGTATACCTTGAAAGTCTATCAAAAGGGACTTAAGTAGGTCCCTTTTTAAAAAAAAAAAAAAAAAAAAGATTTTTCCTATTTTCCCTTGTTCATATATATGTGTGTATATATGTATGTGTGTGTATATATATGTATGTATATATATATATATATATTATATATCCCACAACTGTGCTGTATACTTTGAAAGTCTATCAAAAGGGACTCAAGTGGGTCCCTTTAAAAAAAAAAAGATTTTTCCTCATTTTTCCCTTGTTCATATATAAAGATTTTTCCTCATGCTTTTTCCTCCTGTTTTCCCTTCATCACACACACGTGTGTGTGTGTGTGTGTGTGTGTATGAAGATGATAGATAGATAGATAGAGAGAGAGAGAGAGAGAGATCCTACAACTGAGCTGTATACTTTGAAAGTCAATCAAAAGGGACTCAACTGGGTCCTTTTTAAAAGAAAAGAAAAAAAATTTCCTCATGCTTTTTCCTCATGTTTTCCCTTATATATATATATACACATACACACACATACACTACAGCCCACAACTGAGCTGTATACTTTGGGAGTCTCTCATCCCCACATTCAAGTGGGTCCCTTTAAAAATACACACACACACACATATATATAGCTCACAATTGAACTGTATACTTAAGTCTCTCATCACTCTGGTCACCTCACTCAAGTGGGGCCCTTTAAAAAAAATTCCTCATGATTTTCCCTCGTGTTTTCCCTTGTTCACACACACACACACACACAGAGTATACAACTGAGCTGTATACTTTGAAAGTCTATCATCCCCAAACTCAAGTAGGTCCTTTTTTAAAAAAAATAAGAAAATAAAAGATTTTTCCTCCTGAATTTTCCTCATGTTTTCCTTTGTTCATATATATATAGCCCAATACTTCGAAAGTCTCTCATCCCCTCACTCAAGTGGGACCCTTTTTTAAAAAAGATTGTTCTTCATGATTTTTCCTCATGATTTCCATATATATGGAATATATATATATATATAGTCCACAACTGAGCCCATAAACTTTGAAAGCCTCTCATCCCCTCACTCAAGTGGGGCCTTTAAAAAAAAAAAAGAAAGATTTTTCCTCATGTTTTCCCTATATATATAGAGAGAGAGAGAGCCCATCACTTTACTCAAAGTCCCTTTTTTTTCCTCATTTTCCTCATTTCTCCTCATGTTTTCCTTATATATAGCCCACAACTGAGCCCGTATACTTCAAAAGTCACTCAAGTGCATCCTAGTTTTTAAAAAAGTTTTTTCCTTATGTTTTCTCTTGCTCATATATATATATATATATAAACACACACACACACACACAGAGCCCACCACCAAACTGTATACAGTACTTTGAAAGTCTCTCATCCCCTCACTCAAGTGGGACCCTTAAGAAAGAAAGAAAGAAAGAAAGAAATTCCTCATGTTTTTCCTATATATACTGTATATACTCATGTATAAGTCTAGAAATTTTAGTCAAAAAATAGAAAACCATCCCCTGGTGAGATGGAAGAGTGCAATCTGTCCTGGAAGCATTGACCCCCTTCTACTCTCTCATCCATCCAGCATTTTGTATGAACACAAACAATTATTCCTGCTGAAATTTTTAAAGTTCTTTGGCATTGCTTTTCTTTGTTCCATAGATCCTTTCTTACATGCCCCTAAATCTTACCCTCCACTTATCATATCATATCAAAATGGGTCATATCAAAATCCATAATTTCGGCCTCAAAACCTGCCCTCGACTTATACATGAGGTCGACATATAGTCAAGTATATACAGTAATATAATATAATAATAAAACTTTATTTATATACCGCCCTTCCTACGATCAGGGTGGTGCACAACATAAAATGTTAAAAACATTATAAAAATGAACAAGAATAATAAAATCAAATAACATTACAATAGCGATTGTCAGGCCTGGTCGCAATAGCGGAGGGGGAGTCACACAAGGAGAAAGTATCAAGGATATGCCTGTTCAAATAAACATGTTTTTAGGCCCTTTTTGAACAGAGTGAGAGAGGTGGCCAGACGGAGCTCAGTGGGCAACGAGTTCCAGAGGCTAGGGGCCGAGATGGAGAATGTTCTCTTCATAGTAGTTGATAGTTTAGCCTCTGGAACTCTGAGTAGCTGTTGCCCGGTAGATCTAAGTGTGCGGGGCGGATTATGTGGGGAGAGGCGGTCCTTTAGGTACTCTGGGCCCAAGCCATTTAAGCCAGTATACATATATATAGACCACAACTGAGCTGTATACTTTGAAAGTCTCTCATCACCTCACTCAAGTGGGTTCCTTTTAAAAAAAAATTCCTCATGATTTTTCCTGTTTTCATATATATATATATATATATATATATCCCACAACTGAGGGGGGGTTATTTATTTATTTATTTATACCCTACTCTTCAGCCCTAAAGGCTATCAGAGTGGTTTACAATTATTATTTTTAATTAGATGGTTCCCTGCCCTCAGGCTTACACTCTAAGAAGACACGACACAAAAGAAGAAGGGAATGGTGGTAGGGAAGGGGATCAGGTCCAGCAGTTCTTCTCTCCCTCTGAGGCCTGGACCAAGGCAGATGGCATGGAGGGAGGGTTCATCTTCTTAATCTAGGACAGGCCCAATGGAGTTTGGCCTGTCCTTTCACTCCCTCCTAGGCGACCAGATGGTGTTGTCAGGAAAGGAGGGCTCTTCCACTTGAGGTCAGGCCTGATGATGTTGCTAGGCCTTTCTTAGAGTCCTTTCACTCCCTCTGAGACGACCTTGTATACTTTTAGATGAGTTGTATAATTTTTTTAAAAATCCTCACTTTTCCCTGTTTTCCCTATATTCCTCATGATTTTTTTCTCATGTTTTCCCTATATATAGCCCACAACTGAGCTGTATTCCTCATGTTTTCCCTATATATAGCCCACAACTGAGCTGTAAACCTCATAATTTCCATATATATAGCCCACAACTGAGCTCTATACTTGGAAAGTCTCTCATTCCCCTCTCAAGTGTCTGTCTGTGTGTGTGTATAAGAGAAAAAACAGGGAAAAATAGTTTTTAATGAGCCATGCCTTCATGTGATGTGGCAAAAGTACAACAGCTTCAATTTGATCATCTGGACTTCCAAGGAGATTTCATGCTTGATCTATTTTAAGACCCATTTATTTGTCTTTTTGTCTGTATCTTTGGTCTGCCTGGCGGCGGAGTCAGGGCATGGCATCTACACGACGCATGCCCTGACTGCCTCCAAGCCAGCATGGCGCACGGCATCATGGCATTCCTTTGGTGCTGGGTCTAGATGATTCAGCACTAAAAGAGGACCGTAAACCCGTGGCACCAGTGGCTACGGTGCCCTTTCCAGGACACACGGAAGGGTCAAATCAGGGCCGCAGCATGTGGTTTCCATGGCCCTGATCTGGCAAAGATGGAGATGGCTGCAGGTCACCTCTTTGGGGCAGTCTGCACAGCCCCTCAGTTTTCTTTCTGTTGATTTTCTTTACTGTTAAGCTCTCATATCTGTACATAGTGATGGGAAATACTATGGCTTGGACAATTCTAACTTTAGTGTTCAGGTGTGTATCTTTACTCTTTAGGCTCTTTTCTAGTTCTTTCATAGCTGCCCTTCCTATTGCTAATCTTCTTCTTTCTTGACAGCAGTCACCATTCTGATCAATGTTTGGTTCTAAGTATGGAAACTCTTTAACTGTTTCGATTTCCTCATCATCTAGGTTGAATTTATGTGTTTCTTCTGAATTTATATTACAGTTTTGTTTTTGTTTGCTTTTATTTTTTGAAATAGTCTAGAATTCCTAGTCTCGCCTATTTATGTCACATTTGCTTTATTTATACAAAAACAGCCACTGTTGGCCCTTTTGATCTTCCAAACACATTTCTGCTTAAAGTTTTGAAAAGGAAATACAGTGGGCCCTTGGTATCCACTGCAGTTTGGTTCCAGGAAAACTCCCCCCATGTCCCACTAAATACAATTGATAGTAAAATGGTGTCCCTTGAATGAAATGACTAAATCAAGGTTTGATTTTCACACATATCTTTTTTTTTTCTCCAGTATGTCAAGAGACAATCTTGTTTTTCTTGGAGTTGGGGTTTTCTTGGAAGAAATGTAACTTAAATTATTCACACATGCCACAAATTGGTTTTGAGATACTTTGCTGTGGTCATTTGACAAAAAATTCAATTTTTAAATGTATTTAAATAAATTTATAAACACTCATATCATGTACATTCATAATTTAATTGTTCTTTATATGTGTGCCACTTGTAAACAGATGCACAGGTCTTTCATTTCTCTCAGCCATCCTGTATGTGGGTGGAAATCAAGTTTGGAGGATGAGTCTTAACCTATTTGATCTATTTCCTCAATGCTGTTTGCTTCAGTGTTCCCCCGTCTACTGGCTGGTGAAAATTAAGAGAAAGAGAGAGTCATACTACTTTTCCACTGCTACTATGCAAACTTCTGTTATTGCAAAAACTTTTTACAGCTACCAGGAATCAACCACACTCCCCTTCTGCCATTGCTTCTGGAGTAATCAAGAGGTGGGAGTTTTCTGTATGCTTTTCTTCAAAGAAACATGCATAGGATGTCTGTGTGTGACAGCAGTGTTAATTACAAAATAAACAAAATGACAATGCATCTGAAATTGCATTGCTCAATCTTGGGAGTTTTACTGGAGAGCAGACAGTGAAAGAAATGGCGCTGGATGGAGATAAGATACCAGTAGAACCACATCTAGTTCTCACACAGTAGCTGATGGGAGTGCTTTGACATTTACAGATGAAAAGTATAATTCATGAACAGTGGTAATACTATTAACAGTCACAATCTGTGGGAAGAGTCTGGGGTAATACTTAAATCACTTTAAGTACATGTTTCAATTTGGCCTGAACTCTTTATTTTAAAATTCTTTTTTCACCAAGAGTGGGAGTGGTGGGGAACTCAGAAAGATTAAGGCTATTCAAAGCATTTTAGATGCAGATAAAACAAGACTGGCTTTTATTTATATATATAGTTTTATTTATTTATCTGAAAATGCCAGCTGGAGAAATGCCAGGAATAAACTTCTAGAACACAGCCCCCCCCCCCCCAAAACCACCAAAATATGGATGCTGGCAATGAAAACCTTTGACTTCACATTTTATTTATTTGTTTTAACCTTTCAAGTTATTTAATATGCTTTTAAAATTATTCAAATGGTTTTAAAATGATTTTATTGTATGCTGCACCGAGATCTTAAGATATAGGAAGAGATGTAAATAGTTTGGGACCTAGTGTTGTGTAATGGTTTGGGTGTTGGACTAGGACCTCAGGAGACCAGAGTTCAAATTACTGCTCAGCAATGGAAACCCACTGGGAGACCTTGGTTAAGTCATGCTCTTTCAGCCTTAGAAGGCAGAAATAGTAAAATTCCTCTGAATAATCTTGGCAAGAAAAGCCAGTGACAGGGTCACCATGAGCCATGAATTTACTGGTAGGAATTAGGCCAGTATTGTCTGATAATGTGGCTCATTCCAAGCAGTGTTGCTTTTTGTAATTGTGCTATTGTGACATGGCAATTTCTTTTGGATATTTTGTCTATCCATTTGGAATTACTCCCATGATTCTATGATTCTCCCAGTCCTGTTGTCCTGTATGGTTGTTGGGAATACTTTTTTTTAAAAAAATGCTAGAAATAATCTGTTAACAACGGTTTCCTGCTGTGATTCATTAACCAGTTTGAGTGCAGTTGTCTCTTTCCACTTTATTGTGAGGATAATTGATGATTGGGCACATCATCATGGTCTAGTTGGCCATCCCTTTGTGGTTCCAGCAAGAAAATCTGAGACTACTTCTAATGCTTGAGCAAGGGGGACAAGACTTCCCCAGAGAACAGCTGTGTTTTTTGTGTTCTACACTCTTTAAACACTTTTCAGATTTATATATAGTGCAATAATGGTGCAATTCTCACCTTTAACCAACTAAAATTCACTCACTATTCAGATGCCTTTACTACATGGAGATGTTTTCAAAAGATTGCTCTGCTTTCCTGTGGTATCACACACCACAGTGTTACCACCACAGGATTACTTTATAACAAATTTTAATTATTATTATTTTTGAAGGTAATAGTGTAAAAGTGGTATGCCATCATGCTGTAATAGTATTATTATGCTTAATGAGTACAAGAAAAAGAAAGCGAGAATTCTAAATTCTGAGTAAAATCAATTAAAACTCAAATATACATATAAAGAGAGAGGGTCACACAACAGTGGCAAGGGCACAATTTTCTATATATATATTTAATGAGGCAAACCAATTACAAAGCACAGGGTGGGGCAAATCAAGTGATGATGAAGACATTAGTACAGGTGAAACCATGTGGAGATCATTCCATTATAGTGTAAATGTAGCAAGGGTGCAATACACAGTGTCAACAATCAGCTATCATTGCAAATGTAACTGAAGTGCTAATTAAATACACTGATATTAAGATACACAGTATCTTTCAGGTACTGAATATGGGTGTTAGTGTGCCTTTTTCCTCTTCAAACCTTCACCAATTCTCCCCACAGATTCTATGGGGCATTAGAAAGTACTTTTCTATTGTCTGGGGACTTAGAATATTAGAATCATAGAATCATAGAGTTGGAAGAGACCACAAGGGCCATCCAGTCCAACCCCTTGCCATACAGGAACTCTCCATCAAAGCATCCCCAACAGATGGCCATCCAGCCTCTGCTTAAAGACCTCTAAGGAAGGAGACTCCACCACACTCCGAGGGAGTGTGTTTCACTGTAGAACAGCCCTTACTGTCAGGAAGTTCCTCCTAAAGTTGAGGAGGAATTCCGTTTCCTGCAATTTGTATCCATTGTTCCGGTCCTTGTCTCTGGAGCAGCAGAAAACGAGCTTGGTTGCTCCCTCCTCAATATGACATCCATTCAAGTATTTAAAAAGGGCTATCATATCACCTCTTAACCTTCTCTTCTCCAGGCCTCATAGTGCACAGTTTCCAGGCCCTTCACCATTTTAGTCACCCTTCTTTGGACCTGCTCCAGTTTCTCCACATCCTTTTTGAATTGTGGTGCCCAGAACTGGACACAGTATTCCAGGTGGGGCCTGACCAAAGCAGAATAGAGTGGCACTATTACTTCCCAGGATCTAGACACTATATTTCTATTGATGCACCCTAAAATTGCATTGGCCTTTTTAGCTGCCGCATTGCACTGTTGACTCATGTTCAACTTGTGGCCTACTTGGACTCCCAGATCTCTTTCGCACGTAGTTTCATTCAGCCAGGTGTCCTCCATCCTATATCTGTGCATTTAATTTTTCCGCCCTAAGTGCAGAACCTTACATTTCTCTGTGTTGAATTTCATCTTGTTAGCATTGACCCAGCTTTCTAGTCTATTCAGGTCATTTTGAATTTTGATCCTGTCTTCTGGATTATTGGCTACTCCTCCTAATTTGGTGTCATCTGCAAATTTGATAAGTATGCCCCCAATTCTGTCATCCAAGTCATTAATAAAGATATTGAATAGCACTGGGCCCAGTACAGAACCCTGTGGGACCCCACTGGTCACTTCTCTCCAGGATGAAAAGGAGCCATTGTTGAGCACCCTTTGAGTTCGGCCAGTCAACCAGTTACAAATCCATGTAACGGTTACCTTGTCTAGCCCACATTTTTCAAGCTTGTTTTCAAGAATGTCATGGGGAACCTTGTCAAAGGCCTTACTGAAATCAAGATATACTATATCCACAGCATTCCCTTCATCTACCAAACTGGTAATTTTATCCAAAAAAGAGATCAGATTTGTCTGGCAAGGCTTGTTTCTCTGAAACCCATGTTGGCTTTTTGTGATTATGGCATTCCCTTCTAAATCAGCCCTGGTGGTGCAGTGGTTAAATGCCTGTACTGCAGCCACTCACTCAAAACCAGAAGGTGGCGAGTTCAAGACCAGCAAAGGGCTGAAGCTTGACTCAGGCTTGCATCCTTCCGAGGTCGCTAAAATGAGTACCCAGATTGTTGGGGGCAAATAGCTTACAATTGTAAATGAAGCTGTTTGTTTAACAAATTGTATGCCGCTCTGATAGTCTGGGCTGAAGAGCGGGGTATAAATAAAACATTATTATTATTATTATTATTATTATTAAATGTTCACAGACTCTCTTCTTAATGATCTGCTCTAGAATCTTTCCTGGAATTGATGTCAAACTAACTGGACGATAATTGTTGGGATCCTCTTTTTTTCCCTTTTTGAAGATGGGCACAACGTTTGCCCTCCTCCAGTCTGCTGGGACTTCTCCTGTTCTCCAGTTCTCAAAGATTATTGCCAGTGGTTCCGATATTACATTTGCCAGTTCTTTTAATACCCTTGGATGTAGTTCATCTGGTCCTGGAGACTTATATTCATTTAGGTTAACCAAATATTCCTGTACTATCTCTTTACGTATTCTGTGCTGAAATTCCCCTATTCTGTCTTCTTTCCCATTATCCTTAGGTTGAGCACCCTTTGCCTTTTCTGAGAAGACTGAAGCAAAGAAGGTGTTGAGCAATTCTGCCTTTTCTCTGTCCCCTGTAAGCATTTTGCCATCTTCTGCACGCAGTGGCCCTACTGTTTCCTTCTTCTTCCTTTTGCTTCAGACATACCCAAAAAAGCCCTTTTTATTGTTCTTAACCTCTCTAGCCAGCTGAGTTCATTCTGCACTTTAGCTCTTCTGACTTTACCCCTACATGTGCTGGCTATTTGTTTGAATTCCTCTTTAGTGATTTCCCCTTTTTTCCATTTCTTATACATATTCTCAGTTGAAAGTTCCTTAGTCATCCATCCTGGCTTCTTGAGATATCTTGCCTGAGGAACGAGAACCCTTGTTTATCCACTTTTGTAAACCGCTTTGATCTTTTTTGGAAAGGCGGTATATAAATAAATTATTATTATTATTATTATTATTATTATTATTATCTTCCATTTTTCTTCCTCATTGGAACTGTTTGAAATTGCGCCTTCAGTATTTCATTTTTGAGAAACTCCCATCCGTCTTGAACTCCCTTCTCTTTTAGTTTTCCTGACCATGGGATCACCCCCAGAATTTCTCTAAGTCTATTGAAATCAGCTCTCCTAAAGTATGACAACATCTAGTAAGTGAACATGTATAAAAAATGAACCGTGAATACAACATTCTGGAGGCAGGCAGTGGAAGAATGGTGTGGCTTTCATGTTGTACTGCTCAGGAGAAAATAGTAGACAGCATTCAGTGTGTCTCTTGGAATGATGACCATCAACAGTGAAAACATTTTGTTACTTACAGAAGTCCTTATCTTAAGTCCTCAGACAATATGGAGAAATCATCAAAGTGGAATTCAAACAAATAGCAAGCACTTGTAGGGGTATAGTCAGAAAAGCTAAAGTGCAGAATGAACTCAGGCTTGCTAGAGAGGTTAAGAACAAAAAGGGCTTTTTTGAGTATGTTCACAGCAAGAGGAAGAAGGAAATAGTTGGGCCACTGTGTGCAGAAGATGGCAAAATGCTAACAGTGGACAGAGAAAAGGCAGAATTACTCAACAACTTCTTTGCTTCAGTCTTCTTAGAAAAGACAAAGGGTGCTCAACCTAAGGATAATGGAGCAGAAGACAGAACAGGGGATTTTCAGCACAGAATAAGTAAAGAGATAGTACAGGAATACATGGTTAATCTAAATAAATATTTTAGGCTGCATCAATAGAAGTATAGTGTCTAGATCAAAGGAAGTAATAGTGCCGCTCTATTCTGCTTTGGTCAGGCCCCACCTGGAATACTGTGTCCAGTTCTGGGCACCACAATTCAAAAAAGATGTGGAGAAACTGGAGCGGGTCCAAAGGAGGGCAACTAAGATGGTGAAGGGTCTGGAAACCATGCCTTATGAGGAACGCCTTAGGGAACTGGGGATGTTTAGCCTGGAGAAGAGAAGGTTAAGAGGTGAAATGATAGACTGTTTACATATCTGAAGTGATGTCATATTGAGGAGGGAGCAATCTTGTTTTCTGCTGCTCCAGAGACTAGAACGTGGAACAATGGATGCAAGCTGCAGGAAAAGAGATTCCTCCTCAACATTAGGAGGAACTTCCTGACAGTAAGGGCTGTTCGACAGTGGAACACACTTCCTCGGAGTGTGGTGGAGTCTCCTTCCTTGGAGGTCTTTAAGCAGAGGCTGGATGGCCATCTGTCAGGGATGCTTTGACTGGGAGTTCCTGCATGGCAGGGGGTTGGACTGGATGGCCCTTGTGGTCTCTTCCAACTCTATGATTCTATGATTCTATGATTCTATACATCTCCTTTTCCACCACCATCTCATCCACTTTATGGCAGTGTCAGAGCTTGGTCCTTTGCACTAACCAAAATCAGCAAAATCAATGATTGTGAAATCAGGACAAGTTATGTTGATTTACTGCAACCTTTTCATTCCATGTTATTAGTGTAATGATGGCAAGGCCATCAGAGAGATGTGAAATGATATGAATGAGAAGTCAATATTCTCTTCTTATGGTGAAGATACCCAGTGTTATTCACTATCTGCTATTGCTTGATCGAGATCTACTGCTCAATAGTGCTTGAAGCAATCCTAGGCAATTGGGAAATTTTGCAAAGCAAGTCAGCTGTTTCATAATATCCTATTTTGCACTGCTGACTTCCCACCTTTTCTAGTGCTGTAAATTGGGATGCTACACAAGTTTGTTTAGGAGCTGCTACGAGGGAGTATCATAAAGTTTTAATTATCACCCTTTAAAAAATTTGACAGAAGGTTTGTTTTGATTTGTACTTGTTAACTTATCTCTATGTAGCCACCATCCAGATTTACACATTTTCCCCAGCGTTTCTTGAATCTCCAAATACCATTATTGTAGAAGTCTCCAGATTGCGCCTGACATGGATTTTACAGTTAGTCACTTCTGGCAGAGCCAATCACAAAAATAAAGGATGCAATGAGCTGATTCTCTCAATATCATGCACTTAGGGACCAATGATGACACTGACAAAATTTCATCAATATGCCATAATAACTTCTGGGGATAATTATTACTTTACGATACTCCCTTGTAAGGTGCATCTCCAGACTTCTACAATATCAGGTATTTGGAAGGTCAAGATACACTGGGGAAAAATGTATAAATCTAGATAGTGACTACATAGAGATAAGTTAGCAACTACAAATCAAAACAAACTTTCTGTCAATTTTTTAAAAAGGTGATCATTAAAACGTTACAATACCCCATCGTATGTGGGAGAAGGGTAGGCAGATATAAAGGCAATGGACATCCCTTTTATATTTGGGAGTAGGAGATCATATGGGGAACTTTTTGTATGTTGGGGAGAACCTTTGATTTGGTTGTTCATAGTCAAAACATAAAGGGAGATTGTATTACCTTCCTGAGAATAGAAATGATAGGTCACTTGTTGGGGAACAAGAGGTGTTACAATACTGGAAGTTTTGGTCAGGAGAAGATATGATATGTATTGTGTATTGTGCCACAAGTCAGCCTATTCCCAATAGAAAATACAGCTGTGGTTTTGAAAGCCAGCCATTGGGTCTTTAGGTGATTCTGTTGAACATCATGATTGTTTTCATAAATATCATTTTATGTATAATTTAACTGTAGATGAGGTAGCCATCCTAGCATGAGTAACTGAGACCTCTTCTAACCAATAGGACTGATGTTTTGTTTTGTTTTTCAAATATAAAAATATAAAATATTTGAATATAACACATTAGTTAATGGTAACTTTAAAACCAAAGATAAAGTTAATGGAATTTTTTTAAAACCATGGATATTTCTGTTGGAGGCCTGGTAAATCTATGAAATTGAGGAATAACTAATACAGTTGACATGATCAGTCTGGAGTGCCCTCTTTTTTCTGCCTTGCAGACCTCAAGCGGTTCTGTGGTATACTCCTCAATTTGCTTAATCATCCACAGAGTGATTAAGCAAATTGGTAGACAATTAGAGCACAAGTGGAGGGAATCTCTAAATAAATGCAACTGAACACTAATATACAGAACCTTCTTCAAAGTAACACCAAAAAAGTTACTTTGGTTCCGTGTTTATATTCCATTTGCTGGAAATTAGTTGAGTAATTTGGGGATCTTTGACATTGTTAACTGCTTTCAAGTCGACTTCAACTCTTGGCAACTCTATGAATGAGAGACCTCAAAGTCATCTGACCCTCAGCCATCTTGCTCAGCTCCTGCAGATTCATGGCTTGGTTTCTTTGATTGCGTCTATCCATTTGGAATGCAGTCTTCCTCTTTTCTTCTTGCCCGCCACTTTCCCAAGTATTATAGTCTTTTCTAGTGAATCCTTTCTTCTCATGATAAATACAACAACCACAGTTAATCACCTTTGCTTTCAGGGAGAGTTTGGGCCTGATCTGCTCTAGGGCCCATCCATTGGTCTTTTTAGTGGTCTATGGTATTCTCAGAACTCTTCTCTAGCACCATATTTCAAATTAGTTTTGTTTGTTTGTTTGTTTTTTGTACCAGCTTTCTTTACTGTCCAGCTCTCACAACCATACAGAGAAATGGGAAATATGATGATTTGGACAATCCTAACTTTGTATTTGATTATATAGCTTTACACTTCCTGATCTTGTCTAGTTCCTACATAGCTGCTCTTCCAAGTCCTAGGAGTTTATCAGATGGGAGGAATCTCTCTCAATTGTGAAGGGAGCCAATTCGAATTCACATGAATTCGCTAGTTTAGCGAATTCACATGAATTCCCATTGCATTCAGAATGCATTCAGACTGACTTCCCATTACCCGAAATTGCGTGAGATGCTTTAATTCGTAATAATGTAAAACCCATGATTGCGTTCGGAATTACTTTCCTTTTGCCTGAAATTGCGTGAGATACTTTAATTCGTAATAACGTGAAACCCCAGGATTGCGTTTGGATTGCTATTAGATTATACTTCCAATTTCTGACGTCTGATAAACTCCCTAGTCTTCTGATTTCTTGACTGCAGTCTCCACTCTGACTGATGATTGAGCTCAAGTATGGAAAATCTTGAACTATTTCAATTTCTTCATTGTCTGCTTTAAAATTAAGTAGATCATCTGTAGCCATAATTTTTGGGTTTTTCATTTTTGGGTTGATCTTCTTCAATTTCTATCTCTCTAATACTTTCTGCTAGTATTATGGTGGGAAACAGAAGAACGTTTATTTCCTTAAATAAAGTTATATCCTTGATTTGCCAAGCCTGGTCTTCCAATTTCTCCTAGAGTTACATGGGAAAGAAAATCCCCTTCATTTATTTATTTTATATAATTTTTTCATACTCATCCTGCATACAGATTGGCACAGTTATTAAAGAGATTAATTCTTCCATGATCCAGCTTGCTTTCCAGGAAGAAGAATCACTGCTAATACAAATCACAATCTTTTAATGTTCTTTTGAAGGCAAAGATACCAGCCCATTAACTTGTGAGTACTGAGCTGGCTAGGTTCCCTAAGCATTACATTGGCATTCTGTATCAGAATAGGCTATCAATTCTTATATGCTGGAAAGCAGTTACAAGAAGGAAGTTGAAAACATTTTATTGCACCCCGTTTTATTTTTTTTTACCTCTGTGCTGAATGCAATTCTCCTGGAAAGCAGAATGCACTTACTAGACTTCCTAAATTTTGTATGGCTTAGCATTTGTGACAGTAACTAGTCCAAAAACTCCTCCACCGTAGAACAAAGAATCGGTAAGCTTTGGAGAAATATTGTAAGGTAAGCCACCAAGACACAAGGAAATTTCCTTGCTAGCTTTCCTTCTTTACAACTGTATTCACTTGGGATTTCTTAAAGCCTGGTATTACTGCATGTAGGTTCAGGAAACTCTTCAGTGTGTAATACTGTAATCTTACATCTGACATAAAAGCCTATTTCTAGATAGAAAATTATAGCTTGAAAGAGTTCAGTCAAATTCAGGTAATCACTCCTCTGTGAATGTAAAAATAAACCATATTTCTAGACATTAAACCTGAGAAAAATAGGGTTTTGTTATTTATTTTCTGTTTGCTTTACAAAAGTTAGTCAAGTGTATCAGATTTTGCTCTGCTACATCATTCCTTGAGGTTTGTAGACAGTATCTAAATGTTTGAAATAAGACAAAAGATTTAACTAACTTGCTGAAAATAAATATTAAGTTAATATATATTTACACTAAACATTTAGTGACTAATTCAAAATCAGTTTAAAAGGATGTTTTTATTGGCTTTGCTTTTCTAGGTCTCCAAGAGGGAATATATACCTCAGTGAATGGCTCTAAAGGAGAATATGTGATGTCTTTATCTTGCAACCTGAGCATCCATCTCCATCTATTCCCAGCTGGTGCCAGGGCTTTCTGGCTCAGTGCAAAGCTGTTTTTGCATCAGCGTACCAAAATGCCAGGAGTGAAAGGTAGGAACTAGAGGGAGAGAGTGGTTTCTTTCACAGTTCAGCATCTTAATATCACTTTGTCATAGTTCTGCTGTACAGAATCATAGAATTTGTAGTCTGGTAGGGCATAAGAGCTCTCTGCTAAGTATTCTCAATACCTTGTATTCTCAATACCTTGAAAAAAGTTGAAAAAAGGAAGACAACCAATTATGGAATAATTTGTCCCAGCATGATTCAGAAAAAAACACTGATGAAAATGGCTTTTTTCCCTAATTTTTCCAAAGGCTTTCACATCTCTAGCTATATAGTGTGATAGAAACCAGAAGTGTCATGCGGTCTACCACAGACTACTTCAAATTAACCAGGGAGTGGAGCACCAGCATTGCAACTTATGAGCCTTCTTGTTGTACACACCACAACATCAGTGGGACCTCTCAGAGGTCTGACGGTGAGCCTTCCATAAGCCATAGCAGCAGCAAAGGACTTGGAAAGACTGCCCATGTGTCATGTGTGCTGTCCGTAAAGCCACATGGGATTCAAGCCCTACAGGGAATTACAGCAATCCCTGCAGCTTTGGGGTAAATTTTGTGGCTTACTAGACTGTCAGAAAGGTTTTTCCCTGGGTCTGAAGTGCCAGGTTAACTGGTTACCCAGATATGACCCAATTTCTGGGCTATATTTGCCCACATTATCGCCATTCCTGTTTCCACAGGCAGTGGGCCCAGAAACAATGCTAACCTCCCTTTCCCTGCCTCCCCCACCTTTGTGACACTGGGGACTCTTTCAGATGTGGGAAATTGGAAGTATAATCCAAGGGCAATCCAAACACAATCATGGGGTTTCACGTTATTGCAAATTAGAGCTTCTCACGCAATTTCGGGCAAAAGGGAAGTCACTCCGAATGCAATCATAGGTTTCACGTTATTGCGAATTAAAGCTTCTCATGCAATTTCAGGCAAGGATGGGTCATTTTCGGGTAATGGGAAGTCATTTCGAATGCCTTCCGAATGCAATGGGGATTCATGTAAATTCGCTAAACAAGCGAATTCACGTGAATTCACATTGGCTGCATTCGAAGTTGGGAGAAATTCCTCCTGTGTGAAAGAGTCCCCAAAGAAGTCAGCCCTTTCACAAGCACCTGAAAATAGAAATCTGAGGCCCTCCCTATTTATGAGCAATCAGACCAAAGTAAAGCCATACTAGAGACTGATCTTTGGGAAACAATCTTGAACAGGGGAACTGACAGAGAATCTGTCGCAGCTGCAGTACTGCTGGAGACTGCAGTTCCCAGTATGAAATGTACCCACTTTGATACATTTTATATACAGGGGCTGGCTAAGGAAAAATAAATTGAATGTTCCATTGTTGATCATTAAAGCCTAACACCAAGTAGGCATGTACACTGAATGAAGTCATGGGAATCTCAGTATTGTACATGTGAATTTTTAGTCATCTGTAACGTCACCTTGCAAGCTTATAACGTTTGGAATCCTATCAATAAAATTGTTCTTTCTTTGCTCCTATACAGACTGCCGGGCTGTTCTGTTATGGAGGGGAGGGGAACCCCCTGAACAAGGAAAACCATCTTTCCACACAGATACAGGATCGACCCACAATCCAGGAACACTACTAAGGGTGGTTGTGGTGGAAGCTGATGTATCTCAGTTCTCTTCTCTGCTTATACACCCACCCTCCGGTCTCCAGTTTGACTTTGAAATCTGGAGGAACAGGATATTGCCGATCTGGCAACCCCAGCTGATGGTGATTTGTGTCTGGATAGGCACAGTTTTCCCCCTCTTCTTCTTTACAATTACAGCCAGTGGTACAGTAAATAAGGATGTTTTAAAAAAAGAATTGTGTTATTTGTTTATTTAATTAATTAAATCATGCTTATCAGGCCAGTGTAACAATATAAGTAAATATATATATTAAATAATACATATAAAACTCCTAAACCATGTCCCAATAATAAAAAAACAGGTTTTGAACTGGTGGCAGCCCAACAGCTGTGTTGTCACCAGTTGCACCCTGCATGGGATCCATAACTATGGCACCTCAACCGAAAAAGGTATCTCTCTTGTTGGCACAGGCTGCAGCTGCACTGCAGAAATAATACAGTTTGACACCGCTTTAAGTGCCATGGCTCAGTGCTATGGAATGCCAGGATTTGTAGTTTTAGTAGGGCATCAGGGCTTTCTGACTGCAAAGGTGACATATCTCACAAAACTGCAGATCCTAGAAGTCTGTAGCATTGATCCATGGCAGTTAAAGTGGTGTCTAAACCTCCACGATGACCAATAAGTGTGAAAACCTATAAATAGCAATGGTACCATACAGAAGGAGATCTTTTCCTTTTCCCAAACTCTGCCACCAATATAAGGATGTCCTCCTGTCCTACTACTGTGGGAACCTTTTAGATGTCCTCAACATACCTGTGTGGGATATATTATACAACGTATACCCATGGAGTAGTGGTTTGAGTGTCAGAGATCAGGGGTCCAAAACACACTGCAGATAATAATCCAGTTCGAGACTGCTTTAACTGCCCTGGCTCAATGTTAGGGGATTTGGGGAACTATAGTTTTGTGAGACATTTAGCCTTCTCTGTCAAGAGAGCTTTTGTGCCACAATAAATTGCAATTCCCAGGATTCCCTAACACTGAATGAGGGAAGTTAAAGCAGTGTGTTTTGGGCAGGGTTCAGTTCCCCTCGCAGGCATAAAAACCTACCCGATAACCTTGTCCAAGTCACACTCTCTCAGCCTCAGAGGATGACAATGGGATACACGCATATCATATAATGGAACTTGCAAAGAAAACCCTATGACAGGGTCACATTAAGTCAAAAAATGACTTAGAGGCAAACACAGAGGGACCAGATGTCCTCCTTTTCCAGGACATGTCCTGCATTTCTGCCTTCTGTCCAGGAAGAATCCCATAAAATGTCTTCCATTTTGAGCATGGTTGGGAAACATGAATTTATACTTATATTGGTATTTTTAGCTTTTATTGGGTCAGGTTCCCACACTTCTCAGTGCCTTCTCCTCCCTTGCAGCTATGGCATCTGGTTACCCTGGGAACCCTATAACAGCAACAACAACAATCCCCACCAGACACCACACCCTAAATGGTTTGGGCCCAGAGCACCTGAAGGACCGTCTCTCCTCACACAATCCGCCCCGCACACTTCGATCGACTGGGCAACAACTCCTAAGAGTTCCAGAGGCTAGATTATCGTCAACAGCAAAAAGGGCGTTCTCTGTTTCGGCCCCTAGCCTCTGGAACTCACTGCCCACGGAGCTTCGCTTAGCTGCCTCGCTTAATTTGTTTAAAAAAGGGCTAAAGACATTTTTGTTTGAGCAAGCCTACCACTGACCATGACTTCCTCTCTTGTGTCCCCCTATTATCCCCTCATTATGATTAGATTTGATGTTCCATGAACCCCTGGCTGTCATCGTATTTTTACTGTGTATTTTTACCGTGTTTTTGAATGTTTTATTATATGTTTTAACTGTTTAACTGTACACCGCCCTGATCTTGGGAAGGGCGGTATAAAAATAAAATTTATTATTATTATTATTATTTTCATTCACTCCTACAGGGTTGCCATGATGTCCTACAAAGGAGGACAAGGCACCACAAAATGTAGGCCATTCAAGAAAAAAGGGTAGGACAAGACCAAATAAAAAAGCTAAAAACACTGGTCCAAAACACACTGCAGGGATAATCCATTTTGAGACCACTTTAGCTGCCTTGGCTCAATGCTAGGGAATGCTGGGAATTGTAGTTTATTGTGGCCTCAGAGAAGGCTAAATGTCTCCCACAAACTACAGTTCCCAGAATTCCCTAGCATTGAGCTAAGCCAGTTAAAGCGGTCTGAAGAGGAGAAGGAAGAGGGAATTAATGAGAATTCTAATTCATAATTAATATTAATTATAGTAATTATTATTAAAAATTATTAATATTATTAATTTTAATTATTAATAATATTAATAATTAATATTAATTAGTATTATTAATTAATATTTGATTAAAACCTATCTGCAGGCCTGAAGAAGTTCAGCCTGATTTAATTTTGGCCCCTAACTGACTGTTGTTGTAGCACCCTTGAGACTAACTATACTGTCCCCTTTAAGAGCTTTTGGACTTCAACTCCCAGAAGCCTCAGCCACGACGGCCAATAGGCTGGGATTCTGGGAGCTGAAGTCCAAAAGAAACCCTTAAAGAGGACCGTTTGGGGACCACAGTGGTACCTGAAAGAAGCCTCATTGGATTGGAAATAACAGCAGCTGAGTTGCGGCCCCTTTAAGAAACGAGGAAGCCACGCCCACTCGGGCAAAAACGGACCAATCAGCGCCTTTGTTAGTGAAGCGGCGCCTGAGGGAAAACCAAAATGGAGTCCGCCGGCTCTGAGGAGGAGAAAATTATGGCGGCGACCGCGATCCCGGAGCGCCTGCAGCAGCGGGAAGCGGGGCGTCGGGAAGAAGCGGAGCGGCGGCGGAAGGAGCGGGAGGCGCAGTCGGTGGAGGAGGAGCGGAGCGAGTTCTTCGCGGCCGCCTTCTCCCGCCGGAAGGAAGCGGTGGAGGCCTTGCTGAAGCCGGGGCCTTGCGTAGGGAGCGAGGCCGAGGAGGGCGTCTCGGAGGCGGCGTCTCTGCTGCAGGAGCTGCAGCGGCTCTTGACGGACTCCGTCCGCTTCCTGGCCCCCTACGAGGTGCGCCAGGCGCAGGAGGCGCTGAGCAGGCTCCAGGGGGCTCTGGCCCAGCGTCGCCTGGAGCTGAGGCCCAAGAAGCGCTTCGCCTTCTCCAAGGCCCTCAGGAAGGAGGCCTCAGCGCCGGGGAAGCCTCCCAAGGAAGAAGAGGAAGAAGGCACCAAGGCCTCCTCCTCCTCCTCCTCTTCTGCCTTCCCTTCGGAGCCCTTGTGTGGCTTCAGCGGAGCCGAAGGGAAGGAGCTGGAGCTGGGGAAGGAAGCGCTTTTCCAGAGGGACGTGGTCCTCTCGGGGCTCCTCCGCTGCAGGGTCCGCTTGGAGGGGAACCCCAACACGCTGCTGCTCCGCGGATGCCAGGACTGCACGGTCCTCTGCGGGCCGGTCTCCACCTCCGCCCGGGTGGACGGGTGCCGCCGGTGCCGGGTGGCCCTGGCCTGCCAGCAGCTCCGCATCCGGCGCACCCAGGACGCCGCCTTCTACGTCCAGGTGGCCTCCGGGGCCATGATGGAGGAGAGCCACGGCATCCGCTTCGCCCCTTACGCCTGGAGCTACCCGGGGCAGGAGGAGGACTTCGCCACTTCGCGCCTCGACCGGAGCCGGGGGAGCTGGGACCGAGTGGATGATTTCGACTGGCTGGCCAGGGACCAGCCCTCGCCCAACTGGAGCATCGTCCCCGAAAAGGAGAGGGTCACGGACTGGGACTGAAGCCGCCTCTCTCTCTCTGTTCCATGCCCAATTGGAGCCTCATCCCCGAAAAGAAGAGAGCCACAGACTGGGACTGAAGCTGCCTCTCTCTGTTCTTCAACCAACTAGAGCCTTGTCCCCGAAAAGGAGAGGATCACAGACTGGGACTGAGAGGCCGCCTCTCTCTCTCTCTGTTCTTTGCCCAACTGGAGCATCATCCCCGAAAAGGAGAGGGTCACGGACTGGGACTGAGAGAACATCTTTCTCTGTTCCTTGCCCAACTGGAGCATCATTCCTGAAAAGGAGAGAGTCATGGATTGGGACTGAGAGGCCGCCTCTCTCTGTTCTTTGCCCAACTGGATCCCTTTGCCCGAAAAGGAGAAGGTCACAGACTGGGACTGAGAGGCCGCCCCTCTCTCTCTGTTCTTTGCCCAACTGGAGCTTCATCCCCGAAAAGGAGAGAGTCACAGACTGGGACTGAGAAGCTGCCTTTCTCTGTTCTTCAACCAACTGGAGCTTTGTCTCTGAAATGGAAAGGGTCACGGACTGGGACTGAGAAGCCACTTCTCTCTGTTCTTGCCCAACTGGAGCCTTGTCCCCGAAAAGGAGAGGGTCACGGACTGGGACTGAGAGAACACCTTTCTCTGCTAATTGCCCAACTGGAGCATCATCCCTGAAAAGGAGAGGGTCACAGACTGGGACTGAGAAGCCACCTCTCTGTGTTCCTTGCCCAACTGGATCCCTGTCCCCAAAAAGGAGAGGGTCACTGACTGGGACTGAGAAGCTGCCTCTCTCTGTTCTGTACCCAACTGGGGCATCGTCCTCGAGAAGGAGAGGGTCGTGGACTGGGACTGAGAGGCCACTTCTTGAGTGGAATTTATGACAGTCAGTGACAAATACAAAACGGCTACAAGCAACACCAAACGTCAATACAAGGAGTACAAAAAAATAACAGCAGGGGGATACCTTGGGCGAGGGTTATCACATCCTGGGGAAAAATAATATTATACAACAAATTTTTATCAGTAATTTAAAACTAGGTAAATTCTAAAAATGACAAAATAGGGAACCATTCAATAATAAAATAATAATAATTATAATTAATTCTTTTCTCTGTTCCTCACCCAACTGGAGCCTCGTCCCTGAAAAGGAGAGGGTCACGGACTGGCACTGAGAGGCTGCTTCTCTCTGTTCCTCGCTGCCACCGGTGATTTCCCAAACATTCAGCTTTATCACACTAGCAAGATCCCACGGTAAAACAGAAGTTAAACACAATTAAGTTAAATTCGAAATTAGTCAAAACTTGTAAGTTCATGGAGTTTATCACACTGAACTGCTTCCAAAATCAAATAACGCGAAGTTAAACCACAGTTAAAGCAGAGAAAACCAGCAACTTTTTACTTTTGGGATGTTCCAAAAGTAAAAAGCTGCTGGTTTTCTCCACTTTAACTGCAGTTTAACTTCGCGTTATTTCATGTTAACTGCAACATCGTGTGATAAACTTCAGGCATTTCCAGGTTTTCTTCATGTTGCATCACATTTAAATCCTGTTTGCCCATGGGATCTCGCTAGTGTGACAAGCTCCTTAGAAACATTTGAACAGGGCTTACCAATCAACCTAGGGAAGGAGTGAACCATGTGTGTGAAATCAAAAGCTTTCACAGCCAGCATCTGTAGTTTTTTGGGAGTTTTTGAGCTCTGGAATAATTTATTGCTGACGTTTCACCCACATCTGTGGCTGGCGTCTTTGGAGGGACTCTCTCAAACAAAGTCCTCCCAATAAGGGTCCACAAAAATATACACCCACACTTCCATGGCGTCACCCTCTGAAGATGACAGCCACAGATGTAGGTGAAACATCAGGAATAAGTTCTTCCTGAATGTGGCCACACAGCCCAAAAAACCCACAAAAAACTATAGAGCCATGTATGTTGAGTCAGTGATTCCCAAACTTTGGTCTTCCATGTATTTTGGACTATAGCTTCCAGATGCCTCAGTTGACTATTTTGGTCAACAGTGATGAATTCTGATACCTAACATCCGAAGGACCAAAATTTGGAAACTACTGGGTTAAGACTTCCAGTGGGATTGCCAAACTTTAGTCCTCTAGGCATTGTGGACTTTGACTGAAATGACTAGGTTTGGCTGCATCCACACTGCAGAAATAACCCAGTTTGGCACCACTTTAATGGCTGTGTTTAAGTGCTATGGAATTCTAGGGAACTGCAGTTTAGTAAGTCATTTAGCCTTCTCTGTCAGAGAGCTCTGGTGTAACAACAAATTACAGTCCCCAGAATCCCATAGCACTGAGTCATGGCAGTGAAAGTGGTGTACAACTGAGTTATTTCTGCAGTGTGGATGCAGTTTTTGATGCCACTTTAACTGCCCTGGGTCAATGCTCTGGAATTCTGGGAATGGTAGCTTGTCGTGCCACCAGAGCTCTCTGACAGAGAAGGCTAAATGTCTCACAAGACTATCATTCCCTGAATTCCACAGCATTCAGCCATGGCAGTTAAAGCAATGTTGAACTGGATTATTTCTGTAGTTCAGATGCAGCCCTTAGCTCCCAGAATTCTTGACTGTTTGCCAAGCTGGCTGGGTCCAAAACACCAGGAGGATCAAAGTTTGGGGATCACTGACTGCTTTTTGGGAAGTTTGGGAACCACTGGGAGGATCAAAGTTTGGGAACCACATACCTGGAGCCAGCTGTGCTGTTAGCAGAGTAAATTGACCATGAGAGGACACCCATCAGCCACCATGACCAAGAATTGAGGCTGCAATGTATTGCAGAAATATTCCAGTTTGGTACTGCTTTGACTGCTGTGGCTTGATGCAGTGGGGATTCTGGGAATTGTAGGTTTTTTGTGAGACATTTAGCCAAACTTTGGTCTTTCAGGTGTTTTGGGCTTCAGTTCCCACAAGCCCCAACCAGCTAGGCCAACAGTCAGGAATTCATCTGAAGGACTGAAATTTGGGAATCCCTGCATTTAGCCTTCTTCTGTCAGGGAGCTCTAGTGTTACAACAAACTGCAGTTCCCAGGATTCCAGAGCATTGAGCCATGGCAGTTAAAGTGTTGTCAAACTTGGAATATTTCTGCAGTGCAGAACTGAGCATTTCACCTTATTTCTGTTTAATGTCTGTTGATGAGTGTGTAACAGCATTGCCCTGATTTCTTTTCTCTGTTCTCTTGCAAATTGTTGAACTGTTCTAGTGGTAACTCCAGTTTTATATTGTCTTTGTGTTCTCTTTTATTCCACTTACTTACACCAGTACTTCTCATGTCTGTGCTAAGCTACTGGTTTCCACCCTTTGGCAAAGCTTCAATGAGGTCCAAGATGGTCACCGCCACTAAAGGTACTACACTGTTATCACTCCAAAGTATGAAGTTTAAAATCCACTGGTAGGTGGCTTTCCCTCTGTATATTGTTTGAGCCAGTTAAAGAGGGACAGAACTGAACCTTTCTCAAGGCTGATTGACACCACATCGTATAAACATATATAAACATACAATGACAGTATGTGTAATGGATAACAATTTGGCCGTAGTGCAAATCAGTCTAATAGTGTTGGAAACCACATGCCTTCAGCTGAACACCTTATCTTTAAAACAGTTCAGATTTATTGTTTTGCAGATGGAGAAAACCTTACATGGGTTTTGAATTTTGTTTCAGATATCCTCAATCCAGTGCCTTGCAATACTGTCAGTGTGTAGACAATTCTACAAAACTCCTTTGCAAAATATCCCCAAAAGTTGATACATGGGTATGGTGTGTCTGTATGTTCACCCCTGCAAATATCAAGTCATGGAACTTTGAAGACTCTGCATATAATTGTTTGTAATTTTTGTTATGTTGTACCTGGGGTGTTGTTCAGCTATATGACTAAACAAAAAGTGTGAAGATGCATTGGGTACAGTCCTACAAAAATTCAGCACTTTGATTTAAACTGGGAAAAGTTAAGTACCTGCTTAATTGTTCCATTGAAATTAATAAGACTTTAAAATTGCTGAACTTTGGCTAGGTTGTGCTGATTGTTGTTACATTGTCTGTCACACTTTTTATAAGAGACTACGTTTACAGTGATGAGGTGCAGAACTTCACATTGCGTCTCACATATTTCCATACAGCATACACATGTCTAATAGTGTCCCCTTTGTTTTTCAAATATCATATTGGATAAAACTAACTTAATCTTCAGAAATAAGATTTCACCTTCTTTGCGACCACAAGTTTTCCTTTCCTATCTAAGAATGCACTGCAACATTTGGAAATAGTTTAAATACATAAACTCCTAAAGCAAACTCCTAAAGCGGAATATAAATAAATATTTATTATTATTATAAACCTTGATTTTGCCATTTTATATATGAGATACAATTTTACTAAGCCATTCTGTTTAATGAGACTTGTGCATTCATGGATTTTGGTTTCCATGGGGGATCCTGGATAATAAGCCCTGGTGATGCTATGGTTCAGTGCCGATACTGCAGCCACAACATTGTGAATTCAATCCTGCAGGACTCCATGTTGACTTAGCCTTCCATCCTTTTGTAGGTCGGTAAAATGAGTACCCAGCTTGTTAGGGTCAATTGGCTTACAGATTGTAAACTGCTTAGAGAAAGCTCAATTCATTATGAAGCAGTATAGAAATGTAAAGTGCTAGTGCTACTGCTATCCTGGAACCAAATCCCAGTGGATACTAAGGGCCCACTGTAGTTGTTTCTCTGTGGAGCATTGTAAACTAATCTAGGTTGTGGGCTGGAGTTTAACCCACCAGATCAGGCTTTAAGCTGGTCTGTTGTAGGGCAGGAAGATAGGGGACTCCTTGCTTGAGGGGTTAATGGGCGATACTTTGCAAAGTGTGTAAAACATAAAACCATCCTGACAAGATACCTGAACAGGATTCTAGCCGCTGAGTAAAAGTGATGATCATGAAAAGGGTACATAGTGATTTGTAACCTGCTGAACATCTTTACTAGCTGTTTTTGTCTTTCAGTAGGAATATGTGCATCTGTTAATATATAAGAATTACATTCAAGGCAATTTTCCCCTTGTTCCCCTAACAAAACTATGGAATTTCATGCTGTTTGCTCAGTTAGTTTAGTCTTTCAGAGTTTTAACTTACATTCTGGCTTTTCTTTCACTGCCTAATTTTAAGTCTCTCACCATGAACTCCAGCAAGAAATTGCATCAACCGCCTTTACCTCTGGATCGTGGACCAATACAAGTTTTGTGTTTCCTTAGGTCATTCTGCCCAGTTCTTTATATCTAGTTCATTTCATATTCTTTGCTTCAGCTGCCAGAATATAACATAACATGTTGGTGATTTCTAATATCATGAACAGAAAGCAGGAAATGACACTACCTCACTAGTGTTCACATATAGCTTCCAGATGAGACTACTCAGACCTATCATCACTGTTGTACAACCTATTTTGTGCAATAATACCATTTCAAAGACTCAGTAGCATGCCTCGATTTACTTACAAATAATCTTCCAATCTCAAAATAGTTACTCACAGAAAGATGCATGATGCAGATGGGGAGATGGATATAAGACCTTGCCATAAATCCAGATTCCAACTCTGCCCACACATCTACTTGGGAAATGTCATCACAGGAACTAATCACCATTCACAATATTAAAAGTACTTGTTCATCTTCTAAAGTGATCTATGCCATCCTCTGTCAACAATGCCTTTCAGCACTGGCTGCATCCACACAGCAGAAATAATCCAGGTTGACACTACCTTAACTGCTATGAAGTTCTGGGAACTAGTTTTGTGAGATATTTAGATGCTTCTGTCAGAGAGCTCAGTGCCACAACAAACTCCTAGAATTCCATAGCATGGAGCCATTGCAGTTAAAGTGCTGTCAACCTGGATTATTTCTGCATTGCAAATGCTGCCTAAATTGGGCAAACAGGGCAATCTCTGCACCAGAGGATAAATGGACATAAATCAGGTATTAGGAATGAAAACCAGTTGTAGAACATTTCCATCTTCCTGGACATTCCATCTCCACAGCTGTCCTTGTCAAGGGTTTTTCTTGGCAAAATTTGTTCACAGGCGGTTTGCCTTTGCCTTCATCTGAGGCTGAGAGAGTGACTTGAGAAGGTCAGCCAATGGGTTTCTGTGGCTACGTGGGGATTCAGACCCTGGTATCCAGAATCCTAGTCCAACACTCAGAACATCACACCATGCTGGCTAAGTAAAGACCATCTTAACCTGTCCAGATTACCTGTTGGGAAACTGAGCCACATTGAATGTGTATACTTGAGTCTGAGGACCAAGGATAGACTGTGGATTCTATCAGTCCACTGGTTACCCTGGCAGACTCCCTGACCAAGGTCACTGAATTGGTCTCAGATTGATAGCAATCTGTCATGTGCTGCTCTGGAGTTCATGGTCTCCATGACAAAAATGGACCTATCCCAAGTGATCTTGGAGCCCACACATTCAGCAGCTTACATCCTTGATGCTGATTTCAGTTCTGAGCACATGAGTCTGAGGAAGACATGATCAATACTTTTGTGTTATCATTAAGAAATCATTTTCTACTAGCTGTCCCTGCAGGGGTGGTGGGCCTATTAATTTGGTCCACTGTTGAAGACTAATGGAGCTTTCAGGAATACACAAAGCCTTAGAGGGTTTTATGGCTAGTATAACTGACAATCCTGTTGAAGCCAAGGTCAGTAGATGGAGCCAAGACCCAACTGGGGCTATTGACATGATCACTCCCAAACAGCCTCTACAACCTTTCTCTGAAGATGCCAGCCACAGATGCTGGCGAAACGTCAGAAAGGAACTCTTCTAGAACATGGTCCCATAGCCCGAAAGCTCCACAAAAAACTATGGATGCCGGCCATGAAAGCCTTCGACTCCACAGCCTCTACAATGCATTACTAATTGCACTCCTTGGTATATAGAAAACTTCAGGGGAGCTGAAATTAGAAGGATGGTGACTAGAATGCAGATAACAGAAAACTCAACTTACATCTGACAGAGAACATCTTAGTTCCTATAAGGCAGAAATATATACAGCAAAGAAAGGAATTTGTGTCCGCACATTTCCATCCAGCCAAATTATTCTGAGAAGTAGGAGTCCAACTCAGGCATCTTCCCTCCTGAGCAGCTTGCTGTGATGCTTTTCACAATCACTACACAGATAAACATCTCTTAAATAAGAGCTGATTTAGATGTCATTCTAGCAGAAGCTAACGATGAGGTATCCAGTAACTCCAGGAGTAGGATTACACTAATAGTTTCAGCTGGTGAGTAACACAGATGTGGACAAGCTGGTAGGTTGGTTAAGGAGTGCAACTTGTATCCCACTCTTCAGCTGCAAAGGATCTCAATTGTTAATTCAACAGTTCCCTGCCTGCAAACTTACAAACTTGTTTTCTTGTCTCTGGTTGTCCAAGAAGAAGATGCTGATAGATGACTATTACAATATATTATTAATGCAGCTGTCAGGGAGGAAAGTTTTCCAACTTGTTTAAAAGAAGGGGTGATATTACTACTTCTAAAAGACACACACACCCCGACTTTAAAATTATAGACCAATATTAAATACCCCTTTAGGAGCAAGATGATTGAGAGGGCAGTTGCTTTTCAGTCTCAAGAGTATTGAATGATACAGGTTTTCCAAATTAGCTTCAGAGCAGGGTATGGCGTTGAGACCACTAGGGTCGCCTTAGTACATGAACTTCACCTGAGCATATGACACTGATACCATTGAGTATGATATCCTTTTGGAATACCTGAGGTGCTTGGGAATTTGGGGGGGGGGGGGTTCCTGTTTCAGTGCTTTCAGTCTTATCTCTTAGGTAGGTTCTAGATAGTGGTCCTCAGGTATATTTGGTCCTTAAAAAAGGAGTTGTTATATGACACACTACAAGGTGCTATTGTATTCTCAATGGTGTTTCACATTTACATGAAACCATTGGGAGAGATTATCTGGAGGCATGGGTCTGGATGCAATCAGTATATTGATGATACCCAAATATATTTTGTCAGTGCCTTCAAAAGCAGCATCAGCTAAGGACAGTGTATCTCCTTTGAATGACTGTGTGGAGGAGGTAATGGGCTGGATGGGGAAAAATAAACTGAAGCTGAATCCAGACAAGATGGAGGTGCTTATTGTCAAATGTCCCAGCGTGGTTTTATAGGTGTATCACTCATGATAGGTTCAGAAACAACTTGAAGGCACATGACAACAGCAACCAGTATTACACTCTCCCTGAAAGACTTCTGTTTGCATCTTGAGAATGCTTGTGGATCTGTCACTTCAAATGACATCCCAAATAGATGCGACAGCCATGAATGCTTGCAATCAGCTTTGGCTGTTATGCTGTCTGCACCCCTTCGAGCTGGAAGATATGAAGATGGTAATGCATGCACTGATAATCTTTAATTCTGCAATGTGCTGTATGTTGTGCTACAGCTGCATCAAATTTGGAAATGTCACTTAGTTCAAAATATAGCGGCCAGATTGGTTACTGGCACATTTAGGACTGATCATATTACACCAATATTAAAATCACTCCACTGGCTGCTAATTGGTTTCTGGGCAATTGCTTGTTACTGTTAAAGCCCTACATGATTTGGGTCCAGGTTACCTACAGAATTGCCTTCTCCTATATCCCATATACTCAGGCTCACTGGAGGACATTTATTTCAATGAACCAAAACAAAGCTGACAACTGTTACCTAAGGGACATGTTCTTTGGCTGTCCAAGATTGTAGAATGACATGCTAGAAGAGAATCAACAGTTGGATATGCTGCCTGCGATCAGAACAATAGTAAACACCAGTCTCTTCTGGCAGGCCTATTCAGATGATTTTAAACAATGTGTTCAAGATTTGAATTGATTGTTTTTAATATGTACAGTATTGGTTTTATATAGTTTTTTATCTGGTGTTATTTAACTGGTCGCATGTGTCCAATCTGTCATATTTTAATCTGCTGTTTTTCCAACCTCTCCATAGCAAGAAGCATATTAAAAATATAGAAAGATGATGGTTGATTGATTGATTGATTGATTGATGTCATCCACCATGGAGTCCTTCAGCCCGTCACCTGAAGTTCAGCTGTAAATCACATGGCAGATTGCCTTATTGATGGAATTCACAGTCCTTTGCAGATTCTGACATCACAGGAGAACAAAATAAGCAATGTGCTGAAGTAAGAACAATCGTTTAAAAATAAAAAGTTAAGGTGGACCTATTCTCTTCTTAGGGGCTCCATAATATTCTACTCAGAAGCTCTCCAAAACAGAAACACATTTGGTGGACTCTTAATTTTTTGCTCATAATTCTGTGAGTATAGAATTGTCAGATTTTAATATTGACATGGATTAATCCTGAGGCAAATGTGACCGATTCTGTCTCTTTGTTAGGAAGCAGAAGGCAAAATGTAATAACTGATTCCATACAGTGATTATTCCACAGAGTGATGGTATTTGCACTTTCATTTATGTTGGGTGTCTATGGATACCTTCTCCTTAAAAACCATTGGAGGTCCAATAGTACTAGATCTGCTTCTCAAATAATTGAAATAATTGAAAGTAGAGATCAGACCGTGCATTCCAGGAACACAAAGAAACTCCCACCTAAGCTAAGCCCTTTGCAAAACTTGCTTCAAGTTATCTTTTTTAAAATTTGGGAAACCACTTTAAATTTAATCTCCAGCTTTGCAGAAATAAAGAATATATAGTAGTCCTGTGCCTCTGCTCTAAGGAATCTCTGAGCTTTGAAATAGGTAATAAGCAGTTCTCACAATATGTCACCCAACGATCCGATAGAAATGGAGAGAACTTATTAATTGTGCATCCCAGAAAACTGAATACTGATACCTTTGCTTTATACTGAGCCTGCAGTGAACTGAGCCTTTTTACATACAGAAAAACCATCAGGCCAGGTTATTGGGGGTTGGGAGTTAGTCTTGTTTCTTCCCAACCCTTTAATTTTTGTATCATGTCAAATAAAATGTTCTAAGGGGTCCAAAGCTTGTGCCACTTTTGATCCTGTAGTGATCCTAGTAAAGGTATTACATTTGATTTTATTTAAAAATATTTTAAAATATGTCAACAAAATGTTAGTCTTCATTGTACACATGTACAGGAACTGTCAGCATAGTCTGTGTCCTCTGTGCTGTGTTTGTTATGTATGAACCTGGCTTCTGCTTGCCATTGTAATGACAGCAATTTCTTCATTTTTAAAATGTTTAAATAATCTACCAGTATGGGTTATTTTTATATCATATAAAAAGATTTCCCTCCCAAATTAATTACCATTTTGGAGTGGACAGACTGTAGTAATGACAATAGCTGGGAAAACATCTCAGAAGCATTTTTTTCTTTAACACCCATGCTGACAGAAAGCAAAGGCCAATACAGTCAGTTCATCTTATCCACAGATATTTTATACATGGATTCAAGCATCCATGGTTTTAAAATGTTCCAAAAAAAGTATACATTTCAAATATCAGATCTTGATTTTCCATTTTATATAAAGGACACCATTTTGCTATGTCATTATGTTTAATGGGACTTGAGCATCCATAAATGTTGTTATCCATGGGGGATCTTGGAAGCAAACCCCAGCATATAACAAGGTTCCACTATATGTAGCATTTGTAGATTCATTTATCAAATAGGTGTTACTGTCCCACTAATTTTGTATTGCTTGCAACATTCTCATTAGCCACAAGGTGATGCAGAGAGATGTTCTTCTACAGCTTTAATGTTCACCATGTTTCCATGTCAAATGAAATAAATGGTTAATGGATCAAACCAAAGAATTCCAAAAGAAAATCAGCATGTGCTTCATAGACTACAGCAAAGCCCTTGACTGGATAGACCATGAAAAGCTACGGAGTACTCTTAAAGATATGGGAGTGCCACTACATTTAATAGTACTGATGGGAAATCTGTACTTAGGACAAGAGGCTACTGTTAGAACAAAATATAGAGAAACAGAATGGTACCCAATTGGCAAAAGAGTCAGGTAAGGCTGAATCCTATCACCCTATCTGTTCAATTTGTACACAGTGAATATCATACAAATAGCAGTTCTGAACTCAGAACAAGGAGGAGTGAAGATAAGAGGAAGGAACATCAACAATCCAAGATATGCAGGTGACATACTACTAGCGGAAAATATCACAGGCATAAAACAATTATTAAAGAAGGTCAAAGGAGAAAGTGCAAAGGCAGGCTTACTGCTGAACATAAAGAAAAGAAAAATAATAGCCATCGAGGATCTACATAAATTCAACCTAAACAATGAGGAAATCAAAATAGTAAAAGAGTTCCTGCACCTTGGATCAAACAATCAGAACAGAGACTACAATCAAGAAATCAGAAAAAGACAAGAAATGGGAAGGGTAGTCATGAAAGAACTAGATAAGATCCTAAAGTGTAAAGATATACGACTGAGCACAAAAGTTAGAATTGTCCAAACCATTATATTCCCTATCACCATGTACAGATGTGACAGCTGGACAGTGAAGAAATCTGACAGAAAGAAAATCAATTCATTTGAGATGTTATGCTGGAGAAGAGTGCTGAAGATACTGGGGGCAGTCAAAAAGAAAAATAAATGGGTCATTAAACATATTAAATCAGAACTCTCCCTGGAAGCTAAGATGACTAAACTGAAGCTGTTATACTTCATGAGAAGACATGACTCACTAGAAAAAACGATAATGCTAGGGAAGGTAGAAGGCAGTAGAAAGAGACGAAGACTGCACACCAGATGGATAGACTTAATCGCGGATGCCACAGGCCTGAATCTACAGGACCTAAGCAGAGCTGTGGAGGGCAGGGAGTCTTGGAGATGTCTCATCCACAATGAGTCAAGGCCAACTGAAGGGCAGTTAAGAACATCTGTCCATGATGTGAGACTAATCAGAAGGACTGTTCCTCTTACAATAAACCATGTAATGAAAGTGGTGTATTCTTTTTTCTACTGATTAAAGCACTCAGACATATCTTAGAACTTGGTACTATTTTATAGCTTTCTCTTTCTGATAACCCTTCCTGTAGAGTGAGCACAAGAAGCTGAATATGTACAAGATGATGTGACATCTCCCCCCCTCCCCTCCGCATTTCTTTAAATCATCATTGCACTAGGTACATTTGAATTACCACTTCCTTAGTACTGAGGCATGGTAGAAAGAAACATGTCTTATGCACTGTGTCATTTCCCCCATACTTCTCAACAAAATGTGAGCGTTGGCAAGTACTGCCATAGCATACTCTGGGTTTATTTATTTATTTATTTACTCTCAGAACACCCTACTAAGATTCTCAAGATCTACAAAAGTCACGCTAAAGGAATGACGTTGTAGTAGAGATTCCCTCCTTCGTTGGTGGGACAACTACATCCTTCATTGGTGTTGCATTGCATAAAAGGTTTTGTTTCTTAAACCCTCAGCAAGCCCTGTGCTACTATTGGTCCAGTGTGATTAACCATAATCTGCTCATGACGGAGACTAGTTTTGGAGGCAAAAAATGGCCATGGTTGATATAGCTTCCAGACTACTTTATTGTACTTCCAGTTGTCAAAATCAAAAGACTGATATATTTTGTTTGCTGGGCTTCTTCAGACTTAGATTTCAGTTCACTTAAAACATGACCTTAATTCCACCCCTGAAAACACATTAGCCAGAGGATGTCATTCAAGGTGAGTGACACAGGAAAAAAGGGATATGGTCTTAGTAGCTTGTAAAATCAGTGTACAACAATTTCTTTCATGTACTTTTTAACCAGTTTCCAGTTTCCTGTCAAAAAGAATCTAGTCCTCTTTTTATACCTTGGTTTTCATTTGAAATGCACGCCAATGCATCACGTGAAGGTCCAAACGCACTAAATAGTAAAATGAGGGATTATTTCCACTGCTCATCTGCTGGCAGAGATTTCTCTAAATTGGATTACACTGATTAGTATTAGAATGACGTATTGTAGATCCAGCTTTAATCATTTGCAACTTTGAAGCTTCTATTCCTTTGCATAGAAGGGACCACCAGAAATAGTTGTGCATGCCATTTGCCAATAATATTTTTTTCCCACTTCTTTGAAACTTGTTAATTTTGCACACATAGCTTCAACCTCAGGCTTGGAAAGATGGAAGTGTCAAAGGATGGCTCAGCTAGAGCGACTCCATTTGGAATCTTCAAGGCTTGAATGGTGACAGTTCTTCCTACGCTTGTTCCCTTTACCAAAAAAAGGATTAACTTTTGTGGAGTCTTGGTACATTCAGCATCACTAACATGGCAGTGATGAAAGTCAAGTTCAACCAGAAGAAAAGGGTAAAACTAGCGCAAGGACTATGGCTCATGAACTGGTTGTCGGTGTTTGCAGGGATCATTGTTTTCTCAATGGGATTGTTCCTGAAAATTGAGCTCAGGAAGCGAAGTGAGGTGATGGACAACTCTGAAAGCCACTTTGTGCCCAATTCCTTGATATTGGTGGGTGTATTAGTCTGTGCGTTCAATGCACTTGCAGGCAAGATATGCTACGATTCTCTGGATCCTGCTAAATTTGCGAAGTGGAAGCCTCTTGTGAAACTTTATCTATTGGTGTGTGTATTTTTCAATGTCTTCATCTTTTTTGTCGCTCTCATTTGCTTCCTGTTGAGGGGTTCTCTGGAAAGTACGCTAGCGCAAGGGCTAAAAAGTGGGATGAAATTTTATCGTGATACAGATACTCCAGGAAGGTGTTTCATGAAGAAAACAATTGATTTGCTCCAGATGGAGTTCAAATGCTGTGGAAACAATGGTTTCAGAGACTGGTTTGAGATTCAGTGGATCAGCAACAGATACTTGGATTTTAGCTCCAAGGAAGTGAAAGAGTAAGTACTTCAGTGGAATGCATTTTGTGCTCTTGTTTTGTTTGCACTTGAAATTCTGTTGTTATCCACCATCCATATCATGTACAGCACTACCAGTTAAATCCATTTTATGCCTCTTATGTTTGTTGTTATTGTTAATTGCCATCAAATTGACTTTGACTTATGGTAACCCTGGGAATGGGTGACCTCCAAGACATCCTGTCATCAGTAGCCCTTCCAAACTCAGGGCACCTGTAGGTTCCTTGACTGAATCTATCTGTAATTCGGTCTTCCTCTTTTCTGGTCCTATATAAACAGAATGCTTAATTTTATGAATGTCTGAAAAAGTAAACCCCTCCACCCAAGTAAGAGAGTTTATTCGTCTATTTTTTTCCTATAGAATCATTCACACTTTGAAAAAGTAAATTCAACTGTGGATGTAAAACAGAAGTGAAACTAAATAATTCTAGAGTTATGACTGGTCTATCACCATAACTGCAGAGAGTGGCATTTCACGTTCTCAAACATTCTGCAACTCCCTAGCAGTATTCCTATAGTAACTAAAAACTATCTTAAAAGTATTCCCTTTCACTGTCACTTTGCATTTGGTTCACCTATTTAGATGTCCCAGTTCTACTGTTGCTAACATGGCCATCCATGCCTGCTTTCTCCCTAAACTGGGAGACAGAATAAGAACATAATCCAGCAGGAAGCACCGAGCTCACAGGGCTAAATCCAAAGTTAGTCTTACCTAACACAGACGCACTGACATTGATAAAAATTCATATTGCAACTAACAAGTTCCACTCATCATCTTAATGGGTCTAGAATGGGCTAGATTTTGGTTCATGTAATGAAATGATCTTACACAACTCCCATTCATTTCAACAGAGGTTTCAGGTGATCCTCCTGCTCATTTCTGTCCTGACATTGATAGTGACCTCAGTTAAGCTACTCTGTAGTTATTCTTGGCTGGTTGGACAGGTGGAATTAGAATGCTCTACTAAATGTACGTGCGCTTGGTAAAATGCAATCCCTGTTTCAGTTTACTTCATAAAAACTAGAACAGGCAGTTTCTTCTAGTGTTTTATTTATCTCATAATTGTGAAACTGTTGTTTTTCTTGACCTTGCCATGGCACACCATTTCAGCATGTTACAGCACGATGGGTCACTTTTCTGGTCTTCTTTTAGTATGTTTTGTCCCATAATTAAATTATGACTGTAAAGAGAACACATCTGTATCTCACCCCTTTTTATGAAGAGATAAATTGAATAAATATCTGGGTCTAGCAACAGCTAGTTTTTCTCTGTTTCTCTCTCTTTATATTGTTTTAATTATCATGAATTAGAGGGGGAATATACTTCTCTTAGCTTCTCAGGTGATTAGCATGGTCCCCACCTTGTACTGAGTGGAAACAGAGAGATTAAGAGAGTTATGAAAGGATAATTAGTGAATGAATGGAAATTAAAGATCTCCCAAGCATTCCATCACAAAATGTAGCTTATCACTTGAGATAATCTAAGAAGGGTTTTGGAATTAAATATTAGATAGCATTTTTCAAGTTGGTTTTCCCCATTAAAGCACTATTGAAAAGAAGGGGGGAGCAAAGTTGATAATCATTTGTTGTGTCAACTATTTTTGTACAAATTGCTCTTCAATCTAAGTTTTAATAATTAAATATTAGTCTAATATCTTGATTTTTTTAACAAAACTAAAATGAGTGATGATAGCTCACCTGACATAACAGCACTGTCCGTTTCAACCAAACTTGTGGAAAAAAACAGCTGCTTGGGGACTGTGTCTGGCAAGACTCCATAAACCACAGTTGCTAATGCAGATATTTTTTTTCAGCAAAACAATTTAAACCTTTTGTGGTCACTAAATGAAACATGTGTATTAGAAACAGTACTGATGACATGAAAGTAACTGAAAGATGGCATTGCTCTCAAATAGACCAGTCAATTTTTAAAATGTTGAATTTCTAGGAAAGAGAGAAACAGTTGTAGCTAAAAGGCATATAGTACCATTCCTTGACACATTGGAGAAAAATAATTGCTCGTCCCCCATGACAGATAGCTTGGGAAGCGCTGGTCTAGAAAATGACAGCCACTAAGGCCTCAATCTAGATAACGCCAGGCTGCAATTGTATAGCCACTTACTTTAGTGAATTATATGATACCTTCTGGGCAGACATGTATAAGATTCTGGTGTTGGGAATTTATCATAGAGGGAAAATCCCATGCAAAAATGGGCGCTTAAATTGGGGGGGGGGGGGTGCGGAACCCCACAAAAGTGGGTTGATTTTCACACAACGTCATTGTTAAACTAATGTTAACCCAAACGGAAAATGGAGGGAAAGTTGACAAAATCCGTTCCTTTTTACTTTTAGAAAATCTCAAAAGTGAAAAGGAGTGGCTTTTGTTTACTTTCCGTTCAGGTTACACAAGTTTAACAGCAACATGTGTGAAAATCAACCCACTTTTGCAGGTTTTTCCTACCTTTTAAATCCTGTTTTTGCACGGGATTTCCCCTGTGTGATAAACTTCAAAGTCACACCAAAATTGCATGAGAAATTCATTGCAGCTTACTTAAATGTCCTTAGGCTCAACAAAATTTTAGCATAAATTATTCTTTTTGGATTAGACTCTAAAATATAAAGGGGTGAAGTTACTGCATAAGATGAAGCTTTATATTTTCCACTATATTTATATTACTTTAAAAACAAACAGCTGTACATCTTCATTTAGAATGATAAATCTGCATTGTGGATTTGAATGTAATTTTATATTTTATATCTTAAGAACAAGATCATATAAAGTAATATATTCAGGTTAGCAAATGGTGACTATTTTGCACACATTTATACACCACATTCCATTAAAAAAAACTATACAGTGCTTTTGGTTGGCTTTGACCATTTTCTTTGGATGTTCTTAAAATCATTCTTTGGTTGGTGATTTTGGCTAGAATCTTACAAACCTGAATTAGCCAGTTGTAATAAAAACAAGTGTGTTTATGTCCTGATATTTTGAACCCTGATATTATGACAGGTATTTATTTGTTAAAATAATGGGACCAGTTTAAGTTGAAGAACTACCCTTTGATATAAATAACTATTTGAGAAAACTTAATGAGATGTTCACCATGCTAGAATTATCTGAAGATTTGTGAGCTTGATCTTAATCCAGCCAAGGCAGGGCAGTGCATGAGAGGAAAAACAAGATTATGCTGTGCTTAAAAGTGTGGGTGTATTTCAAAACAGGGAATGGCCACCCTGAATTACGTGTCTGATTTTGGAAGCTAACCAGGGTCAGGCCTGGTTTTGGTAGTTAGATAGGAAACCAGCAGCAAATACCTTGACTCTCCAGGTAGAGCTAGAAAGCTAGAATCGTACCAGGAAAGTGGCTGCTAGAAGGTGGTAATTCGAACTTCTGTTTGATCACCTGCCCACTGGCCCGAGGAGTCTCTAAAGGTTCAGTTCTGTCCCACATGCTATTTAACAAATACATTAAACTGCTGGGAGAGGTTGTTTGGAGTTTTTGGGTTCAGTGCCATCAGTATACAGGTGGCACCCAACTCTACTACTCCTTTCCACCAATCCAAGGAAGCTGTTTCAGTCCTAAACTAGTGTCGGTCATCAGCAATGGATTGGATAAGGGCAGACAAATAGAAAGTTAATCCAGAAAAGTTGGAGGTACTCTTGGTCAGGTGAAACATAGGGAAGGGAATAGGGATTCAGATTGTGCTGGATGGGGTTACACTCCCCCTTAAGATGCAGGTCGACGGCTTGGGTGTGCTTCTTGGGTGTGCTTCTGAGGCAGCTGCAGCCAGGAGCTCATTTGCACAATTATGCTTGTGCGCCAGCTGCGACCATTCCTTTAGACATCAGATCTTGCCAAGGTGACATGTGCTTTAGTTACATCCTAGTTAAATTACTGTAATGTTCTGTACACGGGGCTGCCTTTGAAGAATGTTTGGAAATTTCTGTTGGGCCAAACAGCTGCAGTCAGATTGCTTAACTAGGGTTACCCACAGAGAACACACAACTCCCCTGTTGCAACAGCTTCATTGGCTTCTGGTCCCTTTCTGGGTACAATTCAAAATGTTGGTTTTGATAAAGCCCTATACGGCTCAATTCCAAGTTAACTGAAGGACCATATTCTCTCTTAGGAATCTGCTGGTGTTTTGAGATCTGCTGGGAAGGCCCTTCTCTCCATCCTACCACACTTACAATTACATCTGGTGGAAACACAGGAGAAGGCCTTCTCAGTGGCTGACCCCAGGATCTGGAACTCTCTTCTCAGACAAGTGGAAAGAGAGTTCCTTACTGCCTACTCCTTTTCCACAGGCAGGTGAAAACTTTTCTGTTAACAACAGGACTTTGTGGACAGGCCAAAATAAAGCTACTTTGGGTCACTTTGGATGTATGCTGTTTAAATGACACATGCATCTTAAGAGGCCAGAAGCTGCACCAAAGCTGTGTTCTGGTCCTTAGGACTGGAGTGTAGCTTTGGCACAGCCTCCGGCCTCTTAGGACACATGCATCATTTAAACAGCACATCTCCAAAGTGACCCCAAGCAGCTTTATTTTGGCCTGTCTGTTTGGGCCCTGGCCCCTGACTATACAGGGTCTGTCCCACCTAAAAATGTGCTGAATTTTCTATATGTTATTTCTCTTGTAATGTTCTTGTTCGTGGTTTACTTTTTTATTATTCATTGGGACCTTGTTATACACTGGGGTTTGGTCCAAGGACCTCCTGTGGATGTCAACATCCATAGATGCTCAAGTCCCATTAAAAACAGCGGTACAGTAAAATGGAGTGCCCTTGTTTATTTTTGGAATTTATATTTTTAGGGTGTTTTTTTCCAAGCTGTGGATGGTTGAATCCATGAATATAGAGGACAGGCTGTACTTTTAATATTTTTATATAGTTTAATCATTTTTTAACTTTTGTATTTCGTGATTTTAACCGTTATTTTTTAATCTGTTGTAAATCACCCTGAGCCCCAAAGTGGAGGAAAGGCAGGATGTTAACAGTAGTAATAGCAGTAGTAGCCAGAGTTGCTAATACTGCACTAGATGGGACAAGCATCCAAAGTTCCTGTTGTTAGGCCCAGTTATTGTTCACAAAAAGTCAACACAGGTTTCAGAGAAACAAGTCATGTCAGACAAATCTGATCTATCTCTTTTTTATTCTTTTTCTTTTCTTTTCTCTCTCTCTCTCTTTTTTTCTTTTTTTTTCTTTCTTTCTTTCTTTTTTTTTCTTTTTTTTTTTTTTTTTTTTTGATAAAATTACCAGCTTGGTAGATGAAGATGAAGATAATGCCGTGGATACAGCATATCTTGATTTCAGCAAGGCTTTTGGCAAGGTTCCCCATGATATTCTTGCAAACAAATTTGTAAAATGTGGGCTAGAGCTGGTGGTGCAGTGGTTAAATGCCTGTACTGCAGCCACTCACTCAAAACCATAAGGTTGCGAGTTCAGTTCCAGCAAAAGGGCTCAGGCCTGACTCAGGCTTTTGAGATTGCTAAAATGAGTACCCAGATTGTTGGGGGCAAATAGCTTACAGTTATAAACCACTTAGACACTGCTTAGGTGGTATGAAGTGGTATATAAATGAAGCTGAAGCTGCTTGTAACTATTACATGGATTTGTAATTGGTTGACTGGCCGCACCCACAGGGTGTTCAACAATGGTTCTTTTTCATCCTGTAGAGAAGTGACCAATGGGGTGCCACAGGGCTCAGTACTGGGCCCAGTGCAATTCAATGTCTTTATCAATGATTTGGATGGGGGTATACTTATCAAATTTGCAGATGGCATCAAATTAGGATGAGTATCCAGAGGACAGGATCAAAATTCAAAAGGACCTGAATAGACTAGAAAGCTGGGCCAACGCTAACAAAATGAAATTCAATAGGGAGAAATGTAAGGTACTGCACTTAGGGTGGGAAAATGAAATGCATAGATGTAGGATGGGGGACACCTGGCTGATTGAAACACATGTGAAAGAGATCTAGTAGTCCAAGTAGAACACAAGCTGAACATTAGCCAACAGTGTGATGTGGCAGCTAAAAAGGCTAATGCGATTTTAGGCTGTATCAATAAAGGTATAGTGTCTAGATCAAGGGAAATAACAGTGCCACTCTATTCTGCTTTGGTCAGGCCCCACCTGGAATACTGTGTCCAGTTCTGGGCACCACAATTCAAAAAGGATGTGGAGAAATTGGAGTGGGTCCAAAGGAGGGCAACTAAAATGGTGAAGGGTCTGGAAACCATGCCCTATGAGGAATGACTAAAGGAGCTGGGGATGTTTAACCTGGAGAAGAGAAGGTTAAGAGGTGATATGATAGCCCTGTTTAAATATTTGAAGGGATGTCAAATTGAGGAGGGAGCAAGCTTGTTTTCTGCTGCTCCAGAGAACAGGACCCGGAACAACGGATGCAAGCTGCAGGAAAAGAGATTCCACCTCAACATTAGGAGGAACTTCCTGACAGTAAGGGCTGTTCGACAGTGGAACACACTCCCTCGGAGTGTAGTGGAGTCTCTTTCCTTGGAGGTCTTTAAGCAGAGGCTGGATGGCAGGGATGCTTTGATTGAGAGTTCCTGCATGACAGGGGTTGGACTGGATGGCCCTTGTGGTCTCTTCCAACTCAACGATTCTATGATTCTATGAACTCCCATGAAGGTGAAGATCTCTTCAATTCATCAGTGGGTATTCTTTGGGAATTCCATATAATGCATCACATTACAATGTTACAGCTCTGTTATTCCACTTTAACTGCTCTGGTTTCGTTCTGTGTTCTCTGGAATCCTGGGATTTGCAATTTAGGGAGCGTCATTTAGGCTTCTCAACCAGAGAACTCTTAGGTGTCTCTAAACTACAAAGAGAATTCCAAAGGAGACAACCACAGCCGTTAAATTGGAATAATGGTGCTATAACAGTGTAATGTGATATTGTCTTAAGTGTTCATACCAAGAGTTGGACATATACAGTGAGCCCTCCTTATCCATGGATTCTGCATCCACGGATTCCAACATCCATGGCTTGAAAATACTCTCTCTCTCTGTGTATACACACACACACACAAAGCACGTCTAGATTTTGTCATTTTTTTATATAAGGGGCACCATTTTGCTTTTCACAGTAATTAGTGGGACTCCACAGATTTTGGTATCCACAGAGTGTTCTGGAACCAAACCCTAGCAGATATCAAAGACTCACTATATATTATAAATAAAGGTATGGAGATCTTTAGCCTTGTTTGTCAGAGAGCTCTGATGCTGTAGAATCATAGCATCATAGAATCATAGAGTTGGAAGAGACCACAAGGGCCATCCAGTCCAATCCCCTGCCATGCAGGAACTCCCAGTCAAAGCATCCCTGAAAGATGGCCATCCAGCCTCTGCTTAAAGACCTTACTGTCAGGAAGTTCCTCCTAATGTTGAGGTGGAATCTCTTTTCCTGCAATTTGTATCCATTGTTCTGTGTCCTAGTCTCTGGAGCAGCAGAAAACAAGATTGCTCCCTCCTCAATATGACATCACTTCAGATATGTAAACAGTCTATCATTTCACCTCTTAACCTTCTCTTCTCCAGGCTAAACA
The DNA here is from genome assembly GCA_034509955.1 of Urosaurus nigricauda. NCBI lineage: Eukaryota > Metazoa > Chordata > Lepidosauria > Squamata > Phrynosomatidae > Urosaurus > Urosaurus nigricauda. The sequence continues at coordinate 349,097,087 of JAOEGL010000001.1, read as the reverse complement.
TCCCCAGTTCCCTAAGGCGTTCCTCATAGGGCATGGTTTCCAGACCCTTCAGCATTTTCGTGGCTCTCGTTTGGACATACTCCAGTTTCTCAACATCCTTTTTGAATTGTGGTGCCCAGGACCACAACAAACCATAACAAACTACAAATCCCAGGATTCCACAGCACTGAGCCATGACAGTTAAACCTTTAAAGATGGGGCCTCAAGGGTCACCTTATTATTATTTTTTTTCAGAGTAGTCTGGTATATCATTTGGAGATGAGTCCTTTGAAAATGCTCCTGCTATCATGAAAAGTGAAAGATTACCTAGTACAACCTGGGATACAGAAATCAAAATGGTACAATATTCATAATGATACAAAAGTACAGACTCTTGTATTCGTGTGTAGTCTTACAAACCTGATCTAGCTCATCATATGGAAATCAGTACGAGAACTTTCCGTTTTCAGAAGTAAAGGGGAGGCTTGCCCTGCCTTTCCTAAACTGAAGTCTTCCAGCTGTGATGGATGAAATGGCCAGTGACCATGCTGCCTGACAGTGATGGAAGCTGCTGCCTGATACATTTGGAGGGTACAGCTGGGAATGTCGTTTATTCTATAACAGGAGTGCCATCTCACAAGAAGTACCACTACTACTGCTATTTAAGTTGCTAGATTATCTTTTTTGCCAACTTGTATAGCCTTTTTATTTTAAAAATAAAGTGAATGCTTGTTTAAATTAAATATATCTCACACACACACAAAAACTATACAAAACCTGTATGTTAAATCAGATCATTTGAAACATCTCTTTTTAATCTGGTTTTTAAAAAAGTTCCAGGTGTCTGTATGAGATGCAGTAACAAGTGGACAAAAATTTAAATATGTCTGTATAGTTATGGCAAATTTTTTTAAAAATTAAACTGCTCTTGAACTACTTCAAATGCTATGCCATACTACTCTGAATGAAAAGAGTATTAAGATATCAAGGCCCCACCTTTAAAGGTTTAACTGTCATGGTTCAGTGCTACGGAATCTTGGGATTTATAGTTTGTTGTGGCACCAGAGCTTTCTGATAGATCTCACAAAATGACATATCATAAATATCTCACAAAACTACATATCCCAGAGCCATGGCAGCTAAAGCAGTATCAAACTGCATTATTTCTGCAGTGCAGATGCAGCCATAGACATTCCCTCTCCCTAGGGACAGTTTCCCTGGAGTTTGCATGTATTTGTAGTACTAGTATACTACTTGTATACCACTGAAGTTTAGTTTGTATTGCAGTTCTAACATAATGTAATATTTTAAATAATTGCTCCCTCTGAGAGTTTTTTTTTTTCTGTATGTATTGTACATGTATAGCACTCGTTACAGCAAAATCTCTGAGCAGTTTGCATTACATTACACATCAATACAATATTAAATAGTTTCCAACCATTTTTTTAAAATGCTAAATAATTTGGAACACTCAAAGTAATTCAAAAACAAAGAAGACAGCATCTGATGCAAAAAGGCTTCTCAGGCTATACTGGGGGGAAAATCCCACCGTGTGGGTGCCATCATTTTATAAGTTGTTTTATCATAGCAGTCTATGGTTTGCAGAACAGCCAATGAGGCCTTTGACAATCTTTGGGGGCAGGGTTCGGTTGCGTTTGTGTAACCTACTACATAACCTGGGATCCTATTGCACTGCATAGTTACACTGCTATGATTCCTCTTTACCTGGCGAGTCTACATCCTATGCTACACACTGGGCTAGTCTAAGGAAGCACTAGAGCTCTCTGGTAGACAATCCTAAGTATCCCTCTGTAAACTACAGACCTTAGGAATCCATAGCATGTTGTCATGGCAGTCAAAGTGGAATCATAGTACTAGAATGATGTGACGTGAAAGAACCCCTATTTCTTATGGCTTTGTAGGTTAAGAACAAAACTTTGAAATGGCACTGTAGCTATTACAAAGCCAGTGTTATGATCATCTGGATGGGTCTTTATCTTTCCTTCACCATGACTGCAGATGTATTTGTTGGTAATGCAAAGTGAGAAACAAGGAAGAATGCTTCCTCTCATAATTATGATTAAATCAAGAATGGAAAATGTGTGGCCTTATTGTTGATATTGGACTCCAGCTCTCATCATCCCTTACTACTGGGTGAGCTGCCTAACTTTGCTGGCAGTTACAGTTTACCAGTGTTTTGGAGGAGGTTACACAATCTTCACTGTCTGATAAAGTGTTGCAGCCTCAATTAACAAAAATGAATTTCTCTTTATCATGTTAACAAAGGATGGTTAGTAAATAGGACTTACCCACACAAGGATTTACTGATGAAATAACTATTATTAAGTATGAAATGAAGACTTTGGATTAATCCATACTAAGTCACAAAATAGTCTTGCTTTTCAACCCAGTGCCAACAGAATAAGACAGAATCATAGAGTTGGAAGAGACCACAATCCAGTCCAACTCCCTGCCCTGCCAGAATCAGAAGAAGGGGATCAAGTTTTGACAGAAATAGTGGGATCCAGTGAAGCAATACTTTTAATCCTGGCCTTTTCACAATTCAGATGCGAAAGAGACTGGTTCAGACATGCAATGGAAAGGAAAGGGAAAACCTTGGAAACATTGTGCAGGTAGTTTCCACTCAGTTAACTCACTAAGCATGGGAGAAGAGAAGAGAGAATCTTGCTTTTATGTACTTGCTATTGCTATTGCTTTTCCCAGGAGGCTCAGCAAATTAAACTAACTAATTAAAGTAAGATGAAGGCAAAGAGGGAAAGTGGGAGGACAAGAGAGAACCTGGGACTTTTAACAAGCAACTGAAAAAGTGGGATGATAGAGGATTAATAAGGACTGTCCCTGTCAAACTGGGTCAGTTGGAGAGCCCAGCATTATAGAAACGTCTTGTTTTACTCCATTTGTCCTGGTGGATTTAACTTTTCAGGTAGAGAAAAAAAGAGTCTTGATGAAATTGTAACTGACTGTGCTTTGCCTGTTCACAGCCGCATTAAAAGCAATGTGGATGGCAGATACTTGGTGGATGGCGTCCCCTTCAGTTGCTGCAACCCAAGCTCCCCACGACCCTGCATCCAGTATCAGGTCTCGAACAACTCAGCTCACTACAGCTATGACTATCAAACAGAAGAGCTCAACCTGTGGAACCGGGGCTGCCGAGAGGCTCTGCTGAAGTACTACAGTGGCATGATGAGCTCCATGGGAATTTTCGTCCTCTTTGTCTGGCTTTTTGAGGTAACACATTGATAGGATCAGTATGTAAAGAGCTCTTGTAGCACCCTTGACCCATTCATCAGATGCCTCTCTGTTTCCCACACACATCCACTCTCCTGCAGGCTACAGCTTCCTTACTGCGTTTGTCCGACAATGACTGTTGTTAAAACTGGACTTTCCACTTCATTTTCATACACACAGGATTTTGAATTTTAACTGACATTCTCTCACATGAATGATTTTTATAGGCTAGTCCCTGGCTTTCCACTCCACCAAATGCATGTAAAGAAGTAGATTTAAGTCTACAAAAGCTCACACTGCCAACTCCTTTCTTTTAGTCTCAAAGGTGCTACAACATCTCTTTACATACTGATTTTACAGACTAACATGGCTGTATCTTTGAATTCTACCACTTTGGCAGGATGGTTTCTTCCCCTTTTTCGAGATCCTGTTTTCAAAAGTGGCCTCGGCACAGAAGGGCACAAATAATGAATGGGGGACTCCCAATAAGAAGTTGCAACATAACCCCCTAATAGGGCTCTATCATGCCCTCTAAAATTTCACAGATGAAAACAAGGACATGTACAGCCATACAACATCAGTGTATAGTCAAGATACCCAACATTATTAGTGAGGAAGAACACATAAGCTAGGAGCGGGTTCAGCAGTTTTCTTTTGCTTTAACCTATTGGAAAGTTCAAGATTCTGTCTTCTTCACTTTCATCCATCTATTGAGCTGAGTGCAAACTAATTTTGCAGAGATTCCCCCAGATATACTGATTTTCTGCCTTAATCATTTTTGTTTCCTGCCTGTTGGGAATGGACCCAGTTAGGTTTGGTACTGGAAGGTGAAACAGGAGAAGCAAGAACCCTCAGTACTCAGTAAATGTGATTTGAGTTGTGTAAAAAAGTGTGCTTTAAAAAACCTGTTTCCTTTTAGTTTACAAACTCAAGTAAGTACAAGTTACTGTATTATTCTGGTGTGATCCCACTTTGCATCACCATCTGAATTAGCGTTTAGAGATAATAATAGTGTCATGGTGTAGCAGTTTAAGTGTTGGACTATGACTCTGGAGACCAGGGTTCAACTACCAGCTTGGCCATGAAGCCCACTGGGTGACCTTGGGCATGTCAAACTCTCTCAGCCTCAGAGGAAGGTGATGACAAACCTTCCCTGAATAAATCTTGCCAAGATGGGTTGACTTTAGGGCCACTGTAAGTCAGAAACAACTTGAAGGCACACAGCAACAACAGTACTAAAAACAATGACACTGCAATCCTACACTCACTTAGGAGTTTATCAGATGACAGAAATTGGAAACATAATCCAATGGCAGTCTGAACGCAATCATAGGGTTTCACGTTATTGCGTGAGAGACTATCACATGCGTTTTCGGGCAATGGGAAATCCTTCTGAATGCAATGCAGTGTGAATACGCAATCATGAAAATTCTCTGAACTAGCGAATTCACTCATTTCTGAACACTTTCATTTATTTCGAAATTGAGAGAAATTCCTCCCATGTGATAAAGTCCTTAGCTGTGTTCAAACTCCACTGAACATGGAAACTTACTTGTGAGTTGACCTGTAGAAGACAGTGCTATACAGTTCTAAAAATAGTGAGGTTATAGCGCAAGAAAAGTCCCACCACAGCTTCTGTTATGAAAACAATTTCCAACCACCATGACTTAATAAGCTGTCCCCTACTTTGCAAGTGGCTTGGAAATGATCAGCATTGATTCTTGTAAACAAATAGCCTGGGCAAGTCACCTAAACGTAACAAACTGTTGACAGTTGTACATTCTGCAAACATCATTGCCCAGGTATTGTCAAAGAGCAGCTTTTGCCCAACCTGGAAAATGTGGTTGGTATGTGAGAGATGGCTTTCTAGGTAGTAGCTCCTAGGCTGTGGAATTCCGTACCAAAGGAGGCTAAGTTTTCCTAAGTTTTTCCTCCAGCACAGAAAGACATGCCTTTGGCAACTGACTGGCTGAAAAGGGAGCTCCTAATGTGAGCTTTATATTGCTCTGTAGTATGCTTTATTTTGCTTTTTCATTCAGTAATGTTCTAATGTTATAATTTGCTTAATTGTGTTTTATCATTATCATTTTATCATTTATTGTTATAGCATTGAGTCTTTATACCCATCCTGAATCTTGTAAGATGTCCTGAATCCCAGTTTTGGAGGGTAGCATTTTAATTGTGTATGTATGTGTATGCAGGCAATTGGTACCAGTATTTGTGTTTGCAAGGAATTGGTTCTCCTAATGACTCCCAAAAACTACTTCTTTTGTTATTTGGGTATTTTACATCAAAAGCTCAAGTCTTCACCCTGTATCCTTTTGAATTAATACATAGAAGAACACCCAGTTTAAGAAAAATGGTTATTTCTGATCTTAAAGTAGCAGCTGCAGCCGTAGAAAATAAAGGGATGCTGAGGTGTGGTTCTTAAGCTGTTCAGATTTATTTGGATTGATTGTCTAAAATCGGCATGATAGTATTTGAGCAGAACCATGCATGTTCCAAGAATTTAGAGTAAGAGTGGGCAAACTCAAAGTCCAACTCCCCACAATCTTACCCATCTTAGCTTCTGCTGAAGAACGCTGTGGGTTGGACTCCAGACACTTCTAGAGGGCCACACATTCCCCATCCTGTCATCAAATGTGTCCAGAAGAAGAGTTTCTAGTTCTTTGTATTTATTCAGAAGAAAATCCCACCATGTTCCATAGGACAGGGTTGCCAGGTGTCACTTAAGGATTCTCCTTATTTTAGCACTGGAAAACTTTTCTTATACAGACTGAACAAGATGCCAGAAAATCTTGTCTTTTGGGGCGTGGGCTCTTCATAAAGACAGAAATGTGTGAATAATGCCATTTTATGAACCTGGACAATATGTTCATTTTACAGAGAAAGACACAGCTCGGATAATTGAAATCAATATTTTATATGGCATTTATGTAGAACACAAACCTGTTAATAGCTGTTTCCTGATAGTAAAAACCCTGCATGCCAAGAATTTCAACTTTCCCTTATAGCTGTTTTGAAAACCTGGCAGTGCTGGTTAGATATACATCCAAATTAGTATATCTAGGATTGCCACTTTATGCATTTAAGGTTTTTACAATTTTCCACTGTCTTAGATACAGGAAGAAGATCCCTTGCAATGTTTATATTGGTTTCAAAAACTAATACAGTATTTTTTTAATTTTTTTTTCACTTTAAACAAATTTCTGAAGCATGGCATAATAAACATAGATTAAAACAACAAATATAAAAAGAAAGGGTTTTTTTAGTCAGATCAAATCAAAAACATCAGAAGGCAACAATGAAAAAGTATTAAGGCTTAAAAATAACAAATGATGAGATAAAATAGCAAATAGTCCATGAAAACACTGAAGGCCAAAATCAAACTTAGTGAAACCACTAGATCAATGGAATTATCCTAAGTGTTGACTTACAAAGTTCCCATTGATTCAATAGGTCTGCTTAATCTAGGATTTCTAACTGGTTTAGGACAGTAATGGAAATCATGTTGTCCTCTACAGTAATGGAATTCATGTTGGATTGCATGTCTTAGCAGTCCTAGCCAGTGTAGTCAGCACTGAAAAATCCTGGGACTTGTAGTCAACAATATCAGAAGGGATATGTGATTGCTACCCCGGATTTAGGCCAATCCATCCATTCTCTGCCAAAGTTCTGAACACTGTATCTGTGGGGCAGATATATTGCAATGGAGCTCCTTCATGTATTTCATGTAAACCTTGAAGTTTCCAGATGCCATCTGATCATGGAAGCTAAGGTGAGTGAGGCCTGTTTAGTACTCGGAGAGGAGATCATCAAAGAATATCATGTGCTGTAGGCTATATTCAAGAGAAGGCAATAGCAAGCCACCTGTGATGAGTATTCCTTGCCTATGAAAACCTCGTGAAATTTATGGGATCACCATAAGTCAATAGGCAACTTTAAGGCACATTATTCCTATGTGCCTTCAAATAATTTCTGTCCTACGATGACCCAACAGCGACCCTATCATAGCATTTTCTTGAGAAGATTTGTTTAGAGACTGAGACAGTATGGCCTGCCTAAGGTAGCCCAATGGATTTCCACAGCTAAGCAGGGATTCGAATCCTGGTCTCCTGGAGTCCAACACTCAAACCACTACACCTACTACTGCTGCTGCTGCTACTTTGTTTATGAAACAGACAGAGTTAGCATTCTTTCCCTTGTTTTAATGTTTGGTCAGACCATCAGAAAATCAGTTTTTATACTCAGATATGCAGTCCATCTACGACATAGAAAGTGACTTTACTCACTCTTACAAAATTAAAACTTTGACAACCTAATTTAACATTCGGTTGCTTAAGGATTTCAGTTGCTTTCAGTTATATGAGTTTTGTTTCCTTGCTTATTCTACCTTGTTTACTTTGTTACTGTAGCTGAAACAACAAAATAACCCAGGACTTTATCACACAAGGAAAATCAGGGTTTAAATAGTGAAAATTGTGTGGAAATCATGCAATTGTGATGAACATTTTCACACACATCGCAATTAAAGAGCCATTATCCTGGGAATAAACAGGAAAAAATGATTCATGGGAAAATCCTGTGAATGATTTATTCATGGGATTTTCCCATGAATCATTTGTTGCTGTGTATTGCCTGTTTATTCCTGGAATAATGGCACTTTAATTGTGACGTCTTGTGAAAATGTTAATTGTGATTTTCACACACAATTTTCACTGTTTAATCCCCTGATTTTCCTCGTGTGATAAAGTCCTTACTGATATTGATTATTACTCTTGGAAATGTGGGACTCATCAACATCATTGTGGTGGCTTATAACACGTGAAGTCTGTAATACATATTGCACTGATAAAATTATACTAAAAGTCACAAAAAAGAATGTTAATTCCTGAAATGTTGCCTAGAATGAAACAGGCCTAAATTTAATCCCAACTAGAGTAGACCCACCGAATCAACAGAACTTACATAAATTTTGATTTACCAAATTCCCTTTACCACGTTTCCTATTTCATTTTGGACTAGCGCTGGATTTAGGCTGTAGTCTTTATTAACTTACTAATTACAAAGTCGGAGTATCTCTGTTGATATTTCTATAGCCACTACTTGTGCAGGGCCAGACAAGACTTCCTTTTTTTCTAGGCTTGTCCTACATTTCATCCTTCTGTCCAGGAGAAATTCCAAAATGTGCTCCATTTTGAGCATGACTAAGAAGCATGAGTTTACATTTATATATTAGTGTTTTAAAGCTTTTATTTGGTTGTGTCTTCCATTTTTCTTGAAAGTCCTACATTTTGCATTGCCTTTTCCTCCTTTGCAGTTAGGATATCTGGTCAACCTGTACTTGAGACAGTTTGATATTGAGGTAATGTTGGTAAGGAAAGCCCTGTCCACAGGCCAGAACATTCTGGGGGTACCCCAAAATATTCTAGCCTTGGTGCTGACCTGATATTCGCTGGTTAACAAACAGCTGTTTGCATGTGCATCCTTTTTTGTCACCTATGCAGCACATCATTCACTCTGAGGTCAGAACAAAGCACCCAACAGCAATCACATGGTTGGGTGCCTCTTTCTGACTTCAGAGCAAATGATGTGCCTCTGCTGCCACCCCAACAGGTAGCACAGTGGAACACATATGAACAGCCACCAAGTGCCACAATAGTGGGTTCTGGGTCTTCTGGAGCAAAAGGTAAGTTTTTTTTAAATACATTATAGGGAAGATATACTGAAAACTGGAACATATGAAAACGTTGAAGTGTGTGATAAAGATGGCAACATTTATTTCAAATTTTGTGTTTGTGTTAACAGCTTACTGTGCTTCATCTTATTGGGAAATGCAAGACTCCATCCAGATTTCCTTCCTCTCCCCCTTCCCACACTGAGTTAATTGAATGCAAACCACTTTTACTTTGAGCTCAGTTTGCACCAACAGAAATAAGCTGAGGACAAGGGGGGAAAGTGAGAGGAGGAGAAAGTAGGACATTTTCAAAGCGGCTGAAAAGGTGAGGTGACAGAAGATTAATTGGGACTGTCCCTGCCAAAGTGGGACAGTTAGAGGATATGGCATGTACACATTTTGTACACATCTGTGACATTTCTCCCCCCATTTTTTTTCAATCATAAATTGCCACTGATGGCTGAGCACGGCAAAATAGCTCCACAGATACTCCAAACGATAAAAGAAAGCATTGCAAGATGAGTGATGAGGAAAAAATGATGTTCTTGCACATTGCCAATCATAACAGTTTTCATACCACTTTTGCTGCCATGTCTATATCCTATTTAGGAGAGAATTTTAAATACTGCAAGAAACATCAAATCCCAGATTTCCATATTATGGAGTCATGATGGTATCAAAGCATTCTAATTATGTAGTGCGAAAGGGCCCCCATGATCATTGTTTGCCAGGAAAGGTTTGAACAGTTGCAGCCTGTATATCTCAGTGCAGAAAAACATGTATGTTCCAAAAAGAAGAAAAGCATTATAAGAAGGTAGCTTCTAAAATAGAGGACATCTAGTAACTGGGAAATATTTGCCCATTAAATATCTCTTTTCTTCATGCTGTTTTTTCTAACCATAACAACTAAGATCATTGGTCACAATACCTAAACACAATACGGTAGGTGCAACCAAACCCTTCCAAGTGAGCAAATGGGACAAGAATAGAGCTTAGAAAAGTTAAATTTTTGATTTGTTTTGTTTTGTTTTATCGGTTTCCTGTCTTAGAATACCTCCATCAGTATTGCTTTGGTTAAAAAAAAAATTTCCATGCCTTCAGGCAGAAGAAGCAACTTGCATTACCAGTCCCTCAAGTCTCCTGTGGGCCTTGTTAGCTAGATACAGGGTTGAGAATGCTGAATACCTAGTCCAGAGATGGCAATGGAGCCATTTTTGTACATATTTTGTACAGGACTATGTTGTCAGATTGTTTGATAACAAAGAAAATGACAGAAGCCCTAGGTAGGCTTTCTGCCTGCACAAATGAAAAAGAAAATAGGGGTGTCCCAGTATTTCCAGGTGTGCTAATCCTTCTGAAGAGCTTTGAATATTTAGAGCTAACCCCAGGAATAGGGGTGTCAGTATGTTTAATTGCTCCAATTGAAAGCCTGGCCTTCAGTGATGTAGTGGAGCCTAGGCTCATGGAGTTGATGACCCAGGAGTTTTTGTCTGGCAAATGATCCAAAACATCATCTGTCTATGCTCCTGGCTCTCCAGTTCCTTCTGAATTTAGGTTCAGTTCCCCACAGTAGCTGGAGAAAAAAGAGATTCTAAGCAAAAGTTGTATTGTTATGGGGTATTGCTATTGTAATCCAAAGAATTTTGGCATGGATTTACCCCCCAAAAACACCTCTTTCATAATATAGATGGAAACTGCTGGAAATTGTTACAGAGCAAAAAACCTAACCAGACTTACAGACTTTCCATGAGGGTGTTGCTACAGAGACTAGACTGCCAAAGCCCTACAGTCCAAATTTTACTAATACACCACTGCCTACACACACAGGTTCTTGATCAGGGGATTTTTTTTTTATAATGTATTCAGCTGAATGCACTTACAGCAAAAATTTTGTATTCAGTGCATAAATATCTACAAAGGAGACAGTCATCCAGGGTTGCGGACAAGCCTTTGGTCCTCTAGGTGTATTTGATAATAACCCCTATTCTTCCTTACTTGTATATTTTATTTTACTTTATGTTACATCCACACACACACATGCAATATTTTCAAAAACATAAACTAAAGATAGTTCACAGAAGATTAAAAAACAGATACAAATAGATACCAAAAAGTTACAATATTATGCCACAACCGAATTTAAAACAGTTTTCAAAAATACAAAGTATGCTATCCTATCCACCCATTAAAAGCCCCTTCTTTCACAGCCAATCAGTTATTAAAAATTACTCTGAATTGTGTTTAAAAATTGTTTTGCTTGCTGTTGGAAAAATAACAGGGAGGGACCCAAACAGCTTTGTTGTACTATGCCTTCAAGTCATTTTGTACTTATGGAGAACCTAAGGGGAAGCTATTCTAGGATTTTATTAGCAAGTTTCTTCAGAGGGGGTTTGCCATTGCTGAGAGTGTGTGACTAGCCCCAAATCACCCAACAGTTGATTCCATGGCTGAGACAGGATTTGAACCCTGGTCTCCAGAGTCATAGTCTGGTGCTCAAATCACTTTACCATGCTGGCTTTCAACAGCCTAGGTGCAATCCTTTGGAAAGGTCCTCTCCTGGGTAACCCTGAGGATAAGGCACCTTAAAAAAAAGGCCTCCATAAAAAAATCTCAAAGCCCAAGTAATTCATATGGAGAAATTATTATTGACCCAGCTGTTTAGGACTGGTAGGAATTTTAGGCAAAATCTGGAAAGTTAAAGATTCCCTACCAGTTAAGTCTATGTGAGGGCAGTTGATGCATAGGCTGAGTTCCTACATGTGTGCATAATTCCACATGCATAGATCTGCATCCTCCCACTGCCTGGCAGTTGCCAAGCTCTAGGATGGGCCTCTAATACTGTTGCTTACTAATGGGAAGGAGAGGGAGGGAGATGAAATGTGGGCCCTGGAGAAGCAGCTGATTTCTGCTTAGTTGAAAGGAAGAAATGAGGGCACATTGTCAGTGGAGCGTATTCACTTTTCCTACCCCTAGGAGCCCAGAGCAGCTGGATCTTCATGGTCTGAATTGCCCTCACACCTCCCACTCCTTTCCACTGGTAAGAATGAGCAGCAGCAGCAGCCTGCTAGGAGTTGGTAGGTTTGGGATGGAGTTTAAGGGCAAGAGGCAAAGGTGCAGTTATATGCACATAAGTTACTAACAAGATACCGACCAGAGATAACACAGAGGACTCTTTCATACAAGGCTAAATTGGAAGTATAATTTAAGGTCAATTCGAATGCAATCATGGGTTTTATGTTATTGCAAATTAACTCTTCACATGCAAATTCGGGCAAGAGGGAAGCCAATTCGAATGCAATCATGGGTTTTACCTTATTGCGAATTAAAGCTTCGCATGCAAATTCGGGCAGGAGGGGGTTATTTTCGGGTAATGGGAAGTAATTCCGAACGGAGCAGGGGTTCATGTAAATTCGCTAAACAAGCGAATTTACATAAATCCGCATTGGCTCCATTCGGAGTTGGGAGAAATTCCTCCCCGTTTGAAAGAGTCCAGAGAGAAAACACTATGGAAGAGGAAAGGAGGGAACAAGGCAGGTTAAATGTATGGCAAGTTATAGAAAGTGTATCACAAATGCAATTACGGTTGGACAAATAACGTGAGGTTTTTATTTAAAAAAAACTACTCATGCACAAATATAGGGATAATTCAAAAGAAGGGGAAATTGCTTTAGCAATTTTGATCAGTTCACAGCTCAAAGCTGGAACATATGTGATCAGAGAACATCAGAGTGTGGTCAAGAAGATGTCAAACATTATTAAGGAGGAAGAGCAACAAGCTAATAGAGGCTGCAGCAGTTTGTTTCTGCCTCAGCCTACTGGGAAGAGCAAGATTTCATTCACTCCTCTCACTCTTATGAAGTTGAGTGCTGACCACTTTTGTACATTGAAATCAGTTTTCAGCTTTAGAAGGAAGCTGAGAATAAAGGGGGGAAATAGGAAGGAGGAGCAAGAAACTGGAACAGTTTAAAAGAATTTGAAAAAGTGAACACATGGTCCTGCAGAGTGCTGAAGGATATGTTCCAACTGTCCTGATTTGGGAGGGACAGTCCCCGTTAATCCTCTGTCATCTCACTTGTTCTCCACCCCCAAATTTAGCCCTCACCTGCACAGGTTTATTATTGGTGGTTCCCTAAGTGCTGATTACTAGAATAGAAGAGGATAGCTGGGGGACATATTTTCCACCAGGAGGCCTCAACATCCCCATGTCTCTTAAGAAGCATTTCTCTTTGGGAAGATGGCAGGCATCATTGTCATGCCGATCTTGCTTACCATGCCAATCTCAATCTGTGTCTTAAATGAAAAGCCGGGAGCTTTAGAGTGGATGATATAATTAGAGGAGGCATATAGAGGCCAATCAGGCTCAAGAACTGTAATGGGGACATGGTTCGCTCAGGCTTGCCAAGAAATCCAGTCAGCTTTGAACCTAAAATGGCTGTTCCAAGGCAGCAAGCAGCCATTTTAAATAGGTCATGCTTGCATAGTGCATTGTACTTTAATCACGTTGTAAGATATTTCTTCTGTGGACAAGATCCAGCAAGAATGTGCATAGGGTGTAAGCCCCTGTTTGGGTACTAATATTTAAGGGAATGGAGGCAGTTTCTTGGTCCACACTTCTGCCTTCCGGGGGCTTCCACACATGACTCTATTTTCCTGATGGGGTACAGAATGACATTGTTGTTGTTGTTGTTGTTTCTTTCCCATCTTTCCTCAAGGCTTGAGGCAGAGTACAACATGTTAAACACACACACAAAAATACATAAACCCACAATTAAAATACAACAGTACAAAGTCATTAAAATACACTCACAAGAGTACATATACAATTGAAAGGTCATGATTTAAAATTCACTGGGTAGGTCTGCCAGAAGAGATATGTCTTTAGTGTTGTTTTAAAAGCAGTCAGCACTTTCAGCTGTCATATCTCCTCCAGAAAGTCATTTCCACCCTCTGGGGGCAGCAGATGAAAAAGTCCTTTGGGAAACTATTGCCAGTCTAATCCTGGCTGGTTGGAGCAAACATTTCCCAGAAAACCTGAGTGTATAAAACAGATTGTACAGGAGGAAGAGATCCTGTAGGTAACTTGGACCCAATCCATGTAGGTCTTTTAAGGTAATAACCAACACTTTGTACTTTGGCTGGAAATTAATTGGCAGCCAGTGGAGTGTTTTTAATATTGGTGTAATATGGTCACTCCTAGGCCTCATTCCCACTTACAATTAAATCAGTTTGCAATCCCAATCATTGGATCGATTCAACAGCGGAGTGTGGTTCCCAATGCATTTGCCCTGATCACATTTTCTTGTTGTAAAATAACCCACTTCTCGTTCGCATTGACCAATGATTTGATTCGAAAGGGACCCTCTTCAGTGGATGATCATCTAAAAATAATTTATTCTGATCCATATCCCATTCACACTTGCGCTGAATCAATTTATTGCAAAAGACGTGTAAAAAATCAGCGTCAAAAAGAACCAAGTAAAATGGGTCTAGCTCATGGCCCTGCTCTCCAAACCGCTTCAGAGATTCGGCTCAAGTGCAAACAAGGGTCATTTAAACCACTTCAAACCAGTTTGCAAACCAGTTTAAAACTTAGTTGGAATAAGGCCCTAGATGTACTAGTAACAAAACTGGCTGCCTTATTCTGAATCAGTTGGAGCTTCTGGACAAAGGTATAGGCTTACCTCAGTTAACAAAATAGAGCTGTTTCCAGGAATTACTTCTTTATCATAAAAATTGGTACCAGAGGCAGAAATAACATGGAAGGAATAGGGATAGAGTCCTACATCACTACAAAGAAGAGCAGTTTCACAGGTTTCAGCAAATGTTTTATTCACAACAAGCAATATGCACATATAAAACAAAACACCCTGGTCAGGCCAGCCTTGCATAGGGAAACAAAAACATGTTTAATTTTCCAGATACCAGTAGCACTTGAAAGCTTCTTCCAAAAATGCACCCAGGATTCCACTTTTCTTACTAGTTCACTTTTGGTTCCAACAGATCCAATTATTCTGTAATATGCTGGTGAGGCAGGGTTATTTGCTCTCGTCTTTTCTTTCAGTTTTGCTGTTAAGACATACTTAGTAAGTTATTCTGGGGGCAGCTGCTGTTTATATTGCCTGTTGTAGGATGGCATACATAGCTATGGTAGGATCAGCTAGTGTAGAATCTCATTTTTTTCTGGGTGGGTATGCAACATTTTTCTAGAAGGGAACTTTGTTAACATATGCATTCGCGTGCACACACACACACACACACCTTGGACTGTGCTGCTCATCCCCCACTGGCAGGAAAACTGGATCCATGATCGCCTAAGAGATCTCACTATTTCTCAGTGGAGAAATTTAGGATTAACATCACATTCACGTAAATCAGGGAATAGTTGGGAGATCTGTGTAAGGACCCCAGGTGGCTCACTTGTTTTGGGCAGGAATCTACAGAAGAAAACAAATGCCACTTTTTCTTCCTCCTCCCTCATGCTCCAACAGCTTGAGAGATCTCAGCCATGCTTCTCTGCCTGTCTCCAGGCAGAGGATGCCCAAAGGTGGCGGGGGGAGGGGGGGCAGCAAAAGATTTACAGGGATCTCTGGATTCAGGGTTGAAAGGTTGAGTGCCACTAATGATATTTGGCTCCTATGGTCCAGTAGCTGGTCCAGTAGCTGGTGTGAAAGACAAAGCACCATCCACCTCTCCTTCTATCTCCATCTACAAGCCCTCTTGGTAACCTAGGTGATCACAAAGCCTTCATGTGTTCCTCTCTGTGTATGTGTGTTGTGTTATCATGCATATACATGGAGGAGTTCCTTTTTATGCAGAAATGGGCCTTTTACAGACCCTGGTTTGTGTGAACACTTTCATTCTGCTACCTGGCACAAGTTAGCAAGAAAAGTCAGTGGTCAGGGGAGGGGGGATCTCCTTAAAAGAAAAAGAAAAGTTGAGCTCCATCAAAGATCTTGTCACATTGCCACTAGGCACAGCCAGACTTGGAAGGCAGGATATTCCTTCTTAAGGTAATCAACATGATTGGTTTTTGCCTGCTATCTGAAACATTATGCAATGCACTCTTGTGGAATCATAGAAGTTCAGTGGATATTTTAGGTAGCAATTGTTTTAGCTTCTTTGGAGGTGTGCACTTCTTACTCATATATATTCTGAAACTAGTGCATTATTATTATTATTATTATTATTATTATTAACCTTTATTTATATAGCGCTGTAGGTTTACACAGTGCTGTACGTATAAACTTATAATTAGACGGTTCCCTGCCCTCAGGCTTACAATCTAAAAGACACGACACAAAAGGAGAAGGGAAAGGTGATGGAGAAGGGTATCAGGTCCGGTGGTTCTTCTCTCCCTCTGAGTCCTGGACCAAGGCAGATGGACTAGAGGGAGGGCTTGGCTTCATAATGCACAGTTAAAACGGGCCAGACAAAGTCACACATCTGGGAACGCTTCTCTAAACAATATAGTCTTTAACTCAGTTTTGAAACTGGTTAGAGAAGTGATGAGGCGGACATGTAGAGGAAGAAGGTTCCAGAAGTGAGGAGCAGCAAGTGAGAAGGGACGAATCCGGGACAGGGCAGTGGAAATCCTCGGCTGGGACAGGAGATCTTGACTACCAGAGCAGAGGGGAAGAGAAGGAGTGTGAGGAGAAAGAAGTTCAGACAAGTAATGATATGGTGACCCACCTGTCAACCAGCACAGTCAGACAGACAGACAGACAGACACTATAGTGGCTGCCTGGCTGTTTCTAGACTCAGTAAAATGCTGGTTCCTGCCTTTAATCCCAAATGTCCTGGGACTTAATTGTCTCAGGGACTGCCTCCTTCCCATCCAGTCTTGTAGGCACTTAAATTCTTTTGATCAAGCCTACCTATAGGTTTTATTTCAACTTACAAAAAGGCTACTAGTCAGCTTTCCCCTGGAGCAGGGCCTTCTCTGTTACATGCCAGTGGCATGGGACTTTTTCCATGGAAGGTCCAGCACTTGTAACAGTAAGTTTCAAAATTAATTTAGTGATGCTGAATGTTAGAGACAAGGAAATGAATATGTTGCTGTTAACATTAATGGGTGAAGTTACCATATATACTCAACTATAAGTCGACCTCATGTACAAGTCAAGATCAGGTTTTGAGGCCAAAAATTATGGATTTTGATATCACCCATGGATAAGTCAAGGGCAAAACTTAGGATCTAAAGGATGAAGCAAAGGAAAACTATGCCAAAGAATTTACAACGTTCCAGCAGGCACTACTGTTTGTGTCCACCCTAAATGCTGGATTGATGAGAGACTAGAGGGTCAGTGCTTCCAGGACAAATTACCCTCTTATCTTTCACCAAGGGATGGTTCCTTTTTAAAATAAGAGTTAAAGTACAATACTTAATTTGACCTGTGGATAAGTCAACTCAGGTTTTTGGGATCAATTTTTGACCAAAATTTCTAGACCTATACATGAGTATATACAGTACATAATTTAATTCTTTACTTAAGTTTCTAGTTTTCTAAACAAACAGTGGGGTTTAGATAAAATGGAATTCTCTCTGAAGGTTGAAGGATTGCCACTCCTTCAAAAGTACTCTTTTTGTTAATTTAAAATTGCCTTCATCAACCTAGGCCTTTTCCCATTTAGACTACATGTCTGTTTAATGTTGGCTATGACTGATGGGAGTCCAACTTGTCTGGAAACTGTAAGGTTGAGAAAGGCCTGGGATCACATCTCACAGCATATTAATTTCCATTTCTCTTTTTATTCCCACCCTATTCTTCAATATATACAAATACTCTTCATTCAAACCCTTTGATAACGATTGTTACAGAATGATGTATTTATTTCAGTTAGAGTGTGTTGATCAACTTAAAGTGCATCAGTTAGTGGTTGTTTTCAGAGTTTAGGCAGTGAATCAAAGTTGGAGAATTCTCAGTCAGGAGTATTTTGAGTGTACCACTGAATCACAGATTTTGAGACAAACTACTGAATCACAGCATTCTCTCTGCTTTCCTGCTAACAATCAAAGATCATGATCTGCAAAGATAATGTTTGCATAGAAGAGCAAAGGATCACAAGTTTAATCTGTGGCAACTCCAGCTTTAAAAGAATAAGTGATTTAACTATTTTCTGCACCGATTTTACCTTAAAATTTTTTTATTTCATAGAATCATAGAGTTGGAAGAGACCACAAGGGCCATCCAGTCCAACCCCTGCCATGCAGGAACTCCTAATCAAAGCATCCCTGACAGATGGCATCCAGCCTCTGCTTAAAGACATCCAAAGAAGGAGTCTCCACCACTCTCTGAGGGAGTGTGTTCCACTGTCAAACAGCCCTTACTGTTAGCAAGTTCCTCCTAATGTTGAGGAGGAATCTCTTTTCCTGCAATTTATATCCATTGTTCCGCGTCCTAGTCTCTGGAGCAGCAGAAAACAAGCTTGCTCCCTCCTCAATATGACAGCCCTTCAAATATTTAAACAGGGCTATCATATCACCTCTTAACCTTCTCTTCTCCAGGCTAAACATCCCCGGCTCTTTAAGTTGTTCCTCATACGGCATAGTTTCCAGACCCTTCACCATTTAAATCTCTTAATCTGTACTTTTAGGCTAATGAAATGAAGTAATATGATTGTAGGCTGCATCAACAGAAGTATAGTGTCTATATCAAGGGAAGTAATAGTGCCACTGTATTCTGCTTTGGTCAGGCCTCACCTGGAATACTGTGCCCAGTTCTGGGCACCACAATTCAAAAAGGATGTGGAGAAAATGGAGCGTGTCCAAAGGAGGGCAACTAAGATGGTGAAGGGTCTGGAAACCATGCCCTATGAGGAATGACTAAAGGAGCTGGGGATATTTAACCTGGAGAAGAGAAGGTTAAGAGGAGATATGATAGCCCTGTTTAAATATTTGAAGGGGTGTCATATTGAGGAGGGAGCAAGCTTCTTTTCTGCTGCTCCAGAGAACAGGACCCGGAACAATGAATGCAAGCTCCAGGAAAAGAGATTCCACCTCAACATGAGGAGGAACTTCCTGACAGTAAGGGCTGTTTGACAGTGCAACACACTCCCTCTGATGTCTTTAAACAGAGGCTGGGTGGCCATCTGTCAGGGATGCTTTGATTGGGAGTTCCTGCATGGCAGGGGGTTGGACTGGATGGCCCTTATGGTCTCTTCCAACTCTACAATTCTATGATTCTATGATTTTTATTTTTATCTGTTCATTTTGCTGTTTCTCATGATATGTGAGAAATGTTTTAAAATAAAATTTCAGAAAAGGAATTGACATAGCCAAGGAACTGGAAAACGCTTGCTAAAACATGCAATAAAACCCCTGATTCCCTCTTCTTATTACCTAAGAAAAACAATCTCATAATAAATGATTACAGCAGTCCTGTATCTGTTTACATGTGAATAGGCATAATTGAACTCAATGGGATTTAGGTATGAATAGACTATTTTTTTAAAAAAACATAGGTAAGGCCAGGTATGAGTTTACCTAGGTCTTCCAAAATCACTCATTAATAGCTTCAGCCAAACCCTTGATGCAGCACTTCCCAAACTTTGGATCTCAAACTGTTTTGGACTTCATTTCTCAGAAGCCCCAATTACCTTGGCCAACAGTCAGGAATTCTGCAAACTGAAGTCCAAAACATCTGGAGAACCAACATTTGGGAACCACTGCCTTGGTGGATGGTTGGGGGGATGGGAGAATGGAGGGAGAAGCAAGGGAAAAGGGAATGGATGGAGTGATTGTGCAAAGACTTTTCATTTAATTATCCAAGTATTCCGATTTTTGTGAGCTGAGGAGTACAAAGAAATACAAAGGGATGAATTGCAGCTCACCTCATTTAATAATGTACAGAAAATCAAATACTCAAACAGGTCATGCAGACTAATACAGCATGCCCATGCCATACACAGGTGCACCATACATGGAAGATTAAGCCAACAGAAGGAGAATGGCATGTGTGCCCACATCGCATGCGCCATGCTAGACATGGGAACGCTCCCCTATTGAAACTAATGGGACTTGAGCTTACGTGGTTTTCCCCATATGCCGGGGGTGGGGGTCCAAAACAGACCCCCGCATATGGGGAGGGCCAACTGTACTTGTTTTCAATCCTAAAGGGCCTGACATTCTGAAAGACCATAAATGCCTAATGCCCTTCTGCCAAACAAACAAATCATTTCCTCATACCAAGGGAGAAGCAAGGGAAAAGGGAATGGATGGAGTGATTGTGCAAAGACTTTTCATTTAATTATCCAAGTATTCCGCTCTTTGTGAGCTGAGGAGTACAAAGAAATACAAAGGGATGAATTGCAGCTTACCTCATTTAATAATGAAAAGAGGAAAAGAGATTCCACCTCAACATTAGGAGGAACTTCCTGACAGTAAGGGCTGTTCGACAGTGGAACACACTCTCTCGGAGGGTGGTGAAGTCTCCTTCCTTGGAGGAAGTCTTTAAGCAGAGGCTGGATGGCCATCTGTCGGGGATGCTTTGATTGGGAGTTCTTGTATGGCAGGGGGTTGGACTGGATGGCCCATGTGGTCTCTTCCAACTCTATGATTCTATGATTCTATAAGTGTTCCATTCCAGGCAGGGAATCACTTGTTCTCTTATCCATTCTCTTGCTTCTAATCCATGAGGTAGCAGGTTAACCAGTACCGAGCCATATGATTCATTTTCTCCAATCCAAGTCTCCTTTCTCTAGAAGTCTTTCTATGATATGTATCTGGCAAAGAGAGAGCTATGCCCTGCTGTATTCTAGCAAGGTTTTTTGTTATTTGCTATTGTCAGCTTTAATTTCGATCAATAGTAATTTCAAGTCTTTGCTATGTCCTGCTGGTCTGCTTTTTGTTGTTGTTGTTGTTGTTGTACATAACATATGTAAGCTGTGATGTTATTTTTCTGAATGGAAGTATAGAAATAATTTTTGAAGAAAATGTGCCATAAATTTTGAATGTGAAGGCATCTTACATGTAAGTCACATGGGAAATATGGATACACAGTGGCATTACATTAACATAGCATCCTTTATACTAACATACTGCACTTTCGCTTGGTTTGGGTAGCACTGCAAGGGGAGACAGCTCTTTTGTGGCTTTCATCTGGAAAAGTAGACTATGCTTCAGGTTGATGGTCATCTAATCTTTCTTCATGGTACCATATCTAGAGCTTTTAAAACTTTTTAAACTCAGGGAGTTGCTACATTTTATGGCAGAATAATTACAGAAGTATAAATAAACATCAGGATCTTACCTTATGACACAAGTCTCATACCTCCCAATTGTCCTGATCTGACAGGGACAGTCCCAATCTTCTGTCATGCCACTTTTTCAGCTGCTTTTTAGATGATTCAGTTTCTCTCCTCTCTAACTTTCCTCCTTTGTCCTCAGTTTACTTCAATTGCTGCAAACTGAGTTCAAAGAGCAAAAGTAGTTTGCACTCAACTAACCCAGCAGGGGAGGAGTGAAATCTTGCCTTTCCCAGTATAACCAAGCTCTTGGCATAGTTCCTCCTCATTAATACAATTGGCCATCTTGACCACACTCTTCTAATGCTTGGATACATGTGTCTCTATTTTCATCGGTGAAATGTTGGAGAGTAAGAAAATCTGTGCTCAGTCAGGCTGACCAACACTCTATTCTTTATTCTCCCTAGATGTCGGTCATGATAGGATTGCGGCTGTTGCATACCTCCCTGGAGAGCATTGCCAATCCAGAAGATCCAGAATGTGAGAGTGAAGGTTGGGTTCTGGAGAAAAACCTGAAAGACACTTTCAAATCCACCCTGGAAAATTTGAAAAATATTGGTAAAAAGAACCAAGTGGATGCAACTGCGGAAGGCGCAGAAGGCGAAGGAGCAAAAACCCAAGCAGTCTCAACCGTCAGCTGAGTATCTTGGCTAACAAAACTGTTACCAAAGACTGGGATGTGTGAATATTCACTTTTTAAAAGTTGTAAGCTATCACAGCTATACATTTGTATACACCAAGCAATCATTTTTGTACATATGGCCAATACTGTATAGTTCACATTGGAATAATAGAGGCATCCTTACAGTAGGTACATGAGACAGCCAGTTACTTCTATGGGAAAATATATAATGCAATGTTTTTGAAGAAGATAACACCAAGTTGTTAGGCTCATTATATTCCCAACTGAAATAAGATTTCATAAAAAATGGAATGTGGGGGACTGGTTGGTACTGTCTTGCATTTTTGTCTCTTAATGGGAAAGTTTAAAAGTTAACTATTTTTGTACTAAAGTTTATGAATATATTTGGAAAATGTAATATATTTTAAAATAGGTACCTTAGTAGGGCAAAAATTTGTTAAGATGTCAAACAAGGTAAAAGATTTTTAGAAAAGTATACACTTTGAAACTTCAGTTTAAACAGAATCAAAGGTTTAAAGTCATTACGGAAGGATGAGCTTCTACCATGTTAAAATAATGTACAAAAAGAGTACAGTTATACTGCATGTTTATGCACTGAATATAAACTTGTAATTTTATAGAAGCAAGATAGCATTCATTCAAACAAATACCAGGATAAGCTATAGCCTTAGTTGCCAGCAGCTGCTTGGGTACTGTCATACCCAATAATTACGGTAGCTGTTGCTGTATCTTGTTTACTAGACCTGCTACCATAAATCTGAAATGAAAACTAAGCTGTTTTGTAAAGTAATCATGGCAACTAACTGGTAATGTTTGGTTGCCCGAGAGAAAAAATGGATTCGAATCAACAATTGGAATTTGCAGTTCTTCCCAGATGTTGATAAAGACAAGCTGCTTAGCAATAAAAGGACCACACATTAATTCAGTGAATTGGATGCAATGCAAGAAATACTCTTTCTGCAGCCTACAGAAGACCTTGTTGACTTGATGCATTTTGTAATCCAAACATACCCATCGTGAATGTATTGTTGTGAAAGCTATGATCTTAGCAAATTTCCCTGTAATTTTATAAGCTGGAATTAAATATGGGAACATGATTTGTATGTAAAGAGATTTTTATCATTGTTCTATATGAAGCTTATATTTTATATTTATTTATATGTACATAGTACACAACTATGTGTATTTATCCATAAGCCTTTCCCAAGAGAAAGCAAAAGCCTCCTCTTAAACGTTTAAATAGTGTGGTCAGATTCCTAGATGCTTTTGAACAGTCCTTGTCAAAAAGACTTAACTGTCCACAGCAACAGGATGTCTGTGGTATTATGGAAATAAAAAAGCAGGCTAGTAAAGCTCAAAGAAGGCAGCTGTGAAAGATGTTGATTGAAGAGGGACTTGCATAGGGATGAAGGAAAAATGTTTTGAAACATGGCTTGCATATGAAGATGCCTTATACTGAATTGGTGTTTAGTCCCTCTAAGGCTAGGGATGTAGTCCACTTTCAAACAGCTCTTCAAGACCTTTTCCAACTTTGATACTTGGGTTGCTTTTAGCAGGAGAAGGCAGGAACTAAAATGGAGACCTTCCAATTTCACCCTACCATTAAGCTGTGGCATCATACATGCAGATCGGAAATGAAGGCAGACAAATAATTGCTTATAGATATGAAATCTAGATTTGGAATCTAGTTTCCAGAGCTTCTGGATATGGAAGTATAATGACAGCTAGAGAAGCAGAGAGCTTTGAAATAAAGAGGTATGATACTAAAGTAGTTAAGAAATGAATGGGGGAACCAGGAAAGACTGAGCTGATCGTCATAGATGGAGTTTAAAAGTCTAAAAAAAACCAAGCAAAGCCAGCTAGGAGGAAATATCAACAAAGGATATGTTAGAGTATATTGGGGTATATTGACAGGAAGAGAAAGATCAATCTTGAAGACAAAATGCCAAGACTCTGCGGCTGCTTAGACATTTAGAGGACAGTCAAGTGATAACTTTATCAAAGACTCCAGAAGCTCTAGAGCGTTGTTCCTTGAACTGTACAGGGTTTTCTTCTCTCTAATAAAAAGGACACTTCTATTAAATTTGTTGTCTTACCAGTTTCCAAATCCTTTCTTGCTATCTGCATAGAAAATGTTGACAATATTGGTATCACCCCCCATGGGTCCTAAAAGAATTCAGCACTTCTGTTTTCCACAACAGAAAACAACTTTGAAAGCAGATTTTAGAAAGGGTGTGTGTGTATTTCTTGCACATGGCAGAACCACTAAGCAGCTGAGCTACTAAAGGTCAGTAACCAAAGTGCTGGTACAGCCTTGATCTGCAAGGGAGGTAGTTTGGTGAGCATTCTCAAAGGACAAGCAGTTGAGTGAGAATTTAATTTATTTCTGAATTGCCATTTGGGAAGATCTCAGTGTGCAGTGCTCTCTATTTGATGTATGTATAGTTACGTAAAGTTCCACAAGTTAATGTATCACACCTAAATGTGTTGCAACCCTAGAAGGTGTGACTGAGACTCTTGCTTCACATAGGTGATGGAATCAGTCTGTTATCTGTGGTTTTATTTTTTGTAACATATTCTTTTACTGCCATATTAAAATACTTTGGTTCACTTACAAAAACACATTGTCACAGCTGATCTCACGACAGATACGAAGACTGTGGAAACAGAATTGTGTTGGGATGCAGGAGTTATTTTCTGTTCAGGAATTGGTTTTTTGGAAGGAATTTGTTTTCTCTTCCTTCTGAACATTGGGGGTCTTTACCACTGGGTTGTGTTGCTTCCAGTGAGATGAGAAAAGGCAAACATTTTAGCTGGCTCTTGTTTCTTTTAACTGCCCCACCCCAGCAAAGAATGAAACTAGTGGAGAAAGTTGCCAGTTGGGAAGGAAAGAAAATTTGGTCTTAAACAAAGCAACTGGGGCGGGGGGGGGGGGAGATGAGACTATTGTGTAAGATAAGGTATTCCAGTTCATGAAGGTCTGTTGACATGACTCTGGTTTGTACCATGCACTTGGTAATATTTATTTGTCCTATCAAACAGAGTTTTTTTGTGAAACTGTAAATGACATCTAATTATGTTTGTAGGTGCTATTTTGGAAGTATGAATGTAGATATTTGCAAAAAGTGTATTTTAAAGATACTTGTTTAAAGGAAATGTTAAATATATTGTGTTTAATACAGTGCTTGCCTCCCCACTTGTTCTACATTATTGGACCCCTACAGTTATTGTATACCTTTTATTCACAAATTCTTCCAGTCCAAGAACAATTTAGAACTGAGTTTTAACTCCATTTTTTTCCAGCCTCTGGATGTAAGGCATATTCTGCACAGTTGAAAAATTAGTGTTTGCCAACTTGTAACTTTTGGCAAAACTGCAGCTGAGGAAGTTGGGAAGGCTGATACATAGTCAAGGCATCAAAATGTTCAATGCAGCCACTTGAAGCTAACTAAGGAGCGAAATAGACTGCCTTGAAGGGGAGCTTTAAGCTGCCCCATCTGAAGGCGGATTGGGGCCATGGCGACCACACAACGCAGCTCCAATCTGTCTTGAAGCCACCAAAAAAGGAGCGGCAAAAAGCCAGCTTTCTGCCCGCACAGCAGCCAGAAGGCAGCTTTAAGGCACTCCGATGGTGTGAGGCTTAAAAATGCCACGTTGCCAGAGCACCCAGAAGCCAATCCACATTTGAGCAGCCAGGATTGAAGCTGCCTTCGAGGCGTCTTGGGGACATGCGTCATCTGTATGCCATGCCCCCAAATCAGTTTATATCCGTATGTCTTTGATCACTGTGGAGATTGGAATTCTCTTCCTCATGCAGCCACCCAAACCCACTGACATCCTTCCTCAGTGGCCAGTGGAGAACAGAAGACAACCGAGAAGTATCTGACTACATAGCCACAGCCAGGCACACATCCATGAAGGCATATTCTGGGACCTCCCAGGGGTTTTTCAAGGGTCCCTGAAGATTACATCATTGTTGCACATTTGGATATAGTCACACAGCCAGAAGGGTGGTGTTGTCTCTGAGGGGCTGCCCGCATTAGTCAAAAGGCCCATGTTCCCCCTGTCCTCGTGTAGTCCAGTTCAGATGATGCAGGCCAAAACACTAGGGCCTGGATCAGGCTCGATCCTGATAGACCCAATATGGATCCAACCCAATCCTGTGATAAATAACATTTCCCGCACGTCAATTTGACCCCTTGTTTGCCACAAATTTCCCTGGAAACTGTATGGCAAACCCCAGCTTACCTTGCCACACCATTGCTAGTACTGAGAAGCCCCCCATTGCCTTATCTGATGTGGAAACCAAATGCCTGTCTATGTTGGTGAAGCCAGGCCCTCTGTTTCCTCATCAGATATGGCGAAGGGAGTCTTCTTAGTTCTCACACCAACCTGGCAACCAACCTAGGTGAGTACCAGGACCAAAATGACCTGGGTTCAGCCCTTGCTATCCTGACCCATCTACTGAGCCCCTAGGTCTCAATAGCTAGGTCTCCCAGTGCAGGATCTTGGCCATGGTTCTCAGAAACCTACAATTTCTGAACTTGGTTGACAGGAGTACACCCACCTTCCAGAAACATCTGTAATTAATTCTTAGACTAATAAAGCTGTTGATTTGTAGCCAAATCACCTGGCCAAACTGAAACTGAACTGAATGCCCAAACTTGAGAAATGCAATTCCCACACACCCACCACAGGAGTCTGGAGCAAATGTTAAGCTACTGTTTTGGAGCCCAGGATACTTGTGGTGATGGACGTACATCTCAAGAGTTTGTATACGAGCTGATTCAAGGAAGTGCTTTAGACACATGCCCCTTTGGACTCCTGAAAACTGGTACCTCACATCCATAATCAGCCAGTGTGAAACAGTTGTGCATGAATGTCCCTAAGGCAACAGGGCTTTTTAACAGCACCTGCTTACATATAATCATGCAGCTCTCCCTGTTTATATAAGGATAGTTGGCTTGAGGCCAAGCCTGTCTCATTTGGTTGCTAAGTCTTCTATATATGCCAATGGTGACCACTGAATTTACCCAGACATTCTGTAAAGATAGCAACATGTTGCTTTATTTTAAATTTGGAAAAATTGAAATTAAGAATTCAAGACACAGAATGTTTGGTGAAACTTAGGAAGAGAGGAAAAGTATACACGGTTGCCTCAAAGCTAATTATTCCTAAGTAACCTTAATACAATTTATAAGATTAACCTTCATGCATGGCTCTATCCTGGATACCTAATACCGGACAATGGTTGCTTCGCCATGTATATACTGCTGAACAAGGAAAGGCTATTTCAGGCCCTGCATGCTATGAGTAACCTCCATTGAACTGGTAACTAGAATTTACAGCAATGAAACAGAATTTTTAAAAGGAGTTCCAAAAACACTATACTTTAATGAAGTTTATTGCTAACTTTCCTCATATTAAGCTGACATTGACCTGAGAAGATCACATGAGATTTTTAAAAGGCTCTTTAGAAGAAGAGCATTAGAGGTTAATTAGTTAAGAGATAAGGCCAGAGAAATAGAACATCACATGTTAACAGCACCCTACTGGGAGATAAATGCCTGGACTAGTTAGATTGGAGCTAACAGGGCAATAAGTTAGGAAATGGGGAGATCTATTTTCAAGTCCAGAGACAAGATTATCTGGGCAGTTTTTACAATATTATAATTTGCTGTTACTACCTTGACAGATAAAAGAGTTGGTTAAAAATAGTTTTGTACAATATGGGAGTGTGAAAACAATGAATTAAATTTAGACTAGTTCAGTAGCATGTAACTTGCATCAAGTTCACTGGGAATCAAATCACAATTATTTGCAGCGATGAAAGGGGAGGTCAGGTGCAACTAACTTATTTGAATCCAACCAGTGAGTTGGTTCACACATGCATATGTTACTTGTAACTTTCAAATCAATGTGTGAATCAGCTCTGCAGAAAAGTATATTTTCTGAGGTTAACACTGCAATATGCAAAAGCCCTATTAATAATGACTGGCTCGCTTATATATGCAGGGCACTGAGATGAATTACTATTATTATTATTATTATTATTATTAAGTTTAAATATTTTTGTATTGCTTCCCTCAAGGGTTCCTGAGACAATGAACAAAAATAATAATAACTAAAACAGTTCAAAGATCAAAACCTTTTAAAAACACACAAAAATACAGTGGTCCCCTGCCTTACAAATCCCCCGGGGTACGAAAACCCCGGGATCCAAAGGCGGCGGGACCGCCATTGTATCCCTGGGATCCGAAGGATCCCCCGGGATATGAACGAAAAAAAGTCGCGCCGCCCCTTTAAATGGCCGTGCGGTCCGTCCACGAAAGTGGTCCCCCGAAAAACGAAAGCTTCCGGGTTACGAAGGTAATCCCAGAACGGATTACTTCGTAACCCGGGGGACCACTGTATACCCAAAGGGAAGGTATTTTTACCATACATCAAAGGAGTCACAGACGGAATAAGAAAAACAGTGAACAAACACAGCCTCTAAATGGCCTACAAATGGACCAAGAAAATCCAGCAAATGCTGCCCTTAGCAAAGGACAGGAGAAACCCTATCAAGGGTGCAGGAGTTTACCACATACCGTGCAGCTGCAGAAAAGGACCACCAAACGCAGTGTTCAAACACAAATCAAGGAACATGAAAGACTGAGTCAGCTGGAAAAATCAGCAGTAGCCAAACATATTATAAACCATCCTGGGCATAAACTGCTGTTTGAAATCACCTAAAGTCTGGACCATGCCAACAACTATCAGGTTAGAATGAACAGTGAAATCGATAAACACCTGGACAACTTCAACAGGAAAGAAGAAACCCTTAAAGTGAACAAAGTTTGGCTACCAGTCCTGAAAAACACCAAAATCAAGACCCAGCAAATACAAATGAAAACCACCCAGGATGAGGGGGGTTTCCCAACAGACAATGTATCATTAATTAAATAGACATCCTGAGGCCTTGCCATTCAACAACAGAACAATACACAGATTAACATGCAAATTACTGCCCCTCAGCCAACAGTGCATATCCCACTCTGAAGATGCATTCTCTGAAGATGCCAGCCACAGCTGCTGGCGAAACATCAGGAAAAAACTTGTCTCGAACATGGCCTCACAGCCTGAAAAACCCACAAATTATGGATGCCGGCTTTGAAAGCCTTTGACATCACTCTAAAATACTCTCTAAAAACTTTTGAAACAATCTAAAAAGAACCCCAAGATATAATTTTAAAAGTTAAAACAGGCAATGCAGAATAGAAGCTTTGGCTGCCCAGTTAAAGCTTAAAAGAGATGGAGCTAGCACAGTGATGGCGAAACTTTTAGGGACCAAGTGCCCAAAGTAAAAGGCCTTCCTGCACTGGGCATCAACAGGTCCTGGGGGGCCAAACTTCTGAAGGGAATGGGTCTTCTTGGGTGGAACTTCTGCCCTCCAGGAGCAGGACCTCTGCCAAACCAGGAACAGAGACTTCCAGGATGGGACTTCTTTTCCCTGCCCTCCTGGGCTTCTAGTTGCCTCTCCGGGGATAGCTGAAGGCCCGGGCACGAGGGGGGAAAGAAGAGGAACACTTCCCTGTTATCCGTGAGCCACAGAAAAATGACTTTGCATCTCTGTTTTGCAAGCCATCTCCATGTACC
The DNA here is from genome assembly GCA_034509955.1 of Urosaurus nigricauda. Lineage (NCBI taxonomy): Eukaryota > Metazoa > Chordata > Lepidosauria > Squamata > Phrynosomatidae > Urosaurus > Urosaurus nigricauda. The sequence goes on along the minus strand of JAOEGL010000001.1, from coordinate 349,067,658 downwards.
ACCACTTTTTGGGGTAAGGAGTTCCACAGTTGGAGTGTTGCTACAGTGAAAAAACGATTACAAGTACATGCCAACATAACTTCATGAGGTGGGCAGACTCATAATAGGGCCTCCCCTGAAGATCTCAAATTTTTGGCAGACTCATATAGGAGGCGGCGGTCTTCAGATATCCTGGCCCCAAGCCATTTAGGGTTTTGTAGCTAAAGACTAGTACCTTGAATTGAATTCAGATGGAAATTGGAAGCCCCTGCAGTTCTTGTAAGAACACTGTTGCATGGTCTCTAATATGCACACTCAACACCATCTCAATGCTGCATTTTGCACTGCAGCCTCTGAACACTTTTCAAGGGCAGCCCCATTACAGTAGTCTAATCATGAATCACTGTGAGCAGATCTGTCTTCCACAGATTCTGCAGAAACAGGACAGCTGGCACACCAGCCAAAGCTGGGCAAAGGTGTTCCAGTTATTCCAGGAGCAGTGCTGGGTCTAGGAGCACTCAGAAGCTGATCCTTCAAAGGTAGTGCAACTTCATCCAGAACAGGCTGTGATCCCAACCCCAGGGTGGTCATCCTATTCACCAACAGCACTTCTTCTTTGTCTGGATTGAGCCTCAGCTTATTCACCTGCTTCTAGTGCTTCACTTCACGAATCAGGACTTCCACAGCTTCCCTGGCATCAGTTGTACAGAAAAGATAGTGCCGAGTATCATCAGCATACTGATAACACCAAACCCCAAAATGCAAGCTGACCTCCACAAGCAGCTTCATATATATGTGACAAAGCATAAAGGACAGTATTGATTCTTGTGGAACCTCACATTGTAATTGCCAAAAGGATGAACAATAATCCCCCAGAACTATGTTCAGCCAATAACTGTTGGAAACACGGCAGCCAAGCAATGTCCCAAGTCTCATATTGAGCAAATGACCCCGGATACCATGCTTAATGGTATCAAATGCCACTGAAACATCCAGGAGAACCAACAGAAACACACTTCCCCTGTCCAACTTCTGGTATAGGCTATCCACTAAGGCTGTATCTATCCCATAACCAGGCTTGAACTCTGACTGGAATGGATCCTGGTAATCCATTTCATCCAAGAAAACCTAAAGTTGTGTTTCCACCACTCACTCTAAGACCTTACTTTCAAAGGGGAGATTAGAGACTGATCAACAGTTACTTATGGAGATGGGATCCAAGGAAGGTTTCTTCAACTCAGGTCTTACAATTGCTTCTTTTAGAGAAGCCGGAACATGGCCTTCTTTCACAGACATTTACAGCCTCCATCACCCAATTAGCCAGTCCTCCTCTGGAAGCTTTAAATAACCAGGATGGACATAAGACCAACAGAGGGGGTTGGCCTGACCTCTCTAAGCAACTTCTCCACATCATCTTGTTGAACAAACAAACAACTTAAAGAATCAGAAAGGAACTCTTCTAGAACATGGCCACATAGCCCAAAAGCCCCACAAAAAACTATGAATGCTGGCCATGAAAGCCTTTGACTCCACAACTTAAGGAATAGTAACCCATTATGTGAGATTAGTAATTTAAGTTTCCAACTATATACATACTGTTTCTCTGTAATCTCTTATTTAACAATATGTTAAATTGCGGATGGGATTGGATGTTTTAACTGCTGTTGTTTTAACTCTCTTCTGTAACCCACCCTGATTGCTCGTTCAGAGGGGCGGGCTAGAAATAAAACCATTATATTATCATCATCATCTTGATCCTTTGCAATTATCTATTATGTTTGTGAAGACACTGTGCTTGAAGTGACTGATAGTTGTTAAAATCTTAAGATGTTTAGGCTGAGAAATAGAGATGTTGCAGATCATTATTCTCAAACAAAAGTCCCCCCCCCCCACACACACACACACCGCAAAAATACCAAGTTCAGGCACTCTGAAGAATTTTTAAAAAGTGAGCAATTCAAACATCAATTGAATGTCAACACCTAAAGCATTTATTCTTATACTTTTTATACATATGATACATTTCAATTTTTACAAGTTGTCCACAGATATGAAAGTTATAGCCAAGTCATTACAGGTATGAATTCCCTGATACTCAAAGCTCATTATATAAACATTTCTACAGTGAACATAAATACATGCAAAAGAAAAAAAAGGCAGAAGAAAATGGGTTGTTGAAAAAAGAGCAACCTTACAGAAAGCCAGGATAAATTATATACTTTCCAATGTTTTAGTCATAATTCCATCAACACATTTGGCTTCCATTTTGGACAATTCCTGAGGGAGTAAATTACCTTATTCTCTCAATATTTATTTTACACAGAAATCTGTCAGTTTAATGGTAGCTGATTCTATTTTGCATTTTTGTATCTAAGCACCATGAGGAGGGAAGAAAACAGAATCTAATGAATTGTTACTATACCTCTTAAAGTAAGTTTCTCAAAACCTCAAAGAAAACAGTGTTAGAGCAGAACTAGTACAGTTAAGTGTAACATGCACAGCAAATAGTCTTATCTACAACCTAACCAAAGAAGGGAAAATGAAGACCAAGTGTTTTCTTGCTAGTTACATGACATTCATAGCAAAGGAGAGGCTCAAGAACTACTAATACATGTAGGAAGACTGATCTGACTGACAAGTGTGCCTTGCCAAAATTGCCCTAAGAAAAAGGAGCCAAACTGAATTAGGTTTTGTATCTTATGTATATCAATTGCAGCTATTCTGAGCCTGTAGAAAACACTGGGAAAACTAACTAATACATTACATTGTTGTTGTTGTTGTTTTAAAACAACCAAACTTACAGAAATTGCAAGTATACTGGATGTTAAAGAGATGGCTTCTCTGTGCTGAAGATGAAATCCAAAACCAAGATTTATCTGAACCAGTTAAGTTTATAGATCAATATAACTATGAAAAGGAGACACTACCCTAAGTCATAATTCAAAAGAAAAGGATGATATTAGGAAGGAGGCAGAGAGAATGAGAGCTCTCAATAATGTGTAACAAGCTATTATATATTGGGGTTTTTTTAGGCCCTTTGTACGTTTAAAAATTTCACTTACCACAGGCACACATATGGAAAATCTGTGCAGTTATAAAATATATTATAGACAAACATCTTATAGACCACCAGCCAAGTGCAAAGTCATGTAGTTGGTGATGTAGGGAAAGGAAATTAAGAGCCAGAAAACCTACTAACTGGAAATCTGCAAATGTGGGTTTTGGGGGGGGGGGGGGGGGGATGACCACGCTTTTTGCTGGATTAATTTTTGTTTTAATTAAGAAGTGTCAAAAGGCAAGTGTGCTCTGAAAGTTACAAATAGACAAGCATGTTTTTTTTTTAAAACAGTCATTCTCTGCCTCTTCAAATTTGACATCAAAGTAAGGTTCAAATTACGCCTTTGATGAGTGATGTTACTTACTTACTTAACATCTCATTCTAAAAAAAGTCACACTTTCAAACACTGAATACTACCAATCACAGCATGGAAAGCAAAGTCTTTTTGCCCACTATCTCATTAGCACAATCCACACAGTACTTCTAAAGATTGCAAAATTTCAAAAAGATCTTTGTTAATTTTCCTTATTAAGTGTTCTCTCATATTGCAAGAAAAGATACAAAGGCAAAAAAGCCCTTAGAGGCTGCAGGTTACAAAATGATTTTAGATACAATGAGGGTTCTTATGAGCACATACAGATGAATCACTTGCTACATTTTTGCACCCTTATTTCATTTCTGTTCTATTCCAAAGATAGAACACTTTTTAAGTATTAAAATGCAAAATGGCTCAGATTTACTAAAAAAGGGCAAATATGCTGCTTCAACATTGTGCTTGGTCTAGTTGCCATTTCAGTAGAGATTTTCCTCTTCTCTTAGTTATCAAAAACGATTTGAGCCAGACTCCAAGAGATTGCCACTTTTATACCAGAAATGTAAATTCATTGGATTAAGTTTTAGAAATCAACAGATTGTGTATGAAGGAAGCACAGTGCAAATAATATTACTGATCAAATCTGCTACACAGAAAAGTTCACATAGTTATGGTATCCAGGAAATGTACAAAACGAACATGGGGGGGAAAGTTAGTAAAAGAACTAGAATCTTCTCTTTATTTTTTCAGTCCTTTGTTTTCTAATCCTCCACTTGCTTGATGAATTTTGCTGGATTATAAAATTATGATAATTAAGTTCCAGTCTTCAGAAAATAAGTTATAAATGTTGCCAGTCAATGCCTACTAAAGTTTGATTTGCTTCTTGTGCATGTCCTATTTCCTCTGTGATGCTGTGCTGTTGCCAAAGTTTTTGAATCTTCTTAAATCGCTCTCTGCACAGATGTAAAGGATTCCCACGTCTGGGGAGAGAAGTCAATGAAATAATAGTTAAGTACATAACACTGAATCCAGGAGTTCCAAATGATAATATTTCCACACCTGTACAATATAGGTGATTGAAATAACTGCTTTAGACAACAGATGCATATGATTAAGTGATGGTGCAGCAGAGCGTAAAAACACAAGCTACTAGCTAGGAACCCCTCAATTCAAAATGCACCTTGTACATATTGTCAACCCACTATTTCCTGCCATCATACACAATCTGCTTTACCAGCCACTTTTACAAGGTTGTTGTGTAAGGATTACATAGATTAGAGGTTGCAATGTTTTTGGACTGGAGATCCCATCAACTCTAGCCAATATAGGCCACTGTGAGGAATCACAAAAGCTGAAGTCCGACAGCATCTGGAGAGCCACTTTTAATCTCTCTCTCTCTCTCTCTCTGTGCACGGGGGGGGGGGGGGTGGTGGTGGTGAAACAGATGGGCATGAAGAAGTGTCTTGAAGCTGCCTTTTTTGAAGCCACATTGAAACCCCACCAACCGCACCACCGGCTCCCAAGGCAGCTGGAGTACTCATGTCATGACCACATGACATGGTTTCAAACCAGGAAGAAGCAGGAAAAAGCTGCTTCTTTTTGAAATGGGTTTTTCTCTACATATGGTGCCTAGAGGGCACTTTCCTGCTGGCTTCAAGGCATGTGTCATCTAAACACTACACCTTCAAGCCAGCCTGAAAGCAACTCGTTTTGCCTGTCTGTTTAGCTCCTATGTTTCAGGGTTAAGTGAGAGAGAGAGAGAGAGAGAGAGAGAGAGAGTTAGTTCAAAGTAAGGCATCAAGAACTAAGATGTAAGAAGCAGAGCTTGCTGCTTTCTTCTTCATTCCAATTTGTTGCCTATAGCTGGCTCCCCAGATTCTAACCCTAAAAGGGCAAGCCAAACATAAGACTTGCCCAGTTTAAAGTTTACACAGGATGGTACCATAAAGTAAGTGTTTCAGGTTAAATTCAATAAAATTAAATACTGTAGACTCTACAGCATAGGGACTAACAAGTCTAGAGTTTCTCTGACACTCCCACACGATTGAAAGAGCTTCAGTGTGTGCACTGAGCAGCCCCACTTGAAGCTACAGTCTCCAATTCCATTTTATGGTGCCATGTACCTGAGTCCCTGATCTGTCTCTCCATAGTTATCAAGGTAGGGAGGTGGATAGAAGCAGCCCTTTGTTTTCCCAGCTAGGAACAGCACTTGACACTCCCGTACTCTGAAAAAAAGGTAAAAGGCAACATACTGAAATTCATAACGTCCTTTAATCACTAATTCTGTCAATTATTTTGTGGTGCCTGAAGTCTGTCCCACAGAATAGGCAGAAGGACTGTGGCAGTTTCACAGCAACAGAGCTTGTGCTTCCTTGTGAATGGAATATTACAAGAGAGGGAAGCAGAGTGAAGACCGTTCCTAAGGATTAATGTAATTTCTTCTTAGAGTGTTGCTATCTAATTAAATGTACCTATATACTCACCTGAGAAAAATTCCCACTCCAGATCCACAGGTATATGTATGTGCAGTACATGCTCCTACATCTTCTCCTTCCAGCTCTGTCTGGCAGCAATAACTCTGAGAACACAACATTGTCCCACACACCAGGCATAACGTTGGTGCTCTGCTTTTATCACCTCCTGACTTCGGACATCTTTGTAAGAAACAGGAAACACATTGAAATATTTACTATCATGCTGCATTTAACAAGAAATTTCACTATGACTGGATCCAATTGCAAGGAACAAATTTTTTCAGTTACATGTGGTCTAAAGAAGCATGGAAATGCCTTATGGATCATACCGTGTTTCCCCGAAAATAAGACAGTGTCTTATATTAATTTTTGCTCCCAAAGATGCGGTAGGTCTTATTTTCAGGGAACGTCTTATTTTTTCCATGGAGAAGAATTCACATTTATTGTTGAACAAAAAAAATAACATTTATTATATATTGTATATATATATTTATATACAAAAACTTTGCCAGGTCTTACTTTTGAGGGAGGCCTTATATTTAGCAATTCAGCAAATCCTCTACTAGGTCTTATTTTTGGGGGATGTCTTATTTTTGGGAAAACAGGGTATAGGGCTCATCTCTTTGCAAGCTTTTAAAACACTGCCAAAGATTGACCCTCATCCAAACAGATTTTTGTCTTTTTTTTAAAAAAAATCTTGCACTGAGTGACTTCTGGGATATTTTCTAACCCTGTGGGAGTTTGAACATTTATTTCAGGGGATAAAACGCCTCATGTCTACAGGAGTATTAATGAAAGAAGAATGAAGTGCAATTGTAACATCCAGAGCCACAAAAAACATTCTGATGGGATGGAACATTTTGTTTTGGTTAGGTGACAGACCTCCTTTTCTGCAAAATGTAGAACCAATATAATTTATATGTTCTAAAAATACTGCCACTATTATTTCCAACTTAAAAGAAAATAAACTTTGTCTTGAACTCAAAATACAGGAACCTCAAAGAAAAACAGTTGTTTATACTGCTAGCATTATTAGGTTTTGTTTTGTTTTTTAAACTGCTGAGACATCTGCACAGATCCTTCCATCACTGGGACTTAGGATCAAGAAAACATATACTTGTGAAGTTGAAGGCTTTCATGGCCGGCATCCATAGTTTTTTGTGGGTTTTTCGGGTTATGTGGCCAAGTTCTAGAAGAATTTCTTCCTGACATTTCACCAACATCTGTGGCTGGCATCTTCTCTGAAGATGCCAGCCACAGATGCTGGGAAAACGTCAGGAAGAAACTCTTCTAGAACATGGCAACATAGACTGAACAACCCACAAAAAACTAAACATATACCTGCCGATCCCCCTCCTTAGGAGAGGGGGTGTTTCTTTTCTGAACACTAACACAAGCTCAAAAGCACAAAATGATGTGCGATTTTTTTTAAAAAAAATATTTTTTATTCTTTATTTTTTTGTTCAATGTATTACACTGTATGACACAAAAAACTACCCCAATGGCAAAATGCAACATGTTTTGCAATATGCAAAATGAAACAGAGCCTGCTGGACCTTCCTTCACTGGACGTTGTTAAATACAGTTTGGATGTTCACTTCTCAGTTGTGGACTCGTGCGGTGGCAGGGGGCTGGATTTTTCTTTCAACTCTATGATTTCTTAAGACAATTTTTACCCAATTTGGTTTTGGTCTATTAAAAATGTAGCCTGCAGGCAGCTGAAAATAAGGGACATTATTTAAGGCTGATGTTTTACCTACGTTATAGATCCACTTTTGTGTTAATTCTGCAACCAAGTGTGATTCTAAAATGCCTTGTCTACTACAATGAGGGTTGAACACAAAGCTGCAGAGCTTGGAAAACTTATTTTTTGCACTATAATTCCCAAAATCTCCCATGCTGGCTGGGTGATTCAGGTAAATATAGCTCCCAAATTTCCAATTTCTGTAGATGCTTTATTTTGAAATAGATCATTTGGCCCCCCTTAACACAGTATTATATACATTGGCAGCACCTTGTTGAAATCCCTTGCAAAGCTACAAGTCTTGCTACCCAAAGAATACAAAGCTTACAAAGTTTATACCCTGCCACTGTGCTGTAACTAAGTTTACAAATTAAGCCAGTAAAATGAAATAAGTCATAATTAATTGCATAAGATGACTTACGAAAAGTTAGATGCTTGATTGATGAGGCAGCTGTAATCATCAGGAAGGTCTATTAATTTGTTAGATTCTCGTGGATAACTAAAATGATAACAGATACAAAAAAAATTCAAAAATGCATGTAAAATGTCTATTGATAAACATCATAATTTGTAATAATAAACTGAATTAATTATTAGTTGTAATGCATAAAACACAATATAAATCACAATATTATTACCTGTAGGCTCAAGAGAAGCCAATGAAAAGTCTTTGAAAGGAGCATTTCTTATTAAATATACAATCTCCACAAGTCTACATATATTTGTCAGCAAAAAAACCCGTTATCATATGTATCCTCCTTTCACATGAACTTCCAATGGTACCCAATAGAGATTGCCATCCAAACCAACATCTGATGTTAACCAGTTATTAAATGGAATCCACAAACATTAGCAGTTGAGAAACACTCACCTTATGGCTTGTCTCTGACCTTGCAAATACCTTTTTACTTGATCATTATTACACCAGCTGTAGGAGGAGGAAGAAAAGAATTAGATTTCATCTCAGTAGCAACCAAGCAAAAAATATGTGGTTCAGTAGCTTGGGTCCAGAGTTACAGGCTGGTCTGTATTCAAAAAGACAATCCTGCATTCTACCCAAAGTAATACAAAGGATCTCAATGCTAAGAAACTTCTCAAAAAAATAGGCTGCTCAACATTCATTTTGGGACATTTACTGCAATATAAAAATGTAATGGTTGCTTGTCACCATTAGTACAATATATTGCACTACAATGAAAAAAATACACTAGAATATTAATTTTGAGAGTCATACCCCTCCTTCTCTGTCTAGTTGCTTTCTACATTCAGATACTTCAACTATCAGTGCTGGCAATCCCTACTGCCATGTGGCACAGTGTATTCAGGTCACAGAATCATAGAGTTGGAAGAGACCTTAAGTGTCATAAAGTCCAACTCCTTGCCATACAGGTCAGCCTATATCACCTGGCACAGCACCACAGAAACGTGCACTGCAAGTGAGCAACTATTTATACATCCCACTATTCTAAAATACATGTCTAGCAATTAAGTGGTTCATAATGCGTAAACATTAGCCTTTGCTGCTATAAACGCCTTAACTGCTGCTTTGTTTATTAATTCTCTATTTTCTGCACATCTCACCCACTCAACTCTGCAAGATTTGTTTTATTTAAAATTTATATACCATGTCTATTCATGCATAAGTCTAGAAATTTTAGTCGAAAAATTGACCCCAAAATTATTCACGGGTCAATGTATGCATTGTACTTTAACTCATATATTAAAAAGGAACCATCCTCTGGTGAAATGCAAAAGCATGATCCGTCCTGGAAGCACTGACCCCCACTCTGTTCTCTCATCCATCCAGCCTTTAATATGAGCACAAACAGTGTGCCTGCTGGAATTTGGACAGAATTTCAGGACAGAAGAGGACTAGACAAAAGAACCACTGGATTAAACCTCTTCCCTCACTGCCATTTCCTTCTCTTTTTGTGTCATGTCTTTTTAGGCAGTAAACCTCAGGCAGGAAACTGTCTAATTAACAATTTGTAAACCACTCAGAGAGCATTTGTAAAGAGCTGGGTATAAATAAATCAATAAATCTTTTTTAAGTTATTTGGCATTGTTTTCCTTTGCTTTTTCTTTTAGATCCTTTGTTACACGCACTAAGCTTTACCCTCAACTCATCTATGGGTCATATCAAAATCCATAATTTTGGCCCTAAAAACCTGCTGTTGACTTGTAGATGAGGTCAACTTATAGTCAAGTATATATGATATTTAAAATGGAATAATAATAATTATTCCTACCTTTCTACTAATGTATTTGCAATTTTGCTGTTCTCTTGGAAAAGGCAAGTGAGGTTGTTTGGCAAGGAGAGATAGCTACATAAGAGCTCAAACTGGTTTGCTCCACTGACTGCAAAGTTAAAAACATATGAATTATGAATTATTATTATGATTACTGTATTTACCTACATTTTAAAAATGAGCACATATCTCTGTGATCTACATACAAGAGATGATAAAACATTATTCAAGATTTGTAAAGGAGAAATATCTAAAAATGGCATACAGTACTGGGTCCTTCCCAAGAAAGTCTCTTGTATGCAGGAAAAGAAGTGACCCTGGACTGAGTTATCTCCTGTTGCTGTTCAGATAAGCCAAAGCTTACATGGTAGTCAAAGAATAGTATGGGCATAGACCCTGGGTCCCAGGATCACTCTCAAACAGTTTTCCCACCAATGAGTCAAAAGGAAAGTATCAGAGAGAGAAATTGAAGTTGACATCAATACAAGCTAGACAATAACTTGGATGTGTCCTTCATCCACGTACAAGAATGGACCTTCATATGCTCCATTCTCTGTAGGTCACTGGAAGGAGAGGAGAATGGCAACCAGGATGGAGTGGCAGAGGGATTTCACGGGAATGGAGAAGTATAATGCCTTTTGCAGGGATTGCATTAGATGCCTGGAAAAGTGAAACTAGTGATGCTGACTACAGTCATGGTGCTAGTATAAGTAGAAGAGAATGAAGCAGGAAAAAGAGCAGATATCAGTCAACCTCCACCCCGCTTCTGCAGTCTAAGGAGCATCTGCAGGGCCCGTATTGTCTTGTGGGGGACAAGTTTGGCCATGCACAATCTTGCTACTTCCTGGACATCATTTCAGAACCCTCTGCTGTTTGGTTGTTTTCCATTTCAAAATGCTGAGGCCCTAAACCTAGGATTGTAGTCCTAGAGAGGAAGGTATGATGAAGGAAATATTACATCCATTATACCCTCATTTCGTACTACAATCTGGTCAGTGTCTTCACATTCCTCCCTAGTGGACCTAGTTGAGTTCCTATTCTCCTTCCTCATTTGTTGGATCCTTCTGTGGATAAAAGAAGATCTGTCTCTAACAGAACAGTACTTAGGATTCAAACAGATGTGGTTAGCAAATACCTTGCAGTTCTGGTGGTACTGGAACTCCATTCAAATAGTGGAAAAACATTACAGAGCACCTCAGAAAAGGCATGATTCCATTTTTTATACTTCTCCACAGATGCCATCCAGAAGATATTTCTCTCAATGCACTAAAAGATGAGATGAGATTACTTTTTAAAACAGCAACTAAAAGGGGGAAATCTCATTTTATAAGATATCCCAAATCTTTAATATAGTTTGAATTTCATTTGATTCATTTGACTAGGCAAATAAACAATGTTTTCATTCTCTAATGTAGATTAAAAATCAAAGAATAAATTCCTGGTCTGCCTTTTTAGTTCCAGGCCAAGAGAAAGTTTAACACCACAGTATACCAGATGAACAGACATGATTACAGTGGTCCTCCAGGTTACGAAGGTAATCTGTTCCTGATTACCTTTCGTAACCCGGAAGTCTTCGTTTCCCGGGGGACCGCTATTTCTGCCGGACCGCGCGGCCGATTTAAAGGGGCCGCGCGGTTTTTCTCATTTGGATCCCGGGGGATGTTTTTTGGTCCCGCCAGTTTCGGGTCCTGGGGATTTCGTTCCCCGGGGGATTCGTAAACCGGGGGACCACTGTATTTGTTATGCTATGAAAGAAACATCCCCTTTCCCTTATATTTCACAAAGACCCAAAGACCAATTCCCCCCCCCCCCCCTTGGTACACAAACTGTTTTCCCAGATTAGATATTTGAGACATGTGTGAGGATTATGAAGGACTAAGTCTGTGTAGATAATTTTACATATTGTGAGTTATTTTATGATTTAATCTAATTTTTCTTACATTTTATTTTAATGTAATCATTATGTTAGATTTTCTCACATATGTAATATTCCTCATATAGTTCTTTATTTTTCTACCGCATGTTTTCATTTCCTTTTGATTTATTATATACTGTGTTTTCATCTTATGGATTTAGCTTCCTGTTTATCTGCTGTGGTTCAAATAAATCTTCCAAATTTATTATATTTGTAAATACCCTCTTGTCACCTATGGTTACTCATGCTACACAATAAGGCAGAGGAGGACTCCCATGTTACATCCTACCTTTAAATCAGTTGCTAGAGATACTCAACTTGGGGTAGGGGAGAAATGAATTTAGTGGCTAAGCCAGAAGCTATCATTTTACCTTCCTGTATACTGGCTAAGAGATTTATGCAAAGCTAAGACTGATTCTTCTTCACCAGCAGGGGTTTCTTGATCCATGCCATCTTCTTCTGAAAAGATGCAAGAAAAAAAGAAATTTAAACCTAGTTGTACTGGATTTCATTCTGGAAAATGAAACCTGACAAATCTGCACAGCTTGATAGCCCACAATTTTTCAACATAGTTGTATCAATAAAAAATTCCACCACAGCAATGTCTTGTTTCACAAAAATGTAGTTTCAATTATACAAATTCCACCACAGCAATGTCTTGTTTCACAAAAATGTAGTTTCAATTATACATCTTATACAATGGTTATGCAACTTCCAGAGACACATGCCTTCCTACAGAAGACCACCCCTTACGTTGGCCAACATCCGCATTAGATGTTTAGTTGCAACCCCTAAGGAGGATAGGGGTCAATTTTCTAACCTCAAACTTTCCACAGCCTGCTCCCCCCTCAAGTGCACCTAAAGATCTTTTCCCCGTTGTTTCCCCTCCAAAATGGCAGGTTATTCTTTCCCATGCCTTTTCTAAAGATGGGAATTTTACCACATTCCCACTCCCAAACCTGTTACAGGCCCAGAAGGTATACTCTTCAGACCTGTAAGTCACATCTGTTCACTTCAAGTTTTAAACAGAGTACCCCCAGGTCTGAGAGGACAAAGAACATGACAATAGTTCTCCTGAATAGTGTGTTTTCATTGCAAAATGGAGGTGTCAGCAGTTCTGGGAGACCACCCTAGGAGACCACATGAAGGTTAAGGACCACATTTAGCTTACCCATCCTACAGACATGTGCAGTTAGGCTGTACTGGAATACTAGCTGAATCATCCTACCCCATGTGCACTGCTCCTGGGTGGCAAATTTCTTTCTGCCAACTCCTCCCCAACTTAGCTTTCTTCCTGCATACAAAAAGTTTCTGCAAATGCCAACAGCACATATTGGGAATAGACTCAATCAGGCTTTTTATACAGGTCCAAGGGCAGAATTCAAGGAGTCATACATGAATTCAAGGATTCATGTAGAACAGAATTAGACTACTATAACTAATGTTATCTTTTTGTTTATGGCTTTCAACTGAACAATGATCTTTGTAAAAATGAAAACCACGCAAGATTTCAACATCACAAATCCCTTTATACCCTTAATAAATTTCCTTCCCTTCCCTAGGCTGCCTGTATTTAGAAGGCAACCTAATTTTTACAGAATATTTACCTGAGGATGAGGTAAGTATTATTTGTACAATATGTGCCATAGTGACAAGATGGAAGATATGAAGATCTCCAGTACCAAGACTAACTCCTGAAAAGTCCTGACAGTGTACAGCAGGGAAAGAGAGCACCAGGCATACCTGCAGATAAGAGGAAAATGTTTATGAGAAAGAACAATTTTTTGTTCATTAGTCCTGTTTAATCAAATTCTGTAAGAGTATTCTTCCCAACAAGCTTTCATAAAGTAATAAATGGACCATTCTAAATATGAATGACCTGCTACTTAATTCAACAACTAAAGTTTCAAACATCTGTGAAACCTGACTTGTAACCTTCAAAGTTTTTTCCCCCACACACTAAAAATAACTTTCAAAACTTAGAATCACAGAATCATAGAGCTGGAAGAGATCACAAGTACCATCCAGTCCAATCCCTGCCACGCAGAATTCATTTCTGATAAATGGCCATCCAGCCTCAGTTTAAAAACCTCCAAAGGAGGAGACTCCACCACACTCTGAGGCAACCCATTCCACAGGGAGCAATGTAATGTGAGGATGAAAGATGGCCCCAGCCCATATATATTAGGAAGTTCTTCCTAATGTTTAGGGGGAATATCTTTTGTATTATTTTGTATTATTTATTTATTCTATTATTTTCCATTATTTTCTATTATTAATGTATTTCTAACAAGTTATAATTTGTTTGTTAAGTGTGGCATATGCAACTGGAATGCTGTTAGAATTCATAGAGTACTTACTAGCAAATGAAACATGTCGATATCAAGAATACATATACGATTCCCACTTTGTTCGTTAGGCACCAGTGCTGCATATGGAACAAAACAATTGTTATTGAGAATGAAAGGTTAATGTTCTACATTTAATGCCTGGAAAAAATCAGAAAGCCATAAGGTTAAAGATTTAAATTTGTAAGATCTAAGTACAGAAGGGCACAATGTGGCTCCTTGTATGCAAGTGACACATGGGGTTCATTTTGTGGCCTCTGAAGCCCCAGACCCACCAGTTTTTTCCCCGAAACAATCACAGTTTTGGGGGACAAAATGAACAAGCTCAGCTTTGTCCTTACAGATTCCCAACTCCCCTAGAATATTTAATCCCTCGCAACAGCTGAAAATAGGTTGAAAACAAAGCAGGAAGCAATGTAATTGGGGGGGGGGGGGGGATGGCCCCAGTTCCCTCCTGCTTTAAAGTAGGAGTGGGCACAGTGTGGGCTGCAGGCACATGTGGCCTCCAGGACTGTTTTTGTGCCCCCTCTCTATCTATGTGCATGGTCCAGATTGCCCCCAAATGCACTTTAGCAGGCATGAAGTCCACTACCTTTGGGTCCCCAGGGGTTGAAAACACCACTTCCTACCACTTAGGGAGTGCTAGTTCACTGATAAACGGTATAGAAATGTACTTGCTATTGCTATTGTTACAGGGCACATGTGTCTCTCCCAAAGTCCTATGACGAAGTCTCTGAATGGAGATTCAGAAAGTTACTTAAGAATTCCCACACAGCTTATCAATTTTCCCTGTTACTACTGTAATTAGTTGTTCCCATGATTCTGAACTTACATGATAGAAGCATACAAAAGTGACCCTGTACTGCTGAAAGTGAAGAAACTGTCCAGTGTGCAGCTGCAAATCTGGTTAATGAAGTAAGGCAGTCATCCTAAAACAGAACATAATTACAGTCACAAAAAGAAATGAAACAAAGAACAAAACAAACCTAATTCATTAATTATATTTTTAAGGAAAATAAACCCTGTAACACATCCTTTGTTGCTATTGTTATGGACTGCCTTCAAGTTGACTTCGACTTATGGCTACCCTCTCAATAAGAGACTTCCAAGTCAAACTATCAGCAGCAGTCCTGCTCAGGCCTTGCACACTAAGGCCAAGGCTGCCTTGAGTGAGTCTATGCATTTGGAATGCAGACTTTCTCTTTTCCTACTTCCCTCAAGCTTAGCAAGGATTATTGTCTTTTCTAGTAAACCATATTCTTTGCCATCTCGATATTCTGGGGAGCATAAATGCTAATAATGTCAGGGGACTCTCACATAAGCACTTAAGAAACATTGGCCTTCCGCATTTGCATTTTTGATTTTTGCAATTTGATTATTTGCGGTTTTGAGTAATATGTTCTCTCTAGGAATCTCTAGGTCTTCCAGCGCAACTCTGCCAGAAGTTGATCATAGTTTTGCTGGGGAACCTAGAGAAAACATTTCTCTAGGCATTTGTACATCCTCCAGCATGATTCTATGATCACAATCCGGCAGATGTCAATCATAGAGTTGCACTGGAGGACCTGGAGATTCCTAGAGGTGTTCTCTTAGGTAAAAGAATAGTGTTTTTTTTTTATCTGCAGTTTTTCCACATTCACAGGGGTCCTTCACACCTATCCCCAGCAAATGAGGAGGGACCACTGTAATAATTCACCACCATTGCATGATGTTCGATAGCCTTCTCATAATAGTTACTTCCCAATATTATATGGGAGTCAAAACAAGAGTTATGGGTTCATCAGATGTATTTATTTCTCAGCAATTCAAACAAGTTTTTATGCAGTACCTGTCTACAAGATAAGTGACCAAATAATGGTTTCTCTTCATCAGCTAAAATCCGTTCTGTGGAAGGAAAAATGTCACAGTTCAGTGGAGATGTACAAAGCATTTAAATTGCTCAGCCCTGGGTGAGTTCCAACATTTAAATAAGCAATAACTCACCTATTGTTTGTATTGTATATGCACAACTGCCCCAGCACATTATAGGTACACGTGGATCTTCTTCATTGGGATGAACTTTCAGGCCCACTTTATATGTTGCAGTGCCAAATGTTTTCAGCATTTCTTTAATGCTTTCAGAATAAGGACTCCTTACATAAATGAACAAGAGATAACATTATCTCCAGACTTTAAAACATGTTTTGGAAGCCAGACATTGGCTAGGAGCTATATAGTTAATGGGATTAACAGCCTAACAGTCAAAGAATTTATTCAAATTTTGGATGATGCAGCCTTTCATATGACATGTTAACCAGATACTATTATTAATGCATTTTTCAAACCATCACTCACTTTTGCAAGTAAATGCCTCAAAAGTGAATAAACAGTAGGTAATCCATTGATTGATAATATTTATAGTTAAAGAAGAAGAACAGTTAGTTCACATCACTCCTTGAAGTAATCTTGGCTGTGCTATGCTTTGGGCAATGAAATATACAGTATTTGTAAAATGGTAATTTATTCAATTTAAATAAAATATTCTCATTTTAGAAATAGCAATAGCATTTACACTTCTATACTGCTTCATAGTGAACTCAGCACTCTTTAAGTGGTTTACAATCTCTAAGCCTATTGTTCCCAACAAGCTAGGTACTCATTTTACAGACCTACAAAAGGATGAAAGTCTGAGTCAACCTGGAGCCCTCTGGGATCGAACTCACAACACTGTGGCTGCAGTACTGGCATTTAACTACTGTACCACCAGGGATCCCATTTTAAATAAAACATCCATCCATATTATTATTTTAAAAACCCTCTCTTGATAGGTTATTTACATGATGAACAGTTTCTCACTTTGCAGATCTAGATTTTTAAACTACCTATGAGCACTTTTTTATACATATACAAACATTCCAAGATATTGGCCTTTATAAATGCACATCCAATTCTCAAATTTCCTATCACAATATTTTTGGCTTATCCAGCTGAAATATATCTAAATGTTTTTAAAAAGTATCACAAAATCCCCTTATACATATGGTAATGTTTGGTTCATTTTTGATACTGTTGCTTATAAAACTGAGAGAAACCCAGAGGCTGAGTATATTCACTTGGCTTCTTTAATGGCCTAGAATATATAAACAATTGTATGGCCAGACAATAATCTGTCTAATAATATATTTGTTACCTGGCAGTGGGCAAACAAACTGCCTTCTTTAAATCACTAAATTCCATCTATTTCTATTAGTGACACCTACTATAGTAAATTAATTAATTAAGCTAATACATACTTTGGTTGGAACTCTGGTCTGAACCCTTCAGGTAGTTGTAGCTCATCCATTCTGTCTGAATTACTGCAAGAGGGATTACCTGAAGAATAAGTTAAAAATATATTATTTTAACTGCAAGTTAAAAGTATTGTTCATGCTTGCAAGTATACAAATACAGTGGTCCCCCGGGTCACGAAGGTAATCCGTTCCGGATTACCTTTCGTAACCCGGAAATATTCGTTTCCCGGGGGACCGCATTAGGAGACGGACCGCGCGGCCGATTTAAAGGGGCCGCGCGGTTTTTCTCCTTTGCATCCCAGGGGATCCTTCGGATCCCGGGGGATGTTTTTTGGTCCCGTCGGTTTCGGGTCCCGGGGATTTCGTTCCCCAGGGGATTCGTAAACCGGGGGACCACTGTATTTTTTAAGATTCAATCTTTCCTATACACAGATATAACAACTCTTAATTTACAGCAAACATTTCAAACAAAAATGTCTGTTATCCACACAAAAAAAGCAGTTTTTCATTATCTGCCCTGACCAATGTTGAAAATGTGAGTGAGAAGGTAAGTGTGATTTCACACATACCTGTGCTCTCCTGATCTCGAAGAATATGCAGTACTTTGATCTGTTGAGATACTGTTTTGATCCACTGAGCTAGATTCTGTTGACTTGAAAAATCTAATCTGTCAAGAACAAACATATGCATACATACATTATATACAGAACTCAATATACAGTACTCAAATATGCCTATGTGAAAAAGAACTCTATGTAGAACCCATAGTATAAGTTAATGCAAACATGTAAAGATGTGAAAATAGCTTTGCTGGATAAGACTAACAGTTCATGAGAACTGATGGAGAACAGAGTTAGAAAATCAGGAAGTCTCTGGTTCCAATCTTGAATGCCTCTTGGGTGAACTTAGGCAAGCAGTTTTGAACCTCAGCACACACTTACTTCCACAACCTGGAGTTAATACTGGTCTGTCTCAAATAGTTGCAAGGATTAAAACAAAATAATGTATGAGAAAACTGCCTTAGACTGAGTCAGAACATTTGTACATCTAGCCTGATACTGACAACTCAGACTGCCAGAGCTTTCTGGGATTTCAGATAGGAATCTCTTCTAATTCTGCCTAGAGATCTCTGGTACCCGCAGGGATCCAAATATTAACCAGCCTGACTATGTTTAGCTACTGAAATCAAATCACATTAGGGACCCTTTTACATTAACCAGTTATAGTCCTATCATTCCATTTTAACAGTCACTGCAACATCCAATGGAATCCTGGGATTTGCAGTATAGGGAAGGATAATTAGAATTCTTTGCCGAACAACAAATCCATGAATCCACAGGATGTTGCCACTGCTATTAAAGTGGAATCAAAGTTCTGTAACTGTGTAATGTGAAAAAGTCCTTGATGTATGGGGATCCCTACAGCTTTTATAATTTTTTCTCCCCACATCCTGCAACAAAACACAGTTTTAAAATTTACTGAATTTGAGCTTTGGCTATAGCAGAAACAGCAGCATTACTAAGTACGACACTATGGATCAGGTGAAGTGACTTTGGTGGCGTAGCCTCAATTTCTGCAAACAGCATTGTTATTTCTGTGGCCACAATGTATACGGCAGCATTCAATAGATAATCCTTATGACACAGTTCGAGTGTGGCAGTTTCTACTCTGGCACAACAAATCTCTTAATGCAGCTCTCTGACCTGTTAAGCAGATGATTACTGATGTTTACCTATCAACGCTATGATCCTGCTATGTGTGACTCTAGCTTGCTAACCCTTTGCAGCTTTTTCTAGGGCAAATCAAACATAAGTTAAACACAGAAAAGCCTTATAAAACAAATCTCAATTATATTTTACATTCATTAGAAATGTATTGCTGATAAGACAAAAAAAGATAAAACAATGTCTGTATTGTGAGTAGTATAAAACACTCTCTTAACTGGAGGACAAAATATATTTGTATAAAGAAATGTTTTACACATGATTAGTTGCTTCCAGTATTTCATCCTACCAATGGCTACTGCTGATTCAAGACTTTTTGGATGGTGGGAAATTGGTGTGTGTGCGTGCGTGCATGCTAATGTTCCTTTTCTTCTACTGCACCTTCCACCATATTTCTTGCTTTGCTATAAACCCACCCCATATATAGGTGTACATGTACGAGCATATATTTTTGTCACTTTGGATAACATTTAATGCACCTAACCCAAGTGTATTGTCTCACAGAGGCTACAGTTGATCATCACCCCTCGGAATATTAACTTGCGAGTGATAGAAATGCTACATATTCCTTTGCCTTGTGCCACACCTCATCTGTATATTGTTAAATGTTTCATTTCCTGTGAAACATTTTTTTAATTTTTATTTTCACTCTTTATTTCCCAATCATCCTTTGCATAACAAATGATTTTCTGATTTTCTCCTGCCTCAGTTCTCATTTCCTCTTCTCTTACTTCCATTTCCTTACCACTGCACTATGAGGGCAGTTATGTTAGTACAGTCTGTTCAATTTCACTGTTCAGTTTTATTCATTAACATAAAACCAAATAAAACATTTTTATTCAATAAAAATCTAAACGTGATAACAATATTTAGACTTCCCAGTTTTACAGAGTATTGACTGAATCCTGCAAGTGTGCAGAACAAAGGTTGTAATGTGAAGTACAAAAAACACCAGACCCTGCAACAGTTCATCAACAGGCATAGTATTTTGATTTGATTTGTTGAAACTATATACAATAGGCCACTGAATGACTCAAGTAAGAAGTTTTGTTTCATATCAGCAGAGATGCTTACCAAGAGTAACTAACCTGGGATATAAACTCCTTGGAGGAGGTAGCAGAGGAATAACAGTATTGCTTAAACATTCACACAAAGGGCAAAGAAATTCACCATTTTCTACATCATAACTCGTGTGCACTCGTAATCTTTGTTGTCGTCTTTGCTCTTTTGCTTGCACTGCATCAAAGTACCTTCAAGGAGCAACAGAAGATGTTAAATTAATTTTGCAAAGTTCATTCCATGAAACTCCATTGAATATTACCTTACTGCCTTCATCAAGACAATACAGAATACACATTTACTAGTATATCATGTACTGGTTAGGTTTTCAGCTTTAGGCAACCAGTTACACATATAGAAAATTTGCTTGATTATATGTATACTTGCAGGGGGATGACAATAAACAGAAAAAGACGTAACAAATCATAAAGCAAACAAAAGTATTTTCACCCTAAACTACCATCACATTAGAAGTGTTTCAATGGCACCTCAGAAAATGCTTCCGATATTATAGGAAAATTAGAATTAGTTGGAATTTATTAAACTAATTCTTTTTTTTTTCCCCTTGTTCTTTCAAAGGTGTGCCTGGCAGAAGACAATTAACCAACTGAAACATGCTGCAACTTATGTATTGCTCCAATATAAATAAAACTGGTGAATATTCTCTTGATAGGATTAACACTACCAAAAAAAAAAAACACACAAAAAAACACTTCATGTCTCATGTTCTTTTTCTCTAAACCAGAAGAAAAATATTTTCATCTGTTCTCTTTCAACTGCAATTTTTGTGGAAAGTTTTCTACAAAATATAGAATTCTTTTTCCTTGACATTTATTTTCTAACCCATGTCAGTAATTTGTTACATGGAACGACCTTAACCTCCATATTATCTCCTAATCAACGTACAGATACACATTAAAAGAAGCTGATGGAACCAAACCATGATCAGACAAGTAATATGCAACCAAGAATTTTTATAAGTTGAATGAAGATACAGTAATACAGTTGACCCTCCACATTTGTGGCTTTGACTTCTGCAGGTTTGATTATTTGCAATTTGCTTAATATATTCTCCAGGAATGTCTAGATTCCCCAGAGCAACTCTACTGGACATTGGCTACAGAGTTGGATGGATGATCTAGAGAATACTAAAGAAAACACTTCTCTTGGCATTTGTAGGTCATTCAGCATGGTTCTATGGTCAACCTCTGGCAGATGCTGACGAGAGAGTTGTGCTGAAGGACTGAGAGATTCCTAGAGAAGTGTTTCCTCAGGTAAAAAAAGTGTTTTGTTTTTTTAATTTGCAGTTTTTCCACTTTCATGGTGCCCCTAGCGCCAGTGAATGTATATTCTTTCCTGAAAGGACCCACCAACATCATAAATTACATGAATGGATTGAACATTATTGTCCGGCTAAGTGTACCATATGATATGATAGACAACTGAAAAAGTCATTTACCTTTGCCAGCAGTGGGCATGCATTATATGTCCACAGCTACCAGTGTGTGTACCACATGACAAGTCAGGATGCATGAACAATGGATCATGTTTTTCTGCGTGTAAAGACATAAATATTTAAAATTGAATATTCACATACAAATTTTAGTAATATTAATTATAAAGGAATATTTGCAAATTTATCTGCCATGGCTAGTACTCCATGACTAGTGTCTATGCACTATCTTCAGGTACTGGTAAAATGTCAATGTTTGAAGGCAGGTGTGAGCAAAGCATGGCCCACAGACCATGCTCAGTCCTCAAACCAATATATATTGGCCCCCAAATGGCCAAAATGTCCCCTCCCAGAGGTGTGATTTGCCCACTCTCTCCCCTCACCAACCAGTTTGCTTTTTTCAAAGCCAAACTGCCTAACCAATTCGATGACCCATTTATTTTTTATTTCTGCAGTGGAGGACAGAAGGACAGCTGTGGTCCTCCAAGGTATGGAGGGTGGATACAGCTTACAGATGCCAGGAAGTTGCTCACCTCTGATTTAAGGCTAGTGCACTAAACTAGCAATGATATTACTTGTAAAGCTTGAGTATGATTATACCATGAACAAAAGAAACCTCTTAGTTATCTTAGTGTTGAATCTTGTAGACTTGAAATCTAGGCAGCCAACCTGAAATTGCACGTAAAGACAAAGATGCATATGTAATGCCATAATACCAACTTACCAGGATCTGGAATCACTTTATTTCGATTTTTAGACAAGACTGTTGATCTCTGCACAAATGCTGCAAGGACCATAGCTCTGTTGTCCATTTTAACTTCCTGCTCTTCTTGGCATAAGATACAGGTAACTACTTGCCTTTGCTCAGTCACTTTTGTCTGTTCAGGACCCAAGGCAATAAGTTTGGTATCTGAAACTGAAGGACTAGAATCAAATGATATTAGTAAGTATTTCACTGAAGTATTTTCCAAAGTAAGACAATAGTTTAGATCACTGTATTAAGCAGATGTGAGTTCAAACAATTTCATTTGACTAACAATTGGCATGTGCCATGCATACAATTCTAGAGGAGCCTTACAGAAGATCTGAGAAGATCTGTATCATGCCACAGAGTGGCCACAATTAAAACTATCACTTTAGAAGGGTTTTTTATATCTGCCAAAGCTTTGTTAAAGAATAACTTTAAAAAAAACTAATATAGTTTGGATCTTTCCTTTCACTACCAGGAAAATCTCATGAGTGGATTTATAATTGTAGGAGACTACAGCCAGCAGATGGAGTGGGTGTTGGGGGTGGGGGAGAGAAATGTAATTTTTCCCATTTTCCTCTACATATCCCAAAATCAACTTCAGGGTGACATTGTGTGTGTGAGAGAGAGAGGGGAGGATGGGGGCCCTTCCATACACTACAGCAGGGCCAAGCAACTTCTGGCCCTTCAGATGTTGGTCTACAAATGTATCATCCCTTACTACTGGCCTAGGGCTCACAATATTTAAAGTCTGAGAATATTTGAAAGGTCACACAATGTTCATCTTTGCTCTAAAAAGTCATATGGGATACAAGACAAAGAAATTAAGAATACAGGCATCAGAGGGAAAAGCTATGACAAGATGTGAAGATTTCCTGTTTGAAAACCAGCAAGACACTCATCAGTTTTTCAAACCTTCTTGTCACTTTCATCTTACCTATTATCATGCACTCTGGAGGTAGACGTTTCAAGTTCATCTAAAGTTTGTTGGAAAAGCTCTTTGTTCTCATCAATGAAGTGTCGCTGCATCTCAGACATCTGTGCCATGATCTTCTCTCTTCGCAGCCTAGCAATTTCAGCTTTTCTCTTTCTCTCAGCCTTCTCTTTATCTCGGGTGCTCTAAGTATATAAACAGACAAATATTTGGTCACAACCTATACATTTAACTGTGTAAAAATAAAACTAATATATGCATTAAATTTAAAAAAAATCAGTTAAACCAAACTAACAGTTAAACCAACAATGTACATGCCACTCTCCCTTTCTTAAGAGTCATGGCACTCAAAGTGGAACATGCTTTCACAGAAAGAAATAATTTAATATGAATGTTGCCTAACTGAGAAAAGTAAAGAACAATTTAAGAAAAACCATCCACTACTGTTTTGTTTAACGAGCATGGCATAGCTGTTTTGAGTGTTGGGACTATGACTCTGGGAGACAAGATTTCAAATCTGTGCTTGGCTATGGAAATCTCTTGGGTGTTCTTAGGCAAGTCACCCTCTCTCAGCCTCAGAGGAAGACAATGGCAAACCTCTTCTGAAGAAATCTTGCCAAGAAAATCCCGTGATAGGATCACCATACATTGGAAGTGGCTTTAAGGCACACAACAGCTTCACTTGAATAGCCTAGCAAGAACAAAAAGCTTTACTTGGTATGGAATGAGACCAAACTGTACCTTCCTTGCAAAACATAGATGTACTTAGTCACACAACTTGACACACATACCAGATGCACATTAGAAAAATCTGTCCCAAATTCTGTTTATAAAAGGCCATGTCTGCCACTTTAGATTTGGAATTTCTTAAGTAAGGTATTCATGTTCTTTTTTATCTATACTGCCTAATCCACAAGTTATCTATGTTTTAATTTCCTTACTTTTACCTCTTCCATAATGTTTCCTTCTGTCTCAGATACAGGACTTGTAGAAGATCTCTCTCTGAGCTTCTTCACAGCATTAAAAGCCTGTAACAAGAAATATATACATATAAAACTATTTGCCATTTAAATACTATATGATACATTATGTTATCCATACAGATGTGAATTTAATTTACCTTTAGAATCCATCTGATCATGTCTTTGTGCACTTCTAAATGGGGTGCATTTTGCAAAGTTTCTAGCATAGCTAATATGCTTGGAGAATTGCGAGGTGCATCACCAGGCCCTAATCAAACACAGACAGAAGGAAACAACACACTATAAACAACCAATATATTTATTTGAATCCATCTTCATAGCTTAACATCTGTCTCGGATAAAAATGATCCAAAAGGTATTTACTTTCATGACATTTTTTCCTTTCCATAAGGACTATCTCTGTACTAATTTCTTTAAGAGTGCAGCCAAAAAAAAAACAAAAAACAAAAAAAACCTACCCACTTATAGGCCATTACAACAACCTATTACGACATTTCCTTTGTTCACATTTCTTCCATGACCGACAAAGTTATGATCAGTTTGAAACACTATAAAAGGACAGGAACTACTTCAAATATTAGATTCCTTCACATTTAATACAAGCATACATAAAAGATGTTTAATGTACCTCTTAAAAACCCAACAGTGTATCGGCCCGTAGGCAGTAAACAAAAATAACAATTCCTATTTATACAATAAGATACTATGTTGTGTTCTATTTTAAATATTTGTCTCTAAGTGGCTATTAGTGCCTACTCAACAGTAAATTTAATTATAAAATGCTAGCATATCAAACAGCACTTACAGCTACAGTCATAGCACACAGGGAAGCAGAAAGCTTACTCAGAATTATCTGTTTGCTTTTTTCTAGTGAAGCATTCAAGTTTAATCAACTGTCCTATCAAAGTTAAATCTTATATCATCTTTAACAAACTTTTTTTTTAAAAACAGCTTCTTTCAGAAGACAAGTTAACAGAAAAACTGGACATCATACTGAGCCTTGTTAGAAAACAAAAACAATGTTTGAAATATGTGTATAACTATCAACCTACTTGAGATCTTCTGACTGAAGGTAAATGTTACCACATTATCTTCACTGGCATTTTCAATGTGCTGTTTTTCTTCTTGTATCGCCATTCCAATCAAATGCAGAACCTAAGCAAAAATCAGCTTCAGAGTTTATACTTTTAAAATGTATTCAGTATAATTTTCTGGAATTCATGAGCAAATTAACAAACTGGAGCTAAATGCTTAAACTCACCCTTTGCAGCATGGACTCTGACCAGGCATAGCCATTGTGCTCTACTGCCCACTGCAGTATTGTTCTCATAATGCACAACATAACGTCACACTGCAGAATATTAATCAGACTTTCAAACAGAGGGCAAAATGGAGGTAGAACAGGAGGTGGGAGTGCTGAAACAGATAGGGGTATATGAAATACTGTATAACTATGATTTAATAGCCTTCACAACAAATATGGAATATTTAATAACTTGTCCTGGTACCCTCCAGTTGACAAATGCAAATCAGTGTAATTATGTTCTTTAAAAGCACCATCCTATACAGTGGGTCTGCCACATCAGTGGGCTAGGCATCTGTGGATAGGTGTGTTTATGGCTTGCTTCATCCCAAATTATTCAGGGACAGTGCATACAAAACTGCTTGCTCAACCAACATGGGAATTTCATATGATTTTTATCACCAAAACATTGAAAGAACAGTAAAGGATCTAGTTATGTGGCAGTAAAAGTTTGTTCAACATTTTATGTATATTTAATTGTATTTTTCTTGCTTGGAAGAAGAAGGAGAAGAAAAAGGAAGGGAAAAAAACTCCCCTTCATATAAAATAGATCAACCAAGGAAGTAGGGTTTCTTTTTCTCTCCTCCTCCTCCATCTCCTCCTTTTTCTTGGGAATATATATATTTTAAAAGGCCTGACCACCAAGAAGCATCCCTCCAGCCTTCTCCCAGAGTGCATTGCCACAGGAAGAAGGGCCTGACCACCAAGGAGCATCTCCACAGCCTCCTCCCAGAGAAGCCACTTCTCCTTCCATAATCCTCTGCAACTGGGACACTGGGCAAAGGTTTCCAAAACCACCCCTTCCTTATCTACTAGACCCTTCTTGTTTTGTGGTATTCAGGCAATGTTATCTAGCACCATTGCATATTATTTTTCTCTTTTTCTCACCTTTTCTCCTGTTGTTTATTGGGCACTGCATCCATCCCTTCCCATGGCTCCACACATCTCTCCCAACCTGATCCCTATCCAACCTCTCCCTATCTCCCAGCTCCCATTTTCCTTCTCTCTCTGGAACTCTGCCGCTCCAAAAGCAACAGCAGTTCATGATCTTTTCTTTCTAGATCTTTTAATCTTCTTGCTCTAACTGAAACCTGGCTCCTGGTCCATGATACTGCTACCTCTCTTTTGGTGGTCTTTCTTTCATCCACACAAGCCACCCTGAGGGTCAAGGAGGAGGGGTTGGTATCTTATTGTCTAACTCTTGCCAGTTTCAACCCCTTTCTCTTCCCCCCAGCTATTCTTTTTCTTCATTCGAGTCTCATTCTATTAGACTCTTTTCTCCTTTGCAGCTTCGGGTTGCTGTCATTTATCGCCCTCCTGGTTCTGCTAACCAATTCCTTTCAGACTTTGAGTCATGGCTCACCTTTTTTCTCTCAGACTCAGTTCCCTCTCTAATTCTAGGTGACTTTACTATCCACCTTGATGATCCTAAGAATCCTTCAACATCTCGCTGTAGCTCCCTCTTAGCTTCTTTTGATCTTCAACCTCATCCCAACTCTCCTACCCATTCTTCTGGTCACTGCCTTGACCTAGTTCTCGTCACCAAGTGTGTCATTTCCGACTACTTGGCATCTGACTATCCATTGTCAGATCATCATCTAATTTCTTTTACTTTTACTTATATTCCACCTCCTCGTCATGTTGTTCAACGCACTTTTCATAATCTTCAGTCTGTTAATTTTTTTCATCTCAGTCAGACCTTGGATTCCTCTCTCTCTTCTCTAAATCTTAGAGACTCTGCTGATTCAGCAATGTCTTTATTCAACTCCACTCTCTCTTCAACCCTTGACAGTTTTGCCCCTGTATCTGTACACACGTCCTCCTCTATGTCTAGGCCTCAGCCCTGGCTCTCTCCCACAGTTAGGTTTCTCCGGTCCTGCTCTTGAGCAGCCGAACGCCTTTGGAAAAAGTCCAGGGACTGGGCCGATTTTATTCATTATAAATTTGTTCTTTTATCCTTCTCATGCGCCTTGTCTATGGCAAAACAGAATTACTACAAATCATTGATCTGCGCCAACGAGAGGCGCCCGCAGCGTTTGTTCTCTTGCTTCAATACATTGCTAAAACCTTCCTCTCCCCCTGTCTTCTCATCATTTTCCACAACTGACTTTGCCAACTACTTCCTCACAAAAGTCACTACTATTTGATCCTAAATTGTTCCTCCTGATTTGCCCCCTACCACTAATCTCCTGGTACCTTCTACTAATAAACTCTGTGTTTTCACCTGTTTCTCTGGATGAACTCTCTATGCTGCTAAATTCTTCCAAACCTACAACTTGTTCTCTTGATCCTATCCCCTCCCATCTACTAATCTCTATAACCCCTTCTTTTCTGCCCTCGCTCCTCTGTATCTTTAATCTTTCTCTCTCTTCGGGTTCCTTCCCTTCTGACTTCAAACATGCTCTTGTTTCCCCAATTCTGAAGAAACCCTCTCAACCCCTCTTCTCTGTCTAGCTACCGTCCAATCTCTCTTCTTCCTTTTCTCTCTAAGGTTCTGGAATGGGTAGTTTATTCTCGCTGTCTTGAGTCTCTCGAAGCCAATTCCATCCTGGACTCATTTCAGTCTGGTTTCCGTCCACAGCACTCTACAGAGATGGCCCTCACCAAAATCTGAAGTGATCTCTTGCAGGCCAAGGCGAATTGCCTCTACTCTATTCTCATTCTTCTAGATCTGTCTGCGGCCTTCGACACCATGGACCACTGTCTCTTGCTTGACTTACTTTCTGACCTTGGGTTCTCCGACTCTGTTCTCAACTGGTTTAAATCTTACTTGTCAGACCGATCTTTTGCCGTGGTCACAGGTGGTCAGACTTCCTCCTCTGTTCCCTTATCTGTAGGAGTTCCTCAGGGCTCTGTCTTGGGTCCCCTTTTGTTCTCTCTATACACATTGTCCCTTGGTAAACTCATCAGTTCTTTTGGTTTCTCCTATCATCTGTATGCCGATTACACTCAGCTGTATCTTTCCACCCGACCTTTCACCGGGGCTTGAACAGCAAGTCTCCTCTTGTTTGGCTGCCATCTCTCAGTGGATGCAGCATCGGCGCTTGAAGCTCAACATGTCTAAGACAGAGCTTCTCATCTTCCCACCTAAGCCCACCCTTCAATACTCCTTTTCTGTTTCTGTTGACTGCACTTCTATTCAACCGGTTCAGCAAGCCCGCAGTCTTGGCTTCATCATTGACTCCTCTCTGTCATTTATTCCCCAGATTCAGGCCACCGCCAAGACCTGTAGATTCTCTCTCTACAACATTGCTAAAATCCGTCCATTCCTCTCAGCCTCCACTGCCAAGACTCTGGCTTCCTCTCTCTCACCTCCATCCTTTAATCTCTGTCCAGAACTCAGCTACATGTATTATCTCATTCGTTTTCAGTATTATCTCATCTGCTCGCCGCTTTGACCATGTTTCTCCCCTTTTATCCTCCCCTCACTGCTCCCCTTCCCCTTCCGCATCCAGTACAAGCTTTTGTTATTGACTTTCAAAGCCCTCCACGGACTGGCCCCTCCTTACTTGTCTGAACTTCTTTCTCCTCACACTCCTTCTCGTACCCTCCATTCTGGTACTCAAGGTCTCCTGTCCCAGCCAAGGATTTCCACTGCCCTGTCCCGGATTCGTCCCTTCTCACTTGCTTCCTCACACTCCTGGAACCTTCTTCCCCCACATATAGGCCTCATCACTTCTCTAACCAGGTTTAAAAGTAAGTTAAAGACTATATTGTTTAGGGAAGCATTCCTAGGATTGTGCCATCTGCCCCAGAATGCCTCCTTATAACTAGGTATTAAGAAGCCGTCCCCTCCCTCCAGTCCATCTGCCTTGGTCCAGGCCCCAGAGGGAGAGAAGAACCACTGGACCTCAATCCTTTCCCACCACCTTCCCCTCTTCCTTTTGTGTTGTCTCTTTTAGACTGTAAGCCTGAGGGCAGTGATCCGTCTAATTCACGATTGTATGTATAGCACTGTGTAAATTTACAGCACTATATAAATAAAATAATAATAATAATAATAATATTCTGATCTACATTTTTTCCCTACAAGCTGTAAATATCAACCTTTCCATGCAACATGTTTACATAATTCAATACAAGCATATATATATTTGAACCTTTTGAAATAATACAAAGCATTTGTAAGACATCTAATTGGAACACGATGAGAAAAATACAGTCTCTGACAACAAAAGTTTCATTCAACTATAACAGACATAAACTGTGACCCTGCTAGCCAAACTCCACTCAAAGGCCATATCTAGCAAAATAACAGAAAATCTGTTGAGTTAAAAGTTGCATATGTCTGCCTGGGCCTGCAGAGACAGAAGGGCAGACAAGCAACTATAAAGATGAGCTCTATTCAGCTCTGTGAGTCACAAACTGTCAAACCTGATTTAAAGAACTAAGCTGGAGTCTTCTTTATGGCTTTGCTGCAGTGTTCTCAACAAGACAAACTGTTGTTGAGTTTTGAAAGCAAATGCCAAATCATCTGTCCAAAAGCAGGAATGTAAACCAGAAGGAAACCCAAGCTGCTCTTGCAATTTTCTTGGGTATACATAAACATCACCTTTACATTACCTCCCTAATCCTTTTTGGTGATCTTGAAAATCTTTTAACTAGGCCTAAGCTAATTTGATTCTTGAAAGCAAATACATATTATTAACAGGCGGGTTAAAACTATGGGAACAGAAACTAACAAGACTATTACCTGTATCTTCTCGATTTTGTCGTCTTAGTTTTCTTTGTGCTTCTTCAGCCTTTTTTTTTAAAAAAAAGAAGAATTAGGATTCTAAATGCTAAAAGCAACATTATTTCTGCACAATTAATAAACAGAATTTTTTCAAGTGTTCTTCACAGAGTTATAATATAATAATAAATATTTATTTATAACCCGCCCCTCTGAATCAGTTGTCAAAAGACAAAACTTGACACCATAAACGAACAATTCACATTCCTTTTTAGTGTTTCCACACTGCATATATGCTGCATCAATTTCATACCTCCATCTTTATTAAACATTGATAATTTGTCTTTTATTTAAATTTGCACCAGTCCTTAATTTACAGCTAGCTTTTTGGATGTTGCTGACTTGAATGCATGGCATTTTTTTCAGATTTTTTCTAGTTATAGCAATGTGGCACAACCTAAACCAAACACCCAGTTGCAGTTCCTTAAACCAGCATGCAAAATTTGTATATTAGAAACTTGTGTAAAGTGCATATATTGGGAGAAATGTGTAGAAATTTTCGTGGTCTGTTGTTAAAGTTGCAAATTGATGAAGAAACTGGATGGCTCTGAACCCTACATAACAGCTCCTTTGAACTTGTTGCCCATTAACCAGCTATTCTGCCCCTAAATTCCCCTCCAATTTCAATTCTCTAAATGCAAAGAATTCTTGCCTCCAACTTCTTGAGCCTATCCCATACCACTCTTCCTGTTTCTACATTTTAGCTCACATCCAAATTAGTTTTCACAAAATCCTTACTGATTGATTTTATTCTGTTGTTGTAGAATAAACCCAGATGCTAGCATATAAACCAGGACACTTATTCCTTCATCCAAATAGAAAAAGCAATGATGCTCTGCAGACACTGTCAGCAATATTGCATTAAATTCTAGATCATTTGCTGTCTATACAGATTTCACTGCTTGAGGTCCAAAGTTTAGAATTATGTAGCAGATATTTGGCTCCTTGAATGCAAACATATTTTGTGAATGGGTATAATCACATCATTAAGAATAATCTCATTATCTTCCATAATTACCTTAGATTGCTCAGCCCTTGAAAAATGATAAAAATATAAGTTGAAGTCTTTAGCACATTCCGGTTTCAACTCATATAGTCCTCTGCCTGTTAATCCTGGTTTTCTGAAAAACAAATTAAAATGTAGAATCTACATGTTAATAACAGAATGTTGTTTCTACAGAAGTTACATGAGCCTGAAATCACAAGCCTTTTGAAATTTGATGATGAGGTTGGTACATAAATATTCTTGTTCTTTAGACTGGAGGAGGGCAGCTTTAGTACCCCGAGGACTCTCTGGATGAGACACACAAACTGCCAAAAATGGAAACAAAACAAAAAACTGGAAGTGGCTGGAAGTGCACTTCTAGTGTTTACAAACTGGTATTGTTTATGTTAAATGTTAAGGAATACAGTGGTCCCCCGGGTTACGAAAGTAATCCGTTCCGGCATACCTTTCGTAACCCGGGGGACCGCTTTATTTGTAGCGCCGCGCGGCAGATTTAAAGGGCCGGCGCTTTTTTCCCACAACCCTGGGTTTTTTTCGCAACCCGGGGCCGTTTTTCCGGCCCCAGCTCTTTCGTACCCTGGGGATTTCATTGGCCGGGGGATTCGTAACCCGGGGGACCACTGTACTGGTAATTGCACCTCAACATCTGGAAGACCTTATAATTCCCACTACTGGCCTACTTTACTAGATGCATGTTGTTTCTCATTAATGAATTTCAATCTAGAAAAACTTATCCCATACTACATTTGTAAAGGAATGCCTTACTACCATTGAAACTAATTGGGAAGAACAAATTTCTAGTATAAACTTTCACAGGCTCAGTCCAGTATATTAGATCCTTTCTGAATACAACTATAATAAATCTATTACTCTTTAAGTACTACTCTTATTTTAATACAATATGCCAACATGCCTACCCCTCCTCAATAATGTTTTCTTTCACATAATTGTGCATATAATACTGATGAAGAGGGTTTTTCTTTTAAATCCTTAAATCAAGCAATTGTACATTGTTCTTGGTTAAATTTATTGGCGAACAGAATTCTCTCAGACAGTGTGGACAAATATATGTTAGTCTTGGATTCCTATATACAAGTCAATGTTGTGAGTAACAGATACAGTAAAAGAATAATTTATAGTACATACTATTTGAGAAATGCAATTTTAAGAACAGCATCAAAGAACATTATTTAACAAAATCATTTCAGGAAGTACATTACTTGAAACTGGCCACAGCTTCGATGACAGTTTCCATTCCAGTCTCTTTGTTTTCCTGAAAAATTCAGGAAGAAACAGAAATCATGCATCACTACATATGACCTGCCACCATCTCACTAATATATCTCCTAATATTTTTATATCTATAGAATTAATTAAATATATCAAACTGATAAGCATGTTTAAGACTCTCATGAACTTGCACTCTATCTTAACTTTGATTACAAGTAGGGAAGTAGTGGCGAGGCACTATAATCCCTGTCCTATTTGCCTACTTTCCTCTAGTGCAACATTTCGAAGCAGTCAGAGTGCAGCTTGGCCCTGTTTGTTCAAAGAGCATGATAATACAGAATGTAAACAAGCTATTGAGCCTGGGTTTCAACACTGATAAAATAACTTTAGGCTGCTGAGGAAACTCCAAAATACTGACTAAATTTTAGAGAGTATAGTGTGGTGGAGAAGGAGTCTAAGAATACCACAAAAATCACACTTGCTCAGAGGATGCCATGTCTCAAAAGCTTTATCTTTATTTACTGTTTGCTATCAAAAAATAAACTTCTCCTCACCCCATCCCAGCTTCCTGTGTAGGTTACAACCCTCCATAAAGGCCTTCTAGCAACTTCTAAAATTATACTGAATTTATTTCTAATAAGACTCACATCTTCTGGCAATGCTTTTACTAATTCACTGTGGGCCATGGGTCTGATGCTCAACTGATGGATAATTTCTCTCTTGATTTCATCTGTAGCGCTGACCTGACCAACACCAGGAATAAATCTCTCACCTACCAAACAAACCAATAGTTACAGAAAGCATCACTCAATTTTATTATTCATATATTACATTTTTAACCCAGAATAAATGCACATAAGGTTGTCAATCTGTGTCATCCCCCATTCTGTATCATACATATTCAGTATGTAATATTAATTACATATGGAATGGGAGAGGAAAATGCAAGCAATCATATTAAACATCTGTAGGGAGAATTCATACTCTCATATTGCAAGAGGCATATGCAGTGTCCACATCTCCCAATAGTAGCTAATATACCACAAAATAAGAAGAAGAAAAGCAAGTAATCTCCCGTTCAGTCAAGCAACAAGCCACTGCAAACATAAAGAAATAAAGCCAAATAAGCTACACAGGTAAAAGGACTGCCAACCACACAATACAAAATTAATGCAAACTTACCAACAATTATTATAATTAGGTACAACATTTCTTCAATAAGCGTATTATTTTGCTGAACAACATCCTGAAAAGGAAAATAAATGCATACCTTCAACAAAATGCACTACTTTTTAAAAGACTGCTTAATACAGTAATTAGAAATAAGAACTCTCAACTACAATACACAGAGTTCATTTTATGCATTTTAAAAACATGAGATTAAATTTTCCAGAGTTCATAACATACCTTGTTAGAATTTTCAGAACTGAATCTTTTGCCATAATCTGGAGTACTAAATATCTGATAAAGTTCAAAGCGACTCAGCATTATCATGAGGAAATGATTTGGATCCATCATGGATGCACCTGTCTAAAGAAAAATAAAATGTATATGTTTATTTTTACTTATTTGTTTATATTCTGTCCTTCTCAGTATAGTACTGACAAGGGCAAAACAAGTCATCTACCTGCTCTTCAAAACAAAATTTATTATGTTTGTGTTGGAAACAGGATATGTTGCATTATTTGGTCTATCAGTATTTAAATTTGTATTTTAACTGATAAAAACATTTTTTAACCTTTGCTAGGAAGCAGCAATGAATTTCACACTTACAGTTCCTTTTTTTTTCAGGGTTATACCCATGTAAAAACAAACAGCAAGCTAAACAAATGCTTTCCAAAGATTAAAACATTTTGAACAATGGTTTAGAACATCTTTTTCATCACACAAATACTGCAGCTACCTTAGGAGGCTGAAAAATAATGGTATTTCTTCCAAACTGTATAAGATTTGCCTTCAATATGGACATATGACAAGAGGACAAGTCACACAAAACAATAGCCCTCTTGCATATAAATGAGAAGAAAAGTTTGACCGCAGTATTATGTCTCATTTCCAGGAACAAGACAAGAAAAATATGCATGTATCAGGATAATTCAGAATAGGGAACCTTCCAGTCCCTGAACACCCAACTCTTTTAAAAAATATATCAAGAAATATGGAAAAAGGGGGGGAAAGAAAAAAAAAGAAAAGAAAGAAGAAGGAAGACAATCACATTAGTGATGTTTCAGGGTATACAACCAAACTGAGCTCATAGGAAAAAATATAAAGGTATAAATAATCATAAAATGCATTAAAACAATATTACCTGAAGCATTACTATGTCTTTATCAAACATTTCTCTTCTGCATTTCACATTATGATAATAGTATATCTGTTCAAGGAAAAATATCATACTTTGATAAAGGGGTTATCCAAACATGTCAAATAATACACAGAATTTTTATCATATCCAAATAATATCATGGTTGGAAGACTAGTTCATCACGTCTGACAAGCCCAATAAAATAACTGGGAATGACATAGATATATTGATGCCAAGCCGGTCCATAAAAATAAAGGCATTGAATTGTTGTAATAGATTAGCATATTAATCTATGTTAGTAAGAATGTACATACATCTTTATTTCAGGACTATTTTGAAAACAAGAGGCTGATCTAATGAAACATATAGCTTGCTGCACTAACATTTGTCAGTAGCTCACGGATTTCAGATGTCACCATCTGCATACTGGCATTTTTTTACACTTCCAAGTCATCTTTTAAAATAAAAATTCTTTAAAATATATTAATTTATTGTATTAAAATGTTTACATAATTCCAATTACTGAAGCTCCTAATGTAATTTTACAAAGTGAAAGAAAGTCACCATTCCTGTTTACAAACATACAGATAACAGCAATGAGCACTGTTAATTTAATGAGACATTTCCTGGTGTTTAAGGAAAGAGAAAAGGAGAGTTCTTCAGTTATCCAGATCACCTATCTACGCATCTAGGACAATTAATTCTAAAAGGGTGAGTATCGCAAACTGTCTTGTGAATCTGTTTCACACAAGAAAGAAGTTTGTACATTTTTGCACTTACTTGGTTAACAAGTGAAAACCCATTTCTCCTCCACATACCAGCATGTACCTGGGCACACAGAACTAGACATCGTAGGGGATGTTCTATTAGCATAGGTGGACTAAGTTCACTCTGCATTAATTGAACACAAAACAGAAAAAATCTTAAATATTATGTATGTGTTGTTAAATACTTACATAAACCACATGTCAGCAACTCACAACAAACAGCTTCATTTATACACTGCTTCATACCGCCTAAGGAGTGTCTAAGCAGTTTACAACTGTAAGCTTTTTACCCCAACAATCTGGGTACTCATTTTAGCGACCTTGGAAGGATGCAAGCCTGAGTCAAGCTTGAGCACTTTTGCTGGTCTTGAACTCACAACCTTATGGTTTTGAGTGAGTGGCAGCAGTACAGGCATTTAACCACTGCGCCACCAGGGCTCCTCACACACAACTCACACACAGCTTTCAGCTGCTCAAGCTCTGGCCCACAGACACTCAAGGTGCCATGCCCATTTTTTTTCCTCATCAAAGGAGTGGCAGGGACAAGGACACTCACACCACCACTATCAGCAGTAAAGAAACAACCATTTTGATGAGGATCACTTGAACTAAGGTAGGAAATTTAAATCTCAACCTACAGAAGTGACCACAGTGGCCCAGAATGGTTGCTCAGGTGCTGATGCTGACCACCCTCCCTTTCCAAAATGTGTACCCACCTCAATATAAATTCCATGGAATCGTTCTCTACTAGAATATAACATTACAATTGAGTTAAACTGGAGGAGCCAGCATGGCACAGTAGTTTGAATGTTAGACTACAACTCTGGAAATCAGGGTTCAAACCTCAGCTCAGCCATGAAACCCATTGGGTGACCTTTCACAGGTCACGTGCTTTTAAGCCTCAGAGGAAGGCAATGGCAAGCACCCTCTAAACGAATCTTGCCAGAAGCACCCCATGATAGGGTCGTTATAGCTCAGGAGCGAATTGAAGGTACACAACACACAATTCTCTGGTCGCTCCCTACAGGCTGCTTCATCAGTATGAAGTAACATCATATTACTGGCATAATTGATTATATTCATCAGATCTTACCCAGGTTTAAGGCAATAAACCATGGCAAAATATAATTCTTCACTGGGCATTAGCCATTGTGAGCTATATATCTTCATAATTTATGAATTTTAATTATAATGTCCACATAATGCCTCTGTGAAGCACTGAATACTAGTGTATTTCAAAAGCACTGCGGCAGCTATGGCTTCGAAGCTGAATATTTTTAAAAAGGACAAAATAATTTATCCTAAAATCAACATTGTCTGAAACATCATTGTACTCCATTACTATTAGTATTATTATTTATCTTCATACCCAAAGGAATTTTACCAGGGGAGAAAAAAAGCACAATCATAGACACAATGGTATTACTTACCATTGGCAGCTGTTCTGGAAATTTGTATGCCACTTCACTTTTACTCAGAAGCACATGCAAACCTATACAAATAACAAAAAAACAAACAAAACAAAACAAAAATCAATCAGAGTACAGTCTGTCCTCCTGTTCTGGACACCACCACCCCCCGTGTATGAGGAAAACTATGTATGCTCAAGCCACAGAAAATAACAGAGTGCATGCTTGCAGCAGCGAATGTTTGCAGCAGTGCGGGTACGCGCCCCATTACTTCTGCTGGGGCTTGCCTTCCACAGAAGGTCAAAGCCGTGGAAGGCAAGCCCACCTATGGGGAGGGCTGACCATATAAGCATTTATTATTACATCCAATATAATCAACAGTGAGAGAAGGTCAAGACTGAGATTACTAGGAGACTGAGCAGACAGGTCCGTCTCCACACCCACCCAGGACCTGCTACCCAATCAACATTTTTGCAGCTCGTCTGTGAATATAAAAAGGAAGTTTGTCAAGGTCTGTTATGGCAAAATACACAACTGGCTTGGTCTGTTCTGTACAAAATTTGATATCTTGGTTTCTTCCTGTTATTTGAACAACAATCACTACCCTTTGGCATAATATATTGATGAAGTGTGGTTCAATTCCAAAGAAAATATACATCATATTCAAAAATAAGCCTGTTCAAATATTCTGAGCATGATCTGTGAAATAGACTCATGTCATAATCTTTGCAATGCTCATTAAAAATGTTCAGAGTATGGAATAAACATGAGATGGCAGTCGTAAGACAAAATTCCAAATGCAAACAGTTAGAAAAATATTTAAACGGCTGGATCTTGGGCTTGCATGAACTGCTCCAAAAAACTCAGCATACAACCAAACAATTCAGTCCTTACCTGCAAGTAAACGAGACACAGGGAGATGAATGCTAACTTTTTCCTGAGAGACACAGTAACGAATAGTTTCAACTGAGTGCCCACACATGTTGAGATCAATAGGTTGCTCTCCATCAGTAAAACCACTGTGGCACTGCAGCAATGTAGTGAGACATTTCTTATATGCTTCAATGAGCACTTTTTCCTATAAAATTTGAAAAGCAGTTAAAATTTTGCAAAAACAAAGCTTCGAAACACTTTAACAAACTTAAAGCATATTTTTGTACAAAACAGGTATGAACTGAGAAATCATGCAGCCTAAAATTGCATTGGCCTTTTTAGCTGCCACAACACACTGTTGACTCATGTTCAACTTGTGGTCTACTTGAATTCCTAGATCCCTTTCACATGGAGTCTTCTTCAGCCAGGTGTCCCCCATCCTGTATCTGTGCATTTCATTTTTCTGCCCTAAGTGCAGTACCTTACATTTCTCCGTGTTGAATTTCATTTTGTTAGCTTTGGCCCAGCATTCCTGTTTATTCAGGTCATTTTGAATTTTGATCCTGTCCTCTGGGGTGTGATCCTGTCCTCTGGGGTGTTAGCTTTATTGATACATGAATAAATCTTAAGAAAATTTAGCTACTCAATCAAAACATGAACATATTTGAATGAGATTTAACTTACATCTAAAGCACACCAGTCCTGCATCATTGCGATCACATGTGTTAGTTTCATCTGCAAAGTGAATGCTGCTTCCCATTCTGGTTCCATTTCAATATGCTGCCCTACTTGACGAGTTATTGGATCCATACCCTAGAAACACAGTTAACAGGCAAAACATGCTATCAGGGCAAGGTCAGTAAATTCTACCTAGCAGTTGCCTCCTAGTGCTGGGTAACTGCAGCCTACAGTTATGAACTGCTCACTCTAACCTCATGCAAGGATTCAAGTGCTAGTATACAGTATCTTTAAGGAAAAAAGCCTACCTGCATACATTTCAGTAACTCCAAGAAGACATCAAACCCATCCAGAAATTTTTCTCTCAAATCATCTGACCAATCAACTGGCTTGCTTATCAGTACATACCTAAACAAAAGAAAAACAAGTTTGCAAAATAATTCATGTGTGCCTATGTTGAAATATTTTGCTTGTTTGATTTAAAATGCACTTACTTTAAATCCAGAATAAGACTTTGGACTCGGCGAAATTTGAAAGCCTGTAATGCGGTATATCGTTCAAACTGAAACCTGCCCTGAACATCTCGATGTCGTAAGTGGTCCATAAATGTTGAAATGATAGTAGTCATAAGATTCTCTTCTATTATTAACATTCGAGCCTATGTCAAAATACATTTAAAAAATTGTTTCATTGTCTGATGCTAACCAAAATAACAGACACAAGCAATAAAGGAATATTCAAGAAAGTGACCATTATGTTTCTAATGCAGGAGAAGTGGTCTGGCTATCACACAATGACATCTTGAATGAGAGATCACCTGGGAATTCTGTGCACACCAACTTCTAGATCCTTGGATATAATATTAAAATTCTATGTCTATGTCTTTTACTTCTTACTACAATTTTACTTTTAATGACCAACAGGAATACAGTTTTACTCCTATGATTACAGAGGATTCCAAAACAATTCAATTAAATCCATAATCTGATTTTTATCATTTGATCCTAATTAGACAGGTAAACATACAGGGGGCTCTTCCTATCGACAAGGATTTTGTTCTAGGCATGCACACCCCTAACAGATGGGAAAAAACGTGGGAGCTCAAACAGACAAGCGCAACACTGACTAATATGAGGTGGAGTGATTCACCAAAGTACCAAACTGCTAGCTTGATACAGCAAGCCCACTATATATCCTATATAGTTATATACAATATACAACAGTATACAACCAATGGAAATGGACTAAAAGGACTGGAGCAGGTTGGCGCCAGCCCTGATCATGTGGGGACTGCACCAACTGAGGTCCTAGACCTGGCCGCCAAAACAAGCAGATTATACGCAGGTCTCTTTGCTTGGCGCGACATCAGCAAGGCTTCTGACCGCATTTGGGACATGTGTCATCTAAACGCCACAATCATAACGCAACCCAAAGCTGGTGGTTTTTGCCCATGTGTTTCTGGCCATATTTAATTTTTAAAAAAAGAAAAAAGAAAGGGACTCTGGCACAATACTACCGGTATGGTACAAGCAACTATTAAAGGGTTTAAAAAATTAATTGCATTTATCCACAGTCTAAAACTTCTGACTCATTTAGATGCCATAATTCAGTACTTTTTACATTAAGAGCTAATATACACAATGCGCTTTCCACCTGTTTAGTTAGCTTCACTGAAAATTTAGGGCTGAAATGGTTGGCCCAGATGAGGCAGCATCTGCCCAGTTGGCGCCCCCACCCCCAAGACAGATTGGGCTGTGGCAGCCACACGCCATGGCCCCAATCTGCTGCAATGCCCCAATCTGCTGCAATGGAAAAGCCACCTTTAGCAGCTCTTCTACGGCCCCGCAGTGGCTCCCTGGTGTTTTGGGGGTTTGCGGCATAACTGCCATGCCCTCAAGACGCCCAGAAGCCAGCCCACATGTGGGCAGCTGGCAGCTGGAGGCCAGCTTCTGGGCAGCTTCAGAGCATGCAGCCTCAACACACCACACTCTGAAGCCACCCAAATGGCAGTGCAAAGAGGCGGTTTATTTCATCCCTTAGTCTCTTTAAATAATTATTTTATTCCTCCAGCCCTGTAATCCTAATCCAGTTTTATAAGCAAAGTATTAGAACTCTACAGTACATGCAAAACTCTGAATGATAAAGGCTGACACATGTAATTCAGGTTCCTCATTTGTGCACTGTTGGTACCGGTATATTACTAATATATCAAATTACTACACACTCTTGGCACTGAAGTCACGTCAACAGTGCAAATATTAAAAGGCTCTTAATCCACCCAGTTCTTCAGGTCACTGCTGAAACTGCAAATCCTTTAGGAACAGAAATCCAGCTGTGAAACTGCTGTCCCCCAGCTAAGATGTAACAAAAATGATACTAGTTATTTACTACAATACAAACAGAAGCAATACTAAGGAGGTCCTTCTCCTTCCTTTATTGGCTTGACCCATTGATGATTTTAGATTGTAATCTTCTTGGACGCAGGGATTTTTATTTTTTCGCAGGAAATTCGGTATGACTTTACACATTCTGACGTTTCTGTGTAAACATTAATAAATTATCTGCATGAGATCTAAATGGGATTCAAGAGCAAACAGAGGGCTTCGTTCAATATTTTAAGTACTTACAAGTGAAGGCACTGTGAATATCTGTACTGAGAGGTCTGCAATTGAAAACTCTCTGTCGTGGTCATCTTTCACATAATCATTCTGCAATCGCTCATAATTCTATTAAGAAGGAGGCAAAAAAGGCAAGGGTGCCAGCTATCAGTTTTTAAAAAAGGGCAGCACTACTCACCAGAGTAGGTACAGTGAAGAGCTGAACAGAGAGAGCAGTCACCGACACTGGCCGCTCGTGATCGTCCTCCATAAAATCTCTCTGCAACTGCCGATAATTCTAAACAACAAGGGGAAATTCACCTCTAACCCACACTGACCGGATGTTTTGTCTAAAGGTAATCTTTGTGGTGGGAAAATCCTGTACAAGAACTGCATTAGCGCAGAAAGAGTGAACAGCAAGCTTGCAGTATAATTATAATTTTAACAGGCCAATAATAAGGCACAGTTAAAGTAGCAAGAGCTAGTTGGGTAAAAAAAGGGGGGGGGGATGGCTAATTAGGAATGATACAAGTATTGATTTTTATTGGATTAAGCCAATATTTACAGGTCATTTTTAAAGCAATGAAAAGAC
Organism: Urosaurus nigricauda; assembly: GCA_034509955.1. NCBI lineage: Eukaryota > Metazoa > Chordata > Lepidosauria > Squamata > Phrynosomatidae > Urosaurus > Urosaurus nigricauda. The sequence goes on along the minus strand of JAOEGL010000001.1, from coordinate 349,025,916 downwards.
CACCAGTGGTTATTAGATAAAATCAAAATGCATTGGTTCTCTTCTAATTTATAGCTTTGAGAAAGTTACCAAATGGTAATCTATTGTAACTGCAGCTATCCAAAAGGACTGGGAAATCTTTGGCTCTCCATATGTTGTCAGATTCCACTCTTCACCGGCTTTAGTTAGCATGGCCAATAATTGGGTGTTTAACAACACTCAGAGGGCCACAAGGCCTAACCTCTGGTATACAAGGAAAAAAGTACAAGAGTGAAATCCAGTGCTGTCAGTGGAACTGGGAGGGGGGGTGGATTCCATCTTCTCCAGCAGCCCCTCATCGAGCCTTAAAATCTGCTCTGGAGGGTTGGAAAACTTTCCAGAGCATATTTTAAAATAGTATAAAGAGCTGCAGTAGGGAGGGGAAGACATTCTGGTGCACTAGTGGATATCTACTTGTAAAAGGTTGGATTCAAACCATAATGCATATTTGGAATGCCAAATGATTTTGGCACAAGAGACTTAATTACACAGGAATCTATATTCCCACATCAAATTATATTCCCAAAACTCTGGAATCTAATCTAAAATATTCTAATATTCACAAAGTGCTCCAATGGAAAAAGGCTTCCACAATGATGTCAACATTGGGACTAGCTGCATATGCATATTATCTCTGCTATACATACAAATCTGCCACAGCATCAAATCATGCAGTAATACCATTAGAAGCTTCTGTGTGTCAGTACTGCCTATATTCACAGTTGTGTTTCCTATTAAGAATGCCACATTGATTACAGTGTGAAAGTGGATTCTAGACTGTTGAAAAGTTTCTCCCATCACTGTCCAGAGACAGGCAGGAAGCATAATAACGTCTTGTGATAGTTGAAAAACATTTTGTTGACTTGTCCCACTCGGTCATCTTAGAGACCAGTTCACTTACTAGCCATGTTTAAACACAGAGAACTCGAAGAAGAGCAGACCAGGAAAGGAAAGATAGGAAACACACTGCACCTTAGAGCAAAAAGTGTGAGCAGTCACACTGGGAGGGGATGTATTCCTCCTGTCAACAACCCAGACTTCACCTTCACAGTAAGTATCTGATGTGACGTTCTCTGGGTTGGTGAGAGGAGGAAGCCTTCAAATGAATTTTAAGAGAAGGAAGAGAGTGTGCTCTAGTCTCTAAGCACCTCTCTTCTAAAGGTGGCATCTGCCAACCTGAATTTGTCCATCTTCTACTGACAAATGAAAAAAGGAACACTAAAAATGGCTGCTCTACAAATGTTGGTGATCACAGCATATAAGGAAAACACTGCGTAAGTGTTAGTTGCCCTGTTTGAAGGTGCCATCATATTAGCAAGGTGAGGTATTTTAGCCAAGTCATGAGCCATCAGGATGCATGCCTTGAGCCATGTTGGTATTATGAAATGAAGCTCTCACTGCAAGTAGATGTGATGGCTACCAAAAAAAAAAAAGCCACCTTTAGAGAAAGAAACTTCAGGGGAACTTTCTTGAGCAGCTGAAATTGATGTTTTGTGATCTATTTCCAAACTAAGGAAAGGCTCCACGATGGGAAACTGTGCTTGATTGGAGGAGAAATGATAGTAGCCCACCCCAAAAACATCTTGTAACATGCAGGTGATAAGACTGCAGTGCCCCATTGGCATTAGGCAGAACTGAAGGCAGGTAGCTGCCTGCCTCTTTAGTGTATTAAATATGAGGCTTAAATTAAGTTCTTTACGTAGGAGCTCCAGATATGAAACAGAGATCATGTTGTACTGAAGGGAAATTAATTTACATCACCTGATGAAAGCTTTCCATGTGGCCTGATAGATTTTTGCAGTAGACTGCCTATGCCAAGTGGTGAATTGGAGCCAGGTCACATTTGGAAGTGGTAGGGGGCCCTGAGTCAAAAGGTCCTCCTTTTGTAGAAGATACTCTATGTCATGAAGCTGTCAGGGGCAGATTCATGAGGTTTGAAAACCAGGGTCTCCTGGGCCAGTATGGAGTGATGTGAACCACTTGTGCTGACTTCTCCCTCACCCTATTCTGGGAATGAGGAAGGGGAGGGAAGAGATACAGAAGACCCACATGGCCATGACACTGCAGTGCATCTGTGTCCTCTGTTCAGGGAATCCGGTGAAAAATCTGGGAGCTTGTGATTTGCTGGGGATGCAAACATGTCTGCCATGAAGATGCCAAACCTGCTCTCCAATTGCCTAAAAACAACAGGGTTCAAACTCCACTTTTCCAGCAGTAAGGTATGTCTGCTCAGGACATCTGTATTCAAATTGGCGATTCTCTGAATATTCTGAGCTGAAGGAACAGGACTGTTCTTTCTGCCCACTGGAACATCACAATTGCCTCCTGTAAAAAGAGTGAGACCTAGATTCCCCTTGTTTTGCTGCAGAATTGTGTGGTTGTGTTGTATGTGAGAAGCAAGACACACTTCCTGTCAGAATCCTTGTAGTATTCTTCCAGATATAGGTTTGTAGTTGTAGTTGGGGATGATAGGTATATAGTTAGTTGCTAGATAGGAGGGAGGAGTGCATAACGGTGCCAGGAGGATTTATCAGTTGACCTTGGAGCTGCTCTGCTTTAGTTTTTGGTATGTAGCAGTTTCTAGTGGGAAGTGTACAGATAAGGGGGGAGCCGGGGGAAAATGAAACCAATGGAAAATAACTGGAATGGGCTATTTCGCGGGCTTTTGTGAGAAGAGGGGAGGTGCAGCCCTTTTGGGATGTATAGGAGTGCTGGGCGGGAACTGGTCAGTCTCAGCTAAGAAGCTGAATGGTGTGGTACTGCTGATCCTGGAGCATCAATAAAGTTCTGTTTATTCAACTTAAAGCTGACTGGTTGATTGTCTGGGATTCTGGACCCCTGTTCTGACACTTCCCCTTGAGCAATAAGGCAGCTATGGTGAAAGTGCAATTTTCAGCTCCAACCAACCACTGATCCTTTGCTCCTTCTCTCTGTGATACCAGAGTTCTTGAGCCTGACAATGAGCCCCCCAACCTAGAAGCTTGGTGTATGAGGTTACTGAGATATGATGGGGCTCTGAAAATGGAGATCCCTTCTGAAGATTGGGCCAATAGGACCACAATGTCAAGGAGTGTCTAACCTGAGGTAGAAGATGCTGTAATAGATGTTTGCATCTTGCAATCAAAGAAGATGTTGCTAGATTTCCCATAGACAGATTGGAACGTGAACAGAAAAGGAAATGAGAAGGCTATAAGAGTACAGATCCAACCGGAAGAATCAACAACATGTGAGCCAAGCCAGGAATATAGCCAGAAGAAAGTAAAACTAGTCTCCAGGAGTAAAAACTAGTCTTCAGGATGGATGAACTGGAGACATCAATGATGTCTTTTTCAGCTATCATACTGTTCTCTTGCCTGTCTCTGGGCAGTGATGGGGGAAACCTAAGTTGTGAGGATTCCTCCTCTCACTAACATGGAAAATATCTGAATTTGCATTCTACAATATGCTGTGTTAGATGTAAAAACAAATTACTCACTCTTGCAAACCGGACAGCAAAAAGTTTCTTGTACTTCAAATCCATAAGTAGGCTGCTCATAAATAACTGATGGTACACACTTCTAGCTCCTGTTTTTTTTTTTTTAAAAAAAAGAAAGTACACATTAATATCAACTGTAATATGATAGAAGCCTGTCACAGAAGTAAACTTTAAATAGCTTTCGAAAAGGGGTGGATAAATTTGTCAAGACCAAGAGTAATTTTTCCACCACATGAACCTGTCACTGGTATCAAAAGAAGCCTTGACACTCTCACACAGTATTGCATGCTGGCATGAACAAAACGCTCTATAAGCAACTGCTTTGAATCTTTCCATAAGACACAATCCTGAAACTTGTTCAATAGCCTATATATTCAATAGCCTTTACTCAGAAACAGGTCATAGTATGGGCAAAGTGGCTTACAACCTAATAAATGTGTCTGTCCTGTTATGCTTAGAGCTCAAACTGCAACCCCTTCAGGACTCATTACAAATTGGATCTTACAAATATCTTACAGAAGAAGAGTGCCAAAAGGGAAAAGCACTGCTGTGCAGTCCAGAGGAAACACAGTACTTCATGCACTACAAATCAAGCAACATTGCTACTGCAACCATTTAGACTTGTAAATGCTTGGTTTTGTTAACAGCTGTGTTAGCCATATCTGGATGTCAGGCCATTCCTTGCCTGGCTTCTTATAATCTCCCAAGAACCAGTTCCCTTTTTATGATGCCCTCTTTCAAATCTGCAGTAAAACAGAAGTAGACAAACCAAAATGGAAATAGGAAACTGCCTAAGGGCACTTAAATTCTGTGCTCTCTCTCTTCCCAGCTGCTATATTCTCTGCTATTTATCCATGACTCTTTTAGCAAGCACAGGGGAAGAGCAGAAGCTTCTAGGTGCAGAACTGTAGCTTCCTTTTCTTTAAAGAAAAGAAAAAAAAAAGATAAGTAGCAATAACCAACCTTTCCAAAGTTTGGAATCAGACAGCATCAGTTTATCCACAAGAGAAGAATTTTCTCCCTCTGGTCCTTCCTGCAAGCCAACTTGACATAATATTCTTCGAAGGCCATCTAATTAAAAACAAAAGGCAACACAAAGATGAAAAAGAGTAATGAGTTTGCTTTAATAAACAGGTTGTACATATGAAATTCATTTGGTTGCCATGAGTAGATAGGCAACCTGAAGGCACACACATACACACATACATGCATACAACCCTATACCTTTGATATTTAAGCATCAGTCTTAAAAGGCTGTTCCGGACACATATACCCCAGCGGATATGAAAAAACATGGGACCTCAAGTCCCATAGTCCCTAATGGTGGCGTTGGCATCCCAAATGGCAAGCGCCACCATTGGAGACAATTTGGGCTTGCCATCTACAGATGTTCAAATCTGCAGAGGGCAAGCCCATGCATGGCAAGGTCCCACTGTATGCTTCCAGCTGTTTTTGGAGGGGAAAATATGTTCAGAGAACCACCCACACCATAAATAAATTGGACCTTAGGTGTATGTAAACATGACCTGCAATTGTCCTGATACTGTGATATTGATATCCTGTCCACAAGACAATGATTTTGACATGGGGGGGGGGATGTGATGCTACCCTGGACAATCTACCATTGCCCCGGAACATGATTCTCTGCTTTCAATCATAGACATTTCCCTTCATGTTAACACTGCCTGAAAGAAGAAGGCCCTCCCTCCATCCACCATCATCCAGAGGGAGAGAAGGGCAGGCCAGCTCCATCGGACCTACTCAGAGTGAGAAGGGCCCTCCCTCCAATCCATCTGCCATGATCCAGGCCTTCAAAGAAGAGAATATCTGCTGGACTGTTCCCCTTCCCCTTTTGTGTCTTGTCTCTTTAGACTGTAAGCCTGAGGGCAGGGAAATGTCTAATTAACCATTTGTAAACCGCTCTGATAGCTTTTTTGTGGAGCTTTCGGGCTATGTTCCTTTCTGACATTTCGCCAGCATCTGTCAGAAAGGAACTCTATTACATGGCCACATAGCCCAAAAGCCCCACAAAAATTTATGGATGCTGGCCATGAAAGCCTTTGACTCCACACTCTGGCTAAAAAGTATAAATAAATAAATATTATTATTATTATTATTATTATTACTATTATATGTTTGAAATTACCAATACCTGAATATCCAATAATATTTCCCAGCCAGGTCAGAAGCTTCAAACCAAAGCTCTGATGTGCAACAATAGATGAATGCATAACTTGAACCTTCAGAGGCTTAGTCTGACGACTGGTATTTCTCTTTAGAAAAGGAGAAGAGGGAAAGGAAAACCATTAATACGTCTTGCAAGAACAGCAATTTTCATGTAAGATTTCTACAATGGAGAATAACCTACAGAATGTTTAATGCAAGTTCTACATTATATTTAGGTTCAACTATTCTCTACTTTTCGGGCTCATAGAGGTACATGAATGCAGCAACACACTATCAAAGTGTAGGTGTACTGATGTATATGGATAGCACTGACAGTACATAAATGGAGAAACTTGCTGAATCCAAGGAGACATTAATCTTTGATTTCCATCATGCAAGCATCTGAAACAGCAAAAGCTGACAGTGCCGAGCATTTATTTACTACTTTGCATTGTCTAAGGCCTGAACACTCTATAGGTACCAGATATTGGAAGCTAAGCAAAATCAGTTCTGGTTAGAACTTGGATGGGAGATCAGCAGACATCAGGTGCTGTAAGTTATATTTCAGTGTAAAGAACTGGCAAAACCACTTCTGAGTAGTCTTTGCTTAAAAAAACTTTTTGAAATTTGTGGGATCATCATAAGTTGATAGCGGACTTGAAGGCACATGCACATATATTATTTGCAAACCATACATTCAGTATTCAGAACCACTCTGCCCTTTGAAGTAGGTTTTCCAAAACAACTTATGATCATCAATTAAAAACTCAAATATAAAAATGAGATGTTAACCATCAATTAAATCAGTACCAGTGGAAGCAAAGATCTGGGGAAATCAAAAGGGCACTAGAAAGGTAACAAAACTTATTTGTTGAATTGACAATGAATAATATACACAAATATCTTTGGGGAAGGCATTCCCAACCAGGGCACCACCACAGTGAAGGTCCTATCTTGCATCTTCACCAGATCTGCTCCAAGTAACAGGGACACGGGGAGACTTCCAAAACCTTTAAACCTGAAGAAAGGCTAATATGGAGAAAGTAATCTTTCAAATACTCCAATCTGAGCACTAAAGGGTTTTGAAAATAAGCCTTAAGCATCCCCCAAAATACACAGGAAGGAACTGAAGATCTTTTAAGTGTCGGCTACTCATAACCCAATGCTCAGCAGTTGTGCTGTATTTTCATATCACAGTCAAAGGCAATCATGCATAGAGTGGACTGCAAGATCTTTTTTCACTGATTATTATTAGAGAACAGAATGTATATTTTCAGGTTTAAATGAATAGAGGAAATTTAATACAAGGAGGGATCATGATGCTCAAGAGGCATGAAATCATCCTATAATGAATGCATCATTACTTCAGATATATGAGGGGGTATCCAAAAGTTTTAATGATCACCTTTTTAAAAAATTGACAGAAAGTTTCTTTTGATTTGTAGTCGTTAACTCATCTCTATGTAGTCACTATCTAGATTTATACATTTTCCCCAGCGTATCTTGACCCTCCGAATACTTGATATTGTAGAAGCCTGCGGACTGCACCTGATGAGGATTTTACACTTAAGTCACTTCTGGCACAGCCAGTCACAAAAATAAAGGAAGCAAAGAGCTGATTTTCTCAGAAACGTGCACTTAGGGACCAATGATGATACTGACAAAATTTCATCAATATGCCATAATAATTTCTGGGTGATAATTATTACTTTACAGTACCCCCTCGTAAAGCGCAAGCTGCAGACTTCTACAATATCAGGTATTTGGAGGGTCAAGATACACTGGGAAAAATGTATAAATCTAGATAGTGACTACATAGAGATAAGTTAACGACTACAAATCAAGACAAACTTTCTGTCAATTTTTTAAAAAGGTGATCATTAAAACTTTTGGATAGCCCCTTGTATAAAAGACAGATATGTTAGAATGATGGAGTAGCAATTTATCACTGAGCTATGGGAAGTAAAGCAATGTTAACTTACCACTATCACTGATTTGGCTTGGTCACAGTACTGGAAATCTCCATAGCGAACTGACCTACGTCCCTGTTACACAATTACATCACTATTAGCAATAAATTAAAAATCCAAATAAAACTTTAAGTACTACCTTTCAATGGGACATTGAATAAAGAATAAAATAACTGCAATCTATGCACATCTATCCAGGAGTAAGCCCCACTGAATACAATGGGGCTTATTTCTTGGTAAATATGTTTAGAATTAGAGCTTTAAGTCACTTACACTGCATACCTTTAAATTATACTTATTTATGTTTCATATGCACCTTACAAACATACCCTAAAATAATTTTATACCATATTTTAAATAATCTTATGCACGAAACAAACCTTATGTACACTGAACCATTAGAAAGCAAAAGTGTCACTATCTAAGCCACCCATGAAAAAAAGTTTTGGATTTTGGAGCATTCTGGATTTCAGGATAAGGAATACTCAACCTGCAATTACAGTGTTATTAACACAGTATGTGTTAAATATATATCTTTGACTGTTCGTACCCAATGCAGTTATGTAGTAGAATTTTGGAATCCAAGAGATAACTAGGCTTTAAGTATATTTTATCATTTAAGTTCTATCATTACAAATGCAGCAAATATCATCTGTACAAAAGGGAACTATGAAACTCTTGAGGTATTTCAAATTATCCACAGTCTCATAAGAAACAGGTATCATGTCACTATGACACCATCATATCATTTATTTTATATTAAGTACTCCACAGTTATCTAAGTGATTAAAGCTAAGGATGGCAACTAAGGGTAGCAGCACCCTTAATCTCTTCTCACTCTATGGTAACAATCTCTGGTTCAGTGTGTAGAATCTTCAGTAACATCATTCAGGAGAGCTAATGTTTTCATTTAGCAGATGTTAGTTCAGCAGATGGTATCAGAGACTGAAAAGAGATGAAAGGCTGTTCTTTTCATACTAACAAATAAAGAAACAAGGAAGCTTCAAAAAGGCACACAAAAATCAATTAAAATAGGCATCACTTCATTTAAACTAAGAGCCCCTTTCCTTAAAGTAATTCAAATGTTCTAAAAACAGTATTAGTTCATTTCCATTAAAAAAAATAAACCTAATATAGACTTGTAAGGTTGTTTAGGCAGTTCATCTGGTCAAAAAAGGAGATTGAATGACCACTAAAAAGTTGTTTCTTGGTGTGAATTACACTGATCTTCACTATACTGATTCCACTGCACAATGCAGACTGGCTATTGTTTTTATTTCCTGTTCCAGGAATTTTCCTCCTAGCACTTTTAAACAAATTTCAGCAGTATCAGCCACATTTTTTTTGTAACAACAACTTTTAGAGGAGCAAAGGGGTCACACTGCCTTTTATAATGTTAATTGTTATAAAGCTGGGAAACTGACCCACTTTTGTTTCTGAATGCTTCTTTTGTCTATTACTAGAGGCTAGGCAAAACTTGGTGAATACCATTAGATGAGGATCAGCTGCTTACATTTTTAAAGAGAACAATGCTTTCCCAGAGACACAAAGATGAGGGCTTATCAATCTACTGCCGAATAAGCATAAACTAAGAAGAAATTCAGTTAATGCCCTACATTCACACCACTATTTAGAAAGCAAATGAGAAAAAAAAAAACAATTTGCACTTTAACAAAGATATTTATGGAGGAAAAGTAAAAGAGGCTAATTATCATAATGAATTATAAGATGATTAACTATGGAGCAAACAGACATCCCGCCGCCCCTTTCAGTGCCAGATTAGGATCGCAGCAACTGCACGCCATGGGCCCGATCCAGCACTTTGCCAGCTCTAAGAGAAATGGCAAAGTGCTGCTCCTTTTAGAGCCAGCAAAAAGGTGCCTTTGCCGCCCTGGCGGCATTTTCCGGCACTCCTTTTAGTGTGCGTCATCTGAATGCTGTGCCAAAGGAGCTCCGTGACAGCTTGCAGTCGGGCAGGCAGCGTGACACCTGCATGGGGGCATGTGTCATCCAAACACCATGCCCCCATGCCAGCTTCAAGCCAGTCTGCTAAGCCCCTATGTTATTTGGGAAATGCCCAGTCTCCTTTATTTCTGACCAGTCAGCACAAAGGAATACAGCAATCATATAATAATAATCAGTATTATTAACTTAAACCTTGAGTTTAATTCATCTGTATTTAGAGTTAACAGAAGTCTAAAATTATACTTACATCTCTGTCCACGGTAGTTGCAAAACCAATGGCCTCCTTTTGTGTACAATTGACAGCTTTTTGGAGAGTGTAAATAACCTGTTCATATGTGTGAACTTCATCATTAAAAAGCATGCAGTAGTAAGTATCACTCTTTTTGCTGTGAAGACAATATTACAAATAATAAATGTCATTTAAATCAAGATATTGTTGGTATCACTTTATTATGAATAGAAGGATCTTTATATGCTGAATTGAGCAATATTCTTGAGAATAAACTGCATAATGAGTGGAGTCTATCATTATTTTTATTGGCTTTTTATTCATTTGAATTTTATCTTGAACAAACATGCCTAGCATTTTTCTTCGAGGTTAGAAGTCTGCCAAACTAAGTTTCCAAATGATCTGCTGGGTTTTCAAAGATCTACTTAGTCTAATTTCCTGTTTCCAGTAGTAGCCAATTAGGTGAAACTAGGAAGCCAATAATTGATCTGTATCTATATTGCAATTATTATGTGGCCTTGACAAATCCATCTGCCTCAGCCCCATCTGCACAGCTACTATTACTCAACTACTTATTTCAGAGTTGCTTAAAAAAGAACAAAGTCTGAAGGTGTATTTGAACAAAATGCAAAATCATAATTTAGCAGGACCTGCATTCAATACAGGAACCCCTCCTGAACCTGCATGACTGAGAAGATCTTAATTTCCACTTTCAATTAATTACGGCTTCCTGAACCATTTCAATTATAAAACAAAGGCCCTTTTCATACCGGCCATTAAGTTCGGTCTGGGGGTGGAGTCTGAGCATCACGTCCACATGATAGATGCGCCGTCCGCCCCAGAGCGCCATGATGCTCTTCTGGTGCTACATCCACACAACGCAATGCTGAAGGAGCATCGCCAAGCCGTGGCAACGAGGCTATGGAACCCTTTCCAGGGTACAAAAAGGAGCTGCTTTTTGCAGCTCCTTTTGAGGCCCTGGAAAGGCCAGATCAGGGATGCAGCATGCAGTTGTCATGGCCCTGATCCACCTTAAAAAGGGGCAGCTGCAGCTGCCCCTTAGGGGTGGTCTGTAGAGCCCTAAAGTTAATGCTAACTACAATTAATTTGAAGAAAAAAGCTGTTAGTGATACATTTTGAGGGTGTGAACTGATTTGTTCAAAATTATCCACATTTACTGCACCAGGTAATTCAGCAGTTTATTGCAATTGGTGACACAATAAATCATGGTTAATCGTATCCAAAATCCTCCACTCAAAGAATACTCCATGGTGGTTTTGCCAGTATCTTCCTCTGAAATATGGCCTACAGCAATTGGTATTGGTGGTCCAAGTCCTAACCAGGCTGACTCATCTTAGCTTCCAAGATCAGAAAGAATCTGGTATCTTTAGGGTATTCAGACTTCACCTGAACACATAGTGGTTACCTTTTCTCACCACACAGAACCCCAACTCCACTTGACCCTTTCATTTTCAGACTTGAAATCAGCCAAAAATATTACTCAGAAATGGAATGACATCACTTTTAATGCAACCAAATACATGAGTAAACTCTGTGAGGGAGGAGGGCACAGGTAAAAATTGGCCCCACACACCATGCAATTAGTCATCCATCTAGAAAAAATTAATCATACCTGAGTCCTACTGAAATCTATGCTTCCCATTTTTTATTTCAGTGAGGCTGTACACAACATCACGGTGTGAATTAAGATGCAATTAGCAACTTAATGTAAAAGTCCATGCCAGTTTTAAAAGCCCAAACAGGAATTATACTTACACTGTCTCTAAACCTGGTGGCAGCTCATTTTCTTTTTCCCATGTTAATATATCTACAGCATATTGAAACATGATAGCAAATATATTATAAACTCTGGCTATCATATCTTCTGACAAGTGCACAAGAGGATCCTAAAATAAAACAAAGGGGAGATATTCTAGCAAGACCACATTATATTGTTTATTTTCTTTAACAAAGAAACTGTAAAAGGATATTGTTGAACATTACACAAGTATAGTTGTAGGTGTGAAACTATTTTTTTAATGTTTATTAACTGCCCCCATTAATGTGCCTTGATTTTAAAGTAATAGAATCTCTGGATTTTTATGCAATATTCACCTTAATTCCCCTTCAATTTTTTTCCTCCCAACATCAATTGAGATTAAACAGGTCACATAATAGAGGTAAAAATATGTAAGATGTGAATAAATATTAAAAGAAAAAACAAATTAAAAGAAAACAGAAAAAGAAAAAAATAAGCCAAGGTTACAAAGATACTTTTGTCATCTTATTTTCCCCAGGTTTCCCCAATGTTTTTAATTCTCATTATTTTAAATCTGCCTACATCTGCAAAACCCATGCCAAGATATGTTAGAACACATCTTTTTTCTAACTAACCTTAAACTGTAACTAAAGTTGCAGTCCTACAGCTCCTGAGAAGGTCTTTCAGGGGGACACAGAGCAGAAAAGATTTCCCCTCCAAGGGTGCAAAAAAGATCCACTCTGGAAGCGGAGATCTAACCTTTCATGAGCTGTTCTCATCCTACAAAAATAACAAACTTGATAAAATCCCTCTCACTCTCAGGCTTTGAAGAGCAGATGATGTTTGAGGTGACACGAGTAGGCCAATTCTTATTCTCTATGGCCCGTTCTAGACGGGCAGCTTGCGGCGCGATGGCTTCTTAAAGCGCTTTTAGGGTTAGGGAGGGTGCAGCTTTTAGACCCTCCCTAACCCTAAAGCGTATGAGCACCACCATTTTAAAATGGCAGCATCCATACGGACGCGCTACATGAGCATCATCATGTGCGCAGCTTTTAGATGAACTGTGCATGTTGTGACGCATTTGCGCCGTGGGAGGGTGCCAACTGCACCCTTTCCATGGTGCAAAAAAGGGCTCCGAATGGAAATCCTTTTTGGCGGCTGGTCTTTGCTGCGGCTTTTAGATGGTCGCGGCAAAGACCCTGGGAGAAAGGGGCCGCGGCGGCAGCCTTGGCCCCATCTCGCCGTTTAAAGGGGCGTTCACAGAGATCACCCCTATGTTTCCTTACTTCATACTATTACTTCAGCATCAACAACATAAAATTGTGAAAGGATGCAGCTTGTTACCTCCTGTTCTTCAGTTTCTGAAGTGTTATGTTCATGCTTCTGGCAGTAAGGACCTTCTTTCCAAGCTTCTGTGTCACCACAATCACAGAAACCTCCACCACCAGATGTTGTCATCTAAAGTATAATTTTAAAATCTTAAGACAGAAAAGTCTGCTTAATAAGCGAAAGTGCATACTGATATCATTTCTACACAAAGGCTGGTGAATTTTCTATGAAATATTAAAAACAAATTATTTATTATTATTATTATTATTATTATTATTATTTATTATAATAAAACAAAAACACCCTTAACAGACATTTCAGATTTCAGTGGGGAACATCCCATATGTCACACACTGAAAGTTAGATGATCAGCGTAGAAAGTTTTTGGTAATATTTCAGATCTCAAACTTATATTCAGTGGGGGAGAGACTATAGGATGGAACTTTATTTGCTTATGTATACTCAGGACCGAAACAGATAGCTCAATAATGCCGGATTGGGGCCACCACGGAGCTGCACACCAAAAAACTGCTGCTGTGTGGGCAGTGGGAAGGCTTCATGATCTATTCCAGGTGTCTTGGGAGCATGCATCATGCATACGCCACACCCTCAAGCCGCCAGGAAGACGCTGCATTTTGCCAGTCTGTTTTCCCCTTACCATATCTAAAATAACACCTCAAAGGTATGCCTTAGACCTCTCACTTCCAGCCCTGACTTTTTGTAATGGCTGAAAGGTGGCTTGTTCCTGGTGCCAAAGAAGCAATCTAAGAACTACGTGAAGCAAGTTTCTCCTTGTTCTTCAAACTAAAGAGGATATAATTCTCTAATTCTGCCCTGCCTCTTTTCCTAAAATAGAAAAGATGTCACAACCCTATTGCCATTCCAAGCCTCTATTTGCAGGAAATAGAATCATCCTTCTAATTTATTTTATTTTAGTCAAGCATACAAAAGAATCAACATGACCTAAAACAAGGTGGAGAATTTATGGCCCACAGGTGAGACCTGGCATTAGGGTTTCCCCATTTTAATGGAACAATTAGACCCCAAAATGCCTTCCACTGGGGTTAACACAAAGCTTCTAAAAGCCTAACTGCAATGGTAGAGGTACACCTGGGGAAACAAAGGATTAACACACTGCAAATAGGAAAGCTTTTCTGAAGCCTAATTTTTCTGATAGGTTGGTACCTTTGTACATAGATCTAGAAATTGTGTGAATGGGTTAGGTTATGTGTACAATGAATTAACTGATATGTTTGGGATGTGTTTGCTTATATTAGCTTAAACTGTTAAGGACTATATTCCAAAAATGAAGAAACACAAAGGAGAGTGAGGAAAAGTATGATACTCTTCTCCTTTAACAAAACAAAACAAAACATGGTTATAATTTCAGGCTATCCATTTAATTGACAAGACATCTTTATCAGACAGTTTGTATTTCTATTTAAAATACAGATGGATGAAGAATATTTGTTTAACAAATGTTCAATTGTGCATACTCTCTGTGACACAGGAGGAATTTATGGTCACTTTGACTAATAGTGACTGATGTGCACTACAAAACATATTCATTGTTACGTTTTTGTTTCAAATAATAATTTGTAAGCACTAAGTAAATGCTCTGTGGCATGGTAAACATACTCCATAGTATTGTCTACTACTAAAATAATCTGCACTCCCTCTTTATAAACCTCAAAGTCAAATTGCAAGTGACATCTTGCCACTGAAATATGGGACTATACCAAGTTTGTCCTTTTAATACTTTCACAAAAAGTGATATTCAGAAATGTCTCCCACAAGTAGTTTTTCATCTACCTGCTTTAACATGGATTATATTAAAGGCCTCTTAGCCTGTAGGCACAGTTCTGCTTCCCCCTCCCCGGCCAACCAAGAATAAGCACCAAACAGCCATAGAGGTCCATAATTGCCACATAAAAGTTGCTTCTGCATTAAACAGACTCCTCTAATGTTTAAAGTTAAACAAAGTTAAGAAGTGTATTATGTGCTGCGTAAAACGTACAGTGCTATTTAAATAAACACTAATAATAAAAAGACTCAGGACTGCTCAGACAAACAGAAGACTTCCTATGTAATACTATATACAATAAACTGTCCACAATAAATGCATTGTTGAGGGAAGGTGAGATTGGAAGAAGACAAAGGTTCAAGATTAAAGGACTGCCATAAAACATACTATTTTATTTCACCCAATCTCAAGTGAGATGCTAATTAAAACCCAAAGTCACTAACCCTGTATCGATGTTCTCTGTGGATACTTCCCAGAAAACATTCCATGCATAATACACATGTTGGATCGACTGCACAATCTCTGTGAGGAGAGAAGGGAATAGAAGAGAAAACATACGATTATACAGTGGCCAAATATACAAAACACTAGAATAGCTTAAGACAAAACCAACAAAGTGTAATAGACACAATCCAAGACACTACGTGCTCCCTTGTGGACCAAGGATGAGGACTCAAACTCTATCACCCAAATGGTACTAGCATTCTTAACACCAGATTGACAAGATCCTTCTACACAACTGACAGAATTTCAATTAGGCAGCTAATGTTGATTTCAGAAGCATACCGTTTGGGTGCTTTCTCAGATGAATGCATGCAATTAACCCATGTATGCTTTCTCTTAGCAGTGTTAACTTCTTGATCCACTTTAAAGGAAAAGAAGTAGGCATCTTAAATAAAAACCTGGGATGCACATGTGTGAGAAAAGATAGCCATTCTGAGAGACTTGCAGCTCAAGAGGGGAGTATAAATTCTCTAAATAAATGAATATAAATACCTTTGCAATTTCTAATAGCCTTGTCTTTAAATGAAAATGAAAATGAAAAATTCAATCTTCCCTATCAATTAACTTTTGTTAATAGTTATATTTTTAAAGAAATAGTATTATTAACGGAAAAATTCTTTTCCATTTACCAGCCATTTGGAACATAAAATTCAGATGTCTTCCAGCAACATTCTACAAATGTTTTTGCTATTAATTTTGCTATTAATAAACTATTTCAATATTATTGCACATTATAGTTTTAAAATACTACAATTTGAGGACGATGATACCTGTAATTGACTATTACTATTTTATTGAATAATTTCTTTTAAAGGCAACCTAAAAATAATTTTAAATAAATAAAAATGATTATGCACCATGTTTACCTGCAAGAGTATGTTGGCTCACCAACTTTAAAAACCCGACCGCAAAGATGTGATGGCTTGTTTGATTGCTCAAGTTTCTGAAAGCCAAATGCAGGATCTTCACCACACAGATACCATTCCATTGGGCCCAGCAAAACATGTTGTGCCAGCATGTCTTCTCTTTGTGGGGCCGGATTAGGACCCCTGCAGTATATCTTGGGTACATAATAAGCTAGGTGCTTGTATATTTCTTTAGGAAGATCAGAGGTTTGGAGCCATTTCTTTAAGAAAAAATGTTTTAAAAACATGATTACAAAATTAAAATATTTTATAGCTACCCAACATTTATAAAGAATCCAGTTAAATTACAGTATAGAAATGTTTTCCTGCATAATTCAACATTTCAAATATTACAACTGATTTTAAATGTCTTAAAATCAAAAGCAGTATTCTGAACATACTAAAGGAATCAGGTATGCTCATTGAGTTGTTGATCCTCCTGCCTTTTAATAGCATCTCTGCTTCTCCCCTGTCCTAGACCTAGGCATGATACTGTATGTCTGCAAATGTTATTCAGTCTGTATAAGCCCAAAGACCATCTGGATATGCACAACATGTTGTAGGATTATTTGAAGCTGTTTTTTTTTTTTGCCTCCAAAATGATTACAAAAAAGAAAAACTTCAGAAGGACATATACAAATAAATTCATAAGATTTAATAATGGTATGATTTATTCTGTTAAGTGAAATAAACTTACATTTTAAAAGACTCAAGTCAATTACATTTTACTACTTTGAAAATTTCCTTCAATGAAATTCACTGACACTGCTAATTTCAGGATTGCTGGTGGGGGGAAATGTCGTTGGAAAGAGAACTATGTGGAATCAACTACGGTGAAAGGATACCTTTATAAAGAAAATCACTACCGTACTTTAAAAACCCAAAACTGTAGTTCCTCAATAAAGAATGAGAAAGTTGTTTTTTAAGGCTTGCCAGGAACACCAAGTGAATAAACTTCAGTAGGCCTGGCCCCAAATAACCCCAGTTGGGACTTCTGGCACTTATGCAGTGCCTGCATAACAACAAGAAAAAAAAGTGAACGGCACTGCACAATTGCTTTTAACAAGAAATTTGGGAAGAAGGAAGCTGTAGGGACCTATTTTCCAAAAAGCAAACAAGCAGTATACAGTGCCGCTAACAATACAGGAAAATGTTTTTGAGCATTCTTCTAACTTTGTTCAGATACTTTTCAGAGATAAAGGAATGAAAAAAAGAACTGTTAAGCCTATCATGGAACTATTTAAAAAAGAGAATCTAAGAACTGACTTTCTATATCAAGATGAGGTCTATTTTTTCGTCTCTAACATCAACCAACAAGAACACAACCTGACCAAAATTTGATGGCAATACTCTGTTGCTTCTATAGAACTTCTGAAGTAATCAACCACACAAGGTATAGGATCTGCACATACCTCACACAGGATTTTGAAGATGTGCCCCCAAATGTGCCAAATGTTCACACAAAAACAAAACAAACAAACAAACAACCCACCCCAAGAGAATAAGAACTACGTCCCCAGATCAAGGTAAGGTTTATTTTTGACAGCCCAAATTTAAATCCTTCCTAACCTGCACCATCCAAATACCTTTAAAATGTCATTAGTTCAGCACAAAATAATGGTAACATTCTGCCATTTGTACCAAACTTCTCGTGGGTTAGCCAACCACCCATGGTCCAATTGACCTCATATTGGACCTTGGAGGACTACATCCCATGCCTCTAACCGACGAGGAAAATATTTATAAAACTATTTTTTTAATCTATTCAAAATACCTCCTATAGCCTCAGGTACAGGTGGGGATGGGGGCCAGATTCGCTACATCTGCCTTCCAAGCTAGCTTATGCAGGAGGGAGACTTTTAAAGCAGGACATAAACTGAGAATAGCACTTTCACAGTTATACCATCGGCCCTCTGTATCCATGACAGTTCTGTTTGACTCCCTTTCAACACACACACATGGATATCAAATATTATAGGACCTCAAGTCCCATTATGTCAATGAAGGTGCAACATGTCAGTGACCACATTGGTCGCGGATGGCTAACCTGCCAATATGGAGGGCCAACTGTGTACAGCTTGTGGAAAGAATCACACAATTTTGTAAGCTTAATGTAACACAGCTTTTTTGCACTTGGCATTTTAAATGCTAAAAGGGCAAATGAATTATTGCTATTATTATTATTACTATCAACATTGATAAATCATGGCTATATCCAATTTAAATCTCAACTAAAGCACACCTATTTAAATGAGTGGGACTTGTTAATCAACACTAACCTATAACCTGTTGATTAAAATTGGAGTTAAAATTGGAGTTAGATCCAATTATAACTCCAACTAAAGTCAACCCAGGGATTTCAATGGGTCTATTTTGTTTAGATTGAAGAGGTATGTATATTTTTAATAATCTAATAATCATGCATTTGCAACAAAATAATGAACAGCTATAATTATTTACTGCACTTAATTAATATTGGGCTTATTTGTGCAGGCTGAAAAAACTGCAGTTGGGTTGCAGTGGTGCCATTCGTGCCAGGGCTGGGCACATGCGCTTCTTTTCAGCCAGATTCTTTGGCAATGACACGGGTCTGGCACAGTTTGTGGTGTGCATCATCTAACCACTAAGCCAAAACATGGCAAGAAACCGTGCCATTTTGCTCATCTGTTTCAGGCCTTGGTGAATGCTTATGAGTCTCAATTATAAACTGATGCAGTATTCTAATGTACAATAGACAACATTTCATTTCTTCAGATTGAAGATGGCAAGAATACAAAATTAAAAGAAAAATGTAATTTGTTGTATGTTAATTGCATGATAAAGGGTAACTAGCAATTATTAACATTTCCTATAAGTAGTAAGCTTACATAGTGAACAAATATAGCTTTACATATATAAATGAGATTCAACTGTATCTATGCACATATGAATTATGTAGACAGATTGAGAGAGAGACATACAGAGAGAGAGAAAGTGCTACATGCTACAGATAATCAGTAGTTGAGCTGTAAAATATTTCAGATCACTAGACCCCAACTCCATATATACACATCTGACTCAAATGTCCAGTATTCACAATATTTCTGGATATATATTACTCTCAAATTTGTAAATACTATCCAAAGTGGTCACATTTGGGGAAGTTGTTAGAAACAATGTCCATATAAAGTCTAATTCATATATATGTATATATGAAAAACAGTCATAACACCTCAAAGACAATCATATTAATCTGTATACTCCTCATACAGAATTACAGAGTAGGAAGAGACCACAAGGGTTATTGAATCCAAGCCCCTGCCATGCAGGAACTCACAACCAAAGTATCCCCAACAGACGGCCACCCATCCTCTGTTTGAAGACTTCCAAACAAGGAGACTCCGCCACTCTCCGAGGGAGTGCATTCCACTGTTGAACACTTCTTACTGTTAGATATTTAGGTAGAATCTCTTTTCTTGTAGCTCGCATCCATTGTTCCGTGTTCTAGTCTCTGGAGCAGCAGAAAACAAGCATGCTCCATCCTCAATATGACATTCCTCCAGATATTTAAACAGGGTCATCATATCACCTCTTAACCTTACTTTTTTCCATGTTGAAATTCGTTTTGTTAGCTTTCTAATCTATTAAGGTCATTGTGAATTTTGATTTCACCTTGCAGAGGTTCACAATGTTACTAGACTGCCTATCTGGCACTTTGCCTGAGTGGTTGGCCTAGCAACTTCTTTGTCCAGAAGGAAGTCTTTCAAGCCTCAGGCAGACAGCTAATTACCAAGAGGATCTAGTCCAGTCCAAATTGCTAACAAACCTGCTTCCTAATTGTTGGCCATAAGAACAAAGACAGGTCAGATGATCAACTTTAGAACACCGAGGTGTGATTAAGAAGTGACTGAAAAGAATATTCCCAGAAGGGGCAAATTGCACTTGAACAATCTGCCAGTACAGTATTAGACTGCTGAAGCACAAACTCAGTGTCCAGAAGTTCTGTTTACACAAAGATGCAGCTGCCAAAGGTAGGAGTATAGTGGAAAAATCCCAAAATCTCACATTTCCTAAGATGACTTTAAAATTAGAAGAACATTATAAACCACTGACTATTCACTGTGTCAATTAAAACCACAACACCCTGTTTATTAAAACCGATCCACTGGTGATAGACCCATTCAGTGGTCTTTTTATTAGTCCACTGCATCCTCAGCACTCTTCTCCAGCACATCTCAAATGTGTTTGGTTTTTTTTTTTTTGTATCAGTTTTCTTCACTTTCCAGCATTCACAATCAAACACTCATTTTTTTGTAACCAATCTAGAGGAACAAGAATGATTAACTATTATATCTGTCCAGGCATAATTTACTGACTCCTGTCAAAAATTCACATCTTTAAAAAGGCATCCGCGCTGCAGAAATAATCTGGTCTGACACCATTTTAACTGCCATGGCTCAATGCTATGGAACATTTCGATGCCACAGGTCATTTTAGATTTTTCATAATGCTGTCATTTCCTTTTGCAGAAACAGAAAAGAGAGGTCTTTAGACTCAATTGTATATAGCAGTGAGTCTAGGCTTGTTTTACCCCCTCTGCAAAGAAGCTTTTAAAACAGTCTTAATTTTACTAGCATAGTACAATATACAAGGTCTAATTCCTAAACCAATACCATTTTTGTAACTGAAAGCACAGTAATATTGTGGCAGTAATATTGTGATCTGTCAAAGAGGAATAATGGCTAACTATCTGACCAGACATCAAAATATTCACATCTTTAAGGCTGCATCTGCACTGCAGAAATAATCCGGTTTGACACCATTTAACTGCTCAAGGTTTCTGGGAATGACAGTTTGTTGTGGTACCAGAGCTATCTGACAGAGAAAGGTTGGTGGGAGATCGTTGGGAACAACATTGGTCAAAAACACACTGCAGAAATAATCCACTTTGACACCGCTTTAGCTGCCTTGGCTCAGTGCTATGGAACTCTGGGAATGGTAGTCTGCTGTGTCACCAGAACTCTCTGGCAGAGAAGGCTAAATATCCCACTAAACTACAACTCCCAGAATTCCATAGGATTGAGAAAGGCAAGTTAAAGCGGTGTCAAACCGCCTGCGTCATCCCAACTAACCTTCCTGTCACAGGGAGGTCGGGTGCCACAACAAACTACCGTTCCCAGAGTTCCCTAGCATTTAGCCACGGCAGTTAAAGTGGTGTCAGACTGGATGGTTTCTGCAGTTTGGATGCAGCCAGGTTGTTGCTTCTGCAGTTTTTTTATAGATTTTTTAATTAATAAAACTAATCTATACAGATTCAAATTGACAGCTTTATCTTTTCTGCAACATATAAAATACATTATACATATCTAGAATTAACCGTATGTGGGGGGGGGGGGGAGAAAAAGCTTCCACCTCTACTCACACTGCAGCTAATTCTAACTATTGTCCTATCTCGTTCTGTAGAACATTTGTTTAGCTCCATATTCACAACTTTTGATTCTCCTATTTATTTTTTCATTATCACAGCAGTTTGCAATCTGTTTAGCACAGCTCTGAATTCCTTTTTTTCCCCTTAATTTTCATATGTTTAAGTTTCCTATTTCTTTTTGCAAAAGTGCTACAATAGGGTTCTATTCTTTTTCAGTAATATTCAAGTCTTTATAGAATCAAAGAGACCACAAAAGGGCCATCCAGTCCAACACCCTGCCATGCAGGAACTCCCAATCAAAGCATCCCCGACAGATGGCCATCCAGCCTCTGCTTAAAGACCTCTAAGGAAGGCGACTCCACCACTTTCCGAGGGAGTGTGTTCCACTGTCGAACAGCCCTTACTGTCAGGAAGTTCCTCCTAATGTTGAGGTGGAATCTCTTTTCATGCAGTTTGCATCCATTGTTCCGTGTTCTAGTCTCTGGAGCAGCAGAAAACAAGCTTGCTCCCTCTTCAATATGACATCCCTTCAAATATTTAAACAGGGCTATCATATCACCTCTTAACCTTCTCTTCTCCAGGCTGAACACCCCCAGCTCCCTAAGTTGTTCCTCATAGGGCATGGTTTCCAGACCCTTCACCATTTTAGTTGCCCTCCTTTGGACCCGCTCCAGTTTGTCTGCATCCTTTTGAAATTGTGGTGCCCAGAACTGGACACAGTATTCCAGGTGGGGCCTGACCAAAGCAGAATAGAGTGGCACTATTACTTCCCAGGATCTAGACACTATACTTCTATTGATCCAGCCTGGAATTGCATTGGCCTTTTCAGCTGCCGCATCGCACTGTTGACTCATGTTCAACTTATGGTCTACTTGGACTCCCAGATCCCTTTCACATTTCAGCCAGGTGTCCCCCATCCTCTATCTGTGCACTTCATTTTTCAACCCTGACATTCCTTTCTCTGCGTCGCGTTTCCTTCGGGTAGCTTTGCCTGTCTATTTACAATCCAGAAGCCATCCCAGTTGCTCAGCTGCAAAACAAAACAAAGCCCAGGCAGCTTCTGCATCATGAGAGGAGGCTGGCTCCCGCTCTCTCCTCCTCCTCTGCCTTCCCTCCACGGCTCTTCCCGCTCGCCCACCTTCCCTTCCCAGGGCCTCACCAAGGCGGCCTCCTCAGCGGAACACTCCAGCAAGCTCTCCTCAAAGCCCTGGACCTCCGTCTCCAGCTCCGCCGCCATCTTCTTCCCTCTCAGTCCTCCCTTCTCCTTCTCCTTCTTCTTCTTCTTCCGCCCCCTGTCGCCCAGTAAGTGACAACCGGAAGCGGGCCCAGCTGGCTTCACCTGCCAGGAGTACCCACTTCCGGTCGGCGGCGCTCCTTCCGCCTATCCGCTACATTATAACTCAGTCTGACCGGGAACGGCGCCATCTTGATTCGGCGCCAAGCACTCTGGGAACTGTAGTCTCAGGGAGGCGAAGGACTCTGCTGCGCCCTCCTTCACTGAAGAGTGACGTGTCCCCCTCCCAGCTATTTTGATTGAACCAGAAAGAAGGGACTGAAATTATTAGGCGACGTTGGCTGCGCATGCGCACTGGTGGCTAACTGTCATTCGTTGCCCACTTTGTTGTTCATTTTATTTTTATTTTTATTTTATTTTTATCCCGCCTTTCTCCCAAAGTGGGACCCAAGGCGGGTAACCACATATATAAAATATTATATATATTTTATGAGTTTTAATTTTAATAATAAATATTTTTAATTTTAATAATTATTAAATATTTTATGATATATATATATATATAATAAACATAAATAATATAATATATATATAATTTATATTATTATATAAATTGTAATAAATATTATTTATTTAGATGTATATAAATAAATTTAATTTTAATAATAAATTTTATAATATTATAATATAAAACACATTAAAACAACAATTTTTCTGTGTGTGTATACATATATATATATATTATTGAAATTAAAATTAAATTATATATATATATATAAAATTTAATTTCATTTAAATAATAAATATTATAATAAATCTATTATATGTAATATAATAAAGAATTATACATAATAAACATTATAATGTAAATCATTAAATATAATAAATATTATTTATTTCTATGTATGTAAAATATTATAATAATAAAATGAAACACATTAAAACAACAATTTTTGTGTGTGTGTGAATATATATATATATATATATATAGACACACACACACACACACACACAATTAATATTAAACAATATATTCTGCTCCGCTCTGGGCCCACAACAAACTCCAACTCCCGTAGCTATATATTCCATATATTCTATATATTCCATATATATATATATTTCCCAGTCATATTACAGTACTTCATGTTTCCATCTTCTGCATGTTGATTCAGATGTTCTATTGAGTTCAATGGGACTTTCCTCTGGGGATATAACAACTGGAGGATATAATTTGTTTAAAAAGAATAGGAGAAGAAGAAAAAGGTGAGGAGTAGTATATGTCAAAGGAGATTTTATCACACGAGGGACGTCTCATCCTGTCTCATCACTATCCTGTCCTTCCTGCGCAATCACGCGAAGGACTTTCACACCGCATTTACGCTCATCCATCTGGGAAGTGCAAATGACTGCAATGGCGCTAAAGGTTTTCTGATGAAGTCGCGCCGAACCTATCGTTAACCTGCCATTAACTCATCATTTAAGCAACATTGGCTGGCGTTTTGAATTAACGGAAGTTTGCATTAATACAACGCTGCTTTAATGATGGGTTAATGGAGGTTAATGACAGGATCAGTGCAGCAATTTGAAAGCCTTTCGTGCCATCTGGGTTAAGGACAGGATAAGAACAGGGGAGCAATCATATCCTTATCCTGGCCCTGTGTAAAGGCAAATTCCCTAGTAGAGAAATCTACACAAGTGATCAAATGCTTTCCTAAATTCCAGATAAATGACAACCACAGCATCCCCATCATCTACTAAACTAGTGACCTGATATATAATGTTAGTTTAGCAGGATTTGTTCTTGACGAACCCATGCTGGCTACTATGATTCTAGGTAAGAATATTCAAGATTGCAGACTTACATTTGTATCACATCCCTACATTTACAACAAAATGTTGTAAAAACAACATTTTTCAACTCCTTTTTCCGTCAAATTTGAATTTACCCCAAAGCAGCATTTCTACTTTTTTCCAGCACAAACGTCTTTAGAATAAAATATTTCCTTAAACCATAAAAATTATATCAACTGAATTTTAGTTGATACTTTATCCTGTAGGGAGCAGCAGTGTACACATTGACATTTCTCAACAATAGCCACCAGTAGTTTTACATAAGCAATGCAGGGTAAAAGTTAGCAGCCTCCTAAATAATTTACATATTTATGTATGTAGAATATATTAAGACATGAAGCAAATTAAACACGCACTGCTAGAAAATTCCTGTCTGTTTTATATACAGACAGAAATGACAAACATCTGGATAAGTTTTTCTCTAAATATAATGTTTTCCTTTCTAAAACAAAACTAACACGAAGTTTCAAAGCTTCAGCAGTTGCTCCAAGCAATGGGCCGTATATTGATTTATTCATATCCTGCCTTTCCTGTAGATGGTCCTCAAGATAGCTAACAACATCCGTTTGTAAAATAATCATAATACAACAGTTGAAACAATAATAAACCATACTTGATTTTGGAACAGATGAGACAGTTTAACAAGAACACCATATTAATTCTTTACCACAGAAGCCTTCTTTAAAAAGCCATTATTTAAATAAGCTGTGAAGTAGACATGCAAGCCTCTCTAGGGACCCAAAAATAGTAGGGTGGCTATTTATTTGTTGATTTTTTAAAAAGGACAAGAAAGGAAACAGATTTACATGTGTGTGTGTGTGTGTGTGTGTATTATAAATTGAATTGATTCATATTTGTGAAGAGCTACCTTAATTTAATTATAAATTAAATTAACATATCATCATGGTTGGGAAGGTTGATCAAATGTACATAAGCCACTGAATGCATTTATTTGTTTATATAAGAACTGGAAGAATCTTGGCCCTCCAGATGTTTTGCCTTACAGCTCCCATAAGTATGACCTCTGTGAGCAATGCCAAAGACTGGTGGAACTTGTTTGGAAGGCCAAAAGTTCCTTACTCTTAATTTAATTCATTTTATTTGTATACTTCTTTCCTATAGATATTGTCAAGTGTACAACAATTCAAACAAAAACAATAGTACCTACAAAAATATTTAGTAATTACCATAAAACAGTATCAGAGCCACCCAGAAGCCCAAGTTAAAGATTAGTGTTTTCAGCCCTTTATTAAAAGCTGAGAGAACTGAGATCATTCATTTCTCTGAAGAGGAATTCTATAGTTCCAAATTTAAAATTTTAAAGTTCTGTATTTAAATATTTAAAATTCCATATTTAGGGTATGTGGAAAACCCTTTCATGCATAGTTTTTTCTTGGTTTTTTTGGGCTATGTGGCCATGTTTTAGAAGAGTTTATTCCTGATGTTTTGCCTGTATCTGTGACTGGCATCTTCAGAGAATGCTGGCTTGAAAGAAAACCTTTGACTTTACCTTTCATGCAAGCTTGACAAACAGGTGTTTCTGAGGGAGACTGTCTTTAAAAGACCCTCTCCTAGTGAGCTTTACAAGTTCATAGTATGGTATGATACAATTATCCCTTCAATGGCCAGGTCTCAAACCATTTACAGTCGTAAAGTTTAAAGCCAACAGCTTGAATTGAACCTGAGAAACAATGAGTAGCCACTGCCACTTGTTAAATATAGGAGTGATAAAAATTTGACAATTGTAATACATAGATTGTCAGACTAGCTAGCATCTGTTGCTCATGTTGAAACATCCAGGATGGCCCTACACAATGTATGTGGCTATAGTCTAATACAGTTATTCTTGTGTGCCTTCAAGTCATTTCCAACTTATGGGCAACCCTAAGGTGAATCTATCAAGGGGTTTTCTTGGCAAATATATTCAGAGGGGGTTACCTTTGCCATCCTCTGAGACTGGGAGAATGTGACTTGACAGTGGGTTTATATGGCCAAGACAGAATTCGACCCCTGGTCTCCAGAATCATAGTCCAATGGTCAAACCACTACACCATGCTGGCTCAATACAGTAGGACAATGGTTCTTAATCTGTGGTCTGTGGACCCCAGGGTCTGCAGTGTCCTGATGGAAAAGCCACAAAGGCTTGAAGGTTTCTCAGACCACCTTTTTGTTGCAGCATGTGAATGGACAGGCTGAGCAGTTGAGGGATAGTGAAACTGATAGCCAGCCACTCGGCCTTTGCCCTTCTGTGAAGTCGAAGACTTTCATGGCTGGCATCCATAGTTTTTTGTAGGTTTTTCAGGCTATGTAGCCATGTTCTAGAAGAGTTTGTTCCTGATGTTTTGCCAGTATCTGTGGCTGGAATCTTCAGAGAACAATGCCAGCCACAGATGCTGGCAAAACATCAGGAACAAACTCTTCTAGATTATGGCCACGTAGCCCAAAAAAACCACCAAAAACTTTGCTTTTCACTCTCTCTCTTTCCCTTCCTTTCCAGGGGAAAGACAGGACCTTGAAAACAAGGTCCCGAGATGATACAGCAGGAGAGCAGGGAATATCAACCTTGTCTTCCAAACTCTCTCTTCAAACAGTGACACCACCAACAAAAAGTCTCAGCATCTGCAGCCCTAGGCTGCGGCAACTACACCCCCCCCCCCCCGGTGACACAGCTGACACCATCACCACCACCTCAACTGTTCCCATACCACCAAACTCAAGTTCTTAACTTTGTAACTTCCTCCTCCACACTAAAAAGGGAAGAGACAATACAGACATTTCGTCATCACCACCATGCCACTGTCACACATGAGGTCAGACTTACCACCCTTATGTGATGGGTATGCCTCCTAATGCGACATATTGGCGTTTGCAAAGCATTCACACGTACATTTCTGTGTTGAATGACTATCACAGGGAAGAAGTACAAAATGGGAAGGGAACATGGGAAAAATGCCAAGGGGAAGAAGCATCCCAGCAAAACATCAGTCCTTAAGAATGTGCCACGATCCTAAAAGCTGGCCTATATGATTGCTTGTAGATGTCACCCCTTCCCCCCCCCCCCCCACTTCTTAATCATCAAGGGAGGAGATTGAAATGTGAGAAGCGGGAGGGGAAGAAAGCACTCTGCTTTACTCTGTGGAAGGAATGGGCTGGACAGCTGAGCCATAAGAGTGTGGCCGTGGGATAGGAGCCAAGGCCAAGGACAGCTGGCTGGGCTTGTGCATTGCCATTCAATCTGCTCCAGCTGTAAACTGGTGGGAAGAAGCAGGATAAACATTTTCCTTTTCCCTTCCAGTGCCTCTGAGGCAAGGTTTAATGCATGTTGTAATTCTTCATGTTCAGCGTTCAAGTTGTTATTTTGGGGGGTAGTAGTAGTAATAGTACAGTGGGCCCTTGCTATCCACTGGGGGTTGTCCTAATTAAATTTTAAGTGCTATTGTGATTACTAGAGACTCCAGAGATTTGTGGTTTTGTGAGGCACCAGCACTCTTTGGCAGAGAATGCTTAAGACCTTGGAAAACTACAAATCCCATGATCCACAGGATGGAGCTGCAGCATTTAAAGTGGTGTCAAACTGTATTATTTTTACAATGTAGGTGCATCCTAGCTTAGGTCCTATATATTTCTAAAGTTTATTGTAACAGTATTGTTATGAGTTTGCTATAAGAAATCACCAAGAATACAGTATGTAGTGGGGTTTTACAGACCGCCCCAAAAAGGCAGTCTGGCGCCACCTTTTTTTTACTGCGCACCTTCGCTGCAGCAGCTAGACAGAGCTGCGAAGGTGTGCAGTAAAAAAAAAGAGCACCCCCTTCCCTGTTCCTTTTTTTGCATCGCAGTTGCGACGCAAAAAGGGAAAAGGTGCCATAGGGCGCCTCTATTGCGTCACAACTGCGCAGATCCATCTAAAATCTGTGCAGCTGCAGCGGCATTGTTACATATGCTGTTTAAATGGCGCTATGTAGTGATGACACCCGTGTTTACGTGCTAGGGTTGCGGGGTGTGTGGAAGCCTTACCCCAAGGCAACCCTAGAACGTGACAAGGGCGCCTCATAGCAACTGTCTGGAACGGGCCATTTTATTTTTATAATATTTGATTTCAAATATCCAAAAAGAGATTTTTGGAAGCAAACAGACCCATCAACTGGCAGCAACTTCTGTAAACCAAAGCTTCACCCCAGTACCTTGCTGACAACAGTTTGGAAGCCCTGCTCCAATTGCAAACTGTTTCTTCTTTTTATATAAAACAAAGGAAGTAAACCCTGGTCTCAGAACCCTAAAGGAGCTTACTAATTCAGGAGAACATGCACAACTATTAAGAGAACCATTCGGGTTTTTTTTTTTGTTTTGTTTTGTTTTTTTGGTCAAATCACTACTTCCCATCAGACAACACTTCAGGCAAATCCATCCTGACAGATTCGTTCACAGTAATTGGACTGCCGAACTCGCAACAACCATGTATTGATTTTCTGTAGGTGTTGTGTGCAGTGTTGATTTTGTTTCCCACCTTGAAGGGCAGTTAATCAGTTTAGTTGATAAATAAAAGTGTACTTTTGTGGTGGGATGGAGAGGTCTCACAATCTTAGCATGTTTTCCTTTTGCTCTGAGTTGCCACATAATCCAAAATATTAACAGTTTAACTGTGATCAAAAATATTAATAGCTAACAATATAATCCAAACCGTGAGCAAATCATTCTCGGTCTTGGAGGAAGGCAATGACAAACTTTTTCTGCACAAATTTTGCTAAGATAACCCAATAATAAAGGTTGCTATAAATGGGAGTTGACTTAAAGGCACATAACAACAATAACAATAAAACTGATCAAGATCAAGTCACTAGAAGGATTTAGTCTAAGTTGGACACATACCCTTTCCTGACTGAGATGAGACATTGGTGGAGTTGGGGGGTGCATACCTCTTCTTTATAGGCCCATATATTGTATTGCAGTGCCTGTTATAGATGTACAGCATATGCCTCCTAGATATATTGTATAATAGATGCTTGTTTAGCTATTAAAAGTGAATTACTCAGCAAATGACAGATGAATATGGTTCAATATAATGTAAGAGATTTGATTCCTTACCTATGATAAGTGAATTCTGTAATTTAACAGATATACTTGACTATAAGTTGGCCTCATGTATAAGTTGAGGACCGGTTTTGGGCCCCAAACTATAGATTTTGATATAACCCATGGATATGTGTGTGTGTGTTGTGTGCCTTCAGGTCATTTCCGGTTTATGCACTGGTAATCTCTCGCTTAGATTTCTGTAATGCGCTCTGCATGGGGCTACCCTTGTACCAAGTTCGGAAGCTTCAACTAGTTCAGAATGCGGCAGCCAGACTGGTCACCGGAACATCTAGATTTGACCATATAACACTGATATTAAAATCTCTTCACCGGCTGCCGATTACCTTCAGGGCGCAATACAAGGTGTTGGTTATTATCTTTAAAGCCCTACATGGTTTGGGCCCGAGCTACTTATGGGAACACCTCTCCCTACAAAATCTGCCCCGCAGTCTCAGAACATCAGGGAAGTAGTAACCTGAATACCAAAAAAAAAAAAAAAAAAAATTAGTACGTAACAACTTCCAATAGAACATACGCATAGCACTTTGGCTCCAACACTTTGGAATGCTCTACTGGAAGAGATCCATCTTATTACCACCTTAGACGCCTTTAAAAAGGCGCTTAAGATGGCCTATCCACCAGACCTTATATAAAGGCTATTAAGAACATTGGCTCTATTCTATTGCAACTGTATGAATAATTGACTGTAGACTTGATATCACCAGATAATTCAATTTGATAATTGTAATGTATATTGATACTTTATGATTTTATTGTTATTGTAATGTATGTCTTTTTATGCTGTAATCCCACCTCGATCCACAGGGAGAGGCGGGAAATATAAATAAATTTATTGTTATTATTATTATTATGACCTGAAGTTGAACCGATCATGAGGTTTTCTTGGAGGAGGTTTGCCATTGCCTTCCCCCGGAGCTGAGAGCATGTGACTTGCCCAAGGTCACGTAGAGGCTTACCTGGCTTGGTTGTTCAATTCCACATAGGCATATCGTTAATTTTCAATAAAAGGTTTGATGAAACATGTCAAACTGCTCTTTTTTGTGTGTTTCAGGAACTTATTTACACTATTGCCATGTTATTTTTGCCTCTGCTACCATTTTTTAAAAAGGAACTAATGCCCTATAACCCATCCACTTTGTTAATGGAGCTATAGCTGTATACAAGAGTACTGAAATTATGAGAAACCAAACCCTACTTCTAGGGCTCTCCAGATGTTTGTAGGACTTCAACTCCCATCATCTCTACTCAGCATAGGCAATGGTGATATATGCTGGGAGCTACTCTTAACAAAAGCTGGAGGGCCGAATTTTATCAATCCCTATGCTAAAATTATAAATGTGTGCAGATTATATTGCCACAAGTAAATGTCAAGATATCCAGGGGATACAAATGTAACAATTTATAATGCATCTGGAGGACTACGAATATTAGAACAATTAAAGCTAATTAACACAAATGCATTCAAGTCACTTTCAGTTCAGAAGTGGGAATCATGTGCCCCATCAATAGCAACAATAACAACACACCATCAGTGTAGATGGCAGTTTAAAACAGTGTGTCCTTCCAAAGATGAACAGTCTAAAATATATGCGTGTATGCATACACACATATGCACATACCCGTGTTTTCCCGAAAATAAGACAGTGTCTTATATTACTTTTCGCTCCCAAAGATGCGCTAAGTCTTTTTTTCTGGGAATGTCTTATTTTTCCATGAAGAAGAATTCACATTTATTGTTGAACAAAAAAATTAAAATTTATTTTATATTGTATAAATTTATATACAAAAACTTTGCTAGGTCTTACTTTCGGGGGAGCAGTTCAGCAAAACCTCTATTAGGTCTTATTTTCTGAGGATGTCTTATTTTTGTTGAAACAGGGTACATACACCACACACGTACAGAGGAAAGGAAGGAATAATAAAAATCTGAAACTATACAATACAGCTGTAAAACAAATTTCAAGTCGAAATTTGAAATTTCGCCTTCAAATTGACCCCAACTCATGGTGATCCTGTAGATGAGACCTCTCCAAAACTTCTTATTCTCTACTGCTCTGCTTAAGTCCTGTACATTCATACCCTTGACTTCCTTGAGTACATCCATCTAGCATGTAGTGTTCCTCTCTTTCTTCATTCTCCACCTTTCCTAGCATTATTGTCTTTTCCAATCGGTCAAGCCTTCTCATGATGTGGGCAAAGTACATGAGAAGCCTTGACTCATGACAGCCTCAACTTAATAATGTTGGCTTCCAGAGAGATTTCTGGCTTGATCCACTCTGCGACCCATTTGCTTTTATTTTTGTCTGTCCACTGTATCCTCAGCACTCTTCTCCAGCACCACATCAAAAGAACTGATTTTCTTCATTTCCACTTTCTTCACTGCCCAGCTCTCATATTCATACATGGTAATAGGGAATACAATGGGTTGTATGACTCTAACTTTTGTGCTCATTTGTATATCTTTACTCTTTAGGATCTTGTCTAGTTCTTTCATAGCTTTCCTCCCCATTCCTAACCAGATAATTTCTGATTTCTTGGCCAGATAAAAGACAAAGAAATGCAATATACAATAAAGCAAAGTGTCAAATATATGTGTACAAGATTATATCTTGTACAAAAATATTCAAGATTATAAAATAACATTTAACTAAAATGTCAAAAGCTTTGGAAAACAAGAATGTTTAAAATTGATATTTAGAAATAATGAGGGGAGAAGCAGTCTGCAAATGTTCAGGAAGGCAATTCCAAGAGTATGGAGTGAAAGAGCGGCCAAGCCAAGCCAAGGGGGAGGAAACCCTTACTTGGGCAACAAGCCTAGAGTTCCTAGAATGCAGATCTTGAGCAGGCTGGTAAAAAGAGGAATGAATAACCAATGAAGTTATATTAAAAGTTGGGTAACATGATAAAAATGATAGCCAAAAACAACCAATCTTGTTGGACTGCAATTCCCAGCATTCCTAAACATTGGCAGGTCTGTTTAGGGCTGCTGTGACTTGCAACCAATAACAATTGGAAAGCTACTTGAATCCTACCCTGAGTTCAACCCATAGTCAACAAAATTTCATAACACAACTATGGAGCAACAGCATACTACCCCCCTGTTATGTCAGCTCTACTGGCTAATGGTCCATTTCCGAGCTCAATTCAAAGTGCTGGTTTTGACCTTTAAAGCTCTATACGGTTCTGACCCGGCTTACTTGCCCAAATGCATCTGCCGCTACATCCCACCTCGTAACTTAAGATCTTCCGGTGAGGCCCTGCTCTCGCTGCCACCAACCCTTTCAATTGCGGCTGGCGGGGATGAGAAACAGGGCCTTCTCGGCAGTGGCCCCTCGCCTGTGGAATGCACTTCCCAGTGAGATACGATCAACCCCATCCTTCCTGGCCTTTAGGAAGAAAGTAAAATCATGGTTGTGGGACCAGGCTTTTGCACATTAATGTAATGGAGCACTTCACTGGGACTGGCTAACGTTGATGGTCATAAGAACACGGATTGCCGCTTTGGGATATGGAAGGATCATATACTGAGATCTTAAACTGTTTGATTGTTAATTATTGTTGATTCTGCTTGTTTTAACTTTGCTGTATTTATGTTTTAAATTGTATACGGCCGGCATCTAATGATTGCCTTGTAAGCTGCTCTGAGTCCCCCCTCAGGGGTTGAGAAGAGTGGGTTAGAAATACTGTAAATAAATAAATAAATGTCTGTGTTCCAGAACAACCCTTCTGAGAATGTGTTGGTCCCTTCCATTTGTGCAAAGGCCTTTGACCTAATGAAGGTGCCGATTTGAATTTGTCCTTGCTTATTGTCAGGAAGAATCATTCCTCTTTGTGAGGTTTGGACCTGAAATATTTCCTAGACTTGTTCCATTAGGGCAGTTTTTGCTGTGAAGGTTAAATGGTCAAAATTTTCAGGCCTGAGATAGCATGACCTTGTTTATCCTTTCTAGAGTGGCTTTACTTGCCTGGTAGTCAATCTTCCCAACTGGGTTAATTAGTTGTACCTGCCTTATCAGTTGCCCTGGGTTTATTATCTGCCTCTAGACCAAACACGCGAGGTTGCAGCTGTCTCATGTGAAACTATTTTAGCTATTTAAGCCATTCCTATGGACCTCTGCAGACTCTCACAACAGGGATTGGTCAAATCACTGTGAGGCAATGGTGGATCTGAAATCCTGTATAATATCACATCCTGGGATGAAGAGGCAATAGTTTGTCTCGATTTCTGAAATCATAAGGCTGGTTTCAATTCAAAAATTCACTTTGGGTAAAGCACACAGGTTCTTAGGGTGATACAGAGCAGAAGTACAAATTAAGATGGTTGGCATTGAATTTAGAAAATTGAACTGCCTGAATTTCCCAGCAAAATTTCAATGCTCTCTGCACAATTCTTATTAAAAATAGCTGAAGATTAAACATTAAATAGTATGCTGGTGAAAAAGTATATTGAAGCCACATTAGATTTACTTACTGCTTGGAGGAATTGAAGCTCCTGTGCATGTTTAATTTGAGTATCCATACCAGGAGAAAGGCAGGATATTAAATAAATAAATAAATAAATGTATTT
Source organism: Urosaurus nigricauda (assembly GCA_034509955.1). NCBI lineage: Eukaryota > Metazoa > Chordata > Lepidosauria > Squamata > Phrynosomatidae > Urosaurus > Urosaurus nigricauda. The sequence goes on along the minus strand of JAOEGL010000001.1, from coordinate 348,991,639 downwards.
TGTTCTTTAATTTATGGGCAAGGGAATTCAAAATTAATTACATTGCATGTCTTTTGTAAATAAGCAACTAACTGATGAGAAAATGTCAGCAACAATGTTTAAATGAAACATTTCCATCGTTGTCTTTAAATCGTACAGTGTGCATCCTTATAACTCCAGATATAAATTTGTGCATTATCTATCAGAGATACTCAATGTGACCACTTCTGCTGATGCCCCATTTATCCTCCTACCTCCATGTCGGACTAGATTCATGAATTCCTAGTCTTATAAAATAGTCTAAGAACTTGAAGTTTCAAAGTTATTGTCCAAGTGTGCTAACATTAGCTTAAAAGTGAGATACGTGATGGTGGTTTTCTGAGTAAATGCACTAATGACACAAACCAGTAGACTGAAATATACATCCGTACAGAATTACAATACCCTATTTATGCAACCACTTCCCCTGTGGGATGAAACTGTGACATCTTACATCAGAACTTGTAGATTTGCCCATAAAATGCACATTTGGAACTTCTCACCCATATCTATTGTCTTAGCAAACAATAAAAACAGATTGCATGGATCTTGAACTATCTCATTGTATATGGAGCTTCAGGCAGAATGGTGAAAATTATCTCACTTTTCCATGGAAGCTTTTAGGGAAGAATGACTTTTTACTCTTGGCCAAGGTGACACTGCACTTTTAACAAAGGAAACTTTGCAATGTTTGATGTAGTTTATCTATAAACACTTTTATGATATTAAAGCATCAAAAATATACATCTGTGTTCCTCCACAGGGTTTTATTATATTTTGTTTACACAGAGACATTTTTTATCAAGGAGCTGAAAGTAAAACCAGATATTACAGATAGAGCTTCATGTATTTATAACAATGTATGTAAAAATGATTAGGGGATACCATTTCTGCTGCCTTCAGCTCCTTGAGGAAAAAAGTAAAATAGCAGAGGAATAAATAGAGAACTATTTCAGTGAGAAACAGGTACTTTACTTATCAACTGGCCTGAAGCTGTCACCTGGACATCCCATATTGGCAATCAAAAGCAGGAGCAAAATTGCCTTCATGTCATCTGACTAGTTTACACTTTTCTGAAGGGTTTTGTTTGGGATTATTTTCTGTTTACATGTTCATTTATACCCATGCAAAAGGTACTAATAAATTATTTTAATCTATCATTCAGAGACATTTCTGTTTTCAGCATGTTGATCAGACAAAAAATGGTGGTGGTTGGAGCTTTCTGCACTTAGCTGTCAGCCATTGCTGCTTTTAAATTCACTTCTCCCACTATCTCATTAGAGCAATCCCATATTTAAATACGGCCAAGTGTTGCCGTTAGGATTGCCACGTCTAATGATACTGGTTGAACTATCAAAGTTTTGCTGTGCTGCTCCATGTCCCCAGACAGAGAAACAAATCTCAGGGTGAGCAGCACTGGAGAAGGAAAATGTTTGCATTTTATCTGTGAGCTGGCTTTAGAGCTAGTGTGCCTATCTCCAGCTATTTCCAGCTGGCACCATGGCTATTTGGCACAATGTTAAGATGTTTCTGTGTTATACAATATTGGTGTACCAAAAGGTCAGGAGCAAGGGAAGGGTACTGGGGAGTGAGAGATTATGGGTGCTTGTTTTGGGGCCTACTTTGCCATTTGGAACAGGGAATGGAGCAGAGGACCAGTGTTGTAACTCATGAACACATAGCCTCCAACTACGCAGAGACAGTACCAATTAACCCTCTTTTTCTCCTCCTCCTACCTTCCCTCTTCATCATCTGCTTACTTCCGTTACTGCAAACTGAGTTCAAAATGCAAAAGTAGTTTACACTCAACTCAGGAAGGAGAGAGGACAGGAAAGGGTGGAATCTTCCCTGTAGACTCAGGCAAAAGCAAACCACTGCAGCACCTCTTAGCTTGTGTGTTCTTCACCAATGATGGCTTTTGCCATCTTGACCACACTCTGAAGTTGCATGGCCATGTGTCCCAGTGATAATCTGTGAAACGTTGGAAGGTATGCAAACCTTCTTATATGTGATGTGGCAGCAGCAGTATAGGCTGGTGGTGGGAGGCAGGTGGCAACCCTGCCAAAATCTTAAGCAGGGGCCTGGCAAAACTGCCCCATGGGGCATGGTGTGTGATAGGTAAGACGTAGAGGTCAAGTGGGAGTATCAGCAATAGCTGGTCCCATTTTCCTACCTGCTCGGCTACTGAAAAATGCTTTTGTTTTTTTCTCGTGGCTCCATTTAGCAAATTACTTGGTTACTGGAACTGTAGTGAAATTCTGGGTCAATTTCCTTGATTTCTCATTTACACAGTCAAAAGACCCAGAAGTAGTTAGCTGACCTGCTAGCCCTGGCATCTCCTGTAGGGGTGTTTGATATCTTTATTAAGCAGCATGCAGCCAGGCTAGTGCAATAGAGCTTATGGTAGAAACAGAAGTAAGTACTCAGGATGCTTCTGTAAAGTTAAAAAAAAATAAAACTAAAACTTATGCTTATTGGCTTGAAACAGACGGGCAAAATGTGCCAGCTTTGGGCTGCATTGGGGTTGTGGAGCTATATGATACACATTGCAAAAGTGGCTGGAAGCTGTGCTGAGCCCTTGCCAATCCAGAAAAGCTGACACAACAAGGACTGGACTAAATCCACTCCTGCTGGCAGCCAGGTTTGGGACTATGGTGGTGGCGCAATTCAGAAGCAGGCCTGTGAAGTTGCCACAGCCCCAGAGCAATCCTTTTGGCCCATATGTTTCAGGCCATTGTCTCAAGAAATCCATCTTAGAACAGGATCATAAGAAAGGAGACAGTCAAAAAGACATTGACCTAAACTTAGTCAGAAGAACTCCTAAAAGTGTGTGGGTGTAATGTTATCCATTAGTAGGATGGAGCCCCATGGATGCTCCCTTCCCAGACAAAGGGAATAAAGAGACTAACTTCTTGAGATAAAGGGGAAGTGACCTCTGCGGGTAAGAAAAAAACAAAACAAAACCAAAAGTATATAAACCAAAGAAAGATACAGAGAGGTGAAACAAAGGGCAGGCATTATCTAGACTTCCCTCTCCCACTAATCACTTTATACAAATGTTGATGCCTCTTGGCTTCCAACATCTCCCACCTCTATGACTTCTTAAGGTTTCACTCAAGTGATCTCAAAAGAGCTCGACACATGACATCAGACGGCTTGCTCCACTAGTCTCAGGTTTTGGCCTTGAAATCTTAGGGAATGGGATGCTGCTGACTTGGTAACAGTGATGTAGACCTGAGTTGGTTAACTCGGACTTGACTTGGACTAACGTCATTTCAATGACTTGACTTGGACTGAACTCAGCAATAAATGATGCACTGACACAACTCAAGACTTGTATATTTTTAGCGACTGACTTGCTGGTCTAACTTCATCCCAAAACAGCAAACATGTTAGGTAATGGGCTTGAGGCAAGAGCTGAAGTCTACTCAGCAGCCTGTTTTCACTGTACATTGGATCCTTCTACATTAAGTCCATTGCTTAACACATATGCTATTCCCCTCTGAGAATCACCTCCAACTTTGTACATGCCTTCTTGATTATCTTGTTATTGAAATCTTTCCCCCAACCACCACCACTTCTCTTTTTATGTTAAAGTTGGCTTCCAGGTCTGAGACTTTAAATAAAAGTACCTTGCAAGGACTTGAGACTTGACATGAGACTTGATGGTACACACTTGAGACCTGATTGAGAGTTGGACTAAAAAACTTGAATACATCACTGCCTGGCATCCCTAATTGTCACAATCTGTACTTTGGCCTCAAGCTCTTTATTTTTATTAATTCATTCAATTTAATTTATATCTTGCCTTGAAATAAAGGAGATTAAACCCGCCTATTTAAGGCATTGTGTGCATGCCTTCAGGTTGCTTGTTGACTTATGGTGACTATATGAATTTCATAGGGTACTCTTAGGCAAGGAATACTTAGAGGAGATTACACTGTGTAATATGAAGATGTGGTACAATCCTTTTAGAAGAATGTCCTAAAATTCCATTGAAGTCTATATATTATTCTGAAGTAAGGAGTCTGAAAACGTCCTATGCAGGAGACCATCCCTTGCTTACTCTTAAAATGTAAAACCAATGCTGCTTTTTCCATTCTCAGTGTACAGAGTAGCTGTTCTCTCTGAATCCTTTTTTAAATACATGAAAACCACCAGAATACACACTACATTTTTATTTTTTATTTATTTATTTACTGCATTTTTCCCACTGGAGAACTTAAGTCAATGTACAGAATACTCTCATGTAGGCTCCTGTCAATCACTGATCAGGCATACTTTTTGTGCATTACATGTTGCTTTTCTGCATTACAGATGGGTGCATTACAATGTTTCAATATCCATCTGTAGCTATTCCACAAATCATTGATTTCCACCACTCATTTAATATTCTCTTGATCTTTCCTAACTTTTGATTAGTTTGAGGATGGTAATGCCCCAAACTAAATTCAGTTGGGATTAATCAATAGATGCAATAAAGTTTAGAACCTCAGTGCTGACACAAGTGTCACATCTTTGCACACCATTTCCTAAGAGTGGCAAAAACTCCTGGGATTCAAGCAATCCAGTGTTTTATCTCCTTACCAGTAGTATGAAATAACTGGAGCCTTTTATAAAATAAGGACTATGTTGGATCAGGCCTGTCAACCAGTTTTCTTCTGGAAGCCCATCAACAGGACCTGAGTGTACCTCCATCTCAAATTCCATGGGAACTGATATACAGAGGCACACTATCTCTGGTATTTCCAAAATACATTAATTGTTTATAAATACTCAAGTTGAGCAGGAACTCAGCTATGTGCCTCTTTGTCCTGCATTCAAAACAGTGCAGTATTATCCTCAGAAACTATGCAGGCGTCCATTTAGGCTAAACAAGAAAAGAGATTATCTCCCTTGCCCCCCAAATTCTGGATCTCATGGAGAGCCTTCATGGACAGAGGCAACTTTCCTCTTCACATCACAAAGTTGCTGGCCCTGTGACAGAGGCAGTAGTGGGTACAGCATATTTGTCTTCCTTGAAGATGGTTATGATAGCCCTGTTTAAATATTTGAAGGGATGTCATATTGAGGAGGGAATAAGCTTGTTTTCTGCTGCTCCAGAGACTAGAACATGGAACAATGGGTGCAAACTGCAGGAAAAGAGATTCCATCTCAACATTAGGAGGAACTTCCTGACAATAAGGGCTGTTTGATGCGGAACACACTCCCTCAGTACAGAGGCTGGCCATCTGTCAGGGATGCTTTGATTGAGAATTCCTGCATGGCAGGGGGTTGGACTGGATGATCCTTGTGGTCTCTTCCAACTCTATGATTCTATATAAGTATTGAACAAATTAAGCTTACCATCTCTCCTCTTGTCTAATGTGCATGTGTGTGTGAGTGAGAGATTAAGTCATACAGTATATGCCCATCACTTATGACTACTTGAGTCAACAAAGCTCCTAGTGGGATCTCTGCAACCCAGACAGAAAATTCATGGGTCTCTCTCTCTCTCCTATCCCAGGACCTAGACCAATCGTAACCCAGTTTGAAAAAAACTTTCCTTCTTTGGTTTGCCACTCCAAATACTCTTGCAGTGGAGACTGTAGGAGACATAATCCAAAATAATAATTTTTCAAAGATCTGCTCAATCTTATTACAATATTATAAAAAATCTACAATAACACCAAGTCATGACAGGAGCACAAAAGCCAAATAATCTTGGGAAATGTCACTGAAGCTTCACTAAAGACTTAGGGTCACCATAAACTGGAAATTACTTGAAGTAACACAACATATCATTTTAATGTATGCTTAATTGTAAGGTGCATGAGTAACTGGAAAAAACACTGGATATACATAAGCACAATAATATATAATAAATAAATAAACATTAAAATATACTATAGTATTTATTTATATGCCACTTTTATTATAAATAATTACAATAATTATAATTAATAATAATAGTTATTAATCATAATTGTTATCTGTGCAGTTGGCTCTTAGTATTCGCGTGAGTTCCAGTCCTTGGACAGCAAATTGCATAAAGCTTCAAGTGCTGTTCTTCTCAATGGCAGTGCAACATGCATGCGACTGTATTTGCATGCTCTTTACACACTCTGCCATGGAGTAGAATTGGGCAGAGCCATCCACAGATACTCCAATCCACAGATGGCAAGCCTGTGGAAGGGAAGAGCTGACAGTATAATTATACTGATTATTCATTATGTAATTAATAATTGTTATTGTTTCTGGTGTCATTAGTGGTGTTATTATTATTATTATTATTTGAGTGCACTCAGCTGCCACAAGATGCAGAGCTTTCTGTCTTCTCCCTTTGGCTGCCTGCCAGAGATTAGTAACTTTTGAATGCTTTTGGACCAGACTGTTATAAAGTATGGCATTTGAAGTAACATCACAGAATACAGAAGTTCTAAACTGTCATAAAAATTGTTAAGTAAACCATATACTTAACACAGAAGAAGAAGGAGAGAATATAGGAGGAAGGAATATCAACAACTTAAAATATGAAGATGACACCGTATAACTAGCAGAACACATCACAGACCTAGAACAACGACTAAGGAAGATCAAGGAAGAAAGTGCAAAGGCAGACTTACTGCTAAACATAATGGGGGGAAAATGACCACAGAGAATCTACATAAATTCAGCCTAGACAATTAAGAAATAGAAAGAATAAAATAGTCCTGGGATCAAACACTGATCATCACAATAGGGACTGCAATAAAGAAATCAGAAGAAGAATGGCAAGACAGCTATGAAAGAGTTAGAAAAGATCCTAAAGAGGAAAGATATACAACTGAGCATGAAAATTAGAATCATACAAGCCATTGTATTCCCTATTACCATGTATGGATGTGAGAGCTGGAGTGTTAAGAAAGCAGACAGGAAGAAAATCAACCCATTTGAGATGTGGTGCTGGAGAAGAGTGCTGATGATTCTGTGGCCAAACAAATGGGTCCTTGAGCAGATCAAGCCAGAGATCCCCCTGGAAGCCAAGATGACAAAACTCAGGCTGGCGTACTTTGGACACATCATGAGGAGGCATGACTCATTGGGAAAAAAAACAAATCATGTTAGGAAAGGTGGAAGGAAGCAGAAAGAGGGGAAGGCTGCATCCTAGATTGATGAACTCTATTAAGGAGGTCACTGGTATGAACTTACAGGAACTAAGCAGAGCAGTGGAGGTTAGGGAGTCTTGGAGATGTCAACCACAGGGTCACCATGTCTTGAGACTGACTCAAGGGCGGGTAACAACAACAACAACAAAACATATACACCCTGGTATTGGATTGAGACCACTGCTAGTTTTGGGCAAGTATCTAATGAGTCAGAAGCCACCTTGCCTAAGCTAGGAGTGGGAGTCATGCAGCACTATGTATGTTCTCAAGATCACAAATCCCAGCAGCCCAAACCGATATATCCAAAGGTGAGGAACGATAGGAGGTGCAGTTCAGCAACATCTGCAGAGGCTTATGACTCCCACCCTTGGCATAAACAATGTAAACACAAAAAATGGTGGTCAACTTGCTCCGTTTAATAGTGGCTTTGACAGCTACTCCATCACCTTAGTCTAGCAGAGGCCAGGATGAGATGTTTGAAAGCTTCATGCCCCTCATATCCCTGCTTGTCATTCTGTAATTTTTTTTAAAAAGACAAGAAATAGCAGCCTTTTATTGGGGGTAAGGGGTTAATAAAAAGTTGTCCACCTGTGCGCCTGGAGGGGCTGTACATAGGCCTTCCAAGCAGTGGCATCACAAGGGTTGGTGTGGTAACTCATGGTGTCACCCGCCCACTGACCTCCTCCTACACCACACCCTACAGAAGCCTTAGTAATAGTTTTTCTACCAATGTTACTCATAAATCACAATTCCCGTACATCATTGAAAGTACAGTAATGGCAATAGCTGAGACATAAACAACTAGCAAAATTAAAATTGACACCTTTGAATTACAGTATCATATGCACAGCTTAAATGTGGACATCATTTCAAGTGGTTAAAGTGAAAATTTGATAAGATGTGGTATTTTTTTAAAAGGAATTTTATTTTAAAAAATTAAATTTTTAAAAAATCCTGGATTGAAGAGACTAAAACAATGTCCCTTTGCACTCTGGAGCTGTTTGGAAGCCTTTCCCTCTACACACCATTTAAGAAGGAAAAAGAGCTCTTTTAGCTTGGTAATGGTGGTGAGGCTGAAACATAAGAGTAGAAAGAAAAATGCAATGATTAATATGTTGAATTTGCATGATCAGCATGCAAATTAATAATAGGCATAATTATAATGATTTGCCTAATATGCAGATTAGATGCCCAGATATGCAGGGACTGGAATAGGGCAACCCTAACCAAGGAAAGAAACACCTTGCCCTGAAGCAAAGTAATCCCAAACCACCCATCTGCCTGGGGCTGCTGAGAGAACAGCACAGGTGTGGTGTGCGTTTGTGTAAGAGAGTGTGAGTCTATTATTGTTGTTTTGTCCTTCAAGTCCTTTCCCACTTACGGTGACACTTAAGGAGGGAACCTATCATAGGGTTTTCTTGGCACGTTTCTTCAGAGATGGGGTTTTTGTCCTTGCCATCCTCTGAGGCTGAGAGAGCGTGACTCACCCAAGTGGGTTTCCCATAGCCGAGCTGGAATTCGAACCCTGGTCTCCCAGTCTTGATTCCGCGTATTGAATCTACAACCCAAGGAGGAAAATGGGGCCACCCAAACCTACCCCTATGTAATTTTATATTGTTTTAACTAGCTTATTGTGTTTTTTAAAAATGTTTTTAAAGTGTTTTTATCTTGTGAGCTGTCTTGGGTCATTTTTTGGGAGAAAGGCGGCATAAAAATAATATAAAATAAAATGCCCCCCTTGCCCAAGAAAGTGACCCATTAATTTGCAGGGATGACACCTGCCAAGACCAGGTGTTGTTGCTGTTATGTGTCTTCAGGTTGTTTTCTGACTAATGGCAACCCTGTTTTTTTCTTGGCAAGATTTGTTCAGAGGAGGTTTGTCTTGGCCTTCACCTGTGGCTGAGAGAGTGTCACTTGAGTCAACCTACTGAATCCTTGACTGGCCTCCTTGTTGACTCCTTTGTTGCCGTTCTTGTGTGCCTTCAAGTTGTTCCCGACTCAGGGCAACCCTCTCGTGGGGTTTTTCTTGGCAAGACGTACGTGTTCAGGGGAGGTTGTGCCTTGGCTCTTCTTCCCCTGAGGCTGAGAGAGTGTGACTTGAATAACATGATGACTAGAATAAATATACTGAATCCTTCAGATCTGCCTCTTCAAGTTGTTGCCCACTTAGGGCGACCCTCTGCTTGGGTTTTCTGGGCAAGATTTGTTCAGAGGAGGTTATGCCCTTGCCCGTCCCCTGAGGCTGAGAGAATGTGACTCTAGTATCATGGTGACTAGAGTAAACCTATTGAATCCTTCAGACCTGCTACACTGCCAAGTTGTTGCCCTTTGAGCGACCCTCTCCGTCCTGGGGTTTTCTGGGCAAGATTGGCTCAGAGGAGGATCTGCCCTTGGCTCTTCCTCTGAGGCTGAGAGAGTGTGACTTCCTTGGCTACCTCCAAGTCCTCTCCAATTTGGGGTGACCCTCTCATGGTGGTATTATTATTATTATCATCATCATCATCATCATCATCATTATTATTTTCCTTCCCTTGGCAAGATTTCTTCAGGGGAGAGTTTGCCCTTGCCTTGTTCCCTCTGAGGCTGAGACAGTGTGAACCCCCCAAAAACAGATTTCCTCTCCAACCCTCCTCTCCAGTAGAGTGGCCCCTTCTTCAAACCACCCCCAACTACCACCAAGGCTAGATTATGTCTTCTTTGGGATCTGTAGTTGCAGCTGCTGTTCTGACACTGAGAAGACTTCCTGCTTTGCAAGAAAAGAAAATAAGAAGCAGAAGAAAAAAAAAAAAAAAACTCAAGAGAGAGAGAGAGGGAGAGAGAGAGAGACCCAGCTCGGCGGAGGGATCCGGTTTGTCTCTTTTCTAGCCTCCTCCCCTTTTTGCTTCTGCTTTTCTTCCAACCTCTTCTTCTTCTTCCCCCTCTCCTTCCTTTCCTTCTATCTCTTTGCAGGGAAAAAAAATTATTTCACAGTGCTGACACTGGGCTTTCATTTTTGCCAAAGCAGAGGCCAAGAAGAAGAGGGAGGGAAGGGGCTGGCTGCTGCTGCTGCTGCTGCTTCTCCTTCTTCCCTCCAGCCCCCTTTCCTCCCCCTTTGCAAGAGGAGGAGGCATGCCATTGCCATTGCCTGGCATTTCATGCACAAGGTAAGCCCAGACCCTGATCTCCAAAAAAAGACAGTCCAGTGGGGGAAGAAAAAGCAAGGTTTGCCATTGCAAAAGGAGAGGGAGGGAAGGGGCCATGGATTGCCTGCTGAGAGATCTGGGTTGACAGGCTGAGCTCTTTCCCCTCCACTCTCTCTACATGCAGAGTCACAAATATTGGGCAAATTTGCAACTGTGTGTCACACAACTGTGAACACACACTGTAACACCTCCAGGAGGAACTAGTAGGGGCAGCCCAGCCCTGGCTCCCTCCTGCATGGCTCTTGCACTTGTTGCAGCCAGGGACTGGCACAGAGGCTGCTGCTGCTGCCCCACTTGCAACCACCAGCAGCACAACTTTTCTGTTCTTCTTCCTGGATGGGGGTGGGGGTGGTGTGTAAATATGTGTGCATGAAGTTTGTAGTTCTGCTCACTTTCGGTATGAAGTAGGCGAGGCCCTCTCTCTGCCTCTTTTTTCTTCTGCTGCTGCTGCAGAGATCCAGGAAAAAATGAAAGGAAGAGGGGCTGAGGCTGGCAGGGCTTTTCAAAAAGCAGATAGACAGAGTTTTATATATATATATGTGTGTGTGTGTGTGTCTATGTGTGTGCACACACACCCATGTGTATACACAAATGTCTGTATATATATATATATATATACACACGTTTATACACACATATACACACGTGTAGTGTATATACCCACACACGTATATACACACACGTGTGTACACACATACACACATGTATATACACACATATACATGTGTACACACGTATGCATATATGCATACACATACATGTGTGTGCGTATATATATATATATATATGCACACATGTATGTACACACATACACATATATGCATACACATATACATGTGTATACACACACATATATGCACACATGTGTATATACACATACGCATGTATATATATAGCTATAGATATATGCACACATATATACATGTGCATACACACACACACATATATATATACATACACACACTCACTCACTCACAGCCACCTCGATCCAACTGGAGAGGTGGGATATAAATACAATTTTATTATTATTATTATTATACACATACACACACACATACATATATATATATATATATATAGACACACAAAAATGTGTGCACAAACACACATGCATATATATATACACACAGACATATATATGCACACATGTATATACAAGCACATATACAAGTGTATACACATACATGTGTACACACTCATATACACAGGTGTGTGTGTTTTATATATATATATATATATATATACATACACACACATATACTGTATTATGTCCCTTTCTGAGAGAAAAAGGCGTCGTCGTGTTCCGTCAAGTCGTTTACAACTTAAGGTGACCCTCTCCTGTTTTTTGTATTTTTTTTTTGTGTGGTTTTTTTTTTTTTGGCAAGATATGTTCAGGGGAGATCTGTCGTTGCCTTCAGGCTGAGAGAATGTGACTTGCCCAAGGTCACCCACGAGGTTTCATGGCCTGGCCAGGATTTGAACCCTAGCCTCTCCGCGCCCTAGACGAACGCTCAGGCCGCAACACCATGCTATATTAAATTTATATATATATATATATATATAATTTATATATAATTTCAATTTGGATGTATTTAAACATATATTATTTATAATTTAAATGTGTGTGTGTTTGTGTCCTATATTTCAATGTATATCTACTTAAAATGTCCCTCTGGGTAGCTTTAAGTGACTCTATAGGAGGGGAGAAGGGGGTTGGCAATCTAATGGGTGGCTGAGTCCAGGGCTGCAGCAGAAGTGACCCTCTGTGTGGGTCTGCCACTTGGTCTCAGGTTGCCCTACCTGTCCTGTTTGTAAGTGGTAGGAAATAATGAGCAAACCAGATTTGTGTTTCAGCCACTCCCAAAGCCTGTGCAAAGCCATGCTTTTCTCTCCATGCTGCTGAGCATTCAGCAAAAGCAAAGAGACACTGAAAAGTAAGATGGATGCACTTTTTGAAAAAAGCAAGAAGAGCAGGCAAGCAAGAGATGAGTCAGACTTTCTCTTGAAAACCGAGCATATAATTTGGTGTGTCGTCCAATGTGAAGCCAAAGGCTTTCATGGCGGCCATCTATAATTTTTTGTGGGTTTTTCAGGCTATGTGGCCTTGTTCTAGAAGAGTTTTTTCCTGACTTTTTGCCAGCATCTGTGGCTGGCAAGAGAGTGAAGATCTCAGCCACAGATGCTGGCGAAACGTCAGGAAAAATCTCTTCTAGAACATGGCCACATAGCCCAAAAAATCACAAAAACCAATGTGGCGTATGTGGTGTGTGTCTTTGTCATTTCTGGCTTATGGCACCCTAAGGTGACCGTCTCATTGGGTTTTCTTGGCAAGATTGGTTCAGAGAAGGTTTGCCATTGCCTTCCTCTGAGGCTGAGAAAGTGTGACTGGCTCAGGGTCAATATGGCAGAGGATTCCCCCCTTTTTTTATCTAACAACAACAACTAATGAGGGGGATGTTGAATGGTAGTATTGAGGTCAGGGTGGCCTGATGTTCTCACCGCAAAGGAGGACAAAGCATCTCAAAAAGTAGGGCTTTCCAAGGAAGATGGAGGACATGACCAAATGAAAGCTAAAAATAATCATTTGAATGTATATTAATGCTTCTCGGTCACGTTCAAAATGGAGAACATTTTGGAATTCCTTCTGGATAGAAGGATGAAGTGGAGGACATGTCCTCGAAAAGGCGGATGGCTGGTCACCCTGACTGAGATTGCATTTCCTTGTTACCAGAAACCAGACTCAAGATAATTTCACCTGTTCCAGGGACAATCCCTGCGTGGGATTTGGGTGCTAAAAAAGGTTAAGAGGTATACATTTTAAGGCCGTGACAACTCCCCCCCCCCTCATTTATTATTGGTTAAAGGCCTTTTGATTGCCAAAAAGATTTCCCCTAATTAACTGGCCAGAAGGTTTTTTTCCCCCTTTAAAAAGTTAATTTTTTAAATTGCCGAGGCATTTGTTGTTGTGTTTTGGAGGAAATCTTCACTTCCTGGTGGAAAAAGTTGTATTCTTTTGCTATCATGAACACTGTTGCTATTCATTTGCACATTGATTTGATGCCTTGACCAGAGATACCCAAATTTTGGTTCTCCAAGCATTTTGGATTTCAAATCCCAGAAAATTCAGCTACCATAGCCAGTGTCCAGGAATACTGAGAGCTGAAGTCTAACATGCCTGACCTGGGATCCAGGTTTGGGAATCACTGCCTTGACCAATTGACTAACATGTTAGTGATTGATCCCCTTGTTGTATGCTTTCAAGTCATTTTCAACTTACAGCAATCCTAAGATGAAACTCTCATGGGTTTTTCTTGGCAAGATTTGTTCAGAGGAGGGTGGCAGTTGTCTTCTGGGCTGAGAGCATGCGACTTGCCCAAGATCAACCCGCTTTGTTTCCATGGCCAAGATGGGAATCGAACCCTGGTCTCCCAGTGCCCTAATCCAATGCTCAACCACACTAGCCCTCTACAATTTCTTTAATCACATAGTAGTTTAAGTTGAATGCTAGTATTTTCAGGGCCTGAAAGGTTTTCTAGTGGATGTTTCCAGTGCAGCTCTTGCCGAGGGGATCCAAATATGGAAATTGTTTATGGGTGCTGTAGACCTTGGGATAAGAAGAAGACTAGGAATGGGAAACTACATACCCCAGGATTCCATAGGGTGAAACCATGGCAGTTAAAGTGGAATAATAACATCATAATTGTATATAGCAGGCCCTTCGTGTCTTCAGTGGATTGATTCCAGGACTACATATGGATACCAAAATCTGTGAATGCTCAAGTTCTATTAAATACAATAGCATAGTAAAATGGTGTTAATTATATAAAATAGCAAAATCAAAGTTTGTTTTTTGGAATTTATATGTATTTTTTAATATTTTCAACCCATGGATGGTTGAATCCATACATACAGAATTAGTGGATACAGAAGGCCACTGTATGACAAAGGATCCTTAGGCTGGGGATGAGATCAGGTGCTTTCGAGTCTGCTGCTTTTGAACACAGTAACTAACAGAGCCAAATGAGCCATCATTGGTGGTTTCAGGAGGTTAGGAGGTTAGCAGAGAGGATCTCCATCATATTTACCTTTACATTCCAGGTTTATTGGTGCACATCTGTACATACTGTAAAGTGTACCTCAGTTAACAAAACCTTTGGCAAAAAAAGTTCCTTTTGACAAAGTCTTTATGCCCAGCCAGCAACCCCTTTCCTCTTCTTTCTCTTGTCTAGCTGGAAGTTTTTTAGCAGCATTCATAATGAAAGATGGTGAAGGAAAGCTAGAGAAACACAGAGTTTTGTTTCCATGTTGCAGCAATGTGTTTGCATTAATCAATGAAATAGACTGCTTGACTTTGGGAAGACCAGGATTCTGTTTTATCCTATTGTACAGTACCTTTGTTTGCCTGCCTGCGACAGGCCATGTAAATAGGAACTGACTCCAGCATTCCTTACTGAGCATGTGTGAACAGCAAAACAGACAGAAATCTTTTTTTAAAGCAGGCTAGTGGAGGTAAAACTAGGCCTAAATATCCTAAAGGCACCAGATCCCATTTGATCTTGGACATTAAGCAGGATCAACCTTGGATGGGAGACCATCAATGGATATTGGGTGCTGTAGGCTATACAGTATTTCCAAGGAAGAAAGTGACAGAACCGTTTCTGAATATTCTTGCCTAAGAAAACACTGTGAAATTCAAGGGGTCACTGTAAGTTGACAGATGACTTGAGTACAGAGAGAGATAGAGTGGAGAAAAAGATAATTCATGGCCCTATTTTGAAAGAAGGCCTCAAATTGTCTCTAGAAGTTTTTTTTTTAATTGTTTGCTTTTTCACGGCTTCCCTACACATGCTGTTACTTTTAGATAAAATGTTCACTGAAATATGTTGAACTGCTTTTTTTTTTTTTTTTTTTGGTGTGCTATAGGAATCTGTGGCTGTTATTTCCATGCCATTTCTACCTCTAATACAACATTTTCTGTTAAAAATAGTAATGCCCAGGGACACATCTACTTTGTTAGCTGCGGTATACCGAGAAACCTTGGTATCCATTGGGGTTTGCCCCATTATCTATGGGGCATAGATAAATCGCATTATCTACAGTGGAGGAGTAAAATGGTGTCCCTTATATAAAATGGCAAAATCAAGGTTGTTGTTTTTTTTGAAATTTTAAAAAAATATCTTCAAGCTGTGGATGGCTGAATTGCTGGATACCGAATCCATGGATATGGAGGCCAGACAGTCCCTGTACATTCTGAAGGGTCTTAGGGCACATGTTATAGCCACAGACTTTCAGTCAGTCTATATAGTGGCCTTGACATATGAAGCTCACTGCAGGTGGTCAGGCCTGAAAGAAAGAAGTTGGTAGCATGATCTTTCGTAGACCTAAGTCTGTTTCCTCAGGAGTCAGCAATCCTTGCCAATCTACTTCAAGCCAGTCAGGATCTGGATGTAACTTTTGCTCATCTCTTCTTGAAAATACTGAGATCTGCTGCTATTGTTTCCTGTTAGTATGTAGAAGGTGTAGTTTTGCGTATAGCCTAACCACTCAGACCTAGGATTGGGAGATAGGTCAGCTGGATTAGAGGCATTCTTTTTGGAATTCAGTTGCACCTGTTCTTTTGGAAATTTAAACACTGAATGAACTGCTTATTATCCCGTTACAGAAATCTTAGTGAATTATTCCAGTGAGTTTTAATAGTTTAGGACTGTAACAGTGGTTTTGAATTAAAAGAAAAACATCAATTCTTAACTTTTAGATCACGAACACCAGTGATGGACCATCGTAGGAGGCTAGGGGACTGCATTAAACTCAAGAAGAGCTTTTGAAGTGTTCACCCCTGCAAAAAAAATAAAGTAAAAATAAAAATAAAATCAGTATTTTTTTGCTGCCCAATGCTCTCTGGAGGCATAGGGGCATTTTTGGCATGTATTTGACCATTTTAAGACCAGGAGAAGCCTTTTTTAACATCAGGAAATGACTTGAAGTCACTTTCTGCTCTTTTAAAAAAAGGGCTTCTTATGTGCCTGAAACTTGGTAAAAATGCCTGAAGCCCCGTAAGGGCATGGGGGGGGGGGGAATTTTGGGACCTTTAAATGGCCCTGGAGTTGCAGGTGGGCTCACTTTACCCACTTCTGATATACAAGTACATCATGGAAGGCATAATATTTTGAAGAAGCATTTTTTCTTATGTGCAGATGAAGATGAAATGCTACTTCTATATTATTTTTTTATTACTAAGTTTAACAAGAAAATAATTCAGTTTATAATATATTTAAACAATTAAATGATGCTGCTGCCTAACTTTAATACTAGTGTTGAATTGTGCAGTTTTCTGCAGAATCAAGTCCCATTAAATTCTGTTTGGCTTCGTCTCTGATACGCAGGTATAATATTTCAGCATGAATGTTTTTAACTAATTATTTTAATCATTCATCCTTTTTTCTGAGTAGACGTAGATAAAATTGCACAGGTTGTAGCTATACTTGAACCAACCTGAAAGTGCATATGTTGTGACTTCTGAAAGATTTTAGAATGTGTATGGAAGGGGGAATGTGGGAGATGCCAGTAAGAAACTTCTCTTAAGCTTTTGAGAGTTTGAAAGAGGCCTGAAGGTTTAACATCATTCCTTATTGGAGTAGATTGCCAGCTGCTTAATTGGTTTGAAATTTCACCCAATTGCCGTGTTTGGGGAAAAAAAAGTGTTTACAGTAATGCACTGAGCTTTATTTAGTCTCAGCTCTTGGACTGTGTTAGCGCTGGCCAGTTTTAATGTTTTCATACATTAACATAAACAAATGTGGTACTGACCTCTCTCCCATCCTGTCCTACCCCTCCAGAAGAAAAGAGAGAGGCCCTTCCCTGCTCTCAGTGAGGAAGTGGCTTCTTATGTCCTTGCAGTTTTAACAATACTTGCACTGGGTACAGAAATTATTGTACACACAGCTTTAGATTATCTCCTTTGGAGAAAAATTTCCTGTGAAAATGAACTGCTTATTTAGTTTAACACGTGTAGTTCACTCATGGAGAACAATCTCAGAACTAGTAAAGTTGGTCCTATGTATCCACAGATTCAACCATCCATGGCTTTAAAATATTCAAAAAATACAAATTCCAAAAAATAAACATTGGTTTTGCTATTTTAATTAAAGGACATCAGTTAAGGGACAACATTATACTGTATTTGTTGGAACTCGAGCATCCATGGGTTCTGGTGTCCATGGGAGGGTCCTGGAACCAAATCCCGGTGGATACCAAGGGCCCACTGTATACATTAAAGGATTTTTAAAAATCTTGCAACTCGGGTTCATATTAAGAAAAAATTATAAATGAAATAATAACGTGAATTTATAAGGAAGTTGGCATGAATTTAAATATGTGTTTCTTTTTCATTTAAATCCAGAAAGACTAATGTGGTTGTGGTGAGGTAGTATATGTTTGACAAAGCAAATTTTGCACGTCGGTCTTGCTACACGTCTCTGCAGTTTGAATTCATTTTGATGGGGTAAACATGGTTCTGGCACATGCTTTTTCTGCGGTAAAATGTGTAAAGATCTCACCAGGAGCTCTATATCCAGCCCAAAAAAAGATGCAGATGAATTGAAATGACTATAGAATACAGGAGCAGAGATGAGCCAGGAAAAGAGGTCCTTCTTTTTTGTTAATGCTAGTCTGAGCAGGGTATATTCAGCCTGGAAAAGAAAAGACCAAGGAGGTACATAATAGCATCTGTGAAATACCCTAAATACCATAAAATTCAAAAGGGAGGGGGATTTTTCTCTGTGCCCCCCCCCAGGGCAAGTGCAAAGTCTTACAGATCTCTTCCTCAATGGAAGAGGTGGGATGCATTCTCTTCTTAATTTGCTTTCAAATAGTATCCAAATAGTAGCTTTGGATGTCAAACATCAAGCAGGTGTTTAGACTATATGGTTACCATGTTTCCCCGAAAATAAGTCAGTGTCTTATATTAATTTTTGCTCCCAAAGATGCACTAGGTCTTATTTCCAGGGGATGTCTTATTTTTCCATGAAGAAGAATTCACATTTATTGTTGAACCAAAAAATAAAAAAAATAATAAAAATGGGCATGCTTCCAAACAAAAACTTTGCTGGGTCTTACTTTCAGGGGAGGCCTTATATTTTGCAATTCAGCAAAACCCCTACTAGGTTTTATTTTCAGAGGATGTCTTATTATAGGGGAAACTTTGTGGTTGTGTGATTGTCACAATAAGTACAATATTGGGGACTGTTTCTCCCTACTCTGCAAGATTTCTCATTTTTACCTGACACTGTGTTTGAAAAAAGTATTGGATTTGTGGTGTTTGGATTTGCAAATATATCAAAACTATCCTAATATTTAATGTTCTTGCCTGCTTCTTGGGAAATTTGCTCACCTTAATTGAGCCTGATTTCATGCTGACTAAATATCAATGTCACATTCATTTTCCATGTTCTTATTCCTACCTGAAATTCCTTAAGCTTTATTGAGACAAAAAGTTGGCAAGGCATAAGTTACAGGGCAATTCTTGTAGTCTGGATTTGCACAGGCATCAGGATTTGGTAAATACGTGCAGTGCAGATGCATTTTTAGACTGCATAGAGCTTAAGGGCCTCTAAATAGGGCTGTGTCTCCAGGTGAAGAAATATCTGTCAGTGTTCATTAGTATGTACATCTTGTTTGTTTGTGTGTCTTCAAATTGGCTGTTGACTTATGACAATCCCTTGAATTTGATAGGATGTTCTTATGCAAGGAATACTCAGAGGTGGTTTTGCCAGTTCCTTCCTCTGAAATATAGCCTACAGTATTTGTTGGCTGTCTCCCACCCAAGTATTAACCAGGGCTGAATCTGCTTAGCTTCCAATATCAGATGGGATCTGGTGTCTTTACGATATTTAGGCCCATGTACATCTTAAATGCATGCAAATCTGAAGTAATCTCACTGACCACCGTTGGGTAAGACGTAGAGTACCCAACATCAAATGAATATTAGAGGCATGGCAGAAACAATCACCCTTGGCAGCTGGCAGTGATGGTGCAAATTATTGAAAAAATTTCCAGCAAAACCATAATTTGTATTAGTTTGTAACTACATCAATAAGTTGGTCTGGGTGTAATATAAAAACAACATTTCCCAAGCTATGTAGCACCTTCCAGATGCGTTGCACTAAAACTACTGTACCACTATCCCTTGCCAGCTTGGTTTTAGGGAGTCATTGCAGAATGCTGTGCTGAAGCATGTGGGTGGTATTATGTAAAAAATGCATGGGCTTTTTACACTCTTGTACCCACTTGTAAGTTACAACCACTTTTGATTTTCTGTTTTACAACAAACCATAGTTTTTGTTGAGTTTGAATGGATTGACAAATGTTGAAAGTTGGGGAACACACAATCTGGAAGACTATTCATGTAATATTAGAATCATAGTTTGGCATTGCATCTGAACCAAGCAATGAACATTTAAAATGAGAAGACTTGTATAAAGTTGTGTGAAATTCTATAAGATTGTTTAACCTTTGAGAACGTCTATCTTTTTGTTCCACTTCAGAAGAAAAGACTGGAATTTTAAAAAGTCTACTTGCTGCAACATTTCATGCCCACTGCAGGGGATGGGTGTCTTCGTGGGAGTTTCTGATACACGCCTGGATAAATGTTATATGTCTGTATCCATTACCTTTCTTCCACCTGATACATTTTTGGTGGTTCCACTGATGACATTTTGAATGGCTGACCTTTATTCCCTTATTATATTACTGGTTGGCAGACTGAATATTTTACTCCCTCCCTGCTTTTTTAGAATTGTAGTGCTAATAGGCTTTTAGCACTGTGACTAGACAAACAAACATAAAATAGAAAATAAAAAATAGAAAATAGCAATAAGGAGAGAGACAGGATACGTTCCAGTTACCAGACTGAAGCTTTCTCTTTTTGCTTTCTCTTTTTGCTTTCTCCTTAGCATTACAGTTGCTAAAGTGGTGTAGACTTATATCACTTTAGCATTATGAATATTTGTTGTTACATGCCTTCAGGTCAACTTTGACTTGCGGCAACACTATCATAAAGCTTTCTAGGCAAGGTTTAATCAGATAAGGTTTACCGTTGCCTTTCTCTGAATATAGCCCCCCAGCACCTGATATTCCCTGATAGCAATACCATCATCTACATTTCTGTACTACTTATCAGTGAACTCAGCATTCTCTAAGTGATTTACAGTCTAAGCCAATTGCCCCCAACAAGCTGGTACTCATTTTACTGACCTACGAAAGGATGGAAGGCTGAGTCAACCTTGAGCCCTCTGGATTGAACTCACGATGTTGTGATTACAATACTGATAGTTTACTTTCTGAGTACTAAGTGCTTAGCTTCCAAGATCAGACAGGATCTGATGCTTTCAGGGATTTAAGCATATACTATACAAAAAAATATTTAAAAAAGTAAATAAAATACAAAATAGAAAATAGAAATAATGTGCAAGACTAGGAACATGAATATTAAGGGAGAACATATGGTGTTGTGGTTTGAATTTTGGACAATGACTCTGGAGACAGGGTTTGATTCCCCGCTTGGCCATGAAATCCACTGGGTGACCTTGGGCAAGTCACATTCTCTCAGCCTCAGGGCAAGGCCATGGCAAACCTCCTCTGAACAAACTTGCCAAGAAAACCACATGACAGATTAGCCTTAGGGTCACCATAAGTCAGGAATGATTTGAAGGTGTATGCGCATGCGTGCGCACACACACACACACACAGAGAATAAAGGTGTTGAATTCATGAAGGGGGCATAAAGAAACCATTCCCACAGCAGAACTATCCCTCAAGCAGAAGAAAAGAGTTCCCTACTGATTGTGGATTGTGCTAATGAACTGTGACCAAAAGCCTGGTATATCTCAGCTATGAATGAATGTAGGAGTGGAAACAACCATTGCAAAGCTTAACCGTGTGTGAAATCTCAAAACAGAATATTTGAACAATTACCAGAACTATTTGTCAGTCTGGAGAAGGCCTGATCTGTTACCGATCTACTACTGTATAAACAAGTTATTTGTTCTTGACTGCTCTTTTTCAGTTTTCTGACCTTCTTTCTCATCTATAAGTAGTGAAACTGGAAATATTTATGCAAGTTCAAACATGTCTATTTCTTATCAAAAATGACTCATACATTTAGTGTGTGCGCTGACCCAGTTGAAGTGCACTGCATTTGGAGTAATGTAAGGTGATTTGAAAATTGTGCCACTGACATTGTGCTTCTAATGGTTCAGGCCTCCTTTAAATAGTCAAATGGGAGTGATTCTGTTCTCAAGAAGAAAAGGCAACCTGAACATATTCAGTAGTACTTTGTGTTTTGTCTAGATGACTTTAGAAAAAGTGTTATGTTTTGTCTTCAGAGGGAAAACCACTTTGCGCATGTTCAAAGCCCAAATTCAGTTTCAAGAGTTTGGCAGTAGTTTTTGGTGAATTGGGTGGCAGTGGGTGATAGAGACACTGACCCTCAAGAAGTTACTGTAGTAGTGAATTGTGTATGATCCAAGGATTCCAAATAGAGACAGCATACAGAGTTGATGGTTCCTTTATATTATGGATTTTCACATTTCTTACTCTATTTTCTGTATTGCTTTGCATACTGAGGAAACCTTGAAGTATTTTGTTTTTCATTTGTTCAAAAATATTTTCACATGGCAGGTGCAATTATTTTTGCACCTGCATGATCAGCTGCACACATTCAGCAGTGTGATCAGTGTCAAGATGTCAATAATATATGTGATGTGCAACTTCTACTTCAGGAGGAGAACTTGTGTGGTGTTTGTTTGTTTGTTTTGGATTTGCAACAGCTAAAATTCTCAATTCAGTTTGGCCACTGATACACTTATACAGGCTCTGCCACTTACAAAAGCACTGCTCAAAAGTGAGCAGAATGTAGCTTTGGATCTGCTAGTAAATTAAGAGATTTCTTACTGTAGATTGTCAAGAATTTCTGACTTCCAGTTGTTTTAACAGCAGCAACAAAACAAGTCTTGCAGCCTAGATTATACCATGGAAGCAAAGACAGTGTGGGATGAATAGGTTTTGTTATGTGGAAGGAATCTGAGCTCAGCTCAGTGTCATTCCAGTACTTAAGAGTTCTTTGATTCTGATTTTTGCACCATGCTCAAGTTGGTGGGTCTGAGGTTCTAGTAAGGAAACACTGTAGATCTTGTTAAGCTTGAATACTGCTCACCCTTGCTTTACAGACCTGGTAGAATGTATTTCAAGCAGTGTTTGAGGTCAGGGTGATGAGCACAGTCGAAACTCCATCATGAGAGAATTTGTGAAACTACCTCCTAAGGGTAAGAGACCCAGTGTGACATAGTGGTTTGAATGTTGGACTACAATTCTGGAGACCAGGGTTTGATTCCCGGCTCGGCCATGAGATCCACTAGGTGACCTTGGCAAGTCACATTCTCTCATCCTTGGGAAGGTAATGGCAGTCTTTACCTTATGGTTGCCACAAGTCAGAAATGATTTGAAGGCACACAGCAACAAGAAACCTCTTAACGGTAGTTATTCAGCCCTTCTGTTTCTTGAGTTCCAGAAGGTTATGGTGAAGACTGGAATAGGTGAGCATTTGGCGAATTGAATGCATAAGTTGTACTACAAATGATTTGTTGATCTTATTCCCTCTGGAGTGTTGGTTGTTGTTCTAGGGGTGGATTTTTTTTAACTGTCCGGTATTTTTATTTGTTGAACAATATGTACAGTGGAAGAGGAGTTTTTGGGACGGACTAGGGGAAAAAAAAGAAAATAAAATATGTAAGGAAGACACCACGAGTCTCCACTCCAGTGAACCAGAAGCTAGTATGTGGTGATATGTCTATAAATAGTGTGAATGTAAGAGAAAAATCTCACATAAATAGTTCTTTGGAGATTTAGTAATCTATGTTTGGTTTACTATTTGCTGCAATGAATGTCGAGCTGCTGAGGGATGAGGTTGTAATGGGCACAGAATTATTGTAAACATCATTTTGGGAAGGGTTTGGTGTATAGTAGGGTAGAGGTGCTTACAAATCATCTTTTTTAATTGCTGGGTTTTGGCCCCACTGTACAACCTACCAGCCAAGAAAGCTAAAATTAAAGTTTGGCAGTTAAGTCCTATGTAGTTGAGGGTGCTCTGTTACCACATACCAAGACTGTGTCCCCATCAAACTGATTAATGATTTGCTGTAGTTTAAAACAACTCATAAAAATATTGAATATCGTAGCTTGGAAGTAAAGGAATTCCAAAGGTTATTTTCAACTAATGAGAAATAAACTCCCAGGCTTTTAATCATGCCAGACTTTGGTTTTGCTAAAACAAGAACATTTCCCCTAGCAACCCAGAATTAGAGTTGGGCAGCTGTTGGTTATAGACAAAAAAGACTGTCTTACTCCTGAGTAATGATATATGTTTTGCATGTTGCAAGAACAAGTGTGAAATGTGATAAATGTATTTATTATTAATTTATTGAAATATTTATATCAAGCCCTTCATCTGAAGATCTCACAGTGCTTTATATATCAAGGTGCCTTGTGCTAAGGCAGTTGGTTTATCTAGCTCAATGTTTTCTGTTTTTTTAATTGTCATTTGCTCTGCAAGGCCTCAGCTATTCCCCCCCTCCCACTTTGTTACCCAGGAACTCCTACTGTGTGTATGCAGTTTATATGCTTTGCTGCTAAGCTATGGCATTCACCCAACAACAACTTTGACTGGTATATCACAAAGAGTCCATGATAACCAGTGCCTCACCCATGCTACAGTGTGGCTTGGACTTATTGGCAAAGACAGGGTGTGTCCGAAATATCTCAACAAATAACTGAGATAGCAACCTGCTCACTCAGTCTTTATACGACACTCTGATTCCCATATAGGTGGTGTTACCAGCACAGCTTCTGCTGCCCCCTGCGTGGGTATCTGTCAAACACTTTATTGAACTTTAAGGAGTGATGCTAAGAGGTAAGGAGAGATGCTTAAGAGGTATCCAAGAAAATCTGTACGTTTGTGATTGAAATTAGACTCTAAGGGATTGTGTACTCTGTCACTCAATCCTTAGTTTCTTTAAATTGTGAGAGGACGTTTCCTCAAAGGCTAATAAGAGTGTGGGAAAAGTGCCCCATTTTGCCCACTAAAGCATTGTTTAAAGCAGCCTCTATGTAGAATCATAGAGTTGGAAAAGGGTCTCATGGGCTATCAGGTCCAACCCTCTACTCAATGCACGATCTTCAGCTAGAGCAGATAGCTATAGAGAGAAGGAGCCTCCACCATGTCTAGGAAACTGGCAGTGATATATTCATATCCTTTACCCCAATTCTCAAGTCTCTATTTTCAAGTCTCAAAGTTGAGTCTCAAGCCCTTACAACATACTTTCAAGTCAAATCTCATGTCTGGGAGCCAACTCTAACAGACAAAAAAGAGGCAGGGTGTGTTTCTTGGAGGGGAACAGCAAACACGTTAGGCAGTGGACTTGAGGCAGGAGTTTGAGGTCTGCTCAGCAGCCTGTCCTCACTGAACATTGGAGGAGCCTTCTAAAGCTCTTCAAAAGCTTTAAAAGGATCCTGCACCTCAAGACCACTACCTAATGTGTTTGCTGTTCCCTTCCAAGGAAGGTGCCTCATGCTCTGGGGGTCAGTTGCTAAAAATATACAAATCACAAATTCAGTCAAGTCAGTGTGTCATTTACTGGTGAGTCAGATCTAAGTTGAGTCATTGAAGTGACTTGATTCTAAGTCAGTCAATTTGATTTCATGTCACTGACAGTTACATCACTAGCAAGTTATTATGTGATCATGTCAGCAAGTTTCTTCAATATCCTGGGATGCACTTCACCAGGCCCTACAGATCTGAATGTGATTTCTGAGTAACTCTTTTTCAGTCTTGATTTGCAACCCAGATTTAGGATAATTGAAGTCCCCCATAATTGCCTGTTCTTGCTTCTCAGATTTTTCAGATTTGTTTCAGAAAAGCATCACCTACCACCTTATCTTGGTTTGGTGGCCTGTAGTAAACTCCTACTACAGTGCTTTTATTTCTTTCTCCATTTCCTTTTACCTATTGTATCTACTCATGTATAAGTTTAGAAATTGTAGTAAAAAAATTGACCCCAAAAACATGACTCGACATATCCACGGGTCAATGTACATACTTTACATTAACTGTTACATAAAAAAAGGAATCATCCCCTGTTGAAAGACAAGAGTGTAATGTGTCCTGAAACCACTGATGCCTTCTACTTTCTCATCCATCCACTCTGTAGTATGAACAGAGATAGTTATGTCTGCTGGAATTCTGTACATTCGTTGGCATAGGTTTCCTTAGGTATTACCTTCAACTTATTCACAGGTCATATTAAAATCCATAATTTTGGCTCCACAACCTGCCCTCGACTTATACATGAGGTCGACTTCTAGTCAAGTATATATGGTAAATGTTCTTTGCTGGTCCAGTTTAATTGCTCACATGGATTTCTGTATAATTGAATTGGGCTTTGACGTCTAGTACCACTCCCTCTCCATTTCTTCCCCGTCTCTTCTTTTTCAACAGATGATAGCCTTTAATTGCAGTATTCCAATCATGGGAGTCAGTTATAGAGAGCTAGTGGCTGCTAGCTTCACCCCTGAGCAAGTTAGGGACTCAGCTGAAGCCCCACTCTCTTAGACCATGTGATCTGGGGTTGTATAGGGACAAAAACACCCCCCACACAATCCTTAACCCCCCACACCAACAGTCCAAAATGAAGGATTAAATGTGGATTTCTTGGGCTATGTGGTTGTGTTCTGGAAGAGTTTATTCCTGATGTTTTACTTGCATCTGTGGCTGGCATCTTCAGTGGTTGGTGGCATGGAAGTGAGTGGGGTATATATACCTGTTGGTAAGTGATTTTTACATGTTGATGGTGGAGTTAGTTTCTATGTTGTACTCTGTTGAATGGTACAGCTTGGAGATGTTTTGTGTGGGGGGATATGCGAGGGGGATTTGTGTCTATTTAATTGGTAACCCATTGTCTGCGGGGAAACCCCTTGAGCCTGGGTGGTGTTTATTTGCTTGTATTGAGTCTTGATTTTGGGGAGTTTTAGGACTGGTAGCCAAATCTTGTTTACTTTCTTATTTTCTGTTGAAGTTGTCAATGTGTTTGTAGATTTCAATGGCTTTTTTGGAAACCGTGCCCTATGAAGAATGCCTTAGGGAGCTGGGGATGTTTAGCCTGGAGAAGAGAAGGTTAAGAGGTGATATGATAGCTCTGTTTAAATATTTGAAGGGATGTCATTATTGAGGAGGGAGCAAGCTTGTTTTCTGCTGCTCCAGAGAACAGGACCCGGAACAATGGATGCAAGCTCCAGGAAAAGAGATTCCACCTCAACATTAGGAGGAACTTCCTGACAGTAAGGGCTGTTCGACTGTGGAACACACTCCCTCGGAGTGTAGTAGAGTCTCCTTCCTTGGAGGTTTTTAAGCAGAGGCTGGATGGCCACCTGTGAGGGATGCTTTGATTGAGAATTCCTGCATGGAAGGGGGTCAGACTGGATGGCCCTTATGGTCTTTCCCAACTCTACGATTCTTCAGTTCATCTTCTAGGAAGTGGGGTTTGTAGATCCTTTTTACACGGCCTACTAGTGTTTTTATTGTCCTCCTTTTTTTATCCCAGGTGATGGTTGGAATTTTGGTGTAGGTATCCGTCTGAGTGTGTAGGTTTTCTGTATACGGTGTGGCCCAATTGTTGGTTTGGTTTGCGGATGACCAGGGCAGCCAAGAATGGTAATGTTCCTTCCTTTTCCTTTCCATAGTGAGTTGGATATTTGGGTTGATGTTGTTCAGATGGTGAAAATGTTGTCCACATAGCGGAACCGTGTTGTGGGCTTTTTTGTTCTGTTTCTAGGGCTTGCTTTTCAAAGTGTTTTATGTAAAAATTTGCTATCACGGGGCTCAGAGGTCTTCCCACGGCTACCCTATCTCTCTGCTGGTAGGATTCCAGGTTGTGGTACTGGAAAGTGGGGATTAGTAAAGCTGTAAGCTTGGCGAGTGAATAGAGTAGTAGACAGAGAAGCAAGTAAGCAGGATCATAGCAGAAAAGCAGGAATGTCAGGAACAAGGCTGGGAAATTATGCTAGAATGTAACTGCTTTTCCAGAAAGGGTTCAGTCATGACCTCATATATTATCACAAGGCCAGGACTCCTTTTGCACTATACAGTTATAGTGCTTTCATTCTACTTGAACTCGCATCCTGAGATTTGCCGTTTAAGGAGGGTTATTTAGAATTTGCAGCTTCAGTGCTTCACTATACTACAAATCCCAGGATTCCATAGGATGTTGCTTTGGCCGTTAAAATGAAACCATACTGCTATAATTATATAGTGTGAAAGGTCCCTGGAGCTACAACTATATTTGGATTAGGAAAACAATATTGTACCACTTCTTCTTCCACCTGTAGTTTTCATTATTTCACTGAAAAGGGCTCTAGAGCATGTGACTTCGTAGCTCCCTGCTAAATTTGGCTAATCCTGATATAAAATCCTTACTCTGCAAGATCAGGATTTGAAATCCCCTCAAACATGGAAACCTGCTGGATGGCCTTGGGCAAGTCATACTCTGTCAACCTAAGAAGAATGCAATGGAAATGCTTCTTGGATAAATCTTGACGAGAAATTAACTTTATAGGGTTACTGTTAAATTGGATTTAACTTGAACATATGCAACAACAACAGCAACAGAAATATAAAAGGAAGCGTTGAGAAGAACAAGGGTGGGTTTGTTACATAAATACAAAGGCCAAAATCATTTAGCATTTCTGTTGGAACTCTCTATATAAAGAGAAGACTATATAATTAAGCAACTTCAGATTCTTAATATGATAGCTGTACTGTACAACGGCCTGTCTTTTGGGGTGTCTCGTCATTTTGTTTTCAGTATTTTTAACAGGGTAGCATATTTAAATAATATAGCTTGCTTCTGACATCTGTTTTTGGTCTGTTAGGCAGCAAAGAAAACTAGGTACATTCTGTATTAAGTTTTGTCACCTCTGAGGTGATGACTTGCCGTGTTTCAGATGAATGCTAATGTGTATGAGATTAGAGAAGCAGAGAACTAGCTTAATGTGGTTATAAAATGGTACAAAAGAGTTTCAAAAAAGATTGTTTTGGTTTGCTTCAAACTCAGTATGTATGGAGAGCATATCCAGCTACAGCAAAGTAATAAAAATGTCACTAGCACAAGGATTTATCTGCTTAATTAAACTTCTTATAATTCTGTTTAATTAACGAAGGCATTTCTCAAGGCAGCATGGAAAACATAACTCTGTACAATTAATTCTAATTAAGAGACAAAAACAAATGACATTATTTCTCTCTACCTTAATGTAGCCAGATATTACCCAAGGCTTGAAAACCTGCTTACATAAAATCAGGTTGTGACTTGTGCAGTTTTCACAGTTGGTACTATTAAAATAATATAGAGAGGGTGTTGCTTTTTACCAGCTTCCGTCAGAGGTGCTAGCTATTAGGTGACCAGAGCTTGGAAAGTTATTTTTAAAAAGTAATTCATTGTGCAATTCATTAGGAAATTCTCAAAAGCTTGCTTGTTGCTATTAAGTGAGCAGGTTTTTTAAAATGCTACCTCCTTTTCCCTTTTGGAGGTTAAAAAAGATCTAAAAAGGAAGAGCAAACCTATTTTAAAAACTATGCAAAATGAATCCTAATTTAAATTCTATTTTAAAAAGAAAGTGACCTAATAATTGAAAAAAAAAATTATCTTCACTATGTCCACCCAAGGTAACGGAAAATAATGAACCTTTCATTACAAAAAAAGTAATGATATTATCAGACATTGCATTGTTTTTTGGGGGGGGGGGATTGTATAAGCACATTGCTCCAAAGGTAAGGTAAGTAATGTGGCCAGACTGAAAAATTGAGATGGCTCCTGTACCTTCAGTAATTGTATAGGAGAGGGGATTTCAGCAGGTGTTATTTGTCATACAACTGGATAACAAGCAACACCTACCGGTAGTAAAATTCCCTCTTCCCTGTAACCAATAAAGATACAGTAGTGTTTGCCAGTTTTCACCCTGGCATCCCTATTTACAGCAATATTGTTACATCATTATGATCAGCCCTCTGTATCCACAGATTCTCCATCCACGGATTCAAGCATTCACAGCTTGGAAATATTCAAGATATATATATATATATATATATATATATTCCAAAATTCCAAAAGGCACCATTTTACTATGCCACTGTATATAATGGGGCTTGAGCATCCATGGATCTTGATATCCATGGGGAGTCCTGAAACCAAACCCCAATGGATACCAAGGGCCCACTGTACTTCCAGGCTCTGTGGGTAATTCTGATGCTTGTGCAATCAGTGTTCAGAAAGCTTCAGAATTAGTGTGTTAACAGGTAATGGAGTGTAGATGTTAGAGTGATAAAATGCAATCTGAATGCCAGGGGAGAAAATAGGGGTGCATTTTTCTTCTCACAGTCTGCATCTGCACTGCAGAAATAATCTAGTTTGGCATCAGTTTAATTGCCCTGGCTCAATGCCAGGGAATTTATATGTTTTTTTTAAAAATAGATATTTTGCTTTCCCCTTTCAGAGAGCTCTGTTGCCACAGGAAACTACAGATCCCAGTATTCCATAGCATTGTGCCAGGGCAGTTAAAGCGGTGTCAGACTGGATTGTTTCTGCAGTGGATACAGCCACAGAAGCAGTAGTAAATGCTTTCAGAAAGGCCTTCTTGTCTTAGTGCTCCCACAAGATGGTTGTAGACGACTTTGTAGCAGAAAGTGGGACTGTAAAACCTTTTTTTCCTGCTTGGGAGGTGTTCCCAGCTAGAATTACCCTACACTGGCCATTTCCTGCCATTTTACATTTTCTGGTTTTTTTTTTTTTTTAATCTCTTGTTTTATGGTGTATTCAGGGGCCAAGTGGAATGTTGATTTTATTGACAGCTTAAATCTCCTGTAGAAAGAGGATCATACAGCAGACACACCTTATCTTCTTGGAGTGATGCATACAGTGATGCAACTTTGAATTTTTCTCCATAGAGAGACCTTCCTAACTCCATCATTATGTTGTAGTGAGGAAGCACCAAAAATTTCCCAGGGCTCTGGAAAGTTTACTCTCAAAATGTTAATGCTAAAGTAAAAGTTGTTTTCTTGTTTTATTAGTACAGTTGTTTCATTTTGTTTTGTGTTATCACTGGATAGCATAGTGTGCACTTGAACTGATTAAAACCCTACCTTGTGTTTGTATTCTAAAAAATAGGTTAAGCAAGATCCTTAGAAACCTTTTCAAGGTCTATGAATTTTTTGTTTGTTTAATATATTCTACATATTAAATCGTCAACATTCTCCTTATTATAATTTTCATTTTTTAAGTCATATTTATAAATACGTTCATTTCTTTTGCTAATCAGCAACATATTTTTTTAAAAAACTGTTCTGTGTCACTCACTATTCTTAAGTTTAAAAAAACTGTCAGTATTATTTGTCTGTTCATCGTTTTCTGCCTGTTGACTCTATTTCTTATTAATCTATCTATCTATAGATTAAACTTTTCATTTTGTGAAAATATATTATAATGTAAAACAAAATGAAAAGTTTGCATAAGCATCACCAAATATTTATTTTAGTCTTACATCAAAAATACTTCCATTAGTTTGTATTTAAAAGTTTAAAGTCTTCTAGTACATCAGTTTTGAAAGGTCTGAATTAAAGCAGCTTCAAATTGAATTTGTTGTTGTGTTGTTTGCCTTCAATTCATTTCCAATTTATGGTGACCATAAAGTGACCCTGTCATGTGGTTTTCTTGGCAACTTTCTTCAGAGGCGGTTTGCCATTGCTGTCCTCTGAGACTGAGAGTGTGTGAGTTGCCCACGCTCATCCAGTGGGTTTTCCTGGCTGGGTGGGGAATTGAACCTTGGTCTCCAAAGATGTAATCCAGTGCTCAAACCGCTAAGCTACACTGGTTTGTTTCAAACTGAATACTGTATGGGTTTTTTTAATTTATCAAGTGCAAGTCACCAGTATCACATCTGGGTCTTTTTAAAAATGCTTAACTATGATGGCATACGTTTGCAAATGTGTGTCATGGATCTGTACTTTTCAGAATACTAACAGTGACTTGTTATAAGTGTATATTATTATTGTTGTGTACCTTCAAGTCATTTCTGTCTTAATTGCACCTTAAGGTGGACCAATCATGGGGTTTTCTTGACAGAATTTGT
The DNA here is from genome assembly GCA_034509955.1 of Urosaurus nigricauda. Taxonomy (NCBI): domain Eukaryota; kingdom Metazoa; phylum Chordata; class Lepidosauria; order Squamata; family Phrynosomatidae; genus Urosaurus; species Urosaurus nigricauda. Next base: position 348,960,084 of record JAOEGL010000001.1, on the reverse strand, counting down.
TCAGAGGGGTTTGCAACTTGCCTAAGGTCACCCAGTAGGTTTTCATTTCTGAATGGGGATTCAAACTCTGGTCTCCCAGTATCCTAGTCCAACACCCAAACCACAATAAGAATAAGAATAAGAATAAATTGTTATTTATATTTTATTTATATTTTCCGCCTCTCCCTGTGGATCAAGGCAGGATCACAATCACATAAAATACATACAGATATATAATAAAATAATCTTAATGACACTAAAATTCCCCAAAATTAACCCTCATAATGCAATATTAAATATGTAATACAAATTACAAAACTAAGATTAAAATTCCTTGCTATACAAAGTCAGAGACTGGGTATAGAGGTGGATAGACTTCTTATATGGAGTCAGATGGGGAAACTTGCCAGAAGAGATCTGTTTTAATAGCTTCCTTAAAAGTATCTAAGGTACTAATACAACGGATCTCCTCTGGCAGGTCATTCCATTGTTTTGGAGTGGTCGAGACAAGAATCTTCTGGGAAGTGGACACCAATCTGGTCTTATGTGCCTGTAGTAAGTGCTTCCCAGATGTTCTGAGCATGATGGGCGGACTGTATAGCAAGAGGTGTTCCTGCAAGTAACCTAGGCCCAAGCCATGTAGGGCTTTAAAAGTAATAACCAACACCTTGTACTGTGCCCAGAAGCTGATCAGCAACCAGCGAAGATCTTTTAATACCGGCGTTATATGGTCAAACCTAGATGTACTGGTGACCAGTCTAGCTGCCATATTTTGGATCAGCTGAAGCTTCCAAACTTGGCACAAGGGTAGCCCCATGTAGACTGCATTGTAGAAATCAGGAAGAGAGGTTACCAGCGCATGTACCAATTCTTCAAGGTCTCCCTGGTCCAGGTAGGGCGCAGCTGGCCATGCTGGCTCTCACAAAAATGTATATTTGATGGAAATCAACATTTGCAGGGTGACAATCAAAGAAGGGTAGCCTACCAGAAGCAAAAGCAGAGTGGTGCAGTGGTTTGAGTGTTGGACTATGACTTGGAAGACCAGGGTTCAGTTCCCAGCTTGGCCATGAAACCCATTGGGTGACCTTGGGCAAGTCGCATGTTCTCAGCCGCAGGGAAGGCAATGGCAAACCTTTTCTGATCACATCTTGCCAAGAAACTTCTATAATAGGTTCACTCTAGAGTCGCCATAAGTGGAAAATGACTTAAAGGCACGCAACACATCACAACAACAAACTAGAAGGAAAAACAGACTTGTGGGAAATGACTGGGAAATCATTCTGGCCGTCTCAAAATTGGACTGTGTTTTTCATTGTTATCCTAGTTCTGGAGGACAGTTTCAAATCAAAGTTACAAAGTGGGAGTGGGCTACTTAGAAGTAACAAATAAATAAATTGTTGGTCATAGATTCTGGGACATCCTCACCAGTGATAAAATTTTACAGTGTATTTTTGCTTGTTATCCGAGTTGGAGTGAAAACTTTTAATTTGAAATTCCAGATGAGGAGCCTGTCTAGAAGCGAAAACATGGAGTCCACTGTATCTCATCAGTGAATATTTTGAAGAGGTAGGAAACAGGAGATGGCTTTCTTAAGCACTGCTGCTAAAATTTTTGAGAAAGGAAAATGGTGGAAAAACAGGAGAGTGCAAGGGGACTGTGGCTATGGTTTTTGAGAGTTTAAAAAGAAAGGGAAATGGAAGGGGTCTAAGATACTGTTGGTATGATTCCTAAGATTAAAAAGGTATGGGTGAGAATGGAGCCCTTTTGGTGGCACAAGGTTCACAGAACCAGGCATCATTGGGAACACTTTAGCTAGATTGTAATAAATATATAGAAAAATGGAAGTATATTTTCTTCGTGGATGATTCATGGGAAGGGCCCCTGTTAAGTAATGTGTTGTGGGTTCAATTAGGAGTAAATGTGAATCCAAAGTAACAGTGACATCTAAGTGATTCTTAGATTGAAAAGTTGGTAGCATAAGCAAAGAAGAGATTAAAATAATAATGATAATAATAATAATAATAATAATAATTTTATTTATTTATTTATACCCCACTCTTGAGCCATAAAGGCTATCAGAGCGGCTTACAATTATTTTAATTAGATGGTTCCCTGCCCTCAGATTTACAATCTAAGAAGACATGACACAAAAGAAGAAGAGAGAGGTGGTGGGGAAGGGGATCAGGTCCAGCATTACTTCTCTCCCTCTGAGGCCTGGACCAAGGCAGTTGGACTGGAGGGAGGGCTTTGCTTCTTAATCTAGGATGGGCCTGATGGAGTTTGGCCAGTCCTTTCACTCCCTCGTAGGCCAGATGGTGTTGCCATGGAGAGCAGGCACTTCAGCTTGAGGCCAGGTCCAAATTTGAATATTTGCACACAATTGTTAAATACACTGCTATTTGTCACAGAGAATTAAGCAATAACTGCCATCATCATGTAGTAACTCTTTATATGATAACCTATTTTCATAGCACTTGAACTCTGCAATATTTTGTAATTAGAAGAAAGCTTGCTGATGTACCAGGGTTAGATTCTCGGCTTGGCCATGAATCGCACTGGGTGACCTTGGGCAGGTCACATGCTCTCAGGTTCAGGGGAAATCAATGGAAAATCTCCTCTGAACAAATTTCTCTCTCACACACACATATGCACACAAACATGATGGATTTGCCTTAGGATCGCTATAAGTCAAAAACGACTTGAAGACACCCCCCCAGGTGCGTCACATATATAAGTCTGGTGTCATACAAGTGTTGTGTGCACTAATTCTCAACACAGTACTCAGCTATACTACTGTGATCCGGCTTGTAATTAAAAAAAAATAGCATTTCTCCTTGTGTGGTTAGCCTTGTGCTTTTTGGACACTCAGTGTTATTAGCTGAGCAAACACTTTGTTTTTTCAAGTGAAAGAGTGGGAGTTTGGTTGACAGATATCCAGGAAATTAAAAGGAACTAAAGCTGCTGAGGTTATATTAAAAAGCAAGATTATCCATTAGATATATTGGGGGAGTGGAGCTGTACCTATACATATTAATATATATGATATGAGCAGTCTTTGACTTGTTATTTGTATTTGAAAAAACAAAAGTAATATTTTATTATATTTTTAAATGATATTTCTTGAGGGTTTAGTGAATAATATTCTATATTTTTCAAGTTGCCATTTATAATTTCAGAACTGTGCAGGTTCACAGCTGTTTCTGCAGAGGGTTCACTTGAACTGGTGATTGGAAGATAGGGTTAATTCCAGATGGAGAATTTTAATTCATTTTGTGAAATCAAAGGCATTTATGGCTGGCATCTATAGTTATTTCTGGGGTTTTTTCAGGCTATGTGGCTGTGTGTTTGGAAGAGTTTATCCCTGAATAAACTCTCCCAGAACATGGCCACATAGCCTGAAAACCTCACAAAAATCTATTTAATTCATATGTTTAGCAATGGGCTTTCCAATTAAATATATTGGACAAAAACTAGATGGGGAATAGCTACCATCTGAATTATCTAAAACAAGACTGGACTCTTTCTGGTACCATTTCCAGGTTTGCGCTGCAATACTAAATCAGTATAGATAGGAACCTGGAAAGAAATTACTGTGTAGATGCAGGCTAAAGCAGTCTTCCCCAGTAATGATGAGTTTCACTATAGCTCTGACATAGTGCTGGCTGCAGATGACGGAAGATATGGTTAAGGATTGTGACAAATTTATTTGGTTGACATTTTAGTACAAAACAAGTAAAATCTTTGTTCCGAAAATATAAACACCAACTGTTATATATAAACGGTTATAGAGTATTCTTGTTTGCCCTTGCCATCTACACATTGCCACTTTGCAGTGCAGTTTTTTTTAATAAAAACAAACAAATAAAAATATAAATTTGAAAAATATTTTGGGATGTGGCAAAATCCTTTATTCTTTGGAAAAGTTACATTGAAAAAGTGTGCAAAATCCATATATATATATTTTAAAATGCATATACGGCTGCTGATTTTTTACGTACAAAAATGCATACAAATGATTGAAAAAGACACATACAGTCCCCTGCACAATTGAGATAAAATTTCCATGGCATTGGAAAAATATGAATTGGAGCAAGATCAAAGTGTACAAAATTTTCAGATCTAGAGATAGTCCAGCCAATCTGGATGGAACCAGGCTGAAGAGAGCTGGGCTTAATTGATTGTAGAATTGGCCTCATATTCTAGATGTACTGTTATGTAAGAAAATTACAATTGTGGTTTCTTTATCTTGAGAAGAAATAACACTTGCTCTATAATTATGCAGCCACAGACATTGTAATTTGCAAAGAACAATTCGGTAAGCCTCATGCCTTGCTTAACCATAGTAGCTTTTGTTGCATGTCAAATTAAATTTCTGTATTCTTTTGTGGATCCTTCTAATTTTAATCCTTTAAGTCATTGGAAGTGAAAAACCAAACAAAAGAACACATGCAATTTATTTTAGGCACTGTGAAATGCAAATCCATGTCTATGTGCTTTAACGGCTTCTAACTTACTTCCATAGAATATTTCTGTGAGCTCTCTTATATTACCTGGTGCTACCCAAAGTGGTGATCTGTGGACAGTGCTGGTCCATGAGCCTTTGGCTGCTGGTCCAGGACACGTTTTTAGGAAAGAAATGGCCATAGCCAATGAGCATGTATATAGTACTAGTCTCTGGCACATAAGATTAAATCAGATTGCTGGTCTCCCACATCAGATAGCTTGAGAGCTCCTGTAAACTAAGGGTGCATCTACACTGTAGAAATAATGCAGTTTGTTACCACTTTAACTGCCATGGCTCCGTCCTACAGAATCCTGAGATTTTTAGTTTTGTGAGGCACTACCACCCTTCGACAGAGTAGGCTAAAGACCTTGCAAAACTACAGATCGCTGGATTCCAGAGAATGGAGCTACAGCACTTAAAGTGGTGTCAATCTGCATTATTTCTACAGTGTAGGTGCTAGAAGGTTCTTGACCAATCTTGTTTTTAAGATGTTAACACTATATAAGAAATATGTGAAAAAGCTTGCCCTTTCTTCAGCAGCAGAAATAATTGTGAATAAAAACTTGCCTTTGTTGTAAAAATATACACAGTGGGAAGTAAAAACCTCTTCTAGCAATCTACTGAACTATGAGCTGATACACATGTTTACTTACTTGCACACTTATGTGTTTTTTAAAATGAACACTTAAAGCATAGCTGAGCAGCTAAAAGAGTTTTTGTGCTGCAAATAGATGTTAAATTTCCTGAACTTTGAGAATCTCCCAGTAACCACATGGCCAGAAGGAGGAGGTGCCAACCTGCAAGATATACCCACCACACCATCTGAACTAAGAACAAAAACAGCAAAATACAGACCTGTAACATCTTAATTTTGCCTCTCCACTTGGCTGTTGAAGGACCCAGTGGAGCTTCAAAAGCTTGCAAAATGTATATTGTGCATTTTGGTTGTCCCAATAAAGTTATCACTAGTTTTTTGTGGAGCTTTTGGGCTATGTGGCCATGTTCTAGAAGAGCTCCTTTCTGACGTTTCGCCAGCATCTGTGGCTGGCATCTCTGAAGATGCCAGGCACAGATGCTGGCAAAACGTCAGAAAGGAGCTCTTCTAGAACATGGCCACATAGCCTGAAAGCTCCACAAAAAACTATGGATGCTGTCCATGAAAGCTTTCGGCTCCACAAAGTTATCACTGTTGGGTGGATTTTTGATGTTATAGGATTAGCTAAAAGACACAGAGGAGTTTATCATATGAGGGAATTTGGGGGTATACTCCAATGGCAATCTGAACACAATCATGGGGTTGTTTATTATTGCGAATGAGAGTATCTCACGCAATTTCGGGCAAAAGGGAAGTCATTCCGAATGCAATCATGGGTTTCACGTTATTACGTATTAGAGTATCTCATGCAATTTCGGGCAAGGGGGCATTACTTTTGGGAAATGGGAAGTCATTCCGAACGCAATGAGATTTCATGTAAATTCGCTGAACTGGCGAATTCAGGTGAATTCGAATTGGCTCCATTCAAAATTAGGAGAAATTCCTCCCATGTAATAAACTCATTCGATTCAAGCCTCCTCCTCTTCCTCCTCTGTCCTCTCCTTCTAGCAGCACCATCACCAGCCCTCCCCAGTGCCCAGTGCAGGCAAGACACCCGACCTCAGCCCCTCACTCCTCTTGCCTCCCCTCTCTTGCTGCCGCCTGGGATCATCAGGCCAGGGCTGGGGCTTGCATTGCCACTCCCGCAGGAGACAGCCCCAGAGCCGCCGCCTCCTCCAGCCAAGGGACCGGCTCCTCCAAGCCCACACAGCTGGTGCCACACATGCGTGCACCTCAGCTCCCAGCACCTGCCTCATCCTCCTCCTCCTCCTGGGCTGAGAGAGTGTTCCCAGGAAAGCAAACAGAGGAGGAGGAGGGCGGCGGGGGAATGGATACCTCCAGTGTGGGTGCTTGCCTGCTCCTCTGGGGGTCTCTTTTTGGCCCCTCTCTTCCATCCCTCCCTTCCTCCTTCCCTCCCTCCCTCCCCCTCTGTCTCATCGCCGCCTTCCTCCTCCTCCTCCTCCTGGGGCTAGCCCTGGCAAACCAAGCTGCCCCCTTTTGCTCCAGGGACAGGGTGCCCAGAGGTACTTCCCGCAAAATGGAGGACCTTTGAGAAAAGCGGAGGCTCGCAACCCTCCTTGCCGTGGCAAAGACCCAGGGAGAAAGGGCCCGCGGCGGCAGCCCTTTTCCCTTCAGCCCCGCCGAGGGAAGTGGGGTGCAGCGGGCGCCCAGAGCGCCTGCTGCACCTGCTTGGAGGCCGCGGGGAACCGGTAGTTAGCCGCTTCCCCGCGGCCTCCAAAAGCAGTGGGATGAGGCCTCTGGGGCTGCCCGTGTGGCAGCCTTGGCCTCATCTCGCCCCTTGAAGGGGCGAGTACAGACCGCCCCTTTTGGGCGGTCTAGAAAGCCCCATAGTCTTTTTCAATCAAAAGCAAAGTTGATCTTTTGGTGTCAAAAGGATCAGGGTCTTATTTAAAATTGGAGAAGCTCTCAGAAAGACTTGAGAATGGAGCACAGCCCGCTGCAAAAAAAGAGCTCTGTTTTGGAGCTCTTTTTTTGCGCCGCGGGAAGGGCGTGATTGGTGCCCTCCCGCAGCGCAAAAGCGTCAAAATGTGTGCAGCATATCTAAATGCTGCGCACGTGATGACGCTCTTCTGGCGCGTCCATATGGATGCCACCATCTTAAAATGGCCTCCATGCGCTTTAGGCCTAGGGAGGGTGTAGACGCTACGCCCTCCCTAACCCTAAAGGTGGGCTTTTTAGCCCTTAAAATGCTTTTTTTTTTTGCCCGTCTAGATCGGGCTATTGAGAATCATGGTTTTGATAGCATGCTAAATTTTTATGTAAATGAAGTATCATTTTTATCTTAAGTCTCTGACCTATTGGCAATGTATGTTGTAAATATTGGTTGTGTCATTTGTTGTAAATCTTTACTTGGCAAGCATATGGGTTGATTCAGCTATGTCGTTATGCGCAACGGGAACTGATTTACTGTAAATGTTGTTGCCACAGTGAGTCAAAATTGGAAGTACTTTGAGACATGCAGACTTGTGAAGAAAGAGAGTAGAAGAAAAGTTGCTGCTGTCTTGTAGTGCTTCTGCTTATTTTAGCTTTTGATAAAGCACTGGGGCTGCTGTACTTGTCCACTTGTTACTAAATTGCTAAGAGAAGGAAGGCGGTATATGGCTATGTGAAACTGAGTCATAAACACTGAAAACAGCAGAGAGGATTTGCAAATAAAAACTTCCTAGTTGAGTTAAATTTTGCCCTATTCTGCTTAAACTGGCTCACCACTCGTGGTTTGGGTGGAACTCACAATTCAAAAGAGGTGGACGTAGTGTTACAGAAGTAATTATATCCATTTTGGAACACAAGTTCTGTTGAAATTGTGTATGTTCCCCATTTCACTACTGGTAACCTAATGTGATTTTTATTTAATGTCCCTGTAGCTTTTGTTAAGCCATTGGCTCTGCAAATGCAGAGAAGCAATTACTAACTGATGCGCCTTAATATGATGTGCAGAGTACCTGTTTGTATGCTGGGAAACTTATTCAGAGATAGCCATGCAGCAAAATACAACAAAATCCACATAGAAACCAATACCTTTATCAGCCAGCTGAAATCTAAAAAATGAAGAAATACTGGCTTCTTCAAGAAGAGGAGTGGTCTTTGCCTGTGTTGAGAATCCTCCAGAACAATTGAACTACAATAGAAACAGTATCTGATACAAAATAGAGGCCCACGAAGTGTATCGTTCTTTTGTAGATTTTTTATTTTGTTATATTTGTAAGTGGATTACTTAGCATATGTCATACCTTGGAGATCAGCTGGCAGTGATGGCCAGATGCAAAATGTATATGCCATGTTCTGGCACACTTTCTAGGAAAATGGCTCCTGGAAGACTGGAAACCAGGCATCCCATCTGCCACTTTCTTTATTATATATAAAACTAGAAGTGGTCTCCAGTAATTTATATCACTGTATTTCGGCAGAGGGCAGTGGTAGCAAAGAAACAAATTGGCCCTGGCCCCTCCAAACTTGCCTGTCACCTTGGAAAAGGTTGTGTGACAATTTCTCTGTTTTGTCTTTACAACACTCCTGTGAAGTAGGTTATACTAAGAGATTGTGACTGGCAGTGAGGTTAGTGAATAAGCAAGCATTTTCATTATCTTCAGCCAAGTTTGAACTTCTAGATCAGCTATACTAGCACTGCTTATAATGCTTGTCCCTGATCTGGTGCTAGCAAGGTGACTAGATGTTCTAACTGCAAAGGAGGACAAGGCACTGTAAAATGTAGGATGTTACAAATGAAGAGCTAAAAATGCTAATATAAATTCATGCTTCTCAGTCATTCTCAAAATGGAGGGCATTTTGAAATTCCTCCTGAACAGAAGGTTACATTGTGGGACACGTCCAGGAAAAGGAAGACATCTGATCACCCTGGATGCTAGTTTCTGACACAGTATCCAGTTTCTTGAGACATTCCCGGAAAAAGATAAACAATCAAACAAGTAAATAAAATTTTGTTTTCTATGTAATTAATTTGTAAATAATCAGACTCTTTTTAAAAATCCAAGTTATTCATGGGTTATAAATAAAAAGGGATTTTGAAGAGCTGCCAAACAATCTCTCCACATTCAGAAAATAGGATTAAAATAGCAGATAGAGTTCAAAGTAAAATAAATGGTGTTCGAAGTGAGGTGAGGAATATAAAGTACGACGACAAAAGGGCGAATGTGGCCACAATCTGTGTCTTCATCTACATCTATCCAGATTTGTATTGGCAGGCTGAAGGTGGAAGATTCTTTTACTCTTAATCTCAAGGAGCCATTTTGTTGTACATTGCTTCTCTAGACCAGCAAACAGATTGAAATTATTACTCATCAGTTTGGTAGTTTGGTTTCTTTCTGACTAGTATATGGTGAGGAGTGCTCATTTTGTGTAGTGGATAAAGTCTGGTTTCAGTCTGATGTTTAAAAAGATTGAGAACCCAAAACTGAGTGGCTTGGATGCAGGACCTGCTTCCTGCTGGCAGAAGACTCTGTGTTCACTCTAATCCCAGCTCATTCCATTCATTAGAATCCACAGTCATTGTGTGATTTTTGTGTGTGTGTTTTTGTTAGAGAGAGAGAGAGAGAGAGATCTACTAGATTTTTTTTTCACCATCTGAATATTCCCCCAGTTGCACATTCCTAATTCTGAATCCAATGATTTATAACTAAAATGGTCCATGTAATTTGGGTCATTACTAACAAAGTGGGCATCTGTGGCCTTGGACTACATCATGCTGCCTGTATGGTCTGTTGTGTTATATGTGAAATTGCAATTTCCTGTGCTTGACTCAGTTTGACAAGTTTATTTTTGTTCTCTTTTTAATTTTGACACACCTTATGTCTCATTTAAAGCATGATGTGTGTGAATTGTACAGTCCCTGAATCCAACATTGCCTCTGCTATGAATTCACTACTGTAGGTGTCTTTAGAAAGGTCCCTGTTTTATCAACTCTTTCTCTGATCTGCAGTAGCAGGGAAATAATAAAATTGACTTTGTTGCAGGATTGTTGTACTTGTAAGGTAATGCTGCTGAAGATCTGGGAATACTCGGATAGATTTGTCTTCATCCTTTTTAGATTTGGGATTCACTTTAATCCCTGTTTGAAACATCAAATCCATTTCATCTTTTTCATGTATACATATAGCTTTTCCTGCCTCAGGTCTTTTACCCTCGCTCTGACATTTTTATTCCCCCCTCCCCCCAGTTTTTTTTCCTCATCTATTTTTTTCTTTAAAAAGTAAAAATGAAATAGCAGAAGAGAATGATAGTGGCACCTCTGCGCAATTCATTTTAGATTGTAAAAGTGACTCATTTGTGAGTTGAAAGGCAACAGCAAAAAAATTAGAGAAGGGTAGAGTATAATTTCAATAAATGATAAGTAAAATTAATTTTCTTAACAGGGGTTAGGTTAATGTCTATTTGTATTAGTGACTGAATCTATTAACTAAAGAGCAGAATATCTTTCTGTTTTGATCTTGTTGTGTTTCTCTGAATTCTTCTTCACCTTCTTTGAACTGGAGTGTGAAATTTTGATGTCTTTTCATTCTTGGGCATTTCCTCACAATTTTTGCACAGTGTCTGCCTTACTTAGTGACCCTATTTTAACAACTGACTAAAATGGGTTCTTTTTCCAATTTTGAGCTTTTTTAGTTATATGCGTTTTAGAGAATGATATCAAATCTGTAATTTTTTCTGTGCAGTTTGTTCCTACAAATTACCCTATAGGCTTTGGAAGCATACAAATTCTTGAGGTCAGGTGTGTTTCTTTTCACAGCGAATCTTGGGTTGTATGAAAATGTCACTGGCATTGCAAATATTCTATTCAATAACCTTGTGATTTCCCATCTAAAAACACTCTTCAGGAATCAATCATAGTTTAGATTCCATAAATAACTGTCATAGGAATGGATTAAGATTGGACTCCGGACAGTGTGAAAATATATTTAATGTCCAATAACATACTCTCTGCATACATTTACATTTTTTTTTTAGTTTTGTTAAAAACTAAGCATGAAAATCTGTGAAAATGACAGCCATTGGCCATCTTCTTTTTAGTTTCTTCTTCCCTTCTCCTTGTTTGCCAATCTGTTCAATATGTTTTTAGTCTGTTTTGTAGTTATGTTTCTATGGCATTATACAGGCAAATATAAAACCTTAATATAAGATAACTACAGAACAATAGTGATAAAGTGATACTTTGACCATTGGTAGAAGTCTCAAGGGAAGGATAGTGAATTTGAGCTGAGACAGACAAGCCACATTGCTTGTCACTCTTGCTGTGATTGCAATCCCATACATGTCTTCTCTGAACTGAATCTCAATGACTTTGATAGACCTTTCTCTTCAAAGTGTGGGCCAGATTGTAGTCCCAAACCCTGAAAAATATTCCATTAGATCTCCTGATTTATTGCCCTACTGTGGTTTGATACTTCACAGTGGGGTGTAAGAAACAGAATGTTTTGAGTCAGAGAACTGCCCCGTCTTTTCCTAAGGACAGTTTTATGGAAAATAATAATGCCTGAACAGTCCTTTTAGCTTTGACTGTCAAATAGTGGAGGATTCTCTGCAAAGCTGAAAATTAAATATGTATCTTTACTCTTATGCCCCGAATTTGATAAGAAAAAAATGCTATAGAGACAGCTGATTTTGGCAGGGTATATTTCAAGCTGTGTATAGGGTGGGCTTCTGGATGGTTTCCCATCAATCCAGACCAGGATAGCGAATGGTGAACAAAGCTGGGAGTTGCGGTGTATCAACATCTGGAAGGCTGCACTTCCCAATGCCAACTGTAAATTTAAACTTCCAATGTTAGAGAATTTGGACTGTGAAAAACAACTGCAGTCTGTAAATCTGAGCAACTGAAAACTTGTGTGTACATTTTTGTCTGAACAGAGAAACAAAACACATGGTCAAATCAATCATGAGACGCAGCTTTGGTTCAGCTGTTGGTTTACAAACAGGAAAATGTATGTTTTGGGGCTTCATCGTACTCCTTGCACAATAGAAAAGCACCATGTTGAAAAGAAAGCTGAGACCGAGCTCTGCCAAGTACATATAAGCCATAGGCAATGTACAAATGCAATTATGATTTTATGTAATGTGATATCATGGATTTATGTGCTGTCTTTTCATGATCTTATACATCCCTTAAGAAGGCCTTAAGAGTACATACAGGCTGAAACATGTTGGTCTTTAAAAAATCCAAACCCTAATAAAATGTCTTTCGAGTATCTTGACATATGTTTCCAGTTTCTTCTGTGGATTCCCTGGGATGCTCCCCAGTTTCTGCTTGTTTTGTTTTCCCCACACAGCCATGACATATGAAGCAGGTTCCCTTGCTTGTCAACAGGCCTGTATAAAGCAGTGACAAACCTCTTCTGAGCAAATCTTGCCAAGAAAACCCCATGATAGGTTTGTCTTAGAGTTGCCATAAGTCAGAAACCACTTGAAAGCACACACAAAAAACATAAGCAGAGTACAGTGGGGCTAGTGCAACATGAACTTGTGTTAGAATCAGGAGAAATGATTGAGGAGGCTCTTGTAAGGTGAAAAAGAATAACTTGCATTGTTTTTTGTGGAGCTTTTGGGCTATGTGGCCATGTTCTAGAAGAGTTCCTTTCTGACGTTTCGCAAGCATCTGTGACTGGCATCTTCAGAGAATGTTTGCCTGGCCTAGGTTGGCAACAGGCAGCCAGAGGAATTTTTCTTGAGCTGCCTCTAGACTGTGGAATGACCTGCCAGAAGAGATTCAACAGCTGAATACGCTGTCTGATTTTAAATGAGCATTAAAGCCGTTCTCTTCTGGCAGGATTACACCAGATGGTTTTTAAATTGTGAATTTGAAATTATGAGTTTTAAATGTGGATTGTTTTAATATATGTATATTTTATTTGTCCTTTTAAATTGATATGTATTTTAACTGATGTGTTTTAACTGATGTTGACTGTCTGTTAATTGTTGTTGTTCCCTACCTTGATCCATGGGGAAAGGCAGGTAAGAAATAACTATAATAGCAAGAATAATAAGGCTTGTGTACATAGACCAAAGATACAGAGGGGTGAAACAAAAGGGCAGGCATTGTCTAAACTCTCCTCTCTCTGTAATCTGTTTATGAAAACATTGATGCCTCCTTGCTTACAACACTATGCACTGCATTTCATCTAGTCCTAGTACTTCTTCTTCTAAGGCCTTATTGTCTTACTGAGTCTACAGAGGGAAAAGCATCCACCTTAACAAATCCCAACAACCTGAGCTAATAGATTCATGGAAGTATAGACTTGACTTCAGCATTAATCAGTAAATCTAACAGGTCAAGCCTGGGGGTGGGATGACCTGTTGGAATGAATGAATAAACTAGTTATTCCTGAGCTACAATTGGGGCCCAGGGCAAAATGTCTGTCCCTATGAATATTACCATCTAGCCTTGTACTTTCCCATTCAGTGCTACAGAGACACTATGCAGATGAAGCACACACTTCAAAAGCTTAATTTAATCTTCATTTGGAAGAGAAAAATCACCTTTGCCCTTCTGTAACTGGGAATGAGTTTACATGGGGTTTGATGCTTCTACCCCATCTACTCTGTGGGGATCTGGTAAAGCAGTCCTGCCCTGTTTGGTCTACTGGGAATCTTTCTCCATTGAGGTCTTCTCTTCAGCCATTTCTATAGAGATTACTACATGTGGCTTTTAAACTGCAATTACACCTGGAAACAAATGGCTTTGGCAATAATTGTCTCATGATGATTCTTCCAGCCCATAGCTGCTGTATCCCTCAGTCAAGTTCAAGGCATCCCTTTTCACTGATAAGGGGATCCTGTCAATGAGCTGTCAATAATGCAAGTGCCCAAGTGTGAAATGACACTGTTGTGAGATAATAATAATACTAATAATAATAATAATAATAATATTTATTTGTATCCCGCCTCTCCCTGTGTTGGATCAAGGCGAGTTGGATCGAGACTGCCACTCACGTGGTGTCAGTGTACAATAATCCTCCCTACCCCCTGCACTGGCTATTCCCAAACAGCTGGATTACCATTGTTCACCTCCTGTTTCTTTTATTTCCTTCAAAAACTTTTTTCTCACATTGGTGTAGCAGAGCTCCAGAATCACGTGAAGTAAAAGAGTTAAAATAAAATAAAAATAAAATACCAAAAGGCATGTTGGAAAGAACATTAGGCAAGGAAGATGGGTAAAAGGGGCTTTAGGAAGAGAGCACGAGCACAATGGGGTCAGCAGCTCCAGATCCACAATTCTGACTGCATCTGCATAGCAGAAACAATCCAATTTGTCACTAGTTTAACTGCCATGGCTGAATGCTATAAATTGTGGGAATTGTAGTTTGTTGTAGCACCAGAGCTTTCTGATAGAGATGGCTAAATGTCTCACAAAACTACAAATTCCAGAATTTCATAGCATTGAGCCATGAGAGTTAAAATGCTGTCAACATGAATTAATTCTGGATTAATTCTGCAATGAGGATGTTGCGTCTGAAGACATGTATGCGATATTGGGGTTCTGAATGCAGTATGTTCCTGCGAGAACAGGGCTTGTGCAGTAAAGTCCCATGTCAGCTGGTTAGTATAAGAACTACTATGTAACTTTTAAGGGTTAGTGTCAAGCCTGTCTATTTTCCTCTTCCTTCCTTATCTGTTTTTCTTCTATTGTGTGACTTAAGCTTGCAAGCAGAAATTTCTCTGTTTTACTGCTCTAATGTTGGCTGCTTAGGGAACACTGTCCAGTAAAGGGCAGAGTGAAAATGCTTAAAATAGAAATGCCCATTGTCAAAGTTCCTTTCCACACTTCCAGCATTCTGAGATTCTCTTAAGAGCACCAAATATATTTTTGAGATAAGCATGGATGGGGACTTAGGTTCAGCCTTCCTCTTGCCCTTGGTTGTATCTCTTAATGCAGTGCTGTTATGTTTACCATAGAAATGACTGGTTGCCATTAGGTGTGTTTAATGGAGAGCATCCATAAGTAATCCAAAGCTAAGGGAAAAAATCATCTCAAGATGCTGAAAGGAAGATACAATTGGCCATCCACATTTGCTGCTTTGACTTTTGTGGGTTTGATTATTCCTGGATTTGATTAAAATTTGCTCTCTAGGAATCTCTAGGTCCTCCAGCATGACTCTCCCAGAAATTGACCATCATGCTGGAGGACCTAGAGATTCTTGGAGAGAACACATCTCTAGGCATTTGTAGGTCCTCCAGCATGATTTTATGGTCAACTTCCACCTGATGTTGACCATTGGGTTCTGCTGGAGGACCTAGAGATTTCTAGAGAGGTGTTCTCTCAGGTTAAAAAAAAACTGATTTTTTTTTATTTGCAATTTTTCAACTTTCATGGGGGACTTGGGCCCCTAACCACAGCAAATG
The DNA here is from genome assembly GCA_034509955.1 of Urosaurus nigricauda. Lineage (NCBI taxonomy): Eukaryota > Metazoa > Chordata > Lepidosauria > Squamata > Phrynosomatidae > Urosaurus > Urosaurus nigricauda. The sequence continues at coordinate 348,944,635 of JAOEGL010000001.1, read as the reverse complement.
TGGTTTTATTTGAATGTACAGTATTTCACCCCAGTTCCTTTTTGGGGGCTTTCTTTAATGGCTGTAGAAACAGTTAATAATTAAAACGAGCTTTTTATGGTTTAATGAAAATGAAATCAAGCTGTTATGTTTTATTTTATTATGATTTTACATATAATTTTTTCTGTATTTGTCCATTTTCATAGCCACTGAAGAGGGTCCACAAGTGGGCTGAAGTGCATTCAGACTATTTTAAACCTTGAAACATTCTGTGTGGAGTGGAAGGCTTTCATGGCTGGCATTCATAGTTTTTTGTAGGACTTTCGGGCTATGTGGCCATGTTCTAGAAGAGTTCCTTTCTGACGTTTCGCCAGCAACTGTGGCTGGCATCTTCAGAGAATCTTCTCTGAAGATGCAAGCCACAGATGCTGGTGAAACATCAGAAAGGAATTCTTCTAGAACATAGCCACATAGCCCAAAAGCCCTACAAAAAACTTGAAATTCTCTTTTTGATTTTGAGCAAGGAGGACAACAACTGTTCTCCACCCCTAGTTTAACCCTCAGTAGAGGGAAAGTGAGTAGTTTTTGCAGATTACAGATAAATATCCTGCGCTCTCTTTCTTCCTAGCCCTCCCAGTCTTTGCTGTTTGCAAGCCATCCCCACATATGTGTGCTTTCAAGTTCTTTCCACGTTATGGTGACCTCAAGGCCCTGGTGGCACAGTGGTTAAATGCTGGTACAGCAACTGCAGTGTTGTTTCAATCGCACTGCTCCAAGGTTGACTCAGTGGAGATTTTCACATGGGGAAAAGTTACAGGAGTGTAGCAGGAAAGTCCTGTGAATAAAAAGCAGTGCTAGAATTCCTCTATATTTCTATAATGATGCAATTATTGCGACATAGCGTAATGTCATCTGAAAATCTTTGCGCAATTGTGCGATAGTCATGGCAGCATCCTACTATGCTCCTGTCACTTTTCCCCATGTGAAAATCTCCAGCCTTCCATCCTTTCATAGGTCGATAAAATGAGTACCCAGTTTGTTGGGGGCAATTGACTTACACATTGTAAAACTGAGAGTGCTGAATTCACTATTAAGCAGTATAGAAGGTTAAATGCTATATACCACCCATCATAATGATGGTCATGCTAGTCGCTAAGTAAGAGCCAGCCATATCATAACAGAATTACCAGTCTTTCTGTACCAAAGCCAACTCTTGCAACTTCCTCATGTTTAACCCAACATACAGAAATAAACATAATATATGCAGAAATACAGAGTTAATATTTCAAGATTGCAGCTAATGGGAAATGCAGCAGCCAGAATGGAGTCAGGTGTGCATTTTAGAGACCATATAGCACCAGTCTTACAAGAATTGCACTGGCTTCCAATTTGCTTCCGAGCCCAATTCAGGGCACTGTTGTTCTCAACTTACGGCAACCCTAAGGTGAAGCTATCATGGGGCTTTCTTGGCAATATTTGTTCAGATGAGGTTAGCTATTGCCTTTTCCGAGGCTGAGAGCATGTGACTTTCCTATGGTCACCCAGTGAGTTTCATGGCCAAGTGGGAAATTGACACCTGGTCTTCAGAGTCCAACCTTCAAACTGCTGTGGCACAAACAAAGCCCTAAGTGACTTGGCACCAGGATATCTGAAAGACCACTTCCTCCCATATGGGCTTGTTAGAAATTTGGGATCTTTAGAGGAGGCCCCATTGTGTGTCCTAACACCTCAAGAAGTTAGGTTGCTGGGTACAAGTAACAGAGTTTTCTCTATAGTTCAGTTGTGGAACTCCCTACTCAAGGAAGTTAAGTTGGCCCAATCACTTTTAATCTTCTAGTGGGCAGCCAAAACAATGCTGTCCTGCATTACATTCAGTGTTTGAAATTTCTGTTTCAACTATTTTAAAACTGGATCCTATGATTGTTTTTAGACTGCTTTTAGGAGGAGTATTTTAATGTGGTTTAATTTTTTTGTTTGTTTAAAAAAGTCTCTGTACTGTTTTGTTTTTTATTTGTTCCTCACGTCGTGAGCCCTTGAGGGCTGGGAGGCAGTACAAATATACTTTAAAATGACTAAATAAAACAGATGAAATGAAATATTATGTAGGCTGCTGAGTTAGCATGTTGCGGGATTTGAAAATGCAGTGAGCATCAGGGCATTGTTTGGCGTTTATTAATGGAAAGCATGAAGGAGCTTCTGTTGTAGACATGAGACTGTCTGTCTTCTTACAGAGTATGAGGATCAAAGCTTCATGTCCTGGCCTCCTTTCTCATTTTTCTAGAGGTTAAAACGATCTCAAATAGTTCACTTTGACAGGAAAGTTGTTTAAAGTTGGTGGTTATGTAATATGTGTTTTTTTTTCTTTATTTTACAAATTGAACCTTTTCTCCCTAAAGTTGGCTTACCTCAATAGTGTTGTTGTTGTTGTTGTTGTTGTTTTACAAAAGGTGTGGTTATTTGTGCAAGAATCACTCTGAGAATGTGTCAGCTGAAGAGAAGGGCAGAAATAAGCAAAATAAATATTAGTTATTTGTTTATCTTGTTGAACAATGTCCTGCCGTAGAAGCTGGGCTAAGTAAGGTTCAGGATTTTTGTCCAGTGCATCTTCCCAGTACCAGTTTATCACTCTCTCCACTCCCGTACGTATGCGGTTCTGTGATTCCCATAGATGATCATGTCAGAATATCCAAGAATAAAGTTCTGTCCTTTAGGAGAAGAATTGGACTACATCTGCACTGCAGAAATAATTCGGTTTGACACTACTTTAACTGCCATGGCTCAATGCCATGGTAACCTGGGAGTTGTAGTTTGTCATGGCACCAGGGCTCTCCGAGAGAGAAGGCTAAATGTCTCATAAAATTACAATTCCCAGAATTCCATAGCATTTAGCCATAGCAGTTAAAGTGATGTTGCTGGATTATTTCTGCAGTGCAGATGCAGTCTTGGTTCTTAAGTGTTTCCCATTGAATTTTGCAGGATAAAGCTTGGTGGATAGCAGCAATATGGGATTTATATTTTCAAAGGTTGAATATTTTGGCCACTGCCCCAACATTAATTATTGGTGCCCTGCACCAGGCTCTTTCTAATTTTTCTTTGCTCCCCATCCCACCTTAATGAAAAGCATTCCACTGGTATTTATAGGAAGAAAAGGATTTGTGATGTTCTTACTGACCCATTTTAAAAACCAAATGGCTTAATTTACTTTGTGTAGAAATGCACAGTCTTTACATTTTTCATGTCAAAAATATGCGTATTTCTAAAAATACAGACAAATGGAAAATAGGCTTTAAGCCAGATGCCTATTTCTGATTACTTCTTTTTTTAAAAAAAACCCAAGATTAATTTATGACCTATTAAATTATTAGGCAGTTTGAGTGATGTGTAAAATGAGATTTATACTGTAGTGAACAAATACTGCCATATCCTAATTTAGAACCTGGCTAATCCAAATTCATGTGGCTAAAATAAGAAGAGGGCACTTTGTCATTTCAAAAGAAATACTGCAATTGTGTTCTTCATTCTCCACTTCTCTGTTGGCAAACATTGGTTTAAGCATGATTATGTCATATAAAATTGTTGCTTAAATCAGTTTGATAGTAAAGTATGTGCTAAGGTTGGAACAAGAAAATACCTTTCCTTTTCTATAGCTGTGTAATGTTGTGCAGAGAAGCAAAGTAGTTTGAGCATTGGACTATGATTCTGGAGACCAGGCTTTGAATTCCCATTTGGCCGGAAAACCCACTGGGTGATCTTGGGCAAGTCACAGAGGAGTTTATCACATGGGAGGAATTTCTCTCAATTGCGAATGGAGCCAATTAGCAATTACGTGAATTCACTAGTTTAGCGAATTAACGTGAAATCTGATTGCGTTCGGAATGTGTTCAGAATGACTTCCCATTTCCCAAAAATGACACCCCATTGCATGAGATACTTTAATTACGTGAAACCCCATGATTGCGTTCAGAATGACTTCCCAGTGCCCGAAATTGCGTGAGATACACTCATTCGCAATTACGTGAATCCCCATGATTGCGTTCAGATTGCCATTGCATTATACCCCCAAATTCCATGGTATGATAAACTCCCGAGTCTTAGCCCTCAGAAAACCCTGTGATAAGTTTGCCTTAGGGTTGCCGTAGGTTGGAAATGGCCTAAAGGAACACAACAACAGTGTAAAGCTATACTTCTCAAAGAGTGATGTGAGGGCCAGTGTTGGTCCTCAAGCTATCAGATACTGATTTGCAGTAAGTTGTCAAGAAAGTAAGATAATACAGTGATAATATAGTACAAATATGGTACCAATAGTAGCTGAAACACTCTAAAGCAGTGATTCCCAAATGATGGGGCAAGACCCCCAAGGGAGTTGCTTAAGGGGGGATTTGGAGACTCTAACCCCTCTCTTCCTCCTCTTCCCAAAGTTTTTTATGTGTAAAATTTATACATGCATGGAGTTAAATGTTAAATTTGTTTAAATAAAACTGTTCTCATTTGAACAGTGTTATTTCCTTATAAAATGTGAAATTATGTATTTACATAAATGTACAAATTAAAATACACACACTAAATAAACAAAATATTTTTATTCATTTACTATGTTGAGTGGTGGTGGGGGGATGTCTGCATGTAGAGTAAAAGGGGGGCAGTCCAAGGATAAAAAACAATTGAGTACAATGCACTCGCGCCATACGTGGGCACACTATACCCAGATTCCAGCTTACGCAGAAGCTGCAGACAAATGGCGTATGCGCTGCCCCGAGCTGCGAGCACATGCCCCATTGTTAGCAATGGGGCACAAGCATACAAAGTTTTCCCCTTATATGGGGGGATCCAGAACAGATCCCGGGTGTAAGGGAATGGCCTGCTGTACCACTGCCCTGTACCACTGCCCTGTCTGATCTTGGAAGCTAAGCAGGGTCAGCCACAGTTAATACTTGGGTGGGAGACAGCCAGTGAATTCCAGGTGACAAAACCATCTCTTGCCTCAGAAAACCCTAAGAAATTATTGGGATTGCTATAGGTCAACATATCCTGTGGAATAGCAACAGATCATTACTCATGACTGGGTCCTTACTTACTGGAAGGTGGAAAACCTGTTGTAGGAGAATTGAGGTAGACCAGACATGCACATTTATGGCCTGCCAAGCCAAAGAGCCTGGAAGCTATATATGAAAACCTGCTAGGAAGCCTCCACAGACAACTTCTGCAGGTTGGGTTTGGCTTGATGGCTTATATTGGATGCACAGGCGAGCTCATCCAATAGTTTAGAAACAGATGCAATGTTGTTGTGGGGAAATCACTTTTTCCAGCAGCAAACTCCCTCAAGGAATTCCCAGAATTCCCCCAGGCAACATTGAGAATTGCAGCCTTGAAAATCATCATGGAGAAGAGCTAAATAAATGAGAATGTAAAATGTTGGAGACCCTTGTAGGAGAACTTGAATCTATTCACTTGTGAATTAAGGCTGATGAAGTCTATATACTCTAAATCTAAATATGCTAAGAACTTGATTTGATTCAACCATATGAACAAGTTTGTCATTTTAGTAACTGATGGTCTTGACAGTTTTGTAAACTTTCCCTATCCAGTCATCCAGACATCATTCCTACTTGCTAGAGATGAGTAAGTTAAGTGGATGTTTACACCTGTTTTCACCTGAACAGTGCAATGCATGTAAGACACTTGAGTTTGTTGTTGTTGTTAACTGCCCTTGGATTGATCTTGACCCATGGTGACTCTGTGGATGAGACATCTCGAAAACTCTCTGGCCTCCACTATTCTGCTTAATTCCTGCAAACTGATACCCATGATCTCCTTATCAGAGTCCGTCCATCAAGCATGTGGCCTTCCTTTCTTCCTACTTTCCTCCACCTTTCCTAGCATTATTTTTTCCAATGAGCCTTCCCTTCTCATGATATGTCCAAACTATGACAGCTTCAATTTGGTCATCTTGGCTTCCAAGGAGATTTCCAGCTTGATCTGCTCTAGAACCTATTTGTTTGTCCTTTTGGCTATCCACGGGATCCCCAACACTTCTCCAGAACCACATCGCAAATGAATTTATTTTCTTCCTGTCTTCTGTTTTAACTGTCCAGCTCTCACATCCATGCATGGTAATATGGAATACAATGGCTTGTATGATTCTAATCATGCTCAATTGCGTGTTTTTTCATTTTAGAATCTTTTCTAGTTCTTTCATAGCTGCTCTCCCCATTCTTAATCTTCTAATTTCTTGGCTGCACTGAATTACACAGGGACATTTCTGCAGATTCCTTTTCAGCATCATTATTTTTCAGCCACACTTTCTCATCTGTAAATTGGAAATTATAGATACTTATTTGATAAAACTGTTGTCAACAAAAATAATAAGTTGAAAATATAGGCCATTAGGACCACTATGGATTTTTTATAGTTAACAAATGTTTTACTGGAATAGCAATTATTTTTTAAAATCATTAGGGTGATTTTACCATGAAAAAGGAAGTACACTACCAATATAAACTGCTACCTCAAGTGAGGAAGCTGCCACCAAACACTTTTTAATTTTTTAAAAAAGGAAACTAACTAGCGAGGAAGTGCTGTAATCATTTTCTAAAATAGGAAATGAGAGAAACCACAGGGAACAGTGTCACAGCAATGCTAGTGCCTGCTTGAAGTTCATAAGTAGAATTATTAAGAGCATAGTTTACACGGCTGAGACTGGGATTAAGTTAATCCATGGAAGACAGAGTTTACAAAAGTTACTTCTTCAATTTACAATTTCTAGACTTGTCTAATCATACCAGATGTCTAGTCCAAAAAAGTAAATTTTCAAGTGTATTGATACCATAGATTCCATTATGTTATCCAAACCCGGCCCATAGTACATCATGGCCATGTTCTGGGGGATTATGAGCCTCAACAAGTTATGTTTTCAAGTTGTGAGGACCTGCCAGTTATCTGTTATTATCCGTGATAAATGTAACACCTGTTTTCATAGTTAGCACCTCTCTGAATATTCAGCAATAAAGTCCACAACAGAACAATAGGATCCCTCGCTAATGTGCCAATGAGAATATTTATTGTAGAATTTGAAATGTTTGCTTAGGTGGTGTTTTGGTGTGAAAATGGTTACAGCAGATCCACACAAAATAAATGCTCTACATATTGTGTGCAGCTCACCCAGCCAGGTATTATGGTTTATCTGATGCTCAACAGACCAATAGTTTTTGTAGTACCAACTAAAAACAGAAGCTGTGTTGAGCCCTTGTGTTGTATTACTTTCATTTTAGTTGGCTGCAAATTGAGAGATTAGAGGCCAGGATACAGTGGGATGCTTTTGTTGATGGCATTGAATCTTTTATCGGGAAAGAGGTGATCTCACATACAGCTCCCATCCATACCCCAAACCAGCCTGAAGGCCTGGGAAAACTGATCACAGCTAGTTTGCAGGCGGAATTGCATGCTCTGGAAAGAAGAGGAAAATGCTAAATTTTGACAGCAGTTTGAGTCATGGTCAGGTGGTGGGCTTATGTACTAAAGATCACTCTTCGGATGACTACTTAGAAGATTATTAGTGGCCTTAGGTACTGGTCTGTCAGAGCGTCCCATCTGAAATACTTTTTGAGCAGAAATTCTGAGAGACGAACAATAAAATAATTGACTTCAAGGAAAAGTAAAACAAAGGCCATCCAATATCAAGTCTAGGTTCATGTAAATTTCAATTGGAAGAGAAGAAATGATTTCTCATTTGTTTTCTTGGAAAATGATGGTGAATTAAATGGAATTCCATCCTCTACTTGTTCTAATAGTTGCTGAAAAGTTTCTTATTATATAATTTCATGCCTTGCCTTTCCAAGTTAAATGTCTATGGCATTTAACAATATGTGATTTATGATTTCAGTCTAAAGACTGATATCAAGAATACAAAACCCACTGGCAAAACATTTTATAAAATGGAAACAAGAGCACATAAAACCAAAAAGCAAATTAAGCATTGCAATGGTCTAAAAACTTTTTTTTTAAAAAAGGCAATATCCCAAACAAAGTCAAAATTGGTTTAAATGTCCTGAGAGTTGATGAAAAAGTTACTTTTTTGTCTAATAACATGAACAGTTTACTTTTTTAGAAGGCAACTTGCAGGATTCCCCAGCTAGCATGACTCCTGGCTGGGCATGATAATTAGAACTATATTTTCTTATTTCTCTACCAAATGTGCCTCAGAAGGTGGTAGAAGATAGAAAAAGTCCACTCATGCACTTCTTAAATGCCATTTACAGTATTGAAAGATGTGAGAAAATGCACATATTGCATATATGAATGTGTTTATGCCTCCTGTGCAGGAAAATATTTATAATTGGCTTTGCTTTATCTAAGCATTGTGTATCAGATTGTTATTTTTAAGTGTCCTTCTCTGCCAGGATGTTTGCAGATATGACAATGAAACTGCCTCAGTGAATGATGCAGATGCAGAATTTCAAAAACAGAGATGTACGGAGAAATGAACTTTGTCTTCCTATCCCCTTGTAATGTAGTAATATATATTAACTATGCTTTTAAAAGCATTACAGCTTGATTTACCTCAGTAGGCTTAGTCTGAACAAATCCATTAGTTAAATGTTGTTGCTGTTTGCCTTCAAGTCCCATTGGCTCAGTTCCTTCATGACTGTTAATGGTTGCATCATTATCACAGCTTTGTCTGTCAGTATTCTTCCATGTAAAGTTAGGCTAGGCCCTTTATGGTTTTTATTCCTTTGCTTTCTCTCTGGTTTTTTGTTTTGTTTTGTTTTGTTCTTTAGTCCTTTCTTTCTCTGTTACTGGATTTGTTTTATCTGTGCATCACAACAGTACCAGCCAATTTCCTCCCTAATTTTTTTGCAATATAAATTAATATCTCTTATTCAATACCACTTTGGATGCTGAACTGTGTGTGAAGAGAGGAGGCAAGAGTGACGCGTATTTGTTGTATTTGTGCTTGCTTTATGGGAGTGGTGTGTGTGTGTGTATATATATATATATATATATATCAAGCTCTTCAGACTCCCCAAGTCATCTTTTTTCTGTCCAAGAAATCTCTTGAATGCCTCCAGCAGATGCCATTTACTCTTTGAACAAATGAATTCCCTCCCTCTGTTAAACATAAAAATACTCATGTTTCAAAAGTGGAAGAGGATTCACAGCCACTCTTGATTTTGTCTTTTTCTCTTTTGGGACATTCTTGTACAGGCCCCAGAAAGTACTCAGAGCAGAAGATTGGCTCCCAGATGTGCCCAAGCTTCCCATCCTTATAAGAAAAAGAGTTAGCATTTCCATCATATATGCAGATTATCTCTCCTAGATATTTTGAAGCAATAGGCAACCTGTTCCTCTTCAGTCCCTTTGAACTGAAGCTGCCATCTTTCCTGCTTGTTGGCCATACTGACTGAGACTTATGGGAGGTATAATTCAGAATATCTGTAGGGCATCAGTTTGTCTGCCTCACCTAAATACCCTAAAGGCACCAAAACCTGTCTGATCTTGGAAGCTCAGCAGTGTCAGCCCTGGTTATACCAGGTGCTCTAAGTTATATTTTAGAAGAAGTAACTAGAAAAAAGCCCTCTGAGTATTCCTTGCCTGTGAAAACCCTATGAAATTCATGAGATCACCATAAGTGACAGGAGACTTGAAAGCACATTGAAACAAAAGCACAGGTTCTGCTGAAGAATTCAGCAGTGAGGAAGACAAAGCACAGCAATGATTGCACTACTAAAATGAATGGAAGTTTTGACAGCGTCTTTGCATGGAATGAATTTACACAAGTGATAACTAATAACGGCAATGCTGTGTTCTAGATTTATTTTCCGTTATCCATGGTTTAAAGTGACATTAAATGTGGAAAACTCTGGTGGGCCCTAGCAGGTGAAGAGGGTGCTTCTGTTTGTCGGCCTCCCAACTAGGCCTGTGATCACTAGACAGTCTTAAACAGAGGTCTTGTTCATTGTTTGCTATATGTTGGGAGAAGTATATGTGTGAAGTTTTGTTGCATAGCCCCATCAACAAGGGCTAGACAGTTGTGGCAGGTTTGGGGAAAATCTTTCTGCTCCTGGGATTCTGGGAGTTGTTATTAAGAAAACTAGATCATTCCTCTTTGAAAGAGAAAGAACAATTGTTCAGAATAAGAATTAGAATAGTGTGATTTTCTCCATCACCCACATTTTTTCTCCTAAGAGAATAATATTATGAGTGCTGAGGAGGCTTTTTGGGTAGTGTGAACTGGCTCTTGAATCATGGGATGGTCACCAGTTGTTAATAAGGAAACAGAGTACTGTATACTTGTCCCCCATATTCGCTAGGGATAGGGGCACAAGACCCCCATAAATGTAGAAAAACCACAAATAATAAAAACACCATGTTTTTACACGAAAGGACACCTCTCTAGGAATCTCTAGGTCCTCCATTGCAACTCTGTGGTCAACATCTGCCAGACATTGACCATAGAGTTGCGCTGGAGGAGCTACAAATACCTAGTAGAGTATTCTATCTAGAAATCTCTAGGTCTTTCAGTACAACTTTTAGTTAAAGTTGACCATAGAGTTGCACTGGAGGACCTAAGTATTCCTAGAGAGAACATATCAATCAATCAAAACAAATAATCAAATCTGCAAATATTGAAGCCGCAAATATGGAGGGATGAGTGTATTTTCTTTAGGGGTGGATTATATCAAGATTGCTGAGAACTTGAAAAGGGTGTTGTTTTTTGAGAGTACAGCTCCCAGAATCCCAGTGGATCTGGGGAGCTGTGGTTCGTTTGTTTGTTAGTTGTTGTTGTTGTTGTTTTAAAAAACTTTCCAAGCTAGCAGACATTAGTTCCTACTCCTGAGCAGCTTTGGCAACCTGTTGCAAAGAAGTTGCCTTAGTACTTTGCTGAGAAAGAAGGACATATGCATAATGGACTAGTTTCCAGATCAGAGGAAGTCTGCTTTGGTCAGATCTCGCCTGGAATACTGTGTCCATTTCTGGGCGTCACAGTTCAAGAATGATATCAACAAGTTGGAACACGTCCAGAAAAGGATGACCAGGATAATCTGAAAACCAAGCCTTATGAGGAATGACTAGAGAGTTTGGTATGTTTAGCTTGCAGCAGAGAAAACAGAGGTGATATGACAACCATTTTTGAATATATAAAGGAGTGTCCTGTAGAAGATGGAACAAGGTTGTTTCCATCTGGCCTAGGAGGGAGTGAAAGGGTAGGCCTAGCAACACCATTGGGCCTGGCCTCAAGTTGAAGAGCCCTCCCTCCATGGGAAGACCATCTGGTGTAGGAGGGAGTGAATCTGCCATCTGCCTTGGTCCAGGCCTCAGAGGGAGAGAAGAACTGCTGGACCTGATCCCCTTCCCCACCACCATTCCCTTCTCCTTTTGTGTTGTGTCTTTTTAGATTGTAAGCTTGAGGGCAGGGCACTGTCTAATTAAAAATAATAATTGTAAGCCGCTCTGATAGCCTTTAGGGCTGAAGAGCAGGGTAATAATAATAATAATAATTTATACCCTGCTCTTCAGCCCTAAAGGCTACCAAAAGACAAAAGACAAGAAACTCCAGCTAAACTTTAGGAAAAAACTTTTTTTTACTGAAAAGAGCTGTTTGGCAGTGGAATTAATTGCCTCAGAGGATGGTGGACGTTGTCTCTGCAGGGTTTTCAAGATAGATTGGATGGGCATCTTTCAGATGTGCAATAATTCCTGAGTGACAAGGGTTGGACAAGATAGCATTTGTGGGCCCTTCCCACTCTGCGACTCTATTACCTCTTGTTATTGCTGCCTGAACTGTATCTATGATAGTCATAATTATCTCTTGGAGCTGCTTCTTCCATGAGATTTTGTACTTGGATTCCGATATTGAAACATAAAGTACATATAACATTAATCTGCATGCATCTATGAGGATAACTGTATATGGAATATAGGACGATTGAGCCGTCTATGCCACTTTTTTCTGTTCCACGGTTAGGGAGCCTTAGACTCTCCAGATGTTTTGGATTACAACTCTCACAGCCCCTTACTCTGCTGGCAGTAACTTTTGGGAACTGAAGTCCAAAATATCTAGAGGGCCACTGTTTCCCTGCCTCTGGTTTTAACTCTTATCTAAGAGAAAAAATTTGAAGTTTCACACAGAGATCTTTGCTAGCTCCAAAACATGACAGCCAAACCATTGAACTAAATTCCATCTTCTGCAATTAAATTAGACGCTCTGTTAGTAAGGTGTGCCCCTTCCCTCCTGTATTGGTCTTGATATTTTCTCTGAAATACATACAAGGAACCAGTCTCCCCCCCCCCCCCCCCCGGTATGTAGATTTGGAATCTCCAGTGATAGTTAATACATGAGCATTTGTCATCTCTTGGTTGGGTTGGGTTATTTCATATTAGGATAGTGGGTTCTAATTGCAGACCTGCACTTAAAAAGCAGCCAAAGTAGTGACAAGGCTGGCAGTTTAGCAGAAACACTGGTGAAGATACAGTGGAGGAAAGGGAAGAGAAAGGCAGTAAGGCTGCATCTACACTGCAGAAATAATCTGGTTTGACACCGCTTTAACTGCTATGGCTTAATGCTATGGAATTCTGAGAACTGGAGTTTGTTGCTGCACCAAATTGATTATTTCTGCAGTGTGGATTCCTCATACCATGGAGGAGATGGAGTGAAGGGGTATAAATTAAGGACAAGGAAAGGATATAGCACTGGAATGTTTGTGCAAACTGTGCAAAGTCTAGTATGCCATTTGCCCAAGATAGTATTAAGTTGAATGTGGGATATTTCTTTTTCTTTTTTGAGACTAGCACACATCTGCTACTTTTTTATATAAAATTTGTAAAAGGCAAAATAGATCAGGGAAATGTAGCGGTTTAAGAGAGTCATGTCTCATGAAAAGAAGGGGGGGGAACCTAGAAATATAAGTATTTAAATGTAAAACCCAAAGTGATCCAGATTTTAGAATTTTGGTTTGTGTAGCTCTGCTAATAACATGCTTATAAAATCAAAACATGACAAGGCACTTCTGTAAACAGAAGAAAGAATCAATTTTTTTGTGGATCTGGGTCACTGCAGTGTCAGAATGATAAGCTGTGAACATCTTTGATTAGAATCATATTCAACGAAGTGAAAGTAAATGGTATTTTAACTCTGAAAGAGTTACTTGTAACCACGTTCTTGGTGAATATTTGTTGCTAATGTACAAGAATGTGAGAATTCTTTTCTCTTAACTGAGGGTTTAATACTCTAAAAATTATTGACTTTAAACATTGTTGCTTTAAAATGTTATTGGATGTTTTTGTGCCTTTTGATAAAAAAAGCAACATAGAAATAAATACATTTTAAGCCTTCTTTTAAAAAAATGGAAAAATTCCATTCTCTTCTGCTGTCCTCTAATGCCAAAGGTTTACAAAAAGGTTACATACATTTATTGTGTTTTTAAAAAGTGATAAATAAGACCTTTCTATCAATCCAAGTGATGTTAAATTGTTTAAGGTGTCATTGGCCTGTGTTTCTTAGTGCTGTTTAAACTAGTCTAGACGTCTGCATTAAACAAAGCAAGGTTTTGTTTTGTGTTTCCTCATTTACCAAGGTCAGTTCCCTGATTCTGCAGAAAATCTTTGCTTAGTTGAGTTGTGTACTACCATCCTTGACAATGCTGAAATATCAGTTTTCGAGTGTTTACATTTATAATGTAAAAGGAAAGAAAAAGGAAACAAAAAGGGGGAAGGACTTTGTAGAATATGATCATGGCCTATGCATATACAGGGATATCTCTGTTAAAAAGCCTCAGACAAGGACATTCCTTTTTACAAAGTCTTTTTATGCTTATCCAGCTGTCTCTTTCCTTCTGGCCCTATATCTACCTGGAAGTTTTTAGCACAGCAATATTGAGAGGAGGATGAAGGAGGGCTGGACAAACAGACTTTCAGTGTCATGTTGCTGTCATGTTTCTGCAGTAAGAAATACAGTAAAGCTTGAGCTGAGACAGAATGGGATTCTTCTCTAGCCAATCCTACTGGAGCTGTGTGCCCTTGGCTACAACAAGCAAGATCATAGAATCATAGAGTTGGAAGAGACCACAAAGGGCCATCCAGTCCAACCCCTGCCATGCAGGAACTCCAAATCAAAGCATCCCTGACAGATGGCCATCCAGCCTCTGCTTAAAGACCTTCAAGGACGGAGACTCCACTATCCTCCGAGGGAGTGTGTTCCACTGTCGAACAGCCCTTACTGTCAGGAAGTTCCTCCTAATGTTGAGGTGGAATCTCTTTTCCTGGAGCTTGCATCCATTGTTCCGGGTCCTGTTCTCTGGAGCAGCAGAAAACAAGTTTGCTCCCTCCTCAATGTGGCATCCCTTCAAATATTTAAACATTTGGTGATTTCCCCATTTTTCCATTTCTTATACATGTTCCGTTTAAAACTTAGCTCAGTTGAAAGTTCCTTAGTCATCCATCCTGGCTTCTTGACACATCTTCTATTTTTCTTCCTCATTGGAACTGTTTGAAATTGCGCCTTCAGTATCTCCTTTTTGAGGAACTCCCATCCGTCTTGAATTCCCTTCTCTTTTAGGATTCCTGATCATGTGATCACCCCCAGTATTTCTCTAAGTTTATTGAAATCAGCTTTCCTAAAGTCTAGAGTGCACGTCTGACTATACCTGGCTTCTCCTTTCCACTGTATAACAAACTCCAGGAGAACATGGTCACTCCCACCTAAGGATCCCACCACTTGCACCCCATTGCCTATTGGTTAAAATAAGATCTAAAATAGCTGATCCCCTTGTTGCCTTTTCTACCTTTTGGACAATGAAACTGTCTTCGAAGCAAGTAAGGAATTTGCTAGACCTTGGCAATTTGGCTGAGTTTGACTTCCAGCAAATATCCGGATAGTTAAAGTCCCCCATCACTACTACATCTCTCCTTTCTGAGTGTGTGATCATCTTTTCTAGAAAAGCATCATCCAATTCCTCTGTCTGACTTGGGGGTCTGTAGTAGACACCCACAGTAACATCCTTGGTGTTTCCTTCCCCTTTAATTTTTATCCAGATGCTCTCCACTTGGCCTCCAGTACTGATGTCCTGGATTTCTTCACTGGTGTAAATGTCCCTGACATATAATGCTATTCCTCCTCCTTTCCTATTTGGCCTGTTTCTCTCCTGTTTCTCATCCCACCAGGTTTCAGTGATGCCTATTATATCATATTTTCTGTGCTGCGCTAGGAGTTCATCCTGTTTATTTCCCATACTCTGTGCATTAGTGTAGAGACATCAAAGTCCATGGGTCCCTTTTACTTGCTGCCTGTGCAAATTTTTTTGCTTCCCACTGTTGGGTTCTTGCACTATTTGCCTTTTTCCCTCTATGTCAATTTGACTATTTTCTCCAGCCCTTTTGCCTTCTAGAATACTGTCTGCCTCCCCCACATAATTCAGTTGAAAGCCCTCCTGATCAAATTTTTGAGACTATTGGCAGAAACATTTTTGCCAACTCGCGTGAGATGCAACCCATCCCTTGCCAGAAGTCCCCCCTCATGGAACCACAGCCCATGATCCAAGAATCCAAACCGTTCTTGGTGGCACCATCTACGGAGCCAATTGTTGACATCTGCTATTTTCTTCTCCCTTCTTGGACCATGCCCTTCAACTGGGAGAAGAGATGAGATGACAACCTGTATTATGTATGTATGTATATATATATATATATATATGCCATTGGTGTGTGAGAATGTCAATTCAAATGCAAAATCCTTTGTGTATGGAAATGAAGTAGAAAGTCCAATTTTAACAG
The DNA here is from genome assembly GCA_034509955.1 of Urosaurus nigricauda. Taxonomy (NCBI): domain Eukaryota; kingdom Metazoa; phylum Chordata; class Lepidosauria; order Squamata; family Phrynosomatidae; genus Urosaurus; species Urosaurus nigricauda. The sequence goes on along the minus strand of JAOEGL010000001.1, from coordinate 348,928,891 downwards.
TGGTTGTTAGTGAACAAAGATATTGTGAACTGTCCATTGTGTATGGGAATGAAGTGGCAAGACCAGTTTGGCTTTGGAAACTAGCCTGTAGCTAGAGGAGTGTAGGACGCCACACCTGAGGATCGGGTCGGATAGTGTTGAAATTTGTTTAGTGAGTTAGGAAGCCACTAAGCATAGGCTGTTCAACAAACTCTTGATGTGCCTTGAGGATAATTCACAATTTCAAAAGGCAGGGGAAGGAACAAGGCAGTTGCTGATCCTGGACTTGATCCTAACCAACAGGGAGGAGTTGACCACTGTAGTAAAAGTATAAGTTGAGTCTCCATTAACCAAGATGCTGGGGGGGGGGGCAAACATATAGGTCTATTCTTTTTTAACATGCTGGGGGTACCTGGAGAGGCAGTTTGGTCCCATCTTTTCTTTCTGTTTTCTGTTCACACATGCTCATTAAAGGTTGGTGCTTTTCATCTTTGCATTCTGGAAGTCACTGCTGGAGAAGCCAGAACTCTAGTTCTACAGAAGGTTTGCAGAGGGATTCCAGTTCATTTCCTTTAAGAAGGAGAAGGAGGAGTCTCTTATCCATGTGCTTGGGTGAGATCTAATCTAAACTTAGACTTGAGCCATTGCATTCTGAGAGTCACTGCTGGGAGAAGCCAGAACTCTAAGTCTCCAGAAGGCTTGCAGAGTTTTCTTATCTAGTCAAGGAGGCTTTTTGGAGAATAGAAGAGTAGCTGGCCTGAAACATCAGAGGAAGTGAGTCAGAGACTTGCCTCTGGAAGGAGCTAGTAGGCAGGTGCTCTCTACATAACTATAGGCCCCGTGACTTGAACTCAGTGACAGCTTGGGGACAAAGGCCATGTTTAGCAGAAGAAGCCCACAGTCTTGTTTCAGTGTCTCCTTAAGACTTCTCAGTATGGACACTGAAGGCCCTGCAGCAGTCACCTGCAACACTTGTGGGATGTTTGTCTTCTTGCCTACAGATGTGGGGAACTACACCTGCATCAAGTGCAAGTTGGTAGCCCTCTTAGAAGAGAAAGTACAGCAGCTGGAGGCCCAGGTATCTGCACTTCAGCATCTTAGGGAGCAGGAGATTCTCATGAACAGAACAAACTGGAATGTCTTGGGTGGGAAACACACAGAGGAAGTTGCTGGGGTGGAGGAGGTCACTCCACATACAACAGAGGTAGATGCTTGGAGGAAGGTCACACACAGAAATAAAGAAACCAGGGAACGTTCTGTGAGCGGCTTGCAGTTACAGAATTGATTTGAATCTCTGTCTGTTATCAAGGATGATGAGGAAGAGTGGCAGGGACAGACATCAGGGACAGAGCAGGGGAGCTTGAGAGAACAGGGAACAGGGAACAGCCGCTGCTAAGCCTCAGAGGAGGCGAGTGGTGGTTGTGGGGGACTCCTTGCTGAGGGGTACCGAAGCAGTGGTTTGTGGGCCTGACAAGATGTCTCAGGAGGTGTGCTGTCTCCCTGGGGCAAAGAGGCTGACAAGACTGGTCAAGCCTACTGATCAACACACCTTTCTTTTGATTCATGTGGGAACCAATGATACTGCAAGGCACAGCCTTCAGAATATCATAAGGGATTATGATTGCGGGTTTGATATTTGCGACTTTGATTATTCTTGGATTTGATTAACCTGTTCTTTCTAGGAATATCTAGGTCCTCCAGTGCAATTCTATGGTTAACTTTAACTAAAAGTTGCACTGATATACCTAGAGATTCCTAGAGAGGATACTCTATTAGGCATTTGTAGCTCCTCCAGCGCAGTTCTACGGTCAGTGCCTGTTGGATGTTGACCACAGAGTTGTCCTGGAGGACCTAGAGATTCCTAGAGAGGTGTCCTCTCAGGTTGAAACATGATGTTTTTGTTAATTGCGGTTTTTCTGTATTCACAGGGGTCTTGTTTCCATAACCCTAGCGAATATGGAGGGACAAGTGTGTGTGTGTGTGTGTGTGTGTATATATGTCTGTCCCTGGTTTCCACTCCACTATATGCATCTAAGGAAGTAGACCGAAGTCTATGAAAGCTCATATGGTGGTTTGCTGAGCAGACTAGTGCATCAGTTGGCAGGCTGATCAACCAATTCACAAGATCCTGTCCCTATGCTGAGCCAAAGTTGCATTAGAGCTGTTGCAAATAAAGTTGTGCCCTTAAGAGCACACAGGATCCAGCCTTTAAGTTCCAAGCTATGGTAACTTTTGTAGACAACTCTACCAATATGAAAAATTTATGTAATACAAAATTAATATAATTTAATACATCCAGCCGAGTAATCATTTATGTGAATGGCTGATGTGTTACGGTAGTCTGTCTCAACCTGTCTCAACCATATGTGCTGGGCTGTAATCATCACCTTCAGGCATGATTTCTCAGGTGTTATTTCACTTTTTCATTTTGTTAAGTTGATTTGGGATTTAAAGCATATCACAGTGAAGGAGACTATTAAGCAACACTGATTTCAGCCTTATGGTTGGATGAAGGGAACGTAGTCTAAAACATCTGGTGGGCATCAGGAAGGAAAAGGCTGCCTTTTGAGTATGAGCAGCTGTCATTTTCATTTTATAAGCCACACTGGCTGGGAATGGTGGAAGCTGTGATCAACACATCTCCAGAAAGCTGTGTTAATACACTTCCCACAAGTCTGGTGAAGTAAATGGAGTTCACTGCTAGTTAGTGTGGGTAGTAAGATCAACTTGGAAAGCACAGCTGTCATTGCAGGAAAATAGCAATGCTAGCCCTAAGCCTCCCCAGGCACAGTATATTTTTGTGTCATCTGTATTATGGTTGCAGAACTGGGAAAAGCAACTTGTTGGGACTACAACATCCAGAATCCCCAGCCAGCATGGCTAGTCTGGTGGGGGGGGGGGTTCCTGGAAGTTATGCTTTAAAACCAAAACTTTCTCATACTCTCTGGTTGGATGGTACAACTTTTGGATGAAATGATGTCCAGTTATGATTTGCAGAGAAAGATAAGATTAAAAACCTCTTGATCCTGAAAAATTCCAGACTCCTTCATTTTCCGGCTTTCCAGATTTGATACTAATACTAAGGAAAGGTAAAATAATCTCAGGTTGCTAAAGGACTTTAGTGATGAGTCATAGGAGGGTTGTTTTTGACTGCTAGCATGCAGCAAAATAAATAAATCAGAATCTTTTTATATATTGCAGAAAAGCGGCATAACATAATAATGTGTATTACATTATTTTTGCATGGTTTGGGATTGTCTCTTAACATATAAATCCAGATCTCCAGATATGATCTAGATATTATTAAAAAATAAAGGTAACTAATTATAGTTACAAAAATATATAGAGGTTGAGGCAGGCAGCTCTTCACCAATGTCCTCGATTCAGTCTTATCACGAAGTAGAACAATCCTCTGCCGCAGTGTTCATGTATTTTCATCAGAATAAGGAAAGTGTGCGTTAGTAACTATATTTAGACATTAGATCAGCTGATATCAGTAAGGCTTATTTCTAAGCATATTTCTAAGCAGATGCATTTAGGAATGACATAAAATAAAAATGACTGCTTCTCCGGTTTGAGCAAACTTTTTATTTGGAACTAACAACATGCACGTGTGAAATAAAATAACCAGGTCAGGTAAGCCTTGGATAGGTAAACAAAATCCTATTTCATCAGCATGTTGCTGATGAAAGTGCTTCAATACAGATGACACCCTGCTCTATTATTACTCTATTATTACTTCCTACTTAATTCCAAGGAAGCTGTTTTGCCCTAAACCAGTGCCTCATGCCTGTAATGGACTGGATAAAGGCAAACAGATTGAAGCTTAGTCCAGTTGAAAGGCAATCACTTGAAAGGATATCAGGGATTAAGGAGTCAGCCTGTGGAAGGGATATACCTCTTTTGAAGATGCAGGTTCACAGCTTGGGTGTGCTTCTGGATTGAGCCCTGAACCTGGAAGCTCAGCTTTCAACAGTGGGCAAAAGAGTTCAGGATTGTGGGCTGGCTTCATTTGTTCGTATTGATGCTGGATCCGCCCATGATGACACATCCATTTGATACATCCTGTTTGGATTACTAGAACATTCTCTGTGTAGGGCTGCCTTTGAAGAGCGTTCATACATTTCAACTGGTCCAAACAGTCCAAAGAAAGACTGTTAATCCAGACTGTCTATGTGGGTCACACAGTTCCCATGTAATAACAGCTCCACTGGTTTCTGGCCTGTTTTCAGATGTATTTCAGAGTGCAGGGTATGACCTATAAAGTTCTATACACCTCAGTGCAGTTATCTGAATTAATGTATCCTCCCATATGGACCTACCTCTGTTTTGAGATCTTCTGAGCAGGTCCTTCTCTCTGTCCCATCACCTTCACAGGTACATCTGGTGTGGAAACTTGGTGGAGGGCCCCCTTGGTGGCTGCTTCCCAGGCTCTGATTTTTTTTCTTAGAAAAGTTAGATAGATACCATTCTTTTGTAGGCAGGTGAAGGCCTTTTTACTTCTAGAGGCCTCAGATGGCTGATTGTTCAGGAAGAGAAAGGCTTTTCAAAATTCACCTTACTGTTTATTTGTTCTTTTCTTTTTCGTGGTAATCTTTATTGTTAGTTTAATTGTATTTTTAATTTTTATATAAGTGTCAAAGCTGCATCTATTTTAACCTTTATTAGCACCTAAAATTTTAAACTAGGCAAAATCTGAGATGATGATGATGATGATGATGATGATGATGCCACCACCAGGTTGCATCTGCATTGCAGAAATATTGCAGTTTGATACCAATTTAAGTGTTACGGCTCAGTGATATGGAATTCTGGGATTTGTAGTTTATTGTGGCACCAGAGAACTCTGACAGAGATGAAATATTTTATAAAACTGCAAATCCCAGATTTTCATAGCATCCCAGAATTTATAGCATTAAGCCATGGCAATTAAAGTGGTATCAAGCTGCATTATTTCTGCAGTACAGATGCAACCCAAATATGGACTTGGAGTGGATGGATGAATATGTATGGAAGCAAGAAGTAGCAGTTTGTTTTGGTTAACCATAAGAATAGTTTGTACTTTCACAGTATTAACACGCTTGTGTAGATCCAGTGGTCACAATATCACTTAAATCTATTATGGTTCCTTATATAAATATGCTTGTGTTTGTGTCTGGTGGTATCACAACCGAATGAAGAGTTACTACATTTGTGCAACTCACCTAAGGTGAGATTTCAAGTCAACATGCATGAATAAGAAATTTTACCCAAATCTGCTGCGGTTTCCATGATTATGGTTCTACCTGAATTTAGTTTAGTAAAATATGCTTGTCCTAGCAGAGATGTTTTACAGTGGAGCTGTAGCATCCCAGCTTTTACATTTTACATTATGTTCGTCCTACAGTCAAGTTTAGATTTTGTGTATGTACTCCAATAAAGCTTGTGTATATATTGCAGAATTTCCCCACAAGCATTTTCCTTGCCCATTTTATTTCAAAACTGCTTCTCAGATTCTACCCCTACTTTATCATGGTTTATTTTTGGTCCTTGCACCCATTCCAAATATATGAATGTTGAGCCCATTCAGACATTTGTCTGAACGTTGAGTCCATGGCATATCACTTGGGCTTAGTTTCCAAAGTCCTGTTCTGTTGTGACAGGGCAGGATATTTCCTTCCTAGGAATACAGGAATATCAGACCTATTTTGATTTTTTTTTCCTGCTTTATAATTTCAAGGACCATATATGGCCAAACCAGTCACAACATTAGATGCATCTTTCCATTTAGTGCAAGTGCTTTCAGAATATGACTATAGGCATAACTCCGTGAATGAACTAGATGTGTTCATGGTATTCTTTAACAGAAAATTTGGTGTCAGAGACAGAAATAGCTAGGTTTAGGTTCCATCACCAAAACAAAAAGAAGGAAAAAAAAGTTCAACATGTTTCAGCAAGCGTTTTATCCAAGAGGAACCATTGGAAATGAAACAACTAGATAATCCTTGTATAAGTAAACAAAAACATTTTGTGCCTTCTGGAGACCACTTGAACATTACTTCCAAAATGCATCCAGAGTTATTTTTCAAACTTATAGTTTACTTATTTCAGTCCAGGCAGAATTTCATAAAGCTCTATTGTATAATGGCTTCTTGGTCATTGATTTTTTTAAACTAAAAGAGAACCAAAGCTTTTATTTTCCTTGTACAGAAGGTGATGCCTTTTTCTAATCGTTTGTGGTTGTTCGCTACTATACATTTTCCAGTTCAGCTGTGTGTTCCTTGATATCAATGGAATCATTTACATACCAATATTATTGATATTTGAGCCTCCAGTCTTTTTGCCAAGTTCTTAAGCTATTTTTAAATTAGCATCAGCATTTTAGAGTAGTGCCCCAGATTTATCTCTCTTAATGCCTTACTGGCAGCAATGAGTGTTATTTGAAGTATCTTGGAAAAAAATTAATAAAAAAATTAATAAAGCTAGAAGATAAGAGGAGACATTTGCAGAAGAGAATCGCTTGATTTCTTGCAGAATAATTAAGGCTGAAAGAAAGTATCTTTTTTCCACTAAACTGAACAAATGCAATTAGTTAGAACTTAATATATGCCTCCTATTACACAATAATGCTGGTGTTTTGTTTTTTTAAAAGTCCTGACATTCAGTGCTTAATTATGATGATGGTTGTGTATTAGTAACCCTATTTAAAAATTCCCCTCTTATTTTAGCTTTTGTAATGGTTCTCTTGAGATGATGAATAATGTTTTCCTCAAAATTTTAATAAGTGGAGAAGATAATTAAAAATGGTCCTTTGAGGGCACCCTTTCTCAGACCACCATCATAATCTAGCTTTATTGTTGTAACTGTTTTTAATGAACTGTTCTCAAGCCTCTCTCAGTGAAGCTTCCTTAGGCAAGAAAATATTTGTTTAAACTTGTGTGCTTTCCTGGAGTGAGGGAGAAGTAAACTTCATTTCATTCAAATACTTCATTCCATTCCATTCAATACTTGATTGCTCACTTTTGAACCAATATGTTGAACAAAATACAAATGTACTTCAGAATTCACACTTCTCTGAATTTTGTGGTCTCGTTCTCCAGTTTGAAAAGAGGAAAACAAACAAACAACAACCCACATTAGCAAAAAGGGTAGAGTGCAGTGGGCCCTAAGTTCCATTAAATGCAGTGGTGTAGTAAAATATGTTTAAAATGGCAAAATCAAGGTCTGCTTTTTGGAATTTATATTTTTTTTAAAAAACTTCAAATGGCGGATGCTTGAATCTGTGGATAAAGAATCTGTGGATATGGAGGGCTGATTCTACTGGCAGAAAAATTTGGAGGTTACTGAAAGTAAAGCATACTATTGCAAAAACATATATATTTGACAAAACTGCGTACACAAATACATATATTGGGAGAAATGCATACAACCTTTTATAAATGAAGTTTTTTTAAAAAATGTGATTTAACGGTTAGGTCTGAAAGTCATATGTCACCTCATATGGCTTATATGAAGGAATTTGTTTGGAGTGGGGGCTTTTTGTCTTTCTTCAGTGACTTCTCTATTTATTTATTCTCTACTGGTTTCTATTGCATATTAGTCTATGATGTGCAATCTTGTATAACATTATTTGGAGTGAGCTGCAATGAACCCTTTTGCAATCTTGCTCTCACAGTGCTATGCATTTGAATAATAAAGTGAAAAGTTTTCCATAAACTTATAACTCATTTCTTTCATTCCTGACTTCCTCTCTGTCTCCATTCTTCCCATTCTACTTTATCATTCCCCTTTAAATCCCCACCCAAGACTATACATACAATAACTGGCTTGTTATACACCTGATCATGATTGAATTTAGGATCCTGAATTTGCCTTTGATTTCATCATATTTTATTCAGTCTTGTGAGCTGACTTGACTTCCAGTTTTTGTAGAAAGATGAGATAGAAAGACAGTAAAAAACCAAGCAAGCCTACAGTCTTACCCAAAGATAGATTGGGTGGGGGAGAATGTTTGGGCCTGTATGAGGGAAGACATGATAGAGAAGGAAGTTCCAGAAATATAATGGAGTCAGTGGTCAACCACTGATAAGGCTTTGTCTCTGTGCCTCTAGTTTGTTTGAATCTCTAAGTCCCAAGGCCTAGGCAAGTACATATTTTATTGGTACAAATGGTCTATCCTGTAAATCAGGATTAGGCAAAATGTTTGCTCCATCTGATCTCTAAGTCTGTTTTTGCAGATCCCAAAGGTTCTGCATCCAAAATTTGGGAACAAAACCGTTTTTTCCCTCCCAAATGGTTAATACCTCCTCCCAAGCCACTGAAAGCCATGTTCTTGGCCTTTTCCCCCTATGTTTTTATCCCCTCGCCTTTTAAAAACTTGTGCAGGCTTCTACAGAACAGGTATTTTAAAAAACAAACAAACACAAAGTTCAATTGCTCTTTCAAAAGTCCTTTATAGGCCAGTGCTGTGGCGTGGTTTTAGCATTGGACTATGACTCTGGAGACCACGGTTTGATTTCTTGCTCAGCCATGGAAACCTCCTGGGTGACTTTGGGCGAGTCAAACACTCTTAGTCCCAGAAAACCTTGTGATAGACTTGCTTTAGGGTTTTCAAAGGTTGGAAATGACTTGGGCACACAACAAAAACAACAAACGGGCCTAAAATGGGTGAGAAAGGTTTCAAAACATCTGGAAATATAGCAAGATAGATAGTCGATTTCTCTTTCTTGAATCTTTGGATACTCTCCTGGCCATTTTGGATCAATCAATCAGTCAGTCAGCCAGTCAGTAAAATAAAACTGAAAAAATCCAACCATTGTTGGAAAAATCCATGATCAGGGCAGTGGGAGTGTTTGGATTTTTAAGGGCCTATAGGGAGCAAATGCAGTCCACTAACCTTGGGCAGTTGCCCATGCCTGATGTAATGCCCCCATTATCCTTTAGTCAACACTAGCATGTCTCATTTTAATTAATTACATCCCCTGCTGCACTTCTGTTCTGCTTTAAATTCCCTCCTCCACCTTTTCTTAGTTTTTTAAAAAGACATAGAGGCATTGTTATGGTCTTTAATATGTAACATATACCTACTGTCTTATTAATGGCTAATGGCCTGTATATAACAGTGTCATTATGGTAGCACAAGATCAGTTGTGTTAGTGGATACCAGAATTATTGCAACATGTATCTAGTGCACTTTCCATCATGCAGTCACTGGTGATCAATAGATGGCATGCTTGTAGTTTTTCATGCATGGTGTAGTTCAGTGCAACTGTACTAGTATGGATTTCCACTTCACTAGTGTCATGTTGGACTGAAATCTAGGACAACATTTTTAAATTTAAGTGTATTGGTAGACAATCCAAAATCCATTCGGTGCTTACAGTGCTCCAAACAAAAAACAATGATAGTAATAATAATAAATATTTATATTCCGCCCCTCTGAGCAATCGGGGCAATGATCAATGACTTGCATATCTACTTTTAAATGTTTTCATGTGAAAATACAAATATATTTTCCTAAATATCTTTTTAAAAATCTATATGTATGTGTATCTATGTACGTGTGTATGTATTATTGTGACTAATTGCTCACATTGAAACAATTTGTATTTTATATGTTTATGTAAACATTTTATAAAGTGTTTAAATATGTGGTCATATACAAATATATGTAGTGTATGTTGTGTATTTATATATAAGAATATATTTTACCTAAAAGTTTATATTATCTGTTCCTTTTTAGGGGCCTGGAGGATGCCATGGCTATTACCATGTTTGAATTTAAAGACTTTGGGCTTTTTATGAAAATAGGATGACCATCCAGAAAGAATTTAGTTCTGTGGTTCAAGCAGCTCTGGAAAAACAATAATATCACAACATCCTGATTCTGCACGTTGAAGACTTCTGAGGAATTACAAGTCTTGGTTTGCTTGTTTAAATGGTTCTTGATGAGAGAAAATGGGGGATCAGCAAATGTACAAAACAAACCATGTAGTTAGCAACAATGAAAGCTTTTATTACCACCAGCAGCAGCAACACCCAAATTCTCTCACATCTTTAAACCATAGCTATGGAACACCAGCCATGGACACATCTCAGGATTCTCCCCTCTCCCCTTCATTCCATCATGCAACTAGGGAAAACATAGATTTAAATGTTGGGTCCAAATCTCTTGGGCTGATGGATTCTCCAAGGCAGGTAGACTGGGCCCATTTTAGTTCTGGGAACCATGTCGCACTAAGGAACAATCAGAATGTCATGTGGAGCCCAGCAGGACAGAGCGAACCTACCGATGGATACGAACACCCATGTTCCCAAGCCAATGAAGTTGGGTCCCAGAAAATGACTAGTGGGGTTTTGCATAAGTTAGACTCCTTTGCCCAGGTGTTTGATAACCAGAACTTAAGAATCCAAGTCAACAATGTCTCTCAGATCATTCAGCCTCAGCCTTCAGGAATGGAGAACGCCAGTGACAGTGCACTTCAGCAGCTACTGTCTCAGAAGCCAGCTGTTGAGATGCAGCCGGTACAGAGATATCAGCAGGGACCACAGCAAATCCACCAAGGATTTGCAAGTGCCCAGCAGAAGCAACAAATGCTCTTAATGCAGCACCAGCAGCCTTTCTATTATGACAACCAGCAACACTTATCCCACTTACAGATGCACCCTGTGATGAATCAAGGCCAGGCCCACTTGCAGCAAATGCACTGCCAGCATCCTCTGCCCCAGCAGCTACATCAGGATCAGTACTATCTGCAACACCAATCCCCCCACCAAGGACAAAACAGGCTCTTGATACATGAGATGCAGCAGCAGAGACAGTGCCCAGTGCAAACCACTCAATATTATCAAGCACAGCCTATGATGCAACAGTTACAGCAGCAGCAGATGCAAATGCAATTTCCTCCCTGTCACAGAGATCCTGACCAGAAACCACTGCATGAGTCTCATCATTACTCCCAAGACCGGGGACATTCTGTGCAGCTTATCCAACTGGGAACAGTTCCTCAATACTTCTCCCAGGACCCACAACAATCATTCAGACACTTATATCCACAACATTTATTGCAACAGCAGCAGCCTCCAGCAGGAGATGCCAGTCAGTCAAACCACTTCCAGAATGACAACAAAGCTCAGGCACTGATAGACTCTCATCTTGGACATCCTGGGACAGAAGGGGCTGAGCATCCACCACAGCAAAGCATCAGTTCTGCTGATAGCAGCATCCCACATCAGCCTCTTATACCTCCAGCAAATCTCAACATGAATAACAAAGGGCCTCAACAGTTGTCTCCTGATGCGACATGGCCTCAGGTATGTGAATGCTTTCTTTGTAGCTTTCTTTCTTATAGCTCAGCCTGCACATAAACAGTGCAGACATGACAACTTGGTCCAGGGTTTCTTGGCTGTTAAGAAGATTCTGAAATGGAAGAGTACAGTGAAAGAAGTGTTGAACCTTCTTTGGCTTGACATTCCACTGAATGTTTCTGGCAGTTTGGAAAGTTTCCTTTTTGGGGGTACCGTAATGCCCAGAAATCTCCCATCCAGTATTGCTCCTGATCATGTAGCTGAGGGATTCTGAAGTATTAGTACAAAAAAGTAATTTTTCTAAGTACTGATATTATTTCTGCAGTTATTACTGATTATCTTTTTGCCTATTTTAACTTGCTGCTAGTTTAATCTAATTTTAAGGGGTGGGAGGTTGGGTAAAGGGTTATTGAAATTGTAATTTTTTATCTCTTGTAACCTGCTCCGATTGTCCTGACAGAGGAGCAGGCTATAAATAAATAAATAAATAAATATTATTATTATTATTACCACCTTCTACTGAACTCACCTTTTGATTTGCTTTATTGGCTGATGGCCATGTCTACACAGGTGAATAAGGTAACATTACTTATTACTACAGGCCCTGCCAACAGTGGATCTTGTTCCACTGTTTTTCTCCAAATGTTCCTTAAAAAATTATTGATTTGAAACATTTTATTGATGGTCCAATTTATCAGTTGAAGTGAAATTCTTCTTTTAGGCTGGTCAAGGCAATTGATACATCTGTTGGCATGGGTGTTTTGTGAATCAGTTACAATCAGCCATTCCTAGAAACTGCACATCTACTGCTATCTCAGTAGGAAAAGGCAACTTGGTAAATAAATATGTAAAATACTCATAGTTATGAAGGGGTGGTGTATATATCGGTGAAAGGCCTATAATATATTGCAGAGATAGCAGGAGGAGATTTCAGAAAGGCTCTGTGATTTCTACATTGTCTTTAACCAGAAAAGGTGAGACCATCCACTGTGGGAAGGTAAAGGAGAGCAGTGAACTTCAACTGTAATATTCCTCCAGTGTGGCCCCAGCAAATTCAAAATTGGGGTCAAGAGGCAAGTTTTGCTCCCTCCCAACTGATTGGAGATGAGACTGTTTCAGTCTGGTCTTCAGGCAGAAGAATGAATAACAGAGTTCTGAAATGATAGAGTGAACTATACCACCTGGCTGATCACATTTTTCAGAGCTGCCCTGTGTCGAAAGTTACCTGCGAGTAGAAACCTGGCTCAGGAAAAAGCAGATTTGTAGAGAACATATTGTCTATGCCTGCCTCCTGTGGAATCCTGGGGTTTGTAGTTTAATGAGGCCTAAGACTTTGGCTGAGAATTCTAAATGTTCAAATCCCACCATTCTACAGGAGACAGCCATAGCAATTAAAGTGGAACAATGGCGAAATAATAGTGTAGTGTGATAATCAGCTAAGAGCTGTTCTGAGGACCTTCTCAAGTTGGTGAATTGCTCTTCCTGGAAGCCTCGAGATGCAAGAGTGTACCTTTTAAATAGATTGTGAGGTCTTAAAAATATTATTTTTGAGATCCAGCAGTGGAATTCCAGACACTGCTGGGTTTTTTCATTATTATTTTTCAGTAGCCCATGTGTTCCTTGGAGGTCCCAGGACATAAATGTGGCTCTGGGCTTGCTGCCCTTGTCCATCCCAGTATATTGGTTGAGAGGGACTACTGGGGACAAGTCAGAATGATCCCTTAGAAGAGGTTAGAATGAAAGTGAGTTGAGATGGAATGGAGGCTATCTGTATTAGATAACTCTGTTAGGCCTGTGGGAAGCACTGATAATAAACCTATGGGACTGTCTGTAGGTGTAAGAAGGGGCCTACATTCATGTCAACCTTGAGCTGGCGCAGGTAATTCCCTAATTGAAAGGAGTGGGGGAGATATAAGGATAGTACAAAATAAAATAACTTTGCCCCTCATATTTCTTGCTCTGGATGATTTATGACTGCAGGATTTGGGAAGTGGCATCCTCATACATGCACATTTAGGATTATGCTAAAAATCAGCATCTGTCTACATCATCTCACCCCTTCTTCTAAATACTGGGTTTCATTTGTGTTTATTCAGATGGATGTCCCTCCCTTATTGAAAGGGAAGTGGGGTCACACTGTCAGCACAAAAGGTCTGTATCTACATATGGATATACATGTGAAAAGTTCTTAAGGATTTGTGAAGTGGCATCCATAGCTTATTCCTGACCTTTCACCTGCAGCTGTGGCTGTTATCTTCAGAGAAATATGATTTGCATGAAGGTAGATCCTTAAGAACCTTTCACATTTACATCCAGATGTAGATAACAGACCTTTTGTGATGGCATGCTTGGCTGTTGTAAGGATATCTGTGGAGAGGGCATGGCCAGCAACTTGCAGCTGTGGGCCACATACAATCCCCCAGGCTATTTTTCTGGCTCCTGGAGGTCAATTATTTGTTTTTAAAAATGATACCAAAATTCCACCAAATGCCTTCGAGTGGCTGTGGGGCATTTTCTTTGCCATGTTTTTGTTTTTCCCTGCCTCTCTTTAGGTTCAGGAGAGGCCTTTTTAAAAACAGAAAGTGAACACAAGGTGACTAGACTATTGTTAAAAATACCGCTCCTGAATTTAAAACATAGGAAAATTCCACACACACCCATAGATGATGTTTGGGGGCAAATTGGTTTTTTTGACTTTTTTTCTGAGAAGTACAGCAGGACGGTAGAGCCCCCAAGGTCTCTTAGAGGGTTAATATACCTCCTACCATCCTACAGTTGCCTTTCTCCTCTTGAGATGAGTGTGTGTGTCTTTGTGTGTATGCATAGATAATTTTTCCACATGCTAATATCCTTATATATATCCTCTTTCTTTAACAACAGATCCAGCTATCTGACAGCAGACACCAATCAGTTTCTCCTGAACAAAGGTATTTGTCCAGTGTCAAAACAGTACCCGCTTTGTAGTTCCACCTGTCCATTTAACACCATACAGCAGATATTTTGGAATATCATGTGCTCTTTATACCTGGTCTTGACCAATTGTTTTTGATGGCAGATGCTTCAGTGGATAGAAGGGCCTAATGTAATGAAGGGACCTTCTCAAGTTGGTAAAAATATAAAAGTAGCCCTCAGTGATTTCAGGTGTTTGTGTTTGCTTCACCATCACTACATTCTGGACAAGTGTCCATTTGATATGTTATCACAAGGGTCATGTTAAGATAGCTGGCATTTTCAATATTCAGAGGAGAAACTGCATTCTTCCTCACTTAGAGATGTGGCCCTGGCAAGGATAGCTCATTCTGCCTTTTCCCTATCCAACAACTCTAATGACAAAAGACCATTGGATGGTGACATATAAAATGGGAAGTGCCTTGTGGTTACACAATGACAGACAGCTCATTTTCATCATCTTCATCATTATTAATTAGTTTTATACTACAACCTTCCTTGTAGGATCTCAGGATGGCTAAAAGAGCACATGAAAATACATGGTTTTAAATCACAGATGACAAATATCTCAGATCAGAAGTTATTATTGCTGTTGCGTGCCTTCAAGTTGTTTCCGATTTATGGCCACCCTAAGGTGAGCCTATCATGGGATTTTCCTGGGAAGTTTGTTCAGAGGGTTTTTGCCATTGCCATACTCTGAGCTGAGAGTGTGACTTGCCCAAGGTCACACCGTGGGTTTCCATGTCCAAGCTGTAATTTGAACCCTGGTCTCCCTGTGCCCTAATCCAGTGCTCAAACCACTACACCACTCTGACTCTTGTCTAAAATGATGGTTGCTAAAATACGACAGCACTATGAACAAACAGAATAGAAGACAAACCAAACCCTTTCCCCTCCCAAACTAGTATAAATAAGTAAAGTTTTTATTGGCACCTAGAAGTCTAAGAATGTGGACAACAATCCATTCTTTTACCAGAAGGGAGTTCCATAACTAGAGTGCCTTACAAAGAAAGGCTTACCACATGTGGTAGTATGATATGCCACACTGCTCTGAAGCCTTCTTCTTACAGCGCTAGTGTGAAGTTGTTCATTATGTACCGGTACTTACTTTTTTGGTAATTCATGTTCCAGGAAATATTTAACAACTTAACCAATGTTCTTAATAGAGAAGTACACAAACTTTGTTTCATTCACAAAATTATTTAAACTATTGTGTATAGAATTGTCTTCCATGTCTGTGTATAAAGTGTATATAAACATAAATGAATATGATGTTTTAGATTTGGGTCCCATCTCTAAGATATCTCATTATGTATATACAAATATTCCACAATCTGAAAAACCCTGAAATCCCAAACACTTCTGGTCCCAAGCATTTCTAATAAGGGAGACTCAAGCTGTAATAGCTCTTTACTTAAGAATCTTCAGTCTTTGGCCCACACATCAGAGTGATCCTTTTGCCATTTGAGAAAACCACAGTACCCTCTTCCTTACACTTTATGTCTTTCGGCATCTCATTGTGACTTAGTGCACCATATTAGTCTGAAACTTTTCACATTTAGGGGTGCACTTTGATGTGTTTCCTGATTTTCGGTTAATATTAATTATGAATCCAGTAATAGAATTATAGAGTTGGAAGAGACCACAAAGGCCATCCAGTCCAACCCCTGCCATGCAGGAACTCTTGATCAAAGCATACCTGACAGATGGCCATCCAGCCTGTGCTTAAAGAACTCCAAGGAAAGAGATTCCACCACTCTCCAAGGGAGTATGTTCCACTGTCGAACAGCCCTTACTGTCAGGAAGTTCCTCCTAATGTTGAGGTGGAATCTCTTTTCCGGGAGCTTTCATCCATGGTTCTGGGTCCTGTTCTTTGGAGCAGCAGAAAACAAGCTTGCTCCCTCCTCAATGTGACATCCCTTCAAGTATTTAAACAGGGCTATCATATCACCTCTTAACCTTCTCTTCTCCAGGCTAAACATCCCCGATTAGCATTTTGCCATATTCACCACACAGTGGCCCTACCATTTCCTTCTTCTTCCTTTTGCTGTGGACATACCCAAAAAAAGCCCTTTTTATTGTTATTAACCTCTCTAGCAAGCCTGAGTTTTCAATCTGGATTTAAAAATAGTGAAGGAATTGTTATAGCAAGCACAAAAAAGAATAGTATGGTGAGTGTTGGGTGAATAAACTAAAATTGCTTTAGGACTTTATCCACTTATGTATCATAAACATGTAATTTGATGTAATCTAGGTTTTTATTAAAGTATTTCTATATGACTATATATGTACTTGGTAACATTCCTGTCAAAATGATATCTCCATGTCTTTGTCTTGTGTGTCTCTGTGACAATACCAGGGGTCATGATGAAGAAACTTACACTGAGAGATCTGAATCAAAGAGCAAACTAGCATGCTCTGTATGCTTGAAGGAGTTTAAGAGTTTACCAGCCCTAAATGGCCACATGAGGTCTCATGGAGGAATCCGTGCATCTCCTATTTTTAGACAGGTAACTGTGCATTTCCCCCTTTTTTGACACTTAACTTTCCCCTTTCCCTGCTAACGTTTAATGCTTGCTTTGCTTTGCATTTTTTAATTCTTCAAAATTGCAGCAATTCTTGAAATTATTCTACTGTTGTGCTAAAAATATGTCTTTCTTCAGCTTTTCTTTCCTAGTATATTGATTCTCCAGTGTGTCAGTGTGATGTCACATAGATCTCAGAGCTGTGCTTAAGCACAATTTTTGGCTAGGCTCCAGGTAAAATTCCTCACTGTCAATACACCTTTGGGTGACTTTTATTAATTGATCATTAATAACAATGGCAACATGGTTGTTTTCAAAGTTTTGTGGCATTTCAGCTCAACATATGAGATCTTTGCTCTTTCATGTTATGTTTGCAGAAGAAATAGCAGTGTGAGCCGGTTTTAGAAAGAGCAGGTGAGTTGATTGGCCACAATCCTATTTGTGTCTTACACATATGTAAATTCCCCTATGGGAGTAGTTCAAATGTTTTTGTCAGACCTGGAATACCTACAAGGTTGCTGAAGCAGAGTTGTGCATATGCTGCCATTGCACATGTAAATGCCCATTTCACATGAATCCACATACCTGGTTGTGCCTTGGTTCAGTGCAATGTTGCCATCCAGCCTAAGGGTTTGGTGCAGAATTAATGCTTAACTTTGTATGTACAGGTGTTTGCTATGCAACCCCAATGTAGCATCTTAGTTCTAGTATCCACGAAAGTAAATGCCACAATCAGCTTCCCAGTCTTTCAAAATGCCACAAGAACCCTTGTCGTTTATGCTGCCTTTGGGCATTCTAGTTGAGAACCGTTTGTGAGTTGAGGCTGAAAGCCTATGGTTGTCTGTACAGGAGGAAGGCAAGACCCTGCCAGAGCCACAGCCACAGCAACAACGAGAGCAGCTGCCCTCTGAAGCGGAGAGCTTCATGCCCATCGTCATGCCTGTTTCTGTACCTGTAAAGCCTCTGTCTCCAGAGCCCAGCAAGCAGGCTGCTGAAGGCAATGCTGCATTCAAAGATAAGCCTGTCTCAGATGATGAAATGCCTGTTCTTGTGAAGATGACTTACTCTCCACCACACTCCCCTAAAGTGGCCAGCCCCTACCTGTCTTCTGTGAGTTTTCTCTAACTCCTAATCTTACCATGGATGCCTAATAAATCCTTTTGTGTTTTATACAAGTCCTCAGTGTTAAACATCCCCCTTCAGAGGTACACAGTAATCCGCAGGCAGGGCTGGGTGGAAAAGCACCATTTTAAAAAAACAAAACTAAAAACCAAGATTTTTGGGTTTAAATCTTGTTTGTTTTAAACTAGGTTTCTCTTTTTTTACATGAATATGTAAGAGTACACCAATGCATGACTAAATCAGAAAATTAAGTAGCATTAAATAGCTGTTATGACCACAAGTATAAATAACAGTTGTTCTTTAAAAAAAATCCACAGTACTCCTTTAAAGCAAGTGGTTTTGGTTGAACTTATGTTAATTGAAGGATTTGTTTCTGAACTAAATTTCTTGCACTATAAAATAAAGGGATTAAAATGAAACAACTGACACTGGATACTGGTTTAACAATGAAGAACTGCAAGTAAACTATTAAAGTTAAAATGTTTAAATTCAAACAGTCATTGTTGTTCCAGTCAGGGGGCATTCACACTTACCAGTATATTTTTTGTCGCACAAAGATCCAGATCTCCTCAGTAATGCAATACAGGAGTGATGTTCCCACTAGGTTTAACATGACAGAATCTCTTTGAGGCATTTAAACCCTCTCCAACATTCACACATGTGTCACTTTGCTACAGCATGGAGGCACCTCCATGTGCAGGAATGATCCCTGTGATCTGGATTGATTCAGTAATGTACTCACACCTTGAAGATCCAGATCACTTTGAAACTTTAAAAAAGACACGCTTAAGGAACTGGTGTAAAATACCCCATGTTAAGCGAGTTTTTCTGCCCCCGCCCTAAACAGTGCCAGTTGCATTTGGGACCAGTGGGAACATCACAGAAATAACCTGGTTTCACACCGGGTTATTTCCGTAGTGTGAATGGGTTGTAAGAGAGCTGGAAAATAATAATAATAGCCAGTCTAATATATATATATTTATATATATATATGAATGAGAATATTCTTTTTTTTTAAAGGAGTGGTTTTTTAAAAAGTCATTTAGTTTAAACCAACTTGGTTTAAATCAGCCAGCCATATCCCCAGGTCCCTACTAGTTCATTGAGAACAAGTCTTAATTTTTTTTTCATGCTCAAGTATTCCTAGAGAAACACAAAGGGATTTATTGCTTATCAGTGTTCTGTGTGCCTCTTTGTTTTAGCATCCCTGCTTAAACCCAGTTTGTTTGTTTTTTTCCTCAAGAAGGAGTGGGGGTGTCTTTTGCGTAATACAGTTTCCTAAAGATATATAGTTGGTCAGGGATTGATTGGTCTTTGAAAACTTCAAATTGCTTTGCATGGAAACAATCTACTTTCTCTGTTGAGTGTGGACATCTGTTAGAAGTCTAAAAAGGCACTGCAAAGGTTAGTATGCTTTTCCACGCATAACAATGAAAGCCTGGCTTACCATTGAGTCACTGTAGCCTCCCCATGACTACGGCTGTGGAAATTGCAGAAAGATCCATAGCCAGATGCAAAATGATTACATTATCCTCTAAGACAGCGGTTCCCAAACTTTGGCTCTCCAGGTGTTTTGGAGTTCAGTTCCCAGAATTTCTGACTGTTGTTCAAGCTGGTTGGAGCTTCTGGGAGGTGAGGTCCAAAACCTGGAGGACCAAAGTCTGGGAACCACGGTGCTGCTAAGATTCCAATGGACTCTGGGGGGATTTCAGTGGCTCAGCAGAGATTCTGGGGCATGTTATATGAATAGCTGTATCATAGTGCCACATGTAGAACAGTTACTTTGTGCTTGCTATACAGGATTTTGGCCTGTAGTCTGTAACCAACTTGATTTTATTGTTTTATTGTTGTCAAAGTTCAGCAAACTGTAGTCTCATTAGTTGATCCATGTTTGTGTATTGTTCTGAGAACCCAGTGTTAGTTGATAGGTATATAATTAATTCCGTCACACTCTAGAGAAATATCTAAATGTTGTACAATCTGTTCAGGATATCAGCAAAAAACATCTTGAGAGCACCACCAGCTCTGAAGGCTTCAGACCTTCACTAGACAAGAAGAAATACCGCCATAGACCTGAACCACTTTTCATACCACCTCCGTCCTTCAACCTCAGCGTGATTCACTCAGGTGCAACGCTCTACCAAAGCCAGCTCCGCTCTCCCCGGGTTTTTGGAGACCATCTGCTTGACAGAATTCATGATCCTCCTCCTTACACCCCCCCTCCGATGCTCAGCCCAGTACGTCAAGGATCTGGCCTCTTCAGCAGCGTTATCACATCTTCTCATAGTACATCTCACCCCCAGCTGCCACTCACTCCTCTGACACCCACTCCTCGGGTACTGCTCTGTCAATCTAGTAAGTATTTTATGTTATGTTCTAAACACAGCTCATGTACATGTGCAGCATTTGCCTCTCTTCTGTATTGGTTGCTTCCCCTTGCTCAAGGAAAATTGAGCTCAGACCTCTAATTCTCACAGTGGGCTAATTTGGGAAGCACAATAAGCCAGGAATGTGTGGGGAATCTGACTTATCATTTATGAGCAGCATCCTGGTGGGTGATGCCCATTTTTGTTGTCTTCCTCCAAGTCATTTTTGACTTATGGCAACCCTAAGGCGAACCTGTCATGGGACTTTATCACATGGGGACAATTAGAAGTATAAATGGGGATTATCCCTTGAAAATCACAATAAGGTTTTCATACGACATCACAATTAAACAGCCATTATCCCGTGAATATCCTGTGAATATCACACAATTGCGATAAATGTTTTCACACAATGTCATGTTCAGAAGCGATTAAAGTGCCATTAACCTGTGAATAACCAGGCAATAAACATCAACAAATCATTCACGGGAAAATCCCAAAAATGCTTTCTTGCTGTTTATTGCCTGGTTATTCCCAGGACAATGGCTCTTTTATCACACTATGTCTGAAAATCTTAATTGTGATTTAATAGCGATTGCATAGTTTTCACGGGTTAAACCCTGCTTAAACTTCCAATTGCCCCCATGTGATAAAGCCAATAGAACTTTCTTGGCAAGTTTCTTCAGAGGGGGTTTGTCATTGCCATCCTTGGAGGCTGAGAGCATGTGTCTTGCCCAGTATCACCCATTGGGTTTTTATACTTTAGTGGGGATTTGACCCTGATCTCTAAAGTCATAGTCCAGTGTTCAAATCACTATACCACACTGGCCCACTGCCCACCTAGAGTCACAGTTAAAGTGGGAGCAGCTAAATTCACCATTCACTAAACATATCCTCCAAATATGGGCACAGGTCCATCTCTGATTTGTTTATCCTTCAGACCTTTTCTGGAGCAAACCTTTTCCACTTTGTTGGGGAGAATTAAATGAAAGAAGGAGATACATTAATATTCAGACATTGTGTTTAAATGGTTTCTTTACTGGCTTCTGTTGCAAGAGAGAAGGATCACATTATGTACCTCAGGACAGTGCTCACAACTACTAAGCCATGGTTGTTGCAAATTCCAGACTTACTGTGTCATCCAAACTGGCCCAGTTTGTGTGTGTGTCTCTCTCTCTGTGTGAGTCTGCGTGTGTGTTTGTGTGTTGCTCTCACAGATAGCAGTGCCTGTCTTTCTCAGACATATCCAAGAGGGAATAATGAAAATGTCTAAGTATATGGAATCTTTCAGCACACTTTCATTCACATGTGAAATTGAGCTGACAATATATAAAAGGCAGAAGGGATGGGGGGGGGGGGAATCTAGCAGCACCTTTAAGACTAACTTGATTTGGATTTAAGCTCAAGTTTTCATGGATATCAGACCACTTCCTCAAATGCACTGAGAGAGTTACATAAAAGCCAAAGTTTTTAAAGCCTAAGTGCACAGCTGTGGGAGTGAGATAATGGAATAGTATATAGAAAGATGCAAGTTATGATCCTGACTTCAAAGAGGTGTGAAGGTGATGCAGTTCTTTCAAGTGGCTGTTGATAGTACTGTATATACTCAACTGTAAGTCAACCTCATGTATACCAGTAAGTCTAGGGCAAGTTTGGGGGCCAAAATTATGGATTTTGACATGACCCATGGATAGGTTGAGTGTAAAATTTGGAGGCTCCTTAAATGCATGTATGTGAGTGGCCAGAGGAAATCTGAAAGGTGTGATCACATTACCATACTGACCCGTCAACAAGTCGACCTAGGATTTTTGAGTCAATTTTTGGGCATGAATTTTAGACTTAGAGATGAGTATATACGATAGTCTTTCTGTATCATACTGCGTTCTATCCCACTCTCAAAATGTGTTGTTGTTGTTGTATCTTTATTTGTGTCCAACTTTTTTCTCAAAATTGGGATTCAGAGTAGCTTACAGTTTTAACAGGTACAGTACAGCTAAAAACATACAAAAAGTGAACATTGAAATAGAATTAAATTATCCACAATAATCAAACAACTTAAAAATACACTAAAAAGAAGCAATTAAAATAGTTCCATTTAAAAAAATGCAACATCCTCTTACAATTCTTTTTTCCTGTCAGAATGAAAAAGGGGTGTGCCTGATGATGGGAACCGTTCTGGTTTTCCTGGGAAAGGAGTTCAGATCATAGATAATTATTATGTTTAAAAACCTGTGGCTGTTACTACTAATAATAATTAATAATAATACGCAAAGGGATTTTGTCATACCTTTGAGACTGACTGAAAGAAAGAAGATGGTAGCATGAGCTTTCATAGATGCATAATATGCATCTGAGGAAGTAGGCTGCAGTCTATGAAAGCTCCTGCTACCAACTTCTTTCTTTCAGTTAGTCTCAGAAGTGCTACAAGATCCCTTAGCATACTGATTTTCCAGACTAACACAGCTATACCTTTGAATAATAACAATATTTATTTCTTACCTGCCTTTCCCTATAGATCAAGGTGGGAAGAACAATTAACACACAAACATCAGTTAAAAACACATCAGTTAAAACACACATCAGTTTAAAAGGACAAATAAGATGTACACATATTAAAATAATATACATTTAAAGATCATCATTTAAAATTCACAATTGATACTATTGTTTCAGCGCATCGAAGGAAGTGGATTGATGTCCATGAACGCTCATGATAAAATAAAAATCAGTTAGTCTTACAGGTGTTGCTAGTTTCCTCCATTCACCTACTCTCTTTTTCCTTCTTAGGCTACAACAGATGAACAGAGCTGTTGTTTTGAAACTCCCAGAGTGGAATTGAGTGGTTGATAGCTATGTATGTGTGCCACCTCCAGCCTCAGAGAGGGCAGGCAGCTTTGATGGGTCTGGAGGTCCGCTTCTGCTGTTGTGAGGAAGAGAGTTCAGGCGGTCTCTCCAACCTATCTAAAGGTTGACTTGCCATTCTTGGGGCTAAGGGCAGCAAAACAGGCTTGCTAGCCTCAGAGCTGCACCTCACAGACCTTTGAACTAGGGGACAAACTGTTTGAATGACCCTCTGCATGAACCACAACACCCCTTTGCAATGTGCACCAACAGAATTCTAGTTACTGTCATTCCAAAAACATGGCTGGATGGCCATCTGTTGGGTATGCTTCAGTGGAGATTTCCTGTATGGCAGGGGGTTGGACTGGATGGCCCTTGTGGTCTCTTCCAACTGTATGATTCTATGCTTCCCAGATTCCATATACAAGCCCAGTTATCACATAAAACAGCTACTTGTACTTCTCCCTTACTGGTTCTGATTACAAATAACTTATTTATCCACATATGTGACTTTTCTAATATTTAAACCAAGGATGGGCATAGTGTGGCCTGTGGTCTGCATATGACTCCTCTTTTGAGTCCCCCAAAGCCCCCAGGACCAATTATGTAAGAAATAAATAATGTTGCAAAAATCCCTTTACTCCACCATCCACATACACATATTGTTTCCCCTGTAAGTCATTTCTAACTTATGGCAACCCTAAGGCTTTTTTTGGCAGGTTTCTTCAGACATAGTTCACTATTGGCATCCTCTGAGGCTGAAAGAGTTTGACTTGCCCAAAGTCACCCAGTGGCTTTACATGGCCAAGCTGGGATTTGAACCTTGCTCTCCAGAGTCATAGTCCAATGCTACCACTGCACTACACTGTCTATTGAACAAAGAAGCCATGGATGAGCAGGGGAGGAGATAAGAGTTTCACAATAATTCAGCACAAACAGCACAGGGGATAAGCATGCATCATTCCATTTGCAAAACTTGTAGTGGTATACGTTGAAGCAAGGAGTTCTGTCCTTAAAAACAGCACAGTTAAGGCTTTATCTAAACAGCATTCCCAGTTGTAATTTCATCAATGTAGATGTAGAAAATTTACGTGCTTGTAACTTTGATGAGGATGGTAGGGGTGGCAGTCCAAGATCTTTGGAAATGCTAGAGATTTAAAGCCACCTGAATACAAACATGGCATTTTCTCCTGTTTGGGCCAAAACACACTGCATAAATAATTCAGTTTGAGACTGAATTTAACTGCTCTGGCTCAATGTTAGGGAATTCTAGAAACTGTAGTTTTGTGAGACATTTATGACATCTCTGTCAGAGAGCTCTGTTCCCACAATAAGCTGCAATTTCCAGGATTCCCTATCACTAAACCAGGGTAGTTAAAGTGGTCTCAAACTGGATTATTTCTGCAGTGTGTTTTGGCCCGTTGTCTCAGGACCCATTCACACTACAGGAATATAGCACTATAATTTCTCTTTAACTTCCATGGGTCTATGGATTCCTGGGCTTTGTAGTTTCATGAGGCACTGGAGCTCTCTGGCTGGGTATTATAAATAGCCTTCCCTAAACTTCATTGCCTGGGATTCCATAGGGCAGAAGCATGGCGGTTAAACTGGAATAATAATAGCACCATGATTCAGTAGTAGTGTGAAGGAGTCGTCAGTTTTGATTTGTTTCATTTAAAGCTTTCTGGAATGGATCAAACATAGCTGGGGAAAGTGAAAAGTGCCAAAGATGTACTAGCAAAGGGTGGCTTCTGCCTCTGGATAAAAAAGCCACATTCTTTTTTCCCCATTTCAGATAGTGTTGATGGAGGCATTGTGCCAGTGACCCCAGGACCTGGAGAACAGACTATTGACATAGAACCGTAAGAACAATTCTCATATATATTCATATTATTTGATACCCAGTCTAGTCCAAATGAGTTTTTAAATTGTATTTTTTTATTATTTAAAGTCTTAAAGCATCACACAGTTCAAATGAGATAATGCAGACAACATGCAAGGGATCAAAATCCCAGATGGTAGGAAGGGTTTTCTAGAAGCAAAAAAGGGACCAGCTATAACTCATTAGGAAATTGTGGTACATGTCTCAGAATTTGACAGTGTACTTGGTTTTCACTTAAGTTGCAATTATCAGTTTTAAGAAAAAATCCAAATGGAGAGAAGTCCCACATCTCATTGAGAAATATTTTTAAGGGCTAAAAAACAGTGGAGAACTCTCTGAGACACTGCTCCTAAGATTCTTGAGGCAAGGGGAAAAAAGAGAAAAGAGGAAAAGACTAAGGCACTGCTGCTAAGATTGTTGAGGTTTAAAAAGGGTGGGGAAAATGGGAGATTCCTGGGTTAAAAAACATAGGAGCAAGAAAAAAGAGTCCCCTGGACCTTCTGTGATTATTGGTTGTGGGCCTGGAGAAGACCAGGTACACTTCATCCAGTTTGCAAACACAAAAGTGCCAGGTTTCATAAAGGATACAGTGGTTTCGAGCATTTGTCAGTCCAACTTTTTGAATTTGATTTGAGGCCCAGAGTGATCAAAGCTAATTGTAAAATCTACTCCTGATTAATAGTTAGGATTCCTGGTTTTCCTTCATGATTACCTCCTAGCTTCCATCATTTCTGCAACATAATTTATGGCATTAATAGATACATCTTGTTTATGTTGTAGTTAAACAATTATGAATTGAAATCTTTGACCATTTACTGCAAAACACCAGCTGATCCAGATCTGTTTTCTGCCAAACCCCGATGTAAATTTCTCAAAAGAAGGAAACCTTTCCAACCTTTAGATCTTACCACTGTGTTGCAAGAGATGTAATAACAATATAACTTTCTCTGTCGCTCTTGAATATTACTCAGATTGGATGTTTTCCTTAGTATTCTCCAGTATTCTGTCCTTCAGATGCTTTTGATTACATCTCCTATCATCCCCAGCCAGCAGGGCCACAGGTGGGGGAAGAGAGTTCCAAGAGCTATGATTCCTTTTAAAGATTTTACCCAGTTACACAATTTGAATAGAGTTCAGAAGATGCATACATATTTTCATATGGTTATTAAGCAGTTATTACCCAAGACGTGAAGTCCTTCCTGCTTTGTGTCACAATTAAATTTCACTGATTTTGTTAATTAAGAATGCAGGGAGGTGTTGTCATTAACAGACAAAACCTTCCTGTATTCTATTTATGTTGTTTTGTAATGAATAATATCAGATCCTTGCTTTCCTAAGAAACAGTTTATTTTAAAATAGAGATGAAGACTTCACTTGATGCCTCCTGTTCTCTAACATGACCTTTCTTTTCTTGTCTAAGCTGTTGTTTCTTCTAGCCTCTTTTCTTAATACTGCTGTTGCTTACACAGATTGTAAATTACAGACCACAAATAACACATTGGGCCTTCATCTTTTAATACTTTTTGTTTCTTTAATTGATTTTAGGCGTATCAATATTGGATCAAGATTTCAGGCTGACATCCCAGAGCTTAAAAACATAGCATCTGTAGGGAAGGAGGATCACAAGGCCACCTTAGTTTGGAAACCATGGCCAGAACTGGAAGATAAAACTCTCCAGCAAAGGGGTACAATCGTGTTTCTATTTTTAACTCAAATACAATAATGTTCTCCTTTTTTATATTATTAATGTGCTCTTTATTTTCTAGTTATCTTAGAGACCTAGCTGGAATTCAAGTATAATTGAATTCAAATTACTCCATTATATATATTAAAAATAGCTTTTGTTGGTATTGCATTCCAGAAAGATTGGAATGAATTCAGAGTTTTACTCAGTGAAGTTCCATTATTGCTAGAGCAATGGATCTTCAGGAATTTCCTTTGATTACCCCAAGGTTGAGAGAGCCTTCAGAACAATGTTACAGGAGGTCACAAGGTCTGCAGAAGGGAGGAGAATCATTGCCCCCTTGGCTTCTTACATCAGGAAATTGCTACTGGATCTTGGTTCCTCCTGTAAATGGAACAAGTTCTCCCTTTTTCATAGGACCAGGTCAGAAGCCAGATCCTTTTCTAAGAGACCCTACAATACGGTACATTGAATCCCTGAACAATGTGTTATCAGTGTATCTAAAGAGGATTTCATTTCTCCCCAAAGAATATTACCTGGAATAAACCAGTCTTGCAGACTTGTACTATGAGGTTAACACTGATATCTAAATCGTATTAACTTGGAACAGAATGAAATCCTGCGATAAAACTGTAGCACTTTGATCCAGTGGATTCCTGAAGTGTTTTTGTAATGGCTTTGTACATACAGTGGGCCTTCAGTATCCACTGGGATTTGGTTCCAGGATTCCCATGGATATGAAATTCCATGGATACTCAAGTCCCATTATATACAATTGGGTAGTAAAATGTCACCCTTATCTAAATGGCAAAATCAAGGTTTGCTTTTTGGAATTTTTAAACATATACAGGTATATATATATATATATATATATATATCTCGCATATACTCAACTATAAGTCGATTTCATGTGTAAGTCAAGAGCAGGTTTTGGGGCCAAAATTACATATTTTGATATGACCCATGGATAAATCAAGGGTAAAACATAGGGGCATGCAACATCGGTTGTAAAGGATGAAGCAAAGGAAAACAATGCCAAAGAGCATACAAAATTTTGGCAGGCATAAATGTTTGTGGTCATCATAAACGCTGGATGGATAAGAGAGTAGAGGTGGCTGGTTTTTCTTTTAGGTGCTCTCAGGATGGACTAAGTACTCACCTTTAGTCACTCTACTCACAGAAAGGAGATGGCTACTTTATTTTTTTAAAGTAAGAGTTAAAGTACACTTCTTACATTGACCTGTGGATAAGTTGACTCAGGTTTCTGGGGGCCAATTTTCAACTAAAATTTCTAGACTTATACATGAGTATATACAGAAATCTGTGAATGCAGCATTTGTGGCTATGGAGGGCCAACTGTATACCTATAGGAGTTATCGGGAAAGAAAGTTATAAAAAGAAAAATACCTCTAGTGCTCTTGATGTGATATAACCATAAAAAATCACATTCACAACATAGACAAGATGTAGAATTGTATTCCCTACTATATCTTATGAATTTGTAAATAGCAGAATAGGCTCCACTTAGCTTAGGTGTTTGGTATTTTCACTCCCTGTTCATTTCAATAGGGAATAGACAGGTTCCTAATATAATATCTTATTAAATTGTTGTTTTTAACTGAGAATAGCTGTGGGGAGTCCCACTACTGAGTTAAGTCAGCTAACCCAATAATTAAGTACAAGCATTGGTTTGCTAAGAAAATGTTTTACAGTTATGTTGTAAAAATGTCATACAATTATTTCAAGTTGCTGCTGGGTTCTCATTAGGCTGACTGGTTTGAGAGGCTTAAATTCATCTACCTGCATCAGCTTGTTGATTTGTACTTGAATGTATCTCACAAAGTTTATGCAATGCACATCTCCATCATTATTGCATGAAAGTAATTGCTGCATTAAATGAATATGACCTTTGTGTGATTTATCATGGTCCCTTTCATTCTACACAATTATAACATTATGATTCCACTTTTTAACTGCTATGATTCCATCCTATGTTTTGTAGTTTAGGGAGAGGGATTTAGAATTCTCAGCTAGGGAGTTCTAGTGCTTCAGTAAACTATGGCCCAATACAGATGGTCACTTTAGGGCACCCTTGTCACATGCTAGGGTTGCCCAGGTGCAGAGCCAATAGACACTCTGCAACCATAGTATGTGACGAGGGCATCCTCGCTCTGCAGTGCTGTACAGTCAGCGCACGGAGCAATGAAGTCACAGGTGTGCAGCAACCAAACAGAGCTGCGCACCTACGACATCATGGATGCACCTTATGGCACTTTTTGCGTCGCAGGTGCGACGCAAAAAGGGCCCGGTTTTTTGGACCCCTTTTTTTCATCGTCACCTTCGCCGCTGCGGTGACGGTGCAGACGAAAAAGAGGTGGTGCCAGATCACCCTTTTTCGGCAGTCTGTAAAGCCCCTTAAAAACCCAGGATTTTCTAGAATGCAATCATGGCAATTAAAGTGGAATCGTAATACTATAATTGTGCAGTATGAACAGACCAGTGAGTCTGTGTAGATGAACATCTTCCAAGGTCTTTTATCCTGATTACCTTTCTACTAGACTTACTTCATAATATCACACACACACACACACACACACACACACTTTTTGCATGCATTTTCTCTCTCTTTCTCTCTCTCTTAAAAACACACACACTATATTTTCTTCAAAATCTTAGTAGATATCTACATCACATATATGTATATACAAATGCACTCATCTGTCCATCCCCTTTGAGAGTTTGCCTTTTTTCCCTTCAGTATTTGCGAAATAAAAATCCCAGCTTGTTAAAATTAGAATGTTTGCATTGTCTTTATGAGATTCAGTTGCATGTGCTCACTGACGGCCTTAATAGAAATGTTTGATGGTGTGATTCTGGATTATTTTGTTACAGTGACCAACCTCTTAAATATGTGTTGTTCGAGTGTATTAACTGGTGGAGGAACTAATCTAGAGTATGGTTTGCATTCTCTCTTTGAAGCTAAAGGGAATATAATGGTAAGAAAAGTTTTTCTCCTCATATTTTCTCAAGGTGTTGAAGATAACAGATTTTTATGAAAATATCAGACAGAAAGAAGCTTTTTAAATGATTAATTGTGAAAATGTAGTCTCATTTTACATTTACAGCAAGGATAGATATCCATTACTCTCCTTCTTAATAAACATTTTTGTTCTAATAATTTAGTCTTTAAAAATTATATCCTTCCCTTTATAAAGAAAAAAAAATCAAGAAGTCAACCACTAGAAATTGCCCTGTTTCCCCGAAAATAAGACATCCCCAAAAAACAAGACCTAGTAGAGGTTTTGCTGTATTGCTAAATATAAGGCCTCTCCCAAAAGTAAGACCTAGCAAAGTTTTTGTATAAAAATATGTATATATATACAGTATATAATAAATGTTCATTTTTTTGGTTCAACAATACATGTGAATTCTTCTTCATGGAAATTATAAGACATTCCCTGAAAATAAGACCTACCGTATCTTTGGGAGCAAAAATTAATATAAGACACTGTCTTATTTTCAGGGAAACACGGGTAGCTGTGCAATCCTGTGCATACATATTTATGTAGAAGTAAATTCCACTGTGTTAGTTGGGCTTACTCCAGATAATAGCACATAGGAACATTGTTGTTGTTTTTTTAATTGGGATAACCCATTTGCCCACAAAACAGCCAAGTGAGGAATGAGCATTCTGGGTAGCCATGGTATGTTGACTGTTCATTTGGGAAGTGAATATTTTCATAAACTTGTTATTAAAAGAATAGTAAGCATTACGGTAATTAAAACTGGGCTACATACAATTTAGCATGGTTTATCTTACCTTTATCCTATCAGGTTGCTGTGGAGATGCTTCTTTTGTTGAAACCAAGAAGAGCAAAGTCAATGGCAAATTATCATTATGCTGGTAAGTTCCAAAAAAGATGCATGAAGATTACATTCTGGCTCTGCATAAGAGCCTTGGTCACTGGCTGTGTCCAAGGAAGGAAGGAAAGAAGAAAAAGGAAAGAAAGCTTTTTTCAGCTTGAGTGCTGAAAAGAGAGAGAGCCAATAAGTTGAAAGTAAAAACTATAAATGGTTCTTGCCCATTTGTTCACTCCAGGTTCAGACCAGTGGACACCTGTTGAAAAAAAACTGTTCAACAAAGCCCTCTCCATACACAGCAAAGATTTTATTTTGGTACAGAAAATGGTAAGATATTGTCACCTGTTTTTCAATCCTACCAGTTGTGGTGATGGGTATCCAGCTGTTTGTTATTTATCAGCTAAATCGGTTCAGGAGACCATGGTCCGAAAGCAGAATTTCACACTTAGAACTTGAAATAAATATTTTAGCATTTAGGTTACTTTTACAATGCCTGTCATAGGGAATGTGAGTTAGCTGCTTAAGTTAAGAGTGAGCAAAATTTATTGACAGGAAAAGAGAAGGTGAATTTGCACATGTGGGGCTGACTGGAGAGACCTGGGTTCAAGTTGATACCACACAACCATGGGTGGGTGACCCTGAGTAACTTTGGGCCTCAGCAGATGGGGATGTTGAGCCTGTGCTCTCCTGCCTCCGGTGTTT
Organism: Urosaurus nigricauda; assembly: GCA_034509955.1. Taxonomy (NCBI): domain Eukaryota; kingdom Metazoa; phylum Chordata; class Lepidosauria; order Squamata; family Phrynosomatidae; genus Urosaurus; species Urosaurus nigricauda. The sequence goes on along the minus strand of JAOEGL010000001.1, from coordinate 348,897,694 downwards.
ACCCAGTTTACTTCCTGAGTGGGTGCAGGAAATGGACAGGTGTTCACACACCTGTCCCCCCCATTGACCCAGGCCCTGGGGCCATTCTTTACCTTGGCAGCCTGCAAACCATCTGAGAATCCCCCCAGTCATCTTGTCTGATGCAGAAACAGGTACCTGGTTTCTGCATCAGACAGGGCAACTGAGGGGCTTCTTAGGTGGTTCTTAGGCCAACAAGGAAAGGGGTGTGTGTGTGGGGGGGGGGAAGCTGTCAGAATAGCCCAGTTTTGCCATAGAGTTTTGAGAAATCCTTTGCAAAACCAGGGCTTTTTTGTCCTGGGGTAGGGGCTCTTTACCCTGGGGTCAGACTGGATCCTCTGGATCCGTACCTGTACTGGTGGGATTGGGCCTGATCCTGTCACAGGGGTTCAGGCTGTGTCTTCTAAATTACACAATGCAAGGCCAGGGGGAACCCAGGCCATTTGGGCCATGTGGACAACTCTTTTGGCTCTTTTTCTCTTGACCTATCCAACCTGAGAATAGTTATTGTCTGAGCTGAAACATCATACTACCCAGATCTCCATGATTGTTAGGAGGGATAGAAATGAATGTGTGGGAATGATAGTTCAATAAAACCCAAAGCCCAGTTCTTCTGTCCTCTAAACTTGTTTGGTTTTGTTTAGTGATTAAAACATTCATGAAAATGTTGGGCTAGGAGGTGCTACTGAACTACACAACTTATAGTCATGTATCTAAGTAAGTGATGTAAAATTCCAACCAAAAACAATAATTTTAAATGACATTTATTCCTTAAAACCACATAAAACAATTTGACATAGTGCCAAACATGCACAAACTGGATAAAATTAATAGTGCTCGAAGGCTTTAACGAAAAGCTATGCTTTGACTTGGTGCCAAAATTATACCAATGTTGCCACCAATCAGCCATATTCCACAACTAGAATTCCACCACAGAGAAGGCCCTCTCCCATGTCAGGTCCTGTCTGTCGGACACAAAGAAGTTCCATTCCCAGACCTCAATTTCAGGCAGGCATATATTTGTTACAAGGTGTAGCCTCTTGATAGAAATGCAGCATATTAACCATAGCCTGAACAATTAATGCTTTTGATTTTGTCTCTATGGATACTGATCATTACACATTCATGTAATAAAATTTCAATAGCTCAACTATTGATTATTTGTAGGTGAAGTCTAAGACAGTTGCACAGTGTGTGGAATACTACTATACTTGGAAGAAAATCATGCGTTTAGGAAGAAAGCATAGAACACGTCTAGCAGAAATAAAAGATGAGCATCTGGTAAGCCATATTAGCAGTGTTTTAAAGAGGTGAAATTCAGCTTTTTAAAGAGTTATTTATTTTTGAAATTATTAGGCTTCTGTACATAACAAAGCATGAAATTCAAAAAGATAGCTTTATACATATTGTAAATCTTGTTACAGTGGTCCCCCGCCTTACGAATCCCCCGGGTTGCGAAAACCCCGGGATCCGAAAGGCGGCGGACCGGCTTTGTATCCCCCGGGATACGAAGGAAAAAAAGCCGCGCGGCCCCTTTAAATGGCCGCGTGGTCCGTCTGAAATAGCGGTCCCCCGGGAAACGAATACTTCCGGGTTACAAAAGGTAATCCAGAACGGATTACCTTCGTAACCCAGGGGACCACTGTATATGGGAGTATTATTTTTCCCTTCAGTCATCAAAGATCTAAATAGTTCTACATGCATCCATGAATAGAAATTGATACATGTTTTTCTACTCTAAGACATACTGAGATACTCCTGGAGCACCTATTAGTCAATAGTAAAGCTGATGTTTTCCTAGCAGATGGTGTCAGATTCAATCCCTGGCTTTTCTAGTCCAAAGAACTGACTACTTCATGATTTGAACCTCTGCCTAGGGAGGCACTGACAATCTGTCTAGACAGTACCAAGATGGCCAGAGAAAGAGTCTTGACAGTGTAAGGTAAATTCCTATGATTTTATAGGTGCAAGAAAGTTTCTAAACTTGAACGCAAGAATATGGGTAAAGATAGAGGTGCCTTTTTTAGAACAGTGGGAAGAGGATGAAAGTACCTTTGTCACATTACATAAATGTACTGCTTACTTTGTTGGGATAAGTTCTGGGAAATATCTTACTGGAAAGAGTGCAACAACTTATTCCCCTTCTAGGAAAAGTAATTTACATTTTTGCATTCTAAGCAAAGAATAAAAGAAAGAGTAGTTACTTGTGGCCCGATGCAGATGGCCCAAAAGGGCATCTGTGGGGTGGGATTAGGGTTAGGGAGTGTGCAGCATCTGCAAGCTCCCTAACCCTAGCATGTGACAATGTCTGCAATGTCACGAAAGGCCTTTTAGACAGCGTGTGTAACTATGCTGCCTCAACTGCACAGATTTTAGACGGAGCTGTGCAGTTGCGGTGGTGGAAAGGCGCCAAATGGCGCCTTTTTCATTCATTGTGTTGCAACTGCGGCACTAAAACCCCGCTCCTTTTTGCTCTGTAGCTTCGCCGCTGCATCTAGCTGCTGCGGCGAAGTTCTGCAGCAAAAAGAGGTGGCTACAAACCGCCCCTTTTGGGCAATCTGTAAAGCCCCTGGTAATGTTTGGGAAAACGCATCTTCTTGCAAGGCAAAAAACAAAACCAGTGCTAGAGATATTTTTATTTCCATAGCCACAATTTACCTTTCTCAGGTCTAATCTGCACTGCAGAAATAATGAAGTTTGACATGGCTTTAACTGCCATGGCTCAGTGCTGTAGAACTGTAGGATTTGTAGCTTGTGGTGGCACCAGAGCTCTCTGACAGAGAAGGCTAAATATCCCATGAAACTACAAATCCCAGAACTCCATAGTATTGAGCCATGGCAGTTAAAATAGTGTCAAATTGTATTATTTCCGCAGTGCCAGATTAGACATCACTCATGAGGTAATGTGAACCTATGTAGGTTTACTCTGGCAAGTTTATGAAGAACCCAGAGTTTCTTTCACCAATTTCTTCTAAAATGTTTTTACCTTTCAGACAAGTGAGGATGATGAGTTAGAGGAAGAGGAGCACACAGAAGAAGACAGAAAATCTGTCAAAGAAGAGGAAGTTGAAATCCAGAATTCTCCTGATCCTCCACCGGCTGCTGTTTCTGCACCCATTAACCTGCCTTCCCTGCAAAGCATCATGCTTCCTGTCACCTCTTTTTCCTGTGAAATGCCAGACTGTGGGGCTGTAGGTGTATTTTATAATGGTTAGAGTAATTGCAGAAGCACATGGGTGTGGAGGGAGCAGGGCTGGGTGGGTTCTTTGACTGCATTATAGAAATATGCAGAATCTTGAATCACTGAAACATTTCTGCCTTCATTTTCCAAACTTTAAGTTTCTGCCCCTGAAGAATTCAAATAGCAGTAAAATTTCAGAAGCTGAGCTGTAGCAGGGTGAATGTCCCCTTGAGCTCCCAACCCAAAACGTCCAAGGACAGAACAATTTTTTAAATTTATTTTTAAATTTTATACATACCCATTTCACAAAAGTGAGCAAACATGGGTTATAAATTGAAACAATAATGTAAATATTGAAATATTTAATATTCTAATCAGTAGTAAGGAATTTAGTAATATGTGTTAAAATGACAGTTTAAAAAACACCTTGCCTGCAGTACCACAGCTCTGACAGATTAGAAAGTTTGTACTTTCACTTTAAATATTTATCGTCCACTCTTCTTGTAAATTAAACTCAAAGCAACCTCCTACAGAAAGAAAGTAACTGCTAAGCTTGTTTCAGTGTGTAATGTTTGCATGTCCTGGATTGAATTCATATGAATTGGAGTCAGTTCCTTGCTAACTATTAAAATGCACATGTAGGCAGGCCAGACTGTGTGTGTATGTGTGTGTGCAGAATATTTGACACTGTTCTTTATGTCCACATCATGTGAGCATGCTGGTTGGCGGCTTCTGAGAGTGATATTCTGATTTTTTTTTCAAGCTATAGCTTTGCTTTAGCAAACCAATTGGTGGGGGGTTTTTTTGATATTTTGTTTTGTTTTACTCCCTAGATGTTCAGCTCCAGACAAGCTCTGAATGGCCATGTCCGTATTCACAGTAGTACAAACCCTGTGGTGAAATCCCGCTCCAGAGGCCCCACTGCAAAGCACAAGCCCAATTCCGAGAATGATTACTGCTCTCTGAAAAGCTCCCCAGCTCACAGTACCACAAGTGGTGAGACTGACCCACCTACAGTCTTCCCTTGTAAAGAATGTGGCAAGTGAGTAAATATGCTTCCATGACAACACAGAGGGGTTTGTTGTTTCCTATTACAAACCACAGGGGAAGGCAGATCCCTACTGAGATAAGAAAGGTGCCATTTTGGGTAGGGCTCATTCTTGTTGGTAATGCTTGGCCATAATCAAGGATGGCCTTTTAGATGGTATGTGTGTGGTATGTATGAGAAAGACAAAACTGGGGGTTACATTGGGGGCTTGAGAGGTGACACGCAGCCCACAGGGTGCAATTTGCCTATCCTCTTATTAACAGTGACAACATTATAATATTGTCATCCAATTTCACAGTAGCATTTGACTGTCATGAGAACCAGCATGGTGCAGTGCTGGACTAGTACTTTTGGAGATGAGGGTTAAAATCTCCTTTTGCCATAGAAATCCCACTGGTTGATGTTGGGCATGTCACTCTTTCACCCTAAGAAGGTATAAGGTTGCCATAAATCAGGAATGACTTGAAGGCACATAACAACAAGAGTTGATTGTCATGAGCCAAACATGTTTTGTGGTATTGAGGCTACTACTACTACTACTAATAATAATAATAATAATAATGATTTATTTATATCCCACCCAATCACATGGAATCCAGGTGGGTTCCAACAATAGAGGAGTACAATATAATACAATGTAATTCAAACAAAGTCAAAAGAATATGTTACAATTAAATAAGAAACATAATCCCTTCCCAGCCCCCAACACAACTCTAATTAGATAATATTAAATGAATTAAAAATACAAACATATCATAATACCAAAATGAAAAGAAAAAAGAAGAAAAAAAGAAAAAAAAATATAAGGGTACACTTGCTTGAAAATTAAAATTTCAGTAAACTCTGTGGATGTACTTCCATACATCATCAGATTGTGCTGTATATTTGGCTTTTAAGGAGTAGGCCATTCAGAAACCCACAATTTCCAACTGTTGCAGCTTTACTATTGAATATCGGCTGGAAATTTGTTTGTGATAGATGCAAGCATACGTCCACCTTACCGCTACATATGTCTTTGTTGTTATTCTGGACGTTAGTATTCTCTTCCACCTTCTGCAGTGACCTCACACTGGATTCAGCATTATGCTTGCTGTGATAATCTTCCCCCCACAATGATCATTTCACTGTTGGTGGAAAGAACAGAAGATTGCAGATGTGCCTTGTTATGTTCCCATAGCCATATGCAGACTAATGACATCATCTGCTTCCAAAGGACTTCCCAGTGGATCTTGGCAGATTTACTCTGTCTTTGTCTGTGATTCCCCCCTGTTTTCCACTAGGGACAAAATGGTCAGTGATAGGGACTATTGCAACACAACGGTGGTGGTGATGACAACAACAAGGGAGCCATAGAGTGCCCTATGTGGAACTCTTAGCACTATGCTCAACTATGTAGGCTCTCAGCCATTGTTTGCATCACTCAAAGAAATACCAAAAGTCATATTTATTTTACTCTTAATGCATTTCAATCTGTACTGTAGCAGAATGAACCTGTGATCCTACAAATGCTAGACCACATCTCCTATCATTCCTAACCATTGGTCATCCTGGCTCAGGATCTTGGGAGGTGGATTCCAACAATATGGGGGAAGCACAACTTTCCTACCCTTCCCCTTCAAAAGTATATGGTGTGGTCCCCAGAGCTTCTTAGTCTTTCTCTCAAATTATAAAATATAAATCAGTTTGTGACCTTGAGCACTTTAATGGCTAGGACTGAATACCCTCAAAATTATCTTTTTTCACAAGAGAAATTGTGTTCCACTTCTCAGGCCCTCCTTCCAAGGTGCAGCAAGAAAGAGTCTTTTAGGTTGGAGCAATAATCATATGGAATATTTTTCCAAGAGAATTTGGTTTCGCCACAGTGCCTGCGTGGGGTATTTTGTTTCCTGAGACAACAAATTCTAAAAACAGCCAGCCTCCCCCCCCCCCCCACCCTTGGTGAAGTTGCATAATACACAAGGCAAACCAAGTTATTCTGGTACCTTGGTTAGTGACAAACAAAAAAATTGCACAAGTGTGTCTACCTTTTAAAGTAAAAACACAGTAATAATAAGTAATGAAGAAGTTCCTTCTGTTTTGTTTGTTTGTTTGTTTGTTTTTGTGGCACCATAATCAGGGGCCAACCTGAAGTACTTGCCCTAGTCTGCCTAATGCCAGAGCTGTCCCTGTCTGTCTTTTTAAAGAAGGATTTTGAAAATGGTTTTTATTTTATTTTTTAAAATGTGAGTTTTACCTGTGGCTGGCTTTGTTTTAAAACTGCAGCTGGATTTATAGTATTTCAAATTCCTTAAAATGATTCTGTTTATTTTTAATTATAGTTACTTAGGGTGCTGCTCCAATCCACCTTGAATTTAGTTGATAGAGGAAGGCAAGTTGGCATGCAACATCCATTAGCAGGGAAGTGGGGGTGAACCTTCCCTTCTAGATCAAGGGAAGTTATAGTGCCACTCTATTCTGCTTTGGTCAGGCCCCACCTGGAATACTGTGTCCAGTTCTGGGCACCACAATTCAAAAAGGATGTGGAGAAACTGGAGCATGTCCAAAGGAGGGCAACTAAGATGGTGAAGGGTCTGGAAACCTTGCCCTATGAAGAACGCCTTAGGGAGCTGGGGATGTTTAGCCTGGAGAAGAGAAGGTTAAGAGGTGATATGATAGCCCTGTTTAAATATTTGAAGGGATGTCATATTGAGGAGGGAGCAAGCTTGTTTTCTGCTGCTGCAGAGACTAGAACGCGGAACAATGGATGCAAACTGCAGGAAAAGAGATTCCACCTCAACATTAGGAGGAACTTCCTGACAGTAAGGGCTGTTCGACAGTGGAACACACTCCCTCGGAGTGTGGTGGAGTCTCCTTCCTTAGGGGTCTTTAAGCAGAGGCTGGATGGCCATCTGTCAGGGATGCTTTGACTTGGAGTTCCTGCATGGCAGGGGGTTGGACTGGATGGCCCTTGTGGTCTCTTCCAACTCTATGATTCTATGATTCTATGATTCTATGATTCTAACCTCGGTTCTTCATCTAAAGAATCCTGAGAAATATGTGAGGGTGAATAGAATTATAGAGCTGGAAGAGGCCACAAGGGCCATCCAGTCCAACTCCTTGCCTTGAAGGAATACACAAAGAACTTCCAACAGACGGCCATCCAACCTCTGTTTAAAAACCTCCAAAGAAGGAGACTGCACCACTCTGGCTTGTGCCATTTGAGTCCATAAATGTGTTTTTATCAGTGGAGGGAAGCTAGTCTATCTCTTTTACTATAAAAGAGTATTGAGTTTAGGCGTACACATCTTCACAGCTTAGCTTCTGCTTTCCCCCTTCTGTTCCTAGTGAAGAGATCACTTGGGTGGAGGGCTATTAGTGTGGTTTTACATGTGTGTCATTCATTATACAATTTGAGCAGTGTTGCTATGTAGGGTTATAACTACTCCTACAGTATTGCAAGTGGCATGGCCACTACAGCTCCCAGCATCTTCCCAGGCACTCTAATCAGTGATCATGATTGTGATGGTTGTAGTCCAAAAAGTAATCTTTCCAGTCTCTTGTTTATTGTCCATTCAAATGACATTCACCAAATTTTAGAATATTAGATATAAAACACACGCAGAGGCATACAAGGCCCTGGATGTGTTGCTCCTTCTTATGTCTGTCATCTTCTCACCCACTTACTTTCCTTTTCCACGTACTAGGATGTTTTTCAAAATCAAAAGTCGCAATGCACACATGAAAACACACCGGCAACAGGAGGAGCAGCAAAGACAGAAAGCCCAAAAGGCAGCTGTCGCAGCTGAAATGGCGGCTACAATTGCAAGGACTACAGGGCCAGAAGAACATGGCTTGATTCCACTGGATCATTTGGATTTGATAAAACAGGTTGAACAGGTAGAAGAACTCAGTAGTGATGTTGTTCAGGAATTGGGAGCAGTCATTGACAGTACAGAAGTGATAGACCCAGGCCTCTTACTGGATGAAGACACCGAATTACTTCAGGATGATGTTGAGCTGTAAGAGCCAGAACCACAGTTTGTAAAGTTACAGGTGCCACTTGGAATTGGTTTCCTAACCAGGGAAGGGCTAAATGTCAACGTTTGTTTGTTTGTTTGTAGCTGTTTGAATATATGGAATAGTTTGGGGTTTTTTTATCCCAGTCTAGGGGGGGAAAGAATCCAAGGGGCAAAATAGACGGCCCCGAAGAAGCGACTTCAGGCCACCCCTTTGATTGCCAGATTGGCCATGGCCCCAATCCGGCATTTTCCCAGCTCAAAAAGCAGCAGCAGAAAGCCGTTCCTTTTTGAGACAGGAAAAGGTTGACTTTGCCACTGTGGCGGCAGCTTTTCAGCATTTCTACAGTGTAGTACATATAAATGTGTGAAGCTCTGTGAAGCTGCTGCACATGTGGTCAGCCGTGCAGCTTTCCAGCAGCCTTGGGGCATGCACTGTCTGAATGCCACATCCCCACGCCACCAGAAAGCCAGCTCATACTGCTGGTCTGATTTGCCTGTGATTTTTTCTTTTTTTAAATTTCAGTCAGCCTGATTTCAAAAGGGAAGCAATTCATTTGTTTTTTCATTCACCAATGTCTTGGAAACCAATTTGTTCTGAGAAGCTGGGGGTTTTCTTTCCTTTTCCTTTTAGTTTCATAAGAAACCTCAAGTTCTTTAGCTCCTCAGGGCTTTAAATCCCACTCCCATGACTCAACCACATATAATTAGAAATCTTTTAATATGTTTCATTGTATACCTTTTAGCTGTAGATCCCAAACATCTGTGGCAACAAAGAATACTTTGAAATTGACAAGTTAATTGTCATTACAATAAACACAGTTTCAACACATAGTAGATTTGTGGCATCTGCAAACCTTCCCTGGGACGCAAACCTATAGTTCGTCTAATTGTCCCTGGGCTGTTAAGACCCTACTACTGAAGAGACTGTGTTGGGTGAATTAAACATCTGGTGAAAGGTTGTTTCTGTGAAACCAAAGCTTCTGGGCCATATGAAAATTTTCAAGGGCAGCTTCATATGTGGTTGGGCACATGTGGGTTGCTCAGTGATGGTGCACATCTCCACATGCAATCAAGTTTAAAACAAGAGTATGCAAAAATGATCTTTCAGGACTACAGACTTTGGAATCTCCCAGCTAGGAGATTCTGGAAGCTGTAGTTCTAGCAAGTAACTTTTCCAAGCTCTGCAAAAATAGAATAGAGCCACAGAATCAGATTTGTATAAATGTTGACTTAGCATTCAGCAATTAATTCAGTGAGTTTGTTCTAGAAAATGGTCTCTGGGAATTGGCCCCCCTCTCTCTAGCCCACAGCCCCACCTTCCCCGCTGCTCCAGGAGAGGAGATACACAGTTCTTGCAACAGATCCTTTCAAATTGATTTGTGTGGTTTATATTTGAGTACATACTGAGAAGCATGTACTTCAGCTACATAAGCACCCTCACAAGAAAATACGATATGTTAATACTTGTTAATTGAAGCACCTGTTAAAACATTAAGTCTTTCTCAACAGGAACATGCCTTCCAGATGTTTCTGACTGCAGCTCTCTATCACCCCACCCAGTGAGATTTACTGGCTAGAACTAATGGGACTTAAAGTCCCCAGACTTCTGGACGGCACATTCCCCATCTGTGCTATTGATTATCCAGTCCAAAGATACCTCTCTAATGTGAAATTGCAGAATGGATTGGTTGGTACTTCAAGTTTGCAGTCGGAAGCAATGCTTCCAAGTATTCACTGGTAGAAGAAATGATGTTATCATGGGCACTATAGTCAGATAAGGCACAGATAAGGCACAGTATATCAGTCATCACACACCAGGGTTCAAATAATAGCTGGTGATAAAGAGTTTCTGTAATTATGATGCTGTAAGTCTGTTTTACTATGGAGTTTATCACACGGGCAAAATCCCATGCAGAAGCAGGGGTTTAAACTAAAAAAAACCTGCAAAAGCGGGTTAATTTTCACACAACGTCATTGTTAAACCAAACAGAAAGTGGATAGAAAGTAGACAAAAGCCGCTCCTTTTTATTTTCAGAAAATCCCAAAAGTAAAAAGGAGCAGCCTTTGTTTACTTTCCATTCAGGTTAACACAAGTTTAAAAATGACGTGTGTGAAAATCAACCCACTTTTACAGGGTTTTTCTAGCTTTTAAATCCTGTTTCTGCACAGGATTTCCCCCTTGTGATAAACATTACTGTTTCCTTTAACAGTTTTTGCACATGATGATGACCAAATGTCTCCTCAAAACTTACCTTTTTAGCACCATAGTCCCTGCCACCATTTCCTTGTTGGAGAGCAGAAGGATGAGTGTGAAGATATGTCAAATACCAGACTTGGCAGGGATTGCTAACAGGAAGAGAAATTGACATTTTTCCATTCATCCCCAGGGTCTTTGGCAACATGGAAATGGCCATGTTGGGGGACTATGGTGCTGAAAAGGTAGGTTTGGGATGCAGTGGTAACATCAGGAGACATAGCTACGTCTCTCTAGCTACATCTTCCAGTGTAGGATGCTGGCCATGACTTTGTTGCAGTACAGTGCTCAGAATCCCAGATGACTCTGGGTTTCTGGAAGTCACAGTCCCCACAAAGTAAACTTTTCAAGCTGTGAAAAACAGGGATGGTGCAGTAACCTCAAACTTGCAGTGAACTTGCAGTAACAAGTGAATAATTCCTCAAGATATGCTTTTGTTCTACAACCTCAGAAATAATGTGGGTGTTTCTTAAAAGAACCAAAGAGAATCTCAAAATAATATCTGGATGAATATCGATGCATGTATTAACTTTTCTATGTAAATTCTGTATTCCTAAACTTGTGATAAATATTATCACAGCTTATTTTATTTTGCAGAAATCTTGGGATATGTTTTCCCTTCCACTTGCGTTTCATATGTTTGGTAGCATGGTTTCTGTAGCAACCTAGATTAAAAACTGTACATAACGAAAGGAAAAGGATAATATTTTTTATGGAGAATCTTATTTTCAGACATATTTTATTGTTGTTGGCTTGTTATGGAAAAGCTGTAAATAATTTAAGAGTTTTGTGTAAAAAAAAGTTATGGGGGCAAATAATTCTTTATTCTAAATTTTTTAAAAATTGCCTGTTATGGCTTAACTGCACCTGAATTGCATGTGCTTCAGGATGTAATTTATTCAGGTTTGCACTAAGATGGTTTAATTTCATAATATATGACACGGGTGGGGAGGGAGTGTTGTTTTCCTTGTAGGAGGAGTGAGTTTGAGGGCAAGCATCCCATTTGGTCCACAAGAGAGCACTTTGTATAGAATATTTCAACGTTTTCTTATATTGACAAATACTTTTATTTGTAAAATCAAAGGGAATCTATGTAACAGTTCTGCCAAAAAGAGCAGTATTTTATACTTTTGATATAATGTACTTTGTTAATGTTTATTTTGTTTTGTTCACAGGAGGAAAAAAAAACTTTTAAATAAATTAATCTGCATTTCAAATGTGTAGAGGCTTTTTGAAAACATTGGAATCATTCACCAACCTGACACACAAGGGTTTATATTAAGTTAAAAGATGTTTAAATAAATGCAGACCCCCACCCAACTCTTACATGGCTACTGTTTACACATTTAGAATAGTGTTCCAAACCAGCAGTTACAGTCTTGTGTTATTTTTAATTTTTGCCCTGTTCATGTAACTACAGGGGAATCCAACCCGCCCCCAAGTTGAAAATGGAAAGGAAGGTGCTAAGGAGGTAATCTGGTTTGGTAATACACTGCTAATATGGAGAGGGGTTTTCATATAAATAACAAAATTCTTCTCCTATTTCACCATAATGGGATACAGAAAAAAGAAGAGTGAATGTACTTTGGCAAGGCTGGCCTAAAAGATAGATTAAGGGGTCATTCAGATGCTTTCTAGAGCAACTATGCAAATAATCTCACTCAAGCATTGCAAGTTTGTTGCTCACACTATAGAACTTCATCTGTGTGCATCTCTAGGAGTTCACTTGCTCACGCATGTCAGCACTTGAATAAAGGTGGAGTCGATAATATGAATGTATTTGAAACATGTGAAATGCATGCCGAGTTTTATCCCAGATCTATTCACATCAGTTATTCACGCTGCCAATGATACAAATCTTTTTTAAAAAAATCTCAGAAAAACCCCTGAGATCGATTATCGTGGGTTATGTGGGTTTTTTGACACCCTCTCAAAAAATCACATGTATCAGTGTAGAGAAGATGGGAGCAAACAGTAGATTAATGGAAAATATGTTAATGAGATTATAAAATGCTTTCTTGTGATTTAAAGTAGCAGTGCAGCCTTCTTGAATGAAATAAAAGTTTTAAATTGTTACATGATTTATAGATTTCCGATAGACCTTTAAATTTAATCTGTTCCAGTGAACAAATTAATTCTTAAGTTCTGAAAGGGCGTTTTAAAAGTGCCAGTTTGGGCAGAGGATAAAGAATAGTGATTGTTATCATTATAATTTCTTGTCCACCTTTCCCTATGGATCAAAATGGAAAGCAAATAAAACATCAGTTAGAAATTCACCACATCAGTTTAAAAGGATTAAGACAAATATCTATATCACATCCACTTTGTTCTTGTGTCACTTTTTACACACACACACACATATATACAAATACACATATATCATTGCAGTGGTATAACCACATCCACTTCTTTCTTGTGTCACTTTCTACAGTGTGTATGATGTGATATACACACACAGACACATATATATACAAATACACATATATCATTGCAGTGGTATAACCACATCCACTTCTTTCTTGTGTCACTTTCTACAGTGTGTATGATGTGATATACACACACAGACACATATATATATACAAATACACATATATCATTGCAGTGGTATAACCACATCCACTTCTTTCTTGTGTCACTTTCTACAGTGTGTATGATGTGATATACACACACAGACACATATATATACAAATACACATATATCATTGCAGTGGTATAACCACATCCACTTCTTTCTTGTGTCACTTTCTACAGTGTGTATGATGTGATATACACACACAGACACATATATATACAAATACACATATATCATTGCAGTGGTATAACCACATCCACTTCTTTCTTGTGTCACTTTCTACAGTGTGTATGATGTGATATACACACACAGACACATATATATACAAATATACATATATCATTGCAGTGGTATTACATCCACTTCTTTCTGGTGTCACTTTCTACAGTGTGTGTGTGTGTGTGTGTGTGTGTATATATATATATATATACTGTATATATATATATAGAACAACATACACATAGCATTCCAGGAGTATCATCTCACCCACTTTTTTCACTTTATTTATATGTATATACTATCACTATGTATACATACACTATATATTTTATACATTTTAATGTATATTATATCTCTCTCTGTGTATATATATATATATAAAGTGACACAAGAAAAAGTGAATGAGATTATACAGCTGCGATGGTATGTACGTACATGTGTGTGTATATATAATACAATCTACATGTCTATGCATATGTGTCTGTGTGTGTGTGTATATGTATATACAGTTATAATATATATATATATAAAAATATATATAAAGTGATGCAAGAAAAAGTGGATGAGATTATACAGCTGCGATGGTATGTACGTACATGTGTGTGTATATATAATACAATCTACATGTCTATGCATATGTGTCTGTGTGTGTGTGTATATGTATATACAGTTATAATATATATATATATAAAAATATATATAAAGTGATGCAAGAAAAAGTGGATGAGATTATACTGCTGCAATGGTATGTACGTACGTGTGTGTGTGTGTGTGTGTATATATATATAAAATACAATCTACATGTCTATGTATATTATATGTGTGTGTGTATATATAGTTATAATATATATATAAATATATATAAAGTGACGCAAGAAAAAGTGGATGAGATTATACTGCTGCAATGGTATGTACGTACGTGTGTGTGTGTGTGTATATATATATAAAATACAATCTACATGTCTATGTATATTATATGTGTGTGTGTATATATAGTTATAATATATATATAAATATATATAAAGTGACGCAAGAAAAAGTGGATGAGATTATACTGCTGCAGTGGTGTTTGTATGTGTATATATAAACACACAGACACTATATATATATATATATATATACACACATATATATGTAGATTGTATTATATATTTACATATATATGTATATTATATATATATATGTGTGTGTCTGTGTATGTACATATATATATATGTATAGTGATTATATATATATATATATATATATATTATAAACATAGACAGTGTACAAAAATGAAGCAAGAAGGAAAAGAGGGCAATGAAGAGTCAGCTCCAGGGGCTTCCCAATAATAAAACCCAAGCAGCAGCAGCAGCCACAGTCCTCCCAAAACCCAAAACATAGGAGTAGCTCTGCTGCTGCTGCCTCTCTAGCCCCCACCGGAAGTGGAGCTCTATGGTCTGCCCTGTAACAGGAAGTGACGCCAAAAGCCTGAGTCCGCCCAGAAGGGAATAATGAGTGTCCTCTGGAAGGGGTTGTGGCAGGTGACTCCAGAAACAGTCTGGGTTAGGCTGCATCCACACTGGGAGCAGTATAACCCGGTTTCATACCGCTTTAAACTTTGTCTGACTCACTTGCTATGGAATTCTGGGAGTTGGAGTTTGTTGTGGGGCCGTAAGGCCCCACAACAAACTCCAACTCCCAGAATTCCATAGCAAGTGAGTCAGACAAAGAGGTTAAAGCAATGGAGTGGGAATAACAGCAGCAGCCCATTTGGACCTGAATGCATGCCACTTTAATCCTTTAATTCTTTCTTTTTCCTAGGGGGGAGAGAGTTTCCTTCTAAGAAGCAGACTTCCATTAAAGCAACATGACTTTCTTCAGTAAGTTTATGGCTTGAAGCTTTATCAGTGAAGCCCACATCTGTTTAATAGCAATGGTTCGTATAGGATTGGAGCCTGGTACTCCTATCCGTGTATTATTAATTATTATTGAAATAATCCTTCTCGCTCCCTTTTCAGAAACAACCGCCCGATGTGGTTTCGGCTTTCAGGAGCCCACACAGATACTCAGCAACCCAAGGAGAAAACATTGGTACGTTTGAGAAGTTGTGAGCTTGTTTTGTGCTGGCAATAAACAAGAACATTTCCTTTTAAAAAAAAATCTAAATGGACCTGGGATACGTATTTGGATGTGTTTAAAATATTTTGTGGCTGTAACAGCATTCCTCCCTCCTTAACCCGAAAGGAATAATAACCTATAGTTAGATGTTAATAAACGGTGCGTTGCAAATGTTGTCTCGCATATATTGATTTTCTTATTTCTCATTCCTTACCCGTGTAGGTATCTATTTCAGATGAGCCGGATACGCTATACAAGAGGCTAGCTGTTCTTGTTAAAGGTCACGACAAAACCGTGTTGGACAGTTACGAGTATTTCATGGTGCTTGCTGCTAAAGAACTCGGACTCTCCGTCGAAAAAGTGTGCGTATTAATGTACTTTGTATTCACCCAGCTTTTCTAAAACCTCCTTTTTGAAACAGCTTGGCTGACCTGTGGTTGAGGTACTGCTTAACTTCAGTCTGTGCTTCCTAGTAGTAATTCCATTGACCCAAATCTTCTTAGTTCCACTGGAAGGTTGACTGAAATAAAGACAATCACGGCAGCAAGAAAAGGGGGGAAATTACCTGTGCCACAGGCAGATGCCAGTGGTATTCACAGTTGTACTCTCTGAGCCACTGGTTGCTAGTCGGGGGGAATTTCCAGGAACAAACAGTTTGTAACTAGTGGCCACAAATATAATACTAGTTCCTAGTATACTGTAAGGACCCCTCACGTTAGATAGCATAAACACCGATTCAGTTCATCCCTCCCAGAATTCTTCTACTATGAGGAACCACAACACCCCTTTGCAATGTGCACCAACAGGATTCTAGTTACTGTCATTCCAAAAACATGGCTGGATGGCCATCTGTTGGGTATGCTTTGATTGGAAGTTCCTGCATGGCAGGGGGTTGGACTGGATGGCCCTTGTGGTCTCTTCCAATTCTATGATTCGAGGGGGCTTTCTAGATTGGCAAAAAGAAGTGTGTTCATGGCTGCATGAAACTCTAGCCTTTAGATGAGAAAAAGGGAAAGTGTGCCATGAAAACGCTTTTTTTTTTTTTTTTTTTTTTGCTTTTTAGGGGAGAAGAAGCACCTTTAAAAAGCATCTTTTTCAAAAACTGCGGAACAGCGCAGCTCCATCTAAAGGCTGTGGTGCAGCTGCTAAGCATTAAGGAAAAGGCAACTTCATGTCACACTTTCCTGCCAATCTAGAAAGCCCCTATGTTTCCCAGGCTGAAGAGAACCCAGAATATTGATTTCACATGGAAATTCACCTCATCTTCTATAAGTTCTAGTCAGAATAGCAAAGAACAGTTTGGACTTCCTGATTCAGACTTTGGAAGCACGGACTCTTAAATCAGTTGTGCCAGACACTAGTAAATTTATAATCCAGAAATATTTTTAAAAGGGGTGGGTGGGAAATGAAGCTGTTATCTCTGTGAAACTGGCTTTTGAATTAAATACTAGTTTAATGTCCCTGAGGGAAGAGATTATCTTTCATATTTATTCAAAAGTCCTTTTGAATTTATTAACAAGTCTATTTATTTATATCATGCTCTAAATTTTGAGATCTCAGGGCAACATGCAAGTAAACTCAATATAAAGAAATTAAAACAATTCAATAAGTAAAAATAAGTTAAATAATATTTATTTAGTAAATAAGCCTGTAAGATTAAAAAAAAAAGGTTAAAACAGTTTTAAACCATGCACATCAACTTTTTGGAGTAAATCAGTCAGGGCCTAAAGGCTTTTGTAAACAGCCATGTTTTTACATGGTGCATGAATAAAAGTCAGTGCTTTCAAGTAGAGAGGGCATTCCATAACTGAATACCACACTTCCAAGTTACCCTCTTCTCACTTCTGTGTCCCTCCAGGAGACTTCACTCTTGTGGTAGGCAGACAGGGAGAGTCATGCCTTCCAAATATTGAGGTGTCAAGCCATTAGGTCTTTTTTCACAAGCACCTTGAAAAGAAGCATTTTGACCATGAGTTCAATCTTAAGATATGCATTATATGATGGCTAAGTGGGATATCAGTCCTCTTTTTCCTACTAAGAGCACATATTATAGATGACAGTTTAAATTTGTGTTTTCATTTTTCTGTTTTAAGTTGTGAATGAAAGCTCTTGATGTTGGCCAAAAAATTGCTGATTATAGGTTTTCCCTTAACCACTTCTCAGGTCCAAGAATTCATTACTCTCATATCTGAGCAACAAAACAGCAATCCTATTTGGCTCCCCAATTCAATCCCCTCCCCACTTCATTATTGGTAACAAATAAGTTTGTTTTCAGAAATTAATGATGTACAGAGACAGATATTTAAATAAATACCACTTTATCTCTTAGAGAAGAACCTCGAAGGAAGATAGAGCGATTCACACTTCTGAAATCAGTTCACATTTATAAAAAGCACAGAGTTCAGTATGAAATGAGGACACATTATCGATACGTGGAGGTGAGAAACTGTATGTTCAAAAAAGTCAGAAGTGTGTATGTCAGGATGAGGAATGTTCTGTCCCCATCCTCAGTGTTGCTGGATTACCTTGTCCTATGAACTATGTAGCAACTAAATCAATCATCATTGACCATGCTGATATGTGCTGGTGGGAACCGGAGTCCAGCATCTGGACAACTCCAGTTACCTAGCTTTGCTTTAGGAACAGGGATTTCTTTTATCTAAGCATGTGAATATGTGCACACAAACTCTCTTCTATTAAAACACTAAACTTGTAGCAGGCAGCAAATAGTCTTAGAACCATTTTCAGCCCATTACTTTTCTGACTCTAGAATTACTATTACCAAAGTTATTAAATGGATAAAGGCAATGCTCAGTTGCACAAGCTGACGTAAACTCGTACATCAGATATGATTCATACTTCACAGTGGTTTTCCTGCATGCTACAGATCTCCTATGTTGAAATATATGCCATTGTTACCTTGAAAACTAAAACATTTATATTGTTTCAGTTAAAGCATTTAACTGGCAGCACAGCCAGCGTTTACTTGGAATATATTCAACGGAATTTACCCGAAGGGGTCGCCATGGAAGTAAAAAAGGTATTTTTATGTCTGCAGCATAAAAATTTGACAGATACTTTTTCTTTTGGTCAAATTTTATTTTATTAAAATTCAGGGATTATGTAAATGTCAACATTTAAAGACAGCAATGATCATCTTAACATTTATTAATAACAAAATAACAAATCAGTAATGACATGGGTATGATAATGTAGAAGAAGGGTATTAAAAAGGTTCATAGTGGGGCAGTACAGGTCTGTACTCGCCGAGAGAAGTGGCGAGATGTCGGCCAAAGGCCCCATTTTGCTCCTTCTCCAGGCCACAGAGAAATGGCAAACTGCCATTTCTCCGTGGCCTGAAAGGGGGGTGCAGCAGGCTTCACCCTTCAACCGACGGCACTCCCGAGAGGAGAAAGGGGACTCCGCCGCAGCCCGTTTTCCCTCAGGGTCCTTGGTGCGGCCAAAAGGAGATCCGTTTCAGAGCTCCTTTTCGTGCTGCAGAAAGGGCGCCCTAGGTGCCCCCCCCAGCGCCATTACTGTACGTCATGTCGCGCACAGCACATCTAAAAGATTCCACCTCAACATTAGGAGAACATTAGGAAAAAAGATTCCACCTCAACATTAGGAGGAACTTCCTGACAGTAAGAGCTGTTCGACAGTGGAACACACTCCCTCGGAGTGTAGTGGAGTCTCCGTCCTTGGAGGTCTTTAAGCAGAGGCTGGATGGCCATCTGTCGGGGATGCTTTGATTGGGAGTTCCTGCACGGCAGGGGGTTGGACTGGATGGCCCTTGTGGTCTCTTCCAACTCTAAATTTCTATGATTCTATGATTAAATGCAGTGCACACCCTGACGTAATTGTGGCGCACGCATATGGACAGCGCGCAAACAAGATGGCACCGTCCATACATGCTAGGGTTCAGGAGGGACTAAAGGCTGCGCCCTCCTGAACCCTAAACGTGCCACACAGATGGCCCTTTTGGGCCGTCTGTATCAGCCCAGTGTTAATAAGTTTCTAACGTTAACCTGGCACAGTTTTCATGTAGAATATGTGACAGAGTCTTAACTCTTGTTTTAATCATGAATCAAAGGCTTTCTTTCTTTGCTGGTGAAATTCTCCATCTGTTCAAAATCCCATACATATTTTGGATGTTAAGAATATAATTTACATAAACAAGAACTTCAGTAGAAAGTGTTAAGACAACTGATCAACTGTTGTGGTATAAAACTACTGGTGTACATTTCTGTTTATTTTCAGACCAGATTAGAAAGACTTCCTGAACATATTCAGACACCTGTTTGGGATACACTGCCTGAAATAGAAGAAACAGCAGCTAAATCATAACATAACTGATCTATGGACATTCCACCTATATTTATTTTAGAACCATAAATGGAATGTAACAGTCTTATTATGAAAGTCCTGTATTGAGTTTGAAAATGGTCTGTACCACACTGGCTTTAAGAAACCTGTTTCTTGACCACACTGTTGTAATTGGAATTCCCAAGATATGATTGTTCAGAAGTGGAAGAAAGTAGGTATTTGAAAAAAGAGTGTTATGTACACTTGTATCATGTTTTATTTAAATTGGAACTTAAATGAAAAACTATTTCATAAATTATAAGTTCATGTGTTTTATAATGTTTGAAAATATTTCTGAGAAAAAGTATTACCAAAATATTTCTGCTGTTGTGAGGATCATATTATAAGACTCACAGTATTTGTGGTTGTTATAAATAATATGTTTTAAAAATTTGGAACAGTAAGTGGAATCTACAAGTTGGTGCAGAGATGGGGTGGCCACATCAGTAGTTTGTTAGTAGTTATGCACGGGTATAACTTTCGTTTTCCTTGACTTTCCTTCACACCCAGGGGCAGCTTTCTTCCAGTGCCATTGATATACATTCATTCTATTTGTAGCTTACAAAACTAGCTTTTTGGACAGGCAGTATAACATAGATACAAGCCTGAAGCAACTTCTTGTCAAGTTTTAAACTATTATAGGAATGTATGTCTGCAGAAACATTTGGCAGAATTCTTGGTTCAAGAAAGACTAGGATATTGACAAGATGAAGTCCAGTGAGTTAAGAGATTTGACTAAGAAAAGTAGATTTGATCTACACCCTTTGTAGATGTTCTCTTACCCATTTATTTCATTGACATTTATTTTTGAGCAAGGTACTCTGAATTCTACCTGTACCTAATTCTACTTTATTATCATTTGGCAGCAGCTACAACATTAAACTGCAGGAGCATGGAAATGATTGCTATCGGCATACCACCTTTTAGGATATAAATGCTTCAAAGGCAGATTGTGTACTATCAAGATACAGATACATAATAAGCAGGTCATCTGGTCCCCTCTTTTAGGATAGATTTGTGGGGGAGGGTTGCAGGAGGAAAACAGGAGATCTACCTTAGTCCTTCTTTGCCTGCCTCCATTTCTAGTGTTTTGAATGTTTTAAATTTAGCTAGGCACTTTTTACTCTGGTCCGGTAACGAGTGCTTGGTTGGACTGGATGGCCCTTGTGGTCACTTCCAGCTCTGTGATTCTATGGATAGCAGTATTAAAGAATTAGTAGAGTATGTTCCAAATACATAACTTGAAACTTAAAATTCCCGTTTTGTTTAAGTAAAGGAAAGGTTTTTTTGTTTTGTTTTGTTTTTTGCAGGATATGTATTGCTTATCCACCAGTTCAGGGATCAAATGGGAATGTAACCACCAATAATGTCAGCTGCTCTTAAAGAACTGGAGCTAAGAACCTGCCACTGTGAAATAGCCAAGCTGTTGGCACAGTAATCTTAAGCTGATTTTTACTTCTAAGCTGTTCATTTTCTTTCCTGCTAAAAGAGGAAGTGCAAGACCAAACTGTGCCAAAGTGCTTCTCCTAATTAGGGCAGCCGTGAGCAGATGCTAATCTCCCACATAGAGCTTACTAACAACCACAGGATGTTTAAAAACAATCAGAAGCCTACAGTAATATTTTTAATCAGGGCACAAACCAATCTGTGTAAAATTTTATTACGGTAAGCCTTTTTTCCCAGCTCTGTTTCCTCATATCAACCTTACAATATGTTACTATTCCCGTTTTACAGATGGAGAAGTCAGTATCTGATTTCGTTCATTAAACAGTACCATCATACATGTAACTTGCTTTCATTTCAGTGGGCCTCACTTTCAGGAAATGAGACTGCCCTCATGGGTTTTAATATCTTAAAAGCCAAATCCAGGACTCTGTGATGCCTTGGAAGGTTATTTTCTGGAAAAGGCATTCAGGTTGCAGTGCTATGCACATTAAGCTAGAGTTAAACTTTACTGAACGCAGACTGTCAGCCTGACGTAAACATTTTTCCTTGCATTATCTATAAACCATTAATATACAGTACATGAAATGAGGGAGAAATCTTCTAAAAGGGAATAAAATCACAAACGGCTCTCCTTTGTGTAAGCTGTTTCTTAGCAACTAGATTAAGGTTACTAGGATACAAAAAAGTGGTAGATATTGGTGGGGTGGGGAAGTTTCCATTCTGGTAGAACTCAAAAAGGTAGTTTGTTACATGAATTTGTCACTATATCATCCCAATACAAAGTGAAGATGAGGACCTAAATATCTGTATCGAAAGCTTTGGCTCAGAAGAAAGTGATAAGACATGATTCACCCCTTTCTTGATTGCTGTTCCAAACCATGATTGAATTCATACTGGCAGCTAGTGCATACTTCAGTGCCCATGTGATGTTTCAGCAATATTCTCAACAGCAGGATGAGTCAGTTATAAACACTGTGTCAATTTGGAAGGTACTCTTTTCTACCAACGAAACCTCTGCAACAAACTGCTGGGCAAAACTGGACAGGGCAGTATGGCAGTTTTCCTCTACTACTGTCTCATTGAGACCCCTGGGTCATATACAAGAGCATGTCTTCTTGCCCACCGGTTACTCATTTCGTATTTCTATCTACATCTATTATTAGTTGGGTAAATGAATCTACATGTATAGGAATGCAGTGGACTATACAAAAAGGAAGCACCACAGAAGAATGCTGCTTATGTACCCTACACACATTACTGACACAATAAGTAACACAAACACACAAAGGCAGTTCATTTATTGATACAAACTTTATTTTCTTCATCAAATTAAGGTGATCCTGCAATAGCATTTATTACAACAGAAAATATGTTCCTTAAATGGGTTTTCTCCATTATATTCCATATGAGCCTATATTAAAGGTTGAACTACATTTCCCTCAGTGTTTGCATTTTTTAAAAAGGAAACTTCTGTTAAGTAACTATAATTATGGGTAAAGGAAACAATCCACAAGGAAGTTTCTCTGCTGAAATTGGCTGTGCAGATAAACTAAACCCAGGAGACTCAAATGTCTGTTCATCCTGATAACCAAAGAATAATTGCTTTGCTTACTACTTCCTTAGGATAAATGGGATATGGCAAATTACTTTCATGCATTGCTTTTGGGCTTCTAGAAGAATCTTGTTAGCAGATACTAAAAGTAACAAAGGACTCAATGTGTCTACAGTGAGGCAATTAAGCTTTCTTCTTGTGTGTAAAATAAAAAAAATACATTGCCACTGAATTACTGCATAGCTTGAATTTAGGTCTTGTGCATAAAGTAAAAGGAACAGGCTGTCTACTTTGGGGTAGTGAAAGTGCACCAACAGACTCCCATTTCTTGGTCAAAAGTGTTCATTTTTCTGCCTGGGGCCAGAAAATTGGCCTCTGGACCATCAAATCTACCCATTCCACTTCATTCAGTACAGAACATTTGCCACCCTTTCAACATTTGTTTCTCTTCATGGTGAATGAAATAAAACATCTGTGGCAGATGTTTGCACATAAGAACAGGGACCACTTGGAGTTACTTCTGCGTATTAGTGTCAGAGCTATCAATATTAGCTGCCTGGTGCTGTAAGAAACAGGCTTCCATTTCCATGAAGAACTTAAAGATTTTAAAGATTTCAATTTGAAAAATTAGAAACAGTTGCTAAGAGATTTAAATAGCTTTTATATTTTCATAGTCAAGAAGCAATAATCTTATCAGAACTTCCTCCTAGAGACATGAAAACGCCAACTTAGGCAGTACATGGGAACTCCTAAAATACCTAGTCTTTGGAACTGTCTATGCAGAGTAGTTGAAGGCTATCCAATAACATTTTTTTCATTGAAACATTCTTCTGCACATGTTAATGCAGCAGTATTATGAAATCATGCCTAAACTACAGTAGCAGCTTTGTATATAAAAGCAGCTTTGCATATTTGAAGTACTACCTGAATTGTTCATACAACTATGGGACAAAACAGAAGAGCATGAAGAGGAGGCTTGAAACCATCCCGCCCAAGATGCCTTGGGGTCATGGCAAATGCAATCTGCCCCAAATAGTAATGGAAAAGATCAGCTCCAATTTGGGCCAGGTTTAAAGCACCCGACCGCTTCTCCAACAACCCCAAGACATCTTGAAGCCACCATTTGAATGACTGGGTGGCTTCAAGATGTCTTGGGAGCATGTGGTAACTAAACTCCACACCCATAAGCCACCAGGAAGCCGGCTTTTAGAGCCAGTATGTTCCAATCCAAAGTCTTGGTGTATTCAGGAAAGAACGAGCAGACCTTTGTTTACACGACATAGTTTTTCTGGCCCCTCAAGACCCAGACCCATGCCATCCCAAAACGTTTGTGGGGTCAGTGGACATTTTGGAGTGGCATTGGAAGGCACAGGGGAACAGCAGCAATACAGGGAAATCTAGGGTTGCTCTTTGTAAGTGGCATTTCCACACATGCAAGCCAACTATGGTCCAAAACACACTGCAGAAATAATCCAGTTTGAGACAGCTGTAACTGTCCTGGCTCAGTGCTAGGGAATCCTGTGAGTTGTACTTTATTGTGACAGCAGAGATCTCTGACAGAAAAGGCTAAAGATCTCACAGAACTATAGTTCCCAGAATTTCCTAGCATTGAGCCAGAGCAGATGAAGCTCAATATGCCATTGCCATCCTCTGGGACTGACAGGACAGTTAAAGCTGGATTATTTCTCCAGTGTCTTTGGGACAAGAGGCTCCATCTGCACTACAGAAATAATCCCGCTCTTATCTACCATGTCGCTCCATCCAGTGGAATCCTGGGATTTGCAATTCGCTGTGGCAACAGAGCTCTCTGACAGAGAAGGCCAAATGCCTCTCCAAACCTGCAATTCCCAGAACTCCATAGCCAAGTATTAAGCCGGGGCAGTTAAAGCTGTCTGAAACAATTATTTCTGCAGTGTGTTTTGTACCTAAGTATATCTTGCAGTAATAATGTCACAGTAGATCTAGACACAGCCTGTACAAAAAAGACTATCAATACTCTGTGTGCGTGTTCATGTGTAAATATACTAAGAACATGAATTGAGGTCAGATGAATGTGCAGTTTGCTTAAGGGAAAAAATTGAGTGGAAAAATGTTTTAAATACTCTCTCACCTCAAATAAACATCTTTGGGAACAAAAATTAATATAAGACACTGTCTTATTTTCAGGGAAACACGGTAGGATGGGGGACACCTGGCTTAAGGAGACTTATAGGTGTGAAAAGGATCTAGGAGTCCAGGTAGACCACAAGATTGAAGAGTGCAATGTGGCAGCTAAAAAGGCCAATCCATAAAAGTACAGTCTCTAGATCAAGGGAAGTAATAGTGCCACTCTATTCTGCTTTGGTCAGGCCTCCCCTGGAATAATCCTTTGTCCAGTTCTGGGGCCCACAATTCAAAAAGGATGTGGAGAAACTGGAGAGTGTCCAAAGGAGGGCAACTTTGATGGTGAAGTCATCTAGAAACCATGAAGCCCTATGAGGAGCAACTTAGGGAGCTTCATATGTTTAGCCTGAAGAGAAGGTTAAGAGGTGATATGATAGCCCTGTTTAAATACATGAAGGGATGTCACATTGAGGAGGGAGCAAGCTTGTTTTCTGCTGCTCCTGAGCACAGGACCCGGAACAATGGATGCAAGCTCAAGGGAAAGAGATTATAGCTCCACATTCAGAGGAATGTCCTGGCAGTATGAGCTGCTTCAGTGGAGAGTTGTGGAGTCTCCTTCTTTGGAGGTCTTTAAAGAGAGGATGGATGGCCATCTGTCAATGGGGATGCTTTGATTGAGAGTTCCTGCATGGCAGAATGGGGTTCGACTGGATCAGGGCCCTTCTTGGGGTCTCTTCCAACTCTGTGAATCTTTGATTCTAACAACAAGAAGCAGCACCAGCAAATATTTCAAAATTCAGCATACTTCTGGTGCTAAGCATTTGGGATGAAAAGGAAGACTCAACCTGTAAGGCTTCCCTGCAGCTAAGAGTGGCCAAAGTGAGAAGGCACGGGGCAGAGAGGAGGGGTCTTGGGGGTCCCCCTCTTTCCTTCTTTCTCTTTGGGGGTCACTTTCCTTTCTGTAAGGCCAACCTGGGACTGAGAGGGGCCAGGGGTCGAAGGCCGTGGGGCAGAGAGAAACGGGTTTGGGTGGGCTCTTTCTTGGGGGTCAGTTCCCTCTCTGTAAGGCCATCCTGGGACTGAGAGAGGCCAGAGGGAGAAGGCCGTGGGGCAGAGAGAAAGGGGTCTTGGGGGTCCCCCTCTTTCCTTCTTTCTTTCTTGGGGATCAGTGACAAAGGGGTCTTGGGGGTTCTTTCTTTATCTCTCTTTTGGTGGTCAGTTTCCTCTCTGTAAAGCCAACCTGGGACTGAGAGGGGCCAGAGGGAGAAGGCCGTGGGGAAGAGAGAAAGGGGTCTTGGGGGTCGCCCTCTTTCCTTCTTTCTTTCTTGAGGATCAGTGACAAAGGGGTCTTGGGGGTTCTTTCTTTATCTCTCTTTTGAGGGTCAGTTCCCTCTCTGTAAGGCCAACCCGGGACTGAGAGGGGCCAGAGGGAGAAGGCTGTGGGGCAGAGAGAAAGGGGTCTTGGGGGTCCCCCTCTTTCCTTCTTTCTCTTTTGGGGGTCACTTCCCTTTCTGTAAGGCCAACCTGGGACTGAGAAGGGCCAGAGGGAGAAGGCCACAGGGCAGAGAGGAGGGGAACAGCTATGGAACAGCTTGCCGGAAGAGATCCGTCCCATTACCACCTTATAGAGGCCTTCAAAAAGTCACTCAAGATGGATCTCTTCCGGCAGACCTATCCACCAGACCTCCTATAAAAGATCTTGAAAACAGGATGCTTACGTCTGGGTTAATGTATGTCCTTTGGACACTAGATGATTTCAGAAGATTCTGTTTTAACTGTAATTAATAACTACTCTTTTAATATTTTAGTAATTGTATTTTTAGCCTATTGTGCTGTTTTATGATGCAGTCACACCTTGATCCACAGGGAGAGGTGAGAAGATACAAATAAAAATGTATTTTTCTTATTCTTATTAGACAGACAGACAGACAGACAGACATAGAAAGAGACTTTGTTAAAATAGAGTGGTTTTAATTTTACAAAGCACCAGGAAGGAAAAGGAAAAGAGGAAAGGGAAACTGCGCTGGGTGCTGCCGCTGCTGCGCTGGGCCTGCTTCTCCTTCCAGAGGTCCTCCATCTCCTGTTGCTGCTCCTGCTGCTGCCAGGGCCTGCCTTCACCTCATGGCTGAGATGGAGAAGGCCAGAGAGGAATGGAGATGGACAGAGACAGGGAGGGAGGTCATCCTCCTCGGAGGTCATCCATGGAGCCCCTCCCTCTGGCCTTTACCTTTCCTGCATCCTTCCTCCTTGGTGGAGGAAGAGGTGCAGAGGGGACTCTGGGAAGAAAGGGAGGCTCAGGAGCTCTGTCCATCCAGCAGCAGCCTCACATATATAGGTCACAGAGGATGAATAGAGGATTATGATGACACTGCATATGCAGTGCTGGTTGCCATTGACATTGTGGAGGGTGCCCAGACATTGGCTGGTCTTGACTTGGTCCATATTCCATCTCTGCTTGCTGGAGTCTAGAGCCAAACAGAAGCCTCGCATCTGTTGGTGGCTGACTGTTCTCCGTCCAGACGGCGGCCAGAGGTCCTTCTGGCAGGCTGCTTCGGTTGGCACCTACTCAGGCCCCAGTATCACCATGGACAGCGCATGGGGCTGCATCAAAGTAAGTGCTCCTCTGGCCAGAGAGGAGGAGAGGTCAAGAAGGTTTTCAGTTTTGGTTTTGGCAGCAATTCAGGTCTGGCCAGCCTTCTCTAGATCTCATTCATCTCTGATTTGCAGGCTGTTGGGAAGAGTGTCAAAAAGGCTGTCTGCAAGTGTGTCAGGAAGACTGTCAGGAGGACTGCCCGGAGGCTCATTTCATGTGGCAGGCCCTCCAAACGGAAGACCTTTCCTGCAGGGTAAGTCCCTATTTCCTCCCTCCCTCCCCTTACTTCCTCTTTCTTTCCTTCCCTTTCTTTTCCTTCAATCCTTCCCTCCTTCCTTTTTTCCCCTTTGCTTCCCTTTCTTTTCCTTCAGTCCTTCCTTCTCTAACGATGATTGCTCAAATTTGGGGAATATTACTTAGCTGAACTTACTAATGTGGGGCTCCTTACAAGTGCCCCTATTTGGACCGAATCCCAGAAGCATATACCAAGTGACCAGGTCTGCGTTCCCACTTACCGTGCGATCCAATTCCTGAACTGATTCCTGGAACCTGTTTTAAAAAAACATGCTTCCCACTATTTTCGTGCTGGTTCTTTCTTTCTTTACTTCCCCCTCCTTCCTCCTTTCTTTATTTTATTTCTTCCTTCCTTCCTTCCTTGATTTCTTTCTTTCCTTCACTCTTTGTTTCGTTCTTTGCTTCCCCCTTCCTTTCCTCTTTCTTTTCTTTCTATCCTTCCTTCTCTTTTTCCTTCCTTCTCTTCTTCCTCCTTCCCTCTTTCTTCCTACTATGACTGAGGGGTAATACTAAAATAATAATAACAATAGTCCCTCCATTGGCTGCCAATCAGTTTCCGGTCAAGGTACAAGGTGCTGGCTTTGACCTTTAAAGCCCTACATGGCTTGGGTCCAGAATACTTGAGGGACCGCCTTCTTCCGTATTGTCCATCCGCCACACTGAGGTCCTCTGGGAAGAACCTACTCCAGCCGAAATAATCCAGGCTGACTCCAGTGACCCAGAGGGCCTTCTCCACCGCTTCTGCTCCAAAGATATGGAACAACCTGCTGCCGGAGGAGATCCCCCACGTTTCCACTCTTACAGCTTTTAAGGAGGTCCTTTAGACGGAGCTCTTCTGGCAGCCTTTCCTAAACAAACAAACAAACAAACAGCTTCATTTATATACCGCTTCATACCGCCTAAGGAGTGTCTAAGCAGTTTACAACTGTAAGCTACTTGCCCCCAACAATCTGGGTACTCATTTTAGCAACCTCGGAAGGATGCAAGCCTGAGTCGAGCTTGAGCCCTTTTGCTGGTCTTGAACTCGCAATCTTACAGTTTTGAGTGAGTGTCTGCAGTACAGGCATTTAACCACTGCGCCACCAGAGCCCTTTTGTACATTGTGATTTACATTGCTCTGTCCACTAATTCCTCCCTAAATTTTAATGTTATTGTATTTTATTGTGTTTTTAAATTGTGATTATTTAATTGTAGTTTTAGTATTGGGAATGGGGAGTTGGGAGGGGACCAATTTGAATTTTATTGTATCTTCTATGTATTTTTATTGCTGTAACCCATCCGGATTCCTTGTGATTGGGCGGGTTATTATTTATTATTATCATTTTCCTCTCCCTATTTCAGTATCCCAGAAATAAGGATAACCTATGCAGAGGACGTCGTTCCTGAGACACTTGCAGCAGAGCACCTTCCCTTGGCTGGAGACACGGAGGAAGACCAAGATGGGGAGAAGGTGAATAACGAAGGCGCTGTCAACTGATGGGTGACAGAAGGGCAAAATGGGGGGGGGGGGAGATCTCCTCGGTTTTAGGGAAGGGCTTTTAGGATCTGAGCCACCCCAAACCCATTCCTTCCATTTATTTATAGGATTTGGACAGCGATTCATGTCCCCTGGAGGCAGAATTGAACCCTGGGCCCAGTTCAGACAGGTAAGTTCCTCTCACCAGATGGCACTTGAAGATGTTCCTGCAAGAGGTCCTTCCCATTTGTTTCTATGAGCTTTTCCTTTCTTTCCATCCTATTTTCCTTCCTTTTCTCTTTCTTCCCTTCTTTCCCTTCCCTTCCTTCCCACCTGCTCTTTCTTTGTCGTCCCTTCCACCTTCCCTTCCCTTCTGTTTCTTATCCTTCAATCTTTCTCTCCATCCATCCTTTCTTCTTTCTCCCCTACTTCCCTCTCTTTCTCTCTCTTTCCCCTTCCTTTCTTCCTTCCTTCCTTCCTTCCTTCCCGCTTACTGGGACTGTGGGTGGAATAATAATAATAATAATAATAGTAATAATAATATTAATACTATCCTTTTCCTGTCCCTATTTTAGTTTGGAAGACATTCCAGATGAGGAGGAGATGGAGGACACATGCTCCGTCAATTCCTGGGTAACAAAAGGGTGAAATTGGGGTGGGAGGAATGGTCTCTCCCTTCTCCCCTTTCTTAGAGAAAGGTTTTTAGGACCAGGGCCACCCCAGACCATCCCCTTCTACCCCCTGTTCTCTCTTTCATGTCTCTTCGCCCTCCATTTATTTAAAGGATTTGGACAGCGATGCCGAGGAGGCTGAACCGAATCCTGGGCCCAGTTCAGACAGGTAAGTTCTTCTCACCAGATGGCACTTGAAGATGTTCCTGCAAGAGGTCCTTCCCATTTGTTTCTATGAGCTTTTCCTTTCTTTCCATCCTATTTTCCTTCCTTTTCTCTTTCTTTCCTTCTTTCTTTCCCTTTCCCTTTCTTTCCTTCCCACCTGCTCTTTCTTTTTCGTCCCTTCCACCTTCCCTTCCCTTCCTTTCTGTTTCTTATCCTTCAATCTTTCTCTCCATCCATCCTTTCACCTTTCTCCCCTACTTCCCTCTCTTTCTCCTTCCTTCCTTTCTTCTTACTGGGATTGTGGGAATAATAATAATAATAATAATAATAAATACTATCCTTTTCCTGTCCCTATTTTAGTTTGGAAGACATTCCAGATGAGGAGGAGATGGAGGACACATGTGACAAATGCTCCATCAATTCCTGGGTAACAAAAGGGTGAAACTGGGGTGGGGGGAATGCTTGCTCCCTTCTCCCCTTTCTTAGAGAAAGGCTTTTAGGACCAGGGCCACCCCAGACCATCCCCTTCTACCCCCTGTTCTCTCTTTCATGTCTCTTCGTCCTCCATTTATTTATAGGATTTGGACAGCGATGCCGAGGAGGCTGAACCGAATCCTGGGCCCAGTTCAGGCAGGTAAGTTCTTCTCACCAGATGGCACTTGAAGATGTTCCTGCAAGAGGTCCTTCCCATTTGTTTCATGAGCTTTTCCTTTCTTTCCATCCTATTTTCCTTCCTTTTCTCTTTCTTTCCTTCTTTCTTTCCCTTTCCCTTTCTTTCCTTCCCACCTGCTCTTTCTTTTTCGTCCCTTCCACCTTCCCTTCCCTTCCTTTCTGTTTCTTATCCTTCAATCTTTCTCTCCATCCATCCTTTCACCTTTCTCCCCTACTTCCCTCTCTTTCTCCTTCCTTCCTTTCTTCTTACTGGGATTGTGGGAATAATAATAATAATAATAATAATAATAATAATAATAATAAATACTATCCTTTTCCTGTCCCTATTTTAGTTTGGAAGACATTCCAGATGAGGAGGAGATGGAGGACACATGTGACAAATGCTCCATCAATTCCTGGGTAACAAAAGGGTGAAATTGGGGTGGGGGGAATGGTCTCTCCCTTCTCCCCTTTCTTAGAGAAAGGCTTTTAGGACCAGGGCCACCCCAGACCATCCCCTTCTACCCCCTGTTCTCTCTTTCATGTCTCTTCGTCCTCCATTTATTTATAGGATTTGGACAGCGATGCCGAGGAGGCTGAACCGAATCCTGGGCCCAGTTCAGGCAGGTAAGTTCTTCTCACCAGATGGCACTTGAAGATGTTCCTGCAAGAGGTCCTTCCCATTTGTTTCATGAGCTTTTCCTTTCTTTCCATCCTATTTTCCTTCCTTTTCTCTTTCTTTCCTTCTTTCTTTCCCTTTCCCTTTCTTTCCTTCCCACCTGCTCTTTCTTTTTCGTCCCTTCCACCTTCCCTTCCCTTCCTTTCTGTTTCTTATCCTTCAATCTTTCTCTCCATCCATCCTTTCACCTTTCTCCCCTACTTCCCTCTCTTTCTCCTTCCTTCCTTTCTTCTTACTGGGATTGTGGGAATAATAATAATAATAATAATAATAATAAATACTATCCTTTTCCTGTCCCTATTTTAGTTTGGAAGACATTCCAGATGAGGAGGAGATGGAGGACACATGTGACAAATGCTCCATCAATTCCTGGGTAACAAAAGGGTGAAACTGGGGTGGGGGGAATGCTTGCTCCCTTCTCCCCTTTCTTAGAGAAAGGCTTTTAGGACCAGGGCCACCCCAGACCATCCCCTTCTACCCCCTGTTCTCTCTTTCATGTCTCTTCGTCCTCCATTTATTTATAGGATTTGGACAGCGATGCCGAGGAGGCTGAACCGAATCCTGGGCCCAGTTCAGGCAGGTAAGTTCTTCTCACCAAATGACCGGCACATGAAGATGCCCCCCCCCCCCAAGCGGTCTTTCTGTAGCATTCCCCTGGCCCCATTGGTTTCATGGCCTTTTCCTCCCCCATTTCACAGTCCCAGGAACTCAGAAGACCTCTGATGAGAAGAGCAGTGATCAAGAGTCACCGGTAAGGAAGGAAAGACACTTTTTTCCAAAAAACATTTGTTTATTTCATTTTCTACCTCCCCCTTAGGTATCCTTGTATTTACAATATCATGCATCAGAATGTATGTGTAGTCTAATACAATGTCTTATCCTATCTTGAATCTCTTCTTCCTGTGTGTTCTCCTTGCTCTTTTCTTTCTTCATTTTTTTCACCAGATTTTTGGTGCAGATTTTCCCCATCTTGTCTTCTTTTTTCTTCTTCTTTTGTTTCTTTCTCTTTTCTCTACTTTCCCATACCACATTTCAGCTAATATTACTTTGTCTATTATTTTATATGTATCTATGTTTGTATGTATGTGTGTGTGTGTGTGTGTGTGTGTATATATATATAAACAAAAAGCCTAAAATTAAAAGTTACCGTTCAAAAATAATGTTCTATGCTTGAGTTAAAGTAGGAAAGAAAAAAAGGCATAAATCGAGAAAGTGAACATAGAAAGCATTTAGTGTAGTTGGGGAGGAAGGGGGAGAAGACAAAAAATATAAAATATAAAATAAACAGAGATAAAGTCAGAGAGAGATGAGGGGCAATGTCTGGTTTTGTTTTGTGTTTTGGTCTTCCTTACATGAATTACTCACCTTTTCCTCATCTCTTCTTTTCCTCACCTCCCAAATCCTTTTCACACTTCCGTCTCCCCTGTTCTTCTCCTACTAATCTCTTTTCTCTCCTTCCCCTTGATTCTCATTACTTAATTCCTTCTGCCTAGAATTCACCCCTTTACTCTTTCTAAACTCTACTACTGTCCTACACTGACTTTTATATCCTTCTTAAAAACTCTTTCCTACTTCCTCTTACCTTCTCACACTCTCTACATCCTTTTTACTTACTCAGATCCTTCTCTGTTTTCACCTTTTCTACCTTCTGATACCCTCACATACCTTCTCACCTCTCTCTTGTCAAACTCTATCCCTTAGTTTTTCTTGTTTCTCTCTCAAAGTCCTTCCTCTCTCTCCTCTTCTCCTTCTCCCTTACATCTCTCTCCCTTCCTGCTCCCTTGATCTTCTCTTATCTTCCTCTTCCCTTTTCCCTTCTTTCCTTTCTATTGTCTCTGAACTAGAATATATTCACTCGACTTCCCTCTTTAAATATTGAACAGTTTTTTTATCAGTTTTTGGCTTTTTATTATTGTCTTCCCCTTTTAATAAACTTTCTTAAATAATTAGGTACTATATTGCCTTCTTATCTATTGGTTTCCATATCATCTTCCTTTTCCTTTTGCAACTTTCTAAATCTTTAACATTATTTACCAGACAAATCTTAATTCTTATTTCTGATTCTATTTTTCATATATATATATATATTATCAGTCTATTCTCTCCCTCTCTCTTTCTTGCCCCTTCTCCCTTCCTTTTCCCTTTCCATATCATCCATTTAATTTTTTTAATTTTATCTTTCAATTAACAAATACAATTTTTTGCCATCCCCAGCCTGCAAGGAGCCCTACTCCGGATGACATTTGACGAAGGAAGGAAGAGGGAGAGAGGAAGGAAGAGAGAACTACATCTTCCAGCAGCCCCTGCCAACCATCCCCTTCCTGCCACTGTTGGTCTGTCGGACGGGCTCCCAAACATCTCTTTCCTCCCCTTCCCCCTCTTTCCTTCCCCTCCCTCTCCTTCCTCCCCTCCTCTCCGGTCCCTCTTTCCTTTCCCTTCCTTTCCTTTCCCTCCTTCCTCCCCTTGTGCTCCTTCGTCCTCTTTCCTCTCCTTTCTTTCCTTTTCCTTTCCTCCTCTTCATGTCATTCCTCCTCTTTCCTTCTCTCCTTTCTCCTCTTCTTCCTCTTTTCTCTTCCTCTCTCTTTCTTTCTTTCCTGCCTTCCCTCTTTCTTTCCTCCCTTCCTTCCTTCGTTCCTTTCTTTCCTCTTCCTTCCCTCCATCCCTCCCTTCTTTCTTCCCTTCCCTCCTTCCTTCCTTTCCTATCTCCCTCCTTTATCTCCCTCTCCTTCCACTCCCACTCCTCCTAACTTTTTTCCCTTTGTCTTCCATCTTCCTTATTTCCTTCCTTCCCTCTTTCATTCCTGCATGCCTTCCTTCCCTCCTCTCTCCCTCCCCATCCTTCCTTCCCTCCTTCCTTCTGTCCCTTTTTCCTTCCTTCCTTCATTTCTTCCTTCCCGCTTTCCTTTCCTTCTTTACTTCCTTCCTTCACTCTTCCTTTATTTCCTTCCTTCCTTCCTTTCATTCCCTCCTTCCCTCTTTCTTTCTTTCTTTCTTTCTTTCTTTTCTCCCTCCCTTCTTCCTTCCATATCTCTTTCTTCCTTTCTTGTTTATACTTGTGTATGTATATGTATGTCTGTGTGTATATGCTGTGTCTCTGTGGACTGATTTAGACAGACGCAGCGGGATGGGGCCGAAGTTGCTGGTTCCCCGCAGGCTCTAAGCGGGGTGCAGCAGGTGCCCTGGGCTTGCGGAGGCGGGCGGAAGGGAGGAAAGGGGGGCCGCCGTGGCCCCTTTCTCCCTAAGTCTTCGCTGTGGCTGTCTAAAAGCCGCGGCAAAGACCCGCCGCCAAAAAGGAGCTCCATTTGGAGCTCCTTTTTTGCACCGCAGAAAGGGCCCGATTTGTGCCCTCCCACGGCGCAAAGGCATCATTATGTGCGCAGCACGTCTAGCAGCTGCGCACATGATGATGCTCTTGCAGCACATACGTATGGACGCTGCCATCTTAAAATGGTGGCGTCCATACGCTTTAGGGTTAGGGAGGGTGTAGATGCTGCGCCCTCCCTAACCCTAAAGGCGGGCTTTTTAGCCCTAAATGCACCGCTTTTTGCCCGTCTAGATTGGGCCACTGTGTCTATATATACACTTGTCCCTCTATATTTGCTAGGGTTAGGGGCACAAGATCACCGTGATTATGGAAAAACCACAAATAAGAGAGAACATATTAATCAAATCCGTGAATAATCAAATCCTCATACTGTATATCAAAGCCACAAATAAGGAGGGATGAATGTATATATGTGTGTACTGTATGTGTATTTATATTTCTTCTTTGTGGTCTCTGCGAATCACACAAATGGGTTATTCTGCGCCTGCGCAGGCAGCTTCGGCTCTTCTCAGAGCTTTTAAAATGCATTTTAAATGCGTTTTGGCGGTAGCCCCACCCACTCCCCAACTGCCTATATTAGCCGGTTTCCCGCCTAAACCCTCAGTTCCTTTTGTCCGCCGCACTAGCAGCATCTAGGAACTCTTCAGAGCTTCGTTCTCCTGTCTGACTTTAAAACTCAATTTGACAGGATCAATCTGCATTTTGGTGGTAATTTTTAATCAAATTCTCTAGAAATAAAACCGTTTGGCTGGCTGCCCGACGTGGATCCGAATTGGTCCCTGACTCTACGGAGTCAAACCGTTTGCCTCGGTCCCTGACACTTCGGGGTCAAACCGTTGGCTGGCAGCCCAACATGGATTCGCATCTGTCCTTGACAATCATACCGATTGGCTTTGAGCCCATCTTTGAGCCTCATCGGTCCCTGAATCTCCAGAGTCAAACCGTTTGGCTGGCTGCATGACTTGGATCTTCATCGGTCCCGGACTCTTCGAATTCGGACCATTTGATGGGCAGCCCAACATTGATCCTCATCGGTCCCTGCCTTCTTGGAGTCATACCAAATGACTTGCAGCCTGAATTCAACCCTCATTCGTCCCTGACTCTTTGGAGTCAAACCATTGGACTGGCAGCCCAGCAGGGATGCTCATCGGTCCCGGGCTCCTTGGGGCCATACCGATTGGCTTGCAGCCTGAATTCGACCCTCATCGGTGCCTATCTCTTCGGAGTCAAGCCGTTGGCTGGCAGCCCAACGTAGATCCTAATGGCTCCCTGACGCCCCGCGGTCATACCGATCGGCTTGCAGCCTGACTTTGACACTCATGGGTCCCTGACTCTTCAGAGTCTGGCCGTTTGACTGGCAGCCCGATGTGGATCCTCATCGGTCCCGGACTCCACGGTTTCAGGCCGATTGGATGGCTGCCCAACTTCTATCTGGGTCAGTCCCGGGACTTCCGGAGTCATACTGACTATACAGTACCCGGGCACCGATCATCGCTGCTGGTTGACTCCTTGAGTCATACCGATTGGCTTATAGCCCAGTTTTGAGCACCGTCAGTTCCTGACTCTCCGAGGTAAAGCCATTTATTGGCTGCAGGACTCGGGTCGTTATCGATCCCGACCCCTTTGAGGGCATCGGTCCCGGATTCTCTGGTGTCATACTGCTTGGCTTGCAGGCCTGACTTTGACCCTCGTTGCTCCCTGACTGTCCAGGGTCAAATGGGTTGCCTGGCAGCAGAATTTTGATCTGCTTTGGTCACGTACCACCAGGATGGCAGCCTGAATTCGATCCTCGTTGCTCCTGCCTGGCAGCAAGGTTCTGATCTGCCTTAGTCACGTACCAACTGGATGGCAACCTGAATTCGATTCTTGTTGCTCTTGCACTCTCTGGAGTCATACTACTTGACTTATATCCCGACGTCGATCCGTGTCGGTTCCTGACTCTCTGGGTCACATTGATTGGCTGGATGCTGGGATTCGAACTTCATCGATCCCTGACTTTCAGGGCTGATACAGATTGGCTATAGCCCAACTTGGACGCTCGTGAGCCCCCTACTCTCTGGGGGCAAATCAAGTGACTCATGGCCACGCTTTGATCTCACTGCCTACCCTTCTCATGGTTGGTCCTTAACTCTTCTCAAGATCAAGCCGGTTGTCTTCCATTCCGGCTTCAATGCGCATCAGCCCCAGGCTGTCCCGGATACCCCTGGTTGGCCTACAGGCGATCTTACAGGGCAACTTCCCTGATCATTGGCAGTTAGCCACATTGCCATCATGGCATGGCTCATTTCATCCTGACTCTCCTTGAGAAGACACATTTTAAGGGCCCAACATCAGTACCTTTTTGAGCTGCACAAGAGGATTCGAAAGTAGCTCGTTCTTCAATTTCTGAGGGCCATTATTGGTATCGACGCATGCTCCTTGCCTTCACCGGGTTCGTTTGGTGGCCGCGTTTAGCTGTCCCGATCAGCCAGTGTGGCGCATGCTGCTTTCAGTTCAAAGCCATAGTGGCTCCCGCTGTACCGAAGACACCTATCAGCAAGCACTCAGTCAATTTGGGACCATGAGGTGCCACTGGCTCTGGCCTCCCGGATTCAGGTCCATACTGCCTCCTGGGTACCGAAGGTCGCTATCTGCGAACGCTTTGCCAACCTCATGGCCATGCTGTCCCCCTCCTTCTCAAGGCCTTTATGGCTCCTACAACTTCTCCCTCGAACCACAAGTGGTCAGGCCGTTGCTTCCGAGCCAATAATGGTCACCCTGAAACGGGCTCTGGTCCGGTTTCAATTGAAACTGAGACACATTCAGGCCGCTCGCTCGGTACCGAGGAATGCCAGCCTCACTGGATAGCTATACAGTTTAAATATTCCTCCTTTACCGGGAGCCAGTGCATCAGCTGTCCCTATATAACCGATTTGGGGGACGTGGTGCTTCCTCCGTACTGATGGAGGACATCACCATTCTCATGTCACAATTTATGATTACGTCCTTCCTCTCAGGAGGGACAGCTGAATGTTACTTTATGTAGACATTCACATCTCACTTCTCTATTGCCCTCCATAAAATTGGGAGCACAACCTGTTTACTCTGGTTACAGGTATCTTTCACCATATGAACAGCTTCAAGTCTGTAGAGTCAAACCTCATAAGCCGGTTTATTCGTTCCAGACCTAGGGGTGCCGCCCATTATGCACCTGATACCAGCTCAAGCGTGATCCTCTTCTTCCCTTGGGAGGTCTTGATATCAAGGGCCGCTAGCTATGATGAGAAACACATATCTATTTCCACGCCCCTCCAAGAGGTTCTTGCCGAGGCCTCTTCCTTTTAACAGGTGGAAAATTGCTACAATTCCTTCCAATTTCTGCTCTGGGTAGGATTGCCCTCTGGAGACATCCCTTTTGGGGCCTCTATTTGATTTGGAGATGGGCATCTCTCCTGCCAATTGATGCCATACCATCTGGTTTCTCCTGATGTCAAATGGGTGAGGTGATATTTCAGATCTCCACCTGCAACCCTGACAAGGCTAACCATGCATCTTGTGAATTCTAGGGCATCTCTCCCCAAAGGGACTGTGTACTTCATGCTTCATTACATGTCCTGGTTCTATATGACAAGGGGGTTTGAGCCACTCTTTTATGGTCTCCAAGCCCCTTTGTTCATACTGACATGTTGCAGCGGATTAGTGCCTCAGCTTGAGTTGTTCCTCTCAAGCTTCCCGGATAACATTACAGTGATTTCTGACATACTGCCTCTGTTTGTACCGCCGGGTTAGAATAGGACTCTGGGCCTCTGAGAGCCTATTCTGGCTTCGCGGCTCTGAACAGGTTTGTTCCTAGGGCCTGTTCAGGATGGACTGACACGAGATCACTCTGGCTATACTGTTTGCCTATCAGTTCTGACTGCTATGCCCAGGTTGTGATGTCCTTGATACAGCTTCTACAGGACATCATGTCATGAAATACTGTCCCCATAGGGACTTCTTTCAACTTGACAGGGTGGTATCCCTTCACTTCTGCAATGATGTGACTAGTCCTGCTGATATCATACTAGCCACTGTTGTTTTTGTTTCTCATGTTCACCAAAATCAGCATGCTTCATGCCTTGTACATTTCTCTTCATTACAGCATGTCTTGTGTGTCACAACAGTTGGATAGGCTCCCTCTCCATGGATGGACTCCCAACGGTATTATTTTTGATCACAGATTGTCTTCTTCATACTCTGTAAAGATGACATTTAGCCCTAGACTACTCAACAGTCTAGGCTGTGTCTCTCCCTGCCATAATCTCCGGATCATGGCTTTGGGAGGTTTGATCAGGCAACTGCCCTTTATTCCTACTTACAAGCTTCTTGGAATGACACACCTCAAGTCTGAGGGCTCTGTATGCCCCTCGTCCTGGATACCTATGTCCCGGCCTGTGCGGCCTCACATTGTGGTGAGCCCTTTGCCTGTCATTTTTCATTCAAGCCAACTTGGATTAGACACTGTCTGTAGATCAGACCTTTGCTTGATACTTTCAATTGCTACTCACATCAGTGAGATTCCTTATTCCGTGTCACTCACCGAGTCAGTAGCTCCATTGCCAACAGATCGGGGCTATTTAGGGCGGGTTCTTCCCTGCCCTTAGTTTACACTTGCCATTTGATATGGACCATCAAGCTTTTCCTACAGTCTATGCGACGTACGGTTAGCTGGCAAGCCTGATTCCTACCAGTGGGCATGTTCCACCTGCATTGGTGACTGTTCCACTATGTCCCAGTATTGAGTCTTCTACACAACTCTGTAGAGTCGTCATATTATGCGGGACTGTGGGTCCCCGTGTTGCATGCCCTCGGGCTTGGTTTCCCGACTGATGATTCTATTTGGGGGTCAATATGCCTTTCTTGTGTGGCATGGCACTCCCACCTCCGTTGACCTAAGCTTGCTAGTCTAACCCATTTGTGTGATTCGCAGAGACCACGAAGAAGAACGACAGCTTACTTACCAGTAATGGTATTTCTTCGAGTGGTCATCTGCGAATTCACACAAATCCCACCCATCCTCCCCTCGTAGTCGTGCCCTGCCTCTCCTTCGGTCCTGGGCTGCTGCTGCTGCGGCGTCCATGGAACTGAGGGTTTAGGCGGGAAACTGGCTAATACAGGCAGTTGGAGAGTGGGTGGGGCTACCCCCAAAACGCATTTAAAATGCATTTTAAAAGCTCTGAAAAGGTCCAAAGAATAACCCATTTGTGTGAATTCGCAGATGACCACTCGAAGAAAGACCGTTATATATATACATATATGATTTTTGCATGTATGTGTTATACCCCGTTTCCCCAAAAATAAGACATCCCCATAAAATAAGACCTAGTAGAGGTTTTGCTGAATTGCTAAATAAAAGGCCTCCCCCGAAAGTAAGACCTAGCAAAGTGTTTGTATATAAATATATATACAGTATATAATAAATGTTCTTTGTTGTTGTTGTTGTTGTTGTTCAACAATAAATGTGAATTCTTCTTCATGGAAAAATAAGACATTCTCTGAAAATAAAACCTAGTGCATTTTTGGGAGCAAAAATTAATATAAGACACTGTCTTATTTTTGGGGAAACACGGTAGAATACACACACACACACACACACACACACATATATATATATATATATATATATAGTGTCTGTAGGTGTATATATGTGTGTCTGTGCATGTGTGTGCATATATATACACATACATATATGCTGTCTGTGTGTCTATATATATGTGTGAGATAGAGATATAATAACAATGATGATGATAATAATAGGGAGGGAGGGAAAGATGGAAGAAAAGTAGAAGAGGAATGAAGGGAACAAGCAGGAAAGAGGGATGAGAAAGAGAAGAAGATGGAAGTAAGGGAGAGAGGGAGGAAACAAGGAAAGAAGATGGAAGGAAGGGAAGAAAAGGTAGGATGGGACAGAAAGGAAGGAACTTCCTTCTATCCCTTTTCCCTTCCTTCCTTTTTTCCTTCTTTCCTTCCTTCCTCCCATTCCTCCTCCTTTCTCTTCTTCTTTCCTTCCCTTCTTTCCTTCCTTCCCTTTTTCTTTCCTTCCTCCTTCCTTCCCTCCCTCTTTTCTTCCTTCCTTCCTTCTTTCCTTCCCTCCCTCTTTTCTACCTTCCTTCCTTCCTTTTCTTCTCCTTCCTTCCTTCCTTCCTTCCTTCCCCCTTTCTCCCTTCCCCTCTTTCCTCCCCTTCTTCCCCTTTTTCCTATCCCTCCCTCCCCCCCTTGAAACCCAGTCCCATGAAAGAGGCAGGCTCCCACCCCAGGAGAAGTGTGGGAGCCAGAGGCGGATCAGGGGTCTCTGCTGCATTGCTGCCATCTTCCTCTCTGCCCAGGAAGGAGCTCCAGACTCAGGGGGAAATGCCCCCTCCTTCCTTCCTTCCTTCCTTCCTTCCTTCCTTCCGCCTGGCCATCTGCAACAGAGGAGAGCAGGAACAACCAGCTCCCGTTACTGGTGCTGAGCCCAGCAGGCCAAGGCTAGCAAAACCAGCAGAGTCCCATGAACGGTGGATGAAGGAAGAGGCAAAACGGAGTCCAAAAAGGCTCATGAACTGTTATTATTATTTAAGATTTTATTATTTTTATTACTCTAACTTTTGATGTTTAGACTGTCATTGCTAGATTTTTGTTACAGTTGTTAGTAATAAACCCCTTGTTATTAATTAATTTTATATTAATAAACCTTTATGTTAAATAGTAACTTGTGTGTTGTTCATGCTCATTGCTGTGCTTTTTTCTTCAAACCTTCTAGCTTCCCACTTTCTCAACTGCTTTTAATAATGTGCCAGTTTCTGTTTCTTTTTCCTCCTTTGTCCTCATCTTCCTTCCATTGCAAACCCTTTAATTATCCCAGTTAAGCCTTTCCCTTCAGAAGCAAAGCAGTGTTTGGCCTTCCCTTTGCAATTAAAGTCTGATAAAAACTACCTCGCAGGGTCGCTTTGAAGGGGTGTATATACAGAGCTGGAGCTGTATATATGTGTGTATATATCTATATATTTCTGTTGTGTCTCTATGTGTGTGATATATCTATATACCTATATGTCCAGTGTGTGTGTTTCTGTATATATCCGTTGTGTGTTTGTACGTGTGTGTATAGGTATCTGTTGTGTCTGTTTGTGTGTGTGTATATGTGTGTGTATATATATATATATATATATACACACACACACACACACAAGTTGTGTGTATGTGTGTGTGTGTATATATACGTTGTATGTACATGTATGTGTGTGTGTATATATATATATATATATATATATCCTGTCTGTGTGTCTATATATATACGTGTATATATATATATATATATGCATCATGTGTGTTTATATATATATATATGATTTTTACGTATGTGTATGTGTGTGTGTGTATGCTGTCTGTGGGTCTATATACAGTGGGCCCTTCTTATTTGCTGGGGTTTGGTTCCAAGATCTTCCATGGATAACAAAATATGTGGATGCTCAAGTCCCACTAAATATAATTACAGAGCAAAATGGTGTCCCTTATATAAAATGGAAAATCAAGGTTTGATATTTGGAATTTATACTGTTTTGGAATATTTTCAAGCCCTGGATGCTTGAATCTGTGTATTAAAGAATCCGTGGATAATAGGGGCTCACTGTATATACTTGTGTATGTATGTATGCATGTATTATTAACCTTTATTTATAAAGTACTGTAAATTTACACAGTGCTGTACATACAATCTTATAATTAGACAGTTCCTTGCCCTGAGTCTTACAATCTAAAAGACACAACAGAGAAGGAGAAGGGAACAGTGGTGGGAAAGGGAATCGGGCCCAGTGGCTCTTCTCTCCCTCTGGGGCCTGGACCAAGGCAGATGGACTGGATGTAGGGCTTGGCTTCATAATACAGTGGTCCCCCGGGTTACGAAAGTAATCCGTTCTGGATTACCTTTCGTAACCCGGAAGTCTTCGCAACCCGGGGGACTACTTTGTTTGCTGCGCCGTGCTGCAAATTTAAAGGGACCGCGCTTTTTTTCGTACTCCGGGGTTTTTTTTGGGAACCGGGGCCGTTTTTGCGGTCCCGGCTCTTTCGTACCCCGGGGTTTTCGTACCCTGGGGGATTCGTAATCCGGGGTACCACTGTACCTAATTAAAACGAGGCATCCTGGGGCAGACAAGGCCACACATCTAGGAACACTTCCCTAAACAATGAGGTTTTTAACTCAATTTTTAAACTGGTTAGAGAAGTAATGATGCACTTTTGCATGTG
Organism: Urosaurus nigricauda; assembly: GCA_034509955.1. Taxonomy (NCBI): domain Eukaryota; kingdom Metazoa; phylum Chordata; class Lepidosauria; order Squamata; family Phrynosomatidae; genus Urosaurus; species Urosaurus nigricauda. Next base: position 348,854,766 of record JAOEGL010000001.1, on the reverse strand, counting down.
GGAGAAGGAGATTCCAGGAGTGAGAGGCAGCAAATGAGAAGGGATGAATCTGGCACGGGGCAGTGGAAATCCTAGGCTGGGACAGGAGACCTTGACTACCAGAATGGAGGGAACAAGTAGGAATGTAAGGAGAAAGAAGTGTAGCTAAGGAGGGTCCAGTCCACGGAGGGCTTTGAAATGCAGAAGGGGAAGGGGAGCCAGTGAAGGGAGGATAAGAGAGGAGAAACATGGTCAAAGCGGTGAGCGGATGTGATAATATGTGCAGCTGAGTTCTGGACAGAGAATAAAGGATCGAAGTGAGTGAGAGGAAGCCTTGTCAGAAGAAGGTTACAATAATCTAGTTGTGATACCACTAGGGCATGGACCAGAGTCTTAGCAGTAAAGGCTGAGAGGAATGGACGGATTTTAGCAATTTACAGGCCTTGGCGGTGATCCGGATCTGGGGAATAAACGACAGAGAGGAATCAAAAAGGAAACCAAGACTGCTGGCTTGCTGAACCTGTTCAATAGAAGTGCTGTCAACAGAAACAGAAAAGGAGCATTGAAGGGTGGACGTTGATGGGAAGACAAGCTCTGTCTCAGACATGTTGAGCTTCAAGCGCCGATGCCGCATCCACTGAGAGATAGCAGTCAGACAAGATGAAACTTCCTGTTCAAGCCCCGGCGAAAGGTCAGGGGTGGAAAGATACACTGAGTGTCATCAGCATACAGAGGATAGGAGAAACCAAAAGAACTGATGAGTTTACCAAGGGACAATGTGTATAGAGAAAACAAAAGGGGACCCAGGAGAGAGCCCTGGGGAACGCCAACAGATAAGGAAACAGAGCAGGAAGTCTGACCGCCTGTGCAAAAGATCTATCTGACAAATAAGATTTAAACCAGTCGAGAACAGAGTTGGAGAACCCAAGGTCAGAAAGTAAATCAATCAGGAGATAGTGGTCCACGGTGTCGATGGCTGCAGACAAATCAAGAAGAATGAGAATACAGTAGAGGCCATTCACCTTGGCCCGCAAGAGATCGTTTGAAATCTTGGTGAGGGCCATCTCTGTAGGGTGCCGTGGGCGGAAACCAGACTGAAAAGGGTCAAGGACGGAATTGGCTTTGAGAAACTCAAGACAGCGAGAATAAACAACCCGTTCCAAAACCTTAGAAAGAAAAGGAAGAAGAGAGATTGGACAATAGCTAGAAAAAGAAGAGGGGTTGAGAGAGGGTTTCTTCAGAATTAGAGACACGAGAGCCTGTTTTAAGTCCAAAGGGAAGGAACCCGCAGAAAGAGAGAGATTAAAGGTACAGAGGAGCTGGGGCAGAAAAGAAAGGGCTATAGAGATTAGAATATGAGAGGTGATAGGATCAAGAGAACAGGTTGTAGGTTTGGAAGAGTTTAGCAGTGTAGAGAGTTCTTCCAGAGAAACAGGTGGAAACACAGGGAGTTTATTAGTAAAGGGTATCAGGAGATTAGTGGTAGGCGGCAAATCAGGAGGAACTATTTCAGATCGAATAGTAGTGACTTTTGTGAGGAAGTAGTTGGCGAAGTCAGTGAGGGAAAATGATGAGAAGATGGGGAGAGGCAAGTTTGAGCAGTGTATTGAAGCAGGAGAACAAATGCTGCGGGCGCCTCTCACTGGCGCAGATCAATGATTTACAGTAATTCTGGTTGGCCTTGGACAAGGTGCGTGAGAAGGATAAAAGAACAAATTTATAATGAAGAAAATTGGCCCAGTCCCTGGACTTTTTCCGAAGACGTTCGGCTGCTTGAGAGCAGGAGCGGAGTAACCTAACTAGGGGATAGAGCCAGGGCTGAGGCCTAGACATAGAGGAGGACGTGCGAACAGATACAGGGGCAAAGCTGTCAAGGGATGAAGAAAGTGTGGAGTTGAATGAAGACATTGCTGAGTCAGCAGAGTCCCCAAGATTTAAAGAAGAGAGAGAAGAATCCAAGGTCTGACTGAGATGAACAGACTGAAGATTCTGAAAAAGTGCATTCAACAATATGACGAGGAGGTGGGATATAAGTAAAAGAAATTAGATGATGATCTGACAATGGATAGTCAGATGCCAAGTTGTCAAAAATGACACACTTAGCAGCGAGAACTAGGTCAAGACAGTGACTAGAAGAATGGGTTGAAGAGTTGGAATGAGGTTGAAGATCAAAAGAAGCTAAGAGGGAGCTACAGCGAGATGTTGAAGGATTCTTAGGATCATCAAGATGGATAGTAAAGTCACCTAGAATTAGAGAGGGAACTGAGTCTGAAAGTAAAAATGTGAACCATGACTCAAAGTCCGAAAGGAATTGGTTAGCAGAACCAGGAGGGTGAGAAAGGACAGCAGCTCGAAGCTGCAAAGGAGAAAAGAGTCTAATAGAATGAGAGTTGAACGAGAAAAACAATAGCTAGGGAGAAGAGAAAGGGGTAGAAAGTGGCAGGAGGTAGACAATAAGATACCAACCCCACAAGACCCTCAGAGCAGCTTGTGTGGGTGAAAGAAAGACCACCAAAAGAGAGGGCAGTGGAAGTAGCAGTATCATGGGCCGGGAGACATGTGTTTGTGTATAATTTATATATATATATATATATATATGTGTTGTGTCTCTCTCTGTGTGTGTGTATACACACACACACACACACACAGACTCGTCCCTCCATATTCGCTAGGGTTGGAGCACAAGATCCCCGTGGATATGGGGAAGTACAGGTTGCTTACCTGTAACTGTGTTTCTTCAAGTGGTCATTTGTGCCCTCACACAATAGGGTTTGCACAGAGATCCCATTCGGATGCTGCAAAGCTGAGCAGATTGGCAGAAGCCCCGCCTCTCCCACTCCCTGAACATGCCCAATCCTGCCAATCTAGCTCCCCTTTCAGTTCAAGTCCGCCGCAAAAGAGCAGGGACCTGACCGAGGGGAGGTAGGGCGGGTTTGTGTGAGGGCACAGATGACCACTCAAAGAAGCACAGTTACAGGTAAGCAGCCTGTACTTCTTCTTCATGGTCTCTGTGCCTCACAAAATAGGGTGACTAAAAAGCTTACCTGTGGAGGTGGGAAGATCACTGCAGAATAGAAGACGCATCACTTTGGGACCTGGAATCCAGCCAGCAATGCCGAACAAACATGGATGGCTGTAACCGTGTAGCTGCCATTCAGACCTCTGGCAGGGGAACGCCTCGGAGGAAGGCGGCAGATGAAGCAGTGGTTCTGGTTGAGTGAGCACGGACACTAACTGGTAAATGGCATTTAGCCAGTTCGTAGGTTACAGCAATGGTCTGGGCAATCCACTTTGAAAATCTTTGTGAAGAAACTAGGTTGCCCTTCCTGGAACCACCATAACAAACAAACAACTTGGTGGACAACCTGAAATTAGCAGAACGTTGAACATAAAACGCCAAAGCACGGCGAACATCAAGAGTGTGCATCGTCTTTTCCAGAGGCGAGGAAGGGTCTGGATAGAAGTTTGGTAGCATAATCTCCTGAGAAAGGTGAAAGGGCGAAACCACTTTAGGGAGGAAGGAAATGTCCAGTCTGAGAATCACTTTGTCCCTGTGGAACACGAGGTAGGGCTCGTCTGAGCGCAGGGCTGTCAACTCTGAAGCACGCCTGGCTGAGGTGATGGCCACGAGAAAAGACACCTAGAGTGTCAGCAGTCTCAGAGAGGCTGAGCCCAAAGGCTCAAAGGGGGGTCTCGGGAGCTGTGTGAGCACCAATGAGAGAGACCAAGCCGATGCCAACGGAGGCAGTGGCGAATAAAGATGGTGAAGTCCCTTGAAGAACCTTTTGAGTGTTGGTGATGTGAAGAGTCGAGCTGATGGCAAACCAGGTGGCTGGTTAGCAACAATAGCTGATAGATAGACCTTGAAGGACGAGAAGACCAAGCCTTGGTCCCAAAGGTGTAGTAGGAAGTGAAGTACAGTAGAAAGGCTCACAGGAGAAGAAGACTAGGATCTGGCTTCTGCAAAAGCACAGATACGTTTCCACTTGTAGGCATAGGATTGCTTAGTGGAGTCTTTTCTGGAGGCTGACAAGACCTTAAGCAGTTCTGGAGAGGTCATGGTCTGATCCTCCATGCTGCCATAGAATCATAGAAATTTAGAGTTGGAAGAGACCACAAGGGCCATCCAGTCCAACCCCCTGCCGTGCAGGAACTCCCAATCAAAGCATACCCGACAGATGGCCATCCAGCCTCTGCTTAAAAACCTCCAAGGAAGGAGACTCCACCACCCTCCGAGGGAGTGTGTTCCACTGTCGAACAGCCCTTACTGTCAGGAAGTTCTTTCTAATGTTGAGGTGGAATCTTTTTTCCTGCAGTTTGCATTCATTGTTCCGAGTCCTGTTCTCTGGAGCAGCAGAAAACAAGCTTGCTCCCTCCTCAATGTGACATCCCTTCAAGTATTTAAACAGGGCGATCATATCACCTCTTAACCTTCTCTTCTCCAGGCTAAACATCCCCAGTTCCCTATGGTGTTCCTCATAGGGCAAGGTTTCCAGACCCTTCACCATTTTAGTCGCCCTCCTTTGGACACGCTCCAGTTTCTCCACATCCTTTTTGATTTGTGGTGCCCAGAACTGGACACAGTATTCCAGGTGGGGCCTGACCAAAGCAGAATAGAGCGGCACTATTACTTTCCTTGATCTAGACACTATACTTCTATTGATGCAACCTAAAATTGCATTGGCCTTTTTAGCTGCCGCATCACACTGTTGACTCATGTTTAACTTGTGGTCTACCTGGACTCCTAGATCCCTTTCACATGTTGTCTCATTCAGCCAGGTGTCCCCCATCCTATATCTGTGCATTTCATTTTTCCACCCTACATGTAGGATCTTACATTTCTCTGTGTTAAATTTCATTTTGTTAGCTTTGGCCCAGCTTTCTAGTCTATTCAGGTCATTTTGAATTTTGATCCTGTCCTTTGGGGTATTTGCTACTCCTCCTAATTTGGTGTCATCTGCAAATTTGATAACTAGGCTCTCAATACTGTCATCCAAGTCATTAATAAAGATGTTGAATAGCACTGGACCCTGGACAGAACCCTGTGGCACCCCACTTGTCACTTCTTTCCAGGATGAAAAGGAACCATGGTTGAGCACTCTTTGGGTTCGGTCAGTCAACCAATTACAAGTCCATGTAACGGTTACCTTGTCTAGTCCACATTTTACAAGCTTGTTTGCAAGAATGTCATGGGGAACCTTGTCAAATGCCTTACTGAAGTCAAGATATACTATATCCACAGCATTCCCTTCATCTACCAAGCTGGTAATTTTATCAAAAAAAGAGATCAGATTTGTCTGGCATGACTTGTTTCTCTGAAACCCATGTTGGCTTTTTGTGATTATGGAGTTATCTTCCAGATATTCACAGACTCTCTGTTTAATGATCTGCTCCAGAATCTTTCCTGGTATTGATGTCAGACTAACCGGACGATAATTGTTGGGATCCTCTTTTTTCCCCTTTTTGAAGATTGGGACAACATTTGCCCTCCTCCAGTCTGCAAGGACTTCTCCTGTTCTCCAGGAGTTCTCAAAGATGATTGCCATTGGTTCCAATATTACATTTGCCAGTTCTTTTAATACCCTAGGATGTAGTTCATCTGGTCCTGGAGACTTATATTCATTTAGGTTAACCAGGTATTCCTGTACTGTCTCTTTACTTATTCTGTGCTGAAATTCCCCTATTCTGTCCTCTGCCTCATTATCCTTAGGTTGGGCACCCTTTGCCTTTCCTAAGAAGACTGAAGCAAAGAAGGTGTTGAGCAATTCTGCCTTTTCTCTGTCTCCTGTGAGCATTTTGCCATCTTCTGCACGCGGTGGCCTTCCTTCTTCTTCCTTTTGCTGCGGACATATCCCCAAAAGCCCTTTTTATTGTTCTTAACCTCTCTAGCAAGCCTGAATTCATTTTGCGCTTTAGCTTTTCTGACTTTATCCCTACATGTGCTGGCTATTTGTTTGAATTCCTCTTTGGTGATTTCCTCATTTTTCCATTTTTTATACATGTTCCGTTTAAAACTTAGCTCAGTTGTAAGTTCCTTAGTCATCCATACCGGTTTCTTGAGACATCTCCCATTTTTCTTCCTCATTGGAACTGTCTGAAATTGTCCCTTTAGTATCTCCCTTTTGAGGAACTCCCATCCATCTTGAACTCCCTTCTCTTTTAGTATTCTTGACCATGGGATCACCCCCAGTATTTCTCTAAGTTTATTGAAACCAGCTTTCCTAAAGTCTAGAATGCGTGTCTGACTATGCCTAGCTTCACCTTTCCGCTGTATAACAAACTCCAGGAGAACATAGTCACTTCCACCTAAGGATCCCACCACTTGTACCCCATCAACTAGGTCTTCCCTGTTGGTTAAGATCAGATCCAAAATAGCTGATCCCCTTTGTTGCCTCTTCCACCTTTTGGACAATGAAATTGTCTTCGAGGCAAGTGAGGAATTTGCTAGATCTTGAGGATTTGGCTGAGTTTGACTTCCAGCAAACATCCGGGTAGTTGAAGTCCCCCATCACTACTACATCTCTCCTTCCTGATTGTGTGTTCATCTGTTCTAGAAAGGCATCATCCATTTCCTCTGTCTGACTTGGGGGTCTGTAGTAGACTCCCACAGTAACATCCCTGTTGTTTCCCTCTCCTTTAATTTTTATTCAGATGCTCTCCACCTGGCTTCCAGTATTGATGTCCTGGATCTCTTCACTGGTGTAAATATCCCTGATATATAATGCTGTTCCTCCTCCTTTCTTGTTTGGCCTGATTCTCTTAAAAAGGTTATACCCCTCTATTTCTATATTCCAATCATGAGACTCATCCCACCAGGTTTCAGTGATGCCTATTATATCATATTTCCCTTGTTGTGCTAGGAGTGCAAGTTCATCTTGCTTATTTCCCATGCTCTGTGCATTAGTGTAGAGAGATCTAAGACCATGTGTCCCCTTTACTTGATGCCTGTGCATGTTTTTTTGGCTCCTATTGTTGGGTCCTTGCACTGTTTGCCTTGTTCCCTCTATGTCAGTTTGACTATTTTTTCTAGCCATTTTGCCTTCCAGACTGCTGTCTCCCTTCCCCAGATCACTTAGTTTAAAGCCCTCCTGATCAGATTCTTCAGAGTCTTGGCAAAAACGTTTTTGCCAGCTGGCATGAGATGTAGCCCATCCCTTGCTAGAAGTCCCTCCTCATGGAACCGCAGCCCATGATCCAAGAATCCAAATTGTTCTCGGTGACACCATCTGCGGAGCCAGTTGTTGACATCTGCTATTTTCCTCTCTCTTCCTGGACCATGCCCTTCTACTGGCAGAAGAGACGAGATGACAATCTGTGCGTCCATTTCCTTCAGCTTCTTCCCCAGAGCCTCGTAATCCCTTCTGATATTCTGAAGGCTGTGTCTTGCTGTGTCATTCGTTCCCACGTGGACCAAAAGGAAGGGGTATTTGTCAGTCGATTTGACCAGTCTTGTCAGCCTCTCCGTAACATCACGGATCTTTGCCCCAGGGAGACAACACACCTCACGAGACATCTTGTCGGGCCCACAAATCACTGCTTCTGTGCCCCTAAGCAAGGAGTCCCCCACCACAACCACGCGCCTCCTCTGAGGCTTAGCAGCAACTCTTCCCTGCGATGGAACTCCCAGGCTCCCCTGCTGTGTCCCTGAAGTCTGTCCGTGCTGCTCTTCCTGATCCTCCTTGATAAGTGAAAGGGCTTCGAAATGATTCTGTAGCTGCAAGCTCCTACAGCTATCCCTGATTTCTCTGCTTCTCTGTGTGACATTCCTCCACTTGTCTGCCTCCTGCGTACATGAAGTGACCTTCTCACCCCCAGCGACTTTCTCTGTGTGGTCCCCTTCCAAGATCGTTCCTTCCGTTGTGTCCAGGAAAACCTCTTGCTCCCTGACATGCTCAAGTGTCGCTACCCTGGATTCCAGCTGCTGTACTTTCTCCTCCAAGAGGGCTACCAACTTGCACTTGGGGCATGTGAAGTTCCCCACATCTGTAGGCAAGAAGACAAACATCCCACAAGTGTTGCAAGTGACTGCAGCCGCTCCCTCAGTGCCCATATCGAGAAGTATTAAGGAATCACTAAAAGAGGACTGTGGACTTCCTCCTCGAAGAATATCCCCCGGTAAACACCAATGTCAAAGGCCCCTGATGTCCTGGCCTATTTCACCAATCTCTGTCAGTGATTTCAACCTACTGGGAATGTTACTTTATGCCCTGTTTTCTAACTTGTATTCACTTCCTCTGAGGTGGAGGGGAACCCCTCAAAGGCACTTTTAAAAAGGGGGAGATCTAAAGGAGAACCTCTAAAACAAAGTTTACAGCTCCTCTGCTCCTTATGTTGTGCTTTACCCTGTTTTTGTGGGGCAGGAATTCTTCTCTCTCTAGCTCCAACTGGCCTGCATCTGGCTCTCTGAGCAGTTCTCTATAGCTAGTCTCCTAGCTCCTCCCACTTGTGACTCACAGATGTCACTCACAGAAGCTCCTCCTCCTCTGCAACAGACACACTCCCCCAAGAGATTTTAAAAATCCACACACTTACCACTTAAAATGGCTGCCAAAAAGCTGCTCTTCCTTCTTCTCTCTCTCACTCCAACTGGTCTCAATCTTTCCACATGGGAATTGCCCTCATGGTCTTCAACAGCAAAACAATTCCATTCTTCCATCAGTGGCAAATGCTCAACAGGTATGGCTGTGCAGAAACTGCAAAATTCCTAGTGGTTGACTACTGTATAAGTCTAGAATTTTAGGTCAAAAATTGACCCAAAAAACCTGAGGAGGAGGAGGAGGAGGACTCAGAGAGCGAAGCTTCTCTTTCGTTTCGGTTCCGCCGCGAAACTCTCTCCAAAATGGCGCCTGAGGCCTGACTGAGATCGTTTTATTTCTCTCAGAGGGAAGCCACGCCCACTTCAGGTGAGGGGCGGGGCTTACTCGGCCCTCCCTGAGGCTCCTCCTCCTCCTCCTCAGAGCAGGGAGCCCTTGCAGAGAATTTCAGACTTCAACTCCCAGAAGCCTCAGCCGCGTTGGACTATTGGCTGGGATTCTGGGAGCTGAAGTCCGAAAGCCTTAAAGGGGATATAGGGGTTATAGTGCGGCTGTTTCCTTTGAGGGGTGCAGTGGCTTAGGTGGTTCAGAGGCCGCTCCATTCGCCTTTATTCCACTTTAACTTCCCTGGCTGCCTCCTGTTGCATTATGGGACTTGTAGTCTAAGGTGGGGGATTTAGAGTTCTCTCTTAGGCCTCACTGAACTACAAACTGAACTACATGAGGCAGACAAAACGCAGCAACATAGTAAAAGTGGAGTGGCAGCACTATAAACTACAATTCCCAGAATTCCCTAGCACTGAGCCAGGGCAGACAAAGCAGTCTCAAACTGGATTATTTCTGCAGTGTCTTTGGGACAAGAGGCTCCATCTGCACTACAGAAATAATCCCGCTCTTATCTGCCATGTCGCTCCATCCAGTGGAATCCTGGGATTTGTAATTCACTGTGGCAACAGAGCTCTCTGACAGAGAAGGCCAAATGCCTCTCCAAAACTACAATTCCCAGAACTCCATAGCCTAGTATTAAGCCAGGGCAGTTAAAGCTGTCTGAAACTGGATTATTTCTGCAGTGTGTTTTGTACCTAAGTATATCTTGCAGTAATAATGTCACAGTAGATCTAGACACAGCCTGTACAAAAAAGACTACCAGTGTTTTGTGCTGTTGCTTGGCATGCACAGCCCCTGAGTAAGTCGGGTTAGGATGTGACCTTCTTAGAGATCTGTGAAAAACTAAATCTTGTGACAATCACATATGTGCTTTCTTACTACCAGTGTGATTGGCAGCCTGATTTCTAGATCTGAACACGCTGCATCCTTTCAAATAGCCTGGCTTCATCATAAAGCAACTGTGAACCTTGGTCCATAATGTCCTGAGTGTGAACAATATCAATACTCTGTGTGCGTGTTCATGTGTACATATACTAAGAACATGAATTGAGGTCAGATGAATGTGCAGTTTGCTTAAGGGAAAAAATGGAGTGGAAAAAATGTTTTAAATACTCTCTCACCTCAAATAAGGCCTTGATGAAAGCTCTCCCAAAGGTCTGCATGCCATCTCCCATTGGCCTCAAAGGGTGCCTATGTTACCCTTCAGAAGATAACAATAGCATCATTCTTTCACTATTGGGTATCATTAGACAAATGAACTATTAACCATTTTATTTATTTATTTATAGTATTTATACCCCACTCTTCAGCCTTAATGGCTGTCAGAGCAGCTTACAATTATTTATTTTATTTATTTATGGTATTTATACCCCGCTCTTCAGTCTTAATGGCTATCAGAGTGGCTTACAATTATTAATTTTCATTAGACGGTTCCCTGCCCACAGGCTTACATTCTAAAAAGACACGACACAAAAGGAGAAGGGGATCAGGTCCAATCGTTCCTCTCTTCCTCTGAGGCCTGGACCAAGGCAGTTGGTATGGAGGGAGGGCCCTCTTTCTTCAGACAAGCCCTGATGGAGCTGGGCCTGCCTCTTCTCTCCCTCCCAAGCCAGAGGATGGCAGTTGGTACAGAGGGTGGGTCTTTCCTTCAGGCAAGCCCTGATGGAGCTGGGCCTGCCTCTTCTCTCCCTCCCAAGCCAGAGGATGGCAGTTGGTACAGAGGGTGGGTCTTTCCTTCAGGCAAGCCCTGATGGAGCTGGGCCTGCCTCTTCTCTCCCTCCCAAGCTAGAGGATGGCAGTTGGTACGGAGGGAGGGCTCTCTTTCTTCAGACAAGCCCTGATGGAGCTGGGCCTGCCTCTTCTCTCCCTCCCAAGCCAGAGGATGGCAGTTGGTACAGAGGGTGGGTCTTTCCTTCAGGCAAGCCCTGATGGAGCTGGGCCTGCCTCTTCTCTCCCTCCCAAGCTAGAGGATGGCAGTTGGTACAGAGGGAGGGCTCTCTTTCTTCAGACAAGCCCTGATGGAGCTGGGCCTGCCTCTTCTCTCCCTCCCAAGCCAGAGGATGGCAGTTGGTACAGAGGGTGGGTCTTTCCTTCAGGCAAGCCCTGATGGAGCTGGGCCTGCCTCTTCTCTCCCTCCCAAGCTAGAGGATGGCAGTTGGTACGGAGGGAGGGCTCTCTTTCTTCAGACAAGCCCTGATGGAGCTGGGCCTGCCTCTTCTCTCCCTCCCAAGCCAGAGGATGGCAGTTGGTACAGAGGGTGGGTCTTTCCTTCAGGCAAGCCCTGATGGAGCTGGGCCTGCCTCTTCTCTCCCTCCCAAGCTAGAGGATGGCAGTTGGTACAGAGGGAGGGCTCTCTTTCTTCAGACAAGCCCTGATGGAGCTGGGCCTGCCTCTTCTCTCCCTCCCAAGCCAGAGGATGGCAGTTGGTACAGAGGGTGGGTCTTTCCTTCAGGCAAGCCCTGATGGAGCTGGGCCTGCCTCTTCTCTCCCTCCCAAGCCAGAGGATGGCAGTTGGTACAGAGGGAGGGCTCTCTTTCTTCAGACAAGCCCTGATGGAGCTGGGCCTGCCTCTTCTCTCCCTCCCAAGCCAGAGGATGGCAGTTGGTACGGAGGGAGGGCTCTCTTTCTTCAGACAAGCCCTGATGGAGCTGGGCCTGCCTCTTCTCTCCCTCCCAAGCCAGAGGATGGCAGTTGGTACAGAGGGTGGGTCTTTCCTTCAGGCAAGCCCTGATGGAGCTGGGCCTGCCTCTTCTCTCCCTCCCAAGCCAGAGGATGGCAGTTGGTACGGAGGGAGGGCTCTCTTTCTTCAGACAAGCCCTGATGGAGCTGGGCCTGCCTCTTCTCTCCCTCCCAAGCCAGAGGATGGCAGTTGGTACGGAGGGAGGGCTCTCTTTCTTCAGACAAGCCCTGATGGAGCTGGGCCTGCCTCTTCTCTCCCTCCCAAGCCAGAGGATGGCAGTTGGTACGGAGGGAGGGCTCTCTTTCTTCAGACAAGCCCTGATGGAGCTGGGCCTGCCTCTTCTCTCCCTCCCAAGCCAGAGGATGGCAGTTGGTACGGAGGGAGGGCTCTCTTTCTTCAGACAAGCCCTGATGGAGCTGGGCCTGCCTCTTCTCTCCCTCCCAAGCCAGAGGATGGCAGTTGGTAAGGAGGGAGGGCTCTCTTTCTTCAGACAAGCCCTGATGGAGCTGGGCCTGCCTCTTCTCTCCCTCCCAAGCCGGAGGATTTTAGCTTGTTTTAAAGCAGCAAGTTCTATGCTTTAAACTTACAAAGACTGTACATATAAGACGGTTGCGGAACAGAATGTTAACATATGGACTAATACTAAATAAATCTCTTCCAACTGTATATTATACATCATGGACAGGGATCAAGCAGCACCCCAGATTCTGTTGTACTGCAGCTTCCAACTTTTCTCACCAATGGCTTAAGGCTACTGCAAGCTGTTGGCAGCAACATCTGGAGGCATATAAACCCCATCTCCACTATATGCTATTCAAAAAAAGCTCATTCAAAAAAGACCCTCCCTCCATGCCAACTGCCATCCTCTGGCTTGGGAGGGAGAGAAGAGGCAGGCCCAGCTCCATCAGGGCTTGCCTAAAGGAAAGAACCCTCCCTCCTTATTATCTGGATATTTCATTTATTTGCTTATGTAAATCATTTATGTATTTTGTGTATTTGTTTATCCACTTTTGTAAACCGCTTTGATCTTTTTTGGAAAGGCAGTATATAAATAAGTTATTATTATTTTCCATAAAACATATGAAATTTAAATATTAACCACTGTATGAATTAAAGACATCAAGGATCCAAACAAATACCAATGCAAAGTCTGGAGATGGTTGTTTTTATCAAGACTAAATTTAATAACTGTTTAGCTTTCACTTAACTGGGAGCCAGTTGCCTTCATAGCTCAATTTATTGCTTTTCTTCATTTTATTTTACTTTGCTTGCAGGCTTTGAACCCAGTGTAAGAACTGCTCACACTAAAAGCCCCAACTGCACCAGACTGGTAAAAAAAAGTTTTAATTCAGCCCTCAGCACAAAAGAATGCAGAATGGGTTAAAAATTAATTTACAGACCGTGATCATCCTTGACACGTGTTGGCTATTTGTTTGAATTCCTCTTTGGTGATTTCCCAATTTTTCCATTTCTTATACATGTTCTGTTTAAAACCTCAGTTGAAAGTTCCTTAGTCAAATTAGGAGGAGTAGCTAATACCCCAGAGGACAGGATTGACATTCAAAATGATCTGAATAGACTAGATAACTGGGAAAAAGCTAACAAAATGAAATTCAACACAAAGAAGGAAAGGTACTGCACTTGGGCAGAAAAAAAATGAAATGCACAGATATACAGTTTCCCCGAAAATAAGACATCCCTATAAAATAAGACCTAACAGAGGTTTTGCTGAATTGCTAAATATAAGGCCTCTCCCGAAAGTAAGACCCAGCAAAGTTTTTGTATATAAATATATATACAGTATATAATACCGTTTCCCCGAAAATAAGACATCCCCATAAAATAAGACATAGTAGAGGTTTTTTCTGAATTGCTAAATATAAGACTTCTCCCAAAAGTAAGACCTAGCCAAGTTTTTGTATATATATATATATATATATACACACACACATACAGTATATAATACCCTGTTTCTCCAAAAATAAGACATCCCCAGAAAATAAGACCTAGTAGAAGTTTGGCTGAATTGCTAAATATAAGGCCTCCCCTGAAAGTAAGACCTAGCAAAGTTTTTGTATATAAATGTATATACAGTATATAATAAATGTTCAATTTTTTTGTTCAACAATAAATGTGAATTCTTCTTCATGGAAAAAATAAGACATCCCCTAAAGTAAGACCTAGCACATCTTTGGGAGCAAAAATTAATATAAGACACTGTCTTATTTTCAGGGAAACATGGTAGGATGGGGGACACCTGGCTTAAGGAGACTTATAGGTGTGAAAAGGATCTAGGAGTCCAGGTAGACCACAAGATTCAAGAGTGCAATGTGGCAGCTAAAAAGGCCAATCCATAAAAGTACAGTCTCTAGATCAAGGGAAGTAATAGTGCCACTCTATTCTGCTTTGGTCAGGCCTCCCCTGGAATAATCCTTTGTCCAGTTCTGGGGCCCACAATTCAAAAAGGATGTGGAGAAACTGGAGAGTGTCCAAAGGAGGGCAACTTCGATGGTGAAGTCATCTGGAAACCATGAAGCCCTATGAGGAGCAACTTAGGGAGCTGCATATGTTTAGCCTGAAGAGAAGGTTAAGAGGTGATATGATAGCCCTGTTTAAATACATGAAGGGATGTCACATTGAGGAGGGAGCAAGCTTGTTTTCTGCTGCTCCTGAGCACAGGACCCGGAACAATGGATGCAAGCTCAAGGGAAAGAGATTATAGCTCCACATTCAGAGGAATGTCCTGGCAGTATGAGCTGCTTCAGTGGAGAGTTGTGGAGTCTCCTTCTTTGGAGGTCTTTAAAGAGAGGATGGATGGCCATCTGTCAATGGGGATGCTTTGATTGAGAGTTCCTGCATGGCAGAATGGGGTTCGACTGGATCAGGGCCCTTCTTGGGGTCTCTTCCAACTCTGTGAATCTTTGATTCTAACAACAAGAAGCAGCACCAGCAAATATTTCAAAATTCAGCATACTTCTGGTGCTAAGCATTTGGGATGAAAAGGAAGACTCAACCTGTAAGGCTTCCCTGCAGCTAAGAGTGGCCAAAGTGAGAAGGCACGGGGCAGAGAGGAGGGGTCTTGGGGGTCCCCCTCTTTCCTTCTTTCTCTTTGGGGGTCACTTTCCTTTCTGTAAGGCCAACCTGGGACTGAGAGGGGCCAGGGGTCGAAGGCCGTGGGGCAGAGAGAAAGGGGTCTTGGGGGTCCCCCTCTTTCCTTCTTTCTTTCTTGGGGATCAGTGACAAAGGGGTCTTGGGGGTTCTTTCTTTATCTCTCTTTTGGTGGTCAGTTTCCTCTCTGTAAAGCCAACCTGGGACTGAGAGGGGCCAGAGGGAGAAGGCCGTGGGGAAGAGAGAAAGGGGTCTTGGGGGTCGCCCTCTTTCCTTCTTTCTTTCTTGGGGATCAGTGACAAAGGGGTCTTGGGGGTTCTTTCTTTATCTCTCTTTTGAGGGTCAGTTCCCTCTCTGTAAGGCCAACCTGGGACTGAGAGGGGCCAGAGGGAGAAGGCTGTGGGGCAGAGAGAAAGGGGTCTTGGGGGTCCCCCTCTTTCCTTCTTTCTCTTTTGGGGGTCACTTCCCTTTCTGTAAGGCCAACCTGGGACTGAGAAGGGCCAGAGGGAGAAGGCCACAGGGCAGAGAGGAGGGGAACAGCTATGGAACAGCTTGCCGGAAGAGATCCGTCCCATTACCACCTTATAGAGGCCTTCAAAAAGTCACTCAAGATGGATCTCTTCCGGCAGACCTATCCACCAGACCTCCTATAAAAGATCTTGAAAACAGGATGCTTACGTCTGGGTTAATGTATGTCCTTTGGACACTAGATGATTTCAGAAGATTCTGTTTTAACTGTAATTAATAACTACTCTTTTAATATTTTAGTAATTGTATTTTTAGCCTATTGTGCTGTTTTATGATGCAGTCACACCTTGATCCACAGGGAGAGGTGAGAAGATACAAATAAAAATGTATTTTTCTTATTCTTATTAGACAGACAGACAGACAGACAGAGAAAGAGACTTTGTTAAAATAGAGTGGTTTTAATTTTACAAAGCACCAGGAAGGAAAAGGAAAAGAGGAAAGGGAAACTGCGCTGGGTGCTGCCGCTGCTGCGCTGGGCCTGCTTCTCCTTCCAGAGGTCCTCCATCTCCTGTTGCTGCTCCTGCTGCTGCCAGGGCCTGCCTTCACCTCATGGCTGAGATGGAGAAGGCCAGAGAGGAATGGAGATGGACAGAGACAGGGAGGGAGGTCATCCTCCTCGGAGGTCATCCATGGAGCCCCTCCCTCTGGCCTTTACCTTTCCTGCATCCTTCCTCCTTGGTGGAGGAAGAGGTGCAGAGGGGACTCTGGGAAGAAAGGGAGGCTCAGGAGCTCTGTCCATCCAGCAGCAGCCTCACATATATAGGTCACAGAGGATGAATAGAGGATTATGATGACACTGCATATGCAGTGCTGGTTGCCATTGACATTGTGGAGGGTGCCCAGACATTGGCTGGTCTTGACTTGGTCCATATTCCATCTCTGCTTGCTGGAGTCTAGAGCCAAACAGAAGCCTCGCATCTGTTGGTGGCTGACTGTTCTCCGTCCAGACGGCGGCCAGAGGTCCTTCTGGCAGGCTGCTTCGGTTGGCACCGACTCAGGCCCCAGTATCACCATGGACAGCGCATGGGGCTGCATCAAAGTAAGTGCTCCTCTGGCCAGAGAGGAGGAGAGGTCAAGAAGGTTTTCAGTTTTGGTTTTGGCAGCAATTCAGGTCTGGCCAGCCTTCTCTAGATCTCATTCATCTCTGATTTGCAGGCTGTTGGGAAGAGTGTCAAAAAGGCTGTCTGCAAGTGTGTCAGGAAGACTGTCAGGAGGACTGCCCGGAGGCTCATTTCATGTGGCAGGCCCTCCAAACGGAAGACCTTTCCTGCAGGGTAAGTCCCTATTTCCTCCCTCCCTCCCCTTACTTCCTCTTTCTTTCCTTCCCTTTCTTTTCCTTCAATCCTTCCCTCCTTCCTTTTTTCCCCTTTGCTTCCCTTTCTTTTCCTTCAGTCCTTCCTTCTCTAACGATGATTGCTCAAATTTGGGGAATATTACTTAGCTGAACTTACTAATGTGGGGCTCCTTACAAGTGCCCCTATTTGGACCGAATCCCAGAAGCATATACCAAGTGACCAGGTCTGCGTTCCCACTTACCGTGCGATCCAATTCCTGAACTGATTCCTGGAACCTGTTTTAAAAAAACATGCTTCCCACTATTTTCGTGCTGGTTCTTTCTTTCTTTACTTCCCCCTCCTTCCTCCTTTCTTTATTTTATTTCTTCCTTCCTTCCTTCCTTGATTTCTTTCTTTCCTTCACTCTTTGTTTCGTTCTTTGCTTCCCCCTTCCTTTCCTCTTTCTTTTCTTTCTATCCTTCCTTCTCTTTTTCCTTCCTTCTCTTCTTCCTCCTTCCCTCTTTCTTCCTACTATGACTGAGGGGTAATACTAAAATAATAATAACAATAGTCCCTCCATTGGCTGCCAATCAGTTTCCGGTCAAGGTACAAGGTGCTGGCTTTGACCTTTAAAGCCCTACATGGCTTGGGTCCAGAATACTTGAGGGACCGCCTTCTTCCGTATTGTCCATCCGCCACACTGAGGTCCTCTGGGAAGAACCTACTCCAGCCGAAATAATCCAGGCTGACTCCAGTGACCCAGAGGGCCTTCTCCACCGCTTCTGCTCCAAAGATATGGAACAACCTGCTGCCGGAGGAGATCCCCCACGTTTCCACTCTTACAGCCTTTAAGGAGGTCCTTTAGACGGAGCTCTTCTGGCAGCCTTTCCTAAACAAACAAACAAACAAACAGCTTCATTTATATACCGCTTCATACCGCCTAAGGAGTGTCTAAGCAGTTTACAACTGTAAGCTACTTGCCCCCAACAATCTGGGTACTCATTTTAGCAACCTCGGAAGGATGCAAGCCTGAGTCGAGCTTGAGCCCTTTTGCTGGTCTTGAACTCGCAATCTTACAGTTTTGAGTGAGTGTCTGCAGTACAGGCATTTAACCACTGCGCCACCAGAGCCCTTTTGTACATTGTGATTTACATTGCTCTGTCCACTAATTCCTCCCTAAATTTTAATGTTATTGTATTTTATTGTGTTTTTAAATTGTGATTATTTAATTGTAGTTTTAGTATTGGGAATGGGGAGTTGGGAGGGGACCAATTTGAATTTTATTGTATCTTCTATGTATTTTTATTGCTGTAACCCATCCGGATTCCTTGTGATTGGGCGGGTTATTATTTATTATTATCATTTTCCTCTCCCTATTTCAGTATCCCAGAAATAAGGATAACCTATGCAGAGGACGTCGTTCCTGAGACACTTGCAGCAGAGCACCTTCCCTTGGCTGGAGACACGGAGGAAGACCAAGATGGGGAGAAGGTGAATAACGAAGGCGCTGTCAACTGATGGGTGACAGAAGGGCAAAATGGGGGGGGGGGAGATCTCCTCGGTTTTAGGGAAGGGCTTTTAGGATCTGAGCCACCCCAAACCCATTCCTTCCATTTATTTATAGGATTTGGACAGCGATTCATGTCCCCTGGAGGCAGAATTGAACCCTGGGCCCAGTTCAGACAGGTAAGTTCCTCTCACCAGATGGCACTTGAAGATGTTCCTGCAAGAGGTCCTTCCCATTTGTTTCTATGAGCTTTTCCTTTCTTTCCATCCTATTTTCCTTCCTTTTCTCTTTCTTTCCTTCTTTCCCTTCCCTTCCTTCCCACCTGCTCTTTCTTTGTCGTCCCTTCCACCTTCCCTTCCCTTCTGTTTCTTATCCTTCAATCTTTCTCTCCATCCATCCTTTCTTCTTTCTCCCCTACTTCCCTCTCTTTCTCTCTCTTTCCCCTTCCTTTCTTCCTTCCTTCCTTCCTTCCCGCTTACTGGGACTGTGGGTGGAATAATAATAATAATAATAATAATAGTAATAATAATATTAATACTATCCTTTTCCTGTCCCTATTTTAGTTTGGAAGACATTCCAGATGAGGAGGAGATGGAGGACACATGCTCCGTCAATTCCTGGGTAACAAAAGGGTGAAATTGGGGTGGGAGGAATGGTCTCTCCCTTCTCCCCTTTCTTAGAGAAAGGTTTTTAGGACCAGGGCCACCCCAGACCATCCCCTTCTACCCCCTGTTCTCTCTTTCATGTCTCTTCGCCCTCCATTTATTTAAAGGATTTGGACAGCGATGCCGAGGAGGCTGAACCGAATCCTGGGCCCAGTTCAGACAGGTAAGTTCTTCTCACCAGATGGCACTTGAAGATGTTCCTGCAAGAGGTCCTTCCCATTTGTTTCTATGAGCTTTTCCTTTCTTTCCATCCTATTTTCCTTCCTTTTCTCGTTCTTTTCTTCTTTCTTTCCCTTTCCCTTTCTTTCCTTCCCACCTGCTCTTTCTTTTTCGTCCCTTCCACCTTCCCTTCCCTTCCTTTCTGTTTCTTATCCTTCAATCTTTCTCTCCATCCATCCTTTCTTCTTTCTCCCCTACTTCCCTCTCTCTCTCTTTCCCCTTCCTTCCTTCCTTCCTGCTTACTGGGACTGTGGGTGGAATAATAATAATAATAATAGTAATAGTAGTAATAATGATATTAATACTATCCTTTTCCTGTCCCTATTTTAGTTTGGAAGACATTCCAGATGAGGAGGAGATGGAGGACACATGCTCCGTCAATTCCTGGGTAACAAAAGGGTCAAATTGGGGTGGGGGGAATGGTCTTTCCCTTCTCCCCTTTCTTAGAGAAAGGTTTTTAGGACCAGGGCCACCCCAGACCATCCCCTTCTACCCCCTGTTCTCTCTTTCATGTCTCTTCGCCCTCCATTTATTTAAAGGATTTGGACAGCGATGCCGAGGAGGCTGAACCGAATCCTGGGCCCAGTTCAGGCAGGTAAGTTCTTCTCACCAGATGGCACTTGAAGATGTTCCTGCAAGAGGTCCTTCCCATTTGTTTCATGAGCTTTTCCTTTCTTTCCATCCTATTTTCCTTCCTTTTCTCTTTCTTTCCTTCTTTCTTTCCCTTTCCCTTTCTTTCCTTCCCACCTGCTCTTTCTTTTTCGTCCCTTCCACCTTCCCTTCCCTTCCTTTCTGTTTCTTATCCTTCAATCTTTCTCTCCATCCATCCTTTCACCTTTCTCCCCTACTTCCCTCTCTTTCTCCTTCCTTCCTTTCTTCTTACTGGGATTGTGGGAATAATAATAATAATAATAATAATAATAATAATAATAAATACTATCCTTTTCCTGTCCCTATTTTAGTTTGGAAGACATTCCAGATGAGGAGGAGATGGAGGACACATGTGACAAATGCTCCATCAATTCCTGGGTAACAAAAGGGTGAAACTGGGGTGGGGGGAATGCTTGCTCCCTTCTCCCCTTTCTTAGAGAAAGGCTTTTAGGACCAGGGCCACCCCAGACCATCCCCTTCTACCCCCTGTTCTCTCTTTCATGTCTCTTCGTCCTCCATTTATTTATAGGATTTGGACAGCGATGCCGAGGAGGCTGAACCGAATCCTGGGCCCAGTTCAGGCAGGTAAGTTCTTCTCACCAGATGGCACTTGAAGATGTTCCTGCAAGAGGTCCTTCCCATTTGTTTCATGAGCTTTTCCTTTCTTTCCATCCTATTTTCCTTCCTTTTCTCTTTCTTTCCTTCTTTCTTTCCCTTTCCCTTTCTTTCCTTCCCACCTGCTCTTTCTTTTTCGTCCCTTCCACCTTCCCTTCCCTTCCTTTCTGTTTCTTATCCTTCAATCTTTCTCTCCATCCATCCTTTCACCTTTCTCCCCTACTTCCCTCTCTTTCTCCTTCCTTCCTTTCTTCTTACTGGGATTGTGGGAATAATAATAATAATAATAATAATAATAATAATAAATACTATCCTTTTCCTGTCCCTATTTTAGTTTGGAAGACATTCCAGATGAGGAGGAGATGGAGGACACATGTGACAAATGCTCCATCAATTCCTGGGTAACAAAAGGGTGAAACTGGGGTGGGGGGAATGCTTGCTCCCTTCTCCCCTTTCTTAGAGAAAGGCTTTTAGGACCAGGGCCACCCCAGACCATCCCCTTCTACCCCCTGTTCTCTCTTTCATGTCTCTTTGCCCTCCATTTATTTATAGGATTTGGACAGCGATGCCGAGGAGGCTGAACCGAATCCTGGGCCCAGTTCAGGCAGGTAAGTTCTTCTCACCAAATGACCGGCACATGAAGATGCCCCCCCC
The DNA here is from genome assembly GCA_034509955.1 of Urosaurus nigricauda. Lineage (NCBI taxonomy): Eukaryota > Metazoa > Chordata > Lepidosauria > Squamata > Phrynosomatidae > Urosaurus > Urosaurus nigricauda. Next base: position 348,833,965 of record JAOEGL010000001.1, on the reverse strand, counting down.
CCAAGCGGTCTTTCTGTAGCATTCCCCTGGCCCCATTGGTTTCATGGCCTTTTCCTCCCCCATTTCACAGTCCCAGGAACTCAGAAGACCTCTGATGAGAAGAGCAGTGATCAAGAGTCACCGGTAAGGAAGGAAAGACACTTTTTTCCAAAAAACATTTGTTTATTTCATTTTCTACCTCCCCCTTAGGTATCCTTGTATTTACAATATCATGCATCAGAATGTATGTGTAGTCTAATACAATGTCTTATCCTATCTTGAATCTCTTCTTCCTGTGTGTTCTCCTTGCTCTTTTCTTTCTTCATTTTTTTCACCAGATTTTTGGTGCAGATTTTCCCCATCTTGTCTTCTTTTTTCTTCTTCTTTTGTTTCTTTCTCTTTTCTCTACTTTCCCATACCACATTTCAGCTAATATTACTTTGTCTATTATTTTATATGTATCTATGTTTGTATGTATGTGTGTGTGTGTGTGTGTGTATATATATATATATATATATATATATAAACAAAAAGCCTAAAATTAAAAGTTACCGTTCAAAAATAATGTTCTATGCTTGAGTTAAAGTAGGAAAGAAAAAAAGGCATAAATCGAGAAAGTGAACATAGAAAGCATTTAGTGTAGTTGGGGAGGAAGGGGGAGAAGACAAAAAATATAAAATATAAAATAAACAGAGATAAAGTCAGAGAGAGATGAGGGGCAATGTCTGGTTTTGTTTTGTGTTTTGGTCTTCCTTACATGAATTACTCACCTTTTCCTCATCTCTTCTTTTCCTCACCTCCCAAATCCTTTTCACACTTCCGTCTCCCCTGTTCTTCTCCTACTAATCTCTTTTCTCTCCTTCCCCTTGATTCTCATTCCTTAATTCCTTCTGCCTAGAATTCACCCCTTTACTCTTTCTAAACTCTACTACTGTCCTACACTGACTTTTACATCCTTCTTAAAAACTCTTTCCTACTTCCTCTTACCTTCTCACACTCTCTACATCCTTTTTACTTACTCAGATCCTTCTCTGTTTTCACCTTTTCTACCTTCTGATACCCTCACATACCTTCTCACCTCTCTCTTGTCAAACTCTATCCCTTAGTTTTTCTTGTTTCTCTCTCAAAGTCCTTCCTCTCTCTCCTCTTCTCCTTCTCCCTTACATCTCTCTCCCTTCCTGCTCCCTTGATCTTCTCTTATCTTCCTCTTCCCTTTTCCCTTCTTTCCTTTCTATTGTCTCTGAACTAGAATATATTCACTCGACTTCCCTCTTTAAATATTGAACAGTTTTTTTTATCAGTTTTTGGCTTTTTATTATTGTCTTCCCCTTTTAATAAACTTTCTTAAATAATTAGGTACTATATTGCCTTCTTATCTATTGGTTTCCATATCATCTTCCTTTTCCTTTTGCAACTTTCTAAATCTTTAACATTATTTACCAGACAAATCTTAATTCTTATTTCTGATTCTATTTTTCATATATATATATATATATTATCAGTCTATTCTCTCCCTCTCTCTTTCTTGCCCCTTCTCCCTTCCTTTTCCCTTTCCATATCATCCATTTAATTTTTTTAATTTTATCTTTCAATTAACAAATACAATTTTTTGCCATCCCCAGCCTGCAAGGAGCCCTACTCCGGATGACATTTGACGAAGGAAGGAAGAGGGAGAGAGGAAGGAAGAGAGAACTACATCTTCCAGCAGCCCCTGCCAACCATCCCCTTCCTGCCACTGTTGGTCTGTCGGACGGGCTCCCAAACATCTCTTTCCTCCCCTTCCCCCTCTTTCCTTCCCCTCCCTCTCCTTCCTCCCCTCCTCTCCGGTCCCTCTTTCCTTTCCCTTCCTTTCCTTTCCCTCCTTCCTCCCCTTGTGCTCCTTCGTCCTCTTTCCTCTCCTTTCTTTCCTTTTCCTTTCCTCCTCTTCATGTCATTCCTCCTCTTTCCTTCTCTCCTTTCTCCTCTTCTTCCTCTTTTCTCTTCCTCTCTCTTTCTTTCTTTCCTGCCTTCCCTCTTTCTTTCCTCCCTTCCTTCCTTCGTTCCTTTCTTTCCTCTTCCTTCCCTCCATCCCTCCCTTCTTTCTTCCCTTCCCTCCTTCCTTCCTTTCCTATCTCCCTCCTTTATCTCCCTCTCCTTCCACTCCCACTCCTCCTAACTTTTTTCCCTTTGTCTTCCATCTTCCTTATTTCCTTCCTTCCCTCTTTCATTCCTGCATGCCTTCCTTCCCTCCTCTCTCCCTCCCCATCCTTCCTTCCCTCCTTCCTTCTGTCCCTTTTTCCTTCCTTCCTTCATTTCTTCCTTCCCGCTTTCCTTTCCTTCTTTACTTCCTTCCTTCACTCTTCCTTTATTTCCTTCCTTCCTTCCTTTCATTCCCTCCTTCCCTCTTTCTTTCTTTCTTTCTTTCTTTCTTTTCTCCCTCCCTTCTTCCTTCCATATCTCTTTCTTCCTTTCTTGTTTATACTTGTGTATGTATATGTATGTCTGTGTGTATATGCTGTGTCTCTGTGGACTGATTTAGACAGACGCAGCGGGATGGGGCCGAAGTTGCTGGTTCCCCGCAGGCTCTAAGCGGGGTGCAGCAGGTGCCCTGGGCTTGCGGAGGCGGGCGGAAGGGAGGAAAGGGGGGCCGCCGTGGCCCCTTTCTCCCTAAGTCTTCGCTGTGGCTGTCTAAAAGCCGCGGCAAAGACCCGCCGCCAAAAAGGAGCTCCATTTGGAGCTCCTTTTTTGCGCCGCAGAAAGGGCCCGATTTGTGCCCTCCCACGGCGCAAAGGCATCATTATGTGCGCAGCACGTCTAGCAGCTGCGCACATGATGATGCTCTTGCAGCACATACGTATGGACGCTGCCATCTTAAAATGGTGGCGTCCATACGCTTTAGGGTTAGGGAGGGTGTAGATGCTGCGCCCTCCCTAACCCTAAAGGCGGGCTTTTTAGCCCTAAATGCACCGCTTTTTGCCCGTCTAGATTGGGCCACTGTGTCTATATATACACTTGTCCCTCTATATTTGCTAGGGTTAGGGGCACAAGATCACCGTGATTATGGAAAAACCACAAATAAGAGAGAACATATTAATCAAATCCGTGAATAATCAAATCCTCATACTGTATATCAAAGCCACAAATAAGGAGGGATGAATGTATATATGTGTGTACTGTATGTGTATTTATATTTCTTCTTTGTGGTCTCTGCGAATCACACAAATGGGTTATTCTGCGCCTGCGCAGGCAGCTTCGGCTCTTCTCAGAGCTTTTAAAATGCATTTTAAATGCGTTTTGGCGGTAGCCCCACCCACTCCCCAACTGCCTATATTAGCCGGTTTCCCGCCTAAACCCTCAGTTCCTTTTGTCCGCCGCACTAGCAGCATCTAGGAACTCTTCAGAGCTTCGTTCTCCTGTCTGACTTTAAAACTCAATTTGACAGGATCAATCTGCATTTTGGTGGTAATTTTTAATCAAATTCTCTAGAAATAAAACCGTTTGGCTGGCTGCCCGACGTGGATCCGAATTGGTCCCTGACTCTACGGAGTCAAACCGTTTGCCTCGGTCCCTGACACTTCGGGGTCAAACCGTTGGCTGGCAGCCCAACATGGATTCGCATCTGTCCTTGACAATCATACCGATTGGCTTTGAGCCCATCTTTGAGCCTCGTCGGTCCCTGAATCTCCAGAGTCAAACCGTTTGGCTGGCTGCATGACTTGGATCTTCATCGGTCCTGGACTCTTCGAATTCGGACCATTTGATGGGCAGCCCAACATTGATCCTCATCGGTCCCTGCCTTCTTGGAGTCATACCAAATGACTTGCAGCCTGAATTCAACCCTCATTCGTCCCTGACTCTTTGGAGTCAAACCATTGGACTGGCAGCCCAGCAGGGATGCTCATCGGTCCCGGGCTCCTTGGGGCCATACCGATTGGCTTGCAGCCTGAATTCGACCCTCATCGGTGCCTATCTCTTCGGAGTCAAGCCGTTGGCTGGCAGCCCAACGTAGATCCTAATGGCTCCCTGACGCCCCGCGGTCATACCGATCGGCTTGCAGCCTGACTTCGACACTCATGGGTCCCTGACTCTTCAGAGTCTGGCCGTTTGACTGGCAGCCCGATGTGGATCCTCATCGGTCCCGGACTCCACGGTTTCAGGCCGATTGGATGGCTGCCCAACTTCTATCTGGGTCAGTCCCGGGACTTCCGGAGTCATACTGACTATACAGTACCCGGGCACCGATCATCGCTGCTGGTTGACTCCTTGAGTCATACCGATTGGCTTATAGCCCAGTTTTGAGCACCGTCAGTTCCTGACTCTCCGAGGTAAAGCCATTTATTGGCTGCAAGACTCGGGTCGTTATCGATCCCGACCCCTTTGAGGGCATCGGTCCCGGATTCTCTGGTGTCATACTGCTTGGCTTGCAGCCTGACTTCGACCCTCGTTGCTCCCTGACTGTCCAGGGTCAAATGGGTTGCCTGGCAGCAGAATTTTGATCTGCTTTGGTCACGTACCACCAGGATGGCAGCCTGAATTCGATCCTCGTTGCTCCTGCCTGGCAGCAAGGTTCTGATCTGCCTTAGTCACGTACCAACTGGATGGCAACCTGAATTCGATTCTTGTTGCTCTTGCACTCTCTGGAGTCATACTACTTGACTTATATCCCGACGTCGATCCGTGTCGGTTCCTGACTCTCTGGGTCACATTGATTGGCTGGATGCTGGGATTCGAACTTCATCGATCCCTGACTTTCAGGGCTGATACAGATTGGCTATAGCCCAACTTGGACGCTCGTGAGCCCCCTACTCTCTGGGGGCAAATCAAGTGACTCATGGCCACGCTTTGATCTCACTGCCTACCCTTCTCATGGTTGGTCCTTAACTCTTCTCAAGATCAAGCCGGTTGTCTTCCATTCCAGCTTCAATGCGCATCAGCCCCAGGCTGTCCCGGATACCCCTGGTTGGCCTACAGGCGATCTTACAGGGCAGCTTCCCTGATCATTGGCAGTTAGCCACATTGCCATCATGGCATGGCTCATTTCATCCTGACTCTCCTTGAGAAGACACATTTTAAGGGCCCAACATCAGTACCTTTTTGAGCTGCACAAGAGGATTCGAAAGTAGCTCGTTCTTCAATTTCTGAGGGCCATTATTGGTATCGACGCATGCTCCTTGCCTTCACCAGGTTCGTTTGGAGGCCGCGTTTAGCTGTCCCGATCAGCCAGTGTGGCGCATGCTGCTTTCAGTTCAAAGCCATAGTCGCTCCCGCTGTACCGAAGACACCTATCAGCAAGCACTCAGTCAATTTGGGACCATGAGGTGCCACTGGCTCTGGCCTCCCGGATTCAGGTCCATACTGCCTCCTGGGTACCGAGGGTCGCTATCTGCGAACGCTTTGCCAACCTCATGGCCATGCTGTCCCCCTCCTTCTCAAGGCCTTTATGGCTCCTACAACTTCTCCCTCGAACCACAAGTGGTCAGGCCGTTGCTTCCGAGCCAATAATGGTCACCCTGAAACGGGCTCTGGTCCGGTTTCAATTGAAACTGAGACACATTCAGGCCGCTCGCTCGGTACCGAGGAATGCCAGCCTCACTGGATAGCTATACAGTTTAAATATTCCTCCTTTACCGGGAGCCAGTGCATCAGCTGTCCCTATATAACCGATTTGGGGGACATGGTGCTTCCTCCGTACTGATGGAGGACATCACCATTCTCATGTCACAATTTATGATTACGTCCTTCCTCTCAGGAGGGACAGCTGAATGTTACTTTATGTAGACATTCACATCTCACTTCTCTATTGCCCTCCATAAAATTGGGAGCACAACCTGTTTACTCTGGTTACAGGTATCTTTCACCATATGAACAGCTTCAAGTCTGTAGAGTCAAACCTCATAAGCCGGTTTATTCGTTCCAGACCTAGGGGTGCCGCCCATTATGCACCTGATACCAGCTCAAGCGTGATCCTCTTCTTCCCTTGGGAGGTCTTGATATCAAGGGCTGCTAGCTATGATGAGAAACACATATCTATTTCCACGCCCCTCCAAGAGGTTCTTGCCGAGGCCTCTTCCTTTTAACAGGTGGAAAATTGCTACAATTCCTTCCAATTTCTGCTCTGGGTAGGATTGCCCTCTGGAGACATCCCTTTTGGTCCTCTATTTGATTTGGAGATGGGCATCTCTCCTGCCAATTGATGCCATACCATCTGGTTTCTCCTGATGTCAAATGGGTGAGGTGATATTTCAGATCTCCACCTGCAACCCTGACAAGGCTAACCATGCATCTTGTGAATTCTAGGGCATCTCTCCCCAAAGGGACTGTGTACTTCATGCTTCATTACATGTCCTGGGCCTATATGACAAGGGGGTTTGAGCCACTCTTTTATGGTCTCCAAGCCCCTTTGTTCATACTGACATGTTGCAGCGGATTAGTGCCTCAGCTTGAGTTGTTCCTCTCAAGCTTCCCGGATAACATTACAGTGATTTCTGACATACTGCCTCTGTTTGTACCGCCGGGTTAGAATAGGAGTCTGGGCCTCTGAGAGCCTATTCCGGCTTCGCGGCTCTGAACAGGTTTGTTCCTAGGGCCTGTTCAGGATGGACTGACATGAGATCACTCTGGCTATACTGTTTGCCTATCAGTTCTGACTGCTATGCCCAGGTTGTGATGTCCTTGATACAGCTTCTACAGGACATCATGTCATGAAATACTGTCCCCATAGGGACTTCTTTCAACTTGACAGGGTGGTATCCCTTCACTTCTGCAATGATGTGACTAGTCCTGCTGATATCATACTAGCCACTGTTGTTTTTGTTTCTCATGTTCACCAAAATCAGCATGCTTCATGCCTTGTACATTTCTCTTCATTACAGCATGTCTTGTGTGTCACAACAGTTGGATAGGCTCCCTCTCCATGGATGGACTCCCAACGGTATTATTTTTGATCACAGATTGTCTTCTTCATACTCTGTAAAGATGACATTTAGCCCTAGGCTACTCAACAGTCTAGGCTGTGTCTCTCCCTGCCATAATCTCCGGATCATGGCTTTGGGAGGTTTGATCAGGCAACTGCCCTTTATTCCTACTTACAAGCTTCTTGGAATGACACACCTCAAGTCTGAGGGCTCTGTATGCCCCTCGTCCTGGATACCTATGTCCCGGCCTGTGCGGCCTCACATTGTGGTGAGCCCTTTGCCTGTCATTTTTCATTCAAGCCAACTTGGATTAGACACTGTCTGTAGATCAGACCTTTGCTTGATACTTTCAATTGCTACTCACATCAGTGAGATTCCTTATTCCGTGTCACTCACCGAGTCAGTAGCTCCATTGCCAACAGATCGGGGCTATTTAGGGCGGGTTCTTCCCTGCCCTTAGTTTACACTTGCCATTTGATATGGACCATCAAGCTTTTCCTACAGTCTATGCGACGTACGGTTAGCTGGCAAGCCTGATTCCTACCAGTGGGCATGTTCCACCTGCATTGGTGACTGTTCCACTATGTCCCAGTATTGAGTCTTCTACACAACTCTGTAGAGTCGTCATATTATGCGGGACTGTGGGTCCCCGTGTTGCATGCCCTCGGGCTTGGTTTCCCGACTGATGATTCTATTTGGGGGTCAATATGCCTTTCTTGTGTGGCATGGCACTCCCACCTCCGTTGACCTAAGCTTGCTAGTCTAACCCATTTGTGTGATTCGCAGAGACCACGAAGAAGAAGGACAGCTTACTTACCAGTAACGGTATTTCTTCGAGTGGTCATCTGCGAATTCACACAAATCCCACCCATCCTCCCCTCGTAGTCGTGCCCTGCCTCTCCTTCGGTCCTGGGCTGCTGCTGCTGCGGCGTCCATGGAACTGAGGGTTTAGGCGGGAAACTGGCTAATACAGGCAGTTGGAGAGTGGGTGGGGCTACCCCCAAAACGCATTTAAAATGCATTTTAAAAGCTCTGAAAAGGTCCAAAGAATAACCCATTTGTGTGAATTCGCAGATGACCACTCGAAGAAAGACCGTTATATATATACATATATGATTTTTGCATGTATGTGTTATACCCCGTTTCCCCAAAAATAAGACATCCCCATAAAATAAGACCTAGTAGAGGTTTTGCTGAATTGCTAAATAAAAGGCCTCCCCCGAAAGTAAGACCTAGCAAAGTGTTTGTATATAAATATATATACAGTATATAATAAATGTTCTTTGTTGTTGTTGTTGTTGTTGTTCAACAATAAATGTGAATTCTTCTTCATGGAAAAATAAGACATTCTCTGAAAATAAAACCTAGTGCATTTTTGGGAGCAAAAATTAATATAAGACACTGTCTTATTTTTGGGGAAACACGGTAGAATACACACACACACACACACACATATATATATATATATATATAGTGTCTGTAGGTGTATATATGTGTGTCTGTGCATGTGTGTGCATATATATACACATACATATATGCTGTCTGTGTGTCTATATATGTGTGTGAGATAGAGATATAATAACAATGATGATGATAATAATAGGGAGGGAGGGAAAGATGGAAGAAAAGTAGAAGAGGAATGAAGGGAACAAGCAGATAGGAAAGAGGGATGAGAAAGAGAAGAAGATGGAAGTAAGGGAGAGAGGGAGGAAACAAGGAAAGAAGATGGAAGGAAGGGAAGAAAAGGTAGGATGGGACAGAAAGGAAGGAACTTCCTTCTATCCCTTTTCCCTTCCTTTTTTCCTTCTTTCCTTCCTTCCTCCCATTCCTCCTCCTTTCTCTTCTTCTTTCCTTCCCTTCTTTTCTTCCTTCCCTTTTTCTTTCCTTCCTCCTTCCTTCCCTCCCTCTTTTCTACCTTCCTTCCTTCCTTTTCTTCTCCTTCCTTCCTTCCTTCCTTCCTTCCCCCTTTCTCCCTTCCCCTCTTTCCTCCCCTTCTTCCCCTTTTTCCTATCCCTCCCTCCCCCCCTTGAAACCCAGTCCCATGAAAGAGGCAGGCTCCCACCCCAGGAGAAGTGTGGGAGCCAGAGGCGGATCAGGGGTCTCTGCTGCATTGCTGCCATCTTCCTCTCTGCCCAGGAAGGAGCTCCAGACTCAGGGGGAAATGCCCCCTCCTTCCTTCCTTCCTTCCTTCCTTCCTTCCGCCTGGCCATCTGCAACAGAGGAGAGCAGGAACAACCAGCTCCCGTTACTGGTGCTGAGCCCAGCAGGCCAAGGCTAGCAAAACCAGCAGAGTCCCATGAACGGTGGATGAAGGAAGAGGCAAAACAGAGTCCAAAAAGGCTCATGAACTGTTATTATTATTTAAGATTTTATTATTTTTATTACTCTAACTTTTGATGTTTAGACTGTCATTGCTAGATTTTTGTTACAGTTGTTAGTAATAAACCCCTTGTTATTAATTAATTTTATATTAATAAACCTTTATGTTAAATAGTAACTTGTGTGTTGTTCATGCACATTGCTGTGCTTTTTTCTTCAAACCTTCTAACTTCCCACTTTCTCAACTGCTTTTAATAATGTGCCAGTTTCTGTTTCTTTTTCCTCCTTTGTCCTCATCTTCCTTCCATTGCAAACCCTTTAATTATCCCAGTTAAGCCTTTCCCTTCAGAAGCAAAGCAGTGTTTGGCCTTCCCTTTGCAATTAAAGGCTGATAAAAACTACCTCGCAGGGTCGCTTTGAAGGGGTGTATATACAGAGCTGGAGCTGTATATATGTGTGTATATATCTATATATTTCTGTTGTGTCTCTATGTGTGTGATATATCTATATATCTATATTTCCAGTGTGTGTGTTTCTGTATATATCCGTTGTGAGTTTGTACGTGTGTGTATAGGTATCTGTTGTGTCTGTGTGTGTGTATATGTGTGTGTGTATATATATATATATATACACACACACACACACACACACACAAGTTGTGTGTATGTGTGTGTGTGTATATATACGTTGTATGTACATGTCTGTGTGTCTATATATATACGTATATATATATATATATATGCATCGTGTGTGTTTATATATATATATATATGATTTTTACGTATGTGTATGTGTGTGTGTGTATGCTGTCTGTGGGTCTATATACAGTGGGCCCTTCTTATTTGCTGGGGTTTGGTTCCAAGATCTTCCATGGATAACAAAATATGTGGATGCTCAAGTCCCACTAAATATAATTACAGAGCAAAATGGTGTCCCTTATATAAACTGGAAAATCAAGGTTTGATATTTGGAATTTATACTGTTTTGGAATATTTTCAAGCCCTGGATGCTTGAATCCGTGTATTAAAGAATCCGTGGATAATGGGGGCTCACTGTATATACTTGTGTATGTATGTATGCATGTATTATTAACCTTTATTTATAAAGTGCTGTAAATTTACACAGTGCTGTACATACAATCTTATAATTAGACAGTTCCTTGCCCTGAGTCTTACAATCTAAAAGACACAACAGAGAAGGAGAAGGGAACAGTGGTGGGAAAGGGAATCGGGCCCAGTGGCTCTTCTCTCCCTCTGGGGCCTGGACCAAGGCAGATGGACTGGATGTAGGGCTTGGCTTCATAATACAGTGGTCCCCCGGGTTACGAAAGTAATCCGTTCCGGATTACCTTTCGTAACCCGGAAGTCTTCGCAACCCGGGGGACCGCTTTGTTTGCTGCGCCGCGCGGCAAATTTAAAGGGACCGCGCTTTTTTTCGTACTCCGGGGGTTTTTTTGGGAACCGGGGCCGTTTTTGCGGTCCCGGCTCTTTCGTACCCCGGGGTTTTCGTACCCCGGGGGATTCGTAATCCGGGGTACCACTGTACATAATTAAAACGAGGCATCCTGGGGCAGACAAGGCCTCACATCTAGGAACACTTCCCTAAACAATGCAGTTTTTAACTCAATTTTGAAACTGATTAGAGAAGTAATGATGGGAGAATGCATGTGGGAGAAGGAGATTCCAGGAGTGAGAGGCAGCAAGTGAGAAGGGATGAATCCGGCATGGGGCAGTGGAAATCCTAGGCTGGGACAGGAGACCTTGACTACCAGAATGGAGGGAACAAGTAGGAATGTAAGGAGAAAGAAGTGTAGCTAAGGAGGGTCCAGTCCACGGAAGGCTTTGAAATGCAGAAGGGGAAGGGGAGCCAGTGAAGGGAGGATAAGAGAGGAGAAACATGGTCAAAGCGGTGAGCGGATGTGATAATATGTGCAGCTGAGTTCTGGACAGAGAATAAAGGATCGAAGTGAGTGAGAGGAAGCCTTGTCAGAAGAAGGTTACAATAATCTAGTTGTGATACCACTAGGGCATGGACCAGAGTCTTAGCAGAAAAGGCTGAGAGGAATGGACGGATTTTAGCAATTTACAGGCCTTGGCGGTGATCCGGATCTGGGGAATAAACGACAGAGAGGAATCAAAAAGGAAACCAAGACTGCTGGCTTGCTGAACCTGTTCAATAGAAGTGCTGTCAACAGAAACAGAAAAGGAGCATTGAAGGGTGGACGTTGATGGGAAGACAAGCTCTGTCTCAGACATGTTGAGCTTCAAGCGCCGATGCCGCATCCACTGAGAGATAGCAGTCAGACAAGATGAAACTTCCTGTTCAAGCCCCGGCGAAAGGTCAGGGGTGGAAAGATACACTGAGTGTCATCAGCATACAGAGGATAGGAGAAACCAAAAGAACTGATGAGTTTACCAAGGGACAATGTGTATAGAGAAAACAAAAGGGGACCCAGGAGAGAGCCCTGGGGAACGCCAACAGATAAGGAAACAGAGCAGGAAGTCTGACCGCCTGTGCAAAAGATCTATCTGACAAATAAGATTTAAACCAGTCGAGAACAGAGTTGGAGAACCCAAGGTCAGAAAGTAAATCAACCAGGAGATAGTGGTCCACGGTGTCGATGGCTGCAGACAAATCAAGAAGAATGAGAATACAGTAGAGGCCATTCACCTTGGCCCGCAAGAGATCGTTTGAAATCTTGGTGAGGGCCATCTCTGTAGAGTGCCGTGGGTGGAAACCAGACTGAAAAGGGTCAAGGAAGGAATCGGCTTTGAGAAATTCAAGACAGAGAGAATAAACAACCCGTTCCAAAACCTTAGAAAGAAAAGGAAGAAGAGAGATTGGACAATAGCTAGAAAAAGAAGAGGGGTTGAGAGAGGGTTTCTTCAGAATTAGAGACACGAGAGCATGTTTTAAGTCCAAAGGGAAGGAACCCGCAGAAAGAGAGAGATTAAAGGTACAGAGGAGCTGGGGCAGAAAAGAAAGGGCTATAGAGATTAGAATATGAGAGGTGATAGGATCAAGAGAACAGGTTGTAGGTTTGGAAGAGTTTAGCAGTGTAGAGAGTTCTTCCAGAGAAACAGGTGGAAACACAGGGAGTTTATTAGTAAAGGGTATCAGGAGATTAGTGGTAGGCGGCAAATCAGGAGGAACTATTTCAGATCGAATAGTAATGACTTTTGTGAGGAAGTAGTTGGCGAAGTCAGTGAGGGAAAATGATGAGAAGATGGGGAGAGGCAAGTTTGAGCAGTGTATTGAAGCAGGAGAACAAATGCTGCGGGCGCCTCTCACTGGCGCAGATCAATGATTTACAGTAATTCTGGTTGGCCTTGGACAAGGTGCGTGAGAAGGATAAAAGAACAAATTTATAATGAAGAAAATTGGCCCAGTCCCTGGACTTTTTCCGAAGACGTTCGGCTGCTTGAGAGCAGGACCGGAGTAACCTAACTAGGGGAGAGAGCCAGGGCTGAGGCCTAGACATAGAGGAGGACGTGCGAACAGATACAGGGGCAAAGCTGTCAAGGGATGAAGAAAGTGTGGAGTTGAATGAAGACATTGCTGAGTCAGCAGAGTCCCCAAGATTTAAAGAAGAGAGAGAAGAATCCAAGGTCTGACTGAGATGATCAGAACAGACTGAAGATTCTGAAAAGTGCATTCAACAATATGACGAGGAGGTGGGATATAAGTAAAAGAAATTAGATGATGATCTGACAATGGATAGTCAGATGCCAAGTTGTCAAAAATGACACACTTAGCAGCGAGAACTAGGTCAAGACAGTGACTAGAAGAATGGGTTGAAGAGTTGGAATGAGGTTGAAGATCAAAAGAAGCTAAGAGGGAGCTACAGCGAGATGTTGAAGGATTCTTAGGATCATCAAGATGGATAGTAAAGTCACCTAGAATTAGAGAGGGAACTGAGTCTGAAAGTAAAAATGTGAACCATGACTCAAAGTCCGAAAGGAATTGGTTAGCAGAACCAGGAGGGTGAGAAAGGACAGCAGCTCGAAGCTGCAAAGGAGAAAAGAGTCTAATAGAATGAGAGTTGAACGAGGAAAACAATAGCTAGGGAGAAGAGAAAGGGGTAGAAAGTGGCAGGAGGTAGACAATAAGATACCAACCCCACAAGACCCTCAGAGCAGCTTGTGTGGGTGAAAGAAAGACCACCAAAAGAGAGGGCAGTGGAAGTAGCAGTATCATGGGCCGGGAGACATGTGTTTGTTTATAAATTTACAGCGCTATATAAATAAAGGTTAATAATAATAATATATATATATATATATATATATGTTGTGTCTCTCTCTGTGTGTGTGTATACACACACACACACAGACTCGTCCCTCCATATTCGCTAGGGTTGGAGCACAAAATCCCCGTGGATATGGGGAAGTACAGGTTGCTTACCTGTAACTGTGTTTCTTCAAGTGGTCATTTGTGCCCTCACACAATAGGGTTTGCACAGAGATCCCATTCGGATGCTGCAAAGCTGAGCAGATTGGCAGAAGCCCCGCCTCTCCCACTCCCTGAACATGCCCAATCCTGCCAATCTAGCTCCCCTTTCAGTTCAAGTCCGCCGCAAAAGAGCAGGGACCTGACCGAGGGGAGGTAGGGCGGGTTTGTGTGAGGGCACAGATGACCACTCAAAGAAGCACAGTTACAGGTAAGCAGCCTGTACTTCTTCTTCATGGTCTCTGTGCCTCACAAAATAGGGTGACTAAAAAGCTTACCTGTGGAGGTGGGAAGATCACTGCAGAATAGAAGACGCATCACTTTGGGACCTGGAATCCAGCCAGCAATGCCGAACAAACGTGGATGGCTGTAACCGTGTAGCCGCCATTCAGACCTCTGGCAGGGGAACGCCTCGGAGGAAGGCGGCAGATGAAGCAGTGGTCCTGGTTGAGTGAGCACGGACACTAACTGGTAAATGGCATTTAGCCAGTTCGTAGGCTACAGCAATGGTCTGGGCAATCCACTTTGAAAATCTTTGTGAAGAAACTAGGTTGCCCTTCCTGGAACCACCATAACAAACAAACAACTTGGTGGACAACCTGAAATCAGCAGAACGTTGAACATAAAACGCCAAAGCACGGCGAACATCAAGAGTGTGCATCGTCTTTTCCAGAGGCGAGGAAGGGTCTGGATAGAAGTTTGGTAGCACAATCTCCTGAGAAAGGTGAAAGGGCGAAACCACTTTAGGGAGGAAGGAAATGTCCAGTCTGAGAATCACTTTGTCCCTGTGGAACACGAGGTAGGGCTCGTCTGAGCGCAGGGCTGTCAACTCTGAAGCACGCCTGGCTGAGGTGATGGCCACGAGAAAAGACACCTAGAGTGTCAGCAGTCTCAGAGAGGCTGAGCCCAAAGGCTCAAAGGGGGGTCTCGGGAGCTGTGTGAGCACCAATGAGAGAGACCAAGCCGATGCCAACGGAGGCAGTGGCGAATAAAGATGGTGAAGTCCCTTGAAGAACCTTTTGAGTGTTGGTGATGTGAAGAGTCGAGCTGATGGCAAACCAGGTGGCTGGTTAGCAACAATAGCTGATAGATAGACCTTGAAGGACGAGAAGACCAAGCCTTGGTCCCAAAGGTGTAGTAGGAAGTGAAGTACAGTAGAAAGGCTCACAGGAGAAGAAGACTAGGATCTGGCTTCTGCAAAAGCACAGAAACGTTTTCACTTGTAGGCATAGGATTGCTTAGTGGAGTCTTTTCTGGAGGCTGACAAGACCTTAAGCAGTTCTGGAGAGGTCATGGTCTGATCCTCCATGCTGTCATAGAATCATAGAATCATAGAAATTTAGAATTGGAAGAGACCACAAGGGCCATCCAGTCCAACCCCCTGCCGTGCAGGAACTCCCAATCAAAGCATACCCGACAGATGGCCATCCAGCCTCTGCTTAAAAACCTCCAAGGAAGGAGACTCCACCACCCTCCGAGGGAGTGTGTTCCACTGTCGAACAGCCCTTACTGTCAGGAAGTTCTTTCTAATGTTGAGGTGGAATCTTTTTTCCTGCAGTTTGCATTCATTGTTCCGAGTCCTGTTCTCTGGAGCAGCAGAAAACAAGCTTGCTCCCTCCTCAATGTGACATCCCTTCAAGTATTTAAACAGGGCGATCATATCACCTCTTAACCTTCTCTTCTCCAGGCTAAACATCCCTAGCTCCCTAAGTCGTTCCTCATAGGGCAAGGTTTCCAGACCCTTCACCATTTTAGTCGCCCTCCTTTGGACACGCTCCAGTTTCTCCACATCCTTTTTGATTTGTGGTGCCCAGAACTGGACACAGTATTCCAGGTGGGGCCTGACCAAAGCAGAATAGAGCGGCACTATTACTTTCCTTGATCTAGACACTATACTTCTATTGATGCAACCTAAAATTGCATTGGCCTTTTTAGCTGCCGCATCACACTGTTGACTCATGTTTAACTTGTGGTCTACCTGGACTCCTAGATCCCTTTCACATGTTGTCTCATTCAGCCAGGTGTCTTCCATCCTATATCTGTGCATTTCATTTTTCCACCCTACATGTAGGATCTTACATTTCTCTGTGTTAAATTTCATTTTGTTAGCTTTGGCCCAGCTTTCTAGTCTATTCAGGTCATTTTGAATTTTGATCCTGTCCTTTGGGGTATTTGCTACTCCTCCTAATTTGGTGTCATCTGCAAATTTGATAACTAGGCTCTCAATACTGTCATCCAAGTCATTAATAAAGATGTTGAATAGCACTGGACCCTGGACAGAACCCTGTGGCACCCCACTTGTCACTTCTTTCCAGGATGAAAAGGAACCATGGTTGAGCACTCTTTGGGTTCGGTCAGTCAACCAATTACAAGTCCATGTAACGGTTACCTTGTCTAGTCCACATTTTACAAGCTTGTTTGCAAGAATGTCATGGGGAACCTTGTCAAATGCCTTACTGAAGTCAAGATATACTATATCCACAGCATTCCCTTCATCTACCAAGCTGGTAATTTTATCAAAAAAAGAGATCAGATTTGTCTGGCATGACTTGTTTCTCTGAAACCCATGTTGGCTTTTTGTGATTATGGAGTTATCTTCCAGATATTCACAGACTCTCTGTTTAATAATCTGCTCCAGAATCTTTCCTGGTATTGATGTCAGACTAACCGGACGATAATTGTTGGGATCCTCTTTTTTCCCCTTTTTGAAGATTGGGACAACATTTGCCCTCCTCCAGTCTGCAAGGACTTCTCCTGTTCTCCAGGAGTTCTCAAAGATGATTGCCATTGGTTCCAATATTACATTTGCCAGTTCTTTTAATACCCTAGGATGTAGTTCATCTGGTCCTGGAGACTTATATTCATTTAGGTTAACCAGGTATTCCTGTACTGTCTCTTTACTTATTCTGTGCTGAAATTCCCCTATTCTGTCCTCTGCCTCATTATCCTTAGGTTGGGCACCCTTTGCCTTTCCTAAGAAGACTGAAGCAAAGAAGGTGTTGAGCAATTCTGCCTTTTCTCTGTCTCCTGTGAGCATTTTGCCATCTTCTGCACGCAGTGGCCTTCCTTCTTCTTCCTTTTGCTGCGGACATATCCCCAAAAGCCCTTTTTATTGTTCTTAACCTCTCTAGCAAGCCTGAATTCATTTTGCGCTTTAGCTTTTCTGACTTTATCCCTACATGTGCTGGCTATTTGTTTGAATTCCTCTTTGGTGATTTCCCCATTTTTCCATTTTTTATACATGTTCCGTTTAAAACTTAGCTCAGTTGTAAGTTCCTTAGTCATCCATACCGGTTTCTTGAGACATCTCCCATTTTTCTTCCTCATTGGAACTGTCTGAAATTGTCCCTTTAGTATCTCCCTTTTGAGGAACTCCCATCCATCTTGAACTCCCTTCTCTTTTAGTATTCTTGACCATGGGATCACCCCCAGTATTTCTCTAAGTTTATTGAAACCAGCTTTCCTAAAGTCTAGAATGCGTGTCTGACTATGCCTAGCTTCACCTTTCCGCTGTATAACAAACTCCAGGAGAACATAGTCACTTCCACCTAAGGATCCCACCACTTGTACCCCATCAACTAGGTCTTCCCTGTTGGTTAAGATCAGATCCAAAATAGCTGATCCCCTTTGTTGCCTCTTCCACCTTTTGGACAATGAAATTGTCTTCGAGGCAAGTGAGGAATTTGCTAGATCTTGAGGATTTGGCTGAGTTTGACTTCCAGCAAACATCCGGGTAGTTGAAGTCCCCCATCACTACTACATCTCTCCTTCCTGATTGTGTGTTCATCTGTTCTAGAAAGGCATCATCCATTTCCTCGGGGGTCTGTAGTAGACTCCCACAGTAACATCCCTGTTGTTTCCCTCTCCTTTAATTTTTATTCAGATGCTCTCCACCTGGCTTCCAGTATTGATGTCCTGGATCTCTTCACTGGTGTAAATATCCCTGATATATAATGCTGTTCCTCCTCCTTTCTTGTTTGGCCTGATTCTCTTAAAAAGGTTATACCCCTCTATTTTTATATTCCAATCATGAGACTCATCCCACCAGGTTTCAGTGATGCCTATTATATCATATTTCCCTTGTTGTGCTAGGAGTGCAAGTTCATCTTGCTTATTTCCCATGCTCTGTGCATTAGTGTAGAGAGATCTAAGACCATGTGTCCCCTTTACTTGATGCCTGTGCATGTTTTTTTGCCTCCTATTGTTGGGTCCTTGCACTGTTTGCCTTGTTCCCTCTATGTCAGTTTGACTATTTTTTCTAGCCATTTTGCCTTCCAGACTGCTGTCTCCCTTCCCCAGATCACTTAGTTTAAAGCCCTCCTGATCAGATTCTTCAGAGTCTTGGCAAAAACGTTTTTGCCAGCTGGCATGAGATGTAGCCCATCCCTTGCTAGAAGTCCCTCCTCATGGAACCGCAGCCCATGATCCAAGAATCCAAATTGTTCTCGGTGACACCATCTGCGGAGCCAGTTGTTGACATCTGCTATTTTCCTCTCTCTTCCTGGACCATGCCCTTCTACTGGCAGAAGAGACGAGATGACAATCTGTGCGTCCATTTCCTTCAGCTTCTTCCCCAGAGCCTCGTAATCCCTTCTGATATTCTGAAGGCTGTGTCTTGCTGTGTCATTCGTTCCCACGTGGACCAAAAGGAAGGGGTATTTGTCAGTAGATTTGACCAGTCTTGTCAGCCTCTCCGTAACATCACGGATCTTTGCCCCAGGGAGACAACACACCTCACGAGACATCTTGTCGGGCCCACAAATCACTGCTTCTGTGCCCCTAAGCAAGGAGTCCCCCACCACAACCACGCGCCTCCTCTGAGGCTTAGCAGCAACTCTTCCCTGCGATGGAACTCCCAGGCTCCCCTGCTGTGTCCCTGAAGTCTGTCCGTGCTGCTCTTCCTGATCCTCCTTGATAAGTGAAAGGGCTTCGAAATGATTCTGTAGCTGCAAGCTCCTACAGCTATCCCTGATTTCTCTGCTTCTCTGTGTGACATTCCTCCACTTGTCTGCCTCCTGCGTACATGAAGTGACCTTCTCACCCCCAGCGACTTTCTCTGTGTGGTCCCCTTCCAAGATCGTTCCTTCCGTTGTGTCCAGGAAAACCTCTTGCTCCCTGACATGCTCAAGTGTCGCTACCCTGGATTCCAGCTGCTGTACTTTCTCCTCCAAGAGGGCTACCAACTTGCACTTGGGGCATGTGAAGTTCCCCACATCTGTAGGCAAGAAGACAAACATCCCACAAGTGTTGCAAGTGACTGCAGCCGCTCCCTCAGTGCCCATATCGAGAAGTATTAAGGAATCACTAAAAGAGGACTGTGGACTTCCTCCTCGAAGAATATCCCCCGGTAAACACCAATGTCAAAGGCCCCTGATGTCCTGGCCTATTTCACCAATCTCTGTCAGTGATTTCAACCTACTGGGAATGTTACTTTATGCCCTGTTTTCTAACTTGTATTCACTTCCTCTGAGGTGGAGGGGAACCCCTCAAAGGCACTTTTAAAAAGGGGGAGATCTAAAGGAGAACCTCTAAAACAAAGTTTACAGCTCCTCTGCTCCTTATGTTGTGCTTTACCCTGTTTTTGTGGGGCAGGAATTCTTCTCTCTCTAGCTCCAACTGGCCTGCATCTGGCTCTCTGAGCAGTTCTCTATAGCTAGTCTCCTAGCTCCTCCCACTTGTGACTCACAGATGTCACTCACAGAAGCTCCTCCTCCTCTGCAACAGACACACTCCCCCAAGAGATTTTAAAAATCCACACACTTACCACTTAAAATGGCTGCCAAAAAGCTGCTCTTCCTTCTTCTCTCTCTCACTCCAACTGGTCTCAATCTTTCCACATGGGAATTGCCCTCATGGTCTTCAACAGCAAAACAATTCCATTCTTCCATCAGTGGCAAATGCTCAACAGGTATGGCTGTGCAGAAACTGCAAAATTCCTAGTGGTTGACTACTGTATAAGTCTAGAATTTTAGGTCAAAAATTGACCCAAAAAACCTGAGGAGGAGGAGGAGGAGGACTCAGAGAGCGAAGCTTCTCTTTCGTTTCGGTTCCGCCGCGAAACTCTCTCCAAAATGGCGCCTGAGGCCTGACTGAGATCGTTTTATTTCTCTCAGAGGGAAGCCACGCCCACTTCAGGTGAGGGGCGGGGCTTACTCGGCCCTCCCTGAGGCTCCTCCTCCTCCTCCTCAGAGCAGGGAGCCCTTGCAGAGAATTTCAGACTTCAACTCCCAGAAGCCTCAGCCGCGTTGGACTATTGGCTGGGATTCTGGGAGCTGAAGTCCGAAAGCCTTAAAGGGGATATAGGGGTTATAGTGCGGCTGTTTCCTTTGAGGGGTGCAGTGGCTTAGGTGGTTCAGAGGCCGCTCCATTCGCCTTTATTCCACTTTAACTTCCCTGGCTGCCTCCTGTTGCATTATGGGACTTGTAGTCTAAGGTGGGGGATTTAGAGTTCTCTCTTAGGCCTCACTGAACTACAAACTGAACTACATGAGGCAGACAAAACGCAGCAACATAGTAAAAGTGGAGTGGCAGCACTATAAACTACAATTCCCAGAATTCCCTAGCACTGAGCCAGGGCAGACAAAGCAGTCTCAAACTGGATTATTTCTGCAGTGTCTTTGGGACAAGAGGCTCCATCTGCACTACAGAAATAATCCCGCTCTTATCTGCCATGTCGCTCCATCCAGTGGAATCCTGGGATTTGTAATTCACTGTGGCAACAGAGCTCTCTGACAGAGAAGGCCAAATGCCTCTCCAAAACTACAATTCCCAGAACTCCATAGCCTAGTATTAAGCCAGGGCAGTTAAAGCTGTCTGAAACTGGATTATTTCTGCAGTGTGTTTTGTACCTAAGTATATCTTGCAGTAATAATGTCACAGTAGATCTAGACACAGCCTGTACAAAAAAGACTACCAGTGTTTTGTGCTGTTGCTTGGCATGCACAGCCCCTGAGTAAGTCGGGTTAGGATGTGACTTTCTTAGAGATCTGTGAAAAACTAAATCTTGTGACAATCACATATGTGCTTTCTTACTACCAGTGTGATTGGCAGCCTGATTTCTAGATCTGAACACGCTGCATCCTTTCAAATAGCCTGGCTTCATCATAAAGCAACTGTGAACCTTGGTCCATAATGTCCTGAGTGTGAACAATATCAATACTCTGTGTGCGTGTTCATGTGTACATATACTAAGAACATGAATTGAGGTCAGATGAATGTGCAGTTTGCTTAAGGGAAAAAATGGAGTGGAAAAAATGTTTTAAATACTCTCTCACCTCAAATAAGGCCTTGATGAAAGCTCTCCCAAAGGTCTGCATGCCATCTCCCATTGGCCTCAAAGGGTGCCTATGTTACCCTTCAGAAGATAACAATAGCATCATTCTTTCACTATTGGGTATCATTAGACAAATGAACTATTAACCATTTTATTTATTTATTTATAGTATTTATACCCCACTCTTCAGCCTTAATGGCTGTCAGAGCAGCTTACAATTATTTATTTTATTTATTTATGGTATTTATACCCCGCTCTTCAGTCTTAATGGCTATCAGAGTGGCTTACAATTATTAATTTTCATTAGACGGTTCCCTGCCCACAGGCTTACATTCTAAAAAGACACGACACAAAAGGAGAAGGGGATCAGGTCCAATCGTTCCTCTCTTCCTCTGAGGCCTGGACCAAGGCAGTTGGTATGGAGGGAGGGCCCTCTTTCTTCAGACAAGCCCTGATGGAGCTGGGCCTGCCTCTTCTCTCCCTCCCAAGCCAGAGGATGGCAGTTGGTACAGAGGGTGGGTCTTTCCTTCAGGCAAGCCCTGATGGAGCTGGGCCTGCCTCTTCTCTCCCTCCCAAGCCAGAGGATGGCAGTTGGTACAGAGGGAGGGCTCTCTTTCTTCAGACAAGCCCTGATGGAGCTGGGCCTGCCTCTTCTCTCCCTCCCAAGCCAGAGGATGGCAGTTGGTACGGAGGGAGGGCTCTCTTTCTTCAGACAAGCCCTGATGGAGCTGGGCCTGCCTCTTCTCTCCCTCCCAAGCCAGAGGATGGCAGTTGGTACAGAGGGAGGGCTCTCTTTCTTCAGACAAGCCCTGATGGAGCTGGGCCTGCCTCTTCTCTCCCTCCCAAGCCAGAGGATGGCAGTTGGTACGGAGGGAGGGCTCTCTTTCTTCAGACAAGCCCTGATGGAGCTGGGCCTGCCTCTTCTCTCCCTCCCAAGCCAGAGGATGGCAGTTGGTACAGAGGGAGGGCTCTCTTTCTTCAGACAAGCCCTGATGGAGCTGGGCCTGCCTCTTCTCTCCCTCCCAAGCCAGAGGATGGCAGTTGGTACGGAGGGAGGGCTCTCTTTCTTCAGACAAGCCCTGATGGAGCTGGGCCTGCCTCTTCTCTCCCTCCCAAGCCAGAGGATGGCAGTTGGTACGGAGGGAGGGCTCTCTTTCTTCAGACAAGCCCTGATGGAGCTGGGCCTGCCTCTTCTCTCCCTCCCAAGCCAGAGGATGGCAGTTGGTACGGAGGGAGGGCTCTCTTTCTTCAGGCAAGCCCTGATGGAGCTGGGCCTGCCTCTTCTCTCCCTCCCAAGCCAGAGGATGGCAGTTGGTACGGAGGGAGGGCTCTCTTTCTTCAGACAAGCCCTGATGGAGCTGGGCCTGCCTCTTCTCTCCCTCCCAAGCCCGAGGATGGCAGTTGGTACGGAGGGAGGGCTCTCTTTCTTCAGACAAGCCCTGATGGAGCTGGGCCTGCCTCTTCTCTCCCTCCCAAGCCAGAGGATGGCAGTTGGTACGGAGGGAGGGCTCTCTTTCTTCAGACAAGCCCTGATGGAGCTGGGCCTGCCTCTTCTCTCCCTCCCAAGCCGGAGGATTTTAGCTTGTTTTAAAGCAGCAAGTTCTATGCTTTAAACTTACAAAGACTGTACATATAAGACGGTTGCGGAACAGAATGTTAACATATGGACTAATACTAAATAAATCTCTTCCAACTGTATATTATACATCATGGACAGGGATCAAGCAGCACCCCAGATTCTGTTGTACTGCAGCTTCCAACTTTTCTCACCAATGGCTTAAGGCTACTGCAAGCTGTTGGCAGCAACATCTGGAGGCATATAAACCCCATCTCCACTATATGCTATTCAAAAAAAGCTCATTCAAAAAAGACCCTCCCTCCATGCCAACTGCCATCCTCTGGCTTGGGAGGGAGAGAAGAGGCAGGCCCAGCTCCATCAGGGCTTGCCTAAAGGAAAGAACCCTCCCTCCTTATTATCTGGATATTTCATTTATTTGCTTATGTAAATCATTTATGTATTTTGTGTATTTGTTTATCCACTTTTGTAAACCGCTTTGATCTTTTTTGGAAAGGCAGTATATGAATAAATTATTATTATTTTCCATAAAACATATGAAATTTAAATATTAACCACTGTATGAATTAAAGACATCAAGGATCCAAACAAATACCAATGCAAAGTCTGGAGATGGTTGTTTTTATCAAGACTAAATTTAATAACTGTTTAGCTTTCACTTAACTGGGAGCCAGTTGCTTTCATAGCTCAATTTATTGCTTTTCTTCATTTTATTTTACTTTGCTTGCAGGCTTTGAACCCAGTGTAAGAACTGCTCACACTAAAAGCCCCAACTGCACCAGACTGGTAAAAAAAAGTTTTAATTCAGCCCTCAGCACAAAAGAATGCAGAATGGGTTAAAAATTAATTTACAGACCGTGATCATCCTTGACACGTGTTGGCTGTTTGTTTGAATTCCTCTTTGGTGATTTCCCAATTTTTCCATTTCTTATACATGTTCTGTTTAAAACCTCAGTTGAAAGTTCCTTAGTCAAATTAGGAGGAGTAGCTAATACCCCAGAGGACAGGATTGACATTCAAAATGATCTGAATAGACTAGATAACTGGGAAAAAGCTAACAAAATGAAATTCAACACAAAGAAGGAAAGGTACTGCACTTGGGCAGAAAAAAAATTGAAATGCACAGATATACCGTTTCCCCGAAAATAAGACATCCCTATAAAATAAGACCTAACATAGGTTTTGCTGAATTGCTAAATATAAGGCCTCCCCCGAAAGTAAGACCCAGCAAAGTTTTTGTAAATAAATATATATACAGTATATAATACCCTGTTTCCCCGAAAATAAGACATCCCCATAAAATAAGACATAGTAGAGGTTTTTTCTGAATTGCTAAATATAAGGCCTCCCCCAAAAGTAAGACCTAATACCCTGTTTCTCCAAAAATAAGACATCCCCAGAAAATAAGACATAGTAGAGGTTTGGCCGAATTGCTAAATATAAGGCCTCCCCTGAAAGTAAGACCTAGCAACGTTTTTGTATATAAATGTATATACAGTATACAATAAATGTTCAATTTTTTTTTGTTCAACAATAAATGTGAATTCTTCTTCATGGAAAAAATAAGACATCCCCTAAAATAAGCACTAGCACATCTTTGGCAGCAAAAATTAATATAAGACACTGTCTTATTTTCAGGGAAACACGGTAGGATGGGGGACACCTGGCTTAAGGAGACTTATAGGTGTGAAAAGGATCTAGGAGTCCAGGTAGACCACAAGATTGAAGAGTGCAATGTGGCAGCTAAAAAGGCCAATCCATAAAAGTACAGTCTCTAGATCAAGGGAAGTAATGGTGCCACTCTATTCTGCTTTGGTCAGGCCTCCCCTGGAATAATCCTTTGTCCAGTTCTGGGGCCCACAATTCAAAAAGGATGTGGAGAAACTGGAGAGTGTCCAAAGGAGGGCAACTTTGATGGTGAAGTCATCTGGAAACCATGAATCCCTATGAGGAGCAACTTAGGGAGCTTCATATGTTTAGCCTGAAGAGAAGTTTAAGAGGTGATATGAGATAGCCCTGTTTAAATACATGAAGGGATGTCACATTGAGGAGGGAGCAAGCTTGTTTTCTGCTGCTCCTGAGCACAGGACCCGGAACAATGGATGCAAGCTCAAGGGAAAGAGATTATAGCTCCACATTCAGAGGAATGTCCTGGCAGTATGAGCTGCCTCAGTGGAGAGTTGTGGAGTCTCCTTCTTTGGAGGTCTTTAAAGAGAGGATGGATGGCCATCTGTCAATGGGGATGCTTTGATTGAGAGTTCCTGCAGGGCAGAATGGGGTTCGACGGGATCAGGGCCCTTCTTGGGGTCTCTTCCAACTCTGTGAATCTTTGATTCTAACAACAACAAGCAGCACCAGCAAATATTTCAAAATTGAACATACTTCTGGTGCTAAGCATTTGGGATGAAAAGGAAGACTCAACCTGTAAGGCTTCCCTGTGGCTAAGAGTGGCCAAAGCGAGAAGGCCATGGGGCAGAGAGGAGGGGTCTTGGGGGTCCCCCTCTTTCTTTTTCTCTTTCTTGGGGGTCAGTTCCCTCTCTGTAAGGTCGTCCTGGGACTGAGAGGGGCCAGAGGGAGAAGGCCATGGGGCAGAGAGAAAGGGGTCTCGCGGGTCCCCCTCTTTCCTCCTTTCTCTTTTGGGGGTCACTTCCCTTTCTGTAAGGCCAACCTGGGACTGAGAGGAGCCAGAGGGAGAAGGCCATGGGGCAGAGAGAAAGGGGTCTTGGGGGTCCCCCTCTTTCCTTCTTTCTCTTTTGGGGGTCACTTCCCTTTCTGTAAGGCCAACCTGGGACTGAGAGGGGCCAGAGGGAAAAGGCTGTGGGGCAGAGAAAGGGGTTTGCGTGGGCTCTTTCTTGGGAGTCAGTTCCTTTTCTGTAAGGCCAACCTGGCACTGAGAGGGGCCAGAGGGAGAAGGCCATGGGGCAGAGAGAAAGGGGTTGGGGGGGGGCTCTTTCTTGGGGGTCACTTCCCTTTCTGTAAGGCCAACCTGGCACTGAGAAGGACCAAAAGGAGAAGGCCATGGGGCAGAGAGAAAGGGGTTTGGGGGGGCTCTTTCTTGGGGGTCACTTCCTTTCTGTAAGGCCAACCTGGCACTGAGAGGGGCCAGAGGGAGAAGGCCATGGGGCAGAGAGAAAGGGGTCTTGGGGGTCCTCCTCTTTCCTTCTTGGGGATCACCGACAAAGGGGTCTTTGGGGTTCTTTCTTTATCTCTCTTTTGGGGGGTCAGTTCCCTCTCTGTAAGGCCAACCTGGGACTGAGAGGGGCCAGAGGGAGAAGGCTGTGGGGCAGAGAGAAAGGGGTCTTGGGGGTCCCCCTCATTCCTTCTTTCTCTTTTGGGTGTCACTTCCCTTTCTGTAAGGCCAACCTGGGACTGAGAAGGGCCAGAGGGAGAAGGTCAAGGGGCAGAGAGGAGGGGAACAGCTATGGAACAGCTTGCCGGAAGAGATCCGTCTCATTACCACCTTAGAGGCCTTCAAAAAGTCGCTCAAGATGGATCTCTTCTGGCAGACCTATCCACCAGACCTCCTATAAAAGATCTTGAAAACAGGATGCTTATTTCTGGGTTAATGTATGTCCTTTGGACACTAGATGATTTCAGAAGATTCTGTTTTAACTGTAATTAATAACTACTCTTTTAATATTTTAGTAATTGTATTTTTAGCCTATTGTGCTGTTTTATGATGCAGTCACACCTTGATCCACAGGGAGAGGTGAGAAGATACAAATAAAAATGTATTTTTCTTATTCTTATTAGACAGACAGACAGACAGACAGACAGACATAGAAAGAGACTTCGTTAAAATAGAGTGGTTTTAATTTTACAAAGTACCAGGAAGGAAAAGGAAAAGAGGAAAGGGAAACTGTGCTGGGTGCTGCCGCTGCTGCGCTGGGCCTGCTTCTCCTTCCAGAGGTCCTCCATCTCCTGTTGCTGCTCCTGCTGCTGCCAGGGCCTGCCTTCACCCCAGAAGGTCCTCATGGCTGAGATGGAGAAGGCCAGAGAGGGATGGAGATGGACAGAGAGAGGGAGGGAGGTCATCCTCCTCGGAGGTGATCCATGGTGCCCCTCCCTCTGGCCTTGACTTGCCATGTAACCACAGCACTGCTGTAGGCGTGCTTGAATCCACTTGGATGTGATCTTTTCTTTGGCCCAGATTCCATCTCTGCTTGCTGGAGTCTAGAGCCAAACGGAAGCCTCGCATCTGTTGGTGGTTGACTGTTCTCCCTCCAGACGGCGGCCAGAGGTCCTTCTGGCAGGCTGCTTCGGTTGGCACCTACTCAGGCCCCGTCACCATGGACAGCGCATGGGGCTGCATCAAAGTAAGTGCTCCTCTGGCCAGAGAGGAGGAGAGGTCAAGAAGGTTTTCAGTTTTGGTTTTGGCAGCAATTCAGGTCTGGCCAGCCTTCTCTAGATTTTTTATCTCTGATTTGCAGACTGTTGGGAAGACTGTCAAAAAGGCTGTCTGCAAGTCTTTCAAGAACGCTGTCTGCAAGTCTGTCAGGAAGACTGTCAGGAGGACTGCCGGAGGCTCATTTCATGTGGCAAGCCCTCCAAACGGAAGACCTTTCCTGCAGGGTAAGTCCCTATTTCCTTCCTCCTTCCCTCCCCTTCCTTCCTTCCCTTTCTTTTCCTTCAATCCTTCCCTCCTTCCTTTTTTTCCCTTTGCTTCCCTTTCTTTTCCTTCAGTCCTTCCTTCTGTAAGGATGATTGCTCAAATTTGGGGAATATTACTTAGCTGAACTTACTAATGTGGGGCTCCTTACAAGTGCCCCTATTTGGACCGAATCCCAGAAGCATATACCAAGTGACCAGGTCTGCGTTCCCACTTACCGTGTGATCCAATTCCTGAACTGATTCCTGGAACCTGTTTTAAAAAAACATGCTTCTCACTATTTTCGCGCTGGTTCTTTCTTTCTTTACTTCCCCCTCCTTCCTCCTTTCTTTATTTTTTTCTTCCTTCCTTCCTTCCTTGATTTCTTTCTTTCTTTCCTTCACTCTTTGTTTCGTTCTTTGCTTCCCCCTTCCTTTCCTCTTTCTTTTCTTTCTATCCTTCCTTCTCTTTTTCCTTCCTTCTCTTCTTCCTCCTTCCCTCTTTCTTCCTACTATGACTGAGGGGTAATACTAAAATAATAATAACAATAGTCCCTCCATTGGCTGCCAATCAGTTTCCGGTCAAGGTACAAGGTGCTGGCTTTGACCTTTAAAGCCCTACATGGCTTGGGTCCAGAATACTTGAGGGACCGCCTTCTTCCGTATTGTCCATCCGCCACACTGAGGTCCTCTGGGAAGAACCTACTCCAGCCGAAAAAATCCAGGCTGACTCCAGTGACCCAGAGGGCCTTCTCCACCGCTGCTGCTCCAAAGATATGGAACAACCTGCTGCCGGAGGAGATCCCCCACGTTTCCACTCTTACAGCCTTTAAGGAGGTCCTTTAGACGGAGCTCTTCTGACAGCCTTTCCTAAACAAACAAACAAACAAACAAACAAACAGCTTCATTTATATACCGCTTCATACCGCCTAAGGAGTGTCTAAGCAGTTTACAACTGTAAGCTACTTGCCCCGAACAATCTGGCTACTCATTTTAGCGACCTCGGAAGGATGCAAGCCTGAGTCGAGCTTGAGCCCTTTTGCTGGTCTTGAACTCGCAACCTTATAGTTTTGAGTGAGTGTCTGCAGTACAGGCATTTAACCACTGCGCCACCAGAGCCCTTTTGTACATTGTGATTTACATTGCTCTGTCCACTAATTCCTCCCTAAATTTTAATGTTATTGTATTTTATTGTGTTTTTAAATTGTGATTATTTAATTGTAGTTTTAGTATTGGGAATGGGGAGTTGGGAGGGGACCAATTTGAATTTTATTGTATCTTCTATGTATTTGTATTGCTGTAACCCGTCCGGATTCCTTGTGATTGGGCGGGTTATTATTTATTATTATCATTTTCCTCTCCCTATTTCAGAATCCCAGAAATAAGGATAACCTATGCAGAGGACGTCATTCCTGAGACACTTGAGGCAGAACACCTTCCCTTGTCAGGAGACACGGAGGAAGACCAAGATGGGGAGAAGGTGAATAACGAAGGCGCTGTCAACTGATGGGTGACAGAAGAGCAAAATGAGGGGGGGGGATCTCCCCGGTTTTAGGGAAGGGCTTTTAGGATCTGAGCCACCCCAAACCCATTCCTTCCATTTATTTATAGGATTTGGACAGCGATTCATGTCCCCTGGAGGCAGAATTGAACCCTGGGCCCATTTCAGACAGGTAAGTTCTTCTCACCAGACAACCAAATGAGTGGCACATGAAGATGTTCCTGCAAGAGGTCCTTCCCATTTATTTATTTATAGGATTTGTACAGGGATTCATGTCCCGAGGAGGCAGAATTTAACCCTTAATTTCCCTTCCTCCTCTTTCTTTTTCTTCCCTTTCAACTTCCCTTCCCTTTCTTTCATTTTGTTCTTTTTCCTTCAATCTTTCTCTCCATCCCTCCTTTATTCTTTCTTCTTTGCTTTCCTCTCTTTCTCTCCCTTTCCCCTTCCTTCATTCCTCTTTTTTTCCTTCGTTCCTTCCTTCCTCATTCTTTCTGTCTTGCTTTCTATCCTTCTTTCCTCCTTCCTTCCTTTCTGGTTTTCTTTCTTTCATTCCTTCCTTCCCTCTTTCTTCCTACTATTGTGACTAATACTACTACTACATTATCATTTTCCTCCCCCTATTTCAGCTTCACAGAACCACAGGTGACTCATGGAGAGGAGGCTGTCCCTGAGACCCTTGAGGCAGACCACCTTCCCTTGTCAGGAGACACAGAGGAAGACCAAGATGGGGAGAAGGTGAATAACGAAGGTGCTGTCAACTGATGGGTGACAGAAGGATGACAGATGAGGGGGGGTATCCCCTGTTTTAGGGAAAGGCTTTTAGGATCGGAGCTACCCCCAAACCATCCCCTCCATTTATTTATAGGATTTGGACAGCGATTCATGTCCCCCGGGAGGCTGAATTGAACCCTAGGAACATTTCAGACAGGTAAGTTCTTCTCACCAGACAACCAAATAAGTTGCACATGAAGATGTTCCTGCAAGAGGTCCTTCCCATTTATTTATTTATAGGATTTGTACAGGGATTCATGTCCCGAGGAGGCAGAATTTAACCCTTAATTTCCCTTCCTCCTTTCTTTTTCTTCCCTTTCAACTTCCCTTCCCTTTCTTTCATTTTGTTCTTTTTCCTTCAATCTTTCTCTCCATCCCTCCTTTATTCTTTCTTCTTTGCTTTCCTCTCTTTCTCTCCCTTTCCCCTTCCTTCATTCCTCTTTTTTTCCTTCGTTCCTTTCTTCCTCATTCTTTCTGTCTTGCTTTCTATCCTTCTTTCCTCCTTCCTTCCTTTCTGGTTTTCTTTCTTTCTTTCCTTCCTTCCCTCTTTCTTCCTACTATTGTGACTAATACTACTACTACATTATCATTTTCCTCCCCCTATTTCAGCTTCACAGAACCACAGGTGACTCATGGAGAGGAGGCTGTCCCTGAGACCCTTGAGGCAGACCACCTTCCCTTGTCAGG
Organism: Urosaurus nigricauda; assembly: GCA_034509955.1. Taxonomy (NCBI): domain Eukaryota; kingdom Metazoa; phylum Chordata; class Lepidosauria; order Squamata; family Phrynosomatidae; genus Urosaurus; species Urosaurus nigricauda. The sequence continues at coordinate 348,803,933 of JAOEGL010000001.1, read as the reverse complement.
AGACACAGAGGAAGACCAAGATGGGGAGATGGTGAATAACGAAGGCGCTGTCAACCGATGGGTGACAAAAGGGCAAAATGGGGGGGTCTCCCCTGTTTTAGGGAAAGGCTTTTAGGATCTGAGCCACCCCACAACCATCCCCTCCATTTATTTATAGGATTTGGACAGCGATTCATGTCTCGCGGAGGCTGAATTTAACCATGGGCACATTTCAGACAGGTAAGTTCCTCTCACCAGATGGCACTTGAAGATGTTCCTGCAAGAGGTCCTTCCCATTTGTTTCTATGAGCTTTTCCTTTCTTTCCATCCTATTTTCCTTCCTTTTCTCTTTCTTTCCTTCTTTCCCTTCCCTTCCTTCCCACCTGCTCTTTCTTTGTCGTCCCTTCCACCTTCCCTTCCCTTCTGTTTCTTATCCTTCAATCTTTCTCTCCATCCATCCTTTCTTCTTTCTCCCCTACTTCCCTCTCTCTCTCTTTCCCCTTCCTTCCTTCCCTCTTACTGGGACTGTGGGTGGAATAATAATAATAGTAGTAGTAGTAGTAGTAGTAATAAAATATTAATACTATCCTTTTCCTGTCCCTATTTTAGTTTGGAAGACATTCCGGACATGCTTGTGATGGAGAGTCATCTCCCTTTGAGGGTAATTAAAGACAGTCCTTTTCCACCCTTTTTCCTTTTCATTGGAGGACTGTCCAAACATATTTTTCTTTTATCTTGATAGGATTACAATCAACTTAAGAAAGCATTTTTAGTAACTACAAAGAAAGAAGATGAGGAGGAGATAGATGACACATGTGACACATGCTCCGTCAATTCATGGGTAACAAAAGGGTGAAATTGGGGTGGGGGGAATGGTCTCTCCCTTCTCCCCTTTCTTAGAGAAAGGCTTTTAGGACCAGGGCCACCCCAGACCATCCCCTTCCAACCCCTGTTCTCTCTTTCATGTCTCTTTGCCCTCCATTTATTTATAGGATTTGGACAGCGATGCCGAGGAGGCTGAACCGAATCCTGGGCCCAGTTCAGGCAGGTAAGTTCTTCTCACCAAATGACCAGCACATGAAGATGTCCCCCCCCCCCCCAAGCGGTCTTTCTGTAGCATTCCCCTGGCCCCATTGGTTTCATGGCCTTTTCCTCCCCCATTTCACAGTCCCAGGAACTCAGATGACCTCTGATGAGAAGTGCAATGATCAGGAGTTTGACGTGAATGAACTGAACTCTTCACCGGTAAGGAAGGGAAGACACTTTTTTTCCAAAAAATGTTTATTTTATTTTCTACCTCCCCCTTAGGTATCCTTGTATTTACAATATCATGCATCAGAATGTATGTGTAGTCTAATACAATGTCTTATCCTATCTTGAATCTTTTCTTCCTGTGTGTTCTCCTTGCTCTTTTCTTTCTTCATTTTTTTTCACCAGATTTTTGGTGCAGATTTTCCCCATCTTGTCTTCTTTTTTCTTCTTCTTTTGTTTCTTTCTCTTTTCTCTACTTTGCCATACCACATTTCAGCTAATATTACTTTGTCTATTATTTTATATGTATCTATGTTTGTATGTATGTGTGTTTGTGTGTGTGTGTGTGTATATATATATATATATATATAGAAAGTTTATTAAAAGGGGAAGACAATAATCAAAAGCCAAAAACGGATTAAAAAAACTGTTCAATATTTAAAGAGGGAAGTCGAGTGAATATATTCTAGTTCAGAGACTATAGAAAGGAAAGAAGGGAAAAGGAAAAGGGAAGAGGAAGATAAGAGAAGATCAAGGGAGCAGGAAGGGAGAGAGATGGAAGGGAGATGGAGAAGAGGAGAGAGGAAGGACTTTGAGGGAGAAACAAGAAAAACTAAGGGATAGAGTTTGACAAGAGAGAGGTGAGAAGGTATGTGAGGGTATGAGAAGGTAGAAAAGGTGAAAACAGAGAAGGATCTGAGTAAGTAAAAAGGATGTAGAGAGTGTGAGAAGGTAAGCGGAAGTAGGAAAGAGTTTTTAAGAAGGATATAAAAGTCAGTGTAGGACAGTAGTAGAGTTTAGAAAGACTAAAGGGGTGAATTCTATGCAGAAAGAATTAAGGAATGAGAATGAAGGGGAAGGAGAGAAAAGAGATTAGTAGGAGAAGAACAGGGGAGACGGAGGTGTGATATTCCTAGAGAGAACATATTAATCAAATCCGTGAATAATCAAATCCTCAGATATCAAAGCCGCAAATAAGGAGGGATGAATGTGTATATGTGTGTATGTGTATATATAGATATATATACACACAGAGTACTTACCAGTAACGGTATTTCTTCGAGTGGTCATCTGCGAATTCACACAAATCCCGCCCATCCGCCCCTCATAGTCGTGCCCTGCCTCTCCTTCGGTCCTGGGCTGTTGCTGCTGCGGCGTCCATGGAACTGAGGGTTTAGGCGGGAAACTGGCTAATATAGGCAGTTGGAGAGTGGGTGGGGCTACAGCCAAAACGCATTTAAAATGCATTTTAAAAGCTCTGAGAAGGTCCAAAGCTGCCAGCGCAGGCGCAGAATAACCCATTTGTGTGAATTCGCAGATGACCACTCGAAGAAAGACCGTTACTGGTAAGTAACTTGTCCATATATATACATAAATGATTTTTGCATGTATGTGTTATACCCCGTTTCCCCAAAAAGAAGACATCCTCATAAAATAAGACCTAGTAGAGGTTTTGCTGAATTGCTAAATAAAAGGCCTCCCCTGAAAGTAAGACCTTATTTTTCCATGAAGATTTTTCTTCATGGAAAAATAAGACATTCTCTGAAAATAAGACCTAGTGCATTTTTGGAGCAAAAATTAATATAAGACACTGTCTTATTTTTGGGGAAACATGGTATAATATATCCCCTTTTTCCTATCCTTCCCTCTCTTTCCTCCCCTTCTTCCCCTATCCCTCCCTCCCTCCCTCCCCCCCCTTGAAGCCCAGTCCCATGAAAGAGGCAGGCTCCCACCCCAGGAGAAGTGTGGGAGCCAGAGGCGGATCAGGGGTCTCTGCTGCATTGCTGCCATCTTCCTCTCTGCCCAGGAAGGAGCTCCAGTCTCAGAGGGAAATGCCCCTTCCTTCCTTCCTTCCGCCTGGCCATCTGCAACAGAGGAGAGCAGGAACAACCAGCTCCCGTTACTGGTGCTGAGCCCAGCAGGCCAAGGCTAGCAAAACCAGCAGAGTCCCATGAACGGTGGATGAAGGAAGAGGCAAAACAGAGTCCAAAAAGGCTCATGAACTGTTATTATTATTTAAGATGTTATTATTTTTATTACTCTAACTTTTCATGTTTAGACTGTCATTGCTAGCCTTTTGTTACAGCTGTTAGTAACAAACCCCTTGTTATTAATTAATTTTATATTAATAAACCTTTATGTTAAATAGTAACTTGTGTGTTGTTCATGCTCATTGCTGTGCTTTTTTCTTCAAACCTTCTAGCTTCCCACTTTCTCAACTGCTTTTAATAATGTGCCAGTTTCTGTTTCTTTTTCCTCCTTTGTCCTCATCTTCCTTCCATTGCAAACCCTTTAATTATCCCAGTTAAGCCTTTCCCTTCAGAAGCAAAGCAGTGTTTGGCCTTCCCTTTGCAATTAAAGGCTGATAAAAACTACCTCGCAGGGTCGCTTTGAAGGGGTGTATATACAGAGCTGGAGCTGTATATATGTGTGTATATATCTATATATTTCTGTTGTGTCTCTATGTGTGTGATATATCTATATACCTATATGTCCAGTGTGTGCGTTTCTGTATATATCCGTTGTGTGTTTGTACGTGTGTGTATAGGTATCTGTTGTGTCTGTTTGTGTGTGTGTTTGTGTGTGTGTGTGTGTGTGTGTGTATATATATATATATATATATGTTGTGTGTATGAATCCTGGAGCCAAACTCCAGCAGAAACCGAGGGCCTGTTGTGCACCTAAGGCACAACAGCAGTTACCTAATAGCAGTGCAAAAGCAAATAAATATGCTGTCCTATTGAAACAACTGTAATTTAAATCAGCATTAAATCCTTTAAAAACATTGGTTTGAAAACATGAAAAGATTCTTTTGCAGAGTCTCCAGGATTCTGGCCCTTTTTCTGTGGCATCCCTGCCAAAAAGGCCTGTATATGTATGTGTGTGTGTGTGTGTGTGTGTATATATATATATATAGCCTGTCTGTGTGTCTATGTATATACATATACATATATATATATGCATTGTGTGTGTGTGTGTATATATATATATGATTTTTATGTATGTGTATATGTGTGTGTGTGTGTATGCTGTGTATGTGAGTCTATACACAGTGGGCCCTTCTTATTCGCTGGGGTTTGGTTCCAAGACCTTCCATGGATGACAAAATTTGTGGATGCTCAAGTCCCACTAAATATAATTACAGAGCAAAATGGTGTCCCTTATATAAAATGGAAAATCAAGGTTTGATATTTGGAATTCATACTGTTTTGGAATATTTTCAAGCCGTGGATGCTTGAATCTGTGTATTAAAGAATCCGTGGATAATGGGGGCTCACTGTATATACTTGTGTATGTATGTATGTATGTACTGTATGTATTATTATATGCATTGTGTGTTTATATATATATATATATATATGATTTTTACGTATATGTATATGTGTGTGTGTGTGTATGCTGTCTGTGTATGTATGTATGTATGTATTATTAACATTTATTTATATAGCGCTGTAAATTTACACAGTGCTGTACATACAATGTTATAATTAGACAGTTCCTTGCCCTCAGGCTTACAATCTAAAAGACACAACAGAGAAGGAGAAGGGAACAGTGGTGGGAAAGGGAATCGGGCCCAGTGGCTCTTCTCTCCCTCTGGGGCCTGGACCAAGGCAGATGGACTGGAGGTAGGGCTTGGCTTCATAATACAGTGGTCCCCCAGGTTACGAAAGTAATCCATTCCGGATTACCTTTCGTAACCCGGAAGTCTTCGCAACCCGGGGGACCGTTTTGTTTGCTGCGCCGCGCGGCAAATTTAAAGGGACCGCACTTTTTTTTCGTACCCCGGGGTTTTTTTTGGGAACCGGGGCCGTTTTTGCGGCCCCGGCTCTTTTGTACCCCGGGGTTTTCGTACCCCGGGGGATTCGTAACCCGGGGTACAACTGTACATAATTAAAATGAGGCATCATGGGGCAGACAAGGCCACACATCTAGGAACACTTCCCTAAACAATGAGGTTTTTAACTCAATTTTGAAACTGGTTAGAGAAGTAATGATGCACTTTTGCATGTGGCAGAAGGAGATTCCAGGAGTGAGAGGCAGCAAATGAGAAGGGATGAATCTGGCACGGGGCAGTGGAAATCCTAGGCTGGGACAGGAGACCTTGACTACCAGAATGGAGGGAACAGTAGGAATGTAAGGAGAAAGAAGTTTAGCTAAATAAGGGCCAGTCCATGGAGGGCTTTGAAAGTCAACAACAAAAGCTTGTACTGGATGCAGAAGGGGAAGGAGAGCAAGTGAAGGGAGGATGAGAGAGGAGAAACATGGTCAAAGCGTTGAGCGGATGTGATAATATGTGCAGCTGAGTTCTGGACAGAGAAGAAAGGATGGAAGTGAGAGAGAGGAAGCCCTGGATGCAGAAGGGGAAGGAGAGCAAGTGAAGGGAGGATGAGAGAGGAGAAACATGGTCAAAGCATTGAGCGGATGTGATAATATGTGCAGCTGAGTTCTGGACAGAGAAGAAAGGATGGAAGTGAGAGAGAGGAAGCCCTGTCAGAAGAAGGTTACAATAATCTAGTCGTGATACCACTAGGGCATGGAACAGAGTCTTGGCAGTAAAGACTGAGAGGAATGGACGGATTTTAGCAATTTACAGGCCTTGGCAAAGGTCTGGATCTGGGGAATAGACGACAGAGAGGAATGAAAAATGAAACCAAGACTGTGGGCTTGCTGAACCTGTTCAATAGAAGTGCTGTCAAGAGAAACAGAAAAGGAGCATTGAAGGGTGGATGTTGATGGGAAGACAAGCTCTGTCTCAGACATGTTGAGCTTCAAGGGCCGATGCCGCATCCACTGAGAGATAGCAGTCAGACAAGATGAAACTTGCTGTTCAAGCCCCGACGAATGGTCAGGGGTGGAAAGATACACTGAGTGTCATCAGCATACAGAGGATAGGAGAAACCAAAAGAACTGATGAGTTTACCAAGGGACAATGTGCATAGAGAAAACAAAAGGGGACCCAGGAGAGAGCCCTGGGGAACGCCAACAGATAAGGAAACAGAGGAGGAAGTCTGACCGCCCGTGCAAAAGATCTATCTGACAAGTAAGATTTAAACCAGTGGAGAACAGAGTTGGAGAACCCAAGGTCAGAAAGTAAATCAATCAGGAGATAGTGGTCCACAGTGTCGATGGCTGCAGACAAATCAAGAAGAATGAGAATACAGTAGAGGCCATTCACCTTGGCCCACAAGAGATTGTTTGAAATCTTGGTGAGGGCTGTCTCAGTAGAGTCCCGTGGTCAGAAACCAGACTGAAAAGGGTCAAGGATGGAATTGGCTTCAAGAAACTCAAGACAGTGAGAATAAACAACCCGTTCCAAAACCTTAGAAAAGGAAGAAGAGAGATTGGACAATAGCTAGAAAAAGAAGAGGGGTTGAGAGAGGGTTTCTTCAGAATTAGAGACACGAGAGCATGTTTTAAGTCCAAAGGGAAGGAACCCGCAGAAAGAGAGAGATTAAAGATATAGAGGAGCGGGGGCAGAAAAGAAAGGGCTATAGAGATTAGAAGATGAGAGGTGATAGGATCAAGAGAACAGGTTGTGGGTTTGGAAGAGTTTAGCAGTGTAGAGAGTTCTTCCAGAGAAACAGGTGGAAACACAGGGAGTTTATTAGTAAAGGGTATCAGGAGATTAGTGGTAGGGGGCAAATCAGGAGGAACTATTTCAGATCGAATAGTAATGACTTTTGTGAGGAAGTCGTTGGCGAAGTCAGTGAGGGAAAATGATGAGAAGATGGGGAGAGGCAAGTTTGAGCAGTGTATTGAAGCAGGAGAACAAATGCTGCGGGCGCCTCTCACTGGCGCAGATTAATGATTTATAGTAATTCTGTTTTGCCATGGACAAGGTGCGTGAGAAGGATAAAAGAACATATTTATGATGAAGAAAATTGGCCCAGTCCCTGGACTTTTTCCAAAGATGTTTGGCTGCTTGAGAGCAGGTCTGGAGAAACCTAACTAGGGGAGAGAGCCAGGGCTGAGGCCTAGACATAGAGGAGGACGTGCGAACAGATACAGGGGCAAAGCTGTCAAGGGATGAAGAAAGTGTGGAGTTGAATGAAGACATTGCTGAGTCAGCAGAGTCCCCAAGATTTAAAGAAGAGAGAGGAGAATCCAAGGTCTGGCTGAGATGATCAGAACAGACTGAAGATTCTGAAAAGTGCATTCAACAATATGACGAGGAGGTGGGATATAAGTAAAAGAAATTAGATGATGATCTGACAATGGATAGTCAGATGCCAAGTTGTCAAAAATGACACACTTAGCAGTGAGAACTAGGTCAAGACAGTGACTAGAAGAATGGGTTGAAGAGTTGGAATGAGGTTGAAGATCTAAAGAAGCTAAGAGGGAGCTACAGCGAGATGTTGAAGGATTCACCTAAGTCACCTAGAATTAGAGAGGGAACTGAGTCTGAAAGAAAAAATGTGAACCATGACTCAAAGTCCAAAAGGAATTGGTTAGCAGAACCAGGAGGGTGATAAATGACGGCAACTCAAAGCTGTAAAGGAGAAAAGAGTCTAATAGAATGAGAGTTGAACGAAGAAAACAATAGCTAGGGAGAAGAGAAAGGGGTAGAAAGTGGCAGGAGGCAGACAATAAGATACCAACCCCATCTCCTCGACCCTCAGGGCAGCTTGTGTGGGTGAAAGACCACCAAAAGAGAGGGCAGTGGAAGTAACAGTATCATGGGCCGGGAGACATGTGTGTGTGTATAATATATATATATATATATATATATATATATGCTGTGTTTCTGTGTGTGTGTATATATATACACACATACACACACACACACACACACTCGTCACTCCATATTCGCTAGGCTGGAGCACAAGATCCCCGTGAATGTGGGGGAGTACAGGTTGCTTACCTGTAACTGTGCTTCTTCAAGTGGTCATCTGTGCCCTCACGCAATAGGGTTTGCGCCTGCACAGAGATCCCATTCGGATTCTGCAAAGCTGAGCAGATTGGCAGAAGCCCCGCCTCTCCCCCTCCCTGAACATGCCCAGTCCTGCCAATCTAGCTCCCCTTTCAGTTCAAGTCTGCCGCAAAAGAGCAGGGACCTGACCGAGGGGAGGTAGGGCGGGTTTGTGTGAGGGCACATATGACCACTCAAAGAAGCACACTTACAGGTAAGCAGCCTGTACTTCTTCTTCATGGTCCCTGTGCCTCACAAAATAGGGTGACTAAAAAGCTTACTTGTGGAGGTGGGAAGATCACTGCAGAATAGAAGACACATCACTTCAGGACCTGGAATCCAACCAGCAATGCCAAACAAACGTGGATGGCTGTGACCATGTAGCTGCCATTCAGACCTCTGGCAGGGGAACACCTCGGAGGAAGGCGGCAGATGAAGCAGTGGTCCTGGTTGAGTGAGCACGGACACTAACTGGTAAATGGCATTTAGCCAGTTCGTAGGCTAGAGCAATGGTCTGGGCAATCCGCTTTGAAAATCTTTGTGAAGAAACTAGGTTGCCCTTCCTGGAACCACCATAACAAACAAACAACTTGGTGGACAACCTGAAATCAGCAGAACGTTGAACATAAAACGCCAAAGCACGGCGAACATCAAGAGTGTGCATCGCCCTAGTGGCGCAGTGGTTAAATGCCTGTACTGCTGCTACTCACTCAAAACCATAAGGTGGCGAGTTCAAGACCAGCAAAGGGCTGAAGCTCGACTCAGGCTTGCATCCTTCCTAGGTCGTTAAAATGAGTACCCAGATTGTTGGGGGGCAAATAGCTTACAATTGTAAACCGCTTAGACACTCCTTAAGGGTATGCAGCGGTATATAAATGAAGCTGTTTGTTTTGTTTGTTGTCTTTTCCAGAGGTGAGGAAGGGTCTGGATAGAAGTTCGGTAGCACAATCTCCTGAGAAAGGTGAAAGGGCGAAACCATTTTAGGGAGGAAGGAAATGTCCAGTCTGAGAATCACTTTGTCCCTGTGGAACACGAGGTAGGGCTCGTCTGAGCACAGGGCCGTCAACTCTGAAGCACGCCTGGCTGAGGTGATGGCCATGAGAAAAGACACCTTGAGTGTCAGCAGTCTCTTAGAGTCTGAGCCAAAAGGCTCAAAGGGGGGTCTCGGGAGCTGTGTGAGCACCAATGAGAGAGACCAAGCCGATGCCAATGGAGGCAGTGGCGGATAAAGATGGTGAAGTCCCTTGAAGAACCTTTTGAGTGTTGGTGATGTGAAGAGTCGAGCTGATGGCAAACCAGGTGGCTGGTTAGCAACAATAGCTGATAGATAGACCTTGAAGGACGAGAAGACCAAGCCTTGGTCCCAAAGGTGTAGTAGGAAGTGAAGTACAGTAGAAAGGCTCACAGGAGAAGAAGACTAGGATCTGGCTTCTGCAAAAGCACAGAAACGTTTCCACTTGTAGGCATAGGATTGCTTAGTGGAGTCTTTTCTGGAGGCTGACAAGACCTTAAGCAGTTCTGAAGAGGTCATGGTCTGATCCTCCATGCTGTCATCCGTAGATTGTGAAGGTCCGGATGTAGGACTGCCCCGTTGTAGTGCGACAGAAGGTCTGGCCACTTTGGCAGGTGGAAGTACTGGCCCTTGGCCAAATGGAGTAGTGGAGTGAACCAGGGTTGTTTCGGCCAGAAGGGGGCAGCAGTATTGCATTGGACCCATCCTTGGTCATCTTTGCCACCATCCTGGAGATCAATGGAAAGGGCAGAAAGGCGTACAGGAAGTGTCACAGATCCACTGGGGGAGTTCCCCATCGAGATGTCAGAAGATGGAAGGCTGGGACTGACAGAGACCATTCATGCTGGAGGACTTTAACCACTGCCATGCATTTCATGAAGACTCAAGGAGAAGTGGAGAGGCCGAAAGGAAGGACAGTATATTGAACAAGATCTCCATTGACAGCGAAGCGTAGGAACTTCCAGTGCTAGGGCCTGATGCTGATGTGAAAATAAGCATCCTTCAAATTGATGGACGCGAACCAGTCCCCTTGGTGTAGGAATGGAAGTATGGACTGCAGGGTCACCATCTTGAACTTGCGAGGTACGATGAAGGAGTTGATGCCTCTCAAGTCTACTACGGGGCGAATACCACCACTTCTTCGGTATGGTGAAATATCAAGAGAAGTAGCCTTGAAACCTGCAGCTGGCTGGAACTTTCTGGATGGCTCCTTTGTTGAGAAGGGAGGAAATCTCCTCTAGAAGAGGAGGGGAAGAAGGAGTAGAGCAGAAAACGCCACTTGGTGGAATACTTGAGAACTCTACAGCGTAACCAAAGAGGATGATGATTAGGACCCAGGAGTCTGTGGTGATCCGGCGCCAGTTCTCGTAGAAGTGGTGTAGTCTGGGGACATGGTAGGAGGTGACTGGCAAATGAAAGGTGGGCGTCGCCTCCAAAGGCCTGTCAAAAGTGTGGCTTGGAGGGCGGCTTCTTGGAGGACTGCTGCTGTTGATATTGCTATCCTTGGCTCTGCTGCTGGTGTTGTTGTTGAGGCTGCCTATAGGGTCTTCTAGAATAAGGCTTTGCCCTATAGGTGGGGGATGGAGCAGATCTGGATCAAGGATAGCCTGAAGACTGAGGCCTTGGGTGCCAGGGCTGGCCAGCAGATGACTTGTTCGAAGTCACTCCAAGTCTCTTGCCGTTGAGACGGGCCTTAGCCATAGTATCCAGGGACTCATCAGTCTTGGCTGCAAACAGCCCTTCGTCCTCAAAGGGCAAGGCCTCAATTTTGGCCTTGGCCTCTTTGGACAGGGTGGTGGACCTGAGCCAAGCGAACCTGCAAAGGGCCACTGCACCAGCGATGACTTTGGCGGAGCAGTCCACCACATTTCTGGATGAGTGGACCTCTTGGGCAATCAGAGAAAGAGCCTCAGCATAGAATTCCTGGGCTGCCCCTTGCTGCTCCTGAGGAAGGTAGGGTATGAAAGCTGCCATCCTGTCTCACAGGAACCTTTGGTATCCGGCCATGCACCCCTGTATAGTAGTGAGCTTGGCTGTTAAGGCTGCTAGGAGTAAAATCTTCAGTCGAAGATGTCCATACTCCTACTGTCCTTGTCCACCACAGCAGAGTGAATTTTGCCCGAGGATTTACAGGTGGATTGCACCACCAAAGAGTTGGGTGCAGGATGTGTGAATAGAATAGATGCGTGTATCAGACTGCACCCTGTAGAGGAAATCCAATTTCTTAGACACAGGTGGAGTGGATGCAGGTTTTGTCCACAAGATGGTCATGATGTCAGAGAATGATGGCAGGAAGGGGCTGACAGCTGGCTGAGTCGGTCTAACAACAAGGCCATCGATGGGGTCCCTGGGGGGCTTTGAAGCCTGGGCCATCTGCAGGCCAACTGCCAGCCATCCTGTCAACTATCTCGGAAAAGAAGTGAAGGTCCTCAACAGGGGAACCAGGTGTCTGGAACTCCACTTCCTCATTTAGGGAAGACATAACTTGGACAGGGGATTCTAACTGTTCCTCTGTTTCACCAGTGGATTCCTCCGTGGATCATGAAGCTAGCAGGTGAGGCAGGTCTGTATAAGGCTGACTCTGGGCTGAGACGAAGGTCGACGTGGAGACATCCACATGGACGGTCAGTACAAATGGTGTCGATGTCGATATCATCCTCGACTTTGGGGCCATGACAGTAGTCAGCTCTGATTCAAGAGGCCTCGACACCGGCAGTCATCGCCAGAGGTGGCGAAATCGCCCTAGATCTCACCCCGATCGCGGGCAGGCAAGTGGGATCGGGACCTCCGCTGCAAGAAGGGGTCAAAGTAGGTATCCCGTACATAATACTGGTCTCTATATGATGGGGAATAGGACCGGTAGGATGGGTGTCTTTCCCTCCAAAAACTCTCCGCTCAATGTCAAGCCAGAAAAGAGGCCGACGAGTGAGGGGAGTCAAAATACCGTTCCTCCTCTGGCTCCAGTGACCTTCAAGGTGGAGGAGACGGGAACCTCAGCCTATAGATCCTCTTGGAGGAGGTCATGATGTCTCTCAGTGGAACCTTGGCAGGAGGCAGAATGGGCGAGATCGTCGAGGTCGGGACCAAAAGAGACGGGGTTAATGCTGATGTCGACACAGGCTGCACAATAGGTTCCAAGGCCTCCAGTGCCAAGTCAAGTACAGAGACCCGGGCCAGGGCAGGGAGGATGGCAGATGGCACCGAAGTCGGCTTCAAGAAGGACATAGCCAAGTCTGCCAGGGCTGCGGCTGATACAACCAAGACAAGGGCCTCCTTAGACCTGTGCTTCTTCTTCTTCGGCCTGTCCCCCTCCTGGGACGAGGAGCGCTTCCTATGCTCCCAAGTCGGCTCTTCCGAGTGAGGCATAGAATTCCTGGTGGAATGAGTATAAAACAGTAGATCTAGACACAGCATGTACAAAAAAGACTACCAGTGTTTTGTGCTGTTGCTTGGCATGCACAGCCCCTGAGTAAGTCAGGTTAGGATGTGACCTTCTTAGAGATCTGTGAAAAACTAAATCTTGTGACAATCACATATGTGCTTTCTTACTACCAGTGTGATTGGCAGCCTGATTTCTAGATCTGAACACGCTGCATCCTTTCAAATAGCCTGGCTTCATCATAAGGCAACTGTGAACCTTGGTCCATAATGTCCTGAGTGTGAACAATATCAATACTCTGTGTGCGTGTTCATGTGTACATATACTAAGAACATGAATTGAGGTCAGATGAATGTGCAGTTTGCTTAAGGGAAAAAATGGAGTGGAAAAATGTTTTAAATACTCTCTCACCTCAAATAAGGCCTTGATGAAAGCTCTCCCAAAGGTCTGCATGCCATCTCCCACTGGCCTCAAAGGGTGCCTATGTTACCCTTCAGAAGATAACAATAGCATCATTCTTTCACTATTGGGTATCATTAGACAAATGAACTATTAACCATTTTAGCTTGTTTTAAAGCAGCAAGTTCTATGCTTTAAGCTTACAAAGACTGTACATATAAAACGGTTGCGGAACAGAATGTTAACATATGGACTAATACTAAATAAATCTATTCCAACTGTATATTATACTGTACATCATGGACAGGGATTAAACAACACCCAAGATTCTGTTGTACTGAAGCTTCCAACATTTCTCACCAATGGCTTAAGGCTACTGCAAGCTGTTATCAGCAACATCTGGAGGCACATAAACCCCATCTCCACTATACGCAATTCAAAAAAAGCTCATTTTCCAGAAAACATATGAAATTTTAATATTAACCACTGGTTGTTTTTATCAAGATGGTTGTTTTTATCAAGACTAAATTTAATAACTGTGCAGCTTTCACTTAACTGGAAGCCAGTTGCTTTCATACCTTAATTTATTGCTTTTCTTCATTTTATTTTACTTTGCTTGCAGGCTTTGAACCCAATGTAAGGACTGCTCACACTAAAAAGCCTCAACTGCACCAGACTGGTAAAAAAAAGTTTTAATTCAGCCCTCAGCACAAAAGAATGCAGAATGTGTTAAAAATTAATTTACACACTGTGATCACCCTTAACATTAAACAGTGCTGTTTCTGAATTTATACAGTTTTATCTGTCATTTCAGCAAGCAACACAAATTACACATTCCATTTTTAGTATTTTCCAGCACAAAGTAAGAAAATGAAATTGAATGTTAACTATGTAATATACAGCAATCTTTTAATTTAACAGTATGTACACTGTGAATATTTAACATACCCTTTCGTAAATAACATTGCCAGCTGTAATTATACAATTGGTCAAATGTTCAGCTATATATTTTGTATACCTAATACATTACTGTACAATTAGTAATTTAAACATAAAGGTCAAGCTGTTTTTAAAAATGAATTAAAACAAAGCCCATAAACTTTAGTTCATTTATAAAAAATGCTTTTGTTCTCAACATTCGGAGTTTGTCTTCTCCATTACATTTTGTGTACTAGTAACATTTCCAGCCATCATACATAATAATTTATTATTTATTTTTTATACACCGCTCAATGTAGTAAAATCTCTAAGTGGTTAAGAGTTAAATATCCCTCCCAATATGAAGCATGTTGCTGCATTTACTATAACCAAACAGAAACAACAGTTCACAAGATTTAGAGGCTACAAATATATATTCCTGAAACAGATTGAGATCTAAACTGAAAAGGTGCACACACTTTAAATGTATACAATCTAAATATTAAATTGAAAGCTTGACCCATTTTTTATATCTATTTTACAAAAAAAAACAAAACACTTTAGTGTGCAGGTATCAGTTTCCCCAAATTCCAGACTTTGAAAAGGATATGCTTGGAAGTATCCAAGGAATCACAGATCTTTAGGGTATGTTTTTAAATATATGGCTTTTACCAACTTGGTGCATAAGGGCTGCTGGAAAAATATGGATGCCAGAGTTCTATTAGTTTTCTTTGCCCTTTATAATGCTTTACAGACAGTTCTTAGTCCAGCCATTGCAAATGGTCTCAAGGTAAGGAGCAAGCATCCCTGTTACTGAATTAAAGATTAAGCCTCTTTAACAGAATCTGCCACCTGGCGGCCCAGGCCATCTCTGGCCCCGTCCAGGTGGCGGAGGGGCTGGTGCACGAGGTCCATTGGGAAAGCTGCATAAAAGGATAAAACTGTAATTGGTTTTCTCTTCCAAAAAGAGATACCTATTGTAATATTACATTTAAAATATCACACTGCAATTTGGAGTATGCTTCCATCACACATGTTTAAAAGGCTTCCAAGAAGATAAAATATGCTAGCAAAAAGACCCTAAGGTTTTAAAAAGTCCACATGGGTGGCTTTGATTTTGATACTTAACCTTTCTTCAAAGGTTTTAAAGAATCTTATGTAAGAACGTGTACATGTGAAATACAATTAGTTTAAATAGGGAAAGTAAAGAAATAATCTTACCCTCCTGGAGGTGGAAAATGGGCTGGTGGCCACGGCAACATCCCTCTGGCTCTGGGGAGAAGAGGTCTGCCCCTGAAGCCCATTAATCCTGGTGGTGGGGGTGGAGGAAGAGGGGGAAGAGGAAGTCCGTATCTGCACAGAAAGATCCAGCTGATAGTTATCATTCAACTATTAAGCCAAATATTATCTTACATACTAACACATTTGCCCTTCTTGCTTCAGAGAGATGTTTTTTGTACTTAAAACTGGGAGAAAATTTTCAAAGGAAATTTTAAAAATGCCTTGTTAATTCAAAGTATTGGTACTGGGGGTGGGGACTTAGGCTAATTGTGCTAAATTTCTTATAAACACAACTTTCCCCACCTCTGACATAGGAACAGGATAGTGTTCTTTAATATTCTAAAAATTACTTCTCAATTTAATATTCACTGAAGCTAGACTCCTCATATGTCCAACAACAACAGTCAATCAATACTAATCTTGAAAAGAGTATCTCCCACCCCCGAAAAAAGTATTTTAAAGTAGAGTCCAAAACAATGTTCTCACAGAAAATTTAAAAGATGCTATTTTTGATAGCTTCCAGAATTCCTCTATTCCTCTCTCCTGAAAGAAGGTGGGGAGCCCAAAAGCCTAAGACTTGCCTGGTGTAAACTATGGTTTAGCACAGTGTTCCCCAACCTGGTTCCCTCCAGATGTTTTGGATTCTAAGTCCCATCAGCCCCAGCAAACATTACCAACGGTCAGCAATGCTGGGTGCTACAGTCTATAAAATGCAAAGTTGGGTTTAATGTGACATAATCATGCCATGTGCGCACTGTTCTAGAAGATCACTATCTGGTCAGAATTTACCTGAGGCAAAATTACTATACTAAAAGTTTCCTACAGAACACTTTGGTTTGGTTTGTGTAATTTATACTGCCAGAAGGGGAAAAAATTGCCAAGTGCAGGGTTGCCTCTTCAATGGAAAATCCCCACAAAAGATTCAGCACTTCCCCTGTTTCTGTGAAGTCACCAACACTTGACCATCTTTACCTATTTGTCAAGAAAAACATTTCTTCTTGCATCTATTTTTTAAAATGATTTGGGATAAACAATTCTCTCTCTCCATCTAAATATAATTCCAAAGGATAACAAAACCTATTTCTGAAGAAAGGAGGGAGAATTACACACAGGTTGCATAAATAACCATTCAAATTACAAATTACATAGTTAGTTACATTGTGTATCAGTTTTACAGTCTCAACTCTTTCTACGTCCTTTTGAATTCTGCCAGCAGAAAATTCAAATACTGCAACTCATATAAACTGCCCAGGTGAAAAACATGGCTGGATGAAGAAGCCCAGACCACAGCAATGACTGAAACTACAGAGTCGTCGTTTTAAAATATACAGTACATGCATTAACATCCTCACTACTAACCGTGGGGGAGGAGGCAGAAAAGGCATTCTCATCATTCCTCTTATGGGTGGAGATGGTGGGAAAAGTGGTTCCCCTCGTCCTCCTCTTCGACCTCTTGAATCTGGATATGGGCGCATTCTTCCCATTCCACGTCTACAAGAAATCCCACATTTTCAGAATCCATTTAAAACTGAGCAGATCTAAAGGCTCTTAATAATATAGTTAAATCCTAACAATACTGTATAGTTAAAATAGTTCCATGAAAAGCCATATCAGATATTAAATGGAATATTAAGGTGAAAGGAAGTACAGCTGTACCTCAGTTAACAAAGACTGGCTGCATCTGGATTGCAGAAATAATCCAGTTTGACAACACATTAGTAGCCATGGATCAGTGCCGCGGAATCCTGGGATTTGTCGTTTTTGCGGCACCAGAGCTCTCTGACACAGAATACAGAATGTTGCACAAAACTACACTTCCTAGAATTCCATAGCATTGAATCATGGCAGTTAAAGTGGAGTTAAACTGCATCAATTCTGCAGTGCAGGTGCAGCCTTTAAGAAAGAAGCTCTTTTTTAAAACAAACTCTTTTTACACCCATCCAGCTCCCTCCTCCTTTTCATCCTCTGTCCAGCATGATGTTTTTTAGCAGACCTGGCACTGGGAGGATGGTGAATTACAGCAGAGAAATACAGACCTTCATGTCTGCAGTAAACAATGCAATAAGGCTTGAGCTGGGAAAGGATGAAATTCTGCTGAAGCAATTCTACTGGAGCTGTATGTGCCTCCTTACAAAGGAAACAACAACTGCATCCAGAATCCCTTACTGAGCATGCATAAACAGAGAAAAGGAGAACGCAAATAAGCTACACCAAGCCTGACTATCAAAATGGCAATCACAAGGAAAATGGCAAAATAAATGATTCCTGGAAGCATTTTGGAAGAGATCTCTCAATGGTTCATCCCCCTGCCCCTCGTGCATCTCTTTTGACCACCTGAATGGTGCAATATTGTTTGCCGTTGTTGTGTGCCTTCAAGTCATTTCCAACTTATGGTGACCCTAAGGCAAAACGTTATCATGGAGTTTTCTTGGCAAGATTTGTTCAGAGGAGGTTTTCTACCACCTTAAATAAATGTTTGTTGAAACATGTTGAACTGCTCTTTTTTGTGGTGTAAGAAACCATCTCTATTCTTTCCAAGTTATTTCTGCTTCTGGTACCAACATTTCTCTTGAAGAAGTAATAAACAGGGAAACATTTACTCTGCTAATTAAAATATCCCTGCCTTCTTAAAGAATATACAAAGTGGGGACATAAGAACTGAACTAGATGCAATAGCCAAAAGAGCATTTGAATGAAAACATTTACTACCCCAAATCTATACTTGCATGTTCTAGTAATACTGTACTCCCTTAATATTTCATTTTTAATTATTAGATTCAAATTCTAATTCTTCAGGACATTTTTTCTCAATATTCATGTATGGCAAAAAGCAACAACTTCAATTCAGCTTTATATTACAGAAGGTTATTGTTTTTTATCTGGTTGTCCATTAATATTTGAATACGGTTAGAACACACAGTCCAGATATGAGAAAATAAAGCTTCTCAAATGCCATCTACACCATTGTTACATATTAACCTAGCTATTTCTTATAGACTAGGAATGCGAAAACACAAGTATGTCCTGTTCCTTTCCATAAGGGAACAGACCTACACGTACTTCCATTTCAGCACGCAAATCCAGGGGAAGAGTGAATTTTAAAGGGTGAAACTGCCCAAGAAAGCTGGATTGGGGCTGAAGTAACCACACACTGCGGCTCCAATTCACCTTTTTGCCAACCCAAAAAGAAGCTGCAAATAGCTGTTCCTTTTCATGCTGGCAAAAAGCTGGCTTTTCTGCCCCGCCATGGATGGAAGCCAGTTTGCCTCAGAAGCTGTCCGCATGTGGGCAGCTGAGCGGTGTGAAGCCAGCTTTCTAGCAGCCTCAAAGCATGTGGTGTCAAAATGCTGCGCTCTGAAGCCACCCGAATAACGGCACAAAGGTGTGGTCTATTTAGCCCCTGTATTTATCAAGGCCTTGACAGTTAGGAAGTTTTCATTCTGAAATCAATGCACATGAAATTTAAAAACTCTTACTTTATTACACACAGAGCTACTGTTTAAAAAGACACTAGTCTATGCCAAGGATTACCTTACTGGCCCAAAGCCATTCAATGCTCTGCCTTGCATCTTCCCTCTAGAATGTCCTCTGCCACCTCGGCCTATTCCCCGACCTCTTGGTCCCCTGAATATAAGAGAACATATGAGATTGAGTCACTTTTGTTTCCACAATCCATTATTATGGCACTTTTCAATAAAACTGCTTGGAAGAATTTGGTTTTCAAATGGTTTCAGGCATCCTTACCCTCTGAAATACACTTGGTATATTCAATGCTGGCTCAGGGCCAAAAGCAGGACTTGGGATGAGCACCATGATCAGATCTTTTGATGTCATTTTATTTTTTCTCTACTAAGTAGCCAGTGGAGAAACTGCAGCAGAAGAAAGAGGTTTAGCCTTGCTGCCTCACATATACCCTATGTCCCTGAGTGAAATCGGCTCTTCCCAAAGAGCTACTATTAGCACCACTGCCTCCCCACAAAAAAACAACCACAGGTGCTTACTGTGCCTGTAGGCATCCCTGTCTAAAAAACTAACAAAATATTTCACAGAACCATTCCCAAAATTTTTAAGGCCTGATTAAGCACATGATTAAGATAAGGTTCTTTGTATCCTACAGTAACAACAGCAGCAACTTCAGAATTGTGTCTCACTTTTTCTTAGTTTCCATCACTTCTATATTTTCTGGAGCAGACTCAGTTTGATTCATTCGGACTTCAGCTTCTTGTTCCATCTATTGCAAATAAACAACAACACATTTTTAAACGTCAGATGTATGGATTAGTTCCTCTGAAATCTAATCTTTGTTTTATATATGTAACTACCAACAAGTATGTACCACTTTGGTGAAACACAAGCATTTCAGACAATATAATGTTTATGTCTGTTTTAAACTATACACTGAAGTCAAGCACATGGCTGCTTAATAAACAGACATTCACAAAACTGAATTGCCTATTAAATACGTTATAAGCAATCTGAAGGAGGTATATAAAAACAGCAAAAGAGGAAAACTTTCAATACATAGAATGAATATGCAAATATTCACTAGAGAAAGGAAAGGATGGGATTCCAAGTTTTTCTCAGTCCTCATTATTAGAAGAAAAATCTTCTCTTACATGACATAAAATGCATTTAGAATCATGGACCTATAAGAAACCTTAAAGGTAAACTAGTCCAATTCCTACTGAATCTCTGAATTCTTATTGACTCTGGATGCCTGTTATTTCACCCTTTGTAATAGTGGTCATGTAATCTCAACTTGTAAACCACTAGTGAAGGACAACTTGATCACTTTCCACAGCTATCTGTTCAATGGTCAACAGTTCAGAACAAAAGGATATTCTTCATAATGTATAATCTGGCCATATGGGTGCATATTTTTATTCTGTGGCAATGGATTTGAAAACTGCTCAGAAACTTCAGGTGGACAAAAGAGATGCAATTATATTTCTATTCCGCCCCTCTGAACAAGCTATCGGGGCGGAGTACAGCAGAGGTTAAAACAATATCAAGTTAAAATACCCCTTCCTTACCCATACCACTCTCCCTTAAAAAAGAATTAAATCGCAATAGAGTTAAAAAACATAATAGATTAAAATAACAATGCGCAATAGTAGGGAGCGGACCCAGCTTAGGTTGTATGGAAAAAAATACAGGGAAGATATTGATAACTGGAAGCAGCTACAGGGACTATTCAGCTCCTTTGCTGCAACAGCTCCATTGACTGACAGTCTATTTCTGTGTGCTATTCAAAGTGCTGGTTATAATAAACACAGTATTAGTATTTATTTCTTACCCACCTCTTCCCATGGAAATTAAAATTCCCACATCGGTTAAAATTCACATCAGCTTAAAGGGATGAATAAGATATACACATATTAAAATAAACCCTGTTTAAAATTCGCAATTCAAAAACCATCTGGATAAGTCTGCCAGAAGGGACTGGTCTTTAAATGCTCTTTTAAATTCAGACAGTGTATTCAGTTGTCAAATCTCTTTCGGCAGGTCATTCCACAGCCTAAGGGCGGCTGAAGAAAAAGTCCTCTGGCTGACAGTTGACAGTCTTGGCTGACTGGAGGAAACGCCGGCCTGTGACCACAGGTTACGACGAAGCCTTATACAGCTCAGGCCCAGGTTATCTGAAGCACCCTATCTTCCTCTGTGAGCTGGTCCATGCTCTAAGACCTGCAGGGAAGTTGTTCTCTCCTTCCCATCACCCTCAGAGGCATGGCCGGTGGAAACATGGGAGAGGGCCTTCTCAGTGGTCGCTCTCCAACTTCGGCACTTTCTCCCTAAGGCAACTGAGATGGCTCCCCTCCTTGCTCTTGCTTTGTCAACAACTGAAACTTTTTCTGCTCTGAGAGATTTTTAGGAACTAACTGCAAGGGCTTTTCTTTTCTGGATAGTTTAATTTATTTTATCAATAAGTGTTTGTATGTTTTTACTTAAATTTTGCTATGTGCTTTTAATTTAATCAGCTTTAATCTTTGTAAGACAATTTGGGGGTGGGGGGGTAAGTGGTATATCAATGAATAACTGAAATAACACTGTTACATCCAAATCCTTTTTCTTGTGAATTGAAACTGCTGGTTCATATCCAACCCTCTGCAGTAGTGGAAAAGAAATCTACTCCAGAGGGTAATATATAACCTTTTAACAATCTCTTTTGCAGGTAACTGGGAAAACTCTCAATCTTTCCACAGAGGAATTGCCCTCATGGTCTTCAAGAGCAAAACAATTCCATTCTTCCATCAGTGGCAAATGCTCAGCAGGTATGGCTGTGCAGAAACTGCAAAATTCCTAGTGGTTGACTACTGTATATGTATAAGTCTAGAATTTTAGGTCAAAAAATTGACCCAAAAAACCTGAGTCGACTTATCCACAGGTCAATGTAAGTACTGTATCTTTAACTCTTATTTAAAAGAAGGAACCATCCCCTGGTGAAAAACAAGAATATAATCTGTCCTGGAAGCACTGACCCCCTTTACTCTCTCAGCCATCCAGTCTTAAGAATAAGCACAATGAGTTATGTCTGATGGACTTTTGGGAGTTATTTGACATTGTTTTGCTTTGCTTCATCCTTTAGATCCTTTCCTATATGCCCCAAAATTTTACCCTCAATTTATCCACGGGTCATAGCAAAATCCATAATTTTGGCCCCACGAGGTGGACTTATAGTTGAGTATATACGGTATACCCTTTATGGGGGAGCGATATTACAGTATCTGGTCTTACCTCAGAGATCACTTTACTGGAGATGGAAACTATATTACTGTATATATAAATAGGGAAATCCATGTTCAAATTGCTGTCTCATATGGCTGACTTAGAACATCTGATCCATTTGTCTCAGCTTGAACAGGGACTGTGGGTTTTTTTCTTACACAGCTGGGGATAAGTCACCTGAGGCCCTCTGGTATTAAGCATTTATAGTGCTCTGGTCCCTCTTTAAATGCCACAACATTTAAATGCTGGGATTTGCAGTTTAGGGAGAAGTATTTAGGCCCAACATGGTTTAGCAGTTTGAACACTGAACTCGAGGGACCAGGGCTTGAATCTCTACTAAGCCATGGAAATCCACTGGATGACTGTGAGGATGTCACCCTATCTCAGCCTCAGAAGAAGGCTTTGGACAGACCTTGCCAAGGAAACTCCATGACAGGTTCACCTCAGGATCTCCATAAATTGGAAGCAACAAAAAGGTTCACAACAACAACAAATTTAGAATTCTCAACCAGAGCTCGAATGCCTCATGAACCTATAGCAAAATACAAGCCCCAGCATCCAGAGGAGGAAGAAGCCATGACAGTTAAAATGGAATCATAGTGCTATAACTGTTTTGCATCAAAGGATCATGGTGAACTCTGCATCTTTGGACTGTTCTCACTAGTGCTATACAGACTGGAGTGACGGGAGTTGTAATCCAAAGCCTGTGGAAGGCACAGAACTGCCTATCTGTATACAGCAGGTAATTTAATTAACATGTTTTGTTATGCTAACTCAGGTCCAAAACACGCTGCAGAAATACTTCTGTTTGAGACCTTTCCAAGTGCCTTGGCTCAGTGCTAAGTATGTCTGGGAACTGTAGTTTTGTGAATCATGTAGCCTATAATTCCCAGGACTGAGCCAGGGCTCATTTGGATTATTTCTGCAGTGTGCTTTGGCTGTGGTTGCGTTATCACCCTTCACTGCTATTGTGAACAGTCAGTGTGTTTATTTAAGGCTTACCCCAGTTGTCACAGGCAGTACAGTCTGATCAGTCTTTTTAATTCCTTCGGTACAACCCCCCACCGTTTGTGAGCCTGGTACAAATGGTTTACGAAAACTGATCCTATAATAATCCCGTGCAAAGCCTTTAAAATGCCACAGGACGTTTACAGGGCAACGATTTCTGAGTTTTTCAGACTTTGCAACATTTGCACATTCATGGTGAGATATCTTGGAGATGGGACTCAAATCAAAATATGTCACCACAGAATCGCAGAGTTGGAAGAGACCCCAAAAAGGGCCATCCAGTCCAACCCCATTCTGCCGTGCAGGAACTCCCAATCAAAGCATCCCAGACAGATGGCCATCCAGCTTCGGTTTAAAGACCTCCAAAGAGAGACTCCACCGCTCTCTGAGGGAGTGTCGAACAGCCCTTACTGTCACGAAGTTCCTCCTAATCTCGAGATGGAACCTCTCTTCATGCAGTTTGCATCCATTGTTCCGGGCCCTGTTCTCTGGAGCAGCAGAAAACAAGCTTGCTCCCTCCTCAATATCTGACACCCCTTCAAGTATTCAAACAGGGCTCTCATATCCTGAGGTTCCTCCTAAAGTTGAGCCGGAATCTCTTTTTCCTGTCGAATATCATCACAGTTATTATATTTATATCCTGCTTTTCCCCTCAAAGTGGGACCCAGAGGAGGCTCACAGACACAAAAGTGAGTGTTAAAAATGGAACTCGCTCATTAAAGTATAAAGTGCTAGGGAACCCTGGGAATTGTAGTTCGAGAAGGCTCAACGTCTCGCAGAACTACAGTTCCCAGAAGCCCCCAGCAGCACCGAGCCAGGGCAGTTAAAGCGGCCTCAGACTCTAACGGCTTTGGATTCTTGACAGGTTTTAATCGATATGTCCTCTCTAGGAATCTCTCTTAGGTCCTCCAGCGCAGCTCTATGGTCAACTTGAACCAAAGGAGCCCTGAAGGGGATTCCTAGAGAGGACTCTCCGCTAGGCCTTTCCAGCGCAACTCTATGGTCAAGGCCTGGCGGATGGAGACCATGGAGTTGGGGTGGAGGACCCACAGATTCCTAGAGAGGTGTCCTCTCTCTCTCTCAGGGGACGAAAACATGAGTCCTTTACTCCAATGATAATAATAATAATAAATAAACAAGAAGGGACTTATTACCACTTTCGGAGTCGAAGCCCGGACGAGGAGGAGGAGGACTCAGAGAGCGAAGCTTCTCCTTCGTTTCGGTTCCGCCGCGAAACTCTCTCCAAAATGGCGCCTGAGGCCTGACTGAGATCGTTTTATTTCTCTCAGAGGGAAGCCACGCCCACTTCAGGTGAGGGGCGGGGCTTACTCGGCCCTCCCTGAGGCTCCTCCTCCTCCTCCTCAGAGCAGGGAGCCCTTGCAGAGAATTTCGGACTTCAACTCCCAGAAGCCTCAGCCGCGTTGGACTATTGGCTGGGATTCTGGGAGCTGAAGTCCGAAAGGCCTTAAAGGGGATATATATATATATATATATATGTCTTATTTTTTATTATTTATATTATTTTTTATTATTTTATGTATATATATTTTTTGTATGTATTTGAATTATTCCTATTATTTCATTAATTAATTATTTGTTGTTAAATTATTATTTATTATTTATTGTTAAATAGTTATTTATTTATATATATCAAGATTATATATTTGTATTATTTTATGTTATTTATATTATTATTATTAATTTATGTATCTATTATTATTATTATTATTTTATTTATCAGTTATTGTTAAATAATTATTTATTAATTATTATTAAATAATAATTTATTTCTATATATCTGGGTTATAAATTTGTATTATTATTTATGTTATTATTTATATTATTATTAATATTATTATGTATCTCTTTGTATTATTATTATTATTTTATTTAATCATTTGTCGTTAAATAATTATTTATCACTTCTTGTTAAATAATCATTTATTTATAAATATCTAGACTATTTATTTGTATCATTTTATATCACTGTTATTATTATTATTTATATTATTATTATTATTAACTGTAAGCCTCTATTTGTATTAGTATTAATATTTAATTAATCAATTAATTATTGTTAAATAATTATTTGTTATTATTATTTATTCAATTATAGCTAGATTATATATTTGTACTATTTTATATTATTATTATTATTATTAATATTATTATTATTAATGTTATGTATTATTTGTATTATTATTATTTTATTAATTAAGCATTTGTCTTTAAATAATTATTTATCACTTCTTATTAAATAATCATTTATTTATAAATATCTAGACTATTTATTTGTATCATTTTATATTACTGTTATTATTATTGTTGTTATTATTTATATCATTATTATTATTAATTTTACGCCTCTATTTGTATTAGTATTTATATTTAATTAATCAATTAATTATTGTTAAATAATTATTTGTTATTATTATTTATTCATATATAGCTAGATTATATATTTGTACTATTTTATATTATTGTTATTATTATTTATATTATTATTATCAATTTTATGAATCATTTGTATTATTATTATTTTATTAATTATTTGTTGTTAAATAATTATTCATTATTTATTATTATTTATTGAGATGGGGCAGCCTTGCCCTTCCTTGTCGCTTTACGGCGCCAGGCTTCACCGTTTTGCTCCGGTTTTGCGACAGCGTCGCAAAACCGGAGCAAAAACGGTGAAGCCTGGCGCCGTAAAGCGACAAGGAAGGGCAAGGCTGCCCCACGTGGTTCCCAGGCAGCAGAGAGAGAGGAAAACATGGGGAAGAGGAAAGCCTCCTGGCAGAAGCAACAGCAACTGATCAGTGCTTTGAGCAAGAAGCAAAAGAAGCACCTGAAGGATTTTGGGGAGGAACACCCTTTCTATGACAGGTCAGTCTGGTGGCCACTGGGCTTTCTGGAACTGGGAGAACTGGAAAGCCTTGGGCCCTCCAGGTCTTTGGGACTCCAGCTCCCAGAATTCCTGGCTGGGTTGGGGCTTCTGGGAGTTTGAGGTCCCAAAACACCTTGGTGGTCCAAACAAAGACCATGGGAATAATAATCCCTGCAGCAAGTTTTAGAGCAACCTTCTCTCCACCAGGAGCCTGTACTGCTCTACTAGAGCTCCCAGTAATGCCCAGCCAAATAAAGGGGGGTGGGAGTTGTAGTTCTTATCGGACTACAACTCCCACCACCCCTATTTATTTGGCTGGGCATTAATGGGAGCTCTAGTACACTAGTGTGGATTCATAGAGTTGGAAGAGACCTCAAGGGCCACCCCCTCCAACCCCCCCTGCCATGCAGGAATTCACAATCAAAGCATCCCCCCCCCTAAAAAAAAACAGATGGCCACCCAGACTCTGGTACAAAACACACTGCAGGAATAATCCAGTTTGAAACTGCTTTTAACTGCCCTGGCTCAGTGCTAGGGAATCCTGGGGATTGTAGTTTGTTGTGGGGGCACACCAGATCTCTATGACAGAGAAAGCTAAATGTCTTGCAAAACGACATCTCCCAGGATTCCCTAATATTGAGCCAGGATTATTTCTGCAGTTTGTCAAACTATATTGTTTCTTCCTTCTTTCTTCTCTGCTTTTCTTTCTGAGCAGTGCCATCGTATGCAACCAGGAGGCGAGTGGCAATATTCTTCTCTCGTTTATTTCCAACCGTTTTTTAGTCTATTTTTTAACATGAAAAAAGCAGGATTGAAATCTTCTCGAGTTCTTAATATTTTTATTTCCCTGCTTTGTTATGACTGCCACTCCTCTCTCCTGACATACAGAGAATCTGACTTAATTCTGCAAAGCCAAATTCTCACCTCCATGCTTCTCCCAAAAGTACAGTATAGGTGTATACACATTAAACCCAAGGTGTTTCCATAGTAAGCGATGCAGGGCCTCAGGAAATATTGTTATGTTGCATTCAGTGTTTCTGTTGGTGGGGCTCATCTTTGATTTATGGTGACCCAAAGGTTCTGTTATTGAAGAGCAGCGTGACAGATGGGAGACTCAGTTTTGCAGTTGGTGAACTAAGAATGTTCATTCCTCTGAGGTTTATACAACCAGTTTTTCATGGTTGTATAGTGCTTAAAACTCCCAAAGGCATGTTTGCCCAGAAACAATGTTTGCCCTGAACTTTCATTTAGGTTCAATTCCAAGATCATAGAATCATAGAGTTGGAAGAGACCCCAAGGGCCATCCAGTCCAACCCCCTGCCATGCAGGAACTCCCAATCAAAGCATCTCTGAAAGATGGTCATCCAGCCTCTGTTTAAAGACCACCAAGGAAGGAGGTCATACTCATTTTGGAGTAAAGGTCATAAAGCATGGAATCATAGAATTATAAAGTTGAAAAGGGGCCATATAGGACACTGAATCCAACCCCTTGCTCAGTGCAATATCTCCATCTAAAGTGTCTTCAGCAGGTAGATGTCCAGCCTATTTTTGAAGATGTCCAGAGAAAGAGACGCCACCACCTCTCTAGGGAAATAGTTCTATAGCCAAACTGCTGAACATCAAAAAGTTCTTTCTAATGTTCCAATCAGGGCATCAGGAGTTGCAACACACAATTCTGTTTGGTGATATTGTGTTAAACTCAGTTGTCATGAGATGCACGTTCCCTTTGCTTTAATTTTTAAGATACATTAGTGCTGCAGCCTTTTTTATCAGATGGCAAAAAGGCAAAAACAACAACAATAATTTATTTTGGTCATTGATCAATATAATGGTGAAGAGAAATTAATATAAATTACTTTCTTTCAGGGATTCCGGGAAAGACAAACCAGCTCAAATTTGTGAACTGGTAAGTGCTGCTACATTTTCACATCCTTTTTTTCAATATTTTTATTATTAAGTGACTAAAATTAACTGGAAATGTTAATACTCATTCTGTTGCACCATTTTGCAACTAACAAAGCAAGAGGTGACCCTCTATCCCCATTACCTTGTCTGACTGGCTGTCTCCTGAACCAGTACCTCTCCAGTTATGTTGTATTATAGCCACCTCTATCCACAACCAGCATGATTGCTGTGGAGATGGGAGTTGGAGTCCACACAATTGAACAATTGGCAGATTTTAGAAAGTTGTCATAGGCAAATGTGGCTATAATGTCTCTGGATAAGGATGAGGTTGGGAATTACTGTAGTAACTTGAAGACTTGCCAGTACTAATTTCAAAATAGCATTTTAATACAGAAATTGGATCAGGTCATGGCAAACAGGATTGAGGTTCTAGATCTAGATTCATCTACTGGCATTGTCAGTTAAGACTGATTTTGGGTAATTGGGTTAAGAAGCACCTGTGCCTGTTAAACTGAGTTCCAGCTCTGATGTGGTACCCTTGTACAGTATTTTGGATTGACACTTCCAACAGCCACAGTTGTAACTGTGGGAGTTATAATCCAAACCATATAGGCAGCTTGTGGACCTCCAGGTGGTGTTAAGGCTGCAAATCTTATTATCCTTCGTCGTTGGCTATATTGGTTAGGCTGAACACATTGCAGTCCAACATCTTTTGGAGGCTGCTAGGCGTCCTCCCATGGCCTGGATTTCTTTACACACTGTCATACATTCATGGTTGTGTATAAGTTCTGAGATGTTTTTCCTTTCTATTGTTAGTCTGAAAATTCTGAGCAATCAAGCTCAGAAAGCGATGTGGAGAGTGATTCAGAACCCACCTCAGTGTATCACAAGCTCCTGGCTACTTTAAAAACTGCACCAGATTCAGACAATGAGGAAGAAGATGAGGAATCAGAAGAAGAAAGTGACAAGGATGATACAGAAGTGGACAGTGAAGAGGTCAAGGATGAAGGAGAAACAGAGGATGAAGAAAAAAACAGCAGTGGGGCTGTCCAAGAATCAGGTAGTGTAGTACTCCTCAAGCCCAAATATTAATGTTAGTTGTGTGTGAAACTGAATTTAAAAAATACCATTTGGAAAATGACAGCTGAAATAAGTGTGGCTCTATTAATTTACAACTGTTTAATGTTAGATTTATTGTATACTCTGTGCATACCTGGGCAGGAAAATATGTGGCTCTCCATAAGACTTGCTCCTTAATAGATGGGCTTACAATTGCAGAATTAGATATTTTGATGATGGTGGTGATAATTCAGCCTCAGGCACAGAATTCCACATGTTCACCTAACACAACCTTCTCTCACTTCTGTTTCTCCAAATTTAATTAACTACAGCTCCCATCACTCTACAGAATGTACTGGCCAAAGATGATGAGAGTTGAAGACTAACACATCTAGAGGACACCAGCTCAAGGAAGTCTTGCATAATAGAAAAATCAGAACAAGCCAGACCTCTAACCTATTAACCTCTCAAAAGTACAGGCTGATTCAGAAAGAATGGTGCAGAAGTAAAGATGTTACTTGGTTTTGCACCATTCAAGTAAAGCTATTCTTACTGGGTTTTGCATTATTCTTTTTGAATCACCCTTATTTTTCCAGCCCATTTATGTAAAGACAGTGTCAAACTGCTACTTGCCACCTGATGGGCCCAAATTGCCTTTTGGATATTTTTGCAAGAGTTTAAACAGGAAGGTAGAGAAAACTGTTTTGTGTATGTGCTGTGCCTGAACTAGTCATGGCCTGTTAGCTTCTTGATAATGTAAGAACGTTTAGTGTAAATAAGCAGAAGTGCGCAGTTCAAGCAATCTCCGATGCCTCTGATTCCGGCAGCCCTGGAACTTCGGCTTATCAGGAATCCACCTCCCAGTTGTTGATGAAACAGACTGGAGCCAAAAGTCTCTTCTCAGAGGCTTTATTCTTAAGTTGCTGTATTTACAAATATACACACGCTCGTCTGGCAAATCTCTCCAACCATCCATTACAGAACAATTACCCAACCATCCTCACTGAGGTGTGTAGGCTGGCTATAGACTTGTGTCATGTGGTCACAAACCCCACCTCATTTGGTGATTCTACTTCTGTTTGTATAGCCTGCTTTGTTGTCCCCTCAGTTAGGAAGACACAGTTGTTTTCATTAGGTTTACGTGCAAGCAAGCACTCTGACCTTGAGTACTTTCTGCTCCCAGCCTTCAGCTGAAAAACAAGTCTAGCCTTCATTCCTGTTTTTCCCTTTTGTGCACATCTGTACATTTCATACTCAGGCCTCAAAGCCTAACAAGAACCCCTCAGTCTTTGACATTAACAGTGTTGTGTGGAAATTTACCATAAAATGGCCATGGCTTCTACTTTTATTGTTAAACTTGTGGTCATCCAGCTGTGATTCAACTACTAACTGAGTGGTTTTCAGACTTTGAGTTTTGGACTCCTACTCCCAGAAGTCCCAGCCAGCATGGTCAGGAATTCTGGCAATTAAAATCCAAAGCCTCTAAGTTTGAGAACTACAGTACTACCATAACTGATGTCTTTCTTTACCATTTCCTTTACTGGTTAAGATAATCAAAGGAGGCTTTGCATTAGTAGGGTTCAGCTAATACTCCTCTTCCCCGACAGCTATGCAGAAATTGAAAGAATGCATGACAGAGGGGCATATTGACATAGTGTAGCAACCATGGCTCTGTATGGTTGTCTCTTAAGAGATTCTGGGCCCATAACTGATACCTGCACATAGAACTCCTCCATATGCATATATCAGTATGTACTTGGAGCCCCTTAATATTGACTGAATCCAGAGGCAGCAGGGGACATGGCCAATGTTTGCAGTGGCAGATGAGGTTAGGCTTTGCACTTCATGAACATTTCACATATTCTTTCAAAGTGTATTCAGTCATCTGAACTCTTATGTTCCCAAATTTACAAATGCATCAGAAAAGCATTATTACATTCTTTAAATCTTTCTCTCTGGTGACTGTGGAATTCTTTCTCTAAGGAAAGCCATCTGTTCATCTCTTTTTTCTCTTATAGATGGTTCTCCAAACATATGCTCCTTCAGGTGGTGTTGGTTTGCATTATTATGAGTTTGGAAATCTAGTTTGAAGAATAGTTATAAAGGATATGCTAACGCCAAGGGTATCCTTCTTCTCCTTTCCTTCTGCAGCTCCTTGCCTTTTACTCTCCATATGTGCTCCATGGGTCAGCAGATGCTTTGGAACAGCATTAGATGTAGCGCTAGGGTGAGGAGAAAATTGTAAAAATAACTTCCTGTCCTTTCTGCTCATGGAAATCTCCACTTGATCAAAGTGCCTTCTATCAACTGGATTAATTCTAATGCATAAATCCCTCCTACAGAGGGAGAAGGAATATCACCTTCTTCCCATTCCACTCACAGTTGTTATTATTATTATTAACCTTTCTTTATATAGTGCTGTAAATTTACAGTGTTCCATTGGATTGAAGAGCTTTTCATCAGCAGAGAGCATTCAATAGGCTATGACTCTTTGTTTTGAACTCCATCCCCATCCTGTAATAAACCTTTGTTTGACTGCAACTTGTCCTCAGAACTGGTTTTTCTTGTGAGCAGGCTAACCAAGACTGGAGCAGGACCCACTTGTTTTCAACATTTTTCCATTCTAACACCATGGTTCCAATCTTGGGTCCCTAGATGTTGCTAGAATTCAAAACCCAGATACCTCAGACAGCATGGCCTCCAATAAGGGGTTCTGTGAGTAATAGTCCAACAATGTCTGTGGGCTCACAGGTTGGGAACCACTGAGCTTAGGATAATGGATCCATAGAATCGAGACAAATACTCAGGAATTTCGGAGACTGATACATTTGTGAACAGTTGCTCCTACAGAGACAAATGACTTTTTTTAATATCATAGGTTATAAAACATCCCCACAGAAAAATAGTCAAGAGGAACCAGGAAGTCTAAATGCATCTACTGACCTAAAAGATGAAGTTGCTGAAGAATTCACAGATGTACAACATGAAACTGAGTTTAGTCTGGAAACCAATTTCATAGAAGAAGAGAGTGGTGATGACAAAGCAGATCCAAAAGAAGATCATCCTTCTGTAGAAGTCATGAAAGGTAACATTTATGCTGTATTGCTGATTTTTAAAAAGCAAAGCAGGCTGAGTACTTGCAAACAAGCTTCTGCAGCATTTGAAACAGGGTTGTACAACTTGGCAGCTATAAAACTCATTAGAAACTAAATAAACTTCTTGGTTTATGAACCCTGCTTGAGAATGCACAGATAGAATTGTCAAGCTCCTAGCAGACCACACTAAATGCCTAGTGAGTTACATTTATTTTCAGATTAATTGTAAAAAGAAAGGCAAAGGTAAGAAACTTAGCACTTGCCAGCTGTTCTAGACTCTGGGCCAAAGAGATCGGCAGCTTCAGCCGGCTTCAAGCTGGCTTGTGGGCATGGCATTTACACCCGCCGCACCCCCAAGTTGCCTGGAAGTCATGCCAGCAAATACATGCCAGGCAGCTTTCGGGTGACTTGGGGGCATAATGTTCAGACACCACACACCCCAGAGGCAAAGGGGAGGCTTAATAATTGTTCATACCAGTGATACTGGCACTTCTGCACTAATCAGCTTCTTCTAAATGTTTCATAGCTTAATTTCTTTTCATAACATAACAGCTGCATAGTACAGTGGGCCCTTGGTATCTCCTCAGGATTTGTCCCAGAACCCCTTGTGGATACCATGGATGCCCGTTTTATACAGTGGCATAGTAAAATGGTGCCCTTTAGATAAAATGGCAAAATCAAGGTGTGCTGTTTGGATTTTGCAGGGAGGAGGGAATTTTCAAGCTATGGATAGTTGAATCCATGGATAAAAAAATTAATGGATATAGAGGGCCGACTGTACCATTTTTATCTCTTGATACAGATCCATTTAAATGTCACTTGGATGAAGATCTAGAAGAGAAAGAAATAGATAAAATACTTGCACGCTCAAAAATTACCAGTCAAGTCAAGGTAATAACATACACATGCTCCAGATTACCGTAATTTTTGTTCCTTGAATTTATTCTTAGATTCACTGGTTTTGCCCCCTCCCCCCCCCCCCCCATATTGTAAAAGGTTAAAATGCTTCTACTGACAGTAATACCTTTAAACTAAAATATCCTGGCAGTTTTGGTTCTACTCTTTTGCAGTTGGCCCCACATGCCAGCAGAACACAGTCTCCCTCTTCAAGATTTTTTTCCTGAAATTGAATTTGTTCCTCAGGTTCCTCACTCTTGCATGAATGTGCTTGATTTTTGTAAAAGAAATCGTGGTCCTCACAAGGCCTAATGAGAGGGCAGATTGAAGTTTAGCTGTGTTTTACCTTTTGTCTGTGTTCTTTTTAGTGGCCAGCACTGGGGCAGTTATTTTTTTCTTCCATGTTGGAGAGATTTGGAACAATTAAGCCAGATAAAGACATTGATCTGAAGCAGCTTCATCTCCACAAGCCATTAGCCTCTACTTGGCCAAAGGTGAACAGCCTGTTCCTCTCCGTGCAACCAAAGTTGAAAGATCAACTGTTTACGCCATTGCAAAAAGAGCTGTTCCATATTATGAACTCCTACAAGGATCTCTTCTACCCAGAGAGGACTGCTTTAAGAAATGGAGAAGAAGTTCGTCATGTCTACTGCCTGCATGCCTTGAACCATGTCTTGAAGGCAAACACCCAGGTGCTTGCCAATAATGCCAAGCGAAGGGACCAGAAACCTGGAACTGATGATGATTGTTTCAGGGATCAAGGACTCACTAGGCCAAAGGTGAAAGTTTTTTCTTGAACTCTATAGTCATTATGTGGATGACATAACTTGCACTATATTGTGATATCCTCAAATGGAGGAATATTGCCTTAAATGGAGAAAGTAAAGACTTCTTTCAGAAATACCCCAGTGTTTGTGGAAATGTGTACTTGTAGAAACACAGAACTATTCATTACAAAGTGGAGAGAGTAGATTGAATGATTGATTTGCTGCATAATTGGAGAAAACTATTAACTATCCCTGCCCGAGGATTAAGGTCTCCTGTGGAAGCCCTCCTCCATGTCCCACCAGTAAGGTCAATACACTGTTCAGGCATCTGTAATGGGGCCTTCTCAGCTGTGGCACCCCAACTTTGGAATGCTTCCCCCTTGGAGGCTTGACTGGTACCAACATACATTTCATTTAGACACAAAGTTAAAACTTGGCTAAATATTTATGAAGGCTTCATTAATTCATACCAAATATTGTTACATGTGGTTTCAAAAACTGTAGGGCTTTCTAGATTGGCAAAAAGAAGTGTGTTCATGGCTGCATGAAACTCTAGCCTTTAGATGAGAAAAAGGGAAAGTGTGCCATGAAAACACTTTTTTTTTTTTTTTTTGCGTTTTAGGGGAGAAGAAGCGCCTTTAAAAAGGTGCTGGTTTTCCCAGCTTCTTTTTTAAAAACTGCGGAACAGCGCAGCTCCATCTAAAGGATGTGGTGCAGCTGCTAAGCATTAAGGAAAAGGCAACTTCATGTCACACTTTCCTGCCAATCTAGAAAGCCCCTTTAAAATCTATTTTAACTCATTTTGTTTAATATATATTTTAGGTTATTTAAGTTATATTTAAGTATAATTTAAATATTTATGTTTAAAAATTATTTTTAACTGTTTAACCTGTTCTAATGCTATTTGTAAGTCACCCTGAGATCTTTTGATATAGGGTGGGATATAAATATTTTATAAATGAGTTTTTCCTTGAGTTCAGAGTTGTTGTGGAGTAAGATATGAAATGTTTGTACTCATCAAGGTTGCAGCTTTTGCCAAGTGATTTTCTGTCATATGCAAAACTCCAAGCCACACTTGCTTTTTAAATATGGGTACAACATGTACTTGAATGTCGTCAAGATGGTGGCTAGCTTTTGGTGATGCCATGAATTTCATAGGGTTTTCTTAGGCAAGTAGTACTAAGATGCGGTTTGCTATTAGCATTTTCTAAATATAGCTGGCCTCACCTGGTATTCTTTGGAAGTCTTTCATCAAAGTATTAACAAAGCTTGACTTTGCTTCACTTTCTAGATCAGGTATCTTCAGAGTAATGTGACATGCTCACACTCACCCAGTGGGATTCTATAGCTGAGCAGGGATTCGAACCTTGATTTCCCAGTGCCTTAGTTCAACACTCAAACTATTAGACCAGTTAGACAACCTTAAACCTGGTTTAGGACAAATGAAAGCTTGGTAGGTCAACTATTTATGTACATTATGAAATTGGGTAGGTTAACATAATTCAGTAGAAACACAGAACACCCACAAAGCCTGGTCTGATGATTAGATGGAGCCTTATAGGCTATTTTGGGGCTACAGCAGGAAGAGATTTAAAAATAATTATTAAACAAATACCTGGCTACTGGCACAATTTTGGCTTTGGTCCTGTATGTTTTCCCTTATATTTTTTTGATAAAACTAATGTGATCAGGGATTCACACTACAATAATGTATAAGAAGTTCTGCCCTAGAGAGTAGAGCATTCATTTTCTATTCCCTCTCTATTAAATGAGATCTATATATTTAGTCAATTACACACACTCGTAGCAGCCTATTCTTTCTTGGTGCAGTGGATGATAACTGGAGAAAGTCTTTCCAATGGTACTCCTTGCCTTTGAAATACCATTTAGAGGGAGGCTCACCTGACTACTCTGTTATTTAGGCACTACACATTTGATTGTGCTGTAAATACAGAAATCTCACAATGTGACAAGTTGATTAGGTACCACAAATATCTAAAAAACTAAAGCTGGAGTGTGGGCATAGCAGTGGCTTTTCCACAACAATATATTTCTGTAGCAGATTTTTGTAACTAAAAGAGATCCCGTTTGATAGGGTGGCTGGAAAAGTAGATTAAACATGGAAAACATGGTTCAAAACCCTGCTTGAATATGAAGCTCACTGGGTGACCCTGGGCCAATCACTGTCTCTCAGCCGAATCTATTCTGTAGGATTGTTATGAAAATGAAAAATGTCAGTGGAGTCATGAGGGTTAGTGCTGCCTCAGTGTGTAACTCATGCTGCCACCTCTAGGCTGCCTGGAATACTAACCAGTGGCTCCCTCTACCAGCCAGGCCACCTTTTCCATGGTGAGGTGAGATACTGCTGCTGTCTTGGGACAAATAGGAGTGATTGCCCCACCAGGGGTTCAGCCCCTCTGAGGTGGTCATCCAGTGCAGTCTGAGCCCCCAGCAACACCCCAGAAAAATATATGCCACTGTAATCCCTTTCATTTGAAATGTAGAATATAAATAGCATGATTACAAAATAACAGATCAGAATGTCAGTGGTACAGCAGTGTGAATGTTTCTGTGCTTTCTAGATGGAGAGGGGTGCATGAGTTCCTCATTTTTTAAAAAAACTTTCTTACACTAAGTGAAACTCATTTACAATCCTCTGCGTAGGTATTGGTAGTGGTGCCCTTCCGAGAATCTGCTTTACGTGTGGTCCACATTTTAATTGGCCTCCTTGAATCGGCAAGTCAAAAGAAAATCGACGTGAGTAACAAAAAACGGTTTAAGGGGGAGTTTGGCTCAGATCCAGAAGAGAAACCTCCAAATCTGAAAAGGCCAGAAGATTATGAAGCTGTCTTTGCTGGAAACATCGACGACCACTTCAGAATAGGTACGGAAATTTTGTGATGAGTAATTTTAACCTGCCAAACAATTTGACAAGTATCATTATTGTTCATTGTGTTGCTACATTATTTGAGAAAACAACAAACTTTTTAGGTGTACTCTTTTTCTCCCTGTGGAAAATTCCATTGTGTTGCTGGGGGAGGGAACCTGTGGAAAATTCTGTTAGGAAATTTTTTTCTGTGGGAAGAATTCCACTCCAGATCATCAGAAGTCATATCCTTGTAGGAATATATGTGCAGACCATATGTCCTCCACAGGTGTTTCAGTGGACAGATCTGCACTGAAAAGTCATGATTCAAAATGGACATGGCTAGAATTAGTGTGTTTTGTGTGAAAGCTAAATCTATGTGTTGTCCTATGCACAGGTGATTTCCCTATTGGAATTTCTTCATGTGTAAATAGGCCTTTAGTATGTGTTTCATTCTCATTCTCTCTCTCTCTCTCTCTCTCTCTCTCCCCATATATATATAGGTATATATATATATGTATATAAGCCCCTGATTGGAACATTGGTGTAATGTAAGTGATCAAGTTGGGTTAGGATTCACATGTTTAGATTTTCAAATTAAACCCTACCTGCCCATGTGATTTTAAGTCTGCCTACTTATGCCTGAGACACTATGCTTGCCAAAGTAAGCAGGACTGGTTGGGTTAATAGGCTACTATAAGAGGCCTTCATGTATGACACATGAATCTGCCTTATAACCAAGCTTGATGTGTGTTTTATCATGTTATTTTTGCTGTGTTACACACTAAAGCATCTTGATAGTCCCTGCCTAAATATTGCTTCATATTCTGTGTCTTCTAAATCAAGGATGCACCTTGTTTTTAAGCCAAATCACATTCCCAATAGCTGTTCAGAACAATGAGTCCGCTTAAAAGCAGATTCCCTAATCCCTGTATACTTTGTTTTAAAATTACATAGGATTAGGTGATGGGTCCTGCTGTATTTGGGAAACTGCTCACTAGGTTTGAACCAGTCTAAAATCAGCATCACACAAATTGCTGTGAGTGCCGCTGCACACACTGTTCCAGTTAGCAACTGTGAATCATTTGACACAAGGGTGGGAAATGGAGGACTAGATGTATTCTCCCCCCGCCCATATTCCCCCTGTCCAGAAGCATCTGTTGCCCTTTCCTCCCCATCAGTGGAAAAGTCGGGTATCAAGTGTGTCACAGCTTCTTCAGCAGAGCCACAGGGGACTGTGGAGAAGCTGGCTGGGTCTGAAGCAGCACAGAACGGTTTTCCAGTCTGTTCTGTCCAGCTCATTCCATTGCTCTGTGAGAGGCTGAATTACACCATGGCATTTCAGGGGTCAAAATTGTAGTGTGTGTGAGAGAGTCATTGTTGTGTGCCACTTCTGATCCAGCTGGCTGTGTGAAATTGAGAATATGCTCTGTAGTCCTCTGTAGCAGTTCTTTGTCACAGGACTTGGGAGTGGAGGTCACTCCCATCATGTGAGCCAAGCCTCCTCCAAGCAGCCTGTTGCTTGTCTTTTTCATAGCCTCTCCCTCACTGAAAAGAAAGACTTAGTGACAGTAGATGTTTGAGGCAATCTGGGCAAACCAGGTCATTTATTGTCATGCCTTGAAATAACACCATGCAGCAATGCACTGAAACCATTTGCATGCTTGATTGCCATATCAGTCATCATCACCATCATCATTATCTCAGTTTCATAATCTGTCAGATGTTATTGACTGGACCGTTAATGATTTGGATATCATCCATCAATTCAGTAACCAGAGAGGTGTCATTAGTTAATGTGGCATCTTCCAGTAGTGTCATTTTTTTGGTCACTTTGTCACTACTTGGAACATCACATACACATCATCATCACTGTTGTTGCTGTTGTTGTTAGTACATTGCTGAATGACCTCAAATGTCTCCTTCTTATACTGTGTCAGGATTATTCTAGAACACTGTTGAAAAAATAAAATTGAATTCAGTTTTTATTGGTTTGCCCTGTAGCTACTACCGTAATAAGGGTTTAAGGAAAGCAGAGATTTGGTAACTCAGCTGTTGTGTTGCTTTGCAAAATGCATATGAATCAGAATACATGTGATTTCTAGTTGAGCTCTCATGCATGCTGGCATATTGGTTGAGCAAAAAATATGTTAAGACTCTTTCAGAAATCAGTGATTTCATGGCTTCAGTGTGTTTTGCAGTGAACTTTTCTTATGGCTTGATGTCTGCACCTCCTGCTATGTGAAGGGAGCCTTCACACTTAATATTACCTAAAGATATTGTCCGATGAAAGGTACTGAACAATAATGCAGCAAATGAGGAAATTAGTACATCCTTATTACAACTGGCAATCTACATTTTAATTAAGTTGCCAAAGAGTTTCCTTCAATTTTCCTCCTCCTGTCTTATTTATTTAGTAGCTGTGCTGAAAGATACAGTTATTTTCTTTTCTGCAGTGACACATGGTTTGAGTTTTGTCTTCAATATCAGTTGATACAGTAGCCTTGCAACAGAGGCAGGAAACTGCAATTCTTTCTCTCGGGCTTTTTGGAGGTTGCATGTATGACAAAAATGACAAAACAGAACTAGACAGAAGTCTACTTGTTTTGAAAAACAGGTATCTTTTTAAACTAAACAGTGCAGGAAAGCCCTGCAGCCTATTTAAAAAGGAAGTTACTGCTCTGGAAACTTCCAGGAGAGTTAAGTCACCCTTTTGTGGGCTGGAGAGAAGAAAGTGTGGGAAGTGTGGGATGTCAAGGAACACAAAAATAACCTCGGAGGAGAACAAACATGGTCTGTGGCTGCACAATGTCTACACTATATCAGTTAGAATGGGGTGGGTAACACCCAGGTGGCAGGCCTTCCCACCCACAGTATCCCTACAGAAGTAAGATTTCTACTTTCCTAGAAATTAATTTATGAGGTGTATGAGAAATTAATTGCAGGTCCACAGCTACATTTATGCAAAAGAAACATTGTGCAAACTTAAGGCTTTACCTTATTTTTATAAAATAAAATTTTATCAATTTAGCATGATTGTTATGTGCCTGGCTAGTTGATCTGTGTGTTTATGGGGCAAGATTCATCCTGTGAGGGAGACCTGTGTAGACCTTTCCCACCCCGTCCCGCCCTGCCCCACCCCACCCCACCCCTGCTGACCCCCCAAGGTTTTATAGTCCCCAAAACAGTGTTTTGGCTGAAATATCTTTTTTGGCCACATGATTTTGCTTTAAAAAACATTTTCAAGGGCTTATCCTGAAACAGCAGAAGACAGCCCCCCAAATCTCTGGCATTACTTCCAGCTTCCAGAACAACACTTCTGGGTCAGCAGAAATGTTAGTAGTGGCCCATCAAGAGTTGAGAGGATTCAGAACTTGCTTTCTGACCCACAGAATATTTCTACATCAGTTTATTCCTTTGTTTATATTTATATTTATTCAATCTCTTAGTATATATATTTATTCTTATTTCTTTTGTACACAAAAAAATGAATATAAGCAGTATATACGGACAGCCCATACATTCAAAAGGGAGTGAGCCTTCTTGTAGAACATTTGAGTCATTCTAACTGTAACGACATGTAGTTTTGCACCAGTTGGAAAATGGGTGCTTTATCCACAGATTGAATTGCTAAAATGGGAAGGCAAGCAAAAAATATTAACAACCCTTTCTATATAGGTCTGATTCAGTCTGAGAGGAATTGTTCCACTATTCCAAATACGAAATAACTAAAAGACAAAATACAAAGAAACTTTTTTACTCATTGTGGGAAATTGTAAGCGAGGGGGCCCACTGATGAAATAATGACATATTACAGTCTCTAGACTGTGGAATGACCTGTTGAATACACAGTCTGAATTTAAAAGAGAATTAAAAACCAGTCTCTTTTGGCAGGCTTACAAACAAACAAACAGCTTCATTTATATACCGCTTCATACCACCTTAGCAGTGTCTAAGCGGTTTACAACTATAAGCTACTTGCCCCCAACAATCTGGGTACTCATTTTAGCGACCTCAGAAGGGTGCAAACCTGAGTCGAGCTTTAGCCTTTTTGCTGGTATTGAACTCACCACCTTATGGTTTTGAGTGAGTGGCTGCAGTGCAGGCATTTGACCACTGTGCCACCAGGGCTCCATATAATTTTTAAATTATGAATGTTAATTGTGGATTGCTTTAATATGTGTAGATCCTATCTGTCCTTTTAAACTGGTGTGTGTTTTAATTGATGTGTTTTAACTGATATTGTTTGTCTCTTCTGTTGTCCCCCCACTTCAATCCATGGGGACAGGTTTTTTAAAAAAAATAACAATAACAACAAGAACAACAATATTATCTTCATTTTCCATATCTCTGTTTGAACAGGGGTTGCCATTCTTCAGAAGGGTATGCGGCTGTATGCACCATTTTACTCCTCTGATATCATCATTGCATCTCCTCTTGGCCTGAGGACTGTGATTGGAGCTGAGGGGGAGAAGAATAGAGACTATGATTTCCTCTCATCCATAGAAATTCTCATAATTGATGAAGTTGACATCTACCTAATGCAGAACTGGGAACATGTTTTGGTAATACTTAAAATGTATATTGTGAAAACCCGCCCTCCCCTTGTTAGCATATTATACTATGGGAGCATGATGAATCATGTGTTCACAGGGTTAACTCAAACATTAGGTAGAGTGGGGCTCTCTCCTTGGGCATTAGATGCTGAGAGATAGAATCAGGATTTTTGAGGCGAGAGAGCTATGTTCCATCCGTTGTGCACCCCTAACCCAGCCTGCACTCTTTAAGTGTGATGAGAAATTTTCTGCATTGTTGAAGAAAGGTTCAACTACCAGTCCATTCAGCTTTTGTGTATGGAATGAATAGATCCATCACCATCTGTTGTTTTCCTCCCTACCCTCCTCCACCTTAGGAAACAAAATGTTTGGGGCTGGCATTAGTGAAGCAGATTCTAGTTTCTAGAAGTCTGTGGTGTGGAGAGGGCAAGAACAAAGTAAGGTGGAGCCATGC
The DNA here is from genome assembly GCA_034509955.1 of Urosaurus nigricauda. Lineage (NCBI taxonomy): Eukaryota > Metazoa > Chordata > Lepidosauria > Squamata > Phrynosomatidae > Urosaurus > Urosaurus nigricauda. The sequence goes on along the minus strand of JAOEGL010000001.1, from coordinate 348,762,587 downwards.
TGAAGGAAAAGTAGACTTTACCAGGAAGATTTCAGAAGCTTTAGAGTTATGAAGAAAGCCACTGTGATATAGCCCTGCTGACACAGTGGTTAAACGCTAGTAGTGCAGCCACAAGGTTGTGAGTTTGATTTTTCCATCCTTTCATAGGTCAGTAAAATGAGTACCCAGCCTGTTGGAGGCAATTGGCTTAGAGAATGTAAACTGCCTAGAGTGCTAAGTTCACTGTCAAGCAGTATACAAATGTAAATGCCATTGCTGTTGCTATAGTGGTTTGAGTGTTGAACTAGAACTCTTGAGAAGCCAGGGTTTAAATTGTTCAGCCATGGAAACCCCCTGAGTGACCTTGGGCAAGTCACTCACTCTTAATCTCAAAGGAAAGCAATGGCAAACCCTCTCTGAACAAATCTTGCCAAGAAAAGTCCTTGATCAGCTTACCTTAGGGGCACCATAAGTGGGAAATAACTTGAAGGCACACAACAAGAGTTATTAAGCTCTTAAGAATCTCAAGGAAGAGTTGATTAAGTAAATTTAGAGCATTCCTAACCTAACCATCAACTGGCACTTTCTGAAAATAACAATCTGAAATGTAAGAGAAAGGTTCAGTATGGATAGTTTTAACTTGGTGTTTATTTAGTAATTTTTTGTTACGGGTTAATGGCTGCTGTTTAATGATTGACTAAAATATGTCTCAGCAGTTTAGACACTGACTCTGACAATTGCAAGATCGGCAGGTCAGCAGTTTAAGGCCCAAGCACTGCATGATGGAGTGAGCTCCCATCACGAATCCTAGCTTCTGCCAACCTAGCAGTTTGAAAGCATGTAAAAATGCAAGTAGATAAATAGGTACCACTTTGGTGGGAAGGTAACTGTTCTGTGCAGTCATGCTGGCTACGTGATTACAGATTCATCTTTGACAACGCTGGCTCCATTGGTTTAGTAATGGAGATGAGCACCACCCCGTCCCCTGTGGTTGGACATGCCTAGACAGTCTTGTCAAGGGAAAACCTATACCTTTACCTTTAAAATATATCTAGTTTACTCCTGTGATTTGCTATATGCTTTAATATGCTGTTGCTGGGTAGATTTTCTAGAACTGCTATATACTTGGTAAGGTGGATGTTTGCTTTGGTGCTAAATCACACACTCTGAATGCTGGCTCCTGGACTAGCTTACAATGAAGTACAGTGGTCCCCCGGGTTACGAAGGTAATCCGTTCCGGATTACCTTTCGTAACCCGGAAATCTTCGTTTCCTGGGGGACCGCTTTAATGGATGGACCGTGCGGCCAATTTAAAGGGGCCGCGCGGTTTTTCCATTTCGTACCCTGGGGTTTTATTCGGATCCCGGGGGCTTTTTGGCGGCCCCGGTGGTTTCGGGTCCCGGGGATTTCGTTCCCTGGGGGAATCGCATCCCGGGGGACCAGTGTAAACTGCTGCTTTCAATTCACTAATTCCTCAATTTCTGAACCCAACTAGAGATGGGGGGAGGGGGAATTTCCTCTGAATTATATGGGCATGCAGATACATGCTTTCATGTTTTGTTAAGAACAGTCACATTCTTAAAATTTAGTTTTCTTTTCTTTTTCTTTTTTTCTTTTTTCATTTTTGTTCTTTCTTTTTTGAATAAAACAAAACAAAGGAGCTGTGTTCCAAGGAAAAAGCTTCTCCTCTGCTAAAAATACAGGTGTTACTAAGGTCACTTGGATCAATGTTGTTCTGTTGCAAAGAAACATGAGAAAGTACAGTATCTTGGGAGACTCTTGTGATTTCACACTTGCTCCATATTGTTTTCTCTAAGCTGTGGAACTGTAAGAACTAGCTAAAATTTATTTCTAATAATTTCTTTTGAAGAAAAACCAGAGTGTCTAAAATTGCAGTGATAACCAATTGAGGTGCTGTAGACTTTGTGCTACTAGGATGTGTTACTGTCTTAGGTGCTTCCAGTTTCTCAGATGGTGCAGTTCTGGAGTTTCACAAGTGACCTTTGAGAATTAATTCAAACTTCCAAATAATACTTGTCAAAACGTAAATCAGCAAAGGAAGGGATGTCTAGGAAGGCTGTCATTCTTATTATATTTTTTCCTTTTTATGAAAATGTGTGTGTATGCAGACACACATACATGGACCTCAGGGGTGGTTTCTTCTCTCTCTGACTCCTTCAAACTGAAAAAGAATAATATGTATCTTTCCCTTTGCTTTCTCAAAATTTGCTCACAGCATCTGATAAACCACCTAAATCAGTTGCCTTTGGAATCTCATGGAGTGGATTTCTCAAGAGTGCGAATGTTCAGTCTGAATAACTGGTCCAAGTATTATCGTCAGACACTGCTGTTCAGTGGCTTGCAGGATCCACAGATCAACTCTGTCTTCAATAAGCACTGCTACAATTATAGGGGACAGGTAAGTGCCTTCAGAGCTCCAGAGAAGGCCTTTTTCCAAAGAGCATCGAAAGAAATACATTATACATTTACAAAAGGAGAGGAGGAGCTTCTCTGTGATGGCAGTATGGCTTTTAAATGCCCCCTTGAGGAAAGTACCATCGATATCATAATTCTTTATTTTGAGTGACAAACAAAATGTCCCTGTTTACCCAGGCATCTCAAAGTATTATGGATTTTTAATTGATTTAATTAATATTCTATCTGCTAGTCAAATAATTGTTATGGTTGCTATTGTGGAAATTTACAATATTGTATGTGTGTTTTTATATATTTATGTGAATTGTTCTGAGATTCCTCTTATTTTATTCATTTATTATGGGTCCTTGGTATCTGCTATAATTTAATAAATTATAAAAATAATTAAATAAATAAGTATTTGTTATTGTACAAGAAAATACAATAAAATGCATCCGAGCAATATAAAATCTAAAACATTTTAAATATAAATTACTGTCCAAAAACTTTATAACAATTTAAAACAAAGTCTATGTACTGTTGGCCCTCTGTGTTCACAGTTTCAACCATCCACGGCTTAAAAATATATATTTTTTAAATCTGAAAAGCAAACTTTGATTTTGCTATTTTATATAAGGGATTTTACTACTCTATTATATATAGTGTGAACTGAGGATCTACGGATTTTGATATCCACGGAGGGTCCTGGAGCCAGGCCTCAGCAGATACCAAGGACCCACTGCATGTGTCAAATTGGGTAAAAGAGACTCCAGGGGCTTTAATTAAAGTTAATATTTTAACTTGGCACTTAAATGAAGCCACTGTGAATTCAGTCAGGCCTTACATTGTTGTCACCACTGAGAAGCTCTTTCCCATGTCCTTTCAAAATGTGTTGCTTTCACTATTAGGACAACAGGAGAGCCACTTCTTCAGTTGATTTCAATCCACTGGTAGGTGTATATAAAGGAACAGTCTGACACTCTTATCTGTTGGTCTATTGCTTCTGCCACCACTCTCTTGCTGCTAAGTTGCTTTTCTCTCTAGCTGCTAAGTTGTTGTTGAAGTTCCTCTAGCAGCTGAATCTCCTCACCTCTGTTCTCAGTTTAAATAGAAATCTTCCTATGCCTCCCCTTTATAAAAATGCTTTCATTCTATGTCTTGATTCCCTCTCATCTATGTCTTGATTCCCTCTCATTAAAACAAAGATGAAACCTATTCACAAAGGAATTAGATAAGTTCCTCAAAGGGAAAAACAGGTCATTAAATACAAAAGTCAGTTTCATCTGTACCATTGTATTTCTGATTGCTATGCAGCGTTATAAAAGCTGCATAGTGAAGAGAGCAGATCCTTTTGAAATGTAGTTCTGTAGGGGAATGCTATTGATATCATGGACTGTCAAAAAGACAAATAAATGGATCCCAAGAATAAATCAAGCCTGAACTCTCACTATAAGCCAGAATGACTAAACTGAGGCTATTATATTTAGGACACCTTTTGAGGTGACAAAACTCATGACTGATAATGCTTGGTAAAAGTAGAAGGCAATAGAAAAAGACAAAGACCATATTGCAATTCGATTGACTCAATAAAGAAAGTTGCATTCCTGTGTTTGCAAGGCTTAAGCTGGACTGCTGCTAATCAGGGGCTCTTGGAGGTCTCTCATTCATAGGGATGCTATAAGTTGAAACTGACTTAATGACAAGTAACAGCAATAAAATGAATGGTGTTATTAATTAACTTGATGGAATTAAATTTCTGGGTGCATAAGCAGTGTACGTCTGAATGCTTGATACTGGGACTGAACAAAGCGGGTATCTATCATCAGTGCTTGGGAAGGTTACTCTTTTGAACCTTAGCTCCCAGAATGCTCCAGACAGCATGGCCAGTGAAAATTGGTCCAAAAGAGTTATTTCCCCCCCAGCTCTGCCTGTCATCATTACAGTCATGACATAATTGCTTGTTTATAGGTGGCTGGCCATTGTTCTTGGAAGCAGAATTCTAGGTTAAAGGGAATGATACCTTCCCATCCCATGAAACCAACTTTTTACGTTCGTGAGAGATGCTATAGAAGCCTGGCCAGATATTACTTTTATTTTATTGTTGCAATTGCTTCTTTCAGGTAGCTGTGAGGAATGCACCATTGACGGGCTCCATTAGTCATGTTGTGGTACAGCTTCCTCACGTTTTTCGCAAGCTAGAAGCGGAAAACTCTGTCTCTGTAATAGACGCAAGGTAAGATGGCTTTTATGCTACACTGCACTGATGACAGCTATGTATTTTCTGCTCAGCAGAGTGCAGTGTTTTTGCATTTGAAAAACAAGCTGGTAACAAGCTGGTAAAAGATATAGTAGTGTATTGTCTCCTGAATTTTGGGGGCAAGATGCTGCTCTGCTGTAAAAAACCATTATCCCATAAATTCATAGCAAGGTCATTCTTGAAGTATGCAGCCAAAACAGCATCATCTGCACTTGAGAGATACTAGTAGACTGGGAGCAGCCCTGGAGTTTGCAAAGGGGAAAAAAGATGTATCGCAAAAAGTGGCCTTAAAGTGTTGGTGAGAAACCCACTAAAATAGTTCACTGAGAAATGAGTGTGCCTAAAAGGCACAGAATGCTGAAAAGCTATTGTGAAGAAGTGAGGAGGAGGAATTGGAAGAGAGCATGGATCTATGGATGGGTGGGTGGGTGGATAGATGAATGGATGGATAGATGAATGGATGCCTGGGTAGTGCTTCACATTTTAGCAAGTTATTAGAGGTCCTGCGCCTCCCTAACGATCTTTCTTTGATGTTTATATTTTTAAAAGTAATGTTTGTTGTTGTGTGCCTTCAAGTCATTTCTGATTTAAGAGAACCCTAAGGCAACCTTATCTTGGAATTTTCTTGAGAAGATTTGTTCAGAGAAAGTTTGTCCATAATATAATATATTTGTCAAAAGGATTCTGTTCTTCGTAAGCTTTCAGTGATATTTCTGTACTGATTTCTGTTTAAAAGATTAGATTATCCTCCTAAATTGCATTTACGGTATGTTTATTCTCTCTCTCTCTCTCTGCACATACAGATTATATTACATTTATTGTACTAATTGTATTAAATTAGATGCTGAAAATTTGATCTGTGTTGTGCAACTGAATAATATATCTTAATTTCTGAATTAGGTTTCATTTTTTCATTGACAAAGTGCTGCCTGAGTATCGAGATGCAGTCATGTCACACACGCTCATCTACGTCCCTTCCTACTTTGATTATGTGCGTCTTCGGAACTACTTCAAGAAGGAGGAGCTGAATTTTACGCATGTGTGTGAATACACCAGTAAATCTAGCATTTCCAGAGCAAGGCATTTCTTCCTGAAGGGAATCAAACAATTTCTAATTTTCACAGAACGTTTCCACTTTTATAAAAGGTAACTTGGATTGACTTTGGAGTTGGATGCGTATTATTAAAGTAGATGCATGAGGACTCAACTTTACTTGTTCCAAAGAAATCATTAATATGTCAGAACGAGTTTGACAACACTGGGGTGAAGACGGGCCAATTAGATGAGGCATGAGGTAAAAGCTTTTGGGAAGTGAAATGAAGCCACACTCTAGGTCTAAAAAGTGGAGCAAAATGAAGGTGGAATACTCTGACTCACGGTGGAAAATACATCCTCACATTGGCATATAAATGGCCCAGCACGAAAGCAGGACTGCAGCAGAGCAAAAAGATGATGGCCAATAATGCAATGGATGTAATTAAAACATACACAAACCAGATAGCCCAACAGGGGGGCATAGAGTGAAGGGACATTTATGGGGGGCCTCCACGATTGTGCATATCCAGCTACAGAAGTTTGGAAGAAAATAACTCATATGTAATTTTAGTTGAGAATTTGGATAGTCTTTTTGCAAAGTTGGGGCAGGCATCAAGCTTTTATATCTAAAAAGAGGCCTTAGTTCAGACAAGGAATATATTCCTAGGCAAAGATAAATACAAGGATGAGGATCTATTGTGTCAAAAATCCCTTCTTTCTGAAAGCAGGGGTGAGCTGCTTCAGCAGGTGGAGTGGGGGATTTTTGCCCACCTGAGAACAAGTATCAACCATATTCCTGACTAACAAATGTTTAGAAGTTCATCTGCCATTTTTAAAAAAATAACAAGAACCTACATTTTGTGCAAGCAGGGCCCAGTGTATTGCTTTAGGAGACAATCAGGCATTGTGGAGATTTCCAGGTGCTTCTCTCGGTTTTGAAGGGGGGAATAGTTCTGGAGGCATTTGGAGATATAGAAATTTGGTTGAGAACAGCATGTGTTGCTGACCCCCAAATATTAGTGCTATAGAAGAATCATATAAAATTGCATTTATGTCCTCCTTTATTGGCTTTCTGACTGCCTAGTTTTATAGGAGCACCGAAGGCTTTGATTTGTAGACAGCAGGTCCTGCTAAGACATCTAGTTTGTTGTACCACAATATACTCAGAAATTATTTGGTATTCTACTTTCTAAATTCAGTGAGAAGAATGATGGTGGATGGAAATGAAGAAGAGATGGGACCTTCAGAGGTTAATTTGCTAGCATGTAAGATGCAGAAATAGCAGTAATAAATTAGAGAAGGCTCTGCTGACAGACCAGATTTTGAGTAGATAATAGGAAAATACAAAACATAGGCAGAGGGAGATGTTTAGGCACTCAGAGACTATATTTTGGGTCGCCGGCCATCTATGGAAGTGACCTTTATCTCTCCTTATTGCAACTTTATTCCTTCAGTCGCCAGAAATGCAAATATCCCCAAACTTCAGCAACTAAGAATTGGGGACATTAGCATTCCTCTTCCATTTCCTCTTACAAAATTGTGCTATGTCAAGGGCTGGACTTTTTAATTCACTCTAAATGTAATTTAATTTTCAATGATCTGAAAAACAGCTTCTTTGTTATTATGCTGCAGATTACTATAGTAACCACTTTAATCTCTTTCCTTTCCTCCAGGTACTCAATCAGAGGCATCCGGAACCTCATTTTTTATGAACTGCCAACCTATTCCCATTTCTATAGTGAAGTATGCAATATGATGAAGTTGGCAGGCAGTGGGGAAGAGTCTGCATTGACCTGTACAGTATTATACTCCAAATATGATGCCCAGAGGTTGGCTTCTGTGGTTGGTGTTGAGCGGGCAGCCCAAATGCTCCAATCTTCAAAAAACGTACATCTTTTTGTCACTGGAGAAACAGAGTAAAAGAATGGCTATACTGACAATTCTAAATAGACTCTTCATACCCTTGAAACAAATAGTCTGCTCATACCCTTTTGGAAAGTTATTGGAAGAGGAAAATTATTCCTACTTGAAACCTTTTCATTTTTATAAGAGCTTACAACGTAAGCAAGAAATGAAATTTCAAAAAAAAGATGTACATTTCTTCATTGTGTCAATGATAATAATGCCAAAGTTCAGAACAGACTGTCATTTTTATATTGGTATCATCCCTGCTAATTGTAGTTTTCTGTAGACCATCCCTCTTTGACCTGTTGCTTTCCTTATATTATTGCCTACAACTCCCATTATCCTCAGCAATTGGTCACATTAGCTGGAGCAAATGTCAGTCATAGTCTATAGCTTCTGGAAGCTACCTGGATGAGGACAACTGCTCTAATTCAGTGTACTTAATATTAATAAATATGGCACAGGTTCTCATTTCTCCCCACTTATCTAAAATATCAGAGAGAAAAGAATAATAAAACCCACATAGTTCTATCATGGAAATAGTTGTCAAAGTGTTTTAAACCATTTTACTGAGTTCTTACTAACAGTCCACTGCATTACACTAGAAGTTACCATTTAGCAACTTTGAGAACCAACATCATTTGAATTTTGGAGTAGCACTCTGGAAGACAAGAGATCAAATCCCCATCCAGCCATGGTAACTTTGGGCACATCATACACTCTCAGCCTAAGAAGAAGGCAATGCCAAACCTCTGAATAAATTTTGCCAAGCAAACTCTTATGATCCTGTTGCTGTATGCCGCAATTGACTTGAAGGCACATAGCAATGGACTTCAATAATACTTAGCAGCACTACGATAAGGCCAGGGAATTTTTAACCTCCAGGGATTTTGGACTACCACAGTTCCTTATCTGGAATGGGTGGAGCTGTGGGCAAAAGGCTTGCTCCAAATACCTACAGATATCACCTCCAGAGATACAGGGATCAGCAGATGTTCCATGGGCCCTACCATTTCTTTAGGGTCTTGTCCACCAATCTCCACCTTTTCAAAATTAATGTGAGAAAAACCACTTGCTGACCAGACATTACAGTGCTTAAGTAAGGCATTGAAAAAAAGATAAAAATGATACAACAGATACTACTCCTGCTGACATAAGCTGATGGTATTACTGTATAAGCTTTTTAAAATTTTTTATAATAGGTAAAAAGAACTAGAAGGTTTTTTTTTTCCTTCACCTTAATCTTCCCTGTTGAAAGACTACAATACCAGTCCCTTCCTACATTTTTGTATATCATTGAAATTAAAGCACTCAATATTAATGTGAACACATTGGGAAATTAAAGAGCAGGTGAGTGTCTTATTGAAAGGCATAAATCCTTTTCAGATCTAATCCCAAAACATACCACATGTACAATGAGATGTTTGTTAATGGATCTTGGCTTCTTATTTTGTTATGTGCCTTCCAGTTGAATCCAACTTATAGGGTTTTACGCTACACCATCTCTTTCTTAATAGTATGATGCTTACATTACTATTATGGTATATCTAAGCCTGGTGAAGACCATCCTCAGTGTGCAAATTTTAGATGAATTTCTTTAATGATAATACACAATCACAGCAAATTGCTCTCTAAATAATTATTAGCATGAAACTGAGATGAAGGTTATACATAAACAACAATGGTGTTCTGCCACTTTAACAATGAACAAATTAATTCTGGCATAAAACTTTCATGAACCAAGGGCCACTTCATCATGTGCATGAGATGCTATTATGAACTGCAGCTATATAATTGTTATAGTAGTGGAGCATAAATAATGAGGGTTTTGAGAAATGCGGTATAGAAACTACAGGCAGTGAAAATTACATTAACAGCACTTGCTGTCACCAATTACACAATCACGCTCATCTTAGGGAAGTTAATTATCAAATATGTGACTAAAATAAATAGTTGAGGAAAACAATGTCTCTGAAGAAAATGCATTCTAATCTCTAATCATCCCCATCACAAATGCCCACAAAATTGAAGTTGTATTCCAATAACTATCAGTTCTTGTCTTATATGTGAGCAACAGTAGGTTCTATTTGCAAATTGTTATAATAAATATTTCAAACATTTTGAAATGTTATAGTCACATTTGTATGTTTTGCATGTTATATTTTAAAGTATCTTTAAAATGGCATTGCATGCTGTTAGAAAATGCAGGGCATTACTCTACTGCCTAGCTTTCGATTTTAGTGTTAAAGCTGATTAATTGTATGCAAGCAGTTCTTTAATACTGAAAATTTAACATCAAGAGCTAATTCTATTGAAACACCAGGTTAAAATCAGTGGAGATTTAGGGGTCTAACTTTTGTGCTGAAATACTGTCTTATTTGGCTTCCCCGGGCTGGATTATGGTCAAAGGCATAAAAGCAGACAGGTAAATCAGGATTAAGTCTCCATCCTGTTCTCTTTGCCCTTGGCAGGATGTACTTACCAGAGATCAGTATCTGTCCTCTGAGGAGTCTAAAGCAGGATAACAACTTAGAGAGATAAGAGTGGACAGTTGTGGCTTTGTAGTCTCTGCATCAACCAACAAGGAGGACTTGGTTAATGGGGTGCAAGTGGTGGGATCATTAGGTGGAAGTGACCATGTTCTCCTGGAGTTTGTAATACAGTGGAAGGGAGAAGCCAGGCAGAGTCAGACACGCATCCTAGACTTTAGGAGAGCGGATTTCAGTAAACTTAGAGAAGTATTGAGGGCGATTCCATGGTCAGAAATACTAAAAGATAAAGGAGTTCAGGACGGATGGGACTTTCTCAAAAGGGAGATACTGAAGGCACAAGTTCAAACAGTTCCAGTGAGAAAGAAAAACGGGAGGTGTCTCAAGAAACCAGGATGGATGACTAAGGAACTTTCAACCGAGCTAAGTTTGAAACGGAACATGTATAAGAAATGGAAAAAGGGGGAAATCACGAAAAAGGAATTCAAAGAAATAGCCAGCACATGTAGGGGTAAAGTCAGAAAAGCTAAAGCGCAGAATGAACTCAGGCTTGCTAGAGAGGTTAAGAACAATAAAAAGGGCTTTTTTGGATATGTCCGCAGCAAGAGGAAGAAGAAGGAAACGGTAGGGCCACTGCGTGGAGAAGATGGCAAAATGCTAACAGGAGATAGAGAAAAGGCAGAATTACTCAACACCTTCTTTGCCTCAGTCTTCTCAGAAAAGGCAAAGGGTGCTCAACCTGAGGATAATGGAGCAGAGAACAGAATAGGGGAATTTCAGCACAGAATAAGTAAAGAGATAGTAGAGGAACACCTTGTTAATCTAAATGAATTTAAGTCTCCGGGACCAGATGAACTCCATCCAAGGGTATTAAAAGAACTGGCAAAAGTAATATCAGAGCCATTGGCAATCATATTTGAAAACTCCTGGAGAACAGGAGAGATCCCAGCAGACTGGCGAAGGGCAAACGTTGTCCCCATCTTCAAAAAGGGGGAAAAAGAGGATCCCAACAATTATCATCCAGTTAGTCTGACATCAGTTCTAGGAAAGATTCTGGAGCAGATCATTAAACAGAGAGTTTGTGAACATCTAGATGGCAATGCCATAATCACAAAAACTCAACATGGGTTTCAGAGAAACAAGTCATGCCAGACAAATCTAATCTCTTTCTTTGATAAAATTACCAGCTTGGTAGATGAAGGGAATGCTGTGGATATAGTATATCTTGATTTCAGTAAGGCCTTTGACAAGGTTTCCCATGACATTCTTGCAAACAAGCTTGTAAAATGTGGGCTAGACAAAGGAACTGTTAAATGGATCTGTAATTGGTTGACTGGCCGAACCCAAAGGGTGCTCAACAATGGCTCCTTTTCATCCTGGAGAGAAGTGACCAGTGGGGTCCCACAGGGCTCTGTCCTCGGCCCAGTGCTATTCAACATCTTTATCAATGACCTGGATGACAAAATTGGGAGCATACTTATCAAATTTGCAGATGACACCAAATTAGGGGGAATAGCTAATACCCCAGAGGACAGGATCAAAATTCAAAATGACCTGAATAGACTAGGAAACTGGGCCAAAGCTAACAAAATGAAATTCAATACAGAGAAATGTAAGGTATTGCACTTAGGGCGGAAAAATAAAATGCACAGATATAGGATGGGTGACACCTGGCTGAATGAAACTACGTGTGAAAGGGATCTAGGAGTCCAAGTAGACCACAAGTTGAACATGAGTGAACAGTGTGATGCGGCAGCTAAAAAGGCCAATGCTATTTTGGGCTGCATTAATAGAAGTATAGTGTCTAGATCAAGAGAAGTAATAGTGCCACTGTATTCTGCTTTGGTCAGGCCCCACCTAGAATATTGTGTCCAGTTCTGGGCGCCACAATTCAGAAAGGACATTGAGAAACTGGAGTGTGTCCAAAGGAGGGCGACAAAAATGGTGAAGGGTCTGGAAACCATGCCCTATGAGGAACGACTTAGGGAGCTGGGGATGTTTAGCCTGGAGAAAAGAAGGTTAAGAGGTGATATGATAGCCCTGTTTAAATATTTGAAAGGATGTCATATTGAGGAGGGAGCAAGCTTGTTTTCTGCTGCTCCAGAGAACAGGACCTGGAACAATGGATGCAAGATACAGGAAAAGAGATTCCACCTGAACATTAGGAAGAACTTCCTGACAGTAAGGGCTGTTCGACAGTGGAACGCACTTCCTCGGAAGGTGATAGAGTCTCCTTCCTTGGAGGTCTTTAAGCAGAGGCTGGATGGCCATCTGTCGGGGGTGCTTTGATTTGGATTTCCTGCATGGCAGGGGGTTGGACTGGATGGCCCTAGAGGTCTCTTCCAACTCTACGATTCTATGATTCTATGATTCTATGATTCTAACATGGAAGTTTCCCTCATTCCTGCTTGTTATTGTACATGCTGACATTTTAAAGAGCTATGAACATGAATCAATTATGTTATTATTACAGACAGCATTTTCTTCATTTAATTTTCCTTTGATTTGACTATCTACAGGTCAACCCCAAAGATATATCCAGTGGATGGGATCGTTGGTTAGTCTCAATTAGAATACTGTAGATCCATTCAGTGATAGTTGCTTGGTGAGTCAATGTGTAGGGGAATTACATAGACACAATGGTTCTACTCTAGTCGAGAATAACAATAGGATTTAGGCCTCTGTGTGTTTGTCAACTCTGGGTAACACTCTGCATCTGATGGGCTAAACTAGAACGCAACCTGTGCAAAGTCTGAACTGTATTTGTTAATTCGCTTGCACTGTTGTTGTTGCGTGCCTTCAGGTTGTTTCTGACCCTAAGGCAAACCTATCACAGAGTTTTCTTGGCAAGTTTCTTCAAAGGGGATTTGCCATTGCCATCCTCTGAGGCTGAGGGAGTGTGATACATCTAGGGTCACCCAGTGGCCAAGATGGGATTCAAACCCTGGTCACCAGAGTCATAGTCCAAAACTCAAACCACTACACCATGCTGGCTCTGTAACATACTCCACCTTTATAAGAGAAAACCATTGAGAAATGGTAACTACTGATTGTACTGTACAGATTACATTCAATTTTAGACATTTGGGCTATTACTCAATTAGCATTGTTTTGTTACTTTCATTTGATCATTATTTATATCCATCTTCTCATCCTATCTTTCTTCCAAGGAATCTAAGGTGGTGTGCATGATCCTCTTGTTTCATTTTTGTTTTTAGAGCAGCCTCTTTCAGCTTGTTAGGCAGAGCAGCAATATCTGGCAGTAGTATTCACTGAGCTTTATGTCTAAAGGAAGATTTGAACCCAGGTCTCCCACTAATTTAATCACAACAATGTTCTGGTTCTCAGAAATAACAACAACAACAACAACACATTTCATGTGTGGATATCTAGGACTGGGCACTCATGCATTGGTGATGTGACTAACTTTGTGAGCAGGCTGAAGCTTGCATGAATGAGTCAAAATGCATAAAAAATTCTATGTAGAGTCCATTTTTGCTTTTAGGCAAACTAGATTCTCACACATAAAAATGATGAAAGACAAGTCCCTCTTCCCTCTGATTTTTTTTTCCTCCTCTTGCCACTGCTATTTTTTGAGCCTGGAAGGATCTGTCCTTTGATTTAGCTGATTTGACCTTTCTCTGTTTCTTTATAGCCTATTAAGCTAAGTAATACCATATTAACTAACTCCTCTTAGAGCACGGATGGCCTATACAAAGGTGCCCAGCATCAAAGCTGTGTATTTAATTTCTTGAGTACTGAAAACCAAACAGGAAATTGGTCTAAAATCCTTTAACAAACACCACCAGGAAAGAATTTCTTATCTTCTGAACCCACACCCAAAAAGAATTATCTGTGAAGCATTAAGCAAGGACACCTACTTGATTGTGCTGGAACATTGCCATTCAGAGGAATGAAGCTGTCTCATAAGTTCTCAGATGTAATGAGCATAATTAACAGTACTACATCAAGGACTGCCTTCCAGGATTAATAGAGGGCCTGAGCAAAACTACAGAAATTATTTAAACACATGGGTTAAAACACATAAACATAGAATGCATTAAAATCATCCAACAGAAAATATACCAATTTAAAATTCATAGTTTAAAAATGAGCCAAGGCCCTGTCTGCATGGGCCAAATAAATGTGGTTGCCATAATTGAACTAACTGAAGTTTTCAAACATGGTACAAAAGTAGCCCAATGCAGAGCGCATTGCAAAAGTCCAGGCTTGAAGTTATGTGCACTACCATTTTTAGGTCTTCTAGTTCTGGGAAGAGTTGCAGCTGGAGTATCAGTCAAAGCTGATAAGCACTCCTGACTGTTGCATCTATGTGGGCTGACATTTGGAATGATGGATCCAAGAGCACTTCCAAGCTATGATCACAGTCTTTCAGAGGGAGGGTAACCCCATCCAGAACTGGTTGACACAGCAGTTTTGCATTAATCTGTTCTTCTGTGTTTCTTTTTGTATTTCCAGGTTGCAATCTTTGGAGGTTTAGGGATTGCAAAGCAGTATAGATGTGTTTTAACGTACACCTAAAGTATAAAACATATCCCTTAATGGAAAGACTAGAGAGAGGGAGACAGTCTGGTCTTCCTAGAAAGATTGTTCTAGAGCCTGAGAGCAGCCACACAGAAGACTGTCTCCTATGTTCCCACCAGATATGTTTGAGAATGTGATGGGACTGGGAGAAGAAATTTTCCTGAAAATCTCAAGGTCCAGGTAGGCTAGAGTTGTCATATTCCACTTCATCAAATCTGGAGATCTAATTTGTGTATTATATCAATTACACAAAGCAGTCTTATGCAAATTCAGCATATTAATTGCTGCATTTCTCTCCCATCATGCTTCAACCTTCACACCATTTTTACAGTTACAGCTGATTTGAGAGAATCAGTACTGCATAATGTTGGAAGTGCTGTACTAAGAAAAGGAAGACACACACATTTGATTGGTCCTGGAATTTACCATGTAAATTCCACCACTAGTAAGCCTGGCTTAAGGGCCCTTTTTCTCTTATGCTATGCTGCTGGTACCACTCACCCTCCCTGCCTACTCCCTTCCACACCTACTCCCTCCCACACAATGTGCCTTTAGCTTGCTCCCTGTACTCCACTGCTAGCAATGCTCACTCCCCCTTTCCTCTACTCCCTCACTTCTCCTGATTCCATACCCTTGTTAAGGTCCGGTGAGCAGAAGTGTGCAGACTCTTGAGACAAAGTCCAATATTCAAGATAGACTTATTGAATGAATTCCAAAAAGCGCACAGGGAAGGTTTCTCCAAATCTGTGCGCCAAGTATCTTAGGGAGGGGGGATTTATAGAAACATCAGAAGGTAGCAAGTGTGCATGTTATATATATCTTAGAATCATAGAATCATAGAGCTGGAAGAGACCACAAGGGCCATCCAGTCCAACCCCCTGCCATGTCTTGCTACAAGCCCATAAACCATTCTTTGTTTTCTATATGAAAGAAGCTAAAAACTGCAGTCTACTGTCTCTTATCTGTTTTGCTTGCCTACAAGGTCTACATTTCAATCCAAGTTATTTTAATACAAGATGGGCAGATGGGCCCCTTTGCAAGCAAACTAAATCTTTTCAAGTTAACCCTCTCACCCTTGCAATGCATCCCTCTTTTGGCTTTTCCATTCCACCGCTCACACCGCTTAATCCTCCTTTCCTCAGCTCCCTCTCTTGCCTCACCACTCCTCACTTGCTTCTTGAACTCTATCACTCACACCTCTGACTCTGCCTTCCTGCCTGCTCCCTCCCTTGTTACTCCAAGGTCTAGCCTCCTTGCACTCCTCTCTTTTTTGATATCAAGGTGATATTAAAAGGGATGTTTAGAGCATGTAGCCATGAAGGCACCTCAGTGCAGGAAAATAGCATTACTGCTGTATATAGGAATATCCGGGAGGCTTAGCATGGGGAAGCTCAAGATTTCGTAGCCAAGGACAGAATGATCAAGATTGGAACCTCCATAATCCCTTTGCTGATAAGAAGGATGGTGGGTGATAAAGAGTGTTGGTGGGTAATGTCCAAGAACATTTGCACTGGTTGTCCAGTCATTCACAAGTTTCTTTCTCATTCTTCCCTTCTGAAAGCTATGCCTCAATCCTGAATTCTGCCCTGAGACAGTATGCTTGCTTAGGCACACACAATTCAGTCTCGCTTGACGTCAGACAGACACTCTGTTTATCTCACTTGACTCCTCAGTATTGCTGGCCCTGCCACAATCTCCAAGCAGCTTTCTGAGTCATTCCCATTTCACAGTGTCCCCTGACTGTAATCAAGGCATGTGTCTCCATAGCCAGATCTGACATCTCAAGAAATGAGTACAGTTGGCACACCAGTTTTAGCTGTGCAAACACATTCCCGGCTACTGTTGAAACCTGGGTACTGACATATTGCAAAGAACTGGCTGGGAACATACATTTGAAAAACTCACTGAAAATGATGAAGGAAAACTTTTATGGGACTTTCCCTGAAGAAACGAAATAATATGCCAAATATAACTGAGGCTGACAGTAAGAATGTTGGGATTTTAGATGTGGCAATGCCTAGGGGCAACAGGGCCGAAGACAAGGAAGAAAAGATTAGTAATACTTGATATACTGTATAACCAAGAATAAAAAGCTAATTTTATCCGCTTATATTTTGCCTTTATCCCAAAACTGGGATTTAAAATATATTTCATGAATCAACAACAACAACAAAAACAACAAAGCATATAAAAAGTACATACTGTACAAAAATAAAAATATAAAAAGTTTTTGTTAAAATGAAAGTGGGCTATAGAATTAAAACTCTTTGAAACAAACCCATTTTAAAAAATCAATAAAACCACACTTTTAAAAGCCTTTGCTCTAAAAGTCTGTTGGAACAAAAAGAACAGTTTTACTTGCTGATGCAAGGCCACCAATAAAGGATTTGAAATTTGAAATTTTACTAGGTCTTTAGCCTACTCTGCCAAAGAGTGCTGGTACCTCACAAAACATCAAATCCCAAGATTCTGTAGGATGCAGCCAACGTGGTTAAAATGGTATCAAAATGCATTATTTCTACCATGTAGATGCACTGCCTGAGGAGGGAGTGCCAAAGCCTGGGAACAGTCACCAAGGTAGCCTTCTCTTGTGTTCCCACCACCCATGTCTGTGAAGGTAGTGGGCTCAAGTAAAGAGCCTCCCCTGGAGATCTTAGTGGCATGGTAGGCTCACATAAGAAGATATAGTCTTTCAGATCTAGAACCATGCTAACTAAGTAATGGTGTTTTGAAAAGGCAGATGGAATTCCATAGATTACTCAGTAGATATTTCTCCTGTGCTGTGATGATAAAGGGTACAGTTTATACTTTTGATTGTTTAAAATGCCTTTTGAGTTCATGAACGTGTCTTGTGAAATGAGAGTTAATGGCAAGAAACCTTTTGTTCCCGCCTACAGTGTGGTTTTAGAGAATATTTGGACCTTTATTCAAACTCTGTAGAGGAATTAATGTAATTTGTGCTGCTTGGCTGGCTGAACAGTTTTGAAATGAACCATAAACCCCATCTGTTCATCCAGCTGATCTCAAATACACTGTGAGCAGCAAGAGAGCATCATAACTTCAGGGGAATTCATCAGTGGCGGTCTTTTTTTTTAAATGCATAGTGCAAACGCTTGAAAAGTCTGCCAGATTTTTTATGCATCTCTCTGATGGAATAAAGTGGCTGTTTATGCATTGCCCAATACTGAAATACTCCCTAGACTCGTGTCATGTTCATACACCTGTTACACTGGGCAGAGACTTTGATAACCCAAATCCAAATAGGAGATGGTTGGCCTTCTGTTTTTTCACCCCAGGGTTCTTGCTGACTATTGCTGTAACACAGCTCTTTAGCAGTAGGGAACATAAGAGACAAAAGAGACTCCTGAGTTGATCAGGCCAGGCCAGAAAGCCACATTCTTGGTTTATACCACACTTGGATAGTCCAGAGAATTTATCTGTCAGTTGAATGGGCTGGTATTACATACAGTACTTTTATTTCCCATAGAGCCTGAAAAGGGCTTTGAGCAATCCAGTGTGGATCCCAGCCTAAATGGTCCACGTCCAACTATGACTGCACCTGCAGAAATAATGCAGTTTGGCACCACTTGTGCACATGCATGCGATAGAAACACTGTATTATGTTTCAACAGAACAACTTTTATCAGCCTTCAGTCAGCTTTTATATTGCTGTTGCTCTTCTGTTCTTCCCTCCTCCAAAATTTTGCTCAGAGGTGAAGCTGATGTAAAACAAAACAAAAAAGGCACCTGTAGAAACTGAAAGCAAATCTGACAGAAATGCATTGGGAAAACAGATTTCAATGTTTTCCTTTAAAAAAAAACCCCTCAAGAAACGTTTCCATCATCCATACAATACAAGTGGAGTCTCCCTTATCTGAAATGCTTGGAACCAGAAGTGTTTGGGATTTTGGATTCTTTTGGATTATGGAATATTTGCATATACATAATGTGATATCATAGAGATAGGACCCAAGTCTATACATGAAATTAATGTATGTTTGGTATACACCTTATACACATAACATGAAGGTAATTTTATACACAGTATTTTTAATAAATTTTGTTCATGAAACAAAACTGTGTATATTGCACCATCAGAAAGCAAAGATGCCACTGTCTCAGCTGCCCATGTTGACAATTTTGGATTCTGGAGCATTTCGGATATCAGAACTCTGAACAGGGGAGGCACAACCTGTACTCATTTTGGTCAGAACTCTTCAAATAAGGTCTTTCACCCTATGGAATTATAGCACTATGATTCCACTTTAACTGCCATGGCTGCATCCTATGGAATCCTGTGGTTTGTAGTTTATGGAGTCACTAGAACTCTATGGCTGAGAGGTTTAAATACCTCTCTCCTAAACACAAATCCTTGAATTCCATAGGCTAGAACCATGGTGATTGAAGTGGTTATCAAACTTTAACTGTTAGATTAGTCACACCATTAAAAATGATATAGGTTGAATCTTTGTTGTTTACATGCATTTCAAATGCATCCAATTAAGTTGGGGGGGGGTTTACAAAAAAACCCCACACCCCTTAACCTAAGAAAATTGATGTTGGGGTTTTTCCTGAGTTTTTCTAAAATATTCATATTCTGGGCTGTATGAATAACTGATGTAAATAGACCTGGGATAAAATTCTACATGGCTTGAACATGCTTCAAATACATTTGCATTGTTGATTCTTTATTCAAGATCTGGCACATGTGAGCAAAAGAATTTGCAGAGATGCCCATAGATGAAGGTCCATAGTGTAAACCACAAACCTGGAATGTGTGGGTGAGATTGTTCGCATAGTCAATCTAAAAAAAAGTCTGAATGACCCTTATCTAGTGTGAAAAGATAGACTCAAAATTTCTTTAGAGGTGGCAACCCTATAAGGCAGAGGTGAGGCACTGGTCCAAGGCAATGAGCCAATTTCCCATCCCAACAACCCACTGTGAACCAATTGACAACAGAGGACATGGCTCCACTCCCTAGCCACTAGCTCCTCCATTAAAGAACTGACTGGAGCTTTTCCAAGAAGCATTTGAGCTGAAGAACTAACTTCATTCTTTCCGTTCCTTGCCTCCACTACATAGGAATGGGGAGGGAATCTGAGCTCAATCAGCCAGAGCCTTGGAAGCAGCTTTGAACAAGAACCAAAGCATATGGCTCTTTTTGCCAATAGGTTTGGCACTCCTGTTCACAACAGATGAGGGTGAAGGGGAATCTGTATCCTTGGACAAATTTCACTTAATAATTTAGAACAAAACCTCTGCCACTGCCAATTGTCTTCCCAGCCCACTTTTGACTTGGCAGAGGAAAGAAATTGGATGGTAGCTTCTGTGATTATTCACAAACACGCCAGGTTTATCTATTGCTTTAACTAACGTTTTGCCAAATGGATCTCCATTTATTCTGGCACTTTAAAGCTGCCTGTGAGTAAGTGGGTAGATAAATGACTTGTTTCTCTTTTATATCTTTCATAGACGTTTCTACAGTATTTGGAGAAAACATATTAAAAAGTTCCTGAGTTGATTTAAATTTCTGCATCAGAAACAACTTGAACCTCTATTGTTATAATCAAAACAATACAGATTATTTCTGCCAGACCTTTGCATTTTTTGTTCCATAAACCTGAGGAAACATGCTACATTATCATGGAACATATTGGGTTCGGGCCTGGAGAGGCATCTGAGGGTGAATCAAGGCAAGGAAGAGGACAGGGACAGAGAGTTCTGCCATTGCGAGGCGAGCGGTGCCCCGGAGAGCAGCCCATCTGGAGGAGGCAGAGGAGGAACCACTGGGGCCCAAGCCTTCCCACCATGCCATCAGCCTACAAGTTTGTCATGGGGTTTTCTTGGCACAGTTCGTGGAGTTTGCCTTTTCTTTCCTCCTCGAGCCTCTTCTCTCCGTGGCAGCCAGTGTAATGACAGCAGCCCCAAAGGTCCCTAAAAGGGCTTGCAAGTGCGAATCAGATCCCTCATTCCCACTTCCCTGAATTGATTTTTTCCAAAAACAAACAAACAAAAAAACCCTCCCCTGAATCAATCCCCCTCCCAAAAAAAAAAAAAAAAACCACTCAAAAACTACTATTTTAAAAAAGCCATTTTTAAAAAATGTGTCTTGCTTTAACATGAATCTGAATGAATGCAATTGCGTCTGAAATGGTTCCCAGTGGGAACCACAAACATATAAATTGATCAGGGAATCGATTTATTTTCCAGTGGGAATGAGCACCTAGTGGACAAAATCTTCCAGCTAAAACAGGAAAACAAAACCAAAGGGAAGTGGTCTGAAAGGGACAACCAGTCAAACATAAACAAGGAATCAGATCTGATCAGTTGATAACACATCTGTATAAGATGCATTTACAATTACAATTTAGGACTGCAGACCAAAGAGAAATGCCCTATGGGGCAGAACACAGGTCAAAAACCAGGGAGAATTCTGCATAATTATCTTCTTGTATTCAAAAATTATTCTGCAGGAAAAAAAGCACTTGGTCAGTGCAATATAGATATGTGTGCATGTGTGTTTTCTGTACAGAAAATAAGTTTCTTGCAAAGAAAACACTTTCCTATACAGAAAAAAACAGCTTTCCCCATAAAATGCATGTTTTTCTCTACAGAATAATTCCTTTGCAACACTCCAGGTTGACTCAGAAAGAATATTGCAGAGGAATATTCTCCCGCAGAAAAGAAAAAAAAACCTGTAATTATTTATCCTTGTATGCAAGCAGAAAATAGCTGAGAATTTACATCTGTGTAATGGTTATGCCTTCCCCTCATGTGACATGTGAAATGGTTTCTCCATTCCTGATGCTCAATGTTTTGTCTGTCAACTTATTTATCCAGGCATCTTCCTATTACATTTCCTAATTCTTAACTCCTATTATGCATCTAAGGAAGTAGACTTAAGTCTACGAAAGGTCATGCTGGCAACTTCTTTCTTTTAGTTAGTCTCAAAAGTGCTACAAGATCTCTCTACACACTGATTCCACAGACTAACACGGCTATACCTTTGAATTCTTAACTCCGATTAGTTACCCCTGTATTTTAATTAAATTTAAATTTAAATTAAATTTAATTAAAATATTATTTTATTGTTTTACACTTATAACTATTGTGTTATTGTATCTTTTTAAAAAATACAGTAAATCACCTTGGGATTTTTTAATGAATGCTATATAAATGTAAATATTTATATAAAATAAATACATAAATAAATAGAGGTTTAAAATGCAATTAAACAAATTAACAGGTTTATTAGGGTCTGCCCCAACCTGCCAGATTTGGCCAAATTATATCCATAAAATGCAAAGAAGTATCAGTCTTTCCTAGAGAAAGGAGATGTTGTCTCTAGATTGGAGTGAGAAACAATTATCTTCCAAATGTTTTTGGATTTCATTTCCCAGAAGCCCCAGGCAAGGGACTTGAGGGAATTGTAATCCAAAACAACTGCAAGGCCAAATGTTCCATTGTTGCTGTTATTGTTGTTGTTGTGTGTCTTCAAGTTGTTTCTGACTTACAGTGACCCTAATGCGACCTACTTTTCTTGGCAAGTTTCTTGGCAAGTTTGCCAAGGAGGAGAGAGTGTGACTCCCCCAAGGTCACCTGAGTGGATTTAAATGGCGGAGCCAGGATTCAAACCCTGGTCTCTAGAGTCGTAGCCCAGTGTTCAAACCACTACACAATACTGGCTTCCTACCACTGTTACAATTACATTGAAGCCAGACAACATTTTAACAGCTATTCATGAGCTCTATAGGAGATTGGCTTTAAAGAGTGTTTGGAAACTCCACTTGCTTCAATATATGTCTGCTAGAATAGTGTCCAGAGCCATCTCTCAACATCATGTGAGTTTCTTCTTGAAATGTCCTTGGTGCCTTTTGATTTGGTTCCAGGTCTAATTAAAATGGCTTTAAACAGCATAGCACCATAGCATAGCACCAGGCTATTGGAAAAAACATTTCCTTTCATGTCAGTCTATCCATATTTAAAGATCTCTTATAAAACGTCTGCTCTCTGCAGAGTTTGCAAAGGTTATAATAATCCCCCAGCCAGTATGGCCAATTTGGAAAAGTAACTATGCCAACCTGTGGCTGTGTGTGCCAGCAATAGCGCTCCATCTAGCTGGGATGCAACAGATAGTGAATTGGAGCCAAATGTCTTCCATTGGTAGAAGAAAATAAGATCGAGTTGAGACTCCTGGAGTGCATCTCCACTGTAGAAATAATGCACTTTGACACCACATTAAGTGCTGCAACTCCACCCTATGGATTACTGGGATTTGTAGTGGTTTTTAGCCTTCTCTGCCACTGAGTGCTGGTGCCTCACAAAACTACAAATACCAGGGCTCTGTAGGATAGAGCCATGGCAGTTAAAATGGTGTCAAACTGTATTATTTCTGCAGAGCAGATGCACCCTTAGAGGAAGAAAGAGAAAAGGGGATACTGGGCAATCCTTTCTTCCACCTGTAGCCTCCAGTGCTACCTCCCAGGCTATTCTGAAGTCCTTTAACTATTCCAAGTAGCATTTGGGAGGGGAATACTGGGCTACAGAGGAAAGCCCCTTCCCTTGTTTCTCTAGTGGCATGGCCCAATTGGCTGAGTTCAATGAATGGGTATTCAGATCTATCAAAATGCGGTATTCTGGAACTAACCTTTTCAGTGGTTGCACCAAGACTGCAGAACTTCATGTCTAGGGTAGCCTGACTTTTCACGACATCATTAAGATTGCATTAAGCTGGCAGGTATTTGCACACTCAGCCTTCAGATGACACTCAGATATATTTCTCCATGACCAGATCATAAGCTCAGACCTCAGACGGCATCTCTCCTCTCAATGACTGTCTCGCAACGGTAATGGATTGGATGAGGGAAAATAGATTGAGGCTAAATTCGGACAAACCGGAGGTACTGACAGTCACTGGCCCGAAACCAGGTCTAGGAATACATCTTCCAGTCCTAGATGGAGTCACTCTCTCCTCACAGGACTCTGTTCGCAGTCTGGGGGTACTTCTAGACTCATTGCTTCACATGACTAGTCAGGTGAATGTGACAGTCAGAAGTGCCTGTTATCAGCTTTGGCTGATACACCAGCTGCACCCTTTCCTGGAAATGAGGGACCTGGAGACTGTGGTACACTCACTGGTTACCTCACACTTGGACTACTGTAATGCACTCTACATGGGGCTACCTTTGTGCCTAACCCGGAAACTTCAATTAGTC
Organism: Urosaurus nigricauda; assembly: GCA_034509955.1. Classification (NCBI taxonomy): domain Eukaryota; kingdom Metazoa; phylum Chordata; class Lepidosauria; order Squamata; family Phrynosomatidae; genus Urosaurus; species Urosaurus nigricauda. Next base: position 348,738,746 of record JAOEGL010000001.1, on the reverse strand, counting down.
CAAAACATGGCAGCCAGATTAGTTACTAGTACACTGAAGAGAGAGCATATAACACCTGTGCTTAAATCTCTCCACTGGCTGCTGATCAGTTTCCGGGCACAGTACAAGGTGTTGGTTTTGACCTTTAAAGCCCTACATGGCTTGGGTCCAACCTATCTTAGGGACCCCCTCCTCCCATATGAGCGCCCCCCCCCCCATACACTACGGTCCTCTGGGAGGAACCTGCTAAAGCCTATCAAAACTAGACTGTCCCAGACCTCCCAGAGGACCTTTTCTGCTATTGCTCCCAGGCTGTGGAACGACCTGCCAGATGGGTTCATCTTATTACAACCTTGGATGGCTTTAAGGAAGCGACCGAGATACATCTCTTCCAGCAGGTCTTCCCTGATAGTATCTAATCCTCCTGCCTCCTGAATGATGTTTAGCTCCTCCTATCTCCCATTGACATGTGGCTGCCACATTGGGCCTCGAGACAGAGTGTTTTTTAGATTTGATACTGTTTTAATTATGACTTAGTTTAATCCTGTTTAAAGGGGTGGGAGGTGGGTATGGATTGTATAGACTACAATTTTTTTAACTGTATATGTTTTTAATTGTTGTACCGCACCTCGATTGCTCGCTCAGAGGGGAGGGTTAGAAATAATCATCATCATCATCATCATCACATTCTCATACTGTTACAAAGGGTGTGTTTATGGTTGTTTTTAAAAATCTCTTGTTATATCTTGTTCTTTTTCTTTTGGTTTGTTGAGAATGAGAGTATATCTTACTTCTTGCGCTTACCTGGAGAGTCTTTTTTGAGACACCCTAGATTACAAATTGCGTAAAGGAATAAACAGAAACAAGAGATTGTTATACTCCTTGCAAATGTTAACAACACATCTCTGTATTATTCCGAAAACAGAAATTAACTTGCTTCAACAAGTACTAATCAAACAAATGAAATAAACATTCACCTTGCAAATATTTCTTCTAATATGAGAATATGTTGCAAGAAATAAAGGATCATAGACTGCAACATTTTTGTCTGTAATTGTACTGTATAATTGTTTAACATTTTTAAAATACAGTAATGTTTCAAAAATCTAACAAGGTAACAGCGTGTGAAGAGATCTCACTGCCTGCCCAAATAGACATCACTCTTTCTTAGGGCAATAACTGGCCTGTCACTAACAAACACAGACAGATCAATCCATCAGTGATTTTTCTGGAGCAGTGCCACCAATAAATGTGACCCAGTTTGCTTTGATTCTGTGATGTTTCAGCTGAGCTCACTCACAAGAGGCAGAGAAGGCTCTGCCTATTTGGTCCCTGCCAGCTGCTCATGTGTATGGCAGCCAAAAAAAGGGAAATTATTCCAGCTGCTTTTGTTTGGTTTCAATGTACATGGAATCTATTAATTATGAATATGCTCCCAATGATGGAAAGCTATGTTGAGCCATTTTAATATTCCTTATTGGTGGTTCCCAGGAGATGAACAAATAGGATGCTTAGAACAGCCACTGTTCCTGGCAACTATTGATATTTCAGTGTACGTGTGATGTTTTGTTTTAGGCTTGGCATTAGCTCTGCCAGTCACAGGATCATAAAATCGGAGGCAGTTTTTGAGATCTAGTCCAGCTTCCTGTTCGATGCAGGAAATGCAAAGTGTATCTTGTGGATGGTTTTCTAGCAATGGCTGCAGACTTTCACCAGAGAGCAAGCTCATCGGTGGCATCTGAAGGCAATCCATGTCAGCAGGTGTGTGCAGAGCTTGGAAGGTTAGGTTTGAAAATTAAATTGTTAATGCTAAACATTAAAATTTGGGAAATTAATACATTGCCACCAACAGTAACAACTTAGTTTATTTAATTTTTCGTTGAAAACATTCGTGTCTAGGACAGACCAGAGGAGGGTACTGAGGTTGCCACCATTGATCCAAGGGACACATTTTGTTATAGACACTTTCAGAAGTACTCCTTTTCACCTTTTAGAGTTGCTTTCCCCCAGTCTGGAGTATTGTTCTGATGGATTACAAAGCCCATCATACAATTGTTACCTGAGAATGGTAAGACTTCATCTAAACAACAAATGTACTAAACAATAGGATGTCATGTTGCAACCTGTTAAATTTACTTTTCTCATTCATTTGATTATTTTTTTCACAAACTCTTTTAAATTCTTGTTAACATGTAAGACTGTTCACTTTCCCTTCAAATACCCTGTTCGTAAAAGTTAACAAGGAATGATGTTAAAGCAGGGATGGGAATAATGTGGCCTTCTAAATGTTGTTGAACTACAATTTTGAGTTTTCCTCTCCATTGGCTATGATAGTTAGGGCTACTGAAAATTGTAGTCTTCATGATTCCCACCCCTGTATTAAAGGGTATTAACGAATGATGAGTTAGTTTTAGCTAGCAGACACTTCCACAGATTCACATCACCTCATCTCACCATCTCTGGGATAAATGTCTTTCATTAAAAAACAAAAACAAAAAAACCTATTCAGAATTGAGCTAAATGAGCAAAAGGTGCTTTACCACTTTTTTTTTAAAGTACCTTGCTCCTTGATAGGGATTGGTGAGGTAGAGATTATGCAGTGATTCAGTCATGCAGTACATATGTTTAGAAGCTAATTTCTGTATTCTCAAGTAATATGAATGCAGGGGCAGCCTTATTGGCCATAAAACAAATTCCAAAGTCCATATTATGGTGATACCTTTGTTAGGCCAACCCAAAACCTATAGGATTCCTCATTAGGCAAATATGGTTTTAAAAAAAAGTCGTGAAGGGAAGGAAAGGGATGGTTTAGAAATGTTGTTGTTGTGTGCCTTCAAGTTGTTTCCAACTTATGGGGACCCTAAGCCAAATCTGTCTCGGAGTTTTCTGAGGCTGAGAGTATGAGACTTGTCCAGGGTTACCCAGTGAACTTCCATGGTTAAGCAGGGATTTGAATCAGGGTCTCCAAAGTCATAGTCCAATGCTCAAACTACTAGTCCACTTTGTCCAAAATTCTAGTTGGACTGTATTATTTTGATATCGAATCTTGAACTCTGATCACTAATTCATTTCCCTTGTTTTTCATCTTCCCAGAGTCAGTAATTGTAGAGGCTTTCTTCTTTTTCTGGCTGGCTCTATAATGGCATAACATCCACTATGGAAAAGAAGATTGTTTTGTTTCAGTAGTCCTTTCATGCTTTGTAAATGGCTGCTTAATTTCTATTTTTCCTACATTTCTGCAAGTTCTGGTTGAACTTCAGATGAGTATCTTGAAGCAGTAGAGATAGGGACAATGTTTCTCCCTTTCCATGCATTAATGTCCTCAAATATGTTGGACAACCTAAGCTTTTGATCAAATATAAGAAAAAATTGGGCCTTTCTAGTGAGTATTTATTGCATTAGATAGGAATAAGCAAGAACAACTGTTATTGTGGCAGGATAATGCTGGGGTGAGAAGTTTTTCCAGAAGAAGGTAAAACAATTGTTTTAATTATTTAATTAATAAATAACTCTCTAATTTCCTTTATACATGTAGATGGTTATGCTAGCCCTGCCACTGATCCCAGAGACACACGTGGCCAGTTTAAATACTGTGTCAGCATGTATACATAACATCCATATTCTATTCAATGGCTTTGGGAAACACTAATGAGAGTGTCCAACACTAGGTGGCATCCTACACAATAACAAGAACTACCTATTTCTAAAGATTCTTACTGGTTGTTAGGATCTTTTCGGACTGTGTTCCATTTTAAACAACTAATATTAATGTGGTTACCATGAGACCCATTTCTCTATGTTATAAAATTTCTCCAAGGAAGAGAAATACATTTCCATCATCTTACAGCATCATATCTGAACTGTCAGATAAAGATGCACAAACATTTAATTTAATTTAATTTAATTCCATTCCTCAGTAGCATTCCACATACCCTAACTTCATACTTTCCAACATTTCACAGATGAAAACTGGGGCAAATGTGGGTAAGCAACATTAAGACATAGTTAAGATGGGGAACGGTATTAATGAGGAAGAAAATATAAACTTAAAGTGGTTGTAGCAGTTTGTTTTTGCTTATGCTGACAGGGAAGAAGATTCCACCCTCTCCTCTCTCCCCTTGAGTGCAAACTACTTTTGCACTTTGAATCCTCAAAGCCATGATGGCTCAGGCTGATGGAAATGCAAAAATATTTGGATGGCTAGATCTTCCTTCAACGCAGGGAACACAAAATTAGGCAGTGATGTCTCTCTGTCATTGAAAACCAGCTCACCACCACAAGAAATGGAGTAAAAGTTTCACTATCCCCATAGCAATGTCTCCAGGTTTACCATTTCACTTGTCTTCATCTTTAATTTTTGTTATGCATTTTAAAAAAATAACATATAAATTCAGACAGAATTTTCCGTTAATTTCATAGATGCAGATATAGAAGTATTTAAATTATTCCAAATATATTTGCACATTTCAGCTGATATTATTTGTTTTATGAGTGGGTTGCATCTATCTTGAATGGACAGAAGGGTGGCAAGTTATGGATGATACCTCTACCTGATTTTCTGGGATCCACCAACCTTGTCCTCTCCTACACCTTACTCTCCACTAAATAAGGTCCTCCAATCCTCTGTGCAAGGAAACAAAGTGTTGATTCAAGAAGTCAAGGAAGTCCATTTCTACCCACCCAGTTCCACAAGCTTAAGTTTTGAATCCATCCCTCTGGGATCTCTTTTTAATGTAATTTGATCCTTTATTTTTTCCAGTATGCATTACTGGTCAAGGTTGCACTCCTTTGCTCCATGCAAAAGTGTGTCAGGACCTGCTCTCCCTTGTCTTCTACAGAAAAAATGGTTGACTGTCCATTTCTTTGTGCAAGGTAAAAAAAAGAGCTTCACACTTTCTCACCACCTAATTGCTGTGCAGAAATCTCCACTGCCCTTTGCCACTCTGCCACTCTGCCATCCGTCATCCAATGACAGTCAGGGCAAAAAGATGGTGTTCTGGGGGCAGGAAATGCTTTGGTTCCAACACATCTAAAACCATCTATTTCTTCCAATGTGCCCTTCAGATGGAATATGCATCTGAATCTCATACTCCTACTGATTCTATCAAGAGGGAGAATTTGTGAAGAAAAATACTGGAATAAAACAAAGCAGTATACTACTGAATTCAGTATGATTATTATGAAGGAAAATCTTTCAGGAACTAAGTAATGAGCTCCTTTTCAGCAGAACTAAAAAAAAAGTTGACTTGCTTGAATGCCATCATTTGTCCTTGTGTGTGTGAAAGTCAATATGCTTATAATTTATTTGTTTGGATTTTTTTTACTATTCCCAAAGGTTAACAAACTGTTCTCAATCTCGACTTGATATAGATTGGACTTGCTAAGGGCACATCAATTTAGACCTTCATCATAAAAATGACAACCAGCCTTGAAGAGACGGAACCTTCTCTGCACCTTGCCAGGATTAGATATATGCAATAAATCTCCATTATGATTGGATTCCCCCCCCCCCGTACTTCATGAATATTCAGTAGGAAGGAAAGCATTTACTAAACTACCACAGTTTAATAGAGTATGTTTGTATTCTTTTTGTGCTATGGAGTAGAGGCCTGTGCCCTGGTCCAGCAATCTTTTTGTATCATGGCAAAGTTGACGACACTTTCAGAAAATAAGATTCAAGCACACACCCTTGTCTGTTGACTATCTCCTGAAAATGCATGGTGAAGCATGACCAGACATAATTTTACTGTATAGGTTCAGTGATACAAAAGGCATCATATAAACCAGTGCACACTTTCATATTATTAGATATTTCTGAATTCTAGTGTGTGTATAATCCTGAATAATGAATAAATCAAATGTTTTCCAGAATATGCATGAACCAGTCTTGTATTAAATGATCTGTACATCAACTCACCTGCACCTGTGTCTGGGTAACATCTTCAGAGGATGAAAGCTAAGGCTTTTCTGTCCATCCTGCCATCATCACAGGTATATTTGATAAGGACAAGGGAGAGAGCCTTCTTGGTGGCTGCTCCCAAATTGTGGAACTTCCTTTCATGAGAGACTTGGTTGGCCATCTGCTCTTCTTCCACCAGCAGGTAAAGTCCCTTTTATGAAGTCGGGCCTTTACAGAATAATAGCATCACAGAGTTTGAAGAGACCACAAGGGGTGCCTTTTAATGGGGTGTCTCATGTGTTTATCTTTTTACTGTTTTAACGTGTTTGAAATTGTTGCCATGTATTGTTTTAAATGGAATTGGTTATTTACTGGTAAATGATTTTCAAACTTATGCTTCAAATAGGTTTTAGTGTACTTTGTTTCAACTGGATGTGAGCTGCCTTGGGTCCCATATCAGAGATAGATGAATAGAAAGAGAGAGAAATTACGCCAGGAAGATTCTCAGAACATTCTAAGAACGGTACAAAAACAGGAGCAGATGGGACCGGAAGTGGCTGCTCCCGTTTTGTACCATTCTGAGAATGTTCTGAGAACATTCCTGGCCTGCAATGTGGTAAACTAGACTGATAGATACTTGTCAATGTCCATATCCCATCAGAAGGAACATGGTCAACTATTAGCCCACCCTCCTCTTCCATGTTGTTACCTGTTCCCCTGGCAAGTAAGTAAGTAAGTAAGTAAGTAAGTAAACATTTGCAACTGTGAGAAGTCAGAGTCTCCTACCCCAGGGTAGTAGCATAGATTACATTTAAAGAAAGAGTGGGGAAGTGAATAAGCAACAGGAAGGATAAGAAATTGATAATAACAGTAGAGTGTACTCACTGAAATGCTCTTGTCAAATTACTTCCTCAAAACCCATTGTACAATCTTTCCACAATCTACACAAGCTATACTTTCTGAACTGAGATAGGCATTCTCTGCTGTAGTACCTAACCTCAGGAACTCCTAGGGGTTATTCAGACAGTGAAAATAATCCAGGTAGAATCTGGGCTGAATCTTTGTTGTGCACATGCATTTCGAATATATCTGATTAATATGGGTGTGCGTGTGCGAAAACCCCACTTAACCTGGGATAACTGATTTTGGGTCTTTCCTGAATTTTTCTAAAAGATTCGCATTCTCGGCTGTGTGACTAACCGAAGGGAATAGACCCAGGATAAACTGAAATAAAGCACTACATGCCTTGCACACGTTTTGAATACATGCACATCAACTCATACACATGTGCTTAGATGTGGTTCTGTAGTGTAAATAACAAACCTGGAACGCATGAGTGAGATTATTAACATAATCATGCTAAAAAATAATAATATGTGAATAAAACCCTAGGGAGACTGATTTTAACATCTTTTCTGATACAGGCAAAGCCCCACCACATTCACCCCTGGACCTTTACCATCTGAAGGGGCTATTACATTCTTTTGTATAGCTGCTTTTATCCTGGTTGGTTTTTTTGTAATGATTTTGCCAATGTTTTGTTTGAATATTTTATATTTTTATTAACTTGTGAAAATTGCTATAACCACCAGAGAGTGTGAATGTGTGGTAAAAAGAAGGTAGAGTAGAATGGATGAACTAATTATGGCATCTTGTTGATGCCATGACTTTTATGAATACACAGGAGCCATAACTACTTGGACAGACAGAGAAAGAGAAGGCATTTTGTTGTTGGTGTTTTTGTCAAAGGTATACTGCTGCAGCCTCATCTCACTAAAAACATCAATTTATATTGCCTGGAACAAAGGAGGTGGAACCTTTCCTCCCAATATATCAGTCTTCACTTGAAAGTACATATTTTTGAATACCTGCATTTTGGCTTCTAGTAACTGTTTTGCTGATTTATGAAAGCGGTAAAATATATAATATATACAGATGATGCACTGTGCCACAGCTGAGAGATGCCATCTGTAACCAAATGTGCTGAACAACAAGATGCTGACTCCATGGTTCATTTTTATACTTAGTTCTAACTGTCCTTCATTCTTGCAGATACTGGGGTGGTATACAAGAGTCATTTCAAAATGATCATACGATATATAATACAACAACAACAACAACATTATACATGAAATCAGTTAAAGTCACCAAATACAAAAAGATTACAATGGCCAGATACCACTAGTAAAAGTGTCTGACCAATGACAGCTGCTAGTGAGGGTTTGGATAATTCTGAAGTTGCTATCCAAGGATAATACCTTTAAAGTCCTTCAATTAAAACCTGAACTATATTTCCCACCCCACTGTCATAGTAGCCTCTAACTGTCACCACTTCTGGCATAAAAGTTAATACTTGCATCATCATTTTGCAACAAAACTGTCCAGGTATATGACAGCACTTGTTTGGCCAACCTCCTCCTAGAGCATTTCAGAGCTATTTTTCTATTGGGATACACTGATAAAGTGTCCCAATAATTTTTTTAAAAAAATTGATACATTTGGTAACAGTTTTTGTCATTGTTGTTCCATTTGGATTATTGTTTCCCCCTATAGAAATCAATATCAAAAATGGCAAGGGGTTGAAATTTGAAAGCACTGTTTCCTGTTGTGCAGGAGATAATGTACATTGTGGGTCTATTCATGTGTTATTCCACTATTAGCAGCTTCCAGTCATGACAGAGATATATTTCCTTCAGTATCAGAAGCTGTATTCCTTTGAATACCAATTGCTAGAGAACATGGCTGAGGTGCTATATCATGCTGTTAGAGTGTAAAGAGATTACTACACACTGCTTTTAAATCTCAATTACACCAGGAAAAAAGCAGCTTTGATGATACTTATCGCACACTGCCACCTCTGACCTGTAGCTGCTGTGTCCCTTTCCATTGGCGGTGGAAACCTGTCAATGACCTTGCAATTGCGCAGGTCCCTAAGGGTGAAACATTGCTGCTCAGGCAGTTGCATGATTAGTAGTCACATGGTGTCAGTATTTCCCCTTCTCCCTTGCCGTTCCCAAACAGACTGATTCCTCTTATTTTTTTAAAGAAAAACTCAACTTGCAGTAGCACAGTTCTGGAATTGCATGAGAAAAGCGAAAAAGTATAAATAAAATAACCTAAAGGCATGCTGGTTAGGGCATAGAACAGGGAGGTAGGGTTATGGGACAGCCAAGAAGAGAATGCTCTGGATGCGGTGATGGCTGCTCTGAACCACAGAATCATAGAATCATAGAGTTGGAAGAGACCACAAGGGCCATCCAGTCCAACCCCCTGACATGCAGGAACTCCCAATCAAAGCATCCCTGACAGCCTCTGCTTAAAGACCTCTAAGGAAGGAGACTCCACCACCCTCCGAGGGAGCGTGTTCCACTGTCAAACAGCCCTTACTGTCAGGAAGTTCCTCCTAATGTTGAGGTGGAATCTCTTTTCCTGCAGCTTGCATCCATTGTTCCGCGTCCTAGTCTCTGGAGCAGCAGAAAACAAGCTTGCTCCCTCCTCAATATGACATCCCTTCAGATATTTAAACACGGTTATCATATCACCTCTTAACCTTCTCTTCTCCAGGCTAAACATCCCTAGTTCATAGGGCATGGTTTCCAGACCCTTCACCATCTTAGTTGCCTTCCTTTGGACATGCTCCAATTTCTCCACATCTTTTTTGAATTGTGGTGCCCAGAACTGGACACAGTATATAAATCTAATGTGATTGCTGTGAGAGTGGGGCTCATGTGATAATGTCCTAAGATTCTGCTAGTGTATTGCTGATAGCTTATACCTTCCTCCACCTACAATGCAAAACCCTTGTGTGCCAGGTTGGATCCCCATGGCCAGGGGAAAGGGCACCTGAGCAGTATTTGGCTGCAGTTTCATAGTTGGGACAAAAGAAGAAACATAATCCTCCAACTTCTTCTGTGAGTATGCAAGATGTATTCCCGTGTAAATGAAAGATCTGTGATGTAAACCTATGTTCATTGCTCATTACTGCCTGAGCACTCCTCCAGCCACTAATGGTAGTGGGGGTGCACTCTGGAGATGGGTGCTTTCATTATACAAGCAGGTCCTGATTACCTTCTTCTGCCATGATGGGAAAAGTGTATGTCAGTGTATGTCACCAACAGAATTCTGTCATGGGCCAGGATCTGGACCTAGATGAGGAGTGTGGAAGCTGAAAAGAGACTTAGGCAGTTCTCCCAGGTGAAGAGCAACTTCATGTAACTCTCCCCACTGAAGAGCAGCATCAGCCAAAAAAGGTACAAAGGCAGAACTCACCTGCAGTTGACTGGGCCAAGGAGATAGTTGGGGAGGCAGCACAGCTCCCAAGTTGGAGGACTCAGTGCATGGAGTGATGAGCAGAAGAACGATGCTCACTCAGGCTGTTTGCTAAACAGGAGAGCCTATGATTAGAGCCTGTGGCATCACTAGAGGACTGCTGGGGCTGTGGGTCTTACCAGGTGACATCCTAAGGGAGGCAACACCAATGATCCTCAAACATGTGCCTTTGGATAGAATGGGCTGTGGCATTTGCTTGTGTCCCATTAAAATGCTGAAGAGATGGTGTGAGTGGGGTGAGGCTTAGTGGGAAGAGAAAAGAGAGGTTCCGGGGTTTTTAATTTTTTTTAAATTTCCAAAAATACTATTTTAAAATTTCTTTAAAAGCATTACCTTTTACCAAATTTTCACTTCAGCCGCATGAATGTATGTATATGTAAATGCACTGAGGCTGTGCATCTGATATAGTAATTTAAACGAATAATTTCAATTTTGCTAGTTGTTTATGTCACTACTATTGTGATGACATTCAATGATATGCAGGAATTATGATTAATGAGTAAAATTAGTCCAAAAAAAATGGCTAAAGATTCTCTATGGTGTAAGTTAAGAGGAGATCAATGGTGGGGGGGGGGGGGGACACCATGAGTTGCCACACTGGGTGACACCAGCCCTAGTGACGTCACTGATTAGAGCTAGCTGCTGCCAACCCATTTAAGAATTTAATCTGCCTAGGACTAATGATGGAAGCAACTTGTCCATTTCCTGGCCAGCATTCCTATCTCCAGACTCCTGCAATTTAGACCTTTTGAATTCCTGACACCTATTCCTAGCTTCTTTGAACCCAGGATTGTTTTGACCATGCTGCTTGCTTGTTTTCCTGAATTGGAATGGCTCAATGAATATGTTTCTTTAGACAGATTCCCACACGTAAAGACACTTTCTGAGTGTTTCCAATTTATTGCCCTTGCTTGAACTATCTCAGACTCATGGCTAATTGTTTTCTCCTCTGCCTGGCTTGTCTGTATGTGTTAGCTGAAGCAGGACAGATTCATTCCCATGAGTGGAAGAATGCCATTGTGCTAATATCTTGCTTGTGGTCAGCTGAATGCCTGTTATGTAGCCACAATGCTAAACCAGATGGGTCTTTGCACCAAGAACCGATAGGAAAAACTTCCTTACAGTAAGAGCTCTTTGACAGTGGAATATACTTTGAGTATAGTGGAGGCTTTGGAGGTTTTCATACAAAAGCTGATTGACCATTTGTCGGGAATGCTTTGACTGTGTCTTCCTGCATGGTAGGTGTTGGACTGGATGGCCCATGTGGTTTCTTCCAACTCTATGATTCTATGTTTAATAAACCAATTTATGGTGCTGTTCTGAATGTGTTTGGTGTTGCTAAAATATATATTACTGAACAGTAGAATTTTATAATATTCCTTGAAACTGTCTTTCTTTCATTCCTCAATGAGAGAAGACAAGCTTTTTCTGAAGAAGGGTCAAGGTCCAATCCTTGATATCTCCAGGCATGACTATGAAGGACTTCTGTCTGAACCTCTAGAGAGTTACTGCCACTCAGTATAGATAATACTGAGTTAGAAGCTGAATGGAATGCTTCATTAAAAGGTTTTCTATAATCTTTTAAACAACAAGTGCCATGGAACATTAGATAAGCAAGCATTCTGAATTTGAGCAATAGCAAACTCTGAATCTAGAAACCAGTCTTCAAGATTCTTATTCTCACACTCCTCCTGTGCAGTGATTATTTATTGACTTTTCATAAGGATTTATAAGAAGTCATGTTTAAACTGGGTTATATCTTCCATTATCTTTAGCAATATTGTTATACCACCCTGATGAATTTAGAATACTGGGATGAATGATTGGCAAAATGGAAGTGTCTGTTGCATACACTGGCATGTAGCCTGAGGTTATTCAATCTGCTACATAAATAAGCACCTAAATAATGCTTGGAGCCACTCAGAGATGGAATTAATACATGGAGAAGGAGCAACTGCACAAAATGGTACAATTTAAATTCAGACCCATTATTAAATAAACCAGTTTGGGATTAATTAGTGATGAAGAATAAGGAAAAGAAAACTGATTTTTATTTCTTCTCCCAGGGGGTGGACCACATCTTATTAAAATGTTTCATGTGCATAGTGTGATAGTTGTTGCTGCACAATCACCTCCCACAGAATTTTCGTGTTGCTCCCATTTGAATTACACAACATCTCTTGGCAACCAGATCACTGCTGTAGTTTTTTTTTTTTTTTAGGAACATAAAGTAAACTAGAAATCCATGTAAAAGAGAGCTAAAGCAGAGAGATAAGCACATGTAAGAATATGTGCATACATTATTAACACTACATGTCCTAATGTGAACTGCTGTTTGGCGTCCTTTTCTATTCTCATCAGAACCCATATTTCATCTTATAGTACAATCCTGTATATGTGCCTTTGAGTCGCCTGTCAACTCATGGCAACCCCAGAAATTTTAGTGTTTTCTTGAGCAAGGGATACTCAGAGGTAGTTTTGTCAGTTCCCTCCTCTGAAACAGAGCCAACAGCACCTGGTATTCCTAGGTGGTTTCCCATCCAAGGACTAACCAGGGCTGACCTCTAAACTCTATTGATCACAGTAGGATTTATTTCCAAGCAAACGTGGGCAGGATTGCACTTAATCTCTTAATTCTGATGCAAAACAGTAGGTATACCTAAGTAAAAGTCTCCATTCTATAGAAGGAAGTTATTGTACAATGAATAAATGAAAAGCATAAAGTCAAATGTATATATTTCATTGGACAAAGCAAATATGTGTCCCACAGGCCACTCTTTATTTTGCATACAGCAGAACGCATTTTGTGTGTATTTGTGATGACAACTGTTTTCTGGATATAAAAACTGCAAGACTAGAGTCTGGCTGACATTTTGCAGCTCCAGGAGCCAATCACATGTGCATTACTCATGCATATAAGGAGGCGGTTTCACATACATATTGTCTTACACACCACTTCTGAGCAGTGAGAAATTTCAGTGCTTTCCATGCTTTGCAGAATTCAGTTTAATCCATTTCTAAGACCTAGAAGGCAGCAACAGGAATTTGTCCTGTTTTTGTGATATATGTTTTTAAAATACACACTCGTACATATATAGTTATGTATATATTTTAACAGGGTGCACCATGGCCTATGAGGAGTGGCTTAGGGAGCTTGGTATGTTTAGCCTGGAGAAGAGAAGGTTAAGAGGGGACGTGATATCCATATTTAAATATTTGAAGGGATGTCATATTGAAGATGCAGCAAACCTGTTTTCTACTGCTCCAGAGAGTGGACACATGGCAATGGATGCAAACCACAGGAAAAGAGATTCGTTGTTCAACAGTGAAATACACTGAGTTTGGTAGACTCTTCTCCTTTGAAAATTTTTAAATGGAGGCTAGATGGCCATCTGCTAGGAGTGCTTTGATTGTCTCTACCTGCATGGCAGCGAGTTGGACTGGATGACCAGTGTGGTCTCTTCTAACTTTATAATTCTACATATATATAGGCTGAGTACTAAAAAAAAGAGCTAATTACATTATTTCAAGAGATACCTGGTTTCCATCAGTTCTCTAGGAGCATACAAGTCAGCTCTCTGCCTCTTTTTCAGTCTCTTTTCAGTCTTCATTTCTATCACAGACTGTTGGCTACATGTGGGTCTCACAAACCTCCTCCTTGTGTCTAGTCAGGGGAGGAGGAGAAAAAGTTGAGTCACCTTTCTTGGGTCTATGCTTTCTTGGGTCAACCTAGCTCTCCTCAGGGCACATGTTTAGAATGTCACGGGCATTCACTGCCATCCATTTGGTCTTTGAGTGTTGTTGCTTTGGGATACCACATTGGCATTGAAATCAGTATTGTATTGATAGATGCTAAACTCTTACATAATTAATTGGAAGGAGACCGGAAGAGTCATCTTGGTCAATCATTTACATGTTTGCCAGGCAAAGATATATTTTGAGTTACCCTATGTTCTGTGAAGTCAGGGGAGGAGAAACATTTGGTATTATTTAGTATTACTTCTTCTCATATGTGACTGAAGTTTCTTTTCTGTGGGAAAGTGGTGCCCACAGGAACTCTACTTTTGTGGCTCCGAAGTGACTCAGTGCCTCCCACACACACCACTTAAAAAAACCATCAACTTTTAAAAAGCAATTTTCATCCAAACTATAGCCAAAATACCTCCAAACAGTCCATAAAGGCAGTAGTTTAGGTTGCCTACCCTTAGAACTTCCAACCCACCTAAATGCCCCAAACGTGTCAAAAAGGAGCCAAAATGGAAATTGGTGATGTGAAATCATTTCCAGCGTTCTTGAATGCACTGGCACAGTCTTGCAAAGATGTCACAAGGGCAAAAATTGGCCCTCAACTACACTCCTACACTGCACCTATAAACAACACATTGGTCTTCATCCAATGTCATGTTGTCACTGCCAACCAGCTTGCAGAACCACCCCCCCTTTTTTTTTGGACTTCTTAGCATTTCAGAGGATGTTTGGGGATGATTGGAGCTGAAGTGGTGGAGAGGTGAGATTGCCCCCTTGCCAGTTCCACTAATGGAAGCAGTTCCAGCAGTAGATATCGACTCCTCCCCCCCCCCCCCCACTGGCTTTAGGGCATTGTTTGTAAGATCTAACCAGAGTTTGCTGTATGCTGTTGACATGCACAGTGCCACATTACTCGCCTAAGAAAAATTACCCTATCAAAAGCTAGATGATTATGAGAAAATTGGTATCAGGTATTACAATATACATCACTCAGCCTGAAGTCTCATAACATCTAGAAATTATATTCACAAGTACAATTTCTGAAAAGAAGGGAAGGTACCAGGTACTAGATCAACAAATGAAATGCTGCAGAGAATTATGACAGACGCCGCAGATAACAGGACACAGGCAGAAATTGCAGCTTGCTGCTTGTTCAACAAAAGAAAAAAGAGTGCATACAGCTATATCTCAACTGTATCTTTTTCTTTAATTGTAATATACTAATTGGTCAACAGCCTTGTATTATTTATAACAGTAGGAATCTTTTTTGTGGATTTTTGTCTTCATAAGTAAACTTAAGTCTCTGGGATTTAGAACTGAGCAGTTTCATAAAGTTCATATCCAACAAAGGGCTGCTTTTATATACCATGGGGTGAAGTAGACTTGTAATAAAGAGTGGCCAGAGGCCAGGACTGTGGCAACCGGATGGCCTGCTCCTGAAGTGGGCTACTGCTGCGGTCCCAAATGGGTTGCCAGAAGGAACAAATTTTCACTTGGTGTGGCCTCAGGGCAGCTTCCAGCCACTTCTGGGGTGTGCGTCATATAAACATGACACCCCCAAAGTGGTCAGAAGCCACTTTATTTGGTCCATCTGTTTCAAGTCTATATTGGGAAGCCAACAAAATAACTGATGTGCATTGGAACTGATGCATAACAGGACAGATGCACACTAAGATTAGTAAGCACTGGGACTGGTGCACATTGGAACTATTGCTCATTGGCCCCATTGTGCATTGGGACATTGGCTAAGAAGTGCCACTGTGCATTAGAACACACTTGCCAGTGTCCCATTATGCATCTTCTCAATTCACCAACATGGTTTCTTAGTGCCTCTGCTACATAGCTAAGTATACATAAAGTTATACAACATTCACTGCTGTAGAGGAGTCCTAGCAACATATCTGCAGAATAAACTAAACATCCAGAAAAAACTGAAGCTATTGTTATCTTGAACCCCTTAACTGTCTGCTTGAATAATCTAAGAGACTTTTGCTCCAGTGCAATTGTCCATTTTTAACAGTGACAATTGCACCAACACCCCAGTCTTTTCCAATTTGATAAAACAAACGTTTCCCATGAATGAAAGCATTTTCTGCTTTATGTTGCATGTGAAGAGTGTCCAGAGGCCATTATTGAGGTTGAGCAGGAATGTGTAACACATGCTAAGGAATCATTCTGACCCTTTTTTGTGGTCCTGGATGTCACCTCTGGTTTCCAGTGCTGCCAAAATGGCTACTCTCCCTGCAAACCACTACAACTGCAGAGCTGAGCAAGTGTATAATATTGAAATCCTGTGAGGGACACTGTGCTTCAGTCCCATAGAGTACTGTGGTATAGGAGAATGCTCTGGCCCAAATCCTTCATGTAATGAGGAGCATGAACAGTGGGCTACCCACTTTCTCTTTCATCAAAGAAAAACACTTGGCTGTCTAATAGTGTATGAAGCAAGAGTCAGCCTTATGTCCCCTTTTTTATTCTTATAAATTTGACTACAACAAATGTATTGTCATGCTGTGAACATCTACGTGCATAGACAATGCTATAGAAATAACAAATATTAATAAAAATGTAGGGCTGCAGTTCTCAAACACAGGAGCTGAATAACTCACAAAATATTGGTATAATGGGTTAGGTGAATATATGAAATTGAAGGACGTTTCAATAGCACGACGGACAGTATCCATAGTTTTTTTGTGGGTTTTTTGGGCTACATGGACATGTTTTGGAAGAGTTTATTCCTGACATTTCGCCAGCATCTGTCAAGAAATGCTGGTGAAATGTCAGGAATAACCTGACATAGGATAGAACATGGGCACATAGCCCGAAAAACCCACAAAAAACTATGGGTGAATAAACTTTACCATCTTGCTTCCTAATTTCATGTCAGCAAAACAGTCATAGACTGGAATCCCATTGGTGTCTTTCTCATGTGTAAGTTCCTCTGTGGAAGCAGCCTGACACTTTTATTCAATATGGAACCTCTGTATTCACCTCAGGATTGCAGAAGCTTAGTTTTGCATTGTGTGTACTTGTCTATTGTGCAAACATGCACATTGCATATGATTGTGCAATGCATCCACATTGTACATTGATATGTTTTGCCCATTGGTTTGTATATTTGACTACCCAACATTATAATTCACTGATGAGGCAGCTTTGCTCTGCTACCTTGGCTTCAAAGGGAAATTTCAGGCTTTTGTTTGTCTTTTTGGCTGTTCACGTATCCTCAGCACTCTTCTCCAGCACCACATATCAAAAGAATTGATTTTCCTCTCATCCACTTTCTTCCTGGTCCAACTCTTTCACCCACATGGTAATAGGGAATACACTGGCTTGTACAATTCTAACTTTTGTGCTCATTTGTATACAACTCTTTAGGATCTTGTCTAGTTCTTTCACAGCTGCCCTTCCCATTCCCACTCATCTTCTGATTTCCTGACTGCAGTCCCCATTTTGATCTAGGTTTGCATGTCAAATTACTACACTATGGTGAGCCTCACAGGATTGCAGCCCATGAGCATAAAATTACATTCGATCTCTTTGACACAGGATTTCATCCCTTATTGCTCATTTAAAAAGAATTACAAATCAAACTTTGTTTTTTAGTGTCCTCCAGATTTTGAGTATCCTCCACAAAGAAATAAACAGATAAACATTGTTTGCTGTGGTGTCTCTGTGTGTGTTGACAGGGAGTTAACTAGGTCACTAGTTAGAATAGGTGTGCATCTGAATAAAATCTTATTAATATTCAGGTGCATTAAATTTAATCACACTCTTCAAATTTAATTATTTTCCATGAGAAGAGAAATGAAAAATACCTGCATGCCTGACATTCTTTAAGCAATTCCAAAAGAGAATTTAAAAATAATCTGGAAGTTTTCAGCTGTTTTCTACCCCAATACCACTACGAGAACTTTAAATGATTATGTATACCTATGTATATCATCAGCAAATAATGATGACGATGACAATGACGATGATGATGATGATGATGATGATGATGATAATAATAATAATAATAATAATATTTTTGTAACCCGGCTCTCCCTGTGTTGGATCGAATTGCATGAGTTGCATGACTTTGTGTTTCTGACTGAAAATATTAGTTTGCATTTTATTTGCTTCTTGGCATGGTTTAGACAAGCAATTTCTTCTGTGTTTTAGTCAGTACAATTGATTGTTATTCACAAAGCTATGCCTTGAAAATGCATTTTGAAATTAATTTTCTTATATTTGTTTTTATTATATGAGAGGTGGAATAGCTGCCAAGTGTGCAGGTCTCAATGAAAGGCTCTACTTTTATGAGCTTTCAGCATCTCCAGATAATCAATGTGATATATTTTGCCTCAGGACATCAACATTGTCATCCCACCCCACCACTCATATAAGAAAGGAAAGAAGAGAAACTCCAACTCTTTTTGGGGCTTTCTGTCATGCCACATTTCTAGGATCCAAGTTCAGACCCTTGTATGACACAGACAATGAAGCAGAAGGACATTTAAATTTTATATAAAGGACATAAAATTTAAAATTTAAAAAGTTATTAAAAATAAAAATCAAATCTCCAAATATTATAACTTTACATCATTAAAAATTAAATTAATTAAAAATTAAAATGTAATCAAGAGAAGACATGGTAGACATCTGCATGATTTGGAAATAGGGGATCTAACCACTTGGAAGATCAGAATTGTTTTTAAGGTGGTGGTGGGGGGCTCAACACTGGGGAAGTACAGGATCTTCTTTTGAGGTGGAGAGCTCAACCTAGGAGATGGGTTGTTATTAATTTTGCCTTCTTGCAGGTACTTGCAGGAGGAGAGTCAATTAGTTTCCCATCCATTCCTCTATGAAATATCCTTAAATATGAAGACTCTTGCAAGCACAGTGTTTACTTAGAAGTGTCCTCAACATGTTCAGTGCTGCTTACTCCCGACTTGGTCCTCCTAGAAGGACAGACTGCAGGCAGCCTTTGCTATATTCAGTTTTCTTAATATTTCTTTGTGATTGATCATTTAGTACATGTATGATAATTCCTTGGTAAGATCAAATGTATATAACTGATGGAATGTTTTTGTTGATTTTGCTGTAGCTGTGTGGTCGTTTTTGCCTTATGGTTTGTTAACTATAATAAATGCTTTGATTGACTTGATAGTTAAGATCAATTATATAGC
Source organism: Urosaurus nigricauda (assembly GCA_034509955.1). Taxonomy (NCBI): domain Eukaryota; kingdom Metazoa; phylum Chordata; class Lepidosauria; order Squamata; family Phrynosomatidae; genus Urosaurus; species Urosaurus nigricauda. The sequence continues at coordinate 348,719,621 of JAOEGL010000001.1, read as the reverse complement.
AATTTTGGTGGTTGAATGTAGCCAGATCATTGGCAGGGATTGCCTTCACATGCCTAGTGTTAGGGGGTCTTGAGCCCCTATGCCCTCGCATTCTGGGAACCATGCTTTGCATAATACTACTACAGGATTAAATTAGTAATTAGCAGTAGATGCAAGGCAGATGAAAGAAATTACACCTTCATATAGCACAAATAAAACTCTCATATAGCACATATAGTTAATTTAACAAATATGTGGAGATGGCCACCAGTGCAGATGTTTTCAAAAGAACATTGGATGTCTTCATGAAATATGTCTACTACTTATACCAGGATTTTATTCATTTAAGAGATTTTTTTATGTAAAACTATAAATCATTTGATCTCATGAAGTTTGTGATAATTAAAGCAATAAAACACAAAACCAACTCAACATTTGCTGAAGAGAGGGCTAATGCCATAATGTTCTGCTTATGGGCTCCTTAAGAGATAGTTAGAGGGAAATGGGATGTTACATTAGATAGATGTTTGGTCCGATTTTTTTTAAAGTTGTTTGTATAGAAAACCTTCTTTCTAGACATTCAGCATACTTTCCCACTCACATTCACACTTGAGATGTTCTGCCTACACTGCAAGCTTCAACAAACTCCAACTATGTTGATCAGGACAAGGCTGCACTAGAAAAAAAAAAAGCCCAAAGTGTATTTCTGGCCTGATACAGACGGCCCAAAAGGGCTGTCTGTGCGGTGAAATTAGGGTTAGGGAGTGTGCAGCATTTGTATACAGTCTCATGAGCCATTTAGTACATTTATTTTAAATCTCAAATTGTTATTCTTCCAACATTTTAAAACAATTTCTACCTCTGTTACTTTTGTTGAATAATTATTTGTTTGATGATGATGGGACGTCTCAATAGCACTGCTGTTTTTGTTTTTGGCCCATTGCCTAATGATTCCTCATCTCATGCATTTCTGCTCATTCTTTCTCTTCTTAACATAAAGTCCACCTACTATACACTCTCACCTTCACCTACTATAAATGGATTGAGTGTGCTGGCTATTCAGCCAAGCATGTGAAAAGGAGATACTCTGGCTTCCTACTCAAAGTGACTAAATTAGCTGTAGAATCGAGAATTGGCTAAATAAAGGAGCAAAACTTAATGCTGAGGGGACACAGAAGCAGTGGAAGAGAAAGATTTTCTTTGACTTGTACATTCCTAAATCCACATTCCAGTGAACTCACTGATGGCGAGAACTAAAAGGGGAAAGGGACATTTTTCAGTTTAATTGCCCCACTACATAATTATTCAGCTTAATAAAGAACTACACAACTTGTGATTTCAAGCCAAAGAGCCTCTTATTTCTGGCTGTGTATTGTACCCTGCTAGGCGTGTCGCAATTCCCTTCTTTTTTGTTAGTCCCCCAGGGAGCAAATGGGGTCTATTGTGTTCTTACTAGTAGGCTGGTTGGTGGGCTACATTTGATGCAGTGCATCATAGGATAGTCAGGCATGGCTTAGTAAGCTAAGCTGTAGACATTTCAAGACATAATTGTGCTTGTGAAGGAAGCCTTGTCTTTGAATGCAAGAGTTTATCCTGCAGATGATGTTTGACTCCTAGAAGTGTGAGGAGAATACAAATACATACACTTCAAGATAGTTCTCTTGCCCTGAGATTTTTCCTTCTTTCCCTAAGAAGTGGGGCTAGGAACTGAGAGTCAGGGCTAACACCATTGAACTGCCATTCTAGTAGCTACAATCCAGTATTTTGTTTTGAAGATTGCCCAGCCACCTAGAAAAAAAAAAAGGTATTTGGTAGTTTAGGTGTGTCCTGGGAGAATAGAAGGGAATTTGGTGTTTTAATTGTTCTCTGGGTTTGAAATGTATGTATTTATTGGTTGATCAGTTAGGGTGGAATATGTATTGTCTGAGATTTTTTTGAAATTTGGTGTGTTTGTGTGACTGCATGTGCATGTGTTATCTAGAGGTTTTGTAGCATGTATATGTTGCTTAGGGTGGTTAGCTGTTTGTGCGTGCGTCCATTTGTGTAAATTTATGTCTTTCTTTCCTTCTTTGTGTACATATCTGTATTGTAGTTGCTGTTATTGTTGTGTGCAAGTTGTTTTTGACTTATGATGAACCCATCATGGTGGCTTTCATATGTATAGCCTTTGTGTTTTTTCCTGAAATTGGTATTTTGATGTGATTCCTAGGAATAAGTATGATATTTGATGTTTTGGAGATGAGACCATCTCTACTTAAGTAAGTCTTTTGGCCAAATTACTTTCTAATACCCATAAAAGTCTGTCTTCTCTTGAATGACTATTGGAGCAGAAAAGTAGGGTTGCCAGAACTCCAGGCACCAGCTGAAGTCTAAAGTCTGAAGTCTGTACGCAGCTTGGGGGTGCTTCTTGATCCGTCGCTCCACCTTACATCTCAGGTGGATGCGACGGTCAGGAACACCTGTTTTCAGCTTCGGCTGTTACGCCAACTGCCTCCCTACTTGGACCGGAGGGAGCTTGAAACGGTAGTACACGCTCTGGTAACCTCTTGGTTGGATTTCTGCAATGCGCTTTACATGGGGCAGCCTTTGTATCACACTCGGAAGCTACAATTAGTGCAGAATATGGCAGCTCGGTTGGTCACTGGTGTATCCAGGACCCACCATATAACACCGGTTTTGAAAGACCTTCATTGGCTGCCTATTCGCTTCCGGGCTCAGTACAAAGTGCTAGTTATTACCTATAAAGCCCTAAATGGCTTGGGCCCAGAGTACCTAAAGGACCGTCTCTCCCCACATAATCCGCCCCGCACACTTAGATCGAGCGGGCAACATTTATTAAAAGTTCCAGACACCAGACTTTCAACTACAGCTAAGAGAGCGTTTTCCATATCCGCCCCGAGTCTCTGGAACTCGCTGCCCATAGAGCTCCGTCGGGCTGCCTCTCTCACCCAATTTAAAAAGGAGTTGAAAACATATCTATTCAAGCTCGCTTATCCTTAATTGTGACTTTCTATTGTAACAGCCCCCCCCCCCCCCCCAGATGAGCTGCTTGGAGTATTACCATTGAACATCAGCATTGGGTTGATAATGTTTTTATCTATTTGTTTAGTTTTATTGTAATGTTTTTAACTGTAAATATGTTGTGCACCGCCCTGATCACAGGAAGAGCGGTATATAAATAAAGATTATTATTATTATTATTATTGAGATTACTACGCTTCTCCAGGTGAGGAGACAACATCTCAGGGTGAGTGGTACTTAAAGGAGAAGAAAAAAGGATGTCAATCTCTGAGGTGGCATTGTAACCTAGGTACCCAGTTCCTTCCACTCCCAGCTGATGCCTAGGGCTCAGGAGCAAGGAGAGGGGCAAGGTCTGGGGATAAAAGTGAAAGGTGCATACACATGGATTCTTCATGCCATTTGGAGCAAAAGAGTGAGCAGAGTGCCATTGTCTTGACTCATAAGTTTTCTTGTTGCATTAGTCCAGAAAGAAGCATTGCTGGATCTAGGGGGGGAAATCTCCCAGTGGAATGAGCTTCAACAGTTGTGCAAGACCTAGAACAGCTCCCTGTATATTGTGTGTGGCTGAAGGCCAGGCTGATTGGGATGCAAATCTTAGTGCAGCAATTCTTAACTTTGTTGGAATCTTGGATCCCAATGAGAATTTGACAACAGCTATGGATACCTTGCATAGAGAAATGTACTTAATTTTTTCCCCAAAGTAACAGAAAAGAAGCTGAAAGGAAAAGAAAATCCGTGAAGATCATTCATGGACCCACTAGGATATCTTGGACAATATTGTGTCCCAGTAGGAACAGTAGCAACAGTGTCATAGTGGCATGCCTCTTAATGATCAAGTTGAAAGAAAAGTTAAAGAGTGTGGTGGTCAACAAAAAGATTACTATAAACATCTACAGGCAACAAAGAAACAAGACAATATATGGAATTTATAGATGAAATGAATATCTGCAATAATTGTAAAAATAAAAATAAAAATAGCCAGCAGCCCACATAGGTAGCATTTGCTACCGTATGAGGGCTTTTGAAAGAGGTTTTGAATGAGGATGAGTAACTTTGAGAAATAATTTATTATTTCTTTTATTACAGTAGTTAAATTTATTCTACCGGATTTTCCCAATGAATTCAAGGTGGCATACATAGTTGTCAGGTCAGGTCTCATGGATGAATGAGGACTAAATTGTGGATCTGCCATATGCCAATCCTGTATTCTAACCATTTCATCACACTGTATCTATATGGTAACCTTGGGGATGTGAAAAGCCATAAAATATATTTTTATCATTAATGCATATAGTTGTGGAGAGAAAATCTCAGATTTCCAAGGATGAATATGTAACCCACTATTCAGTAATAGTTAGGCAGGTTCGTTCAAATGAGAAAGTGGATCTCCCATCCTTGGCTGTATTAATAGTCCCCACCCCCCATACAAACATAAACAACAAAAAATAATTTCCAACAATTAATTATTTTCTTTGTGTCTTTCACTTAAATTATATTTACACAACTTCTGCAACAATCCATGGGCTACATTTAACAATACAATAGTTTAAATGTTAACATAAATGTAAAAATCCAAATAACAAGTCTTTGAGATGGATCTTTCACTTCTTCCCACAGTGTTGGTGACTTGATTTCTTGCGTGGCTGCGATATTTAAAAAGAGATGAGCTTGATTCATCTCAAGTGCAGCCCTTAAGTCCCTGGTGACAAGCTTTCTAAGGGAAAAAATCTGACTAAGGATGCTCTGTTTACTGTGACTGAGGACAGAAAGGGAGGGGGACAATTGAAATGCCTGCCATTGGGGGCATACAGGTCATATTTTATAGTATATTCCAGTTACACCCAACTCTTAATAATGGCTCAAATAACAACGTAGGTTACAAACACACAAATGGTCTTCATGCTTTGCTTTCTAACTTTTTTTTCAAATTAAAAAGGGGTTTGGGATCTCCCTCAAAGCTATTTTATGTAAAACATACATACTTGTAATAATAAGATTAATAATTGTGAAGGCTTTAAACCTCATGAAAGCCCCAAGTGATTCCTCCGGACCATTTGAGATCAAGTCACTGTTTTAAGGGGAGTGATGTCTGTAGTCTTATGTCTCTTATTCACTTCTGTATTAGTATACTAAGGCTAAAGAAAGATCCACATGTTTCTATGATAATAAATTGTTCTGTCAAATTAATTGGTAACCCAAATGAATAGATGAATGAATAGACCTGTTAAATAGGCAGTTCTAAGTTGCACTTAAATAATTTTGGTTAACAATATCTAGAAAATGGCCATATACCTTTAGGCAAACTGTTGGGTGTCTTTCAGTCATATGGTGACCCTAGGGCAAACCTATCACAGGGTTGGCTGATAGGTTGATGCATGCTGGAAAGTGGAAAGATTTGCCAGGAACAAATGTATGGTTGATTATGCCATTGCCAACTCACTGTGCCTGTGTGTGGCCTTAACAGGGTCCATGCGGACCGGAAAAATGTGGCTTGGGCTAACAAAAATGTGCATTATACCTGTTGCAAGCTCTCATAGCTCTACTAGCTTCTTCATCAGGCAAAGGTATGAAAAATCATACAGGAGGGGGGAAAATAAAGAAAATTTGACAATGTTAGTCATACCCTCCATTTGGTCAAGATATTGTGGTTGTTGTCCTCAGTTCATATAGTATGGAAGGGTATTCATGCAGGTGGACCCTTCTCGTTCTGGCCATGTGGGTACTTGGAGATTCAGCCCAGGAAATAAACTTTAAATTCCATTAGCAAGACAGAAAGACAGCTTTTTGTGACCCCCCCCCCCCAATTTCTGCCTTGTATGTACATTGTTGAACAAGTTATTTTTTGTTTAGTCTTACCAACAACCCCCCACAATGCTTTGTCAATGTTCCAAATGTGCCTGTCATCCAGAAAAAGACCAGGAACCCAATCTAGACTCTGCCATGCTTTTCAGTTATAGCTTCTAATACTGTAATTAAAAGACTGTGACCCCTCCCCAAGCCATCATATTTGCTGTGATCATGGAAACTCAGTGGTGTTAAATGAATTACAAATTTCATCCATAAAAACCACTCAGAATAAAAGAGGAGGCAGAAGAATGGAAACGAATGGAGCTGTTTCTTGGCAGCTTGCAATGCATAAAGCTTTCTTACCAAAAATGTTGCAGGTGTAATAATTACTTGATTGCTGTTTTGGCCACTGCTGTTCAAGACAAAAAGCCCATTGCATACTTACTGGGAAACTCACCCACAGTATCCCCATTTGTGACTTTTAATATTTTCCTCCATGGGTAAATAAAGGGTGGAAGTGGGATGGAAAGGAAAACTCAATGGGAAACCTCTGCTTTTATGTACCAGAAGCACTCCCCTACTCCCCTATAGAGCCCCTGTATTATACTTTCGCCCACATATTTTACAATGTGCTCACCAATTAGAAGAAGTTATTAGTACAAAATGTAAAAGATGAATTTTTGAGAACTGTATGTAAAAATAACTTGAAGTTGGGGAGAGTCCTGGCTTCTCATACTTTTTCTTTCAGTTATAAAATGGAGGATGTTTTCTTTAGTGCAAAGAAGTCTTGAGTGTAAAGAGTCTTTTTTGAAAAAAGGGCTGAAAATTGGCACTTTTAGAGATGGAAAAAACGCTAGTTACTCACTGAAAAGAATCAATACCTATTCGTGAATCCAACTAATCTTACCCTAGTTGTTTTCCTGAAAATAACGCAGAACAAAATAGAGTCAAAGGAGTGAAACTAAGCAGAGATGTTTCCAGGCAGCTTGAGCAGGGAAAGGGTCTCTTTCCATGATCTTTGCAACTGGAATTAGTTTTAAAGATTTTAATTTTCTTTTTAAAGGTCTTTTATTTTCTTTTTAAAGGTCAAGGTCTCAAACACCAGGTCTTTCAAAAAGGTTGGAAAAAATACTTGTTTGAAGAAATCAATATCTAGTTATTAATTCAATTCTACCACAACTTTAATGCCTATTTTCTGACCGGCTAACATGAGATAGATGGCTCCCCTCAGTGAACTTTTAAGGATAAATAATCACACCTTAAAAGCAAGTTGCCCCAAGACTTTCAGATTCATTTGATGGCTATTGGTCTTTGACAGATTTCTTCTGTGAAATAGCCTACTCAATAAATTATCTTTATTTACAGAGTAAGAACACTATTTAGAGCTGGATCCAAGTTATAATTAAGTTAGTGTTAACTGAATAAGGAATGTTTTATGGTCCACTGAAAGTAGACACGTGTCTGGGTTAAGAAAATAATTCAGACTCTAATGTTTCTTCAACACACACACACATTTTTTAAAGAAACATGTATAAAAAACTGAATTAAGAAAGCTAATTAATTCAGTCCCACAAGAACCTCTGAAGAATACAAGATGAATACATGATGGGCAGTTAGATGATGGCTTTCTCCCTTCTCTGTGTCTTTCTCACAAAAAACCCTCCTTTGGTGGCAATTGCTCTGAGGCCACCTGAACCTGTGCATTTTCCCATTCAGAGGCTTCCTGTATGGCATTAGGAAATGTTTTTGGAACTACAGTTTGGGGAAATATTTCTCTGTTATCAACTGGTTTAAATCTTACTTGTCAGACTGATCTTTTGCCATGGTCACAGGTGGTCAGATTTCCTCCTCTGTTCCCTTATCTGTAGGAGTTCCTCAGGGCTCTGTCCTGGGCCCCCTTTTGTTTTCTCTATACACATTATCCCTTGGTAAACTCATCAGTTCTTTTGGTTTCTCCTATCATCTGTATGCCGATGACACTCAGCTGTATCTTTCAACCCCTGACCTTTCGCTGGGGCTCAAACAGCAAGTCTCCTCTTGTCTGGCTGCCATCTCTCAGTGGATGCGGCATCGGCGCTTGAAGCTCAACATGTCTAAGACAGAGCTTCTCGTCTTCCCACCTAAGCCCACCCTTCAATGCTCCTTTTCTGTTTCTGTTGACGGCATTTCTATTCAACCAGTTCAGCAAGCCCTCAGTCTTGGCTTCACTTTTGATTCCTCTCTCTCGTTTACTCCCCAGATTCAGGCCACTGCCAAAACATGTAGATTCTCTCTTTATAACATTGCTAAAATCCGTCCTTTCCTCTCAGCCTCCACTGCCAAGACTCTGGTCCATGCCCTGGTGGTCTCACGACTAGATTATTGTAACCTTCTTCTGACAGGGCTTCCTCTCTTTCACCTCCATCCTTTAATCTCTGTTCAGAACTCAGCTGCACGTATCATCACATCCGCTCGCTGCTTTGACCATGTTTCTCCTCTTTTATCCTCCCTTCATTGGCTCCCCTTCCCCTTCCGCATCCAGTACAAGCTTTTGTTGTTGACTTTCAAAGTCCTCCACGGACTGGTCCCTCCTTACTTGTCTGACTTTCTTTCTCCTCACACTCCTTCTCATACCCTACGTTCTGGTAGTCAAGGTCTCCTGTCCCAGCCGAGGATTTCCACTGCCCGGTCCCAGATTCGTCCCTTCTCACTTGCTGCCCTTCACTCCTGAAACCTTCTTCCCGCACATATACGCCTCATCATTTCTCTAACTAGGTTCAAAAGTAAGTTAAAGACTATATTGTTTAGGGAAGCGTTCCCAGGATTGTGCCATCTGCCCCAGGATGCCTCCTTCTAACTATGTATTAAGAAGCCGTGCCCTCCCTCCAGTCCATCTGCCTTGGTCCAGGCCCCAGAGGGAGAGAAGAACCACCGGACCTCACCCCCTTTCCCATCACCTTCCCCTCTTCCTTTTGTGTTGTCTCTTTTAGACTGTAAGCCTAATCCGTCTAATTTAAGATTGTATGTACAGCACTGTGTAAATTTACAGCGCTATATAAATAAAGGATAATAATAATAATAATAATAATTAATAATAATAAATTTTAAACATGCTTCAATATTAAACGAATTTGTGGTTGCTAACTGCAGTCAAATTATGGTGACTGTATGAATGAGAGACCTCCTCATTAACATTAACTTGCTCATATCTCCCAGATAAACCTCAATATACATTATCCAGAGTTCATTAGAGGAAAGATGGGATATAAAAGTAATACATAAATAAATAACATTTTATCTGTTCAGCAGCTTTGTTGTTGCTAAGTCAACTTCAACCTATAGTGACCCTATGCATGAGAGATCTCCAAGTTACCCTACCACCAACAGGTCTGCTCGGGTCTTACAGATACAGGGGTGTGGCCTCCTTGGTTTAGTCTATCCGTTTGTAATGTGGTCTTCCTCTCTTCCTACTGCCTTCTACCTTAGCAAGCATTAATGCCCTTTCTAGTGAGTCAAGTCTTCCCATGATATGTCCAAATTACAGCAGTCTCAGTTTAGTCATCGTGGTTTCTAGGGAAGAGTTCTGGCTTGTTCTAGGACCAATTTATTATTTTAGCAGTCCACAGTACCCACTACAAATCCATACTTTAAAAAGTAGGGGGTACAGTCTCCCAGTGGTATGTGGTTCATTGCCTAATGGATCAGGCCAGAATTTGCTGCCCTCTGCATTCTCAGGACAACATTGCCACTTAACTGGCGTTGCCTGTCTGTAGTACCCTTAATCCACAATGGCATTGATTTCTCAGTATTATACAGTATTCGATTAGTGAAAGGGATCAAGCAGCAATTGATGTGACAGACATTTGCCTGATGCCAGTGAAAGCGGACAGTGTTGAGATTGATGGACAAATGGTGTGATCCAATATAAGGATCAGTAGTTTCTATGGCAAAGAAGGAGACCAGTATATAAAGAAGGATTGATGGCTGGCAAATCTTTGTGGTGTATGGTTCAGAATCAATCACTTCTGTTTTGTAGGAGATCAACTGCAGCCACAACAGAATTCTGTCAAAGCAGATGTCATCCACACATATCACTAATCTATTTAAAATATAACTGCTACCATCCCCTTCAACTGATGCTACAAGGAATGATGTGAGACATATGCCACTCTATATAATGTTGGACTGAAACTCTCATGATGTCTCACCATTGGCTATGCTGGCTAGGACTGATGAGAACTGCAGTTCAGTATCTGAAGAGCCACACATTCCCAATTCCTGATACACAGGGTCATGTGTATGGGTCCTCTGTTTCTGAACTGCTTTATCATTTTTCTCCAAAATAAGGCCAATACTCATATCATTCTAGGTTACAAAAACACTTTGTTCTAGTTTATCAGGTTTTTGCATTTAAGATGTGAAATAAAGTTTTATTTTTGTTTCTGCTTGTACAAACAATGAATACTATCCCTGTCTGTGTCTAAATCCAATGCTATTTTCATCACACTGGAATAATGCAGTTACTATGGTATATTTCTGGTCACCTTGAACAGTGATTCTGAAGCAGTATCCTCTACTGATGTGGGTTGAGAACAGCTGAATGACTTAGGGATTCCAAGCCATTTTAGGGCCAAATCTGGAGGTAAACATGCTACAGGCCATCCAGATGACTTCATGTCTTACTCTGATTCTAAATCGGAAAATTAAGGATAATTTGTAGCCTCACACTATAATCAGGGCACAATGGCCTTCATTTCACCAAATACATCTAGAGGCCATGAAGAGATGCAATGCACAGAGCTCTAAGCCACGGTTATGCCCCCTTTAAATTCCCACTAGTGTTTGCATCCTCATCCACCTTATCTCAAGGATCAAGATTTGGATATTCACCTGACTTTGCTATTCAGGTTGTCAGATGAGTTCAGATAATTTTCCAATATCAGACTTGCTTGGGACACTCATTCCCCCTAGGAGCTGTCCCAGGTCTTGCAGAATTCTACCGTTTGAATCTTATTTTGTATGACCTTAATTTTATATCTGGTACCAGGTAACTGGCATTAGAGGACTCCTGACCCAGCAGGAGATGCTCCACAGTTCTTGGGCATCCTTAATAATTGTATAGTTGGCCATCTGTATCCATGGATTCAACCATCCACAGCTTGAAAATATTCAAAGAGTATACATAATTCCAAAAAGCAAACACTGATTCTGCCATTTTATATAAGGAATGCCATTTTACTATGCTGTGGTATGTAACAGGACTTGACCATATACAGATTTTGTTATTCACGGGGGGGGGGGGGGGGTCAGGGCTAGAACCAAACCTCAGTGGATATCCAGGGCCTGCTATATGGCCTTATGTTTAGCATTACACTTGATTGATTTTGACCTCCTTAGCTCATATTGACAACCATGAAGGCTGAAGATGACCATCAGACATCAGTAATAACCAGACCAGACAACAGTAACCAAATCAGTGTAAGCTCTACAAACTCATAAAATACTTAACCTATAATTGTCTCTTATACTAAGTCAATAAATATTTAAATCTATCAAACAGAAAGCACTGTGTATTAAATAATGATTAAGATTGATACTGACTTTATTGGAACTTTATTGGTGTGCTCATGCCATTGCTGCCAAAAATATGTAGGAACGATGTAAACTAACTTCCAAAACTCATTAGACTCATCATTAAAGTTGCATTATGGTTATCTTCATTTTCCCTTCATTCATCAGACTAATAATGACTCTGACAGCAATGCTTCCAGACAATATCTACAAAACAAAACAAAACAAAACAAAACACCCCCTTTATCTTGGACACTTCTGAATGTCATTGCCAGTATTGTTATCAAATTGTGCTATTTTAAAGTTTCTTATAACTACAGGTATCAGTTTATATGTTATTATTCTGTAAAGTTCAAGCTACAGAACACACAATAAACTAATTCCCATTTAGGTTTATCAGAGGTGTCCTTTCAGATTTATTACTCTTCTATGTCAGTCTAGATGAGAAGTGAATGTAAAGTACAGATGAAGACAGGCATAACATTTAAGATGTCAAAGAAAAGGTCTGAATGCATATTTCCCCCTGTAAACAAATGCCCTGTAATGTAGAGGATATCTGTTATAATTCTACCACACTTCAAATGTGTGGAGACATGTTTCATTTGGTCTTTATTCTAATATATCTTAATAGGAGATAAAGCATGGAAGTAGAAGAAATGACAAAATGGAAGAGAGCAGCAAAAGGGAGGCTTTTACGTGACTAAGAAGTCTAGTCAGAGATATAAAGAAAAATGAGGCTACAAGGTGTTTAATATAAAACGGGTGATGAGTAAGCAGCCTCAAAGTATACAGAAAATAATATCTAAGTGGCATTCAAGGCCTTTGCTTTCTGGCATCTCCTGGTAGTGAATACTTGACTTTTAGCTGAGTACCTTCATTCTCATTTATTCTGATTAATGCACTATGGTTACTTCTGCTGCCCCTACTACTTTTTCATAATAACGTTACGTACTTCTCTTAAAATATTTGCACCTTATGTTGTCAATTGCCTTCGATTCAACTCTGACTCAAGGTGAGCCTGTGGATCTCCAAGACTCCCTGTCCTCTACTGCTCTGCTTAGGTCTTGTAACTTCATACCTGTGACCTTGCTAATAGAGCCTATCCATCTAGTGTGCACCCTTCCTCTTTTTCTGCTTCCCTACATCTTTCCTAGCATTATTATCTTTTCCAGCGTGTTGTGCCTTCTCATGGTACGGCCAAAGGACGACAGCTTCAGTTTGATCATCTTGGCTTCCAGGGAGATTTCAGGCTTGATCTGTTCAAGGACCCATTTGGTGGTCTTTTCGACTGCCCACAGTATCCTCAGCACTCTTCTCCAGCACCACATCTCAAATTTATTTATTTTTTTCTTTTTTGCTTTTTTTTACTGTCCAGCCCTCACATTCATACATGTAATACTGGTGGCTGAGGATTATTACAAGGGAAACAAACATTTGAAGAAGGGGAAAGGATCTCTGAACAATTATAGCAAATAAATTAAAGAAAAATGGTAATATATTTCTGTAGACAGAATTATTGAACACTGAAGAAACAAAAGATATCTGTAGAAAGAAAATTATGACCAATTGTCCAAAAGCTTGGCAAACAAACCCTACACAGTCAGTTTATTTAGGGCATGGAAAGAAAAGCTGAGAAGGGGAACATCTAGAAATGGTTATAAAACAGAACTTTGAAAAAAGAAAATGAAGGACTGCTTGTTGTGGCTCAAGAACAGGCTCTTCAGACAATTAGCATTAAGGCAAATACAGAAAAAAGAACAACAGTTAAGGATAGTAAATGTAGCCTACATAAAGAAACTGATGATCACCTTATTAATTGACAAAACAAGACTGGACAGACTGAATATAATAAACACCATGATAAAGTATCTGCTGTGGTATAATCTAATCTATCCAAAATGTATAGTTATTGTCAGTAAATAACTGGTAGGAACAGAAGTATGAAAAATGTTTAAAATGTTTAAGTAAAACCCTATGAGACTTCAGGATTCAAACTCATAAACAATTAGAACATAATATACCAGGCATAACTGTAGTTGAGAAAAAGAAAATGTAGATTATAGATGTGACGATCTCTGGGGATAGCAGAATCTAGGACAAAGAGAAGGAAAACATAATGAAGCATTGAGACCTATAAATACAGATCCAGCACTTTGGGGGAAAGAAAACAACCAGTTGGTGCTCTGGGAGCAATCCCAAACAAACTGACAAAGCATTTGAATGACATTGCTATAGAGACGATGATATTAGTACAACTGCAAAAAGTACATTAGTTAGAATATGCCAATTATCCAATGATACATCATTGTTTTCTAGATTCTCGGGTAGAATCCAAAATTCCAGTCAGTAACATCTGGTAGACTGTAAAACTGAAACAACAACAACAATCGCACATCACTTTTTCATTTATTTATTTTTGAGAAGAAATAAAGGGTTGATCATGTTGTCTCTAGTTCTGTGAAATTCCCTTCTTATAGCTGCTTGCCAATGTATTTAAAACACTGTTTATAAGGATACTTTTAATTTAGAGGAGCAAAAGAAAAAAAATGCTGGTTTAATTTAATACATAGTGAGGTTTCATTATTTTATTATCTACTCTTTTCAATTTGTTGTATATTAATTTTATGAGCCTTCTTGGTTTTATGATAGTTGGGCTATAAATGTTTTAAAAATATGTACATGTACATATTCATGTAAATTAGTCTAGTAAGTAAAAAAATTCTAGCAAAGGGAGACAGCATAAAACTTCAGTATGGAATATCAGAGAAAATTGTGCATATACAAAAAAAGGAAGGATGCAAGTTAAAGAGGTTTATGATAAAAATGGTTTTTCAGTACAGATGAGGTGGTGATAGGCAGCATACGCTCGTCAGCCGTAGTATTGGCACATTGCGTACCTGCCTCCTCTGAATATCTCTGCCAATTTACCCTTTTCTTGTCCTGAAGCCACCCCTTTAATTCCAATACTGGAACACTTTCCTGACTAAGCAGACGGCTAATTGGAATTAATTGTGTGGCACAGAAAATGGGCACTGTGATTACACTTTCACTGTCTCATTTGACTTACAGCTCAGAGAAATTATAACTTATACATACCCACTACTTTGATAGCTGGCACTAGCCTAAACTTTTCTAATACTGTAGAACAAATCTGTCTCCTTGCCCACAAATATTAACACTTTGTGCGCCTAAGCTACTAATTCTGCAAATGTTCGTGATGAGACTTCTCCATCCTTCTAGCATCCGCATCTGTGATTGATATTAACCCCCTCACAAAACCTGATTAGTGCCAGTTGGATACATCTCAAAGAAGAGACAACTGGTCCAAATCTACTATCTTGACCTGCTCATCTCTTCCTTTCTTGGGTAAAAGTAGATTTCCCCATAGGCTGCTGGTGTGATGTTTGTTCACAAATGCTAGTCTCATCATGGACCAGTAGCTCCAGGGGTGGATTGAAGATAGATTGTCATTTGGAGGACCATCTAGTATAATTATTTTAAATGCTGGGATTATTGGACAAAGGGGTAAAACAGGCGGGCAAAATAAAGTGATTTCCAGCCACACTGAAGATGGGGTGTTTAGATGACACATGCCTCAAAAGTGGATGAAAATCAGACTAAAGCTGTGCTCAGGGGCTAAAACTGGAGCAAAAGAAGCCAGGATACTCGGGCTTAGCCCAGAAAATGTGCAACTTTGCCCCTGCATATAAATGCCCAGATGTGAGTGCTGGGCTGCGGTAAACCAAAGAAATGAAAGTGCGGCAACTCCTGTGGATGTAATTACAATATACACAACCCATATTATTATAATATCCAATATATATATTCTCTGAAGATGGCAGACACAGATGCAGGTGAAACGGTAGGAATAAATTCTTCCAGAACACGGCCATGTAGCCTGAAAAACCCACAAAAAAAAATTCTCTCTACTACATACAGTTTAGAATTCAAAGATATAGCTGTGAATTTAGTTTAGAATTCAAAGATATAGTACATAGGGAGATCTTGTAGCCACTTTGAGACTGAAAGAAATTGGCAGCGTGAGCTTTCATAGGCTTCAATCTACTTCCTCAGATGCAATATCAGACGCAACCGTCTGTAGACTTGAGTCTACGAAAGGTCATGCTGCCAACTTCTTTCCTTCAGTGACTCTCAGAGGTGCTACAAGATGCTCTCTACTACGGACATATAGGTCCGTTTTACATTGGCAAAAAGAGGTGTGTTGAAGGCTGCATGAAAGCCCAGCCTTTAGATGAGAAAAAGGGAAAGTGTGCCATGAAAACACTATTTTGGAGTTTTAAGGGAGAAGAAGTGCTTTAAAAAGGAGCTGGCCCATTTTACATTGGCAAAAAGAGGTGTGTTGAAGGCTGCATGAAAGCCCAGCCTTTAGATGAGAAAAATGGAAAGTGTGCCATGAAAACACTATTTTGGAGTTTTAAGGGAGAAGAAGTGCCTTTAAAAAGTAGTTTGATTTCCCCACTACTTTTTTAAAAAGGGTGCAGCATTGCTGGCCCGTTTTACACGGGCAAAAAAAGACGCTTTTAGGGCTAAAAAGCCCGCATTTAGGGTTAGGGAGGGCGTAGCCTTTACACCCTCCCTAAGCCTAAAACGCATGGACGCCGCCATTTAAAGATGGCGGCGTCTACACGGTGGCGCCGTACAAGCGTCATCACGTGCGCAGCGTTTTGACGCGCTGCGCACGTTTTGACGCTCTGGCGGCGCGGGAGGGCGCCAATCGCGCCCTGCCCGCGCCGCAAAAAAAGAGCTCGATCCCGGAGCTCTTTTTTGCGGCGGGTCGTTGCGGCGGGATGAGGCCTCTGGGGCTGCCCGTGTGGCAGCCTAGGCCTCATCTCGCCGCTAGAAGGGGCGAGTTTGGACCGCCCCTTTTAGCCAATGTAAAAAGCACCCCTATTGCATCTAAAGGCTAAGGTGTAGTTGAACGGTTAAATGGGGCTCTGTATCTTTAAAGCGCCCATTTAAAGGCAGCGATACAAGTGCGGAGGGAGGGAAGGTGCCAAGACAAGAAGAGACCTTCAGAGCCCGGCCAGAGTGCGCCTGCACCTTCCTTCACCTCCTCCCTTTGGTTGAGAGAGTGTGACTTCTAGGGAGACAGCAGGGCACTGGAGGCGCTCAGCCAGACCAGGGCAAGCTGGCAAGAGGAGGAGGAGAAGGGGAGGGACCTGGAGCACCTCCGCTGCCCTGCTTCCCTGCAAGTCACACTCTCTCAGCCGAAGGGGGGAGGAGAAGGCAGGCCCAGGCACACTCTGGCCAGGCTCCATGGCTCTCTCCTGGCTGCCTTCCTCCTCCCTTTGGCTGAGAGAGTGTGACTTGCAGGGAGGCAGGGCAGCAGAGGGGCCCCATGTCCCTCTCCTCCTCCTCCTCCTCCTCCTGTTTCCAGCTTGCCCTGGCCCAGCATCAGGAGGACCTGGAGCACCACCGCTGCCCTTCCTCCCTGCAAGTCACACTCTCTCAGCCAAAGGGAGGAGGAAGGCAGCGGGGAAGGAGGGAGGGAGGGAAGGAGCCAGGAAGAGACCCCCAGAGCCTGGCCAGAGCACGCCTGGCCCTCCTGCTTCCTCTTCAAAAAGAAGGCTGGAAAAGTAGGACGTGTCCTGGCAAAGGAGGACGTGCCTGGTCAACTTGGAAAAGGGGGGCCTCTGCTCAAGAATGGAGGACATATGGGAATCCCTCCTGGACAGAGGGCTGAAACCTCAAGACAACTCAATATAATGCTCTGACAGAACACAGACTACAACTCCCATGAGCCTTTGCTACCATTTCCCAAGATGCCTTAATTTGCAACAGAAAGCCGACCAGTATGTTCACATGTGATGAATTCTTTCGTATTGACTCTGCATTTTCTTTTTGTGTAGATGCTCTCTTGTCTTGTGTGGGATGAGCTTGTGCGTAATCACGTGCATTTCCGAACTGACCTCACTTTCTCCCTCTTTCGGAATGGTCCTGTACTCCCCCATGTGATAAGCTCCGACTGTATGATGTACCTGCGCAATTGCGCAATTCGCAGCCAGCAAGGGAAAAAAATGTTTAAAGAGCGGCTAAAAGCCACATTCCTTGCCGCCCATGTAGCTGCTCCGCCTGTGTTTGTAGCGTTTTGACAGCTTCCCATGTAGTTGCTGAGCCACAAAAAAAACCTCAGTCTAGCTGCCCTGTACTTTTTAAATGCACACCTGGGGCTTGCAGTCTAGCTGCTAAGCATTAAGGAAAGTGCAACTTCATGTCACACTTTCTTGCCAATGTAAAAAGCCCCATAGTTTATTGAGAGCTTTTGTGGCCCCTTTGAGACTCACTGAAAGAAGTTAGCAACACTTGACCTTTCATGAGTCTACAGACTAACAGGGCTATCCTCTTTAAATATATCTTTAAATGGGCGTATTTAAATTAGATATAACTTAATAATTAAATGTACTTAAATATAATATAATCAAATATAAACATAATTATATTAATTAATATATTATAATAAATATAATTAATATAAATACAATGTATTATGTTATAATATATTATATAATTAATATAAATATAATAATATTTATATGAATATATTATAATATATTATATAATATAATTATATAAATATAACATATTATCATATATTATATAATGTAAATATAATTAAATATAATTAGATATAATTTAAATTAGATATAGATTTAAAATATATCTTTATATAGGATTAGCCTCTTCTGTCAGAGAGAGATTGAGAAAGCTCTGGCGCCACCACAAACTACAGTTCCCAGAATTCCACAGAAATGGAACCGAGGCATTATTAAAAAAGAAAAAAAGAAGCGGCGCCCGCCCAACCAACTGGATTGTTATTATTTTATTTCTGCCGTGCGCCCGCCCGCACGAAAAACAAAATCTATGATGATCCATAGATTCGAATCTGGGCGCGCGGAGGGGAGGGGGAGGAGGAGGAGGAGTCACGCGCAGCAAAGCAACCTTCCCTCCCGCCCCGGCGGCACGCGCCACTCTCTCTCTCTCTTCCCCCCCTCCCTCTCCCTCCTCGTCACTTTCTTCCTTCCTAGCTCTGACTGCTGCTGTGTCTCTCTCCTACGTGCGTCCCCCCCCCGCACTTCACTTGGTACGGCCCACCTGGAAGATCATGGCGATTGATGGTAAGTAGGCCAATAACGGGCTCCTCTCCTCATTGAATACAGTCCCCCACTCTCCCGCCGCAGCAGCAGCATCCCTATCCTTTCTTTCTCTAGTCTTTCAATCTTCTTCTTCACCTGGGCAGCAGCAGCAGCAGCGGCGGACGCGGGGAGCCAGGGGGAGGGGCGAACCAATGCGCGCGGCCGCGGGGGGATCATTTTTAGAAAGAAAGAAGAAGAAGACCCTGAGGGGAGGGGGGAGCGGCAGTTGGAACCAACCAACTGAACTGACAGAATGTATCTGTAGTACCTATCTATGTGTATGTGTGTGTATGTATTGAAACACACACACACACACATATATATTTAAATACACACACAGATATGTATATATATTTAGATTCCCCTAAATATATACATATATAAACACACATATATGTATTTAAAGACACAGATATATATATTGTGTGTGTGTACATATATATATATGTATATACATATACACACAAAGATATACATTTAAATACACACACAGAGATATGTATATGTATTTAAATACACTTAAATATATGCATATGTAAATACATATGCATACATTTAATATGTGTATTTGAATACACACAGATATATATATATATACTGTGTATATATAGAGAGACACAGATATATGTTTAAATACACAGATATATCTATATATATTTAAATACATTTAAATATATACATATGTAAATACATATATATGTATTTGAATACACACACACATATATTACACTGTATATATATATATATATAGACACACACATATATGTTTAAATACACATACAGATATATGTATATATATTTATACATATTTAAATACATATATATGTATTTAAATACACACACACACACACACACATATATATACTGTACATATATAAATACACCCACATACACACACACAGATACATGTATATATTTTAAAACACACACACACACACATATAAATATATGTGTGTGTGTGTGTATATATATGTATATATATACACACACACATATCTATACATAAACACACACACATATATATTTAAATACACACAAACACACACACACATATATACAAGCACATACATACAGACACACACATAAATTCCCTTGCCTCTTTTCATTCATATATATGTATGTATGTATATATCTCAAGGCAGGGGAATGAGGGATGGTCCTGGGATGGTCCCAAAGGGAGGGACAGAAGCATCTTTGGAGGCACAAGGGTTACTCGGTCACCTTTTCCCCCTTTCACACAACCTGGAAGAGACAAATCTGGCCCCAGCACACTGATATAAAGGCAGGGAAGAACTTTTGTTGTGTGCCCTCAAGTTGTTTCCAACTTAAGGCAACCCTGTCACAGAGTCAGTGGGTTTCTGTAGCCCTGAGGGGATTCAAACACTGGTCTCCAGAGGTGTGGTGTGATGCTCAAAGCCCTACACTGCACTACTGTCTGGTGTTTTTATGGGTTTTATTTCTTTTCCGCCTATTCCTTTTAGGAGGTGACTTCATGCAAGAAGGCATTATTATTGCCTCAGGGATGGTGGTTGGCACACCAAGCCTCCCCAGTCTATTAAGAGTTTATCACACGGGAGGAATTTCTCTCAATTTCGAAAGAAATGGAAGTGGGGCCAGTTTGGAATTGAGTAAATTCGCTAATTCAGCGAATTTACGTTATTGCGTATTAACGCTGCATTGCGTTCAGAACTGCCTGAAATTGCCTCCCAGTGCCCAAAATTGCGTGTGATAGTTTCTCACGCAATAACGTGAAACCCCACAATTGCGTTTGGAAAGACTTCCCTTTGCCCGAAAATGTGTGTGATCAGCTTTCACGCAATCACGTGAAACCTTTGATTGCATTCAGATTGCCATTGGATTATACTTCCAATTCCCTTCGTGTGATAAACTCCTTAGGTGCAAGTTGTGGCACCTTTAGCTACACACCTGTGTGTATATGTGTGGCTAAAAGTGCCCGTGGTACCAGGATGGTGGTAATTGCCACAACTCACAAGTAAAATAAGAATAGAGGTGTTTGTGTGTTTTGTGTGCCTTCAAGCTGATTCCAACTTATGGCAACCCTGGGGTTTTCTTAGCAAAATTTGTTCAGAGGGAGATTTGCCATTAAATACATCTTGTTTGTTGTGTGGCTTCAAGTCATTTCCGACTTAAAGTGAACCTATCATGGGTTTTCTTGGCAACTTTCTTCAGAGGTGTTTTGTTGTTGCCATCCTCTGAGGCTGAGAGAGTATGACTTGCCCAGGGTCACCTGGTGGACTTCCATGGCTGAACTGGGATTCAAACCATGGACTTCAGAGTCATAGTCCAACATCCAAACCACTACACCAGGCTGACTCTAGAAATATATATATATATATATATATATATATATAAAGAGAGTATATATTGTGTGGTGTATTCACGCAAACATTTGCACACATATGTATATTATACACACACACACACACACTTTTTATTAGCCAAATACTGTATATATATTATATGGATTATGCCATAGTTCAACACTCAGACCACTACACCAGGCTATATGCACTGTACAAACACACACACACATATATATTACTACACATATATATTACATAATTAGCCATATATATATTATGTTATATATGTTAGGCTTAAGGAGCATGAAGCACTGGAGCAGGCAAAGAGGAATGAACCATTTTATTATTTTTATAATAATACAGTAATAATGATAATCATCTTCATCTTCTCATCTGTTTGCAACAAAAGCCCTCTTGTTGCAAATCCTTATTTCTCCCTTTAAATGGCCGAAGTAAATACTGTAAACCTAATTCTGTAGCTCCCTCCTTCTCAGTCCTCCCACACAGTTGGCTTTGGTGTGTATTTGTGTTTATATTTTGTGGTTGGAAACAAACAGCTTTCAACGCCTTCTGGCCTCCCCCTGCTTTTTTCTTTTTAGTCTACCTCACCTCCTGGAGGTCCTGCTCTCCCAGTCTTGGATACAGCTTGTTGTGTGGCATGTTTCTAAGCTCTGTTGCTTCCTCTGCCCTGTTAGAATCTGAACAATCATGAGTGCATTATTTCTCATTGTGCAGCAATCCTGGGAATACTTCTGAAAGAGTTTTTAACAGGTGAATAGCAATGGAGACTCCACAAAGTGAAGCAGATATCGCTTCTTTCCTGTTTTCTTTGGCATTCATGTATTCTGTTCTTTTAAAACAGAATTCATTCTTCCTATAGAGTTAAGTGTGTTACAGTCTGACCCTATGCACCTTTACTTGAACTTCAGTGGGATTTACAGTCAGACACAACGTGACAACCTTGCCAAAGGGAAAACCTTTACCTTTTAACTGTGCATAGGATTGTAATCAGGTCCTTACCATTTGAGGTGCCACGTGCTAAATAAGTTACACTTACAAAAACCATCGGTAGCAATCTTTGTCCCTCTTTTAGTCTTTTTTAGAATCATGAGTGGCAATGGAGGACTTATGTATAAAGCAGAGTTGTGGTTTGTTTTTAAAAAGTAAAACAAAGCCAATCAAAGTGTGATGAATGCTACTAGGGGATATCATTTAAACAAAAATTATTGAAATTAATAAATATCACATTGAAGAAATGTGCTAAATGAGAAAGAGCAATGCTTTGCATAACCTGATATCTTGTCTGACAGTGATCAGTTTTATTTTCCTGGGAAGTGTATAATAATACAAGATGTCAACAGAATACCATAGTCTCTGATGATATTTCCAGCTCATGTCTTGATGAACTTAGTAGCCATTGCTATTTTCATTATCCTTGTCAGTTTGTCTTGTAAGCACTGATTTTAGTTCCTTATTTCTAAAAATGAGGGAGATTCGTGAAAATAATGGAATAAAGTCAGTCCTCCGTGTCCACGGATTTTTTATCCATGTATTCCAGCACCCATGGCTTGAAAATATTTAAAATATATATAAATTCCAAAAAGCAAACTCCAATTTTGCCATTTTATATGAGGGATACCATTTTACTATACCACTGCATTTAATGGGACTTGAGCATTCATGGATTTTGGCATTCACGGATTTTGGTATCCATGGGGGATCCTGGAACGAAACCCCAGGGAATACCAAAGGAAAAGCATGAAGTATTTGTGTATCACAAAAATTCAGAAGAAACTTTTGTGTGGTACACTACTAAAGCCTGCCTTGTTTTTTCATGGTATAACTTGCTGACCCATTTACACTACATAAATACACTTTTTTGAGTGTCAAATCACAAAAATGATTCACCACTGTTTAAATCCATGTACAGTACTTGGTTGTAATATAAATAATACCTTGCAGATAATATAGGAAATAATTTAATCTAATTTAGTGAGAGTAAATTTATCAACATGCTATACTATAGCCTCAGCTCAGTCTTCATGCCAAACCACGGATTACTGTATTATTGTTAGAACTCAAAGAATGGTTTACTCTTCAGAACAGACATAGGTCTTATGACTATTTTTGTTGATGGGGCTAGTGCCTTTTCCAACTGAAATTCAGCTATGCAACAGTAGACTGATCTAGATTGGCAAAAAGAAGTGTGTTCATGGCTGCATGAAAGTCTAGCCTTTAGATGAGAAAAAGGGAAAGTGTGCCATGAAAACGCTTTTTTTGCGTTTTAGGGGAGAAGAAGCGCCTTTAAAAAGGTGCTCGTTTTCCCAGCTTCTTTTTTAAAAATTGCGGAACAGCGCAGCTCCATCTAAAGGCTGTGGTGCAGCTGCTAAGCATTAAGGAAAAGACAACTTCATGTCACACTTTCCTGCCAATCTAGAAAGCCCCAGTGATGGCAAAAAAGTTCAGAAACAGGGTGCATGGAGCATGCATGGCTTCTTTGTGGTGTGCCTTCATGACCCTAAAGCAAACCTATCACGGGCTTTTCCTGGCAAGATTTGTTGGGGTGCCATTGCCTTCCTCTGGGGATGAGAGAATGTAACTGGTTCAAGGTCACCCAGTGGTTTTATGTGGCTGAGCAGGAATTCAAACCCTAGTCTCTAGAGTCCTAATTCAAAATCTAAACCGCTACACCACATTGACTCTGTATGGTTTGTTTACAAAGTGATAAGTGCTTCCAGAAGTCTCATGGAAGTTATAAACATCTTGTAAACAAGATAGGGTGTTCCATTTTTCTTGCATTGGAAGCAAATTTTCCCTGTCACAATGCTGCCATTATGTGGCAATCTAACAGAACTGTATGTCTTGCTACCAACACATTGTTGATGTGAAAAGTCCAAAACAACATTAGACCACTGTGGTTTTTTTTTTTTGGGGGGGGGGGGGGAAGATTGTTGTTGATAAGCCATGATGTATAGCTCAGTTTGGTTTTCTTATCTATATTTGAGTCTGCTAGTTTATATATCAAATTTACTTACAGTATTAAATTCATTGTGCATTTGTTGTTTGTTTGTACAGTTCGGTTGTTTAGAAGATTGGAGATAATTATTTTCTTATGAAACCTTGTATTTTGAATGATTGCTCTGTTGTTATTGTTTTATATTTTGTTGAAGTCTCTTCAGGATTTTTAATGTAGGAAACATTGTATTAATATTTTAAATAAACAATTTAAATTAAATAAAAGTTAAATGAAACAAATTGTATAATGCTGCTGTTTAACTTGGTATTGATAGTTATATCTGTCATAATCCAGAACTTTTGAAGAGATACTTGGCTGAAATTTGAGTAAAGAATATGTTTGATTCTAAGTTCTTCTGATATAGAGTGTTGTTTTTATATTTTGAATCTAACATGAAATAGTGTTGAAGACTCTATACATGAAATAACTAACATCAGATGATTACTAAGGGCTAAATCAACCAGAATAAATCCATATTAGTGAATGGCACTATTATCAATGCTAATGTAATGCCCAATGATTTCAAAGGGATTATTTTAGTTGGAATTAAAATTATATTTATATCTAAAGTTTGCCACTAGAGGGGTTAAAGATAGTTTATAAGTATATTTTATATAATTTTAAACACTTCTTAATTTTCTTTTTTATGACCAGGTGGAGAAAGAACCTGTGGAGTACATGAACTAATTTGCATTAGAAAAGGTAGACAATTCCTTAAAATGTTTCCTGTACCATTTGGTTATTTACAATGGATGCTTTAACCCTTATGCACTTAGATGTGAGTTATTAGTCCATCAGAGTTACATCCTGGGGTGGAGAGAGAGAGAGAGAGAGAAAAAAAAGCAGTAGTCCTATGTCATTTTTTTAAAAAGCAAACTACAGTGTCACAAACCAGAAGTGACATACTTTTGTTGTCAACAGTTTGTCCTGTTCAGGGGAAACCAAAATTTTGTCCAAGGGGCTTAGGAGTGCTTGTTGGATCAGAAGTTAAAGGAAATATTCTCTAATTAATCTCTCTTTTCAGCATTCTCATCTTGATATAGCTCTCAGGCCAAGTTACAAAAGTAGTTGGATTTTCCTCTACCAAACCTGCCTCCTCCATTCCTTTCACTCACTTTCCCCCTCTCATCTGCCATTTTTGAGTGACCACTAAAATGGCAGCAGAGGTAGTCCATTTTCACTAGATTCATAAACAACCAGTTAGTTTAGTCTACAAATTATATACTTTATGACAGCTTTCTCATGGAGTAAGTTTCCTTTAATTTATTTACTTAATATTAGTTAACTTTAACTCTTTCAATTTAGTTTAACTTTAACTCTTTCAATTTAGAAAAAAAAGTCCAAACATAGTCCAGATTCAAAGTCTTTAATAGAAATGTTGTAACTTTTAACTTTTTTATTTTATTTTAAACACATTTCATTCTTCCTCCACTCCACCATACTCAATCTTGTTTATAGAATCAGGGGATTTCACTTCTTTTCTCAGCCCTTCAGTTAAGATAGTTTCTTTGCATTTGCCTAAATGCCAATAAAGCAAGAAGATAAAGGGACAGCGTCTGAGTAATCTTAGTGTCTGTTTAAAAGAGGGCCTGACTTTTGGCAGCTGGACGTGTTGTTCTTTCCATCCACCGCCTGCCCAACACACCTGTGGTGGTCACCTCTGCTGGCGATCTGCCCACAGGAAGCAAAGTTAATATGGGAGTGATATGGTTGGTCCCACTTTTCCTCCCCAGGAAATTTCCGCAGCAGGGCTGTCTCCCCCATCCATGATCACTGCCAAAGTTGTCCCTGTGAACCAGATCACTCCCATCTGATTGCCCTCTTTTCCCAAATTGGATTCAAGGGGAAGAAATTGAGGTTTGGAACTGGAATACTTGGCAGAACCTGATCAGAAAGAACAGAAGAAAGATGCTGAAAAGAGAGATGTACAGCCTGTATCAGTGACTGTGAGATGGAAAATGTTGGGGATGTTCTTGCATTTTCAGAGATGAAGGGAAAAGAGGAAGAACAAGGGAGTAGCAAGGTGCTTCATATTGAGATAAGTGTTTCAAAAGAATTTCTTAAAAGAAAGAACTTGTGGGTTGGAGAAACGACTGTGAATTAATGGAGATATGTTCTCTATGAACTAGATGCTGAAGGAGCTAGAATATCTAGGGGTATGAGTGTTTGTGTTTATGGGAGTTGTATCTTCTCAAGATCCTTTTTTCTTGAATGTTATATGTTCAATATTTACTTTCTTTGAAATAATAATAATAATAATAATAACCCCACAAATGAAATGTAGAACTAAGGGATCGGTGTAATGAGTTAGATTCTGATCTTGGAGAATGTATAAGGTCTAGTCTCATTACTGGATGCTGCCGTTTTGGAATAACAAATGGAAATCATTGTATAAAAATGTGTCTGAATTATATTTTATCAATTAATAGGAGCAAGGAAACTAGTAATAGCGTTAGGGGGGAAAGGGGGTGTTGTTGAATGCTGGTTTTATTAAGCAACATGAGTAAAGTAATAGATGTATTAAAGAATTAAGGAATGAGCAGAGATGGATAAACTGTGTATTTTGATTAAAAACATTTATTAAGATTTGGGAATGACTGGAAATCACAAATTGGCTTTTTGAAAAATAAGGAAGGGATTTTGATAAGTGTTAGCTTTATTCACTAATATGGGTTAAGTATATGATGAAGGGTAACTAAGAGGGAGGATAAAGAGGGATGGGATTTGTAATAAATTGTACTTGCAGAAGATTGTTGCAAACATCTTTTTCTATTCTGTTAGTTGTAGTTTTTGTATTATGTTAATTGTAGTTTATGTACTTTGTAGTTTTCTTTGTGCACTTTGTAGTTGTTATTTGTTATTTCTCTTATTTCTTTTGCATTCACTTTATTCAGTAAAAATAAGTTTAAATGAAGGAGTTACAGGAAATCTGCATTATGCCTTAGCTCTAAACATAGCACTCAATACATTAGAATTTGCCTTGGGATCAGAACTGTGTAGCACACACAATGTAAAAAAAAGTTTCATCATACTGTATGAGAGTTAAATAAATATATAAAAGTTATGAGTGCACAAACTTTTGGATTAGACTGTAAGATTTTATGTAGACATTTGTTGTACATTCACAATCTGATAGAAAAAACAGAATTCAATTTTCCTGACTAGTTGCTTGTAATCCATGTATTCACATTTGTAAGTCATTATTTCTATTTAGTTTAATTATGTTTAGAGAATGTATCCATAAATTGTATGCAGTAAGACCTATTTCAGTCATTCCCTTATTCATATAAGAGGTTATTGTTACAGGACAAATTGTATAGCCAATGGAAAGAAAGTTAGCCTTGACTTGGGGAGACTTTGGTTCCAGACCCCTTAAAACATAAATTGAGGACTCATAACTGTCCTCCATTTTAGGCTGAGGAGTTCTGAGGACAGAAAGGGTAAACCTCAGTATACATTATCCAGAGTTTGTCAGAGGAAAGATAGGATATAAACATGAAAAATGTGTAAATAAATAACATATTATTTGTTTAGCAGCTTTGTAGATGCATTGTTGTCTTTTCTATTGAGTCAGGCCTTCTCATGATGTGTCCCAAATATGACAGTCTCAGTTTAGTAATCTTGGCTTCT
Source organism: Urosaurus nigricauda (assembly GCA_034509955.1). Classification (NCBI taxonomy): domain Eukaryota; kingdom Metazoa; phylum Chordata; class Lepidosauria; order Squamata; family Phrynosomatidae; genus Urosaurus; species Urosaurus nigricauda. The sequence goes on along the minus strand of JAOEGL010000001.1, from coordinate 348,692,160 downwards.
GGGGAGAAATCAGGCTTGATTTTTTAAAAATACCCATTTATTTGTCTTGTTAGCTGTCCATGGTATCTGTAGAACTCTTTTCTAGTGCTATGTTTCAAATGGGTTGAATTTTTTTCTCTATCAGTTTTCTTCACTGTTCAGCTTTCACAATCATACATAGAAATTAGAAATGCAATGGCATGGGCAATCTTAACTTTAATATGCAATGATATATCTTGACACTTCAGGATCTTACCTTGTTCCTTCATAGCTGCCCTTCCAAGTCTTAGTCATTTCTCTTTTCTCAACTGAAGACTCTGTTCTGATTAATGACTGAACCAAGGTATGGAAAATCGTGAACTATTTCAATGTTTTTACAGTTCCAAAACACACTGCAGAAATAATCTGGTTTTAGATCACCTTAACTGTCTAGGCTCAGTGCTAGGGAATATTGGGAATTGTAGTTTGTCGTGGTACTAGAGCTCTCTGGCAGAGGAGGCTAAATGCCTCACAAAACTACAGCTCCCAGAATTTCCTAACATTAAGTCAGGGCAGTTAAAGCGGTTTCAAACTGGATTATTTCTGCTGTGTGTTTTGGACCACAATCTACTTGCTGATTGTTGTAATTCCATTCATGGACCACAACCATTCAGATAAAGGTACTTGAAAACAAAAACAAAACTTTCTTATGGCTACCTCAGATGCAGGTCTTTTAACTTTTTGTTTATCCTAGCAACAGAAGTAAATTCACACAGACTATTTCATTTCAGCTTTGTTCCTTTTTTGGGTCCATCATCACTTCTGAAAGGAATAAAGTTGATCTGTCAAGAGACTTGAACTCCAATAGTGTAGAGAGAGAAATTTGGAAGTATTCCACCCACATTAAACCCTGTTTAAAATAGTTAAGACTATCTAATTATTAAAAAAACATATTTAATAAATTTTGTAAGTTGCTTTGCCCATTGAGAATGTGAAATAAAAGGTGTTAAACAAAGAACTGTTTTAAACATTCTCAGAAATGTCATCACCACATTGTTATTTGGATGATGGGAAACCAGATACACATTCCTTCTCCTGGTCTGTTACTGTGTGTGTACTGAAACCCACGTACTAGCTCTTTAATCAATTAAGATTATATAACCCAATGAAACTGGATAAGTACACTGCCATGGTTGGTTGAATTTCCATTGGGAGAATGCTACTGAAGTAATTGTTGATGCTTCCCAGTTTAAAAATACCAGATAATGTGGCTTTCTTCTTAAATTCTATGTGGGATATTGTTTATCAGGGAATGCTGTTCTCTAGCATCTGACCATATACAGACAAATCAAAAAGCATTGGTTCTAAGGTAAACTCATTGGATATCTCAGCTTCCTATTCTGTAATCAGTTATTTGTCCATTAGAGATTCCATCGCTGCTCAGTTGTGAGATGCGACTTGTCTTTGAAGAAGCCAGGCTGAAACTTCTTCAGAAAGACTTTCTCTTCATTGATAATTTTACCTTCATTAATGTGTTCCAACAAATTTACCTAGAATCAATGTTAATAATTGAATGGATTTCCCCGAGTCTTTTTGTTATTGTTGATGTATTGCCCACTTATTGGTAGTCAGATGTAGAGACAAACCTGTGGGGAAAGTGAAATGTTTTTGTAAGTACATCAGCATTTTCAGTTTTGAGTTCTTCATGAATGGCTGGATGAACACTGAGTACCAGCCAGACCTGCTGATTTCTTGATTTTTAAGTCTTAAGTTTTCATCTCTTATCTCTGCTGTTTGGCAGTTCAAGCTCAGGTACCTGTTCCCCATCTTCTGCAGTGAATACAGTTGCAAAGAAGTTATCTAACTTTTTTGTTATCTCCTTATCTTCCTACAACACACCTTTAACATAGTTATGGCATAATTGTCCAAGGGCTTCCCTAGCCCATATTTTGTTCCTGGGTTTGTTTGTTTTTATATTGCTGGTATTAGAATTTTTTAGTGATATGCCTCTCAAATTCGATCCCCTTGCTCACTTTCCTTATTGTCTCTTTTGAGTTGATCATGGTATATATAACACTGGTAACAGAGTTTATAATTCCCCCACACATAGTGGATTGGAGAGAGGGGTTAGTGTGTTAGTTTGGAGACTGTGGATATAAATATATCAGACAAGTGTATGTTGAAATAAGTCAGAGCTTTTGTTGTATATATTGTACATATTGCAACAGGAAGAGAAAAGCCTCCAAGGACTTTGGAAGAAGTCAGCTGTGTCTGTGCCTCATTTCAGGATGCTCAGTGCCTTGTTGTCAAATACTGCAATACTACATACTGGGTTGTGCTTTTGCATTCTGCTCTGTGTGAGCTGCTGTTGATGTTAAGCACCTCAGTGCTGAACATTGGCACCTCTGTTTGGCCCTAGTTTTTGTTTGTTTTTGTCACTGCACACCTGCCATACACAGAAGAGAGCCAACATCCTCATCTGTCTAATTATAAGATCATATGTACAGCACTGTGTAAATTTACAGTGCTATATAAATAATAATAATAATAGTTTATTGGAACTATTTGAAACTCTCTCTTCAGTATCTCCCTTTTGAGAAACTGCCATCCTCCTGAATTCCCTTCTCTTTGACCATGGGATTTCCCTAAATTTGTTAAAATCAGCTTTCCTAAAGTCTAGAATGCCTGTCTGACTGTGCTCAACTTCTCCTTTCCATTGTATAACAAACTGCATTGTATAACATTGTATAACAAACTTAAGAAGGATGTGATCGTTCCCACCTAAGGATCCCTTCACTTGCGGCCCATTTACCAGATAATCCCTGTTGGTTAGGATCAGATCTAAAATACAGTGGTCCCCCGCCTTACGAATCCCCCGGATTACGAAAACCCCGGGATCCGAAAGGTGGCGGACCGGCAATGTATCCCCAGGGATACGAAATATCCCCCGGGGTACGAAACGAAAAAAGCCGCGCGGCCCCTTTAAATGGCCGCGTGGTCCATTGAAAAAAGCGGTCCCCCGGGAAACGAAAGCTTCCGGGTTACGAAAGGTAATCTGGAACGGATTACCTTCGTAACCTGGGGGACCACTGTAGTTGATCCCCTTGTTGCCTCCTCCACCTTTTGAACAAAAAAATTGTTTAAACTTAAGAAGGATGTGATCGTTCCCACCTAAGGATCCCTTCACTTGTGGCCCATTTACCAGATAATCCCTGTTGGTTAGGATCAGATCTAAAATAGTTGATCCCCTTGTTGCCTCCTCCACCTTTTGAACAATAAAATTGTTTGCCAGGCAAGTGAGGAATTTGCTGGACGTTAAATTCTTGGCTGAATTTGACTTCCAGCAATTATCAGGATAGTTGAGCAAACAGTATTACATCTTTCCTTTCTGAGCGTATGGTTATTTGCTCTAGAAAGTCATCATCCAGACTCAGTATGACTTGGGGGTCTGTAATAGACTCCCACAATAACATCCTTGTTGTTTTCTTCCCCATTATCTTTTTCCAGATGCTACCCACCTAGATTCCAAGACTGAAATCCTGGATCTCTTCACAGATGTAAACATCCCTGACATATAATGCCATTCCCCTCCTTTCCTGTTTGTCTTATTTTTCTTTAAAAGGTTATACCCCTACATTCCAGTCATGAGTCTCATCCCACTAGGTTTCAGTGATGCCTATTATATCATATTTGATTTGCTGTGCTAGGTGTTCAAGTTCATTTTGTTTATTTCCCATGCTCTGTGCATTAGCGTAGAGATATCTAAGATCATGGGACATTCCCCTTGCTGCCTATGTAAAGTTTTTCCCTTTCCACTGTTGGGTCCTTACTTTATTTGCCTTGTTCTCTCTAGAATTGTTTGGCTATTATCTCCAGCCCTTGATGAACTCCTATCCTCCCACTTATAACTCATTTTAAAGGCCTCTTGGTCAAATTTTTGAGACTGTTGGCAAAAATGTTTCTGCCAACTGGTATGAGATGTAACCCATCCCTTATCAGAAGTCCCTCCTCCTGAAAGCGCAAGAATCCAATTCTTTCTTAATATGGAATGACCTGCAGGAGATCTGTCATATTACATCTTTGGAGGCCTTTAAAAAGGCGATAAAGACAGATCTCTTCTTGTGGGCATTCCTAGGCTGACCTCCTTGTAATTGAGCTCTCTTATTGCCTAGCTACTGTTGTCTACTTGATCCCACAGCTAATGATGGATTGTAGTGGGCATTTTTACTGGGAATTGTTATTTTAGTGCTGTTGTAGGGTGGATGGGAGATGGGGAATCATAATTTTTATATTTGTTCTGTTTTAATATGTCAATATGCTTGATTTTTATTGCTTTTAACTGTTTTTACCCGCCTCGATCCAATATAGGGAGAGGCGGGATACTACTACTACTACTACTAATAATTTCTTGGTGGCACCATCTGTGAAGCCAGTCATTCACATCTGCTATTTTCCACTACTTTCCTGGACCTTGCCCTTAAATTGGAAGAAGAGATGAGATTACAACCTGTGCATCCAGATCTTTCATCTTCCTACCCAGAGCCTAATAATCCCTTCTGATATTATGAAGGCTGGGCCTTGCAGTATCATTGGTTCCCACGTGGATCAAAAGGTAGGAGTAATGGTCAGTAGGCTTGACAAGTCTTGTCAGCCGCACTGCTACATTACTGATTTTTGCCTCAGGGAGACAACACACTTCCCTCGTCATCTTGCCAGGTGTCTCCCACAACCACTACATGCTTCCTGCCTGTGCTGATTCTAATACCTGCACCTTCCCTAAAGATTGGCCCTGCTGCTCTCCCTCATCATCCCTGATAAGGGACAGAGCTTCACATTGGTTCTGTAGCTGTATGCTCGCAGAACAATCCATAGTTTTTCTGTTTTGGCCAGAACTAGCTGGGATCCTATCTTTCTTCTACTTAATTTGTCACCACCACCCATTGATTCGAATCCTCCCTCTTTAGCAACACCACGGGACATTGCTGGGATTCTACTGGCACTTTCTTTGCCAACCCTAGGGAAGAGCTAGGCTGGACTAAGGCATGTGAAAAAGAAGTGTGAGAGCAACAGAATAATTTTAAAGGAAAGGGCTTTATTCTAAGTAAGAAAATTCTGTATCAAAAGAATGTCTTTTACATGTAGGACATCTTTGTTCAGGTCCAGCTTAGAAATTACAAATTACCAACAGATTTAATCACTTCAGCCAAATCAGGAGAAAGAACGGAAATACAGTGGTCCCCCGGTTTATGAATCCCCCGGGGAACGAAATCCCCGGGATCCGAAACCGGCGGGACCGCTAAAATTCCCCCGGGATCCAAAGGATCCCCCAGGATAAAAACAAAAACAAAAAACAAACGCGCGGCCCCTTTAAATCAGCCGCGTGGTCCATTGGAAATAGCGGTCCCCCGGGAAACGAATACTTCCGGGTTACGAAAGGTAATCCGGAATGGATTACCTTCGTAACCCGGGGGACCACTGTAAAAACCTTGACGTGACTGCTAATACACTCTCCTAATTTTATTTACAGATCAGATGGGATTTGTAGTCCTTGATGTTTAGGGAGTAGTTGAGAGTCTGGAATACTTTATCCAGCCTCGACCAGTAACTTAGAGGGACAGGAGCATCCATCCCCCAATTCTCCTTTAGGGAATTAGAGCTCACCTCATCATCTTATGAGAGCCAGACACTAGTTTATTTATAGCCTCTGCTTAGAAGCATCTTGAAGGTTCGTGCTTTTGCCCAACTGCCCATCTCATTGGCAATTGCTATCTTGTCACCTGTGATGCTGAACCTCATTAAAATGTAACTGTCCCTCCTCTGACAGTTAGCCCTTTGTTATCTGAGGGCTCTCATTTATCATAGCCCCTTATACTGTCCCTACCAGTCTTCCCAAGAATGGCACGTATAAAGTCCATATTTAGGATTTTTCCAGGGAAGAGACAAAATGTTGTGAAGGGCAAGAGTTATATGTTTCTTACCACCAGAATATTGATAGCAGTTTTTTGTTTATGCATTGTACTTTAAAGGTCTGCTGGTGGTATAGAACAAAATAGTGAGATTACATACCTAAGTCTCTTTGGAAAAAAATAACCATTCTCTATTACTACTGATTCTTTTTTATTTTGTAGATATCACACTAAAGCAGCACTTGCTCAGTCATACAAGATGCATCTGTCAGATTCATATTCTCAGAACAGCTAGTTGTCATTGATCTAAAATTGTTGTGAGAATGCAGATCCATTTTTTCTGTATTGCCATGACTATGTGCTAGCTGAACTGGAGTAGCTACTCTTTCCTTTGAGGTGATAATTCTGAAATGAGAGAAAGCCATGGCTTCTCCATATAGCTATCTCTTTAACCTGAAAAAGAACTTGGCTGATCTCTCCCTGTATTGTGAATTTTATGTTCTCTTTAAAACATTATCAACCCTACAGAAAATGAAGAAGTGTGGTTGATCTTAACAGAGTGATCTCTCCTTTCACATCTCACCATATGTGTGTGTATTGTTTTACATGCAGGTGTGGGGTTCAATGTATACATATGCCACTTACAATCATATTGTATGTTAAAGATTTTATACTGTAGCCATTATATAATGGTAAATAGGGATGGACTATTGTCTGAAGCAGGGATACTCAAGTATGTAAGTACTCCTGTTTAGCATAAACTAATCCATTTCCAGACAGGCATATTTCTTCTCTCAAACAAACCCTTCCTTAAAATTGACACTCACCCTCTTTTGTACTCCCTTTTCCAGGTAAAGTGTTCTTATTTTGGAGAAGGGTAGTGGATGATCAGAAAATATTAATGGGAAAATAACTTAATTGTGCTATTACCAAAAGGTATTATAAGGTATTGTAAAAATTAATGCTTACATCACTGTCTCAGCCTCACTGGAAGGCAGTGACAAACTCCTGCTGAACAAATCTTGCCAAGAAACCCCATTATGTTTAGGGTTGTCAGAAACAACTTGAAGGGAGACAGCAGCAGCAGCAGCAGCAGCAGCAGCAAGCATCTAATTGCTAGTGTCAGCTAGAATAGACTCATTGAATCAATAGGATTTACTTAAAGATTTACTTGTCATTCAGCAGTGGATTCAATAGCTCGTCTCTAGTTGGGACTAGCAACTGAATTTAGGCCTATGCCAACATTGAAAATTTGTTGGTTAGCCAGATGTTGGACTAGAAACCCTGTTAGGCCTAACCAGCATAACTAATGGTGAGAAATGCTGGAAACTGCAGTTCAGCAGCATCTAGAGGTTTGCATGATTGCCTCTGGCTGAAGGCTACAGTCATGTACACATTTACATGGGAGTAAGTTATGTTGATGTCATTGGATTTTACTTCTCAGTATCCATTACTGATGCGTATTTATCTAGGAGTAAGCGTGACTTGTGAGTAAACTTGCTTAGAACTGTAGTATACATTAAAGCTCCAGGGCTACCATCCTACATCTGTTTAAATGAGAGTCAGTCCCATTGAATTCAGTGGGACCTGTATCTTAGTAGACATTTATAGACATATATGCACTTTGTTTTTTGCTTTCTGTTTATGTAATTTTAATAATCTGAATCCTTTAGGATACTATTAACTCAGTGTTGTTGTTATATTGCTAATGCTTAATTCACCACTGTATAATATGCATTATGTATCTCCTCAATGTTTCTTAATGTTTCTGTACTGCTAGGGTTACTTGCTTGATTGTCAAATTTTTCATTACACAAAAGGATTGTTTTCATGTACACTGTTGTTAAATCATATGTATTCTGAAGCAAAGAAAATAATTCAGTTTCTTCCCCTCCCCCTTTTTATCTAGTTTGTAGAACTTCTGCTGGTTATAGTTAGAGCACATGAGAGTACGAAGGATGGTAGAGAACATGACAAGCATCTTTGAAATAGGTAACATATCAGAAGAAAAGTAAAGAAAGCAATTGATATGTACTTTTACATTTATGCTTCAGATATATCAAAATACTGAGAATTGTCTTAGTTTTAAAGGATGGATATAAATGTTCCCTGAAATCAAAACTGTGTACTGGTAAGAAAGTGAAATAATGTTTATGCACATATAATTGTTATAAACAAATAACTGGGAATTTGTTGGTATTACAACTGTGGATAAAATCCTACAATGTATATGTAGACTTCCACTTTTGCAATCAGATCTTTTCCTCCCCCAGCTCTCCTTCAAAATCAGCTTAGGTAAGAGCAGGAAATCCATTTTTCTGTCAGATGCTGTGCTTTTGATCAATGGACACCATTACTTACAACCTTTAAATATTTAGTACTTCAGAACATTTGGAAGTAAATTTATTTTAGAGCACTGAACTTCACACAGTTCATTTTAATATTCTGAGTTTATCAATGTCATGATACATCCAAATGCATCCTTATCTGGGGTTGTGAGACACTCAACATTTTCATAGTCCAAAGACTGAATAACCCAGTATTTGATTCCTTGATTCCTATCCCCCTGTTTTTCATAGAGCCAATGGCACCAAAGAACCTCCATAAAACATGTTCAGAATTACAAATTACAAATATCTCAAAATACAAGAAAAATACTAGAAAACTAAGATAAATAAAAGTAAACTAATTGTACAAACAAGCAACAAACAAGTAAAGCACTTGGGTTACAAAAAGGAAAGCATGTACAGTACAAATAAATGTTTTAAATCTGTCCCCTGCGTATGTTTCGAGTGCAGGGAGACAAGCATCTTTCTCTTGGAAAGAGACTCCACAGTTGAGCTGTGAGAGGCAATGACTAAGAAGCCCTGGCATGTAAAATAGCCAATGGGCTATATTACTTCAGGTTACCATACACCAAAGTCTCTCTGATTTTAAATCTCAGGTAGGTCATAGGACCAAAGGCAGCTGAACAGGACACAAGGTGGGTCCTGAGTCAGTACATGTATCCTATGTTATAAAGAACTTTATAGACTAGTGCCACCACCTTGAATTGGCCTAGGGGCTTATTGGCAGTTGGCACAGAGTTGTCAAAAGAGGTTTAATATGCTTGCCTATTGTTCTGTATGAGATGCATATTCTGGACTTTCTTCAATGTAAGCACCACATAGAGCATTTGGTAATACCTAGCTCTGCTAATATTGGAAAGCTACTAGAAGACCAATTACTGCACCCAATTTATGCCAGTCCAGGGACATCTATACTTTGCAAATTGGCCTTAATTGGCTGTGAACATGCCTTGTTGTCAAGGCCATCCGGCCCTGCAGTGACAGTTTTCAATCAAGGAGTATTTCCATGCTGCATACCTACTGTGTTGAGGGAGCATAGCTACCCCATGCAAAATTGACATAATTTCAGGGCCCTGGAACTGCCTGTCTGCAGAGCCTCCATAAAGGATTTTGAGAAATTGGAGCGTGTCCAAAGGAGGGCAACTAAAATGATGAAGGGTCTGGAATCCATGCCCTATGAGGAACAACTTAGGGAGCTGGGGATGTTTAGCCTGGAGAAGAGAAGGTGATATGATAGCTTTGTTTAAATATTTGAAGAGATGTCATATTGAGGAGGGGGCAAGCTTGTTTTCTGCTGCTCCAGAGAATAGGATGCAGAACAATGGATGCAAACTGCAGGAAAGAGATTCCACCTCAACATTAGGAGGAACTTCCTGACAGTAAAGGCTGTTCGACAGTGGAACACACTCCCTCAGAGCGTGGTGGAGTCTCCTTCCTCAGAGGTCTTTAAACAATGGCTGGAGGGCCATCTGTCGGGGATTCTCTGAGAGTTCCTGCATGGCAGGAGGTTGGACTGGTTGGCCCTTGTGGGCTCTTCCAACTCTATGATTCTATGAATCTATGAATGTTTAACTTCAGCCTATTAGCTCTTATCTTGTCCACCACTGCTCTCCATGAATCATATAATGTGCACACTGATCACACCATGTTCCAAATATCTGGGTGGCCCAGAATGTAAATGAACTAACAGCCGTATGTATATGACATTTAACTCATGTGATAGTAGTATAATATGCAGGTTGTTCCTGTTCCATGAGATCCCATCACACACTACCTTACAAGAGCTTTCAAAAGCAGTTAGTAATGTGGTTATTTCTTACATTAGTTCTAACACTGTGGTGGTAGATACTATGGGAGTAATATTTTCCAGTCATCCTATGTGGTTTCTAGAAATAGATGCTATGTAACTTGATTTAGAATTACAAATGGGATTAAGGGTATTCTAGAATATGTCAGACTAATATGTTAGGAAGTGTTTGAGTCTGAAGGAACCTGCTTAATATGTAGCTTTTCCCTAGTGTTTTGAGGTTAAATAAAGAAACTAGTGTTTCATTAGTCATTGGCTGTCTCTACATTACAGAAATAATCCAATTTGTCACCACTTTAACTTCCATGACTCAGTGCTATGGAATTCTGTGAACTGTAGTTTTGTGAGACATTAGCCGTTTCTGTCAGAGAGCTCTTGGTGCCACAACAAACTACAATTCCCAGTGTTCCATAGCATTGAGCCTTGGCAGTTAATGTGGTGTCAAACAGATTTTTTTTTTGCAGTCTGGATACAGCCCTTGTTATTGCATTCTGGCATAGCATTTACAGTATATATTTTGATAAACATAGAGATTTATCTTTAAAATGTTTGGTAGTCATAGAAACAACTGTTCTAGTGGAAAACTTAGATAATTAAAGATAAACTATTACTAATCTAAATCTAGGAACTGTTAAGATAAGCTTGTTGCATGCTTAGTGCTTCGTGAGATAACACTGGCCTCAAACAGATGGCCCAAAAGGGTCGTATTCAGGACGTACATCATGTGCTGCATTGGTGGCAGGGCATGCATGTGGTGCACGTCCCAAATACGACCAGAAGCAGCCCTGATCATGGCTTTTTCTCTAAAGAGCTGGCCCAAACTGGCCCAAAAAGGACCTGGAAATCCACTACTTTTCAGGCTGGTTGGGGACCACAGCGGTGGCCTGAATCGGGGCCAGGCGCATGCAGTTGCCATGGCCCTGTGAAAGGGCCCTGCTTGGTCCCACGGCAGCCCTTTTGTGCTGTATGTTTCACCGCATTATTAGTTACAGATGGAGTATTGTGTTTATCTTGTGCAAGTAAGTGTGGGCACATTGCAACATCAATTGAATTAGGCATACTTTCTTCCAGTAAAAAAAAGGGACAATAAAAACAAACATTCCATGAACCTCTTTGCATGGTTAAGATTTGCAGTGTTTCTGGGTTGAGTTTTATGGCATACAAGTAAAAGTCTCCTAATGCCCACCCAGTAGGAAACAGTATGCAGTGCAGTCTTCTACACATCCAGTCAAAATTAAGCTGCATTAAGTTTAGTGAAATTTGCTCCCAACTACATGTGTAAGGGATTACATCTCTAAAGACATGTACAAGTTAATAGAAGTTAGATATTTAATTTTGGCTGGATCCTGTCTAAAGTTTGTGCTACCAAAAATATGAAGCTCCTCGGTTCTACTTTAATTGGAACCGAAACGAAGTCTTATAGACACGAGTCCCTGTAATATAGTTGGACTATAGTGCCATCTAATGGCAATGTTATGTAAGATCACATATTTTCTATATTATCCATGTGAATAATATACTGTACATAAGAATGTTCTTGCTATATGGCCAACACAGCTACCCCTAGATTTTTTTGGATTTCAAGATATCACATTTTAGCTATCACAGGGGAATTTTAAAGAGAGAGCCAGTGCACTGGCAACTTGCCATCTGAGGCTTCTGCCTCCAACAAAGGTAAAGCAATTTTTTTCTAATATTGGCACTGATGGGCATGCTTTACCATCTAAAGTTTTCCTGATGCAAAACTTGAAGACTTCTTGAGAAATTCCGTGTTCTCTACCTATATCGGAGCCTGTGGCTTCACAAAGAAAGGAGACATGCTGGATTCCAAGGAAAAGTCTTCCTTGAATTGCAAATGGACACTAAATTTCTTTGACTTTGAAAATCTACCAGTGACCACATGGCTAAAGGGGGAGGTGCCAGCCTGCAGATGGCTCTCCCTACCATTTGAACTAAGACCAGAAACAGAAAATGCAGGCCTATGATTAACATCTTCAATTTTTTCTCCTGTTTGCCTGATGAAGAAGCCAGTGTGACTTCAAAAGCTTGCAGTGCATAATTGTGCATTTTGGTTGGTTCAAAAAAGGTATCATTGTTTGGATGTTGTAGAATGTTCTTGACATTTATATATAAGATATTTTAATGAATTTTTTGTCTATTTCACTAGTTTCTCTATTTTGAATAAGGATAGCAGTGGCAAATTCTCTAAGACTGCATATAGGGATCCAATCTAGTGTAATTTTTAGAATTCTCCAGGAAGTTGTTTGATAAGTCTCACATGCTGTCTCAGAACAACTAATTTCCTTTGTCCTTCTGTTTGTCACACTATAAGGCTGCTGGCAGGGACCTATTTTTAAATATTTGTACAATGCTTAATATTAGGGATGTGGTGGCTAAAATATTCTGTGTTTTAAAACATGTAGAGTTAGGGCCAGATGACTCATGAGCAGGCTAGTGAAATGGCAGGAATCTCCAAATCCGTATATAAGCAAGTCAGCACACCTGATAACCAAGGCCCTGACACACTACAAAAATACTGTGGTATGATTCCACTGTGTCATCATTCCATTTTAAGGAATGCTGGAATTTTTAGCTCAGTGGGGCACTAGCACTCTCCAGCTGTGGATTCTAAATGCCCCCCCTATACTGCCAATCCCAGGATTCCATAAGAAAGAACTGTGGCAGTTGATATAGAAACATAGCACTATATGTATTGTGGAAGGGCTCAAAGATACCAGGATATGAAGAGTTCCCCTGTTTCTTCTCCTTATAAGCCCTATCACATCACATCAGCCCATACATCTAATTACATCCTTAAGGAGAAGTGAAAATGAAGTGCTTGAAGAAATGAAGGGTTAAAAGTAAGAATACTTTGTGGATTGTGAAGGGCCGGCTGGGAGGGAAGTTATTATCTGATGCTTGAATTGATTCAGGAAATTATAGCCCCCCCCCCCCCCACGTACACACACTATTAGTTTGTTTCCAATCTGGATCAATTGATAGGAAGCTCATCTGTCTGATGTACAATGGTATTTCTCTGTTTACAGGCATGAAGTAATAGTAGCCCCAGGAACATACCTTTCTCTCATCTACCTGACACTTGCTGACTGCTTTCTTGTGCCACAGTTTCAGTGCTAAGATGGTGGGAACAACATCTGGGATAACATTAAGGCAGATAATGGTTCTTACTCTGTTGTAAAAGATAATGGGCTAATTAAGCTAAGAAAGCAAATTGAGAGCTACATGTAGAGACAACATAATGACTATCTGTCCAGTCTTGACAAGTATCCAAGTGAGAGGAGACAGTGGGATAGCAAGTGCTGGTAAGAATTGTGTAGACACAGATAGCAGGTTTTAAAGAACAACAACAACAACAACAAAATGGATGCATGGATAAATAGAGCAAATAGCCAACTGATGAGTATTTTTAGAAGCACTTTCACAAGTTACACTTCCTAGTGTACCTATTTTAAACTTTTGAAGATATATTCTTGTATAATAAATGCTGTCTATATATTGAATAACCATGTCTGTTTTTCTTCAGTTTAGCATTATAAGAGTACTAAAATCTTTCACATTATGTTGATCTTTTAAATGTTATATTCATTGCACATATGATAGGTTTCAGATCAAGTCTATACTGTACAGTCATTTATTTTGTAAATAAGGCAGATACGATTGCACTGACATCATTAATAATTAAGCTATCATTGGCATGCAGTCAGATAAATATATGATTGCATACACCACTGGGCAGCTGAACTGTGAACACTTTAAGCAGAGAAGAAAAGGTTTGAAACATTTCTTGCTATTGTAGGTAACCATTTTGACTTAATGTTGTTAATAATTCTACTCTGTATATGGACAGTATTTTGGTATAGCTGAATTACTTTGTGGGAAAGGATAAGAAAATATATAAAATAAATAATTATTTTCTAATGTAGAAAGATACTCTAAAACTACTCTAAAAGGTTATGCCTATTATTAATTTTGTAAAATACAATTTTAAACATAGTGAAATATATATTCTTGAAAACTATTTTTTGTTAGTATAGATTTTGTCTGTTGGACTCATAGTGTTGGTGTGATTGGATATTTTGTCTGTTGAACTCATAGTGTTGGTGTGATTGGATGATAATTTTGATGCCCTTCTTTAACCCATTATTCTGTGATGACACGAAAATGTGCATTGGATTACTTAATCCTTATTAGAATATATGCCATTTAGCAGTGTCTACTCAGAGTGCTGAGTAAAAGTATTTGAGTTTAATAAATTGTTTTCCAGGAAGGTGTAGCCATTATGAAATGTGTTTTACATTTGTTTTAAAACTTCTCAGTAAATAGTGTTCTCTCTGGTCATTAATAGGGTCATAACTTCAAAGATATTTTGAACTGAATGCATCTTCTGTATATCTATGATGTATTCTTTATATTTAACTTGATTGGTGGTTACACTTAGTTTCTGATAATTAACTAATGTTGGTTAGCACTTGCTTCATGAAAAGTTAAATGCTTAACCTTAAACAGATGAGTGAATACAGTTCCACCTAATACACAGTACGTGATGTGTCTCCTAATTGGATAACAGAAATGGGGCTCAGTGCTATTTTTCTGTGAGTTACAGGTTTATCAAAGGTATCAGAGTAAACCCATGACTTCTTCAGGCTGCCTATACCCCTAAACATGGGTTTGTGAATTCAAATTGATACAAGACAGATAATTTCAAAAGACTTGCGCTTGGTGTTAAAGTAGATGAATTATTAAATAGTCTAGCTGAAGCTAATGTTTCATCCTTTACTAAGGTATTAATTGCCTCACAAAATGTCCTTAGGTATAGCACTTCTGTGAAGGACAGTACAGATAGTATAACATTTGTTTTCAAACCTTAAGTGGAGCTTGTTTGTTCGTTAGCTTAGAATTTAGCTTAGTGTTTTATAGGATAATAACAATGTTGATTATAGATTCATGGTTGCAATAGAACACTTTTATATACCAAGTACAAGGGCTGTCTACCATTTAAACTATATTGAATTAATTAATTACCTGTCCTTTAAACATGAATTAATTAAAATAAATATTTGATGTTGCATCTTGATTCCAATAGTTACAGATATGCTCATTTTGCTTCCTTATTGCGCTACTTCATGCTCTGTCTTTTTACAACATGGTGTGAGTACAGTTGTTCTGCAGTGTTTCAGTTCTGCCAACTGTTTTTATAAGCTGAAGGTTAGTCTACACTGGCATTGTAGACTAATAAAGGTCTGGAACAGATGGGCCAAATACATCTGCTTCAGGGTGTCATTGACACACGGTGTTTAGACACTACATGTTGTGGTGATGTCTTGAACCAGAAGCCAGGTGGCCACCCAGATGGGGGCGGTTTCAAGGCACTCTGGCAGCATGGCCTTTATATAACACATGCTGCCATAGCAGCTTGAAGCTGCTATGGGACCGCAGTGGGATGACAAAAGCCGCCTTTTTGCTGGCTATTTTCCCCTCCTTTTTCGGCTGGTTTGAAGGCAGACTGGTGCTGCAGTGTGTGGTTGCTTGGCCCCAATCTATCTTCGGAAGGGGCAGCTTCAAGCCGCCCCTTCAGGGCTGTCTTTTTTGACACAAAGTGAGTGAGGAGAAAAAAATACTGATGAATAAAAGCATGAATTCCCATGTAAAGAAAGTCATTTAACAGCAAATTGTGGTCAAAACAAAACAAAAGACAGTGAAGTGGACCATGATGCTGGTGAAAGTCAGGGGCGAAACAGACGGCTTTCATTGGAGTGGCAGTAAACAGACATGTGGCTCCAATCCAGCCAGCTTCCACCCCAAATAGGAATGGAAAAGATCTGCTCCTATTTGGGGAGGAAAAAAACCACCTATTTGCCTCTGGAGCTGGCTTTTCTCTGGCTCTGGGCCATGTGGCATCTAAATGCCATGCCCCCAAGCTGGATAGAAGCCGGCCAACGTGTAATTGTTGGTGCAGCTTTTATCCAGCTTGGGGGCGTGGCACATCTAAACACCATGCCCCAAGCCAGCAAGAAGCTGGCTTTACCAGGCCAGGTGTTTTAGCCCTCAGTCTGGACTGCCTCATGCTCAGTCTTCCTACTGGCTTCTTTTGGACCGTGCTATATCAGAGGTGGGACTACTGGAGATGGAATGTCACACTAAAATTTTCAGATACTCATATAATTTTTGGAGTGCAAACTGTGAAATTCCAGATTAGAGGGCAACCAGTTCTTTCTTGAGTTCATTACCAGCCAGGACTCAGGCTCAACTCAGGCTTGCATCCTTCCAAGGTCGCTAAAATGAGTACCCAGCTTATTTGAGCAATTAGCTAACAGTTATAAACCGCTTAGAGACTGCTTAGGTGGTATGAAGCAGTATATAAATGAAGCTGCTATTGCTATGTATAGTATAAACGCCATATTCCTGGAGCAGCCGGAAGCCACCTCTGTCTGTCTGTCTGTTTCAGGCCTATGTTATGTCTATGTATTTCCAAATAAGGTTGAGGCCGAGTGTGATTAATAACCTGATTTTTATAAACAGTTCATGTTTTCTATTCTTGTCATTCTTTCTGTTTCTTCTAGTATCTCCTGAGGCAGTTGGATTTCTGTCAGCAGTTGGGCTGTTTATTATCGTGTTGTTGATTCTTTTTCTGTATATTAACAAGAAGATGTGTTTTGAAAACATTGGAGGCTTACCAGACCTCAATTCACGATACAGTGCCAGAAAAAATACACAGGAAAAGCTTTGTAAGTATCAAAATATTTCTAAAGTTCAGATTTTTTAATGGTAAAGTTATCTATCTTTCTTGGAACTATATAATTGTGAGGATTTATTTATTAGTTTAACTGTTGCAATTTTATATGGTGGAAAAAATTAATAGGTTTCTTTTTCCAAAATACAATTAAAATGAATAAATATATGGAAGTTATCAAACAAATATGTAGCATTACACTGGAGAAACAGAACAATTACATTTTGTTGTTATAAGGGACAACATGTTACTGAATCTTTGGAATGCTGAGATGACCTCTTTTATTTAATATGAATGCGGTCTACAGAACATACAGTAATCTTAACTGAACCAGCTTGCACTCCATGCCTGCGGTCTAAGACAGATCTGTCTGTCATTAAACCCATTCATTTTAGGGAGATTGTATACTTATTTCTTTGGAGATTGTTGCCCATACCTATAAAATTTTGTGGTTAATAGAACATGAAGAATGAAGTCTATGCTATAGTGTCTCAATAGCAGAGATAATACTGGATGATGCCATGTAATTGTTTTGTAGCAACAATTTATTTACAATATATTATTTGAATATGTTTACACTTTTTCTTTACAGGTATAGAATAAAATCCACCACTTTTCTTGTAATATTTCAAATGTCTGCTTGTGTTAAAATTAGTTGATAAGATTAATATGATATTGGAAAGAACACAGAAAATAAATAATTCTGACCTTCTGTAGAAAAACATTTGTTCCTCTTTGTTATGTTTTAAGAGAAAACATTCAAGAAAGATTAACTTGTAGTGACCTCGGGTTAAATGGTAGGACTTAATACAGTAACACCAAGTAATTAAAAGTGAGTGTGGTTACTGACAAATTAAAGAAGTTTTAAACTGTTTTGTTAACAAACACTTAAAATATGGCATTTTTCAAGAATTTCCAACAACATTTTCAACAAAATGTGAACCTTCCTTCTGTGTCTTCCCTGGTTGACACGCTGAGTAGTGCTGTTGATGATCTAACTAGTGCTGTTGGTGATGTCAGTTATACTGTAGCTGACTCAGTTACAGAGCAGGTAACAAGCATGATCAACAGCCTTCGTACAGATGATACTGCTACAATGCAGGGTGATCAGTTTGTTGAAGTTAAAGAAAACAATGCACCATTAAATTATGACACCGAAAAGCATATCAGAGAAAAATCTTGTAGTTCTGAGGAAAAACACACAGAGATTGATTCTTTAAAACAAAATACAAATGTTAGCAGAAAAACTCATAACAAACACAAAAACCAAGGTGATATAAATGTTGTTGAATCTAATAAACCTCTTAGTAATGTAGATGTTTGCAAGGAAATTAATAATTCAGCAAAATGCAATAAACAAAGAGGAAGTAACTCTTTAGAAAAAGTTGCCTTTTCAAAAGATATTAGTCAAAATCGCAATTCAAACAGACAAGAGAAATCCCTCATTAAAGACACAAGTAAAGAGTCATGCGAAGTATTAGAACCGTCTGAGGATCAGTTCCATGTAAAAGTAAAAAAAGATTCACGAGGAGCAGATTCCAAGAACACCAAAGAAGTGCATGCTGTTGCATCCAGGAATGTGGAAGGGAATGAAAAGCGCACATCAAAATTATCAGAGTCGAAACCTAAAAAAGTACATGATGTCCATGAAGTAAAAGGAAAGAAATGCAAAACACTTTATGATGGCCACAGACAGTCTGTAACAAAGCAGGAAGAAAATGTGTCCTCTGCTCTGTCAAAAAAGAGTGCAAAGGAAAAGACTAAGGAATGTTTTTCAAAAGAAGTGGGTAGTAAGACAACACCAGAAAAAGGTGAGGTGTCTTTGTCTTACATATACTTTATCCATTTGGCCTTTCCTGGATCTTTTACTACTTACTCCTTTGCCTAGCTTTTTTATAGAGTTCATTCATAATGATCTATAAAACAATCATTTGAGTGGAGACTCTTTCTGATTCTGTATTATTTTCTAAGGAGAAGGCAGTTTGTACAAGAGATCTTTCTCTTGCTTCTTCCACTTTATAGCCCCCATTATCCCCTCAAAATCAGCCCAGTAAGTTGTGTGTCATTCCTAATAGTCACTGCGTCATACAGGACTACAGTGTAAGTGGGAAATAGAATGGACAAGTGGTGTACAAAGATTCACTTGATTACAGGGAGTTTCTTGCTAAACATGAACAGATCTCAACTTTTCAGAATGTCCATATGTGTTTGCAGAGTATTTTCAGCAGAACATAAGGGGATAAAAGAGGGAGAAAGGAAAGACAAAAATCAGGTGCCCAAGCTGCCTTCTGCTCACATAGTCATTAGGTCCAATGTTCTGAAATATGCTTCAATTAATGTTATTTATACTCCTTGAAATTAATTAAAATATGTTCTCTTCTTATTGATGCTATCAACAGCTGTAAATTGTTCTTTTTCCTTTCCCCCTTCTATTTTCTTGGATTTTGCTGGATTTTTGTCTGGATTACATTACATTGTTTGTTTTTGTTTTCTATACATTATTCTTGAATTCCAGATATTTGTATACATTTGTTTACTATATTAGTGGATTAGAATATAAACTGTAAAACAGATGTATTACAAGAAACAGTATCTAAAAGCCTAGCCTGTTTTGAGCTGCAGCTGCCTCTCATAAGATCATAAATTGCCCTGAAAACACATTATCTGGAAATTAGTACAAGCGTGTAAAATAATAAAACAGGATATGCAACACCTTTAATAACTGAAGGATACTAAACATAATTTATAATCAGTGTAGTCATAGATGAATTTAACCCAGACTTTGCAGACAATGAAATCAATGTTGACATAAATGTATCAGTGCAACATCTAGAGCAATATAAATTACTGATTAAAACCTTTTATTAATTGCAAAAGTGTCTATCAATTTGTTCACATTACTTGGTATGGAGGGAAGCACCTTCCTGTCTCAGTAGACCAGAACAAAATCCCCATGCCCATGTTCCCTTAAAAACTGGAGTGCATTCACACAGGGCAATTATAGCATGATTATTCTACTTTAACTGCAATGATTCCATCCTATAGAATAACGGGTTTTGCAATTTAGGGAGGGGCTTTAGAATTCTTAACCAAAACACTCTAGTGCCTCACCAGGCTACAAACCTCAGGATTCTAAAGGATGGATAATTTCCTTACTAGAAGTTTTGTAATGTTTCCAGGAAGAGAAACAATACAAATATTTTTATGATAGCGTACTTATTTGAAGTTTGAGCTATTGCCTAACTTTGTTAAAGTGTGGGCTATAGTCTGTTTGGAAAAAAAACATTAACAGTTAAGTGTTTAACCAATATAATTTTAGCATTCTTCTTTATGTTGTTATCATCATTTATGTTATTATCATCATCTATTATCAATTTTTATTTCCTCCCATGAAATAGATAATTCATACCTAAATAAAGATCAGCGTGGTTCATCATCTGAAAGTGAAGATGAGGCACTGGGTAAATACCATGAAGCCTTGTCCAGAACACACAGTTCCAGACCACCAGCAGCTGATAGCAGACAGCAAAAAAACTATGTTTGGGAAACCAGACAAAAATATAGCCCTTTGTCTGCAGAGTATGATGGGTACAGTAGTGAAGCCTCAATAGATGAAGGTATGTCATTTACTTTTTACTTCCTCTTCTTGCATGTGTATCAAAAAACAGTCTAGATAAAGATGTTGTAATTCAAAAGATGTAATTTCAAAATGTATAACCAGGAGTTTGGCTTTGAAGCAATTAGGAATTTATGCAGGATATATTAGATTTCTTAGAACATGCATAATGTTTAAGATTCATTGGGCTTAGAGGATTTCCCTTCAGGGTAGAAGGTATAAAATTGTAGTGTTATTTATCTGTAATTTTCTGACATATTAAATCTTATAGTCCAGAAGATATAAGATTCCACTTAATTGTGAAAGAAATTAATTTATGAGAGAACAATTGCAGTAGCATGAGAATCAACATGCTACAACTTGTGGTGTTCAGTTCAATGCTATATGATTTTTCTTATTCCCAGTTGTTAGTGGAAAATTACTGAAAATTAAGTCACTTGATATTGTAATATCTTTCCTTGCCAGGTCAGCGGGTCTTTAAAAATAACAACATCCTCTAATACAGTATGTCTGAAGCCAATCATTATAAATTTCTTTTACTGTGTAACATTTGTTGACAGTCATTGATACGATCTTTGGCACACAGTAGAGGCTGGTGCATTAGGGCAAATGGTGTATTACTCCCACATAGCCTACTCTTGCCTGCCTTCTTATTTACAACCAGGCCCTAGGCATTGGCTTTCAAGTTTCCTCCTAAAACAATCTCTTAGTCTTTGTGAAATTCAGCAAGTAAGTCCTTCCCCACAAAGACTTACAGAAACAGCATTTTTCCCTTAAAGGGATGAGAAGGTCGTTCTTTTTTTTTTTTCTGCCCATGACGAGATAATTGTAGATAATGGTGTGAAGAAAGGAAAGACTAACAGACCATGTCAGGTCAGGTCTGTAGATTCTTTTGCAATTAGTTGATCAGTGAGGGATTTAGAAGGGCAGTAGGATGAGTTAGTGTGCAGCTGCCTGGGATGTTGGGAAAGCAGAACTTGGAATGTTACTTCTAAAAAGTCCCCCCCCCCCCCACCCGGTTACTCATTACTACATCCGTAGGAAAGACACTGTATTTGGTACTCATGTTTTAAAAATATTTTCTTGTTATTTGTTGGAAAAATGCCATTCTAAAAGTAGTTTGTTTTGCTGGTACAAGTCAGGGGCAAGTACTGGGGCCAAAATTGTGGATTTTTTTATATGACCTGTGAAAAAATCAAGGGTAAAACTTAGGGGCAGGTGACAAAGGATCCAAAGGATGAAGCAAAGGAAAACAATGTCAAAGAACTTACAAAATTCTAACAGGGATAACTGTGCTCACCCTAAAGGCTGGATGGATGAGAGAACAGAAGGGGGTCACTGCTTGCAGGACAGTATATACTCTTGCCTTTCACCAGGGCATGGTTCCTTTTTTAAAATAAAAGTACCGTACTTACATTGAGCTGTGGATTCGGGGGTTTTGGGGGTCAATTTTTTGACTAAAATGTCTAGACGTATACATGAGTATGTACAGTAATAAAAATAACAACAGTAATTGAAATGTTGTTACATTATTGTTAACATATACTGTACTGTAGAACTTTACTAGCATTTGTGTGTCTGTTTTGTTTTTTTAACTGTTAAACAAAAACTTTGTGCTATGCAGGACTGCATGAGAATCTGTTGTCTGTTGCTGAGACCAATGTGATTTTACTTAGTGTCACAGTGCTCTCACCTGTACAGGAAGTATGGGAAACCTGTAGTTGCACTGTTTCCTTACTAAAATGATGTGGAATTTAACATTAGAAGTAGCAGCAGATACAATCTGGCACTGTTTTGGGTGATGCAGGCTCCTTGTTTAACAACTGAAAAATAAAACAGAACCCATTCTTCCCCTAGTCATCTCTTTCCCAAACATAAGAATAGGGTGCACTATCTGGTTCCACTGCACAATTTTAATTTTGGTTCTCAGCTGTGTATCTTTATAATTTAGGAACTTTTCTAGTTCTTTCATAGCTGCTCTCCCCATTCTTTATGATTTCTTGACTGCAATCTCCGCTCTGATCAATGTTTGATCCCTTGTATGAGAACTCTTTATTATTTCTGTTTCCTTATTGTCTAGGTTGAATTTGAAGAGTCAGTCATAGCCATTGCTATTTTTTGCTACTATAGTGGGCCCTTAGTATCCACTGAGGTTTGGTTCCAGGATCTGCAATGGATAACAAAATCAGTGGATGCTCAAGTCCCATTAAATACAATGGCATAATTAAATAACATCCTTTATGTAAAATGGCAAAATCAAGGTTTGCTTTTTGGAATTGATATATATTTTAAAATTTTCAAGCCATGGATGGTTGAATCTATGGACAGAGAATCTGTGGTTACAATGGGATGACTGTAGTATGGCGTCATTTTCATATCTTAAATGGTTGATGTTCCTTCTTCCAATTTTCATGCCTCCTTCCTGGGATTCTAATCTATGTATAATAGATTTAGCATAAAAGTTAAACAGGCATGGTGATAAAATGCAGCCTTGCCTTATTTTCTTGTCAGTTGGAAACCATTCTGTTTCTCTGGATTCTGTCCTCATGATGGTCCCATGTCCGGAGTTTATTAGGACGATCAAATCTTATGGCACACCCATTTCGTTAAGAGTGAGCCATACTCTCTGTGTTTATGTATTTGTGTGCATAATATACATGCATGTTTCTATGTGTGTATATAAACTTATCTTAATCTTCAGTTAAACAGCCTCTAAAATGATTACCACAGGCGTTGACCCTGCGAAAACAGTCCACCCTGCCATTTGTATAACTTAAAGTACCACAGAACTAGGAATATACAGATCATGACTTCCCAATATGGGTGCCTGCAGATGGAATTTCAGGGGGTGCGACAAAGAGTGGCTTGTGTTCTTGGGTGACAAGACATAACTCATCACTCATTTTTTTTCTGAATAAATTAGAATCTTAGTTGCTCAATTTAGATTTGCATTTTATGCACTGAGTTAAGAGATTTTTTAAAAAATTCAGTTTGTTCACCTGCAGTATTGTTATGTGGTCAATTTGTGGTTTAAAGTTAGAAATGAGCTTCTTCATCTTCAAATATGGTATTATTTTTGTAGAGGGTGCAAACATTAATCAAACATTTCCTAGATGTGTGGGGCATAGAAAAGGTTGGGAACCACTGATATAGATTGTATCCTGTACAAAGTCAAAATTGTCTACTAAATTGGTAGGGAAGCCTTTGTAAATAGGCACAGAGTTTATTCTCTTTATTTTGGGCTACTGACATGAATAAAATTTCATTGGCTACTGACAATGAATAAAAGCTATCATTGTGGTCTAATAAGCTATTCCAGGTTTGTGAATTTATTTTCAAAGCCAATTTGTACCCAAGGATGGTTTCTGGGAAATTAATCCTGGGATCCTGGTAAATAATTTCTTATATAGCTCAAGTTTACTTTTTGTTTTTTAAAATGTTGCTCAGTTTTATCTGTTTTTCAGGATGATTTTTGTGAGAAAGCAAAAGAAAAGCTTGAAGTGTGTGAATAGTTACCTCTCATGCTCTTTGTGTTACTTATTTTATGATTTGACCTGTTCTGACAGTGGTTTGAGAGTTGAACTGGGATTTTGGGAGACAAGAGTTCAAATTCCCGCTCTGCCATGGAAAATCACTGAGTGAGCTTGCGTAGGTTATACTTTCTCAACCTCAGAGGAAGGTAACCCTCCTCTGAAGAAATCTTGCCATGGAAGCTGTGTGATCAGTTCACCTTAGAGTCTCCGTAAGATGGGAATGACTTGAAGGCACTCAACACCTGTTATGACAATACATTTGCTCTCAATATGCACTAAAAATTGGCTTAGATTAGTGCCCAGCTGATGTGATCATTGTTATAGCAGGAAGGTGAACTTGTGAGAGCAGACTCCTTTTTCATGAAATCAAAAATTGGGTCTGTTTTTCCTAGGAATGAACATGAATCCATGTTTTTATCCTCTGATGTAACATAATAAAAGTAAACTATTTGTATGAACTGATAGCTAATGCAAGTGGAATCTGGTATTTTGTTTAGTTTTAATATTAGCACTTTCAACATACTGTCTTAAAACATTTAGAGCACACTTAGGCATATTTGTGAACTATTTCAAAATAAGATTGTTTTGAAATATAATATATTACAAATGAAATTTGCCTTAATGCAGGAATACATAAAGAAGAACATCCATGGTTACGTCTAATTCATGAAGGAGAGTTGTCTGCACATCCTAGAATTTTAATGGCAGAGAAAACAGAAACCAGCAAACCATAAAAAGCTAAAAAGCTCTACATGTCTGTTCAGAGCTGAACTTTTGAAATTTCTGTCTTATATTAAAAGTGAAGAGCATCAAGTGATATTTTAGACATTCAACACAAATTTTGTTGAAAATGTACTTTTGGGATTTAGAATAACTGACTTTGCAACTTTGTGTAACTCAAAACATATACAACAATAGTGAACTATTTTTCTTGTTTAGAAAATATTTGCTAAACAATTGTGTTAGATGAGAAACAAATAAAATACTCCCTTGAGTTTTTGAGGTTTCCACAGACAATGTATTTTTGGTTTCTGACAAATTGTTCAGATGCAAAAGTTTTCACATGTTAGTTTTTTAGGAGTTTTAATGAGAAAATCATACCTGAATATTATTTTCCAATTGCAGGGATCATGTCACTTTAATCATTTGCACAGGTTTACTTCTAGGAAAATCTGTTACTAGCTAAAGCTACAAAAATGCAAAAGTACTTTGCATTTGCAGAGACACCATAATGGTGCAGAGTATGTGGGCTGAGGAATGACTTTGGTGGCAAATTAATATTTAATATGTATAGAATTTACACCATTTTTCCTACAGGAGATAGGTGGCAACACTAAATTGGCATTAATACTCTTCTACTTTTTCTCATGGGAATAACAATGTTGGTTTCATCTAATAGCTATTAACTTCTAGTTCTTAAGTCTAATTCTGATAGCCTGGTTGTGATATTGCTTTCTGTCAGTGGTCCTAACCCTGACCTTACATATGTTTCTTGATGTCCTGGTGCTGGTAGTCATGGCCTAGAAGCTTGTCATATGGCAGTTCCTTTAATATTGGAAAAGAGTATCATTAAACATGGAGGCCCAAGGATGACCATTAATCCCCTTCATGGCCTTTTTAGAGTCTGAAAATGAGAGCTAAATTGGAGATACTTACTGTGTGTCTTTGGATTTACAATTAAGACACATCCACCTCATCTATCTGTTGTGACTAAATTGTACTGTCCCAGTATTCAAAAATAAAGAAACAGCTATTTTCTTTATCAAAATATGGTCTAGGATGGGACTCTTTAAATGACACTGTCCTCTAATTACACCACTTCTGATGGTGTAATAAGTATATACCTTCCACAAGGAGTGACATTTTCCTTTTCCTTTCTGACAACTTACTTTCCATGACACAACCATTCTCCACTTCTCATAAGCTTTTTGAATCTATGTGTCGGAGCAGACGGGCAGGTTACTGTGAGCCAAGCCTGTGGTATCCTCCCCTCATTCCAACCTGGGTCAGTCCCCGGGCCAGTGTGGAGATGGGAAGGCATTTACATGGTCATCCGCCAATGTGCCATGGAGCTGCCGCCACCCCATACTCCTTATCTTCCACCATGACCACATCTTCCTTCCAGTTTTTCATAGATTTTTGTGGGTTTTTCAGGCTATGTAGTCATGTTCTAGAAAAGTTTATTCCTACCAGGTTTTTTGCTCTGTACTAAGGCCCCTTTTGGCTGAGATCAGTCTGGGACTACTGGATCGGCATCAGGACTGGCCAGTCATAACCTGGGGTTATTGGCTATGTCATCTGAAAAGAATGATGTGAGGCTGGGGGAAACATGGGCTTTTGGGCCTGTATGTACAGGCCCTGAGAGGCCTCCTTTTGTAGCGCTCCTGCTTGTGGAAACTTCTACAGCTTAAGCTACCCCACACTCCTCTAGAATGGCTCCTGCTGATTTCCTCAGTTCCTTTTTTTCTGCTGCAGCAGCAGTGTTGGACGTTTGAGCACCAGCATCAAGGAATATTGTAAACTTTTACAGAGTCCAGGAAGAAAACTATGAAGTACTGTTTCAGTAACTCATTTCAGTTCAATTATTGTTGAGGCAAGCTAGCCCAGAACTACTTTCGACACTAATGGATAAAGACACAGCAAATTAGATGTAATGGTTAGGAAATCTTGGTCAATAGCAACACTGTCCTTGTGCATGGCAAATTACAGGTCATGTTTGGGACCTACCAATAGTTGTGGAGAAAGTAGCCCCATTATGGAATATCCATCAGAGGATGAAATACAAGTCATCCCTGTCTTTCAGACTCAGGTTCACAGATTAAAGAGTTCACAGACTCAGGTTCACAGCTTAAATACAGACAGATATGCAATTTACTGTAGCACCAATCTATTGTGGGGGTAAGTTTATTCAGATGATATGCATGGCTAAGATATTTTGGTCTTACATCAGGTGCTCAGATACCATCAAAGATTTACGAAGACTTAAAAACAGTGGCCCATTTTAGATTGGCAAAAAGAGGTGTGTTGAAGGCTGCATGAAAGCCCAGCCTTTAGATGAGAAAAAGGGAAAGTGTGCCATGAAAACACTATTTTGGCATTTTAAGGGAGAAGAAATGCTTTAAAAAGGAGCTGGCCCATTTTACATTGGCAAAAAGAGGTGTGTTGATGGCTGCATGAAAGCCCAGCCTTTAGATGAGAAAAAGGGAAAGTGTGCCATGAAAACACTATTCTGGAGTTTTAAGGGAGAAGAAGTGCCTTTAAAAAGTAGTTTGATTTCCCCACTACTTTTTCAAAAAGGGCGCAACATTGCTATTGCATCTAAAGGCTAAGGTGTAGTTGCACGGTTAAATGGGGCTCTGTCTCTTTAAAGCACCCATTTAAAGGTAGCGATACAAGTGCGGAGGGAGGGAAGGTGCCAAGACAAGAAGAGACCTTCAGAGCCCGGCCAGAGTGCGCCTGCACCTTCCTTCACCTCCTCCCTTTGGCTGAGAGAGTGTGACTTCTAGGGAGACAGCAGGGCACTGGAGGCGCTCAGCCAGGCCAGGGCAAGCTGGCAAGAGGAGGAGGAGAAGGGGAGGGACCTGGAGCACCTCTGCTGCCCTGCTTCCCTGCAAGTCACACTCTCTCAGCCGAAGGGGGGAGGAGAAGGCAGGCCCAGGCACACTCTGGCCAGGCTCCAGGGCTCTCTCCTGGCTGCCTTCCTCCTCCCTTTGGCTGAGAGAGTGTGACTTGCAGGGAAGCAGGGCAGCAGAGGGGCCCCATGTCCCTCTCCTCCTCCTCCTCCTCCTGTTTCCAGCTTGCCCTGTCCCAGCATCAGGAGGACCTGGAGCACCACCGCTGCCCTTCCTCCCTGCAAGTCACACTCTCTCAGCCAAAGGGAGGAGGAAGGCAGCGGGGAGGGAGGGAGGGAGGGAGGGAGGGAAGGAGCCAGGAAGAGACCCCCAGAGCCTGGCCAGAGCACGCCTGGCCCTCCTGCTTCCTCTTCAAAAAGAAGGCTGGAAAAGTAGGACGTGTCCTGGCAAAGGAGGACGTGCCTGGTCAACTTGGAAAAGGGGGGCCTCTGCTCAAGAATGGAGGACATATGGGAATCCCTCCTGGACAGAGGGCTGAAACCTCAAGACAACTCAATATAATGCTCTGACAGAACACAGACTACAACTCCCATGAGCCTTTGCTACCATTTCCCAAGATGCCTTAATGTGCAACAGAAAGCCGACCAGTATGTTCACATGTGATGAATTCTTTTGTATTGACTCTGCATTTTCTTTTTGTGTAGATGCTCTCTTGTCTTGTGTGGGATGAGCTTGTGCGTAATCACGTGCATTTCCGAACTGACCTCACTTTCTCCCTCTTTCGGAATGGTCCTGTACTCCCCCATGTGATAAGCTCCGACTGTATGATTACCTGCGCAATTGCGCAATTCGCAGCCAGCAAGGGAAAAAAAATGTTTAAAGCGCGGCTAAAAGCCACGTTCCTTGCCGCCCATGTAGCTGCTCCGCCTGTGTTTGTAGCGTTTTGACAGCTTCCCATGTAGTTGCTGAGCCACAGAAAAAACCTCAGTCTAGCTGCCCTGTACTTTTTAAATGCACACCTGGGGCTTGCAGTCTAGCTGCTAAGCATTAAGGAAAGTGCAACTTCATGTCACACTTTCCTGCCAATCTAAAAAGCCCCAGTGACTATTATAGTGAGTTGAGCCTTTGCTATCATCATGGTGAAATGGAAACAGTTGTCCGGTGATGTAGAAAGGGTTGATTTTTATTAGTGACATTGTTTGATTCTTTATGGACTAACTCAGGACTTTAGGCTAGAAAAAAATATAAAAGCTGTGTTACCTAAATTGCACATGGTCCTGATTGTATTCAGTGGGCAAATTAATTTAGCTCAGTTGGGAGCAGTGAGAGGGGAAGGATAAGGATAGATGGGATTTGACCTAGTCTAAGAACTAGAACTCTCAGAGCACAAAGAACAACTTAGCGAAAAATCACCATTCACTCAATAATATTCACACACAAGGATTAACAGAATTAAAGGTAGCAGCATGTGGCAATGGTGAGGTAAGGCAATACTTCACCAGTCCAGCAGCGGAGCTCCAATCAGCAGATAATGGAAGTGATAGTTGTTCAACAAGACTGCCTGAAAC
Source organism: Urosaurus nigricauda (assembly GCA_034509955.1). NCBI lineage: Eukaryota > Metazoa > Chordata > Lepidosauria > Squamata > Phrynosomatidae > Urosaurus > Urosaurus nigricauda. The sequence goes on along the minus strand of JAOEGL010000001.1, from coordinate 348,663,101 downwards.
ATGGGAAATAGTTCAGCCTGTGTTGTCAGGTCAGTATGAAATCCGGCAACATTCTTGCCTGATTTCAGAATGAGCCAATGTGTGAGTGCCAAGACAGGCTTTTTATAGAGTCTTGAAGCAGTTGGGCGGATTTTCCAGGAATCCCAGAAACAATGGGATTCCCATCTGCTTAATGGTTTTAACTTCAGAGTTGCAAGAGGAATATTTTGGGTTGATGGCAGTGACATTGATTTAATCAAGCAGTAATATGATCAGGACAACCCCAGGGAGTTTGGGATAGGATCAGGTGTGGGAAAGTACAATGGGGTCTTGCAGAACAAAGTGGCTTAATGCTTTAAGCTGACAAACCTTTGTCTATGACCTTCAAGAGGAAATGCACACTGCAAGGGGTGAGGAAGCAGCAATATTCACAGCCATAAAGTTATAGGGGTACTTTGCAATGCCCTCAGATCTTTGACCAGTCAGAAATTCACATAAAATTAACCTGATCTTTCAAGGTTCATGTTTATGGGCTCTATAACTGCTTTTATAACAAAATATTTGTACTCCAAAATAATGCAGGGTATGCATGGTGAGCTAACAGCTCAAAGCAGACTTGGGGAGTGAATTTCCTGTGTTGCTAACTTGCTTGTACAGTTTTCATAGCTATTGCAGGCATGGGAAAAGATGGAACACACTGGTGCACTTTGATTTTCCCCCTTCTGTACTGTATAACCAATCCTTGGGTATTCATTGGTCTCACCATAGAGGGGGTGCATAGAGTCCAGGAGCCCCATTTAGCCAGTGATAGGAACTGAATTTGGCTGAGGGATAGTAGATTACCAACATCAATTCTACCATTGACTTTGAGGGAATGCTACACACTATCAGTGAAAGGACTGGGATGTTGGTCGGCTGTGTACAATGCAGCATCACTTACTACCAATAAAGCTTATCTTATAACAGTGCTATGTGTAATTGTTCAGCACTGAAAGAAGTCCTGGGGAGGCCTAGAACTACATCCAGTTCCAGCTTAGCAGATCTCTTTTGAGAGCCGTACAAAGTATGTATTAGTGCTGACTCAGTGTCTCCCATATTGTCTTATGTTGGCTCTTTGCAACAAACTATTTCAACCTCAAGTACTAATATAGATCAGTTGCATACATTATCTGCAAGAGTTTTCACAAGCAACATGCCCTTTCTAATTTTGCAACTTAATTGTCTGATTTAGGCCTATAATGGTGCAGTCCTACACATTAATGCAAAAAACAAACAAACAAACCCTGGTTTAAGCAAAACAACACATTTTTTTTAAAAACTTGGGTTTTTTACATCCTTGTTTGAGCCCATTAAAACTTGGAGCAGCAAATTCACCCATATCACTGTGCAAAAATGGTTACACTCAACAGTTACCTTTAGGCGCTACAATGGCATTTTTTCATACTGTCCAAATACCTACATTTTTAAAGCACTCGCTGCTCGTGGCTTTTGCTTCTCCCATGCACGGGTTGGCAGTACAGGTTGAGACTTCATTGTCTGGAATTCTGAAATCTGAAATATTCCAAAAACCAAAACTTTTTCATGGCTGGCTGAGATAGTGACACCTTTGTTTTCTGAGGGTTTAATGCATACAAACTTTATTCTGTGCACAAAATTATTTAAAATATTGCATAAAATTACCTTCAGGCTATGTGCATAACTTGGGTACCATTTCCAAGATGCTTTATTATGTATGTATGTGCAAATACAGATATTCCAACCCCCTCCCCCCCAAATCAAAATAAAATAAAAATCTGAAATCTGAAACACCTCTGGTCCAAGCATTTCAGATATGGAAGACTCAACCTGTACATCATAAGAGGCATGGTGAATGTGTATAGGTTTACTACATTCTCCACATTTATTATTTAGAACATTAGACCTTGTACAAATTAGGAAATGTGTGCTATCCCTTAAAATTGTAAGCTGCTTTGAATTCCAATTTTGGGGGGAAGAAGAAATCATCAACAACAAACAACTTGCATGCGTATGAAATATACAGATTATTATTATTATTAAGCTTTATTTATAGAGCACTGTAAATTTACACAGTGCTGTACATACAGTCAGTATAAAATAAAATAAAATAAAATAAACCTGCCTTGGGCGTACATTCTGCTAAAATAATTTAACAAAATGCGTATTAATACTTCTTCTTCGTGGTCTCTGTGCCTCACACAATAGGGTGACTGAAAAGCTTACCTATGGAGGTGGGAAGGTCACTACAAGATCGAAGAAAGGACAGCACGACCAAAACTGGCATCTCTCCGGGACCTGCAGTCCAGCCGGTAATGCTTCACAAACGTGGATGGCTGTGACCACGTGGCCACCTTGCAGACCTCTGGCAGGGGAACACCTCTGAGGAAGGCAGCAGATGAAGCTGTAGCCCTGGTTGAATGGGCACGTACACCAACCGGGAGAGGGCGTTTAGCCAGTTCATAAGCCAAAGAAATGGTTTGAGCAATCCACTTTGCAAACCGTTGTGATGAAACTGGGTTGCCTTTCCTGGCACCACCATAACAAATAAACAACTTATTGGATAATCTGAACTCTTGAGAACGCTGAACATAAAAAGCCAAAGCACGGCGAACATCCCGGGTGTGCATAGTCTTTTCCAGAGGCGAAGAAGGATCTGGATAAAAATTAGGAAGCACAATCTCCTGGGAAAGGTGAAATGGAGAAACCACTTTAGGGAGGAAGGAAATGTCCGGTCTGAGGACCACCTTGTCCCTGTGAAAAGTCAAGTAAGGCTCATCTGAGCGTAGGGCCGTCAGTTCAGAAGCACGTCTGGCTGAAGTTATGGCCACAAGAAAAGACACTTTGAGTGTCAGCAGTCTCAAGGAAGCAGAGCCTAAAGGCTCAAATGGAGGTCTCGTAAGCTGTGTAAGCACTAGAGAGAGAGACCAGGCCGGAGCCAGTGGTGGCAACGGTGGATAAAGGTGATGTAGTCCCTTGAAGAACCTCTTTAACGTGGGTGACGTGAAGAGGCGAGCTGACCGTGAGCCAGGTGGCTGGTTGGCTACAATAGCCGACAGGTAGACCTTGAGGGAAGAGAAGGCTAGGCCTTGATCCCTGAGGTGCAGCAGAAAATGCAAGACAGTAGTAAGGCTCACAGGTGAGGAAGGTTCAGACCTAGCCTCCGCGAAGGCACAGAAACGCTTCCACTTATATGCATAGGATCTCTTGGTAGAGTCCTTCCTCGAGGCAGACAGGACCCTGAGCAAATCAGGAGACTCCATGGCTGGATCCTCCACGCCGTCATCCGTAGATTGACCAAGTCCGGGTGCAGGACCGCTCCAGTGGAGTGAGACAACAGGTCTGGCCACTTCGGCAGGTGGAAGTATTGGCCCCTGGCCAAATGAAGAAGAGGAGTGAACCAGGGTTGTCTGGGCCAGAATGGAGTCAACAGTATGGCGTTGGACCGATCCCTGGCCATCTTGGCCACCGTCCTTGAGATCAGAGGAAAGGGCGGAAAGGCATACAGAAGGTCTCGACTCCAACTGCAAAGGAAGGCGTCTCCCATGGAACCTCGTCCTTTGCCCGCTCTGGTGTAGAATGCCCGGCATTGGGCGTTCTCCGGTGTGGCAAACAGGTCCACTGAAGGAATTCCCCAACGAGACTTCAGGAGATTGAAGGCTGGGCTCGACAGAGTCCATTCGTGCTGCAGCACCTTGTCCCTGCTGAGGGAGTCTGCCAGCACATTGTCCTTTCCTGCCAAGTGAATGGCCACTGGATGAATGGATCGGTGGTGACACCACGTCCACAGCTGCTGGGAGAGACGCAAGAGGACTGGAGAGTGAGTTCCTCCTTGCTTGTTGATGTACCAGACAGTGGTTGTGTTGTCTGATACTACCTGCACAACTCTGTGGAGGAGATGATTTTCGAATGCCCTGAAGGCTTTGATGACTGCCAACAGTTCCAAGGCATTTATGTGCAGTTCTGCCTCCTGTGCAGACCACTGTCCCTGTACACACAATCCGTTGAGATGTGCGCCCCATCCTGACATGGACGCGTCTGTAGTGACCATCCTGGACGGTTCCGGCGTCTGGAAGGGCATCCCCTTGAGGATGTTGGAAGAAGACATCCACCACTTGAGAGAGTCTCTGACACGAGGTGGCAACGAGAGTCTCTTGGACGGATTGTCCCTCAGGTGATCGAAGGAAGCCAGGAACCAAGCTTGGAGAGGCCTGAGCCTGAGACGAGCCAGGTAGGTCACCGCTGTAGTTGAGGCCAGGTGGCCTAGCAGTCTCTGAATGTCCTTTGCAGACGGACGGTGAGAGTGAAGGACAGATCGCAGCTGTTCCCAGAGGGCCTCCGCCCGTCTGGTGGGGAGGTAGGCTCGACCCATCACAGAGTCCAGGGACGTGCCTATATAGTCTATCACCCTCACAGGGTGGAGAATGGATTTTGGCAGGTTGACTTTGAGTCCCAAGTCTGCTAGCAGATCCAAAGTGTACTGGACGTCTTTGCACAGTCGAGACTTGGAGGACGACACCAGAAGCCAGTCGTCGAGGTAAGGGAATATCTTTATTCCTTGGAGACGAAGGTGAGAGATGACCACCGCCATGCACTTTGTGAACACTCGAGGAGCGGTAGAGAGGCCGAAAGGAAGAACGGTATATTGATAGAGATCTCCATCTATGGCGAAACGGAGATACTTCCAATGTTGAGGCCTGATGCTGATGTGGAAGTAAGCATCCTTTAGGTCTATGGATGCAAACCAGTCCCCTTGGTGCAGGAACGGCAAGATGGATTGGAGGGTCACCATCTTGAACTTGCGAATCGTGATGTATGAGTTGACGCCTCTTAGGTCCAAGATGGGGCGGAGACCTCCTCCTCTCTTCGGAACTGTGAAGTACCTGGAGTAGAAGCCTTGGTGCTTGCAACATGGTGGAACACGTTGTATGGCTCCTTTGTTGAGAAGGGAGGAAATCTCCTCCAGAAGAGGAGGAGAGGAGGGAGTGGAACAGAAAACGCCATTTGGTGGAATATTTGAGAACTCTATGGCATAGCCCAGGCGGATGATGGTAAGCACCCAGGAGTCCGTGGTGATCTTGGACCAGTTCTCGTAGAAATGGCGAAGTCTGGGGACTGAGGAAAGGGAGACTGGCAAACAAAAATTGGGTGTCGCCTCCAAGAGCCCGTCAAAAGTGCGACTTGGAGGACGGTTTCCTGGAAGGCTGTTGCTGTTGACGCTGCTGGCCTTGCCTTTGCTGTTGTTGCTGTTGCTGCTGCTGTTGAGGCTGTCTATAAGGCCTCCTATTGTAAGGCTGGGTCCTATAAGTGGAGGACGGAGCTGAACGAGAACGGGTGAAGCCAGGGTCGTAAGGCCTTTGGCGCCAGACACGACTGAAGGCTTGCTGGGTGTCAGCCCAAGTCTCTTTCCGTTCAGGCGAGCCTTGGCCATGGTGTCCAGGGATTCGTCGGTCTTGGCGGCGAATAGACCTTCACCATCGAAAGGAAGATCTTCGATCTTGGACTTAGCTTCCTCGGACAGAGAAGTAGACCTCAACCAGGCGAAACGGCGGAGTGCCACTGCACCGGCCATCACTTTCGCAGAACAGTCCACGACATGTCTAGCTGAATGCACTTCCTGAGCAATGAGGGAGAGTGCCTCAGCGTAAAATTCCTGAGCCGCCTCTTGCTGTGCCTGAGGCAGATAAGGAATGAAAGCAGCCACACGATCCCACAAAAACTTCTGATAGCCGGCCATGCAACCTTGCATATTGGCGACCTTTGCTGCCAGCACTGCAGATGAATAGAAACGTCGACCAAAGATGTCCATCCTTCTGCCATCTTTGTCCACAGGGGCAGAATGAGACTTGCCTGTAGACTTACAGGTAGATTCCACCACCAGAGAGTTAGGAGCCAGATGGGTGAACAGGAACGGTGCTGTATCCGACTGCACCCGATACAAGGAGTCAAGCTTCTTAGAAGCAGGTGGCGTCGAGGCTGGCTTGGTCCAAGAGGCCCCCATAATGTCCGAGAAAGAAGGCAAGAATGGAATGACCGCTGGTTGCTGGGGACGTACCACGAGGCCATCGATGGGGTCCCTGGGGGGCTGGGCCGTCTGCGCCGTATGGAGGCCTACCGCCCTTGCCATCCTGTCGACAATTCCAGTGAAGAGATAGAGGTCTTCGACAGGTGAACCCGGTGTCTGGTCCTCAACTTCCTCATTGGGAGAGGAAATGGCAGGCTGTGGGGAGTCAGGACGGTTGTCCGTCTCTCCCGTAGACTCCTCTGTAGACTGGGAGGCTGGCAACTGCGGATCCACATAGGGCTGTGTCGGTGCCGTAAGGAAGGTCGACGTCGAGGCGTCTGCGTAGCTGATCGGAGCGGAGACTATCGACGTCGAAGTAGTAGCGGTAGCTGAGGCCGAGACAGTCATAATGGCGCTTGATTCCGGAGGTTTCAACACTGTAGCTGTCGAGGCCGGCGGAGGTGATATGGCCCTGTATTCGGTCCGGGACCGAGAGGGAGAACGAGATCGAAATCGAGATCGTGAGAAGTCTCCGACGTGGAGGTCACGGACATGGTACCGATCCCGGTACGAAGGAGAGTAGGAGCGGTAGGATGGATGACGCTCTCTCCAATATGATTCAGCCCAATGTCGCGCCAAAAAGGAGGCCGACGAGTGGGGCGAGTCGAAGTAGTGCTCCTCAAAGGGTTCCGGAGACTTCCGGGGTGGAGGAGATGGGAACCGCAGCCTGTAAATACGCTCCGAAGAGGCTAGGATTTCCTTCGGTGGAACAGAGGTCGGAGCCGAAATAGGTGAAACAGTAGAGACCGAGGTCGAGACCGTCCCCGTAGGGGCGAGGACCTGGGTAGATGCAGGCTGAAATGCGGGTTCCAGAGTCTCCGGCGCCGAGTCTAGTACAGTGACCGGGTCCGGGACTGAGAGGTCAATGGCCGAAGGCTGTCTAAGGAAAGACATGGCTAGGTTTGCCTGGGCAGCCGCCGAGGCAATCGAAGTGAGGACCTCCTTATGCTTATGCTTTTTTGCTTTCGGCTTCTCCAGCTCGATGGGGGGAGGCTGCTTCTTGTGCTCCCTGTGTTGCCCTTCGGGGCGAGACATAGTAGTCGTGGCCGAGGTCGACGCCGAGGAGGTTTCTGTCGGTGTCGAGGTCGCCGTCGCCGTCGGTCTTTTGATTTTCGGAATCCTCAGGAACTTAGAGATGGGAAGACGTCCTAAGGGGTCCGTGGACGGGTCCGAGGAGTGGGAGACCGAGAGGGCCTTCTCCCACAAGTGGGCCTTGAGCCGGTCTGCTCGTTGGCGGAGCGTGGCGGGATTAAAAGCTTTGCAATGCTTGCATTTCTCCGGGATGTGGGAACTGCCTAAGCAGAAAATGCACTTCGAGTGTCCATCCACAACCGGGATTTTACCGCCACAGTCGGAACATTTCTTGAACGGGGCGGCCATAAGAGGCCGGTCCGATCGCGAGGGGCCCGTCCGGGCCAAAACCCTCGAATTCCGACAAAAAGGGGCAGCTCAAGGAAAAAACGGGAGAAAACGAAAAAAGAACAAAAATAAAGTAAAATAAAGTAAAATAAAGAAATAAAAGAAAATAGACAGAGTCTAGCTACTCAGCTTTCGTCGCGATGAAGAGCACTCCGAAGGAGATGTTACTCTTGCGGCGGACGAAAGAGAACTGAAGGAGGAGCTAGATTGGCGGGATTGGGCATGCTCAGGGAATGGGAGGGGCGGGGCTCCCGCCAATCTGCTCAGCTTTTCAGCATTCCGAATGGAGCTTCTGCGCAGGCGCAAACCCCCTATTGTGTGAGGGCACAGATGACCACTCGAAGAAACACAGTTACAGGTAAGCAACCTGTACATATTGACATTAAATAATAAAATAATAAGATGACACCAGATTAGGAGGGGTAGCTAACATCCCAGAGGACAGGATCAAAAATCAGAATGATCTGAATAGATTAAAAAGATGGTCCAAAGCTAACAAAATTAATTTCAACAGGGAGAAATGTAAGAAGCTACACTTAGGGGGAAAAAATGAAATGCACAGATATAAGATGAGGAACACCTTCCTTGACAGCAGTACCTGTGAAAGGGATCTTGGAGTTCACCACAAATTGAACATGAGTCAATAGTGTGATGCAGCAGCTAAAAAAGGCAATGCGATTCTAGGCTGCATCAATAGAAGTATAGTATCTAGATAAAGGAAGGTAATAATACCACTCTATTCTACTTTTGTCAGGCCTCACCTGGAATATTGTGTCCAGTTCTGGGCACCACAATTCAAAAAGGATGTCGACAAGCTGAAGCATATCCAGAGGAGGGTGATGAAAATGGTGAAAGGTCTGGAAACCATGCCCTATGAGGAGCGACTTAGGGAGCAGAGTTTGTTTAGCCTGGAGAAGAGAAGGGAAGAGGTGATAGGATAGCCCTGTTTAAATATTTGAAGGGGTGTCATATTGAGGCTGGAGCAAGCTTGTTTTCTGCAGCTCCAGAGACTGGGACACAGAACAATGGATGCAAGCTACAAGAAAAGAGATTTCACTTCAACTTTAGGAGGAACTTCCTGACAGTGGAACACACTCCCTCAGAGAGTGGTGGAGTCTCCTTCTTTGGAGGTTTTTAAACTGAGGCTGGATGGCCCTCTGTAGGAATTATTTTCATTGTGTATTCCTACATGGCACTGGGTTGGACTGGATGGCCTTTAAGGTCTCTTCCAGTTCTTTGATTCTAACTATTCTTAGAGGCAGGTCTCAAATTTGTGTTTCGGAGACTAATGAGATAGTAAATTTTGCAAATTCTCCATTTCCTGTTTTTGATGGTGAGTTCTATTAATTTTTTATTACAGAGGATCTTTAGTTTACAGAGGATCCCAGCAATTATTGTCCAGTTAGTCTGACATCAATACCAGGAAAGATTCTAGAGCAGATAATTAAACAGAGAGTCTGTGAACATTTAGAAGGCAATGCCATAATCACAAAAAAGCCAACATGGGTTTCAGAGAAACAAGTCATGCCAGACAAATCTGATCTCTTTTTTTAAAAATAAAATTACCAGCCTGGTAGATGAAGGGAATGCTGTGGATATAGTATATCGCATATCTTGATTTCAGTAAGGCCTTTGACAAGGTTCCCCATGATATTCTTGCAAACAAGCTTGCAAAATGTGGGCTAGACAAGGTACCTGTTACATGAATTTGTAACTGGTTGACTGGCTGACCTCAAAGGGTGCTCAACAATGGATCCTTTTCAACCTGGAAAAAAGTGACCAGTGGGGTCCCACAGGGTTCTGTCCTGGGCCCAGTGCTATTCAACATTAATGACTTGGATGACAGAATTGGGGTCATACTTATCTAATTTGCAGATGACATCAAATTAGGAGGAGTAGCCAATACTCCAGAAGACAGGGTCAAAATTCAAAATGACCTGAATAGACTAGAAAGCTGGGCCAACGCTAACAAAATGAAATTCAGTGCGGAGAAATGTAAGGTACTGCACTTAGGGTGCAAAAATGAAATGCACAGATATAGGATGGGGGACATCTGGCTGAATGAAACTATGTGTGAAAGGAATCTAGGAGTCCAAGTAGACCATAAGTTGAACATGAGTCAATCGTGCGATGTGGCAGCTAAAGAGGCCAATGCTATTTTAGGCTGCATCAATAGAAGTATAGTGTCTAGATCAAGGGAAGTAATAGTGCCACTCTATTCTGCTTTGGTCAGGCCCCACCTGGAATACTGTGTCCAGTTCTGGGCACCACAATTCAAAAAGGATGTGGAGAAATTGGAGCGGGTCCAAAGGAGGGCAACTAAGATGGTGAAGGGCCTGGAAACCATGCCCTATGAGGAACACCTTAGGGAACTGGGGATGTTTAGCCTGGAGAAGAGAAGGTTAAGAGGTGATATGATAGCCCTGTTCAAATATTTGAAGGGATGTCATATTGAGGAGGGAGCAAGCTTGTTTTCTGCTGCTGCAAAGACTAGAACGTGGAACAATGGATGCAAACTGCAGGAAAAGAGATTCCACCTCAATATTAGGAGGAACATCCTGACAGTAAGGGCTGTTCGACAGTGGAACACACTCCCTCGGAGTGTAATGGAGTCTCCTTCCTTGGGGGTCTTTAAGCAGAGGCTCGATGGCCATCTGTCAGGGATGCTTTGACTGGGAGTCCTGCATGGCAGGGGGTTGGACTGGATGGCCCTTGTGGTCTCTTCCAACTCTATGATTCTATGATTCTTGATTGACCTTTACCTCAATAATTTGTCTGCTTTGGAAGACTGATGCAGGTAGAAAAACCCACCCAACAAACCTCGAACTAAGAATAATGGTTCTGTGCTCTAAAATAAATGTCTGTCACTGAATAAATTTCTATATTGTTTCTGTTTGTTATAAAGTTTGTATTATTCAAGTTAAATGTCATAAACACATCGTTACTGCAGGAAATTCACTGGGATATTATCAAAACTCTTGAGAATGACACCTTTGCTAAATGTCGCTAGGACTGAATTTTGCATTGTGGTATCTTGCCATGCTTTTCAAATTTGCTTGCAAACTGTATGGTCTTGTATCACTGACATACAACCTTAAGGATCCCTGAAAGATTTGGATTGTAAGAAATTATCTTGAATGGAATCGCTTCTATCTGATATTGATTATAAACACAGTCACTGCCACAATTAACAATGGACACATAAAATACTTTATAGAGAGACAAAAAATTATTTCCTTGAAATTTAGTTAAAGTACTGCTCTTAATTTCAGTAAACAGCTGTTCATTAAAATACCCTAAAATACCTGTTCATTAAAATACACATTACGTACAAGATATACAGCCCTGTATTTATTATAATAAAATTTTTAATGTGTTTGATCCACAGAAACATGTGTCATAATAAATTTGTTTTGTTTAAGATACTACAAATGGAGATTGAAAAGAAATTTCAGTAGACTATACGGTCTTCATGAAAGTAACATTTTTGTATTTTTTGAGGTTTGTCACAATGAAAAGTACACATGAATGAGCCAGAGTATTTCCATGAAACAAGATGTACACAAAACTAGAAAAATATTTTGCATTATGAGTGGCTTAAATGGGCTTAATGTAAACAGTTTGCAGAAAGATGCTTTATTCAAGAAGGGGGTGTAAATAGGGAAATAGCATGAATAAAAGTGTGAATCATGAAAAATATGTATCACAGCCTAATGTGAAGAAAAGTGGGGAGGAACCACATGTGGGATTTAAAGAAATTCAGTGAAAGCAAGGTTTGAGAGATTTCCACATTTGTATTCCTCCTGCATGTACCTGTCTGTTCTTTTAACATCTACCTCAAGAGAATCTTCTGGTCCCACCACCAGCAGCAGCAATAACAGAGATTAGGGGCTTCTTTGAGGTGGTATCCCTGCTTTGAAACTTTCTTTTCAGAGAGATCCTACTGTGTTTGTAGTTACTTTAAAACTTGGTAAGTGTATTTTCTTGCTTTGGACCTTTCAGATCTCACATTTGAACCGTTTTTGTCTGTGTTACTTCTGTTATGATCTATAGAATGTTTGAAATTGTTTTGGTATTAACTTTCTTGCTGTTGATTTAAGTTTACATAATGGCTTGCTCTGAGTTACTTTATGTTAAAAGCAGGGTATTAAACATGTATTTAAATAAATGCTGTAACAATTGCAGTACTGTAAGATTGTCTTTGATCGTAGGCTTAAAAATAAGATTGAGGAATCGAACAAATAGCCAGAAAGTTTGTTCTATAATGCCTGATTGGATTCTAATAATAGCTATGTTGATGAAATCAACATATTTACCAGCATCATCCCAAATTCACAGGACAGTGATAACTTTATGGGGCCAACCAAAATGCACATTTTACATGTTGCAAGCTTTTGAAGCTCCACTGGCAAAGGTATTAACAGTGATACAGGAGAGCAAGAAATAGGAGGGAAAAATTGACAGTGTTAGTGACAGCCCTGAATTTGGTCCAAATGTAGTTGTTGTCCTCAGTTCAGATGTTATGGAAGAGTATTCACGCTGGTGGGCCCCTCTTCTTTTTGCCCATGTGGGTGCTGGGAGGTTCAGTTCAGAAAATAGACTTTAAATTCCATTTGCAAGACAAATGATTCTTTATGACTAACATCATTTTTTAAATTCCCCCCCTTGTATCAATTTTAATACCTTTGCCTGATGAAGAAGCTAGTGGAGCTGTGAAAGTTTGCAACGTCTATAATGTGCATTTTGATTGGTCCTATAAAGGCATCACTGTCTTGTGGATTTTGGATGATACTGTACTTTGCTATATGGCCAACATGGCTACCAGTTATATTTACCACTGCACTGTATACTGGTGCTCCCTGGCAGACACAGCAACTCAAAGTTTTAGGAGTTAAATATGTATTTTATGATTATCAAAATACTTTGAAAATATTATTTTTAGTTTTTCATAATTTCATGCAAAAGGATAATGGGAAAAGAGATAATCTGGCCTACTTTCACATTATTCTCTTCACCTCTAGGTGGCCATGTTAATCTTTCTATTAACCTAGCAGTACTGTATGAGAAAAAAATAAACGACATACCATCATTATAGGAAAAGCAGGCTGTGGTAAACATTTCCTAGCACTTCTACATGATTTTTTCTATTAATGTTATCTTCTGTATTTCACATCCAGGAAAATATTTGATTTATCTTCAGATATATTGTGCTCAAAATATTTCTCTTCTATAGGCATTTAAAAGTCCTGGTTTGCTGACATAAATAGTATTTCTTTAAAAGGGATGCAACACACCAAGATGCATTTCTGCTTTACATTTAAGGGTTTTTATACTACTGTTGAATCAGAAAATGCAGGATTACAGTTAGGCCGGACAGTTTAAAGTTGCCTCTCTCTATTAGGACAGTACAAAGACTGTGATTTACCCAATGTAAAATACTTCTGAATCCTGGTGATTTCATGAGTGACTTAGGTGCATCCGCACTGCAGAAATAAACTGGTTTGACATCCCTTTAACTGCCATGGGTCAATGCTATGGAATTCTTGGAATTGTAATGTGAAGTCGGAGGCTTTCATGGCTGGAATCCATAGTTTTGCGTGCGGTTTTCAGGCTATGTGGTCGTGTTCTGGAAGAGTTATTCCTGATGTTTCGCCAGCATCTGTGGCTGGCATCTTTTGCTGGCATGGGAGTGAGTGGGATATATATATACTGCATGACCCTCTTGGAATTGTAGTTTGTTGGGACACCAGAGCAGAGCTAATAGGAAATTAGTAAGGCTTTCATATTTTCTTCTGCCACACTTGCCAGAGCATTGGTGCCCCCAACAAACTACAATTCCAATAATTCCATAGATAACTTTATTACAGTCAATGACCAACAAGTCAGTTAAATAATTCCATAGCATTGAGCCATGGCAGTTAAAGTGGTGTCAAACTAGATTATTTCTGCAGCGCGGATGCAGCATAAAACATAAATTTAAAACCAGGGATACCATCTTTTATTGCCCTTGCTAGCAAAGCCAAAAATTGTGGTTACTGAGCCCCTCATGCTTGCTTGCTTTTTCAGCAGGGACCAAGGCAGCTTTTAATATACAGTAGCTTGCTCTTGCCCCTGAAGGCAAGAGCTTGGCAGTTTGGCTTTTACACAGCTAAGGTGCTCTGGGAGCACACCAGGTTTCCTTCCAAGCATGGAATCATGTTGGAAGGAAGAATTGCTGCCCATGTTCCAGGACATGTACTTCCGTTTCTGCAGTTCCAAGACTGGCACACTGTCTTGATAAGAAGGGCACACTGTCTTGACGAGTGTGGCAAAAGAAAATATGAAAGCCTTACAAGTTTCCTATTTAAATAATGGAATTTCAAGAGATTCTCTTTGGATTGGATTTACAAAATCTTTGGATTTCCAAAATCTGGCCAAGGCTATTTTTAAAAAAAGTAAGTAAAGAAACACAATGTGTTTGTTTATTTTTAGTATCTTGGCTTCCTTTTTTTTTTTTTTTTTGTAGGCAAGTGCTTTTCAAACCTGTCCCTTATCTGCACTGCAGAAATAATCCAGTTTGAACCTACTTTAACTGCCATGGCTCAATGCTATAGATTTTTGGGATTTGGAGTTTGTTGGGGCACCAGAGCTCTCTGACAGAGAAGGATAAATATCTCACAAAATAGTCCCAGAATTCCATAGCAGTGAACCATGGCAGTTAAAGTGGTGACATACTGGTTCATTTCTGCAGTGTGGGTGCAGCCCTGATGTGTTTTCATGCAATCTCAGATTGTCTGTTGAGGGATTTCTGTGCTGCAAAGTATTCTAGGGCTGGAGGAGGGGACTGCTGAAGACCTGGTGCCAATTTCCACCATTTAGGACCTCTGTCAGCCACAATTTAGCTAAAAATGCTGAAAGTATACAAAAATGTATTTTTGGCGGAGGGTTTAAACTGGAAGTGGATTTTGGTCATCTTCTGATTTCATTTTTACAGCAGTGATGGTAGGAGTGGGATACCCATCCTAGAAAGAATGGTTGCTCTTGAAATTTTCTCGAAGCTGGGAACCCTCCCCATTTTTTAGTTTTTTCCCCCAGAGTGGCTTCATTAGGAATGGGACTTTTAATTGAGATGGAGCTCTGAAAGGATACAGTGGGAATGGGGACCCATGCAGCCAATAGACTGTACTTTGCCTATACTTATTCTATGATTTTTGTTCAGAGAGGGATCTGTTGGGTCACACCTGATTTTACTCAGAAATTTCTTTGTGATCAAAATCCATGTCAGTCAAAGAACTTAGTGGTAATTTCAGAAAAAGCTTGCGTGTTATTACTGATCTTCTCATTGAGAAATCCTCGATGTGCCTGAGAAAACCCAGGATTCCTTTGATCTCACTTGAACACCATTGTTCAGTCTTGTAATCTATGAGTCCATCCACATTACAGAAATTATCTGGTTTGATACCACTCTAAACTGCCATGGCTCCATGCTATGGAATTCCAAAGCAAAGCTCTGGTGCTGCAAAAACTACCATTCCCAGAATTCCATAGCATGGAGCCATGGCGGTTAAAGTGGTGTCAAACCAGATTATTTCTGCAGTGTGGATGTAGCCTATATTGTCTCAATTGTCCCACAATACTGCCTCAGCCACCGAAAAATCCTAGCAAGTAGATACGTTTTGTTTAATAAATGCATGCACCATCTTCTTGGCAATCTCTCAAGATGACTTTCAAATAGTTAAAACAATAAGAAACACTGATTTGAACAAAACTAATCCAAGAGCCAAACATAAACACCAGCAACTGAAAAACAGACAAAGCTTGGAAAGGTTACTTTTTAGGTTATAACTCTCAGAATCTTCCAGTCGGCATGGCTGCTGGTAGTGTGCATGCATAACATATATTTAAAATAGTGAATAAAACAATGTAGTTCTAATGGTTCACTAAAATGAGACCAAAGATGAGGCAATTTGTCTGTCTGTATGGAGAGAAGTCTAGAAATATGGGATCATTATTGAAAAGATCCTGTCTAGTATGTGGCAGCCTATTTGACCTGCAGAACCCATCTGAGGGCCCAGGCAGGTTCATTTAAGTGCAGAAAATATTTTAATTTAATCTCACTGTTATGTGGAAGCAGGTGGCCTTTTGCTTTGAAATGTGGCAGGTCTCATAGCAGCTATATAATTCCATATCATAGATTGAGCAGAGATTGTTGCTGCTCATGTAGCCAAATGTTCAACAAGCAAAGTGTAGATGTAAATCTAATTTATTTAATGCCATACTGTTCAAGTGAAAGGGCTTAAAATAGCATCCTGCTCTTACTGTTTCACTCAATTTAGTTCTGAATCCTTAATTGGAATCACCTTTGACAGGCTGCATTACCAGTTAGCACATAGGTTGTACAGCCATTTAAAGCAACATTTAGGAAAAAAAGCCCTGATATATACAAACAAATGTTGTGGTTGTTATTAAAAATAACATTTAAATGACAACTTTCCCCTTTCAGAACCACCCTTTCAGTTGCAAACGTGCCGTGCATCATTATTACAGAGAAGCAGCCCTACATAGAAAAGATTTGATTTTTAATAGTAGTGAAAATGAAAGACTACTGGCTGTGGGTGGGAGGGAGCATGTGATGCTTTTTTTAATGCTCTTTCAATGACAGTTTAGATTTTAAATAAAAGAGAGCAAGCTTACAAAAAATGAACAAACACAAGCATTTCTGATAACCCAGTGTCTTCTTTTCCTTTCCAGCTGCCTTTTCCCCCTCCAAACAATTCAGCATCAGAATCTTTTAGCTACAAGCTGCCAAGTTAAAAGCAACAGCAGACTGTAGGCTTCTGGAGAAGGCTGATGTTTATAATGTGTTTATAGTTAGTGAACATTAAAATTTTCTTTCCACATTGTGGGCACAAATCTACCTTCCAGCTAAGTTGTTGGCAAAACTCCCATTGATTGTAATTGATCTGAAGGTTTTGAAGATAGAATTACACATATAGAACTGTGCTATATCCAAGCAGTTTATCATAATGTATGGTGTTGTGGGAAGATTAAAGGCTGCATCAACTTCCATGAATTCTGTGGTGAAGGATCGTTATGTCTGAATTTTTTTCTTCCTCCTCTTGTCCCCTTACTGTTAAATAAAAGACACATTGAGAATTAATAGTCCAGTTCGACTCTGTTGTTGGAAAATAATTTTTTTTTCCCAAGAGGAGGAGAATACTGACATCTAAGTAGTTCTTAATCTTCAAGAAACCATTTTGGATTTTATCTGTACTTGACTATGCTGTAGTGATTTAGGTGTGCTTTTAGTAATGCTATCCTAGTAATGGGACCTAACTCGTTATTTCTTGTTAAGGAATTAGAAGAAAAAACACCCCAAAACACATAGGCTATGTGTGTGACTACAGTAGAGAACTGTAGCGGACGACTTCCAAGCCTTGTGAGAAAAGTGACTTCTTACACACTGACTTTACTAGCATTTTATGATTGCCTCATGAGTTGAGGGCACTTCACAATAACCACAAGATCCATGGCTGTATCGTTCATTAATGAAGGGGCTGTAACTCAATGACAAAACACATGTTTTTAATGCAAAGTTTCCAGTTTCAGTCCCTGACATCTCAGATGAAACCCTAGATAAGCTATGAGGAACCTGTTGCCTTATAGATGTTGTTGTATTTCAGCTCTCATCATTTTGGACCATTAGGCATGATAATTGTGATCCATTTTATTCCCTATATCTGTCTGTGATATGGTGGTTGGAGTCTATACCAGAGCTAGAGAATCGCCGATATTGGTAAGATGAAGCAGTGGTCTAGCTCAGTATATAACAGGTGCCTATGTCCCAAAATGCATTTTAAAAAAATCTTTTTTTATAGTGCAATGATCACTAAAATATTTGTAACATCTTTACAAGGCCAAAAACATTTAGGATTCTATGGACAAGTATCTGAATTGCCAGGAGAACTGGCATAGTACTCGTGTCCTGTCTTTTGTCCTTGCAGTTTAATAATCCTTTCTGAAAGCAACATCTTCTGATAGAATTTTTGATGGATCAGCATGGTTTGAGTATTTTTTACAAGTTGGGAGGCTGAGAATTGGTGAGTAAAAAAAAGTTTAGAAGAAAAACTGATCTCCTTTATCTCTATACTAGCATACCTCTATACCCTCACCCTCATCTCTTTCCTCTGTTCTCTTTCCGCTCCTCACCATGTGTCCTTATTCTTTGATGCTTTCCTTCTTCTTCAGCTTCTTTCTGTCCCTCATCTCACTCTCCTTTTTATCTTCCATAATACTTTCTTCCCAAGCACACCAGGTACTTGTGTTTGAGGTACTCTGAAAACTAGTCGGAAAGGCTGTCTCCACGCTTTATGTTATGTGTGTACAGTGAGGAATATCAGAAACTGATATCATTTGACCATAGATGTCTTTGCTTCAAGTTGGCTATTCCCATTTAAAAAAAGAGATTTGCATAGATTGTTTACTGTGCATCAAAAACTGCTGCTTCCCTGCAAAGCTACCTTTTCACTGTAGCGTTCAATTTGAAACATTCTGTTTGAACCTGCATGTTCCCTCCTTTGCTTGTAGACATTCAGTTCAGGCATTTGCAAAGATGACGTGAATTGTGATCCATTTTATCCCCTATATCTCGTTGTGATATAGTATATTCCTTCTGTATATTGCCAACTTTGAAACAACTGCACTCATTTCTGCCCTGCTTTTGGGCACAGTTCAAGGTGTCATTTTTGTTCTTCAGAGCCTTAAATGGCTCGACACTAGTAACTCAAGGATGGCTAGCTCCCAAAGAAGCCTGTCTGTACCCTTAGATCTCCCTGTGAGGCTCTTCATTGTCAGATTAGAGCCAGATTAGATGTGACACTAAATACCTCATTACAAATCATTTCCGTTCTTTACAAAATTGAATAGTAGATATAGAGGGGAAGGGGGTTATCAGGACTATCATTCAGGGAGAATAGATCTAATTCTTTCTTCCCAGCTGTGATCATGATGACTCCCTTCCCACACCCTTTGCTGGTGGCTATTTGCTTAAGGGGAAAAGAGCTCCCGTTGGTAATAGAACTGATAACCACACATAGAGGGCTAGCATAACTGGAATTACAGCCAAGAAGAGAAAGATAACACTTACCTCTCCATGTGCTGTGGGCCTAATGCATGCTCTTAAATGAAAACATACACACTGACATGATCTTTAGAGGGCCTGTGGCTGGTGAACCAATGTAGGATTTCTTTGGTGTTTGCACCCATTTTTAGAATGTTCTCCCCAGAAAAGCTCAACTATAGCCACCTTTGTAGATCTTTGTGCTTAAATCTTTCAGATTTTGTAATTACATATTTTTTTACTTTACTGGCACCAATCTTATGCAGTTTTAAAATTTTGAATAGTTCCGGTATTTTTATCATCATGTATGTTTGTTTTTAATTGTCTATTTAAGGGAGACAAATCTTCTATCTGTCCATATGTGTATAGGGTCATTCTGTGGACACGAATGAAGAAGGGAGACGGAATCGGTGATGAGCTCTACTAGTGGTAGAGACACCCAACTCTCCCTGCCATGACATTAGAGGTGATAAAATCCAGTCACGCCCAACTGTTCTACTGAAATTCGTTTTCCTCATTCTTTCAGGGAGTAACATAAAGTAATAGCTCTGGGGTTTCTAGACGGATAGTAATAAGTGAGCAAATACTTGAATGAATCTTCAAGTGGGATTAATACAGAGAGTTCATGGATCATAACAATATATTCTTTCCCCAATTGTCCTGCTTAACCAAATCTTTTTTCACTCCTGTGGTTACTTCAGAAGCAATAGCAGGGTTCAGTGCTCCTTGTATAATCAAAGTTTGTGGATAGAATGGTTGCAAAAGGAACTGGAACCAAAAATAATATGCCACAAGCAGTTCTGGCTCTCCCTAAACCCCCATAGACCAGCACGACTGACTGTGATGTTCAATTCATAGTATGATCTTTTTTTTTAATTTCTGTATCAAATTAATTGCATACAAAAAACCATGTATCCAATTGCATTCTTCAATATCATCAAATGTTACTTTATACTGTATTATTTGGATCAATGATTTTTATCATATACATCTATTGCCTGGGCATGATTTCACTTGTAGATGAAACATAAGAGTGGCAGATTTCTCAGTATGGTCCTGTGTTTGATTTCCACCCAAAGATCATTCCCCCCTCCTTTCATACCTTTAGGTTGTCTTTGTAAAATGCAGTCGTGTTCTGCCAATGTAACTGAAATTCATAATGGAACTTAACGTTGGGTTTAGTGCTAGTGCTCAGTCCTGTCATCCCCTCCTGTAGCTCTCCATGAGGGGGTAAACTTGTACTGTATACCTGATAGGATGTCACCCCAAAATTTCAGAAAAGTGTGTCCCCTGCTGTGATCACAACCCACAATTACACAAACAATCCTGCTGTCCAGGATGTTTTGTGTGTTTCTTAGGGATGGATGGAGAGTTGAATTGACAGTTGTACAGTGGGAGAGTACCCCATCCTATACACAATTGTTTATTCAGTAGGGTAACTCCAGCGTAGCTACACTAATATAATTTTACACTGTGCCATGGGGTGACAAAGTCTTGGCTAACATCTCCTGTAGATGGGACCGTTTCTTCTATGACAGGTGTCATCTGAGTCAGGGGTTACCATAGAAAGCAAAGGGATAAAGTGTTTCCATTTTCCTCCCAATGTAGAGACCACCATTTATTTTTTAAAACCCATTCCATAGTTGTTAATTGCATGAGTTGCATCTTTTCCAGTTTCTGTACAGAAGCCATGTACAGAGATTTACCCAGTGCTTTCTGGACCTCCTTCAGTATTCTTTGCACAGGGTTTTCAAAACAAAATGTCTATTTTTTTCCCTTCGCTTGTGCAAAAATCCCATATTTTAATCTTTTAAAACCTGTTTTTCATTTTCTTTTGATGAGCTAGTATATATTTTTGTACTTAAAGTTCATTGACTTTGTTTTACCGTCATCCTGTTTTAGTTTATTTTGTACTCGTTCATCCTTTTACCAGTAGTTTACAAATGCACCATTATATGGGTTCTGCACATTAATGGCATTCCTTTGCAAAATGCATCAATTTGTCAGATAAAGGCAGAAATTAGCTACACTTTCTTCATGTTAAAGTCACACCCTATCTAATTTAGAAGCATCTTTGACTAGAAGTTGCAAGCCTTAGGATACTGATTTGAATTATGCATGACTGTCTGGTTCCCAGTTCCATTAGCCTGCTGTTTGGATAATATAAACATGTTCTGAATTTTAAGTATACTATATGACTGGCAGGTTAAAAATAGAGTTAACAAGAGTGCATATTTGGAAGATATGAATCTTATAGAAGGCTGATCAGTCCCAGCACCCTGAAATAAAATAGAAGCTACTGACCCTTAATCATCTGCTGCATGGTGGTACTACTAGCATGGAAAGATGGACATCTTTATGTTCACTCTGGCCATATTAGTAGTAGCTTTTCATAGGTAAAAACACAGAGATGAAGCATGATAACAATACTAGGTGTGTTGGTAAAGCCAGGGCTATAATTTAGCTTGAGGCTATAGGTAGCTATCTTTTTTCATGATTCTGGGCCTGGGAAAGTGTCAGAGCATCACCTGCTGTTACCTACATCTGTCAACTAAAACCGGAACTTCATAAGTGATTTACAGCCTATCTTCGACAGTGATACTCCCCCCCCCCCCGCCCTAACCTGGAACAGATCTTTAATTCTACTAAGAGTCTCCTCTCCTAATTTAAGCTATATATTATGCCTCAGCAGTTGTGGTTTTCCTGATAGAAATAGCAACAGGGTTTACTTTAGACTATGCAACAGTCCAAAAGTTGGGCCACTAGATCACCTGCCTGTAGTCCAAGAAGATCTACAGTATGTCATTATTAAACATCCACAGTGTACACAAGAAAATTTATCCTGAAAGCTGCCTTGAGTCCCACTTTGGGAAAAGAAGGCAAACTAATACAATGCAATAGAAAAGTCAGCTTCTTACATGCAAACTGGAGCTGTTCAGACCACCCCTAAGGGGTGGCCTGTAGCTGCCTCCAGCTGCACCAGATTGGGGCCACAGCAACCGCATGCCACGGCCCTGATCTGGCCTTTCTAGGGCGCAAAAAGGAGTGTTATGTAAATGCAGTGCCAGAAGAGTGCTGTGACGCCATGCACTGTGAGAAGCGGTGCACAGGCTTGTTGTTTAATATGGATTCTTTTTTAATCTTGTAGATAAAGTATCATTACAGTAACATCAACAGTTAAATATATTACAGATTTGTGTAAGTTGGGGGCTGTGCAGACCAGCCTTTAAGGTTGGCCTGGGGGCAGAGTCGGGACATGCCTCGAAGAACTGACAAATCACCTCTGAGTAGCTTTTGCATAAGACCCTATGAAACTGATGAGGTCGCCATAAAACAGGAGGTGACTTGAAAGCTTTGGATTAACAGGACAGGACTTGGACATCACCTTTTGCTTATGGCCTGGCTAAGGTAAAAGTGACAGTGTGAGCTGTGGTTTCCCTTTAGGGTTCTCAAATTGGTGTTTAAGAAATGGTGCCAAAATCCCTGGAAAGGATGGACACTCTTCTGTGCATTTGGGAGCACATGTTGTTGACTTGTCCTCAGTGTACAGCTTTCATTCTTCAAGCTCATCGGGACAGGTCATTCAGACTTAAATCTCTGCTGTATGGTATTTCTTTCTGCCCTACTCTTCTGTCCATGTCTTTGCCAGTTCACCTTGAGAAGACTGCTGAAGACAGGCACAACCAGAAAGATTTCTCAGCTCAAGTCTGTAGTCCCAGAAGCCAAACTTCTCCCATCTACACCATCTGCATAGACAGTCCTTCACTTTTAGTACCTTCCTGTCCCTTCACTATTCTTCACTACCAAAAATGACAAGGATACCACCTGTGCCTCAATTCCCTTCAGCATCCTGCCCAAAGCTTCATAGTCAGAGGTGATCTGTTCAGAAGTATACTTGGCCACACTGTTGGTACCCACATGAGTAAGGAGGAAAGGGGTACTGATCTGTGTTGTTTATGAGTTTCAGCAAGTTTTTGATATTCTGGATGCATGTGCCAGGAAGACAGCACATAGCCTGATTCCTCTTGTCAGGCTGGCACACAGGTGCCTCTGTACCCCTGAGCAATGAGTCCTCAGCTGTTGGCATCTTCCCTCTTGTTGTGTTTGCTGAACAACTTGACTCCTAGTGGCACAGTGGTTAAATGCCGGTACTGCACCCACAGGGTTGTGAGTTTGATCCCAGGGCTCCAAGGCTGGCTTTCCCTTCCATCCTTCTGTAGGTTGGTAAAATTAAATCCAGCTTGTTGGGGGCAATTGAGTTACAGATTGTAAACCACTTAGAGAGTGCTGAGCTCACTATTAAGCAGCATAGAAATGTAAATTCCTATTGCTATTGCTATTTCCTTAGATTGCTGGTGTCCTATTTGATCATTTTCACTGCTGTTATCCTCCTGAAGATGTAGGAGAAGTTCTGTTTCCCTTCTGTACACTGTACTCATGACAGTGACTTTCCTGCAAGGTGTTTCCTCACTGTTGCAGGCATCTTGATTTTCTGTGGCAGTTTTTTTCCTGCTGTTCTATATGATCAATTCTCCCTGTCCTGTTCTACCCATGAAGTCCTATTCTATGATGCATTGAAGGGATTCAACACATATCTGTAGTGCATTGACCTTCTATTTCTAGAGAGCTACCAATTTAATCTTGCTGCAGGTGTAATTGGTGATCTTTTCCATGAAAAAGGTTTTGTTTGCATTGGCAAGGATATTTCAGGGGCAGCTTGGAGTATCCTGGCGCCAGAGATATCCTGTTCTCCGTCTGTTACCTAGCCCTTTATTCTTGTGCAGGGGTGATCTGAATGCACTGAACTGCCAGACTTATCTGTGGGTTGCTCACTTCTGAGGTCAGAACAAGGTGCCCAGCAGTGATTGCCCAGCTGGATGCCTTGTTCTGACCTCAGAGCAACGAACTGGCGACAGTGGCAGATGTGCTGGGTGGCTCAGTGGGATACATGTGTAGACAGCCACCCTAGCAGGGCAACAGAGGGTCTGGATCTTCCCAAAATGTCCAGGGGAAGAAGTACATTTTTAAAATTTGTGTTAAGGGAGTTATACTCCAATTCTGGTGTTGATCATGGCAGACATAATTTGGACTGTTTGCACCAGAACTGGGTTTTGAATAGGGCAGTTCCAGAACAGGAGGAAAACAGGCCTTTTGTCCCATACAGACAAGGCCAAAGACAAATGTTGCATGTACATTGCAGCAGACTACTTTGTATCATTTTTTAAAAAATACTGTCTTGGTCTACATCTGTTAGAATCATACATAAGAGGTCACATTTGTTTTTTGCACCAAACTTGGGTTTGGTTATTTGGTTGAATGTTGCATAAATTAATGTGATGATTCCAGAACAGGTGACTGCAGCGACAACTAAAAGCACAAAATACCGTGTGATTGATACTTTTACAGTGTGATTGATATAATTATGGTATGATGCAGGGTGAGCAATACAGTGTAATTGATACTCTTGTGATTGTGTAACTATAATTTATCAGAACGTTTAACTTTTGTATTTTCTCTAACTTGTATCTAATAGTAAATTCAGGTCATGAGTGAGGACAGAAATAGAGGGGATATATCAGCCTGTTTGGGAGAACCCAGAGGTATTGAAGAAGTACAAAAAGATGGATTAAAAACACATCTAAGGAAGTAATTACACCCCCTCCCCCCTCCCCCCATGCTCACGAATGAAAGAACGTAAAGATGGAAAGGAATAATACAAAATTTGCAGGGGGACCAAGAGTAGAATTGTCACTTTGACTTCTCTTATTTTATCCTGGAGGAAACTGACTGGCTGGATCAGAAGCACCTGTTAGGGGACAAAAATACACTACAACATTTTGTTGTTGATTCCATGAATTCCTTCTAAGAGTGAAGTCAGGTGGGTTAGTGCTGGGATGGCTGGAACTCAAACAGGGGTACTAGAGTATTGCCATGCTTTGGTGAATCCTATGTACATGCAGAAATACAAAACATTTCAATGAGGTCTGAATATGTAATGGTCTCCAGAACCTACAGAACATTGATTGTCAGTTGGGAATTGAAAACTCGAACAAGTAGGAAGGTGAATTGACCTACTGTACTTAAGCCCCTTTCAGCCTATAATACTGTATCCACAAATGGGTAAGAATATAAATCTGTATATCATTCCTGCATGCAAAAACAAATAATATCAGAAGTGTTCTCCCGAGTGGGGAGGCAGTGTTTGCATATTTTTAATGTTTTTGTACATAAAACAACATTTTGCACAGAAAATTGTGTATTCTTTGTAAAATACTTGCTTTTCTTCACAAATGGTTGCAAATTTATTTGCACAGATACTAGGTTTTTCTCTCTCCTTGAGAAATACTCAAATGACAAGAAAGTCTCATAGCAGTTGACTAGTCTCTTGTGTGTTGTGGATAAATTTGCATGTATCCTTTCCATCCTTAGTAGAAGACCATAGCTGTCTGGTGAGCTTTGACTCATTATAAAGGAGTTTTCATTAAGATGTTACAATACACTGGAAGATTTTGTTGCATGTGCCATTTCTTATACCAGACTATATCTGTGTCATTTTTTACCCATAGCAAGTTGGATGAGATCATTTATCCCATTTGCAATGGATCAGAATGAGATTCTGATAAATTATATACCTATGTGTCATCCACTCATGCTGATTTTTGGTGGTACGTATAGTCCTAGTTGTTTTTAAGACTGGTTTAAAATTAATGTAAAAGGATCTGACTTGCATAAAGAATAGGGCTTGAGCAAAAGGGAAGTCTGTATTCAGTCTTTGAACCAACAGTTTGTTGTGAGAGTTAATAATTTCAATGACACTGCCCTTAGGCTTTAGGAGGAAATCAAAAGAATAATAAAATTTGATCCCAGGGCATGGCCAGAAGACCCATGGTATGACAAGCTTGCTGAAACTTGTTTGTTCAATGCCTGGAGAGGAAAAATGCCCTGGAAGTCTATGTATGCTGCCCTATACAGGGTATTGATGTAATAAAGTAATCCACTGGATAATGTGTGAAATATTCCATATATTGAAAATACTTGCAGAGATGTGGGAAGCTTTTCCATACCATACATCTATGTTTATTCATAATTGCCTGGGCTGTTTTCCATAATCAGTCGTATTAGATGAGCTAAATAAAAGATATAAAGTTCCTGTTATTCTACTAAGGAGACGAGCCCTGACAAACTCTAGTGCTCAGAGAAATAGACTAACATTGAATGCTCTGCGGAGTCGAAAGGAACGTCAGAAAGGAACTCTTCTAGAACATGGCCACATAGCCTGAAAACCCCACAAAAAAATGAATGCTCTGCTGAGCTCGTTCTGATTTCACAAAATTTCATGCTTCTCAAGTGGTCAAGACAAAATGTGATAATTTCCCTTTGCTCACAGACTCACATCCATCCTTTAGTGAAATAAAATGATCAACTAGTTGTGCTGAATCTTTTTTTTTCTCAGCTTGAAATGGAATTGATAAGTAGTGCAGAGAGTCTGAGTGAAGCTGATGTTACTAAAGAAAGTTAAAATGTTAATGCATCAGATACAGCGGTCTTTAGGTATGTGTCCTAAAATAATCATGTTTTTCAAGTGTAGTCATCTTTTTGCTAAATATAAGGGAAGTATGTACTATTTCACATTATTGCTAATATTGCAATAAAATAATTTCCACATAAAGTTTTGAATGCATTTGAATATAATTTAAACCAAATGTGCTAAGTCAGATAACATAAGAAGATCTGTGGGGTGAAACAGATGGGCAAAATAAAGTAGTTTGAAGCCACTTTGAAGGTGGGGTGTTTAGATGATGCATGCCTCAAAAATAGCTGGAGACTGTACTGAAGCTGCGCTTTGAGGCTAAAAATGAGCAAAAAGAAGCTGAGATAGTTTGACTCAAGGCAGAAAATTTGCATCTTCACACCTGCTTATAAATGCTTCAACAAGAGTTCAAGACTGCAGCAAAGCAAATATATGAAAGTGCAACAACTCCAATGGATGCACCATAAACACTCGACTATAAGTCAACCTCATGTATAAGTCGAGGTCAACTTTTGGGACCAAAAGTGTGGATTTTTATATGACCTGTGGATAAGTTGAGGGTCAGCTGGGGAGATGCTGTGGAGACAATTGCTCACCCTTCCCAGCTTCTTCCCAGCTGAGCTGTCCCTGGGGAGGCAGCCCAGCTGAGAAGAGGCTCAGGATGGACGTACCGTATGACCCATGTATAAGACAGTCTAGGTTTTCTGGGTCAATTTTTTGACCTAAATTTCTTGGCTTATACATGAGTATATACAGTAATTACAACATACACAAAACAGACAGTCCAACAGGGGATTATGGGGTGAAGGGGACAAGTGTGGGGAGCCTCTATAATTGTGCTTTGGCAATGTATCACTTGTACATCAATGCACTGATGCCCTATACCAGTGGAGCATCACACATGCAACTGGGTGGCCAACAAAAGGGGTGGCCATGTAAATGGATGGAATCTGGGTGGATGTGGGAGGTACTTGGAAGTCGCAAGTGGTGTGTTTGTGCAATGGTGCATATGTATGATGGGAAGTCAACAACAACAAAAAATACTCATATGTGCGGCTTGATACCTTGCCATGCGGCCAGCCCATTCTCATTCGGCCTGCCTTGGGAGCAGGCCCTGTGGGTAGCAGAGTTTCAGATCGCTTTTGGAAAAAGCAGAATTGATCTGCTTTTTCCTGCCCATCTGTTCCATCCCATGTTGGATTAACCCAAAAGCCTGTGGAGTCCAGAAGTCTGTTCCTCCAAAGACCAGCCAGAAGCTTATGAAAAACAAGCAAACCACAGATGTGCATGGAAGCACCCTCCCACTTGTGTTTCCCGGCAAGTGGGATATCATGCAAACCCGCTCTGTTTCTGATGCCAGAGTAATAATGATTAAATGTTATTGTTTGATCCTGCCTCACATTGTATAGTTCTTTTTTAAAATCATGTTAGCGGTCCTGTTTTGCCCTTAGGAGGCTAGCCAAACCCTCAGTCCAGAGTCTCAGCATTTTCAAACACGGAGGGAGAGAGAAAGGGAGCTTGTCTCACCAAGTCTTTGATAGCAAAAGCAGTGGAAGTATTTCAGTCCAGGTTCATAACAAGGCTTCAATCAGTCTAGTACAGCAGGTTCAAAAGGAGAACCTGAAAGAGTAGTTGCGGTCTGAGTAGCGTTCAAGGTAACAGGCAATCAGTAAAGGTTCAAGACAACAACAAGGCGTTTTCAAGCATGAAAAATAGAATCATAGAATCATAGAGTTGGAAAAGACCACAAGGGCCATCCAGTCCAACACCCTGCCATGCAGGAACTCCCAATCAAAGCATCCCCGACAGATGGCCATCCAGCCTCTGCTTAAAGACCTCCAAGGATGGAGACTCCACCACACTCCGAGGGAGTGTGTTCCACTGTCAAACAGCCCTTACTGTCAGGAGGTTCCTCCTAATGTTGAGGTGGAATCTCTTTTCCTGCAATTTGTATCCATTGTTCCGCGTACTAGTCTCTGCAGCAGCAGAAAACAAGCCTGCTCCCTCCTCAATATGACATCCCTTCAAATATTTAAACATGACTATCATATCACCTCTTAACCTTCTCTTCTCCAGGCTAAACATCCCCAGTTCCCTATGGTGTTCCTCATAGGGCATGGTTTCCAGACTCTTCGCCATCTTAGTTACCCTCCTTTGGACATGCTCCAGTTTCTCTACATCTTTTTTGAATTGTGGTGCCCAGAACTGGACACAGTATTCCATGTGGGGCCTGACCAAAGCAGAATAGAGTGGTACTATTACTTCCCTTGATCTAGACACTATACTTCTATTGATGCAGCCTAAAATTGCTTTGGCCTTTTTAGCTGCTGCATCACACTGTTGACTCATGTTCAACTTGTGGTCTACTTGGACTCCTAGATCCCTTTCACACGTAGTTTCATTCAGCCAGGTTTTCCCCATTTTATATCTGTGCATTTCATTTTTCCGCCCTAAGTGCAGTATCTTACATTTCTCTGCGTTGAATTTCATTTTGTTAGCATTGGCCCAGCTTTCTAGTCTACTTGTTGACCATGATGAAATGAGGAAAGTGCTGGGATATATAGTCCATCTGGGTCTTGCAGATGCTCGCTGTTAGCAGCCTGCTTTCTATTTAACCACAGAGAATGCCATTGTTTCTTTTTCCTGGCCTCTCTCTCTCTGGGGGTAGGGAGTAGGCACTGGTAAGTCTGGCTCAGGTGGAAGGAAACTTTTTTCCTGGGAACTTGATCATAGTGCTGGTTGCAGGCTTACCTCCAGAGGCTGCTTGAGTAGCTGTAGTCCTGGCATGTCCCTGAGGCAGTCAGCCTCTTCTGTTCAAAGGAGAAGCACTGGGAATTAAAACTCAGAAGACATGGCTAGTTCCTGGAGGCAGGGCATGACACTAGTTGGCAGCCATCAGGACATCTTGAATAGAATCCACAGATTCTTTATCCACAGATAAAGCAAGTATAAATTTCAAATAGTGACCATTGATTTTGCCATTTTATGTAAGGAACATCATTTAGTATGCCATTGTATTTAATGGGACTAGAGCATCCTTAAATTTTGATATCCACGGTGGGGTCCTGGAACCAAACCCAGCTGATAACAAGGGCTCACGGTAGTAGCAAATTTCATGGTTTCACTGAACATTATGAAGACATACCTTCTCTTATTTGTCTTTGATCTCAAAATACAGTTGGCCCTCCACGTTTGCAGCTTTGACTTTTGTGGTTTTGATTATTTGTGGTTTCAATTAATATGTTCTGTTTAGCAATCTCTAGGTCCTCTAGTGCAACTCTGCCAGAAATTGACCATAGAGTTGTGCTGGATAATCTAGGAGATCCTAAAGAAAACACTTCTCTAGGCATTTGTATTTCCTCCAGCATGATTCTATGATCAGCATCTAGCAGATGTTGACCATAGAGTTACACTGGAGGACCTGGAGATTCCAAGAGAGGTGTTCTCTCAGGTATAAAGGATAGTGTTCTTTTAATTGCAATTTTCCCACATTCACAAGGGTTGTTCACCCCTAACCCCAGCAAATGTGGGGGGACTACTGTACTTTTTCATTAGATGAGTTCAGCTTCTAGTGCTATGTGATAAGAAGAAAACACCTTCCTATTTGAAGTAACTTACAATGCCACTTCTAAGCCTGGCGTCGAAACTGAATGCCGATTGTAGTGTGCTTGAGAATGTCGACATTATGGGGCATTCGTATGACTTTCACATATTTTCGCCGTTCAAAGGAGCAGCATTGGGAATTAAAACCAGAGTGTCTTCTTGATCGGACACCTTATGGGGGAGGGCAAGTCTAGTGATGCATTTCATTTAAAACTCAAGTATATATTGTGGAGCTTGTTTCTGGAGGAGGGGGCAAGACTTAAGGAGTGGTACCGACAGGATTAGAAATTCATCCTATATAGATGGCTCAGATTCCTACTGTGTCAGTTTTCTGGTGTTTGATAAGACACACAAAGCGGATGCAGGAGAAAGCATGTCACTGGTATCCATGGAAACTCCAAAGATACTTTGGAACTCAGGGGGATAGAGTAAGCCACAGTAATGGGTCGCATTATAAGGGCAAAATGCATAAAAGGCTCAGACATATGCTTGCAATTAATTGCCATAAATAGCTTAAAACAAGAAGATGTCCCAGTTTAGCTTACTGCGAGAAATCACTAAAACCTGAGATCTTACAAATGTACTTAAACTGATTTTTTTATATAAAAAAAATCTTGTTACTCTCAAAGGTGCATAAAACCTTGAATAGTAATAGACTTGCTTAATTATGTTCGAGCCATAAGAGAATATAGACTGAGAAAAGCTGCTATAAATTTCATACGACCAAAGGTTTTAGAAGTAGGCGTCAGTGTTAATTCTCCAGCTCATTCATGTAGTCTTTTATGATGATTTTGTATTGCAAAGCGTTGCCCATATGGTGCATTGTGAAAAGAATTTCTCAAAGGTATGTTTAACATATCGCTTAAAAAAAAAAAGAATAATGTGACAAGTATTGCTGAAAATGGTGAGTCAATTCAGGCTAGAACTCTCTTCTTTTCAATGGGTGCATCTTGAATTTTGTTCACCAGAGAAGAAATTGCAGTGTAATATTTGTGTGGGTACTGGGCTGGAGGGGAAACAAGCGACATATCGAGATCTGAAAAACAGAAAAATGATAATGTAGAGGAAACGTTTTAATTTTTAAAATGGCGAAAGTTTTATTAAAATAACCCTGTTTGCAAGGAACCCACCTTTGTGTATTACAATGCAATTCACCACATTATTTCTTCTTGGTTGCTATAGAAACTAATTCTAGTGCAGCTGTGATCACCTATCAAAATTCTAACATAACCCAAGCCTCTATTACAATACACATTTCGTATTTGGAGTAAATATCCTCTCAGGTTAAACCGTGTACTTTATCATTTGAGAGCTGTCAAGTGGCCAAAATGTTAATGCAATTATTTGTGTACATTTCTGAAGGCTATACTTCCCTCCTTATTTTAAAAGTTTTCACAGGAAAATGGACAATCTGGTATCTGTTTTTTTAAAAACTGAGATGCAGGCAGGTGATGAAACCACATGATGCTTTGCAAGCTTAAATGCTGATCTCCTTCTGGCCATACATTGTTGGCCCACAATTGTTTCTAATGAAAGTTAATTTTGCAATATCTGATTATTCTCTGCCTTCTGTTTAGTGCACAGAATTATAAAGAAGCCAATCTGAAAATGAAATCAGTTTTAAATGGCTGCTTTGCTGAGGAAAGTATGTATTACTGTATATACTCGACCTTAAGTTGACTTTAAGTATAAGTCAAGGAGAGGTTTTGGGGCACAAAAATTGTAGATTTTAATGTGACCCATGGATAAGTCGAGGGTAGGGTTATGTAACAAAGGATTAAGCAAAGGAAAACTATGCCAAAGAATTGCAGCAGGCATAACTGTTCATGCTCAAACTAAAAGTTGGATAGATGAGAGAGTAGAGGGAGGGTCGGTGTTTCCAAGACAGATTATACGGGATGGTATGTATACACACACACATATGTATGAGTTAAAGTACAGCACTCACATTGACCCATAGATAAGTCACCTCAGGTTTTTTGGGTCAATTTTTTGACTAAAATTTCCAGACTTGTACATGAGTATATACAGAAAACATACAGGAATAGCTGTGTTGGCCATTTAACAAATACAAACAAAAACCCATCAGTGATACCTTTATTGGCCAATCGAAATGCACAATATACTTATCACTGATGGATTTTTGTTTGTATTTGTTAAATAGCTAACACAGCTACCCCTGAATGTTTCCTGTATTGTGAGATACTGTGTTGTAGCTGCAACAGGGGAACCATGAAGAATAGCCTGTGGACTGGAACTTCAACCAAAGTAAAACAATTTTTCTTCTTCTTAAATTTGGACTGAATTCATGTGTTTTACCTCTCCATTACTGAAACGTTCCTTATTCAAAAACATGGAGACTTCTTCAGGAATCCATTGTTCTCTGCCTACAAAGATGCTTGTGGACTCACTGGAATGGAGACATACTGGATTGCAAAAGAGGGGTCCCTGTTGAGATGCAAATTGACTTTAAATTTCCTGGACTTTGAAATATTGCTCCATGGCCAGAAGGAGCCTGCCTGCAAAAGATATCCTCCCCAGTATACCATCTTTACTAAGGACTGAAACAACATGCAGACATCTGACTAACATCTCCATTTTTCCCCCTCCTGTTTGGTTTGTAACATCTTGCCTGATGACAAGCTTCAAAAGTTTGCAACAACTATATTGTGCATTTTGGTTGGCTAATAAAGGTATCACTGGTGGATTTTTATGAGTATATACAGTATATGAATCTTAGTAGGTTTTCTAAAAAGTATACAAAGTTATACATATGAACACTGGAACCAAAATCATCCCTGGCTTAAACTTTTTTACTCAAGCCATGTTCATGTACATATGTTTCAGTGGGCTGACCCTAAAAAACTTCTTTGATAAATACTTTAATTAAGCAAACTTACATATTTTTACAATGGGGCACTGGGGAATCTTGTCTCCCATCTCCCCATCCAACCTCCCTCCACTCACCAATGCGAGGCTTCTGTCTCAGGCTTGCATGAAGCAAAGAAGAAAGGTTGCATATAGAAAATGGAGGCTCCTACACTTCTCCCATTTCCCCTAATGCACTGGTGGCTGTGCATAGGAAGGAATAAAACAGGTCTCTAAGGATTCAAATGTGTAGGAGCACTGCAGTCACACCAGGGGAATGATTGTTTCCCATACTATTTTGTGTGTATATATATTTGTTGTTGTCTGCTTTTAAGCCATTTCTTAGGCAACCTTAAGGCGAATCGATCATGAGGTTTTCTTGGCATGAAAGAGTGTGGTTCACCCAAGGTAGGCTGTGTGTGTGTGTGCACACGCACGTGTGCACACACACACACACAATAGCATTTACAGTTACATTTCTATACTGCTTAATTTACATTTCTATACTACTTAGAAAGTGCTGAGTTCACTATTAAGTGGTTTACAATGTGTTAGCCCCCAACATGGTGGGTACTCATTTTACCGAACTACAAAAGGATGGAAGGCTGAGTGGATCTTGGAGCCCTTGGGTCAAATAACCTTGTGGTTGCGGGTGTCGTTTAACCACTGTGCCACCAGGGCTCCTTTATATATACACATATATGATCATCTCCCATCCTATTTGTGTGTGTGTGTGTGTGTGTGTGTGTGCAGGCACACATGTATGATTGTCTCCCATACTACACACACACACACACACACACACACTAGTGGTGCCCAGTAATAAGTGGTTTTTTTTATGGGACTGACTGTAGAAGCATTTTTTGTGTTTGTCAGAAGAATTCAGAGGTGCATCAGGTGCAGAGAAGAGAAAAATTAATTGGTCTGATCTAAAACCCTGCCAGTGGATAAGAGAGAGACTTCCCAGCAGAGAAGAAGAAATAAGACGTGTTTCTCCATTCCCCAACCCCATGGGATTTGTTTTTCACTTTTTAGAAACATGGAGGTGGGATTTGTATAACCATCAACAAACTGATCTAAATCCCCCTTCTCTATGTTCTCTATGTTGACGATGTGGTGGGAGAATAAAAGGGCTGTGGATCTAGCAGAGATCCATGTGTTCTTCTGCCAAATGAACCATCTTCCTCTTTTACTCTCAAATGAGATCAAAGTTCTGAGTTGGTCAGAGGGGACTTGTTGCAGAATTCCCTACCAGTGTCTGGGAAGGAGGGTTTTAAGATCAGATCCTGTGCCTACAAAGCCAGAATTTAACCTAAGGACCTCATAGAGGATTTCCCACTCTACCCTGTGACTCCTGGTGTGCTGTTCCGGGACTATAAGTTTTACCTAGAAGAATCACAGAATATAGTGCTTCATAGAAGTAGGCTTTGATTCAGTGTGGTCTGTTGATTAGCCCTGTAACAAAAGTAGACTCAGTGTTTTGGATTAGGCATCCAGAAGATCAGAGTTCAAATCCCAGCCATGGAAACTCACTGCATGACTGGCCATGCCATATTCTCTAAGCCTTAGAGGAAGGCAGTGGCAAGCCTCCTTTGGACAAATCTTGCCAAGGAAATGTTAGGATGAGGTTGCCATAAATTGAAATGATAAGGATTGCCATAAGTCCATTTGGAGGGACATAACAAGATCTAGTATGGTTTGAGTGTTTCAAATCCCCACACAACCATGGAAACCCATAGGTTGACTTTGGGCATCACACTCTCTCAGCCCCAGAAGAAGATAAAGATAAGCTCCCTCTGAACAAATACTGCTAAGAAACCCCATGATAGGTTTACCTTAGGGTCACCATAAATCCAAAGGCACATAACAACAACAAAAACACTGGGATGTTTTAATGTTTTTTCTAGATAAGTCATTTAGCTTCTGAATGGATCTGCAATAAACTATTTTCAATTTTGCAATTATCATACAAACATTTTGCAGCTGTAGCTGTCAGATTTGTTGGTAATTAGCTACTTATCTGCCACCTTCAAATGGGCTGTTTAACAAGCTGTATAAAACAGTAATTTCAAATTAGGTATCAAAAATTGTACATTTTATGCTTGTGAAAATGTTTAGTGTATGAACTAAATAGTAAATACAATGGAATTCTTTTGGAATATGCTTTTAAAACTTGCATTGAAACATTAATAACTGGGAGGTGTTTAAAGCAACACTTGGGATTGCTTTTTAAATTCTTTTCTCTTGCTACTGTCAGAGAGTTTTTGATCTACAGTGCCCTCATCCCTGACCATTAGCCATACTGACTGACTGGAGTTGATGGGAGCTGTAATTGAAAATATCCAGAGAGAAGGCTGGGGAAAGCTCTTGTAGCTAGTGAACTAGAGCAGGGGGACTTAATTGATGCTTATTCTACTATTTAAGACAGTCAAACTGTCTTCAAGTGAACGTAAGTGCCACTCCTCCCTCCTTTCTTCTTTCTTCCTTGTTCATTCATTCTGTCAGTCTGCCTTTTTCTTCTGCTTCTTTCTAGTACAGAGGTGATAACTGATGGAAAATCTTGTTTTGACACATCTCTTAAATAAGATAAGAATCTTGGTGTCTCTAGGTTCTCAGATGGATTTTTAAAACTAAATTTCATTTTATTTAGTTAGAAATTTAAAAAAACAAGACAAGAAAACTATAAGAGCTGTTTATTTATTAGCTTGTTTATTTTTTTAAAAAAATATACACCTCCTTTCAAGACAGTCTGGTTTATAGCAAAACTGGGGAAAGAAAGGAATACCTAGGGAGAGAAAAGTGCATTGAAGGTTTGATAGTGTCATGAGGAAATGTGCAGAAGCATTTCACTGGAATTTTATCATTTGTATTCCTCCGCCCTGTTGATAATGAGAAGGCTTACTCCCAATGCCATCAGAGAGGTAGCAGAATTTTGTCAAGCCCTTTCAAGCCAGCACTGTTGGCTACAGGTTGCGCCAAGCAGCTGTTTAGAGCAGGCCCTGGACTATGTCTTGCAATGACATTTGCACAGCATGTTGGCTGTGCAAATGGTTGGCCATCTTGAACATACATTTTCTTTGTCCACAGCTGCTCTCATACAGAGACTTAGAACAGGATCTGGATGATTCTCATGCTAAGTTCTATGAAACTTCACATGAGATCTGGCAGGCCTGCAAAAGGGATGGGCAACCCTAGGCTGCGGCTTGTTGTCTTTGAGGGCCAGGAAGGAGTCCCCCCCCCCCCCATGTTATTGTAGCATGGATTTTCACCCTCCCTCGGGCTTCTCCCCACTGGACTTTTTTTTTTTTTTACTAACTGCTTTGTTTTGTTTTGTAATAATACTTGGCCCTGCACGTTTGCAGCTTTGACTTTCACGGGTTTGATTATTTGTGGTTTTAATTAATATGTTCTCTCTAGGAATCTCAAGGTCCTCCTGTGCAAATCTGTCAGAAGTTGACCATAGAATTGTGCTGGTGAACCTAGACGTTGCTAGAGAAAACACTTCTTTAGGTGTGAAATTGAAGGCTTTCATGGCTGGCGTCCATAGATTTTTGTAGGTTTTTTGGGCTATATGGCCATGTTATGGAACAGATTGTTCCTGGCGTTTCACCAGCATCTGTAGCTGGCATCTTCAGAGAATGTTGCTCTGGAAAAGAGTTGGGTATATATATATATCCTGTGTGACCATGGGTAGTGAGGAATGATTTGCATGTTAATCTGTGTATTTGCATAATAATCTGTGTTGCTAATGGCAGGCCTCAGGGTGGGAGGATGTGCAAGGAGGATTAGTGTCTGCTTGGTTAATGAATATTGTCTGCTGGAAAATGCCTGACCCTAGGTGGTTTCTCATTTGCATTTGCGGAGTCTTAATCTTGTTGTTTTTCAGGACTGATAGTCAAACTTTGTTTCCTTTTAGGGTTTCTTCTTTCCTGTTGAAATTGTCCAGGTGTTTATGGATTTCAGTGGCTTCCCTGTGTGTTCTAACCTGATAGTTGTTGGCATGGTCCAGAATTTCAGTGTTTTCAAACAGCATTTTATGTGCAGGATGGTTTATAACATGTTCTGCTACTGCATCCCGGATTCGTCCCTTCTCACTTGCTGCCCCTCACTCCTGGAACCTTCTTCCCCCACATGCACGCCTCATCACTTCCCTAACCAGGTTCAAAACTGAGTTAAAGACTATATTATTTAGGGAAGCTTTCCCAGGACTGTGCCACCCGCCCCAGGATGCCTCCTTTTAACTTTGTATTAAGAAGCCATGCCTTCCCTCCAGTCCATCTGCCTTGGTCCTGGCCCCAGAGGGAGAGAAGAACCACCAGACCTCACCCCCTTTCCCATCACCTTCCCCTCTTCCTTTTGTGTTGTCTCTTTTAGACTGTAAGCCTGAGGGCAGGGATCCGTCTAATTTAAGATTGTATGTACAGCACTGTGTAAATTTACAGTGCTATATAAATAAAGGTTAATAATAATAATAATAATAATGCTGATTTTTCCAGCTGACTCCAGTCTGCAGTGTCTCTCATGTTCCTTGATTCTTGTTTGCACACTGCATTTGGTGGTCCCTTGTAGACTTGTCTGCAGCTGCATGGTATGCGGTAAACTCCTGTGGCTGAGAGAGGACAAGAGCAGAGTCGGAGCGTGCGTCACATGGATGCCAGGCTTGGCTTTTATGGCCAGCGTGCACAGCCCCTAAGTTAGGCTACCAGTCCTGAAAAACACAAAAATCAAGACCCAGCAAATGCAAATGAAAACCACCCAGGGTGAGGGGGATTCCCAGGAGACAATGGATCATTACATAAATGGACACCCTGTAGGCCTTGCCATTCAACAACAGAACAATAAACAGATTAACATGCAAATCATCTCATCTCAACCAACATTATATATACCCCACTCTCTTCCATGCCAGCATTCTCTGAAGATGCCAGCCACAGCTGCTGGTGAAACAACAGGAATAAACTCTTCTAGAACACGGTCTCATAGCCTGAAAACCCCACAAAAACCTATGCATGCCGGCTGTGAGAGCCTTTGACTTCACACCCAGCGTTTAGTCTGCAAAAGAGATTGACAGGTGATTGTTGTTATTTGCTGAAATAGCCATCAAGTAAACTTTGACTTATGGTGATAATATGAATGAAAGGCCTCCAAGACCCTGGTCAAGAAGAGTTCTGCTCAGGTCTTGAATTCTCTGGGATATGAATCAATCCACCTGTACTTCTTTTTTCCCTACCTCCTATCACTTTATTCAGTATTCTCGCCTTTTACAATGAATTGTGCTATTTTGTCATATGCCCCAAATATGATAGCCTCAGTTTAGTCATTTTGACTTCTAGGGAGAGTTCAGATGTGATTTACTCTTGGGCCCATTTATTCTCTTTTTGGCAGTCCATTGAATTTGTAGAAGTCTCTTCCAGCAATATATTTCAAATGAGTTTATTTTCTTCCTGTGAGCTATGATATGTATAGAGATTAAAACACAATAATCCAAACCAGACTTACAAACAAACAAACAAACAAAGCTTACAAACAAACAAAGAGGAAGGGGATGAAAAGAGTCCGTTCTTAAAGTTACGTATATAAAGTTATATAATTTTAATATAATTTTTAATTTAAAGTGATATAATTTTTCT
Organism: Urosaurus nigricauda; assembly: GCA_034509955.1. Classification (NCBI taxonomy): domain Eukaryota; kingdom Metazoa; phylum Chordata; class Lepidosauria; order Squamata; family Phrynosomatidae; genus Urosaurus; species Urosaurus nigricauda. The sequence continues at coordinate 348,624,894 of JAOEGL010000001.1, read as the reverse complement.
CATTATGACCAGCTTGAACAGAGACATACCAGGGGGAAGAAGACAAATGCCAATGGTGACTGAACTGAGACAATGTAGGGGTCCTGTAGAGTCATCTCTCTCTCAGTTACAACCAGATGGAATAGCTCAGGGAGAAAATGACCCAAATTAATTGTCACAGTATGATAATATGTTTCTATGAATATGCTCCCTTACTTTCTTCTTATTTCTGGAATTTTTGAATTTGAAAAAGATCATCTGTGTGTGAGTGAGATGCACGGCTTATTTTCATCTACCACCCCTCGTAACATTGCAGTTCTCACAACATTATCTCCTCCCTCGTTGTTGTTGTTGTGTACCTCCAAATCACTTCTGACGTATGGTGACCCTAAGGCATTTTCTCTGCAGAATTTGTTCAGAGTAGGTTTGCCTTTGCCTTCCTCTGAGGTTAAGAGTGTGTGACTTACCCAAGGTCACCCAGTGGGTTTCCAAGTATGGATTTGAACTCTGGTCCCCAGTGTCTTAATCCAACCATTAGGCTACTATACAACACTGGCTTGTAATGTATATTTATTTTCTCACAACACAGTTAGGTCTCATGTTTTCATACATGCTGTTTCCATCCAAGTAGGCAGTTGATGTAAGCTGAGGTTCATCTGTAATTGGATGCTGGAAAAGTTCACTTCATTGTAAAATAACAGTGTTTGCATACACTTGTGTAATCCTTCTGTTTTAAAAGAAAAGGCAGGGAAGAGCCTCAGGTCTTCATTAAAGATGTATTATTTATAGTCTGTACTCTTCTTGCAGTGTTGGGTTATTTGGAGAGCTGAACTTTTCTAGGCTCAAAAATATTAAAACATGAAAATTCCATTTGCACTCATCAGAGTAGCATAACAGAAACCTCTGTGGGTATTTAATCATTCAGAATAAAGGATTTTCTTTAATTTTTAAACATGTATTTCACTTTATGTTTTATTTAAATTGTTTTAACATTTGCCTAGAAGCCCCTGAAGGATTGAAACTTAAGTTAGATTAAAAATAAACATGAAGAATGCAGTGTGTGGAGGCAAGGCAAGACAGATAGAGAGATGGGGGATATCACTGAGAATGAAAGCAGACATAGTTATTACAAAGCATTACTTGCAAAAATTATCAAGTTCCAGTAAGGAAGCCAGAATCAAGTTGGTCATATATGTTTCTTCAATATTATGAATATTTAAAGGCATGCAAGAGAAACTCATAGTTGATGTGTAAAACGTGATTTAGTAAAGCTGTTCTCTTGCTAGAAATTTAGAACCACAGGGACAAGGCAGCACTTTCCAGATGTTAATGAGACAGAAAGTGTAGACATGGCTTAGCAAAACAGAATACAAATCTAGAATAGTGGGAGATGAGGAAGACCTGTGGGAATCTGCAAGTCATGCAGAATAACTTTACTGTCAATACTGTACATTTGAAAGCAACCAGCATGGAAGACCAGAGATCTAAATAAAGTAAGATAAACTCAAAAGCTGAAAGTGGCAAAAGGGAAGGGGAAAACCTCAGACAAAAGTTGCATTGAAGCAATAATAGTGATATACAATGGGTTCTTGTAGCACTTTTGAGACTAACTGCAAAATAAGTTGTAGCATATGCTTTCACAGACTTGGTCTATTTCCACAGTAGAGGACTTACATAGGTATATCTCTACATAATAGTGATAGTTTATAATATTAACATTGCCATTTGTTTACTTCTACAGGGCCTAGTCTGCAACACACTGAAATTGGTTAGTAGCATCAATAGTTCTTCCGCTTCCTAAATCCCCCTAAGCACTAGAATATACCTTTCTTTGGTATATCCTTCTCTTACTGAATTTTATAAAGGCCCAATGCATAAGTGTAGAATTTTTATTCTGCACTTGAATCAAACAACTCCTTTCCAGAAGGGAGACTTGTTTTCTATTTTTTAATTACATTTTCGAACAAATGCAATGTATTCTTGGTTTCAGTTCTACATGAATTTGTGACTGACTATTCTTTTTAGAGTTTTCTTGTGTGTGTACCTTCTCTCAGTTGTACTGATATAAGTTAGAGTTGCTATCTGATGGCATGATTGAGTAAATGTTTGGAGTTTAATTGAATAACTGATTGACTACATATGCATAAGTGTATATAGAAGAGACAGTGGCTTTGAAAAAGTGTGTGCTTCCTTTGTTTTCAGATGATGCATGCGTGTGTTATAGCAGGCACTGTTTTTTTAAGATTTGTGTCTTGTGTGACAGAGCAGGTGGAATGCCTCTTCAAATAGGGTGCCTTCCATTTGCAGCTTACATATGTACTTGATTTTAAAATCTTTTAATTTTTAAAAGTCTTTTCCTATTAATTGGTGGTGTTTCTTAATCAAATTAGATGTTTCTGAAGGATTTATCTTAATAATTAATCTACTAATTAGTAGATCCCGTGACAGTATTTTAAATATATTATCTCTGTAATAAAAATAATGATCCATTTAAGAAAATCTGGCTATGGTGTGGGGCATACATAACTGCAAGGACTGAGGTTATTGACTGGCTTTCTAGATTATTTATATATTTATTTGGTGGGTACTGCAGAAGGTGTTGCTCTCCAAGGTTTCATACGGGAGCCAATGTGGCACCTTAGTCTCTTTACAGATGCCCTTCTCTGCATTAAATAAGTCTTCTCCCCTCCCCGTGACAGCCACACCCTTCGGTGAAAATCTATGATGACTGTCATTTTTTTCACAGCAAACTGCATTCAGAGAATGAGACAAACACCTCCTCTTGATGAATTGCAGCCTCCACCATACCAAGATGACAGTGGCTCACCACACCTCTCATGTACACCCTCTGAAGTTGGTGACAGCAAATGTGAATTCTCTCAGTGCAGCAACAGTCCAAGATGTTCATTTAAGTGCCCAAGTGAAGGTAGTACTGGACATGAAATAGAAAGCTTTCACAACAAAGGATATGAAGAAGATGTGCCCAGTGATAGTACTGCTGTCCTAAGTCCTGAGGTAAATACTTATACCCAAACTGCTCAATGCAGATGTAGATAATGTAGATAATATAGCTGTAGATCATGTAGAATGGGTCTGATTTTTTTTTAAAGATAGGCTGTACTGTAACCTGCTTCCATTGTATTTTATGTGCCCCACACCTGCAATTCACAATGGAAGAAAAACTTCCCTTCATGCCTATCAAGGCCAGCCTTATCATGAGGCAGAGTGAGACAATTGCCTCAGGCCATAGTTGTTTGAGGGTAGCCACAGGATCCTTCTGCCTCCTGGACTCCACCACCATTCCCCTTTGTCATACAACATTTCCTAAATTCCATAAAGTAGCTTGATGCCTGAGGTGTATTGGAAGACCTTGTCTTATCACCAGAGTTAAAGTAAGCCAGCTCCTATACAGTAGGTCCCCCGTCTAGGCGAAAGCCCCACTGCACATAATAAAAAACGTAGGATCTCAAGTCCCATTATTGTGAGTTGATGCACAATGTGTATGACTGCTTTGGCATGGCCATTCACCGCCATTAACAATAGTGGGTCATCCTCAGATGCTCCGATCCGCAGATGGCTAGCCCACCAATATGGAGGGTTGACTGTACAAGGAATGGAAAGGGGTGCCATTTTGTCTCAGACCAGGCTGCAAAATGTCTTCAGCCAATCTCAGTGCCAGTGGCAGCTGTTGGCTCTGATGTGATTGGAGCAGTGCATCCAATCGAGGTTTCAATTTAAACTCTTTTGGAATACCTCAGACTAACCCCCAAAGTGGATTCACCACACCACTGACTTGGATGACAAAAGCTGCCATTGACTAGCACCAGTGGAGTCTTTTCTTCCAATGCAAATGTCAAGTACAGAGGGTACAACAATCCAGATGAGATCTACAGTGCGAACAAAAGTCTTCAAGCTTTCTTGCCTTCTAGATCTACCCACAGTAAACTGCACAGTATCTTCTGTATAATTCTGTTCAGTTGCTAATTACATGTATGATACCTTGTCTGGTTTGGCCCCTAGAAATCCAACCTTTAGAATCATGCTTCTGAGTAACAGACAATATAATTCTGTGTTTTTATTTAAATTTTATTAATTTTTACGTGGACGTGCATCAATTAGCCCACAGTTGGGTGAAATTGTGTGTCTTTTTAATAGCAAGGTAGCACATATTACAACACAAATACTCCAACAAGAAACAGCATCAGAGTGCACACTTGGGAACAGATGTTGGACAGTGTTAAGGGTATTTTGCTTCTCACATCATTTATTCTTCTCTAATTTTAAAGGATTTGTTGTGTAAATGATTCATTCCCACTTAATCCTCCAACTTCTCATTCCTCCTTCTATTCAACAATGTCCTTGCAATTTTTTCTCAGTTAAAGACTTTAGATTTGTTTGTTAGGGACCTTTTATCTTTGCCTCCTCCTCTCTTTTCTAATTTGCCCTATTTATAAGCTGTAAAAGCTTTTTCCCAGTAGATAAGACCCCCACATCCTGTAATTTGGGTTATGCTCCTTCCACTCACTCCAATATGCTCCTTCCACTCACTCCAATAGGCAGGGCTGAAACTTGAGACCTTCTGGTGACTCCCACATGGGTGGAGCTAACCCTGGAAGGCCAGTCGTACAAAAGCCAAATGCTCCAGAAAAACATAACAATTTAGCTGCATATCAAACTATACAGGATTGGACAGTGACTGAGACGGACCATGAGCAAACTCACTTGCTCCCCATAGGAAAGAACTATGTGGATTATGAGACATCCCAATGCCAGCACCCCTGAGGGTGGGCCAGGATGTGGGGCTCTTATCTACTGGAAATGGACATATCACGGGTAAGTACCAATGTCCGTTTTCCCAGTAGATAAGACCCCCACATCCTGTAATTTGGGATTTACCAAAGCCGATCTAACCAGGGTGGGTGGTGCTGGCCCTTCAGTTACATAGGTTTAAGCACCTGCTGCAAGACCCTGCTGAAAAACAGCAGTCTCAGCCAAGCCAAGCTGTCAAACCAGTGAAGCCTAATAAGAGTGTATGATGGTTTCAATGTGGCCACCCTAATGGTCTTTGCTATAGGACCTATGATAGCTAGAGGTGCAATGCACCTGCACTCCTTGGTATGAGTGATTTGGTTTCTGGTGGTAACCTCCCAAGGATCCAGGGCCAGGAGTAATGAGGGCATGATCCACTTGCTAGGCATGGAGGCTGATGCCTTCTTGCCCAAAGCACAGGGCTAAAGGAAAACAAAGTGGAGTGTCAGAGGTACACAGCTGTTTCTCCTCTATGGGTGGCTGGTTCCCCAGCATGGTGTATGTTTTACATTCTTTCCAGTGACTGGGAGAATGAAGAAGGCGACGGAATATGATTCTGAACCCTGAGGTTACAGCTATTATATTATTAACCTTAGTTTTTGTAGTGCTGAAAATTTACATAGCACTGTATGTAAAATCTTGTTAATTAAAGCCCACCCTAAGGATGGGGTCTGGGTCTGATTCTGTCTGAATTGCCATCGGGGCAGTTCTAATAACATTTAGCTGCTAGTGTGATAGCAGGACCCCAGGCTCTGATCCCCTCTGTGCCAATGGGGGAACAACCAGGAGGGGCCCCAACCAGGTAACCGGTTTAGAGAGATCTCCCTTAGGAACTATGACCGTTAGCACCCTCTGGACCATGTATAAATCCTAGAAGAGAAATGGTGTTGTGTAGCAAGGCAAGCAACAAGTCATCTGAGGGACTTGGGATGGAGATGGGATGCTATCCCACCTCGGCCCCTTGTGTGTGTCACAACAGTGAGGTTATAAGTGAAGTCTGAACATGGCTGTGGTGAATTACAAAAGGAGAAGACTGAGGTTTTCATGGAGTCCTGAAGGACATCAATGCCAATTTATGTGTTATAGACCAGAATATCTGGACTGAGGAAATAGCAACTGTTTCCATTATATTCTGAGAATTAACAGCAGCAGGTCTGGTCGAGGGGCTGCCACTGTATGGCACTATATACCAATACCAACTAGTATTGGTGTGGAGAGATGGAGAGGGATCAGGCTCACCTTGAGACTGGGAAGAATGTCAGGCATGGGAGCCCTTTCTTCCATGGCCAAACCCATTTCCCCTTACTGGTCAGTCTAGGGGAAAAAATAGAAGCTAGTGATCCCAACAGGGAGAAGGATCTCCAGTTAAGCCCCCAGGGGTAAACATGGTGGATTTCATGATCAATCAGCATGGAACCTGATCCGATACGGGCCTATGTCAGCTTCCACCCTATCCCTGATCACCTGGTCAATTGGTTATAGCCATTAAGGCGATGTTAAGGTGATTTAGCTTGACACAATGAAGACTTACCACTCTGAAAGAGGAGTGTTCATGTCTGACCACCAACTTATATTTCAGAACAGTGTGCAGTTTTCCCCTGGAACATCTGTGCACCTGTGTAAAATTAGACTATTTCCATGGTTAGGCAAGGGGGTTAACCTTTATGTTGAAGACACTGGTGAGTCCATGCAGATGCATGGATGCACTCAGTTAGCAAGGCCTGCTGTCAGGATTAAGTCTGATTTCATCCACGAAAGATATTGTCTGGAGGATTAAAAAACCTTCTAAATTCATGCAGCAGACTATCATCAACCTATAGGAAGGCTGAGGGCTCTCTCCACTGAATGAACCACTGATTAAAGAGTCAAGGAAGATAACAGAACATTGGCAAGGTCTCTGCTATCTGCTATCCAATTTCGAGGAGAGGAATTTCTCCACAAAAGATCTGTCAAAGAAAAACAAACTTCAATTTTAAAGAGTAGTGTGGGCCCTTGGTATCTGCTGGAGATTGTTCATAAGCCCTTGCATGGATACCAAATCCATGGAAGCTCATATCCCATAAAATATAATGTCACAGTAAACAGGAGTCCATTATATAAAACAGTAAAATCATGGTTCTTGTTCTTAGGGTTTTGTTGTTGTTGTATATATATATACATACACACACACCCCTACAAGCTGTGGGTATACAGAGGGCTGCCCACCCACAAAGGGGCTAACCTTGTAACAATAGTATGCAAAGGGATCTTGTAGCACCCTGAGACTAACTGAAAGAAGAGATTGGTAAACCATGTAACAAAAGGAACCAGCTGAATGGCAAGTCCATCAGCAGGCATTCTTAATTAAAATGTAACTCTTTAGACTAGTTAACAGGTAATAGTGGTATTCTTCTTTCTGGCAGACCCCTCAGGGCTCCATAGGATTGTCTGAATGGAATTTGAAGCAACCCCTTAGTAGAAAAACCTGTTTTATTGTTTCAAATACTCATGGGGGGAAAAAGGGGGGGGGGGATGGAGAGGAAGTTGTTTGTCTCCAATTAAAATCTCTCCTTAACCCCTTGAATTACAGCCAACCTTTTCAAGGAGCTGTATTTTTATTTTTAAATTTCCTTTAACAGACATCTCTCCTCTGAAAGAAGGGATGGAGAGGGGAGCCAGGTGTCTCCTGAGGATAGCTAATGGTCCCTGTGTTTATTGCAGGAACTTGGACCCCCTCTTTCGCCCCTAAAGGGGGAAGGGCTTGGCTGGTCACCTTAATCCAATATATATCTATCACTTCATCTGAGATGATCTTCTCAAAGATCCTCAAATGTGTGTAAGCTTTAGAGATCAACTCAATGACCAGAGGAGGGAAGTATCTTTCTCTCTTGCTTGAGTCCCCCTGCTTATTAAACTCTAAACAAATCTGTATAGATAAAGCCTATGCTCTCATTGAGAAAAGCTAAGGCTGATACCAGTTTGCACAAGGGAGATGATGATGATGATGATGATGATGATGATGATGTATGTGTTCCACTCTTTTCCCAGCAGTGGAACTCAGAGCGACTTCACAACCTTAAAAACAGTACAATTAAAAACATTAACAAATTATTCAACATCTCCACCTGTCCTCAGAATAGAACCATGTGCTCCTCTTGTGCTTTAGGCTGCCCCAGCTAAGGCAAAGTGAACTCTGGCCTTAATGGAGATAAGAATGGAGGCCTCTGAGGAGGGAAGAAAAGTCATCATGTGGCTTTTATGGCTACCCCCTCCCTGCAGAATTAGTTTCCAGGCACCTTTTCTGCTCTGGTAAAACAGGCAAAAAGGGAAGGGGGGATGACCAGAAACAGAACAACTCTGAGAAGGAAGAAATATAGTTGCATATGGCCTGTAGTCTTATTTTTGAAACAGACAAAACTCCAAGATGAGGTTTAGAAGCTTAGCCCTTTCAGTCTCAGGCTCCATTATAGGGGCTGGCTTGTTCCTCAACTCCCTTCCCCTTTGCATAGGTGAACTGGGAGGAGCACATAGGGCTGCTGTGGGACATGGCACCCCATTTCCTTGAGATATGCCTGGATCCTGAGAAAGGGCCATCTCTGACAGAAAGGGCCTCAAGAGTGCCACAGTTTGGGGCAGCCTAACACCATAGAGGGTGAAGGGGACTCTCAAGTCTTCCCCCTCCCCCCCCTTTTTTTTTTAAAGGAGGGAATGCATGAGGATTTGTATCCATGTATTCTCTCAGCAAAACCTTGAATCACAGAATCCTAAAGTTGGAAGGGACCCCAAGGGGCATCTAGTCCAACCCCCTGCCATGCAGGAACACTCAATCAAAGCACACCCAACATATGGCCATTCAGCCTCCGTTTAGAGATGGTTGGCAGAGGCCATGTTCCCTCTGGTGAGGGCAAGAGGCCATTTTCTACTTTCATTGTGGGATGCTCTGTGGCAGCCAAAAAAGCCCATTTTAGAGTTGCAAGCATCAGCCCCTGCTGGGCCCCATCTAGCTTACCTTAAAGCCATGAGGCCAAGATGGCAGTTGTATATCCAACTCAGGGAGAGATGGGATACAAATAAATATATTATTATTATGTGCCCAAGGAGGAGTCCTCTGCCTCTTTCCACACATTTCATTATAAGAATTCAATGTGCCAGAGCCCTGGCAACATCACCATGTGATTCCCAGGCTGCAACAGGATCTCCCACATCTGTTGGGATCCTGGGTGCCACTGGGACCAGGAATGGGAAGGAAGGGAAGGAAGGGGAGACCCCTCATCTGCCCTCCTGGCAGAGTCCCAAGCCTTATGCTAGGCATAGTGCCTGCAGTGGCCAATGGCATTAGATCCGGGAAAGGTTCCTTGCTGGCTGCAGAGAGGGCCCATGGTACTCACCCCTTATCCTGTGTCTTCTGGCTGGCTTGCCTCTCTGACCTTGGCACTGCTTCAGGCTGGGCAGAGGTGATGCAGAGAAACTCTTTCCCATAGCATTGGCTGGCCTCTCCTCTGAACCCAGACCCTCAACGGGTTGGGCAGGGATGCTGAGAGGGGAAGTTTCCATAACTTCTAGCCAAATGCCTCTCTGATCCGTGGCCCTAAAAGGGCTTGGCAGAGGAGATGGGGAGAAGCTCTTTCCCATAGCATTGGCTGGCCTCTCCTCTGAACTCAGACCCTCAACGGGTTGGGCAGAGATGCTGAGAGGGGAAGTTTCCATAACTTCTAGCCAGATGCCTCTCTGATCCGTGGCCCTGAAAGGGCTGGGCAGAGGAGATGGGGAGAAACTCTTTCCCATAGCATTGGCCAGCCACTCCTCTGAACCCAGACCCTCAACGGGTTGGGCAGAGACACTGAGGAGGGAAGTTTCCATAACTTCTGGCCAGATGCCTCTCTGATCCGTGGCCCTAAAAGGGCTGGGCAGAGGAGATGGGGAGAAACAGAGACATGGAGGGGAAAACCCTCACCATCTGTTCCCATGGCTCCCATGTGCTGCAAGGCTGTCTGCTGAAATCTCCTGTGCTCCCCCATGAAAGGGGGCAGCTTTGGAGAGGGAGAGTCATTGGCAAAGCCAAGACATTTCTCCAATCCTGGGAGCCCTTGCCATATTAAATCTTCCTCCATGCTTCCAAGGCACCAAGAAAAAGGATTAAAGCAGCTGTAGTGAAGAAGTTGCAGAGCAACAGCAAACACATCCTACTGGAGTGATAGGCAGGACAAGACTGGCCTTCCAGGGTTAGCTCCACCCATGTGGGAGTCACCAGAAGGTCTCAAGTTTCAGCCCTGCCTATTGGAGTGAGTGGAAGGAGCATAACCCAAATTACAGGATGTGGGGCTCTTATCTACTGGAAATGGACATATCACGGGTAAGTACCAATGTCCGTCTTTCTTTTTGGGGCTGGCTGTCAGCAAATTGTCCTTCCTTGAGTCTTCCATTACTTTGTATGTGGAAGGAGGAAAACGCATTACACAAGCCGGAAGCAATTTCCATATTAATAATTTTAGTGAACATGCACAAATGCAGTTATTTATACCAACGTTTATCAAGAGTCAGAAGTTCAAACTAACCTGTTACAAACTAGTTACTTCTAATTAGTTCCTTCTCTGTATAGTTAGGTAGAGCATTTAATTCACTACTCTTGTAGTGTTACTGTAATCCTTTTCATTTTTTTTATAGTTCCAGGAGTATATGGCATCACTACTAAAGTGTGTCTCCCACCACAGGGGGCTGAAATATGGGTACACTGTTTACAACTCTTCATGTGATTATGTTGTAAAATGCCTACCCTTTACATCTAGTTCTGTGTGAATTCTTTAAAATAAATTACTCTGAGGGAATAAAATATTCTCGTTTGGTGAGGGTTTTAAAAATGCAATGGTAATTCTATTTTTAGTTGGTTGTAATTGGGATTCTTTGCAACTAATTACCTTTTAAATGTAACTTTCCAAACTCTGAGTAGAGTTATAGACTCCAAAGGAGCACACAGATACAGATGTCAGACCTTTCTTTTCCATTTCATTTAGGATCTTTCAGCTCGAGGATCATCATCACAGCTCCCTAAATCATTTGATCCAGAACCAGAAGCTAAATATGGCACCCTGGATGTGACTTTTGACTATGACTCTCAGGAACAAAGGCTTCTGATAACAGTGACAGCTGTCACAGACATTCCAAATTATAACAGGACAAGTGGAAGTTTATGGCAAGTACACCTGGTTCTTCTTCCTATCAAGAAACAGAGAGCAAAAACCAGCATCCAGCGAGGCCCATGCCCTGTCTTCACTGAGACATTTAAATTTAATCATATTGAGTCTGAGATGATTGGGAATTATGCAGTACGTTTTAGGCTGTACAGCATACGCCGTGTAAAAAGAGAGAGGATTCTGGGAGAAAAGATATTTTACTTAACCAAATTAAATCTTCAAGGGAAGATGTCAGTACCAGTGACATTGGAGCCAGCATACAATATTTCCGTGAGTATTAAACCACATAGAATAAGAGGGCAACATTTCCAACAGCTATGAATAGAGCACTTATTTGTGTCAGGGGTACATATCTTTCATGCACATTTGAAAGATTGTTGCAGCGGGACATTGCTTGGAAGTCCCTTAAATTTTAGATACCATGCTTAGACTTCCTTTCTAAATATATGTATCTTTTGTTACCTCTCTTTTAGCTTTCCCATATCCATTAAAACTTTGCTATAAAATGTACATATTTATATTTACCTCTGTTAATGGTGTTCACTAAGAAAGTGTTCTTACCAGTAGTATAAAATGATGTATTAGGGAATTGGGCAGCTTTATGGCCTGACAGCAATATAGCCATTGCATTTCATTAAGAAGGCATCTTGACCAGCCAGTCCTGGTGATTCTTCATGTTTTCAGGTATTTAGTTTTGTTCTTGGTTATCCAGCAATGTTGTTTTGCATGCTTCATCTCCATTAGGGTTTCCACCTTTTGTGGGCTATGCTGTCTTTTGAGTGGCCTGGGATGCACAACAAACATAGTTTTACATTGGAACAATACAGTGCTATGACATCCACATGCATTCTCTCTTGGGTGTAAAGGACATGGAGAGGCAGCCTGAACAGTCCCAGCAATGCTGCAATATTCCTTTTCCAGACTATAAAGAAGGCTATTATGAAGGAAGGAGCAGAGAAATACATGGGGAATCTGCTGTTTTTCTGCTTTCCTGAGCGCAGTTGGGGCTTATTCAAGATAAGGAAACAGCTTGCAAATTATATTTTTGAAGTTTATTTTTTAAAAACCTGATCCAATTTAAAACACCCTCTGTTGTTCTCTTTGGATATTTCACACCAGACTTTTCTAGCATGGTACTATATAGATGTGTTGGAGTACAGTTTTTGTAACACCTAGTCAGCAGGGGGGTGGCTTAAGAATGCTGTTTTATACTGTGATCCAAAATATGTATTTTGGTTTGGTCTGCAGTAGGGATGGGAAAAAATTTCATTGGACTCAACATTCTCAGTGAAACCATAGCTGTGCATGGTTCAGAAGCAAACTGTCTTGAGATTAATGGGATTCACTACTTTAAAATGCTGGGATTCTAACATACAGTATTTCTCTTGTGATTTCTAGCTTTTCTTTTGTGTGGTGAAGGTGAAGTAGAAAAGGTTAGAGAGACAAAGAGAGGAAAGGAAGGTGAAAGTAAGCAACAAGTATAGCTAGGAGAAGTGGGACAGAAGGAGAAAGAGGGCAGGAAAGAAAGGGTTTTGGAAGGAAGGAAAAAGCCAGTTCAGCACTCTGGAACAGTTATACTTCAAAATTTGCAGTTCCCCAAATTTAAAACAGTTCACCAATTTAAAAAAATAAATTATGTTAGGCCTGTTTACAAAAATATGCATTAGACAAGACTGTACAAAAATACATATCAGGAGAAATATGCATTAATGCACGCACATGTTAACATAAATTTTAAAGAACTCTCAAGAGCTCATTTCCTTTGGTTTATCAAAAATAATCATTTTTATGGCTAAGATTCTGTATCACAGGCTGTGATACGTAACTTTATAAGGATGGAGTTACCTTGCTGACACAGTATGCAACCTTGTTAGAGAATTGTGACAGTGCATAAAGGGGCATCATGCAAGATGTTCTGTTACATAATGCAGGACCCATTTGGATAAGGAATCACTACACAATATGTCATATCGTGCAGTGGGGGGTTCCCACCACACACTGGGAAACAAAGAAAGGTAGGGACATTTTTCCAGCAAGGTATGTGACTTTCCACTTCTGTTTTGGATTACAAGTGTCCTGTGGTTCTGTTGGGGGCCATTGCCCTGATCCTTATGCTGTCGTTGTGCATGGGCATCCTGTCCAACAAAGTGCCCTACCATTGCATAGCACAACTTTCAGACAGCAGCCATTCTGCTTGCTTTCCTTGCGCAGTGGTCCTGATAGTGCAACTACAATAACATTTCCCTCCTGGAATTTTGACTGTAGCGTAGTGCTGCATTTCTAAACTGTACAGTCGTAAATTGCTTTGATATCATGAATTCCCAACAGCTTTTGCTTTTCTTTCACTTTTGTTTTTTCACCTTGAATGCTGGACTATTGAATAGTGACAAAAACAATATTAAGAAGATATTTTTAAATAAAAAAAACACATTTTTTTCAAAGGTCTAGAAACTCTGATGAGAAAGATCCTGGACTGACACCTTTGCAGCTCAGGACTTATTCTATGCAAAATATGTATGTGGCTGTTTTGCTCAGAAAACAGTATTTTATGCATGGGACATAATATTTCAATGCAAAAATGTGAATTCCTGTGCAGAAATTATATTTTATGCACAAAAGAAAACTGTACTTTGGGATTTATTTTGCATACAGTTAGCACATGCCTGATTTGCATAGAGAACTGCATTTTCTGCACATAGTTCTGCTTTGAAATATTATTTCTCACACAGAAAATGTTTTCTGTGCAAATCAACCACATGCAAATTTTATGAAGAACAAAATCCCACTCACAGGTTTTTCGGCACGTAAAACAAAATTTCCTCACCGGAATTAATAGTTTCTGCATTGAAACTCTCCTTCAACCCTCCCTTCAACCCTCCCTTCAACCACCATCTTGAGGGGGAGAGAAAGGCAGGCCACCTCCTGCTGGAAGCAAGAAGAGCCCTCCCTTCATCCACCATCTTGAGGGGGAGAGAAAGGCAGGCCACCTCCTGCTGGAAGCAAGAAGAGCCCTCCCTTCAACCACCATCTTGAGGGGAGAGAAAGGCAGGCCACCTCCTGCTGGAAGCAAGAAGAGCCCTCCCTTCAACCACCATCTTGAGGGGAGAGAAAGGCAGGCCACCTCCTGCTGGAAGCAAGAAGAGCCCTCCCTTCAACCACCATCTTGAGGGGAGAGAGATGCAGGCCACCTCCTGCTGGAAGCAAGAAGAGCCCTCCCTTCAACCACCATCTTGAGGGGAGAGAAAGGCAGGCCACCTCCTGCTGGAAGCAAGAAGAGCCCTCCCTTCAACCACCATCTTGAGGGGAGAGAAAGGCAGGCCACCTCCTGCTGGAAGCAAGAAGAGCCCTCCCTTCAACCACCATCTTGAGGGGAGAGAAAGGCAGGCCACCTCCTGCTGGAAGCAAGAAGAGCCCTCCCTTCAACCACCATCTTGAGGGGAGAGAAAGGCAGGCCACCTCCTGCTGGAAGCAAGAAGAGCCCTCCCTTCAACCACCATCTTGAGGGGGAGAGAAAGGCAGGCCACCTCCTGCTGGAAGCAAGAAGAGCCCTCCCTTCAACCACCATCTTGAGGGGAGAGAAAGGCAGGCCACCTCCTGCTGGAAGCAAGAAGAGCCCTCCCTTCAACCACCATCTTGAGGGGAGAGAAAGGCAGGCCACCTCCTGCTGGAAGCAAGAAGAGCCCTCCCTTCAACCACCATCTTGAGGGGAGAGAAAGGCAGGCCACCTCCTGCTGGAAGCAAGAAGAGCCCTCCCTTCAACCACCATCTTGAGGGGGAGAGAAAGGCAGGCCACCTCCTGCTGGAAGCAAGAAGAGCCCTCCCTTCAACCACCATCTTGAGGGGGAGAGAAAGGCAGGCCACCTCCTGCTGGAAGCAAGAAGAGCCCTCCCTTCAACCACCATCTTGAGGGGACTTAATTGTCTAATTAACAAATTGTAAGCCGCTCTGATAGCTTTGGCTGAAGAGCGGGGTATAAATAAAATGTATTATTATTATTATATTATTATTGAAATCTTATTTTCCATGCCAAAAATGCTGTTTTCTGCTCAAAACAACCACAAGCAAATTTTGCATAGGGTAAGTCTTGAATTGCCAATAGCATTTGCACTAGCTTTTGAAAACTTTCTTGCAGTGGAAAGGAAATTGCTTGTTGTTACCTTTGAGAACAAATTTAGCAAAAAATAACATCCCTATTGAATTTAGTTTTCTGTCTTGATTCCTTTTTGGTTCACACAGTATCTGTATAGACTGAGATAAGTATCCGTCTATCAAACACCATTCAGAAGAGATGGTATATAATCTCTCTTTACAGTTTTAGCTTTTTATCCTGTTGTCAGTTGGTGTTTGAGTCTCAACTACTGTATATACTCATGTATACGTCTAGAAATTTTAGTCAAAAAATTGACCCCCAAAACCTGAATTGACTTATCCACAGGTAAGTACTGTACTGTACTTTAAATTTTATTTTAAAAAGGAACCATCCTCTGGTGAAAGGGAAGATGTCATCTGTTCAGGAAGCACTCACACCCCCTTTATATTCTCTCATCCATTAAGCCTTTAGTATGAGCACAAAGAGTTATGCCTGCTGGAATTTTGTAAGTTTTATGGCAATGTTTTCCTTTGCTTCATCTTCTGCATCATCCTGTGTTGCATACCCCTAAGTTTTACTCTAGATTTATCCATGAGTCATATCTAAATCCATAATTTTGGCCCCAAAACCTGCCCTCAACTTATACATGAGGTCGATTTATAGTTGAATATATACGGTAATCCTGATTTTAGCTTCATGGTTACCACTATAATTCTTGACCTTGTTTTAGTTTTCCTGCACTTAATTGTCAGAAGGTCTGTAGAAAATCCAGATTATCTCCAGTTCATAACTTTTCTCTTTAAATTGGTTTAATTATTACAAAAGCAAAAATAGATAATTCTGGCAAATGTTAGCAAGCAGGTGACATGAATTGACTTTCTGGGCAATCTTTTGTGTGCCTACGCAGAAGTAAATTCCATATATATATATAGGATTATAGCTTCAATTGGGTGGAATAGTCAGTCAAAACTAATTAATTTGTTTCTGATTCCAGTTTCAGCCATTCACTATATGAACAGTAGACCTTGATTTTTAGCAATCAAATTGTTAAGCAAATCTCATTAGTACTTTCTAAAGAATATTAGCTGTGAATTGCTGTTCTTTGCTACTGTTTGCTATAGTGCAGCATTTCTTAAGATGTGGTTGGTTAAACATTATTTAAAAGGCTCATAGAAAAGACTGGTGTGTTTTATCCTATGTGTAGTATTAAGGCCTTCTTCATGGGTGATACAAAACCATAAAGGAACAACATGTACCTACATAATATAATATTGAATAAAATCATTATAGCATTTGTAAATTTCTTTAAATAATAATAATAATAAAATTTATTTATATCCCGCCCCTTTTAGATCAATCAGGGCAGCTAACATCAATAAAAAGTACAGTACAGTACATCAAAATAGTTCCCTCTCCATAGTTTTTTGTGGAGCTTTCGGGCTATGTGGCCATGTTCTAGAAGAGTTCCTTTCTGATGTTTCACCAGCATCTGTGGCTGGCATCTTCAGAGAATGATAGCCTGGAAAAGGATTGGATATATATATCCTTTGTGACCCTGGGAAGGCAGGAGTAATTTGCAAATGTATTATTCTGTTGCTAATGGCAGTCCTCAGGGTGGGAGGATATGCAAACAAGGATTAATGTCTGCTACCTGGTGCTCATTGTCTGCTGGGAATCCCCTGGCCTTAGGCTGTTGCTCATTTGTATAGGTGGAGTCTTGACCTTGCTGTACTTCAGGACTGGTAGCCAAGCCTTGTTTACTCTCAGGGTTTCCTTTTTCTTGTTGAAATTGTCCAGTTGTTTATGGATTTCAATGGCCTCTCTGTGCATTGTGACATGGTAGCTGTTGGCATGGTCCAGAATTTCAGTTCTTTCAAACAGCATTTTATGCCCAGGATGGTTTATAGCATGTTCTGCTACTGCTGATTTTTCCGGTTGACCCAGTCTGCAGTGTCTCTCATGTCCTTGATTCTTGTTTGCAGACTGCGTTTGGTGGTCCCTATGTATGCAAACTGTGTTTGGTTGTTCCTATGTGTGCAAACAAGAATCAAGGAACGCAGAGACAAGAAGTTTAAGGCTTTTAATATCTTTTTTATATTTTGTGTTATCCTTTTATTATTTTATATAACTCTCTAAAGAAGAACTTAAGAATATTTATAGGCTGAAATATATCAGGCTTTTCTACCAATGAAATAATCATCCTGTGAGCATCTTGAAATGTATCTCTTGCTCTTCCATGGACTCCATTGAATGATTCCCAGTTTTTGCATCTTTAGATGTGCTTAGGAAAACCACCACTGTACTCAGTGGTGTAATAATAAATTTTGAACTAGAGATACTCATCAGAATAGTCCTCAGTCACACTTGCAAAGATAACAACAACCACAACAACAACTGCAAGCAAGTGTATGGATCCATATCAGTGAACTAGTTTTGACCATTTTCATGTCTGCCAACAGTAGGTCCTTTGTGAGCTATTGGGTTTTAATTGATGATGAAGCCAGACCTCAGTATTTTTTATTAAAATGGGTTAGCACAATATACTGCTTTTGAGAAAAAAAAGAGTCTTGAAAAAATGTGAAGTCAAAGGTATTCATTCATCAGTCTGGTGGAAAAATTCCTATGCTAGACTCCTTGTGGTGTCATATTCATGTGTAGGTTCCTTTACACATGTGGTTGTACTTTTTGGCCATGTGCAATGGGTGTATTCAAACACAGTTGTGTAATTGGAGTTTGACAAATCCAGCTATATCAAAAGGGATCAAATCCTGTTGTTAGCCCTATCTTGGGTAGAACTATTGAAACAATTGTATTATATATATGTTGACTCACTATTCAACAACTGATTTAGTGGGTCTACTCTAGGTGGAATTAACCAATAGAATTCAAGCCTTGTAGTTGCATTTTCATGGATAGTGCATTCCTCTGTTCCTTCGCTGTGCTACAGTCGACCCTCCGTATCCACAGATTTTTTATCCACACATTCAAGCATCCACGGCATGAAAATATTCAAAAAATATATAAATTCTATAAAGCAAACCTTGATTTTGCCATTTTATATGTTGGACACCATTTTACTATCCATAGTATTTAATAGGACTTGAATATCCACAGATTTTGTAATCCGCAAGGGGTCCTGTAACCCTACCCCAGCAGATACTAAGGGCCCACTGTACATTCACTGATATTGTAGAAATAAGCACTGTACATTCTTCATTGCATAACCTCCCAATAAGCAAGAAAGGTACACATGTGGTTGCACAGTGTTGGTATTCATTAGAAGAGTGGTGTAGCACAACTATTGTGTAACTCTTTGAGTGTAAATTTACCGTACACCTTCCAAGCATGATATAGGACCTCAGCCAAAATATTTTCTATTAAGTTTAGCTTGCAGCCCCAGTAACAATACTGTTGCACTGATATTGCTTAGTGAAGAGTAAAATAGGTAAAGCCATGTATTATAATCTATACTCATCTATAAGTCGAAAAATTTACACTACAAAATTTACCCCCAAAAACCTGTCAGTATGGTAATAAGATGGCAGGACAAGGGAGCATTCTCTCTCCAAGCCTAAGATGTCAGGACAAGGAAGCGTTCTCTCTCCAAGCCTCTTCCCAGTCCGTTTGCTTCCGGAGGGGGCAGCCAAACTGGGAAGACGCAGGACGAGGGAGCATTCACTCCCCAAGCCTCTTCCCAGCCTGGTTGCTTCTGGAGGGGGCAGCTGGGCTGAGAAGATGCAAGAAGAGCAAACGCTCCCTCCCAAGCTGCTTCCCAGCCTGGTTGCCTGTGGAGGCAAGACGTCAGAAGAATGAGCAGGACATCCTTTGCATCCTTGGTTACATGCCCTTCAGTTTTACTCCCGACTTATCCACAGGTCATATTAAAATCCAGATTTTGGGCCCTAAAACCTACCCTTGACTTATTCACGAGGTTAACCTATACATGATTATATACGTCAGAATCACTTACAATAACAACAGCATTTAACAAAAGCTCATTGTATAGAATTCTCTTGTGACTAAGTAAGATGGTTCAGTTTCTTTTCACTCACTATGCTGATGTTATAAAGCATTAAAAGGTATCTAATGAAAATATTCAGCAAGTCGCTTGAACCTCATGCCTGATGTAAAAGGGCAGAACTCTTTAACTTTTCATTGTAGCAGAGATTCTGAGGAATCTCATCTATTCTCTGAAGAAAGCAGGTGGTTTTACTTTGTTGGAAAGAGAGAGAGAGAGAGAGAGAGAAAGAAAGAAAGAAAGAAAGAAAGAAAGGGAAAAGAAATAAAATTAAAGGTGAGCACTGTGATTGACATATCCACAATCATTATCTTTCTGGAAATCATTTCTTTAAGGAAACGATGGCCTAAATCCTTGTGCAAGTCCTAATAGAATAGAGCCATATCAATCCATGGATGGATAGTTCCATTGAATCAATGAAACTTATCTAACTGTTGATTGTGTCAAATGTCCATTGATTCTTAGGGATTTATTCTAATAACAATTTGTGCCAGTAAATCTGATTATCCTAGTCCTTACTTAGCTTAGTATCAACTGTGGGTTAGATCTGGAGTTTGCCCTCCACAAACATCTTCCATATACAGAAGATTTGTGGTACAAAGAGGATGCACTTTTCAGCAGTTCTCCCTTCTGCCTTGAAGTTCCATGAACACTTTCTCCATCTACTTTAGAGGGTTTACATCATATACTTATTTTTGGCCAGTAATGGGAAGAACAGGTGAAACTAAACCACACATACTGTTTGTGAATGCCTTTGCAGAGAAGCAAGAGAGCAACTTCTGTGTTGCTCAAGAAATATAGGTAAATGAATGAGCACATCTCCTTTCAGAATATTATATGATTTGTGGATAAAACTTTACCTATTACTTATTGGTAAAATGCTTTCTTTATACCAGCAAAAACTAGTTTTCCACAAAAAATAGTGATTGTTTTATTTATCCCTAGTCATTCTTTTCCAAAGGTTGCCAAAAATCCATGAGATGGCTGCCATTTTGTTAAGAATACAGTCCAGCTGTGTATTGACTGCTTCAAGTCAGAGATTTCTGTGGGTTTAAATGTACTGAGCTCTGTGCTGGATTGTGATATCTGGCTTTATATCCCTTTGGATTTCAAAAGTTTTCCATTAATACTGTTTTCAGTCTGTAGCACAAGGTGAAAATTATTTTACTCGCAGCACTGTTAAGACACTAATAGAGATTATACAATGGGTATCTAGGTGATAATTGTAATGCACATTCCAGGTGAATTAAATAATTTGTCATCTCATTTTTCCTCATTTTTATTAGAAGATTTATTAAGACAATGCATATCAAGTCTCAAATGAAGAAAGTGACTCTAGAGTCCCATTCTTACCTCACTGAATGCTTATTGAGGAAGTTGGAGCACTTCTTTGGCAAAATATATCAATTTTGTTTTGTCATTTCAATTTGAGCGTATATTATTTACTATAGCTCAAGTATGGGAACAAAGCTGATCTGTGGATAGAGTGATACTTTTGTTCTTAGAATAATTTGCCTGTGCATATATTTTTAATATCATTTACAGTTTCAGAAAGGAAATTTGATGTAACTTTATAGACTCTGTGGTAATAAATTAAGGCGGTATGTATTCTTTTTTTAAAAAGTTTTTAATCTCTTGATTATAGTCAATGAAGAAATTATGTTTTTAATTTGATTTTACTTCAACCATTTTTCTTTCTCTTTCTTCTTATGATAGAAAGTTTTTTTTTAAATAGTGCATCTACCAGTTTACTCTTTTGAGTCTGAAAAGAAATTATGGGGAAAGGCCTTTCAGAAGTTGTTTGAACTATATATATTTCTAAACAACATGAGCATTTTGCCATGAAACCCACTGGGTGACCTTGGGCAAGTCACATGCTCTCAGCCTCAAGGAAAGGCAATGACAAACCTCCTCTGAACAAATCTTGCCAAGAAAACTTCAAGAGAGGATCATCTTAAAGTCGCCATAAGTCAGAAATAACTTGAAGGCACATAACAACAACAACTAAGTGTTTTGCAGTGGAATTCTATACTTGTCCATTCAGAGATAAGTCCCACTGTGTTCCCTGCAACTTGAATAAGTAAATATAAGACTACAGCCCTACAAAAAAGAGTGGGCTTTTCCAAATTGGCCAAAACCCTGAGGATTTGGCAGGAGTTATAACTTGTTGTTGTTATCTATGTACACCATAGATTCTCACTTGCTTCTGCCCTTTTCAGAACTTCTACATACTACAAACTACATACTATAGTGCTACATACTATACATACTACGTAATATAAAGAGCTGTCTTACCCTTCTTACACAATTGATTTTTAAAAAGTGAATGTTCCAAGGCACCAGGAAGCCCTGTGCTAACAGGTTTAAAGGAAGAAACTCCTCACAGCTCCAGAAGACTCCAAAAATGATCTGGTCCCAAGGACACTCTTGAGTGGAGTCACTACCTGTAGTCTCTCTTGTCAGCCCAGGCACAGAACAACAAATGCTTTCCATACATCCTCCAGTAACAGAGTAGGATGGGAAGGAAGTGGTTGTTTTTAGACTCACATTAAAGTGGGAAATAGGAAAAGATTTTAACAGGAATTTGGGTGTATTTTCCAGTAGCTAAGGAGAAACCAAAGAAATGGACAGGCTTATCCTTAGCTCTCCTGTCAGTGGTCCAGTTTTGCAAGATCGCTGCAGATTACTAAGGGTCCTCAATGTGAAACTGGAATACAGTTAGTTAGATGTCAGGAACATCTGATGGGGAGAAATTGAAATAAAGACATTGCTCAGAATAATAAGAGTTGTTTAGTCTGAGGGGTGTCCCCTGAACATTATTCTCTGGATTCTGTCCATGAGATATGGCTACAACCTGAAGAACTAAAGGGACTCCCAACCATATAGTATTGATATGCAAATCTCCGATATCTTAAATCCACCTTAGGTTGCTTTTGGCCTTGCTTTGTTGCATCCTACTGATTGCAAGTAGTCACACCTTCTCTCAGTGCACTTCACTAAACAGAGTTGAGAAAACCTTGTTTGTAGTTGTGGGACTGAGGACATCCAAGAACTGGGTTTATCATAACAGGTTACTGACTTGAAGAAAGCTAAACATTCAGCGGTTTTAAAAGAATGTTTTGCTTCAATTTTATTCATTTTTGCGAGATTCTTTAAGATTCTGCCCCCAAATATCTCTTGGCTTCACAGATTGTCAATGCTGTTATGGCCTGGAATTGACTGCCCATAGAGTAGATTGTCTTCTAGCACTTTGCCTTGTTTCATTCCGCATGATCTCATCATAAGGTTTTATGTAAAAGATATTCAGGACCTGAGTAGATAGAGGGGGAAATCTGGCTTACCTCTGGGATTTCCTGATTTTTTCTGTTCTGCCCCAAAGGCCTGTGGATGCACACATGGGTGCACCGTCACCCGCCGCCAATCACCTACCTTGTCCTGTTCTGCTGCCAGCCCATTGGACACCCCATGCGACTGGCCATGTGACTAGTCATGTGGTCAAAATAGTGATCAACTGCCCATATAGCGCATTGGTGTTCCCAGTGACAGACCATGACCTTGGAGGTCTCCCATATATGCTCACTTCCCCCCTGCTTGCCTGTGGCCCCCTATTGTACTAGCTAGTTTGTTATTTTTATTAAACCCACTGTACTGTTAGTGACCTGCCATTTTTCTCCTCATTTTGCTTCATGGGGTATGTGATTCTATGATTCTATGATGAATCAATGGTGCGATGGGTCAATAGTGCAGCTGACCACGTATGTGTTCCTGTGCTCCAGGCACAAGGGGACAACCTAAAAGCAATCCTATGTGAGCAATAACACTGGCAGCTGTGTCTGGCTGGGTCCAGGATGAATGCTCTGGGGCACTTTCACCCGCTTCCTGGGCCTTCCCACATTCCTGCACCAGCATTGCTCAGTCTGTACACCAGTGCGCAATTCTATCTTGGTGGTTACTTTGCTCCAGTGTTTAGCCCCGGAGCATGGCTTTGATCCAGTTTTCTTCTGTTTTGGCCGCATGCATTGTTTGCAGTACTAACAAGTGTTAGCTAAAGTCCCATTGCCGTTCTGAGAGATTCTCTGCCAGTGTAGGTCCCCACTACTGCTTTCGCCCAGTAGCTGTTTGGCACATTTCATCTGGCTCCTCTGCAAAAGCCTGTCTGACATGGAAGACCTATGAATAGCACTGCTGCCTTCACCATAGCTTCTTGCCTCACAAGATCATGAAGTCCCACCTCCATGGAAAGACAGTGGCATGGTGGTGGCAACTCATTTGAAATCTGGTACTGGGGAAAGTTCTGTGGATATGATGAACTACAATAATAATAATAATAATAAAATAATAATAATAATGTTTTATTTATACCCCGCTCTTCAGCCAAGACTATCAGAGCGGCTTACAATTTGTTAAACAAACAGCTTCATTTACAATTGTAAGCTATTTGCCCCCAACAATCTGGGTACTCATTTTAGCGACCTCGGAAGGATGCAAGCCTGAGTCAAGCTTCAGCCCTTTGCTGGTCTTGAACTCGCCACCTTCTGGTTTTGAGTAAGTGGCTGCAGTACAGGCATTTACCCACTGCGCCACCAGGGCTGATTTCCTTGTTAAGTGTTTCCATTTACATTTTGCATCATATACAAAATTGAGAAGCAGAACGAACAGAACAGGAATGTTAACAAGTAATGCAGCAACAGCAGAGCTAGTGCAATTGACAGAGCAACAATGCAGTTGGGAAAATGGTGGGAACTGAGAGGAAATCCTCTGCAGTCTCTCTCCACCCTGACAGGCTTCCCCAAACAGAAGCAGAGGTTGGAATGGGACATCTTGTCCATCTGCTGCCAGTCCTATAGGAGAAGATGGGCAACAGAGGCACCTGCTGTAAGCAAGGTCCATAATGAGGGCAAAAGAGATGGCGAATAGCCATCCTTCACCACTGCCAAAGAAGCCCAGACAATATTGAGGAGTGCACTTGACACCTACACACCCAGCAGGTGCTCCTAGGAGAAGACAGCCACTTTTCAGATGCAGCCTGCAGGACAGGCCATCACATGACAGGGCCAACTTGGCTTCTGCAGAGAGGAGTGGAGAAGAGTAGAGGAAGTGCCACCACTCCAAGCAAGACAGCCCACCATCTGCCTTCACAGCTTGTGAGGGTTGACCCAGCGGTAGGTGCCTTCATACTGGAATCCGACCTTCTTCATCAGTTCATCTGCCTCTGCAGGGCCACGGCTGCCGTAGCGATAAGAAATTGGTTTGGGTTTCTCTGCCTCAATCTTGTGGAGCAGTGGAGTGAAAATACTCCAGGCCTCACGCAGCTCATCACTGTGTACAAAATGCATCTGGCTTCCACAGAAAACATCCAAGATAAGGCGCTCATAAGCATCGGGAAGCTTTACACCCTTGTAACGATTGCCATAGGTGAGGTCCAGTTCAGATTCTTCTGGGTTGAAGAACATCCCTGGTTTCTTGGTCATCATCTTAGTGTAGACAGCTTCATTGGGCTGTACCCGGATCACCAGCTCATTGCGTTTGCACTGGCGCTGGAAAATGTCACCTGGCACCTCCCGGAACTGGAGACGCACCTCTGCCTTACGCTCATTCAATGCCTTTCCACAGCGCAAGACAAATCGTACTCCATCCCACCTTTCATTGTCTACATAGAGTACTGCAGAAGCAAAGGTAGGAGTGACAGAGCCAGCTGGGACAGTGGGATCATCTAGATAGCCCTTCTGAGCCTCTCCTTGGCCAGAGGGATTCCCAGCATATTGCCCAAGCACCACATTCTCAGTCTGCACCTCTGAGATACACTTTAGAACCTTCACCTTTTCATCACGCACATCATCGGAGTTGGTAGATGCTGGTTTCTCCATGGCTACCAAGCAGAGCATCTGGAGAAGGTGATTCTGCATTACATCCCGGATGATGCCAAACTCATCAAAATAGCCACCCCGGCCCTCTGTGCCAAATGGCTCTTTGAAGGTCAGGATGACACAGGCCACATTGTCACGGTTCCAGATGGGGCCAAAAATCCGGTTTCCAAACCTGAGCACCATCAGGTTCTGCACCATCTCCTTGCCAAGGTAGTGGTCAATGCAGTAGATCTGGTCTTCCCTAAAAAGTGCTGAGATGTGATTTGACAGCTTGTTGGAACTCTCCAAGTCTTTGCCAAAAGGCTTCTCCACGATGACACGATTCCAGCCAATGGCGCTCATGCAGGTGTGCCGAATGTTAGAAGTGACATGCTCATAGACACTGGGTGGCAGGGCCAAGTAGAAGAGACGGTTTGCCTTCTCCCCATTATGAAGGGCATTCAAGTGAGTATTGAGCCGTTCAAATGAGGCCTTGTCATCATACTTTC
This sequence comes from Urosaurus nigricauda, assembly GCA_034509955.1. NCBI lineage: Eukaryota > Metazoa > Chordata > Lepidosauria > Squamata > Phrynosomatidae > Urosaurus > Urosaurus nigricauda. The sequence goes on along the minus strand of JAOEGL010000001.1, from coordinate 348,599,473 downwards.
CTGACACGTATGAGTTGCGGGCAAAGAAATCATTCAGTTTCTGCTCTTCTTCGGGGGTAGCCTTGAGGTATGGCTGGCTCTGCTTGCGGATATCAGCAACTGTCAGTGGGGATCGGGCATATCCTACCACATAAGTGTCATCAGGAAGCAGACCATCACGGTATAGCCACCAGATAGTGGGATAGATCTTCTTCTTGGCGAGATCACCCGAAGCCCCCAAGATGATGAAGATGTGGGTATCTGACTTGAGGAAGTCATTCCCTTGGCACAGCTCTTCACGAAGCATCCCACAGATGTCTGCTTGGGTAAGCTCCTCCTGCGGTTGGCGAGGGATCCGACTCATGTTGGCAGCTTTGTTATTTTCTGAGGAGAAAATGGGCTGGACAGGTAAGGCTCCTCCTACCTTCTTGCCTTGTCTTTCCTCCCTGCTCCACCCTGAAGATGCTGTCTAGGTGAGCAACTCTCCTTCCAGGAGGACACTTCCCCCCTGCGCCTCCTTTCTTCTTCTTCTTCTCCTTCTTCCTGCCTCTGCTGCTGCTCTCCTCCACTGACACTGGCTCAGTGAACAACAAATCAGTCCTATGTCAAATCAAGCCTGAATTCTCCCCAGAAGCCGAAATGACCAAATTGAGGCTATTGTACTTTGGCCATATCACAAAATGACATGACTCATTAGAAACAATAAGGCTTTGTGAAGTTGCAGACAGTAATAAAAGAGGAAAACTATTGGGGCTAAGCAGACAGGCAAAAAGAGATGCTTTCAGGCTGGCTTGAAGGTGTGCCGTTTAGACGACACATGCCTTGAAGCCAGCAGAAAAGTGCCCTTATGCAGAGAAAAGCAGTTTCAAAAGGAAGCAGCTTTTTTCCGCTTCTTCCTGGCTTGAAGTCATGTCATGTGGTCATGACATGCACACTCTAGCTGCCTTGGGAGCCAGCAGTGCAGTGGTGGGGTTTCAATGCTGCTTCAGAAAAGGCAGCTTCAAGCCACTTTTTCCTGCAAATCTGTTTCACCCCAGTGTTACAGGTGGATAGACTCAGTCAAGGAATCCACATCCTTAGTATGCAAGACCTGAGATATTAAATGCAAAGGCACAATAGATACCTTTAACAATAAGTGTCATTAGGTCCCATACAGCAATAGGTTACCGTGTAAACTGATCTCACTGTGCTAAGTGTTTTCTCACCCTACCCTACTGCTTCATTTAATATGCAATTTCTTCCAAAGAGGGAAATCTGAGCAGTTTCCAGCAATACTTTTGTTCATGAAACTGAATAGATTGGCATTGGACAGCCTCCCCCAGTGTGATGCCATTTATGTGGGTTCTAGATTACAACTCCCATCAGCCCCAGGCAGTTGGCTATTTATCAATAGCAATGGGGGTGGCACTCCAAACACATGGGGGTAGAGATGAAAGCTAAAGAATGCTGGCATAGAAAATGTTGGGTTGTACTTAATGTCTGAGTGTTGAAGGGATTTCCCCCCCCCCCCCAGCATTTTATGTATTGTTTCTTTTTGCTTCTTCCTCCCTTGTTTTTAATTGTCATTAAGCTGTCATGTGCCTGTAAGATCAAGTTAGAATCCACAGCTAGTGGAATAAATATGAAGGATGGAATTTTTCAGTATCGTAGTTGCTTCAAATGCTTGCCAACGCTTTTCTTTTTCTTCCAGGGCTGTGACTCCCAAATGAGCATGTCAGAAATGTCCTGCAGTGAAAGTACCTCCTCTTGTCAGTCTCTGGCACATGGCTCAGCTCCAGAAATCCTCGTTGGACTGCTTTATAATGCCACAACTGGAAGACTAGCAGCAGAAGTGATAAAAGGCAGCCACTTCAAAAACTTGGCAGGAAACAGACCACCCAGTGAGTGGAATACATTTTTTTTTATCCTAATACTTCTGCACTTGGGGGGATTTCACTGGTGGGGACTTCAATCCTATCATTTAGTCTTACCCAGTCAAACCGAAATAGTGCAATCATCAACTAATCTGTTTCATGTTTTATATTTCCAGTCATTGGGGAAACGGCAGAAATCTAAAATTCAAAATATCAGTTGTGATTTGACAAGTTCCTTTTTAATTTTTCATGACTGACTCACTAATAAATTGCCTTTATCTTAATGATTAATTACTAAACTATTAATGCCTCATACCACAAAGCCAGTATAAAAAGTTGTAATGTATTTTAAAAGTCTGTGCCACTGAATGTTTATGTAAATGTGTTGATACTGATTTAAGGATATTCGTATAAGAGTTTCAAGTATGTGAGAGTTTAGGTGAGATTGACATGTATAATTTAGATTTGATATTCCCAGTGGTGGTGTAAAAATAATTATTCTTGATGTCGGGTATCGAGTATATGGTGCTCTGTGTATTTGTGTGTAAGGGTTTCAAAAATATTATCAAATAAAAAGATGGCCTCAAATGGAGATAAAAATGTTTTTGTGGACTTGTAGGGGTTAGATTATTGAAACAGGTTCATGGATCAGATGAACATGATGGCAGCACTGAAATTTATCCCATGGGAGCTATATCTATATAGTCTGAATTAGAAAGATTGTCAGTTACAAAAATTCACAGGAGTACTTGGACTTTGAGGAAGCTAGAGGGGAAACTAAGCTTGATATTTAACAGGAACTATTGCCATGCAAATATTTAGGCACTGTATATGCTCAATTATAAGTTGACCTCATGTATAAATCGAGGGCAGTTTTGGGACCAAAATTATGAATTTTGATGCAACCCATTGAGAAGCTGAGGGAAAAAATTAGGGACATATAACAAAGGCTCGAAACAGACAGGCAGTAAGAGGCACTGTTGCGGCGCGTTTAGGGTTAGGGAGGGTGCAGCATTCACACCCTCCCTAACCCTAATGTGTATGGACGGCGCCATTTGAAAATAGTGGCATCCATATGGATGCCATGATGGCGTCATGGTGTGCATAATGTTTAAACAATGCTGCACGTGCTAGCTATCATGGGCGTCCTTTCTGCAGTGGCAAAAGGAGCTCAAAAACCAAGCTCCTTTTTGGCGCCTGGTCCTTGGCGCAGCCTTTAGACGGCCGTGCCAAGCACCCCAAGGGGAAAGGAGCTGTAGCGGCGGCCCCTTTCTCCCCTTGGAACGGCCATGGGTAGTGGGGTTCAGCGGTCGCTTAGGGTGCCTGCTGCACCCCACTTCAAGGCCATGGAGAAGCGTCGAGATGGGGCCTCTGGGGCTGCCAGTGAGGCAGCCTTGGCCCTATCCCGCTGCTTAAAGGGTCGGCTGCAGACCGCCCCAAAAGGGCGGTCTGTAAAGCCCCAAAGAATCTAAAGGATAAATAATAATAATAATAAGATTTATTTCTATACCGCCCTTCCATAGATCAGGGCGGTGTACAGCATATAAAAACATTAAAACATTAAAAACAAACCAATTACAATAAAACAATAAAAACAATAAAAACAATATTCCCATTACAGTACAAGTGCGAGTGCGGCAGCAAAACAGTAGGCGACTTACTACAGGCTAATAATAAAAAGATCCATTCAACAATATGCCTGCTTAAATAAATAGGTCTTGGAATAAATAGGAATGGAAAACAGTGCCAAAGAGCTTTAAAAAATTATTTTATTTATTTTGTTTCTATGCCTCCTTTCTGGCAGAAAGGGACCCAAGGCGATTCAGCAGACAACTGTTTGTAATTCCAGCAGGCATAATTGTTTGTGCTTATACTAAAAACTGGATGGATTTGAGAGTTGAGAGGAGGTCAGTACTTCTAGAAGAGATTATACTTTTGCCCTTCACCAGGGGTTAGTTCCTTTTTTATATGAGTTATAGTACTTACATTGACTCGTGGATAAGTTGACTCAAGTTTTTTGGGTCAATTTTTTGACTAAAATTTTTAGACTAGTGTCTACAGCTACAGTTGTCAGTTACAAAAACTCACAGGAGTACGCCCCAGGGCTGTTTACTGCAGCCCCTCTCCTCTTCAGACTCCCCAGAATGCCCTTTTTTTCTGGCTAAAATGAGATGAATAATTATATTTTATGCGACCCTATAAGATCCAAGGGTGGGATACAAGCAAAATAAGTATTAACAGATTAAAACAATTTAAAACAATAAAACTAATGTAAAGAGACAAAAACACATTAAGCGAGTTGGCAAGTTAAAAAATGGTTCCAAAAATATTTTGGAATGAAAAATATTCCTAGGTCCTAAAGCTAATTTTTAAAAAGCAGGGCATAAACGATGCTGGCCTGAGTGCTAGTCAGGCCTCCAAGAGGAGAACTTTCCACAACTGTGGTGCCACAGCTGAGAAGGCCCTCTCCATGTCCTCACGTGGTATATTAACTTCACTGGTGGGACAAAGTGAAGCTCCCCACAAGAAGACTTCAATCCTCTAGCTGGCATATATAGTGAAAGGTGCTCCTCCAAGTACCCTCAGGTATTACCTTTCCTGGAAGCCTCCACCTTTTAAATATGTGAAGCACCATGTACACATCTCTGCTCAAACTGAGTTGAAATGAACCAGGTAGTCCATGCATGCAGATGTTCTCTGTGTGCATCTAAGTACATACAGACCTGTGGACTGGGCAAGTAGATCTTTAGTTTCCAAATGTTCTTTTTCACACCAAAGTAGTCTAGGTTGTTACAAGGTTTTTAACACACACACACATATATGTTTTAGCCCTCTTGGAATATGTAAAAACAAGAGGTTCTTGTTCTGTCCTGTTTATCTGTCCCACAATTTCATTTGGGATGGATCCATATTATATTTCAGGGAACCTTATATCTGGCTCTCGTGCCTCCTTGCATACACAATTCTGTTACGACTGTTCAGGGCTGCACAGGGCATGGGTTCTCCTTCTGTACTTAGTGCCACCCTGATAATGCTGTTTGAGTAGGAAACCTATGCTCTTGAAGAGCTATGAATGAGCTGAAGAAGCTGTGAAGCTTTGGATGGAGCCTCTAAGCTTTGATCAAATGATCTTGCACATTAGTGGAACACTTTCTCTCAAATGAGTGATCCAGAAAAGTAGCACTTAACCTTTAGTTTAGCCAAGAACAATTTGTCAACCAAATTCATTTTTAATCCAATTAGCATTCATTGTATTGTTCGTAGTGTACACAAGGTGCAATTCAGTGACCACTTACTCCATTGTAATCCCATTGGCCTCCCCTTGTGTGAGGTCATTGAATTGACCCTTACTCATAGAACTGGAGTTTGCATGAAAAAGAGGAAGGTCCAGTAAAGACGACTCTATGAGTTCTAATTTTGTAGCCTGTTTTTTTTTTTTTTTGCATAAATGTTTATGTCCTCTGTTTTAAACCCAGTATAACTGAAAATATCTCATTATTTAAAACAGTGTAATTTTTGCGTGAAAGATTACACAATGACCTTACAAAATTCATTTCATTAAATTGTACCTGTCAATCCTTTTGTTCAGTCCCTTTCTCTAAACTGATTTGCTAAGGTTTTGTTTTCTTCCACTTCTGGTGAATAGTATTTCCTCTTAAACTTTAACCTTTGATCCTCTCTCACCCAACTATTGACATCTGGTCATTATTTCTTTTACTGCTTTCCACCCCCTGTTGTCAGACGGACTGTTCTGTTGTCTAAAACACTTGATAGGTGGACAGGTTTATATAATACGAGGTGAGTTCCTGTAGAGGCTAATTGGATGTTGTCTTTTTCATGCAAAAGACAGTCGCCAGCAGCAAAGTGCTCCACCACCCTCCATCCTGCCGGTTCCTGACAATTTACCTTAATGATATTACCCTTATAATGGAGATACTGTATATCTAATCTCTGCCTATGGATGATGGTATTTCAAAGATCTGTACAAGAAAAATGGAACAAATTCTTGAGCATACAATTTTATTACAGTCTTTTGGATTTAAAAATATTCCAACTTCATTCAGATATCAAATGGGTGGGGAGACAAAGAGGCCTATTTCTAAATAAAGCATATTACCCAATATTGATGCAGCATGCTGCATGGTGCATTTGTATTTTCTAAGGCAAACTTAAAAGTTCTGCAATAATGGGTTAATTAATTTATAGTCATGACCCAATAGCTTCAGTGCATATGTAAAGCTTCACACAGACAGGGATGTCTCTGTCTTCTTCAGTGACAGAGGATTTTGGATTGTGTGTGAATATTTTAAGCATTGTTATAGCACTTCTTAAAAGCATTATAAAACAATGATGCTCTAATAATATATTGCTCTACATAATACACATATTTATACAAAAAGTAGGCAGCATGAAAAACTTTACTCAGATGAGTTAACATCAACTTTTCAATACATTTTTTATAACCTGACATTTTAAACGTTCGCGAACCTACGGTAAATTGAATGCAGACCACATCCATGCAGAGATCTGTTCTTTCAGCAAACATTTCATCATAAGTTCCCATGATGTATCACTGCACTCCACTCCCATGTTTTTTACTTGTACTTTATTTATTTTTATTTCAGTTTTTAAGTCCCTTGTTTACATTATCAGAAAACTCTGATCTGCTTTACAGTATTGTGGCCAGTTGTGGCTTGCTTAGTGTTAATGCTCCACTTGTCTGCTTGATGCAAATAAACAGGGGGCAATGGGTTAGAAGGATTATGGGGTATACCTTTTAAGTCTACTTGATACAAAATAATAAATTCAATTAAGCAAATATTGAAATCAAATATTTGATTCCTTGTACTCACATTACTAGGTTTAGTCAATTAATCAAAATCCAGTATGGTATACACCATAACCTTGAAAGGTTCTTGGCTGTCTTGTGGTTGAAGAAATCCTTTGTGGAAGACATCTCATGTTTCATATTGTTTATTTTATAGATACATTTGTTAAGCTGACATTGCTGAATTCCATGGGTCAGGAGATGTCCAAATGCAAGACTTCCGTCCGAAGAGGGCAACCAAATCCAGTCTTCAAAGAGACCTTTATTTTTCAAGTCGCACTGTTTCAGCTTTCTGACGTTACACTCATATTATCTGTGTATAACAAACGCAGCATGAAGCGAAAGGAAATGATAGGCTGGATTGCTTTAGGTCTGAACAGTTCTGGAGAAGAGGAACTAAACCACTGGACTGAAATGAAGGAATCCAAAGGACAACAAGTATGTAGATGGCACGCACTGTTAGAATCATAATGCATAGTTGTGGCACCACAGAATATCAGGAATCAAGATTCAGTTATGCTGTCCTTTAGATGCAACTGAGAGAAAGTGTTGCAGAAATTACAGATTCAACATTCCAGTTTTAACCAATGCACAAAATGCTGCAGAGCAGAATTAACTTTTAGCATTGTCACTAAACATTACTGATTTCAGGTAAAATGTACCAGACACAGAAGGGACAGCAACCCCAAGTCCTTATCATGATGCTTTTAAGTTTTGTTTCACCTCTCATCATGTTTAGTTTTTTAAAATTTAACTTACAAGTAATTTGTGTAAATCCTCTATTTTTGCAAAATTCTTCCATTGTGTTGTTCTCATTTTAGTGGTGCTATGCTGTATACTAGATGGCCTGTCACAAAGCAGTTTGAGGGAGAAAGGAACAGTCAAATGGTGAAACAAAACACAATAGGAAAGAAAATGTATACTCTGGGCTTACAGTAGTAGAAGCATTACCTCCCCCCCTCCCTTAGCAACTTAACATTTCTGACAGTTTAATTTTGAAGAAACTAGTGTCGCTATGCAAGAGCAGCCCTGCATACTGACTGCTTATCAGACACACAAACAGCTTCGCTGTAGCGATGTTCTAGGCTGGAAATTATTTTTTTCCACAGCAAGCTAAAATTATTTTGAAACAGGAATAGCTGTCCATAGTGTGTATATACATCAGACTCTCCCTGTTGAAAAACAGATTTTTAGTATTTTTTTTAAAAGTTTATGAAACTGGTTTGATCAGAGGTAAGGATGAGACAAAATGCCTGTCTCAAACCATTTTAGATTGAGAGGGTGATTCCAGTGTAAAGTGTCTCACGTGTAGGAGTGATTTATGCATGGCTTCTTTGGATCTTAGGGAATTGCATTCCCATTTATGTCATTGATCAAATTTCCCTTGAGTCCACCACTGGGATGAGCTCAAGGAAAATTTGAACAATGCCAGAAGTGGGAATGCAATTCCCTAAGATCCAAAGAAGCCATGCATAAATTGCTCCTACATTGGAATAATATCTATATTTTGTCGTTCAATGACTACCTTTCACCTTTCATCTTTCTGGTTATTTGAAGCTAAGATTGAAAATACAGGGATCCAAAGATCTGCTCAGCTAGTCCCGCTGGAACCCTACTGAAGCTTGTATTTGTATCAGTAGCCCTTCTATGTTTTGAAACTGAAGGTTCCCTCAAATGAACAGCTTCTAGTAGTATCACCCTAAAGGTGTTATCAGCTATCACCTTCCCCCCCCCCCCCACCCCCCTTGGTGGATTGTCTGAAAAGAAAACAAGATGGACAGAGTGGTGGAAAAGGTTACAAATGATGGGCATCATTGTCTAACCTCTGTAAAAGTCTGTGATAGAAGCCTTATCTGGAAGCACCCCGAGGGGTGTTTTGAAAGTAGTCTGAGATGGGGAATGGGAGCTGTGCTACTCAAAGTTAAAAATGAAAATGTTTGACTGGATGAACACAAGTAGCTGGACACAAGTAAAGATGTCCTGTTTTCCACAATCCAAGAGGCTTGTAAACCATAGCGAATCAAGCATACTTTCTAGCAAGTGCCTCTCATGGATATCAGTTGCATTTTTTTTTTTTTTTTTGGTTAGGTAACAGAAAATATGACTCCATCTCATAGCTTTACTAAAAGTTTCTTTAACTGGATAAGTTGATCTATAGATGAATTTGAAGCATTTCTTACCAACCTTTGGGAACATCCCAGACATTTAGGGAAAGAACTTGAGCAGTCCATAAAGCTTCAACAATGTGCTAAGCATCTGTGTTGCATTTCTGATTGTTGTTACCACCAGCAGCACTGCCATGATCATTGTCAATGTCATCATCGTTTTGTCTTGGAAGAAGGCAACTTAATGAATTCTAAGATTTGAAGCACACAGGAAAATACTTTTAAGAGCCTCTTAGCTCAAAGGTTCTTGCAGTAAAAAATTGCTTCACCACTTTCTGTTTCAACTACTGTTAGAGTTCAGGGATTCAGTCTAAGTTAAAGACAGGGGCTAATTTCCTTTCCTTCAGGATATAGATGGCATAATGACAAAAGAATATATCGACATAAATAAAGAAATGTCCAGAATATCTATTATTCCTATTTGAGGATGGAATTTTTCTCTGTTGTTAACATAGCCAGACTTTATGAATTTCTGTTCAAGTGCTACTTTCAGTTTTGATTTCTAAATGAGGGGAGACTGCAAAAAGAATTTCTAAATTTTCTTGTTTATTTAAGATGAAATGATTTTAAAAACACATTTATTACTTTAATGTCTTCATAATATTATTGAATGCCATTATGTTTGATATCAAAGACATCCCAGTATTGCATGAATGGATACAAGTGCATTGAAGGATGTGTAATGTTCGCAGTCTCAGAATTCTTAACAACATCCTTAAAAATTCCCACCTGTTGTTTTGAAATAGTTATTCAGTGCCTTTCATGTTTCACCACTTAAATTTGTAACTATAATGTGATGCTGAATTGATTGATTTCAATCTTGAATGATTTTAAAGAGTTACAAAATGAATTTTCCTTCCTGTGTTGCATGAAGCGTAGGCACAAGAACTGTAATTTTGTTAAAAGAAAACTATTCAGGAACCTTTGCAAACAAAAATATTGTTAATAGCAGTACAATATAGTATATTCTCTCTAGCTGTTTCTTGTTCATTTTACAGTGCATCCTTATAAATATTTTGTTTCAAAAGTCCTTACTTAATAACTTTTTAGTTAAAATGGAGATGCTTGGGTTTGCTTGCATATCTGAAGCTGCAATTTCAAGCATCATTATCATAAACTAAATCCTAATTCCAATTGTTCTTTCCCACTAGAGTAGATCCACTATATCAATGGAAACTTGGTAAGCCACAGTTCCATTGAACAACTGATCTACTGCATTTGGAACTGACAACTGGATTTAGCCCTTTCTGCTACTGAATTTAATGAAGCTTAGTTCTGAACAAACATGTTTAGGGCTGGGCCATAAGACTTGCACTGTCATAGTGCCTTTAAGACTGGGATGGATTTGTGCAGGGAAGTAATTGATGAATGAACTATGACTTCATGAAGATGTTCCTAATTTTTAAAATGTATTACTGTATTTGTTATTATGATCCAGGAAACTCTTAATTCAGAAAGTTGCCTCACCAGAGTTGTACCTCTGTATATATTTTTCTCTTTCAAGTAAAGTATCTCATAGATACAGCTAATGGGTAATTCCGCTGGAAGGCGAGATAGAAGTGAGCTATTTTTTAAAAAAATTGTTTTTGTGCAATGATCTGTCACATTAATACCTGCCCTAATTTTCACATTGGTTGCCTTGTTTGGAAATGACCTTGTACACATAATTAGTTCTTTGCTGGTTTATGACTGTAATAAATCTTTGATTTGGTTTGACATAAATCACTGGATGAGAAGAGAAATTGAAATCTCCTAGCTCTCCTCAGGATTATTGTATACATAACAAAACTGAAGATTCAACTTATTGTATCACAAGATTATATTTGTTCAAAAAAAAATCAGACTGACATAAGATCCTGGCAACAATGTACTTTTATTAGTGTAGTGATCATTACATTTATTTTATGGTATTAGTTAGGATGATATATTGTTGGTTACCATTAGCAATTGTCTTCTGTTGGCAGAAAGTTTTTTGATCCATAAAAAAATTCCATTAGTAAAATACGGAGGGAAGCAATCATACAGACACAAACATGCACACAATCTGTTGCAGGGTTCGAGGATTGTGGGATGCTTTGAAACAATGTAAAGTGGCACAGGGGACTACAGGACATGGGTGAAATAGCAGAAATTATCTTGCTGCCTATTCCACCTACAGCAGATTCAGATGGATTAACAAATCTGTTCTAAATAGGGTGACATCACTGTATACACTATAATGTGTAGTGTGTAGTATAATGATTGCTGTCACTTTGAATTGAAAGGGGTCACATGTCAGTAGCAGTGCAAACACTTTGCATATACTGTATGCTGTAGGATGAATTGTTAATTTCTTAAACTAAGGACATGTACATTTGTTGTTACATATAATGATTCTGTATGATGTACACACCAATGAGAACTCTTGCATACACCTAATAGTATGGACACAGGTGTTCAAAAACAATGTCCATGCAGTTCCTGTCAGTGTGTCTGCAACACACACCTGAAGATATGGCTTAACTGTTCCTTCTGAGATGGGAGTGAAATCCATATTGGATATTTGTTACGTTTGAGATATTCCCAGTATTGCTCAGGAGGAAGGGGTGTAGGAGACTCCTCTGAGACTCTAGAAATTTAGATTCAGAATCTTCAGACTATCAAGCTGGCATTCTTGGAAAGGACTGTTAATCTATCTCCTTCAGCAGCTCATTTTATGCTGCTTGGAATTCACACGAGTTACTGGAAACCAGTAACAGGAGCTGCACTGCTGTTCATTCTTGAGTTGATTTGTGCTCATGAATGTTGTCCTTGTCGACTATGAAATTTAATATCCCGTATTGTAAGCCTGTCAAATCTGTGACCCTCTTGGCTATATGCAGCACACCATTTTAGCATACTGCAACATGGCAGGTGCTTAATGAATCCCTCTGGTTTTGCAGTTCCAAAATGTATTTCTTTGCAGTTCAAAGCAGCCTAGAAAAGCAGTGGGGTTTATTGAGCACCTGTTCTGCTGTGTATAGCCCAAGGGACACCAATGTAACAGGCCTGCATTTGCATTGAGAAGCTTTCCTATAGGTAACACTTCACTGAATTTTTGACCAATGACTGACACATGTGTATTTCAGTACAATATATTATCACACACCTGATCCAGAAAAGCTTCAGGCAGAGGTTTCACTATGCCTTTGGCTACCTCTACCATTAAGGTAAGCTAAAAAAAATTAGCTACATGTTCTGAAACATGTAATATTTTAGTAACTGTTTTATTCTTGCTCCACTTCTACAAATGTCTCCTTTAAGTTTCTTTCATAGTATTAGTTAGTCTGTGCATATATAGAAATAAATGTGGTGACCTGTTTGGAAAAACAGTATATGATTAGGTTTTGCAAAAGATCCAGAGCTGCCCCAAGACACTTTGTTACTTGACAGAAACAGTGCCCACATCCATGCAAGTCAAGGCATATAGTTCTCAAAACCAGCCAAGTCATCTTGGCACATGAGACAGAACATTCTACAAGTGCCCCTCCCCAATCCCAGCAGTATATATCAGATGTAGAAAAAGTTAGCTTTTTGAAATACAACTTGCTGAATCATTCAGCCACTGCCCATGCCATCCAGGAGATTCTAGGAGTTGAAAAAATACATTTTCCAAACTTTGGTAAAAATAGAAAAAACAACAGAAACTATTTGCTGCTCTTTCACAACTGTTTTAGGCAGATGCCTCGCCCTGCCTGTTGGTAGAGCCAATCCTGGTTATAATATTTTCATGGGCTCCAAGTAGTTTATGTGAACTTGGCATTGTAATTGCTGTCATGAAGCTCCTGCTCTCAAGCTGATTCCCATGGTGCCCAGAATAACAGAGCAATTTTCCCATGCTAACATTTTCCTCCCATCCTGGATGTATATAAAGAATGTATATTGCCTGGCCTATCTACATTGGATGATGCTGATGATGTCAGCTGTGTGACAAGAGAAGAAGTTAGAAGGTAATGGCATTTGGGGGGAACCAAACCAAGCATACGAGGTTAGATCAAGGATCTGTACCAGGTTAGATCAAGGATCTGCCTTCTGCGGACAGAAGAGATTTCGTAACAGAAAAGTGCTTCCATCTGTTTGAGGAATTCCTCCTTGCATCACAGTTTACTCCATTCAGCAAGGCCCTTCTCCAACACACTGTGGAGGATTTTTAGGGTCCTGGAAGAGCTGTGTTGGATGGAAAGGTAAACATACTAAGGTGCATGCACCAGACATGTGAGTACTGTGATCTTGATTAAAACCATAACAATGGATATAAATTGCAGGAAAAGAGATTCTACCTCAACATAAGGAGGAACTTCCTGGCAGTAAGGGCTGTTCGACAGTGGAACACACTCCCTCCGAGACTGCAAAGTTTGTGTGAGAAAATAGAAATAGCAATTGCTTCTTTATTTGTATTTTTAAGGAAAGGCTGAGAGTACTGATTCAAGTTCTTATATAATGAGTTATATAGGGTTAGTAGACATCACAGAACATAGGATAAGTCATTTCAATGTACTTGCTTTTGGATGCCTTTGGACTTGTTCTTGCTTAGATGCAGCGAGCAGAGGGACAACTATATTTTTGAAATGCTGATGACATAGAAGGCCTTGCAGAGGTGGTTGCTCTTTTGGTTGGCCTAACAGTCTGGTTCTAGGTTGAGTTGTAAAGTCTGGTATTCATTGATATGAATCCCAGTGTGAACTGCAAAGAATCAAGTCCTAGTATAAAAATGGAGTGTCTGAATCCACCCTCTTTTCTCCATATTTTTGTATTTACTTGGCTTAATTATAGCCCATCTTTTCTCCAGGGCTATCATAGCTCAGCCTCAGAATCAGTCTTCAGCTTCCACGAATAGCTAATCCTTGTTTTATTGCTGCTTGCTAGTGTGCCTTTTATGAAAAGACCAATATCTTGATGGCAGAACAAATTTTTCATGCAGAAGAACCTCAGTCCATGATCATTCTTGATCACAAATAGCAAAGTATAGAAGGTCCTTATCAGAACTGGAGAGCCACTGCAGTACTAGATTAGGTAGGCCAGTGCAAGGGTTATTTTTAAATTTATTTATTTATTTGCAAAACCATGTGTATTACTGCTTTGGTAATTCAGGCTTGATGATGGTGCTGATTGAGTTTGAAGGCTCCCTTTCCCAATGCTAGTTCAGCTTTGTAGGCTACGCCTGTCTCCTCTCAGCCAGCCCTCCTTTTCAGCACACTCCCAACCTTCCTTATGGCTGTTTGTACAGCTTTCACTTTGTTCCACCATAGCTACAATTGTACAACTTTTGATCTGTAAATAAAATGTGTCAGGAAGAAAAGAAGGCCATAGTCACATGGAAGTGTCATTTGCTGAATAGATTGGCAAAGAAAATCAAAAAGTCAGGGTAAATGTTGGACCAGGGATATAAGCCACAGTAATGGAATAGACTCATATTCTCAGTTTATTTTGTCCTTTTTGCTATTATTCTTGATTGGATTTAACCCACAAGAGAGCAGATGTTGCTTGCTGGCACTTTACTGTAGTAACTAGTGTAATGACTGGTCCTTTTGTAACGGTTATCTTCAGTTTTTGTGCTGATAAGCCAAGCTAGCAGTTCGAAAGAATGTAAAAGTGCAAGTAGATAAAGAGGTACCACTTTGGTGGGAAGGTAACAGCATTCTGTGCAGTCATGCTGGCCACAGAGTCACAGAATTATCTTTGACAACACTGGCTCTTCCGCTTAGTAACAGAGATGAGCACTGCCTTCTACAGTTGGACACTTGACAACTTTGTCAAAGGGGAATGCCTTCATCTTTTTAGCCATTTGAGCCACAGCATAAAAAATGAAAAGGTAGGATATAAAATCTTTAAAATGATTAACAAATGTAATAAACATAACGACAGGCAAATGAAATAAACCAACTGCAGACCAAAGCCTAAACCCTATTGTTAGTCCTAATTGGAATGTAGCCATTGAACTATTGGATTATCTATGTGTCGATTGAATGGTTGGGACTAACCAACAGGATAGCAGTCAATATGTGAATTGTTGCTGAAGTACAGTATGATTTTTACATACAGGAATTTTAATTTAATTTAACTTAATTTAATTTTATATTAAATTGTATTAATTTTATTAAACTGTCCTGTCTTCATTTAATTGACTCTTTACCTTGTAGGAACTTGGAATGACAATGTCTAATTTGCAATACCTTTTTAACCATCTTTACCCAACCTGTCATCACCGGATGTATTTCACAGCAACCTCTGTTATTCTGAGCAAATGCAACAGCTAGTTGTGTTCACTGGCAGAAGTTATCATTCAATACATTTTGAAGCCACCAGACAATGGAAGGTTTGTTTAAGCACTTACGCGTGATACACTTTATATTGCCAGATTTCAGGGTGCTGGCTGAAGTTTCAGAAAATTTGCCATGCTTCACATCTCCAGATGGGGAGACAAATCAGGGCGAGTGCAGTGGAGTGTGGCTTTTGCACTATCACACAAGAGCACTGGCAAAACTAGATCTCTTGTTGTGTGCCTTCAAGTTGTTTTCGACTTGTGGCAACCCTAAGGTGCCTATTGTGTCACAATAACCCTATTGTGAGGGTTGTCTAGGGAAGACTTGTTCAGAAAGGATTTAACATTGTCTTCCTCTGAGGCTGAGAGAGTAGGGTTTTATGGCCAAGTGGGGATTTGGACTCTGGTTTTCAGAGTCCTAGTGCAGCAACCAAACCACTACACCACACTGACTCTGAGAATGGCACTGCTCTGGGTCAAATCCACTTTTTTCCATTATCCATGGAAAAGTTCAATTCAAATGATCAGTGGAACTTGGATTAGTAGGATTGATACTATCAAGGGCACACGTGTGTACACATGAAGAGAAATCATGTGGTCTATCCTTCCATGACTGCTAGCACATTAGAATTCAGAAGGGTATGCTTATAATTGGATGACCTCAGTGTCAAAAACTGCTCACAGAAAGCTAAGAAACCACACAGAATTTTAATCTAGCCATGTTTCTGATGCACTGATTCTGATTCTATGTATGGAGACTTCGCTGCAGTGCTGGGAGCTGGATAGGATTTTTTGCACCTGCCTTCCTAAATGGCAGCCTCATGGGGTTTGTACAATATGCGTTTTCTGAAGTTCTATTTTAGCTCTTATATTATAATTCCTTTGATTGCAAACTATTTTAAACTTGTTCATTGGTAATTATAAGTCTATTAAGTGATCTTAGACCATTCATGTATTAAAGTCTGTCATTATAAACAAATATTGATACATTTTTTTTCATGTTGTGGTAATTTTTTAAAAAAAAATGTGTTAAAACCACATGGGCCTGTGGTGCAGTAGGTTATATGGAGAAAGCACATGTCCTCCAGATTTTTAAATGTGTGTTTTAGGGAATTAAGATACTGCATACTATAATGCACATACTTTCGTACTGTTTACATTACTGTTTACCACTGACATACTTGGTTTCTTGTTTCTTGCAAATTATGTTTTGTTTTTTTTTTAGTACAGGCATGTGCACTCTGTCACCCTCTTTCTTTACACGTTTATATGGTTTGTCCTTTTTGCCATTGTCTACAGGGCAATTTGATAGAAGGTTTTCTTGTTTCATGGCCTATGCCTACTTTTTTTTTATTTTTTTAGGAAAGGTGTGCTTGCTAATTTAATTGGTAACATTTGACTCACATGTGATTGTCATTTAGCCAAACAATAAGAACAAAAACAACCCTGTTTCCCAGGTTAGGGTTTTAATTATTCTTCAGTAGGATCAGGCTACAGATGTAAAGGCTACAATAGGATCAGGCTACAGATAACATATTGGCCTGATCTAGATTGGCAAAAAGAAGTGTGTTCATGGCTGCATGAAAGTCTAGCCTTTAGATGAGAAAAGGGGAAAGTGTGTCATGAAAATGCTTTTTTTGCGTTTTAGGGGAGAAGAAGCGCCTTTGAAAAGGTGCTGGTTTTCCCAGCTTCTTTTTAAAAAACTGCGGAACAGCGCAGCTCCATCTAAAGGCTGCGGTGCAGCTGCTAAGAATTAAGGAAAAGACAACTTCATGTCACACTTTCCTGCCAGTCTAGAAAGCCCCATTATGTACTTCAAATATATCTAAATTGATTAGTTCCATAATAATGTCCAAATTCCTACATCGGCAGATGTGGCTACAACAATGGAGCTCCATCGTTGTAGTTACATCTTCCAATGCTAACCCCCAAGACCTACTTTTTCACCAGTGCAGCTCTCACAACAGAAGGATGTCCAAGGCACTGAGGAGTGTGACAGTGCATGATGACATTTTCAGCCCTCTCCCACCAACAAAGCACTGTGCGACAGGCAGTTCTGAGAGGACCCTACAGGGTTCTGTGCTGCTGCCTATTGCAAAACACCTTGCTACCAGGAAATAGCTGGTGGTGTCACTGCACATTACCTTGCTCTGCAGATACTCAAAAGTGGTGAAGTTGGGTTTCTTTAAATGCAGGTTTGGGGGACACTTTTGGTTATGACAATAGTGCAATGACTGTAAACATTAATTCCAAGATTTACACTATCATAAGTCTGGCTTACAACAACATAAATAATGAACAGGATGCCAGCCAATGTGTTAAGAATAAGAATATTGTCTATAATTTGTAGATTTCCTTGACCAGAACATCTGTATTGCCTTATACAGTGGTCCCCCGGTTTACGAATCCCCCGGGGAACGAAATCCCCGGGACCCGAAACCGGTGGGACCAAAAAATATCCCCCGGGATCCGAAGGAGAAAAACCGCGCGGCCCCTTTAAATCGGCCGTGCGGTCCGTCTCCTAATGCGGTCCCCCGGGAAACGAAAACTTCCAGGTTACGAAAGGTAATCCGGAACGGACTACCTTCGTAACCCGGGGGACCACTGTATTCCAAACTGATATGTCAGGAACAATTTTTTTGTCATTGCCAAAGGGTCTGTACAAAATCCGTTGGCATCCAAGTGGACATGGATGGGTGCAAGAGGAATTTTTCTTTCCCCTCCTCTTCCCTGCACCTCTCTATTATGTTTCAGGAGGGTCCACAGCACTCCAAAGCAGACTTGGGGACAGCAAATTTTGTGTGTGTGTGTGTGGGGGGGGGGGGGATTCTGTCAATGCTGCCTTTTCTGAAAATTACTTACTAGGATTTCCATGTTCTTGTTTGTCACTGCCACTGCAGATTGCTTATAAATGCCTGATAATCATTCATGTTAACAAAATAAGATTTAAATTTAGTTTTTAAACATTAGTCTCAGAAATTGTATGCTTCATACTGATTATATATATATATATATATGACTGACTGTAAAACAAAAATTGAAAAACAGAAGTTATTTACAAGTCACCAACAGCCTTTAAGTCCAAAAATCTCCATGAGAAACTTTCCTAACTGTTGACATGAAATATCAGTTTCCAATCAATGTTTCTGTCCCATTTATATACTGTTTTTTGATGATATTTAGAATGGAAACATAAGTAACTCTTCTTTTAAAGCCTGGATCTTGTAACTGATTCCTGCTGCATTCTTACTGCTTCTCCTAGCTAACTTTTACATTATGATGTTACTATATATTCAGTTAAAGAAACAGAAGTCAGAATTTTTATTAATAAACTTCTCTATTTTAAACACTATTTCACTTGTCTTACATGATTTATTGTCCACTATGGATTTTCTCATTTGTCATTATTGCCAAAATAAATGCTTCCCTCTTTCGTCAACATTTCAGCAGAATGTTCAAAAATGACAAAAATGGAATTCTAGTAGCAGCTGTAGAGATCTACACATTCGTGCTGAAATTGTTAGTTTTTTATATCTAACATTTTATAACACAGATGGTTTTATAATTATGACAGCATTTCATTCACAATATTCCCCATCAAAATCAGTGTGATTTTTGAGTAAACATTTCTAGGATTTCATGCTATGGTAACAAAGAGCCTTGTGGCACTTTAAAGGCTAAGTTCTATTTGGCTTAAACTTTTGTGGATTCTTGCCCACTTCAGCAAAGAGTGGCCATGCTGTCTGGGAGGATCTGGGAGCTGTAGTCCATAAATGTTAACTTTCCCCAGATCTGATAGCATGTTATATTATTACAATAGCTCAGCTCAGATATAATGGGAAACCATTGTTCCTTCTCAAAAAAAGAGCCACCAGCTTGCTTGAGTTGCTTGCTCTCCCCCTTCTCTTGTTGCACACCTGGGAGGAACTTGAAAGCTTCCGCTTTTAAACTAACCACAGTTGTCTTTAATGTCCAAGCTCAGTTAGTAAAACAAAACCTTCTTGTGGGCATGAAAGGGGAGAAGAGGTGCTGCACAGACTGGAACAGAGGGGTTCTTGTACCCTCCATACAGATTTCCCCATTCACTCAGTGAAAGTTTAATCAATCTGTATGAATTCCCATATTGTTTTTAAATACAACAAATCATTTTAGGATACTAGACTATCTTACTGAGGGCTGCCTATGAGCACAGGATGCTTCCACCTCCTCTCTTTTGTGCTCTTTGTAGTCCTTTATATGTTTGCCATTTGGTTGAGGAGGGGGTCTGCATGAAACTGCTAGAAGAAGGAACTTTGGAATTCAGCCAGAGGCATGTCCACAACTTAAGTTAATATCATGAAGTATTTTACTGTTGGAAGCTCAAATTCCCACTCCATCTACCCCAAATTAAGTTTCCTTTACTTGAATCCTGAATTCATTTTCTGTACTTGGGGTTGATATACAAAGAAATAAATTTACAAAAGGACTATCCCTCTAAACTTCGTACTGACATGCCTGCCCAAATATTTTTGGAACATCACCAACTGAAAAATAAAAAGAATTGACTTTTCCAATTTACAAAAACATCTGTGTGTGGTCGCCTGGAGGCGAATCTTTCTCGCCACAGGCAAGTGTCTGTTTACAAGCCTGGGGGTGATCAAGGGAAAGATCTCCAGGAGTATAAAAAATGGAAAGGTTTCTTCTTCTTCTTCTTTGTGTCCCATCCTTTCTAATTATGTGAAATATATTTCTGAAAGTTTTCTCAGAAGAATGCACATGCTACATGAGATCTGTTACAAGAGTGTGAAAGGAAAAATACATTTAAATGATTCATTGTCATTTTAAGCAATCTAAATTAGATGTGAAGTGTAAATGCTGCAATCAAAAAGAACAAAAGCTGTGAAGTGAAACACTGACAATTATAAAGCATACTTCCAAGAACACAAGGAGCAGGGACCTATAAAAGCTACTTGGGGTGTGGTGAGGGGTTAAGTGAAAGCATTAAAATAATAGAGGACTGATTTTATTTTTTAAAAAAGCACAATATTGTTCACCAGAGGCACTATACAGATAATAATTTCAGAAGCATTCCCCCATTAATGTTACAATGCAACTGGCTCTGATCTGGAAGCTTGGTAACTACACAAATACAGTAACTGTGAGAATGTTGTTAAAGAGAAGAAAAGGTTATTCATAATTCTGAAATGTAACCTCCATCCCATGCAAGCAAGTGGTGAAATTAAGACAGTTTTTAATAAAGTTAGGAATAATCTGAGAGGTTTTTCCTTTCCATGAGGTATATGCACACGTACATTTGTTTTGCTGCTGACTCTGATCAAACAGATTTTGCAAGGGTTTCGAACAATAGACAATACTGCAGAGCATGTTTCCCAGAGGTGAAAATGGTGAGAACAATTATTTCTTTATCAAATTAGGAGGGAAAAAACACTTGGGGTGGGAAATGTATAGCCTTAATAAACTAGATTACAAAAGTGTACTGGCCTTGTCAGATTTCACACATGTAGACATCTTTGAAAGAAAATTTTCTCAAATATGTGTGATGTGGAAAGAGGAGTGCACGCTTTAAAAAAAAGGATTAAAAAATTAGGAGTGATACAAAATCATGCTCAAAATTCTGCAATGTAGACTCCAACTCCAATGGAGAGAGAAATCTAAGAAGGCCAAGCAAGATTCAGGAATGGAAGAGGGACTAGGGACCACATTAAAAACATAGGGACTCTACAGACCACCCCCCAAAACAGCGGCTCTGCACCGCCCCTTTCAGTTCTGGATTGGGACCACAGCAACTGCACGCTGCAGCCCCAATCCAGTGCTTTGCTGACTCAAAAAAGAACAGCAAAATGCCACTCCTTTTAGTACCGGCAAAAAGTTGTTTTTGTAGCAGCAGCAGCAGCAGCAGCAACTTTTTGACACTCCTTTGGTGCAGCGTGTCTAAACACTGTGCCAAAGGAGCACTATAATGCCCCCGCCATGCGGTCAAGCATATGCCATAATGCCAGCATCGGGGCGGCGTCAGGAAGTGTGGTGTGCAGACACCACACCCCCATTCTGCCTCAAGGCTGATGTTAAACACTGGTTTCTTTAGCCCCATAACAAGGGCTAATGGAGCCCACCAAGGAATTTGAAAAGAAAATCAGCATGTGCTTTACAGACTATAGCAAAGCCTTTGACTGCATAGATCATAAAGGCTATGGAACACCCTTAAAGACATGGGAGTGCCAATACATTTGATAGCTGTGATGAGAAATCTGTACTTGGGACAAGAAGTCCACCATCAGAACAGAACATGGAGAAACAGAATGGTTCCCAATTGGCAAAGGAGCCAAGGCTGCACCTTATCACCCTACCTGTTTCACTTATATGCAGAACATATTGTAAGGAAATCAGGCTTGGACACAGAAAGAGGAGTGAATATAGGAGGAAGAACTATCAACAATCTAAGATACACATTAATACCAGTAGAAAACCACAAAGACCTGGAACAACAGCTAAGGAATATCAAGCAATAAAGTGCAAAGACAGGACTACTGTTGAACATAAAGAAAACAAAAATAATGAGAACAGAGAATCTACATAAATTCAACCTAGACAATGAAGAAACAGAAATAGTAAAAGAGTTCTCGTACCTGGGATCAAACATTGATAGGAATGGGAACTGAAGTCAGGAAATCAGAAGAAAACTAAGAATGGGGAGGGTAGCTATGAAAGAACTAGAAAAGATACTAAAATGTAAAGATATACAACTAAGTGTGAAAGTTAGAATAGTACAAGCCATTGTATTCCCTATTACCATGTATGGATGCTAGAGCTGGACAGTTAAGAAAGTGGATAGGAAGAAAATCACTTCATTCAAGATGTGGAGAAGAATGCTGAGGAGACCATGGATGGCCCAGAAGACAAACAAATGGATCCTAGAACAGATCAAACCAGAAATCTCCCTGGAAGCCAAGATGACAAAACCGAGGCAGTTGTACTTTGGACACTCCATGTGAAGGCACAACTCACTGGGAAAAAAAATAATGCTAGGAAACGTGGAGGAAAGCAGAAAGAGAGGAAGGCTTCATGCTAGATGGATGGACTCTATTAGAATCATAGTATCATAGAATCATAGAGTTGGAAGAGACCACAAAGGCCATGCAGTCTAACCCTCTGCCATGCAGGAACTCCCAATCAAAGTATACCCAATAGATGGCCATCCAGCCTCTGCTTAAAAACCTCCAAGGAAGGCGACTCCACCACTCTCCGAGGGAGTGTGTTCCATTGTCGAACAGCCCTTACTGTCAGGAAGTTCTTCCTAATGTTCCTAATGCTGATATTAGGGAAATCACAGGTATGAGTTTGCAGGAACAAAGCAGAGCAGTGGAGGAGAGGGAGTCTTGGAGATGTATTATCCATAGGGTTGCCATGGGTCTAAATCAACTCAAGGGAAGTTAATTTCTTTTTAAGGAACTGTGTAATAAATATGCATAGGGATCCTGTAGCAGATTTGTGACTAAATAAGCATAGGGATCCTGTAGCATCTTTTAAAGAAGTTGTAAGGTAAGCTTCTGTAGACTTGTTCTACTTCGTCATCTCAGGAAATAGACAAAGTCTATGAAAGCTTATGCTACAATTTTTTTGCACAGTTAATTTCTCAGAGGTGCTACAAGATCCTTTTGCATACTGATATTCCAGAGTAACATGGCTATGTCTCTGAATTCTATCTGTGTGTGATAAATAGTAGATATGCACTTGTGTTACCACAAAAAATTAAATAGCCCCCAGGGCATAAAGTTCAAACTACACTACTTGACAGATTGTAGTACCAAATAAGTACCAGCAGCAGGCATACATATCTCTGGTAGCACTATGGCTTGGGCCCCCGGGAGCCTGCTGGAGTTTCAACCATGCACTCTTGTAAGTCCTAGAGAAAACAAATATACTCAGACACCATGGGGAAGGGAAAGAGAGCATGAAGCCGGCATCCAATGGAAATATTTCACTCACAGCACTATTTCCATGGGCAGAACTGGAAGGGGAGCAATTCTTCTTTTCCCTTGCATCCCACCCCACCCCACCCCACCCAGTGCCCCAAACCTCTTCTTGGGGACTGAGAAAGGTATTTGGACAGCAAAGGTAGGAGGGGAAAGTAAGTCCTATCATGTAGGCATTGACTTCTAGCACAGTGTCAGATTTAGCCCAAAGTATGTTGCAGGCAAATATAATCCAGCAATGCTACTTGCATTAGGATGAGCCTGGATGATTACTGTCATTAAGCTCTACTTGGAGCCAAGTGAAACATTATGACACCCAAATGGAGCTTCTGAAAAGCCTTCCCACATATTTGCATTCTGTGTAATGGCCATAAAACATTAATGTTCCTTGCAGCTTGTTTTTCTACAACATCTGCCTACCAGAGCCATATATCCCTCATGGAGACAGTGCTGGCATGCAGATACTGCATGTGGTCAGAAAGATATATGGGGTAAGGAACTTTAAAATGTCATATCCATGATGTACAGTGCTGTCAGAGGATACATTCTTTGGTGGCTTCCACACGGACGCCACACATCGATCCACTCTCACTTATAAATCTTTCAGTAGACAATAACCCTGGTTGCTTTAAATTTCATGTGTATACCTAATGATTCTGACTTGAGATACTAACAGAACCCATTCACATGCAACTGTGTGGGAGAAAATTACCTAAGGTGTAAGTTTCGTGTTGTTATGGGGGTAAGAATGAGCTAACTCTGTGGACAGGAACAATTCCACAGATGTTTCCCACCCAAATGTCAGCTGGATAGGAACAGTTTGTTGAATACAGTAATCTTTACTTCTTTGAACTGCTGCCACCAATCTATTATATCTCCATTCTTTCAAACAGGGGTGAGAAGAGGGTGGAATAGCAGGGAAACAAAAACCTGAATCCTAGACCTCTGGGGTACTAAGATCTAGGGGGAAGATTACATTATAAAATAAATTATATCCAGAGAGTAATTAACAACCACTTCTAATTTTTTGCAAAAACCGTGCAAAGGTATTCCACCAGTCTCTTGTCACCTGGGGGTGCTTGCTGCCTCCCTGCCAGGATTCCATGATCTGGCAATGTTGCTCCCCCAACTTCATGTCTGGCTGATGTCTGGCTCCAGCCCCTCAGCAGCAGCTACACTGGTTGGTGGGGCAGTTGGCGTATCACATGACTCTTGGAGGTTTATCACACGGTTTATCCAAGTCTCCAGTTCCCAAGTCTCCAATCCCCCCACCAATCTGATTCTGAAAGATCCAGTCCTTCCCTCTCCTCTGACCCTCTCACCTCTTCTTCCTTATTGTCTGCTCTCGTGTCTTCATGTTCTACCCCTTTGCTATTCCTGGCTCCCCTTTTAACCTCCTCAGCCTTTGTGTCTTTTAGCAATTTTAACAAGTGGCTTGGGCAAACTAGTGCAAACCAGCTGAATGACTGTCTACAATGTCTGTTGCCTAATTTAAGGCGGAATCCTTGATCATGCATCTAGCCCTAAGCCCAGTGTCAGCTCTCAACAGGCCTGCTTTCAAATAGCTACCACCCAAGGTTCATTCTGAATTCCCTACCCATTGTTCTTGTTGTCCATTCAGTAATAGGTCGTATCAGCTCTGACTGTTACTCTCCTGTCGCTGCCAGCTTCCCTTTCACTACTGCAGCTTCTGCATTATGGCATTAAGAGGCAAGGAGAGACACATTCCATATTGCTCTTGAAAGAGAATGTAGGCCATCAGTATGTAATAACTGGAGCTGGAACTTTGCCAGAGCACTTGGATTAACTACCTACGTGTAGAAAATATGGCCTGGGGTCTTTAATTAACTGAAGTAATTATCATCTCTCCTTTACATCTTATCCAGCAGATGGCATCTCTGGAAAGTCAACTTTCCTTATTCTTACTTTCATACTAGGGGCACTAAAATTGCAAACAAGCAACCACTGAGTTACCATCAACAGCTTTTACAATACCAAGATGGTACATTTAGACGCTGTCAAGTATTTTCACAGTAGCTCTTAAAAAGATTTTATAGGCAGGATCCATTGATGGATTTCTGCTGATTCCTGTGGAATGTGATCCTTCTTTCCACTGCAGCCCCACAAGTGGCTTGAAAACCCATGCCTTGAGAACACCCCAAAGCTAGGTTTATAAACAGCTTCATTCATATACCACTTCATACCAGCTAAACAGTGTCTAAGTGGTTTACAATGGTAAGCTACTTGCCCCCAACAATCTGGGTACTCATTTTAGTGATCTTGGAAGGATGAAAGCCTGAGTCAAGCTTGAGCCCTTTTTGCTGGTATTGAACTCGCAACTTTATGGTTTTGAGTGAGTGGCTGCAGTACAGGCATTTAACCAGTGCACCACCAGGGCTCCTATAGTAGGTAGAGAGCCAGCATGGCATAGTGTTGGAGCATGACTCTGGAAACCAGGTTTTGATTCACAGTTCAGCCATAAAACCCACTGGGTGACCTTGGGCAAGTCCATGCTCTCAGCCTCAGGGGAAAGCAATGACAAGCCTCCTCTGAACAAATCTTGCCAAGAAAACCCTATGACAGAGTCACCTTAGCGAGATGGGACCCAAGTCTAAATGTGAAATTCATTTATGCTTGTGTATACCTTATACACATGGTCTGAAGGTAATGTTATAAAAATATATAATATTTTTAAATAATTTTGTACATAAAACAAAATTTGTGTACACAGAAGCAAAGGTGTCACTATCCCAGCCATCTATGCAGATAATTTTGCATTTTTTAATATTTAAAATTTTGGAATTCATGATAAGGGACTTTCAACCTATACTCTCTTTCTCACCTTTGTAGAACAGCAGTCAATGTTTTAGAACAGGTCACATTTGTTCAGAGGATCACAAAATGCAATACTGGACAAGGAGGCACCTTTTACAGGTATATAAAAGTAAGAATTTCAGCAAGATCATCTTGTCTTGTAAGGAAATGTCCTCTGTCATACAACAATTAGATGGAAAGACCCATTTGGCCATCACATTGGACCCTAACAAATGCACATGATGGAATTATTTCATTATTTCTATTGATACAGCAAGAGATACAAACATTTGAAAAAGAGCATCTACTAACAGACTACCAATTTTTAAAAAGAGTATGTCTCAAGATACTGAGAAAAAAGTTTGCTGCTCTGTTCTTCCAGCCACCATTTATTAGAGAGACCACAATCCTAAAGTGGAGCGGACAATGAGCACAGCAATGTTGCTGCAGATTTTGAATTTTTTTCATTTTTATCTGTGAACCATGATGTGTGTGTGTTTGTGTGTGTGTGGGGGGGATGGGAACTCACAAATTGTATAAACTGAATTCTTCCATGCTTCACAACATTAGAAATTATGTGTGATATTCTGTGTTATCTTCTTTAGTGCTTTCCATTTATTTACCCAGGACAGGTTCATTTTTATAAATGACTTAGATGTAGGTGAAGAGGGATTGCTTATCAGATTTGAAGCTAGGAGGGACAGCTATCTCTGCAGAAGAAAGAATAAGGTTTAGAAAACTATGGACTGGAATGTTGGGTCAAAACTAACAAAATAGAATTAAATATAATAATTATAAATCTTTCCTTTAGGTATGAAGAAAATCATAGGCACAATTATAGCTTGTAGGAATTCTAAAGGACTAAAATATTTTAGTGGATCACAAACTGAATATGAGCCAATAAGTAATGAAGTGGCAACTAGAAAAGCTAATGGAGTTGTAGGCTGCATCCACACTGCAGAATTATACAGTTTGACCCCACTTTAACTGCAATTGCTCAGTGCTATGGAATGCTGAGATTTATAGTTTTGTGAGACATTGCACCTTCTCTGTCAGAGAGCTAACAGTTCCCAGAATTCCATAGCATTGGGCCACAGGGTCAAATGGGATTGTTTCTGCAGTGTGAATGCAGCCTTAGTCTGAAGATTAGATGAACAGCTCTTCTCGCCTGTATCTGTCAGGTGAAATTTGAAGTATTGTGTCCAGTTCTGGGCATTACATTTTAAGAATGACATTAACGTTAGAATATGTCCACATATTTGAGAAACAAAGTTCTATTAAGAATGATTTGAGCAGCTGAGTATGTTTCACCTGGGGAAAAGAAAATAGGGATGAGATGTGATAGCATCCTTCAAATAGCTTTAGGGCTATCATAGAAAAGATGGAGCATACTTCTCTGTTGCCCCAAGGACTGGAATAGAACCAATGACTGGAAATTGCAGGGAAACAGATTTTGGCTGAACAGGAAGAGAACCTTCTTAATTATGAGAGTTACTCAGTAGTGGAACACATGACCACAGCTGGTGGTGGGTTTTCCTATGCATGATATACTGTAGCAGAATTTGGACAATCGTCTGTAAATACTGCTGTAGCTGCACTCTTGTGTTGTAGAGCCTGCACTGAGCAGCAGAGTAATGTCCAAGATCCCTTCCAATTCTGTGATTCTATCCAGACATGCTGACTTCTACTTATTGCATTGAAATGAACCATGATATCATCAGACACTTCACAACCACACAACAATGCAGGTTAGACTCAGGTCCCTTTTGCAAATTCTTCCTGCATTACAGATGGAAAGAAAAAATAGTGACTGAATAACACTTTAATATGGTGACCTAATAACACCTTTTAAAAAAAGTTCAACAAAGAGGAAGTCTTAGGAGTTTATCACATGGGAGGAATTTCTCCCAATTTCGAATTGAGCCAATTTGAATTCACATAAATTCGCTAGTTTAATTGCAAATCTAATTGCATTCGGAATGCATTCAGAATGACTTCCCATTTCCCAAAAATGACACCCCCATCGCCCGAAATTGCGTGAGATACTCTTATACGCAATAACGTAAAAC
The DNA here is from genome assembly GCA_034509955.1 of Urosaurus nigricauda. Lineage (NCBI taxonomy): Eukaryota > Metazoa > Chordata > Lepidosauria > Squamata > Phrynosomatidae > Urosaurus > Urosaurus nigricauda. Next base: position 348,571,512 of record JAOEGL010000001.1, on the reverse strand, counting down.
CTATGATTGCATTCCGAATGACTTCCCTTTTGCCCAAAATTGCATGAGATACACTCACGTGAAACCCCATAATTGTGTTCAGATTGCCATTGCATTATACCCCCAACTCCTTAGAATTGAATAAAGAAAAAGAATTCCTGTTTCATGAGCACTTTTAGGATTCTTTGAAAATGCCCCTCACCAAAATCTTCTGAGAGAACGCACCTACTATTTAATACAAGGATGACAGCCCCCCATGGATACCAAAATCCATGGATGCTCAAATCTCATTAAATACAATGGCATAGTAAAATGGTGTTCCTTATATAAAACGGCAAAATCAAGGTTTGCTTATTGGAATTTATATTTTTTTAAATATATTTTCAAGCTGTGGGTGGTTGAATCTATGGAAAGACAATCCATGGATACAGAGAGCCAACTGTACAACATGGAGAGAGACAATGTTTTTTTTCCCCCCTTCTCACAATACTATAACTTGGGGACAACTACTGAAAATGAGTAGTGTATCAGTTGATTCAAAAGAGATGACATAAAGTATTCTTAAAATGCATACTTTAACTTTATGGAATTCACAGACATAAAAGTTGGAGATTGTCAAAGGCTCTGTCAGAAATTTTTAAAATGGAGTTGGGCATAATGGGTATTAGCAATGACAACTAAATAGAATATCCAGTTTCCAAGGCAGTATACCTCCAAATACAGTACCACCAGTCAACAACAAAGCTCAGCAGCAGAGGAGGCTCTTCTCCAGATGCCCTGCTGTGGACTTCCTGGAAACATTTAGCATAGCTGGCAACTTCTGAAAAAAGGATGCAGGATGAGATGGCCTCTTGATCAGATCTTATGCCATTATGTTAGATTTTCTTTTTACCTTGCTTTACCTCAATGGTGAGCTTCATTTGTATTCCCCTTTCTCCAAGTGGATCACCAGACATGAGGTGATTGCTGCAGCCCCTCAGTCTGCATAGAAGGAACATCAACTGATCCATGTATTATCCCCACTGTTCTAGAAATGCTAACCACAGTCACTTTCAAAAGCTGCTTTTTAATAAGCTATTCTGAATAACCATCACTTTCCTCACATTCAGTGCTTTTCATAGGTAAGCAGTAAGACTAAATTTCATTTCTTTAAAAGAAATACTGTATGTTGCAAGCTTTCAAAAGATCTCTTACTTGAGACATCTGGAGCTATTTGCTCTGCAGGCAACATTCTTTAATGTGGCTGTTCTCTGTGTGCATTACACTAGATTACGTAGGTTGTTCTTTTGGCATTGGTGGCTCAATGGCTCTGCTTTAGGGTGGAGGTGGGGACAGGCAAAAGGATATTTAGTCTATTCCATACATATGGTTCTTTAAAGAAATGCTTATTCTGATGTCTCCATTCAGATAACTGCACTACTAAACATTATAGATTCTTGTTGTATTACATACTTGGGTTGGTAGCTAACAGGGGCTTCATCTGCACAGCAGAATTAATGCAGTTTGACCTCGCTTTAACTGCCATGGCTCAATGCTATGGAATTCTGGGATTTGTAGTTTTGTGAGACATTTAACCTATTCTGTCTGAGAGTTCTGGTGCTACAACAAACTACAAATCCCAGGGTTCCATAGGATGGTGTCATAGCAGTTTAAGCAGTGTCAAACTGGATTATTTCTGCAGTGCAGATGCAGCCAGAGGCTTCAGAACTGTTGTAAAGATAGGAGGGGGAACTGAAACATTGGCAGATTGTGATTGTGAAACATCAGATTGTGATTAATTTTAACTCCTTGCAGGTGTGTTCTTAAAAAGCAATAAAAACACAATTTACTACATTAAAACCATCATTGTCGTCGTCGTCGTCATCATCATCATCATCATCCATCTTGAGGTGGTAACAATTTGAGTACCATGAAAGCAGTATCAAAATAAGAATCATTTGGTGCAATTCTGATTAATAATTCCTGAGTCCTGGTGGTCCAGTTTTACCTGTTCCTTTGAGTGGGGTCTGATTTTTTTTGGGGGGGGGGGGCTTGAGCTCCTTGTTCTCCTGTGTCCAGGAGCCATGTAACTTCCAACATACACAAAATAAGTCCAATATTTCCATTTGTCTGCATAGATCATGAAAAGCTATGGAGTGCACTTAAAGAAATCAGAGTGCCACTACACTTGATAGTCCTGGTGAGAAATCTGTACTTAGGACAAGAAGTTACCATTAGAACGGAACATGGAGATACAGACTGGTTCCCAATTGGCAAAGGGGTCAGGCAAGGATGCATTCAATCACCATTCTGAAAAGAAGAAAATATACCAAGAGCAGGTTTAAACATGAAAGGAGGAGGAGTGAAGTTAGGAGGAAGGAACATCAACAATCTAAAGTATGCAGATGACACCATACTAGTAGCAAAAAGACCTACCGGTATCAGATTTGGAGCAATTACTGAGGAAGGTAAAAGAAGAAAGTGCAAAGGTTACTGCTGAACATAAAGAAAACATGCAGAATTTATATACATTCAGCCTCAATGAGGAAATCAAAATAGTCAAAGGCTTCCAATTTGTTGCTGCTGTATGCCTTCAAGTTGTTTCTCACGTAATGACAACTCTAAGGTTTTCTTGGCAAGATTTGTTCATAAGAGGTTTGCCATTGCTTTCCTCTGATGATGAGAGAATGTGACTTGCCCAAAGTCACCCAGTGGGTTTTATGACCAAGCAGGGAATTGAAAACAAAAATAATGACCATGGTGTCCTTCAGAGACATATTCCGGCACTCAAACCAAGACTTCCCATACCTTGGATCAAATGTTAATCAGAATGGTGAAGGGCAACCATGAAAGAAGTAGACAAGATCCTAAAATGTAAAGATATATAACTGGACACTAAACTGGCAATGTAGCCTATCTCTACTACTTGTAAAAGAGACCTCACTCTAACATCATTATTGCATGGTTGTGAATTATATAATGATATCAAGGTTGAACTGAATCTATCATGGAAAATGACATCTTAATCCTTTATGTGCTAATCTAGAGCATTTTAGAACTGGTCTGTGAGATAAACACAAAGAAATAATTTGCTCTTTTAAAAATTAAGGAAATAAATAGTTTGTGAGTCCTCGCCACTGTTTTACCACCGGTAGTGCTTTCTTCTTCTTGCTCACTGGAATTCAGGAACATCCTGCCCTGAAAAGACAGAGCAACAAAATTGGGAAAAGCTCAAAATCAAAAAAGTAGTTCAGGCCAGTTTAAGAATGGGAACTTTTCCAACCCCTTAGGAAAACCATCCTATTGGGGCTGAATATTAGTGGTCTTTTGGAGATCCCTTAATGATTTAATGACCATATTTTAGAATGATTTGGTTTTAAATATGTTTCAACCTGCCTGGAGCCTTTAAGATAATCATCTCACTAAATACTACTTTCACAGCAAGTAAATGCCGGTAGAATCACCAAATTCAAAGCTGCCTGGAGCAGTGTGTGTTCATTAAACATGCAGTGAGCAATTAAATAACAGGCAATCTGTGAAGTTCACCCTATAAATAACTGGAGTGAGCGTTACCAGTTGCCCTTCATCACAGGTTGTTATGAAAGTAGTACGCCAAGATATCGGGCGCACGCAGCGTGTTATGACGGGATTGCCGGCCTACTCAAGATCGCCTGGGTCCCAAGGAGGGCCATGCTGGGTTGGATAAACGGTCTCCCTCTCCCCTTTCCTGCATCGGCCAGCCAGCCACACTGTCTCCAGGTCTCCAGGAAGCCTACAAGGCACTAGCAGCTGGGCCTAAAAGCAACATATAGGTCCAGAGCATCTGGTATTCAGAGGTCTCCTGCCTCACAGACCCCAGCCTGAAACTCTTATCCACCAGATCAAGGCACCTCAGCTAATGCTTGGCCTTCCAGTCCCTCATCTGTTTCCTATCAATGCCTCATGGGCTAAGGGAGATGAAAGGGAGGCAAGCCGAAAAGGCAAGGTTCCCTCATCAACAATGCTTTCCTTGATGAGAACAAAACAAGGCCCCTTAGAGTCCATGTGGTGGAAGGAGGCCTTTGGCTCATGGAAGAGTCAGGAAAGGGGGCGAAAGAGGGCGAAAAGGTCTTGAACCTATGGAGCAGGAGGCTTTCCTTGTGTCCTTTTGGCCAGCTAGGGCTCCATTCACACTGCAGCATTAATCATGTTTGGCAGCGCTTTAACTGCCATGGCTCCATGCTGTGGAATTCTGGGAGGTGTAGTTTGCTGTGACACCATAGGTTTGCTATGGAATTGCAAAAGTTAGCCTTTGGACCAGGAGTCTTCCCCTGCATCCTTTTTGCCTGCTAGGGCTGCACCCACACCGCAGAAATAATAATCCAGTTTGACACCACTTGAGCTGCCATGGCTCCATGCTCTGGAATTCTGGGAAGTCCACTCTGTTGTGGCTTTGGTACGGAATTTTGGGAAGAGTAGTTTGTTGATGCCACAACCAACTACAGAGTTCCTTAGCATGGAGCTATGGCGGTTCAAGTGGTGCCAAACTGGATTATTATTTCTGCAGTGTGGAGGCGGCCTCCTTCCTTTTCAGTCTGGGGCTGCATGCGCACTGCAGAAACAATCCAGTTGGACACCACTTTTAACCGCCATGGCTCTGTGCTATAGAATTCTGGGAATTGTAGTAGCTTTGTGGGACATTTTAGCCTTTCTGTGGCAGACCCCTGAGCCGCCCTGGCTGAAGGTTAGGGGATTCTGGCAACTGCAGTTTTGTGTGAGAGACCTTTTAGCTTCCTCTGTCAGAAAGAGCTCTTGGTGGTGCCACAAGGAACCACAATTCCCAGAATTCCATAGCATGGAGTTCAAGCAGTGTCAAAGTGGATTATTTCTGCAGTGTGTTTGGGACCACACACACACACACACACACACCCCTCAAAAGCAAGGGGCCAAGGAGGAGTGGAGGAGGAGGAACAGGACTGACTGGTTGTGGTTTCACCCTTTGGCTCCTGGGCTTGGAGAAGAGGCAGCCTTTCTCTATCAATCCTTCTCTCTTTCTCCCACCCTCAGCAGCCGCCTCAGAGAAGCAGGAGGAGGGCAGGCAGCAGGAGGGGAAGAGAGACCCTCCTAGTCCTTCCTTTCCCCTTCGTCGTCGTCGCCCCCCAAGAAGAGCCAGAGGGTCTCCCCCAGAGAGAGGGAAGACTAAGAGCCAGGCCAGGTAAGGAGGAGAAGGGAGCTGCTGCCTCAGGAGATGGAGGAAGAGGAGGAGGAGGGAGACTGGAAGAAGAAGGAGCCCCAGGCTGGGAAAGAGAAGCTGGGAGGGGGGCTGGGGGATGCTGCTGCCCCCCAGGGGACCCCCGTCCTCCTTTTCCCGGACCCGTCCTCCACCCCAGCAGCCTCCTGCCCAGGAAGAATGTTCCTCCCTTGCCCTCCCTTTGCCACAGGGGCTGAGAGGCGCCTGGGTTTCATTTCTTGGGTTACATTGTTTTCCTTTCCTGGAAGGTCCTCCATTGGAGGTGGTGGGGATGCTGCTGCTGCTGCTGCTGCCGCCCAGGGGGACCAGGCGATCCTCCTTTTCCCCGGACCCGTCCTCCATTCCAACTAAATGCCAAAACGTCCTTCCTTGGGCTAAGAAGCATGCATTGCCATTGACATGAGTGTGTTGAGCTTTCAATGTCTTGCGTTGTTTTTCCTTTCCTGGAAGGTCCTCCATTTGGCGAGGAGGACGTCTGTGTTGTGGGGCTGCTGCCCAGGGTGACCAGGCGTCCTCCTTTTCCCGGACCTTTCTATCCAGGAGGCATTCCTTTGGAGCAGGGCATAAGGAGCCTGGGTTTATTATTCATTTGGGTCTATTTTCTTTTCTGGAAGGTCCTCCATTGGCCTGGTCCTCCTTGAAAGGGAGGGAGGCCATCTGGTTTGGGGGGGGGGGGGGTTGACCAGGAGCCCTCCTTTTCCCGGACCTGTCCTCCATTTCCACCTTCTCTCTTTCAGAGGAATGTCAAAGCTGTCCTCCATTTCCAGCAGGACTCAGAAGCCTGCGTTTAAGGAGCATGGATTTCTTGGGCTTTTCTTTGGATAAGTCCTCTAGAGTTTTGTTTTGTTTTTTCTGGAAGGTCCTCCATTTGGCGGTGCTCCCTCCTCAGGGGGAAGAGAGACCTGTCGTCCTCCTTTTCCAGGACCTGTCCTCCATTCCTTTGCCAGAAGGAATTCTACAACAAGGACTTCCATTTTGAGGAACATGGATTGATCTTTGTAGGTGGTGTTTTGTTTTTGTGAGTGTTTTGAGCTTTTCATTTGGGGCACATCCTCCATTCCCCCCCAGAAAGTCCTCCATTTTGCCTTGTCCTCCTCCTTGAAGCTTGAGCCCCCCCCCCCGAGGAGAAGGCACCGCCAAATGGAGGACCTTCCAGGAAAATTGGAGGACTTATCCAAAGAAAAGCCAAAAAACAAACAACCCTCAGAGAAATCCATGCTCCTTAAAAGCAGGCTTCTGAATCCCTGCTGGAAATGGAGGACAGCTTTGAAATCCCTTTGAAAGACAAGAGGAAGGAAATGGAGGACAGGTCCTGGAAAAGGAGGACGCCTGGTCAGCGAGAGGGGCAAAAGAGATGCCTAAATGCCTCTCTCTCTTCTCTTCCAAGGCTACATCCACACTGGAGAAATAACCCGGTTTGGCACCGCTTTAACTCTTTTGTGGCTGAAGGCTATGGAATTATGGGAGTGGGAGTTTGTTGTGGGCCTAGAGCAGAGCAGAGCACTGAGAGGAGACATATTAATTTTATTAAATTACTTGTTTAATCAGATTGTGTTCATGTTAATATTGCCCTAGAAAAGTTAGAATGAAAGATAATATAGCAGTAGCATTTACCTTTCAATACCACTTATCAGTGAACTCACTACTCTCTGAGCTGTTTACCACCTGGGAGCCAGTTGCCCCAACAAGCCGGGTACTCAGAAAGGACAGAAGGCTGAGTGAACCTGGAGCCCTCTAGGATCAAACTCACAATGTTGTGGTTGCAATACCAGCACTTAACCACTAGCCCCCCCCCCCCCCAGGCTCCTTAAGATGGTCATATTTTAAAACTACTGCTCTCTGCTTGGATGGCTCATCCATTATTAAAAGCACTGTACAGTTGGCCCTCCACATTTCATAGAATCATAGAACCCTAGTAGTTGGAAGAGACCTCAAGGGTCACTCAGTCTAACTCCATTCTGCACAATAAGAGCACCCCCAATAAATGGCCATCCAGCCTTTTTGAAACCTTCAAAGAAGGACACTCCACCACACTCCAAGAGAGTGTGTTCCATTGTCAGACAGCTCTTACTGTCAAGAGGTTCTTCCTAATGTTGAGCTGGAATCACTTTTCCTGTAATTTGAATCCATTGCTCTGGATCCTATTCTCTGGAGCAGTAGAAAACAAGCTTGCTCCATCCTCACTATGACACCACCTCAAATATTGAAACAGCGCTGTCGTATCACCTCTTGACTTTTTCTGCTCTAGGCTAAACATACCCAGATCCCTAGGTCTCTCCCCATAAGGCATGGATTCCAGATCCTTCACCCTCATTTGGACATGCTCCAGCTTGTCAACATCATTTTTGAATTGTGGTGACCAGAACTGGGCACAGTATTCCAGGCCAGGCCTGACCAAAGCAAAATAGAGTGATACTATTACTTCCCTTGATCTAGGCACTATGCTGCCATTGAAGCAGCCTAGAATCACATTGAGTTTTTTAGCTGCCCATCACACTATTGATTCATGTTCAACATGTGGTCTACTAGGACTCCTAGATCCCTTTCACATGTAGTCTGGTTAAGCCAGGTGTTCCCCATCCTATATCTATGCATTTCATTATTATTAGTTTTTGCCTACAGTAAGTACAGTACCTTATATTTCTCCCTGTTGAAATTCATTTTGTTTGTTTTGTGTGTGTGTGTGTGTGATATTGAACATAAATTTCCCCATCCCTCAGAAATCAGTGGTGTCACCAGGAGGGTGTGGGGTGTGCAGACTGCATCTGATGACATCCCAGTTTGTGTGTGTGTGTCTCACCCAGTGGGGTGGTACACCCGGTGTGGCTGCTGGGCAAGAAAGAAAGGGCATTGTGTCCTTTTCTTGTTTGCCCTGCTGTTAGCAGTTTCTTCCATTTTGGCTTTGGCGTGGCTGCAGATCCAAACAGATCTCTGGGGGCCAGGCACTGCCCCCTCCAGTGGAAGTGGCTGCTGGGTAGGACAGTGCCTGCCATTTGGGCTTTGCTGCTGTTGCAGCCATACCAAAGCCAAAACAGACCTTCAGAGACTGAAGCAGTCTGCCCCCCCCCTCCATTATGTGACACCAAGCTGTGGTACACCACTGTCCAGAAATATACATACATACATACATACATATATATAGGCACACATTCTGCTAGTGGTGATGGCATGTTTTATTCTGTGACTGTAAAGAGCTATGAACATGGATGGCCCTATATAAACAAACAAGAAGTGTAAGGCATATCTATGGTGTTCATTCTTATTAGTCTTTGAATACATGGGAAATGGGTACTAGTTCTGGTCTGATAAAAATCTAATAAGAATGCACACCACAGATATGCCTTACACTTCTTGTTTGTTTATATATATAGGGCCATCCATCCATGTACATGGCTCTTTACAGTTACAGAATAAAACAATTATAACTATTCTGATAATAATAAACACCACAATACACTAAAAACATACACACAATGCAGAATAAAACAAATTAGTCAGTACAGATAATCAAGTACTGTCAGACCTCCTTATCCACAGATTCAGTCATCCACAGCTTTATATACTTTGATTTTTCCATTTTATATAAGGGAAACAATTTTACTATGCCATTGTATTTAATGGAACTTGAACATCTACAGATTTTGGTATCCATGGGGAGTCCTGGAACCAAACCCCAGTGGATACCAAGGGCCAACTGTATACTAAAGGTATAAATTACATACTCACACACACATATAGACACACTGTGTCAGAGGGATAGCTGAGATTATACAACCCAGAGAATGCAGGTTGCCATTTCAATTTTAAGTTGAATTTCTAAAGGAGAAGGGAGGAAACAAGTATATTAGTGCATGGAAGGCTTTGGCATAAGCACATTTATTCCACTCGCTCTGTATTTTACTGCATGGCTAGCACTGCTATCCCTGAATATGGTTCCTTGCTCTGTATAAGCTTCCTGAATTCTTTCCAGTTTTGCCTCATGCGAGCATCTTGAATGGAGTGCCAGGTAAACAGGCACACAAGAAGAGAAAGGGAATTCAAAACCGTACTTCTCCTTAATTCACCTCACACTGAGGTATCCAGTGGCGTGTGTGTTACTTTAGTCCCCCTTCACTGTCCCCCTTTTAGTCTTAGCCAATTTGTGGAGGTGTTTATCAGTAATATTTTGCTGCAGTGCCTCAGCACATGAAGATAAATGATTCCTATTTTCCCTGCTTGCCATGATGACTCAATCATTAAAAATGTTTAACTTTGAGCTAAAAATGGTATCTTAAGTAAACCCCCTGAGGTAGAGGGTGGGGTTTTAAAAAAAAACATTGAAAAGTTGCTTTAGCAGCTCCTATTTTGATTTTAATTTGCAAAGCCTATTTTGAATTAAGAAGGGTTTGTGAGCTGCAGTACCCTTTTGCAAAGACTGGATTTAATTTTGAAAGTCTTGTTGCCAATATTTGTGAGTCATTTCCTTGGAATCCTACCTTTAGTGTTTATTTCCCTTAGAAGGAGTCTTGTAAAAGTATAATAATAGCTCTTAGGCTTCATGGAAAGTAGCACAGAAGACAACTAGCTTTTTTTGCTTCAAAACACTTATTTTGGTTTTGTTTGCATTATTCAGTGGACAGAAGAGAAGGCGGCAATATAATTAACCCATAAAACATCTAATTTATTGTGCTGGTGACATTTGTGTACTGCTGCATTAGGGTGCAAAGTCAGTTGGAAAGGCAACCTTAATTGGTACTTCTGTTAAAAAGAATAATTAAAGAATCAAGAGAAACATCTTGAGATTTTAGAGGTCTTTGTTGAAAGGGTTGGTTTACTGTGTCAACCCACTGAGTTCTTTGACCTAATTTCTTTATCTTAAGATTTATACTGTACTAGTACAATAACAATATATATTAATTACAGCCACATGGAAAACAAAACAAAATATAATACTATATAACAGCAGTATTCTTCTCCCACATGATGCCCAATTGTTCTATAATCCTATATTCAGATTGTTCCTACATAATGTTCTGTGCTTATAGCCTGTTTTTCTTATGTTACATTTTGCTTTTATTATGATTTTATTATGCTGGCCTATAGAAAAATACAAATACATGATTGCACGTAATGATAGACTTCTGAAAGTGACTACCTCACTTGAGTGCCTCTACATGAAAATATTATGTGGAGATGAACTATCTGTTCAACTTTTCTGGAGCTCTGTGTGTGTGTGAATCTAAAAAAACTTCTTACAAACAGATACAGAATGTTAAGGCCCCCATGTAACATTTCTGCATGAAAGTGTTCAACAGATTGCTTTTAAGTCATCTATCTTTGGTGTGGATTCAGAAAAATTTATCAGAAGCAGCTTGTATACACTAAAACAATATCAGTATTATCATTGGCATGGTGAGTGACATCAGGCAGTTAGCACTTAGAGGGAGGCTTAGAGGAATATAAACATCTTATTGTTTCCCAATTAGCTTATATTTTATATGCCAGAATTAATAGAATAAACTGAAGGATGCCAAAGAATTCTATAGAGTACTTGCGTACATACTTCTAGATCCCGAACTAACATGAAGACATGCTTTTCTGGGAATCGTTCTTCAGCGGTGACTATATTCGTATGGAGAAGATAGAATGAGCAAGGTGTTTTGTTTTTCCTCTATCCTGACATGAAAACACTAAAAGCCTACTCATTATGATGGTTAATATTATATCTTTTCCTGATAGTAAGCTCTGAGAAGCCTGAGTGGGAGCAGTGCCAATTAGTACAGCCCATTGCTTAATTATCACTTAATTAACCCCCAACATTTAAAAAGAAAGTGCAGGAAATCAAGCTATTTAAAACAGCTGTTTCTAGGGATCTCAGTAGCGTGGTAATGAGATCCTGAGGCCATACTCTGGAAAACAAGAAACACAAAATGCGGCTTTAAAAAAGCCAGGAATGATTTGTTTTCTTAGTTCAGTGAACAAAATGGACAAAAAGTAGCTTGAAGGTAACTATAGCATAGGATGAAAACAGTGGGAGGGTATGTGTTACATTTTTATTTTATTTCTCTCATGCCTTTCTCCCAGTCTGGGACCCAAGGCGGCTCACAACATAAAAATAAAAACAGCTAAAACCTGATCAGAATAGTTTTGTTTTTTTAAAAAAAATCAAGTAAATAATGTTACTGAAAAGAGTATTAGTATAAAATAGTTTTCAAAGCATTTGAAATATAACAATGAGAGTAAAAGTACAATGGAGAGCCATTGAGGTGTAGTGAGTTGGGTGTTGGACTACAGTTTTAGAAGACTAGGGTGCAAATCCCTACTTGGCCATGGAAATCCTCTGGGTGACCTTAAGCAAGTCTTTAGAGGTGGGCAATGAAAACCTCCTCTGAACAAATCTTGCCAAGAACACCCCCCTATTATATTCTTCTTAGGGTCGCTACATGTCAGAAACAACTTGAAGGCACACAATAACAAAAGTACAGCACTCTCCTCTCCCCATCAACCAACCAGTTGTTAGCTAAAAGCCTATCTAATGAAAGGCATTTTCCTGCTAGCAGAGGAAGGTAGAGCCGAGACCAATCTAGCCTCCAATGACAGGGAATTCAATAGACTGGTGCAGCCATTTATGAACCCATAGATCCAGGAGAGCACTAAGAGTAAAATAATCATTTGCCTCTTTCAAATATTCTACAGTTCTTATATACTGGGGAATTGAAATTTGTGATCTACAAATATATCAGTGGTGAAAATATTTAGCCAAAATGTGTTGTCTGAAAAAGAGGTATGTCCTTAATCAGAATGTTAGATTATTTGTCAATGTAAAATAGTTAGTAACATAAGAAATATAGTGAATAAAAAAAATACACTGTCAGTGGGGCATAGTGGTTTTTGAACATTAAACTACAATTCTAGAGATCAGGGTTCAATTCTCTTTTCTTCTTGTTGTGTGCCTTTTAAGTCATTTCTGTCTTATGACAACCCTATCACATCGTTTTATTGGCAAGATTTGTTCAGAGGAGGTTTGGTATTGCTTTCCCCTGAGGCTGAGAGCATGTGACCTGCCCAAGATCACCCAGTGGTTTGCACGACCAACCTGGGGATCAAATCCTAGTCTCCAGAGTCTTAGTCCAGCACTCAAACCACTATGCCAAAACCCTTTGGATGATCTTGGGCAAGTTACATACTCTCAGGCTCAGCCTTAGAGGAAGGCAATGGCAACCCACCTATGAACAAATCTTGCCAAGAAAACCCCATGATAAGTTGGCCATAAAGTCGCCATAAGTCAGAAATGACTTGAAGACATACAACAACAAATAAAGAAATATAGTGTCAATAACTTCTTTCTGGAACTACCTATAAGCTTATGTAAATCACTTATTTCATACACATTTTTCTTGCACTGGGTCATTTTTATTTATTTTTAAAGAAAAATGAATTGGCCATATTTCTCTGGAGAGAAAATGATCAGCAACTGCAGGATCAGACAAAAAAGACATTTGTCTTTTTGAGAAGCCTGCAGTACTAAGTTGATGCCTTTAGATCTAGTTTGGTGATTTTGTAAGTGAATGTTCCACCCTGATTTAACCCTCATGCGTTTTTGGAGCAGAATACATGTGTAATCGAGTTGTTATCTACATTTTCAATGTAACACAGTACTTAACAGTAATGAGTTGAGTAATAATTATGTTGCCAGTCAGAACAGCAGCAACATGGGAAAACTACTGAAACAGTGTAACATATCCATCACAAATACCTGCAAATGCATTATATTCCTTTACTTGTACAATTTTAATTATCTGTGGGGGTTTTTTTTTTGGAGGCATGGATCTTAAAACAAACTTTTCTTGCTTTTCCTTGATTTAACTATCTTTCCTCAGACTGGCTTAGCCAATGGAGTCATCAAATATCACCCTTCTCAACACACCCTATTTTCTTCAGGCTACCAACCTTCTTATCTGAATATTCAAAGTTCCAAACTAAGAGTTACTTTGGTGTTGTAAAATACGTTGAGAGGCACAACATGGATTTAGAATTTGTTTATAGTCCTAGTAATGAGAAGGCTAACAACTGATTGCATTTCCATCTTTTGTCTGTCTTTTCTCACCCATTCCCATGCTTTTGTCACTGCTACATGAGAAGCATGGAGCTACCTTACTGTGTTTCTAGCTCAATGCAGTTTTCACTTGACTTGGTGTTCTCAGCAGGCCAGAACAGTGATTTGTGAATGGAGACATTCTTTTCAACTCTCCTTTTTTCATGGGCAAATCATTTCCATCTAAGGTTTAAGTTCACAGTGATCATTCTCTTCTGGAAGCATAAACCTATTAAAATTGTGTGCACCCTCACATGCTAGTGGATCTGAACAGATTCCTGAAAATCCCCTGGGGGTTTCCAGTAGGCAGGACTAGCCTTCCATCTTTTAAAGCCTTTATCAGCTTGAGGGATATGGAAATGACCCAGGTAATTGGCATGATCTCTCTTAAGTATTCTTTCCTAAGAAATACAGCCTGTTCATCACCCTGATTTACTACAGAAGCGTGGACAATGAAGTAGCTGGCAATGACTGCAAGCAGCTGAAAACTTGCAGTGAGTCTGAGCAAACACAAGCAAGAGCTTGTTTTAAAGCCTACTCAGGGGATCTGAAGAATTCTCTCAAAATTGCTTGTTCTTGACAAGACAGGCTGCCTTGACATGCCAGGACAGTATGTCGAGAAATCACCAATCCCTGCAAGATTTCCTGCCTCCAGCACAAGAATGAGAAAAGGAATGAAAAATGAGAAATTTTGGTTGGTTTCTGCAATTTGTACAAAATTTCTCAGACCAAAACTATTTTAATTTCTCTTTGTGAAACAAAGCATGTGTGCCTGTGTGTGTTCACACACATACATGCACACACCGAACATGGAAGAACTGGCAGATTGCTCAAAAAGACACAAGCCATCGTATACTTCTGACACCTGATAGCAGCTATTGCCATTTTGCAAATTTTGTGCAAAAAACATTTTTGAAATGTGAGAATTCTCATCCCAGCAGGAATTCTCATCCTAGCTACTTCATGGTGGCAATGACAGCTAAGAAAAAGCACCTTACCACCACTTTATTTGCAAAGTGCCATCTACCTGAACTTTTCCAAGTGGTTCAGTACTATATCCATTAAACACTTAAAGGATACAATTCTTCAATTCCTCTTGGCTTGAACGTCACTGGTTCTGTTACAGTGGTTCTAGTTCTGTTGCAGACATCTCCAAACTATGGTGTTGTGTTAAATCAGGGATTCCCAGACTCTGGTTGTCCAGGTGTTTTGGACTTTAGCTCCCAGAAGCTGCAGTCATCTTGGCCAGTGGTCTGGGATTCTGAGAGCTGAAGTCCAAAACACCTGGAAAGCCAGAGTTTAGAGATCACCATGTTAACAAAATTCATTTGCTGAAAATGGGGATGAAGTATTTGGAAGAATGTGGCCAGTCATTATTATTTTCCCTTTTTGACTCATAACTTGTAGCAAGAGAGGTATTACTGGCTTGGTACAGAAAATAATATCAGATGCCGTCTTGTTGCTGTTGTTGTGTTCCTTCAAGTCATTTTTTATGTATGCTAACCCTAAAGTGTACCAAACATGGGATTTTCTTGACATGATTTGTTCAGAGGAGGTTTTCCATTGTCTTCCTGGAGGCTGAGAGCATGTGACTTGCCCAAGGTCACCCTGTGGGTTTCATGGCCAACCTGGGAATCAAACTCTGGTCTCCAGGGTCCTAATCTTACAGCCAAACCACTACACTGTGCTGGATCTCTGATGCCTTCTAGCATAAAGGAATTATCCTGACAGCCTTGAAAGAGATAGTTGGGGAACCACTTCTAACTTTCTTGGAATGCAAATCCAAGAGCACTTGTTTGGTTACAAATCTTTTCTTGTGTAAACTATACTTATGCTATACTCATAATACCCAGATTCCTGAAAGTAATCCACATTGAACATGGTGGGGTTTACATTTGAGAAAACATTGCATTGTCAAAAACAGAAAGACAGATGAGACTAATTATTTATCTCTACTTAAACTGTGGCTTCAGGGCAGAGTTTTGCACCAAAAGAGCCTTGGTCACCCAGATGGCTAACCTCTACATGGACAAGTACAAATGAAATGTGACCTTGTTAATTCTCCTGGTCCTCTCAGTACCTTCTGGATTATTTGTCCAGAAAGCAGATTTGGACTTCAATGGTTTTGCTTACATTATATTTTTTTGCTTTGGTTCCTGCAAATGTACCAAATATTATCTATACACAAACCATAAACTTTACTTTACTAAATACTAGACCATGAATAGAAATGGGGGGGGGGGGGCGGCTCAGATTCTCAACAAGCTCTATTAAATTCATTTTAAAAACTTGCACTGATATTGAATTGCAGGATAGAAATAGTAGGTGACTATGTAAAAAAAGGGTTCCCTGGTTTTATTCAGATTATACATAACTACAGCAGATGCAGCTTGTCCCATCTTAATGGTACAGTGGAGTACATGTTGACAATTCTCTGTTTTCTGAAATTGTTAAAGGAATGATTTGATTACTCAAGCAATAAATAGGTAGATGCATAAACACAAAGGAGAGTACAAAGAACAAACTAGGATTGTGTATAATATAAACACCCCCTGAACTCTTACTACATGTGCTATGAAAGTCTGTATGTTTTTGACAGACATTGTGAGACAACTATTGTCTTGTCTTCAGCAGACTGAAGTGCTTGTTGTGTTTGTTGTTTGTCACCATGCTGTTTCCAATATATGGCAACCACAAGGCAAATTGATCACAGCATTTATAGTTTTTTGGTTTTGTTTTGTTTTGTTTTGTTTTGTTTTTTGTGGGGTTATCAGGCTATGAGGCCATGTTCTAGAAGAGTTTATTCCTGATGTTTTGCCAGCAGCTGTGGCTGGCATCTTCAGAGAATTCTCTGAAGATGCCAGCCACAGCTGCTGGTCAAACATCAGGAATAAACTTTTCTAGAACACAACCTGATAGCCCAAAAAACCCACAAAAAAACTATGGATGCTGGCCATGAAAGCCTTTGATTTTACATATTTTCTTGGCAAGATTTGTTCAGAGGGGATTTGTCATTGCCTTCCTCTAAGGCTGAGAGAGTACTTCTTGCCCAAGGTCGCCCAGTGGGTTTCCATGGCTGACTGGGGATTCAGACCCTGGTCTTTCCAGCTTGTCTACATTGGTGAGAAACCCTGTACTCATCCCATAGCTGCAGCACAGTTTCCTGGTTTACAGTGACTCTGATAATGCCACACTTACTGTGGTGAGATTGGAGCAACCTGGAAGAAAAGGGCAATCTTACAATGGCCACGTGTCCTATAAAGCAGAGTATTTCCAGACACATGGCTGTGTTCCTGATGCTGATCCAAAATTTTCAGGTGAATGTGTGGTAAAAGGCAATTATTTTTTTCCTCTGGATTTTTAATAGAAAAGCCTCACATTGCCTGAAAATCCTGAAGAACAGTGTGTGCATGGGTTGCAGATGTTGCTGGGTGAGTATGGGGGTTTCCCACAGATATAGACAAGCCTCTAGTTCAGTGGTTCTCAAACAGTGGGGTAGGAACAGTGTGTGTGTGTGTGTGTGTGTGTGTGTATAAAAGAGTTGCTCAAGGGTGTGTGTGTGTGTGTGTGTGTGCAAGACTTGGAGGCTCTGATTTCCCTCCTCTTCCCAAACTTTTTCTGTCCTGGAGGGGAAGAGATAGGCAAGGAGGATGTTTGGAGCAGCTGCTTCTGCCTGAAGGAAGAGAAGGGGAGTGGGGAAGCTTGTTGGACTGTGGCCTCTGGGGGCCCATCCCAATCTGCCAGTTTTTATCCCACACTTATCCTGTCACCCACCCATTTCTCAGGATGGGACATTGCTGCAGCCTCAACACATTCTCTCCCGCAACTTTATTACCTCTCTCAGTGTGTGAGTGACTTTCTGTCACACACAATTCCCACATTCACATACACTCCATTCTACTCATTTGTTCATTCACATACAGTCAGTAATACTCCCCCCCCCCCGATTTTCTGTCTCATATGTCCATTCACATACAGTCTGTTACACAAATTCTGTCTCTCACATGCACACACTCAGTTACACTCTTGATTTTTTTTTCATACTTGCATATGCAGTTGTGACATACTCACTTGCACACAGGAGAATGAATGTTTGTGTTTGATGGTTTGAGAGAAATAAATGAATATGTGTGTGAGTGAAAGGAAGAATGAAAGAGCATGCTTGAATCTGTACATATCTGTGAGTATTGGCTTATGTGAGTGTGCCTGTGTGTGCATGTAAAATTTACACATGTGTTAAGTATTTAATGTATTCAAATAAAATTGTTCTAATGTGGCCATGTTATTTACTTATAAAATGTTAAAATGTAAGTACTGTATACAGTATATTAATGAACAATGAAAATATGCACACTAAACAAACAAAATATTTTTATATACTACATTGAGTGGGGTGTGTGACATCTGCATGTAGATGTAAAGGGGGTCACAAGAGGAAAAAGTTTGAGAACCACTGGCTTAATCCAATGTTCAAATCACTATACGTCACTGGCTCTGTACAGAATGGAGCCTTTACTGAGTAGATTATTTAGAAGTGGATGTATGCATAAATAAATATATTTTTTGCCCATTGCATTAGTTATCAAAGAATTGTTTCTAGTGCCTCTTATTAGTTCTGATCTAATCGTTCAGGATATGTATTACAAATGAACCAAACAGGAGAAACAATAACAATCCAAAAATATTTTTAAAATAAATGTTGGTACTGCTGACACATCCACAGTAACATACATTTTTTAGAATTCAGCACAAACTTCCTTGACAATTCAGTGACTAATTCTACTAACCCAAATTTCTACTCATTCAGGTGTCACAAATCAGTCTCAGTCCACTTTAATTTATAAGGTTATAAATTATCTATAAATATAAGGTTATGGAGTTTATCATATGAAGGGAATCGGAAGTATAATTCTATGGCAATCTGAATACAATCATAGGGTTTCGTGTTATTGTGTGAAAGCTGATCACACACATTTTCGGGCAATGGGAAGTCCTTCCGAAGGTAATCATGGGGTCTCACGTTATTGTGTGAGAAACTATCACATGCAAATTCGGGCACTGGGAGGCAATTTCGAGCAATTCCGAACGCAATGCGGCTCAATATGCAATCATGTAAATTCCAAACTGGCACCACTTTCATTTCTTTTGAAATTGAGAGAAATTCCTCCCGTGTGATAACGTCCTATGTTGTTGTTGTTGTGTGCCTCCCAGTAGTTTCTGACTAATCGTGACCCTATTACAGGCTTTTCTTGGTAACATTTTTTTTCAGCGGGGGTTTGCCATTTCCTTCCCCTGAGGCTGAGAGAGAGTGGCTTGCCCAAGGTCACCCAGTGGGTTTCATGGCCAAGCTGGGAATCGAACCCTGGTCTCATAGCCAACTGTATGTCAATTAATACAATGGCGTTTTAATATTAATTATTACATTTAAATACATTTGTAGTGTGAGCTGATCTGAGAGTTCTAGTAGGCAGAAAGGCAGATTATATAGAATTTAAAAATAAAATAATACTGCTATTAAATTCTTAAAAATAAACATTCCTGCATCAAAATAGGTGCATCCCATTACATGTTTTCATCACAAGCAAGGTAAAAAACATAATGGATTCCTGCAAATAAGAAATGAAAGAGTTTCAGAATTAGCAATAATACCACATGTGGTTGCTACAGAATGTAGAGTAACTAATGAGGCCCTACCAATACCCAGCATTTCTTCCACCTCAACTCTACTTTCTGGCCTTTAGGGATTTTAGTCAGATTTGCAGCATTATTGTAACAAGCATTTTAAATTTAACTTCTGTTTTAGTGGCATTCTGGAAGCACATAAAGGCCCCCTTTCACTGACATTGTGAATGGCATCATTACAGTTCTCTCATTAGCATTATAATGACTCTAAAGGAATAGTGAGTGAAAATGGAGTGGTTGCAAAAGAAATAGTGAGCAAATGGAAGAGTGTAGCACTGCACAGTAATCTTACTGACTAGAACTTCATGCATGCAATGAAAGTCTGACATTTTAACCTTCAGGCTGCTTCGCATGCCTCAGGGTGTTCTCTTAATGTATGCGTTTGGCTGGCAACATGGAAAATCTGTGGTAGCCTAAGGATTAAGAGCTGGGTTCAATATAAATTTGGTCTGGCTTCTGTACTACTGAAGTTCTCACAAAGCTTTGTAAACAGATTTTGAAACACAGATCTAACCACTAATTCCAGCCTTTTATGCTGTACTTCTTTGCAGAAAATAAGTTAAGTTCACTCAGTTCTCATCCTTGAAACATTTCTATCAGCTTTCGACTACTTAATGTTACAAATATATATGAAACAGCATGACTTGTAATTCCTTTTGCTT
Organism: Urosaurus nigricauda; assembly: GCA_034509955.1. Taxonomy (NCBI): domain Eukaryota; kingdom Metazoa; phylum Chordata; class Lepidosauria; order Squamata; family Phrynosomatidae; genus Urosaurus; species Urosaurus nigricauda. Next base: position 348,551,906 of record JAOEGL010000001.1, on the reverse strand, counting down.
CTGGAGTTACAACCAAACACAAATATCAGATATTATCACTATACTGGTAATATTTTATAAAACAAATATTTTGGATACCCTAACACATATTAACTGCTTCAAAATGTTGAGTGAGTAGGTATATATCGGGCTTAGATCCAAGTTTTCCAGATTGACAGTGAAGTAGCAATATCATAGAATCATACAGTTGGAAGAGACCTCAAGGGTCACCCAAATCCAACTCCCTGCCATGCAGGAATGGCCACCTAGCCTCTGTTTAAAGACCTCCAAAGGAGAAGACTCCACCACACTCCGAGGGAATGTGTTCCATTGTTAAACAGCTCTTACTGTCAGAAGTTCTTCCTAATGTCTAGGTGGAATCTCTTTTCCTGTTGTTTGCAGTCATTGCTCTGTGTCTTAGTCTCTGGAGCAGCAGAAAATAAGCTTGCTCCATCCTCAGTGTGACACCTCTTCAGATACCTTAAAGGGGCTGTCATATCACCTCTTAACCATCTCTTCTCCAGGCCAAACATACCCAGCTCCCTAAATCTCTCCTCATAAGGCATGGTTTCCAGACGCTTCACCATTTTAGTCACCCTCCTTTGGACCCGCTCCAGTTTCTCCACATCCTTTTTGAATTGTGGTGGCCAGAACTGGACACAATATTCCAGGTGAGGCCTGACAAAAGCAGCATAGAGTGGTACTATTACTTTCCTCAGTCTAGACACTATATGTCTATTGATGCAGCATAGAATCACATTGGTTTTATTCGTCATTGCATCACACTATTGACTCATGTTCAACTTGTGATCTATTAGGACTTCTAGATCCCTTTCATACGTACTATTGTCAAGCCAGGTGTTTTTCGTTCCATATCTGTACATTTCAATTTTTTTTCTGCTTAAATGCAGTATCTTACATGTCTCTCTGTTGAAATTTATTTTGTTAGTTTTGGCCCAGCTTTCCAATCTATTACGGTCATTGTAAGTTTTGATCCTGTCCTCTGAGGTATTACCTACGCCTTCTAGTTTGGTGGCATCTGAACGTTTGATGAGTATGCTACCCTCCATGTGTGAAGGCAGGGAGTCTTAACTATGCATATGTGCAGGAGACTGCATGAGGGACAGAGAATCGCACACAATTTAGAACTCTGAGCAGTTTTCTAAATCACAGGGCATTCCCCATGCACACAGCATTTTTCACCACTTCAGTCTTCTCCGTCCCTTCTATGGAAGACAGAGGAACTGAGTAAAAGGAGGCAATGGAAAGTACAAGGCCAGTAAATACATACTCATTCTCCCCCTTAATGTGAGGTGGGTGAACTTTTGGATAAGGTTAGTGAAAGACAATCATCTACAAAGGCAGATAATCTAGGGAAAAGTTAAATGCACAAATTAAACAAAAGTCTGGCATAGTAGATTTCCCAGTGTTTATGTAGTAAAGATATAAAAAGATATAAAAAGCCGGAAGCATTAGTAGAGATGTCTCAACATGTATGGATTCTGAAGCTATGAGTAGCTATGAGGTTAAACTATGTAACAAATTGTAGAATAGAAATTAAACACAAGCACCTTTTGTAATCTTTCATAATATTTTTCTTTCACTTTCTCACAGGTTACAGAAGCAACTATTCAAAAACTTTAGGGAAATGGGATTGTCAGTATTTTGCCTACAAAGTTAAACGTGGGTGTGTGAAAAAGCTGTAATACAAGTACCATAAATCACTGATTAGGTTCAATCCAACACAGTCGATCCTTTCATGAAAGCAGGCTTCTGTGTACATATCCTGTCCAATTTATTTATTTATATTAGAACATTTGTGTTCCATTTTTTTGCTGCCAAAATGGAAACATTTAAGATGGCACTGAAGGTTCTGCATTAGGGGAAAATGTGCATTCAGTGCCAGTACTAAATCCCCTTTCAGAAGAGGATAGGTAAGACTGCAATCCTATGACAGAAAGGGGTTTCTCAGAGTTCCATAAACTCAACAGGTCTCACTTCTGATTAGACATAACACAGAACTGCATATCACAATGGGCCCTTGGTATCTGCAGAGGTTTGGTTCCAGAACCTCCCATGGATACCAAAATCTGTTGATGCTCAAGTCCCATTATGGTGAGTCTTTGGTATCTACCAGTATTTAGTTCCAGGTCCCTCCTGTGGATACCAACATCTCTGGATGCTCAATTCTCATTACAGTGGGCCCTTAGTATTCACTGGGGTTTAGTTCCAGGACTCCCCATGGATATCAAAATCCATAGATGTTCAAGTACCATTACATACAATGGCATAGTAAAATGGTGTCCCTTACGTAAAATGGCAACATCAGGGTTTGCTTTTTGGAATATATATAGTTTTTAAAAATTTTGAATCCATGGATGGTTGAATCTATGCATAAAGAATCCATGGACAATAAGAGGGCCAACTGTCCATTGGTCCCTCCACATTTGCTGAGGTGAGGGGTGAAAGATCCCTATGAATGTGGAAAAATAGCATTTAAAAAAACACAATGTTTTACCTGAGAGAACCTCTCTAGGAATCTCCAGGTCCTCCAGTGCAACTCTGTGGTCAAAATCTGCCAGAAGTTGATCATCGAATCATGCTGGAGGACCTACAAATGCCTAGAGAAGGGTTTTCTATCAGACGTTCTAGGATCTCTAGCAGAACTCTATGGTCAACATCTGGCAAGAGTTGCGCAAGAGGACCTAGTGATTCCTAGAGAGAATGTATTAATCAAAACAGTAAATAAAGCCACAAAAGTCTAAGCCGCAAATGTGGAGGGCCAACTGTGCATACAATGGGGTAGTAAAATGGTGTCCCTTATATAAAAGGTCAAAATCAAGGTTTGGGTTTTGGATTTATATATATATATATATATATATATATATATATTTTCAAGTCATGGATGTTTGAATCAGTGGATGCAGAATCTGTGGGTATGGATGGCTGACTGTATATCTAGGGCACTTCCCTGATCTAAACAGAGAGATGGTAATTAGATGGTGATCAGTGTTTGGTATGGAGATAGTGTGGCTTCAGGTCTTCTTTCTTCAGAGAATTGGCTTGTATGACTTTCTTTATAATTTAATTTATATATTTACAAAAATAAACCAAAAAACATGTGAATCCCAATCCAGAAGATGTCAGTTATACTTAAGTGCTGTTAAAAATCAGTGGAACAAATAGTGGCACGTACCTTGAATTTAGTCAATTTCAAAGTAAATTAACTGTGACTAACAGTATGCAAAGGGATCTTGTAGCACCTTTGAGACTAATTGTGTGAAATAAGTGGCAGCATAAGCTTTCATGGACTTAGATCTACATCTTCAGATTCATGGAGTGAACACTTCTGAGGAAGGAGACCTAAGTCTATGGCTATTTATCACATGGAGGCAAATTGGAGGCAAATTGGTTACATCCTGTGAAGAAATGGAATTTTAAAATCCGCAAAACCCGCTTTTGCAGGTTGTTTTTCAGACACGTTGGCATCAATGAGAAATAACCAAACATTAATCTGAATACAATGTTGACAAAACACACTTCTTTTTTACTTTTGGAAAGTTCCTGAAAATAAAAAGGCATGTGTTTTGTTGTCTTTGCATTCAGATTAATGTTATTTCTCATTGCCGCAAACATCACCTGAAAAACTATCTGGTTTTGCAGGTTATTTCTAATTTCTCTTCAGGTTAACCCCAAACGTTGTGTGAAAAACAACTGACTTTTGTGGGTTTCCCCCCCTTTAAATAAAGTTTCTGCACGGGATCCATTCTGTGTGATAAACTCTTATGAAAGCTTGTGCTACAACCTTTCCCTACCCTGTTAGTCTACAGGTGCTACAAGATCCCTTTGCATACTGATATCCCAGACTAACATGACTATGGAGTTTATCACACGAAGGGAATTGGAAGTATAATCCAATGGCAATCTGAATGCAATCATAGGTTTTGTGTGATTGCGTGAAAGCTGATCACGCACATTTTCGGGCAAAGGGAAGTCCTTCCGAATGCAATCGTGGGGTCTCACGTTATTGCGTGAGAAACTATGACATGCAATTTCGGGCACTGGGAGGCAATTTCGGGCAGTTCCAAATGTGATGCGGCATCAATACACAATCACATAAATTTGTTGAACTAGCGAATTCACTCAATACTGAACTGGCCCCACTTTAATTTCTTTCGAAATTGAGAGAAATTCCTCCCGTGTGATAACGTCCTATGTTTCTGAATTAAACTGTGTTGTTCTGGACTGATACTACTTGGCTAGGGAGAGCGGTTTGTGGTGGGGAAACCACATGAAGCGTCATTGCTAGTTTATACAACATAGGAAGGCTATACTGTCTTATATCAACATTGATTCTGGAGTAATACTTGTTGAACCTTGACATTTCACTGTTGTCATCCTTTGTACACAGTTGCTTCTTGGCTGTCTTTTTCTTCTTCTTCATATAACAAGCAAATAAATTATTGTTCCTTTTTAAAAAAAGAACTTGTGGCATCTAAAATTTATCCTAGCATAAGATTTCACTTAAGTTTGGATCCATGTCATGGTTTTCACTGTTGCAAAACACAGAAGGCCATTTGTAGCTGGATATTTTGGAAAAAGCAGTCACATGCTGGCTGCAAGATTCTGGTCCCAGTCCAGTCTGCACATAAGAATAAATGTGTCCCTGCCCCACAATGCTTGGCTGGCGTTAACAAAAAAAATTAGTAATTTTTTGTGGGTTTTCGGGCTATGTGGCCATGTTCTAGAAGAGTTTATTCCTGACGTTTCGCCAGCACCTGTGGCTCATTCTCTGAAGATGCCAACCACAGATGCTGGCAAAACATCAGGAACAAACTCTTCTAGAACATGACCACATAGCCTGAAAAACCCACAATAAAACTACGGACGCCGGCCACGAAAGCCTTCGACTTCACAAGAAGAGATTCTTCAGGGATCCGAACGCCAAACAAACCGGAGGTCTGGAATATTCTTTATTTGTTGTTGTTCTTAAATCTCGACCCTCCTGTTTTCATCGGTCTCGTTCAGGCGGGTTTTGATTCTTCGCAGGCTGCTGGCTTTCCCTTCCTTTCCTCCCCGCGTCCCCGTAAATTTTGGAGGACACTAGCTCTTTTCTTTCTTTGTTCTTACTCTGGTGCCACTGATTGTGGAGTCTTAAGAGGGCTGCATCCAGACTGGAGAAGTAACCCGGTTTGGCACCGCTTTAACTGCCCTGGCTCAAGGCTATGGAATTCTGGGAGTTGGAGTTTGTTGTGGGCCCAGAGCGGAGCTCTGCTCCGCTCTGGGCCCCACAACAAACTCCAACTCCCAGAATTCCATAGCCTTGAGCCAGGGCAGTTAAAGCGGTGCCAAACCAGGTTATTTCTCCAGTCTGGATCCTGGGTTGAGAAATGTGTGGAATCTTGCAAAGGAAACACATTTCTTGTTTCTTGGAGAGCATCAGGGGAAAGAAAGGCAAAAAGGAGAGGCTGTGTGTCTGGTTTGTGTGCCAAAGAGGAGGTGAAGGATTGCAGAGAGAGTGGATGGTGGATTGCTTGGCTCTTTCAGGGAAAAAGTTTCTCCCTCTTCTCTCTCTCTCTGTGTCTGTCTTTGGCTGGGAGCAGTCCCTTCTCCTCCTCCTGGCTGAGGCCCCGGCGTCGTCTTCTCCTGCTCCTGTTTAATATTCCGCTTTGCTCCACTGATGTGTGTTGTGCTTGGCTCCTGGGGGAGCTGCCAACTCCCGGCTTGAAACCGGAGCCAATTTTCTGTCTTATAATCTCCAGTGTTTTGACTGGAGGCAGATCCAGTTCAGCCCAATCGGGGCTGGTGGAAACAACGACCTCAGAGGCTCAGAGGGAAAGGAGGAGAAGGAGAAGAGAAGAGAAGAGAAGAGGGAAAGAGACACACACACAAGACACACTCCACAATGTGGCTGTGCGAGGAGAGAAGAAGGCACTGATCCTCTTGCAATCCGGGAGCATCGCTTGGAGACACAGAGAGAGAGAGAGAGAGAGAGAGAGAGAGAGAGAGAGAGAGAGAGAGAGAGAGGTCTGTTTCCATTTGCGCCTTCCTTTCTTCCTCTTGGAGAAAAGGCAAAAGAGGAGGATCTCAATGGAGAGAAGTGCAGAGAGCGGTGGCAATGATGGGGGGCCAAGAGGCAGGAAAGGGTCGCCTTCCTCAGGGCAAAAGGATGCCAACCTTGGCTGGCATCAAGGGGGGTTGGGTGGGGTGGGGGTTGTTCTCTAAGGACTGCAGGGAAGGCGGTGGGTGGAGTGGGGCTTTTTTTATGGGGAGGAGAGAGGTCACTTTTGGGGTCTCTTTCCCTCTCTCATTTGTTGTTGTTGTTGTTTGCAGTGGTGCAGACATCAGTGCCATTTGGCAAGGTGGCCCGATGGCACTGGCACCAAGGGAGGGCAAGGCATTGCAAAACGTAGAGCATTCCAAGGGAATATATATATATATATATATATATATATGAGAGACATATATATAGGACATATGTGTGTGTGTCCTACATATATATATATATCTCCTATATGTGTGTGTGTATATAGCACACGCACACACAGGATATCTATGTATGCGTGTGTAGGGCATGCCAAAAGGAAAGCTGCAAACTCTTCATGCCAAGATCAAATGCCTGCTTCTGCGTCCTGCTCAAAAAGAGAGGACGTTTTGGGATCCCTCCTGGGCACGAAGGAGGCATGGAGGGCAGGTCCTGGGGAAAAGGAGGACGGCTGGGCAAGGCGAAAGGGATGCCCCCGCTGCCTCTGCTGGGTGCCACTGGAAGGCATGGGCGAAGAAGTACTGAGAGTGGAGGGCAAAGGGGCAGAAAAAGGGCAAGGCAGAGAGGCTAAGAGGAAAGGGGTCCCTGGGCGGTGGGGAAGGAGGGGCACAGATGTGGGCAAAGGGAAAGCAATGCCCAGTCTGCCCACTCTGCTGGCAGGGTGACCCGATGTCGTAACCACGAAGGAGGGCAAGGCACCGACAGAGGTTGGGAATGGAAGAGGAACCCTTGCCAAACCAAAGCTCGAAAGACTCATATAAACAGAAACCTATGCTGCTCAAAAGGGAGGACATTTTGAAATCCCTCTTGGACCTGGGAACGTAGGAGGACATGTCCTGGGAAAGGAGGACGCCTGGTCTCCCTGGGTGGTGCCCCTGAAAGGCATGGGCATGAAGGGACTGAGAGGGAGGGGGGCAGAAAAAGGCAAGGCAGAGGCTGGGAGGAAGGAGAAGAGAAAGAAGGGGCGGGCAAGGGGAAAGGCAGCGATGCCCTCTCTGCCAATGCTGGGTGCCACTGAATGGCTTGGGCGAGGTGCCACTGGCCTAGGCCATTCAGTGGCACCCAGCAGCATTGGCAAACTGGGCATTGCTTTAATGCTTTTGCCTTGCCTGTCTCCTCCCTGGGCGATGGGGAAGAGAGGGACGGTGCTGGCAAGGGGTTTGCCAATGCTGGGTGCCCCTGGATGGGTGAGTTGAGGGGGGGGGCAAGGGGGCAGAAAAGGGGAATGCAGGGGCTGGGAGGAAGGAAGGAAGGAACCTGGGCTGTGGGGAAAGAGAAAGAAGGAAAGCGATGGATGCTCTGCCTGCAAAGGCTGGGTGCCTCTGAAGGGCACGGCCTGTTATGCCGTTGAGTGGCACTCATTGGCAAACCGGGCGTTGCTTTTAATTTGCCTGCCCCTTAACATCTCCCTCCCCCACCTGGCCAGGGAGCAATGCCAATGGGATGTGTGAAGGTGTGAGTGGGGGGCAAGGGGGCACAAAAAGGCAAGGCAGGGCCTGGGAAGAAGGAAGGATGGATGGAAGAAGGGAAGGGAGGAAGGGGGTCCCTGGGCATTGGGGAAAGGAGGGGCGATGCTGTCAAGGGTGGGTGGCACTCTGACGTGTGAGTGAGGGGCAAGGGGGCAGAAAAAAGGCAAAGCAGGGTCCGAGAGGAAGGAGAAGGCTGTGGGGGGAAAGAGGGAAGATGAACACCAAGGGGAAGGCAGTGCCCAGTCTGTCTCTGATGGGTGCCTTGGTGCCAGGGCACGTCTCAGTGGGGGAGGCAGGGCAGGAAGGCAGGACTGAAGGGGTCCCTGGGTGGTGGGGAAGAAAGGGAAGGGTGGGTAGGGCAGGGAGGAAGGCGGGCACGGCATGGGCACTGCCAAGCAGAGGTGCTGGTGGTGCTGGTGTGGCCTTCCATCCTGACCTGAGTCTCTCTGGGCGACCTTTGTCTTGTGGCAGGCAGCTGCGAGGATGACTCTGGTGCTGCCTCTGAGCAGCAGCAGCTTCTGCGAACCCATTGTCTCCTCCTCCTCCTCCTCCTCTTCTTCCTCCTCTTCCTCCTCCTCCTCCGAGGGAGCAGCCCACGAGTTCCAGCCGCTCTGGGAGGCCCGGTGTGGCAGCAGGAGCACCAGCAGCAGCAGCCCAGCGCCTTCGGAGGCATCAGGAGCATCAGGAGTAGCATCAGCCTCCAGCAGCACCAGCCACTCCAGCAGCAGCAGCAGCCAGGCCCAGCCCTCACCATCACAGCATCAGCATCCTCCTGCAGCAGGTAAGAAGACCCCACTGGGCTCCCCAGCAACAACCAGGGCTCAGTAGATCCAGGGTCTGCATCCACATTGGAGAAATAACCCGGTTTGACACCGCTTTAACTCTCTGTTTGCTCAATTGCTATGGAATTCTGGGAGTTGGAGTTTGTTGTGGGGCCCAGAGCGGAGCTCCGCTCCGCTCTGGGCCCACAACAAACTCCAACTCCCAGAATTCCATAGCAATTGAGCAAACAGAGAGTTAAAGCGGTGTCAAACTGGGTTAAACAGTGTTTGGGGAGATCCTCAAGTACAAAGATAGGCAACTGAGCACAAAAGTTAGCATCATCCAAGCCATCGTATTCCCTGTTGCCAGGTATGGATGCCAGTTATTATTATTATTATTATTATTATTCTATGTTTACATTTTTATTTCATTTCCGACATAATTGAAACACGTGATGTCGAAGGCCTTCGTGGCCAGCATCCGTAGTTTTCTGTCGACTCTTTCACACGGGAGGAATTTCTCCCAACTTCGAATGCAGCCAATGAGAATTCACATGAATTCGCTTGTTTAGCGAATTTACATGAATCCCCATTGCATTCGGAAGGCATTCGGAATGACTTCCCATTACCCGAAAATGACCCCTCCTTGCCTGAAATTGCGTGAGAAGCTTTAATTCACAATAACGTGAAACCTATGATTGCATTCGGAGTGACTTCCCTTTTGCCCGAAATTGCATGAGAAGCTCTAATTCGCAATAACATGAAACCCCATGATTGCATTTGGATTGCCCTTGGATTATACTTCCATTTTCCCACATCTGAAAGAGTCCAGTGATTTTTTATTTATTTATTTATTTTGGCTATATGGCCACGAGTCAAATAAAGTCTCCTAGAACATGGCCACATAGCCCGAAAAACCCACACAAAAAAACCCCTTATAATTAAAACACTTTAAAAATATACATTTCATTAAACTAAACAAATGCGCTCGACAAATGATGTAACAAAAGGAAAAACAATTATTATTATTAATTGTTAACATTTATTTGTAGAGCGCTTTGAAGTTTGCACAGCGCTTTACATGGCAAGGGTCAAATAAAGTAATAATAAGAAAAAAAGGAGAATAAAAACCTGCCAAACAGTGTACAGTCTAAAACAGTGGTTCTCAACCATGGGTCCTCCAAGCATTTTAGATTTCAGCCCCCAGAATCCCTGATCATTTGGGCAAGATGGTTGGGCCTTCTGGGAGTTGAAGTCCAAAACATTAGGAGAGCCAAAGGTTGAGAACCTCTGGTCTAAAACAATAAGGACATTACATGATTAAAATGTCTCCAAAATAATACTAACTACTATACAATAGTCTACAACTAGTATAGAATAGAAAGAAGATAAGAAGAAAATCCATTCAGCTTTCACGCAATCACGCAAAACCCCATAATTGCATTCAGATTGGCATTGGATTATACTTCCAATTCCCTTCGTGTGATAAACTCCAGTGCTAGGAAAAGTGAAGGGAAGTAGGAAGAGAGGAAGACCGTGTGCTGGATGGATGGACTCTATTAAGGAGGTCATGGGTATGAATTTGCAGGAACAAAGCAGAACAGTGGAGGACAGGGGGTGAGTGTCTCATCCACAGCGTTGCCATGGGTCACGAACAACCCATGGATGGTTAACAACTACCATGTTGGAAAATACCATGTTCCAAATCCAGAAAACAGTGATACCTTTACTGGACCAACCAAAATGCACAATACACATGTTGGAAGCTTTAGAAGGCTCCCAGGCTTTTTCCTCAGGCAAAGATGTTTTTAAAAAACCTGTTGTTGTTGTTGTTGTTGTTGTAAATGCCCTCCAGTCAATCTTGACTCATGATGACCACATGGATGAGACATCTCCAAGACTCCCTAACCTCTGCTGCTTTTCTTAAGTCTTACAGATTCAAGCCCATGACTTCCCTAATAATTATTTCATCCACTTAGCATGCAACCTTCCTCTCTCTGTACTTCTCTCCACTTTTCCTAGCATTATTGTTTTTTATAATGATTCATGCCTTCTCATGATGTGGGCCAAAGTACAACAGCTTCAGTTTTGTCATCATGGCTTCCAGGGAGATTTCTGGCTTGATCTGCTCAAGAGAGTTTATCATATGACGGAATTTGGGGGTATAATGCAATGGCAATCCGAACGCAATCATGAGGTTTCACGTTATTGCGAATGAGTGTATCTCACGCAATTTCAGGCAAAAGGGAAGTCATTCCAAATGCAATCATGGGGTTTCACTTAATTGCGTATTAGAGTATCTCACACAATTTTGGGCCATGGGGGGTCATTTTCAGGAAATGGGAAGTCATTCTGAATGCATTCCGAACACAATCAGATTTCACGTAAATTTGCTAAACTAGCGAATTCACATAATTGCGAATTGGCTCCATTCGCAATTGAGAAAAATTCCTCCCATGTGATAAACTCCAAGGACCCATTTCTTTGTCTGTTTGACTGCCCACAGTATCCTCAGTACTCTTCTCCACACCACATCTCAAATGAATGGATTTTCTTCCTATCTTGTTTCTTAATTGTCCATCTCTCATATCCATACATGATACTAGGAAATACAATGGCTTGGATAATTCTAACTTTTGTGCTCAGTTGTATATGTTCGCATTTTAGGATCTTTTCTAGTTGTAGCCTTGTTGATCATGTAGTTAAAGTACCATAATAGCAATAGCAAGTACATTTCTATACTGCTTATCAGTGCACTTAAGCACTCCTTACCTGGTTTACAAAGTGTAAGCTAATTGCCCCCAATAATCTGAGCACACATTTTAGTGACCTTGGAAGGATGCAAGCCTGAGTTGAGCTTGAGCCCTTTTGCTGGTATTGAACTTGCAACCTTATGGTTTGTGAGTGAGTGGCTGCAGTACTGGCATTTAACCACTGTGCCACCAAGGCTCCTAACATCCCAAATCCACAAAACAGTGATACCTCTATTGGGCCAACCAAAATACAATCAACCCTCCATATCCACAGATTTTTTATCCATGGATTCAAGCATCCACAATTTGAAAATATTCCAAAAAGAGATAAATTCCCAAAGGCAAACCTTGATTTTGTTATTTTATTTATGGGACACCATTTTACTATCAATTGTATTTAAGGGGACTTTAGCATCTATGGATTTTGGTATCCATGGGGGGGGGGTGTTTCCTGGAACCAACCCCAATACCAATAACTGGATACCAAGGGCCCAGTGTACAGCTGCAAGCTTTTGAAGCTCCAATGACTTCTTCATCAGACAAAGGTGTCAAAAAATTATAAAGAAGAAAAGAATTATGACTGTGTTAGTCACAAGCCTACATTTTGTTCCCTCCCACTGTTTTTATATCATCTTTTATAATTAAAAACACATATTGACATTAACATAAATGTCAAAATATAGGTAAAGCAATAAACCTAGACCTGTGGGGAAAAATGTGGAAACAAAGAATGAAAGACACATGCTGTCAGGATTAAAGGAAAACAATTCTAAGATGGCACTTGTCTCCACATAGGATAGCTAAAATATATAAAGGTGCAAGAATTGATTGTTGGAAATGTGCACAAAACCCAGGAACATATTATCATATGTGTGGTGGACATGCTTCAAAGCCAGGAAATATTGGGTATCAGTTTATTAAATACAAGCTTACAGTTTAAAGATGCTTCTGTTCTCAGTTCAGGTGTTGCTGGAAGGGCATTAATGCCAGCCTGCATTTTGGTTGGCAAAATAATAATAATAATAAAAAAATAAAAATGCCAACCAAATAAAAAAATGCCAACCAGTGCCAAAATTTGGAATTTGGTTGGCCAATAAATGTACAGTGGTCCCCCGGGTTACGAATCCCCCGGGATACGTAATCCCCGGGATCTGAAAGAGCCGGGGCCGAAAAAACGGCCCCGGTTCCCGAAAAAATCCTCGGGTTGCGAAAGAAAAAAAGCAACCCGGCCACTTTAAATCAGCCGCGCTGTGCATCAAAGAAAGCGGTCCCCCGGGTTACAAAGACTTCCGGGTTACGAAAGGTAATCTGGAACGGATAATCATGGGTATTACAGTCAGCCCTTTGTATACACAGTTTTGTTTTTTTTAGCCATGGATTCAAGCATCCATGGTTTGAAAATATTTTTAAAATATATAAATTCCAAAAAGCAAACCTTGATTTTGCCATTTTATATAAGGGACAACATTTTACTGGGACTTGATTTTATTATCCAGTGGTGGTGGTAGTGGGCCAAACCCTATTTTGCCCAATCTCTCCCCCCCCCCCCCTCTTCTTTTGAGCCTGTGATCACCACCATCTCTTGTGTCTGTGAATTCCATCAAGTTAAAGTATGCATTTTGTGAATACTTTATGTCATCTCTTCTGAATCAACTGATACTCAGTTTCACCAGCTGTCCCCAAGTTATAGCATTGTGAGGCTGGGAGATGTCTCCATGTTGTACAGTCAGCCTTCTGTATCCATGGATTGTTTTTTCATGGATTCGACTATCCACGACTTCAAAATATTTTTCTAAAAATATAAATGCCAAAAAGCAAACCTTAATTTTGCCCTTTTATATAAGGGACACATTTTACTGTGCCACTGTATTTAATGGGACTTGAACATCCAGTGATTTTGTTATCCATGGTGAAAGGGCCTGGAACTAAACCCCAGCAGATACCAAGAGCCCACTGTATGAACACCGCCTACATCATAACAATGACATCATCATAATCAACCATTGCCATTGCTAATTTTATCTTCACAACAACCTCGGAAGATAGATTAATCCCTGAGAGGGAATGTCTCAAGGTCACACCCATGAGCTTCAGAGGATTCCCCTGCTGAATGGGACCAAAGGCCCATATAGTGCCCAGTCTTCTGCCTGGAGGGGGGACAAGACGTTCCTGATGCTCATATTTAGGCGGTAGATTAGGGTTTGATTCCTGGCTGGGCCATGACATTAATGGAGTGACCTTGGTGAGTCACTCTTTCTCAGCCTCAAGAGAATGGCAAACCTCTGAGCAAATCTTGCCAAGAAAACCCCATGATAAGTTTGCCTTAGGGTGGACGTAAGTCAGAAACAACTTGAAGGCACAACAAAATTAGTAGTTACCTGTTCTTCATGTTCCCCTTCATCCTTTGGTGCTCAGAGATACATGTGCCTCCCTTTACAGGGAAGACACGTTTATTACTTAGGACTGCTGCTGTTCCCTGGCCGGTGTACTTTTTGTCTCAGAAACTTTTCTTTAGTCATTCAGACTGCTTTAGGCTACAGTTCTATGATCCCTGGAATAAACTCCAGGTATAAACTCACAGAGAGGAAACATGGTCTTTTCTTATCCTGGTGCATGTGGGAACCTCAGCCCCATTCCTCTACTCCAGTGGTACTCAAACTTTTTATCCTTGGGGCTCCCCTTTACATGTGGACGTTGCACTCCCTCACTCAATGTAGTATATGGATAAAAACATTTTGTTTATTATTGTTCATATTTTCATTTGCACATTCATGTATATCCATATTTTAACATTTTGTAAGGAAATAACATTGTTTTATTTAACTTTATTTAACAGCTTTATTTAAGTAAACTCAATTATTTAAAAGTTTTTTGTGGGGCTTTCGGGCTATGGGGCCATGTTCTAGAAGAGTTCCTTTCTGACGTTTTGCCAGCATCTGTGGCTGGCATCTTCAGAGAATTATTTAACTCAATGCATGTGAGCCTGTGTGGTATAGTGGTTTCAGTATTGGACTGTGACTCTGGAAACAAGGCTTTGATTCCCACCTTGCCATGAAACCTCAGGCATGCTCTCAGCCTCTGGCTGATTTGATTTGAAGGCACACAACAGCAGCAGCAACAACAAATGTGTAAATTTTACATATTCAAAAAGTCTGGGAAAGGTGGAGAAGGAGGAAGGATCAGGGCTTCCAAGTCTCACGCGCCCCTCAAGCAACTCTCACACACCCTCAGAGGTCCCACCCAACCGTCTGAGAACTACTGCTCTGCACAAGATTAGTGTTTCAACAGCAAAAAGAGTTGGGAGTGGGATGTGTCTGCTGAGGTGGAGATTCTTATTTCTCCCAACATTCTCCTGAAAGAGAAAGGCTTGGGTGGAGGGGAGCATGCCATAGAATTAGGTGGTTCTTTCACTTTGGATTTTTCATTCTCTGCTCTCTTTGGATTTCTCAGTCTAGGACTGAGCAGTTTGATTATTTTAGAAGACATATTGCACCAGCTGCTCTAGGCATTTTCTTCAGTTAAACTATTTCACTGATGTTTTCACTTGTGAGAGGGAAAATGATGTTGGATTTAAACCTATGTTCCCTAACTCAAATCAAGTACTGGAGGAAATGGCTGCTTCTCTGTGTCCCTATTTGGACTTATTAAGCTTTACATATTCTTTTTTTGCATGGTACAGATAAGCCCTGAAACATATGAAGTAATAAAAATGATTGGTGTGTCTTTTGAGTTCATCTTTACAAACAGGAGATAAGATGATAAACCTATGTCTGGACTCTGACCATACCATTGGTGGGAGCTCATATGATTAACTGCTCCCTTTTACAAGAAGGAAAAAATATTTCCAGATAAAAATCTAGACACTGACCAGAAGGGTTGTAGTTCAGCTTCCTCCTTAGAATTCCTTCTTTCTGTGTGGATGGAAATATTTCATCTGGATTTTAACACATGACCTCCCTGTTATGCAATCTGAAGTGGCAGACTCCACATAAATGTGCCACCGCATCTGTATCTAAGTACTATTTGTCTGTATTTACAGTTTCTTGCTGTGCATATAGTTTTCTTTCCATCTTAGTGATTTCCCACAACAAACCCCATCACCAGCCTTCCCATGTCTTGGATCTTCAGAGAAGCTTGGACTTCTTCAGCAGTTTGAATTACTCACGGTCCTTGGTTTAGATGAACTCTTCCTCCTTCTACCACTTCTTGCATGAGAAGAAGGAAAGTGTCCTCTTGTACTTTACAACTAACCATAGTTTCTCAATGTGTCAGAACACATGGAAATGTGCCAGAGCTTAGAAGAGTCAGCTTGGCCACTTCTCATGGATTCTGGGAGTCGTGGTTCAGATCTCTGATTTCCCCCATTCTAATCAAGGCTAATTAAATCAGAATAAACTGGTTTTCTTTCCTAACCAAACCACAGTTACCAAACTTTGGATACAATTTGGAGTGTGGATTGTTCTAGAGTAAAAACAGAAGCTTTCATGTCTTTTGTGCATGAAAAGGAGTAGGAATAAACCAACTCGGAATGGTTCATAGTTTACTTTAGTAGGATTCCTATCAAGGATTGCAGATCCACAGGAAAAGTCAATATGTGAGAATCTCAAGCAGATCCAATGGTGGATCTGAACCTTGGCCAATAGTAGTGGAAGTTTGTAGCATTTCAAAGTTGCATACTGTTCATTCTGCCCCCTCATTTTCTGGCAGTTCCTTCCTTCCTTCCTTGTGCTCCTCCACATTTAATCAGACTAAGGGCCACAGCCTCCCTTTCCTATATTATGAGGGATTATAAGAACCAGATTCCCATTTTATAAACTAAGCAATGGTCTTTACCTAGCCCCAACTGCAGATATGAGTGGTTTTGCTATAGGTTTTCAGTAAGAAAGAACACTCTAAAACTGCTTAAAAGTACCCTCTGTTTTACTTTGCTTTGGAATACTTTCTTTCAAGAATCCCATCAAGGCCTGATTCTGAATATATTGTAGCAAATTCTTTCCAGGAAAACAGATTTAAGATTAGATTCCACATAAACATGAGGATAGAGTAATTTGGTACCACATAGCACTAGTATTGTCTAATGTTGCTGATTACTTACAATGTTTGAATATTTTGCCTTTATCCACCACAAAAGCGTTGTTGGCTAGTTGTCAACATAAAATCTTAGACTCAAAGAAATATATGTGTACTCCTCATGCATTCAGGCTGAGCTGTGAAAGTGTTGGATTAAGTCCTATAGCATCCTGTCTTAAAAGTTAGTTTTTACCACCCATTTTATCTTGTATATTATTTATTGGTGGTTTAAATTAGCACTGGGGAAGGGAATGTAATAAACCCCAAACAGGTGGCCATATTAAATGCTAGACAATAATTAAAATTTCACTCTCAGTGGCAGCATATGGTTTGATTGGAGTACTGTGACCCACTCTAGATTACGATATCCAGTGGTCTCCAAAGAGTTCAGAGTAATTACATTTTTGGCTACCTGTTCCAAATCACTTCCTTTCTATTGAACTTAAAGAACATCATCCCAAATTGGTTTATAGCAAATTATGCATATTTGATACATAAATTACAACTAAGATTTGGTCTTCCCATAAGGACAGTGTTTATTCCTGTCAGGTGGTATGATGTGAGTGCATTCAGTATATTCTCTAATATTTATTTATTTAAAGTATTTCTGTATCACCTCCTAGCCCACAAGGGCTCGCTAGATGATAAATAAATAAAAAACAATTAAAACAATACAAATATAAAAACATTTAAAAACATATTAAAATAGTCTTTAAAAATTCATGAGTTTGAAAACAGTCATAGACTCCAGTTTTGAAACAGTTAAAACAGTAGTTTCTAATATTAGAGAATATCCTGAATATATTGAATGCCATGTGGAACAGCACTATTTTGGGTGCCTATCAGAAGCAAGAAAGAGATGGGGCCAGCCTCGTTTCCTTGGGCAGGGAGTTCCACAGTTAAGGTGCTGCTACAGAGAAAGCCCTATTACATGTCCCCACCAACCTAAATTCACAAGGTGTTGGGACACACAAGAGGGTCCCTTCTGTAGATCTCAAATTTCTAGCAGGCTCATATGGGAGGAAACAATCTTTCAAATATGGCTCCAAATCATTTAGGGCTTTGTAGGTCAACATCAGCACCTTGCATTTTGCTCAGAAGGAAAATGGAAGCAATGTAATTCTTGCAGGACTGGTGTTATATGGTCTCTAAGGTGTACACCTGACACCAGTCTGGCTGATGCATTTTGCACTAGCTGCAGCATCCAAACACTTTTCAAGGACAGCCCCATGTGGAGCACATTACAGTAATCTAATCGAGAGGTAACTAAGGCATGAACTACTGTAGCTAGTTCTGCCTTCCCCAAGAAAGGGCACAGTTGACACACTGGTTGAAGCTGGGCAAAGGGACAGATGAATTTCTGATGGCTCATGGTTTAATTGCAGATCCACAGGAAAAGTCAATAAGGGTAATCTTGGGCAGGTCCAATGCTGGGTAGAACTTTGGTCAATTTAATAAGAATAGCACTGTGACAATTTAAACACTATTAGCAAAATTGTACACATCCACCCACAATTGTGTTGTTGTTGTGTGCCTTCTTGTCATTTCTGACTTATGAAAACCCCTATCATAACCAAGAGTTTTCTTGGCAGAATTTGTTCAGAGGGGGTTTGCCCTTGCCTTCCTCTCAGGCAAGAGAGTGTGACATGCCTAACTTTTTAGGAATTACATCCGAAAGAACTTAGTGGAACTTGAGAGGCTGTGTGGTCTAGTGGTTTGGGTGCTGGACTAGGACACTCAGAGCCCAGGGTTTGAATCCCCCTTTGGCCATAGAAAGCTTCAAGGTCAGGGGGGTAGAGCATGGCCCCACCACCTGACTCTGTTCACATTCTTTGGACTCTTTCAAACGGGGAGGAATTTCTCCCAACTCCGAATGGAGCCAATGCGGATTCATGTAAATTCGCTTGTTTAGCGAATTTACATGAACCCCTGCTCCGTTCGGAATTACTTCCCATTACCCGAAATTAACCCCCTCCTGCCCGAATTTGCATGCGGACCTTTAATTCGGAATAAGGTAAAACCCATGATTGCATTCGAATTGGCTTCCCTCTTGCCCGAATTTGCATGTGAAGAGTTAATTTGCAATAACATAAAACCCATGATTGCATTCGAATTGACCTTAAATTATACTTCCAATTTAGCCTTGTATGAAAGAGTCCACAGGATCCCATTCAATTCCAAAGTTGCCCATCTCTAGTCAGAGAAGAAATCCCAGAGACCATAAGATAAATTGACTGGAGGGGAAAGCTGCAAAGAATATCAGCCGTAACTTTACAAAGCATTTTTTTGGTTAAACCAAACTTGCAAATCATAAGTGACTATGTTGTGAAAGTAATGATTTCTATATTTTGATGCCTGGCTGCGCATGTGTGGCAGTTGGGGAGCATTTTCAGTCTCCCCAGCTGTATGGGCACATGTGATATTTCTTTGGGACTGGAATGTTCTAGTCAGTGGAAATTCTAGTTATTTGGGGTATGGCTTTCAGCTGTCTTGGAGTGTAGTTGCAAAATAGTTTTGAGAGCCAAAAGCAAGTCATTTTTTGACCAAAATGTATGGCTTTTCAGCCAGTTTTTAAAACTCAAAATGGGGTTGAGAGGATCTCAAAATCAGCTGAAAGAGCTTGTATGAGAGCTGGGCAGGAGCCCTGGGGAGGGCTGCATGCAGCCCATATAATCCCCATCCCTGTTTTGAAGGTCTGAATAAATTCTAAATCCTTAAACTAGTGCCACTTGCATTGATGAATGCTGCTGTTTTTCAAATGGGTTGGACATGTGGAATGGACGTTCCACAGAGACTTCTTAAAATGATGTGATGACTATGCTTAAATAAACAGACTCATTTCCTAAACCTTTCACTGCCCACTTAATTTCTTCCACATGAACTATTATTAAACTAGCTATCGGAAGAGTCCAGGTGCTGGGGCCATGCTCTACCCACCCTGACCTTGAAGCTTTCCTCTTGCTAACAGCCTTCAAGTTGACTCTGACTAATGGTGACCCTATCCTAGGGTTTTCCTGGCAAGATTTATTCTGGGGTTTACCATTGCCTTCCTAGAAGGCTGAGAGTATGTGACTTGCTCAAGGTCACCCTGTTGGTTTTTGTGGCTGTTTGGGGTTTTGAAGCTTGGTCTTCCCAAGTCTTAGGCTGCATCTACAGTGCACAATTAATGCAGTTTGACATGGCTTTAACTGCCATGGCTCAGCGTTCTAGAATTCTGGGATTTAGAGTTCTGTGAAATGTTTAGCTGTCTCTGACAATGAACTATAAATCCCAGGGTTCCATAAAATGGAGCCATGACAGTTAAAACAGTGTCAGACTGTGTTAATTCTTTAGTGTGGCAGTAGCCCTAGTCCAATACTTAAATTACAACACTACAGTGGCTCTCGACCTTGCTGCTACTTCATTCAAAAATCAAATACCTTTCCTGTGTATGTCATTGTTAATCTTGCTTGCTACCCCATACATTTCAGCATACAATCCAGATTATTGCATTGATATTAAGAGTTAAAAAATCCAAAAAAGACACACCTCTCAGGCTAGACAAGATCAATTCTGAATCACTTTTTTGAGAAGACAACTTCTTAGTCAAGTTTACTTATTAAACTTAGACATATGTATATAGATATACACAATTTTTGCTCATCAATTGATAAGCAAATCATTTACATATATTTTTGACTTCAAAGAATGTACCCCCCCCCCCAATTTCTCAGGTAAAGAGACTTCTTTCTTTGCCATTCAGTCACATTGTCAGTTTTTGATGGCTGTTATCCAGAATTCATTGTGAACCTGCTTATGTCTCTATCGTCCCTTTAGTACATTTGTTATTTTTTTTGTATTTATGTATATTTTTAATTGTTTCATATTACTGAATAAACATTTTCACTTGCACATCATTTGACATTTTATAACCCAGTATCCTTTTAAAAAATGGAGCTGGGTTAGCAGATTCTCAACAGTCTAGCTATGAACTTTTACCAAAGTATAAACCTGTGAGGTCTTTGTTTTGTTAACGGAGAGGTATGGAATTTATTTGTATGTAATTTATTTTCCACAGGCTCACACCACAGAGGAATTTCAAATCCTCTAGCAACATCCAAGATCACATATTTTAAAAGAAAATATGTAGAAGAAGAAGATTTTCATCCACCGCTCAGCAGTTGTTCACCTAAAGTAAGTTTTAAAAAGATTTTAAAAAGAGGTTCGTGATATGAATTTGAAAATATCCACCCAGTCAAAATTTCCCATTCAGGCAATATTTCATTCTCCTTAAATATTAATGCTTCATTTCCTATTTTTTAAAAAAATCTGTAATCTACTTCTGGTGTACTGAACAAAATATCTACTCCTTTGCATTCTTTATTATTGCAGCTGTTAAAAGAAGAAAGTTGGGGGGGGGGGCTTGCTTTTACAAGGTTTCTTGAGGATAATTATGCTGAATTGCCTACTTCCAGATGACATATCAAACACATTGTACTTCCTTCTACAATAATCCCTGCAAACTATAAAGCTGGGATAGTTTGGAAGATGGACTCAAAAATTTGAATAGTTCCAGAATCCACCAGCCAACCAGAGATGTAATTCTGTACTAAACTTCTTCTTGAAACTAGCAATGAGTAATTTCAGCAATATGGGCTGAATCTGGATTGCAGAAATAATCCAGTTTGACACCACTTTAACTGTCATAGCTGAGTGCTATAGAATCCTGGGTTTGTAGTTTGTTGTGGCACCAGAGCTCTCTGTCAGAGAAGGCTAAATATCTCACAGAGGTACAAATCCCAGAAATCTATAGCATTGAGCCATGGCATTAAAAGTGGTGTCAAACCACATTATTTCTACAGTGCAGCCATTCTTCACACTGGGAGAGTGTTTGAAAGACACAGTTTTCAAAAATTATTCCCAACGTACTTTGTGCAAAGTTTGTATGTGGTTGTTTTTCACAGGAAACAATATCTTCTGCACAGGAATTTTTCTGCATGAAAAATAATATTTGAATCCTTAAATATTAATTCCTGTACGTAAATGCTGTTTTCTATTCTAAGGTTTTCTTGATAATATTTATTCTGAGTTTTATCATTGCCTTCCTATAAGGCTGAAGAGTTTTAATTTCTGTGCATTTCTGTACCATTTTCTGCACAGGAGAAACAAATGCAATAAATGCTATTTTCTATGCAAATCAATCATGTGAAACTTTTATTCATTATTTATTTATTAATTTATTGCACTTATATCCTGCCTTTCTCCCAAAATGGGATCCAAGGAGTGTTACAATTATTTTTTTGCAGAACAAATCCTCAGTTATAGCACCTTTGCTGCAAAAAACCCCTCAACATTTTCTACACAGTAAGTAATATTTCTACCTCGAATCATAGAATCATAGAGTTGGAAGAGACCACAAGGGCCATCCAGTCCAACCCCCTGCCATGCAGGAACTCTCCATCAAAGCATCCCTGACAGATGGCCATCCAGCCTCTGCTTAAAGACCTCCAAGGATGGAGACTCCACTACACTCCAAGGGAGTGTGTTCCACTGTCGAACAGCTCTTACTGTCAGGAAGTTCCTCCTAATGTTGAGGTGGAATCTCTTTTCCTGCAGCTTGCATCCAATGTTCTGTGTTCTAGTCTCTGCAGCAGCAGAAAACAAGCTTGCTCCCTCCTCAATATGACATCCCTTCTAATATTTAAACAGGGCTATCATATCACCTCTTAACCTTCTCTTCTACAGGCTAAACATACACAGCTCCCTAAGGTGTTTCTCATAGGGCACAGTTTCCAGACCCTTCACCATCTTAGTTGCCCTCCTTTGGACACGCTTCAGTTTCTCCACATCCTTTTTGAATTGTGGTGCCCAGAACTGGACACAGTATTCCAGATGGTGCCTGACCAAAGCAGAATAGCATGGCACTATTACTTCCCTTGATCTAGACACTAGATCTAATGAAGCCTAAAATTGCATGGGCCTTTTTTGTTGCTGCATCACACTGATGACTCATGTTCAACTTATGGTCTACTTGGACTCCTAGATTCCTTTCACATGTAGTTTCATTCAGCCAAGTGTCCCCCATCCTATATCTGTGCATTTCATTTTTCCGCCCTACGTGTAGGACCTTACATTTCTCCATGTTGAATTTCATTTTGTTAGCGTTGGCTCAGCTTTCTAGTCTACTCAGGTCATTTTGAATTTTGATTCTGTCTTCTGGGGTATAAGCTACTCCTCCTAATTTGGTGTCATCTGCAAATTTGGTAAGTATGCCTCCAATTCTGTCATCCAAGTCATTAATAAAGATGTTGAATAGCACTGGGCCCAGGACTGAACCCTGTGGGACTCCACTGGTCATTTCTCTCCAGGATTAAAAGGAGCCATTATTGAGCACCCTTTGGGTTCGGTCGGTCAACCAATTACAAATCCATGTAACGGTTACCTTGTCTATCCCACATTTTACAAGCTTGTTTGCAAGAATGTCATGGGGAACCTTGTCAAAGGCCTTACTGAAATCAAGATATACTATATGCACAGCATTCCCTTCATCTACCAAGCTGGTAATTTTATCAAAAAAAGAGATCAGGTTTGTCTGGCAAGACTTGTTTCTCTGAAACCCATGTTGTCTTTTTGTGATTATGGCATTCCCTTCTAAATGTTCACAGACTCTCTGTTTAATGATCTGCTCTAGAATTTTTCCTGGAACTGATGTCAGACTAACTGGATGATAATTGTTGGGATCCTCTTTTTTTTCCTTTTTGAAGATGGGGACGTTTGCCCTCCTCCAGTCTGCTGGGACTTCTCCTGTTCTCCAGGAGTTCTCAAAGATGATTGCCATTGGTTCCGATATTACATTTGCCAGTTCTTTTAATACCCTTGGATGCAGTTCATCTGGTCCTGGAGACTTATATTCATTTAGGTTAACCAGTTATTCCTGTACTATCTCTTTACTTACTCTGTGCTGAAATTCCCTTATTCTATCCTCTCCTCCATTATCCTCAACTTGAGCATCCTTTGCCCTTTCTGAGAAGACTGAAGCAAAGAAGTTGTTGAGTAATTCTGTCTTTTCTTTGTCCCCTATTAGTATTTTGCCATCTTCTGCACAAAGTGGCCCTACCACTTCCTTCTTCTTCCTTTTGCTGCAGACATATCCAAAAAAACCTTTTTTATTGTTCTTAACCCCTCTAGCAAGCCTGAGTTCGTTCTGTGCTTTAGCTTTTCTGACTTTATTCCTACACGTGCTGGCTATTTGTTTGAATTCCTCTTTGGCGATTTCCCCATTTTTCTATTTTTTATACATGTCCCGTTTAAAACTTAGCTCAGTTGAAAGTTCCTTAGTCATCCATCCTGGTTTCTTGAGACATCTCCCATTTTTCTTCTTCATTGGAACTGTTTGAAATTGTGCCTTCAGTATCTCCTTTTTGAGAAACTCCCATTCGTCTTGAACTCCTTTCTCTTTTAGTATTCCTGACCATGGGATCACTCCCAGTATTTCTCTTAAGTTTACTAAAATCAGCTTTCCTAATGTCTAGACTGTGTGTCTGACTATGCCTGGCTTCTCCTTTCTACTGTATAACAAACTCCAGGAGAACATGGTCACTTCCACCTAAGGATCCAACCACTTGCACCCCATCAACTAGGTCTTCCCTGTTGGTTAAGATCAGATCTAAAATAGCTGATCCCCTTGTTGCATCTTCCTCCTTGTGGACAATGAAACTGTCTTCGAGGCAAGTGAGGAATTTGCTAGACCTTGAGGATTTGGCTGAGTTTGACTTCCAGCAAATATTAGAATAGTTGAAGTCACCCATCGCTACTACATCTCTCCTTCCTGAGTGTGTGATCATCTGTTCTAGAAAGGCATCATCCAATTCCTCCATCTGACTTGGGGGTCTGTAGTAGACTCCCACAATGACATCCCTGTTGTTTCCTTTCCCTTTAATTTTATCCCTATGCTCTCCACTTGGATTGCAGTATTGATGTCCTGGATCTCTTCACTGGTGTAAATATCCCTGACATATAATGCTATTCCTCCTCCTTTCCTGTTTGGCCTGTTTCTCTTAAAAAGGTTATCCTCCTTGATTTCTACATTCCAATCATGAGACTCATCCCACCAGGTTTCAGTGATGCCTATTATATCATATTTGCTTTGTTGTGCTAGGAGTTCAAGTTCATCCTGTTTATTTCCGATACTCTGTGCATTAGTATAGAGACATCTAAGAACATGTGTTTCCACAAACCATGTGAAAGAAGGTTTGCCATGCTGAAAATGCTGTTTCCTGCATAGAAAATGCTGCTTTCAATGCAAAACATCCATGTGCAAATTTTGTGCGGAATAAGCTCTGAACTGTGAAGATTCCCATCAGTTGAGGATTCTTCTCATTAGGGTTTCTCACAATTGAAAAAAAATGTTTTAGACAATTTTATGAATATTTCCAAATATTCTTTCCATCCTTACAGCCAACACTTCCAGTCTAAATCCATGCTGGCTGGAGGATTCTGTTAGCTGTCAACAAGTAACTTTTCTAGACTCACTTGGGAGCGTGCTTCCTTCCTATTCCTTGCCAATTCTTTTTACCATGGAAAGAAGATGACACAGAAATTGCCATGTTCCTCACTGACAGTATTAACTCATTGGGCCACAGCAAATAAAATCAGAGAATCCAAAGTTGTTTTTTACTTGAAAGAAGGAAACTAAATTACACCATGCACTAACAGTATGTGTGTGTGTCTCTCTCTGTGCGTGTATATATATATATAAATTGCTGCCTTTTAATGGCAACCCAAATGGTGCTCCATAAGAGGAACAAAATAGCACTAAACAAAACGGTTGACAGTTTGCTGCTCCCAAATCTGCCTTGCAAGCCAGACTGCTTTACTCAGCCTAAATAGTTGGGCAAACCTAGGCAAAATATATTGAACTAGGATTAAATTTTTCAAAATAAATTTGAGTCTTCTTTATAAGATTAGAGCTTGAAAAGTTACCTTTTTGGACTGACCATGTTGGCTAGGGGATTCTGGGAGCTATGTTTAAACAAATAAATACATAAATCTCCAAGCCCTGATTCAGACATTACTCTTTACTCATGGTGAAGAATGGGCAGGGAGGAAGCCTTTTATTACTTGAGGAAGGCCCCCAAAATGAACTAGATGTCCTACTCTGAGCCCAGTCATCAACTGCTTTGATGGTTTTAACTACGCCATTTTCCTTGTGCTCTAATCTTCTTCACCCTCCTGTTTTAATATGGAAATGTTTTTGATAAAAGCCTGATACTGATGTAAGAATCACTGAGAGCCTGTTTAGATATTGACATTGCTGTGCATAGCCTGTGTTTATACGTTTTGTTGCTCCATGCAAAAGGAATAATATTGAGGAGGTTTTTTCTATTTCTTTCACCCAAACATGTGCAAAGTATGCATAGAAATGGTGCCTATATGGTGGTACTATGGACGCTCAGTCTGCCCATACAACGGTGCATATTATAATCCCTTTATGTTGGTTTCTACTTTGATTGGCTGAATTCCATTTTTTTAAATAGAGCTTGCAAGGGCACATTTAGATCCCTTTCTTTAATTTTGGGGCCCAGTTCCTTCTCCTTCATGACTGTCTGAAGTTCTTATAAGTTCAGGCTCAGAAAGCATATAACCGATCATTGTGCTATGTGTATGTTGATGTTAAAACTGCTAAAATCCTGGTTCTGCAATCCTAAACAGCCTTACTAGGGAGAAAGACTAATTGAAAGCACAGTGGGAACTCCTTCTGAGTACACATTGTATGTGTGTGCATGTGTGCACGTCTTTGATCCTATCAAATGTATTATTGCCATATGTGTTTTACTTTTTTATTTTTTTAGCCAATGTGAGCAGGCAGGCAATGATGTTAAAATGATTGTAAAATAAATAGATATTACTTTTTTCTTTGCTGAGCATTGCCACATGTAAAGGTTTTTCATTGGCTTCAAGATGGTATCAAAGTGTCTGTTCTGGCTCTGAGATGACATATGCTTGAGAACTTGGGGAAAGCTCAGAATAAATAATAACTTGGATCTTGAGTACCATGAGCAAAAGAAACTTGCACAAGGGGTTTGCTTGTCTCCTCTTTTGCAGTCCTCTTCATCCCCAGAAATGCCTCTCTGTAGGGTTGGTGGATATTATTGATCAGTGTGGGATGAGATGGGTGGTGACGGCATAAAAGGGGGCATGCACTCAATATTGGGTGGAGTGGAGCCATCAGTTCTCTCTCTCTAGCTGATCAGCAGTTTTTGCTCTATTCCATGTTGTCTTCCAAATGTAGAGGTCTCTTTTTCTGTGAGCTTCCTCCTCTCAAAAACTCAGGACCTGAGCCTAAATAGCAGCAATGACAAGAAGAATCAGATACCAGTAGTTTACATTTTATTCTTCAAGAGGCTGGATAATGAACAAACCTTCAGTGATGTACAGTAATAAGTAAATAAATAAAAATCCTAGTCTAGAAACTGTTGGTTAATCCAAATTAAACTAGTACCACAGAATCAATTGTTGAAGGATGAATCAAACCATATGTAAATTGTATTGATTCAAAAAGTCTACTTAAGTTGGCACTAACAATAGGATTCTGCTGATTCTTCCTTTCTCTCTTGTAGCACCATTAGGACACTAGATAATAGCTAAACAGTTGTTGCAACTGTGATTTTTCATTTCAGTCTCTAAAAATACCAATAATATATGAATGTATTCATGTTTTGCAAGATTGCCATATTGCATGGACATCTGGAAAACCAAGCTTTAAGCCCAGGGGAATGTCAGACTCTGTGGTTCATGTGTATCATGACCTTTTTGCTAAATAAGATTGCCAAATGAGATGGCGATTTTTGTAAAGTAGATAGTTTTCCACTGGGAACTGGACAGAGACCAGGAGATACTTTCACAGAAAGCACAGAGCACTCTGCCAGATACTTATCAGTTTCCAGTTACAGGCAACAGTGAGTGCAATTGAGCCAGAGACACTGGGGTGAAAGATTATGTCTCTTTTTAATTGCTTTTTAAAAAGAGTCTATACAATGAACGTCTTGTATAGAAACACATGCTTTATGCATTTTTAAAACAGAAAGAACACCTAATCACTTATAGTGATGTGTATCTCTATTTGTTTATTTCCATAATTTTTATAGAACTAGATATTTCATTAGAAGAATTAACAACAAATTCTGTTACAAATGGGATAAACACAAATCTTGATAATTGTTTACAAGGAATGAGGAATGTGTCAATATATGCAAAAGAGGGAATTTTTTTAAAGGAAAGGGTTGATATGAAAGAAGATGCATGTTTATGAAAATTGGAAAACTTCCCTATAGTCTTCATAGGAAAGATTTTTCCTTTCTGCCAAAATTCTTTGCCCACAAGGGAAGAGAGCAGAAGAAAAGCAGGCATAAAGAGGAATGCCTCTTTCTCATACAAAATTTGCTTATGCTTTTGCTTATCCCAATTGGTAGAAGATGGAGAAAGGAAGCTGTTGTGCCAGTGCCAGTTTTGTGGGCAAGTAATCCTTGCATCTGTCACTAAGTCTTCTAAATGTGACAGAATTCCCTGCACACATCTCTTTTCTCCCTTAGACCTGCTGCATAAAGAATGCAATGACATCATTAAGTTTTTTCTGAAGGTGTTTCTTCCCTCAATTTACCCGAAGAGCAAAGCAAGGTTGGGCATAACTGCAGATAGCAGGAAGGGACACCATACTGTCAGAATTTGGATGTGTATCTCATATCTCCCCAGAACTCGTTTTAAAAAGCAAAATTAGCACTGATACAGATTTTCTGCAAAAGTAACTTCACTCACATGAAGGGAGGATAATTTTCTTCCCTATAGTTTATCCTTCTTCCTGCAGCCCAGGGGAGGGTCAGGTGAGGTACCCCAGAACAGCAGGGAAGGGAGTTGTAGTGAGAGGTAGTGTTGCCAGATTTCAGGGCCTGGGCCCTCTTCTTCAGTCTTCAAGGAAGTGAGAATACAGTGGGCCTTTCCCTTATGCAGAGGATCTTTTCCGGATTTCACCCCCCCCCCCCGTAAGGGGAATTCTGCATATGCTCATGCCCCCTTGAAAACAATGGGGTGTGTGCTTGTGGTACAATGCACGCCATGTGTTTTATTGTTATGCATCTTCAACATAAGCATGATGCATCATATAGTGCACCCACGTACAGCGCAGGCCCCCTGTACATTTCAAGGCAAGATCTCTGGTCTCAAAAGGTGCATGTATTTTCATCTTTTGATAGACTTGGTGTTCTTTATTGAATGAGACACTGTGTGCAACCATGGTTGATGATTAAGATATCAAGCTTAACGGCTTCACAATGGCCTACCTTTTATAACATTATCAGAACCCAACTCCTGGGACATCATGTTTTGGCCTTGAAATCTCAGGGTGTGGAATAGTCCTGAATTGCCAACCCCTAAACTGAGAAGGGGTGATTGGTAATTGGTGTAGTGGTTTGAGCATTGGACTATGACCCTAGGGTTCAATTTCCCACTCATGCTGTGGGGCTTTTTAACTCAACATAATTTGGGACTTCATTCTGGGCCTGAACTGATGTGATAAAAATGAAAAATAACCAGCCTGCTAAAAAAGAAAAATAAAATCCAGAAATCTGAATTTCTTTTCTTTTTATAAATTGATGGAGGACTTCTAATAGGGCCACTTACATATCAGCAGAAAAAAGGATATGCATTGCCACAAAAGAGACCAAAGGAGAACATGAATTTGCATGAGAACTACATATGCTAATTTAGAAATACAGATGCAAAATTAGAAAAGCTTTAGATAATTTAAACAGAATTGCAGTACATCTCACAAGTGCAAAATGATGGCCTCACAGATCAGATTACATTAGCACATTTCAGCTAAATCTCCCCTGCATTGATCTCTGTTTTTGCTATCTGTCTCTTTTTCTTCTGCAGACAATATCTGTCTTTGAGGAGCGGGCACATATCCTTTACATGTCATTGGAAAAGTTGAAGTACATCGATGACCCTGAGGTCTACCTAAGGAGATCTGTCCTCATAAATAATTTGATGAAGAGGATTCATGGAGAGATCATCATGCAAAACAACTGGTGCTTCCCTGCATGCTCTTTTGGCAGTGCTTCAGCCCAAGAGTGGTTTGTGTCTCATGACTGTCCTTATAGGAAACGCCTTCGGATGGCACGAGAGGATTGTGAAAAGGTCCACACCTGCTGCTTTTATCAAGAATGTGGCAGCCACTATTTAAGTTTACCATTATCTACTAATTCTGCAACAGGGAGCCCCTCTTCTTCTTCTTCCTCTGCTTCATCCTCCTCCTCCTCCATATCTTTGCCAGGTTGTTCTCAGCAGGTAGAATATGGTGTCAGCAGTGCCCCTGTCTACCGGAATGATGATCAGATAAATGCCAATGAGATTTTCATTACTAATGCTGGGCCACATGGGCATCAGGATAAGACAGTCTTAGGCAATGAGAAAGGAGGCCATGAAATGGAACGAGACCGTGCGTCAGACTGGGAACCTATGAAAAGTGACCATGGCATTGAATGTAAAAGTAAATATTATGATTATTTTGAGACGGGGCATGATGACAAGAGCAGCATGAATGATTCATGGAAGAAATCCTTACGAAAAAGGGAATACTTGCCAGGCAGCAAAATATGTTGCAGTAAAGGAAGCAAAATCTGAACCATATTCCATATAATTGCAGTTTTGAAGAACACACAGCATGTTGAATTTATCAAACTAAAAATTTCTGGATGGATCTTCTTATACTTTTATACAGCCAATACAATCATGTCATAAGCTTCATGGATAGTTTTAATGACTGGGGAGCAGATTGCATCAAAGTGTATGTATGGTCTGCATCACAGAACTATTTATAAATATATGGAATTAAAAAGCACAGTTGAAATGTGATATATAAATATATTTTAGCTTTCATTGCTGAAAGAACCAATAAACCAGATGGAGAAAACATAACCCTTCTGAGGTTTGCCCTAGGGAGTTTGACATGATTTAAGAAGAATCTCCTTTATGCTTATCAATTAATTATCTGTTTGAAAAGCAAATTATTACCAGCAAAGGGGAGGTATACTTCTTGCCCAACAATAATGGCTTTGAGAAAGACTGTGTATAGTTGAAGAGGAATAAACCTATGCCATGATCTAGTATTGACACCCTTCAGAGGTGTTTACATGGCTGGTCTAAACAAAAGGGTGCAATAACACCTTTCTATGGAATCTTAATCAGAAATCATGTACAATTCCAGCACATGTACAGTTTTTATCTAAGCTGCAAGAATGAAAGAGCCTTATGGTGGTCTGTTGCTATAAAGGGCAGAATTTCTTTGGTGCCTTACGTTTTATCTTAATTTTTCCAGTGAGAAAATTAAGTTAAAAAACAAACAAAATAAAAATAGCTACAGCAGGGATGTAACCTAAACAGGAAAAAAATTACAGGGTGGATCAAATATTATTAGAAACCTGTATCCTTTGAAATAGAGAATTTGATTTCCAATTCAAATGCATCTATTCTTCTTGTTTGCTCAATTGCTTTTTTGGTTTGCCATCCTTAGGAAGGGATTGAAGAAAAAAACACAGAGGTCTCTTGTAAACAAGCATTAGCTGCTTGAACATTTCTATGGCAACTGTCTGTTGCTGTAATTTTTCCTTTTTGTTTCTGGTATAATGAAGTTCATGGACCAGTGGCATGCTTCTATACTTTATTCTGTTTCAAATCATTTTCTCTTTAAAGTTGTAAAGAGCATGTACTGGGATTTCCTATAATGTATGGGTTTTTTTATTCTGGAAAAAAGCACAACGTGGTGATATAAGATTTTTATCTGAAATGAATGTAAAGGTTTTAATCTTATTTTTAAAGATTCTCTTGGAGAAACAGGGAAATAACTTTCAATTGTTAGACACTAATTTTGATTGGTTTCAGATGTCCTCATTTTTAAAATGCACATGTGACCTAAGATCTGGCTAATGTTCCACACTATTGAATCCTAATAATAACTGTGGGAGGGTTACACATTCAATGAATTCTGCCCCATTGGAAGTGCTGAGATTTGGAGTGTGTGTATGTGGCTGAAAGACATAAGGAACCAGACTGGGAAACAAATATGGAACTTGGAAAACTTTGAACCACAACTCCCCCAATTTCCCAATCAATGGCCATGATGGTTGAAGGATTTTGAGAATTATAATCCCCAAAGGTAAAACTTCCAAACTTTGGGGAGACATCACAGTTTGAATTAAAAGCAAAGTGCTTTGTTTGAGCTGGACCATACATTCGGAGTGAACAAATGAACCCAATCTCTTTCTGTTACGCCACCCAGAGTGATTTGTAGTGTTCCCCCCCAAAATGATATTCAAAATCTGCTTGTTGTTATGGCAACCCTATGAATGAGAAATCTCCAAATCACCTTGTTATCCCCCCACCCTGCTCAGGTTTGCAAGCTCAGGCCAGTGGCTTCCTTGATTGGGTCTATCCACCATTAATGCATTCTTCCTCTTCTCCTACTACCCTCTGCTGTACCAAACATTATTGTCCTTTCTAGTGGGTCTTCTCACAATCTGTCCAAAGTATGACAGTCCCAGTTTAGTCATCTTGGCTTCTAGGCAGAGTGCAGGCTTGATTTGCTTTTGGGCCAATGTATTTGTCCTGTTGGCATTCCGTGGTATCCACAGAACCAAAAGATCCAAAATGCAGCATTACTGTTCCTCTGCCCCCCCCCCTTTTAAATTAATGTGAAACATACTGAGGGGTATGCTGGTCTAGGAATTTAGAGAGGGACCATAGCTGAGTGGCTTTACATCAGGGGTGCACAACTGTAGGAAGCTAGGGATCTACTTTAGCCCCCTATAGACCTGGGGAATGTAAAGCCCAATTTTAACCCCAAATGCCTTCTAGGGTATGTGGAAGTATTTTTGCCATGTTTTTAGCACTCTTAGGCCATTTTATACCCATGAGAGGCCTTATTTTCAAAACTGGAAATCATTGGACATCCGTTCCGGTTTTTATAAAGGACTTTTCTGGGCCTTGGGGGAAAAAAGTAGCCCAAAGGGGTCACATGCAGCCCATGGACTCTATTTTTGCCTACTCCTCCTTTACACAGAGCACTTACTTTATCCCAGGTTCATAATTTAACTCCTTCTGTGAAACTATCAGGTATCAATCAATCAATCAATCAATGCCTTTATTACAGTCAACAGACCTCAAGGAATAGAAATATTAAAAAATAATATTTTTTTATTTTTTAATTTTTATATTGCCTGGAGGTGTATTGACTGTAGTAAAGGCTTTGATTGATTGCTATCAGGTACCAAGTGATGAGGAAGACCTCTGCTGGATACTTGGTGCCAGACAAAGTAGCCAAAATTGAACTAAATAGGTGCCAGACAAAGTAGCCAAAATTGAACTAAATAGGTACATAGTTTTACCTAGTACGATGCAATTTTTCTTTGTTCAGTGTTCAGAATGGAAACTATTCAACCTAATTGCAGAGATACAAGGGACAGCTGGTGATGGAAAGGTACCTTGCGTGTAACCACTGCCATTTTTCTCTTGGGTAATGTTCATGTTTTCATGGGCTGGGCCTAAAAATAAATTCTAAGGCTTTTCCAGTTGAAAATTTTTAACAAATTAGAGTCAACAAATGATTTTAAAAGTCTAATGTATTGGAAGATATCACCTGCATTGACATCCATAGGGCATTAACCTTATGCATATGTACCTGAGAGTAAGGACTTAATTTTTAGTAGAAACATATAACATTATGCTGTAAGATAAGGCAACAAACAAACCTGTGGCACTTTAAAAATGTGTTATAGTATGGGCTTTTGTGGACTAATTATGCAGCTGATGAAATGAGCTGTATCACGCATAAAAGCTTATGTCATAATAAATTTGGTAGTCTTTAAGGTGCCAGGAAAACTCTATGATAGGGTCACGTTAGTGTTGCCATAAGTTGGAAATGACTTGAAGGCATACAGCACACACAATGGATTTCCTTTTTAAAAGCTGTGATGAGTGATATTCAATGAGCATCTGTTCATACTCTGTTGTTATCCTTCCCTTCCCACCACATCTGAAGGGCATAGAAACATTTGGGAAATTACTAGAGTTAGTTGATCAGTGGGACCCTGACAGCCTGGAAGATGCCAGAGATGTGCACAAGCACACACTCATACTAAGTATTAAACTCAAGATATTCCTTGATCAGGAGCAAATTCACCACAGATACCTATATCCAGTTGACATGCTGCATTATGCTTAAGTTGTGTCTGTAAAAACACATATGGTTGGTATACCATTGGTTAGTCCCAACTAGAATAGTCCTATTAACTCATTTGTTGAATGGTGAGTCAACACACAGGTTAAACCCAACTGACTCTATTCTTATTGGGACTAACAATTGGATTTAGACCATATATATTTGGAATTTAGAGTGTTCTTCTAAAATACATTCAGTTGTCATATTTTAAAACTTGTCATTTGCCCCAGATGGAATTAAATGAGGTATCACCATCGTTCTTGTGTGCATAAGGAACACAGAACATTTCTGATGAAAATATAGGAAAATTTATGTATGCAGTGGTAAGATATTTACAAGGTTAATACGAGATGCATCAATTTTTTTAAAAAAGTTATCCTACCTTATTTCTCCAAGACAAAAACATTTTTATTATTGCTATCAATATTAAATATAGATCTCATTCATACAGTGTATGAGTAGGATCATTTAGTCATTTGTCCACATGGACCAATTTTTTTAATGCTGATTTTTTTCTTGTGTTATATTCAGTTGAGTATAGGAAAAAAGTCTGTTCTTTTTCCAGTATATGTCAACATCTGATGTGTTAAACTTAGATATTTAGGTACTTGTATACTAAGGTGGTGTTGTAGTAAAGTGAGTTTTTTTTCTTGATATATATTTATTAAAATGATAAAACATCATTTTGATTTAAAAATGTTAAATGTGTTTGCTGTTGTTTTCCTCCTTTGCTATCAAGGAAGATCATTTATTTCATATACTCATATATAAGTCTAGAAATTTTTAGTAAAAAAATTGACTCAAAAACGTGGATCAACTTATCCACAAGTCAATGTAAGTACTGTAGTTTGACCCTTAAGAGAAAAAGAAACCATCTCCTTCTCTAAATAGAGTGGTGAAAGGTGAGAGCTTAGTTCATCCTAACCACATCAAATAGTAGTTCCCAACCTTTAGTTCTCCAGATGATTTGGAGTTCAGCTTGCATAGTTCCTTACTGTTGGCCAAGCTGGCTGGAAGCTGAAATTCAAAACAAATTGAGAACCAAATATAGAGAACCAAGCACAGGCCCCGTCTCCTTTCTCAGTTGCAACACTATGCCTGACCTTTTTTGAATGGTGGCGGTGGCAGCTCTTTGGTGCTTCCTCTCAAAGGAGTGACAAAAGAATCAGGATTTAAATAAGACATTTGCGTATGTCTGCCAGCTTTTTTGGATAAGACAAAAATTCAGACAAAATTATGTTAAAGTTATCACATCACTGCTAGCGTAGGTGCCATGTTTTTACTTTACCTTTTCATTGTTTCCAACATGTGTGCGTATTCTTAGCCTTGCTTGTGGCTAGTCACCCCCCATGCACAACCACCATTTATTGTAGTTGCCTCTTCATCCATCCATCCTTCAGTGTGAGCACAAACAGTTAGGCCTGCTGGAATTTTGTAAGTTCTTTGACATTGTCTTCCTTTATTCCATCCTTTAGATGCTTTGTTACATGCCCTTAAGTTTCACACTCGACTTATCCATAGATCATATCAAAATCCATATAATTTTGCCATCATCTTATACATGAGGTTGACATATAATCAAGTTTATACAGTAAGTGAAATGTTTCATTGAGCAGAACCCATGGTTGATTCTATTGTACTTGTCTAGATCAGGGTGGGCAGCCACTAGATCAAACCAAGTTGTCAAATACCAGTTTTCAGAATACTTTGATATGCTGCTTTGATGTGTTTTTGCCATTTATTTTGCTGTATTTATACCCTGGCCTTCATCCCTAAAAGCTCTCAGAGCGGCTTACAATTATTATTATTTTCAATTACATGGTTCCCTGCCCTCAGGCTTGTAATCTAAAAAGACATTACAAAAAAGGAGAAGGGAATGGTGATGGGGAAGGGGATCAGGACCAGCAGCTCTTCTCTCCCTCTGAGGCCTGGACCAAGTCAGATGGACTGGAAGGAGGGCTCTGTTTCTTAATCTATACTGGGCCCAGTGGGGCTGGGCCTGCATCTCTCCCTCCATGGCTAGATGGCACCAGATGACTGGAGGGAGGGCTCTGCTTTTATGGGTGGACAGGAGGCTTCACTCACAGAGGTACACAGTTTTCAGGAATTACTCCTACACCACAATCCTCCCATCCCATTGAAGGATCCCTTGATCTTTTGGATGATATTTTCAATGGAGCTGGGAGAATTGCTTTGGGAAGTAACATGTAGGGAAGTCTGTCCAGCCTACTTTCATGCATCTACATCTGGACACAATCCACAATAAAGAGATCTTGCATTCTGCAAGTATTGGTATACTCCTGGCTTCAACTAGGAATCTCTTGTATAGAATCTAAGGATTGATAAAGCATGTATAAGCATGTAATTTGTACCAGTTTTGGACTTAAAAATCCTGGATGCCTCAACAAATGCCCTCCAAAGCTGAGAGCCTGTTCCTGAATGTACAGCTGAACAATGTACACTGACTTTCTTCGTATGGGAGTATTGGCTGCTGTTATGAGGCAGACTTCATGTTTTAAGTTTCAAGGGAAATATTTTAGACATTTATAATAACCAGATTTCTTGGAAGTGCATGGCAGAGAAAAGTAAGGGGGAAAATCATGTTGCATCAGTGGAACCCTATATGGAACCTTGATAATTCAGAATTGCACAATATCACTGTCGTCTTATGCAGGCTTAGCAACATGTACATCTTACTTTGCACAAAAGGCACCAGATCTTGTCTGATCGTGTAAGTTAAGCAAGATCATCCCTGGTCAGTACTTGATTGGGAGACCACCAATGAATACCAGGGGCTGTAGGCTATTTAGAGGAAGAAAGTGGCAAAACTACCTCTTGAGTATTCCTTGTGTAACAAAACCCTATGAAATTCATGGGGGCCACGATAAGTCAACAGGCAATTTGAAGACATGCACCACATCTGTTTTGCTGTGTGCTACATTTAAATGCATACACTGACAAGAGACAAAGGAAAGGACTTCATAGCAAATCTAGTTTGAAGAAGGCTGAGGAAACTGGCTTTATTAAAGAGATTAATGAGAAGCATGTTTTCAATTTTTAGATCTCTGAAACAATGAAAACAAAAGAACAACATTTCACAGTGCTTACTATGGGTAGGACAAGGAGCTCTAATTGAGAGGGGTAGGTTAAGGTAAAACATTTCCCAAGTAGCCAAGCATTATTTTCCAAGAAGCCAAGCATTTCAAGTACAGTACTAGAATAAGCAGCGCCAGGGATATTGCACTGTATTATATTATATGAGGTTTTAAAGAAAAGAATGTGCAGACATCTGGTAAGGATGTGAAGAATACTCTGCTGTGCAGAAATAGATCCTGATATGTACAGTTTTTTTTTTTTACTTTTCTCTCATAGTTTTATGGCTGTGAGGAGTGAGAGGAATAAAAACAATATGTTTTTCCTATGTAATATGTATGCAAAGAAAAGAATTGGAGAATTACATTATCTAGATGATTAGACAGTTGTCAAAAAAGTGGGATCTCTATGGGAGGTGATAGGGTAAATCCAGTATTTTCAGCATGTCTTGCCTCTTCTTCAAAAGTTAGCTAGCAATTTTTCCCCGTCACTATGTATGGATATGAGAGTTGGACAGCGAAGAAAATCAATAGAAGAAAAACTCCTTTGCAATGTGGTGCAGGAGAAGAGTGCTGAAGATATCATGGACGGTCAAGAAGACAAGCAAATGGGATCAAGCTGAATTCTCCCTGGAAACCAGGATAACTAAACTGAGACTGTCGTATTTTAGCCACTTCATAAGGCATGAGTAGTTAGAAAAGACAAATGACAATGGAAAATGTAGAAGGCAATAGAAAGAGATATCCACAGACCAGATGGTCAGACTTGATCAGGGAGAGAGTCAAGGGCAGTCAAGGACAGGGAATCTCAGAAATGTCTCATCCACAGGGTTGTCATGAGTCAAAGTCAACTCGAGAGCAGCAAATTACAATGAGCTAACCTCATTTTTAAAGCTTACCATATCAGGCTTCCATCTTTCTAGTGCCATACACTGATCCAAGCTGGGAAAGTTATGAAGGTTGTCAGGTAAAAAACTTCTGAAAAGTTACCTTTCTGACTACCCCCCCCCCCCCCCCGGAATGTGGCCTGTGTTTATTCTGGTTAGGCATTTTGGGATTTGTAGTTTAAAACTTTTCCAAATTCTCCTCCAAGTAACATAAAGCCCATCCATTTTTCCACTGAGGGCTAAATCTGGTGTTAGCCCATGCTACAGTAGATGTAATGAAGTCAGTGGGAACTACTAATAAATCCTGATTATTTCAGTGGGTTCCCTGTAGCTGAGATTAATATTGGATTCAGGTCTGAGAATCTTAGCATGCAGTGGATCAGACAGAATACACAAATTTGCTCTGTAGAAGGATCTGGTTAGATAAACCCTATAGTACTCTTTGATGTATGTAGGCAAAGCAAGCAAAACACATTGTTGTGTGTCTTCAAGTTGTTACCAACTTATAATGATCCTAAGGTGAACCTATCAAGAGGTTTTCTTGGGAAGTTTCTTCAGAGGGGGTTTGCCATTGTCATCCTCCGAGACTGAGAGACTGTGACTTGCCTAGCATCACCAAATAGATTTACATGGCCAAGTCTGGATTCGAACCTTAGTCTCCAAAGTCATAGTCCAACCACTACACCACTCAAACCACTTTGTCCTGTTGGTTCTAAGCAAAACATACATACCTACATAGAAAATACATACATATATAGAAAAGTCAGAATGTATTTGGTTATCTGTGCTGCAATGTGTGGCTTAAGCAATAAACCATGGTTAACACAAACAATTATTTTTGCAATGTGACAACATGACCCCCACGCACCCACAAGGATGACTGACTACGAGCTTGCCAAGCTTGCAGAATATTCTTATTTTAACCTAGAGTTAACTGGCCGAATATTACTAATTTGAACTACACCATGCTCTGACACATCACAAGGTGTACATGGAAGGTTTTGAAAATAATCATCATAGGGTTTACTTTTATTCCACAAATGGGAATGGCTAGTTCTTTCTTTACTTGTAGCACCAAAGGTACTTCCATGACCAGCATGAATTTAAAACAATGGCGTTTTTGATATCTGTATCAATATTTGACCCTTCTCCCCTAAGGGGGACCTCCATCGATAAATTATGGAATATGAAGAGACTCGATGATGAATCAGTTAATCTTCTAATGCCATAATCTGCAACAAGGTAGCCACAATTAACAAATCTTACCTGACTAGTTGATTACCAATCTTTCTCTAGTTTCTTTATGCATATATTTCCACAGCATGGCAGTCAGAAGCTACTTTCCTGCTAAAAGCCAATATAGACAACTAGGGTTTTTGTGTGTGTGTGGGGGGGGGGGGGGGAGTACACAGCAAAGGAAAATAAAATCTGTCTATCCCCAGTGTTTCTTTGCTTTTAAGCAGCTTTTCCCATAGCAACTCATAAACTAACAAGATATTTGCTTAAAGCTATGGCATAAAGGTTATTCTCATAGTTCAGATAGCATGGTGTAGTGGTTTTGGACTAAAACCACAATCCAAATCCCAACTTTGCTATTGGGTGACCTAAGACAAGTCAGACTTTCTCAGCTTCAGAGGAAGGCAGTGGCAAACCTCTGAACAAATCTTGCTGAGAAAATCCCATGATGGCCTTAGGGTCTCCATAAGTCAGAAGGCATACAAGAACAAGTGCCATAAAACAAGATAATGCGGGTAGGGAGAAAAGGTAAATTCTAGGTTGGATATATTTAGTAAAAGAACTGTAAATAAAATTGCCTACATCATAATGCCCTTATACAAACTTATGGTGTGACACACTTGGACTACTGGTGTACAGTTGTGTTTGCTGCTCCTGAAAAATTGTTTTGTAATACTAAAGACTGCACAGAAAATGACCATCAAAATGATCAAGGAGCAACTTCCCTATGAGGAAAGATCACTGTTTTAGGGGCTGCTGAATTTAGCGTAAAGGTGAATAAAGGGAGATATGATAAAGTTGGAAGTATAAAATGATTTGTGGGTACGGAGCAGCTTTGAAAAGCAACAACAACAACTACCCTAGAATCTGGGATGATCTGTCAACTCTGAATGGTGGGAGATCCAGGAGAGACAAAAATGCTTCTTCATAGAGCACTTACTTAAATTGTGGAATTTGTTGTAATAATGGTCACAAAACAAATACTACTTCTAAAAAAGAGACTGAACAAATTTATGGAGGATGGGGCTATTAGTGGCTACTTGTCACAATTACTATATACGGTTGTTTTTGTTGTGTGCCTTCAAATCTTTCCAACTTATAGTGACCCTAACGTGAGTGTTTTCTTGGCAAAATTTGCTCAGATGGGGGTTTGCCATTGCTAAGAAGAAAAAACAGCTGGACATGTCACCACTAATTCCTCTTTTCTCTAACAACATGGAAATTATTCTATTTAAAAGGTGGATTTTGTAGGATTTTTTGTTTGTAGTAAATTCTGACCTCCACAACAACAAAAGTGAGTTGTAATGGTGTAAGTCCAGCTTGTTGTTGTTGTTGTTGTTGTGTGCCTTCAAGTCATTTCCATCTTATGGTGTTTCTAAGGGGACCCTATCTACCATGGAGTTTTCTGGGGCTGAGAGTGTGTGGCTTACCCAAGCTCACCCAGTGTGTTTCCATGGTGTAGCAGGGCATCAAACCCCAATCTGCAAACCTGTAGCCCAGTCCTCAAACCACTATGCCACATTGGCTCTCTATAGCCAGCATAGCTCATCATAATTCACATTTCTAATTATAAAGCAACTGCCATTATATTCTGTGAGTATGCACATAGTACATAGCATGTTGTGAACATGCTAAAATAAATATACAAGGTAGACAACTGGGTGGCATTTTTAAAAAGTGACTATCTTACACAGATCAACTATATTGAATCTAATCAGGAGTATATCAAATATACAACATTTTCAGTCATAATTTCATTTATTTTTTTTTTAGTGTTTTCTTGCTGAGGGCTTAAGATAAATGGAAAGAATTGACTGAACTATGATACACAGAGATTCCCTTGTGATGTTGCAAACTATCTCTCTGAGGTCCATTTTTACTTTTAATGTAAACATATTTCTGGCAGTCTGCCCCAGGTCTTCTGAAGCAGTTAATCTCAGCTCAAATTAATTTTGAGAATGTGAACAATGCATCCAAGACCATCTAAGGCTTGGCTTTGGCCCCTGTGAACTGAATAGCTATAAATGCAGAAGCAGTTGAGCATGCAGAAGTATTTCAAAGACTCTCAAAAAACAAAAATGGATAGTGCTGTGGCACAGCAAGTATTTGTCAAGTATTTGAAGTAATCATCAACATGTCTTTGGTAAGAATGGTAATGGCCCAGATCAAATTTTTAAGTCTACCTCTTTCATTATGCAGTTAAAGATAAATAGACAGGCTACTCCAAAGACTGTTATTATCTATGGTGATCATATACCCTTCAAGAGATGGAAATTGGGGCATGTGTAGCCAGGCAACATGGATGGCTAAAGTTATTAATAAGAACACTTAAACCAGGAGAGACTGCAACAATTTCCTTTTGTCCAAACCTACTGGAAAGAGCAGGTTTCTGCCAGCCTCTCACCTCCTTCCCCACTCTTGAGTTACTTGAATGCTTTGTAGCAACTGAAGTAAGCTGAGGATGAAGGCATAAAGTGGAAGGAGAAAAAAGAAACAGGAACAGTTTGTAAGAAGATAAAAAAGTGGGACAGCAGAGGATTATACTTTCCCAATCAGGACAGTGGGAGGCTATGTGGTTATTTATGAAGGTGGTTTGGGGTTTATCAGACTGGGTTTATCACGCTTCGACTTCTCTATGTTGCCAACATCTAGATTTGAACTGGGAACCTCACAGCCAGTAGCTTGACTACTGAAACCTGCTCAGTACCTGTGCAGAATAGACACAGAAATATTTGATGAACGACTATATTATGATTCTAAAGTAATACAAGATAAGCTCATTTTTGAGGGGTGGTATAAACACCAGATCAAGTCTGATCTTGGAAGCTAGGCAGGGCCAGCCCTGATTAGTATTTGGATGGGAGACCACCAATGAATACCAGGTGCTGTAGGCTATATTTCAGAGGACGGAACTGGCAAAACCACTTTTGAGTATTCCTTACCTAAGAAAACTCTATGAAAACCATGTGGTCTCTGTAGGTCGGCAATTGATTTGTAGGCACATACACACACATAACCAGAACAGGTTTTTAGTTAGTCATTGACAGCAATCACAAATTAAATATCTGTTTAGTATTTTGGTGTGCAACACAAGCCAGCGCCTCACAACCATATGATTTTTTTAAAAAAATAATAATTTAAAAATAATTATTTTAATAGGTTTTGAATAGTTAAAAGAAGAAGCTACTTTTATTAAAATTGTAACAACTACTGTATAACAGTAATAAAATACTAAGGCTTAGTGATGTAGCTAATTATTTTAAAAAAGTAACTTTTGAGCTGTACATAAGAATGGTAACCTCCCCCTCTTAAATATTTTAAAACTATGAAGGAATTGGCAGCTGAAAAATGATGGCTGAAAGCCTGTTGGGTATTTACATCTTTGTAAGTCTGCAGACAGTTACTAAATGTCAATTTCTAGTAAGGGGCTGCTGTTATGTTACTACATAGAAGAGTCAGCAAAGTGACCGATGCACAAGGGGACTGATGCACAACAGGACCATTGTGCATCAGGGCAACAGACAGAGAGTGCCTATGTACTTCTGTACAGACCCATGTGCATTGGGACACTGCTGATGTCCTGTTACGCATCTTCACAAATCACTAACAAGGTTTCTTAACATCTCTGCTAAGTACCGAAGCTAAGTATACATAAAGTTGCATAACATAGGCCTTTTTCACACAGGAGGAATGTATCTCCATCCCAAAAGAAAAAAAAAGTGGAGCCAATTCAGAAATGCACGCAATTATATACCACCTCATCACACGCAAAGACAAAATAGCATCTATCCAATGGCGTAAGCAGCGCCAATACAAATGAATTCATCACAGTACATACCGATTGGCATTTTATTGCGAATTTACGTGATTGCACCTGTGCATGGAGAACAG
Source organism: Urosaurus nigricauda (assembly GCA_034509955.1). Classification (NCBI taxonomy): domain Eukaryota; kingdom Metazoa; phylum Chordata; class Lepidosauria; order Squamata; family Phrynosomatidae; genus Urosaurus; species Urosaurus nigricauda. Next base: position 348,509,252 of record JAOEGL010000001.1, on the reverse strand, counting down.
GATCATGCCTGGAAGATTTTGCAATACCGGTCCCAAAGATGACCCCCCCCCCCCCAAGTTAGATATGGGCAGAATTGAGGAAGGGGTAGGAGACAAGCTGAGCCTACTCTAATTCCTCCAAAAAGAGCTTTTTTTCTTCTGAGCAGCCAGGGAATAGGAAGGAAAATTGCAGGAGGGGAAATTGCAGCAAAGGACCTTTGGAAATGTATTCTGTTTCGACCATTTCTTGATAGAGCATGCAATGGATCTTTTGTGTTGCTGTTGTGTGCCTTCAAGTCATTTCAGACTTATTTCAGACCCTATTGTGGGGTTTTCTGGGCAAGGTTGCTTCAGAGGGGTTTGCCTTCACTTTCCCCCCTCCGGTCTTTTTTCTCCCAAAAAGGGGGGAGCAGCCAGGGATCAAGGAAAATGGGATGAAAGGATCCTGGGAATTGAAGTGTGCTTATAATGAAGGCAATTCTATGGTGATCTAGAAATACATTCCATATCAGGCAAAACTGAATTGACTGCAAATTTGGAGTGGAACAGGCTTTATAAATTAGATATTTCTCCGAATTTATCTATCTCTGGGATGACTCACGATTGCATTTGGATTGCTTTCCGATTGCTTTTGGTGTTGTTTGATATTCTTTTGCGAAATTGCGTGAAATACCATGATTGACCCTGGATTGACTCTGGGATAACCTTCCAATTTCCCCTGTGTGAAAAAATCCATAGACTATGATAGTGGATTCAGATCAATATTTTTAAGCAGTTGTATTAAAGAGAGTATACCCTCCAAGTCTCTTTTCTTTGTGTGTCCTGTCTTTTTCCTGAGGGTAGGAAACTGTCATATTAATGATTTGTAAGGCTGAAAACAGATGGTCTTAAAGGGGCGGTGTCACACCACTCCAATGTGTGCTGGATCAGGGCTGTGGAAACCACATGATGCGGCCCTGATCTGACCTTTTCCCAGTGCATAAAGGAGTGGCAGAAAGCTGCTCTTTTTGTGCCTAGGAAAGGGCACCTTTTCCACTGCTGCTGCAGGTTTGTAGCACTCCTGTGGTGTGCGGTGTATAAACCCCATGTTGCCAGAGTGCAGCAATGCTGTCTGCTGTCTAGGTGGGCGGGCAATGTGACGCTGGCTTGGGGGCAGCATCGGAGTATGCATCATCTAAATGCCATGCCCCCAAGCTGCCCCCAAGCTGGCGTATTATGCCCATCTGTTTTGCCCCTAAGTCACGCTGGGAATCTTTTTTGGCTGAAAGGTAGGATATAAATATTCCCAATAAATAAATAAATATTACCAGTTGAGTAAAATTCTTCAGTCAACGTTGCCAAGGCTTTGAATCCCTGTGGCAAGCAGGGTCAGCCAAAGGCCAGAATCCAATGGTATACATCTGCTTCTTCCAGAATTAGAGTGTGCATGGGGGTTGTCACTGTGTAGGACTTCAGCTGAAGAAGGAGGAAAAGAAAATCCCAGTTACATTGCTATAAAGCACACCACTGGCACTTGTCATTTTGCAGCCTGAGGCAGAAGACAAGACAGCAGAATTTCTCAGTTTAAGTATGTGCCGTATGAAGAAATACTTTTATCTGCCTGAGGCAGAGGACAAGATGGCAGAATTTCTCAGTTTAACTATGCGCTGTATGAAGGAGGACTTTTGTCTCCCTGAGTCTCCCTCCTAATGTTCAGCATCAGTGGATGACCCTGAGTCCTCAGCACCAAACTGTTTGAAAGGGAAATTGTATAATGACAGAGGCAGAAAAATGTTTCCTTAGCCACTTTCTCCACACTTTCCTGAATTTATGTTATTTCTTCCTTTGTGTCTGTACAGTATGTGCCTTTGAGTCACCTGTTGAAGTTGACTTTTTGAGACCCCATGAATTGCATAAGGTTTTGTTACAAAAGGAAAACTCATGGTACTTTTGCCAGTTCCTTCCTCTGAAATATAGCCTAAAGCACCTGATATTCATTGACAGTACCCCATCCAAGTACTAACCAGGGTTGCTTAGCTTCCAAGATCAGATGGGAGCTGGTGCCTTACTGCTATATTATAAGCTGCTTTAGGAGACAAGCAAGATAGAAATCAAATCAATCAGTCAATATACCTTTGTAGGTCAGAAATAATAACAACTTTGAAACATGAATAGGCTTAGTCCTTTTATTCTGCCTCTTAAAGCAGATATTTTTCTTTCAGAATACAAGGTAAGGACTCTCACTGAAAATGTTTTTCAACTAGCTGAACCCATTAAAATCACTTATGGCCAATTTGCAGATATACCCTATACCACTTGAGATTTAAATGGTTTGCCACTTCATTCATAGCTGAATGTGTGAATTGCTTCCATTGAAAAGTTTTGTGTTTGTGGAGATGGAACTGTTTGATCTTTATTGGCTGCAAACCATCACTTGATGTTGTGTTCATTGAATGATGTAGTTGCCTCTGTGAAATCTCTAAACAGAAGTTCTTGTTCAGAGCTATATATTCTTGGACCTTGATGAAGGATAAAATGAATTTCTTTGAAGACAAAATAATGATGTAAAGAACCTGTGGCTTTCACAGTGAGTTTGCTGAGCTTAGTTTTAATTTTTAATAGAAATTTTATATGGATGTAGAAAAGCTATAGGCAAAATCAGCTCTGACAATTCCTTGCCAAAGAATATCCTGTGAAATTGATGGGCTCATCATAAATAGACAGGTGACTTGAGGGCACATACACACACAGTAGAGGGAGGAAAGGGCCATAGCTCAGTGTTTTTAAAAAAAGGTAATTAATTAATTAAAATATTGTATTACTTTAAAATATTTTTGATTGTCCATCTGGTCAGTGAATGCTCAAGGTATCCCTTTTTGAGAGAAAGGCAGGATATATGAATAAATAAATAAAATAAACTACTGTAACTTTAAAAAAAACCCTGAATACATTGTGAAAAGCTAAATAACATTATCTACAATTAAACCTGGACTTAATAAAAGCCAAGAGCAACACTTTTCAAAACTCAGCACACAGAGTTGGCTTCCACAGCCATCCAAGTGAGGTAATCTAAAAACTCCCAAGGAGGGAGTACCTACACAATAGGAACAACTATACAAAAGGCCTTGACTCAACCCTTGTCTCTCAGAGGGGAAATGGTGCATTAAAAAACCAAATTGAAGGGGTTGGGTCTTGTTTTTCCATGTAGGCTTAGACAAAAGTGAACTGATGAAGCTCTCTTAGCTTGAGTGTTCTACTCTTTAACAACTCATAGAATCATATGGTCCCATTTCAATCCTAGACATCAGCCCTAGGCATCGTGAGGTAGTAGGGCTCAGAAAGATTTCCTGTCTGGAATCCCAGAGAGCTGCCCTTAAATATCTCACAGATGAAAACCAGGACACATGTGGCCAATCAACATCAAAATGAACAAAGAAGGGTGACTAAGATGGTGAAGGGTCTGGAAACCATGCCCTATGAGGAACGCCTTAGGGAACTGGGGATGTTTAGCTTGGAGAAGAGAAGGTTAAGAGGTGATATGATAGCCCTGTTTAAATATTTGAAGGGATGTCATATTGAGGAGGGAGCAAGTTTGTTTTCTGCTGCTCCAGAGACTAGAACACAGAACAATGGATGCAAACTGCAGGAAAAGAGATTCCACCTCAACATTAGGAGGAACTTCCTGACAGTAAGGGCTATTCGACAGTGGAACACACTTCCCCGGAGTGTGGTGGAGTCTCCTTCCTTAGGGGTCTTTAAGCAGAGGCTGGATGGCCATCTGTCAGGGATGCTTTGATTTGGAGTTCCTGCATGGCAGGGGGTTGGACTGGATGGCCCTTGTGGTCTCTTCCAACTCTATGATTCTATGATTCTATGTCATATTGAGGAGGGAGCAAGCTTGTTTTCTGCTGCTGCAGAGACTAGAACGCGGAACAATGGATGCAAACTGCAGGAAAAAAGATTCCACCTCAACATTAGGAGGAACTTCCTGACAGTAAGGGTTGTTCGACAGTGGAACACACTCCCTCGGAGTGTAGTGGAGTCTCCTTCCTTAGAGGTCTTTAAGCAGAGGCTGGATGGTCATCTTTCAGTGATGCTTTGATTGGGAGTTCCTGCATGGCAGGGAGTTGGACTGGATGGCCCTTGTGGTCTCTTCCAACTCTATGATTCTATGAGTTATTAAAGAGTAGAACACTCAAGCTAAGAGAGCTTCATCAGTTCGCTTTTGTCTAAGCCTACAAGGAAAAACAAGACCCAACCCCTTCCTCTCCTCTCTCTCTTACTGAGTTAATTCAATGCAAACTAGAGTCATAGAATTGGGACCCTCATAGACCATCAGGTCCAACATCCTACACAATGCAGGATCTCCTGCTAAAGCATCTGCAGAAGGTATCTGTACAGCCTCTTTTTCAAAGAAATCCAGAGAAGAAGGCCCCACCACCCCCTCTCTAGGCAATTGATTCCATCCCTGAACCACTTTTACTGTCAAGAAGTTTCCTCTAATATTCAATTGAAAGCAGCAGAGAACAAGCATGCACCCTCCTTTTTGTGGCAGCCCTTGAGGTATTTAAAGAGTGCAATCATATCACCCCTCAGTCTTCTCTTTACCAATCTGAACATGCTCAGAGCTTTCAACCTCTCCTCATATGTTCTGTTTTTCATAATTTTTCTTATACTATTCCTAGGTTACACATTATGGGTGATTTTTCCTTCCTTCCATTCTATACATACTCTTTTTTTTTCTTTTCACTTCCTCTTGCGTTTGCTGTACCACTACACTAGCGTTTCAGATGCTTCGCATTTTTCTTTTTCCATGGGATTATTTGTATTGCGCTTTTTGTAACTTCTTCTTTTAGAATTCCCATCCTTTTTGGGTGTCTTTTTCCTTTAGCATGTCTAGCCATGGAATTCCAACCAGTAATTCTCTGAAATTGTTAAAATAAGATTTCCTGAAATCCAAGCTCTGTGTTTGACTATAGTCTTCTTTGCCATGTCCCACACTTGCGAATTCTTGCATTACTTGGTCACTTCCCCCTAAATTACCAATTACTTTGATTCCAGTGATCAACTCATCCCTATTGTTTAGAATCACATCCAGGATTACTTCTTGAAATAAACTGTTAATTGCAAGGCACATCAGGAATTTGTAGCAGAATTAGTCTCCCAGTAACTACTGCTACTAACCACTAACTACCAATGCTTGCATCTTTGAGATTTCTGAGATTTGTTTTTCAAAAGCATTGACCACCACCTCTTCTTAGTTTGATGGCCTGTTGTAAACACCTACCACAATGTTGCATCTCTCTCTCTCTCTCTTTTTTAACCAAAAAATCCTCCACTAGTCCTCTCTGACTACTCTCATGGATTTTTGTACAGCTGAATTTGTCTTGACCTATAGCACTATCCCCTCCTTTTCTGCCACATATATTCTTTTTTTAATATTGTTTTTCACTTATTAATTTATTGCAACTTTTCTCTGGATCCCACTCCTCCCTCGGTTTCTCCTCTAGAATCCTTTTTCAACACATTGCTTCTTGCTTTTCCCCATATTCCTGGGAACTTTCTTCTTAAGCAGCTCTTCCATTCCCATGAAGTGTAGCAGTATCAGCCCAATTGCTCCAGGTTGGCTCAGCATTACCCCCAGGGTAGGCAGGGTCCTGCACTCCCTGACAGCTTCAATTGCCATGCTGTTGGCATGGGCCATATTGGTGAAGTTTCTTGTGGCAAGGCTGGGACCAAGACTGCTCTTGCTTCCTCCTCCTTTGCCACTGCCACTACCTCAGTTGCTGTTGCCTGCTGTCACTGCCACTCTCTGTTGCCCTTCTCTGACATCAGTCATAGCCTGCGCCAACAATACCCTTTTCAATATTTCAGGGTAGTTGGTCATTTGTGTTGCAACACTTTTTTGTACATCCAAGGCACTCCTCACCCCTTACTACGGATCCTTCTGCCTCCAGCTCTGTAGTTATTTTTCTCCTCACCCTCTCTTATCTATAGAGTTACATTGTTTCTCAGTTTTCCTCATATTTCTTAAAATTTTCTTCCAAGGCAATATTTCCCCATGAAGTTTGGCATCATTGACCCAATTGCTCCAGGCCTGCCCTAGCATCACCTTCTGGGCTAGGCAGTGACCTACACTCCAAGATGGTTGCCATTGAAGCACTGTATCTGCACTGTCCTTGTTATATCTGGAGAGGTGGTTTCTTTGTGGAGATGAAGAGAGTCAGGGGGTGATGGGAAAGATAGATGAAAAGCTGTTGGTCTTGTCTCTTGATTCTGGAAATTAATCACCAACCTCCTGTTCCTGCTGCTGTTACCATCAAAGGTGTGCTCATCCAGCCCTGAATACACACACACACTCTCTCCCTCCCTCCCTCTGTGCTCCTCGCTACCATATCACTGCCATGAGAACTACTTCTTCCCCCACTGAAAACTCATGCTTCAACACAAGGCCAAGGATCTCTGGACCAGTCTCTTGAATGGAAGACACAAAACAGCATCAGCCAGCTGTGTTTGATGAGATTCACTCTGAAAAGTCAGGGAGGATCCTGGTTGAGCAAGGGCTAATTTCCTCAAGTCGTGGTCACCTTCCTTGATATCTCTCATGGGCAGGAATCTACTCAGCCATGGCCATTTGAGGATATAAAACAGTTTTTATGGGAGGGAAGCACACATATCAAAAATAGTTTCATGGGAGGGGAGCAGACATGTTAGGCCCACACACTGCTATATTCAAATCTTGGACTTATCTGTGATTTGTGGGTAAAAAAGATCTCATTTTCCCCTGACGGTTGGCAATGCCACACTGTACCCCTAAGGTTTAAACTACTTTTGTGCTTCAAACTCACTTTGCAGCAATTGAAAGGGGGAAAGGGGGAAGAGGAGAAAGAAACGGAGACACTTGAATTCATCTGAAAAGTGGAATGACAGAAGATTAATTGGGATTGTCCTTGCCAAATTAGGACAGTTACTCTGAAAGGTATGATATTGGCAATACTGAGAGACATCGACCAATGATCCAAGTCAGTGTTACACAGCTACCTATATGTCTATCACATAAAATACCATTTAACAAAATATGAATGGAATTCTTTGCTTCATTCAAACTAGATTGTGTGTTTTGTGCAAGTCATTTGCCTTTAAGTTGTTTCCAACTTATGGTGACCCTATGGCAAACAGGGTTCACTAGGCAGGTTTCTTCAGAGGGGGTTTACCATTGCCATTCTCTGAGGCTGAGAAACTGTGACTTGGCCAAGGTCACCCTGATTAGATCTATTCAATCAGTTCTTGAATGGTGAGTTAACAGGTAAATCTGATTGTTTCAATGACTCTGCTCTAGTCAAGACAAATAATAGGATTTAGGCTTATGATAGGCAAAGGAGCAATGCAGATTATGTCAATGAGCATGGTATATATTGTTAAGAGTTTCCTATGGGATTTCTGTGAGCAGGGGGCTGTTCTGAGATAAAACATGACCAGAACCTCAGACTTGACAAAAAGAGTATTAATAGCTCAGGTATATGTTTCCATGGGAACTAAATGTTAGGCTATTTTCCTTCAGCTTTCTGAACTGCCAAAAAATGCCTGCAAGGACCTAAAAGGCAGTTATTCCCGGTTTCAGCTAAAGATGGGGAAATCTGGCTATCTGTGCCTGTTTACTGTTTGAATCAGATGTCAAATATAAAATAGAAAGCCTTTTGTGTCTTAAATGTAGCTTACAGTGTTGGCTGTCTCCCTGGAGACTGGATAAAGTTGCTACAATCTGCTGCTGACAGCCAGTGTGGTGTAGTGATCTGAGCATTGGACTACAACTCTGGACACCAGAGTTTGAATCCCTGGGTATCCTTGAAACCCACTGGGTAATCTTGGGAAAGTCACAATTTCTCATCCCCAGAGGAAGGCAAAGGGAAACCTCTTCTGAAGAAATCCGGATAGGAAAACCTTGTGATAGGCTTGTCTTAGGGTTGCCCTAAGTTGGAATTTACTGGAAGGGATGCAACAAGTTGCTTCCAAAAGAAACACATCAGGGTAAGCACAGCAGCAACCCTAAAACTTTTAGCCGCTCAGAAAAGTGGGATGCACATAACCAAAGTGTCCACCATTTAAAATACATTCCAACTTCAGCAGAGATTTGCTCACCTTTTGCATTCCTCCATAATTCTATCAGTATTATAAATGTATTGCCACCTTGTTGTGCATAATCAACTAAGAGTACCAGACAGGTTCTCACCCTCACTACTAGGAAACTCTTAGTCTCACTTTTGCTGTATTTCTCTGAATGCCATCTACATTTTCACCCCATCCTTCTGACTGTAGCCCAAAGCTTATTCATTCCAATTAGAGTAAACTCACTGAATCAGTTACTGAATGGTAAGTCAACACATTCATAGTTGACCCATGATAAGTCTCCCATTTTGGGAGAAAGGTGGAATATAAATGCAATGAATAAATAAATAAATAAATAAGCAAGCAAGCAAGCAAGCAAGCAAGCAAATCTACTCTACTTGCAATTATCAGTAGGGTTCAGGCATTTGCCTTTTCTTCCTGCTTCTTCTTCCTACATTTTCCCATGCTTAAAGATTCACATTTCTTTATGCAGTTTTCCTGGAGAGTCATATTTCCTCCATTGACTAAAGTAGGTTTAGGTGAATTTTTCAATCCTCTACATTTTTTAGCCACCCAAAATTTTAAAAATTCATGCATCATTTCGCACATATGAAACCATAGTGCAAGACTAGCAAACGTGTGTGTTTCTGAGATGTACTTTTTCCTCTCCTCGTAACAAGGACAAAATGGCTAATTTCAACAAAAATCTCAAAAGGACAGAATGCTTTTCCATTCCTTGAGACCCCCAGCAGTGTCTATCAATTTCGTCATTTACTATTGCAGATTCCTTTGAACCCACTTGAATTGACTTGCAGATTCTCTTTCAATCACCTTGGTTCCATGAAATTCACATTCCATGAGATTCACATCGAAATCCTTTCTGATAGAAAATCACAGAATAGGGGAGAAGGAAATTAGATGTTTGAATCTATCTTGGGGGCCTGCACTATTGGAAGTAGCAGAATCTTTAACAGAAGGAAGAGAAGGCTGCCCTTCTTTATTCCTCCCCCCTTCTCTGCACCACCCCATACTCCTTAAAGGGTTGGCTGCCTCTTGGCTGTGATTGCAGGGCAGCTTGAAGCAGCTGGCAAGTGATTATTAGCATAACAAAGAACTGCATTACAGCATTGTTCCATACACTTGTGAGCCTTCAAAATATCTTGATTCTGATGTGTATTTTACACACAGTTGAATTCCATTTCGAGCTGGGCATGTTATAGGGTGCTTTTGGACATCTATGAGAGAACAATTACCCCTTTGCCAGAAGTTTGCATAGATATTCTCTTTGGCTAATACTTGGAGATGACTGTCAGATTCCTCTCCTGTGTCTTCCCACCTTTACAACTGGAGGAGGCCTATGTATCTGAACAGATTCTTTCCCCATGCTCCAACTTTCAAGATTTCTTAACAATGCATTTCAAAAAGGAAGAATTGGGTGCTAGGGTTGAAACCCTAAACAAACACACTCTGCTTTGGTATATAGAGAGGTCTTGTAGTTCCTTTGAGATTAACTAAAAGAAAGACCTATGAAAGCTCATGCAGCCAATTTCTTTCAGTTATTCTCAAAGATGCTACAAGATCTTTCTACATACTGATTCTAAAGACTAACACAGCTATATCTTTGAATTCTAACACTCTGCTTTGGAACCCCTGTCTTTTATATAAGTGTAACTGTAAATGTGTGTCTCCCACATTTTGGGATCAGAGCAGGTTTCATGCTTTAATGTGGTTTATGGGACTTGCCTTGGGTCTAATTTTCTTCGAGTTCCACATTGGGAGAAAGATGGGAAATAAAGAATTAAGCCATATTTTTAGAATGAACTTGGAACAGTTCTGCCCTCCATCTTTCTAAGCATTAATGTCTGTTCAAATAAGTCATGCCTTCTCATGATGTGGCCAAAGTACAACAGCCTCAGTTTTGTCATCTTGGCTTCTAGGGGGAGATCTGGTTTCATCTGTTCAAGGTCACATTTATTCGTCTTTTTGGCTGTCCTCAGCACTCTTCTCTAGCACTCCATCTTAAATGAGCTGATTCTTTTCTTATCTGTTTTTTTCACTGTTCAGATCTCACATCCATACATGGTGATGGGAATACTATGTACTGGATGATTCTGACTTTAGTGCTCTGCTGTATGTCTTTACTCTTTAGGATCTTATCTAGTTCTTTCATAGCTGCCCATCCCATTCCTAGTCTTCTTATTTCTTGGCTGCAGTTGCCATTCTGATAGATGTTTGATCCTAGGTATGGGAACTCTTTAATTGTTCCAATTTCTTTATTGTCTAGGTTGAACATATGTGATTCTTCTGTGGCCATTATTTTTGTTTTCTTTATGTTCAGTATTAAGCTTGCCTTTGCACTTTAATCTTTGCCCTTTTTTAGTAATTGTTCCAAGTCTGTGCTGTTTTCCACTAGTAATATGGTATCGTCTACAAGCAATCTACCTACTAACAAAAAGACTGGCATCCTATATGTAAATTTTTGGTCATGGTGGATGCAATGGTGATGGATGAATTCAGCATCTCCACCCACTGGCATTCCCTTCCTGAACCATATGCCTTTTTTCTCCTTGGGCATCCTTCTGCAGCCATTTAGTGCCAAAAGAGGATGGTGGTGGGGAGTCCAAGGAAGAACCAGGTAGCCACTTGGATTCATTTCTGCAACTGCCCCGGGGGGTGGGGGTGGAGGAGGCATCCCTGTGACTTCCTAGAGGGTTCTCTAGAGGTCCAGGAGGTTGATTATCTTCTTCCTATATCTGGCTACAGGAACAGAGCCAGCTGGCTATCTAAACTCTCCCTGTCCTCCCACTACAGTGAGTGACCAGGTGAGGGGAAGGTACCGAACCAGCAAACAGGTAGGTTTAGTGGGTGGGGAGGAGGTACAAGAGATAATTACATCTGGCAGAACTGAAATATCCACCAATGTAATGCAGGATCTTGGCCATGTTTTTCATGTCCTCCATAAGGTTTTAAGGGAGTGAATTATCATGTTATAAATTTTAGAGGGAACAAGTTATTGTGATAACCTTAGTCATCACTTTGAAAACATCCCCACAATCAAGGAGAGTTGAAAGCCTTGTTGAAATGTATTATCAACCCATTGTGGAGAACTGTGGAGATACTGGAAGAACATGTGGATAACTTCCAAAATTTTGTTACTGGTGTGTACTATCAAGTCATTTCTGACTTATGGTAAGCCTAAAGTGAAACTATCCCAGGGTTTTCTTGGCAAATTTTGTTTGAGGAGGTTTGCCTTTGCCTTCTTCTGAGACTGTGACATGCCCAAGGTCATTCAATGGGTTGCCATGGCTGAGTGAAGATCTGAACCTGGATCTCCAGAGTTGTAGTCCAGCACTCAACCACTACACCATGCTGGCTCACAAAATTTAGGATCCTGAGATCATAAGCATTTCACAGAAACATAGCTGGTTGTCTTATACCAAAGGGATTTTGTAGCAACTTTCAGACTAACTGAGTGAAAGAAGCTGTAGCCTAAGCTTTTGCAGACTTGGTCTGCTTCCTCAGATGCATGGCATCTGTCCACGAAAGCTTATGCTATGACTTCTTTTATTCAGTCTCAAATGTGCAACAATATCTTTTTGCATACTGATATTCCAGATTAACATTTATATGTCTCTGAATTCCAACTTATACCAAGTCAGACTATTGATCTATGTAGCCCAGTATTGACAATTCACAATAATAGCAACTTTCCAGGTCTAGGGCAGGATTCCCCCCTCCCCTAATCTTGCCTGACAATTTGTGGTATTTCTTGGTAATCTCCCATCAAAGTAACTAACCAGGCCTCATCTGTTAATTAGATGAGACTGGGTATGTTCAGGGTAAAACAGTGGCAACTTGTTCACAAAAAGAATACACAGAAGTTTTCCTGACCTGTTTTGTCTAGGACATTGTCTGCAGATTCTTATAACTGCTACATGAGAAATAATGTATGAAAGGCGGGGAGTTCCCTTTAATATTTTCCTATTAAGATGGCAGCATCATCATCGCCAGTGCTAGAAAGAGATTCAAATGTACTGAAAAAAAGATTTGTGTCTAAAGGGAACTGCTTTATTTAGAGTCAATCCAAATTCAAGTAGTAGCATCTGGCAGGAATGGCTTCATGACAGGGGTGAGGAAACCTTGGAGGGCCACCCCGTTAAATTCTTTTTTGGGGGGGGGGGTAGGGTTTTGTTTTGTTTTGTTTTTTTGCTCCCAACACCCCATGGACATTTATGCCTCTGCCTAAGACCCTTTTAGATACCAAAGACATCCCTCCCCAAGGACGTGACCTGGAAAAAAAAGTCCAAACATTTTTGGACTGCTGGAAGACATCGAACATGGCCCTGCTCTACAGGGTTTCATGCAGGTTTCACTCAGGTGGTATTCCCTGATGTTTTTGCCTCCAACTACTAACCAGGTTCGGCATTGCTTATTTTATGAAAAGAAGTGAGATCTTCTACTGGGTCAGCACATCCGGTACCTTCAAAACTTGTACTGCTATAATCAAGCACTTCCCCCTCAAAGTGTTCCCAGTAAAAAAAGACTCCAGAAATGACATAAATACTACATTATTACTGCTATCTGTGGCAAATGATTTGTTTTTCTCATCTTCCCCAGCTCTTTGGAGGTCTGGACATTCAGGCAGTGTTAGAACATGCACAGCATTTGAATTTCCTAGGGGTATTCTCTATTCAGAAAGTTTCTGAGCACAGGCACTGTTGCTGTATGGACAGATTGGCCACTGGCAGTTCAAGACAGTTTCAGGAAAGTGGAAAGGCAGACCTGGGGCTTTGCTTCTGCCCACAAATGACATATGGCTACCAAGAGATTTTGTTGTTGTGTGCCTTCAAATAGTTTCCAACTTATGGCAGCCCTAAAGAAAACGTCATGGAGTTTCTCGTGGCAAGATTTGTTCTGAACAGTTGGCCATTGCCTTCCCCTGAGACTGAAAGCATGTGACTTAGCCAAGTTCCCAAGTAGCCATTAGTTCCCAACTCATGACTGAGTTGGGAACTGAAACCTGGTCTCCAGAGTTGTAGTTCAAGACTCAAACCACTACACCACATTGGCTCTCTTGCCACAAGATTAGCCCTGAGGAAATATGGCCCTCAGAAGAAGAAGAAAAAAAACCAACCGTACCTACTTTGTTTCAAAAGCTGCAAGAGAAAGCTAGGCAAAAACTAACAAAATGAACTTCAACAGGGGGAAATGTAAGGTACTTCACTTAGGCAGAAAAAATGAAATGCATAGATATGGGATGGGAGACATCTGGATTAACAAGACTGCATGTGAAAGGGATCTAGGAGTCCTCATAGACCACAAGTTGAACAGTATGATGCGGCAGCTAAAAAGGCCAATGAGATTCTAGGCTGCATCAATAGAAGTATAGTGTCTAGATCAAGGGAAGTCATAGCACAACTTTATTCTGCTTTGGTAAGGCCTCACCTGGAATACTGTATTCAGTTCTTGGCACCACCGTTCAAAAAGGATGTTGACAAGCTAGAGTGTGTCCAGAGGAGGGTGACAAAACTGATGAAGGGTCTGGAAACCATATCTTATAAGAAGAGACTTAAGGAACTGGGTATATTTAACCTGGAGAAGATATGGTTAAGAGTTGATATGATAGCTCTCTTTAAGTGTTTGAAGGGGTGTCATATTGAGGATAGAGCAAGCTCCAGAGAATAGGAAGAAAACAATGGATGGAACCTACAGGAAAAGAGATTCCATCTCAACATTAGGAGGAACTTCCTGACAGTAAGAGTTGTTCAACAGTGGAACAAACTCCCTTAGAGTGTGGTAGAGTCTCCTTCTTTGGAGGTTTTGAAACAGAGGCTGGAGGGCCATTTGACAGGGGTGCTTTGATTGTGGATTCCTGCATGGCAATGGGTTGGACTGGATGGCCCTTGTGGTCTCACCCAGCTTTAAGATTCTAACTCAAACAGGGAATGTGACATGTGTAGGGTGAGCATCAGAGACTGACATTGTAGGGCTGAAGCTGCCATCACAAAAGGGACGTCACTGCTGACACTCTCACTGGATCTCTTTTATTTTCTTGCTCTTCACTCTTCTCTTCAAGCATGTAGATAGTGGTAAAAGGAATGGTGAAGGAACAGAAATCACACTATTTGCCTGTGTGCTTTTTCTTCCTAGGGAGTGGTACCAAATGAGCAAAGCAGAAGGGAATGGGCAAGTGAAAATCTACTGAGGACATCAAATCTCAGCCCTCTTCTTCCCTTTCCATTGTTAAACGACATAGGAGATTATCACACCCTAAATCCTTTCCAGGATACAAGCAGGTTGTAACCATCAGTGACAGAATTTATTGCACTGTGCCCAGGCAGTAGGCAGCCCTTATCCAGTTCGGGCTTCTCCTGAACTTTTCAAGAATGAGATTTTCCCACACTTGATGAGCTGCAGGAGAGGCCTGGGTTAGATACAGGCTGCCTACTGCCCGCTCAGGCACAGGACAGTACAATAAGTTCTGTCAGTAACAGGTACAACCCATCTATATTCCGATGGGGATTTGGCGTGTGATAATCTCCATAGTGTTATTTACTGTTATTGATATATTTTTTGCCAAGTAGATAGTTTTTAAAGGCACAGGAGCTCTGCTTTGAAAGAGGATTACAAATCCCACTAAGGAACCATAGCTATGTTAATGGTGGTTCCCCCTTTCACAAATAGCTGTTCTGTACAGAGTTACTACCTACAGCACTTTCACACTGTGCAATTATAGCAGTGTATGATTCCACTTTGACTGCCAAAACTATATGTTATTAGATCCTTGGGTTTATAGCCTGATCAGGTACTAGAGCTAGTGTAGTCTAGTGGTCTGAATGTTGGGCAAGAACTCTGGAAACCAGAGTTCAAGTCCCTGCTCAGATATAGGAACCCACTTGATGACCTTGAGCAAGTCAATTCTCTCTCAGCCTCAGACGAAGGCAAGGCAAACCCCTTCTGAATGAATCTTGTTTACAAAATCCCACAGAAGTTTTGCCTTAGGGCTGCCATAAGTTGAAAATGACTCAAAGGAACACAAAAACAAAGGAGGCACTAATGCTCTCTGGCTGGGAATTTTAAACTCCTCTCCCTAAACTGTAAATCCCACAGCATAAGAGGGAACCAAGACAGTTTAAGTGAATAATAATGCTATAATTGTTTAGTGTGAAAGGGCCATGAGAAACAGGAGAGAGACAAGCCTGAGACAAGTATGGACAAGGCCAGAAAAGAGTTTGGGGAAGTTAGTTTTTGAATTCAACTCACCAAATCCCCAGTCTGCATGGTTCATGCTAGCTGGAAAATTCTAGGCGGGCCCGAACAGACAGGCCAAAATAAAGCTGCTTTGGGTCAGTTTGGAGGTATGCTGTTTAAATGATGCATGCATCCTAAGAGACCAGAAGCTACGCCAAAGCCGCGTTCCAGTCCTAAGGACCAGAGGGCAGCTTTGGTGCAGCTTCTGGTCTCTTAAGATGCACGCAACATTTAAATAGCATATCTTCAATTTGACCCAAAGCAGCTTTATTTTGGCCTGTTTGTTCGGGCCCTGTATTCCCTAAAGGCCACTTTTCTAACCTCCTGGCTGGAACCTACCATTAGGGGGTAAGGTGTTCACAGATGCTGCAGAGAATGCTGCTCTATTGCCAGTGTTCAACCAAAGTGCAAGTCTGACCACTTTTTGGACATTGACTGGGAGAAGGGCAAGGGCACCATCCCCTCTCTCACCTCAGCAGAAAAAGCACCAGCTTTGGATATAGAGCTTAGTGCATGAGGGAAATCTATGAGATCTGCCTATGGAAAATGCTAAGTAATGGAAATCTAGGTTATCCTCTGTCAAGGCAGCTGCTGAGGGAAATTACACCTACCAGGATTTAGAGATGCTGCAGGAAATGAAGTGAGAGACGCAGAGCGATCAATGGCGCAGCTTCTTGAAGCTGATCCTCCCCTGGGTCCAATGCTTGTCAGATAGGTTTGCTGCACACAGATGCCTCCTGCTTTCAGAATGAAGGATTTAGAACTTAAACCCTCACCGGAGACTTTCTCTCCTGCCCCAGATCAAGAGTCCCTGACAGGGCAAGGAAAAAAAGAGTAAATCCCAGATTAAGCGACAAGTCCTGTCAACTACTGCTTGTAGGATGTGCTTGTGGCACCAGTCAGGTTGGGAAGGGGGAAGCAGGAGTATGTGTGAGCTTAATCTCCCATTCATATAACATATTGTTATTGAATTCAGCTTCACTTTTCCAAAATGTTCTCAATATAAGGGCAAAATAGAAATGTGATTGCATTAATTGCACAAATGGGAGGTGAGGAGCAGGGGGGGGGGCAATGATACTTCCAGAACAATATTAATTTAATATCCTCTGTTTTACTTTTGGTGTACTTTTAAAATATTTGTAAGCCAGTTATGAGAGGGTTTTTTTTTTTTTTGGAAAAAAAATTCCTGTGTTTTAATAGCAGAGAATGGCCTGAATTCTATTGTTTAGTCCCAAATCAAATGGACCCATTGAATCAATTGCCATGCAAATCTGCACATATGGGAAAGGTATTCATAGGGATAGGTGCTAAAGTACTCTCCCAAGCCCCAAATAGTCTGATGAGGACTGAATCTCAGAGCTAGCTGAGGTTAGAAATGGCCTGAGATCAGATTGTGGAAAAATTAATTCTTAGAATTATGAGACATATTGGCTGGACTACATTCTGGCCCCAAGATTTTGAATAGAGGCTGAGCCTCTGAGAGTAGAAATAGAAACATGATGGGATAAAAGGAAAAAAGGAGCAGAATAGAGTATTTTAGAAAGGGGAACAGCTATGGGGTGAACCCTGAGCAGTAGCTCTCTAGGCCTCAGTATTTTGTTGTGGGACCTACTTCTGTTAAATTGAAATGAAAACTGTAGTGCTAAAACAAGGAAACTATTTTATAGTGCATATTTTCAGTATATAATTTGTGCCCAGAGGCCAGCTGCTTCAGGATAGTGACATATAAGTGCATTTCTCTAGTCAACAATCTTGCTACCTCATTTGGCACTAGCTGTAGATTCTGAGTCAAGGGCAGCCCCACACAGAGCACATATTTATTGTTTCTCTGCAAATACCTGGTTTTTGACACTTTCTTGTTGTTGTTAACTGCCCTCGAGTTGTCCCTGACTCATGGTGACTCTATGGATGGGACATCTCCAAGCCCCCTGACCTCCACTGCTCTGCTTAAATCTTGTAGATTTATGCCCATGATCTATGCCCTAAATCTATCCATCTGGCCTGGGGTCTCCCTCTCTTTCTACTGCCCTCCATCGTATTGTCTTTTCTAATGAGTCATGCCTTTTCATGATGTGGCTTCCAGGGAAATTTCTGGCTTTATCTGCTCAAGAACCCACTTGTTTGTCTTTTTGGTTGTCCACAGTATCCCCAGCACTCTTCTACAGTACCACATCGCAAATGAATGGATTTTCTTTTATCCACTTTCTTCACTGTCCACCTATCACATCCATACATGGCAATGGGGAATACTATGGCTTGGATAATTCTAACTTTAGTGTTTAGTGTTCAGCTGTGTATCTTTACACTTTAAGATCTTGTCTAGTTCTTTCATCACTGCCCTTCTCATTCCTAGTCTTCTTGTGATTGCTTGACTGCAGTCTCCATTCTGACCAATGCTTGATCCAAGGCATGGGAACGCTTTAAATACTTCAATTTCTTCATTACCTAGGTTGAATTTGTGTAGTTCCTCTGTGGTGATTATTTTTGTTTTCTTTATGCTCAGCATTAAGCCAGTCTTTGCACTTTCTTCTTTGGCAATCCTCAGCAAATGTTCCAGATCTGAGATGTTGTCTGCTAGTAGTATGATGTCAGCCACATATCTTAGGACCTTATCAGATGGGAGGAATTTCTCTTTATTGTGAATGGAGCCAATTGGAGCCAATTCGAATTCATGTGAATTCGCTAATTTAGTGAATTTATGTGAATTCCTATTGCATTCGGAATGCGTTCAGAATGACTTCCCATTACCTGAAAATGACTGCCTATTGCCCAAAATTGCGTAAGATGCTTTAATTCGCAATAACATGAAACCCCATGATTGCATTTGGATTGCCATTAGATTATACTTCCAATTTCCAACATCTGATAAGGTCCTTAGATTGTTAATGGTCTTTCCTCTTATCTTCACCCCTCCTTCTTCTGAGTCTAAACTTGCTCTTCTTATGATAGTCTCAGTGTACAAGCGGAACTGACACTAATGTACCCATAACAATTTCTCTTCTGTTTGACCAACCTCCTCACCCAGTGTTGGTACTTTGCCCAGTCTTTGTTACGTGCTCTGCCCCACCCATCCTAGTTCACCTCATATCTTGCCTCTCTCTCTCTGTCCCTCCCCCCCCCCCCCCAATCCTCTCAGAATCTGCAAAACCTGGGCCTGACAGGTGGTCTTGAGGAAGGAATTCCTAAACAATGAAAGGGTAGCCAGGAGCCGGCAGCCATTCTTCGGGGACAATAATGACTTGAGCCATTGAATAGATTTTTAAAAAAATCCAGCAACACCCCAAGTCTCAGATGACAGATGGCAAAAGGATGCTTGTTTGATGGAATTTGTGAAAGCTGCACTGAAACTAGACTGGACAAGAAAGTGGAGAAATACACCATAATGAACACTTCCGTACCTGCCCCCGGGGAGGGATGACCTGACCTAATAGCTCTTTTCTAACTCTAATCTCTGTGATCTTGCAGTTAATCATCACCTGTGAAATCCTTGCTCTGAGGGAATGAGATAATTTCTCTTGTGGCCAAAACATTTGTTTAAACCTTTGTTTTATAAGAGGAGCTTAACATTCAACAACAAAGGGAAAGCCTGGGCGTTTCTCAGCAAAGCTGAGTCCCTGAAGTTAAATTTTCCAGTCTTTTTTTTCCCCCTTCTAACTTTTTGAAGGACCTTGAATTGACACTGGGATAGCTGCTTCTTTCTCCCTTGATCTTGGGGATGCTCTTACACAGGCAAGGTTGTTGAATGAAATATACTGCAATTGTGTTTCATTACAGCTTGGAAGAGAGCCAGGTCATCTTCTACCATTAGAAGAATTCAGTTTACAACTGTTTTTAACTACAAGGAGCAAACACAAGGTGACTTTTTCAATGATCTGGCGCATTGCTGATGTAAACGCCCAGAGCTACTTTACACATAAGTGGAAAAAAATAGACAAGATCTTAAAGTGAAAAGATATCAGGTTGAATACCAAAGTTAGGATCATCCAAGCCATCATATTTCCCATCACCATGTATGAATGTGAAAGCTGGGAAGTGAAGAAAGTGGATAGGAAGATGTAGTGCTGGAGAAGAGTGCTAAGGATACTATGTATGGCTAAAAAGGCAGACAAATGGTTCCAAGAACAAATAAATCTTGAACTCTCCTTGGAAGCCAAGGCGACTAAATCGAGGTTGTCAGACATCATGAGAGGAGATGGACGTGCAACATGCATTTCATAACAAATGTGTAAGCATATACAGAAGTGGCCACATCATGAGAAGGCATGACTCACTAGAAAAGACAATAATGCTAGGCAAGGTGGAGGGCAGTAGGAAGAGAGGAAGGCCACATACCAGATGTCCTGCAGGCTCAGGATATGACACTGAGTCTTCAGGACCTAAGCAGGGCAGTTAAGGACAGGAAACTTGGAGGTACTTTATTGAGACAGTCACCATGAGTCGAGGCCAACTTCAGGACAGTTAGCAGCAACAAGGTGTAGCAGTTTGGGTTTTGGACTAGGACTCTAGAGACCAGGGCTCAAATCCCTGCTCAGCCATGGAAACCCACTGGGTGATTTTGGGAATGTCACACCCTCTCAGTTTCAGAGGAAGGCAAGGGCAAGGTTCAAAACACAGGAGATCAGCAAATCCAGGTGGAGCAACTGGAGCAGGATTTGAATTCAGTATTTTGAACACAACTCTTGGGTCCAGCTTACTTGCGGGAATGCCTCTCACCATATAATCTGCCCCACACACTCAGATCCTCTGGGAAGAACCTATTGTAGCTACAGAATACCAGGTTGGGTGCAGTCTCCCAGAGGACCTTTTCATCAGCCGCTCTGAAAGCATGGAATGACCTGCTGGAGGAGATCCGTCATATTACCACTCTTGATGCCTTCAAGAAGGCTGTCAAGACGGATCTCTTTCAGTAGGCATTCCCAGACTGACCTCCCATTAAAGGATTGCCCCATCTGCCCCCAGCGGTCCGACTCCGCTTGCTTTTAAACTGTTTTAATGTATTTCAATTATTTTAATCTTTAATTGAGTGTTTTATTATGTAATAGGGGGAGGGTTGGGGGATTATGTTATGCTATGATGTTTGTATTATGTATGTATTTTTTATTTCTTACTATAACCCACCTCAATCCATAGGGAGAGATGGGATGTTAATAAATATCACCACCACCACCACCACCACCATCACCATCATCATCTCTTTGTTAGAACAATTTACTGTTAACTACTCATACGAATTACACTGTTACCAAAATATTGTTGTAGAGTTTTTCTCCCTCAGTTGGCAAGTCTTAGTTTTTGTGTGTTTTATTAATCTAGGGTAAATATAAAATAATATATATGTCTGAAGGTTTAGCTGTCTCTTGTCCAGAAATGCCACACCTTGTAATTAGAGAGGCTATTTGTCTGTAACATTGGAATGTATAGGGTGTGGGCCTTCTCACTTTTACAAGCTTTGGGATTTATGAAAGAGCCTGAGTCCTGCTGAAGCTATAGAGCTGATGAGGCCTTTATTTAAACAGTAACACAACTCAGAGAGAGAGCCAGTGTGGTTGAGTTGTTGGAACATTGAAGTATGACTCTAGAGACCTGGATTTTACTTCCTACTCAGCCATGAAAATCCACTGGGTGACCTTGGGCAACTCACACTATGTCAGAGGAAGGCAAAAGCAAACCTGCTTTAAATAAATCTTGCCACAAAAACCCCATGATAGAGTTACCTCAGGGTTTCCATAGGTTAGAAATAACTTGAAGGTAAACAGCAACAACAACTTTGAGCCTGCCCTAAACACCCTAAAGGCACCAGATCCTTTCTGATCTTCGAATTTAAGGAGGTCAGCTCTAGTTAGTACATGGATGGAAGAGCACAAGTAAATACCAGTGCTGTAGGGTTTATTTTAGAGGGTGGAACTGGCAAACTCACCCCTGAGTATTCCTTGCCTAAGAAAATCCTATGAAATTAATGGGATCACCATAAGTTGACAGATGACTTGAATGCATGCACGCACACACGCACACACACACACACACACTACAAGTTAGAAGCTCCAGGACCAGCAGCTCTCTGGGAAAATGTGATGACAAGCATCTTCTTGTTGGAAAACAGAGTGAACTACAAAAGCATTGTACTGTACTTAAGTTAACTTCCTCCTTTCCTCCCAGTTCTTGTAGCACCAGGGCTCACTCTTGGTTCTGCTCTGCATCCACTTTCTGGCTAGAAACAATTATGTTAGATTAATTATGTCACATTGAGGAGGGAGCAAGCTTGTTTTCTGCTGCTCCAGAGAACAGGACTCAGAACAATGGATGCAAACTGCAGGAAAAAAGATTCCACCTCAACATTAGGAAGAACTTCCTGACAGTAAGGGCTGTTCGACAGTGGAACACACTCCCTTAGGAGGGTGGTGGAGTCTCCTTCCTTGGAGGTTTTTAAGCAGAGGCTGGATGGCCATCTGTCGGAGATGCTTTGATTGGGAGTTCCTGCACGGCAGGGGGTTGGACTGGATGGCCCTTGTGGTCTCCTCCAACTCTAAATTTCTATGATTCTATGATATGAAGTGTTCCTTAATCTTTGTGAAAATGAATAATTTCCACATTTCACCTTGCTCTGGGATCAGCTCCTTTCACTAAAATTTCTGCCTTCATTTCCAAACAGAAAAAAATATGTTCTCTCTCTGTGCATTTGAATGATAAGCTGTGAGCAACTGTGGTTACTACTTAATGCATAATGCTTAATGACATCACCAGGGCTATCTCTAGGTCTCATGTTTTGGCCTGGAATCCTTAGGGCCTGGTCACTCCTGAACTGGCAAGCCTATATCAGAGGTCACCATTAACAGACATTTGCCAAGGTCTAGTGGGCCCAGAATAACTCAGCACCAATCCTGCTACACCCTAGCCCTTATTGAGGTTCTCCTACCTGTTGTAGCTGCTCACTATTCTTGCCAAGCACTCATTTTCTCCAGCTGTGATTTCATAGTCCGTTATTTTGACATCCTGCTCATTCTGTTAGCTAGCCAAAATTCAGAGCATCTCCTGACAGCTTACATGGTGAGTAGTTTCTGAAGACTGGAGCTGAGTATTGGCTTTGATCCCATCTATGCAGGGATAGGCAATTACATCTAGGTTTGCCATATTCCAAATGTTCCTCAAATTTGGAGGAGGGGAGCATTCTAGGGAATTGCAAGGCGGTTCTAGGGGGAGGGGGACTTACTGAATATAAAATTACCAGGAAAAGATTTTTTTATACAGTTGGCCCGCCATATCCACGGATTCTTTATTCACAGAATTAAGCATCTATGGCTTGAAATACTGCTCCCTCACAATATTAAATTCAAGCACAAGAATGTAAGTATACAATACAAGCCAAACAGGATTTCATTAAACACATTGGTTAATGGGAAAAATATATACAAATAAGGACCTAGAAATTACATTTTAAAGATATTATAGGGGTCATTCCTACTGGCAGTTTGAATCGCCTTCTGATTTGTGTTTGCTCTGTTTTGGAAAGCGATTCAAAAAGGTCCCTGGTTCCCACTATGAAAGCAGCTTTTTTTCTTTCCCCAATGGATGCAGTTCTTTTTTGGCTCAGTTGTAATTCCCACTAGCTGTACCGGTTCCAAAGGCATGCCAATCATCTGTGCCTCATCAGTGATGTAAGCGGAAGCCCATAAGTGGCAGCCTGGGCAACCCGGCTTGGGCATTTTGTTTTTTTTTTGGGGGGGGGGGAAGATTTCTTCAAAAGAGGTTTGCTCTTCTCTCATTCTCTGAGGCTGAGAGAGTGTGATAGGAGAGAGCAGCCAGGCGCCACTTCCCACACCTGCCCCCCTCTGTCTTTTCCCTTTTCCTCTGCCGCCCCCTCCAAGGTGGATGAGGCACTGTGATGTGGAGGGTATGCTAACCCCCAAATGGAGGACCCTTGCCTTGCCAAAGCGAGGACTGGAGTGCAGAGGATGGGGCAGGAGCAAGGCAAGGCTGGGGCTGGAGCACGGAGAACAGTGATGGAGCATGGTGGACAGGGCAGGAGTGTGGATGACAGGGCAGGAGCACAGAGGATGGGGCAAGGGCAAGGCAAAGCTGGGGCTGGAGTGTGGAGGATGGGGCAAGAGCAAGGCAAGGACGGGCAAGGGGGCCCTGAGGATGGGGAAGAGAGCAAGGGGGGGGGACATTTTTTCTTTTTAAAAAAATAAAAGTAATCAAAAATTGATTGAATGGTTTAGCAGTTTCCTTTGCAAGTAGTTTCTTTGCCAATCTATCAATTTTTGATTTATATATATATATATATATATATATATATATATACGGAAGTGGTTTCAAATGGGAACAAGGGTCATTTGCCCTGAATCCTGCTTCAGAGCAAACTGCAGTGGGAATGACCCATAGACTCAGAGGCTGCCTAGATCTCAAAAGCGCTGCAAGATCCCTTTGCATACAGAGTGTACATAGAACTCTTCTCAGCACCGTATTTCAAATGAGTTGGTTTTATTCCTGTCAGCTTTTCTCACTGTCCAGCTTTCACAACCATACATAGAAACCAAAAATATTATCGCCTGGATGATCCTGATTTTGGTATTTAGTGATACGTCTTTACACTTGAAGATCTTTCTTATATTTGTTCCTTCGCTGCTGCCTTTTCAAGTCTGTCTTTCTCTGATTTCTTGTCTACAGTTTCCATTTTAGTTAATGACTGCAACAAGTTATAAAAAAACTTTAGCTATTTTAATGTCTTACGTTCCTGTTTTAAAAGTTGTACAGTTGGCCCTCCATGGATTCTTTATCCATGGAATTAAGCATCTATGGCTTGAAAATAATTTTTTTAAAAAATCCAAAAAGCAAACAGTGATTTTGCCATTTTTATGACCTGCATATAAATTAAACAGACAAGAAGTGGGTCAGCCACAGATATAGCATTCCCTATCATGAAGTTTGTCATTTTCCTCTTTTAAAGCCATATAGGTAAGTAAGACGCCAAAACACACTTTCTCCACTGAAGAAGAGCTCTGTTGTCCGGATATAATATGGTGTCCCCTGAGAGTGTTTGACTTGACATAGATCCTTGCAAATCAGGGCTTAATCCAAGTTTGAGTAATTGTTTATTGGTAGAATCTTCTACCCAAAGTTCAACTGTGGAATAGCAATAGCAATGGTAATTACATTTCTATACCGCTTATCAGTGCACTTACAAAGTGTAAGTTAATTGTCCCCAACAATCTGAATACTAATTTTAGTGACCTCGGAAGGATGCAAGCCTGAGTCGAGCTTGAGCCCTGTTGCTGATATTGAACTTGCAGTTTTATGTTTTGTGAGTGAGTGGCTGCAGTACAGGCATTTAACCACTGCGCCACCAGGGCGAGTCATAAGAGCAGTATCTGTGAGCATGTGCAGAGTGCCTTTTTCTTATCAATGTATAATTATGACCAATCTCTTCCACTTTGTGGATCAGAAATGCAGGACAATGAGACAGTGACTTCAAGATGAGCACGAGCCCCAGAATCTCTTGTTTTAGAAAACAGGCATTTCTATCTGCCCTAAATTCTTTAGAGAAAGGACTGTTGCCTCAGCGCCAGTAACACGCTGCTCATAATTGATTACTGTACATGCATTTCTTTAAATAAATAAATAAACCTCATGAAATCTGTCCGCAAGCTGGTCTGCTTCTCATAGAGCAAAGTTATGCTTTGTGTGTTCTCGTTTGCATCAAATGCAGCCAGATCCTTGTGTAATAATTCCATGGGAAAATCCAGCACTGCCTGCGTAACTGATTTGGCATGGCACTCGGTTTAATTGCTTTCAGGTTTTACTTGTGAAGGCCAAGAAACCCAAAGCCCACATTGTGCACTGTGCTGCTTGCTCTCCCTCTGCAAACAGAGTCTCTGTGGAATATATGGCTGCAGAACTCAGTGCTGTGCACGCTCAAATGAAGTGGGAAGCTTTTAAAATGCCCAGCAGATGTCTGACTGGTGGGCCACATGGCAAATTAATGTTTTATTAGGCCAGATTCAGTTACGAAGCTGGAGAGTTTTCACTGGAGCCAGACTTCTTTCAGGCTTGGACTCTGACCTAGCAGAGTCGAGTCAAGATCCCATTGAATACATCCAGCAAGTTGCGTTTTCTCAGCTTTGGTTTCATATTTGTAAGCAGGGCCAACCATAATGTTCAACAAAATGAGGCAACAACGTCAAGTGGCAAATGTGTGTATGGCGGGAGGAACAGCAGCAGTAACCATCTAGCCATTGGCTACTGTTGCTGGATAAAGCTATATGCACCATGTGGCCTATACTGTACTTTGCAAGCTAGCCTGCTGTGGAAGGGACTGTCACATATTTGGTGCTGAAGCAAAGTTCAAATATTTCTTCCAGTCATGTCTGTACAGGGAATGATTGTGTTTAATTAGGGTGTGATACCTAAAAGCTTGCTATCTCTATACTGTAGGATATATGCTCCATGTATCTGAGATCAACTATTATACAGCAGTTAAGGTGTTAAATAGTGGCCCTAAGCTATGAATCATAGAATCATAAAATAACAGAGTTGGAAGAGACCACAAGGGCCATCCAGTCCAACCTCCCTGCCATGCAGGAACTCACAATCAAAGCATCTCCGACAGATGCCCATCTAGCTTCTGTTTAAAGACCTCCAAGAAAGGAGACTCCACCACACTCCAAGGGAGCATGTTCCACTGTCGACAGGTCTTATTATCAAGACGTTCCTCCTAATGTTGAGGTGGAATCTCTTTTCCTGTAGCTTGCACCCATTATTCCATGTTCTAGTATCTGGAGCAGCACTGAGCAATGATGAACCTCACTGAATGAGCTTACAGCAGTTACTGTTCTTCATTCTAACCTGCCTCACAAGGTTAGCGAAAGCAATAGCACTCACATTTCTAGACTGCTTTATAGTGAATTCAGCACTTTCTAAGTGGTTTACAATCTGTAAGTCAATTGCCTCCAACAAGCTGGGTACTCATTTTACCCACCTACGAAAGGATGGAAGGCTGAGTCAGCCTTGGAGCCCTATGAGATCGAACTCACAATGTTTTGGCTGCAGTACCAACATTTAACCACTGTACCACCAGGGATCTCCTGGTGATAAAGAGTTGATCTCTGTGCAGGTCTCATGCATCCTGGGCTACTCCTTTAACCAGTGTCAAGATAAATAGTTGTGGTGTGCCTTCAAGTCATTTCTGACTGATGGCGACACTTAGTTGAATCTACCATGGATTTTCACAGCAAGATTTGTTCAGGGGCAGGGTTGCCATTGCTTTTGTCTGAAGCAGAGAGAGTGTGACCTGCCCAAGGTAACTCTCTGGGTTTCCATGACCAAGCAGGGATTTGAACTCTGGACTCCAGAGCCATAGGCCTGATTCCCACTAACTTTTAAACTGGATCCCAAAACAGTTTGAACCAGTACAAATGACCCTGGTTCCCATTTAAAGCAATTTGGAGAGGGCGGCCAAGTGCTAGACCCTTTTAACCCATGTCTTTTTGATGCTGATGTTTTCCGCATCTTTTTAGATAAATCAATTCTGTGTGATGCAGACTGGAATTGATTTAAATTTGCCTTTTGGGTGGCTGAAGCGGGTCCATTTTGAACCGATTTATTTGTGAATGTGAACCACAAGTGGGTTATTTTACAGGGGAAAAATGCGATCGGGTCAAATGTAGTGGGAACCATGCCCTGCTGTCAAATCAATCCATCAATTCGAATCATAAACAGCTTTTTTTTGTAAGTGGGAATTAGGCCTAGTCCAACACTCAAACCACTATACAGTGCTGGTTCTCCATATTATCCTACACCAGCCAAATTATTTTGGCACCTGAGGCAGAAAACCTCACAGGCAAAAAATACAAGAAATTAATAGTTAACAATCTGCTCCTTTTTCATGAAAAAAATTCAGTTCCCACTGTTTCATGGTAGGGCTGGTTCTGACCCTAAGTTCCCTATAGAAGGGTCAGTATTTAAAAAAAATATGTATGGATGTCATGGGAATTATTCATACCATAAACCTGTTATTAAAGTGTGTCTTTTGTCTCTGCACTTTGGTGCATCTCATTTAAGATTGCTTTCAATTAATTTCACAATCAAGTGAACCAAACTGTGTTGACGATTTTGAAATGTAGTTGACATTTTAAAGAGACAATAGTTAATCTGCCGTCCACCAGACACTTATTTACTTTGCCAAAAGTATTCAAAAAGAAATAAACCTGTTATTTATTATATTCTGTCTCTATCCTAACAAGCTCTTGGATACAATCCAAAACAACTCAAGGGAAGGGCTGTGGCTCAGTGGTGGAGTACATGCTTTGCATGCAAAAGGTCCTGGTTCAATCCTGGTTCAATCCGCAGCAGTATTAGAGAAGGCAGGGAGAGACTTGTACCTGAAACCCTGGGTAGCCACTGGATGGAAGAACTGGGTCAGTGGTCTGACTTGATATAATCAGAGCTTGGTATTTTAGACTACAGCCTCCAGAATCTCACTGCATAGGCCACTGTTTGTCTCAGTGGTGGTTATGTTGATTGTGATTTAATTTTTTCCACAAACATACACACCAAAGAGGTGTGATGAGATGAGGCTTTTCTACATTTTCGGCTTTCTCTGTGTGTGACTTTCATTTTTTAAAGTCCCCCTGTGTGTGACCCAGTTAAGCTGGAAACAGCATCTCCAGGAAACTACATCCTAGTTAATGGGACACTCAGCATCTGGAGTCTAGCAGACATCTGCCAACTGCATATTCAAGGCCTGGCAATGCAGGTAGTGGTAATGCCAGGGTGGTGGTCCAGCCACAATGCCTCCATTTACCCACTCTCTGATGTCCTAAGGCTGCCAACGGAGTAGCGCTCCACTACTGCCACATTTTAAAAACAAACAAGTTGGAGTGCTGATCAATTACAGGGATGGTTTTGTTTTGCTGACCTACTTAATTAAAAAAGCCATTTCTAAAAATGGAAATGCTGTTTGATTTAATATGAAGATGGAGCTGCGTGTTTTTTTTCCAACATCTGTGTCCAGAAAGGAAGAAAAATCCTGTTTTGACTGGCCTTCCTCCATCAGTCATTCCTGCCCCCCTTCATGTCTAAAGCACAGTAAGTTACATAAACATTCCATTTCTTTCCATAAGTTGGCTCCAGTTTCAGAACAATAGAGTCACTGTGAAGAGGAGAAAAACCACAGACACACCCCACAACTGCTGGTCACACAGCCAAGGAGAACTAAAGACACATTCTTTGAAAGTACCAAGAAGGAAATCCATGGTCTTAAGGCAAGACCTTTTAATGTTATACTTGGAAAAGTTCCTCCCCCCCCCCCCCTCTTTGGTTTTCTTCATCTTTGGCTGTCTAGTGCAGAATGCTTTGACTGAGCAAATGTGGGGAAAAGAAATGGAGGAGGAAAAAAGAAAAAGGACTCGGAGCAGAATATTATTCTTTTTTTAAAATGTGTTGATAATAGCTGTCAGTATTCGCTAACTTTTTGAATGAGGGAGTACCAGCTAATTGAAGCACCTTACAATATGGGGAAATGATTTTGAGTGGACTTAACATTGCTGAAGAAAATGGCATTAAATAACTGCTCCCCCCCTCCAGTTTTTTTCCCCACTCTGAAAACTGATTAGCTACATTTGACATTTTAATAATAGCTGTATATAAGAGAAGCAATGGAAAAGTAATTGAAAGTTATACAGGCTGGAATGCAATAGCAACTTGAATTAAAGTACTGGGGGTAGGGCTGCAAATCCAGTTAGTAATAAGTTCTAGAAAGAAATCAGGGAAAAAGATTGCCTGGTCATCTCATCATCATCATCATCATCATCATCATCATCATCATCTCTGAGGCAGAACAACAAATGGTGCTCTCTCAAGCTTAGGGCCATAGTACCCAATGCCAACCAAGGGATTTTAGCAGAAGGGGTGGAAGTTCCCTCAAGCATCTCTCCATCTATGACATCCCCTCCCCCTGTACTTTCACCTAAAATCTGCTATCTGAGGCACTGTGCTTACTCTGCCTAATGCTCTTGATTTATAATGTGCTGCCATGAGCCTCTAGATCAGTGGTTCCTAAATTTTGGTCCTGCAGATATTTTGGACTTTAGCTCCCACAATTCCTGACTGTTGATTAAGCCTGCTGGGGGTTTTGGAAGGTGAAGTTCAAGACACCTGGAAGACCAAAGTTTGGGAATCACTGCTCCAGTGATGTCCCCACCCCTGGCATCACATGTTGCAGGATGCTGCTGGGGGGAGGGGGCTGCTAAGGGTATGCTCAGCCCTCCTCCAAGCATGACCCTCCTTCACTCTGGTGCACCAGTGTCTTCATGAGTAGACCAGGGAGCTGCAGTGAAGGTAGGAGGGCTGAGGGCCGCTCTCCTTTGCTCTGGCTCCCCGGTCTCCTTTGCTGCGGTGTCCCAGTCTACTCATGAGAAGGCTGGGATGCTGGAGTGAAGTCATAAGGGTTGAGAGCAGCAAAGGCAAGAATTCCTGACAGGGTGTCACCCGTCTTCTGGGGTGTTGCTGCGTGCGGGCTGAACCCCTGCACCTTTCAATTGATGCCACTGCACTGCTAAGAAATATATATCTATCTATCCTCTTTCCATACAGTCCCAGCTCAGGAGGAACTGCCAGAGCATTGATGCTGCTGCCCAGCCCTGCATCTGCTGCCTGATTCCCTCTGTGTCCTTCATGAAAGGGCTGGCTACTAGGGTTCCCAGAACTTAGGGTCTGGCCGTGAGTCATTATCTCCAGATGAGAGAGAAGCATACAAATTATCCAGTTTTGGTGAGCTCAGCTCTGGGCAAGAGAAAAACGGTCTATATAGATCTCTAGCTCACCTAGCAGAGCAACAGCTTGTTACAGTTTGAAGGCTTATGTGATTTGTTGTGCAACTTGCAAACTCTTTCCAAGGGGGTTATGTATTTACTTAGGGGCTGTGCAGACCACCCCTAAGGGGTGCCCTGCAGCTGCCTTCAAGTGCACCAGATCGAGGCCATGGCAACCGTACACCGCAGCCCCTGCCTGGCCTTTCCAGGGTGCAAAAAGGAGCTGCAAAAAGCGGCTTCTTTTTGTGCCCTGAAAAGGGTGTGATAGTTGTGGCTTGAAGGCACTTCTTTGGTGCTGTGTCATATGGACGAAACACCAGAGCAGCACTGTGACACTGTTCACCGTGTGGAGCAGCGTGTGGCATCATGGTGCCCTGGGGCCAGAATCAAGGCATGCATCATGTAGACGTGATGCCCCAACTCTGCCCCCAGGCTGGCTTTAATGCTCGGTCTGCACAAGGCCTTAGTTAGCTTCATCCTTCCCTCTCAGTCCTTGTAGCACTACTTTCTGGCTAGAAGCTAGTAAGCTATATTAAAAATTCCATGTTCCATTTCTCTAAATATGTGAAAAGTTTGTTGTTGTTGTGTACCTTCAAGTCATTTCTGATATTCCTCGCTAAATTAAATGTTAATTTTATGTCAGTTTTCACAGTTCTACTACAAGGCACCAACAAGTTGCTCTGAAGGAAATGAAGCTGAGAGACAGATGAATGTGGATGGCAGAATGTTGGACTCAGAATGAGAACTGGATTAGAAAACTCCCTCCTTTTCACAGTCCACAGTTCTAGTGCTATAGCAACACCCTATGCATTTCTAGGACATATAGTTTAGGGAGGAGATTATCTCATGCCTCTTTTCACCCAATATGGGCACGGGCTGAGCACAGGGTTAAATGGATTTTATCACATGCCTCTGTGCCCAACTCAGCAGCATCATGTACTTGGCATACTTTTCGAAGAATGGGAAAGTATAGTTCTTCGAAAAGTATTCCAGAAGTCTGGATTGAGTACATGATGTGGCCAAGTTGGGCATGGAGGCATACAGTAAGATCCATTTTCACCCATTTAAGCCCATGCCCAGTCCTTGCCTGGATTGGGCAAAAAGAGGTGTGCAATAATCTTCTTAGATTTTTCAGCAAGTGTACTTTCCGCACTACAGACCCCAGGATTCCAAAGGATGAACCCATGGCAATTAAAGTGGAATCATAGTGCTATAATTGACTAGAGCATTACAGGGCTTGCAGCAGTGGCAATATGTGGCCCCCAGGACCATAGATTGCCCACCACTGTGATAATCCCAGGTTCTGCCTCGTACTGTCCCTTGGTTCTATCCTCATTTATACTTTTTTTTTTTTTAATCCTGAAATAAAAACAGGAATGTACCTACAGAAAGAACAGCTATCCAAAAGAATGGAATTGCTATTAAAAACACCTTTTATGGATGCAGACTAAAGCCACTATTACTGTAATGATCCACAGTTGCAGTAAGCAAGATTTAGTGATGGTTAATGCCTTTTCATTTGCTTGCCAAATTGTTTCTTTATCCATGATATCCAACTTTCCAGTCCCTGAGTCAGTGTCTGAAGCCAAAATTAGCTGGGCCTCACACAGAATGTTAAGCTGTGGGAAAGCATAGCTTGAAATGGCTGCTATTGTTTCCCGGTAACCTTATACTTAACATTTAATATCCTCAGCAATTTACAGAATACTTGGGATTGCATTTTGGCTCTTAAAGCTTCAGAAATCCTGGACTAGACTGAGTTACCTTTTTGCTGTAACACTGTAAGATCAAATACTACAAAATAATGAATGAACATGCTTCCATACATTTGCAGAATGGTCTTGCTCCTTTGCATTTTAAAGATACCTTTTAATTACGCAGTCAGAGAACAGAAATTAACTAGGTTTTTACTTGCTGCAGTGACTGCTCTGTGAAGAACTATGTTACATCTAAAGGGCCTGTGTGAACCACAAAAGTAGAAGAAAGGACTTCCACAGTTCAGGAATGACCCTATTCATAAGCAGGGTCAGCCCTCTTATTAGGCAGATTGAGGAGGGAGCCATAGATATCAGATGAAGTGGCAGTTGATGGCTTCCATGTCAAGGAAGTGACAAATCTGCCCATGTTAAGGAAGTGACAAATCTGCCCTGGGGTTTGCTCTGACCTTTATGCCCAAATTGATAAAGCCTTTTCCCCACAGAGGCTCAGCATTTTGGGAGCTTATTGTATGGTTTAATAATCAGTTTTACCTCTATCCAGCTTAAGTCTTATTTCAGGACATTTTTGCTGCTGAATACATCCCAGGCGCAGGAACACTCTTATTTTCTTAAGCCAGAAAACTCCCAGATCTGAAAAGAGTTGCAAGGAGTACTCCTGGAAGTGGGGATGCACCTGGGGTATATTCTGGTGGCAGATTCGGCAGCAAAAACCTTCTGATAAGGTCAGGATGTAGCCCAAATTAAGACTTAAGATGGACAAAGATAAAACAGATTATTAAACCAGGTGATGAGATCCCTAGATAATTCCTTTAAAGTTTACACTAAAACCCAGAGCAGATTTACCACTGTACTAACATGATCAAGTGTTGGGCAAAGGGGAGAAGAAGGTGCTGAGAAGGCCTCTCCCTAGTCACCACCTGCATCATCTCAGAAGATGGAGACAGCTTTATGAAATATAAAATGAGCAGCAACAAATCATCTAAAAACACACTGTTTGTGATCTGAATATATTTAAGAACAGTTCTTTTACTTTTGTCATTCTCATTCTCGCTGGGAAAAATCTTCCTGCCGCATTTGTATGGCTAATCACTACACCTCAATGCTTCTCTGTGTTGGCAGTGGCAGAGTTTCATAACTCAGTGAAAATGCATGTGCTTTGCATACAGAATGTACTCTTACTCTTGACATCTCTAGATAACAGAGGATCAGATTATATATAAAGACAGTTTTATGGGCTCATGGTCGTCCTCTGTACCTCACTATTCCTCTCCTATGTGATATAAATCAACCTGAAATTTCTCTTTATGACACACAAAATCTGGAAGTACTGTAGAAGCATGTTGGACCCCATAATCCATTTCAGTGCAAGCCTGACTACTCTTAGGAAGAGTGAGGCAGCTGCCTCAGGGATCAGATCCTATGGGATAGAGTGCTGTCCAATTCATGTATGCCATGTGCAATTTCTAGTTTGATACCCTCAAATGCAATGGAGGACTGTGCCCTAATGTGGCAACAACCTACCCTCCAACTGCCCCAATTTGGCAAGAAGAGTCCCACTTCAGCCTCTGTTGTCACATCTTTTCAACTGCTTTTAAAGTGTCCCAGTATTTTTCCTTCTCCTTCCAGTTCTCCTTCCAATATGGGTCATTAGTGTTAAGGAGAAATTCAATTCACTTCCCATTTTAATGTGAATCAATATGATTTTCACTGCCCAAACTGAAACATGGACATCCCTCATATATGCACCCTACAGATTTTTCAGTTCTTTAGGCAGTAATCACAAAAACAGAATCTCAGTGAAAAATAACCTAGAAAAAAATCATTCTGTTAAGGGTATTGCTTGCAAAAAATATGTATAGTAGACAGAATAGTTTTCAAAATGTGTTTATTAGGGCAAACATATATGGAAATGCATACATTTTTTAAAAATAAAAATATATTAAACTGGTGAGGAAAAGAAACCAATGAATTTAAGATTGGAAAAATAGGAAACCAAAACTTAGTTATCATCCCACTCAGGGCAAGGTTCGGATGCAGGGAACAACTAGCTAAGGACTGTAAGTGAGCTTTTCCATTATATTAACAGTTGGGATTGCAAGAGGGAAACTTTCAAATTATGATCCAAATGAAGTAATGCAAAAGTAAGAGACTGGGTTGGAAGACACCCTGAGGCAATGCCTCTGAGGTGTGAAATGTTCCATTAATTTTAATGCTAGGATGGCAGTTACTTATATTAATACTGCCTTAGTTAACTGTTTCAGGACTGCACAGATTTCAAGCTAGATGGATCTACTTTTTCGCTTAAAGCAGAATTTTAATTGCAAGGTGCAAACAACATATATAGCACAGGGAGCATCTCTGCACATGAGGAACCTGAAAATTGTTTTCAGCATTAGAACTGAAAAGATCTTGCATGAAAATGGGTTGAGGAACATGAAAGGTAGTAGTGTATTTTACAAGCAGAGTAATTAGTATGTGAATGCAGAGAGGGCAATAACCAGTCCCACATCGACCTGACACCTACAGATTCTAGAAAAATAAAGCAGGCATTAGTTTTCTTTATAAAAACATGTGAAGTAGCTATATGTACTAAATATAAAAGAATACATATTATATTGAGAGGTTCTGTGAACAGCTGCACTTTAAACATAGAGAGAGAGTATTGCAGATTACCAAATGGAGGATGGACAAACTCATATTAATTGTAGACTAACTCATGCAGGAAGAGAGATGGTGGGGCTTTCTAGATTGGCAAAAAGAAGTGTGTTCATGGCTGCATGAAACTCTAGCCTTTAGATGAGAAAAAGGGAAAGTGTGCCATGAAAATGCTTTTTTTGCGTTTTAGGGGAGAAGAAGCGCCTTTAAAAAGGTGCTGGTTTTCCCAGCTTCTTTTTTAAAAACTGCGGAACAGCGCAGCTCCATCTAAAGGCTGTGGTGCAGCTGCTAAGCATTAAGGAAAAGGCAAATTCATGTCACACTTTCCTGCCAATCTAGAAAGCCCCGGTGTGAACTAAGACCAACAAACAGGAACTAACTTGAATACACGGTATGCCTAAATTCTTGAGAGAAAGATGATGATGGTGGTGGTGATGATGATGATGATGATGATTTCTAGCCCGCCCCTCTGAACAGGCAATTGGGGCGGGGTACAACAGGATTAAAACAACAACAATTAAAATAGAGCAATCCCATCCCCACCTCCCACCCCTTAAAATAAAATTAAATCAGCAATGAGTTAAAACATATCAATATCAAACCTAAAAATTCTTGAGCTGTATGGGTGGGCTGAAATCATGGAGGAAGAAGGCTGGAAGAAGTCTAAATCTTGAATTTTGAGCTGTTAAACTTTGTCTGGGAAGGCCTGCCAGAAGAGATGCGTCTTTAAGGCTTTTTAAAAAGCCATCCATGGATGAAATGAGATGCATCTCATCTGGCAGGTCATTCCACAACTTGGGGGTGATAGATGAAAAGCTCTGGGAGGTCTGCATCAGCCTGGTCTTCATAGACTGGGGGGGGGGGGTGGTTCATAGGGGAAGAGGCGGTCCCTAAGATAGGATGGACCGAAGCCATGTAGTAGCCACTAGCATCTAATGAGTGTAGGTACACTAATAATTCTCTCTCTAAAGAACAGTCCACTCAGAGCTTTGAAAATATACTTTCTTGGACTACAGTTCCCAGTATCCATGGCTAGCACGGTCCATTTCCAAGCTCTGATTGACTATCTTAAGCTTTCTTCATTCCAGAATCCTAATTTAGGCAGGAAAAGTACTTTTGCTGCTGCTGTTATTAAGCAACTGAGATTTGGAAAGCCTTGTTGATCTATTGTTAAAGCACCCAGAAATCAAGTGCCCTCCTCCTGTCAGTGATCTCTATTGCAACAGGCAGAAGCAGAACTCCCATGAGAATTCCCCCTCATGCCAGAGATTGCTTGTGTGAGGTGTGTGTGGGGGACCACCAGCCAGACATTTCCCAATCCACAAGGGTACAGATCCTCATTCATTGCCCTGCTGCCTCCTTAAGTGGAGACTGGGTGAATTTCACGGTCCATATGTGTCCTCCAAACTAGGGGCTGTAAGTCATAAGTGGGTAACTCTAAGTTAGGAGATTATCGTATGCCCAAATAAAGTGCCCTTTCCCCGATGGGATAAGGTTGCATTATTGGTTGCTATCAGATGTTATCACACACCAAAATGCCATAGATGCTGCCAGATGACTGCAACCATAATTTAAAATTGGTGGGTAAGTGTGGCTGGGAGATAGGTTGTAGTCACCCAGTGACATCGGTGGTGTTTTAGTGTGCAATAACATCTGATAGCAAACCGTAATGCAACCTTATCCAGTCAGGGAAAAGTCACTTTATTTGGCCATGTGATAATCTCATTCTTTTGCAACTGCTCAATAGGATCCTTATGATCATTATTATGTATTATTTAATAATAATATTGTGCTCATTGTTCACTAAAACTGGCCCCTGGAAGGTTCCTGGGGGTTGAATTATCCATTTTTAATTTATTTTACATGTTTTTATATAATATGATGCAAAATGTAAACTTGGACCATTTGTATGTCCTAATGTTGTACCCATGAACATAAAAAACACAAGAGCTTGGAAAAGGATCAGCACAATGTATAATCTTCTGTACCATTTCAACCCTTGATTGTTTGTTGTTGGATGCCTTCCAGTTGTTTCCAACTTATGGCAACCCTAAGGTAAACCTATCATGGGGTTTTCCTGGCACAATTTCTTCAGATGTGGTTTGGTCACCTAAGGTCACTCTGTGGGCTTTATGGATGAGCTGGGAATTGAACCCTTGTCTCCCGAATCATTGCCCAATGCTCAAACCACTATGGCATGCTAGCTAGGTCTATATTCCAGTGTATAATAGCTCTTGGTGCTGAATATATTGCCAATCCTACTTGGTCACAGCCAATTTTTCCAACAATTTAAAGTAATTTTTGTTATCCAAATAAGAGAGTAACAGCTTGGAGTAGTTACTACAATTGATGGAAGTTTAGAAAAGTTCTTTTTTGTGCTGCAGTTCTAGAATTCCCTGGGCATCACAGCCACTGAGGAATGCTGAGAGTTGTAATACAAAAACAGTATGTTTCCCAAGCTCTATCAAGAAGTGTATTCTTGTTACCTGAATCAGTGCTAATGGGTAACTTGTTTGACCACCTTATATTTATGAATAAACTACAAAAGAAGTGTATTTTGCTACAGTGTGATAGGCTTCCCTTCTCCCTATAAAGGTGAGTTGGCTTTTTACACAAGTGTAGAAAATATTATTAAGAGGGTTGCAAAACACTCACATAGTTTGTCAAAACTGGGAATGGTAGAATTCAAGTTTTTGTAAATTAAGTTTTAATTGTTCCCAGCAGACACCCACCTGCCACTGACAGTTGCGAAAGTGATAGACACAACAAAACCTTTCGAATTGCCCACTGGGGAGGTTTCTCTTCCTGCAACTTGGTGTGAAAATACAAGGGATTTGGGGATTTTGACTTCATTTATCTAAGTGCAAACATGCTGAAATTGCATACCACTGAGCAAAACGAAAAATTTCCCCAATTGCAAAAAGGATGCTAAAACAGAAGCTGGATTTTACATGGCTAGAAAAGTGGTATCTTGACAGCCAAGCTGTACATTATTAACAATGTGTATCACATTGGCCCGATCTAGATGGGCAAAAAGAGCCGCGATAAGGGCTCTTTGAGGCACCTTTAGGGTTAGGGAGGGCACAGCATCTGCACCCTCCCTTACCCTAAAGCGTATGGATGCCACCATTTAAAAATGGTGGTGTCCATATGGACGCGCCATGATGTTGTCATGGCGCGTGCAGCGTTTAGAAACGCTGCACACACCATGACAACTTCGCGCTGCGGGAGGGCGCCAAGCTCGCCCTTCCCTCAGTGCAAAAAGGAGCTCCAAAACAGAGCTCCTTTTTTGCACTGGGTCCTTTGTGTGGCCTTTAGATGGCTGCGCCAAGGACCCAGGGGAGAAAGGGGTCACAGGGAAGCGGCAAACTATGTGAATATTTTGCTTCCCTGCGGTCTCCAGAAGCGGTGGGATGGGGCCTCGGAGGCTGCCAGTGTGGCAGCCTTGGTCCCATCTTGCCGCTTAAAGGGGCAAGTATGGACTGCCCCTTTTGGTGGTCTGGAAAGCCCCACTATGTTTTAAGTGAAATAGTGGCATTGTAGTTTGAATGTTGGACTATGAGTCTGGAGACCAGGGCTTGATTCCTAGCTCGGTCATGAAACCCACTAGTTGACTTTGGGCAAGTAACATGCTCTCATCCTCAGGGGAAAGCAATGCTGAACTTCCTCTGAACAAATCATGCCAAGAAAACCCCATGATAGATGCATAAGTTGCAAATGATTTGAAGGCACACAACCCATGCAATACACACACACAAAATTAGTGCATTATGTTGCACTTGCAATGCAAGACAGAGTGAATCCACATATGTACACATCCTGCTGTACAAAAGGGATTTGGCCAGTCCAAGGAATATGAGGCAGCAATAATGTGTAGTGATTTGTTGGTCTGAAGCTATAGCATATAAATGCCTTGAACAAGACATTTTTCTGCCTGAGGCAGATCAAACATTGTTCCCTCTCACCCAAATCAAGGTAGATAACTTGTTGTTGTCACGTACCTTCAAGTCATTTCTGACTTATGGTGATCCGTAAGGTAAACCTATCACAGGGTTTTCTGGAGCTGGGAGTGTATGACTCGCTCAAAGTCACTCTGCAGCAGTACCAGATCAAAGGGACCAATTCAGGTTGAGCCCTGGGCCAGGTAAGCATGGGCTTGGCCCATCTGCTCAGCCCTTCTGAGCATAAAATGCAAATCTAAATTGAGCAATTAGATTTTAATTTATTCAGAAATTGTAAATAGTATCTTTGTAGCACACCCTGAAATTCCATCTCATACCCTCTTGGTGTGCAGGCTGGAAACCCCTGGTGTAGAAGAAATAGTCAGCCTCTGTCCCATTTGGATTTTGTACAGAGAATGGGAGTGGGCCATTGTGTTGTTCCTGCAATTTGTCTAAGGCTGGTCTTGTCCCTTAATCTTGTTTAATAAAGTCAGAACATGTTTGTGCCAGGCTCTGTGCCTCTTATGCTTGCATCTGGTTACTGGTGTGTATTGCAGAACAAGAGGTTTGGGTGTGGAAACGTGTTCAGAGCTAGCAAAGCAGCTCTTATGCACCAAAATAACACAGAAGACTCTACACAAGGGAGGTGAGAGGGAGCCACCTCTCTTTCTTCTCACCACTGTCCTGCTCTTGTTACCTTCCCACAAAGTATGGCTTGAATAGTTCTGCTAAATGTAGATAATAAACCCCAGAACCCACTTCAAAACAAACAGCTTGAAAAGAGGGACTAGCAAAATATTTCAAAGGCAAATGTTTACCCTCAACATAAATGTCTAAAAAGCCGCAAATGACTGTAGAGGACAGTGCTCATTTCCATTACTAAGTCAAAAAGCCAGCGTTGTCCAAAGATGACTCTGGTGGTCATGTGGCCAGCACAACTGATAGAATGCTGTTACCATTTCCACTGAAGCAGTACTCATTTATTTACAGTGGTCCCCCAGCTTACGAATCCCCCGGGTTGCAAAAACCCCGGGATCCGAAAGCCGCAGGACCGCTAACATATCCCCCGGGATCCAAAGGATCCCCCGGGATACGAATAAAAAAACCCGCACGGCCCCTTTAAATTGGCCGCGCAGTCCGTTCGCGAAAGCGGTCCCCCGGGAAACGAAAGCTTCCGGGTTACGAAAGGTAATCCGGAATGGATTACCTTCATAACCCGGGGGACCACTGTACTTGCATTTGCATGCTTTTGAACTGCTAGGCTGGCAGAAGCTGGGACTAGTGACAGGAGCTCAAACCATCAAGTTGCACTTGGGCCTCAAACTGCCAACTTTATGACCTCAAAATCATGAAAACTGGTGTCTTAACCACTAAACCACTGCTTAACTTTATTCAAGTATTATAATGAACTGTATAAAAAGCATACCATGAATTGCTTGTGAGTGACTTTATTGTTCATATACTTATATGGCATTTCTATTTATTTACTTCTAGTTTGTTTAAAGCACTTTGGAATATAGTTTGTTTGTAATTAACTGTCAGATATACTCATGCTAACTTTGATGAATATCGGACATTTATAATTTACCTTTAGGCGTGGTAGAGATGGCCCAAAAGGGCCATCCCCGCAACGTGATTAGGGCTGGAGAGCGCACAACAACTGCACGCTCCCCAGCCCTAGCACATATGGACGCCGCCATTTTTACAGTGCGCCAGCCATATGTGCGTGCTGCCATGACGTCATGGTGTGCTCCCATTTACATGGCGCGGCGCATGCCTGATGGCATCGTGCTACAGGAGGCCACCTAGGACGCCCTTCTGCGGTGCTGAAAGGAGCTCCAAAACAGAGCTCCTTTTCAAAAAGCACTTTGTTCCCGCGGCAACCAGATTGCCAAGGAGGCCCCTTTCTCCCTTGCCTCCACTGGTCGGGCTGTCCTTGGGGCATGATGCCCCAAGGACAGCCCTTTCCAGGTCGCGGAGAAGGGGTGTTTTGCCCCTTTTCCACTGCCTAGAAAAGCGGTGGATTGGGGGCTCTGGGGCAGCCAGTGAGGCAGAAGTCTGGGAAGATGATGGCTGCCAGGAGGAGGATAGGCATGAAGGAAAGTTTCTCAGACCCCCTCCCTCCTAGCGAGTCAGTGGCCACTTGGTCCTGGGGTGGTGGTGGAGCTGTATCTGGCAGCAGAGTTGAGGAAAACTGTAGTGCAAGAAGGTACTGGATACCTTCTTGATCAATGGCATACAAAGAATTTCTGCTTGCATGACCCAAATGTAGGTCACTAGAGGATTCAGGCTTCCACATGCTGCAGGAAGAATAGGAGTGAGTTGGCTTGACAAGAGTGTTGATTTATTTACTTATTTGCTTAGTTCTCATGTTTATACAGTGGGCCTTTGGTATCATTCGGTTTGATTCCAGACACACACACCCCTGGTGGATACCAAAATCCATGGATGCTCAAGTACCGTTATATAAAATGGCATAGTGAAATTGTATCCCTTATATGTAATGGCAAAATGAAGGTTTTCTATTTGGAATTTATGGTTTTTAAAAATATTTTGAAGCCATGGATGGTTGGATGCATGGATAAAAGATCCTTGGATATGGAAAGCCAATTGTATCTCACTTTCCTCAAGTTAGTTTAGAATGACATCCATAACTCCTCCACCTAAGTAAGAGGGGGCTTTACCCCCACAGACCTGTGAGGTAGGTCAGGCTGAGAGAAATCAAGTAACTAGCCCAGGACATCCCACTAAATCAGCTTTCTCTAACTGGGTGAAAGAACAAACACACAATGGTTGTCTACAAAAATGCTACCCTCTCTCTGAAAGTTTCTGAGATACCAATTTCTGATACAATCTTGATTATTTTGTTTTATTCATTTGTTTCAGTTGTTAACATGAAACATCTGGTTAACTAAAGCAGATAAATGTGAAGGCTCTGTGCATATCAATTCATACCCAGACATCTAGTCATACAAGGCTGCATAGACCACACATCTCTCTTGAGTAAGACAGATTTCTATGTTCAAAGTATGAGAGAAAATTGCAATCTGTGAAGTAGTAATGTGAAAATCAGATCTCAGTCTGCAGAAAAGGTTGAGCAATATGACAAAATCTTAAACCTAAGCTCACCAAGCACCCCTTAAGGCTAATGTTGCCAGAGTGAAAACTGGAGAGGGCTCCTGTACCTTTAATGGTTGTGTAGTAGCAGATATTTCAGCAGATGTTTTGTGTGCCCGGTTGCAAGACAAGTAACACCTTTGGTGTTACCAGAGCAACAAGTCATGCAACCAGGTAACAAGCAACACCTGCTAAAATCCTCTCTGCTACATAGCTATTAAAGATACAAGAGCCCTCTCCAGTTTTCACTTTGACAGCCCTAATTCAGGGCCAGCGTGGAGCCTTAACTGAGAGTTGACCATCCTTGCATTATATCTACAAAGTAACTTTGCTCATTCTTGGCATAAAACGTTTTTTGTCATAAAACGTCAAACATTCCTGTAAAAATGCCTCTCAAAATGTTCCTTAAAATGTTCTAAAACTGACTAGGAAAAGATAGTGACAGCACCAACAAAGTAACTTTCTTAATATTGCACTAGTTACAAAAAGTAACCTTGTTATGTCTTCCCTGCAGATCCAGATACCTGTGATGTTCTTTGTAATTAATTACCTCCAAACTTCCTTATAGCTCGCCATGCTACTTGTAATGAGTTTTCTTCAAGCAAAAGAGGATGGAAATCAGGCAAGTGATGCTTTACCTTATTAGCAGCCACATCCTCAAGCCTAGGAGCACTTGTTTTCCTTTTCCATCTCTTGGTTTTACATTGCCAGGCACATATGTATCCTGCTTTCCTTGTCTTGTCGTGCGTAAAACGATGTTGTGCTATGACTATGATAGCTTATTCTGGCAAGGACTGGAATAGTAAATAGACAGGTTTTTTTTTTATTTTTGATGCCACAGTTCATTAAGAATGAAGTCAAGAGCTTTTTCTCTACTAAGCTTGGCCCATTCAGACATTTAACTAACAATGCTATCTGATCTTA
The DNA here is from genome assembly GCA_034509955.1 of Urosaurus nigricauda. NCBI lineage: Eukaryota > Metazoa > Chordata > Lepidosauria > Squamata > Phrynosomatidae > Urosaurus > Urosaurus nigricauda. The sequence goes on along the minus strand of JAOEGL010000001.1, from coordinate 348,466,778 downwards.
GATTACATTTGTGTTGCTCTGAATGGTGGCCCTGCCCATTCTTCATTTAATTCTTATTCTGTAAACAATATGTGTTGTCAGAGGCATTCAATATGCTGCTGCCACCCCTTCCCCTGCCTTTCTAGTACAGTAAATGTGTTTTGTGTGCTAAATGTTAAGGCCTTTTATAGGCCTCTCTGCCAGCCATCAGAGCAAGGTGAGGGGAATCAAAGCATATGATAAGAAGTGGAGCTTACTTTTGCCAGCCTTGGGTGTTACTTATAATTGGCTGCTTTCCAGACTGGCTCTATATCATTTAGTAACACTTCCTAAATGTTACCTTCCTTTTTCTCTTCTCTTGTAAGCTACTTGTCAAGCCCAGGCTCAAGACGTTTGCTACCTGAGGTGAATAAGACACCTCCCTCCATTCTATGTGCAGAAGCCAGCCAGGGACTGTTGGCTGAATCTCATTTTGGCACTGTTGATGGAATATTATTCTGCATCATCCTTCGAATCATGGAATCATAGAGTTGCAAAAGACAACAAGGGCCATCCAGTCCAACCTCCTTGCCAGGCAGGAACTCCCAATCAAAGTAACCCCGACAGATGGCCATCCAGCCTCTGTTTTAAAACATCCAGAGAAGGAGACTTCACCACAGTCCAAGGGAGTGTGCTCCACTGTCGATCAGCTCTTACTGTCAGGAAGTTCCTCCTAATGTTTAGGTAGAATCTCTTTTCTTGTAGCTTGCGTCCATTGTTTTGTGTCCTATTCTCTGCAGCAGCAGAAAACAAGTTTGCTCCCTCCTCAATATGACATCCCTTCAAATATTTAAACAGGGCTATCATATCACCTCTTAACCTTCTCTTCTCCAGGCTAATCACACACAGCTCCCTAAATTGCTGGGTATGTGTAGCCTGGAGAAGAGAAGGTTAAGAGGTGACATGATAGCTCTGCTTAAGTATTTGAGGAGGTGTCACATTGAAGATGTCATCAGGTTAGATAAGGGGCTAAAAGATAGGTTGCCTGGAAGACACAACTCTGTTCTCTGAGAACAGAAGGCCACTGGTGGATCGGTCATCATGGGAGGGAGGTAGTGAATACACTATTAGTTTTATTGCTCCTCCTCCTGCGTTTGCTCTAAATTGTGCAGAAGCCATGGCAGATCTTTGTTAGGGCTAGACATCTGTACAACCTGGAGTAGGTGCAGGTGAATTCACCACCTTTGTGGTCATGGATTCACCAGCCACACCTCAAAACAACCAGGGGAATGGCCATGGCCACATAGCCCGAAAGCTCGACAAAAATCTATGGATGCCGCCCATGAAAGCTTTTGACTCTACAGCCAGGGAATGTTGCCGCTCTCCACATTATCAAATATCTGTTGCTTGAGGCAGCTGCTTTCCTTGAATTGGTTGTTCTTAGTCTCTGGTAGCAGTTGCCTCAAGCTAGACTACCACCTTCCATAGCGTCCTTCTGGAGGCATGTAAAGATTTTTGTTTTGCTTTGTTCTGACAGGGCTTTGAAACTAACTGCACACAGGGAAAGAACTTTTAGCAATATGTTGTATTGTCTGTAAAGGTAAAGGTAGTCCCTTGACACAAATGTCTAGTTGCAACTGACTGTAAGGGGCAGTTACATCTCTGTTACTAAGCTGAAGAGCCAGCATTGTCCAAGGACTGCTCTGGTGGTCATGTGGCCAGCATGGCTGCACTGAATGCTGTTACCTTCCCACCAAAGTGATACCTATTTATCTACTTGCATTTGCATGCTTTTGAACTGCTAGTTTGGCAGAAGCTGGGACTAGTGACAGGAACTCACCCCATCATGCAGCACTTGGGCCTCAAACTGCCAACCTTCTGCTCTTCTGATTGTCAGAACTGGCGTCTTAACCACTAAGCCACCACATCCCTTTATTGTCAATACTTGCTGTTATTTATTGGGTATTCTTTTAAATTACTCTTGATTTTGTTGATAGTTTAATTATATTCATGTTTCTGTATCTTTTTATGATGCGAACTTATATTTTTACATGTTTTTACTTCATAAACTACCTTGAGTTCTTGGGCTGAGAAAAGGGCAGAATGATGATGACGACGACGACGACGATCGGTTCCCTGAAAAATGTTGAATTGGAGTTAACTCCTCATGCTTTGTGCAAGTAGGCTATTGCACTTGTGTGTGTGTGTGTGTGTGGCCCAGACAAACGGATATGGCACAACCATGTGAGTTTGAAAAGGGTTGCTATTGTTAGTGGTCTAAAACATACTGCAGCTGTGAGACCGCTTTAATTGCCCTGGCTCAATGCTGGGAAATCCAGGGAACTGTAGTTTATTGTGGCACCAAAGCTGTCTGACAGAGAAGGGTGGTGAGGGAAGGGATGGGATATTTTAACTGACATTGTTTTATCTTCTGCTGTAACCCGCCCCAATTGCTTTTTCAGAGGGGCAGGCTAGAAATAAAATTTATTATTATTATTATTATTATTGCCTCACAAAACTACAATTCTCAGAATTCCCTAGCATTGAGCCAGGACAGTTAAAGCTTTCTCAAACTGTATTGTTTCTGCAGAGTGATTTGGACCAATGTGATATTTTTAAAAACAGTTTTAAAACAAAGCAGGTTCTGTGGTGAAATTGTAACGCCTTTCCTTTCCTTTTCTAAAAAGGCTGGACATAAATAGGAAAAGTACTCAAAAGATGTTGACCACAGAGTCAGCTCCCTCCCACTTTATTCCATTAAAAATAGCACTGAAATGCCTTTTCATTTACTACTCTGGAAAAAAACAAAACAAACCTAGACTGGAAGTGGCTAGATCATAATACCTCTAGTTTCATTTTTGGGGGGTGGTGGTGGTGCTAAACCAGGCACAGGGGATTCTTGGCCTCAATGGAAGATCACGACTCCTGGAGCTGACCTAGTAAGGAATTGTACTGTCTTGCGATTATTAGTTTTATATTCTGCCCTTCCTCCAAGAAGTGCAGAGCAGTGCACACAGTTGTCCTGTAATTCTCACAACAGCCATGTAAGGTAAAATGGCCTGACAGATAGTGATTGGCCCAAGATCACTTACTGAGTTTCACAGATGAGTGGGAATGTTTAACAGGGATCTCTCCTTCCTCTAGCTCCAATGATAGGACTCATGTACCCCTCCAAATGTTGTTTGATGGCAAGACCTAGCAACCCTAGCTAGCATAGTCAATGGTGAAGAAAGCTGGGAAAATTCTGGAAGGGCAGCAATACATCCACTGTAACTACTCCATGATACTGTCTCAGAAATCCCTCATACAACATGCCAACACCCCTGTTGTTGGCATTTCAAAAATGCAAAACATAACTCAGACTTGCAAAATATAACTTAGAAACTTGGAACAGTGCTGATTAAGCTAGCTCATCATGGGGACCAGCCAGCCAGGTTTCCCCTGCAATATACCTGGGACCAGGGGCATCGGAATGAGGGTGCAGGAGGTGCATCAGATGATACCCTAAGAAGTGTGACACCATTGCTCCCCAAACATCTGCATTTTGGCAGAAACGGACTATGCCATTCACCTGTGTCCCTTTAAAATTCTGGAGCTTAGTGGAAAAGACAGTGTGAGTGGAAGTAGAAAGACCTTTTAAAAAATACAATTTTAAAATTAATTTTTTTTAAAAAAAATATTCTTTAAAAAAAATAGCATCTTACCAAATTTTCACTTTAGCCACACAAAACTATATATGTATAAATACATTTAGGCTGTACATATGATATAGTAATTTAAAGGTATTGTTTTTATGTCACAACTATTGCCATTACATTCAGTGATATGTAGGAATTGGTTTATGAGTAACATTACTACAGAAAACCTGTGGTATAGGAGGAGTGGATGGTGTGTGTGGTATCAGAGGAAATTAAAGGGGTGATGCCAACCCTATCAACACCATAGCCTGGGACCAACACCATCTTTATGTCTATTGGCTATAACTCTCTCTCTCTCTCTCTCTTTCTTTCTTTCTTTCTTTCTTTCTTTCCTGAAGCTTGCTGAGCACCACTGCTTTGAGCAGCACTGATGTCAGCTATCAGATTTTGTGAATCCTTATAGATCACACAGTTTGTTCTTGCCATATCCTATAACTGTTCCATTCTTTTTCTATTGATTCTGATGAATTTCCATTTCACTCACAGGTCAGTGTGTCCATTTCTATTATGTCTATCAGTTTAATTAGAAAATCTTTATTTCATTATTGTAATTTCAAATTCTATTGGAATTCTGTTCTGTTGCTAGGTGCTTTGGCTTCACATCAGAACTCCTATAATAGCAATATAGCAATAGCAAGCACATTTCTATAGTGCTTATCAGTGCACTTAAGCATTCCCTAAATGGTTTACAATGCGTAAGCCAATTCCCCCCATTAAGCTGGGTACTCATTTTAGCGACCTACAAAAGGATGCCAGGCAAAGTAAACCCTGGAGCCCTGTTTGCAATTGAACTCACAACCATGTGGCTGTGAATGGCTGCAGTACCAGCATTTAATTACTGTACCATCAAGGCTCCTCTGCTCCATAAAACATGAATACTGTGTATTGTGTTCAATGTCAATCTTGGACCCCAACACACAGACTTTATAGGGGAGGGTGAGAAAAGTGTGGCCCATGGGCTGGCCGCTACAACCCTCCATTGCAACCCAGGGCCTCCCCAACAAGAACTTTGTTTTCTATTAAAAAAGAAAACCTTGTGGTATTTTTGTGATTTTCAGGATTGGTAGCAGCTCCTCCCCCATCCTCTGGAATAATAATAATTAAAAAGGAATATCATGACAATAAGACTCATTGGAAAAGGAAGTGATGCTTGGTAAAGTGAAAGGCAGTAGGAAAAGAGGAAGATCACATTACAGGTGTGTAGATTCAAGGAAGCCATGGCCCTGAGTTTACAAAATCTTAACAAGGCTGTTAATATTTATTTATTTACTTATCTAATTTATATCTAATTTATAGCCTGCTTATCTCCCATATGGAAACAAAAATGGCTTACACCGCATGTTAAAACAAAATATCTAAAACACTCTGAATACATACACACACACAGAGTCAACCCTTCCCTTACACAGGGGATCCGTTTTGGATGCCACCACCCCCGTGTAAGGGGAAAACTGCATACACTCGTGCCCCATTGAAAACAATGGGGTGCGTGTGCCATTCATTTAATTGTAGTGAGACTTCAGCGTAAGCTGAAAGTTGCATAAACAAAGCCCACATATGGTGCAGGTTGACTGTATATTTAAAAGCATTAAACAACAATCAACTTTGAATGGTTAGTTTAAAACAATTTTAAAAGCATTAAAATCCATTTTAAAATGTTAGTTCTGAACAGTTAAAACTGTTACATATTAAAATCAGCATACCCTTCACACTACCCCAATTGGTTAAAAGCTGAAGGGCTGTTTAAATAAGAATATATTTGCCAACTGGCAAAAAGAGAGCAGAGATGGGCCAACCAAGTCTCTCTCAGAAGGGAATTGCATTGCCTGGCAGCAGTCACCAAAAATATTCTCTCTGGAACCCTTAGCAGTCGTGCCTGCAAGGGGCAGGGAGTGGTCTGAGAGAAAGTCTTCCCCTGAAGATCTTAAAACTCAAGTAGCCTCATATAGGGAGATATGTATCTTTCAGATAGTCTGGACCCAAGCTGTATAGGGCTTTATAGGTCATAACCAGCACTTTGTATAACAAGGTGTCTTTGAGATCTTTCATTCATAGGGTTACCATAAGTCAATGCCAACTTGATGGTAATTAACAACAACAAGAAAGAAACAGAAACCACTTAACAGTTTTGATTTCTTTAGATTTCCCCTAGTTGACTGAGACCCTTGTAATGATCTGGAGGCTAAAAGCTAATCCCCAGCCATTCCTCAATTGCCCACTCCTAATTCAAAATGTCTTATCTGGGTGGATAAATATTGCAAGAAACTAGATGAGGGGAGCATTTTAATAAAATAGAATCAATGCTTGGATAAATTGCATAGAACAAGCAGTCCTTTTCTCCTGTTTTGATAATCCCTTCTGGAAAAGCTAAGCCTTTTGATCAATCTCAGCTGCAGAAGAAGGAAACCAAACAAGCAGAATACTGTTTATTGACTTTTCCAAATAGCAGATTAACTAGATTTCTATTATTACTACTGGGAATAAATTAGCCAGTTGACCTCTTTCAGTCTTGCTGTGACGAGGGTCAAAACCTGTTGGGAAAGACAGGGAACAGATTTAACTGGTAACTTGTTCTCCGGTGTCAAGGGATTAGACAGTTGGCTAGAATGCCTTTTTTAAAAAATCCTCCATTTGAATTTATAAATGAATTTCACTGGGATCAATCAAGCAATACAACATCTGAGATTAGACTAGAATAGAATAATAACATGTATGTCCTTGCAAAAGACCACAGTTTATTAAAAAATAATTATGAGATAGTAAAGGATAAAGTTACACGAAATCTTTAAGACTTACAGCTCTCCATAACAAGAAGAACTGCAAGAACTAATGCAAGTAACAGGTTTTTATATCCCCCTCATAACTTCACAAATACAGACTGGGATTTATATATTCAAGCAATATCAGGGTATGGTCAAGATGGTAAAAATTATTATTGAGGAAGAACATACAAGTTAGCAAATGTTGCAGAACTATGCTTTTGCCCAAATCTGCTAAGAAGGCAGAATTCTGCTGCCTTCTGTACTCTTACCCCTACCTGAGTTAACTGTATCCACACTACCAAGCTTATTGTTTGGCCTTGTAAATTAGCTCTAGCCTCCTGGGCTGCAGCCAGGATGCGGGATGAAGCAGGGATTATTGCACACTAAATCCCCATCAAATTACCGGCGGCCATCAGCCTGGGTCCCAGTTGGCTCCAAGCTGTGCTTTGTCAGCACTTTTTAGAAGATGGAAAGCTTTCTGACTTCTAAAAAGTGCTGGCAGAGTGTGGCTTGAACCCGGGCTGCTGGTGCCTGGCAATTCAGCAGGGATTTAGTATGTGATAATCCCTGCCTCCATCCCATGTCCTGGCTGCAGCCTGGGAGGTTGGAGCCAATTTAAAATGCCAGGTGATAAGCTCTGTTTTTGGACATTGAATTCAGTTTGTAGCAATAGAAGTAAGCAAAAGACAAAAGGGGGAAATGTTCAAAGGAGAGAGAAACTGGGACATTTTAAAGCATCTGAAAAGTGGGATGACACAGGATTAATCATGTTTGTCCCAAATCAGGATGGTTGGAGAGTATGCACTTTCATTTTGAAACAAATACAAGAGAAATTTCTAGTGGCATTTGTCGACTAATAGATTTATTCTGTCATAAGCTTTCTTAGACCAAGTCTTACTTCATTAGATGTATGAAATATTATCATCAGCTGGCAGATTGTACATACATTCCAGACACATAAATACATACATACATATAGATATAAAGGGAGAAATGATGAAGAGCAGAGAAAAAAATTCATGAAATTTGTGAAGTACAAGATATATTTGTATGCAAAATTCAAATGTATGCAGGACACGTACAGTGACAATTCACAATAGCAGCAAATAGGAATAAACCTGTCTTGTTACCTTTTCCTGCTAATTTAACACTTGAAGTGGGAGAGTAAACACCAATAGTACTAAGATATAGAATTATTCTTTCTATACTGGAATATTCCTACTAAAACTGAAGACAAATTATTAAAAAAATAGCAAAAAGCAGCCTGGGCTTTAATTTAGAATAGCAAATTCCTGTATTAACTGAGAACAGTACTTCTGCAATTTTCTTGAAGGTAATTTGGCTTGGTTAACTAATTGGCTGAATGACATAAAGTAGTAGAGTATCTAAATACATATTTTTGTTTGTCTTAATCATTTTTTTAAAAAAAATATTTTACATTCAAAAGGAATCTCAGTAACCCACAATCTTCCAGTATAACAAGAGCAGGGAAATAAAAACACAGTAGGAGCAAAAAATATAACTACATTAGTCATATTTTTTTTTACAAAAGCTGTCTGTACATCAAATATTGAAATGTTGCTAGATCTTCTATCCATTGCATCACAGGTGGAGAAAAATTATCAATATCAATCTTATAGCAAGGAGCTCTGGTGGCACAATGGATAAATGCTTGTACTGTAGCCACTTACTCACAAACCACAGGGTTGCTAGTTCAATCCTAGCCAGGGGCTCAAGCTTGACTCAGGCTTGCATCCTTCCGAGGTCGCTAAAATGAGTACCCACATTATTGGGGGCAATTAGCTTACACTTTGTAAACCGCTTAAGGAGTGCTTAAGTGCACTGATAAGCAGTATAGAAACGGACTTGCTATTGCTAATGTACTTGCTAGCAGTCAAAAGGATGCAAAAAATCTGCTTCTCTTGTTAATTCCCAAGAAACAGGCAAATAATGCAAAAGAACATATATGTCCCTTAATATCAAGGAACTTTCCAAATCAAATTTATTTGTGTGATTACTTCTTTCCAAAATGTAGCTACTATGGGACAACTGTTAGCATACCCTACACCCTTCTAGCGGAATATCGGGTTTCATATTTTATATTTGATATCTACCATCAGACATGTTCTCAAGAGGTCACAATGACCTCTGGAACACTGGGAAGTTTCATGTATGAAGGCACACTGCCCAAGGACATGTGGAAGACCTAGATAATTCTACCATAAATGCAGAATGAGTTTGCAGAGACTTTCTGCATATCCTCTAACAATAGGGACTGAGTACATCCCATCGCAAAGTAGTTAAAGACCATACCTCCACCTCACCCCAGGCTATGTCATTCCCCCTTTCTGTCCAATTATCCAGTGGTTGTCCCAGATCCAGGCACTGTTTTGTCATTCCAAAGTTAAAGCTATCACTTGTTCTGGAGCCCTTTTGTCAATTCTGCAGAAAAAAACAACAACATCAATTTCTCTGAAGATGCCAGCCATAGCTGCTGGTAAAACATCAGAAATAAACTCTTCTAGAGCACAGCTTCATAGTCCAAAAACCTACAAAAAAACATCAAGTCTTTATTGCATTGTATGGGAACTTCAAGTAGGTGAAGGTGCAAAACAGAATGTATAAATATCTGCCACACACATAGCCAGTTTGCTACTACAGACTGAGGCTCTGTTCCTCAAACTGGAGCTGCACTCTTTGTTTAGCCCTCAGACTCTGTCTGAACCACTTTCCATGTACCATGAAACACTCTATTCAGGAATGGTAATTATCACCCCCTCTAACTCCCCATTACTAGCCAACCATCCATTCTTTCCTTTCTGATAGCCTTGTATGGTTCTTAAGGTGGCATTAGTTTTGTGCATTTGCATACATCTTTGGACATTTCTAAACAAAATCCTTTTATTCATTAAAACTTGAATCTCTCTGCAGTTAGTACTGATGCACATAGGTGGAAAGATCCACTTAAGTTACCCATCTCTCACAGGCCTCCTTTTGAGCTAATACTTTCCCCCCAAAACCAAGAAGATGCTGACCCCAAGTCCCCTCCTACCTTTTTGAGTAACACAGCTCCAAAATGTATGCATTAAGGAAGCATTCACAGTATTACATCTCCAACTGTTTGCTGACCTAGGGGCTCTACAAACCACCCCTAAGGGCTGGTGTAATGCCGCCCCCTTCCTGGCTGGCATCCTCACACTCGGCCCTGATCCGGCCTTTGGAGGCCACAAAAAACAGCTATATGGCACCCCTTTGGTGCTGCGCCATGATGCCGTTCACTGTCTGGAGTGGCGTGCAGCATCATGGCACCCTGGGGGCAGAGTCAGGGTGTGCATCATGAGAATACAGCACCCCGACTCCACCCACAGGCCGGCCTTTTGGGCTGGTCTGTATAGGGCCTAAATATCCTTTCTTGAATAGACATTGTGGTGACTAATATACATGAAAGGGAAATTTCTGCTGTATAAGACATAATTGGAGATCTATAGCCATACTAATTATAGATGTTAAAACCAATGACCATTGATTAGTTAGAATTGGACATTCAAATTCTATGTTCCACTCTTGATGTAAACCTCTCATGTCATATTTATTTATAGATAACAGAAATGTATGTATATACACTGTTGGGAAGGATACTTGGTTACTCTGAATTAATGTCTCTAATATTAAGGGAATTTTAGATGTACTGAAAGCTGCAGGGCCAAGTCTGGACTGTAACAAAATGTTTCAGTTGTAGATATTGCTGTTTAGCTGATAGAGGGAGGAGCTTATTGCTTGGTGTTTTAAATCGGCTCCAGCCATCAGCCCAGGTTTCAGCCGGGTCAAAGCCATGGTCCGCCAGCACTTTTTAGAAGTCGGGAAGCTTTCTAACTTCTAAAAAGTGCTGACAGAATGTGGCTTGGACCCACGCTGATGGTGGCTGGCAATTTGGCAGTGATTTAGTGTGCAATAATCTTTGCCTCCATCCTGTGTCCCAGTTGCAGCCCCGGACACTGGAGCCAATTTAAAATGCCAAGTGATAAACTTGGTAGTTCAAGCTGTTCTTGTAAAACTGAAAAAGACAAAATTTCATCATCTACATTAGGTATCTGATTTACAATAACAATCCAATTGACAGCACAAAAATGGTTCCTTACCAATTTTCAAATCTGAATTCCCTCATAAAGTTACTTTGGCATGAGAATATGGGTCAAATTGCAATTGATGAGACAATGTTTGCCACATAGGAGTTTATGGAATTTGGGGGTATAATGCAATGGCAATCCGAACGTAATCATGGGGTTTCACATTATTGCGCATGAGTATATCTCATGCAGTTTTGGGCAATGGGAAGTCATGCAGTTAGTCTTTGAAAATATTTGCATGGCAAAGTATTATTATTATTATTATTATTATTAACAACCTTTATTTATATAGCGCTGTAAATTTATACAGTGCTGTACATAGAATCTTATATTTAGACGGTTCCCTGCCATCAGGCTTACAGTCGAAAAGAGACAACACAAAAGGAGAAGGGAAGGGTGGTGGGAAGGGGGATGAGGTCCAGTGGTACCCAAATATGTAATAGAATTTGGGAAATATCAAAACTGCCTCTTTATTGTCTCTCCATTCAGATAACACTTTGAATATTTGGATGCAGGGGCATCACTAGTGGGTGCAGGGAATTCAGATCACACTGGGTGGCACATAAAATGTGGGTGAGTACCCATTGGGGCCAAGGATGCTTCTTTCCTGCCTTACATTCATAGAATCATAGAATCATAGAATCATAGAGTTGGAAGAGACCACAAGGGCCATCTAGTCCAACCCCCTGCCATGCAGGACCTCCAAATCAAAGCATCCCTGACAGATGGCCATCCAGCCTCTGCTTAAAGACCCCTAAGGAAGGAGACTTCACTACGCTCCGAGGGAGTGTGTTCCACTGTCGAACAGCCCTTACTGTCAGGAAGTTCTTCCTAATGTTGAGGTGGAATCTCTTTTCCTGCAATTTATATCCATTATTCCGCGTCCTAGTCTCTGCAGCAGCAGAAAACAAGCTTGCTCCCTCCTCAACATGACATCCCTTCAAATATTTAAACAGGGCTATCATATCACCTCTTAATCTTCTCTTCTCCGGGCTGAACATCCCCAGTTCCCTAAGGCGTTCCTCATAGGGCATGGTTTCCAGTCCCTTCACCATCTTAGTTACCCTCCTTTGGACCTGCTCCAGTTTCTCCACATCCTTTTTGAATAGTGGTGCCCAGAACTGGACACAGTATTCCAGGTGGGGCCTGACCAATGCAGAATAGAGTGGCACTATTACTTCACTTGATCTAGACACTATACTTCTATTGATGCAGCCTAAAATTGCATTGGCCTTTTTAGCTGCCGCATCGCACTGTTGACTCATGTTCAGCTTATGGTCTACTTGGACTCCTAGATCCCTTTCACATGTGGTCTCATTCAGCCAGGTGTCTCCCATTTTATATCTGTGCATTTCATTTTTCCTCCCTAAGTGCAGAACCTTACATTTCTCTGTGTTGAATTTCATCTTGTTAGCATTGGCCCAGCTTTCTAATATATTCAGGTCATTTTGAATTTTGATCCTGTCCTCTGGGGTATTAGCTACTCCTCCTAGTTTAGTGTCATCTGCAAATTTGATAAGTATGCCCCCAATTCTGTCATCCAAGTCATTAATAAAGATGTTGAATAACACTGGGCCCAGGACTGAACCCTGTGGGACTCCACTGGTCATTTCTCTCCAGGATGAAAAGGAGCCATTGTTGAGCACCCTTTGAGTTCAGCCACTCAACCAATTACAAATCCATGTAACAGTTAACTTGTCTATCCCACATTTTGCAAGCTTGTTTGCAAGAATGTCATGGGGAACCTTGTCAAAGGCCTTACTGAAATCGAGGTAAACTATATCCACAGCATTCCCTTCATCTACCAAGCTGGTAATTTTATCAAAAAAAGAGATCAGGTTCGTTTGGCATGACTTCTTTTTCTGAAACCCATGTTGGCTTTTTGTGATTATGGCATTGCCTTCTAAATGTTCACAGACTCTCTGCTTAATGATCTGCTCTAGAATCTTTCCTGGTATTGATGTCAGACTAACTGGACGATAATTGTTGGGATCCTCTTTTTTCCCTTTTTGAAGATGGGGACAACGTTTGCCCTCCTCCAGTCTGCTGGGACTTCTCCAGTTCTCCAGGAGTTCTCAAAGATTATTGCCAATGGCTCTGATATCACCTTTGCCAGTTCTTTTAATAATAATAATAATAATAATAATAATAATAAAGTTTATTTGTATACCGCCCTTCCTGCGATCAGGGCGGTGCACAGCATAAAAATAAATAATACAAACAATCAAGTGTATTACAGCATTAAAACAATATTAAAACAGTGTTAAAAACAATACAGGAGGGTATAGAACCAATATGGAACCAATATGGGGGGGGGGATCAGAATGTCAGGGGTATGCGTAGTTGAACAGATGTGTTTTTAAACCCCTTTTAAATACATCAAGGGAGGCGGCCTGTCGGAGCTCGGTGGGCAGAGAGTTCCAGAGGCTAGGGGCCGAGATGGAAAAGGCTCTTTTTGAAGTTGCTGAAAGTTTAGCCTCTGGAACTCTCAATAGTTGTTGCCCAGTGGATCTAAGTGTGCGGGGCGGATTGTGTGGGGAGAGGCGGTCCATTAGGTACCCTGGACCTAAGCCATTTAGGGCTTTATAGGTAACGACCAGCACTTTGTACTGAGCCCGGAAGCGAATCGGCAGCCAGTGTAGATCTTTTAGTATTGGTGTTATATGGGTGGCCCTGGGAGCGCCAGTGACCACCCGCGCTGCCATATTTTGTACCAGTTGTAGCTTCCGAGTGTGATACAAAGGCTGCCCCATGTAGAGCGCGTTGCAGAAATCCAACCGAGAGGTTACTAGAGCGTGTACTACGGTTTCAAGGTCCCTCCGGTCCAGGTAGGGACGCAGCTGGCGAATCAGCCGAAGCTGATGACAGGCACTCCTGACCGTCGCATCCACCTGGGAGGTCAGATGGAGTGACGAGTCAAGGAGCACCCCCAGACTGCGTACTGTGTCCTTCACGGGGAGCGTGACCCCGTTCAGGACAGGTGGAACCACCTCCATTCCTGGACCGGGAGAACCTATCACCAGTACTTCCGTTTTCTCTGGATTCAGGCTGAGTCTGTTTTCCCTCATCCAGTCCATTACCGATTCCAGACAGGCCACGAGAGGAGCGACGCCATCCCTGGTCACTGCATCAGTCGGAGACATAGAGAAAACTATTTGGGTGTCATCAGCATACTGATAACACCGCGCCCCATGCCTCCGGATGATCTCTCCCAGCGGTTTCATGTAGATGTTGAAGAGCATGGGGGACAGAATGGCTCCTTGAGGGACTCCAGATGTAAGGGCCCTCTTATCGGAGCACACGTCCCCCAGCTGCACCATCTGGAACCTCCCAGAGAGGTAGGACCGGAACCACTGGAGCGCAGTGCCCCCGATTCCCACCTCTACCAGGCGCTCCAGAAGGATACCATGGTCGATGGTATCGAAAGCCGCTGAGATGTCCAAGAGCACCAACAGGGACACGCTACCCCTGTCGATGCCCAGACGGAGATCATCGACCAGGGCGACCATGGCAGTCTCAACCCCATAGCCCGCCCGAAAACCGGTTTGAAATGGATCTAGAAAATCCGTTTCATCCAAGATCGGTTGAAGTTGGAGTGCAACCGCCCTCTCGATCACCTTCCCCAAAAATGGCAGCAGCGAGACTGGCCGATAATTATTATGAACCAGGGGGTCGAGGGAGGGCTTTTTTAACAACGGTCTTACAATGGCCAATTTCAGATGGTCCGGAAATTGTCCCTCCCTCAGAGATGTATTGATAATTTGGCGCAACAGCAAGGTTACCGCCAAACCCCCCTGGGCCACTAGCCACGAGGGGCAGGGATCGAGAGAGCAGGTTGTCTTCCGAACACTTCTAAGGATCTTGTCCACATCCTCGGTACCGACAGACTCAAACTGATCCAGTACAACAGAGTCCACAGAAGCTCTAGACGCCTCTATTTTGGGTTCTGCTTCAATTCTGGCGTCCAGACCTTCGTTTATCCGAGAGATTTTATCCGCGAAGAAGTTGTTAAATTGGTCGCAGCAGGCCTTGGTTGGTTCAAGGATCTGGTTCGGGGCAGGGGGGAGCTGAGTTAGCTCCCTCACTACCCTGAACAACTCTGCTGGACGCGACTCCGCGGACGCGATACGAGCAGCAAAGAATGAATTCTTCGCTGCTTGTATCGCCTCTCCATAGTCCTCTAAAAGGAGGTCTAGGAGAGCCTTGTCGGATAAACGCTGGTGTTTCCGCCAGGCGTGCTCTAGCCGTCGCAGGACCCGCTTCCTTGCCCGGAGATCTTCCGTATACCAGGGCTTCCTTTTGGAAGCAGGCCTGAGAGGGCGCTTGGGAGCGATACTGTGTATAGCCCTGGAGAGATCAGTATCCCAGATGTTAACTAGGGCATCAACAGTATCGCCGTCACTTCCAACCATATACCCCTCTAGGGCTTCTTGGAACCTTTCGGGTTCCATCAGCCTTCGAGGGTGGACCATTCGAATAGGTCCGCCACCCCCGGAGGGGATCTGGGTTGATGCCTTGATGCTTGCCTCTACCAGGAAATGATCCATCCATGACAGGGCGGAGATATTAGTGATTTCCGCCCACGGATTTTCCATGTCCGTACAGAAGACCAAATCGAGTGTGTTACCCGCACAATGCGTTGGACCCGAAACCAACTGAGACAGGCCCATGGCTGTCATGGTATCCATGAATTCCCGAGCCGCACCAGATGGAAGATTGTTGGCCGCGAAGGGGATGTTGAAGTCTCCCAGGACTAAAAGCCTGGGGGACTCCAACACCAGCTCCGAGACCAACTGTGTCAGCTCGTTAAGGGAGTCTGTTAGCGCACGGGGTGGCCGGTACACCAACAGAATCCCTAGACTGTCTCTAGCCTTCAGGGTCAGGTAGATACACTCGATATAGGTAGTCTGCCGGACATGGTTCCTGGTCAGAGACAAGGTGTTTTTATGCACCAAGGCAACACCCCCCCCCGCCCACCTAACCTGCTCTGGTCCTTCACCGAGTACCCGGGAGGGAGGGCCTGGGCCCACACAGCATCCCCTTCAGGCCCAAGCCAGGTCTCGGTTATGCACGCCAGGTCACAATTGTTATCTTCAATTAGGTCGTGTATGATGTGGAATTTGTTTTTGATAGACCTGGCGTTGCACAGGAGCAGAGACAGGGTTTGTGGTATGGTTGGAGTGACTCTCAGGTCCCTTTGGTTAGGAGTAGGACAGGAAGGGGAGATAGATACTAAGCATCGATCTCGCCTTCCCCTGTAACGCCGGTCCTTACTCCTACCGCCATATCTCCCCTTGCCCCACACTACTTGAATTGGAGCTCCATTCATCTTAAAAGAAACCTCTTCTACTATCTCTGGTAACCCGCTCTCCGTATCTATATCTCCCTATGCCCCAAAATTGGTATATCAAATGGTATAGGGGGATATCACTGGCTTTATATCCCCAACCTCAGAATATGCTCTCTTAGCCAAGTTATTTCCCCGAGACTACTACAGATACTACTTAATTACAGCATTATAACAATTATAACAATTACGGAGGGTCAACAAGCCAGTCCAATATACAATCCCCTTTGATGATCCCTCCCCCTCCAGAAGCCTGTACTATCCGCCATGGCAACCAAAACAATGCGGAAATGCGCAAATGCGCAGGCAGATGAAGGCAGGCTCTCCCTGGTCCTGGTGGGCCGGCTTTAAGGAACGCCGCTCCCACCGGCGTCCCGCCCAAAGTCCTCCGCCGCTGCGCAGGTGATGTTGCTCCGCTGGCGGAGAAGGAGGCAGGCTCTCCCCGGTCCTGGTGGGCCGGCTTTTGAGGAAACGCCGCTCCCACCGGCGTCCCGCCCAAAGTCCTCCGCCGCTGCGCAGGTGATGTTGCTCCGCTGGCGGAGAAGGAGGCAGGCTCTCCCCGGTCCTGGTGGGCCGGCTTTTGAGGAAACGCCGCTCCCACCGGCGTCCCGCCCAAAGTCCTCCGCCGCTGCGCGGGTGATGTTGCTCCGCTGGTGGAGAAGAAGGCAGGCTCTCCCCGGTCCCGGTGGGCCGGCTTTGAGGAACGCCGCTCCCACCGGCGTCCCGCCCAAAGTCCTCCGCCGCTGCGCAGGTGATGTTGCTCCGCTGGCGGAGAAGGAGGCAGGCTCTCCCCGGTCCTGGTGGGCCGGCTTTTGAGGAAACGCCGCTCCCACCGGCGTCCCGCCCAAAGTCCTCCGCCGCTGCGCGGGTGATGTTGCTCCGCTGGCGGAGAAGGAGGCAGGCTCTCCCCGGTCCTGGTGGGCCGGCTTTTGAGGAAACGCCGCTCCCACCGGCGTCCCGCCCAAAGTCCTCCGCCGCTGCGCGGGTGATGTTGCTCCGCTGGCGGAGAAGGATGTAGTTCATCTGGTCCTGGAGATTTGTATTCATTTAGAGTAACCAGGTATTTCTGTACTGTCTCTTTACTTATTCTGTGCTGAAATTCCCCCACTCTGTCCCCTTCTTCACTGTCCTCAGGTTGAGCACCTTTTGCCTTTTCTGAGAAGACTGAAGCAAAGAAGGTGTTGAGTAATTCTGCCTTTTCTCTGTCCCCTGTTAGTATTTTGCCATCTTCTGCACGCAGTGGTCCTACCATTTCCTTCTTCTTCCTTTTGCTGCGGACATATCCAAAAAAGCCCTTTTTATTGTTCTTAACGTCTCTAGCAAGCCTGAGTTCATTTTGCGCTTTAGCTTTTCTGACTTTATCCCTACATGTGCTGGCTATTTGTTTGAATTCCTCTTTGGTGATTTCCCCATTTTTCCATTTTTTATACATGTTCCGTTTAAAACTTAGCTCATTCTCTTGACCTCAGCCAAGAGCCAAAGGTGGCAGAGACGCTTGAGGTGGAGATGGTGGTGGCAGTGAGCCAGATGTAGCCAAGGCAGACACTGCTGGCTGGCGAGCTAGCTGCTGCACAGAGCAGGGGGTGACAGTGATGAGAACAAAGTGGGGTGGGGTGGGCTTGGGTGGTGCAGTGGTGGCAATGGACCCTTCCTGCCATCATCACCTTCCTTTCCCATACAGCCAACAGACCCAGAAGGGACTACTGGGTGGCAGCACCACCAGTGACTGCTGTGGATGGATGGCAGCGGCAATCTGATTTGTGGAAGGGAATGGATAGGGGTGTGCCAGGCAGCTTAGGTGGGATGGAGAGGGTGGCAAAGTGGTCAGGAGGGGAAGGGGAGATGGCAAGCACCACTCTTTGCCTGCTGTTGCTTCTCCTTCTGCTGCCCTCTCTCCACATGTTGTCCCCCATGGGGTGGCTACCTGCCTGGGTGGTGAGAACATGAGTTACCACACTGGGGTGACATCAACTCTAGTGACACCGCTGTTTGGATGTTAGGATCTGGACAAGGAAGGTCATCTGTGCAGGTGTGGAAAGGCTGTCCTTTTTTCAGATATTGGATATATATGGAAGGGGTTTTTATTGTGTGAATGGAGAATTATTTGCTTGGATAGAATGCCAGTTCAAGATTCATTTGCTGTAGCAGAAATCAAGTTAAATCAGCCTATTACATTTACTTCAATGTTCTTCTTTGGACAAGAATGTACTTCTTGGGATCAGGTTCCCCACTACAATGGGTACTAATAACGAGCATGATGATATATAGATCTCTTTAATGAGTAAACAAATCTTTGGCCACAAGGGAAATTAATATTGTGGACTTAAAATGTGTATATTGAACACCCTCATCTTAAATGGTTTGTGAATCAGCTTGTTCACTTATCAATATCTATTTATCGGTTGTTTTCTCATGAAGGAAGTATATAATATAGGCATTCAAAGTCTTCAGAAAATCAAAGGCTTATTTTATAGTAGCTGAGCAACACATTCCTCTGTTTATGCTCAGTGACAGGTAAAATCTTTTTTTTTTTTCCCCTTCTGGCAAAGCACTAACATAGCAGTGAATTCTTTACAGCTATTTTAGCAATCCTCTAGGATCCTTTTTTTCCTCCTGGATTAAAGCCATTATGAAACCAGTTGTCAGAAAGTATCAAGTGATGAAATATGGATTGCATACTGAACATTCATTCACGTTCATGCTTATTGCAACCATGTTCTGGAAAGTATTGTACTTAGGCTTTTAATAAACCTCCTCTAGAGAACAATTTACCTGGATTGGTTTCATTGCTATACTATAGTAATTTTTTTTACATTATTTTTTGAAAGAACCTAGCTGTTAAACTGAAAAATAACTAATTACTCTGATAATATATTAAACATTTCCAACTGCATCAGCACAACTGTTTGGAGTAATGTAGTACAAATTTAGGCATATGATTATTAATGAAATGCTACACTTGTTCCCTCCATTTTTGTTGTTGTTGAATTGGATAAAATATTTTCATTCATTCATTCATTCATTCACTCACTCATTCATTTTGTATGCTGCCTTTCTCCCAGACCAGGACTCAAAACCTACCTTAGTATTATAATCTTATATTACACTTTTTGATGGATGCATGATCAACATATTTAAATGTTGGGAAACACACTTTTCAGTTTGGACAAAATGGCAACTAAATTCATATTACTGGCTAAATTCATATTACTCGCTTTAGGTGAGAATGTAAAGTTCCTTATTCCCCCAACAAACCTATCTATGATTTAAGAGCAGTTTTCTGGTTGATATAGTAAACAGTGTTTTTGTTTGTGTGTTCCTTCTCCCTGCTTAGGGGCGTCTTCTGCCATTCTCACCAAAGTTTTTCCTTCTGATGGTGAGCAATGTGAAGTTCAATGGCCAAAAAAAAAAAAAAAAAAAAAAAAAAAAAAAAAAAAGTGGGAGGGAGCAGAAAGCAAATGAATAGCAAGAGCAAGAGCAAGAGCAAGAACATTTTTATATCGCTTGTCAGTGAACTAGCATTCTCAAACAATTTACAGTGTGGAAGCCAATTGCCCCCAACAAGCTACTTATTTTACCAACCTAAAAAAGTATGGATGGCTGAGTTGACCTTGGAGTCCTCCAGGATTGAATGTACAACACTGTGGCTGCAGGACTGGCATTTTAACCACTGCATCACCAGGGATCCTACACATACATAAATATACTAGAATCATAGAATCATAGAATCATAGAGTTGGAAGAGACCACAAGGGCCATCCAGTCCAACCCCCTGCCATGCAGGAACTCCCAGTCAAAGCATCCCCGACAGATGGCTATCCAGCCTCTGCTTAAAGACCTCCAAGGATGGAGACTCTACCACACTCCGAGGGAGTGTGTTCCACCGTCGAACAGCCCTTACTGTCAGGAAGTTCCTCCTAATGTTGAGGTGGAATCTCTTTTCCTGCAGCTTGCATCCATTGCTCCGCGTTCTGGTCTCTGGAGCAGCAGAAAACAAGCCTGCTCCCTCCTCAATATGACATCCCTTCAAATATTTGAACAGGGCTATCATATCACCTCTTAACCTTCTCTTCTCTAGTCTAAACATCCCCAGCTCTCTAAGTCGTTCCTCATAGGGCATGGTTTCCAGACCCTTCACCATCTTAGTTGCCCTCCTTTGGACCCGCTCCAGTTTCTCCACATCCTTTTTGAATTGTGGTGCCCAGAACTGGACACAGTATTCCAGGTGGGGCCTCACCAAAGCAGAATAGAGAGGCACTATTACATCCTTTGATCTAGACACTATACTTCTATTGATGCAACCTAAAATAGCATTGGCCTTTTTAGCTGCTGCATCACACTGCTGACTCATGTTCAACTTATGGTCTACTTGGACTCCTAGATCCCTTTCACACATAGTTTCATTCAGCCAGATGTCCCCCATCCTATATCTGTGCATTTCATTTTTCCTCCCTAGGTGCAGAACCTTACATTTCTCCGCATTGAATTTCATTTTGTTAGCGTTGGCCCAGCTTTCTAGTCTATTCAGGTCATTCTGAATTTCAATCCTGTCTTCTGGAGTATTGGCTACTCCTCCTAATTTGGTGTCATCTGCAAATTTGATAAGTATGCCCCCAATTCTGTCATCCAAGTCATTAATAAAGATATTGAATAGCACTGGGCCCAGGACAGAACCCTGTGGGACCCCACTGGTCACTTCTTTCCAGGATGAAAGGGAGCCATTGTTGAGCACCCTTTGAGTTCGGTCAGTCAACCAGTTACAAATCCATGTAATGGTTACCTTGTCTAGCCCACATTTTACGAGCTTGTTTGCAAGAATGTCATGGGGAACCTTGTCAAAGGCCTTACTGAAATCAAGATATACTATATCCACAGCATTCCCTTCATCTACCAAACTGGTAATTTTATCAAAAAAAGAGATCAGATTTGTCTGGCAAGACTTGTTTCTCTGAAACCCATGTTGGCTTTTTGTGATTATGGCATTGGCCTCTAAATGTTCACAGACTCTCTGCTTAATGATCTGCTCTAGAATCTTTCCTGGAATTGATGTCAGACTAACTGGACGATAATTGTTGGGATCCTCTTTTTTCCCCTTTTTGAAGATGGGCACAACGTTTGCCCTCCTCCAGTCTGCTGGGACTTCTCCTGTTCTCCAGGAGTTCTCAAAGATTATTGCCAATGGTTCCGATATTACATTCGCCAGTTCTTTTAATACTCTAGGATGTAGTTCATCTGGTCCTGGAGATTTATATTCATTTAGGTTAACCAGGTATTCCTGTACTATCTCTTTACTTATTCTGTGCTGAGATTCCCCTATTCTGTCTTCTGCTCCATTATCCTTAGGTTGACCACCCTTTGCCTTTTCTGAGAAGACTGAAGCAAAGAAGGTGTTGAGTAATTCTGCCTTTTCTTTGTCATCTTTGAGCATTTTGCCATCTTCTGCACGCAGTGGCCCTACTGTTTCCTTCTTCTTCCTTTTGCTTCGGATATACCCAAAAAAGCCCTTTTTGTTGTTCTTAACCTCTCTAGCCAGCCTGAGTTCATTCTGTGCTTTAGCTTTTCTGACTTTACCCCTACATGTGCTGGCTATTTGTTTGAATTCCTCTTTCGTGATTTCCCCATTTTTCCATTTCTTATACATGTTCTGTTTAAGGCTTATCTCAGTTGAAAGTTCCTTAGTCATCCATCCTGGCTTCTTGAGACACCTCCCATTTTTCTTCCTCATTGGAACTGTTTGAAATTGCGCCTTCAGTATCTCCTTTTTGAGAAACTCCCATCTGTCTTGAACTCCCTTCTCTTTTAGTTTTCTTGACCATGGGATCTCCCCCAGTATTTCTCTAAGTTTATTGAAATCAGCTCTCCTAAAGTCTAGAATGCGTGTCTGACTATGCCTGGCTTCCCCTTTCCGCTGTATAACAAACTCCAGGAGAACATGGTCGCTTCCCCCTAAGGATCCAACCACTTGCACCCCATTGACTAGGTCATCCCTGTTGGTTAAGATCAGATCTAAAATAGTTGATCCCCTTGTTGTCTCTTCCACCTTTTGGACAATGAAATTGTCTTCCAGGCAAGTGAGGAATTTGCTAGACCTTGAGGATTTGGCTGAGTTTGACTTCCAGCAAATATCCGGATAGTTGAAGTCCCCCATCACTACTACATCTCTCCTTTCTGAGTGTGTGCTCATCTGTTCTAGAAAGGCATCATCCAATTCCTCTGCCTGAGTCGGGGGTCTGTAGTAGACTCCCACAGTAACATCCCTGTTGTTTCCCTCTCCTTTAATGTTTATCCAGATGCTCTCCACCTGGCTTCCAGTATTGACTTCCTGGGTATTACATATACTGTATTTTATTATGTATTCCACAGTATTTTTCTGATGAACATACCTTTGCTAAAATACCTTGCTAGCTTGCAACATATTTCTAGAACTGTGAGCAAAACAAATGATTAAAATTGTACTTTACTAGCAACAAACGCTTGACTCATGTCTACATGAAAATGGTTCCTTTCATTTGTCCATTGTGTTTAAAGTAAGGGGGAAAACGCTTTCAACATTTACATTGTGTCCTCAAGCATCCTGTTGCCTAACATGTTTGCTGCCTTGAGTTCTGAGAACAAGTCTTATCTGCTGCTCTTGGGAAAAAGAACTTTAGAAGGCTCCATCCTATCCCCCTACTTGCAGCAAGCACAGGCTTCTTAATGGGCAATGGCAAATGTGGTGTTGCTCAGTGGATTTCTTAGTCATGCTCAAAATGTTGGCTTCCTCCTGGATAGGAGGTTGAAATGTAGGACATGTCCTGGAAAAGGAGGATGTCTAGTCACTCTGTGCATGCTGGAACGATGCCAGGTAGCTATCTACACACATGTCCCACTGTGCCACATGGCTGGGCACCTCTTTGTGATCTCAGAGGAAGTGATATGTGATACCCACATCAGTGGAATGCTGTTGTAAGCAGCCACCCAGTTTTGATCCAGAGTGCTCTGGATTTTCATGTGAAATCTGAAACAAATGGTTATTTTTTTAAAGTGGATTAAGGCTTGGCATGGCCCGGATTCAATGAGGAACTGGCCTTCCCATATGAAGGCAGTCCACACTTGAATTTGGCCTTTGGTTCTGCTGTGTGTGAACTGGGTGACATTTACATTGGGGAAACTGATGTTTATGGTTTATGCAGACATGCCCAAAGTGGAAAGAAAGTAGAGAAAGACAAAGGAGTTTATCACACAAGGGAATTTGGGGTTATACTCCAAAGGCAACCCAAATGCAATCATGGGGTTTCACGTTATTACAAATTAGTGTATCTCATGCAATTTCGGGCAAAAGGGAAGTCATTCCGAATGCAATCATGGGGTTTCACGTAATTGTGTACTAACTTATCTCACACAATTTTGGGCAAGGGGGGGGGGTCATTTTCAGGTAATGGGAAGTCACTCTGAACGCATTCCGAATGCAACTAGAACTCTTGTAAATTCGCTAAACTAGCGAATTTAGGTGAATTCGAATTGGCTCCATTCGAAATTAGGAGAATTTCTTCCCATGTAATAAACTCCAATGAAACATTACAAAAGAAGGAAAGAAGGAATGAAAAAAATGTGTGGATTTGGAAGCCCAATGAAGGAGCAGGTGCTGATGACATGCAGAACAGCTAAATGGAAGGGAGGATGGAGAAAATGGCAGCTTGATAGTTATGACATGGACATGATGGAGAATGGACATCATGGAGTATGGGAGATGAAGAAAATTCTGAAAGAGGTTCGACAGTGGAACAAACTCCTTTGGAGAGTGATGGAGTCTCCCTATTTGGAGATATTTAAACATAGGCCGGATGGTTATCTGTCGGTTATGCTTTGATTTGAGAGTTCCTGCATGGTAGGGGGTTGGACTGGATGGCCCTTGTGGTCTCTTCTAACTCTATGATTCTGTGACCAGAAATTGCTTATGAATCTGTTAATTTGGAAAGGGTGAAATCACTTTTGATTTTCCTATTTCTCACGGATGCTCCAAGTTATAGGGCAATGTGAGTGGCATCCCAACACCAGCAGAACTCCCATATGACACAGAGTCACTGCAGTGAAGTGGTAGGAAAAGCAACAGTTGCTTCATTGCCCCTACAGCAGCAGATTCAAAGGCTGTCCCTGACTGAAATGAAAGCATCAGAGAAGAGAGAGTTAGCTGCATCTGCACTGCACAAATAATGCAGTTTGACACTGTCTTAACTGTCATGCTTCCATTTGTGGAATCATGGGATTTGTAGTTTTCAAGGCTAAATAGCTCACAAAACTACAAATTTCACAATTCCATAGCACTGAGCCATTTAGTTAAAGCAGTGTCAAATCGCATAATTATTGCATTGCATATGCAGATGGAAAGGGGGGGGGGGGGGAAGAGAGAGAATGAGAGTGTCAGTCAGGGTCAAAGCAGGGAAGGGGGGGTGGGTTCAAAAGTGGCCTGACCAAAAAAGAAACCAGATTGCAGCCATGCCAGTTAAAGTGGTATCAAGGTGCTAAAATTATGTAGTTTGAATGAGACTAAGGAAATTGGTCCTGTTGGTCAAACAGCTGGAGAAGTATCTGTTGTTTCTTTAAAATCACATCAGTCCTATACTGTATCTTACTGCCTTATCACACTAGGGGGCAAACAGGATTTAAATGAGAGTTAAATAGGAAATATCCTGTGATAAACATCGGGCATTTCCTGTTTAACTTTCGTTTAACTCTTGTTTAAATCCTTTTTGCCCCCTAGTGTGATAAAGCAGTTATATTCTTTCTGTCATTGTGAGGTGGGTCTGGCTTTTAGTTTATATTTCTATGTCAAAGTTTCTGTTTCCTGCCTTCTTCCAGCATATGTATAGTTCACTCATCATTCTGATAGTCTTTAATGTATTAACATACATTTAACATAAATTTAACACCAGACTAGAATTAATGGAAGTGTAATAAATGTTCTTTCTTCAACATAAGCATAATTTGCATTTTTTAAAATTTTAGTGCAACCATAGCATAATATTTTTTTCCACATTTTTTTCTGTCTCTGTCTCTCATGCTAAGTCTGCCTTTAATTTTACAGGAAGGTAGTCAGATTAGTCTATTGCAGGAAAAACCATAATGGTCTTGTGGTACCTTAAAGACTAACAAATTTTATTTGGCATAAGAGTATGTGGACTGCTGTGTACTTGTATCCAAGAAAGCCTATGCCAAATAAAACTTGTCAGTCTTTAAGGAACCACAATGTTCTTTGTTGCTTATTCTTGTAGGTTTACAAGTTTTTTTGGCCCAGGACCAAGAGGCCAGAAGAGCTTCAGCACAGCTATAAACCAATTTTCTGATACTAAACAGCAGAAGCCCACATTAGTAATACTGAGAATAAAACTGATTAATTAAGGACAAAAAGCCTTTCTTGTTATAACATTTAGAAGGAAATAAAGGCTATATAAGCACATATGAATAAAATGGAAGAACTAGCCATCAGTAAACGAATAAATACAATGGAAGAATCAGCCAATAAAAACAATCTGTTTTTTGCAGAGAGTATATTTTTTTGTAAGGGTGCCCAAGAGAAGAAACTGCTCCTTTTTTTTTTTTCTTAAACAAAACAAAACAAAATGAAGGAAGCATGAAAGCTGAGATGGGCTTTTGGCTCAGATAAGTGCCCTCTTGTGCCCATATCATACCTATAGCATGTGGCATGACTGTGGTATTTAAAAATGCCACTATAAATATTGAGGAAAAATCTTATCACATTATGCATTACTTTGGGATCTTTTCTTAAAGTATTGTATAGGAAGAGTAGGGATGGTACCAGGTATCTTGAGAGTATCGCTGCCACTTCCCTTACTATCCAATTTAGGAGTTTATCAGACGATGGAAATTGGAAGTATAATCCAATGGCAACCCGAACGCAATCATGGGGTTTAACGTCATTGCGTATGAGAGTATCTCACACAATTTCGGGCAATGGGAAGTCATTCTGAACTCAATCATGGGTTTTACGTTATTACGTATTAGAGTCTCTCACATAATTACGGGCAATGGGAAGTCATTTTTGGGCAATGGGAAGTCATTCTGAACACATTCCGAATGCAATTAGAATTCACATAAATTTGCTGAACTAGCGAATTCACGTAACTGCTAATTGGTTCCATTCGAAATTGAGAGAAATTCCTCCCGTGTGATAAAATCCTAACACTCTCCTCGTCATCTGCTCCAGTTTCTTCCTTGTTACTGCTCTTGTTAGCATACTCTGCACCCCTACCATTGGACATGTGGTTTCATCATTAGTGTCTAGAGTTGGACATCTTTCAAGGTCATGATGACCTGTGGAAACTAGATGTTATACATGTGTAGGGGTCACATTGACAATACAGTACTGAGCATCTGACTCAGTACAAAGCATCCTTCCATATCTTCGAAATTATCTAACTGTTTGGTTTCAGTGTAATACAACCAGTTTAGCATTTAGAAAGAACCAGGTACCATGAAACAAAGGTAACAGAATTAGCTTTTCTTCTTGTTTTTTTCCTCTCCAGGAATGGAAACCACATTACCAGTCACAACTGTATGCTATTAATACAAGGAATCCGTTCAAGTCAAGCCTAAAACATGTGCCAAAATCATACATCTGTATTATATAGTTTTTCCTCCCTTTGTACATTTGTAGTGAAAAGCTGAAGAAAGGAAGAAACAATATCCTAAGGAATATAACATGTTTTCAGGGTATTATCCAGTAGATAATTGAGCTACACACCAGCTTAGCAGCCGGCTCTTTTTGTACAAATACTTTTATATATTGTTCCTTCACTACACTGAAGGACAAACCAGATGATATATGTGTAACGTCTATCTGAGACCTTATTCTTTCTTGTAAATAACCATGTGGGTGTCCAGTCCAGACAAGCCTTAATATGTGTGCAAGAAGGAGAAGGTTAAGCCTCCCAGCTTTTACAATTAAATTAATCCCCTCCCCTCATGTGGGTGCTAAAAAATAAAAATAAAAATCAGTTGGCACTAAAATTGAATGCAACATCAGCAGGATAACCAATAAATTAGCAATAAAATTAAGAAGTATGCATTTTTGGCAAAGAGGCAAGATAATTTAAAAAAAATTCAGAGCAAACTCTTAGCCTACAGATCAATGTCTTCTTTCCTCTCAGCGTGTATATTTCCTTTTGCAAAGGGGCATTTAATTGGCACTTGGTGAATTTGTGATCCTTGCTGGCTGAGGGTCCCATTTTGCACCCTGAGGCCATGGATCTTGGGAGTGGGGAGCAGGGCATTGCTGTGGTCAGTAGCTTCATCTCCTTTTCCAGCTCTTCTAAGTCTCCCCAGAGCACCAGAAATCATCTGTTTCAACCAGCTAGTCAGAATGATTGGTTTATTGCAGGGATGCAACCAAGACAGGAAGGTACAGGCTACATTCTGGTATGCCACCCAGTCATAAAGAGAGAGGTGCACCTGGTCCCTGGCACAGTCTTTTTTCACCTTCTTCAACTACTATTTCATAGGAGCTTTTTATAGTGTTGGCCCATCTCATGAACAAATTTAGAGCATTGCATTGGCTGAAGAAAGTTGCCAGCTGATGGGATTGAGGAGGAATGTCCCCCAAGCCTCAGCCATGGAAATGGATAGCCCACAGTGGCTTTGAACTTGTCACACTTTCTTCTTTTGCAAACCGGAGTGACCAAGGAACTGGGGAAATCCACACACACTGTGCAGATTTTTATTACTATTATAGGAACCTGTTGCGATGTTGCGATGGTTGTCCACATGGGCATTCCTCTGAGTCACCCAGTGCATTTGCCAGGATACTCCATCAGTTTTCGTGCTCATGTCAGAACAAGATGCCCAGCATGTGACTGTTGCTGGATGCCTTGGTTTGACCTCAAAAATGGGCATGATGCCTGGACAGACAACCTCGGCACTATGGCATTAGAGGGCCAGTTAAGGAGTTGAGACTGAGGCAGCTCTGAGGCTGGGATACTCCATGCTTCCCTTGGAGTATGCTGGCCAGTTCAGTAAAGGTCCAGATCACTTAATTTGGAATAGGTGGGGACTGAAGACAGTTGTAGCGCCCTGTGTATGGAAAATGCCTCTCCAGAGAATTCCACTTGGCAGTGACCTGGTTTGAATCTGTCCGCCAGGTCAAAGCAATTACTACTATTAAAGCTTCTCAATAGTGGTGTTTTTGTTACTTTTTAAGAGTAAGTTTTGAATTATTTTGGTATATTATTTTCTGCAATAGTGTTTAGGAATACGTTTTTAATTATTTTGATATCTTCTATTCTGTGACAATTTTTTTCTTAAGGAACAATACTTTATGGTTTTTTATGTTGCTGGTGTTAAATTGAGAGACAGTATAAATACCTGAAACAATTCAAAGCCTGCATAGATTTTCTGCTTCACGTTCTGCAGTTGTCACAGGTCATATACATTATGTTCACATTACTTCAAGAAAGGTATTCAGTCACAGTATAGTGCTGACAGGCCCCAAGACAGAATCAGAGGGGGATGTTTCTTCTCTTTTTTTCATTTAGCCATTTGATTTGTACCTAGCTTTCCTGTCAGATCTTTGATGAATAAACCCCTCACTAGGTATTTTATTATTCTGCCAAGAATCTTTTACAGACCTACACAAATAAAGGGTGGGGGTGGAGAAACACCCATTCCTAGGGAGGTCTGTCACAATAGTTTTATTCATGCAATCACATTTTACAAGTAATTTAATCTGCTCTTTTATATATTCTAAATGCCTAATAATGATGGGCTACGCCAGTTCAAAGAAAAGGAACTAACAAAATCTACCTAATTCTCACACTTTAATGAGCCTGGACATGTTCACTTTGGATGTCTTGGCTAAATAAATACTCATTTTCCCGAGCAGCAACAGATGTTGTATTTTCTGGCCTGCAAACCTAAAGAATCTGCTTTTGTGAGACATGAAGCATGTTGCTGGGATGAGAACAGGTGGAGAAGAATGTTCTGCAGACCCACCAGGTGGGATGTCTTAAGGTCTGGTTGAGATGTTTGCTTCTTCCCAAATGTTCCTATGGGCTCAACTAGGTGGATGTAGCAACACAGCAACCACAACGTGTGAGCAACTGAGAGAAAGGAAGCGAGAGCCAATTGTGCAGCAGCTTTGATCCACTGGAATTGATTTGATCAGTTGTATGAAATGGTATTTGCTGAGAGCAGATTGGTAAGCAGATACATAGGCACTCAGACCAACCAACTGAAAAACAGATGGTGTTCTCAAGCCAGAATGTATTTAATGCTATTTTAACTAGATGTTTTGAATTGTTTTAAAATATGTATTGTTATGTTTTACTAATGTTTTATCTTGTGAGCCACCTTGAGTCCCCCCCCCCTTTTTTTTGGCAGAAAGGTGACATAGAAGTGAAATAAATAAATAAATAAATACCTAAATGCAATTAATTCACTTTGGGCACACCATCTTAATTATAAATTGGCCCTCCACATTCACCGGGTTAGGGGTGTGGGACCCACATGAAAATGGAAAAACCACAAATAAATTAAAAAACACTACTTTTTTTAACCTGAGAAAACATCTAGTTAGAAATCTCTAGGCCCGCGGAACATTCATGGTCAATATACAGCAGAAGCTGATCACAGAAGCCAGCAAATGCTTAGAAAAGTATTTTCTCTAGGAATCTCTAGGTCCTCCATCACTACTCTGTGGTCAACCACACAGAGGGCCTAGAGATTCCTAGAGAGAACACATTACTCAAATCCATGAATAATCAAATCTGTTCAAATCAAAGACACAAATGTAGAGGGCTGACTGTATATAGAATGATATACCTTCTTCTCCTACATTAATATTACAAAGAAAACATGGATAATCACATCACAGTTGGACTATGTGCTTTAGGCCTGCTATAAAAGGGGAGTCTTGTATTATTGTTGTACTGTATTAGCAAAAGCTAGGTCAGAACTATCCCGGGGACTGAAATTGCAGGGCCAGACCCTGAGACCTTGTGGTGTCACAGGAGATGGGTCCTAAGAATATTGCAAGGGGCCGTCCCTGATGATGCCATTAAATATAATACTTTAAGCATCAGCCACAGCTGCACACACTATGCCATTCAAATAAAGAACACCATGTCTAACAAATGGAGGAAACATATTTACATATCTTTCAAGGCAGTGCTCTCACCTTGAGATTCTTCCCCTTGTCCTGAAAGCAGGAAAAATAAAAAGAGTGTGATCCAGGAGAGTTTACTATGTTTGTCTAACAGACATCTGTGTAGAATGCTGTCTCCCATACTCCAAACATCTCCTAAGAAACTGTTCTTTACATCAGGCCTTCTTGAGCTAAGGTTGGAGAGAGGGGGACTTGCCAGATTTTGCCTTGTACAGACATATTTCTGTGCTGTACTCACAAAGATTGGCTGCTCCATTAACAGAGGAATAAATGTTAGTTTTAAGAACAATTCAATCTGTTGAACATTATTATGATAAAAGTATTTGCACCTATTACAATGTATTTTCAGCTCATGAAATACCTCTTAGAATGTCAGCATTTTCCTGTTGCTCTTTAGCTGCAAATTGTTAACCTGCTGCAAGTTCCCAGTCTATCATCCAAAAGTACATAAGTGCCCTTTCTTAAGGCAATTTTTGCAATAATGTTTCATTTTTGTGCCTATTTTATTTGATTTTTCAGGGAAAAATCCATTTAAAATTACTTGCTTTCAAGTTATATCAACTTTATTTTCTTTTTCTTTCTCTTTTCAGTCAGGTATATTATTTCTCATCTTTCTACAGATTGTCCTTCTTTGAATTGGATCAAAACAGAAGGAAGCTAATATCAAGAGGAATATTTCTACTTCATTTTAAAGTTAACAACATAGACAGACTGCACTCAGACCCTATGACCATCTGTCGGGGATGCTTTCAGAGAGGGTTGGACTGGATTGCCCTTGTAGTCTCTTCCAACTCTGTGATTCTATGACCCTGTGTTTGGTGAGTAAAAGGAATCCTGTGCTACTCTGCCAAACAGTTTTAATTATCTCTGGGATTTATTCAATAATTTGTTTTCCTGTTTATCCAACATCAGAATCTCCTAGGGTGGATACATATGCAATGGTCAAGATCCTAAACTGTGCTTACAAGGTAGAAAACGTCATTCATGTAGTTGCCCTATCCTTCAGTTGAATACACACATTCTATATTATGTAATTATATATCTGTCAATGGAGCGGCAGGGTGCAGTAGTGGTTTGAATGTTGGACTATAACTCTGAGGAAAAGGGTTCAAATCCCAGTGGGTGATCTTAGGCAAGTCACACTCTCTCTGTTTCATAGGATGGCAATAACAAATGCCCTCTGAAGAAACTTGCTAAAAAAAACCCCAAAGATAGAGTTGTCTTAGGGTTGCCATAAGTCAAAAAAGACTTGGAGGCACACAAAAATTACAAATATTTGTCAGTGTAAATCCCTGTTGTTCCATTGTGGAATGGTGAACATGGACTGATTAAACCAACAGCTGATGTCAACAATGGAATGGATGACAAAGAAAATGCAGGTACTCCTGGTCAGTCAAAAGACAGACCAGCGAACAGGAATTCAATCTGTGCTGAAACATGTTTTACATCAACTTGTGCTGTGTACCTCAGAAGACACTGGGTCACAGTCTCAGCTCCATGGTGAGCTGAGAGCCTGCACAACAACATAGCCAGTGTTCTTCTACATGGACACATTGGCTAAAGACTTGAGATTAGAAAAATCAACACCAGTATGGATGAACAAGTTAGTGATTTTCTCATTGAGGAACCTTTAATCAATAAGTATCAGATTACAAGAATGCATACAAGAACACCGTTTTCAAATACGTTCTTACAACAGGGGGAAAATTGAATAGATAATTTGTTTTTTCCCTTCAGGTATAAAGTTAACAAAAACTTTAACACCCCTAGCAGGGCAAAGGTTTCAGGTGCTCAGGTGAATCCCAAATACAACTAGAATGGAGTTCACTGAAGAAACGGAGGAAGAGTGAGTTAAAATACTTTTTATATTTAAGCTTGATTTTAATCCAGTTGTGTTTCAATATGTTTTTTTAAATGTGGTTTTGTATTATAATGTATTTGTGCTTGTATTTGTATCTATTTTTCTATCTTGTTCGCAGTTGTTTTGAGACTCGGTCTTGGTAGAACGATAAATAATATAAATAATAGGTAAATAATTTAAATAGAAAAAAACATATATCTCATCATAGAAGAGTATCCCTATGAGTGTTCTGTTTATTATATATATATATATATATATATATACTAATTGTTGATGAACAAATTCAAGATTCTTATTATCTTATTCTTCTTTTTCTTTTAATCTTTAAACTGGATGTGGACCAGACAGCTCTTTAAAGACAGGATGCTGCAAAATAGAGGACTGCCATCTGACTACCTTTCCAACAGAGGACACATGGGTTCAGCCGCCTTTAGAAACAACTGTTTCTTTTGCACAGCCATGATCAGTCTCTCAGTAATAGTCTATTTTCCTTTCTCTTTTTCTCAATGGTTTCAACTTGAAACAGCTTGTCCTTTGCTAGCTTCTCTAACAGAGGACTGTTGAGACAAATGGTTACTCCACACCAGAGGTGAGTAAATTTGATAGGTTCAGGGGCCAGGTTTTGATTCCTATGGTCTGACAAAAATGCCCCTCAATGAAAATACAAACCCAGAAATCTTATACTTTGTTTAGCAGTTAGTCCACTGCTGTCCCACTTTCTTAGCTGCTGTTAAAATGTCTTGGTTTCTCTCTCCTCCTCCCACTCTACTTGCTCTACTTAAAACAATAGTTTTGTCTGTTCTTCCTCATTAATAGCAGTTGTGGGAAAAGGTTGGAAGTTATTTTTACTCTTTCTTTCATTTCCCCCCTTCTTGTCTCTTTTTTCTTTTTCTTTTTCACTCTTGTTAATTTTTATTTTGTACCACGTAACTTCAGTAAAAATATATTTTTAAAATTCTTTGATAGTACAAGAGGGCCCTGTAACCTCTTTACAAGGTGAATGTTCATTCTTGAAAGCTTCCATATGATTCATTTCCCCTGGGGATGAGGGTGGAGAGTCTACAGAGTTAATCTGGAGAGTCTGGAGAGGTTAAAAGGCTTGAGAAACAGCCTTAAAGGGCTGCACTTTGCTCTACAGGGACACAAAATATTTCAAAGACATTGAATACTATGCTACTTGCTGTCTCATGTGGATCTGTCTCTTTGTTAGCTGAGGAGCAGCATGGCAGGTTTGTCTTAGTATTGTTTTTAGTTGTTTTCCTCTTTCAGATTGGCAGCTTCTCTTTTACTTTGGCCTTATGCACATCGCTCCGCCTCACTGGCTCTGTTGCCTCATCAATACAATCACAATAATATTTACTTATTTACCAGCGAATGTCCCCAAAGTATTGTAAGGCTTAGAGTTAATGGAAGGAAAGCACTTTGAAGATGTGAGAAAAACACTGTGTAGGCGCTAAGATTAATATTAATAGTTGTTCCAAACACGCTCATTCGGCATCGTATTATGTAATTATGTCTAAAGATCAAATGCCTGCGGCACTTATTTTTCAAGGGATAATGCCTCACATTCCTAGTACTTACCACCCTGCACACCAGAAGACAAAGTATGAGATTACTTTGGTTGAGGAAGGAAGGGGAGAAACCCTATTGTTATGCAAAAGAATACTCACAAGATTTTCTCTCCTTCCACAGATATTGATTAGAGAAGAAAGCATTGCATGTGAAGGCACAACAAACTCCACTGGCATGTTGGCAAGTAATTAGGAAGCTCGGTCCATTGCTCCCATAGGGCTAGAAGGTCAATGGCCATCTTGTATGTCAAGTGGGTTTTTGTAGCACACTTGCTTACATTGAAATCTGACCATTAGTTGCCTAGGATTGGCCCCAAGACAGTAACCTTGGCCATACTTAATAGGGGATGAATTTGGGGGGGGGGGGGTATGTAGGTGTTTGATTCTGTAAGATCAGAACTCAGTGGAAGCCTCTAGGTCCAGCATTGGATGATGTCTCTGTTCAATACCAGGACTATGTGTCAGAAAATGAAATGGCAGGCCATTCTAGTCAGGCCTTTGTCACATCAGATCATGGTTCTATTGGCCTAAGAAGTCTAGGAACTGTTGTGTGCCTTCAC
The DNA here is from genome assembly GCA_034509955.1 of Urosaurus nigricauda. Lineage (NCBI taxonomy): Eukaryota > Metazoa > Chordata > Lepidosauria > Squamata > Phrynosomatidae > Urosaurus > Urosaurus nigricauda. Next base: position 348,432,739 of record JAOEGL010000001.1, on the reverse strand, counting down.
ATAATTTCTGACTTACAGCAACCCTAAAATGACCCTATAATGGGGTTTTCTTAGCAAAATTTATTTGGCGGTGGGTTTGTCTGCCATCCTCTGAGGCTGAGAGACTGTGGTTTGCCCAAGCTCACCCAATGGGTTTCCATGGCTGATCAGGGATTCGAACCCTGGTCTCTGGAGTCTAAGGCTCAAATTGCTGCACCATATTGGTTCTCACAATTTGGGGATATCAACGGGGTTGCCCGTTATTGCGAATGAGTGTATCTCACGCAATTTCGGGCAATGGGAAGTCATTCTGAACGCAATCATGGGGTTTCACGTAATTGCATATTAGAATATCTCACACAATTTTGGGCAATGGGGGGTCATTTTTGGGAAATGGGAAGTCATTATGAACGCATTCCAAACGCAATCAGATTTCACATAAATTCGCTAAACTAGCGAATTCACGTAATTGCGAATTGGTTCCATTTGCAGTTGAGAGAAATTCCTCCTATGTGATAATTTCCACAGATTTGCTGACTTCCCTTAGATTGTGCAAGAGTGGGTGAGTGGTGGGAAACTATCTGTCTCTCTTTGGTGTCAGAGGTTTTTGGACTACAAGCATCAGAATCCCTAGACCATTCACCATGCTGCTCAGTGCTGATGGAATTCAAAAGTATTTGGAGAGTCACAGGTTCCATCCATGTTTTTAGTATTCTCTTTTTAACAGATTGTGAGGGCATTCTTGAATGGGCAGGTTATAATTTAAAACATCAGCAGATATCTTAATTGACTCCCTAAGTAGAAAACATGAAACTAAAACAAATATACACACAGGCATAAAATTGACAGTAAGGAAACGAGTGGCTAGTACTGACGTTTGTTCAGAATGGTAATTGCATCATCCATACAACAATTTACAGCAGTGGTGCTGTTATATCCATTTTCAGCAACAGAGGTCCCAAAGAGGAAGGTTGCCAAGATGGTCAAAGTTTGGAAATCAAGACCTAAAAGGAATGGCTTAGGGAGCTGGATATGTTTAGCTTGGAGAAGATAAAGTGGAGTGGTCACATAATATCCACCTTTAAATATTTGAAGAGAGTTCCTTTGAAGGAAAGCAACTTTTCCCCCTGCTGCAACAATGGATTAATTTTAAAAAATTCACCTAAACATTAGGAAGTGTTACCCCAAAAGATGGAAGACGGAGCTAAGTGAGCTATGTCTTCTTCTTCTTCAGTTGCTTTAGTAAGATCATTAGATCCAGAGTCCATAAGAATGTTAGGCAACTGTGGCAGGAATTGGGGGGGGGGGGATTTTCTGTACCTAGGACCTTCTGAGGTCCATACATGCACTGCCAAAAATGCCAAGTACACACATATATGCACACACAAAATTGGAAGGGACCAAAAGCTCAATTCTGGTACTGAAAAATGAACTCCTGCAATATTTTAATAGTGCTTAGGGTCCCATAATGAAAATGTGGTTTGTCTCCCCTGGAGGCTTTGAGGAGTGACAACACATCCTTCTCTTTTGATCAGAAAAGGGATGGTCCCCAGAGTTGTGGGACGTTGAGAAAGGTGCCCGTAAATGTCCTCAGGCAGTTCTTTTCCCAGTCTGGGCTAAAATGACCTGGTTGAACCACTGGTTACCAGTCTTACTAGTTATCCTCTTTAAAACATTTAACAACTTACTCCAAGCTTTTTTTTAAAAGGCAAATTCAGGATTAAATTTAGACAAGAGTTTAATATAAACAATAGAATGGTGAAGTGCTACACACTCTTTCATAGGACCTTTTTGTTGTTGTGGGGAAAGCTCTGATTGCTACATTAAACAGTCAAGTGGAAGAATCTGACAAAAAACGGGAAGGTGGAAAAATGCAAGATGCACCCAGAATTTACACCAACAGAAAACTGCCCAAACAAAACAAGGTGGTTGTCCTTTACACATACATACGCACACAATTCTCACTTTGAGGGAAAGGAACCAGGTGATCACACTTGATGCTTGAGTATTATTTAGAAAATGGTAGGTAGATCAAAGAATTGGAAATGGATTGTATGTTCTGCCTTGACCACAGTCTCAGGGTGTCTCTTGACCAGAGTCTCTGTGGGTAGGTCACATTTCCCCAACTTTACCAAAACAAACCCCAAAACCCACACCCTGTGGTCAAATAGTTGGCTACCATAGCCCAGTGAAGCTAAATGACTGCTTCCATTTAGTACACCGTGACTGTCAGGCTATTAAACAGGAAGCATGAAAATTCACAAACTGTCTTTCATATCCTCCAGGTATCCTGGTTTGGCAGGGACAGTCCTGGTTAATCCTCTACCATCCCACTTTTCCAGCTGCTTTTAAAATCTCCCACTTTCTCTCTTTTCCTAACACTTCCCTCCTTTATCCTCAGGTTACCTCGTTTGTTCCAAACTGAGTTCAAAGTGCAAAAGTAGTTTGCACTCACTTAATTTAGTAATACGTATGGAGAGAAGAGGAGGAGGTGGAATCTTGTCCTTCTCAGTAGGCTCAGACAAAAAGCAAACTGCTGCAGCCTCTCCTAGCTTGTATGTTCTTCTGCATTAATACCTTTTAGCATCTTGACCACACTCTGAGGTTGCTTTGCCACACATGCTCCATTTTTTATCTGTGAGAAGTATGAAAGTGCGACACCTGCATTAGTTTTGGGACATCTGATATATGCTGGTTTACATTTGTGAAAGGCGCAGAATGAACTCAGGCCTTCTAGAGAGGTTAAGAACAATAAAAAGGGTTTTTTTTTTTTTTGGATATGTCCACATCAAAAGGAAGAAGAGGGAAACGGTTGGGCCACTGCATGCAGAAGATGGCAAAATGCTCACAGGGGACGGAGAAAAGGCAGAATTACTCAACAACTTCTTTGCTTCAGTCTTCTCAGAAAGGGCAAAGGGTGCTCAACCTAAGGATAATGGACCAGAAGACAGAACAGGGGAATTTCAGCACAGAATAAGTAAAGAGATAGTACAGGAATACCTGGTTAACCTAAATGAATATAAGTCTCCAGGACCAGATGAACTACATTCAAGGGTATTAAAAGAACTGGCAAATGTAATATTGGAACCAATGGCAATCATCTTTGAGAACTCCTGGAGAACAGGAGAAGTCCCAGCAGATTGGAGGACGGCAAACGTCCCCATCTTCAAAAAGGGGAAAAAGAGGATCCCAACAATTATCGTCTGGTTAGTCTGACATCAATCAGGAAAGATTCTAGAGCAGATCATTAAGCAGAGAGTCTGTGAACATTTAGAAGGGAAAGCCATAATCACAAAAAGTCAACATGGGTTTCAGAGAAACAAGTCATGCCAAACAAATCTGATCTCTTTTTTTGATAAATTTACCAGCTTGGTAGATGAAGGGAATGCTGTGGATATAGTATATCTTGATTTCAGTAAGGCCTTTGACAAGGTTCCTCATGACATTGTTGCAAAAAAGCTTGTAAAATGTGGGCTAGACAAGGCGACTGTTACATGGATTTGCAATTGGTTGACCAACCGAACCCAATAGGGTGCTCAACAATGGTTGCTTTTCATCCTGGAGAGAAATGATCAGAGTTAGGTTGGTCTTGTGGACTATTGCTACGCCACTGCCCTGCCCACTTTCCCTTATCTGCTTGCTGACCGTATAACCTGCTGGGAAGGCTTGCACCCATATAGCAGTGCTAGTGTCCCTCCAACCTTTCTTGGGAAACAGAGTGAACTGAAGAAGGGATAGATACTAAACATCGATCCCTACTTCTTTTGTAACATGTGTTCACTCTCTCCCAGGCTATTCCCATCACCGATTCCAAAATTATCAGTCCCAATGCAAGACCTCATCAATATAAGATAGAAGAAAAGGAATGCCTTGGTGATCTGTTTAAACATTAGGCCTGGTTTTAAGGCAATTGTCATTAGTCTGAGGCTTGCCCGAATCCTGAAATTATCAGCACCTCAAAAGAGTCACAAGAGGTGTTTATGCAAGGGAATTCGGCTGCTAAAAAGGCCCTCTCCCCACTTCCGAGTCCATGCCGCAGTTGTTGCTGCCGCTGAAAAGCCACAGGGCGGCTTTGAAGGCTCAGGTGTGGCGGGTGCGGGCCGCTGATGGAAAGAGACTGGCCCTATCTCCCCTCCCAAGTCCATGCTGCACTGGTGTTGGTGCTGCCGGTAAAAGGCCGCTGGGCGGCTTTGAAGGCTCAGGTGTGGTGGGGGTGGGCTGCTGGTGGAAAGAGGCTGGCCCTCTCCCCTCTTCCAAGTCTGTGCTGCTGGTATTGGTGCTCATGATCCTTCTGACTTTTTGGGTTTTAAGCAGGAGGTGTCAGAAGGTGTCAGAAGAAGCTGAAGAAGAACTGCTGGAGATAGGGAGAGCCAGTGTTCTGGCTGGTTGTCCCTTCTGGCTTCTAGCTGGGCTCTTGGAAGTCAAGCAGGTGTTAATTCTATGAATGAAAATGGTAAATTTCATGTTGGGGAGCATTGTTGTTGTTGTTGTTGTTGTTGTTGTGTGGCTTCAAGTAGTTTCTGATTTATGGGCCCAAAATACATTGCAGAAATTACCCAGCATAAAACTGCTTTAACTGCCCTGGCTCAATGCTAGAGAATCTTGGGAAATGCAGTTTGTTGTGGCACCAGAGCTTTCTGACAGAGAAGGCTAAATGTCTTACAAAACTGCAGTTCCCAGAATTCCTTAGCATTGAGTCAGGGCAGTTAAAGTGGTCTCAAACAGGATTTCTGCAGTGCATTTTGGACCATGGTGACCCTAAGATACCCTCCCGTATGAGCCTGCACAAAATATAAGATAATCAGCAGAGGCACAGTAAGATGACCCCCCCCCACCCAAAAAAGCTGGAAATAGATTATATGTCCTGAGTTTTCTCTGTAGTAGCATCTTGACTGCAGAACTCCTTTGTAAGGGACGTCTGGCTCCTTTTCTTCTGAATTTCAGACAAGTTGTAAAGACTGCCATTTCACATGGCTTTTGGCTCTTAAAATCAGGGCCATCTGCCCTGGCTGGTTTATTTATTTATTTAACTACTTAGTTTTAGACCTATTTTAAAAGAGGAATTTGGTCTTTAATTTGTTTTTAGTTATTTATTTAATGTTTTAAAAGTGTTTTATTGATTCTGCATCTGCTTGGGGGCCCTGGTGGGTTGAGGGATGATAACTAAATACCATGGATGGAGGGATGGATGGAAGCTTGCTTAGTCCTGCTCAGAACAGTGCATGCAATTCTCACCATGGCATTATGAGCCAATAAAGTTATTGAAGAATTGGTGAGGATGCAGAGAAGCACAGCCCATCATCATCAGAAGACTGGAGCAACTTCCCTAGAGGAAAAGATTTCAACATCTGAGATGTTTAATGCTGAAAAAAGGTGATGAAAAGGGGACATGATATACATGTACAAAATTATGCTTCGTGAAGAAAAAAATTCCACCACTGCCTGTACAGGGACCTGGAGTCATCAGCTTCCCACCACCTTCCCCTTCTCCTTTTGTGCTGTGTCTTTTAGATTGTAAGCCTGAGGGCAGGGAATCGTCTAATTATAAGATTGCATGTACAGCACTGTGTAAATTTACAGCGCTATATGAATAATGGTTAATAATAATAATAATAATAATAGAAGTGCTTGTTCACACAGGACATAGTGAAACTGGAATTCATTACCAGTGGTGGCTTGTGGCTCTGATTTCAGTGAGGGGCGAATCTGCTCTGGGTTTTTGTCTGAACTTAAAGGAGCCATCCAGTGTACTGACCCCAACCAATAGCAGAGGTTTAGCACTTTGGACAGCTTCTTTGCAGTTTGGACTAAATCACAGAATGGACTCACTGCCTCTATGATTCACTACAACAAAGCATCATTGTTGGCCACCAAAGTGGATGTCTTTAGAAGAGGAATAGACATCTATGCATCACTTCTCTCTCTCTCTCTCTCTCTCTCTCTCTCTCTCTCTTGTTTTAGTGATTTTCCATTTTTGCTGTTGGATCAAATTTAGTAAGCCACTACTTTAATTCATTGTAGGTTAATGTTGTTGTTATGACAAATGTAAGGAAAAAAGAAATGCACAAATATAGGATGGGGGACACCTGGCTGAATGAGACAAAGTGTGAAAGAGATCTAGGAGTCCAAGTAGACCACAAGTGGAACATGAGTCAACAGTTAAAAAGGCCAATGAGATTTTAGGCTGCATCAATAGAAGTATAGTGTCTAGATCAAGGGAAGTAATAGTGCCACTCTATTCTGCTTTGGTCAGGCCCCACTTGGAATACTGTGTCCAGTTCTGGGCACCACAATTCAAAAAGGATGTTGACAAGCTGGACCATGTCCAGAGGAGGGCAACCAAAATGGAAACCATGCCCTACCAGAAGAGACTTAGGAAGCTGGGTCTGTTTAGCCTGGAGTGTATCCAAAGGGTGGTGAAGGGTCTGGAAACCATGCCCTATGAGGAACGGCTTAGGGAGCTGGCGATGTTTAGACTGGAGAAGAGAAGGTTAAGAGGTAATATGATAACCCTGTTTAAATATCTGAAGGGATGTCATATTGAAGAGGGAGCAAGCTTGTTATCTGCTGCTCCAGAGAACAGCATCCGGAACAATGGATGCAAGCTGCAGGAAAAGAGATTCCACCTCAACATTAGGAGGAACTTCCTGACAGTAAGGGCTGTTGGACAGTGGAACACACTCCTTCAGAGTGTGGTGGAATCTCCTTCCTTGGAGATCTTTAAACAGAGGCTGGATGGCCATCTGTTGGGGATACTTTGATTGGGAGTTGCTGCATGGCAGGGGGTTGGACTGGATGGCCCTTGTGGTCTCTTCCAACTCTATGATTCTATGTTTCAAGTTGTTTCTGACTTATTATAACCCTACGGCAAACCTATAGTAGAGTTTTCCTGGCAAGATTTGTTCAGAGGAGGTTTACCATTGTCTTCCCCTGAGGCCGAGAGCATGTGACTTGCCCAAGGTCACCCAGTGGGTTCATGGCTGAGCTGAGAATTGAACTCTGGTCTCCAGAACTGTAGTCCAACACTCAAACCACTATGTCCCTCTGGCTCTCTGTATATTATATATTATTGTAAATCTTCTTTCAAATTTAAATATTGTTTTTAAATTTAAATATCTTGTAAATCACCATGAGAAGGCTTCACCTCAAAAAGGTGAGATTTTTTTAAAATGAGAAATAAAACAAAACAAAAAAAATCACAGTCAATTGAGAACCCAAGGACCTAGTCAGAGCCAACAATACCAGTCCTGATGTACAAACAATCTGACCTGCAGTAAGACAGCTTCTTCTATTTTAAACATGGGCAAAGCTTCCCCAGTTATTAATTTATTTATTTTTAAGATGCAATTATCTTTCTTGGGTGGGGGATTAGCATAGGGAAAATAACCCCAGATGTTCAGATCCATTTTTAAAAAAGAATCCTTTTTACAGTACGATTAGATGGCATGTGGAAGATGAAACAGCCACAGTTTTAAGTAAGCATCCAAAAATCAGCTGCTCAGCTACACGATGATGCTAACCAGATGTTTTGCTTTTGTCTTTTGCTCATTTTCTAAATCCGCAGGAACCATACATGTAATACGACCCACACCAAAGTTACGGCAACCACTCACCCCAAGGCTCATATTTACTCTGATACAAAGAGGAATGCTACTAACTGAAAGAGAACAGAAAAGACTGGCAGAGGTTGGAAAAATAATAACTACAGTAGCTCTGAGGAGCAGTCATGCCAGTAAGGCCATGTGCTTTTCCCATACCTGGGAAAGTGATTTTTTCACTATAGCTCCCATAATCCCCCAGCTGTCATGAGTGAGGATTCTTAGGCATTGTCATACAAAAGAATACCCTTCCCAAGCTTTATTTTTATGTTCATTTTTGAAGCTCCCAGAAATATCCTTGACATCTGTTCAGTCCTGTAGCTCATGCGAATAAAAATACTTCATTCACAATCAACTACACAGAGGGAGGGAGAATGATCTTTGCAATTGTCCTCAAAACCAGACCTGTTAGTGAAATGTTAGCCCCAGAAAAAGCCAAAGCAAACAAGAAGTTGGTGGCAAGGTTCAGGTTGGAATGAAGTTGCCTTTTCCTCCCTCTTGCTATTCACAACTCAGCTCTTGGGAGCTTTGGAAGGAAGTGCATGTTAACTTCAACTGCATCATATTTAATTTGGCTGCTGGAATAGTTAACTTGGCTCTTTCGGCAAATACCACACCTTTTAATGTTTCTTTCACCCACCTTTAATTTGGTCTTTTTGATATTTTCAACATTTTAAGCAAAAACTAAAGAAACTCCACCCCACATCCCCAATATCCCTTGCCCAGTTTCTCAGGCTTGAGTAATGACAATGATCTTACTATATAAGTTACTAAAAATACACAATAAAATGTGCCCACACTACTAATATTGACAGAACTAGTTTTTCTAGTGTGTCTGACATATTCGTATATAAGCAGCTCTGTTTTAGATTTGTTAGATTTTCTTTTCCTTCTGGAACAGCATCCACTCCAACATTTCACAGATGAAAACCATAGCACGGGTGGGTGAGCAATATCAGAATGGGCTCAAGATTCCAAAAATTACTAATGAAAAAATTACTAATGAAAAATATCTCACAAACTAAGATAGACTTTTGCCTGAGCCTACTGAGAAGGGCAACATTCTTCCCCTCTACCTTAAATTAGTTGGGTACAAACTACTTTTGTACTTTGAACTCAGTTTAGAGCAAATGAGGTAAGCTGAGATCACAGCGGGAAGGAGGAGAGAGAAACTGGGGCATTTTAAAAGCAGCTGAAAAAGAGGGACAACAGTGGATTAATCGGGACTATTTTTGCCAAATCAGGGCAGCTAGAGAGTATGGCAGAGTTGCATACCTTTGAGCCATGAAAAGGCAGAAATTTGGTAGATAAAATGTTCCTTATGGCTGCATTCCAGTGCCCGGAAAAATTCTCCCTGTTGAATTTTGATATTTCAACTAACAAAGACACAGCTCTCCTGTCTTCAAAGGATATGCTTGCATATTAAACTTGACTTTAATTTATTACTTCCCCAGGAGATTTCGATCAAAATCCAAATCTACAACACCAGGGCCTGAATCTCATTGATTAGTCCCAACTTGAGTAGCCCCCTGAATCAATTGTCAGATGGTGGATCAACATATAGGTAAATCCATCTGTTCAATAACTCAACTGTAGTTAAGACTAGCAACTGGATTCAAGCCCAGGAATGCTCAAAATTCTTCAAGAAAGACATTTACCATATATAGAGTGAGAAATACAGATGTCCAAGCTAGGTTCAAAAAGGGAAGAGGCACTAGGGATCATATTAGAAACATACATTGGATGGGAACCAAATAATTCCAGAAGTAAATCAGCTTGTGCTTTAAAGAGTATAGTAACAACTTTGATAGTGTAGATAATGAAAATATATGGGTCAGTCTTAAAGAAATGGGTGTGCCACAAAATTGATTATCCTGATGCACAACCTGTAATCAGGACAAGAGGCTACCATTAAGACAGAATACAGTGGTCCCCCGGGTTGCGAAGCCCCCGGGGAATGAAATCCCCGGGACCCGAAACGGCCAGGGCCAAAAAAAAGCCCCCGGGATCCAAAAAAATCCCTGGGTTGCGAAGAAAAAAAAGCAACCCGGGCCCTTTAAAACAGCACACTTTCGGCACGCTGTGCATCAACTAAAGCGGTCCCCCGGGTTGCGAAACATTTCCGGGTTACGAAAGTAATCCCGGAACGGATTACTTTCGCAACCCGGGGGACCACTGTACAGAGAAACAGAATAGTTTCCAATTAGCAAGAGCGTCAGGCAAGGCTGCATTTTATCACCTTGTGGTGATAAACTTGCATGTGGAGCATATTGTATTTAAACTTGGAGGAAGGAGGCATGAAAATTGGAGAAAGGAACACAATCAATTTAAGATATGCAGATGACACCATACTACTAACAAAGAATAGCAAAGTCTTGGAACAATTACTGAAGGAAATGCATAGCTAGGTTTACAGGTGACTATTAAAGGGAAAATGAAAACAGATGATTTACATAGATTTAAAGTAGACAATAAAGGCATTTATATAGTTTTCCATAACATGCCTCAGTCATTAATCAGAATGGACATTTCAGTCAAGAAATCAGAAGATGATTAGAACTTGGAAGGGCAGCTATGAAAGAACTAAACAAGAATTTGAAGTGTAATGATGTATCATTGAATACAAAAGTTAAGATTGTCCATGCTATCATATTTGCAATTTCTATGTACGGTTGTGAAAGCTGGACAGTGAAGAAAATTCATAGGAAGAAACTCAACTTATTTGAGATGTGATGCTGAAGAAGAGTTCTACAGATACCATGGACTGTTAAAAAGAAAAATAATGTGCTCTAGACCAAATCAAGCTTGAATTCTCCTCAGAAGCCATGATGACTAAACTGAGACTGCTGTACTTTGGCCATATCGTGAGAAGAAAAGACAATAGTGCTTGGGAAGGTAGAAGGTCATATGTATTCCAGATGGATAGACTCAGTCTGAGTCTGAAAGACCTGAGTAGGGCTGATGATGATATGTCTCTCATTCATAGGGTCACCATAAGTCAAAGTTGACTTGGTGGCAGATAACAACTGCTCTCCCACTAATTTTTTTTAGTGGATTAAGCTTTAAACAAAAGACAAGAGGGTTTAACAGTGACACAGGTAGGAAGGGCCTAAACAATCAAAAAGGCACCAGATACCATCTGATCTTGGGAGCTAAGCAGGGTCAGCCGTGGTTAGTCTTTAAATGGGAGACAACCAACTATGTAATACCAGGTGCTGTAGGCTACATTTTCAAGGATGGAACTAGTAAATCTACCTCTGAATATTCCTTGCCTAAGAAAACATCATGAAATTCATGGGGTTACCATAAGCTGACAGGCACCTCGAACGCTCATACACACACAGGCAGGAAGGAAGGTATGGGGAACCTCGGCCTTGCAGAAGCTATTGAACTCCATGAACCCTTGTGTCCAGGCAGGGATTATATGGTTGTAAATTGACAATGTCTGCAGTAGAGTTGCTAAATTAGTCCCTGATATTCAGAGGCAAAACTTGAGATCTACAGGTTGTCCCTGTTAATGTCACAAGGGGCTGGTGTTCATGATATCATTAAGCATCACCCAGAATTGTTTAGAGCATGCAATTAAAATATTTTTTTTAAATTAAAAATGGGAAAAGATTTATCTGGTTGGAAATAAAGTTTGCTGCATTGAACACTCTTCCCAGTTTTATTTTTAACATCTTTTCAAGTAGTGATTGTAAGAATACAGGGGGATCAACCAAAGCAAGTTTTGCAAGCTGTGTGTTAAATAGAAAACAGTTTCCAGTAGCTGAGCTAAAGTACCCTCGAAGAACAGTGCAGGGAGCAGGGATGGGCAAGGATACATAATATCTGTTCTCACCCTGAGATTACACCCCTGAGTAATCTGTCACCCCAAGAAATGACCTTGACATCTAGGAACCCTAATTTGGTGTGTCACAGTCTCAGATTTCCCCCACCTGGCCTTGGATTATAGTGGCAGACTATGATTTACATAGCCTGCGTTCAAATCTCTACTCAACCATGATGCCACAGAGTGACCTTACACCAGACCCTTTCTCTCTCAACCTAATTTGTCAAAGGACTAATATGTAGGGGGTTTGTATGGGGAGGGTTATGTATAACCCCATGAGCTCCTTAAGGGAAAATTGCAAGATCTCTTTAAAAGGTGTATGGGGAGAGGAATTTTTAATCTCTGGAGGGCTACTCTAGGCTTGAAGATCATATGCCAGGGTAATACTGTTTCCTGTGTACCAGGGATGAGCAAACTTTGGCTTTCCTCCCAGAAGGCCCAGGGCAACATGCCAATTGTATGGGATTATAGAAGTTGTAGTCCAACATCTGGAAAGGCAAAGGTTGCCCACCCCTGCTGTACATCCATCTGCTGCCTGCTGACCTGTTATACTTCTGGGAGATATGTCAAGGGTCTTTAACCTAGAGTCATGCCTTACAGCAACTTACATTTCCTAGTCCTCAAAGTACATTCTGCTTAGGGCACAGCAAAGTGAGCAGAAGCTAAACAGTGCCTTGTTAGATCCTCTAGAAATGGAAAGTTTTGAGAATGAAAAATTAAAAAATGAAATAGGAAGAGGGTACTGTGGAATGAAAGGCCAAAAAGAAAATAGCTGGCTTGGAGGGGCTGCAGCGATAAACTCTCTTGGAGGGCAGAACTAGATAACCTCACTTAAACATACTAAAATGGGTTATTAAATCTTAGTTGAGGGGAGTTTATTCTACCTAAGCACAAAAGGAAATAGAGCAAGGCTTGGGTTTGTAAACGCTCCCCAACATTCACTAAAATGAATGACTGCTAAAACATAAAGCAATATTACAATGGCAGCATTTCAAAGTTTAAAATGCTACTTTAAAAAGCTACTTTAGTGTGATACAGGTTCGATCCCTGGCAACCCTGGATAGCTGTAAGAAAGCCTGTTATCTAAATAATTATACAGTGGTCCCCCGGTTTATGAATACCCTGGCCTACAAAAACACCAGTCTACGAAAGAGCCGGGGCCGGAAAAACGGCCCTGGTTTACAGAAAAAAACCCGGTTTAAGAAAAGAAAGCGGCAGGAAATTCAAATGGTGCGGGGGCTGGTTTAAGGGGCCGCGGTTTACGAACTTTTCGGTTTAAGAAAGGGGTGCTGGAACGAATTAATTTCGTAAACCGGGGGACCACTGTATTTCTGTGTATGGATGCACAGATACACCATCAGTATTCAAAGCACTTTAGAGAGTGCAAGAGAACAGATCCCTGCCCCAAGGAGCTTACAGTCTAAAATCCAAAATACCAAGAAACAACCTGGGTAGGCTACATTGAGCCCCATTATTGGAAGAAATGTGGGATATAAATGTAGGATAATTTAAGTTTCCTAAGGCTTCAGCTCTTGCCAAGGAAATGAAATATTAAATATCAAAAATGTCACAGCCAAGCCTGTTAGGGTCTAGCTTTAAATTAGCAGAGTAGCAGAACGTATGCAGGACCCCAGCACCAACTATATCAGTAATAACTGATAAAGACTCCAGGCATGGGAAACTAAAGTATTTTTATTGGAAAGAAATACGAAATAGCACACACACAAAGACAGCTCAAACAAACAGCATAAAGAGCTATCCAAAACAGAGACATGAAAGGGGATGGCAGATTTTGAGACTTGGAAGAGGGGGATGTATTTACCTATCCTGAAGAAATGGTAAATGGAAAGCAGGAGAGCAGGAAGACTCAAGCCACGAGTCCTGAGAATGCAAGTTTTGGGAGGCAGATGGAAACAGACAAAGAAACTCAGACTGAGGCCTGAGGGTTACATTTACTATACAAGTTTTTTTTTGGGGTGTGTGTGATTGCAGCAGAAAGGTTTTGTTTTACGGTGATATTTATATTCTTGAAACCAACCCCTCTGTGGAACCTGAGAAGATTTCCGAAGTGAAGAGTTTGCTTAGAGGTTTTGGAAACAGGAAGTTTTGATTGTGATCAATGATGCTTCATGGGTGTTACAACACCTAGGAGATCCTCAGATGGGGGGGGGGGGGCAGGGAGGATGGGAGCAAAGTGGATTGCTCCGGTCCTTATCCTGTCCTTATTGTGTGATCACGCGAAAGACTATCACACACATCGCGCTTATCCTGTCATTATCCTGTCAATGAAGTAGAATTGTCCTGTCACTTTTCAATAATGGAAACTTCCATTAATGAAAAAAATGACAGGACAATTCCACTTCACTGATGGGATAATAATGGGATAATTGTGACATTGTCTGATAACTGTTCACGCGATGCGATGTGCAATAATTCCACTTGACAGACATTATAATGATGGGATAAGTGTGATGTCCTCTGATAACCTTCATGCAATTGCATGATAAGGACGGGAAAAGGACAGAAAAAGGACATCCTTTCCCTGTGTGATAATCCCTGAAAACAAAGATCTGGAGTCCCCAGGAATGTGAGGGGTTGGAAGAGGTGTTTTAGAAGCACATGAAAGAGGAAAGGGGGATTTATTCTTGTTTGATCTGGCAGAACTCATTGTTTGGCTTTCAGTTTCTGTCCAAGAGGCAGAGTGAGGTGGATGTGTGGTGGCGCTCTTCCAGCAGTCTTTACCATCCCCCACCCCCTTCCACATGGCAGGGCCTATGTGTCATTCATACTACCTAAGTCCGGTGCCATGTATGCCATTGCAATCTCCTTGCACCCATGCTGGTACCCAATGTTATACCAAACTATTGCTGAACTACTAAATTCGTTAGGGGATGTTTGGATGTACAAGACACAAGGAATGCACATGAGCAGGGATTTTATATGTAACAGAGGCTCTGGTTACATATTGAGTTGCAATCGTGAGGAAATTGGCTACAAGCCTCTTCTAGTAACAAATATAGCATCTCAGGGGAAGCACCCCATTTGCCAAAGCTTGACATACTGTATTGCATTTTGAGTGCATGGAAAATGTGTGTGTGTGAGAGCATGCGTATCTGACAGGTATAGGGCAATGTATGCAAACACACTTGTTTAGAGGTAGCCTAATAAACCGAAGCTCCAGGAAACTTGTCACTTGTTTTCTCTTTCTTTCTTGGCAGGGCAGGGGGTGGAGGGGGGGGGGGACCCCTAGGCTGAGCAGCGATGGAAGAAGTGTTCTACCTTGAGAGGCCGAGACACTAAGCTCTTCCAGATGAGATCACTGTCAGAGTTGATCAATGTGCTGACCTACTTAACTTGACAGTGCCTTTTTACCTATAGCAGAATGGCTGACATCAGTATAATAAATATGCATGATTTCCCTCCCCCCTCCAGCAATTCCTTCCCAAACATATCAGCTGACTGTATCCCTGTTATTACAGCAGTGCTGCTTAATCTTGGAAGGACACAACTTTTGCACAAAACACTTTTTGTACAGTGCAGCCATCTAGTGGCCATGGTGTTCATTCACTACAGTTCTGCTTGGAAAATCAAAACAGATGCAGTTTTACAGAAAGGGGTTGTGCAGCATCTGGTGGCTGTAATCAACTGTATTACACAAACTTGAGCTTGGGTAAGTTACTTTTTTGGACTACATTGAATTCACCAGTTGGCATTGCCAGGCCACACTGGCTGGGGGATACTGGGAGATGTAGTCCAAACAGTACATGCAGTGGACCTTTGGGTTTGATTCAAGGATCTGCTGTGGATACCAAAATCCATGGATGCTCAAGTTCCATTAAATACAATGGGATAGTAAAATGGTGTCCGTATTTAAAATGGAACCTTGCTTTTTGGAAATGTCTTTTTGAGTATCTTGAATCCGTGGATGGTTGAATCCATGGAAGCAAAATCTGTGGACATGGAGGGCTGGTTGTATCTGCTAAATCCATTCCAAATATCCTGCAGAGTAGAACAAACACAAGTGCTTCTTCCCTCCCTGCCTTTCTCCTCTTCTTTTCATTTCCCCTTCCCTCTTTGTTTCTCTTCTCGCCATCCCTGTCCTCAAAAATCAAGGCTATAACAAGCAAGACAGATTAAAAATAAACACATAAAGTTGTAAAATATGAAGTTGAGATGGGCTGGGTGTGGTCAGAGAGAATTATGGACTTGTATTTGAATGCTAAATAAATGGTCAAGAAAGCTTCTCATGTTTACTAGTCTGTATTTATTAGGTCAATATTTCCTCCATGATACAATTTCACAAGCAAATACAACATTTATACCACAGAACAATAAACGCACCATCAAAAATGGGTCTATCAGCAGTTCTTAGGTACAGTGGCATTAAAAACCCAACAACTCCATGTTCTGAGGTTTCCACTGGATACTAGTTGCTTGATCATAAGCACTGTGGAAATTGATAAGATCAGTCCTATCATATGTTTATTCAGTCCTGGCCATTCTTGCTTTATGGCATCAAGAGTCTAGCTGGCTGGGTTTAAAAGGTGAGCATGTCTCCTAATGAGAAAAGGCACTGAGCCACCTTACCGGAGGCAGTAGTACACGTGCTCTTGTGTAGGACCTTGAAGATTTAAAGAACAATCACTGTTCTTAGACTGTAAGCTGGAGGGCAGGGATCCATCTAATTATAAGATTGTATGTACAGCACTGTGTAAATTGACAGAGCTATATAAAAAAATTAATAATAATAATAATAATAATAATAATACTGTAATAACAACAACAACAATCAGGTGACTGCTAATACTTAGGGCAGATTTCCTGCCCTACTGATCCAAGCTGCCAGCTGCTGTTGACTGGATATCAACACAGTATAGTTGTAGCAATGTGATAAGTACTTCAGCTGACATGATTCCATCCTATGAAATCCTGTGATTTGTAGTATTTTTCATCTTGCAGTATTTAGAAAACTCTAATCAACCTCAGAAGATGGCAATGGCAAACACCCTTTGAAGAAACTCGCCCAGGAAACCCCATGATAGGGTTGCCTTAGGGTCGCCATAAGTTGGAAACAACTTGAAGGGACAGTAACAACAATGGAAAATTTTAATGATCTAGTTCAGGAGAGTGTGGGGAAGAATATTCTTTAGCAGAGACACCTTTCCAAACGAGAGATCCATGGATTCCTTAGGATGAAGCCCTGGCAGTTATGGTGGCATCATCCTACTATATATGAGTAGTGTAAATGTATGCACAGTATATCATTCTAAGGCTCCTGGGATAAAAGTCAGAGCACCAACCTGGAAGGTCTGTCATTCAATGCCAGATTTGGACACTGTGTATTGTCACAAATTGGTGATCTTCATTCCACCCCCCACCCTCCCAGTTGAACATGTATGGTTGATCCATCTCCCTGTAGAAGACTGGGAGGAAGATTAGGAAGAGGGAAAAGGGAAGCTGAGAAGAGAAAGGAGTGCTTCTTCAAGCCCAAACATTTGTTCCACGTGGCAAGGATATTCCAGTGGCAGTTTCAGAAAACTTTGACAATGGCTCTGTAAAAGTAATTATTAATTTAAAGTCTGACACGCATGTTTCTTTCAAAGTCTGAATAAAGAAATAACAGAAACACAGTGTTCCTGTGCATGGATGAAAGAAACATGTAGACTCCTGCTGCAGTTTAGCACACAAACAAAAAAACGTGGACATGTCTGTTTTGAAATAAGTTGAGTTCGTGGCATCTTGGGCTGCATCCACACTGCAGAAACCATCCAGTTTCACACCACTTTAACTGCCATGGCTCAGTGCTATATAATTTTGGAAACTGTAGTTGGTTGTGGCACCAGAGCTCTCTGGCAGAGGCGACTAAATGTCTCACAAGACTACAGTTCTTATAATCCCATCGCACTGAGCCATAGCAATTAGTATAGATACAGCCTTATTCTTTGGTAAGTCAGTATCTGTAGGGGCATAGCCTAACTGTGACTTAATGCGCTGCAGATAAGACCTTACTTTACCCAAATTTATTATTTCTGCAGTGTGTTTTGGGCCTTTCAGTTAAAGAAGTAGATAAACTCTTGGGCTTTACTTCTTTAACCGATTCCATAGGCTGGAGCTACAGTACTTATAGTGGTGTCAAACTGCATTGTTTCTGTAGTGTAGTTGAACTCTAAAAAAGCATTTCCTGGTAACAGATGGACAGAATAGATCTGTCCAAGGAAGAAAAAGCTAGTTCAGCTGGGTTCGTCTATACTGTAGAAATAATGCAGTTTGACACCACTTTAAGTGGTAGAAATAAGAAATAACATGGAAAGAATAGGAATAGGTCCCTTCACCAGAAAAAAAAGAAGAGCAGCTGATGTTTCAGCAAACTTTTTATTCAAAACTAACACTGTGCAGATGTGAAATAAAACAACGGGGTCAGAGAAGTCTTGAACCAAACCATTTTGAACCTGGAAAGCGTCTTCCAAAATGCATTCAATGACTTTTTTCTTTCTTTCAACAGCCTCCACTTTTCTTAGGACTGCCAGTTTGGTGACAAAAGTTATAGATTTATGCTTTTTCTAACATGCCAGGTGAGATCCGCTTTCCCCCTTTCTTTCTGCCTTGCTCTTCATACATTCTGAGTAAATTTTTCTGGAGGCATCTAAAGGCCTGTCTTTCTCCACCTCTTTTACCATCTTCCCAATTCCAAAAATGCAACAGAAACAAAGAAATAACCCCCCCAAACTTCCAGCTGGACAGAAGACAAGCAAGTGGCGGGGACAGGGCTGGGCTCCCATAAAAAGACTTTGCAAAAAGGAGCTTCTTTGTTAGAGGCTTTTGGTAGCAGTTTGACACCACTTTAACTGCTGCGGCTGAATCCTACACAATGCTGGGATTTGTAGTTTTGTGAGGCATCATCCCTCTTGGGCAGAAAGGGCTAAAGATCTTGGAGAAAAACAGCTCCCAGGATTCCATAGGACAGAACCACAGCACTTAAACTGGTGTCAAACTGCATTATTTCTACAGTGTAGATGCTCCCTGCTGAACTAGCTTTTTCTTCCTTGAACAGATCTGCTCTTCAACCAAACTATAGAAAGAATGCAGTTTGACACCACTTTCAGTGCTGCAGCTCCAGCCTATGGAATCATGGGATTTGTAGTTTTACAAAGGGTTTCCCCTTCTCTGCCCCAGAGAAAAGCTCCATCCAATGGAATCCCAGGATTTGTAGTTTTGTGAGACAGTAGCCCTCTTGGGCAGAGAAGGCTACAGACCTTGGAAAAACAACAACAACACTACAGATCTCAGGATACCCTAAGATGGAGATAGAGCATTTAAAGCGGTGTCAAACTGCATTATTCCCACAGTGCAGATGCACCCCCTTTGTCTCCCACCACATCTGCAATAATCCCAGCAGCTTCTGAAAAGAGAGGAAATGATGTCATTTAACAGCGTCGGGTGGGTCATTTGAAAAGGAAATTTCCAGGGATGCTAAGTTTAATTTCCTCCAAGGTTTAATTCTAAAACAAAGGGATTTCATTCTCAAATGTCATTCTAAGCCAGGGAGAGAAAAGAGAAGAGCCCTGATTAAAATGATCAGCCCAGTTTCTGCCAAAACCTTTTGCAACAGTTTCAGCAGCAGCTGCAGGAAACTATTTGCAGAAAAGTGAATACAGAGTAACCTCCTCCAGCCCTTGCTCTGTTTCTTGCCAGTAAAAGGGAGTGACTTCAGGGACGTCATCATCGGTGGGTGAAGCCATTCCCTTTTGCTGGCAAGAAGCAACCTTGCCTTGCCTTCGGATGCCTTGGCAAAGGAAAAAGGTGAGGAGGAGTCCCAAGCAGCCCTTGCCCAGCTGAAGGTAAGTCTTGAGGCAGGCCACTATTTTTGGGCACCCCTCTGCTTAAAGTCTGCAAGCCCCAAGGAATGGGGGAGTGTGCCAGCAGACTTCTTTTTCTCTCCTTCTTAACGTGTTCCACTTTCCCTTGTCTAGTTTAGCATTGCAGTATTAAATCTATTGTACAGCAAAGAGCTGCAGGCATCCAAATAATGTAGTCCTTGAGCATGTGCAGAGTGCTCTCCAGTCACATACATGGGGGAATAGGCTCATCAACTGAAAGGTCCTTTGCTCTTCTGGGTAGCTGTAAAAAAATGATGTAGAGATAGAAAAAGGTTTTTTTTTAAAAGAACAGATCAAACATTGATCAGAATGGAGACTGCAGCCAAGAAATCAGGAAAAGGCTAGGAATGGGAAGGGCAGCTATGAAAGAACTAGGCAAGGTCCTAAAGAGTAAAAACTACAAAGACTAGGCAAATGTAAATGCTACATAAAGACTTAGACTAGATAAGAACTAGACAAAATCCTGAAAAGGAAAAGACTAGACAAGATCCTAAAGAGTAAATGATAGACAAAAACTTAGACAAAGACTAGGCAAGAACTAGACAAGATCCTAAAAAGTAAAAAACTAGGCAAGATCCTAAAGAATAAATGCTAGACAAAGACTAGGCAAGAACTAGACAAGATCCAAAAAGTAAAAGACTAGGCAAGATCCTAAAGAGTAAATGCTAGATAAAGACTAGGCAAATATTAATGCTAGACAAAGACTTGGACAAAGATTAGGCAAGAACCTAAAAAGAAGACCCTAAAAAGTAAAAGACTAGGCAAGATCCTAAAAAGTAAATGCTAGACAAAGACTAGGCAAATGTAAATGCTAGAGAAAGACTTAGACAAGGACTAGATAAGAACTAGACAAGATCCTGAAAAGTAAAAGACTAAACAAAATCCTAAAGACTAAATGCTGAAGAGTAAAGGCTTAATGCCGAACATAAAGAAAACAAAATTAATGACCACGGAGTCATTATTCGCAGTGGACAATGAGGAAATTGTAATAATAAAAGTGTTCCCACACATTGGATCAAAACATCGATTAGAAAAGAGACTACAGCCAAGAAATCAGAAGAAGGCTAGGAATTGGGGGGAGGGGGGGCACAGGTATGAAAGAACTAGAAAAGATCCAAAAGTGTAAAGATATATATAAAAAGGTAAAGGTACTCCCTTGACATGAATGTCTAGTTGTAACTGACTGTTTGTGGGGTGCTCATCTCTGTTACTGAGCCAAAGAGCCAGTGTTGTCCAAAGACGAATCTGTTTATCATATGGCCAGCATGACTGCACTGAATGCTATTACCTTCCCATCTAAGTGGTACCTACCTATCTATTTTTATTTGCATGCTTTTGAACTGCTGGGTTGGCAGAAGCTGGGGCTGGTGACAGGAGCTCACCCCATCATGCAGCATCTGGGCCTCGAACTGCCAACCTTTCGATCTTCCCATTGTCAGAACTGGTGTCTTAACCGCTAAGCCACCACATCCCTAAAGATGTACTAAAGTTAGAATCATCCAAGCCATTGTATTCCCTGTTACCATGTGTGGATTTGAGAGCTGGACAGTGAAGAAATTGGATAAAAAGAAAATCAACTCATTTGAGTCGTGGTGCTGGAGGAGTGCTGAGGATTCTGTGGACAGCCAAAAAGACCAATAAATGGATCCTAGAACAGATCAAGCGTGAAATTTCCCTGAAAGCCAAGATGGTTGAGTTTGTCATACTTTGGCCACATCATGAGAAGGCACAGCCCATTGGAAAAGACAATAATGCTAGGAAAGGTAGAAGGTAGCAGAGAGAGAGAAAGACCACAAGCCAGATGGATAGACTCAATTGTGGAGATCATAGGCATGAATCTACAAGACTTAAGCAGAGTAGTGGAGGACAGAGGGTCTTGGAGATGTCTCATTCACAGGGTCACCATGAGTGAAAGTTTACTTGAGGGCAGTTACCAACAACACTTAGTTATTTTAAAAATAAGTTGTTTTTTAAAAGAAAGCAAAACATAGTGCCCTGTGGGAGAAACTTTCTACTCTCTTTGGAGACATTTCTTTATACATTTAAAAACAAACAAACAAACAAAAACACTAAATAAGCTTTAATATATTTTTTACTCCTTTACAAGAACAAGTTAATAATAATAATAATAATAATAATAATAATACGTTTTATTTCTAGCCCGCCCCTCTGAAAGAGCAATCGGGGCAGGGTACAAAAGAGAATAACAATTAACAAAGCAAAAATACAAAGCAGTTATAGCAACAACAAAAATACATAGTAATTATAACAAAAAGTAAAATTAACAAAACAAAATACATAACAATTAACATATCAAACAAGTAAAAAGAAAATCTCCATTCTCAACCCCCATCCCAGTCCTAAAACAATGTGAACTATACACAATCTGAAAAGAAAAGAAAAGAAAAAAGTGTGTGTGTGTGTGTGTGTGTGGAGGGGGGGGAAGACAAGACTTCTTCTTAAGTCCAGGAGCCAAGGCATGGGAGTAGCCCAGGTGGAGGTAGGGCAAACAAACACTCTCTCAGCCAAGTTTTCTTCACGGGCAGATGTTGGGGAGGAGGGAAAAAGGCCCATTTATAGGATGTTTTGGGGAGAGGAAAACTTCATTCATTTCCTAGATTGGGACATGCCCTGGTCATTAGATAGTAAACCCATATTCGGTCACTTTTCAACTAAGAGTTGGCAACATTTATCAGACAGAGGATTTCTGGTGGGGTATCATGAACTATTAAAAAGACAAAGTCATATCATAAGAAGACATGACACACTAGAAAAGACATTATTATTATTAACCTTTATTTATATAGCACTGTAAATTTGCACAGTGCTGTACATACAATCTTAAATTTAGACGGTTCTCTGCCCTCAGGCTTGCAGTCTAAAAAAGACAACACAAAAGGAGAAGGGAAAGGTGGTGGGAAAGGGGATGAGGTCCAGTGGTTCTTCTCTTCCTCTAGGGCCTGGACCAAGGCAGATGGACTGGAGGGAGGGCTAAGGTTCTTAATAAATAGCTAAAAGGAGGCATCCTGGGGCAGACGGCACAATCCTGGGAATGCTTTCCTAAACAATATAGTCTTTAACTTAATTTTGAAACTGGTTAGAGAAGTGATGAGGTGCACGTGTGGGGGAAGAAGGTTCCAGGAGTGAGGGGCAGCAAGTGAGAAGAGATGAATCCCGGGATAGGGCAGTGGAAATACTCAGCTGGTACCGGAGACCTTGACTACCAGAACGTAGGGTAGGAGAAAGAGTGTGAGGAGAAAGAAATTCAGACAAGTAAGGAGGGGCCAGTCTGTGGAGGGCTTTGAAAGTCAACATCAAAAGCTTGTACTGGATGCGGAAGAGGAAGGGAAGCCAATGAAGGGAGGATAAAAGAGGAGAAACATGGTCAAAGCGGTGAGCAAATATGATAATGCGTGTAGCTGAGTTCTGGACAGAGAATAAAGGATGGAAGTGAGAGAGAGGAAGCCCTGTCAGAAGAAGGTTACAATAATCTAGTCATGAAACCACTAGGGCATGGACCAGAGTCTTGGCAGTGGAGGCTGAGAGGAAAGGACGGATTTTAGCAATGTTGTAGAGAGAGAATCTACAGGTCTTGGCGGTGGCCTGAATCTGTGCTTGGTAAGGTAAAAGGCAGTAGGAAAAGAGGAAGACTGCATTGCAGATGAGTAAACTGATGAGTATGACTCTGGAGACGAGCGTTCGGTTCCTAGCTCGGCCAAGGAAACCCACTGTGTGACTTTGAGCAAGTCACATCCTCTCAGTCTCAAAGGATGACAAACTGCCTTTGAACAAATCTTGCTAAGAAAACCCAAGGTTTGCCTTAGAGTCACCATAAGTCAGAAATGACTTGAAGGCACATAACAACAACAACAACAACACTCAGTCAATGAAGCCACAGCCCTGAGTCTGCAAGGCCTGAGCCAGGGCTGTTGATATCAGGGTGACATGGAGGTCTCTCGTTTGATAACTCTAAAAAGCAACAACTAATCCAACCTGCCTTCTGTCTTTCAGAGTATGAAGGGGTGGAAACATTTTGGAGGTATATTTAGGAAGGCCGTCCAATCCTTCAAAAAAGTTGGGAGATGCTGGAATGACCAGAATGGAGTAGTGGATTGAGTGTTAGATTAGGATTTCAGGAGGCCAGGGTTTGAATCCCTGCTCGGCCATGAAACTCACTGGGTGACCTTGGGCAAGTCATACTCTCTCAGCCTCAGAGGAAGGCAAGGACAAATTCTGCCAAGAAAACCCTGTGATTGGTTCATCATAGGTTTGCCATAAATTGTAAATGAATTGAAGGCACACAACAGCAACAGCAAAAGCAACAAAAGACTGGCCACAAAAAGACATTTCTTTTGGATATCTAAATTGTATTTCTAAATGTCTGGCAGACATTTTTAGTTAACTGCAGTGCTAGAAATTTGGGGATTGCAGAAAATTTCATGGCATGTGTAATCCCTGGCTAAGAAATCCAGCAATAGCTGGGAGTCAAGTTTGAGAACCCCTGTTTTGAGATATTTTTAAAACATGTATCATATGAAGAATTTTTAATGCTTGTTTTATTCATTTTAAAATTAGTTTTACAACTTTAATAGTAATTTACATACCTGCTGTCTCATTTGAATAACCTACTTCATGACTGAGAATATATCCACACTACACAGTTACAGCAGTCTGAAACCTTTTAAACTGCTATAGGGTTTGTAGTTTGAGCTACATAGAATTCTCTAGTGCTCTCTTCTGAATTACACCATTTACAAGACTACAGATGAATGGAGCCATAATATCTAAAGTGGTACTAAAACATTATAATTGTGTAGTACAGACATACCCATGCAAGATGGGTTTTATTCCCTTCTGATAGTAAGATTGGGAATCCTACAGCCCCTACACTTCTTATAAGGCCATCACAACTTTCCTAAAGCCCTCCTCCTCCAGAAAATAACTGGTTTAAAACTGCTAACTTCTACTCATGGAGTGGCAAATGTGCATCAAAACAAGCTGTAGGACTCTCCAAACTAGCTTAGCTTCACATGGGTACCATCCTCAGTTCCCAAGTGCTCTGCAAGCGATCAGTTCAGATTTCTGGTAAGAATAATTTGTTGGACATGTAGGTTGGTGTGGTGGGGGAAGAGAAAGGTGGACCTACCAGGTTTAGCTGGTGATTTCCATGACAGCGGCTACTATTTTATCAGTAATGTCAAGCATCTTATATCATTTCTTTAGTTTTAACTAAAACCTGGAGCAGATTCACTACTCCATTGACATGGAACCTATCACTGGGTCCTGTCCACTTATGGCTCTTGGCATTCACATTACTAACTTATACCTGGTCTATTGTTGGTTTTGGCTTTGTCCATTGCTGGCCAGTGCTCCCCAATAGATTAATCCTGAAATAGAAAAAAAGTTCCCTAATCAGACTGTACATGCTTTCTATCTGTTTTTCTTGTAAGCTTTTACTTATTTCCTTTTTTATATTTATTGTGTATTGTAATTCAGATGTAATTTACCACCT
Organism: Urosaurus nigricauda; assembly: GCA_034509955.1. Taxonomy (NCBI): domain Eukaryota; kingdom Metazoa; phylum Chordata; class Lepidosauria; order Squamata; family Phrynosomatidae; genus Urosaurus; species Urosaurus nigricauda. The sequence goes on along the minus strand of JAOEGL010000001.1, from coordinate 348,407,941 downwards.
TAATAATTTAGGCTGGTGGTAGATTAGAAATACTTTTAATTAGCAATTAATTCCATAATCGATTTTATCCAGATGCTAGGAAATTATTGATGTAGTCCTAATTTTCAAGCATAGTTCCCCATCCAGTATGGAACCATGGATCAACATAAATGCATGGAAACATAGAACTACACTTAGGTTGGGCATCCATGGAGGGTCCACTGGTTACACCCACCCCATTTTAAACCCCCCAGACCCCACCACTTTTTTCCAAACCCTGAAGTGGCCAGGTAGTCCATTGAAAACTCTTTTAGATCCCTAAAAGCAGCTCCCCAAATATCCTTAAAATTGTGACTCTGAAGGCTTCTAGTGGCCCAACTCCTCACATGGGGCTTTGGTGAACTTCATACCATCTACAGGCACAATTCCCATGGTTGTTCTGGACATACAATGTTTCTTAGGTAGATCTATGCCTTTTTATGTGATAATGCCATGGAGCTGTAATGTATATGACATGGAGCTGTGATGAGAAGGATATTTTGCTTAAGTTTTTTATTCTGTCCTGTACTGGAGACACCGTGGGTTTAACTTAAACATTCATATTATCTCCTTATTTGCAGGTGTTGTTTATCAGGATGTTTTCCTCCTAGGTGGCCAGAATCTTGAAAAATGTCATTACAATTAGGGATGCTGCCAGGATGGGAACTGTATCTTTACATCTTCCTTTCTTTTGGCTTCCATTTTTATTCTTTCTATGAAGTCTTCCAGACCTCTCGAGGTAAGTCTCTTTTGTAGGCACTTTCTCTTTGGGTACTGATTATTTTTTTGCTTTTGTAGTTCTCAGTGTATTGACTTAAATAGCATGTCTTAATGGGATTCTTTCAAACAGTCCCCAGCAGGGCATCCCACAGAGGCTTTTTGCCTGAAGCTTGCGGGTACCCTTTCTTTGTGTGAGCTGAAAGCTGCAGAGGGGATGTGGAAGGTACAAGCTGTGCTTCTCCTTTTAATGAAAATGTAATTCCAGGTTTGTACATTAGGTTAGTGAGAAACTACTAGAAGTAGTAACTTGACATTTACTTTTTTTTTTTTTTAATAAGAAGAGAAACTAAACACCCCTGAAGGTTGGCTTACTAATGGCTTCACGGGAATAACAATGAAAATTTGTTTTTGTGTGTAATGGAAAGCTCAGAATGGACATGCCTTAATAGTATTTCTGTGTAACGCCATTAAAGGCACAGAATGAAATCCAGCAGTGTCTGTCTACCAGCAGAAGAGGCATAGATGGTGGAACACATTCCCCTTTGCTCTCTCAAATTTGCACCACATTGTTTGGGGACTCTCTGAAGCAGATTTGAGGGATTCAGGAAGAAAGAAAGAACCATTGCCTGCATGGAAGTCTATTCATGCAATGCAACCCAAGAGTTTAAAAAGTTAGGATATTCAGAACTAATGGGCTTTCTAGATTGGCAAAAAGAAGTGTGTTCATGGCTGCATGAAACTCTAGCCTTTAGATGAGAAAAAGGGAAAGTGTGCCATGAAAACCCTTTTTTTGCGTTTTAGGGGAGAAGAAGCGCCTTTAAAAAGGTGCTGGTTTTCCCAACTTCTTTTTTAAAAACTGCGGAACAGCGCAGCTCCATCTAAAGGCTGTGGTGCAGCTGCTAAGCATTAAGGAAAAGGCAACTTCATGTCACACTTTCCTGCCAATCTAGAAAGCCCCTTAGGGCCCAAACAGAAGTGATCTTTGATTTCTTTTCAAATGTTAAAGTAATCATATAGGGACTTTGAATTCTTTTTCTCACATCTTTTCCCCCAATATAAATGCTTTCCCCATGGAAATACACCAATAGTTAACATCAGGGACAGCCAGAGTGGCATAGTCGTTTGAGTGTTGGACTAGGATTCCAGGAGACCAAAGCTCAAAACTCCACTTGTCAATGGAAACCTACTGGGTGGCTTTGGACAAGTTACAAGGCAAACTCTCATCCTCAGAGGAAAGCAATGGAAACCCCACTGAAAAAAAATCTTGCCAAGAAAACTGGGAAAGGGTCACCATAGGTCAGCAACAACTTGAAGGCACACAACAAAAATAGTTGGAAGATTTTGTGTACTTTGCTCAGTAATAAATCAAAATGAAGAGTGTAGTCAAGAAATCAGAAGACTTGGGAGGGCAGCCATGAAGGAACTAGATGAAGTGTAAAGGTATATCAAAATCAGAATCATTCAGGCCATACTATTTCTGGCCTCTTCAAAAGGTGGACAGGGAAGAAATGTGATATGAATAAAATAAGCTCATTTGAACTGTGGTGCTGGAGAAGAGTTCTGTGGTAACACAGACTGTCCAAAAGACAAATAAATAAGTTGGAGATCAAATTAAACTTAAACTCTTCCAAGAAACCAAAATGAATAAACTGAGGGTATAGTACTTTGGACACATATCTCATTGGAGAAGACAATAATAATATAACTGAAGCTTATGGGAGAAATGGAAGACTACATTACAGATGGATTGACTCTGAAAAGGAAGCCATGGCTCTGAATTTACAAGATGTCATCAGGTCATTTTAGGACCAGAGTCTCTCATTTATAGGGTCACCATAACTCCAAGCTGACTTGATTACAAAAAAGCAACAATTATTTGGGCCAGTTACAGGGAAGATATGACTCCCTTGTTTTGACAGCTTTACTGGTGATGGTGAGGCAGAATTCGAAGTGCTGGTTATGACCCATAAAGCCCCACCCAATTTGGGGCTAGGCCATCTAAAAGGTCATGTTTTCCCATACAATCCTGTTTGAGCATAGGTCTCTCTGATCTTCATGGGAGGACTCTTGCCTTTGGAGCTATTGCCCTTGGAGACACATTTGTTAAAGATGTTGGTCTACAACCTGGTCTTCACACTCAATCACATAAATATATAAGCTGTTTTTATGTGATATGTACCTTAAATAAGGGATGGAGAACTTTCAGTGTTCTTGAATTGCAATTTCCAGATTCACTCACAATTTGGAATGCTTAGGTCTAATCAGAGTCCATAATGCATGTCACAGGCAGTATTGCTCAGTATGTATATCACTGGCTGGGAAGTGTGAGGCTCATGTGCTACCCCTGGGCTTCTCATAGGATATCACTGGTTGGGCACAGTGTGAAAAGAATGCTGGACCAGATAGGCCTTTGGGCTAATCTAATGTTCTTATAACACAGTGTGCTCTTAGTTGTAAGCTGCTCTGATAGCCTTTAGGGCTGAAGAGCGGGGTATAAATGCCATCAATAATAATAATAATAATAATAATAATAATTTCTGCCTTAGCATAGTTGTTAAAATGCTTCTTTTCTCACTCACTTTCTCAGAGGCCTTTTTATCAGAGGACTAGGAGTAAGGAGTAAAGGAGTAAGAGGTTTTCACAGGAGTGGAAGGATGAATATTGTACATTCAACCCCCCCCCCAATTTTTTATTACATTGCATTTTTTGGGGGGGGACTGGGACTGTGAGGCAAATAGAGACACTTACACCCCCACACACCCCCACCCCTGCAAAGCAACTGGGGCTTTTCCCCAGGGCTAGGGGGTAGGTGTAGGCAGTAAGGAGTAAAGGAGTAAGAGGGTTTTACAGGAGTAGGATTAGGAATAACATTAAGAAAAAATACCTTACTCCAGAGTAGGACAAGGAGTAGCCCCAAAATTACCACTACATCTAGCCTTGCTTTTTATGCATCTGTTTTCTCTGAAAAGATGTTCCTTTATGATTTAGTTAACTGTTCCACAAAAGCTTAGGACATAATAAATTTAAAGTGCTACAAAACTTGGTGAGTTTCACAGTGGTTATTGCTTTACTTCAATAATTTTTAAAAAATAACTTCATTGTTTACCAGTTCATTGCTCAGAATTCCTGGAGGAACTGAATGGGCCATTCACTGTCCACTTTGCTGTTAAAAATCACAATTTACAGGGGACTCAGTGGACCTATGTTCCCTGTTTAATTTCCACCCATTGGAGCTTCATGCAGCCCAATAGTTGAGTCACACAGCTTTGCTTTTAAATGTCCTTCTCCTCATGTTGTCTGTAGCAGAATCTACAGGCACAATGGGATGGAATAAAAACAAACTTGTTTAAGGAACTTAGCTTAATAGCATGAAGGAATCACCAGCTTTCCAGTTAGCTTCTTCTGAAATCTTGCCTGTTCCATGATAGGGCTAACTAGACAGTAGGAAGTGAGGAGCTTCAATGTGTAGCTGAGCTCATGAGGTTAAAAGAAGGTTTGAGATTTGTTGGGCACCAGGAAACATTTTGGAATGTATATACAGAAAGGGACTAGAAGCACTAAAAAACAAAATAGCTTTAACTTATTAGTGCTAAATATGAAAAAAATTACAAAGCAATTTTGAAATTTACCTTTAGGGAAAAGTTAGCAGGAGCTTGGGAGTCTCTATGTAAAAAAGATGCAAAGGAATCACGTAGCACTCCTGAGAACGAGAGAAAGAAATTTGCAGCTTTCATAGACTCACTGTGTTTCATCAGATGCGTGGAGTGAAGCCTCCCGGGACAGACGTGTATATCAACAGATGGGAGTGGGAGTGTGAATATTAATAGAAATGCAAAACAAGGTATAGCAATGGGATGATATGCAGGTGCTCTGATGGGGTCACAAATTTAGTTTCAACAATGGTCATAAAGAGTAATTAGGGAACAAAGGTGGAAGATGGAATTTACAACTCAAGATGAGAGGTAAACATATGAATGGTGGAGTAGGTTTTTGGTCTCACGCATTGATATGAACTCAGCACTGGGAAAGTGATGTACTAAATTAGGCATGAGAACTTACTAGTGGCAGGGATGTCAGTGTGTTATAATAAGTATAGTGTGGCAGGAAACCATTTTCTCTGTTCAAACCACTATCAATGGACTGCAGTTTGTGGATGTGTCCCATTCAGCTATTTCTCTTTCCTATATTCCTTCAAAAAGTTTAGAGGTCTGAGATAGAATGTCCAGGATGGTTGAAATGGAGTGTCTGATGAATCAGATTTCATGAGGATGGAAATATTTCTGATCTTCCCATTGTAATTCTGTAAGAATTATGCAGCACATACACACTAATATGTATGGGGAAAGGATGGCAATGCCATGGGGAAACAAACATCCCAGCAGCATAGTTTTTTGTGGAGCTTTCGGGCTATGTGGTCATGTTCTAGAAGAGTTCCTTTCTGACATTTCGCCAGCATCTGTGGCTGGCATCTTCAGAGAATGATAGCCTGGAAAAGGATTGGATATATATATATCCTGTGTGACCCTGGGAAGGAAGGAGTAATTTGCAAATGTATTGTTCTGTTGCTAATGGCAGTCCTCAGGGTGGGAGGATATGCAAACAAGGATTAATGTCTGCTAACTGGTGCTCCTTGTCTGCTGGGGTGTACCAGTGAGATAGAGCTACATTTAGGTATCAGCTTCATAGAAAGTACAGGAAAGGACTTACTGAGAGTGGTATAAAGTAATGTATTTTGAGGCAATAAACTGAAATACTAAAATAAAATAAAATAAATCCTATGCCTAGAATGTAGCAGCTGTGGAAAAAAGATTCTACTTTTAAAGAAAAGGATAAAAGAATTACATAAAACTGTCAATGTTATGGTGCAATGCCTTCACAGAACTCTATAGTGTGATTGAATTTCTCATGTCATAATGCCTTCCAACAAATCTGTGGTGTGTATTCAGTATATTGTGTACAGTTGTGGTTGCTGCTTCTTGAAAAAGAAGAGAGGTGGAGAAGGTGAAGAAAAAGGCTTTATAAAAGGGTTGTCTGTTGTCTTTGTTATTGAGAACAGGTGCTTTACAAAAGGGTTCTTCCTTTGCAGCAAAACTAGTCCTGCAGTATAACATTACTGCTGCTATAGTCCAGATTTTAGTACCTTAGCTGCCTCAGACTGCATCTGCACTGCAGAAATAATCCAGTTTGACATGATTTTAACTGCCATGGCTCAGTGCTATGGAATTCGGAGAACTGTAGTTTTGGAGACATTGAGCCTTCTTTGCCAGACAGCTCTGGTGCCACAACAGACTACAAACCCCAGAATTCCATAGCATTGAGCCATGGCAGTTAAAGTGTAAATAAATAAATAAAAATAAAACTTTTATTTATTTCCCGCTTTTTATGAAAACAGTCAAAGCGGTGTACAACATTTAAAATGAAGAGATCCATCTTGACAGCTTTCTTGAAGCTATCTAGGTTGGTAATTTGATGGATCTTGTCTGGCAGGCCTTTCCACAGGCTGGGAACGGTTGCGGAAAAAAGTCTGCTGGGAGTGTGCAGCTAATCTGGTCTTTAGGGGATGCAGTAAGTTCCTCCCAGAGGACCTGAGTGTATGGGGTGGATCGTGTGGAAGTAAGCGATTCCTTAAATAAGTTGGATCCAGGCCATGTGAGACTTTAAAGGTGATAACCACTTTTAAAGGTGATAACTGCACCCGGAAACCAATAGGCAGCCAGTGGAGTGACTTCTTGGTGTTATATGGTCACTCCTAGTTCCAGTGACCAACCTAGCTGCCATATTCTGCACCAATTGTAGTTTCTGGACTAGGTACAAGGGTAGCCCCATGTAAAGTGCATTGCAAAAATCAAGTCTTGAGTGTGTGTACTACAGTTTCCAGGTTTCCCGGTTCCAGAAAAGGGTGCAGTTGGTGTATCAGTGGTGTCAAACTGGATTATTTCTGTAATGCAGATGCAGCCGAAGCTGATAACAGTGGTGTCAAACTGGATTATTTCTGTAATGCAGATGCAGCCTCAGTAAAATTACATGACACTTTCAGGTATTCAGAGATCTTCTTTGAAGGAAGATGCCTTCACATCCTTTCCATCGCCATCAAGCCATGAAATGTTGTGGTCCATGGGCTACATGTGATCCCAGCAACCACAAGGTTCCCCCCCAGGGCCCTTTCCCCCTACAAATGCCTTCTAGGGAGGGCGTGGTACACTTTTTCCACATCTTTGCCCTCTTTTCTATAGAAAGTGACCTGGAAGTTGATGTGGATATTTGTGGTGTGGGATGGGGTAGTAGGAACAGGAGAGGGATGGCTTTCCATGGTCTCCCAGAAAGTCAGTAACCTGACAGTTATCAGTCCTGATCTAAACACATACAATAATATGAGATTTGAACATTCCAGTTGAAATCCTGCCTTGTGTACATTCAATTTCTTGCACTCCACAGCCACTTTTAAACAATTTTTTTACTGCTAAAATGTGATGACTGTCATCAAATGTACCTAAAGAACTTTTGGCTATATATAAAAATGATATGTTATTTTTGTCTGTTGTAAAAACATTTTACTGTAGTTGGACTCATAATTTATCAGTCTAATCATTACTATGTTGGAATAAATTGCCATGTTCTATTTTTTCCACAAGAGGGAGGTAGCAAAACAGACTTTAAAAATGTTGGCAGTGCAACAACCAATGTGTAACAGGTGAAACGATGAGATTGAATTAATTGAACATCTTAACATTTTACTGTTTTTTGTCCTGCAGTTGTTGTTGCCACATTTGATGTTTATAAATGCAAATAAAATAAAGCTTGGCTGAAAAATGTGCTGTAAATCCTTGATTTTTAACATTCAAATGTGCCTAATGGATATGCACATTTAGGAAATAATTTCTTCAAATGGCATAAATTCAAACCTTGTAGTTTTGAGAAACCTTTGGTGGCTATCTGACCCCCCCCCCCATGTAATATAAAGAAAATGAAAACAAGATTTTATTAAGGCATGTACCTTAAATACTACATGTTCAGGGTAGCCAGACATTCTCCTTTTTGAGGACATATCCTACATTTCAATTTTTTGTCCAGGAGGAGTTCCAAAATGTCCTCCATTTTGAGCATGACTAAGATTAGAATTAATTAAAATTAATTAATGCATTTTAAAAACACAGTAAACCCAAGTACTATTTAGTAGTACCACATTCGCTGTTCCCCTTTGAGGAATGCATCTACTTGGCAACCTGTTCCTGCTGCAAATAGGATGGATAGAACAGGATAAGTAATAATAAAATAAAAATAATAAAAGAATAATAAAATACAGTATATGTCATATAGCTGAAGGTAAACCATATGAAATGAATTTAGGTTTATATTAATAATAATAATAAAGAGGATTGAGGTGGGATTACAACCCAATGTAGATACATAAGCACAAAGCACAACAACAAAATATAGAAGCGATTGACAATGAAAACAATCAAACCTGATGGTGGGATAGAGATATTTCAGTCCCAGTTTGAGATAGAACAGTATTTCTTAAACAAGGCCGGGTGGATAAGCTCGCGGGAAGAGATCCATCTCAACTGCCCTCTTAAAAGCTTTTTTTTGCTTTTGTTTTGTAATTCCTTAAATTTTTCTTAGATGTTCTACATTTTGTGATGCCTTGTCCTCCTTTAAGGTTATGATATCTAGTCATCCTGTACATGCTTAGTCAATAAAGTAGGTGATTGCTAAATGTCTCTGGCAATAAAGAGACCTTTTTGCTTTTTCCATATGGAAAATTCCTGAAATATGTACCACTGTAAATTGTAATACTGTTCAAATGTATTGCTGTTAAAAAAAGTTCTAATGATATTTAATGGAGCAATATGCCAGGTTGAGGATCTGATAATGTGTACAGTATATTGTAGTTTTCTCAAAAACAGTGGTTAAAAGACGGGTTTTCTTACAGAACGAATACTTAGAGGTGGTTTAGTAGTTTCTTCTTCTGAAATATAGGCTACAGCACCTGGTATTCATTGGTGATCTCCCCTCTAAGTATCAACCAGGTCTGTCCCTGCTTACCTGAAATATGACCTACAGTACAGGAGACTCAGAAGTCATAAGTGGCTTGTTGTGAGACTGGTTTCTAACATTTATTCTTCCAGATAGCTGGCTATGCCTTCTCTATTATGGCTCCATCCTTTTCAGTATTATCATTCAATATGATCTAGCATGTGTGTTTGGTGGAACCTATCCCAAGTGTCAATTTGTGCTTCTCTGAGAGGTATAGCTTTAAAAGATACTATACATTTCCTAGCAGTGTGGAATCCAATTTTTCATGTAGATATAGAAATAAACATATTCTTGTTGACAAATATTTGACTTTAGGGGGACCAAAACATTTTACAATTCAGATCATGTTATCCAGTTCTAATTGTTAAATTAGGTGAACATTATTGTGCCATCAGAAACAAATACAGAGGAGTGTTTGTACCTATGTGCCTTCAAGCAGCCAGTCAACTTACTGAAACCCCATGGATTTCCTGTGTTTTCTTAGGCAAGGAATACTCAGAAGTGATTTTGTCAGTTCCTTTCTATGAAATACAGTCTACAGTCCCTGGTATTCATTGGTGATCTCCCATCCAAATTATAACCAGAGCTGACTTTGTTTAGCTTCCAAGATCAGGCAGGATCTGGTGCCTTTAGGGTATTTAGGAGTATGTAAGTTCTATTTTGTAAATGTCTGACATGTACCAGAAAGCAGGTTGGGCTCTGTCATTAAAGAGATTGAGGCTGAAGCCTCAGATAGCAGATGCTGAGTGAGGGCAGTAATGTGCTGGAGGTGAGAGGTAAAGACCACATCGTATGCCCTGAATCCTGTAAGAATTAAAAGACATAGATCCAAAACACATTGCAGAAACAATCCAATTTGAGATTGCTGTGGCTCAGTGCTAGGGCATTCTGGAAACTTTAGTTTTGTTGTCAAACATTTAGCCTTCTCCGTCAGAGAGCTCTGGTACCACAATAAACTACAATTCCGAGGATTACCTAGCACTGAGCCAGGACAGTTAAAGTGGTCTCAAAGGGGATTATTTCTGCAGTGTGGTTTAGACCATAGCCATGTTAGTCTGGAAAATCAGTATGCAAAGGGATCTGGCAGTACCTTTGAGATGAAAGTGATCTTGTAGCACCTTTGAGACTAACTGAAAGAAAGATGTTGGTAGCATGAGTTTTCGTAGACTTGAGCCTACTTTCCCAGATGCATTTGGTGGCATGGAAAGCCCAGGGACAGACATATAGTAGTCTGAGTGTGAGATGTACATAAGGATACAAAACTTTGTGCTTGTGGAGATCAAGTGACCAGTTTTAACATCGGTCATTGGGAAACAAGGAAACTGTGTTGCCTAAAACCAAGGACAGTAGATAACCATATGAATGAGTATTGGAATGTAGCGTGGGAGCCAAAAAAAGAAAAGAAAAAGTGATGAACTGGCCAAGATAGCCCCATGAGGCTAGGGACTTAGTGTTGTAATGTGTATAGTGTGCCAGGAAACCATTGTCTCTGTTCAACCCTCCACTGACAGACAACAGTTTGTTAATGTACTCTAGTTCTGCTATTTCTCGTTCCAGTCTTCCATTGTAGTCATTTTGCTCAAGGACCACTGTTCTAGGTCCAAGATGGAATTGTTCTGCAACCAGTTTTTGTATTTTCCCATTCCTAAATGTCTGATTTATGTCTGTTTATCTGCTGGCACAGGGGTCTGGCCTATTTGCCCAGTGTAGCATGCTCCAATGTGGAAGAAAGCTCAATTGCCAATCTCAATGGTTCTTGTACATAGAAAGGGTGAAGGTGTTATCTTGTTCTTGGGCTAGCTGTTGTCTCAGATCTCTATACAAATTGGAAATGGAATGCTGGAGTAGGTCACATTAGGATACATAAGTCATCTGCATTTCCATCATGTTACACATACAGTACAATAGGTCAGTATATGTGTCTTTGAATATTTTTTAATCACCCTAAACCTTTTAAATCAGTATTTCTTTTTATTTTGCATATAACAGAAAGGATTGTCTATGAATGCAGTTTGCCACAATTGGCAATGAAGAACTACACAAAGAGGCAGCATAATTAGAGATTAAATTAGGGAAATGTGTACAATTTCTTTTGACCTCTCCTAGCTGGTGATATTGTGCTGGTTATAAATATTTTTTTTTCATCCAATCCATTTGGGGCACCAATAGGGAAGCCTTCATTGCTGTAACAAATAATGGTTTCCTGTTGCTTTCAAAAATTGCTGGTTCTGGATCTGCTGGGTCACAAGGTTAAACAGAAAACAGGGACATTTCTCAGAGATGATGATATTTCCTGAGATTTATCTTGGGTGCCACAAAGTGAAAAGAAAAACTCATTCTGTTGAGAGATGATTTTTTTTCCAGGTAGATATTAAGAATCCCCTTAGAAAAGCAGAGGTGATAAATCAAGAGTTTAGCTTTTCACTCCAGTAGCACCCCCTTCCTTCATCTAAGCCCAATTAGCTGCTTGAATCTCTGAGGCAGATGCCTCAGTGTGACTCCAAAATGGCTTTTGGCAGTCTTTTGTTAGGGATATATTGTTGGCAAGAGTGCATGTGATATCTACTGGATTATACATGTGAGAAATTTGCCAAGGATGTACATGATCACTTTCTGTGGGTGTTCTTATTGGCATTTGGAGGTTGGTAGCTATTCATTATACATGTACATAGATTTATGTATCAAGCTTGTGTACTAATCAAGTAACTGTTAATTGATGTTCTTTTTAACTGATGAGGCAAGCAACTCAACACATTTATATAAATCTCAACTTAGAAATTTAAGTGTGAAAATATAGGATGGAATAAACAGAGAACTGTACATTGTTTTCAAAGAACCATTTTCTGTCATCTTTCAAAAATATTTTCTATGGTACTATAGAACAGAACTAAAGCAGCTTCAAAAATATCCTGTCATTAATTCTGTGCCCTATTTAGGATTTCTTCAATTTTTAAATATGGTATTTGGGTGGAAGTGAGAATTTTGGGTGGAAGTGAGAGCAAATGAAAAAGATCATGTTGTGGTGCTCCAGTGATAGGAGAAGTTGAATGTGCCAAGATTTCTCTGTTTACCTGTTTCTCTGTTTCTCTGTTTTTAGATTAAAATTTGATAGGACAACATAGTCTAGATAAAGTTGTGATCTCTAATATATATATGGTTGTTGTTGTTGTTTTGTGCCTTTAAGTCATTTCTGACTTATGGCAACCTTACGGAGAACCTATCAAGGGAGATTTTTTTTTAGATGGCTGAGCAAAGATTTGAACCCTGGTCTCCAGAGTCATAGTCGAACAGTCAAACCACTATACCAGACTGGCTCTCACAATATATAACTGTATTCTGTAGTAATTCGTTTTCCTGTGAATCCTATGCCATGATCCTACCGTACATTGGGAGATGTACATGCCTCATGTAGTTACATCTCCGTAGTTACATCTCCTGATGCTACCACCCCACAAAACCCAACTTCAAAGCTGCATAGCCCCCTGCAATTTCTGGATTGTCAGAGAGCCAGGGGACCAATGGTGGCACATCCAGCTATTTACATTTAGCTGAATGTACTGCAGCTTGTCCCCACAGATGAAATACTTCCTGCATATCCAGCTAAACGAAAATAGCTGGAAACATTGTTGCTGATTTCCTTGCTCTGTGACAACCCAGAAATGAGCATGTTGGCTTACAAGATGGGTTTTGGTGATCATGGGGCTTTGGATGTTACATGGTCAGAAAAGAATTCTAACATAGATGATGACCAAAAAGGCAAATTGCAATGTCTTCTATAGGTTTATCATAATAAAACCTGTCAATACTATTAAAATATTCATACAGTTGATACTGTAATAATGGAAGTGTGTGTGTGTAACATGTGTCTGTACCTGTGTAGCTCCAGTATCATTAAATGTACACATATGAAAGTTAGCATTAGTAATAAAAGGGTCCTATGCATGAGAGCCAAAGTAGTGTAGCGGTTTGAGTGTTGGACTCTGATTCTAGATAACAGGGTTTGAATCCCCTCTCAGCCATGAAACCCACTATGTGACTCTGGGCAAGTCACACTCTCTTAGCCTTAGAGGATGGCAATGGCAAACCCCCACTGAAGAAACTTGCACTGTAAGTCAAAAATAACTTGAAGGCACCCAACAACAACAACAACAACTGGGCATGAAACTTGGCTTTACTTTTTTTTTTTTTTAAAAAAAAATGCATTAATCAGTTTTAATTAATTTAAATCTGTCTACAGACCGCACTCCATATCCATAGATTCTTCATCCATGGATTCAACCATCCATGGCTTGAAAATATCCCTCCCCTAAAAAAAATATCCAAAAAGTGAACCTTGATTTTGCCATTTTATATAAGATAACACCATTTTACTATTTCATGGTATATAATGGGACTTGAGCACTCATGGATTTTGATATTTATGGTGGATCCTAGAACCAAACCTGAGTGGATAACAAGGGCCTACTCTATAATTTTTAGTAGTATCTTCAATCCATAATAGGCAAGAGTTCCCTAGCCTTCCCTAATTATTTATTTTTCCAGGCCCTTTACACAGTCCATGTGCTGTTTTTCATCTGTAGGACCTTCAAATCCTTCAGACAAAGGATAGAGGGAGGGGGAAAAAGCCCACTGCCTCTTAGTACCAGGCTGGAGAGAAAGAATGACCAACAAGAAAGGAAAAAAAAGGGAAGTCGAGAGAAAAGAAAAAGAACCATGGGCAGAGGAAAAGGAATAGAGCACTAAGGGGCAGAGGGGGATTAAAGCATTTCTAATTCTTGAAAAGACTAGACTTCTGCTAGTCTGTTATTAAAAGATGCATTATTTCTTTCAGAACACGAGGAGGAAATACATAGAGAATTTGAACTGGAAACTGATTCACTGTTTGGGCAACTTAGAAAGGTAAGATCCATGTGTGTCACTGCAATATTACTTCTGTTTCCAATGATCATGGAAACTCAGTTTGAATTGTCATTTAGTGGACAATAATTGGATATAATGACTGGTGTATCAAATTATTTTTTGGATAAAGACAGAACAGTGGCACAAATTGTGATCACGCCTCAGTCTGTTCTGTGCCAAATGGCTCGTCGGGTTGGCATGATTGTGGAGCTTGGAGGAGAAATGTAAGTATTTGAGAGATGCATTTTGCTAAATTCTGCAGATCTGATCTGTGCAGATGTGAGGACCTGACCATGGAAAACAAATGCAGATTTTCTTGAAAAATGCATCTCTCAGGAATCATTATCATAACTACTTAAACAACAGTTTAAGTTGTACTACGGGATTCTTAGAGTGTTTTTAATGTTTCTTTTTTACAAATTACTACATTTGGCATACTTTGTTATGTATTATTTCTTGGTTATACAATGGAGACTTTTTTGGGATTAGAGCAGTTTAGGTAAAGGTCTGAGCATGTTGTGGTGGTTTGAGTGTTGGACTGCAACTCTGGAGATGAGTTTGATTTCTCGCTCAGCTATGGAAAGCCACTTGGTGACCTTGGACAAGTCACGCTCTCTCAGCCTTGGGGAAAGGCAATGGCAAACCTTCTCTGAATAAATCTTGCCAAGAAAATCCCATGATAGTTTTTTTAGGAGTTCTGATGGCACAGTGGTTAAATGCCAGTACTGCAGCCAGTAGTGCAGCCAGTATTGCAGTCTGGGCTACGTTGCTAAAATAAGTACACAGCTTGTTGGGGGCAATTAGTTTATACATTGTAAACTACTTAATTCAGTATGAAGTGATACAGATAGGTTCACTTTAGGGTCGTCATAAGTTGGAAATGACTTAAAAGCACACAACAACAACAGCCACAAGCAATGGCATACACTGATCTTGAACAGCATAGGAGATCATCATATAATCCTGACTACTTGTCTTCCTACTGATCTCTGTGTTTGTGTGTCTGTGTCTTCAAGTTGCCTTGATTTATGGTGAATTTCATAGTTTCTTAGGTGAGGAATATTCAGAGGTGGTTTTGCCAGTTCCTTTCTCTGAAATATAGTCTACAGCACATTGGCAGTCTCCCATCCAAATACTAACCAGGGCTGCCCCTGGTTAGCTTTCAGGTTCACAAGAGATCTGGTTCCTTGTATTTAGGCCCCTCCTCTGATAGGTAATACAATTAGTTTCCACTAGCGATCTTTTCATGGCTGCCATCAAAAGGCTTTAGGACATCTTAATGTTTTTATCAGTGGCAGCTAGTGGCTTTTGTGTCAGTTTATTGATGAATCCATTCTGGGTTTTAGTCCAGATTGTAAAGTTGCTTCTAAGGTGGTGATGTTATACTGGGAATAAGGTTCATCACCTTGGGCTGCATCCCAGAAATAACCCAGTTTGACACCATTTGCTGTGGCTCAATGTTACGTAGTTTTGTGAGACATCGAGCTTTCTCTGTCAGGGAGCTTTGGTGCCACAGCAAACTATGCTTCCCAGAATTCTATAGCACTGAGCCATGGCAGTTAAAGTGGTGTCAAACTGGATTATATTTTTGCAATGCAGATGCAGCCTTGCATAGTTTTTTTAAAAAAGTTCAGACTAAACCCCTGAGAGGGTTCACCATCCTACTGACCTGGAAGCCATCAGGCACCACTGCTGTTTCTGTGTATGGGTCAGTGATGGGACACATGCTTTGCAGGTTCACTGTCTGGGATCTCCGGGTATAGGTGGAAATACATTTAATCTAAAAGACATTATTAGTTAATGCAAGTATTGAACCAGGTGGATCAAGAGTGTTGCTTTCTATGTTGCTTTGCAATATTAATTAAGAAGCCATGAGATGTTGTGTATCTCTCGAGAATGGTGTAGTGGTTTGAGCATTGGACTATGACTCTGGAGACCAGAGTTCCAATCCCCTCTTAGCCATGGAAACCCACTGAGTGACTTTCGCAGCCTCAGAGGAAGGCAAAGCAAACCCTCTCAGAACAAATCTTGTTGAGAAACTGTGTGATAGGTTTGCTTTAGGGTCACCATACACAACAACAACAACAACAACAACAACAACAACAAATTTCTTCTCTATAGTTATATCATCTGTCTTCAAGTTTTGAAAAAGTTGGATCATTGCATTAAATGTTTAGTGTTAATTTTGATGCAAGTGAAGTAAAGGGCTGAATTCTTTTGACATATTTTTGAAATCTGCACCACCCTTCTTCACAGCATGAATGCCTATACACAGAGACAGTGAAGTCTGTCTGCTTTCTCTTCTAATTGGGAAATTCCTTTTGATCACCAACACTGTGCAAAGGATGCAATTTTCTTGGCAGTCTTCCTGAGAATGTCTTCTGAAAGTGAATGCCAACATGCATAGTGTGATGATGACATTATCAGGCGAAAGAGAAAGCAGTAACTTATTTACTACATTTATCTACTGTTTTTCTGCCAATACAGTCAAATGTGGTTTACAATTTTAAAAAATCATCCTTTATCAATGTGAACAGTCAACAATACAATGTTTTAAAAGGGATAGGGATGAAGAATGATAATAAGTTAATACAGGTATCCAATGGTGGTTGTTTCCAACTGAACCAAGAATATTTGCTATTTCTGTTATCCTCCCTCTGGGTTGTTGAGAGAACTGTGATCACCACTACTGTAGATGCACTCTGGGTGCATCTACACTGTAGAAATAATGCAGTTTGACACCATTTGAAATGCTGCAGCTCCATTCTATGGTATCCTGGGATTTGTAGTTTTATAAGGTCTTTAGCCTTTTGTGCCAGAGTGTGGTAGTGTCCCACAAAACTACAAATCCCAGGAACCTGTAGGATAAGAATCATGGCAGTTAAAGTGGTATCAAATGCATTATTTCATCAGTGTAGATGTATCTTCAGATACATTAATTCAAAATCTCACCCCATGTATGCACTGACCTTAAAGGCCGGGTTGGGGGCGGAGTCAGGGTGTAGCGTCTACAGGATGTATGCCCTGGTTCTGCCCCCAGGGCAGTGTGATGCCATATGCCATACTGCATGGTGTGCGGCATCTTGGCACTCCTCCAGTGCTGAGTCTACATGATGCAGTGCCGAAGAAGCACCATAAAGCTGTGCCGCTGTGGCTACTGTACCCTTTCCAGAATACAAAAAGGAACAGCTTTTTGTGGCTTCTTTTTGCACTCTGGAAAGGCTGGATTGGGGCCATGGTGTATGGTTGCTGAGGTTCCAATCTGGTGAAAATGGAGGCACCTGCAGGCTGCCCCTTAGGGGCAGCCTGCCCAACCCCTCAGAGGAGAATACCCAGAAATTAAAAGATGCTTATAAATGATCCACAGAGATGTGGATCAGGAGTACCTAGCAGCCTTGGATCTCATTTTGGGAGAAAAATGGGATATAAGTTCCTCAAATAAATAAATAAATAAAACATTTTCCAGAAGCATGTTCTTTGAGCATCTCATGGATGTATTGCTTGACATAGAGATAGGCAGGTTTCAGGTCGATGAAATTCTTTCAGTCCTTTGCGCTGATCTTAAATACATTCTTGCAAAATAAAATTTTATTCCCTCAAGTACAAGAATACTAACATACATTTTGATGAAATTTAAAAAAGGTTGATGTCCATTTTTTGTTTTCAAATTGTACTCTTTCTAATTTTTTAATTTTTTTTATTGAATTTTCAAAAATAGTACATTATAACATTGTGGCTGTCAAAGAAAAAAAATTTAAAGTAAAAAAAGAGAAAAAAAGAATAAAACAAAACAAAAAAACAAAAGCAAAAGCCATACATAAAACTGATTGTACCATTATATCCAAATATCATTTGTATCCCAATATAACATAACAAAAACACATAAATTAATAATAGCCAGAGTTCCATAATATAAATATATATACATTCAAATTATTACCATTTTTTTAAACTGCTGTTTGAAACATCCTATGAGCTTTAAATAATACAAGATCAGTTAGATCAAAAAATAAACCAAGAGGCAATGGAAAAAATGAAATATATTAGACATTACCACTTTGAAAATGCAAATAAGGTGGAGAAATGGTTGGCGTATAGGATGAAAAAAGAAAAAGAGAGTAAAACAATTCTAAAACTGAAAGATCAAAACAAAGAAACAACAGTGCAAAAAGAAATGGAAAAAATAGTAGTTGAATTTTATCACAACCTGTACAAATTAGAGCCTCTAAAGCAAGAAACCAAAAACAAAATTAAAAAGTGATCCAAGATTATCAATTAGAAAAATTTCAGAAAATCAACTAGGAAAACTCAATTCTCCAACAACAATGGTGGAAATAGATATGGCTATTAATAACCTAAAAGAGAACAAAGCCCCTGGACCAGATGGCTTTGCAGCCAAATATTATAAAATATTTAAGGAAGAACTGTCCACCCCTCTGTATGAAACTATCCAACAAATAAATAATGGGAAATTCCCAGAAACATGGAGAGACTCTTTAACTACATTGATTCCGTAAGAAGGGAAAGATCCTACCCTGATCACAAACTATCACCCAATAATGCTCTTAAATATAGATTATAAAATATAAGCATCTATACTGGCAGCCAGACTGAAATCCTTTTTATCTGTTTGGATAGGAGATGAGCAAGCAGGATTTTTACCAAATAGATATATAAGAAACAATATAAGAACACTGGTAGATATATTGGAGGTCTATAAAAACCAAAAAGATAGAAAATTAGGAATATTACTCTTGGACCTAGAAAAGGCATTCGACAATTTAAACTGGGAATATATGTTTATAATACTGGAAGAAATTGGAATTAAAGAGCTGTTCCTGAACAATATCCGCAATATATACAACACACAAAATACAAAGATCTTAATCAATGGACAAAAATCTGAAATATGTAAAATTGCTAAAGGAACACGGCAGGGGTGTCCACTCTCACCACTTCTGTTTATAATGTGCATAGAATTACTAATTAAGAAAATTAAACAGGAAAAAAACCTAAAGGTTCCAGTAGTTCAACATCAAACATATCATATAAGACCATACACAGATGATATCGTAATCTTTTTAGACAACCCAGCCTTTTGTATTCACAAACTGGAAAAACTATTGGAAGAAATGGAGGGAGTAATAGGAATAAAAGCTAGCAAATCAAAAAGTGTTATCTTAACAAAAAATTTAACACATACAGAAATAACAGATCTTAAAAATAAAACAAAGTTTCAAGTACTAAACAAAACGAAATACCTAGGAATCACAATAACAAACCAAAATGAAGACCTATACAAGAACAATTACGAAAGTACATGGAAAAATATAAAAAATGATCTACAAAATTGGAATAATAAACAGTTGTCTCTCCTAGGTAGAATAGCAACAATCCAGATGTGCATACTACCAAAGATGTTATACTTATTCCAAACGATCCCTATAATAATGAATAAATAACCTTTTATTAAATGGAAACAGAATTTGTCCCAATTTATCTGGCAGGGAAGAAAACCTAGAATCAAACTCAAAACCTTACAAGATAAAAAAAAAAAAAGAGGAGGGGCAGAGCTTCCAAACTTGGAATTATATTACAGTGCATGCTCTCTTCTCTGGATAAGGGAATGGATTGTACTAAATAATAACAAACTTTTAAAATTAGAGTGAAACAATCTACAAAAAGGTTGGCATGCATACTTATGCTACAACAAAACTAATATTGACAAACAATTTAATACTCATCTGATACGGAGAGCTTTATATAAAACTTGGAAAAATATAAAAAACATTTTTATACGAAAATACCAAAATGGGCATCCAGGCAAGAGGCTTTTTAAAGAAGTGAATATTTAAGTAAGACCAACTGGCTAACATACAATGATATTCTAGAAGATACTGAAGAAGGATTTAAAATTAAAACAAAAGAACAACTAGCACTCGAGTGTAAACCTATTGAATGGTTCCAATATATACAACCAATAGAAGGTTTTAAGAAAGACGATAGAACTCTAGGAATAGAAAGGGTATGGACAGAAATGGATAAAATCATTATGAAAGGAAATAAAGGATTTATAAAAAGAATGTATGACAAACTTCTAGATATAGATCTTAAGGAAGAAACAGTAAATGAACCAATGATAAAATGGATGAAAAATATAGAGAGGACAATATCTATGGAAAATTGGGAACAATCCTGGAAGAATAATCAAAGATTCACGAAATGTAATATACTTAAAGAAAACTATCTCAAAATCCTTCATAGATGGTACCTGACACCATCAAGGCTTGCAAAAATGAATAAAAAAAATAAAATAAAGGTACTTGTTGGAAATGCAGAAAATTGAGGGGTACATTATATCACATATTGTGGCAGTGCAAAATTATTAAACAATTCTGGAAAAAAATCCATGCCGAGATACAAGATGCCTTAAAAATCAAAATTCCACTAGCCCCAGAACTTTTTATACTAAATATTACAGCAGTAATTCAAGGTAAATTGACTCTTAATGAAATTTGTGTTATTTTATACATGGTATCAGCTGCACGAATTTTGATTGCTAAATACTGGAAAAGTAAGAAAATGCCATTAATTACAGAATGGAAATTAAAGATACATGAACTCTATATAATGGACAAACTCTCGATGTATGCGGCTGGGAAAACCACGCAAGATTTTGAAAACAAATGGAAAGCGGTATTGCAGTGGTGGAAATAAGAGTAATCTACAGTTAAATTAAAAACTACAATAAGTAAATATAGGATTCATATGGGACAGTAAGCAAAATAAAAAAAGTTATTTACAATATTGATAAAACATATATAATTATATGGATGAAGTCAAAAAATGAGTCTTTCTGAAAATTGGATAGTCTTTCAGCAGTAAGTACAATTCTTTCTTGTTTTATGCAACTGGCAATTATTTCCTTAACAGTTATATTCACAGTCCAAAACCTAGCATGCCTCTCGCCAGAACAAATGGAAGAAGCTTTAGGGTCAGATTAGTTACTAGAAACTGAGATCCCTTAATGATAGACTGGTTGACCATTCTGTTTGGTAAGTTATGCTTCAAATAGTAAACACATTTGTGTTACAGGCACGCTGTCTTCCTTCTCAATTCTTGATTAAGGAAGCATGCTGATATAATGTTTTGAGTTTTCTCAATATGTTTGCAAATTTCAAACTAATTTTATGGTTGATTTAATGTATACCTAGGATCCAGTGGACTTTGAATGGAGTTTTTGGATGGAATGGGGCAAAAGATATATACTGTGGCTTCTCCTTGGTCACATAGTGGTATCACAAGTTTCCAGCCTTTACATGGAAAAGGTAAGCAATTTAAGCTTCCTTCATAAATATGAGTCCCGCTAAGAGCTGAGAAAGCTTTTGAAACATGTTTGAATATACAGTACAGTGTTTATATATTATGTTTGTATATTTCTATCCCTCAAAGTAACACATAGTGATCTTCAAGCCTAGTAGATGGTGAGACACAGCTAATAGAGTGAAGGTTCTCTCTTTGATTAAAGGGTAGTGGAGTCAGTGTGGCATAGTGGTTTGAGTGTTGGACTGTGACTCTGAAGAAGAGTTCAATTCCCCACTTGGCCATGAAATTCCTTGGGGAAATCACAAGCTCTCAGCATCAAGGGAAAGCAATGGCAAACCTCCTCTGAACAAATCATGCCAAGAAAACCCCATGATAGGTTTGCTTTAGGATTGCTATAAATTGGAAATTACTTGAAAGGACACAACAACAATAGAGCTATGCGATAGAGTCAGCATGGGGTAGTGGTTTGCTGGTTGGTCTGAGATTGTGGGAGACTAGGGTTTGAATCCCCACTCAACTATGGAACTCATTGGGTGACTTTGGGCACAACACTCTCAGCATAAGAGGAAGGCAATGGCAAATTTCCTCTCACTAAATCTTGTCAAGAAAACCGTATGATAGGGTCACCATAATCTGGAGTTATTAAAGGCACATATTAATAACAATAACAGAGTTTTGTTCCTGGTTGTACCTTATGATCTCCCTGATCACTTGGGTCTGTAACCTCCCCTTCATGGAGATTGCTGGAGGCTCCCATCTCACTGGGTGGTGAATTCAGATTTTGGATATCTTTAGAAGAGTTATCTAAGGTGCTGAATGTATTTTGAGGACAGGGTTCAGAACCTTTAAAGCTTGGCGTAAAAACTGGAGTGGATTCACTGCCTCACCAACATGGAAACCACTAGCCTCCACTATTGTTATCCAACCAGTGTATATTGAGCATAAGTACTTGGGGAGTACTTGTGATCGAGAACTCTGCTTGGGGCAGCCAAGAGGTTGGAGGCAGGATAAGATTTTTAATTAATCTAGATAATGTGCAAAAGCAGACAGGACAGGTTATACAGAGCACATATTAAAGGCAAGACAATAAGGTGAAAACAAAGATGCTGTCCAAGGCAACAATCACTTCTTTTCTCCATCCCTTTTCTCCAAGAATCACTAGTAGGAGTAAACATGAGGTAGTGTCATTGTGTGAAATATTCCTCCACTGCTGCAAGAAGCAGCCAATGAAGTCAAGTACAGATGGGCAAACATTACAATGACATCACATCAGAAGACATTCTTTGTTAGAGGAGAAAGGAAATTCCTATTATATGTCATATAGATCTGCCCTGAGCTCTGTAGGGTTTATTCCTGAGTTCCCCCCAGGTAAGTCGTAACACATTGGTTCTTAAATTATGGAGCATGACCCCTGGGAAGCGGGAGAAGAATTGCTCATTAGGGGCATGAGACTTGGAAGGCCTGATCCCCCCCTCTTTCTCTCAGACATTTTTATGTGTAAAATTTACATGTGCATTGTGTTAAATGTTGGATTTACTTAAATAAAAATAAAAATATTCTAATTTGATTGATGTTATTTCCTTATAAAATGTTAAAATATGAATATGCATGAATGTGCAAATGAAAACATGCACACTAAATAAACAAAATATTTTTATTTATGTGCTTCTTCAAGTGGGGCCATGCAACATTCACATATAGATGTAAAGGAAGGTCCCAAGGGTAAAAAGTTTGAGTACAACTGGTCAAATATCCTATCCATTGGGCTGTAAAGGTGCCTAAGACAGATTTGTGAGTTCTCTATATGTTACTTAGGGAGGGTGAAAAGAGAGCCTGTGAGGAATTAGTGCTGTCTTCACATTTTTTAACCATTTGGCATGAAAATATTACAAATATTATAAGGAATTTATTCTTTAGTACTGGCTATATTTGTCAACTGTCATTTTTGGCTGGTGGTGGTGGTGTTAGTATTTATAATCCACTTTATTTCCATGTTCTTGGCTCTGTGAGTTTTATGATAAATATCACAAGCCTATAATATTCCTTATACTAATATATATATTTAATATATTAAAACATTCCTTATATTTAGGAATATTATAATATTCCTAAATGGGACATGGTGGCTCAGCGGTTAAGACGCTGACTCTGATGACTGCAAGATCGACAGGTTGGCAGTTTGAAGCACAAGGGCCAAGTGATGGAGTGAGCTCCCATCACTAGTCCCAGCTTCTGTCAACCTAGCATTTCAAAAGTATATAAAAGTGCAAGTAGATAGACCGGTACTACTTTGGTAAGAAGGTAACAGCGCTATGTGCAGTCAATGTTGGCCACATGGTCACAGAGTTGTCTTTGACAATGCTGTCTCTTTGGCTCAGTAATGGAGATGAGCACTGCCCTCTACAGTTAGACAAGATTTCACAACTTGTCAAAGGGGAAACCTTTACTTTTATAATATTCTTACATAGATATAAGGTTTTAATGGGTGTTACCCCCAGGTACCTAGGTGTAGAATTAGAGTTGTAGCATAGTGTATTTACTAGTATAGTATATATACTGTATAGATATAATCTAGGCCATGTAGCATACTTTTATAAAGTGTGTTGATAATTTTCAAGTTAATCATAGTCCTTGCAATTCTGTGTTTTCTCAAATAGTTTGAAAAGCAATGGAGCTAGGGTTTTTTAAAGGGGTAATTTTACTTGAGCAATTAAGTTATCTTGATTGTTGACTCTGAAGCTGATATTGGTGAATTGACTGATTATAAGAGAGGAGTAATTTTAATCAACTATACATAATGGTTCTTATTGATCTGCTTAATTAAGCAATGTGCATCTTGTGCAGGAGAGTTCTGCAGATTTTTCTTCTTCTGTCTTGAAAATAAAATAAAATATCCAGTGTTATCTTCATGAACAGAAAATGTGTCACTTCATGACAGTGTAAAAGGCACAGTCCCTGGTATTTCTGTGGTTTCAGTTGAGAGGTTTTATAAAGATATCCAGATGATTGACCTCAGTTGATATGGCTGCCAGCAGTTATGGTTCATAGGACCTCTTATTGGAAGCACAGTGGAAAATAAGGCAGCCCCTGCCTGCAGTATTCTTGTCTGTCCACAGCATCGCATCACATTTTTATGATGACCTTTGATGTGACACATTTTCTGGAAGATATTCTGGGAATTGCTGTTGGTGCTTGTTGTAGTGTATGAATTGAGTGCTGGATGTGGACCCAGATGGACCTTGAATTACAAGTGCTTTCAGCCTAAAATGGGATTAACTAAGTGGAATATGAATTTCATAGCTAAGATAATGTGATCCATGATCCATTGACGTAGGCTTCTGTGTTACTAAACCTCTCAACCTATTTCTCTTGCCAAATGCTAAAACCTGTTTGAGGCTGGCCAGTGTGATCATCTGGGCAGCTATGTAAGAAGACTTCTTCAGGAACAGATCAAACATGTTTCTTGTTCAGCGTCATGTAAGAGAGAAACAACTGGGAGTGAAATATATGTTGCTTTAAAAATCTATATAATTGGAATAATGTCTGGCTTCTCCATATAAAGGCTTAATACCAGCCACACTTCTAGCATGCCCTCCCAGTTCTTGCCTTTTAGTTCATCTTCTTGGGTTGTTGAAAAATATTGATGAGCCAACTCCCCATGCAGTCCTTGCCAGCATGTTGGATGTGCCATGACCCAAAGGTCAATGCTGTGTCCCTCAAGTATCTTTCTCATCACCGCTTCATTTCAGTATACATATTTCTCCTATGCCATTTATATTGTAGCCATCACTGCTTGTATGCACTACTTTGTCCATGCCATTTCCCCCCTACCTCTTTCTGGAACACTGTGTTCATCTTCAGATTAATTGACATTGGAAACACTATTGACAGAGTCTTTACTTTGGCCCAATGCTTTATGGCTTACTTCTAATGAATTCCATGCTAGCTAGCATTGCAGGCTTACTGTGCTATATCATTATTAAAATTAGAAAATCAGAGCTTTGAGAAGTTACTTTGTTGAGAGGCATCTCACAGAATCTGAGGAATTCTGGGAAGTGGGCAAATCTTCCCCTCCCCCTATTTTGCACAATTGTATTTGAACCAAGACATCATAAGCAGGACAGGAAATCTGTGCATTATTGTGTGGATTGTAGACTTAGTCCAGTTGGCCGTCCATATCCACAGATTCTTTATCCACAGACTCCTGGAATCTTCTTCCCCTATGAGCATGGCTCATTACTTCTCTAGCTAGTTTTAAAACTGAGTTAAAGACCACTTTGTTCAGGGAAGCTTTCCCAAAACTGGAACTCTGAGCGGCTTCACAATATTATAATATCTAGCCTAAAGAAAAAGGCCCTCCCTCCATGCCATCTGCCATTGTCCAGCCTTGGAGGGAGTGTTAAGGCACGCGCAATGCCATCAGGCCTAGCAAGTGCAAGCACCAGGGCCCTCCCTCCAGTCCATCTGCCATGGTCTAGGCCTCAGAGGGAGAGAAGATCCACTGGACTTCGTCCCTTTCCCTACCACCTTTCCCTTCTTGTTCTGTCTCTTGTCTTTTTAGATTGTAAGCGTGAGGGCAGGGAACCATCTATTTCAATTGACTGTATGTACAGCGCTTTGTAAATTTACAGTGCTAAATAAATAAAACCTAATAATAATAATAATAATAATAATTTGCTTATGTTTTCAAGGCTTTTTATAAATCAGGAGCTGGAATTGCATCAGTGGTTATTTTTGATGTTTTAAAGACTGACAGAATCCTAGGCCAGGCCACTTGATGAGCAATAAAAAAGTGCAATATCTGATACACTACTTACATCAGAAATATGTTATCATGTCTCTTGATTTCCCTGGAATAGCATAGGAACATTTGTAAAGCTCTTTACCATGTCTTACTAGTAAATGAGATTTAAAAAACAAAAACAAAATGAATATTAAACATTTAAAACCTCTGTGCCAAATTGAGACATGTGACTTCTGCTACACTGAATTTTTGGGAGGGTTTATTTTCAATATTTTTCTCAATAACCATTGCATGGGGATTTATGTTTGTCCTAACAATAGCAAGGCTAAGTTACGCCATTAGCAGCGGGAGAGCTGCTTGCCTCAGATAAGAAATGTGAGGGGTGGTGAACATAAACCCACCTCCCAGTGTTCTAGCATTACCCCCCCCCCACACACACACACTGGAGAGACTTATTGGTTGTTCTTCAACTGAGCAACCTTTCCAGGTGTTGCTGTGTGCCTCCAAGTTGTTTCTGATGTATGACGACTCTATAGCAAATCTATCGCATTTTTTGGCATGATTTGTTCAGAGAGACTTTGTCTTTGCCTTCCTCTGAGGCTGAGAGTGTGTGACTTTTTCAGAGTTAGTGGTTTTCCATGGCCAAGTGGGATTTGAACCTTGGTTTTTCCAAGTACTAGTCCAATATTCAAACCCTTGCACCATCTTGGCTCTTGATCATATTGGAGCAGGGTGTTAATGGGTTCTAGAGAACAACTTCAGCTACAGTTGTTCTCTACAGAGCTGTTTGGGACATAGCTTTCCAACAGCAGGCCCAAAATGACTTTCTCAGAATGGTCCTCATAACAGCGGCTTGTGGGTGAGATGGCCATCGTACCTTTCTTGCTTTGTGTATGTGAATGTATTGGCCCAGTCTTGTGCATGATAAAAATGAATGTGTTTGTGCTAGGAAACACTACTTTAAATACTCTGTTTCTTGAGTCTTTGATGAACTGACTATAATTTGTGGTTTCTTTCACTTTCTTGAATCACCTGCTCTGTTTTCTTGTTTTCTACTTTGGTACCGTTATAGTTAGGTTTTGGTTGTGATATCCTGATCACTGTAAACTAATGTTACAGGGTCTAGTGCAAAGAATGCACTGAGGTGGCTCTGGATTGGGAAAACTGGGTTTAAATCCCTGGAGCCCATGAAGCTTGCTGAGTGATCAGCTCCCTTTTCTTGCAATCTAATCTACTTCCCCGAGTTGTTGTGAAGAATAAACATGATCACACAATGAAAACTGTCCTATGCACATTTTGAGGCAGTGGGATAGGATTTTTCAGGAACTGAGATATGTTTGGAGATCTATAAACAGAGGTTGGATGGGCATCTTTCAGGATTGCTTTAGTTGTGTATTTGTACATGTCAGAGGGTTGGAGTAGATGTCCCTTTTGGTCCCTTCTCATGCCAGTAGCCTATGATTCTATGATACATGTTTTTGGACTGAATGAATAACTTTAAAACCATGTTTAAACTATTGTTTCCCTTCTCTTTACAGTACAAACCTTGGCTCCTGATGGTTTATGGTGTGGCAGCCAGTTGGTTTTTGCTGGGCACCAAAGGCTTACTAGTGGTTTTCCTACATGTAGCTGTCTCATATTTAGTTGCTCAGTTTAAAAATTCAATATTGACATGGATGAGCTCGTTGCTTCTTTTGTCAACCTTGCACCTCCCTGCTGTCGAAGAAATAAAGGTAATTGGTATTTAACATTGTTATTTTGATCTGTTTAAATATATTATTTTGGTGGGAGTGTTTTTTTGTTGTTGTTGTTGTTAATGCATTACTTTTTTTTTCATTTTGGTTTTGGTGATATACAGTTTGGGGAATCATATTCTACTCATCCTCTCCCCAAAGATCCCAAGCATAAAGACAAAGCACTGCCGGATGCTTTACCATTTATTACTGTCATAGGCAGTTGGATTGTGTGCTTGTGTGTGTGCACACTTAGTCAGGATTTTCCAAAATGTGTATGAACTTGCAAAGTATGAACTGGCAAAAAAGGTTCTCCATGGAATCTCTGTGTAATGTGTAATTCATTTATCTCTTTTTGATTGATCTGAAATTGAACAACAAAACATCAGTGCATAAAGTAACATCCAGTAAAACAGGGGAAATAATCAAAACAATCCCATCTAATACTTGCTTGTAATATGTGTAGGAGGAAAAGCTATTTATTTAAAATATATGTACAACGCTTCTACTGACCTGTACTGCAGGAATGATGATTGTCCAAGCCTTTGGCTCTGTAGAGTTCCCTTGAAGTTGAGCATTTAATAGTTGGCCCAGAGCCTACAGCTTTCTCCTGTCATTGCCACCTTTTCCTTTTCTTTTCCTTGGGCACCACTGCTATTCTTGCCTTTTTCTCCTTGCAGATCCCCATCTTCCCCTCAGTGGAAGGTGAAGTACACACGTAGGACTTTAGTTCATGGTTGACACAGTAAACACAGTACTTCACTGGCTCAGTTGCATGAGAGCATTCTTTTGGTAGATGTCTTTTATTTGTTTTTTTAAAATATGTTTTTATTGAATTTTAACAGTGAAATATACATAATAATTCTACTGGAGGCTAGGCTGCCCCTGCTTTCCTTTTGCTGGCAAGCAAAAATATTTTTATTTAGGCTGGATTTTTAATATGTAATCATGAGAGGGGTATTTTATATGGAGTGAGTGTTTTACGGGCAGCCTGCAGCCTTCTCCATCTTCCCCAGATTGGGGCTGCAGCAACCTGATATGGCCTTTCCAAGGCACAAAAAGGAGTTACAAAAAGGTGGCTCTTTTTTGTGCCCTGGAAAGGGCACGATAGCCTCAGAGGACTCTTTCAAACGGGGAGGAATTTCTCCCAACTCCGAATGGAGCCAATGCGGATTTATGTAAATTCGCTTGTTTAGCGAATTTACATGAACCCCTGCTCCGTTCAGAATTACTTCCCATTACCCGAAAATAACCCCCTCCTGCCCGAATTTGCATGCGAAGCTTTAATTCGCAATAAGGTAAAACCCATGATTGCATTCGAATTGGCTTCCCTCTTGCCCGAATTTGCGTGTGAAGAGTTAATTTGCAATAACATAAAACCCATGATTGCATTCGAATTGACCTTAAATTATACTTCCAATTTAGCCTTGTATGAAAGAGTCCAGAGCCATGGCTTTAAGGTGCTCCTTTGACACTGCGTCATGTAGATGCAGTACCAGAGGAGTGCCGTGACACCATGCGCTGTGTGGAGCACTGCGTGGCATCACACTGCCTTGGAGCAGAGTTGGGGCATGTGTCGTATGGATGCCACGCCCCGACTTTTCCCCCAAATCAGGCTTAAGGGCTGATGTGCACAGCCCCTTAGGTAATTTTTTAAACTTTTGTATGCTTTTCTGTTAATTTTACACTGTTTTAACTAGATGATTTTAATTGTGTTTAAATTATTATTGTAAAGTATTTAAAATGTTTTTATCTTGTGAGCTGCCTTGGGTCCCTTTCTGGGAGAAAGGCGGCATAGTAATGAAATAAATAAATAACAAACAACATTTACAGAAAATGTGGAACAAGTAGAGAAATGTGTGTGTATACACCACATACACAAGCACAGATGCGTATAAGAAGCAGTACAACCTAACAAACAGACAAACAAAAAACAAAACCAGTAAAGAAAGTGAAACAAATAAACAAAACAAACAAAAACAAATAAACAGCAACAGATAAAGGTATCCTAAAAAGAAAAGAAAGGAAAGGAAAAATAAACAAACATAACAGAACAAAACAGATCAAAGTACAATTCCATAACTAATAATCACCTGTATGATAGAGCCATGTTCATTATTTTCTGTGTTACGTTGGTTCTTTTTGTGTCATGCTGTACCTCATGATATATAGAGTACAGGCAAGTATTGTAAAAGTATACATTTAGCAGATCTACATCATGTTTGTGGAAAGTCAATGTTGCGTATTGGTTTGGGTGTTGGACTAGGATCCCCACTCAGCTATGGAAACCCACTTGGTGACCTTGGGTAAGTGACACTCTCTCAGCCTTAGAGGAAGGCAAAGGCAAATCCCATCCCAAGAATTCCCCATGATTCCCTGCCTTAGGGTCAATATAAGTCAAGCACACAACAACAACATCTTGTTTTACCCTGTGATGTTTCATATTTGGTGGTTTCTTGAATTCTGGAGATGATGAAGAAAACCGATTGAACCTATGAAATCCAATTGGTGACCTTGGGCATGTCACATGCTCTTAGCCTCAGGGGAAGGTAATGGCAAACCTCCTCTGAACAAATATTGCCAAGAAAACCGCATGACAGGATTGCCTTAGGATCACCATAAGTCGGAAATGACTTGAAGGATAACAACAATAACAACAAACAAATTAATTTGAATAAATCTGCCATTTACCTAAATTTTCAGTTTAGCTGAAATCAGGCTAAAATGACATTTTGTTTATAAAATGGCCCCCAATATTCTTCCAAAGCCATCACATCTTTGCACCATTTTTACAAAGATTCACATTAATTAAGAGAACCATGTCTGGCTCACATTTATAAGAAAATTCCTTCTGAAGAATAATTGAAGCAATAACATTATCTGTAGTACTGACCATTTGGAATTTGAACTGTTTAGAAAATGCATCATTTTTTAAAATTAGAATGTCACCGTGACCAATGAACATAGGCATTTGCAGTACTGCAAACAGGTCTACTCTATACTTCTGCAACACTTGTCTGTACTCTGTAAATCATGACTCATATCAAGGACTCTGCTTGACCCAGCGCTTGACATAGAAAGATCCAACTTGACACAGAAAGTAATGAACAGGGATCTTTTAAAAAGATGTCTATCGAAATGGATGACTGTCAGAAGGAGTAAGTGAACCAGGGTGGTATTGATGGATTTTTTTTATCCATGTGTTCAATCATCCATGTATTGAAAATATTCAAAAATAATATAAATTCCAAAAGAAAACATTGATGTTGTTATTTTATATAAGGGACAACATTCTACTATGTCATTGTATTTAATGAGACTTGAATATCCATGGATTTTGGTATTCACGAAGGGTCCTGGAATCAAACCCCAGTGAATAGCATGTCCAAAGGAGGGCAACTAAGATGGTGAAGGGTCTGGAAACCCTGCCCTATGAGGAACGCCTTAGGGAACTGGGGATGTTTAGCCTGGAGAAGAGAAGGTTAAGAGGTGATATGATAGCCCTGTTCAAATATTTGAAGGGATGTCATATTGAAGAGGGAGCAAGCTTGTTTTCTGCTGCTGCAGAGACTAGAACATGGAACAATGGATGCAAGCTGCAGGAAAAGAGATTCCACCTCAACATTAGGAGGAACTTCCTGACAGTAAGGGCTGTTCGACAGTGGAACACACTTCCTCAGAGTGTGGTGGAGTCTCCGTCCTTGGAGGTCTTTAAGCAGAGCCTGGATGGCCATCTGTCGGGGATGCTTTGACTGGGAGTTCCTGCATGGCAGGGAGTTGGACTGGATGGCTCTTGTGGTCTCTTCCAACTCTATGATTCTATGAATACTAAGGGACCACTGTACTGTCATTATTTAAGACATGAACTCTGAGATACTATAACTGTACCTCTGGTGGTACAGTGGAGGTGAAGGTGACAACAGCATAGAAAAGAGGAAAGAAAGAAAAAAGAAGGTAATTATCAGAGAAGGACAGCCAATGTGGTGTAGTGGTTTGAATATTGGACTATGATTCTGTAGAGCAGAGTTCAAATCCCTGCTTGGGCATGGAATCCAACTGGATGACCTTAGGCATACTACATAGACTCAGCCTCAAGAGGAAGGCAAAGGCAAACTCCATCTGAACAAATATTGACAAGAAAACCCCAAGATAGGTCTGCCTTATGGTTACCATAAGTCACAAAAAATTTGAAGGACACAACACTAACACAACAGGAAGGTACCAGCTAATTCTCAAATGTATTCTTCTAGAGTGGAGTGGTAGCATAGAGTGAAATGAATATAGGAGGATGTCTTGGGAAAATTACCTGTCCTGCATTTTTATGTTTCTTCTGAGACCCCTTCTTTTGTGTTCAAGTGAGCTTTAATGCCAGTATTTACCAAGCTCAATAGAGCTCATGGTACATCACTACCAGAAGAAGAGGCCCCCAGCATTCATAGCAGAGATGGGAAAAATGTGACAGTTAGTGATAACTAGAAGGCCATATATTCTCCAGTCTGCCTGATGATGATGATGATGATGATGATGATGATGATTAACCTTTATTTATATAGCGCTGTAAATTTACACAGCACTGTACCTACAGTCTTTTTAATTAGATGGCTCCCTGTCCCCAGACTTACAATCTAAAAAGAAATGACACAAAAGGAGAAGGGAATGGTGGTGGAGAAGGAGATCAGGTCCAGCAGTTCTCTCCCTCTGAGGCCTGGACCAAGGCAGATGGATGGGAGGGAGGGCTCGGCTACTTAATGGATAGTTAAAATGAGGCATCCTGGAGCAGAAAAGGCCTCACACTTGGGAACGCTTCCCTAAAAAAAATAGACTTTAACTCAATTTTGAAATTTGTTAGAGAAATGATGAGGCACGCACTTGGGGGAAGAAGGTTCCAGGAGTGATGGGCAGCATGTGAGAAGGGATGAATCTGGGACATTGCAGTGGGAATCCTACACTGGGACAGGAGACCTTGACTACCAGAACAAGAGGTATGAGTAGGAATGTAAGGAGGAAGAAGTTCAGATAAATAAGGAGGGGCCAGTCCATGGATGGCTTTGAAAGTCAACAACAAAAGCTTGTACTGGATGCGGAAGAGGAAGGGGAGCCAGTGAAGGGAGGATAAAAGAGGAGAAACATGGTCAAAGCAGCAAGTGGATGTGATAATACATGCAGCTGAGTTCTGGACAGAGATTAAAGGGTGGAGATGAGAGAGAGGAATCCTGGTCAGAAGAAGATTACAATAATCTAGTTGTGACACCACTAAGGCATGGGCCAGAGTCTTGGCGGTGGAGGCTGAGAGGAAAGGACGGATTTTAGCAATGTTATAAAGAGAGAATCTACAGACCTTGGTGGTGGCCTGGATCTGGGGAATAAACGACAGAGAAGAATAAAAAATGAAACCAAGACTGCGGGCTTGCTGAACCGGTTGAATAGAAGTGTCGTCAACAGAGACAGAAAAGGAGTATTGAAGGGTGGGCTTAGGCGGAAAGACAAGAAACTCTGTCTTATTCATGTTGAGCTTCAAGCGCTGGTGCTGCAACCACTGAGAGATAGCAGTCAGACAAGATGAAACTTGCTGTTCAAGCCCCAGCGAAAGGTCAGGGGTGGAAAGATACAGCTGAGTATCATTGGTGTACAGATGATAGGAGAAACCAAAAGAACTGATGAGTTTGCCTAAGGACACTGTGTATAGAGAGAACAAAAGGGGACCCAAACAGCCCTGGGGAACTCCAACTGTTAAGGGAACAGAGGAGGAAGTCTGTGCACCCATGACCACTTACAAGTAAGATTTAAACGAGTCAAGAATGGAGTTGGAGAACCCGAGGTCAGAGAGTATATCAACCAGGAGACAGTGATCCACCGTGTTGAAGACCACAGGCAAATCAAAAGGAATGATGATAATAATAATAATAATAATAATAGTAATAATTTATTTATATCTCCCACCTGTCCCTACGGATCGAGGTGGGATTACAACATAATAAAAGTACAGTACAATAAAATCGGTATAACAGTACCTCAGGTTAAAAACTATTTTACATCAATAAAATCTACATTGTCTATAACATCTACAGTGTCTGCAGTGTCTGGGCGTAGCTCTAGCTCAATGGCGAGTCAAATAAGATTGGGTGGATATGCCCGCCGGAAGAGATCCATCTTCAATGCTTTTTTGAACGCCTCCAATGTAGGTATCAGACGGATCTCCTCCGGCAGGTCATTCCATAACTTTGGAGCCACATATGAGAATGCTGAACGAGATGTAGATGTTAGTCTCGTATATTTATGATTCAGCAATTTCTTATCCATAGTCCTTAGGGTGTGGGAGGGATTATGTAGGGAGAGGCGTTCTCTCAAGTAATCTGGGCCCAAGCCATATAGGGCTTTAAAGGTGACAACCAACACTTTGTATTGCGCTCAGAAGCAGATTGGCAGCCAGTGCAAAGATTTCAAAATGGGGGTGATATGTTCCACCCTTGAAGCCCCCGTCAGCAATCTGGCCGCTGCGTTTTGGATCAGTTGAAGCTTCCGAACTTGGTACAAAGGTAGCCCCATGTAGAGTGTGTTATAGAAATCTAAACGAGAGGTTATCAGCGTGTGTACTACTGTTTCTAGGTCCTCCCTGCCCAGGTAGGGGCATAGCTGGCGTATCAGCCGAAGCTGATACCAGGCACTCCTGGCGGTCGCCTCCACCTGTGATGTCAATTGTAGAGATGAGTCCAGGAGCACCCCCAGACTACGGACCTCGTCCTTTAGGGGAAGTGTGACCCCGTCCAGGACTGGTTGATGAATCTCCATCCCTGGGCCTGGAGAGCCTATTACGAGCACCTCTGTTTTCTCTGGATTCAGCCTGAGCTTGTTTTTCCTCATCCAGCCGATTACCGAGTCAAGGCAGGCGTTCAGAGGAGAGATGCCATCCTCAGTCACTGCATCAGTCGGAGACATAGAGAAGTAGATTTGGGTGTCATCAGCGTACTGATAACACGGCGCCCCATGTCTCCAGATGACCTCTCCCAGCGGTTTCGTGTAAATGTTGAATAGCATGGGAGACAGAATGGCGCCTTGAGGGACGCCAGATGTCAGCTCTCTTTTACAAGAGCAGCTGTCTCCCAGCTTCACCATCTGGAACCTACCTGAGAGATAGGACCGGAACCACTGGAGCGCAGTGACTCCGATACCTAACTATCTCAGGTGTTCCAGAAGGATACCCGCAAGAGATTGTTTGAGATATTGGTGAGGGTCGTCTTTGTAGAGTGCCATGGGTGAAAACCAGACTGAAAATGGTCTAGGATGCAGTTGGCTTTGTGAAATGCAAGACAGCGAGAACAAATGACCTGTTCCAGAACCTTAGAAAGAAAAGGAAGAAGAGAAATTGGACAATGGCTAGACAAAGAAGAGGGGTTGAGAGAGGGTTTCTTCAGAATTGGGGAAACGAGAGCATGTTTGAAGTCAGATTACTCTTGTGAGCATGTCTGTTTTCAAGTCAACATCATGGCCAAAGGCTATATTTAGCTGGAGATATTGAATGTTATATTCCCAATGTATTTGGGAGGCATCAGATCAGACAAAGAGAGCCAATGTAGTGTAGTGATTTGAGCATTGGACTAGGATTCTAGAGAGCAGAGTTTGAATCCCTTGCTCAGCCATGGAAACCAGGTGACCATGGGCAAGCCACATCTCATCCTCAGAGGAAACCTCCTGTGAATAAATCTTGCCAACAAAACTCTGTGATAGCTTTTGCATTAGAGTAGCCGTAAATCAGAAATAACATGAAGGCACATGACAACATCAGATTGGACAAAACTCCATTAAATTTTGGGAGGAATTATTTTCCATTCCACACCAACCTACTATTCCAAGAACATCTGCTCATAAGATATTTCAGGCCTTTGTTTTGCTTTTTTGCTTTGCTACAGCTTTCAAAAAGCTGTTGATTTTTCTTTAAATACAGGTATAGTCATTATAATTGCTGGGTCAATTATTCATGTCTTTGAAAGGGCTACGTGTTCCACATTCTCTTCTTTCTGAACTGACAGTGGTGTATCTTAGGTCCCCTTAACTTCTGTATAACATTTTTTAGTGGGAGGAGGGGATGCTGTAGGAAATCAGCTTCTTTAAGCTTCTGAATGTGGATTCAGCTGTGAATCATAATGCTAAAATACTGACTGAAATAAGGCAAGGTTAAAACTTTTCCCAAGCTTTCAGTACAGACTCTTTGTAAACTGTGTCCATGAAATTACAGATGCTCTGGAGGTACTTGAATGATTTGCCTAGTGCATCATTGCTGTTCCATTATCATTCTTCCTCCTACCTTTAAAACTCTTATTTTAAAATGGAACAAAGTCCCAGCTCTTGTAATTTTCAAATGAATGGCTTAATTGCTTGGAGAAGGAGATTTTGGTCAAGATGGCATAATTGTAATTCTAAAATGATTGTCTCCTTTCTTTCATGCTGGGTTCTCTCTCCAATCATAGAAAGTCCATAGCGTTCAGTCCACAGAATATCAGAATAATGCAAAACTGTTGTGGAGTGCTGCTTTTACAGAGCTGTGGATGAGCTTTGTTGTTCAGGTTTTAGACTAGGTTCTCCTACCTTCAGACCTAATTTCCTCAATAGTCAGTTCAGCATACAATTTTTACATTTTTACTCATGAGGAAAATGAAGTAGCACTATGGAAGCTGCATATCTTTTATGGGTCAAAGAGATTTGAGGGCCCACCAGAGTACTGTACTTCCAAATTATGTCTTCCCCATGTTAAAATATCTTTAAAAACTACCATCATTTGATGGCATACCAGATCTGCCATTTGAGATGGTATCTCACTTTATTACAAGCCCTGGCTCATGACGTTTTTATTTTGTGCAGGCACATTGTAAAGTTATTGTAAGTGGTTATACCTAGTACTTTGTGCCCTTAAGCAAACATTATATAAGTAGTTTACATATTAGATTGTGTGCTGTGGCATTAAACTCTTGTGCTTCATCTCCATATATTCATGCATGAAATAACCCATCATTTGCCATCTGGTTTTATTTTGCAGAGAAGCTGGTATGCCAGTGAAAATGAATATTTCTTGCTTCTATTTGCTCTGACTGTCCGCTGCCTCTATTACACCAGCTTCAGCCTAGAGTACTGCTGGAACAGGTCTGCCAAGTTGATGGAGCCCTCATTCTTTTGGATGCTGTCATATGTATTCTATTATCCCGTGTTTCATAATGGGCCTATTATCACTTTTGATGATTTTTATAAACAGGTACTTGAATATTGTTTTTAACTTAGCTGACTAGCTGTTTCTGTATTGCTCATGGCTATTGGTTTTGAACCCTTCCTTTAAAAAAATAACCCAACCAGTTTGGTTACCATCGCTTCTTATCATATCTGTCTGGAGTCCTGTGAAGGGCTTATGGTTCCTAATTATGTAACTATGGGCAGTGTATTTTTTCATGCCACATAAGTGATACCAGTCTCTGCCCTGCACACAGTGCTTGAGTGATATGCTTAATATGGTGCCTGTGAAGCAAAGAAATTTTGGGGGTGGAGAGGCATGGGCTTGGGCCCTTGTGCCTCCTGAAAGTTGTTTTTGTGGTTCTTGACTTCTCCAGATGCATTGGACTATCCTTTTCCTTCCTCTCCCCCCAAACTGAACTGCCATTCTTGGATGCTTCCTGGAGTTACAATTCAGAGACATACTGCTTTTTCACACCAGGGGGCAAACAGGATTAAACAAGAGTTAAACAAGAGTTAAACAGGAAATGTCCTATGATAAACATGAAAAAGCAGATAGCCATGTTAGTCTGAAATATCAGTATAGAAAGGGATTTTGTAGCACCTTTGAGACTAATTGTTTGAAAGAAGTTGTACCATAAGCTTTAGTAGACAAGGTCTACTTCTTCAGATACATGGAATGAAGTAGTGTCCAAGAAGGACATTTATGCTCAGACTGTGTGAATAGCCATAGAAAATTTGTGGGTATGGTGATGAGGTGACAAGTTCAATTTTAGCTGTGGTTGTTAAGGGACAAAGGCAGGAGGAAAGATGTTGCCAAAGGCCAGGGTGGGTGGATAACCATTTGAATGGTGGAAGGAGTGTTGGAATATGGTGTTTGCAGGCCTTATGCTACAACTTGTTTCACACATTTAGTCTCAAAGATGAGTTTGTATTTTGGAGTTACAGTTCACCTTTTAAATAAGCTACTTCTAGGCTATGGAATTCTCTGCTAAAGGAGACTTAAGTTGGCCCTTTCCCTGCTTTCATTCCTCCAGCAGATAAATGGCTTTCTATTTAAACAATCATTTGGTGACAAAGTGGCTGTGTGGAAAGATCTTTAATAGCATGCATGTGCTGCATTTTTTATTCTGCTTGTAATGTGTTTTTATTTCATATTTTTAAAATATAGGTATTTTAATACAGTATCGTATTTAATTGTGTTTTCATTTTTTTTAAACTGGTAATTTTTAATTCATGTGTGCATCACTTCAGGTCTCATTCAGGAGAGAGGTGGGATAGTAATTCATTAATTAGTTAATAACAAAAAAATAGGTTGCAACCGTGCCTGCACTGTTTAACATACAAAAATACCCCAAAATACCCTTCCAGTCACAACACACCATTGATATCCTTTTGGGTTTGGTTCCAGGACCCCTTGTGAATACCAAAATCTGTGGATGCTCAAGTACCATTAAATACAATGGCACAGTGAAATTAATAATAATAATAATAATAATAATAATAGTTTATTTATAGCCCGCTCCTCTGTACATACACTCGGAGCGGGGTACAAGTAAAAAAACATAGATTAAAACAATCCCATGACCCGTTTCCAAACCTCCCACCCCTTAAAA
Source organism: Urosaurus nigricauda (assembly GCA_034509955.1). Lineage (NCBI taxonomy): Eukaryota > Metazoa > Chordata > Lepidosauria > Squamata > Phrynosomatidae > Urosaurus > Urosaurus nigricauda. Next base: position 348,369,632 of record JAOEGL010000001.1, on the reverse strand, counting down.
ATAGATTAAACCGGCAGTGATTAAAACAGTAATTATTTAAAAACATATAACAACATCCTAACCCTTCCTTATGCGGCCACGTCATAAGTGGGGATCAGAAACATGGGAGTAGGCAGGAAATCAAAGTCTGGGACCGAAGCCGGGGATAGGGAATTTCAGGGGAAGGCCTGCCGGAAGAGATGCGTCTTTAGGGCTTTTTTGAAGCAATCTAAAGATGTCATGAGACGCATCTCATCCGGCAGACCATTCCAGAGCTTGGGAGCGGTCGCAGAAAAGGCCCTCTGGGAGGTCTGTGCCAGCCTGGTCTTGATAGGCTGTAGTAGGTTCCTCCCAGAGGATCGAAGTGTGCGGGGAGGATTGTACGGGGAGAGGCGGTCCCTGAGATAAGATGGGCCCGAGCCATGTAGGGCTTTAAAGGTTAAAACCAGCACCTTGTACTGTGCCCGGAAACTAATTGGCAGCCAGTGGAGAGATTTAAGCACTGGTGTTATGTGTTCTCTCCTAGATGTCCCAGTAACTAATCTGGCTGCCATGTTTTGAACCAATTGAAGTTTCCGGGTTAAGCATAAGGGCAGCCCCATGTAGAGCGCATTGCAGTAGTCTAGTCGTGAGGTGACCAAAGCGTGTACCACAGTTGTGCTCATTATATAAAATAGTAAAATTAAGGTTTGCCTTTTGGAATTTATACCTTTTTGTCATATTTTCAAGCTGTGCATGGTTAAATCCGTGGATATGGAGGGCCAATTGTACTTCCATTTTTTTTGTTTTTTTGACATTTTTTGCAGTCTATGTTGTCTGCTTGAAATTTGAGTCTCAGAAATTTGACCTCTGGAGTCACTGTAGTTGCCCATCCCTACTTTATACAGACCCAGTGTGGGAACAACCAGAGAAACAATTACAGTTATTTTGGTTGAAGCATAAAGGTCTTAATCATATGAGGAAAATGGATGTCAAAAGACAGCTGCATAAATGAATCTTGACATATTTGTCTTTCTTTGATCAGTTTATGACTATGGTTTGAAGTCTTCAGCTAGGAAGGAGCAATTACATTTGGGCCGCAATCGGTCTGGAACCTTGGCGAATGCACGGCCTGCTCCTAAGTGCCTGTGCCTGTGGTCCCAAGCCACACCACCTAAGAGCCAGATTAAAATGACTCCTTTTAAATTTGTCCTTTGGACTGGAGTGTGGTATTGGAGCAGCTTCTGGCTACTTTGGGGAAAGGTGTCATGTAAATACCTTGCCCCCAAAGTGGCTGGAAGCCATTTCATTTAGCCCATGTGTTTCAGGCCTAGGACTCTGAAACTTTCAGTCTGAATTTGTGTTCTAATCTAGTGAAGTTTAACAGAGATACATGCGAATTACTTCATTTAGACAAAAATAAAGAAATTACCGTTCAAAAATAAAGAAATTACCATTGAAATACACAGGTGCTGGGTGAGGAATACACAGGTGCTGGAAGGCAGCAATTCGTGTGCAAAAGACGCTGGATTGTATTTATTTATTTACTTATTTTGTAGTATATGAAAAGTTTGATATGATCCAGCAATATGTTGCAGCAGGAAAAGAAGACTTGTATACATTTATTACTCCATCATTAATTAGAATTCTTATTTCCAAACTGGAAAACATGATAATTCTATTTTATTCTGTATTTAGCTAGAGTATCTATATTTTAAGAAGGAGGAAGACAAATTGGAACAGGTTTAGAAGAAGATAACAAAGGTGGTTGTGGTTACAAAAAAAAAGTTGTGTAAAGGGACTATAAAGAAACAAGGTGTATTCAGGCTGGAGAAATCTGAGGGGGAGACATGACAGCAATCTTTAAATAGGTGAATGAGTATCAACTAGCATAGGACAAAGACCTGTTCTCTGCTTCCTAAAAAGGAATTTTGCCAAAAAGTCTTTTTGGGTTTAAATGACAGGAGAATAGCTTTCATTGCATATTAGGGTGAACAGTAAGGGCAGTTTGACTGCAGAGCCAATTGGCTAGGAAGATTGGTGTCCTCACCTTTACTAGAAGTCTTCCTCCAGAGATTGGAGACTGGAGAAACATCTCTTATGAATAGTCTGTCTTTGGATTTCCTGCATTGAGCAGGAAGTTGGATGAGATGCTTTGTATGGTTCCTTCCATCTCTATGTATGACAAATTACATAAAATCTATAGGCAAACCATAAAAGCCCTGATACCAATTATGCATGTTGAAAAATTAATCTTTGTTTTGACAATTTTTATTTCTACTGAGGTGTCAGACTTGCTTCTTATTTTGCCCATCAGATCTAGGTTGATTTTGACTGAAAATAACTGAAATTTTGGGATGAGATAGAGTTGGGTTTGCATGCTGGGAATAGGAGGAGAAGGAGTGCAGTCCTGTTGGTTGTGCTGGACTTCTCAGCAGCTTTCAATACCATTGGAGATTATCTTACACAGACAGGATAGGAATGGGATCGCTCCCCCATCCTTATCCTGTCATTAACCAATCTGTGACGGTGATAGCGCGAAAGGCTTTCAAATTGTAGCACTGAACCCATCATTAACCCATCATTAAAAGCAGCATTGCAATAACATGGACTTCCATTGATGCAAAATGCTGGCCAATGTTGCTTTGATGAGGGGTTAATGATGGCTTAATGACGGGATCTGTGTGACATCATCTGAAAGTTTTTTTGTGTGATCATGGTCAATCATGCTTTTTGGATGGGTTAATGACAGGATCTGTGTGACGTCATTTGAAAGTCCTTCCTGCAATCACACAGGAAAGATGGGACAGGAATGGGGCAAGGACAGGATAACTCCCGTGTGATAATCTCCAATGACATTGGTGTCCTTCTGGACTGCTTTGCTGTTATGGGATTTGGAGGAACTGTTTTACAGTGGCACTGTTCCTTCCTAGAAGGGGGAACTCTTTCAATTCCTTCGCATTGGCCTGTGGGGTCCCTCAAAGTTCTGTTTTGTCCCTCATGCTATTTAATATAGACAAATAGGTTAGAAACAAACAAATTCTCTCACATTTTAAAATATGCTGCCATTTAAGTGTAAGGCTTCCCATGTTGTAAAGCCAGACAATTTCTTTACATTTTGTACTAATTGCTGTTCTCATTTTCTATGTAAACTGCATTTTCTCTTACTTCCAAATCTTATTGATGCAATAAAACTGGCATATTTCCATAATTTTACATGATAGTGTTCTCTACAGGATGGGAGCCAGGGAGAGTGGAACCCTTGTTGACCATCATGTTGAATTTTGGAGGAGAATAGAGCAATAGTTATGCATTTCACTAATCATAGGAAACAGTTTATGTGGGGAACCTTGACTGATGTAGCTTTGGACAAGTGGCCCTCCAGTGCTTCAGACAGAGGAATTTATTAATATTTTCTGAAGATAGCAGGACACTGATATGGAGCTGTAGTCCTTTTTCTTACCGTATATACTTAATATATAAGTCAAAAAATTTATGCCCAAAATTGACCCCAAAATCCCAGATCAATTTACTTACTTTCCAGTATAGTAATGTGATAGTAGCTTTTTCAGATTTCTTCATGCTGTCAGGAGAGCAGTTTCTTTCTCTCTTGAGCCAAGCAGAAAGTCCTGGGTGATTGATTGCTGTTAAACAAACAAAAGAGCTGCAGCTGTCTGGGGAGTGAAGGCTGAAATGAAGGCTGAAACGCTGAAGCGAAAAGCCTCAATTAGAGTCCCTCTTGCCATGCACATACATACACACACTGAAGGAGCCTTCAAGTTTTACCCTCATCTTATCCATGGGTCCTGGCAGAATCCTCAGTTTTGACCCCAAAATATGCCCCTGACTTATACATGAGGTCGACTTATAGTTGAGTATATACGATAAATTACTGTGTTTCATTGACCATGTCTCTAATTATAAAGCTGAGCTGTGCAGCCACTCTTTATCTGTGCTTGTGGCCCCTTCAGTTTTCCTTTTGCGATAAGCAATGATAAACCAGGAGGTTTCTAACCATACTTTTCTGTTTCATCTGAAATGATAAACCATAGTGACCAACTTCAGATAAAGGTATGGTTTTAAATAAATTTCAGACAATGATTTAAAATCATAACTTTTCTGAAACTGGTTAAACTATTGTGAATTAGAAACTTTGTGGATTGTTGCATGCCATTAAAGGAGAGCAGAAGAAGATCATGCATGGGCAAAGGCCTGTCCAAAGAGATATTCGTTGTTCAAACAAGGCCACTGTGTGAATCAGGACAAGCATGCCATTATGGCTTACTATGTCATGATAAGGAAAGGGCTGACAAGGTTTTATTGAAAGATGTGTGTTCCCAAATTAGTATAGAGGTGCAACTATATCAGATTTCTGGGTGAGGAACAGTTTTGTCTCAACTAGCTGTAAAGGTAGTTTAAAAACAGTGGTGGTATGAAGCTGTCATCATAGTGTGTCAGACTTTTGAAACATTTAGTCCTGTGGTGTTTCTCTTGATGTTCAGAAGGTTAGGAAAGAGACCATTCTCAATCCAATTACCTGAAACCATTTAAGTGGAGATGCTGTGAACTGAACCTGGGGACTGGTTTCATGGCAGGCTCTTCCACTGATTGATTTCCCTCTTGGTTGGATTGTGATAACTTCTGCACTCTTAATTAGTTTTGTAAACTAGACAGTGAGAGACAGGGACACAATTGCATCACCTGTCCCGACTAGCATTTGTCAAATGTTTTTATAGATCAAATCCAGATGTGTGGTCCCTTATGGATGTTCCAGAAGTTAATGAAAGAGATGGGCATACAATATGTAGTCTGAGCATTCTGTTAGAAGTAACAAACTAGTGGAAAGCCTGGGTGTCTTATGGACCAAGTAGGAGGGTGCCCTCCATTTCATAATGCATCCTCAGCCTCCTGGGCCATGAGTCACCTCTGGGGGCAACTAACTGAGTAAAGGCAAAAACCAGAGACATCCGATTGAACCCTTGGATGAAAGAGACATGTCTGAGGTGATTGTGTTTTATTATTAAAATTCCCTATGTGTTTTGGCCTTTCAGTATCTGAGTAAGTATATATAGTCAGATATTAAAAGGCCAAAACACTTAGGGAATTTTAATAGTGAAACATAGCATCTTTAGATGTGTCTCTTTCATACAAGTGTTCATTAAATAGGTATGTATGCCTACCATGGTGCTATCTTTTGTGGTGTTGACACTGCATGCTATTTTGAGGCAAGGGGCTATGCTAACAGTAGCAGTCACAGATTTTGCTAAAGAGCCAGACTAAATGTGCCAAAAAGATACTGGGCAGCAGCAGTAGTAGTGGGCGTTGACACTGGCAGAGGGTCTCTCAGAGATAACATATGAAGCACCATAGCAAACACTTGTTAGTACTATGCAGAAGGAGGCACGGTAAACAAAATGACAATTCAAAATGAAAGAAGAGAAAGTGCCAGAAGATGTCAGGTCAGAAGATACTCAATTAGCTACTGCAAAAGAGCAGAGAACAACTATGAGTATCACTAATGCCACAGTTGGATTGAAATGGAATGGATGTTCAGCTGTTGAGATGCCCAGGAGTGAAAGGAAAGTTAGAAGCTGCGTAACACATATTATAGGAATATAGAATATGAGAAAAACATGAGTCGGGGATGCTAGACATAGTAAAACAAGAAATGGAATGTATAAACATAGTAAATCCTGGAGTGAGTGAGCTAAAGTGGGTGGCAATGAAACATTTTAAGTCAGATAATTATACAGTGTATTACTAAAGAAATGAAAATCTAAGATGAAATGGGTTGGCATTACTAGTGAGAAGAGATGTAGCAAAAGCTTTTAAGAGATATGATGCAAAGTCTGACCAAATAATATCAAGTAAAACGTACCTGTGAATATAACCATAACACAAGTTTATGTGCCAACTAGAGGCAGAGGAGGACGAAACTGAAAGATTCAGGAGGAAATTACCCCACATAAGAACAGGGCATGTTGTTAAGTGGAACACAAAAGTAGGAAACAGAGTAGAATAAATTGTGGGAGAATTTGGCCTAGGTTGAAGAATTGAAGCAGGAGACTGACTGATTGAATTTTGTGAAGTCAACAGTTTGATGACATGGCTTCAAGCCAGGAAGAAACAGAAAAAAGAATTTTGATAACTTTTACAACATATGGAGTGAGAAATGCCCAGTGTCGAAGCTGGATTCAGAAAAGTAGGATGCTCTAGGGATTGTATTGCAAAAATACATTTGGTAATGGCATACATCAAAGAATTTCAGAAGAAAATCAGCCTGTGATTTATAGAAAATAATTTGTGTAGATTATGAAAAACTATGGATTACTCTTAAAGAAATGGGTGCATTGCAACATTTGATTATCCTAATGTGTATTCTGTGCTCAAGACAAGAGGGCACTATCAGGACAGACTATGGAGAAACACTGGTTTGCATTTGTCAAGGCTGTTGGACAAAGCTGCATTTTATACACTATCTGTGTAACTTGTACATTGAACATATCATACATAAAGCTGGATTAGACTTTAGGAATGAGGTTTGAAAACTGGAGGAAGGAACATCAATGACTTAAGATATGCAGATCACTCTATACTACTAACAGAATAGAAAAGACTTGGAACAAGTCTTGGAGAAAATGAAGCAACAAAGTGAAAACACAGGTTTATAGTTGAACATTAAAAAACCCCCTCAAAGATTATAATCACAGATGAATTACATAATTTTAAAGGAGACAATGGTCCAAAACATGCTACAAAAATAATCCAGTTTGAGACTGCTTTAACTGCCCTGGCTCAATGCTAGGGAATTCTGGGAACTGTAGTTTTGTGAGACATTTAGCTTTCTCTGTCACAGAGCTCTAGTGCCACCACAAACTACAATTCCCAGGATTCCCTAACACTGAGGCAGGGCAGTTAAAGAGGTCTCAAACTGGATTATTCCTGCAGTGTGTTTTGGACCAATAAAGACTTTGAGATAGTCAGAAATGTCTTATGCCCAGTCATCAGTCAAAGTGGAGCCTGCAGTCAAGAAATCAAAAGAATACTAGGGCTTGGAAGGGCGCTTATGAAGGAGCTAGACGAGTCCCGGAAGTGTAAGGTTATATCATCGAATACCAAAGTCAGGATTGTCCATCGCATTGTATTTCCAATTTCTACATATTGCGAAAGCTGAAAAATGAAAAAAAAAAAGAACTGGTAAAAGAATAATTTCTTTTGAAATATAATCCTAGAGGAGAGTTCTGTGTATACAGTGGACTGACAAAAAGACATATAAATGGGTCCTAGAGCAACTCAAGCCAAGATGACTAAACTGAGGCTGTCATACCTTGGACATGTCATGAGACATGACTCACTAGAAAAGACAATAATAATTGATGAGGTATCAGGCAGCAGAAAACGAGGAAGACCACACTACAGGTGGATAGACTCAATCAAGGTAAGACCTGAGCAGAGCTGTTGATGACTTCAGGTCTCTCATTAATCAGATTTCCACAAATCAAAGGCAGCCTGATGGCAATTAACATGAACAACAAAGTATGTATCATCTATATTGCCATGTACAATTTTTGAAATGATTACATTTTATGATGTCTGTAGACATGTATTGGTATACTTCAGTTAATGAAATACATTTGTTCCTATGTGTTACTTCTTCAAGAGAAAATTTGGTACCAAAGAGGACAGGTTCCTGTACCAAAAGAAGTTCAAAGTGTTTCAATGAACTTTTTATTCAGAACTAATGAAACATCCCGATCAAGGAAGCATTGCAGAATTTTACAAAATTCTAGAGACACTTGAAGGCTTCTTCTAAAATGTTTCTCCAGCCCTTCTTCACTATCCTTCCAGTATCAATGCTACTAGAAAACATCAAGCTACATAGAGGATAAGAGACAAAAGAGGGACTAGGTAGGCATAAAAACATTTTGTAAAAAGTAATACCACTCTATTCGGCTTTGCTTACCTTGAATACGGTGTCCAGTTCTGGGCTATAATTCAAGAAGGATGTTGACAAACTGGAACATGTCCAGAGGAGAGTGACCAAAATAGTGAAAGGTCTCATGGCCTATGAAGAACAGCTTAGGAACTGGTATGTTTAGCCTGGAAAGAGAAAATTAAAAGGTGATATGATAGCCTTGTTTAAATATTTGAAGGGATGTAGAAAGGATGGAGCAAGCTTGTTTTCTGCTGCTCCAGAGAATAGGACCCAGAGCAATGGATTCAAACTACAGGAAAGGAGATTCCACCTAAACATTAGGATAAACTTCCCAATGGTAAGAGCTGTTTGACAGTGGAAGCTGCTGTCCTGGTCCTGGAGAGTGGTGGAGTCTCTTTCTTTGGCTGGATGACCATCTTGTAGGGAATGTTTTGATTTGTGTCTTCCTACGTGGCAGGGGGTTGGACTGGATGGCCCTTGTGGTCTCTTCCAATTCTAAGACGCTATGAGTTTCTCTGTCAAATGATTTTTTAACTGAGGCATTCCTGTATTTCTGCATTATTCTTTATCTTTTATGGCTGCATTTTAATACTAGAACATCATTGCTTCCTATGACTTGTCTCCTTCACATGAAGACCAGAAGCCAAGCAAGAAGCAGCCTTCCTTCTCTCCCAACTCCACCTGGGCAAAGAAGGCAGCAGAGGCCAGGCAGCAGCAAGAGGGTGTGCCAGGAGTGGTGAACTTTAAAGCCACTCCTCTTCCAGCCCTCAGGAAGACCAGAAGCCAAGCCAGAAGCAGCCTTCCTTCTCTCCCAACTCCATCTGGGCAAAGAAGGCAGCAGAGGTCGGCCAAAGGAGCAAAGGCCCAGCGCCAGCGCCGGAACACCAGGCCGCAGCAGCGGCGGAGGGCTTTCGGGGCGGGGTGCAGGTGGAAGCGGCGTCCCCTTTAAAGCCGGCCTGCTGGGCCCCGGAGGGAGACCAATGCCTGCGCTGCCACCCGCCACCCGCGCCAGCGGAGCAAAGGCCCAGCGCCAGCACCAGAACACCAGGCCGCAGCGGCAGCGGAGGACTTTCGAGGTGGGGCGCCGGTGGGAGCGGTGTCCCCTTTAAAACTGGCCCGCCGGGCCCCAGAGGGAGACCAACGCCTGTGCTGCCACCCGCGCCTGTGGAGCAAAGGCCCAGCGCCAGCAACGGAACACCAGGCCGCAGTGGCGGCGGAGGACTTTCGGGGCGGGGCGCCGGTGGAAGCGGCATCCCCTTTAAAGCCGGCCTGCCTGGCCCCGGAGGGAGACCAACGCCTGCGCTGCCACCTGCCACCCGCGCCAGCGGAGAAAAGGCCCAGCGCCAGTGCCGGAACACCAGGCCGCAGCGTCGGCGGAGGACTTTGGGGCGGGGTGCCGGTGGGAGCGGCGTCCCCTTTAAAGCCGGCCTGCCGGGCCCCGGAGAGCTCCCAACGCCTGCGCTGCCACCACCACCGTGCCGCAGAGCAAAGGCCTAGCGCTAGCGCCGGAACATCTGGCCACAGTGGCGGCAGAGGACCTTTGGGGCGGGGCACAGGTGGGAGCGGTGCCCCCTTTAAAGCCAGTCTGTCAGGCCCCAAGACAAGCTTGAGCGCTCACAGGCATTAGGGTGAGATATTGAGGGTAGTTACTAAATCGGGCTAAGCACCTTAGAGACCCCCTTATTGCCGTACATGCCATTGAATGTAAGAATGGCAATTATTTTAGATGCACAGGGGGATGATACTGTGAACACTCAGGAGCATACTAATACAAGTCATATCAATGGAGAAGTAATAAGTGTGGTGCGGGGCAATGGGAGATACAGCGTTAACAGAGTAGCAAGTAGAAAAAAGGGAAGACGAGATTGATGCTTGATATCTATCCCGTCTTCCAGGCACTCTGTTAGCTCTCAAGAACCTAGGGTCACCCCAACCATACCACAAACCCTTACCTTGCTCCTTTTGAATGCCAGGTCGGTAAAGAATAAGACTCATGTAATATATGATCTTCTGGAAGATGAAGATGCCAACCTGGCCTGCATTAAGGAAACCTGACTGGGTAAAGATAGCGGTGTAGTTTGGGCTAAGGCCCTGCCAGTCGGGTGCGCTGTTCAAGAGCAGGTGAGGGGAAATGGGCGAGGGGGAGGTGTTGCCTTAGCTCATAAGAGTACTATCGTTTTGACCAGGAGACCTGTCCGTGAGACGACTTTCATCGAGTGTATTTACCTGACCCTGAAGGCCAGAGACAGTTTAGGGATTCTGTTGGTTTATCGTCCACCCTGTAACCTTACAGACTCTCTGGCCAAGCTGACACAGTTGGTCTCGAAGCTGGTGTTGGAGTCTCCCAGGCTTCTTGTCCTGGGGGACCTCAACATCCCCTTTGAGTCCAACTCATCAGATCTGAAAAGTGCAGCTCGAGAGTTCATGGATTCCATGACATCCATGGGCCTGTCTCAACTAGTCTCAGGGCCGACGCATTTCGCAGGTAACACACTTGACATAGTCTTTTGCACGGAGCAGGAAAATCCGTGGGCAGAGGTTATAACCACCTCTGCCCTGTCATGGACGGACCATTTCCTGGTCAAACTAGAGTTAAAGGCTTCTACCTATTCCCCCCTTGGGGGTGGAGGACCTATTGAGATGGTCCACCCTCGAAGGCTGATGGAACCCAAAAGGTTCCAAGAAGCCCTAGAGGGTTATATGGTTGGGAATGACGGCGACTCTGTCAAAACCCTGGTTGATACATGGAATAATGGCCTTGCCAGGGCTATAAACAGTATCGCACCCGAGCGTCCTCTCCAGTTTGCCCCTAATAAGAAGGCCTGGTACACTCAAGATCTAAGAAAAATGAAGCAAGCTGTGAGACGACTAGAGCGCCGTTGGCGGAAACACCAACGCTTATCCGACAAGACACTCCTTGGAGACCTTCTTAGTTCCTACGGAGTGGCAATCGATGCAGCAAAGAACTCATGCTATGCTGCTCGTATTGCATCGGCAGAGTCTCGTCCAGCAGAGCTCTTCAAGGTGGTTAGAGAGCTATCACATCCTTCTCCCACCCTGAATTTATTACTAGAACCAACTAATGCCTGCTGTGACGCCTTTAACGACTTTTTTGCCGATAAAATCTCTCGGATAAAGGCTGATCTGGACGCCAACATTGAAACAGAAACTATGAGAGAGGTGTTCAGGGACTCCGTGGACTTAATTAGACTGGATCAGTTTGAGTTTGTGAGTACTGAGGAAGTGGACAAGCTGCTTGGATTTGTTAGGAGGACAATATGCCCTCTCGATCCCTGCCCTTGTTGGATGACCGTGCAGGGAGGAGATGTAGTGGTGACACTACTTCAACGGGTCATCAATACGTCTCTCGGGGAGGGGAAATTTCCATCTCAACTCAAGCAGGCTGTGGTTAAGCCTCTATTGAAGAAACCCTCCCTAGATCCCCTGCTAAGAGACAACTATAGACCGGTCTCCTTATTACCATTCTTGGGCAAGGTGATCGAGAGGGCAGTTGCCCACCAACTCCAGACAGTCTTGGAGGAAGCCGATTATCTAGACCCATTTCAAACTGGGTTCAGGACGGGCTACGGAGTTGAGACGGCCATGGTCGCCTTAGTCGATGACCTCCGTCTGGGCATGGACAGGAGAAGTGTGACCCTGTTAGTGCTCTTGGACATCTCAGTCGCTTTCGATACCATTGACCATGGTATCCTTCTGGAACGCCTGAGGGGGTTAGGTATCAGAGGCACTGCGCTCCAGTGGTTCCGGTCCTACCTCTCGGGTAGGTTCCAGATGGTGAAGCTGGGAGACAGTTACTCCCGTAAAAGGGAGCTGACATCTGGCGTCCCTCAAGGCGCCATTCTGTCTCCCATGCTATTTAACATTTACACGAAACCGCTGGGAGAGGTCATCCAGAGACATGGGGTGCGGTGTTATCAGTACGCTGATGACACCCAAATCTATTTCTCTATGTCTCCGACTGATGCAGTGACTGAGGATGGCATCTCTCCTCTGAATGCCTGCCTTGACTCGGTAATGGGCTGGATGAGGAAATATAAACTCAGACTGAATCCAGAGAAAACGGAGGTATTTGCAATAGGCTCTACAGGCCCGGGGATGGAGATTCATCAACCTGTCCTAGATGGGGTTACACTTCTCCTAAAGGACAAGGTTCGTAGCTTGGGGATGCTCCTGGACTTGTCTCTATAATTGACATCTCAGGTGGAGGCGACTGTCAGGAGTGCCTGGTATCAGCTTCGACTGATACACCAGCTGTGTCCCTACCTTGGCAGGGAGGACCTAGAAACAGTAGTACACGCACTGATAACCTCTTGTTTAGATTTCTACAATGCACTCTACATGGGCCTACCTTTGTACCAAGTTCGGAAGCTTCAGCTGATTCAAAACGCAGCAGCCAGACTATTGACGGGGGCTTCAAGGATGGAACACATCACCCCCATTCTGAAATCTTTGCACTGGCTGCCAATCTGCTTCCGGGCGCAATACAAAGTGTTGGTTATTACCTTTAAAGCCCTATATGGCTTGGGCCCAAGTTACTTGAGAGAACGCCTCTCCCTACATAATCCGCCCCGCACCCTAAGAACTACCGATAAAAAGTTGTTAAATCACCAACATACGAGACTAACATCTACATCTCGCTTTACCTTCTCAGCATGTGGAACGACCTGCCGGAGGAGATCTGTCTGATACTTACATTAGAGGCGTTTAAAAAAGCGCTGAAGACGGATTTCTTCCGGCGGGCATATCCACCTAATCTCATCTAACTCTTCCGTTTGGTACTTCCCCTGAAGTTATAGGCCCCATGATGTAATATGTTGTTTTTAATATGATATTGTTTTAATTGTGATTTTATTGTATTGTATTTTATCATGTTGTAAGCCCACCTCGATCCGTAGGGAGAGGCGGGAGATATAAATAAATTTAATTATTATTATTATTAAATAATAATTGTAGCAAATACAGTAGAAGTGAGTGATATGAAAGTGAGAAACTGTGCAAATGGTGATGTATAGAAAGGACTCCACTTGGTTGGGAAGCAAATATTCCCTATAGAATATTAAAAAGATATAATCACTTATCTTTGTTTGTATTTTTACTAGTTATGTCACTTTCTGAGTTAACCTTTCATAAGTAGTTTAAGCAGTTATACTGCATAACAAAGAAGAATTTCATGTTTATCCCAATATATGCTGGATGCAAATGCTGAAGGTAATGGTGTTCTTCCGAATGAAAGAAGAACTTTAAAACTGCATGTATCTTTAGTGAATAAATCTGCAAGGAAACTGAATAAGTCATTATGGTCACTTTGTGGATGTTGCCTGACCTATCCAATGGACTTATGGTTAAGTGCCCATTGCTATACTGCATGCATTGGAAAAAAACAATACAAACCTTGCATTGTTTCATTTAATACAGTGCCTTAGAAGTTTGTTGTTTGCTGCTCAGAGATTAACTCTGTAAGAGGATTTTCTTGGCTATAGGCTTTAACACTTGTTCAAATCCTTCTTAAGAAAGCTGTTCTAACTCCCACTGATCCAGAAACATATGATGTGTTTTCTCATTTAGTTTTAAAAACAGAATTTGAACTCAAATTTTTAAATATAGTTTTCTGTGTGTACTATATTATGGGTTTTTGTAGTATTCATGATCTGAAACTACTGAAGCACTAGTCCTAGTTGGATGTTCAGCATGAAATCAAACATGCAAGGAAGGGAGAGCTTTGACTGCATGAAGAACAATAGTTCTGAGGAGAAGACTATCTTCTTTATCTAAAATGTTTCCACAGGGGGCAGAACCCCAGAAAAAACAGATTTTAGGTGCACAGAAGTGGCTGCCTATTTCAGAACACCCATTTTTGCCTTTTCTTGAGGCCAAAGTGAAGGTGGAGAAAATGGAGCAAACACACTCTTTTTCTTGCATGCCACTTGAACTCCTGAATAAGGCTACTGTGGTGACTATGCTGATATTCTTACACATGTATGTTATAAGAGGTCTAGTACAGACCAATTAAAATAGGGGAATAATATAGATGTTGCAGTTGTGATGATGATGAAATGATGTGAACATGAAAAGAATTTCCCAAGAAATTCTGATGTATGGGCAAGCAGGATTTTCAAAAGAGGGTTGTGATTTATCAAAAGTCACAATATGGAGTCTTTAAAAAATGAGAGAATAAAATTTCAAAGAATGTTTCCAACCCCTCCTCCAGTTCTCCAGCAAAAAGCTTCAGGCATTTACCTATATTCATTTTCTAGGGGAAACCCCCTGATCCTTAATTTATATATTTTTTTCTAATCAACAAGAGCCAATGTGCTGGTGTGATGCCTGCCCGCACACACAAGCCAAACATCAGATAAATATATCCTTCATATTCTAGGAAAGATTCAGGACCACTATCTGTGCTCATGAGTCCTAGTAATCAACCTTTTGGATCAAAGACAGAGATTTCCATCTGCAGAAGTTAACTTTCAGATCTGCCACCATAAGCAGTCATGTTAGCATAGACACTATGCATTCAAACAAACATAAGGAATCTTAAGGAAGTTCAAGGAGGAAAGAATTCCAATCTTTTCCGTAGGCCTTGCAGCTATTTGCACCCTAAAAATGTTCATAGTGGGTTGAAATGTTCTCCTGAGTAATGTATATTGGTAAAATAGAGGTAGCTGTTGGAGCAAGATTGCCCCAAATTACACAGATCTGTGCTCAGTTTGGGGTGGTTTCCAGGAACTTTTTGTGTCTTGTTTTAGATTGTTTAGGGAGCCCAGCAGGACCTCCAGATAAGTCTTGTTTGTGCTCTGTGTTACTGGACTTCCCAGCTGAGAGAGGTCAAGAAACACCAGGAGTGGAGGAAGAAATCCTGCTGTTACATTGCAACTCTGATTGACAATGATGAGTGAATGGGTCCCTTCTTATCTTTGTTCCCTAGTAAAAGACAAGGTATGATGGAGAAATCATCAGAAAATGAGGCTTTGGGGATGGAGAGTGGCTGGACCGCTCGCAGGCCAGATTGGCTCCACTTGTTGGTCAAATTAGCCCCAAGGGAAGGAAGTTCCCTGCTCTTGCTCTACAACATTAATCTCTATTTTAAGTATCATGTATGGTAATGGATTTGTGCCATTGCATTCCTCCTGAAGCAAAAACAATCAATACCAGCTACAGTGGCTGTGGTAGCCTCTGTAACACTGACTCATTTAGTTCCAGCTACCTATTCCTTGGCTCAGATACTTTAAAAGATACCAATTAGACTGGCAGCTGAGAACTTAGAAAAGATTGTACTTCTGAGTTTCGTGGCTGAAAGGAAATTATTTTAATTTGGCCCTATCAGTGCTATAAAATAGGTTCTGACTAGCGATTAAGCACATTTCCCTCCTTCTAATGAATATAGCTGTGCCTCCAAGGCATTTTAATTTGACTAAAAAGGAGAGTCATGTTCTACAAATAGAGCATAATGCAGAACCAAAAGTTCAAGAAATAAAGTAAGAAAGAAGCTGCATGCTTCTGTTAACGAGGGTTTCAGGACTGGACTGTTCACAGTGGTTCTCAATCTTTGGTCCTACAGGGGTTTCAACTTCAGCTCCTGGTGTCCCTGATTATTGGCCAAGCTGTTTGGGCCTCTGAGAGATGGACTCGAAAAGTCTTGGAGAACCAACATTTGAGAACACTAGTATAGAGAGAGTCAGGAGCTGGAGACTAAAAATCAAGATGGCAGAGTAATCAGGTTCATATGGCACATCAGAAAGATAGTCAAGAGAAAAAGCCAGATGTTAGGAACAAAGAACAACCCCCCTCTGTTGGTTTGTTAATTTGGCATGAGTAAAACTCACTGGGTGACTGTGGACAAGTCACATATTCTCAGCCTCAAGGGAAGGTGATGGCAAAAGTGTTCTGAACAACTTTTGCCAAGAAAAACCATGATAGGTGCACCTTAGGCTTGGCATAAATGAGAAACAACTTGAAGGCACACAAAAACAAGTAGGGTGGACTGCCTCCAGTTTCTCTGCTTCTGTAGTAACCTGCAGTGAAACAACAATTTTGTTATGAGAGAGCTTCCGAGCACAGTGGCTCCTTCTGTTCTGCATTGTCATTGTATTGGTTATTCATGTTTGGTTTTTCTTGGCTTTACAGTGCATTTGTCTTTGATACTGCTAGAGTTGGATATAAGTGTGGATTTTTTAAATGTTAAAACATAAGGAAGGAATATTTAATCTTCTTTTCTTTGATTACGAACTTGGTATTTTTTTTAAAAAAATAGCCTTGGTGTTTAAATCTTGAATCGACCATCTTTTCAAAAAACAAGGGGTTTGTTTTATGTTTATTTTTAGTGTTGGTTATTTTTTTCACATCCTCTTTTGACATTTATTTGAAAGTGTTGTGTTTGTATGGTGATGAAAGTTGCTTCAGGCTTCCTCTTGGTGGGAAAAGGTGGGCACTAAAAAACAGTGGTGACGGTCTGTGGGAAAAACAGAGAAGATTCCAGAAGTCAGAAGCTAGGGTGAAGCAAGATTGCAAGACACATTGGTGATCTAGTAAAACATGTTGTTTGAGCTCAGTTGAGAGAGACAGACTATTATATTCCTCTTTGTTCAGGAGGAACCAGTAGCTTGGATTTGTGGACCCAGTTTGGTAGGTTTTTTGGTTAAAAACCATGATTCACTGCATGGGTCAGAGGGCAACATTTTCTGATGGTAGTTTATGTGCATAGGAAAATCCATATCCCTTTCTCTTAGGTCTGAAGACCCAAAATGTTTCTGTCCCAAACAGAAAAAAGGTAAGAAAAAACTGAAACAAAAGATTTTTCAAAGTTAGTGAAATATTGATATCTCTTTCCCAGTAAAATTAATAATTCAGTAGCCCTGACTATCTTAGTGGGCAGATGTGCCTTAAATGAAAATTTTATTTTCTTATTGGGTTCAGAACAGGAAGCAGATGTGTCAACATGCTTATTGCAGTCTGAGTAGCATACATCATAACTGAAATGGCAGCATCCGAGAAATTTTCATTTTCTCCCCACCATGAGCACTTTGAAGAATTGTAGTTTCTTCAGAGTACTCACTGCTACTGAGATGTCATTAAAGATGAGTCAGAATAGTATAGTGAAAGCATCCGGCAAGCTCACTGAAAGATGTAATAAGAGTTATTAAGTAATCTTCCATTCTTTACAGAGAATAAGCCAATCATCTATGCAATCATTTCCCATCACTGAATAGAGCTATGAGATCTTAGGATGGGGAATAAAATAAAGATATTGGAAGTGAGCTGAATTAGGTGTTTCCTCATCCCAATTTTCTGAACAACTGAGGAAATATTCCACTCTCTTTTCTAAATAGCTGCACAAATATGTGGTTGACTTCAGAAGAAGAGAAGGGTGTAAATGGAGGGTGGGCAACTTTGATGGGGTGCAGTTTCCATCTCCAGCACCTACTGCAGGTCACACCATACTTCCAACTGTCCCAAAATGGCAGGGACAGTCCAGATTAATAATATAATGTCCCACTTTTCAGCTGCTTTTAAAATGTCCTAGTTTCTCTTCCTCCTCTCACTTTCCCCCTTCGTCCTCTGTATATTTCGGTTGCTGCAAATTGAGTTCAAAATGCAAAAGTAGTTTGCCCTCAGTTAATTGGGATGGGGTGGGGATGGGGTGGGAGGAGGGACAGAGTTTTGCCCTTCCCAGTAGGCTTAGGCAAAAGCTAACTAGTGGAGCCTTGGCTAGCATGGTGTACTTTCTCTTTGAATGACTTGTGTCATCTTGACTACTCTCTGTGTTGCATTGCCACATATGTCCCAGTTTTGATCTGTGAAATGTTGAATAGTATGCACCCCAGGGCTGAAAACAGCAAAAAAGATAAATAAAAGGAGAGTGCATGGAAATGGAAGTAACCAGTAAGTCATTTCTTGTTTTGAGTTTCAGATTTCCCAGAAAGGCTCCCCCCTGCCACTGTTAAAACCTAAATCATAACTTGTGGAGTTGTGCAGGAAAAGAAAAAATAGTTTTTTCTAAAAGGGAAAAATGGTGCTGAATGTCTAGGGAGACACAAAAATGGCCTTTGCCCAACTCTGTGTAGATCAATACACCTCACTCCCCAATATGTTCATTCTAAATATCTATTCTAAACATGAGCAAAGTTAATAATTTAGCTTGCATCCAGAGTTGTTCTTCTGGAAGTGGAGAGGCACCTTCTGTTTATGGATGGGATCATGCCTCCACAGATGTGGCATCTACAATTCTTTTTTCACTAGCACAATTCTGGAAGTTGTACCCCAATCTTCCAGAGTATTTTTTTCAAGGGGCAGTAAGAGGCAAAATGGGGAGTGAGGAGACAAAATAAGCAAAACCATGTTCCTCCTTTGTTGTTATATTTATTTACATCATGCCTTCCTCCCAGTACAAGGACTCATCCCTTAATCATGTTCAGACTGGAATTGGAATTTGCTTTGGCTAGAGAAGCATGGTATAAAAGGGAAAAATTGAAATTTTGAACCTAGTTGTTTTCTGACCTATTGGGCATGTGTGAAGGCAGGGGCCCTTGTCAAGATTGCGAGTACTTGTAATATGCTTTATTTAACCCATTGCTGTATTTTCACGTAAGGAGATAGTGCATTGCTCTTTCTTGCACCATGGGTATCAAATTGTGATGCAATAGTAAATCACCCCCTGGGTCCTTGGCGTGGCTGTTTAATGGCCGCGCCAAGGACCCGGCACAAAAAAGGAGCTCAGTTTTCGAGCTCCTTTTTTGTGCTATGGAAAGGGCACGCTTGGCGCCCTCCCACAGCACTATTGTGTTATGGTGCACGCAGCGTATCTTAACACTGTGTGCACCAGGACACTATGATGGCGCGCCTGTGTGGATGCCACCATTTTAAAATGGTGGCGCCCATATGGGTTAGGGAGGGACTAAATGCTGCACCCTCCCTAATCCTAAAGGTGCCTTTTTAAACCCTAAAGACGCCTCTTCATGCCCAAATAACTACTGGGCAGCACTACCAATTGAGGTAGCTATGATAGCTGAGATAATAGAAAGGCACTACTGGTTATAACTAATTGGTATAAATAGATTTTTAAAAGAAGGGAAAATAAAAAGAGAGAGTCAACATCTGAGAGTCAACAGAGATGAGCACCACCCCCTGCAGTCAGACACAACTTGACAACCTTGTCAAAGGGGAAACCTTTATCTTTATTGATTCTTTTAATGCCACAAATGAAAAAGACATTCTGCTCTGCGGTTTCATAGGGCTCTATAGTGTGGGAGGGCACTTTCTGGTAACATCCTTCAACACAGAGCTGCTATGATTGTTGCTGAATTATGGCCACTGTGGTCTGATTCTAGGCATGGTTAAGTTTCAGTCCAACCAGAGAACTGGATTGCAAATCCAGTTTGGATCATGGCTTTAGTAGTCAGAAAAGGCATCTGTGCAAAGGAGCCTCACTCTTTCAAACATATTGATTCTTCTTATTTTATTCAAAGTGGAATCATTGACTTCACCTGCACTGCATAAATAATGCAGTTTGACACTGCTTTAACTGCCATCTGACAGAGAAGGCAAAATATCATCCAAAACTACAAATCCCAGAATTCCATGGCATTGAGCCATGGCTGTTAAATCTGTGTCAAACTGCGTTATTTCTGCAAATAAGTCTTAAAATATTTCAGTCTATTGCCTTAAATGAGTTTATTGTGGAGCATATCTTTTGGGTTTTATTGAGTGGAGATACTATTTTATTCATTGCTGTTTGAAGTCTTCATATTGAAAACAACAACAAAAATGAATAAGTACACAGTTTCCCCCCTTCCCTTAAAATATGGTCTTAGGTTATTGAGTATATTGAATATTTTGCTACAAAGGCAGCAATTATGCCACAGTTTCATGTTTTAAAATAATGTTTTAAACTATGACTACTTTTTTTGCTTTGCTGTTCAAAATCCTATTTGTAAAAGGTGAAGTAAAATAAACATATTCCTCTTGCATTAATTGCCTTTCTTCATTCAGATTTTTTTAACCTCATTATGCTTTTCCTGATAAGTCAGAGAACAAAAAGCTTTTCTAGAAACAGGTGATAAAGCCTGAATACTGAGAATATTCTAATCCAACACCCCTCTTTTTGAAATCATTCTGCTGGGTTATTATGGATTCAAGGAAACTTTGCAGAATGATTAAACATGCTTAGAAGTGAGTCTGCTCTTCAAGATGTGAGTAGACATTAGAGAGAGGGATAAAAGGGAAGTGTTGGGAAAGTATATATCTTTTAAGCTTTTTGTTGTTCATTTCACAATGACTTCTGTTAAGCAAGATGTTGGGGCTTTTTAGATTGGCGGGAAAGTGTGACATGAAGTTGCACTTTCCTTAATGCTTAGCAGCTAGACTGCAAGCCCCAGGTGTGTATTTAAAAAGTACAGGGCAGCTAGACTGAGGGGTGTGGGAATGACTTATCTGAGGTCTTTTCTGTGGCTCAGCAGCTACATGGGAAGCTGTCAGAACACTACAAACACAGGCGGAGCAGCTACATGGGCGGCAATAAACGCGGCTTTTAGCCGCGGTGAACTTTTAAATTTTTTTAAATTGTCCTGCGCATTTGCGCAGGTTTGCGAACTGCGCAAATGCAGTTACACCATACAGTCAAATTATCATTGCCGGCTGGGAACTGCGCAATTGCACAGTTCGCAGCCGGCAGCCGGCAAACCTGCGCAATTGCGCAGGACAAATGTATACTTATGAGGATCTGTCAAATTATCATTGCGTTTCCTCCACCTTTTTAAACTGTGCCGTTGCACTGGTGCATCATGAATGAACCCCTTTATTTTGTGAATGAATTGACATATTATCCACAGTAGAATAACAGTAACGGCATCCCAGAGTCCCTACTGTGCATGTCTAGGGTTCGGATTAGGAGTGGAGCTAAGATTTGGGAGCTTTAAAAAACTTCGCGGATAAACCCCAGCTTTTACACCTGCAGGGCATTGAGTGTTTTAATTAGAAGTGAAGTCCACACCACGCATGCTCCCAACCCACTATCCATTATGATCCGCACCTGTATCGCTGCCTTTAAATGGTGTGCTTTAAAATGCTTTAAAGAGACAGAGCCCCATTTAACCGTGCAACTACACCTTAGCCTTTAGATGCAATAGCAATGTTGCGCCCTTTTAAAAAAAGTAGTGGGGAAATCAAACTACTTTTTAAAGGCACTTCTTCTCCCTTAAAACTCCAAAATAGTGTTTTCATGGCACACTTTCCCTTTTTCTCATCTAAAGGCTGGGCTTTCATGCAGCCATCAACACACCTCTTTTTGCCAATGTAAAATGGGCCAGCTCCTTTTTAAAGCACTTCTTCTCCCTTAAAATGCCAAAATAGTGTTTTCATGGCACACTTTCCCTTTTTCTCATCTAAAGGCTGGGCTTTCATGCAGCTTTCAACACACCTCTTTTTGCCAATCTAAAATGGGCCGTTAGGTTTTTAAAAAGAGTCAGATACTGAGGTGGGCTGGACCATTATCTAAGCAAAATCACGAGAACACTTGATGTGAAAGTATTATGATTTGTAGTCTTGTGATTTTAACTTTTAATAAGTAAAATAGTTGAAGGAAGAGGTAACTGGCTCTACAGCCCAGAAGATAAACAATCTATGAGGCTGTGTTACTGTGAGTGAACAATGTACATACAAAAGCAGAAAACATTAAGTTTAGAATGAGGAATTGATGACAACAACTTCTTACCTGTCTCTTCTTGTGGACTGAAGTGGGGAACAACAACAGATTAAATACATCAGAGTGGATACATAACCAGTTAAAAGTGCATAGCACAAGTTGAAACTGCATATAAACTCAATGTATATTAAAAACAACAAATTCAAACTTAGGGATTGTTTGTATGGGCTAAATGGCCCAGCTTTTCCTTGACCTGGCATCATCTAGTTTAGATGATGCAGGCTGAAGCCCCCGTGGTGGGATCAGGCTTGATCCCACCAGTACAGATGCAGATCTGAAGGATTTGGTCTGACCCCAGGGTAAAGAGCCTTTACCCCAGGGTAAAATAGACCTGGTTTTGTGTGGAGTTTGTAAGAAACTCTGCTGCAAAACCAGGTTGTTCACAAAGCTACTTACTGGCATGTGAATCATCTGAGAGCCCCCCCAGTTGCCCTGTTAACCTGGGTGAGTACCAGGGCAAGGATATAATGGGTTTAGCCCATGCTATCCTGCCCCACCCTGCTCAGGCCCCAAGAAACACATTATTTAAACTTAATCTGGATAGATCTGCTGGAAGAAACTAGTCTTTACTGCTGTTCCAATCTTAGACAGTGTATACAGTTGACAGAGCAATCCGGGAGTGAAGAAAAAAACTCAACTGCTCCCCCTGCCCCCCCCCCCCCCCGGAATTGAACTGTGCTAATGTTCTCCCAAGGAAACTATTTTTCATAGGATACTACTTATTACTTATATAAAATGCAGGTGTTGATAAGCATCAAATATCACATGTGTGACCATAGTATGCAAGTCTGCATGTTACTTTCTGTGTTGAAATACTTTCAGTGTTGGATTTTTGTTACATTTTTAAACATGGCTGACTTCATTTCAACAACTAGGGCACTTGAAATGTATATAATACAATTTTTCAGACAGCGTTGGCATTGCAAGATTCCAACAACATCAGCCAATGCAGCGCATTCAGTGTTATTAGTGATTTTGCTTTCCAGACATCTCTTTTAGAAGGTTTAATTTATTTTCTAGTTCAATTTATTTTCTAGTTGAATTCCATTCTGTTTCTGTACAACCATACATGCACAGACACAATATCATTTTTATACAGTATTAATTTGTATTTATGTATTCATTCCTAATACAGATGAATAAACACAGTTCCTGCAGTTTGAAGTCTAATCTCTATGTTTTCATCAGTGGCACCATTCGTATTTTGATCTGGTGGTGGCTGGCAGAGTTGATGATTCATCTGATGTATATGCATGCAATATGCAGTAGTCCTTCACATCTGGAAATAGCAACTTACTGGACCTTAGGTTAGTATCTGTATGAATATGTGTGCATAGGTTACAGTAAATATTGCACAGGAGATACATGGTACTTGTCATCTCTATACAAAATAACAAGGTACAAATTGTGTCTGTCTATGGTTACTTTCAAAACATTTGTACATTTTAATGTTCCAAACTTTTTCTTTTCATATGTTTTTCCCTATATGCATTCTTAATGTGTATGTTCTCAAGTAGGCTGAAACTGATTAGGACTTATAAAGCTCAGATCCAGATTATTTGAAGGACTGTATTCTCTCATATGAACCTGCCCATATTGTGAGATCTTCTGGGGAGGCCCTACTGTCTGTCCCACTGTATTGACATACTTGTCTTATTGTTTGTAAATTACTTAGAAAAAGGATCTGGAAGGGTCTGGAGCACAATGCCATGTGGATCAGTGCTTGCATAGGAAACAGCTTGCATGCCACATACCTGCCTTGGATGCCACATACCTGCCATACATTCCATTTAGCAGATCAAGTCATGGAAGGGAAGATGGGAAAGAAAAATAATAAATAATGTGATAGCTGCTTTAGTCAAGCAAGTAGACTGATCAGTCATATATCTTATAGCCAATCCAAGGATCAGGAATCCAAAAAAGCCAAAAGCGGGAGAGGTTGTCAGTCAGTTGTATGCAATGAAGAGTTGCAATGAAGCTGCTGGAAGATTTATAGTTGCCTGACTTTGGCAGCCAGGTGGCTCATTACCTAGCATTTGGTGTTTGAGTTGGTGTGATTCATGAGGTCTCCTTGAAAACACACATGCAAATACCCTAAAGGCATCAGATCCCATCAAATCTGGGAAGGTCTGGCTAGTACTTAGATGTGAGACTGCCAATGAATAACAGGTTCTGTACGATATATTTAAGAGGAAGGAACTGGCAATATCACCTCTGAATATTCTTGAGTATTTCTTGCCTAAGAAAACCCTATGAAATTCATGGGGTCACCATAACTAGATACTGACCTGAGGGTACACATACTCTCACACACATATAGGAAATATTTTATGTAGTCTGGTTAGCTGTTTTAATGTTTTTATTTTTAAATCATTTTAACTATGCTGTTTTAATATTAATATTAACATTATTATTTCACTTTTGTAATTATTGTTTTAGTTTTATCCTTTTAAATATGGCATACCACCTTGAATCCTGGATTGTGGAACTCCCTGCCATGCGAGGTCAGGTTGGGCCCCTTCCCTCCTCTCCTTCTGCCAGCAGCTGAAGACATTTTTATACAGGCAGACTTTGGGTGGCTAGATTATATTTGAGTGCTGTTTTAATGTTTTAATGTTTTATGATTATTGTTTTGAATTATACTGTTTTTATCTATGTTTTAGTTGTCACTGGTATTTATTTTTAACTGTTGTATTAAATGTTTTAACTATATCTGTTGTCACCTGTCTTGAGTCCCACTGCGGGAGAAAGGAGGGATATAAATTTTGGAAAAATTATGAGAAAAAGGTGGGATATAAATTCATTCATTCATTCATTCAATCAATCAATCTGAGGCATTGGCTCCTCCTTAGCTTGGCTTGCTGTTGTTGTACAAAGGAAAGAGGTCTTTCCTTAGCATCCACCTGATGTGGCTGAAGAGGGGCTACATTGACTGTGTCTGCTCATGGTAGTTTAGGCTCTTGGGGAAAGTTTGACTTGTGAAGATGTAGGCTCTTCCTGGTATAGAATCATAGAGTTGGAAGAGACCACAAGGGCCATCCAGTCCAACCCACTGCCATGCTGGAACACAAAATGATTCCTCTGTCAAATTTCCTTGGATACCACAGACTGAGTTATGACTGTGTATGAAACAGCTCCTTGGGGAATATGGGAAATTGTATTCAGGCCAACAAAACTGTCTGCCCAATAGGTTTGCTGTCTTTAACTGTCTTTGCTGGAGTTGACCTTGGGCTGCCTTTGCTGGCTGCCAGCAACTATTGATCTCAATAACTGAAATTAATTTTGGGCCAGTAATTTGAAGCAAAATGCATATTCATATGATGGAACAGGATTTGAAATTGGTGTTGGCTCATGAAACCTTTTAAATCCAGTGAACTCTTTCCAGACTGTGTATGTAAGGCTTTTGTTTTGCTTTTAACAAAGATAAATAGAGGTTGGGGAAGGTTAAAAACAAAGGCAAATGGCTAATGTTAATTATTAAACACAGCTGCATCATCACGGTTGCAAACACCTGATTACATAATTCATTTTGAGCAGAAATAAAAATGGGCTTTTTAAGATGAGCAAAGTGGGGAAGAGTGGCCATCTTTCCAAGGTCTTAACTAAAGATGTAAATGTTGGCTGACCGCTCCCTAAAACTGTAACATTCCTATGATTTTACTGGAAAATTTCTTTGTATCTTACACATGGCTGGCTCATGGCCGAGTGAAAGAGACGTCTTTTTTAGTCGCTGTCCCCAGACAGTGGAATATCTTATCCCATCAGATTGAAAATTAGGCTGGGTTGGGAATCATGGAGCATCCAGAGCTTATTGGACAACACAGCAGCCTGAGCTAGCATAGCCAATGTTTGGAGTTGCAGTCCAACAATATCTGTAGGGTGACATTGTTTAATATCATTAGGCATTCTGTATTAATCCCTCCCAACTATCTTAGAAATGTTCTACTCTAGCAAGCATTTCTGTTGCATTACAGAAAATCTGTAGCAGTGAAGAAACAAATGGTGGCATTAAACATTATTATAGAAAGAAGAGATACAAGGCTCAGCAATTTTAAATTGCCTGGCAAAACCAGTAAGTTTCTGGCTGTAAAACAGCAATCTCAGCACCAAGTAACCCTTGTTTAAGCCCAGTGACAACATCATTTCTGGGTATGGGTGACCTTCTTTGGCTGTGCTTCATGCAAAAGAGTAGCATTTCTGGAAGAAGAATATGGTAGATAAACATAGGTATGGCATTAACTTCATTGTATACAAATAGCAGTTGAGAGGGGGCTAAACAGTTTTGGGTCTGTATAGGTGGAGAGTGAGAGTTTAATTATTTATTTCTCACCAAAACCTTGGTTAAAAAAATGTCTGTATGAAGCTGTGGGGAAGCCCTCTGTTATAGGACTGTAATCCTTCGCTAATTTTGTTCTGAAAAATGCAATAAATGGCGCCGCCCAAATTAATGGGCCGGCGCTGTTGCCGCGTGAAGGAAGGCCTCTCCCCTTCCCGCGCGCCAGGCTTGGGCGCCCCAGCGGCCGGTGTGAGCGCGGGCTCGATGCTGATTGGCCACCGGGAGGAGCAGGAAAGGAACCTGTCTGATTGGCCACAGCAGGGTATGGCGTGCCCTCCTATTGGTGGAGATCTGGGGTAGGGGTTTCCAGGGCCTGCTGGCACTGGATCGGGAGTCCTCATGACCCGGGTAAGGAGCGGTTCGCTGTGGCCATTGCGGGGGCCACAGTCGATTAATACCCGGTGACTAGGATGTCTCGCAATTCGATGTGAAGCAGCGCAGTTGCCTAACTGCGCAACAGGGCGGAGCTTGGCACCTACGTCATCCCGATGTTTGCCCCTGCTACCAAGGGTACATCAACCAACTAGGGTGTTGCTGATGGCCAGATCCAGACCTTATGCTTTGGGCCAACCCTATGGTTTTGTGTTGTTCTGCATGTGTGGAACAGTTAATAAAGTTGTGGCCTTTTTTCCTCCAACCAAGTTTCTGTATTTATTGGGGGGGGGGGGCCCTGACCTGCGCGGCAACAAGTTTTAGCAATTTTCTGCTGTGGAAAAAAAACTTTCTGAGTCATGCTGTTTTTGAAGGCCAGTCTCAGTTTGGGAATTGTTCTGTGCAAAAGTCGCATATAGTATTTTTTTGTTCAACAAACAGCATTTTGTGTGCAGGGAAATAATATTTCTGTGCTGTAGTTGGAAACTTATTCCATGCAAAATTTTCAGCTGTTTTTATATGCTCCTAAACTTTGGAATGACCTACCAGAAGAGATCCATCACATTACAACTCTTGATGCCTTCAAGAAGGCCATTAAGACAGATTTCTTCCGGCGGGCATTCCCAGACTGATATTGTCCCATAACCGTGGTTGCTTTAGTCTTCCCACAATTGCCTCATTTTAATGAGGGCTAATTTTAGATTAATTTTAATACTCTGATTGTATTTTATGATGTTTTGTGTTTTTTAATTGGGGTTAGGGATTCTTGTTATTTATGTTATTATGTTTTTATGATTGTTACCTGCCTTGATCCTTCAATTGGCCTATAAATAAATTATATCATCATCATCATCATCATCATCCATCATCATCATCGTCATCATCATCATCATCATCATCATCAATCTTTTCACAGAAAACAGCATTTTCTGCATAGGAAATAGCATGTTCTGCACAACAAACCAATATTTTCTGCTTTTTTCTGTGCAGAATATAGGTCTCTGCTTGAAATGCAAAAATCAACTTTGGAGGGGCAAGTTTTGGTCGGGGACTGTAGCAGAAGGAGGAAGAGTCAAATAGTTAAACTTGTTACAATTTAGGGATGAAATTTGATAATTTCCTAAATGTTTTTGAAATTTGGTATTGCTTACCATTTGAGAAATGCTGATGGGAAGAAATACAGCACTTGGAATGTTCTCATATATTTCGACTCTTCTATTAAGCAAGACCAGAAAATCAATCCTCAAACTCCAGCCTGCAATACATTTTTGTTTATTAATTTCTGATATCTAATCCATCAATTTGTGCTGTCTTGCCCTTCTTTCTCAAAGCGTTATTCAAAATAAAACAGTCCTGGCAAAACTACAACTGCACAGTTGTTCTTCAGAAAGTTGTGAAGTTCTGTGCAAGTTTCTTGTATATGTACAGTTTTTAAACATTGCAGTGACTTTTCTGTCATTAAAAAAAGAAAAAGAAAAAATATTGAATGTTTTGATACTGTGGGAAGAAATGCCGATCCTTTTTCCTTGACATTTGTTGAGAAATGGAAAATCAAGTATTTCCATCCTTAAATTTACATAATTAAAAAAGCACAGTAAATTCTTTTACACAATTAACATCATATCTCATTTTGCCCTGGGTCCATCAATGCTATGCATAACTTTTCTGTTTAGGGAGAACAGTTCTACATAGTTTTTTCTTTTAACTGTGAGAGAGTTTCTGAATCCCTGAACTACCAAGTACAGTGGCTAAAATGGCTGTGTCACATGCAGCTTTTGCACTCTTGAATCAGCTCCAACCAGATGAAAAGAGAAGCTCAAAAGGATCATACTAAAGCGTAGCAATTTCAGAGCATTGGATGATAAATATTTTTTGTCTGCATGGAATTTAGAACTGGAGGAAGTCTGGCCAATTTGCAGTTCTTTTTCTTTCAGATGGCAGAGCACCACAGTGGAGTCCATGCCATATATATTTAATTGCCCAGGTTCAGTTTGTGGCATCCCCAGTAAAATATCTTTACAACCTGTGATCAACAAGCTACATGTGGCATCTGCCTGTTTTGAAGGACTCCCCCACCACCAAAAAAGTATCTGTTTTGCTTGTTTGAGTGTTTTAAAAAGTAAACCTTTGCTTCCATGATCAGTGATTCTCCTTTAAAGCAAGAAATATTAATTTAGTGAGAAATAATGGGTGGGTGAGGAGTAAGATTGTTTCCAAAAAATAATGGGAAAAAGGAAAGTTACTCACTAACAATGGTGGAGTGGACCCAGGGCTTGCACATTTAATACCCCAGGACTTTTTGGTTAGCAGGGACTATGACCTTCCCCCTTATTCCTTCTGAGTATAGCTGGAGATGGATGGGAAGTGTATTGTTATGAGCAACCCCTGTTGTATTTCAAAGTAATTTGGCTTGGTCTTCAGTGAGCAAAATACATTAACCTGACAAAATCGTGGTAGAGATTAAAACTGTTTTTTAAAAGTAAATTTAGAGGAAGAGAACCACCTCCAATTTTGGATTCTCCTCAGCAGCATTGCTGTGTGGGACTGTAGGATGAGGGCCTGCACTTCAAAATTCACCACAACATTCCTGCTTTATTACATGAACACTAACTTCATTATGAGTTCTTACTTTTTTTCTTTCTGAAAAAAAAAAAAAAAGAATTCCATTATGCACTTCAAAGGGTACTAGTCTTCACGTGTAATGTGTTATTTCTGAACACAGTGTAACATATAGAATCATAGAGTTAGAAGAGACCCCAAGGGCTATCCAGTCCAACTCCTTGCCATGCAGGAGCACAGAATCAAAGCACCCACGACAGATGACCATCCACCCTCTGTTTAAAGACCTCCAAAGAAGGAGACTCCACCATACTCCAAGGCAACGTATTCCGCTGTCGAACAGCTCTTACTGTCAGAAGTTCATCTGAATGTTTTGGTGAAATCTCTTTCCCTGCCATTAGCATTCCAAATGTTAGAGGAACGTAGTCCAAACCAGGCTGCTTCCTAGGAGTATCCAGTGTCTGTTCCCAGAGGATGAACCTGACTGAAAGCCTCAGGTTAACCTGGTGGCTCATATGATGGTCATCTTGTAGGGTAATTCAACTTTCCTAAGGCTTCAGCCTTTGTCTAGGAAACAAACATATTTAAATGTAAAAAATATCAAAGCCAATACTAGCTTTAAATCAGCAGAGTAGTAGAAATGTGCCTTTGTCTAACTATGCTTCTCTAAGAATTGAGACTGACTCCAAAAACAACACAAGTAGCTTATATCTCAAACAAAAGTTTACTAATGGCTTTAATCTATATTTACATAAAAGCTATACAGTGGTCCCTTGGGTTACAAAGGTAATCCGTTCCGGATTACCTTTCGTAACCCGGAAATGACCGCATCCCAGGGGACCGCTTTAGCGGACGGACTGCGCGGCCGATTTAAAGGGGCCGCGCGGTTTTTCCGTTTCGTTCCCCGGGGGATCCTTCGAATCTCGGGGGAATTTTAGCGGTCCCGTCAGTTTCGCACCCCGGGGATTTCGTTCCCCGGGGGGATTCGTAAGCAGGGGGACCACTGTATCTGAATCTAGCTAGTGAATAGTTCAGGTAAAAAGAAATCTTTATCTCCCTATCTTTCGAAAGAAAATTGAGAGAGGAGGCAGATGGAAGACATATAGTGTCACTTAGTCCCAAAGGGGGAGTGATCTAAATCACATGGTTAGTTTTAATGAGAGAGAAGGAGGGGAGAGTTTGCATGAAGGAAAGATCTATCTATCTAAGGAGGGGGAAAGAGAGTGCAAAAATCTTCCAACGCATTTGCATACAGAGCCAAAGGTTTCTGCTTCCAGTCTAGGTGGCTCTTTGTATTACATTTGATTGGATCTTCCTGAGATGCTGGCTTAGATGGAGAAAAATGCTTTATTTGTTTCACAGTTTACTGCAAACCTATCTAATTTGCAACAGGTGAACCAATATGTTAAGTGAAACACAGTTACCACTTTAACAACCACACTTTTCCAAAATTTTTAGTGCAATTAGCTAAGCAACCCCCCCCCCCCCCAAAGTAATCATGCTTTGGGGAGGCGGGTAATAGCAGCTGACAGCATCTCAGTGTTTTAACTAACTTTGATGTCTCCAATTTTATCTTTGTTCTTAGCTTCATAGCCTTCTGGCTTTCATGCCACAGTTTAGTCTTTTTCTCATGCCATCTCTGAAACCAGTGGATGCACTCATTAAAGTCAGCGTGCTGCAGATTCAACAGAGTGCATATCTTTCTGTTTTGATAAGAACTGGGAAGCAATGGCCTTGAGGAGGAAAATGGAGAGGGAGGAAGGGAAAGCTAAAAGTGTCTAATTGAATCAGTTTTCAGGATGACACTGTTTGAAGCATCTAGAGGCATTTTGGCTTTGATGATTTTAAATTATCTTAATGAAGAGGAAGCAAGGATTTTAGCTGAATTATCTATTATACCTTGCAGTAGTAGGCTTACATTGCTACATCTGCCTGGATTCAGTTTGCTTGGAGAGATAAGGTCTTGTTTTCTGTGGTTGGTTTTCTGTTCCATATTCACAGACTTTTACAAATTTTATGGGCTTGTATAGGCTGTCTGATATTGGGAACTAACCAGGTTCAGCTCTGGTTAGTACTTGGATGGGAGACCACTAATGAATACCAGGTGATGGAGGCTATATTTCAGAGAAAGGGATTGGCAAAACCACTTCTGAGTATTCAGTGCCCAAGAAAACTCTATGGAATTCAACTGGTGACTTGAAGGCACAAGCACAAACACATAGTTCTCATGGACAAAAAAAGTGGTTTCACTCCATTTTGAGCCTCACCTGTTCATATAATGCACAAGGTCAAAATTGGAGGAAACTGGAATGAAGGTGTACTCTGGAGCGAAAAATCATAGCAGACTAATCCCTGGCTTGCTCTGCACCAACGTGGAAAGTGCACATGACTGAAAATTATAAATTAAAAGGCTTGATCTGTTCAAGGAACCATCTGTTTGCCATAGTATCCTCAGCACTCTTCTCTAGCACCACATCTCAAATTAATTGATTTTCTTCTTATCTGCTTTCTTCACTGTCCATCTCTTGCATCCTTAAACTGCACATCCCACAATTCTATAGAATGTTGCTGTGGCACTTAAAGTGGAGTTGCAGCAAGATAATTGCATGGTACGAAAAGGTTCTTACTGTATTTTTTTAGGAGAATTATGCTTTACGTTCTTGACAGAAGTTCTAATATATTGGGGTGGTATAAAAAAAAGAAAAGAAAGAAAAATGTGAAATATGGTTTATACAGATGCCAAATGTAATAAAAATTTATTTTCATACAATGCATGCACAGTTGGCCTGCCCCAACTGCAGGCTTGTCATCTATGAATTGGAACATTTTGGGCATCCATGGGGGGAGTTCTGGAACAGAACCCCCATGGATACAAATGGCTGACTGTAATAGGGAAATATGCCTGCAAAAGCCACTACACTGGGGGAACATGATTGGCTAAAGTATCTGCATTATGCAACAATGCATATATTAAAAGAAATGTGCAGGAAAATGTTCAGGAAAATACTGATGTAGGTCTTTTAAAAATTGCACTCTGATTGATTGCATGAATGGGATGAGATGGCAATAATTTAAGGCAAACGAAAAAAGAAAAAAAATGAAATTAAAAAGTACAGATTCATTCATCCCTTTTAAAGCAGCATTAAGGAAGAGAGTGCTGAGATTCATCACATACGAAAAAGAGCAATGGGTAATTAGCAGTGAAAATCTGTAGGTGATGAACATAGTAAAATCCATTATTCTGTTAAATTTGTTACACAAGTGAGGCTTTAACAAGTGATGTGGATGCTCTTAGGATGACTGTGATATTTTCTAACTTTCATGTATGAGGATAAGATGGTGATGATGAAGATGAAAACATTTCTGTGCTTTCCCATATCACAAGTGGTAGTATACAAGTAAAATCAACCTAAACAAGATAGAACAATTTAAACAATACAAATAATTTCAGTAGACTAAAAGCATATTAAACATGTTAAAAAGTTAAAACACGTTAAAAACATTAACATAGTCTAAAAATATGAATGTTACCATTTTGAACATAAATAATAATGTTATCATAAATCAGTTAAGCTTCATTAAATAGCCCTGTTTTAGTTGACATCTAAATGAAACTAAGGTTGTCACTAGTTGGGCCTCTAAATAATTGAGGTGCCACAACTGAGAAGGCTCTCTCCATGTTTTTCATCCACAATAGACCTCAGACAGATATGTGTGTGTGTGTGTGTGTGTGTGTATGTAATCTGGTTTTATTTGAAGCCCCTCACAAAGCAACAGTGGCCTATGGAAAATGTCACAGTAGTAATTCAAATATGTACTGATGTCCAGAAGCATGCAGCTCTGTTACATGTTATCAGTGGTGTCTCTAGGGTTGGTGTCACCTAGTCCAGTAATTCATGGTGTCACCCCCCCCCCCCGCATTGCCCTCTTCTCATACCACACCATACAGAATTCTCAGTTGTTATGTTTGTATTAAAGTTACTCATAAATTACAATTCCTATGTATCACTGAAGGTAATGGCAATTGTTGCGACATAAACAATTAGCAAAATTAAAATTATACCTTTATATTTCTATATGATAAGCACAACCTAACTGTATTTATATTTACATAATTGTATGTGATTAAATTGAAAATTTGGTAAAATATGATGTTTTAAAAGAAAATTTAAAAGGAGTAAAAGGATCTGGGTGAATGTCACAGCCCATTTCTACCAAAAGGCAGACATTTGGGGAGCAGTGGTGTTGTCACCCCCAACTTAGGTTTGTCACCTGGTACAGCTTGCACTCCCTGAACCCCCCGCATGATGCCATTGTATGTAATGGTATAACAATATTTCTGTACAATAGATTGAGACAATATTCTATTTATTTGTGTGGCAGATATAACAGTAGAAGCTGGAAGGTGGTGATAAATTCCATGAATTTTTCCTCAGATGAGCAACAGTAGAAGGGATTTCTAAATGGTCTATGCAAATTGATGCTAAGGACAGTGTAAGCCATTAAGGGTATATGTCAGTTTGTTTGTTTTTTATGTGATGCAGAAATATTTAGCTGCCTAACAAATATAAATAATGCTTTGGAGTGCAGACCTTTAGAATCTAGGAATGAAAATGAAGCACTATGGAGTTTATCACACACCTGGACTCCCGCGATGCTCCTGTTGACCAAACATCTGAAATCTGTGATGGGAGCCCCCTGGTGGAATCACGCCTAGCGCTATTAAAGTGGAACGCTTCCGTTTTTGTCATGGAAGCGTTAGCGTAATTGTTAGAAAAAGGGCCCTTTTAAAATAACGATTTGATCCGTTATTAAAAAAGGGCCCTTTTTCTAACAATTGTGCTAATGCTTCCATGATGGAAACGGAAGTTTAGTGCCATGAGCAATCCCACCAGGAGGGTCCCATCACAGATCTTTGACATTTGGGTGACGGGAGCATCGCGGAAGGCCAAAGTGTGTGATAAACTCCTATGTTACTTCCTTGGGAAGCAGCAATTTTGACCCAGATGTTTAAATCCTTTATGAAATGATACATAGCTTCTCATTTTTAGTGATAGCTTGTGAATCTGTTACAAAATATAGCTGTATTTTTTCAGGTTTGCAAAATGTTGATGCTTAGTTTTTAAAACCTTTTCTTGGCAGTACTGTGACATGGTTTCCACTGTATCTCATGCTGGCAATGTGCATCAGCACAGAACTGATGATGTGACAAATACGTGTACAAAGAGTGCTTAAAAAGTAATGGCTTTCCTTGTAGCATCAATATTCGATTATTCTAGAAGCAAAATAGGCATCTTTTTCAGAACTGAAGGCAGTCTTAGAAACAGTTAGCTGATGGTTGCATCTACTTATGCTCATTTGCATCAAACAGACATGAATATGATGAGCAGTTTGTACCCTTACCTTTGTGAAGATATATCTGTGGCAAGTTTGAGAGATGCAGTTCCATTTACTGATCTTAGCAATATCAGTTTATTAGCCTGAGCAAGGAATTTATGCTTTTTCTGAATATTTGCTTGAATCCGTGGAAAACAAAAATCAGGGGATAAGGAGGTCCAACTGTATTTTGGCATAGAACCAGATCTAATATTTCAAATAATAGCAATAGCAAGTACATTTCTGTAGTGCTTATCAGTGAACTAGCACTTCCTAAGTGGTTTACAATGTGTAGGACAATTGCCCCCAACAAGCTGGGTACTCATTTTATCAATCTATGAAAGGATGGCTGGCTGAATGGACCTTAGAGCTCTGACTGGGATCGAACTCACAACCTTGTGGCTGCAGTATTGGCATTGAACCACTGCACCACTAGTATAAAGGTGGTTAAAAGAAAGAATGCCGCTTAAAACACATGATAAATGAAAAATGCTGTCTTCTTCTTTATGTCCCAGTCTTTGGAAGCTAAAGTCATTTTTAAAAATATTGTTATCCCTCTTGTTGGTTTGGCCTTAGGTGGGGCCTTGAAAAGTTACTTTCCTAAATCTCCCAGCTAGCACCCAGGGGAGGGGTACACACTATATTTTCAAATTTTGACCCAAGGCAAGCCATCTCTCAGGGCCAAACTTGATGTGCCATTGAATTCATTTTTGAATTTTTAACATGACAGCTAAGCATCCACTGGGGATGTGTGTATTTTCTTTCCTTACTCTATTCCTGAGGAAAAGCCCTCCTTTGATGGTGTTTTCCACTAATACTGATCTGGAATTTCTTCCAGAAAGAAGATACTAGGAATGGAAACAATATTCAAAAACATATTTTTGAAAAATTATGGTTAAAAACAGATTTTTTTTGAGTGCTTAGAAACTGTGATGAGAAGAGTCCTGGGTTTATGAGAATTTTTTACAGTTCAGGACCTATTCTGTGAAAAATTTGCCTGTGTTTGTTTTGCATAGAAATATCCTGGAATATATAGTTTAGAGACAGACCTTTAAAATTTTTGGACGGAGAATGCTAGTGCCTCACTGAACTATAAACCCTAAAATACCATAGGATGGTGCCATAGCAGTTCAAGAAGAATCAGAATGCCTTAATTCTGTAGTGTGAAAAGGCTTAGGATTTATGATCAGTGCAGAGAGTTTCAGTTTGGACAAATGGAATTCTAGAAATATCTTGAAAGCTTCTTTAAAAATGTAACCTGTTTGTACTGAAAATAGAAATATGTTACAGTAACTCTCTGTTTTCATCCAAAGTAGCTGAGGCCCATCAACAAATATTTTGTTTATCTATGCTGTATTCTGTTTGCAATACAACAGATTTCAAGACTGAAATCCAGATGGCTGATGCTGCTAGAAGCTATGTTTCCACTCTCTAAGTCACTCAATCTCATACAGATAAATGCTAATTTATTGAGTGAATACTGGTGGTGAGCTTTGTTGCTGTTGTTGTTAACTGCCCTTGAGTCGACCCCAGCTCATGATAACCCTGCGGATGAGACATCTCCAAGAACTCATGTCCTGCACTGCTCTGTCTAGGTCATGTAAGTTCAGGCCTGTGAACTCTATGATTGAGTCTATCCATCTGGTGTGTGGTCCTCCTCTATTTCTACTACCCTTTATCTTTCCTAGCATTATTATCTTTTTCTAGTGAGTTGTGCCTTCTCATGATGTAGCCAAAATATGTGAACTTCAACATGGTCATCTTGGCTTCCAAGGATAGTTCAAGCTTGGTGTGTTCAATGATCCATTTGTTTGTTTTTTGGGCTGTAAACAGTATCCTCAGCACTCTTCTCCAGCATCACATCTCAAATGAGTTGATTTTCTTCTTATTGGCTTTCTTCACTGTCAGGTTCTCACATCCATACATGATGATGGGAATTACTATGACTTGGACGATTTTAACTTTAGTTCTCAGTCATAAGTCTTTACAATGTGGAGTCGAAGGCTTTCATAGGCATCCATAGTTTTTTGTAGTGCTTTCGGGCCATGTGGCCATGTTCTAGAAGAATTCTTTTCTGACATTTCGCCAGCATCTATGGCTGACATCTTCAGAGAAAGATGAAAGATTCTCTGAATCTTCAGAGAAAGATTCTCTGTAAACATATAAAAGTTCTTGGAAAAACGTTTTACTCCCATTCAAGTTGAGACTTTATATTTTCTTTGAAAGAGTGATTGGTGGGATAGAAATAACTGAGAACTACTGGTTTAACTAAGAGAAATTTCATAAACCAACAAACCATGGTTTAAGAAACAATAATTTGTTTACTGGAACGGTGAGATTCCTCCTGGGTCTGTACTCTCACCCTCCAATTTGGCTTCTTTATCCACACCTGAAATTTAATTGGCACATTAGCTTTCTTCTCAAAGGGAGTTTTCCACTACAATAAGCTCTGAATCCTGATGCGGGCTATATGCCCCTAGTTCCCACTGGAGCTTGATTTTGATTCCATTTGGAAAAATGTGGGGTAAATGCCAAAAGCCCAGGTTATTTTGGTAGCTGTTTTTAAGAGGTTCTTTTGGGTAGAATAGATTCTGATACAGTTCCAACAAGTGGGAATGCCAGATCAGAATCGATTCTGTTTCTGTGGGAGGGACAAATGGCAGAGGGCTGTCACCATCCCTCCTCAGAGACACCCCCAGTGCTGGGTTTTTCCCCTCTGTGTTTAAAAAATTTCATCGAAAAATCACTATATTGCTGAAGCAGCCACTTGCAAAGTGGTTGCTTTAGCAATCTAGCAGAAAGGGAAGGAGGAGGGCTCCAGGCAGAGAGTGAGGGACTTCTCATGCCTGTGGGGCATCACGATCCCTGGCCGCAGACACCTGTCACTAGAATTAAATGGTTCGGTCAGGGCTGAAGCCTCCTGAAGGGTTTTGCGGGGAGGAGTGACCAGCTGAAGGGATGCTCCTCCTCCCCTGGCTCCAGTTGGAAAGACAAGCATGCCAATGGAAAAAAAATGATTCCGAAAGTATCCCTTTTCATAATGAGAACAAGGGACCTTTTGGAATTGATTGCTATAGCAGGGCGAAGCCGAATTGGAACGCGGGGTAGTCTGCCAGTGGGAATGAGCCCTAAATCAATGTCTTCCATCTCTTCTTGTGTCAAATTTAGAAACCTAATACATTTCCTAATGCAGTCTCTCAGCAGTTAGAATTCTTTCCAAAACTCCTTTCCACCCCCTCCTTAAGTGATTGCATTTTTGTTCATCCATTTAACAAGAATTTGGTACATAAGGAGTCAATCCCTTTGCCTCTACAACAACTCCTCTGTTATGACTTAACACTTGGGCCACCTGATGTATATTTTTTCTGTTTCCACTCATCAAAACAAGCATCACTTTTCCATAAGAAAGCAGTCCTTTTTCTTCTATCCAGCTTTAACTGTAAAACATATTGAAAAACAGCCAAATTTCTAATTTTACCAAATTATTTTAGTCATCTTAAATTCCGTGTCTTTATCTGTTCAGAAGCTTTATTATCTTCCTTTCCCCCTTTAAAGGTAGTTTTGTAAGACTCTCTGCACTCAGACCCTAGAACTCTCTTAACTTAAATATTTCTCTCATAGTAATCCAAAAGGCAGAAATTCACTGGGGAATCTATCAGCCCGTGGTTTGAAGATTCCTTTTACTTCTTAAATCCAAATATTAATATAGATAAAAAAAATTAGAAAAGGAAGTGTGATTGTAGCTTAATGTCCATTAGGCTCACAGAGAGTGGGAAGATATTATGAGTTTGTCTCTCAGTACCCCCCTACCTTTGATCCTACTTGACTATAATATATTCCAGGAGCTCTGCAGTGTTTACAGATCTTCGTGGATACACTCTTTGTTCCCCTGTTTCCCAGGAAAGAAACACACAGTACAGAATTTGTCTCTGAACCTGTGCTTATTGCCATTGCTACTCTCTCCTCCACAGGGTTCCATGGAGAAGGTATCAGCGGGCCATGTTCCACATTAGAAACCCTTTCACTGTCAATATCTGGGTATTTAAAATATCTATAAACATTTAAAACATATTTTAAAGCACACATTCCCAAAACTACTACTACTTTTCTTTTTCAAGTCTGGATTCAGAATGACACAGTGACTCAGGAAAACTCCCCAAATCTTCGCGCAAATAAGTGTACATGGAAAAGCACCTTATAGCACTATATACACTGTTTGAGCTCTCCTTTTAATGTTATGCAGGGTTGTAGCATATCAGCAAATTTAACATTAGTATATGGCTGGCTACTCTGTTTCCATCTTCACCATCTGTTGGGATGCAAAGTTCCCCATGGCTGGTTAATTGAGACAGTCTGCTTCTGGCTCAGATGCTTAGCTGTGGATAATTTTTTTCCACAGTATCAGAAAGAGAGCTTCAAGGGCATTCACAATGATCTAAATCTCCTTTTCACATAACACCACTTCTTGTTACAGGGGATCGTGTTCTAAACAATGCATTTCAAGGCTGTTTTAAAGTTCTTGCTCCATCTGAGGAGGCTTCTCTCCCTATAGAAGTGGGTTCCAACCAATCGACTTCTTTGAGAGACCTTGGTTGACATCCTGTTGGTGGCATATGCAGATGCAACCGGAAATCATTACAAATGGAGTTATTCGGCAACTCCTTTCACAGTAACCTTCTGTGCTCTTTACTTACAATCCTGCAGCTGGATCCCTCCCTTAGTCATTTATAGCAATAGCAAGTACATTTCTGTACCACTAATCAGTGCAGTTACACACTCTCTAAGTGGTTTAGAATGTATCAGCTAGTTGCCCCCCAAAGGCTGGGTAATCATTTTAGTGACCTATGGAAAGATGCAAGGCTGAGTGGACCCTGGAGCCCTGCCGGGGATCAAACTCACAACCATGTGGCTGTGAATGGCTGCAGTACTGGCATTTACCACTGCACCATCAGGGCACCTTTAATTTAATTTAATTAAATTTAGCAGCCAGAGGTGGCCAGGTATCATTCAGCTGTGTTCCCGTGCTGGATGCACAGAGATAGCCCCATCCTTCTGGACCTGGTTGTCATTATCCTGCATCTGGCTGCAGGAACACAGCCAGATGCTGCCTGACTACTCCCCTTCCTCCTCTGGCTACTAAATGGTTGCAACTGATCTGCAGGATTATAAGTAAACAGTACATGGAGGAAGTAGGCACTATACCTAGTGGAGGTTTACATCCTGTCAGTATAGGGTTGTCAAACCTCAGGGCCTGGCCCTGAGTCTCTAGTTTTGGTGGGTCATCTCTAGGCAGGGAGCAAGGGTACAAATTCACCAAGTTTGGTGGTCAAAGCTCCAGGCAAGAGGAAACGACGGTGTGCAGAACTCCAGCTCAGTGAGCAAAGCAGTAGCTGGATACAATTTAATTGGTTGGTAGCTTCAACTTGCAAACACTTTCCAAGGCTTCCATATACAGTGAGCCCTTGTTATATGCTGGGGTTTGGTTCCAGGACAACCCCCCCCCATGGATAACAAAATCCATGGATTCTCAAGTCCCATTCATTCCAATGGCATATCAAAATGATGTATTTTACATAAAATGGAAAATCAAGGTTTGCTATTTGGAATGTATGCTTTTTCTGAATATTTTCAAGCCATGTATGCTTGAATCCATGTAAAAAAAAAATCTGTGGATAAGAGGGGCTGACTGTATTCACTCCTTCCTTCCTTCCTTCCTTCCTTCCTTCCTTCCTTGTCATTGTGGTGCCAGAGCTCACCCTCCACTCTGCTTTGCATCCATCTTCTGACTAGAAGCAAGTAGCTTCTTATCCCATGAAAAGAAATTGTCCTTTCATTTCACCTTGATCTGGGAACAGTCCCCACCATTTATCTATTGTGTAAAACTGTTAATGTAATGTGCTCCCCGAGGAAATTTGATGAAAATGACATTGATTGGTCTAAGATAGGAACTGAAGCAATCATGTGTTTATTAGTGCTTACTAGGCCTATGTTCACAATACTAGATTTTCTAGGAGTAAATCTTGTTGAGCATATGGCACTTACTTATAAGCTAACAGATATAGGATTTTACTGTTAGGACTTTAGCAATTTGACTGTAATGGCTATATTTAACTGAAATGGCTCTATAATTGATCTTTATAATGCATTTAATTTGTGCTTTATTCTTTTTATTTATTTCATGATCTCAAATATCCTCATAATGGTGATGCTATTGCAGAGAGGCAAGATGTGTTATTTGCAATAAGAATATACCATATATACTTGTAAGTCAATTTTTTTGGACAAGAAATCAACCCTCCCCCCCCCCCCCCCCCCCCCCAAAGTGACTGAACTTATACATGTGTCTGTGCTGGAATAGGGACCCACCATGAAGGCAGTGACCAGAGGCAGAAATGAGAAGCTCCTCTTAGCATAGCATGCTGTGGGCACACCTTATTTTTTTATGCTCCCCCATGTTGCTGCTGAACACCAGTCAGGCTGAAAAAGAAGGCAAGGAAGGCTGCTTTTCTTTCTCCAATTTGGGCAAGAGAGGGGTAGTAAGGTGAGAGCACTGCTCCAAACCAGTGGGAGCTTATCTTGTCACTGCCTTTGCAGTGGGTCCCTAATGGAGGCAGGTTGCTTTCCTTGCTCTACTCCTCCCACACTCTTCAGGCCACATTCACATTCTTTTTCCTCATTTATATTCCTTTCCCCATCTGTATTCTTATTGGAGTTGTTTTGTGCCTTCGGATTGTTTCTATTTATGGTGACTTTAAGGTGAACCTATCATGCCTTTTTCTTGGCATGTTTCTTCAGATGGGATTTGTCGTTGCCATCCTCTGAGGCTGAGAGAGTGTGACTAGCCCAAGGTCACCTAATGGGTCTGTATTCTTACAGATGTAGCCATTTTAAGATCAGCAATGCCTTACATTCCTCACCATTGTTAGTCCTCAATTAAACAGATCCTCTCCTTCTCCGTAGCATTTCTAAAATGAGAGGGAAATATTTATTTCTTACATGCTAAGATTTGTCATTGACTTATCCATGGGTTATAGTAAAATCTAAAATTTTGGCCCCCAAACTTGCCCATTAGGTCAACTTATACACAAGTATATACAATGAAAGATCCTTTTGTACTTGTGATAAAGGATAAGATTTGCTAACTGGATGATGGTGATGATGATACAGGAAGTTAAATACACACCAAAAACCCACAACACATCTTTTCTTGGGTACCACTGTTAGTGGCAGAAGCAGATGTTTTCAGCCGGCAAAGATGCATGAATAGTGGAGTAGCTATGACAAGGAGGTAACTATTTCCCAGTGTTGCTGTTTGCTAAAAAAGCTTGTTAAATCCTACCTCTTGATCTTTAAGTTGTTTTTGTAAGCTGATTGAACTGGAATCCAGAATACTGTTTCTTGAGACTTGGTTATCAGCACTTGAACAAAGGTCACTGAAACAGGTGAACATCATAATTCTTTGACAATAAGAGCAACCTTGAATTAAATAAATTTGGTCAAATTGCTAGATTAGTTATTTAAAGTTTACTGTATTTAACGGTGCTTGTGACTCTTTCTGCTAAACAGGAGAACTCTGGGGAAATAAAATTAATAGTGAAACCTTTGAAAGAGAAATATTTCAGATACAAAAAAAAATATATAATTTTTTCAAAATAGCTTGGCAGTTTTCCTTGCTGCTAATCACAGAACTGGCCCAAGACAATTTGGTGTTAAAGACAGAAAATTGAAATGGATGCCTCCAAAGGGGGAAAAAAAAACCCATAATCTTTTAAATATTTCTTAAGGTGGGGGTCCCATTCAGGTCTTTTTCTGATGCAACATTTAGTTTTGAATCTATACACACTCAAACTTTGGGGGGTATTATTCTTTTTAAGCGTTGTTGTTGTTGTTGTTGTGTGCCTTCAAGTTGTTTTTGACTTATGGCAACCCTAAGGCAAACCTTAAGACAAAATCACTTGGGTAAGAGCTGACTTGGATGCCAACTTTGAGACTGAAGCATTTAGAGAGGCACCCAGTGCCTCCGCCATTACTGTTAGACTGGATCAAGTTGAGTTGGTAAGTACTGATGATGTGGACAAGCTCCTTAGTAGTCTGAAAAAGATGACCTGCCCTCTCTACCCTTGCCCAACCTGACTGGGGGGGGGGGGGGGAGACACAATCAAGCCAATGTTGGCAATTATAAAGAGGCAGTGGTTTGACCATTGTTAAAGAAACCCTCCCTGGACCCCCTCGATAGAAACAACCATAGGCCAGTCTCTTTGTTACCATTCTTGAGCAAGGTAATTGAGAGGGCAGTCGCTAATCAACTACAAGCTGTCTTAGAGGAAACTGATTTTCTGGATCCATTTCAAACCAGATTCAGGACAGGATACGGAGTTGAGAGCCATGGTCGCCTTAGTCTATGATCTCCATCTGGGCATTGACAGGGGAAGTGTGACCCTGTTAGTGCTCTTGGACCTCTCAGTGGCCTTTGATACCATTGACCATGGTATCCTGAGAGAGTTGGGTATCAGTAGCACTGCATTGCAGTGGTTCCGGTCCTACCTTTCGGGTAGGTTCCAGATGATGTCGCTTGGGGACAGTTATTTATCCAAGAGGGAGCTCAAGTCGGGTGTCCTCAGGGTACAATTCTGTCCCCAATGCTGTTTAACATTTACATGAAGCCGCTGGGCGAGATCATCCGGAAACATGGGGCAGGATGTTATCAGTACGCTGATGATGCCCAAATATATTTCTCTATGTCTCTGACTGATGCAGTGACTAATGATGTCATCTCTCCTCTGAATGCCTGTCTTGGGGCGGTAATGGACTGGATGAGGGAAAACCTATTCAAGCTGAATCCAGGTAAGACGGAGGTACTTGGCAGCTTGGGGGTGCTCCTTGACTCATCACTCCATCTGACAGCTCAGGTGGATGCAACAGTCAAGAGCACCTGTTATCAGCTTCGTCTGATACACCAGCTGTGCCCTTTCCTGGAGCCTAGGGACCTAGAAACAGTTGTACATGCACTGGTAACCTCTCGATTGGACTTCTGTAATGCGCTCTACATGTGGCTACCCTTGTGCCAGGTTCAGAAACTTCAGTTGGTACAAAATATGGCAGCCAGATTGATTACGAGAACTTCTAGGAATGACCATATAACACCGGTCTTGAAGTCCCTACATTGGCTGCCTATTAGTTTCTGGGCAAAGTACAAGGTGTTGGTGATTACCTTTAAAGCCCTACATGGCTTGGGCCCAGAATACTTGAGGGAACGCCTTCTTCCCTATTGTCTGCCCCGCACTCTAAGGTCCTCTGGAAGAAATTTATTACAGCCAAAAAAATCTAGGATAACATCAGTTTCCCAGAGGGCCTTTACTACTACTGCTCCTAAATTATGGAACGACCTGCCTGAGGAGATCTGTCATATCTCCACTCTGACAACTTTTAAGAAAGCACTCAAGACGGATCTCTTCCGGCAGGCCTTTCCAACGTATAGAGATATCTGCCCCTTTACCAGCTTATTCTTCCCTGCTTGTTTTTCTGTCTTGGAATGTTCTTAATGCTTTTAATGTTTTTAATGTTTTATACTATTATTGTTTAATTCTATTTTAATACTGGGAATGGGGTGTGTGGGAGGCTTAGGGTTTGATTTTACTGTAACTTGGTGTATTTTACTGTTGTAACCCGCCCGGATTCTTCATGATTCGGTGGGCTAGAAATAAATCTATCATCATCATCATCATCATCATCATCATCATCATCATCATGGTGTTTTCTTGGCAAGATTTCTTCAGGGAGGGTTTGCCATTCCCTTCTCCTGAAACTGAGAGAGTGTGACTTGTCCAAGGCCACCCAGTGGGTTTTATGGCTAAGTTGGGAATCAAACTGTGGTCTCCAGAGTCATAGTCCATGCCATCCTGACTCTCTTTTAGTGTGAATCATTAGTGAATTGTTTAATCGTGTTATATGTATGTTATTCTAGAGTGTTTAGTTGTATGACAATCTAAGAAGAAATCTTAAATAACCTGGATATATTGAGTGAGCTCTAATTTCTTTGTAAGCTGTGTTGATCATGGTTTTATTATGAGATATAAATAAATGTGCATTGATAATTGCAATAATGATAATGCTTAACACTTTAACATTCATAGCATTTTTGAGGTATTATTCACCTTATGTCTCATTCCCAGACTAACCCTTGCTGTACTACAATTGTGTTGTGTTTTTGTGGGTGTCTTATGAGTAATAGAAAGTTGGTGTATTGTCTTTCATTAGCCCAGCTTTTGTCAATAAGTAACTTCCCCTTAAAAAGGGTTTTTTTGGGGTTTTTTTTTTTTTTTGAAATAGGAAGGAACCATATGCTGTACTGGCTTGAATGCTATACTGGCCTGGAACAGGCAGATCAGGCACCCCTGAGGCCTCTGAAGGGCACAATTTTGCCATTTTTGGTTAGAATCAAAGGTTGGGAGGGTCTAAGTGGACATGGGCAACCACACTGGCATCATGGAGGCACATGCAGCCTATGGGACACACAGTGCCCATCCTGGGGCCTATTTACACTGAACAATTACAGCACTATGTGTGTATAAGTGCATTCAGGTCACCTGTTGATTTATGGCAACCC
Organism: Urosaurus nigricauda; assembly: GCA_034509955.1. Lineage (NCBI taxonomy): Eukaryota > Metazoa > Chordata > Lepidosauria > Squamata > Phrynosomatidae > Urosaurus > Urosaurus nigricauda. The sequence goes on along the minus strand of JAOEGL010000001.1, from coordinate 348,324,772 downwards.
CATGGATTTTTCATAGGTTTTCTTAGGCAGGGAATACGTGGGGTGGTTTGGCCAGTTCCTTCCTCTGAAACATACCCTGCAGCACCTGGTATTCATTGGCAGTTTCCATCAAAGTACTAACCTGGGATGACTCTGCTTAGCTTCCAAGATCAGGCATGATCTGAAGCATTTAGGTATTCTGCTTTAAATTCCATAGAAACCTCACGTGGAAATCTCATGATTGTGGTTTGCAAAGGCAACAGAGGTCTCTGGCTTGAAAATTCTAAATGCATGTCCCTAAACTCATATCATAGGATGCTGCTATGCTAGTTAGAATGGAAGATAATGCTAAACATCTGTGGTGCGAATGGAAGATAATGCTAAACATCTGTGGTGCGAATGGTCTCTTGAGGTAAAAGAATGCATTAAAAAAGGATATCATAACAGTACAACTAAAGCTTGCACACTGAAAAGATGCAGTGTTTCCATGAAATGAAAGGCAATTACATGACCTCCAAAAAACGACAAACCCCCTCTCTGGATATAGATATAGATATAGATGCCATGAAAATTTTGGATGGACAAGTAAAGCTATGCCTGTAATAACACAAAACATGCCCTGTATTGATTTTATATTTAGGACACATGAAGATTTATAGTCCTTTGGGGGTAAATATTTATCTGATCAATAGGTCTTGATTTGCGCTAAGATGAAAATCAATATTTGCTTATTATACCAATCTATACCAATCTAATCTAGAGGTCCCAGCTGAGATTCTGGAAGTGTGATATTTCTGTTGTTTTCTTATACACATGGTGCTGCATAACCTAGAATGAATTAACCAAAGCGATTGTTAAATATTGGTGCTTATTAAGGTTTTATATAGGAGATTTCAAAGGCATATTTAATCTGTTTCATCACACAGTTCACATTTTATGCTAAGATGATGGCAGTATGGTTATTAGAAGGTCCTGCTCTGTATTCTGCCACAAACAAAAGTACATAAACAGTGGTAGTGCAATATAGGGCCTTCTTGATAGCAGTACCACATAGAGGTTTAACCATAATTTAGGCTGCATCTGCACCGCAGAATTAACACAGTTTGACACTGCTTTATCAGCCATAGATCAATGCTGTGGAATTGTGAGATTTGCACTTTCATGGATATTTAGCTTTCTCTGGTGCCACAGCAAACTACAAATTCAAAGATTCCATAGGATGGAGCCATGATAGTTAAAGCAGTGTCAAACTGCATTCATTCTGCTGTGTAGCAGCAACCTTAGAAAAATACTTTTTTTAAAAAAAAGTAATTAATTCTGTTCTAATTCTAGGTAGCAGTTTGTTATATTCACATTTTTAAAAAATTTCCAGCTTCACAAAAGCAACCAAAATATTTACTTATCTTAAATATACATGTAAATGCTATGGGCTGTTATCCTGTTTTACAAACTACACCCTGCTGTGGTGTCAGCAGGCAAAGACCTTTTTAGCTCAACAGGCTTCTCAAACTGAAAGTTGTTAAAGAAAGTACATTTAAGAGGGAGTTGTATTGTTCTGATTGTAACGTCCTTTTATTGTTCCTTATTATTTTCAATTGCATGTTTTAAATTGTTCTAAGATTTGGTCATTGACTTCTATTTTAATGTTCATGTTTTGTATGTTTTTAGCTATATTGTACTTGTTTTAATCTATAAACTGCATTGAGTCCCAGTTTTGGGGAAAGCAAGGGTATAAATAAAGGCGATGTTGCTGCTGATAGTGCTCTTATTTGGGACAAAAACAAATAAATATTAAAACATATATTGCAATTAAGCTTTCTGTCTTGCATTATTTTTCAGGTGGCCTTGCATTGGCACAAGTCCTATTTTTTTACGTGAAGTATCTTGTTCTTTTCGGTGTCCCTGCACTTGTCATTCAAATGGATGGACTCACGCCTCCTGCATTACCTTGCTGTGTGAGCACCATGTACAGTTTCTGTGGAATGTGGAGGTGAGTCTGATCTCTATTGCTGAAGTTCACCCCGGATTTCTTTTTTTATCCTATAATGGTAGACTTGTGTTGCATTGAACTTCGGTGTCCTGTGTCACCTCACCACCTACAAGAACACCTGCAAATTGATAAAAGTTACATGACATTATCATTTCTCACTGCTTGTTTTTGTAGTCTTTTTAAAATATCCTTCCATTTGATAATTACTTTCTCCTGCCACAAAGGTGAAGAGATGTCTGCCTTTGGGATGTTCATCATCTGAAAATGATTAGAATGGGATCCAAACCATTTAGCTGCACTGATCTGATAATGATTTCCTCTCCAACTTTATGAAATATGAGGGTTTTTTTTCATTATTGTTCTCTTGAAAATGACACTTTTGTGTGGAAGATTCATACAGAGAAGGATAAGTAATATATGATTAGATAATCCTACAGGGAAAGTGTTGAGGGACAATCACCTTCACAGTGCCAAAGGGAAGGTAATGGACTCCATTCATGAAAAAGTAACTTTGGAGATCTCTCAAGTATCTGGATTTTTACTTCTCTGCTGTTGTGCACAGGACATAATGATCCTTGGCAGACTTTGGTGTCTAGGGAAGGTGGGTTTACCTGTGTATGCAGAAGTCATAGTCTTTTGATATTAGATGTGCAATCCATTCCCCACTACATGGTTTTAGTCAACTGTGCCAAGCAGTGCTTCTTGTTACTTAGATATGATTTGTCACGTCCACCAGTCTTGGATGTCATGCACCTTGCTATTTCATTTTTGCCATGGCATACAAATCCTTGTAATATGAATTATATGAGATTGCTATTAAATGTTGTTCCTTAGCATCAGCTAGTACAAAATGCTACTTTTCATGGTGCTTTTAAGGTAACCTATAAACCTCAGATCCTGGATAAATTACTTTTTTTTTTTTTTAGATTACAGCTCCCAGAATCCCACAGCTGGTATGGCCACTGGCTGAGTTGTCTGGGGGATTCTGGGAGTTTTAGTCCAAAAGTATGTTTTCTAAGCTCTGAAAAATCTTTGTATGGACATAAGAAGCAGCAGCATTTAAATGCTGTAGGAGTCAGCCTTCATCCTGGAAGCCGATGTGTTGGCAGTGGCCAGGAGTGTGTTTGTTACACCTAGTGTACTAGTGGCACATGTTCCTGGTAATGTCAAATCTGGCCATGGTGGTCCATGCCTTGATTACATCCCATTTGTATTACTGTAATGCACTTAATGTGGGCCTGCCTTTAGAAACCATTTAGACACTGCAGCAGATGGGTAGATTACAGGAAATATATAACTACTGTGTTGAAATAGCTATACTGGCTACCATTTCATTTCTGGGCACAGTTCAAAGTGCTTTATGACCAATAAAGCCCTATATGGCTTGGGTCCAGATGATCTGATAGTCCTTATGTCCCGATATGAGCCACAGTTTTAGGATCCTAGGATGCCATGGATTCCATGTTCTTTTGTGGCCTATGCTCAATCTGTCTCTCCCCCCCCCCCCCCACACCTCTTTTTCTCTGTTCATAGAATGTTTTTTAATAATTCAAATGGTAAATACTATACTAAAAGGAAGGTCACATTCCAGAAATTCTTACAGGCAGCAAGAAGCTCCAGGTATACTCCTGAAATATGGATCCTCATAGATTTGAAAGCACCAACATTATGGTAATGGAAGAAGCAGAGCTTTTAGAAGTTAGGTTTTTTTCCCCAACTACAGTTCCCAGATTCCCCAAACTAGCATGGTCATTGCCTGGGGAAGTCTGGGAACTGTAGTCTGCCCAAAAGTAAGCTTTCTAGACTCTAATTGAAAGTTTGGTGAGGGAAACTAAACCCCTTTTGAACAGTGAATGAAAGAGCCCTGTAACTGAAGAAGACAAGCTAAAGAGAGACATGGCAGCACTCTTCTGAAAGCTGGCAGATGGACTGTAAACAATTGGTGAAAGTGGAAGAGAAGCAGATTTTGACTCCAGTTCAGAGAGACTTCCTAAGAGCTTGACAAGATTACATCTTTTGAACCAAACCCCATACAGTGGTCCCCCGGGTTACGAAGGTAATCCGTTCCTGATTACCTTTCGTAACCCGGAAATGACCGTATCCCGGGGGACCGCTTTAGCGGACGGACCGCGCGGCCGATTTAAAGGGGCCGCGCCGTTTTTCCGTTTCGTTCCCCGGGGGATCCTTCGGATCCCAGGGGAATTTTTGCGGTCCCGCCGGTTTCGCACCCGGGGATTTCGTTCCCCGGGGGATTCGTAACCCGGGGGACCACTGTAGTATGTCTCACTAGCCATGGGAGAGTCAGGGAACTGTAGTCCAAAAAACCCCTATTTTTTCCATAAGAAAAAAATGCATTAACAGTTTCAAATGACACGTAATACAGATCCCATGATGATCTTATTCATTATATCCTATACAATATAGTGGGGGAATGGGTAAAATTAATTAATAATAATATCCCTCCATGTATTGAGATGTAATGAGGAGGTAATATGCTGATATTTTGATTAACACTTTATGGATGTAGAGAGATCTTGTAGCACCTTTGAAACTAACTGAAAGAAAGAAGTTGTCAGCATGAGCTTTCGTAAACTATAGTCTACTTCCTCAGATGGATTTAGTGGACCATCTGAGGAAGTAGACTGTAGTCTACGAAAGCTCATGGTGCCAATTTCTTTCTTTCACTTAGTCTCAAATGTGCTACAAGATCTCTCTACATTCTGATTCCACAGACTACCATGACTATGGGGCTATACAGACTGGCAAGAAACAGTGGCTTCAGGGTGGAGTGGAGTGTGGCGACCACTGCCTCCTGCTTCAACTCCATCCCCAAAGCAGTGTCATGCTGCCCATCCGCCCACCTGCCCACATGGTGGGCGGCATCATGACGTTTTCACAGCACAGTGTTTACACATGTTGTGCTGAAAAAATGCAGAAGAGCTACAGTGGCAAGGGTGGCTTTTTCCACCCCAAGAGGAATGGGTATTTTGCCACTTCTTTTGGGGCTTGAAAAAATGCCAGATCGGAGCCATTCTCTTTTCAGCCTATATCTTTGAACAGTTATGAATGAGGACAAAATACTGCAGTATCTGGATTCTGCTTGCTCATGCCTTCTCTTGTCAACCTTGTATGAAATTCCTTGCAAGATCTGGGTCTCTGATCCAAGATCTACAGTAGCAGAAGGTGTGAAGCATACAGTTTAAAAGCCCCCTGTACAGTATTCCAAATGCAGTTCTTCTGGATAGACAAGGAACCACATATATTCCTATCAGAGAGATGTAATTTGATGCCAACTTTGATAGTTCTGATCACCTGTTTGGCTAGTTCTAACTTTGAAATCTAAGTTAGAAATGAATCCCACTTTCCCTTACCAAATTATGGATGCTTTCAAATCTGTGGGATTTTTATGTTCAGCTGTATACCTGGAGCTTTCTGCTGCCTGTAAGGAGTTCTGGAATGTGGCCATGGTTGAGAACATCAGTCATTCCGTTTGATAAACTAATCATTAAAAAAAGCACTGCCAGAGACTTGCAGTTCTTTCAGGACTTGCAAATGAAGCATTTAGAAATGAAATAATTTAAATCTAGAAGCCTAATGGCCACATAGATTTGAAGGAATTGACTTGAAAAAAACATTACAGGCTTAAAATAAAAAGGGTCTCTTCTCAAAGTGCATTTTCAAGATAAATGGTAAAGAAGGTCTGTTTAAGTTTTTTTTTTTAAAAAAAAAATGAGCACAAGCCTTTTCAATGTGATCAAGAAGATCTGTCATTGGGCTTTCTCTTCCTTTTCCTCCTTGGCTGGCATCAGTCACACCTGAACTGTTGTGTACCAGCTTGCTCGTGAGTAATGTATCAACTGACTTTGGGGAAGCAGAGGGCTTGTCTACATGATTAAAATACTGTACTCATCATTCCAGTTGATTAGAATGCAGTTTGGTGACAGGCATTTCACACAAGCTCGAGCCTTTTGTTAGAGGGGTGACTCTTTAAACTCCAGAGAAAAAGCCTTAGTGGTTTTTACTGAAGGATCCAGGAGGATCCCCATGAATGTGCATTACTGAACAATTAAATAGCAATGCAAATGTGCAAAAGTCTGCAGCAATTCGCATAATACACTTATGCAAAAGTGCAAGCAAATGCATGATAGTGATTTGAACACCATACAGAGCCCCCAAAAAATAGAAGTATGGAAATTGGATAATTGAGACTTAGGATTGTATAGGGGTAATGTTTACTGGTTCTGAGGAAGAAATCAAGGAAAGTGAAGTGTGGCTCAGACAGCATCTGAGGGCAACATAGCAAGAGACTGTTGGTGCCCACACAGACAGGCTGTGATTGCAAACTGGGTCCCAGCTGTATGCAAGGATGCTAGGTTTGGGCCTAATACTTATATCTGAGATCTTAGCCTTGAGGGGTGCTAGGTGTTATCTTGCAATTTAATAAATACATGATGGTCTCCCCAGGGAATTGACAATTGGATCCTATAATGACTGTTGGATTTAACTTTTGAGTAACAAAAAGGGATTTAGGACAATACTTGGAACACCGATCTTTCCAAGGCTATCGACACAATCGCTCCCAAGTGTGCTTTCCAACCTGCTTTGAATTGTAAACCATGGTATATTGAAGATCTTAGAAAAATGAAGCAAGTAGGACAACGACTAGAATGTGACTGGCGGAGAACTCAACTCTTATCTGACAAGACTCGTAATAGGAAATTCCTTTGTTCCTATAGAGTGGCAATACATGCAGCACAGAAATGCTTCTCTTCTGCACATATTGAGTCTGCAGAGTCCCATCCAGCAGAGCTGTTTACAGTGGTAAGGGAACTGACACAGGTTCCACCTGAGAAGAACCCATTACTTAACCCGACAATGGCCTACTGTGATTTGTTTAATAACATCTTTACAGATAAAATCTCTCAGATAAGAACTGTTTTAGATGCCAGTATTAGAACAGAATCCATTGACGAGGTGTCCAGCAACTCCATTAATGAAATTATACTGGATCATTTTGAATTGGTGAGTACTGATGATGTGGACAAGCTTCTTGGTAGAGTGAGGAAAACAACCTGCCCTCTTGATCCCTGCCCTTCGTCCAGGGTGGTGATGCCTTGAGGATGTTTCTTAGAGACATCATCAATGGAAGGTCATGTTCCATCTTGCTTGAAGGAAGTGGCTGTTAGGCCGATCCTGAAAAGACCTTCCCTTGACGCTCTGGATATGAAGAAATATAGGCCACTCTTGCTATTACCTTTTTTGAGCAAGGTGATAGAGAGTATTGTTACGCTTCAACTCCAAGCTGTCTTGGAGGAAACCGATTATCTAGATCCATTTCAAACTGGCTTTAGGATGGGATTTGGAGCTGAGACTGCCATGGTTGCCTTATCTGATTACCTTTTTCTGGGCATCAACAGGACTAGTGTGACCCTGCTGGTGCTACTTGACCTCACAACGGCTTTTGATAAATAGATCACAACATCCTCTTGGATTGCCTGAAAAAGTTCAGAATTGGAGGCACTGCACTGCAGTGGTTCCATTCCTTCCTCTCAGGCAGATTCCAGAGGGTGATGCTCAGGGACAGTTGCTCTGCAAGGAAAGAGCTTAATTGTAGCATTCCACATGGTGCTACCCTGTCCCCGCTGGGAGAGATCATCCAGGGACATGGGGCAGAGTGTTATCAGTACGCTGATGACATCCAGATATATTTGTCCATGTCGTGATCTTCAGCTTTGATTTCAGATGGTGTCTCTCCTCTCGATGATTCTCTTAAAGTGGTAATGGATTGAATGAGAGAAAACAGATTAAAACTGAATCCAGGCAAAATGGAGGTACTCACGGTAGCAGCCCCAAACCTAGGTATTGGGACACAACCTCCAGTCTTGGGTGGGGTCATACTCTCCTCCAAGGACTGTGTTCACAGTTCACAGTCTGGGGGTGCTCCTTTATCCATCACTTCAGATGATGAATCAGATAAATGCAGTGGTCAGGAGTGCCTTTTACCAGCTTCGCCTGATAGGCCAGCTGCACCCTTTCCTGGAAGTTGGGGACTTTAAAACTGTGGTACATGCGCTGTTAACCTCCCGTCTTGATTTCTCTAATGTGTTCTCGGTGTGGGCGCAACCACAGAGGAGGCTGTCTCCTGAGTCTGGTTGGGGTTAGATTTACTGCAGCATTCTAACTTGAGACTTGGAGAATCATGCTACCATTCTCACACCAATAAAGAATAAAGAAGAACATACCACTGTGCTGTGGTTCATAGCATTAAGTAATAACAGGTCTGCACAGTGTGGTGCTACCTCCAATGTTTTTGATGAGATATTGTAAGAAAAAGTTATAAAGGATGAAAATGTTTGCCACAGTGCTTTTGTTTTTGCTGTCTGTTGTTTCAAAGAAAGAGAGAAACAATGAATTATGGAAGAGATGGAATCATTAAAGTGGCTTAACAATGGACCCATTTAAATAAAATTCTCCTCTTCCAGACTCTCAGTTGCATTTGTTTAATTATTCCATCTGAACAGCAATTTTGCCATTGCTTCCATTGATTGCTCTATCACTAGATCAGCTTAGCCCTTGGACTGGTTGAATTTTGCAACTGATCCTCATTAAAAAGTTGTCCCATTTTGGTCTTCCAATAAGAGCCAACTCATTTGTGGAAGATTCACTTGGTTGGAAGGATGAATACCTTTAGAAATTGAATGGTATTACCACTTCTTTGTGGACACCATATCATCAAATTATTTTCTTGGTGCTCTGGAGGGAGAGGTAACATTTGAACTTGCTCTCCCAGTACCTATAAATTATCAGTCTGCGTTTCTCCAGTACCAGTTATTAATCTCTGCATTTTTCACATCTCTCTGATGTTATAAATTGAAAAGAAGCACAAGTAAAGATGATTTATAACCAGCTTGGCTCACAGAGCATGAAAAAAAAATTACAAATCTAAGGGGGAAGAGGTATGGAGAATGAAATGTCCTGAGGAGTATTTAGTTGCAAAGAAATTGCAAGTCTTTGTGTTGCCATAGTCCAGAGAAGGATTGAGATGCACTATGTGTACATAAGGGACTTTGAGCTAGAGGAAGACACAATTTTAAAGAGAATTAAGAATGCTTAGGGAGATGTTTTGCTTCCTGTCATGTACATTTCTTTGGGTCTGTCATTTCTTTTGGCCAAGAAGGTTGGAATAGAACAAAGCCCCTGGAAAACCTGTTTACTAGAGGTGAAAAATCACAGGCTAAGTTACAATCCTTCCTTCCTCAGATTTTCCTGAAGCCAGCATGGGACAGAGGTTTGAACACTTGATCAGGAGTCTGGGAAACTAGGGTTCAAATCCTTACTCAGCCATGGAAATCCACTACATGATTTGGGCAAATCACACGTTATCAGACTTAGGGAATGGCAATAATAATAATAATAATAATAATAATAATAATAATGTTTATTTATAGCCCGCTCCTCTAATAGAATACTCGGAGCGGGGTACAACAGATTAAAAGGATACAGAGTAAAAACGACAATCATATCCCTCCCCAACCGCTCCCCTTAAAACTAAATTAAACCAAGACAAATTAAAATTGGCACAGATTAAAATTGGTCAACAAGTATTAAACAAAGTGCAATCTCATGAACTATTCACGTGCAAGTCCGCGTTAAGTTAACTCAGATGGATTAGACAAGGGCAGCTGAGATAATTCCCATTTCTATCTATGTTTTCAGAGCAGGGAGTGGATATTCCATTTACTTCCTGTTTCAAGGAAAGGCCTGCCAGAAAAGATGCGTCTTTAAAGCCGTTTTGAAACTAGCCAGTGATGTAATGAGACACATCTTGTCCGGCAGGTCGTTCCAGAGCTTAGTGGCAGTAGCTGAAAAGGCCCTCTGGGAAGTCTGGGACAGCCTAGTTTTCATTGGCTGCAGTAGGTTCCTCCCAGAGGACCGAAGTGTGCGGGGTGGTTCATACGGGAAGAGGCGGTCCTTAAGGTAGGATGGGCCTGGGCCATGCAGGGCTTTAAAGGTTAGTACCAACACCTTGTACTGTGCCCGGAAACTAATGGGCAGACAATGGAGAGCTTTGAGCACTGGTGTTATGTGCTCTCTCCTCGATGTTCCAGTGATAAGCCTGGCTGCCATATTTTGAACTAATTGAAGTTTCTGGGTTAGGCACAAGGGTAGCCCCATGTAGAGCGCATTGCAGAAATCCAGACGTGAGGTTACTAGAGCGTGTACCACAGATTCCAGGTCTTTCGTGTCCAGGAAAGGGCGCAGCTGGCGTATCAGCCGAAGCTGATAGCAAGCACTCCTGACTATCGCATTCACCTGACTAGTCATGTGAAGCGAAGAGTCGAGGAGTACCCCCAGACTGCAAACACAGTCCTTGGAGGAGAGTGTGACCCCATCTAGGACTGGAGACTGTATTCCCAAACCTGGTTTCGGACCGGTAACTGTTAGTACCTTCGTTTTGTCTGGATTTAGCTTCAATCTGTTTTCCCTCATCCAATCCATTACCGCCGCAAGACAGTCATTAAGAGGGGAGGTGCCATCTGCAGACTGAGTCGATGATCTAGTCATGGAGAGATATATCTGAGTGTCATCAGCGTACTGAAGACACTGAGCTCCATGCCTCCGAATGATCTCACCCAGCAGCTTCATATAGATGTTGAATAGCATCGGGGACAGGATGGCGCCCTGAGGGACGCCACAATTAAGCTCGATTTTGGAAGAGCGACTGTCCCCGAGCCTCACCCTTTGGGATCTGTCAGAGAGAAAGGATCGGAACCACTGAAAAGCAGTGCCTCCGATTATCAACTCCCTCAACCAACCCAAAAGGATGGAATGGTCTACAGTATCAAAGGCCGCTGAGAGATCCAAGAGCACTAACAGGGTCACACTACCCCTGTCAATACTCAAGCGGAGGTCAATGGCATACCCCCTCTGGATAAATCTGACCAACAATATCCTGTGATAGATTCTCCTTATGGTCACCGTAAGTTGGTAGCAACTTAAAGGCACATGGCAACAAACAATTTTCCATTCCACTCATAAGTACCAAAATATGTGTGGGTGTGTAGGGATAATTTTGGTATTTTTTGAGGTGAAGAGAGTGAAAACTTGTTTTCTTTTTTCTTTTCTTTTTTCTATTTCTATTTCTTTTTCTTTTCTTTCCTTTCTTTTTTTTTGGGGGGGGGGGAGGATTATTGTTACCTCACATATTTTCTGCCTGGAAGTACCCTTACTTCTCTAGTTATATGTGCTTCCCTTCTAGGATAGAATAAATCTTTATTATAGCCATATTCCAGCACAGCCCCACTAGAAAGTAAAGAACAATAACATATTTTGTAATCCTCAAAAGTGTGGACCTATTGTAAATTTTGACAGCTGTGGCAAGATTTTTTGTCCTCCTGTGGGAGTCAAAAGAGCAATGCCTCTTCTCCCTTTTTTGGTAGGTTTCATTAAAAACTTTTGTGTGTTCAGCTATACACAAAATGGACAAACATTTGCCAAAAAACCTCTCATGATCTCACACAGCAAGGAGAAAATCTCTGATTTTTTTTACTTTTGCTTCCAACATAGAAATAAGCAAAGATTTACACCTTTCCCCCATTGCTAGTTTTTGCCCTAGTCACAAGCAATGCTGTTTTAACCAAACTGCTTGTAGTTTGTGGGTGGGAGAAAAGCGATCAATGCAAAATCATCTGACTCTGTCCTGAGTTTTGATAACAATTTATGGCAGGAAAAAGTTGCCATCCCAAAAACACAATGCAAAGACATGTAGAGTGTAGAGAACTACTAATTATGTGGATTGTGGCTACAGTCTGAAATCTCTGTTACTTACTGCCCAGTTGCTAACTCACATTTATGCTTCCTTATTTTTTTATTTCCTTAGAGGAAAAAAAAGCCAAAGCTGTTTTTTGTTGTTTTTTAAACTTGTTTGCTTTGTGGCAAACAATGCCTGTCAAGAAATAATTACACATGATCTTTGCACAGATGGGATTTGTGTGTTAAAGATCAGTTGATGACCAACTGTGTTACGAAGGATAGACAAGGAGCAGAATTTCCCATGGCTACTGGTGAATTATGAGTCAATTTCAATTATCTAAAAAAATCCCACTGAGTTTGCCCTCTGTTCCCCTTGAGTTATGACTCCTTCACGCCTTTACAGTTAAAATAATGAATCATGGCTACCCAAGAGGGTTGAGAGGTATTTTATTTGTTTATTGCCTTCCTAGGGGTATTGCCATCAGCAGTGTAAGGTAGAAACAAAATCTTCACACTGAGAATATAGGTATGTAGCAGGCCATTTGAAGAATTATTGACTCAGTCCTGCTGTGATCATAGAATCATAGAATCATAGAAATTTAGAGTTGGAAGAGACCACAAGGGCCATCCAGTCCAACCCCCTGCCATGCAGGAACTCCGAATCAAAGCATACCCGACAGATGGCCATCCAGTCTCTGCTTAAAAACCTCCAAGGAAGGAGACTCCACCACCCTCCGAGGAAGTGTGTTCCACTGTCGAACAGCTCTTACTGTCAGGAAGTTCCTCCTAATGTTGAGGTGGAATCTTTTTTCCTGCAGTTTGCATCCATTGTTCCGAGTTCTGTTCTCTGGAGCAGCAGAAAACAAGCTTGCTCCCTCCTCAATGTGACATCCCTTCAAGTATTTAAACAGGGCGATCATATCACCTCTTAACCTTCTCTTCTCCAGGCTAAACATTCCCAGGTCCCTAAGGCGTTCTTCATAGGGCAAGGTCTCCAGACCCTTCACCATTTTAGTCGCCCTCCTTTGGACCCGCTCCAGTTTCTCCACATCCTTCTTGAACTGTGGTGCCCAGAACTGGACACAGTACTCCAGGTGGAGCCCGACCAATGCAGAATAGAGTGGCACCACCACTTCCCTTGATCTAGACACTATACCTCCATTGATGCAACCCAAAATTGCATTGGCCCCCCTAGCTGCCGCATCACACTGTTGACTCATGTTCAACCCGTGGTCTACTTGGACTCCTAGATCCCTTTCACATGTTGTCTCATTCAGCCAGGTGTCCCCCATCCTATATTTGTGCATTTCATTTTTCCGCCCTACGTGTAGGACCTTACATTTCTCTGTGTTAAATTTCATTTTGTTAGCTTTGGCCCAGCTTTCTAGTCTATTCAGGTCATTTTGAATTTTGATCCTGTCCTTTGGGGTATTAGCTACTCCTCCCAATTTGGTGTCATCTGCAAATTTGATAACTAGGCTCTCAATACTGTCATCCAAGTCATTAATAAAGATGTTGAATAGCACTGGGCCCAGGACAGAACCCTGTGGCACCCCACTTGTCACTTCTTTCCAGGATGAAAAGGAACCATTGTTGAGCACCCTTTGGGTTCGGTCAGTCAACCAGTTACAAATCCATGTAACGGTTACCTTGTCTAGTCCACATTTTACAAGCTTGTTTGCAAGGATGTCATGGGGAACCTTGTCAAAGGCCTTACTGAAGTCAAGATATACTATATCCACAGCATTCCCTTCATCTACCAAGCTGGTAATTTTATCAAAAAAAGAGATCAGATTTGTCTGGCATGACTTGTTTCTCTGAAACCCATGTTGGCTTTTTGTGATTATGGAATTATCTTCCAGATATTCACAGACTCTCTGCTTAATGATCTGCTCTAGAATCTTTCCTGGTATTGATGTCAGACTAACCGGACGATAATTGTTGGGATCCTCTTTTTTCCCCTTTTTGAAGATTGGGACAACATTTGCCCTCCTCCAGTCTGCAGGGACTTCTCCTGTTCTCCAGGAGTTCTCAAAGATGATTGCCATTGGTTCCGATATTACATTTGCCAGTTCTTTTAATACCCTAGGATGTAGTTCATCTGGTCCTGGAGACTTATATTCATTTAGATTAACCAGGTATTCCTGTACTGTTTCCTTACTTATTCTGTGCTGAAATTCCCCTATTCTGTCCTCTGCCCCATCATCCTTAGGTTGGGCACCCTTTGCCTTTCCTGAGAAGACTGAAGCAAAGAAGGTGTTGAGCAATTCTGCCTTTTCTCTGTCTCCTGTGAGCATTTTGCCATCTTCTCCACGCAGTGGCCCAACTGTTTCCTTCTTCTTCCTTTTGCTGCGGACATACCCAAAAAAGCCCTTTTTATTGTTCTTAACGTCTCTAGCAAGCCTGAGTTCATTTTGCGCTTTAGCTTTTCTGACTTTATCCCTACATGCGCTGGCTATTTGTTTGAATTCCTCTTTGGTGATTTCCCCATTTTTCCATTTTTTATACATGTTCCGTTTAAAACTTAGCTCAGTTGTAAGTTCCTTAGTCATCCATACTGGTTTCTTGAGACATCTCCCATTTTTCTTCCTCATTGGAACTGTCTGAAATTGTCCCTTTAGTATCTCCCTTTTGAGGAACTCCCATCCATCTTGAATTCCCTTCTCTTTTAGTATTCTTGACCATGGGATCACCCCCAGTATTTCTCTAAGTTTATTGAAATCAGCTTTCCTAAAGTCTAGAATGCGTGTCTGACTATGCTTAGCTTCACCTTTCCTCTGCATAACAAACTCCAGGAGAACATGGTCACTCCCACCTAAGGATCCCACCACTTGCACCCCATCAACTAGGTCTTCCCTGTTGGTTAAGATCAGATCCAAAATAGCTGATCCCCTTGTTGCCTCTTCCACCTTTTGGACAATGAAATTGTCTTCAAGGCAAGTGAGGAATTTTCTAGATTTTGAGGATGGCGCTGAGTTTGACTTCCAGCAAATATCCGGGTAGTTGAAGTCCCCCATCACTACTACATCTCTCCTTCCTGATTGCGTGGTCATCTGTTCTAGAAAGGCATCATCCATTTCCTCTGTCTGACTTGGGGGTCTGTAGTAGACTCCCACACTTGGGGGTCTGTAGTAGATCAGTGGAGCTTACTCCCAGAAAACTGTTACCTAGGATTACAGCCATAGATAGTTATTTTTGCATCTGTTTTGTCAAAAAGAAGGGCCTCCTAGACTAGGATAAACATGCACATTGCATGCAGAAGTTCCCAGGTTGAATCTCTGGTATCTGATGAAGTCTGGTGCTCAGGGCATCAGTGGGCAAGGTGAAGCCCTCTAGATGTCAGATTGCAACTCCCATTAGCCTTAGTCAGCACGCATAGTAGTGAAGAGTGCTGGGCATTGTAAGTCAAGTCTGGAAACTGCACTTTTGGATGTGAAAGTTGGATAGTGAAGAAGATCAATTCATTTGAAATGTGGTGCTGGAGGAAGATTCAATGAATATCATGAACTGCTATAAAGACAAATGGATGGTTTTTAGATCAAATCAACCCTGGACGCTCACTAGAAGCCAAAATGATTAAACTAAGTCTATTGTAGCCTGGAATTTTCATGAAGTGATACCATAAAATATGATTATGTTCCGTGGAGTAGAAGGCACTTCTTGGGTGTTACCCAAGTCTGCCATCCCCACACCCATTTAATGATATCCCTGATCCTCAAGTGTTTTGGGACATCATTCTGCACAGAAATGTCTGTAGGGCTTTTCCATGAAAATTGTGCTTTTATGTACAAAAATCATTGTGTAAACCCCTCCCTTCACTGCTTCCAGAAACACATGTGCATTTTTGTAATATTCATTCCATCCTTATAGGTAAGGCATTTAAAAAAATATCTGTTTTGTCTTATACTGTATATCTAAGATCCTAGGCTTGTGCACTTATTTAGAAGTAAATTGCTTCTGGGAGCATCCTTTAGCAACCCACAATCTTCTGGCCAACTTTTAAATGCAGAGACAACTAATCAATTTCTAATTCAGTGTATTTATTAAAGAACCAAACAAAGAGAGGCTCAGAAATAGTTCATATACTTTCAGTGTACAAACCTTTAGCTCATTAAAAATATCAGACTCCTAACCCACCAAAGCAGCTTTCATGTGAAGGAGACCTCTAGGTCTTCCAGAAGCCAGTTTTGACCCATTTTACCTATTTCCTATCTGTGTGAAGACAAGGGAAATCTCTGTGACACCCAGCAGTATTCATTTGGAGGGTTGGGCAGCTCTCAGTGACGAATATTTAAGTTTTCCAGTCCACAGCCAGGAGGATTTTGATGTGATTCTTCTAGGGGATGGCTAGGAGGCTGATTCAACTAAAAATGGGCATAGAAATGGAAATTGGGATTTACAAGTCAGGACTTGGAAAAGCTACATTATTGCACTCTTGCACCTGAAATCCCCACTAGGTAGGGTTTTTGGGGAGTTGGAATCCAAAAAAGCAATGCTTCAAATCACTACTACAATTGCTTGGTGTAGATATTTTTTTCCAGAGGGGAAAACATTCCCATCTTGAAAGGGGATGGGTGTGTAGAGGTGGGTTTGTTAAAGAGTTCTTTGTGTAGAGTTGGGTTTGTTAAAGTTTCAGAGCCCATGTTTCATTGAGGATAAAACGTTTTGCTCTGATTTTCTTTTTTTAAAGTACAAAATCAGGCTGGATAGGGTGCAAGTCAGGCCAGGAGAAGGAAGGATGGGGAGAAAACCTCTATCATACTTTTCATGTGAGAATTTTTTAGCTCAAACAGCATCCTAGGACAGGTGGGAGGAATGAAGTGAGGGAAGTGATGTGCGTGGGGTGGGTTTTATTGCAGGCTCATAGTAGCCAGAGCATGTTGCAGTGAGTTTAATTTTGCCTTCTCCTGGCAGCTCTTCTCTGTCAGTGAGTTTGCAGAGGCAGTCAGTATTTGACAATTTATTTTGCAAAGAGAAATATATACACTGAAAATAAAGGGAAAAACAGCCATTTATTATTGACAGGAAATGGATGTAAGTAATTGTTGGGTAACTTCCAAGGATCTTGGGGGGGCATTTGTGTTCTCTCCTTTACCTTGGAAGGTTGCAAATTCCAGACACTTTTCAACCTTTTGATATCTTGAAGAAGATTTACTTTCTGCTGAACTGCAGTTCATGCCCACCAAAAGTCTCTGCTGAGCATGATCTTCTATTTAAACATAATCCTCCCCAAGTCTTTGGGGGCCCTTTAAAAAAATTAAAAACAAAATCTCTCTTTAATGATTAAAACAAGCATGATGGTTAGGTGGGTGCAATTATGTTTAAATTACTAATTGCCAACCAGACAGTTAGGGATACATTTTATCAAGGGCTAAACATTTGGGAATTGTGGGGGTGAAGGTTACTGGTAGTTATATTTTTGAAAAATCATTAATAGAACTATGTCTATTCATCAGTGTCTTTTTCAGCAGTGCAAATGCTGCAAATTTCATGGCATCAAGAATTTGACAGATAGGTGTGTTGTTTTTGTTAATTATTTTTATTTTATTTATTAGAGTATTTATACCCCACCCTTCAGCCTTAAAGGATATCACAGCAGCTCACAATTATTATTTTTAATTAGACAGTTCCCTGCCCTCAGCCAGCTTTGACTTTTGACAACCCTGTGAATTCAAGACCTCCAATACACCCTGCTATGAGCAGCCATGCTGTGATCTTCATCCTTATAGACGTGCCTTCCTTGACTGAATCAAAGCACTTGTAGTGCAGTATCCCTCTTTTCCTATTGCTTTCCACTTTACCATTGATTATTGGCTTTTCTAACAAATCATGTTGACTCATGATACTGCCAACATACAGTAGCCTCAGTTTAGTCATTTTGGCTGCTAAGGAAAGTTGTGACATGATTTGCTCATAGATAGATTTATTTATTTCTCTAGAATTCCATGGTTTCCACAGAAATTTCTTTCAGCACCACATTTCAAATGAATTGACTCTTTTCCAGTCAGCTTTCTTCACTCTCTAACTTTCACAATCATATGTAGAAACTGGAAATACTCTGGCTTGAATGCTTCTGACTTTGGTACTTAATAAGATATACTGAGGACCTTATCTTATTATTTCATAGCTGACCTCAAAGTGAGTATGCAAGAAGTGTTTCTTCTGTTGTCTTGGCTACAGTCTCTGTTTTGATTCATGAGTGAGATAAATCATAGAAAAATCTTTATATTAATATTTTCATCATCCACATTAGAAGTATGTACATAAACTGTGATCACTATTTTTCTTTCTTATTGTTCATCTGTAATTCTGCTGTTGCCTCTGCCTTTTCTTTCTTGGCTCTGTTCAATAATCTTTCCAAGCCCCTGAATGTTTTTGCAAGTAATATAGTGTCATTTGCATATCTTAAATTACTGATGTTCCTTTTCCCAATTTTCTCACTTCCTTTTCCCAATTTTGACACTTTCTGCTTTCTTTATAGAGTTTCCACATACCGTATATACTCGACTATAAGTCAACATCATGTATAAGTCAAGGGCAAGTTTTGGGGCCAAAATTATGGATTTTGTTATGACCCGTGGATAAGTCGAGGGTAAAATTTAGGAGCATATAGGAAAGGATCTAAAGGATGAAGCAAAGCAAAACAATGTCAAATAACTTCCAAAATCCATCAGACATATCTCTTTGTGCTTATTCTTAAGACTGGATGGATGAGAGAGTAAAGGGGGGGGGGTGTCAGTGCTTCCAGGACAGATTATACTCTTGCTTTTCACCAGGGGATGGTTCCTTCTTTTAAATAGGAGTTAAGATACAGTACTTACATTGACCCGTGGATAAGTCGACTCAGGTTTTTTGGGTCAATTTTTTGACCTAAATTTCTAGACTTATACATGAGTATATACAGTATACATTAAACAGAGTGACAAAACCTTGTCTGACTCCCTTACCATTTGGAAACCATTCCATTTCTTTACATTCTGTTCTTACAGTGACCTATTGTCCTGAGTATAGATTGGGTATGGCACAGCTAGTTCTTTTACAGTAACCCATGGTCTACTGAAGTAAGTTTAGGTTTGATGTTGTAACTCCAAATCTAACTATAAAACATTTAAAATACATAAGTATTAAAAGAGCAATTTCAAGAAATAATTACAGGTTTTTTTTTGTTTTGTTTTTTAAAAAAAACCCATGTGGTAGTTACAACACTTGGTAGGGTGCATTCCTCTTTGGATCATAAGAATTTTACAGTTATCTTTCTCAGATGCCTCCCTAGTGCAGTATGTTACTATAAAGACAATGTAAAACATCATGTTTAATATCCTCCACTACATAGACTACATAGTCAAATGCTTTGCTATAACCTGTAGAGTTCAGTCTATACATCTATAATCAGTAAATCCATAGAAAAGTTTGGACTTAACAAAAATAATGTTCTTCAAATAAAATAAAGAAATATGTTGAATATAATCATTTGTGTTCCATTTAAGACTTACCTCTGTATTAAAATGCACCACGAGCTTGTTTGCTTGCTTATTTATTTTAAAATGAGGATTCTGCAGATGGAACATGATTGTGCAGTTTCAAGTGTATATATAATGATAAGGTTAACCAAACCCTTCTATGTTCTTTTCATTGCATGTTTTCCCCCCTCTAACACTTTTTTTTGGTCTTAGATAATTTCCCTTCTGTAGTTATTTCAAGCATATGGGTAGCTTGGCACTTAAACCTGCTTGCTCATCATCTTAGTAAAAGAGTCTCTTAATATGAAGTACATAGCAGCTACAGTGAATATGAAGGCATGAAGGAGAAAGGAAGTGTAATGCTTAGAACTGGGCAAAATGTGGCCTATGGGTTTTGATCCATCATCCCCTGAAGATCCTGAAATAGAAAACCCTCCCTTTTTTGCTGAAAAAAGGCAAGCTTCATAACCAGAAACTACAATGGGGCATAATAGAATTAATAGCCTTGTTCAGAAACTGGAAACTAGAAACCTTCCCCTTTCTTTTTCAAAAGGCTGTTTCAAACCTGAAACAATTTTTGAGGTGTTTGAAGTAGCTTTAAAATGAAAAATACCTCCTGCCTTTTGTCATTTTTTCAACTGTTTTTCCTCTGCCATTGTGTGGGTAGAGCTTACCAAATCCAGAGGAGGGATCTGTTGTAATACATGTTTAATCTTTGAGAAAATCCCAGTCAACTAAGTGAGGGGCTAGTTCTGAGTAAAAACAAGTGAGATTACTCTGAGTCCTGTGCAGGTACAGCATTATATATATTTAAAGTCAGAGGCTTCCATCCAAAATGGCACTAGTACCCAGTTAGTGTGATGGGAATTGCTTCTTTGACTTTCCTCTACTGGCTTCTCTCTCTCTGTCTCATTCTCTCTCTGTGTCTCTCTGTGTTAGTGTGCCTTCAAGTTGTTTGCAACTTTTGGCAACCCTAAGGTGTTTATCACAGGGTTTTCTTGGCAAGATTTATTCAGAAGAGAGGAGTCAAAGGCTTTCATTGGTGGCATCCATAGTTTTGTGGAGCTTTCGGGCTATTCAGAGAAGATGCCAGCCACAGATGCTGGCGAAACGTCAGAAAGGAACTCTTCTAGGACATGGCCACATAGCCTGAAAGTTCCACAAAAAACTATGTTCAGAAGAGGTTTGCCATTGCCTTTCCCTGAGTCTGAGAACATTTGACTTGCCCAAGGATATCCAGTGGGTTTCATGGCTGGTAGAGAATCAAACCTTGGTCTCCAGAATTGCTTTCTACTATGCTACAGTGTTTTCTACACAATCTAAAAAACTGTTTCTCAGCCCCTGTCCACAGTTTTACACTGATGTTTTGCCAGTGGAGCAGAGGGAGAAGAAATACAGCAGCTGTGTAAATAAGTTACTAGACTGCCAACATTCTTACTAGTCTCCTGAGAGTTGGCAAAGAAAGGAAAGAAGGAGAGCTCTCTATGTCCTTTAGCAGCTCACTGTTTCCTTCTTGCTGTCTGTTTGGTTTCTGTGCTGGATTTGTAGCAGAGCCATGTGCTTTACTGCATCAGCATGATGTTTTGCAAAAGATGGAAAATAAATGCCTGGACTTTGCTAGCATTCTGCTAATACAAGGATTGTTGTACCTGGAGTGATGTGCTTTTCACCCTGCTTCTAATTCTGGCTAGTATCTCATCTGCAATGTCTTCATTCTCTGATATCTAACTAAACAGTCATTCTTTATCCTCTTGGGAGTTGTGCAGCAGCTCAAGCTTGAAATCAAAGAAAGGGTAAAAACCTGCTGGCACTTTTTTCTCCCTTTTTCCAAATGCCAATTTCTGAAGGTACCTCTCTGATGTTTTCTGGCTTTGGGTTTCTCCCACTCTGTGTGCATATATGAATCCAAACACCTATATGAAGTATATATTTCATAATAATTGAGGGTGTTGAAATCATGCTGGGCTGCTTCTCCCTGGCAGGTCTGAGCTGTTTATGAAAGACAGTTTTAGTACAGTCACTAAATATTCCACAGTTCTTCCCCCATCTCCAAAGAGCTGATGATCTCTGAAGTACAGCAAAGGGTTCCTTCTCAAGTCTGCCTGTGTTTGAAAGAGCTATCTGTGGTGCTGAAATATTCTAGTCGTAGGGACTCTGTTCATGAATGAACAAGTTACTTCTATTTGAAATTCAAACTTAAAAGTCAGAATTACCTATCTGAGATACAGGAATAAACTAGCAGGTTGACCAGCCTTGGAAATGGCATGAATATTTTGGCTCCCTTACGTAAAACATCTGTCAAATGTCAGTAGGTAGATTCTTTCACATGTTGTAGTCATGCTCCCTGCTTTTGATCATACAGCTACCCTCCATCTGTCTATTTTTGTTCTTTGGGGGCATAGCTCTCTGTGCCCTGTATGTATATTTATGGAACAATCTTCAATGCTATATACTTTATTTCAAATAAGCTCTCGCAAAGCAGTTATTAGGACTGCTGTGCTCTTTTTGCCTAACTCACACAGTGATAGTGACTTCTCTTCTTTTCCTGATCCTTCTCCAAACTCCATTTCTTTGGAGTTTGGCTGGTTATACTTCTGAGGTCCAGACATGCTGCCAAATCCATGAATTTGCTCCATCCCTAAAATATGTGTGTGCAGCTAGCTACAAATAAAAAATACTGTATCATTACTATGCATTGGTGTTGTAAGTCTTCAAGACTATAGCAACCCTAAGTCAAACCTATCAGGTGTTTTCTTGGCAAGGTGTGTTCGGGGGTGGGGGTGAGGGTGTCATCGCCTTCTTTTAAGGCTGAGAGAGTATAACTTGTCCAAAGTCATCCTGTGGGTTTCCATGGTCAAAATGGGTATTCAGACTCTGTTTTCCCAGAGTTCTAATCCAACACTCAAACCACTAGATCATGCTGACTTTCTTCTACACATCAGTACCCTTGATAACAACTGCATTATTGTCCTTTTGTCACAGTCACCCTGCTCTGAGTATTTTATTAGAGGAGTGGGCTATAAATAAACTTTATTATTATTAGTATTAGTATTAGTGAGGTTAAAAAGAGATCAAGAGAATAGATACTAAGATCCTGTAAGTTGGGTGTGGGCTGAGTGGATCCAGAAGTTAGTTTTTCTGGCCAAGTTGCCAAACCAACAAACAAATATCCCACAATTAAAAATCAATCACCGAATGGTGGAAATCCAAGGAGATTTTGAAAAATGGGCATTTTTGATGTTAAAACAAGGTGTGCTATAACTAATTTAAAAGGTGAATTACTGCCAAAGGCTTCAGGGAGCAGCAATATATCATATAGATAAGGACATAAAATGATTCGTAAGTCTTAAGGCATTGAGAATCAGAAAAACAGCTTCCTTGAAGGGAGGATTGCCATAGCTGCATTTTGCTTATTCTTGGGGGGGAGGGGGGGAATGGATTTCTACTCTTGATGACGACTAATGCAGGGTGTAAATTGTTATATAAATAAATAAACTTCACAATCTCCAGGGCCTCGGGTAATGCACATACCTTTTCTATCCAGTTTATTTTCACTAATGGAAGAAAAGGAGCAATTGATGGAAACTGGTTGCTTCCTACCATTTAGTGAATTCCTCCACTGGATCCTCCATGGAAGTGCATCTTACAGTCTAACCCATGGATTTCTGAACAGAGTTCCCTGGAACCCTAGGATTCTGTGAGAGGTGGCTAGGGATTCCAAAAGAGATCATGATGGGAAAAAATGATTTTTTGTGTGTGTGCTGTAGATACAATGATTTTTGGTAGGGGTTCCTTGAGACCTGAAAATTATTTTAAGTTTATTCCAAGTATTCCAAGTGTGACTAAGGCTGCATCTGCACTGCAGAAATAATGCAGTTTGACACTGCTGTAACTGCCATGGCTCAGTGCCACGGAATTCTGGAATTCGCAGTTTTGTGAGATATTTAGTCTTCTCTGTTAGGTCTGGTGTCACAACAAACTACAAATGCCAGGATTCCATAGCAGTGAGCCATGATAGATAAATCGGTGTCAAACTGCATTATTTCTGCAGTGTCCATTGTTTTTTTGAGTATTTACCTATCTGGGATCAATTAGAAACTGGACTTTGCATTGCTTGAAATGTGTAAATGTAATCTCTTCTCATCTTCTGTCACCAGTTGGATGAGGAGATGATTTAATAGGCAGGCAAGCAATAATTATGGTTAGGTCTATTCAAGAATCTCCACACTGTGGAATTTCATTTGCATCAAAGTTTGATTAGGTTGGGGAAGAGCTGTTGCTCCTTCCAAAACAAATGCAATCACCAGATAAATTTCTGGCTGCAGTGGAATGAATGGCAAAAATCCCATTGACTCCATGAATGCCAGAATTTTGCTCCCACTCTGAAACACTCAATTATTTATGTATTAAAATGGTATTATGGGAATCTTTCACAAACTAGAATGGGAAGAGCTTGGCTAAATGAAGTGTCTTGCTTTACTTTAGGTTTGAAGCAAGTCCTCATTCTCCATTCTGTTACAAAGTCAGTATATTGTAGTTGTAGACTGAGTCACTTTGGCCTAGTTGGACTCACCCAACTAACAGGGTTCTTGTAAAGATAAAAATAGGGGAGGACAGAATGTTTGTTTTCTTGGATTCCTTGAAGAAAGGTGGACTAGACATATAGTAAATATATTCCCACTCAGCTTGATCACTTTTTCACAATGTAACTTCCTCTGTTGTGAGAATAAATTGGAGGGAAGAGCTATGCATATTTCCTAAATCCCTAAAGATTGTGGGATTGATTGAAATGTTTATATCCCATTCTGTACCTAAAGATCTCTGGGTGGTATACAGTAAAATCAACTTTACCAAATTATATAAGGTAAACACTAAAATGATTTCAAAAGGATAACAACATTCAATTAAATAAGCTAAAAGAGGCGAGCTTAAAACCAGTTAAAATACTTTAAAATGATGTACATGTACATGTACATAGACACAACCAAGGCAGCCATGGCCTTGTACTGGCAGGACCTGAGTAGTGTAGATGAGAACAGGGTGTCTTTGAGCTGTATTCATGGTGTTGGTGTGAGTCAGAATTCACTCAAAGGCAGTAAACAACAACACTTAGGGCTACAATGATAATGACCATAAGGAAAAGTCAGTTGGAATCATTTGGATTTTCCTTTTTATGAGGTCAGAGCCCTATGATTAAATTATCAAACTTGTGGGCACCTCTGTGCACAGTACTTAGGAGAAATAAACCTGTTGCCCTCTCTCTGTTGTAGGTCTGCAGCTCTGATCACCTGAGACCATGGGTCATGCTACCTAGAACTGATGTACATTAGAATCCAGCAACACTGGTAGACAGCAGACTGCCTTTCTTTGACTTACATGGTTGAATATTTATGTAAGACTGCTCAGTCAGCAGTTCTATATCACAGAAAAGATTGTATTTGTCAAGATTATTTTTCTCCCTGCCCCTTCACTTTTATGAAATTATAATGCAGCCTTGGAAGTGCCATTCCTTGTCTTGGAACTGCCATTCCTTGAACCAGAGACTCAGCTGGAGTGAAGCCAGGTAATTTAGCAGGATGGGGTTTAAGGCAGTTTTTCTCAGTTAGAAGACCTAACCTGTTAATAAATATAATATAGTTATACCTTTTATTTAACAAGCTGCATCATATAGCAGTAACACTGTCAAACCAAAGCTTCACTCAAAATGGCTATGAAGATAAAGGGCTTGGAGAGATGAAATAGAACTGTTGGTGAATAATTTCAGGGCAGCCATGACACAGTTGGGGTTCATTTGCCAATTTTTATTGGCCATATTGTAAATGCAACCTAACAGTCATTTTCTGCATGTGTTTGGCTTTCAGATGGGTATATTATTGCTCTCTTGGCAAGGAAAAAAATTGTATCTTTATATTTGCAATTTTGTGATCTGCCATTTTCCATTGAATGAATTACTGCTAGCAGTTGAGCTGTGCAGCTTTTTTACAAAGCATGCATTCCAGCAATTCCCCAGTTTTTCTACGTATGAAAATTTGGGTATGGTTATGTGTTGAATACCAATGTGGAGGCAGGTGCTTTGGCAGTCAAAGAAGAAATGGAAGGCCTTTGAAGTAACGTCTGACATACACTCAGTAGACAAAACTACCTTCTAGGGCCAGGAACCAGATAACCGTGTGCATACTGAAATAATTCTGTAGCAATGTTCTCTTTCCCTATATTCATTCAAAGGCTGCTCCACAGAATCCCTGAACTTTCAGAACCAGTTTTTAACATGGAAGCTGCAGGGCACTGTGCAACACAGAGGATACTATAGCCCTCTTGGGGCAGAAGACATTACTGCATAGTCCCCTTGGTCTCCAACTTATTTTTAGATCAGGGTGAGAGTCTTGAAGCCCTCCATAGGTGAAGAATGATAGCAGTTACAGTCCAATAATATCCGGAAAGCCACATGATTTGTACCCTTATTATAGGCAAAAATGGATATCACTCTTATTTTTGTTTTTCTGATTTTTTTCTTTTTATTTTTTAACCTCTCTGTTTTTAAAGGGGCTTAATTCTATGGATTGTTTAATAGTATTTTAACATTAACTTTTTGCATAACTTTTGTACATCCTCAAATTACCTTGAGTTCCATTACTGGAAAAAAGCAGGATATAAAAGAACTATAACTAAAAACTAATAGCAGCAGCAGCAGCAGCAACAACAACAACAACATTATTAATGGGACTTTAAAGTTCTTTTTTGCAATATGAATCAAGCGACAGCTAGAGTTGGGATTTTATATTTCTCCAGGTTTTGCTGAAATGTGGTTTATTATTGTTTCATTTAAACTGACAAATTGTGGTTAATGGTAACTGTAGTTTAAGTGTGGCAAAATGTAGCTGTTGTTACATATAGGGATATCAGGAATACTCATAGAAACTCATATCCTCAGGACAATCCACTATACTACAAGATTTGTTTTTTGGGGAGTGGCAATTTGGACCATTTTGTGAAAAATTCCTTTGTATTTAGTGCATTTTTTTTTTGCACAAAATCACCTTATGCAAATACATTATTTTGTGCGGAAGATTTTTTTTTTTTTGCAAAAAAAGTCTTAGTGTGAAAAAATTGTTGTAAAATGTGCAAAAATCCCCATCCCTTTTGTAAACTCAATGGGATGGGAAATGATATGTTTGAAAACACTGCATGCTATCTTGTGAGATAACAGCTGTAGGATTAAAACATGTATTCTCACCTTCATTGTCATTAATCCAACATAAGAATATTGTCATTAATCCAATATAAGGATCTTATGTCCTCTCATAAGAATTTTTATCCACCAATCCTAGTTGCTCTTTATTATTCTTTTCCTTGATTTGAATCTTTCTTCTTCAACAAGGGTGTCAAAATGTGGATGCAGCTTTGAAACCTGAATATACCTAAAACACCTCTTAATGAGGAAAGTGGAGAGAATAGGTTCTTCTCAGAGGAATGTCCACCTTTCCACTCTTGAATTATTGCTTAATTATATAAAATATGCCCCCCCAATTTACTTTAAGTCCTTTTATCATGTTTTTTTAAATATAGTAGACCAACTTTCAAATATATTTTTCTTTTCTTTATTTTTTTACAGAAGCTTTGATGTAGGACTGCATAGGTTTCTCATCAGGTAAGTCAATGTTTGCTATTTGCCATTGGATTATGTTTTATATGAAAGACATCCTGGTATAACTGGCAAATTTTTCTATATATTCATGTAATGAAAATAACTTGTACGCTGCCTTATTGTAGAGGGACATGCAGATAAAATCAGTTAAAAAGTTTAAAACAATCTAAATTGAAAACAAAAAAAATTAAATAGACTAAATGTATGTTAAACTGTTTAACAGATTAAAATAGGCATTAGAAGTTTAAAGAGTTTAAAACCCTGTACATTTTGGGATAAACCAGTAAGGACCCAAAGGCTAATGAAGGGAGCATTGGTAGCAATTGGACCTCCAAGGAGAAAGCATTCCACAAAAGGCCATTTCCCATGTCCTCTCACCCCCATATTGCTTCCACTAATGGGAAAGACAGCAGGTCTCAGTCCTTGAGGAATTGGCTAAAGCAACAGGGACAACTTCAAGTGTTATGATTCTAAGCCAAATCTTGAACTTTTTTTCTTTATTTTTTTATTGGTTTTGTTTCTTAATGACAATATTTTAATCTCAAACATAAACTGCAATACAAATTACATACATCAATGTCCACTTATATATATTGTTATCTAAAACATATTTTTCCCAATTACAATCGTTATCCTGAATTGCTATTACCCTTATCACAATAAATTATTTAATAACAGAAATTGTACCTATCTGTGGGTGTCTACTTCTAATCTGTTTTAACCTTGATAACCATAGCTAATAGTCTTTATATTAATCTATATACTTTTCATATCTTCTTTCACATAAATCATTATATTTCTTATAGTTTCACCTCTAGTTCAAAATTCTATCATATCTGATCATCTGGTCTTACACCACAATCTTTGTTTCAATTATATTATTTCCTCATTTATATTACATTTCTTATACCAGAATTTCTCTATTGGTTTCCAATCTCTTATTCTGTTTTCTTTTGACTTATTGTTAATCATAGCTGTTAATATATCCATTTCTTTTATTTCCATTAACTTTAGCAATCACTCCTCTATATCTGGTATGTATTCTTCTTTCCAATGTTTTGCTAAGAGAATCCTGGCAGTTGTAGTCAGGTATAAGACTATTCTCCAATATTTATTTTCTATAGCCATACCCCCAAAAGATGTCATATTTAAAAGGTATAGCTCTGGTACAAATGAATACTTTATTCTTAACATTTCCTGTATTTTTTCATGTATTTTGGACCAGAATTTTTTAATTTTAGGGCATGACCACCACATATGGTAGTATGATCCTTTGTCTTGCTTGCATTTCCAACACAAATTATTGCTTAACCCGAAAATCCTAGCTATTTTTTGTGGGGTATAATACCATCTATTAGACACTTTTATATAGTTCTCCCTGAGATCTTGAGATGCCGTAAATTTATTTGATCTTTTCCAGGCTTTTCCCCATTCTTCCAGTGCTACTTCATGTCCAATTTCCTGGGACCATCTAATCATCTGAGTAGTAATAATTTCCTGTTCCAGCTCTCTGTTCAAGAATAATTCGTATAATTTGGAGATCTTCCCTTTATCTTTTCCCTATAATAACCTGTCCAATTCGTTTGTTTCTTTTTCAAATCCGAGTTCTTTTTCATCCTCTCTATATCTATGAGTCAATTGCATATATCTAAATCAGTTTGGCTTTTTTCAAATCTTGAACTTTTATCATACCATCTATACTGGTTTGTTGACCCAATGTTATGGAATTCTAACTATATAAATGTTGTGTGTGGGGTCTCCCACCCACAACAATTTAAAAACTGAGTATTGACTCCATATTCTGCCAGCTCTAGCTATGGAGGTGTGCGGCAGTGCCACTCACAAAAGGAGCCTCCACCCATTTTTTGTATAATCTCCACTTTTCCTTCACGAGGGCTCCCAACTTCTGAGAGAGCACTTTTTGGAGCTGATCTGGAGAGCACTGGATGGGAAAGTTAGCTTCTGTCTGCTAATATCTGTGGGGAGATAACTGGAGCCTGTCGTCTCTATCAAGAAACACATAGAGTGAATTTGCAGTAGAGTTTGAAAATAGGACCTTAATATAACCTACATCTTCCTCTACCAGACAGCAAATTAAATTTTAGGGCCTACAGTATGATCTTCACAGCAAGGTTTATTTATTTAAAGATTATTTGATTCCACGTACTAGAGAAAAGAGGATACCATTTCAGTAGCATAATGTGGAAAACTGATTTTCCTTCAGTGTGTGCATGTTTCCTTCAGCGTGAGTGTGTCTTGTCAGTTTTACTGACAGTGGATCAAAAATAAACTGTTGTAGTCAAAGGGCACCATAATGTACTAATTACTGGAAAAGATTCCTATGAAAGTGCCAGATAACAGATAAAGCAAACTGTTATTGTTGTTATCATTATTAAGAATAATGTATTTTTTCATCATTTCTTGAATGGAGGACAAGATATATTTTGGGAAATGTAGCTATCATATTTGTAACTTAGAAAACCTAAAAATACTAATATGTGGAAAAAGGAGACCATAGGCTTATAGCTTTCTGGTTCTGTTTAGCAGTTGCTGAAGTGCAGAGGTCATATTTCTGAAGTGTAGAGGGCATATATTTCTGCTAACAGGAAAAGAGATAGGTGATTTGCAATCTTGCTTCTCAGAACGTTATTAAGATCAGATATGCATGATAATGGGATCTGTGGAAATATTTTCATCAGAAAATAGAAATTGCCTCAGTCTCTCTGTATTTTGCAAAGCCAATTTGCAGTTGATCCAAGTCTGAAGTTATTTCACTGATTCATAAGCTCATAACCTTAAAACAAACAGCAACCACTAAAACTGGCTTTCTTGCATGCATGGGATTGTTTGCTCTTTGAATGCAAAACAGTGCCTTCTTGGTATTTAGTGTGCTAAAGATGAACAAAGTGTGGGGAAAAGAACCAGGAAATATTTGAGATAAGCATTCTCCCTATTTGGAAATTTGTACAAGGAAAATGGTCTTACTACACTTGGGCAGGGAGAAGCTACTATGGTGTCCCTGCTGCAGATTTTGTTAAATTCTGTTTTATAAATGTCATTTACTGGAAGTGGTAAGTGTGCTTCTTTATGGTGAATTCCAGGATTACTTGGTCTCTAATAAGTTCATTGAGTACTTGTCTCTCTGCTTGTCTCTCTGTCTATTTATCTTGTCTATCAAATTGTTTTACATTAATAAAGGTTTAATGCAAGATAATGCAATTGCCACCAGAGAGAAGTGCGAAGAACTCCATTGGGGATTCCTGCAGCTCTAAGGCTGTAACAGCAAGGATACCATCAGAGGCCATTATCTCATCTATGATCCCTTGTCAACAACAATACCCAGAAAGATATCTCAGTCTTTGGCCTCTCTTCCTTAAGAGACCTGCCATATAGTGTTTGCAAAAGTGCTCTCAAAATTCATAGAACAGAACTTTGGAAATTGTGAGCCTCCAGATGTGGTTAGACTACAACTGCTGTATTGGCATTTGGCAGAATGTCCAGCAATATCTGAACAGCCATCTTTTTTGGCTTCTCCTTCACACATCCCTTCCAAGTTGTTGCCCTGTTGATGGCACTACCAACTGACCTCCTCTTGGCCTTCCAAGAATTCTGTTGCCACTTAAATGAGATGATTTGAGGACCAGGGCAAGTATAATGGTTGTCTTTTTCAGAGGCTGATTGGAGTGCAGTAAAAGAGTAGAGCTGGGAATCAATACAGATGTTGACTTCTTTCGCCAGTTTCCCTGGTATTCTGAAGCTGTAGCTGTTCTTCCTCTGTTTATTGAAAATAGAATGAATTTGCTCAAATGCATCTGGCTGGTAAATTCTGAGTATACAGAGAGACAGGAGACTACAGTCATTCGGTTTTGAGAGAATTCAACAAGAGATGTAGTCCAATATATTTGTAAGGCACCAAGTTGGGGAGTATAACTAATGTACAATCCCCTTGGCTGGATACTTGTGATGTTAAATGACCCAAATCAAGTTATGGAGAGAAAGAGTCCCACCTGTTGTTGTTGTTGATGATGCTGCTGTGCTCCTTCAAGTTGTTTCTGATTTATGTTGACCCTAAGGCAACCCTATCATGGGACTTTCTGAGTATGAGAGTATGTGACTTGCCAAAGATCAGCCAGTGGGTTTCCATCACCAAGCAGGGATTTGAACCCAAGTTCCCAGAATCATAGTCAATGCTCAAACTGTTACATCACACTGGCTGTTAGTCCCACTTAGAGTACATTAATTTAATCAATGGGAACTTATTAAATCAACAGTTATAGAAGTTACATGGGTGCAATGAGTACTCTGGTTGGGACTAACAAATTAGACTTATTTACTAATTGATTCAATGACTTTATGGAATGAGAACTGACACTTGGATCCAGGCTACAGTATTTAATATGATTAATGATTTAATCATCTGGTTTCCAGTTCAGGTTTATAACCAGGTCCAGCTTCTGTTTAGTTTCAGTGGTGGTGTCAAATTGTGTTTTACCAAATTGTTCATGCGGACCAACAGTTACTTACAATTATTTGTATTATGTTTTTATGTTTACTACAGGTTGAGTCTCCATTATCCAGAAGTCAATAATCCAAAATGTTTTCATGGGTGTCTGATATAGTGACACCTAGGCTTTCTGATGGTTCACTATACACAAACTTTATTTCATACATAAAATTATTTTTAAGATATATTGTATAAAATTGTGTTCATGCTATGTGTGTG
The DNA here is from genome assembly GCA_034509955.1 of Urosaurus nigricauda. Classification (NCBI taxonomy): domain Eukaryota; kingdom Metazoa; phylum Chordata; class Lepidosauria; order Squamata; family Phrynosomatidae; genus Urosaurus; species Urosaurus nigricauda. The sequence goes on along the minus strand of JAOEGL010000001.1, from coordinate 348,293,222 downwards.
ATGTGTATATGAAATATAAATTAATGTTGTGGTTAGTCCTATCTCCAAGATATCCAAAACACTTCTGGTACCAAACCTTTTGGATAAGGGAGACTCAACCTGGTTTTAACGAGCTTGTTAAAAGGAGATTGTCTTTTTCTACCTCTCTTCTTTTCATTGTTAGGACAATTTGTCTTCTTTTAATAAGATAAAAAAGAGAAGAATAGCACAAAAGATAATTTTGACTAGGCATCATCCTTTTTGTTCACCAAGAATATAGCATCTGTACCTAAACGTAGGATTTGGCCTGGAAACAGAGATTCTATGCAGAGGTTCAGTGCTTCCCCACCCCTGTCATGAAAGCTGAAAGGCATAAAAGAGAGTGTGTGCCAACCTAGTTACCCTTTGTTGTCATTCTTTGTGTTTGGAATTGGCACTCTCACTGACTCCTGCCTATCTCAGTGCTACCCAAAAACTAACAGAATTTGGATAATGAACCATCTGTTAGGTTGCTAAGTGCTCTGGATCTGGAATTGGCAAGAGTGGTGGGGAGGGAGCTGCTGGTTAGTCAGCTCTGTCTACTGCCTTCTCATCAGGAAAAAAAATATCACTATGAAGAGTTCAGTACAGTGAAAAGCTAGTTTTATCTCCATGTTAGATTTTTCTAAAGATGCTGTGCATTTTACATCCTCTCCTACACAATATAAAAGGAATCATGAACTTGCAGTTTATCTATACATTCTACTGTAGTCCATGCACATTCTGAGTAATTATGGGAAACGGTTTTTTTCCCCCCAATTTCTTCATCCTGGTTAAATCAGGCAGTCTGCCAAATCATGATTTGAATGATAGGTACAGGATGGAGACTTCACTGCTCCATCCTCCTCTTGCCATTTTGCCTTCATGATCACTTCCTCTTATTTTGAAATCCAGGTTGGAGGTCTTTCTCAAACCATAGTTCATTGGTTCAGAAAGAACACCAAATAATGACTTGAATGAAATAATTTTTTTATTAAGTCGTGTGGGTATAGCAGCATTGAAGATTGTGGCCTTTTCACTGTTTCCAAACCATGGCTTGCATTATTGTTTGAAATTCAAATTCTGACATGCTTCATACATCATTGAGTTGACCTGTCTAATGCTTCATACATCATTGAATTGACCTGTCTAAATAAGGCTTCAAGGACTTTGGGGTTCTCATGTATTCAGCTTTCCAATTTCCTGTGCACACTTGAACATGACTTTTCTTTTTCATTCATCAGAATTGTTAAATTGCATTAACCTCAGGTAAGAAATTAAGTTTTAACCCTGATTTTATGTCCTGGCCTAATATAAGGAAGCACCAAGCACAGTTTGCATCAGACCAAGAAAGGAGGAAGGAAATTTCCATGGATGAGGGAAAGATGAAATCTGAGGCCCAAGGCTCCTTGACTGCTTATTTATATATTACTAAACTACAGCTTGTCACAATGTCTAAAACATCGTGCTGTGTTCATTAGCACAAGCAAAGATTTGCCTAGTGAAAGCTTTAGAAATACCCTGCATTGTAGCCAGTCTAATGCAAAATAAGTGAGGGAGACCTAATCAGTTCCTGAATGATGCTGATCTTTCTGAAAAGAAAAAAAAAAAGAAAAGAAAAGATTGCTATACAAATGGAATTAATATATACATGAAATTAAGAAATACATGCGTTATCAAGTAATAGTGCCACTCTATTCTGCTTTGGTCAGGTCTCACCTGGAATATTGCATCCAGTTCTGAACAACACAATTTAAAAAGGATATTGTCAAGCTGGAGTATGTCCAGATGAGGGCAACCAGCATGGTTGAAAGGTTTTGAAACCATCTCTTATTAGGAGCAACTCAGGGATGTTTAGCTTGGAGAAGAGAAGATTAAGAAGTGATATGATAGCCTTGTTTAAATATTTGAAGGGGTCATACTGAGGATGGAGCAAGCTTGGGTTTTGCTGCTCCAGAGACTAGAACATGGAGGAATGGATACAAACTAGAGGGAAAAAGATTCCACCTCATCTTTAGGAAGAATTTTCAGACAGTTAGAGCTGTTTGACAGTGGAACACTGAATATGGTGGAGTCTCCTTTGGAAGTTTTTAAACAGAGGCTGGATGGCCATCTGTTGGGCTAGCCTTGACTGAGTATTCCAGCATGGTAGAGAGTTGGACTGGATGGTCCTTGAGGTCTCTTCCAACTCTATGATTTTATGAAACTGTGGTCATTTTTTAAATTAGCAATTATATTCTCTTTTTCTTTCAACGAGCTCAGTGTCTTTCCTCCAGTGGACTCAAAACAGCATCCATGGCTATCTTTCCTTCCCACCCCCGCTTTTCATTGCTTAGTGGTTACTTAAACCAGGCTCTGTCAAACCCCAGTTCAGCACTCTAGCTACTACATCATCCTGGCTTTCGTTACCTATACATTTTGGTCATTCTTTTCCTACATCTATGGATTAGCCTATATAGGTTGAACTCTTCTGTTTTGGAGTAACACAATTCACAGGATCATCTAATACCATCCCAGCTTTATAGAACTTGGACAGAAAGAAGTCTGGTCCTTTCTTTCCTATACATTTTTAAAAATATAATTGTATTGCAACTATCCTAAATTGAGAGTTACATATTTCTTGTAGGAATGTAGGTTTAAATACAGTGGTCCCCCGGTTTACGAAATTAATTCGTTCCAGCACCCCTTTCTTAAACCGAAAAGTTCGTAAACCGGGGCCCCTTAAACCAGCCCCCGCACCATTTGAATTTCCCGCCGCTTTCTTTTCTTAAACCGGGTTTTTTTCCGTAAACCGGGGCCGTTTTTCCAGCCCCGGCTCTTTCGTAGACCAGGGTTTTTGTAGGCCGGGGTATTCGTAAACCGGGGGACCACTGTACAAATAATCTGTGCTATCTAGAAAACAAGAAAGGATATGATAAGTGTCCTTTCATTGCCAGTTTCCCTTTATAGCCTCCAGAGAATTAAATCTAAATCACAATCTTAGAAAAGCTAAGTGCAATCTGTTTGCTATAGACCAAATTAGCTGGTGAGCATGTTGCAAAAATAAACGTAAGGTTCTTGTTTCAACACAAACTCATCTTTATGCAAATTTTATGTAAATATGACATTTTAACTTTTGAAAATTGCTGGAGTGGCAAAGTCAAGATGAAGAAAGGTGCACTTAATGTCATGCTTGTATATCTCTATGGATTGAAAGTTAAAACAAACCTACTGGAGGTATAGCAGATAATTTCTTAAACTACTGTTATCAGTAAAAGAAGGCTTACAATTTGCTGATCCTGATAGGTTTCTGGTGAATTTTTTTAAATAATAGTGTCTGGCATCTATAGATTTGTGTTTTGTACTTCTATGCACCTCTTAGCTATTTTGGCATTAATTTAATTGTTAATTCCAACTAAAGTAGACCAATTAAACCACTGAGTTTACATAAATGTTAATTTCTCAATACCAAAATTCTTATTCTATACTAAGGGTAAGGATTGTGTGTTCCTCCAAATAAGAGTCCCAGCAGTCCTAGCCAACGTAACCAATGTTGAGGACTGAAGGGGAACTGCAACCTCCCTGCCACTTGTGCTCTATATGGATGGCTTCTAAATTTGTGATTAAATGATTCTCTTGCATATATTTCTTTGAGATATGATGACTCTGAATCCTATCAGGGGTGTGTATGTGTGTATATATATGTATGTGTGTGTGTTTGTGTGTGTGTATATATGAACAGTAATCTCTCTCACACACACACACACAGCACAGACATGCACACAGTTTAAAACAATAAAAATATTGTCTTATTAAAAAGTAGGGGAAAGACATGCTTTTTAAACCCCATCTGAGCACTCACAGTAGAAATCATCCAGGGTGGCACCACTTTAACAGCCATGGCTCAATGCTATGGAATTCTGGGAACTGTAGTTTTGTGAGACATTTAGCCTTCTCCATCAGAAAGCTCTGGTGCCACAATAAACTACAATTCCCAGGATTCACTAGCACTGAGTTAGAGCAGTTAAAGCAGTCTCAAAATGGATTATTTCTGCAGTGAGTTTTGGATCTTACTTAAAAAGCCAGTTTCGGATTAATAAGAAAATGGCATAATTTTTTTTTAAAAGTCCTGTTAAGAATACCTTAAACTATCCTTTAAAATACTATATTTAATTTCTAAAAGTAAATGAAAATGTTACTTATTATACCAGTGTAGTAACTTTATTCCCACAAGTTCCCTTACTTTTGAGATGTAACCTGATTTCCGGCATGGGGCCCCCAAAGTAACTTGCTACATGTAATTGTTATTTGTAACTTGTAAGTTCCAGGGTTTGCAAAGATCTAGTTATTCCAGAGGGATTGGGACTTTCTTCCTACTCTCTGTTCTATGGCACCAACATCTGGCTCCAGAGGGCCTCCAAGCTCCCGAGAGCAGGTTACAGACTATGAGGGGGGCTTGTGGCAGATGCAGTAGGAGCCACTGCTCTGAAAGCACCATGAGATTCTGATCACTGCCTCCTAAGTAACATAAAGAATGTTTTTCCCCACAACATATTGGCTGGAATCCTATTGGGAAGTAACAAATGCATAAGTAATGCAGTTACTGTGCTATGCAGTAACTGATCCCCCCCAGTCCTCACTTACAGGTCAGCAGCCTCTGTGATCAATGGGGTCTGTTCCCCTGGTGATCAGGAAGCAACTAACTGACAATCATCTCCTCTCCTATTAACTGTCTCTGGTGCAACAGACAGAAGCAGGGTCCCAGTTGCAATTCCCCCTTGCACTGCAGATTCCTTGCTTGAGGGGAGTGGGTGGGTGGGTCTATCAACCAGGAGCTTCCCAAATGACAAGGAAACAGGCCACACCGATTGCTATCTGGTAAGTGGGACTTGGGGGACTTTCATGGTCCCTATGTATGCCTTAAACTAGGGGCTATGTAGGGATTGTGAATATAAAACAATCATGAGTGCAAAGTCTAAAGCTTTCATGGCCGGCATCCATAGTTTTTGTGTGTGTTTTTTTCAGGCTATGTGGCCATGTCCTAGAAGAGTTTATTCCTGATGTTTCACCAGCATCTGTGGCTGGCATCTTCAGAGAATGCTGGCCTGGAAAAGAGTGGGTATATGTGTGTGTGTGTGTATCCATACACACACACACACTCACACATACATACTGTGTGAGTAGGGAGGAGTGATTTCCATGTTAATCTGTGTATTGTTCTGTGTTGATGGCAGGGCCTCAGGGTGGGAGAAAATGCAAAGAGGATTAGCATCTCCTTAATTAGTGGCCATTGTCTGCTGGGAAAGCCCCTGACCCTGGGTGGTTTCTCATTTGCATTTGCTGAATCCTGATTTTGCGGTTTTGCAGGACTGATAGCCAAACTTTGTTCACTTTAAGGGTTTCTTCTTTTCTGTTGAAGTTGTCCAAGTGTTTGTGGATTTCAATGGCTTCCCTGTGCATTCTGATCTGATAGTTGTTGGCATGGTCAAGAATGTCATTGTTTTCAAACAACATTTCCTGATGTTTTGCCAGAGTTTCAGTGTTTTCAAGCAGCATTTTATGCCCAAGATGGTTTATAATGTGTTCTGCTACTGCTGATTTTTTCAGCTGAAGTCAGACTGGGTCAGCCAGAAAAATCAGCAGTAGCAGAACATATGATAAACCATCCTGCACATAAAACGTTGTATGAAAACAATGAAATTCTGGCAAAAGATCAGGCACAAACTCTTCTAGAACATGGCCACATAGTCCAAAAAAACCCACAAAAAAACCTAATCATGAGTGCTTTTCTAAGTTACTCTAGGCTACACATTTGCAACTGCCCAACAGGATTTGAGCCAATTTTTTTAAAGACTGCAAAATGATGGTGTGAAAGTAATGATAAAAGAAAATAATACTATTGAAATGTGTTTAATTCACATCATCTGTCAGGTTAGCAAACTTTAATTGCAAAATCAATCTGTCAAGCATGGAATCTAAAATGATAAAAGTTACCCATATTTCATACTAGTGAAGTTATAGAGTTATTTACTTGAGTGTTGTCTGGCCCCTGTTATGCATGTAGTTAAAGTGGCTGCCATCTAAAAGCTGTATCAGTTCCCAAATAAATTATTTTCAATTGCTTGTCTGTATAGTCCCTTTTGTCGCTCTCATTTTGTTGCATACTCTTTGTCTCTTACTTGGCAGACTAGAGGACAGCTTAGGCTTCCAAATGATTAGGATTCAATTGGCATAGAACTCATTACTATGCTGTCAAACCAGGCAATTGGTTTCACAATTATTTCATAAGCATAGACTTGTACATTTTCAGCAGGCTTTAAAAAGCAGCTTGTCAGACTTGCACCATCATCTGTTGTTGAGCATTGGACATGGACATGAGTAGAAAGAAAATGTGTGGAGAGGGAGAAAAGGACATCTCATCAGTTGTGGTAAACAGGCACTACTTATATTGTGCATTATCCTGACAGCAATCTCTGATTGCAGTGTGAGATCAGGAATGTCCAATGTAGATGCTACAACACTCATGATAAAATTGATAGATTTGTGTGTGATTTATTCCTCATCACCTATTAGTTATAAAGTGCAGCAAGATTTTTCTTTCTCCAGTGCACACCACTTTTCATGTTTTATGTATGTTCCTTGTTTTGTAATTCCATGCTGTATTATATACTGTGTTGCTCTGAGAAGCCAACAATCTCCCAATGTTGCCCGGATGTTGCTGGGGTGGAGGTACTGGGATCTTCTACAGGGAAACAAACTAAATTACTGAATTCACTATTACCAGAGAAGCTGTGGAATTTCTTGCTGTGAAATGTAATGATGGTTTCCTACCTGAATGTCTTCAGAAGGGGACGTGACAAATTCATGAAGTTATCAGTGGCTACCAGTTATGAGGAATATTCCTGCTGGGAGCAGAGGCAGTGTGGCATACTAGTTTAAGCATTGGACTATGACTCTGGAAACTATGGTTTCAGTCCCCACTCAGCCATTGAAAAACACTGCATGACTGTGGGCAAGTCACACACTCTCAGCCTTGGAGAACCCCATGATAGGGTTGCTTAAAATCCCCATAAGTCAAAAATTAGCCTTGTTTAAATATTTGAAGGATGGAGCAAGCTTGTTTTCTGCTGCTCCAGAGAACAGGACCTGGAACAATGGTTGCAAGCTACAGGAAAAGAGATTCCACCTCAACATTAGGAGGAATTTCCTGACAGTAAGAGCTGTTTGACATGGAATACACTCCCCTGGAGTGTAGTGGAGTCTTCTTCCTTGGAGGTCTTTAAGCAGAGGCTGGATAGCCATCTGTTGGGGCACATTGATTGTGAGATCCTGCATAGCAGGGGTTGGACTGGATGGCCCTTGTGATATTTTCTAGCTCTATGATTTTATAATTTATTAGTTGTGAAGGCACACAAGAACAAACAACAAAGCAGAGATTAGTATGTTTCTGTATATCTGTTGGTGAGGGACATGAGTGGGAGGTTAACATGATACCCCCATCTTACTGGTGGGTTTGTCACAGGTCACTGCTTGGCCACTGTGTGAACAGAATGCTGGACTGGATAGACTTTTGGTCTTTGTATTCCTGTGGTCTAAGAGTGTTTCCTGCAAAATGTATCACCATAGGACTCATTGTGTGTCACTGTTTTATAGTGGTTAGAGTGATCGACTGGACCTGGGGGCACAGGTTCAAATCATCACTTGGCAATGAAGCTCACTGCAGTCACTTTTTCTCAGCCTTACCCTCCCCACTGGATGGTTGTGAGGATAAAAGTGAAATACCACTTTCAGCTTGGAGAAAAGGCAGAATGTAAAGGTTAACTCTAGAGGAAACTGATATGGCAATGTGACCTCAATATTCCTGATGTTATTAGCCCTTATTGTTCTGTGTCTTCAAGTCATTTTTGAATTACGACACCGTAAGGCAAACCTATCACAGGCTTTGCCATTGTCTTCCTCTGAGGTTGAGAGTTGCCCAAGGCCATCTATTGGGTTTCCATGAGCTAGTGGGAATTCAAACTCTGGTCTCCCAGAGTCCTAGTTCAACATTCAAACCACTATATCTGCTGGCTGGTGACACAATGGACAGACCCAATGAAGTTCCCCTTTAGCATCATGGAACTTATTCCTCTTCACAAAAAGAAGAAAAGAAAAGAAAAGAAAAAAACAAAGAAAGAGAGAGAGAAAGAGAGAAAGAAAGAAAGAAAGAAAGGTCTTGGAACAGGAGGACTTTATTAGCACTTTTAGAGGATGAAATTAACTTATGAAATGTACCCAGATCATTACATGAAGCTGATGCAGAGCCTTGAAGAGTTGTGTAACCGGAAGGCAAACATATTTTTTCTGTATCTGTTTTTCTCTCCAAGCCTAAGAGACCAGGTTCTTGTAACTTCTTCTCTCAATGATGCTGAAGATTTCTGAAAGGTCAATAAGATACAATTAAGCCCTTTAATTACCAGACAAATATTATCAACTGTTGACATAAATGTAGCACAGAGCATGAAAATGTCATATTTTCGTAGCTCTGGTGCAGAGTCATCTGTGTATCTAGACTGTATGCAACTCCTCTGTGCTCACATGTATATTATTATGCAGGTATTCCAATAGTTTCTGTATTTACTACAGCTCTTCTTCAGAAAGGGAAAGCTGTTAGCTAGTGCCCAGATACTGCCATGAATCAAATACAAGGGATAGAGCTGCCCTGGACAGCATAAATTCTGAAAGTCATGGGTAAGGAGACTGCCATATTGTCATCATGCAGCATGTATAAGATAACTTAAACTGTACAACAGCATTGCCTCCACTAGAGGGAAACATTGCATTAATATTTTATAGGAGTACTTAATTGTATGCCTTACATATGGTATGCCCAAAGAAGACTTTTAGCTACACTGACACAACAGAAGAAAGCCTGTATTTAAGTGAAAGTATTGCTCTCTTCATCACTTCTTTTTTTTTTTGGCAGTTTATTCTTACATACATGGAAGTTAGCTGTGATTTACCTCAGTTGATTCCGTGAGCCCAAAGGACACAATCTGTTATATGCAAGAACAGCAGAAGTGTATTGTAACAACACCATTCTCTACATAACCTTGTCTTTATGTAGCAATTATAGGTAATGATGAAGAGTCCTAAGCCCTGTCATTGGGCATAGTAAAAATGCCTCAGGTGGCATTTGCTGAGTGGAACAGGTGAAGCCAGCATGGTGTAGTGGTTTGAGTATTGGACTACAACTCTGAAGATCAGGGTTCGATTACCACTCAGCCATGGAAATCTACTGGATAACCTTGGTGAGTTTCACTCTCTCAGCCCCAGAAAACTCTGTGATAGGTTCACCTTAGGGTCACCATAAGTTGGGAAAAATTTGAAGGCACACAACAACATGAAGGGAGTAGCAGGAGCAAACACTTGGCTGTTCCCCACTGTGGAAGGAGAGACTTGAACATTGCAGCTAGCCTCAATGCATCCCTTAAACAGACACACTCCCCAAAGAGGTTTTAAAAATCCACACACTTACCACTTAAAATGGCTGCCAAAAAGTTGCTCTTCCTTCTTCACTCTCTCACTCCAACTGTCTCTAGCTATACAGAACTGCTCAGAGAGCCAGCTGCAGAGAGTTGGAGTGAGAGAGAGAAGAAGGAAGAGCAACTTTTTGGCAGCCATTTTAAGTGGTAAGTGTGTGGATTTTTAAAACCTCTTTGGGGAGTGTGTCTGTTGCAGAGGAGGAGGAGGAGCTTCTGTGAGTCACATCTGTGAGTCACAAGTGGGAGGAGCTAGGAGACTAGCTATACAGAACTGCTCAGAGAGCCAGCTGCAGAGAGTTGGAGTGAGAGAGAGAAGAAGGAAGAGCAACTTTTTGGCAGCCATTTTAAGTGGTAAGTGTGTGGATTTTTAAAACCTCTTTGGGGAGTGTGTCTGTTGCAGAGGAGGAGGAGGAGCTTCTGTGAGTCACATCTGTGAGTCACAAGTGGGAGGAGCTAGGAGACTAGCTATACAGAACTGCTCAGAGAGCCGCGCGCCTAAAGGCGCGCGAATTCCCCCCCCCCCAAACACGGTAAAAGCACAACATTAGGAGCAGAGGAGCTGTAAACTTTGTTTTAGAGGTTCTCCTTTAGATCTTCCCCTTTTTAAAAGTGCTTTTGAGGGGTTCCGCTCCACCTCAGAGGAAGTGAATACAAGTTAGAAACCAGGGCATCTGTATAAAGTAACATTCCCAGTAGGTTGAAATCACTGATAGAGATTGGTGAAATAGGACAGGACATCAGGGGCTTTGACATTAGTTTTTACCGGGGAATATTCTTCGAGGAGGAAGCCCACAGTCTTCTTTTAGTGATTCCTTAATAGTTCTCGGTATGGGCACCGAGGGAGCGGCTGCAGTCACTTGCAACACTTGTGGGATGTTTGTCTTCTTGCCTACAGATGTGGCGAACTTCACATGCCCCAAGTGCAAGTTGGTAGCTCTCTTGGAGGAGAAAGTACAGCAGCTGGAATCCAGGGTAGCGACACTTCAGCATGTCAGGGAGCAAGAGGTTTTCCTGGACACAACGGAAGGAACGATCTTGGAAGGGGACCACACAGAGAAAGTCGCTGGGGGTGAGAAGGTCACTTCATGTACGCAGGAGGCAGACAAGTGGAGGAATGTCACACAGAGAAGCAGAGAAATCAGGGATAGCTGTAGGAGCTTGCAGCTACAGAATCATTTCGAAGCCCTTTCACTTATCAAGGAGGATCAGGAAGAGCAGCACGGACAGACTTCAGGGACACAGCAGGGGAGCCTGGGAGTTCCATCGCAGGGAAGAGTTGCTGCTAAGCCTCAGAGGAGGCGCGTGGTTGTGGTGGGGGACTCCTTGCTGAGGGGTACAGAAGCAGTGATTTGTGGGCCCGACAAGATGTCTCGTGAGGTGTGTTGTCTCCCTGGGGCAAAGATCCGTGATGTTACGGAGAGGCTGACAAGACTGGTCAAATCTACTGACAAATACCCCTTCCTTTTGGTCCACGTGGGAACGAATGACACAGCAAGACACAGCCTTCAGAATATCAGAAGGGATTACGAGGCTCTGGGGAAGAAGCTGAAGGAAATGGACGCACAGATTGTCATCTCGTCTCTTCTACCAGTAGAAGGGCATGGTCCAGGAAGAGAGAGGAAAATAGCAGATATCAACAACTGGCTCCGCAGATGGTGTCGCCGAGAACAATTTGGATTCTTGGATCATGGGCTGCGGTTCCATGAGGAGGGACTTCTAGCAAGGGATGGGCTACATCTCACGCCAGTTGGAAGAAACGTTTTTGCCAACAGTCTGAAGAATCTGATCAGGAGGGCTTTAAACTAAGTGATTTGGGGAAGGGAGACAGCAGTCTGGAAGGCAAAACGGCTAGAAAAAATAGTCAAACTGACATAGAGGGAAGAAGACAAACAGTGCAAGGACTCAACAAAAGGAGCCAAAAAAACATGCACAGGCATCAAGTAAAGGGGACACATGGTCTTAGATGTCTCTACACTAATGCACAGAGCATGGGAAATAAGCAAGATGAACTTGCACTCCTAGCACAAGGGAAATATGATATAATAGGCATCACTGAAACCTGGTGGGATGAGTCTCACGATTGGAATATAGAAATAGAGGGGTATAACCTTTTTAAGAGGAACAGGACAAACAAGAAAGGAGGAGGAATAGCATTATATGTCAAGGATATTTACACCAGTGAAGAGATCCAGGACATCAATACTGGAAGCCAGGTGGAGAGCATCTGGATAAAAATTAAAGGAGAGGGAAACAACAGGGATGTTACTGTGGGAGTCTACTACAGACCCCCAAGTCAGACAGAGGAAATGGATGATGCCTTTCTAGAACAGATGACCACACAATCAGGAAGGAGAGATGTAGTAGTGATGGGGGACTTCAACTACCCGGATATTTGCTGGAAGTCAAACTCAGCGCCATCCTCAAGATCTAGAAAATTCCTCACTTGCCTTGAAGACAATTTCATTGTCCAAAAGGTGGAAGAGGCAACAAGGGGATCAGCTATTTTGGATCTGATCTTAACCAACAGGGAAGACCTAGTTGATGGGGTGCAAGTGGTGGGATCCTTAGGTGGGAGTGACCATGTCCTCCTGGAGTTTGTTATACAGTGGAAAGGTGAAGCTAAGCATAGTCAGACACGCATTCTAGACTTTAGGAAAGCTGATTTCAATAAACTTAGAGAAATACTGGGGGTGATCCCATGGTCAAGAATACTAAAAGAGAAGGGAGTTCAAGATGGATGGGAGTTCCTCAAAAGGGAGATACTAAAGGGACAATTTCAGACAGTTCCAATGAGGAAGAAAAATGGGAGATGTCTCAAGAAACCAGTATGGATGACTAAGGAACTTTCAACTGAGCTAAGTTTTAAATGGAACATGTATAAAAAATGGAAAAATGGGGAAATCACCAAAGAGGAATTCAAACAAATAGCCAGCGCATGTAGGGATAAAGTGAGAAAAGCTAAAGCGCAAAATGAACTCAGGCTTGCTAGAGACGTTAAGAACAATAAAAAGGGCTTTTTTGGGTATGTCCGCAGCAAAAGGAAGAAGAAGGAAACAGTTGGGCCACTGCGTGGAGAAGATGGCAAAATGCTCACAGGAGACAGAGAAAAGGCAGAATTGCTCAACACCTTCTTTGCTTCAGTCTTCTCAGGAAAGGCAAAGGGTGCCCAACCTAAGGATGATGGGGCAGAGGACAGAATAGGGGAATTTCAGCACAGAATAAGTAAAGAAACAGTACAGGAATACCTGGTTAATCTAAATGAATATAAGTCTCCAGGACCAGATGAACTACATCCTAGGGTATTAAAAGAACTGGCAAATGTAATATCGGAACCAATGGCAATCATCTTTGAGAACTCCTGGAGAACAGGAGAAGTCCCTGCAGACTGGAGGAGGGCAAATGTTGTCCCAATCTTCAAAAAGGGGAAAAAAGAGGATCCCAACAATTATCGTCCGGTTAGTCTGACATCAATACCAGGAAAGATTCTAGAGCAGATCATTAAGCAGAGAGTCTGTGAATATCTGGAAGATAATTCCATAATCACAAAAAGCCAACATGGGTTTCAGAGAAACAAGTCATGCCAGACAAATCTGATCTCTTTTTTTGATAAAATTACCAGCTTGGTAGATGAAGGGAATGCTGTGGATATAGTATATCTTGACTTCAGTAAGGCCTTTGACAAGGTTCCCCATGACATCCTTGCAAACAAGCTTGTAAAATGTGGACTAGACAAGGTAACCGTTACATGGATTTGTAACTGGTTGACTGACCGAACCCAAAGGGTGCTCAACAATGGTTCCTTTTCATCCTGGAAAGAAGTGACAAGTGGGGTGCCACAGGGTTCTGTCCTGGGCCCAGTGCTATTCAACATCTTTATTAATGACTTGGATGACAGTATTGAGAGCCTAGTTATCAAATTTGCAGATGACACCAAATTGGGAGGAGTAGCTAATACCCCAAAGGACAGGATCAAAATTCAAAATGACCTGAATAGACTAGAAAGCTGGGCCAAAGCTAACAAAATGAAATTTAACACAGAGAAATGTAAGGTCCTACACGTAGGGCGGAAAAATGAAATGCACAAATATAGGATGGGGGACACCTGGCTGAATGAGACAACATGTGAAAGGGATCTAGGAGTCCAAGTAGACCACAAGTTGAACATGAGTCAACAGTGTGATGCAGCAGCTAAAAAGGCCAATGCAATTTTAGGTTGCATCAATAGAAGTATAGTGTCTAGATCAAGGGAAGTAATAGTGCCACTCTATTCTGCATTGGTCAGGCCCCACCTGGAATACTGTGTCAAAAAGGATGTGGAGAAACTGGAGTGGGTCCAAAGGAGGGCGACTAAAATGGTGAAGGGTCTGGAGACCTTGCCCTATGAAGAACGCCTTAGGGAGCTGGGAATGTTTAGCCTGGAGAAGAGAAGGTTAAGAGGTGATATGATCGCCCTGTTTAAATACTTGAAGGGATGTCACATTGAGGAGGGAGCAAGCTTGTTTTCTGCTGCTCCAGAGAACAGAACTCGGAACAATGGATGCAAACTGCAGGAAAAAATATTCCACCTCAACATTAGGAGGAACTTCCTGACAGTAAGAGCTGTTCGACAGTGGAACACACTCCCTCGGAGGGTGGTGGAGTCTCCTTCCTTGGAGGTTTTTAAGCAGAGGCTGGATGGCCATCTGTCGGGTATGCTTTGATTGGGAGTTCCTGCATGGCAGGGGGTTGGAGTGGATGGCCTTTGTGGTCTCTTCCAACTCTAAATTTCTATGATTCTATGATTCTATGATTCTAAGAGCTTTGAAGGGATGTCATATTGAAGAGGGAGCAAGCTTGTTTTTTGCTGCTGCAGAGACTAGAACGCGGAACAATGGATGCAAGCTGCAGGAAAAGAGATTCCACCTCAACATTAGGAGGAACTTCCTGACAGTAAGGGCGGTTCGACGGTGGAACACACTCCCTCGGAGTGTAGTGGAGTCTCCGTCCTTGGAGGTCTTTAAGCAGAGGCTCGATGGCCATCTGTCGGGGATGCTTTGATTTGGACTTCCTGCATGGCAGGAAGTTGGACGGGGTTGGACTGGATGGCCCTTGTGGTCTCTTCCAACTCTATGATTCTATGATTCTTTGACCCTCCATTGTGGTGAACAATACTAGTACTGAAGGCAGATTTAGTTGGATATCTTTGGTTTTTACATCATTTTGTTGGAACTGAGCTCTGAGGTTTTTAGTCTAGAGAGTAAATTTTCTACACTCTGTTCAGTTACCAGTCTGATTGGCTTCAGTTAGTAGAATGTAGTAGGATACTATGTTCTCCTCGACTCAGGAAGCACTGTGTCTTGTTAATGGAAGTCAGTTACAGACCAATTACATAATCTTCCAAAGTTACATCATTGTAAGGTTCTTCTTTTGTATGGCCCAAAAAAAAAATAAAATAAAATAAAAAATTATATACAGTGGTCCCCCGGGTTACGAAGGTAATCCGTTCCGGATTACCTTTCGTAACCCGGAAGCTTTCGTTTCCTGGGGGACCGCTTTCGCGAACGGACCGCGCGGCCGATTTAAAGGAGCCGCGCAGGTTTTTTTATTCGTATCCCAGGGGATCTTTTGGATCCTGGGGGATATGTTAGCGGTCCTGCGGCTTTCGGATCCCAGGGTTTTCACAACCCGGGGGATTCGTAAGCCGGGGGACCACTGTATCTCATAGTTTTGACTTAACTTTTTGTTGCTAACTATATTCTCCCCTTTGATGTTCCATCCTTTCCTCTTCATTTGCTCCCACTAGACAGAAGGCTTAATTGCAATTCTAGCTGAACCTTTGCTTACCCTACCCATACATAGGAAGGCATGAAATGTCCAGTAACACCTTAGAGACCAACTGATGTGTTGTAACATCACCTTTTGTAGAATCCAGTTCACATCATGAGATGACTGGAGTGAGTGAGTGTGAATGAGTGAAATGTAGGGGAAATTCAAAACATTTTGATGCAGTGCTAAGTTTCGTCTTAAAAGGACAATGGTGGTAGACAGATTTTGTGTACAAACATAGAATGCATCCAAGCCATTGCATTCCCTATTACCATGTATGGATGTGAGACTGGACAATTAAGAAACAAGACAAGAAGAAAATTAATTCTTTTGCGAAGTGGTGCTGGAGAAGAGTGCTGAGGATTCTGTGGACACCCAAAAAGACAAACAAATGAGTCCTAGAACAAATCAAGCCAGAAATCTCCATGGAAGCTGACAAAACTGAGGCTGCTGTATTTGGACACATCACGAGGAGGCATGACTCATGGGGGGGGGAGCTAGGAAAAATGGAGGGAAGTAGAAATAGAGGAAGGACACATGCTACATACATGAACTCTATTAAAGAGGTCTCAGGTATGAGCAGAACAGTGTAGAGCGGGGAGTCGTGGAGGTGTCTTATCCACAGGATGCCATGGGTCAAGATTGACTCAGGGGTAGTTAACAACAATGACAACGACAAATAGAATTAATAGCTGGGAAAAGTCTAGGGCATTGGTGTGGATACAGAAACAGTGAAATATTGCCATGAAGCAGGCATGTGAAGCATCCTTTTGTTACTTGTGTAACTGTGATGAAAAATAGTCCTTTAATATATATATTATGCTAAGAAACCATTATCTCTGTTCAAATCAGTGTTAATTCCTGGATATATCCCAATTCAGTTGCTTCTTTTTCCAATCTTCCTTTATTTTTAAAAATTTTTTTTTAAAAAAATGCAGTCCCAAATTCATCATCATTGCCCATGTTGATTAGGGTTGCTGGGACATGTAATCCAACAATATTTGGAGGGCCATAGCATTCCCACCTCAAGGATGACCAGATGTCTTCATTTTCCAGGACATATCCTACATTCCTTCTGTCGAGGAGTAATTCCAAATTGTTCTCCATTTTGAGACTGACTAAGAAGCCCATGTTTACTCTTCCCCTTCTAGAAATGCATCTACTTGGCAGCCTGTCTTCATTGCAAATGGGGGAATAGGACAGTTAAAAGTCCCCCCCCCCCCAACAGGAGCAATAGCAGACAAGACTTGCCCCCAGAACTCAGAATACATTTGTTTCTTGGAGAGGAAGAGTCATTGAGAACACAACACAAATGTTGAAAGAGTTTTCCCCTTAATTTTAGTCAAGGGACAGATGAAAAGGATAATTTAAACGTAGAGTCAGTTAAGGGTTTGCTTCTAGTAATGTGCAATTTTAAGCCTTTGTCTTGATCAGAGTTCTATAAGTATATTGCAAGCCAAGAAGGCATTTTAATTAAGATAAGTTCATCAAAAATATGGTTGAGGACATAATAAAATACAGTATATGTAGTATAGCTGTAAATAAACCATATGAAAGGAATTTTTTGTAATGTCTTATATTTTATAGTGCCTTGTAGTTATTGTGGTTATGATATCTGGTCACCCTGGACTTGAAGGGACATATCTGGAAGAAATGGCTTTTCACTATTGACTAGATTCATATTTTTTTATTTGTTACTTCTGAGACAACAACAGTTATTCTCTGAAGGTTATAGGGAATTGGTTGAGGAGATTAAAGCTACACCTGTTTTATGGGTGCAGATACCAGCTGAGCACCTGAAATGAATCTATACTCTCACAGAAATCATCTGCTATTCCACTTTACACAAGTCGGAACATGAAGTCTTCACTGTAATGCAGTTCCGTGAAACTTGGAGAGCATGACAGAAATGGGAAAAAAATTTCCCTTGTGAATTCCAATGAGACAACTGGAAACAATGTGTCGGGCAGAAGCCCAGGTGGGCAGCCATCTGTCTTTTTCCTCTCTTTCTTGTGTTGAGTCACAGTAACCTGTTTGAAGAAGTGAAATATAAGAGAATGGGGAAATTGGTGCCTCAGGAATTTTTTTTATAATTTAGTGATATTTTGCATTATAAAACAGAATAGTACTGTATAGTGGAAAGGAGATACAGCATATTGGCTGGTTAACAAGTATGGAATACCCTCATATTTCTTAGGGGAAAATGGGATTTATGGTAATATAAGTATCTTACCTGTAATGACCTAGCCTGGTATAGTGATTTGAATGTTGGGCTCGGACTCTGGGAGGCCAGAGGTCGAATTCCCACTCAGCTGTGAAGATACATTGGGTGATCTTGAGCCAGTCCCACTCTCTCAGCCTCAAAGAAAAGCAAAGGCATCACTTCCTTTGAACAAATCTTCCTGTAAAAAACCCCTTAAGTTCCTCTTAGTATAGCCATAAATCAGGGATGACTTGAAGGCACAGAACAACATCTTGCATGTAGAACATCAGCTTTCCTAATCCCCCTCCAGAATTAAGTATTGTATTCGCTTTGTAAAAGGCTACAACAATTAACCTTAAATTGTTCAATAATGCCCTATGTTATAATTTGGACAAAATAATTTTCTCTTGGCTGCAGATTATGATAGATATACCAGTAATATTATGAAAACCTCCTGAATATTATTTTGAATATTTTTTGAATATTTTGAATATTCCTCTGATGGCAATATTCCTATTCATAATATCGATAAAACAGAGTAGAATGAGGGATGAGGCAGATGAGTTAGTTCAAAGCCTATTCAAGCATAAAGTACACTAGATGACCCTTAGGTCAGTTGCAGACTTCCAATCTTTTTATATATTTTCTGTGTCAGAGGAATCTGGAGAATGAACATCTGTGGTGAAGAACAATGGGACAGTAAAGGAAGCATGGATGCATAAAAGGATAGAGATGGCACAGAACATGAGCCAAGCAAATTGTGGAAAAAATGGGTGGGCATGACTCCAGTTTTACATGAAAGGAGATAGGGAAAGATCTACTTGTATTCCTATGGAGAAAAGCTCTTTTTCCAGTGATCAGTGGGCAAATGATACTACAAAACATCTCGATCTTTCTATATATTGATGATAAAACACATGTAGTGAGAGTTTCTACAATTTTAGACAGATTTTGATTCTCCATTGTAGCCTCTTCTTTCTGGATCCTCATTTAAGTCTCCTTTCTCATGGATAACAGTTTTCTTGCAATTTTCACCTTGCTTATGTTTTATCTTCTTTGGCTAGTGATGACATCCTTTCAAATATGATGGCACATTTCTTAAAAGAAACATCATTATTAGAGCTGGAAAAAGTTACCTTTTAATAATAATAATAATAAAATAATAAATTTTATTTCTACTCCGCCCCTCTGAACAAAGCAATCGGGGCGGATTACAACAGAAGTTAAAAGTTAGTGTGGCGGTATATTGAAAAAAGAAGAAGACACCTGTACCATTAATGACTGTGTAGCAAAGGGAGTTTCAGCAGGTATTGTTTGGCATGCAGGCAGGTAATAAGTAACACCTGATGAGATTGCCTCTTCTACACAACCCTTGTGTAGATAAAGGAGCCCCCTCTAGTTTTCACTCAAGCAATCCTAATGGCTGGTAGTTTTCCTGATTGATTAACAACAATAACAACAACAACAACAACAACAACAAAACTTTCCCAGACTCTGACTAATCGTAGATGAGGACAGGACTTGGTGGAGTGGGTCCAACTAATTCAATACTTCTTCTTCAACAGCAGCCAACCAGATGGGAAATTCACATGAAGGACATTTCCATTGTTGCTATTAGCTCCCCCCCCCCAAACTTGGTAATAAGAGATAATAGAATTTCCAAACATAGTTTCCAATCTCATCACAACCATTAGTAGCCATTGGTAGACCTATATAATATATAATCCTTTAAAAATGTATTTGTGCCACTGCCTATTATATCATATCGACCTGATGAATTTTCTAAGTTAATTATGTGTTCTAACTAATATGTCTTGTTTGTCCTGGGCGTACTGCCAGTCAATTTCATCGGACAACCCTATCAGAACTGGGTAGCGTTCTCACTGTCTATTAAGGTAGCCTTTTGACTGTTGGTGGAAAATCCTGCTTTAGAGTGACAGCAACATTAGAGATGGTTAGAAGTCTATTTAGAGAACTGGACAGCAATAAATGAAAGTTAAAGAAAAAATAGGAATGACAGTGATTGGGTAGGGCGGGTATAGTTACAGTAAAATAGGAACAATAAGTGACAAACTGACAATTATTTAATTTGCTTTTATCATATTTTCCCAGTTAGCAATATACACTGGCCCTGGGCAGATGTTCTGAAGTGTGATGAATAAACACAGGAGGAGGTGTGCATGCTAACCCTACCTACTGTTTTGTTCCTTTGAATGAAAAGCAATGAATATGAAGAACAGAGGATCTTATATCCACAGAGATTCTTTGTGTGAGTCAGAACCCCGATTTTGCCATTCCCACTCACCTGAGAATGAATTAACCAATTAAAAATCTGGTTGCTATCATGCAGTAGTGCTGTCTCACTTCTGAATTTCATAGAGTTTTTGATCTCCTTGAGGCTCCAGAATCTTTGTAGCCTTGCTTTTCCTTATGGAAATTCTTATAAAATTGCCTTTGTATATTTAAGAACACATGAGGAACTTGAAATGGGAGTCATCCTCATTCCTTTCTTTTTCATTCTGAGGGAGTGAGGGGTCTTTGCTATTTTTCAGCTAATATGTTTTCCCCCCCTGATTTTACCTATATTTATTTCACTTTTAAAAAGAATATTAAATCAACAACAGAATGTTCAAACAGGCTTAGGATAGGGAGTTAACAAAAAAAATGTATAAGGGACACTTAATAGACTATTCCATTAGAGTAGTTATCTGGATAGCATTGTACTATTAAGGTGAACACAAAAGTTCACTGAAGAAGACTTTCATAATAGGGTTGGGATCAAGCAGAAAGTATCTCTCTGTAAGTCAGTAGTTCCTGATGATGGTTTAGGCAAATATGAGGTAGTGGTAACATGATCAATAAGAGTTGACTAGTCCTCATAAAAGGAGTGTCAGCTAATAAGTTATCTGCCTGGAGTTATCTTGAGCCACCCTCTGGTTACCTAGCCTTCTAACTCATGAAAAGTAGTGCTGTTCACAAAGGGACATTGATATTGACATTTTTCTTTAAGGATTGAAATTTAAGAAAATTTCTAATGGGAGATTAAGCCTGTAGCTTTCTCTCCTGTTTATTAGTTTATTATTAGCATTTTAACATTTATAAGGAACATATCTCAAACATGTAAGGCACATGGCTAGCATACTGTACTGGTAAGGAAGCAAGATTTTACACAATATCAAATTATGTATTCATTTGTGGCAACCCTTAGATCTTACCCCTGGCTTTTCCCTTCCCTTGAAGCATAGAGCTATAGGGTATCATACATATAACAGATAGTAGGTTAGTGAACTATTGATTTTTCAGATACTTTCTGACAATGGAAAATGTGTCAAGTGTACCAGAAATACATTGTATAGGGCAAAGTGCAGTGGGTAAAACATGCATTGCCCTATTGTGTGCTTCTCCAAATTATTTAACTCAGACAGCCTTCATATTTGCAATCAAATAAGTAGTGTTAATGAGATTGCTTATCGAGTCAGCACTTCATTTAATTACACATACTAGATCTTGTTTTGTTAGGCCATCCAAAGAAATTGATTTTTATTGATGTTTCCTTCTCATTTGTATATCAACAACACTAGAGGAAATTAACTTCCTTCCTGACTTACATTCTCAGGTCCAGTTCCTTATATTGATATAGGATTGATATTGATCTAATAATGCATATATAGTGGTATACTTAAGGATTAGGAGTGAAAATTAAGGATTACACATGACTGCAGCATGTGAGCGGAGCAGTAGAGGATAGGGGGTCTTGCAGATGTCTCATTCAGAGAGTTGCCATGAGTCAAGACATGAGTCCAGGATAGTTAACAGTAACAACAACAAACAATACCATCAACACTATACTATATGCTATATACACTATAATACTAGGAAAGTTGGAGGGAAAGACAGGAAGACTGCATGCTAGATGGATAGACTCTATTCACGGGTATGAATTTACAGAAACTAAGCATAGCAGTGGAGGATAGGGAATCAAAGGCAGTTAACAGCAACAAAAACATTTCTGAAGTTTATCATGCCATATGATTTGGAAAAATTGTCTTAATTGCCACACATTCTCTTATCTTGTAACCTCAGATGCATGAACACGACTGAAAATGGAGCTGTAGAGAAGGTGTTGCATTCTTTACATTTATTGTAAAAAGCGCTGATGGAAACCTTGCATGCTCCATCTCTCTTTGTAATAAAACATTTATTTATAATTGAGTTTGATTTCATTCCATCTGTGCCTTTTGGGTGGTTGCTGCAAAACAAAAAGGTACCATTAGATATTTATATACGAGCACCTGGCATCATGGAATTGTGCACTTGTGCAAAATCTTGCCAACTTTGGGAAGTGGTTCACAGTTTTACATCTGTAGTTAATGGCAGTAAGTTAGTGGGATGCCTCTGAACAGCTCTAAAGCCCTGTTGAGAAATGACAATACAGCTTGTCATTCATTGCTATTGATTAATGGAGGAGGAGGTTCTCTGTATAGAACTCTAACAGTTGGGAAATAGCAGTACATGGAGGGTATTTTCTCCATACAGAAAAGACATGGTATAGTTCAGCTTTTACTCAAGATATTTCTATACACTTACTGGCTTTTGACCAAGTGGATAATATTTGGCTTCTATACCCATACTATTCTGATGTATGTCGGTGCATAGATATTTGGAGTTCGGTCATAGATAGGCTTTTTAAAAAATTGGTATTGTATTATTATATAGTTTCTGATCTTCCTGCACATGCTACATCAGTACAGAAGCATAATACCAAAATAAAATATATTAAAAGTGATACCTTACATTCCACCAGCATATGTTGAAAATGAAATTTTAAAAAGGGAACTTTTTATCATAAGTGATGGATTTATGCTAAGGTGAGAAAATATTGGATTCAGATATATTCTGTTAGGAAAGTTATTCTGAAATTCCAATTCCAATGGAAGCCAGAACTTTTTTTATTGGGGTAACAGATGGGGAAGAAACATGGGAGAGTTGTCCAATATATGGTTACAGCTGCTAGAATTCTTTACTCACAGAAGTGTAAAGATATGGGCATCCCTTTACAGGAAGAACTGTATGACCTTGATGAGAATGGATAAATTGACAAATTTGATTGGAGAGAGGTCTGTTAATAATTTTATAATAAAGTGGGAATTGATAATTGATTGTATGAGAAATTGATTGTGTGACAAAATAATGGGAGGAAATAGCAATTTTCGGATTTGAAGAATAGTAGAATAGAATAACATATAGATGTTTACTATATATATATGCACACACACTCTTAGAGGAAGTAAAATAGTTTTATAACTACAACAGTCAGTAAGTTGGAAGTTGTATGTATTATTCTTTTGCTTTGTTATATTTTTATTTTGTGTAGTGTGTTAGCTTGTGTAGTTAGTAGAAGTAATTTTCCATATATGTTGTTATATATTACTAAAAGTTATGTGTTAATAAAAATATTTTTTAAAAGAAAGAAAATGTTATCTTACACAGGCAGCCAAAAAGACCTGAATGCTTCCCCTCTATATATTCAACAAAACAATTACAAATCATAGTAAAACTGTCTTTCTTTCGTTCTTTTATTAAAAGTTTTTTTAGTTAATTTTTCAATCAAAGCTGTTTGCCAGGCCTTATTATACCAGGTCCTTTAACTTCTTGCCAAAATAAAATGATGAACAATCTGGCAGCTATTAATTAAGTCTTTCAGATGTCTTTGCATTGTTTCCTTGAACAAGCCAGGAGAGCTAGTACTGGAATCTTTGTAAGATGCTGGTTAGTTATATTATTTATTTCAGATAAGACCTAATCCCAGAATTTAGATGCTTCACAAGAACCACTGTAAGTGTTAAAAGGATTTTTTAGTTATACAGCTATGACAGCAAAATCATGTAATGAATGCTAAAACTCTCTTAGCTTCCATTGAAAAGGTATTTGGATGCTTATTTCGAACACAGAGACCAATGAAGCCACATACGGACCATTATAATCAGAGTGTCATATGAATAAAGTGTGAGAGTGAGAGTCAGTTAACAAGACCATATCAAATATAATTTTAGTCTTTATTTTTGATAGTTATGAGGTGTCTTTAGCATACATACTGGATATATTATACTATAAGTGCATCTCATGTATAAGTCGAGGGCAGGTTTTGGTACCAAAATTATGGATTTTGGTTTGACCTGTGGATAAGCCGAGGGTAAAAGTTAGAGGCACGTAACAGGATATAAAGGATGAAGCTAAGAAAAACCATACCAAAGAAGTTACAAAGTTCTGGCAGGCATAACTCTTTGTGCTTTTCCAACCCAGGCATTTAAAAAGGTCAGATGTGGAATCATGGTGGACAGAGTGGAAAGGATTGGTGCTTCTTTTAGGTGCTCTTGTGATGGACTAAGCTCTCTCCTTTGTCACTCTACTCAGAGAAAAAGAGTGGTTCCTTTTTTGACACATGGATTAGTCAACCAGTTTTTTGGAGTCAATTTTTTGACTAAAATTTCTAGATTTATACATGAGTAATGCATTTTTACAGGCATACATTGAAACTTTCCCTATGTTAAAAAAAAGGGGGGGACTAGAATGTTTTCCAAATAACTGTTACTTCAGATTTTGGAATATATATATGTGTGTGTATGTGTGTGTATTTGATGGGGAAGAAACTATAACTGCCCATGGCTAGACTGACTGGAGGATTCGGAGTTGTCGGCCAAAAACCCTAACTTTTCCATGTTCTGTAGCATCCAAAATTTAAGTAAAGCCCTGATTTACTTTCTATTGCATTATACTGTGGAGACCTCTTACAGGTGCAGGGATATTGTAATAGAGAAATATTCAAAGAGAAGACTAACCATAATGAAACCAGTGTACAGCATTGCTTTTAAGGGAAATTAAACATGTCAGAAATGCAAGGCAGCCACTGAAAACACATACCTTCCAACATTTCAGAGATGAAACATGGAACACATGTGGCCAAGCAACATCAGAGTGTGGTCCAGATGACAAAAGCTGTTAATGGCAAAGAGCAGACAAGCTAGGAGATGCTGCAACAGTCTGCTTTAGCCTGAGTCCACAAGGAAGGGCAAGATTTTACTACTCCTCTCCCCCCCCCTCCCCCCAAGCTAACTACTACTTTTGCACTTTGAACTCAGGATGCAAATGCATTAAATTGTTTTCAGCAATTGAATAAGCTGATCAAAGAGAGTGAAAGAGACAGCACCTGGGACTTTTTAAAAGCAGCTGAAAAAGTAGGGTGACAGATGATTAATTGGGACAATCCCTACCAAATCAGGTCAGGTGGACAGTATGAAAATAGTGTACCTGTATCAAGACCTGAAATCAGAACACTCCAGAGGAAGCACCACCACCACTCCTGCAGGGACAATCATCACTCCTGCAGAGGAAAGCACCACAAAGACTCCTGCAGAGAGACCTGTTTTATCATCATGATAAATTGATGAGTATTTTGTGTTTAGTATATTAGTATTTTAGTATATTATAGTACTATGCAATGACATCCTTGCCCGTAGTGTCACCTGGTGCAGGGGGGCAGGTTTCCAGGGGGGAGGTGGGACTTCTGGCGACAGTGGCAAAAAGGGTGCACCGTGTCTTGTTTGCTGCTACTCATGAGGAGAGCGGTGCTGCTGCAGCAAGCTTCAGAGGACTGCACTTGGCCCTCTCCTTCACAGCTGCAGCATCATTCTTCTCATGAGGAGAGCAGCACCACAGCAGCGAGTTTGGGAATGCCACACCCAGCCGTCTCCTTTGTTACTGTAATGTTATTCTCCTCATGAGGAGTAGTACTGCAGGACCAAGGTGGGGAAGGTTGTGCTTGGCCCTCTCCTTCACTCTTTCATCATTCTCCTCATGAGGAGAGCGGCGCCACAGCAGCAGCGTCTGGAGGGCTGCACTCAGTCCTCTCCTTTGCTGCTGTGGCATTGTTCTCATGAGGAGAGCAGTACCATGGCAGTGAGGTCCACAGGGGTGCAGAGGAGGTCCCCACTGCCATGGCAAAGCTGTGATGGGTACAGTTGCCACTACTCAACCTGCAGTGGGTGGAAGGACAAACTGGGTGTCACCCCCCTTCTGAAGTGTCATCTGGTGTGGTCCACACCCCCTACAGTTCCCTAGTGATGCCACTGGTGTTATGTTTTATTGTTTTGTTCTTGATTGTATATGTCTGATGTTCTGCCCTTTGGTGGGCATTATAAAATTTTGTTGTTGTTGTTGTTGTTGTCCCCCCCCCTTCCAATAAGGATGTATGTTTCCCCACTTAGAAGGCAGTATGAACTGCACACTAACATCACTTTTCCCAGACAAGATAGCTAGGGGAGAAGCAAAATTGGGAAATAATGGTAGAGCTAGAGTAATAAATCTTTCCTTCCACTTGTTACTTTGCTTGGCTTCTAGTTTTCTAAATGCTTTCTGCCTCTCTCTCTGCTTGAGATAAGGTGGGTTGGGATTTTTTAAAGTTACATGGACAGCAATTATACAAAGACCTGTTTACTTGGCCCTTTTGCTCTTAGCAGTGGCCTGTTATCGGCCCTTTCTATTGCTGCCTGTCCACCAGTGAACTGGAAGATGGTAAACAATGGCATGCCAGCATGTATGTCAACTCAATCAAATGTCCCTTAGCTGATCCCATCTCTCTTTGCTGTCAAGCATGAAGGTCCCCTGTGGTTTGGACCTTAATTTCCGTGTGCCTCTTTACATTCCTGAGGTTTTCATTGTCTTGTCCCAGCATTAAGAAATGCAAGAATCCTTTAATTCCAAGTCCTGCTCGCCCTCAGAGTTGAAGACAGCATTCAAGATAACATTTGTCAGTGTGCTTTTATAAATGTGTTGTGCCCCTGATAAATTGCCTTCAAACACCACATTGCTTAGCAGCTTCAGTATATTGGCCTACAAGAAATTAGAAGTTGTTCTTCCCTCTTTCTTTTGTTTGTTAGCAGCTGTTTTTCTTTTGATCAGTCTGCGTTTCCTCTTCAGGCACATAGGAAAAGACAGGTGGGGATGATTAACATGTTTTTAAAGAAGATGTTCTATATAGTTTCAAACAATATCTGAGTGTGTAAACAAGAGGTGGGAAGCACATTTCCCCTTCGATTGTCCCAATTTGGCAGGGACTGTCTGATCATTCATTTTGCATCCCACTTCTTAATTGGATTTAAAATGTCTCAGTTCTTTCTCCTCCCACTTCCCCCTTTTGTCGTTTGCTTACTTCACTTTGTGCAAACTGAGTTGAAAATGCAAAAGTAGTGTGCTCTCAATTAACTCAGCAAGAGAAGGGCATAAGCTTTTCCTTCCCAGTAGGTTCAGGCAAAAGCAAAATGCAACACTCTCTAACTTTATGCATTCTTCTTGACCACACTCCAATGTAGCTTGGCCCAACATGTCCCTGTTTTCATTTGTGAAATGTTGGAGGGTGTGTCATGCAGTCCTCCAGATGGTGCTGAGCTGCAAATCCCACCACCCTTCCTCATTATAGTCTATAATGTTTTAGAATTATGGGTGTTGCAGCCCATCGTTGTCAGCATCATCATCATCATCATCATCATCATCATCATCATCCCTATGTCCTGTCATTCCTTCCAGAACCTGGGACTCAATGCAGCTTCCAAAACTTAAAACATATACAATGAGATGAGTTTGCAGGAGCTGGGTAGAGCAGTAAAGGACCGGGGGGGGGGGGGGATGGAGAGGTCTCATCAACAGGGTCAACGTGGGTTAACAACAACAGTAAAAAAACAAAACAAAAAACAAAAAAGAGGTATTGTTAAAGTGCAGTTATACTGCCTATAGATTTAAAACCATTTAAAATCCATTTAGGAATCAAAAGAAAAGAAAAGAAATCCATAAAATGCCATGCTAATGAAAAGCCCTTGCAATCAGGCTACAAAAGCCCATTTACAGATGGATTATTCTGGTGGGAGGAGAGCAAGGAGTGAGCTGTCTGAGCCCCCATAGGAAAGGAGTTCAAAAGTCTGGGATGTTCTCATTATTGTTTATAACCTGTGGTCCTCCAGGTCTTTTGGACTTTGGCTACCTAGATGCCCCAGCCAGCTTAGCCAACAGTCAAGAATTCTGGGAACTGAAATCCAAAACATCTGGAGGACCAAATGTTGGGGACCATTGAAGGGATCTAAGAGATTGTCGAAGCAGCTACAGGGTTTCCACTTCTGTTATAAACACACTGGGTTGTATCCTGTAGTGTCCTTCTGGCATCAGAACAGACACTACCACCAGATCAAATTTCCCTGAAGTTCCTTGCTGTCCTCCAAATCTTCTCTGGAGGTTGGGGGCAACCTTTGAGAAACTTTGTTGGAAGGGAGAGGAGGAGGAGGAAACTCCCACTGTACAAGTCTGTTTGCATAATACTGGATGTAGGCCACATTGGGGAGATGGTGAAGAACCCTGATTGCAAATACAGTCAGCCCTCCATATTCAGGAATTTTTTAATCCACAGATCCAAGCATCCACAACTTGATAATATTTTTTAAAAAAATACAAATTCCAAAAAGCAAAACTATTTTCTTATGCCATTGTATTTAATAGGACTTGAGCGTCCACGAATTTTGGTATCCATTGGGGGTCCTGGAACCAAACCTCAGTGAGTACCAAGGGCCCACTGTACTTACATTGATATGCCACAGAAATCTGTATCCAAACATAACTTCCTGCTTCACACTTTGCTGTATTTGTTGCTCTACCAAAGTATGTGTAGCATCCAGTGGTCTTCCTCTACAAAATATGAATAGGTGCTATGTCGTTTTTTTTGCAGATGCCTGCTTTGATGTAACCTTGTAAATAAACAGAATGTGACACTTCTTATGCCCTGGACTCCTGTTATTTTTATGGCCTTAGCTGTTTATATTCATTAACATGTGAACAATGTGGGTGTAAAAAACTGCCTTTCTAATTAGTTGACTTTCACACCCGTAGCAGGCAGGTGTAAGCTATGACATGGGTTTGAGGCAGAGGAGAAATTAAACCTCCTATTCATGGTAGGATAATCAAGTGACTTGGCTGATGTATAAAGGGTTTGGAATAAATGTTGACAGTTTAGCAGATTGGGCTTTTAAGTGGCAGATGGCATTAAAATGTCAAAGTTAAAATATGCATGTTGGGGACAGGAATGGGAATGCTGAAAAGCTGATCCTTGCAAAAAGAGGTTATTTATAGGAAAAAGGTTTTTGAGGACATTGGTTACATTTTGTGGCTTCTTGTGTCATAGCAAACAGGGCTGGCCCAAGACATTTTGTTCCCTGAGGCAAATAAGAAGATGGTCCCTTTTCCAAGGCTGTTCACAGCAGATGACAATATTGGTAGTCATACCTGAAGCCAGAAATTCTAAGTTAGTCCTGAATATAATGAGGGGGATTAGCATAGTTATATGAAAAAAGGTGAAGCACAATCATTGTATTTTACAAATACTTGATTAGATAGGTTCCACATCCTCTCCTTAAAAATAAATGTGTATACAGGCAGGATGAACACACCCCAAGGAAGCCAGTGGCCAGCCTGTCCCTTGGAGAGGAAGGCAGGTGGATCATTTGTATTGGCTAGCCTAACTGCCACTTCAATCCTGTCTTCCATTGCCTGTGGGCATTTTAGGGGGTATTTGACACACAGAGATTTGCCTTCAGGCATCTTGCCTTCGTTCCCCATTGCTTACTCTTTGCTGCCTGAGGTGGCAGGCACTACATTTAGCAGGGTCAGCTCTGGCAGCACAAATATTGGATTTCTTTAGTGGTATTTAGGATTTCCACATTTGGTTGTGCTTCAGAGTTTCTTTGAAACAGGCATGGCTCCCCATCCCATCTTAATCTGAGGAACTCAGAGATTATGCACACTGTCCCTAAAGGGCAGTTTGCAGCCACCTCCAGCTGCACAGGATTGGGGCTGTGGCAACCGCACACCGTGGCCCCAGTCTGGCCTTTCCAGGGTCTGATAGCCATAGTGCCATGGTTTTAAGGTGCTTCTTTGGCACTGCATCATGTAAACGCAGTGCCATAGGAGCGCCATGATGCCGTGCACCATGTGGAGTGCAGCATCACATCGCCATGGGGGCAGAGTTGGGGGTCTGTGTTGTATGTACGCCACACCCTGACTCCACCCCCATGCTGGTCTTAATGGCTTGTCTGCACAGCCTTGAGCACAGAGCCATCTTCTGGTTGCCTGGGTTTCCATCTCATGAACATTAGTAACAGCCAGACAGGCAGATTAATATCAACACTCCCTCAAGTTATCTTAAGTATTGAAATTTCAGGATGTTTAACATGGAGCTTTGTAACATGCAACTTTGTAAAATGTAAGACTGTTTATTAAATGTTGAGGCCTAAATACCCTAAATGGCGCCAGAGTTAGCACTTGGATGGGAGACTATCAATGAATAGTAAGTTCAGCAGGCTGTATTTCAGAGGAAAGAACTGTCAAAATTACCTCCTGAGTATTCCTTGCCTAAGAAATCCTATGAAATTCAAAGCGACAGATGACTTGAAGGGACATACAAACCACCTTAAATTTGCAAAATAAAACATAGCTTGGTATAAGTCAAAACATTTTTTCAGATTCAAGATAAGAAATTTTGAAATTACGAAATCTGTGTTGTGTAGAAAAAGCAACTGAGTTTTGTTATGGAAATCTGTGGGGAAAGGAGGGGGAAATCCTGCCAAAAAGGTGTTCTTAGAATGAACACTGACCTTGAAGGATACGAAGTATTAAATAATGTGGTTTTTTTTTAAAAAAAATGTTGCATGGTATGATAAAATAATGATTTAGCCATCTTAAAGTGGTCAATGCTTTGACTCCACAAAGTGAATATGACCTGTAAAAATAATAATAACAAAATTTATTTATATCTCCCGCCTCTCCCTACGGATCGAGGCGGGATTACAACATGATAAAAATACAAATAAATACAAAATACAAAAATACAATAAAATCAATAAAATCAATATTGTAGAATGTATGACACACTAAGAAAAGCACAGAACTTCAACCATGTGTTTCTTGTACGTGTGTATGCATGTGTACTTAAGGTTCAAAAGCAATAAGATTGTCATGTGCCATTCTAGGTTGTGTAATATATAGCTAGTATGATGTATTGAATTACCTGAGCCCCAAGTTGTACAGGCCTGCAATATGTACCGCTATGCCTCAGTTAAAGAAATAGATGTGCTCCTGGACATTATTTCTTTAACAACAAAAACAAAAAACAAAACAAAACAAAAATTGGTCCCAGAAGTAGAAATAGATTCCTATACATTTCAGCAAACTTTTTAGTCAAAACTAACCATGCACACATGTCAAATGAAACAACCAGGTGAGGTGTGCCCTGCATAAATAAAAACATGTTGAGCCTCCTAGAAACCACTTGAAGTCTTTCCCCAAAATTCATGCAGGTATTTTTCTTTCATTCACCAGTTTCTGCTTTTCTCATGGTTTCCATTTTGGTGGCCAAACTTATACTGTAGATCTATCATTTTTAACATTCTGGGGATGGTGAGTCAGATTTGTCTGATTTCCCTTTCCTCTCTGTTTTGCTCTTCACAGATACTTCATATAGGAATCTGGAAGCAGCTACTGTTTACCTTGTTTGTTGTAGGCAGGCACAGACAGTTACAGTAGAGTGGGCTAGACTAGAATCCTGGTGTTTCTCAGTTTCCCACTTTATTGTGTTGTTTGCTGCAGATACAGTAAACTGCACTGGAAATCTGTGTTCCTTGAGTCCTTCTTCACCATCCTCCCAATGCCAGTACTGCTAAACAAAATTTCCAGTTAGAGTAGAAGGAAATGTGCAGACTTTGTAAAAAGGCGATTTTTTTGTTGTTGTTAAGATGATCTTTTACTTGAGATATGTCTGCATTTCTGTGCAGTTTTCGTTTGATTGGGTTGAAGTGCCTGCTTCATGCTACAGAAGCTAGGAGCAGGACAGTAGTAGCAGCCCCCTGCTGTTCTGAGGATCTTTGCATGTCCTTAAGATTTGTAGAGCCTCTAGCCTAGCTGATTTCAAGTGTGATTGAGGATACCTTAGGTAAGTAAGTAAGGAAAATTGGAACAGTTGGAAGAGACCACAAGGGCCATCCAGTCCAACCTCCTGCCATGTAGCAATCAAAGCACTCCCACCAGTTGACCATCCAGCTTCTGTTTAAAAAGCTTCAAACAACAACACTCAAAAAAGGACACTCTGTGTCCTAGACTCTGGAGCAGCAGATGAACTTGCTTTATTTTCAGAATGACATCTTTCCAAATGTTTAAAAAAGGGCTATCATGTCACCTCTTAACCTTTTCTTCTAAAGGCTCCCTAAGCCACTCCTCATAAGGCATGGTTTTCAGACCTCTCACTATGGTTTTCAGACCTTTCACCCTCTTCTGGACATGTTCCAGCTTGTCAATATCCTTCTTGAATTATGGTGCCAGGACTGAACACAGTATTCCAGATGAGGTCTGAGCAAAGCAGGATACAGTGGTACTTCTACTTCCCTCAATCTAGACACTACCTTCCTATTGATGCAACCTAGGGTCATACTGGCTTTTTAAAGCTTCTGCTTTACAGTGTTGGCTCATGTTTAGCTTCTGGTCTTCTGAGACTTGTAGATCCCTTTCACATGTTCTGTTGTCAAGCTATATGTCACCCATCCTATATATGGCTCTTTCATTTTTTCCTGATCTAAGTGTAGTACCTTGCATTTGTCCTTGCTGAAATTCTGAAATTCTTTCTTGCTGAAAGTTAGTTCTGGCCCAGCTATCTAATCTGTTAAGGTCATTTTGAATTCTGATACTGTCCTCTGGGGTATTACCTCTCCTAATTTGGTGTCATCTGAAAATTGGATAAACATGCCCTCCTATTCCATCATCCAAGTCATTGGTAAAGATGTTGAATAGCACTAAGCCCAGGATAGAACGTTATGGCACCCAATGGGTTCTCTCCTGGGTGAAGAGTAGCCATTGCTGAGACAGTCAACCAACGACAAATCCACCTAACAGTTGCATTGGAGTTTATCACACGAAGGGAATTGGAAGTATAATCCAATGGCAATCTGAATGCAATCATGGGGTTTCGCGTGATTGCATGAAAGCTGATCACATACATTTTCGGGCAAAGGGAAGCCCTTCCGAACGCAATCATGGGGTTTCATGTTATTGCGTAAGAAACTATCACATGCAATTTCGGGCACTGGGTGACAATTTTGGGCAGTTCCAATAATGTAAATTCGCTGAACTAGCAAATTTACTCAATTCCGAACTGGCCTCACTTCCATTTCTTTCGAAATTGAGAGAAAATCCTCCCATGCGATAAATGTCTAGCCCACATTTTACTAGTTTCTTCTCAATTATATCATGGGGAACCTTGTCAAAGGCTTTACTGAAATCAAGATACATTACATCCACAGCATTTCCCTAGCTTGCAACTCTGCCAAAAGAAAGAAAGGAAGGAAGAAAGGAAGAAAGGAAGGAAGGAAGGATTGATTAGTCTGGCATGACTTTTTTTTTGAGAAACGCATGTTGACTTGTAGTGATAATGCCATTCCTCTCCAAGTACTTCCAGACTGTCTTTTTAATTAACTACTCTAGAATCTTTCTGGTCCATCTGAAGCTGAAGTACGTTTTAGCTGGCACACCAGGTTCTATTTGTGGACTGTGGAGGGAGTGCCATTTGTCCTTTGTCTCTGAGAGTAAGTCTCTGCTGAAAAAGTGTGCAGGGCAGGCCAGTACTGTCTCTGAATACACTGATACACTCCTTGGTTAGTGACAAGCAGAGGGACTGGGCAAATACCAGTGCAATTCTGGGTCTGGGAATGTTGGCTTCAAAAACAAATTGGCAAGTGCATGAAATCCCAGGGGCACACTTTCCTGACATTGCCTTAGGAGAATGAATTTAACCCAGATATGGGTATTGATATGGACATTAATATGACTGAGGAGAATGACACTGACCTTACAGTAAGTTCCATTGAAATATTGGAGTGCAGCTAACTTCTGAACAGGTGTGTTTAGAGCTGTGTTTCACTTTGCACGTTCTCTGTGATGGGGATGATGCTCCTGTATTTCCAGAGAGACCTAGTTGGCATCTAGCAAAGAAAACTTTGGACTAGAAAAATCCTGGCCTGACAAAAGGTAATTTTTTTGTCATTATGATCATTTTTTTCACTTGGAAAATGTTAATTTGATAGGCAAGGTCAGTTCTTGCTTGGCTTTTACCCATGGCTAGCTTTGGCCTCCCTATAGTTTGGCTTGGTTTTCATTGAAGCTTGGCAAAGTGTGTATGGTGGCTTATAAATAAAAGATGGACAGAAAAGTTGGAATGATGGGTATATTTTGGCAGGGATGTTTTCTGATGGGTTTCAAGTTTTGGAATGCAGATTTCATTGAGATTCCTAATTTAAAATTTAAAATGACAGGTTTGTAGGTTGAAGGAGATAGTCTTACCATCACAACATACAAATCAGGAAGCCTGAAACATTTATATAAATTCTGAAGCAGATGTGACTGATGGAAATAATAAAAATATTGTTTAAGTTTTCCTTCCAATGACAATAAGATCTAGTTTTTGGATGTTAATGTACAATACAGTTGAGGTCATAGTTTATTATCTATGGGGTAAGACATGGTTTAAAGGAACCAAAACAAGCATCTCAGCTGGAGCAACTGGACCTATGTGTCTCATAATGTGAGTATGCATCCTTAGAAAACCTTTACATTGCTGTATTATAATGAGCACATAAAGTGTGGATGATTAGGGATTTTTTCTTCTTTTGGGGGGAGCTTTTAAGCATTCCTATTAGCTTTGATTGGTAATCACTGGAAGATGGTGACCTGGGTGGAAATTAATAACATCTCATTAAAGTGAAGTGCATTTTGGCAGCCCCCAGCAGACCAATTAAGAATGGAGTGCAGCAGTTGGCAATAGCATGCAAACCTTTTCACATGGATGTCAGTAGTTCAAATGAAACCTGGGACAGGAGCATCTCCCAAGCGTCCTGTATGTTTTGCATCTGTGACAGTCCCCTGACAGTCTTACTTGCCATCATTTGCCTTCTCCTTACTTTCTTGACCTTGAATCCCAGCTGTAGCAGGACTGTAAAATGGCAGCAGTTCCACTGAAGGCTTTCTTTTGATACAGAAGAAAGCCAGTTAATAGTGTCGCCAGAAAAGAAGAAGAGGAAAGAAAGGCTTCACTAATGATATCATTTCTGCCCTTTTGGCCAGCTTCTGTTAATTTCTAGTCAAGCCGAGATTCATTGTTCTGATAGCATCAGAACAGAATAAAGGCACATCTTCATGACAATGTTAACATTGCAGAATGTTTTGCTCTACAACAATGTTCACTGCAAAGTGAAAATTTAGTTCACAGACTATTAAAATATGAGACACATTTGCCCACCTATACAGTATGCACCTTTCACAATTGTGTGAAAGAAGTTGTTGCATAAGCTTTCATAGATTTGGGTCTATGGTACCAATCTGTAATTAGCACTGTTCTTGATTATATTTTAGTCCAAGATTGTTTTTAAACTTTGGGATTGTGTGGGATAACTACTCCTGAAGGGCAAACTCTATGCTATTAATGGGCTCTGGATGTTGATTCCTAATACTATAATATCCTTTAATAAACTAGTGGAATTGAGTAGGTAAAACCTCACTTGGTATTAGGATTCAAATGGCTGTCTTGATGGAGGCTTGCTAACCAGCTTACAGCAAGAATTTTAGCCTTGGTTTTTCATCTGTGGTATATGAAATATTGTCACATGGCATTCTCAGCACAAAGCAATTGCAGAACACTGTGCATATTAGGTTTAAACTATATTTGAATTTAAAAATTTTATGGAGAGGAATTGTAATTCGCACTGTTATCTGATTAATGCAATATTTGTCAGTACATCATATCCATTTTACAGTGCAATTCTGTGCATATTTATTTGGTTGTCTAACTAAGTTCAGTAGAGCTGACTACCTTGTAAAATTATGATGCAATTATAAGCCAATTAGCTTAATCATAACATAAAGAAATTGGGACGTGTTTGTGAGAAGTATTCAATGAACTCTGACCTCTAGCACTTATAAGTATTTTCAAAATCATCCCTTTATTTTAGTCCAGTCTGTTCCTTCTATGTTGGCATTTGAAAAGAGGTGAGCAGTCACCCTGTTTTTCAAAAACCATCATCAAGAGCCTTTGGGTCTCTATTAGCTTCCCAGAAGATAAAATAAGAAATGATAGAGATTTATGAATCAAACTGACGAAATAGCTTCCTGGATGCCATTACAATACAATCTTCTAGACTACAATAACTTTCTACTGGAGTTCAGTGGACTCATAGTTCAGTGACGCTTTCTCCCAGGTAAGATTATGACCTTAATAATTGTATGTGATGTCGCACATCTGCTTTATGTTGCTCTGCATCCAGTAAGATATAAGGGAGATGTGGAGACCATTTTTAATTTGCCTTGGATATGCAATCAATCATTCATGAGCTCATCAGTTCCCCTTACAACTTTGCTGGTGAGTGAAAAGTCAAAGGGAAGGAAGGAAGATAGGAAGGAAGATGGATAGGCAGACATCTAAATTGGCAGGTACATTCTTTAAAAATGCAATAAGACATATCTGTGCCAAAACAGCTTTTGGGATATTTCTTAATGGTTCTTTTCACAAAATTGCTCACAGTAATTTAAAATTAAAACAAAACCTGCAAAGCCCAGAGTCAAAATATAATGAAGCAGTGGTAGCTGGATCCAATTTAAATAGAATGGTTACTTTGTTGAACCTTATTTGCTGAAATAAATCAGTAATCTTGGATAGTTCCTTTAAAGTTTGGACGCAAAGCTGGAGCAGATTCTTGGTTCCACTGACATAAAAGTTATCAGCCTCCACTAATCCAGTGTCTTTTAAAATATGTTTGTATGGATGTTCTTTGCACAACTTTCCAGATACACTTGTCAACTGAGTAAATGAAATAATAAAAAAGCTCTCCCAAAAGACATATGAAAATATTCTTTGATATTTAAATGCTGAATATTATTTGTTTAGTTTACTGCTACTGAGCATAATTGGCAGAATTAGAACAAATGGGTTTTTAAAAAAGCACTTTGATGTGTAATATAACGAGTATTTGTAGATATATTTGCATACAAAAAGAACTACAGAATGTCTTTTTTTCATAAGACTGGCCCACATTTTCTTTAGCCTCCTCTATAAGACCACGTACTATGTTTTGATTGTAGGCTTGCACATGCTCAGAATATTTCCTTTTAAATAACTGATACTTAAGTCAATCATTACCATCAATCATTGTCCTACTGATTGGAAGGGGGAAGTTCTGTGAATTGTCCTATTGATTTCTATGGTTGTGTTCTAAGTTTAGATCTAAGTCTGCCCATAGCACCCAGAAAAATATCTCTAGATATCTCCTAGCTAATTATGTTCTTTGATTTGTTTTTATGGCATTGTTTACTTTGTTAGTTTTCTTATTCAGATATTTTGTTACTATTCTTAACTGATATATTAATTTAACATTTTCCATATAATTACAACAAAACTAAATAAAGAATTCAAAGAAATAGATGCAAAGGATAATTCATATTTACACTGTGATGACTGCAAATTTTAACTCTGCCATTTCAAAGGTTCTGGGTTTTTTAACAGCTCAGTTTAGTCTTACAGCAACCAGGACAGTCAGATGCTTCATCTCAGCTGGAGTGGATGCTCCAAAAGAAATGGGCATGCTTTATTCCCTGTAAAGTTGGCACTGTACACAGTACAGACAATCCTGGATTACAGTTAAAGGATTACCACTTAATCTGATTTGCGTTCTACAGGGAATGGCAGCATGAGTTGGATGCAAAGCACACATGATAATTTGTCAAAACTGGTAAGCAATTTAAAATAATGCAATAGTTGGAGTCAGCCCTAGTACAGTCAATAGTAAGAGCTATTATTTGTGTCTGGTCAACATTGCGAGAGAACAAGTATAACAAATATAAAGGAAACAAATATATGGTCTGTCATGATATTCTGGCAAACAAGCTAGTAAAATGTGGACTAGACAATGCAACTGTTAGGTGGATTTGTAACTGGTTAAATGGCCAAACTCAAAGGGTACTCAGCAATGGCTCCTCTACATTCTGGAGAAATGTGACCAGTGGGTTGCCACAGGGTTATGTCCTGGGACCAGTGCTATTAAACACCTTTATCAATGACTTGGATGAAAGAATAGATGACATGCTTATCAGATTTGCAGGTGATCCCAAATTAGGAGGAGTAGCTAGTACCTCAGAGGAGAGGATCAAAATTAAAATTGACCTTAATGGATTAGAAAACTAGGCCAAAACTAACAAAATGAATTTTAATAGGGAGAAATGTATGATACGCACTTAGGGTGAAAAAAATAAAATGCACCAATATAGGATGGAGGACAATGGCTTGATGACAGTAAATATGAAAGGGATCTAGGAGTCATAGTAGACCATAGGTTGAACATGAGTCAACAGTATGATGTGGCAGCTAAAAGAGCCAGTGCAATTCTAGGCTGCATCAATATACGAGATCTCATGGGGCTTGGAGAATGGGAACGGAGTGGAATGGAAAAGTACAGAAAGGGAACAGAACAGGGGGAAATGCATATTGTCACATGGGAGAACGCTGCCAATGCCACTGGGAATCTCCAATCTGTTCCCCATCCATCCTACAGCAGACGATTTTGAAGAATGTTCAGAATTGTTCTTTAAAATTGGCTGCTGTGGGACAGATGGGGAGTGGGTTGGGGATTCCTGGCGGTGTTAGTGGCATACTTCCATGCGATAATATGCGTTTTCCCCCTATTCCGTTCCCTTCCTATTCCCTTCTGTTCCATCTGTTCCCATTCTCCAAGCCCTGTGAGATATAGTGTCTAGATTGAGGGAAATAATAGTACGACTCTATTTTGCTTTGGTCAGACCTCACTTGGAATACTCCGTCCAGTTTTGGACACCACAATTCAAAGATGATGTGGACAAGCTGGAGCATGTCCAGAGGATGGTGAGTAAAATGGTCTGGAAACCATGCCCTATGAAGAGTGACTTAGGGAGCTGGACATGTTTAGCCTGGAGAAGAGAAGGTTAAGAGGTGATACGATAGCCCTGTTTAAATATTTGAAAGCATGCCATAACTTGTTTTCTGCTGCTCCAGAGAACAGGACCCAGAACAATGGATGCAAGCTACAGGAAAAGAAATTCCACCTCAACATTAGGAGGAACTTTCTGACAATAAGGGCTGTATGGTGGAGTCTCCTTCCTTGGAGGTCTTCAAACAGAGGCTGAATAGCCATTTGTCGGGGATGCTTTGATTGAGAGTTCTTGCATGGCAGGGGGTTGGGCTGGATGGCCCTTGTAGTCTCTTCCAACTCTACGATTCTATAGGAAAATACATTCCATCTCAACATTAGGAAGAATATCCTGATGGTAAGAGCTATTTGAGAGTGAAAAATGCTGCCTGGGAGTGTGGTGGAGTCTCATTCTGTGGAGGTTTTTTTTTAACAGAGGCTGGATGGCCATTTATCAGAAGTGTTTTGATAGTGTATTTCAGCAGGGGTTTGGACTGGGTGACCTTGGAGGCCTCATGCAACTCTATGATTCTGTGATTCTATATTAAAGTCAAGTAGAATGCTGAGGGCAAAATGAGATGAGAACATCATTGTTGCTGTTGTTGTTGCTGTTGTTGTTGTTGTTGTTGTTGTTGTTGTTATTATTATCCCATCTTCCTCCCAGTACAGGGAATCAAGGTGTTATGTCACCATACATCAACTAAGGTACTCAAGCCTTTTTACCTTTCCGTGATTGTATGAACTGAAGTGGTCAATGCAGCCAGTAGTCCAGTAATCAAGTTAGAGACTAATTGTAGTAACATATTCTTGGTATGTCGATTTCACTGCTTCACTCTTTGAGGGTGCAAACTGCAGGAAAAGAGATTCCACCTCAACATTAGGAGGAACTTCCTGACAGTAAGGGCTGTTCGACAGTGGAACACACTTCCTCGGAGTGTAGTGGAGTCTCCTTCCTTAGGGGTCTTTAAGCAGAGGCTGGATGGCCATCTGTCAGGGATGCTTTGACTTGGAGTTCCTGCATGGCAGGGGGTTGGACTGGATGGCCCTTGTGGTCTCTTCCAACTCTATGATTCTATGATTCTATGATTCTAGGGTGGTATTTGTTAGTATGGTTGTGGAGTTCATGGGGTGCCACATCAATCTTTGGCACCATGGTCACCACCTTCTGAGATGCAGGCAGAAGTTTGTGAGCTGGAGAAGTACCTCTCCTAGTCCAGATAAATGAAGAGACACTGTAGACAGACATCTCCAAAATGAGGCTTTTTAATCTTAGAAGTTCCACTATTTACAAGCACTATCTTACACAATACACTATCACAAACAAACCACCAACTCACTACAACCCACACTGTGACTAGAGGCTCCACTCTTATATAGACTGGGCTCCATCAGGCCTTTTGGCCCTGCCCCTTCCTCTTGTGTCACAGAAAAAAACTAGCCACCGATCCTGGGTGCCTTAGCAGTTTTGCTTAGTTGTTATGGCTGCTAGTGACCCTTTGTTCTCCAGTCGCTATTTAGTACCACATTGTGCATTTTCTCAGGACTCTGTATCCAAACATCCCAATATCTCTAGTGTCTGCCTGCGGTTCTTAGAGAGGAGATTCACTGTCAGTGTTTTATGATCCAAAAGAGATCAGAACTAGGACTGGAACTAGGACTGATGTTTCATGTGGACCCTGCTTCCTTACCTTTTCTATCATCCTGACAGTTAAACAATTAATAGAGAAAACATTTTCCTGGTTTGGAAACAAGTCAGTTGATTGGGCTGGATTTCAGTAATCTGATTTAGGAAGGTGACTTATGTGGTCCTCCAGATATTGTTGGACTTGAACCCTTAGCACCCCTCATCATTGGTGATGCTGCTAAGATTGGTGGGACTTGCAGTGAATCAACATCTAGGCTCCGAGTTCTCATCATAATTTAATTCCTGTATGTGAGATGGTTGTTAAAGACACAGGAATGGGATCAATGCGAACATGGTACCGGTACCAAAGATGGTGGCAACTTGCTAGCTGTGGAAGGGACTTTGAATCTTTGAATTTACAGAGTTTTCCTATCCAAAGCCAGCAAGGCAAATAGTATGTATTTGCAGTCTTCTGGATCATAGAACTTAAAGAATCTGAGTGGTGGAAAATATGCCACTGTTTATGGCTTGAGGCAAGATACATATAGCTTACAGTGTCACTGACAAATGCCTGTACAGGTTTTCTTTGAAAAGCTTCCAAACAAGAAAATTGCATCTCCTCTTTTGGCAGCTTCTTTCCCATTGCTTTAGCTCTATTTCCAAATGGATTTTTCCCTGTAAGATTAAATTACTGTCTAAACGTGTAAGTCTACAAATTTTAGTCACCTGGGTTTTCCTATCCATAGGACAATGTAAGTACTGTACTTTAATTCTTGTCAAAAAAAAAAAAAAAAGAGAGAGAGAGAGCCATCTCCTTCTCTGTGTAAGGTTGTGAAAGGCGAGAGCTTAGTCCATCCTGGAAGCACTGACTCCCCCCCCCCCCACACACACACACTTTGTCATAGTGCCACTTCTGACCTTTCTGGATGCATGGGCAGGAAAATGGCATTGGTGGGAACTCTGACTCTTCCTCTCAAAGGAGTGCTGAGAGGGTTTTAGAATATTTGAATAAGATATTGGTGCATGTTTGTTAACTTTTCTACATTAAAATCAGGTGAATTTATATTAAAGTTAAAGGCTATGTTAACATAGTCGCCATTTTATTTGCTTTGCCTTTTCATCCTTTTTTGACATGTGAGCATTTTCAAAGTTCCATCTGTGCCTGGTCATCTCCCCCATAGGTTTCACAGAATTTACCATAGCCATCCATCTAGCCTTCAAGGTGAGCACAAGCAGTTATGCCTGCTGGAATATTTTGTAGGCTCTTTGGCATTTTCCTCCTTGCTTCACCCTTTACATGCCCCTATTTATTCACATATCATATCAAAATCCATAATTTTGGCCCCCAAACCTGTCTTTGACTTATACGTTAGGCTGACTTATAGTTGAGTATATGCAGGACAGACTTGCATTTCTGTAATTTATATCCAAATATAAATGTTTTCTTAGAATTTAAACCTAAACCTGCCAACCTGGAATTTTTGCCATTATAATTCTTACAACAACTTGTAATAGTATGTTTCATATGCTAAATATTGCCTAATCTTCCCTCCCTTGTCTTTATTAGTTCATCTTAATTGGCATAACACATTTATTCTTTTATGGTCAGAGCCAGCTCTTCGTATCCTCAATGAACCTTTTGCTGAAAAACACTGAAATGTTAATTGCCATCAACTGATGAATCCTATTGGGGTTATCCTTCAAATGTTACAGCTAATGCATGTAGCTGATCTCCTCCCTCTCTCTTTTAAAACACATACACACACAACTCTCTCTCATTTCATTCCTGTTACTGTCTCTGGTGGTTTGATGTTGTGTTAGTTCTACAGAAAGTGAAAGATGTTGAAAGTGAAAGATGTAAAGGAAGGGCTTGCATCTCTTTACATGTCATTTCCCCTTCATTTCTCTTATCTCTCACCCTTTGTACAATAAATTTCTGCATTCTATTTTGGTCTTTTAAAACCTGAAAGGTGACAGGAAAGTGGGTGTTTGTCAAGTTTTGGAATAATTTCTCAGCCAGGATTCGTCATTGCTTTGAATCATCTGTGACTCCTTTGTGCTCCAAATGCCTCTCAATGTAATAGTTGTGAAAGCAATGGCAACTGGGTCACAACTGGCCCTGAAGTGGTTGTACCCATTACATTTATTCCATTATTGTTTACTTAAAATATTTTACTCCTTTGTCCTATAAAATATGTTCATGATGATTTATAATTTTTCTTTCAAAATTAAAAAATAAATGAGACTAACAATAACTAAAAATGATAAATCAATGCAGGCATTAGCAGATTGCACCCATCAGAGCCCTAGAAATAGTTGAGGCAACAACCACACATTATGGTCATCCCTGGAATTTTGCAGATGTTCTTCTCAGCTGACAGAAGGGAATGTGCAGTGCCACCATTGTTGTGGCTGCAAAGAAGTGACCACTATGTAAGCAAAAAGGTTTCTGACAGAAGATGCATCTATAGTAGTATTTCTGTAGTGGCAGAAAGGAGTTCTTGTTGTTTCTGACTTACGGTGACCATTAGAGGAATCTATTATATGCTTTTCCGGGACTGAGAGTGTGTGACTCTTCCAAGGTGACTCAAGTTTCCTGGCCAAGCAAGGAATCAAACCCTGATTTCTAGAGTTCTCGTTCAACACTCAAACCACTACACCAGGCAGAAGACTAGTTAGTATAAAAATGTTTTGTTGTGTGTCTTCAAGTTGTTTTCAACTTATGGCAACCCTAAGGTGAACCCTATCATAGGATTTCCTTGGCAAAATTTGTTCAAAGGTTTGCCATTGCCTTCCCCTGAGGCTGAGATTATGTGACTTGCCAAAGGTCACCCAGAGGGTGACCATTGCAAAGTTGGGAATTGAACCCTGGTCCCCAGAGTAATAGTTTAACACTCTAATTACTATATCACACCATATTTAAATATTTGAAAGTATGTCATATGGAAGAAAAAGCAAGCTTATTTTCTGTTGCTTCGGTGATTAAGATACAGAGCAATGGATTCAAACTATAGGAAAGCGATTCCACCTAAACTTTAAGAAGAAGTTCCTGATTGTAAGAGCTGAGAAGTGACAGTGAAGTATGCTACCTTGGAGAGTGGTGTAGGCTCCTTTTTTTGGAAGTTTTTAAACAAAGGCTGGATGGCCATTTGTTGAGGTTGCTTTGGTTATGTATTCCTGCATGGCAGGGGGTTGGACTGGAGAACCATTGTAGTCTATTCCAGCTCTATGATTCTATGACATCAGTTGTGCTTCCAGATTCTTAAGAGCTTTTGTCCATTTCTATAATGTACCTCCATGTACAGTCGGACTTGGAAATCCACGGAAGGGCAACGACTACTAACTTTAATGGGGTGCATGCCTGTGGCAACCCCCTGCCCCCCCCCCCGCATGCAGGCGCCCCATTCAAGCCTACAGGGCTTGAATATGCGTGAGATTTCCAACTTTGGGGGGGGGTCCAGAACGAATCCCTTGTGATTTCAAAGGGCAACTGTATGTCTGTACTGTCTTTAATACAGTGGCATGTGTTGTTCATACACAAAATTTAGTGTACTATTCAGTGAGGTTTTAGTGAGAGCCTAAGTTGAAAGAGAACTCTAGATGTGCACATAAATGATATAGTTTCTACTGATTTTCCTGCAGCTTAAGTGTGGGCTCCTTTAAGCCTCTGCTTAAAGTCCTCCTAGGAAGGAGACTCCACTACACTCCGAGGGAGTGTGTTCCACTGTCAAACAACCCTTACTGTCAGGAAGTTCCTCCTAATGTTGAGGTGGAATCTCTTTTCCTGCAGTTTGCATCATTCTTCCGCGTTCTAGTCTCTGGAGCAGCAGAAAATAAGCTTGCTCCCTCCTCAATATGACATCCCTTCAAATATTTAAACAGGGCTATAACAGGGTTATAAATAAGGGTTATCCAAATAATCAAAAATTGTTTCAGAGGATCTAGAGGATGAATTAAGGTAAAAATACACGGAGAACTGACTATCAATATCACAGAACTTTTTCCCTTTTCACTGAGCTAGAAGTCATGTACAGGTTAAATGTAACAACCTCTAGCTTTATTCTTCTAACAAAGATAAAATGTGAAAATGAGAAGAGATATATCACAGATTGACAGATTTGTCCAAATTTCAGTCAAAACACAGTCAAGCTTTACTTGATTAAGTTCAATACTTAAGTATTGATTATTTATTAAATTGAATTAATGCTATTTAAATTAACTTAGTTAAATCAAAATAAATTAAAATGACCATGAATAAATAACAAAGAAGAGATTCAAGGCCTTCCTACTTGTTTCTCTACTTGCAGCACTATTATGAGGTTGTGCAGCCCTGAAGCCCTTTTAATTATAAACCCGCTTAAAGACTTGCCATTTGTCAAA
The DNA here is from genome assembly GCA_034509955.1 of Urosaurus nigricauda. Classification (NCBI taxonomy): domain Eukaryota; kingdom Metazoa; phylum Chordata; class Lepidosauria; order Squamata; family Phrynosomatidae; genus Urosaurus; species Urosaurus nigricauda. The sequence continues at coordinate 348,248,645 of JAOEGL010000001.1, read as the reverse complement.
CAGCTTTTAAGACATGTAACTGATTAGCATTCTTTCCAGGATCTGTTTTTTTTTTAACGTACCAATGTCTAATCCACGTTTTATTTAAACTGAAGCATGGATATTACCATAAACAAATTACCTACTTAATAAGAAAATCTCCATTAAATTTCCCATTATTGATTTAAAGCTAAGAACCACATAATATAGTAGATAAGTGAGCAGAACAAGAAAGAGCTTGAAGTAAACTTGACAAGACAGTAATGTGATGATGGCAAGAAAACTTTGCATGCATTTGGGAGACTTGCTGTCTCCAATCTATTGCTGAATCTGCTCCTTTTAGAAAGACGCCAAATGAATGGTTGTCAGAGAAGGCTTTTACTTCTTAGGACTTGGCCCTTTGGATGGAAACAGACATCACAGATGTAGGATTTGCTCCTAAGAATACTCTGGACTGCAGCTAAAAGCAAAACTTGTAGATTCAATTGCTGAGCTGTCAGACTTGGCTCCAGGGACACTGAGGGCAAGTGAGTAAGGAAAAAGAGGAGATGAGGGACATTGAGTTGAATGAGTTTGGCTACAGCAAATATGTAATAGCTATGCAGAAGAGAACTGATAAAAGCAACTGTATTTTCACTGCATAAACATGTTTGATTATAAGTCATAGACATTTGCTTACCTTTATGTTCTGTTGCTTAGCTTTATGCTCTGTTGCATAAACGTAAGGAGACAACATATTCTTTAAATTTGGGGGCAGTCAGGTCAAAAGGATAGCTGTATTTGCCATAAGATCAAGCTCTTCCCTTCATTCTGTCTGACCTACTATATCTCTCCAGTACTTTGAAGGGTTTTCTGCCTTATTTGTTTTGTTGTCTCCCCTGCCTTATTGAATCAGATGGTGAGAGAATTTAGTGTCTGGAATCTGGTTGATGTACTCGTACATGCAAACATTCGCCAATGGAAGTGGATGGATATATTTCTCCAATACACAATGTCAGTTCAAGGTTGCAGAATCATTGTTGTGCATTTTGATGATGTTATGCATGTGGAAGTGCATTCTCAGGTGACGTGTGTCTGTCTGTCCCTGCAAAAACTGACACTACCATGTTTCCCTGAAAATAAGCCAGTGTCTTATATTATTTTTTTGCTCCCAAAGATGTACTACGTTTTATTTTAGGGGAATGTCTTATTTTTCCATGAAGATGAATTCACATTTATTGTTGAACAAAAAAATGAAAATTGATTATATACTGTATATATATTTATATACAAAAATTGTGCTAGGTCTTACTTTTGGGGGAGGCCTTATATTTAGCAATTCAGCAAAACCTCTACTAGGTCTTATTTTCTGGGGATGTCTTATTTTCAGGGAAACAGGGTAGTACTCTACCTCTTCTGCATTGGGTTGCACATTCATTTGTACATTTGGTTGCACAACATTGTCCTTTAGCACAAAGATCTTGTAGCACAATCATCATGTAACTTTACATATGGAGGCTCATATATAGCAGTAGTATTTCCGTCATTTCTTTCTCACCCCCACTTCTCTGAAGGAGATAACTATGTTGTATTTCCATAGGTTAACTAACTAAATAAATATTAAAAAGGAGCTTTTATAACACTGGAGAGGGAAGTATTTTGAAACTGCACCCAAACGTTATGAAGTAGTATCTGCATTCAGTATCATTTAACAATATTACTGTAGATGCCATACAAATTATGGACATCAGATGTCCAGATGATATAAATTAGAGGGGAAAAATGAAATCACTTCATTATAACAATTCCTGTTTCCATTGCTATCTAACTGGTACTGAGCAAGTTTCAAAACTAAATTGGATTTTCTTCTTCTTTTGTTTTCTACTTTACCCTCTAACCTAACAGTTTATCTGCAGCATTACTTGTAAATCTTCAGAGCTGTTCTTCCACTGTTAAAGGTCTTCTCTTCTTTTTATGTTATGCCCTTTTCCACGTTAAGATTTCTCCTTACCTATCATATGTTCTGATTCTTATTTACTCCTACAAGCAACCAGTATTTATTTCCCTGTGTTGTTTAGCCTGTTTGCCCCCCAAAATAAAGATTAAGTGGATATAGGTTCAGAGTAGATCACTTATCAGTCTAGTTGTGGTCTCAAGTCACCCATCTTAATGTTTAAAAAGAAATTTTCTTTCTCTCTGTCTGGAATGAAAAGAGAATAAAATAGCTGTAAAGTTTTACACAGTAGAACAAAACAGCTATTCAAAGCAGTAATTAAATCTCATTTTAAAACTTTCAAACAATAGCATAACAACATATGAAATGACTTCTAATTTCAGTACAGTATCAGACTTAATTTGTCTTCTAATTTCCCAGGTCACGTGGATATGCTTCCAGTGTTTATAAGGACTGTTGTACCAATGAAGTGTTTGGATATTAATGTTGAAATGTTGTAATGAAAGGAAAGGTATTTTGAATTAAGATGAGATAAGAGTCATTATAGTATAAAGAAGGAAATTAAGAGTCCTACACATAGAAGCAGTGTACTGTCTGTTGAAATGGTTGTGGTTTATTGTGTTTGACATGTACATACATTTTATGATATGTTATGTTATGGAAAATTTAATAAAAAGTAAATTATCTATACTATGTTGTACCAGGGTTCAGCTTACTTGTGCAGACATTAAGATCTCAATGCTTGCCATAAAAAAAAATCTTTCTAACTGTGGGATTTCTCATTGTTTAGCCTGTTCTCTTCTCTGAGGCTTCACCTGGCAAAGTGCATGTTAGCTTAGAAGCTTAAACCTGTAACCTTGGCATTCCTGGTGGAAGCACCAGAGACTCTGACTAGAATCCAGCAGAAGTCTTCCTCAAGTGAAGAAAATAGTTATTCTGATCACAGAAAGGATCTGGATCCAGTGTGGTGTTCTGTGAATGGCAAAAGGAAAGACCACTTTCTCTGTTGACCAGAAGGGTTTTCTAACCATCCAGAACAGATTTTCTGATAGAATGGGGAAGGCACTGAGAACTCCCCATTCCACAAATTTCAGAGCCAGCAGAGTAAATGTTATGTTCATGGTCTGTAGTTCTCTAACCACTTAAGAATTTTTCTACAAAAATATAATCTTGTATATGATCATGGCAGCCCACATGACATATGCAAAATACTGGAAAACTAACATAATACCCACCTTAGGAGAATGGAAGGTTAAAGTGAATGACTTTGTAGTTATGGACAGGCTGACCATGTATATCGCAGGGAAAACAAACCAACAATATGAAAAGAAATGGGGAAAAACAGGAAAACCTTTGCAGGAGTAAAGTTGTGATGTTATGGTATACAGTACATAATGTATACATAATGTCCGTTGGAGGTTCTTATTATATAAAACTCAATAAAATATTTTTTAAAAGAATTTTTCTATAAAAGAAAATATGAATACAGAGGAAGATGTGAACAGTAGTCTAAACAATTTAGCATGCACTCCTATCCTGTTTCCCCAAAAATAAGACATCCCCCCAAAACAAGACCTAGTAGATGTTTTGCTGAATTGCTAAATATAAGGCCTAGCAAAGTTTTTGTATATAAATATATATACAGTATATAATAAATGTTCATTTTTTTGGTTCAACAATAAATGTGAAAAAATAAGACATTCCCTGAAAATAAGACTTACTGCATCTTTGGGAGCAAAAATTAATATAAGACACTGTCTTATTTTCAGTTTTCTGGGTGTAAGTCCCACTGAATTCAATAAGACTTAATTCTTAGTGGTTGTTTATAGTAATCATGTCAACCCTTTTCAGCCCCAATGGTCACATGTAGTGGCAGGATAAGATTAAGACTGTTTGCATGTATGTGTACTGTAAACACACACATACAGATTCATACAAATACATATACAGTACATCCCAGCCATGCTGTAACTCTAGATTATTTTCCAGTACCAAGAGCAAAAGAAAACTCTAGGAAAGTTTGCAAAACACAAGGAAGAGGGCCTCAAAAAGAGTGGTAGAAACTGTGACTCCCTCTTTTTTCTGAAAAAAGATTTTTCAAGCTCCATAAGGCATCACATTCCCATTAGTTCCTCCTCCCGTCCCCAGCCCCAGATTGACATTGGTTTTGAGGTGTATGAATGAATTGGTTTATTTTGGTCACACACCACTGGCTGCTAAGCCAGTGTGCCTGAAGTGAGCATTAAGAGAAGCACAGAAACTGCAGCTCTAACAAGAGCATTAGAAGTGGTGGTACTTGGTCCCCCTGGCAAGAGTATTCTACAAGTTCAGGAGAAAGACCCATGGGCAAAGAATGTGGGTGATCTCAGGAGATCGGATATAAATGCCTAAAAAAAGGAAAAGCCTCAAGGGGGGCAGGGAACCGTCTAAATAAAGATTAATAATATTAATAATCTGCTGATTTCATTTGTCCAAAAAAAAAAAAAAAAAAAAAAGATAATTTCAACAGTTTTCTCCCCGGCCTGTGAGAATGCTTGGGTGGCTGCACACTTTTCAAGCACTATTTGTGGTTCAGGCCTTTGTTGGTGGAATCTTATTGTGCAGAAATACACAAAGTTTTCCTGTGCAGATTTCATTTTTGCACAGAAAATGTTTACTTTGGGGAAAAAGTTATAATTTCCCCCCACAGAAAATACATGCAGGGAAACCACAAGACATTTTTCTGCCCAGGAATCCATCTATTCATGTAGATTGCATAACCCTGACACAAACTGTGTGAATTTAATACTGGTTGCATAAACACATGGATTCAAATGCCAAAACACCCCCTTTTTTCCTTTGAGAATGAAAACATTCAGAAATATGCATCAGATCCCTAATATTTGTGTTCATAAATATAGAATGTTTGTCATATAAATCTTGTCCCACAATCCCATTCATTGTCTTTATTTAGACATTTTTAGGTTTACAGTAAGCTTTTTTTTTTAAAAAATCTTATTGGTAAATATAGAAAAGATCTACACTGAAGATGTGGATGTTATAATCATGTTAGTGTCATTGCCTTTCTCTTTATTCCTTCAACATCACCCATTTTTGTAGTATATCCCCTAATCTTATGTAGGTTTTGCCCCCGTGCCTTTGACTTCAGCTTGTTGGAGACTTGCCAGTGGCATTGATAGGCACAATAAGATCCCCAGTACCTGAATTATTCAGTTGCTTCCTTATAACTTTGCTGAGGCAGTAAAAGATACTATCTTAATTAAGTGTTCTTTAACTGCATTTGATTCCCACCTCCCACCCAAGAATCTTTTTTCCTGGTTGTTGCAGCATGAAGGGTTTTTTTTGTCCCAAAGAAAAAAAATGATGCAAACACATATACACACAAAAACTTTATCTGGTTCTTGTATAATTATTGCAAGGTTGCATGTAGTATAGGACCTGGCACAGAAACCATGTGCAGAGGTTCTACTGAAATCCTTATGTTCTGATGCATTTGTTATAGAAACATAGTCTTGCGAAACTGATGTTACAGATTTACCAAATGGTCTCATTCAAATATGGCAGTCCTACTGCAAATACTGGCTGAAAATGTTACTTTCTCCGCTGAGATCAATTATCTCTGCAAGTAATAATGATAGAACTACGCACAAAACACTGAAAGAAAAGTCCATAGACAAATGCAGATTGAACTATAAAATCAGTTCTGTTAAAATCTCTGCATTTCCTTAAAATGCAGCAGTCAATGCTTATGGCTTTATGCAGGAGCTTTTCACAGTCTTGCCTGGAGATGCCAAGTACAGTATTTAATCCAGGACCTCCAGCATGGTCTGTCAATGATATGCAGGACCATACACTCCAACATTTCACAAGTGAAAACCAGGAAATGTGTGGCCAAGCATCCTCAGTTTGTGGTCAAGATGGGAAAAGTTATTAATGAAGAACATACAAACTAGGAGAGGCAACAAGAGTTTGCTTTTGTCAGAGTTTACTGGGAAGGACAGGATTACATCCCTTTGTTTATTTGTTTGTTTAAGGTGTATCCTGCCTTTATCCCAATATGGTACCCAAGGCAGCTTACAATGTGATTTAGAAGATAAGATCATTTAAAGAAGTCATAATACAAAGTATATAAGAATGAAATAAACAATTCTGTTAAAGTAGTTTAAAAAGCAGCTCGAACATAGCAATGATGGGGAAAAAGAAACCGCACACCCCAGTTAAAAGATCTTCAGCAATGGCCAGTTAAAAATCAAATGCCTTCCAATGAAAAGAGAATCACCCCTGAAAGGAGATTTATGAACTACAGGGGGCACTTGGTATCTGGTGAGGTTTGGTTCCAGAATCCATGGATGGCTACCAAAATCCATGGATGGTTAAGTCCCATTAAATACAATGGGGTAGTAAAATGCTGTCCCTTATATAAAATGGCGAAATCAAGGTTCACTTTTTGGAGAGAGAGAGAGAGAGAGACAGAGAGAGAGAGAATATATCTATCAAGGTGTGGATAGTTGAATCAGTGGATAAACAATCTGTGGGTAAAACATCCATAGTTATTTCAATACTCTGTGGAATTTGTTAACACAAGACACAGTTATGGCTGTGAATTGATATATTTTTAAATAGGATAAATTAAGGAAGCTGGAGCTATCAGTGGTGACTAGAACAGAACAAAAAACAAGACAGCACGTATTCACAATGAAAGAGATAAAGAAAACAAAGTCCCACATGCTGTTGATGGTCCACAAACGTTATTATGTTAAAAAGCCCAATGAGTTTTGGTCTTGTCACAAAACTGGAATTCTTCAGGGGCTATTACCAGAGATTTCAGGAGTTGCAGTCTGCACTCTCAACAAAGTGGAGTATTAGAAGGAAGGGCCCTCTGTATCCACAGATTCTTTATCCATGGATTTAACCATCCACAGATGGCATGAATATATATATATATATATATATATTCCAAAGCAAACCTTGATTTTGCTATTTTATATAAGGCACACCATTTTACTATGCCATTGTATTTAATCAGACTTGAGCATCCATGGATTTTGGTATCTATGGAGGTCTTGGAACCAAACCTCAGCAGATACCAAGGATCCACTATATATACTTCCCTAGTAACGAAGGCATTATTTCTCTGTATATTTTTGTGGAAGGAAGCATGAGTGGGAATGCAGCTGCACTCATGTTCTTTTTGCTGCTTTTCCATAGACACCTGGTTGGCCAGTGTGAATACAATCCAGGACTACATAGGCCTTTTGTGTAATACAGTATAGTTCTACTTACGCTCTTACCTATTCTGCCCTCACTGGCAAGTAAGTCACCATAAAAAGAAATTAGGGTATGTGGGCTTCATGATCTTGTTTGTTTGTCTGTTTGTTTAATAAAATATATTTGTTAATGTAAGGGGTTTTCCATAACCCCTTTCATTATCAATTAATAATAATAATAATAATAATAATAATAAATGAATTAAAAGCTGAGCAGGTGAAAATGGTCACCTTCTTTTCAGGCCATGAATGAAGAATTCGTGAATAAGGAATCCATGTATAGGGATCAAGAGATATCAGGATGCATGTATAATTCCACTGAGATTATCATCCAAAAACATGCATCATTCATACAACCTGCAGTTTAGGTGGACCCAGCAATACTTAGGGGACCCTCTGAAATCATCCCAAGAACTCAAGGAGCACGGCATTGGTGTGTCTAAAAAGAAGAGCAGCCTAGAAGGAACAGTACTATTTGGCCACCATTCTTGGGATGAGGAACCATCACATGTTCATGTTGCTGAAGAAAGTGGTGGGGCAACAGAGCCAAATATAAATGTCCTCAGTTGGTGCTTAGCTGTTCTTGATCTGGCATCCTATTCAGCTCATTTCCCCTTGCATATATATGAACAAATTCTCTACTTTCTAGCCTTACGGTGGTTCAACACTAGCTTGAAACAGAACTAAGATACAGTTTCTCAACATAGCCTCCTCTCCCCAAAAAACTCAGGAAAATTTAACATCTTAGTGACACAAAAACTTCTTTTCAAAATGCTAGTAAACCAATTTAGGAGGGATTCCCAACCACGAGTCTCAAGAAAGGTCCTGTGCCATGCTTCCCGGCTAACTGTAATCCAGGTAATAGGAGAATGTAGTGCATGGCTTCTGAGCACAGTGCTCAGGCAAGTTCATATGGGAGAAAACAGTCCTTCAAGTATCAGAGTCCCAAACTCTTCTGTCTGTATTCAGAAGGTAAGGGGAAGTGACAGAGTTTTCATTATCATTCCAAGAACATCTAAGTTTTTTCAGAAGTGATTTCCCAAATGTATTCCTTGAGTAAAAACAAACATAAATATTGATGTCTGTATATTCCAGTTTACTTCTGGGCGCAATTTAAAATGCTGTGACGACCTACAAAATTCTATACAACTTAAGTCCATTTTACAGACTGTATCCTCCTCCCAAGAGCTTATCTAGTCCCTGAGATCCCCATGACAATTCCACCACCTTTATGAGTAAGGTTGGTAGGAACATAACCTAGATATGAGTCCCTAAATTGGGAGAATGGAAGAATATAAGATAACTAGTAATAGTATTAGTAGTAAAGAAAGGATCAATCCATGGGGAGAGGCGGGAAATATAAATAAAGATGATGATGATGATGATGATGATGATGATGATGATGATCTTGATCTTCTTAATGCCTCTCCCTAGACTTTGGAATACCTTTCATAGAGAGGCCCCCTTCTTGTTCTCCTGCCAGCAGGCAAATATTTTTTAAAATTATTATTCATACAGACTTTAAGAATGGAAGGCTTTTAAGGGCTGTAAGTGCCATATTGTTTAAAATGTACTGTTTAACTGTTTTAATCTTTTTAATTGGCATTTTAAATTGTTTTAATATGGTTAATAATTTAATTCAGTTTTAACACTGACTGTTTTTAAAAAGTTTTTGATTATATTGTAATCATTTTAAATTTGTAAGTTGCCTTGAGTCCCTATACTGGAGGAAAGGCAGGATAATATAAATATTAATAATAACAACATCAGTATAGAGGAAACAGTATAGAGGAAACAAGCTTAAAAGCATCACTTTTAATAATCCTCTCTTATGTGATTAGATTTTTAAGTGGATTGGTATGGGTATCAAATATTAAGAGCAAAAGAACTAATGTGAATATCCTGAATACAATGTGAAACCTTCCTGTAATTTAACTCCTCTGCTGGATCTTGAGAGATAAATCATTCTGTAGTCTTATTTCTTTGCTATTTTTCCTTACATCATTACAAATTATCATCTGAAGTTTTACACAGGTTTAAACCAGCTGGGACTATGTCAACAACTCAGTTTATAGAAGGCTAAGGGAAAGAAAATCCATTCCATTTAAGCCAGCTGTGATTTCTCTGCTGGAGAAGAAAGCCACCAGAAACAACATATTTTGTCACTTTAAAACAGTAGATATAACTCTGAACGCATATAGGAGACCAATGAACTGAATGACAGATGTCAGCTTTATAACCCCTTTCTGCAGTACAAATCTACCATAAAGCACAAATATTCTGTGCTGCTTTCATTCTCCTTAAAAATAAGGGTTTTGAAACGATGAGATTATGTGCTTAGACTTAGAAGAACTTGGCCTGGGGGTATTGCCACTTTCAGAGTTTAAAGCAAAAGCACCAACTCCAGGTCCTAAAAATGAGCATACTATTTAATTTAAAACAATTTTCTCAATTTGAAGCCTTGAAAGTATTTACATATCACTTGGTCAATTCCAAACAGGACCACATTGCTGGAGTTTGATCTCATTTTATATATAACATGAACTAATACTCAGAGGGCTTGCATTTCTCTGTTTCATTTTTTTCTCCTTTTTTCTGTATCTCTCCCAAGTACTTTAAAAGGGCATTAAGAAATCTATTTAGAAATTAGTGCTGCATTATAATTTTTCTCTGCCCCTGTATTAAACAGTACTTTGTTGATTAAATCAGAGAACCCACAGATGAAAGAAAAAGTACCTTCATTATTTATTTTATAGGTACATAAAGTTTAAATAATAACAAAACTACAAATCAAACAACACCAGAATATTTAAATATATAAACACAATAATACTAAAAATAAACCTGATAATCTAAAAATAATCTTTAAAAATCATAATTCCCCCATATCCCCCCCTTAAATACCAAGCATTTTCCTAAACTAAAATTAAACTAAACAACTATATTAACAACTTAACTAAGACTTCCCACCCTCTCATCCCAGGATATTTAAAGCAAAATATAATGAACTTCTCTAATATACTTTTCTACTACAGTTCCACTTCTGTGCTATTATTGCAGACATCTCCTGTACAAAGCTTTAGGCATCCCAAAGTGCAAACATAATCTATTTTCTTGTTTATTCAAATAAAGCACAAAAAGAATGAATAATATTTTTAAATAAAATGAATAAATAAATGAATAAAAAGAAAGAATAATATTCATTTTCCAATTCTGGGCATATAACAGTCTAGTGGCTAATGTCATGTAATGAACAACTTTAATATTTTTATATTTTTCTTTAGCTTTTAACTTTAGCATTGCCCAGTGTAAAAAAATGGTTCAAATTCAATCTTCAGTCAATTGACTGCATTAACCTCAGTATGTTTCTCCAATAAGTCTTTGCTTTTTTGCAAGTTCGCTACATATGGAAGAAAGTACCAATTTTTTTTTGCATTCCCAGCATTATTTTTACTTCTTTGTACATTTTGAACACTCTTGATAGAGTCAAATCGCTTTTATACATCATTTTATGAAAGTTTTCTCTTAAATTATAACAAAGTACATCTTGTAATCTCAGTGTTCACATTTTTGCCAATACTTCATTTCAACCTTATATCCAAATTTTTGCTCCCATATAACCATACACGCCTTGATATGTTCATCCTCTAATCTAATTTTAACATTTTGTACATCTTTCTAACCAAATGTTCATCGTCTTCACATAGTTCAGTTCAAATTCATTATTTCTCTTTCAGTTCCCAAGGTTCTTTAATCTACTTTACATTGTTCAAAAAGTTCCTTATAACTATACCAATTTAAGTTTAAACCATCTCTTATTAACTATTATATGAATTTAATTTGAATTCATTTTCTTCCCATTTAAGTATATTTTTATAGGAAATGCATTTCTCAGTAAAAGCTTTATCTCTTCTAAAAAGGGCTTCTTGAGCAAAAAGCCCAAAGTGGTATCTTAGGGAAGAACTGAGCTTTGTATTTGTTACATACTCTTAAAATGGCATGTCTTATGTAATGATCATTAAGTACCTGCATTATTTAGGTGGTAAATTGTCAGGCAGAACCTTCCACATATGCATGACTATTAGGCAAAACAGATAATACCAGTTTTGCTTTCTTAGGTTTAGGCCAGGGTAGGAAATGTTAGACTGCATATGGCCTGTTGGATGGTCCAATGCAGTCTTTGGAGATCCTCCCAGACCTGAAATTCCCATCATTTTGTGGCCAAATAATTCATTTTGCAGCTAAAAACCAATTAAAAATGTTTTAAAAAACATTTTTACAGAGCTGTAAAATGCTGTTTGGGTGGCCAGAAGTGACAAGTGATAACTTCTGGTTATTCAAAATGATGGCCATGGTGATGTACTTCACCCTCCAGTGCCCTGGAGGAACCAAAAAATAAATGGTTGGTCTTGCAGTTCTGGAACACATCCTCCCCCGGTTTACACTATCAGATCTTTTGTTTGGTTAGCCAAACAAAAGTATCACCAGCCAAAGTATCACCACCCAAAACACAAGAGGGACATTTTGGCAGCCTGGGAGAGCTGGGGAGGCTGATTTGATATTAAAGTTAAGCCTATATGAGCACAGTCTTGAAGCAGACAGGTGGGAAGAGGTCTGCAGACATTCAAAATAGACTGCAAAATAGACTCCAAAGTTTCTCAGATGAAAACTGTAACATGTGTGGCCAAGGAATATCATAATGTTCAACCAGATCATCAAAGTTATTAAAAAAAGAAGAGCACACAATATTCTGCCCCCTTCTCTCCGCTCCTGCTAACTGGGTGCAAACTACTTTTGCACTTTGAATTCAGTTTGCAGTAATCTGGTGACAAAGGGGAAAGTGGAAGGAAGAGAGAGAAACATAGACATTTTAAAAGCAGCTGAAGCTGTGGGATAGCAGAGGATAAATTAGGAGTGTTCCTGCTGAAATGGGACAGTAGGAAGGTATGAGGCTGTAACTAGTGATATGATGGTGTCGTCATCCCCAGGACTGCTGAGAGTGAGTAAGGCAGAAAAATTGGTTCTCTTATTTTTGAAAATACATTAAAATGAGCACTTAAACCAGAACTGTTGCCCTCCTAGGTAAAGCACAGCAGCTTTCTTTATCAATGGAAAATAGAGTAATTAGATTGCTTTTATATTAACATGGCTTGAGAAGCCAAAATGGATACTAATAGGAAGGCATGAACCAAAAATTAACTCCCTGCTTCTGGTGGTGTAAAATCATCTTCTTACAGTGTAGGACACCACTGTAAAATGACTAGAATCTTGTCAGACAGATCTTTTGCAGTGGTCACAGGTGGTCAGATTTCCTCCTCTGCTCCCTTATCTGTAGGGGTTCCTCAGGGCTCTGTCCTGGGTCCCCTTCTGTTCTCTCTATACACATTATCCCTTGGTAAACTCATCAGTTCTTTTGGTTTCTCCTATCATCTGTACGCCGATGACACTCAGCTGTATCTTTCCACCCCTGACCTTTCGCTGGGGCTCGAACAGCAAGTCTCCTCTTGTCTGGCTGCCATCTCTCAGTGGATGCGGCATCAGCGCTTGAAGCTCAACATGTCTAAGACAGAGCTTCTCATCTTCCCACCTAAGCCCACCCTTCAATACTCCTTTTCTGTTTCTGTTGACGGCATTTCTATTCAGCCGGTTCAGCAAGCCCGCAGTCTTGGCTTCATTTTTGATTCCTCTCTGTTGTTTATCTCCAAGATTCAGGCCACCGCCAAGACCTGTAGATTTTCTCTTTACAACATTGCTAAAATCCGTCCATTCCTCTCAGCCTCCACTGCCAAGACTCTGGTCCATGCCCTAGTGGTTTCACGACTAGATTATTGTAATCTTCTTCTGATAGGGCTTCCTCTCTCTCACCTCCATCCTTTAATCTCTTTCCAGAACTCAGATGCACATATTATCACATCCACTCGCCGCTTTGACCATGTTTCTCCTCTTTTATCCTCCCTTCACTGGCTCCCCTTCCCCTTCCGCATCCAGTACAAGCTTTTGTTATTGACTTTCAAAGCCCTCCATGGACTGACCCCTCCTTACTTGTCTGAACTTCTTTCTCCTCACACTCCTTCTCATTCCCTCCATTCTGGTAATCAAGGTGTCCTGTCCCAGCCAAGGATTTCCACTGCTCTGTCCCGAATTCATCCCTTCTCACTTGCTGCCCCTCACTCCTGGAACCTTCTTCCCCCACATATATGCCTCATCACTTCTCTAACCAGGTTCAAAAGTAAGTTAAAGACTATATTGTTTAGGGAAGCATTCCCAGGATTGTGCCGTCTGCCCCAGGATCCCTCCTCTTAACTATGTATTAACTGAGAACCCGTGCCCTCCCTCCAGTCCATCTGTCTTGGTCCAGGCCCCAGAGGGAGAGAAGAACCACTGAACCTCATCCCCTTCCCACCACCTTCCCCTCTTCCTTTTGTGTTGTCTCTTTTAGACTGTAAGCCTGTAGGCAGGGATCCGTCTAACTATAAGATTGTATGTATAGCACTGTGTAAACTTACAGCGCTATATTAATAATAATAATAATAATAATAATAATAGAATCATAGAGTTGGAAGAGACCACAAGGGTCATCCAGTCTAACTTCCTGCCATGCAGGAACTCTCAAAGCACCCCCGACAGATGGCCATCAAGTCTATGCTTAAAGACCTCCAAAAAGGAGACACCACTACACTCCAAGGGAGTGTATTCCATTGTCAAACAGCCCTTACTGTCAGGAAGTTCTTCCAAATGTTTAGGTGGAATCTGTTTTCCTGTAGCTTGCATCCATTTTTCTGGGTTCTATTCTCTGGAGCAGTAAAAAAATCCACTTGCTCCATCCTCAATATGACACCCCTTCAAATACTTAAATACTGCTATCATATCACCTTTTAACCATCTATTCTCCAGGCTAAACAGACCCAGCTCCCTAAGTCTCTTCTCATAGGTCATGGTTTCCAGACCCTTCACCATTTTAGTCTCCCACCTTTGGACATGCTCCAGTTTCTCAACATCCTTTTTGAATTGTAGTGCCCAGAACTGGACATAGTATTCCAGATGGGGCCTGACCAAAGCAGAGTATCGCCTTTTTAGCTGCCGCATCTCACTGTTGACTCATGTTCAACTTGTGGTCTACTTGGACTCTTAGATCCCTTTCACATGTAGTGAAAGCCAGGTGTCCCCCATCCTATATCTACCCTAAGTGCAGTACCTTAAATTTTTCTGTCTTGAATACCATTTTGTTAGCTTTGGCCTAACTTTCCAGTTTATTGAGGTCATTTTGAATTTTGTTCCTGTCCTCTGGGGTTTTAGCTATTCCTCCTAATTTGGTATCATCTGCAAATTTGATAGACATGCCCCCAATTCTGTTATCCAAATCATTGATAAATATGTTGAATAGCATTGGGCCCAGGACAGAACCCTTTATCACCCCACTGGTCACTTCTCTGTATAGTCTCATATTTATTTTTATTTTATTTTATTTATTTATTTCATTTATATGCCACCTTTCTCCCTGGAGGTGGCTCACAGATAAAATATTTAAAAATGCAATAACATTCAAAACAATTATACCCTATAGTAGAAATTTTTGTTTAAAAAAGTGACTCATAAAACCTAAGTCTACTTATCCATGGGACAGTGTAAATACAGTCAGTCCTCTGTATCCACGGATTCTATATCCATAGATTCAAGTATTCACAGATTGAAAATATTAAAATATATATATAAATGCCAAAAAGCAAGCATTGATTTTGCCATAAGGGACACCATTTTACTAAGCCATTGCATTTTATTGGGACTTGAGCATCCATGGATTTTAGTATCCACAGAGGGTCCTGGAACTAAATTCCAGTGGATACCAAGGACTCACTGTACTATACCTTAACTCTTATAAAAAAAGTAACCATCACCTTCTCTGAGTAGAGTGGCAAAAAGCGAGCACTTTCCCCTTAATTTATACTTGAGGTTGACTTATACAAAAGTGTATATGGTCCATTTTTATTATTCTTAAAGGCACACCAAAAATATAAGAGAGAGAGAGAAAAAAATTAAAGTCCATACTCTTTTTTGGAATAACTTTATTACTTAAACCAAAGAAAGAACACAAACATATGTACAAGTTTTTGAAGGTCTCCTGATCTCTTAATCTGGTGTGATAATTATGAAAAGCTTTGATAGTATGTTAACCTGAACATTTCATGCCTGACATTATGAATATGTTCCTGAGATTGAAGAAGAGTGAAATATAGTGATGTGCTATATACAGTTGCAGTAATGCCTCTGATATAATTAGCATATTATTGAAAAATTGTCCAGAGTTAGCATATGAGTTGTTGGAGGAGAGAAACCTAGACCTATTTTCTCATTAGTTGCTGCATGCAATTCTGTTTCCATGTCATTCAGAAAGTTACTAAGGTTCCTGTTTTTATTCTCTCCAGCTCTTTGCCCTTTAAAATATTAAAGACAACAGGCACTTAGGCAAGCTTGTTAAATTAGTAAAGTATGTTTTTAAGAATTTAAACTTTAAGGGTCAGATTCTACTTTGCCTTGAAAAGGAGTGCTTTAGGGCTTCTGTGGTCTCCATATCTTTCTTTAAAGGAAAGAAAAGTGAGCAGGAATGCCTAAATTAAAAGATTTTGGTAAATTTAGACCTTGGGATCCCCTCCCCCCTTCTGATTTCTTTTTCTTTGGTTTTCCTGGGACTAAATCTTTATTTCTGGTGGGGAACTTTGTGTCTAATAATTCTTGAAAGTATGCTAGGATACTGAGGGGCTTTCTAGATTGGCAAAAAGAAGTGTGTTCATGGCTGCATGAAACTCTAGCCTTTAGATGAGAAAAAGGGAAAGTGTGCCATGAAAACACTTTTTTTGCATTTTAGGGGAGAAGAAGCGCCTTTAAAAAGGTGCTGGTTTTCCCAGCTTCTTTTGTAAAAACTGCAGAACAGCGCAGCTCCATCTAAAGGCTGTGGTGCAGCTGCTAAGCATTAAGGAAAAGGCAACTTCATGTCACACTTTCCTGCCAATCTAGAAAGCCCCTGAGAGACCAGGGTCCAAATCTGCACTCAGCCATGGAAACACAGTGAGCAACCTTGGATAAGTCATACTATCTCATCCTTAAGGGAATATTATGGTAGTCAGAGCCAGTGTGAAGGCACATAACAACCACATGGACCTCTGGTGCCATGATAAACTGCCATTCCCAAGATTTCCTGGCATTGAGCCAAGGCAGTTAAAGTGGTCTCATACTGGATTATTTCTGCAGTGTGTTTTGGACCTGAGTCAAGAATAAACAAGTTTATTCATCTTTTGGGGCTTTCTTTGTGAAATAATTCATTTGTGCAAGAAAACTGGGTTTAATGCCAAACAACAGAACATTTGGGGGAAGAAAACAGAGTGTTTTCATAGAATCATAGAATCATAGAATCATAGAGTTGGAAGAGACCACAAGGGCCATCCAGTCCAACCCCCTGCCATGCAGGAACTCCAAGTCAAAGCATCCCTGACAGATGGCCATCCAGCCTCTGCTTAAAGACCCCTAAGGAAGGAGACTCCACCACACTCCGAGGGAGTGTGTTCCACTGTCGAACAGCCCTTACTGTCAGGAAGTTCCTCCTAATGTTGAGGTGGAATCTCTTTTCCTGCAGTTTGCATCCATTGTTCCGCGTTCTAGTCTCTGCAGCAGCAGAAAACAAGCTTGCTCCCTCCTCAATATGACATCCCTTCAAATATTTAAACAGGGCTATCATATCACCTCTTAACCTTCTCTTCTCCAGGCTAAACATCCCCAGCTCCCTAAGGCGTTCTTCATAGGGCAAGGTTTCCAGACCCTTCACCATCTTAGTTGCCCTCCTTTGGACATGCTCCAGTTTCTCCACATCTTTTTTGAATTGTGGTGCCCAGAACTGGACACAGTATTCCAGGTGGGGCCTGACCAAAGCAGAATAGAGTGGCACTATAACTTCCCTTGATCTAGAAACTATACTTCTATTGATGCAGCCTAAAATTGCATTGGCTTGTTTAGCTGCCGCATCACACTGTTGACTCATGTTCAGCTTATGGTCTACTTGGACTCCTAGATCCCTTTCACATGTGGTCTCATTCAGCCAGGTGTCCCCCATCCTATATTTGTGCATTTCATTTTTCCGCCCTAAGTGCAGAACCTTACATTTCTCCGCATTGAATTTCATTTTGTTAGCACTGGCCCAGCTTTCTAATCTTTTCAGGTCATTTTGAATTTTGATCCTGTCCTCTGGGGTATTAGCTACTCCTCCCAGTTTAGTGTCATCTGCAAATTTGATAAGTATGCCCCCAATTCTGTCATCCAAATCGTTAATAAAGATGTTGAACAGCACTGGGCCCAGGACAGAGCCCTGTGGGACCCCACGTTTTTGCAGACACATTAAAAATGTCATGAAACTATTTATAGAACTAAAAACTATTTAAAACATGCCAATTGAAAAGTAAGGGATTTGAATTGTACAGTACACTAAGAAATGCTTTTTGAAAGCCTGATGGATTTACACATCTGAGATCATTAAGCAAGAAAAATTGAAAGCCCAGACACTTCCAAAGAGTTATGTTGTGCTGCTGCTAATGATATTCTTCTGGGTTGTAGCTTATAGGAAAGTAAGTATGTTTTGGATGTGAAAGGTTTTCTTCATGAAGAAATGTCATTCTTAAATATTTGGGTAATTATGTAAGTGATGCAACAGGGATTTGAAGGGTAATATTTACATAAGCTATCCAATTCACTAATGGGCATCTAGTACATTAAAATGATGATGTGTTGTTTATATGGAACAGCTTGCGTGGAGTAGATAAGCTGACTTAAAAAGCTGCCCAGTTGTTTAGAAAAGGAGTCTTTATTTCTGGTAAAAAGTACTATAGGGGGCAATCATCACAATTCTAATCTGTAATAATAAAAGTGCTTGAATGACTGTCTTCACCAAAGTTCCAAGGTGATTACTGTATAAGTCTAGAAATTTTAATTAAAAAAATTGACCCAAAATACCTGAGTCGACTTATCCACAGGTCAATGTAAGCAGTGTACACACACACACACACACACACACAGGAACAACAACATTTACAATTCATATAAGGGAACCATCCCTGAAGAGAGTGATAAAAGGTGAGAGCTTAGTCCATCCTGGGAGCACCAAAAAGAAGCATGGATCCCTTCTACTCTCACATCCATCCAGCCTTTAGGATGAGCATAAACAGTTATGCCTGCCAGAATTTTCTAAGTTCTTTGGCATCATTTTCCTTTGCACCATCCTTTAGATCCTTTTCTTTATGCCCCTAAGTTTTACCCTTGACTTGTCCATGGGTCATATCAAAATCCACCATTTTGGCCCCAAAACCTGCCTTCGACTTATACATGAGGTCGACTTGTAGTCAAATATATACGGTAAACCTAGGCCTATGAAATTTGATATGCATAGGAGGTTGTGATGGATTCTCTATCCAGGCCATCCCCACAGTTCCAAACCTTGCATTTCTATCACTTACCTTCCTCTTTTACCTCTAAGTTCCCTCCCTGGATCTGGTACTTGGGCCTCAAAGTAGCCACTATACAGGAGCATTGGACCAATGGGTTCACATTGGTAATAAGCAAATCCTCCTTATTAATCCTTAAATGAAAATATTCAGATGAAGAAGATGTAGAAAGTCAAACCAGTTGTCCTGATGTGGAGACCAGCTAGGGGCAAAGTACCAAGCATAGTCTGTCAGAAACAAGACAGAAGCAGCTCCAGCCATATACTTATGAGATGGGTGTATACTGTTCTCAGAGTCAAGGCCATCCAGGTCAGTAGGGTACAGCAGTAAATCCAAGGCATCAATCCAAAGGAGTGTCTAGTAGCATGATCAGCTTATGGTGCAGTGTCCAAGGTTCTTTGGAAACATGAGTCAGGAATCAAGAGACAAAGGTGTTGCTTCCTCCAGAATGGTTGGTTGTCAACAACGAGCTCCAGAGGTATTTGCTGGAATATTTATGGCCTGACAGCCTCCTGGAGCTGTTGCCTGATTAATGAGTGTGTTTCCTGTTTAAAAACTCTGAGCATGCTTTCTCATCTGCATTTAGCTGTGGTAGATAGGTTGAGTCCATTCTTTGTGCTGTGGATTCCAGGAAGTGTCACTGTGTTTATCAAGCACTGGCATGTCTTCCCTGTCCTTCTGTTTTTCTGTCTGTGTCATAATTTGAACCAGGGTTCTGGGAACTGAACATAATACCCTGTCCTTCTGCTTCACTATTTGTGTACTAGTCTGAATTTGGGTCTTGGGAATGAGGCGTGACACTATTAAAGATGTGATAGATAACAAATAAATCAAACATCTAGCGTTTTGCTGCTTCTACACATAGTACACAAATACCAAGTTTCAAAGTAACACTTCTCCCTGAACTGTCTACACATATTTAGCTCTCAAACCTGCTACTGAAATCTCTTCCATGCCTCTCCAGTATCTGGTATTTCTAGTTTAGTTTAACTTAGTTTAATAACCAATATTTTCATACAGAATCACAAGTGTGCACACCATGTGTGGTAATTAAACATACATTTCTTTGAATACAGGAAGACATTCAGATAATCTAATAGCATCTTCTAAATATACTGGTTTCGGCCCTTCACAGCTGCCACTTTGCTGCTCTATTTAATAAAGAAAAAATAGGAATGAATTAAATCAAATTTTGCTAGTATGTGGGAGCAAGGTTTGGAAAAGTTACATTTTTATTACAGCTCCTAGAACACCACGGGCAGCATTAGTTGGGGGATTTTGAAGCTTATAACTTTCCCAATCTCTTTGGGTTTCTAGATATTGAATTATGTGTTGTTGGTTTTTTTAGCTGTCTAGTATTTTATGAGATCAAAAATCAAGATACTGCATTCAGGATGCAGAAAAAAATGTAATGCGATAAGTAACAGAGTTAGTATTTTTTTAAAAAAAAATGACAGAAGGAAATGGTGATCAGAAAAGGGGACTCCGAGTTTAGTATGTCCTTCACAACTGGAGTACCATGTGTATTTTCTCTCTCTCTCTCTCTCTCTCTCTCTCTCTCTCTCTGTTGTATCTGAATATAGAAAATAAATTGTTACTCAATATCCAAATCCTAAGGTTTTTCTTAGGCATTATAGCCCACACATAAAGTCAAAAGAAGCAATTGTCAGATTGTCATACCACAAAACACACTCAAAGTGCCCAGATTTTGCCCTATTTCTAAATTTATGTGAGAATATACCCTTCAGCTAGGAATGGTCAAGCATAGAGGATCTATGAATATTCATAGACCCATACCACATCCACACCACATCCACATGCATCCACACATCATTTTACTATTCTATGATCAGCGAGCCACTGTTTGCCTCTGTACTGTGCAGTTTGTGGCTATAAATGATCCAGAGATTGCAACTCTCTGGAGAGCCAAGACTTTGGGGAATGTGTTGTCATCCCACTTTTGGAGACCTTGGGGAGGGGGTAAATTTAGGGGTAAAAAGTCTTTGATATTTTTAAGAAAGGGGGGGGTGCCAGGGGTTTGGTTGATTTACTGTCTGTATTCAGCTATGGGTGAAGAAGTTATTTGCACTGATACTAATGGAGCTAGTTACTAATACCTCCTGCCCTATTTGATTCCAATGGGAGTTGTGGAATTCACTTAATCTGGAGGCAAAGTTTATATGAGTGCAACACCGCTTGTGTTATGTGCAAAATTTGGCTCCTTCACTGTCAGTTCCATAACAATATCCCCCAAGGACTCACCTCTAGCTTTTTTTTTCTGAACAAAATGAAATTAATGCTGCTCAATTAACCAACTGCTGACACTAGATAGTAAGAGTCAGAAAATTGAATCCCCTTTTCCCCTGTGCAGCAGCCTGAGAAGTCACCTAGGGAAAGTGAGTTGACACCATGTAAACGGAACTGTAATTGAAAACACAGTTTTTAATTAAAGCTGTCATTTCTAAACCTATTTGTAGGGATGACCATATTGGTGAAAATTGATATTCTTTGCACAAACAGCAGTTGAGCTCCCTTGATGCAAAAGAGGTTAAATATTGCTATAGTTATAGGCATTTTTCATGAGAAACAGTTTCTCTTGAATTATCCTCTATGGGACCAAATTGTGTCCTCGGGTTTACCTTGAGCGGGCAGGATTTAAAAGAATCCACTCAACTTTAACAGGTATATGATTCTATAACTGATTCAAAAACAGATAGTACTATGCTTTTTAAAAAATGTTTCCATACCTGATTTTATTAAACACTACATCAGGCTTCAATCCAATTAGAGTAACTGTCTTTTTGAGATGTCAGAGTATTATCCTAAATGTATGGATCTAGTAGAGCCTTCACAGACAGTAGCAATCTATCTTTAATTACTTTGGGGAACGCTCAACTTGGCTATGTGAGAGGGGGTATTTGCAGAACCCAGCACCAGCTATACCAGTAATAACTGATAGCAACCACAGGCATGTGAAACTATATGAACTTTTATTAGAAGCAATATAAAGAGCACATGCACGCAGGTGATTCATCCAAACAACCAATACACAGAGCCAAACAAATGGAGGAGTGAAATGAGATTTGGGAGTTAGAGGTTTAGGAGAAGTAATGCAGTTACCTAGCTTGAAGAAGAATCCATGGAAAGCAAGAAAGTAAAAAGACTTCAGTGAACAGCTTTGGGAGGCAAATGTGGTAGACAAAGGAACTCAAACTGAAGCCTGAGGACAACAGTCGTGATGCAAATGGGGAAAGAACTGACTTCAGCAATTGTCACAAAAAGGTTTTGTTTTGGGGGTAATATTTATACCCTTAACCCATGAGAGTTCCATAGAATACCAAAAGTTTGATTATCTCTGATAGAACCTGAGAAGGTTTCTAAAATGAAGAGTTTGTTT
Organism: Urosaurus nigricauda; assembly: GCA_034509955.1. Taxonomy (NCBI): domain Eukaryota; kingdom Metazoa; phylum Chordata; class Lepidosauria; order Squamata; family Phrynosomatidae; genus Urosaurus; species Urosaurus nigricauda. The sequence continues at coordinate 348,226,586 of JAOEGL010000001.1, read as the reverse complement.
AGGTATTTGGGAAATGAGAAGGTTTGATTGTGATCAATAATGCTTCATAGACTTTACAACATCTAGACAAGATATGGATTCCCCCAAGATGTGAGGACAGATAGGGGTGTTTAGGAACATAGCGGATGAGTCATAGCAGAGAAACACCATTACTCTTGTAATATAAGGATCAGCCTGAGTGTTATGTACTAAGAGATTGTGAGCTTTCTAGATTTTTGCCATTGTCTATATTTCTGAGTTTCCAAGAATAATGGCAAAGTTAATGGTCCCACCAAAACCTCCAGTCATTCTGTAGTCTTCTTGGGATATATTACCATGGGATTGTATATGAGCTGTACAAGCTCTGTCACCTACACAGTTATTTAAAAGGGAGAGAGAGTGGATGTGTAAAGTGCTACCATGAGGAAAGATGAACTAGAGCAATTTTTTTGAAGGACCATTTTGCAGTACTTTGGGAAAGGATATCTTTCACTAGGGATTCAGCTGGAAAGCATCACATTTGAAAGTATAGCACATACAAAGTTTCTACATATGGCAGTACAACTACAGCCCTGGATCTTCAGTGTCCTATTTATGTAGTTCTGATCTTCGCCAATCTGCATCTCTGTCCACATACATTGACCAGTGTACCAAATGTTGTAATGCATGTTCTGCCTACATGTAGAACAGAACATGGCTTTCTAGGCATGTGCCTGTTTCCATCACTCAAAATGAATTTGTTTGTGTTCACCCAAAGGAGCTTTTTTGCAGGTGCGAAACAATCAGGGAATGCCTGGCAGTCTCATGATGGCAGTGAGAGAGTAGTGTTTAGAAAGCACTTCAGTGCTGCTTATATAACCTCTAACTTTATTATGTTTCTGCTGCTCCCTAGAGTCTACAAGAGTTAATGTTCCACTCAGGCTGCATTGCATTGCAGAAATAATCCAGTTTGACACCACTTTAAATGCCATGGCTCAATGATAACGAAATTCTGGGAACTATATTTTTGTGAGACATTTAGCCTTCTCTGTCAGAGAGCTCGAAAGTGATGTTAAACTGGATGATTTCTGCAGTGTGGATGCAACCTTAAGACACTTACCATACTCTACTTCTACTGTTGTGTTGCTGAGCCCAGAATCAGACACCAGACTTTTCTGGGAAGATGCCACTGACTGACAGATGAAACTCTACACCAGTTTCTGCACCTGCAAATCCCACTGTGTCTGCAGGAGCTGATTCAGGAAGGAGTGTGTTTAGCAATGCAACCTAATTACTCTCCCATCCTGGGAGGAAGTTGCAATATAAATAAAATAAATAAAAAACTGGCAGTGGATGTCATACAGACAACAACCCCTGCACTATTCTGAAGTGTTAAGAGCCCTTGAGAATAAATGTTACGAGTATGAATTATTTTCTTTAGCCAGAATACATGTGTGTTTTTTATCCTGCATGAAGTAAACTATGGTCTAGAAAGGGAACTACAGTTCAGGCTAGTGAATGTTGACAACCAGCACACAATAGCCAGGGATACATTTGTTTTTGTCTCCTTCCTTCAAATGAAAACTGGATTTTGTCTATTTTTAATAGATTTTGTCTATTTTTAATTCAAGCTTCCACACACTGACGTCCAGACTTCCCATAAAATTCCATGAATGAGGCAAAGCTATTTCACAATAAAAGCTTCCTCTGGAAGTACTCCAAGTTCTCCATTTTGTTAACAAGCATTACAATTTAATGTCCTAACAATGCTATTGTGTGCTGTTCTCACTTCTGTGAGTTTGCCTGACAACATGGACCAGAAACAGAAACAAATCATAATGGGTCACTATGGTCTGAATCCTATTGTTATCCCAACTAGAGTAAACCTCTTGAATGAATGGGATTTACATATATGTTCACTATTCAGTAGTTGATTCAGTGGGTCTACTCTAATTGGGAATAAGTGACAGATTTCAGGTCTAGATAAGCACCAGAACAGAGGAGAACTCAATGCTACCACTCAACAATGTGAAGGGGCATATAGTCGTCCTCCCCAGCCATGATGCTGATGGAAGCTAGAATCCTAAAGTTCCCTTTCCTCTTTATGAATGTTTCAAAATAATGCTTGTATAATGATTTCTTAAATATGAGTACAAGGAAATCAGTGTCTATTCATTTTTTACTTGCATTTGCCTTTCTTGCAGTGAATTTCAGGTAACACACATGGCGCTCAGCTGCATCTACACTGAAGAATTAATACAGTTTGACACCACTTTAATTGTCATGGCTAAATGCTACGGAATTCTGAGAATCTGGGAAATCTTTTGCCTTCTCTATCAGAGAGCTCTGCTGCCATAACAATACTACAAATCCCGGATGAAGCCATGGCAGTTAAAGTGTTGTCAAACTGCATTAATTCTGCAGTGTGGCAGCAACCCTCCTCCCACCTTCATCCACACAATAGCCCTGTGAAGTTGGTCACAGAGAAATACTCCAAGGTTACCCAGGGAGGTTCCTTGATTCTTCTAAATCTTCTAAAATCGTGTAGTTTGAGATTTAGGAATTAGAATCAGAAGGGCGTTGCTGGAAGATTGATAGAGATTGACACAAAAACACCACCTTTCAGCAAATGAGAAGTATAATCTCTTCATGTAAGTGGTATTTTGGAAACAAGTGCTCACTGAAAATTAGGGTCACTACTAAAGGAATAAGGTCTCCCTTATATCTCTTACAATGAAAGTGTGATTTTACTTAATTTTCTTTTTTTAAAATTATTTTAAAATTATTAAACCGTGGTTCACAAATACATTGTGCAATGATCAGAAACCATATCTAAAGACTTTTTTAAAATTGCTATTTGATTGTACATAGATGAATGCTTGGTGCTGATTAATATCTAATATTTGGTAGAAACATTATTATTATGTTGTTTGATTCAGATCCACTTCAGGTCCTCTTACTATAAACTGTACTGGGGACATGGCATAGCCTATGTTTACGGTGGGAAAGGATGTCTTCTATGGCCAATTGGCACATGTTGAAAATTTTATTGACTGATCCACTGCTGTGAAGAAACTACAGAGGTTTGTAGACAGAAAATGTCAGGTGATTAGTCTAACACTTTAAAGCTGCTAATGAAAACAAACTTCTTTTTTTTTTTTTTTGGTAGCTGTATCACAGAATTTTCAGTAAAGTCTTAATTACTTCTGTTTATAATTTTCATGGCAGGTATATTTACATCCCAATGGGAGGATCCCGCTGCAATATGTTCAAGATGCTATTTTCTACAGGGATCACCTTTGCTTTTGTAAGCTATTGGCATGGAGGCTATAGCTATCTCTGGTCCTGGGCTGGGCTTAATTGGCTTGGAGTGACTGCTGAAAATGGAGTGAAGAGGCTGGTTTCTCTTCCAGTTGTCCATGGCATGCTTGTAAGTTAATTTGTTTTTCATGTTTGTAAATAAATTTGGATTTAAGATTAGAGTTTAACCATTCCTTCTAAAACCAACCTCATGTTTAGTTCTATATATACCCTCTAACTGTCCAGTTTGGCAGGAACAATTCTGATTAATTCTCTGCCTTCTCACATTTTCAAATGATTTTAAAATGGACCAGTAGCTCTCTCCTCCTCCCACTTTCCCACTTTCTCTTCTGCTTACTTCATTTTCATTTCAAAGTTGGTTAACTCAGCAGAGGGGAGGGGATAGGTTGAAGGAATCATCAGATTTCAGACTTCATTTGTACCCCACTAGCTAGAGAGATCAACCACTAATAATTGTGTAGATCAGGAGATGACTTTATTGCCATGAGAGTAATTTGTGAATCTGTGGCAGATCAATTGAAATCATAAGGCCTTTGACCAGGTTCCCCATGACATTCTTGCAAACAAGCTGGTAAAATGTGGGCTAGACAAGGTAACTGTCACATGGATTTGTAATTGGGTGACCAGCTGAACCCAAAGGGTGCTCAACAATGGCTCCTTTTCATCCTGGAGAGAAGTGACCAGTGGGGTCCCACAGGGTTCTGTCCTGGGCCCAGTGATATTCAACATCTTTATCAATGACTTGGATGACAGAATTGGGGGCATACTTACCAAATTTTCAGATGACACCAAATTAGGAGGAATAGCTAACACCCCTGAGGACAGGAACAAAATTCAAAATGACCTGAATAGGCTAGAAAGCTGGGCCAAAGCTAACAAAATGAAATTCAACACAGAGGAATGTAAGGTACTGCACTTAGGGTGGAAAAATGAAATGCACAGATATAGGATGAGGGCCACCTGGCCTAGCAATACTATGTGTGAAAGGGATCTGGAAGTCCAAGTGGACCACAAGTTGAACATGAATCAACAGTGTGATGCGGCAGCTAAAAAAGCCAATGTAATATTAGGATGTATCAATAGAACTAGAGTGTCTAGATCAAGGGAAGTAATAGTGTCACGTATTTTGCTTTGGTTAGGCCCCAACTGTATCCAGTTCTGGGCAATACAATTCAAAAAGGATGTTGAGAAATTGGAACGTGTCCAAAGGAGGGTGACTAAAATTGTGAAGGGGCTTGAGACCATGCCCTATGATGAACGGCTTAGGAAGCTGGGTATATTTAGTCTAGAGAAGAGAAGGTTAAGAAGTGATATGATAGCAGTATTTAAGTATTTGAAGGGATGTCATATTGAGGAGGGAGCAAGCATGTTTTCTGCTGCTCCAGAGAACAGGTGTAAGAGATTTTCTGTTAGTTCCAATTTTCCTTTTGCCATCTTTGCCCCTTTCTTTCAATTCTTTGCGAAAGTATCTTCAATGTAGCTACTAAAATTAGGAGCCTTATTTATTTATTTATTTATTTACTTACTTATCTTTCTATCCCTTCTTTCTCCCAAGGTGGGACCCAAGGTGCCTCACAACATGAATTAATACATATTAAATAAAGGCATCCTCAACTTTTTGACACATCACTTTCACATGACTTGCTCTTTCAAAGCTTGCCAATTACAGACAAGCTCCATTAATTCAACAGGTGTTCTCTCTTTTTTTGTCCTTTTTTCCTGCCTACAATGCTCACCTGGGGCTTCTTACTTCTGCCTGCATTCAAAAGTGCTATATAGTGTGTTATTTACATTTTCAATGGCCAGAATGCATTTGCATGCTAATTAAAGCCTCACTTTCAGTCTTCCAGTCTCTAACCCATCAGATAAGGAGGGCCATTCTGTAATGTTTGTTTAATTGTTGAGGGAGTAAAAAATGGTGGAAAAAATGTAGCTAGTGTTTGGATCAGCAGGTGGGCCAGGGAGGGGAGGAGGATTTGTTGGTCTTTTTCATCACTTCCCCAAAATGATCAGTCCTATGAAACAGAGTCAGACCTTTTGCTTCCTGATGCACAGTTTCAAATAGTGTGTTCCATGTCCAAACCTAAGTTGCATTGCTTTTGTTGTTATTGTTAACTGCCCTCAGGTCAATCTGAAATGTTCTTCTCTTCTCACTTTTCCCCTTTGTCCTCATTGTCCTACAGTTGCTGCAAACTCAGCTCAAAGTGCAATAATAGTTTGCACTCAGTTAATTTAGTGGCTGTACAGACACTCCAGATGGGGCAGCGTGAAACCACCCCACCTGAAGATGGATTGGGGCTGTAGAAGCCACACACTGCACCCCAATCCACTGCGATGCCAGCTGAAAAAGTTTTCAACCACTCCTTTTTCAGCAGCAGCTTCTTGGTGTGTTGGGGGGCTTGCAGTGTGTAACTGTCATGCCCTCAAGATGCCCAGAAGTCAGCCCACATGTGGGCAGCTGAGCAGATGAAAGCCAGTTTTTGGGTGGCTTCAGAGCATGCAGCATCAGAATGCTGTACTCTGAAGCCACCCAGATAGCAGCACAAAGGGGCAGTTTGTTTCGCCCCTTAGTGGGAGAGAAGAGAGGAGGAAACTGAATCTTGCCCTCTTTGTCCACACTCTGGAGTTTATCACATGGGAGGAATTTCTCTCAATTTCGAATGGAGCCAATTCGAATTCACGTAATTCCAATTGCGTGATTCCAATTGCGTTCAGAATGCGTTCAGAATGACTTCCCATTTCCCGCAAATGACCCCCCCATTGCCCCAAATTGCATGAGATACTCTAATACGCAATTATGTGAAACCCATGATTGCATTCGGAATGACTTCCCTTTTGCCCGAAAGTGCATCAGATACTCTAATATGCAATTACGCGAAACCCCATGATTGAGTTCAGATTGCCATTGCATTATACCCCCAAATTCTGTCGTATGATAAACTCCTCTGATGTTGCTTAGCCACACAGCTCCTGGTTTTCATCTATGAAATGTTGAATGGTATGGTATCAGAATCAATGCTTTGCAGAATTCTACATTGCTATTGAAATCAATGAATGTGCAAGGTCACATTCAAAGAGCAGAACCAAAGATGTGGTCTCTTATCTGTTTAAGGCCATGTTTATGCATAAACCTTTCACACCTCTCACATGTATTGGAGAAGGTGACATGGATTTACTTTTCTTCCTATGTGAAGAAGCATGGACTAATTATGATATTACAAGAAGAGTGATAGTTAAGGTATCATCAGTGTCTTGCAAAGTAGCTCATATTGAAATAATTATGTCCTTTCACTGCATTATTGGGATTATGCAGTCATTACCATCTTGGCTGCACATTATAAAAGCTGATGGTCAGCAACTACTAATTTAATGATAAGGTGATTATTTTTTCTCTCCCGTCTCCTCCTTTATAAATCCAGCATTAAGTTTAAACAGGGCCTAAAGGTTCACATTTCTACTAAAACAACACTCTGCATAAATGAAAATTGAAAGGTATGCCTGCCTTCCTCGAGCAGCTATTTCATGCTTATTTCCATCCATTCACCATTCTCTTGCTCCTCAGGAAATCTGCTCTATTGAAACGAAAAGTAATTTTCTCAGCATGGGTGATAGAGTCTATGTGTGCACATCATTTTTCCAGAATTTTAAGATGAAATATTATATGTGATAATAAAAGATAAAAAGTTTTATTTATTTCTTATTAATGCTGAATCTTCATCATCACTGAATGAAAGGTGAATTCTTTCTGACTTGAAAATTGCCTGACTCAGGGCATACCTGAAGCCAAGCCTAAGGCTATATTTTTGTCTAACCCACTTCTCTGACAACAGACTCAGAGGAAGTGGTTGGTCTTAAACAGAAAGAACGTAGCAATAGCAAGTACAGTCAATACCACTTATCAGTGCACTTAGGCGCTCCCTAAGTGGTTTACAATGTGTAAGCTAATTGCCCCCAACAAGCTGGATACTCATTTTAGTGACCTGCAGAAGGATGCAAGACTAAGTAGATCCTGGAACCCTGCCTGGGATTGAACTCACAACCTTGTGGCTGTGAATGGCTGCAGTACAGGCATTTAACCAATGCACCACCAGGGCTCCTTAAAGAAGCAGTTCAAGGGGCCTAGTGGTGTCTGTAAAAAAACAAAGGCAATGCTAAGTCCTAGGTGCAAAATGTAGATAAGAAGGTAATTCAGAGAAATCTGTAAGAGGGAAGAACTTAGGAGGAAAAAAACCCAGAAGCCTACATATAATGTGCAATACAACTAAAATAGAGGAAGGCAAGCCTTTTAAATCACCTGAAATCCATGGATGACAAGGTGAAGACTAAGGGACAAAACAGATTGGCAGCTTGGAGCGGCCTCTGGCCACTTCAGCCCTAATCATCCCGGGATTGTGGCAACTGGACTCCATGGTTCCAAAGCGAACCGCAGCTGCGATCCCAAAGCTGGCTGCCAGCAAGGCATGGTTTTTTGCTGCTCCTTTTCTGGCCACCTTTGGAGGCCTCAAAGCAGCTGCTGGCCTCATCAGGGGTATGTGTTGTCTGCACACTATGCCACCAAAGCAGCCAGAAGCCACACTTTTTGGCCTGTCTGTTTTGGGGCTTAGATGAGACTCCAGAAAGCAGAAGATCTGGCATACTATTCTGTTGATCAAACCATGGAAAGATTGCCCAAAATTCTGGTGTCTCTCTGTAATTTGCTTAGTACTTTGTAATTTGCAACAACAACAACAACAACAACAACAACAACTTTAAAACAATGTCATTTAAAAACAGTAGAAAAGCAGTAAAATGTGTGTGTGCGTGTGTACAGTTAAAAAACAATTAAATGATTTTAAAAATTGAAATAGTTATGGATTAAAATGTGTTAAATGTAAAACTTGCCTATGAAGTCAATTCAGTTCCGTTCATCTTTATTATGGTCATAGACCAGCACAGGTAAAAAGGGGATACAAAATAAATGAAGGTAAAAGCAAGGTAAAAACATAAAAAACGCTGTAGGCTAGTACCAATCTTGCCCTGCCACACTGGATTTTAAAATGATATTTTAAATGCTGTTTTTAACATGCATTTTTACCTTGTTTTTACTTTGCTTTTACCTTCTTTCATTCTGTCTCCCCTTTTTACCTGTGCTAGTCTGTGACTGTAATAAAGATGAACTGCTTATGAAGTCAAGTAATGTTGAGCATACTTGGTTCTTGAACTCCTTGCTGTTCCTGAAGAAAGAGCCTGATTCCAATCTGCCTCAGAGTGTGATGGGGTCTCCTTCTCTGGAGGTTATTAAACAGAAGCTGGATGACCATCTGTAAGTGGTGCTTTCATTATGTATTCCTGCATGCCCGGGGATTGGACTGGATGGCCCTTGTGGTCTTGTCCATCTGAATGATTCAATTCAACACAATCCAGTTGACAACACGCCAAGAGCTGTGGCACCTCTTTTCTCCATGCTGAGCAGCACAAGGAAAGAGAATGGCCTGTTTTTCTGCTGTTTTCACTTCCTCTCAGGCAAGAGCTCCATATAAAGCCTGGTGAATATGTATTTGCTTCTGCTGAAGAGAGAAACAGGTGCCTGGAGTCCTTCTTGATCATATTGTCCAGGCATCCATTTCTGATCGTAGCAGAAGCAGCTGTGCACCAGGAAGGCTTTTCACAGAGCTCTTGACTGCTAGGAAGCAGTGGCTATTCGATAGGCCAGTGGTGCTGATGCAGTGTCTGCCCAACTGGGACATGTGCACAATGAGATGGCATCACACTGGGTTTGTCCCAGTGCATGTGATCACCATAATAATTGGAAGGGGGCATAAAGCTCTGGATTAAGCAGCTGATGGGAACTCACCCTGAGGACCCAGTTCTGAGCATAATCTTCTAACAATTAGCTAGTGCAATTTATAAATGGACTTGCAGGATTTGTTCAAAGCACTGGCCATGCTGGCTCAGAGATGGTGAGAGTTTTCAAGGTTGTCAAGTTGTGTCTGACTCTAGGGGGCAGTGCTCATCCCCGTTTCTAAGCTGAAAAGCCACCATTATGAAAGACAACTCTGTGATCATCTGGCCAGCATGACTGCACAAAATGCTGTTACCTTCCCACTGAAGTGGTACCTTCATTTGCGCAAACTTTCCCAAAGTCACTGCATTTAGAATGGGTTGCCAACATTATTTTTTCTAGTAGGATTTTTGTACACAGAACACAGCTCGCACTAGCATAAAAAGGAGGAAGGGAGAGGGAGAAAAAAAGGAATATGGGAGTACTCTTAAGACTTAATTGTTTTTTATTTTAGCATGCATTTTCATAGATATAAACCAATTTCTTTAGGTGCAGTACAGAGTTATATTAAAACCTCAAGTGCCTCTCTGTGGTGCATCTGAAGTGGGTTTGCATCCACAAAAACTCATGCTAAAATAAAAATCAATCTTAAATGTGCTGCCACATTCTTTTTCTCTCTCCTTCTTCCATGCTCCTTTTTTTGCTGCGGGAGATTAACACAACTACTACTTTGAAAGCTCTAGCCACCATAGCCAATGATGAGGAGTCCTGGGAGTAGAAATTCAACATCTGGAGGTCCATATACTTTCCATCACTGGTCTAACAGCTTTCTAACAGACCAGAATTAGCAGGAAAATCTCTTTATTTTACTGAGGAATAAAATGATAGTGGGAAAATATTTTACATTTTTGTTTGTTGGACAAAATTAGTGTCATCACTAGCTATCCCCTGGGTCAAACTAGCCATAGCTGGGAAAACATGTAGAGGCCTACCTGACAATGACAGAAATGGGGCAGTCCCTGCTTACACAGAGCTCCATGTGTGCCCCAATGCATCAGGGAGTGTGTATCAAAGGAAATATTTTTCACTCCAGATAAATCTATCAGAAGTGTGCTGATTTTCCATACGCATCAGATTCCCTGTGTACATGTCAAATCAAACATGACATCTGTGCAGCCTCCTATCACCAAGATTTTTTGTCATGAATATCCTTTCCATCCAAGTATCTCTCTCAATTAAAATCAGTATATATTTCTGCTTCTATATAGATAATCAGCTATGCACATTGCATACATAAATTGCATTCCCTATATATATTTGCTTCTAAATGAGTTAATTTCTTCCAACAAGTGATGTAAAATACAAACATCAAAGAAAACGATAGAAACATGACTCATTTCTAGGGTTGGTTGAAATTCTATCTCAATTAGAAAAAGCGAGATCCCTAGTGATACACTTTATGATTTGGGCTTCAAAGGAAAAGGTTAGTCATTCTCCTGCAACACCTACACATGCAGAATTTGGTCCTTCTTTGAATCAGTAAAGGTTATTGCTGGGGAAAGTATACAGGGACCTCACTTTGGAGACAGGTAAATATAACTAGCTACACTCTATGTAGTGTAATACATTAGGGGGTATTTGATTACAAACTTTAATGACAGAAACAACAAAAAGCATGATAGAAACAATTAAGAGCCTTGTAACACCTTAAAGGCAATCACATTTTCTTTGACATCAACCTTTATGAATAGCAGCCCACTTCATCAGATACATCTGTTTATTCCTTAAGGCTAGAATGGTCTGTGGTTTAAGGCTACAGAACTCTCTGTTGTTTAGGCTGCAACATAGCTGCCCTCATAGGAATTTCCTTATATTTTTATTGCCATGTGTGTTTACCAGATTTGTCATCTAACTTTGATTGGTTAAACAAATGCATATCCATGACCATCATTGGATACACCTGTCATGGAATCATAGTTAGAAGGACTGTAGGTACCATCTAGTGCCTCCACCTGCCATTCAGTACATTTAAGAAACAGCCATCCAATCTCTTTCCAGTTCTCATGAGCTACAGCCCATCTGTAGCCGGTAGTCCTCTGTTAAAGAAGCGAAGACCATGATCCCAAATGCCAAATCTCTCCCATCTAGAGTGTCACTCACTTTTAGTGTCTTTTAGTACCACTATAGAGTTCTGGTACTCATAGGGGTCAAAACAAATAAACACACATATAGCTTGTCCAGGACATTTTGTGAGGAGTTACAAATTACTCTAGACCCACAAACACACACAGACATTCACATCAAAGCCAACTTGGTTATTTCTAAAGCAGAGGTAAAAAAAAATCCAGAAGTGCCTCTCACTGTACTTGACAGTAAAAATACAATAAAAACACATTGCAAACAATTAAAAATGGAGACTATCCGAAGGACATATATTCTCCCATATAGGCCTGTCCAGGTCCTGAGATCTTTGGCAGAGCCTCTTCCACCACCCCACAGACATGTCTGGTGGGCATGCAAGAGATAGCATGTGGTTGGTGGTTGCTGCTGGACTGTGGAATTATTTTCCTTCCTAGTGAGGCTAGAATGATACACTTCTTGCTATCCTTCCATCAGCAAGAAAAGGCTTTTTTAAACATGGTCTTTCAATATAAAGGTTTTTAATATGGCACTATACGCTTTTCCAACTGTATGTTTTTCAGCTACATGAGAATTGAAATTTTCCCTTAACAAATTACATTGAAGTTTTCAACTGTTATTAACATATTAACTGTCATTTATGAAAGATCATTGCCTATGACCATGTCAGGAAGATTGACTAAATTAAGAAGCAATGGCTCCATCTGGCATGCTTACTTCTGCTTAGAGATGATACTCTCTCCCTTGAAAGAAGTGTTCATGATCCATGAAATAACAACCTTTGGGGAGGTGGGATTAAAGCTCTTGAAAATTCAGTGCAACACCATTCAATGGTATTTATTAAGAAGAACCAGATTCTCAAGATGCTACACAGCTGTCTGTACCTCCTGTTGTTCTTTCTGCTTTGGAATAGATCATCCAGGAGACAAGAAAGTACAGAGAGTCTTTGTATCAGTTTTGATTTGAACAAACTGTCCACTTAAATGAACAGAGAGATTTATATACACTTGGAACACATTTGTCCCCCTTTTCTCTAGATTGCCCATCCACTTCTTTTCAGTGGTAAATTACCACTTCCCCTCTAGCAAGTCAGGCAGAATAGATGTTGAGAAGTCTTTCATATATTTTGTGATTTGACATCTATAAGAGATCTGATGCTTAGGATTGGAGCCAAAAGATGTCAATAGAAAGTTGCCTTTGACAGTAAAAACTTGCTCTGCTGAAATCAAAAAGTGTATTTGAGTGATACAAGGCACTAAACGTGATCGTATTGGTTTCTCTGTATTTTAAAATGTCGGCAAAGCATTAAAAGATTCATCAAAGATGTTACAAATACCTTATCAATGTTTGAAAAATCAATACGTAGCATACTAATTAAATTTTTCAGTTAGATACTTTGATAATATTCTCTCTTTTTCTCTATAAATATTTAAGGACAGGAAAAGCCATGGGGGGAATGTTTTGAAAATATGATTTTAGACCAGAGGTGAGAATTTTATGTTTAACTACAACATGAAGCAGCCCTAACTAGAATGAACAATTATCAGGAATGCCAAAAATTCAGTAATGTTTGGAGGGACATACAGTTCCTGCACCTGTTTTACATCAGTAATAAGATGCTGTGGTCTCGTGCAGGGCTTAATATCATTGCACCAGTGTTATGTTAGCTGTCCTAGTATTTTCAGGATGTTGTACTGAGGCATAATTGAACTACTGTAGTTCATATACTTGTTGAGTACAATGCCTTGGATAAATTGGTAATTAAAGGGATGTAGGTGTAGGGCAAATGAAAAATGATAACCTAAAGATTTATCCTGCACATATCAACAACACTAAGAACTCCTGTATGTGTTGTTACAGCTTTGTAACCATGGTTATAGCAGTAGGGTGCTCTCAGATGAGGCACTGCTTAGTTCTAGATGAATTTAGATGATTTATTTGTATGTTTAATTATCACAAAAGATGGTTTGATAAATTGGTTTAAGGATAAATTGGTTTCCTTGCTCATTCAAGATCCAAAATTTTGGGAAATTGCAGCTGCCATAGTGAATGGAATCTTGTTAGTGACATAGGCATGTGTAAGTCACATTACAGGTGTGAGGAAAATTATTTGTAGGTCCTCCAGCATCATTCTATATAGTCAACATTCTGCAACTGTTGATCACAGAGTTGCACTGGAGGACCTAGAGACTCCTAGAGAGGTGTTCTTTAAGGTAAAAAAAGTGTTTTTTATTTGCAGTTTTTCCAGTTTCACAGGGTTCCTGTGCTCCTAACCTCAATGAATTGTGAGGGATGACTGAACTCATTGCATAGCAGCTCCAAATCATTGACACATGTTGCATAATGTTGTTATTTGGCATGGGGTTTGCATTGTGTTGATGGAGTATATACAGCATACTGATATTTACACCATGTTGATTGCAACCATTGTTTAGGCAATACAGATATGGTATGGTTAGGAATGAACATATCATCATAGAAGAATGCCATTGTCGGTTCACTGTTTAAAAATGGATAATAGATTTATTGTTATTGTGTACCTTTAAGTCATTTCCGACTTATGACTTCCCTAAAATGAACCTATTATGTGGTTTTCTTTGCAAGATTTTTTCAGAAGAGGTTTTTCATTGCCTTCACTTGAGGCTGAAAGCATGTAATATGCCCAAGGTCATCCAGTGGGTTTCATGGCCTAGGAGGGAATTGAACCTCCACCAGTCAAAACACTACCCCACATTGTCTCTCTTATAATAGATTTAAGATCACTTTATACATCGCCATATTTCCCCTCTCATATAATAACTTTTCTGTAGCTGGTGTGTCAGAGAAACCAATGAAAAGTGTTTGAATTCTTAGAACACCTTCAGAAATGTTATTTTTGATCCCCAAGGAATCTTTGGTTAAATTCTGTGTTGGATTCTGTTACTGTCTTGTTCATGTTTTGTGATGCAAGTCATAGAATCTTCATCAAAACATTCACCATTATTTTTTACCTGAGTGGTGCTGACTCACAGTCTCTAGACTGACATCCAAGAGTGGCAGACATTCAATTTACGCCATATTTCTAGGATGCAGAAACAAAACCACAGTGATGCTTTTATACCCATGTAGTCCCATCCCATTAAATTCAAAGCCTTTTGTTGACATCACAACCCCAAAGAGCAACATTTGTATACTCATTTACAACTCCTTATAGCATTCTAAGTATCTTGAACATATGTCAGAACTCCTGCTGTGGCATTATTTTCCATATGTATTTCAATATGAGCAGTTAATAACCTCAAAAGATAGAACTATTTTTAAAAAATCCTGTCAGCAGCTATGAACATGTTAGCAGGATCTTTAACATCTACTTTTTTGTTTTCTTGTAGCACATTTGGCACATTAATGGATTGTTTGTAGTTTGGACATTTTGGCCATTGTAATTAGAAAAGCTATTATAGTACGAGATTGTGTTTTTTAGTAATATTATTGTTGTTGTTGTCATCATACCCAGGCAGAAAATAGAAACAGACGTGTAGGATAGTTATATTCAGTAAACATCAGTAATCTGTTTTCAAACTCTGTATTTAACAATTAAATAATTTAAGCAATGACTGAAACCCTACACTAGGTTTATGTATCATTAATTGTATTGAATAATTATGCTTTTTTGGACTTACACAATGATTGTGCTATGCAACTCTTGAGTTTAATGTTAAATTTCCCAGCTGTATGCATATATATGGTTAAGTATGCTCTCAGAGCACATTCATGAACACCTTTGGATACATGCTCATGCCTTCAAGGGATCTTGTGGTCTTAACAATAGTGTGTCTTAGGCAAATTGCAAACAATAACCCACATGGTACTACCTAAAATGGGATTTTTATTAAATACAGAAGAATAAGAAATACAACAATTGCAACAAGGAATAGCAAACAGTATGGTCTGTTATTGTTAGCCACCCTCGAGTCAACTCATAGTGACCCTGTGGATGAGACACCTCCAAGACTCTCTATCATCCACTGCTCTGCTCAGACCATGCCTGTGGCCTCCCTGGTTGGGACCATCCATCTTGCTTGCAGTCTTTCCCTCCTTATTCTACCTTTCCTAGTATTATTGTTTTCTTTAGCGACTCATGCCTTCTCATGTTGTGGCCAAAGTATAACAGCCTCAATTTGATCATCTTGGCTTCCAAGGAGAGTTCTGGTTTGATTTGTTCAAGTACAAATTTGTTTGCCTTTTTGGCTATCCACAATATCTTCAGCACTCTTCTCCAGTTGAGTTGATTTTTTTCCTATCTGTTTTCTTCACTGTCCACCTCTTACATCTGTACATGGTGACAGGGAATACTATGGCTTGGATGATTCTGAATTTAGTAAGTTGTATATCTTTACTCTTCAGTATTTTTTCTCATTCCTTTATAGCTGCCCTACCCATTCATAGATTTCTTATTTTCTGATTGCAGTCACTCTGGTCAACGTTCGATCCTAGGTATGAGAATTTTCTTGACTGTTTTGATTTCCTCATGGTCTAAATTGGATTTATGTATTTTTTCTGTGGTCATTATTTTAGTTTTCTTTATGTTCAACATTAATCCTGCCTTTGCATTTTCATCTTTAACTTTCCTTAGTAGCTGTTCCAATTCTGTGATGTCTTCCACCAGAATAATTGTGTTATCTGCATATCTTAGGTTGTTGATATTTCTTCCTCCTATCTTCACTCCTCCTCATTTTGAATCCAACTCTGCTTTTCTTATGTTTTCAGCATAAAAGGTGAACAAATAAGGTAAAAGAATGCAACCTTCCCTGACCCCTTTACCTATTGGGAACCATTCTGTTTCTCCAAATTAAGTTCTGACAGTGGCCTCTTATCCTTGATACAGTTTTCTTATCAGGACTATCAGATATAATGGCATCCCATTTCCTTGACTGTATTCCATATCTTTTAATGATCTATAAAATCAAATGCTTTACTATAGTCTATAAAGCACATGTTGATTTTTTTCTGGAATTCCTTCATGCAGTTCATTAGCCATCCTATGTTTGCTATGTGGGCTCTAGTGTCTCTTCCTTTTCTGAATTCCACCTGCACCTCTGGAACTTCTCTCTCCATGTAGGGTTGGAGTCTTATGCTGAAGAATTTTAAGCATTATAATGCTTGCATATGATATTAATGCTATGGTCCTATGGTTGCTACATCCTTTTGTATCTTCTTTCTTATTAATTGGATGCATATTGATCATTTCCAGTCTGTTGGCCACCTCTTTGTTTTCCATATTTATTAGCATATTGTCATTAACACTAGTGTTGTTTCTGTTTGTGCGCATTGCAGCAGTTCATTTGGGATATCATTCATTCCTTGGGATTTACTTTTCCCAAGTTCTCTTATTGCACATTCTATCTTGCTGTTTAAAATTTGGGATTCAACTTCATAAGGTTCCTCGTTTTATGTGTCATTCATTTTCTCATCTCTTTTATATAACTCTTCTGTGTATTGCCTCCAATGGGGCTTTCTAGATTGGCAAAAAGAAGTGTGTTCATGGCTGCATGAAACTCTAGCCTTTAGATGAGAAAAAGGGAAAGTGTGCCATGAAAATGCTTTTTTTTTTTTTTTTTGCATTTTGGGGGAGAAGAAGCACCTTTAAAAAGGTGCTGGTTTTCCCAGCTTCTTTTTTAAAAACTGCAGAACAGCGCAGCTCCATCTAAAGGCTGTGGTGCAGCTGCTAAGCATTAGGGAAAAGGTAACTACATGTCACACTTTCCTGCCAATCTAGAAAGCCCCAATGTCTCTTTATTTCTTATTGTTCTTTTATTATGTTTTTATTTTCTCCATATAGCATCCCAGCCCTTGGCTTGAATTTACCTTTGATTTCCCAGATTTTTAAAAATAGATCTCTAGTTCTTCTGTTTTTTTGTTGTCTTCTGTTTCTCTGCATTGATCATTATAGTAATTCACCTTATCCCTGAGTATCAGATGTTGCACTGTTGTGTTCATATTTCTGGTTTTGCTCCTATCTCCCTTTGCTTTTGCCTCTCTTTTTTCTTATACTGTGTGAACTGTTTCTTCTGTCATCCATTGTTTCCTCTCTTTCTTTTTGGCCACTGTCAGTGTCTTCCTGCATTCTTCCTCGATTATATCCTTGCCAACAGTTCTTCAGTTTCTTGGTCGATTATACTTAATAGTGCAAATCTATTTCTTACATTGTCAATGAATTCTTTTGATTTTTTTTCAGGTCATATTTTGGTATGATGATGATTTTTTGGCTTCTTTAGTTTTACTCTGACTTTTGTTATAAACAGTTCATGGTCAGCATGGTAGAGCTTTATGAATGGCAAACAGTAGAGTCAGCCCTCAGATCAAAGGCTGTTAAGAAAATGCTAAAGAAAGAATGACTCAATACCCATTTTCATGTGTGCTTCCACACAACAGTGGAAACTTTGACTCAATACCCATTTTCATGTGTGCTTCCACACAACAGTGGAAACTTTGGCAAGGGATCTGGATTGCATATCAAGATTGATAGGGAGTAAGTTAGGACTCATCTAGCTAACCTAAACATTTTCAAATCAGCAGTGCCAGACAAACTACATACCAAAATAGTGAAGGATCTTGCTGAAGTGCTCTATTTCCCATCATTTCTGAGAATGGGTGAGGTGCCAGAATACTGGAGAAGGGCAAATGTTGTCTCTCTCTTCAAAAAAGGCACACACACATACACACACACACAAATTACAGGAAGCTACAGCCCAGTCAGTCTGACCTCAGTGTACCAGGAATGTATTAGAAGAATGTATTATGTATTAGAAGCTTGTATTAGAAGAATACATGAGTCTGTCTGCAAGTAAGTTGATGACAATGCAGGGATCAGTAGGAGCCAGCATGGGTTTGCCAAAAACAAATCTTGCCAAACTAACCTTATATGTGTTTTTGATATGGTCACTGGTTTAGTAGATGGGGGGAATGCTATGAATGTCATTTATCTATATTTCAGGAAATTATTTGATAAGGCCCCCCATGATAGTTTGATTAGCAAACAGACTCAGTGTGGAATAGATAGAAACACCATCAGATGGATCATTGTGAGAAACCATGATCAAAGAGTTGTCATCAGTAGTTGTGCTTCAAATCAGAAGGAGATCTCATGTGAACTTCTGCAGGCTTTTGACCTGGGGCCGACACTCTTCAATATTTTTATCAATGGCTTAGAAGATAATGGGGTGGAGGGAATCATTATCAAATCTTATGATCATGGAAACCTGGGAGGGGTAGCTAACCCATTGGAAGAGAGAAACAGAAATTAAAAGGACCTTGATAAACTAAAAAAAAAAAAAAAAAAAAAACTGGGCTAAAATTATTAAAATGAAATTCAACAGAGACAAATGCAAAATTCTACATTTAAGATGTGAGGGTGATCTGGCTGCGGCATTTGTCACCCCATTGATCGCCAGGGTTGATTCGGCTGATTTAGCTGGCTAGGCAGGTGTTCCCTTTCTCCGTCACTGCTCAGTGTGCATTCCTCCCAAAGCTGTATACTTGGTGAAACCATCCCAGATGGAAGGCGTGTACTGTTCTTTGGTCAAGAGTATACGACAACTGCGCTCCCCTGCTAGAACCTCCAGCCAAGCTCAAGGACTTTGGGATTATTGTCAATCATAAATTGAACATAACTACATGAATTTTGTGCAAAAAGAATGAGAACCATGTAATAAAATAATAAATAATACTAAAACTTAGGAAATAAACTGTTAATCAGTGTTGTGATTAACATAGCCCATGAAGGGAAGCCAAACAGTTTAAAAACTAGACTCTGTTTGTTCTTGCCATTTTTTCACTAATATTAAACAGTACTTTTTCATTTACCCCAGATTCCAGATTGTCTTTAACCCAGCATTTTAAAGAAAGCTCAAGTATTTTTTTTTCTCAGTTCTGTGTGATTTCCATTCTGACTGTAAGGCACAGCAGAATGATTAGTTCTGATTATGCTTCAGCGCTTTATTGTTGCCTAAAAATAATACAGATAATCTATGAACGGGTCTCAAATGAACAATTTCGCAGTTCACATTTGGGATTTCTAATGGTTTGGAAGCAAGTTAATAATTATCTTACAGCTGATTCAGCCCAAGTCACTACCAGAATAAGTAAATTTTCAGATAAATAGCTAAAATTCTAAGAGAAGACATGTTTTGTTTTCAGATAAGTGCACAAATGTAGTCAATGTCAGGCATTCAATCTAAAGTGTAGTTGCTTTCCACATTAAATATGTATAAAATGTGATAAATTATAAAGTTCTTTGATCTGTTTGGAACATATAAAAGCATAAATAGTAATGTTTGTGAGTATAAAGCTAAAATTAAATTATTGTTTACCTAGAAATAACTCTTCTTGGAGTGCATCTACACTGCAGAAATAATGTGGTTTGACCCCACCTTAACTGCTGTAGCACCATCCTATGGAATCCTGGGATTCCTAGTTTTACAAGGTAGCCTTCTCTGCCAAAGCATGCTGATGGCTCACAGAACTTCAAAACCCATGATTCTGTAGGATGGAGCCATGGCAATGCATCTAGACTGCTTTTTTTCTGGATGTAAATCTGAGGAGTCATATATAAGATTACACAGCTAATATAAAGGTTGTGTATTATATTAATAAAAATACTCCAGCCCAGTGATACATGTTCTTAGCACCTGTTAAAAGAAGATACATAATAAAAAAAGAAGAATCATTTACAAATCAATTAAGGAAGAATCAGTTTTTCCTTTTTTTAAAAAAAGCATCATAATTAAGTCAGCAGTCTTAATAATGGAGAAACTTTTGTCTCATTTTAAGTTAGCTTTAATCATAGAATCATAGAATCATAGAGTTAGAAGAGACCACAAAGGCCATCCAGTCCAACCCCCTGCCATGCAGGAACTTTCCATCAAAGCATCCTGACAGATGGCCATCCAGCCTCTGCTTAAAGACCTCTAAGGAAGGAGACTCCACTACACTCCAAGGGAGTGTGTCCCACTGTTGAACAGCCCTTACTGTCAGGAAGTTCCTCCTAATGTTGAGGTGGAATCTCTTTTCCTGCAGTTTGCATCCATTGTTCCGCGTTCTAGTCTCTGGAACAGCAGAAAACAAGCTTGGTCCCTCCTCAATGTGACATCCCTTCAAGTATTTAAACAAGGCTATCATATCACCTCTTAACCTTCTCTTCTGTAGGCTAAACATTTCCAGCTCCCTAAGGCGTTCCTCATAGGGCATAGTTTCCGACCCTTCACCATTTTAGTTGCTTTACTTTGGACACGCTCCAGTTTCTCCACATCCTTTTTGAATTGTGGTGCCCAGAACTGGACACAGTATTCCAGGTGGGGCCTGACCAAAGCAGAATAGAGTGGCACTATTACTTCCCTTGATCTAGACACTATACTTCTATTGATGCAACCTAAAATTGCATTGGCCTTTTTAGCTGTCGCATCGCAGTGTTTACTCATGTTCAATTTGTGGTCTACTTGGACTCCTAGATCCCTTTCACATTCAGCCAGGTGTCCCCCATCCTATATCTGTGAATTTCATTTTCCTCCCTAAGTGCAGAACCTTAAATTTCTCTGTGTTGAATTTCATTTTGTTAGCTTTGGCCCAGCTTTCTAGTCTATTCAGGTCATTTTGAATTTTGATCCTGTCCTTTGGGGTATTAGCTACTCCTCGTAATTTGGTGTCATCTGCAGATTTGATAACTAGGCCCTAATAATGACTATTATCCAAGTCATTAATAAAGATATTGAATCGCACTGGGCCCAGTACAGAACCCTGTGGAACCCCACTGGTCACTTCTCTCCAGGATGAAAAGGAACCATTGTTGAGCACCCTTTGGGTGCAGCCAGTCAACCAATTACAAATCCATGTAATGGTTACCTTGTCTAGTCCACATTTTGCAAGCTTGTTTGCAAGAATGTCATGGGGAACCTTGTCAAAGGCCTTACTTAAAACATTTAACGTATGTTTTAAATTTGTTGTTTTAGTTTATTTATTGTTTCAACTCATAGCTCTTGGTTATAAAGAAGCCTTTTCCAAGCCAGATTCTTTCCCCAATCCAGAACTAGGCACGATCCTAAAGGACAAAGATATACAACTGAACACTAAGTTAGGATTTCCCATCACTGTATATGGGTGTGAGAGCTGAAGGGTGAAAAAAGCTGATAGAGAGAAAATCAACTCATTTGAAATTTGGTGCTGGAGAAGAGTTCTACAGACACCATGAAAGGCTAAAAAGACAAAAAGATTTGTCCTAGAACAAATCAGGCCTGAACTCTCTTAGAAGCCAAGATGACTAAATTGAGGCTGTTATACTTTGGCCACATCATGGGAAGGCACAACTCATTAAAAAAGATGATAATGCTTGGAAAGGCAGAAGGCTGTATAAAGAGATGAAGATGGATCTACTTGATCAAGGACAATACAGCCCTGAGTATGCAGGACCTGAGCAGATAGGGTGTCTTAGAGATGTTCTCTTCACAGAGTCACCATGTGTTGATGCTGATTTGAAGGCACTTTAAGACAAGTATATTACAACTGGGGCTGGTTTCCAACACCCCTGTCCAGGATACCAAAATCCATGGAAGCTCAAGTCCCATTATATACAGTGGTGTAGTAAAATAGTTTTCATATGGCATTTTCATATGTTTCTGGTATGAAGCTCAGTTCTACCTTGTGCGTGTCATATAAAAAGTGAGCAAAGAGAACATATTATTTTGATTTTTCACTTCAGATGTCATAGTGTCTTAAAGCCGGAACTGACAGATAACAAATGAGCCATTTTTAGAGTTAGGTGGGTGGGAAGTGGGTGGATTTATAGCAAGGCTTAAGGACCTGCTCTTGGCTATATTCAAGTTTAAATTGCAAATTACAGATAGCAAATCTAAAGACTACTTGTTGGAGATACTTAGAAAGGAAACCTTTGAATAACTCTAAAACTCCAATCAGTTTAGGAAAATCAGCCACTTTTGTGCCTCACATATGTCAAGTTCATAAACCCATTTCAATGTTTGTGAATAAGTGCTTGTATGGAATAATAGCATGTTGTCAGAAACTCTACACTGTGCCATGTAAACCATTCCTTGGCTCTGAAACTATGTAAATACAAAGGCAGCCTTTGGCTGCCTCTCAAAATGACCCTCCTTTACCAAAGTAATTAATTTTCATTTACTTTTCCACTTTACTTGTATTGTTTGAAAAGTAATTTACAGTTATTACTCATTACAGTGTTAAAGACCCTCACTGCTTGTTACTTTTCCATAATTTTCCATTTCTGTTTTTTTTTTTAAGCAGTTCTTTTGACTGATACAAGAATGCCAAAAATACTACAACTGGAAAATCTTGTCAAAATGTCTCTAAACGCATTTAAATGCTCTTTAAAAAATAAACATGAACATTAACTATGGGACACTGGATGGTATCCTCTTAGGGACGACTTATTTCTGCATATGACTTTCTTTTAGTTGTGGTAGAGGCTAATATTCTGTTCCCGTTCTGCAAAAACAAAAGTTCTCCCCAACACATTGTTAGCCACTCCCCCCCCTCGCCCCTTCATTTTAGAGCTTTCTGAATGATTACCTCACCCACAGAGACCTCCAGAGGACCTGATGGTCCTCAGTGGATTAGGTCATTGGTCTTCTTCTGGCAGATATAGCCAGTGGAAATGGTCATACCGTCAGCCCTAGGTATCTGCAGGGATCTGTTCTGGACCCACCCCCCACAGATGCCAAAATCTGCGGATGAAGTCCCATGGACCCTAATGGTGTCATGACCATGCAGCCACACTGCCACTGGGGACAATGGGATGGACATTCCTCCCGCCCTCCCCCTCTGAGGCTTATGCCCTGGGCTTAGCTTTAAGGATGTAGCCAGGAGCCAGAGCTGTTGCTGGGGCTTGGGTCTCGAAGCCTGGATATTCTGTCCATGAAGTTGGGCCTGGGGGTGGGTGGCTCTGAGACCCAAGCCCTGGCACTGGCTCCAGCCTCCCTATCCGAAGCCAAGCCTGGGGCAAAATGCCTCAGAGGGAAAGAGAGGAAGATAGGAAGGAAGGAGGTAAGGAAGGACAGAGAAGGGGGGAAAGGAAGGAAGGAAGGAAGGAAGGAAGGAAGGAAGGAAGGAGAAAGAGAAAACAGAAGGAAGGTGGGAGAGAGGATTTCAGTCCCATTGTCCCCAGTGGTGGCACAGCTGTGTCCATGCACTGCCATTGGGGACAGCACTGGCTTGCCATCCGCCGATGCTCAAATCCGCAGATGGCAAGTCTGCGGATATTGAGATCCCACTGTACATGTCTGTTGTTCCCAGAGAAGAAGCAGTCTCTGGCTGCTCTCCACCAGCCATTACATGGCTGCGTGGAGGGGCTGTAGTGGCTACATAGTGAGTTGTGGGTGGGGGGGAGGGTTTGAGATGAGAGATATAGCATAGTTCCACCTGACAAACTATTATGCCACATTGTGCTATTTCATTTAGTATATTTATACCCTGCTTTTCTGCCAGAAAGGCTCTCAGAGAGGCTTACACATTAATTAGATAGTTCCCTGCCCTCAGGCTTACAGGTTTGTTTGTTTTTTAAAAAAGACATGACCCAAAAGGAGAAGGGAATGGCAGTGGGGAAGGGGATCAGGTCCAGCAGATACTGCTGCTTCTTCTCTCCCTCCAATGCCAGGGCAATGGCAGCTAGAATGTAGGGTGGGCCTCTCAGCTGTCTGGATATTAGTCATTGTTTTGTACACATCCCTCTAAAAGGTCATTCCTACATTCCCATTCATTGTCATACTCTTGATCTGTAACTTCATTCCATCCTTGTTAAAAAAAAAAGAGAGAGAGAGAGTGGGGTAACTTGCTATGGTTATTTCTTAGCTCTCTTTTAAGTATGATACTCAAAGCCTGTGTGTTTTATGGAATGGTTTCAATTGCATCTGGCAATATTTCCTGGGGTGGTATTTCAAGACAACCAGCACTTCTAACATTGTAGTCCTTTCCAACTCAACAATTCTATGATTCTATGTCATGTGTGGTGTCTGCACTGGCAGAGTTGGGACTTTGAGGTTCCTTTCAATCCTGTTATTCTGTGGCCCCAGCTTCTTTAACCCAGCAATCCAGCACTGAACCTTCTGCTTCTCTGTATTACAACAACGCTAGGTTTTATTGAATACCACTTTCATTTTTCTCCCCATTCAGAATCGTTTTTTGTCCCCGAGAAGTTCTCGACGGCTCCATGCAGCTCTGGCATCTATATCTACCACATTCTTGATTTTCTCCAACCTCATTTTTCTGGGAGGAAATCATGTTGGCAGAATCTACTGGAACAGGATTTTCCTAGAAGGCAAGTTATATCAATTTAGATTGGTTTGTGTGTGTTTTTTGTTTCAAAGTGTTATTAGAATTACCTGCCCAGTATGCTATTTGGGACAGCAAAACAAAAATACCCCCTCACACAGTCCATGTCTGTGCTTCATGCTTCTTCTCCAATGTGTATTTCATGCATTTAGCATTTATCAATGGTAGTAATCATAACATTATTCCAAAGTTTCCATGGCTTTTAGACCTACCCTTCATTTTTGCATTATTGCTTGTTTGTTTTATTTCAGGTCATCTTAGAATGCATTCTATGCCAAAATGGTATTTACAGTGAGTTGTAACAAGACAATTTCCAGGAAGGTAGCTCTGTCAGTCTATGATGACAAAAACAATCTTGTGTCTTGTGTCTTGTTAATGACAACACATTTTATGTAGCATAAATTTATTTTATTTGGCATAAGCTTTTGTAAAACACAGCCCACCTCATCAGGTGAATGGTGTTGCCTCAGTTGTTGGATAAGGGAATGAATAAGTAGGATAAGATAATAATTTTGTATAAAAGAATAGTGCAAAAATACATATTAGTGACACATCTGTAAGCCAAAACTTGATAGATTAAGTGGTGCAAGCTGTATCATTTAAGAACAGTGTCTGTTGTCAAATTAGGCACAGGAGAATTCCCAGGATGTGGGTTGTTCGTTAAGACATCATAACAAGCCAAAATGTTTAAAAGCCAGAATTCATAGGCCAGCAAGAAAATGTGTGTTCATAATGTGATTTGTGGCTGGTTAAATGAACTATAGTTTGTTAGCACAGATAGGTTTATACATCAGAGGAAGCAACAACCACACCATAGCTTCTTATGCCATTTGAATGAGTCTGCTGGATCAGGAATTTAAAGTGAATAATGTTTCTGTGAGAATTATCTTCACATATTGTGCTATCATTTTCCAAAGAGAAGAAAGCAACCTGCCTTAAGTTGTGGGTTTTGAATACAACTATTGGGTAGCAAATTCTTGATTATTTACTGTTATACTTTTTTACTACAATTGGAGGCAATATTCGCTTTTTTTACTTCAGACACCAACATATTTTGACTTCTTTCTATTTATTTCCTCCATGCCAAAGAACAGCCAGCTTCTAGAAGAGTAACTCACAGTTCTATGATTCTGTGCTAGTCTCTTGTATTAAAATAGGAACTGAATAGCAAGTATGTCAGAAACATTCCTTCTCCTTTCCTAACAATGAACCAACTACATTAATATGTATCATACTGATTTCCAGGTACTTCACCGATAAGTTGTTTTTCTGTACAGTTCCAATTGTTCCTATTCTGCAGTAAATAAAACCTGAAAGATCAGCTTTAAGCAATTCACTGGATGGACAGCTTCTCTCGACACTGAAAAGAAAAACTCATTTTAAAACCATGCACAGCAGTAGTGTGATTTCTTCATTGTGAAGATGTAAGGGACATTAAATTAGATTCTGCTAAAAATAGCTTTTTGATGATTGTCTCTTTTCTTTTTATATGAAAGCTGGCACCTATAAGGGGTCAATGCCTAGTGTACCACTTGGATCCCTTGCTAGTGATATGTATCTCATACGCATAGACACACCACACATGACTGTTTAATTCCCACTGCTCCACTAATGAAGAGCCATAGCTCGTTAAAGAATCCTCAGCCCAGGAATTTATTTTGAATCCCAGAACTGAAAAAAATATAAAGTTCTCCTCCCAGTTACTCAAAGTTTTCTTAATTTCAGCAGGATAATTTAGGTAACAATGACTTTATAGGCATAATGGATACCCAGTGGAATGATTCCCATGATTGTAATATTAGAACTGAAGGGCATAAAAGAATATACAAAAGGAATAGATGTGGCAGGGGGAAGTAGCATTATATATTCAGTTGTATTTGCTTGCTTATGAGCTGATCTCATGCACTTTCTTCCCCCCCCCCCCCAATCCCCCATTCATACATACATAGATCTGATATTTTTCATCAGTGTAGACACTCCCTGAAGCTGAGCTGAGACTGATTAGGCAAACATGAAGCAACAAGAAGGGATTTTTCAGTTAAATTTGAGGCAAAAGAATGGCCATGGGGACAGTGGGACTGCTGTTCAGTTAGGATTGTTCAGTAAGGATTTGATTTTAAGTTTTGTATGGCTTTTAAATGATTTCATAGTGTTTAATGTGTGGATTTTAATTGTTTTAACATTTTTATTTTAAGCATTTTTAATTTACTGTTTTGGAAGCTGCTTTGTATCATATTTTGGGAGAAAAGTGGCAAATAAATGCACACTGGGAGCTGGTTGTATTCCCCATCACCATGTAGGGATATGAGAGCTGGACAGTGGACAAAGCTGATAGGAAGAAAGTTAATTCCTTTGAGATGTGGTGCTGGAGAAGAGTGCTGTGGATACAGTGGAAGGCTAAAAAGACAAGCAAATGGGTTCTAGAACAGATCAACCCTGAACTCTCCTTGGAAGCCAAGATGAAGAAATTGAGTTTGTCATACTGTGACCACATCATGAGGAGGCATGACTCACTCAAAAAGACAATAACGCTGGAAAAGGTGGAAGGTAGTAGAAAGAGGGAAGACCACATAAATAGACTCAGTCAAGGAGATTTATTTTGGCCTGTCCATAGTATCCTTCTCCAGCACCACATGTCAAATGCATTGATTTTCTCCTTATCTGCTTTCTTCACTGTCCAGCTCTCACATTTGTACACGGTGATGTGTAATATGATGGCTAGGTCAATCCTAATTCAGGTGTTCAGTTGAATATCCTTACTTTTTTTTTTAAAAAAAAAGATAGTTTTTAGTTCATTCAAAACTTGCTTCCTCATTCCTAGTCTTCTTCTGATTTCTTGGCTGCAGTCTCTGTTCTGATCAGTGTTTGATTCAAGGTATATATACTATACAGAATCAACACCAGTGCTAACCAACAGATGTCAACAGATATGGAAAACAAAGTGATGGCCAACAGATTGGAAACAATCAATATATATCTCTATCCACAAAAAAGGCGATACAAAAAACTGCAGCAACTATATGACCATAGTTGTAATCTCTCATGCAAGCCAAATAATGCTCAAAATTCTGCAATTTAGACTCCAACCATGCATGGAGAGAGAACTCACAGAGGTGTAAGCAGGATTCAAGAAAGGAAGAGGCAGTAGGGATCACATTGCAAACATACGGTGGCTAATGGAACACACCTAGGAAGTCCAAAAGAAAATCAGCATGTGCTTTATAGACTATAGCAAGGCATTTGATTGCATAGATCACGAAAGACTATGGAACGCCCTTAAAGAAATGGGAGTGCTTACATATCTGATAGTCCTAATGACGACTCTTTAGTCAGGAGAGGAGGCCACTGTGGAAACATAATGGCTCCCAATTGGCAAAGAGGTCAGACAAGGCTGCATCCTCTCACCCTATTTTTTCAAATTGTATGTAGAACATATTATACAAAAAGCAGGATTGAACACAGAAGAAGGAGGAGTGAAAATTGGAGGAAGGAATATCAGCAATCTAAGATATGCAGATGACACCATACTACTAGCTGTAAACATCATAGACGTGGAACAACTAAGGAAGCTCAAGGAAGAAAGTGAAAAGGCAGGCTTATTGTTGAACATAAAGAAAACAAAAATAATAACCTCAGAATGTACACAGATTCAACCTCGACAATGAGAAAATAGAAATAGTAAAAGGATTTTCATACCTGGGATCAAATATTGATTAGAGTGGGGACTGCAGTCAAGAAATCATAAGAAGACTAAGAATGGGGAGGGCAGCTATGAGAAAACTAGAATATATCCTAAAATGTAAAGACATACAACTGAACACAAAAGTTAGAATCATACAAGCCATTGTATTACCTATTACCATGTATGGATCTGAAAGCTGGACAGTTAAGAAAGTGCATAGGAAGAGAATTAATTTGTTTGAGATGTGGTGCTGGAGAAGAGTGCTGAGGTTACCGTGGACAGCGAAGAAATCAAACAAATGGGTCCTAGAACAGATCAAACCAGAAATCTCTCTGGAAGCCAAGATGACTAGACTGAGGCTATTGTACTTTGGACACATCATGAGGAGGCACAACTCATTGGAAAAAAACAATAATTCTAGGAAAGGTAGAGGGAAGCAGAAAGAGAGGAAAGATGGATGGACTCTATTAAGGAGGTCATGGGTATGAATTTGTAGCACCTGAGCAGAGCAATGGAGCATAGGGAGCCTTGGAGATGTCTCATCTACAGGGTTGCCATGGGTTGAGATTGACTCAAGGGTGAATAACAGCAACAACATATGCTATAAGTTATATATTTAAAAACAACATCAATAACAATATACATCTTGAAGAACCAGTTTTCCTGAAGCCACATGCAGATGAAAGTTCTAAATGTGATAATTACTTTTTGTTATTCATTATTCTCTCTTTACTGCAGTAAATAACAGTGATTATCCTCCAGGTAGGGAAACAAGTCCTAGTAGTTAGCACAAAAATATAGGTATTTCAACCCACTGTGTGCAAAAATCCAGCATATTAAACAAGAGAAAACAAAAATGTTTAAATGTTATTCTGTATGTTAAAAGTGACTTAATTTCTGTTTGTTCTATAGCTGAAAATTATTGCCATTGTAGCATTTATGTTGAAAGCACTTTCTATTGCCACACTGAATAAGACTGGTGGAAGGGGAGTTTTGCTGAATGCAGTTCTGTGATTTGTTCCAGAGGTAAATGTTTCATTGCTAATCCTAATGCTGTCCTTTTTGAGAGGACAATCATCTTGACTCATTCACTGCCCCAAATATATATTATGCCTGCAGTGCTGAGTGGGAGACTGAAAAATATGCACTAAAATGGGAGATTAATTTAAAATGTCCAGTATTTATGCGGTAAAGGGCAAATACCAAGCCATCCTCCATGCTAACTGCTGGCTAAAGCAGGCACCAACCTTCAGGCAGTGCATGATCTGGACCACCATGACACAGACTGATACAGGACCCTCGCTGCCAACCTGGGTGACTGGGATGGCAGCATTTCCCCCACCAAGGAACACATCCATTCTTACTCCAGTTATGGTTCCAACTTACCAGAATGATAACAGAATTCTGGAACAGCTATATTGAATGACAAGCAAAACCCCCCAAAAACATATTCCCTGCTCTTTCAGTAGGTGCCCTTAGGAAAATTATGAACAAATGAAAGGTAATGGAAGGGTAGTCACAGACAGTACTAAGACCTAGAATATGTAGAGGCAGACTGCAAGAGAAAATTTCCTCCCACTGGCATGTTCCATGGCTTCACCTACAAGAAGTCAGCTGGCATGTAGATGGAAAGAATATTTGAAAATATTTGAAAATGACTGGAAAAATGATTGCCAAATGTCAAGAAACCCTGACAAGAAGAATCCTGGAATAATAGGAATTTCTCTAAAGATGCCAGCCACAGATGCTGGCAAAATGTCAGAAGGGAACTCTTCTAGAACATGGCCACATAGCCTGAAAGCCCCACAAAAAACTATATTAGGAATTGCCATCGTTTGGGACTTACTCTACACAAAATTCACAAAAAATGTGTTTTTTTTGTGTGTGTGTGCAGAAATATTATTTTCTGTGCAGGAAAGTAATATTATTTCCTGGACAGAAAATATTGTTTCTGAGCAGAAAAATGCTATTTTCAGCATGAAAATACTATATACAAATTTTGAACTGAAAAAAAAAACTTGAATTGTGAACATTTTTAAGACTACAATTTTTGAAAACTTTGTCACAAAAATCGATAAAGTTGTTTGTTGTTTCCTTCAAGAGGAAAATAAGTGAATGATTGCACCTGACTGAAACCCAGCAAGACCTCAGAGATGGCATGTCCTGGCAGCGAGATAAGTTCAGGCTTTTGCCAACTGATGACTCAAGATGTTCAACAACCACCAGGTTAATCCACCCTTCACAAAAGATTACTTTGAGTGTCCTGTGTAGTTTTTGTTGTTGTTGTTGTTGTCGTCGTCATCATCATCATCGTCATCATCGTCATCATCGTCATCATCATCATCTTTTATTTATATCCCGCCTACTCTGACTAGGACTTAGGCGGCTTACAGTAAAACAGTCCAATACATAATAAAATAACAATACACAATAGTCCCAAGTTATACCATCCCTCATAAATGACAATTAAATCACAATTACATTAAAAATTCATACTAAAAAGATTAATTGATCAACTTAAATCAGAGGATGGGGTACGAGATAATCATTGGGATAGACTGCACAATAATCAATTCAATGGTCAATTCAATTGCTGGCTGAAACTATTCCGGAAAGACCTGTTGGAAGAAATAAGCCAAGCTTCTTGTTCCCTCTTTCAACATTGACATCATGTTGAACTGAATATTTGACTGTTATTGTATCTAATTTCATATCTTCCAAATTAGTCATTGCATTCCCAGACCAAATTGCCTTTGTACTTGCAGTGGCAGCAGTTTAGTTTGTTTAAGCCTGCCACAGAGAATGCAGCTGATAGGAAATCATTTGAAATGTGGTGCAGGAGAAGAGTTATACAGCTTACCAACTGAAAAGAAATGAATGAGTCTTATTGTCAGAGTGTTTAACTGAAAAGGAGGACAAAGTACCGCAAAATTAGGGCATTCTAGAAAAATGTCGAACATGGCCTAATAAAAACTAAAAACAGTAATATAAATGTAAATATAAATATAAAAACACTAATATAAATGCTCAAAATGAAGGACATTTTGGAATTCCTCCTGGACAGAAGGTTGAAAAGTAGGAAATGTACTGGAAGAGGATGTCTGGTCACCTTGCATATTGTAAACCCTGAACTCTCACTAGAAGGAAAAATCATTAAACTGGGGCTGTTATAATTTGAACATATCATGAGGTGATATGTTGGAAAAGACAATAATTCTAGGACAACTGGAATGCAGTAGGAAAAAAAGATTGAATCAAGGAAGCCATGGCTGCCCTGTTTTACAAGACATGGACAGGGCAGTTGATGACTGGGTTTTTTGGAAGTCTCTTGTTCATAAGCTCACCATAAATCAAAGTTTACTTGGTGGCAGATAGCAACAGCAATTGCTGAGTACTAGACACAGTAGAGAATGACCAGACAAAAACAAACAGCTTCATTTATATACCGCTTCATACCACCTAAGCAGTGTCTAAGCGGTTTACAACTGTAAGCTACTTGCCCCCAACAATCTGCGTACTCATTTTAGTGACCTTGGAAGGATGCAAGCCTGAGTCCTTTTGCTGGTCTTGAACTTGCCACCTTATGGTTTTGAGTGAGTGGCTGCAGTACAGGCATTTAACCACTGCGCCACCAGGGGGTGGACCACAAATGATGGGGTGGACAACTCCGTGTTCATTACAACATGAATGTAGATGTGAATGCAGAATGTAAATGTAGATGACTGTAAAAGTTATTTTAATTTTATTTCATAATAGTAACATATTTTATTGATTGTATCTATGTATCGTTTTTATTGCTATGATCTCACCTCGATCCATAGGCAGAAGCGGGAAATATAAATACAAATTATTATTATTATTATTATTATTATTATTATTATTACCTGGAAGGCTGAGAACTTCACCCTGCTTCTAAATATGTGTTTGAACTGTGCCCACAAGCTAGGAGCAGTAAGAAGGAAGTCCAGAGTGTGCCACATTAAAACACTGCAATTAGCCTGTTCTGCAAAAATGTATGTAGCAAAACCCACATTTTAAAAAAACAAAACAAAAAAAGAATAGCAGCTTTAGGAAAGACTTTGAGCAGAGAAGAACCCATAATTTGTCAGCTCAGTTCAACTCTGGTGCCAAGGAACATTCAAGAATGCCAAGGAATGTTTAAGTGATGACTAAACTAAGATAAATAATTTTAAGTATGGATGATATACCAGTGCCCTAACAAAACAAAACAAAAAGTGTCTTCACCTTCAGTTTTGTCTTCAATGATTATGTTCACTATGGATGTTTCTGGAGTAGAGTATTCAAGAAGCTAGAACACAGTCTTTCAAAATAACAGTAATACATCTGCAAATTCTAGTCCCCAATCTCTGTCCACTGCAATGGAAATGCTTCTTGAATATGTGTCACAAGTCTCAACCTACCTTGGAGTTTTCCCCTTGCTGTCTATTCCTATTTTTAAAAGTATATTACATGATACAATGATAGCTCTCAAACATTCATGACAATGGAGTGACTCACTCAAGAGGCTGTCATAATGTAATAAATCTGTCCTTGGCTACCTCTGGAGGGAGACTTTGGGCACCAATAAAATGGAAACCAATTGTCAAATTACAGTATCTTACAGAAGTATTCACCCCCTTTGACTCTTTTACATTTTTTGTGTTATAGCCTAGAAATGAAATAGATTTAACTGGCAAGGATGCAGTGAAAAGCCATTCTGCTCCAGTTTTTAGTCCAAATTTTAAAGGAGCTATCCATGGTGCATAGCTGTTTTGTGGAATTGAACTCATCACCTTAGAGACACTTCTAAAGTTCATGTTAAACCCTGTGTAGATTTACCATGCAATTCTCTTGGAAGCCATCAACCCTGACTGGCTCCAAGTTCAAAGAAGAGCTGATACTTCCGGGGTTCCCAAACTTGGGTGTTTGCACCCCCAGGAAGTGAGATGGAATAAACACAATTTAAGTTAAATTCGAAATTAACCAAAACTTGCTAATTCGAGGAGTTTATCACACTGAATTGCTTCCAAAACAAAATAACGCAAAGTTAAACCTCAGTTAAAGTGGAGAAAACAGGCAGCTTTTTACTTTTGGGTTGTTCGAAAAGTAAAAATTTGCCAGTTTTCTCCGCATTAACTGCGGTTTAACTTCACGTTATTTCCCATTAACTGTGACGTCATGTGATAAACTTCGAGCATTTCTGTTTGTTTGTTTTTTGCATTAAATCGCATTTAACTCCCGTTTTCCCATGGGATCTCGCTACAGTGATTTGTGTCCTTGAGAGACAAGTCACACATCTTCACTCAGCCAGTTCCCAGTGTGCTGTGAGAAGTGGTAATAGGTAGTTGTGTTGCATAGATACTTTTTTTAAATATAATTTATTAATTTAAAGTAATAAAAGAAAATTCCATACATCACAAGTCTTCAATATACAATCATCATCATGTTTCTTGGTATATATGCAAATTTCTATATTGACTCGTTACTTCCTTTATTTATCTCTCCAGTTATCAAAGCTTAATTCTTTCAATTCCCTGTTACTCTTTATCTTTGCTTTATTTCTTCTCTTAATGAGTTAATTGATCTTAAATTGTCTATAACTCTTTAACTATTTTTAAAAAAACCTCAATCTTATTCCATGTGACGGTCTCAAAGTCAAACATTTACCTATTTAAACATACAAATAAGAGAAATAATATAGTAAAATACAATTCTTATTTGACCCAGTATTTCCCTTTTAAAATTATTTATCTCTATTTCGGTATCATTCATATATTAATACTGAGGCTTCCCCCATTATCTCGTTCATATATTTTATCAGAGGTTCCCAATTCTTAAGGAATTGTTCTCTTGGTTTGTCTTTTAGTCTCAGAGTAAGATCATCCATCTCCATATATTCATATAATCTTGTAAACCATTGTTCTAGAGTAGGTATCTCTTCATTTTTCCAATTGCTGGCATATAGAGTCCTTGCTGCACATCCCATATAAAATAAAAGTTTCCCATAGTTCTTTTCTGTTTCCTTCTTTTCAACTATACTTAATAAGTACAGTTTGGGATCTTTTGTTAAGTTAATCTTTAATATTTCACATATTTTAGTATGTATTCCTGTCCAGAATTCTTTTGCCTTTTTACAAGTCCACCAGCAGTGATAATACGTTCCTATTTCAGTCAAACACTTCCAGCATTTGTTATTACATTTTTAATCTATTTTTGCCATGGTATAAGGTGTCAAATGCCATCTATATTGCATCTTGATCATATTCTCTCTTAATCCGTAATTGGGGGTATATTTAATCCTTTTTTTCCAATTTTTTCCCATTGTTCTAATGGGATACTTTGTCCCATATCTTTGGCCCAATCCACCATACATTTTTTGATCGTTTCTTGCTCTAAGTCGTACTGCAACAGTAATTTATACAAACGAGAAATTTCTTGATTCCCTTCTTCTTTTATTATCTTTCCAAACTCCGTATTACATTTACCGATTCCTTGAGTTTTTTGGTCTATAAGAAATAAAACGACGATATAGAAACCAATTACATTTGTATTCTTCGCTGTTAAGTTCTGTTTCTGTTTTCAATCATCTTTGACCATTTTCCACCAATGTGATGTCTTCATATGTTGGCCAGTTTTTACATGTCATTTTTTCGTTTTTGAAAAATGCCTCATTAATTGATGCCCATAGTGGTATCTTTGTAATCCAGATTCCTTTATATTTGAGCCAAACTTTCAACAAGGATTTCCTTATAAAATGATTGGCAAAGTCCTGGTTAACTTTAACTTTATTATATAGTAAGTATCCATGCAAACCATAAATCAGCCCTGCACCCTCCAAATTCAATGTCTTATATTTTCTTAATCTTATCCAATCCATAGCCCAACTCAGCACTGATGCTTGGTAATATAGTTTAAGATTAGGTATTGATAGTCCTCCTCTTTCAATTGTGTCATTCAATAACTTCATTTTGATCCTTGATTTTTTCCATTCCAAATAAATTTATTCAAGTCTCTATTCCATTTGGTGAAAGGTGTCTCATTTGTGATAATTGGGAGATTCTCGAATAAAAACATCATTTTAGACAAAACCATCATTTTTACTACTGAAATCCTACCCATCCAAGATAAATTTAGTTTTTGCCATTTATTCAAATCCTTTTTAATTTCCCTCCAGACTTTCTCATAATTATTTTTAAATAAGTCAGTATTCTTATTTGATACTTCAATTCCCACGTATTTAATCTTTTTACTTAATAGGAACCCTGTTTTATTACATATCTGCTGTTCATCATTTCCTTGCATGTTCATTGATAATACTTGAGTTTTGTTCTTATTCACTTTAAAACCCGAAATTTCTCCATATTCTCCCAATATGTCCATGAGTAAATCAATATCTTCTAACAGTTCGCTCAGGGATATGGCCAGGTCGTCAGCAAAAGCATTTATTTTATATTCCCATTCTTTTATTTTCACTCCTCTTATATTTCTTTTCGATTCAGTAATATTTCAAAAGATGTTAGAAATAAAAGGAGAGACAAGGGACAACCTTGGCGCACTCCTGAGCGTATTGTAAAAGCGTCAGATCGGCATCCATTGATTATTACTTTTGCATCCTGTTTTTCATATATTTTATCAATCCATGTAAGAAAATTATGACCTATATCCATTTTTTCTACCACTCTTTTCATGAACATCCAATTCACCTTATCGAATGCCTTTTCAGCGTCTAGAAATATCAACAATAATTGTTTATCGATATTCTTCTCATGGTACTCTATCAAGTTCATTATTGTCCTTATGTTGTCCTTAATTAATCTTTTGGGTAAAAATCCTTTTTGGTCTTCATGAATATAGTCCCTAATAGTTTCTTTTAGTCTTTCAGCTAAGATAGATGCGAATAGTTTATAATCGACATTCAATAGTGATATAGGTCTATAATTTATTGGATCAGTCAAGACTTTATGCTCCTTAGGAATAACATTTATGTTGCAGGATCTCCATGTGGGAGGCATATTACCCTCTATAATATTGTTCATTGTCTTTAGCAAAGGTTTCAGTAACTGAGATGTAAAAGTTTTATAAAATTCTAAGGGTAATCCATCTGGACCAGGAGATTTCCCTTTTTCCCCTTTTTTGATGGCCATAAGTAATTTCTCCGTCGTTATTTGTCTATTTATTCTCTCTTTTTGGTCCTCAGATATTCTTAATATTTTACAATTTTGTAAATAAGACTCCATTTTCCTTTTATCCATTATTTTTTCCTTATAGAGATTTGAGTAGAAATCCTGGAAAACTTTTTTGATTTTATCTGTTTCCGTAACAAGTTGATCACCCATTTTGATTTTAGCAATCGTCCTTTTTGCCCTCTCCTTCCTCAATAAATATGCCAACATTCTCCCGGCTTGTTTGCATGCTCAAAGTATTTTTGCTTCGTGAATCTAATCTTATTTTCAATCTCACCCATTGTTATTTGCCATAATTGAGTTTGTAAGAGACGTATTTCGTTAATCTTCTCTTCATCTTTTGGGTAAATCTTATGAAGATTCTCTCTTTTCAGGATCTCACATTTGAGTTTAGTTACTTTGTTTTCCATTTTCTTTTTAGTTTCTGAAGATTTCTTAATCAAGTGGCCCCTTATCACGGCCTTGAAGCAATCCCAAACTATTTTCATTGGTACTTCATTGTCCATATTTTCTTTAAAGAAATAAGATATTTCCTTCAATATTTCTTGAACTAATTTTGGATTTGTCAGTAAATTTAAGTTTAGTCTCCAACAATATTCATTTTTCCTTTTCAAATCTATCTTCATTAGAACCAGATTGTGATCTGACCAAGTCTTAGGGACAATATCAATTTTCTTAATTTTGCAGCAGAGATGTGAAGATATAAGAAAGAAGTCAATCCTGGACCATGATTTATGTCTATTTGAAAAAAAAGTATAGTCCCTCGATTCCCCATACTTGAATCTCCAAGCGTCTTGTACTTCCAGAATGTCTATTAGTTCAAAACACTCCTTGGGTAATTTCCCTTGGTTTCTCCTTTTTATCTTCTTTTCCAATGTTTTGTCCAGTAGAGGGTCTAATACTCCATTCCAATCACCCATCAGTATCAGGTTTCCATAATTGACTTCTTTCAAAATTTCTATCATATTTTTATAAAAAGGCCCCTTGTTTTCTAATGAACCATATGTTCCTACACAAAGATATTTCTCACCTTCAATTAGTACTTCCACCAACACATAGTTTTCTTTTGGGTCATTTTTAATTTCTTTGGCTTCATATTTGGAGTTAACATAAATCACACACACACCCCCTTTTTTTTTACTTTCTGATGCAGAAACAAATTCCAGACCAAGTCGGGGATTCCTTAAATGTTTAATATCTTTCCTTCTTATTCTTGTTTCTTCTAAACACAAAATGTCTAACTTCTGTCTTTGTAAAGTGTGAAAGAATTTCTTTCTCTTTTGTGGCGTGTTCATTCCCTGAACATTCCATGTCAACAATTTAAGCTGCTCCATCTTTAGTTCTTTAATTTTATAATTCTTATGGTTTTATAATTCTTCCACCTCCCCTTCTTCTCCTTCTTGCTCTTGTAGTGTTTCTTCTTCTTCTTCTCCTTTCACCACCTCTTGATTTTCTCCTCCTACTGCACCTTCTTGGTCATCCAGAGTATCTTCTACTTCCTCTTGTTGAGTAGTTTCTTCATCAGTAATACTTCCACCCTTTAGGCTTTCTTCATCCTTCTTCATTCTTCTAGTAGTCACTTGTAATGGTTGTAATTTTCCCTTTTTCCCTGATTTGGATTTAAATTCTTCTTTTTCTTTATTCGGGTCCTTCTCTTGTCTTTGATTCTCTTTCGTCTTACGTTTGTATTGATCCATAAATTGTCTAGCTTCCTCTAACTTTGTTATTCTAATCTTCTTCCTTTTGTACCAAAAAGATAAACCTTCTGGTATTTCCCATCTATATGGTATATCATCTTGTTTTAATTGAAATGTGAGAAATTGATAATCCCTTCTCTTGCATAATAGTCTAACTGGCACATCTTTGAATATCTTCAGTGCTGATCCCTGGTATTCCAGGGGCGCTTCATTGTGTCTTTGAAGTAGACTATCTCTTACACGACGGTGAAGAAAATATACAATTACATCTTTCGGTAGATTTCTTTGTGTGGCAATAGGTGAATTAACTCGAAATAATCTGTCGATTTCGTATTCCATTGTTATATTATCTTTGTCCAAACATTCAGCCAGTATAGGTACAATTTTACACATCAGATCTTCGTCTTTTTCTTCCAGGAGACCTCTTATTTTCACACAATTCTCTCTAAACTTCAGTTCCCATACTGCTCTTTTGTCCAATTCTTCTTTTTTCCCCCTCTTATCTCTCTTAATTCATCCTCAGCCTTTTCTGATTGATTCTCCAATTTAGTTACTCTTTGTTTGACCTTGACAATTTCCATTGATAATTTGTCTACTGATTGGTTTATCTCTTTCAAGTCTGTTCTTATCTCTTGTCGTAGTTCTTTTTTAAAGTCTCTCATTTCCTGTTTCATTTACGCTCTTGTATCGTTTAACTCAGTCACTAAGTGACTGTTCATTGCAGATCTTAGAAAACTTAATTTCCAGCTTTTCACATATAACATTCAACACATATACATTATACTCAGATGGCTGATCTATACACTGATATACTGCTATGTTCACTTCTGATGAAATATATACATGCTTATTCTGACAATTCTTAGTTAATATTGCTGTTCAAGTGTTGAGGCTTCTTGATTAACAAACGGTACAAATAAGAAATGTAGGAGTCTTGTGTCGATTTTTATTTTTAATACAAACAGTTATTCATAAATGTACTTTTGCTACCTAGTACAGAAGTAAGTCTTAGCATATTACATGTGGATTGCATTACTAGTAGTACCCAAACAATTATAAATATAGGTAGTTCAATTGTGTACAGTAAGGACTTTTTAATTATAAAAATTAAAAAAAATCTCCTTCTAAATCTCCTTTTCTGTTTCTTTCATCCCCACTCATACGCCAGCATTCCAAACAATCCTTTCTCCTCTTACCCTCTGTCAATCTTCATTGTGTAAATACACAATCAAATTCCACTCTCATTATTCACTCTAATCAGAAACCTCTGAAGCTACTTACTATGCAGATACACTATGCAAAGTTACCATCTCACATTTATTTATTCATTATTTTATTTATTCATTATTTTATATCTTATTTTTTATCCTACTTTTTATTTTGAGCAACAAACATGGGCAACAAACAGACAAAGCAGTGTAAATAATTTAAACTATTGCAGATGAATATCAATGGATAATTCAAACAAGATAAAAACAACTCATCTTATTGCAGTGTTACATCACAATTAGGTGCCTGGCTTTAAGTTGCATTTTCCCCTTTCTTTCCATGGTGACATGTTAAACTGTGCAACAGAATGTGAATTTCAAGATATCTCCACTGCCTGCACTATTTCTGAAATGATCTAGAATGGTGACAGCTTATTTGGAATTTTTTGTGTATAGTAACCTAGCTCTACCTATTGTTGGCTGGGAAAATATAGGTAGACAGACATATGATAAGGTGAGGATCAGACTGATGTGAAGGCAGTATGAAGCTCTTTCATCATTTACTTCTTTCATAAGCTCCCCCCTCCTTTTTTTTTATTTTTTATTTTATTTTATTTTATTTTTTTTTTTTTTTGGACAGGATAGGAAACAGAACAGTAAAAGCAGAACTGGAACAAAAGCTACTTTTTCTTTGTCTCCATTCTCTGATGTCTCTTTTTAACAAGATGAACAGGAGAAGATATCTTTTCTTTCTTTTCTATACAGATCAACGGATTCTTTGTAGGGGCCTGGTTCTCCTTTCACTGTGCAGAGCTCTCTTTAAAAAGGCAATATTCTCTCTGCTTCCTTGCCTGGTGCAAAGTTCCAAAGAAGGCTTACTAGTGTGTTTTTGAAGAGAGAATATTGAACACAGTCCTAAAGGAGAAAGCAGAAAGGGACTTCTGCATACTTGGAGACCTTAAGTTGCCCAAGGCCCGTTAGCTTCTTGCCATCAGAGCATACCAGGAGTATCAGTGAGGCCAGTTCTGAGTTATTCCTCCTCCCCTGTGAGATGGCTTTGTCACTTTATAGGGGGGGGGGGAGGAATCCTCTGCTAGGTATTTTTCTCCACCATGTTCAAACTTACCTCCATGTGGGGAGCACCTTCGAGGGCAACATTTTGAAAAGTTATGTTTTGGAGGCCAGAACTCCTATAATTCCACCATCAGCATAGCCACTTGGATTCTGGGAAGAGTTGTTCAAAAAATAAATAACTTTCTCATATTTGGATCAAGAGCTGAAAGTTCTTTGCTTCCAGTGGCCCTTTCACACTATACAGTTATAGCACTGTGATTCCACAGTGATTGCCACATCCTATGGAATCCCCCGGTTCTAATTTGGGGAGGCAGTAGAGCTGTTTGGCTAAATATCCCTCCCTAAATCCCAAAATTCAGTAGGATGGAACCAAGGCAGTTCATGTGGAATTATAGCTCTATAATTGCATAATGTAAAAGGGCCCCAGGACTTTTTCTTCCCTGCTCACTATCACATCCCATGATGCCCCTTTCTGAGGCAAGAAAAAGGTCAATATATAAAGCTGTGTGGTGATGGGGGAATCAAAAAAGTGGACATGACTTCAAGTCTCTGATAACCTCAAAGTAAGACATTGACTCTTTCTATGGGCCTGCAGGATGTTAGCACACCCTGTATACCCTGCATTATTTTGGGGTACAAATATTTTGTTATATTTTATTATAATAGCAGTTACAGGGAGTTGGCTTAAAGATCATCATGAACCTGGATAAAGCATGAACCTGGAAAGGTCATGATGACCTTTAAGCCAACTTTTCATGAGTGGTCACAACACCTGAGGGCATGTGTAAAGGCCCATGTAACTTAATGGCTGTGAATATTGCTGCTCCCCTTCCCCTTGCCATGTGCATTTCCTCTTGAAGGTCAAAGGCAAAGAATTCTGTCAGCCTAAAGCGTTAAACCAGTCTCTTTGCTAGCCCCCATTGTATGTTTCCATCCTATCCCAAACTACCTGGGGTTGTTCTGATCTTATCACTGCTTGATTAAATCAATGTCACTGCGATCAACTAAAAATATTTCTTTTTGAATTCCGAAGTTAGAACCATCAATTGTTTCTAGGATTGCTGGAAAGTAAACTCAGTCTGCCTTGAAAGTTTAGCTCATAAATACCCCACTTTAGGCATTCCCAGTTTGGTCCAGTTTGGAATCAGGCAGAAATTCTGTCAGATTTAAGTTTAGGCCTTTCAGTAATAATGATGATGATGATGTTTTATGTATAGCCCGCTCCTCTGTATCCAATCGGAGTGGGTTACATCAATTAAAAAATACAAGATAAAATATACACGACCCATACCCAACCACCCCCCCCTTAAAATTGAATTAAACTAACAGACAACAGCCTACTGAGACTAATTCAACTACTGTACCAGCTTTCTCCCAGATTGGAACCTGGCTTCTGGAACTTGTAAGCATTGTCCATTGCAATTCTTTTAAATTGCTATTCATTACCATCTTTTTATATGCAAGTTTGGCCCATAGTTCATGTGTGTGTGTGTGTGAGTGTGAGTGAGTGAGTGCTTTGCATGTGTGCTGATTCTCCTTTTTATAAATAAACTAAACTAGTTTGGAACCTGCCTCTGGAGTTCATTGGGTTCAGAACTGATAGACATAGGCTGAAAATCCCATCTAAAATTTAGCTTCCTGGCACTGTAGGTATTTTTGTCCCAGGAGGGCACCCACAAACTGTATTCAATGGGGAAATTAATTTAGCTCAATAGGGAGCAGAGAGAGTGTTTCTCCATGATATTCTTGCAAACAAGCTAGTAAAATGTGGGCTAGTCAATACAACTGTTAGGTGTATAAGTAATTGATTGACCAGCTGACCCCAAAGGGTCTCTCTGCTCCCTATTGAGCTAAATTAATTTCTCCATTGAATACAGTTTGTGGGTGCCCTCCTGGGACTGTAGGTATTTTTGTAAGAAGGGTACATTCCTGAAACCATCAGTGTGCAGCCTTAAAATGTCTTTTGTAATAACTTTTATTTACAAGTATGCATGCAAAGCCTTTTTTAAGGCTAGCTCCACAGATTAACAACAGCAAAGCAACATAACATCACTGGAGTCCTAAACTATCCAAACACCACATTAGTGCTTTCACGGTATTCTTTCTAGTTTGCAGATAGACAGCCTCCATTCCAGATGATCCATTGTAAAGATGCTTGAAGATTTCATTCAGTCTATATTTCATAGATTCATTCAAGGAAGAACCATATGAAGATGAACTTCCAGTTTTAAAAAGTAAAGTGGAAGCTACACTCAGAGTACTTGGGAGAAATATTAAATCACCAGAAACAGATGGCATACCAATGTGGCATACCCAAATATGGAAAGAAAGAAAAAAAAAAAACAATGGCCCACAGATTGGTAGCAATATACATTCCAATCTCCAAGAAGGGGATATGATGTTTGCATCATATTGCAAACATGCCAGACAAAATACATTGTATTTGCAAACATGTTGCATAATGGAGTGCACAAAATGGTTTCAAAAGAAAATCAACCTATGGTTTATAGATTATAGAAAAGGGTTTGTGTGGATTGTGAAAAACTATTAATCATAAGAAATGGGT
Organism: Urosaurus nigricauda; assembly: GCA_034509955.1. NCBI lineage: Eukaryota > Metazoa > Chordata > Lepidosauria > Squamata > Phrynosomatidae > Urosaurus > Urosaurus nigricauda. The sequence goes on along the minus strand of JAOEGL010000001.1, from coordinate 348,183,665 downwards.
GTATGACAACATTTGAATTTCCTGGTACATAACGTTTACTCAGGACGAGAAGCTACCACTAGGACATTATAAAGAGAAATTGAATGATTTCCAGGGGTTCAGTGAGGCTGCATTTTATCACCCTGCTTATTTCATCAAGGAGAGAGCACATAACACCAGTGCTCAAATCTCTCCACTGGCTGCCGATTAGTTTCCGAGCGCAGTACAAGGTGTTGGTTTTAACCTTTAAAGCCCTACATGGCTTGGGTCCATCTTATCTGAGGGACCGCCTCCTCCCATACGAACCCCTCCGCACACTCCGGTCTTCTGGGAGGAACTTATTGCAGCCTATGAAGACTAGACTGACGCAGACCTCCCAGAGGGCCTTCTCGGCTGTCGCTCCCAGGCTATGGAATGGCCTGCCAGACGAGATGCGTCTTATTACATCTTCTGATTGCTTTAAAAAAGCCTTGAAGACGCATCTCTTCCGGCAGGCCTTCCCAGAAAGTTCTTAACCTCCCGGCTCTGTTTGGGTTAAGCTCTCCCATTAGCATTTTAACATCTTGACCCTGATCTCTATGCAATGGGTTGCCGTTTTAAATTGAAATTTTTATTATGTCATTTTAATTGATGTTAGTTTAATTTAATTTTAAGGGGCGGGTGGTTGGGTATGGGTCATGTATATTTTATCTTGCATTTTTTAATTGATGTAACCCGCTCCGATTGGATACAGAGGAGCGGGCTATAAATAAAACATTATTATTATTATTATTATTATTATTATTATTTAACTTGTATGTTGAAGATGTCATACTTAAAGCAGGAGCAGACTCAGAGGAAGGAATTTTATAAATGAAAATTGGAAGAAGGAACATCAACAATTTAAGATGTGTAGATGATACCATATTACTAGCAGAGAATAGCAAAGACTTGGAATTATTATTGAAGAAAATTAAAAAAAAGTGCAAAAGCAGGTTTGCCACTGAACACGAAGAAAACAAAAATAATGACCACAAATGATTTACATAACTTTGCAGTAGATGATGAAGACACTGAAATAGTCCATGATTTTCCATACCTTGGTTCAGTCATAAATCAGAATGGACAATACAATCAAAAAATCCGAAGACTAGGACTTGGAAGTACAGCAATGAAGAAACTAGACGAACTTCAAGTGTAAAGGTATATCGTTGAATACTAAAATTAGGATTGTCCACGCAATTGTTTTTCCTGTTTCTAAGTATGGTTCTGAAAGCTGGATAGCAAAGAAAGCTGATAGGAAAAATATCAGCTCATTTGAAACTTGGTGCTGGAGAAGAGTTCTATAGATACCATGGGCCCAAAACAGACACACAGGAAGAGGCGCCCTTGCACCGTGATTAGAGTTAGGGAGCTCATAGCATTTGCACGCTCCCTAACCCTAGCACATATGGACAGTGCTATTTTAAAATGGCGCTGTCCATACACATGCATCATGGTGGCGTCATGGCATGGCAGCGCACACCTGATGTCATGGTGCTGCAGGATGGTGCCTAGGGCGCCCTTTCTGCAGTGCCAAAAGGAGCTCCAAAATTAAGCTCCTTTTTGCCACTTGTCCTTGGCATGGCCTTTACTCGGCCTTGCCAAGAACCCTGAGGGGAAAGGGGCTATGTGGTGGCCCCTTTCTCCCTTCAGGAGCGCCGGGGATGGCGGGGTGCAGTGGGTGCTCAGGGTGCCCGCTGCACCCCGCTTTCAGGCCACAGAGAACCTGCAGTTTGCCACTTCTTCATGGCCTGGAGAAGCAGCGGAATGGGGCCTCTGGGCATTTCTCTGGGTACCTACAAACCGCCCCTTTTGGGTAGTCTGTACAGCCCCATGGACTGCTAAATAGACAAATGAATGGATCCAAGAGCAAATGAAGCCTGAGCTCTCCCTGGGAGCCAAGATAATTAAACTGAAATTGTGACAGATTAAACTGAAATTAAACTGAAATTGTGACAGATTATGAGAAGATGTGACTCACTATAAAAGATGATAATGTTTAGAAACAAGACAGTAGGAAAAGAGGAAGATTTAGGGACTTGATCAAGAGTATTTTCAGTGCTTTCTTCACTACTGGATTAAGAAAGCCACATCTCTGAGTTGGCAAGACCTGAGTGGGGCTGTTGATAATACTGTGACTTGGAGGCCTCTCATTCATAGGGTCACCATAAGTTGAAGTCAACCTCAGGGCAGAACAGCAGTATTTCATAATATACTAATCTGATGTGTGCTTCTGATATGTAGAAGGGGATGCAATGATCTTTCATTTTTCACTCTTCACTGAATTTGGCAGTGTAGTTTTCAGCCAAGGTTTTAAAAATAAAATTGTGTATTTGGAGATAAAATACTCTTAAGAAATGTGTATTTTAAGAAACAGCACATTTAAGATGGCCAATTTGAGGGACAATAGAACCAAAATTTGTATTTAGAGAGAACACATTAAGAAGGATGTATTTTGAGAGAAAATACATGCAGTACATCAGTTATTGTTTGATTTAATTAATGAAACAAAAAGAAGATACAAAGAAATAAGTGTAAGACTGATTTGGATCAGAATTAGAGTCACCCATTCATTCCTAGACCTTTGATGGGAAAGATACTGTTTTCTACCATCTGCTAGTCTAGAAAGCCAATATGATCTAGTGATTTGAGCATTGTACTATGACTCTGGAGACCAAGGTTCAGCCATGTATACACACTGGCTGACTTTGGGCAAGTCATACTCTCTCAGCCTCAGAGGATGGAATGGCAACCCCGCTCTGATGCCAAGAAAACCTCATGATAGGTTTGCCTTAGGGTCACTATTAATTGGAAATGACTTGAAAGCTCATAACAATAACAATAGCAAAGTGCTAGTTTAATGGAAGACCTAGTGTGAAAGGGCTGTTCTGCATAACAAAACAGCAAGTCACTCAATAGTTTGACAAAATCTGACACTGAACATTGTCCACTCTGTGAGCAACTTTCTCTATAATTCCTCCCCTCCAAACTTGGAAGAGAGGCAACTAACATGCCATGGAACAAGGGGAACAAGTGTGTAAAAATTAAGGTGAAGGAAGAAGTATCACCTGCAAGTATTCCCCCCCCCCCTTTCCACAGAAGCAGGACGACTTTAGGCTCCGAGATTAACTTCATTTTTTACTATAGCTTTGAGACCTGTTAACTAGACCGAGGGAAAGTGAATTATAGAATTATAGAGTTGGAAGAGACCTCAAGGGCCATCAAGTCCAACCACTTGCCATGCAGGAAACTCTTCTCTAGGTCATTTCTGATCCTATCGTTTTGCTAGCTCCTTAACTTTACCTCCCCCACTCACTTCCTTGCCTGTTTCCTCTCATAAGAATAGCAGATGACTATAGGTACAACTATGAATATGTCATACGTAAAACAAATGGTAATATCATCATGCAGCTAATCAATCCAACATCTGTGTAAGTAAAATAGGATTCTGGGGTGCAAATGAATTATGCGGAACTGAGCAAATGTGGATATTCTGTGTCATTTTGCACAACATTCTTTTGCTGTTTTGCACGGTAACTGTATTCACTCAGGCACAGAATTGAGTAGCAAGGTGCCTCTGACTTCACCCAGGAATGAGTTTTTAGTACCAAAGCATTACCCTACAGCCTAGTATATACCCACCACACAACTCTGCTTCTGTTTCTTCTCCACCTCCAAGCTTTCTCTGCCTCAGTAGACTAATTTAGAAAGGGTTAGGAAGGCTTTTTGTTGTTGCTAGTGTTAAACCTCTGTGAATTGGAGACCTCCACTGATCTACCAAGAATCAGCTCAAGATCAATACATAATTTCCCTTCTGCCTGCCTATGTCATAATATAACTAGATGGTTGGACATCAGCAGAGCCTGATGGGGGATATTTTTGTCTTTTTTTTATTTTAAGTGGTTAAGAAGTGGAATATCTTGCAAAGACTCCATATGTGCTTTCAGCTGTCTCAGAGCTCTTGGCTCCCCATCTGGTACCCATGTCTGAGAAATCACCACCCCTATTTTTCCTTTGGTTTAAGTTTTGGGGATACACACACACATACACATACATGCACACTAAATGTGCTAGGCTGAACATAGTTGTCCCAGGTTTAATGTGCCCCCAGCCCCACTCCAAAAGCAGTTTCAGTCTCTCAATCTAACCTACTTTGCAGGTTGTTGTAAGCCTGAAATCCTTTTCTAGGCTGTTTGGGAAGAGAGAGTAGAGGAGAATTAGGTAAGATGTCCTCAGGACCTGAAAATCTGCCTGTGAAAATTATGCATACATGTGAAATGTTCACATATCTTGAGACAGGTTGCAAAACACTATGTGGCTGGGGATTCTAGGATTTCTAATTTTAACCACTCATTTGCTTCCTCCCCAAATTGTTCCTTTTATTCTTTTAGTCAGTAACATGAATGTGCTGTTTTTCTTATTCTTATTTTTAAGGAATGTATTTCAATTTGTTGTTGTTGTGTGCCTTCAAGTCATTTCTGACTTATGAGTACCCTAAGGTGACCCTATCACAGTGTTTTCTTGGCAAGATTTGTTCAGAGGGGATTTGCCTTTGTCTTCCTCTAAGGCTAAGACAATGTGACTTGTCCAGTTTCTGTGGCTGTGCTAAGACTCAAACCCTGGTCTCCTGCATCATAGTCCAGTGCTCAAAGCACTGCTATACCATGCTGGCTGTCTATTAAGCTTAAGAGTATGTGTATTTAATCATTTCCTTCCTGCAAATGATTCCTGACTTATCGTCCAAATAGGAAGATTGATAAGGACTGTTCAAATGTTCTAAGGTCACACAAAGAACTTCATGACTGAGGGTTGATTAGAACTTTTTCTGCTACTTTTAACCCTCAGTCAAGGACAACTACATTGGCTTTCCTAATGAGTGAGTTACAGAATAATGATTGCGTGCAAATCAATTTTGTTTTAAATGCACAAATCAACATTGGAGTAGGGTGGGGCTCCATAGAAATCCTTAGGATAGGGAAAAGATCCTCAATTTCAGTAATTTTAACCAAAATATTTTTATCTTCAGGAGCATAAAGGGAGTATGGGAGACACTTTGATTTAATTTTAAAATACATACTAGTGCAGGGCTGGGTGTGGTTGAACTACAATTCTCCTTAGCCCCTGTCAGTAAAGTAAGTGATGAGGGATGATAGAGATTGCAGTAGCACAACAGAGGCCCAATATATCCAGGCCTACCTTAGTGAAATATGAAGACAATGGTTGGAATTCTTTTAGTGGGGATGTAGCCAGATGTTTCCATGAGCCTGCCTGCTCACTACAAACCATGGAATGGTAGTAGAGGGCAGCTTCCAGGACTTATCAGTAGGTTTGGGGAATATGGCTCAGTGTAGCATAGATCCACATGCAGATACTTCTGCTATGCTGAGCGGATGTCACATTGAGGCCACTGAGTCAGACTACTGCCACATGGCAGAAGTGATGTAGTTTGACACCGCTTTAACTTTCATGGCTCTATCCTATGGAATCCTGAGGTTTGTAGTTGTGGCACCAGAGCTCTCTGACAGAGAAGGCTAAATATCACACAAAACTACAAATTCCAGAATTCCATAGCATTGAGCCATTGCAGTTAAAAGCAGTGTCAAAATGCCTTGATTCTGCACTGTAGATGCAGCCTAAATCTAAATTTAGATTATAATAGAACCATGGAGCAAGTAAATGAGTCAATTTGAAGTTGTGAACTTAATAAAGAGAAAATGAAAGAGCAAGGTGATGCTGTGTTTGCAGGTAGTGTTTGCAGGCCCTTATTTCAACATTTAAAGATCCAGACAGGTAGTGGGTGAGATGAAATCTATCAGGCATCACAGAGAAACTCTGGAGACCAGGTTTCAGCCATGTAAACCGAATGAGTAACAACTCATTTGGTTCCTCAGTAGAGACAGCTGTACCTTGTTGCACTAGAGGACACTTGTAGCTGTCACAAGTGGAACAATCCTTTTGGCATGTCTTGTCTAAAATAATTTGCAATGTGGCATATGAGAGAAGTGCAGTAATGGCACTGGAAAGGAAAATATGGAAACAAACAAGTAACTTTTGCAGACTCTGTTTATTCCCCCCTTTCTGCCTCCAAAAGGCTGGGTAAAAGATGAAAATTTCTAAACTCATACACAGAAATTGTGCTAAGACATCCAAGCTATCTAGTAAATGGTGGGGGGTTGTGTTTGCAGACATTCAGCCCCTTCCTTCATCTTTGAAATATCCAAACAGGATTTTCTTCCAAACAGGAAATAACTATTTGATCATAGAATCATAGAGTTGGAAGAGACCACAAGGGCCATCCAGTCCAACCCCCTGCCACGCAGGAACTCCCAGTCAAAGCATCCCCGACAGATAGCCATCCAGCCTTTGCTTAAAGACCTCCAAGGACGGAGACTCCACTACACTCCGAGGGAGTGTGTTCCACCTTCGAACAGCCCTTACTGTCAGGAAGTTCCTCCTAATGTTGAGGTGGAATCTCTTTTCCTGCAGCTTGCATCCATTGTTCGGCGTTCTAGTCTCTGCAGCAGCAGAAAACAAGCTTGCTCCCTCTTCAATATGACATCCCTTCAAATATTTGAACAGGGCTATCATATCACCTCTTAACCTTCTCTTCTCCAGGCCAAACACCCCTAAGGTGGTCCTCATAAGGCATGGTTTCCAGTCCCTTCACCATCTTAGTTGCCCTCCTTTGGACATACTCCAGTTTCTCCACATCTTTTTTGAGTTGTGGTGCCCAGAACTGGACACAGTATTCCAGGTGGGGCCTGACCAAAGCAGAATAGAGTGGCACTATTACTTCCCTTGATCTAGATGCTATACTTCTATTGATGCAGCCTAGAATAGTATTGGCCTTTTTAGCTGCCACATCGCACTGTTGACTCATGTTCAACTTATGGTCTACTTGAACTCCAAGATCCCTTTCACACGTAGTTTCATTCAGCCAGATGTCCCCCATCCTATATCTGTGCATTTCATTTTTGCACCCTAAGTGCAGTACCTTACATTTCTCCGCATTGAATTTCATTTTGTTAGCGTTGGCCCAGCTTTCTAATCTATTCAGGTCATTTTGAATTTTGATCCTGTCTTCTGGAGTATTGGCTACTCCTCCTAATTTGGTGTCTTCTGCAAATTTGATAAGTATGCCCCCAATTCTGTCATCCAAGTCATTAATAAAGATATTGAATAGCACTGGGCCCAGGACAGAACCCTGTGGGACCCCACTGGTTACTTCTTTCCAGGTTGAAAAGGATCCATTGTTGAGCATCCTTTGAGTTTGGCCGGTCAACCAGTTACAAATCCATGTAACAGTTACCTTGTCTAGCCCACATTTTACAAGCTTGTTTGCAAGAATGTCATGGGGAACCTTGTCAAAGGCCTTACTGAAATCAAGATATACTATATCCACAGCATTTCCTTCATCTACCAAGCTGGTAATTTCATCAAAAAAAAAGAGATCAGATTTGTCTGGCAGGACCTGTTTCTTTGAAACCCATGTTGGCTTTTTTTGGATCCTTAGGGGGAAGCGACCATGTTCTCCTGGAGTTTGTTATACAGCGGAAAGGGGAAGCCAGGCATAGTCAGACACGCATTCTAGACTTTAGGAGAGCTGATTTCAATAAACTTAGAGAAATACTGGGGGAGATCCCATGGTCAAGAAAACTAAAAGAGAAGGGAGTTCAAGACGGATGGGAGTTTCTCAAAAAGGAGATACTGAAGGTGCAATTTCAAACAGTTCCAATGAGGAAGAAAAATGGGAGGTGTCTCAAGAAGCCAGGATGGATGACTAAGGAACTTTCAACTGAGATAAGCCTTAAACAGAACATGTATAAGAAATGGAAAAATGGGGAAATCACGAAAGAGGAATTCAAACAAATAGCCAGCACATGTAGGGGTAAAGTCAGAAAAGCTAAAGCACAGAATGAACTCAGGCTGGCTAGAGAGGTTAAGAACAACAAAAAGGGCTTTTTTGGGTATGTCCGAAGCAAAAGGAAGAAGAAGGAAACAGTAGGGCCACTGCGTGCAGAAGATGGCAAAATGCTCAAAGATGACAAAGAAAAGGCAGAATTACTCAACACCTTCTTTGCTTCAGTCTTCTCAGAAAAGGCAAAGGGTGGTCAACCTAAGGATAATGGAGCAGAAGACAGAATAGGGGAATCTCAGCACAGAATAAGTAAAGAGATAGTACAGGAATACCTGGTTAACCTAAATGAATATAAATCTCCAGGACCAGATGAACTACATCCTAGAGTATTAAAAGAACTGGCGAATGTAATATCGGAACCATTGGCAATAATCTTTGAGAACTCCTGGAGAACAGGAGAAGTCCCAGCAGACTGGAGGAGGGCAAACGTTGTGCCCATCTTCAAAAAGGGGAAAAAAGAGGATCCCAACAATTATCGTCCAGTTAGTCTGACATCAATTCCAGGAAAGATTCTAGAGCAGATCATTAAGCAGAGAGTCTGTGAACATTTAGAGGCCAATGCCATAATCACAAAAAGCCAACATGGGTTTCAGAGAAACAAGTCTTGCCAGACAAATCTGATCTCTTTTTTTGATAAAATTACCAGTTTGGTAGATGAAGGGAATGCTGTGGATATAGTATATCTTGATTTCAGTAAGGCCTTTGACAAGGTTCCCCATGACATTCTTGCAAACAAGCTCGTAAAATGTGGGCTAGACAAGGTAACCATTACATGGATTTGTAACTGGTTGACTGACCGAACTCAAAGGGTGCTCAACAATGGCTCCCTTTCATCCTGGAAAGAAGTGACCAGTGAGGTCCCACAGGGTTCTGTCCTGGGCCCAGTGCTATTCAATATCTTTATTAATGACTTGGATGACAGAATTGGGGGCATACTTATCAAATTTGCAGATGACACCAAATTAGGAGGAGTAGCCAATACTCCAGAAGACAGGATTGAAATTCAGAATGACCTGAATAGACTAGAAAGCTGGGCCAACGCTAACAAAATGAAATTCAATGCGGAGAAATGTAAGGTTCTGCACCTAGGGAGGAAAAATGAAATGCACAGATATAGGATGGGGGACATCTGGCTGAATGAAACTATGTGTGAAAGGGATCTAGGAGTCCAAGTAGACCATAAGTTGAACATGAGTCAGCAGTGTGATGCAGCAGCTAAAAAGGCCAATGCTATTTTAGGTTGCATCAATAGAAGTATAGTGTCTAGATCAAAGGAAGTAATAGTGCCTCTCTATTCTGCTTTGGTGAGGCCCCACCTGGAATACTGTGTCCAGTTCTGGGCACCACAATTCAAAAAGGATGTGGAGAAACTGGAGCAGGTCCAAAGGAGGGCAACTAAGATGGTGAAGGGTCTGGAAACCATGCCCTATGAGGAACGACTTAGAGAGCTGGGGATGTTTAGCCTGGAGAAGAGAAGGTTAAGAGGTGATATGATAGCCCTGTTCAAATATTTGAAGGGATGTCATATTGAGGAGGGAGCAGGCTTGTTTTCTGCTGCTCCAGAGACCAGAACGCGGAGCAATGGATGCAAGCTGCAGGAAAAGAGATTCCACCTCAACATTAGGAGGAACTTCCTGACAGTAAGGGCTGTTCGATGGTGGAACACACTCCCTCGGAGTGTGGTAGAGTCTCCATCCTTGGAGGTCTTTAAGCAGAGGCTGGATAGCCATCTGTCGGGGATGCTTTGACTGGGAGTTCCTGCATGGCAGGGGGTTGGACTGGATGGCCCTTGTGGTCTCTTCCAACTCTATGATTCTATGATTCTATGATTCTATGATTCTATGATTATGGCATTGGCTTCTAAATGTTCACAGACTCTCTGCTTAATGATCTGCTCTAGAATCTTTCCTGGAATTGATGTTAGACTAACTGGACGATAATTGTTGGGATCCTCTTTTTCCCCCTTTGTGAAGGTGGGGACAACGTTTGCCTTCCACCAGTCTGCTGGGACTTCTCCTGTTCTCCAGGAGTTCTCAAAGATTATTGCCAATGGGTCCGATATTACATTTTCCAGTTCTTTTAATACCCTTGGATGTAGTTCATCTGGTCCTGAAGACTTATACTCATTTAGGCTAACCAAGTATTCCTGTACTATCTCTTTACTTATTCTGTGCTGAAATTCCCCTATTCTGTCTTCTTTCCAATTATCCTTAGGTTGAGCATCCTTTGCCTTTTCTGAGAAGACTGAAGCAAAGAAGGTGTTGAGTAATTCTGCCTTTTCTCTGTCCCCTGTTAGCATTTTGCCATCTTCTGCACGCAGTGGCCCAACCGTTTCCTTCCTCTTCGTTTTGCTTCGGACATACCCCAAAAAGCCCTTTTTATTGTTCTTAACCTCTCTAGCAAGCCTGAGTTCATTCTGCACTTTAGCTTTTCTAACTTTACCCCTACATGTGCTGGCTATTTGTTTGAATTCCTCTTTCGTGATTTTCCCATTTTTTATTTCCCCATGTCTCAGTTGAAAGTTCCTTAGTCATCCATCCTGGCTTCTTGAGACACCTCCCATTTTTCTTCCTCATTGGAACTGTTTGAAATTGTGCCTTCAGTATCTCCCTTTTGAGAAACTCCCATCCGTCTTGAACTCCCTTCTCTTTTAGTATTCTTGACCATGGGATCACCCCCAGTATTTCTCTAAGTTTATTGAAATCAGCTCTCCTAAAGTCTAGAATGTGTGTCTGACTATGCCTGGCTTCCCCTTTCCGCTGTATAACAAACTCCAGGAGAACATGGTCACTTCCCCCTAAGGATCCCACCACTTGCACCGCATCAACTAGGTCTTCCCTGTTGGTTAAGATCAGATCTAAAATAGCTGATCCCCTTGTTGCCTCTTCCACCTTTTGGACAATGAAATTGTCTTCCAGACAAGTAAGGAATTTGATAGACCTTGAGGATTTGGCTGAGTTTGACTTCCAGCAAATATCCGGATAGTTGAAGTCCCCCATCACTACTACATCTCTCCTTTCTGAGTGTGTGGTCATTTGTTCTAGAAAGGCATCCTCCAATTCCTCCATCTGACTTGGGGGTCTGTAGTAGAGTCCACAGTGACATCCCTGTTGTTTCCTCTCTTTTAATTTTTATCCAGATACTCTCCACATGGCCTCCAGTACTGATGTTCTGGATCTCTTCACTGGTGTAAATATCCTTGACATAAAATGCTATTCCTCCTCCTTTCCTGTTTGGCCTGTTTCTCTTAGAAAGGTTATATCCCTCAATTTCTACATTCCAATCATGAGACTCATCCCACCAGGTTTCAGTGATGTCTATTATATCATATTTGCTTTGTTGTGCTAGGAGTTCAAGTTCATCCTGTTTATTTCCCATACTCTGTGCATTAGTGTAGAGACATCTAAGAACATGTGTTCCCTTTACTTGCTGCCTGTGCAAATATTTTTTTGCTTCCCACTGTTGGGTCCTTGCAATGTTTGCCTTGTTCCCTCTATGTCAGTTTGACTATTTTCTCCAGCCCTTTTGCCTTCCAGAATAATGTCTCCCTCCTCCATATAATTCAGTTTAAAGCCCTCCTGATCAGATTTTTGAGACTACAGGCAAAAACGTTTTTGCCAACTGGCGTGAGATGCAGCCCATCCTTTGCCAGAAGTCCCTCCTCATGGAACCGCAGCCCATGATCCAAGAATACAAACTGTTCTTGGCGGCACCATCTATGGAGCAAGTTATTCACCTTTGCTATTTTCCTCTCCCTTCCTGGACCATGCCCTTCTACTGGGAGAAGAGATGAGATGACAACCTGTGCATCCATCTCTTTCAGCTTCCTACCCAGATCTTCATAATCCCTTATGATATTCTGAAGGCTGTGCCTTGCAGTATCATTGGTTCCCACATGAACCAAAAGAAAGGGATAACGGTCAGTAGGTTTGACAAGTCTTGTCAGCCTGTCTGTCACATCACGGATCTTTGCCCCAGGGAGACAACACACCTCCCGAGACATCTCATGGCCATGCTGTGGGTGGAAAGTAGAGACCAAAAAGTAACATATCCAGGCTCTTTTAAAAGGACCAGAATTTAAGTGGATATAGTTTGAATTTAATTTTGGGACAATGCAATGCACCATCATAAAGTTTTATCTCGTTAAACATTTCTCTCCTATGTAAAAATATATATATGTTTTTTTAAACATTTTTTTTAAAGTTTGAAAAAATTGTTTTTTCAAACATCCCATTGTCAAAGGTATAATAACTAATTAGAGCATAGGCTATTTTTATTTGTATTAGATGCACAGCACACAAGACCGTACTGTGTTTCATCTTCAGAATACTGTGTAGGTCTTGTGAGCTATGTGTAATTTTGCCTTTGATTTTTGTATGGTAAATTGAGACAGGGTGCAATTCTAGCTGAAATGAAGCACTTAACAACATGGATGGTACCTCCTTCCCTTGCCCTGGTCAAATTAGAAATTGCTACTCCCATGTTGCTAGCACATTTGAGAAAAGGCTAGCAGATGATTTCAATTACTATAGGAAAATTTCAACAAAATGGAAATTTTTGGAGGCAACCAGCAAAGTTGAGGAAGGGTTTGAGAAGCATAATACATGAGGTGTTTTTGGTGCCTGCCTGCTGAAATGCCACACTGAGACAACTGAGGGAAAATAACTTCCCTGAAGTTCTCAAAATCCACTCCATAATTGAGAGTGAGTGTGCCATAAACTTCAGCTCCATTTCAGTTATTCATGGATGGTTTACCCTTTATCAAGAAATGTTTTGCATTGCTATATTTTACTTGTTTCAATGAATTTGTCTTTAATTCAGACCAGACCAGAAATAATATCCAAAGGAGTAGCTCTGTGTTATTAGCAACCATTTTTATCAACATCCAGTGTTACTAATATCATAATTGCTGTCAATTTCTGCATTTAAATTCCCTTTGATTTCACTGTCTGCAACCTCACCCTCTCTGTGTGTGTGTGTGAAATTCTCAGTAACACTACATTCATCTGACTCAATTGATAGTTTATGCTATAATTTTTTTGTTAACCTTAAAGATGCTATGGGATTCTTGTGCTTTTCTTCAAAATAACAAAGGAACTGAAGAATTAAAAGTCTTAGCCTTGCATGTTTTGAAATAAAGCCCAGAGTTTCTTCAGGTGAAGAAACAGTGGGTCGTTTTGGGCTGCTGTTGTTGATGATGGTGAGAAAACATAATGGAAAAGAAAGGGCTTGTGTCAAACTAGGAAGTTAATGATTCTGCCTCCCACCACAACCCACTACTTGCATTGTAGCCAGAAAAAGCACATTAGGGGGAATTTTATTGCTTTGCACATACCTTCTCTGCTATTCAACATTTCCATAAAAATGAAGCTGAGAAGTCATTTCTGTCGACTGGGTTAGAAAGGTTTTTAATTCTCCTCCCTCTTTTCATTCCTGATAGGCTCAGTGAAAATGCCGAACATTTAGCTTCCTCATCAAGTCTGTTGTTTGTATGATGAGATACAGCAAAGCAGTTAAGGAATAAGAAATGGAAATACACACAGAGTTAGCGGGGTCAGAAGGTTGAGATGTGACTTGGAAAATAACCTTTGAGTAAAGTAGGTGTCACATGGGTTTAGTTTTATAGTCACCTCGACTTTGTGGAGTTTGTTGAAAGAGTTTGATACATACATACTTTTTTGCATAAAGCCTTTTTCAAGGTTGACCTGTTCTAACCTTACCCACATACTCTTTTGAAAATCTTATTTTTGTGCTGTGATAATTGTCAGCTTCAGTTAGACTGATCTGAACAGGTGCCTGTCATCCATCTTCGATCTGCTAGAAGCTCCAAGTTTGGTTTGACACATAGTTCTTGATTAGGCACGGATGAAAAGTGTGATTGATACTCTAAAGTTTCCAGGCTGGATAATTATAGCTGGGATCATCAACAAAGTGTTGCACCATTCCTTCCATTCCTCCCTTGTTTTTCCCCCATTAAAAAAAATAAATCACATCAGTAGTTGGGTTCTACGACTTCTCCAAATACTGCTTTGCATCCCTGTCCCTTTAAGGTTCTCCATTCCTAAAGGGCATTGGGGAGAGATAATTTTGTAAACCCAGAGTTTTACCCAAGCTTGCTGATACCTCCCTTTTATGAGTGGATAGTGCTGTTTTGGCTATATTAGAAGTAGCATTTGTTAATTTTACAGGATGGTGAGAAAGGTCATCCAGCGTCAAGTTTCGTTGTTGGTCCTTCTCAAACAATACAGAGAGGATGATGCCAACGATGCTTTTTGTTGTTTAAACAAGGGTAGGTGGAAGGGAGGGGGTTAGACAAGTCAGAAATCAGTAAAATATGTGATGTGTATAAAGACATCAGGATGTTACTAATTTATTATATTTTGTACATATGATAATGCTTGTAGAAACTCTTTTTTGTTTGAAAAGGAATAAAAAATATTCCAAAAAGATACAGGAGACAACTTCTAAGAGAAAATTAGATAATAGTCTCATGTACATTGGGGAGATGTGCATTCACACAGTGGTAATTTACAGGCTTAGCTGAAGGCAGCCCTATATATCGGAATTGTAAAGCCACACAAGCTGTTCTTTATCCAGGTGACAGTCTTTCCATGTTGGACTGTCTCATTTTTATTGTCTAAAAGTATTTATTACAGTGAACTGTGTGAAACCAGGCTCTGAAATCAATCTTTTTAAAACCTAGAATTCTCCTAAAGAGCATAGCAAATAATTTGGCTTGAAATGATCAGATGCAACAGGAAGGGTTTTTTTTTTTTAACTTTTGATTTAAAAATTGTTGTAAACTGTTCTTTATCCTATTTTGGGAGAAAGACAAGATATAAGTGCAATAAATAAATAATTAAAATAAATTCAATGGGAAGCAAGAAAGAAGGGCTTGATAATGTATTTTCTCCACTGAGTATTTCAGGTCTTGCCTCCCGCTTTTTGTGCTGCCTGCAGGTGGATGCCAGCATTAACACTTACCTAGCTCAGAGTGGTATCCATGTTGTAGTCATATTTATATTGAAGCAATAAACAGTTCTACCTTCTGTCTGCCCGGATATCAGGCCGAGGTTCTGAATTTCTGTCAGTGTGACTTTGAAGCCTCTCAGGGCACAGTATCAGGGGAACATTTGAAAGATCACCAACACCTCCATTGGCACTTTTAAACAACTGTCAGCTTGAGGAAATTTACAGAGGAACAGAAAATCAATGTTAGTGTTGGCTTTGTTTTTATTTCTTAAAGAAAACAATGGGGAAATTCAGGTTAATCTGAAATGCATGTTATTTCCTATTGGATATTTGGCAGATCCTTGTATATAGTATTCTAAACTATTAGAGAAACAAACATGGGATGTACAGCAATGGTCTCAGGTTAGAGCATTGCTACTCAAAAGTGGTGGTCCATAGATTTCTGCCAGTATGCAAGCTATTGGCTGCTGGTCCAACAAGTTTCCTGAAAAAAGAAAGAAAGAAAGAAAGAAAGAAAGAAAGACAGTTGGAGTCAGTGAGTACAGTTATGGTGCTGATCCCTGACACATTTGAGGAAAAAACTTGCCAGTCTGCCATATCAAGTAGTTGAAGAAGCACTGTACTAGAGGTGATAGTTATCAGTTATGAGTAAAACAAATTCTGGGTACTTAGGAAGCGATTGTTTATGAGAATCAAATCTCTCATGCTCCTTTAAATAACAATAAATCAAAGCAGTGAACAACATATAAAATCATACAAAAGTATCACAATATCCTCCCCCTAAAAAAGAATTAAACAGTTTGAGATTAAAATTACATAAATCACATTAAAATCTAGTAGTAATAATCAGATAATCACAGACAGAGTCATAACATAGCACAAAAATGTCCATGGTGTATGGAGTGATCATCATTAAGTTCCAGGTTCCTGTTTCTCCAACCTAAACCATGGGGAAAATCTTTCTCCTGCCTCCATAGATGAGCTCCTTTCTTTTATACATGGGCAAGGCACTTCGCCATAAGTGGATCATAGAGAAGGGTTACTGTGATGCTCTTAGTAAATGAGTACATGGCCAAGAAAGGAGTCATTCTTTCAGATATTTTAATCCTAAGGCATTTATAAACTTTTAATTGATACCTGCAGCACTTACATATTTTTAAAGCAGAATTTGGATGTAACAAGTTGCAAAAAACAAACAAACAAACAAACAAACAAACAAAAACAAAACACTGTTGGTTGCTTTTGGGGCAATGTGGATGCAACAAAATTACAATTTAAAAAGAATGTAATGAGCAAGAATGCCATTTTAAAGACATTTTAAGAAGCATTTTGACAGGACGTTTTTTTAAATGTTATGCTTTTGTCTATCAGTCCTAAGGTCTGATTTTTTTTTCTTCAGAAAATTAACAGAAAGTAATAGAAAAACACTTGGTAGAACAAGCAAAGGGACAAGTTAACATCATTTCATCATCACAATGAGTAAGAGGGATGAGTTACTTCAACCCTGTAATGAAACAATTTCTTTCAAAGGAAACAATTACAGTGGTCCCTTCTCTTATGAGAGGATCTGTCCACCCCCCCCCCGCCCCCCCCCCCCCATGTAAGAGGCTTCTGCGTATGCTGGAGCCCTATTAAAAATAATGGGGCTTGTGCTCACAGCACAGTGTGGCAAA
Source organism: Urosaurus nigricauda (assembly GCA_034509955.1). Lineage (NCBI taxonomy): Eukaryota > Metazoa > Chordata > Lepidosauria > Squamata > Phrynosomatidae > Urosaurus > Urosaurus nigricauda. The sequence continues at coordinate 348,167,102 of JAOEGL010000001.1, read as the reverse complement.
CAAGCCATGAGCGTGCACGCCATTATCCCTTCCAGGGCATGCCAAGGCTTCTTCACAGGTGCACTGTACTTTCAAAATACTGTCTAAGCTCTGCTTTGTAGATTTGGAGCACCAGCACCATGAATTGAGCATGGTAGTGATTGGGCAATTAAGGCACCCTCTAAATCTAAGATGGAGTACCTGTGGCCGATTGGATGTTGTTGTACTCCAATTCACCTCAGCGTCAGTCTGTCTTACTAATTAATGGTAAGGGATCATGAGAGCCATAGTTTGTCAACATCTGGAAGTTCACCCCTGGCCTAGATAGCAATAGCACTTTACATTTCTGTATCACTTAGAATCATAGAATCATAGAGTTGGAAGAGACCACAAGGGCCATCCAATCCAACCCCCTGAATTAGGTACTGTCGAAGCAGTTTACAGTGTGTAAGTCAATTGCCCCAACAAGCTGAGTACTCATTTTACCAACCTACAAAAGGATGGAAGGCTGAGTCAACCTGGAGCCTGGAAAAATCAACCTGGAAAAATCTAAAATGTGAAGAATCTCATTGACATTTCTTTGTCAATGGAACACATTGTCAAGGATGAGAACATCTGAGAATATTCCTAACAGTAGGAAAAGTCTAGGTAGTCCATTTCAGCCAACGGTAACTAGAAATGGGCTGCTACCACCATCTTGAGCACTTTGTCCAAAGGGAGATTCCTCATCATCATCTTCTGATCAGTGTTGTGCTTGTGTCTCACTAATGTTTGTGTGTGGAGGGGAGGTAGAATATTGGAAGTGGTTCTGCTCACTACTCTTGCAACCACTGCCAGCTCAAATATTTACCAACAACTGCTTGAGAATGCTTGTCTCTAGGAAGGAGACATATGCCCCCCAAATACAATCCAAATAATAAAGCAAAAATATTTATCTCATATGATGTTCATGAACATGCACTCCACTAGCAGCATCATAACACACCTGTTTCAGTGAATGTGGTGGAGCAATATTAGTGTAATTTCCCCCCTTGAAGTTTGGAAATTAAGGAAACGGGCCAATTTCACTGCTTAGAACTGCACATATACACAAAATTTTGCCTGCTGGCTTTGGTATGATATTCTTGCTGTCCCTCATTAATTCAGTATTGCTGTTGTTTTTCTCGTTGCCACACAGTCTTATTACACCAGGAAATGGCAGGGAGTATCACAGTTTAGGAAACGTAGGCAAGCCAAATTTGAATAAATCACCCTTAATTATAAAAGCTTCAGGGAATATTATGTACTAGAGACAAAACAGCAATATTTCTTTCTTTCACTTCTTGCTGTGAATAAGATTAGCATTGGAGGCCAGGTGCCGCAGTGATGGCCACAGAAGGACGCTGCCTCTGTTGAGCAGAGGCTTTGATTTTCTAAATCATCCTATTTTGTAGTGTTCAATTATTTCTAAAATAAGACATTATCACTCCAGTAGTGTTATTTCAGATGGGATAGGAAGCTGGGCACATTTTTGGACAGATTAAGCTCAAAGGGGTATACAGAGGGAAGACAAGCTGGACTGGAAGATAAGTCTTTTCATCAGGATTTGTCGGCAAACTATATCCTACCCTTCTCTGATAGAGGAGCTCAAGGCAGCTAACAAATTTAAAACAATACAAATGAAAAATAATATAGAAGCATTAAAAAGTATAAATAGAAAGTTTTTTTTAAAAAAAGTTATAAAATTCAAAACATTAAACATTAAAATATTTCAGTGTGTTTAAAAACTATATACAAACCTTAAAATCTTAATCGCACAGCATACAAAAGTCCTGCCTTTGTCGGTCCCAAGCCAACAACATGGCCCCTGGAAAATGTGTGGTGGAGAATTACTGAAAACAGGTCCTGGGTTGAGGCCTGGTTAGACCTGGCTTCTGTTAAGCCCCAGTTTCTCCAGAGCACAAGCCTAACGACTTAAAATAGAAAAGACCAACGTTGAATTTACTCTTGTGTTCATGGATTCATTTGATCTGTACCCTCTCTTTATTCCTCCATTCACAAATGGGACTAATGATGGCTAAAATACAATATAAAAGATCAGTCAAAAACACTAGACAATTTAAAAGCAATTAAATGTTGATGGGGAATGTTATCTACCGATCTAATTCCTCTTTGGCTGCGTTCACACTGGGGAAATAAACCAGTTTAAGTGCCGATGAGTCATCTCCAAGCCCCCTATCTTCCACTCCTCTACTTAAGTCCTATAGCTTCAGGACTGTGACCTCCTTAATTAAGTCTAGCCATCTGTTGTGCAGGCTTTCTCTTTTTCTACTTTGGCACTCAGTTGTATGTCTTTACTCTTTAGGATCATATCTAGTTTTTTCATAGCTGCCCTTCCCATTCCTAGTCTTCTTATTTGTTGGCTGAAGTCACCATTCTGATCAATGTTTGATTCCAGGTATGGAAACTCTCCAGCTGTTCCAATTTCTTCATCATCTAGGTTGAGCTTATATGTTTCTTCTGTTGTCATTATTTTTGTTTTCTTTATGTTCAGCTTTAGGCCTGCCTTTGCAATTTCATCTTTGACTTTCTTTAGTAATTGTTCCAAGTCTCTGGTGTTTTCCACTAGTAATATGGTGTCATCTGAGTCTAAACCTGCTATTCTTATGCTTTCTGCATAAAAGTTGGACATTTTTGATGATGGAATGCATCCTTGCCTGACCCCCTTACCAACTGGGAACCTTTCTGTTTCCCTGAAATCTGTTTGGATCTGTAGCTTCCTTTCTCATCAGGACTATCAGATGTAATAGCACTCCCACATCCTTTAGAGCCAGCTGTAGCATTTCATGATTTCAAATGCTTTGCTGTAATCTATACAGCACATGATGTTTTTTCCCCTCTGGAATGCCTTTCTGCAGCCCATTAGCCATCATATGTATGTAATGTGGTTCTTAGTGTCTCCTCCTTTCCTGCACCTCACTTGGATCTCTGGGATTTCTCTCTTTTTATATGGTTGGAATCTATGCAACAGAATTTTGAACATGGGAAAATGGCGCCGCCCGAATTAACGGGCCGGCGCTGTTGCCGCGTGAAGGAAGGCCTCTCCCCTTCCCGCGCGCCAGGCTTGGGCGCCCCAGTGGCCGGTGCGAGCGCGGGCTCGATGCTGATTGGCCACCGGGAGGAGCAGGAAAGGAACCTGTCTGATTGGCCACAGCAGGGTATGGTGTGCCCTCCTATTGGTGGAGAGCTCGGAGAGGGTGGTGCCTCCATCGTTCCTGAGCCCTCATTGGCTGTTGGGCCTATTTAAGGCCGTGTAAGGTGAGCGTCGGCACCATTGCCAGTTCTGCTCTCCCACCCGCCCTCCCTGTTTAGGGAGTTGATTGTCACAACTTCTATTATGGGTGGCAGCATAGGCCTGGATCTGGGGTAGGGGTTTCCAGGGCCCGCTGGCACTGGATCGGGAGTCCTCATGACCTGGGTAAGGAGCGGTTCGCTGTGGCCATTGCGGGGGCCACAGTCGATTAATACCCGGTGACTAGGATGTCTCGCAATTCGATGTGAAGCAGCGCAGTTACCTAACTGCGCAACAGGGCGGAGCTTGGCACCTACGTCATCCCGATGTTTGCCCCTGCTACCAAGGGTACATCAACCAACCAGGGTGTTGCTGATGGCCAGATCCAGACCTTATGCTTTGGGCCAACCCTATGGTTTTGTGTTGTTCTGCATGTGTGGAACAGTTAATAAAGTTGTGGCCTTTTTTCCTCCAACCAGGTTTCTGTATTTATTGGGGGGGGGGGCCCTGACCTGCGCGGCAATTAATGCTATGGTCCTATAAATGCTGCAGTCTTTTATGTCTCTTTTTTGTTACGAGTCTTCACATAACAACACTTTTTTAAAGATAACTTTTTAGAAACGTAACTTTTTCTTTTAATAACATAACTTTTGTTATGTGTCTTCAAGTCATTTCTGACATATGGTAACCCTCAGGCAAGTCTATCACAGAGTTTTCTTAGCAAAAGGGGTTTTTAGCAGTGCACCCCTCTGAGGCTGAGAACATGTGGCTTGCCTAAGTTCACCCAGTGGGTTTTTGCCTTCCAGCAGCACAATGGAGAGAAAGCAAATCAGCCTGGGAGCAGCCACCATGAAAACCTATGCCTGTGCAGACATTGTAAGATACTTTGAAAACCAAAAGTCCCTTAAAAAAAATCATTCTGAAAAGAAAGTACCAAAAATAAAAACAATACCATCATTCAACATGTCCCAAGCCTAGATGAAATACATTTGGTGGAAATTTAAGGACTGATTCTGTACAGGCTCCATTATCAGGAAACTGTTTTCATTTATTGTGGAAAAGAATTGTAGTAATGCAGATCTTTGAAAGAAAAGGTCAAGTACATGTTGGTGGGGATGATGAAAAAAATGTTTGTTGGAAAAAATAATTTCATTAGAAAGATATCCATATATAAAAGGCATCAAATGTTCTGGGAAGAAATACTGCAGCATCTAATGCTCCTTATTAAAAACTCATCACCGCAAGGGATGAATAAGATGTTAAAAACATGGCACTGACTGAATAACAGTTTAACACTGCCTCCAACACTATTCTACAGCTGTTACATCACCATATATTACTACTTTTCATTCCACTGCCTGAACAGCATGCAAGCATCTTATAGATTTTTGGATATAATTTAAAGTGCTGGATTTTATGTATAAATTCCTAAAGGCCTGAAGTAATATGTATATGTCCTAACAATCTCTGTGTTCAGACAAGACCCTGCCTAGTGATAATGCCAGTTCCCCCACCCCCAGCATGCCATCTTTGAAGCCTCATAGTGGAAGTGGAAGTGGAGGCATCCATTTCAAACCGGCTTCAGGACAGGACATGGAGTGGAGACTGCCATGGTCGCTCTGACTGATGACCTCCGCCTGAGTATCGACAGGGGTAGTGTGACCCTGCTGGTGCTCTTTGATCTCTCGGCGGCTTTTGATACTGTAGATCACTCCATCCTCTTGAGTCGACTGAGGGAGTTGGGGATCGGGGGCACCGCACTCCGGTGGCTCCGGTCCTTTCTCTCTGGGAGATCTCAAAGGGTGAGGCTCGGGGACAGTTGCTCCTCCAAGACTGAGCTTAACTGCGGCGTCCCTCAGGGCGCCATTCTGTCCCCAATGCTATTTAATGTCTACATGAAGCCGCTGGGTGAGATCATTCGGAGGCATGGAGCTCAGTGTCTTCAGTACGCTGATGACACTCAGATATACCTCTCCATGACCAGATCGTCGGTTCGGACTTCAGATGGCGTCTCTCCTCTTAATGACTGCCTTGCAGTGGTAATGGATTGGATGAGGAAAAACAGGCTGAAACTCAATCCAGACAAAACGGAGGTACTAGCTGTTACAGGCCCGAAACCAGGTTCGGGAATACATCTTCTGGTCCTAGATGGAGTCACACTCTCCTCGAAGGACCCTGTTCGCAGTCTGGGGGTGCTCCTTGACTCGTCACTTCACATGACTAGTCAGGTGAATGCGGCAGTCAGGAGTGCCTGTTATCAGCTTCGGCTGATACGCCAGCTGCGTCCCTACCTGGATCAGAGGGACCTGGAAACAGTGGTGCACGCTTTGGTAACCTCACGTTTGGATTTCTGTAACGCGCTCTACATGGGGCTACCCTTGTGCCTAACCTGGAAACTCCAACTAGTTCAAAATATGGCAGCCAGGCTTGTTAGCGGTACACCTAGGAGAGAGCACATTACACCTGTGCTAAAAGCTCTCCACTGGCTGCCGATTAGTTTCCGGGTGCAGTACAAGGTGTTGGTTTTAACCTTTAAAGCCCTACATGGCTTGGGTCCATCTTATCTCAGGGACCGCCTCTCCCCATATGAACCCCCCCGCACGCTTCGGTCCTCTGGGAGAAATCTGTTGCAGCCCATGAAGACTAGGTTAGTGCAGACCTCCCAGAGGGCCTTTTCTGCTTCTGCTCCCAGGCTATGGAATGGCCTGCCGGACGAGATGTGTCTCATTGCATCACTAGACTGTTTCAAAACAGCCTTAAAGACGCATCTCTTCTGGCAGGCCTTCCCTGAAACTGTATAATCTACCTGGCTCCTAAAATCCTTCAGCCAATTCCCAACTCCTTATCCCCGCTCCCTCTGTATTTTGTTGCTACCCATGCTGTGGCCAGCATTGCGGTTTTGTGTACTATGTTGTATTGTATTTTTATTGTTAGTAATTTAATTTTAAACTTAACTAATTTAATCCTATTTTAAGGGGGGGGAGGTTGGGATGGAATTATTGAATTATTTTAATCTGTAATCTGTTTTTTAACCTTGTTGTATCCCGCCTCGATTGTTTTACAGAGGGGCGGGTAAGAAATAATAATAATAATAATAATTATTATTATTATTATTATTATTATTATTATTACAGGTTGTGTACAGAGATTTGTAGGAGGAAGTATTCTGCATCCATTATTTCAAATGGTACAAAGTATAAGTGTGTATATGTGTGTGTGATGTATCATGATCAAGCTTGGTATTTACAGTGTATCCTTGGTATCTGCTGGTTTGGTTCCAAAATTTCTCCCCACCCGCGCACTTCAGTTACCAATATCTGTGGATGTTCAAGTCCCATTATATACAGTGACATAGTAAAATGGTGTCCCTTTCATATAATGGCAAAATCAAGGCTTTTTGGAATTTTTTAAAAAATATTTTCAAACCATGGTTGGTTGAACCCATGAATGCAGAATCCATGGATACAGAGGGGCGACTGTACAGTATAATGCTTCAAAACTATTGAAATGAACTCCCACCCTAGACATAACCAGTACCTCATCAGTAAGGTTACAAGATTGGATCCAGGATGGGTTTCCTGCAACTTTATCCTTTTTGGAACAGTACAAAATATTATAAATCTCCACCCAATAAGTTGAAGGTTTCCATCCATGCTCCTTTATTCTCCAAACCCCAGTTTTCAACTGCAGGTATCCCCTCCCATGATGGGAAGAGGAGATGAGGAGCACATATCTGTTGATAAAAACACCCCTTCCTACATTCCTCCAGTGAGGCAATAGTCATGTTGGAAGGGGAAGGAGGTGACTGAAAGTTGGGATTGGAAGATGAAGGAGGACATGTGCTTTCATAATTTTCCCTTTGTCTGGATTTGGCATGTGCATGTTTTAGTGTCCATAATTCAGACTCAACTCAATACCTGGGACTATATAGTGTACAGTATAGCTTTTATTAGACTTTAGGTCCAAAGTCCAGTGGGATGATCACACAATATGTGTAGCAGATCATAATGCTCACTCACAGTTGTGAGACAACCCTTCATGTTTTATGGATGTTTATACTGGCAACAAACATAGAGTGAGAGGGATGTAATTTATTTAATAATTAAATTGTAACGATTGAATTCCATTTATTGCTCCATGATTACTGTAGTTCCAGGCCTAAAACATTCACTAAAAGGGAAAAGTTTCAGGTAAGATTTGGGGGGGGGGGGGGGGGGGAGGGAATACAAGCTTTGTAACTAGCTTTTGAAATGCAATGCAGTAATTTAGGGCACCTAACACTAAATAAATATAGTGATTTTTTCCTGCTATAGCCAGTAAATTGAAAGCAATAAAGTGTAATTTTCAAACAGTTAGTGCCAATATGAAGGACTTTTGATTCTTTGCCATTCAACATTCTCTCATGAGAGCTAGGAGGTGTGTGAACAAATAAATTTTATTCAGTCTTTTTTGTGATGTTCAGTGATTAATTTTAAACAATGAGCCAGACCTCCAGAGACTATTGAGATATTCATCAGTAAAGTAGGCAAAGTAAGCATTAAGGTAGATGGAATTTGTCCTCAAGAAACACATTTTCAGTTACACCTTCTAGTATATCAAGTAGTGTAAATCTGTAGACTAGTCCACATAGATTGAAAGAAAAGGTGAGGGCTGCTGACTTTTCTATTAACTCTGTACAGGAGAGAATTGAACACAGGAAACTTTTCTCACACCTGCATGACAAGCATTCTTTGCCAAAAGAAGTGTACATAAGCATATAAAGGCACTGGTGGCTTGATTTCCTGTGTGCCTGGTCATTCTAAGCCATAGACTCATAAAGCTGGAATGGACTGCAAAGACCGTAAGTCCAACCACCTGCCATGCAGGAATACACAAGTAAGGCATTCCTTAGAGATGGCCATTCAACTTTGTTTAATGGCCTGCAAAGAGGGAGCCTCTGCCAGCTTCTGAAACAGCCTGTACTACAGTAGACCATTTATTACAGACAAGACATTCTTCCTAATGTTTAGGTAGGGTCACTTTTGTCATGTAATTTGAAGCCATTAGTCCATGTTCTAGTTGCTGGAGCATCAGAAAAAAGGTTTGCTCCAGCTTTCTGTGACATCACTTCAAGTATTTAAATGTGGCTATCATCTCCCAGTCTTTTCTTGTTCAAGTTAAACATATCCAGATCTCTAAGCTTGGTTTTCAAATCTTTGATCATCTTGGTCACCCTCCTCTTGACACATTTCAGCTTGTCAATATTCATTTTGAACAGCTTTGGTCTGACAAAGCAGAATAAGAATGGTACTATTATTTCCTTTATCAGGATCCTATACTCTGGTTAATCTATCTTAGAGCTGAATGGGTTTTTCAGGTTGCCACATCATTCTGTATTTAATTTCTGGTCTGCCAAGACTCCTAGATCTTCTCACATATACAGTATTGACCCTTTCACAAATCAGCTATACTGCATTGAAAGAAGTTTAAAGGAATACTTTAAATAGCATATGGTGTTCTCACAGTGTTGACAATATTTTCCACCTGCAACCAAAGAAATATTCTGAGAACATGGCAGTTAAACAGGTATCAAAGTGCATTAATTCTGCAGTGTAGATGCAGCCAGGGCCACCCAAAGAGACAAAGCAGCAAATGGTACTCTGTCTTCAGCCGAATTAAGATTCATAATACCAAAATGAAAGGGCCAAAATCCACAAAATCCTTCCCAACTCCTAGAAGTCAAAATAAAACAATAAGAAATAATGCTATGGTTGCCCCTCTCCAGATGGGAGAAAGGGATGGAGAATGAAGAGCTGTGTTTTGATTTTTTGGTTTGCTTGTTACACTCAAGTCTCAACTTTTCTCCAGTGAACTCAAGGTGACATGGATGCTTGTCCTTCTCTCAGTTTATTATTACAATAACTTTGGCAACTGTGTGAGTTTGATAGTTCAGAGAAGAATACAACCTGGATCTCTCAAGTCTCAGGCTCCATCCTATATGCTACTGGTCTCCTTGGATGTCTCAGTTTACACTGAATTTGCAAGAACATTTGCAAAATTGCTCCTGTGGGCTTCCATTTAACCAATACCCTCCATCGTGTGGTTGTTCCAATCATGTTAGCACCACAGAAGCAGGTATAAGCTTAGCTGTATACATTTTGCCATTGCAGACAACCACACTAATGTGAAGATGGCCAAGGGAAGTGGCCAGCAGTCAGGCCGTGGCCAGCAGCATAGTCCAACTGCTCCCTTCTCTACTGTGTCATCATCATCGCTGTTGTTGTTGTTATCTCTATCCCACCTTTTCCTCACTTCAGGACTCAAAGGCCTTGTCTGCATGGGCCCAGAGCCCCTTCCTCACCCACCCCAGTTATGGCAGTGTCCTGTTCAAACAATGCATGACCCAAACCCAGGTTCTGATGCAAAACATTCCAGACCAACATCTGGGCCTCTCAGCACCAGACCTGAGGTATAACACTGTTGTTGTTGTTGTTGTTGTTGTTGTTGTTGTGTGCCTTCAAATCATTGCCTTCAAATCATTTCCAACTTATTGTGACCCTAAGGCTCCACAGGGTGTATCATGGGGTTTTATTGGCAAGGTTTGTTCAGAGCTGGTTTGCCATTGTTTTCCCCTGAGGGCGAGAGAGTGTGACTTGCCCAAGGTCACCTAGTGAGTTTCATGGTCAAGCTGGAAGCCAAACCCTGATGTCCACAGTTGTAGTCCAACGCTCAAACCACTACACCATGCTGACTCACCTACATACACTCACATAATTGCATTAGTGGGTGGCAGAGATGTTGACACATATCTGTGGGTCCCTTCTTCAAACATTCACACACACATTGCAGTATCGTAGACGTTCATGTGTTAAAACAAATGCAATAGTTTCCATGTTAGCAGGATGGTGCTCAGGCTTTAAGTCAGAACTTTAGAGGACCTATCCAGGCTGATGAGGCCTCGCTTCAAAAGTATGTTCCGCACATTAGAAAGCTCCTTTAAACTTAGAACTGAAAATCAGAATGGATTTTGTGTCCCACTAGCATGGGAGTCACCAACAGCAACTGTATAAAATTATGAAGAGGTCTCTGTGACTGAATTTGGCTAGGCATGGTTGTAGGTATCCCATGATATAAGAATCTGATTTCCTGGCCTCTGTAACCACTTTGGGATGTTCTGACTGTATGGGGATGTGGGCAAGTGACCCAAAAATGAAAAGTGTGCCTTATTGAAAAACAATGGCTTTTAAACTTTCTGTCTTCCGGAAACCTTTTCCATCATGACTGTTCTTAATGAGTTTTAGGATATTTCTCTGTTTGTAAATGGAGAGAAGAAATACCAGTAGTAACACCATTGGTTTTTCTGTACATGACAATTACAAGTGCAAAACATTTGCTAAATAGAAAGGGATTGCTTTATTCACAGCAGTAATTAAAGTTAAATCAGATTCATCCATGCAAAAATTCTCCCTGAGTTGGTTTATTATACATCTTCCAGCTTCCCTCCAAATAGTGCTTTTATTCATAATATCCTTAGAGAGGCAATGGAATTTGAAAGCTAGTTTTAGCATAAAACAAGAATAAACATAAAACAAATAAATGCCCAAATGCTATTTTTATTGGATGCTGAAGGTTAAATCAAAATATAAAGATCATTCTTAATTCCAACTATACTTACTCATTCAATCTGTGCAATATACATGAATGTTATCATTTTTACATTTGATCCAGTGGTCTTGCATATAATCTTAAAATGCTAGAAATTTCCTATGTGTATCCCTTCCCAAAGTAACACTGATCATTGTTCATTGTTTGTCAGTTTATAAATAAAATATTTGTAGTGAGTTACCATGTGTTGGTCCCCGCCAAAAGTTCATTTTAGCACATGTAAAATAAACAAGTGGTCCCAAATCCCCACAAATGACCTCTCCAGAGTTTTGACAAGTAGTGAGTAAACATTATACACACTGAGTCTGTGGGTTGATCAATCAGAATTACTCTGAGTCTGTGGGTTGATCAGTCAGAATTACTCATTCCACAAAACAGTAACATTAGCAGTTGCTACATTCTTTTTTCAAGGTAGCACTATTTCTCCTCAGTACTCCAAAAAGCAACACATAACAGGTAATGTTTCTTGTCATGCTTTGCTTCCAAGCCCCTGACTTCATCCTATTTTAAATTTAAGTTACTACACTTAGGCAGAAAAAATGATATGCACATGTGACACCTGGCTTGGCACTTAATGGGTGACACCTAGCTTGACAACAGTACATATGAAAGGGATCTGGGAGTTTTGTGGTAGCTACAAATGCCAACGTGATTCTAGGCTTTGTCAATAGCAGTATTGTGTCTAGATGAAGGGAAGTAATAGTACTACCCTGTTCTCCTGTGAATAAATCATGCCAAGAAAATCTTATGGTAGAGTCACCATAAGTCAGGGTTGACTTGAAGGCACATAAAAGCATGAATAACTACAGTGGACCCACCACATCAATGGGCTATATATCCACAGATTGGAGTATTTGTGGCTCAGAACTCACCATATTATTCAGTGGTGGTGTGTGCTCATGAATGCACTGGCATGTACAGATACATTTTCACTCAATGAATATTACAGGGTTTGAGTATCTGTTTTTTTCCCCATCTGCAGCCCTCCAGAACTGAACCCCTATGGATTGGAAGCGTCCACTGTATGATCATTTCTGTAACATAAATCATATGCACTGTTCAATTTCCCTTCTTCAACAGTGTACTGTCCTTCAACTCTAGGAAACATAAAATCCTAATGTAGCGTAGTGGTTTGAACATTGGACTATGACTCTGGAGACCAGGGTTCAAACCCCAGCTCGGCCATTTAAATTCACCTTGGGCAAGTCACACACTGTCAGCCTCAATGGATGGCAATGGCAAACCCCCTCTGAAGACACTTACCAAGAAACCCTATGATAGGGTTGGCTTAGGTTCACCATGAGTCAGAAATGACTTGAAGGCAGACAACAACAAACAACAATCCTATTATATGTTGGAAATAATTATATAATTATATTGAGTCAATGTCTTGCAATAGTTGTGTAACAGGGTGATTTGGGGCCAGTGACATTTCTCTCACTGTAGTGACATGGTAAGCCATACTGAATTTGTTGTAAGTGAAAATATAGAAGATATGTGTGTGTCTGTATGTAAAAGGTGCAAAAAACCTGAATGTGCATTTGTTTATGCATTGTTAAGTTTGTTATATGAAAGAAACAGATGGTAATAAGGATTATTATACTTCTCAACCTAAATGCTGTATTTTAAACTGACACTTAAAAAATGAACAAGAAAAAAAAGAAGTTACTTCTCATCTGCATATCTAGTCTAAATTTCATCCATGGCCAAATCTCTGTCAGACATTCAAGTACTAGTTTTCCTGTTAGAACTGTCTCATCCAAATGCAGTAATGTAGGTGCTGTTATATAGGGTCTTAAAAATATGACGAGACAGTACAGTCTTATTTCATATGCACCTGCTTCTTTGGTTGCACAAGACAGAGGTGTTGATGTCCTCCCACATGGTACTGCAGAGAGAAATAGCAGGAGGCAATACTGTCTTGCTGGTACTGCTGCTGAGCCAGGTGCTTCTATGTATCTACTCTGGTAAGCTGGGGGGAGCAGGTGCTGTTAATTGATGAACCAGAGAGATGTCTTGGCAGAGATGGTGAAACACTGTGCAGCTGGCTGAGAGGAAAGCTGCTGTTACAAGTATTTCCATGCCCCTGGCTGTCTCTTGTAAGTGTGCTTGTTCTTGCAATAGATAGAGAGTAATGCTTCTCTTTTCTAAGTGAAAAGTGAAAAGATTTTCTTCCCATTCACACTACACACGTATGGTACTGTCATTCATGTTAAGTGCCATGACTGCATCTTATGGAATTCTGAGTTTTGTAGTCTGGTGATGCAGTGGCTCAAGTGGTTAAGATGCTGATTCTGTTGATTGCACGATAGGCAGAAGTTTGAGGCCTGGGTGCCGCATGATGGGTTGAGCTCCCATCACTACTCCCAGCTTTTGCCAGCTTAGCAGTTCAAATTCATGCAGAATACAAGTAGATAAATAGGTACCACTCTGGTGGGAAGGTAAACAGCATTCTGTGCACTCATGCTGGCCACATGATCACAGAGTAGTCTCTGACAACACTGGCTCTTTGGCTTACTAACAGAGATGAGCACCGTCCCCTATGATTGGACATGACTTGACAACCTTTGTCAACGGATATTTATTGTTACCTTTAGTGTGGTGAGGCACTAGAACTCTGCCAGAAAAATTTAAATACCCCTCCTTAAGCTCAGAATTCAAGGAAGATTTCAGAGGATGGAGCTACAGCAGTTTTAAGGTGGAGTAGTCGTGGTACAGTGTAAAAGGGCCCTTTGTGTACATTACAGAGGGGAAAATGATTAGGCTTGTAGTGAGACAGTATGGATGAGATTGTACATCAGGTTCTGTGCTCTACCTCTGGCCTGGAGTAGCCCCTGCTGACACAACTTGGGAAGAAATGAAGGCCAGAGCCCAAAGGAAGTACATCTTCCTTTTTCTTTCCTAAGAGCCTAGCACAGCTACCTCTTCTTCAACTGATTTATCTCTCCATCCCCTCCCCTCCTCATAGCTAGGGAGCATCAGAGCCTCTCCCAAAGCATGGCATCAGGGTTGGGTGGAGTACAAAGGCTAAAGAAGGCTTGCTCTCTGTTCCTCATCTCAAAAGAGACATACAGTTGTGCAAGTCATGCATACATATACACATGCAAGCCGCCTTAAGTCCCTATACTGGGAGAAAGGTAGCATATGAATAAACAGAATAATAAAATAATATGTTACCAACAGACTCTGCCCTGTATCTCCCAGAGGCTATGATGACTGGCCAGTGGGGATGGGTTCTTGTTCACCTGCAGTATGCTGAAGAGAAAAATTGCAGGGGAAACAAGAAGCCACTCCAGCTGTCCAGTCACTTCCCTTCAGCCACATCAGAAGACATACTGGCTATTGACTCTTGTGGTTATCCTTCAGTGATAGATGGGAATATTGATGCCAGCAAACACCATTTTGCTAATCCATCTGATACACACTGGAACATTTGCCTTTACCCAGAAATAACTGCAATTGTCTTTCTTCAATAATAACTTCACTGTTCTCCTTATTCTAATATGCCCAGAAATTGCAGTCATCATGATTTAATCATATGTGCTGATTTTCCTAACCAATCTTTATTTACAAGAAAACATAGACTAACTCCCCCAGGACCTTCCTATCTTATAGCAGACTGCAAGAACTGGTTTAAGACCATAAACTGATATGAAATCACCAGATGACTCACTTATGACTTTTTGTCATGACTTAGAGATCCAGCAATAAACTGGACACAGATTCAGCTGCTGAGGAACCAGTCATACCAAGTAAGTAGGACTCAGAAAGTTTGGGAAATCAAAGGCTTTCATGCCTGGAATCCACAGTTTTTTGTGGGTTTTTCATGCTCACTTTCATGCCAGCATTCTCTGAAGATGCCAGCCAAAGATGCTGGCAAAATATCAGGAATAACCTAACTGCATGTTTGTGCAGTGCCCCTGTCCCTTACCGGCATCTTCCTCTGGCACTGGGGACTTTAATTGGAGCCTGAGCCACTGGGGCTTGTAATCTGCCCCAGCAGCCATCAGGACTCTTTCCCAGCAGTGCTCAGGGCCTGGTGTGCACATGCATTGCCCCCTTTGCCACAGCCAATGGACATTTTGCATTTCCATTGGCTGCAGCGGAGGGGGTGGGGTGTGTGCACACTGGGCCCTGACCGCTGCTGGGAAAGGGAGATCTGATGGCTGTTGGGGCCGATTACAAGCCCCAGTGGCTCAGGCTCCAATTAAAGTCCCCAGTGCCAGGGCAAGATGCCGGTAAGGGAGAGGGGCACTGCACACACATACAGTTAGGTTTTGGCAGCATCTGTGGCTGGCATCTTCAGAGAATGCTGGCATGGAAGTGAGCATGAAAAAAACAACAAAAACTATGGATTCCAATTAAAGTTCTGATTAGGGTCTGAAGACACCAGTGGCTGAAGAAACAAGCCTTCATTGTAACAACTCCATAAAGATAAGAAAGTTCTCAAAGGTCCAAAACACACTGCAGAAATAATCCAGTCTTAAACCACTTTAACTGCCCTGGCTCAATGCTAGGGGATTCTGGGAACTGTAGTTTTGTGACCTATTCAGTCTCTGTCAAAGAGCTCCCAGGATTCCCTAGCATTGAGCCAGGGCAGTTAAAGCAGTCTCAAACCGGATTATTTCGGCAGTGCATTTTGGACCTAAGAGTACAAAGTTAACACAGAACACTAAGCTAGCTTTAATTTTAGTAAAAGCAATAAGAAGCTGGGAAGAGACAAAATAGAATAGAAAGATTCCCAAGAGTATCAGTTTATATCTCAAAGAAGTTAGGATGGCTGGATAAGACATGAGAAACCATTCAACAAACTAACTTTGTTGCATTTCCAGCAGAAGAGACTCCCAGTTCCACTGGCAGCCCCTGAGCATAGCTCCAGCTCTAGAAGAGCCTGCCCTTTTCCAAGTGCTCTACAGTCCCTGGACATCGTGTATCAAAGCTGGGGTGAGATCTTGGAAAAATGGAAGACTTCCTGGCTCTAGGCCAATGTCCAGCCCTTTTCAGGCTTTCCACTTTGTGGAACGAAGTGGAGCTTGCAAGAGATAATCTGACCCAAGTGTGTATAAAAGTCCTCAGGTGAACTTCAGACTTTGTCTGAAATTGCTTACTCAGAGGTGTTCTAGGTGTTGCAATTTCTTGGCTGCCTGGTGGACTACAAGTACCAGACTGAAGACTTTTGGTATGTCCTTAGAGTTCCCATAATATCCAACCTGATTTTACTTCAAAAATGTGATTCCCTCAGTTTTACTTATAGTAATTTATCAGTGCTGATGTCACTTTGGTGGGACATTCCAAAGGCATCACCTCCTTAGCCCCCAAATGGTTGTTGTGTGCCTTTAAGTAATTTCAAAATTTCAAAATAGTAGTGACCCTAAAGCAAGCCCATCATGGGTTTTCTTGGCAAGATTTGTTTAGAGGGGGTTTACTTTTGCCTTCATCTGTGGATGACAGTGTGTGACTTGCCTAAGATCACCTAGTGGGTTTCCATAGCAAAGTGTGGATTTGAACCCTGATCTCCAGAGTCCTACTGCTTTATCACACTAGGAGGCAAACAGGATTTAAACAAGAGTTAAACAGGAAATGCCCTATTTTTATCACAGGACATTTCCTGTTTAATTCTCATTAAACTTTCGTTTAAATCCTGTTTGCCCCCAATCCAATGCTCAAACCATTACACCATGCTGGCTTTCACCCCAAAATTATAATTCCCCCTTAAATGTTCATGCATGCAAGAACAATAGATGCAAGGGGGAGGAATAGTAAATTTCTAATTAATCTTGCCATTTCACCAGAAACATAATTTCCCTGTCCCTGATGTAGAAAGATGGGAGTTTTATGGAGGACAATCTGTCTGTTCCATGCCATAGAATTCAAAAGAAGGGAGGAAAGGGAACTCACCAAGGGGCAAATACATGCAAATCTGTTTCACCACTTTCATTTATCATTTTTATGGGGAGTTTGGAAGGAAAACTAATTAAAGTAATTACAAGTTATTTCTTATTTGGTACATATTAAAAACCTTCTTAAATATATAATCAGCATCATTAATATGAAAAGGGGAAAGTTAACTGGAAAGTTCCTTCACTCTTCCATGTATGTCTCTCTGCATCCTTCCCTGCCTAATGTTAAGCATTAGGAGAAATAAGAAATTGACAGTAGAGTTGCACACGAAAGACATCCAGATGCCTAAAGAGACCATATTATTTTGAACCTGAGTAAGGGAAATTGCAGGTACCAGTTCTGCAGATATGGGATATATGCCTTGCATTGTAAAACATAGTCTCCTAAAACATTAATTACTATTGATTGAATTCTTTATCAGCTACTTAATTAAGTTTAATTAAGTAACCTCTTCTGGCATGAACTTATCCTCATCTGCCAAACCTGACAGAAACATCATTCACATGCCAATGCTCCAGTCACTTGCAAAATGGACCTTCTTTTCCACATGCAGTTTATGCCTGGTAAAGTAAATTGGGGGGAGGGGGTTGTTAACAATTCTGACAATAGTGTCACAATTATGACTAAGTAACAGTCATGAATATGAAACAGTTCCCTAAATTCACTCATGTGCAATTGTTCCGTATTCATGATTGCTATTTAGTCATAACTCCGACCTCCGAACCTAATTTACTGGGCATCAGCTGCATGTGGAGAAAGATGTCCATTCTGCCAGCAGTCAGAACATGGGTGAATGATGTTTCTGCCAAGTATGGGGTGGGTGGATGTCAGGCCAGGAGAGATTACGTTTGTTAAGCATACTTAACTAAGTAACTGAAACAGGATTATGGCCTACATGTTTAAAAATCTTTGTTGTGATTGCCAAGTATTATACAAAGTCTGTACCTAGTGCCTCATGTTTGTGCTCAACAGTTCAGTAAATATGCAACATGGCAGCAATGTATCCAGTGTTCAGCATCTGTGTAGCTGCATATTTTTTGGACAACACTTTTCAGAATTAATTAATTAATTAATTAATATCCCACCTTTCTTGCAATAAGGGCTTCAAGGTGGCTTACAAAAGGCCAAAAAAAAAAAAAAAAGAGCTAAAAACTGGATGATAAAAATGTTAAAGCACAGTTAAAGAAGAGATCATATTAAATTGCCATTCATTTTAAAAAGAATAAATTCATTTTAAAAACTTAACAGTAAAATAAAAATACTCACAAGATTAAAAAAAGAGAGACTCTGCCACAGACAATTCATCATCCAATGCTTCTTAAATAAGAAAGTATTTTTCCTCCAGGAAAAGGAGAACTGAGAGTTAGTCAGGCTAGCCTCCAATGGAAGGGAATCCTATAGTCTAGGAATCCCCCTAGAGAGCATGCTAGCTGGGGATTCTGAATTTTATAGTAAAAAAAAAAAGTAACATTTCTGAGTTCTGCTCCTCTTCTAGAAAAATAACACAACCTGTCCTGGCATTATAGCCAATGTTACCTTTGAGCAACTAGTACAGTCGCCCCTCTGTTTTCGCAGGGGATCTGTTCTAGAACCACCCTCCCCACCAAAATTGAAATCTGCTGATATTGTTGTACCCCGCCCCGATTGCTCGCGCAGAGGGGTGGGGTAATAAATAAATATTATTGTTGTTGTTGTTGTTGTTGTTGTTGTTGGCTTGAATGGCAGCACACCCCTCTTTTTGCCCCTCACAAGTAAGCAAGGGATACAGATTCAAATTCCCCACAAATTGAGAGATGACTGTATATTCTAATCCCCAGCCTTTCTGACTTCTAGGCATACTTTTCTGTGCCCTCCCAAATAAACATATCTCTATTAGCATGTACAGTTTACTCCTAGATAACCAAAATTATGTGTATCCAATGCAGTTGAAGGGAAAGGGACTTTCAAGCCATCTTTCTGGCCTGATTTGTCCATGTAAGAGAAAGCACTTAAGTAACAGGTTTTCTTGTTGAGAGCTAGTGTGAGGCTGATGTTCAAATTCCTATTAGTATATAAAGTGTATTGGGTAATCTGCTGCATTTCTGTCTTTCAGGCCAAAACTTGGCTTTGCATGGCTAACACAGAGCTCTCAATCAGTTTTGGTTCCTCAATAGCCACCAGTGGTATATTACTTATCTAAGATCTCATTGAGAAAGCTGCCTAAATAATCTCCATTTACATGCATCTGGAAAGTACAGTTTTAACTTGGGCAGAACATCAGAATTTGAGGAGATGGACAGAAAGCTATTGGGAGGTAGACCCAGCCAAGGCAACAGCACCTTTTGAGCCTTACATTTCTTTTACAATGATTCCCTTCAGCTTCCTTGCTTTATGTTTTTATATATATATTTATTTTAGGTACTTGTAAGCCTCTTTCCATTCTTCCAGATACTGTGGCAGTGTGCAACTTTCGTTGCATATAATTTAAATAACAGAAAAATGCCAAGACATACCGCCACAAGAAAGAAAGGCAGCAAAAACAATAAAGCAGGTGGAATGTTTCCATATAGTTATTACAAGTATATACCCTAAATCTCTAGTGTTTTCTCCAAGTAAGTGAAGCAGTCATGTGAAAACTGGCTTGGAATTTTTTTTTATACTACTCAGCAAAACAAAATAAAAAACCAGTACCTTGACAGTTTTTATTGCTGTCTGCTAAAATTCATTCAGTTAAGAACAGAACACTTTTACAAGGGAGCACTGAAGCATCTCGGTAACCTGGATGCAGAAAGAAAGTGCCTCCTAGCTCACCTTTTGGTACAAGACTATTTTTACATTGCTCCAGGCAGTTCCCATTTTTTAATCCCAGAATAATCCCATCACACATCATCATAAATTCTTCTCTATGTACTGGTTTCACTACACATTCCCTGAAATCTGACATTCCAATCAGAAAATTGGCAAGATGCAGTTTTTATTGAATGTTTACTGGTTGCCAGGGTTTATTATAATCAAAAATGTTTCAGGCGCGCTTGTTTTCAGACACAAAGGATACTCAGAGAGCTCAGACTCTCTCTAATGAAATGCTAAAACTCAGCATTCTTTCTAAATCTGTTGTGACAATCCAGTTTCATGCATGGTAGTACATTAAATTATAAGGACTTCAGTCAAATGAGCGGTGCTGATTGCAAAAAGAGAATGATCCTGTCATTATCAGGGGAAATTACATTGATTTTGTATTTAAACTGATCATGGCACAAAGCATTTTACACTTAAGGTTATTAGACTTTATGAGAGATGATTGATGGGGTGCCTTGGATGTCACTGGCCTGCTCAGGAGTGTAAACACAACAAGAAAGCATTGAATGTACGGTTATTCCCACTCCCAAGAAGATGTTCCAAGGGTCTTTTAAAATTCACATGGGGTTTGCGTTAAATTTTTATTGCAGGAGCCCTACTTAAATGGATGGCTCTGGGTGACCAAAAGATTAAAGGAGGTGTTAAAATATTGACAAAACTGAGTATTTCTTCTTGCTGGATTTGGTCACCACCTGATAACTAGGGTAGCAGTGTTCCTTATCCGTGGTTCAAATAAGCATGAAATAGGCTTTATTGCAAACCAAGCTTCCAATGTACCATGAAATCAAACTATTACAATTACTAAAACTGAAAGCACAATCCTATACATGTTTACTTGGAAAGACATCAGTTCCTCTCTATTCTGCAGAGGAGGATTGCTCTCAGGTAAGTGGGTGTAGGATTGCAGCCTAAACCAAAGAAAATAATTATTTATACAGGAAATCATTCTGATAGTCTGCACACTAACATGTTTACAGACAGTGCATAGACTGTATTCTACAAGTCCAAGTGTTGACATCTTTGGGGGAGGCCCTTCTGTTGGTCCTGGGAGAAGGATGTGGGAGTGGCTGCTCTCAAGTTATAGAAGCAAACCAACTATTAACACGCACTAGAAAAATTATCGGTATCTAGTAGTAGGCAGGATCAAACTATATCCATTCTGGGAATAAGACAGTGTTAATTTCTTGAACCTCTGGGCTGAGCATTGTGCCTAGAGTGGGTTGAGCCTGTGATCTGGCCATAGCTCATCAGTCCATGCTGTTACATTCCTGAATCTAATGCATTCTGGGTCTAATGCAGCAGCAGTTGGTGACTCCCATGTCATTGGGGTGGTAAATCTGTTTCAATCTTTCAAGGAGCTATCCAAAGTTCTAGACATATTTGAGAGATCAAGTTCAGTACCTTTAAATGTTTGACTAAAACCTGCAGCAGGTTTGCTATCTCTCTGATAAGTTCTATCACTAGTGGAAGCCACCATCCACTATAGAACAAATTGAACTTCTTGAGAAACAATGACAGGTTTTTTCTCCATAGTTCCTTCATCACAATACTCTAATTCCTTCAGTGATGGCATAACAGATTTTTAAACATAATGGTAGTGAGGTCAAATAGTCATGGGAGGTAGTCTTACCAACTGTTAAATAAACAAAGTGACTATCATGTTCCACAATGTTTAGTAACCAGTTAGACAGGGGTGGAAATCATGAGGGCTGCAAGATATTGGTTGTACTACAACAGCCTGTATTCATCTCCATTGTATTTGCTGGCTTGGACTCATGGGACATGCTGTCCAATGTTTGGAGGTTCACATGTCCTCCTTCTCTGCTGTAGGGCTACCTACCATTATAGTGGGTGAGATTTTCCTTTCAGTTCACTTTTGTTAAGAATTTCACATATTTTGAAAATACCTGGTATCTGGATGAGGAGGAGGAGGAGAAGGAGATGGAACTGAAGGATTTGGCCATCCAGGCTGAGGACTTTTGACTTTTTAACTGTGGTACTGCTGGACTATGACTGGTGCTTCCATAAGTTCCATGGAGGTGTTCACCAGCAGCTTCTATACCTCTGCCAGATTGCCATCACAATAGCAAAATGAAGTACCATCTTGTCTTTTACTCCAAGGAAAAAACCAAAAACATTCAACCACATCAACTGCCTGGTTAAATATATAAGTGTAAGAGTGAACTCTTTGTCAGTGACTCTGTTTTGTACCTTTTGAAAATGAATCCCTCTCTGTATGAATTCACTGGCTGGGGAGCAGAAATGGGCTGAAACAAAGTCAGGAAAGTGACATTTTCTCAGAAATAGAGATGATATATTCCCTATTGATTAGTGAGTGTGCTTGACTTCTGTGGTAGCCTTTCCTCTTAAAGTGTGCTGGCTAAAAGCTGGTTTTGTTTTCACTCCCTGTATTCATTTTCATCTTATTTATGTAATGTTTTGTTTTGTTTTTTGTTGTTGTTGTTGTCATCATCAATATAGAAACAAACCTGACAACAAGCCTCACAATTTTATTGTATTTGCACCATTCCAGTTCTATTACCATCTTTTGCTAATGATGTACAAAACTCAGAGTCTTGCCTGTGCAGTTTTGCAAATCTCATCTGCCCTGGCCCTAGTTTTGATCATATTTAAACTCAAATTAAGATTTAAAATGTCAAAAGTAAATGGAGCAGATGAAAACTGGTGATTTCTTTTAGGCCACTGGAAAACAAATAAGCTCCTGGCTGCTAATCAGCATCGCTGGCAGCCAAGGTCAGATTTAGATCGGCATTTTGGACTGAATATTGTAGACAAATATAAAATGCGAAACAGCATGTGAAGACATTTTGCACAGATATCTTCCTGGTAATTTCTCCCTCCCATGGATTCCTTTCCAGTCTGCAGGGTGCAAAAGCCATTATTGATCAGTCATTGGTTAGAATTTGGGCTCCTCTGCTTGGGGAAATCAATTACCAAAGCAGCTGCTTAAACCTGTGCTTGATCAAAAAGTGGTGGAAAATTTTTAATGGAAACCTCTACACCTTAGCAGTCTGCTTTTCACTTTCTCTGTAGTCCATCTTGCATTAATTTGTGCTTACCTCTAAAGCTTGGAAAAGAAAAATAATGACAGCAAGGCATTGTTCTTTCAAGAAATCTTCTTCTGGCAGTGTAGCTGTTTGATGAAGCACAAAACCGATTTGGGGGCAAGCTGAGTGCCGGATTTCATGCAGTCAGTTTTTGAAGTGCTTGCTGCTTTCTTCACTCCTCAAGATCTATGGCCTGCCACAAAGAAAGGAGGAAATTCTGCTCCAAGTTTTGCAACATCGATTCACTGCAGGAAATGGTTGTTTTTAGTTATTGGGCTGTTTCTAGCCTTGGCAGTGACAGCCGGGCATTTGATCACGTTTGGCTTGATGCACAGTTGCCTTCTACATTGTGCTGAGCATTAAAATTAGAAAATAAACTTGGGACTGAAATTCTATCTTTAGTCACCAGTGGCAGCATAAATAGATGCTGAAAGTTTAGCATCTTCTATAGATCATGTGGATGTTTTGGGAAAGGAAAAAGTGCTGCCTTAGACACAAAATACAGCATCAGTTTTGTTTTGGTTTCAGGAGAGTTGGGTATGATGAGTTAGTTTTACATAACACGAGAAAAACACTTTTTCTGAATGTATTTGCTCCCCAAAGAACATAAGGTTGTACACTGCATTTTCCTAATCAAAAGCCAGGAAAGCAGAATACCTAACCTTCTTTTTCTGTAAATGTCAAATGGACTTTGGACTATGGGGACCCTATGAATGAGAGACTTCCAAGGCATCCTCTTATTAACTGTTCAGGTCTTGCACACTGAGGCTATGGCTTCCTTTATTGAGTCAATCCATATGCATTGTGGTCTTCCTCTATTCCTATTGCCTTTAACTTTTACAGCATTATTGTCATTCTGTAATGCTCTGGACATTTATCAATTCAGATATTATTTGATGCAACATTAAAAGTGCTAGCATGACCAGACATGGTATACAATGACACACATAGCACTGGGCATAGAAGATATGAACTGCATGTTACCTCAGCAATGCAGAACACATAGGGAGGAAACTTACTAGAAAGAGTAGAACCACACACACACTCTATTCTGCATTTCTGACATAAAACCAAAGGACAAGTTCTACCAGATCAAACAAGACCAAAATCCCCTTTTATCTTTTATGTGTTCCCCAACATCCCACACCTATTGTCTTGTTTTGGGGAATCCAGATCTTCTCTGAGTGTTGTAAAATCCATGAATCATCAATCACAATCAAGCCTCATTTTCCATATCATTCAGACAAACTGTTCAGTTTAGAAATCTTCTCAGGTTCTGTCAGAGATGCTCAAACTTTTGGTTTCTCATAGGACTCTCATTGGGTGCCCTAGTAGTGCAGTGGTTAAATGCCAGTACTGCAGCCACAAGATTGTGAGTTTGATCCAGGCACAGCTCCAAGGTTTACTCAGTCTTCCATCCTTTCGTAGGTCAGTAAAATGAGCGCCCAGATTGTTGGAGACAATTGGCTTACACATTGTAAACCACTTAGGGAGTGCTAGTTCACTGATAAGTGGTATAGAAATGTACTTGCTATTGCTATTGCCTATTAAGGATATAAATATACCCCCCATGAAACCTTTTTGCTATAGTTGTGGCAGCTTGTTTCCCCCTGCATATATGGTTATTGTCCTCAGACTTTTGTTTGAGTCCTTTGTTCCCATCCTCTTCTGAAACCTGCATGCTTCAGCCTCACAGCTTGAGTTCTCATTCTTCCTGGCTCTCTGTGGACCTTTGTCTTCAAGACTGGTATCTACTGCCTCAACCAACTCTTAGTTTCTGCTTTTCTTACCGAATTTCCTGTATTCTCTTAGCTCTGTATGCTGTGATTTGAATGCAGTATTTTAGTATTTATGCTGCTTTTTATTTTTCTTAATAGTCGTATTCAGTTCCTCATGCCTGGGGTCTCTATAGTGAGTACTGGTATAGCTGGTGCCAGATCCTGCATATCACGTCACACACACACCCCTTGCATAGCCAAGTTGAGTTTTTTTCCCAAACTAATTCAGACAGATTGCAACTGCTAGTTGAAGCTCTTGTAGCTCCACACATTTCCACACTTTCCAGTGATCATGCTTTTTCATAATATGCCTAAAGTACAATAATCTCAGTTTAGTCATTTTGGTTTCTAATAGGATTGCCAAATAAAAATAGGACAGGGCTCCTGTGTTTTTAAAGATTGTGTATAAGAGGAAAATTCATTTGTTTGTCAATGCAAGAGTCATCTACTGAAGCTTCTTCTTTGCTACAACTACTTAAAGGTACAGCAGTTTGTCACCTGACAACCTTAGCTTCTAGTAAAAATGTAGGCTTTATTTGCTCTAGGCCCCATTCACTAACTTTTTGGTGCTCCATGGAATCTATGGAACTCTCCTCCAGCATTTCAAATGGGTTGGTATGCTTTAACATTGATTTCAGTACCACTCCTACACATCAGACAATATTGGAGTGGACAACACCTGTACCTAAGACAGGGAGAGGAAATATGCAGTTCTTCAGGTGTTGTTGGACCATAACCCTGGTCAACCTCATGCAGCATAGGCAATGAGATGGGGTGATGGGAGTCACAGTCTAACAAGAGCTAGACACATTTTTCATATCTAACATAAAAAATAAAATACACTAAATCTAAAACAAGATGACAGCAATCACAAGTCATTATATTCTCTTATAATACACTGAGATTAGATTTCATTTTCAAAATGGTAGAGTTAGTGTTTTTGCAAAGAGCCAGTATAGTGTAGTGGTCTGAATGGTGGACTACAACTCTGGAGGCCATGGTACAAATCCCTGCTCAGTCTTGGAAACCCATTGGGCAGATCACACACTCTCAGCCTCAGAGAAAGACAAAAGCAAACCTTCTCTCAAAAATCTTGCCAAAAAAAAGTCTTATGATAGGTTCATCTTAGGGTGACCGTACATCAGCTTGAAAGCACATAACAACAACCACAACCACAACAACCAAGTGTTGTTGCAGGACCCTATAATTAACATTCCTTCATTTCCATACACTGGGCTTCAGAGATTCTGAGTTCTTTTGCCAGCTATGGAAATCTTTTTATGCCTCAGTTGTGCTTAATTGATTTTCATACTTTTATGCACAAACCTTTTTGTCTTTTGATTTGCCCATTCATTCATCATTGTCCTCTTTGTAATAGATGTTGGATCCATATAATATTTACCACCATACAAGTGAAATGTTGTCACTCAATATGACAGTGGAACATTTTCCACTTTCCCCCCTCATATACTTTTTATTGTTTAAATAAAGCTTAATTGATTTAACCTTCATTCAATTAAGGGATCAATTGACTAAACTGAAATGCATTGTTTAAATCAATATATGTGCATTTTTGAGATAATTTTAGATTTCAGGACAGGTTTTTCATGACTAAATTAAGTCCTGTTGATTTCTATGGGTCTATGTTAAGAATAGCTGAGTCTAGATTCAAGCCCAATATCCTTTTAAAAATATTTAAATGTTTCATTTCCTATTACATTCAACTTGCCAAAATCAAAATTAATTTTAAAACATATGCAAGTGTGTCCTGAATTCAAAGTCTTAATTAAGGCACAGTGACTAGCATGGGCTACCTCCTGATGCAGCTTGCTAAACTTGAAAAGCTGGAGATAAAAAAGTTGTAGGTCTGATAGATGGGTGACTAACCAAACCCCACACATAACAGAACTCTCTATGGGCATGCCTGTTTGTATGAAATGCCTCTTCTCTGCTACTCAACTATAATAGGGTCATAGTTCAGTGTATGCAGAATATCCCAGGTATTATTCCTGCAATTGGCAGTTGAAAGATTTAAGAAACAGATGATGCAAAAGTCTGTTGTTTAGGTCTTGGAACGCTGCAGTCAGTGATGTATTCAAATCTTTTACTCCAAGTTTCAATTCAAGTCTCAAGTCTCTAGCTGCATGTCTCAAGTGGAGTCTCAAGTCCTTTCAAGAAACTTTCAAGTCAAGCCTCAAGTTGAGTCTCAGGTCTAGGAGCCAACTTTAACAGAAAAAAAAGAGGTGGTGGTGGTGGTGATGTGTGTGTGCATGGGGGGGAGCACATAGATTTCAATCAACAGAAAACCAAGAAGATGTGCACAGAGTTAGATTTTTTAAAATAATCATTATCATATCATTTATCAAGACAGCATTTTAAACAAATGAGGTCTACTCAGGAGGCTGTCCCCACTGCACATTGGATAAGTCTCCTAAAGCTTCTGAAAAGTTTTAGAAGGATCTTTCTGCCTCAGGTCTCTTTCCTAACATGTTTGCTGTTCCCTTCTGAGAAACATTCATTACTTGAGGTGGCACTTTAGGTTTACTCAGCAGCCTGTTCCCATTGCACAATGGAGGAACCTCCTAAAGCTTTTCCTAGGAGCAGCAGGCAAGTCTTGTGCCCATAGGATGGGGCACGTTTTCCAGATTGGAACAAGAAATGCATTAGTTAGTGGGCTTGAGGTAGAGGTCTACAGGAAGCAGGGAGCATCTTATCTTAGGGACCGCCTCTCCCCGTACAATCCCCCCTGCACACTCCGATCCTCTGGGAGAAATTTATTACAGCCTGTGAAAACGAGGCTGTTGCGGACCTCCCGGGGGACTTTCTCTGCTGCCGCTCCCAGGCTATGGAATGACCTGCCGGATGAGATGCGTCTTATTACATCCCTTGATAGCTTTAAAAAAGCCTTAAAGACGCATCTCTTCCGGCAGGCCTTCCCTGAAACATCTTAACTCCTGGTCCTGACACTGGCTTACGACATTGGGACGTGCGCTCCTACAAGCTCCCAGCACTTTATCTAGGAAGTTTACATCTGCAGTGTCTATAGAATTGACTAGCTGCTTGTTATGTTCTATGTTGTATGTATGCTATTTTTTTTTTTTTGGATTTTAATCTGATATTGGTTTAATTTATTTTTAAGGGGTGGGAGGTGGGGTTATGGGTTATTGGGATTAATAATAATAATAATAATAATAATAATAATTTATTTCTAGTTCGCCCCTCTGAACAAGCAATCGGGGCGGATTACAACAAGAGTTAAAAACAGTTACAGTTAAAATATCCCATCCTTTCCCTTACCACCCCCCTTAAAAAAGAATTAAATCACAATACAGTTAAAACATAGAATAGCTAAAATAGGCAATAAAAAACAGCAGCAGGGAAAACGGACCTAAGGCCTAGGTCATCTAGGAATAAGGTACAAGGGAAGGAAATCTGGAAAAAAGATGATTCTAGGGCCTAAGGTTAGGCTCAGGATTGGAGCTGGGTGATATTCACATTCTCTGGGAAGGCCTGCCGGAAGAGGTGCGTCTTCAGGGCTTTTTTGAAGCCTTCTAGGGATGAAATGAGACGCATCTCATCCGGCAGGTTGTTCCACAACTTGGGGGTGACAGCTGAAAAAGCCCTCTGGGAGGTCTGCACCAACCTTGTCTTCATGGGCTGTAGCAGGTTCCTCCCAGAGGACCGAAGTGTGCGGGGAGGTTCATATGGAAGGAGGCGGTCCCTTAGATAAGATGGGCCCAAGCCATGACGGGCTTTAAAGGTTAAAACCAACACCTTGTACTGTGCCCGGAAACTGATCGGCAGCCAGTGGAGGGCTTTTAGCACAGGAGTGATATGCTCTCTCCTGGATGTTCCAGCCAGAAGTCTGGCTGCCATATTTTGGACCAGTTGAAGTTTCCGGGTTAAGCACAAGGGTAGCCCCATGTAGAGCGCGTTACAGTAGTCCAAACGTGAGGTTACCAGCGCGTGTATCACAGTTTCCAGGTCCCTCTTCTCCAGGAAAGGGCGCAGCTGGCGTATCAGCCAAAGCTGATAACAGGCACTCCTGACCGTCGCATTCACCTGACTAGTCATGTGAAGCGACGAATCAAGGAGGACCCCCAAGCTGCGAACAGAGTCCTTAGAGGAGAGTGTGACTCCATCTAGGACTGGAAGTTGTATTCCCAAACCTGGTTTCGGGCCTGTGACTGTGAGCACCTCTGTTTTGTCTGGATTAAGCTTCAATCGGTTTTTCCTCATCCAATCCATTACTGCCGCAAGGCAGTCGTTGAGAGGGGAGATGCCATCAGAGGTCTGTGCAGACGATCTGGTCACGGAGAAGTAGATCTGAGTGTCATCAGCGTACTGATGACACTGAGCTCCGTGCCTCCGAATGATCTCACCCAGCGGCTTCATATAAATATTGAATAACATCGGGGACAGAGTGGCGCCCTGAGGGATGCCACAGCTAAGCTCGATTTTAGAAGAGCAGCTGTCCCCGAGTCTCACCCTTTGAGATCTGCCAGAGAGGAAGGATCGGAACCACCGGAGTGCGGTGCCTCCGATCCCCAACTCTCTCAGCCGATCCAAAAGGATGGAGTGATCAATAGTGTCAAAGGCCGCGGAGAGATCCAAGAGCACCAACAGGGTCACACTACCCCTGTCGATGCTCAGGCGGAGGTCGTCTGTCAGAGCAACCATGGCAGTCTCGACTCCGTACCCTGCCCTGAAGCCGGTCTGGAAAGGATCGAGATAATCGGTTTCCTCCAAGACAGCTTGGAGTTGGGAGGCAACAGCTCTCTCGATCACCTTGCTGAGAAAAGGCAGCAAGGAAACTGGTCTATAGTTGTTTCTGTCCAGGGGATCAAGGGAAGGCTTCTTCAGGAGGGGCTTCACGGCCGCCTCCTTCAGACATGATGGGACATTGTCTTCCCTGAGGGACACATTGATCACATCCCTAAGGAATGTTCTCAATGCGTCCCCTCCCTGGACGACCAGCCAAGATGGTCCCGGATCGAGAGAGCAAGCCGTCTTCCTCACACATCCAAGCAGCTTGTCCACGTCATCGATACTCACCGATTGAAACTCATCCAGTAAACTGACAGCAACGGAGTTGCTGGATACCTCACTCATGGACACTGGACAAAGGTTGGCGTCCAAGTCGGCTCTTATCCGAGAGATTTTATCTACAAAGTGGATGTTAAATGCCTCACAACAGGCTGCTGTAGGCTCTAGCAAGGGATTTGGCGCAGGGGGAACCTGCGTCAGCTCCCCCACCACTCTAAACAGCTCTGCCGGGCGGGACTCTGCAGACGCAATGCGTGCAGAGCAGCAAGATCTCCGCGCTGCACGCAAAGCCTCTCCATAGTTGCGAAGATGCAGTCTATAGAGAGCTCTGTCGAATAAGAGGCGAGTCCTTCGCCATTTGCACTCTAGTCGTTGTCCAGCCCGCTTCATCTCCCTGAGCTCCTCCGTGTACCAGGGTTTCCGGTTAGGAGCGGGCTGGAAAGGACGCTCGGGAGCGATCGTGTTGATGGCCCTGGCAACATCGGTGTTCCAAGTGTCGACAAGGGCCTCAGCAGAATCACCGGCATTCCCAACCAACAAACCCTCTAGGGCCTTCTGGAAACCAACAGGTTCCATTAGCCTTCGAGGGCGGACCATTCGAATGGGTCCACCACCCCCGGGGGGACGGAAAGTGGCTTTTAGTTCCATCTTGATCAGGAAATGGTCCGTCCATGACAGTGCGGAGGTTTTTATTACCTCCGCCCATGGATACTCCTGTTCCGTACTAAAAACCCCATCGAGTGTATGACCCGCACAATGAGTAGGCCCATTGACTAATTGGGATAGGTTCATGGCTGTCATGGATTCCATGAACTCTCGAGCTGCTCCAGATAGGTCAGAAGAGCTGGTCTTGAGAGGAATGTTGAAGTCGCCCAAGACAAGAAGTCTGGGAGACTCCAACAATAGCTCAGAGACCAGCTGAGTCAGCTCGGCTAGGGAGTCTGTTAGACAACGGGGTGGCCTGTATACTAACAGAATCCCCAGACTATCCTTGGTCTTCAGGGTTAGGTACATGCACTCGATGTGGGCTGTTTTCCGGACAGGTTTCCTGATCAAGGTCAGATTGGTTCTATGAAGTATAGCCACACCGCCCCCTCGTCCACTTTCCCTTATCTGCTCGCTAACCGTATAATCGGCCGGGAGAGTCTGTGCCCACGTGGCAGAGCTGGCATCTCCCAGCCAAGTCTCGGTAAAGCAAGCCAGGTCGGCTCGTTCATCCACGAGGAGATCATGGATGATATGGGTCTTGCCTTTGGCCGACCTGACATTGCAAAGGAGCAGATTAAGGGATTGTGGAATGGTTGGTATGCTCTCCAAGTTATCCTGGGCAACAGAGTGAACTGAAGGAAGGATAGATACTAAACATCGATCCCTTCTTCTTTTGTAACATGTGTTCACTCTGTTACCGCCATACCTTCCCCGCCCCCACACAACCTCAATAGCCGCCCCCACATTGTTCCCAGCTCCATTATCTGCTAATAGAAGCGAGCAATCCAGCTAATATTCCTGTTTCAGAGTAGATATTCAACATCAAACAGACAATAAACAGGTATTGTCTGTGCTCCTGTCTAGTTCTCCCATAAGAGACATTGTACCATCAAACTAGAGAGCCTACGTATATTGCCATTAGTATAATAGTTCTAGTAATAATATTCATGGTTGCCCCTCTCCAGCAATTTCGGGGAGTAAAGATAGAATGTTCCCGCAGGAGGAGGGGTGGCTAGGGGCCTACAGAGGTCCAGATGGTATTGCCGTTGTTGTTCTCCCCTTCGCTGCACCGCCGCTGCAAGATGGAGGACACTGGAGTCTTCAAGGCCAGATGATGATAACGCCCTCCTCCTTCTCCCGCTCGCACGGACTGTTGCTGAGGGGGAGGGGGTGGCGAAGATAGGGCCTTTATAGGCCCAAGATGGTCCGGCCTACCCGCTCCCGCTGCTCCGCCGCCGCGCACGCCACCAGAGGAGGACACTGAGGCCTATGAGGCAAGATGGTGATGGTGCCTTCCTCCTTCTGTCGCTCGCGCGGCCTGTTGCTCTCCCCCACTGCCCTGGAGGACGCTGGGGCCTTGGAGGGGGCCTGGAGATGGTAATGAGGCCTGTTCTCCTCCTGCCTCTGTGCAGCCAGTCCACTGAAGGGAGGGAGGCTTTTTGGGCTTTATAGGCCCTGATGGTCCGGCCTACCTCTCCCCCACTGCCCTGGAGGACGCTGGAGGACGCTGGAGGACGCTGGAGGACGCTGGGGCCTTGGAGGGGGCCTGGAGATGGTAATGAGGCCTGTTCTCCTCCTGCCTCTGTGTTTCTTTTGTTTTATCTTGATGTCTTTTAATTATTGTAACCCGCTCCGATTGATGACAGAGGAGCGGCCTATAAATAAATTATTATTATTATTATTATTATTATTATTTCTTGTATGGCAAATGTAAAATCCCGTTTCCATCACATGATTTGGTAGGCAAAAAAGCAGTGAGATGGCAGCATTGTTCAAAGGAGGGAAACCTTTTTCCATTATGTAACATTTCTGGATAAAGTTAGACAATTAGGTCGGTGCCTAAAAATAGACAAGTCATGAATCAAGTCAAGTTACCACATCATTTATTGCCGCAATGAGTCCAAACTGAGACACTGAAGCGATTTGAGTCTGAGTCAATCCACTCAAGTCTATGTTACTAGTTGCAAGCAGTTAGAGTAGGCAGTATTGGGCTAGTGACAGAACCAGTGTGGTGTAGTGGTTAGAATATTGATCTCAGACTTGGAAGCTCCAGGGTCAAGTCCTGACAGATCCCTGGAAATAACTGGGTGACCTTGAATGACAGAAATCATTTGAACACTGAGTCTGGCAAATGGTGTGGCAAAGAAACCCCATACGCTTGGTGGGTACAAAGAAGCATGCCTTTGTTTTTCCTTCTGTTTTTTATTGAAAAGCCCCAGAAATCTTTAATGCAAGACATGTTTTGCATAAAACAATCAGAGCAGGCACTTGTATGGATTTGCTCTGAAGATGCTGCAGTGCAGGAAAAGGCAAAGCACTCATTAGAATGCCATCAGGCTTTTGCCCGTTGTTGCCCCCTGCATTCTAATGAGGGCCATGTCTCTTCTGGTTCCTGCATTTCTATGGTTGTCTGCACTATGACTTGTGGTATCTTCTTTAAAAGAAACATCAGAGTGCTGTGTTAACAGAACAAGAGCATATAAAAGCCTTGTCAGTGATCTGATTGAATGTTATGGCGATAGGTAAGGAATTGATTCATAGAGGAGGTAATCATTCAGGATTTTGTTTTTGTTTTTCCAGAGACAGACTTTGGCCAGGAAAGGGGAATGAGCCCCAAGTTTGTTATTATTATCCACAGTAGTTACATTTATAGCTTACCTTTGCTTCATTGAGTTCAGTATCCTCACAAGAACCCTGTGAGGTGGGTTACGCTGTTAAAAAAAGAGTGACTGGCCCAAGGTCATTTAATGAATTTCATGACTGAATAGCAACAATGCCAAATCTCATCATTTTAAACACTATGTAATACAGGTTCTCCATCCACAGAACCTGTCCCCAGTTCCTCTAGTTAATGGATTTCAGGTAGCAAAGCAAAGCAAGACTCCCAAAGAGTTTGGAGCCCATGTGCCTGCTGGATGAGAACAGGGGAGATGAAGCAGAAGCCTTAGGATTGATCCCAGTCCTCTAGGCTTCCCCAGTTGGGAAACTCATAACTTTGTTCTAGCAGCCAAATCACATACATAATCTTTTAGAAACACTAATTTTACTTTTGTCCTTAAAATACTTGTGTCTGGCTTTCAGTTTCACTTCTGGGATATACAAGGCAGCCTAACATCATATTTATTTATTCTTAAAAAAAGAAACCTTAGACATTCTCCTTCTCCCCCTTTTCAGCTAACTCCTTATCAAAGATTTCCATCTGATTTCGCAAATGAAAATGTTGTTTCAGAAATCCAGAAGAGAGCAAGTGCTTGGTACTTAAGTTTGACAGAAAGACCCAAAGAAATGGGAGTGTGGGGTGTGAAAGGGATGTCACAGTCAGACTTAAATGATATCACCAAAGGACACGTATCTCCGTGACAATCTATGTGTCAGTATGTCCTCTTCTCTGTAATCAAATCATAAGATCGCACAAGCCATTCATTTGCAGCAGTCATTTCAAGGGCCTTACTTTAAAGCAGTTAGTTTTTGCAGATCCAGGCAAACAAATCTGAAATGATGTTACCTGATACAAAACGTAAATGAAATGAAATTTACTTTACTGTTGTTTGGGATCCATGTTCTTTCTGAATCTTTTCACCTAGATAGCACCCTCAAAGGTAGTTTTTTTTAAAAAGGCACTATATTTTGCTTAACTTATTTTGCCAAGACTTAACTTCCTTTGCCAAAAGAGAAGGTTTTATCAAATGAGAATGTAACTTTGTGGTTAACCTTTTGGGTTTTTTTAAGTTCTCTATTCAAAGAAAGATAAAAGAAATTGAAATGAATTGGAGCTATTAGGCAGCAGCACCTGCCAAGCCTGTGCTCAGATCAGCTCAGTTACACAAATAAGCCTAAAGGACCAGTCCTGCCATCTGATCGGATGCTAACAGAGATGATCATATGTACTCCAAGCTATGCATGGAAAGAATGTTCATTATTATTCATTCCCAGGTGAAAGAATGGGGTTCCCAAATGTTGGGAAACCTCATTGGGAAGGACAAGAACCTTGCACAATTTTCTGCCAGTATCCCAACATCCCAAAGGGTTCCAGAAAAATTATTCTGTGTAGAAAAAGACATACAGCAGAATCCTGTATCACCATTACTTACTATGTAGCCCCATTAGTACGATGCTGCATAGTGGATTCCAGCAAGACCCTCACAAACTCCATTTAACACTCCATTTCCCTGTTGATCAAGAAGCAGCTGTCTGACATTCCCACTCCTTCAGAGGAGCAATCTCCATCATGACAGGCCAGAAAAGCAATCTCCATCATGACAGGCCAAAATAGGACTATGTAGGGATTGTGAATACATAGCAGTTCCAAATGCTTAACTGTAGCCTATGCATTAGTAACTGCCCCACAGGTCATGGGGGTGTGTGTACAAAATGTTTTCTGCAAACTCCATTTTTCAAAAGCCCTGTTTTCTAAGTTCCTCTGCAACTTTTACAGGGACAATCGGAACAATTTTCAAATACAGTAAAAATATTGTGGAGGAATATTATTTTTCTCTTACAGCGAGGAGAGAATTACTGAAACTATTTTTCCTTCCATGTGTGGATGAAATAGTTGAGGATTTACATCCCTACACCAAGCATTTTAATTTGGGTACATGTAGGTTGCCAGACAATGCTGCGATCACTGGGGGTAGCATGATTGTGTCAACCACATCATAGATAGTTAAACCTGAGCAGTTGATTTTCTTTCAAAATGACAGACACGTTCACCAGCCTGTTAGACTTGTGCAGGAGCTTTATGGATGGAAATGAATGACTCAGATGAAATAGATTTTCATTTAACTCTTGGTTTACTCAGTCGACCACTGGGAAACAAAGGGATCTCCAGGTAACTTGTTGCACGTGGTAGAAAGCTGGTAGCTACCTTGATAGTTTAATAAAAACATTTTGGAACTAGGGAATTATTCCAGTTTAAGAAGTAATAAATGATTCCCCATTGGCTCTTATTTCACATCTTATGCTGTTGCCAGTAGGATGGATCAGAAGTCATGTTTTGAACAGACCTGCTGAAATCATTGGGACTTCAAGCAGTCATGACTAATGTGTATTTATTCCAATGGGCCAGCTTTAAGTGTGACTAATTCTGAATCCAACCCATTTTGTTGAAGCAGTGAAACTAAATCTTACCAGATTTTATAGAAAAGATAGTAGCCACCAAAGCTTATATAATAGATAACTCATTTGAGATGTCTGACGAAGACAAGCAAATATATCAAACTGCCTTATGTCCAGTCTGATCATCTGTCTGTCAAGCTCAAGCTGGAATCATGTTCATAAGTCCCAGCTAGACCCATTGAATAAATTCTTAAATGATGATAGCTAAATCTTTGTTTCAGTAACTGAGATTGTTCTAAATAGAAATTGTATTTTAAAAGCATTTAATACCATCATGTAATACCATCAAGCAGCTTACAAGTTTTAAAATCAGGTTTTACAAACCATGATAATGATATATGAAGAACAGTTGCTGAAACAGATCTACCGAAGCACAGAACAAATATACATTGTAGATACAAAAGTCCTACCTTTAAATGAAAAATAATCTTAATTGGGAAGAGCTTTTCATAGCCATAACAGGGAAGGCTTTTTTCCAATTTTCACTCACCTTGTTTCTGAAGATGGGTTCACACAGAGAAGGGTGTCTGAAGATGCAGCAGTATAATTACCAAAGATAGGGGCAAAATAAGGTCCTTCCCCCCAAATAATAATTTTGCCTCCCAATGAAATTTTCCTTCAGTCCCCAAATATCTAGCATTGCCGAGACCATGACATTGAAAATTGCTCACATGTAGAACTTTGCTGTGTTTGCATTCTCTTGGTAACTTTGCCTACGCTTTTTCTTTGGGCACATAAACTCTGTTTCTAAATGCTCAGCTGAAGTTTTAAGTTACTGCAATACAAGAAGTTTGGGTGACTGAAGGAAAATTTGAAGAGGGGGCAGAATTCTTACTTGAGGGGCAATGCCCTCATTTTGCAAGAGATTTCAAGGTTTGAACTTGAAACTTTTGCATGCCAAACAGATATTCCCCAATTATTTATGGCTCTTTTTAATACACTTTAGCTCCCCGACTTTGGACAATTCAAGTAAACATTCCTCCCCTGGGGGGAAAAAAACATAACAATAGCAGGATTTTAAGGAAGATATTACAATAGCTGAAGTGCTGTGAATTATGTAGAACTTTTGTGTAGCAGGAGATTGGAAACTTTTTTTTTTTTTTTTTGCTGCTTTGGATAACATTTTTCTTGCTTCCATTTGGTAGTTTACAAAGTTTTATGGCCTAAGTGTCATTAGGAAAGGAAAACTGAATATTTGCTTAAAGATCAAATTAAGCAACATTTCCAACTAGATCCCATGACACCTTTTACAGATTCAAGATTAGAGACCATCAGCTGTTGAACACCTCTAAATTTTGGTCCGAGCATTTGTGGATGAATCTGAGCCTGGCTAATCTTCTCCCATTCTCTTTTCACAGGCTGGCCCTGGGTAACACTCTCTGTTTTTGGATTCCTCTATTGCTACTCTCATGTTGGGATTGAATGGCAACACAGATCTTCCAAGGATTAGCAGCTATGCGAATGGAGGCCATCTAAATTTACAAAAAGAGACCAAATATCATTGAGAATATGAATCTCTCACTGGACCATACTTTGTGCCAGTATACCAATTTAACCTGTTCTGTCTGGTGTTGTGTGAATTCCACAGCAGCATTCACTCATCAGAATTAAAAGACAGATGTTTAAAACTCTGGGAGAAATTTAGCCTAAATCTAACTGCCAGTTAAAAAAGACTCGGACAATTAAACTGAACTTGCACAAGTGTTGACTTGCCAAGTTCCCATTCAGTTAAGTTGGTCTAGTTGGGATTAAAAATTGTATTTAGGCTATTGCCATCTACAATTGTTTTGTTTTGTTTTTTTCTATGAAATACAAATACTTTTTAAAAAACCGCTTGGAATGCTATTTATATATCATAGTTACTTGAAATTGTATTTCTGTCTACATGCAGGGCAAGAGTATGAGCCAAGCACAGGTATGCATCTTAAATCAAGATGATTAAAAACTACAACAGTATTTTAACATTAACCTTATATCACTCTATATCAGGAAAAATCCATTGCAAGACAATCCTGTGACATTTTGCTGCCTGAGACAAATGGCTGGCAGTTTAATTCCACATTGGTGATGCAGCACGTCCATATTGGTGATGCAGCACTATTCTCCACTGTACCTAAGGATAGCAATCTAGCATGGGGAAGACAGGGCAAGTCCAATGGACTCTCAGCTCTAGCTTCCAAAAGCGAGAACAAAAAGAAGTGGGGAGAGATTGTAGTTACTGTCCCATGTGTGCATAGCGATCACCTGCTGTTTGTACCATTTGACTCATTCTGCCAATGGTAGGGCCAGTCCTGATCCTAAGACTCATTGTCCTGAAATATATGCATGGGGGGAGGGGGAGATACTTTGAAAATAACACACACACACACACACACACACACACACATATATTAAAAACCCTACATTTTTCTACCCTTGATTTCATATATCATTTTAGAAGGGGTTTGTAGAGTCTGCTTCAAAAATATTCCCATTTGTTCTATTTTTCTTGCATGTTATGGAGATATGATTATGTGACTGAATAGCTATAAAGACACACAACTCACCCAGAGTCTTTAATTTGAAATAACTGATCCAGAAGAAGAGTAATACTGTGATGAAACTCTAAAGGGAAGGATGAGAGGAAGGTGTGGGCTGGCAGAGTAAAGAATTAGTAAGAGACATATTTGAGAAAACATTTCATGTGAATTTTTGGACAGTGACTGATTTGTATCACAATTAAGAAAATATAAGCTGGAATTTTGTTGTGGACTTACATTTACATGAATTAGTATCAGGCAATTCAATGACATCCATATCCTGTGAAGAGTTGCTGTTACATTACTATGTAGGGAAGGAAGCCAGCAAAGTGTCTGATGCACAACAGGACCAATGCATGTCACTCCCATTGTGCATTAGGATGCTATTGCCAGTGTCCATTTATACATCTTCACAGGTCACTAACAGGGTTCCTTAGTGATTCTGACATATAGCTAATTATGCATAAAGGTACATAACATACACTGTGATCAAGACTCCAGCCATTCATTTTAATCATCTATAATAAACACCAGTTTGAAAATAAACCCACTCATTCCTTACAGTATGTGTTCTTTTCTTTTTAGATTGTGTATAGTTCACATTGTTTTAGGATTGGGATGGGGGTTGAGAATGGAGATTTTCTTTTTACTTGTTTTGATATGTTAATTGTTATGTATTTTGCTTTGTTAATTTTATTTTTTGTTATAATTACTATGTATTTTTGTTGTTGCTATAATTACGATGTATTTTTGCTTTGTTAATTGTTATTCTCTTTTGTACCCCGCCCCGATTGCTCGTTCAGAGGGGCAGGCTAGAAATAAAACTTCTTATTATTATTATTATTATTATTATTATTATCTATCGAGCTGATCTTTTGCCATGGAGCAAAATGGCAGGGTTCCACATCCTGGCTTAGTGCCTCTTTTGTGATAACCCACTCCTCCCATACCAGGAGTGTGGATGTGGAGGAGGCTTTGTTTATCTTTTTGTTTATTTATTTATTTGCAACTCAACTTCTGGCCTATGTCAGCACTCCTGTCCCCACACGGCATCACCATATATGGTGTATATAACCAGAAATTTGAATGACAGTCTCTTTTCACTAACAACAAAATTACATATGAAATTCATAGAGGGAATAAATTAAACCTCATTATAGCTACATCACATAAAGAAAAGTTTGTCATCATGAGTTGAATAACTAAAGGATCGTTCAACTACCAATGAGTATCAGTTTGTGTAGACTTCTATCTCTCCCCTGCAAGCCCACAGTGTGCCACTTTTGTGCCCATTTTTTAAAAACTGGGGTGAAGAAATATATTACTATTTTTTGCATATTTTTCAAATGAAACCTGACCCATTGACTATTGTGTATTTGCGTGGATTTTTTTAAATGAATGTACTGTACACAGTAGGATTGCATCCCCCCCCCCCCGCAATTTAAACATGTTATCAAACACCCAGTTCAATGATTATGAGATCATAAGGCAGATTTATAATTTGGTAACTCTGGGATTCATATTTATGGTAATTAATGACTCAAAGTGACTTCTACACTACTTTTGCAACCAGATAGTGCCCCAACTGACATGTTTTGGAGTCACTGCAGTTGGGGGCCCTGGGAAATGACATCTGCAGCACTCTCCAGTCACAAAATGTATTAACAGAAGCAGTTGCAGTAGGATCTGCAAGGTCTCTCCAGCTGCTTGTTCACAAGGGACAACACAACCAGGAGAGATCTGCAGATGTCATTTCAGAGTACCCTGATCTGCGGTGACTCACAAACCTTCAGCTGGGGGTTCCCAAATTTGAAGTTTCTACAGATTCCTGATTGTAGCTTACAAAATTCATGAACAGGCAATACCAAGACATCTCTATCTGTACAATAACTTGGTAAAGAAGAAACTACAGGTAGACTACCTGAAATATTACCTATATTTTTTGGTGAATTGTTCAGGCTATGTGGTGATGTTCTAGAAGAGTTCATTCCTCATGTTTTGCCAGCATCTGTGGCTGGCCTCTTCACACAAAAAATCTCCAAAAAAAAACTATGGATGCCGGTCATGAAAGCCTTCATTTTCACATTACCTATATTGTTGATTGCCATTACTTGTGTGTGTGCATTTTCAAGCCAAGTAATTATTTAGTTAATATCTATTTATTGCAGGGGATATGCATCACACCAAGTGACACGCAAGTGACAGTAGAAATGGACTGAGGTGTTCAACTGGATCCCTTTAAAATGCTGAAGAGACAGTGTGAGTAGGGTGAGGCTCAGTCAGAGAAGAGAGAAGCCCCAGTCTTTAGCAAAATTAACATTTTACATTTTAAAATTTTTATTTTTTTAAAAAAATATATTTTTAAAAAAGTTTATTCTTTTCAATTCTTCTTTTAAAAAGCACATCTTAGAAAAATTTAACCACATGAAACTATGTACATGTAAATACATTTAGGTTATGCATAAAAGGAAAGGGTAAAAGTTTCCCCTTGGACAAAGTTGTCAAGTTGTGTGAGCCTGTAGAGGACAGTGCTCATCTCCATTACTAATCTGAAGAGCCAGCATTGTCAACAACTATTCTGTGGTCTTATGGCCAGTATGACTGCGTGGAACGCTGTTACCTTCCTACCAAAGTGCAAACTATTTATCGATTGCACTTTTACATGCTTTCGAACTGCTAGGTTGGCAAAAGCTGGGATTAGTGATGGGAGCTCACTTGGTAACAGTGCCACATGACACTTGGGCCTCAAACTGCCGATTTGCTGATCTTGCAATCATCAGAGTCAGCCTCTTATTGTAAAGGTAAAATTTCAATTTTGCTGGTTGTTTATGGCAAAACTATTACCATTACAGTCAGTGATATATGGGAATTACAATTTATGAGTAACACTAGTGGAAAAAAACTTACTAAGGATTCTGTATAGTGTGGTATGGGAGAAGGCCAACAGGGAACGTGAAACCATGAGTTCCTGCACTGGGTGAGGCTAATTCTAGTGATGTCACTAATGTAAATCCAGCAATGTATGCTTTCCTTGGTTGAAAACAACAGGTTTGTATTATGCTAGGAAAAAGATCAGAGGAGGAGCTAATAGCAAACCCTTATTGTTCAAAAACATAATGTGAATTAGAAGAGAGTCTGCTCACCTAGCTTCCATGTTTGGAAAGGAGGTAATGTAAACAAATAGGGGTTTTATTTTCCACATAAAATATGGAATCCCACCACAAGATACCCTTGTAGGTCTCCCACAGATTTTACCAGGGGAAGTTTGCCCAAGGACATTGGCGTTATTCTGTATGTGAGAGTAGGCTTCAAGATCCCAGCCAAACTTTCTATCTGCACTAAAGTATTTCTGAAGAGGAATTGGATTGTGTCCGTATGCTAGCATAAGGCAAATGCCAATTTCTAATCATTATATTGGTATAATTAGTCTAATTGATGCCTTCTTTAATTCTGCCTTGATTACAGATGGTGTGCCAAGCTTTGCTTCCCTATCCGTTTCAGATCAGATAATTTAAAGCTGCTTAGTTTGACTAATCTGCTTAAAATAGGTCAAACTGGGAAAAAAAAGCTTACGTTTTTTATTTTTGAAAAATCCATGAAACAGACTGTCATAAAGATAACATAATAACATTCTTTTCACTGTATTGTATATCCATTGAACAATATCCTGTATGCTAGCTGTCTCTTGTGCACTTTTCCCAGAACTTTTTGGAAATGACTTTCTCAAACCTTCTGGTATAATTTAATTTTCTTTGTAGTTAAAGGAGCCAAAATTGTAGCCATAACACATGTATGTTGACCTTCCTCAACCTACCCTTCTCAACCTGCTGGTATAAATAAATAAATGTATATATTTCATTTCTTCACAAAAATCTTAGAGTTGGAAGAGACCACAAGGATGATCCATTCCAACCCCCTGACATGTAGGAAAACACAATCAAAGCACCCCAATCCAGCCTTTATTTTAAAATTTCCAAAGAAGCAGACTCCACCACACTCCAAGGTAGGATATTCCACTCTTACGAGCAATTCTTACTTTTAGGAAATTCTTCCTAATGTTTAAGTTGGATGTCTTTTTCTGTGGTTTGAATCCACTGCTCTATGTCTTAGTCTCTAAAGCAGCAGAAAACAAGCTTGCTCCATCCTCAATATGTCATCCCTTCAAATATATAAATAGGGCAATCATGTCACCTCTTAACCTTCTCATCTTCAGGCTAAACATACCCAGCTCCCTTAGCCGCTCTTCACAGAGCATGGTTTCCAGACCCTTCATCATTTTGGTTGTCCTCCTCTGGACACGCTCCAGCTTGTCAATATCTTCTTGAATTGTGGTAACCAGAACTGGACACAGTATTCCAGGTGAGGCCTGAACAAAGTAGGATAGAGTGGTACTATCGCTTCCCTCAGTCTAGACACTACACTCCTATTGATGCAGGCTAGAATCATATTGGCTTTTTTAGCTGCTGCATCACACTGTTGACTCATGTTTACCGGTAGCTTGTGGTCTACTAAGACTCTTAGATCCTGTTCACATGTACAGTTGTCAAGCCAGCTCTCACCCATCCTGTATTTGTACATTTCATTTTTTCTGCCTAAGTATAGTACCTTAGATTTCTCCAAGTTCAAATTCATTTTGTTAGATCTGGCTCAGCTGATTAATCAAAGATAATTTTGAATTCTGATCCTCTCCTCTGAAGTGTTAGTTACCCCTCCTAATTGGGGTTATCTACAAATTTGAAAAATATACTTTCTACTCCACCATTCAAGTAATTTATAAATAAATAAATAAACAGTGTCATAAGAGGTTCTAGGTGAACCTTTCTGAAGATGATATTGCATAAACATAGTGCTACCTCTTTTGTAGTCACCCATCTTGCCTCATTTGGTGTAATCATCTGAAAAGAAGATATTGATTATAATGTAGGTAGAAAAGTAGATAGAAGGAGGTAGAAAAGAAGGAAAAGAAGGAGAAGGAATTCATAAATACAACAGTGACAGTACTGGCAAAAATACCCTGGTGTCCTATGCACGTGTAAGCTCCCATACACATGCAGTTGTGCCGAGTTCCATAATTGTAACCATTTCACTAGGGCCTGAATTCATGTATACAGATTTACCTATGTTGACT
Source organism: Urosaurus nigricauda (assembly GCA_034509955.1). Lineage (NCBI taxonomy): Eukaryota > Metazoa > Chordata > Lepidosauria > Squamata > Phrynosomatidae > Urosaurus > Urosaurus nigricauda. Next base: position 348,124,107 of record JAOEGL010000001.1, on the reverse strand, counting down.
CACCATTCAACAATACACTAAATCAGCCTACTTTAATTGAGACTCCCCAATGTCGGAGCTACGTCCAGTTCATTTTTCATCAGTTGTTGTATCAAATGTTGGATAGCTGAGCCTTGGATTACTCGGATGGCACTGAAGAGACTTTGGAAATACTTTTAAAAGATAAGACATCATTTTATAATTGACCTTTGAACATTCAGGAAATATATATCAGAATGAATTTAATTCTCAGAACTAAGAACTTCAACCAGTGGTAACCGAGATTAATTCTAAATATCATTTTCCTGTGTTGGGAAATCTCTGTTGCAAAGGAGGATATCTTCCAAGGTGTATATTGAGTAATTCATTATAATGAAAGTGAGATTTGTATTTCACTTCCCAATGCTTCCTTTTTTTTTTTTCCAGAAAGGGATTTCACTAGTGTTTTCTTTTATCTCTTCTTTTCTTTTTTTCTTTTTTCTTTTCTTTTCTTTCTATTTGTTTTGAATGGTAAAGCAATACTGCTAGATAAATTATTAGACTAGAATGCACCAAATCTTCCCAGTTGATCTACCAATAGGTAATAGCTTATGAGATGTAAGTCCCCAAGAAGATTCTGGTTATTAACTTTTTCTTTTCTTGTCTTTTTCCTTTGCTTACAACCTTTAGAATCCAAGTCACAGGTATTTTTGTTTTTCTATTTATCCCATGGTTCAATGTGTGCTAAGTAAACCTGGAATTCCAAACAATACTGGGTACCAAAATATGGAGTATTTTGGTGTGCTGGGAAACAAGTGGATTAAATTCACTTAATGACTATGTTTTAATGACTATCTTGAATTTTCCTTCTGGCTTTATATTTGTACCTGACAAGGTCATGCTTCATCTAATCCAGGTTGCACATCCTTACAATTTTCCCTTTTAGATAAGACTTTGATCTGGTAACAAACAGAACACAAAAACAAAAGAAGTAAAAGGCAGTAATCTATAGGTAGGCCTTCTTCATGATTACAGTTGTGACTCTCTTATAACACACTGCTGTAATCCCATCCAAAATAGATGCCTATTTGCCTGCCAGCTCTCAGGTTAAGTAAATGAGGCAAAGTGTGAGAAATACAGAGGATATTAACATGACACTGAGGCATTTACTTTAAAGACTAATGCTGTATGAGGTTTATATTTGTTTTTTAATGAACAGATGCTGCAGAGTCTTGAAGTCAGAATTGACCAGACCTAAAATTTTGTAGATGCGTAAAAAATTACAGCATATGATCTTCATATAATGACTCCGAAATTCCTTTTAAAAACAAATATTGAAATAAAAATGCAATAGAGAGTTTCAGTGGCCTCTTGCATCTGCAGCCCTTCCTTTGTGGGTTGTGTCAACAGCAGGATCCCGTCAGGTTGTTTGAGAAGACGAGGCCTCAGCTGAAAGCAGGGATAAGTCACTTAAAACTAGAGCTTATTACTGGCGGATCGTCATAACGGATGTGCTCCCTACCTTGAGGCAGGCCATGACAGCTACAAGCAAGAGAGCTTCTTGAGGATGTCACTTGGACCTATCAAGAGAATTGAAACAAGGAAATGCCACTTCCCAGTGACTGATCTGTACACTGCAGGCTCCCAGTGTATCCAAGGTTGCTCATTCTCAAGGCATGTTTGCATATTGCTTGTAATCTTCCACTTGCACTTTGATAATCAGCTAATGTGTTTATGTTTGCTATTTGCCATTTGTTAGGACAAGAATTTTACTTGGCTCATTTTGTTAATAAAGACCCTTGCTAAATGTGTATCTTTCTTCATGAACTCACTAAATGTGTAATGATATTTGGCTCAAATCCTCTTGAGTTACATCAGTGGAACTACAAGTTAGGCTAGAATATGTACTTTTTAGACAAGTACAAATATCCTAAAGGCACCAGATCCAATGTGATCTTGGAAGCTAGGCAGGGTCAGTCCTGGTTAGTACTTCGATGGAGACTGTAGGTTAAAGTTCAGAGAAAAGAACTGGCAAAAACACCCCTGAGTATTACAAAGAAAGTCTGTGAACTTAATGGTGTTGTCATAAGTCGACAGGCAACATGAAGGCCATGGACACATGCATTTCACCATTTGCTTACAGCACAGCAGCCAGCTGCACATAAAGGCTGACATGTTGGAATAACAGCTAAGGCTAGGGCAAAAGCACAGGTTCACCTCCTGGTGAGCAAAAACAGCCTCCAGAATGAACAAAATGGAAGCTGGAATGTTTCAACTGTCTTACCCAAATGGCTACAGTTGTTCATGTAGCTCACTGGTGTTGAACTGGAGTTTTATGTCTTGAACTGACTGGGACTGATGAGAAACTGCATTATTTTTTAAGGAACCATAACATGTCTCAGAGTGGCATTTCCATTCTGTAGCCCTGCAAAGTGGCTCCGTAAGTCCAATTCCTGGGGAGGTTAGCGATATCTCTCTTACTGCCTTCCCTTACCTAAGCCTAGAGTCACATCCTTACAGAAAGAACTTGAGGTTAAACAACATTAAATCTGGGAGAGAGTAATAATGGTAGCCCCATCCAGCTAGAGACAGGAGCTCTTAAAAATATGATTTTTGAAGCACAGTGTACTCTGATATACTGCCAAATTACGTTTGCCCCTAGAGTTCCCAGATCTTTGGGGCTGGTCTATAACCTATGGGCCAGGATCCTGTTCTCTAGTCCTCAGAAAAAGAAAGAAGGAGAGTGTGCTGCCTTGGAAATAGGATATGTATATGCCTCCCCCCTCCACAATCACTATAGATCATTTTCTCTTCAAATGAGAGTTTGGAAAATTTTGGTTAGACTACATTGCCATAATATTTTCTCATTTGTGTTTATGTTAGACATAGAATTTATTATGTGAATGATATGATTTGACCAACTGTGTGCTCAATGACTTTCCCCCCATGACATCAGTAGGGGGCCACCCTACTTCTCAGATCTGGGCCTTGAAATCTCATGGGCTCGGCTGATTCTGATCTGCCAACTTCGGTTGCTGCCTTTCCCTTCCCTGTGACAGCCTCCTTATTTTCACAACTACTTAGCAGGCAGCCTACTGGGAAAAACTGTACTTCTCATATTTACCTTGAGTAGATGGTTAACATGTTTTGGCCTGGTGTGGGATATGTTTGTGTGTGCGTGTGCATGTGTGTGTGTGTATACTCACCAAAATTTGCTAATATTTTCATTAATTCCATGCTAATGAAAAAACATGAGATCTAAAGAATGCAAATATGGGGAGGAACAAAACGGATAGATTTATCCATTTCTTTGTTACATCATTTATGTGGCAATCTCCCCAACCAAATTTTCAAAGTCACTGTTGGTCATCAGTGCAGCTGCTTTTGCAACAACCTGGTGATAGCAGGCATTATTAGCAGCTAGAACTCTAAACATGGCTCCCTAAACTGGAAACCCCAGGATTATGTGGATGTTGACGTGATAGTTAAAGTAGAATCACAGCACTGTAATTGTGTTGTATGAAATGTTCTAAGAATGCAGACTAGGAGGTTCCACCCACTTCAGGTACAATTTCAGACCCAGGGACTTCTTTTCATTAAAACAAACAAAACCTTAGGATACCCAGAAAGCAGTTGCAAAAAAATCACATTTAAAACTAGCTTGGATAATAATAGGAAAGAACAAATGCGGGCTGGAATCCTATATCCTGGCCCAACCTTCCCAACCCTGACAGAAACATCATTCACTTGTATTCTGATTGCTGACAGATGGTCTTTTTTCTCCACATTCGGCAGATGCCTGGTGTAATAGGTTTGGGAGGGAGTTATGATTGTGGCAATAATGTCATAATCTTGACTAAGTATCATTCAAAGACAAAGCCATTTTAGTTTGGAATATCAGTATGCAAAGGGAATGTTAATCAGGGCCAAAGCATATGTGTGGGTTTATCAAATACCTTTCTGGGCCATAAACATTTATCTTATTATTATATTTTTCCAAAACAGGCAAACCTCAGAAGAAATTACCTAGATAAATTTCAACTTCGCAGGTCACAAACTAAGTAATATTACTGTAGAAGTTTTTCTCTGGAGTTTAATTTCTTGGCAAGCAGGTATTACAATGATTCACTGGTGCTACAGAAACATTATTTTGAAATGTTACATTGGTCGGTCGTGTCACTGAAAAAAGGCTTTTAAAGAAAAAAAAATCCTCTTCATGTTGAATGTCATTCAGGACAAAGGACACGCTGCAAGATTCCAGTGGGCTGAATTCAGAGTTAATCCAGCTGAATCAATGGCTGTCATTGCACAATAAGAATTTTTAGATTTTTCTTCCAGGACTCCTCACAAGGAGATCATTTCCTTTAGGCTGTCTTTTGTCAAAACCTTTGGTTGGTTCCAGACACAGTCATGCCTAAAGTAGGCCCACTGAAAACTGTGACATCCTGGTAAGTCCTTTCAGGACACTTTACAAGTAGATCATCTCCTTCACATTGCTTGCTCATATTTCTGTCAAGTCTTTGGGTTGGATCAAGCCTTAGGGGCTCTGCAGATTGGCAGGAAGGGGCAGAGAGACACCACCCCTTTCGCCCCTGGATCGGTACCATGTCAACCAAATACTGCCTCACCAATCTGGCCTCCATAGAATACAAAAAGGAGCCGGAAAAAATGGCTCCTTTTTGTGCCCTCAAAGGGGCACCATAGCCACCATGCTGCATGATGCCCCTTTGGCACAGTGCCATTTGTGTGTTGTGCCCAAGCAACGTTATCATGGCATGCCCCTTACGCTGGCAGAATGGCTTTGAGTGTGTGCATGCTCAGCCCTATTTGAACCCTAGCTTGGGCCTAGGTCAGCATAAAGTGCTGGTCTGAATTGGCCCAGAGTCATGCCTAAAGTCCAGACTTAGTCATGCCTGAAAAGAAAAACTTTTTCAGTCCGCCTGAATCCGTCATTGGAGGCCCAAATTGACTCTATGGCCAAGATATTACATCTGCCTATACAGTTTCATGTCCTCTCCTTGCCTTGGTAGCTGTCAAGCTCCCAAAAGGGTCCACTTCTCCTTTCCCTGGTATGGGGAGGATGGAAGGTAAGATAATTCAGAAGAAATGGCAGGTCTTAGTTTGTAGGGTTTAAAAAATGAAATTGAACTGAAAGATGAAGGGACACCCCTCCTTCTCAGAGGTAACCCTTGCTGCTTTCCCCCCCCCCCCCATCTAAATTGCTTCCTTGCTCAGCAGTACACAGCAGCAGCAGCCCTCCCAGAGATTGACACCTGCCAGAGAGGAAGGTTTAGGATGGGGTGCAACAAATTAAGGAATACTCCCTGTACCTTGCCCCAAAAGAGTCACACTGTATGTGTATAAGCCATAGTTATGCCTGTGTATTGTCTAATCTGCATTTCTGTAATAATGCAATTTGACACAGCTTTGTCATTGCTCAATGTTATGGAATTCTGGGATTTGTAGTTTTTAAAGATATTTTGCCTTCTCTGTCAGAGACCTCTGGTGCCACAACAAACTTTGCAACTTCCAGGATTCCATAGTATTGAGCCACAGCAGTCAAAGTGTTGTCAAAGTTCATTATTTCTGCAGTGCAGATGCAGCCTGTGTCACTGCAAGAATTGTGGCCCATGTTTCAGAGTATTGGAGTAGCTTCTATTCCTCTACTAGCTATAGCTGTTCATGGCCAGTGGTAACCTTGCCAAAGTAGTTCATTTATCTGTAATATCCCAGCTAAAACAGTGGAATACATTGCATGTAGGCTTGCCCTTGGAAGAGTAGTCTGGCAGTTAGTGCAATATACACCAGGGAGAATGCTAACAGAAACTCCTTGCACTGTGTTGTGTGTCTACAAGTCATTTTTGATTTATGGCAACTCTAAGGAGAACCTATCATAGCATTTTCTTGGCAAGTTTATTCAAAAGGGGTTTATCATTACCATCTTCTGAGAGAATGTGACTAGCCCCAGTAGGTTTTAATGCTTGAATGGGAAACTGAGTCATACAAACTACTGCACAACACTGGCTCTCTGCTCCATGCAGCAAGAGTGTGGAAAGTGTAGTCCATTGGCTTCCAGTACCCCAAGATCCTAAAATAACTTTTAGGTGTTCCCCCCAACCTTTCAAATTGCCTCAAATCTGTAGCAAAATGCAGTGTCTTTGGCCTCACAATCTCCAAGCCTCCTCACATAACTTAAAATCCCATCCACCCCCCCCCCAAAAAAACCCTGAAAAATTAGTCTTACAAAAGCTGTATGACACCAACTCATAATAATTTGTGCTGATTGCAGTATGTTCCATCTGAATTTGAAATGCTAGATATGGCATTAAAAACCTTGAACTTCAATACCTGAAGGAATACTTCTCCTTGTCCAAGTAATGACAACTGCTTTTTTGTCTTTTTCTGCCATGTGATCTTGTACAGAGTGGGATGTGTTAAAAATAAATAAATAAAATAAATAGAATAGCGCCTAGCATGGCTAAGTTTAGATCCAATGTTGTTTATCATGCTCCTGTGTATTGCTCTGTGTAACTTATGCTTTGTGGATGGTATGGACACAGCATTCCTACCTTCTTAGCTGGTGATGTGCTCTACTATCTTGGATGTTACTTTACATGTCAAAGTGTTGTCAATATTACATGTAAAGTAACCGGGGTGTGTAACCAGTCAAAAAAATATGCAATGGCTTCACTCCAGCAATTAAGCCCTACTGATCTGAGTTATTATAAAGAAGTGAACAAGACCAAACACGTTTATTGGGGGGAAAGTATGTTATCTTCATCATTTTGAAGATGGAGCATCAGTTGATCTTGTCAGATTCAATGTACATCACACTATACAGTGGCCTAGGTAGAGCTGCCTTGATTCTCAGTTAATGGCCATTGCTGTTGTAAGAATCAGACTTGCCCTCCAATAGTGACTCTTAAGGTTTCCACATATCTTATTTCTATGCAGATGGATGGCTGCCATTCACTCCTATTGAGAAATAAAGGTCATTTTGGGGTCCAAGCCAGTCATTTACTCCCAATGCTGGCTGTCCCAACAGAAGTTTGGAGTACCCTTGTCCTTCTTCTTCATATGCCCCCTCCCACTCTAATACCATTTGGTAGGATTTTATAAGCATTTGGGTAGAAGATTCATGCAGGCTATACCAAGTAACATAATTTAGAACAGTTGCCTAAGCTTTCATTTATTTATAAATGAAAGCTTAGTATATATTTTGACCTTTATAAAGAGTGACATGCCAGCCGTCCTCACATGAATTTGGAATGATTTCAGTTGAAATAATTTAATTTAATCATTCCAACAGAAAAATTGTATTAGCGCTAGCATCCTGTTGGTGACTTATGTATGCATAAGTGCGGCTTATATGTCTGCTAAGTCCCATTTTGGAGGGGTGCAGAAAGTGATTCAGTTATCCTTGCTCTCTTTTCCAAAAACCTCTCACTGCCTAGTAGCTGTCAAGCCCTAGGAGTGACCCAGGCTGCTATCTTTTACCAGTGGAAAATGGAGGGAGGTAATTCAGATCATGAACATGCAGCTCCTCTGAACCCCCAGGAGAAAGAAAAAGCAGGTGGACTCTGTTGGAGAGCACACCCTCATTGCTCTCCCCCCATGTCTGAGCTGAGACCAGCAGTTTCTCTTGTGACCTGAACTTCCTTCCCCACCAATAAGTGACAACAGCAGAAAGTCCTTCCCACCTTCCCAAGACTTGACAGCTGCTGGGTTGGTGGAGGACATGGAAAGGCACACCTGATGTGCTAATGGAGGATCTCAGTCCATGTCCGCTATCCTGTTGGCCAGGGTAACTACACCAGGACAGTTAGTGGCAACAGTTTAGGTGGCACCACTGTGGCAGGGGTCAAATGGCTGTGGAACCATGGAGGGACAAGGGACAACAGCAAAAAAAGTTTTATCTGTCATGAGAAAGCTGCCCTGCTGGGTCCTGAGCTGCTCTGGTCCTAGCAAGGCATCTTTCTCTGGCGATGGAGACAGCTTTTGCTGCCATTCCCCCCTGCACTGTTGCTCCCATGACTCCAAAAAGTGCCTTGTGTTAGCATAACAGAGCATTACACCGATATATGTTACAAGAGAATTCCAGCCTGTTTCCAGGCAGTGTGATGCTGCATCATGAGGATTGAGGACATTGGTGTCCAAGCACTTCTCAATGCTTTCCCCATCCTCAGATAGCCACAGCAGTGGCAATAACAGAAGCCTTTTCAGTGAGGATGGTGAGTGTGCCGAAGCCTTTGTTTTGCCCAAGAATCCTAGGGACTTGGTTCCTCAAGAAACATAATTTCTCAGAGTCCTGGATGTTGGGACATGCCTCCGCAGTGGTGAGCCAAGATGTTTTGATTTAACCAGGCCCTTCTCAAGCTTCCCCACCTTCTCGGAATGTATCTGTGAATAGCTGGAGAGGGGGAATGTATGTCTTAAGCAACCAAACCAAGGTGGTTTGGTCTTGAGTGGACAATTCAGACTCATTAGTATTACTGCTGGGTCTGGTGGAAAAAAAAACTTACTAGAACTGTCTTGTTGATATAGAATCTATAGATTGAAACAGCTGCCTGAAGCTTTGGACTCTCCTTTAGTATGTCCCTGTGAGAATGGTTAGAATGAACATTTGCCCTTCGAAATTCATCACTTTATCAATAGTGCTGCATTAGCATTTTTGGTCTATTGGCATCAGCTCTTGCTACAACTGCCAAGCACATTTCAAGTGGTAAAAAAATGGGAGGTTGTTGCTACTGCAGAGCATGGGTAGAAAGACCACTACAAGTCACCCTTGAACTTTAAGGGGATTTGGATCCTGTTTACAACAAATTCTGGGGTCCCTAACCAGTGTAGTTATTTTCTGTATTCCCTAATCTTGAAATCCAGAGCTTTTGATACTTAGAAATCATAGAGACCTGATTAGAAATGATCCTCTTAAAGTGGAATTCAAATTGGGTAAATCTATTATTTTCAGAAATAACTCAGGCAACCACTTGAGAAGAAACATGAAATTGCAGTCATTTGTTCAAAGAGAAAAAACATACAGTACTGAGGCTAGTCATAATGTATAAAATAGTTTATTACTATAATAAATAAAATCAAAATTTGTCTTTACAAATATTATTTGTGCTTGTTTAAAAATGTCAGTAAGGGAATATTTATTAATGTCAGTGACTGTAACGTTATTGGAACATTCCAAAACAGGAGATATATGCTCTCTCTACTGGCAGCTTCTCAGCTGACCACAAAAATAGTATCTACTTATTCATTTTGTTTTATTCATGCTTGATAAGACAAAGTGACAAATGCAAAGAAATAATCAGGAGAGATAATATTCTGTGAATTCTGGAAAGGAAGAAAACAAGTGGAGTAAAGTGCCCAAACAACTGCATTACTGTTTATCCATAAAGTGTCCATGCAGTGGTGGCTGAAGGTTGCAATGTGTTTCAGCCAATAAAAAATATAGAGTGTATGAAGGTACAATAATATACCACATTCATTATGAAAAGTCATATTACTTCATATAGCAGTTCATCCTGATACAAGATTATTGAACCTTTCTCTTGTTCAAATGAAGATTCCTCTCAAAAATCAGTAAAATCATTGCCCTTTGAAAATTCATTCCTTTTTTAAAACAAAACAAAACCCTCCAACACTGGGTGTTTAAATCCAGTTATGGTAACATTGTGGGATCCCTCACATCAAATAAGTTTGTACAACATTCAGGAGTCGTGAAAACAGGTTATAGCATTAGGGAGATACACTGACTTGCTCATGGGGTAAGAATTATGCATGGGGAAGGAGTTTTGACAGATACACAAAACAAGTTGTTTTGACTCCCTGATACACAAAAGTGTCTAGGTCTATGATGAGAGAGGGTCTTCAGTTGGTGAAGAGGGAAAGGCTACAGCAAAACTAGTAAGAAGGCAATACGTGGAGGAATAAATTTAAATACCAATGAGTGATTTCTGTTAGAGCTAAAAAATCTAATCAAAGTGCGTTATATCTCGAGGCAACAACTGTGGTGTGCACAATACAGAACATTAGAAAGGGAGTCCATGACAGCATCACAGTTTCAATGTTATGACTTACAGGAAGGGTCTTAAGGCTAAACATTAAGACGTCTTATTGCAAGAAGCTTTGTTTTGACTTAGTTAGAATCAATCCTTGCCACAACAGTGTGGCTTGTGGGGGCTTGAAGAAGTCAGATACTGTACTAATGACAGTGTTTCTTATGTAACTCGGACTGAATTCTTAGAAGCGTCCCAGCGAGGCTCACTTGCTTTGAAATGCTTATTATTACTTTTGAAGTGCAGATGATTTGTTATTGCCTCTGTGGCCCCTGAAGACTGCTTTCCCTCACTTGGCATCCACTGAGGGATTTGCCAACAGCCACTGTGCAGTTTTGCCAAGGTGGGGAAACATGCCACTGAAGGGTATCTGAAAACAACAGTACCCAAACAGCATTGCAGAAAGGGCAGCATAATAAGCACCTTGAGGTGACCTTTGAACATGAGAAAGAACACTGCCCCAGAGGAGAAATATTCCTTTTGTTTTTAGACCAGCTCTTGCACTATAGAAATGCAGTTGACATTAACAACATAACCACAGGCTGCCCCTACATTTTAGGCTACCAGGACATAGGCATGAAACTTGGGAATCAGACATCCCAGCAAATAAATAAAATGCCCCATCATTATGCAGCACATAGACGTCTAAGACAAAGAATGAGACCATGCCATTCTTGAAGTTACTAAGGACTTAAGTGGTTCTTGCATCCATTGGTCTATAATACACACAAAAAGCTATTATCTCCATGAAAAATGCTTTGCATTTAGACAGATACACAGAGCAGGAAAAAGACTCAAACATTATTTAATCTCCTACAATAATCCTCATAAAGAGAAACGGCCAGTGACAAATGTCAGTAAATGCTGAACAGGTTCTGACCCTTACAGATAATTATTTTATTACTGATTGGTTGTAACCAGGATCCTTTTCAGACTACACAATTATAGTACTAGAATTTCACTTTAACGGACATAGCAACACCCTATTGGAACCCCAAGGGTTTATAGTCTGGAGAGGCACCAGCACTCTCTGGCTGAGAATCCCTGCAAATTCCAGGAGCCCATACAATGGAACTATGACTATTTAAGTGCAATCATAGTGCTACCAATGTGTAGTGTGAAAAGGCGGGTTTGGTTCCATTTAAATGTTGAGTATAACAGCTACTGGCCTGCTCTTTGCATCGACAAGTCTTTGCACTGGCATTCCTCTTTTCACTCACTGGCTTGAATCCTGTTGGTTACTCACAATTTGAGTAGACCCAGTGGGTTGCCTCTTGTTGTGAGTAATATAGGATTGCCGCCACTATGTTAACGCTGTAGAGAAATGCAGTTGCAAACTGCAGTACATTTGGGTTTTCCAAGACAAGATGAAAAACAAAAGCCATTCTAAAACCTTCTATTAGGATAACAGCAAGGTGTGGAGGAATTGTCCAATTTGCCAACATTACCCTCTGGCTCTGAGCGCCATTGTCCAAACAAGTGTCCTGCACTATGGCCCAACTGTATGTTGTTTTAGCAGTTTCCCCCTTATACTTCCTGAAACAAACCTAGCATAAAAAGGTCTGTGATAACTGGCTTCATAATTTTTAGCTTCAGAAGCCATATGAACTGAGCATTTCCACACACATTAAAATCAATGACCCAGTATTACATGCAAACAGATATATACACCAACTGATCTTGGAGGAACCAGAGCATCCCCTTCCATATGAACAGATGCAGCCTTCTGAACTGAAATTCCAACCATGAAGCAAACAAAGATATAATCTGCATCAGCTGTTCCTGCAAAAGCCTATTTCCATACTTGCATCTGGGTGTATAATGTGGCCATGCTATACAAGATGCTTTGTAGATTCATGCCACATGTTTGCTACAGTGTGCTGATATTTAATCCCTCACTTTGCCAATAGCCAAAAGCAAATTACTTCTTTATTTACACTGAACAGTGGCATCTGATGGCTTCCAATTCAGTGAGGTGGTAACTCCACCCCCAGAATTAGCCTAAACCTTAAAAGAGATGTCCAAAAAACAGAACCTATTTTGGAGATAAGTTTCAGTTTGCAGCTTAAAGTGTGGACCAATATGTGGAGTTCATTTTCCACATCATTAACATGGAAGCAACCATGTCTCTCCCAATGCTAAAAAATTTCTAATACATATTCATCACATCTGGACACAAATTCTGGGTGTATCAGTATTTCTTTGGTCATACCCCAGCTGTACAGTTTCAATCTAATCAAAGTTTACAGTGGAAATAATAACATCACAACCCATTGGGAAACATGTTCTTTGTACTGAATAGATTGTCCACCAAGGGAAGACTTCTATTTGTTATCATGATCATAAAGTCTAGGATATGCTGTTCATAATCCAGTAACATTAACTATAGATCATACTAATACATACATGTGTGCCATGTATCTCCACAATCACATACACTCATTCAAGTTGTTAGTATAAAAATTCCAATTTTTCAGTGGTTCCACACCAAACTCTACACTGAGTCAAAACAAGGAAACAAAACAAAACAAAAAAATCACCGTGATGTTCACAGTAAATAGCTCTTTCAATTCATTACAGTGAAGTACTGTAGAAGTAGAACATCACCTTCGAAGCTGTTAAACTGGATGTTCTCTGGAAAATCGGGACAGCGCTGTAAATGAAATTTAAAGCAAGAAGGGTGTTTTTAATATAGTACATGTAATCTCAGACAGAAATACACATATTCCAAAGACACAAAGGGATTTTACAAATAATTCTTAGAAGAATTTGCATTATTTTAGAAAGTCACTTTTTAAATAAGGCCTGTATTTAAAAAGTAAATAAGGGTATTTTACCTTAAAACTTCCAAGACAATTTCAAAAGCCTTTATCACAGTAAACATCAACTACTGAGCATCCTGCTGCTAAGATTGGGTGTGGGGATGTATAACATGATACCTCATTGTGTCCACTATTACTTGCTATTTACAACTGTTTCATTGTTTTGGTGACCATTTCTTTGGTAAACATCACATTGGATAAAGGATCTGTCATCTGTGAGCTGAAGGGCTCCATTCAGCAGTGGCTGGTGGCTACAGTACTAGAGTGGTGATGAATCTGTTATCAGGTTAAGTCAGAACTTCAAAGGAGTTATCTAAAATCAGTTCAGCACCTTGAACAGCCCTGTAAAGTTCATACCAAAATGAAGCGCAGGCTCGCCATACCACTGACATTTCAGCTGCCACCGGCTCCATTCACGCAAGGTTCTCTACTCAAAATTTGGGATTCTGCCTTCCTCTGCACCGTAACTTAGCCCAGTTGGCAGACTGCTAAAAGTCTGGAAACTATTGGTAGACCACAATGTGCCTCAGGATACTCTTGCCAGTGTCCCATAAAACATCTTCATAATTCACTTACAGGATTTCTTAGTCCCTCTGTTACATAGCTAATGATGACTGTAATGTAGACTGATAGGGAATTCTGCATGGTTGTTTTTTTTTAAATTAACAAATTAATGCATTGCTAGACTGTTACTAATTCTGTACTCTTAAGTAATGTTACTTTAACAACATGTTACTTCTGGGGTAAGGGAGGTAGATAATGCCTAATGTATGTTGGCCGCAATCCTGTATTACCTACTTAGCTATGTAACTATCTTAGCTGTACAGCTAAGCAGTGTCTCTTGGTTTGTTCCCGCCATCCCCACTTACCAGACTGCAGGAGATGCAAGCAACAGGGGTTTCTTCCTTGTCAATCAGCAAGAAGTTGACATTCCCTCCCTGCCACAATTCCCTCTAGCATCAGAGTTTGCTGGCTGATGGGGCCTCGGACCATAATTTTCCACTGGTGGCTGCCTGGGATGAGATGATTGGGGAACTTTCACAGACCCTACCTATTTCCTAAACTAGTGAATACACAGGGATTGGGATTATGAACCAGTCACAAATGTGTAACTCTAGGTCATGCATTTGTAACTGCCTTGGTAAATTCTGGCCTACGTTTGTAAAATAACACTTTAAGTTCAATATACAAGACAGTAGAAAGGAAATCTACTGAGATTTCACCTAGTCAGATCTGCTGTTTCATATCCTGGTCCTATAAACTGGAATATAAAACACTGCCCACACGAAAGCACCAATACAGAAAAAGTCATGTGTAGACCTGAACCAGTGAGCCTCTCTTTGCTTTGAATAGCACAACAACAGCAGCACATGCAGTGGTGGGGGGAAATAACTCTGAAAGAGGAATGGAAATGGCTCTCTAATGTGTTCTGCTGGGCTGCTCATTTGTTTTGTACTTTAAACAGTAATGTCACCCATCTTGCTTGTTCTTAGCAAGACTTTTAAAATCAAAGAGGGTGGGATAGGAAAATGCCCCACTTGCTATGCAGCAGAGCCTGTGTTTTTTAAGCACTAGTTCATCCCCTGATATATATACGGCCTCCCACAGTTTCCCAGTTCCAAAATAGAGCATCCCCTTTGTCACCAGTTTTGCCAGGTTGTATTGAGGGAGACACTTGGCATTCCAAGTTCTTTTCTTCCTGTTTATTCAACCCTGATGTGCATTAATGCAAGCCTACCTCTTTGTAGATACACAAAGCAGACCAAACTGTGGTTGCTGGCTTCCACATTAGGGTCCTTTAATGCTCCAAACACATTGCTTTTCTGCAATCAGCCAGTTATGCAATTAAAGCTGTGTGTTAATATGGCCATTTAGCATCTTAATATACTGTTATTATCCAGGAACAGCTTTTTTCCATGGCTAAGATCCTTGTACAAGCCCTACTGTCAACTAGGTTACATTCTGCAAAGTTTCTTTACAATGTTAATTAGTAGCTTTCTTCTTGCACCTTTTATCACTTTTATTGCTTTCTCCTCAGTGAGGTGCTATTTTTTGTTTCTCGTTGGCTGCATTCACACATAACACTAAACCAACGTGTATAATCCTTAGGTTTACATGCTACGAGGGGTATCCAAAAGTTTTAATGATCACCTTTTAAAAAATTGACAGAAAGTTTATTTTGCAGTTAACTTATCTCTGTGTAGTCACTATCTAGATTTATGCATTTTTTCCCAGCGTATCTTGACCCTCTGAATACCTGATATTGTAGAAGTCTGCAGATTGCACCTGATGAGGATTTTACACTTTAGTCACTTCTGGCACAGTCACTCACAAAAATAAATGACGCATTGAGCTGATTTTCTCAGCAACGTGCACTTAGGCATCAATGATGACACTGACAAAATTTCATCAATATGCCATAATAACTTTTGAGTGATAATTATTACTTTACAATATCCTCTCGTAAAGCGCAATCTGCAGACTTCTAAAATATCAGTTATTCGGAGGGTCAAGATATGCTGAGAAAAATGTATAAATCTAGATAGTGACTACATAGAGATAAGTTAACAACTACAAATCAAAATAAACTTTCTGTCAATTTTTAAAAAAGGTGATCATTAAAACTTTTGGATACCCCCTCGTATCTCCTCCAGTCTCCCCATCTAGTCTATAACTCCAAGAAAAAAATGGAAGCCTTTGCTTCTGTGTTCAACTAAGAACAGCTACTCTTTATTGGACAAAATCTGCTAACTCTGATCTGTTAAAATAAGCCAACTTCAAACTGTGATTTAGCAAAATGACATAGCAATATGGATACATAAACAAAGAATAAGGAGAATTCCTTGTTCAGACAATTCATCTCCTGCTCATCACTGCTGCAGAGCAGAAGTTCATGCATCTATCACTAAAGAGTAATTTAGAATCGCATGCTATCCAGACCTGTACTGTGCACACAATCATTCTTTGAAGAGTGAGTGAAAGAGAGTTGTGCATGATGCACAGGTGTCATGAAAAGGAGCAATCCAGAAACCTCCATTCATATTGAACAGGAAGCAATAAATGAAATAGATAATGCAAGGGGTATCTTTTAATTAAAGGCACAATAGCTCCTAAAAATAGCTCCTAAAAGCCTTGACAATGCATGACAAGCTGTATGTCTGGCAGTTACCTGGCTATCCTATTCTTATATTATATATACAGTCAGCTCTCTGTATCCATGAATTCTTCATCCACAGAATCAACCATCCACAGCTTGAAACTATATATTTTTAAAAAAATAATCCAAAAAGCAAACCTTGGCTTTGTCTTTTTATATAAAGGACACTATTTCACTACACCATTGTAGATAATGGGATTTGAGCATCCATGGATTTTGATATCCACAGAGGTCCTGGAACCAAATCCCAAGGGCCTGCTACTTTTGCAAGCATTTCTCTCTTTCCTCACACAAGTATATATAAATACACAAAGGCAATCAGGAGAGGGGAAAAGAGTTCTTCAGCTTTTCAACTTGTACTTTTCAACTTTTGTACATAATATCACAACTTATAAGGCAGTTTGAATTATCAAGTGTATGGCTTTTCACTGATTAATTAATACATTAAATGGACATTTTTATATGGATAAACAATAACTTTGAAGAAGAAAAAGCCTACATTTCTTGTTTTTAGTTGATATCCATTAGTCTCACTAAGGCCATTGTAGGAAAAATTATTTCCTGTATGGGAGAGAAAAGACAGTGCTGCTTCTCCTAAGCTTTGACTTCCCATTTATACTTTAAAAAAATAAAAAAAATGCTTGCAATTGAAATCACTGCACTGGCTAGAATCCAAAGTGCTTCCTCCTTAAGGTAATTCTTTATAAATGAGTTTGGGGGCATCTTGATTCTTTCCTTCAGCTACAGCTTCCCATAACATATCCTGTGACATTCTCAAAAGGCTCATGATTTTCAGGGTGAATCCACATGGCAAAATTAAAGTGTTTTGACACCACTTTAACTGCCATAATTCTATCCTACAGAATCCTGGGATTTGCAGTTTGGCGAGGTATTCAGCCTGGTTTGTCAGAAAGCTCTGGTGCCTCACCAGATTACAAATCCCAGGATTCTGTAGGATAGCATCATGGCAGTTAAAGTGGCCCAAAATGCCACTCAAAATGCCATAATTCTGCAGTGTGTGGAAGAGACTTTCCAAGGAAGTACACAAGAATGAAACTGGAAGAATATGTGAGCAGACGTTTACATCTCTGGATTCAGGCTACTCAAACACACACACACATTCTGCCCAGTTAATTGGAAGGAACCTTTAAAAATATTTTAAAGTGTTTGTTTTTTTAATCAATCCAACCTGATTAGTCAGCCAAGCACTGAAACTCTAGAACTAGGGAACTATAAATGTCATGAAAAATAAATTGAGCAAACTGGTCCCGGTTTCTGTGCAAGAGTTCATGATTGCTTTTGTACAGAAGAAATTAATCTTAACGAACTAACATCCTCCCAAGCTCCCTTACATGACTGCAGTGGAGTTACTAACTGCTGGGCTTTACATGCTGTATATTATTGTAATCACTTTCTATTTTTGTCCCTAATAATTATGAAGATGAGAGCAAAACCTGTCCCTGAATCCCTGTGGTTTAACAACAATCAAAATCTTCTGCAAAGACCATGGGTGAGGTTCAAAAAGTCCTCTAGGTGCACGGGGCTGTTTTATACTCAGCAAGGCCTCTTCTTGCAGTTATTCTTCAGAAGCAGCGCCTCAAAAGCTGTGCTTGAGGGTATTTATGACACTGCTGCAGTTTGCAAGGGATGGTGTGGTGAAAGCAGCAGAATGTGTAACTTTTGAAAAGAGGAAGACAATGGTTGTGGGGACCTAACACACAATTCTTCAAATCTAGCCCACAATTTGGAAAGGATATCTGCATTGCCAAAGGATATAGAATAAACAGGGCTCCCTTCTGTAACCAGCAGAGGCTGATGGATCCAGTGTTAGAGGAGTGTCAAATCCACTCCATCTATTAGTCCAAACTTTACAGAGCCACTCCTGGTGCTCAACCATACCCCCAAATAGGTTCAGCAGTGTGAACAACAAACTGGAGTGAACTCACTGCCCTGCTGACTGAGAGCAAGAGCCACCAATGACTGCTAGTCAATATAAATTCCATTCACGGCACCATTATCTGCATGTGTTCTTGCATGCAGAAGACTTTCCCAATGTAACAGACAGTGCATACGTAATAGTAGCACCATACAAATCATGGTTTCAAATTAGGGACCAGCCTTGTGATGTCAATCTCTTCCTGTCTGCATCCTCCTCAATCTGATGAAAATTACTCCCCTTGTCTGGTTTACGGTTGCTCTACTGGTAACTACGGCAAATGCTTATCAGGCTTCCCATCTATATGCTGAATGAAAAACAGGATTTGAAGTGGATTTGCAAACTCTAACAGAATTTGAGGAGGCCATGTTCTCTTTAGGAATTTCTTGGTCCCCCAGCATGACTCCACGGTCAATGTCCACCAGAAAGTCATGCTGCAGGTCTGCAAGATTCCTAAAGAGGCATTCAGTCTGGTAAAAAAAGGTAGGCTTTTTTATTTGCAGTTTGTCCACATTCATGGGGGTTCTGTGCCCCTAACCCCACTGAATGTGGAGGGCCCTCTGTGTAGGTAAAGAGAGGAATGGGAGGAACTGGATCATAGGAGGGAGGGACACACCTATTTCTAAAGATGGCTCCTAGCATTCAAATCATGGCTTATTGGGAGTCATTATTATATTTTTGCTGATCTACGTGTGTCTAGTAGTGTATTCACATTGCTCAATTATAGCTGTATGGTGCCACTTTAGTTGCTATGACTCAAACCCTGGGATCTTAGTGTGAACTTGAGAATTCTTCATTTGGGAGCTCTTAGGCCTGTTTGAAGGGAATTGCAAATACCTCACTGAATTACAAAATCTAGCATGCCATATGATAAAACTGTACCAACTAAAGTGGTAACAAAGTGTTATAACTATGTAGTGTGGATGCACCCTAAGTCATGCACCCTCAAAAATTCTGACACCTTAATTCATGTGCACTTTTTGGGCCTGTTCAAAGATGGAATAATGACACTTACTTATGATACTCTTAAATAATAATACAAAGTATGCCAGATAGGGAATTTTGGAGACAATTACACATTTGGCACACAGATTATCATGTCACAAAAAATGAGATTCATGTGTATAGAATTATGCATTTCTGCCCAAACTGCTAATATTTTAATGGCAAATGGATTCCTGGGCCATTATAAACTATGCAAGTGACAATGAAGAATAGTGAGTCATTGTTTCGTACATCTAGCTATCATTTGTATCATTTGATGGACATAGTGCATCTTTTCAAAAGTTTACTACAGCCATATTGTTAAAGATGTCTTTCTTCCTAAACATTTGTACAGACAGTTTCAGTACTGTAGCTGTACTGTACTTCAAATGAGCAGCAATACTTATCTTTACAAAGAAATAGTAAATTCTGCAATGTATGTCACACAGCTTAGTTCAGTGGTTCTCATTTTGATCTTTTTGATGTATGGAACCTATTTCCCAGAATTCCTGGGCATAGATCATACTGACTGGGATTTCTGGGAGTAGATGTCCAGAACATCTAAAGGACCAAAGTCTGAAAACCATTGCTTTAGCTCATGGATGTGATGCACTACCATTCTGTGGTATATAATTCAAAAGAGATAATGAGCAACCGACCCATTGATTTATACTTATATATGCATAGTATAATTGTAAAAATAGTGCTATACTCCAAGTTAAATATGGGGTTTCTTGTAGATTCATAGATCACTAACAACATAGTCCTTTTTTGTCAAGGAGACTTAAGTCCTCTTCTTACTGTGATATTCCTTAGTGCAACAGAACTTTTTACAATGCAAGCATGTTTGTCTTTCTACAATGCAAGCATGCTTGTTTTCTTTTAGTCCTTATAGTGCAGTAGTTGGGTTTCACAAGATGAATGCAGTTTAAAGGAGAAAATGTCACTTCTACAAATACAAGAAAGGGACTAACTTCCACACTATATCTTCATGAGGTACTGGGGACCATTCCAATAAGAAAATACATTGGACTGGTCTACATGCCCTAATGCACCATTGGTTTTCATTTATACATATTTCAGCATCCTTTGGTGTTCATACTGATAAAGGAAATTCAAAGGCAAATCAAATAGTGTGAAAAATGTCAAAACACAAAATACCACACTGGCTCTTCTCTTTGTTTAAACTAGTTGCTGTAAAGAGGATATTTTTCTTGCCACAAATGCAGGTACGTGTGGAATGTCTTTGCTTTGAAAGCTCTAAAGTTTCCATATTAACCAGGTTATTCTATCTAATAGCTTTGTGTTTATTTGCAGTTAGATAATGACAATAAAGCATAAGTTCCCTACCCACCAGTAGGCAATGCCCCTTATTAAAAATCCCATATGAAATTAAACACAGTTTTATAGGATTGTTTTGCTGCCCTTTCTGGATGGCCAAATTATCACTAGGATGTGAAACCGCAACATTTTACTAGATCTATTAAGATTAATCAGACACAAAAGATGGCAGGAGAAACTTTGTTTAAAATTGACAAGAGAAACTTTGTTTAAAAAAAAAGTCATCAGCAGTTCACCAGAAGATCTGGTGATGTAAAGACATGTTCAAAATACAAAGCCTTCAAATAATACAGTTCATACTTGTCCCAGAATTGTGGACTTAAAGTTAGCAGTGTATAGAAACTCTCATTCTTCTGGTACACCTGGCATAAGGAACACACATGCACAGCCATTCATTTGTGGACACAATCCACATGACTGCTCCCTCAAAAAGGGGGAAATGATCATGCAAATTTTGTCATATAAAAACCCTTCCTTGTCAAACCAAAGGCCTATTTAGTCAAGCATTCTACTCTCACAATAACTAACTGATGGATATGGAAAGTAAAATGAGTGCAATAGTACCCTCCCATTTGTGTCCCCCTGCAAATGATATTCAGAGCATTTGGGTTCTGATATTGGACATAATATATAGCCATCATGGCTACTACTCACTGAAGCCTTATACAGTTGACCCTCCACATTTGCAGCTTTGACATTTGGAGATTTGATTATTTCTGGATTTAATTAATATGTTCTCTCTAGGAATCTCTAGGGCCTCCAGTGTGACCCTATGGCCAACTTTTGCCAGACGTTGAACTGGAAGATCTAGAAATTCCTAGAGAGAATACTTCTCTAGGCATTTGTTGGTCCTCCAGCACAATTCTATGATCAAATTACTGCAGATGTTGAGAGATTCCTAGAGAGGTGTTCTCTCATGTCAAAAAAACAGTGTGTTTTTTTCATTTGCAGTTTTTCCACTTTCATGGGGGTTCCGTGTCCCTAAACCCAGTGAATGTGGAGGGTCCACTGTACTTCATGTTGAACTTTGTGGTTCAGCAGGGATTTGAACCTTTATCACCTTAGTCCTAGTCCAACCCTCCAAACATTATACCACACTGGCTCTTCTGTTTGCTTAAACTACTCTGTGTGAAGGCCTTTTGTCAGATACAATCTGCAATGCAGGGGAATGGGAAATTATTCCATGCAAAGATGCTCCACAAACCAGTCGTTTATATGAACTAGGCCTAACATTTGGACTATAGATTCCTATGAAGGTTTGGCTTTTTAAAAAATCACTTTGAGTGGGAAAAGGATGCACTAATGAAGAAATAGGAAAAACATTATAAACTGTACCCTTGCTGTCAAAAAGACTTGAGTCAGTTGCCATCTTGACATGAGGTTGTCACTCGTTACTGTACCATTTAGAGAAGAGGGACATGGTTAATGGGCTGGCCCCTCAAATATGGTATTCATCAAGAAAACAGTAAATGTTTTGTTTTTTAAAAAAATGTTAAGTGGGTGTTAGATTGTGTTTTGGGGGTTATTCAGATCTCCTTCTGATTTAAAGAACCACCTCAGCTTGCTCCAAAAATGTCTTTTTCTGACTCTGGAGACTGGGGTCTTGATATTTCGTACAACTCCTGTGGTGTCTGGGAGCTTCTTCTAGAGGCTAATATCCTTAGTATTTCAGCAAGCTGTTTTTCTATATTGGTCATTTTTGTGTTTAAAGCTTTGATGTCCTCCTTCAGTTCATGTTTCACTTCTAGCATCGTTGCCTGAAGCGTCTGTTCAGGTATAGGATAGAATGAGTGTTTAACCTCTGCCAGGACGGGGCTGCGGTCCTGAGGACTTCTTGTCTCCCCCACATTGTCCAAGCGCAGGTCACTTTTTGTGATGCCACTGTCACAAGAGTCAGTCTTCTTCAAAGTGGCCTCCCCTGCTGCTTTCGTTCTCTCTGGCAACGTTTCCATGGACTCTGCTTTGGACACTTTGTTCCAGTCTTCTCCCTTCGCACAGGTATCTTTGAATTTGGCCCAACCTTTACGCTTTGGATAATCCCCTGCCACTTTCCCTGCTACATAGTCTGAGGCAGGGGCTTGTAATCTGGCCTGATCGGACACTCCAGATGTTGAAGCCAACTGATAGGCAATGGGTGTTGCAGGGCTTTCCCTGACTGTTACAATGCTGGCTTTGACCACAGTGCGTGAAGGATTATCTCCTACAATGTTGCCCTTCTCAACATCTAGGTCTTCTCTGCCCCTCTCAGCAGCTAAGCGAGCCTCCTTCTGCTGCCTAAATCTTTGAAAAAGTCGACGGACGGGATGGTCTGGTGGGAGGACTAAGGGGGCCTCATTCTTCCTTTTCATCCTCTCTTCTTCTTCTCGTTTGACATCACTGATCTTCCGAAAGACAATCTGTAGAGAAAAATCACAGAAAATGTTACAAATCCAGAGTGAAAAATGTTAACTGTTCCTCCTATTAGAAGTGTTATCTTGGGCACTAATCAATTAATTATATCTACATGATCTTAGACAGCTAATCATTGGCACAAAGCAGATTTTCATATTAGTCAGAGATGTCAGACATTCCACAGGTGTCAACCTAGAGTTTGGAAACACTACGTTTTAAAATTACAACTCCCAAAATGCTTCAGCCAGTACAATTCTTTTCAAAAAGTAATATTTCTAAGCTCTGTGGTATTATAACACAGTCTCGATGAAAAACTGCATGTTCTGTCATTTCTTCATTTCTTTCCCCTCCTACAGGAACTTGTAATTAATGTTAGGCTTCTAGGGAGGAGTCAGAATGCAAAGACTTAAATGCACATTTTAAAAGTCTATTTACCACTAGCTTCCTGAGGCTGATTTGTTCAGGATGGAATACAGAAATGGCAAGAAGTCCCCAAGGAGCAGCTGGCGTTCTTCCTGAATAAAACTCTTACCAGGAAGGTGTGTACCCTGCATGAATATAAGCAAGCTGAGGGAGTTGACAGGACTGTTGCGAGGATAAAGTGGAGGAGAGGCAAAGAGCCATGTGTGTCACCCTACACTCACTGGAAGAAAGGCAAGATATAAATGTAACAAATAAATATTAAGATGTCTTTTTTTCTTTGTCTACCTCTGGTATGAGTTATCTAACTTCCTTCCAAAAGAAGCATCACTTCTTGGCAGAAAATATCAGAGATATGACCTCTAATCTAAAATCTAATCTAAATTTAAAATCTTAATGTAAAAGCTTTTGTTTACCTGGTTGTTTCTATTACAGGTAACTCTCAGCTGACATCCAGGGTTAATAAGTGATAATGCCAGTCCCTCCTTGTCACCAAATTAAACCCTAACCCTACCCCAAAGACCTAATGAGATCAGGATGATGCATCTTCTCTAATATCATCTATGGAAATGAATGTTAGTATTCCCATAGGAAATATTTATTCCATTGTAAATGTTAATTAAACAAACAAATGGGCTGAACAAATATAGAAGTATCCCTCCAAATGTTGGAAGCATCTCTATTAAGGTAGTCATAGCAGGAACACAAAATAATAAGACTTTATGGTTCCCCCAATGATACTAAATCTACTTTATATTCTTCTCAACACTGGGCAAGCACACAAACAAATAGCTTTGTTAATTTCAGCTCTTTAGGGAAGTCAGAGAGCTTGGCAATTTGAGAATAATTCAAGAGCTGCCAAATGGGAAATTAAACACATTTCATGTTTACATATTGTCTTTTCACATACCAACCAGAACATCCAGAAGCAATAGTGTAAGATACAGTACAGGTTCTGCTGGGATGCTGGAGGGTGACTTTAGTTGCATCCACACTGTAGAAATAATCCAGTTTAATTGCCATAGCTGAATGCTATGGAATTCTGAGTTTTCAAAGCAAATATGTTTTCAAATCTCAGTTTTCAAAAACTTTCTCACAGCAGGAAGAATATTGCTAAAATTAATCACTGCTTCCTTTGAGAATGAAAATAGTGAAAAATTCCATCCCAATAAGCACATTAGAATATGACAGAAACTTCAAGATCTTTAAGAACTCCAGCCTCTTCTGGACATAAGGGAGCAGAAGACCTTCAGATGCTGGAAATTTTATGAATTTATATTGCTAATTAAAGACTATCATACAAATTAAGGACTGATAAATAAATACACTGAAGAATAGAATCCTAGAAACGTTTACTAAAATATTACATTGAACTTATTCTCAGGTTAAATGTGTATAAGATTACAACCTGAGAGAGTGAAAAAATAACCTGGGCTGTGAGTTTTGTTTAGTTTTTTAAAAGTGTGTTATAAGTATTTTTGGGTTGTTGTTTTTATAAAGAATATTATATTTCTTAAAAACCTGCTGTCTTTCTATCCAAAAGTAGCAACAAATGCACAATCATACATAGAGGAAAAAACAAGAAATGAACAAAGGATGTAATTTTCACTTTGGTTCTTATAATTGAAATTTTGCTTTGGATGCGTGATGCAAAACAAATCCATCTTACGTTTTCTATTAAACTCTCCTGTGCATGGAGGACAATATATAGGAGATCAGAAACAATGGGAGGATATATGAATAAGAAATTAGTGACAGTTACAAATAGATAAGAGTTGAAAAATGTTACAGGCATAAAAGCTGCCAATTTCCTGCAAATGTTTTTGTAATGAGTAATTTCTGTTTTATCCTTCCTTGGGTACATTTGTGAATGTCTAAGTTCTTTATTCTGGTCTCCCTACATAGTGCTTGAATAAATCATTACACACACACACACACACACACACATTCAACTAACTAAAATGTGTTTGTCTTAACATGTTGCATTAAGGGTTTTCAATGTCTGTGGAATCTACAAAATACTAGTAAATTGGAGGTCTTAAAGACCACAATTGTTAGTTGGCACACTGTTTAGGCTGTGTGTATATTTTATGATCACTCTATGCTGTGGTTAGCTCCAGCTTCACAACTGTCCTGGAGCTGGGTGGCCACCAGCAGAAGGGTTTGCACCTAGCTCCCACATTTCTTTATACTCCTCAGTTGACACAAAGAGTCTGCCACCTCCCAGGTTACAAATATCTAACTAGCAACTAAGATCATTCACACAGGATGACAGCAAATTACAGAAAAATGAGCCATATGCTTCTATTTTCAATGCCTTTTGCTTGATCCTTTTATCTGGAAATGCCTGAAACTGAATCCAAGAACCTCTGCATGCTAAGTGTCTTCTCACTGAATTACATACCATAAAGCAATATATATCTGGTATGACTACAAATGTTTCTATCATTTTCTATATAGCATGCAGAAGCCCATCTGTGGTCCATGGACATTAACCTCAAAATATCATATCAGAATCAGCCCTCAGAAAAGTTGCTCCCAAATCATCTAATCCAACATGACAACCTGCTAGGATATGCTGGGAATTATAACCCAAAACATTCCCTTTCTCAGCTATGTTCTGCTGCTGTTGGTGCCTGGTTGACTGAAGACAGTCTATGTGCCAATAGATCAAAACAATGTACCTTTTGATCTCCCTAAACAAAGAACAAATGAGAAAATGTTAAAAGTAGATGAGAAAGGAAGACAGCAAGTCCCCAAGAGGCTGAAGGTAGTGGGGTGGGGCTACACCGCAGGTATTGGATCACATTGTTGTGCAGGTGATGATGCTACAAGTGGCATGGCTGTGCACTCTTCCATGGTGCCACAGTCAATTCAACTCTCCAACCACCACCAAGTACCATACTTACAAAACCTCTTAGACAGCACAGCTGATTGCATAGTGAGTCACATCCTCAAAAGAGGAGTTGCCCAAATCCAAACAAAGTAACACACTTGCAGAGTTTGCTTAAAATTACAACTGCTTATTTCATGACATTTATGCCAACATAAAGCTGCACAAGGATTCCACTTGCTGGCCCAACACCATTTATAAATTTATAAAGGCTGAAATCTGATTTGGGACATATGTATGACATGTAGCTTCATCTCCAAAGCTATATGCTCTTGGGCTACCTTCCCAGCCCCCTGTCCCCACAGATGACATATCCATGTCATTGGAGAGTGATGGGAAAGATAGAGATGCATCCAGCTATTTTCCTGTAGGTGAACATACTCCAACAGGCATCTGTAGGGATCTCCTGGGGGTTCTCAGGAAGTCCCTGCAGATGTCATCCTTGCAACATGCCCAGGGAAAACAGCCACATGTGTGTCTGCTGATCCCCTGTACTCCAACAGCCTGGAAATGTGTGTGTGTGTGTGTGTGTGTGTGTTTTTTTTTGTTTTGTTTTTTTTGTGGGGGGGGGGGAATACATCCCTTAAAAGATGGAGGATCTAGGTCACTGTGCAGATGGGAAAGAATTCTGACTTCTGCAATAATACACAAAAATGGATTATGCTAGTATAGATTGGATTTACACTGCCATACCTTACCAATAGTATGCCAGGCAAACTTTCCACCGTGTTCTCTCAGTCTCCCTAATTGTATGTATTTTAACATTACTACCACCAGTACTAGTAAGCATGCCTTAGTTACATCTCATTTGTTTTTTTTAATAATTTTTATTTATAAACAACATTAAAACAGTACATATAAAACAAAATAGCGAACAAAACAACCATTAATACAGTCATACAACTTCAACATACTTCAGTACATCCAAACAATCAGTTCTTAAATCTTCTATAACATTCTTCCTGACAAAACATAAACCACATGATTTCCATCAGGTAAACCATACCGATTTATTAACCACATTATTTTTGCTTATCGGCTTATTTCATCCCCCCCCCTTTTTTTGTTATTAATGTTGTCCCCATTACTTTCCTTATTTTCTATCTATTTAAACATATGATTTAAACCTAATTATTTTTGCTATCTCTATTTTTTTAATTATCTAATCAAAGTTTATATTCTATTCTGTATGTCGAGCCATTTTTCTTTTACATAACCATACAATTTATCCCAATGCTTATTGTTTTTGTCCCCATCTTCTCTCATATTGAGATCTCTCTTTCTCTCATCTATCAGTTTTTTTGAAAATATATCAGATTGCATCAAATCGAATAATTTCCTCAATTCGAATTTCTTTGTTTATCTTCCAGTATTTTGCACAGACCAGCCTGGCAGCTGTCAGCATATAAAATATTATTTTACCATATTCTTTTTCCATTTTCCCATCTAACATATTCAATAACAATATTTCAGGGTACAATTCCAACCTTACTCCTAAGATCTCCTTAATTCCAGCTACTATCATACTCCAAAATTTCTTTGCTTCTACACAGTCCCACCATAAATGAAAGAACGTTCCTTTCTCCTTCCCACATTTCCAACAGATTTTTTGTCTATTCTTATATATTTTTGCTAATTTATCAGGTGAGAGGTGCCATCTAAACATTATTTTATAAAAATGTTCCTTTATATCTTGACTTGCTGTATATTTTGTTCTCTTCACCCACGATGTTTCCCATTGTTCCAACTCTAATGATTTTTACAGTCTTTTGCCCATTTTATCATATATTCTTTTATTATCTCTTCTTCTAAGTAATATTCTAATAACTTTTTATACATTCTCGATAAAGTGGCTTCTTTCACTTTCATTTGGACTACCATAATGTGCTCTACATGGTGCTACCTTTGAAAAGTGTTCAGAAACTTCAGCTGGTCTAGAATGCTGTAGCCAGTCTGTAGACTGGAAATGGCTTCTTTATCTTGGTCCTGCCATTTTCAGATGAATGCCTGGTGAGGATGTGAAAGAAAGTAGCTGGGTTTTTGTTCCTAAGCTCTTCCAAGGAATGTTAGGTGAGCTTTCAAGGTGCCTATCAATTTTTGGCAACCCTATGAATTTCATAAGATTTTCTCAGGCAAGAAACACTCAGAGGTGGTTTTACTAGCTCCTTCCTCTGAAATATAGCCTACAGCAGCTGGCATTGGTTGGAAGTCTTCCATCCAAGTACTAGCCAAGGCTAACCGTGCTTAACTTCCAAGATCAGATACTTCCTTTAGGCCCCATTCCCACTATATTTTGATTCGAAGTGTGACATGGGCTATATGACCCTTGTTCACACTCGAATCGACTTCCGATCCTCATCGGATTGATTAGTGGAGGAAAGGACCGGGTTAAAAGCAAATAGCCCGGGCTTTCCTGACACTAGTTTTAAAGTGGTGTTTTTTTGGGAAAACACGATTCTGAAGCATTTCCAGTAAGTGGGAATGCTGATCAGAATCGTGTTTTTTTGGGGGGGGGGGGTAATTGACCACAAAATCAATTTTGTGCATTTGCAATCTTGTGCATTTGCGATAAGTATAGTGAAGAAAAAGAAAACACACACACACACACACACACACACTTACTCCTGGGGGGGTCCTTCCTGCCTGCCTGCCTGCCTGCCTGCCTCTGCCAGGCCCATTTTGCTCCTGGCCGGGGAGGATGGGCTTTTGTTTCCAGCAGGGCTGCTGCTGCTGCTGCTGCCAGGCCCGTCAGCCCCAGAAGCAGCAGGGGCCCATCAGCCGCCGGAAACGAAAGCCCGTCCTCCCCAGCCGGGAGATATACTGATTGCAAATGCACAAGATTGCACATGCACAAGATTGATTTTGCGATCAATACCCCCCACCCCAATAAAAAAAAATTCCCTGCGGGAAGGGGTTGGGGGGGGGGATTAAGAGGTTAATCTCCAGTGGGAATGACAAGAGTTCCTGGCTAAGAAAGCGGTTCCAAACAAGGTCCCTTTTCATAGTGTGAACGAGGAGCCTTTTGGAATCGCTTTCCTAAGCGAAGCACAGCCCAGTTCCAATGCAGATTTTTCTGCAAGTGGGAATGGACCCTTAGGGTATTTAGGCCAGCAATGTTAGGTTACCACCTTCCTATTTTCATTCAGACAGACATTTGGCATTTAGGGCAACTTGATGATTAGGGAGTCTAAATTCAGGTGTTATTTCTTTTTGTTTTAATTAATCTGATTTTATCATGTTTTAATCTGTTTTAACTTTAGTTGTTTTTATTTGGATCTTATTACTGTTAGCAATCTGAGGCTGAATTGTTTTGGCTGAAAGGCAGGCTTTTGATTTTCCTCAGGAAAAAAAAAAACCCTCCAGTCCCACCGTTATTTTCCATTTGTTAAAACAACCATTTTATGATGTGCTACATTCTCTTTTATATTTGGATGGATAGAATACTCTGTATATTTTAAAGAGGAATGCATGTTAAAATAACCATTTTGAGATGTGCTACACTCTCTTTTATATTTAGATGAATAGGATGCTCTGTATATTTTAAAGAGGAATGCATGCAACGAACAGAATGTCCAAAAGTTTTCCCCATTATTATTTTATGTTAGTGTTACTGGACAAGATAACTTATGGAACACCCGAAAAGCCACTATGCTCAGTGTCATAGATCTCTGTTCCAATAATTCCTCTGCATTTTTATTACTCTATCTAAAATTGTGCCATTAGCAAACAAATTGACCTTAAACATAAAAAATATCTGCCAAAGGACAAATCAACTGTCATAATCATTGCTGCAATTCTATACATGTAGCCAAGGAAAATAGATGATCCTGCCATGGATGTGTCCTCTTCTGTCACTCTTGTGTCGAGACTGCTTCTTTTCACTAAAAAGACTTAAAATCATAGGGTTGGATACAACTGCAAGAACCATATAAACCAACCTCCTGCCATGCAGGAATACACAACTAAAGCACTCTCAAAAACCAGTAATCAGTGATCATAGTAACCAGTGATACAATACTATATTAAAATAATGGTTGATAATTATCAAGACATTAACTGATTGATAAAGCTAAGTGGTATCATAATGAGAAATGGGAAGTAAAGAATAGGAACTAATGATTAGCAAAGAGAATGAAATGATAAGGAAAAGCAGCAATGTCTATACACTATTAATAGAGATTTTAAGAAAGGGCTATATATAATGATTTAATAAAGGGAAGAAAGGAAGTCAGTGTGTGAATGTTATTGACTGAGAGATGCTGAGGAGGGAATGTAGTTAAGTAAAGTTTTTAGAAAGGTAGGTAGAAGAAGGTGAGTGTAAGTGAAGGTGAGAGGTGAGAGAGCAAAGAGGAGAGAAGGTAATGGAGGAGAGTGAGGTATACAAGAGAGTATAGGGGTGAGGTAGGTAAGTCAGGAGTGGAGAAACAGATGAGAGGAAGGAAGTGGGAGATGTTAGAGACATAATGAAGACAAAGAAGAGAATAGGAATATGTAGAAGATATGATGGAGGATGTATGGTAGAGAGGATAGGATATTTAGGGAAGGAGAATGGTGATGATTAAGGGAAACATATAATTATTTAGAATAAAGGAAACATAATTATTCAGATTTTAGATGGGTAGATTTATTAGAATTGTTATAATTAATCAATGTAGTTAATGTTGGTTATAGTGATAAGGTAAAGTAGTGGTGATTGGCGCTGTCTGATGTATTTTTTCTAAATGCACAAGAAAAAATTATTCTAAAAAATAAAAATAAAAATAATACGCCCTCTGTTTAAAGACCACCAAAGAAAGAGAGCCTGCTGCTCCACAAGGTAGTCTACTGTCATAAAATTCTTCCTAATATTTAGGTGGGATTTTAAAAATAATTTGAGCACAATCAATTGGAGATAGTTGTACAGTCCATGTTGTGGCGATACCTTTATGAAACCAAACAAAAGGTCCAAAATACATCACATTAGGTGTTGATGCTTCTTCATCAGGCAGAGATGATGAGAAAGCACAGTGGGTGCATCTGCACTGCAGAATTAATGCAGTTTAATACTGCTTTAACTACCATGGCTCCATCATATGGACTTCTGGGACTTATAGCTTGTTGTGGTATCAGAGTGCTCTGAAAGAGAAGGCTAAATATCTCACAAAACTACAAATCCAGAATTTCATAGCATTGAGCCTTGGCAGTTAAAGCAGTGTCAAACTGCATTATTTTGCAGTGCAGATGCAGCCACAGGGGAAGGAAAGTCATGGAATCAACATTTTGCTTTGAAATGGCATAGAAGAAGATTAAAAGGTTAGCTTCCCCACTGCACCACGGCCATTTGCTGTCTGGAGACAAAAGCAATAAAAATAAGAAATAATGAAGTTGTACTACTCCATTTGAAGTTACAAAGTACAGAACTTGGGAACTGTGTTTACCTCTGTCCTATAAGAGTTCTTAGCCACCTCTTCAGGAAGGAGGGAGGGAATCCCTTGGAAATTATCTGTACTGTCAAGCCTGGAGATTTATCTAGGTGTTGGAATAGGCAAAATGGGTAGCTTTATGTTGTATTGGAGGGAACAATGTTACAGGATGAATGCTATTTTGGGATATGTTTTGCAAAATTTAACCCATGAAGCCTAAATATTAAGAATATAAACAGGTCTGTATGGAGTAAATAGCAAAATGTCTCTGGGTAAGAAATACAAGCTTACCAGTTAGTTCTGGGCATCTGGCTACCTAACCTAAAACAAAGGAACAATATGCAGAGAGATCTTGTAGCATCTTCGAGACTAATTGAAATAATGAAGTTGACAGCATGAGCTTTTGGAGACTTCAGTCTACTTCCTCAGATGCACATGTTAGCCTCAAAGATGCTACAAGATGATTGTAAAAGTACAACGCTTTACAGGAGGACACGGACACACAGAGTACACATATGCATATAATTTTTAATTTGCCTCTCCATTGATGGCCATCTTAAAGAGGAGACCCCAAGTCAACAATCTTCAACAAGCTGCCATGAGAAATAACTTCCAGGCAAATCTGCAATGAAATCCTGAAGACCATCCTATAGATTCTTCTCCTACAGTGCTTTGGCAACATATTAAAAACAGTATCCTGCAGTCTGCAGAAGAATCCCTCGGGTTATCCCACAAAAAACCCAAGCTTGGTTTGATGAAAACAACCAAGAGATCCAGGAGCAAAGAAGAGAACTGCTCATCAGGCACACCTTGCTCAGCCATTTTGCCATGTAAGAAAAGCAGCCTTCCGTCTCGCATGTAGTAAACTCCAACAAAAACTCATAGACATTCATAACAAGTGGTGGATCAATTTAATAGAAAAGACACAATGTTGTGCAGATATGGGAGATTCCAGAGGATTCTATGATGCTCTTAAAGCAGTGTTTGGACCTACTTATCAGGTCCAAAGATCCTTGTATAGTATGGATGGTCAAACACTAATCACAGAAAAAGCCTCCATCCTGAATCGATGGGCTGAACATTTCCAAAGTTTCTTCAGTGCCAACCGAGTAGTCCAAGGCTCAGCTATCTGGCATATGATACAACAACCAATGAAAAATGAACTGGATGTGGCTACCACTTTGGATGAGACCATTAAGGCCATACAGCAGATGAAAAACGGCAAGGCAGCCAGGATTGGTGGCATCCCACCTGAAGCTTGGAAACACAGAGGTAATGTACTCCATGCTAAATTCCACAATCTCCTTGTGAGTTGTTGGAAAAAAGGTGAACTGCCATCAGATCTCCGAGATGCAGTTATCATCACCCTGTATAAGAAAAAAGGAGCAAAATCTGATTGCTCAAACTATCGAGGTATAACACTGCTCTCCATTGCTGGAAAATCCTTGCAAGGATACTCCTGGACAGATTAGTTCCTGCTATTGCAGAAGAACTTCTCCCTGAAAGCCAATGCAGCTTCAGAGCTAATAGGAGCACTACAGATATGGTATTTGCTCTTAAACAACTGCAAGAGAAATGTATAGAGCAGAACGAAGGACTCCATGTAACATTTGTCGACCTCACCAAAGTCTTCAACAGTGTGAATAGAAAAGGTCTGTGGCAGATCCTGGAATGACTAGGATGTCCCTCCCTCCCCCCCCACCCGCCCCAAATTCCTCTAAATGGTTATCTTGTTATATGAGGGCCAGTCAGATATAACTAATGGTGTGAAACAAGGTTGTGTTCTCGCTCCAATTCTATTTACAGTCTTCTTCAGCATGATGCTCCAAAGGGCTACAGCAGATCTCGAAGAAGAAGACGGTATCTATATACATTACCATACTGATGATAGCTTGTTTAACTTAAGCCATCTGAGGGCTCGCACGAAGACTCTAAACTATCTAGTCCATGAGCTGCTTTTCGCCAACGATGCTGCCCTTGTTGCCCATACGGAAGCAGCTCTGCAGCGCCTAACATCCTCCTTTGCAATGGCTGCAGAGCTGTTTGGTCTGGATGTCAGCCTGAAGAAAACAGAAGTTCTCTACCAGCCTGCACCACAGGAAGAGCACTATCATCCTCACGTCACCATAGGCAAATCTGCGCTTAAATCCGTCCAGCAGTTCACCTACCTGGGAAGTATCATCTCTTCAGATGCCAAGTTTGATAAGGAGACCAATCACAGATTAGCAAAGGCATATAGTGCATTTGGAAGGCTTCATGAAAAAGTCTGGAGTAACAAACACCTGAGGCAAAGCACAAAAATCAGTGTGTACAGAGCCATGGTACTGTCCATTCTCCTCTATGGGTCTGAAACATGGGTCACCTATCACCAACATCTACGACTCCTTGTACGCTTTCATCAGCACTGTCTACACACAATCCTAAATATACACTGGACTGACTATGTGACAAATGTCGCTGTCCTTTAACAAGCAGGGATCACCAGCATCGAGGCCATGCTATTGAAAATGCAGCTGTTCTGGGCAGGTCATGTTTCTTGGATGGAGGACCACGGCCTTAGAGTACAAAAATAGTACTCTACGGTGAACTCGCAACGTTTCAGTGTAAGAAGGGGTGCCCTAAAGAAGAGATACAAGGACTCCCTGAAACAACATCTCAAGCTCGGCCAAATTGATCACCAACAATGGTCTGCCCTGGCCTCACTTCAGGAGGCATGGAGACCACGATCCACAACGCTGCAGCCTCTTTCGAGAACACACACTGAACAAGTCTCAAAGAGAAACGACAATGCAGAAAGAACCACAACTTGGAAACATCGCCCAAGGAGACTTTCTGCTGTGCTTTCTGTAACTGGACTTGTTTATTTCGGATCGACCTTTTTAGTCATCAACGTGCTTGTAGAAAGCATGGGATGAGTCCTTCCTGAATCTTTGTTAGCGAAGAAAAGCCAGAGAGAGAGGGAGAGAGAGAATTTGTAATTTACATGATTGCACTTGTTTTCTCTCCCTCTCTGACCTTTGACTTATGTACTCCTTTTGACCCAGGTTCCTAACAATTTTCTCTGAGAGCCCAAAATAGCTGGAATTCTATTTTTTTGCATTTTGTTACAGATCCTGATTTTGGCTTCAGATGGCAGATATAAACAACAGCACAGTTTACAGCCTTCAGATTAAAAAGTAAGTACAAGGGCTCATAGGCTCAGTTGCATTAGCAAAAACAAAAAAATCCCACACATTTATTCCTCCGTGGGGATATCATTTAGCTTGCATCCACTCTCCGACACAATCTCCTGGCAAAAGTACCACATTGTAGTCAAAGACTGAAGCCATTAGAAGGTCAGAAATAGCTACACCGTATGTATTATTTATGCCTTTCACTTTAAAGTATGTATTATGCCTGCCTCTAACCCAGCAGCTTCCTCAAGCA
Organism: Urosaurus nigricauda; assembly: GCA_034509955.1. Taxonomy (NCBI): domain Eukaryota; kingdom Metazoa; phylum Chordata; class Lepidosauria; order Squamata; family Phrynosomatidae; genus Urosaurus; species Urosaurus nigricauda. Next base: position 348,089,313 of record JAOEGL010000001.1, on the reverse strand, counting down.
GTAAGCACATAATGGACTTTGGGAGAGGTAGCCTGGAGCAAGAGCTATTTAACACCTCAGAACTCTTGGTCCCTTAGGAGGCAAACAAAGAAAGATGTGGGTGAGCCGAAAAGAATGATTACCTGATGCACTTTAAGACTAGTCTAGCTGAGAAAGTGGCATTAATCTGAAGTAATTTTGGAGTTCATTTACTCATTCTTGTGTGGAGTATTGTTTTGCTCTATGTTCTCCACTCCTCTTTAGCTGAAGCCACCAATTTCCGAACTGCTTGCTAAGAAATCCAAAAGGACTGTAGCTCAATGGCACTGAAAGGTCCCCATTTCACCCCCTGGCCTCCACACCCATTGCCTGAGGCTGCATCTGCACTGCACAAATAATCCAGTTTGACACCACTTTAACTGCTATGGCTCAATGCTATGGAATTCTGGAAACTGTTTTTTGTTGCGGCACCAGAGTGATTTAACTCAGAAATAATTTTACTGTACTCAGAAGTCCTACTATGCTCAACCCCTGGTAGATATATAGAGGACTATGGTACAAAACACATTGCAGAAATAATCCAGTTAGAGACCACTTCAACTACCCTGGCTCAGTATTAGGGAAATCCTGAGAATTGTAGTTTATTGTGACACTGAAATATCAGTGTGTGTGCATGCATGTGTATGTGCCTTCAGGTCACCTTTTGACTTCTGGCAACCTGATGAATTTTATAGGTTTTCTTAGGCACAGAAGAGTCCAAGTTGGTTTTGCAAATCCTTTCCTCTCAAAGATATCCTAGAGCATTTGGTCTTGGTTGGCAGTCTCATATCCAAGTAGTAACCAACCTGACCCTGCTTAGCTTTCAAGATCAGACATGAGCTGGAGCCTTTAGGATATTTAGCAGTGCATGTACACTATAGAAATAATATGGTTTGACACAACTTTAAGTACCATAGCTCCATCCTATAGTTTATTTGTAGTTTTACAAGGTCTTTAGCCCTCTCTGCCAAAGAATACTGGTGTCTCACCAAACTACAAATCCAAAAATTATGTAGAATAGAGCCATGGCACTTAAAGTGGTAGCAAACTGCATTATTTCTACAGTACAGATGCAGCCTCAGGCAATGGGTGTGGAGGCCAGGGGGTGAAATTTCTGATTAATGGATGTGTTATCCAGAGTACATTAGAAAGATAATCTAAACCCTTCTCACACAATCTTCTAATGTTTCTTTGTCAGTTTTTCCCCTTTTTAACAATTAGATATTTTGGACTTAAGAAGAAATTCTCCAGTTATAAGACAGGAATAAACTGTGGCTTGTGAAATGAATAAACAGGCCTTTGAAAATGACAGAACAATTGAATGAGCAATGTTCCTACCTCCAACTTTTCTTTTGCTGTGGCCAGTGACACAAATCAAATGAACAGCAGGAACAGAAACAAACAAAACATTCACAAATAATTGTGACTGCAGAAGGCTTTCACATCTAGATATTATGTGTATGTGTGTATGTTTGAGTATTTTCCTGAGCTAAACACTGCAACAGTACAGGAGAGAAAAAACTCAACTAACTTATTTAAAATACAGTGCTGGAGTAGAGTTCTATGGATATCATGGACTGTGAAAAAGACAAATAAATAGATCCTACAGCAAATCAAGCCTGAACTCTCCATAGAAGCAAAAATGATTAAACTGAAGCTATTGAACTTTGGACATATCATGCAATGGTGTGTCCAAAGATGATATAATGATACGACTCCTTAGATATGTTGATATGGCTTATTAGAAAAGATTGCATTGCTTAGCAAAGTGGAAGGCAGTAGGAAAAGAGGAAGACCACATTGTGAGTGGATAGACTCGGTCAAGGGAGCCCTGAATCTTCAACAATTAAACAGGGAAATTAATAACCAGGTATCTTTTAGAGTCACCATAAGTTAAAGCCAGCCTGATGGCAATTAACAAAAGCAAAAATGGGGGTGCTAGTAGCTGCAATATCAAAGGTTTAGTGACTCTGGTCTGGGCCTTTGGAGCTATCCAAGGTTCTGCGTCTTTATCTTTAAAAAGGTTCAGCACCCTGGATGGCCGCTTTAAAACTTGGAATAAAAGAAAGAGCATATTAAACATACTATTGCTGTGGTATCCTCTAGCCACTCAAGGCAGTCACAGAAAAACTTAAGACTTTATGTCGAACCAGCATAGAAGCCACTGGTTAATTAATACTTAAATCATTATAAATTAATGAATCCTAATCCCCAACTCCCTGCATTTTACATGACTTACCATGTTAAATTATGGCACTAGCATTTGTTTTGCTTAGCTGCCAATGGGAAATTATAAGAAGAAACATTTTAGAGCAGTGTGGTGTTTGAGTGTTGGACTATGAGTCTGGAGACCAGTTTGATTCCCAGTTCATCAATGAAACCCACTGGGTGACCTTGGGCAAATCACACTCTTTCAACCTCAGAGGATAGCAATGCCAAACCCCCTCTGAAGAAACGTGCCAGCACCCAGCACCCATCTCTTCGTAACTGAGATCTGAACTGAAGCATGCCTATCAAAATCCAACACATAATTCTCTTTCTGCTGCATTTAGGTATTTCTTTGCCAGGGCAAGTGTTATTTGCCAGATCTTCTTAGAGTGAGGCAAGAGAAAGACCTCAAGCTATTTAGGTTGAAATGGAATTAGGGAGAGAAGCATCACATGTTTGATACTACTCTTTTGAAAGAAATTCAGCAGAGCAAGAGATGCATAAAAACTGTGAAGAGTGTTTTCTTGTGGATTATAGTAACACGCACAACAGTGAGAAACTTGCAGAGGGAGACAGGATGGACTGGTGTGGAAGCAATTCTTGCTATAAGGAGGTTGAAAAGCAAGGCTGAAATTGAATGGGTAATCCTATGGGAAGAATATATAGTTGCAGAAGGTATTAAAACTGAAAATGCTCAAGGGGGACATTCAGAATATTATTATTCCTGCCAAATGATAGCTGCAAGTGGTGCAGCCTATGTGGAAGAGGAAAGAACAAATGAAGGAACATGAAGTGACGCTATGCAAGAGAAGCTGGCCTAAGACACTTTGCAAAGAGAGCTGGGGGGGGAGAAAACACAGTGAACTGCTGGAAAATAAGAGATGTGTTCTAGTGTTGTAGTGGAACAAAACACTGATAAGCTGTGCTGTTACTAAAAATGCTAGAAATTCAATGGTAAAAATTCTGGCCACAAAAAAAAAAAAAAGAGAGAGAGAGAGAGAGAGAGAGTTTTCCCAAAATGTGTCAGCAATATAAATAAAAGCTTTTTAAATAACATCAACATTTTGTTCCACTCCAAAACCAGAGCACATCTCTTATTTTCCATCAAGACACTTTGCAGCCTGTGGCAAAGGACAAGACAGCAGCCCAGCTGACATACCAGTTGAATCTTACTATTGAACTGGCAATGGAATTATGTCACCAACCACATCTTAGTTGATTAGGGGGCTGAACACAGGTTGTATAGCATTAACAGTTCTGTTCCAAAGTAAAGAGACTTGGAGGAAGATCCAGAAGGCTGACCCTGCTTCTCCCTACTATGTGCCATTTGACTATCTTATAGGATCAGTCCTGAACTCCTCAATAAGCCAATGTAAAGACTCTTTCAGACGTCGGAAATTGGAAGTATAATTTAATGTCAATTCGAATGCAATCATGGGTTTTACGTTATTGTGAATTAAATCTTCACACGCAATTTCGGGCAGGAGGGGGTTATTTTCGGGTAATGGGAAATAATTTCGAATGCCTTCCGAACGGAGCAGGGGTTCAGGTAAATTTGCTAAACAAGCGAATTTACATGAATCCGCATTGGCTCCATTTGGAGTTGGGAGAAATTCCTCCCGTTTGAAAGAGTCCTAAGAGTTGATGGGAGGAAGCAGTGGTGGCTGCTGACTTTCACATCACCAGTACAGCATCTCTCCAGGTTTTAGTTCACACTTAAAAGGACCTATCCAATGGATTGATCCCTATCTCCAAAACCACTCTAGAACTCGGGCCAAAACCCCGAATGGAGTCACCGCCCCATTTCTTCACTCACATGGAAGCCCCAAACCACCTCTGAAAGGATGAGAAACTGGAGACCAATTCAAAAGTCCAAAGTACACAGAAAGACTGAGCAGTCAGGTTAGATTTGAAGGCACAAGCTTACTGCATGGTAGGGGGTTGGATTAGATGGCCCTTGTGGTCTCTTCCAGTTCTATGATTCTCCTACATGTAAAATCAGGAAGAAAATGCCACAATATGCCAACTTTGTGGACAGTGGGCTAAACTTTGAAAGTTGCTCTGGTATGTAAAACAATACTTTTTGCTATCATGACCACCTTTTTAAACAGGCATAGGTCACACATTCTGTGAGCCTAACCCATCCTTCATAAAAATTGCACTTATGTTGCTTCATGCTGTTTTTACAGAAAATTGACCTGAATGTAGGGAAAGCAATCACGAAAACTTCATTTATTACTACCCACTAATCTAGCATCTGCCAAGATATGTCAGGTTTCTGCTGGAACTGAAAATAATGGGAGTTGATCTTTCTTTTTAAAATGGCTGAGCACTCTGGCATTTAAAAATAATAAAGGTATGCATCATAAGCATAATGCGATGTAGTGATGCATCAAGTGATAAAGGTAAGGCAAAAAAAAGGGGGGGTACAATTTTGGGACAGAATTTGTGGTCTTTCATAACAGACAGCCAATGCATTATGTTGATTTGGCTAGATAATACAACAGCAACTAGGATACAGAGTACAAATAGTATGTCATAATAGTAACATATTGACAAAAGATGCTAGTTATGGACTGATTCATACAGTCTTTACTGAGAGGGTAAAGTCATCAAATGAATTGGGGTTTTTTTCCTTGTGATGTTGTGTGCTTTCATGTCATATCTGAGTTATGGTGACCCTAAGATGATCCTATCACAGAATTTTCTTGGAAAAATTTATTCAGAGGGAATTTGTCTTTGTCTACATCTGTGGCTGAGAGAATGTAACTTGCCCAAGATCACTCAGTGGGTTTCTATGGGTCCATTTGCATTCATGCTTTTGTAACGATTAGATCCAGGGAAATTCAATGATGCAATACTACATTTATCCCAATCAAATCTCTCCATGGCAATTTAATCCTGTTGACATTCACATTGCCATCTGTATCAACTTAAAATGGAGCTGCCATTTCAAATGTTCTTGTTTTTTTTTTAAATATGTCAATTAAATGATGTGTATCTATGTAGTACTGTTTGGGGGAATTTTGAGGAAGAGAGATGACTACAAGTTTTTGACCTCATTTCTAAATAAGTATGAGATTATGTATAAATGGGAAAAAAATTGAAGGGCTATTTTGTACAAAAAACGGTGGTACAAATTAAATAATATTCAAAAAGCGAAAGATTTTTTGAAAAAATGTAATAAAGATATAAAGAAAGATGTAGAGAAACAGGAGAATAAATCCTATAGGGAAAGATTGAGATCAGTGAAAAGAATCAAGAAGAAAGCAGAAAGGGAGAGTCATCTAAAACTATGGGAGAAGAAATGGAGAAAGAAGTAGAAACAGAGGGGGAAGAAGGTGAGGGAGGAGAATTTACAGAAGGAGACTTATAAAAGGGAGAACAGAACAAAAATGTCAATGTTAAAAGAATTGAGTATACTTTCATGGAATGTAAAAAGATTGAATGAAAAAAAGAAAAGGAAAGAAATATTTCATAAAATAAACCCATTGAAATTATGAACCAATTGAAATTGAAATGATAAGGAGGAGAAAGAAAAGGAGGAGGTTCTAGTCCATGTGCTTGGGTGAGATCTAATCTAATTTACACTTGAGCCATTGCATTCTGGGAGCCAGTGCTGGGAGGCTACTTAAGGCTACTCAAGGCTAGCAGAAGCTTCATTTCCATTTTGATTTTTTTATCTAGTCAAGGAGGTGTTTAGAGAATAGAAGAGGAGCCGGCCTGAAGCATCAGAGGAAGTGAATCAGAGACTTGCCTTTGGAAGGAGCTTTTAGCCAGGAGCTCTCTACCTAACTATAGGCCCCGTGACTTGAACTCAGTGACAGAGCTTGGGAACAAAGGCCAAGTCTAGCAAGGGAAGCCCACAGTCTTGTTTCAGTGCCTCCTTAAGACTTCTCAGTATGGACACTGAAGGCCCTGCAGCAGTCACCTGCAACACATGTGGGATGTTTGTCTTCTTGCCTACAGAGGTGGCGAACTACACCTGCCACAAGTGCAAGTTGGTAGCCCTCTTGGAAGAGAAAGTACAGCAGCTAGAGGAGCAGATATCTGCACTCCAGCATCATAGAGAGCAGGAGATTCTCCTGAACAGATCAGACCAGAATGTCTTGGGTGGGAAACAGACAGAGGAAGTTGTTGGGGCGGAGGAGGTCACTCCACATACAACAGAGGTAGATGCTTGGAGGAAGGTCACACACAGAAGTAAGGAAACCAGGGAACGTTCTGTGAGCGGCTTGCAGCTACAGAATCGCTTTGAATCTCTCTCTGTTGTCAGAGATGATGAGGAAAAGCAGCAGGGACAGACATCAGGGACAGAGCAGGAGAGCCTGAGAGTATCACGAAAAGGAACAGCCACTGCTAAGCCTCGGAGGAGGCGCGTGGTCGTGGTGGGGGACTCCTTGCTGAGGGGTACAGAAGCAGTGGTTTGTGGGCCTGACAAGATGTCTCGGGAGGTGTGTTGTCTCCCCGGGGCAAAGATCCATCATGTGACGGAGAGGCTGACAAGACTTGTCAAGCCTACTGATCAATAGCCCCTTCTTTTGGTTCATGTGGGAACCAATGATACTGCAAGGCACAGCCTTCAGAATATCAAAAGGGATTATGAGGCTCTGGGAAGGAAGCTGAAAGAGATGGATGCACAGGTTGTCATCTCATCTCTTCTCCCGGTAGAAGGGCATGGTCCAGGAAGGGAGAGGAAAATAGCAGAGGTGAATAACTGGCTCTGTAGATGGTGCTGCCAAGAACAGTTTGGATTCTTGGATCATGGGCTGCGGTTCCATGAGGAGGGACTTCTGGCAAGGGATGGACTGCATCTCACGCCAGTTGGCAAAAACGTTTTTGCCAACAGTCTGAAGAATCTGATCAGGAGGGCTTTAAACTGAGTTATGTGGGGGAGGGAGACATTATACTGGAAGGCAAAAGGGATGGAGAGAATAGTCCAAGTGGCATAGAGGGAACAAGGCAAACAGTGCAAGGACCCAACAGTAGGAGGCAAAAAAATGTGCAAAAGCAGCAAGTAAAGAGGACACATGGTCTTAAATGCCTCTCCACTAATGCACAGAGTATGGGAAATAAGCAGGATTAACTTGAACTCCTAGCACAACAAGGGAAATATGATATAATAGGCATCACTGAAACCTGGTGGGACGAGTCTCATGATTGGAATGTAGAAATAGAGGGATATAACCTTTTTAAGAGAAACAGGCCAAACAGGAAAGGAGGAGGAATAGCATTATATGTCAGGGATATTTACACCAGTGAAGAGATGCAGGAAGTCAATACTGGAAGCCAGGTGGAGAGCATCTGGATAAAAATTAAAGGAGAGGGAAATAACAGGGATATTACTGTGGGAGTCTACTACAGACCCCCGACTCAGGCAGAGGAATTGGATGATGCCTTTCTAGAACAGATAATCACATACTCAGAAAAGAGAGATGTAGTAGTGATGGGTGACTTCAACTATCCTGATATTTGCTGGAAGTCAAACTCAGCCAAATCCTCAAACTCTAGCAAATTCCTCACTTGCCTGGAAGACAATTTCATTGTCCAAAAGGTGGAAGAGGCAACAAGGGGATCAGCCATTTTAGATCTGATCTTAACCAACAGGGAAGACCTAGTTGATGGGGTGCAAGTGGTTGGATCCTTAGGTGGAAGTGGCCATGTTCTCCTGGAGTTTGTAATACAGTGGAAGGGAGAAGCTAGGCATAGTCAGACACGCACTCTAGACTTTAGGAGAGCTAATTTCAATAAACTTAGAGAAATACTGGGAGTGATCCCATGGTCAGGAATACTAAAAGAAAAGGGAGTTCAAGACGGATGGGAGTTTCTCAAAAGGGAGATATTGAAGGCACAATTTCAAACAGTTCCAATGAGGAAGAAAAATGGAAGATGTCTCAAGAAGCCAGGATGGATGACTAAGGAACTATCAAATGAGCTAAGTTTTAAACGGAACATGTATAAGAAATGGAAAAATGGAGAAATCACGAAAGAGGAATTCAAACAAATAGCCAGCACATGTAGGGATAAAGTCAGAAAAGCTAAAGCGCAGAATGAACTCAGGCTTGCTAGAGAGGTTAAGAACAATAAAAAGGGCTTTTTTGGATATGTCCGCAGCAAAAGGAAGAAGAAGGAAACAGTGGAGCCACTGCGTGCAGAAGATGGCAAAATGCTAACAGGGGACAGAGAAAAGGCAGAATTACTCAACACCTTCTTTGCTTCAGTCTTCTCAGAAAAGGCAAAGGGTGCTCAACCTAAGGATAATGGAACAGGAGACAGAATAGAGGAAATTCAGCACAGAATAAGTAAAGAGGTAGTACAGGAATACCTGGTTAACCTAAATGAATATAAATCTCCAGGACCAGATGAACTACATCCTAGAGTATTGAAAGTACTGGCAAATGTAATATCAGAGCCATTGGCAATAATCTTTGAGAACTCTTGGAGAACAGGAGAAGTCCCAGCAGACTGGAGGAGGGCAAACATTGTCCCCATCTTCAAAAAGGGAAAAAAAGAGGATCCCAACAATTATCGTCCAGTTAGTCTGACATCAATTCCAAGAAAGGTTCTAGAGCAGATCATTAAGCAGAGAGTCTGTGAACACTTAGAGGCCAATGCCATAATCACAAAAAGCCAACATGGGTTTCAGAGAAACAAGTCATGCCAAACGAACCTGATCTCTTTTTTTGATAAAATTACCAGCTTGGTAGATGAAGGGAATGCTGTGGATATAGTATACCTCGATTTCAGTAAGGCCTTTGACAAGGTTCCCCATGACATTCTTGCAAACAAGCTTGCAAAATGTGGGCTAGACAAGTTAACTGTTACATGGATTTGTAATTGGTTGACTGGCCGAACTCAAAGGGTGCTCAACAATGGCTCCTTTTCATCCTGGAGAGAAGTGACCAGTGGGGTCCCACAGGGTTCTGTCCTGGGCCCAGTGCTATTCAACATCTTTATTAACGATTTGGATGACAGAATTGGGGGCATACTTATCAAATTTGCAGATGACACTAAACTGGGAGGAGTAGCTAATACCCCAGAGGACAGGATCAAAATTCAAAATGACCTGAATAGACTAGAAAGCTGGGCAAGTGCTAACAAAATGAAATTCAATGCGGAGAAATGTAAGGTTCTGCACTTAGGGCGGAAAAATGAAATGCACAGATATAGGATGGGGGACACCTGGCTGAATGAGACCACATGTGAAAGGGATCTAGGAGTCCAAGTAGACCATAAGCTGAACATGAGTCAACAGTGTGATGTGGCAGCTAAAAAAGCCAATGCAATTTTAGGCTGCATCAATAGAAGTATAGTTTCTAGATCAAGGGAAGTTATAGTGCCACTCTATTCTGCTTTGGTCAGGCCCCACCTGGAATACTGTGTCCAGTTCTGGGCACCACATTTCAAAAAAAATGTGGAGAAACTGGAGCATGTCCAAAGGAGGGCAACTAAGATGGTGAAGGGTCTGGAAACCTTGCCCTATGAAGAACACCTTAGGGAGCTGGGGATGTTTAGCCTGGAGAAGAGAAGGTTAAGAGGTGATATGATAGCCCTGTTTAAATATTTGAAGGGATGTCATATTGAGGAGGGAGCAAGCTTGTTTTCTGCTGCTGCAGAGACTAGAACGCGGAACAATGGATGCAAACTGCAGGAAAAGAGATTCCACCTCAACATTAGGAGGAACTTCCTGACAGTAAGGGCTGTTCGACAGTGGAACACACTCCCTCGGAGTGTGGTGGAGTCTCCTTCCTTAGGGGTCTTTAAGCAGAGGCTGGATGGCCATCTGTCAGGGATGCTTTGACTTGGAGTTCCTGCATGGCAGGGGGTTGGACTGGATGGCCCTTGTGGTCTCTTCCAACTCTATGATTCTATGATTCTATGATTCTATGAAATATGACATTAATATATTACAAGAAACATATGTAAGAAATAAAGACAAAAGGTTGTTAAGAAACTCTAAACCTGGTGTAGAATATGTATCTGCTTTCAAACAGAAAAAAAGAGGTACAGTGGTCCCCCGGGATACGAACCCTCCGGGGAACGAAATCCCCGGGACCTGAAACCACCAGGGCCACAAAAAAGCCCCCGGGATCCGAACAAAACCCTGGGATACGAAGAAGAAAAACTGCGCGGCCCCTTTAAATTTGCCGCGCAGTCCGTCAGAGAACGAAGATTTCCGGGTTACGAAAGGTAATCCGGAATGGATTACCTTCGTAGCCCGGGGGACCACTGTATTGTGATTTACGTTAATAAAAAAATTAGAATCAAGAGATTTGTTTAATGACGCAAATGTATTCTTTTTGTGTGTAGAAATAAAAATATTACGGAAAGAAATGGTCAGCGGTAATCTATGCACCACAAGAAAGGAAAGCAAAATTTTATAAGAAAATCTATACTGTGTTACAAGAATTCATTGGAAAAGATGTTATATGTTGTGAGGACTTCAATGGAGTATTAAACCCGGAATTGGACAGGTTATCAGGTAAAAAAGTGAAGGAGAGACAAGGGAAACTCCCCAAAAGTTTTTTTGATTTGATGGATGGCTTAAATTTGGAAGATATATGGAGACAAAAAAAGGGAATATGAGAGAATTTACTTTCTTTTCTGAAAGACATAGATCATTTGCAAGAATAGACATGTTTTTGGTTTCACAAACTTTATGTATGAAGGTAAAAAAGACAGATATATTAACCCAAATATATTCAGACCATAACCCAATAAGCTTACACTTGAATGTTAATAAAGGTGAATGTAATTGGAAATTGCCAGAATATTTATTGGAAAAAGATAATATTATCATAGAAGCTAAACAGACGGTGAAAAACTATTTCGCAGAAAATATGAATAAAGGAGTGGTCATGGAAATAGTATAAGCGGTATTACAAGGATTTTTTATGCAAAAACATAATGAGATACAAAAGAAAAAAGAGAAAATGAACCACATAACAGATGAAATAAAGAGTATAGCATGCCAATTATTATGATGAAATAAAATGGTCAGTCTTAAAAACCTTTTTTTTTTGGTCTTTTTGTTAAACTGCTTTTCAGACATTCCTATACAAAATATTTTTTCTATTGAAAAGTAAGACTCCAATGCCAGATCAACAGAGGACTTATCTTCACTGGCCAGAATATTACAGGCTTCTCCTGGCGTATTCTGGCTTCAAGTTTCCCCTGAATTCCTCTGTTACTTGTGCAATCTCCACAATGACAATGGTGGCTGCCCACCTACACAATCCCTATTTGTCACCTGGCACTGCTGCCAAAGTCACAATGACGTGTCCAGCCATGCTGTTGATGCTGGACAACTTTGTTTTGGCCTTAGGGTGACTTGCACCTGCAACAGCAGTGCCAGGTGCTTCTCAGGGACCATATGGGAAGGCAGGTGTCTGTCATCACTGGGAGAGAGCTGAAAACTCAGAGTAAAAAGTAAGGTTATTAAATTCATTTTAAGGGGAGGAAACACAGAATCAGGTGTGGGCATCATGGAGACAGTCTGAGCCTGATTTGTGATTTTTACAGAATGCAGCAACCTCAGGAGGAATTCAAAGTAAATATCCCACGTAAACAAGCCTGAAAAAGCCAAGGCTTTCTAGCAAAAGTGGACTTAAGTATTTATCTAATATACAGATAATATACACTATCTACTGGCTTACCATTCATGGATTTAAGTATCTGTAGATGGCAAGCCCTGTTGTTCTCAATGGCAGTGCATGCATGCAGCCACACTAGCGGCTTTGTGCACATTGCACTGCCATAAGGGACAATGGGACTTGAGGTCCCACATTTTTTGTATACACTGGTGTTGGGGTCTAGAACAAATCCCTTGCAGATATGAAGGACCAACTGTAGATAATATTCCCCTTCTCCCAGTAGCTAAATCTGATACACTAGAGATTGGTGAACTGATTCTTACCAGAAAGCTTCAGATAATTAAGGCTAAAACAGGATTGGGCAACACTGGGAACCAACATTGCCCCAAAGACCCATGAAAGGACCCATCAGCTCAATGAGTCCAGCTTTGATATCAATCCCAAATTTTCACTTTCAAAAGATGCAAGGGTACACACTTGCGATCACACAGACTGATTAAGCAAATGAATAATGTTTCCTGGAGACCTCCAGAAGATGAAGTCTTCATTTCCCTCTTAAATGTAATTCATGGAGGATCTCTGGAATTTGCAAAAATTAGTGGGGACCACAAGTAGCCCACAGACTATATTTTGTCCATCTCTGGACTATAGTGTATGGCTTGCCTAAGATCATTCAGTGAGTTTCATGACTGAGAAACAGTACAGACTCGTGCATTGGTGCTTTCCCATGCAATCAAGTGATGCTCAAATAATTTCAGAAGAAAATCAGCCTGTGCTTTATACATTATAGCAAAACCTTTGATTGTGTAGATTATATCACAACAGGTAATGTCGAATCATAGATCTATATGTAGTGTCAATGGGCCTCAACTGAATATATCTCTCAGAAAGCAGGGGGGTCCAAAGAATATCCTGACCATTGGACCTAGTGACATTATGAACTACATATTTTCACAGAGATTGTTTTGCTGGAATGGGAGCTTGCAGCTTTGAAAGAAGAAAATAATTGAAAACCAAAAAATGTGTATGAGCTTTGCTTTTCCTTATTATCATTGTTACAATTTTTAATGAATTTGTAGAAAAAATGGGGGAATTTAAAAAAAAATATTATTGACATACACAGCACCATATAATTTCCACGGTTCAGAGGAATCACTTTCATTTTTATTTATTTATCTAATTTTAATCTTCAAAGTGCTGGCTCCTAGGGAATTTTGAGCATTCAGTTTCCAGTAGAGAGATAATTGGCTGAGTTGGCATCTACTGGATAAAATGACATTATAAGATGTCACTGCAATTTGTATGAGCAACATTATTGTAGGAATTTTCCTGTTCATTCTGTTGAATCCAGACTTAGTCATACTTAAAGAAGTCCTATTTAAATGAAATACTGGCCCAATCTAGACAGGCACTAAGAGGTGCCTGGGTGGTGCCATTAGGGTTTGTGAGCAGGCAGCGTTCGCACGCTCACAAATCCTAGCGCGTAATGGTGCCAGAGACATTATGTAACACTGTTTAGACAGCATACGTAATGGCACCACCGCAACTGTACAGCTTCCGCACTGAGCTGCACAGTTGCGGCGGCGCAAAGGCACCAAATGGCACCTTTTCCACTAGTCGTGCCACAACTACAAGGCAAAAAAGGAGCACGGTTCTCCCGCTCCTTTTTTGTGCTGTAACTGTGCTGCAGCATATTCCTCAAAAAGGGGTGGTGCCAGACTGCCCCTTTTGGGCGGTCTGGAAAGCCCCTCTGTAACTGTCTTAGGAGCTATACAGAGTCTGTAGCTACCCCTCTACTGGCTGCATCAGGGCTGCAGCAACCTCATGCTGCAGTCCCGATCCAGCCACTGGAGAGCAGAAAAAGGAGCCCCAAAAAGTGGCTCCTTTTTGTGTCCTCCAAAGGGCACCATAGCCACAGCAGCACAGCTTTATGATGCCCCTTTGGTGCTACATCATGTGGATGCAGCACTGGAGGGGTGTCATGATAGCATGCACTGTGTAGACTGGCGCATACCAAAATGGTGCCTTGGGTCCGAGGTTAGGTCATCCAGTGTGCAGATGCTGTGCCCTGACTCTGCCCACAGGCTGACACAAATGCCAGTCTGTATCGGGCCTCAGTCATCATTAACCAACACCTCAATGGTCTACTCAGAGAATGACTTGAAAATATCCAATAAAAATCCAACTTGTTTGAGGGTCATTCCTTCCGTTTTCAGGGGAAAAAAATACATTTATTAAGTTTTAAAATCTGTTGAGACTTCACTTTGGCTCAGTGAAATCTAGTTTCCATGAAATGGGATAGGTTTAAGGGTATAGTTTAAGAGGAATATAAATCAAAGTATTTGTTATAGGTCAGTGCGAGAATGACTTTATATTTGTCTGGAAAGTGCAGCAAGAGAGGAATGGCCAAGCTGAATAATGACAGAACAGAGACCCAAGCTTCCTAAAGGAAAAATAACTCTGTGGTAATTTAAAAAAAAATTGCTAAGAAAGGTAGTGAAAAAAATAAGATTGTAATGTCAAAGCTGTGTATATCTAAAAATAACATGTGGGTGTTAAAGGACACTGCTCCATTATTAATTTGCTTACCATGTGCAATTGCTATTCTAGTTTGCTGTTAATTGCTGTTAAGTTGACTTTGACTTATGGCAACCCTATGACTGAGAAACCTTCAGGTCACCCTAGCATCAGCAACCTTGCTCAGGTGATGCCAATTCAGGGCTGTGCATTCCTTGATTTAATCTATTCATCTCTAATGCAGTCTTCCTCTTTTAATACTGCGTTCTACCTTACCAAGCACTACTGTCTCTTCTAGGCCTCATTCCCACTTTGATTTAAACCTCGGAGAGTGGTGGAGTCGCCTTCCTTGGAGGTTTTTAAGCAGAGGCTGGATGGCCATCTGTTGGGTATGCTTTGATTGGGAGTTCCTGCATGGCAGGGGGTTGGACTGGATGGCTCTTGTGGTCTCTTCCAACTCTATGATTCTATGATTCTATGTGATTCCAAATGATCCAGTTTAAACCACCATTGTTCCTACTTAATTCAAATCGCTGAAGAGATTTGGAAAGGGGCGCCATGGTTTTTACCCATTTAACCCGTCAAAAAGACACTGGTAAAATGGGGTGTTTTGGGGCTGAATCGATTTCTTTGGAAATAAATCGATTCAGCCCAAGTGAGAACCAGGCAGATTTGAATCCACCCTGGTTCCCACTGACAGCGGCTTCCCCAGCCTCCCAGCCATCCTCCATGCCTGCTCTGTTCTCCTGGCTTGCCTCTCTCCTTCCATCCCGGCATGCTTCAGTCCTCCCGGCCAGCCTCTCTACTTCCGCCCTGGGTCCTCTTTTGCCCCCGGAATGGTCAGGAGGATGGAGGAAGACATGGCAGGGAAGCCGCGGCTGTTGCTTCCTGCACTGATAGTTGAAACCGGTGCAAACATAGTGGGAATGAACCACTGTGTTTCCTGAACTGGCTTCAGGAATCGGCTCAGGAATTGAATCAAGGGCTAAGTGGGAATTAGGTCCTAGCGAATCATACCTTCTAGGTTTGATTTGCTCTGGGACCCACTTGTTTGTATTTTTAGCCATCCATGATATTACCTGGAGATGTTATTTTTGTTTTCTTAATGTCCAGTTGTAAACTTGCCTTTGCACTCTCCTCCTTGAGTAATCTTCAGTAATCATTCCAAGACATTGCTGTCTTCTGCTAGTAGTATGATTTCATCTGCATGTTGAAGTTCCTTTGTCTAATTGCCACACTGCCTTCTCAATCCTGCTTTAAGTATGATACATTCAACATAGAGTGGCTTTTGGTATCCACTGAGATTTGTTTCCAGGACCACTTGTGGATATGAAAATCCATGAGTCTCAAGTCCCATTAAATACAATGGTGTAGTAATATGGTGTCCCTTATATAAAATGGCAAAATCAAGGTTTACTTTTTGGAATTCATATATTTTTGAATGTTTTCAAGTCATGAATGGTTGAATCTGTGGATAAAGAATCTGAGAATACAGGGGCCAACTGTACAAGTTAAACAGACAGGGTGATAAAATGCACACTTGGAAACCATTCTCTATATTCTGCCTGACACTAGCCTCTTGTCCTGAGTACAAGTTACACATTAAGACAATCAAATGTTGTGGCACACTCATTTCTTTAAGAGTGATCCATAGTTTTTCATAATCTACACAATCCTATACACCCCTGGGATTTGCAGTCTAGAGTATTTAGAATTCTTAGCCAGAGAGTTTTAGTGCATCACCAAGCTTCAAGTCCCAGGATACTATGGGAATCATACTGCTGTATTTGTGTCATGTGAAAGGATCCTTGGAGAGGGTGATCTTATATCTTAGGTCTTCTGTTTGAGGCTGAGGAATGGTGTGCAGCTGGTGGTCTTCTGATGTCAGAGATGGTAAAAATGAATTTGCCACAAGGAGAGGGAAGAGCTAAAGGAACTCTCTGGAGTATCTGCTATAACGACACATTGGGGGAAAGGCTTCCTGATGACCCTTTTGTGTCCCTCTACCATAAAGGAGGAAATTAATTTCACCTCATGGGAGCATGAGTCTTGATCTGGCAAGTGCGCATGGACAGACCACAGGAACAGTCTGTTCCTTTGCCCAGGCTTCCTTCTTTCCTTCCATCATATGATTGTTCTGCCCATAAATAGATTTTGGCTTTCAAGGTAGGACAGGACTGAACAAAGCAACTAACAAAAAGCTGTACAATCAAAACACAAAATGAACACAGTCAAGCCAAACAAAGATGTATGAAATAGCAGAAAGTAAAGCAGGAGTTACAAAATGCAAAACAAAACAAAAAACAAAGCAAGGAAGCAAAAGCAGAAGGCTAAGAAGAGACGCTCTCAGAATCTGAGAGCCTCCAAAGTCCTTGGGAAAAAGCACAGTTTTAGCCTTCCATCAAAAAGCCAGCAAGGAGGCAGCAGAGCAAAAATAAATTTCTACAGAAGTCTATGATGTCACCGTTCATCTTAACTGGCAGCTTTGGGAAATGGAATTCTGACAGTTTCTTGCAGAATGTGCCCAGGTGGCTATCAATGTTGAACTTCAAATGATTTGGAAGAGCTGACAGCTGCCTCCATTAGGACTAATGCATCAGTCACACAATTAGAAGAGAAAACTTGCAGTTCTTTTATTTAAACCATACAACCCAAACCATCCTTTGAAACAGAAGTAATTTCAGCAACACTTTTGTGCACTTTCACTTCATAAAATGGAACGTAATGGTGATGAACCAACGTGCAAATGTTTAACAGAGGAGATGGTTTCCATGTTAATACCTTAATACATGGATGAGTTGAAGACAATTTGCTAATCCTCACAGTGTTACTTCTAATGACAAACATTACTACTAATGAACTGTTAAGAAAAATGCAAAAGGCAATGAAGGAGATTCCACAGGAAGAAAGATCATTATAGCAGAAAGAAGCATATGTATAAAATGGATTTTAATATATGAAGTGTTCTAAAACAGCTAGAAATATTCTCCAGGTACACAGTTTATATATATATATGTGTGTGTGTGTGTGTAAACTATGCACCTGGAGAATATTTCTAGTGATTTGAGACACTTCATATATCAAAATCCCTGCTTTATACAGGGATTGTTTTTGTGGCTTCCTAATATTTTAACCCTGAACAGTTCCATAGCACCTGCTTGAAATATCAGCAAGGTCTAACAATAACACTGTTAGACTTTATAGGCTATTGTGCACACCAAAGGAACCCAGCGGCTTGCTTGGTTCTTTCCTTCTTTCTTTCTTTCTTTCTTTCTTTCTTCCTTTTTCTTTTTATTAACCTGTTCCAATGGCACACAATACACAACAAAATGCTTACTGTTTGTCTGTAAAAATGGCATGTAGCCATTAGGCTCCCGTGTGTGCATTGTTCACATGTTTAAAATGTACAATCCCCCTCCCTCCCAACTATTCAGTAAAAGGCAACAGCAGAGGCTCAAAAAGAGCCAGGGAGGCATGAGTTCCTCAATACCTGCATTAGGGACAAAGGAGCAACATTAACCAATATTTTTGCCCACTCGGCCAGAACAGCTTGATTTGCACCAGTCATGTTTTCAAATGATCAAAAGAACCTCAGCCATCCCCTTAATGGCAATTTCACCCCAATAATACCAAATATTTTCACCCCAATAACACTGAATTTAACAGACTTAAATTCAGTTAGAATTAAAATTGTTATAAATAGGCACACCATCATGACCAGGATAGAAGTAAAGAAATCAAACTGTCTCTTACGAGACTGATCTGATTGGTGAGACTGCCAATTCAAATCTCAGCTCAGTCATGAACTTATTAGGTGGTCTGACGCAAGCCGATATCTCTCTTATTAGGGAGAACAATCATACCAGCTTACTTTCCTATTGTAAGGATTACTGTAATAACATGTTCTGAATAGTGAAAATAAGACTGCACTGATGTTAAGTGTTATTATATGACTATAGTTTGCGTAAAAATGAATCCAAATGCAGTCATGATTACATACTTAATTGCTAAACTTAGCAAATATTTATCTCAGCACATAGATTGACAAAGCTAGTTAAATTTAAAAAACTACACATTTTACAGCCTGTTTTTCAAGCAAGAGCCACTCCCAGCTTTATCATTTCAACTTGTCATTTAGTATCTTTGCCCCAGACGAATGATGATGATGATGATGGAAAGTTTAAGGATAATGTTGCAGCCAGCAAACCTATTTAAAAGATAGATTAGATCATGACAGACAATTTGTCCACCTAGCGCAGACTGGGCAACTGTGGAAGAGTATTATTATTATTATTATTAACCTTTATTTGTATAGCGCTGTAAATTTACACTGTGCTGGGGACATATTAGCCCCTTGGGAGACCTTAAAAGTCTGCACTTTCCACTATACCTGCTCCTCGAAATACTACTACTACTACTACTATTATTAACAATAATAATAATTTCCTTGCCATCAAATGTCCTCTAATGCCTTCGAGGAGGAATGTTTTGGTGCCTGACTGAGACCCTAGAGTGTATTTTGGGGCATTTTGGGACAAAAAAATTAAAATATTTTGCAAAATTTTATTTTAACCCACCTTAATGGCCCTGGAGGGTTGCATGCAGCCTGTGGGCTTTACTTAGTCCAGTTCTGATATGGCCTATAGTGCCCTGACTATGAAAGGCAGCTGGGAAGACTTGACACATGTGGGAGGACAAGAAGTATATGCTGCAGGTGGGGAGTGCTTTTCTTTTTGGGTTAGAACACTTTGGGTCTGCATTCTGTTCTAAGACAGTGCTTTTTAAGCAATCTGGTGCAGGGAACCAGTTTTATGTGCTAGTGACAAGAATCATATTTGTTCCCTTTGACAATAATTATTTTTTCTCTTCTGGAAACTCTCCAATGACTAGCACCTGATAGCTTGTGGACCAGCATTAATCACCACTTTGAGAAATATAGTCATGACATATTGATATCCCCTTTGCTTTAATATTATAATGTGTTGAATTGTGTTTTAACCTTAGAATCTTTTTGTAGTTTTATTTGTGTCTATTTCAAATCCTGTCATGAACTGAATTGGGTACCATTTTCATAGAAAGACAGGGTTTAAATAAAAACAATAAGTAGTAAATAGTTTATTTGTCCACTCATGCGAAAGGAGAAGCAAAGCAGCCAAAAGGCTCCTTCATAGCTCAGCTTATGAAGGTATGTCACCTGGACATAGCAAATTAATGAAAAGTGAAATATGAATTGCTTCTCTTGATGACTTAGGCCCTGTACAGATCGGCACTGTACAGATCAGCACTCCACTTGTGGGCAGAGTTGGGGTGCAGCATCCTCATGCTGGACACCCTAACCCCAGCCCCAGAGTGCCATTTTGGCATGCTCTGGTCCGCACGGCGCGTGCCATCATGATGCACCTCCGGTGCTGCAGCCACATGATGCAGCACCAAAAAGATGTCATAAAGCCATGCTGCTGCGGCTATGATACCCTCAGGAGAGATTTTTGCAGTTCCATTTTGCACTTTCCAGAGGCTGGATCAGGGCTGTAGTGTGAGGTGGCCACAGCCTCAATCTAGACAGTAAAGGGCAGTCTGTATAGCCCCTTAGGCTACATCTACACTGCAGAATTAATGCACAGTTTTAACTGCCATAGCTCCTTCTTATGGAATCCTAGGATCTCTAGTTTTGTGAAATATGTAACCTTCTCTGTCAGAAAGCTCTGGTGCCACAATAAATGACAAATCCCAGATTCCATAGGATGGAGCCTTGACAGTTAAAGCTGTGTCAAATTGTATTAATTCTGTAGTATGGCAGCAGCCTGAGATTATATACACTGCTATGAAACCCTTATTGTTTCAGCTGATATGCCCGTAAAATATATATAAGATCATATGTTGATGTGGTCCTTTAAAAAAAAAGTATAGATGAGCCCATTCCCACGATTTCATCTCTCTCCTTCAGTCTACATCCAATATTGCTAATCAATACATGTTGCAGCCATTTCATCAAATTTTCATTAAAAAAATCTATTCAAAATGAACACGTTGCTTTTTTTTTTTTTAAATCACAATCTTTTTCCTGTATTAAAAAAAAGCTAAGCCAAAAATGGTTAACACACAAATAATTACTATAAAGTAATTTGGCAGATGTGCTATAAATTCAGACAGAAAACATGTGGCTTACATGCTTTCTTGCTTGGTAAACCAACTCTAACTCCTCTCATTTTCCATGGCATTATCTACCTTCCCAGTGTCAAAGTCCATTTCAATGGAAGAGATGGGAGCACTATATAATCTCCTCAAATCCTGCTTTTGCTTTTCAGTGATACTGGCTTCAGGATACATTCATTAAAGGTGTCTGCAACAGTCAGTACTTGACAGAATCAAACGCTTATCCTCCAGCCTCTTCTTATATTGGGCTGGCCTGGAGATACACTTCAACAAAAAGTATAAATCAGCCAAGCATGCTTTGATCTTGATGCCAAATCCACTGTCGTGCCTACATATCTTTTCCAGTTAGGCTAGAAAAGAAATGGCTCCAATACTAATTAAGGATTATTGGAAGCAGAAGCATTTCCCACAACTATTGTTCTAAAGCCAATATTTTTAAATTGTTTGTTCCACAGTGGAGATTATCATACCAGGTTTTACTGCGGAAATAAACAGTATGAAATCCGTTGTTGTGATTTTTTTTTTTAAAAAAATTGCATGACGCAGTGCTTGTACTGTAGTCAAGCTGTAGTTCTCCTGTTTGCCCAGTGGATCTTTTCATTCATAGGAGGAACCCATGAATTAGTGCTAAATCTCTGCCTTTCCAGTAATAGTTGCTGGTGCGATCATTCAGCACATTGCAGTTGCAATGTAACAGTGAGCACAGGGTCCTGGTGGGTGTGGATTTCTCTCCCTTTCCTTGTCCTTCCTGACCTAGGTGAAATCACTCATTGTGCCCAGATGCAACAAAAGATGGTTTATAGCAGGAACTCTGCAAATTTTTTAAACTTTTTTTTTAAAACAAACAAACAAACTTGTGTGATTGTGCAAGCCTGTTCAATCAATATTTTTCAATTTCTCATCCTTTGTTGTTCATGTGGGCACAATTCCAGAAGGTTAAAAATCTTACTGCACCTGTGGATCATACAGGGAGTGGAAGGTGGGGTGGAGCTAAAGTGTAAGTGTGGGATAATGTGAAATGCTGATTTTGTAAAATTGTGAATAAAGTGCAGTATTATGCAATGCTACATTGGAATACTTCCGTGATCCTTTATATCGCATGAACAGACTACAAATGCATACAGTACTGACAATGATGGTGCTATAAATTATTGTTTTGTGGGGGCATGGGTGCATAGGTTCCTCTTACATGAAGAGGAATCTTCATGGTATCAGACAAAGTTTATTTTGCTTGATTTGATCAGCAGCCATCAGATTCTCTCCTCCAGGCAGGATTGGAAGCAATAATTTCTCAGAGTTTAGAGAAGTTTCCTTTTGTATTACAATTCCCAAAATACATGCCTCTTGGCCATATCTGCTGGGGAATTCTGGAAGCTGGTGGTATGATTCATAGAATCATAGAGTTGGAAGAGACCACAAGGAACAATTTCATTTGGAGACCCAGAGTTCTAGTGTTACAGGAAAGGAAAATAAATATATAAATATTTCTCCATTCCGCATATCAAATTCATAATTTTGTTTAAAAAAACAAAAAAAAACAAACCCACAAATATTTTTAAAAAGAAGACTTTCCTCAAATTAAACAATGTTGGTTGCCCTTATCTATCCCTTTTTGAACACTTTAGCTGCATCTGCACTGCAGCAATAATCCAGTTTGACACCACTGTAACTGCCATCTATGGAATTATGGGATTTGTACACAGTACGGAATTCTAGGATGTATACACTCTTGTGTCACAAGAGCTCTCTGGCAGGGAATGTCTCACAAAACTACTGTTCACACAATTCCACAGTATTGACCCATGGAAGTTAATGTGGTGCCAAATTGGATTATTTCTGCAATGCAGATATAGCCTAGGATTATCTTTTTTGAGATGGAAAGATGGGACGTGCTTACATGTACAGTATAGATGATATTCTCACTCCTTGTTTACTGTATGCCTACAAGTCATTTCCAATGTAAGATGATCCTAAAATGAACCTATCACAGGTAATAGGTAATCCATCAGGGCTTGCCTGAGGCAAGAGGACTCTCCCTCCATACCAACTGCCATCCTCTGCCTAGGGAGGGAGAGAAGAGGCAGGCCCAGCTCCATCAGGGCTTGCCTGAGGAAAGAGAACCCTTGTTTATCCACTTTTGTAAACCGCTTTGATCTTTTTTGGAAAGGCGGTATATAAATAAAATAAATAAATAATAAATAAATAAATTTTCTTGGCAAGAATTGTTCAGAGCAGGGTTTGCCTTAGCCATCCTGTAAGGCTAATAGAATGCGATTTGCCCAAGCTCTCTCAGTGGGTTTCCATGGTTGAGCAGGGATTCAAACCCTCATCTCCAGAATCACAGCCCAACACTCAGTCCACTTCACCATGCTGGTTCTTATTCTAACTCTACCAGAGTAAAAATGTAGTAAGAATAATCTATTCATTCATTACAGGCTTGATATCCACTGATTTAGTGATCCACAGCTTGTGAATTTTTTTTAAATAAAAGCCCAAAAGCAAACCTTGATTTTGCCATTTTACATAAGGAACACCATTTGACTACACCATTGCATATAATGAGACTTGAACATCCATGGATTTTGGTATCCACGAGGGATCTTGGAACCAAACTGCAGCAGATACCAAGGGCCCACTTTACATGGGCACATCCATAAGGCACTAAATCCATGATGGGAAAGCTTAGTAACCCTACCCAATGCAGCTAAAGTTGAGAGATTGTGGACATTGTAGTTTAATGACATTTGAAAAGCTAAATTCTCCCCAACTACAGTACACATAAAACCATACCCTAAGAAGCCAACAAATCACTATGGATGCATTTGCCCATAGAGCTTCTTCTAATTAACCATTCCCTTCCTAATTTATCCAACCTGTTCCTTCTGACTGGTTACTAAGTTGACACCTGTTTATGGGAAGCTTCCAACCAGGACATGAATGCAAAAGCACCCCATGCTAATATTTCAAACAATTAATATATCAAATCATAATGTCTCTGATCTTGTACAAGACTCCTCCTTAAGTCCAAAAGCCAAGGAATGGGAGTAGCCCAGGTGGAGGTAGGGCAAACAAACACTCTCTCAGCCAAGTCTTCTTCACTGGCAGATGTTGGGGAGGAGGGAAAAGGCCCATTCCTTCTCCTTAAGTCCAGGAGCCAAGACATGGGACTGGGAATAGCCCAGGTGGAGGTAGGGCAAACAAACACTCTCTCAGCCAAGTCTTCTTCACTGACAGATGTTTAATTCCTCCTAAGCATATGAACACTTGTTTCTGTCCATCCATTCACCATCCTTACTTTTCTCTTGATTATATTCATTTCTCTTTTCTACTATGGATGCTATTTTTTCTTCCATATCTTGTTGCCATAAAAGGTGAATGATTTTAATTCAGATTTTCCCTTTTTGCCCTAAAACTATAAGCAATTGCTAAATGCTACTATTTTTTCCTCTGCAATGCATCAAAAGCTTACAACTTTATACGTCTCTCTTTTTTTCTGCTTTTCATCATGCTTTATTGTGCCTACTGACATATTTCCCATTAGCCTTCAAAATATGCATGTTACATCTGTGTAATCTATTGAAGAAGGCTCTACCCAACTCTAATTCTCTCCTACTGGCTGATCAGACAGAGCTGTCTATTAAAATCTCATTATTAGCTTCATTTTCAATGCTATTCAAAATATAAGCATCACATTCTCCCTTCCAAAACCTTGGAACATAATCCTGATCCTCTTTATTTGGCTATTTTGATTAAATTCAAAATTGCTTTAGCTTAGGAATGCTCCCAATAACATTTTCCCATTCCTATGGCTTTTAAATAATTAAGTCAAAGGTTTTCAGGAGGTTGCTGGCCGATTAGAAAGGAAGCAGAAGTCTTTGCAGCCCAGGATACAAAGTTTTGATGAGCTTGCTGACAGATGATTAACAGACAAAGGAAGTCATTATGACAGAAAGAACAAATGATCCTTGAACTCACATCATGAACAACATACAATCACTCCTTATATTCCAGAATCTGGTCCATTCAGTTGAGAAATTAAAGGCAGTCAGATGAGAAATGGCTCCATGGTACCTTTTGGCTGTGTGCATATGTGTCCTATATTGATACAGCTACATTTCTTGATTTTTTTTCTTCAAGCCAATGCATTTAAGAAGTGGATATTCATATTTTGTAGCTGATGGTTCTCCTCACCCCAACCTTCATTTTGATTTTGCCATCAAACAAGTTTCATCTTACTTACTGATCAAAACTCAGCCAAAAAGAAGAAAGATGAAATTTTTAGCAGAATCCCACTCCATAAATATACTCTGATTCTTTTTCACAGCAGCAACTGTGTTCTCTGCTCTCTTTATAGTCTTGGATTCTACTGAGCTAAATGATGCATCTCTTAATTGTTTTTAATGGTTTAGAACTGGAATTATGGGCTGCATTCCAAAACAACACTGTGAAGTGTGTTAGAGTAAACATGAAAGCAGGGAACAGACTAATTAAATGATTGTATGTACAGTGCTGTGTAAATTTACAGCACTATATAAATAAAGTTTAATAATGCACTGCCTCCTCCTCAGTCTCCCATTCCCTGATCCATTTGTTGCAGTCTCATCATAGCACACCACCACTTTCTTTGTTTACTGTGAGCTCTGAAGTGGCAAACTACTATGATAGGGCCTTCCAAATGTAGACTGCAAATCAAATTTTTATTCAGGCTTGATATACCTGTAGTGTTCTTTTATTGCAGGCATGTAAGTGGAAGGAGAGGAGGAGAAAGAGGAGGAGTGGAACTGAATGCACCTAATTTTTAGCCTGACATTCTTGGAGGAAGAGCAAAGATGACAGCTTTGCAACTAAGCAATAGAAATGATGTTCACTCGACACAGGGACTGTATCCTGGCTGTCCTGCATAGTATCCCTGCCCTGATTTGACCCCATTATTGACACATACACCTGTTTTAAGGCCAACTGAAATCAGTTTTGGAAAGCCACACAGGATCCCTATTATGTAGCTACATCCCTGCAAGGGTGTGTTTCTACTATGTATGCATGTTCACTATATTAGTTTATATCTTGTCACATAACCAACTGCAGACCCTGTGATTTTTGTTTATTTTTAGATTCCTGCAATGCATGCATATATTTGCATATCCACTTAACCAAATAGCCTTTGTTTTCCCTTTGTTCTGACTGCCCACCAGTAGAGAAGGAGGAGATGAAAAGGTGATCTCCAAATGTGTGCATACGAACACAAAATTCCTCCCTGCAAAGGCAACACTTTTTTAGATGCCAATAAAAACAAGGGAGCAATTCATCTGTCATAGCAATGATCAGGTCACCTAGGTGGCCACTGGACCTAAGTGAACATCCACGAACCTGCCCCCGCCCTCCCTCATCCCTCTACTCCCAATTCCACTGCAATCCTAATTTGAGGGTCAATACACATTGAACCATTTTTAAAATGATGGTTCTTCCCCAAAACAGTGGAGTAAACTGGAGGTTTTTTTAAAAAAAATACTTTAAGCCATTATGCATAAAAAAGTATTTTCACACTGGAAGGAGAGGAAAGTTGTGTGATCAAGATAAGAATGCATTTTTAGCCTGTGTACATTCATTCTTACAAAAGACCACTGGCTATGATTGGTGAAGAAAACTAGGAGTTGGAAAGCAACTCTTGGAAAAGCAACCTTTCCAAGCTCTACTTGGCAAAGATTTCAGCCTCAATCACATAGCCCTAATCTCTTGTCCAGTATACCACACCACCCACTCTTCCATTCAATGATGCCTGCTAAACACAAGATGAAGACCGATTAGAGTATTTCCAAACAGGTTCCTCACACATGCTGTGAGCCAGGCTTCACAACTTGCATGACAGATATCCATTGTGTCACATTGGACGCTGGGCCATCTGTTTTGCTGCCGCCCACTTTCAGGCAGGCTGTCCATCTTTTCCATTTTAAAGTATGATCATAAATCATTCGTCCAGTGTTCAGAAAAGTTACCTTGAGGGAATGCAAATACCAGAATCCCACAAGTAGCATGGCCAGTGGCAACACTGGCTGCAGGAATTCTGGAAATTGTAATCTGAAAAAGTACCTTTTAAAAGCTCTATATGTATCTGTGTATACATTTCATAAATGCTGTTAATTCCAGCTCAGAAATTACACTCAGGCTTAAGCATGTCATTCATAACTGCCTTTTTGCTGCAAACCTTCCAGGACTATTTAATTCTTCCCTCCTTGCCTCTCAATCTCAAATACAGAGATGAACAGCTACTGTTTCACTGAATATGATGGCAATGCTGACAAACCCATTCCAGATCCACAAATATTACACCTGCCTTCACCCATAATGCTTGAAAGATATAAAGCTGACCACTAAAGTGACAAGGATGAAATGTACTATGTGTATGGTGTCAAGACAAGTGCAGCCTCTTTTTTGGTGAGCTTTGAACCTTGTACAGGTTTTAAAAAAATAAAATTTTAAGTTGTGGGGTTTAGAAAACCACAGATATTTCTGGGGGGGGGGGGAACAGGAGTAATCCCACTACTTTGATTTAATATTCTGTTGCATCTGGTTAGATCTAATTAACTCTCAGGATTCATCTTGAAGCAGCTGCTTCCATCACAGTAGGTCTGATGTGACAGCATTCAAGATGACAAGACACCCCCTTTGAAATGATGAGATGCTTTTAGTCCAAACTCTGGGAGCAGCAAATGGTCTTTAATGATCTGTGAAAAAGGATCTGCATGCTCTTAAAAGTAAATGTTAACTTTACAAAAACTAAAAAAGCTTAATTTCTCTGACCAGGAAGCTAGGGAGATCTTGGTACCATCCATTAACCCTCAACCATCTATTAATTGGCCTCGCCTAATTAGTACCTTGATTGACATCTGACATCTTTGGGTTTTGTCTATATGCCAGCCATTTAGACAGCCTTAAAAAGAAAGGAAGGAAAGAAGAAATTCATCATGGAGCTGAACAAATTAGAATTGCTTGCATCTATCCTGAATGTTTGCACATCCTTTTGCAAAGCTCACTTTTTCCAGAAGCCTAGATTTTACATTCAAGAACTGTTCAAGGACAAGGCTACCGCAAGCAATTACTAAAAGTAAGCAACCTGAGAGGGAGGAAAAATTATACCACCCTGCCACAATGCTCTCCGAAACTGTTGTTTATAATGTCAATGAAAGGCTACCTTATTAATACTGTTCTCAAAAATCCTCGCTTGCAATCGTTTTATAAATGTAATAGACAGCAGGGTGAGAAAATTGAATGTCTGCTATCTTGCCCACTTAATGCAGCAATTCACTGACCAGTCAGATTATCATGGATGTGACAAGACTGAGTTCTAGTTTCCCTTTGGCCTCCACAAAATGGGAGTCCCTACTGGCAATGCCAGTCTGTTCCCTTCAGGTTACTAGGGGCGACTGCTAATGTATTCTACTGTATGAGTGGAGAATTTTGATGACAATTGTTAAAGGGAATGTCAAGAAATAAGGCACCTGTTTTAACACAGGCTGCTTTTTCCTGCTATTGCACTAAAGATTTTAATTAGAGGTGAAACCTACTTTTTCTGTGTGTGCTTCCACTAATTTTGCTTCTGTAAACCTTAAGTAAAATACCAGGTCTGTAAATCACATAAATTTAGTTTGGAAAGAGGGACATACCTAAAATGTCTGTTTAAAAAGATGCAACCTTTCATGGGGGAAAATTGCTACTAGACTAATTAGTTATATTTCTATCTACTCCCCCTCTCCCCAAAAAATAAACACAAGGCAGTCTCTATGGCTCTCCTGCTACCCACTTTATCTTTCAGCAATCCTGTTGAGATGAGCCAGGCTAACAGAGATGTTAGGCTGGGAGTGTGAATGGCAAAGTAGCTCACTGAGTTTTAAAGTTTAGTGATTATCTGAACCCAATCTCTCAATCCCAGGTAAATCTTGTAACGAATACATCACATTTGCTCTAAAATAAAGGCATTTTGAGTGTATGGTTTCCAGTGAGTTTATCCAGTCTGGATAAGTACAGTGTATACTAGGAGAAAGTAAGGGCAAATGTAAAGATAATCTTGCCCATTTTTGTGTCTGATTTGGAAATCCAAAAAAATTAAGGCTATGATAAAGTTATCAAGAACTCAATGAAATATTCTATACTTAGGGTTTGGAATTTAATATACTAAATGTTTGACCATCCAATAGATAAACATTTGCATATGTAGATTTTTTTTAATTTTAAAAAGCATTCATAAGAAGTAAGGGGCTGGAGAATTCTCATGACTGTAGATCTAACCTTTCCTTAACTTGGATCAAAGTTCTTCTTACTTTCTTTGTGACCACAAGCAAGCAAGTCAAGGAACAACAGATCTGAAAATCCTGCCTATCTTGGGCAATGCTCCCCCAAGAATGAAACCAGCTTTAAATGTTGGCTGTCCTCCCGAGTACAAAGTTGAAGTGCAAGCCAAGGCTTACAGCCTGCACATTGTTGGCTTCCATGTCAGTGGACAGCTTAACCTACTCTGGCTTTCAGTTTTTAAACTCTGAAGGAACTATCCACAGTGCTGAAAACTATCCCCCAAATAGGTCCAGCACCTTGAATGGCTCTTTTTTTTGTATGTTTTTAATTGTATTATTCTTTTAAATTGTAAGCAGCTTTGAGTCAGTGCTTCAGAATCCCCTGAGCAGAGTTCAGTCTGTTCCAGCTTCAGAATGGACTGAAGAGCAACACACAGACCCAGCCAACCAACCAGCCTTTGCTTTGACTCCTGTCATAAAGCCACTCCACTATCCCTCAGCTGTTCAACCTGTCTGTTCCCCAGAGCAGAGCAGCCACATGAGAGGAGCCAAGGCAAAGTTCGACCAACTGGGCCTGTACAATCTGCTTTAGCCACAAACTGATGGGAAGAAGTTGGAGAAAAGTCTTCTCTCCCACTCTAGGTTTAACAAATAGTGTAATTGTTAATATTGTGTCCAGGTTGTCGTCTTCTTCTTCTTCTTCCTATTATTTTTATTATTATGGCTCTTGAGTTATGTCTTGGGGACAACAAAATATATTTTAAAGGGGCCCCTGGTAAAGAAAAGGTTAAAGAATAACTAGCACAGAACACAGCAATGGTAAATCACTCTTGAATGCTTTTTACCATGGAAACCTTATGATAAGAAAGTCCAAAACAATGTTAGCCATGATATCTCTGTTGTAATGCAAAAGCCTCTCCCTGTCCTCCATCCATTTCACAATTATAGATCAATGCAACTTCCTGAAATTGCACTCTCCTTGGGGCATGGCTTTGGAATACCCATGATAAGTATTTGCCTTTTGAAATTTGCCACTAACCCACTGCATAGGAGCCAGCATGGTTTGAACATTGATCTGAAACTCTGGACACCAAAGTTCAAATCCCTGTTCAGCCATGGAAACTCACTGACTTTAAGTGAGTCACACTCTCTCAGCCTCAGAGGGAACCAAAGGCACCCCCCATCCCTGAATAAATCTTGCCAAGATAACCCTATGATGGGTTTGCCTTAGGGTCACCATAAATCAGAAATGACTTGAAGGCACACAACACACATCCCGCTGCCTGAATGCCAACAGAACCACATACATATTTCCATGTTATGACATTAGCTGGAATATGCTAATCTGTTTCCAAGCGCATGTGAAGATGTTGTTCTTTAAAACTGGAGCTTCTTATTTATCTATGTCTTTATGTACACTATTATTACATCAATTTCAAGGGCAAAAACTATCCAAAGGAGCATGTATCATAAAATCCAATGTCATCATAAAGAATAAATAATACTAATAAAATCCACAAACTCCCACAATAATGACAAATATCCCAGACAATCTGATACATGATTGCAGCTGAAAACCAAGGCTAGACCAACATAGCACAGTCAAATTCAGATAGTATTAGAGTCTTAACAGCCCTCGGATGGCAGCCAGAGGCACAGGGCCATCACTGATAAGTAGTCCTTATAAGTAGTCAGAAAGCAGGAAAGCAAGGAGAGTGCATGTTACTGATCTTAAATGCAGATCATCTGAGGGAGTAAAGGACTTCTTTTAGCAGGGTGCACCTGTGCTGTAGAAATAATGCAGTTTGGCTCCACTTTAAGTTCTGTAGCTCCATTCTATGGAATCCTGGGATTTATAATTTTACAAAGTGTGGATCCATTTCTGCCAAAGAGTGCTACAAAACTACAAATTGCAGAATTCTGGTGTCAAACTGCATTATTTCTACAGTGCAGATGCACCCTTGGTTGCAAACTATTTAGGGCTTTAAAGGTTATTTATACTGTATTGGACTTGAATACATATCAGTACACTGTACAGCTGGTGGATAAAAGTGTCATCCAAATGGGTCCTAGAACAGATCAAGTCAGAAATCTCTCTAGAAGCCAAGATGACTTAACTGAGGCTGTTATACTTTGGTCACATCATGAGAAGGCATGACTCATTGGGAAAAAAATAATGCTAAGAAAGGTGGAGGGAAGTAGAAAGACCAGAAGGCCACATGCTAGATGGATGGACTTGATTAAAGAGTCACGGGTATGAATTTACAGGAACTAAGCAGAGCATTGGAGGACAGGGAGTCTTGCAGATGTCTCATAAACAGAGTTGCCACACATCAAGATTGACTGAAGGATGGTTCACAAGAACAAAAATTGAATGCTTGTCCCTGCCCTTCATAAAACCTGGGCAGCTTCATTCTGCACCAGCTGAAATTTCCAAGATATCCCATGCCAAGTGCTGTTTCAGAGTACTCCCCAAACCTCAGGAGCAGCCTTACACAAATTAATTTAAGGGATTTAGGCATGAGTGAGGAGGTCTTAAAAAGACTCCATGTACCTTTGGATCCATGCATTTCATGGGTGGGGACAACTCTCCATGATTGTGTGGCCCTAGCCAGCTTTCTCCGCTGTGAAGGATGGTGCTAATTTCCTTCCACCAAATCTGAAGCAGCAGAGTTTCATGTCTCTGCACAATTGTACCTATGTTGCCACAGCAAACTGCTCAGTGAAACATTTCTGTCTACCCTCTAATTTGCAGAGTGATCAAACATACCTTTGGTGAATCGTTGCCTTCATTAGCATTTTGATTGTATTTGGTTTTAGAGCCCCTGCCCCCGCAAAAAAAAAAACCTGAACAATAACATTTTGATTATGCAAGTGCTGTGAATAATGGAACTGCAGAAGCACCCCAGGCACTCAGAGGTCCTAGGAAATCACTCCTGCTGAGCACTACAAATACAAATGCTGTGACATCTTGTGAGTTTGTTACCATTTTCTTTTTATTCACTAAAAGAATTCTTTGGAGATGAAATACTCTCCTGCCCTGACAGGCAAACACAGAGCTTGGGGGAAAAAAGTCCTTTGTGGACGACTACTACGAGAACCTCCAGCCACTATCACCACTGATGAATTCTGGGAGCTGACATCCCTAGAAGGTTTTTTTTTTCCTAGTCAAGCATGTTAGCAATCAGGACATCAGGACTGGCAAGTCTCTCTTCTGTTCCCCCAGCAGTGCTCAGTGTCTTTGGTTACATGATTTCCTTTTATTTAAAAGCATCTAAGGAAAAAATGTATGGTTTTTAGTCATAGTTTTTTCTCACTGTGGCGTTTCTTCGCTAATGAAGATTCAGGAAGGACTCATCCCGCACTTTCTACAAGCACGTTGATGACTAAAAAGGCCGATCTGAGATAAACAAGTCCGGTTACAGAAAGCACAGCAGAAAGTCTCCTTGGCTGATGTTTCCAAGTTGTGGTTCTTTCTGCATTGTCGTTTCTCTTTGAGACTTGTTCGGCATGAGTTCTCGAAAGAGGCTGCAGCATTGTGGATAGTGCATCTCCATGCCTCCCGATGTGAGGTCAGGGCAGACCATTGTTGGTGATCAATTTGGCCGAGCTTGAGATGTTGTTTCAGGGAGTCCTTGTACCTCTCTTTGGAGTGCCCCTCTTATGCTGATCCATGGCAAGTTCACTGTAGAGTACTATTTTTGGGAGGTGGTGGTCCTCCATCCTAGAAACGTGCCCTGCCCAGCGCAGCTGCGTTTTCAGTAGCATGGCCTCAAGGCTGGTGATCTCTGATTGCTCAAGGACAGCAATATTTGTCACATAGTCAGTCCAGTGTATATTTAGGATTGTGCGTAGACAGTTGCTCAGTTTAAGCTACTGTATCGACATCAACTTAAATACAACAAATCCAACATGAAAGCCATACTTGATAGAAACATACAATTGGTTTGTCTGACTACTTATTTTTGGTTGTGAGTTCTGATGGCTAGGTATGGAAGCTTTGTGAAAAGTAAATGACAGTAGCATCACTTCACCACCACCATCAACATCACAATTATAATTAATTTAGCACCAGCAATGTACAACAGCTGGACCCAACGACTGTCCAATAAATTAGTGATGATGCAATTGTGCCATGATACCAGAACTAAGGACCAAGCTACACCTGTGAGAGACCATGAATGGCTCTCCCAGAGTATGTTTTTAAAAAAGGCTTTATAGGAGTAGCACAATAAGAGACAGTTTGCTCCAATTGAGGCAGGGGGGGAGGGGCTGGCGGAGAAGGTGCTTACAGTTTCAGTCCATGCAATTTTCCCTTATCATAATTTGCCTCCCACCTTCAAAGTGTCCAAAGGCCTTCCAGAGGAAGAATTACAATCCAAAATTCATTGCCCCTGTTGGCTACAAGTAAAAGTTGCAAGACTTTGACTAAGGGATTTGTGTAAGACATCTGAAAGGAATGATTGAATCTGACCTGGCTGGAAACACTGCATACTTCAGACAGTACGTTGGAGAGATCCTTTTCAGTGCTTCTCAGCATAAAACTATTTCTGCAGATTTTAAAAGTGCATACTCCCTTTGTACCTTCCACGTATACTAGATTACCTGTCACGTCATTCCCAGAAGCTCTGTTGGCTGGGATGGTGGTGTTTTTAGCCAGTCCAACATGTCTGGATTGTGCTGATTTGGGAGAGTCTGTGCTATTAGAAAGAAAAGTATCCTTGACTGCACTCTGTTGCACAAATTTCAACCTATAGGGAACTGTATACTTTAAGGAGCATTTTTAATATGATCTACTGCTTCTGATCTATAACGCATGTAACATCTTGTCCTGACTTCATTTTGCTGCATGGGTATACGAGGCACCAGGTAACCTAAAAATTCACACACACTTACAAACACTTCGTTTTCAGTAGTGGAGGATGGAACAAACACTCATACTGTTTGTAAGAGATCTTGGGAGATCATATAATAGATCTCCCATATGGGGAACAGAGGAAGCTACCTCATACCAGGTTAAAAAAATTGTCCATACAGCCCAATGTTTTCTATTGAAGACGTGCCATTGTATGGACTTGATTTATTTTTATGGTAAGAAAAATCATCTGCCCTAACACAGCTTTAGCCTCTCAGCCAGGCATATTATTGCTCTCAGATGCCATACATTTAATACTCAGGTTTGTGATGCAAGATTTCCATCATAACCTTTCTCTAGCATTTTCTCCCCTAACAGATGGTAACTCTTCTTTAGAAGCTTTAGAACTGTTTCAGTAAGGGCTTAAGGTAGGAAGAGGGCTTTGTAACAAGTTCAGCCTCTTCCTTATTTGTTTTTCTTTTAATTTTCCAATTGATTAACTCCTATTAGCCTTTACTTATCTCAAAATCCAGTAATTTTACTGCTTGCTGTGCTTTTATTCTAGCCAAGAATTTTCTACATTGATTCAGCAGCAACTGCATGTATCCATTCCCAATCCATGCACCTGAGATGGAAAAACACTTGCACTGTATTTCATTTATAGTGTATTGAGAGGTCTTCTCAGCTGGATGTTATCTTTTTGAATGGAACTCATGGAACATCTGTGAGTAAATGATATCAGGATAAATTACCAGTCACCAAAAAGTTGGCTTTTTAAATACTTTGGAGACAAATTCCAGACTTCATTTTGGCATTAATCCCCCACAGCCCAGACAGCCATGTGTTATGGCAGGAGGCAGATGTGATTGACTGGGAAGGACATGGAGATTGCCTGACCCCAAATCATAGGGCAGCAATGGAAGCAGCTCATCCATCTCTTAGGGTGAGCTACCTAACTTGATTAGTATGAGGATAAAGTGGGGAGCAGGAGGGTCATGTATGCCACCCTGTGCTAACTGGAGGGATATAAATGTGGGATATAAATATAACAAATAATTAGTAATAAATAAGCATTCACAGAATCTCCATATATTATAACTGCTATGAAAATCACTGACGCATCCTAAGTCAAGCACGCAATGTACTGTACAGTATGGTCATCATATACATGTGTTTGCAGCATGTCTTACACACAGACACACACACCTGTATATACTTTGCTGGATAATCCAATTGTGCCAGATTTCTCAAATGTCTGTAGCCTCAAATGTCTGATGTCACATCCTATATTTTTGCTGCATGAAACCACATTATAAAGACATTGCTTACTGCAGAAATTGTGACATTGGTGAATGTTCACCAGGTGAATGTTCATGAGTGTGTAAAGATGTGTGTGTGTGTGTGAAAGAGAAAAAGGAAAGAGTATTTTATTACTCAGTCACCATGCATCTGATTTTCCAGTTATTTTACTTCAGTACAAACCTTCCTCTACAAGAAATGTGACCTATACTCAAAAATTTTGGTGCTATATTCGTCCACTCTGATGATAGTTTGACGGGTAAAATGGAAAGACCCCAGACAGAGAGCTTTGAAAAGGATTTCACACTGTAACAGTAATGGGGCTTTTATTGATATGTGCTCAGAGCTCCTCAGGGGATCAGCATTTGCTGATGAAGTAGTCTGAATAATCTACACTTTGAAAACTAAGCATGTATTAATGCCCTCCTAATTGCTAACCCCATTAGAATGTTTCAAGATCCAGGAAATAATCCATTCCTTTTCTCAGTATTAAGATTACACATAGGTCCACTATGACACTGGCAGCATTTATGTATAGTATTTCAACTGTGGTTCATTTCACAGGATAACTGCCTTATTCTGCTTTCCACCAGTTGTTTCTTCTCTATACCTGAAGAACCAGCCTGCAACTTATGGCAGTTGATTCTGTATCAAAGTTACCATGAAAAGGATGCTGTTTGACTCATGAGCACTGAAACCTAAGACTCAAACTACTATTCCAAAGTACTTTGACTGGGCATGATCTAAGTGAACAGAGGAAATGGAAGTGATTAGTGAGGATTTAAAGTTTGTTCTGATAATAATCACCTCATAATTACTTTACAGCACTGTAAGTCTCATTTTATAGCATTTTATGGTACAAGAATGTGATTGGTTTATCCTCAGTGTCTCTATGCAAATACTAAACAACATGGAAAATATTAAGAATTTCTGAGGAGTCTACACAGAAATGTTACTAGAGAAAGGTTAAGTCCCACAATCGCATCTTCTGAAACTGTGACAGAATGGAAGATGTTATATAACAGCTATCAGGATAGAACAGATCATGTCTCAGCCTCTATGCACTATCCCAGATCATGAGCATCGTGCTGTCCTTCCACCATCCATTTATTAATGGGTGACTTCATGTTAGAAATAGTTTGCATTTAGGCTTACTCTTTCAAATGTCTGTATCAACACGTGGATGTCTAATTGGCAGGGGAAATGGAAGGGTTTGACTTACCCTTCCCCTAAAAACAGCTTACTAAATGTCATAGGGGGATGTTGAAGAGCATTGAAAATTTGTAATACTGTATAAAGGATTGCATCATAATCCGTTGTACATAAAACACAGGTCCAGATAAAATATAAGACTGATTATTATTTTATTAACACATTAACATTTTGATAGAGAAAGTGGGTAGGCATCACTGTAAAAACTGCAGAGGAAATGTACATCTATGGTTTATGACAGAGGGACCAAGATTTTAAATAGTTCCTTCTCTTTCCACATATAGAATCATAGAATCATAGAATCATAGAGTTGGAAGAGACCACAAGGGCCATCCAGTCCAACCCCCTGCCATGCAGGAACTCCAAGTCAAAGCATCCCTGACAGATGGCCATCCAGCCTCTGCTTAAAGACCCCTAAGGAAGGAGACTCCACTACACTCCGAGGGAGTGTGTTCCACTGTCGAACAGCCCTTACTGTCAGGAGGTTCCTCCTAATGTTGAGGTGGAATCTCTTTTCCTGCAGTTTGCATCCATTGTTCCGCGTTCTAGTCTCTGCAGCAGCAGAAAACAAGCTTGCTCCCTCCTCAATATGACATCCCTTCAAATATTTAAACAGGGCTATCATATCACCTCTTAACCTTCTCTTCTCCAGGCTAAACATCCCTAGTTCCCTAAGGCATTCTTCATAGGGCAAGGTTTCCAGACCCTTCACCATCTTAGTTGCCCTCCTTTGGACATGCTCCAGTTTCTCCACATCTTTTTTGAAATGTGGTGCCCAGAACTGGACACAGTATTCCAGGTGGGGCCTGACCAAAGCAGAATAGAGTGGCACTATAACTTCCCTTGATCTAGAAACTATACTTCTATTGATGCAGCCTAAAATTGCATTGGCTTTTTTAGCTACCGCATCACATTGTTGACTCATGTTCAGCTTATGGTCTACTTGGACTCCTAGATCCCTTTCACATGTGGTCTCATTCAGCCAGGTGTCCCCCATCCTATATCTGTGCATTTCATTTTTCCGCCCTAAGTGCAGAACCTTACATTTCTCCGCATTGAATTTCATTTTGTTAGCACTGGCCCAGCTGTCTAGTCTATTCAGGTCATTTTGAATTTTGATCCTGTCCTCTGTGGTATTAGCTACTCCTCCCAGTTTAGTGTCATCTGCAAATTTGATAAGTATGCCCCCAATTCTGTCATCCAAATCGTTAATAAAGATGTTGAATAGCACTGGGCCCAGGACAGAACCCTGTGGGACCCCACTGGTCACTTCTCTCCAGGATGAAAAGGAGCCATTGTTGAGCACCCTTTGAGTTCGGCCAGTCAACCAATTACAAATCCATGTAACTGTTAACTTGTCTATCCCACATTTTGCGAGCTTCTTTGCAAGAATGTCATGGGGAACCTTGTCAAAGGCCTTACTGAAATCGAGGTATACTATATCCACAGCATTCCCTTCATCTACCAAGCTGGTAATTTTATCAAAAAAAGAGATCAGGTTCGTTTGGCATGACTTGTTTCTCTGAAACCCATGTTGGCTTTTTGTGATTATGGCATTGGCCTCTAAGTGTTCACAAACTCTCTGCTTAATGATCTGCTCTAGAACCTTTCCTGGAATTGATGTCAGACTAACTGGACGATAATTGTTGGGATCCTCTTTTTTTCCCTTTTTGAAGATGGGGACAACGTTTGCCCTCCTCCAGTCTGCTGGGACTTCTCCTGTTCTCCAAGAGTTCTCAAAGATTATTGCCAATGGCTCTGATATTACATTTGCCAGTACTTTCAATACTCTAGGATGTAGTTCATCTGGTCCTGGAGATTTATATTCATTTAGGTTAACCAGGTATTCCTGTACTACCTCTTTACTTATTCTGTGCTGAATTTCCTCTATTCTGTCTCCTGTTCCATTATCCTTAGGTTGAGCACCCTTTGCCTTTTCTGAGAAGACTGAAGCAAAGAAGGTGTTGAGTAATTCTGCCTTTTCTCTGTCCCCTGTTAGCATTTTGCCATCTTCTGCACGCAGTGGCCCCACTGTTTCCTTCTTCTTCCTTTTGCTGCGGACATATCCAAAAAAGCCCTTTTTATTGTTCTTAACCTCTCTAGCAAGCCTGAGTTCATTCTGCGCTTTAGCTTTTCTGACTTTATCCCTACAAGTGCTGGCTATTTGTTTGAATTCCTCTTTCGTGATTTCTCCATTTTTCCATTTCTTATACATGTTCCGTTTAAAACTTAGCTCAGTTGAAAGTTCATTAGTCATCCATCCTGGCTTCTTGAGACATCTTCCATTTTTCTTCCTCATTGGAACTGTTTGAAATTGTGCCTTCAATATCTCCCTTTTGAGAAACTCCCATCCGTCTTGAACTCCCTTTTCTTTTAGTATTCCTGACCATGGGATCACTCCCAGTATTTCTCTAAGTTTATTGAAATTAGCTCTCCTAAAGTCTAGAGTGTGTGTCTGACTATGCCTAGCTTCTCCCTTCCACTGTATTACAAACTCCAGGAGAACATGGTCACTTCCACCTAAGGATCCAACCACTTGCACCCCATCAACTAGGTCTTCCCTGTTGGTTAAGATCAGATCTAAAATGGCTGATCCCCTTGTTGCCTCTTCCACCTTTTGGACAATGAAATTGTCTTCCAGGCAAGTGAGGAATTTGCTAGACTTTGAGGATTTGGCTGAGTTTGACTTCCAGCAAATATCAGGATAGTTGAACTCACCCATCACTACTACATCTCTCTTTTCTGAGTATGTAATTATCTGTTCTAGAAAGGCATCATCCAATTCCTCTGCCTGAGTCGGGGGTCTGTAGTAGACTCCCACAGTAACATCCCTGTTATTTCCCTCTCCTTTAATTTTTATCCAGATGCTCTCCACCTGGCTTCCAGTATTGACTTCCTGGATCTCTTCACTGGTGTAAATATCCCTGACATATAACGCTATTCCTCCTCCTTTCCTGTTTGGCCTGTTTCTCTTAAAAAGGTTATACCCCTCTATTTCTACATTCCAATCATGAGACTCATCCCACCAGGTTTACCTTACCTACACAGCTAGCAACTTGCTCTAGGGGGACACAGCATTTGTTTTTCATTAAATCACAACAAAGTAAGTGAGATTACATCTACTGCAGTTGAAAGTGTTATGCTATATGCTGAATCTAAGTTTAATTCAGCCATAGGATCTTCTTGTATCCATGCAGTCCCTAGACAATGCACTACTATTGAACAACGTTTGCTGATTTAGTTTGGCTGCAATGCCTTATGTATCAGTTGCTGGCTACCATTCATAGGACATACAATTCCTTACGATTCTAACACAGGGGCTAACTAGCTGTTATGATGACAAAAGCTAGGCATCCAAAATTATGTTAGATGAGATGATTTTCATCTAACATAATGCATAGCTATGGTTCAGTTTGTATAATGTTTCAGAAAGAGCAAATTAGGTATGTTTACATGAAACTACAAATCAAATGAATATATTTCCTTAGTATCTCTAAACCATGTGGAAAAACACTTCAAGCTTTTCCTCAGGTCTGGTAGAGGATGCTGTCCCATCAAAAGAAAAGATTCCACAGCCAGCAGTGTTTATCTTTTTTTTTATGTGGCATGGGAAGGAGCACCATCTTGTTCCCTAACCAAAATGTTTTGGGCCAGCCCCTGTGTTGAAGTTGGTGATAGCAAGAATGTTGAAATATTTTGAACTGCCAAATGGGAATCCAGTCATGCCTTCCTTTGGTTGAGAGAAGAAATTTGCACTGGTTTTCAAAGACATAATAAATAATCTTCTTTTCTTACACAAAATGTCTGGAATAACTCAAGCACTTTGCTATGCCTATTTTATCTGCTCTGGCCAATCTCAAAGAAAATCTAAACATCTAGCATTTTTAAGCATCTGACTAGAAGAACACATCATTATTATTTCTGGTCTGTGAGAGCTGTAAACCCAAAATGGAAGTATGATAACAGTGAACTGAAAATATATCTGACAGCTCAAATGTACAAAAGAAAGTATACTACAGAAGCTAAATAAATGCTTAGGAACAACTATAGTTGGCAAAAGAGGTGTTTGGCATCACAGATCTTCACTTTCCAATATTATATGACAGCTGGAACACTGAAGCACTTCAAGACAATACAGTACAATTCCTCTTTTTATAGTTGCTGCTGCTCATCTAATACCCCAGCATTTCACGTTTTAATACCATTTTATTATAATTTAGAGTGGAAACAACATATATAAACACAAATACAATCAAATCAAGACTAATAATGAATGACTGTGTGTCAAATATGCTAGGTGCACCACAGGTGTATCTAGTGGGGATGGGGGAGGTAAGTATTACATGCCCTTCTGTGTGCATTACTGGCATTTACAATACAATACAGGAACAAACCTGTATTTTTACAGTATTACTGGGTGTCCCATTTCAACTCTTACTATTGCTGTACTGACTCTGAACAGCCTACCATTAGAGTGTTTTGATTGTGAGTTCCTGCATGGGAGGAGGTTGGACTTGAAGGCCCTTGGGGACCCTTCCAGTTCTATGATTCTATGACTGTAAGATCTGCATGAGTGTAGGTATTCCCACAAGATCTGAAATCTTGCAGGAGCCCTGAGATCTTGCAAGAGGATCTCCTCTTGTAAGATTTAAGGTGGCCTTATAAGTCCTGTATTGTTCTGCAAAGAATAAAAAGAGCAACCCACCTCCCCCCAAAACTGGCACTCTTAAGCTTTTAAGCACTACATGTGGCCTAGATCTAGAGTAAGCAAAAGATGAAGGTAGATCTCCCTTCTTCTTCAGATCTTCAGTGGCATATAGGAAAGTGTAGTTTACTGTGGAAATGCTGACAAATATTTCTTTAATTCCTTTAGTGACCTTTCATTAGCATGGCAGTCAATTTCAATGCCTTGTTGCAAGCCTGCATAATCAGTGGCAACTTCTGCTCTGAATACCCTAAGTGAAAAATTGGAGAATCTCTTTCCAGAAGGAGCTTCAGAATCCTGACAAAAGATTACAAAGACCAGATGCTGAAAAGAAAATAATGAACAATTCTAACACTCTTCTCATTTAAACAAACTTCTTATGCACAGGGAATCATAGAATCATAGAGTTGGAAGAGACCACAAGGGCCATCCAGTCCAACCCCCTGCCATGCAGGAACTCCCAATCAAAGCATCCCCGACAGATGGCCATCCAGCCTCTGCTTTAAAGACCTCCAAGGACGGAGTAAGGGAGCGTGTTCCACTGTCAAACAGCCCTTACTGTCAGGAAGTTTCTCCTAATGTTGAGCTGGAATCTCTTTCCCTGCAGTTTGCATCCATTGTTCCGTGTTCTAGTCTCTGGAGCAGCAGAAAACAAGCTTGCTCCCTCCTCAATATGACATTCCTTCAAGTATTTAAACAGAGCTATCATATCACCTGTTAACCTTCTCTTCTCCAGGCTAAACATCCCCAGCTCCCTAAGGCATGGCTTCCAGACCCTTCACCATCTTGGTTGCTCTCCTTTGGACAAGCTCCAGTTTCTCCACATCCTTTTTGAATTGTGGTGCCCAGAACTGAAGACAGTATTCTAGGTGAGGCCTGACCAAATCACTATTACTTCCCTGGATTTAGACACAATACTTCTATTGATGCAGCCTAAAATTGAATTGGCCTTTTTAGCTGCCGCATCACACTGTTGACTCATGTTCAACTTATGGTCTACTTGGACTCCTAGATCTTTTTCACACTTAATTTCATTCAGCCAGATGTCCCCCATCCTATATCTATGCATTTCATTTTTCCTCCCTAAGTGCAGAACCTTACATTTCTCCATGCTGAATTTCATTTTGTTAGCTTTGGCCCAGCTTTCTAGTCTATTCAGGTCATATTGAATTTTGATCCTGTCCTCTGGGGTATTAGTTGCTCCTAATTGTTATCCAAGTCATTGATAAAAATATTGAATAGAACTGGGCCAAGGACAGAACCCTGTGGCACCCCAGTGGTCACTTCCCTCCAGGATGAAAATGAACCGGTCAACCAATTACAAATCCAGCTAACAATTGCCTTGTCTAGCTCACATTTTACAAGCATGTTTGCAAGAATGTCATGGGGAACTTTGTCAAAAGCCTTACTGAAATCAAGATATACTATATCTACAGCATTCTTTTCATCTACCAAGCTGGTAATTTTATTTTTAAAAAGTGATCAGGCTTGTCTGGCATGACTTGTTTCTCTGTTTCTGGAAGAATCCAGCTTTCACATTATATAACATTTAAAAATGTTTCTGATTTGATAAGGCAAATCAAGATAGACAGTTTATGATACTGTTGTTTAAATAAGATTAGAGGTTTTATTATTTTAGATTAGAGGGAATTTC
Organism: Urosaurus nigricauda; assembly: GCA_034509955.1. Classification (NCBI taxonomy): domain Eukaryota; kingdom Metazoa; phylum Chordata; class Lepidosauria; order Squamata; family Phrynosomatidae; genus Urosaurus; species Urosaurus nigricauda. The sequence goes on along the minus strand of JAOEGL010000001.1, from coordinate 348,046,814 downwards.
TTCCAGCGTGAAATTTGGATGTTAAATGTCTATCAGTCTGGATGCAAAATGGAGACACACAGAGAAATAAAGTTCATAATTTGCATACTCATGAAACTCCCAACTTTTTGCAAAATCATATTAGTTTGTACACTTTTTAGAGAAATGAAAACCTAAGCAAAAATTTAAATAAACCAAGATGTAACTCTGAACTTGTAAAATCTATGAAATGTTAGATATTTTAAAAAGTCAAAAAAATGTAAGAGAAGGAGAAAAATCACCCTCTTGTGTCTTTACATGTTATATTATCCTAGAGGTGAAACCTGAGGTTTGACGAGAGGCACATTGCAAGGTTACCGTGAGGTTATCTGCCTTTAGTCTCCTCCTCACTCCTCCTCCCCAGCTCTAGTATGGTTTCACAGCCAATCTCAGATTCTTAATATTCCTGTTTCCTGAAAAAGTTCCTTTTTCAGACACTTCCCCAGTCCCAGTCAGCACATGCTTCCTTTACAAGCTTCTCCCTTACAAACTCTTAATATACAAGGCTCCTGATCTACAAGTTCTGCTTTCAGGACTTGCACTGCATCATTTTGTTGAAGTCCCATACCTGTCTTATCAGATTTATGAAAGTTATTCATTCCTTGGCACAGCCACTGCTTATGGGCCCTTGAAAAAGTTTGCCTGGAGACATAACTGTACAAGGCATCAATGAAGAAGGTAGTATTTTATACAGCTTCTGCTTCTTGAAAGCTCTTTGCCTGCAGCTTTCTTTGTGCCACTGCTCAGTGAAGAAGAACTTACTAATTCTGATTCTCCTTTTACAATTTCTAACCTTCAGAAGGCAGATTGGAATACAGTCAGCAGCATCCAACTCACAGCACAGTTTGCCAGACTGTTGACAGTTCCCAACAGGATTAAGCCTAAGTTTCTGGCCTAGCTGGAAAAAAAATCTGTGCACTTAAAGGATGCATAGCAACTGGATATTTTTAATTTACTATGATGTTGTGCTAAACAGGGTGTGCGTGTACTTTCTCCTATGCTTCAGTTCACAATTAGGGACATCCACATACAGTATTGTATCCTGGAAAGAGATCTTGTAGCACCTTTTAGACTAACTGAAAATAAGTCGTTGGTAGCATGAACTTTCAATGACTTCAGCCTCCTTTCTCAGTATTTCATCCTGCTATTTCATCCTACTATTCTTAGTATTTCATCCTACTGTTCTTACTTGACAAAAGCAGGTGTCATTTGCTGGCAATCTGCTGTAAGCATAAGGATTTCAGGGCCTTCAGTTTTCTCTGGTATCTATGGGGCTTTCCAGACTGCCAGGAGCGGGCGACATGAAGTTGCCTTGTCCCAAATGCTTAGCAGCTACTCTGCAGGTCCCAGGGGTGTATTTAAAAGGTATAGGGCAGCTATACTGAGGGGGTCTGGGGACGACTTATCTGAAGTCTTGCCTCTTGCTCAGCTACTACATTGGAAGCTGTCAGGACATTAGAAACACAGGCGGAGCAGCTGCATGGGCGGCAATGAACAGGGCTTTTGGCCGCACTGAACCTTTAATTTTTTTTTTTGTTTGTTTGTTTGTTACTGGCTGCAAACTGCGCAGTTGCACCAGTACACCATAAAGACAATTGTTTTGCTGGCTGCAAACTGCGCATTTGCGCAGGTACATCACACATGAACTGTGCAGTTATGAAGATCTGTCAAATTACCGTTTTAGTTTCACTTCCCTTTTTTAACTGTGCAGTTGCACCAGTGCACCATGAATGAACCCCTTTTTTATGAATAAACTTCTTTATCTTATGAGTGAGTTGACATTTTATGCGAAGTTGCATAACAGTTACAGCATCCTAGAGTCCCTACTGCTCATGTCTAGGGTTCGGATTAGGGCTTGAGCTAGGGTTTGGGAGCTATAAAAAACTGCACAGTTGCACCACAGCATTTAGATGCAGCTGCATAGTTACACCCTTTTTAAAAAGAAGTGGGGAAAAGCAGCTCCTTTTTAAAGCTGCTTTTCCCCACTAAAACACCAAAGAAGTGCGTTCATGCCAAACTTTCACTGCAGGTCATCTAAAAGCACTTTCATGCAGGCATGAACACACCCCTTTTTGCTGTCTAGATCAGGCCTATAAGTATTAAGTATAAGTATATAGATGGCAAAAAGGGTGCATGAATGTGCCTTTAGATGACCTGCAGTGAAAGTTTGGCATGAAAGTTTCCTAGCCTGAAAATAACTCTCAAACTGATTTTTTCCTTTGTTTTCCTGCCCTTTATCCCCACATGGACATGAAGGGGAGCAGCCTCTGCCTGCACTGATATCCAAGCAACATCTGAGACAGAATGTAGGCCTGTCACTCTAACATCATCACTTTTCTTCTCCTGCATGATTTTTAACATCTTTGCCTAATGAAGAAGCCAGTGAGGATTTGAAAGCTTGCCTGAGATATTTGTGTATTTTCTTTGGAACAATAAATGTATCATAATTTTGTGGATTTAGTTGTGTTTTTCATATTTATTGTAATTGAGAAGTATACTGGAGAATCAGTGGTGTGTTATGTTTACAGCAGAAGTGGGAAACATGCAGATGTTGTTGGACCTTAGCTCCCTATAATGCTAGCCAACATATCCAATGGTGAGGAATGCAGAGAGTTGTAGTCCAATGATATCTGGAAGGTCATATAATTCCCACCCTTGGGCTGCAGTGCTGGACTAGGAGAGAAGTAACTTGAAAGCTTCCTTTAGCTGTAAAATTCACTGGACCTCCTTGGCCAATCACTAGCAGTTGCTGATATTCTACACTGGCTACTTAGTTACATCTGTATAACTGAGGCCCTCAACAGACCACTAAAAAACACTGGTGTGAGGGCAGAGTATGGGCATTGTGACCACTTGGCAGACTGTAACTGCTGTAGGAATCTGCATGGTGTTTGGAGAGCCTATTGTTCTCCATACTGGCCCAGGAGCCTGTTGCTCTCCATGTTGCTGGAAAGTAAGTTTTCTCTCCTTGCTAGGGAGTTGTAGTACTGCTGGCATGCAAGAAGTTATGCTGCTATCGGATTTATTTTTGCATTGTATATATTTGTATCTAGCCACATTGCTGTATTTTTGCTTTGCCTTACACTCTGCTGAGTGAAGCTCTATTTTTGTTGACTCCGTGACTCTGCTGTGATATTTTGCAATACACCCCAATAGACTCTTTTATGTTATGTTATCCTATGTTTCTGCTCTAAGTCAGTGTATTAAAGCTAGGATTATCACACTACGACTTATTGTGAGTGAATTGTCCCTGGATCATTGGGGAAGCACATGCATATGAACGCCTGCCACACTTCCCCGGTGTCATGAAATCATCAGTGTCCCTGTAGTGACATGGAATCATTCAGGGAGAGTGAATTTCCTATCAATGCTAATTTTCCGTTGATAAGAAATTCACTCTCCCTGAATGATTCCATGATGCTAGAGGGACGCTGACAATTCTTTGGCACTGGGGAAGCTAAGAAGGCATTCATACATGCGTGCTTCCCCAATGATCCAGGAACAATTCACTCACGGTAAGTCCTAGTGTGATAATCCTCATAATCTCATACCGACAGTCTTTTTTCTGCAGTGACAAACGCTTTGAAAACTGACACTTCAGCACTTATTTTTTCCCACAGAATCTCTGCAGCCTGCAACTTAGGAATCAGTCTTCCTGTAAAGATAGATTTGGGGACTTTCAATTTCTTCCCCCATTTTCCAATTTTCTGTACCAGCTAGCCTGATCAAGAGCCCTGAAGAACCTAGATGCCCATCCTATTCAAGACATTTTAGAGGTCATTACACAACCCTGAATTTGGTTTCTGCTCATGCAACACAAAACTACTTTCGGGAACCACGTTGAAGTGTGTACAAACAAAATGTGAGGAAATGACTCAAGAAATCAATACCACCACAAATTATTGCATTTTAGGTAACACATTTTTGTGTCCTTATGCTCAGGAGAGATTATGTTTAGAGGCAGTCTGTCAGAACACCACATAGCAGTTTTGTCCCACTTGTTGTTTACCCTAATACACGCACCAAACAACAGAAGTTCCTTTAGCATTTGACAGGATTTTTACACTTAGCTTTTATGATATATAGATGCAGTACACTTGGCCAAGATTGGATTGGATCCAGGCATAAGTCACTCATCTATCAACCAATGAACCCTGCTCTCTGTCCACAAACTGGGAACCACTGGAGTGCCAAAAATGGAATGTGGTATGGGCTAAACATGTGGATCCCTCGTCACCTGGGTGTGAAGCTGGGTATCCTGTCCCTAAGCTGAGTCTGACTCATGTCACTTTCACTCCAAAGTCCTATTAGGGAACCCCTGCCAGTTATGACAAGGTCACAGCACTACTCTCTCACCAAAACTGAGTCCAATCTCATGCCAAATGAGCTGCTGAACAGTGGGACACATTCTCTGGGAGTGTGGTGGAGTCTCCTTTAGAGGTTTTTAAACAGAGAGTGTATAGCCATCTGTTGGGAGTGCTTTGATTGTGTATTTCTGCATGGCATACGATTGGACTGGATGGTCCTTGATGTCTCTTCCAGCTCTGGCTCTATTATTCAAATCACTCTGCAAGTTTTAACACTTAGTATATTTAATAACAAAGATAACAATGCTGAACAAAAACCTGAAGCTCCACCAGCAAGGATCCATACGCATCCCCAGCAGCTCTAGAGTGAACATTTCACCATCTCTACCAAAGGCCTGCCCCAGGAAAAATGCACCAATTGGCTTGTTATCCCACTAGCTGAAAGCCTGCAAAACTATGCTGATTCTTAGGAAGGGGAATGATGTTGATTATCAGAAATTGGCGATGAGACTCAACTTCTCTCTCTCCTATCTGGGGACAACAAAAACAGCTGGGGTTATCTCTTCATGTCTGTTATTATTCCTGTGGGGCTGGTGAGAAAAGGCCAGTTTGATCTTCCAGGATGGTGTTATTCCAGCATATGTATGAATTCTTCTCATATAAAATTATGTAATATGAATAACAAATTAATCAGTCCTAGAATAGCAGATGAGTATAACTTAGATTTATGGCATCACATCCTTCAACTGCCTTTGACTATCTACAGAACTGCTCCCCCCCCCCATGTTTTTCATATAATGCCACCAAAATATTCAGCATATTTTTAGTGCCTAGAAAATTAATAACAGTGACCGATGTGCTAGAAAATGTATTTTGCACAAGGTGTAATTTAAGTGGCTTCACTTCACTGCACTACAGTATGTAAAGTGTCAGTTCTCTTCAGATCCATGGGCCACTCTTTCAAATGGATTAAAAAGAGACATTGCATTCTCAGTTGGCTACACTATATATTCACTTGCTCAAACTACAATTTAGAACTTATTTATAATGCAGTAAGGAAAAAGGCATATTTATTTTTAGAAATGCCTTCTTTTTTATATTTATGCAGTCTCAAAAACTCCATAACATATATTTTAATCCCAACAACTTTGAATATTATCTCCCAAACTCCAGCGATTGCAAAAGAACATGCAGCTCTATCAACAATCTTCATGTTCAAACAGGCAATTTCCACTGTTTTCAAATCCCAACTCTGGTCATCCTCTAGCCCATCCTATAGAGTGCATACAATCACCAGTGGACCTCCCCAGTGTGCTGCTCAAAGCCTGCCAAATAGTCCAGCATAGCTTCTGAAATCCAGTGGAACCAACCAGGTTTTATTGCAAATATGAAAATGGCAGCACAACAACAGCAAACTAAAGATGGCACTAAAAAGAACTTCATGTGGCAGCATCTCAAAAACAAGACCAATGTATTGTAGAAGGTAAGAGCAAGTAGATATGATTAATTGAAGTAAGAGTAGATGAGATAAGAAAATGAAGTTTTAGGAGGTTTATAGTTTAGAAAGGTGAAGAGAGAGGTGGGAGAAGAAGGGGAAGGGTGGGGGAAAGGGGGTTGTGAAGATGAAAGAAAGAAGAAAAGAAAACGATGAGAAAGTAATGGTTGAAATTGTTTTTTGTGTATAGGTCATACGTTTTAGATAGGTGATAGGGGTTTTTTTTGTAATTTTTATGTGTGTGTTTATGTATATGTGTGTTCTGGAATAAATAAAATCATTTATTAAAAAAACCTAGACCAATGTATCATACTATGAGCCAGAACCAGAACCACCAAAGTGTATCACTAAACAACCTCAGACTAATACATAGGTAGTATCTAAAGGTCTGAGCATTCCGACCCTGGTACTCATCTGGGCTGGTCTCTGGTTCAGTGCATTCCCCGCACTGACAGGCGGATGTTTACCTACCAATCCCTGCACTGATCCAGGATCTGCTACTGACACAAGTTCATTACCTTTTCTGCAGCATCACTGGTATTCAGAAGCCCCCCTTGCCACATCTGACATGTAAATGGAGTGCCTGGCTGCACCCATGTGGTCAGACACCCTGTTTCTGCATCAAACATGGTGACAGAAAGCTTCTTAGTACCAAAGATAGCAGGGAAGGGTAAGGAGCATGGGGGAGGGGTCATATGAACAACGAGCTTTGTTGAGGAATTTCCAGGAAAGTCCTCAGCAAACCAAGGGTTAAATTACACCAGGGTAAAAGCTGTTTACCCCAGGAATGGGTCCAATCCACTCAAACGGCATTTGGTCTGGCAGGATCAGGCCCAATCCTGGCCCTGGGGGCTTTGTCCTGTGTCATCTGAACTGGATGACAAAAGGCAAAGGGGAACATGAGATTTTTGGCCTATGTGGACAACCCTTAAGGTAGGACTGATAACTAACAGCTCCTTCCCTTATTGCTGGAGAGATTACATGGTAAAGGGAATAATTTGCTTATATGGTTGCACTGTTTAGTAGTTTGAATGCTGGACTATGTAATCCTAGCTCTATGGGCCTTATCCCCTTTGAGTGTAATAAGCTGGGTTTGTCTACATGGTTTAAACACAATTCATTCTATTCAAATGGACTGTGATAAGGTCACCTGCAATTTGGAGGAATTGGGGCTTTGGGAGAGGAGAGGGGACTCCATAAATACCACTCAAAAAAGATTCCCAGTTTTTATGAGAGTTTCTGCAAGTATCTGTGAGGATATACATTTTTGGCAGAAGGAGGCACAGGAATGTGTGTTCCTTCAAGTATGCTGGACCCAAGCCATACAGGGCTTTATAGGTAATAACCAACACCTTGTACTGTGCTCGGAAGCTGACAGGCAGCCAGTGTAGCAATTTCCGGATAGGTGTAATATGGTCAAATCTCAATTTTCCTGCGACCAGTCTGGCTGCCATATTTTGAACCAGTTGAAGCTTCCGAATATGGCACAAGGGTAGCCCCATTTCTATCCTGCCCCCATTTCTATCCCATTGCATAAATCAAGATGAGAAGTTACCAGTGAATGTACAACCGTTTCTAGGTCCCTCGGTTCCAGGTAGAGTCACAGCTGGCATATCAGCTGAAGCTGATAACAGGCACTTCTGGCTGTCGCATTCACCTGGGTTGAAAGCTGAAGCAATGAATCCAGGAGTACCCCCCCCCCAAGCTGCAGACACAGTCCTTTATTGGAAGTGTGACCCTGTCCAGGACCAGTGAACATATCTCCATACCGTGATTAGGGTTACCTGTAGTGAGTACCTCCATTTTATTTGGATTTAGCTTAAGTTTATTTTCCCACATCCAGTCCATTACTGACTTCAGTCATTCAGAGGGGAGATGCCATCCTTGGTCACTGACTTAGTCTGAGACATGGAAAAACAAATTTGGGTGTCATCAGTGTACTGGTAACACCTCGCCCCATGTCTCTGGGTGATCTCACCCAGCAGCTTCAGACTAGCCCTCCAATAGGCAGAAATAGTTTATTTAATACTTCATTGGTTAAATTTTCTTTTGTCCTCTTGTGCTATGTTTATACTCTGCTTGAATTATAGTTGCATCAGTGTAGAATGCACAACAAATTTTTTTAAAAAAAAAAGTATAATAGAATCACTGAGGCAGAAGCTTTGCCAATCCCACACTCATACAGCATCTAGAACATAGAAACCCATGAGGGAAAACCTAGATTTGGTGCAGAGAATATAACCTTCAATCACAATGTACAGTAATATAGCTGAAATCAATTTTGCTGGCTTAGAGGCACAAAGATTCTATACCTGTTGCAACTGAAAACCAATGAGTTCACAGCAATAGATGGGTTGGTTCCAGGGATGTCAGGGGCTCCAACTGCAGAGCTATCTCTTGCATTGAAATGTATGGCATAGCATGTCTATGTAGGAATTTAGGAACACAATTGGGGGTCTAATCTGCACTGCAGAAATAATCCAGTTTGACATCGCTTTAACTGGAATAACTCAATACTATGGAATTTCTAGTTTGGTGAGGCATTCAGTCTGGCCTCTCAGAGAGCTCTTGTGCCACAACAAACTGCAAATCCCGGTATTCCATAGCACTGAGCCTTGGCAGTTAAAGCGGTGTCACACTGCATTATTTTTGCAGAGGCAGGTATAGATGAGATTGCTGGGAAAGCAGAAAACATTCTGCTGACTCCTCCAAACTCCAAGATGGCTAAAAAGTCCATTGGAACCTGGATAACCTTCAATAAAATGCATAGTTGGATAATACCTTTATTAGGAACAACCGAAATCTCACAGAAATATCCCATTTTTTAAAGATTTCTAGTATTGTTCATCAGGTTATATTCTATAACATGTGTTGTGGCCATGAAATGGGCCTAATACAGATCAGGCAAATAGGAAGAATCAAAATCTCCCCCCACCAAACACACACACACAGAGACTAGGCCAATGCATACACAGATACACACACAGATGCACACACAGCCTGAAAAAGACTTCAAGAGAGATCAAAGGGTAGCACAATTTTGTGGGATTTTGGTTAGCCCTTTTGTATTGGGTAACTATGGCTTATGCCTGGCCATCAAAAAAATAAAATAAATCTAATTTGTTGACCCTGATTTTTGCTGCGGTTGTTGTTGTTGTTGTTTTATTATTTTAAGTTATGTTTTATGTTTCAAATTGTTTAATAGTATTGGGGGGGGGGGATGCGGGGATTTGTAATGTATACTTTAATGGTGTAAGCTGCCCTGATTACATTGTGTAGAGGGGCGGGATAGAAATAAATGTTGTTGTTGTTGTTGTTTTTAACTCATAGAACAGTAAAACTTTTTTTTTTTTTTTGTTATTTCTATGTGTAAAGGGGTTTCAATGGTAATGCAAAATAGTTGAAAAATATCCTGGCTTCTCTTGACTAGATCTAAATATTTCACACTTGCTTCTTTTGATGGAATTAAAATCCAGATTTCTTTTTTCTTGTTGAAGCCTAATGTATCTGTGTTGTGTGACAGCTCATGAGACGGATAAATAAACAAAATGATGATGCTGTTGTATCATCACTGTCCAGGCGAGATATCTCATTTGCAAAGGTAATGTCTGAGCAACAATATCATTTCGGTGATTCACACAAACCCTACTATTGCATACTAAGACAGAAAAGGATGTCGCGCCTTCTGCTCAAATTGATTATTGTCTGCGAATGCAATTACAACCTTTAGCAGAAAAAGGCAATTTGTAAATGGGCTGGGTGTAATAATTCAGGAGTGAAGGAAGGAGAATACATAAAGGGCATCTTGCTGCATAGGCAAGTCCCAGACTTGGTTTCTCTCAAGAGCTCATGCTGGGATCCAAGGATAATAAGGAAGGAAATGAAAATGGCTTAGCTTTACAGGCACCATCACTGAAATCTCTCAAGGGGTTTCTTTGAATTATAGGGCAAAGTATTTTTTGCACTTCTGACTTTATGTCCAAAAAGAAAACTACACAGAGAAAATTCACAAATAGAGATGCTATAAGATCTGTTGTTTTCCAGTCTCTTGACTCTGTCCGGGACATATGTCAAGCAAGCACAGTGTGTTTTCTACCTAGGGCTTAGTAGGAAAAACATACTGTGCTGGACACATGTTCTGAACAGGCAGAAATTTTGTAACTATCACTGCATATGACACAACAATAAATCAATTGCTCAAACATCCATATAATTAATCTAATTGTGCCCCTGCTTTCTTGCAAATGAATAGATCTAATGCCCAGCAGCCAGACCCATTCCCATTCCACTGCTTAGGTGGTATGAAGTGGTATATAAATGAAGCTATTTGTTTGTTTGTTTGTAATAAAGGAAGATTTAAAAAGCAGAGCCTCCTGAGAAGCCAGTGGATTATCCTCCAGCAACAAGCTTAGGGACTTCATAACATTACATCATTGCCTGAACTCTTTGGTTTCCCTTTATTCTCCTCATCGTCTTTACTTCTGTGTCAAGACTTTTTTGAATGTAAGCCAGGATGGTGTAGTGGTTTGAGCATTGGACTATGACGCTTGAGACCATGGTTTGAATCCCCCCTCAGCCATACAAACCCAATAGGTGATCTTGTGCAAGTCATACTCAGCCTCAGAGGAAAGTAAGGGTAAACCTCTTCTGAACAAATCTTGCCAAGAAAATCCCATGATAAGTTTGCCATAGAGTCACCATAAGTTGGAAACAACTTGAAGGTACACATGCATTATCTTGGCTTTTGCTTTACTGATATGTAGCCTGCTCTGAGAGTTTTCCCAAATGTATTTCTTTCTTTAATAAATATTCTACCTTTCCTCAGTACTGGGGTCCAACAGTCCACAAAATGCATATATACATTGTCATTATTTGCTGTCAAGCTGACTTCAATTTATAATGATCCTATGAATGAGTCATACTAACACACACACATCCACAGACACAAATCTAAAAGATGTAGCAAGTCACACGCTCAGCCTCACAGGATGGCAATGTCAACCCCCCGCTTGAAGAAATTTGCCAAGCTGGAAATGACCTGAAGGCACACAATAACAATATTGACCATTTTGAGAATCTGTGCAGTGCCAAAAATGAATATTCACCACACAACATTCTCAAAATGGTCAATATTGTTGTTATGTGTGATTAAAAATAATGGTGCAAAAGTAAAACTGTCCTTATTCTGTTTTGGATCATTCTTTTTAATTCCCCTGTATATGTATTTAAAACAAATAAAAACAATTCCCTCTCAACAACATTACATTGGGCAAGGCAAATAGGTTTGTACTGATTTAACAGCTTTAGAAAAGGGGAGCAATGTCTAAGGATCTGTAGAAAGATGATATTATGATTTGAAAGTCTTTGAAGGGTGTTAAATTTTAAATAAAAATACAGGTGTAAACATGAAAAAAATAGTGAGAGAGGATATGTTGTCCTTGATCTTTCCAGTTGCTTGCACAGAAACAGGATGAAAATTGCTAGGTTTCCCAGCCAGGGAAGGCACCCAGCTGGCATTTAGATTGCTCCATATGACTTAATCCAGCTCAGAAAGACCTGTATATTTCTTAGAAACCATCGGTGGGGGCTGCTGTATGCTTTGGTGAGACTGGTCCTATTTTTGCTGTCACATCTCCTTATTGATTCAACCCTCCATGAGCCTTAGTTTTGCTAACACAATACATTCTTAACCACATACCTCCCTAAGGACAGATGGACACTGAAAACAGACTAAACAAAAGTCCAAAGAAAGGTAAGGAGCAGAAGTTCAGAGCAAAGAACAATTTGTGTTTTTCCTAAGCAAACATGAAGTCAAAGTCAGGGCCACCTTGAGGCAAAGCAGACTATGTTGCCCCCCCCAAAAAAAGACCTGTTTCAAGAAATGAATTTAACTTCCACATTGGTAAGAGGATAGAGTCCCCCAATGTACTGAAGGCAGCAAGCTAGTCCAAGAAGCACGTTAGCATCAGGCATGTAGGACAGGCTATGGGACACATAAAACTCAAGAAAGGAAATGTCATGGGAGGACAGAGGAACATTCAAGGCTGTTGCCACTGCTGTTCCCCAGCATCTGCCACCTGACCTGTTTGTCTTACTTTGCTTAAATGTAGGGCCAGCTCTACATATGGCAAAATGTCCACACTGCTAACGTAATGCCACACTGATACTGTAATGCCACAGCCACAAAGCATAATTCACAAGGTGACCCCAAACCTGATGTTCAAATATTCCTTGACAATAAGGCAGACGAAAATGTCCCCAATGTGCTGCTAGAAAGTCTAAACTTTATTTCTAACACTAGGTGTATGCACTGAATCATTGCCCTGGTGGCGCAATCAGCCCTGGTGGCGCAATCAGCCCTGGTGGCGCAGTGGTTAAATGCCTGTACTGCAGCCACTCACTCAAAACCACAAGGTGGCGAGTTCAAGACCAGCAAAGGGCTGAAGCTCGACTCAGGCTTGCATCCTTCTGAGGTCGCTAAAATGAGTACCCAGATTGTTGGGGGGCAAATAGCTTACAATTGTAAACCGCTTGGACACTCCTTAAGGGTATGAAGCGGTATATAAATGAAGCTGTTTGTTTGTTTGTTTGTTTGTTAAGGCAGTGAACACATATTGGTTAATGAGGGGGTATGTGGCAATCAGTATATTTGGGAGCATACAGTTGAGTGTAATGGGAAAGCCAGCCCTAAGACTGGAGGTTTACACCAGTTTTATCTTTGTCAGCACTTTTGAATTTCCAGAAGCCAACTTGTTTCCAGGGGTTTTGTTCTTAATTAACAGTACTATTTTTCTCCTTCATCTTTCCTTTAAAATTGTATTGTTGTTTTGTTTTGTTTTTTAAAAAAAAGCAGTAATGAATGGTTGCCGCCAAGAAAGGAAATACTGTAACCTTCAATGCCATAGATAAATGAAAGCAATTAAGAACTTGAAAATTGATAGCAAACATTAAGCTTCCACATTAAGCTGCAAAATGAGTTAAAGGGATTAATTTTTTTAAAAAAAAGAGTATTGTAGAGAATTTTAAATGTCAAGGAGACATACATTTGGAATGAAACATTTAAGACTGAGGGAAGAATTTTATTGCCTCTAAAGGCTTATTTCCTGTGTCTTAAAGTGTAACATTCTGGTCGTGTAACACTTTGCAATGTGCTTTTACCATTGTGAAATTGACTCCTATCAAATTCCCACGTGGACTGTTGTTGGCCAATGCTTTCTAACAATACTATCTGTGACCAATTTTCACATTGTCTCTGATTTCTGGTGCTGCCAGCATTGCCTGCTAGCCAAATCCTCTCTGGAAGAAATGTAGCAAGCTCATTGTAAGTAAGGTACTGCTGCTAAATTGTGTTTCAAAGAATCATAGAGTAGGAACAGAATGCAGAATCATAGAAGAGGAATGGAATGCAAGGGTCATCTCAGACAATCCCCTGACAAGCAGGAAGACTTAACTAAAGCACTTCTAGGAGATAGCCATTCAACTCTTGTCCAAAAATTTCCAAAGAAGGAGAGCCCGCCATTTTCCAAGGCCATCCATTCCACTGTCATATAGCCTTATAGTTTTTTTAAAAAAGTTCTTCCTAACGGGTAGGTGGAATCTCTTTTCTTGTAAGCTGAATCTACTGCTTTGCACTCTAGTCTCTGGAGCAACAGAAGACAAGCTTCCTCATTTTCTACATGACATCATTTCAGATATTTAAAGATAGCTATTGTGTAACCTCTCAGTCTTCTCCAGGCTAAACGTAACCAGCTCCTATCTTGCTCCTTATAGAGCTTGGTTTCTCAGTTTTTTATCCTCTTGATCACTCTCACCTACTACTTTGAGCTTGTTTGGAGATTCTAGCAGGGAGGCACAGCTATCATGGTATACTCCTTATATCTGAGGTGGCTGTTCTCTTCCATTAAGCATGCAGCTTTGTGAGGAATGCACATTGAGCAGTGAGGAAGGAAGGGGACACCTGCTTAGCCAGCCAGATCAGTTGGGTCAGCCCTAGAGATCAATGGAGTGACAGATGTTGCAGTCAGATCACCCTCACATCCTTTTTTAAAAAAATGAGCTACATGCACAGATCAAACAGCCCTATATACAGCCCTATAAACAGCCCCATAAATCAAAGTACCTGAAAGATGCTAATAAAAGGAGTCCTTAGGTAATTTATTTCAATTTTCCATTATGCTCTTTTGTTGAATGTCCCTGGCTTACATTAGTGTACAATGTACCAAACAGAGAGTTTCAAGTACAGTGTCTAGTATCTCAGGGCTCTATATTTTATTCTTCTAAACAATAGAAAAGCCTAGCCTAGAATTTTTGGTATGACACTGAAATTAGAATCTTTTGCATGAACGGTACTAAATCCTCCAAGATGCAGTCAGATGTGACTTTGGAGATTATCACACAGAGTGTTACCATCCCTGAATCATTCCTAAAGCATGAGGGTGTGATTGCTGGTCAAGCTTAAAGGGTTTGCGGCACAGCCATTTCTCCGCATAACGGAAGTTCCCATTATGCAGAAAAATGGCTCCATGAATGCTTTAATGACAAGACACCTCCATGATGATTTAATCACGGAGGATAAGCACGACCAGTGATCACACCCTTCTGCTTTATGGACAACTTAGTTACGTTTCAGGGACGGTAAGGCACTGTGTGATAATCCCCTAGTTTTGTGCTTCGTTCACCCATTTTTATTCTCTCCCCCTTTTAATTCAGATTCTTCTTCAGCATTCTGTAGCTGCCCAATAAACATCTTCATCTGGTCAAGGAAAAAAAATTTCCCTTTAGCAAGATGTGTCTCTTTATACCATTTCAAGATGGCTTAGGACATGCAATTTATAAAAATGTACTAATCTTCTTAAAGGCTTTCATAAAGTGAATGTTATTATAATACTGTCCATGAACCTTTTGGAGAAGGATCAGTTAGTTCTTACTTGCCCTGAATGCTGAAAACAACCAGTAAAGCTACTTTTGTTGTTGTCGTGTGTCTTCAAATCACTTCCAACTTACGGCAACCAGAAGGCGAACCGGGGTTTTCTTGGCAAGTTTCTTCTGAGGAGGTTTGCCATTGCCATCCTTTGAGGATGAGCAATTGTGACTTGCAAGGTCACCTAGTTGGTTTCCGTGGCCGAGCCGGGATTCAAACCCTGGTCTCGCAGCCTCTAGTCCAACGCTCAAACCACTATGCCATGCTGGCTACTTACCAACTGACAATATGCATAATCAGTCTTTTTAGTCAGGTGATCAAGGAAGCATAAAAAACAAAATATACAATCACAATGGTATATGATAATTTTTTTTTCTAAAAAAAAGACATTAAATGAGAATATGAAATTACCTAAATATTGATAGCAACAGATGAGGAGGAAGAAACCATGTTAAAAGAGCAAAAAGTGAAAACTGAAACTCTACCAGACTTCTCTGGAAAAAAATAGATTGCCAAAAAAAAAAAAAAAAAAGTAAGAGTAAGAGTAAGAGTAAGTAAGGAAAAAAAAGGTGGAGGTGGCAAAATTAGAAACAGGCAACTCAGGTGAAAGTTTGGGGGCAGGGTGTCAAGCTAAGAACCTGTCATAAGCTATATCAACTTATCTATCCTCTGAGCTGAAACGATAATACTATCAGCAGTTCATGTTCTTTTCTTGTATAGCTGGTCACAGTAGCTTATACGGCCAGCAATACAATCATTAGTTTTTATTTATGGCCAAATGTAGAAAATCACTACCTATATTTAACCAAACAACAGTCATCTGACTGAATGTGAGTTACAGTGAACAGTTCTACCTGTGCATGCAAATCTATTGTCTCATCTGATCATGTGTACAAATTGTGCATGAAAGCCATGAAATATGCTGCAAATGCAATTAAAATCTGTAATCAAAAAATTGAGTCAACAAGCCCTGAAAGAATGAACAAAACATATGAAACATACTCATATAAATTAAATACAGAACCAACAACAAACAAAACAGGAAACTAAAGTAAAATATCACCATCTCAAGCAAAGAGTCAACCAATCAGAGAACTGAAAGAGATCCCAACCCCACCTAGTCTACACACTACAAATGCCTCTGAAAGGTAATCTCTCCCTAAAGACATATACATGAAGCCACTGGGTGAGATCATCCGGAGACATGGGGCAGGGTGTTATCAGTACGCTGATGACACCCAAATTTGTTTCTCTATGTCTTGGACTGCTTCAGTGACCAAGGATGGCATCTCCCCTCTGAATGACTGTCTGAGGTCAGTAATGGATTGGATGAGGGAAAATAGACTTAAACTGAATCCAAATAAAACAGAGGTACTTGCTATAGGCAATCCTATTCCGGGTGCGGAGATAAGTCCTCCAGTCCTGGACAGGGTCACACTTCTCCTAAAGGACTGTGTTCGTAGCCTGGGGGTACTCTTGGACTCGTCGCTTCGCCTGTCATCTCAGGTTGATGCGACAGCCAGGAGTGCCTGCTATCAGCTTCGGCTGATATGCCAGCTGCGACCCTTCCTGGAACGGGAGAACCTATAAACGGTTATACATTCACTGGTAATCTCTCATCTCGATTTCTGCAATGTGCTCTACATGGGGCAACCCTCATGCCATGTTTGGAAGCTGCAATCGGTTCAAAACATGGCAGCCAGATTAGTTACAGGGAGTTCTAAATTTGATTCTATTACTCCTATTTTAGAATCCCTACACTGGCTGCCTATTAGCTTCTGGGCACAGTATAAGGTGTTGGTCATTACCTATAAAGCCCTACATGGCTTGGGTACAGCATACTTGAGGGAATGCCTCTTCCCATACAATCCTTCCCACACACTCAAGTCCTTTGGGAGGAACCTACTGCAGCAAAAGAAAACCAGGCTGGTGGCGACCTCCCAGAGGACCTTTTCAGCTGCCGCTCCAAAAATATGGAATGACCTGCCGGAGGAGATCTGCCATATAACATCGTTGGAGGCCCTCAAGGAGGCAATAAAGACGGATCTCTTCCAGCAGGACTTCCCTAACTGACCTCCTCAGATTTTTTAACAGTCCATCTGTCTCAATGCTCCCATGGATATTTTCCAATCTTATTATGAATTGTTTTTGTTTGTTTGTTTTTTAAATTGTTCCCCACTTGCTGTTACCCACCTCGATCCAACACAGGGAGAGGTGGGATACAAATTATTATATTAAATTATATTATATTATAGACCTCCAGTGAAGGGGAATCCACACCTCTCCAAGGCACTGCTGAACAGTTCTTACCACCAAGAAGTTCTTTCTAATATTTAGTTGGTTTCTTCCCCGCACCCCCACCCCGCCTTGCAAATTGAATTCAACGGCTCAGGTCCTAACCTTTGTAGCAGCAGAAAACAAGCTCACTCCATTGTCCAAACAACAGTCCTTCAGATATTTAAAAGATATCATATCATTTGTCAGGCTTCTCTTCCCCAGGCTAAATATACCCAACACCATCAACCTCACAGGGCTTGGTTTCTAGACTGTTCACCATTTAGTTGTCCTCCTCTGAACACACTGTAGATTTTTACTATCATCACCTGGGGTTCCCTGAACTACATACAGTACTCCAGGTAGGTGTTTGATCCAAAACAGAATAGAGTGATTCTATTACTTCCATGGAGCTGGGTAATGTAGTTCTGTTGGTTCCATATAGAAATTACTCTGGCTTTTTTCCCTTTCTGTCATATCTCACTCATATCTCATATCACCACATGTGAAGTTGGTGGTCCACTAAGATTCAAAGATTTACTGCTTTTATGTCAGGCATCTTATATTTTTGCATTCAATCTGATAATGAGAGATACATAATCCATATTGTGGGGGTATTCTGGGAGATGTCCTACAAGAAAGGATCATTTCCAAAGCTCTGACTAACAGCAGGAGCTGGAAAAGCAAGTACTGTACAGTGGTCCCCCGGGATCCGAATCCCCCGGGGAACGAAATCCCCGGGACCCGAAACCGCCGGGGGCGAACAAAAGCCCCCGGGATCCGAAAAAAATCCCAGGTTGCGAAAAAAATTCGCAACCCGGAAGCTTTTAAACAGCGCGCTTCCGGCGCGCTGTGCATTGACGAAAGCGGTCCCCTGGGTTACGAATGACTTCCAGGTTACGAAGGTAATCCCGGAACGGATTACCCTCGTAACCCGGGGGACCACTGTATATATTCATGTATAAGTCTAGAAATTTTAGTCAAAAAATTGGGTTGATTTATCCACGGTTCAATGTAAGTATATACGAACCAACCCCTTTCATTGAATAAAGTGATAATATGCAAGAGCTTAGGTCATCCTGTGAGCACCAAAAAGAAGCATGGATCCCCTCTACTCTCTCATCCATCCAGCCTTTAGGATGAGCACAAACACTTATGCCTGCCAGAATTTTTTAAGTTCTTTGGCATCATTTTCTTTGGCATCATTATTTACATCCTTTGTTACATGCCCCTAAATTTAACCCTAGACTTATCCATGGGTCATATCAAAATCCATAATTTTGCCCCCAAACCTGCCCTCGACTTATGCATGAGATCAACTTATAGTGGAGTATATATGGGTATTTAAAAACTTAATGAATGGGAGGTACACCAAAGATATCCTTGGGTGCTATTTGGTTTAGGCCCAGTACTGAACATAGATACCACTATCTAAAAATCCTGTATCATGCAAAAAATGGAAGGGAATAAAAATGCACCTGTCTAGACAACAGGGGGAGATTATGTGATATGAGTGAAAGAAGCTGCTCTTGAAGGGAAGAGTATAATGTTTTCCTATTCAGTATTAATTAAATGCACTGCCAGCATTTGCCATTAGAAAAGTAGTCATTGTTCTTGTAATAGGTATCTAATAAACATCCATGAAAATATATGAATTGCCATTGTTATGACCATCACATTTCAATAGCTGGGAAGCAAATTGAACACAACGGCTATTATCTAATATCACTATGAAGTGTGTATAGACAGGGCAGCCTTAAAAATCTAGTCTTTAAATTTTGTTCTCTGTGGTTTCATCATTTCATAGTTCTGCATTTCTGTACCCATACTGGTTTAAAGACTTTGGATGGGGAAACTTCAGTTTGTATATCATTCATAAGCTAATAGGCAAGGTGTGCAAGAACAGACACAAATAGTGATTAATATGCAATATAACTGTAATGTATGCAAGATGATAAGTTTTCTCAATGCTTGCAATACTATGCATGGTGACCCACTAATATATGTAGATACAAGCACTTGAGATAAATTGGGAGTTTGATGGTAGAACAGCTGCACACATTATCCTATGTAAAATAGCTTTTTGCTTTTCCAGAATAATAAACCCTAGAGCATTTCAGAGAGGATAATAGACACATAGAAGTCCTCCCCTCCTCCCAAAAAATGCATGTTGGCTTGTATTTCTTTGGCTGGAGGGACTTATAGTATTTGTTTTATTTGCAACTAGACAGCAGTACAAAGAAGCAGATTTGATATTCCCTCTTGATTTTTCTCAAGCGGAGAGGCACTCTGGACCCCCAGCCTATCATCAACCAACTCACAGCTGCAGCACAGGAATAACACTACAAACTGTCTTATACTGAACCAGATCATTTGTTCAGCCATGATTTTGGATAAAGTCCCAATCCTATCTAGAGAGGGAAGAGCCTGGGCCTTTCTGCACACAGTGCATGGGTTCTACTACATGGCCCTTCTGACATTCTCCCTCCCTCTCCCATTTTCTCTCTTCACCCTCACCTACAAACTGCAGATCTGCTATTTCTCTCCCCTCTACCAACTCTTGCATGCACATCTCATACGTTCCAGCAATTCACAGATAACGTGTGGTCAAACAAAATAAGACCATGGTCAAGACAGCTAAAGTTATTAATGAGGAAGAATGCACAAACTAAGAGTGGGTTTTGGTAGTGTACTTTTGCCTGGGCACGTAGGGAAGGGAAAGACTCTGCTCCTGTTCCTTTCTCCTCCCACTGGGTTAATTGAGTACAAACTACCCTTGTACAGTACTTTGAACTCAGTTCAAAGAAGCTCAGAGGAAGAGAGAAAACTGGGACATTTTAAGAACAGCTGAACAGTAGGATGACAGAAGATTAAGAAGGACTGTCCCTACCAAAAATATGTATAAAATTTGCATATGATTGAGAGAAAACAGCATTTTCTGCACAAGAAAAAGTATTTTGCATGGGAAATAATATTTCAATTAATTCCTGCACAGAAAATGCTGCATTCTGCACAGTATATGCTTTTTTTTTCCTTCTGTGCAAATCAACCATGTGCGAATTTTACACAGAACAGATCCCCCATGACAGCTTTTTTTCTTCATAGGAAACAACATTTTCTAGGGAGGAATTAATATTTCTGCATTGAAATATTATTTTCCAGGCAGAGAATGCTGTTTCCTGCATAGAAATTTATACTGATTTTGCCTAGAATAACTCCCAAATTGCAAATAGCCTTCAAAAACTGTCTGGTTTTTAAAGACTTTCTTGCAGAGGGAACAAAAATGTTGAAATTACTAATTGGTGCCTTTGAGAAGAAACTTGGTGAATAATTACATCCCTAGAGATATCTGCTGTGCTAGAGACTGGATCTCCTAAATAATTAGGATAACAAAGGCAAAAAAGACTATTCAACTTCCCCATTCTACTTACTTGGAGCCATCCACCCAAACAAAGCTGCAGCAGAAAGGAGACCTTATAGCAAGCATTCCCAACACTGAAAGTTTGTTAGAAAAAATACTTGCCAACCACTACAATATGGAAAGCTTTAGTTTATAATGACAGTTTATAGACAGAGCATGAAAACCAGGCAAAAGCAAAACCAGGGGCAGGATTTTAGTCACTTGCATAAATTAAATTGGAAATGAAGCAGTGAATGACAATTGACCTAAATCTGTAGATTACAAATACAAGACCTTAGTCCCCTCTAGAGAAAGCAGCCTTAAAAAAAAAGAGGTAGAGCCACAAAACAATAGAATGGGATATCCTGCATTTTCATTACTCCAGTGTCATTAGAATTGAAAAGTACAATTTATTCTTTTGCACAAGCTTTAGGAATGTCATTAAAAGTGAATTTTCACACTGTTCCCCTACTTCCTGGTCCTGATCAGCATCGCATTGTCCGAAGGAAAATGTCATCAAGATTTCTCATTTCTCCTGTTTGACTGATCTGAATTTGTTTTCAGTAGCTACTACACACTTCAAATCAATGTCATCAAGATTGGTTCCTTCTGTCTATCAGCCCTTCCTTCCATCCCAAAACAATGCTGATTACACTGACTGGTAGCACTGAGGAGACAGGCTGACAAGCTTTCTAACAAGTCTAATGATTACATTTGACAACGGGAAAAGGTCAACTGTGGAACCAGAAGCAAGTGGCACCTTTCAAACTTACCTGTTCTCTTTAGAAACCAGACAGGTGGCAATGACTGCAAGCAAAACACCTGCTGCGCCTTTGCTACACTATTCACATTTGCCAAGGTCTTGGCTCTGGATAGTGATAGATGTCAACTTATGTTTATAATAAGGCCAAATGCTTGTACAACTAGCTGCAACAGAGACAGCAGAAAATCTTTTAGAAACCTACAGTTATGATAGTTGCTGCTTCTCATGAGACTTCAGTTACATTTGGGCAGGATGCAAAATGTGAAAATTGATAATTCACATAATATGCAGCAGAAGAAAGGAGGTGATGCCATAAAAAAGCACTTTGTCTGAAAACCGGTTTCATTCAATGTCAGAGTTAGCCCTGGAATATGTTGGAATGTACACAAGATAGTGTTTTTTTCTTAACTACCAAATTACCATGACCCAATCATAAGTGTCTGGTAATAACACAGAGAAATAATAATAATATTTGCAATTGATTTTGCAGATATGGTTAAAACAACATTAACAACACACACAAACAAAGGAAAAGGAGATAGTTCTGTGCATGTGGGTGTATTTACTTATATTCATCACATATTTCTATTATAATGTGTCCACCTCTCCTGGGAGGGCTGTACTGTACTTTAAAAAAGTTTTCCCAGAGTAAACTATTTTTATTCAAGCATAAGAGTGAGAAGAAGGCTATAACAGAAGCAATTGCTAAAAGGCTGCAGAGAGTGCCAGGTGGCATGAAGACATGGTGAGCAGGAGGTGAGATTCTATTTGCCAGGTTTTATTTATCAAATTTATACTCTACCTTTCTGCCAAAAAGAGGCAGCATTCAAGGTGGCAAAAAGTAATAAATCCAAACAAAAACAGCCAAATTGAAAAATATATCTACAATAAAACCAGCTAACCCATCAATACAGAAGAAACAACATCACCCATGGAGACAGAACAACTTCAACAACATCCCAACCTAAATGCAAAGGCTTGTCTAAACAGAAAGGTTTTTGCTGCCAGAAGATGTAACAGAGAGGAAGTCTAGTCTCTCTCTTGGTAGGGAATTCTGGAGCACAGGAGAAGCCACACAAAGTGTCCTCTCATATTCACACTAGACTTGCCTTTGAGTGGCAAGATCAAAAGGTCTCAAGAACAAGGAAAACCTGTACAGTTGGAATACAAATTCCAAAAAGCAAACCTTGATTTTGCCATTTTATATAAGGGACACGATTTTATTACACCAATGTATTTAAAGGGCCATGGATTTTGGTATCCATGGGGGGGGGGGAGGGGGTTCCTGGAAGACAACCATATCTGTGTTTTCTCAGCAATATTTGTTCAGAGCAGGCTGGCCTTTGCCATCCTCTGTGGCTGAGATATTGTGACTTGTCGAAAGTCACTCAGTGGGTTTCCAAGGCCAAGCAGGGATCTGACTCCTTTTCTCCCAGAGTCTTAGTCCAACACTCAAACCACTGTTCCATGAACGCACAGCTTAAAAATTTGTTCCTGATAGATTATTTTTTCCATTCTAGCACAAATGTGAAAAGGAGGCTACCAATAGTTCATTAACTGAATCAAACAAGCAAAACCATAATACTGGCAACACAGCCCACAATTAAAGGAGAACTGGGAAGCAAAGGTCAACAGCAATTCACAGAACAGAAATTTAGCTATTATTAAATAAACTGGAAGAAAAGCTGCAAAAACGTTTCCTCCTTACAGGGCTCAGCACTGTCACTGTGAAAGAGATGGAGGCATCTAGCTTAGGCATGCCAACCATGCAGACACAGAAAGTCTAAATTAACTCCTAATCGATCTGATTTTGTACAGCATAAAAGCAGAGTTTGCTGGATCAAAGTCAGGACTCATATTATATTGAAAAATTAAAAACCTAACAAATTCTACTTATAAACCTGTCACAGGGTTGTTGTTTTTTTGGCAGGACTTACTCAGAAAGGATTTGTCATCCTTCCTCTGATGCTGAGAAAGCCCTATTTGTCCAAGGGCACCTAAGAGGTTTCCATGGATGAAGACCCTGGTCTTCAAGATTCCTAGTCCAAAATGTAAACCACACATGACGCTTAATTTAGCATCTAACCACTACTAGTGTTGCTATCTAGGGAATATGATATAGAGATGTTACCACAGGGGAAAGTATATATGGTAGCCATCAATCTCAACTTCAACTCTGGGTTACGTCAGTAAAAAGCATTACTTTGAATAGTACTCAGAATCAAACTGGTTGCCAGTACAGATCTTTAAGTATAGTGAACAACCTAATACTTAATAATATTTAATGAAATCATGCTGTTTTGTCAATTACCGTTAGGTTCATAGAGTTAGAAGAGACCACAAGGGACTTTCACCCTTGTACTAACAGAGGAACATGTGCCATGCTCCTTTGGTTGCTGAGCAGCAAAATAGTTATGATGCTGTAAATCTGCAGTGCTACCTGTATCACACACACAGTGTTGGCAATCACAAGGATGGAGGATTTAGAAAGCAGATATCCAAGACAAGAGATGACATTAACCGAAATTGCTTTTTTCCAAGGATAATTTACTCATTAAATAACACCCTAATCCATGCTGATATTAAAATCATAAGAGCTGAAGGAAATATATTAGCTGATGTCAGAGATGCATAAAATATATATTTCAACCTGTTCCAAAGTTTGATTTCATTTATTATTTATTTATTAAAACCCTCCTATTTATTTATTTATTTATTATTAAAAATCCTCCCAGCTACAGCTTGTTGCATTAGCATTACATGTCTTCTGGAACCAAGTGTCCAAGTCTGGCCTATAATACTCTTCTAATATGCAAGACTTAGGCATACCCTATATCTAACATTTGGGAGCCAATAATTAAAAAGACAAATTTTAACCAATTTAATAGGTACCTGTTACCACTGTACAGCTGAGGGCATCAAGTTCTCTTTTCAGAAACTTATGCTTGAAATGACCAGGATTTGATATTCTGTTATGATCCCATATTTCTATATCATATTAGATACCTCTTGGCTCATGTTTTCCCAACCTGATCCTCTTCAGATGTTTTGAACCACAGTTACCATTATCCCCAGCCATGGATCATGATTTTGATGGGTGTTCAGTCCCAGACATCTGAATGACATCAGGCTGGGATAGGTGGGTTTAAGCTAAATTTTATCAAGCCAGGTTACACATACATATCCTCAATAATCCTACAGAAGTGAAAGAAACAAGTTACCAGTGTTTAATATCTGCTTTAGTAACATCAATTTTGTTTTTAAAATATGTAGATCTAGAATTAGGAAATCCCCAAGTCACAATAATAAAACCACTTTTCTTAATGGTGCCAGAACTCTATCTGTGCTTCAAAACTTTATGCCCAAGCATTATAACTTTCATTTTGTCAAAAATGAGATTCAGATAAATAACAGAGCTGTGTGGCACTTTTAAGACTAAATGATTTATTATCACATAAGCTTTCGGGGACATACAACCCACTTTCTCAGAGGCAGGGAATGAAGTTTTGGAGCCTCAGGGGTGTAGAGAGTGTGTGTTTGTGTGTATTTCTGTATTTCTATATTTAAATTACTTCTGATCTCACTGTCTACACCCCATCCTCAACTGTAATATATAAAGCATATGTGTATACAGTTATATACAATTGACGGTGTGGGGCAGACAGTCAGATCAGAGGAAATTTAAATGCAGAAATATTCAGCAGTGATAGTTATATTAAAACAAATATCTTGATTTATTTTTATTTTTTTTTCAAATCATTAGCAGCCATTTTAATCCTGATATATAAAATACCCTATTTCCTTTTTCCTATACAGATATTGCAATCTTCTCCCTCTATCCCTCCCGTCTGCTCTTCCCTCCCCTCCACTCCCCAAATCATGAATCACCATAAATATGAAATTATGGTTAATCACCATAAATATGAAATGTCTTGAAAATAGTTACATGTAGTTAATATGTTAATCATAACCTTCAATACTGATTTGTTCAAAATCTCCTTGATCCAAAGGAGGTTTAACTCCAATATTGCCTTGAATAACATAGGCAATCAACAGCTTCCGAGTACTCTCAAACGTGTCTTCTTTTATGTCCCCTCTTGCTACTCTCACTTTCTATGTTACTTTTTCTGAAAGAGATATGGATCCTATCCCATTTAACCACTTTTGTATCAAAAGATTTTCTAATATCTTCCATGCTTTGTTTCTAGCACTGCAGCACTTAATATAAGTACTATTAGATCTTTATCATGCAAGTTTTCATTTTCACTTTCAAATATAGAAATTAATAATAATTCCCCTCTGAAGTGGACCTTTTGGCTCAACATTTGACTTATCCATTTGACTAATGCATCCTTATATAATCATAAGTTAGCAACATATGATTACAATCACCTACTCTGCCGCAATGTCTCCAACATAGCTTTGGCAATTTAATATTGAACTTTGAGTAGATAATAATATCATTTATGAATAATTTTAATGCATTTTCTCTGGGTAGATATTGATGATTTGTAGAGTGTTGTTTTCCAAATTGTGGAAGTGTGGCTCCAAAGCAGGCTTAATCACCAATCCTTCCTAGTTAGAGAAATTAAAACCTGTCATCAGCAAGCCCTTTTCTTTGAGAAAATAGTGCAGAATTTCTTTGATGATTACATAGGATGCAGAGATATGTTTAAAGCTCAGAATCATAACTGCCTTCACACTTCATTTCTCAACGAGGCCACAAACAATGATAGAGGAAAGAGTTCAAGGGCATATTTGCTTAGGGTTATTTCAGGACTTTTCCCTGAATGCTAAGATTTTATTTTTCTAAATAGTCTGTAACCCTCTTATCTCTGAAAATAAAAGCCTACAAATGTATACACAATTGCTAGCTAAGAAGTAAGCTAGCTTAGGTGTTCCTCTGGTCTGGCTAATAAGACATAATTGACAAGATCTAAGCATCTATTATACATGATATAAATTATGTATTAATGGTTAACATACAAGTCTCTTTAGGTTTTTTTTTTATTCTTTCATACATGGATCTCTAGGTATGTAAAGAATACTCATTCATTTTCCTCACCTTTGATTAGAAAGAGTGCTCAGATAAAGATGTGAAATTTCCAGAAATTTTAAAGCCATAGAAAATAATTCCATTTTCCTCTGTGGAAATGCCAACATTTTCTGGAAAAAATGTGGTATCATGTTAATTTGCTTTCTAATTTTTAATTTTTGGGGTAAATTTGGAGCTACAAAGTCCCGAACTGTAAGGAGTTCCAAAAAACTATAGGGAACTATGGTTTTGCCACTTTATCAAGAGCAGACACCAAAACAATATACAAAGAAGAAGAAACTACCATTATCAGTAAAATTGAAAAAAATGATTTTGTCTCATTTATTCTTTCATTGTGTCAAGCAGACATAAAGCACTCACCTTCATAAAAAGAACCAAGACCAGGAATTGCAATGATCTGATACAGTACATCATGTTACACAAAGGTATTCATGTTACACAGTTTTTATAAATAATTTGAGGTGAGTAAATAAAGGAGCGCTTTGCCTTAAAACATTTTATTTATCATTCTAATTTTTTTTCATAATCTATTTCCCTCCCCATTTGTTCATTTTTCCTCCCAGGCAAAATAAATAAATAAATAAATAAATATAAAAGAAAGAAAGAAAGAAAGAAAGAAAAGAAAAAAGAGAGAGAGAGATTTACAAAATCAATTTGTATTCTCCCAGACCTCCTCATCTCAAAAGAGTAAAACATCCTGTCCCCCCTCCCCCCAAAAAAGTCAGTTGTTGTAAGTTTGTTTCTATTTGGTGACAAAAAATATTATATTTTTTATTTTTTGTGGTGTGGAACAATATTTTTTGTGGTGTGGAACAATTTGTGGGGGAAATTGGTTTCTGTAAAGGATGCTCTACTTTCTGTGCAAAACCCTTGTGGGGGAGTTTCACAAAAACATTTTTTGCATGAATGATTTTTGTGCAAAAATATCCAGAGGTGTGAAAAATACTCAAAAATGCACACACACAAAACACCCCCATAATGGCAGCAATGGAATAGTAAAACGGTGTTCTGTATGTCAAAATCAAGGTTTGCTTCTTGGAATTTATATATGTATTGAATTTTTTCAAGCTGTGGATGGATAAATCAGTGGATAAAAAAATCCGTGGAAAGGAGGACCAACTGTATATCCATTAGCCAAATTACATGTCTAACGAACCCTTTAAAAGCTGTCCACTAGTCCAAAATGTGCTCCCTTTGAGTCTGGGTCCCATCCTGAGTTTCCACCACTCCTTCCTGTCATGATTTGTCTCCAAAAGTGCTATCAGGACCGTGAACATCCCCAACAGCTGCTTCCCTTCAGAATACAAATGTCTAACTTTTCAAATGCAATCCTAAGCTTTTAAGATGCTTTCCTAAATATCTTGTAATAAGTCTCATTCAGTTCAATAAGTGTACATGCTATACACTAGATAACTGTACATACTATTCACTATATAGAATTGCAGTAGATTGCAATATACACTACATAGGATTATAACAAAACATTATTTGGTTCTTAGACTCTCTTTGAGATACATTTTGGCTCTCACTTTCTAATTCCTATTCACTGGTAATGAATCAAAAGATGGCATTCTGCCTTTCCATTTATACTGACTGGGAAACCATTGTTTGGGGCTGGCAAAATGGCATTTCATGCACATAGTCCAGTTGGGAACATGACGTCTGTGAATAAAAAGCCATCTGGCAAATAATAAAAGGGTTACAACTTTGCTGGCAAATGGGTTCACACATGGTTGCATCAGGATAGATCATAACCCTTTCATTTTTGAGGTGTAAAATGCCAACTTGAACTTGAGTTCATTGTGCCTCTGCTACTGAAGTTCAATCTTCGTGGTTATCCTGTTTGTGCTCTTTTTGTCTATAGGCTCCTTATTCAGTGTTCAGCCTTTGAATCTAGAGATGGAGTTGTACCTAAGGAAACAATGAGCAATTAACTCAATTGACTGGATAAAACAGAAAATTGCTGCCTTGGACTTGGGTGAATGGGTGACTTCCTTTTTAAATATATTTGATCAACCTGATACCTCTTTAACACAGAGAAAAGCATGACTGCCACTGTGCTAAGTGAAAAAGATGTTTTGTGCAAGAACACCACCCTTACTATTACTTTTCCTCTGCAACCCTTCCCCTCTAACTGTATCTCTCCTAGTCCATACGTGAGAAGCCTGTGGACCTTCAGATGTTGTTCAGCTCTAGTTCCCATCAGCCCCAGAAGCCGTGGCCATTGTGAAAGCAGCTGGAAATTGCAGTTTAGCATCATCTTGTTCAGCTCTAGTTCCCATCAGCCCCATCAGTTTAGCATCATCTTGTTCAGCTCTAGTTCCCATCAGCCCCAGAAGCTTTGGCCATTGTGAAAGCAGCTGGAAATTGCAGTTTAGCATCATCTGGAATGCTACAGGTCCCCCTTTGTCTCTGTCCAAGTATTGACCCCAGATTATCCACTGAAAAAGGGACAAAAGATAGATAGCACTGGGGAGGAATGGGGTATTCTTCCCCCATGCTCATTATGCCCCCTCTCAAATGTCCCTCCCCACTCTGCATATCTGTCTCCATATGGGTTTTTAAAAAATCTCTGGAAGTCCCAGTTCCTGTACAAAATCAATTTTATGCTCAAGATCTATATTGTCAGAGAGACCACTGGCTAAGCCTCTCAGTCATGCAAAAACTTGCTTAGCTGCTCTGAAGCCATGCAGGAATAGTCATGGTGCATTGGAAGGGATAAGAAGCTGCTGGTAGATGTTTGTGGAATCCAAGTCTGGTTAGCTGTCTAGTACAATGTGGCAAAAATACATACCTTTGGGAGGGAAAGTGGTTCTTAAAAGTGAAACCTATGCTGTAGCTTCCTATCTGGTAGATTTGCAGGGAGTTCTTAAAAGTGAAACCTATGCCATAGCTTCAAATCTAGCAATGAGCTTGCTACTGTGCTGATCCTAATCTCCTAGGAACCCTGCTGGTGCAGTGGAAAAATGTCAGTACTGCAGCCATTCACTCACAAACCACAAGGTTGTGAGGTCAATCCCAGCCAGGAGCCCAGGGTCGACTTGGCCTGGCATCCTTCTGAGGTCACTAAAAAGAGTATCCAGCTTGTTGGGGGCAATTAGCTTTCAGTTGTAAACCACTTAGAGACTCCTTAGTGTGGTATGAAGCGGTATATAAATGAAGATGCTATTGCGGTTGCTTCAATAAAAACTTTTTATTAATTCATCCATGAAGTCTGTTCTTTGATGCAAATGCTCAGTGAAAATCAATTTCTCAAATGCCACATGAGACTGGATGTGACACGTAATTGGTGGGTGGGAGGGAAATAGCATATTTCAAGAGGGACTGGATACTATACATGAATAAGCAAGTACAATCAAAACAAAAAGAACAGGGAACTCTCAATACTTTGAGGCAGTCTGGTTGAGCCCAGAAACAAACAGATAGTTTTAGAAGACATTTTGCCTCCTCAGTCCATCATTCTTCCCTCAATAGTGTTGACATTTTTGGTGTATCCAATGTCTCCCCATGGTGGGAAAAATACTGAAAAAGTCTTGCTGACTTTTTAAGATATAAGTTCCTATTGTCAACTCTCCACCTAACTCCCACCACCTAAAGTAACTCGTCCTGTGCTAAACATGGTAGGCCGGCTCTCAAAGCTTGTTTTGTTGGTCATAATGGAGAGCAGAGGCATCACTACCCAGGGGGACAGGGCTTCTGGTGGCATCGCCAAAAGGGTACACCCCTCACCTTGCTGCTGCCTGCCACTCCACTCATGAGTAGAACAGCACATGGCAGGGAGGTGGGAGTGCACTTGGACAGGTGTCAGCCCTCTTCTGGGGTGTCACCCAGTGTGGTCTGTACATCCTGCACCCTCCTTGAGATGCTGGTGGGGAGGAGTACTAAATGATGCAAACTGGTGAAGCAGCAACAGAAAATGAAATCCCACTCATTTTACTGCATCAAAAACTTTATCATCAGGGAAATATCCCTTTTATTTTCACATTGCCATTCATCATTGCTATATCACATGCCTACTCACCAATTAGCCACAGCCACTAAGACCATATAAGTGGAAGAGGGAAAACCTTTTAAATTAGCTTTGCAACATAATTAGCAAGCTATAAAAATCCACTACTTCTCCTATCATCTAATGATCTGAAAGGCATCCCAGTGAAATGACTTTATGCCTTCTTTCTAGCTAGAAATTTGTTTTATATTTGTTTTGAAGCTGGTGGTTAAAAATAAAGATAGAAGTGCAACTCCTGAGATCACTGCAGGCTGCAAAAGTAATTACTTGCCTTCCAACTAATGCAGAGATTTATTTAGTTCTCTTGTCACCTAATTACTTCTGCCTAAGTGGATATTTCAGTCTCTTGCAGAGGTGTGAAGGATTCCTTCATTCCATAATTATGTCTTTTAATCCCTTCCACCCAGATGCATCAGTAAGGGCCTTTGCCAAATATAAGGACAATGTATCACATGGCATGGGTTTGAGTAACATCATAGTCACATGGATTGGTAGATATGTTTGCCTTACGAAAGTCTCCTTGATGTCCATATTGGAATCCAGTAGGTATTTCTTGCTAGGTAAGACTGAGAGCTAAGCTATCAACAAACACATGATTTTGCAAAGTTTTGACAAGAGAAGGTGGGGAAAATCAGCCCTTTTTGTCTGGAAGGGCTGTAAGTTGCTTTGAATACATACATAATTTGTAAGTACATTCTCCTCTGGAATTTCCACTATTTGCAGATGTAATCTAGAACAACATTAAGCAATTCTTCTGAAAACTTTGATCTCAATCAGAAGTGCACAGTGGGAGAGTAGTACCAGACTTGACTTTAGTCATGAACATGATTGTAAATCCCACCCACCCCAAGAACTCATAATTGAACCAGTTTTATAAAGCTGTAGTATGCCAAAATTTTCAAGGTAACAGCAAACATATTAATGGTTTAAAGCAATGATTGGCAGAAGGTAGATCTGGAGCTAGTGAGAAATCTCATTGTAATCAGCATGGATTTGGAATTCCCAATTGTTTAACAAAAGACACCACAAAATGGTATGCATCCCACTAAATTATATTGCTAAGAAAACTGGATAATCATGGGTAAGCAGGAATTAATTTGCATTGGGAGGAAATGACACAGAACACTTTAAAATGTATATCTTTTGCACCAGGTTCTAGCTAATGGGTCTGGTAGCATGTAAAATAAATCCTACATCCTGAAGGATATTTTGCCTGAAACAGAATCCATCTGCTATATACCTACCTACATGCTATCCTCTCCCTATGGACAATACTTCGAAAGATTTTGCTGGACCATTTAAGTACCAATTCCTTCTTTTAGCCTTTCCACTCCTCTCTCTCCAAGTCACCTAGAACAGATCACTTCATTCTGTTTCAGTGCGAGGCTCTCCCTGAACACTGAAGTTCCCTGTGAATCATTAGGATTTGAGCCCAACAAGCACAAAACTGCAATGCAAATATTTAGTCTAACAAGCCAGAACCAAGAAGGCTGGTTCAACATCATACCAATGTATAAGGACTAAGGCATTTTACAAGTGACCAAAATCTATATGACTGGAGTTTAAAGGAGTTATGATAAGGCACTGTCCCAGACATCACTCATACAGTCCTCTTCTGCAGACCTGTCTACAAGAAGCAATCCTTTGTCTGGTCAGAATTATTCCTCTATGTTCCCTTTCTGCCAGTTATTATGATGTATTCAAATTTTGTTTTTCAGTAATCACAAGGGAGCTAGATCATAAAACTCCTGCTGATCTATTCAACAGAAACACCTGCTGACAGCTTGAATGGCACATTGGTTCTAAGCAGAGCACTGCACAGTTCCAGAAATAGCAAAATAGAAAGTAAATGCTCAAATAACACAGCACATAAAAGAGAAAGCTGAATCTCAGAATGGACCATTGTTTTAAAAAGAGTATCAGCTTTAGAGTCTGATGCTTGCCTTTATCTGTGCCAACAATAGGATTTGGTAGAAAACAATAGTATATTTGGAAAGGCCAGGCCAGAAACATTAATCATATGTTGACCATAGTTCCAGGTGGTGGTTAATAAAAGTTTGACACAAGCACAGTGCTTTTCAATGGGAGTTATTCTTGGGATCTGGACACTACTGGGCCAGCGGCACCCAAACTGGGTCTACAATGCTGCTGGCCTGCAACTCCCAGAAGCCCTAGTCCACATAGCCAAGGTACATAAGACCTGTAGTGCAACAATACCTGGGGATCCAAGTTTGGAATAGCTCCCCTCAACCAATGTAAGTATTAGAATGTAACTTCCATTTCCACATGTCTTCAAAACAATGATTTATGACAACAGTGAGACAGTTATACTAAAGTAACAAACCACATTCCATTACATCCAAACTGAGGGCAAGATCCTATTGGATTGTACTGGGGGGGGGGGGGGAACAACGGTAGAATAATGCTAGATCACTACTGCATTCTTATCTTTCCCAGTAACCAAAGGGAGGCAGCTATTAAGGAGATTTTTCAATCAATTCCACCACTATAGTGCATGTCTCCACCACCATCAATTTCAGGCCCTTTGATTATTCTGCATTTGAGGTCAATGACTTCTCAGATCCAACTACATTCATTATTCATTCATTTTATTAAAATATTAAAACATATCCCACCCTATATCCAAGGTTCTCAATGCAGCATACAATAAACTAATTTTCAACAATTTAGAACAATTACAAACAGCAAGGATAATTTAAATAGACTAATAAAACATTAAACCATCCGACAAGTTAAACCCAAACCAATTTAAAGCCACTTGAGAGAGCTCATGACAGTTTAAAACCAAGCACATAGAATCATAGAATCATAGAGTTGGAAGAGACCACAAGGGCCATCCAGTCCAACCCCCCTGCCATGCAGGAACTCCCAATCAAAGCATCCCCGACAGATGGCCATCCAGCCTCTGCTTAAAAACTTCCAAAGAAGGAGACTCCACCACCCTCCAAGGGAGTGTGTTCCACTGTCGAACAGCCCTTACTGTCAGGAAGTTTCTCCTAATGTTGAGGTGGAATCTCTTTTCCTGCAGCTTGCATCCATTGTTCGGGGTCCTAGTCTCTGGAGCAGCAGAAAACAAGCTTGCTCCCTCCTCAATATGACATCCCTTCAAATATTTAAGCAAGGCTATCATATCACCGCTTAACCTTCTCTTCTCCAGGCTAAACATCCCCAGCTCCCTCAGTCGTTCCTCATAGGGCACGGTTTCCAGACCTTTAACCATTTTAGTCGCCCTCCTTTGGACCTGCTCCAGTTTCTCCACATCCTTTTTAAATTGTGGTGCCCAGAACTGGACACAATATTCCAGGTGGGGCCTGACCAAAGCAGTATAGAGTGGGACTATTAATTCCCTTGATCTAGACTCTATACTACTATTGATGCAGCCTAAAATTGCATTGGCCTTTTTAGCTGCTGCATCACACATGTACATCTGTGGATCAATTTAACATATCTCAAAGGCTTTTGGGGGGAAAAAAGTCATGTTTTTAATTGGCACTGGAATGGTACTAAAATTGGTGAAAAATGTACTCCAAGGGAAGCAAATTCCAAAATACAGCAGATGGGACCTCCACCATCCTCCATTGCCACCCAGCCCCAATGAGACATAGAGGAGGGTCCCTCCTACAGGCCTCAGGCAACTGTACATACACAGAGGTAATCATTTGGGCATCTAGTGCTGCATCCACACTGGAGAAATAACTTGTTTTGGCACTGCTTGAACTGCCCTGGCTCAAGCCTATGGGATTCTGGGAGTTGGAGTTTGTTGTGGGGCCACAACAAACTCCAACTCCCAGAATCCCATAGCCTTGAGCCAGGGCAGTTCAAGCGGTGCCAAACTGGGTTATTTCTCTAGGGTAAATGCAGCCCAGATGTCCCTTACTAGATATTTTAAACTTAAATGAAAGAAAAGAAATGCTGCATTTTACCCTGCCTTTCCACTAAACAGAACCACTCAAGAAGACTGACAATGGCACAATGAAAACATGAAATAAACCACTAAAATCAATAAGCAATTGACATCAAAACAGTTTTAAAATCCAGTTTGAAGAGATGTGTCTTCACATCTTTCCTAAAAGCAGCAAGAGTGGGACCTAGTAACAGTTCCAAGAGGAGGAGAGTCCAAATCTGGGAAAAACACACGGAAAAGCCTTCTGCGGCATGACTGTCAAACAGACCTCCACAGATGTCTTTATCTCCTCAAGACATTAACATCTGGACAGGTTCAAAATGAACAGGGATGGAAAGAGCATTTACTATTGCTCATCTCCTTGGCCAAAAAAAAAAAAATAATAATAATTTCCTGACATTCAGGAAAACCATTTAGAAAGAATAACATAAAAGCAAGAATTGTGCACAAGTTGCACATCCCAAAGTGTTTGGGGAAATTATTCTGCTTTGAATGATATGGGGAGTGCATTTTTTAAAAAAAACAACAACACCCAAATCATTACATTAAAAACTCTTATGTATTTCTGTGAAGAATAATTTCTGGAAAACACTTTGGGATGACACTGTATAGAAGTATTTGTGTTCTCCCATAGCAGGCAGAAAACTATGGAAATTGTTTATCCTTCAACGCAGGAACAAAATATTCAAATAATGTCAACCTCAAAAGACGAGATAAGTAGTTCTTCAGTCAGCTATGCCCCAAGTGAGTTTGGGCTTTCAATCTCAATATAAGAGTTATATTTAACAGCGTATATTTAAAAGAGTTTAAAAGAGTTATACTTAAAAAAAATCAAATAGGTATGCAATAGAAGAATGACCTTCAAAAAATTAGGTAATCTCAGGTCCACAGAAGAACTTCCAAGTTGAAAAAGTCATGTTTCCTATATTTTAGTTAGCAACATTTCATATCAATTTGGCTGAGAAGCAATGCTAACTAGCTATTAAAAGGAATACCTTGGGTGGATGGGTGAGTTGGAATAAAGATTTCACAGGAGACCTGAGAGATGCCCTGGTACTTGTGTGTGTGTGCCAGGAGGAGTTGTGGAGGGGATCAAAGAATGAGAAAGCTCCTACAGCATTTGCATCAAGGTAGCCTAATAGTGAATTTCACTCTTGGTGTAATAATTAGGGGATTTTTAAAATCCTGAACATATTTTAACCAAATAAGATTAATTTAAAAGATTGGTTCCTACCCACATTGTATAACAGGGACTGCACTAAAGGAATGGAACTTCCCCTTCTCCTTCATCCCTCCACACTCCTAAAAAGAATGAGTCACTCAACCTTCCAGATCAAGCAGGAAAGTGGGGACTATGAGGAGGTGTGGGAAATATAAAATATTTGTGGGAAACACAAAATATAACAGGGTATAAAGCTTATGATGCTTAGTGAGACTAATCAAACAATTTGACTGATTTGTTGTATGGTAGAATGGCCTTCGATGATGCCTTCCATAATGAAGTTTAACCACAGTACTGAAAGTTTCTTTTTGGAGTGTAATTCTCAGAGTTATATAAAAAAGTAACTTTTGCAGTTAAAAAAATAACTTTTAAATTCTGAAGGTTTAATGAGGTCAAGGACTGAGCTTTGATGGCCTATGGTATTCCTCTGCTTTTGCTTGCTCTCACACCACCATTCCATCTCTGTAAAAGTGAACAGGTCAAGTAATAAAAGGAAAAGGTGATGAGACCAAAGGCACTTGGGGTAATTTTAGCGCTTGAGCATAGCAATAGCATTTACATTTCTATACTGCTGAATAGTCAACTCAGCACTGTCTAACCAGTTTACAATTTGTAAGCCAGTTGCCCCCAACTCATTTTATCAACCTGTGAAAGGATGGAGGGTGGAGTCAACCTGGAGCCCTGGGATCAAACGCACAACGTTATGGCTGCAGTAATGGCATTTATCCACAGTACCACCAGAGTTCCTACAATTATGCAAACCACAATTATGTCTAAACATAACTGAGATATTCGACTTCAATAATAATAGCCTGCCCCTCTGAACTGGCAATCGGGACCGGGTACAACATAGTAAAAGCATCACAGGTTAAAATACAACAATCCCATCCCCCTCACCCACCCTTAAAGCCCTGTAGAGAGGCCTCAATACCATGAAGGCATCAGAACTTAAGCAGGGTCAGCCCCAGCTAAGTCTTGGATGGGACATTGCCAGGAAATACCAAGTGCTGTAAGCTATACTTCAGAGGAAGGCAATGGCAAGCTACCTCTGAAAACTCTTTATGTAAGAAACTGCTATGAAATTCATGGGGCTGCAGTAGGTCAACAGGCACATACAGGCATCTCCCAGTTTTCATAGAATCATGGAGTTAGAAGAGACCACAAGGGCCATCCAGTCCAACCCCCTGCCATGCAGGAACTCTTGATCAAAGCATGCCCGACAGATGGCCATCCAGCCTCTGCTTAAAGACCTCCAAGGAAGGAGACTCCACCCCCACCCCCACCCCCAGAGGGAGTGTGTTTCACTGTCCAACAGCCCTTACTGTCAGGAAGTTCCTCCTAATGATGAGGTGCAATCTCTTTTTCTGTAACTTGAATTCATTGTTCCAGGTCCTATTCTCTGGAGCAGCAGAAAACAAGCTTGCACCTTCCTCAATGTGACATCCCTTCAGATATTTACACAGGGCTATCATATCACCTCTTAACTTTCTCTTCTCCAGGCTGAACATACCATGCTCCCTAAGTCGTTCCTCATAAGGCATGGTTTCCAGACCCTTCACCATCTTAGTTGCCCTCCTTTGGACACAATCCAGTTTCTCCACATCCTTTTTGAATTGTGGTGCCCAGAACTGGACACAGTATTCCAGGTGGGACCTGACCAAAGCAGTATAGAGTGGAACTATTACTTCCCTTGATCCAGACACTATACTTCTATTGATGCAGCCTAAAATTGCATTGGCCTTTTTAGCAGCGGCATTGCACTGTTGACTCATTGCACTGTCAGGCTGTCTACTATCCACTCTTTCCACCCTTTTCAATTATAACCAGATGTGATCCATACTCCACTCTTTTTACATGTTTCCATGACCTTCCACACACTTTCACATGCACTCACAAGTGTTATATAGTGCATTATTTATGTTTTTTGGCAACCCAAATGCATTTGCATAAAAAAGTCTAGGTTCTGAAGTTTAATGATTTCTGGTTTTCAGCCGTGCTCTGGTCCCTGCCCTGTCAAATGAGTGGGAGATGCCTGTACATACACACAAAAGGCTGTGCAGTTTAGGTCCAAACACTGGATGGCCATCAGCTGGGGGTGCTTTTATTGTGTCTTCCTTAATGTCAGCGGGTTGGATTTGTTGGTCCTTGAGGTCTCCTCCAACTCTATGATTCTATGATTCTATTTAAATGATCATATCTCTCCATATGAACTTCCCAAAATTCTAAGATCTGCAATGGAAGGCCTTAAGTCAGTCCAGCCCTCTCAAAAGCTCATCTGATGAGGATATGCTCCTGGGCTATGCAACTCATGACCAGGGGAAGGTCAGCTGGTTCCCTCTCTGTTCTCATTTTCTGTTGTAAAATCCCTTGAGTTTCATACTGGAAGAAAAGGGGATTTTAAATAAATAATCACTCACATGCAAAGGATCATCAAACACCTGACGGATCTTCAGGTTTGTTTGTTTGTTTTCTTTTGTTTTTTTGTTTGTTTGTTTTTGATAAACTCTTCCACCCGGGAGGACAACTAGACAGGCTGCTTTCATGGGGACAAAACAGTTAGGAACAATGGCTACTGTGTGGAACTGTCATTTTAGCTATTACTTCCGGTATTTTTCTAGGCATTAAAGGATAAAGAAATGCAGAACAAGATCAAACATGAGATCAAGGAGACATGGGGTAATTTTAGCTCTTGAATAGTATGATGCAAAGCACCAATTATGTCTAAACCAGAGATGTTCAACCTCCTTAAAGGTGACAGCAGGAGAGGGATGTTTGAAGTTCAGCAAATGAAATTGAGATAATTCAGCTAACAATACTCTGTCTGATTGCAACAATGTCAAAATTGTATGAAGTGAGGATGGGGAACAAAAACACGGCAGTCAAAAACAGCATTCAAAATTATACATAGCTTAAGCCATGCATGGTAATTCATATTACAATTATGTGTTCCTAGGAGCAGTGATATGAGCTTTCTGGAAATGTCTAAGGTGCCACAAATGGCATCTGTCTTCAAATGTTGCAACAAGTGTGTCCCATAATCACATTTCCACAAGACATTGCAGGATCAGGGGTCAGGAATAGATTTTAGTAGCTAGCAAAGACCACAAGGGACATGAAGCAGACGGGTATGAGGCAGAGTATGAGCTATGGGCAAAAATGTATGTAAGATCATTGTTAATCCACTGAGTATACTATAAGTCAACCTGACGTATAAGTCAAGGGCAGATTTTGGGGTCAAAATTATGAATTTTGATATGTCGAGGGTAAAACTCAGGGGCATGCAACAAAGGATGTAAAGAATGAAGGAAAGGAAAATGATGCCAAAGAATGATGCTATTTTCTTGTCCAGGCATTCAAAAAGGCCAGAAGCAGCACCACAGTGGAGAGAATAAAGGAGGTTGGTACTTCTTTTAGGTTCTTCCAGGATGGACTAAGTTTTTACCTTTTACCACTCTACTCAGAGAGGGGGATGGATCCTATTTGACCCATGGATAAGTCGACTCAGGTTTTTAGGGTCAATACTCAAATTTCTAGACTCATACATGAGTATATACATTAAGTGAAGGTCATAGTGCTAATCACAAAGAAGGGGCAGAAAGCAGTCTGGAAGAAACCAGGAAGTAGATAGTGAAAGGATATGATAGGCCTGACTGAATTACAGTGACTTATCCATTTTACTCAGAAGCAAGCTGCCCTCACTGAATGAATGCAGCTGGTAGATAGCAGAATGGGATTGGGTTCTCTTCACAGCACAAAGAACCAGAGGACCAAAGCCTGGTCCACAAGGCTACAATTGTGAACTTAGATTGGCAGACAAGGCTCATGAAATAGCAAAAAGGTTCTGATAGCTTGTTACGTGCTCTTGTCTCACTCAAGCTCCAGTGTAAGTTAGGGGTAGTGAATATGTAGCCCTTCAGATATTAATGGACTGTAACTCTGATCAAATCATTCCTGCATAATAATACATAAGCAATGGTTAATGATATGGAAGTTACAATACAACAACATTTTTGAGCCATTAGTAAAGATGTGAAGACCTGGAAGCACAGAAAAATGGAGGAGGACCATTTCCCCAAAGTTCAAAACAAAAACAAAAACAAAAGAGCAGACATGTGATGTTAGTATATTCAAGGATATGCACTTGACTAATTTTGCTCACTATTTTATATAATAATAATAATAATAATAATAATAATAAAGTTTTATTTATAGCCCGCTCCTCTGTATCCAATCGGAGCGGGTTACATCAATTAAAAAATGCAAGATAAAATATACATGACCCATACCCAACCACCCGCCCCTTAAAATTAAATTAAACTAACATCAATTAAAATGACATAATAAAAATGTCAATTTAAAACGGCAACCCATTGCATAGAGATCAGGGTCAAGATGTTAAAATGCTAATGGGAGAGCTTAACCCAAACAGAGCCGGGAGGTTAAGAACTTTCTGGGAAGGCCTGCCGGAAGAGATGCGTCTTCAAGGCTTTTTTAAAGCAATCAGAAGATATAATAAGACGCATCTCCATAGCCTGGGAGCGACAGCCGAGAAGGCCCTCTGGGAGGTCTGCGTCAGTCTAGTCTTCATAGGCTGCAATAAGTTCCTCCCAGAAGACCGGAGTGTGCGGAGGGGTTCGTATGGGAGGAGGCGGTCCCTCAGATAAGATGGACCCAAGCCATGTAGGGCTTTAAAGGTTAAAACCAACACCTTGTACTGCGCTCGGAAACTAATCGGCAGCCAGTGGAGAGATTTGAGCACTGGTGTTATGTGCTCTCTCCTTGATGTTCCCGTGACAAGCCTGGCTGCCATATTCTGAACTAATTGAAGTTTCCAAGTTAGGCACAAGGGTAGCCCCATGTAGAGCGCATTACAGAAGTCCAATCGTGAGGTTACCAAAGCATGTACCACTGCCTCCAGGTCCTTTGGCTCCAGGAAAGGGCGCAGCTGGCGGATCAGCCGAAGCTGATAACAGGCACTCCTGACCACCGCATTCACCTGACTAGTCATGTGAAGTGACGAATCAAGGAGTACCCCCAGACTGCGAACAGGGTCCTTCGAGGAGAGTGTGACCCCATCTAGGACCGGGAGGTGTATTCCCAATCCTGGCTTCGGTCCTGTGACAGTTAGTACCTCCGTTTTGTCTGGATTGAGCTTCAACCTGTTTTCCCTCATCCAATCCATTACTGCCGTAAGACAGTCATTGAGAGGAGAGACGCCATCTGAAGTCTGAGCCGACAATCTTGTCATGGAGAGGGAAATCTGAGTGTCGTCAGCGTACTGAAGGCACTGAGCTCCATGCCTCCGAATGATCTCACCCAGCGGCTTCATGTAGATGTTAAACAGCATCGGGGACAGGATGGCGCCTTGAGGGACGCCACAATTAAGCTCTATCTTAGAAGAGCAACTGTCCCCGAGCCTCACCCTTTGGGATCTCCCGGAGAGAAAGGACCGGAACCACCGAAGCGCAGTGCCTCCGATCCCCAACTCTCTCAGTCGACCCAAAAGGATGGAATGATCTACCGTGTCAAAGGCCGCTGAGAGATCCAAGAGCACGAGCAGGGTCACACTACCCCTGTCAATGCTCAAGCGAAGGTCGTCGGCCAGAGCGACCATGGCAGTCTCAACTCCATGTCCTGTCCTGAAGCCTGTTTGAAATGGATTCAGATAATCAGTTTCATCCAAGACAGCTTGGAGTTGGGAGGCGACTGCTCTCTCGATGACCTTGCTCAAAAATGGGAGCAAGGAGACTGGCCTGTAGTTGTTTTTATCCAAGGGATCAAGGGAGGGTTTCTTCAGGAGGGGTCTAACGGCCGCCTCCTTTAGACAAGATGGTAAAGAACCCTCCCTGAGGGACGCATTGATCACATCCCGAAGGAATGTTCTCACTGCGTCCCCTCCCTGGGCAACCAGCCAAGATGGACAAGGATCGAGAGGGCAAGTCGTCTTTCTCAAACTTCCAAGGAGCTTGTCCACGTCCTCGGTACTTGCAGGTTGAAATTCATCCAGTAAAGAAACAGCAACGGAGTTATCGGACACCTCACCTATGGGCTCTGACAAAACATTGACATTCAAGTCGGCCCTTATCCGAGAGATTTTGTCTGCAAAGAAGGTGTTAAACTCATCACAGCAAGCTGTTGTTGGGTCCAGTAGGGGATTTGGCGCAGGGGGCACCCGCATCAGCTCCCCCACAACCCTAAACAGCTCTACTGAGCGGGACTCTGCAGACGCGATGCGTGCAGAGCAGAAGGATCTCCGCGCTGCACACAAAGCCTCCCGATAGGCGCGAAGATGCTGCCTATGGCGAGTTCTGTCGGAGAAGAGTCGAGTCTTCCGCCATTTGCGCTCTAGTCGTCGTCCAACCCGCCTCATCTCCCTGAGTTCCTCCGAGAACCAGGGTTTGCAATTTGGAGCAGGTTAGAGAGGACGCTTGGGGGCGATTGCATCGAGAGCCTTGGGAAGATCGGTGTTCCAGGTATTCACCAAAGCTTCGACAGAGTCACCGGCGTTGCCAACCATTAAACCCTCTAAGGTCTTCTGGAAACCAATTGGTTCCATTAGTCTTCGAGGGCGGACCATTCTAATGGGTCCACCACCCCCGGGGGGGACAGAAGTGGCTTTTAGTTCCAACTTGATCAGGAAATGATCCGTCCATGACAGTGCGGAGGTTTTGGTTACCTCCGCCCACGGATATTCCTGTTCCGTACTAAAGATTCCATCGAGTGTGTGACCCGCGCAATGGGTAGGCCCGTTGACCAATTGGGATAGGTTCATGCCTGTCATGGATTCCATGAACTCCCGAGCTGCTCCAGATAGATCAGAAGAGCTGATCTCAAGAGGAATGTTGAAGTCACCCAATACAAGAAGTCTGGGA
Source organism: Urosaurus nigricauda (assembly GCA_034509955.1). NCBI lineage: Eukaryota > Metazoa > Chordata > Lepidosauria > Squamata > Phrynosomatidae > Urosaurus > Urosaurus nigricauda. The sequence continues at coordinate 348,004,553 of JAOEGL010000001.1, read as the reverse complement.
GACTCCAACAACAACTCAGAGACCAGCTGAGTCAGCTCAGTCAGGGAATCTGTTAGACAACGGGGTGGCCGGTATACTAACAGAATCCCCAAACTATCCCTGGTCTTCAGGCCAAGGTACACACACTCGATGTGGATCATTTTCCGGACAGGTTTCCTGATCAAAGTTAGGTTAGTTTTGTGAACTATTGCCACACCGCCCCCCCGCCCACTTTCCCTTATCTGCTCACTAACCGTGTAGCCGGCTGGGAGGGCCTGCGCCCAGGTAGCAGCACTGGCATCTCCCAGCCAAGTCTCGGTGAAGCATGCCAGGTCGGCCTGTTCATCCACGAGAAGATCGTGGATGATATGAGTCTTACCTTTGGCCGACCTGACATTGCAAAGAAGCAGATTAAGGGATTGTGGAATGGTTGGTGCGCTCTCCATGTTATCTTGGGAAACAGGGTGAACTGAAGAAGGGATAGATATCAGACATCGATCCCTTCTTCTTTTGTAACATTTGTTCACACTGTTGCCGCCATACCTTCCCTGCCCCCACACAACCTCAATTCCTGCTCCCAGGCTATTCCCGGCTCCATCATCTGGTGCTGGAAATGATTTATCCGTCAGAAGTTTCTGACCCAGAATAGGAGGTCTATGTCTAACAGACAATGGACAGATATTAACATTTTCCTGTCTAGTCAGCTCTCCCATTATAAGCATTATGCCTAAAAACAAAAGGCCCTGAGGTAAAATGTTCTCCTTTATGGCTAACCTAGCCATGCAATGATGACGGGGAAAGCAATATATGGAAATGTCTTAGCTCCTCCTCTTGCGGCCAATGCCCATGATCATAATGCTGAAGACTTCAATATTTTCATTGCTGAGTTAAACTTTATATTGAGCTGTGCTGTTAGCCTAGTCCTTAAGACTGTGATGATTTGAGACGTTTTTAGCCAACTTTATGTCGCTTATTATAGATTTGTGTGTTTTGTTTCCTTTCCTTCGTTTTCAGGTGGCCAGAAAAAAAGATAACATGTGCCTAAGTTTCAAAGGGCATAATAGTTTTCAGCTCTCTCTTTATATTCACACTTTTGGGTATATTCACAATTTTGCTTTTACAGACCTAAGACTTATATTTTTGACATCATAAATATGGGGAGCCATGCAATTTTATATGCTATGTTATGAATGAAGTATTTTATGTTGCTAAAGCAATAAAATAAATTTAGGTTTTATATGAATATAAGTACTGCATATAGTTCAATTTCTACTCAAAATGTTGAGTTTGCAGGAAAAGAAGGGAAGTATTTTTTCCTTCCTATGGCTTCAAAATTTCAAGAATTGTGTCCTTTTTAGCCACATGTTCCCACTTGCTGTGTCCACTCCCAGCTGCAAAGCATGCGAATCCTCCTAGCAATTCTTTGCATCTAAACAGATCCTGGAAACACCAGACTCATTTCATGTAATACCTTGAGGACAAACATGTAGCTTTTCTCACAAGTAAAAACATCAATGAAACAATCTCAAATGGTCACGTACCTAGTAAAAGCACAATGAATACATAACACAAAGCAAAATGTGTCTTTCCATTTGGAAAACACACACAGGCCATTTTTATCTGAATAGCAAAATGGAGGACAATGAAGAAGACAATGATTGTCTCCAATCAGACTCAACTGCATGCACAGAAAATGGACACATAGCCAGCTTAACAAAACCTTCATGCATTCCTTTATATGAGTTAAGTATTTGGTTTCTGTGGTCCAGTAATGTGCTTTCAAGAGAAGGAATGTGTGCTAATGGAAAGGTGCGGCAGTCTAATGGGTCTCACCAAGCTTTCAAGGTTATTTGTTAAGTATCTGACTGGCCTGTCCTTATGCTACAGAGAGGGCTTGACATTCCCACTCTTGGAAATGGCACCAGGATAAATAATTGCAAAATTACTTATGTAATGATAGCTGAAGATGAAGATGTGGAAAACTGGAATAGGCAGTTTGCTTCAATTGTCAGTTTCTCAACCAATGGAGATAGGCAAACATTAAGCCAGACATTAAAGGGAAAGTTTTCTCTAATTTGAGATTTAAATGAAAGCTTATTTGCTATGCTACTAATAGCTGTGTAAAAATGCATAATGGCCCCAACACTTAAGAAATACCCAAATAATTGGCTCACTGTTCAAAAGCTGGAGAAGTGGTTGGTATCCTAAACTTTTGACTAAGTCTTGAGCCATAGAATCTTATGTAAATTTAGCTTTGATGAAGTAGAATAAACTTTTTCTGGGTTGCAGCAGTCAAGAGAAGAAAGGCACATTCATTGCTTTCATATAGGGAGAAAGGGATAAGAACAAATGGATCATATTCACACAGGGAGAGAAAACATTGTGATATTGTGTGTTGAATCATTGAATCATAGAGATGGGAGGGGCCCTATGGGCCAACAGATTCAACCTCCTGCTCACTGCAGGATTTCCAGCTGAAGTATCCTTAACAGGTAGTTGTCTAGCCTCTTTTTGAAAACTTCCAGAGAAGGAGACCTCACCACCTTTGTAGGAAATTTGTTTCATTGCCAAACCACTTATTAAGAGGTTCCTTCTAATATGAAAGCAAAATCTACCTTCCGGTAACTTCAAACCATTAGACCTGATCCTACCCTCTGGCGCAGCAGAAAACAGGCCAGAATCTTCCTGTGGCAGCCCTTGAGATACTTAAAGATTATGTCACCCCTTAATCTTCCTTTCACCTAGCTCCTAGTTCCCTTCACCTAATTTGGGAACGATTGACCTATTTGAATATGCCCAGCTCCTTTAACTTCTCCTCATATGTTTTGTTCTCCCTACCTCTTGTCATCTTGCTGCTCTTCTCTGAACTTGCTGAAATTTGAATATCTTTCTTAAAATGAGGCACCTAGAACTAAACACAGTACTTCAAATGAAACATGACCAGTGCAGAATATAGTGGACTATTACATCTGTTGACTTGGAAACTATGAAAAACCAGAAGACTCTAGGGGCATAGGAACCATTTTCTGACTGCCAGTATTATGAAAGTGCAAAATATTTGTATTGTGGCACAAGTAAAGAAAGGTATACTGGCACCTTTGGGTTATATTCAACCCCCCTCCCTGAGTCATTCTTTGAAAAAGCACTTTTGGCATCAATTACAGCTGCAAGTCTTCTTGGGTAAAACTCTACCTGCTCCAGATCTGTCAAGATGGAAGAGGACTGTTGATTAACAGTAAATTTTAAATCTTCCCGCAGATTTTCCATCAGATTGAAGTCTGGGCTTCAGCTGGGACATTGTAAAATACTCAGGCTCTAATTTTTAAACCACCCCAATGTTACTTTGGTTACACGTTTAGAGGGATTGTCCTACTGAGGATGCCTCCACCCCATACCAGGCCACTACCAGACTGAAACAGATTTTCCTCTACAATTGTTCTGTATTTGGTTCTATCCTTGTTGCCTTAAATCCTGACCAGTTTACCAATCCCTACTGACAAAAAGTGTTCCCATAACATGATGCTGCCACCACTATGCTTCACTCTGGGGATAATATTCTCAAGGTAATGAGCACTGTAGACTTTGTATCACATATAGCACTTTGTGGTAAGGGCAAAAAGTTCATTTTTTGTTTCATCATGGCAGTGATCCATTCTTCACAAGTTGCTATGTCTTGTACACATCATTCTGAAAGTTCAAAAAAATCTAGGATTTTTTTTTCAGGAGTGGCTTTTTTCTTGCCATTCATCCACAGAGTCCAGCTTTGAGTATCCAGATGATAACCATCCAGGGATGGTTTCTCCTGTCCTATAGCTGAGCCATTGATCTCTACAGATCACTCTGAATTACAATAAGCCTATTGGTTGCTTCTCTGAGTAATACCTTCCTTACCTAGCTGCAATGAGTTTGCCCTGTGCCACCAGGCATCAAATGATAATAGCAGTCCAGCGTAGAAAAAGTGTCCATTTGCGCTAGCAAATCTGTTTGTTAGATATATGTGTGCATAATTTACCTTGGTAGTATGAAGCTAGGAAAAGATACAAAGACTTGGGATAGACTAGGGCAGTGGATTTTCCCCTGTTGCTAACCTACATGTAAAGTTCTAATAGCTAGGTTGCAGGAGCTAAGTCACTTTGATTGTCCATGTCTTTTTGTTACATAACCCATGACAATCCATCTTCCATCATCAGCCTTGACCTGGGAGGAGGGTTGAATTCCAGCCCAAGTACCTTATATAGCCAGTGGTGGGAAACTTGATTGTAGGCCCAAGATAGCTGATGGCTGAAAGCACTTTTCTACCCACTTTCATGTAAAAGTGATTCACGCAGCCACTTTCACTAGGGGTACAGATGGGTCACAGCCAGGATAAGGACAGGGGAGCAATCCTGTCCCTATCCCATCCCTGTGTGATAAACTCCATTACTTCTGTAAATTACAGATTTAGTAATACAGTTTAGAACTGCAGGAACCCAATTTAGCCAAAATAGCTTGTGATCCACTAAAACTCTTACATTCTTTTTTCATGTAGTTTCATCAAACCATGTATTCATCAAACCATTCTGCATCTGTGTAATGGACATAACTAGAATGTTACATTCATCTCTGTTGAAACTGATTTTGTTAGTTCTTGCCAAGTTCCACCTGCTGTTGAGGTTATCCTGTTTCTCTTTTCTAAGGTATCACTTACAGGTTTGATATGCATCCCTTCTATTCCTTTGTCCAAGTCATCCATAAAGAGGTAGAAAAACATATGGCCTAGGGCAGAACCCTTTGGAAACTTAGGCCCGGTACAGACAGACAAAAAGCATCATGCTGTGGAGCATCTCCACATTCAGAGCCCTCCCCTTGCTGCCTGGGCACCATCTTGGTGCACAGCCATTCAGACAACACACGCCATGATGTTGTCCCTTTGATGCAGTGCCCAAATGATAATTGTATGACTCTATACCTAGTTTTTGGAAGACAAGTGACAGAGAAGGCTATTGCCATCTGGCGCTGCTTGACCTCCTCCAGAAGCTTCTAATTGGCCAATGTGTGAAACAAGATGGTAGACTAGGTGGATCATATGTTCTTAGGAAAGCATAACACAATTCCTCCAACAGAATGAACCCTTTGTGAAAATTCTCACAGCATTCATGTGATAAACAAGATAAAAGACTTGAATGATCTGTATAGCTGTTGTGTGCATTCATCTGCATGCCAGTCACACAAGAAACTCCATTTCTGACCATTTTGCTACTGATATTTTAGGAGAATATTTAGTAATTCAGTCTCATGGTCCAAATGAGCCATTTTAGCTTTGAAAGGCAGACTGTGTAATAGGAAGCAATAAGAATGATAATGTGTCTCCCTGATGAAAGTTACAATCACAGATCAAGGAAGAAGAGTTATTTTGGCAATGTGGCAAAGTGAAGACTTCAAAGCCATTTCATTGGAGTTTCAAACATTATTAATAGGGTCAAAATCAGCAAACTTACATAAGGAAGAAGAAAAAAACAGATGAAGGGGACTGAAAATTAAAGAGCTACATGAAGGTGAATTAAGGGTGCAAAGGAGTTAGATTTTAAGAACACTTTTTTAAAAAGTACCAAATCCCAAGTTTCGGGAAGGAAGATGAGGCATATCTACAGCTGAATGGAGAAAATTCAAATTTAACAGTAGATCTTACAGAATGAAAAATGAACTACAGTATAGGCTTTTTTGTGGGTCACATTTGCTTGCCAGTTTGCCAGTAGGTGGCAGACTAGTCAATATATTACGGTATATATACTTTTTTTTAGCAACTCTATTTAATGTCCATGGTGTGTACAGTTAAAGGGTGGGGGAGTTATGGGCATCAGCCAAATCATACTCTCTCATATATATATAATGTTATTCATATAGCTTTTCTGTAATATGAGCTAAAGTGCCCTTGAAATATACAAAGCAAACAGTTTGCTAAACATAATTCCAGGGTGGCAAACAAAAGGGCTCCTTCAAAGTGCAACCTTCCATCAAACTGTACATTTAACAATCCAGTCTGGCAAAGGCTAAACCAACAGAAAGGATGAGGAGGAGAGAGTGCTGCTTATTATCCAATCTCTTGCTTTAAGTTAATGGAAATCTAATTTGCATCCAGTGCTCTAACAGGCATTTAGAAGGTCTCATGCCATATGTCCTTGCTATTGAAAGCTGAAAGCTTTTGCCAGATCTACAAGAATGCTTTTCACAGTGAAGGATCTGAAAAAGTGATATCCTGCTACACCTCTGTTTCTTGGAAAGCATGGTCTTCATTCAAATAGACAACATGTAAGCTTTTAAAGCTACAAATCCCCAAATCCTCTAGCCAGCATCAGCAGTCTAGGGGATTGTAGGACCTCCTGTCTCAAATAGTAACTTTTCCAATCTATGCTATTCACACATGTGTAAGTTTCCAACTATAATTAAAATGAAATTGTAAGAGCACACAGTGGGTCTCTATGGCTCAGGAGAGATTTGAGCCCTAGTCTCCAGGATCCTAGCCTAACACTTAGACCGCTACACTATGCTGAGTTAATAAAATAATAAATAAAACTCATATTTATATCCCACTTTTCTTTGATAAAACAGTCAAAGCAGCTAACAATTAAAATATCCTCAGACAAAATGACATCAATATTACATAATCCCCCCTTTAAAAAGAATTAAATATATTACAATTAAAGAGCAGAGTTTTAAAATATCTAATTAAAATTACAGGATATGGACAACATGACAGTATAGTACCTGGTGTGAGGGGGTATTCATTCTGTGGCTGAGCGGTTTTATTCCGGGAAGGCCTGACAGAAGAGATCCCTCTTGACAGCTTTTTAAAAGCTGTCTAAACTGGTAATCTGACAGATCTCATCTGGCAGGCCATTCCATAGTCTGGGAGCAGTAGCAGAGAAGGAGGTTGCAGTTAGTTTGGTCTTCAGAGGCTACAATAAATTCCTCCTAGAGGACCTGAGTGTGCAGGGTGGATTATATGGAAGTAGGCAATCCCTCAAATAGGTTGGACCCAGGCCATGTAGGGCTTTAAAGGTAATAACCAACACCTTGTATTGTGCCCAGAAACTAATAGGCAGCCAGTGAAGTGATTTTAGAGTAGGTGTTATCTGGTCACGCCTGGATTTTCCGGTGACCAACCTGGCTGCCATGTTTTGTACTAACTGGAGTTTCCAGACTAGGCACAAGGGTAGCCCCATGTAGAGCGCATTGCAGAAATCGAGTCGTGAGATTACCAGTGCATGTACTACAGTTTCAAGGTCCTTTACTTCCAGGAAGGAGTGCAGCTGGCATATCAGCCGAAGCTGATAACAGGCACTCCTGACCATCACATTTACCTAATTTGTATTCTGAAGCGACAGATCTAGGAGCACCCCCAGAGTGTGAACACAGTCCTTTGAGGAGAGTGTGACCCACCCCCCAGGACTGGAGGTTGCAACTCAGTACCTGGTTTGGGGGCCCCTACTTTAAGTACCTTCATTTTGTCTGGATTCAATTTGAGCTTGTTTTTCCTCATCCAGTCCATTACCGCTTCAAGACAATGATTGAAAGGAGAAATACCATCTGTAGTCAAAGTTGTTGACTGAGACATAGAGAAATATATTTGGGTGTCATCAGCATATTGATAACACCCCGCCCCATGTCTGCAGATGATTTCTCCCAGCAACTTCATATATATGTTGAATAGAATTGGGGACAGGATGGTGCCTTGAGGAATGCCTCATTTAAACTCCGCTCTAGAGAAGCGGTTGTCCCCAAGCATCACCCTCCGAAATCTACCTGAGAGGAAGGACCGGAACCATTGCAATGCAGTGCCTCTGATTCCTAACTCTCTCAGGCGTTCCAAGAGCATGCTCTGGTCTATCATGTCAAAAGCCACTGAGAGGTCTAGAAGAACCAACAGGGTCATGCTTCCTCTGTTGATGCCTAGACGAAGGTCATCAGCCAGAGCAACCATGGCAATCTTCACTCCATATCCTGTCTTGAAGCTGGTCTGAAATGGATCTAGATAATCGGTTTTGTCCAAGACCCAATTATTGAAAGACAAGTCAACATTTATGCAAACCTCATTGATTCAAAGGGTCTAGCCACTGAGACTAGAAATTGGATTTATGTGAATGTGACAAACAAAACCAGCATGTTATGTGCTACACTCTTGAGGAAGCCTAGATTGGTTGCAACACCCTGTTGAGGAAAAAACTCAAGTTTTGCAGTGGCAACAAAAGTTAAAAGGGAGCAGATAATTTCAGGTGGATAGAATATTCTCAAATATAAGTTCAGATTGCTTTCCTAACAGCCAAGTCCTAATGTTAACTTCTCATTATCATTTTCATTATTGAAATAAGAGAGGAAAAACAGGAAGAAAAAAGTTGAAGACAATCTGATATAGATCTGACACATGAAACAGCTACATTCTTTGAAGCTGCTCAGCATCCAACTACATTTTTCATTAAAGGGATGGCCTCATTAAAATAGCATCTATGAAGAAAGTGAAAAGAGGATCCAAGCAATGTTTAAAATGGAGGGTGGAAGCTTTCACCCATACAGCAATCCCAACAAATTTCCCAACAAAACTGAAGCCAGAAAGGTTCATTGAGGACTTCATGTAGCCTGTGCATTGGCCATGTATATTTGAGATAAAACAAGGAGACAGAGCACAAGAACTTATAAAGATCAGTTTGCAGTTTTGGCAATCATCCTCATTTGTCAAGTTATCAAAGATTCTTCTACTATGTCACCAAGTGTTCAAAGATGGAGCCACACAGAGGATGGTTTCATGTTTTACAATTGGCAATGAATGCTAAAGACACAAATTTATTCCTTCCCTCCTCTGCAGATACACACCTGTCTATTGTCCTTCCATTCTTGGATGTGACATGCAAGTATAAAAGAAGAGATGGATGTGACATGCAAGTATAAATCAAAGCACAAATTTGTGTTCATGCACATAATTTTCACTATCTGTTGTAAAGGTGAAGCTATCCTTAGCTCATTATTCCCAAATTCAAGTTTGCTACAAGTATTAGTGTTTACACTCCCAGTCATCTTCTACCACCAAATCTATATATTTATTTTACTAACCATATACCCACCTATCAATCAAAAAAGGTAATCAAGACAACTAGTGATGATAAAATATGGAACATTTAATATATTGTTTAAAATGGACCATAAAAGCTAATCAATTAAAAGCACACAATTAAAAACACTACAATAAACACAGAAGCAACATCCAAGCAGCTAAAACTCCTTAACAGCAGACCAACACATTTGCCAAAGATCTGCCTAAATAAAAAGGTCTTTGGCTAACAGTAGAAGGAGAAAAAAGAAAGAGCCCACCTAGCAAGACTCAGCAAAGAGCTGCAAAATATCTGGAAATGGAAGGCATTCATATTTAATAGTCAAGCTATCCAAACCTTCACAGCTTAGCACATTTTCATGTATGATGTTACAAATAATTTTTCTGCATTTCCTAGGTCTGTAATGCAAATATAAAACCAAAAGGACTAAGAATATATAATGTTCCTCCTATATTCTGATCTGAATTAGCAACATGCACACAGGCACTAAAATAGTTTTAGAGGAGTTCAAAGGCATGTTTAATGTCGCATGTGAAAATGCCCTTATTTGCATAGGAGGCCAAGTGATGTGGAATCAGTTTTTTTTTCTTTAAAATATACTCTTATAGTCAGTCTGTCAGTAAATTAATTCTGAGTCTGACTGCTATCATCACCTTCGGAGGCTTATCTGTATGCATGACACAATGTTTCCTTTCTCCTTGTGGCAGAATTTTTACAAACAGAAATTCTTGTCCTATCCACACTTTTTATACACTACACAAATAAGTGCTGTTCACTGTAAAAAGATTAAACAATACTAGGAATGTATATAAGTCACACATCTTAACCTAAGCAAAGACAAACCCAGTCATAAAATATATCCTGAACATAACTGTACTCCCACTATAACAGTGCTAGAGTAAACCTAGGAGACAACTGAGTGTTTCTGCCCAATGTTTTAGCAGTTTCTTACTGTCTGGAATTCAAACTACTTCACATGGATGAATGGATGTGTGTATGAAGAGGGAGAGATGGAGATGGAGATGGAGAAAGAGAGAATCTCTGTATGAAATTGTGTCTTCTATTATTTTTCTCCTGCTGAGTATGTCCAATTTCAGCTACTCATTAATACAATGGGGGGAGAGGGAACATGAAACAAATTATGATGCAATTTATGTATCATAACTTACACACCTTTAGCATTTGATTAAAATAATTAATAGATTTAGCAAAATACCTAGTGAATAGATGAAACGGGAAATCATATTTTTTTAAAAAGGAAAATAGTTTGAAAATGAAGTTGGAAGGCGAGTTTGAAGTCAGTACAAGGAATACGGTCAGAACATCCTTTGGACCAAACACAGCACAGTTTGTACCCTTTTACTGATATACAAGGTTTTGCCCAAGACAAGAAAATTAAGTTTTACACTTAAGGGAATAAAGTATGAAGGATAAATTTGGTATGGACTAGTCAATCTGTTGAAAAGACTCTGTGGTAAATCACAAGGAAACGAAGTCTACATATACTCTAAGAAAGAAGCAAAAGTTAACTTTCTTTACTCTCACTGACTACAAAGCCAAAGAAGTCAGAGAAGGACACTTTGAAATATGTAGGTTAGTACTACACCTAACTAGAGCTGCTGACTGCTGCTTGGCGAAAGCAAATGAACTTGAATAGAAAATGCAGATACCTTTGCAGCATCATGCTCAGTCATCAAAAGATTTGTTTCATGGAAGTCTGTTACATAAAGATTAAACTGTGTGGCTAAAAATAAATATTTCCTGTTACTTTTAAATGCCTCTACGCCACTGTCTTGCTCTGAACCTGAAACTACAGCAGGTTTGCCAAATGAATGATCAGAAAACCTTCTGTGTTCTATTGTTTTTTAAAGATCAGAAATACAACTTTGCAAGTCAATTGTTTCCTTTTAACATAAGAGAAAGCATTTATTTCAAAGCAATTCAGTAAAACAAAAACTAAGGCCAAGATCCAAAATGGCTGTTCCATTGATGTGGTTGCTTCTGTTAGCAAAACTAGGGAGCTTATCAGATGAACTTTAAAACCATCCCAAACCTCCCAGGCTGGAGTTGGGACGTGGGATGGAGGTGGGGATTATCGCATGCTAAATCATTGCCTAGTCACTGCCCACCATCAGCCCAGATCCAAGCTGAGTCCCAGCCTTGCTCCACCAGTGCTTTTTTGAAGTCGGAAGCTTTCTGGCTTTTAAAAAGTGCTGGCCGAGCATGGCTGAGACCCGGCCTGATGGCAGGTGGTGATTAGGCAGTGATTTAGCTTGTGATAATCCCCACCTCCATCCCGCATCCTGGCTGCAGTCCAGAAGGATTGGGATGGTTTTAAAGTTCATCTGATAAGCTCCTAGGAGTGGGCTGGTTACCCCCTGCAACCCTGATTTGTTGTTGTGTGCCTTTAAGTAGTTTCCAACTTCTGGCAACCCTAAGGCGAACCTATCAGGGGGGTGTAGTGAATAGACCTGCTTATCAGCCAATCACAGAGCAACATAAGACCAGCCAATGAGAAGCTGGCTGGGCAGGGCTATAAAAGGGCCTTGCAGAGAGTGAAAAGTGGGTTTTAATTTGGGGTTTGTTGAGGGAAAGAGTCACATTGAAGGGAGGGTGTGCTCTTAGGGTTCCTGAGGGAACATTTAAGTAGTGTTTGGAGACCACAAAGGGGTCTGAAGAGTCCAGAGAGGGACTGGATAGGCTTGAGGGAGTCTGGTAGAGATTGGCTCAGAACAAGCCAGTGGTTTAAAGAAAGATTTTGGTCTTGGTACAGGAGAGAAGATTGCCTGAGTGGCTGCATTGATTTTAATATTTTAAAAGAACTTTTTGTAACTAAGCAACAAGACAATTAACGACTTTAAGTCTACTTTTTAGTTTACTTCTTGCATTTTATAAATAAACTTTTATTAGTGTTTGAAGTACAACTTGCCCTCCGTGTGAATCAAACCATGCTACCTAATATAAGAGACACAGAGGGGCTGTGTCTTCTTAAAGAGCAGTGTTAGGGTGAAGGCTGGCAGGAGTCCTTCACACATTTTGGTGGCAGCGGTGGCATAAAAATTCCCATAGGGCTGCCACAGTTGGGAATAGGTTGTGGGTGGACTGAGAGTCTGAGAGTTCACCACATAATAATAATATTTTGGTGGCAGCAGTGGGATGAAAAGGCCCAGGGTGCTGTCATCATAGAAACTTGGTAGTGAAAAATAAAGGGTCCACCACAGGGGGTTTCTTGGCAAGATTTGTTCAGAGAAGGTTTACCACTGCCTTCCCCTGGTATGTCCCTAAAATGTGCTCCAGAGGGCTGGAAAATTCCCTGGGACAGATTTTTGGTCAAGAAAAACAGCCAGCAGAAAATTTTACTTGCAGTCAGGCATTAATGCAACATTAGATTTAGGCCTACGTAAGTAGCATACATCATAGCAGAGGAATTGAAGGAAAGCAGAATTATCAACTTTGGTGAGACACCATGATGTTTAGTTCTTCCATCTTTCACCTGACAGTAGCCAGTCTATCTGGCTACAGCAGACGGATGAAATTGAGGCTTTGCTCATGGATCAGCAACATTTGGCCAGTCCTTCCTCTAAACAATATACATTTCATCTTGTTACTTTAGGAAATTTCAAAGTCAAAATTAGAGATTGGGTTTGCTTATCTCTCTCTCTCTCTCCCCTTTCAATCTCTCTCCCAATCCCTTTTCCTTTTGTGTCAGAATACAGTGTTTTTTGCACTGTCTCATTAAGTCCTTCTCTGGGCTGTTTTTTTTTTTTTTTTTTTTTTTTTTTTTTGGCTGGACAGGAGGTCAAAAATCCTTTAAATAAATAAGCAATAACCCCCCTCTCCCCCAAGTGATTTATTCTTTTGGACACTGCAGGATGTGAGAAAGAGTTTGACAAAGAATACTTTAAACACTGGAAAATAAACTAAATTCTTCCAATCTGCAGTAATACATTAGCTTTTGCTGCTTGCAATCACAAAGCACAATGGTGTTTGAAAAAAAAAGGTTTTGTTCAGCACTACATTAGGCACATTTGCTTCGAAGTTAGTTTCATGGTGCTCAGCAGGGCTTCTTCCCAGGAAAAGTATGCATTAAGATTCTCACTTTAAACTCTTTCTACTCAGGTTGCTTCCCTGCTCTGATGGTATTTGTGACAAGAGAAACATAAAAAATGAAAGGTCTAGTCCTTTCACCCAGTTCCATTACATGTTTTATATGTATATGCCCTTCTTTTTCAAAAGAGGGGTAAAAAACAATCAAATATGTAACTGGCTTCAGCGTGTCCCAAAGCTGACTGTACATGGATTTTGAAATGGATGATGAGATGACATTCTATGCAAACCAACAGAAGGTACCTGGTTGTCATTCCCTCTGTTGTTAACGGAAAGTTGTTTTGTAATAGTTTCATATGAGCCCCTATAAAATCATCCCTGATTTAGCTATATTCCATCTGGATGCATTCTTGATTTGACCCAGATATTATACTGATGCCAGCAGCATCTTAACGAGTCTGAGGCACTGACACATGCAACAGATTCGGTAGCTAGATACACATCTACCTAAAAGCTAGATAACCACCACCACCCTGCCAGAAACAAGCAATCCCACAAAGTATAGAAGTAACTTGTAACTAATTCCCTTTTGCAATAATTAAAGTTTCTTCAGTTAGGAGCCCTGGTGGCACAGTGGTTGATTTACAGATTGTAAACTGCTTAGAGAGTGCTTAGTTCATTATGAAGTGGTATAAAAATGTAAGGATATTTTAAGTGATGTGTTTTAACTGATGTGGTGTGTCTGTTAATTGTTGTTGTTCCCTGCCTCGATCCATGGAGAAAGGTAGATAAGAAATAATAATAATAATAATAATAATAATAATAAATATTAATGTTAATCCTACATCCCTCTCAGTGTAGTACAGATATTCACAGACCTATGCTACCATTTTCTCGATGTACTGCAAGCCATGTGAATGGACATATGAGGAGGTGTTAGGGGCTTATCAGTAGGTGAGGGGTGGAGGTTTGGGTGCTACACAGAGAGAAAGGGAATACCAGCTCACACCCAAAAAAGGTCATCCACATTTATAAGGGAAACTTACATGTGCTGATGTTTTTCACAAAATTGTGATTTAGGATTGCAGCTTGGGGAGGAATAACAACTCCTATTGTAATGTACAGTAACTATAAATTATTTAGTTTATAGTTATGAGCTATCCTCATTAAATGGTAAAAGAGGAATATGACATAGGTCAAGCACCTCATGCAGCTTTCACGTGTTGTGCTGTGCGAGCTGAGGTGACAACAAGGTGCATGGAAAGAAAGTGTGTTTTGTAGCACAGGACAGCAACTTGTAGAATTCAGGTTCTACAAGTGCCCTCCCTCCAGCCTATCTGCCTTGGTCCAGGCCTCAGAGGGAGAGAAAAACTGCCAGACCTGATCCCCACCTCCTTTCCCTTCTCCTTTTGTGTTGTGTCTTTTTAGATTGTAAGCCTGAGGGCAAGGAACCATCTAATTAAAGATTTTATGTTCAGTGCTGTGTAAATTTACAACACTATATAAATAAAGGTTAATAATAATAATAATATAAGAATTCAGGGTTTTGTTTATTTTTAAACTATTGGAATGGGATAGTGGAGGGTTAATTTTTTATGGAGATGTTCATTGGTAAAGAAAATAGGTATCTTCTTTCTTAATCTTACACAGTCCAAAGAAATGCAGAAATAACCAGGAATGCAGCTGCTCCATATAATATTACACAAATTACAGAACTCAGAGATGCTGGAAACTGAACCTAAATTCTTCTGTATGAAAAAAGAGTACTCTGCCAAAGGAGTGCAGTCCCCACCTGAAATTAACACCCTTTCAAGTCAGCAAAGAAAGTACTTTGCATTAGTGTGTGTGTGTGTGTGTGTGTGTGGACAAATCTCTACATGACATATAAGAGTCAACATCCAGTAACAAATGGAGTGTCACTCCAAATACCTATTCAGCTACAATGATCACAACATGCCCTTGGTCCAGTCACTTTCTCTTTCAACATAATGCCACTTGCAGGGCTGCTGTGGAGGTAAAAGGAGTCAAGGAAGCTGGAGAGAAATCAAATGAAAATGCAATACTGTAAGTAAAGATGTAAACATGTACTATCTTGAAGAGAAAATGGAATGATGTTAATATTAAGAGTTTTGTCTCCAAAACTCTTTTAGCAGCTTTGGGAATTAAGAGGAACAATATCTAGATAGGGAGTGCTAGCAGTTAATAAAGTACATAGAATTTTAGGGATTTTTCATTATTTAGACCCATAGTGAAACCTGCACGTCTTGGGTCAAATTCAGAGATTCTGTTTTGGTCAGTAGCCCATTCTTGGCCTGACTCTTTCTTCGTTTACATCCTGTTAATATAACTGTTGATAAAAGCAATATAGACACAAGGTCACCAGCTGCAATGAACAGCATTTTTAAAAAAATTGCATACTGTATTAATAACAATGGGAGCAATCACAAAACATTGAGACAACAGTGTACTGAGGTTTAAACTACATATAAACAGAACATTCCTGCACAGAATAATATTTATGAGCAGAATTTCACACACACACACAACACATATATCTTCTAACACAAAATATATCAAGCTATGTGACAATTGAGCCAGGTTTTCTTCCTATACACAGCATCACTGAAATAGAACACAGCCATAATAGAGTAGACCCATTCGACCAATTGTGGAATGGTGAGTCAACACTTAAATAATTCTAATGAATTCAATAGCTCTACTCTAGACAGGACTCAAAGATCGAGTCTTTATTTCTTGTTCTCATCTTGTGTCTTCAACAAAGAGCATAAGGTCTTGAAATTTTTAAATGGCTGGTCTGTAAAAGGCTATAAAGGAAGTCTCTTCCACCAATGTATGAATAATACACCTTTCAATTCTTCCAAGAATCTTTAATGGTGTTTTATTATGGTTAATAATTTTGCCAGCAAAATGTAGCAGTTTGAGTGTTGGACTAAGAAGTTTATCACACAGGAGGGAAGCCGCCAAATCCCAGACAAAAATGGGGCTTAAATCCAGGAAAATCCTGCAAAAGCAGGATTGTTTTCTGATGACATCGGGCACATTGAGCATTAATGCAACAATCCATGCAGAAAGTCACAATATCACACCACTTTTTACTTTTGGGAAAATCCCGAAAAGTAGTGTGATTCTGCCCACTTTCTGCATGGGTTAATGTTAGGTTAATATTCAATGAGCCTGATGTATGTGAAAAGAATCCTGCTTTTGCAGGATTTTCCTGGAATTTAAACCCCATTTATGCATGGGATTTGGGCACTTTGCCTCCCATGTGATAAACTCTTATGACTCTGGAGACCAAGGTTCAAATCCCTGCTCAGTCATAGAAACCCACTGGGTGGCCTTGTGCAAGTCACATTCCCTTTGCCTCAGAGGAAAGCAAAGGCAGCCCCTCTGAACAAATCTTGACACACACACACAAATGTGATAGGTTCACTTTAGGATCACAATAAGTCTGAAATGACTTGAAGGTATACAAGAACAGAAACATACAGAAGAAGAATTTAAAGGCACAAGGTCTAGACAGAAAATGATAGAAGAAAAAAATTCTTCTGACAAAGTTGTAATATTTTTCTCAGATCATTTTCTGTGTAATCTGTTGGATACAGCTTTTTATAGCACTAAAAATGAAAATTATTTCTTATTCATTATTTCATGCAATGGAAAAATAGTGAAACACCTTTCCTTCCCTTTATGTGGGGCAGCTGTGCAAAGAAGGAGGTATCCAAAAATTTTAATGATCACCTTTTAAAAAAAATGACAGAAAGTTTCTTTTTATTTGTAGTTGTTAACTTATCTCTATGTAGTCACTATCTAGATTTATATATTTTTCCCAGTGTATCTTGACCCTCCAAATACCTGAAACCTGCACCTTACGAGGGGGTATTGTAAAGTAATAATTATCACGCAGAAGTTATTATAGTATATTGATGAAATTTTGTCAGTGTCATCATTGGTCCCTAAGTGCACGTTACTGAGAAAATCAACTCATTGCATCCTTTATTTTTGTGACTGGCTCTGCCACAAGTGACTAAAGTGTAAAATCCTCATCAGGTGCAATCTGCAGACTTCTACAGTATCAGGTATTCAGAAGGTCATGATAAACTGGGGAAAATGTATAAATCTAGATAGTGACTACATAGAGATAAGTTAACAACTACAAATCAAAACAAACTTTCTGTCAATTTTTTTAAAAAGGTGATCATTAAAACTTTTTGATACCCCCTCGTACCAGCAGGGGAATGCCAGCCCGGGGGGGGGGGGGAGTTGGGGTGTGGCATCCATTTTACTCATACCGTGACTCTGCCACCATGCTGTTGTGACACCACTTGCTGCAACACACAGCACATGGTGTCACGGTGCTTCTCTGGTGTTGCGTCCACACGACACAGCACCAAAGGAGTGCCATAAAGCCACAGCAGCATGGATATTGCGACCTTTCAAGGGAGCAAAAAGGAGCCACTTTTTGAAGCTCCTTTTTGCACCCTGGAAAAGCCAGATCAGAGCTGCGGCATGCGGTTGCCACAACCCCGATCTGGCACAGTTGAAGGCAGCTGCAGGCAGCCCCTTGGGGGTGGTCTGCACAGTCCCTTAGTCTAATTTAAAGGTTCTTGTTTGCTTGCTTGCTTTGTTATCTATCTTTTCATCACACCAGTTTAAACTTGTGCTTTGGAAATATAACAGAGCCTATAAAAAGCTATGATAACAATTAAGTCCTCTATAATTGTTGAATATATACAAACTGAATATATAAAAGGCTGTTTTCTAAGCAATTAAAAATGAAAATTATTTCATCATTAGAAATAGTGCAATTATGGGAATCATTTGAGGAAAAGAAGGTATTGTCACTATCTTTTTGGTCTGCAAGTTGTCTTGCCAATATCTGAGAAGCTTTGTTACCCTTTTCAAAATACGGTAGATTTATAAATCTAAGAGCCTCTTCTGCTCCAAAGGTTAAAATATTCTCCATTAGCCAGTTATCTTTTTTCTAAGAAATCAAGGGTGCGCCTGCTAAATAACTTCAGGTTTCTGATTTTGTTGTTGTCAACAGTAAAACCCTATGAACATCTACTCAGAAGTATCATTCTCTATTTATTTAAAAATTACTTGTATTGCAAGCTATGTCAATCACAGCTTCTCTTTCTCTTTCCTTCTCCCTCGCTTTCCTCGCTCTCCTCACCCTTTAGAAAGGATGATTTGTGCACATGAAACAACCTTGTAAATGTCTTACAGGTCTCCCAGATGACTTGACATGAAACATCTTTTGCATCATTAATTGGAAAAGTTTTCAAATGCTGTGACTTTTTTGAGCTGTATCATGGTGCATTCAGTACTGTCATGAATGTCCATATACAGTATTTCATAATTATCCAATTGCCTTTATGGCTTGTCAAAACTATCCACTTTCTATCATTTTTGAGGACACTTATCCAGATAGTGATACCTTCCTTGGAATGGAAGAATATATGTCAAAGTCCTGTAGATGCTGTCAGTGAAAGTGCAGTACCAAAAGATGTCGACATTTCTGTAACACTATACATACATCTAATTTACATCATGTTATATGCCAACTTTAAAGAAGAAATATGACATCTGAACACATCAGGAGAAGATAAATGGATCATGTGAAAAGCTAGAAATGTAACTTCATCTTTCTAAAATATAAGATGGGATATAATTCACTTACATTTCCATCTGCCCTGTAGTACAGCAAAGTTGTAATAAAAGTAGGTGTTGAGATTAAAGTAATTTTTAAATCATGTCATGATTGTCAAAAGAAAATTACTACTTGTGTGTGACTATCAAGCCATGCATTCTCTATTGACTAGAGAGGATAATATCCAAATGTTATCCCCATATATATTTGACTGTGAGTATGGACTTATACAAAGATTCCGTTAGATTAAAATAAAATGAAGCTTATCCAAGGACAGAAGTCATCACTGAAACCTTGTGAATTGATACATGTCTTGACATAATCTCAGTTATTATGGGTGTGGATGCTATTTACTACTGGAATACCTAAAATCAAAGCAGGCCTCAGAAATAGCAGACAAATAAGCATTTTTCCAGCTGTTTCATGGGCTCTAATAGGAGAGTAAATATAAATACCCTCAATAATGCATCTTGGGGCAGGGTATCAGCTAGGCATGATTTTGGACATCTGTGATTCAGACTTTTATTTTAAAATAAACTGGGTTAGTGGTGCTAAATGGATTAAGCCAGTGGTTTTTAAATGGTGGGGTTGGACCCCCAGGGAGGGGTGAAAAGTTGCTCAAGGAGGGGGGCATGAGACTTGGAGGCCCTGATCCCTCCCCCATCTTCTTTTCTGCTTCCCAAACATTTGCTGACCTGGAGTGGAAGAAAGGAGGGTGCTTGCAGCAGCGAGCTCCAATTTAATTGCTTTGAATTTTATTGATTTTTTTAATGTTTCATATCTGTGAGCTGCCTTGGGTCTCTCCTGGGAGAAAGGCAGTATACAAAATGAAATGAAATGAAATAAATAAGGAGAAAGAGAGCGGGGAAGCTGACTGGATCATGGCCTCTTGTGGGGACCATCCCAAATCATCACTTCTTCTTCCCTCACCCATCCCATCACTGCCCTGAGAATACATATTTCTGTGTAACTCTCTACGTGTGAGAGTAAATTACTATGAGGATGAGGTCAGAGAGGACAATTTTAGTACAGCTCTCCCACATTATGCAAAGCAATACCGGATTTGCCATCAGATTTTAAATCACATTGACCAATGTGCCTGTGATAAACATTTTAAACTATGCACCTAAAAAAATGTTACACCTAAAATGTAACACACCAAGAGTTCCTGAGATCCTAGCCATTCTAGTTCACTGTTTAGCTCATTTATTTCACTGGACATTCATTTCATGTATTGTTTTATATATATAATCATGTTGATTATATTCAATATGTTAGAAAAGAACACTGCAGCCCTTGAGGAAACATACTCCTGCTTTTCTGTCTAGACTTCTTAAGCAGAGCCATTGTAATGAAATGCTAAAACATTCCACCTGGATAGCAGGCCATGTCTACTGTTTTCAAAGCCATTTGTTTAATCTGCTCTCATACAGTCTAAAAAGCCTAATGTTTAAATGGCATAGTGAAATATTCAAAGCACGGAGAGCACTAGAGAGACCCAAATGCAGGCACTGCAAGCAAGCAGGGAGAGCATAAGCAATAACTGTATGCAGTCATGCCCACTATTACTTGCATCTGTAGAAGGGAAAGCAAACACACCCATCCAGTAATAAGTAAAAGTAAACTGAGATCAACTGAGAATAAAAATGTACACATACACCAAATTAAATATTTTCTGAAACATAAAGGATAGGAAGCACTCTTCGAATGAGCCAAGTACTGTAGGGGCATTCCATGGATGAACACTAAAGAGGTGAAAAGGAATAATATTTTAAAACCAGAAAATGGGGGAAAGAAAAAGTAGCAGGCCAATAAATGGTCCTAAAATTACATTGTTTCTATTCCAGAGGAAATCTTTTTACAGTTTAAAAGTTTCCTCCAAACAGAAATAAGAAGTACAGGCTAAATATCCCTGAAATTCAGAGTATTCCAGAATCCAAAACTTTCTGAATTATAACACAAGTAGCACAGTAAACATCTGTACTGTATTTGCAGTAGTGTGTTTGCATGTCTGGAAAGTTGGAAAGAGATATGATTAGAGAGAGAGAGAGATGCAAGGATCTGTGAAGGGGCAGGAATCTACTATCATCCCCTCCGTTTCACAGATCCTCAGTCTTACTCCAGCCTCATTACGTCTCATTATGTATATTTAAATACAGGTATTCCAAATTCCAAAATCATCATCATCATCCAAAATGTTGTAGAGAGCACTTCTGGTCCCAAGCATCTCAGATAAGGGATACTCAATTGTATAAACCAACATCCCATATCAAATAGAATTATCTAATAATCCTGCATCTGTTCATGGTGATCTCACACCCATTGGCAGCAAAACTATTTTGTGATCCACAATTTCTATGGACAATTTAGTACTGCTATTGTAACCCCTTTCCAAAGAGCGCATTCTGGAAATATTACCATGCCCTACACGCAGGAATAGGGAAGGTGTGCCCCAGCAACGTTCATCATTCCTAACTAATGTCTATGCTAACTTAGGATTCATAGGAGGTACAGTCCAACAACATCCGTAGGACCAAAAGTTCTCCACCCCATCCTGCTGCAATTAACTCTGCAACCAAGCCAAGGCATATATAAACTGCTTACACCTACTCATTACCTCCTATGTGGCCTCTCCTCAGATAAACCTTTTGATTTAAGAACCTTTCATCTCATTCTCTGTGAAAAAAATTGTACGTTCAAATGCACAGCCATATACAATAGTGATAACAATAATATTTTTTTCTTGGAAAATGCTTAGCTTTGTATTTGAATTCTATGGCATGTTTTTAGCTAAAAATACAACTGTTATCATTGCAGAATAATGACTCACATGAAACCAGCATTCTTCCATTACTGAAGACTACAAAAGCAACAAGGATGACATTCACAACTACCTGGTTTGGTATAGAAATATGGCCAGCTCGTAATACTCTGCTTTATTACTGTATGAGTAATGTATTATTTCCCCCGTTTTGGAAGTTAAACAGTCTGTGCAAACATGGATAGAATGCAACATCTCAAACACTTGAGTTATTCTACAGCCACATAATTTCTGAAATGTTAATTCCTTACTCTGCACTCACCAATTTTTTAAAAAATACTTTTATTGAGATTTGTTTTAGATAACATTTATAAAATACATCTCATATATTCAAACATACATATTCACAACAAAAATTACAGAGGGAAAAACAACAAAATTTAATCATTCATACATCATTCATTACTTCCTTATTTCTAGCTTTGATAATGTTCCTTTTCCGTTACTTAACAATACAGACTAGCCTAAATTGAAAATATTATGTTTTCATTCCTTACTTTTCTGAACTATGAACTCTCACTGATGACTGTAAAATTATGCATCTGTCTTGTTTATACATGTGCAGACATTCTTTATTATTCATTCCTTACTCTCATTGGGAATATTGTCATTTTCAGGTTTACAGTAGATGAATAGAATACTTCCTGATTGTAAGGGCTGTTTGACAGTGGAACACACTCCCTCAGTGTGTAGTGGAATCTCCTTCCTTGGGGGTCTTTAATCAGAGGCTGGATGGTAATCTGTCAGGGATGCTTTGATTGGGAATTCCGGCATGGCAGGGGGTTGGACTGGATGGCCCTTGTGGTCTCTTCCAACTCTATGGGGCTTTCTAGAATGGGAGGAAAACGTGACATGAAGTTGCCTTTTCCTTAATGCTTAGCAGCTGCACCACAGCCTTCAGATGGAGCTGTGCTGTTCCGCAGTTTTTAAAAAAGAAGCTGGGAAAGCCAGCACCTTTTTAAAAGGCGCTTCTTCTCCCCTAAAATGCAAAAAAGCATTTTCATGGCACACTTTCCCTTTTTCTCATCTAAAGGCTAGACTTTCATGCAGCCATGAACACACTTCTTTTTGCCAATCTAGATCAGGCCAATGATTCTATGATTCTACTTGATCTATGTGGGGGGGGGGGGTTTAGAATTAGAATTGTATTTTTGTGGTTGCATTTTTGTGTTAATATTTTGTGTGTTTGTTTACTATATCTCCTGGTTTCAAGAGAGTTATGAAGGAATGATTGCTTCTGTGTGTATTTCTGAGTGGCTCTTCATCACCGTTATTGTTGTCATTATTATTGAGGATTATATTCATGATTATACCCTGCATTCCTGCATTTGTTTACAATATGTTAAAAACTATATTTATTGTTTATTGGAACTTTAAGATGGAGTTGACTATGATATTGACTAGAGAATGTGATACTTTCATATTGATTACTTTTTTGGCTACAGTGATTTTCCCATTGCCTGTAGTCAATGCTTTGCGCTTGAAAGAAAAAAGAAAAGAAATTTGAAATTGAAAAAATTTGGGAGGAGCACCAAGAAATACTGGGGGCTAAAGAAAATGGGCTTGGGAGCCATGTGCAGCTCAAGAACACATGTTAACTACTCCTGATTTAGTACTACCTTCATCCTAAACTTAAGTTTGTGCTGACACAGGGGTAGGGTTGCCAGATTTCTTCTTATTTTAGTGGTTGCATAGAAGAGGGAATTTCAGCAGATGTTGCATATTCCTTGGTTATGTAACAAGCTTCACCTGCTAACATTCCCGCTCTTACACAACTATTAAAAGGAGAGGAGCCCTGTCCAGTTTTCAATCTGGCAACCATATATACTTGCAATGTCTCTGGACTTTTCCCATTCTCACCCTCTTCTTCACTACCTTTTTTAGCTTTCCCAGTAATAGATCTTAATCAGCAAAGCAGTTTTGCTGGCAGATCCTTCCACTGATAGATATCCGAGTTCAGCTGGCAAATAGGTGGTCTTCTGCAGAAGAGCATTACCAACAGTGGAAGAAGCTAGTGGCAAATCCTGTCCCCTTACAGCCCAACAGTGTTGGGTTTTTTTTAAAAGCAGATATTCAACTGCACAAATTCCCCACTGGACAACCAACACCAAAAGACACACACTGAACTCCTGGCTTACACTCTGCATCATGACAACTGCTATCAGAGTAGTCTGTAGTTCTTATCCAATGCACAGCAAAAATCCATTTCTAAATCTGCCTTAGTTCATTGATTAACAGAACTGTTGGATGGCTTATACCAATCCATGTAAATCCCAATTTACACCTAATTGCAAGGGGCACTTCTGCTGCCTCATCTAATTAATGCTGCCCACATTGGTACCTCTTCAAAACTAGGACTCTCTTGTTTTTCAACAAGATTGCTGGACAGCTCATCTCAGTTCAGCAGACATCTTAAAACTAGTCCATTTTACACTATAATCAATTGGGTCTACAGTATAGGATTTCAGTAATATGCCAGCTGGCCAACAGTTCTGCATTGGCTGGGAAAAGAGGAACAATGGGTGTGAGATAGGGGTCAAGTTAAAAAAGAAGAGCATTTCAAGGGCATTTAGAAAGATGGGATAAAATTGTTTTGTGACCTCAAGTGAAGGTGGTTCTGGACAAAAATAAGGTGCTCTTTTAGTATGTCTTGGGTATTTTGTTTCTGAAACTGAGTGCTAATTTGTGTGTATACTGTCTCTGTCATTTAAGTGTAGAATAAAAACTTATAAACACACTTTTTCTAGTTTCTAGCACATTTTCCAAACTAGATATTATCAGTTTTCCAACTGCGTATTTTTTTCAGAATGCACCTTTTTTTGTACACACTAAGCAATAGAAACTTTTCCAACACATACTGGACAACTGATGCCCACAGAACAATGAACAAAAAACCTTTCTAAAAACAAATCAAATTGTTTTCAAGAGATCCCATCTGGTATATTTTATCCATATTCTTAGTAGAATGCTTGCATCTTCTGTAGCTTGCAAAGGAAAGCGTACTGGGTGATTCGGCATAAGTGATTTGCAATCAACTTCTTGCAAGTAAACAAATACAAAACCTACAGCATCCTTCCTTAATACCAGTCATATTTAATGATTCTCACTATCAATCAACATCAGTTTATCAGTGACTGCAATCCAATTAAAATACCATTATCTCAATAATCAGATGGAAATTGCTATTACAGCATGTGCTTTTTATAACAGAAGTTTCACAAATGAAACAACATGAAAGGGGCAAAGTGAAACTCTTTTGCTTAAAAACACCGAAGTTTATTGCACCCTTTTTTACCCCTGTTATGGGAATAGGAAAGAGACGCTTGGGTGTGCGCATGACCAAAAAAAACAAACGGATTTTATTGCACAAGAAAAATTTTATTTATTTATTTATTTATACCCCGCTTTTCAGCCTTAAAGGCTATCAGAGCGGCTTATGTCCTCAAAATGTCCTCAAAAGGGCCCCATTCTGTCCCCCAGTGCCAAGCCATCCCTATCCAGTGCTGAGGAGCGCCATTTTTGTCCAACAAAAAACTTCCATCAGACTATGGACTGGATCTTCCAGCCTTATTTCACATAGCCAATAATAAGATGACTAGTTAACGTACAGCCCAAGCCCTGAGGTTTCCGGAACAGAACCTAAAACCTAGAAATGGCTCCTAGGAATGAAATGTTATAAATTGATTATAATAATAATAATAATAATAATAATAATAATAATAATATATATACTGCCCTTCCAATGATCAGGGCGGTGTACATCAAGTTCACAAGTTAAAAACAATACAAAACAATAAAACAATATCAGCCTAATACAGCTAAACAATGGCAGTGCTCAAGCAGGCTTGTAATGAGGGAAAAGGATGACAACAAGGGAAGCACAATCAGGGGTAAGCCTGCTTAAATAAGTATGTTTTTAACCCCTTCTTAAACTGGGTGAGAGAGGTGGCCAAGCGGAGCTCAATGGGCAGCAAGTTCCAGAGACTCGGGGCCGAGATAGAAAACGCCCTCTTCGTGGTGATTGATAGTCTGGCCTCTGGAACTCTTAGTAGTTATTGCCTGGTAGATCTGAGTGTGCGGGGCGGATTATGTGAGGAGAGACGGTCCTTCAGGTACTCTGGGCCCAAGCCATTTAGGGCTTTATAGGTAATAACCAGCACTTTGTACTGAGCCCGGAAGCGAATAGGCAGCCAGTGAAGATCTTTTAGCACCGGTGTTATATGGCTGGCCCTGGAAGCACCAGTGACCAGCCGTGCTGCCATATTCTGCACTAACTGCAGCTTCCGAGTGTGATACAAAGGCTGCCCCATGTAGAGCGCATTGCAGAAATCCAATCGAGAGGTTACCAGAGCATGTACTACAGTTTCAAGGTCCCTCCGGTCCATGTAGGGGCGCAGCTGGCATATCAGCCAAAGCTGAAAACAGGTGCTCCTGACCGTTGCATCCACCTGAGAAGTAAGGTGGAGCGACGAGTCAAGGAGCACCCCCAAGCTGCGTACCGTGTCCTTTACGGGAAGCGTGATCCCGCTCAGGACAGGTGGAACCACCACCGTCGCTGGGCCGGGAGAACCTATCACAAGTACTTTCATTTTCTCTGGATTCAGGCTGAGTCTGTTTTCCCTCATCCAGTCCATTACCGATTCCAGACAGGCCACGAGAGGAGCGACGCCATCCCTGGTCACTGCATCAGTCGGAGACATAGAGAAGACTATTTGGGTGTCATCAGCGTACTGATAACCCCGCACCCCATGCCTCCGGATGATCTCTCCCAGCAGTTTCATGTAAATGTTGAAAAGCAAGGGGGGGGGGGAGACAGAATAGCTCCTTGAGGGACCCCAGATCTGAGGGCCTTCTTTTCGGAGCAAATGTCCCCCAGCTGCACCATCTGGAGCCTCCCAGAAAGGTAGGACCGGAACCACTGGAGCGCAGTGACTCCGATTCCCACCTCTACCAGGCGTTCCAGAAGGATACCATGGTCGATGGTATCGAAAGCCGCTGAGATGTCCTAGTTGCTCCCAGCTGGTCAAATACCAGACAGAGAAAGTATGTTCCTGTTTGGAAATGAAGACAGAAATCTTAAAGGGCCTGCTCCCACAGCAAGGTGATATGAGGGGATTATTCCTTCTCACATACTTAGGGAGATGGGACAAGGAACATTTAATCTAGCCTAGTTGCTTCCAGCGCAAAGGTGGGTGTAAAGCAGAGTAGAGGGTAACCCCTACTGCAATAACTGGTAAGGTAGGAGGAAGCTAATTATGAGGCTGTGCAGACCACCCTATGGGGTGGCTTGCAGCTGCCTCTGGCTGTGCCAGATTACAGCAGTGGCAACCGCATGCTGTGGCCTTGATCTGCCCTTTCCAGGGTGCAAAAAGGAACCACAAAAAGTGGCTTATTTTTGCGCCCTGAAAAGGTGCGATGGCCGAGGAGCCGTGGCTTTAAGGCTCTTCTTTGGGGCTGTGTCATGTAAATGCAGTGCCAGAGGAGCGCTGTGATGCTGCGCACCATGTGAAGCGGTGCACAGTATCACACGGCCAGGGAGGTGGAGTCGGGATGTACATCATATGGATGCCACACCCTGACTCTGCCCCAGGTCAGCCTTAATGGCTGGTCTGCATAGCCCCTATGTACATAATCCCTCTGGAAGTCTTTGTAAGTTACAGAAGCAAATTAATTCAGCCTTGCAAACTATACTGAACTACTGCTTTAATAGCTGAGCTAGAGATTTACACAGTAATATCCTATTATCTCGAACTTTGCGAAAACTGAAGAATTTGCACACTCATCACCCACTTGGAGAAGATCTACAAAAACTGGTGACTCAAAGCCAAGTTCTAGGATCTGGCAACTCTAGTGAATAGTGAGGAATGATGTGAATTGTAGTCCAGCGATAGCTGAAAGACTACATATCTACGGTCCCTCAATGGATACTGCATCAATCTCCCACTCTGCCACAGTTCTGTAATTTGGGGGGAAGCTGGTTTAACTCCTTAAGTTTCATAGTTTATTAAGCTCCTATAAGAAGGAGTAGAGGTAATGTGGTGTAGTGATTTCAGCACTGGATTACAACTGGAGACCAGGGTTTGAATCCCTGCCCAGCCATTATAAAGCATTTGGTTACCTTGGGAAAGTTGCACTCTCTGAGCCACATAGCAAGGCAAGGACAAACCCCCTCTTAACAAATCTTGCCAAGAAAATCCTGTGATAGGTCCGCCTTAAGATAGTCATAAGTAGGAAAGACCTTGAAAGCACACAACAACCAAGAAGGTGTAATCTGATGTCACATTACTATTTTCTTCCCCAACAAGTAGCATCCAGCAAAGCCACACTAAAATATTAGTGTCATAACAAATAGTTTTTCCATTTGTGAATTCCTGGTGAAATAGGAGGAGCCAGTAATTATGCAATGTCCCTAACAATTCTTCTTCTAGTGTAAGCTTGTGCCTAGATCTGCAGAAAATATCTATTTTTATTGCCGCATTCAACTTCACATAATGTAAACAAAATCTCAGCTCTAGCTAATCTGCTTCTTCCCACTTTAGTACTCTTTCTTTCAACAAGGAATAATGAAATGATTTAACTTTCTTTACTTCCAACTTAATACTTAATAAAATACTAGCTTTTTCCATTGGCAGGCCTTCAAAAAAAAAAAGTACATTATGCTGTGAAGATGTTCTTTCGTCTCAGTTGCAGTCAAAACTTAGAAATAAGCAAGACAAACAAACAGGATGGTTAATTAGGCCAAAGAATTCCATGCTATATTTGAAGCCATAATAAGGAAATGTCTTAACAAAATAGGTCATGCTGATTGTATGCCACTAATTACAGTTGCAAAGCTATACTGAATTAAAGCTGCAAAGTTACACACTTGTAAAGCCTTTTCTGGTTTTTATCAGATTTCATGGGTTTCTCCTATCTTTCCTGCATCTGAAAATATAGTTCCTACATTATTTTGTACTGTCTGCTAGAAATGATGCATAACTAATCCTAAACCACACAACTTGCACAGCAAATCTCAAATCCCTGTACATACTCCACTATACGGATTGTACCTAAGTATAATATAGAGTCATTAGACTCTAGATATGAAGGACACATATATGTATTTTCAGCACGTTTGCTTTAAAGACACTTGCTCCTGTATTGCTTCTTAGGATGTCACTGAATGTTGATCTGTTTTGATTTCTGACTCAGAAGTACAGTGGGAGCTCCATATTTTCTGGGGTTAAGGGCACAAGACCCCTGTGAAAGTGGACAAACAGCAAATTTTAAAAAAACATGTTTTTACCTAAGAGCACCTCGCTAGGAAACTCTAGGTCCTCCAGCACAACTCTGTGGTCAACACCTGCCAGATGTTGACCACAGACTTGCACTGCAGAACCTACAAATACCTAGAGACGTATTGTCTCTAGAATCCTCTAGGTCCTCTAGGACAACTCTGGTAGATGTTGACCACAGACTTGTGCTGGAGGACCTAGAGATTCCTAGGGAGAACATATTAATCAAATCCATGAATAATCAATACACAAAAGTCAAAGTTGCAAATGTGGAGGGTCAACTGTCATGCTGTTGGATGTGAGAAGTGAATGAAAACTAATTCCCTGAACCCCTAAGATATGAGAATATTTACCTTTTTTACATATTCACGACTGTTATCTTTTTTACTTGCTATTACTATGTCCATTTTTCTCAATTAATCAAATGAGAAATATAAGATAAAGAAGAATGATAACTTTGTTTTAATTCCTGTTTATATGAATCTACCGAAATCTGCAAATTTCTTCATGTTTAGCATGGAAAGAACTTGAGATTGTAAAAACTCTGGTATGGCAGCAACTGAAACTGACATACATATCTATCTAGGCTCAAAGATTTGGCTTTCAATCACTGTGTATTCAACCATATTAGTGTTCAATTAGGGTTGCCATCTTTTTCCTGAGAGATTCTTCATCTTTAACATATATATAAAAGGCAGGAAAAACATGGTATTTTCTGTTCTGGAAATGCATGTATAAGGGAGTATCATAAAGTTTTAATTATCACCTTTAAAAAAAATTGACAGAAAGTTTGTTTTGATTTGTAGTTGTTAACTTATTTCTATGTAGTCACCATTGAGATTTACACATTTTCCCCAGCGTTTCTTGACCCTCCAAATACTATTATTGTAGAAGTCTGCAGATTGCGCCTGACAAGGATTTTACACTTTAGTCACTTCTGGCAGAGCCAGTCACAAAAATAAAGGACGCAATGAGCTGATTTTCTCAGCAACGTGCACTTAGGGACCAATGATGACACTGACAAAATTTCATCAATATGCCATAGTAACTTCCGGGTGATAATTATTACTTTACGATACCCCCTCAAAAGGCGCAATCTGCAGACTTCCACAATATCAGGTATTTGGAGGGTCAAGATATGCTGGGGAAAATGTATAAATCTAGATTACATAGAGATATGTTAACAAGTACAAATCAAAACAAACTTTCTGTCATTTTTTTAAAAAGGTGATCATTAAAACTTTACGATACCCCCTTGTACCTGTTGAATCTGGCCAGTGAAAACCAGAGAGACTTTATAAAAATTTGCAAATCTCTTTATGTAACTTAGGGGCTTGAAAGACTGCCCCGAAAGAGTGGGCTGGAGCCACCTGTTTTTCCTCCAGAGGACCGCCACAGCAGCCAAACAGCATGGCATCCCTCCTGACCAAAAAGCAGCCAGAAAAACCAGGTTCTTTTAAGTCCACATGGCAGACATCATGAGTACACCATTGGCGCACTGTGGTGCATCTATGACGCAAGCACGGTGCCACAACGTGTGGACACTGTGCCATACTTACATCATTATGGCAGCCCCCATGTGGACAGGAGGCGGCCATGATTCCAGCGTCCGAAAGGATGGGGTTCTGGAGCGTGCGGTTGCTGTGCACTCCAGAAACCTAGAATCAGTGCCAGCATGCCACTTCTCACATGTATGTACCAGGCCTTAGATAAAAAGCACTTTCATGTCTTTTAAGCTGAATACAGTAAAAAGCAACAGTGATAGGCTTCCTCAAACCTAGAACAGTCCTAGAACAGCATATGGTCATTATATTACATTTACAAAGTTTTTACATTTACATGATTTAGAAGACAGTGCTATGAAGGCAGTCCAGAATTAGGGCAATGCTACCTAGATTAGTCACAAGGTGATCCCAGTCATACAGTAAATAGTATGATGTTACAATGTTATGCATCGTATCATATTTGTGTACATGCTAAAGGCAAATGAAGGTATTTCAGGATCTATTTCCCTCTGATTTGGTAGACACTTTTGTGCTTTCTGGATAGAATCACGAAAATATTACATGGAGTGGGGTCCACATTTAAATGTCACTGAAATATCCCATTAAAAAAAAAAACTTCTGTTGGTTCAGCTTCACTGCTAATGTATTTTTATATGGACATCATGCAAAAATGCACTCATGCACACTTTCTGCTTCAAGAAAATGTCTCCATTTTGCATTCTACATATAAGAATAAAAATCCATCCACCAAGCAGCAGCCTTCATAAATATTCTACAGTTTATCAGCATTTCTCACCTATAAGCCATAGACCATTTTTGCCACTATGCAGCTGGAGAAATCATATTGATAGTTGGTTTTCCTTGGGATAAAACCCATTGAATCTCTAATTTGTTTGCACATTCAAAGACTGAGACAGTGGCAGAAGCTAAGAGTCAATGAGTCATTCAAAAATCAGAGGTTTTAGACTCACCTTATCTCAGAATTCTATAGAAATACCCAACAACCTATCAAAAAACCCCAAATAGTAGGGGGGGGGGGTGGTGGTCAGTAATTCCTTCTTTGTGTTGACAGATCCTGATGAAGCTCTCATTCTTTCCCATTGGCTATGCTGGCGATGACCAGTAAGAGTTATAGACTAAAGAGATCTGGAAGAACACAGTTGTCCATCCTTGCTCTAGCTCAACAACAGTTCACAGGAATCCCTAGGAACCCTTTGGCATGCCTACATACTCTGTTTCCCCAAAAATAAGACATCCCCAAAAAATAAGACCCAGTAAAGGTTTTGCAGTAAGACCTAGCAAAGTTTTTGTATATAAATATATACAATATATAATAAAGGTTCATTTTTTTTTGTTCAACAATAAATGTGAATTCTTCTTCATAGAAAAATAAGACATCCTCTGAAAATAAGACCTAGTGCATCTTTGAGAGCAAAAATTATTATAAGATACTGTCTTATTTTCAGGTAAACACAGTATATTGATTTTATTTTTATTTATTTTATCTAAAAAAACCTTTATGCCACTATCAAAAATTGTTTCCAAGGTGTTTCATCCTATGTGGGGAACGTAGTTTTACAAAGTTGCTGTGAATTTTCTGATAAATCAGCATAAAAGAAGTCTGTAGTGCAGACATAAAGGAGGGTGGGCTGTGCACTGGTACAAATTACCCACATGGCCATATTAAAACACTCTCAAAGTAGAAGTAACATGGAATGAAGTGACATAATGTAATCAGGAATATATATCATATGCAAGATAGCTGACACACACATCCTCATAACATGGAGTACAGAAACGCAATATACTTTACCCTTTTCCGCAGGTTGTATGTCAAAATGAGGTTCCTGGAGAAAGAATGTGAAAAAGCTGTGTAGAATTCCAGTACTTTCTGTAAGGCATCCCTTTTAATCACATGAAGGTCACAATAAGTCAAAGCCCTTACATTAGCACAAGACTGGGCTAGAGTAGTTTCCTTCCAGAAGACATCACCAAAAACATCTCCTTTACCTAGGAGAAATAATAGCAATAATATCCTTAGTCGAATGTGTCAAGAATTTAAAAAAAAGTGAAGTATTCCAAAAAAAAAGAAGTCCCACTTTTATTAAAAGTCCTTTTCTTATTTTGTGCCATGTTTTGAACATACAGTTTTAACCATGTCCTTTGCTCAAAGTCTGTGGCTCAGAACCAAAAATTCTTGTATGCTAAGAAAAGCTGCAGGCAAAATGCTAATGCAGTGCATCTTCCCTAGATAATACTGTTGGGTCAGATCTAAATGTGAAGCCAAGTACATAAGAACATGTTCTCTGTGTAAAAATGTTTTCCCTGGCCCATTCCATGTGGCCAGCCTTGTGTGTAAATCCAAACCTCCACTGTTACTGGCATTGTGTTGACTTAAGATGTCTATTCTGTCCTTGGGAATGATGGGACAGACAGTGGAGGGTGTAGAACTAGTCAGGCAAACCTGTTCAATAGATATAAGTTTGAGGCAGTTTAGCATGGCCTTGTAGTCCCTTTATTATGGAAGAAGATAAAGCATTATTACTTTGCACACTGTTTCAGATGTAGCTTATTGAATATGCAGAATTGTGTGTACCATGAGTAATGGAGTGCAGTGTTTCCTAAAGCTAAGCCCCCTTTCTCAGCCAGTCTCAGGACAGTTTGTAAATGTGCAATATAGTCAAGCATAAGCCCACTAAATCATTATACAGAACAGCATACCTCCATTCATTTTGTTCATTTTCAAAATGAAAGTTGGATTCAACTTGGAAAAGTCAACTAACTCTTAACACAAAAAACAAAACAAAAAGTATGCTTGATCCATTCAACTTAAAATATAGAATGTTGTCAGTACTCCATATAGCTCTAATCAATGTTTAATGTATTTAAGGTTCCTTATAAGAAGAATGTCTCCTGTGCTAGTTAGTAAAAAAACCTAACTTTTCCTAACCTTTTTCAAAATGCCACTTCTGTTAGACACTAATATTTAATTCGCTAATTAATTAATTACAGAAATTTGTCAAAGTAGGATGGTTAATTGGATAATCTTGACTGTCAGCCTTCTGTTAAAACTTCATTCTGTCTCTTTTTGTTTCCTCTCTTGGCTTAAGAGCTTAATTGGCAAAGTGGATAAAAGTCAGCATGAGATCTTGATCTCCCATCCATTTTCTTTCCATGTAATTCCATCTGAATTCAAGTAGTGCACCTTGATCTATAAACAGATCGCCCCCTAAAATGTAGCTGGATGTCATTTTTAAAAGGCATTTTTCATTCATTCAAATCTAGCTGAATTATTTCTCATAAAAAATGTTGCATGTCAGACATGTTAATCAAAAGATCTAATCAACAGAAATGTTTTCTCCTCAAAGTGTGAAAGAGAGGTTCTATTGCCAAATGATCATTTTCACAAGATGCGTGTCTATAATGCAGAATCCTCAGTGGATACCAGAATCTGTGGATGCCCAAGTCCCATTCAATACAATTGCATTATTATTATAATATCCCACCTCTCCCTATGGATCGATGCGGGTTACAATAGAACATAACAATACATAGTACAATTATCATCAACATTGCACAGTCCCCCCAACCATAGTAAAATAATGTCCCTTATATAAAATGGAAAATCAAGGTTTGTTATTTGGAATTTACATGTTCTTTGGAATATTTTCAAGCCATGGATGATTGAATCCATGGATAAAAAAAATCTGTGGATAAGGTGGACTGACTGTATTTGTTTTGCTAAATATCTTAGTCTTTTAGATTGCTGCCAAAGGATGGACCAGTTGATTGAATAACCAGTTGATCCAGCAAAAAGGTACACATTTCAAAAATGTTTGACCCATCTTGCATAACAACTACAGACTATATACCAATAAGCACTGCTGTAGTGACACCTACAGATAAATAGTATTATAAATTAAAGAAAAGGAGGAAGGAAAAAGCCATATATTCCATTCCAAAATTTGTATACTAGCCCAGTGTATGCTGAGTCATTAAAGTCAATAAATATAAGCAAATGGAAGTACAGCTTGAATGATGATTCGAAGTATTTACTAAAGGTGCATCTACACTGTAGAAATAACAATATGCATATAGAAGTACAGTTTGAATTATGGTTCGAAGTACTTACAAAGGGTGCATCTACACTTTAGAAATAACGTACTTTGACACAACTTTAAATTCCATGGCTCCATCTACAGAATTCTGGGATTTGTAGTTTTGTAAGGCACCAGCACTCTTTCGAAGGGAACACTAAAGAACTTGTAAAACTAGAAATCCCAGGGTTCTATAAGCTGTTGAACAGCCCTTACTGTCAGAAAGTTCCTCCTAATGTTGAGGTGGAATCTCTTTTCCTGGAGCATCCATTGTTCCAGGTTCTGTTCACTGGAGCAGAAGAAAACAAGCTTGCTCCCTCCTCAATGTGACATCCCTTCAGATACTTAAACAAGGCTATTATATCATCTCTTAACCTTCTCTTCTCCAGGCTAAACATTCCCAGCTCCCTAAGGCGTTTCTCATAGGGCATGGTTTCCAGACTCTTCACCATCTTAGTTGCCCTCCTTTGGACACGCTCCTGTTTATCCACATCCTTTTTGAAATGTGGTGCCTAGAACTGGACACAGTATTCCAGGTGGGGCCTGACCAAAGCAGTATAGAGTGGCACTTTTACTTCCTTTGATCTAGACACTATACTTCTATTGATGCAGCCTAAAATTGCATTGGCCTTTTTAGCTGCTGCATCGTACTGTTGACTCATGTTCAACCTGTGGTCTACTTGGACGCCTAGATTCCTTTCACATGTGGTCTCGTTCAGCCAGGTGTCCCTGATCCTGTATCTGTGCATTTCATTTTTCCACCCTAAGTGCAGAACCTTACATTTCTCTGTGATAAATTTCATTTTGTTAGCTTTGGCCCAGCTTTCTAGTGCATTCAGGTCATTTTGAATTTTGATCCTGTCCACTGGAGTATTAGCTACTTCTTCTAATTTGGTGTTGTCTGCAAATTTGATAACTATGCTCCCCCCAATACTGTCATCCAAGTCATTAATAAAGATATTGAATAGGACTGGGCCCAGGACTGAATCTTGTGGCATCCCACTAGTCACTTCTCTCCAGGATGAAAAGGAAACCAGTGTTGAGTACCCTTTGGGTGCAGCCAGTCAACCAGTTACAAATCCATGTAATGGTTACCTTGTCTAGCCCACGTTTTACAAGCTTGTTTGCAAGAATGTCATGGGGAACCTTGTCAAAGGCATATCAAGATATACTATATCCTCAACATTCCCTTCATCTACCAAGCTGGAAATTTTTATCCCCCCCCCCAAAAGAGAGAGAGAGAGAGAGAGAGAGAGAGAGAGATCAGATTTGTCTGGCATGACTTGTTTCTCTGAAACCCTCATTGACTTTTTGTGATTATGGAATTATCTTCTATATATTTACAGATTCTCTGTTTAATGATCTGCTCCAGAATTTTTCCTGGAATTGATGTCAGACTAATTGGACAATAATTGTTGGGATCCTCTTTTCCCCCCTTTTTGAAGATGGGGACAATGTTTGCCCTCCTCCAGTCTGCTGGGACTTCTCCTGTTCTCCAAGAGTTCTCAAAGATTATTGCCAAAGGTTCTGATATTACATTTGCATATTACATTTACATATTACATATTACATTCTGATATTACATTCTTTTAATATCCTTGGATAGAAGGAAACTGCATTATTTTTACAGTGTAGATGTGACCTCGGTTGGGCAATGACAAAGATGTTGCCTTTATGTGAATTATTCTTTCTTGGCTGACATGCACATTGCTTTTATTCGTACACCCTACCCTCTCACCACACATTAGCTCCTCTCTTCTTGGTATCCTCAGTTAGTTATTCAATCAGCTATAGTCTTCTTTTTTAATCTAAACTAGCAAACTGTATTTACCAGGTTAAAAAAAAAGGCAGAATATTAAAAGATGTTTTGAACTTAGAGCCAACAAAATGGTAAGCTATGGTTGAGGATTCTGGTTTAATTTCCTTATACTGAGAAGAAAGAGGCTATGTGTGTCCAAAAAAAATGGTTGCTCAGAACTAATGGTGTATTTATATAGCTCTTTTATTTGCTGTTCTTGTGCAATACTATTCTAAATATAATAGTTTTCTTTCTCTATATATGAACAGTATGAGTGTAAAAAATCTTTATATACTGATGTGCTTGTGTAATACTATAATAACAACTTAATTGTTAGTTTCTCATATTTATACCATATTCTCTCCTGATTTTGAATTGCAGTCAATCATAAAAATAGTCCTTTTTAAAACCTTTAACACCTTTTTGAAAACTAACACAACTCTGCATTCTTTGTATCTCTAGTACTCAGCCCAAAATAAATAAATAAAAATGAATACCCATGGCAGATTATGAACTCTCTTTCATATTCTAGGACTACATGTTTCTGAATGCATACAAAAGATTAACAGAGGTGGCAGACATTCAAACAATTTCCTTTTAACTCATATCTTTCAAGAAATTGCTTCTGGGCACACATTCAGATACAATTGCCAGATATTTGTTTCACATATAAATGAGAAAGTCTCTGCATTTTTGCTTCATGAAGATGTGAAAAATTTACTACAGAAATAGATTTCTGCCCTCCAAAGTAAAGGCATCTTTGCACCCACTTCAGAAAAGTCCACAGATTCTTAAAAAGAAAAGTCTAGTGTGTAAGCAGTAGTCTGGTAGTCTGGAATGAGGATCTACTAAGAGCCTAAAACACATTGACAAAACACACAGAACTTTTATTTACATATGAAGGGCAAAGTGAAAGAAAATAAAGTGTACAGATAACCTCAGACACCAATGGTTTGAAATATTGTCTAAGGTTCCAATAAGAATAGAGCTGGGGTCTCTAACATGGTATCCATGAACAGCATCTGTGAAATGTTGGAAGTATGTGCTGCTTTCCTCATTCTGTTTATTTATCCTGAATGCCTGCACTTGTTTCTTTCATCCTGATGAGGAAGACCAAATAATTTCAACACATTTCTCCTTGTTGAGGGAGAAAATAAGAAAAAAAGCACTCTTTCTGAAGACTATTTATGGCTTTGAACTCTCCAAAAATGCAGTTGGCCCTCCACATTTGTGCATTTGACTGTTGCGGATTTGATTATTAACAGATTATTTGCTGCTCCCTCCACTGCTTCCCTGTGCCATTTTTAAGAGGGACTGGAAGCCTCACAAGACTGAGAGACTGTGAACTTACAAGGCATATAAGTCCCTATTAAAAAATGGCACAGGGCAGCAATGGAGGCAGCGGCAAGCACCACCAGCTGACTGTTTTTGCCTTACAAAAAACAAAACAAAACAAAACAAAAACAACCCCACAGCCTTGAAGCCATCCACAACGGGTTTAATTTGTGGATCATATTTTTGTTTGTGTTAAATATTAGGTGTGGGTGTAGATTTATTCACATTTTTTCCACTTCCATGGGGATCCAACCCCAGGAAATGTGGAGGGCTGACTGTTGATGTTAACTGCCCTCAGGTCGACATCGACTCATAGTTACCCTGAGGATAAGACTTCTCAAAGACCCCCTGTCCACTGCTGTGCTCAGGTCCTGCAGACTCAGGCCACCCTGACTGAGTAGATCCATGTGGTCTACCTCTCTTTCTGCTACCCTCTACCTTTCCTAGCATTATTGTCTTTTCTAATGAATCATGACTCAGTTTAGTCATCTTGGCTTCAAGGGAGAGTTAGGGCTTGATCTGTTCTAAAGCCCATTTGTTTATCTTCTTGGCCTTTCATGGTATCCTCATCTATCTTTGCCAGCACTGCATCTCAAATGAGTTTATTTTCTTTCTGTGCACTTTCTTCACTGTCCAGTACTCCCATCCATACATGGTGATGGGAATACAATGGCTTGAACAATCCTCACTTCAGTGTTCAGATTTATAGCTTTACATTTTAGAAT
Organism: Urosaurus nigricauda; assembly: GCA_034509955.1. Lineage (NCBI taxonomy): Eukaryota > Metazoa > Chordata > Lepidosauria > Squamata > Phrynosomatidae > Urosaurus > Urosaurus nigricauda. The sequence continues at coordinate 347,966,218 of JAOEGL010000001.1, read as the reverse complement.
TTTGTCTAGTTCATTCATAGCTGCCCTTCCCAAGCCTAGCATTCTTCAAATCTCTTAACTACTGTCTCTGTTGTGATTAATGTTTGGGAAGTATTGGAACTCTTTAACTAACTATATAAGTATAGTGCCAATAGTATAATGTCAATAGAAGTATGGTGTCTGGAAGGAGGGAAGTAATCATTGGGAGGGGGTTCTGGAAGTAAGCAGAAATTCTAGAAGTGAGCAGAAATTAAGTTCAAGTTTGAGAGATGGAGACTAGAAAAGCCCTTCTCCATACACAAACACCTTGCTGTAGAAAAGGATTACCACCCTTGAAGGCTTCCAGGAAAAAAAAAAAAAACATTGAATTTTTTTTAGCAGGGGAGAGATTACCAAGATAATGAGTACGCCACACAAACGTATGGTCCATATGTTGGTCCCTCCTATCCTAGGATGATAGCTATTATTTAATGCTAGGTTGGAGAATATATTTCTCTCTGGAAGAACTGCAATTTCCATCATGTTTCAATTAAAGTACAAGATACAAGCCAGAAGTGACAAATATCTCAGCTAAGTAGAAGATACAGGCGAGCAGGTTGAATCTGACTTCAGGTGAAAATAAACATGTCCACTCTGTAACACGTATGGGAGTGACACATTTCCCCCCACCAGCATACTGTTGAGGCTGATACTTCTTCCTTGCTTTTAAAAAATGATAAGTAAATACCTATTTTTTGTTTTCTTAATGTTCAACTGCAACCCTGCCTTTGCAATTTACACCACAGAAAGGCAGTGCCTGGCATAGCATCACCCTTCCATGGTTGTGAGACTGTATACTCCCATGAGGCAAGAGGCTATGTTGATTGCAGCAGTGCTTTTAGTAGTCTCCAATGCCAGACAAGACTTTGCTGAGGAACCAGATATACATACAACTACTGGACAGCAGCATCAGTAGAGGGTGGTACAGGCATAAGATCTCTCAGAAACAACAGCAGTAGCACCATAGCTAACACTTTTTGGTACTGTGTAGATAGAGGCACAAAGCTGAAGTACTCTTAGACTAACTGCTGTGCTTGGAAGTCCAAGCACAATGGTGGCTGAGAATATTTTTCATCAATTCTACCCTATTGTGTTTTTAGACAAGGTTTACACATTCATGTCCCACTGTCTATCTATCCCACCGGGATGAGACTACAGTATTACCTTCTGGCACCTCTATCTAAATGAAGTCCTTATGGGTAAAGTAATAAACCAAAGCCATTGCAGGGAAACATTATAAGAACAATTCTGCCTATATACTTTGAGACTGCAATTAGATAAAATTAAACCAGCAGGATTTTCTTTCCCTAGAGCAAATGGACCATTTAGCATCCTCCTTCGACAAAACAGAAGATACATAGAGATCTCCATATGCGTAACATGTTTCAAAAAGCTTCCCCAGGGATTATGACTTTGGAGATCTGAGAACAGATGATCTGTGCTTCCTTCTGTATAATGTGTTACCTTAATCAGAGTAAATAAATGAAGTAAACCATCCCCTGGCAATAGTAAACATATTACAGCAGGCTGGTTTGCGTCACAAAAATCTACACCTTTCATAGCTGCTCACACCACAGTCATAATAATTCCCCTTAGTTTTATGCCTAAGAAGAATTTCCTACTGTGGTTTGTTAGTTCTTCTCTTCAGCCAAAAAAAAAAAAAAAGAGTAAGAAATAGTAACCTTGATCCTAAAATAGATCATTTTAAGAATGTTCAGAAACTGAGTATTTCATGTGCCCCTCACCACTCTATCTCCACCTGCAAACCCACCCCCAAATGTTCTGAGGGGTGATGAAGGGGCTCTCCTGAACAATGTAGGACAGGGATTGTGGTGTTGATGGACTGTAGCTCCAAATAACCTTAGTCAATAAAGTCATTGCTGAAGTCCATTGGGAAATGCACTCCAACAACATCTAAAGTCCTACAAGGAATCTATCTCTGATGTAGATTGAAAAACAAGGGGTTGCTGGAGACTCGGAAAATTACCTCAACCCAGACTTGGCTTAAAAAATCTGAAGGCACCAGATCCCATCTGATTTGAAGCTAAGCAGGGTCAGCACCCGCCCACCCTCCTCTTGCAAGCACCCAAGTGGCTTTCCCAGGGAATGGAGGGGATTTAATTCCCAACTGGGACCATAGGTACAGGAGGAAAGAATGCCATCTGTGCAAGCCACAGAATGCAATAAGGCCCCAAGAATAGGATTGCAGTGTATGTCTAGAGATAGTTTCTGTTAAGGCCAAATAATTTTGTCTTTGGTCTTTTTTCTTTTTTCCATCATGCCCTGACATGCATTCTCCTGATCCTCATCCTTTTTTTTTAACTGAATTATGTAATTTGAAGAAGAACGTACATTAAAACTTTACTGCTGTTTTATGTATTTTATTTGGTTCTAACAAATGCTATCATACAATGCTGCTTTATGTGCCAAAGTACCTGGTTCAGTTAAGATACTTAATTCTTTGAGTTACTGTTTATCAATCATTCTTACCACCCAGTTCATGGCAAAATTCAGTTGGACAAGCCCTTCCTTCAAGCAAAAATCCCTGAAATATCCATATTTTCCTCACATAGGTTTCTTTTCAATGTCTTTATCAATGACTTGGATGACAGAATTGGGGTATAGTTATCAAATTTGCAGATGACACCAAATTAGGAGGAGTACCTAATACCAGATGACAGGATCAAAATTCAAAGTGACCTTAATAGACTAGAAAGATGGGCCAAAGCTAACAAAATGATATTCAATACGGAGAAATGTAGGGAACTGCACTTAGGGTGGAAAAATGAAAGGAATAGATATAGAATGGGGGACACCTGGCTGAATTAGACCACATGTGAAAGGGATCTAGGAGTCCAAGTAGACTACAAGTTTAACATGAGTCAACAGTGAGATGTGGCAGCTAAAAAGACCAATGTGATTTTAGGCTTCATTAATAGAAGTATAGTGTCTAGATCAAGGGAAGTAATAGTGACACTCTATTCTGCTTTGGTCAGCTTGTTTTCTGCTGCTCCACAGAATAGGACCCAGAACAATGGATGCAAGCTCCAGGGAAAGAGATTCCACCTCAACATTAGGAGGAACCTCCTGACAGTAAGGGCTGTTCGACAGTGGAACACACTCCCTCAAACCTTCAAACACTTCCCTGCCCTTTCCTAAACTTAATTACACTATCATCCACACCTTCTCTCGGTCCTTCCTTAAATACACACATGACTTCCTAATCCAACAGTTAAATTTTTTTTACCTACTCTTCCTATCTTTCATTTTATGAAGTTTATTCATATTCCAAATTTTGTTTCTAATCTGTCAGAGCTTTCATTACTACCATCTATATTGGAAACCTATAAATTCAATCAAGCCCCATTTCTTATCAAAGAAATTTATCACTGGCTTCCATTCTTCATATAATACGTGGACTGGGAGCCTGCCACCATAGGTCCCACGGTATTTCCCTTATGACGGGGGTGGGTTGGTCCAGAACAGATCCCCTGCATAAAAAAGGGTGCTGCACCAAACCACAAATCTCAGAATTTCATAGCACTGAGTCATGGGAGATAAAATGGTGTCAAACCAGTTTATTTCTGCAGTGTGGCAGCAGCCCCAGTCTTTCAACTTTTATATTAAAATCCAAGCAAAATTCCCCAGCAGCTTACTCTCAGCATTTTATAAAATTACTTTCTTAGACTGGATGATTCTATGATTCTATGACTGCAGCTCCCAACCAGTATAGCTCTTGGTCAATGGCCATACCAATTGGAGGATTCTGGGATTAAATGTAAAAATAAAATGTAATATTTCCAAATTCTGCATATGCAAGGCTGAGACTTGACAGATAATCACTAAGGTCACCTATTGGATTTCATGAATAAACAAGCAATTGAATCTAGACCTGTCTCATCTAAATCCAAGTTTAGAAACAAAAACCTAAATCCAACATGGTGCTAATGGTTCCTTCCATTTCTGTCCTCCATGATGTCTACACAGTTGCCCAAAAAATATCTCTGAGGGTTTCTGAGGCTTGTGGAGTATGCATTTTTGAGATGGAGTGAGCAGAGGAGGAATAGGAAGAAGAAATCATCTGTTCCTGCTTCTGTTTCTGCTGGAATCCGCTGTTCTGCCAGCAAAAATCCAATGTTGCATTCTGCCCAAAGGAAGCTGTCTTATACTGTCAGACTTTTTGGCCACCTAGCTCCATCTTGTCTACACTGGGTCATAGTCTCTAGGCTTTCAGGCAGGAATTTTTCCTGAAAGTTTCAGGTATTTCTAAAAATCTAACAGGAAAAACAATTTTATACATTAAATTTGTTTTAGACCATTTGTTTATCTAGCACAGAATGGCAGTACCTCCCTAGATTTTCTAACAAGAATCTTTTTCCGTCCTTTCCGGAGATCCCAGGGACTGAATTTCAGATCTTCAGCATCCAAACCACACGCTCTGCCACCACACTATTTTAACAATGCAACCACATTGGCTCTCAAGTATATCTTTCTATCATTGTGAATATCATCTGGAACTGAATGAATGCTGAGAGCTTTAAGATACTGAGGAAACTTGATTTATGGTAATGTTATAATGCAAGAGAACACAGTGTATTCAACAAGCCAAGAGCAGTAAGTTCACTAAATGAAATATTGCATTAGGAGGCACAGCTTCTGAATTTCAACATAAAGTTAGCTGTAACGGCATTTTGAAAAATATTGCCTGTACACTCCTTTGTATCTTTTACAGTTTACCCTAAGTTACACAGATCACACAGAGTAATTAAATAATCAATTGAATTCTGCAGGGTAATAATCCATTACTTCTAATAGAGAAGCATATTCAATTAAAAAGAATATAATACTGCTATCTTTCCTTCTTTTTGTCATTCTATTTTTCTACAGATCACTAAAAGACATTGTTATAGAATAATCAAAAACCAAATATATTCCAGAACACACTACTACTGATCTATTGCCCTGCTTTTCATTAACTGATAATTAATTAACCTAGTTAATGGGGTGCAAGTGGTTGGATCCTTAGGTGGCAGTGACCATGTTCTTCTGGAGTTTGTTATACAGTGGAAAGGAGAAGCTAAGCATACTCAGACACACATTCTATATTATAGGAAAGCTGATTTGAGAAAACTTAGAGAAATACTTGGGGTGATCCCATGGTCAGGAATACTAAAAGAGAAGGGAGTTCAAGACGGATGGGAGTTCCTCAAAAGGGAGATACTAAAGGGAAAAATTCAAACAGTTCCAATGTGGAAGAAAAATGGGAGATGTCTCAAGAAACCAGGGTGGATGACTAAGGAACTTTCAACTGAACTAAGTTTTAAACAGAACATGTATAAGAAATTGAAAAATGGGATAATCACCAAAGAGGAATTCAAACAAATAGCAAGCACCTGTAGGGATAAAGTCAGAAAAGCTAAAGCGCAGAACGAAGTCAGGCTTGCTAGAGAGGTTAAGAACAATAAAAAGTGCTTTTATGGATATGTCCGCAGCAAAAGGAAGAAGAAGGAAATGATAGGGCTACTGTGTGGAGAACATGGCAAAATGCTAACAGGGGACAGAGAAAAGGCAGAATTACTCAATACCTTCTTTGCTTCAGTCTTTTCAGAAAAGGCAAAGGGTGTTCAACCTGAGTACAGTGGAGCAGGGGACAGAATAGGAGAATTTCAGCACAGAATAAGTAAAGAAATAGTACAGGAATACCTGGTTAATCTAAATGAATATAAGTCTCCAGGATCAGATGGACTATATCCAAGGGTATTAAAAGAACTGGCAAATGTAATATTGGAACCACTGGCAATAATCTTTGAGAAATCCTGGAGAACAGGAGAAGTCCCAGCAGACTGGAGGAGGGCAAATGCTGTGCCCATCTTCAAAAAGTGGGGAAAAGAGGATCCCAACAATTATTGTCCAGTTAGTCTGACATCAATTCCAGGAAAGATTCTGGAGCAGATAATTAAACAGAGAGTCTGTGAATATCTAGAAGATAATTCCATAATCACAAAAAGTCAACATGGGTTTCAGAGAAACAAGCCATGTCAGACAAATCTGATTTATTTTTTGGATAAAATTACCAGGTTTGGTGGATGAAGGGAACGCTGTGGATATAGTATATCTTGATTTCAGTAAGGCCTTTGACAAGGTTCCCCATGACATTCTTTCAAAGCAGCTTGTAAAATGTGGACTAGACAAGGTAACTGTTAAATGGATTTGTAATTGGTTGACTGGCCTCACCCAAAGGGTGCTCAACAATGGTTCCTCTTCATCCTAGAGAGAAGTGACAAGTGGGATGCCACAAGATTCAGTCCTGGGCCCAGTGCTATTCAATATCTTTATTAATGACTTGGATGACAGTATTGTGGGGAGAATAGCTATCAAATCTGCAGATGACACCAAATTAGGAGGAGTAGCTAATACCCCAGAGGACAGGATCAAAATTCAAAGTGACCTTAATAGATTAGAAAGCTGGGCCAAAGCTAACAAAATGAAATTCAACTCAGAAAAATGTAAGGTACTGCACTTGGGACAGAAAAATGAAATGCACAGATATAGGATGGGGGACACCTGGCTGAACAAGACCACATGTGAAAGGGATCTAGGAGTCCAAGTAGACCACAAGTTGAACATGAGTCAACAGTGCGATGCAGCAGCTAAAAAGGCCAATGCTATTTTAGGCTGCATCAATAGTAGTATAGTGTCTAGATCAAGGGAGGTAATAGTGCCACTCTATTCTGCTTTGACCAGGCCCCACCTGGAATACTGTGTCCATTTCTGGGCACCACAATTCAAAAATGATGCGGAGAAACTGGAGCGTGTCCAAAGGAGGGTGACTAAAATGGTGAAGGGTCAGGAAGCCATGCCCTATGAGGAACGACTTAGGGAGCTAGGGATGTTTAGCCTGGAGAAGAGAAGGCTAAGAGGTGATATGATAGCTTTAAATATTTGAAGGGATGTCATATTGAGGAGGGAGTTTTCTGCTGCTCCAGAGACTAGGACCCTGAACAAAATTGATGCAAGCTCCAGGAAAAGAGATTCCACCTCAACATTAAGAGAAACTTCCTGACAGTAAGGGCTGTTCGACAGTGGAACACACTCCCTCGGAGAGTGGTGGAATCTCCTTCCTTGGGGGTCTTTAAGCAGAGGCTGGATGGCCATCTGTCGGGGATGCTTTGACTAGAAGTTCCTGCATGGCAGGGGGTTGGACTGGATGGCCCTTGTGGTCTCTTCCAACTCTATGATTCTATGATTCTATGATAAACAGCTGATCAACCATCTATTTGGTTATGACCATAATGTGATTCTTCAGCAGAAATTCATTCCTGACTTATGGTGACCCCTAATGTGAATTTATCACAGGTCTTCTTAGCAAGATTTCTTCAGTGTGGGTTTGCTGTTGCCCTCTTCTGAGGCTGAGACAGTGACTTACCCAGGTCTGAAACTTAGACACAGGCTTACCAGAGCTCTAGTCCATTACTCAAACCAGTATGCCATGATAGGTCTACCCAATTCACATTTTTAATTCCTGTCTGCCTAGATTACAATCCAGTATGCAGAAGGAGATAATTTTAGGAGAAATATTATTTCATTTGTGGAGTCAAAGGCTTTCATGGCCGGCATCCAAAGTTTTTTGTGGGGCTTTCGGGCTATGTGGCCATGTTCTAGAAGAGTTCCTTTCTGACGTTTCGCCAGCATCTGTGGTTGGTATCTTCATTCTCTGAAGATGCCAGCCACAGTTGCTGGAAAAACGTCAGAAATGAACTCTTCTAGAACATGGCCACATAGCCCGAAAGCCCCACAAAAAAACCTATTATTTCATTTGTTCAAGTTATTTTATCTCTGTTTAATTGTTGATGGGTTAAAGAAATCTTGGTAGATTAATTATATGGGTTGTTGTTGTTGTTGTTGTTCTACCTTCTTCCGCTATAGGGACTCAAGGTGGATTAATTGCTTAATCTATTGATTAAATAAATTACTTTTACTAAAATTTATTAATCGTACCTAAAACCTATATTTGCACATGATCTTACTTAGAAATGAAAACCAACCACTGTGTCTTAAGCGGGGATGGAGCATCTTTTTTTAAACAGTCATTATTACTTTTCAATAACATGAGTACAATGCTGTACCCTTAAACTGACATGCTACAAAAAGAATGCCCAATTAATTAACCTATTCATATGACCAATGATATTTTTCAGAGCTTGAAAAAGTTATTTTTTAATTACATCTACCAAAATCTTCCAGTTGGTATAGTTACTGGCTATGCTATCTGTGAGATTGTGGGAGCTCTATTCTGAAAAGGTTACTTTCTCAAGTGCTGAACTTTCCAGTTGTGGAGAAGATCAGCCTTCTGGTTTTGGTTTTTGTTTTTTGTTTTTTTGTTACTACCTCTCCAGATCATTTCTTAAGCACCAAAGGAATTTCAGAAGAAAATCAGCCTGTGATTTATAAATTATAGCAAAGCCTTTGATTGTGTAGATCATGAAAAACTATAAGTGACTCTTAAAGAAATAGATGTGCCACATTTGATTGTCCTGCTGCATAACCTGTACTTAGTACAAGAGGCTACTATTAGGACAGAACATGGAGCAACAGGATGGTTTCCAATTGGCAAGGAAGTTAGACAAAACTGCATTTTATTACCCTATCAGTTTACCTTAAACACTGCAGGATTGGACTCAGATGAAGGAGGCATGAAATTTAGGGAAGGAAAATCAACAATTTAAGATTCGGCAATGACACCATACTATCAGCAGAAAACAGCAAATTACTGAAGAAGGTCAAGGAAGAAAGTGCAAAGGCACATTTACAGTTGAACACTATGAAAACAAAAATAATGTCCACACATGATTTATATAGATTTAAAGCAGACAATGAAGATTTTGAAATAGTTCAAGATTGTCCATGCCATGGCCCAGTCAGAATGGACATAGGAGTCAAAAAATCAGAAAAAGGCTAGCACTTGAAAGGGCAGCTATGAAGGAAATATTGTATATACTCATGTATAAGTCTAGAAATTTTAGTCAAAATATCAACCCAAAAAAACTAGGTTTGACTTATCCATGGCTCAATGTAAGTACCGTATCTTAACTCTTGTGAGTTAAGGTGGGACCTTAGTCTATTCTGGGAGAACCTAACAGAAGCAGCAACCCACTTCACTTTCTCAGCATTTCTTTCAGGGGGAGCGCCAAAGATTCACTGCAATTTCCCTGCACAGGCATTCAAAAAAACTAGAAGTGTAGCCACGGCATAGAGAGTAGACATTTCAATTAAATAGATTCAGTTAAGAAAGCCATGTCCCTGAGTCTGCAAGACTTGAACAGAGCTTTTGATGATAGGGTGACTTGGAAGTCTCTCATTCATAGAGCAGCCATAAGTCAAAGTCAACTTGACAACGTTTAACAATAAAATCCTTTTAAAAAAATAAAAGTTTATTAATACAACATATTACCTTACATACCAACCAATTATTCACATCCTATCTCAAAACTGCGCTCAACTATTAATCACTCATATACATACATAATATTTCCTTTATATATTGCCCTCCACCCACCCCCGGAATGGTGTTTCCTTATTACAATAAAATCCTCTTATGGCTTCTTTTTGCATCTTCTCTTTTTACAGTGTGGGGAAAATGCAAAAGTTGTGACTTTACAGTAGAACAATGGGATTTTCCTAATTGTGGCTTAAGTAACATTCATAGGCCTTTAGTTTGCTTTGAGGATGTATTCATGTATTTCAAAGAATATGCCCTAAAATGTTGCCAAATTAGAGTGCAAACAGTCTGTTAGGTTTTTACCGCTTTATCACACTAGGGGGCAAACAGGATTTTAAAAAGAGTTGAATGAGAGTTAAACAGGAAATGCCCTATCTTTATCATAGTGTGTGATAAAGCAGATAGTCAGCATAGGCACAAGCAACTTCACAAAGTAACTATTTGTTGTTGTTATTATTATTATTGTTTATTTATAAAGCACTGTAAGTTGTTATTGGACTACAAGTTGACACAAAGGTATAACAACCTTATCCTATGGTATTCTTTGCAAAATTTATTCAAATGAGACTTGCCATTGCCTTCCTCTTAAACAGAGAGTTTGATTTGTCCAAGGTCACCAAGTGCATTTACGTGGCTGAATTCTGGTCTCCTGCAATCAAACCATGCTCCCCCCACCTCTCTCTATACTGTATATACTCGTGTATAACTCTAGAAATTTTAGTAAAAAAAACTGACCCAAAAAACCTGAGTCAACTTGTCTATGGGTCAATGCAAGTACTGTACTTTAACTTTTATATTTAAAAAGGAACCATCCCTTGGTGAAAGGCAAGGGTGTAATCTGTTCTGGAAGCACTGACTCTCCTCTATCCAACCTTTAGTGTGAGCGCAAACAGTTATACCTACTGGAAATTTATAAGTTCTTTGGCATTGTTTTCCCTAGCTCCATCCTTTGGATCCTTCATTAAGCATCTCTATGTTTTACACTTGACTCATTCACAGATCATATTGAAATCTATAATTTTGGTCCCAAAAGCTGCCCTCGATTTATACATGAGGTCGACTTATAGTCGAGTATATATGGTATGCCCTGAAAAAATAAAATAAAAAATTAAAACCAAGCATGGGAATCCTCGGTGGCTATACTTGTATTCTCATCGAACTGTACAATTTTTTTCTAAGTGAAAGATGATAGTAATGTACCTACCAACTGTTTTATCACTCTAACATGAGCAACAGATACCTGATTAAATCTCTTTGATGATGTTCCTTATCATTTAAAAAATGTCTGACAGAATGAAAGGATTAATATCACCTCCTCAAGGCTGGATCAGCCAGGTGACTTATCTATATCTAGTGGATTATCAGAGTCTTCTCTTCCTCAATTTACTCTCAGGCTGTTAAAGTGCACATCCTTTTGTGTGTTCAATGGTTTCACTATAATGCTGGCCTTTCTGAATAAAACTAAAAGATAACTATATTTAATGTAATTTGGACTTTTTTTTGCATAGTCCATGCTTTCATATTCTTTAATCAAAGCTTGGAGAAATTACATTTTTGGACCACAGCTCCCAGAATCCCACAGACAGGATGGTCAGCAGCAACTTTGCCTGGGTGATATTAGAAGTGCAAACGAGTAACATCTCCAGGTTCTGTCTTCATTTATTACATGGCTAACTAAAAATAAAGACAATAAACCAGCAGCACCAGATCATTGTTTATGAAGTCATGGGACCTGTATGCATGGACCAAAACACCCGTGTCCCCCCCCCCTCCACACACACACACACACTTTTCCACTGTTTGGATGACACAGGCCATTAGCCCCAGCCTGCAACTGGTCTCTAAAGGTGTCAATCTGGTGTTCTTGGATCAATGCTGGCCCAAAGCAGCCTTAATCCAGTCAAAAAAGACTGGCTGTTTGCCATGGAATTTCCTGGAAGCTCTGTGGTGAAAGCCAGCAGCCTGGACAGCCCCATGCATCCCATACCTGCCACTGCTGTTGAGGTCCATCTCAAAGACCCCAGATGTGGCCAGAAGAGGGCACCTGGTCAAGTGGATGCAGCCTGGCACCCCATTTCCACCCTTATGGGCTGCAGCAGAGGCCTTCAGAATGGACACAATAGTGACAGCAGGTATAGAGCATGTGGAGGCAGACGGTCCATGGTGGGGTGGTGGGGAGGTATGGTAGGTAAACACCCACTATCCCCACAATGGCCCAGGGACTGGCTCAGGTTAGGACAGAGGATTATCAGTCTTTTCTGATAACCATGGGCCAAGTGTGTGGTACCCAGGCAGGATACCACATGCTTGGCCCATGGTATCATGCCCATCTATCTGCTCTGGCCCATGGACAATCATATGAACATAGCAAGAATAATACGCATAGAGTGTGATTGATATTTTGCATTTTGATTACTATTTCATAGAATCATAGAATCATAGAATCGTAGAGTTGGAAGAGACCACAAGGGCCATCCAGTCCAACCCCCTGCCATGCAGGAACTCCAAATCAAAGCATCCCTGAGAGATGGCCATCCAGCCTCTGCTTAAAGACCTCCAAGGAAGGAGACTCCACTACGCTCCGAGGGAGTGTGTTCCACTGTCGAACAGCCCTTACTGTCAGGAAGTTCCTTCTAATGTTGAGATGGAATATCTTTTCCTGCAATTTATATCCATTGTTCCGCGTCCTAGTCTCTGCAGCAGCAGAAAACAAGCTTGCTCCCTCCTCAATATGACATCCCTTCAAATATTTAAACAGGGCTATCATATCACCTCTTAGCCTTCTCTTCTCCAGGCTGAACATCCCCAGTTCCCTAAGGCATTCCTCATAGGGCATGGTTTCCAGTCCCTTCACCATCTTAGTTGCCCTCCTTTGGACATGCTCCAGTGTCTCCACATCCTTTTTGAATTGTGGTGCCCAAAACTGGACACAGTATTCCAGGTGGGGCCTGACCAAAGCAGAATAGAGTGGAACTATTACTTCCCTAGATCTAGACACTATACTTCTATTGATGCAGCCTAAAATTGCATTGGCCTTTTTAGCTGCTGCATCGCACTGTTGACTCATGTTCAGCTTATGGTCTACTTGGACTCCTAGATCCCTTTCACATGTGGTCTCATTCAGCCAGGTGTCCCCCATTTTATATCTGTGCATTTCATTTTTCCGCCCTAAGTGCAGAACCTTACATTTCTCTGTGTTGAATTTCATCTTGTTAGCATTGGCCCAGCTTTCTAGTATATTCAGGTCATTTTGAATTTTGATCCTGTCCCCTGGGGTATTAGCTACTCCTCCCAGTTTAGTGTCATCTGCAAATTTGATAAGTATGCCCCCAATTCTGTCATCCAAATCGTTAATAAAGATGTTGAACAGCACTGGGCCCAGGACAGAACCCTGTGGGACCCCACTTGTCACTTCTTTCCAGGTTGAAAAGGAACCATTGTTGAGCACCCTTTGGGTTCGGTCAGTCAACCAATTACAGATCCATGTAACAGTTAACTTGTCTATCCCACATTTTGCAAGCTTGTTTGCAAGAATGTCATGGGGAACCTTGTCAAAGGCCTTACTGAAATCGAGGTAAACTATATCCACAGCATTCCCTTCATCTACCAAGCTGGTAATTTTATCAAAAAAAGAGATCAGGTTCGTTTGGCATGACTTGTTTCTCTGAAACCCATGTTGGCTTTTTGTGATTATGGAATTATCTTCCAGATATTCACAGACTCTCTGCTTAATGATCTGCTCTAGAATCTTTCCTGGTATTGATGTCAGACTAACTGGACGATAATTGTTGGGATCCTCTTTTTTTCCCTTTTTGAAGATGGGAACAACGTTTGCCCTCCTCCAGTCTGCTGGGACTTCTCCTGTTCTCCAGGAGTTCTCAAAGATTATTGCCAATGGCTCCGATATCACCTTTGCCAGTTCTTTTAATACCCTTGGATGTAGTTCATCTGGTCCTGGAGATTTGTATTCATTTAGAGTAACCAGGTATTCCTGTACTGTCTCTTTACTTATTCTGTGCTGAAATTCCCCCACTCTGTCCCCTTCTTCACTGTCCTCAGGTTGAGCACCTTTTGCCTTTTCTGAGAAGACTGAAGCAAATAAGGTGTTGAGTAATTCTGCCTTTTCTCTGTCCCCTGTTAGCATTTTGCCATCTTCTGCACGCAGTGGTCCTTCCTTTTCCTTCTTCTTCCTTTTGCTGCGGACATATCCAAAAAGCCCTTTTTATTGTACTTAACCTCTCTAGCAAGCCTGAGTTCATTTTGCGCTTTAGCTTTTCTGACTTTATCCCTACATGTGCTGGCTATTTGTTTGAATTCCTCTTTGGTGATTTCCCCATTTTTCCATTTTTTATACATGTTCCGTTTAAAACTTAGCTCAGTTGTAAGTTCCTTAGTAATCCATACCGGTTTCTTGAGACATCTCCCATTTTTCTTCCTCATTGGAACTGTCTGAAATTGTGCTTTCAGTATCTCCCTTTTGAGGAACTCCCATCCATCTTGAACTCCCTTCTCTTTTAGTATTCTTGACCATGGGATCACCCCCAGTATTTCTCTAAGTTTATTGAAATCAGCTCTCCTAAAGTCTAGAGTGCGTGTCTGACTATGCCTAGCTTCCCCTTTCCACTGTATAACAAACTCCAGGAGGACATGGTCACTTCCACCTAAGGATCCGACCACTTGCACCCCATCAACTAGGTCTTCCCTGTTGGTTAAGATAAGATCTAAGATTTATAAATGCAGTCTTCTCTGGAAAGGAATGTTCATTAAAATACTGTATTGTGTTCCAACAAACATTTGAAAATCTTGTCCAAAATCTTCCAAGGGGCATACCCACACACCTAGACTTTACCTTAACTCCAGATGTGAAGATGTGTCTACTTATTCTGCATAAACTCAAATCCACTATTTTTATTAGTACACTTTTTTAAAAAAGGCTTTAACACTGGAGCTGGCAAACAATGAAAGGATTAATAATCTGCCTTTTAACATATTAATAAACTATTTGTTTGTTATTATTTGCCATCAAGTCAACTCTGACTTATGGAAACCCTATAAATGAGAGACCTACAACATCCTCAGTCATCAACTGCCCTGCTCAGGTACTGAAAGTTGAAGGCCATGGCTTCCTGAATCAATCTATCTGTTTATCTACTGCCTTCCACTTTACAAGTCTTCTCCAGTGAGTCACATCATCTCATGATATGCTGAAAAGTATGACAACCTCAGTTTAGTCATTTTTGTTTCCACTGAGAGTTCAGGCTCAATTTGCTGTAAGACTCATTCATTGGATTTTTAGCAGTCCACTGTATCCATAAAATTATCTTCCAGCACATTTCAAATTAGTTGATTTTCTACCTGTTAGTTTTCTTCCCTGTTCAACTTTCAAAGCCAAACACAAAAATCAGAAATACTATGGCCTGGATGGTTGTGACTCTGGTATTTAATTATGCTTTTACACTTGACCATCTTATCTAGTTTCTTCACAACTGCCTTTCCAAAGCTTAGCCTTCTTCTGATTTCTTGACTGCAGTGTTCCTTTTGGTTAATGAATGAGCCAAGACATAGGAAATTTTTAACTATTTCAGTGTTTTCATTACTCACTTTAAAGTTATGTAAATCTGTGATCATTATTTTTGTCTTAATATTCAGATGTAACCCTGCTTTTGCACTTTCTTCATTAACTTTCCTCAGTACCGTTCCAGGTCTTTGCTATTTTCTGCATGTAGTATGGTGTCATGTGCATATTTTAAATTGTTGATTTCTCCAGCTTTCATGCCTGCTTCCCCAACTTTAATCCTGCTTTCCATATGATATGTTTTGCATGTAAATTAAAGAGATAGGATAATAAAACACAGCCTTGTCTGATCCCCTTTCCAATGGGAAACAATTCTGTTTCTCCCTGTTGTATCATGACAGTGGCCTCGTAGATTATTTATCAGGATAATCAGATGTTATGATACTCCCACTTCTTTCAGAACAAACCATAAATTGTCATGATCTACAGTAAACAGTCAAGGCAATCTACTATAACCTATAAAGCACAGATTGAATTTCACAGATTGAATTCTTTGTTTTGTTCCATTATCCAACATATTTTTGTGATATAATCTCTAATTATCTGCATTAAATAAATGTTTGCAGTACCAAAATTAAATAGAGATATCTTTTCAAGTATTCAATCAGATCCAATTTAATCTGAGTATTCAATCTGATCCAATTTAATAAACTCATTAAAACAGAGAAAATACATCTTTGGTGTTTTATTTCTATAAATTTCATCTTTTCTAATCCAACTGTGCTATACCATGTCTAACTTTCCATCTCCTACAACAGGTAAAATGAGTTTCTCATATTTTAAGTTATCTAGGGTTTAAATTGCACTGCAGAAATAATGCAATTTGACACCACTTAGCTGTCACGGCTCAATACTATAGAATCCTGGGATTTGTAGCTTGTTGTGGCACTAGAGTTCTCTGACAGAGAAAGCTAAATAGGGGCCCAAGCAGATGGGCAGGAAAAGCAGCTTGATCCTGCTTTCTAAACACTCTGCTTTCAAAGTTGTTGGAATTCACTTTATTTGACCCATCTGCTCAGCCCCTATCTCACAAAACTACAAATCCCAGAATCCCACAGCATTGATCCATGGCAGTTAAAGCAGTGTCAAACTGCATTGTTTCTGCAGTACAGATTAGACCTAGAATACTAAAAGCCTACCACGGTATCATAATGAAAATGGCAGACTAGCATGCGGCCATTCACACA
Organism: Urosaurus nigricauda; assembly: GCA_034509955.1. Classification (NCBI taxonomy): domain Eukaryota; kingdom Metazoa; phylum Chordata; class Lepidosauria; order Squamata; family Phrynosomatidae; genus Urosaurus; species Urosaurus nigricauda. The sequence continues at coordinate 347,949,939 of JAOEGL010000001.1, read as the reverse complement.
TGAATATTAGAGAAACACAGATTCTGCTGCAGTTTGCAATGGAGTCCAAAGCAGAGACCCATAAGACCAACATCATAAATATCTGATGTCTCTTGGATGTAATTAACTTCAAGGTTTTGTACAGCAGCACACCTTATTTTGTGACAAGTTGCATAGTTACAAAAAAGTTATTTAAAAAAAAAAACTATTGATATCCTGCCCTTTTCCTGAAGATCTTAGAGTGGCTTACAATAAAATCAGTTTAAAACAATAAATAATTACAAAAGTTCTAAAAGATTAATATATATTAAATGGTTTCTCAAATTAAAAAGAGGTTTCATGATTTAATTTTTTGATTTAAAAACAGACAATTTAAAAACAGTTAAAAATAATTTTGAATTATGTGCAGCCTAGATAAAATCAGTTTGGTCCTAAGGTTTTAATAAAAGGCCAGGTTTTAATTTAGCACCAAAATAATTCCAGTGTTAGTGTTAATTGGGCCACCTCTGTCTATCCAGTTTGCTGGATAAATATAGACTTCAAGGGATTGAATTTTGTTTTACATTTTATGAATAAACACTAATGCCCCCCTTATCCTTCACTGATTGATCTGACCTCACCCCACATATCACTGTGGGCTCCTTCACAAATTTATAACACTATGATTCCACTTTAACTGCCATGATTCCATCCTATAGAGTTGCACATTAGGAGAGTAGTGATGTAACTATGACATATGAAGGGGCTCTGGATTGATCTGCTTGCCCCTGATGCATTCAGTGGGAAATGCCCTATTTTCATTCTGTGCTGGAGGCTTGAAAAAGAGTGCCTGGCCAGAGTCAACATTATGCTTGGGCCAGGCTGGATCTCCATTTTGTATGCCTTGCATTTCACCCAGCTATTAACTCCACATATATTGGGTAAGTAATGGGAGTTTATAATACAGTACCAGTTTCAGGACCAGTTTAAATTCTCCTCTGTATTGGGGACATACCGGTAATTGCAGGCTGGAAGGTTTATGGACTGAATAAATCCACATTTACTCCCACTTTGCCTAAGACCACCACCACCACCACCCCCCACACACACCTTTGCTTCCATCCCCAAGAATACAGTTTTGACTTTGAGAAGGAAGCCATCATAGAAATATCTATGGTGTACGAATGCTGCTAAGAGCAGGAATATGAGACTGGATCTTCCTCTCTGGGAGTTCAAAGATGTCTACAGCTTTGGAGGGAGATATCTTCCCATGGCCCCTATATTCTGTGCCCAGATCCACAGGTTTGCAAACCTATCTCAGTTAAAAAAAAAAAAGATCTATTGACAGGAAAAATATGTCAATGGCTCCAGTTAGTACTGAGTAGTATTAAAGCCGCCAGTATAAAGCATATTTACACACTGGGAGTGGGACAGAATGTAATAGGATCCAGAAAGATGCAAAGAATGTAAAAGGATCCAGAAAGATCATGTCCCTTGCCCTAAATTTTCAAACGGCAACTTAGATCAAGGGACATGGTTTGTATCTTTTTATATCCTAGTACACTCATAAAGGTTAAGGTAAAGGTTTTCCCTTCACATGAATGTCTAGTCGTAACCCACTGTAGGGGGCGGACCTGTTCTCCATTACTAAGCTGAAGAGCCAGCATTGTCCGAGGACTACTCTGGTGGTCATGTGGTCAGCATGACTGCACCAAACGCTGTTACCTTCCCACCAAAGTGGTACCTATTTATCTATGTGCATTTGCTTGATTTTGAACTGTTAGGTTGATACACTCATACAACTATATAAAATATGTTTTATATTTGATGCCTTAATACCACTTGGGATTGCATTTGAAGAAGTAAGTTTATATCTACGAAAGTTCATGCTAAAATAAAAACCATTTAGTCTTAAAAGTGCTACCACTTTTCTTTTTCCCTCTCTTATCTTCGTTCTTTTTATGCTACATGAGATTAAAAAGGGTATTTATTTTAAAACTACCATTAAATGTTTTTTACCAAATGCAACTATGTAAATAGAAAAACCAGACAAAAACAGGAGTTTGGCCAAATTTAACAAGTGGATATTTTGACATTTATACCAGATGTTGTGTATGGAAAAATACAATTTCCAAAAATTGCTTACTTGGTACCTGTCCTATGTGTGGCTTCACTAAAGTAAAGCTTCCTGAATACCTTAATATTTGATGGTGCATCCATCTCAAAAATAAAGAATAATGTTCACTACACCAGGATATATAAACATGGGAACAAAGAGATATAATTTAGTAGGAATACCTACCCAAAATTGCAACAACTTCATCATCCTGGATGACTTCCAAAGATCCTGAGACCACAAAGCAAAGATTGTCCACACTTTCTCCAGCATGGTAAATGAGATCCCCAGGAGCACAGTGCACAGTCTGAAATTCCATGGCAAGAGCTCGCAAACACCCATCGCTCGCTAACCTGAAGGCAGGGTGCTCTTTAAAAACTTTCCGATTCAGATGAACACAGATATCTGCTCTCATATCCTTGGGGCAGATCTGTAAAACCTAAAACAAAATTACCAGATTAGGTCTCGGTCTGCAAGGCATCTGAACATTTTAAATCCCCTTTGCATCCCCGCATCCAAGGAACAAACAGGTAATTTTGAGTAAATCTTTTGTAGTTTGTTCTAATTATTCACATAAAGTTTAACACTAGAGTTTCTGCATACTTGTATTTATTGTTTCTGAGCTCATATTTTTTTATTTTGTACAAAAACATGAATATCACTATTTTTATGTTCTTGTACAAAAAGTAAAACTGGGATCAGGTTTACTTAGTAGTTACAAAAACTACTACATATATAATGAGCAATAGCTGTGTAAAACACTATGTAAAACAGTGAATGTGCTGTGACTCAACAGAAATAAAGGCAATTATAAAAAAGACACAAGTGCTGCATAAACAACACTAATAAAAACAAGATTATACCCATTTTAGCCATTCAGCCCTCCTCAGTTTTCTCAAAAACAGTTTCATTCTTAACTAAAACCAAAATTACCACTTAAAATTAGCTTCTAAAATGCAGTAGTTTATTATGCTTGAGAGAACCAAGATTCTGGAAGTTATCTGTTGGCTATCCTCTTGTGGTCATATGGTCTTGAAAACTATAGCTAACTAGATCTTAGCTTTACTTTATAGAACTGATTCCCATGGGATTAATTTCTATTCCTGTTTAGTTGCCCTCCCCCCTCATTTTTAGCAGACATACAGGTGGCTTCATGGAATATATCTACCTAAGGCAATCTTAATTTCCAAAAAAATAAGATACTCTTTATTTATTTCACTCATTTGCTTCTGAATTTGGAATCTGTTCTGTCCTACCTATGTTGTGTAGACACTCTTGAACTGTAAAGCCAATTATATTTTGGTTCCATGAAATAACCTGAAAGAACTCCAAATGCCTAGAGACCAGGTAGAGAATAATTAATATCAATGATAACTAGTGAATATAAATTTTTGTGGGTTTTTCAGGCTATGTGGCCATGTTCTAGAAGAGTTTATTTCTGATGTTTTGCCAGCATCTGTGGCTGGCATCTTATTCAGAGATGCCATCCACAGATGCTGGTGGATTTTGTCAGGAATAAACTCTTCTAGAACATGGCCATTGACTGAAAAACCCACAAACATCTATGGATGCTGGCCATGAAAGCCTTCGACTTCACATAACTGGTGGACGCTTTTAATATGGAAGTTTGGAGGATGATTGCAACAGGGAATTACCAAAGACTGCAAGGTTTGGAGATAGGCAGAAGAACAATAACATAACCTCGATTAACTCTGAACCTCCTATAACATACTCTCAATATTAAATTTAAAAGCTTTTCAACATTAAGGTTTAACTAAAGTTTTACAAGCCCAGAATTAAAATTCTCTGTAGACGCTCCTTTTTGCTGCAGAACTTCGCCACAGCAGCTAGATGTGCTGCAGTTGCAGCGCAATGAAAGGAAAAGGTGCTATTGGGCACCTTTCCACTGCCGCAACTGCATAGCTCCATCTAAAAGCTGCACAGTTACGGCGGCGTGCTTACGCACACCCTCTAGAAAGCTTTGCATGACAATGCAGGTGTCGTCACATGCTAGGGTTGGGGAGTGTGCAAATGCTGCATGCTCCCTAACCCTAATCCCGCCGCACAGATGGATGGCTTCATATGAGCAAACAAAAACACTATGTTGGAAGTGGTAGGTTCTTGTAAGTCAAATGAATGGATAGATCATCTGCAAAATTATTACTTTAAAAACAAATACTTAACTTGGCTCCAGCTTTTTGGATTTCTCTGTGCACTCTATACCCCATCAAGCAGGTGAAAATAAATTTGCAATGATAGCAGAGGCAGGGAATAAATTCACCTTCAACATATTTGCTTAAAGGTGTGTATGACATTACACACACCAATACTAGCAGCAATGCAGAGATGTCGAGGCTGTGCAAGATTTATTCATTTGGAAATGTTCATGAAGTTGTGTATGCACGGGAAATCAGTGAAGCTTGAGAACTGAATTTCAGAATTTATGGACTGCTGCTCAATCTTATATTTGTTATCCTTTCCTATCACTAAAGGGTTTCCCCACTGCCAGCTAAGAGGTTCCACTGCATGCAACACAAATGTGTCAGTTACTGTAATCTACCAGAATATATCTTCTTCATGTTCTAATAACTAAAGATTTTTCATATTTATTAAAGCAATTCATCAATTTGAATCATAGTGAAAGTACACTAGATGCCGGAACTGTTTGCATTTCTTATAAAAGCCCAACCACTCTCCTTCTTTGGACAAATAGATATAAGAATGCATTTATTCATTCAAATATTTATATTTTGCCTTTCATCATTAAAGAACTCCCAAGGCAGCTAATGATTTGATTTGAATTGATTTGAATGACCTTTTTTTAAAAAAAAAAATAACAAAATGTGTTAAAGGAAGCTTATGATACAGTTGAAGTCAACATGATATGTTCGATACCGTGTTTCCCCGAAAATAAGACAGTGTCTTATATTAATTTTTGCTCCCAAAGATGTGCTAGGTCTTATTTTCAGGGGATGTCTTATAGTTCCATGAAAAAGAATTCACATTTATTGTTGAAAAAAAATGAATATTTATTATATACTGTATATATATTTATATACAAAAATATTGCTAGGTCTTATTTTTGGGGGAGGCCTTATATTTAGCAATTCAGCAAAACCTCTCCTAGGTCTTATTTTCTGGGGAGGTCTTATTTTCAGGGAAACAGGGTATAAAGAACTTAGAAAGTTTACTTTTTGGACTCCAGCTCCCAGAATCCCCCAGATATAATATGGGGAAGGAATCACTCTGTTAATATAATAGGCAGACTATGTTATGCTACCCTCAACTTTTCTTAGAGGATAGGAAGAATAAAAATGCTAAGTTGTAATTTGATAAAAAGCAAACATGGGAAACTACAGTGGGTTGTCAGGGGGCACTTTTCTGTCCCTTTCACACTATAAATCACTATGAATCCTCTTAACTGCCATGGCCTCATCCCATGAATGCAATGGAGCTCTCTGGCTGAGAATTTTAACTACTGCAACCTAAAGCTGTAGGCCATATTTCAGAGGAAGGAACTGGCAAAACTTGCCTAAGAAAACCTTATGAAATTCATGGGGTTGCCATAAGCAGACAGGTAATTTGAAGGCACATACACAGAATGGAATCATGACAGTTACAGTGAAATCATGGTGGTATAAATGTATATTGTGAAAGAGCCACAGTGTGACACAAATGTACCTAAGAGGACAGAGAAGTAAATCCTGAAAATTTTATCTGTTTGAAAAAGACTTGCAATAAAATTTCTTTCTTTTCTAAATCACTGCCTGAATTTCTTGTGTAAAGAAGATTTAACACATCCTGGACATCCAAATATGCCTGTATATATTTCTGCAGCCACCTTAACCTTTAAACAGTTTGGTAGTAAGACTGAGGTGAGCAGGCTGCTCCAATGTAAAGAAAAGACAATCTGTCACATGTTGAATTGATTTTTTTTTCTCTGCATTGTCAGTTTGCTTTGGGAAATTTTTCCAGTTTTTGACAGAATTTTTCTGGAGAGACTGGGAAATCCATGAAAAGAATTTTGAGTATGTCATTCATCTATATATTCAGATTTAAAAAGTTAACTAAACTTTTTGAAAAATGCATTTCAACCCAGGAGGTATCAGCTTTTCCACTTGTTTTAAATATAATTACAAGAGCTCAAGGCTACAGTAAACACTACCAGGTATAAGACAGCAATAAAGCAATTTTATGACAGGTTTCCAATATCAAGACAGCTTACCTTTTCAGTATCGATGCCCCTAGACATTGACCAGGTAGAGACAATATAGTCCATCACACGTTCACTCAAGCCTTTGGGAACTTGGTAGAGTTTCAGGAAGTCCCGGACACTGTTCAGCATTTCATGATACCTGTTTGTGTTGGCATACATTTGCTGGAAGATAGTTGTCACATTACCAAAAATCGTTGCATATAGCAGAGCTGGAAATTAGAAGGAAGATGAAACAAAGAATAAAAATGGTGTCTTCTAAAGTCTTAAGAAGCAGTAAGTTTGAGAACTACATCTGTACTAGCTACAGACAATATACTGTCTGGAGACATAAGTAGAAGGAATTTCCTGAAAAGCACCATTGCTTATCTTGATTGTTACAAACTGATGCAGTAATGGCACTTACTGGACAGTTGATATACGCTTTTGAGTTCCTCCCAAGTAAGTCTGAATATTGTAAGGGACACATCCTCCGGGTGTAAGTTCTCTTGTTTCAATTAAAGAATGCCAGTTCCAGTTTAACATTTGTTAAATTAATCACTGTATAACTTGATGACTGAGTAATTATGGAGCTCACCTTACAACCCTGGAGACTGTTTATTCAGTCCCTCACAGAACTATAAACTGGCATAGAATCCCTTCAGCTGCAGAATCCAAATGGGTTTGTTCTTTATACTGCTGCAAGTCATCAACACTGCTGACTATCACAGGAATGGTCAAATTTTGCCCCCTCACCCTCACAGCAAACTGCACAGTGTCTGGAAGCTCAGGTTTCAATGGTGGCCAGGAGCCCATTTGCACAGCACACCCACTGAAACCTGAGCTTCCAGACACTGTGCAGATGTGCCCATTCCTTGAGACATTAGACCTGGCCATGGTGAAACATGCCTTAGTAACATCCCATCTGGATTACTATCATGTGTCCTATGTGGGGCTTTCTTTGTAATGTGCAGAAACTTCAGCTAGCCCAAAGACCTGCAGCCAGACTGTTAACTGGGGCTGGCTACAGAAAGTAGCAATACTCATTACAGTATAAGCTATGTAACCAATCAAAGTATAGGCTGAATGTTAAGGCCAACTGAACCAACCAAAATGCAAAAAAATACATGATGCAAGCTTCTGAAGCTCTCCTTGCTTCTTTATCAGGGAAAGGTGTTAAAAACCATACAGAAAAAAGAACAATGTGATGTTGTTAGAGTCACAAACCTACATTTTATCAAGATGTTGTTCTCAGTTAAGATGGTAAGGAGGCATTCTTCTCAAAGGAAGCATCTTTTTGTGCTGCTAATGGAGTTTAATGTTTATTTCCTGGATTTTAAGACTCTTTGTCTCTCAGAGCTCATAGGGCCAAAGGAATGGCCTCTGACTGCATGGAAATCTACCAAGAAATGCCCAAGATTCAACCTGGAACATTTACACACAAAGTATGTGTTCCAATATTGAGCTATGATACCTCCACATATTGGACGGAAATTGTATAAAGCAGCTCTTAAAGTATCCAGAAGACTGTGTGCATTGTGTTTATATTAATTAGAGAGTATGATGCGACAATTGACTCTAAATGTTTTTAAATGCATGAATTGGCTTATCTTAAGCAATTTGGTTGCAAACAATGCAGTATCAAATAGACTTTTGTCCTTTGTTCTGGCAGGAATGCAAGGGAGCATGGTTAATATAAGTGTGTGGATCAATAACAGACCTTGGCAGAGAGAGACTAATCATTGAGGAAAGAAGTAGGAAGGCACTTTACAGTTATTCACTGGCTTTCATATAATATTTACACCCAGTGCAGCTGCTTCAATCCCATTCAATCTCATTAAAGTGTAACAGAAAATATACACACAAATAAGATATTAACTTAGTAACTTTCAACTTCTTGGCAAGATTTTGGGCCATATCTTTAAAAAGTAATGTGAAAATCAATCTTTTGCGCTACGGACCCGTTGAGTGATAGGGTATACTCTATGTGGCAAAGGATAATATCCCTACTGGATCATACAGTCCATCTGCCATGATCCAGGCCTCAGAGGGAGAGAAGATCCACTGGACTTGGTCCCTTTCCCCACCACCATAAAAGTAACCATGGGGATCTATTTTCCCCTGGGGAAAGAACTGCTGTAGCATGCCTTCAAGTTTCCCCAGCCTATGTATGTTAACCCTATCATAGGATTTTATTGTCAACATTTATTCAGATTGTCTATTGCCCTCCTCTGAGGCTGAGAGAATTTGACTTTCTCGGGAACAACCAGTGGGTTTCACTTGCTGAGTGTAGATTCAAACCCTGGCATTCTAACGTTCTAGTCCAACACTCAGACCATGGAGAGCTGGTTGGGAAGGTGAGTAACTGCAAAAAGCAAGGAGAGTTAACCCCTTCCATACCAAATATCTATTCCAATCCTTAATGCACACACTGTGATGGGGGGGGGGGATGCTATGTAACAGGAAAATGTAATTTTTTTATTATTATGTTGATTTAGTAGACCTTTAGTAGCCACCGCCCTAAGAAAATATTACAGAACTAGAGTCTTTGTTCTTGGTTTTCATATCATGCACCACTTCTCAAGCATGCTTTAGCTTAGCTAGGGACAAAGCAAAAAGTATACAATATTCAATAATGCCCAGCAGCAAGGCAAAATTATAATATTCATTTAATAAATTAGAAAGATGGTATGCAAGCATAACATACTAGCTACTGGTTGCCTGCTTTGCAAAGTCTGTTTGTTTCAGTGTAGATTGAGTCTTGGATTTTATTTTAACAGAAGTTGCCCAGCAATGTATGTAGCTGGTAGTATGACCAATGAGTGGTGATCGACTGGAACGGTTCAATCACTTATTGTGGTAGAAATCAGGAAGTTGTGAGAAGTCACTGTACTATGAATTTGGAAAACTGAAAAATTGGTGGTGTGAGTTGCAGTACTTCATGCGCACAGAGAATTTACTCATGGTCTCGCTGATGTTCATGCAAAATGAAAATTGCTTATTCTTGGGGGTAGTAGACCTTTTGGTAGTCTTGATGTGTAAGAGTGGCAAATGCATAAGAGTGATGCCTTTTGAAGTTATCAGCTGTGATTCAGGGTAAAAAATTGCAATGAGGCATAAAATATTGTGCACCAATATCCTGTGGAAAGCTAACAAGAGATGAGTGGATGCATGGATCAAAATTCATTGAAAATCTTTCTTCAGACACATTTCTTAAGAAATGTTTTACTGTTTTAAAAGAAACAAACAAACAGTTACTATATTATTCTTTGGAGCAATGTTTCTTGCTAGCTGGTTAAGTCACACATTCAAGAACTTTTATCCATTTTGTTTTTCAGGAAAGTAAAATGTGTAAATCTGTTGTTGTACACTGTAGGATTAATTGTACTTCATACTATATACTGAATTTCTATATATGTCTCACAGCCAATCGGAATAAAGATGCTACCTGTTTTGGATCAGAAATTGGAAAAATAATTTTTTGGTCTTCAGCTGCCAGAATCCCCCAGCCAGTAGAGGCTGTACTGGAGGGGAGATTAGGATAGTTGTACATAAAATAACTTCTTCTAGTTACACTTGAAACACAGATCTGCAAAGCAAATAGGCATTTTTCCTCAATCAGGAATAAAAAATCATGCAAATGTCAACATAAAAGCAGTTACCAAAATCAACATCAAATTTAAGTGGAGTCGAAGGCTTTCAAGGCTGGCATCCATAGTTTTTTGTAGAGCTTTCGGGCTATGTGGCCATGTTCTAGAAGAGTTCCTTTCTGACGTTTCACCAGCATCTGTGGCTGGCATCTTCAAACTATCAAATTTAAGCTTATTTATTTTAATGTGCTTCCAACACAATTCTTTCCATGTCTATTCAGAATTAAATTCTGCTTGCTCCAGTGGTACTTACACCCAGGAATGTGCTTAGGACTATGGAGCCTTAAACACTGCTAACTCTGTACTGAATCACGGCATATAGCTCTGAATTCTATTCTAGCAATATCACACTTAATTGAACAATATCCCCCTCTATCTAATGCCTACATTTGATCAAGGCACTCCAAACATCCATTTTGATTGCTAATTACAATTCTACACTTCATAATTGCCCTTGCCAAAAAGGCACAGTACTCCTGAATACATGAATATATGATTAATATATCCTAAACCTTGTGATCTTTAATTTGTCATTAGTTAGTTAGTGAAAGTTCAATAATAGTAGGAAAGACTCATCAGCATATTAAAATAATAACTTGACCCACAAAGCTTTTGAATAAGGTTGTTAATTCTATGACTTCATGACACACAGACCATCATCAAGACCCACACATATTTAAAACAAACTTTCAACTTTTGAAAAACTTCTCTGTTTTTGTAATTTCTGAATATTACAACAGGGAAGGAAAGCAAAAATAAAGAGAGAGAGAGAGAAGAGGAGGATGGGGAAGGACCTACCAAGTCCAAATGTCTGAAAACACATAAAATGCAATAGAGTAAAACAAAATATTAATGAAAAAATAGTGAGGAGAAACAAAACAAAAATTAAAAATACAATATACTTCTCCACAGTATTTCTTACCAGTTAACAATTTATCACAACATAAAAATCTGTTTGAACAGATGCTGTGTTTCAATTTACTATTACAAAATAATATCAGACATTCAACTGTAAAACAGATCTATCAATTGCTGTCATAACTCCAGGTCTAACATGTTCAATAACTGCAAGTGTAAATAACTATTTTTTACAAAATTGCATCATTCCATAACATAACATTCTATCAGGAAAACTCTACATAATGCCCCCAATATATAATTTTAATCAAAAGCCCAGTGTAATGGGAAGTCTGTGACTAATAATAATGATTTTCCTATCTTGTGCTTTACATATTAAAATCAAGAGTGAAAATGTGTTAGAAATAAAGAGTTTAAAAGGTACTTTACTGTATAACAGACAGGAAATATGAGATGCACAAGCTTTATGCCTGGCTTCAAGCCAGCTAATTTCAAACCAGCTAACAAGAGATAAAGACTCAGCTGTTCTCTTAGGAAAAACAGAATAGGAAAGTGACACTGATTCAGAATTGGAAAGTGACACTGATTCTTAACAGAATTGCAATCGGAGAGGGATTCATAGAGCACAGGAAAATGAGTGGCATCCAGATATAGTATAGGGAACTATCATATTAGGGTAGTAGGAAGCAGTGTGTGATTCTCAAAATCTCCAGTTTCCAAAAGCAGTAAATCCATCTCTTTATTGGACAAGGGATATGTAAACAATAATTGATAACATCTATAAAAGTAGTAAATGACAGCAGCTAGGGACTAGTCTGCATAGACCAAGCCGGAAGAAGCTGCTTGCTCTTCACTGATGAAATCCACAAATGGATGATAATTCTTTACTACTTCTTGTTGTTGAGAAGTACCTTCACATCCCTAAGGCATATCACAAGATTTTCTAGGGCTGAGACTGTGTGACTCATCTAAAGTCATCCAAGTTTCCATAGCCAAATGGAGAATCGAACCCTGGTCTCCAGACTCAAAAAATGACACTGTGTTGTTGGTTCTCTGATGGTGTATATTCTTGCTGTACATATGGAAGGAGAGAAGTAACTCCACTTTTAGGAAACAACATGATCTCCTGGGTGCAAAGTATCCTTGCACATGCACAGTTTCTCAGCTAGAAATTGGTTAGCCTTTCAAGTATTTCACTTTGGAAGAATCATGCTCAGTATTACCAGCTTGTAACAATATATTGTGAACAATGTTGCTTTGGTTCAAGAAAAAACAGATTTACATGGCATCTGAGTATATAATCTAAAAGGCTGTAAAATCATCAGATCCTGGTCAGCCCTAGTTAGTACTTGGATGGGAGACCACTAACAAATACCAGGTGCTTTAGACTATATTTCAGGGGAAAGAACTGGCAAGGCCACCTCTAAGTATTCCTTACCTGAGAAAGCGCTATGAAATAAATGGAGTTGCCATAAGTCAATAGGTGACTTGAAGGCATGCAAATATACATTTGAGTATATATAATAGATATTGGTTAAGGAATTTTATTGCAATCTGTTGTACTCTGTTTTTTGACATGATAAGTATTTTTCAGATGGCTGAGGTAGTGAACAAATGTTGGAACTGTATAACTTTATTATTTAAACTTATAATCAAAACTGACTTTAAAAAGCAGCATTGAAGCATGGAAATTATTCCAGCTAGATGCTATCAAATGCATTCTAAATGTATTTTACGTTTAAAATTGTGATATGGCTACCAAAATTAGAACTACAGATTGAGTGATCCTTTTTAATTGTCAATCAAGCTTTCTATTAATATATAGTAATGGATTATGAATGACAGTTCTAAAATTGTAAACTTAACCCTCTGATAATTGATTTTAATGCTCCTGCACTATGAAACTCCAGGCACCAAACTTTGCATATTCCAGTGCTTCAACATGAAAAATATGCTGCATGAAAACTAGCTTGTTAGAGAGGTAGAAAGATAAGGTCCCTTCTGTATAAGTTACCATTTTATGTAGTATGTTGGACTGGGTCAAGAGGCAATGTGGTGTACTGGTAAGAGAGTTGGACAGGGACTGTGGAGACTCAGTCCCATGCCACCAATGTTATGAAACTCACTGATTGACTTTGAGCCACCAATTCTCTCTCTCATCCTGATCTACTTCACAGGGTTGTCATGAAGATAAAATGCAGAAGAGACACATGAGGCATCCTAAGATAATTGGAGGAAAGATGGGATTGTTGTTTGTTGTTGTGTGCCTTCAAGCCATTTCTGACTTATGTTCACCCTATCATGGGGCTTTCCTGGTAGGTTTCTTCAGATGGGGGGTTGCCATTGTCATCCTCTGAGGCTGAGAGAGTGTGACAGCCGAACCAGGATTCCAACCCTGGTCTCCAGAGACCTAGTCCAACACTCAAACCACTGTACCATGCTGGCTTTCACAGATGGGTTACAAATATAATTAATAAACAACAATATATTGGTGGTGGGATACTTGCTTTCTTTACATTTACAGAGTCTTAAATTCTAAGGACTGGGAAAGACATTAGGATTTTATATCACCAGGACTTTTTAGGTTTTGCTTTTCTGACACATGCCTTTAATTCTCCACCTTGAAAACGCAGATATTTAGACCAAAACAAATTACTAATAAAACCACACAATAAGTTTATCAAGGATGGGTGTAATAATCACTTGGGATTCAGCATAACACCACTGTAGTGTAGTGTAGTCGTTTGGCTGTTGGAGTTCAATTCCCAGCTTGACCGTGAAGCCCATTGGGCAGGTCAAACTCAGCCTTAGGAAACAGCAATGGCAAATCTCTTCGGAACAAATGTCCCCAGGAAAACCCCATGATATGGTCACCATAAGTCAGAAACAACTTGAAAACACACAACAACAAAGCACCATCTAACTAGGTAGTGTTTATTTCTGCACTGGTGGATGCTTATTTCTGCTGTATAGGTTCAACTTGTAAAACTGCATTTGGTATCTTGGTACTATCATCCTGACCTTCCCTTCACCTTAGGACCTGTAGTCTCTGAAGACTCTTCCTCTGTTTTAGGTAAATTTCCTGTCAAAGAAGTAATAGTAGAAACACCGTCTGATCTTGTGTTCAAGTCTCTTTTGCAGAATGTTGCACCCATACTTTCAGCATTGAAAGCATCAACTTCCAAATGGGCTTTACATTTTCTAATAATAAATCTAGGGATAGTGAATTGATGGGAATGGTAGACAGAAAGCAACTCAAAGGATTCTGCAGGAGGAGAACCACTCTTGCAATGACTCGATTTTTCTTTTATAACATTGCCAAAATTAGACCTTTTCTTTCTGCTTCCTCTGCAAAGGCCTTAGTTCATGCCTTGGTTATCTCCTGCCTTGATTATTGTAATCCTTTGACATGGCTTCCCCTGTCTCATCTTAGTTTTCTGGTCTCCATTCAACATTCTGCTGCTAAGATTATCTTTTTGTCTTGTCATTTTGATCATGCTATCCCACTTTTGGTATCTCTTCACAGGCCACCCATTCCATATAGGATTTGGTATAAGCTTCTACTTCTAACATTTAAGGCGTTACACAACCAAGCCCCCACTTATCTGTCAGCCCTTATTTCTTGTTTTCAGGCTGCTCGAAATCTCCATTCCAGGAACTCTGGGCTTCTTTCCTAACCAAGGGTTTCCTCTTCCTTGGCTCGGCTTCGTCCTTTTACACTTGCTGCACCATACTCCTGGAATAGCCTCCCTGAATATTTGTAGACTGCCTCCTCCTTAGCTAGTTTTAAATCTGAACTGAAGATGTTCCTGTTGGTTAATACATTTGGAATTTTACATTAACATTGTTTTATAATTTTATATATGATTATGTGTCAGTTGCTTCTATAATACTGTGTTTTGCTTGCATAATTTGTTTATAATTATTCTATAGTTTATATTTTATCCTTAGATTGTACACCTCTGGCAGGATTTAATATTTTGAACTGTTTTTATAAACGGCCATGCACATTTATGGTCCTATACTACTACTACTACGAATAATAATAATAATAATAATAGCTACTACTACTACTACTACTACTACTACTACCACCCTGTTTCCCCGAAAATAAGACATCCTCAGAAAATAAGACCTGGTAGAGGTTTTGCTGAATTGCTAAATATAAGTCCTCCCCCAAAAGTAAGACCTAGCAAAGTTTTTGTATATAAATATATATACAGTATATAATAAATGTTTATTTTTTTTGGTTCAACAATAAATGTGAATTCTTCTTCATGGAAAAATAAGACACCCCTGAAAATAAGACCCAGCACATCTTTTGGAGCAAAAAATAATATAAGACACTGTCTTATTTTCGGGAAAACATGGTACTACTACTACAACTCTTGATCCCAGTGTAATTCCTGATTAAAACTAAACAAAAGGCAGTTTAAGAGATGAGTTAAGGTTGTCTCATCTTGGCACAGGCTGGCCAGCTGAACATATCCATCTCACCTGACAAAAACTCGATATTCTACTGACTCTTTTAAGCAGTTTGACATTGTTTCATCATGCATATAAAAATAGGAGAGGGGAGTTGTGTTAGCCCATAGTGTCAAGGGTGGAAAAACCCAGTCATACATGTGCATTTTAACAAATAATTGTATATGCTTGTATAAGCCAATTTGCATAAGTTCCTCTCTTCTCTGCCCCCTTTTTGTTTCTTTTTCTGATGGATCCTAGTTGGCAGAGAAGTTCTGCTGTATGATCCCTCTAACTGATGACCTCTCTGAGATCAGTCAGCTGAAGAAAGTTATTTCATCAGAAGGCAACTTCCACAGATGCTAAAAGCTTCTCCCTATTCATAACACAATAATCCTAAACTGCCTAAATGTACTTTTGTTGTCTGAATTATATTCATGCTGGCACAGCTCTTTTGTTGACTTATCTCAGCTGGCTCTCCAAGCCATCTTAAGTGAGATATGACTGTGCTCTAAATCACTGGCTCTTTGTCTCTAGTCCTTCAGACTTTTTGGCCTACAACTATGTGAAGCCCCAGTTACCAAGATCGAAGGTCAGGAGTACTAGGAAGCACAAAATGTCTGGAGGTCCAGATGAGAAAAACAATTACTCTAAGTCACGTTGTGGGTCATAGGTACTTGAAGGCAAGGTGTAAATTCTTAATAAACACACTAATACGCAAACACAGACAAATAGGAATAGATCCCCAAAGAACAGTGGAAATTCTAGTATAATACAAGGAGGGGTGGGATAGTTCTGAGCTGCGGTCACAGCTAGTGTAATTGAGTCCATCATATGAACCTGACAATGGAGTTTATCATACGATGGAATTTGGGGTTATAATGCAATGGCAATCTGAACACAATCATGGGGTTTCATGTAATTACAGATTAGAGTATCTCACGCAATTTCGGACAATGGGGGATCATTTTCAGGCAATGGGAAGTCATTCTGAACACAATTAGATTTCACGTAAATTCACTAAACTAGCGAATTTACGTGAATTTGAATTGACTCCCTTGAAAATTGAGATTTAATCATGTGTTATGAACATATGTCTCATATAATACTCCAGTATCCAGTGGAACATGGACTATCATATCAGACCCATGTGCATGGGTAGCCATGTTGACCTTAGACAAATCCAAAAATCCATGTAACAATAATGCCTTTATTAAACTACCCAAAAAGGCACCAGATTTTCTGGGCAAGTTTTCTGTATGTAAATTTTTTCCTCTTTAACCTTTACCAAAATTTTAAAAACAACGAAACAAACAGGCAGGATAAAAGGAGAGGGAGGAACACTGCCAATGTTCCAGTTGCATAATCTGCATTTTGTGCTGACACCATTATGCAACTCTTGCTCATATAATTATCATGCTGGACAAGGTTCAGTACTCATGAGATACAGCTGTGTTAGTCTGGAGTATCAGTATGCAAAGGGATCCTGTAGCACCTTTGAGACTAACTGTGCAAAAGATGTTATAGCATGCCTTCCCACTTGGCTGCCATTTTTGACCAGCTTTGCTGCTGAGATCAGAAAGAGGTGACTTGTGCTTGCAACAGTGGCACTGGGCAACTCACAGGGGCCACAAGTAAAAAGGCAGCCACATGCATGCTACTTTACTTTGGTAATAACACAAACTATCAACGGAACCACCACAGAATCATAGGACCTTATCACACGAGCAAAATTTGAAGTTATCCCAGGGTCAATTTGAAGTTATCCCAGAGTCAATGTGAAAGCAATGCAGGGGCAATCATGGGGTTTCAAGTTGTTTTATCACACGATGCCAAACCCAATCAGAAGCCAATCGGGGGTCATTCCAGGGTCATTCCAGGGTTAGGTAAAGTTTCAAGTTATCTGTCCAGGAAAGCTGCCAAATGGCTGATAAGGCCAGTTTAGTTCCCAACAAACAAACCCCCAAATATCCGAGACAGTACAAGCAACACAATCTTCGGGACTAACAGCAGTATCAGCAGAAGGATTACCAAAAGAGTTGTCAGATAGTCCGAGATTCAAGATATCATATAGGCAGGTAGATCAGGCAGTCCAAGGTCAAGATTCCAGTTAATCCAGATAGTCAACAGTCTAAGAAGCAAGGCTTGGTCCAAGAAGCCAGAGACAAAGTCTTTCCTCCAGGAAAGTCAGATAATCCCTGACAAGGAAGACACACATGTTCTAGCTGCCTAAATAGGCAGGCAACAGGCATACAGGTGTGCCTTATTATAAAGACTTTTTTGATAATGCCTCAGTGATCTTTGAGGGCCCCCTCTTTCAGCTTGATGGTCTCTGAAGTTAGGCACACTTCCCAGTTCCTCCTTTAAGTCCACAGCCTCAGCCCCAGGCAAACGTGGCTGTTGAACCCCTGGAAAGGTCACAGACTCTGCTACAGCAGAGCAAGGGCCAGCCTCAGCCCCCCCCCCCCCCAGTTGCAGGCTAAAGTCCCAGAGGCTCTGGCACATCATCTGAGTCCTCCGAGTCATCCTCCAGGCTAGGCATGACATTATCGCACGATGCCAAACCCAATAAGGAACCATCTCGAACACAACTGGGGGTCATTCCAGGGTTAGGTAAATTTGGGGGAAA
Organism: Urosaurus nigricauda; assembly: GCA_034509955.1. Lineage (NCBI taxonomy): Eukaryota > Metazoa > Chordata > Lepidosauria > Squamata > Phrynosomatidae > Urosaurus > Urosaurus nigricauda. The sequence continues at coordinate 347,932,072 of JAOEGL010000001.1, read as the reverse complement.
AGAGGATTTACCTAACCCTGGAAAGACCCCCAATTGTGCTTAAGATGGCTCCTGATTCAAACCCCATGACTGCCCCCCGCATTGGCTTCACATTGATCCTGGAATGACTTCAAATTTTGCTAGTATGATAAGGTCCATACAATCATAGAGTTGGAAGAGACCACAAGTCCAATCCCCTGCAATGCAGGAACTCCCAATTAAAGCATCCCCTACAGATGGCCATCCAACCTCTGCTTAAAGACCTCCAAGGAAGGAGACTCCACCAGTCTCCGATGGAATGTGTTCCACTATCGAACAACCCTTACTGTCAGGAAGTTCCTCGTAACATTGAGGTGAAATCTCTTTTCCAGCAGTTGACAGTCATTGTTCCGGATCCTGGTCTCTAGAGCAGCAGAAAACAAGCTGGTACCCTGCTCAATATGACATCCCTTCAAATATTTAAACAGAGCTATCATGTCACCTCTTAACCTTCTCTTCTCCAGGCTAAATATACCAAGCTCCCTAAGGTGTTCCTCATAGGGCATCGTTTTAATTGCCTTCCTCTGGACTCTCTCCAGTTTCTCCACAGTACCCGTGTTACATTTCATTTTGTTAGCTTTGGCCCAGCTTTCTAGTCTCTCCAGGTCATTTTGAATTTTGATCCTGTCCTCTGGGGTATTAGCTGCTCCCCCTAATTTGTTTTTTTTTTTCCTGCAAATTTGGTAAGTATTCTCCCAATTCTGTCATCCAAGTCATTGATAAAGATGTTGAATAGCACTGGGCCCAAGACAGACCCCTTGTCACTTGTCACTTCTCTCCAGGATGAAAAGGAACCATTGTTGAGCACCCTTTGGGTTCGGCCGGTCAACCAATAACAAATCCATGTAACAGTTAACTTGTCTAGCCCACATTTTACAAACTTGTTTCCAACAATGTCATGGAAAACCTTGTCAAAGGCCTTACTGAAATCAAGATATACTATATCCACAGCATTCCCTTCATCTATCAAGCTGGTAATTTTATCAAAAAAAGAGATCAGGATTGTCTGGCATGATTTTTTTTCTCTGAAACCCATGTTGACTTTTTGTGATTATGGAATTGCCTTCTAAATGTTCACAGACTCTCTGTTTAATTATCTGCTCCAGAATCTTTCCTGGTATTGATGTCAGACTAACTGGATGATAATTGGTGAACCTTGATTTTGCCATTTTATATAAAGAATATCATTTTACTACACCACTGTACATAATGGGACTTGCCTGTTATGGGCTGTTATGGGCTTGTCTTATGGACTGTTTTCAGATATTTGATCATTTTTTCTGCCCTCCTCCCTCCCCCACAGACCTGCAATTTCAAGCATGCAAACTTGTGCATCTCCATAGTTGGCAATTTGGTTGTTTGTTTGTTTGTTCTCCAGCAACAAAACCACTGTTTTGTTTTGCCTTTTTCTAAATGGAGATTTCCTGTGGCATTCTTTGAGAGGAGGAAAGTGGTTTCTGTAGTTACAAAAAGTGATAGTAAGTGTAAGACAGGTTGAAAGCATTTTACAGTAAAAGTGAAAGCCACCTGCCCTCCACATAAGAAATCTGACCTTTAAATCTTGCTTCAATAACACTTATAGGACAGAATCCTCCATTATGTCTGAGGACATAGCTTTAAAAATATTACTTTTTTGAATAATATATCCCAGAATCCCCCAACCAGAGGTGAAAGAGTGGGGGGGCTACTAACACCCTCAGCATCTGCTGCTTGAAGCACGTATTATCACTCCCCTATGTCCCCCTCCCAAACACACACCTACCTACCTCATCCTATGCTAGCTCTCACACAGCTACTGCTGTCGCTGGTGGCTTCCATACTGGAGGATGAATCTCCTCTAGGTTTCATATTCTCAGTGAAAGAAAAATCCTGGACTTATTTTAGGTATCTTGAACCATTCCTTTAAAACTAACTATATTAGAAGTTATGGCATACGTTTTCCATAGATTTGGTCTACTTCCCAAGATGCATGGACTGAAATGATGCCTAAGAGGCATCATTTCACTCCATGCATCTGAGGTACTAGATCAAGTCTATGAAAGCTCATGCTACAATTTTTTTTACATACTCTCAAAGATGCTGCAAGAGTTCCTTGCATATGGATATGCCAGACTAATATGCCTATGGGCTAGTACAGACGAGCTCCAAAGGAGCGGGTCTGTGCCTCCCTTTTCTGTGGTGGATTGGGGCCAGGGCAACCTCACCAGCAGCCCTGTGGCCCCAATCTGCCATTTTTCCAGGCCACGGAGAAGCGGCAAAATTCCACTTCTCCGTGGTGCAGAAATGGAGTGTCCTGGTGCCTTAGGCGCCCACTGTACCTCTGTATCGTTGGCCTGGCTGTTTGGTTGGCACACCAACAATGCGCACGCCCAAAAGGAGCACCAAAATGGAGCTTCTTTTTGCGCCGCTGGAAAAGTGTGATAAGTGTCCTCCAGTGGCACGGAGACGTCACATGCACGCTGCACTGTTTGGACACAGCACGCATGTGACGTCATCATGGCAGCACCCGTGTGGACAGGAGGCTGTCATTATGCTGCCACCAGCATGTTCTAGGGTTAGGGACTGTGCAGTTGGGGCAAGATCCCTAAGCCTAAAATTGCCACGGCCACACCACTTTGGGCCCATCGGTATTGGCCCATAGTCTCTGAGTTCTTTAACTGAGTCCAAGTGAAAATCAAGAGCAAACTGATCACACCACTTATATGGAAGTGCCCAGCTTCCATTATGAAAATGTTTCTACTGGAGATTTAAGGCAAATACATATTTAATGAAAAAAGCAACTTTGCACTGAAATGGTGGGGAAAGAAAATATGCTGCTAGGAAGAACTGTAGAATGGAACCACAGGTGAGATGGTCAAGATCACCATTAATGAAGGACAAGAAGTAAAGTGGCAACAAGGGAGAAAAGTCACTAAATCCTCAGCTTGGAACTTACTTTTTGGATGACCATTCCCAAAATAGTAATGGCTGTGTCATCTGAGAAATGCTAACAGCTGTAGTCCCTACTAATTTCTGACTGTACCAGTTCTGAAGGTTTGTTGTTGTTTTTTTTAGAAAATCCAAAACTTGCAGCAGTTACTATAAAAAGAGTGTCACACACTCTATAGCTCTCCACGTAGTCATCATCTCAACACCCAGAACTGTGCAAGAGGCAGAAGCACAAGACGCAGCACAAACCATGTGACACTTCTCATCCACCATTTTGTGAAACCACAACCCCTAAAAATAAAAGTAACTAAAAAGCTGCAGATACACCACACATTATCCCTGGTTAAGATACAACTTATATCTACATTGGAAAAGGGAATTTATTGCACCAAAGTGCAGGAAAAATAGCCATGCCATATAAGGTCCTTATTTAGAGATCCTGCTGACTCTGCATGGGGGAAGCAGGGGAGATTTATCACACAAGAGACAAGATGTCCTTGTCCTGTCCCTGTCCCGTCGTTCCCACACAATTGCATGAAGATTATCATATGATGTCATTATTATCATGTCTGTGACATGTTCTTTTCGTGAAACCTCAATAGGATTTTCAGATGACGTCAAACTTATCCTGTCCTTCTCCCGCCCCTGAAGTGGCATGGCCCTGTCAGTTTGTATTAACTGAAACTCATGTTAATAAAATGATGGGGCCACTGGTGGGACAAGGACTGGATAAGCACAGATGCGATAAGGATGGGGTAAGGAGGGATTGCTCCCATCTTTACCCCATCATCATGTCCGCACGTATCCAGTTCTTGTCCCATCTCTCCTTACCCCATGTGATAATCTCCTGGGGCACTCAGCCAGGCGAGGCCAATTAAAATAAGAATCTGCATAATCCCTTCACTGATAGGAATGATGGTGTGTGATAAACCTTGGGTTTACCTATGAACAGAAGTCCAGGATTACTTCCCTCTGGGAGTAAGACTCCTTTGTCAAAGGTCACTCATGGTGATTGTCCAGCCATTTACAGATTTCCAGTTCTATTCTTCCCTTTTGGGAACTTCACCTTAATCCCCAGACTACCTTGGGATACATTTTTCCTATTAAAGTGACTGCCAAAAGACCAACAATTTGATCTTGGTTGAGGTCAGACAGGCACCTTTTCAGTGTCTTCCTTGATTCCTCAGCACTACTGGATCGACAGGCAGCTACTGAGCCATTTTATTTCACAGAATCCACAGCTGGACCCCTGCTTCTAGAACTGGTACTGTACAGTATTACCCTTTGCAATGCTAAAAATCACTATCTGCTACCAACTTTTACATCACTAATTCTTGTATGTGTGAGAGAGTGTGTGTATTTTGGTGTGGAGGTTGATTTTCCCTTTTGCTGGTATAAATAAAACTACATTGGGACCTTCTATTCTGGAGTTCAGTTTTTTGAAACCGTTACACACAGGTCTGACCCTGGCTTTAGTTACTCAAAGCCCTCTTGCACCCATCAATTCAGCTAATTAAATTCCCCCTTTGTATATTAATTGTGGGTGCCTTCTCAATACCCTTGCATTTTGGTTACATTTTTCTGCAATAATGGTTGTAAGGCAAGCATACACAGCCCAAGGTGAAGATTAGTTCTGATAGTGTGATTTATTAATTTGCTTTGAGAGTAATAGTATTATAGATTTATCTTGGGCTATCAGTCTCCTGAAACATAATATAGAACAGTCTCTCCATCTTGACAAAAACTGAAAAGTCTGTAGATATACACATAAATATTTTCCTTTTGAAAACCCATGCTAAATGTCTTTTTCTCTGTACTGTTTATCTGATTCTGATCTTCAGACAACCTAGACATTATCTTTACCTACAACCCTGGGTCTATGAACACAAAAAGTCCTATCATTCAGCCAATGTCTGCAACATTTACACATGAATTAAGCTGGACCAGTAATAAATGTGGCTAACATATTTATTGAGTTTTCTACTGGGGGGAACATGCATAATTTCTTGAAATTCTGTACATTTTAGAGGGGAAGGAATAATGTGTTGTTCTGAAGAATGTTATCAACAGCAAAATTAAATCATCTTGAAAATTAAAATGGATTTCCATTCCCATTTCACACTGCTAATGAACAGGTCACTACTTAAATGAAGGCAGAGTCATTTAAGGGTATCATTTTCCTTCTGCAATTTATAGAGAGTAATGCTTGGTCCATTTTCAATTACATAGCTGAAATTAAATCTCCAGTGAGAGCTGCTGTTTTGATTATTTGTGCCAAAGAGTCTGGCTTTTGCTCTGAGGCTTGCCGCTTTCCCCAAGTTGCTGAATTTAAAGGGCTAGTCTGAAATACCAACTTTCCTATTATCTTAAAAAACATACATCACCTTAGACCTTAGCTTATCCAATAATAAGGAAGTTTTGACTCTTACTTTCAATGATATTCTGTTGGTGTAATCTGCATTTTTGAGCCAGGATTAAGGAAAGGATCATTTAAGAAGAAAATGTGCAATACAGTACTAATGCATAAAATTTCAGAGAGAAACTGCCTAAGATTTCATTGAGTTTGCATTTTAGTTCTTCTGAGTTTAAATAGTTTATGGGGAAGTCTTCTATTGCTAAAGGCAGAAGCTGAGAACAACAAGTTGCAAATATGCAGCTCTCTGTTCTGAGGGTACTGTTGGCAACAAGGACATAACAAGGTAACTCCCCCAAAGTAATGCAACAGGAGGGAATGAAATTACTTTTTCAGGGCATTTGTAGAGATATTTTCCTCCTTTCCTTCATCCTAAGAGCTTCAACATATTCACCTAAACCAGACATTATTTTATTTAAGATCTGTAACAAAATGTTAATAAATTGTATAGTATACCCAACATTTCTGATGTTTTAAGTCCCTTGCATCATCTTCTTCTGTGTCATTTAAGTGGTTAACCATGTTAAATGGTTTGCTCTTCTTTTGCCTTGCCAGTATAATATTGCATCTTGGATATGACTTAAATCTCTCACTATATCTCCCCTTTCCCATCACCTTCCCCTCTTCCTTTTGTGTTGTCTCTTTTAGACTGTAAGCCTGAGGGCAGGGATCCGTCTAATCTATGATTGTATGTACAGCACTGTGTAAATTTACAGCGCTATATAAATAAAGGTTAATAATAATAATAATATATATTTTACTGATAAATGATTGATAACAGCTTTGAAGAAAAGCTATTCACGGAGTATTCTCACAATCAGGATATTTCTAACTCTCAGTTTTGTCCTACAGCTAAGGACTCTGTAGCTGATCTTTTTATTGTCTATGATATATCCCTCTGCCGTGCACATAATCTCCCAACACACAAACAAAACAGCTTCATTTATATACTGCTTCATACCGCCTAAGCAGCGTGTAAGCAGTTTACAACTGTAAGCTACTTGCCCCCAACAATCTGGGGACTCATTTTAGCAACCTTGGTAGGATGCAAGCCTGAGTCAAGCTTGAGCCCCTTTGCTGGCATTGAACTTGTAACCTTATGGTTTTGAGTGAGTGGCTGCAGTACAGGCATTTAACCACTGCACCACTGTGTCACTCAAGATTTCCCACAACCATTATGAACAATGTCAACATTACATAGCTAATGTCCAATTGAATAACATAAATTATCAAAGGTGATTTATCAGTGCAGAACTATGAAATATGAATATAGCCCCCCCAAAAATCTCTGGTAATCCTATTTCTGGCTTTGAAGTCAACAAATTATGAAACAATATACATACAGTCTATGAATAACACTTATCTACAACCTATTTTGGACAATAATGCTGCCCTCTCAAAGGCTCTCAGTGGCAGGCTCTTACTTGCCAACAAACAGCCTGCCAATCTCAAATAGTTATTTGCAGGTGAATGCACAACAAACATGGGGAGACAGGCACAAGACCCTGCTACAAACCTAGATCCCAACTTTGCCCACACATCTACTCAGGAAATGTCATCACAGGACCTAATCACATCACCTACAATCTTAGAGGCACTTTCACTTGCTCATCTTCTAATGTGACATATGCCATTCTCTATCAACAATGCCCTTCTCCATTCTGCATTCAGGAAACAGGCCAGAGGATTAATGGTAATAGATTAGGTATTAGGAATGGGAACACACATTGCAGAACACTTCAGTCTTCCAGGGCATTCCAACTTTAACCTTAGGACAGCAGTCCTTGAATAACAACAACAGCACAAAAACAAAAACTACAAATACTGAAAAGAGAAACAGCTGAATTACAATATATCCACAAACTCCAGTACATCAACAGTGGGTTACACAAAGACAATGGCTTCCTGGCCCACTACACATGTTATACCACTGGATGCTCTTGTTCAGTTTATTGTATCTCCCTGGTTCTCACCCTCCACACAGCACATTTCAAAACTCTCTCCACTAATTGTATGGACATCCACCCATCCTGGCCTTAGGCAACATCTTCCCTCCTGCTTTTGTCTCTCAATGATCATATTTAATACTGAATGTCACCTCATCACCATACCTACAAGTTTTGCCTTTCCATGGGTATTTATACAGGCTTATAAAGATCCTTCCTGGGCATTAGTTCACTCAATGCATCTGAGGAAGTAGACGGAGTCATGCTACAACTTGTCTCCGCGCAGAATTCAAATATAGCAGTGTTAGTCTGTAGAATCAGTACATACAGGTATCTTGTAGCACTTTTGAGACTAACTGAAAGAAAGAAATTGGCAGCATGAGCTTTCATAGACTTCAGTCTACTTCCTCAGATGCATTTCCATGCTACAACTTGTCTCTGCACAGTTAGACCCTGTACAGATGGGCAGTAAGGGGCAGCAAGACACTGCCCCTTTCTGCCCCAGATCGTTGCTGCAGCAACCACATGGTGTGGCAACAATCCGCTCCCTCTTTTTTCTTTTTGCTCTTGGGAGCAAAAAGAAGCTGCCGAAATCAGCTTCCTGGAAGAAGCATGATAATGTGTGCATGTGTCATTATCTCGCCAGTTCTAGCAAGCACCATTTGGGCACGCGGACACCCATGTGGGCATACCCTGTGTGGGCAGGGCGGTGACCACATGGTGCATGGGTACCACTAGTAGGGCTGGGTGCGTATGGATGCCCAGCCCTCTGGAGCCCTTGTATCGGCCCCAGGCCGGCGCAAAGCACCCATCTATATTGGGCCTTAGTCTCAAAGTTGGTGCAATATACCTTTGCATACTGATATTCCAGATTAACACAGTTATGTCTCTAAATTCTAGCAATAACAGAATGTGATAGCAGACATATATATGCACAACTCAAGACCTGAAAAAGATATAGATTGTTACTGACTATATATCTTAAATTTTAGTCCTCTCTCTGTTTTAGAAAGAAACTTGACAGTGAGCATTCCAAGCTAGTACAGATACATTTTTCCCTTCTAATTAATGCTTGCTACCAGAAAATAATGAGTTGAGAGAGGATACTTAGCTCTAATCTGCTATTGTAATCAAACAGCAGGTAAGCATTGAGTTATTAAAAATATTTTCCTACCACACTCACTTATCATTCCCGTCATTGTTTCCCATTCAAAGCACATTTTTACTGTTCTGTTATGAATTTGCATGCCACCTGAGAATCATTGAGCTCTCTCTAGTAAAAATGCAATCAAATATATTTTAGAAGCGTGTTCCTTAAACACGATGGCCAAGATCCTATATCAGAAGACACCAAAGTGGGGGCAGGGGGAAGCTAATACCCTAGAGAACAGGAAAAGAATGTATGAGAGACATCCATGACTGGTCCAAGGCCTCTTACCTGCCTAAAATAATAATAATTGTTTGTTTGTTTGTTTGTTTGTATCCCGCCTCTCCTGTGTTGGATCGAGGCAGGTAACAGCAAGAGGCAGGTAACAGCAACAGTTAAAAAAAAACAAAAATAACAATGTGCTACAGCATTAAAAACATAATAATCTAAAATAGTAATTTTTTAAAAATTAAATTAGAATTTACAATAAAATCGGAAAACATTCGATGGGGCAGTGAGACAGATGGGCTGTTAAAAATTCTGAGGAGGTCAGTTAGCGAAGGCCTGCCAGAAAAGATCCATCTTTATTGCCTTCTTGAAGGCCTCCAACGATGTTATATGGCGGATCTCCTCCGGCAGGTCATTCCATATTTTTGGAGCGGCAACTGAAAAGGTCCTCTGGGAGGTCGCCACCAGCCTGGTTTTCTTTGGCTGCAGTAGGTTCCTCCCAAAGGACCTGAGTGTGCGGGAAGGATTGTATGGGAGGAGGCGTTCCCTCAAGTATGCTGGACCCAAGCCATGTAGGGCTTTATAGTTAATAACCAACAGCATATACTGCGCCCGGAAGCTAATAGGCAGCCAGTGTAGAGATTCTAAAATAGGTATAATAGAATCAAACCTTTTCCACATATAGAATCCAAGAGAACTGGCAACTGAATTTTACATCAAACCTCTGGCCATAGGAGACACTACCTCAAGGGAGCAAGCTACCTTTTAGGGTACAGAAGAGACTAATCTTAGGAGATCGAGGGGTAATAGTGGAATATGCGGTTGACAGTCCCTCAGGGGTAAGTGCTGATTGTTTTACTATTGTGCCCATGTCCCCTCAAACTACATTTGCATAAACCTAGTCAACCCAAAGATGATTTACGCTCTGACAGTGATTGATTTAGGTAAAAAAGTAGTAGTAGTAATAATAATAATAATAATAATAATAGGTTTTATTTATAGCCCGCTCCTCGGTCCAGGCAATCGGAGCAAGGTACAACAAAATTAAAAAGTCACAAGGCAAAAGAATTCCAATAACCCATTACCTCACCTCCCAACCTTAAAATTAAATTAAACTAACATTAGTTAAAACCAGACAAAACTAAAAACAATACATTAGCATAAAAACAACCATTCCTTGAGCAATTTAGAACTATGGCATCCAGGGTCAAAGTGTTGGGAACTGGTGGGAAAAACAAACCTAGTTTCAGAGCCGGGAGATTAAGAAGTTTCTGGGAAGGCCTGCTGGAAGAGATGTGTCTATAGTTTTTTTGAAGCAGTCAAGCGACGTAATAAGACGGATCTCGTCTGGCAGGCCATTCCATAGCCTGGGAGCGGTGGCAGAAAAAGTCCTTTGGGAGGTCTGCGATAGCCTAGTTTTCATAGGCTACAGCAGGTTCCTCCCAGAGGACCGAAGCGTGCAGGGGGGGATCATACAGGGAGAGGCAGTCCCTGAGGTAAGATGGACCCAAGCCATGCAGGGGTTTAAAAGTTAAAACCAATACCTTGTACTAATCGGCAGTCAGTGGAGAGACTTGAGCATGGGTATTATGTGCTCTCTCCTGGATGTTCCAGTAACAAGCCTGGCTGCCATGTTTTGGACCAATTGAAGGTTCCGGGTTAGGCACAAGGGTAGCCCCATGTAGAGTGCATTGCAGAAGTCCAAGTGTGAGGTTACCAAAGCATGTACCACAGTTCCAGATCCTTCATGTCCAGGAAAGGGCGCAGCTGGCGTATCAGCCGAAGCTGATAACAGGCACTCCTGACCGTTGCATTCACCTAACAAGTCATGTGACGCGACGAATCTAGAAGTACCCCCAGACTGTGAACAGAGTCCTTAGAGGAGAGTGTGACTCCATCCAGGACTGGAAGTCCCAAACCTGGTTTCAGGCCTGTAACTGTTAGTACCTCCATTTTGTCTGGATTTAGTTTCAATCTGTTTTTCCTCATCCAATCCATTACCGCTCCAAGACAGTCCTTAAGAGGATAGGCGCCATTGACAAGGTTGTTAAGTCATGTCAAGTCCCCATTGACAAGGTTGTTAAGTCATGTCTGACCATAGGGGGTGGTGCTCGTCTCCATTACTAAGCCAAAGAGCCAGCATTGTCAGAGACTACTCTGTGATCATGTGGCCAGCATGATTACACAGAATGCTGTTTACCTTCTCACCAAAGTGGTACCTATTTATCTACTTCTGTTTGCATGCTTTCAAACTGCTAGGTTGGCAGAAGTTGGGACTAGTGATGGGTTATAATGTTATAACTACATTAAAATTGTGGCCCCCTTATAACCCATAACATGATGTCCGACCCTTTGTCTCAGCACAAGAGTTTTGCACATAGGGCCATGAAGTGTACAGGGGAGAGACTGGTGTGGGCAAGTTGTAAACAGTGTTGTATCACCATCACTCATCACTCTCTTGACTAAATTCTGCCACCCATTCTGACTTCACTACTTTCCTAGCCTACCATTTCCATTATTATTCTTCTGTTTGTATGTTTCTTGAAACATAATGTCTGATTTTGTTTGTGTGGATGAGCTGAATGGGCAATTATTTGTCCTCCCGTTATCTTGTTGATAATGATTATTTGCATGGGTGATCATCTACATGGTGGATAATGGTAGTTTTGCATATTATGTTATCATTATTCACTTTGACTGTTTTAATTAAGCTTATGTATTAATCTAACCCTGCACAGCTCTACCATAAAAATTCCCACTCTGACTGCAAAGATCAAAAATAAGCTATTGTCTATTCCTAGGTTTATAATCTAAAGAAGTGACACAGATGGATAAAGGTTTTAGAGGGAGGAAGAAGAAAACAACAAACTCAAGTCTAAATGTAATTGTTAGTTCTAATTAAAGTAGATTAAATTAAACTGAATCCAAGCACAACTGAGGATTGATACATTTGATACCCTAAATCAACAGTGGACTAATTTGGAGAATCTGGATCCACCAGGGTGCCACAGCAGCCCCTCCTAGAGAAATTAGAAATAGCATCAGGTAATATCTGCTTTTCTTTTTGACAAAAAAAAATGTGTAGTGGGAAACACCTTGTTTTAGAAGTAAATCATGACTCTTGAAAAAATTTTGTAGGGTTGATTTTTCAGAGTTTTTTTTTTTTAATTGAGGGCTGATCTTGGGGTGCCCATAATTCTCACCTGTAGGATAAATTATGACAACTAGTAGGGGAGAGACACTTGGCTGATGTTGTTTCTAGTGGCAGCCGGTAGCCAGAAGGAAGTCACTTGGGTTTAGCCAAGTGATTTCTTTTCAAGATGAAGTGAGATATAAAACTTGATTTGGTTTTAAAATGAGTTGAGATATAAAACTTTGAAACATTTAACGTTCAAATGTATGGGCTGCAATGTCACTGAATACATTTTCCATTCTGAATCATCCTTGCCTTTATTTAATAGGTACAAATCAATAAGAACCTTGCTAACATCCTGGATTTCACCTTGTTCCTCTGATTTCATCTTTGTGTTTCAAAAGGTTACTCCTGCCTTCCACTTTCCCTGCATCAATATTTCCTTTAGGTTTTATAGCATTATGGCACAATATGAAATCTCTGCACATTCTTAAACAAAATAAAAAGTATTGTAGTAACCTAGGAAAACAAAAGAAGAGGCAGACACAAGCTGTTAATTCTTTAATGGCTTTAACCAGCATGGATAATGACATTCAAGCACCCATTTGAGTTCTGTCACTTTCTTTTGTTACATTTTTTTGGTCTCCTCCCACCTCACCCCAGCTCAGTAGAGGCAAAATATTCCCTTCCCCCAGGACTCCTTGGCCACACTCTAGTAGGGATGTAAATGATTCCATGCATACATCCAAGAATGAATTATTCAGAATGCCCTTCCCACACCCCAACTGGGTGAGGCTGTTAAATTTATGCAGATTTTCAATGATTTAGCACACTTTGGAACCTCTGGCAAAACATCCCTCCATCGATCCATCCACCCATTTATTACTTTATTTCTATCCTGCCTTTATCCCAGGCTGAGTCTCAAGGCATCTTACAAAAAGACAGAATAAAATAAAACACATATAGTTTAAAACATACAAATCAACATTAAAACTGGATTTTAAAAAAAATTAAAATTAGCTATACAACAGATTAAAAACAGTACAGCACCATAACAGCCATTTTTGTTAAAATCATTTATGCTTTAAAAAAAATCCCACACCAAACAAATTTTGGAGTTTGCATAGCAAAACAACATAGTAGGCAAAATGCACTATTTTTGAACCCAATTGTTTTGTGCAAAACAATAAAGATTTTGAATAAAAAATAACCACTTTGCACAAACTTATATTTTACAAGAAGCTCCAAAGTGTGAAAAATCTTGCAGTGGTTCACCATTATCTCAGTATTAAAATGCTCTTTCTCTCTGATGATGAGGAAATTCGCAAATATTTTCTACACTCCTACTCTCTAATAAAATACAATCCAAACAGTGAATGGTACACATGATGTTATTTGCTGGTCTGATAAGGCAGATAGAATAGGAGCTGCCGAACTGGATGACATATAGCCCAAAGAAGAGGTCTACATAACCCAAGTGCCAAGAAGAAACATAAGAACGTGCCAAGTCAGAATGAAGGCTTGTAAAATGTTAGGTATAGAAACAAGCAATGTATCAACAAGTTTGGGCTTGTTTTCACTTATCAGAATAGTCTGGGCTTTTTCAAGATTATTCTGGTCCCAAATTCCTACCATTAATTATGATCTTTGTAACAATGATGGTGGCTGCCTTTCCACACAATCCCGCTGCAGAGGTCACAATAACCACCATGTTATCAATGCTGGGCGCCTCGTTCTTATTTCAGAGTACCTCACACTCACAGCAGCAGCACTGGACAGCAGATAAGGACCACATGAGAAGGCAGTCAGTCACCCATTGTTGTGTGAAAGCAAGCTGAATACTCAGAGTAAAAGATTTTTTTTTCAAATTTGGGTTAAAAGGAGGAAAGGTCAAATTAGGTGCAGATGTCCGCACCTGATTTGAAGTTTTGGCCCTATGTCATGTAAATAGGATGCATGAAACCCAGAATGAATTTGAAGTAAATAAACCAGGTAGACAAGGCCTTTGTCACAAAAGCAATATTACTGAGATGAACACAAGCGATTTCTACATCGGAATTCAAACACCTGCTGTCTCATTCTCATATCCAAGAATAAGAAACTCAGGTTTTTTCCCCCTCCTTACATGGAAGAGAAATAAGATCCCCCCCCCCCCCGGTCATTCCCTAGACAGTTTTCACATTTGTGAGAATGATTTTTGGGCCAATTAAATAAAATGAGCCAACTGTGTGGCTAAACTATAAAAACTGTTGCTTTATTGCTTGAAAAATTAAACATTAGAAAACCTGGATAGGTTGTTTTGTGGCTTTTTGATCAACTGATTAGTTCTTCTGTGCTTGCTCTGTCTGTATTCTTTGCTTCACAAAGGGAGAAGATAGTGGTCTTGCACAGAAACGTTTGGCCACAAATTACAAAAAATGCCACAAAAAGCAAAGCATTATTTGCCTTGTTCTCACATTGGAAGGGAACATTGTCACAGAGACTGTCTCAAGAATCAGAGATGTGAAGATAGCATCTCTAGTCAAAAACAATTTTTTCCAAATGTTCTTCTTATCTCTATCTTTACAGTTTCATCTTCACCCAGAATAAATATTATCTCTCTTGTTTTCCACAAATATTTTAGTCACCAGAAAACCTCCAGACACATTTTGAAGGGATAGATCCAGAAGCAGTTCTACAGTCTTAACTTAAAGGAGCAGCACAGTCCCTGAATGAGCCCCAAAGCAACAATGGACAGAGCCTCAGAGACTTGGCAAAAGTGAGCCTTTAAGGAACATGCTGGAAAAACAGAAACTGATGGGCCTTACACTCAGCATTTTATAAGATGCAACATCCCAATAAGCATAGCCTGATAATTATACAGTCAGCCCTCCGTATCCACAGGTTTTTTTACCCATGGATTCAAGCATCTACTGTTTGAAAATATTTTTAAAATATATAAATTTCAAAAAGCAAGCCTTGATTGAGCCATTTTATATAAGGATTTTATAGAAAGATCACCATATTATATGCCATTGTATATAATAGGACTCATACAAAATCCATGCATTTTCTTATCCAAGCAGAGTCCTGGAACCAAGCTCAAGTGGATATCAAGGTTCCATTGTATACTCTAAACTCACTTCCATTCTAAAATAGTATGCAGTACAAATACACAATCACTTTGTCTTAATATATATTTATACATATATAAACAATTCATGTATATCATGGTTGAGTAATGTGTGATCACATGTTGTTGGACTGCAACTCTAAGAAAGATCAAATTCAGAGGACTTGCTTGGGACATTGAGGAGATTCTTCTATGAGCACAGGAGATGGAATCATAGAATCATAGAATCATAGAATCGTAGAGTTGGAAGAGACCACTAGGGCCATCCAGTCCAACCCCCTGCCATGCAGGAAATCCAAATCAAAGCACCCCTGACAGATGGCCATCCAGCCTCTGTTTAAAGACCTCCAAGGAAGGAGACTCTATCACCTTCCGAGGAAGTGCGTTCCACTGTCGAACAGCCCTTACTGTCAGGAAGTTCTTCCTAATGTTCAGGTGGAATCTCTTTTCCTGTATCTTGCATCCATTGTTCCGGGTCCTGTTCTCTGGAGCAGCAGAAAACAAGCTTGCTCCCTCCTCAATATGACATCCTTTCAAATATTTAAACAGGGCTATCATATCACCTCTTAACCTTCTTTTCTCCAGGCTAAACATCCCCAGCTCCCTAAGTCGTTCCTCATAGGGCATGGTTTCCAGACCCTTCACCATTTTTGTCGCCCTCCTTTGGACACACTCCAGTTTCTCAATGTCCTTTCTGAATTGTGGCGCCCAGAACTGGACACAATATTCTAGGTGGGGCCTGACCAAAGCAGAATACAGTGGCACTATTACTTCTCTTGATCTAGACACTATACTTCTATTAATGCAGCCCAAAATAGCATTGGCCTTTTTAGCTGCCGCATCACACTGTTGACTCATGTTCAACTTGTGGTCTACTTGGACTCCTAGATCCCTTTCACACGTAGTTTCATTCAGCCAGGTGTCACCCATCCTATATCTGTGCATTTTATTTTTCCGCCCTAAGTGCAATACCTTACATTTCTCTGTATTGAATTTCATTTTGTTAGCTTTGGCCCAGCTTTCTAGTCTATTCAGGTCATTTTGAATTTTGATCCTGTCCTCTGGGGTATTAGCTATTCCCCCTAATTTGGTGTCATCTGCAAATTTGATAAGTATGCTCCCAATTCTGTCATCCAGGTCATTGATAAAGATGTTGAATAGCACTGGGCCGAGGACAGAGCCCTGTGGGACCCCACTGGTCACTTCTCTCCAGGATGAAAAGGAACCATTGTTGAGCACCCTTTGGGTTCGGCCAGTCAACCAATTACAGATCCATTTAACAGTTCCTTTGTCTAGCCCACATTTTACAAGCTTGTTTGCAAGAATGTCATGGGAAACCTTGTCAAAGGCCTTACTGAAATCAAGATATACTATATCCACAGCATTCCCTTCATCTACCAAGCTGGTAATTTTATCAAAGAAAGAGATTAGATTTGTCTGGCATGACTTGTTTCTCTGAAACCCATGTTGAGTTTTTGTGATTATGGCATTGCCATCTAGATGTTCACAGACTCTCTGTTTAATGATCTGCTCCAGAATCTTTCCTAGAACTGATGTCAGACTAACTGGACGATAATTGTTGGGATCCTCTTTTTTCCCCTTTTTGAAGATGGGGACAACGTTTGCCCTTCGCCAGTCCGCTGGGATCTCTCCTGTTCTCCAGGAGTTTTCAAATATGATTGCCAATGGCTCTGATATTACTTTTGCCAGTTCTTTTAATACCCTTGGATGGAGTTCATCTGGTCCCGGAGACTTAAATTCATTTAGATTAACAAGGTGTTCCTCTACTATCTCTTTACTTATTCTGTGCTGAAATTCCCCTATTCTGTTCCCTGCTCCATTATCCTCAGGTTGAGCACCCTTTGCCTTTTCTGAGAAGACTGAGGCAAAGAAGGTGTTGAGTAATTCTGCCTTTTCTCTATCTCCTGTTAGCATTTTGCCATCTTCTCCACGCAGTGGCCCTACCGTTTCCTTCTTCTTGCTCTTGCTGCGGACATATCCAAAAAAGCCCTTTTTATTGTTCTTAACCTCTCTAGCAAGCCTGAGTTCATTCTGCGCTTTAGCTTTTCTGACTTTACCCCTACACATGCCTGCTATTTCTTTGAATTCCTTTTTCGTGATTTCCCCCTTTTTCCATTTCTTATACATGTTCCGTTTCAAACTTAGCTCGGTTGAAAGTTCCTTAGTCATCCATCCTGGTTTCTTGAGACACCTCCCGTTTTTCTTTCTCACTGGAACTGTTTGAAATTGTGCCTTCAGTATCTCCCTTTTGAGAAAGTCCCATCCGTCCTGAACTCCTTTATCTTTTAGTATTTCTGACCATGGAATCGCCCTCAATACTTCTCTAAGTTTACTGAAATCCGCTCTCCTAAAGTCTAGGATGCGTGTCTGACTCTGCCTGGCTTCTCCTTTCCACTGTATTACAAACTCCAGGAGAACATGGTCACTTCCACCTAATGATCCCACCACTTGCACCCCATTAACCAAGTCCTCCTTGTTGGTTAGGATCAGATCTAAAATAGCTGACCCCCTTGTTGCCTCTTCCACCTTTTGGACCATGAAATTGTCTTCCAGGCAAGTGAGGAATTTGCTAGACCTTGAGGATTTTGCTGAGTTTGACTTCCAGCAAATATCAGGATAGTTGAAGTCGCCTATCACTACTACATCTCTCTTTTCTGACTGTGTGGTCATCTGTTCTAGAAAGATATCATCCAATTCCTCAGTCTGACTTGGGGGTCTGTAGTAGACTCCCACCGTAACACCCTTGTTGTTTCCCTCCCCTTTGATTCTTATCCAGATGCTCTCCACCTGGCTTCCATGATTGATGTCCAGGATCTCTTCACTGGTGTAAATATCTCTGACATATAGTGCTATTCCTCCTCCTTTCCTGTTTGGCCTATTTCTCTTAATAAGGTTATACCCCTCTATTTCCACATTCCAATCATGAGACTCATCCCACCAGGTTTCAGTGATGCCTATTATATCATATTTGCCTTGTTGTACTAGGAGTTCGAGTTCATCTTGCTTATTTCCCATGCTCTGTGCATTAGTGTAGAGACATCGCAGACCATGGTTCCCTTTTACTTGCTGCCTGTGCAAGTTTTTTTGCCTCCCACTGTTGGGTCCTTGCACTGTTTGCCTTGTTTCCTCTATGTCAGTTTGACTATTTACGCCATCCCTTTTGCGTTCCTTAATATTGTCTCCCTTCCCCTCGGAACTCAGTTTAAAGCTCTCCTGATCAAGTTCTTGAGACTGTTGGCAAAAACATTTCTTCCAACTGGCGTGAGATGCAACCCGTCTGTTGCAAGAAGTCCCTCCTCATGGAACCGCAGCCCATGATCCAAGAATCCAAATCCTTCTCGGCGGCACCATCTGCGAAGCCAGTTGTTCACCTCTGCTATTTTCCTCTCCCTTCCTGGACCATGCCCTTCAACTGGCAGAAGAGACGAGATGACAACCTGTACATCCATTTCTTTCAGCTTCCTACCAAGCGCCTCGTAATCCCTTTTGATGTTCTGAATGCTGTGTCTTGCAGTATCATTAGTTCCCACGTGGACCAAAAGGAAGGGGTATTGGTCAGTAGGCTTGACCAGTCTTGTCAGCCTCTCTGTCACATCCCGGATCTTTGCACCTGGAAGACAGCACACCTCTCGAGACATCTTGTCAGGCCTACAAATCACTGCTTCTGTACCCCTCAGCAAGGAGTCCCCCACTACGACCACACGCCTCCTCCGAGGCTCAGCAGCGACTGTTCCCTCGGGTGGAACTCCCAGGCTCCCTCGCTCTGTCCCTGAAGTCTGTCCATGCTGCTCTTCTTCATCCTCCCTGATAAGGGAAAGAGCTTCGAATCGATTCTCTAGCTGCAAGCTCCCCGAACAATTCCTTCTTGGTTTACTACTCTTTGTGACATTCCTCCAGCTGTCTGCCTCCTCTGTTTGGCAAGTGACCTCTTCCACCCCAGCATCTTCCTCTGCATGGTACTCATCCAAGATGGTTAGTTCTATTGTGTCCAGGAAATCCTCTTGTTCCCCAATCAGCTGAAGTGTAGCTACTCTGGACTCCAGCTGCTGCACTTTCTCCTCCAAGAGTGCTACCAACTTGCACTTGGTGCATGTGAAGTTCTCCACTACTGTAGGCAAGAAGAGAAACATCCCACAAGAGTTGCAGGTGACTGTGGCAGATCCCTCCATACTGCAAAGTCTTTAGTAATAAATATAACAGTCAATCTACTGGGAATACTTCTTTAAAGGTAAGTACTGGCTGCTATCTTACACTTAAAGGGAAGGTTCTGTTTCAATATCTGATTCTAACCTAATGCCACTTGAGCAGAGTTGTTCAGTTAAAGAAAACTAAAAAAGAAAACTAACGGCGCGCGGCTCTGGAAGGTGGTATATAAAGCTAGTCTGTGACTCCCAGAAGCTCCTCCCCTTCAGCAACGAGCACACGGTCTCAAGCACACGGTCCCAAAATGGCTGCCAAGCAGCTCCTCTCCTTCTCCTCTCTCTGGCCGGACTGTTCTGGAAGGCTCTGGAAGGTGGTATATAAAGCTAGTCTGCTAGCTCCGCCCCCTTGTGACTCACAGATGTGACTCACAGAAGCTCCTCCCCTTCAGCAACGAGCACACGGTCTCAAGCACACGGTCCCAAAATGGCTGCCAAGTGGCTCCTCTCCTTCTCCTCTCTCTGGCCGGAAGATGGGGCCTTCCCTATGGTGATATCAATATTCTGCAGCATTCTACCAATTGAAATCCCTTTTCCACCAGAAACGGAGGATATCTTTTGTCACAACGTATAATAGCTACTTTTATTGTTCCCAGTTTCCATATATAACGTGAAAAGTGCTATTCAATTGTTTTTAATGTTGTCTTTTATTACTTTTTTAAAAATGCTTACAAAAACAGTTAGCTGTCTTTTTAACATTACATTGTATGGTGGATTGTTATGTTATGCATCACTGGGATTTCTTCCAATATGGCAAGACATGAATAATAAATAGAATTATTATTTGTTTTATTAGGTACTGAAAATATACTTTAAGGACAGAACACATTTGATCATATTTAAATAATGAACCTATTAAAGCAAAGTATTCTATGTAAGATATAAAACTGAGTACCAAAGTTAGAATTGCCCAAAACCATTGTATTCCTTATCACCATGTATTGATATGAGAGCAGGATAGTGAAGAAAGTAGATAAAAAGAAAATCAACTCATTTGGGATGTGATGCTGGAGAAGAGTGCTGAGACCGGCAAAAAGACAAACAAATTGGTCCTTGAACAGATCAAGCCTGAAATCTCCCTGAAAGGGAAGACAATTAAGTTGAGGCTGTTGTACTTTGGCCACATCATAAGAAGGCATGACTGATTGGGGGGAAAAAACAGTAATGCTAAGAAGGCTTGAAGGTAGCAGAAAGAAAGGAAGGACACATGCTAGATGGGTATACACTGCTCAGTTAGAAGATCATGGCCCAGAACCTATAAGACCTAAGCAGAGAAGTGGAGGAAAGGGGGTCTTGGAGATATCTCGTCCACAGGGTCACCATGAGTCAGGGTTTACTCAAAGGCAGTTAACAACAACAATAAATTCTGTGGAACAGCATGTGAACTTAAGATTTGTTTTTATTTTCAGAACATGTATACTTTTACATAACTATCCTGGTATGCACCTTTCATCTAAGATCATTTTTTAATACAAAAAGGGAGGAGGAGATATGCAAATAGTGCATTGACACTGAAATTTGATGGAATTTTTGATCACCAGAAAGAAAAGGAAAATGCATCTTTGGTTAACAAAAAAATCAGGCTTGGTATTTGCAAAATAATGGCAATTACTGATGATCAAGTTATCTGATTTATTATCAGTCCATCTTATTGCTGAGATCAGTATTGGGTGGGGTGTAGGGAGAATCCAAGCATCCATGTGTTTTTGCAGGAATGGATGGCGGTCTTCCTTTTTTTGTAACTGAGGGTTGTTAAGTGCTCTGTAACATCAAAATTTCATGTTGATTTCTTTTCAAAATTGAGATGCATCTTGAAGAGATGGAGTCTCTGCTATGAATATTTTTTCTGAAAAGCTGAAGCATAACAAGCCCTCAGCCTATTCTTTCATTCAGGCAGCCGGATCTCTTGTGACTGAGAATGACGACTAGAGCGAAACAAAGCTGCATAGCATTTGCCTTGAGTGTTCTTTGTAGAGCTGTCTTTAATGAGCTCCTATACTTACAGCATACAGCTTCTAGGATTAAAAGCCTGGCTTAGTATATTAAAAGAAGAGATAAAATGGTGTAGTGTGTGTGTGTGTAAGCTGAAACTGCAAAAATTCTCTTCGGATCAGGATTCTTCTTGTCAGGGCTTCCCAAACTTTGAGAGACATTTTTGACCATTAAAACAAAAAAAGTTATATTTTTTCCACCCCCGGCATAGGAAAGGGAGAGTTAACCATAGCACCCCTACATTTGATCTCCACTCACACTTGCACACAAATTCTGCAATTTGGATCAGAAACAACCACCTCACCTCCAGTGGGAGGTTTTTCTCAATTTTCTCATTGAGGGTGGGGAGGGGAAAACCATGAAAGGCCCCCATGGCCTACATCAAGATCATACTCCATTGTTTCCCTGTGTCGGGA
Organism: Urosaurus nigricauda; assembly: GCA_034509955.1. Taxonomy (NCBI): domain Eukaryota; kingdom Metazoa; phylum Chordata; class Lepidosauria; order Squamata; family Phrynosomatidae; genus Urosaurus; species Urosaurus nigricauda. The sequence continues at coordinate 347,910,519 of JAOEGL010000001.1, read as the reverse complement.
CAAGAATATGTAGGGCTCCTGATTATTTTTATGTCATGGAACAAAACAAAATAGCAGACACCACAGGTGCCATTAAATCACCACCATGCCCTCTCAACTGTAACAAACATTTTTTGTGGCTGCCAGTCTTTTACCATTAAGATGGGATATACTTCATTGTGTGAACATTTAGTGACAGAAAAACTCTTGTCACACTGATTACAGTTCTCATCAGGCAATTTATGTGATGCCTGAGTGTACAATCACTAATTATATACTATGAAGGTGAGTTGAAATTCCTGGATTTGCCTGCCTGAGCCCTGCAGTCAACTATAATGGCAGTGAAAGCAGTTTCTGAAGTTCAGGACCACCCTAACAAGATGTGTCATCCACAGACAGAGAATTTTCTTTGTGTGGGGCAGGGGACTGCAACTCCCATTCAGCCAACATTACCAGTGTCAGTTGAGGGATTCTGGGAGCTGTATGTAAAAACAAAATATCTGAGGAATAATTACTGCAAGCTAAAATCTCATCAAGAAACACTTGAGTTTTTTGAAGAAGTCTGGTGCATGCTGTTATTCTCCCATATCTAATCTATGTCCAATATACAGTTCCCATCAACTGTCCTACAGGAAGGATCCCGGGAGCAGGAAATGAAGGCAGGCAATGATAACACAAGTACCTAAACCTGTTCAGATGGGGCTCTTTCTTCCCCTACAGGGCCAACTACTACCAGCTATTGAATGGAAAAGATTCTGATGACTTCTAATATGTTGACATCGTTTACTTTGATTTTTATCCATATATTTTCAGGTCACTTGACAGCCCCCCTGAGAAGGTGCATGTCTTGTAAAGCAGAATATAAATAACCCTAATGCACAGCTTAGCCCTTTAGCTATGATTATCTCATTCTTCTCTGAAAGATCTAATAAAGATTAACTAGCCTCCTTCATTGTCCTTTTCTTAAGCAAATGTTAAGCCGAACAGTATAGTGGCACCAATGCAGATGAAGACCAATGTAAATAGATTATTTTAGGACAATCAAACACAGACAGCTTTCTGATTTAATACAGGAATTCCCAATTCACCCTATGAAACTCTTTTCTTCCTCGGAAGAACAAATGCTGCCATCTGTCTAGGACACAGAAACCTTTGTGCAGCTAGGAATAATTATTTTCAGATCACCTGTTTCTTATTGTTAGCAGCATTGTTTCCAGACCCATCACTTTGCTGTTCTGTGAACCGTTAGCCACAAGCTATTTAGTTCTCTATTTACCATTAAGCATCACCTCACACCCTTGAAGTGTCATTTAAGATCAAAAGGGCTAACAACAAGAGTAGCACACTAGCAGAAAAAATTCTAGTTGTTAAAGGCAGATGAACTGAAGCAAAAATATACACCACACACAACAGTAACAAATCCCACTCCCCCCCCCCAGCCTCAGTATGATTTCAGAAACTGAAGAAAATCATTGTATGCCATTCTTGACCTTGTACTCTGAGCCCGCTAGGAACATCACCATGTAGAAGTCATTGCATAAGGAGACCTGAATATTCAAGTCATCATTACCCTCGGAGTGTGGTGGAGTCTCCTTCCTTAGGGGTCTTTAAGCAGAGGCTGGATGGCCATCTGTCAGGGATGCTTTGACTTGGAGTTCCTGCATGGCAGGGGGTTGGACTGGATGGCCCTTGTGGTCTCTTCCAACTCTATGATTCTATGATTCTATGATTCTATGATTACTGGGCATTTTACCAACAGCATTGCCCAATCCTGAACTGGAGAACTGACTTTTTTAAAGAAAGAGCTGTATTATCTTCCCACTTTTCAACTGATTTTAAAATGGGCCAGTTCTCTCTCATTCTCTCATTTTATCCCTTTGTTTCCTATTTACTTCAGGTGCTATAAACTGAATTCAAAATGCAAAAGTAGTTTGTACCCAGTTAACTCCAGGGAGAACAGGAGGAATTTTGTCCTTATCAGTAGACTCAGGCAAAAATAACTAGTTCAAAATGGTCCAAATATGAGCATCACCTAAGTTGAGTGTTCATTCCCATTAATACATTTTGCCATCTTGACCACACTGTGATGGTCCTGGCCAGATGTGTCCCAGTTTTCAACTGTAAAATGGCAGCTACTTATGAAAAACACTATTGCACCTTGAGGTTTGTCCCAGGATTTCAGCTTCCAGGGAAAAACCTGAAACCCAGGGATAACCCCCAATTATTTCATTAAGCATTATGGATTAAATACCAGCCACCGTTGCTAAGAGCTTGTCATTCAAACACCTGTATAAACAATATGCAGTGGGCCCTTGATACAGTATCTGCTGGGGTTTGGTTCCAGGACCACCACCTCCCTTGGATACCAAAATCTGTGGACAATCAAGTCACATTATTATTATTATTATTTTACTATTATTTATTTATTTATTTATTTATACCCCGCTCTTCAGCCCTAAAGGCTATCAGAGAGGCTTGGCAAAGTAAAATAGTGTCTCTTATATAAAATGGCAAAATCAAGGTTTGGTTTTTGGAATTTATAATTGAATATTTTCAAACATTGAATGGTTGAATCTATGGAGAAAGAATTCATGGATATGGAAGGCAGACTGTACACCCAGTTTCCCTTTAGAAATTGAGAGAGAAATCTTAGCTAAAAGTCTGTCATGCATTCTCACTTACAGAGATGTGAGAAAGAACATTTAAGCTAGGCTACTTGCTTCCAGCCAGAAGATGGATGTAGAGCAGAGCATAGGGTAAGTCTTGGCACCACAACAATAGGAGAGAAGGAGGAATCTAACTATGTAAATATATAGAAACTCCTGGAGAATTTTGCATGTTATAGAAAGAAATCGGTTAATGCTCCCATAGTGTAGCAAGCTACTGCTTTACTAGGTAAGTTAGAGAACTCTATGGAGACCTTTTCTCATGCCTGGAGATGTACCCCCAAACCTGAAGAATTTGTACCTTCATCTCCCACCTGGAGATGATCCACAAAAACTGGAGACTTTGGGTCAGGCCATGAGATCTGGTAGACCTAATCACAGTAGAGGGCAGGGACTGAAACAAAGCAAGGCAGCTAGAGGTCCTGTAATTTCAGGCCTATGACCTCACTGAATGAGGTCATTTAACTATTTTTATTTGTTATGTAGATTTTAATTATAATTTGTTTAATTCCTTTTTAAGGGGGTATTTATATATATTATTGTATGGTTTTAAATACTGTAAGCCACTTTGATTGCCACGGCAAAAAGCAGGGAATAAATAAAAGTTTTATTATTATTTATTATGAGTCCATCCAGTCATACAGTCATCCTCTTTTTGTTCTGCCCTCCCCCCTTCCCTAGCATTATTGTCTCTTCTAATGATTCTTGTTTTCTCATAATGTGGCCAAAGTACAACAGCCTCTGTTTGATCATCTTGTCTTCCAGGGATATTTCTGCCTTTATCTACTCAAATTTAAAAAAGGAAAAAGAAAACATTTAAAAAATACCACAAATAAAACCAGGAGAAATCAACGGCATGATCAATTACTTTGTCTCAGATAGCAGCCTTAGTGTCAAGCCCACATAAAGCACTAATTCTCATAAAAATAACTCCTCATAATCCTGAGCTAAATTACCTTCCTGGGCCAGTTCCCATTTCTGCCAAGACATCACTACTCAGTTACACAGCAGCTGCGATAATACTTCAGTTTAGACTAGACCCAGAAGCTGAGTCCTCACTGATGCTGCCAAATGTACTTGTTAGTAAGGCAGCACCTGACCCTCTACTATAAGAAGACCTAGCTCTGTTCCATGAAAGAATGAGAATACCTGGCCCAGCTATCCCCATGTGTATGCCTAGAAAGAAAATTATGCCACTCATGATTGCCAATACCTGCAATGGAGCTTAGTGGTTTTGATATATCACTTCTCACAGTGGGAGCAAGGTGAGCTGTCCACAATTGAAGAAATAAATGGTAAACATTAAAAAGATTTTTTTTTCCCCGCCAAAGACAAAGAATGTTAGTGCCTAGTAAGTAAGGAGCCCTGGTGGTGCAGTGGTTAAATGCCTGTACTGCAGCCACTCACTCTAAACCATAAGGCTGCGAGTTCAAGACCAGCAAAAGGGCTCAAGTTCGACTTAGACTTGAATCCTTCCGAGGTTGGTAAAATGTGAGTACCCAGATTGTTGGGGGCAAGTAGCTTACAGTTGTAAACCACTTAGACACTCCTTAGGCGGTATGAAGTGGTATATAAATGAAGCTATTTTGTTTGTTTTCTGGGGAGTGAGTTCATCACATTAAAATACAAAAGAAAACTCTAAGTTAAGCTTTCTGGCACATCTAAGACACAATTTGCATTGCAGAAACAATGCAGTTTAACAGTGCTTTAACTACCATGGCTCAATCCTATGGAATTCTGGGATTTGCAGTTTTGTGAGATAGTTAGCCCTCTCTATCAGAGAGCTCTGGTGTCCCACCAAATCATAAATTTCAGGATCCCACAGCAATGAACCATGGCAGTTGAAGCAGTGTCAAACAGTGTCATTTCTGCCTGATAACTGCAGCATAAGACTGCATTATCACACATTAGTATTGCCAGATTTTCAAAATAGCAGTAAGAGGCAGTCAAAATTGATGACATGCATCATTAACAATCGGAGGTTGTATGTTAGTTTGTGTTTTCAAGTCACCTGTCAATTGGCCCCATTCCCACTACATTTTGATTTGAAGTGTGACGTGGGCTATATGACCCTCGTTCACACTTGAATCGACTTCCGATCCTTATCGGATCAATTAGTGGAGGAAAGGACCAGGTTAAAAGCAAATAGCCTGGGCTTTCCTGACACTAGTTTTAAAGTGGTATTTTTCGGAAAACACAATTCTGAAGCATTTCCAGTAAGTGGGAACGCTGGTCAGAATCGTGGTGTTGTTTTGTTTTTTTGTTTTGTTTTTGGAGGGGGTATTGCTCACAAAATCAATCTTGTGCATTTGCAATCTTGTGCATTTGCAATCTTGTGCATTTGCGATCTTGTGCATTTATGATCTTGTGCATTTGCAATTTTGTGCATTTGTGATCACTATAATGAAGAAAAAGGGAAAAAAATACACACACTTGCTCCTGGGGGGTCCTTCCTTCCTTCCCCCCTTCCTTCCCTTTTTGCTCTTTTTCTTCATTATACTGATCACAAATGCACAAGATCACAAATGCACAAGATTGATTTTGAGATCAATACCCCCCCCCCAAATAAAAAAAATTCCCCTGCGGGAAGGGGATGGGGCATTAAGGGATGTCTCCTTACATGGCAGCTCCAGTGGGAATGACAAGCGTTCCCGGCTAAGAAAGTGGTTCCAAACAAGGTCACTTTTCATAGTGTGAACGAGGGGCCTTTTGGAATTGCTTTCATAAGCGGAGCACAGCCCGGTTCCAATGCAGGTTTTTCCGCAAGTGGGAATGGGCCCAAGATATGGCAAGTCCATAGGGTTTTGAAAGTATCAATTTCAGTTAACCTAGCCATACAATTTTATGTAAAATTAACATATTGCCCATATGCATAAATTCCATGATGCATTTGACTTTTTTATATCTCATTCAGTCTATATAAAAGGAAAAGCTTTCCAACCTCAAATAGGGGACATCTCTCATCATAAGAGACACATGACAATTTTAAAAGGAACAAAACTTTCTGGTCCTCAAATAAGGGACATATCTTATAATAAGAGACACGTGACAACTCTATTACAAATCCTCCTGCCCTTAACTCCACTAATTCAATGTACTTATTGTATTACGCCATGGAAAGATGTTATATTTCCATGAAAATGATGTGAGATTATAAGATTTGAAAAAAATGGCACAGATTTACCATTTAAGCTTTACAAAGGAAAATACAGAATTTATATGGATTCCACATAACCATTTCTCCAGCACCTTAAATTATAATGCTATGATTTAACAGCATTTTCTTAGTAAGCTTCACAGGTTTCTTGAGAATTAGATGGCTTTGAGTTATTATTCCAATTCTGAATTATTATCCCAATTTTATTCTGAATGCTAATTGCCACTGGGATGGATTTTACTGAAATTCACACTTGAGATTTAATTTTTAAAAAACAAAGACTTGATAGCTATTTACAATTCAGCCACATGAAATTAGTATCTGATATATTAAAGAACTTCTTTAGTTTCCATATGTGACACCTGAAGCCTAACATCATTATGTTCATAAATATAATCAATAATTAAAGTTTGGTGTTTGAATCCGTTGTGAAGCAAGTTTGATAATAAAGTATAAAATTAGGAGCTAAAAGTTGTCCTGTGAAATTTCCTTGTCATAAAACCTGTGACTTAACCCTAGAAGTTTTATGATTCCATTATATATTGGTTTATTTCTCACTGGATTTTCTTTAAGCACTTTTGGAATATCTTGACTGACAATATTACAAAAAAAAGTTATGCTTCTAGGAAGATTTTCAACTTTATAACAGTAGCCTTCATCAGCAATGAAATAAGTAGTTTATCCCACCTTTTCATTGCTTGTTAAGCTTTATGCAGCTCTCATGAATTATTACCCTCAGCTAAATTATACATAATATGAAAAAGTATCTCTTGTTTTGAAACTGTTATAAATTCAATCTCCACATTTATTCATCCTCTGATTCAAGGATAGGTCCAAATTAGAGTTCAAAGACATCCCATAGATATGACATGAGTTTCTCACATATAAAGCATGGGAAATATTTCTTCCCAGAACACTGTAGGGGGGCTGCTTTTGAACAGTGAAGGGGGAAAACCAAATTTTAAAAGGTCTTTGATCTATGCTACTCTGTGGTAAAAATTTAGGACCCTGGACAGGGAACCTGGAAATAGATTTGAGCTCTAGCTTGGGCAAGCTTATTTACCTTCTATTTTTAAAGCAGACGCCCACAAATAAAAACCAACAAAGCCACTGTAACAGCAATATTAAAAGCAACTTGTACTCCTTTCCTTTTCCCAGAGCATATCTAGCACAAACAATAGCAGTGTGTTAAACAGAAGGCTTAAGCAAGTGTGATTTAGTAGTCTGAGCATTTGACTAGGACTCTGTAGACCAGGGTTTGAATCCCTGGCTCAGCCATGTAACCTCACTCAGTGATCTTGGTCACATCACAAATTCTCAGCCTCAGAGAATGGCAGTGGAAAACCCCCTCTGGAGAAAATTGTCAAGAAATCCCCATAATAGATTCACCCTAGGGTTGTTATAAGTTGGAAACAAATCCACCGTACCTAAATGTTGCAAATGACTCCTAGCTAACAGAAGTCAGTTCCACAGACAACCATTGTTCTTAGAGTGCAACATTTCTCAGGTGCAGAAAGAGGGGTTTTTTTCATATTTTCTGAGCAGAATGCTATTCTTAGAGTGCAACATCTCCCAACTGCAGACTTCTACTCTTTTTGCTGACCAGAATGCTGCTTGTATTCATTGTCAGTCAACTTGTTTTTGCTCATGCATGTCTGACTCCCATGAGCCCAAACAGATCTTAACTTATAAAACCTTTACTATAATCAATAAGTGGACTCTTTTGTGAATGACAAGCATGTTGGGGTTCCTTTGATTAGTGTTCTGGTTTGGCAGAGGGTTGGGATTGGTGGTCCTTATGGTCTCTTCCAACTCTATGATTCTATGATTCAACTCTATGAACCTATGGTGTTTCTGTGCTTTTCCTGGGTGAGTCCCCCTTGATCAATGGCAATTTGTCTGTAAGTGCCTTCCTTTGTATGGTTCAGGGTCCACCTGCTGCACCACAAACCAGAGGGGACTGAGTAGACTTCTGGTGTTCCAGAATTTGCCCAACACTTTCAGGCATAGCAAAGCAGAATTTGTAAAAGTTACGTTTTTAGATAAATAATAATGAAACTTTAATTTATACCCCACTTTTTGAGGGAACAATCCCCAATATAGTACATCTCCCCAAATCCCCTAGCTTGTATGGTCATTGGCTGCACCAATTAGTGGATTCTGAGGGTTTTGTACTATCCCAAATGTTCTGCACACTTTTGGATGAGCCCTTTGAAACAAAGCTTGGAACAGCTAGTTTTTGGACTATAAGACTTCCAGAAGGCCTCAACCAGTGACTATAGTGCCTGGGGGATTGTGAAAGTTGTAACTGCCCAAAGTATCTTTCCCAAGTTTAAGAGCAACTGGACTAGATGGATGAATTATATGAGCTAGTATAAAAGAGCTCACTATAGTCCTCCAATCAATCCCAAAACTGCTTAGTACAGATATGAGAAACTCTCCATCTTGATTTGATTGTATTTGTCAAAATCCCACATGCATTCTCATCCCAAACTCTCTACATTCTTATACTTTATCTGAATTCCCAAGTGGATGTGGGATTTGGGAGGAGGGGTGCATTTTTCCTAATGCATGTATTTTTAGGCATATTTTTTGTTTCAAATTGTATGCGTTTTCTGATTATGAGTAATTTTTTAAATTTCATGCATTTTAGCTATTGGCATTTGCAAAATGCACACATGGGTTTGTGCTTATTTCATTTCTCCAGCATGCCCCAGAAACCTCACAAACATGCACATTTCTGAGGTTCCATTTTGTCTTATAACAAGTCTCAGGTGGTAGAAGATGGATTCTTTCCTTGAGAATCTCAGCTCCAACAAAATGTATTTCCCTTGCTTCGTATCCATCACAATTCAGCAGCTTTTAAAAACAACACCCACTGAGAGAGATGCGAGAGAGGGAGTCTCTTTTGTCCATATTAAAGAGTGTCATAACTTCAAACTATCAACACTGATTAAAACTCCACAAGACTTTCAACAGAAAAGTTTGAAATATTTCAAAGGGTCATGCTGTCGGCAGCCTTTTAGGTGTGCAGCTATATGACACATGAACAGCTCCTTGTCCTCCCACACTGACTTCACACTCCAAAAACCAGCAGGTTCCAGAGTGATCCCCACTGAGGGACAGCCCAGCAGCAAAAAAGGATTACACGGCTCCTGTCCAAAACAAGAGTTTAATTAGATGTAATTCACATCCTAATAGGGTTAATTGCAGCATGCCGGCATCTCCAATTAACTTAGAACTGCCAAACCCATGCATCCAGGCATCACATTGCCTGCAATTAGGAGCACACAGCATTCGTCCCTGTGTGACTCACATCGGTGGCAGGAAATGTAAAAAGGACCAAACACTCTTCTTCAATAATTAAGGGAAGGTTGGGAAAGTAGAGATGGCATGGTAATTTGGAAAGTCACAAAGCAAGAGAAAGAATAAGGCAAGAGAGAAGGCATCAGATGCAGGGAAAAAATACAAAACATGGGTGGGGAAAGGGGAAGCAGAGCTCATACACATTCCCCCCAAGGCATTCAGGGCCCTCAGCAAATACTATGAAATTTTATATTCCCCCTCCCCTCAAAATTGGGTGTGGAAAAATCTGGGGGACTACCCATGATGGATCATCTCCTAGCATGGAAAAAAAATTGCCATGTTAACTGACCCACTTTAAGCCCAAAAGAAGCCTTTTCTAAAAATGAAAAGTGATCTAGAAGTTGCCTTTTTGGCCACTTTTTAAATTATTATTAAGGCCTCTCCAGGGCATAAAATGGACCAGGGGGCAAAAATGTGACAAAGTTGCCTCCAGGGCATAAAATGGACCAGGGGGCAAAAATGTGACAAAGTTGCCTCCATTCACAACCTAGCAGTACAAAAAAGTTTTTTAAAAAAACCATGCATTTTATTTCTAAATTTGTATAAATTTTTTCCAGGTTGCGATGGGGAGCATTTTGGGCCCAAATTTGATCAGAATGACAAAAAATACCAAACTGGCATTCTAGAATGGATGAAGCTTGGGATCATTAATTTTGGAATTACAACTTCCAGAATCATTCATGGTAGATTAGAGGTTCTAGAGGTTGTAACTAAAAGGGTAACTTTTTGAAGCCATGGTTATCAGCATAGTGACAAAGGAAACTCTCTTATACTAGGTGAGGCTATTGGTCCAGTATACTTTGGCTGCAAGCTGCATCTCAGACAAAATTCTTTTCCATCACCTCCAGACTGGAGCCACACACACTACAAAATAACAGTTTGTATTCCATTTTAACTGCAATGGTTCCATACTATGAAATCCTGTGATTTATCATTTAGGAAGGGGCATTTAATATTCTCAGCCAGAGAGCTCAAGAGTCTCAACAAACTACATATCCCAGGATTCCACCGAATGAAATCATGACAGTTAACGTGGAATAATAGTACTATAATTCTGTAGGGTAAATGGACACCTGGTCCTTTGAACTAGACTTGCTAAGGATGGAACCTTGGACAGAGCAGTTCCTAACCACTGAGGTGAGCATGCAGTCAAGAAATCATAGTTTTTAAGCTCTAGAAAACCCTGGTCTTAGGGTCACCATAAATTGGAATCACTTGAAGATACATAACAATAACAAAGGAAGAAGAAGAAGGGGACAGTGTGATTGTTTTTATATCCCACCATTTCCCTGGAACTCAAGGCAGCTAACAACAGCTAAAACAAACATAGCTAAAAATTCACAGCATTCAATAGTTAGAAAGCAATATAAAATACAGTATAAAATAACATGTAAAAGGTGAGAAATATGACCACAGGTTTCAGGTAAGTTATGAAGGCAATCCCAAACAGCTTCCTGCATGGCACCATACTCCTTTGGCAGCATTTATTACTATTTATTTCATTCATTAAATTAATATCCATTTTTCTCCCGTAACAGGCTCTCAAAGGGATTTTTTTTAAAAAAACTGAAACCAATAAAAACACAATGTCATAACATTAAAACACAATTAAATAAGTAATCACATAAAAAAACCAATTTTAAAAAAATACAAATAATATAAAAGGACAGCAAACTCCACCCTATTAAAGCTCCTTTCTCAGCAGCCAGTTGATAGCATTTCTGATGATATGTACAATCCACACTTTAGTATTCAATTATATATTTTTACACTTGAGAATCATGTCTAATTCCTTCATGGTTCCTTTTCTAGAGCCCAGTCATCTGGTTTCTTCACTGCAATCTCCATTCTAATTAATGACTGAGCCAAGGTATGAGATATCTTGAACTATTTCAATATCTTCATCGTCTATTTTAACATTAAAGTTGGCCCTCCATGGGTTCATTATTCACTGATTCAGCCATGCATGGTTTGAAAATATTAAATATACATATAAATTCCTAAAGTAAATCTTTATTTTGTCATTTTATATAAGAGATACCATTTTACTACGCCATTGTATTTAATGGGATTTCATCACCCATGGATTTTGGTATCTGTGGGGGATCCTGGAACTAAACCTCAGCAGATACCAATGACCACTGTATAGAAATCATCTGTGTTCATTATTTTTTGTTTTCTTAATGTTCTTAATGTAAATGTGCCTTTGTACTTTCTTCTTTGATTTCCTTTGCTGTTTTCTGCTAGTATATGGTTTCACCCACATATCTTAAATTGCTTATGTTCCTTCCTCCAAATGTCATGCCTCCTTCTTCCAAATCTAATCCTGTTTTATGTGTGATATGTTCAGCATACAAGTTAAACAGGGTAATAAAATGTCATTTTCTGTATGGAAAATTCTATACGTTTTCTGTAAAGAACAATGCAGGTAACTCTGTAGAAGAATACAGCCCTAAAGTAAAAGTCTGTGTATGTCTACTCAAAGACTGGCCCTGCTGAACTCAGTGGGAGTTAAATTGCAAGTACTGTAAGGGTGCATTCGCACTGCCCAAAATTAATCCAGTTTAACACCACTTTAACACCAGTTTAACACCAGTTTAGCAGCAGAGCAACAAACTACAGTCCTCAGAATTCCAGAGCATTGAGCCATGGCAGTTAAAGTGGTGTCAAACCAGATTATTTAAGCAATGCAGGTGCAGCCCAAGTGTGTACTTATTCTATTGGTTTTGCCCCTCTTCTGTATTCTGCCATTGTGAAGCAAAATAGCCTCTGACTCTAGTATCTACAAAGTGTGTTAAGAGGTTTTTTAGACATTTAGCTCAGCATCCCCAATTACCATTGTTGCTGGTTTTAACATTTGAACACACAGCCAGAGGATAAAGAATTGGTATGAATGTCATTCAGGAATGCAAAGGCTAGGAAGACAGGTTTTGTGAGAAGACAGCTGTAGAAGAAAAAATGACATTTACTCAGCTCTTCAGCAGCTCCTACTGACATAAAGGAATTAACAGCTCACTATGAGAGAGAGCAACAATAAGTCCAACAAAAGGGTAATATACATATTCTCACTGAAGGCAGATAGCTATTCAAGTAAAAGGATCATAGCATTGTTGTAACAGCACAGATTTCTCTCTGTGTGTGTTTGTGTGTTCAATGTTTGGCTCTGAATTTTTTCCCAGCTATAGCCAGGCATCACAGGATGTAAAGTAAACCATACAATCTGAATCCATGCCTCTTTCTTCCTCTCCTCTTTCTCTTTTGAATTCCTGATTTTAAGCTCTAACTCTCATACACTTTTATACTGCTAAATAACAGTTCTTCACTTTCTTTACTTTCAATATTACTCATGAAGAAAGGACTACAACAATTTCAAGCCATGATCCAAACATGTTGTTCTTTAAAGCCTGGTGATTGCGGAAAATCATTTTTTGCTTAGAAAGTTACTTTGAAGAAGAAAGAATGAACAGTACCCTTGGTACCTGAGAGAGAGCCTCTCCCAATATCCATCAGTCCAAGGGCTGAGTTTTGCTGGAGGTTCCCTTCTCCACCCTCAGCAGTGAGAGCAGTACTCTATAGGAACATGGCAGAGGGATTTCACTACCAAGAAATGCCCTCTTCTCAGAGTCCCAATAAGTGCAGATATTGATGCCAACTAAAATTATATGGTGTCTTACTAATGTCTTAAGAAACTAATTTAGTCCATCCAAATTTGTACATGATTTCACATTTCTTAAACCTGTATTAACTAGTTTCTAAGTTGTCTAGATTTTTAACAGATGAAATTGCTTTTGATCTTTTTAAATTATTTCTATTGTCTTAATTTGTTAAAGTCTTAACATTTGTTATTGTCTTAATTTGTTAAAGTGATTTCATTGCATGTCACACTGACATTGTATATTGGGTGGGGCACAACGTATTTCTTTAGTTAGGAATCAAATGAATAAATAAAATGTTCAACACTGGTACATGTCAGGGGCAAACCAGGGAAAAGTTACTTTTCTGGACTACAGCTCCCAGCATTTTCCAGCCACCACAGCCCACCTAGAAAGTAATTTTTCAAAGCTGAGAAATAATAATCTGGACCCAAAAAGCATTAGGATCCAAAAGTGAACTAAAATACAAGACCAGAGGACCATAGGCCCTTTCACACTATGCAGTTACAGCACTCTGATTCCATTTTAACTGCCATGGCAACAGCCTATGGAATCTTGGGGTTTGTTAATTAGGGAGGCGCATGTAGAATTTTCAGGCCGAGAACACTAGTCCTCACTAAAATATGAATTCTATGATTTCATAGGATGCAGCCATGGCAATTAAAGTAAAATGATAGTGCTATAATGACATAATGACCTGTTGGTCATTCAAGTGTGAGAATCTGTTAGTTATGCAATCTCTTGGTCTTTTTTATTGGATCCAGCAATCACTTTAGGCAAACAGAATCAGTCCAGCTCTTAAATTGAGAAGATGTTAACTCAAAGTTCAGTGATTCTGCACACTGGGCGATTGCATCCATTTCCAAGACTTGTAAGCAGTGTCACAACATGGAACAGTGGTCTGCAATTCCTGACATGTCTTGAATTCCTGACATGTCATGATTAAAAGTTACTTTTTGGACAATAGCCTCCATTCCCCAGGCTAGCTGAGTGCTTTGTGGCAGCTGCATTTCAAAAGTAACTTTTCCAAGTGCTGGTTTTACTTTGAAGTATTTATGCATTTTTCCCTATCCTACAATTCTAGTGAAAATCAAATTTTCTGAAGCAACCATTGCCCTCAGGAAAGACTTTGCCATCAATACAACAAGAATCTGGAATTCACCCACTTCCTCATAGGCATCTCGAAATGTCTTGCTATTCTAGCACGTTGCAGGATGGGAGATAACTGTGATCTCTAAGCAGTAGCAGCTAATATCAGTGATGAATCCACTCCAGGTTTCTGGCCAAACGGTAAAGAAGCAATCTGAGGGTCTGAATCTTATACCCACAACCAAGTCAGCACCTTGAACAACTCTTTTATGGATTAAATTAAAGCCTGGAATAGATTTCTTGAGGGGTTGAGCTATTCTGGCCCTGGTGCTGACCCAGGTCAGTTTCTGGATCATTGCAGGGATAAGTGGGTGTTCATACACTTGTCCCAATGCTAACCCAGGACCCACTGTGCACTCCTTATCTTGCCACACTGTCTCTGCTACTGAGAAACCCCCTATTACCATGTCTGATGTGAAAACACAGTGACAGGGAGGAGGGCTTCTCAGTACCAGCAACAGCGCAACAAGGTAAGGAGCACACACTGATAGCAGGCACCAGTGATGGCAAAGCAAAGTAAGGAGTGCAAGAGGCCATGTAAACAGCCAGGATTTGCTCACAGTTTCTGAGGCAAACCAGGAGTCAAACTGCCCTGGGACAAAGGCTGTTTACCCCAGGATTAGGCCAGATCTGTGTCTTTTCAAGCAGGATTGGGCCTGATCCTGGCCCTGGGATTCTGCCCCTGCATTATCTGAATTAGACAGCTGGGGGGGGGGGGGGAGATGAGCTTTTTGTCCCATGCAAACAACCTCTGTCAGTGGCACTGAAGGCCCAAGTTTCCTCTGGCTTGAAGACTCCAACTATTTTATTATTATTTAGGGTAGCCTTTTTTCCAAGGTACTTGGATGATTCTGGACCTCAAGGCAGCTGATTCTTCATTGTGAAACAAGGGAGCAGTGGCCATTGTTTCCACTTCCGCCTTGGTATAAGAACAATTCATCTGTCACATGGCTTTCTACAGATTTTTTCAAACAGGATACAGGGAAAATTATATGAGCATTAAATATAAAAGAAGCTAATCTTCCGTTCTAGTTACTTTTCCCTTGCTCCCTGTGAGATTCTACCTCCTAATTGCAGGCAAAGGCAAAGATATTACTGTTAATGGTGGCTTAACCTCAGCAGCAGAATTTGTAAGGAAACCAATGATTGGTAAACACTGCCGAAGTAAATTCAACACAGTAGGAAAATTAGCTGCACACAAACAAGAATAGTATCAAAATCCTCTTTCAAATTATTTCTCCATTTAATGAAGTGTCAAATATTTTCTTCATATGCACCAAAATGAATCCATTGGATTAGGCACAACTGATCACATTCACTCTTAACATTAAATATACAGTGAAAACTCATCAGTGTACTCTGGGAGATAATCCTTTTCATTAAATAATACAACACGAAGAATTCTTCATACTGACAACATGAAGCAACCTTCTATTAAAGGCTTTCAGGGCTTTCTCCTGCCCCACAGAGCATTGTGAGGCCCTAACAGCCCATATCCAGCATGTGGGACCTGTGTTTTTGATCCCTGAATAAACAGAAATAAAACATATAGCAATAAAACATATGTACTTTGCAGAGCTGGTCTTCTGACTTTTAAAAAACACCAAAATTTTATTTATTTTTGGAGTGGATTTTTACGGGGAACATACTATTATATTAAATTACATGTTGAATATCAAGAACTGTTTGAATTCCAGCTAAAGCTGATATGCAAAAAACCAGCAGCCTAGGATTTTTATCACATGAGCTCATAAAGTGCTACTTCTGTGGGATAATGACATCTTTGGCTATTGCTTACTGTCTGTCCTGTAGCTGGTTTGCATTCCATCCATTTCTGGAATACTCCTTTTCATTGATGGGTAAAACTCTTCAATGCCTCCCAATTGCACTGCTTTTCTTCTATAGATTTGCCTGTGATAAGCGCCTTCTGCTGCAACACCATTTCTCAGACAGTCACATAGCATGAGTAGGAGTCATTCTGCTCCTCTCTACCTCTCCCCACTCCCCTTTGCTATTCCCAAGCATACAGTTTTCCTTTTATTTTCTATTTATTTTCTTTTATAGTATTACCATAATTTTCCAACTGTGGTAGAAAATTAAATTAAGGAAGACAAAAGGCATGTATATGCAGGATAGGGCATACAGGGGTCAGAAGGCAGTGTTATGTAAAAAACAGATCATGCAACCATGGGTCACCAAAGCAGTGCCAAAGCACTATTGAGGAGAAATGTGTGATAATAAATGATGCCAAATCACTATTTATTTATTTGATTTATATCCCACCATTCTCCCCAGAGGGGAACCAAGGCAGCTCACAAATAAAATTCTAAAAACAAACATATTGCAATGAAACAATTAAAATCTCATTTAAAATAATATAAAATTACAAACACACACTAAAACCCACTCTGCAATCATGATATCCATCCTGTATAACAAAATAGCCAAGCCATCCCATTAAAAGCCTGCTTGAATAAAGCCATTTTTGCTTGCCAACAAAAGGCAAGCAAGGAGGGAGTCACCCTTGCTTCTCATGGACATTCCAGACAGAAGGAGAAGCCACCAAGAAAGCTCTCTCTCTTGTCCTCACCAAGCAAGCCTGTGATGGTAGCAGGGCCAAGAAAAAGCCTTCTCCTGAAGATGCCTGTACTTCAGCCACTCACTCAAAACCATAAGGTTGCGAGTTCAAGACCAGCAAAAGGGCTCAAGCTCGACTCAGGCTTGCATCCTTCCCAGGTCGCTAAAATGAGTACCCAGATTGTTGAGAGCAAGAAGCTTACAGTTGTAAACCACTTAGACACTGCTTTAGGTGGAGAAGTGGTATATAAATGAAGCTGTTTGCTTGACTGCTGTAATCTGCTTTGATTCCCCACCGGAAAAGGAGGAATAGAAATAAATCCATTTCTACCAATCTATGTCCTCAGTTAAAGCCCTCTACTGGCTGATCCACACATTGCAAAATTCTATGCAGAATCTATCTGTTGGACAGAATATCCCTGTTGTCACACAAGTTAAACAGCTCTTGTTTGTGTTCATGTAGTCTCTACTCCAGAGGAACTAAATACTCCAAAGGCATCAGATCCCTGTCTGACCTTGGAAGCTAAGCCAGGTCAGCCTTGGATGAGAGATCAAGTTGTGTGCTCTCTCTCTCTCTCTCTCAATTTCCACCTAGACAGAAATCCTCTCTGACAGAAATATTAGCTCTGAAAGGTTTGGGTCCCCCCCCCCCCCAGTGATGCCTTTTCTATACCCTCTTATATATCCTGCTGCCTTACAGTTTCAGTGAAAGATGTTGTCCCAATTCTGAAGGAGGATTCAGCTTCCTGATTTTTATATGTGAAATGGGAAGGGGACATTATTTTGTCCTTTGCCTCAGGGAACACAATGGCTTAGTCCAGCCCTGCCTGGAATGGTACAATGCAGAAATGTCTAACGGCTAAGAGGCTGAATTACAGGTCAGAAAGAAGCCAGTTTGAATCTCACCTATGCAATGAATTCACTAGATAATGTTAGGCAAACTAGCCTCTCTCAACATCACTTCTCCACCACCACCACCACCATCACCACCATCCTCTATCTGTAACCAGAATACTAATAACATTATCTTACCTTACAGGGTGGCTATAATGATCATATATACACAACATTTTGAGCACATTTTTAATTTACTATTTTTGGAAAACACCTTGGATCCCATCTTGGGAGAAAGGTGGCATATAAATGAAGCAAAGAAATAAAGGAACATCTACATAAATGTAGGTATTAAATGTTACACATTTTCTTATGATACTGAGGTTCAGATATAAACTCTTTGTGGGAGGCCTATCACAGAAAATATTAGAAAAGGTAAAGGATTGCAAAGCTAAAGTAATGCAACTTATGTTTGGGGGGGGGGGGGGAGAGAAAGAGTAATCCAGACCACATTTGGTATTTTATCCAGCTGACAAGTTCCATATAAGATGTGAAAATTACAAAAGATATTTTATATAATTGCAAATTTACTTGTTTAAAAGACTATGTGGCTATAAATTCTGTTAAATTCTTCTTTTTCACAACTTGATCTTCTACAGAGTCAAAGATGAACTCTGATAAATTGCCCTTCTCTTTGGGCCTTGCTATAACACCAATCTTTGCACCCTCCCTGCGACTGAATGCTGAGCCTAAGACATGTCCTTAGTTCTGAGCCTCAATGCTCTCTCTAGAACAGTGTTATTCAAAGTAGTGGTCCATGGACCAGTGCTGGTCCCTGAGACATCAGCATCCAGTCCCTGATGAGTTTACAGGAAAGAAAGAAACAACTGAAGATAATGAGCACAAATATGGTACCTGTCTCTGGAGCATCAGGGGGAAAAAAACAATTGCTGGTCTGCTGCATCAGACAAGCTCATGAAGCACTGGTCTAGAAAGCTAAAACAATAATAATTGCCTGTGTTACAATTGCTTCTGTTTCCTCGCAATAATTCCTTACTGCCTCTCCCTAAAACAGTGAGATTATTATATTAATGTTAACATTTAATGAGGCCAGAAAGTGGAGAGTCTACTTTTGGTTTTTTGGTGTTTGTTTACATTTTTCCCCCTTTGATTCACGGATACTGTTTGTGAACTGCATTGTCCTGACCAATAATATGCCTGTATTTCTATGGCTGATGGGTCAAATCTCAATTTCTGTTGTTTATAACCTTTCTCTCATAGCCTGAGCAACATTATTTTTATGGTTCTGAAATTTGCGGTTATTATATTTTTATTGTTTGCAAACCTCAGTCTTGTCTCCTTGATTTGGATTTTTCTCCCTATACTCAGTGAATTCATAACATTGCAAAGACAAAGACTACTCAACTATAGTAGAGAGATCCATAACTATAGTTGTAATTCAAACAAGGTTCTTAAAAGAGTGTTCTTAAAACCAGAATTTTGAACTCTGTCTACTACAAAAGTAGAAACACTGGAAGGTCCAGAGCCTCCTCTATTCCATCCTGGCATCTCCTACTTGAGGCAGTCGCCTCATTCTTCCTAATGACTGGACCAGCCCTGACCCTGTTGCAAGAAATGGCAATAGCATTGGGATATTAGGACACATTTTAGGAGGTTTTGCAGGGTATCCAGGGGAGACATTTGTCTTTTATCACACAGTTTGCATATACTCCAATGTTCCACATATGAAAACTAGAACATGTTTGGCTAACCAACATCAGAATGTGGTCAAGATGGCAAACATTACTGAAGAGGAAGGACACACAGTCTGGGAAAAATTACAACAGTTTGCTTTTGCCTAAGTCTACTGGGAGGGGAAAAATTCTGCTCCCTTTTCTCTCTCCACCTTGCTGAGTTAAATGAGTACAAACTACTTTTGTACTTTGAACTCAGTTTGCAGGAAATGGAAAAAGCCAAGGACAAAATGGCGAAAGTGGGAAGAGGAAAAAAAATTAGAAGAAGGGGGATAGTAGGATGCCACAAGAGTAAATTGGATTGTTCCCACAAAATCAGAACAGCTGGAAGATATGTGTTCATGTTGTATGAACACTGTTTTTGAAGACATGGAGTCTTGTTTCCTCAGTCTCAAGCCACAGGGGTGCCTCATCTAAAACAGCTGCAAAAAAGGAGGAGGAGGAGGAGGAGGAGGAGGTTCAGGTTGCAAAATGTTTACTCTCAACTCATCAGGGGAGAAGGAGAAGAGGAACTAGAATCTTGCTCTTCCCTGTAGGCTCAAGCAAATGCAAACTGGATATCCCAGCTTGCCTTGCTTTTTTATTTATTTGGAGTATTTATATTCTGTTCTTCAGCCACAAAAGCTCTCACCAAGGTTTACAAATTGTTAATTTGACAGTCCTCTGTGTCTTGTCTTCCTCATTAATAACTTTTGCCATCTTCACTACATTCTAGTGTTGCTTTGGCACACATGTCCCAGTTTTCATCTGTGAAATGTTGGGAGATATGCAACCCACAACTACCAATTGGATTTAGGCTCCTATCTTCTGGCTGTTGAAGTATATTTTAATAAAAAATGGATGAGAAAAGATAATCATAAAATGCACTGACCTCAATCAAATTAAAATTAGTCGTGACTAATGCTCTCAAAAAGCTATGAGACTTGAGCAGATTGATGATAACATTGTTCTACCAGTTTTAATAGGACACAACCATAGTTGACTTCAACTAGATTGATGATAAGGTTTCTTAAAACTGAGTCCAGTCTTTCAACATTGCTGGAAGTCTTTCATCCTTCTGCTAATAATTCTTTGTTCCTATTATCCAATTGGCCTGAAATTATAAATCTGTCTCCTTATAATGACCACAGGAGATCCACAAGAATTCATCCTAGACAGAGATAGCTAATGAGTTCCTATACCTTAGATCAAACATTAATCAGAATAGAGACTGCAGTCAAGAAATTATAAGAAGCCTAGGTTTGGGAAGGGCAGCTATGAAAGAACTGGACAAGATCCTAAAGTGCAAAGATATAATTCTGAAGGCTAAAGTAAGGATTGTCCAAGCCACTGTATTCCCCATCACCTATGTATGGATGTTAGAGCTGGACAGCAAAGAAAGCTGACAGAAAGAAACTCATTAGAGATGTGGTGCTGGAGGAGAGTACTGAGGATACTGTGGATGGCCAATATAAATGATTTTTAGAACAGATCAAGCCTGAACTCTCCCTGGAAGCCAAAATAACTAAACTGAGGCTGTTGTACTTTGGCCACATCATGAGAAGGCATGAATCATTAGAAAACACAATGATGCTAGAGGGCAGTAGAAGAGAGTGAGACCACATACCAGATGGTTAGACTCAATCAAAGAAGCCACAGGCCTGAGCCTGCAGGACCTGAGCAAAGCAGTGGATGATAGGTGGGCTTTGAGATGTCTCATCCACAGGATTACCATGAGAGGTTGATTTGAGGGCAGTTAACAACCACTGTTCTCCACCGGAGAGGTGGGAAAGAATAAATATTGTTATTATTATCATTAATATTATCATCATCATCATCACCACCACCACCACTACCACCATTTCTTTACATAGGGTTCTCCTTTTAGTTATTTTACATAACAAAATATGGGAGAAGACAATGAGTATTTTGGAATTTAATGTGTCAATCAATATGCCAACTATAATCACACTGAATAATACAGAATCATAAACATATTCATTCATATAAAAATAGGAGTTATTCCCAGGTAAACACACATAGGATTGCAGCATAATTTATTGCTCTTATTTCAAATTGTATACATGCAAGCTAGAATACATCAGGGAAATTCACCCTGAAAAGCAAAGCAAACAAAAGAAAGCATCAATCTTTTCCCCTTAGTTTCAGAAAATTCCACTCAATCAGTGTCCTTAAATAAGATTCACTGGGTATGACTATCCTTTTAGTAAAACAATGTTAGAAATTAAAATCAGAAAAGGACTGTACAATCACCATATACCATTTCACATGCCATGCCCTGTGCTGTAATCTATGAGGAAAATGGCAAATCAAGGGTCCTATTAGCACTTAACTATAAAAGTTGAAAGAAATGGCATGCATTGTGTCCAATATAACCTCAGCACCAACCTCTTTAAAGACATCCAAGTCAGATTGTAATGATCAGCTTTGGCCAGGCCTGTATCTTGGTTCATTAAAAACTCAAGAAAACACAGGGACAGGTAACAAATATAGCCTGCACTCCAAAAAAAAATCCAGAATATACAGGCTAGCCATGGAATTACATAGATTCCAGTGTCTTCAGTGCATCAATATGTATCAGTACAATTTTATCACTAATGATACCAATATCATATGCTCATGGCTTTGTAACTGACAAAGTCCTCCTTCCCTTTCATTTTCCATGGACAACTAAAGGAAAGTATGTCAGATGGGTCTTGGAACCATATCAGGGAAAATGTTTCATGAATCTCTTTATCACAGTGTGAACTCCAAAGGTTCACAGTGTGATAAATGTTCAAAAGTCTCAGCTTGAAAGTAAGCAGCAATCTTTTCAGCATTACACAGAATAACAAGCTGATTTATCCTAAATCTTTGAAAACACAGGATCCTGTTCAACCATAGGTAGGATTGGTATCCTGTACCGATGTCATAGAATCATAGAATCATAGAGTTGGAAGAGACTGGATGGCCCTTGTGGTCTCTTCCAACTCACATGAAAAGGACTGAGTTCCTATTTTCTCTATCATATGGTATCTATCATATGGAACATTTTGCATATGGTATTTAATATGCAGAAGATTTATCTGTCATGTGGAACATGTGGTATCTATCATGTGGAACATTTTGCATTGATCAGCGATGATCAAACTAATCATGTTAACCTACATTGGAGTGGAATTTATTTTATTAATTGAAATATTTATATCCTGCTCTTTACCTAAAAAATCTCAGGGCAGCTAACAATAAAATCCATTTTAAAAATTCTCTGTTGCTCCAGGGAACAGGACCCAGAACAATGGATGCAAATTACAGGAAAAGAGATTCTACCTGAACATTAGGAGGAACATTCTGACAATAAGAGCTGTTTGACAGTGAAACACACTCCCTTGGAGAGTGATGGAGTCTGCTTCTTTGGAAGTTTTTAAACAGAGACTGGATGGCCATCTGTCAGGGGTGCTTTGAATGTGAGCTCCTCCATGGCAGGGGGGTTGGACTGGATGGCACTTGTGGTTTCTTCCAACAATATGAATCTATGATAATTACAAAAGGTTTAAAAAGGTCCAAAGGCTTTTATAAAAAGAAGCCAAAGTTTAGCTTGCCACAAAAATGATTCCAAGTTTGGCACTAATCAGGACTCCAGGGGCTGGGACTTTCACAACCAAGGGCCCCCTTCCATGTCTTCCCACAATTTATTTCTCCTACTGATGGGGCACAGGGGAGGTCCCCTCCAACAGCTCTCAATTCTCGGGAGGCATATTCAGAGAGAAGAGCTTCCTCAAGTACTGAGGTCTCAAGCTGTTTAGGGCTTTAAATGGTATTGCCAGAACCCTGAATTCAGAACAGAAATGTATTGGCAGCCAGTGCAATTGAGAACTGGTGTTATGTGGTATCTGATTGGAATTCCAGTGAGCCGTCTAGCTGCTGTATTTTGCGCTACCTTCAGTTTCAGGCAGGCACATATATAGTGCATTGCAGTAGTCTAACTGACAATGTCTAGTTCCAGCCAACCCTTGGGCTTACTGTCACACACATGTGTAAAGGCAGGCATACTCTCCCTCAGCCATTTAATGCCAAAGGGAAGGTGTGACATGCCCAGGAACACTCATCTGCTCTTCAGGCACTGTGAGCAAATAGCTGTTGTCTCCCTCCCAAAATTCCAATGAGTACACAGAATATCAAAGCAGGTGGTTTCTTTGGCATCCAAGGTATCCCACACCTTCCCACAGGCACTATATCACCCTTTTCCCTCGCTACTAAATGTTTGAAGGAGTTCACATTTGCCCTTTCGCAGAAGGATTGCAGGGCAGCAGTTGAGAAACATTGCAGAAGAAGATGCTGAATAGCTCTTTGCACAAAGATCATGAAAGGACCGCACACACAAAGCACATCCTAAAAGGATTCTGGCAACAATAGGTCACTAAAAAGATTTTGGCAGTAGACTTTATTTTTGGTTACAATTAGTATGTAAATAAGATATATATAAACAGATTATATTAACTTTATGAAAAAAAAAACAAGGTGATATTCCTTTGAACAATCAAACCAAGAAATCAGTGTTTAGCATGAGGATAATAGATTTCATTTGAGAGGATCTGTAGCTTATAGTAGTTTGTTCTGTGTCGGATAATCCACACAGTAGAAATCCATACAGGCTTAGGCACTCAAGAACTTCAACAATGTTCTGCATCTATCAGGATAAGACCAGAGAAGAAGAAAGCATCAAACAAATGTATTTTCCTTTCTACATTTCAGAAACCTCCAACTTGCTTGCTTGCTTGCTTGCTTGCTTTCCTTCCTTCCTTTCTTTCTTCCTTCTTTCTTTTTTTCTTTCTTGCATTTGTAACCTGCCTTTCTCCTTAAATGGGCTCCAAGGCAGATTCATTTGTGCTATCAAAACATCTTAAGCATCACATTAATTCTAAATATAATCTCTTTCAAAAAGTTGTTGTTGTTGATGTCTAAAATAAAAAAAGTGGTCTGGTATTATCCATGAATGCTCCATATTTTCTTCTGTCTTAGTGAATCATGAGCATCACGATTCAGATCAGAAAATCATAGTTGTATTGATAGCAAGTGTGAGACTATACCATAGCATTTACACTACTGCTTTCCTTCCTAAATAAAGAAAGCTTGTGTTCAAGCCATAGTTGTCACAAAGTTCTCTGTGTATGCAACTGAACCTTCCCCTTAAGATTTCATATACCTTGATTCTATTCTATACCATATGATTTTCAGTTTAGTTTAGTATTTCTCAGACTCATGTAAAAAAGAAGCCTTTTTTCCTCATCTGCCTTGATTCCACTGAGAACATCTTATGTGGCATTACAGCCTTTTATTTTCTCTTACATTCATTATGCATTTCAACAGCCTTCAAATCTCCATCTTAAGTCTAAAAGAAGTAAATGTAGCCATCCTGGTATTACATGAATTTCTCATCTTCATGACTTTAGTAAAATATTTAGTGCTCATTCTGTTTCTCTTGACTACTCCAGTTAAAATACCAGATTTTATACAGTAAAGAGATGTCAGCCACAGAACACTACAAACACAGACACAAAAGGTCATGATGATTACGTATTAAAACAAACATTTTTAATCAAGGCAGATGTGCGCTGGGTTGTTTTATACCTCACTGTTTGTTGAACAGCCTATTATGTAATCTCAGGGGAGTGCTGCAGAAACCAGTTTTTCACACAATAACACTGTGGCTGCCACCATTTGTTTTAACAGGAATGTTTGGCTATTGGAGTTTAAAAGATATTTTTAAAACACAGATAAAAATTGCTGTCCATAAATGAAGAATGCAACCTATTGCTTTTCCATTTATAATTGGGTTTCACACTATCTTTCGTAAGGTAGTGACAATACACACTAAATGTTTGCACAGAGCGATTATTTTGTGGATATCAGATAAATCTTAATTTTGCAGGAAAAAGGTGGGCAGATATCAGGCTTCCTGGAGCTACATTATTTTTATTAGGCTCCTGAGATCCACTAGCCAGGTCCAAAAGATATATATTTTCAATATACCAAATATTAAATTATAAGAGGAAGAATAAGAAAAAGAATTAAAGAAGAAGTGTGCACATGATGCAGTGGTTTGAGGCCAGAATTCTAACCTCCTTCAGCCAAGGAAACTCTCAAACCCATAGAGGAAGGCATTAGTAAGCAACATATCCCCCACAAACAATTCTTGCCAAGAAAATCCTGTGATAGGGGCTGCATCTGCACTGCAGACATAATGCAGTTTAACTACCATGGCTCAATGCTATGGAATTTTAATTGTGTTGCTTTGTGAGCCTAATTTGTCAGAGAGTTCTGGTGCCACAACAAACTACAATTCCCAAAATGTCATAGCATTGAGCCATGGCATTTAAAGCAGTGTCAAACTGCATTGTTTCTGTAGTGCAGATGCAGCCAGCGGGTCGTCATATGTTTGGAGTTGAACTGAAGACACATCACAACAAGAAGAGAAAGGAATCTGAGCTCAGGAATTTCTTCTGTGTACCAGAACTGAACAAAGCTCAATCCAATAGCAGCTGGTGGCTTCCATATCAGGGATGCAGTAAATCTGCTCAGGTTTTATTTAAGATGTTAAAGGAGCTATCCAAGATGCTGAACCAATTTTGGAGATAGGATTGTGTGCTTTGGACAGCTTCTCTAAAGTGTGGGCTAATTCTCATAATAAAGCCTGCATGGCATAATGGTTTGAGTGTTGGACTATGACTCTGGAGAACTAGGTTTGATTCCCAGCTCAACCATGAAACTCACTGGACCTTGGGCAAGTCATGTGCTCTCAGTCTCAGGGGAAGGCAATGGCAAACCTCTTCTGAGCAAATCTTGAAAGCGCGCACACACACACACACACACAATCCTCACTTTGGCTTCACTGAACCTCTGACATGGAAGCCACTTGCCACCAAAGGAGTTCCCAAAACTTCCACACAAAAATGTCCTCCTGGTTGCCCCCCCCCCCCAAAAGTTTCCTTAGTTTTAATAGTATCGTTTAGGTCTGGGAGGATTTAATGGTGCTGTTGTTAAGTAACTGGGAGTAAAAAAAAATGCTAATCAACTGAAAGTAAACCAGAAACCAACCATTAATTCTACCTTTACTCAGACTGTTGCAAAATCTAAAGGAGTGTTCAAACTTACAGAAATGAAACCAGGAACTATGTCCTTTATTTTCTTTGGGAAAAAAACTGAGTATATGTAATCATTTCTATGATTAAAACTCATATCTTCCTTTCATCTCTACTTCAAATGACCTTCATTATCACACCAAGGATAGGTTCGTGACATTGCATAGACTCACATGGAATACATAAAGTACATCCACAGATCTGCTGTGAGTGAATGTCTGGGAAAATTCATTATGTAAAATTTCAGAGTCACCCTACCACTGTCCCTGCCACCAGTTTGCTGAATGCTTGTGGAATTCATCATGGTGTAGTTGTCTGAGGCATTCAACTACAACTCTGGTGATCAGAGTTCCCCTCGTAGGCATAAAAACTCACTGACTGATCATAGGCAAGTTACATTCTCAATGTCGGAGGGTGGCAATAGCCAACCTCCACTAAACAAGCTTACCAAGAAAAACCCCCATGATAGATTTAGGGTCACCTTAACTCAAAAATGGCTTGCAGGCACACAACAACAATAATATGAAATTGGCCTTAACTAGACACATGGTGGTATGTTACATGCAAAACTAATGTATCATAAACAACACACATTATCACCTACATGTGGAGGAACAAAATTTACAAAGAGTTTAGTATTCTGTTCTGTAAGAGGATATTTGTGCTGACAAAGGAATGGGCATGGCCAGTTGTTTTAAGTCATTCTAAATTAGTAAAAGACACATTTGTTTCAATTCTGCCCAAACATGAAATGAGAGATTCTATTCCTATTCTGCAGTATTAAAGATCACACTAGATCTCAATCCATCTTAAATATTTCATGCACATAATGAGTTGGATCTAGGCACACTCTTCCACAAGAGGAAATAGCTCCTTCTGTTCAAGGAAATGACTCAGATTCAGTGGAGGCTTCTGCTGGGTGAATTGGGGAAAGCAATTATTGCTAATTTAGCTTCCCCTTGCAGTCCTTGATTCCATTTTTCATGCTGTTCCAGACAGTCTCCCAGGGCTATGGAGCAGATTTGGGGAAGATATAAAATTGTGAAAAACATTCCCCCTTCCTTTCCATCTAAGTGAGCATACACTAAGTGGAACCCTACTCCAGGTAATTTTAAATACAACCAAATAAAATCATAACAGTTTAGAGAAAAGCATGCAGACCGAAACAGTGAATATCATAAATGAATCCCCTGATACTTACAGCCAATCATCATCATAGCAACAGCAAAGATCTTCTCTCCATCTGTGGTTGGTGCAATGTTTCCAAATCCAACACTCGTGAGACTTGTCATTGTAAAGTATAACGAAGAAATATAAACAGAATCTTTGCTTGGTCCTCCTTCCCATTTTCCAGTTGTCATGTTCAATTGATAAGGTGATCCTATAGACTCCCCTAACTGGTAGAGCCAACTTTCATTTCTTATTGTGTTTTTATCCTCATTGATAACTTCATAATCCCCGATACTGTACCAAATGCAGGCCAACCAGTGGGCTGCAAGGCCAAAGACGCACACCAACAGAACTAAGACAGCAGCTCCATACTCAATATAATGGTCCAGTTTCCGAGCCACACGACCCAGACGAAGCAGCCTGACTACTTTAAGAGAGCTGAACAGACTACTGATGCCCTAGAAGAACAAAACAAAAAATAATCCATTAGTACTTGGCATTAAAAGATTTTAAATTGTCTGTCAAGAATAACCTGTGATCCCATTATATGTCCAAAAGTATCAAGCAGATGGTGAGGAAATTACTTAGACTGTTATACACATAAATGCAGTCCCAATAGTATTCTAAGTTGAAGGCACTGCATGAGATGACCATATTTAGCAGGTTTCCAGGAACTTTATGTGACATTTTTGTTATTTAAGTACCTTAAGAAACAGATTTGACATGGAAAAATATACCTGATCTTTCTTTTCCTTTATTTCTATACCATTAATTAAATTTTATTTGTTTTCTGAGGCCAGTGTGGTATAGTGGTTTGACTGTTAGACACTGTGTGACCATGGTTCAAATCCTCGCTCAGCCATGGACCTACTGGGTGACTTTGGAAAGTCACACTCTCTCAATATCAGAGGAAGGTAAACACCCTGTGAACAAATTATGCCAAGAAAGCTCCATCATTGCCTTGGGATTGCCATAAGTCAGAAATGATTTGAAAGCACACAACAACAATAATTATTAAATATCCTCTATTTTTGTAATGCTATGGTTGTACTTTGGCCAATACTGTATACGTATGTTATAAAATAAATATAGTAGCTTCATTATTTTTTGGAATTAATGTTGTTTCCAAATAAACACAACTCATACCTGTATGCTTAAAATCAATGTTATACATAATAAATTCCCAGAAATCTCTGTTTAAAAGAGTATGATCTGTACAAACACTGCACACATTGTGGTGGCAGCAGATGGCTTCGATGTCAGTGGGATGGCAGATCTGAATTTTAACCTGAATTCTATAATGCACAGTGGATTCAACACCCCAATGACATGGGAACCACCTACTGCTACTGATAGATTGTTCCTGTGTTTTTTCCCCCAACCTTGCTTTAAATTAGGAAACATCAGTCTAACTCAAATTAAAAGAGCGAATCAATTGTTAACACACACACACATCCAGGTACTAACTATATGATCAATATCCTGATGTCAGCAGACAATTAAGCACAATCCCATGCAGAGTTCTGCAGCAGAGGTTAAGCCCTTAATACATTTTAATATTTTTAATGTGTGACATATTAACTTTTTATGTCATACTTTTTAATACTTTTGAATTGTTTTTAATTTGTTCTGTTTTAAATCTGTTGTTAGCTGCCTTGAATTCCTATAGCAGATTCACCAACAAACTGCCATCCTTGTATAGTGTCATGCCAAAGACATATTGCTCCCGGAGGAACAGGACAAAATGGTGGCCTCTATTCCACATACAGAAGGCAACTCTGGATTGTCTGTTGGATTTTCTTTAACACCGATGATGGGTCAGCATCCTCTCTTGCACTTAAGATAGCAAACTAGTTTAGGGGCCCCAGGACAAGACATGTGGCATACACAGTTCTATCTTCTAAAATGGGGAAGACCCAAGGATCACTGGTCTGTATCAAACTCAGGTTTGATAGACGTATGCACACTTTCAAGCTTCAGAGAACTTTAAGCCACATAAAGGAAGCAATATTTCAGATGTATATACAGAACTCACTAGGATTCAACTGACCACAAATCAGCTGAATGGACATATTGCCAAAAATAAAAATACACTGTGTTGATGATGAGCTTTGAATGAATATGAACAACAGGTGCATTTTACACCTCCAATAGCAGGCATTTTGCCAGTATTTGGTTTTTGCAAAGAGGATGTCAAAGCCAGTTGTGGTGTCTGAGAAATGGAATCTATCAAGCTGGATCTTCATTTAAACAATTGCCTTGTACTGTATTATGATACATTTTAATTCACAGGCATGACTTTTGCAAGTGTTATCCAGACTTCCTTTTAAGTCAGGGAAAGAGAAGTATGAAAGGGAGTAGTACGATGGGAAAAACTGAGTCTCCAGTGAGTGATCAGTAATTCTTGTGCATGAACACACTGAGAGGCAGGTTCATTTGCAATTCAAAATATTCCTGAACTGCATGGATAAAATTTATCTTTTGGTATCTTTTCTTCTGTATAAGATAGACCACACACCGTGATTCAAATGCAGTTTCCTTGCATTCCAAAAAGTTGCAAATGATACATTTAACTGCGTTTGAAAAGTATATGGAAACGTCATATAGTCCACTATGTTCAACAGAGTCTGTAAATGCATTTGGAAACTGTTTAGAAACTGCAGCATGTCCAAAATATTGCAGCAAGACAGAGGACTGGGACTAGAGATAGGGAACATGTAACTGCCCTGTTGAAGCAGCTTCACTGGCTATTTATTAGTTTCCAGTCACATTCACACTAGGGAGCAAACAGGATTTAAACAAAAGTTAAACAAGAGTTAAACAGGAAATGCCCTATATTTACCACAGGACATTTCCTGTTTAACTCTTGTTTAAATCCTGTTTGCCCGCTAGTGTGATAAAGCAGAAAGTGTTGGTTATAATCTACAAAGCCCTATACAGCTTGTGAAAGACCATTATCTGAAAGACTATTATATCCCAATATGAACCATCCCATATGTAGTGAAAAGACCCCAGAAACAGCAAACCCCGGAGACAGAGATAGCCAAACAATGAGCACCAGGTGACCAGCCAATTAGAAGCTGGCTGGGCGGGGTTGGAGTTTTGGCTGGGGAGAGGGACGCCACTGAGGGGGGCGCTCTCTAGGTTCCTGATTGGGACAGGTGTAGGTTAAGTTTGAGGCCAGACAGGGTCTATGTAGAGTCCAGGAGAGGGACTGATTAGGCTTTAGGTTGTAAACCAGTTGATTTAAGCTGAGAGTATTTGGCAGATTGCCTGAGGGCTGAAGTATTGTGTCTATGTAACTGTGGTAACGTAACTAATAAGAAAGAAATGCAAACGCCTTGAAAGTAGTTTACTGATTACTTTGATGTTTGTTAATAAACTTCAGTATTATTTTATTACAACTTGGCCTCTGTGAAATATTGTGGCATGCTACTAGAGATAACAAAGCCTCAGAAAAGATAGGCAGTGGTGGAGAAAATTACAATTGGTGGCAGCAAAGGGGAAGAAAGGCATTCTGCGTGGGTGGACTGAGAGAGTTTAAGTGAGTGTCCACGCCACCACACCATGTTTTAAGATCCTCAAGAGAAGGCTTTCTCCCAGTCCCAAGACCATCATAGTCACATTTGACTCCATAATGACTGATAAATGAATGAACGAATGATGTTCAAGAGCTTGAATTATAATCAGCAATCCTATCACTTGTTCTGGGTTGAAGTTTGAACTTTAAAAGAGCTATCCAAGGTGCTGATTTAAGCACTGTTCCTTAAAGTAGTTTAGCACCTTGAATGGCTCCATTATAAAAATGTTTATTAGTAGTTTTTTTTAAAAAAAAAAATTAAAAACCATACATACATACATACAGGCAATAGCATAAGCATACAAATGAACAAATGAACAAGCAAGCAAACAAATAACAACAGGAAAAAACAAACACCCATACCCACCAAAAAGACATAAATCCTTATGACATATATTATACTCTCTAAATATAAAAACACAATAGTAATATCTCTCCCCTCCCCCCCCCCCCCCCAGGTTCTATACATCACGTGTAAAAGGCTTCTATCTTTGTAAAAGAATATCCTGTAAATTCCCTTTATATAATTAGTTAACTTATTTGTTGGAAATATGATAAGCAAATTGGATCATTTTATCACATGTGGTATAAGTGCCAAAAAGCAAAAATATACTGCCTTAAAAGTAGAATCATAGAATCATAGAATCATAGAATCATAGAGTTGGAAGAGACCACAAGGGCCATCCAGTCCAACCCCCTGCCATGCAGGAACTCCCAGTCAAAGCATCCCCGACAGATGGCTATCCAGCCTCTGCTTAAAGACCTCCAAGGATGGAGACTCTACCACACTCCGAGGGAGTGTGTTCCACCGTCGAACAGCCCTTACTGTCAGGAAGTTCCTCCTAATGTTGAGGTGGAATCTCTTTTCCTGCAGCTTGCATCCATTGCTCCGCGTTCTGGTCTCTGGAGCAGCAGAAAACAAGCCTGCTCCCTCCTCAATATGACATCCCTTCAAATATTTGAACAGGGCTATCATATCACCTCTTAACCTTCTCTTCTCCAGGCTAAACATCCCCAGCTCTCTAAGTCGTTCCTCATAGGGCATGGTTTCCAGACCCTTCACCATCTTAGTTGCCCTCCTTTGGACCCGCTCCAGTTTCTCCACATCCTTTTTGAATTGTGGTGCCCAGAACTGGACACAGTATTCCAGGTGGGGCCTCACCAAAGCAGAATAGAGAGGCACTATTACTTCCTTTGATCTAGACACTATACTTCTATTGATGCAACCTAAAATAGCATTGGCCTTTTTAGCTGCTGCATCACACTGCTGACTCATGTTCAACTTATGGTCTACTTGGACTCCTAGATCCCTTTCACACATAGTTTCATTCAGCCAGATGTCCCCCATCCTATATCTGTGCATTTCATTTTTCCTCCCTAGGTGCAGAACCTTACATTTCTCCGCATTGAATTTCATTTTGTTAGCGTTGGCCCAGCTTTCTAGTCTATTCAGGTCATTCTGAATTTCAATCCTGTCTTCTGGAGTATTGGCTACTCCTCCTAATAAGTAGTAATTGGATATATAAGATTCTGGGATTTAAGTCAAGCTAGGGACCAGAGCTATTCCTCTTAAACATGATACATTTAAAGGATGAAAGAGAGAAAATTAAAGAGATTTAATAAGCTACATGATCACTGCAGCAAGAATTGTGCATGCAAGATACTCGAAAGTTTTTTAAAAAACCAAATAATTTAGAATGGTTAGAAAAGGTAACAGATTTGACAGAACTGGATAAAATTCAGACAAAAACACAGAGAGGATTGTTACCTTGCTAGTTTCTGACCAGCATTAAATGTTCTCAAATAATAGGGCTTGGCTGCTTTCTCTGACTCAATAGAAAGTTCCTAACTTATGGGTAGGCATGCCATTAACATGCATATGTGCACAATGGAAGTAAACACACATGCCACACCATAATAACAATGATGATATAATTAATTTAGTTTTCAGCAGCTTGCACAATCATGAATAAGCAGAGCTTGAAAGTAATTGGCTTTGTATAACTTTGTTGTTGTTGTTGTTGTTGTTAACTGCCTTCGCATCGATCTCAACCCATGGCGACCCTATGGATGAGACATCTCCAGGCCCCCCTGTCCTCTATTGCTCTGCCCAGCTTCTGCAAATTCATATTCATGGTCTCTTTAAGTCCATCCATCTAGCATGTGGTCTTCCTCTCTTTCTACTTCCCGCCACCTTTCCTAACATTATTGCCTTTTCCAATGTCTGCATTTTAGGATCTTTTCTAGTTCTTTCATAGTCACTCTCCCCATTCTTAATCTTCTTCTGATTTCCCAGCTGCAATCCCCATTCCGATCAATGTTTGATCCCAGATATGAGAACTCTTTTACTATTTTTATTTCCTCATTGTCTAATCTGAATATATGTAAGTTCGCTGTGGTCATTATTTTTGTTTTCTTTATGTTCAACAGTAAACCTGCCTTTACACTTTCTTCTTTGATCTTCCTCAGTAGTTGTTCCAGGTCTGTGAGGTTCTCAGCTAGTATTATGGTGTCTTCAGCATATCTCAGATTGTTGATATTTCTTCCTCCTTTTTTCATTCTTCAATAATAATAATAATAATAATAATATTTATACCCCGCCCCTTTGAGATCAATCGAGGCGGCTAACACTCTTCCATGTCCAAGCCTGCTTTCCTTACAATATGTTCTGCATATAAGTTGAATAGGTATGGCGATGGGATGCCTTGTCTGACTCTTTTGCCAGTTGGGAACCATTCTGTTTCTCCTTGTTCTGTACTGACAGTAGCCTCTTGTCCTGAGTACAGATTCCTCATTGGGACTATGAGATGTGTTTCCACTCCCATGTCTTTAAGGGCATTCCATAGCCTTTCATGATCTATGCAAAGGCTCTATAAAGCACATGTTGATTTTTTTCTGGAACTCCCTGCTACACTCCATTAGCCATTATATATTTTCAATGTGATCCCTGATGCCTCTTCCTTTTCTGAACCCTGCTTGGACCTCTGATATTTCTCTCTCTCTATGTTGCAGAATTCTGAGCATGATTTTGTTTGCATGGGAGATCAGTGCTATGGTCCTATACTTGCTGCATTCTCTTGTGTCGCCCTTTTTTGTGGATGGGGATGTATATTGATTGCTTCTAATCTGTTGGCCATCATTTTGTTTTCCACATCTGTTGACATATGTTGGTTAGCACTAGAGTAGACTCTGGTAATATGGATTGCAACAGCTCTTTTTGAATATCATCTGTTCCTGGTGACTTGTTTTTTGCCATTTCTTTATTGTAGCTTCCACCTCAGTTTTTAGATTTTGGGATTCATCTTCATATGGCTCTTCATTCCATGTGTCCTTCATGTTGTCATCTCTTTTACATAACTCTTCTATTCCTTTCTGGTCTTGAATTATGTTATTTTTATTGTCGTAGAGCATCCTGGCCCTTGGTTTGAACTTTCCCTTGATTTCTCAAATCTTGTGGAATAGGTCTCTCATTCTTCCCCTTTTGTTATTCATAACAATGGTGGCGCAGTGGTTAAATGCCTGTACTGCAGCCACTCACTCAAAACCAGAAGGTGGCGAGTTCAAGACCAGCAAAGGGCTGAAGCTTGACTCAGGCTTGCATCCTTCCGAGGTCACTAAAATGAGTACCCAGATTGTTGGGGGGCAAATAGCTTACAATTGTAAACCGCTTAGACACTCAAGGGTATGAAGCAGTATATAAATAAAGCTGGGTTGTTGTTGTTGTTTGTTATTTATAATTATTTCCTTTCAAAAATAATGGCAATTAACATGCTTATCAAGTTTAACGTAACAAGGGATAACATCCCTCCTTATAATTTTAAAGTATTTTACAGTTACACTGTAGCCTCAAGAAAATGTTGGAAGAAAACCGCATACAGTATTTCAAATTCAGCAACACAACATTTACATTATTATTGTAGGTTAGGAAAAACTAGGAGCAAGTGTGGTGTTAAGTATTTAAGTGTTGGACTATGTCTATGGAGAGCAGGATTTGATTCCCAGCACATCCATGAAACCCACTAGGTGACCTTGGGCATGTCACATGCTCTCAGCCTCAGGGGAAGGTAATGGCAAACTTCCTCTGAAGAAATCTTGCCAAGAAAACCCCATGATAGGGATGCCTTTAAGGTTGCCATAAGTCAGAAATTATTTTAAGGCAAACAACAACAACAACAACAACAACGAAAAATTAACATCAGTGGAGGGGAAATGGTAGGAAACATTTTGGGCTAAGTCCAATGTGAGTTACATGGAGGTGAATTTAGGAATAATCTTGATAGTTCTTAATGCTTTAAAGAGTCAAGCAATAGATTGTAGTTATTATTTAAAGCTGTTTTTAAGAGAAGAAAAACTCAGCATGTTTGAGAATATGACGTGAATACATTTTAACAGTAATGCTTATTTCCCCAAGTAAATTAAATTTAAAGTGACCTGTTTTAATGAATATTTAAAACAAATTATTGTACAATCCTGGTCATTAGTTTTTATGTGCAGTCAAGCTTAAGTATAATTTCTTCCAACAATTTAGTTTAGACCTAACTAATATAGTGGAAAATTTCACTATTTTTTAATATGTATTTTTCATATTAACGTATGTCTCCAGAAAAAAAAGAGAAATGCTTAATTTTCCTTTTTAATTCATGCATTTGTCATAATTACATTCTATCAGTTTTTTAAAAAAAAAACATGCAGCTTCTGTCGGATGCTTAAACAAACCATAAAATCCTCCAGGGCCCTGGTTAATTGAGCACAAGAGGGGGAAAACAATGAGTCAGTAAAGCAGGGTATTTAAAGATAGTTAGAAAAATGGCCTACAACTATAAGAAATATGCTACCCTTACTAGTGTCATCTAAATAAATAAACACGTGTAAGTTCTAACCGGTTCCAAGTTTTACATACAATGCTGCTGCTGCTGCTGCTGATGATGATGATGATGATGATGATTTAGCTCCCCTTTTAAACTCTTGGCTCCAATCTGGAAATAACCTATTTCCCAATATATTAGTCCCTTTGGTGGAATAAGCAGTGTCTGGATTTAAGCTAAGAGTCTCACTACAGAAAGTAAACAAATGCTAAAGGGAAGCAGTTGAGGAATATCCTTACAATAGGGGAGTTCAGAACTGTTTCAATATTGGCTTGCAGGTTAATTTTGACTAATTGCTGCAATAAAACAGACATCATCACCATCACCATAATTGTTTTCCAGCAAAAGCTCTTAATAACCTGTGCACCATGAAATCAAAAAAATAATAATCATTTGGTATATTTCTGAATGATCATTCCTGAGGTCACTCAACTATATGGTGGTTTTGGTGGCCCAATTTTGCCTGATAATTTGGAGAAGGCTCAGCCCCTACAACCTACTCATAAGGGAGACTTAAACCCCTTTTGTCTCCCTGCTGCTTACTATACAAGGCCCTTTGAGCAATCAGTCATCCAAGACCTGTTGAAATAAAAACACTCTTTACCTGCCTGCAGAAAGATAGCATGGAGGATGCCAGTCTAATGTCTCTGGAAAGGGAGTCCAGAACCTGGCAGCAGTGAAAGAA
Source organism: Urosaurus nigricauda (assembly GCA_034509955.1). NCBI lineage: Eukaryota > Metazoa > Chordata > Lepidosauria > Squamata > Phrynosomatidae > Urosaurus > Urosaurus nigricauda. The sequence continues at coordinate 347,873,963 of JAOEGL010000001.1, read as the reverse complement.
GGCAATCTCTCATGTTCCTACCAGATGTACCTGTGAAGGTGGTGGGACACAGAGAAGGGTTCCCCTCAAAACCTCAAAACACAGGCAGGTTCATATGGGAGAATACAGTCCTTCAAATAATTTGAACCTGGACCATATAGTGCCTTATAGGTCATAAACCATTCCAGGGTCGATACTTATACTTCAGAACATAGGAGGCTGCCTTAAAGTATAAGCTGCCATAGTGTTGTTGTCATCTGTCTTCAAGTCGTTTCCAATTTATGGTGACCCTAAAGTAAGCCTATCATGGGGTTTTCTTTGCAAATTTCTTCAGAGGGTGTTTGCCATCACCATCCTGAGTCTGAGAGTGTGTAACTTGTCCAAGGTCAACCAGTGAGTTTCTGTGGCAAGCTGCAATATATCAGACTATTGTTTGTCTGCCCAGTGTTTTTTGCTCTGAATGATGCTAACCCTCCAGGATTTCAGTTAGAGGCCTCTCCTATCCCCTTATGTGAACCTTCTATCTTCCAGATGTTTTTGGACTACAACTAAATCTGCCTTCCCATGAGATGTACATGTAGTCAAGACTAACATGAATCACTGGTGTGAAAGAAGGCTCAATTGATGATTCAGAGATACAGTAACATAAATAGTTATATATACTGCAATAATTCAATGGTATGCTTGACCACTTTCTATGGCAATTTTTTTCAAAAAGAATTCTTGTTATTACACTCAGAAGATGTTAGACTGGCCTTTCTACCACTTTTTGAAAGATCAGATAGATGCACTAAGATCACTGTGTGTATTTTAGAGACCCCCAAATAAATAAAAAAGCACACAACATTTCACATAACTTAGCAGGCACAAGCCAGAGGTTATGTCAGAGAGTAACTTCCATCCTTTTAATTTCTAGTTTTCTTCCATGTACACATGTTTGAGCTGTAAACTGTTTTGGCTTCCAAAAAATATATATTTTTTTTTTTTGTCTAAAAAATGGGGCAGTTGGAAGCTGCTTATGAGCTCCAAACAAACTGCAGAAAAAGAGATTCCATCTCAACACTAGTAGGAACTTCCTGACAGTAAGGGCTGTTCGACAGTGGAACACACTCCCTTAGAGGTCTTTAAACAGAGACTGGATGGTCATTTGTCAGGGATGCTTTGACTGGGAGTTCCTGCATGGCAGGAGGTTGGACTGGATGGCCCTTGTGGCCTCTTCCAACTCTATGATTCTATGAAAATTTTATCAGTAGAACAGTATCTTATATGTACTAAATGTATAACAAATTGATCTCTGCTGCCAGGATTGCTTGGGGTACATTATCTTGTCAATTACAAAGCTGGTCTATACAGGCAAGCTAACTCTCCTGTTTGCCTGATGAAGAAGCCAGTGTGATTTTGAAAGCTTGCAACATGTAATTGTGCATTTTGGCTGTCCCAATAAAGGTATCATTGGGGTAGTACAGACCACCCAAAAAGGGTGGTCTGGCGCCACTTTTTTTTTACTGCAGAACTTCGCCACAGCAGTTAGACGCTGCGATGAAGCTGCACAGCAAAAAAGGACCGGTGAAACCCCACTCCTTTTTAGCGCTGCAGCTGTGGTGCAATACAGAGAAAAGGCGCCACTGGGTGCTTTTAATCTGCTGCAACCACACAGCTCCATCTAGAAGTTGCGCAGTTGCAGTGGCACCATTACATACGTTGTCTAAACAGAATTACATAATGGCATTACATGTTAGGGTTCAGGAGCATGCAAATGCTGTGCGCTCCTGAACCTTAATCACACTGCAAGGGTGCCTCTTCCTGCCCGTCTGTTTCCGGCCATTGTTTGGATGTTATTGGATTTCCTCTATGGCCAACATGGCTAGCCCTAAATGTTTTTTGGATTTCAATATACCATGTTTTTGCCGTCACAGGGGAATCCTAAAGAGGGGGCCAGTGCACTGGGACTTTGCCATCTGAGGCTTCTCTAGACCACCTAAAGTTTTCCTGATGCAAAACATTAAGACTTCTTGAGAAATTCAGAGTTCTCTACCTACATAGGAGCCTGTAGCTTCACAAAAGAAGGAGACATGCTGGATTCCAAGAAAACATCTTCTTTGAATCGCAAATGGACATTAAATTTCCTTGACTTTGACAATCTACCAGTGACCTCATGTCCAAAGGGGGAGGTGCCAGCCTGAAAATAACCCTCCCTAATATCTGAAGACCACAAACAGAAACAAAGAAACAGCAGACATTATGATCTAGGGCAGAGGAACTCTTGGAAAGAAGCAAAGATTTTCTGCATCCTTCCAACTAAAACTCATAGATGGCTGAACTGAATCCAAATCAAGTCTGACCGAGGGGGCCAGTAACAACTATTAGAAGATCAGTGTTTAAACAATCATCCCACTTTATACATAGCTACAAGAAGTGCTATTGCGTTTCTTTTATATGTATATTCTGAGTTGGGTGTCTAGTTTATATTACCAAAACAGGCACGTGGGAAAGACGTGGTAAATCTGTCTTTCCCACAACCTGGTGAGTTCAGGTGAGGGAGAAAATTAACAAATCTGCTAAAAGGGCAAAAAGAAAGTTGTACATCTTCCATCCCATCTTTCCAACAGTCAGAAGCTTTCTCCATTCCTCAATTTTTGTCTATTTTTAAAAATGTTATTTGGGGTAGTCAGGAACAAAGCTAACAGGTGACTATGGACAAGCTCTTGGGACACCCTTGGGCCCTCCAGACGCAGATAGGCCACTGCTCCCATTATGAATCACCATTGACTAGCTTCATCATTATCGTCATCATCATTGCAGTAATAATAATAATCAATCTCAACATCAGCTTATTTTTTATATCCTATCTTTTTCCAGCCTTGGGACTCAAGGTTGCTTACAAATTAGGGGGTTGGTTCCAGGACCCTGCATGGATGCCAAAATTTGTGGATGCCGAAGTCCCATTAAATTCAATGGCATAATAAAATAGTGTCCCTTATATAAAATGGAAAAAATCAAGGTTTGGTTTTAGAATTTAAATATTTTTGAATATTTTCAAGCTATGGATGGTTGAATCCATGGATAAAGAATCTGGGCATACAGAGGGCCAACTGTACAGAGAAAAGTCCTCATCTTTAAAACATTAAAAAGTTAGCGATAAATAGATTTACCATGAAAACAATTTCAAAATATACTCATTTAAACAACAGCAAATGCAGACAATACAGAATATTATCAAAAGCCTGTTAAAAAGCTTTTTCCCTATGAACAGTTATTTCCTAAAGGGTTGCTGAAACAAAATAAAACAAAAATTGCTGGCTATAAGAAGAATACCATGGGAAGGCTGATGTCCCAGCCTTGGCATACACCAACAGGTTTCTTGGGAGGATAAAATAGGATGAGTCCTATACGAATGTACAACCTTGAAAGAGGAAGTGAAGAATACATATTTAAACTAAGTGGTTCTGTAGGACATCAGTTTTCATTGTAACCGCCTTGATCCATACGGAGAGGCAGGATATGATGATGATGATCATGATGATGATCATGATGATGATGATAGGATTTTAGGCATAGAGAGATTATTTTTTGTTTTAACATGATCCATGTTCTACAGCTTCCTCTGAAAATCAACTCTCTAGAGCTTATGAGATGCAAGCCTATCTCCAGCCCTGCTTTTTCCAATCCCTTAGGTGCAGGAGTCAGAAAATGAATCCAGCATTGCATCCATCAAAACACAGGCTCCCAATGTTGATAACCCCTTAATTAATTCAACTAGCCACTCTTCAAAGCTTATGAGCATTTTTTTTGAAAAGGATATAAATGAACATGGGGATTTGAGGCACTAATACCCAAAGGGACAAATGAACCAATATGAGCAACACAGAGAATTGTTAATTTGTAGCTATTAAAAATGTTTTTTTCCATTGGGCTTTGAAAACCAAGGCTCCAAACAATATCTAGCATTTACATAATGCATTTCAAATACTCGGATTGCTACCCAGACATTATCTCAGCCACCTTGGGGGCCTGGGGAGGGCCATAAAAACTGGTATAACATTTCAAAACAATAATCCTAACAAGAGCTGCAGAAGGTAAGCAATGTTATTGTGTGTGTGTGTGTTTTATGTGGGGCATGTGCTCACTGTATCAGGAAAAGGAGAGGCAAAGACTCACTCCTTTTATCCCAGTCCTTTGTTCTTTATCACATTGATTGTGCTATGCACACTTTGAACTGAATGAGAACATTGCGTAACTAAACACACGCCCAAATGCACAAATGATCATCCACATACACAAGGACACATCATATGCAACTCCAGTTCTGCTTGAACTTAATGTGGACCTTTCACACCAGACTGCTTCTATAAGGGAACATATGAAGGTACAAGAAACCCAACTAGATTCAAGATATTAGAATAGCTTTCAGGAGTGGAAATGGTTTCAATAGAATGGTGAATTCACTCTGGATTTTAAAGAAATTGTTCAAGATGCTGAAGCAATTTTGGAGATATGATTCAGCATCATGGATGGCTTCTTTGAAGTTTGGTGCATTTGCACTATAGACATAATCCTTTAAGTGGGTAGGTCCATCCTATGAAATCCTAAAATTTGTAGCTTTACAAGGTCTTTAGCCTTCTCTGCTAAACAGTGGTGGTACCCCACAAAACCACACATTCCAAAATTCTGTAGGATGCAGCCATGGTAAAATGGTGTCAAGCGATATTATTTCTATAGTGTAGATGCACACTAAGTTTTGATCACTGCCCACTAGCATGTAGGCCACTACCAGCTTCAGATTTATCCAGAAGCAGATCCTGTAGCAAAAGGAAGTAAGAGGCATTCAGTTTTTCATCCCACGTGGAGTCACCATTTGCAACATCAGACCAAAGCCCAAACCCAATGGCTGGGTGTTCCAATAAGAAAACAGTAGCATCAAAGACAAGCTGCCTCCTGTCTGACCTCTTTCCTTATGTAAGGGCCAACACAATGTACTTGCTGCAAAATTGCCTGCTTGTGTCCATTAGATTCAATATGATTGCATCATATTGATTTAGATTATGATTCAAGTATATAAAAGAGAAAGAAGTGTAGATGAAGCTGCAGCTGTGTTATCTATTACACCAATGCAAACTGCAGACATAAATCATCACATAGCAAGATAGTGACGGAGAAGAGTAGTTTTTGAAAAGAACTAACCCATATTTTAAAACACACAACAAAAAGCATTATCTAATCCCTTCGATGCCTGACAGAATATGAGCAATTTTAGGGAAGTATGGAAACAGAAGACTATTTATATCTTTCTTGAGCCAAATTAAAAGTGGCAAGCCTATGACAGATTTACATAAGTTCACATTCTCAAGCAGCTTTTTCCATAAACAGAATATAGAAATATGTTCTTCTACTAATTCTATACACCAGGGACTAGCTATGTTTTGCCATCATTGTTATTTGTTTTCTGCTGAACACATTTAATGGGCAAAAATGCTTCACACTTCTTGTCTCATTCATCGCTCTTATTGCTCACAACAACTTTAGAAGAAAAGATGGGTGGGGAGATAAGGAGGAGTTCTGAAAAGTGCCTAGTAGGTTAACTAAAGGATGAAGAAAAACACTTAACCGGACCCCCCAATGTTAAATACTACATATCATTTTAGGGGGAGAGGTGGGGCTGGGATTGGATATTTTAACTGTTGTTGTTTTAACTTTTTTCTGTACCCTGCCCCGATTGCTCGCTCAGAGGGGCAGGCTAGAAATAATTATTATTATTATTATTATTATTATTATTATTATTATTCAGGGACCAATGGCATTTTTGTTGATTTGACCAATTATTATTATTATTATTATTATTATTATTTGTAATTGTTGGGAGTGGCTTTCTTTACTTATTACTTGTCAATACAGTTGGCCCTCCACAGCTGCAGCTTGGACTTTTGCGGATTTGATTATTTGCGGTTTTTATTAATATGTTCTCTCTAGGAATCTCTATGTCCTGCAGAGCAGTTTTGCCAGAATTTGACCATAGAGTTGTGCTGGAGAACCTAAAAGTTCCTAAAGAAAATACTTCTCTGGCCATTTGTAGGTTCTCTAGCATGATTCTATGATCTACTTCTGGCAGATCTTGGCAACAGAGTTGCACTGGAGGGCCTGGAGATTCCTATAGGTAAAAAGAATAGTCACAAATTATTATTATTATTATTATTATTATTATTATTATTTGCAGTTTTTCCACATTCATGGAGGACCTTCACCCCTAACCACAGTGCATGTGGAGGGACCACTGTACTTTGAAGAGCCAGCATAGTGTAATTAATGGTTTCAGCGCTTGTGCTTAACCCAGAAACTTCAATTAGGACAAAACATGGCAGCCAGGTTAGTTACTGGTACATCTAGGAGAGAACACATAACACCTGTGCTTAAATCTCTCCACTGGCTGCCAATCAGTTTCCAGGCACAGTACAAGGTGTTAGTTTTAACCTTTAAAGCACTACATGGCTTGGGTCCATCTTATCTCAGGGACCGCCTCTCGCTGTATGATCCCCCCCCCACACGCTCCGGTCCTCTGGGAGGAACCTGCTGCAGCCCATGAATACCAGGTTGTCGCAGACCTCTCAGAGGGCCTTCTCTGTGACCGTTCCCAGACTATGGAATGGCCTGCCAAACGAGATTCGTCTTATTACCACCTTTGATAGCTTTGAAAAAGCTGTAAAGGCTCATCTCTTCCAGCAGGCCTTCTCGGAATAACTTCCCGGCTCTAAAACCCTCCGGCTAAATTCCCCGGCTTAATGGCTTAACGAACCCCTGTTGTCATTGTCTATGCTGCTCAAGAATATTGCTTTTATTGTATTTTTTGTTTTGATTGCTATTTTAATTCTGTATCAGTTTAATTTAATTTTAAGGGGAGGAAGATAGGGTTTGGGTTGAAGAAATGTTTTAACTATTGATTGTTTTAATTCTGTTGTACACTGCCCCGATTGCTTTGCAGAAGGGCAGGTTAGAAATTATTATTATTATTATTATTATTATTATTATTTACTTATAGTATTTTCATTGTCAGTCAGAGAAAGAAACACAAATATGATATTCATGTTGCTTAAGCAAACAATTTGAATAGTAAACCTTGTCCAGGTTCTTTTCAGACACCACAAAATAAATGTATATTATTTTAAATATGCCCCAAAGCATGTATCCTTTCATACTATTTGGAGTTTCCAAAGGGTTTGGACAATCATGGAACTGTCTACCCAATGGGGAAAGAAATTCTTCTACCTCAGAAGGGGAAAAAAGTTATTTTATGGAGACTTAAACAAACTACTTTCCTCTTGCCTGCCCAAGCTACTTTCAAACTATTCAAATTTGAATACAATTTTATTAGCTAGACCTGTGGTCAAATAATATATTGCCTACTCTGTTAACACACTAATTTTGCAATCATTCATTCAATAATTCAACTTCTACTTCACTTCCTAATTAGATTTCAACTGTTTTGCTTTTATATTTATTTCTTGTGCTTCTTGTTTACTTGTTTGTTTGCTGTGTCTCTTCTTCATTAGCTTAGATCATCTTCCTTGCCCAGCATCAACTGTTTCTCTAATTCATATAGTTAAGCAAACATCACTGCATTTATATTTAATATCTTTCCACAGCAGTTCTTCAAGGAGACATGTCTGTACAGTCAAGACTAATAAGAATGAAGGATGGTTTTCAATTTAGCTAACATCAGCAAATCATAAAGTAGTGTGGCTCTTGTCATAGCATCTTGAGTTTTTTAAAAAATAGCTAGTCTTCTTGGAATGAGCTGAATCCAGACTAGGTTATGCTTAGAAGTACCATAAAAACTCAATAAAAATGTAATTAGATGTACCATATATATTCAAATATAAATTGACCTCATGTACAAGTCAAGGGCAATTTCAGGTCCAAAATTATGTTGCCTTTCAGTGCTCTACTCAGAGAAGAGGATGGTTTCTTTTTTGATAAGAGTTACGTTGTACTTACATAAGTATTTACATTGACCCATGAAAAGTTAACCCAGGTTTTGGGGGTCAATTTTGACTAAAATTTCTAGACATATATGTAAATATATACAGTAGACACATGGAAATTAGTGGGACAAATCAGAAGTAACTTAAATTCAATCTATTTCAATGTGGCCATGACTGCATTTGGGTCCAACCCAATAAAAAGCACTGAGGAAAAGCAATTCAAAGATATAGCTATGTTAGTCTATAGAATCAGTACATACAGAGATCTTGTAGCACCTTTGAGACTAACTAAAAGAAAGAAATTGGCAGCACGAGCTTTTGCAGACTTCAGTCTATTTCATCAGATAAAAAATGCAAGTTGTCAAATTATTTCTCACATGAAATTTTGCCCTCTAATTAGGGTGCAATGTAACTAGGGATAATTCAGATGGACAGAAACTCTCTCATGCAATTGGGGACGGATTCACATAAACAGAGGAGCATGTCAAAACTGCTAGCATGTATCATCAAGCATGAATGAGGGAACAAATGAGAAACATATATGATGAGACCCTTCTTTTCCTCCAATTTTCTCTAATCATACATTATTATTATTATTTATTTGTCTAATATATATGATGGAGTGGATAACCTCCTAGCTGGTCAGTGGGTGCAATGAAAGCTCCCAACTCAAAAAGGTCTGTGGCACCTCCATAAATGAATAATTGGATGGCTGCTACTGAGAGTTGTCAGTAGAGCTGCTACTTAAACTTGATGAGAAGTGGAGCAGTAAGGACTGCAGTTATGGGTCAAAAGTAGCTTGAGATGTGCCTGCATCCTACAGGCTACATGTTGCTCCCTCCTGACCTATGGTAATCTAGGGAAATAGTGGAACGTGACAAGATCATCCATCCCCATGATTATCCAAGAAGATGCTCCATTCAACAGAGGCTGTAAATTGGGGGGAGGGGGGACTGACATGCCCTTACCGCTCACCCCACCCTGCTCCAGCAGGACCAAACCCTACCATATCACCAAAGTTTCCTGTGTTTAAAAGGCACAGTCAAAACAATAACAAATGGCACAGTGGTATATAACAGCACAAGTGCTATATCTCTGGAGCTGGTGATAAACTGAAGTATTCTACTGGTTCCAGACATTAATAATAAGAAGAGCAGCCTGTTGCCATAATAGACAAAGATGAATGTGAGAAGAAAACCCAGTTGAAAACATTACATTTTGAAATTATATGAAGCAAAAGGAAAACCTGTCTGTAACTGGTTATCTAATAATGCAATTTTTCTAGATTATTATTAAGGACAGCCCAAGACATTCTGCTGTCTAAGGCAATGAACAAGATGGTCCTATTCTATGCACAGAATTCCACTGGACATGCAGCTGTACCTTTTGTCCACATGGCAATGCAGCAGTATCCTCCACTAAACCTGAATGGGGTACAGGGCAGACCAAATGAATTATCCATCTTCCAAAACCTTGTTGTCATCTCCCTGCATCTGATGCTTGAGCTGACTGCCTCATTCTACTTAATTGCTGGGCTCACCATAATTATAATCTTAAAAATAAGCCCAGAAAAACTACTAGCCATCACAAAATGTTACTAGCCTACTACAAACCTAGTTGCTCACATTTCTATTGTTTTACCAGCACAGCAATGCAAGCTTATGAAAAAGAAGTTGTTCACCAAATAGGCTGAGAAAGGAGAACTAATATGGGACATTGCCACACAAGCCCGTTCTCGCAACATTAATGTCAGTTTCTAAAATATGGAAACAGTTTTTCAAAAATGGAAACATATTCGTTTCAAAGCAGCCATTATTGCACAACTTTGCAATCACGTGACTGGGGCTGCAGCTCTTCTCTTCCTGACTCCCCCTTTACACCACATCCCTCCCCTATGCCCTAAGAAGCATGCCTTTGGATTATTTTATTTTTTTATTAACATTTCATGTAAATCTGGAGGTCTGCTATTGCAATTGAAGTTTCATAAAGAGGGGGCAGAGGACGGGGGAGAAGAGGAGAGACTAAAGCCAAGAGCCTGATAATATCACAACTGCACTGGCAGCAATGTTTTGCACCTAGGGGCTTGGACAGTTTCAAGCTCACTGACAAGTCTCCCCTGTTAATAAAAAGAGATGCCCAAACACAGGAACACAGGAACTTCAGGAACACTACAGTTATGGGTCAAAAGTAGCTTGACCCATACTGTGTAGCAAGTACTGCCAAAACCACTTTCTTCTGGCTGCAGTATAGTTTAAAAGCCAAGTGTAGTCACCTCCATAGTCAATGGCTCATCTTTTAGCCCTCTTCGTTTTCAATGCCAGTCACAAGTAAAAGAACATTCCTTACTCTGCAGCTTATCTGGGAATCAAGCAGACTGATGGAAGAATGATAGAGTGTTCTGTGCCTTCACTGTCAGCCTGCTCAGTCACCTTCATGGTATTTCTGATTGCCTATGGCAAGAAGGTGAGTTTTAAAATAAAAGCTACCATTATTTTATACACTGCAATACTCATGTACCTGGTAGCTGACAGAACTGCCAAAGGCTCTGGCCTCTGCCCCCAAGGAGTTTACAATCTAGGAGAGACAATAGGCACATTATTGAAGAAAGCCAAAAGGTTCAGAGGCATTTGCGTTGGTGGAATGATATACAAGGTGCATCAACCATATTCTCCAGGATCCTTCACATATAAATGACAAGCTAATTTTTTAAAATGAGCTGGTTTGCCGTGATGGTTCTTTTCTGACATCCACCCCTGAGTAAAGAATGATTAGATCCAAAATTATTCATCCGGCACTTGCTGTGATGTTGCAGTGCAATAAGAAATGTTCGCTGTAATTGAGGAGGCTGTTCCTTCATACAGGAGGCCAGATAGAGGATTGAGGGAAATGCCAAAGGGAATAGCATATGATTTTATGGTCCTTACTTCATTTGATTAGCACGATTGAAACTTGTGATGCTTCCCCTTCTGGTAATATTAAACTCTAAAATTCTTTTTTATAAAATAAAAGCACTACATGATGTGACTTAAAAAGTAGCTTCTGGATTTTGAAAAAAATTCTTTCACCCTGACTTCCAAGAGCATTCCAACAAGTCACATCTAGGGATTTCAGTATAGTTACCTTAACCTCAAGTCAAAAAGTCAATTGGAATAATGTCTGGTTGTGCTAAAGAGACTGGAAATAGAAGCATGTGTCCACTTCTGCTTCTGGGCAGGAAAAAAAAAAAGCAGGAGTAACAGGTTCATTTTAAAAGTTAACTCAGCACATTCAATTGACTGTTATCACATATAAATGTGTGATTTAAAGTAAACTAATGCTTCTCAAACTGTCTGATGTGGCAGACCAGCAGGTTTTTTTTCAGCATGCCAGGGACTGGTACCATATTTGTGCCATATTATTATTTTATCTGTTTTCTTTCCTGAATATTTAGGTCAGTACTGGTCTGTGGACCAGTACTGTAATTTAGAAAACAATCTCACTCAAACCATGCATAACTGCTTTCAGATTACTAACAGAGTCAAGACTTAGAAAAGATCTATGGGGCATTTAAGAGAAGAGTGGCAAAATGGGGCCCATATGCCACATACTGTCCCTGGACTTCATTTCTGCAGCGCCTGGAGTTGATCAAAGTATGCCGAGTATGGCACTGAAACCCTGGTTCATCCGGTAACAAGTACTAGTTTGCTCCAGGTATCCAGCCAATTTACAAAACTATAGTGAGAGCCTGTGCCCTCTGCCAGCAACACAACTCAACTGTTCAACTAAGCACCCTCTGTCCCTTTCCAGCATCTCCAAATGGACCACATTGATCTCCCAAATGTCAAGGGAAAATGCCACACATTTGTGTGTGTGTGTACCCCTAGATACTATCCCAGTTTTTCAAGATGGGAAATGTACATTAATAAAATCCCAATGCTGTGTTTTTGTAAAGTATAAATATGACTCCACCTGGAATAGGGCAGAACACTTGTGCAAAATTGCAAAGGGATATAACCCAAGCAAAGTGCACACTGTTTTTAATGTATTTTAATAATATATAAATACATACATACATAATGGTAGACATATAAAGCATACAGTATTTACACAAAACACTGCAACCCACCACAGGATTCCCTTATATACATATATCTCTCCTCAGAAAAAAATGACTTCCCAATTAATCTGACTTTGTTATTATGAGGTTGGAAATAGGTAAAGGAACGCTTTGTGGGACTAATAATTATAACTGCTTTGATTATCCTAATGTTTTGTGTTGTTCATTGAATGTCTATGCTTTATAAACTCTGTATGTCCTCCTATAAGACTCCACAGCTTCAGTCCACTAAGAATATCTAGTTAGACACCTTCTAGAAAGGCTTTCAAAATCTGTTTAAACAAACAATATGGCCTAGTGCTTATGGATTATGAAATCAAATTCTCTATGTCATAGAGAATCATTTCCAACAGGGGGAGACAGAAAGCAGAATCCTAAGACCCATTAGTAAGCTTCAAATGAAACTTAGCTTTCCACACAGATTCAGGATTTGACCTACAGTCCATGTTACCTCGGGGTTGAGGTATCTCAATGCTCCCCACCTCCCACCCCTGATATCACCCACCACTTGCTTAAAGCCCCTGAATTCTCCAACTTTTTTTAAAAAAAGTATGAATCTTGTGTAAAACAAAATCCAGAAATTACTGCCAAAGTTGCATCAGTGTAAATATGCAAAAAAAAACCTCCCTAATCCACCCCATTTGCTTGTAGAAACCTGTTCAAAAACCTCGCCTACTCATTTTCCTTCCCTTTGTCTTTCAAAATGGTAACAAAGTGAGACAACATCATTTCCAGTTGCCATTTTGAAGCAGAAGCACAGGGAAAAGGAAAGGTATTTTGGCATGGTTGAGTGGGGGTGCAACTTGAGGAGTTGTTGAGGACTGAAAACTGCTACCCTTGCCCCTGTGCAGTTGCTCACCCCTGGTTTAAGGCATTTATGTCCATTTTTCCCCAATATGCAATTTTCTATACTATGCATATAAATGTACTCTGTAAAATACAGATGTCTTCTGTGAATTAAATGTTCTAGACTAGATTTCACATTCTAATCCACACATGTGGCCAGGGTCTCATTCACGCTACAACATTATGGTGCCGTCATTCCCCTTTACTTGCCCTGGTTCCATCCTTCAGAATTCTGGGATTTGCAGTTTTAGAGAGGGAGACTTAGGGGCTGTACAGACTGGTCCCTAAGGGGTGGCCTGCAGCTGTCCCTTTTAGAGCTATATCAGGGCCGTGACAACTGATCCCAACTTTCCACAGTGCAAAAAGGAGCTGCAAAAAGTGGCTCCTTTCTGTGCCATGGAAAGGGCACCATAGCCACTGCTGCCATGGCCTTTCAGCACTCCATTGGTGCTGCATCATGTAGACACAGCACAAGAGGAGCACCATGATGCCACCCGCTGTGGTGTGTTGCATGGCATCATGCCGGCCTGGGGACAGAGTCAGAACATGCATTGCATGGATGCCACAATCCGACTCTGCCCCCAGGCTGGTCAAAGATGCCATTTTGTACACCCTCCTAGATTTCTCTTCCAGATTGCTCCAATGATTCACCAAACTACCAATCCCAAGATTCCACTGGATGTTCCCCTAGCAATAAAAGTGGAATCGTAGTGCTATAATTGTGAAGTTAGTAGGGGCCCCAGGACTTGTTTTATTTATTTGACTGCAGCCTGATGCCTTCTATGAGAAAGGCCTGAACTTTCACTTTTCTCATTCCATACTGAAGGCTTGAACAAGAGTGCCTGGTATGGACCAAAGTCATGTCTGGCCTGGGCTGGGCTGGATGTCCCAGATGCCTTGAGACACAGTAAGGATGAAAATGACACAATGCTTCTTTTTTGTATTAGAAGCCTTGAGGCACTCAGTGTGGACATCTGGAGTTGTGCTAGGTTATTTGGCTTCTGAGATAGGGAGGAAACTATTAAAATAGAATAGTTTATTTATTGACCCATTGTGGATAGGATTGACCTCATCCAGCATTCAGAATTCTGGCCCAAATACTGGCTGCGGTAGAATTTAGCTGCATTGCTAGAAGACAGGTCTGTGGCAGCTTAGAGCAACAACAACAACATAAAAGATGATTGCTAATATATTAGTTTCAACTGAGTTGTTAACAGCTAAAAATAGAACTCGCCACATTGGAGAGTACTGTATAGGAAAATCATATTTGACAGAGAATACAAAGGCATAAGATTTTGCCTTGTTACAAAATGTGGGAAGAATCTGCCATAGGAAGAACTATTTAGGACAATGCACTCAGTTTGAACAATAACAAAAACAAAATAATAACTATCCAAAAGTTTTAGAACATGAGCTAAAAATTCTATAGTAAGACTGGATGGGAAAGGAATTTAAGAGGTTATAATATGTATGACATGACTGATTAAAGTTAGAATTAATTATGTTGATTTAACTTAGATAAACTTTAGGATATTATTTATAAAATGAAGCAGTAACAATTATTGGTCTGTATGGTGTTAAGCCAGTGTGGCATATTGGTTTGAGTGTTGGACTACAACTCTGGAGACCAGGATTCAATTCCCCGTCCAGCCATGAAAACCTACTGGGTGAACTTTGGCCAAGTCATACACTCTTAGCCCTAGAAAACCATGTCATAGGTTCGTCTTAGGGTCACTGTAAGTCAGAAATGACATGAAGGTATACAACAACAGCAATTATATTGTGTTGTACTGTATCGCATTTGTTTATTTACATTCCACTTCTTGCCCAGAAGTGGAACTCAAAGTATCTCACAAAGTAAAAGAAATGGAAGTCAAATATTGAGAAAATTTTTAAAGTGCAATTTATCTACCTCTGTAATTTAAAAAAAAACATTTAAAACCTTTCCATGAAAAACCAAAAGATAAGAAAAATGCAGAATACTAATAAAGCTCTTTCCTGGTAAAATAATCAGTACTCAAAAGCCTGTTGGAATGAAAAGATCTTCATCTGCTACAAGAAGGACAGTAAGAAGTAGGCAAGTCTAGCCTTTCTAGGAAGAGAGTTTCAGAGAGTCATCACTCTCTTTCATATTCCCACCAAATGTGCCATGAAGGCGTCAATTCTGAGAGAAGCACCTCTCCCAAAGCTGTCAGAATTTGGAGAGGCTTTTGGAGAAGAAGATTGCCCTCCCCCTGGGGTAACTATGATAGTAGGATAAAATGAGGGAATTGCCCCCAAATGAGAATCCTGTCCTCCTCCTCCTCATTAAATTATCTTTCAGTCCCCTAATTTCTAGTATAGCAGAGAGTGAGACACTGAATATCATTTACATCTAGTTATCCTCTGTTTACTGTATTCATATTCCCTTGATCATTTTCTCTGCTTCTTTTTTATGGATGCTTAAACTGTATTTCTAAAGAATCAACTGAACTTTTAAGTTTTAAAAATTTGGGATCTGAAGGAAAATTTCATGGGGAGGCAAGATTCTTATTTGAGGAAGTAATACTATATTTCACCTCCCCAGAAGATACACTCTGTCCTCCTATATTGCAATTTGACAATTAATTTGACAGATTAATGAAATGCATATTGAACTGTATTTCTGTTATCCTACAAATGTGAATGATCTTTCCAAAAAAACCCTTGCATATGTGCATTTATTACTAAAAATCTTTTAAATGTACCAAAAAGGAAAATAAATCGCTGATTAAATCACTACCAAGCTAATAGAAAAAGTGGTTTTAAAACACACACACAAAATTTTATTCCAGCAAGAAAAATGACATCCTATTTGCTTGTCAACTTTCCGAGGTCCTTTCAGATGAAGTTCAGTCTGATCAGTTTCCTTCTATTTTGAAAATTAGTTATCCATTTTAGGAATACCCAGTTATGAGCCAAGAACAAAGGAAGGACAATATCCCAGGATCAATAAGGCAAAGGAACATTCATAAACCTAGCAGGGACTACACCATCTGGTTGAGGTCATCACTTGTGCTTGGAAATTGTCTATTCCTGCTAAGGACACACTAGCACTGCCACCAACATTCAGTAACCGCCACCGAGATGGCAGCTGCAACGATACTTTATGGTGCAAAGAGACAATACAAAGTATATTCTTCCTTTCCAGAAGGGAAGGGAAGGGAAGGGAAGGGAAGAATAGAATAGAATAGGACATTTTGCACAGTGGTATCAAATACCACAAATGCACTTGTACCTTCTGGAAATTGCCTATAAGAGATTGTGAAGTACTATTGTGGAGCAATGATAACTACTTGAGAAGTTAATCAATTAATGATTGAAGCATCGAAAGGTATTAGAATAAGCACATATGAAGGCAGACAACTTACGAAGCTTGCAAACTGATTCCTTTTAAGTAATATATGAAAACAAATCTGCACTCACCTCATCAACATTCTCAAATGCATTGATCACATCATAGGGCAAACAGGACAGAAGGTCAATGACAAACCAGGTCTTCAAGTAATTCATGCGGATCAGCTTTGGGTCGGAGATTACCTCTCCAGCTGGGCCAACAAAAGTGGTGTGGAAATTAAGCACAATGTCTACCAGAAAAATGACATCAACAATGCTGTCCACTACCAGCCAGGCCACATTGTTCTGTTTGGTTTTAAATGAGACATTGTAAGGTACCAAAATAGCTGTGTAGAAGGTTAAAATCAGGATGACCCAATCCCACGTTGTCTTAAAAACACAGTAATGTAAAATGATATGTGGTGGGGTCTTTGGTGCCTCTTGTTTGTACTGTGGGAGGATTTCAGAGCCCAGCTGTAACACCTGCAGAAAAGGAAAGCAATAAGAAAAAAAGTCCTGTCATATGAAAACCAAAACTGCTTATTTATTATTTACTTACTTAGATGGACCATGTTTCCTATAACCCTTACAAGGTAACTTACGATATGACAAAGTCAACAATCCTATACCCACATACTTGGGAGTAACTCCTACTGAACTCAACAGAACTTATGTCTGCATAGACATAGACAATATTGTCTATGTGGTAAAATACACAAAAATTAAACATTACTGTGTCCAGTTCTAGGCACAATTCAAAAATAATGTGGAGAAACTGGAGCGTGTCCAAAGAAGGGCAACTAAGATGGTGAAGGGTCTGGACGCCATGCCCTATGAAGAGCGAACGCCTTAGGGAACTGGGGATGTTTAGTATGGAGAAAAGAAGGTTAAGAGGTGATATGATAGCCCTGTTTAAATATTTGAAGGGAAGTCATATTGAGGAGGGAACAAGCTTGTTTTCTGCTGCTGCAGCGACTAGAACGCGGAACAATGGATGTAAACTGCAGGAAAAGAGATTCCACCTCAACATTAGGAGGATCCTCCTTGAGAGTAAGGACTGTTCGACAGTGGAACACACTCCCTCGGAGTGTGGTGGAATCTCCATCATTGGAGGTCTTTAAGCAGAGGCTGGATGGCCCTCTGTCAGGGATGCTTTGATTGGGAGTTCCTGCATGGCAAGGGGTTGGACTGGATGGCCCTTGTGGTCTCTTCCAACTCTACGACTCTATGATTCTAACATCAGTCCATAAGAAGAATAAAAAATGCTAAAAAGAAGGAGGCATGATCCAGACTAACATTCCCTCCAATTGTCCTGATTTGGCAGGGACAACTTAATTAATCCCCTGTCACCCCACTTTTTCAGTAGCTTTTAAAATGTCCCAGTTTCTCTCTTCTCCTCCCACTTCCCCCCTTTGTCCTCAGTTCACTTCCGTTGTTGCATACTGTTCTGTTGTTGCAAAAGTAGTTTGTCCTCAGTCAGCAAGGGGAGAAAGAGAGGAAGGGTTGGCATCCTGTCCTTCCCAGTAGATTCAAACAAAAGCAAATGGTAAATGCAGATAAAAGCAAACGGTAAATGCAGACAAAAGCAAAGCACCCAAATCCCATGGATAAAAGGGAATTAAATCCTGGGAATATCCCTCAAGAGCAGGATTGTTTTCAGGCATGTAGGATGACTTTGGCATTAACCTGAAATTAACCTCTGCAGAAAGCTTAAAAATCGCACCACCTTTTAACTTCAGGATTTTCTATTCAGGTTAATGTCGCATTAATGCCCAAATTGTGTGACATCGTCTGAAAACAATCCCACTCTTGCAGGATATGCCCAGGTTTAAACCCCATGTATCCACAGGATTTGGATCCCCCCCCCTTGCAGGTGTGATAAACTCCAATAGTAAAACTTTTTTTTTTATTGGAACTATATTTGGTGTTTTACCGAAACAGCATCAAAGGCATTACCAAATGCAACAACACAGAGACTTCTTGAGAAATGCAATGTTTTCTGCCAAAGAAGGGGACAGATAGTCTCGGCACGGGACAGGAACAACATGGATCTCAATACAGGTTTCTTTTTGTGTTACTATTTCAATTTAAATTTTATTTCCTGAAGTTTATGACCCTTTGTCTTGCTCTTTGCTTGGTTTGGTTATTCCCGGCCCAAATTCTATTAGACAGAGTATAGGTCAATAAAGTGGCCCTTATTCAACACATGAACTTGTGGCTAGTGTCATCAAACACTGCAGTGGTAAAAACAGATAGACAATTAAACCAGTTACCTAAGGGAGGAGGAACAGGATTTCCAACAGTGGAAGCCTCAAAATACAGGTTGAACAGAGCCAGGAAAGTGTAATTTTTTGTTTTACAACTTGCAGAATCCCTTACCTTTTGGACTACAACTCCCAGAATGCTGGTTGGGGCTTCTGGAAGTTGAAGTCCAAAAATTTTTCTAAGCTCTGAAGCTGTTGTTGTATAATTTTTGTAAGTGGAATAAAGGCATGTATGTAACACTGGATAGCCAACACTGGTTTTCTCATACTAGTACCTCATCAAACTACAAAGCCCAGGATTCCACAGGATGTCGCCTTGGTAGTTAAAGTGGAATCATAGTGTTATAATTCTGTAGTGTGAAAGGGTCTTAGGAACAAAAAAAAACAATAAGCAAAAAAACAAACAAACGTAATTCAAATAACTGGCTGAACATAAGATTCACAAATGAGTAGCTTGGCAGTAACCTTTCCTTCTTTAAGATGTCACTTGAGGGCAGCAGTCTTTTCATCAAGTGGAAGCAGAGATAGAGAAGACAATTGGGGCTATTCCCTCAGAGGCTGCATCCACATTGCAGAAATACTCCGATTTTACACCAATTTAACTGGTATGCCTCCATGATATGGAATTCTGGGAACTGTAGTTTGTTGTGGCACAAGAGTGGAGTGTGGATGCAGCCAGAGAATAGGATTTTTTGGCTACTTGAGCTGTTTCAAATCCCATTTTATAAACAAGAACGAATGCTTGAATTTTCTGATTTTTCCCCCCAGACTCCACAAAATCCCTTTTCCCTTTGATGTTATGTCTTTTAGATTGCCTGAAGGAAGAGACTGTTATATGACTGAAGTTTATAAACCACTCTGAGAACCTCTTGTATGCTGAAGAAAGTTAGAAATATTTTCAGTGGATAAATTCACTGTATGTACTTGTGTGTTGATACAGGGTTCTACATATAGGTGCCATGATTTGATAATCATAACCATATCGGTTTTTCCAGATTTTTTCCCTTAAGATTGAAAAAAAAATATTAACTTTTCTACTACAACTCTCAGAATCCCACTACCATACTAAAAATGTAATTTTTCCAAGGTCTAGGCTCCCATCCACCCAAGCAAACATTATAAAGTTGTCTTCAGGCTGAAAATTAATGGATTCTCTCACAATACTGAGCTTGCAGATATTACCACAAAAAGCTAATGTGATAGTGTTAACTTTTTAAAAATAAATAAATAAATTTGTTACTCATTATGAACATGATATTAACATGTTTGTTTTTAATTTAATAACTTAAAATTGCCCTCAAAGGCAAAATGTTTTCTCAAAAGATAAATATGTTTTTGACATAATATTTTGTAACCAAACAGTCGTTCTTATCCCACATGCCTATCAATGTTAGTTGTTGGGCTTTTTCAAAGTAACATTGTGGTGCCCTTGTTATTCCCCCAAATATTGTGTTCCAAATAATATTGCTTTTTGTAACACATTATTTCCAAATTCTAGACAATTATGGGTCAAGGGGAAACTGTGAGCCTCAGGAGTTCCTCAGCATGATTAGAACGTATCTGAAACACATCTGATCCTTTTCAAGGCTGTCTTGTAGATGGAGGGGGAAATGTAGATGTTTTCCCTTCAACTTTCTTTATAATCCTCATACAATATTCATTTCATTGTTCTTTTTTCTTAGTCTTCTCTGAAACATCTACTGATTCCAGCTGTGCTGTAATGTACTGGAGCTTAGAATTGGGCTCAGTGATGTTAAAATAATGAATGCAATATTTAACTGGCAATTAATAATACACATTTCATATGTTCAGAACATGCTCTTGACCTTTATTATTTATAATTAACTCACCAGCTGTCAGGGTTTAAATTCATTCATAGGCTTGTCAGATGGACCAGAAAGCATGGAATTAGCTAACAGATAGCAAATGTGCAATTTAAAGCTGAAGCAAAACATCAACAATATCCTCTTTGAAAAGGGCAATATCTTAACAGTTTATCTGGATATCGAGGTGTTTACTTTATGATTTTAACTGTTAGCAAGGTGTCAAATATTCAGACATTTAACAAACAGATTCTAAAACTCACTGCACTTAGACTCAGTTCTGAATAGACTTATATCGAAAGCAATATAACTTCAAAGCCCTAAATCATGAAGTTATAATCAGCACCAGAGATGTGTCATCATAAAATTACATGCCTTGGGCTGCTTCCTGAAGATTTCTGTGACCATAAAATGATCCACGATGGAACACAGGATTGGGATATAAGCATGTTACATGAACTGCATTCATGTGTTTCAGCTAAGATGGCTACTGTTTTGTCTCAGCTTCTGTGGCATGAGCAGATTGACAAGGATGTAATGCTCACCCAGCAGCAATGTCAAAAGCAGATTAACAGAAAGGAAGAAAACAGGTGATGTGGAAATAATGAAAGCCATCCCTATAGTGAAGACTTGCTCAAGACATTTTGCTGCCAGAGACAGAGAACAAGATGACATTGCCTCTCCTTCCACGTAGAAAAGATAACTGAGATAGATTTTACCTCATCACTGCTGATGGGACATCACCTGAAAGAAGCATGCCTGCTTAGAGGATGTGGACAGGTTGCATGGCACATAGCTGTCTTCTCTAGCTCCATGTTGCTGACTCCTAATATCTGCTCCAAGAGGCACCTACGTCTCTGTGCCTAATGGTACGGTCAATCTGTCCAAAGCACCTCACTGACTATAATGGCAATCACAGTCTCTCTTGCTAGCAAAACCCACATATTACTCATGTATGAAAGACACCAATTAATGTCAGTTCTGGGCAAGCCATGACATCAGAGAATCCAGTCAATAGCCTTTCCCACAAAAAATATAGAAACATATTTCTATTAAGAGCCCTATATATCACTCCCAGCACAAATAATGCCCCAGTCCCACTGATCAGGGCAGTACAGTAGGAGTAGGAAAGTTCTGTCTCTCCAGGTGGTTTAGACTTCCAACTTCCAGAATCCTTATCCAGCATAGCCAATAGAAATTGTGGAAACTAGAGTCCCAAACATCTGGAGAACCAAAACCTATCCTCTGCTGCTATACAGCAGGCAGCAACACTGCCCTTCTACCAGACCAATAGCCAGAAATAGTAATGGAAGGAAAAAGTTACTATTCCACTCAGAACAACCAGTGCAATTCCATTCAGCCAAATGGCTAGAAAGCTTGCACATGGGATTTCTCTTTAATGGTCAATTCTGATTTGGTACCAGTTGTTCCACAAAGACAACAATAATTGCAATATATACAAGAATTCTGAAAGGAGCCACTCATACAAGGGGTACTGTATACCGCAACAGTTAGCTCACAAGAGCCTAACTGTTAGCTTAGTCTGCAAGAATGAAGCTTTTGCCTTTATGGTTCAACTATGAAGGCATAGCCTTAGGTGAAAGGCATAACATAAATCCCTTAAAGGATTTAGTATCAATCCTATGCTCTTCAGGCAGGACCAAAGAATATAATTGCATTGCTAGACTTATGCAGAGGTCACATAGGGTCAAAAAGTGAGTTTGCAGGCCCAGCAGTTAAGGAGAAATCATACAGCTTGAAATGTTACTTTTTACTTTTTAAAAAATAAAATAAAAATCATTTGCAGAGGCTCATCCCTTCATCTCCACATTCACTTTCCACCTCTGATTTCCATAATCTTTAATGGACTGCCGTGTCCTGAGTCCATACTCCCACCAATTCATCCATACATCTGCCACAGGCACTGTATGCATAAGTTTGGGGGTTGTAAAGAAGTATCTCACTCAATCCCTCTTCCTTCCCCCTCTCCCCCAAACAATGGCTCAAGCCCCCCAATATACTCCCTCCTCCCCATATTGGTTCTCTCTTTCTGACACTGGCAGAAGTCTCTTTCATTTATGCAGAATGGGAGAAGGCAAAAAAGGGAGGCTATTTTTTTTTAATTGCCAACTAAACTAATTCTCCAGTACAGCTCATATTTTTCATGTGTCTCCTCTCTCTGTCTCTCTCTTCCCCCATATTTCTTCTTGATGTTTCCAGGTCCTTGCTAGTTGCACAACTCAGATTCAGCAGATAAGTTTTGAATAGGCTTATATCAAAAGCTAAGAAGGAACACAAGATGGCCAGCCATGTGACCTTTCTTCCTCCCCTTCCCATTGCTCAGATGGAGTCAGAACATTTGTACTGTGGAAACAGAAAATCTAAATAGCACTCTTTTAAAAAATATTAGCTCAAGCAGGTGCTCAATCAATTCCTTTTTTTAATCAACTGAAATATTTTCCAAAATTCAACAATGTCATTTTTAAAAACTCAATTCTAAATATAATTAAATGTAATACAAACATATTGCAAGACCTGCTACCAAACACACTGAATTAGACTTTTTTTTTTTTTTTTGGAAAGCAGGGAGAGAAGGGAAGAAATATTTGACTTCTTCTTGCAAGCATTATAAATATGATAATAAAATATGTGTTCAGTATTGAGTCCCAATAGTGATTTGAGTGTGGGATTACAACTCTGGGAGATCAAGGTTCAAATCCCCACTGGATGATCTTGGATAAATCACATTCTCAATCTCAGAGGAATAAAATGGCAAACCCCCTCTGAACAAACTTTGCCAAGAAAACTATTTCAGATTGGAAACTTGAACGCACACAACAATGACAAATTATTATCGTGACAAATTATGAATATTATGATTCTGTTAAAGAGCATGAAAATTTGTTATATTCTCCCAATAGAGAAACAAATTTTTCATTTAATAATTACTAGTTTTACATCTGAAAAGTTCCAACACTTAGCTCACAGTCCTCCATAATTAATTTTATATTGGACTTTAGACGTTGTTTTTAAATATGTGTTTCTTTGTGTAATGAGAGCTAGACAGAAATTGATTCATTTCATAAATGTCTTCTCCTTGATTTTGAACACACACAGTTATACAGTGTAAAGGGCATATGGGATGAACAACATGTAGTGTTGGATTGTACTCATATACAGTATAAAGAATTATCTAATTCACCTTGGGCTAGCTTCCTACAAGCATATATCATTGTTTAATGCCAACAGGTAATCTGTTCTAAGGATTGGGTGCTCTTCATTCTATCTTAATATTCAAGTGGGAAATCAAATAGACATTACCTCAGCAAGCCGGGAATGTTTATGAACATTCTCTCCTTTCTGTACACTTGGAGCAAGCTGCTGAAGGACTCCCCGACTGCTTGTGAGTGCACGAGTTAAGCGAGCAAACTTTGCCCAGCCTGAAAGCAAGACACGATATTGCACAATTATTATACAAAGGATCAAATCTTACTGTAACAACATTTCAATTTCTGAAGCAATACTATCAACAAAACCATCAACAATCCAAACGTTTATAAAATTTTAACTTTCCTTTGGGTAAACACCAATTAAGAAATGCATGAGGTTCAAGAACAGGTTTCAGTGTTCCTTTCAGGTCAACCCCATTTCCCTAGACCAGGTGAGGACAGCCTGTAGGAGTTTGGAAGCTCCAGTGAGGGCCCTGAAGGGCTGCAAACACTGCCCCCCCCCCCATTCCACTATCATCCCCATCTCCTATGTCTCAAATTTAGGAGAGATAAAAGGAGCCCTGGAAGCACAGTGGTTAAATGCCTGTACTGCAGCCACTCACTCACAAACCACAAGGTGGTGAGTTCAGTACCACCCAGGGCTCAGGTTCGACTCAGCCTGGCATCCTTCCAAGGTTGCTATCCAGCTTGTTGGGAAGAATTAGCTTACAGCTGTAAACCACTTAGAGAGTGCTAGATGCTATGAAGCAGTATATAAATGAAGGTGCTATAAAATTACCCCCTTGAGCCTATAGAAACCCAAGCCTCTGAAACCACTACTACTGAATTTGTCATCCAATCTCCATACTCACAAGTTTTGCATTTCTATTGCTATTCATACATACAGGCTGC
This sequence comes from Urosaurus nigricauda, assembly GCA_034509955.1. Lineage (NCBI taxonomy): Eukaryota > Metazoa > Chordata > Lepidosauria > Squamata > Phrynosomatidae > Urosaurus > Urosaurus nigricauda. Next base: position 347,849,507 of record JAOEGL010000001.1, on the reverse strand, counting down.
TCATTCCTAGCTATAAAGGCCTGTTCCTAGGAACTTCATGCATGTGAGGAAGTAAACTTAGGTCTACAGAAGCTTATGCTACCAACTTCTTTCTTTCAATTAATCTCAAAGGTGCTACAAGTTTCCCTTGCATACTGATCCAGACTAAGGAGTTTATTGCACAGGCCCCAGGAATGTGCCTGGCACATTACAAAAGGGGGTGGGATGGGAACGGAAGGCAGCATAGGATGCAGTTTACCGCACAGGAGAATGCCGCCGCCACCGCCTCTGGAAATTACCAGATGCATCCCCCAGGAGGCGATTTTAATTTTGTAACATGCCAGGCCTGTTCCAGGGCCTGTGAGATAAACTATCTACGCAACTATGCCTCTGAATTCTACTGATAACCAGAGCATGCCAGTTCTCTCTTCCTGTATCATAGTTCACAAAAAAAACATCATCATGGAACATAGTTTTTGTGGTGAAGACAGTGGCAAAAAGTAATAGCTTCGAGGAGTTGTTCATTTAAAAATGTACATGGCATGAGGCTGAAATCTGGGGAAACTATTTTCATCTGCTCAGATAACCATATCACAGAATACCTAAATGATAGGTATAGTTCTGTGTGGATTCTGAAACAAATCATAATTCTGGGAATCTAAAATGTCCCACCCCAGTACATGAGGGATAAGTGTGCCATGTTGTCTTTTGCCACAGACAGAAAAATATTTGGCTCCAGCACCGCCAGGATTTATATTTTTGTTTTCCAGTTAAATACTTTAACCATTCAATATCTCTTTTCCTCCACCAATAAAACTAAATTTACACAATCGTGACCAAGCATTCATATTACTGCCCTCCACTCAAAACTGCAGTGTTTGAAGCAGACAAAGTCTAGAGATGGGACTGTGACTTTGCCAGTTTGTGAAATCATGAACTGACTAGCTCATCCACATAAAAAGCAGAGCAGAGCAGAGCAGATTTGCAGAGTAAGTTTAAGATGATGAGTAACTGGAGTAATCCTAAAGAAATCAGAAAAACAAAAGGAAGGGTAAAAGTTGGCAGATTGAGAGTGAGCATAATGGTTTGAATATTAGACAAGGAGTTCAGAAGACCAGTGTTCAAACCCTCATTTAACCATGGCAACTATTGTGTGACTGTGGGCAAGTCACTCTTTCTCGGCCTCAGAGAAAGGCAATGGAAAGCCCCCTTTGAATAAACTGTGCCAAGAAAACTCTGATAGAATCACCTTAGAATCAGCATAAATCAGAAATGACTTAAAGGCACATAACATTAACGACAATGAAAAATAGTCCCTCATAAACCACACATATACATGACTAAACCCAAAAGTAAAGTTTTATGTACATGAAGACAGATCACAGAGTAGGGTGGAGATTGACTGCATTTCCTCCTTGAAAAACTGTAATAAAATCAGGGTTTAAATGCAAAATGGATAAAGAAATTTAGTGTAGTTTTTAAACATATGAAAATTACTCTGCTCATATGGAAAAGAACTAATGTAAACAGCTTGTCATAAAGGCCAGCTCCCACACAACTGCATTTCATTCTAATTATATGTATAGTTGCACGTGTGAATCTAGATAAAGCACTTTCAAGGTGATTGCATGTGTCTAAACAGAGACTAAGAACAAGAACACACAATTAAGGCTGAAGGATGGGGTATAAATACTCTAATAAATAAAAATAAATAAAAGAACGCACAATTAAAATTTGTTTGCAGCACATGGATGGCAGACAAATTGTACTAGCAGTCAGTGCTGGCCATGGTGCTGAAAGGAAGGACTGCTTTATACATCCTTAAATAAGAGTGTTGTTGAACATCCTCTGTCCATTTCACTAATGTTTCTAGGGATGATTCTGGAATGGTTTTTCTTATGTTAATATTGTTTTATGTTCATCTTTGTACTATTTATATCTATGTTTTCTTTCTCACAGTAAACTCAAGATAAAATTGTTTTAACCTTTTAACCTGTTCTAAAATCATTAAATAGTTTTAGTCTGGTTAAATTATTCCTATTGTTTTACATTCTGATGTACTTTAAACTACTTAAAATGATTTTGATTGCATGCCACTCTGAGATATTGTGATAAGGTGTGAGATATAAATAAACAATTGAATAAACAATTGAATAATATAAAGCAGCATACATTGTTTTCCTTCCTACCTTACCCTTCCAACAAGCCTGTGAGGTTACTGAGGCTGAAAGAGTGTGTCAAGGTCACCTACGCTGCATACACGGCCAAAATAATCTGGTTTGACACCACTTTGACTACCATGGCTCAATGTTATGGAATTCTGGGAACTGTAATTCTGATCTGGCACCAACTATACTTCCCAGAATTCCATAGGACTGAGCCATGGCAGTTATAGTAGAATCATAGAATCATAGAGTTGGAAGAGACCACAAGGGCCATCAAGTCCAACTCCCTGCCATGCAGGAACTCCCAATCAAAGCATTTCCGACAGATGGCCATCCAGCCTCTGCTTAAAGACCTCTAAGGAAGGAGACTCCACCACACTCCGAGGGAGCGTGTTCCACTGTCGAACAGCCCTTACTGTCAAGAAGTTTCTCCTAACGTTGAGGTGGAATCTCTTTTCCTGCAATTTATATCCATTGTTCCACGTCCTAGTCTCTGGAGCAGAAGAAAACAAGCTTGCTCCCTCCTCAATATGACATCCCTTCAAGTATTTAAACAAGGCTATCATATCACCTCTTAACCTTCTCTTCTCTAGGCTAAACATTCCCAACTCCCTAAGGCATTCCTCATATGGCATAGTTTCCAGACCCTTCACCATTTTAGTCACCCTCCTTTAGACACGTTCTAGTTTCTCCACATCCTTTTTGAATTGTGGTGCCCAAAACTGGACACAGTATTCCAGGTGGGGCCTGACCAAAGCAGAATAGAGTGGCACTATTACTTCCCTTGAGCTAGACACTATACTTCTATTGATGCAACCTAAAATTGCATTGGCCTTTTGAGCTGCTGCATTGCACTCATGTTCAACTTGTGGTCTACTTGGACTCCTAGATCCCTTTCACATGTGGTCTCATTCAGCCAGGTATCCCCCATTTCATTTTTCCTCCCTAAGTACAGTACCTTACATTTCTCCATGTTGAATTTCATTTTGTTAGGTTTGGCCCAGCTTTCTAGTCTATTCAGGTCATTTTGAATTTTGATCCTGTCCTTTGGGGTATTAGCTACTCCTCCTAATTTGGTGTCATCTGCAAATTTGATAACTAGGCCCTCAATAATTTCATCCAAGCCATTAATAAAGATATTGAATAGCACTGGGCCCAGGACAGAACCCTGTGGAACCCCACTGGTCACTTCTCTCCAGGTTGAAAAGGAGCCATTGTTGAGCACCCTTTGGGTGCGGCCAGTCAACCAGTTACAAATCCATGAAACGGTTACCTTGTCTAGCCCACATTTTACAAGCTTGTTTGCAAGAATGTCATGGGGAACCTTGTCAAAGGCCTTACTGAAGTCAAGATATACTATATCCACAGTATTCCCTTCATCTAGCAAGCTGGTGATTTTATCAAACCATATTATTTTGGCCATGCAGATGCAGCCCTAGTAGGATTTATGGGTCTAGAATTTTTATCTCCCAAGTCTTAGTGCAGCTCTTAAACCCCTAGACTGCATTATCTCTTTGTTGCTGTTGTTGTTGCTGTTGCTGTTGTTGTTGTTGTGTGTCTTCAAGTCAGTCCCAACTTATAGTGATCCTAAGGCAAACCTAGCATGGGGGTTTCTTGGCAGGATTTGTTCATGGAGGGTTGCCTTTGCTTTCCTCTGATACTGAGGGAGTTTGACTTGCCCAAGGGCACCCAGAGTGTTGCCTGGCTGAGTGGGAATTGGAGCCCTGGTCTCCAGAACCAAAGTTCAATGCCCAAACCACTACACCATGCTGGCTATCTTATAAACCTTTTTACGTTGTTTGTTTTCAGATTGATGATTGAGACATATTTTTATATATTTCAAAATGTATATACTATATGATGTTTTATTCTGTAAATTGTCTTGAATTCCTTTTTAAAGAGATATAAGCTTATAAAAATAAAGATGAGACAAGAGTTCATATCATTTTGGGACTGTGTTAAATTAACATCCAGTTCAAAGAAACATGCAGCAGCTGTTTTGTTTCTTCTTTTTTAAAGACTCTTTTTACTATTATGACTTGACTTCTGATACTATGAGTAAATTCTTGTTCTGAAAACATTATCTTTAAATGCTTTATCTCACTGTGGCCCCTGTATAGTACTGCCTTGTTTTAGATAAGTGACAGGCTGGAATAATGTAGAGCAAATGAGAATAACAATTTTCCTGGTGCATATAAAGCACTGAGAATGAAGAGGGGGAAACCAGAGGGAAGGCAAGAATTTGTAACATCTATAATGGAACAAGGACTGAGGATGTCCCATTGCACCCTAGACTGAAGGAATCCATGTTTACATCCTCCTAATCTTATTAGAACATATCACTACAGAAGATTGAGGGACTGTTTCCTGTACTTAGACAATAGACAAAGACTGATTATTCCCATTAGGCAGTGAAGGAGATGAAAATGCAATGGACTTGACTACAGCACAGAATGCAAATGGCAGGGAAAGGATTTTATTTGGAAAATTCTGTTTAATGGTGAAATGACATTTTAAAGAAATAGAACATATGAGACTGAGACTCCTTAGGCACAAAACCTGTGCCTAAGATCTAAAAACAAAGCACATTCTATGTATTATGTAAGAATTACGGAAAGATTTTTGTCTTTTATGGTATCCTATTTGTGGAACATCTTTCCCACAGAGATGTATCTGGTGCTGATCATGCAATGAAATCACCATGGTGTGAAAAAGTTTTGTTGGCCGCATGATTTTGAGTGGGTTAATCTGCCCAATTATATTTTGCTCCCTTCAACTGTGGTTTATAATAGTGCTTTACTGCCTTTGTTACATTTTACATCAATGACCATTTTACTGCATTTATTCTACTTATTTTTCTTGGCCTTGATATTTTTTGGAAAGGTAGTTTATGAAAATCCAAATAAATAAAGATAATATGAAAAATTAAATTTGGCTTCTGTCACATTATATTTTTATTTATTTATTTATTTATTTGTGTATTTATACCCCGCCCTGCCCTGGACTTAAACAATGATGAAAATGTGAAAATATAACCTGTCTCCAGAACATCATGGAACTATTAGGAATAGCTCAGCAGAATTTTGGATACCAGTTTGGTAACATACAGAGTAGTAAAATTGAAAATACGTTCCCAGATCTCACACACAGAACACTGACCCTCACTGATAATTTTAGATCTCATTAACTGTTGCTGATCTCAATCATATTTCAGTTAGAACTAACCAACTGGAAAGGACCACTGCCCAGTGGTAATGCATGTGCTTTTCACAATGAAGGTCCCAGGTTTCATGCCACACATCTCCAGACAGGGCTGAGGAAGAAGCCCTGAGATGATGGACATTATATAGTACAATACATCCAGAGAGTGCCAAATTGGCACAGGCAACTAGATGGTCTGATTTCATGTCCCTAAGTTCATTATGCTAACGTTTAGTTTGACATTATCACAATGATCAGTGCCTTTGCCCTAAATGGCTGATTATCATATATTCAGGAGTTGATCCAAGTCTGATGAATTATGCATATCTGATCAAATGTATGAGCCTGTATGGTTCCCTAGGGTCAACTGTATTTAAATTAACACAAGACAATCTTTTGCACAAAGGTAGTGAATTCAAAATTTTGCCCTCAGTCTAACTCTTGTCTAATACTAACACTTATCTGTTCCTCTTTAAAGAACAATGAGCCTATGGAATCAGTAGGTAAGAGCCACCCATAGGCAGCTAGAAGCAGGCAAAAGTGGGCAAACCAGGCAAGGTTGGAATGAGATCCAGAATCCCCTCTGCTCCTTTTTGAAAGATTTTGGGGTATATTCTTGTTCTATATAAGTCAGCCAACTGGCTCAGAAAACGTACATGATTCCATCAAATGTTGCCATACATGGCACAAAACTGGACTGTGCCCTAGTGAGAGGGAGGTTTTTTATCCCCCAAATGCAACCCCATGACATGTAATTTGTCTGAACACTCTTCCAGTTCTATATTTGGTATGCACTTTTCTAAAGTTAGGTACATATAAAAGTCTGATTAATGAATTCACAAGGTGATTGTATAAATTAGGGACATTGTAAAAGTGAACACCAATTCTATTATGTGCATAACAAAAAGGGACCTATATTTAGAAGTTTATGGGACGCAATAGCACTATAATTTCTCACACAGTTAGCATGTTATAGCTCTCGTGCTTCAAAACGAACAGCAGATTTTTCATCCTGTATGGTCCATCTCTTCCCATGTTATAGCAACAGGATTATCTCATGGATTTCTTAGTGATTGCATCTGTCACTAACTTGAGCCATACAATAGCTTTAGCATATCTAAAGCCACACTTGTTATCATTTTAGTGAAGAAGCTATTCAATAGTTAGGCCAATTGCTGCCTTTGGTTGCAGTAACTATATTCACAGTGAAGAGACAGGAAATCATATTACCACTCTGCTCTTCACTGATTTGGGAACAGTAGAATACTGCATACAGTTCTGGATCTACACTGAAAAGGACCTGAGCTGAAAGATTCAAAGGAGAACCTTTGATAAAATAATAAAATAAAACAATCCTTTGGGGGACTGGATGCTATTTTAGGCCTCTGAAATAAGTCAAATAAATAAGTTGCATCTCTAGTGTTTTTATTTATTTATTTGAAAGATTTATATCCCACACATCAAAAACTTTCCTAGAAGAGACCACACAAAGTGGAATCATGTGATTTGTAGTTTTACAAAATCTTTAACCTTCCTCTCTTTCTACTACCCACATATCAGATGGATAAATTAAATCTGGGAGGCCATGGCCCTGAGCGTGCAGGACCTGAGCAGAGCCGGTCTGGACAGGGGGCCCTGAAGTGTCTCATCTGCAGGGAACCCTTGTAGCATTAAGAACATGTACCACTTTTTGTCTTTTCCTTCTGCCTCCACCCCACCCCCTTTCCTTTTTGTCATGGCTTTATTTTGTAGAGCTGCTGGAAGGGGCTGTGTTCCCCCTTTTTATTGATTTATTTGCAGGACTTGAGCAGAACAGTGGAGAATAGCAAATCTTGGTGATAGCTCATCCACAGAGCCATAGTTAGTTGGGATCAACTTCAGGGCAGCTAACAACAAAAGCCACTCTGATAGCCTTTACATCTGTAGAGTGAAATGAAATGTTGTTGTTGCTGCTGCTGTTATGAAAAAGATCCTGAATCACCTTTAAGACTAACTGAGAGAAAGAAGTTGGTAGCATAAGCTTCGTAGACTCAAGTCTACTTCATCACATGCAGATTTGTGCTACCAACCTCTGTCTCTCAGCCTCAAGATCCCTTTGCATACAGATCAAGACTAACATGACGACATCTTTGAATTCCATGGTTATTATTATCATTATCATTTATTTATATAGCTTTATCAGTGCACATGCCACTTTACAAGTAAAAAACCAACCAAAAACCTTAGTTCCCTGGCCTCAGGCTTATGATTTAAATAAATCGCATAAAAACATGAGACCATGAACACTTACTTCAATCTGATTTTTACTACTTATACACTCATGTATAAGTCTAGAAATTTTAGTCAAAATATTGACCTAAAAAACCTGAGTTGACTTATCCACAGGTCAATGTAAGTACGTACTTTAACTCCTATATATAAAAGAGAAGCTATTCCCTGGTGAAAGGCAAAAGTGTAATCTGTCCTGGAAGCACTGACCTCCCTCTGCTTGCTCATCCATCCAGCCTTTACTGTGAGCACATTTATGCCTGCTGGAATTTTGTAAATTTTTTGGCATTGTTTCCCTTTGTTTCATCCTTTGGATTCTTTGTTACACACCTCTAAGTTTTATCCTCCAACTATACATAGGTCATATCAAAATCCATAAATTTGGCCCCAAAGCCTGCCCTCAACTTATACATGAAATATATATGGTAATTCTTCTGATTTTTTTTAAAAAAACCTAACATTTCTTTGAAATAAGGTTAGAACAGATGCAAAATGTATTTTAATATGCATTTGTTTGGGCAAAAAAAACATTGAACAAACCTTTGCATGAGTCATCCTCAATAGGCTGTTTGAAAGCTGTTATGTCACTGAAAGTGCAAAGAAACAAAACAACTTTGTCCTGTTCATTTCGGATTGGAGCAATTTTCACAAAGAACCAAACAGGAGTCCCTGGAGGAAAAAAAGAAACATGGACATGCTCATCAATGACATAAAAACTGTATTACATGCCAGCCAAACAAGAAAGCCCCAAGAAGTACCATTGCTTTTTTAGACACCCAGAGGGAATAATGTTAAACTAACTCTAGAAGAGCAGAAGAAATTTAGGAAGGTAAATCAACAGTCTTCTTAATAAAGTTTCCAAAATTATGGGGCAAGTTTCATTGCATAATCTTTGTTTTCTGTTTGATATGGTATACATAAACTTTTTCTGTTTGATATGGTATACAAAAACTTTTTCTGTTTGATATGGTATACATAAACTACCCAAATTTTCAAAGACTAGCAGGTGCAAGCAGGTTCTACTTGCAATAGAAGCAGGTAGTATGTTTCTGAAGGGTTCATATCAGTTCAGCCTGCAAATAGGGGAATGCATGTTTAAACACATCTCCACAGAAGACAACATTGAACAACTTCCCTACATAAAGAAAAACTAGTACAGTATTTCACACAGCAATGTTCTCAGTCAGCCTTTATTTATTTATCTGATTTGTATAATACCTTTTCCTGTAATGAAAGGACAGCTCGGATGGAGCCAAGCTGGCCTCCGTTGGAAAGGAGTTCCACAGCCTAGGACTAGCCAATGAGAAACTCCTCTCCCTATAGCAAGGAGGGAGATGTGAGGCCCATGAAAAATCTTTTGGGAGAGCCACATATCACCCAAACCTCCCAAGAGGAATATGGGCAATTTTGCCATCTTTTTCTTCCCCATCCCCAGGAGATGTCTCTTTTTAACAAGGTAGGAATTGAACTAGTTTAAATAAATAAATAAAGACTTATCCTGGGCATGAAATAGCCCAGGGTAGCAAAATTGCTCCCTACAACCCTACAGAACATGGGGATACTTTGGGCCAAAACATTCCAAACGGGGAGGGGGGGACAGGCACACCTCCACAAACTCCCACAGAATTCCAAGGCAGTCTCTCAGCCTCTGGCAGCTGCCTGCCCCTATTCTCTAGCCTTTCACAGAATCATAAAGTGGGAGGAGACCACAAGGGCCATCAAGTCCAACCCCCTGCTCTGCAGGGACCCCCAAACAAAGTATCCCTGACAGATGGCCATCCAGCCTCTGTTTAAAGACCTCCAAGGAAGGAGACTCCATCACACTCCAAGGGAGTGCGTCCAATTGTCAAACAGCTCATACTGCCTCCTAACATTGAGGTGGAATCTCTTTTCCTGTAGCTTGCATCCATTGTTTCAGAAAACAGGCTTGCTCCTTCCTCAATATGACATCCCTTCAAATGCTTAAACAGGGCTATCATATCACCCCTTAACCTTCTCTTCTCCATGCTAAACATACCCAGCTCCCTACATCTTTCCTCATAAAGCATGGTTTTCAGACCCTTCACCATTTCAGTCACACTCCTCTGGACACACTCCAATTTGTCTACATCCCTTTTGAATTGTGGTGCCCAGAATTGGACACAGTATTCTAGGTGAATACTGACTAAATGCAGAATAGAGTGGAACTATTATTTCCCTTAATCTAGACACTTTATTTCTATTGATGCAGCTTAAAATCACATTGGCCTTTTTAGCTGCTGCATCACACTGTTGACCTATGTTCAACGTGTGGTTTACTAGGACTCCTAGGTCCCTTTCCCATGTAGTCTCATTCAGCCAGGTGTCCCCCGTCATATATCAGTGCATTTCATTTTTCCACCCTAAGTGCAGTACCTTATATTTCTCTGTGTTGATATTCTATTTTTTTGTAGCTTTGGCCCAGCTTTCTAATCTATTTAGGTCATCCTGAAATTTGATCCTGTCCTCTGGGGTATTGGCTACTCCTCCTAATTTGGTGTCATCTGCAAATTTGATAAGCATGCCTTCTATTCCTTCGTCCAAGTCATTGATAAAGATGTTGAATAGCACTGAGCCCAGGACAGAAGCCTGTGGCATTTCACTGGTCACTTCTTTCCAGGATGAAGAGGAGCCATTGCTGAGCACTCTTTGGGCTTGGCCGGTCAACCAATTACAAATCCATGTAACAGTTGCCTTGCCTAGCCCACATTTTACAAGCTTGTTTGCAAGAATGTCACAGGGAACTTTGTCAAAGGCCTTGCTGAAATCAAGACATGCTATATTTACAACATTCCCTTTATCTACCAAGCTGATCTACCAAGCAATACATTTCCTTTGCCAAACTCCTACTGGAGCACCACACTGGTGTAACTACACTGTCATAGGCAGCTGACGGCTGAAAGCAAGAGGCTACAGATGTAGCAGCTGTAAAAGAAATCAGGAAAAAGTGCAATGACTAACACAGTGAATCAGCAGGTTTCAGACACCCGCCCCCAAGCAACTTTTCCAGGATCGGGGCAAGAAGGAAACAAACATTAGGAAAAACCATCAAGGCAAATGATGCTTCTCGCTTATCACTTCTACTGTCTTCAAAACTCCCTTCAGCCAGAGTAATAAACTGCTAAAGTTCTGATTGTAAAATACTACTGCTGAAATAACAACTGTTGGGAGTTCTTTGGCCCCAGTGGATACTGTATTCATGTAACCAAGGCTGTTTAGATGTGCTGTTCTAAACAAAAGGAACTGAGAAAATCTAAATTCACTTGCAAGAAAATCAGATTCTGAACGGCTTGTATAAATTATGTCATTTATTTTACACAACTTACTCTGGTTTTGCTCATTATGGGGAGTAGAGGTGCCAGTGAATTATGTCATGCTCATATATAAGCTTTGGGGAGGAAAAGCATGTAATGTTTGCCTCACAGACAAGGCAGGCTTTATAAATCCACCCACTTCCCATCTTCTCTGGTTTGGACTGAGATCCATAAGCCATCCTAGCTTTCTCACAAACCTGGTGTATGTTGGAATTTTGCTAACTCATTGTTATCATGATCCTCATCATCAACAACAACAACCTTATTTATGCAGAGCTTTGCATACTCACAGCACCTTGGACTTTTATTTCCTACAGAATTTACTTCTCACCATTCACTTTTAAAAGAATCTAAGCCATTTCTCAACCCAACAAAGAAAAACAATACTAAAACATTTTTAAAATAGAAAGCAATACAAACAGTCCTCCATAAACACAGATTTTTTTATTCACAGCTTCAAGCATCCACATCCTGGAAATGTTTTTTTAAATATAAATTCAAAAAAGTAAACCTTGATTTTATATAAGAGGCACCATTTTACTGTGCTACTGTATGCAATGGGACTTGAGCATCCACAGATTTTAGTATCCACAGAGATCCTGGAACCGAATCCCTATGCATACCAAGGGCCCACTGTACTAGTACAAAGTGACACAATATCCAAGTAGATCAGGTTGAAATAATAACAATCAGCAAACAGCTCTCTCAGAGGTTAGAAGCTGAGAAATAAAAACGCCCCCCCCCATCCAAAAGGCAGATCATGGCGGGGGCATTACATAATTGGGGCTGAAAAACTGAGATCCTGCTCCCTTATTTTTACCTCTGTCAATCAGAGAGCAGGGAATCCAGAGAATTGCTGCAATCCTGATTTCAGCTATTGAGAATTCTATGTTAGAGCACCTTTTGGATTTGTTTGTTTGTTTGTATCTATACTGTTCTCACATACTGGAATGCCAAGGTAGGAAGCAAAGAGAGCTGGGAGATTTGGCTTTGGTTCAAGAAATGAAGCAGGAGAGAAATTGATAGAGTTCTGTCAGGCCAACAATCTATTAATCGCAAATACTTTCTTCATACAACTGGAGAGGAGACTGTACACATGTACATCACTAGATGATCAACACAAAAATCTAACAGATTACATGATAGGGAACAGAAGGTGGATAAGTTCCATTCTTGCAAAAAAAATAGTCCAGGTGCAGACTAAAGCACAGACCATGAATTACTAATATCCAAAATAAGAATAAAGCCAAGTGTGGAAAACAGATTTGTCCTACTGAGTATAGTTGACTGGGAGCCAGAAGAAATATGGACAGAAGTAAGAGACATAGTTAAAGATGAAGGAAGAAAAATGATACCAGCAGCCAAAAATCCGGAAGATCTAGGAAGATCTAGAGCAAAGGGTGAGGGGTTTTTTTATCCACTGTAAGGGTGGTAGGCATTGTAAGGATGGTAGGTGGGTTTGGTGCAGACCTGGCCATATGTCATCTGGATGGTTCACACTAGAACTGAAGACTGGGTCCTGTGTCATCTAGACTGATTACCATGAGGGCAGGGGAGGACATACAGACACGGCCCAGACTCCAGTCCAGCACCAGCACAGCCTGCCCTGTTTCAGATGGACTTGAGAGACAGAACTCAGAAGATTATCAGACCAGTGCTTAAGAACTGGTAAATCGCCTCTAAAACATTGAGGAAGTACTCACATATGTGAAAGCCTGGCACACTTCCTCAACATCAAGGAATCACTGGCTCCCCTCCAGCATCACTGAATTGTTCAAGGAGAGGCAATTTCCTCTGAATGGAAACTTTGCATTCAGAGGAAATTGCCTGTCCCCAAATGATTCAGTGATCCTGGAGGCCAACAATTTCCTGACATTGAGGAAGTGTGCCAGGCTTTCACACACACATGCTTCCTAAACATTTTAGAAGCGACTTACCAATGTTTGCCCCGCGGTGAGCGCTGGTGTGATAATCTTTTAAGTGTCAACCATACTGTGGATGTGATCTGAATCCCTGGTTGATATCCCTCAGCAGTTATGTAGATACAGCATAACTGCCATGGGGCTGAGCAGAGATCTCCCAGCTCCCAAGAAGTCTCTGGTAGTGACCTTATAAGCAGAAGCAAAACCATTGCAGCACAATGCCTCCTGTTCCCAACCCATTATGCCACTCTGGGTATTAGCATGAATAGTACTAAAAGCCACCAAGATATGAAGAGCCAAAGGGTCTTTCAGATGCATTATCTCTGGGTCAAATTAGGCATGACATGTTAATGGTAGAACTGCACTTAATGTGTGTGCGCATGTGCATGAGAGGGGGAGAGGGGAGAGAGAGAGAGAGAGAGAAACCCAATTATTTTCATGTTTTCTTAGGCAAGGAATACTCAGAGATGGTATTCCTACTTATTTGCCCTGAAATAAAGCCCACATTACTTGGTATTTGTTGATGGTCCCCATCTAAGTACTAACCAGAGCTGATCCTGCTTAGCTTTCAAGATCAGATGGGATCTGGTGCCTTTAGAGTATTTAGACTCTATGCACTTAATATATCTATATTCAAATTAGACACAATTTTAACATGTTTGAAATTTAACTATCTGGTGCCTGTTGAGCATCAGTTTCACAATTCATGTGGTGGAGAGGTGGTCTTAGCTTTTTCCCCAGACAGTGAAATCCTGATAAAAATTTGATCTGTCTGCTGAAAATTTAGGAGGGAAATCAGCACTGGTGCCCCTGGAAACCTACTTCTCAGTGTCAGCCAGGAGTTGGTCAATTTATATGTGAACTGTGCATGAAAGAAGGATATCTTAGAAATAATTTGTCATGGACTACAATCTTGATCAATTTCCTCCTCCTTGCAGTGTTATATTCATTTTTAAAACAAATGCAAAATTAATGGAACATCCAGCACTTCAAAATGTCGAGTTCAAACCAGGTCCTCTGGACTCAGAGATCATGCTCCAAACAGAATCTTGTCTCAGAGGTAACAGGACAGCACTCTGTTCTGAGGATGTTAAGCATGATAGGGCTTTCTCCCATAGGACTGCAAGATTGTTGTTTCAGCTAATGTTGTTACACCAACCTTCGGATATTTTGGACTACAGATGCCATCAGCCACAGCCTGAATGGCCTGTGTGCAGGGATGATAGGTGCTCCAATTTAACAACATCTAGAAAGTATCAGGTTCGGTAAAGCTAAATTGTGCACTTTGATGTTTTGAAATAAAAAAGGCTAGACATGTTATCACCTTACCCTGGATATGGCAAAACACAGAGCTGAATTTGGGCTACATAATAGTTACGACTGACCTTTGAAACTCTCTCAATCAATACTGCACTATTCATTTTTAATGGTGTTGTTGTCTGTCTGGCAGGAGCCCACATATTCTGTCCTGGATTAATTAACAAGCAAAATGAGTTTGGGGGTTTAGGATGGGTTAGGCAGGCCATGCTGTTGATACAAAGATTATATATACTTTAGCCAAGTGATGTTTCCCGCAGTTGACTTTGTTGACAAGCAGAGGACATAGAGAGAGGAAAACATAATTGGCTATGCAGCTTCTTGAGATGAGCCCTTGGTATAAAGCACTTATATTGACAGTCTAGGAATATTAATTCCATTGTCTTAAAAACTGCTACCTGCTACAGAATCCATCTGTGATCTAGGTGGCAAACTGGTTAAAAGGTTTACATATTAAGATAATGACATTATGTTTTCATCCCCATGGAACTAAGGCTTTTTACTGAAAAAGAAGTCTGAGAAGCAATTTAAGAACAGAAGTCTTCAGGCCAAGAGCTATTTTGATAAGATGATTGGGCTATCTGGTTCTTTGCTATGATTTTTAAAGTAGCCAAATGAACTGTGGGAAACTGTGGGAACAGTGGGGAAATTCAAGATTTTCATGACAGGTTTACATGGAGGAAGGGATGGTTAAAATAAATTCTTGGAGGGTACTGCACAATCAACTTAAACCAGCTGTGTGCAATCTGTAGGCCTCCACATGCTGTTGGACTGCATCCTCCCCCTTCACCATAGACTGTTCTGGCCAGAACATATGGTAGCTGCAATCCCACAACATCTGAAAGGTCACAAATTTCCCTTCACTGATGTAAACTAACATAAACTCAGACAATTGCCTGTTGAGTTCAGAACATCTCCTCCACAGGTGAACAGAATAACTGTTCCCTGTTTCCTGCCTAAGACATCAAAAATGGATCTGAGATATTAACACAAAAATTCAATGCAAAGTATTATTATTGCTAGTATTTATTATCAATAAAAATATACATTGATAAGGCAATTCCAAATCTTGGAATGTTACTTTTCAAATGAATTTATTGTTGCTGTTGTTGTTGTTGTTGTTGTTGTTACTTCTATTAAGTAGTGCTTAATGGTACTTAATGGACAAGATAACTATTAGTATGAGAATATCATGAGAATATCATTAGTATTCTCAGTCTAACAACATCTGGAAAGATATACATTCACTATCCCTGCCATAGGGTGCCACAACAAGCTAGAAGAGACAAAACAAGACTCATTAGTCTAAGCAGATTCTTATAAAAATAGAAAGCATGGTGTGAAATTCCCGGTGGCATGAACCTTCCTATGCATGAGAAAAGGAGTCAAAAGAGCCTGTACAATTCTGTTGGTGGTTTTGCTCTTTACTAGAGACTGGCATTGACCACTTTGTGCTGCAGGAGTGCTCCAAGCAGAATCCTGTCTCAGAGGTAGCAGCACCTCAGGCTGTACTATAATAGACAGAAAGGGAACAAGCAGAAGATAAATAAAATATGGCCTTTCCAAAAAGGCAATGATGCAGTACAGAAGTATCACTCAGTTCTTGTAAGAGCATGCTGAGTCTTTGAAAACTGACAAGCAAACTAACAGCCACCTATTAGGCTACCAGGCTGCCAGATACAAGACTTGTAGTCAATGCCAAAATGAATGTGAAATGAATTTGATTCCCTCTCCTGGCCAAAACATATCATAACTATGTGGCAATCCTTTTAAGGAAGCCAAGTCTTAATTAGGCTGGAAAACTTGGGTAGATCAATTATTTGTTGCTCTCTAGAAGCTTCTACAAATTTCTAAGTTTGTAATTTGTGTTCCAGAGAATTCTAATAGTCCATGAATGCATCTTCTCCTTAAACAGGGGTTCCCAACCTGGAATGCCCACAAGTCTGGGGGATATAAAATGGAATTTCAAAGGATGCAACGAAGACTAGCTTGTGTCCTTGAGAGTCCAGTTATCCCTCAGTTTTTCTGAAAAAACTAGAATCTAACTGCTCAATTTAGATTCACATGTTATGGACTGAGTTAAAAGCTTTTTTTTTTTTTAGTTTGTCCTAAAATATGCCCTTTGAGAAGACTGTCAGCAGTATTCTAAAGTTACTGTAAGCAAAACAGCATACTGTTACATACTGCATGCTTGCTCTCACTTGGCTTCTCCTTGTCCAAGCTGTCTTCATTTTTGATTTGCTTAGTGTGGTGAATGAGTCAGGAACTCTGACTTCTTTCCCTTCCCCTCAAGTGAATAACATACCCAAAGGTAGTTCCTTGAATGGGGGAAATGGGGAATCTGACTGTTCTAGATTGTTTTGCAATCCTTTGCAAACAACTCCTAGATTCGTCTTTTTCATTAGAAACCCATAACAAAGGAAGTTATTATAAAATTTATATTAATTGGAGTATCTGTATTTGTATTGTAATATATTTGTCTGTTTAGTCTGCATAATGTCAAATTGTGTTGTTTGAATTTGATTGTTAATTGTTGGAATGTAATACTTGATAAACTGTTATTAAAAAAGAAAAGAAAAGAAACCCAAGACAAGAAGCATCTATTAACAGCTATGACTAATATACCAACAGTGCCATTTTTGGACAGGAGTAGCCTGGCTGTAGCAGCCCAGCTTTAGGTGTACCTTATGTGAGACTACACTTGTGTTTGATCCAGAAGCTTCAGCTGGTGGAGAGTTCATCTGTACTGAAGCAAATGCACCACCTCCCCATTAACTACCAAGTCACATTCAAGCTTTATTCCTGGTATATGAAGATGTGAACACCTTGGGATAAGGAAACTTAATAGTTTGTTTTCCCTGACACAAAGCTGATAAGACCACTGGAGTAGGCTTTACTAACTTTACTGGATCATGCATATTGCTCTGCAACAGCAACCTGACAGCTGGTTTTCTCTGTGGTGGTACCCATTTTTCAAATGGCTACCCAAACTCATGATTTGTCAACTACAGTGTGCTTTAGGCACCTCTTCACCCAAGCCTTTCCTGACTGATTGTACTGCTCAATTTATGTACTGTCATGAATTTTAGTTCCTAATTTTCATTGTTTTTAATTGAGATTTGTATATTACCATTATGTCTTGTATTTTAACTTCTGTTTGAGATGCTGATGTACTGCATCTCCCAGCAGCCCTAGGCAATATAGGCAATGGTAAGACATAATGAGAGCTGTAACCCAGCAACATCTAAATGACCTCATTTTGCCCATCCCTCCTGTATTCTGCTTCAAGATATTGCTTCAGCTATAGTATGTGATCTCGAAATTGATTTTTAAAAAATCTGAAGAATGGATTAATTGATTTGGAGAAAAGAATCAGAAGATTGAGAAAGAGTTTGACAGCTCCTGCTTCCCATATATAAACTCTTCTCTCCCTATCAACTTGTGTGCTTTTTTTAAAGGTTACATACAAATACATGCAATATATGGTTAAACCAAGATGAGGCCTACTGAACTACCCTCTACTAAGCACTTCCTAAACTAGCAACCCACCTGACTGAACTTCTGGTATACATTGCCACCTATGAGTTCCCCACTCCATGAGAGGTGAGTTCATGTAGTTGTGGAGATTCAGCCTACAATGCCGCCAGAAAACTATAATGTGTCATCTAATCTAAGGCATTAACGAAAATTTAAAATTGCAAGCAGCTATGTTGTAAAATAAGCTGTTCTTGTAAAATAATCCCATGTTGCAGTAAGGATGGTAAATCTCATTTTCCTCAATTGTCAAGAACAATGAAGCAATTTTTTATTCCATAGCTTTGGGACACTCTGGAATTTTTTCCCTGCAATGATGTGCAACTGTACAGTTTTTCTGCAAAAGCTATGCTGCTTTCCAGAAAACTGTAGAGTCTTCCAAAAGCTACACAGCTCCTCCTGGGAACGGTGCAGCTTTCCCTGAAAACTGTAAAGCTTTTGGTATTGAAAAGACTTATTTCAGACAACCACATGTGTGTTTTGTGCAAGTTTTTTTATATATATCGTAAACAGCACAACAACAATGTTGCACTAGAAAAATGTGGTGCAAAATCCAGCAATGTTACACAACAAAAAACACATGTGGCTGCAACTTCAGTCAGCCCAAATTTCTTTTCTGCTGCAAAGCATTTGGGTTTCACAATTTTCAAACTGGCAAATGCTACAGCCAAGATACTGAACACTTCACCACACTGTTTGTATAGATAGTGTGCAATTTATTTTGCATTTTCTGCACTTTCCCCAAAGATACAGCAAAAAAAAATGTAAGAGAGTGAAGCCCCCCCCCCCTTGGGAAGCTGTGCATAGTAAAAAATACTTCAAGGGCAGTTTTTTGACAGCAAAGCTGCAGTTTCTCAAACTCTGGTGCAGTTCTCAAAAACTGCTGTTTATGATATTCCAGTACTTTTGTCATGCCATTTTTCTTCCCACCTAAGTTTCTTGAGGGGTTGGGAAACTCCAAATTCAACCGCAGTCAGAAAAAATAAATTTCTTTTCCATCTGAATGGGAAAGACCTGGATGATCTAAATATCAGCATTGGTGACCATTCCACAGTGCTTAGAACATAGAAAGTATCCAGAGGATCCCCCTGCTGACAATGAGACCCTGTGCAATGTTTAGATAGATCAAGGGTATACAACTATGGTCTTCCAGATATTATAGCAATGACCATAGCAAGTACATTTCTATACTGTTTATCAATGAACTAGCACTCCCTAATCAGTTTACAATGTGTAAGCCAATTGTCCCCAACAAGCTGGGTACTCATTTTACCAACCTATGAAAGGATGAAAGGCTGAGTGGGCCTTGGAACAATCCTCTAGGACTGAATTTACAGCATTGTGGGTGCAGTACTAGCATTTAACCAATGTGCCATGAGAGCTCTTTAATATTCTTGGACTACAACTCAGATTATCCCTCAACTAGCTAGGACTGATGGGAGTTGTAAGCCAAAATCACTGGGAGCAATAGTGTAATTTGCCCCAAGCCAGGGTCATAGTTCAAATAGTTACTCTGCTTCAAGTCATCTTCTCTTGTAAGGGATTTCCAGATCATACTCTACTGTACTATACATTATATCCTTTATTTTCTTCTATATAACTCATATATCTTGTGTTTAAAAATGTACTGGTTGGACCCTGAAATACCTGAGAAGTCCCCAGTTTTGGTTACCTAGCTAGGTTTCCAAAAACAGATAGCCATGAAGTGCCCTTACCAGCTAAAATACATGGATGATGGTCTGAATTGAGATTGGTGAATCACATGTACAGGCCTCGTGCAGAGAAATAGGAAAGCATGGCCAAAGGGATTCCTACAAGACCTCTGATATTAAAATTCTGTAAGAAAGCAATTTCCTACAGTCACTGCTTCTGGTTATCATTGACTTTGTATCATTACTAGCAATCCTATTACTGTATGCCAAGTAAAGTTATAATTCCCATAATTCACTCCCTCTGGAAACCTATTAGAGAGGATAGAAGGAAAAGAAATACCCTCAGTGCCATTCCCACAGCAGTGGTGCTATCCTGTCATGCCTATCAAGTTAAGATACATCTCTTAGTTTGTTTGCTTACTTGCTTTGCTATTTCCAGACTGAAAATAGAATGAAACATTCAACTTACTGTTCTTCTTATACATCAAGATTTCAAAAGAGTTCATCTCGTAGTTCTCAAATGTTTGCCGGACTTTATCAACTGTGTCTTTGTCTGTCAGCTCTCCATACATAAAACTGCAAGAAAGTGGAATGATGTTCAGAAAAGGCTGTGGTGAGCTACAAACAAGACATATTAGTGTGATTCTGTTTGTCTGTTTGTCTATCTTATATCCCATTTTTCTCTCAATATAGGACCTCAGGCAGCTAAAAATTTATGTTACAACAAAATACAGTTAAAACAATAGATAGTACAAAAATGTAAGAACAATTAAACAAACATATTAAAAATTAATTTTAAACATTTTTAAAAAGCTGTTAAAAGGTGGTGGTGGTGATAAAAACACAAATATAAGTACAAGGCACCCTTACTGGAAGATCTTCTGCAACAGACAGTTAACACTCAAGGACCTTTGGTAAACAGAAGGGTCTTTTCTTGCCAGCAGAAAGAGAGTAGAGAGGAGGCCAATGTGGGGCTCAACAGACCCCCCCCCCTAAGGGTGGCTCTGTGCTGTCCCTTTCCTCATCAGATCGGGACCTGCGGCAACTGCACACCACAACCCCAATATGGCCTTTCCATTGCACAAAAAGAAGCCGTAAAAAGCAGCTACTTTTCAAGCCACAGAAAGGGTACCCTAGCCACTGCAGTGGCTTTCAGTACTTCTTTGGCACAGCACATTTAAGCACTGCACCAACAGAGTGTCATGATGCTCCCTGCCATGCGGTTGGGCATGCGGCATGACACTGGCGTGGGGGCGGTTAGCATGCACCACACTCCCATGCCACTTCCATGCTGGCATATAATGCCAGTCTGTACAGGCTCGTAGTGGGAGAGAAATTCCACAAGCTTGGGGCAGCCATTGAGAAGGCTTTCTCCTGTATCATCATTAGACATGTCTGTGAAGGAAAGCCCTACCTCAAGGATCTTAAATCTTGGGCAAGCTCACATGAGGAAATACAGTTTAACAGATAGCCTGGACCCAAGCTATACAGGGCTTTATAGATCATAGTTAGCACTTTTAATTGTGTCTAGAAACAAAGCCAATAACTGTACAATCTTATATAGTACAATCCTGTTAAGTTCAGTGGGCCTATTTCCAAGATATAGGAATGCTGCTTTAAACTGGTTTAGGATTTCTTAGAGTGCTTTTATATGAATTCACATGTCCAGATAATAAGGCATTTTGGTTGGCAAAGGTATATTCAATGGTGGTCCGCCAGCAAAAAAGACAGACACTTCCTTTTCCCTACCGTCCCCTCTTTACTGCACCTCAATTCACTCCATAGGATTGTAGGTATGGAGGGAGACAATCAAAGGACAATCCTGTTGTATGAGATGAAGGCTGCTTCTATAAAAAACATAGATTACATCTATAATACTGGATGTAATCCAGTAACTGTTCTCCTAAAGAAGGTACTCTTGACTGAAGCACATCAATCTCAAGGCTAGAAAATGTTCAGCATTTTCTGTTTGCTTGCATGCTTTGGTGTGTATGTGCCCATGCTTTTGCCTTAATTGCTCTTTTTCTTAGGAAAGATTTGCAGTGCTAAGACTGGAGACTAGGGAATTCTGCAAGAGAGAACTGCTAGCAGTTCATGAATATACAATCCTACCTGCTCCATCATTTGCAGTGGGGCAATAACAATTAAACAATATCAAATTAAAATATCTGTACTGTAGCAAAGAACCAAAAAAAATGAAATGAAAAGAAAAAAGAGATTCAAACCAATTATACAAAGCTTGGCAATGCTAGCTGAGAGACTGGGAGATGTAGTCCCAAAAAGTAAGCTTTATAAGCTCTGAAACTGAAGGTTTTATTTATGA
Organism: Urosaurus nigricauda; assembly: GCA_034509955.1. Taxonomy (NCBI): domain Eukaryota; kingdom Metazoa; phylum Chordata; class Lepidosauria; order Squamata; family Phrynosomatidae; genus Urosaurus; species Urosaurus nigricauda. Next base: position 347,827,814 of record JAOEGL010000001.1, on the reverse strand, counting down.
GTTTCTCAAGCTGCCAGCTTTCCCCATGTGTACATTCTGTAATATCAACGTATCACTGTGGAAGAGTATCAAAGGAAAGCAGTCAAGACATACTGTGCTGTATCAGGCAGAGTAAATTTACTTTATCATATCTCCATAAATGAGAAGGGCTATGTGTGACACATAGGCTGCATGCAGCTTCCACCCCAAGACTCCAGTGCTCCCTAGGTTTGTTTGTTTTTTCTTCAAAATAATAACATTGCAGTTTGCTACAGAAACTCAGATAGTGACCACATGAGCCAGAATATTGCAGGAGCAGCCCAGAGTATTCGGGCCCCAGAGCTGCCCCAACATCCTCCTGTTAACCTGGCATTCTTGAGCAATGGTGAGTGGCTGTGCAACCCACTGCTGCTAAGGGTCACTCTTTCTGAAGCTGGAAATAAGGTGTCCAGTGTCAAGCTTATGGCTGAGTGCACCATTTTGACCTCAGAGGGTGTGACTCACAGAAGCAGTAATGAGTGGCACAGCAGGGAGCATATTAAACTGTTGCCCAGCATTGCTCTTGTGGAACCAGAGCAAAAGGGGAGGGGGGTTTAAATGTATTCAGATTAGTCCGGACCGTCCAGGCAGTTTGCACTAGAACCAGGGACTGGGCCCAGCATCATTAAGACTACTCACCAGTTGGAAGGGGGAGAATGTGGTATTTATCCTGTGTGGACATTGCTCTGTGGCAGTCCACTAAGTGCAGTATAGTTCATTAGAATGAGAACCTAATGCATTACAGACAATGGAACAGTCGATACCATATTCAGATCAATTTAAGTACATTAAGTTCAGGTTCATTCATATTTAAATATAATTGTGCTAATAATTAATCAAGTATGGATGAGGGGTTTATTTGTTAATCATGATCGAGGTGGTTTATTTGTTAATACTGTAATGGAAATAAAATATTAAAATAAATAGAAATAAAAAGTAATTTATTTTTATCTATTTTGTGTAATTTTTTTCATTTTAAAAAATCCATTAAAACCTATCCCTTCTTGTCAGGCCATGTTCCTTGGGTGGGCAGCCCTCAGGTACTTGCTCAGTCCCAAAAGTGGCCCCTGGAGCTGGAACCTGTCCTCAGTGTTAAGGCTTCTGAGAGGAACAGAATTTACCATCAGCATCATTAAAGATCAGACCTAAACCCATACATGGTGTGATGAATGCACGCTGGGTTTAGGTCTGATATTTAAAGACACTGGTGGTGGTAAAGCCTGTCCCTCTCAGAAGCCTTAGCATTGAGGATAGGCTCCAGCTGCCATTGCAGCAAAGCCTTCCTGTTCCTTCTATTCTCTCAGACAAGAAGAAACTCATCAGCAAACTCCTCCTTCAGGGTCCTGCTAGGAGGTTCCCTTGTTGTTGTTAACTGCCATCAAGTCAACTTTGGCTCAAGGCGACCCTATGAATGAGAGGCCTCCAAGTCACCCTATCATCAGCGGCTCTGCTCATATCTTACACATTCAGGGCCATGGTTTCCTTGATTGAGTCTGGAATGGGGTGGTCCTCTTTTCCTAGTGACCTCTACCTTAACAAGCATTATTGTCTTTTCTAATAAGTCATGCCTTCTCACAAGACAGCCATGTACAACAATCACAGTTTAGTCATCTTAGCTTCTAGTGAGAGTTCAGTCTTGATTTGCAATAATACTCATTTATTTGTCTTTCTAGCAGTCCACAGAATGCATAGAACTGTTGGAAGATTTTTACATTCTCCTCCTCCTTAGATAGGGGCTTCCTATATGGAAACTCTCCTCTCTGTCTCATTCAAACTAACCATGTGATTTAGGTGATTCCACCTATGAAACAAACACACATTTTCTTCTAAAGATTTTCTCTTGACCGGTTGGGTCTTCCATCTTCCTTCTCCATCAAATTTCTTTGGAAAGATGGTTAGTTAAATATTTCATCTTAACCTAAACTATTCACTAGCTAGATTAGGATATAGCTTCTATGTATATATACATTAAAGCCATTAATAAACTTTTGTTTGAAATTCAAGCTACTTATGTTGTTTCTGAGTCAATCTCAGTTCTTAGGGAAGCATAGTTAGAAAAGGGTACTCTGCTACTATGCTAATTTAAAGCTAGACCCTAATAGGCTTGGCTTTGACATTTTGAAGTTTAAATATTTTTGTTTCCTTTACAAAGGCTGAAGCCTTAGGAAACTTAAACTATCCTACAAGAACTCTTCTCCAGCACCACATTTCAAATGGGTTTTCCCCCCATCTTTCTTCACTGTTCAGCTTTCACAAACATACACAGAAACTGGAAATACTGTATGATGGCATGGTCAATCCGAATTTTAGTATGCAATTATAAATCTTTGCACTTCAGGATCTTGTCTACTTCTTCATAGCTGCCCTTCAAGTCTTCTTCTTATTTTTTGACTGAAATCTCCATTCTGATTAATGATTGAGCCAAGATATAGAAAATCTTGAACTAATTTAATGTCTTTGTTGTCTACTTTAAAGTTATCTACGCCATCTCTGTTAATTATTTTTCTTAATGTTCAACTGTAAACTTGCCTTTGCACTTTCTTCCCTGATTTTCTCCAGTACCCATTCCAAATCTTTCATATGTTTTCTAATAGTATCATGTCATCTGCATATCTTAAATTGTTGATGTTTGTTCCTCCAATATTCATGCCTCCAATCTGTGCCACAATCTGAACTTGGTCTTCATTTCTGCAGAGAGAACTAAGCTTCTCCATCTTCTTCTTCCTATCATTTAATAATTTAATTTTGATATTGGCTATCAGGTAATGTCCATTTATGAGTATTACCAGGGCTGGGGAACCTACAGCCCTCCATGTTCTGACAAACAACCATTCCATCATGCCTCACCACTAGCCAAGCTGAAGGAAGTTTTAGCCAGGCTCATGAGGGCTTGGTTGTAGCTTGTCCTCTTATGGTGATGCTGCATGTCCTTCTACTCTCAGACTGATAGCTGGAGGCAGGGGGAAATGATATGCCATGTCCAGGCTTTACAGCAGAACAAAAAAAATTGAAACAGGTCCCAGGTTTGGCAATACATACACAAGAAGCTTAAGGGATCCCATGGTCTACATCCAATATTGTGCTAGTGGATGCATTGTTATTGGTTATTCATCTCCCACCCCCTCTGTAAACTTTTGTGCTAACTAAAACTTACTCTGCAGAGTTTCCCAGTAATCCAAAGCAAATATAAGGGGTACAGAGGGGCCTACAAAGGGAAGGGATCAGCCTCTCCAGTTTGCATTGATAGAAACAGTTCTGTCACACATTCACCTCGCTTTTTCTCTTTTTTTTAAAAAAAATCATAATCACACATACGTGCACACACACACACACAACTGTAGCACTGTTTAGACTTGGTCATCAAAACTGGCTCATGACATACTAGTAGAAGATCAATAGCACAGCCATACGTTCATTATATTGCATTTCATCAGGGGAAATTTAGTTGCAATTCAGCTTTGAAGTTGGATGAGTCACTTTCTCTGAACATCACTAGATGCTGTAAACATAAAAGGGGAAAACACCCATGCATCCACGCCTCCATTTAAATGATGAGGTCATGATACACCTTATACATAGTTTTAACAAGGCTGTATTTGTTTTAATGCTCAGTTTGGGGAAAACTGTATATAAAGTTCTTAATCATTGTCATTATCATAACCATCATCATTACCAGCATTGTGTGCTTTGCTGGCATCAGACACAACGAAACTGCACAGTGTTAAATCTGCAAGTGTTGCTAATCTCTCAGTCACAAATTGCCATTGCTATTGTTTCAGCCTGGGGAAGATGGAATTGGGAAAAATGGGACAAACATATTGTTGCTGATGTTTTTATTTTGTTCAGACAAGGAAAAGCAACATTACAAGCTGTTTAACAGAAAGTAAATTATCACTGAAATACCTGCAGGTGCTGCTTTTTTGCATAACTTCTGCTCTGTGGTATCCTGAGAGCTTGCAAAATCCATCATTGCTGTACACAATAGGCCAATCCACTATCTGGGCATTACCCAGGACAAAATTGGTATCTGTTTGAAACAATATATCAATTAGACAAAAGGGTTCCACAGCATATTAAATTATTATATAGTAATTCCACCACTCCACCACCACCACCCACCCACATGAATATATATACATGCACATACATACGTCTATGTATGCACAGTTACAGAGCTCTTGATTCTTATAGGTTCTCCCTCATTCCAACAACTGAGGCCTGAACCTGATACAAGATTAATTACATGGATACAATTAATATGTGTGTTTTAAACATGGAAATGGCAGAGCCTCAAGCAATAGGAAAAAGGCAGCGCGACACTGGTCTTTCTCTTCCTGCCATGGTCCTGTTGAAAACTTCCCCCAACCCCAGCTGCTGGAGAAAAGCTTCCCATTGACTTAGCTGGAAAGAAGCCTCCACTGGTACTGGAGTGGTCCTCTGTCCTACCTTACACCAGAAAAATCCTGTTGGGAAATTCCCTAAAGGATAAGTCTCCATTTGAAGAGTTGCCCAGGCCAGGTCTGTTTTAAAAAGGAAGAACCATAATAAGAGAGACCAGGAGCCCCAAGAAAGCACCCCAACCAGAGTTAGCACCCTGGATAGCAGACTGAGAAGGGATGTAAGTCACCTGGGCCCAGTCTACACTGGAGCTTCTCCTAGTTATCCTGGCTCATTTTCTATTTGGATTTGCTCCTCTTGGCTCACATGTCCTTTTTTTAAAACTATGTTTAAATACTAGGATTGGGAGTCATATAACTAACTCCTCAACTGGGGCTGAATAGATTCCAAGGGGTGTGTTTTTGCATCCACATGATAGCCTGAGTTACACTGGTCTGGATTATTCTTGGGCCACACAAACTGCAATCCTTATGTGTCAAGTGTATTCTAAGCATCAGACATAAAATATGTACATGGTTAGAAGTGGGATCAAGGCAGAATTGGAGGGAGGGAGGGAGGGTTTCCCCATGAAAGCCTAGTTTAAGGATGACTTGAATATTATAAGCATGGGTAGATTGGGGCAAGGTGCCTGCAAATGCCTCTTCCACAGTCAGATCACTACTGCCTAATGGGAAATAATGGGTGGTAGGTCACCACCTGGGAATTTTCTCTAATGAGGTCCCTGTTGGCACAGTGGTTAAATGCCTGTACTGCAGCCACTCACTCAAAACCATAAGGTTGTGAGTTCCAGACCAGCAAAAAGGGCTCAAGCTCGACTCAGGCTTGCATCCTTCTGAGGTCGCTAAAATGAGTACCCAGATTGTTGGGGGCAAGCAGCTTACAGTTGTAAACCGCTTAGACACTGCTTAGGCAGTATGAAGTGGTATATAAATGAAGCTGTTTGTTTTTGGTCTTCTGGTCTTGGGCAACTTCAACATCCCTCTTGAAGCCAGCCTGTTTGAGTTACCTGGAGCGGCTCGGGAGTTCATGGACTCCATGACAGGCATGTACCTTTCCCAATTGGTCAACGGGCCTACTCATTGTGCAGGTCATACACTCGACAGGGTTTTCAGTACGGAACAGGAGAATCCGTGGGCGGAAGTAACCAAGACCTCCACACTGTCATGGACGGATCATTTCCTGATCAAACTGGCCCTTCAAGGCTTATGGATCCCTAAAGGCCCTCCAAGGCTTATGGATCCAATTGGTTTCCAGAAGGTCCTATAGGGTTTGTTGGCTGGGAATGCCAGTGATTCTGTTGAGACCCTAGTTGACACCTGGAACACCGATGTCACCGAGGCTATCAACACAATCGCTCCCGAGCATCCTTTCCAGCCCACTCCCAATCAGAAACCCTGGTATACGGAAGATCTCAGGGAGATGAAGCGGGCTGCACAACGACTAGAATGCGAATGGCGAAAGACTCACCTCCCATCCAACAGAGCTCGTCATAGGTTGCACCTTCACACCTATCGGGAGGCTTTGCATGCAGCGCAGAGATCTCTCTGCTCTGCATGCGTTGCGTCTGCAGAGTCCCGCCCAGCAGAACTGTTTAAGGTGGTGGGGGAGCTGACGCAGGTTCCACCTGCGTCAAACCCCCTACTGGAGCCTACGGCAGCCTGCTGTGAAGCTTTTAACACCCACTTTGCAGATAAAATCTCTCGCATCAGAGCCAGCTTGGATGCCAACATTTGTCCAGCATCCATAAGTGAGGTGTCCAGCCACTCCGTTGCTGTCAGTTTACTGGATGAGTTTCAATAGGTGAGTACCAATGACATGGCAAGCTCCTTGGTAGTACTAGGAAGACGACATGCTCTCTTGGTCCATGCCCATCTTGGCTGGTCGTCCAAGGAAGGAATGCATTGAGAACATTCCTTCAGGATGTGATCAATGCGTTCCTCAGGGAGGGCATTGTTCCATCGTGTCTGAAGGAGGTGGCTGTCAAGCCTCTCCTGAAGAAACCTTCCCTTGATCCCCTGGACAGGAACAACTACAGACCAGTATCTTTGCTCCCATTTCTGAGCAAGGTGATCGAGAGAGCATTCGCCTTCCAACTCCAAACTGTCTTGGATGAAACCGATGATCTTGATCCATTTCCAACCGGCTTCAGGGCAGGATATGGAGTTGAGACTGCCATGGTTACTCTGACGGAGGACCTCCGCCTGAGCATCGACAGGGGTAGTGTGACCCTGCTGGTGCTCTTGGATCTCTCAGCGGCCTTTGATACAATCGATCATTTCATCCTCTTGGATCGGCTGAGAGAGTTGGGGATCGGTGGCACCACACTCCAGTGGTTCCAGTCCTTTCTCTCCGGCAGATCCCAAAGGGTGAGGCTCGGGAACAGTTGCTCCTCCAAAATCAAGCTTAATTGTGGCATCCCTCAGGGCGCCATCCTGTCCCCAATGCTATTTAACATTTATATGAAGCCGCTGGATGAGATCATTTGGAGGCAAGGAGCTCAGTGCCATCAGTACGCTGATGACACTCAAATATACTTCTCCATGACCAGATCATCCACCCAGATCTCAGATGGCATCTCTCCTCTCACTGACTGTCTTGCAGCGGTAATGGATTGGATGAGGGAAAACAAATTGAAACTTAATCCAGACAAAACGGAGGTACTCACAGTTACCGGCCCAAAACCATGTCTGGGAATACAAACTCCAGTCCTCGACAGAGTCACACTCTCCTCAAAGGACTCTGTTCGCAGTCTGGGGGTGCTTCTGGACCCGTCGCTTCACATGACTAGTCAGGTGAATGCGACAGTCAGGAGTGCCTGTTATCAGCTTCGGCGGATATGCCAGCTGTGCCCTTTCCTGGACATGAGGGATCTGGAGACTGTGATACACGTGCTGGTAACCTCAGATTGGGACTACTGTAATGCACTCTACATGGGGCTACCCTTGTGCTTTATCTGGAAACTACAACTGGTTCAGAACATGGCAGCAAGACTCATCACAAGAACATCTTGGACAGATCATATGTCACCTGTACTTAAGTCTCCCCACTGGCTGCCGATTAGCTTCCGGGCGCAGTACAAAGTGTTGGTTTTAACCTTTAAAGCCCTACATGGCTTGGGTCCATCCTATCTTAGGGACCGCCTCTCCCCATATGACCCCCCCCCCCCCCAGCACACTTCACTCCTCTGGGAGGAATCTGCTTCAGCGTATGAAGACCAGGCTGGTGCAGACCTCCCAGAGGTCCTTTTCAGCGGTCGCCCCTAAGCTGTGGAATGACTTGCTGGATGAGATGTGTCTTATTTCATCCATCAATGGCTTCAAAAAAGCCCTAAAGACGTAGCTTTTCCGGCAGGCCTTCTCGAAAATGTTTAACACTTCCTGGCTCCAAATCTTGGCTGTAGAGCTTTCCAGCCTTTAGTCATCCACATCTCAAAGACTTTTTTTCTCTGATACTTTGATATACCATGTTTTTAACTTGTTGTATGATTTAATCCTTTTTTAAGGGAGGGAGGTGGGAATGGGATTGGATATTTTAATTGTTGTCTGTTTTTAACTTTTTTGCTGTAGCCCGCTCATTCAGAGGGGCGGGCTAGAAATAAATTATATTATTATTATTATTATTATTATTACCAGTACCACCACTGCCAGGCTGTTGGCAATCTGCTGTTAGTAATCGGAGCAGAGTGCAAAGAGGGAAGACAAAAGTAGAGCAAAGGAGCAAAAGCTGGCAGGCAGAAAAAAATCAAGTCACAAGAAGGGCAACTCTGTGGACAAGCAAACAGGAATAACACAGTAGAATCATTTCAAGGAACATCAGGTCCAACTCTCTGCCATCACCCCCCAAAAAATGGCCACCCAGCTTCTGCTTAAAGACCACCAAAGAAAAAGACTCCACCATACTCCAAGGGAGTGTGTTCCATTGTCAAACAACTCTTACTGTCAGAAGGTTCTTCCTAATGTTTAGGTGCAATCTCTTTTCCTGTACAGTCCACCATCTGTATCCATGGACTTGCCATCCACAGATTCCTGGATCTGGACAGCTAGCCCATGGGGGGGGGGCAGCATAGGAGGAGGAAGAAGAGAAAAAAGTGGAAAGAAGAATGGCTGCAGCAGCAGCCAGGAGAGAAGGGGAAGAGGAGGAGGAGAAGGAGGAAGGAAGAATGGCCGTGGCGGCAGCTGGGGGGGGGAGGGGGAAGGATGAAAAAGATAGGGCTGAAACTGTGTGGCAGCTGCGGCAGCTGCAGTGGCTAGAGGAGGAAGAGGAGGAGGAGGAGGCAGCCCCCTGTCATAGTGAGCGGGTCTTCAGGCAGCTGGGGGGGGAGTCTTATTATGCCCAATGATAGATAGGCCGCATGGCCACACCACCATTGAGGAGAATAGGACTTGAGCATCCAGAGATTTTGGTTTCCACCGGGGGGGGGGCGTGTCTGGAATGGATCCCTCACCAATACTGAGGGCCCACTGTAGCTTGAATCCATTGCTCCAGATCCTAGCCTCAGGAACATCAGAAAACAAGCTTGCTCCATCTTCAATATGACATCCCTTCAAATAGTTAAACACGGCTATTTTGTCAACTCTTAGCTTTCTCTTTCACATGTACTGTTGTCAAGCCCGGTGTCACCCATCCTATAGCTCTGCATTTCATTTTTACAGCATAAATGTAGTACCTTAAATTTCTCCCTGTTGAAATTCACTGTGCTAGTTTTGGCCCAGCTCTTTAAATTGTTACAGTCATTTTGAATTCTGATCCTGTCCTCTGGGGTTTTAACTGACACACCTAATTTGGTGTCATCTTCAAATCGGGTAAGTGTGCTCTCTATTCCATCATCCAAGTCATTGATAAAGATGTCAAACAGCATTGATGGAACCCTGTGGCACCCTACTAATCACTTTTCTCCAGGATGAAGAAGGGCCACTGATAAATGTGAAGAATCATAAAGGTGCTTCTTCTCAACTGTAGCTTCATACGTTTATAGCAGCAAAGATGCAAGCATGTAATTCTTACACACTTCCACCAATCCATTCCTCTATATCTGTAGTTTTTAAAAAATAAATAAAAACTAAAAAGCCGCACACTTTGAGTCTGGCAAAATATTTACTGCTATCATTAGCAATTTTGCCAAGTGAAAGTCACAAATAAGGGGAACTTAAACACTAACTCCTGTAAACTTTCACTCATTCACCCACTCACTACCTTTTCTCACAAAAAACATTACTCATGCAAGGAGCACATGGGGGGGGGGTCAATGAAACACACCTTTTGTGATGTACATCCCTTGGCCTATTGCATTTACACAGGAAAAGGATCTTTATACTCCTCCTCAAGTGAAATATGGTGACAATATAACTACAAGACATTTTAACTGCTTTGTTTCTCACAACCTGTGTCAAATCTCCTGGCGTTTGCTCAGTTTGTTGCTGTGGCATGTTCCAAAAACAATAAAGCATGCTAACATTTACTATAATTAATTCAGTCAAGCCCAATTTTTTCCTTATTGTTTTCATGCCACACACACTCCATGAAGCTTATGTTGCTCTATTAACTCAGCCCTCAATCACACTAAAATAGATATTGAAATGGCAAGGTTTAAATGAGCCAGTTTAAATTTGAAAGTGTGGTGTGTGTTTTAATATTAACTATCACATTAATTGGGCCTATTAGTTTTCGGCTGTACCCAGGACTCAACTCAGAACACCAAAACACAGTCCAAGTAGATTTAAAGACACTGGACCTCAATCCTCAAACATCTTCTGCAGACTCATTTATAGAGACCTTATTTCAAATGGAGAAGGGTATGTTTTTTTCTTCTCTGTACAAGGACAATATTTGGCAAAGCACTTATCTCTGCTATTGGGGGCATTTAAAGTTAAATCATGAAAGCAGTATATTTCAAGAATCAAGCCCATCTCAATGAATTTTGCTCCTTGAGGCAGAGCAGCAGTTGGCACCTTTCATTTACCTAAGCCTTGGTAAACAATTTCCCAAGCTAGTCCCATACCCTTCAACATTTCATATATGAAAACCAAGACATGTGCAGCCATGGAACATCAGCACGGTTAAGATGGCAAGAGTTATTAATAAGGAAATACACACAAGTTAGGTGAAGCTGCAGCAGTTTGCTTTATGCCTGAGTCTATAGGGTATGGGCAAGATTGTGCCCAGTCTTCTCCTCTGTGGTAAGTTAATTTTGTGCAAACTACTTTTGTATTTTGAACTTGGTTTCCAGCAATTGAAATAAGCTAAGAAAAAAGGAGGAGAAGGAAAGGAAAACTGATTTTTAACCAGCTGTAAAAGTTGGATGACAAAGGATTAATAGGGCCTGTCCTTGCTAAATTGAAGCAACCGGATGGTATGTGGCCTAGATATCTACACCTGTAAATCAGTCTATACAGGCTTTATGTAAAACTTTCTTCCTGTATCCCCTCCTCCTCTCTTTTTTTCCCTTTCCTTTTTTGGTGATGCATCTACTTCTCTTTGTTAATCCATAAGTGGCCAGTTTATACTTAACAGATCACAGTGATGCAGAGATGAGTTTCTTGACTTCAAAGTGCCACTTTAGTTGTGCAGCCACACTGTTTCTGTTCTGGTGGCTTGGCCTACCAACCCATGGTTCAAAAATTATGCCCACTTTCCCTGCAATATTTCTTCCAAATGACTCCAGCAAATGTCAAAAGATCTGAAGAAAAAAAAATTTGAAAGGCAAATAACTTTTCAGTAATATCCTAAAGATGATCTACAATATGGCCTCTTAAACCCCACCACCACCTCTAGCCCCACTAGGAAGTATGTTTCCACTCCCATTGTTGGGGCTGTTTGGCCTTAAATCAAGAGGTGGAAAAGTGCAACATACCCAGATGTTGTTGGATTGCAATCCCCAGTATTTTGAGGATTGGCTATGCGGACTAAGGTTCCTGAGGTATGCAGGCCAATTATATATGGAGGGCTGCACAATTCCCATCCCTGACATAAAAGGCTCCTCTTTTAAGTGCCATAAGAAACAATAATAGCAAAGTGTAAAGAATGGCAAAGTACCTTAATAGCAAAGTGAATACTGTATTTCTTTCCTTTAGAAAAAATATTAAGACAGAAAGAAATTCTATATGTAAAGAATCTCTTAAGACAATGGTCCTAGATCTACCTGTAGCAGAAATTAAAGATTTGTGGTTGAGTGAAAAAACAGTAGTGCATGAGCGGAGTGACATTACAAAGGCTTGTAGTCTGGGATGCTAGTCAGTTATCAGTGCACAGCTCAACTCTGGCATTTAATCAATTCCTATGGATATTTATCAATGTCACATAGCTTCCTTAAGAGCTTGAGACAAATTTACTGAGGGAAAGGTCTAATCCAACAGGTAAATTAAGTTTATATGTGTACAAAACCATCATCCCTAACCCTGTGTGGGAACCTTCTCATAAATTTTCCTGTCCACGGTGGAAGCAGAGCAGCAGACTAAATAGTAATGTTTAGATTCTTTACCTTCAACAAATTCTTTCCAAAGCAATTTATCAAGAGAAGAATCTGTGGATTCTTTGCCATAGAACGGCTGTCCATAATGCAAAAGATTATGGATCATGCACTTTATCAGACTTCCCAATCTGATACTCTCCAGATATGTTAAACTGCAGCTCACAATTTCTCAGCCCACAGTGACCATGTGCTATTCTGGCTTGGATTTGGAATTCAACACATCTGGAGGACACTGAAATGTGAATGGCTATTCTAAAACACACTCAGTCAATCTTGAGACAACAGAAATTTTCTAGGCTACATCATCATCTTAGTATGGCCTAGAAGATAACAATTATTATGTTATGGCTTCATACTGTCAGGACCAAATGTAGCAGTGAGCAAAATGTATTTCAGCAAAGCTTCTCTGCTGTTATTAATCATCTCATGGAGGAAACACTTATATACATATAAGGGCGAGTCCCCCAGTTTTCCAAAAACACACTTGAAACCAACTGGATTTAGAAGCATATTGGCCTAATCTAGAATGGCAGTTCTCATGTTGTTATAAGGCTAATTAACAAAAGAGTCCACATTATCTGTATAGACAAGAGAATATTTTTGAGCATTTATATTCTGAAGAAAAACAAAGTAATTCCAGCATACGTACATTTATTCTTCTGAGCACAGATGGCTTCTGGCTAAAATAGTCCACTTAGTATCAACACTTTTTTAAAAAAAAAGTTTGAAAAGTGAAATGACATTACAATGCCCTCAAGAACATACGTTCTTCTAAAAAGAGGGAAGCTGCTACACAGCAAACAATATGGTAAAGCAAGGCTAGACTCTGTTTTCTCACCCATGTTATTCAATTAAGATCAATGAAGAGAAAGAAGGCACAAGTAATTACTCAAAGTCCATATGTTTTTATAATATTTCTTGGTGGTAAAATATCTTGGAAGAGTTAGGTGTTTATATTCACTTATTTTTCAATAAATGTTTGACCACAGCAGGCTAAAAAAATGAAAATAAAGGAATATCAGAACATGAGACTACAACAATTCCTCACATTTCTACTGCTGCTGCTGCTATCATTGCTATTATGATTATTATTTTATATACTGCAGCACAAGACTCAGACTTCAGAATATTATGATTATTACTATTACCATTGATGTAAACTTGAGTCAACTGACTTGGACTTAAGTCAGACTTACGTTGCTTCAATGACTTGGCTTGGCTTGGCAAAAATGACACACTGGCTTGCTTGATTTGACTTGACTTGTATATTTTTAGTGCCATTCAATTCAAGCAGCAGGCAAGACCTGCCCCCAAAATGTGGGGTGCATTTCTTGGAAGAGAATAGCAAATGTGTTTTGCAACAGGCTTGAGGCAGTAGGATCCTTCTAAAGCTTTTGAAAACTCCTCTAATATGCAATAGGGACAGCCTGCCAAGCAGACTCAACTGCTTCCTTGAACTCATAGCCTAACGCATTTGTTGTTTTCTCAGAGAAATGCACCCCACTTCCTTTTTTTAATTAAAAGTTAACTCCAAGACTTGAGACTCGACTTGAGACTTGACTCGAAAGTATCTTGCAATGACTGGAGACTTGACTTGAGGCTTGGACTAAAAGACTTGAATACAACACTGACTATAACTGTTATTTTCATTCTAGCCTGTCTTGCCCCAAAAGATAAAAATGGGGGCAGCTTACCAAATTAGGATGCTTGAAACAAAGGGGGTTCCATACTACTGAGATTTCACCTCCTCTGTTCCCTCTTTACTCCCTTACTGGAGCCTTCCCTGTTTTAATTTCTTTATCTCTAACAGAATAATCAACTACAGTCTTATTACTATGTCAAGGTAAGTTAACTGTGTTCTGGATGGTTGGATCCTGTCCACTTAAGTACAGAGTACTCTCTTTATACCCTCTCTTCTCTCAGGCTAGGAAAAGCCATAGTGCAAGCCTTCTTTAGAATGCTCCAAGGGAGTAAAATAAAACAGTGTTAATAAACCTGGTCCGTTTATCAAAAACCTGCATGGAGCCTGGCTTACAAGTCAAGGTTCAATACACAACACAGTCTTGTCTGCACAAAAGGGCGGAAAGCCACAGTAGCAGCTAAAGGCAAGAGAGAATGAGGCTTACTGTTTTTCCATGCTTACTGTTCTGAATTGGCAGGGACAGTCCTGATTAATCCTCTGCCATCCCATCCCACTTTTTCAACTACTTTTAAGATGTTTCAGTTTCTCTCTTCTCCTCCACTTTCCATCTTTGTCCTCTGTTTACTCCAATTGTTGCAAGGTAGTTAAGTTAACTCAGTAGCAGGAAGAAGAGATGATGGGGAAGATTCTTTCCCTTTCCAGTAGGCACAGGCAAAAGTAAACTGCTGCAATATCTCCTAACTTGTGTGTTAGAATCATTAATCTCCTAACTTGTGTGTTCTTCCTCATTAATAGCTTTTGCCATCTTCCTATCACTCTCATGTTGTTCGACCACACATGTCCTGGTCTTCCTCTATGAAATGCTAAAAACTATGCTTTTCTTGAAATCTCTCTCAAAGAAGCAACATACAGGCATTTCAGCTTAAGAATTAGGTGATAAAACTGAATTTATATCCACTTCAGACTGAGGAGGTTGGATGTCATTTTTTAAAATGTTGAATCATCTTTGAACAAAAACACCTGAAACCACCTCTCTGCATGACTCAGCTACTTGCACCCAGCAGTTTCCATAAATCCATAGTTCCATTCCACCACTGCTTATTTGACATTACTATCACAGATATTTCACCATAAAGGCCAAATATTTAACAATAACATGTCTTTCACTCTCAGCGGCACAGAAATGGAAAGAGCAAGAATGGTAAGAAAGGGGCTGTACTCCTCAGGAACCACACAAAGAGACCCACTTGCCACAAAATAACAGAAAGTCAGAATGACAGAGCAATGTATGGGAATTGATCTAGGGCAGTCAGTGGCATCACTAGGGCTGGCATCACCTGGTGCAGTAACTCATGGAGTCACCTCCCATTGATCTCCTCCCATCCCACACGACACAGAACCCTTAATTTTAATAAATTGTACTAATGTCATTAATTGTAATTCCCATGAATCACTGAATGTAATGGAACCAGTTGTGACATAAACATCTAGTAAAATTAAAATTATATCTTTAAATTATAATATCATGCACACAGCTGAAATGTATTTACATGTACATTGTTTCATGTGGTTAAAGTGAAAATGTGGTAAGGTGTGATGTTTATAAAGAAATTTTTTACAAGAATTTTTAAAAATAAAACATGTTTTTTAAAAATCTAAGGTGTCTCCTTTTTCCTCCCACTACTCACACCATAATAACAATATTTATTTATAACACCCTTTCCAGCATCTCTTCTGCTGGGCTCCAGTATTTTAAAGGGATACAGGCGAACACTACAGCCTGTTTCTGCCAAAAGGCAGATGTCTGGGGAGCAGTGATTTCCCCCCACCTTAAGGAGTCACCTGGTGCATCCCACATCCTCACACACTCCTAGTGATGCACCTAAGGGCAGTGCTACTCAAAGTGGTGATCCGTGGACCCATGTCAGTCCACAAGCTATTGACTACTGGTCCACAGTGGGATTCTAGGAGGGGAAACAACTGAAGCCCATGGGCACAAATATGGTACTAGTCCTCTCAAAAGGTCCCCTGATTTTCTTCCACAACCACCACCAAAAACATGCTTCAAACCCTGAAAATCACAGTAGAAAGAATGTAGCACATGCATTCATCCTTCATGCCAATGGACACCTGTTTCTGACAGCATGAGAGGCACATAAACCTGAACCTAAGTCACCAGTATATTCTGAAATCTCTCTGGGCATGATGGAAATGTAGGTCTTCATGCTTACACATTCCACAGAACTAGCAGGCATGAGATATTCTTGCTATGTTACCAAACATCTCAGGAGAACTTGAAGCATGGCAATAGATTGTTCATTATATGTAACCTTTTATGGAGTCTAACTTTTGCCCACTTGGTCCATGTGTTACCATACACAAATAAACACATGAGGTTGTGAGAAGCAAGTTGTCATCCACTGAAGGGAACAATCTGATTCTTTCCTGCCATCCCAACAAATATGGTAAAAGTGACTGGATGGGAAAATGGTTGGAGCAAGGATTGGAGAAAAATATGAAGTTTAGGAAATGTGGAACCTAAGCTAGTAAAAGATATAGAACAGGGTTGGTAAGTATAGCTGGAGGAATAGAAGACTTTACCCAATTTCCATTCCTTCTCCAAATTCCAACCACTTTGATTGTGTTTTTGCGACTCAAGGTAATTAGAAGGACATAGAACAAAAAGCCAAGGTGATAAAAAGGCACATTGAAAAATTTAGAAAGTTTTTTCCCTAATTAGCTAACAGAAAGAAATTGGGGGGGGGGGGGCTGATTGAAATGAAGAAAGGTTTTGTGGAAATCAGGCTTCCTGAAGCTAACTCTCCTTCTCCCCCCCCCCTTTTGTGTGTGTGTGTGTGAGAGAGAAAGAGAGAGACACCTTGTGAACAAAAACTGAAAATCTATGCTGAAAGTATAAACAAAATATTCAATGAAAAGAAATGGGATGAGGACCTTGCTTTCAAAACTGCATTAGTCTCTTAACTTGTGTGAGAGAGCCATTCCAAACAACATATATTTGGAGAATTGAAAATTGTCATAAACACTTTGTGTTGCCTCTTGTTTCTTATCTGAATTGTAACAGAATGTTAACCACTACAGTGAATAGAGAAGAAAAGCTTGTTTAAGAAAGCTGCATGGGAATAGCTCCCTCTAGTGTTCAGTGTCTGCTTGCTGCACCCTCAAAAAACACCTAAGGCCATAAATTATTTTCAATACTGGATTTGCAGAAATCACTTTTTACTACTTTTAGAAGAAAGGGAGGGAGGGTGAGCAAGTAATTTGATTCCATCTGTTTTTGGGAAAACTATATTTGTCACAATATAAGTTTTCCTTTTTGATTGTAGATTATTTATTACAGAAACAAAAATTCAATTTATTACAGCATAATGCATTAAGACCACTTCATAATCTAGACCAAGGAGGTTACAAAAGTCCCCAAGATTAATTCTTTTACAATCAAAACTATGGGCCCTTGTTATCTGATGGGGTTTGGTTTCAATCACCCCCCAATGGATATCAAAATCCAAGGGTGCTCAAGTCCCATCATATACAATGGTGTAGTCAAATGGTGTCCTTTATATAATATGGCAAAATGAAGGCTTGCTTTTTGGAATGGTATAATCATCCATGGATGGTTGAATCCATGAATGCAGGATCCATGGATACGAAGGGCCAACTGTACTTAAAATAAGGAGGAATTCCACCAATTCTCAAATGGTTTGTCAGATACATACCAGTGGGTCATAGAAACCTCCTGGGGAAAGCATCATGCCACTTTTTAAGAAGAGAAAAAGCGATTCAGGAAGATGTGGCACTCCAAGATGTTGCTGAACTCTATTTGCATTGGTCTTAGCCAGCTTGACTAATGGTGAAATATGACAGGGGTAGTAACAGTTCAACAGTATCTGAAGGGCTGGTGTGGTTCCCCAGTCCCTCAAACAGAGAGACAGATCCATGGGGGGTCAAGCACAGTAGCCTGTATGCCATATTTGCCAGATTTGCCATAGAAGATCACCATATCTTCATAACCAATGCAAGCCAGTGTGTTAGGGTTCCTGGCAGATATAGAGAATAGAGTCACTCTCCCATCTTTTCTATGTTGTCTCTCTCTTCACCATAATATGCTTTCCCACCACCACAGGACAGCTTGCAGCTATCTGGATGTGGAGGGCAATGTGCAATCTAATGTAATCTTTTCCTATCTCTCCGGCTGCAAGGAAATTATCTGCCTAGACAATGAAAGAAATACTGCTTCCTCTCGTAAAAGCAGAGCAAAGAAGAATTACTACTGATTCTCCCTTATGCTCTATGGGAATAAAGAATGCACTTTCTCCTTTACATAAATCATGTGTGGGAAGTATAAAACAAAGCCAACCTCACTGAATAACTCATGGAGAAACACCAATATAGTTTGCTTTTGGTCAGGTGAATACAGCATTAAGAACAGTAGATCCACTGTTGTTTATCTGGATTATTCAGATTGACTATTGTCTCCTAAGGCAGACCGACTTTTTATGAAGCAATGCAAAGGAGGCAGTTGAGACAGCAGATTTCGTGGGGGTGCCATTTTCCTGCTTTCATGCTCTCCTGTTTTTTTTTAAAAAAAGAGGAGTTGTTCAGGAGCTGAACTGATCTCCTCACAGATGGTCAGGATCTTTTTGGTGTTTGGCACAATCTAGTATTTTGCAGTTAAAGTATGGGCCATATCTATCTCCTGCAATTAAAAAACACAGTTTATTTCCTTTATGAGTGAAATTTTTTACCCACATTTTGGCTGCTGCAATGTTACAGAATCAGTGCAGTTTGAAAACAGTTTAACTGTCATGGCTCCATCCCATAGAATCCTAGGATCTGTAGTTTGTTGTAGCACCAGAGCTCTCTGATAGAGAGCAATCCCAATCATCAGCCCCTGTCCAGTCAGATTGCTATCTGATTTTTTATTTTTTAAGCATGCACAATGCAAAAATATATCTAAAGTCATGTCTAGTTTGGCTAAGTGTGATCTGATCTCACTTCAGCAATGCCAGTGGGCAAGGAAAGTTCTTCAGATGTAACTCTTATTTAACCAAACTAAAATTATATACACAATGGTCAGGTCTGATTACTCTGTAATATTTACTGAAAACTTGGAAGAGATGGTATAAAACTGATGGCTCACAATTAGAAGTCTAAAGTGATTAAGACAAGTTTTAAATAAAATCCTGCTGGCAATTGTGTGGTTGTTTACAAAATTCACAGACTGTTGTCCCCAAATATTTCCCATTTGCACAGTGAAGGGATCTGAGTGTGCATTGACCATGCCAAATTTAAAGATTAAAAACCTATCCATCAATCAATAACTTTATTACAGTCTATGACCAGCAAGGATTAAAAACCTAGTTGTTAATTAATTACATAAATATTATCTAGAAAAGGAAACAATGTTTTACCTCAGAAAAGAACTGTCACTCCTGATCAGACCTGGCCTAAAACATTTTGCTGCCTGAGATGAAGAACAAGATGTCATCTATTCCCATTCTATGTACAAGCTAACTGGACTAACAGCTTAATCTTTCTTCAACCAGCATTCTCCATTATATGCTTCCCCAACACCTTGCTGCTACTTCCCAATATATACCACCTGAGCTGAATGTCTTGCTGAGCCTAGTAGCAAAGCCAGATCTGTTTCGGATGCCTTGAATATGTATCAGAAGCCTGAAGTGAGTGGAAGCATGTTGCTACAGGATTATTGCTGAGCTACATGGATCCCAAAAAACTGGTTTGCTTTTAAGATGTATATGTGCAGGTTTCTAGGTTTGTCTGGGCAAACATTTTTATTTTATTTTATTTTATTTTTGTACAATAAACAAAGAGATGCAATATTTTTGTTGCAGTGGAAGACTGGCATATGGCTATTAAGTAGCTTTTAGCTCCAATAGGAACATATGAACATCTTTAGGGTCTATTCTAGTTCATTCATAGCTGCCCTTCCCATTCTCAGACTTCTTCTGATTTCTTGACTGCAGTCTCCTTTCTGATCAATATCTGATCCAAAGTATGGGAACTCTTTTATTATTTTGATTTCCTCATTGTCTAGTTCGAATGTATGTAGGTCCAAGGTGTTCATTATTTTTGTTTTCTTTATGTTCAGCATTAAGACTGCTACACTACATTATTTTAAAATACATACACACATCCAGGTAGTCAGAGGTTTAAAGAGATCTCTGTCCAATATTTATGTTGAGAAACTGACTGCCAAACTTGGACTTTGTTTTGGAAGACAGCCTTCCCACGACAGCAGGCTGCCCAGATGAATGCAGCTTGTTAGGACCTAATGATATTGCTTCTGCACATTTGACAAGATTTGGACACCCTAGAAATACATTGAAATATAGCCTCATTGAGATATAAATTTACTTTAATGGCACCATTTATTATGGCTCTTATAGCAATGAGCTTCCTTGGAATAGACTTTTGGCTTTCCTTACAGTAGTATATTCCTTGTTTTACAAGCTGGAAGCAGCAGAAGAGAGCTTAGAGCATGCTAACTACTACATTCATGACTATGTTATCATAACAGCCATGGGTATTTGCTGGGTGGAGGTAAATTAAATGAATCATAATCCTCTGATACCCAGTTTTAGATTACTCTTTTAAACAAAACTCCTAGAAATTGATATATGAGGCAAAATGTACAGCCACTACTCTGCACGTCTGTTTTGTAAGCAACTATGCTAATCTCACAGTGTTTCAGTGTTATTAGCCAATGGATGAAGTCATACTAATGATCAACACACCCTCTTTCTGAAAAAGGAGATAGCAATCAGATAGGAAATGACTGCTGCTCCATTTTTAAAAAATCAGAAATCCAAGAGTTTGGTATAGCTGTAATTGGGTAGCAGTGTACCTCTCACTTCCTCCAAATGGTAGCAACAAAGATAGGAGTTTATGATCTTTTGAAATGAAATATTGTTTGAACTTTCCCCAAAAAACAATATTCATGTGGATACTACTACTATTCATGTGGATAAAAACCATCTTTATTATATTATTACTGTAGGACACAAGTATGTGACTGAGAGTTTGTGCATCATAGCAGCCATAAGAAATGGCCAACATTGGGATATCCCATTTTGTATTGGGGAGTTAAGAATGTTTTACAACAACCAAATGTTTTAATGCACACAATATGGGGAGTTAAGAATGTTCCACAAAAGCAGGATGTTGTAATATACAAAATATGCAATACCAAATGAACACATTCAAATAATGCAAAGGTTATTGTATGGTAGATGATGTAAAGACTGATAACATTGTGAAAAATAAAGGGTACAGAGCATACATCTTCAAAAAACAAACAAACAAACAAACCTGATACAAACACAGCACATTTTCCTTCCCCTTCCAAAGATACAACCTGTAGATTCATTCTACCGCTATACTCTACAGAACATGATTCCAACATGAAGTAAACCATTCCATATCAGCCCTTTCCCTGATAAGTCATGCAAAAATGTCAGTGCTATAACAAAGATGATGATGTTAGAAAATACCCAATACATTATTAAGTAGATTTTTCATCCTTAAGGGGTTTTTGCCTTACTCAACAGAAATGGTTGCTGGAGTTTGTCTCTAGCATTCTGCACTGGTCGTATAACAAGTTCTGCAGATTTACCTCCAACTGTTTGTAAGCTTCTGAATGTGATACTCAGGGAAAATGCACAGTTGTGTTGTAATGGCATGCAACTTGCCCATAAATGATGCTCACATACCACTATGTTGTTTCTCCTCCTCACCCACCCCCACCTCAAAAAATCTTGTGGACATCCTTGGCTGCACAGATGTCGCAGGCAATTTGAATAGTGCCGGATTTGATAATTCATTTGCAAAATACACTGACTGAATTATCTGGATATGCTCACAGATGCCGTAACTCTAAGCCACTTGGGATGCTTAAAGCCCATGCAAAAAGAAAGCCAAACCTTGTCAGATGGAAATTATGTCCAAGTACACAGGACAGCACCTTTAAACAAGGAGGTCAACAAAATTTAATATTAAGTATTTTCTATTTAGAATTGTGATGCTAGGATGCAACCACTCACAATGGCTCTAATGGAAGAGCAGATTGAAAATGGAAGATGGACTGAAAGTGTGGTATAAATAGCTCAAGGTCACAAATGATCTATGTTTGTTTTTTACACAACAAAATTAAGTTAATTATATAAAGGCAGCACTCCTCCCAGGGTTGGGTCATTTTGATCATTTCACATATAATCACAGAGCTGGAACGAGCCCTATGGGTCATCAGATCCAATGCCTGCTCAACATGGGATTTTCAGCTAGGCATCTCCAGCACATAGCTGTCCAAACTCTTACTGAAATCATCCAGGGGAGACCTCACCACCTCTCTAAGCAATTGGTTCCATTGCTGAACCACTCTCCCTGTCAAGCAGTTCTTTCCAATGTTCAATCAAAATCTACCCCTGCAGAGTTCTATAACCATTAGACCTAGCTCTATTCTGTGGGGCAGCAGAGAACAAGCCTGCACACTCCTATTTGTGACAGCCCTTGAGGTATTTAGAGAGTACAATCATGCCATCCCTCATCTGAATATATGAAGCTCCTTCAACCTCTCCTCCTATATTTTGTTCTCTATACTTCTTATCATCCTCGTTGCCCTTCTCTGAACTCTCTCTCCAAATTGTCTACCTCCTTCTTAAAATAAGGAATCAAGAATTTTACTCCAGATGAGATCTGAACAGTGCAGATTAATATAGGGGGACTATTACTTCTCTCAACTTGGAAACTATGCTTCTGTTAATGCAGGCTAGGAGAGCATTTTCCTTCTTTGC
The DNA here is from genome assembly GCA_034509955.1 of Urosaurus nigricauda. Classification (NCBI taxonomy): domain Eukaryota; kingdom Metazoa; phylum Chordata; class Lepidosauria; order Squamata; family Phrynosomatidae; genus Urosaurus; species Urosaurus nigricauda. The sequence continues at coordinate 347,805,457 of JAOEGL010000001.1, read as the reverse complement.
TGCAGCATCACACTGCTGCTCATGTTCAATTTATAATCAGCAATAAGCCCAAGGTCCCTTGCACCTGTAGTACAGCTGAGCCAAGTATCCCAAGTATCCCCCATCCTATACCAGCACATTTCTTTTTGTTTTTGTTTTTTGTGGCCTAAGTGTAGAATTTTGCATTTGTCTCTGTTGAATTTCATTTTATTAATTTCAGCCTAGTTTTCTAGTTTATCAAATCTTTTCCTATTTACCAATGTGTTAGCAACTCCTGCCAGTTTTGTATCAGCTGCAAATTTGATAAGGATTCCCTCCACCCCATCCTATGGCACTCCACTTAAGGCTTCCTTCCAATTTGAAGCAACCACTGATAACGACTCTTGGGTATGTTATCAAATGCTTTGCTGAAATCTAGATAAATGATATCAACAGCATTCCCCCACAGCATTCTACTAAACTAGAGACCTGATCAAAAAAAGATATAAAGTTATTTTAGCAGGATTTGTTTTTAAGAAACACATGCTGGCTCCTACTAATGACTGCACTGTAATCACGATCCTTGTAGATGGACTCCTGCATCATCCATTTTAATTTTTTTTCTGGTATTGAGATCAGGCTGACTGGCCTGTAGTTTATTGGTTCTTCTTTTTTGTATTTTTTGAAACAAGGGACAATGTTTGCTCATTTCCAGTTCTCTGGCACTTCACCTATTCTCCAAGATTTCTCAGTAATGATGGCAAGCTCCTTCTGTTCTTCAAGCATATTTGCAAATTCCTTTATTAAAGATTTTAAAGTCATTTACTACAGTTTCACTTATCCATGAAGAGCTGCAGGCCCCATAGAATCCATAAAATAGCACTGGATCAAGAAATGTCTAGAGAGAACTATGCATTTTTTACATCCTCCAGTGCAATTCTATGGTCACAGACTCACACTGGAAGACCTAGAAATGCCTTGTTCTCTCTATGGTATGCTTCCATTTGAAAGCCCAAAACAGCATTAATTTTGGGTAGGAAAAATAGGGTTCGTTATTATCCATGGTTTTCATTCTACACAGATGGTCCAGAACACATCCCTCGTGTTAAAAGGGGTCTTACTGCACTCCAGGAAGCAATTCATCTGGTGGTGCAGATTTGAACTTATTTAGGTTGACTAGGTGATTTCTGACTAACTTTCTGACTAACAATCTTGATTTGCAACCCAGATTCCTTGCCAAGGTCTCTGCTGATGCATGGAAGCACATAGTCCTCTTTTTGGAGGAAACTGAAGCAAAATGAGTACAAGTAGTTCTTCCTTTTCATTGTCAACTTATAGCATTTTATCATCATTTCTTTTGTCATTCTCTTGCTTTGAACATATTTGAAAAACCCATTTTTTGTACTCCTTACTTCCCTAGCCAGTCTCAGTTCATTTTGAGATTTAGCTTTCCTTACACTATTCCCACAAACTAGGGCCACACATCTGTATTCTTTCATTGTGATTCTTCCTTCCTTCCATTCTTAATTTTGTTGTTGCTGCCTTGAGTTCCTACATCAAGAGAAAGGCAGGATACAAATTAACTAAATAAATTTATACATGCTTTTTTTCCTTTTCATTTCTTCCTTGAATTTACTGTACAGTCACATTGACTTTGTGAGATGTTTCCCTTTTTAATCTTTCCATATAATTGTTTGTGATTGCCCTTTCAGCAGTTCCTTCTTCAGGAAGTCCCACCCATGTTGAGTATCTTTTTCCTCTATCTCTAATCATTCTACCCAGTATGTTTCTGAGCTTGATAAAATCAGCTTTCCTGAAATCCAAGATTTATGTTTGACTATGTTCTTCTATGGCCTGCCCCACAATCATGAATTCTAGCATTAAATGGTCATGACCCATAAAGTACCAGTTGCTTTGATCCAGTGACCAACTCCTCCTTATTGATTAGGATAAAGTCCAAGATTGCTGATCCCTTGTTCCTTTCTCATCCTTTTGAAAGAGAAAATTATCTGCAAGGCATATCAGTAATTTGTTGGAGAGCCTATGCTTAGTTAAGCTAGTCTCCCAGCAAATATCAGGTTAACTGAAGTCTCGTCCCCACCCCCACCCCCACCCCCAATGACTCATTCTTGATTCTTGGAAATTTCTGTGATTTGTTTCAGAAACGTAACAACTACCTCCTCACTTTGCTTTGGTGGCCAGTAGTAAACTCCTGTCACAATATTCTTTTTATTTATTTCTCCATTTATTTTTACCCAAATGACATTCAGTGGTCCTGTTTGATCACTCACATGAACAAGTGACTTTATCTATGACATACAAGTGACTTTATCTATGACATACAATGGGGCTTTCTAGATTGGCAAAAAGGAGTGTGTTCATGGCTGCATGAAACTCTAGCCTTTAGATGAGAAAAAGGGAAAGTATGCCATGAAAACGCTTTTTTTGCATTTTAGGGGAGAAGACGCGCCTTTAAAAAGGTGCTGATTTTCCCAGGTTCTTTTTTAAAAAGTGCGGAACAGCGCAGCTCCATCTAAAGGCTGTGGTGCAGCTGCTAAGCATTAAGGAAAAGGCAACTTCATGTCACACTTTCCTGCCAATCTAGAAAGCCCCAATGTTACTCTCTCTCCTGTTCTTCCCCATTTGAAAAGATTATATCCCCCAATTGTTATATTCCAGTCATGGGAGTCATCCCACCAAGTCTCTGTTTCAACTATAAAATCATATTCATTAGGACTTCAAGTTCTTCTTGTTTCTTTCTCAGACTTTGTGCACTGGTGTATAGACATTGGAAGTTATTGTTTGTTCTCATCTTTTATTCTGCTGTGAGTTTTACTGTGACTTCCAATCTTTCCTTCAGGTTCTCCTCTAGAATTCACATCCTTGTGTTCAGAACTTATTTTGGAGCAGATGTTTAAACTGTCATCTCCAACTCCAGAAGCAAAGCCTCTTCTGTCAACACCATCTGCATAGCCACTTGTCTACCTGCAGTATTTTCCTACCCCTGTGTGGTTTCCTATCTTTAACCAGTAGAATTGATTAGAATATTGCCTGTGCCTCTCTAATCTCTTCACTTTCCTGTCCAGCACTTCATAGTCCAAGGTGTTCTTTATAGCATTTTTTGGTGCCCACATAAATCAGAAGAAAGAGGTTTTCACCTATATTCTTGATGACCTACCCCTGAGCAATGAACCCCCTACCACCAGCACCTTCTTTTTCTTCTTGCTACTGTCGGTGCATATAATCTGTTGATAATAACAGTAAAATTATTATACTTTACTTACTAGTCTGAGTCTCTTGTCACTGCGAGCATTATGCAATCTAAATTGAAATAGGAAGATAGTGGATTACTATTTGCCCTTATGAACAGCCTTGCACCACCTCTTTCCAATGAACATTCATTAAACTAGAGGTGGGCAAACTGTGGCCCAGACGACAGGCTGCAGGCAACCCACAACCCCCTTTTTGCAAGCCCTACAAATTTCCCAGGTCTACCTTAATCACAACCTCAAACTACAATATGATGCCCAAAGAAGGTGGGCAGAGCAGAGTTCATCTGTCTTTTCCAACTACCTGCCCACCTTGGAAGATGAAGGACAAAGAAGAACATGTTGTTACCAGTGCTGCCAGAAACTGGCTCTGTTGCATAGAGACAGCTGCTTCCTGATTGCTTGTGGGTCTTCAGAGCCAGGTTTTGTGTCAGGTGGATAACTAGGGAATAACCTGTATTGCAACACAGGTGATTTTCCTTGTCACTCCTCCCTCACCTATACAGCCTAGCTCTGAAAACCCTGTTCAATACAACTAATGAGCACCACACTGAGGATACCAATTCCATACTGCAATCTGTGGCATTTAAACAAATGTTTATACCATAAAATTCCAAAAACCTTTTTAAAATATTGAAGGGGTTTCAGATCACTTACAGTGTACTGAACAAAGTAACAGATCTTGGAAAAATTTATTTTTATAGGACAACTCCCATAATCTATCAGACATCATGTCCACAGGGATTCTAGGAGCTGTAAAATAAACTTTCCAAACTCTGGAAAGGTACCACGGATTTTTAGGAGTAAAAGTCCTCCTCGATATATTTTCTGTTTCTCAATTTTAAAAAGGAATCCTTGGTGCATCAGCATAAGAACAAACTCTCCAGAGAAGTGATTTCTACTCTTAACTCATGGCCCCACTTATTAAAATTACTCCCCACTGCATTAACGTCTGCAAAATGAACTTAGATCTCATAGTTCCAGCCACACCTAACTACAGCTGTAGCTTGATGTAATCCATGAGGATGAGTACAGGTAAACTCAACAAAATAATAACAATAATTCACCATGAGGCATATTTGCTCACAATTGAGTGATTCTCTGCCTTGCTCTTTATCTGAAACCACAGTAATTTTCAAGCCTACAGTAGCTGTCTTGTATCCCCTTAGAAAAGATTTCACCTCCTGAGCTCTGGTTTTTATTCAACGAGAACAAGAAAACCCACGTGCACCTTTTATTCCTCAAGCTGATTCATGGGCTTTTTAAATATTAATTCAAGCACTCAGGCAAAAGATTGCCTAGAGTCCCTGTGCAAATTAACATTTCTACACAAACTGTATTAAATCTGGAAACTGATTTTGGGGAAGAGTAGGTATCAGAGTTCACCTGGGAGCTTTTCCAGCATCAATGGGTTGAGTGGAACCCAGAGATTTCTCAAGAGGTACACAAGAAGTCACAGAAAATTATGTTTCCAATCTTGCACTCACTTCTGCTGAAAAACTGATAGGACGGAGTAGGAAGACAATTAAGCCATCCTAAAGGATAGCAATCCTTAGCCAATATTTGTTTTGTTTCTATGCACCAAAACCTATGACCCTTAAGCTGACTTCTCCCTGTGTTCCTTAAACTATATCCACAAGGAAAGTCCAAAACTAGAAGTAGTAGTGTCACTCCAAAGATCAACAAACCAGTCCTATAAGTTTTAATATCTATCAGGAACAAGTCTTTTATAAAAGGAAAAGGTCTAAATGCCTATTCAAAACCATGTCAGCCCAAAACAATTTATGTTGCAACAGGAATAGCTCACAACAATGTTGTCGGCTATTGTGAGGGCTACAGCCAAAATATAAGGAACAAGGAAGTTGTGGGGGGAGTGGGTAACAGATGATCATCAGAAATTCCCACTGTTTTGATTCTTCAAGCCCAAGCACATGGTTGATACACCTCTCTCTTGTGTGAGCTTGCAAATACTTGAATTGATATTAGCAAATATGAACCAAAACTGTATTCTAGTCATTTTAAAACTGTTCTCTCCACCTGGGATTTAAGCCCAGCCAGAGGGAAGGGATATTCAAGTGAGATCAGTGGCATAAATTGGAAGGATTAAGCCACCAGCCATCCATAATGTCTGTTTCCCCTTCTGTATATTCCCCTTCGCCTCTCCTCTCAAACACCCCTCCCCCCCAGGCCCATTACTCAAAGAACATGGATTTAGGAATATGTGTTTGCAAAGATAATGTCCTAGTTGTATTGCAAAATTTCATCCCTCCAGCATGACTGATACTTACAACTAATCAAGTTTCTACATTTGTGGCTGCTCAAAAGCACAAAGTGATAGCTAGCAAACAATGTCGGGGGGGGGGGGGAACTGCACTACATCTCCCATAATTCCCATTGGTCATGCTGGCAGGGAGATTGAAGTTGAAGCTGTAGCCTAAAGATTACTCTCCAAAGCTCTACTAGTATATCTACCAGCTCAGTGTGCTATACAGCCCCATGATATAGAAGTCATTAGAAAAATTCAGCGGTAGACTCAGATCATTGTGGTCTCCCCAACCTGGGTCGGCATTCACTTTCTCAATTACTGAATAGAAATAGAATACTGATGTAATTCAATTGACCAAAAGAATCTTAACAAGTTAAGAACTTTCCATGTTCATTCAGGCTCCAAACTGGCAGGGATCTTTTAAGGGCCACACTCTTAACAAATGTAATAGTAAGCCTGTATGGGTATAAAACTGTATCAAGTGTTGTGGTTAGTTCCAGACTCAGCACTCCATTAGAGCTGGACTTGCTGACTGTGTTGATATGACTTTTTTTGTATAGATATAAATTTTTGTTTTTGATGCTGTTGTGTGCTTTCAAGTCATTTCCAACTTACAGTGACATTACAGAAACCCTACCACAGGGTTTTCTTGTCAAGATTTGTTCAGTTTGCTACTGCCCTCCTCTGAGGTTGAGAGAGTGTGACTTGCCCAAGGTCACCCAGTGGGTTTCAATGGCTGAGCCGGGATTTGAACTCTAGTCTCCATTCGTAGTCTAATGCTCAAACCACTAGATCATTCTGGCTCTGTAATAGATATGCATACACTATTTATAACTAAAGAATATATACAAATTGATTCATGCCATGATACATTCATTCTTTATGGAAGATTTTTTTTGTATCATTAGTTTATGTCTTACATATTGGAGTGTTAAAATAGCAGAGGTATTATCAGTTCATGTAATCAATAAACAGAGATTACACTAGTTATTTTTGCCAGGGTTATTTTTTTCCTCCTTTCCTTTCCATGTCACTGCAGCAGTGAATTCATTGAACTGTGTAGAAGCTGTCCATGGTGCTGAACCATATCCTCAAGTAGGTTCAGTGCCAGCCTGGTGGTGCAGTGATTTGAATGTTGGATTACGATTCTGGAGACCAGATTTCAATTCCTCACTTAACCATGGAAATCCATTAGGTGGCCTTGAACAATCCACACCCTCTCAGCCCCATAAAACCCAGTGACAGGGTCATCTTAGGGTTGCCATAAATCAGAAATGATTTGAAGACACACAACAACAAACCTAGGATATCTCTAGAATAGCTCAGACAAAAGACTAGAATGGATTCACTCTCATGGAACTCTCCACCTTCACTGCTTTCATTGGCACCGACACATTGAGTCTATGCAGCTGTCACTACTGCTTCATGTTACAATTCCCAACTTGCAACCAATGTCATACATGTAGACTGATACACCTGGGCACCACAGTTCTGGACACCACAGTTCAAAAAGGATTTTGAGAAGGTGAAGGGTGTCCAGAGGAGGGTAACCAAAATGGTGAAGGGCCTGGAAACCATGCCTTAGAAAGAGAGACTTAGATTGGACACCACAGCTCCAATCCAGCTTCTTTCCAGCACAAAAAGAAGCAGCAAAATGCAACTGCTTTTTGCACCAGAAAAAAGTGCCCTTTCTGCCACTGCTGTAGCTTTTCAGCACTCCTGCAGCATGCAGCATCTAAATGCCAGGCCACTGGAGTGACAAAAAGCTGCCGCTGTGTAAATAGCCAGACTGCTTCACAGGGGTTTCCTGCTGGCTTGGGGGGGTGTACGCCATGCCCCCAAGCATCCAGGAAGCCAACATAGTTTGCCGGTCTGTTCCAGCTCTCAGGGAGCTGGGTATGTTTGGCCTAGAGAAGAAAAGGTTCAAAGGTAACATGAGAGCTTTGTTTAAGTATTCAAAGGGGTGAATATTGAGGATGGAGCAAGCTTGTTTTCTGCTACTCCAGAGAATAGGATACAGAATAATAGATGCAAGCTACAGGAAAAGATATTCCACCTAAACATTAGGACAGTAATTCCTGACAGTAAGAGCCATTCGACAGTGGTACACACTCCCTCAGATAGTAGTGGAGTCTCCTCATTTGGAGGTTTTTAAAAAGAGGTTGAATGGTCATCTGTCAAGGGTGCTTTGATTATGTGTTCCTGCATGGCAAGGAGTTGGACTGGATGGCCCTTGGGGTCTCTTGCAACTCTATGATTCTACCTAGAAATGGCATTTTGGAACTTAAGTGAACATGGGAAGCCTTTAACACATGTTGCACTAACAGATTCAGAAAAAAGGTTCAATTGAACTTGATTAATTTTGAAAAGGCATGTGCAGACAGCTGTGGAACTTATAGCATGGACTGGAGGCTGGAGAGACCTTAGCTACCTGCACCATAAAGAAGCCACAGACATTTTTAAGGATGGGTTTTACTGGGAAGGAGTTTAAACTTACAGGGCAGTTTAGGTCACTCTAAATGGCACTCTCATAGACACACTTTTAAAACTCATCTTGATTCCAATAAAGAATGTATTTTAATAAGAAATGGCAGTTATTATTTAAGAAAGTTAGCAATACTCTAGAGAAATCCAGAATTATCAAAGATTATCTATCACTAAAACCTGCTAACATAGATCTCTGATAAATGTACAAACTTGAAAATTAAGAATTGCTTATTTGTGTGAGAGAGCATATGTGTCTTCATGTTACCTGCTGACTTATATTGACCCCATGCATTTTATAGGATTTCTTAGACAGGGAATACTCAGAGCTGATTCTACCAGTTCTTCCTCTGAAATTTTGCCTACAGTGCCTGGTATTCATTGGCAGTCTCCAATCAAGTACCAACCAGATCTGACCTTGCTTAGTTTCCAAGATCAGACTGACATGGTGCCTTAGCATTTAGACCAGGTCAAGAGCTTGCTTACTCACATATAATATGAAAAGTGTAAATTTAGCAACAGAAATAAAATCCTCTCATTCTTATTGAAATCATTGTCTGCTTTTTATGTGTGCTTTTTCCCTCTTCTACAATTAATTAACAAACTTGTACATAGAAAACTAAGGAATTCTAAGTCATGTAGTTCTGGAGCTTAATTTTAAACATGAAAGATCTGTGGCTCAGCTCAATTGCATTTACAATTGATCTAGAATGGAAGATCAATCCCATGTATTCAGAAAAGAAGTTGGGGTGGCATGTGAAGATTGTAGGGAGTCTGCATTTGCGATACTATAATGATTTAATCAGTGTGTATTGATTTTGTGATTATGGGATTCTGCACATGCTCAAATGCACTCTTTCTATAAAAAATATTATTTTACATTATGTTTCATAAAAGGTAGCCTGACATGAAGTGTCAGGTGAGCCATTATAACCCATGAAGGCTGGGAAGCCGAGGTCATTTCCTACTTTCTGGAGGCAGACTAGAAGTCTGCAGTTTCATCCACAACTTTTTGTGTACTGTGTGTGCATGTAAGGACAGGTGGTTTCTTTCTATAGGAAAAGGGAGGTTTCTTCTTTTACTTTTTGTAACAGGCACTGGAGCTCAGAATTTTTGACGATCTTCTTCCTGGTGTGAACAGAAATTGTCTCACAAGTTGGCAGCCACTCTTCAAACTTAAAATTCCTGAAGGAAAGCCATTTTATAGACTTTGTACCATAAAATTGGCTTGGACTAGGCACAAACTGCTACAATGCCAAGTTTCAGGTCAATCCATTGAGACATTTTCTAAAGAAGATCCAAAAAACACAGTTGCTTTCTCCCATCCCCCTATTTCTAGTTACAGGCCTAGAAAGTTTTAGTGATAGAAATTCTTTGAGAATTCTGGACTTTTTTTTTTTAGAGTATTGCCATATTTCTGAAATAATAACTGTCATTTCTTATTCAACTACTCGTCCCAGCTTTGATCAAGGCCAACAACTATGGCTGTATAATACACAATGGTTAAAATCCTGTTCGGTTCACACACCAACATAGGCAGCCGCATGGGAGTGGCAGGGAGGAAATGGCCACAGCTAAAGCAGCTATGAACGAAATAAGGCAAAGCCAACAAAGTGATGCCCTCCAGAAAAAATGGACTACTACTGCCCCAACAGTATGGTAAGAGTAGTCCAACTCCCTAGAAGGCTTCAGGTTGGGGAATGCTAAATGCATGAACTGGAAAAAATGTAGAGTTCAGCAGTGTTACCATCATATTCTTTTTTGTGGGACAAAAAAGGCAAGGTAAAAGAGATGTAATTCTCCATCAACTAATAACTCCATCACTAGATTACCATTTTGGGCAAGGCTGGCACAGGATATTTTACTGCCTGAAGCAAAGGACAATGGCAACCTCTTGCAGAACTGGCTATAGCACCATCCTATGCAATCCTCAGATTTGTAATTTTAAAGGGGTTTTAGTCAAAGAGTGCTGGTGTCTCATAAAACTACAAGTCTCAGGATTCGGTAGGATATAGCCATGACACTTAAAGAGGTGTCAAACTGCATTGTTTCTACATTGTTGACACACCACTAGTTAGTCTCAAAGAGAGCCTTTTTCATATTGATCTAAACTAACACAGCTATATCTTTGAACAGGATTTAATGGTTTTTCTTGTCCTTATGATCTGAAAGCTGCTAGGGAAGATCTGTTTATTTAAAAACAAACTTTTAAAAAAGAAATTGAACAAATTTCTGCAACCATAAAAGATTATTTTAATGCAATTGTGATTATTCTGCAGAGCAGAATAATTGACTTTTAACTAAAGTGAATATGGGAACAACTGAAAACAAGTAAGCTGTTTTTTGATTATCTCTGGTTATCCCACTCTAACAGTAAAAATATTGAATGTGGATCCTGATGTAAGTAATATATGTAGGTAATATATTTGTAAGGGGTGGGGAAATACCAAGCACAGAGAAAAGTTCAAGAATAAGTGGGCTCATTGTCCATGCAGATGGAGGCTGGGAAAATAGAATGGAGTATCCTAGAATAGCACATGTTATTCTGGCCAGGAAATTAATGCAGTTGCAGTCTATTCTCATTTTGAAGATTCAGCTTCTCCTAAACATGTAGGATGTTTGGCTACAGTTTCATGCATAGACCAGGCTACATTTACAGTACTTGCTTCTGCCCATGATCTGTCTCTTGTTTTGTTTTCCTCTGTCCTTGCTATTCCTTGCTTGGTGCACAATGGCCTGTCCTAGGCTATGCCACAACAATCTAAGACAGGATCAACCAAGGACAAACTCTTATATAAGGCTATCATGATCATTAAAGTTTAAAAATTTTCCTTTTCCACAGTTTAGCAAAGGTAGCTTGTTTTAGTATAAACTAATATGCAGGATTATCTTATGTGTACAATACCATCAATGTACTTTCAGGAGTTTTATAAACAAAAATACAAGTTCCCCCACACCCATTTACACCCTATAATCTAGAAGTCCAATAGTGAAGAAAACACCAAAGGGAGAAAGCAAAATGAATGCAAGCAACTGCATGCTTTGGTCTAGGTCAGTGGTTCCCTCATTTTGATCCTCCAGGTGTTCTGGACTTTAGCTCCCAGAATTCCAAACTATGGGCCAAGCTGGCTGGCTAGGGGTTCTGGCTGGGGATTCTGGGACCTAATGTCTCTATGTTGAATTGGATGTCCCTTCTCTATGTTGAATTCCCAAACCTTTGCCTTCCAGGTGTTTTGGCACACCAGGAGGACCAAAGTTTGGGAATCAGTCATCTAGATACACATGAATGGGAATGATGGAAGTAGCAGTCTGACATATTTGGAGGACAGAAGATTGGTGAATGCTGGCTTAGGCCAAAAGCTCTATGGATGAAGGTACTGTTGAGCAACTCGAAGCAATGGTAGTGGGCACAAGACACCACAGGTATTCCAAGTGGATGTTCAAGCCATAAGAGACAGAGTAATTTAAGATAGAGAAGGACAAAAAGAAAGCCATAAAGCTTGGTTTTCAAGGCCATTTCATGTTTTACTGTTGGAACACATTTTGCATCCAAGGAGGTGGAATTATGACAACAAGGTTGGTATATTCCTACAGCTGACTGTGGAAATACTCCTATATATGCAGAAGGTTCCAAATTCAGTCTTCAGAAACTCCATATGGATTAAGACCTTGGACAATGAAGAAATAAAATAGTTAAAGATTTCCCATACCTTTCATCAGAAAGGAGACTGCATTTAAAAAATCAGAAGAAGACTAGGAATGGAAAGATGGAAGAATAGTGATGGAAGAATAGATAAGATCCTAAAGAGTAAAGATATACAGGAGAGCACTAGAGTTAGAATCATCCAATCTATTCTATGGCCCATCACCTCGTGCAGATGTGAGAGCTGGATAGTGAAGAAAGTGGAGATAGAATCATAGAATCATAGAATCATAGAATCGTAGAGTTGGAAGAGACCACTAGGGCCATCCAGTCCAACCCCCTGCCCTGCAGGAAATCCAAATCAAAGCATCCCTGACAGATGGCCATCCAGCCTCTGCTTAAAGACCTCCAAGGAAGGAGACTCTATCACCTTCCGAGGAAGTGCGTTCCACTGTCGAACAGCCCTTACTGTCAGGAAGTTCTTCCTAATGTTCAGGTGGAATCTCTTTTCCTGTATCTTGCATCCATTGTTCCGGGTCCTGTTCTCTGGAGCAGCAGAAAACAAGCTTGCTCCCTCCTCAATATGACATCCTTTCAAATATTTAAACAGGGCTATCATGTCACCTCTTAACCTTCTTTTCTCCAGGCTAAACATCCCCAGCTCCCTAAGTCGTTCCTCATAGGGCATGGTTTCCAGACCCTTCACCATTTTGGTCGCCCTCCTTTGGACACGCTCCAGTTTCTCAATGTCCTTTCTGAATTGTGGCGCCCAGAACTGGACACAATATTCTAGGTGGGGCCTGACCAAAGCAGAATACAGTGGCACTATTACTTCTCTTGATCTAGACACTATACTTCTATTAATGCAGCCCAAAATAGCATTGGCCTTTTTAGCTGCCGCATCACACTGTTCACTCATGTTCAACTTGTGGTCTACTTGGACTCCTAGATCCCTTTCACATGTAGTTTCATTCAGCCAGGTGTCACCCATCCTATATCTGTGCATTTTATTTTTCCGCCCTAAGTGCAATACCTTACATTTCTCTGTGTTGAATTTCATTTTGTTAGCTTTGGCCCAGCTTTCTAGTCTATTCAGGTCACTTTGAATCTTGATCCTGTCCTCTGGGGTATTAGCTATTCCCCCTAATTTGGTGTCATCTGCAAATTTGATTAGTATGCTCCCAATTCTGTCATCCAGGTCATTGATAAAGATGTTGAATAGCACTGGGCCCAGGACAGAGCCCTGTGGGACCCCACTGGTCACTTCTCTCCAGGATGAAAAGGAGCCATTGTTGAGCACCCTTTGAGTTCGGCCACTCAACCAATTACAAATCCATGTAATAGTTAACTTGTCTAGCCCACATTTTACAAGCTTGTTTGCAAGAATGTCATGGGAAACCTTGTCAAAGGCCTTACTGAAATCAAGATATACTATATCCACAGCATTCCCTTCGTCTACCAAACTGGTAATTTTATCAAAGAAAGAGATTAGATTTGTCTGGCATGACTTGTTTCTCTGAAACCCATGTTGAGTTTTTGTGATTATGGCATTGCCTTCTAGATGTTCACAGACTCTTTGTTTAATGATCTGCTCCAGAATCTTTCCTAGAACCGATGTCAGACTAACTGGACGATAATTGTTGGGATCCTCTTTTTTCCCCTTTTTGAAGATGGGGACAACGTTTGCCCTTCGCCAGTCTGCTGGGATCTCTCCTGTTCTCCAGGAGTTTTCAAATATGATTGCCAATGGCTCCGATATTACTTTTGCCAGTTCTTTTAATACCCTTGGATGGAGTTCATCTGGTCCCGGAGACTTAAATTCATTTAGATTAACAAGGTGTTCCTCTACTATCTCTTTACTTATTCTGTGCTGAAATTCCCCTATTCTGTTCTCTGCTCCATTATCCTCAGGTTGAGCACCCTTTGCCTTTTCTGAGAAGACTGAGGCAAAGAAGGTGTTGAGTAATTCTGCCTTTTCTCTATCTCCTGTTAGCATTTTGCCATCTTCTCCACGCAGTGGCCCTACCGTTTCCTTCTTCTTCCTCTTGCTGCGGACATATCCAAAAAAGCCCTTTTTATTGTTCTTAACCTCTCTAGCAAGCCTGAGTTCATTCTGCTCTTTAGCTTTTCTGACTTTACCCCTACACATGCCTGCTATTTCTTTGAATTCCTTTTTCGTGATTTCCCCCTTTTTCCATTTCTTATACATGTTCCGTTTCAAACTTAGCTCGGTTGAAAGTTCCTTAGTCATCCATCCTGGTTTCTTGAGACACCTCCCGTTTTTCTTTCTCACTGGAACTGTTTGAAATTGTGCCTTCAGTATCTCCCTTTTGAGAAAGTCCCATCCGTCCTGAACTCCTTTATCTTTTAGTATTTCTGACCATGGAATCGCCCTCAATACTTCTCTAAGTTTACTGAAATCCGCTCTCCTAAAGTCTAGGATGCGTGTCTGACTCTGCCTGGCTTCTCCTTTCCACTGTATTACAAACTCCAGGAGAACATGGTCACTTCCACCTAATGATCCCACCACTTGCACCCCATTAACCAAGTCATCCTTGTTGGTTAGGATCAGATCTAAAATAGCTGACCCCCTTGTTGCCTCTTCCACCTTTTGGACCATGAAATTGTCTTCCAGGCAAGTGAGGAATTTGCTAGACCTTGAGGATTTTGCTGAGTTTGACTTCCAGCAAATATCAGGATAGTTGAAGTCGCCTATCACTACTACATCTCTCTTTTCTGACTGTGTGGTCATCTGTTCTAGAAAGATATCATCCAATTCCTCAGTCTGACTTGGGGGTCTGTAGTAGACTCCCACCGTAACACCCTTGTTGTTTCCCTCCCCTTTGATTCTTATCCAGATGCTCTCCACCTGGCTTCCATGATTGATGCCCAGGATCTCTTCACTGGTGTAAATATCTCTGACATATAGTGCTATTCCTCCTCCTTTCCTGTTTGGCCTATTTCTCTTAATAAGGTTATACCCCTCTATTTCCACATTCCACTCATGAGACTCATCCCACCAGGTTTCAGTGATGCCTATTATATCATATTTGCCTTGTTGTACTAGGAGTACGAGTTCATCTTGCTTATTTCCCATGCTCTGTGCATTAGTGTAGAGACATCGCAGACCATGGTTCCCTTTTACTTGCTGCCTGTGCAAGTTTTTTTGCCTCCCACTATTGGGTCCTTGCACTGTTTGCCTTGTTTCCTCTATGTCAGTTTGACTATTTTCGCCATCCCTTTTGCCTTCCTTAATATTGTCTCCCTTCCCCTCGGAACTCAGTTTAAAGCTCTCCTGATCAAGTTCTTGAGACTGTTGGCAAAAACATTTCTTCCAACTGGCGTGAGATGCAACCCGTCTGTTGCAAGAAGTCCCTCCTCATGGAACCGCAGCCCATGATCCAAGAATCCAAATCCCTCTCGGCGGCACCATCTGCGAAGCCAGTTGTTCACATCTGCTATTTTCCTCTCCCTTCCTGGACCATGCCCTTCAACTGGCAGAAGAGACGAGATGACAACCTGTACATCCATTCCTTTCAGCTTCCTACCAAGCGCCTCGTAATCCCTTTTGATGTTCTGAATGCTGTGTCTTGCAGTATCATTAGTTCCCACGTGGACCAAAAGGAAGGGGTATTGGTCAGTAGGCTTGACCAGTCTTGTCAGCCTCTCTGTCACATCCCGGATCTTTGCACCTGGAAGACAACACACCTCTCGAGACATCTTGTCAGGCCTACAAATCACTGCTTCTGTACCCCTCAGCAAGGAGTCCCCCACTACGACCACACGCCTCCTCCGAGGCTTAGCAGCGACTGTTTCCTCGGGTGGGACTCTCAGGCTCCCCTGCTCCATCCCTGAAGTCTGTCCATGCTGCTCTTCTTCATCCTCCTTGATAAGGGAAAGCGCTTCGAATCGATTCTCTAGCTGCAAGCTCCCCGAACAATTCCTTCTTGGTTTACTTCTCTTTGTGACCTTCCTCCAGCTGTCTGCCTCCTCTGTTTGGCAAGTGACCTCTTCCACCCTAGCATCTTCCTCTGCATGGTACTCATCCAAGATGGTTAGTTCTATTGTGTCCAGGAAATCCTCTTGTTCCCTAATGTGCTGAAGTGTAGCTACTCTGGACTCCAGCTGCTGCACTTTCTCCTCCAAGAGTGCCACCAACTTGCACTTGGTGCATGTGAAGTTCTCCACTTCTGTAGGCAAGAAGAGAAACATCCCACAAGAGTTGCAGGTGACTGCGGCAGATCCCTCGTTGTCCATACTGCAAAGTCTAATGCCACTTGAGCAGAGTTGTTCAGTTAAAGAAAACTAAAATTCTTGTGACTCACAGATGTGACTCACAGAAGCTCCTCCCCTTCAGCAACAAGCACACGGTCTCAAGCACACGGTCCCAAAATGGCTGCCAAGCAGCTCCTCTCCTTCTCCTCTCTCTGGCCGGACTGTTCTGGAAGGCTCTGGAAGGTGGTATATAAAGCTAGTCTGCTAGCTCCGCCCCCTTGTGACTCACAGATGTGACTCACAGAAGCTCCTCCCCTTCAGCAACAAGCACACGGTCTCAAGCACACGGTCCCAAAATGGCTGCCAAGCAGCTCCTCTCCTTCTCCTCTCTCTGGCCGGACTGTTCTGGAAGGCTCTGGAAGGTGGTATATAAAGCTAGTCTGCTAGCTCCGCCCCCTTGTGACTCACAGATGTGACTCACAGAAGCTCCTCCCCTTCAGCAACAAGCACACGGTCTCAAGCACACGGTCCCAAAATGGCTGCCAAGCAGCTCCTCTCCTTCTCCTCTCTCTGGCCGGACTGTTCTGGAAGGCTCTGGAAGGTGGTATATAAAGCTAGTCTGCTAGCTCCGCCCCCTTGTGACTCACAGATGTGACTCACAGAAGCTCCTCCCCTTCAGCAACAAGCACACGGTCTCAAGCACACGGTCCCAAAATGGCTGCCAAGCAGCTCCTCTCCTTCTCCTCTCTCTGGCCGGACTGTTCTGGAAGGCTCTGGAAGGTGGTATATAAAGCTAGTCTGCTAGCTCCGCCCCCTTGTGACTCACAGATGTGACTCACAGAAGCTCCTCCCCTTCAGCAACAAGCACACGGTCTCAAGCACACGGTCCCAAAATGGCTGCCAAGCAGCTCCTCTCCTTCTCCTCTCTCTGGCCGGACTGTTCTGGAAGGCTCTGGAAGGTGGTATATAAAGCTAGTCTGCTAGCTCCGCCCCCTTGTGACTCACAGATGTGACTCACAGAAGCTCCTCCCCTTCAGCAACAAGCACACGGTCTCAAGCACACGGTCCCAAAATGGCTGCCAAGCAGCTCCTCTCCTTCTCCTCTCTCTGGCCGGACTGTTCTGGAAGGCTCTGGAAGGTGGTATATAAAGCTAGTCTGCTAGCTCCGCCCCCTTGTGACTCACAGATGTGACTCACAGAAGCTCCTCCCCTTCAGCAACAAGCACACGGTCTCAAGCACACGGTCCCAAAATGGCTGCCAAGCAGCTCCTCTCCTTCTCCTCTCTCTGGCCGGACTGTTCTGGAAGGCTCTGGAAGGTGGTATATAAAGCTAGTCTGCTAGCTCCGCCCCCTTGTGACTCACAGATGTGACTCACAGAAGCTCCTCCCCTTCAGCAACAAGCACACGGTCTCAAGCACACGGTCCCAAAATGGCTGCCAAGCAGCTCCTCTCCTTCTCCTCTCTCTGAGAGGAGATGTTTGGAGGATATTTGAGATGTGATGCTGAAGAAGATTGCTGAGGATGTGATGCTGGAGAAGATTGCTGAATCTACAAGACCTAACCAGAGCAGCAGAGGACAGGGAAGTTTGGAGATGTCTCATTCACAGGGTCACTATGAGTTGAGGTTAACTTGAGAGCAGCTAACTACAACAACAACAACAAACAGTTCCTTTAAAGCTTGGGTAAAAGCCAGAGCAGATTCACAACCCCATTGACAGGAAAGGTGCCACAGGGTAGCAGGTGATGGGAAACATTTCTACAGAAGGTCCTAGAGAGCCACTGACAAAACAGTCAAGAGAGAGGAGCAGTTACAGTGTGACTTGCTAGATGGCAGTGTGTCCTATGTTTCCTCCATCTTCACTGGACAGGGCCAGCCCAAGATATTTTGCTGCCTGAGGCTAAAGGCAAGATGTCATCTCTCACTCACACATCCATTCAACATAGAAAAAGCAACTGAACTGGCAATTCTTTCATCACTGATGTATGGGAATAATCTTCCACAGCAGGACAGCAAATTAGCTATGGGCAGACAGCAAATTGTGTTGCACTGGCATGCTAACATTTTACCACTTCTTTGTGAATCCCAGAATCTGTCACCTGTGGCAGCTGCCTCATTGTTCCTAATGGTAGGACTGGCTCTCACAACCTATGCTCAGTCAATAGATCACCTACAGGGAAGCCTCACATTTGCACAGATGGCTTTCTGTTTACAGCCAAGCCAAGAACCTGACTTTCAGTTTAATCAACAAATTAATTAACTATGTGGAAGAATACCTCTGGAAAGGCTCTGGTAGATGAATAGCTTGGGAAAGTTACTTTTTGAGCCCAGAAACTTGTTGTGGTGGTTGTGTACCCCCAAGTCATTTCAAGCTTATAACAATCCTAAGGTGAACCTATCACAGGGTTTTCTTGACCAACATTGTTCAGAGGGGGGTTGTCATTGGCCTCCTCTGAGACTGAGAGAGTGTGACTCACCCAGTGAGTTTCTGTGGTTGAGCAGGGATTTGAATCCTGGTCTTCCAAAGTCTAACACTCAAACCACTATACCACACAGCCTTTCCACATTCTTGTTAATGGGATCAAAATGTGGCTGCACTTTTACCTGGGTCATAGTGGTGATGAGGGAGGGCAGACAAACTGTGACAGCTCTGATCAGACTTTTTCACCAATACCTTACACCTTTCATAACCCACAGTACCCATAGCCTTTTTCCTCCTGCAACTACCATTTACAAGATACTGGTTGGGAAATTCTGGAAGTTGCAGTCCAAAAAGCAATTTACCCAAGCTTTGGGTAAATGCATCAGGAAGATATCCCTGCATTAACTTCCAGGTAACTATAAACATTTCATTCAAAGACAGTACTTCTCTAGTATAAATAGGCCCCACAAGTATCCTGAACAGTATTTCAGGATACTTGCTGAAAAAACTATTCTGGTCTGCTAGATCTGCTAGGTCTGTTAGGTTTGCTGAAAACATCATACATAAAACAGGACTGATCTCAAACCAAGGAAGTGTGAAAAATGGAGGAAGGGACATTAAGATATGCAGATGACACCATACTACTAGGAGAAAACAACAAAGACCTGGAACAATTGCAAAAGAAAGACAAGCAAGAAAGTGTTAAGTCAAGTTTAATGCTAAACATTCAGAATACAAAAATAATGATCACAGAATATATAACTTAAATGTCAACAATAAATAAATTGAAATACAGGTAGTTAAAGATTTTCCATGCCTTGGATTAGCATTAACCAAAATGGAGATTGTAGTCAAGAAATCAGAAGACTAGGATTAAGAACAGAAGCTATGAAAGAACTAGGTAAGATCTTCAAGTACAAAGACTTGGATAGTGAACACTAAAATGAATACTAAAGTCAGAATTATCCATGCCATTGCATTTCCCATCCCTATGTATGGATGGGAGAGCTGGATGTTAAACAAAGCTGGTAGAAAGAAAGTCAACTAATTTGAGATATATTGCTGGAGAAGAGTGCTATGGATACTGTGGACTGCCAAAAAAGACAAATAAATGGGTCCTAGAGCAAATCATGCCTGAGATTCCCTTGGAAGCCAGGATGACTACACTGAGGCTGTCATATTTTGGACACATCACGAGAAGGGGTGACTCACCAGAAAAGACAATAATTCTAGGTAAGGTAAAAGGCAATTAGAAAAGATGAAGACTGTATTACAGGTGGATAGACCTGACACAGTCCTGAACCTACAAGACCTAAAGAGGGTTGTTGAGGTTAGGGCATCCTGGAGATGTCTCATTCATAAGGTCACCATAAGTTAAGGATGATGTGAGGCCAGTTAATACAGAGAAAGAGAGGTCTGTTGTCTTTTAAGTACTATACTACAAGAAAGCATACTATTCAACAGGCCCAAGAAATATTGCTGCCTGAGGCAAATTAGTCACTGACATCCTTGACATCAAGGTGAATAGTATTCAAAGTCAGCCAAATTATATTGCCACCTAAGGCAGAAAATCCCACACATGCTTCTTCCCCTATCTGGGAACAACCATAACAACCATAACAAAATTAAATAATGGGTTGCCGTCCTTTCAATTTACAGCTCTTTTGGACTATATATTGGAGATGGCTGCATCACTGTCTCTAATAGGAGGAACAATTCTGCCATTCCAGAACTGTGCAGCAGCCAGTGAATAACACTGATGATGGGCAATGAGATTTGTCCCAGTCTTACAGGGAAGGGAAGAATCAAAGGGAACCAAGAAGCCAATTACCACTGAAAGCCTTCTTCAAAATGGCATTTCAATGACAATGTTATTCAAACACCAAAGACAAGTGCTATGAAGTTGGGGGTTTGGGTTTGTTTGGTTTTTTTTTAAATGTAAATAATTGGTGCTGACTGAATGGCACGCTCATTTTACAATGGTAAAATAATTTGAGGAAAGAAAATCTGACACTTCTGCTCTTTTCCTAAGGGAAAAAAAATCTTTCACTTGGAAAGATACAACGGAGCCAGAGAGAGCTAACTTGAATTTTAAAAATGACACATCAGGATGTTCTAATGTCAGCGATAACATTTTGCGGGGAGAACACCATCAAAAGGCTATTTCCTCAACTAAGTCACCTTTAAAAAAAAAGGCAAAGCATTTATGGAAGTTATTAAAGTAGTAACTCTGCCTTATCATCCTGTTGTAGATTTTTTTTCTCCCCAGCAAATTCAGTGGCAGCCTGCCTTCTCCATTTGGACTGCAGCCCTGCATCTCTCTCATCAATACTGGTGCCAATAGCCCTTGTTCATTCAAGTAGCTGCAATTAATCAAAATGAAAGGAAGGAAGGAACTGGGTCATATGCTTGTGAACACTTAGCACTGCAACTAACTCTAAAGTGAGCAAAGGTGGAGGAGGAAGAGGCTCCTGTACCTTTAAGAGTCCTGTAGAAGAAGAAATTTGGACAGCTTGTCTTGCAGGGGTGGTAGAACCGGAACCTGCTGCAATTTTCTATTCCCAGAGCAGTTAAAAGTGCAGGATCCTAGTCTCCCACATGTTTCACACTTTGCAACGCAATGCACAACCCTTGGGCATTCCTGTTGTGACGGCCTTAGAAAATTGGGGTACAAATCCTCTTAATAAGCAAATAAACAAGCCCAGACCTTTGCAGAAATGGGCACTCTAAACCTGATAAGGGATCAGGTTGAAAATCAGCTTAATTTGGTTGACTCAGCACAATCATACTAGTGCAAATGAGGATTTAAGGTGCACATTTTGGTCCAAAACACACGGCAGAAGTAATAATCTAGTTTGAGACCACTTTAACTGCCCTGGCTCAGTGCTAGGGAATCCTGGGAATTGTACTTTATTGTACCACCAGAGAAAGATAAATGTTTCACAAAAAGACAGTTCCCCAAATTCCCTAGCATTGAGCCAGGGCAGTTAAAGCTGTCTCAAACTGGATTATTTCTGCAGTGTGTTTTTGGACCTAAATTCTATGTAGACTTTTCCATTTGTGTGAAAAGGCTGGAGGGAAATACAGACACACATCAGAGACTAAAATGTGTGTCCGTATGTCCCAACCCTCTCCATCGTTCAGCTTTGTTTATCCAGGTTGTTTGTCTGGAAGTGCAAGTGTGCTATTAGGACATTTTTAAAACAACAACACTATTCTTAAGAAATAATAATGATCAGAAATGTCTTCAGTTCAGCGCTTGGTAGTCCTTCAACTAGAAATAAATATTTGCTTTAGTGTCCAAATCGCCTCCGCTCCCCCCAAAACATGATTTCCCTTAAGACCTAAAAGACACGGTTTAGAAAATGTGCTGGATTCTGTGATCTGGAGATGTAAAATTGGCAACCTTCTTCTTGCATAACAGCGCAAGGGGATAAAGACAGGGAGGAAAAGGCCTGCCAAAAATTAATAGTCGGTCCATCATTACTCTTGTAATGGTCCTTGTTTGCTTTTAAGAGTATTCCCAGCTTGGGCTAGGAAGGAACCTCTCTTCTAGGAACCAGGACTACACTGCAGAAGTATCTGTCTCCCTCCTCCTCCTCCTCCTCCTTCTTTTAAAGCAGCCAAACCAAAACCTAGAAAAGCCCACTACAGCATGCAAAGAGGACAAACTAAAAAAAGGGGCACAGCTCAAAACCTATAGTTCCTTTTAATCCCTTCGAAATGTCACCCTGTGTGAGTGTGTGTGGCTGTGTGATTTTTTAAGGGGGTGTTGTGTTCTCCTTATTGACACCTGCAAGGGATGGGCAAGTCTGGCAGGGAGCCCAGAGAGAGGTTCCCCCCCTCCTCCCCCCCCCCCCCCTTTTGGCTAAGGAGGATCTCCCTCCAGCCTCTGCAAAGGAGGAAAGACTAAGAGGCCAGGTCTGCATAGCACCAAAAGCACTGGGGAAGGGAAGGGAAGGGAAGGGAAGGGAGGGGAGGGGGAAGCTCCTGTTGGGAAAAGGGCTGAGAGCAGCCAAAAGGACGCCCCTGCAGGGTCTGCCAGGGATCCCAAGGCAAGGCAGGCTCCTGGAGGGGGAAAGTGTGTGTATATATGTGTGTGTATGTATGTATATATATATTCCCTGGGGAAACCCAATGTACCCCTGGAAGTGCTGGGATGGGGTCCCAAGGCAGGCTCCAGGCTGTGTGTCCCCCTTTCTCTAGGGAAACCTTGGGGGCGTTGGGATGGGGTCCGAATGCAGACTGGGGGGGGGGGGGAGGGCAGGAGGGTCTGTGTGTGTTTGTGTATTGGTGCCAGTGTCCCATTCTCTGTGTGTATGTGTCTATGTGTCTATGTGTGTGTATCTCCCCCCAGGCAATCTGCATTCGGACCCCATCCCAGCAGCTCCTCCGTTTCCCCCAGAGGAGGGGACACACAGCGGAAGGCTTCCCCAAAGAAAGACAAACTGACACACACACACACACACACATTATATCTATCTATCTATTTATCTATCTGTCCCCCCTAGGAGTCTGCATTTGGACCCCATCCCAGTAGCGCCTCAGAGAAGGGGGACACACAACTGAAGGCTTCCCCAAAGAAAGACACACACACACACACACACTATATATATATATATATATATATATCTCCCCAGAGAGAGTGCATTCATACCCCATCCCAGCAGCTCCTTGGTTTCCCCCAGAGGACACACAACCAAAGGCTTCCCCAAAGAAAGAGAGACACTAACACACACACACACATACACACCTATTCCCCCCCCCCCCAGAGAGTCTTTGTTGGGATCCCCTCACAGGGGTGTAAAGACAGGTGCCTTTACCCCCCCCCCATACACACACACACAAAGAGACACCCCACAAACCGAGGAGGGCTTGAAGGGGGACCCCCTTTGGCTCCCCTCAGGCCCATTGGGGGGGGGATCCTAAGAGGAGAGGGGCTCCCTTCTCTGCCCTCCTCCCTCAGGAGGACTCTTCTTTCCTCAGGACTCTGAGGAGGGGGGGACTCTCTACCCTCACAAGCAAAGCCCCCAATGACTTCAGGAGGGGGAGCCCCCTAAAACCAACCAAGGGCTCTTATATTTTGTGGTTGGGCCCCCCTCAAGCCCCCCAAAGCCAAGCAGCAGACTGGCTCCCTCCCCCTCTCCTTAGCCAAGGAAGGGGGGAAAAAGCATATTCTGCCAAGGAGGACAGGGCCCCCCACAATGGAGGACCTTCCAGGGGGGTTAAAAAAAAAGAGGACAACCCCCCTCCCACACACACACACACACCCAAGCCCCCCTCTCCTTTAGAAATATCCCCCCATGCTTCTTAGGGAGCCCCTCAAAAGGGAGGACCTTTGGGGCAGAAGGGAGGGCAGGTCCTGGAAAAGGAGGACAGAGGGGAAATGGAGGACGGGGGGAACAAATCCAGGACCAGGAGGGAGCCAAGACTCCCAGCCCTCCTAAATGAATGAAACCTGTGCCATGCACTCCAAAAAGGGTTGCCTCTCTGAGTGCCTCCCCAAAGGGAAGGGCTTTGGGCTTCCTCCTGGGCAGAAGGGGGGAGTGGAGGACAGGTCCGGGAAAAGGAGGACCCACACACCCAGAGAGACCTTTGCCTCCCTTCTCTTACCGTTGGACCTCCTCACAATGTTCTCCAGGAAGGTGTTCTGGGGAGCCACCAGCCCTCGCCTTCCCCCAGCCATAGTCAAGCGAGGGGGCTCTACCGGGGCTGGAGGGAGCTAAGCGCTGCTGGTGTCTCTCCACCTCCTCCTCCTCCTCCTCCTCCTCCTCCTTTTCCACGTTCCTCCTCTTCTTCTCCTCCTCCTCCTCCTTCCCTCTCTCTGCTCCTCATGGTCCCCTTTGCAGCAGCAGCAGCAGCAGCAACATCCAACCTCCTCGCCTGCAGTTGCCTCTCGCTCCTCGCTCTTTGCCTCTGCTGCTGCTGCTGCATCCCTGCCTCCGCGGCGCGCCACCCGGCGCGGGAGAGTTGTCCGGCAGCGCCCTCTGCAGGTGGACCCGCGCCTTGCCGCTCTCCAAGAGGGCTCTTCTTCCTGGGATGGAAGGATGGAAGCTCTTGTTTTTTAGGGACATAAGGAGGGTTTTTTTAGGGGGGGGAAGGGGGGCTGGGTGGAGAGCGGTGGACTGCAGCGCCCCCCTTTGGAGGCCAAGGTAAAAAGCACCCAGGAGTATCCTCCTCTTTCCTCCTCCTCTGGCAAGTTTCATTGTTGCTGCTGTCTGCTTTTGGGCTCATAGAATCCTCCATCATCATCATCATCATCATCATCATCATCATCATCATCATCATCATCATCTGCCCCTCCTCTCCCACCAGATCAAGGCAGCTTACAATTGGAATAAAATACAATATAAAATACACCATACAGTTATAAAAATATATATTCCATTATTGCATCCTTCCCACCATACCACAAAACTATCATTTAAAACCATCAGACAATCAGATGACAAACAATCAAGACAATGATAAAGAGATGAGTCGTTTTTGGGTGTTCTACACAATAATCTGCATTCATGAGACCAAGTGGGTTAATCTGGGAACGCCTTTCAGAAGAGATCATAGCACCCATTCTCTTTTTGTCCCCCATGCCAATTTTCTGATCATAGAATCATACAATCATAGAATTAGAAGAGGCCCCAAGGGCCATCCAGTCCAACCCCCCTGTCATGCAGGAACTCTCCATCAAAGCATCCCTGACAGATGGCCATCCAGCCTCTACCACCAAGAAGGGAGACCCACCACTCTACAAGGAAGTGTGTTCGACTGTCAAACAGCCCTTACTGTCAGGAAGTTCTTCCTAATGTTGAGGTGGAATCTTTTTTCCTGCAGTTTGCATCCATTGTTCCGCATTCTAGTCTCTGCAGCAGCAGAAAACAAGCTTGCTCCTATCCTCAATGTGACACCCCTTCAAATATTTTAAAAGGGCTATCAAGTGGGCTCATTCCCACTTACATTTAAACCAATGTGTGATTCGCCTTCTCTCTGGGTTGGTCAATCAGTTTTGAAAGATCCATCATTCCCATTATGAAATCGGATCTTTACATTATCCCATTGTAATCACTTCTTTTTGGGCACAATTGTCACCCCCACTAGTTTGCACCACTTCAAAATGCAGGTCAATCATCAGTGCAACATCAGTGGCGTAAGTAGCAGCCAGTTTGGAAAGTATTTTTTTTAAAAAAAAAAAACATTCATAGAAGGTTTGATTCATTGGTTTTGTAGCCACTTGCCTCACTTTGTGCTGCTGTCAGATCATCCAGGTAATTGCAAGTAGTTGCAAAATCAATGAATAGAATTTCCTATCAATTTTATTTGTTGTTGTTGTTGTTGCAGCAGCAGACAAGAATTGTCCCCCGAGTTCTGGGGATGTTTTGTTTCACTTAGGAAAAAAGGACAGCAAATGTGTCTACAGCTTGGTAGATGAAGGGAATGCTGTGGATACAGTATATCTTGATTTCAGTAAGGCCTTTGACAAGGTTTCTCAAGACATTTTTGCAAACAAGCTTGTAAAATGTGGACTAGACAAGGTAACCATTACAGTATATGGATTTGTAACTGGAAACCATGCCCTATGAGGAACGCCTTAGGGAGCTGGGGATGTTTAGCCTGGAGAAGAGAAGGTTAAGAGGAGATATGATAGCCCTGTTTAAATATTTGAAGGGATGTCACATTGAGGAGGGAGCAAGCTTGTTTTCTGCTGCTCCAGAGAACAGGACCCGGAACAATGGATGCAAACTCCGGGAAAAGAGATTCCACCTCAACATTAGGAGGAACTTCCTGACAGTAAGGGCTGTTCGACAGTGGAACACACTCCCTCGGAGTGTAGTGGAGTCTCCTTCATTGGAGGTCTTTAAGCAGAGGCTAGATGGCCATCTGTCGGGTATGTTTTGATTGGGAGTTCCTGCAGGGCAGGGGGTTGGACTGGATGGCCCTTGTGGTCTCTTCCAACTCTGTGATTCTATGATTCTATGATTCTATGTGTTAGGCAACGAGCTGCTTTCAACACAAATGTTGAAAAGGTTTTTCCTTCATTTCAGCACAAGGAACAAATGAAAGGAATAATTGAAATGTTGATTTAGTCAGGTTTGTGGGTAGTAAGGTACAATTTTAAGGATTTGTTTTGCTCAGAGTTTTGTGTTGTCAGCAGACAAGGCATTTTAACAAAGGTAAGTTTGTAAAGATAAGTTTATAAGATAAGTTCATCAGAAAAATATGGTGGAGTACATAATAAAATACAGTATATGTAATACAGCTGTAAATAAACCATATGAAAAGAATTCATATTTACATTAGTGTTTTTAGCTTTTATTTTGTAAAATCCTACATTTATCTTGAATGTCCTATATTCTGCAGTACCTTAAGCTCCTTTGTGGTTATGACATCTGGACACTCTGCCCTTGAGTCAATCTCAGTTCATGGCAACCCTGGGTATGAGACATCTCCAATACCCCCTGTCCTCACTGCTCTGCTCAGGTCCTGCAAACTCAGTCCTGTGACCTCCATGATTGAGTCTATCCATCCAACATATGGTCTTCCTCTCTTTCTTCGTCCCTCCACCTTTCTTAGCATCGTTGTCTTTCCTAATTATTTATTTTTCCTCATGATGTGGCCAAAGTACAACAGTCTCAATTTAGTCATCCTGGCTTCCAAGGAGAGTTTGGGCTTTGTGTGTTCCAGAACCTCTTTTGTTTCTCTTCTTGGCCATCCACAGTATCCTCAGCACTCTTCTGCAACACCATATCCCAAAAGAGTTTGTTTTCTTTCTCTCTGCTTTCTTCACTGTCCAGCTCACACATCCATACTTGATGTTGGGGAATACAATAGATCTGACAATCCTCACAAAAGCCTAACCAAATAAAAAGACCTGTTCATCGCTTAAGCAATAGCAATAGTAAGGACATTTCTATACTGCTTATCAGTGCACTTAAGTGGTTTACAATGTGTAAGTTAATTGCCCACAATGAGCTGGGTACTCATTTAATGACCCCGGGAGAATGTCAGGCTGAGTCTACCCAGGAGCTCCTGGCTGGGATTGAACCTGCAACCTTGTGGCTTGAGAGTGAATGGCTGCAGTACTGGCATTTAATCACTGTGCCACCAGGTGTCTCAAGACTCTTTGTTGCTTTTGCCGCAACAAACGAAGAAGCCTATCTGCACCCCTCCCCTTTGAAATAATAAATAGGACACAAATAAAAGGGATGCACTGCCTCTTCTGCGTTCTACAGAATCATAGAATGAGAAAGGTTTCCAAGGACATCTCTGGCCCCGTCTGCATGGATCAAAAGGCACATTTCCCCCTGTTCTGGTGTCATCCTGTTCAAATGGTGCACATTCCAAGCCCCAATTCTAGTGCAAGCAGTCTGGATGATGGACAGTCCCCAGAGTTGTAGCCAAATGCTTAAACCACTACACCACACTGGCCCTCCCCCCACCCCCACCCCCAGCTCATTATGGCATTTTCCCCTTCTCAGCAACAACTACAATCTCCCCAGGACTCAGTTTTGCTATGATAGTGATACCCCAAGCCTTTGGGTCCCCAATTTTCCCCTCATATTTTATATCAAGATGGCAATGAAATACACAGGTAGCTGAAACACTCGAGGAGGTAAGGGGATCCTAGAGAAAGGAGCTGGGATCTGGAGCTCTAATGCAAACAATACATTGGCAATTCTGCACAATAATCTTCTCTTGCCTGTGGAATGCACATCTACTGCTCTCCCATTCAATATGGTTTTGCTCCTTTATTCCCCATCTGGGAAGCCAATTTCAAACCATTAAATCTTTTCTTCTTTTTTAATTTTTTATTAATAAAATTAATCTACACAGATTTATCGGCCTCCAAATGATATTTTTGGGTATAAATACTGGCCCTCAACTGACTGGTCTTCAGCTCAGTCTAGTAGCAGGCAGAAACTCTGTTGGTTTACTTGGTAAGCACCTAAATACCCTCGCCCACCCCATGTGCTGCAGGAGCTACTGAGCCCTCTCTTCTTATCCTGGACCCTCAATGACTGGAGTCAAGACCCATGTAGGTAAAGTATCACTGTTAGTGAAGCCTCACCTCTGTTCCAGCCTCCCACCTTTGATTTCCTTAGTCCTTGTGTGCGTGCATGGTTGCTTGTGTGAGTGTGTGTGTGTTTAATTCTCCTCAATAAATTTCATTCTTATTTGGAAATGCCTCTGGGGTTCTGTGAATTTGGACCCCATAAAGCTGGGATAGTACCCTAAGGCTGTGTTACCCCAGCCAGTTAAGACTCTCTTTGAGCTAACTGCAAATTCCCCCAAATAAATATTAGTTTGGAGGGACATCCTCCTCAGACCTCAAACACGTAAGGTAACAATGGCCCCAGCAAATGGCCATTTTGTGGCTACATGGGAGATCAGAGAAGTATCTGGCTATGTCCCATAGCCAGATTCATACTGATGACATCATCCACTGAGACTCCAGCAGATCTTGACAGATGTTATTAGTGTCCACGTATGTCCATTTACATTTGGTTCTGAAGTGAAGAGTGTCTTAATCAGATGGTATAGTTCCTTCTAATATTCCTCAGTAGTATTTGATAATAGGGCTTATAAAATGTAATGTTGAGAAGTTGCCCTTCTCTATGTAGCCCAATCTGTTCATGACGACAACATCTCTTCCTTTGTCAGCTTCTTTATTTACAATACGAGCATTGTTTCTGAGGCTGTGTATAGCATCATTTTCTAAAAAGGTGGCCCTATGTGATAAATGATTTTTTTCCTCTGATTATCTCAGCTTGGACTCAGCAGCAAAAACACTTTATATAAAGATCTAATCATCCCGTGTTGTGGCCATCTGGAGGAAGCCATGTCAAATTTTTGATTTGCTGCAACAGACTATCATGGCTCTTTACCTAGAAATAGGATTATGCTATTAGTCAGTTAATCAAACTACTTCTGTTCAACAATTTTCAAAGAAGAAAGTGGGAAACTTGTAGTCTTCAAGATGTTGGACTATAACTTTTATCACCTTTGGCTGTGCTGGCTGGGACTGATGAAAGATGTAGTCCAATAACAAGTTGACCACTGCTGTAAACAATAGGTATAACAATACTGAGGATGGGGTCAAACTACCACATCCAATACCCTACCAACTTACTGCAGCCAGGGTATGAAATGAGGGCAATGTTTGTTTGTTTTTCCCTCTCCCTCTCATCCATTTCTTCTCCCACATACATACACTATTGACTGCAATGGGGAAAAATGAACTATGCCAGATCCAGAGGCTGCTTTGGGAGTATGTTGGGAGAACAGGGGCATCCCTTGGGTTCATGGTCTCTCCTGAAAAGCGTCCAACACATTTCCCTGGCCATGTAAAGGACCACCCCCCATATTTCTCCTGATAGCTCTGGCTGTGATGATCTGGTATATTGTTAATTTTAATAATGTAAATAAGAGTTTTTAATTAATGTTGGATTATTATTATTATTATTATTATTATTATTATTTTATTATTAAAACAATACATATTACAGACCAACATTTATCAAACAAACAAACCAACAATTACATACAAAACAAATTCCTTCCTATCAAAGCTTCCTATCTTGTAAGTCCTGTTATCTTTATTTTCTTCCCCTGTTCTAAGGTTAAGTCCAATGATACCTTTAGAGTCTAATGTCTTCCATCCATATCATTTAACTTTTGAAAATAACCTTATCTCTCCACAATAATAGATAGTGAAATTTTTGTCAGGTCAGGCCCATCACGTACTTTCCTCCCCAGTTATTTTTCAAATAATTGATAAAAGGTTGCCATTCTCTGTAAAATATTTCCATCTCTCTATTTTGTAATAATTGTGTCAATCTGTCAGATTGCATAAATTCATATGCTTTGTTCAACCAGTCTTTAGTTTCTGGAATTTCTGATTCTTTCCACTTTGCAGCATATGTAATTCGTGCTGCAGATGTCAGGTAAAAGATAAGTCTTCCGTAGCTTTTTCCCAGAATGTTTTTTTCACTTATACATAATAAATACATTTTAGGGTCGAGAAAGAAAGGTTTTCCTAATATTTGCTCCATTCTGCTATGAATGTTCTTCCAATACTGTTTGGCATACCAACACTCCCACCACAGATGATAAAATGTGCCCAATTGATCTTTAATGTTGGAATTTTAATATTATAATCATTTAATCTTGTTTTAAGGGGGTTGTATATGTATACAATTGGATTTTTAACTGTTGTATGCTGCTTTGACTGTGTATGCAAAAAGCGGGATATAAATAAAAGTTTTATTTATTATTACTAGAACTCCCTCTTTTGACCCTCTACCTTTACAAAAACACCCTTGGTAGGAGAGTGAGAGGTTGGACATATCCACACTACACAATTATAGCAGTTTGATACCACCTTAACTACCATAGCTCCATCATACAGAATCCTGGGATTTGTAGCTTCAGTTTATAATATGCATATGGAAAAATCTAGTACACTCCCCTGCTTTATAGCACTGGACTGCTCTAGCAGAGCATTCTATGAAAAATACACAAAATGAGAGAATTCTTTATAACCAAAGTCAATAAATAAACAATGTAGCAGAAGCATACCAGACAATTATATGGTAAACCTTTGTGTAATATATAGAATAATGCATATGGAGCAAAAAATAAACATAGATACATAAATATATAAAGTACATCATTATTAAATTAAATTAAAGTCCATAATATCCTCATATTATAAGTCCTTCATTAATAGAAATGAGCAGTTATAAGAGCTTGCATAAAGGGCTATAAACATTGAAAGGACCCACCATGGTATAGTGGTTCAAGTGTTGGACTATGACTCTGGAGACCAGGATTCAATTCCCCATTCAGCCATGAAACTCATTGGGTGACCTTGGGCACATCACATGCTCTCAGCCTCAGGGGAAGGCAAGGGCAAACCTCCTCTGAACAAATCTTGCCAAGAAAAACCCATGCTACAGCCACCTTAGGGTTGCCATAAGTTAGAAACAATTTGAAGACACACAAAGAGGACAGCAACAAAAAGTAGTAACCTTCAACAAATCTTCAAAACATTTGTCCTTTAATATTGGGGATATTATTTGGATGAACACACACTAGGAATGTCTTCCAACAGAGGCCATTACCTGAGTCATATAAATTGCTGGATAGTTGTTGGGGTTAAATCATGAAGTTGGAAGTATGTTAATCACACTGGTACTTCTGCATGGAAACCTCTATTACCCAAACCAAATCCCTCCTCTTCCCAAACCATGCCTCCTGAAGACTTTGTCTGTCACTTTCCTTCTCTAGCTGAATGGGGCAAGTGGCAAGCAAAGCCATTTCTGGACTCAGAATGGACCTTGAATGTACTCCTTGAGGCATCAAGTGAGTCTGCTGTGGGTTGCCTACTCCCCACCTTCCCTGATCAGGTAAGGCAAGGGGTAGTTGGCACACATTGTATCTGTGCCTGTGTGACTTGGGTCCCTTCACACTACAGAATTATAGCTCTATGATTCCACTTTAATGCCATGGCTGCATCCTATAAAATATTGGGGATATTTAGAATTCTCAGCTAAACAGTGTGTCACCAAACCATGAGCCAAGGATTCCATAGGATATTGCTATCAATAGCATTGCTGAGGTTGGTTTCACCCAGTGCAGACAGGCAAACTGTCTTGCCTTCAGCCCTAGACACCAACCCACCCAGATCACTGCTGAAGGGGATGATGTTGTGGTCTCCGTAGTACCCATTCAGGGTCCAGTGTGGTGGCTCTGCAGATACTGGAGGGGTTGGCACTTTGGCCTCAGGAAAGCCCATTTAGGGTTGGGTGCAGCTGCTGAGTGAGTGGGAAAGAGAGCAATGCAGGCAAACAAACTGAAACTTAATCCAGACAAGACAGAGGTGCTCCTGGTCAGTCGGAAGGTGGATCAATAAATAGGGATCCAGCCTGTGTTAGATGGAGTCACACTCCCCCTGAGGACACAGGTTCGCAGTTTGGGAGTACTCTTGGACTCAGCTTTGAACTTGGAGGCCCAGGTCTCTGCTGTGACCAGCAGTGCTTTCACACATTTAAAACTTGTGCTCAAGCTGTGCCCATTCCTTGAGAAGCCAGATCTGGTCACGGTGGTACATGCCTTGGTTAATCCCACTTGGACTACTGTAATGGGCTGTACATGGGGCTGCCTTTGAAAAGTGTTCAGAAAATTCAGCTGCTTCAAAGAGCTGCTACCAGGCTGTTAACAGGGGCAGATTACAGAGACCATACAACGCTCCTGTTGAAACAGCTTCATTGGCTGCCAGTTTGTTTCTGGATACAATTCAAAGTGCTAGTTGTCACCTATAAAGCCCTACATGGTTCAGGTCCACACTATTTGACAGACTGTTTCTCATGGTATGAACTGGCCCGGACTCTCAGATCCTCTGGAGAGATCCTTCTCTCCATCCCAACATCATCACAAACATGATTGGTGGGAACGCGAGAGAAAGCCTTCTTGGTGGCTGCCCCTAGACTCTGGAACTCCCTGCCCAGGGAGATCAGAATGGCTCCCTCCTTGATGGCCTTCTGAGTTAAGACTTACTTGTTCACACAGGCGTTTAAGAAATTGTTATGACGACAGGCGGGGATGTTGAATCATTTTTTAATGTTTTGATTTTATTATTTTTAATGTTGTGAAGCTGCTCTGAGTCCCACTCATGGGAAAAGAGTGGGATACAAATAAATATAATAAATAAATAAATAAATAAATAAATAAGAGAGGAGACACTCACCCAGTAGCTGTGCCAATCCCTCTGGGGTGTTACCCAGGGCCCTCTGTACTCCCCAGTATCATCTCTGGTTCCATAGCATGATACATGCTATGTATACACCAGGGAGGCCTGGTGGCACAGTGGTTAAATGCCAGCACTACAGCCACAAGGTTGTGAGTTCAATCCCAGGGGCTCCAAGGTTGACTCAGCTTTCCATCCTTTCATAGGTTTGTAAAATTAGTACCCAGCTTGTTGGGGACAATTGGTTCACAGATTGTAAACCACTTAGAGAGTGCTGAGTTCACTGTTAAGTGATACAGAAATGAATATGCTATTTCTATTGCTGTAGCAGGTAACATGGATTTATAGTGCAACAACAACAACAACAACAACAACAATAAATATTTATTTATAACTCGCCCCTCTGAATGAACAATCGGGGCAGGGTACAACATTTTAAAAACAGGTACAGTTAAAATATTGCAACCCAGTCCCGCCTCCCACCCCTTAAAATAAGATTAAACTAACACAGAATTAAAAACAATATCAATAAAAGCTTAAAACAATGCAATATCTCCAATGAGAATTTTTGGGCAGCCTTGGGAGAGTATCAGATGTATAACAGGGAGAGGCTGGATAAACATTTAGGAATCGAGAAAAGTTAACCACTATCCGGAAAGGCCTGCCAGAAGAGTTGCGTCTTGGCAGCTTTCTTGAAACCGTCCAAGGTCATAATAAGATGCATCTCATCTGGCAGGCCATTCCACAGCCTGGAAGCAATGGCAGAACAGGCCCTCTGGGAGGTCTGCAACAGCCTAGTTTTCATAGGCTGTAGCAGGTTCCTCCCAGAGGACCAAAATATGCGAGGGGACTCATATGGGGAGAGGCGGTCCCTGAGATAGGATGGACCCATGCAGGGTCAAAGGGTCCTGAGTCTGTGAAAAACAAATGAGACTGAGAGCGTGTGTCTGTGCACACATGGATGTGACGCTGCTCACTTAGATCCATGGCAATGCCCATTGCTGGCATGTAGACCCGACATAGACTCAAAATCATTTGAGTCAAAGAAGGACAGCCCACTGCCGCTCTAGAGCTATAATATTTACTATAATAATAATATCAGTACTGGCTGTGTTTTTCCATCATACTTAAACATAGTTTGTGTGTGTGTTGTATGCAAGTTTGTTTCCTAGCTTATTAAGTGTTAGATTTGTTAAATTCCTTATCTTGTATATGGACTGGTCTTTGGACTAGTTCTCTTCATTTTCATCTAATACGATGCAGCTGTAGAACAGTAAAACCATATTAATTTTCTAAGAGTTCAATCAAGTCTTTATAGAATTTCTCCAGCTCTTTATCTAAATGTCTCTCCTTTGGTCAGTTATGTTAAAATGAACCTCCATAGATTGTTTATTGATTTTTCTAAGTGCTTGAATGTCTGTTGTACCTTTTTATGTCTTCTTTGATTATGCCTAAATGTTTTATTAAAGTATTCAGCACAATCATTACCATGTAGGTTGGTTAGTAAGGGGTATCATATTTTATAAGTGTGCAACCACAAAATGTAAATAGGCAAGAGGAATAGAGAACACTGTAAATAAACTGTGTGTAGGTATGCTTATGTCACATTCCCCCTTTTTGTTGCCTTTCATTTCATAATACTTTAATCTAAAAATGTCCGATCAAGATGATCTGACCCATTCTTTCATAGATCAGACTCCCACTCCTTAGTAACAGTTCAGATACAGATTAGTAACAAATAAATCACAGATCAGGTCAAGACATTTTCATTTGTTTAGGAATTTTAAGCAACAATACCGTCTCTGTTTCTCTTTTAATTTTGCTGCCTTTGAGTTCTGAGGGTGGTTCCAGATGGAAGGCTCCTACTGCCACAAATCAAAGCATATTTCCCAGATATGCCATGTTTTTCTCCTTAATTAATTTCCTGTGAAAAGAAAAATGGATGGAAGAAAAGATGGGGAAATCTGGAGGATTACGAACAGAAAGCAATGATGTTTGGATCCTCCCACAATCTTTTACAGGTAAGTCATGACTAATGCAAATGAAAGCTTGACTGCTGGCAGTTGTTATTTTTTATCACATTGTATTTTGCATCATTTTTTAAAAAAATACCAAACAGATATCTGATAGGATAAAGAAAATTTAAATTAAATTAATAGTTATAATTTAAAAAATAGATATTGGCAGGCAAGTGATCCCATCAAACAATAAGAAGCTTTGTACTCATTTTGTTTAGCCGAAGTGCTTGTCAGCCCTAGGTTTAGCGGCCTGGGATCCATCTGAAGCTACAAATCTAACAAGCAAACATGATGTTAAAATGATCTTTTGTCTGAAACCTCAGGTAATGGGCCACTTCTCCCCTGCCCCCAAATCACAGTGCTCGGGAGGGGGGGGGCGCACATGATTTCATGTTGATTGCTTTTATTGCATCCTATAGTATCCTGGGATTTGCACTTTAGGGAGGTGTGTTTAGAATTCTTGGCTGGAAAGGTCTACTGCCCCACTAGTGTATAAGGATTCTTCAGATTACAGTGGAAGCATCATGCTATAATTTTGTGGTGTGAAATGCTAGCAATTCTATGCTCATCTCTCAGGAGAAGCTAGACATAGAGTGGGGCATTGATATTCACAGACTTGCCTTCTGAAGATTTAAGCATGTTGAACATGATTTGAGAGGTCCCAATGACCTGTAGAAACGAGGAAGTTACAGGAGGAAGCTACAAATCTAAAGAGTCACAAGGACATACAGAGAACTAGATAGCACTAAAATAAATATTAAAGGGGTCTGCTGATCACTCCATTCCTCCCTCACCAGGCTCTTCACATTTCCTCTTGCAAATGAGACATAAGAGTGTCCCATTGCAAAGCAATAAGAGACCATATCCTTCACAACTCTTGATGTGTTCCCAAGGACCCTTCCTACCTACATCAGGGGTTGTCTCAAATCTAAATAAAAATTGTGTTGGAATATTTCAGATTTTGGAATTCCAGATAAGGGAGATTAAACCTGTACAGATAAAATTATCAAGCATATAGAAGGGCAAGTCTTGATAAAAGAGAATCCACATGACTTTTGCAAAATCAAGTCATTTCTTATTACTTTTTAGGCTGGCATTTTACTGAACACAGAGTGTAACGCTCTGCCAGTGTAACTCCCCAAGAGTGAAAAAAGGATAGAGGCAGCCATGGAGTGGGGGATGAGCTGGATCCAAGTGAAAAAATGCTAGCTGCTGAACCACCAGGGAACAATTTACACTGGAGGGAGATGATAGAAGAGCTTCGAAAATGTACAATCACTGGCACAAGAAGGAGTTGCACCAACTCAAAGTATTCCATCTGTGAGTTCTTTAAGATCATCAGTAATCCTGCAGACAGGGATAATCTGGCAGATGTTGACCAAGATCCTATATCAGTTTTGGGCAGCATAAATCTCCTCATGCAGCATTATATATGACTTGTGTTAATGATAATAATAATAATAATAATAATAATAATGGTTTATTTATAATCCGCTCCTCTGTAAGAACACTCGGAGCGGAATACAGCATTTTAAAAGACATGAATTAAAACAAAGTTAAAATTAAAACAGTCCCATAACCCACATTCCAACCTCCCACCCATTAAAAATAAATTAAATCAGCAATAAATTAAAAACTGTAGGATCTAAAAACAGTATAGGTATATCCAGACCCCTTCTTATGCGGCCACATCATAAGTTGAGGGTCAGAAACATGGGAGTAGGCGAAAAGCATAGTCTAAGTCTGGAGCTGGGGTCAAAGGTTTCAAGGGAAGGCCTGCAGAAAGAGATGCATCTTTAAGGCTGTTTTAAAGCAGTCTAAAGATGTCATGAGACGCATCTCGTACGGCAAACCGTTCCAGAGCTTGGGAGCGGTGGCAGTAAAAGCCCTCTGGGAGGTCTGCGTCAGCCTGGTCTTGATAGGCTTTAGCAGATTTCTCCCAGAGGATCGAAGTGTGCGGGGAGGATCGTACGGGGAGAGGCAGGAGATAAGATGGACCCAAGCCATGTAGAGCTTTAAAGGTTAAAATCAGCACCTTATACTGTGCCCAGAAACTAATAGGCAGCCAGTGAAGAGATTTGAGCACTGGAGTTATATGCTCTGTGCCTTGTGCTGAATTAGCAACATTTCAAGACTGAATGCACAATTGAATGTGCAATCGTATGTGACTTTGCATCCACAAATACAATGGCATCACATGTACAGCTCTCCTTCAGCAACTTTGAAATTAATGTGGACATTGTTCATCAGAGAAATACAGTGGGACTGTATGGGTATCCATGGGGGATCCATTCCGCATCCCCATACCAAAACCCGTGGCACCTCAAGTCCCTTTGTAACCAATGGCGGTAAATGCACATAGCTGCACCATTATTAGGCACAGCCCCCATCATCCCCAATGGCAGTGCATGCATGCTGCCACACCACCACTGTGGACAACAGGGCCTGTCCCTAATGGTGGCACAGCCATGT
Organism: Urosaurus nigricauda; assembly: GCA_034509955.1. Classification (NCBI taxonomy): domain Eukaryota; kingdom Metazoa; phylum Chordata; class Lepidosauria; order Squamata; family Phrynosomatidae; genus Urosaurus; species Urosaurus nigricauda. The sequence goes on along the minus strand of JAOEGL010000001.1, from coordinate 347,767,968 downwards.
GCATATGCCACAACTGGGGACAATGGGGGCTTGCCATCCGCAGATGTTTAAATCCTCAGAAAGCACGTCCGCAGATAGCATGTCCCCACTGTATGTCTAGCTTCTCTCAGTGGGGAAGTATAAAACATGCATAAGACTCCAAAGGGAGTCCAACAGTTATTTACTTGGATTTTCCAAAGTCCAAATGTAGCAGTTGTGAGTTATTGATAATTGCTGTCAAGTTAAATTCATCTTGTGGTAAAGTCAACCTATGATTGAGAGACCTCTAAGTCACCATTATCAACAGCCCTGCGAGTCAAGTCTTGTGAACTCAGATCCATGGCGCCCTTGATTGTGTCTACCCACCGGTCTGCCTCTTTTTCTAATTCCTTCCACCTTACCAAGTATCATTGTCTTTTCTGAGTCATGGCTTCTCATCATATATCCAAAGTGCAATGGTCTCAGTTTAGTTATCTTGGCTTCTAGTTCAGGCCTGATTTGCTCTTTTATTAATCTTTTTGGCAATCCATGATATCCATAAAGCTCTCTTCCAACACCTCATTTCTAATAAGTTCATCCAATCAGCTTTCTTCACTGTCCAGCTTTCTCAACCATACATAGAAGCCAGAAATGCAATTGTACAGACAATCTAACTTCAGTGATGTGGAGCAAGTCATACGGTAGGCATAGGACAAGCGTTGTTAAAAAAAAAAAAAAAGAAAGTGAAAAGAAGGAATAATCAGATACTGTAGCTATTGCATTTTTAAAAAAACATAAAAAGTGTTTCTTAGAAGAAAGCTCTTTCATTTCTTCATAAACAATTTAGAGTTGGGGTAAGCAGTGATGTAGCCAGGTTTGCAGAGGACAACAGATTATTTGGGTGGGTTAAAGCAAAATGGGACAGTGAGTCTTGAGAATAGAAGAATTGACATTAAAATGGTGCATGGGCTTTTCATGTGCCAAAACAGCTTGACTTGGGAAGGAAGGAGGATGCCTTGCCCAATCAGTACATCTTCGGCCAATCTTTCTTGCCTAAGAATACCATAAAGTTTTGTTGCTATCCTTCCTTCCTTCCTTCCTTCCTTCCTTCCTTCCTTCCCTACCACAGATTGCAAAAGTTACCTTTTTGGATCAGAATTCTCTAGCCATCATGGTCACTGAAATGGGGAAAAAATTCCTCTGAGCTCTGTTCGTTAATCTCATTCCTAATAAACCAGTTGTATTACTTTAACTTTCTCTTCCCCTATGTTCATGTCACCTCTTTCTTCAAGAATCAGCACTTGTACTTTGACCTGCTCTGAATCATACTTTAAGCAGGACGCTTTTCCATCTCTCTTTAATGAGAATCTCTTTTTAATGGACATAAAAATTGCAAATGTTGTCCTGTGTAAGCAATTTTTAAGTGATGCACATTACAGTGAGAATACATTAACTAGTAGGCTATTAACTGTCAGTGAGTGATAAGAACAGGGATCTTGGGCCTGTGTTGGATTACTCAAATGTTTGTAGCCTTTTTTTAAAATGGGAAAAGAGGAGACAAGAGGCCAGTTGACCAAAATATGTAAAAAATATTTATAGTCTGCAGAAAGTAGACAGGGCAAAGTTATTCTTCCTACATCCTAAAACCCAAGGACAGCGGTATGTAAAAAATATCTATAGTTTGGAAAAAGTGGACAGGGCAAAGTTATTTGTTTTATGTCCTTAAACCCAAGGTCATCAAATGAAGTTGAATGAAGGGAGATTCAGCACATAAAAAATGAATTATTTCTTGACACAGTCGATGAAATTTAAAGCACTGCAGTTACCATTTGGGAATCATTCTTTGCTTCAGTTCATGAATGTTACAACTGTGTGCAAGTTAGCCCTTTTTTGGTTTAAATGCAACATCCAAATTACATAGGGAAAATCTTTTATGACATCCCTGTTTAGCTATTATCTTTAGAAAGTTAAAGGGGTGGTGGTGCAAGGAATCGTTTAGCTACAGTTTGCAGTGTGGGGTCTCAGGATAAGGCTTTTGGGTTTCATTAAACTTCTCCACTTTCCATATAATTCATGTTGAATTTAAATGTTGTCATACCGGCTTTTGTGTTGAACAGTAACTTTGCACAATTGCATCAGCAACCAAGTACCGAACTTTTTCCGTATGTGTCTTCAACTTGCTTTTGACATATAACAGCTTCATGAATTCCATGAGGGTTTCTTAGGCTCTGTGCAGACTGGCACTTTGAGCTGGCCTGGGGGCAGAGTTGGGGCATAGCATCTATACAACGCATGCCTCTGTTCCTCCCCAGGGTGCCATGATGCTGTGTGCCATACTGTATGGCGAACAGCATCACAGCACTCCTTTAGTGCTGCATCCACATGATGCAGCACCAAGGGAGCACCTTCAGGCCGTGGTGCCATAGCTATCATGCCCTTTCCAGGGTGCAAAAAGGGGCCACTTTTTTGCAGCTCCTTTTTGCACTCTGGAAAGGCCAGTTCAGGGCTGTGGCATACAGTTGCCACAGCCCCGATCCAGCGCCACCTGAAGGCGGCTGCAGGCCACCCCTTAGGGGCAGTCTGCACAGCCCCTTAGGCAAGGAATACTCAGAGGTGATTTACAATTGCCTGCTTCTGCAATATTACCTACAGCACATTGAATTCCCTGGCAGTCTCCCTTCCGAGGACTAACTAAGCCTAACCCTACTTAGTGCCCTTTCATATTACACAGTTGTAGCTGTGTAGGAGTACTTTAACTGTAATCCTGTAGAATTGTGGGATTTGTAGTTTAGGGAAGGGTGTTTAGAAGTCTCAGTTAGGGTTTATCACATTGGGGCTAATTTCAGCATTAAAGTGAGATTAAAGTGCATTTAAAGCATCCAGCAAATAAAGCAAAAATGGCAAGTAATTGTGAAAATGATTATCACACACAATTGCACAAATAAAGTGATTTTGGAAATGTATGGTCACTGAAATCCCAAAACTAAAAAGATGCGAGTTAATGCTTCATTTGTAACCACTTTAATGGAGAATCTTGTGCGACATGTGAAATCATTTCACGTAATCACATGATTTTTCCAGGATATTCACAGGATAAACTCCCTATATCCTTTTTGTAATAAACTCCTTAGTGAGGTCACCAACCACAAATCCCAGAATTTTATATGATGCGGCCATGATAGCTGAAGTGGAAATACAGTGCTATAATAGTGTAGGATGAAAATGAACATAAACTCAAGATATGTTGTTGTTGTTGTTGTTGTTATCAAGTCAGGTTTAACTTATGGTAGACATTATTTTTGTTTTCTTAATATTCAACTGTAACCTTGCTTTTGCACTTTTCCCCTTGACTTTCCTCAATAGTAATTCCATTACTTTGCTATTTTCTGTTAGGAACATGATATTGCATCTATATTTTAAACGGTTTACGTTCCTTCCTTTACTTTTCATGTCTACTTCCTCTGAGTCTGTTCCCACTTTCTATGTATGTTCTACATATAAATTAAATAGATAGGGTGATAATATGCAGCCTTCTCTGACCCCCTACCAATCGGAATTCATTCTGTTTCTCTATATTATGTCCTCAGAGTGGTCTCTTGTCCAGGGTATACATTATGCATTAGAACAGTCAGATGCTCATTTCTTTTAGTGTATCATAATTTCTCATGATCTACACAACCAAAGGTTTTGCTCCAACTTGTGCAGTATTGACTGAATTTCTGAAATACCTTCGTGTTCTTCATTTTCCAACTTACATCTGCAATATGATTCCTAGTGTTTCTTCCTTTTCTGAAACCAGTTTGGACCCCTGGCATTTCTTTCTTCCTGTGCTGTAAAATTTTGAACATCTCTTTGCTTGCATAAAGCTGAACTAGTCCCAGACACTGTCTGTTAATGTTCTGCAATTAAGGGTATACACATCTGTCCATTTCATTTTTGTTGCACTTTTGTATTCTGCTGTATCCAAGTGTAAGGAGTTTTTCTCTTCCTCCAAAAAATTGTAAGTATGTTGCACTTTTGTATACAGGTCTCCTGCTGTATGTTTTGAACACTGTAGTTAATGTACCTATTTTTCCTGTTGGTTACACTTTATCCAATACCCACCAGTGTGTGTTTGTGTACATCACACCCACACAAATGTATACGTTTTTGTCATGCACATTTACTTCCACAATATTTTAAAGAGAGAAAAAAAGAGATCTGGTGCTTTCTGCTTCTTACTGTTGACAGAAAACCAAAACATTTGGCAATGCGCTTGTGAATGATCTTGCAGATCATACATTGAATAAATTAATTCAATAACTAGGCTAACACAAATGTCTTTGAATAGAGCACCAATATATATAAGTAACTCCCCTTTTCAACATATGCTTGTCTCTCCCTTTCCTACTTACAGAAAAACAAACCAAGCACTGTTATCCATCTAATCTTATCCCCTCTCCACCACAAAACTTGTTTATTCTGCAGGGGAGGTAGAAGAAAATAGAAAAACAGAGAACACTAATTGTTCATGTTTTGATTTTCATTATTTCAATATGAGGGAGAAAGTAAGGCTAGGGTTTGATTCAGAAGCTGCACTTTCTCTTTCCTTTCCATATTTAGTTGGAATGTAGCCGAAGACACTCAGCATTCAAGTTTCCACTGAGCCATGAAGCTGTCTGGATAATACTGGGCCAATTCTTAGCTTTCAGCCCAATATGCTTTACCTATGAAGTTATTGATTGTTAGAGTACAGAAATAATTTGTTTATCATTTATCATTTACTTATTTCATTTGTATGCTGCTTTTCTCCCAGAAGGGACCCAAAGTGGCTCACAGATTTAAAAATAAGAAAGATATTTTTAAAAACATTACAATGAAAATTCAAAACAGTTAAAATACTCTAAAAACAGTATAAAACCACATAAAACATACAAAAGCTAAAATGATGATGATGATGATGATGATGTTCATTTATAATGCCTTTTTTTCACCAAATAATTAGAAAAGTAACTGTAGAATGTTATTCTTTATACCAGAACAAAGATATGTGGTTCCTACTCATTGCATGAATGTCAACATGTTACTTCATATACTTTCATCTCATCTCCTCCTCCATAATGAGTTATTGTGGTATACAGAATTGCTTCAGTTCAGAAATTCAAGTGTCAGCAGTAAAACTAGGAAACTATTCAGAAACCAAGGATGTTTCCAGCAGACTTATGGTTAAAAGGCTTTTAACAAGGTGCAAGTAATGGAGTTATATAAAAATAACAAGGTACAAGTAATGGAATTACATGAAAATGTCAGGATCCAAGTCCCTCAGATTTCTTGCCATGATGTTAGCAAATATGCTTTGCTTGCTTTAATATTTCAGTGCTGAATTATTTAATTACTGGATGATGGGATGTGTTGTCACAAATTATTGATAGTGTTCCCTGCTTACATCCTGAGGAATGGTTAAGGAGCAAATGTGTGGAGAGTAGAAATTGTGCTGAGAGCTTCAAGGCCAGTCTAATCTGCTGGAACAAGGGGAAACCCTGGGATACAGGGAATGTGAAAGTGTTTTGATCTATGGACCACTAGAGTGTAAGCCCGCTGAAAGTTTGAATTGCTACCATGTTTCCCTGAAAATAAGACAGTGTCTTCTATTAATTTTTGCTCCCAAAGATGTGCTAGGTCATATTTTCAGAGAATGTCTTATTTTTTCCATGAAGAAGAATTCATATTTATTTTTGAACAAAAAAAATGAACATTTATTATATACTGTATTTATATTTATATACGAAAACTTTTCTAGGTCTTACTTTCTGGGGAGGCCTTATATTTAGCAATTCAGCAAAACCTCTGCTAGGTCTTATTTTGGGGGGATGTCTTATTTTTGGGGAAACAGGGTATGTGCTTTAATTATGCTGTATAATCGCTTGTTACTGAGGTGTAAAACTGTGATACACAATTTCTTCAGTTCAGTAATTCAAGCTTCAGTAGTAAAACAAGAAAACTTTAATCAGAAACCATACATCTGCTGGAAACATCTTTGGTTTCTGAATAAGTTTCCTATACAGCAATCCTGTATACAACAGTAACTCATTACAGAGGAGGGGACTAATGAAGTTATATGAAGTTACATGTTAACATTCATGCAATGAGTAGGGACCAGAAACTTTTGTTCTGGTATAAAGAGTAACATTCCATAGTTACCTTTCTAACTATTTGGGGGGGGGGGCATTTTAGGGATTTTAGAGAGGAAATGTAAACATTTTATTCCTTTCTCTAATTAATTCTAGGTTGCTGGGGGTTTTTTTAAAGCAGGGAAAAGCAAAGCAAAACATGAGCAATGAATGAGCTGCTTTTAAAAAATGCAACATTGTTGTTAACCATTTTCTTTATTTGTCTTTGTAACACGTTGTGTAATAAAATACTTTTAAAAGTAATTTCCAAGTTCCAGTTACTGTAGGGTGGATGTGAACAATGATGCATAAGTATATAAATATGAATATATATTCATATACAAATATAAATACATTTTATAAATTCAATAAATATAACAAATTCTGTAGAGGAAAGAGAAATTAACACATTTTAGACTTTTTCCAAAACGATGTCCAAACGTGTACCACTCCTGAAAATAAACAGTTGAAAATTTTAAAATTAAATTTCAAAATATATCTGCTCACAACTAACACAAAAAATTAAGGAAAATCAAATGTTGTTGTAAATCCCACCTGCCTGCCATGCCATTAACTGGTTTTTATAAACCTGAAACAAGCACATTGAAAAATTAATTTCTACCTTTCATACAAATATATTGAAGAGCTTTTAGCTGGTATGCATGAAATTAAGTCTAGTCATTGTCAGAATACTACAGTTAAATACTTATGGAAGAAATAAAATAGCACTGCATCCTGGGAACACTTCTATCCATGCATACAGGGTCTTTGACTCAAATCCTTTCCTACCTAGGTGCCCAGACTTCATGTATAATATATGGTTGGAGCTTGGTAAAGACTGCCTTATCTACGAGAACTAGACAGTTTTAAGGTTGGCCAGATGCTCAAGCTCTACAATTTGGGGGGTTATCTGGGGAAGGTGGATCAGAGTTAAGGTTTTCTTATTTAGAAATTACAGTGGTCCCCCGGGTTACGAAAGTAATCTGTTTTGGATTACCTTTCGTAACCCGGAAGTCTTCGCAACCCGGGGGACTGCTTTCTTGGTAGCGCCGTGCGCCAAATTTAAAGGACCGGCGCTTTTTTTTCTTTCTTAACCCGGGTTTTTTTCGCAAGCCGGGGCCGTTTTTCTGGCCCCAGCTCTTTCATACCCCGGGGTTTTCATACCCAGGGGTATTCGTAACCTGGGGGACCACTGTACCTTGTCTTACTACAGTTCACCTCCTATCAAGGTAGTCAGTTTCATTACAGAACAGATTTGTTATTTCTTGGCAATACTAATCAAAATTTCCTTTCTTCATTCTGAATCCATTGGTTTGGTGATTACCCTCTGCAGCAGTAGAAAACAAGCCTCCATGGAGCAGCCCTTCGGAAATCTCAAAACATCTATCATGTCACCTCCTGGCTTTCTCTTTTCCAGGCTAAGCATACCCAACGCCCTCAATAAAGCTTGGTTTACAGACACTTTGCAACTCTGTCACCCTTTTCAGCAAAGGTTTTAACAAGGTCCTCCATGATATTTTTGCTGACAACCTGGTAAAATGTGGGTTAGATGACAGAGGTGGCTGGAGTCTCCTGTGTCAGTGAAGGGGTGAGTCTCCTCCCCACTATAGTTTTATTTTTAAAGAAGGTATCCAAGGCGATGTACTTATTGGAGGCAAAGGATGGAAGAACCTGGATAGCAACTTTGAAGTTCAGTCTAAAATATAGAGTGGATTCTTTGCCCAACTGACATGAAAACCATCAGCTCCCACTGCAAACAGTGTTAATACTAGGTGAATTTGTTGGTGGTTGGTGGTCCAGACCCAAAGACTGCTCAGCTATGGTTTCTCATTCTGGAATGAAGACCCTGATTACAATGGTTTCAGTTGATGCAAATGATCCAGTTTTGGGGGTCCCCTTGGGACAATGAAGGGGTGCTTATCAGCAGCTAGAGGAGCAAAATCAGCAATTAATGATTGCTAGAGCAAATCCTTGGGGTGCATCTACACTGTAGAAATAATACACTTTGACACCACTTTAAGGATTGTAGAGCCATCTTATGGGGTTTTTAGATTTACAAGGTTTTTAACCTTCTTTGCCAAAGAGTTCTGGTGCCTCACAAACCTACAAAACCCAGGACTGTGTAGGATGAAGCCATGGCAGTTAAGGTTGTGTCAAGCTTCATATTTCTATTGTTCAGATGCACCCTTATTCTCTTTTTGTTCCCCATGCCAACTTTCTGATCAAACAACTTGATTACTAAAAAAAAAAAAAGAGGGGGGCAATGGCATTGAAGATGGGGATACATCCTTCAAGAAGAGTGGAGGAAAAAGAGGGGGGGGTGGAGAAATCTCTACACTTTGGTTGGGAGTACATGCCCCAACCCTGTCCCCTACCTCACTTTTTCACTCCAGAGTCACCATGGATGTGGACTGAGTTCACAAGCCGTGTTGCTGCCTCTTTCTTCTTCCTTTCCTGCCCTTTCACTTCTGTTTGGGTTCTGGGCAACACCTGCCACCAGAAGGTTAACCACTCTTGAGAAATAGAGATATTATCCTAGACTAGGCAAGGAAAAAAAACAGATTGCAACAAAAAGGGAGAGAAAATAGAGAGGGAGATCCTTATATTCTGGGCAGCAGATCCTGTTCAGAAAGGGGGCAGAGAGAGAGAGAGAGAGATCAAGACAAAGTTGGTATAAGAGGAAAAGAGATAGAAAACTGCTCTGTTCTAACGAGACCCAAAATCGTGGGGAAAGAGGGGTTAGCTGCAATAGTTAAATTTAGTTGTACAGTCTGCAAAGAATTCATTTCATAAAACTGGCAAAGTTTGAGCGCCTGTAAAATCTAAATGTTTTGCCATGGTCTGAACTAGTTGGGATAACTACAAGTGAATTTTCTTCCAGGCACCAGTTAAAAGAGCTAAATAATTCATGTATTTTACATTCTGTTTTAGTGCTTGTGCCTGCCTTATAGAAGGGTACGCAATGAGAAAATCCATGGCTGACATGCATTTGATTTATACATAATTAAAAATTGTCTGATTTATCAGGCTCAAAAAAGAGCTGTGTTGGCCTCAAGTCAAAACTAGTGCGGTTCTGACTTCTTTTGAGCCTGATCTTATGCATGTTTATGCAGAAGGAAGTTTCTAGCCTCTCTGATGTTACATATTGTGTGGTGTGCGTGTATGTGTCTTCAAGTTGCTTGTTTCCCGTCTTACTCTGAAATAATATAGTACACTCATCCTTCCACATTCACGGCTTTGTCTTTTGCGGATCTGATTATTCAGATTTTATTAATATGTTCTCTCTAGGAATATCTAGGTCCGCCATGGTCAACTTTAACCAAAAGTTGCACTGAAGGACCTAGAGATTCCTAGAGAGAACTTTCCACTAGGGATTTGTAGCTCCTCCAGTGCAATTCTATGGTCAATGTCTGGCAGAAGTTGACCACAGAGTTGCACTGAAGGGATGTCCATCCGCCCATTTTTCTGTGGCAGATGGCCATGACTAACAGATAATGACATTGTATACGCATGTGATAAATGAAATAAACCATCATATTATTATTATTATTAACCTTTATTTATATAGCGCTGTAGGTTTACACAGTGCTGTACATATAAACTTATAATTAGACGGTTCCCTGCCCTCAGGCTTACAATCTAAAAGCCACGACACAAGAGGAGAAGGGAAAGGTGATGGGGAAGGGTATCAGGTCCGGTGATTCTTCTCTCCCTCTGAGGCCTGGACCAATGCAGATGGACTAGAGGGAGGGCTCATATCACCCAAAGCCTATGTGTAGAAGTAGCTGGGTGACTGGGGTATCTATTTTGTTGTATATAAAATTCAACTGAATCCTAGCTCCATTAAAATGTACCTTTGGGATAACTCAGGCCACTTTTCCAGGAAAGAGAAATGGTAAATTTCTTTCTTTTGAACCAAGGGCATCTACTAGTTTGGCACATCAACAGCCAAACTTAGAAGAGGGTTCTATTAATAACAATTTGCGGACTGCCAGTTGCTAACTCCTCATGTGTGTCAAATAATATGAAAACCACATCTGGAGTTTGATCTGCACTATCCATTTCACAAGCACTCAAGGCATCCAGAGATGTTGACGTTCAGAGATGGACCCATGATACCAAAAGACTGCTTCATGTGTTACAAAATATTTGCATGAAAGAACTTTTGTGCAAGACGATCATGAACTCTCCTTCCTTAGCTGCAGAATGTACACTCACAATGCAAAAAGCACGCACATGCATCCCACATCCCACATGCAGAAATACCACAAGATTTCATTTGTAGGGCCAGTATGACACGCGAAAAGAATCTTCTTGTTTTATTCTATGAAGTGCTATGTTACTATGTTGTTGTTAACTGCATTTGAGTCATCCCTGACTCGTGGTGACCCTGTGGATGAAACGTCTCCAGGCCCTTTGTTCTCCACTGCTCTGCTTAGGTCCTGTAAATTCAGGCCCATGGACTCACTAATTCAGTCTAGCCATCTGGCATGCTTTCTTCCTACTTTCAGCTTTTCCTGCCGTTATGGTCTTTTCTAACAAGTTGTGTCTTCTCATGAAGCGGTCAAAGTATGACAGCCTCAAATTAGTCATCTTAGCTTCCAGGAAGAATTCAGGCTTCATCTGTTCTAGGATCCATTTGTTTGTCTTTTTGGCCATCCAGTTACCTTGGCACTTTTCTCCAGCACCACAGCTCATATGTCCCCCCCCCCCCCCATCCACTTTCTTCACTGTCTAGCTCTCACATCCATACATAATGGGAAATACAATGGATAGGATGATTCTAACTGTAGTGCTCAATATCTTTACATTTTAGGATCTTTTCTAATTCTTTCATAGCTGCCTTCACCATTCCTAGTCTTCCCCTAATTTCTTGATTGCAGTCCCCATTCTGGGCAATGTTTGACCCAAAGTACGGGAACTCTCTTAATGTTTCAATTTCCTCATTGTCCAGTTTGAATTTGTGTAGATCTTTTATGGTCATTTTTTGTTATGTTGAGCAGTAAGCCTGCCTTTGCAACTTCTTCTTTGATCTTTCCTAGTAATTGTTCCAGGTCTGTGCTATATTCTGCTAGTAGTGTGGAATTGTCCGCATATTATTATTATTATTATTATTATTAATTATTATATCTCAGATTATTGATATTCTGTCCTCTTCTCCTTCTTCTGTGTGTAAGCCTGTTCTTCTTATGATATTTTCTGCATACAAGTTGAACAGATAAGGCAAAAGAATGTAGCCTTGCCTGACCCTTTTGGCAATAGGGAACCATTCTGTCTGTCCATACTCTGTTTTAACAATAGCCTCTTGTCTTTCTCATCAGGACTATCAGATGTGGTGTCAATCCCATGACTTTATGAGCCATTAATAGTTTTTCATGATCTATGCAGTCAAATGCTTTTCTAGAAGGCACAATCGATTATGATTATGGTGATAATAACCTAGTAGTCTGAAGTCTATGAAAGCTCATACTGCTAATTTCTTTCAGTTAGTCTCAAAGGTGCGAAGTCATTTTCGGGTAATGGGAAGTCATTCCGAATGCAATTAGAATTCATGTTAATTCACTAAACTATTATTATTATCCTTTATTTATATAGCACTGTAAATTTACACAGTGCTGTACATACAATCTTAAATTAGACGGATCCCTGCCCTCAGGCTTACAGTCTAAAAGAGACAACACAAAAGGAAGAGGGGAAGGTGATGGAAAAGGAGGTGAGGTCCGGTGGTTCTTCTCTCCCTCTGGGGCAAGGACCAAGGCAGATGGACTGGAGGGAGGGCACGGCTTCTTAATACATAGTTAGAAGGAGGCATCCTGGGGCAGATGGCACAGTCCTGGGAACGCTTCCCTAACTAATATAGTCTTTAACTCAGTTTTGAACCTGGTTAGAGAAGTGATGAGGCGTGCATGTGGGGGAAGAAGGTTCCAGGAGTGATATGTATGTGTGTGTATGTCATATAAATCTATATCTATATGAAGGACATATATTAAGGAGACATACATTAATAAGGAGATATATGTTATGTATATGTGTATGTTATATATATAAATAAAACATATATTAGTAAGGAGATATATATCATATGTATACATGTGTATGTCATATATATATATATATATATATATCATATATTAAGGATACATATATTAATGAGATATACATATGTCATGTGTATATTGTGTGTATATGTCTCTGTGTGTGTGTGTGTGCCATATATATATGAGGAGACATACATTAATGAGGAGACATGTTGGGGATGATGGGAGGTGATGCACTTCACCCAGGCTCAGGTCCTCACCATCTGGTCAAACTGGGCTGATCAGAACTGATCAATGGTGTGATGTGTTGCAGGTAGCAGAGTTGCCCATGAAGCGGCTCAGGAACAAAAACATCAGCTCTGGAACTTCTGGAATCACTGTTGCTGCTTCCCCCTTCTTGCAGTCAACAAACCACGCGAGCTGTGCACTAAACTATCTTTATTGACTACTTGAATAATACAAACTCTATAGTAAAACAATAAACATTTTGCAACACATTTCTTGCTCTTGCTAAACACACTCTGGCTATGCTAATCAAGCTATATACAAACTCATCTCCTCCTGCACAAAAGCTTAGTTACAAGTTCAGGTTCACCTTCTAGTTCACATTGTTGATGATGTCGTGGTGTGGAGGATGGTGCAGGGGTGGGCAATGGCTCACCGGAACAATACTGAAATAGTTCAACTTTTGGTTACCACCCACTGGGTGTGCACTGGGTGTGTACTGGGTGTGTACAATCAATACTATTGGTTATTTTCACACTTTCCCATACTATAGTCCAACCTCTTACTATGACCTAAACACTCATGTGATGTTTTCAATGATGTCGTTGTTTACCTTTTCCATGACCTTCCTTTCCGGAACTTGTGTTGCTATTCCGTGTGTGTTATGGCTATACCCACATCTGTTGTTGTTGTGTACGTGTCTGACTACACTATCTCACCTTGTGCTGGAAATTTACAGACTTTGGTTCTCACATACAGCTTTGCATTTCTATGACTATAATTCCCATGCTCCTTGCCTTAACACACACACACACACACACACATATATATATATATCATATATTAAGGATACATATATTAATGAGATATACATATGTCATGTGTATATTGTGTGTATATGTCTGTGTGTGTGTGTGTGCCATATATATATATATATATATATGAGGAGACATACATTAATGAGATATATAGGTCATATATGTGATTGTGTCATATACATATATATCATATATTAATAAGGAGACACACATTAAGGAGATATATGTGTCATATATATAGATAGATATGTGTGTGATGTCACATATATATAATGAGACATACATTAATAGGGAGATATATGTCATATATATATATATATAGATGTTTGTGACATATTAATGAGACATACATTAATAAGAGATGTATATGATGTGTGTGTGTGTGTGTGTGTGTGTATATATATATATAACATTTTATTATAATATATAATATATAAATATTTTATGGTTTTTATACGACACTCTTCAGCCCTAAAGGCTATCAGAGTGGCTCACAATTATTATTTTTAACTAATTAATAATTAATGACATATATTAATAAAGGGCATAAAGAGACCCACTAAAGGTCCACCAAAACACACACACACACTGCAGAAAATAATAATCCAGTTTGAGAGCCTGCTCTCTAAAAAAGTCCAGTACTGCCCTCCCCTGGGAGCTCAGGGAACTCTGGGAACCGTAGTTCGGCGAGGCATTGGGGAGAGCCTCCCTCTGCCAGAGAGCGGCGCCACGACAAACTACACTTCCCAAGACCCCTTCAAAGTGAGCCATGAGGGGAGGAGGCAGTTCAAAGGCTAGAGCGGCCTCAGAGCTGGTTAATAACCATTTAGCCCCGTGCTGTTTGGGGAAAGACGAGCCTCGTCTTTATATCCTCCAGAGATTGAAAAAAGGGCCAACAATTTAAGAACAGGCCTAAATAAATAGTCCCGCGGAGGCGGCGGCGGAAGGACACCAGAGGGGGCGTGCTTTTGCCCTTTTCGAACGCGTTCGACGCGAGGAGCTAGATCCGGCCGCTGCTGTTCTGTTTCTGTTGCCGCCGGGGCGCGGAGGGATCCCGGTCGGCGGGCCTCTGAGCCGCCCGCCGCTACCAACATGGCGGCTCCGTCCTAAGCCCTCCTCAGGCCCGGGCTGCCACCGCCCGCCGCCCTCGTCCTCGTCGTTATGCCGGGGATGATGGAGAAGGGAGCCCCCGAGCTCCTCCCCGGGGGAGCCAAGGGCAGGGCGGCCCCCAACGGCACCAAGAACAACGGCGGAGGAGGAGGAGGAGGTGGTGGTAGTGGCAGCCCCGGTTCCAACGGGCTTTTCTCCTCGGAGGCTGAAGGAGGAGGAGGAGGAGGCGACAGCGGCGACGAACACGGTGCTGGGCCTAGGACTGAGGGCTGGCAGACACACGGGAGAAATAACGCGCTTTGGCGCCGCTTTAACTCGTTGCCTGGCTCACTGCTATGGAATTCTGGGAGTTGGAGTTTGTTGTGGGGCCCAGAGCGGAGCTTCGCTCCGCTCTGGGCCCCACAACAAACTCCAACTCCCAGAATTCCATAGCGACTGACCCAGACAAAGAGTTAAAGCGATGCCATTTGTGAAAGTGGGTTGGTATATATGTGTCTGTCTGTAGTGGTTGGTTGTGGATGTGTGGGTGTGTTGCATGTGTGTACTCGTGGGTTGGGATAGGTGTGTTTGTACTGGTCGGTTGGGATGTTTGTGTGGTGGGTTGTGTGTGTGTGTGTGTTGCATGTGTGTACTGGTGGGTTGGGATATATGTGTCTGTAGTGGTTGGTTTTGGATGTGTGGGTGTGTTGTAAGTGTATACTAGTGGGCTGGGGTCTGTGCTGGTTGGTTGGGATATGTGTGTGTGTGTGTGGTGGGTTGTGTGTGTGTATTGCATGTTTGTACTGGTGGGTTGGGATGTGTGTGTATTTGTGTTGGTTGGTTGGGATATGTGTGTCTGTAGAGGTTGGTTGGGCTATATGTGTGTGGTGATTGGCTGGATGTATTGCACGTGTGTCCTGGTGGGTTAGGACCTGTGTGTTTGTGCTGGTTAGTTGGGATGTGTGTGTGTGTGGTGGGTTGTGTGTGCACTGGTGGGTTGGGATGGGTGCATTTGTGCCACTTAGTTGGGGTGGGTGTCTGTAGTGGTTGGTGTTGGGGTGGGTGTGTTGCCTGTGCGTACTGGAGGGCTGGGATGGGTGCATCTTGGTTGGTTGGGATGGGTGTCTGTAGTGGTTGGTTGTGGATTTGTGGGTGTGTTGCATGTGTACACTAGTGGGTTGGGGTCTGTGTATTTTGTGCTGTTTGGCTGGGATGTATGTGTGTGGTGGTGGTGGATTGTGTGTGTGTGTGTGTGTGTGTGTGTTGCATGTGTGTACTGGTGGGTTGGGATGTGTGTATTTGTGCCAGTTAGTTGGGGTGGGTTTCTGTAGTGGTTGGTTGGGATGTGTGTCTGTTGCATATGTGTACTGGTGGGTTGGGATGGGTGTATTTCTGCTGGTTGGTTGGGATATGTTTGTCTGTAGTGATTGCTGGGGGAGGTGTTGCGTATGTGTACTGGGGGTCTGGGATGTATGCATTTGTGATAATTGGTTGGGATGGGTGTGTACGTTGCATTGTTTACTGGCAGGCTGGGGTGTGTTTATTTGGTGGTTGGTTGGGATGTGTATGTGTCTGTGTGATTGGTTGAGATGTGTGTGCTGGTTGGTTGTGATGTGTGTGTTGTGATGTGTGTGTGTGTTGCATGTGTTTACTGGTGGGCTGGGATGTGTGTATTTGTGCTTGTTGGTTGGGATGTGTATGTGTGGTGATTGGTTGGGGGGGGTGTGTATGTGTCACATGGGCGTGTACTGGTGGATTAGGACATGTATGTTTGTGCTAGTTGGTTGGGAAGTGTGTCTGTAGTGGTTGATTGGGGGTGTGTGTGTATCTGTGCTGGTTGGTTGGGGTATTTGTGTGTGTTCCATGTGTGTACTGGTGGTTTGGGATGGGTGCATTTGTGCTAGTTGGTTGAGATGTGTGTTTGTGGTGATTGATAGGATGTTTGTGTATTTGTGCTGGTGGGTTGGGATGTGTGTGTGGTGATTGGATGGGATATGTGTGTATTTCTGCTAGTTGGTTGGGATGTGTGTGTGGTGGGTTGGGTGTATGTGTGTGTTGTATGTGTATACTGGTGGGTTGGGGTGTGTGTATTTCTGCTAGTTGGTTGGGATGTGTGTCTGTAGTGGTTGGTTGGGGAGCTAGTTGGTTGGTGTGTGTGTGTGTACTGGTGGGTTGGGGTATGTGTCTGTGCTAGTTGGAATGGGTATGTGGTGATTAGTTGTGATGGGTGTGTATTTGTGTGACTTGGTTGGGGTGTGTGTATTGGGTTGGGATGGGTGTGTTGTATGTGTGTACTGTTGGGTTGGGATGGGTGTATTTCTGCTAGTTGGTTGGGATGTGTATCTGTAGTGTTTGGTTGGGATGTGTATGTATTGGTTGGTTGGTTGGGATATGTGTGTGTCTGTACTGGTTGGCTGGCTGGAGTGTGTGTGCACTGCTTGGTTGGGATGTGTCTGTGTATCCTGCTTGGTTGGGATTGTGTGTCCTGGTTGATTGGGATATCTGTGCATTTGTGCTAGTTGGTTGGGATGTGTCTGTGTGTGCTGGTTGGTGTGTGTATGTGTGTCAGTGGAGAAGTGTTGATTGGTTGGGGTGTGTGTGTGTGTGTCCTGCTTGGTTGGGGGGTGCTGGTTGGTTGGGATGTGTGTATGACACATGTGTGAGGAGCTAAGAGTACAACTGAAGGGGGGCCAAGTGTGGCTGTGTGGTTGGGAGCGGGCTCCCTTTTTGCTTCCCATTGCACCTGTGTTTGTGTGTGTGTTTGTGTCTGCTGGTTGGTTGATATGTGTGTGTCTGCCTCATGCAGGCACCCTTGTGCAAAGACTGTGTCTGGGGCATGCAGGAGGAGCTGAGAGTGCAAGCTGGGCTGTGGGAGTGGGGCACGCTCCCTTTTCCCTTCCGGTAAGGACACGCATTGTGTCTGTGTGAGTGGGTGTGCATTTTCACAATGGCCACATTTGTGGTGCCACCAAGGCTCAGTCTGGGCTGGTTGCTCCTGGGTGCCCACCTGTCCCTGCCTGCTGTGCCTTTGAAGATGGAATAAGGGGCACCCTGAAGGGAAGCGCAAATAAGTCCTTCTCCTCCTCCTACCTGCAGCTTTTCTTTTTCTGTCTTGTCTTATCCTTGGCTTTCATCTGTTAGAGAGAGGTGTGCCAGGCAGTGCTGGCACAGTAAAGTGAAGGGACAGTTTCTCTACAAACGCCTGGATTCTTAATTGCTATTATTATTACTATTACTATTGAATTGTTCCTCGTTTGGAAAATTATTGCCTACCTGGAGTGTGAAGGGGAAGTCGCTCTTTTTCCAGTGTATATGAGGTGGATGGGGGAGTCATTTCTTTATTTCTTGTCTCCTCTTCATGTTTACTCAAGGGGTGAAGGGTTTGGGGCTTCGCCTGCCCCTAGAGATCTTGGGCTGGATCTGGTTGGTTGTGTTGCTTTGGGACAACAGTCTACTCAGCTATTTTGTTAAAAGATCACACCTTTGTTACTGAAGAGAAAGGCTTCCTCCTTCCCCACCTCCCTTCTAAATGATGCATTTATATTTCCTTCCATTGCAGATGTAGGCATGAGGGTCGGAGCAGACTATCAAGCTCGCATCCCTGACTTTGATCCTGGTAAATCTGTTTTATTTTAAATATATATATATATTATCCTAATATCTTTTGAAAATGATACCTCATTGCATGTAGTGATTATAGTAAGAACATGAAGGAGGGTGCATTCATTTGAGTGTGTGTGCGCTTGTGCATGCTGTACTTGTGAGGAAAGAGGGAACTTGAATTTGTGACAGTTAAAGGTGTGGGATTTTCTTTTTTCTCTCTTCCTTCCCCTTGTAATGTTTCTTTTTGTCACTGAAACTTTACAGCTTTACACGGATGCTCTGTACAAGCTGGAAGAAATAGACCCCATATATGGGGAGGAAGGAGGTACCTTACCTTTTAGGTAAAGAACAAGGCAGTGTAAAGAGTATATACACGCATACACCTGTATAGTATGTACAGTAATTTGGGTGGGACATCTTGTTCTGGGAATATTCAACTTTTTGTCATTGTTGTTGTTGCTGTTAACTGCCCTTGAGTCACCCCTGACTCATGGTGACCCTTTGGATGAAGGCATCTATAAGGCTGTCTGTCCTCTATTGTTCTGCTCAGCTCCTGCAAATCCAGACCTGTGACCTCTCTGTTGTCTGTCCTGTTTGGCATGTGATCTTCCTCTCTAATACCCTCTACCTTTTCTAGCTTTACTGTCTTTTCTAATGAGTTGTGTCTTCTCACAATATGACCAAAGTACAACAGCCTCAATTTGATCATCTTGGCTTCTAGAGGTATTTCTGGCTTGATCTGTTCAAGGACCAATTTTCAAGGTCCTGTTTGGCTGTCCACAGTATCCTCGGCACTTTTCTCCTGCATCACATCTCAAATAAATTAATTTCCTTCTTAACTGTTTTTTCACTATCCAACTCTCACATCTATACATGGTGATGGCAAATGCAGTGCCTTGGATGATTCTGACTTTAGCATTCAGTAGTATATCTTTACACTTTAGGATCTTGTTTAGTTCTTTCATTAATGCCATTGCCATTCCTTGTCTTCTTTATTTCTTGACTGCAGCCACCATTTTTATCAATGTTTGATCCAAGGTTCAGGAACTCCTTTATTATTTATTTCCTTATTGTCTGGGTTGAATATGTGTATTTCTTCCATGATCATTATTTTTTGTTTTCTTTATGTTCAGCAGTAATTCTGCCTTTACATTTTCATCTTTGAAAACAAATCTTCGTAATTGTTCCAAGTCTGTGATGTTT
This sequence comes from Urosaurus nigricauda, assembly GCA_034509955.1. Lineage (NCBI taxonomy): Eukaryota > Metazoa > Chordata > Lepidosauria > Squamata > Phrynosomatidae > Urosaurus > Urosaurus nigricauda. The sequence continues at coordinate 347,748,885 of JAOEGL010000001.1, read as the reverse complement.
TCTGCTAGTGGTATGGTTTCATCCACATATCTTAGATTGTTAATATTTGTTCTTCCTTTCTTAACTCCTCCTTCTGAGTCTAAACCTGCTTTTATGATATTTTTGGTATACAAGCTGAACAAGTAGGTATAGTCTGAATTTTCCAGCGTATTTAAATTTTGGATAGCTGATCTTTATTACATAGTTCATGATGCTTCTGTCAATCTTGTGGTGAATGTGCATACAAAACAGAATCCATTGAAACTAACTTGTCAGTCTTGATTTGTATGTACACTACAAGACATTAATATTATTCTCAGACATTCCTATACAGTGGTCCCCCGGGTTACGAATCCCCCGGGTTGCGAAAACCCCGGGATCCGAAACTGGCGGGACCGCGATTGTATCCCCTGGGATCCGAAAGATCCCCCGGGATACGAAAAAAAACCCCGCGCGGCCCCTTTAAATCGGCCGTGCGGTCCACTGAATATAGCGGTCCCCCGGGAAACGAAAGCTTCCGGGTTACGAAGGTAATCCCAGAACGAATTACCTTCGTAACCCGGGGGACCACTGTATTTAGCTGAGGCCACAAGGAAGCACACTTGAGTCCCTTGTTCCTTAGACCAGTATCCAATTTGCTAGTTGATTTCGTTAGTCATAGTGATGTCCTTCGCTTGAACCTGGAGTTCTCCTCAATGGAGATCTGAGAAACATCTTTTTAAGGTGTCACCAAGCTCTTAAAACAAAATATGCTTTAATGGTAAAACAAAGTACTTTTCAAAGTCTTTTTAGAATTTTTATTCCTATTTCAAGCCTTTGTTGATCATAGGTGTGCAACTTTACAAAATCAGATTGAGCTCATTAATGAAATAATGTCTGGATATTGTAGATTTTTTTCCCCTAGTATATGTTATACAGGCTAATATGGTGTTTACTTTCATCTTTATCATGTTTCATCATCCTCTCAAATATTACTAGTAAGAAAGGCTTTGTGTGTATGTATTTGTGGTTTCACATATATAGTGTAAACAGAAAATACTCTGGACATTACTGGCGTGTAACCAACTGTTGAATAAAAGGAGCCATTGCAATCAAAACACTGATCCTTCTCCCTGTGTAGAATTTGACATTGTGGGAGATGAGACATTTCTGAGCAGAACTGATTGTGATCTGAGTAAGAGAGGGAGCACTGAGTAAGCACTTTGTCTCTTCTTTAGCCACTTGCAGTCTAGCAAATTCTGCTGTTCCACCATGATGAGTGAACTCCCAGCTGCTCATCTCCTATCATACGGTTTTCTTGGCAAGATTTGTTCAGAGGGAATTTGCCATTGACTTCTCCTGAGGCTGAGAGCATGTGACTTGCGCAAGGTCACTGGGTTCATGGCTGAGCGGGGAATTGAAACCTGGTCTCCAGAGTCGTAGACCAAAACTCACACCACTATACCATGCTTGTGTACTACCTTGTAATTACCTAACTTTGATTTTTATTTTTGGAACGTCTTTGAGACACAAGTAATTAATTGAGAAAACTATCCATAAAATAGAGCAACTAAGAATGACAGGCCATCTAATAGCTTCTCATCCTTCCAGGTAGAAATTCCTTTGTCTCTGGCTAGCTGTTCAGCCAGGAACATGATAGGGTATTCCATCTTGAAACAGAGCACAGTCTATTAAACTGAGCTCTTTACAGGGTTTTGTTTAAGAATAGCAATCTGAAGAGTAATATACAGTATCACTGCTAAAAAAAAAACCCCTCAGTCTTTAGAAAATTCAGTACTCCTTGCTGCCACATGGGTTAACATCTTTAAAGCAGCTCCAATATGATTAACAGTAATAATAATAATAGTTTTTATTTCTAGCCCGCCCCTCTGAGCAAGCAATCGGGGCGGGTTACAGCAAGTTAAAACAGTACAGATTAAAATATCCCATCCCTTCTCCCAACTCCCCCCCTTAAAATAAGATTAAATCACAGCAGAATTAAAATAATTAGATAATCAATTAAAATAGAAGGAAAAAAATCACAAAATTCCAACCCGAGAAAAATCCTAGCTGTATAAGAGTAAAAAATGCAAAGGAAGAAGGGTGGAAAAGCTCAAGCCTGCATTTCGGAGCCCGGAGGTGTTAGACATCTTCTGGGAAGGCCTGCCAGAAGAGATGTGATTTAGAGCTTTTTTAAAGCCTTCAATAGATGGAATAAGACGCATCTCGTCCAGTAGGCCATTCCACAACTTGGGGGCAGCAGCTGAGAAAGCCCTCTGAGAGGTCTGCACCAACCTGGTCTTCATGGGTTGTAGCAGGTTCCTCCCAGAGGACCGAAACGTGCAGGGAGGTTCATATGGGAAGAAGCGGTCCCTCAGATAGGATAGACCTGAGCCATGAAGGGCTTTAAAGGTCAAAACCAACATCTTGTACTGTGCTTGAAAACTGATCGGCAGCCAGTGGATTTGATGGCCCTCACAAAAAAAAGGGAAGGGTTCCAAACCCCAACACAAAGACACAGCAGATATTAAATATCCAATATTCTGAGCATCTCCAAGTAGTGACTGACCAGATACAGTCAGTCCTCCGCATCCACGAACATGGCCTGAATTGACATCCTAACTTGGAGGTCTATTCTAATTAGTTCATCCATCTTTTCATTTATTTATTTATTTATTTATTATTAAACAACCCAATTCTGGCTGGTTACTGTGTTTCCCTGAAAATAAGACAGTGTCTTATATTATTTTTTGCTCCCAAAGATGCACTAGGTCTTATTTTCAAGGGATGTCTTATTTTTCCATGAAGAAGAATTCACATTTATTGAACAAAAAAAAATTAATATTTATTATATATTGTATATATATTTATATACAAAAACTTTGCTAGGTCTTACTTTCAGGGGAGGCCTTATATTTAGCAATTCAGCAAAACCTCTACTTAATCTTATTTTCAGAGGATGTCTTATTTTCTTGGAAACAGAGTAGTATTCCAGCATAGCTAGCATTAAGATTGTATATGTGGATGGGATGTACAGTGTATATTTTTTTGGTGTTAGCAAACTATTGGTCAAGTAGACATGGGAAAATTGTGTCTAGGAATGAAAGAGATTTAATTTTTGCAATTGTGAGGCTGTTCTGGTATAGCCTAAATTGAACTTTACAAGATCAAAGAAATAGAGAAGTCAGTTCTTTATCGGTTAATGTCTTTGAAAGCAATCCCAGACCTGGTTGGCTATTAATAAATATATGGAATTTTGTAGTCTGTGGCATGTCTGTTAGGGATAGATGTTAAATTCCAGTAAAGGTATTACCTGGAAATTAATGCACAATGCATACAAGTTTGGTTTTGATATACTGTAGAGACTTTGGGATCCAGTCACACAGTCTTATGGACAATAATGTAGATGAGTTCATCCAGTGGACATCCATTATTTTGTGAGTTATTTGTTGAGGAAATGTGCAATTCTATACAATTTGAGCCAGTGTGATATAATGGTTTGAGCATTGCACTATGACTCTGGAGACCAGGGTTCGAAATTCAGCTCAGCCAGGTAAACCCACTGTGTGACTTTTGGGCAAGTCACACTCTCTCAGTCTCAGAGAATGGCAATGACAACCCCCCTGAAGAAACGTACTAAGAAAACACTATGATAGGGCCTTAGGGTCACCATATGTTGGAAATGACTGGAAATCTCACAACAACAAATACTGTATATAGTCAACTATAAGTTGACCTCATGTATAAGTCGAGGTCAGGTTTTGGGGCCAAAATTATGGATTTTGGTATGACCTGTGGATAAGTCGAGGGTAAAACTTAGGGCCATGTAACAAAGGATGTAAAAGATGAAGCAAAGGAAAATTATTCCAAAAACCTTACAGAATTCTAGCAGGCATAACTGCTGAGATATTGACACCTCTGCTTTCTGATGGTTCAGTGTGTACAGACTTTGTTTCATGCACAGTATTATTTTTAAAGTATTGTATAAAATACTGTATAAAGTCTGGATGCATGCAAGGGTAGAGATGGTTGGTGCTTTGTATTAGGTGCTCTGAGGATGGACAAAGCACTTGGCATTTTGCCTCTCTACTCAGAAAAAGAAGGTGACCATGTATGTATGTATGTATACAGGATTTACATTGACCCATGGATAAGTCAACCCATGTTTTTGGGGTCAATTTTTTGACCAAAATTTCTAGACTTATACATGAGTATATACAGTACGTCTAGTATTTTCATAAATGTAGCTGTCTGGGAAGATATTTATGTGATTTGCAGTCTCTTTTGTTTTTGTGATTCATATTAAAAGTAATATGGATAATGTTGAAAGGAACTATCTTAGTTAAGTACTGACTGCTTCATCAAAGAAGGGGACTTTGCATATTCCCCTTTTTGTAGTAAGGTATAAATGCATTCAGGTTGCATAAATGAAAAGAAACATAGGTTGAATTTTCCTTTTCAAAAGACCAATTTTTTGACTTGTGTGCATGACAGTATTTTTTTTAAAGGTAACCAATTTTTTTTGTATACATTTTGAACAAATGTTCAAGATTGCACATTTCTCTTTTGTCAAACTTGCACGCTCCCTAGATATTAAAAATAGAGCACCCTTTACCCTGGGTTCAGAGTAATTTTCTTCTTTAAGGTCCTGTCCATGGGATGGATTTTTGTGTGTTCAGCCCAGAATTTTCCTTCCTCAGCTGCATATAGGTGTGAATCTGGGTCTGCCTGTTCAAATAACTTCCTCTTATTTAGTACTTATCTTGACCCTGCCTGTGTCCCTGGAAACTTTTACCTGTAGTAAATTGTTTCTTAGAAATGTCTAGGTTCACATCTTACATTGACATGTTTCTTGTCTTTGCTCAATGAAATGTAACTGAAATCTGACACCTGAGAGATGGGTGATTAATAGCTTCAGAATGCAAGCAAACCAGAAATTTAACTTCCCCAAGAAAAATTCCCCCTGTTACTTGTGGGGCAAAATGCACATTATTACAATGGAATTAAAATAGTTTTTAAGTAGGGAAGCCATGGAGCATTTCTGCTAGTCAGTGACTTTGTCAGAAAAGCCTTCAGGCATGTGGCGTGGTGGAAGATTTGTAGCAGGAATTGGACCAGCCCCCTAGTATCCTGTGTCACTAGAGGTGTTTGTTTCTCTTAATTACCAGATTGAATAATCTGTCATTATATTAACCTTTTCTGAAGGGGGGATATGAAAATTCAGCTCTACTCTTTCAAAAGCATTTATTTAAGCATGTATATCATAACCAGTGTGGTGTAGTGGTTGAGTGTTGGACCATGACTCTGGAGACCAGGGTTTGATTCCCTGCTTGGTCATGAAACCCACTGGGTAACCTTAGGCAAATAACATGCTCTCAGCTTCAGAAGATAGCAAAGGCAAACCTCCTCTGAACAAATCTTGCCAAAAAAAATCACCATGATTGCGTCACCATAAGTCAGAAACGACCTGAAGGCACAAGAACGACAACAATAATCATATCCTTAAATGCAAAGGCTCTTAGACTAGATGAGAAATTGCACTTGAGCAGAAAGAAAGAAGATTGAAGAGACCCTGGTACAAGGTTAGCATTTAAAATCTTTTGCAAACTCTACTATGCAAAGTTAGTGTAGCCCAATCTGAAAAAAATTGCTACACAGGTATATTCATTCTGTTGTTTTCACCTCCTCTTATTTTTCCAGAAGTAATCTCATTGATATTACATAAAATATTTCCTTTTTGAATAATAGAATCATAGAATCATAGAAATTTAGAGTTGGAAGAGACCACAAGGGCCATCCAGTCCAACCCCCTGCCGTGCAGGAACTCCCAATCAAAGCAAACCCGACAGATGGCCATCCAGCCTCTGCTTAAAAACCTCCAAGGAAGGAGACTCCACCACCCTCCGAGGGAGTGTGTTCCACTGTCGAACAGCTCTTACTGTCAGGAAGTTCTCCAGTGCAACTCTGTGGTCAACTTTAACTAAAAGTTGCACTGAAAGACCTAGAGATTCCTAGAGAGACTACTCTACTAGGCATTTGTAGCTCCTCCAGAGCAGTTCTATGGTCAGTGTCTGTCGGACATTGACCACAGAGTTGCATTGGAGGACCTAGAGATTCGTAGAGAGGTGACCTATCAGGTAAAAACATGGTGTTTTTCTTATTTGTGGTTTTTCCATTTTCACGGGAGTCTTGTGGCCCTAACCCTAGCAAATATGGAGGGACAAGTATACATTTAAAAGTACCACTTACTCTAACCATAATGCTAACCTTCAATATGTTGGCATTCTTAGTGGGTTTAGAAAATACCCCACAACCCACTTTGTGCCATTTTTTTAAAATTCTTTGTCCATTATGTTTTAACTCGGTTTGTGCATACTGTATCAGTGCCCATTCAAAGTAAAAGTTTCTTCTTGTGACTCTTAAGTGCAGTATTAGAAAATGTTCCAGTGTCTTTACATCATTGGTAGAATAGACTCGGCTGTACCTAGAGTAGACCCATTTAAATCAGTGGGTCTTAAATAGTGTTAATTATCTTAACCCATTAGTTTTAATCCATTTTCTCTAGATATGATTGTGTATGAAAATGATTAGAAGATGTGTTTGTATTCTACTGCAGAATGGATGATTGGAAAGTGCTTCCTAATTCCCATGATCCAGGTTAGGATTTTCTGTCTCTGGAAAGGAGGAAATACTTCATCTTCAGTTAATCCCAATACACATTACTGTCTACTCATACTTCATATGAATGTATTGTTCTCTGCACTTGTCCCCTGTTTCAGGGATGTGTTTCAGTGAGGTGTTTGTGGCTATGGTTCAGCCACAAAGTTCAGCACCCCTGCTTTGCTTACTGTGGGTTCTGTCTCAAGAATATAAGTTTTTTTTTTTGGGGGGGGGGTTTCTCCTGTATCTCTGATCACATCTGTCCAGTTCCCATGAGAGGGCATCTAGATTTCCCCTGTGTCTCTTTAAAGGAATACTTGGTGAGGAGTTGAGCTATTGCTTCTCTCATTTTTTCCCTTTCCTCAACCCCCAATCTTGACTGCCACACATTAATAAAACATGTATTTGACAGTTGTAATGCCCTGTTTGCATCCAATTGGTTCATAGTGTTCAATTCTTGTTATTCACACTGAAGTGTAGAACCTTTTCATTTTGATTTGGACAGCTTTCATTTTGCCTAGGAGTGTAGTGATGTGTGTGTGTGTTCGGGGGGGTGGGGGGGGTTAAGGCTTTGCACTTAAATAAGAATTCAGCACCCCTGTCCAGAAATATTCACTAAGGCTGCATCCATTCTACAGAAATAATTCAACTTTACACCACTTTCATTGCCGTGGTTCAGTGCTATGGAAGTTTGGGAACTGTAGTTTTGTGAAACATTTAGCCTTCTCTGTTAGAGAGCTTTAGAGCTACAACATATTTCCCAGAATTCCATAGTATTGAGTCATAGTAGTTAAAATGGTGTCAAACTGGATTATTTCTGCAGTGTGAATGCAACTTCAGTCTCCAAATTTTTAATGCTGCGGTTGGGCATTTAGAAATACAGTTTAGGTATCAAAATAAAAGGATATAGTAGCATCTAGCAATAAACCAACATTAATATTTTACAAAGTTACTAAAACATTGTATATGTACAAGGAAGCCTTTCCATGCATGGGCGCTTTGTATGCTGAAGGACTCACCTCTGATGCATCCACAACAGTGTGTGAAAATGCTTTCCTAACTTTGACAGATGTGCTGACACCTTATAGACATGCAGTGCTTCATCAGAGAAGAGCAAATTTAGGGCCGAAACCATCAGCTGTATAGGGGCGGCTTCATGCTACCCCTTTGAGTGCTGGATCAGGGCTGTGGCAACTGCACGCCATGGCCTCAATCCAGCTTTTTTCTGGTGCAAAAAGAAGCACCAAAATGCCATTCCTTTTTATGCTGGAAAGGGGGTGCGCTTTCCGCTGCCCCCACAGCTTTTTGGTCCTCCTGTGGTGTGCGGTGCCTAAACACCGCGCCAAAAAGCTGCCACAGTCTGGGCAGTGGACAGTGTAATGCCAGCTTTGGCACAGCACCGGGGCATGCTTCGTGTGTATGCCACACCCCCATGCTACCCCAAAGCTGGCATATTGTGCTGGTCTGTACCAGCTGTCAGAAATCTTGGCTTTAAAGCAACATTTTGAAAAATATTTCAAGTGGACTGTTTCTCCACAGATTTGTGGAGAAATCATGGCACATTGGACTTCATTAACAGTTCAGATCATTATAGTAGGATGGCATGCACGATATGCATTTACTTTCTATTCACTGTTCTTTGTTTTAGACTACTACTGTATATACTCATGTATAAGTCTAGAAATTTTAGTAAAAAAATAGACCCAAAAAACCTAAGTCGATTTATCCACAGGTCAATATAAGTACTGTATGTAAACTCTTATTTAAAAAGGAACCATCCCCTGGTGAAAGTCAAAAGTGTAATCTATTCTGGAAGCACAGTCCTCTCTACGTTCTCATCCAGCCAGGCTTTGGGGTAAACACAAACAGTTATGCTTCCTGGGATTGTGCAAGTTCTTCAGCATTATTTTCCATTGCTTCATCTTTTACACCCTTTAGTACATGCCCCTAAATTTTACCCTCGAGTTATCCATGGGTCATATCAAAATCCTTAATTTTTGCCCCCAAACCTGCCCTTGTCTAACACATGAGGTCGACTTATAGTCGAGTATTTATGTTATTTTGCATTTGGAAAATACAGTGGTCCCCCGGGGAACGAAATCCCCGGGAGCCGAAAGAGCCGGGGCCGCAAAAACGGCCCCGGCTTACGAAGAAACCCCCCAGGATCCGAAAGGAAAAAACCGCGTGGCCCCTTTAAATTGGCCGCGCAGTCCGTCAACTAAAGCAGTCCCCCGGGATACGACGATTTCCGGGTTACGAAAAGTAATCCGGAATGGATTACTTTTGTAACCCGGGGGACCACTGTACTATTTTTTACATTATTTTCCTTTTTGGAAGCTTCTCTGCTTTCTAGTTAAAACATATTCATTGGGAGTTCTTGTTCTCTCTCTCTCTCCCCCCCCCCCCACAGAAAAACTTTATAGTGACTGTTGCCCTAACAACTCTGCCCCTAAGCTTTTGTCTCCTTTGTCAAAACTGTCTCTCTAGACACTTTATACCTAATAACAATATCTCATATTATAGAATTTCTCTTAATGTTAAGAAAACCGAATATCTTTTTTATCCAGAAGAAAGGTGGCTATACATGGAGATAGAGTTTCACAAGGCAGATATTTTTCACAGTATCCTTGTTTTCCAGCCTTATTTCCCCTGCCCCCTACTTGTGGTTCTCTTCCTCTCATTATTAGCTTGTGTTCCATGCAGTTTTGAAGGGTGTTTATAGGAATGCAAGGAAGCCCAATAGTAACCTCACAAGAAGATGGGAAGGCTGTGCACTGGTGTCCTAAATTCTTTTTTTTTTTAAGTTAACATCATATCTTATTCATTACATTGGCAAGGTTAACTAGGTTAACCAGTATTACAAAACATGTTTATTTTATTATTCCAGGAATGAACTACAACTATTTTACTTACCCTAGCCTATGCATAATTAATGTTCAGTGTGCAGTTAACTATGCTTTCCCTGGCATGATGGCAGAATATAATCTTGAGACACATTCTCATGATATATATGAGAATGAACTGCATTTTTCAGAGTGGGAGGTCTTGACCTATAGGATTGGGTCAGCTAAATGAAGGTAAAGCTGCTGTTCTCACAGTGTCACCCTTTAGCTATAAAGCAGAAATTTGGATACTTTCAGGCCTGTACTACTTGAACCAGTGTTCCATTTTGTGCCAATCCAGGCTGTTCTGTTCCAAGAAGTTATGAAATGATTTTCCCTAAATGCTTGCACTACAATAAAAAACAATGGGCTGAATGTCATTCTTCTTGTATATTAAAATTTTTATTGTTTGTCAGTAAGTTCTCTAAAACATTAAACAAATGATGTTTTTCCCTAGGATCTACAAAATACACAGATAAAGACAATGGAGGGATGCTTGTATGGTCTCCATATCATAGTATTTCTGATGCCAAATGTAAGTTCTCTGCAGTGAATTAAGTAAAATTCTTGAAATTGCTTCATGAGAACTATGTCACATGTTATACTGGAGTTTATCGCACAGGCTCAGGGACCACTCTCAGAACGGAACGGGAGGGGCCAGGAAGAGAACAGAACAAGTGGGGGACACATTTTATTGCACGCATAAGTCCATTCCCCATCGGTTCCCAGCCCATTCCAGAGGAGGAGATTTTTGAGAACTGTTTTGAACAGTTCTCAAAAATCTCCTCTGGACTGGGCTGGGAACTGATGGGGAACAGAACGGAAGGAGTGAGGGACTTGTGTGTGTGATAAAATGTGTCCCCCACTCATCCCTCACTCATTCCAGGCCACTTCCGTTCTGTTCTGAGAGCGGTCCCTGAGCCCCTGTGCGATAAACTCCAGAGTTATTGTATACAAAGCACTTGATGTAGATATAGGTAATATGTTGCCCTCCAACCTCTTGTCAGCGTGACCTAGCAGGGTCAAAGGTGACATCATGGGAGTTGTATTCCAGCAGCCTGTAGTGCCGCAGGTTTGCTATCCCTGTATTAGTGTGAAATCTGTATGTGGTTTGTAACATAATGCTTGTTCATGCATGTAGATTTTTTTACTCAGACTTCAGTATGTATAGCGTAAGTGAACTGACTAGTCATATAAGAATGAACCCAAACGGTTATCACACACTACAGTCTGTACATGGATTTGATATTTTTTACAAGGAACATTCATATAGCTATATTGTAATATATAAGAGCTCTTTAATGTCTTGTACATGTAATGTTTCCTGTAGTAAGAAAAGTTTGGGTTGCTGTTAAAGGTATCTAGAAACATTGCCACTAAGAGAGCTATCTTTCACTCTTTTTAAAAGCATACAGGACTTCCCCCTTTAAAACAAAGAAACCAAAAACACAAGACTTAGATCTTATTATCTGTGTGTTACTAATTGTGAATTTTTGTTATATTTTAGGATTCATAAACATTCAGGGCACAAGAGTCATCTTGCAGTGATAAATAGTCCAGCCTGGCATGATGTTAAAATGCATTTCTGAATATAGCAAGTGAATTCATTTTAAAGGTTGACAGGAGTATCAGTGCTGTTAGAATTCACATAGACATTCAATTTCCATTACAAAAAATGCTTAAGCAAATAAAACTCCAGCGTAGTAACTAGCAGTAAAATGATGCTGCAGCAGAGTACTGCCTGGATTAAACCAAAAGTTTATACATTCCAGAATTACACTTCCTTTAATGTCCTCTGAATATGCATACCCATCACAGCTAATAGCCATTTATAAGAACTTTCCTCCATGAATATATGTTCAAATGTTGTTATGGTATGGACACTAAGTTTATCCAGTAAATGTTCTGGTAACTGGAGAGAGATTCTGTAAACCATAGATTCATGTGTACAAGTAGGAGTCTTTGGCATGCATTTAGTGTTGCTATATATAGTTGCTTCCCAAAGTTCTTTCCTTACTACTTGATAGCTCATTTGAGAGAAGACAGTATTCTTAACCTTTACTCAAGTGTAGTGTCAGTTGAAAATTAAAGTGATAGAGGATCTTGTGAATTAAATTATTTTGTTAAATTTAAAAACTGAGATGCCAGGAATCTTAAGAGGCCAAATGTGTGCACTCACTTGTGTTTGTAAGAAGCATCAGAAGGATAAAGTTACCTGGGTGTATATTACAGCTTCTTGTATTTGATGGTCTTATTCAAAAGGCAAGAATGACATGGCAGAGAAGGACAAAATCTTTGTCCATTTTTCCTTTATGTAGCACAAAATACAGATTTGGGATAGGAGGGGAATTTCATATAAGAGTAAGTGGGTTCAATACAGACATTTGAGTCAGTGACACAGGAACTTTATGCTAGTCATATAAGAGGGCTAGCTTAGCTATGATGTTTTCCAGACACCGAAAATGAAATAACATTTCAGCAGCCTAATTGTAGGATTTTATTACAGTCGCCCCTCTGTTTTTGCAGACTTGAAGTCCACATCCTCACCCGTTTGTGGGCAGCAAATGGAAGTGATCAAAAGGAGGGGCGCACTGCCATTCAAGCCAATGGGACTTGAATATAGGTGATTTTCGGTTGTCATGGGGGGGGGGGTCCGGAATGGATCCCCCACGAAAATTGAGGGGTGACTGAATTTTCAAAACCTGTATTTATAGGGCAGTATGTTGTAAGTTAAATCTGGTATTAATTGGATGGACCACAACATTTTTACTAGGGTTTAAATGTGTGCCTTCCAGACAGGAAAATCAGCGGTGCCAGAGGTGGGTGAAATTCCATCACCATATCCTCCTGTGGATATGGTGTGGTTAATTTGTACAAGTCCAAAGCTGTACTGAGCCTCCAGGTGTCATGTCTGTAGTTGTCTAAATAACTTTTAGCAGAATGGGTATTGTGGGAGAGGTTGAATGGAATCACTGGCTAACTTCTATGTATGTCACAGACGTAAAAACAGCCAAGAATCAGGTTGCAATTAAGTAGCATACTTGTTTCTTAAAGGATTGATTGAAAGTGTTATTTATCTACTAGATGTATATTTTGGTTGGTATCAAAAATGGATTTCAAAGCAGTAAGCAGGAACACATCAACTGAAAATGCACAGAAACAGAAATGTGTTAACTCACTTGACCCATAGTATTTTTACAGCAGTTGAGAAGGCCCTGCTTCTAATGGATAGTAATCTGGCCATTCAAAGTGGTGGGAGTTGAGATGAGGCCACCTCCTGCATATAGCTTGTTACTTAAATTTTTTCACTTAACTTGACTAAATAACCTAATTCTATAGAGAATAGCAACCTTGGTCCAAAACCATTTTTTCTAGAGACTCTGTAGAATATCTCTGAATTTTTGTTTTTTAAGTTATTTACATGGTTACAAAATATATTAACAATGGATGAATGTCTGTCAAAGGGAATGGACCTACTTTAGTGGTGGTGTTTTTGAAATGAGCTCCATTTTCTGTCTGGTGATAGCATCAATCATCTTAAATTGGTCTTCTACAATAACTGTATCAGGACATTAATTCTTACATTCCTTTGTTACACAGTGGATGAATACATTGCAATAGCAAAGGAAAAACATGGCTACAATGTGGAACAGGTAAGAGTTAAATAAAGTAGCAGGATATATTTATTCAACTGTTTGGAAATCCAGTCATATTTTTATTTTTCCTGCAGTGTGCCCAAAGTGGCCTGCAGTATAGTAAAAATATGTAATAACGTTAAAATAAGATGAACCGCATATTTTAAATAATTTGTTGAAAAAAACACAGAGCCACCTGAATGCCCAAAAAGTCACTGAAAAGGGACAGTATTGAACTGTTTCTGAAAGAAGAGACAAAATTGGAGTAATCGGACTGTTTTATAGAGGGAATTGAAGATTAAGTAGATCACCACCAAATAAGTCCTGTTTCAAATGACAGCAAACTTCTCCCAGAAGAAATAGAACAAGAAATAGAATATTTGGATGAGGAGCATGACACAAGAACAAGTAGTCCCAGAATGTGTAGGACTTTATATATTTAAATCAGTACGTTGAATTGCATGTGAAAATTAGTGTGGGAACCAGTACAGTTATTTTCACATGGATTTTACATGTGTAGTGCTAGTGCTTGTACTCATCAGTGTACTGGTGAAGTCTTCTGCAGAGAAGCTATTGAATCTTTGGATGGAAGTAGTAAAAGAGCATTATATTAAAATAAATCTTTGCTGTTAATAATAACATTATGAGGAATTACAAAGAGGAAATGAGTACAATACACGCATAATGGAAGAACAGCCTTGAAGAGCATCTCTTTTGAGAAATATATGGGCTGTAACAGTGCAACATTTAAATTATATAAAACTGTAATAGCATCATGAGGCGTATCATGATAAAAATGTATTTTTTTTCTAAACTGTTTAAGGCACTTGGTATGTTGTTCTGGCATAAACACAACATTGAGAAGTCCCTTGCAGATCTCCCAAATTTTACTCCTTTTCCGGATGAATGGACAGTTGAAGATAAAGTCCTCTTTGAACAAGCCTTCAGTTTCCATGGGAAAAGCTTTCACAGAATACAACAGATGGTAACAAAATATTGGTATTACTGTTGCTTTGCTTCACTCAGTAGACAGCTGTGTTGTAGTAACATTGTTTCAACTCCAGTGATGTCAACATGAAAGTTTTACTTTTTCGTGAATATTTTGCATAGACACACGAGATTCATGTTTACAAAGAGAAACATCATTAGAAGGTGCAGAAGTAAAAGATAAAAAGAAGCAGGAACAATTATTCGGACCCCACTCCCCATCCCCTGACCATTGCCTGACAACTCAGGGAAGGGTAGGGGTGATGTATTCAGTATTCTGTGCATAGTTTAAGTGTCTTCCAGTTCAGGTCTGGTTTGACAGTCAAAGGAGAAGCATTATCAGTCTTTCTGGGGGTTTTTTAATAGCAGTAGTAGTAATAATAGTAATAATAATAATAATAATAATAATAATATTACTGTAATAATAATATCCCGCCCTTTTCCCAAAACTGGACTCAGGATGGCTTACATTATGAAAAAACAGTACAATTAAAAGTATACAAAAATAGTACATTAAATTGGAATTAAATTCCTACAATATTAAAACAAATGGGATATTTAAAAAAATACTGCTTCATAGAATCATAGAGTTGGAAGAGACCACAAGGGCCATCCAGTCCAACCCCTGCCATGCAGGAACTCTCCATCAAAGCATCCCTGACAGATGGCCATCCAGCCTCTGCTTAAAGACCTCCAAGGAAGATATTCCTCCACCACTCTCCGAGGGAGTGTGTTCCACTGTCGAACAACCCTTACTGTCAAGAAGTTCCTCCTAATGTTGAGGTTGAATCTTTTTTCCTGGAGCTTGCATCCATTGTTCCGGGTCCTGTTCTCTGGAGCAGCAGAAGACAAGCTTGCTCCCTCCTCAATGTGACATCCCTTTAGATATTTAAACAGGGCTATCATGTCACCTCTTAACCTTCTCTTCTCCAGACTAAACACCCCCAGCTCCCTAAGTCTTTCCTCATAAGGCATGGTTTTATGTTTTTAAAGTTTTATTTTTTTTTATCGTTTAAAACACTTTAAAACACTATAACACCCCAGCCCATTCTTTAAAAATGTTCTGTTTTAAATGCCTGTCTGAACAGGAAGGTCTTAGCCTGCTGGCAGTAAAGACGACAAGGAAGGGGCCTTTCTGGCCTCCGTGGGAAGTTTCACAGTCTCGGGGTAGCCATGAAAAAAGCCTGAGAGAAAGGCCTCTCTTGGGGATCTCAGAGCCCAGGCCAGCTCGTATAGGGAGATAAGGTCTGCTAAATAGCCTGGAGCTGAGCCATATAGGGCTTTGTAGGTCATAACCAGCACTTTGAATTGTGCCCGGAAACAAACTGGCAGCTAGTGAAGCTGTTCCAACAGGGGCATTGTGTAGCCTCTGTAATTTGCTCCAGCTAACAGCCTGGCTGCAGTTCTTTGGACCAGCGTAAGTTTCTGAACACTTTTCAAAGACAGCCCCAAGTAGAGGGCATTACAGTAGTCCAAATGGGATGTAACCAAGGCATGCACCACCGAGACCATATCCGATGTCCCAAGGAATGGGCACAGATAGCTCACAAGTTTTAAATGTGCAAAAGCACTCCTCATCACTGCAGAAACCTGGGCCTCCAGGTTCAAAGCTGAGTCTAGGAGTACCCCCAAACTGTGAACCTGCATCTTCAGGAGGAGTTTAACATATCTAACACAAGGTATATCCCTATTTACTGATCTGCCTTCCAATTTACTTCAGTACTCCTTTTGAAAATAATCCCCTGTGTAGTTTTTCCAAAATCTGTGAGAGCAAGCAGACATGCAAGGAGGCGGTCGGCCCTTAAATACACTCTCCTGTCACCGCCTGTATGTGACACCACTTGGTCCCAAGCGCAAAGCATCCTGGTCTCCCATCATGGAGGCTAATGAAAACCCCCCTCATCTGCAGCAGTAGTTGCCATGCCACTCAGGGAGAGGAAGTATGAAGCTTGGGGGAAATAACATCTGAAAATTCATATCTTTAAGGTGCCATCATTACTGTCAAATCTGAGGAGGAATCCTGGACAAAGAGCCATGTGCTGGCATTTTCACCCTTGTTTCTTCCTTCCTCCCTTCTCATTCTCAGATGAGGATACCCTCTCATTCCCCTCTTCCATATGTGTAGTTCTCAATTCTTCTGCCACACTGCCCTGACTTCACTCCTACTCTTCCATGAGCTTGTCAGGCAATAGTGGGAAATGGTCCTCTTTTCTTTCTCTCTTTTCAATTTTTGGATGGTTGTGTCAAAGCTTGTGATATGCAGACAGGGCTTTCAGCCACTTACCTTCAGTTTGCCCAGAGTGCCTCTGGGATCCAAAGTAGTAGCGGGTGGGAGCCCTTGTTCGGACTCTGCTTTTCCACACTTTACTACAGTTTTTCTCCACAACTCCTGATATGTCTCTTGCACTCAGGAGCCATTTGGGGCCCCATAGGCTCATAGACCTTTGGCCTTTTGCCCAGAGGTATCACAAGCTGTGACAGAACTTTTTGGAAAGTTGGTCATACCGTTATTTGTGTAATAGTTTTATTTAGACAGAAAATTAAAATAGTAACTTTAATTGGCAAATTCCTGACTTGCTCTGCATTTTATGACTGTACAAGAAAACAGCAACATAAATGTTGTTTAGTTGCTGAATGTATATAAAATATACTATGAGATGGAAATATATAGTGACAGAGGAACTATCTTAAACATTTCAAAAAAAATCTGCAAAAGCTTTTGAATGAATCAAGTGAAGAAGAAAAAATCCTGTTTCAATCACTTCATCATATAGTAAAGAAGTCCTTCTTTAGAACTGTAAATACAGTTCATAAGTTATTTTAAGTCACATTGGTTCTCAGGGACAAGTTGGACATTTAAACTGCTTGACTGTGACTTTATCATGCTTTCTGAGTAAAATAGCTCTTTAGATGGGAATAGTGATCATCTCTCTGCTGTACAAAATGAAAGATTTTAAAATGTGACATTTCAAAGAAAACATTTTTTCTAAGTTTTTATTATAATAGGTGTTTTCAAGTGTGAACTTTTATTGCTACTGGAAAGTGCATGTTTATGATGATTTGAACATATTTGAATTTCCAGTCAATCAGTCACATTCTTTGTATTCCACCTTTTCTGCAAAGGTGGGGCTCAAGGTGACTTTTCTTTTCACTTTTTAAAATGTAAAATTCTGCTTTGTAATTTTTAAAAAATGCTTTTTAAACCTAGGGGCTCTAGTTTTTTTTTAAAGATCTTTTATACCCTTATTGTAGAAGCTTAAATCTTTGCTTCACTTCTGTATAAATGGGGATAAATACTAAAGTTCTACCATATTTCATTCATAGAGTTTATAACCAGTGTCTACATATTGTGTTGGAATGTTTTAGCTTCCAGACAAGACTATTGCAAGCCTTGTAAAATATTACTACTCATGGAAGAAAACCCGTTCAAGGACAAGCTTAATGGACCGCCAGGCTAGGAAACTGGCTAGTAGAAATAATCAAGGTGACAGGTAAGCAACACCGCATCTTTAAAAAAACAAAACAATATACTGATTTGTTGATATATAGAACTTCTTTTGTCTGTTTTCTTCGTTTTTGTTTTGCTTTGTCATTTATTAATCTAAGGCATATTACTCCCCACTATTACTTATATGCTACTGTTAGGCCATTGGCAAATTGTTGATACATTAGAGAGAATGTATTTAACTTAACCATAATTAGAATTACCAGGATTATAGCAACAGGCAGGAATCTCTTGAAGGAATCTCTGACTCTGTCCCTCTCATACACACTCATAAACACATACTGCATTTACTGTAGAAAATAGATGGCTTGAGGTTAATGAACTTCTGCAGAAAGCAGGGGTGAGGAATCTCCAGGATGTTCCATCCAGTGCTGTATCTCAGTGGTTTCATGATTATGTCTTGTTGGCCTGGAAAACACTTCTGTGTAGAAATATTTGTAGGTGATTTCACATGAAAGCTTGTAAACTACATCTGTACATAGTGGTTTACAGCTTCTCCCCAGTATGGTTATGCACAATTGCTTTTGTTTACGATGGTGACAGATGGTGATTAACTTTTGTGTTTCTAACTTTTACTGTATTTCCTTGTTTGGTTGAACTGGGACTTTTGAAACCTCTTCTTCTGAAGGTGTACCATGCATAATTGAGAAAGATTTTTTGTTCTGCTACCATTACAATCCCAATGGCAGAGGTTCTTGTTTTCTCCTGAAAACCCTTTTGCTAGTTGGTAAGGTAGAAGCAAATATCTCTCCCTTGTCAAGTTTCCCAAGGGTTTGGACTGAGAATGAGTCAGTAATCCAGTAAAAGGCTTATAATTAAACGTCTGGGCCAAGGGTGCGCACAGTGCATCCTGCAGGCACATACAGCCTTTGAGATCCCTAAGTGTGGGCTCCTCCTTTCAGGAGTCACTTCAATCCACCAGATTTCCTCCTTCCCATATTTATTTATTTATTTCAATCGGAGGGCTGATTTGGAGGTGTGTTTTTACCTCCAAGCCACCTCAGATCTCTCAAAATTGCATGAAAAGACAACAATTTATTCCTCTAATCCCCCCTCAACTTCCCTAAAACAGACCCCATAAAAAGGAAAAAAAAAACAGTCAGAAAATGGCCAGAATGACAGCTGGATTTGATATCACAAATATTCAGCTGTTCTGAAATCTTCTGGCTTGTTGTCCACTGAGTAGGTGAGCAAATGAAGGAAAAATGGTCCCTGCCCTGTTTGCAGTTGTTCATTCCTGGTCTAGGTCAACTGTGTATAGACAGCAGAACCTTCAGAAGGCAGCAAAGGTGATCTAGAATCAAAACCAGTGGAGGTCTCAACATAGAACAGACTAGAAGTAAATGAATGATAAAGTAAGAAATAGTCTAAGGTTTTTTAACAGATTTTTAGGGCATGCAGCATCCAGGAAGCAAGCAAGAGGCATAGTCAATCAGTCTAAGATCACACACAGGGTTGTCAACAAAACAGACTAGGATGATGTGTCCAGAGCTGGCGAATATATATTTGCAACAGTTCCTCCATCTTCAGACTTAAGCTTTTAAGCAGCAGCTGGTAGAGCCCCTATTCATGGTCCACCTTCAATGTATTAGAAACTTCTAAAAGTCCTCTTGATGAGGAGGGTCTTTCAGAGGTGACATTTAGTCATGAGAAGTCCTCTGATGCATCCAGGCACTGCCTTTGGGTGCTCATGAGCAGCTCTCCTTCTGCTTTCCCTCCTTCTGGAAGTTATAGATCTCCAGCTGTCTCTGCTGAGGGGCTGGTCCTCCTCAGGCAGTTCCTGGGAACGATTTCTGGTTTCTCTGCTGAAGAAGTGTCTTCCACTGGGGGGCATGAAATCAGGATTGTATTCTGGATTGCAACCTCCTTATGCATGTGTCTATAGGACCAGGTTGTGCACATGCATCTCTTCCAAAGTAGTATCTCTAATGGCATTGCCTTCTGCTATTACTTATGTAGTTCCATGCAACATTTTGTATAGTGCATTGAATGCCTTCTGTTGATGGCTGTTTGAAAAATCCAGAATTGGGCTTCTTGTATAGAACAAAAAATTTAACTACAAATTTCTGTAAAGTACACACACACACACACACACACACATATACACACACACACAGAGTTGGTCCTCCACATTCATGGATTTGTCTTTTCTGGATTTGATTATTCACAAGTTTGTAGCTGCTAATTAACTACCTTAAACACCTCACCCCCTTCCTCCTCTCTCTGCTCTTTGTTTCCTGCCTCAAGGATTAGCCCATCAGTCCCTTTCCCACCTTGCCAGCAAAAGGCTTCATCCCGATTTTAAACCCCTTCCCAGCCCATTGCCCTCCTTTCCGCCACTCCACATTGTCCCATTTCTCCACCTCTCAATCTCCTGTCCATCCAACAGCACCAGTTTATAAATCCCTTTCCCAGCTTGCCATCACAACTATTTTAAACTCCTTAGCCCGTTGACATCCTCACCCCATGCTTTTTCTCCCATTCCTCCTCTTTATCCTTCGTCTCCTGTCCTTCCACAGCACCAGCCCATCACTTGCTTTTGCTCCTCCAAATCAAGCTGGGAAAGCAATTGGCAGGTTAGCGCTGACAGTAGCATGCATATTTATTGGGGGGGGGGGCTTACAATATTAAGTTTTCCCACTTTTGTGAGGGTCCTGTGTCCCTAATATCCATGAATTTGGAGGGTGAAAGACCAACTACATATTTAAAAGTTACAATATCAACTACCCTGCAGGAAGAATTTACAAAGGACAACAGTTACATGTACAAGGAGGGAGTGCTTCTCTGGAAATCTGTTGAAAGGGCCATCATCTATGTCCCATCAATAAGGGAGGTACATTGAGGGAGCACATGGGATGCTCTTTTTCTGCACTGGCATCCTGTTTGTGGAATTCTCTCCGCCTTGAGGCCTGAATGGTGCCAATGTTGGAGTCATTTTATTAAAACCTTTAGGCCAAACTGATTTTGTCCAGGCTGCATATGTGTTACGGTTATTTAGTTCAAGATCATTTTATTTGGTTTTAAATTGTCTGTTTTTAATTGAGAACTATTTAATATATATTTTTAATCTTTTAAATTTTTTTGAAATTAATGTTACCAGAAAGGTTTTTACTTGTATTTGAATTTGCTACCCATGATATTGAAATAGAGAATTTTAATGTTTCTTGGATCAGTGTTTGAAAACCAGTAAATGGATTAATTTTGTAAGAGTCTGTTAATCTTGTTGCATTTTAGCATGTAGTGGTGACTTCCTGCTATGAAAATATGCCTAAAGGCCATAGTTACTTTAGCAGTTAAAGACAGGGAGAGGTGAGAAGAAGCAAGTTCACTAATCTATTTCTTCCTTCAGTGATGATGATGTGGAAGAAGCTCATCCAATGGATGGAAATGATAGTGATTATGATCCCAAGAAGGAAACTAAAAAAGAGGTAATGAACAGTTAAGTGCAGTATGCGGTGTGAGTATCACAGTCTTTGGGGTGAAACAGACCAGCCAACAAAGCCAGCTTCCAGCCAGCTTGGGGGGACGTGCAGACAACACATATCCCCAAGATGCCCAGAAGCTGGCTTCATGCTGCCTGGCTGCCCAGACATGGGCTGACCTTCGGGCACTCCTGCAGCGCAACATTTACCATAAAGCCATGGTGGGGCAGGAAAAACCAGCAATTTGCTGCTTTTGGGGGGGGGCAGCAAAAAGGCGTATTGGGACCGTGGCGTGCAGTTGCTGCAGCCCAATCCAGCTTTCTCGGGGTGGCTTGAAGCAGTCTGTTCTGCCCCTTATCTTTCAGTAGTTGTGGTTCCCTTGCCTTTTTGATGAAAAGCCATAACTTTTTTTAGTAGATGTTTAGTTGTCGATAAATGGAATTGTTTTAGTTTCTAGTCAGTAAATGCCTTACTAAACTTCCTTGACTGCAAGGACAGCAGGGACTGTTTTGTTGTTAGAAACTATGCAGTGAAAAAGAGAGAGCCTGTCTTTGCATTAGCAATCAGGCCATGATGATTGTTGGCATTTCAGCCCAGTCTGCCACACCTGTTCATCATCCTGAAAGCTTTTTCCCTCTTTCTTTGACCCCCCTTCTCTTTTTCCAATTTATTATCTTGTGTGCAGGGACCCCCTACACTGTTTTAACTTTAAAAAAGTGTTTTAAAGAACAGAAATGGACTTTTAACAACTTCTTTTGTTGTTATTGCTGTTGTTTTTGCTTGGCATTTTTGGGCTGCCATTCATAGGCTCCTAAGGACAGAAAACTGACCCCTAAACTTTTCACATTTGCACCCCTTGGTGCAGTGATAGAACACAAACGAGGAAGAAATGAGGAAGTTAGGACCTAGAAGGACTTGAGAAACCTGGAATACTGTCAAGCCATCCTTGTATTCCTCATCCATCTTTGTTTCTGCAGTCTCAGATTTTCAGAGATAAACTATATGGTGTATTTTTAGCCTCTGCATAGGCTATCTGAGCCTGGTGGTCCTAGTGGAGATGGAGCCCTTAAACATTTACTTGAGTTTTTTAAAAAAAGAGAAGCTTAGCAGCATACTACATTTTTTATGTCTTGGGCATTGTAACTCCCAGTAGTTTTTGCTTATAAGCAAAATCTTACAGAAGAATAATCATGTTCTTTTCTGATACCACAGCCATTACTAGTCATTAGGACTGTCTGACTTCACTTCCTAGCCCAGATATTCAGGATCCTGAAGCTCTCCAGATGTTTATGAATTACTTCTTCAATTATCCCTCACCACTTGCCAGGTTGAAAGTTGGTGAATATTGGAGTTCAAACAACATCTGGAGTGCCACAAGTTTGCCATTTGTGACCAAAATCATTACCATCTTAACCCCACCTATATGCTTAGATGGACTGAAGTCCTCTAAACAGAGATTTTCAAACTTTCAAATTTGAACAGAATAACTCTTTAACTGTTGATTGAATGATACAGGCTTACACATGATATCTTAATAGTGTGAATCACATGAGCAATTCTAACACTTCTTTTAGAGCTGCAGAACTAACACTCCTTTTTATTTTTACATAACATTTTAGGGGAGTAATGAACAACCTGTTCAATCCAGCAAAATAGGATTGGGCAGAAGAGAGTATCAAAGTTTACAACATCGTCATCACTCCCAGCGTTCTAAATGTCGTCCTCCCAAAGGCATGTACCTAACTCAAGAAGATGTAGTAGCAGTTTCTTGTAGTCCCAATGCAGCAAATACACTTCTTAGGCAGCTGGATATGGAGTTAATATCATTGAAGCGTCAGGTATTTCAATAGGGTTTTTTTTCCCTGTTTTTAGATTTCTATCTTTTTCTGTTTCTATGTGCTTTGTTAGGTATCATGTATAATTGAAATATTTTCTTTAAAATGAGGCTGTCAATTAAATTTTTGCCTAAAGTGTGCAGTCCTAGTTACTAAAAGTAAAGTTGTAAGTCAACTCCTAAAGCAGTTCTGGAAAGCTGTAAATTGATGGCTTGGCAAAACAGTTGGTTTTCCTGACAGTTTATAGATTTGTATTTGTTGAGTTAAACATAAAGTTGTACTATTTTTGAAATAAGGATGAACATTGTTGTATGTCGTTTTGAACTCTCATACAGTGGTACCCCGGGTTACGAATACCTCGAGGTACGAAAACTCCGGGGTACGAAAGAAAAAAAGCCGCGGTCCCTTTAAATTTGCCGCATGGTCCGGCAAATAAAGCGGTCCCCCGGGTTACGAAAAGTAATCCGGAACGGATTACTTTCGTAACCCGGGGGACCACTGTAATTGGATTTTAACTATTTACCATTTTTTTAAAATGCCTTATAAGATGTCAGCCTATATGAATTATAGGAAGAGATAGTTTACAAACATAGTTACTGATACATATAATTTTATTTTGGGATTGGAGGGCAATCTTGAGTTCTAGTTCTTTTTCCAAAGTCCTTCTATCGGTTTTGTAATTTCAGGCCCCTAACAGTTATGCATTTGTAATTTCCAGACCCCTTGCAGTAATAAATACAAAATAGCACAGTCATGCTAAAATCACAAGAAAGTAAGACAGAGCTGGAAGGTCTCATTCCATACCCTTTAATAAACAGATATTTACAGAGGAGATGGTTGGTGTCCAAAACACATCCACTAGCTAAGGCAGGTTGCCCAGATTTTCATTCTTGGAAGAGAAATACATGGGCTACATACAGTTCCCTGTCTCAACTCCCACTCCCAAATTACCAAATGTCGTCTTTTGCCATTGCCAATACACAAAACAACATTTTTGTTTTACAGACATTGTATTGCATTTAAGTAGCAGCCATGCCATTTTTTTCAAGTAGACTGACACTTCTGTGAGCATGAATCTATACGTAAACAAGGTATATGTGGAATTACATTTTCTTCAAAGGCAAAATGGCACAGTTCAGGAGAAAGTGACCCTCATCTCATTGCTGCAATGACAAATTCCAAGATCAAAGTTAGTGGCATAGTGTTGCTGCTTGCAGGTTTAGGGATTGTCATCCCAGACCTGTACAAAGTTATCCACTCTGAGATAAGTATATAAGGATGCTGCCTCCATCTTCTGAACTTAAAAGAGTTTGCTACAGTGGTGGTGATGGTTAGCTCCTGCTGATTCTTCACAGTCTCTTTGCTCACACATATGGGTCATTCTGTCCCTGCATAGAGATCTGTTGAAGCTTCTAGTGTTGCATTTTGGCAGTAGCCCAATCCCCTTGCCCACATGCATAGAAGCAATGTGGTCAACATTGTGGCAGGATCATTAGGAGGTTTCAGCATTTTTCTATTCTCTGTTCATTATTTCATCCTTTTGACTCTCTGGGGACTTAACATCATGAATATTTTCTTAAAGAAGTGTCTAGGCTGTAGCATAAAAATCATGTTCTCCCACAGTCAGCATACTGTCTCCTCTGCTTGGATGAGGACCATGCAGTTGATTCATGTCCTTTTGCCAGAACTTTTCAAGGCAAGCAAGATGTGGCATTTGGGAGGGTGGTACTGTCACTATTCCTGGCATGACCAACCATCATATACCACGTTCATATAGCTTGCTATTCTCCCATATGTGTAAGTCACCGAGACCATGAAGAACAGGTTGCCTACTTGTAACTGTGGTTCTTCGAGTGTTCATTTCTGAACTCATACAACTCACCCTCTCCTCTTTATGCCATCCCTTTCTCCAGATGTCCTGCACTGCTTATATGTGTGTGTGTGTGTGTGTGTGTGTGTGAGGGGCGGGGTTACCACCAAAACGCAGCTCTAGAAGCTTCCAGAGATCTCTATATTTAGCACAGAATGATCCACATGTATGAGTTCACAGATGACCACTCAGAGAACCATATTTACAGATAGGCAACCTGTTCTTGTGCTTAGTCTGTGGAAGCAAGTGAATATTTGGCTTTCACAGGCAGAACTCACCTTTTCAGAAGTGTGTCACCTCAGACAGGTTGATTTGACTTATCAGCTAGTCATTTAAGAGTAGGTTTATATATCATTTTTGTAAGCTAATTTTCATTCCTAATTTCTTTTTTGTTGCACAAGGTTCAGAATGCTAAACAGGTTAATAGTGCACTTAAGCAGAAAATTGAAGGTGGGATAGAAGAATTCAAACCTCTTGAGGTGAGTCATTGGGAAAAGCAGGTGAATTTTCAGTACTGTAGTGGAAGCCAAGTTGTTTATGGTTTATCAAGACACTCTAGTACATTCTAAAGCAGTTCTAAACTGAGATATTTTAAAGTATTATTAAAGCCAATATGAATTTTACTAGGAATGGAATGTATATTTTTAGAAATTTAAATACATTGTTTTCATATGTGATATAAATAATATGAGGAATTCCAAAGCAGAATTTAATCAGTCGTGATTAAGAAGAGACCTAATCTGAACATGACTTATAATCAGTAACCCACAAGATAAGAGAAGAATTTTAGGCTTTTTGCAAGGATTGCTTCATCTTATTTTCCTGCTTCTGATTGAAGTTTAATTAGTTCTGGTCTAAAATTCCAGGTGTGCATGCAGGACTCTGTGAGGGGCAGTCTGTCCAATACTCTTCGGTACTGGAATGCATCATGACAACATTTGAATTTGCATAATGTTAGTTTTTCTGCATCAGAAAGAATAGAGGGCAGCACTTTCTCACATATGAGAAAGGCCCATTACTTAGTAACAAAACATATTCTTTCCATGCAGAGGGTCTTGTATTTGTTTTATCTAGGTAGGACTGGGAAAGATTTTTGTCCAAACCCTTGAATAGTAGCTGCCAATCAGTGAAGACAATCGTAAGCTTTTGCATCAATAATTAACTCAGTTCTCATGTTGTTCTATCATTCTCTTTCTTTCTTAATAGTCAAATCAAAAAATCAATGCCCGTTGGACAACAGAAGAACAGCTTCTTGCAGTTCAAGGTACATTAGCATTCCTACTGTTTTCCTGTGGCTAGTAGTTTTGCACAGTCTGGAAAGTAATTAAAGAATGGATGTGTTGCCATCTTTACCATTAGAAAGAACATGGTATCTAGCACTGTAATATGATAACTTTCAAAGTGTAATGAAAATAATTATGTCTGTTATCTTATTAATAAGAATGATTAATATCAGTGGATATGTATATCAGAGGGAAAAATACAAACTTGTTACCATACTAATTCTCTATTCACATATATATAATAATGGGAATAAAATGGACTGTAATAGCAGAGTATTCCAGTGAACCCACATCTTACAGTCCTAAATTGATGCTCTCTCCATTGTGTAGCCGTGAGTATAGATTTAAACTATACAAGCACAGCTTAAGATCTTGGCCAATATTTAGTTTGCGATCAGCTGGCTTTAAGGTGCTCTGGTGGCATGTGGAGTGTAAATGCTGTGCCATCAGAGTGCCTGGAAGCCAGCCCCCTGTAAATGGCTGGGCGGCTTGAAGCCAGCTTTCAGGCATCTTGGGGGTGTGCATCATCTGCAAGCCACCTTTTTATGCCGGTCTGTTTCACCCCTAAGCAGGCTTCAAGGTACACAATAATCCACCCTATAAAAGCAGTACTTCATTAAGTGAAAATACACAATTATTGTACATTTTGGACATTTATTGTTACTATTTATTTATATCCAGATTTTTCACCAAGAAACAGGATTCGAGGTGTCTTATAAAGTAAAACATGTGCAATGTAGATAAAAACATACAAAATATTATCATTTAAATGTAATTAAGCTATTGATAACATTAAAAAAATAAAACAGAATAAAAATACAATGCAGTTAAAAACAGTATAATATCTATTAGATACCCTGTCTTTAAACACGGTCAGTTCCCCAAAAACTGTCAAAATGAAAAAATCCTTTGCCTGTTGACAAAAGGACAGCAAGGAAGTGGTCATTCTAGCCTTCCCTGGAAGGGAGTTCAAGACTCAAGGAGCAGTCATCAAGAAGGCTTCATCTTGGGTGTCCCCACCAGAGGGGGAAGTGAAAGAGGGGAAAACAAAAAGAGGGAGAGGTGAGACTGAGGGAAAGGCTTCTTTTAAACACCTCAGAATATAATCTGTCAGGTATGCTGGACCAAAACCATTGAAAAACTGTAAGTAAAAACCAGCACTCTGAAATGTGACCAGAAACAGGCCAGCGGAGCTGTCATAACAAGGGATTCCTGACCTTCCTGTAACCACCCATGGTTAACCTGGTTGAAGCTCTTTCAGCCAGATGAATTGTCCAAAAAAACCTTCAAAAGCAACTCCACATAGAGCTTGTAACAGTAATCTAAACAGGATGCAGCTAGATGTACGTAGGCTTAGAGACGTCATTTTCATTATAGACCTTCATGTATCTTGAGCAAGAAGACTAAAGAGGGCAAAAATCACTTTGTGAATTAATCCTAATTCAGTGCTGGTGCAATAAATCTTGTTTATAGTTTATGAATTGCTAAAACTCCACAACACAGAGACGGCCCCATTTAATAAAATACACTGATTACTTCATCAAGGTATGTTCCCAAGGTATGTTCACAACTTTTATTTTCCTAGCTATTCATCTGTAAAATCAATAGTTTGCAATTCACAGTGGATCAGAATTCAGAGAGACAGAAAATCAACTGAATTCAAAATAGGTGTACATCTGGAAAATTAAAAGAAGAGAATCTCTTAGCAAGCATCTTAGTCTCATTCTTTTGGAAAATGAACTCTGGTTGTTTAGGTGCTGTCTGGTTCTGGACTGCTGAAGATTATAAGACTCATTTTTGTCGTAACATAGGAGTGGAACACTATTTAAATATTTGCTTTGTCCTCCAGTCACAAAACTATTGAGGAGTAAGTACCATTGAATTAATGGATGAACTTCCTAGTTCAAATATTTTGTGGTAATTTCATGAACTTTCCCTAGTTCAGATATTTTGTGGTAATTTAGTGAGTTTCTGGTCTCTTTAATTGTTCATATTCTGTATTCATTGAGCCTAATCCATTGCTGGTTTGTGTAATCATTTCTAGTTAATGGATCCAGTTAATTTATACATTGTTTAAAACCTTAAATATGTAGAATTTGGAGCTCACCCACAATAGTCTTAAAATAAAAAAGTGTGCTTCAAATAAAAGAAATTAGTCACATATCTGAAAATAGTAAATACAAAAGTAAATAAGAATTCAGAAATATATAAAAATATTCAGTTAGCTCGCATTTGCTAGAAAAATCAAACTTTGTTACATTAAGAAACAGTATGTGCATTTCAAAGAGCTGAAACTATTATCACCTAGGCTTCCATAACTAGAGTTTGACTTAAAAGTTTCTCTGCAGATTGCCTTCTCCTTTTATCCAGGCATGATTTGATCATAGTGCCGAGCAGTTGATTACTCTGTAAACTCTTGGGTGTATTATCCACAGTGGGTATCTCTGTGTATAGGCATCATACAGACTTCTGCTGTTAATCTAAACCTTCATAGGTGTATTTACTTTGCCTTTTTAGGTGTCCGCAAATACGGTAAAGATTTTCAAGCTATTGCTGATGTAATTGGCAACAAGACTGTTGGTCAAGTGAAGAACTTCTTTGTAAACTACAGGCGTCGGTTTAACTTAGAGGAGGTATTACAGGAGTGGGAAGCAGAACAAGGAACCCTGGCTTCTAATGGTGATGCTTCTACTTTAGGGGAGGACTCAAAAAATACTATTGTGCCATCAGGAAAGAGCACTGATGAAGAAGATGAGGTGTGTTTTTGTGTACTGGATTTTAAGTAAGCATGAGTTCAGGAATGGCATTAAACTTCATATCATAAAATGTAATATTTAACTTGAAGTGGAATGCTGAACCACCAACTGAGGAAGTTTATTGCATTTTGGTAGTTAGAGCAATCTACTGCCCATGTCCCATTCATTCAATGGGGCTTGTGTTAGCAGAACTTTTTAGTAACTGGGCTACCTCTCTCTCTCTCTCTCAATTCCCACAGTTATTTGTAATAGACCCAATCTGAAGAAACATATAATTACGTAATGCTGAATTTTTAAGGGATTTTTTTTTGCTTTTCTTTTTAAAGTGCATAATATTTCTCTTTCATTTTTAAGATACTAGAAATTTGCTTTCAAAGAAGGGTTTCATAACTGCCAGTGTGGATAAACTATCTGTGTTTTCCTCATTCTGGAGCAATGACAACCCAAACTGCATGATGTGACAGGATGGCTTCTTTTACATATCTGCATTACTTTATTTATAGGCCCAGGTCTCACAGATCCCTCAGTGTGTAGGGTCTTCTCCACCTACCCAGCCATCTACTCCAACACCAGCGACCCCTGTAACAACATTGAACCAGCCTCCTCCATTACTTCGCCCAACCCTTCCGGCTGCTCCAGCTCTCCATCGTCAGCCTCCACCACTTCAGCAACAGGCTCGATTTATTCAGCCAAGGCCGACTCTAAACCAGCCCCCTCCACCACTTATCCGCCCAGCTAACTCTATGCCTCCTCGTCTAAACCCAAGACCAGCTTTATCTTCCGCTGGAGGCCCACAGCCACCTTCGCTTATTGGAATTCAGACAGAATCACAGACTCCTCTGCACTAAAGAAGTTGGGCAGAACTATGGTAAATAACAAAATTGTATCAGTGTCTATTTTATCTGAGATAAAGTGGGAGGGAGGAAAAGCAAGCCTCCCATAGTATTTAAGCCAGTCTTATGCAAAAGAGAAATAAATGGATGGCCCTTATGAGAACTTCCATGCAGTAGATTGTTACAGCAAAACCAAGTCTATGAAGTCAGCCTTTTTGATACTGCTAACTTCTTTAGGAAGTTTCCATGCACTAAGACTTCAACTGATTTTTACTCTTATTTATTTTATTAAATTCTTTCTATTCAGCTACATGGAAATAAACCATCTAGAGAGTGTAGGAGTTTCAACTTCAGTTTTGAAGTGGGCTGTGTAAACCTGATGTATTGGGGAAATTGTTTTTACATTTTGCTATGTTAGGACCGCAGTGTTACTAACAAACCTGCCATTCAGATTTTGACAGATGATCTACTCATACATTTTAGGATTGTATTTTCTAGATTTCTCTATAAATTATTTTCCTTCAGTATACATGTTGGAAAAAAATTCATTGAAGATTTGCAAAGCTGTGCAAAATAGGTTAAACCAATATTCCTTGTACTCTAATGCAGGAAGCAGGAATACCAGTGCAAAATCTGTGTTAAGCAGTGGATGAGCTGGGATATTTGCTTTATGTTTAAAATAGAAAACTTAAAACCAGTAACAATCTCTGTTGTCATGTGACTACTAAAATAGTTATCTTCTCTTTTTTTAAAATATAATACAATTTTTTACCGGAAATTTTATTCTATCGTCTAATATCTGGCAATAAATTAGCAAGGAGTGGCCTGCTGAATTCTCTAGATACAACAGCATTGTGGAAACAATCACATATTAAGAATGACTTTGCCTGCCATTGTTTCATTCTTGGGCTGTTCTAGTCTGGGATTTTTGGTGTTCCTTGCTAGTTCATCACTCCCTTCCCCCTTTTTATTTGGTATTAGACAGATACCAAATCATGCTTTACCTAAATCAGGAAACAGAACTAAAGCTTTGTGTTGGCTTGCTTAACTTGGTTTTGGGTAAGAAATGCCAGGCTATAGAAGTCTTCTGTCTCCTTGAAAAGATTTGCATTTCTTTTTTATTGCCCAGCTGACTTCCCCACTTTCTACAAAGTAGTGGTGTTTTAACATTCAAAGTTTAAGATGATTTCATGTGCAGCAAAGTTGTACCAACCTCTTATGTACTGCATTTTACAGTTTAAGTGTCAAAACATTTTAGACTTATCCATGGAATGGAATTAGCCATTAACTCTCATTTTTTTTAATTTAAAAAAAAGAAATAGAATTTTCTTTTGCTTGTAGTCTATTACATGCGAATGTCCCTTTGTATCTGTATTCCCAGTCACAATGTTTAATTTCAAATACTGGCTTTTTATAGGAAGAAATGCAACAGTGTCGTTTGCCAGAATTCTTGGTACTTCATGACGTTAGAACTTTTGGTTCTAGGGTCAATATTAACCCTCAGAATTTATGGAGCCTCTCAAACCTGTTTGTACATTTTGGAATAACTCTTTAAATACCAAACAGCTAACAATGCATTTTCAGTACTTAAGTATGTTGATCAGGTCTCTCAGTGACTATATTGTCCTTTTTTGCTAACTTTTTGTCTTGTCTCTTGTCGCTAAAACTTCACATTGTACAGAAGGTTGGGTGCTGCCATGCTGATGGCATTTTTAGACTATCAAACTGTAACTGGGCAGTTGTGTTTGGGGGTGAGATAGGTATGTAGTGTAATATTGCTTTACATACGCTATACCGCAAAGTAACGAAATGTTTAGCATTTGTAGTACTGATGTACATAGCAAAATGTTGTCCTTTTTAAAAATTGTGTGCTTTCCAGATTATGTGCATACAGCTTGCACGTCCTGTTTTGGGTAGGGGGTTGTGTTAAGCAGTGTTTTTTGCCTGGAAGAGTGATATGCTTGCTGCTTAATCAAAGAATTAAAGTTTCCAAGGAATCTGTGTCTATTTTTATGTACCTTGTAATGGTTTAAAAATGTTAGGGCCCGTATACTGTGATTCTCTTCTAAATTCATTTATATTTTTTTAAAGATTAGAAATAAAACTATATGATTTTTCATTTGAAAGGGGTTTTCCTTTTTGCCATACTATTTAAAAAATCCATCTTTGTACCATTGATACAAACTACAGTTCTATTCATTTTAGTTTTTGTCACTTTATGAAATGTAAAATGTTTGCACTCCCTTTAAGTTGGGCAGAGAAAATATTTCTTACATTGGTTTTGACAAATGTAACTTTACAGCTCCTTTTTATGTACAGTTTTTCAGTTACAATAAAGAAATATAAAAAAAACTTTTAAAGGAACAGCTATTTTAAAAGCCCATGTGTATATTTTTGACTAAGTTTTGAACAAGAGTTGATTGTTCTGCCTCATTAGAATTCAAATTGGAATTCTTAGTCATGCACTTTTAAATAATATGTAAATTAAAAATCATAGAGCTACATTTTTAGAATGTAATTACGTGTTAGAATGTATTTTTCTTTCTGAAAAATATAAAAACTTTTACATTGTTATGGAAGATAATACAAGTAGAGAACCATCTAATGGCTTAGGTGGGGTAGGTTGAAACCAAATACTGTACGGTGTTCTTATAATCTGCCCTTCATAGCTACAGATTCTGTATTGATGGATTCAACCATCTACAGCTTGAAAATATTTTAAAAATTATATAAATTCAAAAATGCAAACCTTAACTTTAACATTTTCTTAAGAGACACCACTTTACTGTGCTATTGTGTTTGGTGGGACTTCAGCATCCATGGATTTTGGTATCTGGGGGGGGTGGGTGTCTTGGAACCAAACTCCAGCAGATATGAAAGGCTAACTGCATAATTGTTGCATGTAACATCAGGCCCAACAACAAAGCTTCAAGGATAATACATCATCATGACCAACAGTAAAGAATTCTTTAAATACATCAAGAGTAGGAGCTTGACAAGGGAGGCATTTGGACCAGTGGGTGACAACAGAATTAAAAGAATTATTTAAAGAGATTGCATAGGAGGTGGATGAATGCATTTCATCTGTCTTTATTGCAGAAGATGTAGGACAGATACTCATGCTTGAACTAATGTTTTGAGGTAGGAACTATTGAACTAATAATGGTAATGAGAGGTGGAGTTCTAAATCAAAGATTATCCGCTGTTCTAGACGAAAGATGATTAACTGTGAGAAGTCGGGGGTCACATTTTCAGTCCTCTGCCCTATGCCAACATTTTGAGTGTCCCCTCTCCCCCCCCCCCATGGCCAGTAGTGCAACCTGAGATACTGGTTGCTATTGTTCTGCATATGATTTCAGTATTCACATCCTCTCCTATTTTCAGGTCAACAACCCTGGGGAGCAGCATGCAGGTGGCACTTTTTCTATCCCTGCTCTAGAAATAAATAATGGTGTATACATTTTAGACACCTGAGAGTTATTAAATGCAAAATTGCTGACCTAATACCATAATAAGTCACTTGTCTCAGATCAGTCTCTGTACAATGGTCAACCTAATCACTTTTAAAAGGGGATCCAGGAAATTACTGGCTGTTTTTAGTAAAGTAGTGGAAAGCGGTATTAAAGATTAAGATTTTCAACTATGTCCCTGCTTTTTTTAAAAAAATAAATAAATGTGATTTCTGTAAAAATACATCATGTTCCATTAACTTTTAAAAGTTCTTTTGAGTGTCAGTAAACATGGATGGGGTGGCTGATATTGTGTTTACTTTGACTTCTAAAAGGCTTTTGTTACAACTGTCGCAAGTACAAAAACAATTTCCACAGATGATCTACTTACAGTCACCCCTCCTAACTCGCAGATCTGAGATCCATGACCTTGAATATCTGCTGCGAGGCAACCTCCGCTATATCCAAAGGCCCGCACACCCAGCATATGTGCCCAGGCCGTGCGCCCCATTCAAACCAATGGGGCTTGAATATGTGCAAGCCTCCATTTTCATGGGGGGGGGGGCAGAATGCATCCCCTGCAAAAACAGAGGGCCATGTAATTTAAAAGTGGATGGCATCAAGAATAGGATTTTCTACACCTTTGCTCAGATACCTATCAAAGTGGAAACTGCGGTCAAGAAATCAAAAGAAGACTAAAAGATGGAAAGCTATGGAGGAAAAAGATACAATCCCTTAAGATAAAAATATATATTAGCAAAGTCAGAATCATCCTTGCCATATTATTTCCTGTTTCTTTGTATTGTCATGAAAGCTGAATAGTGAAGAAGGCTCAGTGGAAGAGAACTGACTTATTTGAAATGTACTGGAGAATTCTGTGGATACCATGGACTGCGAAGAAGACTAATGAAAGGATATGAGAACAAATAAGGTTTAATTCTACCTAGAAGCCAAAATGACTAACAACCTATCATAATTTTGTCATATGAGAAATCATATCTTACTGGAAAAGAGGGTAATGCTGGGAAAAGTGAAGATGGTAGGAAAAAAGAAAGCCGGTGTTACAGTGGATGGCCACCTGCCATCTTAAGTTGGATAAAACACAGATCCTGGTGTTTCAGCCTGACCTAGTAGCTTACATTTCATGTCTTCCACTGCTTTTACAGGGTGACACATTGACCCTTGTCTCAGTTGGCTGGCACTTTGGAATCCTGCTGGATTATCTTTTGCCCCTACACCCATTTATTGGGGCAGCTGCAAAGGCATGTAACTTCCATCTTTTGAAAATCTGTAAGATCCATGGGTTTTTGACTGTTGAGACTGCCCATCTGCTTGTTCAGGCCTTGAATGCTTATTTAATCCAGAATAGTGCCATCCAGTTTGTTTTAAATTTCCCTAAATATTTGCATGTCTCAGCTCCTTCTAGATCCATCCACTGGTTACCAGTTAGAGCCAGGGGATATTCAAGCTTTTGGTCTTGGTATTTAAAATCTTGCGCTCTAACCTCCCTGAGTATGTGGCAGCTCAGCTAGCATGGTATGTGTCATCTAGAAACTTAAGAACTACAGGCAAAGGATTGATTATTGGCGGTTCCACAATGTGTATGGCTTTGTCAAGGCTGTGAGCCTTTCAGGACTTGGATTTGCATTTCTGGAACAGTCTTCCTTTGTATGTCTAGATGGAGCAGGATCTTGTCCTAAAGGGCTGAAGACTTTCCCTCTTAATTTGCTGGATTAAGATGCTGAGTGTACCTCAGGCTAGCGAGATGAGTAGCAACTGGTGGGGAATTTTTATCTTTAGTATATGATAGTGTTCCTTTTATTGTTTTGTCCTTGACTATATATGTCTGGTGTTCCACTCTTTGGCAAAAGAGACATCATAACATTAGGCAATTCATAGTCTCTCAGCCTTAAGGGAAGGCAGTAGCAAACCTCCTCTGAACAAATCTAGTCACAAGAAAACCCCATGACCTTAGGGTCACCCTAAGTCAGAAGTGACTTGAAGGCACACAACAACAAACAACTATTACTGTTGTTAGCTGGGTTGATCAATAAAGGAAGCCAAAGACAGGGAGCTCATGGAGATCTCTCATTCATAGGGTTTCTGTAAATGAAAGTTGACAAAATGGCAAATAACTACCAGTAACACTTCCACCCCAAATAGTGGGGTTTTCCCAGGACCTGTATGGAAACCAACACCTTTTAGCTAATTCATAAATTATTTGGATCTGGGAATGTGGAGAAGCCATTATCTCTGTCTTTTGTGTCTTGTTCTTTTATCTTCTTTCCCTCATCTTCTACTTTCTAATAGTGTTCCCTGAAAATAGGGGAATCTGTTCCCTGCAAACAAAGTAATAGGATGGATCCTTCAAAAGTTATTTTTATCTAGGATCAGCAACAGACTAGATTTGGCCACAGAGGTCAGGGTGTGTTTGTTTCTCAAGGGGAAAGGTTGGGAATGGGCTGCTTCAGGACACAATGTAAATTGTGTAAAATGGATTTTTCCTTAATTTCAGCACAATTGACAAATGAAAGTAATATTTTAAATGTTGATTCAGGCAAGGGTTGCTAGTAAACTACAATTTTAAGCATTTGTCTTGCTCAGAGTTGTACAAGTGTATTGTAAGTCAACAAGGCATTTTAACAAAGGTAAGTTCATTAGAAAAAATATGGTTAAGAACACAATAAAATATAGTATATATAATATAGCTGTGTGGGAGCCAGCATGGTCTAGTGGTTTGAGCGCTGAACTATGACTGGAAGCCAGGATTCGAATCCCAGCTCAACCATGTAAACCCAGTAGGGTGCCCTTGAGTGAGTCATGCTGTCTCAGCTTCAGTGGATGACAATAGCAAACCCCCTCTGAAGAAATTTGACAAGAAAACCCTGTGAAAAACTATTTGAGGGCACACAACAAAAACAGCTGTAAATAAACCATATGAAATTAATTTATATTTATATTAATGTTTTCAGCTTTTTTTTTCTTGTAATGTCCTAAACTTTTCTTGAATGTCCTACATTCTGCACTGCCTTGTCCTTTTTTGTGGTTAAGGGCAGCATCTACACTGCAGAATTAATGCAGTTTGACACTGCTTTAACTGCCATGGCAAAATGCTATGGAATTCTGTAAATTTTAGTTTTGTGTAACATTTAGCCTTCTCTGTCAGAGAGCTCTGGTACCACAGCAAGCCACAAACCCTAAGATTCCATAGGATGGAGCCATGGCAGTTAGAGCAGTGTCAAACTGAATTAATTCTGCAATATCTGGTCATTCTGTTTGTGGTAGCACCAGAGCTTTCTGACGGAGAAGGCTAAGTGCCTCACAAAACTGCAGTCCCCAGAATTCCATAACCTTAAGCCATGGCAGTTAAAGCAATGTCAGCCTGTGTATTACCTCTGCAGTGTGGATGCAGCCTGAGCTTCCTAGCTTCATGCTTCTTAGGGCTGCATCCACACTACAGAATAATCCAGTTTGATACCACTTGAACTGCCATGGCTCAGTGGTATGGAATTGTGGGAATTGCAGTTTGATGTGGCACCAGAGCTTTGCAATTCCATAGCTTTGAGCCATGGCAGTTGTGGTGTCAGACCAAATTATTTCTGCAATGTGGATGCTGGGCTAGTCCTGCTCAAAATGAAGGACCTTTTTAAATTCTTCCTGGATAGAAGGTTTAAATGAAGGACTCGTCTTCGAAAAAAGGACCTCTGGGTCACCCTGCACAAAGTAAGAGAATGCACTACAAAATGTAGGACATCTCAAAAGAAAAATTAAAAACATCAGTACAAATGTAAATCCATGCTTCTTAGTCATGCCCCAGACAGAGGACCTTTTGGAATTCCTCCTGGACATAAAGCTGAAATGGAGGACAGATCTTGGGAAAGGAGGATGCCTGGTCATCCTGCACAAAGGAGGACAAGGCACGACAAAATATAGGACAATCCAGAAAAATGCAGGACACTAACAAAATAAAAACATTCATTTAAATGTAATGTGTCTCAGGTTGGTACTTGGATGGGAAATCACCAAGGGTGGATACCAACAGGGTGACCAGATGCCATAACCCCAGAGGAGGACAAGGCACCACAAAAGGTAGGATGCTACCAAAATAAAGGCTAAAAACACTCATATATCTGTACATACGTGCTTCTTAGTCAAAAGAGAAACTCTTGGAATTCCTCCTGGGCAGAAGATTGATGTGGAAGACAGATCTTGGAAAAGGAGGACCTCGCCTAGTCATCCTGCACAAAGGAGAACAAGGCACCACAAATGTAGAACATTACAGACAAATGTAGGACACTACCAAAAAAAACCCTCACGTAAATGTACATTCACACTTAGTCAAAATGGAGGCCCCTTTGGAATTCTTTCTGGACAGAAGGCAGAAATGAGGGGCTGAAGGTCTTGGAAAAGGAGGGAGGATGCCTGATCACCCTGCTCAAAGCAGAACAAAGCACCACAAAATGTAGGACATTCTAGACAAATATAGGAAACTACCAAAATAAAAACACTCAAAGGTAACTGTAAATAGAGGCTGAAAATGAGGCTGCCTGGTCACCCAACACAAAGGAGGACAAGACACCACAAAACATAGGACATGCAAAAACTAACAACATTAATATAATATGTAGAGAGCTTGTAGCCCCTTTGAGACTAACTGAAAGAATGAAGTTGGCAGCATGAGCTTTTGTAGACTAGTCTACTTCCTCAGATGCATTTAATGGAGCATCTGAGGAAGTGGACAGAAGTCTGCAAAACTCATGCTGCCAACTTCATTCTTTCAGTTAGTCTCAAAGGTGCTACAAGATTATCTCAATCCATTTCAAACTGGCTTCAGGACAGGATATGGAGTTGAGACTGCCATGGTCGCTCTGACAGACGACCTCCGCCTGAGTATCGACGGGTAGCGTGACCCTGCTGGGGCTCTTAGATCTCTCAGCGGCTTTTGACACTGTAGACCATTCCAGCCTTTTGGATCGGCTGAGAGAGTTAGGGATCGGTGGTACTGCACTCCGGTGATTCCGGTCCTTTCTCTCTGGCAGATCCCAAAGGGTGAGCCTTGGGGACAGTTGCTCTTCTAAAATCGAGCTTAATTGTGGCGTCCCTCAGGGCACCATTCTGTCCCTGATGCTATTTAACATCTGTATGAAGCCGCTGGGCGAGATCAGTGGGAGGCATGGAGCGCAGTGTCATCAGTACACTGATGACACTCAGATATACTTCTCCATGACCAGATCGTCTGCTCAGACCTCAGATGGCATCTCTCCTCTCAATGACTGTCTTGCGGCGGTAATGGATTGGATGAGGGAGACAGATTGAAGCTCACTCCAGACAAAATGGAGGTACAGTTACAGGCCTTAAACCATGTTAGGGAATACAAACCCCAGTCCTCAATGGAGTCACACTCTCCTCGAAGGACCCTGTTCGCAGCCTGGGGGTACTTCTCAACCCGTCGCTTCACATGACTAGTCAGGAGTGCCTGTTATCAGCTTCGGTTGATCCTCCAGCTGCACCCTTTCCCGGATGTGAGGGATCTGGAAACGGTGGTACACGCACTGGTAACCTCACGTCTGGACTTCTGTAACACGCTCTACATGGGGCTACTCTTGTGTTTAACCCGGAAACTGAAACTGGTCCAAAATATGGCAGCCAGGATTATGACGAGAATATCCAGGAGAGATCACATAACACCTGTGCTCAAGACTCTCCACTGGCTGCCGATCAGTTTCTGGGCACAGTAATCTTTAAAGTCCTACATGGCTTGGGTCCATCCTATCTTAGGGACCACCTCTTCCTGTATGAAACCCCCCCCCCCCCCCGGAGGAATCTGCGGCAGCCCATGAAGACCAGGCTGACGCAGACCTCCCAGAAGGCCTTTTCAGCTATCGCCCCCAACTGTGGAATGGCCTGCCGGATGAGATGCATCTAATGACATCCCTTGATTGCTTTAAAAAAGCTTTAAAGACACATCTCTTCCAACAGGCCTTCCCAGAAGCTTCCTAACTTCCCTGCTCCAAAACAAGAAATCTTGCTGACAGGATCTTCCCTTCCCTAACACTATGTCCCTGAGCCTTGGCCATGATGTACAAGGAATTGTTTCTTTGTTGTATAGTATTGTATAACTTTTATCTTTTTGCTGGTTTTAACTATTGCTTGGTTTAATTCAGTTTTAAGGGGTGGGAGGTTGGGTAGTGAGTGACTGGATTGTTTTTAGTTTGTGTATTTTATTCCTGTTGTACCCCGCTCCGATTGTTGAAACAGGAGCAGGTTATAAATAATAATAATAATAATTATTATTATTATTATTATTATTATTATTTCCAAATGCATCTGAGGAAGTAAACAAGCCTACAAAAGCTCATGCTACCAACATC
The DNA here is from genome assembly GCA_034509955.1 of Urosaurus nigricauda. Classification (NCBI taxonomy): domain Eukaryota; kingdom Metazoa; phylum Chordata; class Lepidosauria; order Squamata; family Phrynosomatidae; genus Urosaurus; species Urosaurus nigricauda. The sequence goes on along the minus strand of JAOEGL010000001.1, from coordinate 347,709,439 downwards.
TTTCTCTCAGTTAATCTCAAAGGGGCTGCAAGATCTCTCTACATTATTATTATTGTTATTATTATTATTATTATTTCCAAATGCATCTGAGGAAGTTGACTGAAGCCTACAAAAGCTCATGCTGCCAACTTCTTTCTCTTGGTCTCAGGGGCTACAAGATCTCTCTACATTATTATTATTACTACCATTTCCAAATGCATCTGAGGAAGTAGACTGATGTCTATGAAAGCTCATGCTGCCAACTTTATTTCAGTTTCAAAGGGGCTACAAGATCTCTCTACATACTGATTCAACAGACTAACACAGCTATATCTTTGAATATTAATACAAATGCAAATTCATGCTTCTTAGTCATGCCCAAAATGGAGGACCCTGTGGAATTTCTCTGAAATTGAAATGGAGGATAGGCCTTGGTAAAAGGAGGCCCAGCTGGTCACCCTGATCAGAATCAGTGAGATCTCGGGTTGGTACTCAGATGGAAAACCACCCAGCTGAAGAAAAGCAAAGGCACAATGCATGTCTGGATAGTCTTGGTGTGAGGGAACCTGTGTTAAGTCTGGGCTTGGTTTGAAGGCTGAACCTGGGATCTAGGAGTCAAGTAGACCACAAGTTGAATATGAGTCAACAGTGTGATGTGGCAGCTAAAAAAGCCAAGGCGATTTTAGGCTGCATCAACAGAAGTATAGTCTAGAAGATCAAGAGTTGTAATATAGGTGCCATGCCCACCGGCTTGTAAACCAGATTATTGCTTTTCAGGAATTGAATTATAACATCTTGTTCCCATTTGAGCTTGCATTTGATCCTGATTACAGGAACATCGTTCCCATTGGAATTCGGGTTCAATCCCCATTTGGTCGGTTTATCTTGAGATAACCCGAATCAGAAGGGGTCAACCCCGGGTTAACTTGACACCACTTTCCAAGCGGTCACTCTATTCTGCTTTGGTCATGCCTTACCTGGAATATTGTGTTCAGTTCTGTGGAGAGATCTTGTATCACAGTGGTCCCCCTTTTAAGGGATTTTGGACTTCAGTTCCCAAAATCTCAGCCTATTGACCAAAATGGATGAGATGTCTGGGAGCTGAAGTCCAAATTCTCTTAAAGGGCATAGTTTGGGGACCACTGTAGCATCTTTGAGACTAACTAAAAGAAAGAAATTGGCAGCATGAGCTTTCGTAGGCTTCAGTCTAATTCCTCAGATGCATTTGGAAATAATAATAATAATAATAATAATGATGATGTAGAGAGATCTTGTAGCACCTTTGAGACTAACTGAAAGAAAGAAATTGGCAGCATGAGCTTTCGTAGGCTTCAGTCTGCTTCCTCAGATGCATTTGGAAATAATAATAATAATAATAATAATAATGTAGAGAGATCTTGTACCACCTTTGAGACTAAATAATAATAATAAAGTAGAGAGATCTTGTAGCACCTTTGAGACTAACTGAAAGAAAGAAATTGGCAGCATGAGCTTTCGTAGGCTTCAGTCTATTTTCTCAGATGCATTTGGTCTCTTAAAGGTGCTACAAAATCTCTCTACATACTGATTCTACAGACTAACACAGCTATATGAATGTGTCCAGTTCTGGGCACCACACAATTCAAAAAGGATGTTAAGAAGGTGGAGTGTGTCCAGAGGAGGGCCACCAAAATGGTGAAGGAAAGACTTAGGTGATACTAGGAGGATAGCCCTATTTAAATATTTGAAGGGGTGTTATATTGAGAGGGATGGAGCAAGCTTGTTTTCTGCTCCTCTAGAGAAAAAGATGTTGACAAATTGGAGCATGTCCAAAGGAAGGTGAAGAAGAGTATGGATGGAAGCCATGCCCTATACAGAAGAGATTTAGGGGAAGCTGTGTGTGTTTAGCCTGGAGAAGAGGTGATAAAAAGGCACTTAAGACGGATCTCTTCCGGCAGGTGTATCCATCTGATTCGTTATTTGAAAACATTTGAAACATTTGAAAAATCGCTCCACTTTTGCGGACAATCATTGGAATACTGTATGAAGGTTGTAAATTAGTCAGCCTTCCTTATCCATGGATTTTTTATACACTGATTCAAGCATACACGGCTCAAAAATATTTAGAAAAAGCTTAAATTCCAAATAGCAAACCTCTGAGGCGATCTTGACCGCCCCTTTAAGCGGCGAGATGGGGCCAAGGCTGCCGCACCGGCAGCCTCCGCAGCTCCATCTCGCCACTTCTGGAGGCTGCAGGGAAGCAGCAAACTGCCGGTTCCCCGCGGCTTCCAAGCGGGATTTAGCAGGCGCCCTGGGTGCCCACTGCACCCTGCTTGCGGAGGCGGGGCTGAAGGGAGGAAGGGGCCGCCGTTGCAGCCCCTTTCTCCCAGGGTCTTTGCTGCGGCCATCTAAAAGCTGCGGCAAAGACCCGCCTCCAAAAAGGAGCTCCGTTTGGAGCTCCTTTTTTGTGCCATGGAAAGGGCATGATTTGCGCCCTCCTGTGGCGCAAAAGCGTCATCATATGCGCAGCGTGTCAAAAAGCTGCACACGATGACGCTCTTGTAGCGCGTCTATATGGACGCCATTTTAAAATGGCGTCCATACGCTTTAGGCCTAGGAGGGTCTAAAAGCTGCGCCCTCCCTACCCCTAATATCAGTGCAAAGAGCCCTTATTGCGGCTCTTTGTGCCAATCTAAATTGGTCTTCTATTTTCCATTTTATATAAGACACAGCATTTTGATATGCCATTGGATTGAATGGGACTTGAGCATCCACGGATTTTGTTATCCACGGTGGGCGGTGTGTGTGTGTGTGTCCTGGAACCAAACCCCAGCGTATAACAAGGGCACACTGTATTAGGCTTTTATAATTTTACATTGTATGTCATATCGTAACTTTTAAGGATGTAATCCCGCTTCGATCCCTGGGAGAAGCGGGAAATACAAATAAAAATTATTATTATTATTATTATTATTATTACTACAGTAGAGTCTCGATTATCCGTCCTTCATTTATCCAACATTCTGGATTATCCAACATTGCAGCTGCTGTGATTTCTTTACATTTTCTGTGATTTCTTCATCTTTTCAGAGGACTGTTCATACTGTGCATCATGTCGATCAGTGTGACTGCAATAAAACTTCAGTACATTTGCAATTCAAATTTGTGCCGCGCCTTTTTACATTGTAAGTCCGAGGGCGGGGAAACCGTCTAATTAAAATAATAATTGTAAGCCGCTCTGAGAGCCTTTATAGGGCTGAAGGGCACAGGTATAAATACCATAAATAAATAAATCAATAAATAATTCATAGCGATTTCAAGGCTTTTTCTTGGACCCTCCGGATTATCCAACATCCCCGGCTACCCGCCTAACAGCCGACTATCAGTTTATGTCGGTTAATAATTGAGAGACTCTTTAATAATAATAATAATAATAATGGTTTATTTATAATCCGCTCCTCTGTAAGAACACTTTCAACATGAGCCCCGTTTCAATATTTGGAGGGGCGCGTGCCCACAATAACCGTGGACGGTGGACATGGAGGAGCAGCAGCAGCGAGCTTGTTTCCTGCTGCTCCAGAGAAAATCAAAATGGATGCCAAGATTCCGCCTCAACAACATTAGGAGGAACTTCTCCTGTTTAATGGTGGAAAGACATTCCCTCAGAGTGTAGTGGAGTCTCCTTCTTTGGAGGCCTTGAAGCAGAGGCTGGATGGGCATCTGTAGGGGATGCTTTGATGGGGAGTTCCTGCATGGAAGGGGGTTGGACAAGATGGAGGTGGTTCTGAGGAGCTGGGGGCCTTTTCCTGTCATGGCTGCCGAGTCAGAGGTGGGCGGGAGGGACACACAGCTCTGATCTGGGCGCCATTGGCGCCCAGATCAGAGCTGTGTGACCCTCCCGCCCACCTCTGACTCGGCAGCCATGACAGGAAAAGGCCCTCAGCTCCTCAGAACCACCTCCATCTTGCTCCCTTCCCTCCTTCTCTTTAGTCTTTTAATCCTCCCCTCAGCATCAGGTGGCCGCCCCTTTCCTGTGGAAAAACCAGCCACTCAGCCATTCAAGGGGCTGGCTGCTGCTTTTAGTGGGAGTTGTCCTTATATTATATTGATTTGTATGTACTGAGACAGGAGAACAGTTACTACTCTGCACAGAGCTGCTGCTGCCCTCCTCCCTTTCTTCTCTTTCCAGGTTTGGCTGCTGCTGCTGCTGCTGAAGGGGAGAAGAAGGGGCTTAATCCAGTTCGAATCCGGATCAAGGAGGTGAGAGAGAGGAGGAGTCGAAACAGGGGGTCCAGGGGGTTTGATTTTTATTTATTTTTTTCTCCCTCAGGTTTCTTTGGTTAACTGAAGAAGCCAGCCAGCAATGGAGGAAATTAATTGTTATATTAATAATATATAATATAATATAGATGTATAATATATATATACATATATATATATATAATATATATATGTGTATATATATATATATATATAATATATATATAATATATATATGTATAATATATATATGTATATATAATATATGTATATATATAATATATATGTATATATATATATATATAATATGTATATATATATATATATATAATATATGTGTGTGTGTGTGTATAATCTCTCTCCCTCTCTCTATATAATATGTATTCTCTCTCTCTCTCTCTCTCTCTATATATATATATATTGCTGACTGGGTTGTTTAGTTTGGGGTTTCTGTGTGTTGCTGTTGCTGTTGTTGTGCCTTCAAGTCATTTTCTGGTTTATTTATGGAGACTTGGTTTTTATTTTTTCCTTTCGCCAGGTTTGTTCTTTTTGGTACATTTTGTACACCTCTGAGGCTGAGAGTGTGTGACTTCTTGCCTCAGGTCACTGAGGCTGAGAGAGTGTGACTGTCACTATCCCCAGGTGAGACTCGAACCCTGGGTCCAAAACAACAACACTGCAGAAATAATCAAGGCTGGGGAGTGAGGAGTAAAGGAGGAAGAGGTTTTTACAGGAGTAGGAATAGGAATAAGGAGTAACAAATATGTTTGTGCATGCAAATACTGAAAAAAAAAGAGTAAAAGAGTAAGGTTTTCACAGGAGTAGAAATTGGAATAAACAGTAACAAATATGCAAACACACACACAAACAAACAAACCTAGGAGTAAGGAGTAAAAGAGTAAGAGATTTTTACAGGTGTTGGAATAGGAATAAGGAGAATATATGTCTTACTCTTTTATTCCTTGTTTTTGGTGTTTGCATGTACAATATAATAACAGGAATAAGGAGTAACAAATATATTTATTCCTTATTCCTATTACTACTCCTGTAAAAACCTCTTACTCCATTACTCCTTACTCCTTGTTTTGGGTTTTTTTTTTTGTTTTTTTTTTTGCATCTATAATATAATAACAGGAATAAGGAGTAACATTTTGTTACTCCGTTTACCTGTTATTATATTGTACAGTACATTCAAAAGACACTTACACACACACCAGCCTGGCAAAGCAACCAGGGCTTTTCCCCAGGGCTGAGGAGTAGCAGTAAGGAGTAAAGGAGTAAGAGGTTTTTACAAGAGTAGGAGTAACATTAAGAAAAAATATCTTACCCTGGAGTAGGACAAGGAGTAACCCCAAAATCACCACTACTCCCGGGTCTTGGCAAGTACCTTTCTGTAGCGCTGACCAATGTGTACTAAGCTGTTTACAAATTGTAAACTAATCAAGTTTGAGACCGCTTTAACTGCCCTGGCTCAGTGCTAGAGAAATCCTGGGAATTGTATTTCATTGTGGCACCAGATCTCTCTCTGACAAAGAAGGCTTAATGTCTCACAGTTTCCAGGATTCCCTAGCACTGAGCCAGGGTAGTAAAAGCAGTCCCAAACTGGATTATTTCTGCAGTGTGTTTTGCACCCTGGTCTCCAGAGTTGTAGTCCCAACCGCTACACAATGCTGGCTCTCACTGTTGTGTGCCTACAGTTGCTGTAAGAGGGAAATGACTTGAAGGTACACACAACAATCCAGGGGTGACCTAACGTCATCCTTTTCCAGGACATATCCTCTATTTCACCCTTCTGCCTAGGAGGAATTTCAGAAATGTCCTCCATTTTTGAGTAGGACAAAGACACATGAATTTACATCTGTGTTGGTGTTTTCAGCTTCTGTGTGGTCGTGTCCTAAATTTCCTTGAATGTCCTACATTTTGTAGTGCCTTGTCTTCCCTTGAGGTAGTGACATCTGATCACCGTGGGACAATCATATGGAGCCATGTGAGCCCATGTGCACAAAGGAAACGGTACAACCAAGAAGAAATAAAATTTGTCATGGGAGTCCAGACCTCAATTTTCCCAACTCATTTAGACTGGACAGATAAAAATACATCTGTCCCTTCATATCCACGGATTTTTTTAAATATAAATTTTATGATATCCATGGATTTTAAATCCAAAGATTCAAGCATCCAGAGATTGCAAATATTCCCAAAAGATATAAATTCCAAAAAAGCAAACCTTGATTTGGCATTTTATATGGGCACCATTTTACTATGGTAGAATTCAAGATATAGTGATGTTAGTCTGTAGTATCACTATGTAAAGAAATCTTGTAGTCAAGTATACTATAAGATTGTATGTACAGCACTGTGCAAATTTACAGTGCTATATAAATGAATAAATAAGAATAAGAATAAGTAGACTTAAATATACTAAATCTCATGCTGCTAACTTCTTTCTATAGTTAGTCTCCAAAGTGCTACAAGATCTCTCTACATACCATTTACTGTGCCGCTGTATTTAATGGGACTTGAGCATCCACAGATTTTGGTATCTGGAACCAAACTCCAGTGGATACCAAAGGCCCACTGTAAGTACGTTTTCACATCACAGATTGTTAAACCATGAAATTCACTGCCACTAGACTTTAAAAGTGTAGATGAATTCGTAATGGCTCAGATTGCTACAGATTACCTTCCATGCTACAGGTGGAAGGCTTTTGCATATCAGTTGCTCTTGGTCTGTATAAGCAGGTGGGAACTTTTGCCCACTTGCCCTATTTATAGCTTTCTTCCAGGCATCTATTTGGCTTCTTTGAGAACAAAAAACTGCACTAGATAAGCCTTTGGTCTGATCCAGCACAGCTCATCTTTTCTTTTTGTTGTTGTGTGGCTTTTGATTGTTCCTGGACAGAGAAGTGGGGTATAAATAAAGCTTTTGTTATTATTTATTATTCAGTTGTTTCTAATTTATGGTGACTCTGTGTGTGCCTCCAAGTCATTTTTGATTTATGGTGATCATAAGGCAAATCAGACATAGGGTTTTCTTGGCAGGTTTCGTCAGGAGGTGGAGGGGTGCCATTGTTATCCTCTGCGGGTGAGAGAGTGTGACTTGTCCAAGCTCACTCAGTGGGTTTTTATGCTCCATTGGGGAACGATCTCTCATCTCCGGAGTAGTAGTCCAACACTCAAGCCACTACACCACGCCTTCTAAGTGTTTCGGATTTTCAGCTCCCAGAAGTTTAATCCATCTTGGCCAGTGGTGAAGGATTCTGGGAGCTGAAGTCCAAACCACCTGGAAGACCAGAGTTTGGGAATCATTAAGCTAAGGCAATAAGGTTTATAGTGTAGTCTATATACCAGTGGTTCCCAACCTTTTTTATGCCCTGTGCTCCTAGGGAATGTTTGATGAATGTTTGCAGCCCCCAGAAAAGGAATACCACAGTTGAAGACAAAGGAATTTAACTTCTAATTTTTGAACCACAAATTGAACTGTATACAATACTGCGGGTGAACAAACTGGGTGGAGGAGGCTTTTACCTCAGTGCATAAAATACAAATCTCAGTTGAACAATTGGATTCTGATTTATTCAGAAAAAATTGTAAACAGAAAAATCATCCCAAGAGTGAACATGAAATTCAATGGCTTTGATGAATTGAAGAGCAAAACAGCATACAATGATTATGTCAGCTGTGGCATTACAATGATTTTAAAAGCAATATTCTGACAATCAGTTACCTACATTACTTATCTGTTAATACTGTTATACTCTGTTTTTGATTAAATAAACAATGAGACTACCATCTGTGCAACATAACCACCTACTACCACTTCTCAAGGCACATTGGCAGTTGTTTGAGTGATGACTCATGGCTGAAGGCTACAAGCCACCTTACACCTCCTGAAATTTCATCTCAGGCACCTCATTCCCAGGCTGGGAACCTGTGCTCTACACAGGTTGAGTCTCCTAAATGCTTGAAACCCAGAGTGTTTGGGATTTCAGAGTTTTTTTGGATTTTGGAATATTTGCATACACACTATGAGATATCTTGGAGATGAGATCCAGGACGAAACATGAAATTCATTTGTGTTTTATATACATCTTATGCACATAGCCTGAAACAGTAATTTAATACACTATATTTTTATATATTTTGTCCATGAAAAATGTTTGTGTAGTACATTGAACCAACAGAAAGCAAAGGTGTCACTGTTTCAGCCACCCATGTGGACGATTTTGGAATTCCAGATAAGGGAGACTCACCTGTACTTTCTTCTTTTCCGATCCCTTTCATCTCACTGTTGACAGCTCCCTACCCTACTGTTTGTATGTATGTAATCATATACTTTTAGCTCCAAATTTTTTGTCTGTCTTGTGAAGTGTTGTTCACAAAAGCATAACAGATATATTAGTCTTTAAAGAGCCATAAGAGCCTTTGTTGAGTTTGCAAGACCCGAGCAGGCAGTTGATGACTAGAAATCTTGTAGGTCAGGTTGCCACAAGTTGACGGTTATTTGTACATTCTTTGTAGTTTGTTGCTGATTTATAAAGGTGCTTATCCTGGCCCTAGTAAATAGCTGAAAGAATAAATTATTGATTTTACCCATCCAGGACCCCAATTTTACTTGCTCACTCAGAAACAAGCCCCAGTGAGACCTTTTTTTAGTCACCCTTTTTCTCAAATAGGTGTGCTAGGATTGTTACCTAAGTATTTTTATTCAGATGTAAATCCTATTGAGCTCCAGTCTGTTTAAGATTACAGATGTAGGCAGAAATAGTTGGATAGGATGTACAGTCTTCAAACAGGCATTGTCCCTCTTTCAGTGGAGCCACAGGGAACGTGGCAGAAAAATTACAGTTGTTTAAAATGGATGTTTTGAAATGTGCTAAAGGTTCAAAGGCACTGCAGTGGTTTAAGAGGTCTCTTTCTTCACAAAGGAGCTAAATACATCATTTAACCTGCTATACTTGTGAGAAAGTAGAAAATGTACAACATACCCTTTCCAAAGAGGTAGTTTTGTTAGTCTGTTGTAGCAAAAACATAATGTCTTTCCTAAATCTGAACAGATTTATTACAACATGAGGTTCCACAAGCTGTAGCTAACAACTGGAAATTAATCTGCTCAGTTCAGTAGGAATTATTCATAGGAAGATGAGCATAGATTTTTAGCTTGTAATCATCAGTCCTTATGTACAATGTGATGTGTTCCATAGAAAGATTTTGAATTGGAAACTAGTCCACACAAGTTTCTAGCACAATAAATTTGTTAGCCTTTAAGATGAAGCAAGCACAGGAAGGGTGCAGGTATATCCTCTTTCAAGCATAGCAAAAGTTACCAGTAATGTAGATTATGAATATAAATTGTGTATGGATTTTCAGCTGTTGTGGAGAGCCATAACCAAGTAATTGTCTCCTCTGTTGTTATTTTAAAACATGTATGGGGTTAATATTATTAGAATTGTTAGGCCCAGAAAATGCAGCTTTTGTACTTCTCTTTATGGGAGGAATTGTTCCTTTGAAGGGAAAAAGCTCCTGTGTAAGGAACTGTGAACAGTCTTATAAATATTTGCATGTGAGAATTATCTCACATGGTGGTCATGCAGGAAATTTTGTGACACTGCATTAATGAAAAAGAGAACTTGAACATTTTGGTGTGGTGACAGACTTTTGTGGGCTCCTTAGCTTTCTGGTGAATATCAGGGTAATAGAGCTTAGTACTTAACATGTGGTTAGGTGCTGTATTGATATTGATTCTATGGAATGTATTCCTTCATATTAGTGTAAAAATTAAAGCAGTGTATACATCAAAAATATTTATTGTAAAGCACACTGTTCATTATATGCAAAGCTGAGCATCCAGGCAACATGCAGTCCTATAGCTCACACTACATTTCCAAATCAATGTTTTGGAACCTTCCTGTGATTTTTTTTTCATCATTCAGGTTAAAAATTTGATTGCACTGATATTTGCTATATGTTGTGACATTTGGATATACTGGTGTTCCTTTCATATATGGGAAGGAGGGGGAAATAGCTAGGGAGCAGCTTTTGTGTATGCTTTGTTTAGTGGTGGTGTTATTGTGTGCTTCCAAGTAATTTTTGACTTATGGCAACCCTAAAATCCTTTACATCCTCTGGCTATCAGTACATGCAACACTTATACAGTATTATTGTACAGCCAAATTTCAGTTATTAGCCTCGTGCACATCTTGCAATCTATATTAACTGCAGTTTGCAACTTCACTTTATTACAAATCTTCCCATTGAAATATACGTCTGTTTCTATTCCAGTTATTTTACCCTGTCATGTACATAATGTGTGCTTATAATAAAGACTATTAAGTCCCTCTAAATACAATAAAAGGTTTTCAAAAAGAGCATTTTAAAAAATCCTGATTTCAGGCAACAAGATCTAAAGTCTAGTTGTTGTTGTATGCCTTCAGGTCATTTCCAATTTACAGTGACCCTAAGGCCTCTGAGGCTGAGAGAGTGTGACTTGACCAAGGTCACCCAGTGGGTTTTGCATGGCTGAGCAAGGATCTGATCCTTTGTTTCCAGAGTAATAATATAATGATCAAACCACTACATCATCCTTGCTTTTCTAGGTAGAGAAAAAAGTAGCATTTTGTGCTCCTTGCATTCTGTCTTATTGAAATTCAAGCAAAGGGTCTGCGAATGTTTACTTACATCTGCTTGTACTGACCACAGATGAACTTCATTGGTTGGTGGACAAAGGAGCAAGCTGTAAATTTTTTTTTATATTATTATTATACATAAATTCAGCCTAGACAATGGAAAAATTGAAATAATTAAAGACTTCATATACCCTGTTTCTCCAAAAATAAGACATCCCTAGAAAATAAGACCTAAAAGAGGTTTTGCTGAATTGCTAAATATAAGGCCTCTCCCGAAAGTAATACCTAGCAAAGTTTTTGTATATAAATATATACAGTATATAATAAATGTTCATTTTTTTTGGTTCAACATTAAATGTGAATTCTTCTTCATGGAAAAATAAGTCATCCCCTGAAAATAAGACCTACCATATCTTTGTGAGCAAAAATTAATATAAGACACTCTTATTTTCGGGGAAACATGGTACCTTGGATCAAACATTGATCAGAATGGAGATTGCAGTCAGAAAACCAGAAGAAGAGGGGGAATGGGAAAGGGAGCTATGAAGGAACTAGACAAGGTCATAAAGAGTAAAAATATACAACTGTACACTAACGTTAGAATCATCCAAGCCATTATATTCCCCATCACCGTGTATGGATGTGAGAGAGCTGAATAGTGAAGAGAGCAGATATGAGGAAAATCAACTCATTTGAGATGTGGTGCTGGGGAAGAATGCTGGGGATACCATGGACAGCAAAAAGACAAACAAGTGGACCCTTGAGCAGATACAGCCAGAAATCTCCCTGGAAGCCAAGATGATCAAATTGAGGCTATAGTACTTTGGCTACATCAAGAAAAGACAATAGAGTTGGCCCTCTGTATCCATGGATTCTTTCTCCACGGACTCAAGCACCCATGGCTTGAAAAAATATTTTTTAAAAATAATCCAAAAAGCAAACCTTGATTTTGACATTTTATATAAGGGACGCCATTTCACTACACCGTTGTATACAATGGGACTTGAGCATTCACGGATTTTGGTATCCATGGGGGGTCCTGGAACTAAACCCCAGTGGATAGGAAGGGACCACTGGAATGCTAGGAAAGGTGAAGGGTAGTAGAAAGAGGAAGACTTGCACATAGGATGACTAGATGCAAGGAGGTCATGGGCATGAGACTATGGGCTCATTCACACTACAAAATAACCTGGTGTGGAAATCAGGTTATTTCCATGGCGTTCATACTTGCACTCAGTGCAGTTTGCGGGGAGGGGGGCTGCTTGAAAACCCATGTCTTTTGAAAAGATACAGATCTCCGCACACACTGTTGATTTGATTTGGGGCACTCTGAACCGATTCATCCAAAACAGGAAGGGAAGGGTTACATGCAGAGGGGCAGAACTTACACGTTCCACCTAGGCTAGTCCTCCCACCTGTTTTTTCCCTCCAGTTGTGGTGGTGAAGAAACCAGCTCCATAAATCTATTTCCACCACTGCCTTCATTTCCCTCAGTTTATACACTTTTTGTGTTCGGATTCAAACCACCCTGGTGGCATGGTGATTAAATGCCTGTACTGCAGCCATTCACTCACAAACCACAAGGTTGTGAGTTTGTTGACCATGAGGGGGTCAGAGTTGACTCACCCTGACATCCTTCCGACATCTCTAAAATGAGTACCCAGCTTGTTAGGGGCAATTGGCTTACATATTGTAAACCCCTTAAGGAGTGCTAAGGTATAGAAATGTACTTGCTATTGCTACCTGCGACAATGGAAGCAGTCACGTCACTAGCAATGAAAGCAAGTGGAATGAAGAAGTTGTGCATCACTTGATTTACAAGAGAGAGAGAGAGAGTGATCAAATGCGTTCAGAATGGAGGCTCCATTTTAAATCAATATGACATCAGTGTTAACAGCAGCAGGGTTAAAATGCCACAGAGAGATTCAATCATGGTTAATGTAATGGGAACTGTGATTCAGTATCGCATCACTGCAGAAATCTGGATCTCCTTGGTACAGAACCGTAAGTGTGAATAAGCCCTAGAAGTCTTAAGCAGAGCAGCAAAGGACAAGGGTGACTTTGAGATGTCTTATCCACAGGGTCACCATGAATTGGTGAGGACTCCAAGGCAGTTAACATCATCTAATATTGTACTGATAGGCAGTTGTATTACGTTGTAAATCTGGAGGTTGTTTTATTGTAATACTGTATAAAGCTGTGGGTATATAAATTACAGTATGTTGTCTTTTGAACCTCAAGTATTAGAATGCTGTTCTAAGCATTGTTGTTTGAAAGTAACAATTTCATGGTGCAAATGGAGCTTGCTTTCAAAGTGTATGAAACTAATAATTTCTGAACCAATGAAAAAAAGCTCTAGAACTAGGGAATTTTCAAATTAGCAAGTTACTCTTCTTGCTTCCTCTTTGTGATAGACAGAAACACAGAATTCTAAGCACAAAATTTGTAAGTGAGAGACTGGAATGTGTGTTTATAGGAGATGCTGTTATCTTCAAGTAAAAAATGTTAAGATATGCATATATAAACTGAAGATATGCATATATCTAACTTAATGTGTTATCAGTTCTTGATGAGCTGTTGAGGAATTGAAAATTAAGCTAATGAATTTACCATAACTTCTCTAATGCTTCCCCCCAATTTATAAGCCAAAAATAGCGTGACTTACAAACAGTGGCATTGGAGGCTGAATCTCACTGTTCCCTCTTGCCTTTATGTGCTTCTGAACAAAAGTTTGTGCTGAAGCAGTAATAGCTGGATTGTATTCAACCCAGATATATTAAATAGGAGCTGTTCAATTATTCCTTTACAAGGTGGGTGTCTTTCAGAATTTTCTTAAGAACTAAAGATTTAAAAACAAGGCCCATAATTATGATACTGTGGCTGACTCCATTATATGAAATAGAGTAATCTTGAGAATAAAGGACAGTAATCTTGAGAATAAAGGACAATCAAGTAAGTCTTTTAGAAGAAACATTTTTCATTGTAGGCCCACTGTGAGAATTCAAAATCGTGAAGTGAATAACCAAAGATTTCTTGATCCTGTACAAAGAGAGAAAGAAAAGTCAGTTTTCACTTTTGAACAGGGTAGAACATTTTGACTCATGTTTGACAAACCTACACTTTTTCCAGATTCTTACCTATTCTTAATTAGAAATGGGTGGAAATATATATTTTATAAATGCACATTTTAATATTTTGTAATCATATATGTTCATGTCTCAGACATTTACAGTTTATAGTGCAAAAGTTTATTGATGCTGGAAATAATGTTTTATCATTATTTGGTTTTTCACACCTATTTATTTATTTTACAATACAATCCTATGCGTGTATCCTCAGATATAAACCTCAGTTGAACTTCATGTGTGTTAATGTATGTAGGAATGCAACCTTAATTTTTGCTGTGTTAATACATGCAGAAAGATTGTCAGGTTATATATTATTTTAAACAGCAAACGCAAGTCCTTCAGTTTAGACTGATGTTTAAATTTCCTTTTGTAGAAGAACTTCATGTCAGAAACCCATCAAGCTTACCATAATAGGACCTATGGAGGATTTTTCACTACCTTTCTTTTCTTACAATACATGTGTGCATGGTCCACTCACAATTCAGCACATTTTAAAATGTCTTACACTAAAATAGATATACATTTTATCTTAACATTGTACTTAACATTGTCTTGATGAATTTATATTCATTTTACTATCTGTGCATTACAGTGACTTCATGGTGACATACTCTGTGCTCTACATGGGTCTACCCTTGTACTTAGTCCAGAAATTTCAATTGGTTCAAAATATGGCAACCAAGCTGGTCACTGGGACAGCTAGAGGTGACCATATAACACCTATGTTGAAGTCTCTTCACTGGTGGCCTATTAGTTTCTGGACACAGTACAAGGTATTGGTAATGACCAATAATGCCTTTCATGGCTTGGGTCCTACTTGTGGGATCGCCTTCTTTCGTACAATCCACCCTGCGCACTTGGGTCCTCTGGGAAGAACTTACTGTAGCAAATAAAGACCAGATTGCTTGTGGTTACTCAGAGGGCCTTTTCATTTGCTGCTCCCAAACTACGGAACAACTTGTCGGAAGTAGTGTTTTGACTATTAAATACCACTGATGACCATAGTACCGCATTTTTCCAATGAATCTATGCATCATAAATTTGTAGTCAAAGATTATGGAGTTCAATATTAGCATTTTACTTTTTTAAATCTGGATAATATGATGAATAATCTAAAGCAGAAAGATAATGCAACATCCTACGGCTGGAAGAGACTACAAGCCATGGAGAAATACATAAACAAGCCACAATCCATGGCTTATTTTTCATGATACATGGATCCAGAGGAACTAGCTGTCTGAATTATTTCTCCCTCAATAAGCCAGAGAAATCTGGGTATAAATTGAGGATATCTCCAGTTATTCTTGAACTGCAACTCTTAATGCTCCTTGTTCTGGCCAGGGCAGTTGGGATTTGTAGTCCAATGTGTTGCTTTATAATGATTTAGACTGGGTTGTGTTTAACAAAAGGAAACAAATACTCAACAAGGGTGTCACTATAAAGTTATTACATCAAAGAAACGACCACAATACAGTAACTTGAGAATGAAAATGTTTTCTTGTGATGTTCCTTGAATATGAATACAGTAAATAGTGCATACAGTGTTTATACTGTGGTAGAAGTACTTTAGAGAGGGCTATCTTATTAAATTCAAAAATGTAACTGTAGTTCTAAGTGCTGTGGAGCTCTTGATTCAATGTGGATACATTTGCAAGAGTAAATAAGGATTCTTTTAGATCTGCTTCTGGGATATTTAAAACAACACGAATCTTACTTGATTTTGCAATGCAGAAACTATCACAGACTTTGAGAATATGAAATGAGTAAAAAGACTATTTAGTATTAAGAAGTTCAGAATTAATTAGTGTGTTGAAAAACCAATAAAACTAAAGCAGCAACTGCAGAGAGTATACTTGTTTAATGTCTAAAAATGTGTATTTTGAATTTAGCTATAATGATCTTAAAAATTCACACAGAATTGTGCATTGGACATTACTAAATATGTAAAGTTGTAATATCTCTTCTTTTAATTTGTACTGGAAAAACAGCGTTTGTTTCTGAAGCTTTAATGAGAATAGGAAAGCTTTCTGAGAGATAATTAGCAGAGTTTTCTTTTAAGATACTAATAATATTTTAATTTGCCCTAGAAAACTCACTTGTTTGTAATTTTAGTGCTGTGGGTTTCTTGTTGAACTACAGTTCTTTTCATCTGCATTTCTAGGCTAATCATAGAATCATAGAATCATAGAGTTGGAAGAGACCACAAGGGCCATCCAGTCCAACCTCCTGCCATGCAGGAACTCTCCATCAAAGCATCCCCGACAGATGGCCATCCAGCCTCTGCTTAAAGACCTCTAAGGAATGAGACTCCACCACACTCCAAGGGAGTGTGTTCCACTGTCAAACAGCCCTTACTGTCAGGAAGTTCCTCCTAATGTTGAGGTGGAATCTCTTTTCCTGCAGCTTGCATCCATTGTTCCACATTCTAGTCTCTGGAGCAGCAGAAAACAAGCTTGCTCCTTCCTCATTATGACATCCCTTCAAATAATTAAACAGGGCTATCATATCACCTCTTATCCTTCTCTTCTCCAGGCTAAACATCCCCAGTTCCCTAGGTCGCTTCTCATAGGGCATGGCTTCCAGACCCCTCACCATCTTAGTTGCCCTCCTTTGGACATGCTCCAGTTTCTCCACGTCTTTTTTTGAATTGTGGTGCCCAGAACTGGACACAGTATTCCAGGTGGGGCCTGACCAAAGCAGAGTAGAGTGGCACTATTACTTCCCTGGACCTAGACACTATAGTTCTATTGATGCAGCCTAAAATTGCATTGGCCTTTTTTGCTGCCACATTGCACTGTTGACTCATTTTGAACTTATAGTCTAATTAGACTCCTAGATCCCTTTCACATGTGGTCTCATTCAGCCAGGTGTCCCCCATCCTATATCTGTGCATCTCATTTTTCCGCCCTAAGTGCAGCACCTTACATTCCTCTGTGTTGAATTTCATTTTGTTAGCTTTGGCCCAGCTTTCTAGTCAAATCAAAATTCAAAATGACCTGAATATTGATCATGTCCTCTGGGGTATTAGCTACTCCTCCTAGTTTAGTGCCATCTGCAGATTTGATAAGCACTAGTATGTGTGTAGCTTGTTTAAAAGGTTAATGAATAGCATTGGAATATAAACTGAATTGGATTCCAAACTTTTTAGACTCCAGGATCTATTTTATTAGCCTGAAGCAGCACCAGAAGTTTGGTAATACACAAAGCCTGTAGACATGCATGCTCACCCAGAGGATTCATTGCATTGTGCATCATTTACACTTAGTGACCATAATCACACAAATTACCAAGGTATTCCCAGGATATTTGAGCTTCCAGTTATTCTGGAATGTTTATATGCAAGCCTGTGAGAATATGGCAAAAGAAAAGTGCCATTTCTCAATTCGTGCTCCCACTCCATTAGGCCTCTGAGGCATAAGAACTAAAAAGGAATGATAATCTTTGAGGACAGTTAAAAATTGCTTACTATTTGCTGGAAGTGTACCTCTGGTTCTTATATGGTCCAGAGTGCCTCATCCCTACCTACCTACATTAGCATTGCAAGTAGTCGTGTGGGATGATTTTTAAACAAAGCAGTAATGCAAAATACTGTAAAAAAAAAAAAAAAAAGACGCTCTTGTGGGAAAATAAAATGTCAGAATGGTATGGTTTATACTTGAGACAGGAAATCTGTAAAGATGTAGAAGTAGAGTATTTGCTTCCTGTTTCTTTTATTTGAACTTTGTGTCATACTAATGCAAACAGAAAGAAATGATGCACTGTTTCTAGAACTACGCAGACCTGAATGGTGGGTCACTTGGGTGATATTGTGTGAAATGCATATTAGGAAAATAAATTAAATTTAAGGCAATATTACAATTGAGCTGCCTCTTAAGTGGGCCAGAATACTACCAGACCTCTGTCCAGGGGAAAGAGTTGATAGCTTTCCGGACCAAAGATGAGTTTGGATGGAATAGTATATAAAAGCACCGTTTTACAGCAGTGGTGTTTGTGGTGCTGTGAAGATTTAAAACAACAACAACTTGCATGCATTGTCTTAGATCTGATGGCATGATTGCACTGCATTGGTGACCCATTAGTTATGTGCAAAATAAGAATGGTAAACTGTTGGGTAAATACATCATAATTGCTTTGAAGGAGAAGGCATCACTTCATACTTTAAGGCCAAGGCTGTTTCTTCATTTAAAAACAGAAAATGTATTGGCATTTGATTCAACAAAACATTTCCTAGCTCTACTCAGGCTCAAAAGTGACTTTGTGTGAACAGAAATGACAAAATATGAACTTCTCTTGTATGGGTGTATGATATGCTTGATATGATATGATATGCTTCAACGTAACCGCTTTGACTACTACTGAACCAAATCTTGATCTTCAACACAGATGACTTCTTCACATGTAAAAGAAAAGGGATCTAGAGGAGGCAAGGATAATGTCAGAGTGGTATTTGTATATAGTGTTACCATAGTTGTAAATGGAGGGCTTTTTTAAAAAATCTACATGCTCATTAGCATTGGGGGGGCGGGGGGGGTTTCACAGGTCAGTTAAAACAGTATTTGGAAACATTTATTTAATTATTTACAAGAAGACGTTACATTTTTTTCCATTCTACATTCAGTTTTATAATAAAAAAATAAAAATAAAAGAAATTCTTGCAAACCTTTGTTTAAATAAATATTCCAGTATTCTCAACTGTGACTGGTAAAGTGGCACATCTCATCTTCCATGATGATAATGATTTATTTATTTATTTAATTTTTATCCCACGAACATGGGATCCAGTGTGGTGTACAATATTATAAAAGCACAATAAAATTAAAAACTTATTACAAAAGTTAAAACACTTACCATATATACATGTGCATAAGTCGACTTCATGTGTAAGTCGAGGGCAGTTTTGGTGGCCAAAATTTTGATGTGACCTGTGGATAAGTCAAGGGTCAAACACTGGAGCATGTTACAAATGATCTAAAGGGGGAAACAAAGCACCCTTTCCCTCCCTCGTTCTCTCTATCTAGATCTCTCCCAAGGGTCACAGTCTTGACACTGAAAATGGAGAAACAAACTCCAGCACACACACACACTCTCCCCCTCCCTTTGCCACCAGCATTTCTAAGGTGGCTTGCAAAACAGAGTACAAACCTCTGTGTCTATCTCTTCCTGTCACCACCACCATTTCCAAAGCTCATGACTTGCAAAACAGGATACAAGCCTCGGCATCCTCTCTCTCTCTTCCTCACCAGCTGTTTATAAGCTCTGGCTACAAAGGAAGGCTAAGGGATAAGACAGACCGAGAGAGACAGGAGAGCGCCCGGGGACTCAAACAGGGAAGCAAACTCTCCCTCTTCTTAGCAGCTGTTTGTTGCTCTGGCTAAGAAGGAAGGCTGAGGGATAGTGCACACACACAACACACACACAAAGAGTGCACAGGGACTCAAAAGGGGAACTGTTTAAAGATCCATGGCTACGAAGGAAGGATGGGAACTTCTTTTAGGAACTTTATAAACAGTATTAACTTACTGCCTCATATATAAGTCAACCCATGATTTTGGAGTCCATTTTGGGGCATAAATTTCTTGATTTATATATGGTAAGTTAAACTAAATTTCTGTTTAAAAAACACAAGTTCCAAGTGGTTAAAAATAGCATTAAAAGACGCTTAAAACATAGCAAAATAAAATGACTATGTCCAATCATTCTTTTGGCACAAGTTGTAGTACCATCTTGTATAAGTTATGAATTCATCTGCACACCTCTATTCATAAGCCATTCTCTAATTTTAGGATAATAAATAGGCAGCCCTCCTGATGTTGCTGAACTGCAACTACTGTACCAGCATTCGTCACTACAGGCTAGGCTGCTGAGACTTGCAAGCCAACATTTAGAGGCTCTTATGTTTCTTAGAACCAAAAGGAGTATTCTCTCTTGGCAAAGTTATGTTTTGTTTCTGAGTCAACAGAGTTGATAGTGTGTTAAGAAGAGAAACTGTTAGCTTTCTAAATCAATTATTCATCACAAGTTGCCGCTTGATAATTAATATTTAGCATGGGTGACTGCACTGGGGTGGGTGGCACCTTGGAAACCACTTGTCAGCATATGGCAACTTTATGGAACTTCAGAGGCCTTAGGTAAGGAAATATTCAGAGGTGGTATTGCCAGTTCCTTACCTTCCTGCTTAGCTTTCAAGATCAGGCGGAATCTGGGGCCTTTGGGGTATTTAGGCACCACACCTGAGTATAGGTTACCTTTAAAAAGGGGTAGCCATCCAGAAACATTGGATTACCGTTCACAGGAGCACATGGATACCCTAATGCACTCTATGTGGGGTTGTCTGAAAACTGTTACTTCAGCTGGTTCAAAATCCTGCAACCAGACTGCTGTCTGGGGCTGTTTACAGAGAGCATTTAACTTGTTGAAACAATTTCACTGACTACTGGTCCATTTCTGGATAGAATTCAAAGTATTTGTTATGACCTTTGATGTCTTATATGGCTTGAGCCCAGACTATCTGAAAGACCATATGTCCATGTATGAGCTGCCTGAATTGTAATAATTAATAATAATAATAATAATAATAATAATAATAATAATATTTCTATCCTGCCTGTCTACAAGATGCAATCAGGGCAGCTTACAAAGGTTTTTAAAAAACATACAATTTAGATCCCTCAATCCCCCTTAAAATAAAATTAAACATAAACATAAAGTATACAACATACTTTTAAAAAATTGTGGCTGTGGTGAGGTTGGAATTCAGCAATTAGATTTTCGGGAAACTATTCAGGAAAGGCCTGCCAGAAGAGATCCGTCTTTATAACTTTTTAAAAGCTGTTTATGGTGGTAATATGACGGATCTCGTCTGGCAGACCGTTCCACAATCTGGGTGTGATAGCTGAGAAGTTCCTCTGGGAGGTCATGGACAGTCTTGTTTTATAAGGCTGTAACAAATTCTTCCCCAAAGATCTAAGTTGCAGGGAGGATTATATGGAAGGAGACGATTCTGAAGATAGGTTGGACCCAAGCCATTTAGGGCTTTAACGGTGATAACCAACACCTTGTACTGGGCCTGGAAACTAATGGGCAGGCAGTGGAGTGATCTTAAGATCAGTGTTATATGATCTCCAGGATGTACCAGAGACCAGCCTGGCTGCCATGTTCTGAACTAGTTGAAGTTTCTGGACCAAGCACGAGGGTAGCCCCATGTAGAGTGCATTGCAGAAATCAAGGTGTGAGGTTACCAGCACATGTACTACGGTTTCAAGGTCCTTGACTTTTGTGTAATATCTGTGAAAGAAGATTCCCACAGATATGAAGGCCCCACCATCATCACAGACAGGTTTAGTGAGGACATGGGACAGTATCTTCTAGAAGACTGCTCTCAAATTGTAGTAATCTCATCTAAACTTTTGTTTTTAATAGTTTTTAGCTATGGTTTGTTTTTAGCATGTTGTGGGCTGCCTTGAATGCTGTGCTGGGAGAAAGGCAAAATATAAATTAGATGTATAAAGAAAGAAATAGATGATGTTTCATGATTGACAATGCTGGGTATTTATTCATTAATTTATTGAATATCCAGCCTAGGACTAAGACTGATGGGAGTGGGTGGTCCAGCATCATCTGGAGGATTAAATGTGCCTATCTCACTTCTTGGACCTTTGTTGATGATAAGACTATATAAGATTACAGCTGTCATCAGACCTTTCTCCTGTAATTTAGGAAGGTTAAAATTATTTTATTTGGGAAATGGGGGAAGAAGAGCACAGTATCTGCAGGCTTGCCATCTGCAGATTTAAACATCTGCAGATGGCAAGTCCCATTGTCCCCAATAGCAGTGTGTGCATACAGCGCATGTTGTGTTGCCATTAAGGACAATAGGACTTAAGGGCCCATGTTTTTTTACCTGTGGGGGTGAGTGGATCCAGAATGGATCCCCCATGGGTATGAAAGTCCAACTAGTCTGGGAGCATAAGCAGAAGGGAATCATTATGGCTCTCTAGATACTGGATTGCCATTCCCATCATCCCACCCCAACAAGGCTGGGTAGGGCTGCTAGGATTTCCAGTCCAACAACATCTGGAGCACTGAAGCAACAGCACAGCCAGAGTATGAGAAGCATGCTCACCAGATGCTTTCAAATTAAGTTACAAATGTACATGGGGAATGACACAAAGATGTAGATCATGGAGGTAGATATTTTTTCTCCCTGTACAGTCTCTTACAGTAGTATATCTGCATGTGGCATTGTTTTGGGTAGGTGGTTGTGGGGCTGTGCCCCCTGCTGAGCTGTTCCTTCCTTTTCCAGCTCCAGAAAACTTTCCAGACTGCAAGCTATCTTTCCAAAACTGCTAGATGTAGAGGTACATAGTAATAAAGAAGGTTACATTAAATCATGCTTAGTTTTTGGGAGTCTGTCAGAGGTGTATCTCATGAGGAGCAGTGGATTTGGCTGGCAATTAGATTGTTCCCTCCACCTGTGCTCAGCCTTATCACAAAATTTTGTGAGCCTTCTATTAAGTCCTTCCATTGGAAACCAAACCTTTGCTGACTGTTTCTATGGGTCTAGAACTTCTCTGCTGCTCAGAGAAGTGTGGGTGGAAAGTATGCCAACATTTTTTTCTTTACATGCTTGCATTTATAGATCTTTGTCCATGGCCTCTGAAGACCTTGCATGCCACGTACCAAATTTCTACGTTCGGCAGAATTCTACCAATGCAGTTTCTCTAGATTTTGAGCCTGATGTCAACTATCAATTTGTAGAAATCTTAGAAGACCGGTACAAATGTACCTATTGCCATCTGGTCCTTCATAATCCTCATCAAACAGGATGTGGGCACAGATTCTGCTTGCGCTGCATAGTCTCTCTCAGGTAAGAACTGTCCTTCCATGTCTTGAAGTTATCAAATTAGTGTCCTTCCCTTTTTTCCCTTTAATAACTGTATGATTTGTAAAGGCACCTCCTAAATTAAAAAGGAAATGATTCCACTTTGCTCTCTTTTCTGAAGACATGGCACAAATTTGAAGATCTGGAGGCAATCTCACAAGTGATGTCATAAGCACATTTCTAATCTCCTATTTTGAGGGAGAGTCAGTGTGGTGTAGCAATTTGAGTCTGGGATTCAAATCTCTACTTGGCCATGAAAACCCACTGGGTAGCCTTTGTAAATCATACTCTCTCAGCTTTAGAGGAAAACATTGGAAAATCCCTTCTGGACAAATCTTCCCAAGGAAGTCTTTATAGGCACCATAAGTAGGAAATAACTTGAAGGCACAAAACAAACTTTCTTTTGATATAATTCATAATATAACTTTCAGGGAGAAACAGCTTTTCAAATATTCATATTTATTGTTTCAAGAAGTATAGTTATTTTAATTCTAATGGGCAGATAAAGTATGATCCATACAAAATTAAACATTTAATAGTCTCATTGACTTCAGTGAGAGAAATTTACATGTGCTATATCCTCCATAAGGTAAACAAGTACTAGTGGTGGTGCTAGTAGTGTGCCTTCAAGTCATTTGCATCTTGCGGCAACCCTAAGGCAACTTCAGGGGGGTTGCCTTTGCCTTTGAGGCTGAGAGAGTGTGCTTTTTGCAAGGTCACCCAATAGATTTCCATGATTGAGTGGCGGGGGGGGAGGGGGGAGGAAATCAAACCCAGGTTTCCAGAGTCATAGTCCAGTGCTCAAACCATTACACCATTCTGGCTCGAAAGATAAACAGGACTTGAATATATTTAACAGTGACTGCTTTATTTCCATTGAACCTTCCAAACAATGATTAGTGTTTCCATTTAAAAGGACCTGTATAGGTAGCCTTCCTTTCTTAATGTATTTTTCTGTGGTAACAGAAAATGGAAGAAGTCATAGGAAAATATAGGAGAATTATAAATGTAGGACAGTGAGTTTTAAAGGTTTATGAAGGAAAAACAATAAAAGCCTGGTCTCTATTTATGATGAGTTTGTGGCTTTGCTTTAACAATATTATTATTATTATTATTATTATCATCATCATCATCATCATCATCATCATCATTTTCATAGAAAAGCTTTCTGCATAGGACATGCTCTTTCCTTCACATTTGACTGAGCACAATGTAGTTTAGCATGGCTTTTTTGTGCAGAAGAAATGCAGATATTTTTTTAAAAATGAGATTTGTGAAAGCATTGTTTTGATCCATTGAACTATCACTTTAGATGGAATTAGTTTCCTTTTCTGAAATATTGGCCCAAACACTTCTAGCTGTATTTTTACTGCGAAATTGATATGAAGGTACCTTTCCAAAGTAGTATTGGAACAACAGTCTTGTGTGCATTAAACTGATAGTAGTTCACCTGAATAGACATGCATAGGCTGTTAGTGGGTTTTAAGACTTGCATTGATGATAAAGAAAATAAAAACATATCAAGCCCTTTAGGAATTGCTGGCTTCTCTTGTTTTAAGCTATGTTTTGTGCGATCTACTGTAAACAGGTTTGGCTTTGATAGTATACCAATAGACTCAGTTGTTTCCCCTCTTTTAAATAGGAGCTTTTCTCTTGTTTTCTTAAATTATGTGAAAGTTATTGTGTATGAACTGCACTTGTTAGGTTGCCAGGTTTTCCCATCTGGGATTTGTTAATTTAATTTCCTCAGGCAGTTTCCTTCCAGCTTTCTATCTTTGAAAACATAACAGCAGGATTTCTATTAAAAGATACCTTGTTAACAGTAACAAACCAAATCTGAAGTGATTTAAAATGGGTGAGGTGCAAAGGCAATGCTGAAATTAGCAACATTGTGAGGAGTTTTTAAAAATGGATCTGTCGAGAGATAGAACGGCCAAAAGGAAGGTCAATTACAGCTCTTTTGCAAACTATATTTCTCTCTATTTCTTTAAGGGAACTGAATGTTATGCCTACCTGTCCTCTAGACAAAGAAATCATAAAACTTCATGAGGTAAGAAAATAAACTCGGTTCATATGCATTTGTGGAATCAACTTCTGTGGGATTTTGGGGACAATATTATTGAAATGTATGTGAAGATCAATAGAAGTTTTCAGCACCCAGACATATTTTAAACCAGAACTGAAATAATTCTCTGTTCGTAATGTGAAAAAAAATACATAAGAAACGGTTTTTCCCACCTTTCCTCCACGGCAGCTACCAGATACTGCCACTGTGTTCTACATACTGTGTAAAAGAACCAATCCCATAAAATAAGCCTCACTTTATTTCTTTATGTTTGAAAGATTCAGAGCTTGGAATGTTACTTTTTGGGACTACCTCTCTTAGAATTCGTCAGCCAAAGCTGGGAGTCATAATTCCACAAAGGAACGTTTCCAAGCTCAGAAGAGATTGTGCTGAATTTTTTGTCCTTATGCTTGTGTGTGTTGTGAAACCAGGTTTCATACTTTTTATTATAGGTTTTCAGGGACAATTGCTGTAATAGGGAAGTTCTCAATTTGCAAGTATACTGCAGAAATTCACCAGCTTGCAATGTGAAATCATCTCTGGGGCGATACCAGGTTTGTATTCTTGTATTCTAATGTTGTTTTATGTCTTTTTACAGACAAAGCAGCCAGGGTGATGTTTCTGGTTATGCTTTGCCAGTGAATGAGATCTAACTCTGCATGGGCTTGAGCTACCTGCAAACAAAGAAACTTTTGTATTCTCTTATTTTAACTGCTTATTTATTCATTGAAGGATCTTTTTTAACTGTTTAAAAGAAGCTTTTTAGTCCCTATGGGTTTGGAAGAAAAGAGTTCTATGTGTTGGGACGCTAAGGTCCAAAACGGACTGTCAAAGTAATCCAGTTTGAGACTGCTTTAACTGCCCTGGCTCAATGCTGAAGAATTCTGGGAATTGTTATTTTGTGAGACATTTGCCATTCTCTGTCAGAGAGCTCTGGTGCCAAAATAAACTACAATTCCCAGGATCCCCTAGCACTGAGCCAAGGCAGTTAAAGCGGCCTCAAATTGGATTATCTCTCCAGTGTGTTTTGGACCTAAGTATTGTCCCAGCCCAGTCAGAGTATGTTAAAGGTGGGGTGGGAAGAGATGGGGATTGCATTCTTCTCTTCCAATCCAAAATACTATGTATAAAATTACCTTCAGGTTGTGTGTATAAGGTTTGTTGTTGTTGCTGTTGCTGTTGTGTGCCTGACTTATGGTGACCCTCTCAAGAGTTTTTCTTGGCAAGAGTTGTTCAGAGGGGATTTGCCATTGCTTTTCACTTAGACGGAGAGCATGTGACTTGCCCAAGGTCACCCTGTGGGTTTTATGACCAAGCTGGGAATCAAACCAGGGTCTTCAGAGCTGTGGTCCAGAACTCAAACGTATAATACATAAATGAATGTCCTTTTTAGAGTTAGCTCTCATCTCTAAGATATCTCATTATGTATGTGCAAATGATCCAAAATTCAAAAAAGCTGGTCCCATGCATTTTTAATAAGGGAAACTCAACCTGTAATTGACTGGAGTATCTCTCCCAAGATGCTTGAGGTTTGGGAGTGCGGATGCAGGGGCTGTGAATAAATATAAACCTATACTCTTTAATTGCTTATTCATGATTAAAGCCAATCCATTCTGATGGATAATTTTTGTTATATAATTCCCCCAAGACATTATACAAGTTGTTGCAAGACATAATGCTCAGAACTGAGGAATATTTTCAGCCGAGTAACTCACCAGAAATTAATTAGTTACCCATCCTGTTCTTGTTCATTTTTATTCTTTGATGGTTTTCTTCATATCTCTGTTGAATTTCTGTTAGTGACTAATATTTGACTTGCATACAACTGTTTTTTTCCATTTATGGAGTAAGCAATCTATGTATGGAAACATATTTTTGTGTACAGATGTAACCTAACATGTATAAATACTGAAGTGTTAAATGTCTTGGAAAATATTTTAAAAGGACAAAGCACATTCTGATGCCCACATTTTCTTTTTCTGCATACATGGAAGGGCTGTGGTGATTGCAGAAAATAAAGCTACATCAAGTTGGTTGTAAGAAACAATTAAGACCTTGTTATCCGAACAGGAATTGTAAATTGTGCAGTCTGAAAACTGGTGTCTAACAGAGTTTTTAAGGGATACTTTTCTGAAAATGTATGGAGCTGCTCTGGTAGTAGAAGACAAAGCCCTAACAGTCTGTATAAATAGCAGAAAGCATAATAATGTAAGAGGGGAAAGCATGGGCTAAGGTTTAGCAAGGGGGTATTGATGCATTGATTCCCACAAATGCTTTAATCAGAAACTTAGGCCTATTCCATTAGCCTCCAATTAGCAGATTGAGGAGCAGCACAAAGAATGTACAAGTAATATAAAATACACATACAGTAGACTGCTGGTGGGCTACCTGTGGCCATCCAGATGTTAAGATTGCAAGTCATATCTACTCATACTGGGGATTAGAGCTCAACAAGATATGGAGGGTGACAGGTTGCCCACTCATGTAGTACACCACAGATTGCCAGATGTGGCCCTCCAAACGTTAACTACAGTTCCAGTCAACTTTAGCTACTGTAACTGTCCTTGGTCCTACCACATTTGGCCACTTGTGCAGTAGGCAGTGGGTTTTAGGGAGGCATTTGAGTTTCTGTGAACATTTGCATCAAATATTCCCAAATACATCATGTTGCTGGTGCGTCCAGTGCATGTTATGGTGATATTTACAACATGGATGGTGTGTGTAATGCAATACTGTGGTTTGCAGGATCATCTACAACAGTGTTCATTTGAAAGTGTGCAATGCACTAATGAAGGATGTTGTGAAAACGTTCTTCAGAAAGATTTGAAAGAACACCTAGGTTTGCATTGTAAATATCGAAAGGAACTGTGCCAGTATTGTGATCAGCCTGTGATTTCAATTAATTTAAAGGTAAGATTGTAATAAAAACATGTGAAATAAGTGTAACATTTAAATAAGTGTAACTTCATAAATTGCAAAAAGCAATTTATGAAATTGCTTCATAAAGTGTTAAATGGGTTGAACTGTGCATTCATTAGAGATTGCTTCTCCATCACAGTCTTGAAAATAATCAAACAGGGTTATGCCATTGAAAATATAAGGTTCATACCCATAATATTTAGGATACAATTATAAACCATCATTTTTAAAGCTTAGCATCAGCTAGTGCTTGCTGGACTGGGCATTTGGTGAGACCTGAAAGTTTATAAGTGGCCACAAGGTTAGAGTTCCCTTATTTGAACTGCAGAGATGGTTAGAAACACAAGCCTTTCATATTGTTTATAACAACAAAAGTATACTGTACAAAGTTAAGTGCTAAGTGTTTTTTCTCCTCCTGCCCCCCTCAACCCAAGGTATTATAGTACACAAAAGATTCAAAGTGTGGGAGGAAAACATTGGTCCAAAATACACTGCAGAAATAATCCATTTTGAGACTGCTTTAACTGCCCTGGCTCAGTGCTATGGAATTTTAGTTTGTTGTGGCACCCAAGCTCTTTGACATAGAATGCTAAATGTCTCACAAAAATATAGTTCCCAGGAATATAGTTCCCAGAAATAGGAAAATATGAAGTAATTTTGATCAGTTATACGTTCTTGTAGCAGAGTAATATTGACTGTAATAATGCACATTTAAAGGATTACTCAGAAGAGGTTATTTTGTTAGGTTAAGCAAAAGGTTAAGTGCATTTTAAAACTATTGTCTTATACTAGGATAGTAAGAACGTAGGCAAAGGGAACTTTATGAGAAGATTTTCATATAAGATTAAACAATAAAGGAAGTCATAAATAAGCCAGATCCAAGTAGTAGGAAGTATAACTTTATGTTAATTGTAGTTTTATTATATTAGTCCGCGTGTTTTTGATGTTGGGAAGTGGGTTTTTTTTGTTACAATGGATTGTTGTTGCATTATGTACATATGATGTCATGTGATCTTGTTAACATGTGTCATATGTGTTATGTGTGAAAAACCAATTAAAAGAAAAAGAAAAAAAATAGTTCCCAGAATTCTCTAGCACTGAGCCAGGGCAGTTAAAGCAGTCTCAAAATGGATTATTTCTGCAGTGTGTTTTAAACATATCTTACTTTGCATTGGGCGACCAAAAAGGCTTGGAGACAGCAAAGGAGAGCTTCTGTGCAACAGTTCGAAAAATTAGAAATGAATGTCAGTTGAAACGAGTTTTTCAATTCTTTCAGCAGTTAGTCTATTTGTTCATATTTCCAAATATGGATTATACTGGGCCCTTGGTATTTGCTGAGGTCTAGTTCCAGAATAACCCGTGGTATACCAAAATCTGTGGACACTCAAGTCTCATTATATACTGTGGGGTAGTAAAATGTTGTCCCTTATTTTAAACAGAAAAATCAAGGTTTCCTTTTTGGAATTGATATTTTATGAATATTTTTAAGCCATGGATGTTTGAATCCGTGCATAAAGAATCTATAGATACAGAGGGCCAACTACAATTACTTTTTTATTCCAAATCAGAAGAGAGAGGGGTTCTGGTCAGGAAAGGAAAATTCATGGGCCCAAGAGTCTGATCTGCAGTATTCCCCATCAGCCACATGGACTGCCAGAAAAGTTGGAGTGGGAGGGTGGGCAGAAATGGCTGTAAGTCCACTTCCAATTTTGAGAGGAAAAGACATTCTTCATGTTAATAGGTATCAGGGGAGTGCAGTATGTTTAAGGTGAAACAATGCTCCTAAGGGGAGAAATTCAGTTTTTAACTGGAAAAGTGGGGGGGAGGGGGGTTGGCAAGAGGCCCAGGAGCTACAAAAAAGTCCTTGATGGTCTCTGGGCCACATTTTATCCACCAGACCCCTGGTCTGAAGCATATACAAACCAACTCAAGTCCCTACAACCAAAGAACCCAAAATGTGTAACCAAAACATCAACCAAAAGGGTTCTGCCAAAGATAATAAATAAAGAGGATAACTGTGGTCCAACTTCCCAGTGTAAAAAAACAACTTTATAAGGAATAAACAAATAACTAATCTAGGGAACAGAAAAAACAGTGTAATTTCTAAAAGGGTATTCCCACTGAGAATTGTGCAAAAAATAAAAAGCAAATGGTATTTTAATAATAATAAAATATCCAAACTTCAGGCCAGACGCTTTTCAACTGAAAGTCTTCCTCAGTGGCCTGCCTATGAAGTATTAATTGTATATATATATAAAAAATTAAATAAATTCTTCAGCTCACACACTGTGACTCTGCTAAATCAAGAGGTAGGGGCTCGGGAATAATTGAGCTCCCTGAAGCCTTGGGACTGAAGGAGGAAGTGACTAACATGCCCTTCCTTCACTTCCAAGGTTTGAGGGAGGTGCCTGGATCTCTTTCACACCTTTGGACTGAAGGAGGAAATGGCCAGCATGCACTCCCCTGCCTTCCTGCACCTCAAACAGCATGCTAGAGCTGTTTGAGGCTTTGGAAGGGAAATACATGCGTGTACTAGTCCCTCCCTTCATTATCCACTAATTTTTTGGATTTGTGAGGGTCCTCTGCCCCTAACCCCCACAAATCCAGAGGGATGACTGTACAGTTTCATTTCTCTGAATGCTTATCCTTACGTAGCCAAAACAGCACTGACCATTAACAAGAGATAGGTAGCAGTCCCAGGAGATGTCCAGTGTTGCAGAATTACAAATGGGGTGCGTTGGGACTACAATAACCCAGTGAGTATTTAATAATTGAAGTAGCGTGAGATGCCTACTGTCTAGATAGCTGCAGGACCAAAAATCAATGGGGATTGCAATGGTGTATCTTGAAAGATGGCATGCCCTGATTGGCTGGAACACATGCCATACTGTAACATTTTGGTGGAGGTCCTTATTATTATATATGATCCGCACAATCCACCAGTAAGTTGTGCAAACTTTAGTGGAATGACAGATGCTGTTCAAAAGCACAAGTCTTGAAAAAGTACTACATGTATCACACAGCTGTGCACTCCTGTTTGTTTTAGTGAGATCTGTACAGGGGATTTGTGGTGGCTTGGGTCCATGATTGCTCCTGCCTTTTACTTTTAAATTAGCAATGTTAAATAGCACTAGATATCTTTGTTTCTCCTGAATAATGATTTTGCAATGTATTTTCAGACCCATGAAAGAACAGATTGTCCTGACTATCCATTGATTTGTCCCCATGGCTGCATGCAGATAATTTTGATGAAAGAGGTACACGGTTATTTTTGGCTTATTATAACCAGGGGAATTAGTATTATGAAAAGGCTATATTAGTGAGCTTGCTTTCCATTTATATTCTAAACTACAATTCCCAGGATTTCTTAGCACTGAGCCAGGGCAGTTAAAGCAGTCTTTATCTGCAGTGTTTTTTTGTTTTTTACCTGAAACGAACTTTTAATTTTAATTTATTAGATTGGGGACCTTAATTTTTTTGGATTGGTTGGCACTTCTGGAATTTTGGAATGTGGTCATAAAATGGCTGCCATAGTGGAGGGCTATCCATCCATAAAGTGGCTACCATCATGGGTGCAGCCTACCAGTCAAATAGGGAGATTAAAAGCTTACTTGCTCTAGAATCTGAATCTAGGTGAATTCAGAGCTCAAAGAGAAAAAACTAAACTCTTGAAGTTTTTTGCTGCAACAGAATCCCATTTCACAAAAAGACAAGTTGGTGGTTTGAAAAAGCAAGTAATCTGCCAAGAACCTGCTTACACTTCAGAAAGTCTGAACCCACAGCTCTCTTTTACCCCTACCCCTTCCCCCACCACACTCCCTTTCAGGATCTTACCACCACCACACACTTTCCTCCTTCAGAGCATTCCAAGAAACCCTCTCTCTATCTCTATCTCGCTTGCTCATTCACTCTCCTCCATATCATACCCTATCCCAATTATCCCACCACAGCATTACCTACCATGCCCATTTACTCCATAGCTCTCCCATTGCACCTGTTTGCCTCATAGCTGTCTTTGCCACCCACCATGCTATCCTCCTCCTTAGCTTGGGAAGTAAGCAGGGAGGAATAGGCAACCTTTTCCTTTTTATCCTTTATCTCCTCCACTTATTTTGTTTGCATTTTTGGGGGTTGGGGGCAACTGCTAGCTGGTAGTCTGGTCAGATTGCACAGTAAAAAAGTATCTTCTTGTTTCTTTGTGATATTCATATTACTGTTGTAGGATAATTAAGCACATCATTCCCTGTGCCACAAATTTCATTAACTTATAACTTGTTGGCATTTGCAGGTAGAAGAACATTTCATGGTGTGTTATGAAGTGGAAATCGATTGTCCATATAAACAATATGGCTGTCCTACCAAGGTGTTGTATCACAGCTAAACACAGTAATAGAAACCAACACAAAAAATTGTCTTTTCTATCCTGTGTTGTCCAGTCTAACCATATAACATGATTCATTGGTTTCATTTATAATGCATCACACTTGCTTTGTGGAAATTGATTGTCCATACAAGGGGTGTGGATGTCTTATAAAGGTATTGTACTATGAGCCAAATAAAACAGTAGAAACCTGCTCGCAAGTGTCTTTTCTGTCCTGTCTTCTCTGGTCTGGTCTAGAAGTATAACATTATTCATCTGTTTTGTTTAAAATGCATCAACCTTGTTGTTGTTCTAGTTGTTGTGTGCCTTCAAGTCATTTATGAATTATGGAAACTCTTAAGGCAAACCTATCACAGGGTTTTCTGGGGCAGAAAGCGTGTGACTCACCCAAAGATATCCAGTGGGTCTCTATGGCTGAGCAGGGAATTGAATGCTGGTCTCCAGACTTGTAATCCAATATTCAAACCACTACACCCTGCTGGCATTAGCCTTACCTTGTGAAAACTGATTGCATGTATAAACAGTATGGAAATCCTATAAATGTATTGTATTGCACAGCAAATATAACAATAGAAGCCAACACACACACATGTCATCTTGGTTTGTTTGTTTGTTTTTTTATTTTACCTTCTATGTTTTAGTCTACTCTAGTTCAAGAGTATAACAATATTATTCATCTTTTTGGTTTATAATGCATCAAGCTTGATTTGTTTCTGTTTATTTTCCTTTCTAGATTAAAAGAGGAAAGCTTTCAGAACATGAGAATATATATTTGAGAGAACATATGTTACAAATATTAGAGAGGAACTTACAGCTTGAAGATCAGGTATAGTGCTACATGCATTTTTTTTAAAGTTCAGGGTAACTTAAGCATGGACTCATATTTCATGATGCTCCACATGATGCAGTCGTGTGCTTGCTTGATTTTGGGGGTGGGGGTGGGGGGGTGGGCACAAAGGAGTATATGTGCTATTTTTTCTTCCATCATCGAACACAAAGCATTTCCTTGTGATTTCCCATTCTGCCACTGACCAATGCAAAACCTGCTTGTCACAATATCAATCAGTTTTAACAAACTGCAAGCATCAGTTCCTTTTTAAAACTACCTGCCACTCTGGTGGGGGTTGGGAGAGATTGTGTTGATAGGGTACATGCTAGCAGATA
The DNA here is from genome assembly GCA_034509955.1 of Urosaurus nigricauda. Taxonomy (NCBI): domain Eukaryota; kingdom Metazoa; phylum Chordata; class Lepidosauria; order Squamata; family Phrynosomatidae; genus Urosaurus; species Urosaurus nigricauda. The sequence continues at coordinate 347,676,057 of JAOEGL010000001.1, read as the reverse complement.
ACAATTTCTTGCAAATCCTTTTTATTCCAGATCACCTGCTAGACCTCTCTTTCCCACAATGTATGTAGATCAATAGTTTTCAGTTTAATACAACAGAGCAACAAGGTGCTTCTAACTGGAGTTTTCTTAACCAGATGTCAGCACCACTTTAGGAAAGAAAGCTGGAGGGGATCATGAAATAAATTGCTCTGTTCAATCTAACAAAATTGAATCATAAATTGTAACGGGTTAATTTTTCTGCACATTTCAATGCTTAGAAAAATCTATAGCTATGGAAGATGCTCTTGTTTACAAGTAATACGGTCAAAAAGTGAAACCATCAAATGCATGATTAGAACATTTGTCTAATCTTTAAAAATTTGTGCACACAACTTAAAGCCAAGGTCCCCTCACGAAAAGTAAGCATACCTTTGTCAATATTCCCAACATAGATTTGATTCAGAACTTTATCTGAAAGAGTGTGGAATGAAATTGTTTTGCATATAGTTGCATTTCAGGCAGTCATTTATGTCTCATAGAGAGGAGTAGAGAATCACTGTTAATTTAAGGTACATCTGTCTAACTATCTGCTACAGGTGTTCAAGATGACTCACAAAATCATCATCATCATCAACTCATATTTTAGAAACTAGCCAACATTTATCAGTAGGGTCCAGAACAATAAAATAGCTTTTTTGTCTAGCATCTAAAAATAAAAGTGTAGGCACTAGACAAACCTCTCTAGGGATGGTATCTGTGGATTCAAAAAGCTGTTTTAATAGATGCTCATTTTATCTCGGAAGGTACCAAAGTAAGTATATATGAAAGTAAGCAGTCTTACAGATACTCTCATTTGTGCTGTTTTCTAATGATGAAAAACAGTATTCTGAATTGTGTTTTACACACTCCTAAGTAGTAATTTAGCTGCTGTTATTAGATGAACTGCAGTTTCCAAACGCTACTCAGAGGCCACCTCTTATATAATACTCTGCTGCCATCCAAGATGGACACCACAGTTCATAGACGATTTGTACAAGTCTAAGAGTCTTTAATTAAATAATTTTAAAAGTTCAAGAAAAATGTTAGCATGCTGATGAACTTTTTCATGCATAAAAGAGCACACACACACCCCTATTCTTCCATGACTTCTTGTTGAAGGAATCTAAGCCTGGATTATCAGTTTACCCTCTGAGTAATAATAATAATAATAATAATAATAATAATAATAAATTTTATTTATACCCCGCTCTTCAGCCAAAGCTATCAGAGCAACTTACAATTTGTTAATTAGACATTTCCCTGCCCTCAGGCTTACAATCTAAAAGACACGACACAAAAGGAGAAGGGAATGGTGGTGGGGAAGGGGCAAAGTCCAGCAGCTCTTCTCTCCCTCAGAGGCCTGGACCAAGGCAGATGGACTGGAGGGAGGGCTCTTATTCCCTTCAGGCAAGGCCTGTTGCAGCTGGCTTGCCTTTCTCTCCCCTCAAGATGGTGGTTGAAGGGAGGGCTCTTCTTGTTTCCAGCAGGAGGTGGCCTGCATCTCTCTCCCCTCAAGATGGTGGTTGAAGGAAGGGCTCTTCTTGTTTCCAGCAGGAGGTGGCCTGCCTTTCTCTCCCCTCAAGATGGTGGTTGTATCAACAGCACACGCAACATTCAAATCAATTTAATTATATTTTAAAAACCTTAAGACTGATTATTTGAAGATTCAGCATTCAGACAAAAGGACAAGAGAGATGACTTAGAAAAGTAAAATTGAAGCTGCACAGCTATCATTAGATGGTCCTCAGTCTAAAGTCATTGGTGGTGCCCACAAGAATCCAAAGATAGCATCCGTTACTTCCTACTGTTTATTCAGGATCTTTGTTCTTGTAATTTAAATCTATTAGTTTGGTTTCTGTGCTCCTGAGCAGCAGAAAACAAACTCACTCCATCGTCCATATCTCACACTCCCATTATGCAGGGGGCTGCAATGAATCTCTATCAAGGTAAATAATAAAAACAAAAATATTTTATTAGCTTCCTAAAGCATCCCTAAAACCTCAACCCCTGAAAGAAAAATTATTATCAAAATGTCACAGATCCCCTTCTACATCTAAACTGGAAAAAGGCTGTTCTGGAGCCAAAATCAGAAGATTTAAATATTGTGTATAACATGTGCTAATGATTTCAGTTCCTCATACAATGCAAAAATGTGGAAAGAGTCATGTACGCAGTTTTAGGCAAAAGGTCACTGTGAGTTTAGTGTTGATACCAGCACCTTCTTAATCCTATGTAGTGTACAGATCAGTATGCAACCACATCCTGGAAAACAACTACTTTTGATTGCTTATTATATTTCTTTTTCTTGCTATGAATTATCTGCAGCATGGATCAAAAATTATTTCTTTTAAAAGAGTACCTCATACAGGATGTGGTTAGAAACAGAGTATTACTTGGCCCCTCACAGGCAGCTTGACTTGCTTGTTTGTCAGGGTGGGTCCTAAGTTATGCTAGATGGATCAGATGTGATTGCAGGAAGTACCCAACTCTTTTCCAACTCTTCTGCTTAGTTTTCCAATTCTTAACAATTGGATATAGCATCTAGAGGAGAGCCATTTTATCTAGTATTAGAGAGACTACGGTGCTTCTGATATTTCAGGCTGTAATAGACATAAGTCATTATTTCTTTGCTGTTCACTTTCCCTTTTTCCTGTTACTAGTTTGAATTTACAAGTTTCACCTTTCATTTTGCAGATCTCTGAACTTTATAAGAACCTAGACCATAAAGAGATAAAAATTCAGCAGCTAGCAGACATGGTAAAAAAGTGTGAGAATGAATTCAAACAGTTTACAGAGCTATATGGTAAAAATAGCAACTTGCTGTCAAGCACTCAGGTAAGATAGTTTCCCTTCCTTAATGGAAACACTGGAAACAAAAAGTGAGTCTGTCTGCTAAAACAGACAAATTGTACAAACAAAGTACTGCCTACATTGTGTTAGAATGTCAGATCTTCTGGTTTTATTTAATCTGTGATTTATTTCCTTCTATTGTTGTTGATAACGGCAGCCGTGGTAGTATACAGTCTCATACTGTGGCGCAGCAGTATTGTACAGTGGGCCCTACCCTTATGCAGGGGATCCTTTCTGGACCCCCCCTCCACATAAGGGGAGTTCTGCGTGTTTTCGAGCCCTATTGAAGATAATGGGCTTGTGCTCACGGCAGCACACAGTGCGTGCGCCATGAGTGCGTATGCCATTACCCCTTCCGGACACCCCAAGGCTTCTTCTGGTGTGGGCTTCCAGCATATGATGGAGTCCATGTAAAGTGTGCCTGCGTATAACACAGGCGCAGTGTAGAAGGTTCTAATTGTTTTTAGCAAATTAAATTCCTGCTGCATTAAATTACAGAAGTGCAGTGACTTGTTTTATATACTTTGTTGCAAAAGGCAAATTGTTTTGAAGTGTGACTCCAGCAACCCAGCATTCCCATAACTAGGGCACAAATATGCTGCCTTCTTTGACTATACTTCATATTCATGTTCTTCTTGTGTTCATAAATTATAGATACCCAATCTAATGTCAGAATCCATACGCATGGTTCTACTATGGTGGCATGATGACATGATATTGGGGGATGAAGATATGAGGACATGGTGATATGGTGATTTAACCCTGTATAGTATGTTGGCTATTGAGAATTGGATATCAATTATGTTAAATCCAAGCCTGGGAAACAAACAGGAGGGACAGATGGCCAGCAACAGAAAGGAGTTGTAATTTTATGACCCCAGTCTTCCTGCCCTGGGTCTGAGCTGTGAAACAGGGATGGTCTTCCTGAAGGGAGATGAAATGATAACACAGGAGGGGAAGAAGGGAAACATGAAGGGTCCTTTGATCTGGATCAAAGGGGAGTGATTGGAATTGGAAAGTGGGGCTGGAGAATACAAATGTGTGATGGTCTGAGAGGGAACCTTTTCAGTTCTGACAATGATCCCGGGACATTTAAGTTTCTACTACACTACAATGCTGCCTTGGTTATTGGGTACTAGGTCCTCCGATACTGACATCTAGCAGCACAATTTAGAAATTAATACAATGCCTTGTGACTGAACTATTCTTAGCAAAATAGCATTGTTAGATGTGCATTATAACTAAAATAGAATTTCTGTTACTGTCTTATCCAGTCAATGAATGCAGTATTTTTATTTTCAGGCTGTTTACATATTTTGAATAACAAATCCTATTGGTACCAAGTGAGGTAATTGAAAAGAAATGATAAATCAGAAAATTATGATGAGTCATAGGCATTCTAATTAAAAGGAAATGTTTGGAGAATGCTCCAAAGAGAAAACAAGCTTTATTCTTAGTATATTTTATGGCTGATTGTTTAATATATGGTTTAACATCTGCTCTTTAATTATAATGATTTTTTTTTCTTTTCCCCCTCCTATCTCTCTCTCTCTCTCCCTCTCTCTCTCTCTCTTTTTTTTTTGGGGGGGGGGGTCCCTTTCCCATACAACCTGAAGACTCTTGCAATTCACATTGATAAATCTGCCTGCCTGGAAACACAAGTGAGACAGTTGGTTCAAATGGCAAATCAGCAACAAAATAAATTTGACCTGAGACCACTACTGGAGACCATTGACAACATAAAGCAAAAAGTTGCTTTCTTGGAGTCATATGAACAACGTTTAGGTACTTTTGGGATCTTTTCTTCCTACTTATGTTATGGTGGAAATTGATAAAGCCATTGATAACCAAATGAAGCCAATAATCTCTGCCACTAATAATGAACAGTTCAGCCATAGTAAGAAATAGAGCTAAAGGAAAAACTTGTCCTTTTGAATCTGGCTTGTAGCCCCCACCTTAGAAGGGAGGAGGGAAGAACTAAAGCGTGAAATCCTCTTCACTGAGAAGCCAGTGAGCCTCATTCAAGGCCACAGCAAAGCTGATAAGGTTTCCTTTCTGTAAGGCATTCATTGATGTTACAAATTAGGCTAGCTGAGAGCCAACCCAGAGACAATACATATATATATGGATGAATGTTAAACTACGCATGCTCAATGAATATTTTGTGGGTTAATAAAAATTGTTTACGCCATTTTTAGAGGCATTCGATCATGGGAAGCCCGTGATTGAACCTCTGCATGCAGATAAGACTGTTTGGAATTAATAAATCTGATTGGAAATTTTCACAAATGCCTGATTTGCATAATTGGCTGTGAATGGGTTAATTGACCCTTTGTTTACCTTAACACTTACATGAATGATGGCAAGTTCCAGTAGGAACCTTCAAAAATCATAGGACAAAAAGCTATCAAACATAAGCATTTAAGTATATGACTCTAAGATCCAAAACACACTGCAAAAATAATCCAGTTTGAAACTGCTTTAACTGCCCTGGCTCAGTGCTAGGGAATCTGGGAATTGTAGTTTATTGTGTCACCAGAGCTCACTAACAAAGAAGGCTAAATATTTCACATAACTACAGTTCCCAGAATTTGCTAGCATTGAGCCAGGGCAGTTAAAACAGTCTTAATTATTAGAAAGATGATTTCTGGAGTGTGTTTTGGGCCTAAAATGCTATCAGTGTAGTGGGGAAAGTGTCCCCTGTGGACCACATGTGTCCTTGGGATCCCATTTTGTGGCCCCAAAACCCCTCCCATGAGACCTTCAAAGCCTCCAGTGCCCCTCAAGTTGGGATCTTTGAGGAAGCCAAATTCTGGGGCCAAAATACAAAACCTAAATTGCCACAAAAAACATTGTAGTACCAAATTCCCAAAACATAAAAATTAGCTATATTTCAGCTGAATCCCAAAACCAGAAGTTGCATGACATCACTTCGAGATATGCCAGTGTGGCTCACAGAGGATGGTGGAGTGGCCCCTGTCCCCTTAGTTGTTTATTCCTGGTTTAAGGGAAGACCTGAGTGTGTATGACCCATTCATTTACCAAAAAGCACCTGGGCTTCTACAGTCTTGCATATTTTTTGCTTGTAACTTAACCTGCATTCACCTTGGTCTTTCAGTCCGATTTTTTTTGAAGCTGGGGGAACACTGAAACTTAACAAGTCATGGGAGCAGTGATGACTTTTACTTTTGGTTAAACTTGATAGGAATGCACTCTGCAATTTCAGATATGTTTTTGCAAGAGACTTGTCAGAATGGATATTTTAAAAACAGAGTGAAACTTTTAAAAATTTACACATTACTTATTCCTAACTTTAGTGTACCCCAGTCTACAGAGAAAGCAGACAAGGAGGTCAAGCAGACAGGCAAGAAAAAGCGGCCCAAGAGTGAGGCAAGTCCTCGCAGATCGCACTGCATGCTCCCAAGGCAACCAGAGTGTGTATGTCACAGGGTCCTTTTTTTTTTACTTTCCCCCCACCATCGCTGCGCACCGTTGCAGTAACAAACCACCATTGACTGCCATCCCATTGGATGGCTGTCCTTTTGACCCTCCACATAGTTGCATGTGCAGCCCTCCATTAGGACAAAGCATTGGGGTTTAGATCTGTGCCCATGAAAATGCTAGCAAGGTACAATCATGCCCCTCCCTTCATCCCATGCCCCTTCTTCGACTGTCTGGTTCATGTATGTAGTAATGACATCCATTGGAGGTGTCACATTTCCACATCTTTCCATTGCTGCCCCCACCACTTAGGCCATAAATAATAATAATAATTAGTAGTAGTTTTATTTCTAACCCGCCCCTCTGTCCAGGCAATTGGGGCAGGGCACAGCAAAGTTTAAAACAGGTACGGTGGCTCTGTCCTTTTCAAATACGCACCTAAATCAGTGTGTTTATATGCAGGGGGTTAGGATAGATTGCTCCTTTAGAACCACTCTGGTAAGTTTATCTTCAGAGTCAAAGGTGTGCTCCTTCTAGGAAGGAGCAGAAAAATTCAGCTTCTTTTTAGTCCAGCTTTTCCTCCTTTAGGGCAGCTGCAGCACAGCTTCGGGGGCGTGCGTCATCAAAACGTCATACCTCCAAAGCGGCTTGAAATCGCTTCTTTTGGCCCAACTGTTTGAGGCCTAAGGCTCAAAGATGGAACTCTCCTTTATATATGGCCTCCAGGCAGAAAGGTCCACAGAAAATGGTCTGGGCACCTGTCTTTCTGGCCAATCCTCAATCAGATTGCACCCAGGTTATCTCAAGTCATATAAAGCAGGAACTGCTACCAGCTCTTCTCTCCCCCCCACATTCCTTCACTTCTTCCTCTTCTTTCTCATCCCATTCCAGAGCTTTCTAGCCTTCTACCTGAGGGCTGATAGCATTTCTTCAAGCCTTTGTAGACCGATGCCCTCCCCAGGGATCTGTGGACAACAGGTTAAGAGTTGCTGTTATAGAGGATTAAATGATTAAGATAAAGCCTGTTTTAGAACCTTCTCAGAGGTTTTGCAAAGTGTGAGTCTTCTCTAAAACAAGGCCCACGTTTCCCACAGACCTTCTTTTAATATTCAACTAAGTTGAAGGTGATGAACACCATAACCAACAGTGGGCCAGGATTCTAGGGTGAACCAAAATTTGGGGAGAGCTTGTGCAGGCTGTGTGTTGTCAAACACAGAGAATATCTAGGCAATGCAGATGTCACTTCCATAAGTGCACATGTATCTTTTCCCTACCTATCTTCACCCTCTGTAAACCAACAAATTCTTAACTTCATTTGTATTTTTTCTCCAGTGGTTCTAGAAGACTTGTCTAACCAACATGATATCCACTTGGGTCTCCACAGAGCACAACTTAACAAAAACGAAGAACGGTTTAAGCTTTTGGAAGGGACTAGTTACAATGGGAAACTGATCTGGAAAATTGTGGATTACAAGACGAAGAAAAAAGAGGCTGTGGAGGGCAATTGTCTTTCCATAGTCAGCCAACCTTTTTACACCAGCCGCTGTGGGTACAGGTTATCTGCCAGAGCTTATCTGAATGGCGATGGTTCAGGAAAGGGTACCCATGTTTCTTTGTACTTTGTTGTGATGAGAGGGGAATTTGATTCCCTCTTACCATGGCCTTTCAAGCAAAAGGTTACACTTATGCTCCTGGACCAAAGTGGGAAGAAAAATCACATTGTTGAAACATTTAAGGCTGACCCTAACAGCAGCAGCTTCAAAAGACCCGAAGGAGAAATGAACATTGCCTCTGGCTGTCCTCGGTTTGTTCCACACACACTACTTGAAAATGCAAAGCACACTTATATCAAAGATGATACGATCTTCTTGAAAGTAGTGGTAGATTTGACTGACCTTGAAGAGTTATGAGAGAACCTGAAAGCCCATTGCAGGTGATGACTGGTGACCTGTAGATTCTTTCTCACAAACAAGAAAAGCTGCTCTTCAGTTTGCTAATGTACTTTTTAATACACTTTGGGGTGAAACAGATGGGCAGGAAAAAGTGGCTTGAAGCTGCCTTTTCCAAAGCCACATTGAAACCCCAGCAACCGCACCCCTGGCTCCTAAGGCAGCTTGAGTGCTCATGACATGGCTTCAAGCCAGGAAGAAACAGGAAAAAGCTGCTTCTTTTTGAAAAGGCTTTTTTCTGCATAAGGCGCCTAGAGGGCACTTTCCTGCTGGCTTCAAGACATGTGTCTTCTGAATGCCACACCTTCAAGCCAGCCTGAAAGCACCTCTTTTTGCCTGTCTGTTTAGCCCCTTTGTCAGTTTTGACAATTATTTTTTGTAGTTTTTCAAAGCTGCTTTAAGGAATTTGATTAAATCTCAGTGAGGTGAACTTTACGCATTTAGCACAACTTGATATTATGATGTTTTTACCTGTTTGAAATTCTTAACTGGGTCACTTATCTTAGGAGCCATATTTTCAGGTGCAATTGCAGCTGGGTGTCTTAGAACAAAAAAAAAAAAAACAGATTCCACACTTTACCATAAGCATTGCTGTAGGGGTGCTAAGAACTGTTTTGTATATTTCATTAGGGTCATGAATGTGAAAGAATGCTCATGTTAATCTTAGTTATTAATCAGACTGACATACTTCTCATCTACAAACCACAATAGCAGCATGACCCTATGCACTGTCAGAACAAAGTATTCTAGCATTTAGTAGAGATTCAAGTAAAGTGTGCAGATGATTGGATCTTGACCAGGTTTCTTTTTTGAAAAATCAACTTATGAACACAATCTGAACATCCTTTGAAAGGTAAGGTGCAAGCAGGAAAAGTCCTTAGATTGTGATTGTGATTGTAGGCTACTTGGTTGATTTTATTTGGATAGTTTGCCAGCATGTTTATTTGTAAATACTGTATAGAATGCTGTTTGGTCTCACTGTTGCAAGCCATATATAGAAGACCTAAACTTTCTAAGCAGATATCTGACTTTGGTCTGTTCAAAAGTAGAGCGGAAGCATTTCACTAGTTAAATGAAATTGGAGATTGTAACTACTGCCTATCAGTGATGCTGTCGAAGGACTATGCTTTGCTCCTCTCATCACATTCCCCAGATGTTTTATGGTTTGTTTGTTTGTTTTTTGCTACACATACAAGAATTATTACGAGCCCTAATGGCTGCCTTTGATTTTTTGATTTTTTTGTTACATGACCTGAACTTAGTTTCTCTACAGAAATGAATTCTAGTACATAGTACAGAAAAGCACTTTATGAAAGTTGTTGATTATGTCTACATAAGTATAATAGTGTAGAATGTTATACTACAAAGGACAGTTTGATAAATCCATACATTCAAAAATGTAGTATGCTGCAATTAAAAAAAATTAAAATAAAATTCAGCTGAAAATTAGCAAGAATCGCAACCACTGTGAAAGGTTATGGCCATATTTCCTTAAGACTTTAACAATATTAAAAGTAAGGTTGAAAAATGTAAACATCAAGATTTAGTAATATGTTGCAGAATTATTATTTTCCTCACCTTGTCATTGATCAGTATAACCTTGCCTCAGTATGATGTTGGGGATTTATTCTGTTAATGTATGGAACATTTTAAGCATGAAGGGGTGATGCTTGAATAGATATAGCAATAGTTTTTGATGTTCGCTGTATAGTTTGTTTTCCTAGCAACTTTGTAAGCAAATTCACCTTTGCCAGCTTACAAGCACTGATCTATTTGTATTGTTTAAAAGCTAATTCTGAAGGCATGTTGCAATACAGGGAAAATTATTAATAGCTTTTTAATAGATATGAGATCCCATCCCAAAGATTCTGTTGAGTGCTTTGACAGCCTGGAAGAAGAGTGTGCCAAGCATTCGGTCTCCTTAGTTCTCTGATTCTTTTTTTCTCCATTCCTGTTTCTTCACTGCTTTAGGGCTAGGAAGTCCTGTTAATACCTGGGTCCCTTGGAACTCCCTCATTTTCAAAACCAGACTTTACAACAACAAACCACAATTGAAAGAATAGGATGGGCAAGAAGTAGGGGCTGTTTTTATTCTGTTCTTTTCTTTTTGGGGTGATGTCCAAGTTCTAAAATAGAGTGGACAACTGTGACAGGCTCGGGCACCAATTTTGTGCCTTTAGGGGCCACCCAGATTGCCAAAAATGCCCTCCCCACAAACAAAAATTGGAAACCAACTTCTAGTTTTGAAAAACAGGGTTTTTATATTAAATAGTGGGGAGTGGGCAAGAGAATGCAGTTTATTTAAGTGGTAAATTACTGCTTCTGGCGAGAAAAAAAAGGTGACCTGGAGGGATCAAGGCTCACAAAAACAGCATGGGAGCCCCAAAAGAGCCCCAGGGTCTATCCCTGAATAAAATACAAGGCTTTAGGATGGGATCTGGCACTTTTATATTACTGCCATGTGTTTAATGGTTTTTGTACAGAGAGCCATGTAATTTATTAAAAAAACAAGCTTTTGTGTTTGTAATGCTGAAAACTGATTTTTAGGTAAAAGTAGTTTTCTAATTCTTTTATTACTGGGGGGTTTGTAACTCCCCTTTTCTAAAGGATGAAATTTGCAATAGATTTTCCATTTATAGACTTTTAGTACCTGTGGTTTTTAAAGTTTACATTTGTTTGTACCAGTTTGACATGGCTATTAGACCTTTTGTATTTATTGTTGTGGTTTTACTTGTTAATAAGTATTAAAGAGCAATATTTCTTGAGTGACTTCCAAAACAAAAACCTTGCCTAATTATTCAACTCTATTAAAGAGCTGCCTATAAAGGTGCTGTGGTGAGCATGAGACTGTCACCAAGCGCATCACTTCTAAACTACTGGCCAGTGTTACAATAGCAATAACAATTACATTTATGTACCACTTAGCAGTGAACGAATACTCCCTAAGCGCTTTACAATCTGTAAACCAATTGCCCCCAACGAGCTGGTTACTGATTTTTGCAACCTACAGAAAGATGCAAGGCTGAGTGGACCTTGGAGCCCTTGGGTTCGAACTCACAACCTTGTGGCTTGTAGTACAGGCATGTAACTACTGTGCCACCAGGGATCCCTGTAAATAATTTTATAGTTCTATAGTGGCATGGAAAAAGTTACCTGGTACAGTACTTGATAGAGTTAGCTTAGCTTCTCCATTAATTCTAGGAGGTGAGCAGACAGAGAGGAAAAACTGGGCTGATCCTGGTTTTTCCCAAACCAGTTGGAAACCTTGCTGTCCATATGGCCTGCTCCCTAAGCAGGCCAAAATCCCTGAGCAGTCCGCACCATGCAGAGTCAAGCCACAATTTGGGTTTTTTCGTTTTTGCAATAGGATAGCATTTGCATTTCTGTACTGCTTATCAGTGAACTCAGCACTCTCTAAGCAGCTTACAGTCTGTAATCCAAATGCCCCCAAAAAGCTGAGTACTCATTTTACCAACCTACAAAAGGATGGAAGGCTGAGTCAACCTTGGAGCCCTGGGATCAAACTCACAACCTCGTGGCTTCAGGACTAGCATTTAACCACTGCACCACCAGGGCTCCCCATCATGCATGAACACCATCGCACAAACACACCATGTAAGACAGTGATGGCGAACCTTTCTCGGTTCGTGTGCTGGGGGTGGGGCTTCTGCCTTCCAGGACGGGGGCCCCCTGCCAGGAGGTGGGACTTCTGGGGCAGGACTCCCCCCCCCACTTCCCTGGCCTCCAGCTGTCTTTGATAGACAGCTGAGTGTCATTAACGGCTGGAGGCCCGTGCGGAGAAGCCGCCCTGTGGAGGCTTCTCTGCGCCCTCACAGGCCCTTCCAGACCCACAGCTGTGGAGCTATGGGTCTGGAAGGGACGGTGGAAGCAGGGAGAAGCCTGCACGGGGCTTATTGATGTAAGCCTCAATCTTATTGAAGAGGCAGGATAGAAATAATGGTGAAGGGTCTGGAAACCATGCCCTACGAGGAACGACTGAGGAAGCTGGGGATGTTTAGCCTGGAGAAGAGAAGGTTAAGAGGTGATAAGATCGCCCTGTTTAAATACTTGAAGGGATGTCACATTGAGGAGGGAGCAAGCTTGTTTTCTGCTGCTCCAGAGACTAGAACGCAGAACAATAGATGCAAGCTGCAGGAAAAGAGATTCCACCTCAACATTAGGAGGAACTTCCTGACAGTAAGGGCTGTTCGACAGTGGAACACACTCCCTCGGAGAGTGGTGAAGTCTCCTTCCTTGGAGGTTTTTAAGCAGAGGCTGGATGGCCATCTGTCGGGTATGCTTTGATTGGGAGTTCCTGCATGGCAGGGGGTTGGACTGGATGGCCCTTGTGGTTTCTTCCAACTCTATGATTCTATGATTCAATATATTATATATAATATAATATTAGATAAGATAATATATATTATCTATATAATATACAAATGGTATATATATAAAATACTATGTTATATATTATAATATATTACATTATATATTTTATATATATAACATGTAATATATATAAAATATTATATATATTATATATTATAATATATATAATACAATACAATTATATGTAATATTAATATATATTATAACATATATTACAACATATATTATAATATTATATATAATATAATATAGTATAATTTATATAATATTATTATAAATAATATTATTATAAATAATATTATTATAACATTATTATTATTAATTATATTCCCTCCCCTTCAGCTCCTCTTCCTCCCTCAGAAGGACTTCTCTTCCTTCTTCAAGGTTAATCCATACACAGTTAATATAATAAAGAACCTGGCAAAAGTGAGGGCAAAAAGGGGCGTGTCCTGGCTTCACCCACTTCCGGGATGTGCGCTCCTCCCTTGTCCCTCGGGGCGGCTTCTCTCTCAAAGTTCCACATTCAATAAAGAACCTGGCAAATGTGAGGGCAAAAGGGGGCGTGTCTCGGCTTCACCCACTTCCGGGATGTGTGCTGCCTTTTCTTTATCCCGGCGGGCGACGGCGCTCGGTGTTGTGGTTCCGGTTTCCCGCAGTGTGTGTGCTTTGCCTTGAGGCCTTCCATCTGAGGAACCGCAGGCCCGCCTGCCTCGAGTAGCGACAAACAGGTATCAGCGCGGGGTTGCTTGGCTGCATCCAGACTGGAGGGATAACCCGGTTTCATACCGCTTTAACTCTGTCTGGGTCAGTCGCTATGGAATTCTGGGAGTTGGAGTTTGTTGTGGGGCCTTAAGGCCCCACAACAAACTCCAACTCCCAGAATTCCATAGGGACTGACCCAAACAAAGAGTTAAAGCGGTATGAAACCGGGTTATCCCTCCAGTCTGGATGCAGCCTTAGCCTCTGGCGCCACAACACACTCCCTGAGGCTGAGAGAGTGTGACTTATTTTTTCCATTCACATTTATTGCTTAACAAAACAAACATATATATATATATATATATACACACACAAAAACTTTGCTAGGTCTTACTTTCGGGGGAGGCCTTATATTTAGCAATTCAGCCAAACCTCTACTAGGTCTTATTTTATGGGGATATCTTATTTTGGGGGGAAACAGGGTATTATATACTGTATATATATTTATATACAAAAACTTTGCTCGGTCTTACATTTGGGGGAGGTTTTATATTTAGCAATTCAGCCAAACCTCTACTGGGTCTTATATTCAGGGGAAGACCTATTTTCGGGGAAGTCACTATCTAACATTTAATATTGGTCTAATATTCATACAATCGGATCGGAGGTGGAGTGTTTTCGTAAGGTCTCTTGTAAAAGATCAGATGGATTATATTAATCATGAAGAGATTATATTAATTCAGAGAAAGATGCCAGCCACAGATGCGGGTGAAACGTCAGAAAGGAACTCTTCCAGAACACGGCCCCATAGCCCGAAAGCCCCACAAAAAACTATGAGTACCCAGATCATGAGGGCAAATTACCTTACACTTGCAAACCGGTTAGAGACTGCCTAGTTCAGTATGAAGCGGTATATAAACAAAGCTGTTTGTTTTACTTGTTTCAAGGTCCTTTTGGTTCAGGTAGGGACGCAGTCGGCGTTATCAACCGTAGTTGGGTACCAAGCACTCCTGGCTGCCACATCTACTTGAGACGACAACCGTAGAGATGGATCCAGGAGTACTCCCAAACTGCGAACGCATCCTCAGAGGATGGCGATGGCAAAACCCTTTCTGAAGAAAATGGCCAAGAAAACCCCATGATAGGATCGATAGAAGTCAGAAAAGACTTGAAGGCACACAATAACAACAGCAGCAGCAGCAGCAGCAACACCTGTTTTGTGTGTTTAATCTTTCAGAGAGCCATGCACTAGTGGGTTGCAGGGAGAATGGACCGCCCCAGGTTACTACACCTGAAGTTGGTGATCAAATTCAGAGACAAAGCTGTGTTAGTTTGGAAAACAGAGTGCCAAGGGATCGTGTAGCACCTTTGAGACTAACTGAAAGAGAGAAGCTGGGAGCAGGAGCTTTTGTAGACCTGAGCCTACTTCCTCAGATGCATGCGGTTCATAAGGTTGACACCACTGCTCCCTAAGAGACTTCCTTTTGGAAGGAATGGCCTGTGGCATTCACCTGCATCCCTTTAAAATGCTGGAGATGATGTGAATGGGGTAAAGCTCAGTGGAAGGAGAAAGGAGAGGCCTCAGGTTCCTAATTTTGGTAATAAAAATAATTTTTATTTAAAAAATGTAATTTTTTAAAGGATTCTTTTTCTGTTTCCTTTAAAAACACCCCATCTTACCAAATGCTCACTTTAACCACGTGAAACTATGTATGTACATGTAAATCAATCTTTCCTGAACCATATAAATAATAGGACTGGATAGTGGCGATATTTCATCTTTACTGCCTAAGATGTTTATAAATTCCTTTTATAGAAAATATATTGGCAATAGTGCATTTGTGTTTTTTTTTTGTGTGTAAAAATATGAATATATATGTATATATATTATAGATATGGATAACAGATCTGAAGAGAAAGGCGGGACATTGCATGCAACTTCACAAGAGAAGGCACAAGCTAAAGGTAAGAGGGACTCTTTTGTCTGTTTAGAGTGACATCAGGAAAAGGCCTCAAGCTAACAGAGGGTAAAATTTGTAGATTCTCCAGCATGATTTTATTATCAGTTTGGGCAGATGTTGACCTCAGAGTTGCACTGGAGGACCTGGAGATTCCTAGAGAATTGTTCTCTCAGGTAAAAAGAAAAGCGTTTTTTTATTTTTGGTTTTTCCATCTTCACAGGGTTCCTTCACCACTAAGCACAGAGAATGTGGATGGCCCACACCACTGTACAAATAATATTTGACTGGCTCTGATACAAGTAACATGCTGGTTTTCTTTCTTTCACTTTCTCTCTCTCTTTCTCTCTCTCTCTCTCTCTCTGTGTATGTTTGGCATACTAAACTAGCCTTTGGCGTTCAACACACGATCAGCTTGCAACACAGGTTCAATCTGCTACGTAGTTATTTTTGAGGACACTGTCAGCTGTGTTAGAAAGGTCCGCAAGATTAATTTACACTCTCTGATCAAGTATTATTTTGGTTTGTTTGTTTGTTGGATTTATACCCCACCAATTGTTATCCCAAGGTCTAGCTCCCTGCGCCCACCTCTTTTCCAATGTCAAGTTGATATCAAAAGCTTTATTTTAGGCATGTAACCAAGAAGACACCCCCAATGCAGGAAACTAGCCATGTCACACAAGGACGTCCATGGCCACATTGCACCTGTCTTAGCATGGGGGAAGGTCAAGAGCACATGACCAGGATAGATCAATCAAGATTGGAATCTGTTTAATCCCTTCATTGATAGGAGTGATGGCAGGTAATAGACCTTACGCTTTCACATGAACAGAAACCCAAATATACTTCCCTCTGTAGGATATACTCCATTGTCCAGAGAGATTTGCATTAATTGTCCAGTCATTTACAAGTTCCCTTCTCATTCTTCTCTCCTGGAAATTTCATTTTAATCTCAAAAACTGTCCCGAATCTTTTTTGCCCTATAAATATACCTGGCAAGGCACCTCAAATTTGGTCTCTTGAGATTCAGACACACTGTCAGTATCTCACTTGGCTCTTCATTATTGCTGGCAGCTGCTGAGCCATTTCACTTCACAGAATCCCCCCACTGGAACCTTTGCTTCTGGAACCGGTACTGTATTACTTTCTGCAATCCTTAAAGTCGCTGTCTGCTACCACCTTTTATATCATTAGTTCTTGTGAGTGTGTGTGTATGTGTGCTTTTGTGTGAGTGGTAATTCACTTTTATAAAGAAAACTATATTTGGACCTTGCATTCTGGAGTTCTGTTTCTCAGAACCAGTATATACAGGCTTGATCCCTGCTTTGAGTTGCCCAAGCCCTCTCAGGTGCTGTAATTGAGCTAATAATATTCCCCTATTAACTATTGATTTCAGTGCCCTCTTGGACCCCTGGCAAACTTTCTCCCAGGGTTGATGATGGGATGGGATTTATCATGTTTGTTTTGCCATTGTATTTTTAGATCTTTGTATCGTTAGAGTTTTTTTTTAAAAAAACCATCCAACAGTTAGAGCTTTGTTATGGATATAAATGCATATAATAAATAATAAGCTTCCTTTGTCTTCAGTATTTAACAAATTGCCACGTGGCTTTGTTGTCCTGCAGTGCTACAACCATCTTGATAAAAAATTATCTGTTTGTTTATTTGTCCCAGTCTCACAGACCTCAGGGTCACCAACAACAGTTTTAAATCTGGAGAGAGCCTTTATTTTAAAAGATCATGTTAAAACCATCATTTCCTAGTACACTGAAAAATCAAAATACTAATCAGTTTCCCACACTGAATTTTTTTTTCTTTAAGAGAGAGAGAAGAGAAAGCGAAAACGGAGTAGAAGCAGATCTTCTTCAGTTTCTTCCACTACATCATCTAGTTCTTCAACCTCTTCCTCTTCAAGGTCATCTTCAAGGTCCTCTGCTTCACACAGCAGAAGCAGTTCAAGTAGTAGAGGTAAAAATTATTTCACTACTGTGAAGAAATCTTTTTTACAGATGATGTTGTCACACCCTGACGGAAGTTCAGCCAGTATAAACCACTTTCAGGCACAAAGCAAGTGAAAATAGATACCTGGATTGTTAGACATGCACATATGTGTTATCTTAATGAACCTTAGCATTGTGATAACTTCCGTATATACTGTGGAGATGTTGGCAAGGAATGGCCTTTGGATATTTACATTTTCTAGGAGCTTTCTTTTCCTTCAACAGTTGCCCCAATAAAGCCCTCCTGTTTCCTTTTAAACGTCACTGGTTTTATGCAGAGAGCCAGCATGGTGTAGTGGTTTGAGTGTCGGACTGCAACACTGAGAGACCAGGGTTTGAATCCCTGCTCAGCCATGGAAGCCCACTGGGTGACTATGGGCAAGTTAATACTCTCAGCTTCAGAGGAAGACAAGGGCAAACCCCCTCTTAACAAATTCTGCAAAAGAAACCTTGTGATTAAGGTCACCATAAGTTGAAAATTACTTGAAGGCACACAACAATTATCATTTTATGCAGCAGTTTATAGATCCAGGGGCTGAACAGACTGCCTGATAGAGCAGCATCCTGCCACCCCTTTCAGCTCTGGATCAGGGCCACAGCAACAGCAGCCACAGCTCCAATCCGGCAGTTTGCTGCTCTAAAAGGAAGCATCAAAATGCCGCTCCTTTTTAGAATGGCAAAAAACTGCCCACATCTAAATACTGCACCAAATAAATGGTGTGACATCGCCCACCATCTGGTTGGGTGTGCGACGTAACACCAGCATCAGGGCAGAGTTGGTGAATATGGCATGCAGTTGCCACGCCACCACTTCACCCCAATACAGGCATTTCTTGCTGGTTGTTTAGGCAGTTAAAGAAAAAAAACTTTAAAGGAAGCATTAGAAATGTATGAATGCTATATCTTTCCCAATTTTCCATTTGATGCTCAAATAGCAATTTTAAAGTACTGTATGACTTACATAAAATGTAATTTTATGGCGCTATCATATTTTGCTCCCAATTTCCAAAATTTTGTTTAGATGTAATACAGTCAAGCCAAAGAAAATATAAACTCCAGAGAACTAATTCAGAGCAGTATAGAAGTACAGCAATGAAAAAGTCTGTTCATAGATTTGAGTAAAAGGCAACTAAATAACCCAGATAAATGACTGCATGAATTTGATGTGTGTATGTCACATAGCAAACTGTTGAAAGGAGTGTGAATTGCTTGATCTATTGAACGATAAAATGGGGATAATCATGGAAACATCATCAGGAAAAGTCATACCTCGCATCACAAAATTATCAATCAATTTTATTAATGCTTAAGCCATAGGCCATTCGCATGATGAATATTTAAAACCAGTAACAAAATTTCCATATTATAAAATGGTCTGTCAAGTCATTAACATCCGAATATTGTACAATGGACATAATAAAATTCCAGACAATTAAAACAAAAACAACATTAAAAATTATGTGAATGTCTACGGTGTAAAATAGAACTTGTATGTTCATTACTACACAGAAACTATCATTGTGATTACTGTCTGAATCAAACACTGGTTAGTGACTTGTGAATACACCAAGTCTTTAAGAGGAACTATGTTTGTTAGAGGGATGGTGTGTTAGTATCTCAGGAGCAGCAAGCCCAGATGATAACTTCTGAATCTTGATCTTTGTTAACTAATTCTTAATTTACATTCTATTGCTCAAGCACTAACATGCACTTTAAAAAATCTTAATGTTTAGATGCTTCCAAATCAAAATCAAAGAAGAAGAAAAAGGAAAAACACAACAAAAAGGTAAAAAATAAGTTCAATTAAGTGAAAATCAATGTGCATGTAATTTACATTGGCTATAAAGAAAAGCTGTTGCTTTGTTTGGCACATGATGTTTCTGAGAAGAAACCATCTGAGAAGAAAACTTCGTTTTGCAGTACTACTCTGAATTAATAAAGAATATATTTATACTCCAGGGAGATACTGTCTGTGGTGCTTGGGCCAACTTCCTATTGATAGTTTTCATTGGTGGGAGACACATGACAACCTCTCACAGGTTATGTTCCCTCCTCCTGGTGCTGCCTTTCTTTGAAGGTCTTACTGCTGGTGTGAACTACAGTGTCATGTGATGGCTGCTTGCCTTTCAGCTGACTTGATAAGTTTGTGAACTCCATATCCATGGAAAAACATGTCTCATTGTCAGTTCAGCTCAGCAGAAATGTGACTAAGTAGCTATCACACTGTTCCTCATATGATGGGTAAATAATGTGGGTGGCCCATAAGGCTGCTGAGAATGGGCTCTGGAGACAGGTCATCAGAAGAGATAGTAGGAGTTTTGCATCCTACTGACATTGTGATGTTACTTTTTATCCCTAGATGAGACTTCCATGTAAGGACTAAGGACAATGAAGCCCCAAACTGGTGCAGATTAGAGTTAATTGCAGGCTTGTGGCCTTCATAGTCAGCAGATGCTAATCCTCCCTTTAATCTGTCAGGGCTTGGAAAAATTAGGTTTTTGGACTGACCCCTCTAAATCTTCCAGCTGTGTGCTAGGCCTGTTTATAGGTAGCTCTTGAATTAATGTAGACATGTATAAAGTTTATCTGTGGTCACTATTGTGAACATTAAAAATCCCTATGGTATATGTGTCTTGTTTTTAGAAGAGGAAAAAAGATAAGTTAAAGAAAAAGAAAGAAAAGAAAAAGAAGAAAGACAAATCAGGTCCTGTCCAGCTTTCTAAGGTAGGTGCAATACAAATATTTTTCTCCTTAGTCTGATAGTGTGCATCTGCCCCAAAGACACCCAGTCATTTGCATGATAGAGTAGAGGTCTGAATTCAGATTTCATTATAACTTAATCAAAACACTACACTGTCAGATGTAATTGATTAGGGTGAACCTTAAGAGAAAAATTTTAGCAATTAGCAGGTTGAGTTGACCCATTGGTTCAATTGCTGATGCTGAAGACTTGAGGAGTTTTGTGAGGTCTGAGGCAGTGAATCAACAGCACCCATTCATTCTTCCTCAGTGTCACCGAACATGCCACTAGCCTTCCAGGGCTCATTGTGGACTCGACTTTTCTTCCAATGAAGGGGAATTATAATTCTACAGTACATTTGTAAATGTTGCAGTTTTAGAATTTAAAATAATTTGGAAAGGTTGGTTGTTATCAGTTTTCAGTATTAGAAGGCTGTTGTTTTTGGACCATTTAATATTTATTGCTACTTAAACAATATCTGTTAAATTTCTTGAGAGCCAGTGTAGCATAGTGGTTTTAGTGTTGGACTACAACTCTGAAGACCAAGGTTCAATTCCCCACTCACCATAAACTCACTGGGTCACCTTGGGTAAGTCACTTACTCTCAGCCTCAGGGAAAGGCAATGGAAAACCTCCTCTAAACAAATATTGTCAGGAAAACCCCATGCCTTAGGGTTGCCATAAGTCAGAAATGACTTGAAGACACACAACAACAGCAGTCTCTCCCATATTTGGCCCGCAACAATCATCTAGATCACCTCTAGGCCACATCTGTTTTGGTTCATCCAATGATCCCAGAATATTAACTGACCTTCTGTTTCCACTAACAATTGAAAAGTGGTTTTGGAAGTACACTTGCAATCAAACTGGAGCTGCTCATTCCCAGTGTCTCAGCTCTTTCTCATTTTATTTTCTAAAAACTGTTTGAAAGCAAGATGAAGAAGAGTGTTAGCATGTCATTCTTAATCGATAATGTTTATTAATTTTCCGTTGATTTTTCATGAGGCTGTAGCCACTTGTTACTTGTCTTTAGTAACTTCAGCTTGTTGTCGCTTCTAGTTTCCTGCTATTTTTTTTTAACTCAAGAGGTTTGTTAATTACGCATTTTGTACATGCTTGGTTTGCTCAGGCATTAAGTAGGCCACAGGTATTTCTGGAAAACATGATTAATAACTTATTATTACTATAAATATTTTAACCTGGTACATATTTGTTTGCTTTTGAATCATCATGTGTTATTTTAGTATCTGAAAGATAAAAGGAAGAATCAAAACTACAGTATGATCACAGGAAAGAAAATTAAGATGAAAATAAAGAAGAGTAAAAAGGATAAAGAGGTAACACTTCAAACATTTTTCTATTGCTTCTTAAAAATATTATAGCTGTATTTGCTGTATTACAGCTGTATTTAAGTATGTTCAGGTCTTAGGTTTTAAATTCTTTTGGAGTTCTAAAGTGTTCTGCAAAATTAAACATTGTGACAAAGATGTAGAATATAATCCCCAACCTAGTTTTTTTCTGTACCTTGATACAACTATGCATACTTGCCAGTGCAGATGAGTGTCCAGGATGCTATTTATCGAAGTCTTGCTAAACTGCTAGTATTTTTGTTTGCCAACAGATTCACATCTGTAACCATCAATTGTTACACATAACTACAGCTGGATCAGAATGCTAGATTTTATCACAGTGTATTCTGTGCAGTGCCTATCAGTTTGGAAGCATCCCACGGCCATCCCAGAATTAAAGTACAGTCACTCCTCCACATTTTCAGGTTTAACTTTCATGGATTTGATTATTCGTGGATTATCTGGCGCTGCCACTGCTTCTGCCCTATACCATTTTTAATAGGGACTTTAAAGTCTTGCCTCACATTTCCAGTCTCCCTTCAAGCCTTCTGAGACTGCAAACTCAAGGATAGGCTTATAAGTCCCTACTAAAAATGACATTGGGCAGCACTGAAGACAGCAGCAAGTGAAGGAACTCTGTCCTCTTAAAGGCATAAACAGGTTGCCGGCATGCTCCCTACCATGGATTCAAATTTATTGTGTTCTGTACATTTAAAACCACAGTGGGTTGAATCTGTGGGTAGTACTTTTGTGTCTAACCCCTGCAAATCTGGAGGGCCAGCTGTAATCATTTCTGCTGCTTAGATGACTCCCAGAGTATTCAGATATACAGAAGTTTGTAAATTAAAAGATAATTTTTGCAGTGTGCACACAAAAGGCTGGTGGCTTTGTCCATGGGGCAGTGAATCTGCTCCAGGTCTCATACTAAACATTAAAGGAGCTGTCCAAAGTGCTGAACTTATTTTGTGGCTGTGTATCCATCACCCCACTGTCAGTCTCCATGTGACTGTGCTGAGGGGAAGTCATGTCATAGTTCGGTGTGTGCAGAACTTTATGGTACATTTCCTGGTCAGAATCTCAGCCATTGTGTTGCAGATCATTGTTTTGATTTACTAAGTCAGGATGAGATGCAGTTCCCATTATTAAATAAATAAATAAATGCATACAAGAAATTTTCTTTGCCTAGAACAACAACCTGTGTAAATGTCTTCAGAGGTTTGAATGGCTAGGCAATAAAACAGCTAAGAGAGAAAAGTCTGTAAGACCTTTTTTGTGGATTTTCTAAGATTATTATTGCAATTATGAAACTATTTTGAGGATTTTTTTTTTGTCCGTTGCTTATGTAGCAATACAACTGGTGATTTTTTGAGTTGAAGTGAAATTGAATCCAAAAGGACTTTGGTTTTCAATCAGCATGATTCAGCTATGTGACTGCAGCCCTGTGCACATTGGCTTGTATGTCCTTTAGAAATCTGTAAACTAGAAATGGGAATCGTGTGGACTACAACTCTCAGCAGCCTTTGCCAGTACCACTAATGATGAGGATTACTGGGAGTTACAGTTATGCAACTTCTTGCTCCTACGGTAGGGCTTTTTTTTAATGAACATAGGTTGTGGATTTATAATAATACATGAAAGAGCTACTTAAGTCATGTATGAAGCAGTTATAATGATGGCTTTTTTGATTCCCAGCGTGATCGAAACCGTGCTGAACTTCTTGATTTCTTGAACTCTGCGTTGTAGTGAAAACGATACTAAGCAAGGACCAATAAATGTGTAACCTATTTGGTCATCCTACTCCTCTAAGCATGAAATGCAAGCTCAGAGCGAAGGGATGAAAGAACACTGAAATGTGTGAGGAGCTGAAACTCTTCTGCTGTGACAATAAGATGTCACCTTTACAACAGGCAAAGAAAAGAACTTGCCAACACAGATCCATGCAGACTGTTGCTGCTTCTGAGACTCTAACAGAGCTGAAGTCATGTTCTAAAGTGAATGACACAGTTGAATGTTGGCCTACTGTGAATATCTGAAACTGCATGCAGAATACAACTTGACCAGCAGTTGTCCATTGTTATTTTTCATGTTAAAGCTGAATATTTGCAAATACATGCTTTAAAAGGTAATATACCTGTATATAGATATATTTAGTTTTGAGAATATTTGTTAAGGACAAAATAACTCCGCCGTAGCAGTGCATATTCTAGAGGAATAATACAATAGTATTTTAAAAACTTGATTTCTTTAGTGTAATGGATTTTCCTTCAAAATGAGCAACACCCTAATGGCAGATTATTAACTAGGTGCTAGGTTGTTAATTAAAAGAAACTGGCACAATGTAGCCATTATGTGAATATTCTGAAAATAGATTGCCTTTTGGTGCTTTTTCAATTCTGTTTTGCATTGCTTATCAGTGCTTTTTTTAAAAAAAAACATTTTCCTTGGTCTATGTTCTAGCTTTTCCTGCAGATAGGTGTGTTATCTAGATACACACTATGAAAATCTTAGTGGGCCATCAATTTTAGTAAAATGTAGCAGTGTATGGGACAGACTTCATTACAGGACTGGTCATGTAATATGACCTCACAGTGTATAAACCTCTGTTTTAAAAGAAAATCCAAATAAAATCTGTTCTTCGGAGTTTGATCAACTTTGTATTTAATGAATGCATTCCAAAAGCAGAAAATTAGATTTCCAGGTTATATGATTGCTTACAACACTAGCTAAATACAGATGTCCATTCTTTCTCTTAATGTTTAGTAGGAAAAAAGCATAGTGTCATCATGCAGTTTTGTCCCACTCTACATTATTGGTTGACATTAGAGAAGGGGTGGTAGAGGTAGGGAACATGATACAATCATGTCACATCACCTTTTTAGTAAGTTTGCGTTATAGGAAGAAAAGCGGAATCTGAATGTTGTATTTAGTAAGGATGCCATGATTTGTATCATGACTAGAAAAATATAATTTATGTTTTTTGTGGGGCTTTTGGGCTATGTGGCCATGTTCTAGCAGAGTTCCTTTCTGACGTTTCACCAGCATCTGTGGCCAGCATCTTTAGAGAATGATAGCCTGGAAAAGGATTAGATATATATATCTTGTGTGAGCCTGGGAAAGGAGGAGTGATTTGCATATGTATTGTTCTATTTCTAATGGCAGTCCTCAGGGTGGGAGGATGTTCAAAAGAGGATTAATGTCGTGTTTATGGATTTCAATGGCTTCCTTGTGTATACTGACATGGTAGTTGTTGGCATGGTCCAGAATTTCAGTGCTTTCAAACAGCATTTTATGCCCAGGATGGTTTATGGCATGCTATGTTACTGCTGATTTTTCACACCTGGACAATTTCAACAGAAAAGAGGAAACCCTGAGAGTAAATAAGGCATGGCTACTAGTCCTGAAGAACAGCAAGGTTAAGACTCAACCAATGCAAATGAGAAACAGCCTGGGGTCAGGGGATTCCCAACAGACAATGAGCACTAGTTGGTAGGCATTAACCATTATATATCCAATCCTTTTCCAGGCTATCATTCTCTAAAGATGCTGGCGAAACCTCAGAAAGGAACTCTTCTAGAACATGGCCATATAGCCTGAAAGCCCCAGAAAAAACTATGGATGCCAGCCATGAAAGCCTTTGACTATAATTTATGTATTTGTTTCATTAAATTGTTGCAGTATTGTTTAATATGAACAATCCTGCCACTCATCCTGCAATTAAGTTTCCAGTAAGTTTTAAGCTGTGAGTCAATAATATATTTTATATCAGCTTTAGTACAGGTTGAGCACCTCAGTGTGAAAATCTGGAAACATCAATAACCTGAAACCTTTTGCCGCCAGCAGCTCGCTTTCGCCTTCAGGGCAGCGGCTGTTACTGCAGCGCTCCTGCTGGTTCCTCTCAGATTCACAGTCTCTTTCCAGCTTTATATCTCATATACAACACAAGCAGCAAACAAGACGAGAGGCTCAAGTGAGACAAACAGCAGGGGTGCTGCCACTGCTGCCACCATGAAGACACCATGGATGCATGTGGCTGGCAGCAAAAAGAAACAAGACTGGAGAGAAATTGAGGATCTGTGAAATGGGGAGGAAAGTATAGTGCTTGGCATGTGCCATTCAACAGATCCTCACCTCTACAGCCTCAAAATACAGTACAGGTACATGCCAGCATGGTGTAGAGGTTTGACAGTGGATTATGACTCTGGAGACCAGGGTTTGAATCCCAGCTCGGCCACATAAACCCACTGGGAGGCCTTGGACAAGTCAAATTCTCTCATCCTCAGCAGATGACAGTGGCAAACCCCTCTTAACAAATCTTGCCAAGAAAACCCCATGATAGGATCACCATAAGTTAGAAATGACTTGTGTATTCCAGAATCTAAAAACATCCCAGCTCGGAGATGTTTGTGGTCCCAAGAATTTTAGATAAGTGATACTCAAATCTATAAAGTTTTGTGATTTCAGCTTGGTGAAACCCATGAAGTAACAGCAGAGGGCACCCTCTCCATCTGTAAATGTGAGGATTCACACTAATCCTTAACAGAAAAGAAATGTAGTGACAAATGGGAATGTTCTGCTGTTTATATATCTAAGCAGTCCCTAATAGTAAAAAACTTTTACTGAAATTCTGAAGAGGCATTTCATACTCTTCTAATGCTTAAATTTGTTTTTACGCTTCCTTATTGAATGTGTCCCATGTGTAACAAACTTGCTATGTTTGAATGAACTCAAATACTACATCTATCAAAACATATTTTTGGTTAACCCTGCCTCTATTGCTTATATGGAACTCTTCTCTTCTTGGCATAAATTATACATTGTGTCCTAGTACTTAACATTGAATAATAGAGTAAAAGCCAGTGTTGTATGAATGGACTTCCACTTTTTCCAATTTTTTTCAAGTCATGCTCAGGGTATCTGCCCCTCCATTTCACCTAAGAAAGCGGGTTTGTTTGTTGGATGGATTAATTGGATACCATTCTGGGAAGAAATGGGAAAAGGGCGGAGGGTGCAGGAATCCACACTTCACTATGGTTTCATTATGTTTTGACGATTTATGTTTTTGGTATAGCTACATTTTGAATTTCTGTCAGTCTGGGATGTTTATACCCATGTCCATCATGTCCATGTGTAGGCTGATGTGCCACATTTTACGTTTGCCTTTTGAAGAGAGAATGTAAATCTCTAATGGCTCATAATTATTATTTTTTTATTATTATTATTATTATTATTATTATTATTATTATTTCTATCCCACCCCTCTGTGTTACACAACCGGGTTGGCTTACAACAATTAAAACATACATTCCCATATTCCAAAATCCCACCTCCCTTAAAATACAATTAAACAGTTTGCTGTTAAAACATAGCATAAAATACAACTTAAAATAATGGACAAACAACAGTAACTGCAGCCAAGTCAGGATATAACAAGTGGGGCTTATTTTTGGTGGCTGGGGATTTAGTCGGGAAAGGCCTGCTGGAAGAGATCTGTCTTTACCATAAAAAGCTGTTTAAGGTGGTAATGTGATAGATCTCTTCCAGCAGACCATTCCATAATCCTCTGGGTTATAGAATCATAGAGTTGGAAGAGACCACAAGGGCCATCCAGTCCAACCCCCTGCCATGCAGGAACTCCCAGTCAAAGCATCCCCGACAGATGGCCATCCAGCCTCTGCTTAAAGATCTCCAAGGACGGAGACTCCACCACCCTCCGAGGGAGTGTGTTCCACTGTTGAACATCCCTTACTGTCAGGAAGTTCCTCCTAATGTTGAGGTAGAACCTCTTTTCCTGCAACTAGCATCCATTGTTCCGCATTCTAGTCTCTGCAGCAGCAGAAAAGAAGCTTGCTCCCTCCTCAATATGACATCCCTTCAAATATTTAAACAGGGCTATCATATCACCTCTTAACCTTCTCTTCTCCAGGCTAAACATTCCCAGTTCCCTAAGGCGTTCCTCATAGGGCATGGTTTCCAGACCCTTCACCATCTTAGTTGCCCTCCTTTGGACACGCTCCAGTTTCTCCACATCCTTTTTGAATTGTGGTGCCCAGAACTGGACACAGTATTCCAGGTGGGGCCTGACCAAAGCAGAATAGAGTGGCGCTATTACTTCCCTTGATCTAGACGCTATACTTCTATTGATGCAGCCTAAAATAGCATTGGCCTTTTTAGCTGCCGCATCGCACTGCTGACTCATGTTCAACTTATAGTCTACTTGGACTCCTAGATCCCTTTCACACGTAGTTTCATTCAGCCAGGTGTTCCCCCATCCTATATTTGTACATTTCATTTTTGCGCCCTAAGTGCAGTACCTTACATTTCTCCGTGTTGAATTTCATTTTGTTAGCATTGGCCCAGCTTTCTAGTCTATTCAGGTCATTTTGAATTTCAATCCTGTCTTCTGGAGTATTGGCTACTCCTAGTTTAGTGTCATTTGAAAATTTGATAAGTATGCTCCCAATTCTGTCATCCAAGTCATTAATAAAGGTGCCCAGGACAGAACCCTGTGGCACCCTACTGGTCACTTCTTTCCAGGTTGAAAAGGAGCCATCGTTGAGCACCCTTTGGGTGCCGCCAGTCAACCAATTACAAATCCATGTAACAGTTGGATGGTAGCAGAAACCTAATTTTTATAGGTTGCAGCAGATTTCTCCCAGAAGACCTGAGTGTGGCATCTGCTGCAACCTATAAAAACTAGGGTGTCTGCCTGTGCTGCTTCTCCAGTCTCCAAACAG
This sequence comes from Urosaurus nigricauda, assembly GCA_034509955.1. Lineage (NCBI taxonomy): Eukaryota > Metazoa > Chordata > Lepidosauria > Squamata > Phrynosomatidae > Urosaurus > Urosaurus nigricauda. Next base: position 347,647,927 of record JAOEGL010000001.1, on the reverse strand, counting down.
CTGCCCTTGATGATCACCAAGCCATCCCTACTGCCCCAGAAAGACAGAGCAGTGGCATTACCTGTGTCCTTCCATAAAGAAGGCAGCAGCAATGGTTCCTTAAGAACATGAGAACATTACCTTGACACCACTTCATCACTGCTATGCCAGAGCTCTCAACAGAGCCAGCTATTTGCTGACATAGTTAGCTCAGTAGCACAGCTTTCTTCTGGTGTTGTTGTGGATGATGGGCATAGCAGTTAAAAGTGGAATAACTGTGCTATAACATTGTAGTGTGATATTAACTGAAGAGCACAAATAGTAGTATTTTCTTTCCCTTACACTTGTAAGTTGGAAAAATGTCTCCCTTGTACAGATGGAGCTGCATTCTGTGTTTGCTGAAACACACATGAAACCTAAGCCAAGATGTTTTGACCATGGCATTAAACATATCCTCCTCCCCTCAGACCTTACTTGGTCAGATGCGTTGTCTTGAATGCATGGAATGACTTGGCTTTTTTGTACTACAGTAGTGCCCCTTATTACCAGGGAGGTCCAGATTTTAAGAGAGATGTAAATGTTTCTTCTTTTCAAACTGTGGCTTTTTTGTGGCTGATTTTTTGTTGTTTTTACCATGATTGCCATCAAGCTCCAATTGTTATGAAAGTTCACTTAAAATCTTAAGTTCATATTTAACTTCGTTAGTGATGATAGTATGTAGCCATCATTATTGGTAGCCTTATCCCTCATGATTTTTTCCCCCGGTTTCCTTTTAACCCTCATCCAAGTACTTAAAAGTGCATTGTGTTCAGCCATATTCTCTAAGCCTGTGAGAATTCCAGTTTACTGTAGGTTAATACAAGGGTTAGCTCTAAAGGTTTGGCATTAGTTCTGAATGTCTTGCATCTCTAGAACCCACAGAGAATTCCAGTACCTGCTTCCCAAATGGTGCCAGTTTACCAATAACCAGAATATATCACTTCTGCTTCTTACCATCATGCCTGGCCAAAATAAAAGGCAAGGCATGGGTTTTGTCCAAGTGAATTACACTGACAATGGCAAGAAAATAGTAAGAGTTGAGATCCTGCATGAGGAGGACATATGTGGCATGTTGCCACATCTCCCCATTTTACTCTCCCCTCCAACCTCTCTCAACACAGCTCTGTCAATGTCATTGTCACTGGAGAGCAAAGAGATCAGCGGAGACACAACTAGCCCCTTTTTCTATAGCTGGACAGATGCAATGATGTCATTTGCAAGAGACCTCCCAAGGACCTTGGAAGTCACTGTGAATGCCAGTTGCAACCCATCCTGCTGCAGATCAATAGCTGGATATCTCCTCACTGAGATCCCCTTGCTCCCCAGTGACACAGAACTGACCCTGGAGGGAGGGACTGTGTTGCTTAAATGTGGGTGGGTGGGATTTTGCTTGTTATTCAGTTGGTAAAGTGTTCCCACCTTCACAACGACCATAACAATGGATTACAACAGGATATGTTGGTCTTTTTCTATTGTAACTCACTAACAGCATGTGCCAGCCAAGACTCAACCATTGACTAGAGCCATTTTCCCCAAAGATTTTCCCCCCTGGAGAAAGCAAACAAACCAATGCATGCCAAGTGGCTGACACTATGGGGGCTTTCTAGATTGGCAGGAAAGGGAGACATGAAGTTGCCTTTTCCTTAATGCTTAGCAGCTACACTGCAAGTCTCAGGTGTGTAATAAAAAGGCATGGGGCAGCTACACTGAGGAGGTGTGAAGACAACTTATCTGAAGTCTTTTCTGTTGCTCAGCAACTACATTGGAAGCTGTCAGGATGCTAGAAACATAGGCGGAGCAGCTGCACGGGTGGCAATGAACGGGGCTTTTGGCTGCACTGAACCTTTAATTTGTTGTTGTTGTTGTTGCTGGCTGCGAACTGCGCAGTTGCACCGCTACATCATACAGGCAATTGTATTGCCAGCTGCGAACTGCGCAGTTGTGCAGGTACATCACACATGAACTGTGCAGTTATGGAGATCTGTCAAATTACCATTGTGGTTTTGCTTCCCTTTTTTAAGTGCACAGTTGCATCGGTGCACCATAAATGAACCCCTTTATTTTATAATAATAGTTATTATTATTGTTGTTGTTATTTATACCCCACCCCTTTGAGATCAATTGAGAGGGCTTGTACATTAAAATACTATTACATCAATAAAACAAACTGCATCCCTCCCCCCTTAAAAAGATATTAAATCTGTTACAATTTAAGTTTATGAATAAACTTCTTTATTTTATGAATGAATTGACATTTTATGCACAGTTGCATAACAGTTACAGTATCACAAAGTCCCTACTGCGCATGTCTAGGGTTCGGATTAGAGCTGGAGCTAGGGTTTGGAATCTTTAAAAAACTGCACAGTTGCACTGCAGCATTTGGACGCAGCTGCGCTGTTACACCCTTTTTAAAAAGAAGATGGGAAAAGCAGGTCCCTTTTAAAGCTGCTTTTCCCCGACTAAAATGCAAAAGAAGTGTGTTCATGCCAAACTTTCAGTGTGGGTCATCTAAAGGCTACACTTTCATGCAGGCATGAACACACCCTTTTTTGCCAGTCTAGATCAGCCCAATGTGTTTGGATGACAGTGTTTTAAAATGTCTGTTTTGTAGGTTGAATTCTGTTTGGCTTCTGTACCAAGTTGTGACTTTGTGGGACTAAACTCATCACCTTTGGGAGGCCTTGTTATTTTGTTTCTTTACTGGGTTCATCCCCATCCTTTGCTGTCTGATGCTTCACCAGTTACTAATATGTTACTCAACCAGTCTTCCTCCTACCTTTAGATAATCTTTTCATTACTTCTTTCTTAAGAGCCTTTTGTGCAAATTGTCCAACACTTGTTGAAATTTAAAAACAAAATTGTAAGAAAGCTATGGATATCTCTCCATGAATGATGTTGGAACTTTCACAAATATTAATCAACAAGGCTTCCCTTGCAGAAGCCATGCTAATTCTTCAGCAATCTTTTCTTCTTATACTAAAACATCTATTTTCTGTTGTTGTTGTTGTTATCAACCCTATAAATGAGAGACCTCCAAAACCCCTAGCCATTTCAAACTGGCTTCAGGACAGGACATGGAGTTGAGACTGCCATGGTTGCTCTGACCAATGACCTCTGCCTGAGCATCGACAGGGGTACTCTTGCTCTTGGATCTCTCAGCGGGCTTTGATACTATAGATCACTCCATCCTTTTGGACCGGCTGAGGGAGTTGGGGATCGGAGACACCGCGATCCTGTGGTTCCGGTCCTTTCTCTCCGGCAGATCCCAAAGGGTGAGGCTTGGGGACAGTTGCTCTTCAAAGATCGAGCTTAATTGCGGCGTCCCTCAGGGTGCCATCCTGTCCCCGATGCTGTTTAATATTTATATGAAGCCGTTTGGTGAGATCATCCAGAGGCATGGAGCTCAGTGTCTTCAGTATGCTGATGACACTCAGATATACCTCTCCATGACAAGATCATCAGCCCAGACTTCAGATGGCATCTTTCCTCTTAATGACTGACTTGCAGCAGTAATGGATTGGATGATGGAAAACAGATTGAAGCTAAATCCAGACAAAACGGAGGTAATCACAGTCACAGGACCGAAGCCAGGTCTGGGAATACATCTTCCGGTCCTAGATGGAGTCACACTCTCCTCGACAGACCCTGTTCACAGTCTGGGGGTACTCCTAGACTCATCGCTTCACATGACTAGTCAGGTGAATGCAATGGTCAGGAGTGCTTGCTATCAGCTTTAGCTGATACGCCAGTTGCACCCTTTCCTGGATCAGAAGGACCTGGAGTCTGTGGTACATGTTTTGGTAACCTCACGATTGGATTTCTGCAATGCGCTCTACTTGGGGCTACCCTTGTGCCTAACCCGGAAACTTCAACTAGTCCAAAACATGGCAGCCAGGCTTATTACTGGTATGTCGAGGTGTGAGCACATAACACCAGTGCTTAAGTCACTCCACTGGCTACCGATTAGTTTCCAGGCACAGTACAAGGTGTTGGTTTTAACCTTTAAAGCCCTACGGGGCTTGAGTCCATCTTATCTTAGGGACCGCCTCTCCCCATACAATCCCCCTGCACGCTCCGGTCCTTTGGGAGAAATCTACTACAGCCTGTGAAAACGAGGTTGTTGTGGACCTCCCAGGGGACTTTCTCTGCTGCCGCTCCCAGGCTATGGAACGACCTGCCGGATGAGATGGGTCTTATTACATCCCTTGATAGCTTTTAAAAAGCCTTAAAGACGCATCTCTTCTGGCAGGCCTTCTCAGAAACACCTTAATTCCTGGCCCTGACATTGGTTCACGACATTGGGTCGCGTTCTTCTACCAGTTCCCAGCACTTTATCTACTAAGTTTACATCTACAGTGTCCATAGAATGACTAGCTACCTTTTATGTTTTATGTTCTATGTTGTAATTGTTCTTGGATTTTAATCTGATATTGGTTTAATTTTAAGGGGTGGGAGGTGAGGGTGTGGGTTATCGGAATTGTTTTATCTTGATGTTTTTTAATCATTGTAACCTGCTCCGATTGGTGACAGAGGAGCGGGCTATAAATAAACTTTATATTATTATTATTATTATTAGTCATCAACAGCCATGCAAACTGAAGGCCAGTTTTCTTGACTGAACCATCTACTTGACTGAATAACCCTCTTTTCTCTCTGTTTTCCACTTTACCCAGCATTATTGATTGCTCCAGTGAGTCACCTTTTCTCATGATTTGCTGTAAGACCCATTCATTTGTCTTTCCAGCAGTCCATGGTATCCACAGAACTCTTCTCCAGCACCACATTTCAAATGAGAATTTCTTCCTGTCAGCTTTCCTCACTCTCCATCTTTTACACCCATACATAGAAATCAAAAATACAATGGCATCGATGATTCTGACTTTGCTATTTAATTAGAAGTCTTTATATGTTCTGTAAATTTTTTTTCTAGAAAACTGGCTTTGCAATATTCATAACCCTTATCCGCCCCGCAACCCTTGCTGCCTGCTGCCAATGCTCTTTTTCCTATGGCTGGCATCGTCAGAGAATCTTCAGTTTTCTCTGAAGATGCCAGCCACAGCTGCTGGTGAAACATCAGGAATAAACTCTTCTAGAACATGGCCACTTAGCCCGAAAAAACCACAAGAAACGTTTGCACCATTAATAGCCTAGAAGATTAGAGAAACTGAAGATTCTCTGATGATGCCAGCCATAGATGCTGGTGAAACATCAGGAATAAATTCTTCTAGAACATGGCCACATAGCCTGAAAAACCTGCAAAGATGGATTTATATTTAAATTGGGAAAACCCTTGTCAACGTTGTTGCTCAAGATTTACAAATCTGCCAGAAATACTATTATAGCTCCTCATAAATGGAATGCAACACATAAATCAATCACAAGGGAAGCTAAAAATTAAAGAAATGTATTTGAGAATGTAATACAACAAATGTTAACTCACAGATACAAAAGTTGATCATATGACTAGAAAATGGCTTTTCATGCTTTTCTTATATTTTTCCCTAACACAAAAAGGAATACACACAGTACTAGATATAGCAAAGGGGGGTCCACAAGAAACTAATGTTTATCTTTTTTTAAAAAATGGCCTGTTAAATGTAGATCAATACAGACTGACAGAATTCCTCTGGGACAGCCTCTCCCTGCATCTTCCCAGAGGCTGAACTCTTGTGTAGGTGGAAAAGGTTTGAAAAGAAATGCCCAAGTAAGGGACTACATGCCATTAGCCTTTAAATCCCCATGTTTGGATATTTTGCTGCTTCTTTAATGTTGGAAAAGCATATAAACACCATAACTCTATAAATATTCAAAGATACAAAAATGAGATAGCAAATGCTTGACTGTCAAAATATTTTGGATTTTCCCCCTTGCTCCTGAGTTTAAGTGTTCCAGGTTCAAACTGGATATGATATCTTTAAGCCCTGAGTTTGGTATCAAATAATATTTTGCTGGTATTCTCAGGAAAAAAAGAGAGGTGAGATAGAAAATTCTTCAGTGCAGCAAATCCACACTGCTCTGCTTTGTTAATATATTTGAATGCTAACTCTAGCAAAATCTTTCCAAAGAAATCTTGAAGCCCAGAAAATAAATGATCCAAACTGTGCTCTCTTTTAATCTAATCCAACTGCTTGTTGCAAACAGAGTAGGACCATTGTATCAACAGGATGTATGTGTAAGTTTACCATTCAACAGTTGATTCAATGGGTCTGTTGTAGTTGGAACCAGCAATTAGATGTATAATGTACAACCTATATCTATATCTATAACCTGCTATAACCTAAAGACCCATTTTAAAAGTCACCCTATGGCTTCTCATAAAGAAAAGACATGGATTAAAATGAGCACATGCTCAGAATTCCAGAGCTAGGGTTGCATTTTGCCTTCCACCAATAGACAGACTGGATGGTTTTGGTATATATCCATGTCTGATAATCAGACATGTAACTTTTTTTCTGACAGGGAAGGAAAGCACAAACCAGTGAAAAGTCCTCATGGACAACCTTAAGTTTCAGATCACCAGAAAGAAATGTGACAGCAACTGCACCATGGAAACAGTGCATCAAAACCTCTTCTTTTCTTTTCACTAGCATAAGAGCTGGTAGCTCTTTCTAGTTTTAAAGAGCTCTTGGCAACAGATAAATTTATGTAAGCCCGCCCTACCACAGCCTTGTGTTGAAGAGGAGTATGCTAAATTATCTGCATGGATGTCTCTATTCCTCACAAGAATGGAGGCTTACCTCCATTGCTCTGAGAAGCAGCTCCTAAGGGTCATCTAATCACTAGTCTCCAAGAAGGTACAAACTCCTCAGACAGCAAAATATTAATTAGATTAGCTCCCACTAAACAATTGTCACTCCCCTCTCCCACACACACAAATTTGGGCTGGATTTTGTAGCCAGTAAAGTTCAACTTTCCCACCTCCCATTTTAGAGGCAAACTTGTGGCACTTTTGAAGCCCTCTGATCTACATGGGCCCATTTTATACATACATTGTCAGTCTGGTATGAAAGGTTTGCCATAATGATCAGCAGTATGTCTTTGTAGGAACTCTACCACTGCTCCAGTTCATGACACTGTTGTCACAGCTGGCTATCATTGGAAAAGAGCATATTCTACCATCTTGTGGTGATAGCGGTTTCCTTTTATATTTTGTTAAGCTGCATGAATTCTGTGTAGGAGCCAATGTGACAATGTCTCAGCTGGCAGTCAGAATTTAAGAGTATGACCATGGATCGCTAGTTATACTGCTAGAGAGCCAGCATGTTCTCATTGGACTATGACTGTGGAGACCAGGGTTTGAATTTCTATTCAGATGTGGAAACCCACTGGATAATGTTGGGCAAGTCAAACTCTCTCAGCTTCTGAAGAAGGAAAAGGCAAACACTCTCTGAACAAACCTTGCCAAGAAAACCCCATGACAGGGTCACCCTAAGTCAGAAACGATTTGAAGGCACACAACAACATATACACTGCTAAATAACTGGTTGGAGCTGATAAAGATTGTTGGTGTAAACAGGGGTAGGAAACTGATGGTTGGGGTCCATATCTCTCCATAGAATCCTCAAAGGGACATATACACCCCAAAATACATATTTCTGAAAAACTCTGAAATATTTATGTGCCCAAATCTAGGGCAGTGCTCAAGAAACCCTCAGGGGCAGTGGTGTCAATTTGATCAGGAGAGGCTTCTTTTCCAACATGAAGTGATCCAGAAGTCAACTTTTGGGTCACTTTGTTTGAAAAAAATGGCCTGGGGAGAAATGTGTCAAAACTGACTCTCATAACCATTTGGGAGCATTGCAGGAGACATAACATTTGGGAAGCCCATGTCTGCACTATTCCCACGGTCTACAGAGCATGTGCATCCATGTTAGTTATAGTGGGAGAGACATCTGGAAGATGGTTGGAATAAAAAAACAGAGCTGATGTTCACAATTATTTTCTGGGCTTCTCTTTCAGTCTACAGAAGACACACTAAGCTTTATGTAGTTTTAAACACAGTATACCACACAGCTGCCCACTTGTATTCCTAGAGGTCAGTCTTGTATGAAAGGTTTGTTATATGCACACACAGAGTGAAAAACATGAACAAGCACAGAGATGTATAGAAAATATGTCCAAAATGTGTTCTTGTGAATTCAAAACAGAACAGAGCCAAGAAAGGGTACGATATAGGAGACAAAAAAGGCCCATCAAAAAGGGTAAATAAATAAGTAAATAAATTAATGAATGAAATGGTCTGTTTCTAAAATGTGATTGTTATAAATAAAGTCAGTAGTCCTTGGTACTCCTGAATTCAGGCATGCTCCACACTCTCCTGGCAGGATCAGTGCCTCTCTCAACATCTTCTGAAATAGTCTTGATATCGCTGCTGAATGGTGAAATCCTGGCTCGAGATTTGAATGTTGTAAGGGAGAGGCTTGTTTTGTGTTTTGTGTTCCACTGCCTTGCAAGCTTCTTTGCTTCTTCTTCCTCTTTGCTCTTCTCAATAGCATCCTGCAGAACAGAACGGAAAAGGCGAGATACTTCCGAGGCTTCTGGTTCATATTCAGTAACAAGCTGACGAAATCTATTAGGCAAAAAGAAGGAAGGAAGGAAGGAAGGAAGGAAGGAAGGAAAGAAAGAGAGAGAGAGAGAGAGAGATTGTAATTTTGAATTCTACAAATAAAACACATATTACTGTATTACCAAGCTTGAGGTGTAGAGAAACAGGTGTGGGGTACCGTCAGGAAAGGACAATTTACTTTTCCTATCAGTTACCATTAAATGTGTAGAGTCTTACAGACAGGCAGGAATGCTATTGGGCAACTGTGAATTTGCAACCTACATTTACACATTTGTAATTGTTATGTATTCACAATACTTGTGCAGCTCCTAGTTTAGGAGCTATGCAGGGACTGTGAAAGTCCCCTAAACCACACTTACCAGTAAGCAGCTGCTGGGTCCATTCCCATCAATTGGAAAGCAGCTGCCTTATGTTTGCTCACATACCCTCATAAGCAATCTCTGGTGCTAGGGGGATTTGCGACAAGAGGCTTTTTTGACCTGTTGCACTGGAGATTGCTGGTCCTTTGGACTTCTCCAGATGGCCCCTACCTAAGACACAATTGCTTGGCAGTTTTTCATGAACATTAGAACCCCAATTCTGAAAGGTTAAAATGCTCTCTTTAGTTACTGGCAAGGAGGGCTTTAAGTTAAGATATGTTGTCATTTTAGATTCCACCTTTTTTCATTTGGCTACTATTGGAACAAATCCCCTCTGAGAAAGTAAAGGAGAGTTTTCTGCCCTTGTCCTGGGTGTAAACATCACACACTAGCTGACTGTATTGACTATAGGTGTGATAGGGCTCATACACAGATGAGAAAATGTGGCACCGTCCTTCTTTTGCAACAAAGCAACCTGAGGAATAAGGATTTACCTAGGTAGCAGCAACAATGTATCATATGGCCACCTCACACCACAGAGAGAGAGAGAGAGAGAGAGAGAGAGAGAGAGGGTGCGAAAAGTGTCATTATACCTGATAATGACAGGCCCACAATAGGAGGGATGTATTTTGGAGCACATGTCCTCCAGCTGCAGACGTTCTCCTGGACTGATGTCATAGCTATGCTTTGGGTAGCTAACCAGCCAGCCATAGTCAACACCTGTCTTTATCTTACGATATTCATTTTCTCGTTCTCGCTGCTGCTTCTCTGCTTCCTTGATCTGCCAGCCAAGCTCCATCATCAGGGTGTCTACCACCATTTCTGTGGGACTTCTCTGGGAAATGCGACTGGAGGGTTCATTCCACCCAAACCAGGAAGCCAGTGACATGCTTGATCTCTCTTGCTCCTCTTCCTTACTCTGCAAAGGGAAAAATCAAAAGTTACACATATTCTACCAATTAATCACTATATTTAAATCCCACTTTCTTCCCCAAGAGTGGGGTCTCAAGGTGACTGAAAGAGTAAAAAGAGGTACAAGTAAAATTACATAATATAGCCAAAATATATTAATAGTTAAGATTATAATAATATTAATCTGGCTATAGAATGAAAACTACTGGTATATAAAACAGTAATTTAAAAAGCACAGATTAAAAACACTGCAGGATGGAAACCAAAAACCCATTATATAAAACAATCAGTTTCCAAACACCTTAGTAGACCACAAGCTAAACATGAGTCAACAGTGTAATGAGGCAGCCAAAAAAGCCAATGCAATTATGAGCTGCAACAACAGGACTATAATGCCGACATGAAAGTACCACACTATTCTGCTTTTGTCAGACCTCAGCTGGACTACTGTGTTCAGTTCTGAGCACCACAGTGCAAGTATACTGACTATGTCCAGAGGAGAGCAACCAAAATGATCAGACATCTGGACACCAAGTCTTATGAAGAATGACTTAGAGAGCTGGATATGTTTCGCAAGGAAAGAGAAGACTGAGAGGTGACGTGATAGCCATCTTTAAATATCTGGTGAGATGTCATGTAGAAGATGGATCAAGCTTGTTTTCTGTAGCTCCAGAGGCTAGAACATGAACTAATGAATTCACATTATAGGAAAAGAGACTGCACCTAAGGACTAGGAAGAAGATTGGGGGGGGATCCTTTTTTTTAAAAACTGTAAGAGCTGTTTGACAGTGAAATAAATGGCCTTAGAAGCTGGTGGACTCTCCATCTTTAGTGGTCTTTAAACAGAGGTTGGATGGGCATCTTTCAGAGGTACTTTAATTGTGTGTTCCTACATGGCAGGAGTCTGGAGTAAATGATTTTTGTGGTCCCTTTCCACTCTTAGGATTCTATGATTTTAACAGGTGGGAAAAAAAGTCTTCACTTGATGGTGAAAAGACAACAGCAAGGGAGTCAGTCTAGCTTTCCTAGGAAGGGAGTTTCAGATTGCTCTTGGAAAGATAGGAAATGGGTAAGCAGGTACTTGGTCTTCTCTAGCTTAATCAATACACTACCAAAACAGGTTTTTCTGGCAGAAAGACATTTCTGTTTCCTTAATTACTACTTATTTCACCTTGCCCTTATATTTTTGAGAAAGCAAATACATATGCAACTATTCTGCCAGGCAGCAGAATTAAAGACTTTATAGGTCTCTCACAGCATCTGCTTGAAAAAGCAAGGCTACAGAGGGGGAAATGATGTTATGTGTACCCAATTATTTTCCAACTAATAACCTATGACAGGATGCAGCTATCCCATATTTAGCAGGCAGAGAAAGCCTAAGTGGTCAGCAGCCGCATAAAAGGCTAAGTGAAAATCCTCCCAGTTAATCCCAACACCTAATCATTCTAACAGCAGGGCACCATGTGGGTACAAATCTATTCTCTTCTCCATCCCCTTTGCATGTAGAATGTTTTGTTTGCCCATTCCAGCTAGACAGCCCAAAAGGATACCATGGTTGATACTGTCAAGAGCTCCACAGAGATCTAGGGAAAACAGTAGGGTAGCTTTTCCCCACCAATCTCCCAGGGTAAATTATCCACCAGGGTGATTGGAAAAGGTTTCATTCCAAAATGAAACTGGGAATGTATCTACAGTTATAGTGTTTCCAGGTAAGGCCTATCTCAGGGTCTATGATTTCACAGTCAAGCCCTATGGTCTAGGTGAAACCTCTTCCAATGTCAAGGAGGAAGACCATGGTGATGTCATTAAGCATCAATCACAGTTGCACAGACTATGTCATTCAAATAAACAGCAAATCTAACAGATGAGGATAATATATATATGCACCATTTTTAAGCCAGAGCTCTCACCTTGAGATTTTGCCCCCTGGCCCTAGGGGCCCAGCCCTGAAATGTGGGAACTCTACTTATAGTACTTTGATATCACTTTAACTGTCATGGCTCCATCCCACACAGCCCTTAGTATTTAGTTTGGTGAGGTATTCAGTATTCTTGGTTAGAGAGTTCAGCAATCTTCTTCACAACTGCAATTGTCAACATGCCAAGCCCTAAGAAGTCCCACTTCCAATCTGACTTCTGGTCCAAAACTTTGGTGATAGCCGTACAGCCTCAGTAGTCCTCTCGGCACTGGGTGGGCATTTGTCCACTACTGCAGCCCAACTGGTTATGGTTAGTGTCCACAATTTGAATTTCCCCACCATGCCTCTGAGGTCACTACATACAGCATTGTTCTGAAGGGACAGAATATCATGATCCAGTAGAGCATCGGTGAGGGAGTTAAGAGTACTATCCAGCAAGATTACTTTCTCCTGCTATGGCTGTACCCACACTGTCAAAGATAGTGGGGGACAGAATGGCCACTTGGGAGCTGAGGACCACACTTCGCATGCCTGACTTTACAGCCATGAAATGCAACAATCTAGGAAATCCCCATTCAGTGATGGCAATGTTAATATCCAGAGCATATGTAATAGACAAATTACATATGAGGAGTGAAAGATGCACTTGTTTCAAATTAAGATAAAAAAAAACCCTGATATTGTAGGGAAATACTCAGTCCTCCTATGACACTGCATGGATATCACAGTTGTCCTCAACATTAGTCTAGTCGATCCAAGCTTCACAACGGTAAAACACTGGTACTTTTTTTTATTAACAGAGACAATGACCACCTGCATTGACTTCCCTATTGCTTCTAGATTTTTTTCTGGCAACAGTAATCATTTAATTGTGTTGTAGATATGGGGTGCAAATAACTGGAAACCAAGGCCCAAGGAATACAAGCTTTATTCCAGCCAGAGATTCACAAGGGAATCATTTCCAGAGCCTGTGAGCCCTGATCTATGCCCAAACATCTATTTTTATAACATTAGAATAACAGCAGGCTGGGCTTCACATTCAGCCCGGACATACATTCCATATAAGGCATTTCCTATGACATATTACAGTACATTCGTTGTCATTTCTCTAGCTGACATTTCCAACTGCCTAAACACTTGTTTGCGAAAATCAAGAAGTGAAACTTCAGACTCTGTTACAAAAACCGTTAAGTTGCAGATTGTTGTTGAAGTCTGGCTTGTCTAAATGGGTCCTACCAAAACCAGACAGATTGGGGGGGGGGGGGGTGAATAACTACAAATGCTCAACAAAAGTCCATCTCCCTTCCTTCAGCAAATTTTTGGATAACACAGCACATCTCATGTCTACACACTGACCTTTTGACATTTGCTTTTTATATTATCCTAATCAAGCAACAGGCAAGAAAACACAAGCCTTTAGCTTTTCTATATATCTCTAGAAATATCCACCTCCTCAACTGTAAGCAATCTGATTATTATGCAAAATATTTTAGGTGTGAAGTATGGAACCCCTTAGCTTTACAGAAGACCGCCTCCTGGTGAAGATGAAAACTGCTAGAACAAGTTTGTTGATACAGACAACAGAAATTTGTTTGCATTTCTGGACTCTTCTTGATGATTCTAGGGGCTATGGTGAGGAATTGATGATTCTAGGGGCTGTGGTGATGAATTGTAGAGTTGGAAGATGATGGGCACCCGTGTTTCAGAATTTAGCACTACACCAGAGATCTATAGGTGCCTTTATTTGGAGCCTACTGCCTTTTGCAATGAAGCAAGCATTGACTCTGAATGGGATCTTGGCAACTTTGGTAGCCCAACTCTAGAACGCTTCTCCCATGAGGCTATTCTGGTGCTGACCCTGATCTCCTTCTAGTCATGCTATTTGACCCAGCTTCTTAGATGATTTTGCCTTTTTAAAACAAACTTTTTTTTTGCCTTAGATTAGAATCACAGAGGTGGAAGAGACCACAATGGCCATTCAGACCAACCTTGTGTCATGCAGGAACACAAAGTGAAAGCACTCTTGACAGATGGACAACCAGCCTATGTTTAAACCTCCAAAGACTACTGTCAAACAGCTCTTAAGCATATCTTTGGCTGCTCTGTTTGTTTCTTTTGTATTTCCTGTACTTTGATGTTGTTAGCTGCTCGGAGAGCCCTTGAAGAATAGGAAAACAAAAGAGCCTAAAACCAGAGCCTGGAAAAGAGATTACAACTCCTAGAATCTCTTGGCAAATCTCCTGGTAAACAATCTCCTGGTAGGAGATTCTGGGAGCTGTAGGCCAAAAAATAATGGCTAGCATTCTTGATTGCACTAACAGATCTGTAAGGGCCTCGTATTCAGTAAGATTATGTAGTTACAAGTGTGGCACTACTGTCACAATCATAAATGCCCATCCAGCCCACCTTCAGATCCAGCATATACATTGGGCAAAGGAAGTTCAGTTGGAGATTAGGCCACAAGAAGGATGAAGTTTCTTGCCCCCTCCCACCAAAAGTATACAAAAATCAGAATTCTTCATTGCAGCCTTGCTCGCTGGTGGGAGGGAACTGGAAATGTCATCCTTCTTGTGCCCCAGATGTCATCTGAACAGACCTCCTTCACCCAATTATTTACAGGCCAGGAGACATTACAAAATTAAGCATATATATCTAAGTAGCCAATGTAGAATATCAGCAAACTTTTCCAAGACAGAAGATGTAGATCAGGACCGAAGTCCACCTGCTTGCCATTCTTTAACTGTGCTGCTTCATAGCAAAACAGAGGCATGACCTCACTTGTAGATACCCTTAGGCCAAGAAGGGCAAGTGGCCTTGGCCTTGTGCACAGTTAGAGATAACAAACCAGAGGTGAATCGTGTCACTATAAAGCTGGTTTATTTGCTCAATTTCTTCCTCCAGATCTTTTCAGCTACAGGAAGCTCATCATAGGGAAGTTTTGTTAGCTGGCCCCATTTGTCATTTGCTTGATCACAGCATGCGGGAGAATCCAGAGAGTAGTGTAAGTGCTACTGGTGTTTTCAATTTAAAGTTCACTTCAGGGCTAATCATCAGATTACCCACTATGGCTTTTCCATTAGGAAGAGCTAAAAACAAATCCATAAAGCTCAAGTTTGGAAGAGGATTTTCAAAGCTTATTCTGAACCAATTTTTTATTTACTTAAAATGTTTCTGTGTCCTGTTTTTACTAAAACTTTGGGATGTACAATCATTAATCCATGCTGTCATTCAAATAACATAGAGCATAATCTAGCAAAAGGTTTGCTGCAAGTACCATTGGACCATCTTTGTTTAAACTATTTGTCATGGCTTACACATCATTGAGCTTTGTTTTGGAATCTGGATTGGTTTATGATTTCACTTTTGAGAAACTGTGAGCACAGAGATTAAAATTATAGAAAGATGGCTCAATGCTATGGGATTCTGGGACTTGTAGTTGTGTGAGATATGTAGCCTTCTCTCTCAGAGATCTTGGGTGCCACAGCAAACTACAAATTCCAGGATTTCACAGAATGGAGCCATGACAGTTGAAGAGGTGTCAAACTGCATTAATTCTGCAGTGTGGCAGCAGCCTTGGTCCAACACTGAAACCACTACACCATGCCTGCCGTATTATACCCTATTTGACTAAATTTAATTTTGGTGAACCTCCTCTGAACAAATCTTGCCAAGAAAACCCCATAAGTTTGCCTTAGAGTCACCATAAGTCGGAAATAACTCAAAGGCACACAACAACAAAATCTACATCCCATCTTCCTCCCAGCATGGAAGCCAAGACAAGTCACAATATATACTAAAACAAAATAAAGCTAAAACATAATAACTGTAATAAAGTTTAAAGCAATTAAATAAACTAGGCGGCTCAACATACTGCTCCTTTCCTCACTGGATCGAGGCTGCACAACTACATGCCACAGCCCCAATCTAGCCTTTCTGTGGTGCAAAAAGAAGTTTCAAAGAGCAGCTTCTTTTTGCGCTGCAGAGAAGGCACCCTAGCCATGGTGGTGGCTTTTTGCCACTTCTTCAGCACAGCACTTTGCTGAAGATGTGGCGTGGTGCCGAAGGTGAGGTGTGATGCCACCCACCGTCTGGCCAGGTGGGGACGGCGTGAGGGTGAAGTTGGGGAGGCCAGCATGTGGTTGCCATGCCCCCATTCTGGCCTCATGCTGGCTCTTTATGCTGGTCCGTAGCGGGCCTATCTTATTAAAAACAGCACTAATTTGAAAAAGCTTTAAAGCATTTAAAACATAATAATAATAAAATTATAGGTGCCTTCTGCAATAGTCAATAGCCAAGAGCTTGTCTTAAAAAAAAAGGTCTTGCCTACCGGTAGAGGAAGAGAAGAGACAGGGCCAGCCTAGTTTCATGAGGGAGAGTGTTCCACAGCTTGTGAGCAGTCGCTGAGAAGGCCCTTCCATTTTATCTGACCATTTTGACTTTCAGTGACTACATAAACCAAGCACTTTGACAGTTCCTCTGAACTCTTTCCCTGTTACAAGCCCCAGAGTGTACTACAAGCTGTGGGGAGGGGAGGATTAATTCAGTTCATATTTTAATCTGGATACAATACATACAGTAGATCAAAATCCAGCTATTCTTTGAAATTCACCCTTGAGCAAAGTTTGCAGTGGAATTTTTCACTCAAAAAGCTATATATCAGGACAAAATCCACACAAAAATGAATGCACTGGATTTAATAAGCAAATATGGCTGAAATATGTGTACATTGGGAACAGAGCATGGGAAAAATGCAAGTATTAGATGCAACCGCAAAACTGTAAACAAATTTTCATGTGAATTGTGTAAAAATCCAAATCTGAGACAACCCAAACTTAAGACAAAAATATTCTCAAAATGCAGATCAAACAAGCTCAGAAAATGAGAAACTGATAAAATGATTAAGCTTGTCTATCTCTAAATACAAGCCTTCTTCTGTTCTAGGCTGTCTGGAATCCTAAAAAAAATTACATTAAATTTTGAGCATCCATCCCATTGCTGTTCCCAATAATTTCTGTTCTTTCTTTTTTTGAAAACTGCATAACTTACATTAGTTGTGGTGCTTCTTCTATCACTGACTCATCAGCTAAATCTTTTATTACACAATTTCAAAAATAAAGATCATTCAAAACTTCTTTTTGTTATTAAGGATGTTGGATCTTCAAGAATTGTCATGTATAAGAGATTTTGTATCAACAATCAGAAGAGCAATCACTTTCAGACAGTAGTAGTGGGATGAATGTCAGGAAGAAAGTTCATGTTTTGAAGGCTGAGGAACAAGATGACATGATCCTCAGAACTCATCTTGAATGCTTTTTGAGCTCATCCATATCAAGCAGAGGGACAAAGATGCTGGCACGTTGCCTCCCCCTTTTCTTTGGATTCTGAAACAATTTCTAAATTCTCAACTGAACTTTTAAGTTAATGCAACACTAGATGTTTGGAGACCAAAGGAAATTTTCTAATTAACCTGTTTCTATTATTATGTAATTTGTATATCCTCGCTGCAGCTACAACCCTGGTCTGTTTACATGTTTTGCTTTTAGGTGTATACTTGAAAAGTGTAAGTTCAGCAAACAGTATGATTGAATAGCAAGATCAGATTGCTTAAATAAACATGTACTGTCCACTGGTACGTGGCAAAATTTTTTCCATTGCTATATTTCTCCTCATCACAAATTTTCTACCAATGTATTGTTCCATTAAGTCCACAAACTCTTACTCTTTCACCTGTATGGCATGGAAGTGACCTTGGATTCAATGGAGCACAAGCTCTGTTGTATTCTACTAAGCTGGTAAGGCCCCAGTAGTGGACTGCACCTCTGACATCCGACAACCATTTTCGCTTAATAGAGGGAAGGTGATTTTCAGAAGGTTGGTTACCAGGTGATGAACGGGTGAAAGCAACTATGAACACAATGACAGTGTTGAAAGATAACTATTAGTACTGGTGAAGGAAAGTCCTGCACTGATGGAATTATGACTCTTTAAGGTATTTTTTTGTTAATTAATAACATAATGAATAGCTACAAGGGCTAGAATCCAATTGATGGCTTATATTCTAATACTTCTTTACACAGGCTTTGCCTTGGATTCACAAGAGGAGTGACTATACTGACACTGCTGCTGGGGGGGGGGCAAAGTCTGCATCTCACTTCACAGGTGTACAAGGCCTGCCGAAGTTTCCCAGGTGCATTTCCATGCCACCCTGGACACTGTTTCCTTGCAATAGTGCACCCAGGTGCTGTCCAGGTGTGAAAGCCAGCTGAGGGTGGGGTTCAGCTTACCAAGGAAGGTTTTAAAAGACACAGTGATATAGCCTTCCACAGCTGAAAAAGAAGAAGCACATTTCATCCTTGATGGGATGGGAATTAAGGCTGCTGCTTCTTTTTCAGATGTACAAAGGCAGCTAGATAGCATCAGGATGCACACCTGTAGCCAGGAGGCAGAGCTCCACCAAGGAGCCTCTAGCTACCTTGTAAATCTGGAGAGGGAGACTGTGCCAAAACTTAGGTCAACAATGGAAAAGGCAGATCTCCAGTCCACAAAATTGATGGACCCAGGGAAAACTGAACCACACAAATGGCACTGCAGCAGACCTTTAGGATCTGCAGAGGTTCAGTTCTAGGACTCTGTGTGGATGTGTAAAAAAAAGTATGGATGATTACAGCCAATATTATTAAATGGCAGTGATGTGAATACACACACTTCAGCTTGACCGCATTAATGTCACCATTTAATAATATGGGTGTGATGATCCACATTAGGCTGAACTTGCGGATCTGGAGCCCACAAATCCACTGTACAATCGCACAGCAAGGTAAGGAAAAATTGTGATTGTAATTGAGAGTTTACATACTGCCAGAACTTGATCTTGGCCAGTATCTGTCAAACTGACCAGCTGAAATGAAATCTATGATCTAAATGGAGAAGACAATATGGTAGTATGGATGTATTCTTTTTACAAGTGACATTGAAAATAAAGGGTCAGGGCAATCCAAATAGTAGTCACAAAGGACTCGGATCATAGAGCCCCCTAAGTATCCAAAATCCTGCATCCCAGCAGAGTACAAGTGAGAGAGAAGCAGCTTTTTTTCCCCTCCCTACCTGGGGCTCCTTTTTTCTTTCATTTTACACCAATTTTCTCTCACTGAAATCAATCAAGAGAATTAATCTACATAATCTCCAAGTCTGGTATAGATTACTAACTAATTTAGGGACATGTCTGGGAGCCAGGACAGCTATGGCTCCTTTAAAATAGAGGTGGAGAAAGTGCATGCCATTGCCATCCCCAGAGGACCCAATTAAAAAACAACAACCCGAAACAGCACATGCTTCCCCCCCCCCTAAAGGATTCCTCTGAGTTGTGGGAGGCAATTTCTCATGTTTTTTTACACCCTGGGCCATTTTAGTTTAACAAGAGGCCTTTTTTTCCAACAGGAAATGACCTAAAATTGTAGAAAGACAGCACCAAACATGGCAAAATCCCCCCCCCCCATTAACTTGGGAGCATTTGAGAAAGAAAGAAAAATTGGGGATCTATGGCCCTCCAAAGCATCCCCCCAGGCCCTGACAGTTGCCTGCCCCAACTTTAGGTGCATAGCATTTGCTAACTGCTCTGTGAGCACTTCCCTTTCTTCCTCTCTAATATTAGCATTCCAGTATCAGAGAGGAAAGGATCACCCATGTTTCTATGCTGCTGGGAAGGGAGACATGAACATAGATCTCCCTCACTCTCAAGAGGAAGAGATCCAGTAGGTATTCTATGGCCTCCAACTCTACTCAAACTTGCCAAATCAAAACTCAATGGATTTTGGGCAGGAGAAAGATTCCGAGGAACTTTTTTGCACACACACACACCATCACTAATGAAATAACACAAAAAATAAAATGCCTAAGTATTTCTGTGAATTTCCCAGGGAAGAGTCAATAAGCAGCTTGAGTATTCTGACTAATATATAGTTTTGAAAGATAACACCAGGAGCACCTTCCAGTTGATGCAAACAGACATGTCCAACAATCCCATAAAGTGATGACGCTAACAAAAGTTTAGGAGGCAGTAATACTAATGAAGATAAACCCAGGCACACTACAGTTGACAAAGCCTCTGATAAAGAACCTTCTTTTTACAAAGTCTTTTTATTCTTGAAAAGGAGGACATCTGGTCACCCTGTTTCTAACCCTAATCCACATTTACTTCACTCACATTTTGCTGTAGGATTTCTGGTCTCTATGTGGCAACAGTGGTGGTCCCAAGCCAAGCCACTATCACTGTTTCTCTGGGGCCAGAATAAGGCACCTAGCATTGTTAACATGGCTGAACCCCTCATTCTGCCACTCGCAGTAGCAAGGGTGGCAGGTGGCTTGAGATTGTATGAGTGAAGGAAGTATCATTGCTCCAAGGCATGTAAGTGATGAATTCAGGGCGAGAATACTCCAGGGACACCTCAAAGCATTCTGGAAGGTGTAGATGAGTCCTGCTTCATGGCTTCTTCCAAAATACATCAAGGGATTTTTTTTCTTTCTTTCACTGACTTCCACTTTTCCAATAATTTCCATTTTGGTGATCAAACATACAGATCTATGCTTTTTATACATGCTGGGAGTAGCTGGCTCTCTCCTTTTCTCTCTGTTTGGCATTTCATAAATGATCAGTAAGGGCTTTAAAAGGCAGCTGCTATTTGCTTGGACAGTTTTAAGGAAGCACACATGGCTACAGTTAGATCAGCTAGAGTAGAATACTGTTCTTTCCCTGCTAATGTCTTCCCAAACTACAAACTCCAGGATTCCACAGGACAAAGCCATGACAGTTAAAGTGGAACCATAGAGCTATAACTGTATAGCGTTAAATGTGTGTATGGTAGTAAACCAAACTATTTTTAAAACTTTTTTATTTCAAAATCTGTAGTAAATTCTGAAAGTGAATAACAACCATCTGCTAGACTTGAAGTACTGTAAATTTAATGCCACCCTCAAAATCATTTACACATCTTGCTCAAAACCCCTTCCAATATTATGTGGCACCTACACTTTATGCTGTAGCCTTGATTTAATGGTGCAAAAATGAAAGGTGCTGGAGCATGGATTCCAGTAGCAGGCAATCACAATGCTATGACCCATTATACTGTCTACCTGGCATACCCACAAATGCATCCAATACACTGATACACTGAAAATATTCACTCATCCTGCAAATAATTCCCCTACAAATGCACCAGTTCCTACACTAGAAGGAATTCTGTTTCCACCACTAATGCAAACAAAGCTGTATCACTGCACTTTTCAAATGTTTTATTGCATATCTGACTACCCAAGCTGCTTTTCAATATTTGGGATAAGAAAATTATAGGCAGATGGAGCTGGTCTGACCCTTAGCTTCACTGAAGCAGATGCCTCAGACAGCTGTACACTGGCATGGCACTTCCTGCTACCGACCCCACTCTGCAAAGCGCTACTGCTTCCTGCTACTGACCCCACTCTGGCAGTGTGGGGATGACCATGTTTGCCACCTTTTGGGCAGGCACATTTGTCCAGGCAGATGAGAGTGCAGCAGCTGTGTCATAATGCCACATCCTCCTACTTTACAGGACATCCTTCTCAGGCAGTAGAATCGTAGAGCTGAAAGAGACCCCAAGGGCCATCCAGTCCACCCTGACAGATGGCTATCCAGCCTCTGAAAACCTCCAAAGAAGGAGACTTCACGACATTCCAGGGGAGTGTTTTCCACTGTTGTACAGCTCTTACTGTCAGAAAGCTCCTCCTAATGTTGAGGTGGAATCTCTTTTCATGTAGTTTGAAACCATTGCTCTGGGTCTTATTCTTTGGAGCAGCAGAAAACAAGCTTGCTCCATCCTCAATATGACATCCATTCAAATATTTAAACAGGGCTATTATCCCAGGCTAAACATACTCAGCTCCAAATCACGTAAGCATGTTTTCCATACCTTTAACCATTTTGCTTGTCTGGACATTCTCCAGCTTCTCAATATCCTTTTTGAACTGTGGTATACAGAATTGGACACAGTATTTCAGGTGACGCCTGACTAAAGCAGAATATAGTGGTACTATTACTTTCCTCAATCTAGACACTATACTTCTCTTGATACCAGGGAGGATGTGGCCACTGGTGTCATCACCTCTATCACCTGAGGGCAGAGAGGGCAGGAGAATGCTGTCACTTTATCCTCCTCCTTTGGGAGTGGGGAATGGCAAAGTTGCCACAAATAAGGAAGAGCAATTACAGAGAGTGTTTTTCTTGCCACTTAAGTTTTTTAGCTGCCACTGTGAGCAGGTATTGCATTAAGAAACCCTTCCCCTGCCACTTCTCCATTCAAAATTCCCTCCCTTCTTCCCTCCCCAAATATGTTTTCCCCCAAGCTCCCACTTTTGTTACTAGTGTATTTGACTAGAAAAGCAATTATTTTTCTCAATCACCACACCTATAATATGGTTAAAACATTACTGATATATCTCATATGGTTATTGTAAAATCAGGAATGGGGAGCTGCATAGGGAGCAGAGCTGAATCCCACTCACCCACCCCGACCTTCTCATGCATGGCCCACCCAAAGCAAGTCCAAATACCTTTATTCTCCTCTGTAGACTGCAGTCCCTCTCAAACTAGTGATAGGAAGTTATAGGATATCATTTTGAGAGAGACTGCAGAAGAAAATGGAGATATTTGAGGGTGGTAATGGGTTCTAATGTGCTAGTGAGAGTGGGTGAGGGTATTTTTGTGTTTTCACAGGTTTTGGAAGCTTCCTGTGTGGACTGAGGGCAAAAATTGCTCAAACATCAAAATGTTTTTTTTTAATTGAGGATGTGGGGATTTGGGGATACTGGTGAGGGGCTTCAGACAGCACAAAAGTGGGATCCAGGGACAACATGACATAAAGTACATGAGTTGAATCCTTGAAACATATTAATCAAACCCCTGAATAATCAAATCCACAAAAGTCAAAGCCACAAATGTGGAGGGTTGACGTTCTTTGTTTATTTTAATTCTTGTTATTATATTAGGAAATACTGTGTTGCTGTAAATCAGAATCTTGTTCAGGCCCGTAAGAATAAAAATAATTGCATACATAGCTGTGTCTTGTCAGAAGTTGCATATGTGTGTGGTCCACAGTTCAGTCAACAATTCCATGAACACACAGCCAGCCCTCTCATATGCATTTGACTGGTGTATGCAGAGTTATTTCACCACTGCAAAATGAGTGAAATGTAGAGCCCATACCACAAGCAGCAGGACAACTGTGGGATCCACAGTTTAGCCTTAGGCAAGTGACTTTCTCTCAGCCTAATCTATCTCACAGGATTGTTGTAAAGATAAATGGGGGAAAAGTGTCCAATGTGTGTATAAGCAATTATCAAATAAAGAAACTGACCACAGCTTCCCTGTGATACCTTAGCACCATCACAACTATAAACCCAAAGGTGACCCAAATAAACCCAAAGGTGCATGGCAGGGGGTTGGACTGGATGGCCCTTGTGGTCTCTTCCAACTCTATGATTCTATGATTCTATGATTCTATGACCCTATCACAGGATTTCTTCAGAGGAGGGACTGCCACTCCTATCCTGAGGCTGAAAAAGTGTGACTTCCCCAAGGTCAATAATGATGCATACACACCCAGTTGATTTGAAACTATGAATGTTAAATTGTTGTAGTTTAATCTGATGATTATAATGTGTAACAGTCATTTTAATCTGACGTTTATGTGTTTTAATTTATGTGTTTAATGGTTAATCATACTTTCCTCTACACTGTACCCCATCTTGAGTCTTGGGGAGAGGAGGAGAAGGAGGATGCAAAGTTCCTACCAAGCACTGAAAGTTTCCCTAACCAGTGCTACCACATCCAAGAAAGGACAGTATGGGGAAAAACTGAAGTAGAGGCCCTTTCCACTTGGCTGTGAATGATGCTGATGTCATGTGCTTTAGCTGGACAACCAGCTGCTTCTGAAAACCCTCAGAGGAAATGACAGTGTCCCTTTGCAGTTTTGGAACTGGATATAAAATAACTGTCTTTCTTGCCCTGTGAATTTCTCTTATGACCATAAAACCATTATGGGGAATCTTCCCCATGTCCAAGATGGGACCTTGCATCATGTGAATAATCTAGAGCATACTGTAGAGCAGAAGTGGGCAACATCGGTGGCTTAGTGAGCTAATTTTTACAGCACCTTTTTTCTTTCATTTAAAAAACAACAACAACAACAACAACTGGTAATGACCAGAGCCAGAGTGGTGTGGTGGTTTCAGCATTGACCTATGACTCTTTGGAGGCCAGGGTTTGAATCTCCACTCAGCCATGAAAAGCCACTGAATTACTTTGGGCAAATCACACTCTCTCAGTCTCAGAGGAAGGCAATAACAACCTTTCTCCCTACCTGATGAAACCTGCCAAGAAAATCCCATTATAAGTTTGTCTTAGGGTCTCCATATATTAGAAACAACTTGAAAGCCCAACAACAACAATGACCAGAAATTCATTTCCACTTATTTGCAGATCATTTCCCTGTAAATACTGTAATTCCTGCACTAGAAAGAATATGTTTCTACTACTGTGCAAATACAGTACAGTTATTTGTTTTTGTTATTTGCTGTCAAGTTGACTTCCACCTATGGTGACCCTATGAATTAGAGACTGCCAAGAGCACTGTCATGAACTGCCCTTCTCTAGTCTTGCAAACTGAAAGTTGTGGCTTTCTTGTCTCAATCAATCCACTTACAGTGCCATTTCCCTCTTTTCCTTCTATCTTCCATGTTGACTAGCACAATCTCATAATGAGACAATGAAGTCATATAATTGTTTTATTTAAAATCTTCATTAAGGACCTGAACCACATAATACTTCTAAGTTTTGCTTTCAAGAAGAACTGTATTTCCTGGAGTGTTTCTGGAGCATGTGTGTTTATGCACCTTCAGTTCACCTGCAAGTCCATGGATTTCAATAGAATTTTCTGTAGCAAGGAATACTCTGAGTGTATCTGCCATTGCCTTCCTCCAAAATACAGCAGGCCTTTAGTGGGTATCAAAATCTGTGGATGCTCAAGTCCCATTAAGTACAATGGCACAGTAACATGGTGTTTCTTATATAAAATGGCAAAATCCAGGTTTGTTTATTGGAATTTATATATACATATTTAATAGTTTCATGCTGTGGATGGGTGAATCCATGGATAAAAAAAAATCCATGGATAAGGAGGGCTGACTGTATAGCCCACAGCACCAGGTACTCCTTGGAGGTCCCCCATTCAAGTACTGTCCAGGCCTGGCCCTGATTAGCTTTTAGAATCAGACAAGATCTGGTGTATTTAGGCCTTCCTGAAGCACAATTTTCCTTATTTTGTCTCCTCCTTGCAAATTTCCAGTAGTGGTGTGGCAAACTAATGCAAGATTTCTGTGCTGCACGCCACTGCTATAAAATAAAATGTCCATCTCACCCTTAACACACCTGATCTCATCAAATTGCATAATCTAAGTAGGGTCTGGCTGGGATAGGAGACTACTAGATATTTGCAGGCAGAGCTAGAAAAGAGTGGAGAGACATTGCCAGTGAGGGGGTGATAGTATTAAACAGGCCAATGATCTGAGTCAGTTTAAGGCAGTCTCCTATGTTCCAGTGTCTTCTAACATAAGCACTTCATATGGTTGAAAAAGAAATGAAGACTCTAGTTCTTTCCAGCTGTTACTCAGTAAGACACACAACAAAAAAATAGCAGTCAAATGACAAACAAACAGCTTCATTTATATACCGCCTAAGGAGTGTCTAAGCGGTTTACAACTGTAAGCTACTTGTCCCCAACAATCTGGGTACTCATTTTAGCAACCTCAGAAGGATGCAAGCCTGAGTTGAGCTTGAGCCCTTTTGCTGGTCTTGAACTCGTAACCTTATGGTTTTGAGTGAGTGGCTGCAGGACAGGCATTTAACCACTGCACCACTAGGGCTCCTGTGATAGAATGATAGAATCAATTGCAACACACTGATAAAAAAAATGAGTTTGTATGTGTAAAATCCTAAATAAAACAGGTAAAAGGGGCCATTGATGTGTCCTGCTCATAAAGTTGATTGGAACAACAGACTGTGATTTCTTACTTGTGTAACTGATATTAAAGTCCTTTCTGGATGGCTTAAAATAATTTTAAAGTATTCTCAGAAGCATCTGAAATCACAACCCCTTCCATGACCTATTTATGCCAAAAGCACTTTGGTTTGTATCAATTTAATCCCCTTGCAGTCAATGAAATTAAATCAGCTTATCTCTCAGGTCCATGGGATATGATGGGCTCAGAAGGATTCAAGTTGGGAACTCAAGGTTCACTGCTTTGCAGCTTACAGCCTTCAGCACCAAGGCTTCTCTAAAACACCAGAGCTTGGAAAACTTTTTTTTTTAATCCTACAATTCCCATGCAGCATGGTTGCAATCTTTGAATAGAATATTATACTACAGCACTGCTACATGAAGTTACTTGGACTCCTTTAGCTGACGAACAAACTGCATATAAAGTGGGTCCTTGGTATGCACTGGGGTTTGGTTGCAGGACTCCTGTGGATACCAAAATCTGAGAATGCTCAAGTCCCATTATATACAGTGACGTAGTCAAATAGTGTCCTTTATATAAAATGGCAAGATCAAGGTTTGCCATATATATTGAGCTGTGGATTGTTGAATCCACGGATAAAGAATTTGTGACCCTGAAGGGTCAACTGTATTAATGCTGCATAAACTTGTATGTTTTGATTTTTTAACAGTGGTACAGTATGTGTGTACTATTTCTCATCTGCTGTTTTTACAAAACCCTCCTTGAAGTTCCATTTCACACCCCACAATTCCAGATACATGTCTATACTCGCATACATCTAGGAAAAGCAGATTACTGGAAGAGGTCTGCAGAGATTTCCAATGCCCTCACACCACAACATAGGTTGTACACATGCTCCTTCCTGTGAGCATATCAACACAGTCAACTATAACTGCCCTGATCACTTGTGGTGTAGCAAGTGCTTGTCTGGCCAAATTTCATTGATTCCACTCTTTGTGTCCCTTTATACTACACAATTACACTACTATGATATCACTTTAACTATCATGGCAATATCCTACATCCTGGAGTTCATACTGTAGTAAGCTGAGGCACTAGAGTTCTCTCCTTGAGAATTTTAGATTTCCCTCTCAAAACTGCGAATGAGAGCAAATATGGTATGATGGTTTGAGCACTGGTCTATGACTCTGGAGACTAGGGTTCGAATCCCTACTCAGCCCTGGAAACACATTAGGTGACCTTGGGCTAGTCACATTCTCTCAGCCTCAGAGGAAGGCAAAGGAAAACCTCCTCTGAACAAAGCCAAAAACAAAATAAACAAAACAAACAAACAAACAAAAAACCCATGATAGGTTTACTTCGGGGTTGCCATACACTGGAAGCAACTTGAAGGCACACAACAATGACAAATATCAAATCCCAGGATTCTGTAAGATGTTGCCATGGCAGTTAACGTGAAATTAAAGTGCTATAACTGTAATGTGAAATGCTACCTTGTAAGGAGAAAAGTTTACATAAACAGAAGGGAAACGGGACCACCATAGATTCTACACTATACAAATTACTGGCAGGAACAGCATATAGAAACCATGACACCATTTTACAGGAATTGCTCTCTGGCTGCCAATATGTTCTGTTCTGAATTCAAGGTGCTTGGAATGGCAGTTCAAACCTAAATGGTTTGAAAGCTTGAGAGCAGTGCCTCTCCCTGGAGGGAGGACTGTCCAAGGAGGACTGTGATCTCTAGGAGAGGTTTTCCTCTATGTCCTACCAGTGGGGAAAATACACAGTGTGAAGGCAAGAGAGAGGGCCTTCCCTGTTGTGGCACCCCAACTGTGGAGTGTCCTCCTCATTTGGCCAAAACACACTACGTAAATAAACCGGTTTGAGACTGCCTTGGCCCAGTGCTAGGGAATTCTGAGGACTGTAATTTATTGTGGCACCAGAGCTCTCTGACAGAGGCAGCTAAATTTCTCACAAAACTGCCATTCCCAGAATTCTCTAGCATTGAGCCAGGGCAGTTAAAGTGGTCTCAAACTGGCTTATTTCTGCAGTGTGTTTTGGCCCTTAGAGGAACTGCTGGTACCAGTGCTGTGCTTATTTTGACACCAAATTAAAATGTGGCTTTTTATTAAAACCCTTGAGGTGTGATTTTATTCAATTTGTATATGTACATGGCTTTAACTATTTCAAATTGTTATATAGCTTAACATACTTTAAGACCTTATTTTTTATTATATTAATTATTGTGAATTGTCTAAATTGATCTTATTGTGCATGATGCTGAGATATATGCTTCAATACTTGGCAGAATATAAATATTTTAATACAATAAATAATAACAGCTGCTCTTCAAGGTACACTCCCACTTATCTTCAATTATTGTCACCTTAGCAAGTATACTCCATGACCTCTTATTACTTGCTTTTTTATATAGTGGACACCTAAAGATCACAGGACAAGCAAAACTGTTCTGTTAAATATCTTCCTTTAAAAATATTAAGTCATTGTTTCTTTTTCATTTCATTTGTTTTTATATTAAATGTGACACCCATTAGATTTGACAGATTCTCAATGCAGATCATATTATGAGGATATACAATGAAGAGAACTGCAGAACTGTTGTTCTTGACAACACAATGAATCATTTCTAGTTTGTAACATCCTCGTGAAGGCATTAGCTGAACTAGGAGATTATTCCTATAAATAGCTTTACAATAATGCTGTCAGAACTGAGTACCTTTTCTACAGGGAAGCAGCCATGATGAAATTCCCCATTTTAGAGCTGCAATTACTGAATTCAAAAATCAAGCATATTAATAGATCAATTGCTTTCTTCTAAAAAGAATAATATGAACACTGCATTCATACACCAAAGGCCAAATTCAAGACATGTAAGGGGAAAAAATAGTGACAGAAGGTCCAGTGCGTTGGATCATACTGAACTTTGGCTTGAACTTCTGCCATAATCTTCATTTAATCAACTTTAGATCTTTCTCTGGCTCAATGTCCCTTCTTTCAAATATGAATAATAGAGACTGGTCTGGCAGGAATGAGGAGGATGAGACATGAGGTGTAAAATAGAAATGTGTGCACACAGCTGCACATGAATATCTCCTTCAAACAAATGGATTATGCTTTGAACTTCAGCAGTGCTATAATGACTGAAAGTGTGTGGGGGGGAGGAGTAGATGCAATCCATTCTCCTTGAAAATAGGGTTGCTAATAAAAACTGATAGCACTACCATACATTTTGGTGCAGGGTCAATAGTTTTTCCACTCTCCTGCACTCTTTGGAATACACAAGACTCGACCTGGAAGGCAGTCCAAGCATACAAGTCTATTTCTATTAGTTGACTATGAGATAAGGAAGAGACACATTTGCACACTAGAGGGACAGCCTCATGGATGGCACCCAGTTGTTTCTATCTGTACCAAATCTGAAGAAACTTTGTTCCTTAAGACATCTTGCGCTACAGCTCCTACAGTCCCTAACATTGGTTGTGCTGGGAATTCTAGACCAAATTACTTATGGAACAAAAAGATCCCTCACCCCTGATATACAATACCACTTCAACTACATCCATACTGCAGATATAATCCACGTTGACACCACTTTTAACTGCCATGGCTGAATGCTATGAAATTCCAGTAACTGCAGTTTGTTGTGGTACCAGAGCGCTCATTGTCTCACAAAACTACAAACCTCAGAATTCCATAGCATTCAGTGAAAAGTGGTGCCAACCTGGATTGTTTCTGCAGTGTAGATGCAGCCTTCAACTACCGTGTACTTGAAGGTAAGCCCAACTGAATTCAACAAGGCTTACTTCTGGGTAGACATGAATAGGACTTCTCTGTCACTTGTTCATGAAATAGACCACTATTAACATGCCTAGATTATTGCCATAGCAGAAAGGAAAGTGCCAGGTTTTGACACAAACACACAGTTTAAACAGCTTTCTTGACTCTGAACACCCACGCACCCACCCACCCCACACACAGATGTACCAGACTGCAACTCCCGTAATTCTAGACACTGGACGTGATAGTAATTGTAATCCAGCATATCTGGAGAGCAGAGGACAGGAAACGCTGGTCTCGACATATTAGGAAAAAGTTGTAAGAAAAATCAGAGAGGGAGAAAGAGGTTACCTCTAAGTTTATACCAGTAGATGAATTTCCTCTCCTTCCCACCCTTCTCTCCAACAGAGAAAGTGTCAATCGCTGAACAAACAGGAAAGGAGAGCCAGGACATTGTGGAATTTTTTTTCTACTTTTCACACATTAAACCAGCCCTTGATAAGTCTAGTATTGCAATTATCTCCTTGACGTTGTGTGCCTTCAACTTGCTTCTGACTCATGGTGACCCTAAGGTGGACCTATCCTGGGCTTTTCTTGGCAGGTTGCTTCAGAGGGGCTTTGCCATTGCCATCCTCTGAGGCGGAGAGAGTATGCCTTTCCCAAAGTCACCCAGTGGGCTTCCATGGCTTAGCTGGGATTTGTATCCTAGTCTCCAGAGTCATATTTCAGTGTTTATATCACTACAGTATGCTGGCTTACAGTAAAATTCTGACATACAAATAAATATACAAGTTGAATCTCCCTTATCTGGAATTATGAAATCCAATTCCAAAAGTCTGAATTATCCACATGGTGGCTTTCCTGGTGGTCCAATGTACATAAACTTTGTTTCAGGTACAACATTATTATTAAGTATTATTTTTCAGAAAGTGTGTATAAAATTACTGTTGTTGTGTGCCTTTTAGTTATTTCCAACTTATGGCAACCCCGAGGAGACCCTATCATGGGGTTTTCTTGGCAAGATTGGTTCAGGGGAGGTTCGCCAATGCCTTCCCCTGAAACTGAGAGAGTGTGACTTGCCCACAGGCATCAGTAGATTTCATGGCCAAGCTGGGAATCGAACCCTGATCTCCAGAGTCTTAGTCCAACCTTCAAACCAGTCGATGCATACCAGATGTATACAAAGGAAAACAAAACAAAACAAAACAAAATTCATGGATGCTACTGTGCTGTATGATATTACACGATGGTGATTTTTCCCCCCTTGGCGGCAAAAAGGATTAGGATAAGAGGGTTAAATAAATATCCATAAACTGCCTTGGAAACTCAAAATATTAATCTGATTTTTATGATGGGAATGTATACATTTGCCAATAATGGGAAAGGTTTTTTATTTTATATCAGCAATAATTTTAATTACATGTTAAATGTTGGGATGTCTTTTGCACTTTTGTACTCTTGGGTCTTTTGCTTTGTTTGGTGTATTTTGCAAAGCTCTTTGTCATAGCACAAAAAACAATGATTTGATATGATGGTGACACTATATGACTTTGGATGCTACTCTATTGTGCTATATGAGGATGATACTGTATGAGGATGACACATCATATAGTACAGTAGCATCCAAAATCATATGGTATCACCATTGCAGGCTGTATCCACATGGCAGAAATAATCCAGTTTATACAACTTTAATTGCCCTGTCTCAATGCTGTGGAATTCTGGGAATTGTAGTTTGCTGTGACACAAGAGCTCAAAAGGCTAAATGTCTCACAAACTACAATTCCCAGAATTACACAGCACTGAGCCAGGGCAGTTAACCTGGTGTCAAAAATGGATTATTTCTGCAGTGTAGATGCAGCCATATAGTAGCATGTAGTACAGTAGCATCCAAAATCATGTACTTAGTAGCTTCCAAAATCATATAGTATCATCAGCATATAGTATCATACAATACAGTAGCATTGAAAATCATTTATGAGGATGGTATTATATGGCCAACATGAGAGAGAGATTTTGATCCAAAACACACTGCAGAAATAATCCAGCTTGAGACTGCTTTAACTGCCCTGACTCAGTGCTGGACAGTTCTGGAACTGTAGTCTGTTGTGGCACCAGAGCTCTCTGATGGTGAAGGCTCAATGTCTCACAAAACTACAGTTGCCAGAATTGCCTAGCATTGAGGCAAGGCAGTTCAAGCGGTCTCAAACTGGATTATTTCTGCAGTGTGTTTTGGACCTTGAAGGACCAAATTCTTCCCAGTCCCATCATGAACCAACACCATCTTCCTCCAAAAAGGACACATTCCTGGCCAGGGACTCTAGGGGCAGGGTGACCAGATGTCCTCACTGTAAAAGAGGACAAGGCCCTGCAAAATATAGGACTTTCAAGGGAAAAAATGGAGGAACCCCCCCCCCCCCCATTCAATACTCAATAGAGGAGGACACTGTGGGATTCCTTCTGGGCAGAAGGTTGAAATGGAGGACAGGTCCTGGAAAAGGAGGACGCCTGGTCCCCAGGAGAGGCTCTTCCCGCCCAGACTGGCCCCCTGGACTCACCTGGTGCCTCTCTCTTGGGTGCTGAGGGAGAATCCTGCGCCCAACAAGTCCAAGTCCCTGAAGGTGCCTGAGTGAGGCCAGCCCTGGACTGGTCCTGCTCTTTCTGCTTTAAATCTCCACTGACAGAAGAACTCAGAGAGAGACTGTTAAGGCGTGCCTTGGCAATGGCTTTCCCTCCAGAAAACCCTCCCTCTTGGAGCCTCATTGGCAAATGCTGCTGAAGTGACTCCCCCCTCCCTCCACTAAGCCTCTTTTGTCTCTCTCTCTCTGAGAGAGACCAGCTGTCCTCCTTTTCCAGGACTTGTCCTCCATTTCAGCCTCCTGTCCAGGAGGAATTCCATAAAGGCCTCCCTTCTGAGCCTCCCTCCCAGATGCATCCCTTTATATTTCTGTGGAGTGTGTTGAGCTCTTAAGGTTTAGGGCATGGTCCTACATTTTTATTTATTATTGTATTTCTCAATATGTATTTGTCTTCTGCTCTTTTTTCCTCAGAACTGGGACTCAAGAGAGCAGCTTCACCACAGTCCAAAACAATACAATTGAAAACAGAGAAAAAGAAGTACTTTTAAAAGGAATTAAATTATTGCAGTATTAAAACAGAGAGTTATGAAAAGAATAAAACATATTTTAAAAAGATAAAACTACATATATATATATATATATATTACCTTGACTGTCCTACATTTTGCATTAACGTCCTCCTTTGTGCAGGGTAACCAGCTGTCCTCCTTTTCCAGGAGCCTGTCCTCCATTTCTTTCTGCCTGGGATGAATTCCAAAAGGTTCTCCATTTGGGACATGACTAAGAAGCATGAATTTGTATTTCAATGAGTGCTTGGAGCTTTTATTTTGGTCATGTCCTACAGTTTGTCTTGAATATCCTACATTTTGCAATGCCTTGTGCTCCTTTACGGTGAGGACATTGGGTCATCCTTCCCGGGTGTGTGTGTGTGTGTTGCACTGTTGTTATTGTTGTTGTGCGCCTTCAAGTTGTTTCCAACTTATGGCGACCCTAAGCCAACCTAAGATGGGGGTTTCTTGCCAAGATCAGTTCAGAAGAGGTTTGCCATGGCCATCCTCTGAGGCTGAGAGAGTGTGAGTTGCTGAAGGTCAACCAGTGTGAGTTTTTCATGGCTGAGTGAGAATCAAAACCTGGTCTCCAGAGTCAATGCCCAGCACCCAAACCACTACGCCACACTGCTTCCCAAACATCTGCCTTTTGGCAGAAATGGGCTGTACAATGGAGTTTATCATACAACGGCATTTGGGGGTATAATGCAATGACAATCTGAACGCAATCATGGGGTTTCACGTTATTGCGAATGAGTGTATCTCATGCAATTGCGGGCAGTGGGAAGTCATTCCAAACTCAATCATGGGGTTTCACGTAATTGCGTATTAGAGTATCTCATGCAATTTTGGGCAAGGGGGGGGGTCATTTTTGGGAAATGGGAAGTCATTCTGAACACATTCCGAACACAATTAGAATTCACGTAAATTCACTAAACTAGCGAATTCACGTAATAGTGAATTGGCTCCATTCGCAATTGAGAGAAATTCCTCCCATGTGATAAACTCCAGTGTTGAGGAGATGGTATGATTGGGACTAGGCTCAATGGGAGAAAGGGTAGGCCCCAGATTATATATATATATATATATATATATATATATATAAAATTTTCTTTACATTTTCTTCAAATTTCAATTTAATTTATTCTTTAAAAACATCACATCTCACCAATTTTTCACTTTATCCACATGAAAATGTTGAGGAAATGGTGTAACTGGGACTAGGCTCAGTGGGAGAAGAAAGGATAGACTCTAGATTTAATTTTGGTTTATTTGTTTTTTTAAATTAAATTTTCTTTACATTTTCTTTAATTTTCAATTTAATTTATTCTTTAAAAACATCACATTTTACCAATTTTTCACTTGATGG
This sequence comes from Urosaurus nigricauda, assembly GCA_034509955.1. Classification (NCBI taxonomy): domain Eukaryota; kingdom Metazoa; phylum Chordata; class Lepidosauria; order Squamata; family Phrynosomatidae; genus Urosaurus; species Urosaurus nigricauda. The sequence goes on along the minus strand of JAOEGL010000001.1, from coordinate 347,613,811 downwards.
AAATACCTGTTTGACCATGGAATGGACTTCCTCAGAAGGTGGTAGAGATTCCCTGGGTTTCTTTGGACTCTTTCATACAAGGCTAAATTGGAAGTATAATTTAAGGTCAATTCGAATGCAATCATGGGTTTTATGTTATTGCAAATTAACTCTTCACATGCAAATTCGGGCAGGAGGGAAGCCAATTCGAATGCAATCATGGGTTTTACCTTATTGCGAATTAAAGCTTCGCATGCAAATTCAGGCAGGAGGGGGTTATTTTCGGGTAATGGGAAGTAATTCCGAACGGAGCAGGGGTTCATGTAAATTCGCTAAACAAGCAAATTTACATAAATCCGCATTGGCTCCATTCGGAATTGGGAGAAATTCCTCCCCGTTTGAAAGAGTCCTTTGATCTGGGGTTGGATGGGCATCTCTTGGGACTGCTTCAGTTGGGTATTCTTCTATGGCAGGGAATTGGACTAGAAAACCCTTGTGGACCCTTCCGTACACTGTAAAAATCATGTAGTCTGACACCACAGAGTCCTGGGATTTGCAGTTTTGTGAGGCAGCACTCATTGGCACAGAAGGCTAAAGACCTTGTAAAACTACACATCCCAGGATTACACAGGATGGAATTACAGCACTTAAAGTGGTGTCAAACTGCATTATTTCTACAGTGTAGACACACTGTATTGACTCTTAGGCTTTGAAAAAAAAAGAGCAGCAGATAAATTTCTGAGGGAATCAGCTGAATTTCTAGTGAGATGTATTCTGGAAGCATGGAACCATCACTAAGATGGCCTTGTCTGTTTGCGCTCATGTGCCTCACAACTCTTACAGTGCCTCCAAGAAAGATCTAAAAGTCAGGCAAATCTATAATGGAATACATGTAAGGTAACTGGGCCTGTCTGTTTGAGGCTTTAAAGACCATGTCTTCAAGCTGAACCCAAAAACTAATTGTCAGGTAATTACTTTCCTAGCCTAAGGCAGGAGGAATTCTCTTTAGTGCATTGCAAGTATACCTTGCTGTTCTTCTCTTCTTCTGGAGATCCCTGAAAGGCTGCTACACAGAAGAGTTCAAAAAGTAATTTAAAACATTACCTGCTAGAGAACTGTTCTCTTAGGAGTTTATCACACGGGAGGAATTTTTCTCAATTTCAAATGGAGCCAATTCAAATTCACATATATTCGCTAATTTAGCGAATTTACGTGAATTCTAATTGTGTTCAGAATACATTCAGAATGACTTCCCATTTCCCAAAAATGACCTCCCATTGCCCACAATTGTGTGAGATACTCTAATACGCAATTACGTGAAACCCATGATTACGTTCGGAATGATTTCCCATTGCATGAAATTCTGTGAGATACACTCATACACAATAATGTGAATCCCCTTGATTGCGTTTGGATTGCCATTGGATTATACTTCCAATTTCTGTCGTATGATAAACTCCTTAGTCACAAGTACTGAGAAACATCAGTTGATAGCAAAAGTGAGATTCACTTATACAAGCCAAGGCCTTTAAGTGCTGAGCTCTTCAAAATCTGTGTTTGAATCCTGTATGTCCATCCATGTTTGTTGTGCTGAATGCTACATTGCAGCAAGCAGATAAATTTGGCTAGAAAGGTACTTGAGAGTTTCCATCATTTTTCTAATAAGGATTTATCTTTTTTAAAATTAATTTTTATTTGTGTTAAAATACAGAAAAACACACATTACAAAATATCCTATCTTCATACACTCAAGTTCGTGCATTACTCACTTCAAATTTCCTTCCTACAAAAATAAGGATTTATCAAGAAGAAACTGAATTAGATGAGAAATTTGCAAATTGTTAAGAAAGTAGCAAAGTTAGGATTCAGTGAAATAACGTCAAAAGGAGGGCTTCAGAACCTAAAGGCACCAGGATCCTGTCTGACTTTGGAAGCTAAGCAAGGCCACCTGTGGTTAGTACTTGAATGGGAGAACACCAACAAATATGAGGGGTTAAGCTGTATTTCAGAGAAAGGAACTAGCAAAATAACCTCTAAGTATTCTTGTCCAAGAAAGCCTTATAAAATTCATGACAGACAACCTGAAGGCAAGGACACACACATACACAATGAGAGTTCAATGAGGTTTAAAGAGTCCAAATGTTGGTGAAAGGGAAACATAGACCAATCTGTAATTTCAGGATCACCCTGCAGCTAAAAGTCTTTCAACTTTTATTAATATAATAATATTAGGCAGGTTAAAAATTAAACGGGCTGTCAGTCAGGTTTGGGTGTAATATCAAGGTTTTGGAAATCTGTGGCTGGATATAAGAGCATGAAAACATAGGCATATTAAAACAACAAAATTAATAATAGATATCTAAGTAAGTGAAAAGTCAAATTACACAGTACATTAAATATATTTAGCATATAGTCTAGAAACTCTTCCTTTCTTACTCAAGAGTAAGCTTGGGGAAACCCTCCTCCCCAGTTTGAATCAAAACAAGCTAGGGGAAGTACGGTATGTATTCATGTATAACTCTAAAAATTGACCCCCAAAAACCTGAATTGACTTATCCATGGGTCAATGTAAGTATGGTAATTACTGTACTTTAACTCTTATTTTAAAAAAGGAACCATCTTCTGGTGAAAGAGTATACCCGTATATACTCAACTATAAGTTGACTTCATGTAGAAGTCAAGGGCAGGTTTTGGAGCCAAAATTATGGAATTTGATATGACCCATGGATAATTCGAGAGTAAAACTTAGGGGCATGTAACAAAGGATGTAAAAGATGATGCAAAGGAAAATGCTGCCAAAGAACAAGAAAATTCTGGCAGGCATAAGTGTTTGTGCCCATCCTAAAGGCTGAATGGATGAGAGAATAGAGGGGATCCATGCTTCTTTTTGGTGCTCCCAGGATGGTCTAAGCTCTTGCCTTTTACCACTCTATTCAGAGAAAGGGGATCGCTCCTATACACACACACACACACACGAGTTAAAGTACAGTACTTACATTGACCCATGGATAAGTCTACCCAGGTTTTTGGGTCAATTTTTTGACTAAAATTTCTAGACCTATACATGAGTATATACAGGAATCTATCTTGGAAGCACTGACCCTTGTATTCTCTCATCTATCCATCCTTTAAGCTGAGTACAAACAGTTATGCCTGCTGGAATTCTTAAAATTCTTTGGCATTGTTTTCCTTTGCTTCATCCTTTGTTACCTGCCTCTAAGTTTTATCCTTGACTTAGCCACAGGTCATATCAAAATCAATAATTTTGGTCCCAAAGCCTGCACTCAACTTATACATGAGGTCTATTTATAGTCAGGTATATATGGTACACATAGTTAGAGGAGGCTTAAAATTCTCTATCCTCCCCACCCAGCCAGCTGTTATCTCCTGCCTCCTTAAATTTAGTCTATCCATACTGCAGCTTAAAAATAAAAATCAATTCCCCAGTTTGAACATGTAACTGAAATTGTCTGGTGAGACTAAAAATAAAAAGGGGTCTATTTATGTATTTATTTATTACATAAGCGATTTTTAATATTTATGTCAAATACTTAACCAGATATCTACAGTCTTTTGGTTCTAATTAATTACTGAGGATGATGGCCCTGTCATCATAGATCTCTGTTTTAGATATTTTTTTCCTGTTGCCCAGTAATACAGTATAGCACTTTATAAGAGTGGCCTGACTTCAAGCCTCTGTCTGCTACAAAACTCTTGCTGGGTTTTAAATCAAAAGCTGACTGGAAGATGGTTCAGGCTCTGTAGGCTGGTGAAGTTATTAGCTCTAGTGAAAAGGAGGGATATAAAAAGCTAAATGCTAGGGAAATTAGCCATTGGAGAATGCGATTAGCCATTGAAGAATACAATACAGTGGACACTTTATCTGCTGGGGTTTGGTTCCACCATCACTCCACCTCCCATGGCTACCAAAATCCAAGCATGCTCAAGTCCTGTTATATAAAATGGCATAGTAAAATGGAGTTCCTTATACAAAATGGCAAAATCAAGGTTTGCTTTCTGGAACGTATATATTTTTAAAATATTTTCAAGTCTTGGATGGTTGCATCCATGGATAAAGAATCCAGGGATACAGAGGACCAACTGTAATACTCTGCAGTGAAAGACAAAAGTTCATGATCAGAGTGCAGCTTGTTATTCTTATTCATTGTGAAAGCCTCCTCTCTCCGATGATGTAGCAACCTCATCAGTTGCATGGGAGTAACATGGTCTGTGTAAGCACATTACTCAAATAACCCCAGAAATAAAAAACTCCTGATAGGTTAACATGGCTTTATTTGTTCTTTTTTAAGCAAAACTACCAAAGGTCTTTCTTTGCTAAAGTGGAAAACATAAAGTGCTATTTTCAAAGTTCAAGGAAATTCTCTTACGTCAACATGCTTCTCATATTGTGGTACACCAGATGTTTGAGACTTCACTTCCCAAAATTCCTGACTATTAGCTAGGTTGGAATTCTGGGAGCTTTGGAAGTCCCAAACATACAAAGAACCAAAGACTGAGGACTACAGTTTTAGATTAACCATTTCAGGAACAAACAGAAATGTACTTGCCCTTGGGGTCAAACTAGATTGGATGCCACAGAAGTTTCAGGCTTTTGACCCATTGCTCCCTCCTTCAGTCTCAGCCCAGATTAGCAGTCTGCTGTTTTGAACAAATATTCCACCAATTATTAATTGCCCAATTTGTGTCCTGTTTGGTCTGCCCCAGAATTACAGTGGTACATCAGCTCAAAAAACCATTCCTCTCTTGACAGACTGTGGAGGTCTTTCTGAAAGGGCTTTCTGGACTACAAATGTGCATCTATTACTCATAGTTCAGTTATGTTTGCATGTGAAAAGTACCTTTTCTGACAGTAATTACTAGGCTCTAGTAATGTGGGGATGTAGTGTGTGTATGGGCAAACTGTCTGGTTAGCTGATGGCTTCAACTATGTATTTTTAGTTAGTTATTTGCCTCCCTTCTCCCAGAGTGGGACCCAAGACGGCCTCCAGAAAGAGTGAATTAAAAAAAAAATACAATAAAATCACTACATAAAATACACCAAAATCATTTCAAAATTACCCAAAAGATTTTAAAAAATCAAACTTTCCAATAAAAAGCTTTGCTACTTATACATTAAAAGCCTTCTTAAGCAAAACCACCTTTGCCTGCCAGCCAAGGGAAAACACAAAGGGACCAGCTTAATCTTCCATGGAAGGGAGTTCCAGAGTATATCAGCAGCCCCTGAGAAGGCTCTGTCTTGTGTCCTTACCAAGCAAATCTATAAAATCCAGAGCAGAGGATGGGTCTTTTTAAGCTGGTTTAATTCAAGTATGGCCCTGATTTGATGTGGAACTGGCTTCAAATCATGAAGATCATCTGCAGTCAAATTGAGACTTTGGCTCTGTGTCATGAAGACAACGAGAGCAAAAGGAAACCAGTTTAAATGGCCTGTGCAGACGTGCCCTTAGAATGAAACTAGAACCACAGAGGTTCTTCTTAACAGTTATCAAGTAGAATGTATCAGCATTTTGTGAGTCACATGGTTTTCACAAAAGTATAAAAATGTAAGAATTCCCTAAAATCCACATAATAAAAATCTGTCTCCTTTAGGGGCCAGGTGCACTGAGGGAAGGTCAAAGACAGGGCTTGCCCAAAAACAGCAACTATTAGGTCTCCAGACAAAAGGCATATAGCTGAGACCCATTTTAAGTAATCATGGTTCATAGTTCTGTCCTCTGCAAAGCTGTCTCCTCATGAAAGATAAAACAACATTTAAGCTAGAAACCTTGATTGCATTTTGAGAAAACACGTTCTACAAGTTAATTTTGTACAAGTATGAAGTCACATTTCTTGTTTTGCTTCAACTGTTGAGTTCAATTTAATTGAACAACATGACATGACCCTGACTTCTCATCAGATCTGTGAGAGAAACTGAGAAAGAGATAATAATTTATCCCACTCTCAAATTATGTAGTCCTCAATGTAGATATGCAAACAGTTGCTAAGAAACATATTTATATAAGGGAAGTTTCCAGGGTCCTACTCACAGGAATTTTCATCACATTATCTATCCTTTCCAGTTGTCTGCCTCTTATTACAGAAGTTGAGTAGTCAACCTTGTACAATGTAAAGATGGACATAACAAGTAAACATCCTTGTTTACTCTGGACACATCTTTAGGCTTCAGGCTAGGCTTCCTCTATCTCCAGCAGGAAAAGATATTTTCATTTAAATGAGTTCTTATGTTGACTTATTTGATGAAGTAGTTTTTAATCAGGTGGATGCTATTTATTTTGTTGTGTGTGTGTTTTAAGGCATGTGTTTTTAATATATATATTAATTGATAAGTTATATGCTCCAGCTATAATTTTGCAGCATCATAATTTTGTTGATCATCTTAAGAACTATTTTTCCATGCAAAATCAGCTGAGAATACATGAAACACAAAAGTGGGGCCCAAGTGGACGTTGTAAATCACATACCCAACAACATTTCCTTATAAAATCAGTCCTGAACATCATTTGACTTAAGTAAAGCCATGTATCTGCAAATGGATGTTCTCTAAAACAGGAATAAGCAAGAGTGGATCTACTGGTAGATCTCTGCATGATTTTAAGTGGATCACCAGGAGTTTCTGACTCCCAATTATTTAACAGGAGCAGTCTTACCTTGCTACTAAAGTTTTGTGGCTGAAATTAGGCATTTTGTTGTGTGTGTTTGAAAAGAAACCAATAACCCTCCCAAGTCAAGGTGCATAATCCCAAGGCAGACATTCTGCATGGTCCTTACTCCTTCTCTGGCAGTAAAAACCCAATAATAACAAATGAGTTCCTGACAAGTTGCTGCCTTTTCATGACAGCAAAAATCCAGTGCCCGAGGCAGCTGCTTTCCCTGCTGAATGGTAGGGCTGCTCCTGGTGGAAATGAAGACAGCTTGGGGTAACCAGGGATGTATTTTTGTGTGGATGGCCTGTAACATTAAATTTTGTACATTAAATTTTGCTACTCAGAACGAATTCCACAAGAACTTGGGATCTTACCGCAAAACTAATACCTGTCAAGCTCTGGTTGCATAGATTGGTTACCCCTACTAGACATTAAAGCTGCATACATGACTGGAAATGGAAGTGGACAACATGAAGCAAATATCAAGTTACTTTGGGAGATAATTCAGGCAGTATGAAAGCCTTATAATTTAGCACACAAGTCCCACTCCTTTCTTCAGTGCTTAATTAGTAATGGCAATGGAGAGTTCATAAAAGCATTTTAGAGGATCCAAGGTATTCCATATCCTTCATATAAGATCAGATTTCATAACCTTCCATGAAAGGTTTCACCTGAAAGAGTCATTAATTATTTTGTAAGGGAGTCTGATGGCTTTTCATTAGTGCTGTATCTTCCTTAACAATTTTGTCAGTCACTGCAAAGAGTTAAACAAGTGAGTAGTGCTAAATCCCTATGCACTATAATACAGCTGAAGCCTGTACATCCAGTTAAATTGGAAGGAGACTTAAGTCTTAAATCTCAGAGAGATCAGTGATTACCCACAGGAGACAAGCTGATGGCTGTTTATAGCTACTAGTCATTAGAAAACACTTGAGGTTTTATTTTTAAAAAAGGGTTTTTTAAAAAGTTTTTAAAAGGCTGTTTGACCAAGGATTAAACACCTTTCATGGTTTTAAGTAAGCCTTCAATGAAACACATTTACAGTTGGCCCTCCATATCCATAGATGCATCATCCATGGATTCAACCATCCACAGCTTGAAAATATTTAAAAAATATATAAATGCCAAAAGTAAACCTTGATTTTGCCATTTTATATAAGGAACAGCATCTTATTATGCCATTTAAATACAATGTGACTTGAGCATCCACATATTTTGGTACTCACATGAGGTCCTGGAGCCAAACCCCAGCAGATACTAAGGGCCCACTGTACAAAGAAATCTGTTAAAAGCAAATGTGTGTGGGGTGTAAATGGCTATTATTTAGTAAACCAAGTGATACAGAAAGACTTTTACCTGAAACGTTGGAAAGGACTGCCTAGTGCGTTCACAGCCCAAAATATTCTGCTATCTGAGCCCTATCAGAAAATAGTGCCGCTGCTCATCCAGGTCAAGGTGCCAGAGTAATAAAAGCCAGCCATGTTATTTTGGCAGCTGAGTCAGAACATCCCACTGAGACCTCTCTCTATCGTGGCAATACAGATATGATAAACTGTTTTCAATAACTTAAAATTTGCTGCCCTTTAATGTCAGCCCAAATATTTTGCCTGGGACAGAAGGCTCAACTTAACAAACAGTTGAGTTGGGTTTGAACCCAGAACCAAATGAAGCAATGATCTGAGTAAGGCTGCATCTACACTGCAGGATTAATGCAGTTTGACACTGCTTTAACGTCCATGGCTTAATGCTATGGAATTCTGCAAACTGTAGTGTTGTTGTTGTTTTAAATATTTAGCCATCTCTGTCAGAAAGCTATGATGCCACAACAAAGTATAAATCCAAGGAGTCCGTAGGATGGAGCCATGAGAGCTAAAGCAGTGTCAAGCTGCATTAATTCTGCAATGTGGCAACAGCCTAAGCACAGCATAAGGCAGTTTCCCATTCTGATGGGAGGATTTTTAACCTCTGAGGTCTTGTTTCAGAGATTCAGGGGGAAAGAGTCAGGGATAGCTGAATCCCATAACTCAATGCTGAGGGGAATGGGAGAAGGAGCCAATTGGCAGGCCTTCTTAAGGTTCCTTTTTTTCAACTACATTTCCCAGAAACTACAGCCAGCATGGCCACTGGGTGTGGGATTTTCAAAACTGTAGTCCAGTTTCATCCAACAAGCTTTGGAAGTTGCAGTCTCTCCCCCCCCCCCCCCCCATGTTTGCACGGTTCCCTTAAACTCCATGAGCGCCTTCGTTTAATCTGTACCTAAAACTTTCTGACACTTTGCAGGTTTGTAGCCATGGAGAATAAATAAACTATATTTGGTTTATGTGTGGCTTTAAAAGACAAAATGGCTGGGCTAATTTCACTAAATATAGCAAACAAACAGATGTCAGTCATTCAGAAATTATAGCAGGAATTGTTCTCAGAACCTTCAGTTACTGACAAAAATTATTTTATTCTTAACACATTTAAATTTACAAACCACAGAAATAGGATTTTCAAATCAATCATGAACTAGAGCTGGGGGGGGGGAGGAATCCTTTATTGGACTATAATTCCCAAAATCACCCAGCCACCATGTCCATAGGTCATGATGGCTAGCAGATTTTGCAAATGGTAATCCAAAAGGGTGCTCTGCATAAGTACCCAGAATAGCATTATTTACCAACAGGTCAGCTCCTTGGGGTAAACTTTAGCTGCCCAATCATTATTATGTCTATTGCCTTGCAGTTTTCAAATGACCTTTTTAATGCTATGGGTGAGTCTAAACTTCAAAGTTAAATTGATTTAATAGTCATTCCAACTCCCCAGTAACTCTAGATTTGTAATGGGGCTAGGTTTTTTTCTAGCAGAATTCTTAGCAAGGTAGTCAAATTGCTGTTCAAAAAGAGTCTTTGAAACTCTCTATACCTAAATTGGTATAACACTTGTCAGCCATGTCAATTTAAGCATGGGATGCAACATAATCATTACTAGCTAAAACTTACTGCTTTTTACTACCTAAGATTTCATAACAGCAGTCATAGTACACCTTCTGCAATAGGCAAGCCGTTGATCTTTGACATGCTGTGAACGATTCATGGCCATCCTCAGATTGCATATTGTCTGTTTTCATCTGTTGGTGTTTCAGGCACAAGGGAAATAATGAACTCCTTCCTGCACAACAAGAATAAGGAGGCATACGCAGATATAAATTGGACTTACGCCTGTGTATGTCACAAACTAGATGCTAAGATGTCTGCCTACCAATTATACATAATTTGAAATTTAGTATTTCTGGGTTGTTGTTGTTTTTTTGTTGTTGTTTTTTTTGTTTTGTTTTTTTTTTTTAGGATTCTTATTATCTGCGGCTCTAAATTGTAGTGTACCTAAAAGGGGGCTATACAGCTTGGCTCCAGGCTATTTGAAGGACCACAGTCTCCTGGTATGAGCCAGTTCAAGCTCTAAGAACTTCAAGAGAGAACTTTCTATATGTGTCATTACTTTCTCAGGATCGTTTAGTGGGAACAAGAGAGGGCCTTCTTCTCAGTGGCTGCTCCCAGACTTTAAAACTCTCTCCCTAGAGAGGCTAGGATAGCTCCTTCCTTGCTCTACTTTTGCGATGAGCATTTAGTGGTGTGCTGTTTTGTGGGTTTTTTTTATTAGTCTGTCTTTTAAAATGAATTTTAAGTGTGTGTGTGTGTGTGTGTGTGTGTGATGACTCTGTGTGTCTTTAATCTTTACTAGTTTTAATAATTTGCAAGCAGCTTTAAATCCCAGAATGGATAATAATTAATACTTGGACCAAAATCCTCTTGTTAGTCCCAACTAGAACAGACCATTAAATTAACAGAACTTACCATTATGTTGACTTACCAAGTTTCCATTAATACAGTTGGTTTACTGTACTCCAGGCCAACAACTGAATTAAGGCCTTAGCTGGTAAGTAAATTCAGCATTCTCCAACCCTCCAGTCTCTAAATATGGAAGGAAATGGTTTGAGAGAGAATGGTGTTCTGGAAAGAGAGTAGGTGATAATAAGAGAGAGAGAGAGGTGTCAGAAGGAAAGAGAGGGAGATAATAGGTAACCCCACTTTTTACTTTGTCCCCTTTCTCTGGATACAGCTCCATCCATTGGCATCAAGTGGCTCCCAACATCAACCCCAAAGGAGTAACAGCCTTGAATCGAAGATAGTAGTTCTACTCCCCAAGTGTAAGAATAGGTTTTGGACCCAGCAAATGGTATGGCAAGCTTAATGTCAGGTTTTATGGACTCACTGCAGCTGACTCCAGGATTAATAATAATTCTTATGAATTCTGTATTATAATTCCCAGCAAACATGGCCCTTTTGTCAAGGAGCATATGGTGTTATGGTAACAATGGAACCCTGACATCTTACAGGCGAGCCATATGTTTCAAGAAAATATTTTATGTTGTGTGCATAATTGAAATTTCATTTAAATCAGTGGTGGAATTTAAGGTCAAGTTCCTGCTGTGCCTCTCAGCATCCCTGAAATCTTCCTCACACATTGTTTTTTGGTCTAAGAATGCCCAACCACACACTTGCGAAATGCTCAAAGGTATGAAACTGGCCAGTTAAAGGCTATCAAGGTGGAGCTGTTTTAGCCTGCAATAATCTGTTTTGAAAAATGGAAGTGTCCTTCCAGTCACTTTCCGTTTTGGAGAAACTAGCAAAATGTGGCCCACCAAGGTCTGGGGGATTAAAGTTGGGCATGTATGGCCCTCCAGACTATCATTGTCTGCTCACTTTTGATTTAATTGGTCAGGATAAAATCTGGAGAGAGAACCCAACATTTGCTAAAGAAAGAGGGGGTACAATTGTAGGTTTCAAGGAGAAGCCAAAGTGATCCAATATCTCCTATGAAATCCATTCTACAAGAGGAGGAGGGGGAGGAGGAAGAACAAGTGTAATCCAATGAGATACATTTTCCCAGGTGATTTGGATCATGCTTGGATTAGACTAGCATCTTGTCCGAGATCCTGAAGCATTCTGTCTTTTGCCTACATTACCATTTCAGACAGAAACAGCTGCATTTGCAACCACACTCTGAAGCTGCACCCTTTGTGAAGAGTGAGCTTGTTGCAATAACAGTGTTTTGGCTTGTATGTTAATTGTCAGGGAGCACCTGTGCCTCAGCAAGCCTAGACATGTTAGTTCAAGTGCCTGTTCTTACACTGAACTTAATTGCAAAGATGCATCAGATATTGGAAGCTAAATCTTAGTTCTTAGAATGCAAGGTCAGCCCCACATATGTTTCTGTCTGAAAGAGTTGGCTTCCATGTCAGAAGTTACTGCAGAATTTTAAAAGGTGCTGTCCAAGATACTGATCCTGTTTTGGGGCTAGGAATCAGCACCTTGGATAAGGGATTCAGGATTGGGAAACTCTGCTTTAGGAGATTTTCTCATTTTTAAGCTCCTGGGAATCTGCCATCCTAGATAGCCAACTGTACTATATAGAGAGCTGGACTCGCTTTGTTTACTATTGGATGAGACTAGACATTAAGGGAAATGTTCTTCCAATTAAACTGTTTTCACTCTTACAAGGAGATTTTCTACAAGCTTCAGCAATGACATTTGTATAATAAGTCTGTATTTTCCTTCACAAGGCAAAGCATGCTAAATGCAGCATACATGGTTGAGGATAATCATTTGCTATAACACATAGATGTCTTTCTCTACTTGAGAGAGAGCACCTCTTCTAAAAATATACTGAGTCATCTAAAAACATGCTAACTGAATCACCCTCTGTCTATCTCTTAGACCCAATAGAGTAAACTAAATGTTCAAAGTTCAGTTGGCCCTCCATGGTTAGAAAATATTAACATATGAAAAAAATTCAAAAGAGCAAACCTTAATTTGGTCATTTTATATAAAAGACATCATTTTACTACACCATTGTATATGATGGGACTTGGAACATCCATGGATTTGGTATCCGCAAGAGGTCCTGGACCCAAACCCTGGGGGATAACAAAAGTCTCTGTACAACATCTGTAACATGAACTCAGTTTGTTTTTTTACAAAGAGTCCTTGAGATGTGTCACTTTGGTGGAATAATTGGATTTAACCACTCCTTTGCCTGTTACATGCTCCTTGAAAAATTTGCTTCTCTCTCACTTGTAGCATTCTAGATTTCTGGCTATAAGTTAAATAATGCTGTTTAAGGTTTGCTGTTTTAGATTTTCACCCCTGCCCCTTAGACCTGATGACCACATTCTCTGGCCAATGCTGGAAAAATGGGTCAAATCCTGATACCAGGGAAACCATTGATATGTAAAGTACATCTAAAAGATCATGATTTGATATCTGCTGTTGTTTAGGACTTGTTAACAACCTTTGAAATGATACTGATTTGTCAGAAAGCTATTTTAATGGAAATTAAGAACTTTTATAAAAATGACACTTTAATACGGAGTGAGCGACAGAGAAATGGCAGCATAATTTTATCTTTTATTTTTAGCAACATTATTCTGAGCTGGGAGAATAATAGCTGGTTAAAGCATTTAGAGGTTTTTCTTTCTTCTCTAGGGGCTCATTTAGCAGAGGTGGAATACAGAAATTTTATATTTCTCTCTGTGCATGTTTGCTGCTATGGCTTAAAAGTTGTATTCTGTGTATTTATTTATTTATTTTGGCTGCAAGCTCTTCAATAAAAATGGAAGATTACAAGGCTATCTGGGGAGATCAAATAATGTTTGAAATGCAAAGTGACAACTTCCTTATTTTACCTTGTAACAAATGGTTTTAAACCATAGATTGAACATTTTTGGTCTTGGCCTACAACACCCAGCCCCTGCTTAGATGCTGGGGTAAATGACCACCATCCCATTGGCAATCATATCCTAGCTGTAAGGAAAATCCATAGTGGGATTGAGGAAATACAACTCCTAGGGTTTAAGGAAGTTGCGTTTTTGGGACTACTACTCCCAGAATTTTCTAGCCAGCACAGACACTGGCCATGCTGGCTGCAAGAATTAGGGAACTGTAGGGTGCCATGCTACGCACAACTCCCTTGTTGCAACAGTTCCAGTGGCAGCTGCTCTGTTTCTGGGCACAATTCAAAGTTCTGCTTATGATTTACAAAGCCCTATTATCTGAAGGGTCCTGTATCCCTATGTCAGTGGTCCCAAACCTTTTTGGCCTACTACCCCCTTTCTTCCTGGTCAACAACCTTAGGGCCCACCTACTCCAGCCACAACACCTCTTTCTTTATATTAGATCTTCTATTCTACTGTAAATTCAAAATGATCAATCTTGGTTGGTACTCCGAGCAGTAACTGAATAGCTGGCTGAGCAGTGACTGGGAAGCCTTTCATCGGTTCATTCTTGAGGCAAAGACTGGCACAGGCAAGAGACTTCTCAGTTGCTGGTTGACCAACTGTTTTGTTGCTGCTCCCAGGGTGACCAGCTGCAAAGTGAGAAGCTTTTCCCTGGCAAAGAAGAACTCTCAGTCCTTATTGGCTTGGATGGAGAGGTGCAGCTAGCTTCCCACTTTTCTCCCCAATGAAGGACTCCCAGTCCAAGAGAGGTTAGAGAGGTGAAGGCCTCTTTTGAAGAATTAACTGGGGATATTCTTTTCCCTCCTTCCCCAGAGATATGCCTTTCCCACACAGCTTCAAGTGTCTTCCTACACACAAACACACAACCGTTATTTCTTCTGCCACCTCTTCTCTTGGCCTGTCTAGTGAAAGAAAACAAGAGCAGCAACAATGCAGCTCCAACTGGCCAGCCAAGTCGCAGTTAAAACACACAAAGCTTAATCCAGTTCCGAAAGGTGAAAAGCTCCTTTTTCTTCCTAGGCATGGCTGGTGACTTGGAGGTCTCTTACTCATAGGATCACCATAAGTTGAAGTTGATTTGACAACAGCTAACAAAGAGGGGGATCCTGGTATTCTTGCACAATGGGAATTGTTTCAAACCACTGGCCTGAATTATTTGAACCCAACAGATCTTTGCCCTCCACAGTGTAACCTCTAGTCATTCCTTTGAAATGGGCAACTATCTGTGAAATATATCCTTGACATTACATATCCTTTTTATTTTCCATTCCATACTGATGAGTTGATTTGGCAATGAAACAAAATTGAAGATGATAAAGGATTCCCTAGCACTAAGCCTGGGCAGTTACAGTAAAGAGATCTCAAACTGGATTATTTCTGCAGTGTATTTTGGACCATAGTAATGCACAGCACTCCCCTTTAAAAAGCCAGTCTTTCCCAGCCCTGTGATTTTCAGTTAGGCTGGATTTTAGTTACCCTTATCCCTGCCAATATGGCCAATGGTTATGTTGGCTGGGGAAATAATGGGGATTGTAGTCCATCCAATTTGGAGGGCATCAGGTTGCAGAAGGCTGTTTTAAAAGGAAAAACAATAGAAGAAGGAAGCCAGATTGATTTATTCATGTAGTGTTTATTTAACACATTTCTTAGTCATTCTTCAGGGCTGTATTCTTCCTTAGAATATAAAACATACAATTTTGCATTTATATAATGACTTCATAAAATCATAAATCACAATTTAAACCAGGTGGAACCATTAAGAAAAACCAATTCCAAAACAGCATATACAGTTTTATCTAAAAGCCAAAGAAATGGCATCTTCCTATTTCTGTATTGTCTGTTTAAGCTTTCCCTAAGAATTGTCGTGCCTGTGACATCATTCCAAGCTGGATTTATTCCCCAGCTCTTGTTTTTGTGCAAATGACATGGCAACCTTATTTATTTATCCCCAAAAGACCTATGCATTATGCATGCCTTCGTGACCACATAGCTGGAACACTGTAATTCCCTCTTAGCTGGGCTTATAGCCTCACGTCAATGCCACTTCCAGTTGGTTCTGAAAGGAGTGGCAGATTTGTTCCCTTGCTAAAGTTACTGTCATTATCATCATAAGTTTGTCCTGAATTCTCAGAAATATATGCCTATCCTAACCAGATACCCTCCATGTACATTACAAGCCATTCTAGCTGGGAATGGTGAAGTGTTATATTTGAACACATCAGGAGAGCACCTGGTTAGGGAAGCATGAGATGTCATGTTTAGACTCTGATAGCATTTATTGGCATGAGAGAATGTAAGGAGTCCTCTGTGTGCTTCACCAAGTGCTCTGTTTATATTCCTCAGTGCATATGATTGATGCAGTGGATTCAAAGGTGGAATTCAGCACACTGTTTTACGTAGCTGGTTGCAGCACTCATAGGCAGAGCTGTTCATAGTGCACCCATATGTACTCACCACAGATATATGTAGGGGGAGAGACAGCTCATGCGAGGTTGTTTATCTTGGGATAACAATAATCATAACATTTATTTATAATGCCCTTTCCACCAAAGGGTGGAACATCAGACATAAACAATGAAAACCAAGAAGTAAAATTTATGTCCAGAAATGCTTTTGTTATCAATATATGTAGACACACACTCAAATTTTAAACATAAAAGCCTAATAGATTTCCTCATTACAGCAGTCCATGAAGAAATTGCCAGATGCTGGAAAACAGGGGAGGTATCTTTAGAAAAATGTTGGGAAAAGGTATGGGACCTGTGGCTACTTGAAAAACTGACAGAATGTCAAGTTGCGCAGGACAACCAAAATCAGGACCTTTTATAGACAAATAGTTTCCGCTCATTGATTTTATAAACAAAGACAGAAACAAGAGAAGACAACCTCCATCTCATCTGAACCTTTGGTGAGACATTCTGGACTAGATTTACACAAAAACAGAACAGGACTTTAATGACCACTTACATTGAACAGAACTCAAGAAGGGGACCCACAACACAATTCAAAGTTGTGAGATGAATTGTTTTATTTTGCTTTATTGTTGTGATATGTTTTGTATATAGTTGTTTACTTATAATAATTTTTTAAAAAATAAATGTTTAAAAAAGAAAAAAAACATATATAATGAAAAATAGACAATAAAACACAACACTATACAGTAAAATGTTAAAATGCTAAAATACAGGGGCCCTCCCCATATGGGGGATCTGTTCTGGTTCCCCCTCCCCCCCCGGTATGGGGGAAAACGTGTGTGCTCAACCCGCATTAGTTTCAATGGGTGAGCGTTCCTGCATTAGGCGCTGTGCATGTGCCACAGACAGATGCACCATTCTGTTTCTGGCGGCTTAAGCTTCCCCGTAAGGTTAAAGCCACTGTAATATATTAATAGGCTGAAAACAAATTGCTTTGGAGTCTTGGCCTCTGCCTTGAGAAATGGACAGCTCTATACTCTGAACTGATCAAGCTGTGTCAAAAAATCATATAGGTGGCTTTGTATTTTGCACAAGTGACACTGTAATGAGAACCTAATATTTATTCTATTTGATTTTCTAGTCTGCTTCATCACCCCTGATCCAGTTTTGATACCAACACTTCAGTAAAATTCCATGAAACTCATACATAAAATGCTCACCAAGGGCTGATGCAATGGAATTATTCAAGTGTAAATCAAGACAGGGGAAACCCAGGTTCAAATCCCTGCTCGCCTACAAAGCCCATGGGCTGACCTTGGGCCACAGGTTCATTCTTCAGGCCAATGTGACAGAAGGAGGGAGGCACATAGACAGAGTAGACATCCTCTGTGTACTTCAAGGATGGTGGGATATAAATATGTTAATAACCAATATATTAATGAGAATAACTGTGCAAAAGATGTTGTAGCACGAACGTTCATAATCTTGGCCTCCTTCCTCAGATGCATCTGAAGTGGTCTGGCACCACTTTAATTGCCAAAGCTCTACGATATGGAATTCTGGGAGCTGTAGTTTGTTGAGGCACCAAAGCTCTCTGTCAAAGTTAAATGTCTCATAATACTACAATTCCCAGAATTCCATAGCATTAAGCCCATGGAAGCCAAAGTGGTGTCAAACTGGATTATTTATACAATGTGGAAGCAGTGCAAGTCTACAAAAGCTCATGCTACAACTTCTTTCACACAATTACCTGTAGTCTCAAAGGTGCTGCAAGATCCCTTTGCAGGCTGATATTCCAGACTAACAAGGCTATGTCTCTGAATTTTGATATATTAATGTAACAATTAATTAATGTAACAGTAACTAGATCAATGTATAATTAAATAAATACAATAATAATTAAATATAACAATACTTAATATAATATCCAAGAATCTTTTTTTAAAAAAAAATCTTCTCATTTCTACCATTAAAGACAAGCTGAAGTGTGTATGTAAAAGTTCTAAACTTAGATTAACTTTTTTACAAAAAAGCTGGCTGTTCTGGATAATCTTCACCATGAAGCTTAGGGGAGATAAAAAAAAATACTTTGTAAAGTTATGTCTTTGTCCACAAATGACCATTATTAAAACTGGACTTGCTATTCCATGCGCAAAGGATTTTGAATTTGCATTGACTTTCTCATATACCTATGGCATATATGTGTCTGTCCCTGGCTTCCACTGTATATGCCATAGGTATGTGAGAAAGTCAATGCAAATTCAAAATCCTTTGTGCATGGAATAGCAAGTCCAATTTTAACAATGGTCATTTGTGGACAAAGACATAGCCATTGTGTATGGAAATTAGGTGGCTAGACCATTTTTAGTTTTGGAAACTAGCCTGTGGGTGGGGAGAATAGATGAGTGTAGGACACCCCCATGAGGATGGGATCAGATAATGTTGAAATGTGTGCAGTGAGTCAGGAAGTCATTGTCCCTGTTCAATCCATTTCTGAGGATGC
The DNA here is from genome assembly GCA_034509955.1 of Urosaurus nigricauda. Lineage (NCBI taxonomy): Eukaryota > Metazoa > Chordata > Lepidosauria > Squamata > Phrynosomatidae > Urosaurus > Urosaurus nigricauda. Next base: position 347,595,475 of record JAOEGL010000001.1, on the reverse strand, counting down.
TGCTAACTACTTTCTTTCAGTTAGTCTCAAAGGTGCTACAAGATCTCTCTACATAGGCCACATTAAAATAACCCATCATAACATTAAAATACTGTATACTCACTTAAAGTTTATTGTTCAAAACTGACTGAGTAGGCTTCCCAGAAGACATAGGTCTTTAATACTTTTTAACATTCAGACAGCATGTTTAGCTATCAAATCTCTCCTGGCAGGTCATTTGACAGTTAGAGGCGGCTGATGAGTCACTTTGAGGAGGTACAGCTCCAGAATCCACCAGTGAGCCTGTACTCTACTTGACACCATGTAGTAGAAGACACCATGTCGCAGATCTTTGTTAATTCTGACACTTCTTTTATACTCTGGATTTTTTAAAAGAAAGAGGCAACTTCCAAACAAAACATTTAATAATTTGCAACAAAGTTTGGGCAATCAAGAGGTTTGGGTTTTTTTGTCTGTTTGTTTTGTTTTTTACAAAAGGATCAGAAAAATATAAATACTTTCTTTTTTTCAGAATGACCTTTGGAGCTGGAAAGGTTCAATGGCAATGCATAACCTTTCAGAGCATATTATTATATAGATTGCACCGCAATCCCCAGGTGATGGTACGCTATACAATACAATGTGCAATGTTTGGAAAGCCAAGCACACTGTGTTGCCTGGGGTGTTCTTTGATCTTCTTTAATCCTGTTAGGTGTTCTTTTTCATCAACTCATCTCCCAGGGGACTATGTGAAACATCTCTGCTTTGGTTGGCTTAAACTGTGCTTTGGTTGTTCATTTATTGGAACTGCAGAAATTTTTTTTAAGGGAGCAAACTATTTGGTTATAGGTTTTTGTTCTGCTCAAAACTGATTAGTAATTAGTTACAAGTAAGGTAATTTCAAGTTCCAAGTTATGGGGTGTTTTGGTAATGAGGGTCACATTTCAAAAATAACGTCACAAGTGGGAATGAAGTTGGGTTTTGTTTTGTTTTGTTTTTGGTGTAAAGTCTTCTAGATACTTTAAAAATAGCTTTATATTTGTTGCTGTTGTTATTTAACATCAAGTCAGCTTTAACATAGCAGCCCTAGGAATGAGAGTCCTCCAATAGCCCTGGTCATCAACTGCCTTGCTCAGCAAACTCAGGGCCGTGGCATTGAAAATGTGGTTTCCTGCTTTTCCTACTGCCTTCCAGTTCTACTCAGTTCTACTGAGGATTATTGTTTTTTTCCAGTGAGTTATGCCATCTCTTGATATGACAAAAATATGACAGCTTCAGTTTAGTCATCCTGGTTTTTAGTCATCCTGCGTTCAGGCATAACTTGTTTTAAAACCCATTCATTTGTCTATTTTTTAAACTAGTCCACGGTATCCACAATACTCTTCTCCAGTACCACTTTTTAAATCTGGTCATTATAGACTATTCAAACAAACAAACAAACAAAACAAACAGCTTCATTTATATACCGCTTCATACCCTTAAGGAGTGTCTAAGCGGTTTACAATTGTAAGCTATTTGCCCCCCAACAATCTGGGTACTCATTTTAGCGACCTTGGAAGGATGCAAGCCTGAGTTGAGCTTCAGCCCTTTGCTGGTCTTGAACTCGCCACCTTATGGTTTTGAGTGAGTGGCTGCAGGACAGGCATTTTAACCACTGCGCCACCAGGCCTGTATTTCTGATTTCTATATATGGGGTGAAAGCTGGACAGTGAAGAAGGCTAACAAGAACAGAATCAACACATGAAATACAGTGCTTTTATATAGTCATTTTGAATAGGGCTGTGCAAAGCTCCTCCCACCTCCAGTCTAGTTCAAGACTTAATCTGGAGGTTCAAATTGGGTGCAGATTAGCTCAGACTGATTCAGATCCAATCTGATCTACTTGGGATCCTGAATCTGCAACCCAATTGAATATAACTGTTTGGTTTTGTGTGGGTTGTTTTCCCTGCCACCAAGTCCATGGCATTTGGAGTCACTGTAACCCCTTCAAAGCAAATAGCATGTGCCAACTTGGAGACATGGAGCTAGTCACACACTCTCAACCTTAGGAGAAAGTAATGGCAAACCTACTCTGAAGAAATTTTGCCAAGAAAGCCCTGAGATAGGTTCATCTTAGGATGGCTATAAGTTGGAAACAACTTGGAGGCATACAACCACAAAAACGGTTTTGTATTAGCCAACCTTTGCTTTCCGCCAAAACCTGACATAAATGTTTTAAGAGCATGTATAATCAGTTCACTGCTTCGTTCTGCTAGTCTACACAGCTTTCTGTGATTTATATCTACATCTTCTGCAGTATGGACAAAAGGAAATAAGTAAAGAGGAAGGCAGGAAGAAACAAAGGAAGGAACAAAGGAAGGCAGGTGGGTAGTCAGGCACCCTTTCTAAGACAGACACAAGAAGTGCATTGAAAGGCAGCAGGTTGGACATTGGGTAGGTAAATGGATGGAAAGGCAGAAGCAAGTTGGTACACATAGGTAGGCAGGTATGAACTACTACCAACCAGTTAAACCAGGGCAAGGACTGCGACAGCCACAATTCCCAGCCCGCATAGCGCATAATTAGAAATCCTGGGACTTGCAGTACAGCAACATCTGGAGGGATGCTATTTGCCCATCCCAGTAAAAGAGCATAAGCATCCTAGCAAGTCCATGTAAACCCACCGGGAGACCTAGGGCAAGTTATTCTCTCAGTCTCAGAGGATGACAATGGCAAAACCCCTCTGAAGAAACTTGCCAAGAAAAGCCCATGACAGGTTCACCTTAGGGTTGCAATAAATCGGAAATGACTTGAAGGCACACAAGTACACACACACACACACACACACACAGAGTCCAGTAACCTTTCACCATTACTCTAAAATGGGAAACTGGACCTGTCACTAAGTAAGGTCCAACTCCTTCCATTCCCCATCAGCCCATGATGAAGCATTTCCTTATATGATGCTGTTGGAGACCCACTGTCTAGCTGCCCCATATTTGACTGGTCTGAACTGGCCTGAATCTACTCACATTGGGCCAATCTCCTCAGATTGGGCCAATCTCCTCCAGAATAAAATGGAGCTGATCCAACCCACTTCAGTCCCAATTCAGTTTGGGATTTGTCCAAAGCAGCTGCACAGTCCAATCCCTTAAAAGGTGTTTTGACATGATTTTTTCCCCAAGTTCTATTTAATTCTCTTTTTAATATTAATTTTATTACCCACTCTAGATGATATTGAGATGAATGTACCAATTATCCGACTCATCATAAAGTATGAACTTCACATGTTCATACTTTATAAGTCACAAAGATATGGAGTCAAAAGTATCAAGATTCCTGGAAATATCACAGGGTATACATTATGTTTAATTTTAATCCTTTTATTGCTTTTGTGGGAGGGGGGAAATTTTTAGCAGCCTTGCACATTGTTTATAAAAGACAGGATATAAGCCATCCAAGTAAATAAATGAACTAACATGGGGGCATAATTTTTGCATGGTGCACTACTGCAAAAACTTGCCTATAAAATAAATATTATTTATAATAGTGGGCTGTGATCTTACCCCCCACTTCAAATAAATCTTTCTCTTTCTCTTGAACACAGAGCTTGGGAAAGTTACTTTTTAAATTACAGCTTCCAGAATTCCCTGACAGCCAATGTAGCCATAATGTAGCCATAAACTGACAGGCAGTTTAAAAGGCATATACACAGAGCATTGCTCTTCTTCTGTCTAACTTTGTGTAGTAAGATGTGTACAAATATTGCCTAGTTATGCGGTCATCATGAATCAAGAGGTGACTTGAAAGCACACATACAGCACATACACGCCTTCCAATTATGCTGGTACCAGAGATCTAATTTTATCAGGGAAGAAAACAGATAATGGTGATGGTGGTGGTTGTAGTAGTAGAAGAAGTCATGGTTGTAGCAATTTATAATTAATCTGATTTCTCTTTAATTATATTATTAAATAAAATAATAAAATAATTATCCTTTTACAGAGAAATCTTACACAGACTGCAAGTACTTGACTGCTGTAGTGAATGATCCTCATTCTAATATTATGCAAGCTAGATCTTCCCATCTTTGTTTCTCTTGGCAAGCTGTCAAGAGCACATTCCTTTCTGCTTTAATGCAGCTATTCTGCTTACACAGCTCATGGTAATCTGTCTGCCTACACGTACGTGTTAATCCACATGTACTTGCTTGGGCGCTTCCCGCTTTCTCTATCTCTCCCACCTCCTCATGAGCTCACATTATGCTGGTTTATTGTTCTCTTGTTCTTTCTTTTTGCCAGTGTGACAATGATTGGAGCTTAACATGCCTAAGCAGAGCGGGACTGGTTTTGGTACACCTAGTTACTGGTCATCACATGGAGTTTGTAGCCCATGGTTGAGTCCAGCACAGCTTTTGTTTATGTTCCTCTCTGGAATGAGTTTAAAATGATGGAGAATATGGTCACCATTGTGTTGTATTCACAAACAAGGTGGCTGAAAAGTTGTGATTATTTCCACAACCTTTTATTATTTGGTTAATGAGATTATTAGTCAAGAGGGTTAGAAAAAACCTGCAATGACTGTCATCATTTATCACTTTGATTCTTAGGTTGCTGAACTTTCGGCATTCAAACTGGCTTTTTGCTCTCTTTATTTTTACACCATCCGTGGCTTTTACTTTCTTCCCATAGTGGTAGAATTCAAAGATATAGTCTATGTTAGAATCAGTATGTAGAGAGATCTTGTAGCATCTTTCAGACTAACTGGGGGGAAAAGTTGGCAGCATGAATTTTCATATATTTAAGTCTACTTCTGCAGATGCATCAGTTAGTCTGAAAGGTGCTACAAGATCTCTCTACATAATAATTTTACTTTCTTTGTTCTTGCTGTGGTTGCTTGGCTATTTTTAAAACTGCAACATTTGACAGGTTGGAAAAGTTAGATTTTTGGACTACAGTTCCCAGAATCTTGTCATACTAACTAGGAAATTCTGAGAACAATAGTTCCCCCCAAAAGTAATGTTTACAAGTTCTCTGGGTGATGAGATGTGCTCACAAAGAGGAACTCTGCCTGAGCATGGCATCTACTGTGTTACAACTGCATTTTGTATCCAGGTTCTTACACAGCTTCCCAGGACTAACAATCACCTTTCTTGGCCTTTGATTCTCTGCAAATAACTTATTTTCTGCTTGCTGAGTCTGTTCTTCACTCCTCCACAGTGCCATCTATTTGCATTCATGTTTAGTTTTTTTTCTTCAAGTGGGAGGACACATGTAAGAGATTATATGAGGCAACAATAAAAATCATCACAAGAGATATGGAGATTCTGGGAAGACTGTGTGGCAAAAATTAACTTTTACAGCCTCTCACATGCTGGAATTTCAAAAAGTGCAGATGAGCCCGTAGTTTTCAATGGTACTCTTATTTACATTTACATGGAAGATTTAAGTTCAATGAAAAGAGTTATGAATTTGACAAAATTAATCAGATTTCAAATGCAACTATTACAGATGATGAACATGTGATCTGTAAAATGTACAAACTTTTGTTAAAATTGGAGATGGAGGAAGAACAAGTGAAAGACAGTATGAAAAAATGAGTGAAGCTTTAATTATAATATACAGGTGGAAAAGGGGAAAGGATGAGGTCAAATGGTATACAATTGTATGTTATGATCTCAAAGAAAAAATTTATATGATGATGTACTGTTGGTATATGACACCAGAAAAAATGTCTAAAATGGGGCTTGCAATGTTGGTTGGAAATGTGAAGAACAAGAAGGAACATTTTATTGTATGTGCTGGACTTTTCAGAAAACAAAAAAGTTCTGGGCTCAGATACATAGTTTGATGCAAAAAGGTTTTAAAGATTAATTTTCAATTAAAACCAGAATGCCTTATGTTGGGTTTGATCAATGAACAGTTGGGGAAGAATTATGGCAGACTACTACAATCTATGATGACAGCAGCAAATTAATATATGTGCAAAATGGAAGAATACAAATACCAACAAAGGAAGACTATTTTAAAGCTGAATGAACTGGCAGAAATAGGCAAATTGTCAATATTGATTAGAGAAGGGTTGCTATAAGTTGAAATGACCTCAATGCACACAAAAACAATTTTTTGTGGTATATGGAATTATAACCATCCAAGGAAAATCAGAAGTCATTTTCCTAGCTTTCTATATTATTTATGTTGATCTGTATTTTCTACTATATTTCATGTTCTTATTTTCAGTCTCTTTTCTAGTTCTTATCTTTTTCTTTTAGCTTTAATATATGTAACTTTTATTGTATCTAAAAGAACTTAAATTAAAATGAACAAGAAAAACACGAGTACAGGCTGAGTCTTACTTAGCCAGAATTCCAAAATCTAAAATATTCCAAAATCCGAAATCGTCTATATGAGTGGCTGAGATAGTGACACCTTTGCTTTCTGATGGTTCAGTGTACACAAATTTTGTTTCACACACAAAATTATTAAGAATATTGTGTAAAAAATTAGTTTCAGGCTATAAGGTGTATATGAAAAACAAATGAATTTCATGTTTAGTTTTGGATTCCATTTCTAAGATATTTCATTATGTTTATGCAAATATTCCAAAATTTGAAAAACTCCCATATCCAAAACACTTTTGGTCCAAATCATTTTGGAGAAGGGAGACTCAACCTATGAAAGCAAAACCAAACAACAATTTGATACATATTGAAAACTAGTGTGTTAAATGAAAATATCAAAGGCCAAATTGCACATAGTGGCCATAATCTGACAGGGTTGGCCCTACCAGGAGTCAGATAACTAGCTCAGGCAGCAAGCTATGGGTTTTATGAAAAGGTCACATAATGGCTAGTTATTTACTTGTTATTATATTTTTGCTGCTGGGAGATGCAGAGCTATTTGTGCAAATTTCTCTCAGTGTGTCACAATAATTTAGCTGGCTTTGCGTTCCTTGTGCCTTGACTTTGGTGCGTTGGGGGTTTCAACACAGGTGTGCCTAGTCCTGGTCCAACACAGACTCCTGATTTTCAAAAGGAAGATTGCTAGAGAGAGGGAGGTGGGAACATCTGTTTGCTGTGTCCCAATCTACAGGAGAACAGATCCCTGTTGCTTGCAGTGACTGCTGCCCAGTAAGTCAGAATTGGGGGGAGTGGACCATGAGAAAACATCCAGTTTGACACCACTTTAAGTGCTGTAGCTCCATCCTATGGAATCCCAGGTTCTGTAGTTTTACAAGGTCTTTTGCCTTCTCTGCCAAAGAGTTCTGGCATCTACAGATCCCAGGATTCTGTAGGACGGAGCCACGGCTGTTAAAGTGGTGTCAAACTGTATTATTTCTACAGTGCAGGTGGGCCCTCAGTCCTTCTGCAAGGAGCTGCTCTTTTGATTTAATTTTATATTCACCCTGTTCACAGAGAAATGTTGTATCAAACAGTTCTCATCCTACACTTGAAGCTGGAACTGATACAGGTTTTTTGTGGGTGGCTGGGGGCTGGAGCTTTAGATTCATAGCTAAAGAAAAGAGTCCTGCAGACAAACTTCCCAATAAATAAATCAAGTTGTCCCACTCCCGGCTGCCCCATATAATCCTGCTCCACAGGAGCCTCTGATGGACAACAAGAGGATTGCAGACTCAGAAGTTTTAAAAAGAACTTAAGAAGTTGCTTTATACTGAGGTGGGCTATTTCTTGTTGTTATGTGCTTTCAAGTAATTTCTGACTTATGGTGACCCTAAGGTGAACTATACTGATCTTGACAACTTAGAAAAAAAGAACATATGACCTTGCTTTTACTGCTTTATACTGAGTTGGACTGTTGGTGTATCTCAGTACAATAGTGTTAAAATTAATCTGGTGCAGGAAAATGCAATGTAAATCAATACTGTTGTTTTAATGCTGGAAAAATGTAATTTCTTTGTGTGTGTGTGTTGTGTACCTTCAAGTCGTTTCCAATTTATGGCAACCCTAAGGCAGTGGGGCTATCATGGGGTTTTTTCTTAGCAAGATTTTGTTCAGAGGAGGTTTGCCATTGCCTTCTCCTGAGGCTGAGAGCATGTGACTTGCCCAAGGTCACCCAGTGGGTTTCATGACCATGGAGTAATCAAACTCTGGTCTCCAGGGTCCTAGTCCAATGCATTTACAGGACAATTGTAATCACTGGGGGCATCCATGTCAGTGGAGCAGTGAATCCTCTCCAGGCTTTAGTACTAACTTTAAAGAGCTGCTCAATGGGTCGAACCATATCCTAAAACTAGGGTCAGAACCTTGGACAGCTGCTTTAAATTTCAGACTACAAGCCACCAGTTATCACTGGTGTTCTTCCAGAACTGAGTGACCACAATTTAGGCTGCAGAAACAATCTAGGTTGACACCACTTTAATTTTCATGGCTCCATACTTAGGAATTCTGGGAACTGCAGTTTGTTGTGGCACAAACTGTAGTTTGTTCTGACAGAGAAGGATAAAGGTCTCACAAAATTACAGTTCCCAGAATTCCTAAGCACGGAGCCATGGAAGCTAAAGGGGTGTCAACTTGGATTGTTTCTATAATGTGGATGCAGCCTTAGTCATGTTAGAAAACTCTCACCTGAAAAGGTTACTCAAACTTAGGGTTGTGAAAATCTCTCTTTTGATTTCAGGCTGTCTTACTGAAATGGGCCTGCATTTTCTTCCTCTCCTTGCTTCTCACTTCATTGACTTTATTGTTTTTCCCCTGCCTTTCAGTTCATACACATTTAAACACATTTTCCCTGAGGCGTACATTTATGTATGCATTTTATGTAATAGATGTACTTTTTCCATTTACTAAACTGGATGTGTCCATTTTCTCCCCCATACATTTTTTTTTCTTTTTTGGCCATTTGCCATTTTAAATGTGAATATTGTTTTATGTATACCTTATTTCCTATGCAGCCTGTAAGAGCCATAAATGTCCAAATTCCCAGGAAGTGTTTCTTCTGACAGTGAGTCTTGGGGCTTTCCCACATGAGCCCCATTCTTGCTGCAGTCACACTAGTTAAAAAATGGGAAATTACCACTTATAGATAAACCATCACTGCACCCCTTCTCAATCTCTGTTGCCTCCATTGCACTCTCTTCCTGACTCTGTATCAGCTAAAAAGGCCATTGCAGCTAAAGGCAGCTAAAAAGGCCAATACAATTGAAAGGGATCTAGGAGTCCAAGTAGACCACAAGTTGAACATGAGTCAACAGTGCGATGCGGCAGCTAAAAAGGCCAATGCTATTTTAGGCTGCATCAATAGAAGTATAGTGTCTAGATCAATGAAAGTTATAGTGCCACTCTATTCCGCTTCGGTCAGGCCTTACCTGGAATACTGTGTCCAGTTCTGGGCACCACAGTTCAAAAAAGATGTTGACAAGCCGGAGTGTGTTCAAAGGAGGGCAACTAAAATGGTGAAGGGCCTGGAAACCATGCCTTATGAGGAACACCTTAGAGACCAGGGAATGTTTAGCCTGGATAAGAGAAGGTTAAGAGGTGATATAATAGCCCTGTTTAAGTATTTGAAAGGTGTCACATTGAGAAAGGAGCAGGCTTGTTTTCTGCTGCTCTAGAGAATAGGACCCAGAAACAATGGATGCAAGCTACAGGAAAAGAGATTCTACCTAAACATTAGGAGGAATATCTTGACAATAAGAACTGTTCGACAGTGGAACACACTCCCTCAGAGTGTGGTGGAGTCTCCTTCTTTAGAGGTCTTTAAACCTCCCTGTCTTATGTCTTATCCAGCAGGTCTTTCGGTTATTTTTATATATTTTTTCTTTTTTCACACAATTCTGAAGCTCTGCTATTATGACTGAAGTTTTAAAAAAATAAAGGAAGATATAAATAAAAATACAGATAACCAGGGTGCATGGGAATCATGAGGGACAGGGGGGACAGGGAGGAGAAGCCAACACTGACATCATATAATGGCAATTGCACAACTACTCCAGGAGAGGCATTTCACATCCGGGGACTTAAACGCTTGCCAGGTCATTGATGGGTTTTCCCCTGTCAATGAAATTGGATAGGTTGCGGACCAAACAGCTATGGGTTGGAGGCAATGTCAGATGATAAATATCACCAAAGCCACTTCTTTCCCATTGTAATTGTGGTTTAAAAGACGCAAGTAGTGTATACGATCTTATGGAATATACAGCCTTATAGAGGATGATAAATTAAGACAGTTGATTAGATATAGATCAACAGATAAATTCAAAGAAGATTGGGCACCTATAATAAAATATTCAAGTTCAGGATGGGGTCAAAGAGTATTTCAGGCAGTAGAGCAGATTCTTTATAGTAATAATAATAATAATCATAATTGTATAGGTATATAGCTTGTTTCTTTAAACCTCATGCAGCATAAATATGCGAACTTTATAGAAGACATATACAGTAGAAAAATATATTTGGTTTTTGGGGGGAAATAGTAAAAGTATTAGTATACATATTAGATAATAGCCAAAAGTTAGAGGAAAGGAAGTCACTTAATTTTTTAAAACAGAAAATGTAGTTAGTGTTGTATCTTTGTTGTTGTTGTTTGTTATTATGTCCATTTTCCAAAAAAAAATTCTTTTGCATTGTATTATGTGGAATATATATTATGAGTCTGTAAGTGTTGTTAATTTTTTTTTAAGATGCATGTAGTACAGTAATGTCTGTGGACATTGTGAAAAAGCAATTTTTATAATGACTGCTGAATATAGTATAACTGTGTGCCATACTTACCGAAGGTGGTAACTTTTCTTTGCACTGGAATAGAAGCTCACTCTTCTTCATACTCAATCTTCTCCTCTGTCTAGATTTCTAGACTGCAGCTTGCTTAACAAAGCCAGATGAACTATTTATTGTAAAAGGACAAATAAATACTCTTTAGAAACCCAGTCCTTTTATACTGCCAGTCATAGCTCCTTGGATGCAGCTTAACATTTTAAAGCTCCATTATTCTGCGTGAAGGAGAAAATGTACATGGCTCACTTCTTTTCTGTTTCAGTTTAGCCAGCAGGCACATGCTGTGCAAATTGAAGTGTGGCAGGATGTCTGAGGATGTACCCATGACAAAGAATAAGGGAAAGATCCAAGTATCATATGCCTGAAGCCAGAATAAGGAACCAGTGAATACCAACCTAACATAAAATTGGAGAACTGATTAAAGGCAGTGTATCATGAAGATACACATGTGGCATTTTAATAATATCATCTATCTCTAAGAACTCTAGCTGTTGTGACCAGTCTTCAGAAAAAGCAGAAATCTTACTCTAAACTGAAGCAGCCTAAGATGTTTTTTGCTAAAGAGGCTTAAAGTGGCTTTTGCCTCATTCAGTTTGTAATACGAATGCAAAAACTGCACTCCTCCAAAGCTCCTTTGCTGCATTATCTTCTGTCCTAACAACACTCACACTTGCATATACATATACCCTTACATGTGAGGAAGTAGACTCAAGTCTATAAACGCTCGTGCTACCAGCGTTTTACTTTCAGTTAGTTTCAAAGGTGCTTCAAGATCCCTTTGCATATATATGTATATATGCAACATGATAGGATTCAGTGATATATACGCACACACAACATATACAAGGAACAAGCAGATACAAATCCCTTCTGTGAACATGCTGGAAAGCATCCAGTTCAAACTGTGTTTCCACTGCAAACCTACCAAAAGGAAGAGAGAGATGAATGAACACCTTGGTTTGCATTTTTGGAGGAAGGACATGGCTGTGGAGACTATCTTGATCAACGCCCAAGTTGCACTTAGGTTTACCTCTATTTAGCTAGGAATAATATCTTTTTAGAATAAGCGGTAGTGACATCTACTGGTGCTGAGCAGAACATTAACAAGTGCACTGCCAGAGAAGCAAGCTGACAGAGGGATTTCCCAAAGAGGGAAGCCCCCTGTTTTCTTTTTTAAAATGACTGTTAGCATCAATAGCATTGCATTCCACCATTTCATAATTGAAATGGGAAGGGCGAAACTACTCAGCCAATGAAACTACCATTCCTTTCCCCTGCTAAAAAATAAATGCAATATACTATAGACATGGAGGCAAGCAATGGAGAAAGTATTAATTACTTAATTGGAGGTAACAGGAATCCTCACCTGCTTTTAAACTGAGATTGTCTGTTCCTTCGCTATCCAAACAAATTTCATCTTGTCTTGTAGCTCATATTCTAATACTGCCCTTTACAAATCCTTGCTAATCTGAATGCTAATCATTTTATCAGTGATGCTCCATTACTCACACAAGCTGAAGCAATCTGTGACAAATGAAGTGGGTAATTATACCTCATCTGTGGCAGAAAACAAAACTTCTGGCAGGTGTTGGATGCTGTGTTGCAAGGAGCGTGATTGTTTGTGTAATTCTGGAAATCAAGAGCAACAGAGATAATGCTAGCTTCAGCCTCCAGGAGATGCAAACAAATGCTTCTTTATAGATCCTAACTCTGGAATCAGAAATGTTTCCTTTTTAAAGAGAAAGGATCACAGGCTGATAACAAAGCATATATTCCATTCAGGAAGCTAGCAGCGCCATATTTCAGCATTCCCTCTTGCTTTCCCTTCAGACACAGATTATACAATATGAACATAACAATCCTGACAGATCAGATCAAAATGGCCAACTAGCTGCCCATAGGAAACTCATAAATGCAATATGAATGCAACACCATAATGTGCCGTATTCAATTTCTGCTGACATTTGGACTATTTGTGAAACCTTTTTGAAAACTGGATCTGTCCAGTGTTGATGTTTGATGATGCAGGAGACCTGCTCCCTTTAGAATTCAGTGGATTACTGGATGTGTTCCTGGGTGTTTCCAGATGGAGAACTCAATATATTACAGTCAAAAAGCATTGTGCACTGGTTTCATTTTAGCTCCCTTTTTCAGGTTAAGAATTAAGATGGAAGATTCTACAGGAAAACAAAGGAACAGAGTGTAAAAAATAATGTACTAAGTTAATTCATTGATTTAGAAATATAATAAAGAGATAACTTCACATGTGCTTTTGACCTGAAGAGGCCTATGCTGATTAAATCTGGGGCATCATGAATAGTCAACATTAATTTGGTTTTATTCTTCTGTCCCTGGTTCTGGTCTGTGATTGTAGTGGTTTGAGTGTTGGATTGAGCTCTGGATACCAGGATTTGATTTCCAGCTTGGCCATGGAAACCTACTGGAACCTTGAGCAACTCACTCTCTCTCAGCCTTAGAGGAATGCAAAGGCAAACTCCCTCTGAGTAAACCTTGCCAAGATAACCCCATGAAAGGTTCACCTTAGCAATAGCAAGTACATTTCTAAACCAATTATCAGTGAACTAATAGGGTTGCCATAGGTCAGAAAGGACTTGAAGGGACACAACAACAAAGGCTAGGTTTCACCATGGCTCTGTAATTAATCAAAATGGCAAATGTAGTGAAGTAACCAGAAGAAAACTAAGACTTGGAAAGGCAGCTACAAAGGAACTAGATAAGATCCTCAAGTGTAAATAAATATATTTAAATACCAAAGTCGGAATCATAGAATTATAGATATCATAGAATCATAGAGTTGGAAGAGACCACAAGAGCTATCCAGTCCAACCCCCTGCCATGCAGGAACTCCCAATCAAAGCATCCCTGACAGATGGCCATCCAGCCTCTGCTTAAAGACCTCCAAGGAAGGAGACTCCACCACACTCCAAGGGAGTGTGTTCCACTGTCGAACAGCCCTTACTGTCAGGAAGAAGTTCCTCCTAATGTTGAGGTGGAATCTCTTTTCCTGCAGTTTGTATCCATTGTTCTGCGTTCTAGTCTCTGGAGCAGCAGAAAAACATGCTCACTCTCTCCTCTATAAGACACCCCTTCAAATACTTAAAGAGGGCTATCATATCACCTCTTAACCTTCCCTTCTCCAGGCTAAACATCCCCAGCTCCCTAAGTTGCTCCTCATAAGGCATGGCTTCCAGACCCTTCACCATCTTGGTTGCTCTCCTTTGGAAACGCTCCGGGTTGTCCACATCCTTTTTGAATTGTGGTGCCCAGAACTGGACACAGTATTCCAGGTGGGGCCTGACCAAAGCAGAGTAGAGTGGCACTATAACATCCCTGGATCCAGACACAATACTTCTATTGATGCGGCCTAAAATTGCATTGGCCTTTTTAGCTGCCACATCGCATCCCATAGTATTTCTGACTTCTATCTATGGTTGTGAAAGATAGACAGTGAAGAAAGCTGTCAAGAATATCAACTCATCTGAAAGATATCGCTGTAGGAGAGTTCTGTGCATACCAAGACCCTCCCCGCAAAAGGCCAATAAATGGGCCAGCAGCTACAGTCATGGCCAATCACAAAATTATATTTGTAAGATCACTTTGGCCTCAGTCCAACATATTTGATTTCAATGAGCTTAAATGTAGTGACTCTCCCTTTGGATAATGCCCCACCTGACTATTAAAATGCAGGGCAATTTGAAATACAATATAGCACTGAATCTTGTGCAGGATTTGGTAAAATATGCATCTCATTCATATGCAAGTTTACTCAAAAGTCGCTTTGAATCACTGAGAACTTACTCTCAGGTAAGTGTACGTTTGCTATATTCATGATAGGTTAGTTGATGGATAAGTGTAGTAGATGTCATTTTCGTCAGGAATGAAACAGAGGGGATAAGAGTTACACCTCCTTTTTAATGGTGCTTTGGTTCTAATGACACTTCAGTTTTGAGCCACTCCTGTTTCCATAATTTACTCTTTACACAGCTAAATATCCCCTTCTTTAAACTCCTCAAATTCCATTATCCAGATTTCCATATGTGCATTTCGATTAGCTCTGGATGCTGTGTCTGTGTGGATTGCTATTGTGTTTGCATGTGATTGCACTCTGCATTTTTCTTAATCAAACCTCTTAATTCACCCAAACCTGTAGTACTCCTCAGTTATTACCAGCATACACAGTGGCCATAAAGGTTACTTAACCTCTTGTAAAGCTTAGGATAATTTATCCAACAATAAAGTAAAGCTTGCAGTTGTGAGGACTCCCGAGCTCCCCACCACCATTCTTTGGGTAGCAGGAGGTTCTATTTAACTATATTGACAGATATTGGAATGCAGAAGAGGAGGTTTCTCCTGGAGATGGAATTTGATGTGACATCTCTACCCATCTACAGAAAACTTCTCAGTTTTCTAGGTACCTCCTAAACTTTAATATCGATTTGTTTGAACCATCATCACAGCATTTGGAAATTTGAGTTTGTTTTTTTAATGTACAAATCCAGGACAACAAAGAAATGGGCTGGACTTGAATGATAGAATTTGCAAAATATGGCTTTGTATTCTGAGTCTGCCAATATCAGTCATACTGAGACATTTGGTATGCAGTGCAAACAGTGGTTGCATAAACAGAAATTGCCCAAGGCAGTGACAAGGGCAACAGGGAGACCAACACACCCAATTGTATCTCAGAGATCTACCCAGAATACAAGATGTCTCGCTATTCATTTGGTAGAGCTCCACCCCTTTACACTTTTCATTCCCTTCTGGGAAATATAGCATCAATTTACACCTTCAGAGTTATTCTCTCTAAGCATACGCATGCTGGGCATCCATCCAGGAAAGCAGCAGATAAATGCTAACTAAATATTGGATTTCATTCAAGGAGTTACTTGGCAGCACTTAAGGATCCAGGGGAAAAACAAAGACTGAAGATCACCATGTGAACTGCCAGAACAGATTATGAAACAGAGCAGGACAAAAGCATTGAATTTCTAACTAGATCATATTTACAAAGAGATCATGCCTATTAGGCAAAAAGAAAAATAAAGTTGAGCAGTAACACATAGCAAGGTCCACAAATGCTTTAAAATACCCCCCCCCCCAAGTTACTTTCATGTGAAAGTACATGCTTTGCATACAAAACATCCAATTCAGTCCTATGGAATCATGGGATTTTCACTTTGTTGCTTATTATTATTATTATTATTATTATTATTATTATTATTTCTTACCTGCCCCTCTGTCTGAACAATCAGGGCAGGATACAACAAAGTTTAAAAACAATTACAGTTCAAGTTAAAATAATACAACAGTCCCATCCCCAGCCTCCCGCCCCTTAAAATAGAATTAAACTAGCAAGATTTAAAACAAATAATAAAATAACAATAAAACAAATACACTAACATCCAAGTACTTAGCAGTGGTCTAGGATAGCATTGGGATACAGGAGGCCAAGGACTTAACTGGAAAATTCTCTTGACCGTCACATTCACCTGACTAGTCATGTGAAGCGACGAGTCAAGTAGTACCCCCAAACTGCAAACAGAGTCCTTTGAGGAGAGTGTGACTCCAAGGCTAGTTTCGGGCCTGTAACTACTAGTACCTCTGTTTTGTCTAGATTAAGTTTCAACCTGTTTTTCCTCATCCAATTCATTACTGCAGCAAGACAGTCATTGAGAGGGGAGACACCATCTGAAGTCTGTGCCGACGATCTGGTCATGGAAAGGTATATCTGAGTGTCACCAGCTTACTGAAGACACTGAGCTCCATGCCTCCGAATGATCTCACCCAGCGGCTTCATGTAGATATTAAATAGCATCAGGAACAGGATGGTGCCCTGAAGGACACCACAATTAAGCTCAATTTTAGAGGAGCAACTGTCCCTGAGCCTCACCCTTTGAGATCTCCTGGAGAGGAAGGACTGGAACCACCGGAGTGCGGTGCCTCCAATCCCCAACTCTTTCAGTCGATTCAAAAGGATGGAATGATCTACAGTGTCAAGAGCCCAAAGATCCAAGAGCACCAGCAGGGTCACACTACCCCTGTTGATGCTCAAGCGGAGGTCGTTGGTCAGAGTGACCATGGCAGTATCGGTATCATCCAAGACACCCTGGAGTTGGGAGGCAACTGTTCTCTTGATCACCTTGCTCAAAAATGGGAGCAAGGACACTGGTCTATAGTTATTCCTGTCCAAGGGATCAAGAGAAGGCTTCTTCAAGAGGGGCTTAACAGCCGCCTCTTTAAGACAGGATGATAAAGAGCCGTCTCTGAGGAACGCATTGATTGTATCCTCCCTGGACGACCAGCCAAGATGGACAGGGATCAAGAGAGCAAGTTGTCTTTCTCATACTTCCAAGGAACTGTCACCAAGTCAACTCCAACTTATGTGACCCTATGAATGAGAGACTTACCAAGCCTTATTGTCTGTTCTGGTGAATCATGTCTTCTCATTTTATGGCCCAAGTACAACAGTCAGTTAAGTCATCTTGGGTCCTAGGGAGAGTTCAGGCTTGATTTGCTCTAGAACCCATTTATTTGTCTTTTTAACAGCCCACAGCATCTGTAGAACTCTTCTCTATATGTTCTAGCAACATGTTTCAAATGAATTGATTTTCTTCCTATCAGCTTTCTTCACTGTCCAGCTTTCACACCCCTAAAAAGTAAATAGAAAAATGATAGCATGGACAGTCCTACTTTAGTATTCCATTATATATCTGCACTTCAGGATCTTGTTTACTTTATTCATAGCTGCCCTTCCAAGTCCTAATCTTCTTCTGATTTCTTGACTGCAGTCTCCATAACTGACTCAAAGGAAAGGAAATCTTTGAAAGTGTCTTCATCATCTGCTTTAAAGTTATGTAAATCATCTGTGGTCATTAGCATTGTTATTTTTAATGCTCAACTGTAAACCTGCATTTTAATTTTTTCCTTGATTTTATTCTGTAATCTTTCCAAGTCTGTTTCTGCTAGTGGTATAGTGCTATTTGCATATCTTAAATAGTTGATGTTCCCTCCTCCAATTTTCACACCTCCTTCCTCTGAGTCTACTCCTGCTTTATGTATGTTATATTCAGCATACAAAAAACAAATAGATGAAATGCAGCCTTGCCTGACCCTTTGACAATTGGAAATGATTCCATTTCTCCATATTCTGTCCAGATGATATCCTCTTGTCTTGAGTACAGGTTATGATCAGGATAATAAAATGTTGTGGCACACCCATTTCTTTAAGAGCGATCCATAGTTTTTCATTATCTGCACAATCAGAGGCTTTGCTATCAGCTACAAAGCTGATTTTCTTCTGAAATTCTTTGTTGTGTTCCATTTTATCCAATATATATTTGCAATATGATCTCTAGTGCCTCTTCTTTCCTGAATGGAACTTGGACATCTTGCATTTCTTGCTCCTTATATGGTAAAACTCTTTGTTATAGAATTGTGACTATCATTTTGCTTGTGTGGGAGATTAATGCAATAGTCCTGTGGTTACAGCAATCCCTGGTGTCCCCCTACTTGGATTGTAAGCATTCAATATACTTCCAATCTCCAAGTAAAGGGTCATCAGGGATTGCCACAGCCACAGGACTATTGTTAGGACTAACATAGATTCTGTCTTTGTAGCTTAAAGCAGCTCTGTTGGTGTGCCATCTGATCTTGGTAATTATTTCTCCCAAATGTTATGAGTATGGCTTCTACTTTACTTTCTAAAATTGTAGTTTCATTTTCATCATCTTCTACCAGTTAATAAAGGTCTGATTAGTTCCAAGTGGAATAGATCAATTGTTGAATGGCGAGTCTACATGTAAGTAAATCTATTGATTCAATGGTTTTGCTCTAGTTAGGACTGAGTCAGACCAAAGTCCAGCTATTGTGTTTTTGTTTTTGTTTTGTTTTTCTCCCACTTGTTTTATCTTGGTTTTCTCACAAGCCGATCTTATACTCCGTAAAGCATTAGTTTTATCATCCCCAGATGAACAAAACAGCTGGAGGGCATCATGGCCTACATGTCCAAAATGAAGAAATCCTTTTAAAAAATTGGAAGCAATAAATTGAAAGCAGGTTCTGGTCCTTGTGAGGGGAGAATCCACCCCTCCAGCTGTTTGCCAAAAGGCTTTACACATACCCATTGGTTCTGTTTGGGAAGGGAATAAACAAAGCACATATATACACACACACATATTGAGACAAAAATAGTTTGAAAGGAACAGGATGAAACAATAGAGCAATTAGTAGTAGGAAATAGCTGGTGGTTCTGTCAATGTCAATTATTTTATTTATCATCTAGTTGGCACTGGTATGGAAATTTCTCCAGGATGGCACAATAGAACCCAACTTTCCTGAATGAGAAGTGTCTGTTTAACCTACTTCTCTTCAGCAGGTATCTTCAGCTCAACATCTAAGCTGACACCAGATTTATCTGTAACCATGACTCAGGTCTGGGCTAATAAGTGCCATGGTATGAGGAACAGTGCCTAAAAGGCTGATGTGTACAGATGAGCTATGATGGTGTTCACAATACTGAAGTGGGTGTAGTAGAACTAAATCTCTCTCTCTTCTCTCTCTCTCTCTCTCTCTCTCTCTCATTCAAACCACCACAAAGGAAGCTGACACAAGAGCCCTGGCATGTTTCCTGCTCTTGTGGGAGGTTTGGAAAAGGGTAAGAGACGTATCACCAATAACAAACAAATAGCTGCAACACTGTGAGATGGTCCATCATGGCTTCTTGTTTTCAAGAGCCTTTAGGGAAGAAAGGACAACATCACTTACCCTTTTCCTCAGGAACAGCTCAAGATTTATATTATTTATTTATTTATTTATTTATTGCTACTGAACAATAAGTGAAACACCTCCTTCTCACTCAAGTCAAAAGTAAATATTACTTAGAGGCAGCCACATTATTCTGCCACTTGAGCAGGAAATCTCCCACATGTTACTCCTGGGGGGGGGGGGTGTGAAGACAATATTAATAAATCAAGTAACTAATAATTAAGCCCGATTTTGTGATGCCCAAAATTCGCTGCCTAAGCTAATGATTTCACTTTGGTAGGGTTGGTAAGGTTTGGTAGGGTTGTTACTGTTTTTGTTGTGTGCCTTCAAGTGCCTTCAAGTTGTTTCTGACTTATGGGCCTCAGGCGGATCTATCATGGGGTTTTCTTGGCATGTTTCTTCAAAGGGGTTTTGTCATTGCCATCCTCTGATGCTACAAGAGTGTGACCTGCCTACATTCACCCAGTGAAGGGGTCTACATACCCTAAAGGCACCAGATCCTGTCTGATATTGGAAGCTAAACAGGATCAGACCTGGTTTGTATTTGGATGGGAGACCACCAACAAATACCAGGTGCTGTAGTCTATATTTCAGAGGAAAGAACTGGCAAAACCACATGTGGCTATTCCCTGCCTAAAAAACCTGTATGGCATTGGTGCGGTCACCATAACTTGAGAGGCAGCTTGAAGGCACATACACACACACAGCATTTCTCTCCTTCTATCTTACTTTGTGTAGCAAGTAAGATGTGCAGCAATATTGTCTAATTACTTTTAAAGTTATTTATTTAGTGGATTTCAAGGCATTTTTCATTGCCTTTTGATCAGAAGTTTTATGCCATTCTTATCACTACTAGGGGTTTTTTAAGCTACAAAAAGCATGAGTTACATTTCCAAACCCTGTAAAAAGTAACAATATTGGATTACTTTCCTATTGTAAGAAACAACAAGAAATGCTGTAACAAGAAAAATATTTTCAAAAGTTACTTCCCATGCTCTGATACTTTTTACAGATCAAAAGTTAAAGAAAATTCTTGAGTCTTTGGGGCAGATATGAACCCTGACAGGAGTGAATCTGATATTGATTGCCACACTTACCATGGAAAGCCAAAAATGATGCAAATAGTGGAGAAAGAAGTCCAGAGAGTTTTCTCAAAAGGAGCTTAGGCTGCATCTGCACTGCAGAAATAATTCAGTTTGACACCACTTTAACTGGCATGGCTCAATGTTGTGTAACACTATGGGATTTGAAGTTTTGTGATTATTTAGGCATCTTTGTCAGAAAGCTCTGGTGACACAACAAATAACAAATCCCAGAATTCCATAGTAGTGAGCCATGCCAGGTCAAGTGGTGTCAAATTGCATTATTTCTGCAGTGCAGATGCAGCCCTAGAGTGTATATAAAGGTAAAGGTTTCCACTTGACATGAATGTCTAGTTGTGACTGACTGTCGGGGGCAGTGCTCATCTCCGTCACTAAGCTGAAGAGCCAGCATTGTCCAAAGACGACTCCATGGTCATGGGGCCAGCATGACTGCACTGAATGCTATTACATTCCCACCAAAGTGGTACCTATTTATCGACTTGTATTTGCATGCTTTTGAACTGGGAGGTTGGCAGAAGGTGTGACTAGTGATGGGAGTTCACCCCATTATGCAGCACGTGTGCCTCAAATTGCTGACCTTCTGCCCTTACGATCATCAGGATTGGCATGTTAACCACTAAGCCACAGAATTCTAGTAGTCTGAGACCACTTTAATGCTCATTGTTGTTGTGTGTTTCCAAGTCATTTCCAACTTATGGCCACTCTAAGGTGAACCTATCATGGGATTTTCTTGGCAAGATTCGTTTAAAGGAGCTTTACCATTGCCTTCCCCTGAGGCTGAAAATACATTACTTGCTCAAGGTCACCCAATAGGTTTCATAGCCGAGCGGGAATTGAATCCAGAGTCGTAGTCCAGTGCTCTAACCACATATTGATTCATATTATAGAATCCTGAGAGTTGTAGTATGGCGAGGCATTTATAATTCTCTACTAGAGAGCTATGAAAGACCTTGATATACAACTAAGTACAAAAGTTAGAATTGTACAAGCAATTGTATTCCCCCATTACCATGTATGGATGTGAGAGCTGGACAGTTAAGAAAATGGACAAAAAGATAATAAATTCATTTGAGATGGGGTGCTAGAGAAAAGTGCTGAGAGTACCATGGCAGCAAAAAGAACAAATAAACAGGTCCTAGAACAGATCAAGCCTGAAATTTCTCTTGGGACAAAGATGACTAAACTGAAGCTGTCACACTTTGGACACATCATGAGAATGCATAACTCATTAGAAAAGACAATAATGTTAGGAAAGGTGGAGGGAAGTAGAAAGAGAGGAAGACCACATGATAGATGGATTGACTCAATTAATGAGGTCGCTGGTAAGAATCTGAAAGAAATTAGAAGAACAGTGGAGGATAGGGAGTCTTGGAGATGTCTCATCCATTGGATCGCCATGAGTCAAGATCGATTCAAGGATGGTTCACAACAAGAACAAACTAAATAGTTCAAATATTGTAATTCATAGGTGTGCCCTTTAATT
Source organism: Urosaurus nigricauda (assembly GCA_034509955.1). Classification (NCBI taxonomy): domain Eukaryota; kingdom Metazoa; phylum Chordata; class Lepidosauria; order Squamata; family Phrynosomatidae; genus Urosaurus; species Urosaurus nigricauda. Next base: position 347,573,415 of record JAOEGL010000001.1, on the reverse strand, counting down.
CTAGTATCGCTTCAAACTGCAAGTCCCAGAATTCTATAGGATGGAAATATGGCTGTTAAAGCAGAATAAAACTGCTACAATTGAGGTAGTGATGATACACACCCAGTCTGTTATCCAAAACAGGAAAGGATAAACACCCAGAAGCTGGAAGAAGTGACTCCATGGAAGGGTGCTCTTAGGGTTGACACTAATCCGTCTCTAGAAAAGGAGGGAAAAGAGGGGACAGATTTGCACGAATTGTTCCTGGGCTAAATTATAGTTACAGATGTGCACTTAGAAATAATTACTCTAATTTAAATAGAAATAGAATCCAGCCCACCATACAAGGAAGACTGACCAAGTAACTTTTGTACCTGTTCTGGACGGTATGCAAAAAGAATGAGGTTGGCCAGGAAATGACAGACTTAAATACATCAGTCCCTGTCAAATGAATAAGGAAATTAAATATGTTTTTAAGTGTGAATTGGGAAATTCCCTCATATGTGTCAACAAAAATACAAAGGAGGTGAAGCAACACATGTGATCTGAATCAGAAGACAGTGCAAAAGAAATAACCTTCTGAATGCTTTCTATACTGTGACATTAGGAAACTGTACAAAGCCACTGAGGAATAAATAACAAAGTGGTTCTGGCCCTACGTACATTGATTTTTTTTCTATTGCCACTTTTGTGTTGCTTAGTTATTTAAATTGGAAACACTGATATTAAACTATTTGCAGGGTTCAGATATTATGCCAGTTTAATGTGGAATCAAGAAGCCATATTTGCGCATTAAATTGTGTTATGGAAAGAGATTGTCTTACATTCTGTTGTATTATGTTATAGAATGGAGTTTATGGACAAAGACAGTATATCTAAAAAATATAACACTAGTTTCTAACTGAGATCTAGAAGACTTAGGTCAGAAATGGGCAACTGTGGGAAGCAATGAGACCTTGAAGGGCTATACTGTCCCCACTACACCCGCCACAAAAACTGAGCTTTTTTTGCCTCTGGGGTTTAGGGGACATTTTGCAACATTTTGGATCTTGGGCCATTTTAGTCACTTTTTGGCTCTGCCCTTTTAGGCCCATGAGGGCTCTCTTTAAAGCCCAGGCATGCTCTAAGGAACCTAAAATGGCCTAGGGGACCTCTAACGCGGCCAAGTAAATTAGTTGTTGTGTTCCTTCTGACTTAAGGTGACCCTAAGGCAACCCTATCATAGGGTTTTCTGGGGCTGAGAGAGTGTGACTCTTCCAAGGTGATCCAGCAGGTTTCCATGGCCAAGCAGGCAAAGATCACAAATTTCCAGATTCTGTCTGTGGTGTCTCCCCTGAAATAATTTGCCTTCTGAGGTCCTTGTATAAGAAACAAGGCTTTTTTGGTGGTGGTACCCTTCTTAAGGAATTTTTTCTCTTGGAGGATTGGAATAAAGTAGTATGTAAATTAATGATAAATTGACATGCAAATTGAAAGGAAAAAAAGATTATGGGGAAAAAAGTGATTTTGATGGGATTTGGAACGAATTTATTGAGAAAGCATTGAGAAAAGCAGATGGAAAATTACCTCCACAAGAGGAACTGAGATTTTGGAATATGAAAATGGCTCTGCGGAATAGGAGCACTGAGGTGGGATATTAAAAATATTTAAACAATTGTAATAGAATGTAGGAAATATACAGAATTATGTATTGTACTATAATCAATATTCAATGTATGAATCTTAATAATAATGATTTAAAATTTATTTAAAGGAATTCCTTCTCAAAAGAGCTCCATCATGTTTGTTTTCTGCCAACCTCCAGGAAGGTGACAAAAATACTACTTTTTCAGCAGGCTTTTGAAAGAAGGGACTGATGCACTCACCTCATTCCGATGTACATGAATGTTGTGTTGCTAGAAGATCATTTTTTGCTAGATTTTAAATTGGTTTTGATTTATTTAAATTATTTTAATCTTCTTAGCGAGGCTTTTATTGCTGCTGTTGGTTTTAAATATTTTCAGAGAAGTAAATCCCAAATAGTTATATTAGATGTACTGCCTAGTAAATATCCTTAGGAGGATGAAATCTAATTCATTTTTTGTTCTATCCTGCAAAGGGTGGCTGGTTGACCTTGGTTGTTTTGTTGATTAATGTGCTATTGGATATTGGATGCAATGTTTTGTCTACTTTGTAAGCTTCATGCATATCTGAAAAGTGAAGGTTTAAACAAATTAAAATAAATGTCTCAGTTTTTTATACATAAGCTTGTTACTAATATTACCTTGGGTCCCAGCTTTGGAGAAAGGTGGCATATGAATAAAAGTAAATAAATAATCATAAATAATTTTATGTGATTTCTTGTTTTACATGGTGGTTAGAAAATAATTGGAAAAACTGAAGGACACCATCCATGCCAGTTTTAAAGGAAAAACAGCTATATTCCACTACACAATATGTGGTGAATGAATAGGCAAACCATGAACTGCTGCTGTGAGCACAGCAAGTCATTAGGAAAGGAACTGAAAACAAAATTGTCAATATCATACTTCCACTTGGAATACTGTGTATCATTTTGGCCCCACACCTTGGAAAGGATGTTGCTGTGTGCCTTTAAGTCATTCCTGACATATGGAGACTGTAACCCAACCCTATCATGGGGTTTCTTGGCAAGATTGGTTCAGAGGAGGTTTGCCATTGCTTTCCTGAGGCTGAGAGCATGTGACTTGCCAAAGGAGACTGAGCAGGAAACAATGCAGAAACAGGCAACTAAAATGATAAGGGCTGAGCAATTCCCCTGCTTATCTTAGCAAATGAATGAATGAATGAATGTTGTCAATTCACCACCTTTATCACTCAGTTTATGGACTGGATATTCTCCTCTCATCAAATGTCTGGAACTAGGCTAAGCTACAGGGCACTTGCTTCTGTACAGGGCCTTGAAGCATATGTTCTGTTTTTGGTCATCATGGTCAATGATTTATCTGAGGCCTGAAGTACAGCCAATGTTTTGTTGACCACTAGATGGTGGCAAAAAGCCAGAATCTTACCATTTATTTTAAAACAAACCAGTCCAGAAGGACTGGTAGGGCTGACACTGTATATCCATATGCCCCTCCAACAAAGAAGCCGCTTGGACAAGAGAACTGCTCATAAACTACAGTGGTCCCCTGGGTTACGAAAGTAATCCATTCCAGCACGCCTTTCGTAACCCGAAAACATTTGTAACCCGGGGGACCACTGTAAGTATAGGAAAAGACTTGGTGCGATTTGAATTTCGCGCTGCTTTTCTTTCTTAACCCGGGGTTTTTTCCAGAAACCGGGGCCGTTTTTCCGGCCCCGGCTCTTTCGGATCCTGAGGTTTTCGTACCCCGGGGGATTCGTAACCCGGGGGACCACTGTATAAGCTAGGGCTCTTTTAGATCCTTGCCTTTGTTTATTGTTATAGACGTGAACTATATTGGGATGGGATGGTAGCAAAGGGCCAGAGTTAAATGTGGGTGAATACCAGGGTTCTTATTTTTAAAGGGCATCCAGATCCAAAATGGGCAGTTTTAGGGGAAGAAAAACAATGGGCAGGTTCAGAACCATTAAGTAGTTCAACAGTTCTAGTAATGAGTTGTTGTTGTTGGGTGCCTTCAAGTTTTTTCTGACTTACGGTGACCCTAAGGTAATCCTATCATGGGGTTTTGCTCGCAAGTTTCTTATTAGGAGGTTTGCCATTGCCATCCTCTGAGCCTGAGAAAAGGTGACTTATAGTAATGAATATGTTTTATTATGTTAGGTAATGTAGAAAGTGACCGACAATATGAAAAGTAAATTAAGTTGTCCAGTTCCCCTTAAATATTGCCCCCAATTAACCATGACTATTTCTCTTCCCTCTGCTAAGGCTATTCCTTGCAGACCAACGTTCCTAACAGAATGGAAACACAGCACAAAATTAATTAATTTGAGCTTTGAAAAAAGAAAATTCTATCTAGATTTATTATCGTAATGAGTCAGCCACACATTAGCCTCGAAGAAGGATGAGTTCTCAACTATCCTAAGGATAAATTTGTGTGATAAACTTCGTAGGCTCTTTCTTCCTCTACATCAGAGGTGGGCAACAGCGTATAGCTATGAGGCTGCATTAGCCTTCCTAGAGACCTTGAAGGGCCGTACCTGCTCCTGCAAAAACAAATTAAAAAAAAAATAATTGGCACTCAAACACCTATACGAAGTTAGGGCACTTTTTCAGCATGTTTTGGGTCTCCAAAAAAAAAAAGAAGCTTATTCAGGGCCTAAATTGGCCCAGGATATTGCAAAACATGGTCGAAATACACCACACAACCCCTTTATGTTATTTTGAAAAACTGAAGGGGGATTGAAAAAAAAAATTCAATTTGTGGGGTCCACAAAAATATCCCTGGGGTCCACACATGGCCCAGAGGCTGCACATTACAGATGGAAAGGAACACTCTATACTACTCAAAAGTCAGCCATATTCTACACCAGTAATTCTCAATCTTACATCTCTTACATCTTAAATCCCACCAACTGCTCTGTCAAGGAGCTTGGGTCCCACTACAATAGAAAGAAAAGCCCATTTTTAATTTAGAGGACTTTTACATGTTTTCATTTATTATTATTATTATATTTATCAGTTACTGTAAATATTAAGTTTTTTTTAATTGCAAATATTTTCCTGGAAGTAAACACAAATGCAATTCCATTACTAGTGGGAAATTATAATGCTATTGAGCATAAATGTTACTGCTATAGCAAATACAAGACACAAAGAAATAAATAGAACATATCTGTAGTATTATTGGGGATAACAGCATTGCTATGACTAAAATACCTATGTCCATCTAAAGAACAACTATGTCCCACTAGCAATACATGCACCACTTGTTCAGAATCACTATCCTACAATTTCCTTATCCCCCAATTAAGGTTTGCATTAATGTCCTTCAGCACCCCATACTTCAGAACATCGGTGCAAACATTAACATATCAAACTACTTTAAACTGAGTTGGAGCTTTTGTTCCAAGTCAAAACTAGCAGTTTTCTTCCAGATTTCAGGCAAGGTCTTGTCTCAGAGCCAGGATGGGGCAGTAGTTTGAGAATAGGACATGCTCTGGAGATTGAGGTTTCATTCCCCAGTGGCCATGAAAACCCACTGGGTGACTGAGCAAGTAACACAATCTCAGCCTCAGAAAAACATGTGATAGGTTCACCTTAGGGTCACCATAAGTCATCACCATAAATTGGAAACAACTTGAAGGCACACAACAACAACTTCTCTCAGGTCCACCTGGAGATGCCACATGTCCCTTCTTCTCTAACTAGGGTTATCATAAATCCTACTTTTCCTGGACATGTCCTCTCTCTCTCTCTCTCTTTTTTTTTTTTTTTAAGTTCTGCCCAGGGTGCTTTTAAAAAATTCCATCTCGGGGGGGGGGGGGCTTTTTAACATGTCTGTGTTTTCCTCTCTCTTTTTGGTCACCTTGACAGCTTTCCCTATGGCCATCTTAACATTTCACAGGCTTGTTGTGAGAACCTGCAGTGCTGGAGTAGCTGATGAACAGGTGAAAGGGGAAGACCTCTAATCCCAGGTTATGCTGGTATATTGCTAAAGTCATCAGATTAATTGTTGTATTGTTGAATATCACTAAATAATCAGTTTAAAATGTTGCCGACAACCCTGTATCAGCTAACTCAGTTGAGTATACTTAACTAAATAACCTTTCCCGGTCCAACACTCTCTTCCCCAAACCTGATGGAATACTGTATCATTCACTCACAATCAAATTGCCAACAGAATGGATCTTCTCCCCATGCAACTGATGCCTTATAATCTAGATTTAGGGTTGAATTATGATTGAGGCAATAGTGTCAAAATAGTGACCATGAATACAAAACATTTACCTAGTCTGCATAACTGTTTTGAATTCACGATTGTTGCTTACTGTTTTGATACTATTGCCACAATTATAACTGTCCCATAAACCTAGTTTACAGGGCATCAGCTGTATGGGGAGAAGGAGATCCATTCTGCTGGCAATTAGAGCACAGGTGAATAACCTTTCCATTGGGTTTGGTGGGGGGGGGGGGAGTGTCAGGCCTGGCCAGTTACTTAGGATTTTATCACACACAATTACCAAAGTGGAATTACAGCAGAATAGTAGCATTTGTGGCTGTACATGATGATGTGCCTGTCCTGTAGCTGCTTTGTTCCATCCATTCCTGGGGTGCTCCTTTTCATTGAGAGGCAAAACCCAACAATGCCTCTCAATCACGCTGTTTTTCCAACCATTGATTCATGTATGAAAAGTTCCTCCTGCTGCAGTTCCGATATGGAGGCAGTCACGTGGTGCAAGGCATGCTGGAAGGGCATAGGGCAGAAAGGTAGGGATATGAAGGCTGCCATACTGAAAACAGAGCCCAGGATTATAACAGCACCATGGCACTTTTGAAGAGCTGTATGAAGACAATTGTTCCCAACCTGGTATGTTTGCATTTGCTAGACTAATAGGATTGTGGCATCATATGAGATTGGTGTGATTAAGTCCTTAGTTAAGTACACCTAACTAAGTAGCTGAATACACATCTCTGGGTTTATTTAAATACAATGAAGATTAGGACTATCTCTTGGTCAGGTCTCACCTGGAATACTGTGTCCAGTTCTGGGCATCATAATTTAAAATGGATGTTGACAAGCTGGAGCATGTCCAGAGCACAGCAACCAAAATGGTGAGCATCTGGAAACTATGCCTTATGAGGAGTGACTTAGGGAGCTGGGTATGTTCAGCCTGGAGAAGAGACGGTTAAGAGGTGATATGATAGCTCTGTTTAAATATTTGAAGGGGTGTCATATTGAAGATGGAACAAGCTTGTTTTCTGCTTCTCCAGAGAACAGCAGCTGGAGCAATGAATTCAACCTACAGGAAAAGAGATTCCACCTCAATATTAGGAAGAAGCTCCTAACAGTAAGAGCTGTTTGGAACACACTCCCTCAGAGAGTGGTTGAGTCTCCTTCTTTGGAGGCTTTTAAACAGAGGCTGGATGGCCATCTTTCAGGGGTGCTTTGATTGTGTTTTCCTGCATGGCAAGGAGTTGAACTGGAAGGCTCTTAAGGTCTCTTCCAACTTTTTGGAGTTTATCAGATTACGTAAATTGGAAGTATAATCTAATGGCAATCCGAACGCAATCATGGGGTTTCACGTTATTGCGTATTAAAGTATCTCATGCAATTTCAGGCAAAAGGGAAGTCATTCCAAATGCAATCATGGGTTTTACATTATTGAGTAATTTTGGGCAATAGGAAGTCATTTTCGGGTAATGGGAAGTCATTCTGCATTTCAAACACAATTGGAATTCACGTAAATTCGCTAAACTAGCAAATTCACGTGAATTTGAATTGGCTCCAATTTGCTCCATTCAAAATAAAGAGAAATTCCTCCCTTCTGATAAACTCCTATGATTCTATTATTCCATGATTCTAGTTGCCATTATCACATCTTATATTCTAGGAATTTTTAAAGCATGAGTCATATCATAGTAATTGGTGGTTTGAAGTAGTCAGTTTTTATATGTGCCCTCTTTTTGTTTTTCAAAATATGGTAAGAACTTCATAAGCTAAGACAATACAGAAGATTCAGAGTATATCATTGCTTTATATTGAGTCAGGCCATTGCTCCATCTAGATCAGTACACTTCAAGCTATCTGTGGGGCCAGCAATTTTTCCTCAATGTGCTAGGAATCCATTCCATATTTGTGATCGTTGGTTAGAATTGTTCCTTTATTTCCTGGCAGGCAATGGTTTGTGGCCTGGCACCACCACTTTTTGTAGCACTGATCTATAGCTCTCCAGACTGCTTTGAGATGTAAAAAAATTAAACCTGGGATCTTTTTAATGCAAAGTATGTGTGTATGATTACCAGAAAGAAAGAGGGCCCCTTTACTTTTATTGACTGTGTAGAAGAGGGAATTTTACCAGGTGTTGCTTGTCACCTGGTTGCATGACTACTAATACCAGCTGGAATACCATCTTCTACACAACCATTTGTTAGAGGGGATGGATTGTGAGAATTACTATTAGAATGAAAGGCCTGCTAGAACTTTACTACAGTTGCAGTGTAGGTGCCCATGTTAGGATGCTGAGTTTGAGAGAACCAGATTAGGCAGGGAAAAAATCAATTTAGAATCCTTAATAGGAGATTTTATTAAAAGAATACAGTCTCAGGTAGAAATAGCCGGATTCATTCCAAATTTATCTAAAAGAGAAAAGGATGGGTAGGAGACATGTTGCAACATGTCTTTTTTCATCCAAGAGCAGATGAGAAGATAGTGGAGGGGTTCAATCTGGGCCTTTTTCTTTTTCTTTTACATCAGAGAGCAGTCAATTAACCCTAAGCGAACCAGATAGTGTTATCTGCCCAGAAAGCTTTGGGGATTAGCTTGCTGACAGAGGAAGGAGAAAGAAGTAAGAAAGCAAGACAAAAAATCTTAATCCTTCTCAGTCTGAGCCATCTCATCCCTAGTGGACAAGAGAACAGCAAGAACAAGTGCAGGAGCATCTGTGTTCTTCCAACACCATGAAAGGTACAGGAGTCCTTTCTAGTTCTCATTATGGCAACCCTATCCCTGAGTCATAGCACACATGCAACTGATCTTGATCTTATAAGATTTGTTGAAGGAAATCATTTGTGAACACGAGCAAAATTCACCTTTAATAAACAGAACATGCTCTTTGCCTTTTCAGGATCATTCTACCAGTATCATCAATAGCTGGCATTAGAAGGCATAGTATTTTTCATAGAAGGGAAAATTGTCTATTCTCCTATAGGTTCCCAGATTCACAAAGTTTTTCCCCCAATATTCTTTTGCATGTTTCCTTTTCCTTTCAGTTTTCATAATTATCAGTCAACACAGCAGAAAATTTGAGTAGATACACCAAAAGCTTCCAGAGAGGCCCTGCTGCTGTTGTGTGCCTTCAAGTATTTTTTACTTATGGCAACCCTAAAGCAACCCTATCACAAGGCCTTTCTTGTTCAGAGGAGGTTTGCCATTGCCTTCTCTTGAGGCTGAGAGCATGTGACTTGCCTAATATCACCTAATGGGTTTCGTGGCCAAGCAGGGAATCAGATTCTGGTCTCCAGAGTTGCAGTGCAATGCTCAAACAAGAGTTACTACTATCCTAAAAAGCTGAACAACTCCCTGCCTTTATTTTAGCTGTCTGTTTCAGTTTCCTGTTCTGTTCCAGTTGCTTGTGGACAGCCCATACCTACCTGAAAAAGGGGAAAAAATATTCCACACAACTATTAAAGAGCACAGGAGCCCTGCCCTGGTTTTCATATGCTAACCCTACTGTGAAAATATGAAAATGCACAGGTGTATAGTAATGGTATATAGTTTATGGTTCCCCGTGGTACTGAGATCTTTTGATACAGGATGAGATAAAAACGTTTTAATAAAATTACAATCCTGCATCATTAGATAGTTGCAAAACTTTTTAAAAAATCTTGATGTACATAAACTCTCTATCTTCTTACCTAGCAAGCTGCTGAGGGATAATAATAATAAATGTTATTTATGGGGTGGACAGTTCACTCTTGCAGAAGCATGAATATGTCTCTGCTAAAGAGTTTTTGTCATTATGGTGATGGCCAGAAGACTTTAAGCCAAGAGCCCCACACAGCCTTAGGGGTGCAAGGTGCTTACCCTATCTGAAGACATAAGCTTTTTTATACATCAGATCAGACTATTTTCTCTACCCTACATAGCATTATCAACTTTTCTACGAAACTAGCCATTGCTGTCCAGGATCTCAAGTGGAGGTTCCTTACATCCTTCACTGCCTGATCTTCTCAACAGGAAATAAGAAAGCAGGACAAAAGCATGGGGGGTGGGGAGGCAGGGAGAGCAGGAAGGATAAAATGCTGCTGCAAGAGTTGGCTCCATGGTATAAAATATTGATCTGTGTTAATTTATACTGCCTTCATGACCCAAAGCAATACTGCTGGAAAGGGAAGGTTATTGATTTAGAAGATGATGATAAACTGCACTTCAGCTTTGGCTGTTGACGATGTTCCAAAAATTTATTAGATTTTATATTCTGACCCCATTTGTGGATTTCATAGTTGAGAGCTGAACTATTCCCCTTTAAGGTGAGGGATGAATTTTAATCTTCTTTCAACCACAGCAGGGTTGTTAATATTCTTGTCATTCATAGATAGATTGGCTATGGTATGAATTCTTTTCTCTCCCTGTTAACCCATTACCTTGTACACCGCTGTCTTTGTATCAGGAGCCTCTTTGGTCCTAATTCATCTTTGCAGTATTTCTCCCACCCACTGCTGTGAGAGAGGATTCCTCCTTTTTCCTATCTATGCCTTGTCTTTTCTCAGAAGACTCCTTTGTTCACATTAAAAACCACTATAACTTATTTCTATGATCTCTAATTGATGTGATGTGCTTATGGAGCTGGGTATGTTTAGCCTGGAGAAGAGAAGGTTAAGAGGTGACTTGATATCCATGTTTAAATATTTGAAGGGATGTCATGTTGCAGATGGAGCAATCTTGTTTTATGCTGCTAAAGAGATTGAGGACTTTTTCACATGGGGACCTATGTGCTTCCATTCCAAAAATGTTTAAAGTGTTGGCATCCTGGAAAGGCAAGCAAATTCGCTAATGCTTATCACACAGAGAGCACAACAAGGGGTTAAAAGCACATTACTTAGGCAAGAAAGTGGGTTGAAAGTGAATTTGTGTTTCAGACGGATGAGGACAAATCCCCTTGCTATCTTGGAAATAACTTTTTTGCACATGCTCCAAACTGTCATTTCCCCAAGTGCATACACACATGCTCCAAAGAGGGAAGGGAAACAGGGGAGGAAAATCCTCTTTGCTCCAGAAGCTGTTTCAGAAGAAGGCAGGCTGAGGTTTCCCTTTCTAAATCCCTTAAAAGCACACATAAACACACATACACAAAGAGAGAAAGAGGAGGTGGCTGGTCCATAAACCTGCCTGATTTCAGTGAGGGCTGAAACTCCCAGATGCCCTCCTTTTCCAGGACATATCCTCCATTTCTCCCTCCTGTACAGGAGGAATTCCAAAACATCCTCTTTCTTCCTCCTCACCAGCTGTTCCCTGCTGCAGGAGGAAGGAGACCAGCCATGTGAGCGAAAGTGGTGTGTGTGTATCCCTTTAAGAACAAGGCTCTCTCCCTCTACTTGGCACAGCAAGAAACCCTGAGAAATCTGGGAACAGGGAGAATTGGGGACAGGGTTTTCAAACTACAGTGATCCCCCGGGTTACGAAGGTAATCCGTTCCGGGTTACCTTTTGTAACCCGGAAGTCTTCGTTTCCCGGGGGACCGCTATTTCTGCTCCGCTCTGGGCCCCACAACAAACTACAATTCCCAGAATTTCACAGCATTGAGCCATGGCACTTAAACCGTTTTATTTCTCCAGTGTGAACGCAGCCGTAATCATCTCCTTTGGAGAGTTCTAGAGAGAGGCTGGATGACAATCTGTTGGGAATGCTTTGATTGTGTACTTCTGCATGGCAAGGGGTTGGATTGGATGGGCCTTGTGGGCCAGCCCACAACTCCATGATTCTGTGGTTCTTTTCAGAATGGGATTGGTTATGAGCAGTATAGGAGAGGTTGGGATAGATTTATCTTACTGCATTCCATCACATTTTTTTCTCCACACTTCTTTTATTCCATCATGGTGATATGCAAAGAGGAAGCGGTGGGACCTTATCATCCGTAGGTAGAACACTGCATTGCCACCTGCTGTACAGGTGTTAGAGAAAATACAAATTATTCTCCCTGGAATAATTCTCAAACATGGATTCTGTGGAGAGCAATAACTGCTACACACATCCGCAATCCCTCTCTCTTGAAGATTTGCCATTTCTTGCAAATTTATTTAGAGTGCGTCAATGAATTTCATCACCACTCTTACAGAAAGATGAAGGCTTGTGTGTGTATGTGTTTGCTCGGTGAAGTGATACACTGTATGTAATAATTTGTTACACACACTGCTCTGCCGTTACAAGTGCTGGAATTATGACTTACCATGGTGTACGGGATATTCATTGCAATGATGGCTGTAACCCCTTTGTCAGGAGTTACATATGCACCTTGACTGCCATAAGAAAAAAATATTATTGTAGTAAGTATTGCAGACAAGTGGTGATCTCAGCCACAGGTGGTCTGATAGTAGAAGAGGAAGGCATGGCTGAAGCTCTCTCAAGGTCATTTCTTTGGGAAGAATCTGACTCATCTTTATATATTTTCAGGCAAGGTGCATATCTATGGAGCTTATCGCATTAACAAATATGCCGTCTTACCTCTTCCAGCTTGAATTCAGAATCCAGGATGCCCCTGGATGTTATCATACCTAAATCGCCACTTATCTAGCTGGGATGCTGCTGCCCAGATGCATTGTAGGGGAGGCAGACATGACTCAAGCTTGATCAAGGTGATGCGTGTGAGGGGGAAAAAATCTAAATATAAAAGTAAATAATAGTATGAAAACTGAGAGGGAGAAAAATGTTCATTGGTTTTAAGAAATAAAAATACAACCTGCCATAAATTTAAAATTGTATATAGCTTAATTAGACTTCATTAATGCTTGCTGCTTAGTTCTGACAACAAACGTCCTTGGTTTAGAGGTATAGTTACTAAATAAAGGTTTGCTGAATTTTTACTGCTAAAGCCTGTATTTTCTGAACTTGGTTCTTTCTAGACTTGATAACCTTTCAGCAAGACAACTGGAGGTCATCTGACTAAATCTAGAAGTCAGGCAGGTGGACAGAGGGAAGGAAGGCTATCACAGCGGGTGCAGTGTGAGGGGAAAGTGTATGTTGGTGTACAGTGAATCACAGATAAACAAGAAAGCAATTGTAGTTGGATTAAACTTAGGCTTTTGCTTTTATCATGAAAAGGATAAAGTGTTAGTGATGGGGGGGGGGGAGGAAGGGATGGATACTGCTTTGTTCAGATGGGTGTGTGCATTATGTGAATCAAACATAAGAAGGCTTGAATAGTCATATACAACAAGCGACTGTGTCTGTAATACATACCCCATCTATCTTTGCCCACAGAGCCAAAGGTATTTACACAAACAAGTACCCTTTATTTCTGTTACTGAACTGTGACCCCTAGACAAGGCACAACAACTGACAATGTGTATTTATGATGATAAGTCAGAATAGTACTTATTTTAGTAACGGAGAGACACGCAGAACCTGGGGGGGGGGGTTGAGCAGGAAATATGAGCAAATAGCAGATGAAAAGGAAGGCGTTGTTACTGAGCAGGTAGCATTCTCTCTCTCTCTTTCTCTGCATGTGTGTGTGTGTGTGTGTGCATGTGTGTGAAAGAGGTTCCCAGTTTGATTTGTAAGGCTTTTCTTCCCATGGAAGAAACACCTCATAGAAAACTACTTGCTTCCCTTCTCAATCCAATGTTAAAACCTCTTTTCCAGCACCTGAGAATCAGTGTCAGGTGGTCTGGAGAGTTCCAGAGAAGAAGAATGAGGGATGAGAGTGGTATTTTCTCCTTTCCATCTTTCCTTATAGCCCCCTAAGTTTTACTCTTGACTTATCCACAGGTCATATCAAAATCCATGATTTTGACTCTGAAACATTCCCTTGACTTACACATGAGGTCGCTTTGTACACAAGTATATATGGTATAAATCATTAACTGATCAAAAGATTACAAAGTATTGCAATCCCCTTAGGAGGTCTCTATTACTTGCATTTATAATCTGCCTTTCTTCCCATGAGCAAAAAGCAGAATCCATGTTTTTCGCCCCGCTTTACCCCCAGTACAAGCCTCTGCAGTAGGTCAAGCCGAGGAAGAGTGACAGTTTCAAGATCATCCAGTGTGTTCCAGGGCTCAGTGAATATTAGAACCCTGATTGTCCAAGTATCAGCCCAGCAATTTAATTACCACCTTAACTACTGTTTTCAGATACAAACTGTGTATTACACACAAGTGTATCCAACTACAGCCTAATGCTTTTTCACTGGTACTTTTGAGGAGGACAGAATTATTATTTATTTATTTATTTATTTAATGCTGTAAATTTACACAGCGCTGAACATACAATCTTTTAATTAGACAGAATTGAAAGCAAACTAGTATTCTGTGATTTATTGTTCTTCCATACCAACAACAGTCTTAAACCTTTCCCTGAGCATAGAAAACAAGAAGGAAAGGCTCAAAGCTGTACCTGCTCTTTCTGACATTTGCTTTCCCCCACATCAAAAGTTATTCACAGGAGTCTCCATGTCCATTGGTCTGAAGGGTTCTACCACCAGAAAAAGATTTACCAGTTTATCTATAGTTTTGTGTACAGTTGGCCTTAATCCTTAGATGTATCTGTGCAATCCTGTGAAAAAATGGGAACAGTGAGAATGCTTGCTTCTTCCAAAGCATCATTAGTCAGTTAGCAAATTGTTTTGATGAGGCATCATCTGCAACTCTTTGCAGATCCTGTTTCCTTAGCCAGATTTAATTTTCCAAACAATGTTCCTCTTCTCTTTGTCTTGTTTTGATTCAGGAGCAAAGCATGCTCATTGCAAATCACAACAAGCTAGGTAGATCTACACAATAGCATGTTCTGGGCCTCTCCTGAATCTGTTTCAGTTTATTTTTGATCCAAGGCAGCCCCAGGCATGCCACGCTACTATTTTTAGTCTGACTGTGAACTGGTCTTGCAAGCCACTTCCAAGTGTAAAATGGGAGTAAGTGGTGTGTCAGCAGTATGCAAGAGGGTCTCCCATTATTATGAAATCTGGTATTGTCTTGGCCACATGGATCAGTATGAATTGGAGCCCCTGCAATTTTTTAAAAATTCCACACACATGTACAAGTGTGTTCTTCCAGGAAATATTTTTATTGATCTTATCTCACATTCATTTATATGTGTTTATTTGATTTTAAATACTGTTTGTTGCTACCTTATCTGTGCATGCTTCTCTGCATTATTTTTATTCTACACAGTATAAGCCTATATGTATCTACACAGTAAGCCCCTCTGCCTTCAGGGGGGCTCATTCCCAAGTATACACTCCAGCCCTCCTTTCAAGAGGAAAAAGTGGCTAGAGTTTGAGAGATTACCACAGGAGGCTCTGGAGATGGTATTGATGTGGAATTACCACAACTCCTTCTGCCCCTTACTGCACAATGTCATTGCTGATCCATTGTTAACCAGTTGCTCTTTCATTATTATAGCAGAACTTCACATTCATGAGGATACCTGTGAATGACTGCCAATCCCACTTCATTCATGCAATTACACTTCTGTAATTTAGCACTATAGTATTGAGATTTTGTTTCCCATGTTATGTGATAGAAGGCATGACTTCAACCATTCTCCCCACATCAATTGTATCATGCCACTTCCATTCTTTATTCCCTTTTTTCAAGGAAGGACACATATCCTGCAATCACTGAGGTTTTGATTTTCTCTCTATAAATAATATGTTATTTTCAATTTGTATTATAGCAGGGGGTTGGACTGGATGGACCTTCTGGTCTCTTCTAACTCTATGATTCTATGATTCCTTTCCATGGGGAGTTGGTAGAGTGTGGGATGTGCAAAAAACAGATCATGGACATATTTGTCAAAAACCAAGGATAATCCTGGATTTAACAAGTAATGCAGAAAGGACTCTTTCTATAACATTATTGAAAATGTCATAATCATGAGAAAAGCATTGCATGAATAGAATGCAAAAACATGCTTGTGTGGTCATCTCCTGAATTTTCATCTGATGAACTACTAGTGTGAGCAGGACCACTGAGATTCCATGGCCCTCTCTCAAATCTCCAATGCTGGATGTAGAAAGTGATCCTGGTGAAGATCTTGAGATCCTCACAAAGTCTTTACTTATATTTTAAAAAACAGTGGTAGTTCCCAATATCACATTGAGCATCATTCATATTATTTGGATGTTTATCTTTCCTCCATGGATTTCACGTCAGCAGCATACCTGGTTCTTCTCCATGTTTTATTCCCATAACAACCTTAAGAGGTTGGTCAGGTTGAGAGAGACAGCACTGAGTTTCATGGCTGGATGGGGAGTAGAAATCTCAGTCAAATACTGCCTCACTACTGTACCCCACTGGCTCTCCTTTAAACAAATCTTATGCAATTTATCTTCATGGAAGGTTATCACATGGGGTAAAAAAGCATTAAGGAAGTATATTGTTACCGTCATTCTTGCGTGTTTGGGGAAAGATTTTCACACACGTCGTCCTATCATTTTTGTAACGTCCTCAAAGCATTGTGCTACAGGAAAATAACCCATTACCGATTTTAAAAAAGTGAATGGCTTGGTGATTATGATTCATTTGCACTATCACAGAATGTATGAAAAGCAATTACAATTCAATAGCGATATAGAGACAATTAGTCAATCCATCCGGGTATTCCCCCAAAGTCTAGTTTGGCAGAAACGCTTCCTGTGTCACACAGAAGGGTTAAGTAAGGGGTGAAAAATTAACTGGTTTCCACCACCACCACCCCTCACAATTCCTATCCTAACAAGAGGTCTTCTGAGGCTCATGAATTCCATCAACCAAAAGGTTGGTAAATATCTCTCTAAAACAATAAACAAACACTAAATTGTGCTATTTGCCACTCTTGAATCATTCATGAAATGGTATGGCGACCAGTGTGTGAAAGTAAGTGTTTTTATATCACACTTGTATCGTTCTTGAATAATAATGATAGAATAACACCACAAAGCTGGGAAAAGCCCTGTGTGATAACCTTCCATGACAACCAAGAAATCAGAAGATTAGGAATGGGAAGGGCAGCTATGGAAGAACTAGACAAAATCCTAAAGTGTAAAGACATACATCTGAACAGTAAAGTTAGAATCATCCAAACAATTGTATTCCCTATTACCATGTACAAATGTGAGAGCTGGACAATAAAGAAAACAGGTAGGAAGAAAATTAATTCATTTGAGATGTGCTGGAGAAGAGTGTTGAGGACATCCAAAAAGGCAAACAAATGGGTCCAAGAATAAATCTAGCCTGAAAGCCAAGATGACTAAATGGAGGCTGTTGTACTTCAGCCACATCATGAGAAGGCATGACTCATTAGAAAAAACAATAATGCTGGGGAAGCTGGAGGGAAGTAGAAAGAGAGGAAGACCACAAGCTAGATGGATAGACAGAGGAGATAATTGCATTGACAAATGCTTCCAGATAGACTCGGGATAGTAAAGATGAAATCTGGTTCTATTGCACATGTGAGTGGCCAGGTGAGTGCAACCCATCTGCATCCCAGACCTCAGCCACACTTATCCAGCTGATTTTCGAAAACTAGAGTCTTCCATTTTTGAAAAGCCGTGGGATAAGCATGGCCAAGGTCCGGGATGCAGATGAGTTGTACTTGCCCGGCCACTGGCGTGTGTAATAAAACCTGGTTTCGTCTTTACAATCCCAAATCTATTGTGGAAGCATTTGTCAATGTGATAATCTCAATCAGGGAGACCATGGGCCTGAGCCTGCAGGGCCTGAGCCTGCAGGACCTGAGCAGGGAGGTAGAGGATAGGGAAGCTTTGAGATGTCTCATTCACAGGGTCACCATGAATTGAGGTCAACTCAAAGGCAGCTAACAACAATAATGGAGTTTAGTTTAGTTTTTTTGTGTCATGATTTGAGAGTCACATGACTCTGACTATCACTCTGGCACCCAGAGCAAATTCCTGCTCAGTCATTGAAATGCACTGGGTGACCTTGGGCAAGTCACTCTATCTCAGAGGAAGGGAAAGACAAACCCCCTCTGAACAATAAACCTGACCAAGAAAACCCTGTGATAGGTATATCTGAGGGTCACCCTAAGTCAAAAACAACTTGAAGGCACACCACAAGTTTAGTCTTAAAATTATCATGGCTTGGGGAGGCTATGGTGGTCCTCCACATACAGTGGGTCTTTGGTATCTGTTCGGATTTGGTTCCAGGACCTCCCTGTGGATACCAAAATCCATGGATGTGCAAGTCCCACTAAATACAATGGCACAATAAAATGGTGTCCTTTATATAAAATCAAGCTTTGCTTTTTGGATTATTATTTTTAATATTTTCAGTCCATGTATGATCAAATCCGTGGATAAAAATACATGCATATGGAGGACCAACTATAGAATCCCAGTTTCTGTCAGTCTCCATCTGCCTGACCAGTGCTGAAGAATGATGTTCATTGACATCTGGACAACCCGGCTGAAGTGTTTGCAATGGTCCAGATGTCAATGAACATCATCCCTCAGCGCTGGTCAAGCAGGTAGAGGCTGACAGAAATTGGGATTCTAACATTGTGTGAAGGGCCCAGCCTCCCCAAATCCTGACTCACAATATATCAAGATGCCTGATGTAAGATCAGGCAGTTTGTTCCTCAAGCACCGTATTGGCAGAAGTCTTTCCTATTATATGGTGCCTGATCTTTTTAAACAGAGTTGTACAGGCTCAAACCTGGGACTTTCCCTGTGAATCATTATTTTGCACTCAGCTCCTATCAGTCAAATGAGGGCACAGAAAGACCAGTGACTCATACAAAACTTCTTTTTGTGGAGGAGTGCAGTCCTTTGTGAGCCAGCAAAACCCTTTGCAGGCATAAATAAACTATAGGCATCCGATTTTAATGCAGATTATCAGGAGTTCGAAAAATTCAGACACATATCGTTTTGATTGGCTGAAGTATCAGCCAATTCCTCTTGCATAACCCTGCCTCTGTTTCTGTGAACAATCAGAGCTACCAGGAAACCAACCAGGAAATGCAAGCAGAAAATCATATGAGCTCAGGTTATGAAAATTGTGAAGTATTTAAAAAACAAAAAACAAAGAGTTCCTCATTTGTACATTAGCCACTGAAAAGAAAAGATTCTGTATTGGTCAGCCTGTTCACCTGCTGTCATGTCCAGATTCTTCTCTTTTTACAAGCAAGTCATGTCATTTTAGATGTAGTGTTTTCATTCATTTAGAAGTAATTCTATTCAACCCATACAAATAGAGCCTGGGAAAGTAACTTTTTAGAGCTAAACTCCCAAAATATCCCACTCAGCCTAGCAGTTTTAGTCCCTAAAAATATTGCTCTAGGAGTTATAATCCAAAAAAAGTCCCAACGTCTAAAATGTGAGACAGAGAATATTACTGTACCAGGATGCTCTAGCACTGTATTTGTGCAATTTCTTTAACATGATAACAATAGCACTTATTTCTTCATTATCTTTTAATGGTGCAATAGTCATTGCTTTATGATTAATGTTTCTGGTCTTGGTTTTCTGCACAACTTACATTACCCCAGCCTCCTCCTATTTTGTCCCCTTGCTTTGTACATGTATTATTATTCCAAAATCTCGCAATGATGAGATCAGATTGGTAACCAGGAGATTCTTTGGGCAACTCGTTTCTGATGATTCAGGATTCTAGAATTCCTTGTTATTTTAAGCTTTAGAATCAGTGGTTCCATAGATAGTAACACACTCTATTATCCAGCATCAGTGGATCCTGTAAAAATCCTCTCCACTAAACTTTGTGATGTAATAAGGAGAACAAATCAGGACATGCTCACTCAATCTGTAGCATTAAACCAATTCACGCTTGCACATTCATATGAGTGTAGCAATATTGGGAATTATTGATTACTTTCTCTCATGAATGCAAAATTGCATGATAATAACCATAGGACAACTGGTCGGTAACAGATGAGTGCTGACATGGTGCGAAAAGGGGAGAAATCACGTTGTAATTCCATTCTAGTTCTATCACTATCACTCCTTGCAGTAATGTCCAGAGAGATAGTTATAAAAATATTGTAATAGAACATTAAACTAAACAATACACCTTTTCACACTATATTTTAATCCACACTAGAAAAATAATGCAGTTTGACACACTTTAACAGTCATGGCTTCATCCTATGGAATCGTGAGATTTGTAAGTTGTGTTGGCACCAAAACTCTCTGACAGAAGGCTAAATACCTCACAAAACTACACATTCAAGAAATCGGTACCATTGAGCCACAACAGTTAAAGTGGCATCAAACTGCATTATTTCTGCAGTGCAGATTAGACCTGAATTGTAAGAGTCTGGTGCTGGCCCTACTATTAAGCAGAGCAGGCGTTTGCCTCAGGTGGCAGATAATGACCAGTATACAGGAGTATAGCTACAGGGGAGGGCAAAATGAAGGCATTCCTTTCAAGTAAGAATTCTGTTTCCCCATGAAAATGTATCTTTATCTTTCCCCAAATTTCTTGCATTGCAGTAACTGAAAATTTCAGTTGAGCTTTTAAAAATAAAATTTAGACACGCAAAGAAAAGGGAGCAGGCAGAAGTTACCAAGGAAATGCGAACACAGAAGATAAAAGATTTCTAGGTTTGAACAGTTTTCAATGCCTCATTCCCTGGAATTCTAGAAATTTGGGGACTGAAGGAAAATTTCCTGAGGAGGGGAAGAATTCTTACTGGGGGTTGCAAGGTCCTTATTTTGCCAGCCCCCATATAGCTATACCCCTCTGGCAGTTTTCCTCTGCTGGAAGATATCAATCAATCAATCAATCAATCAATCAGTGCTGGAGGATATAGTTTTGTACATTTTAGATAGGGCACCCTATAGCCATTCTGCTAAATGTTGATAACTCAGGTGTGGTGGAGGGTACTGTATCACAACCAGTATCATGAAGCAAGATTCAACTGAAATCTGTTCAGCTTCTGCAAATTAAATGGGGGTGCAATCATCTTGACCTTCAAATTAAATGTCTTAGTCTGTCCCCTGACTAGATAACTCTTGACTTACCAAGTTCCTGTTGGTTCAGTGCATCTTCCTGTAGGACTATCAGTTGGATCTAAGCCAATGGGACTTTTTAGGTATGTATCAAAGGACCAAAATAGTTTCCTTAATAGAAAAAAGCAGGAAAACAAAACAAAGCCATTCAAAAAAACAGGAAATACCAAAGACTTTTTCCTAAAGTAACACATGCAGCAATTAAAGTGTTGTGTGACAGCAATTGGCAGGAATTAACACACCCAGTCTTATGTTTTGACTGTAAGCATAATTCAAACATTGAAGATTGGTGAAGTGACAGGCCTGTGGAAAACTTGATGACTAGCTGAAGCTGAACCAATCACTGGCCCATTTTGCTTATTGTTGGCTGCACTAATTGGCAACAGTTCTTTAAGGCAAGGAGTATACTCACCCACTGAGCCTCTACCCAGTTAAAAGGGCAAAGATCAAGGGCTGGGTTCACCACTTTGTTGTTGTGTGCCATCAAGTCCTTTCCGACTTTTGGAAACCCTAAGCTGAACTTATGATAGGGTTTTCTTGGCAAGTTTCTTCAGAGGAGGTTTTGTCATTGCCTTCCTCTGAGGCTGAGAGAGAGTGACTTGCCCAAGCTCACCCAGTCAATTTTCCATGGCTGAGCTGGGATTCAAACCCTGGTCTCCCAGAGCCATAGTCCAACACTCAAACCACTAAACCATAGGTGGGACCATGATGGAAAGTACCACAATGGAGCAGAGGTGGCAAGTGACCATCTATGGAGACCTGAGCCCTCACTGCTTTCCCTCAGACAACCAAACTCCAAGGATTTAAACAGCCATAAGTATTTTAAAGGCTATCTGGAGGCCTTTAACCCAACCTTAGCTTCGCCTCTGAGACTGACAGCCATATTTTTGTTGGACTGGAACTCTCATGAGCTGCTGTAGCCAGCCAGCATAGTCAGTGGTGAAGGATGATGGATGTTGCAGTCCAAAACATTTTGGGAGCAGCAAATTGCCTTCCCCTGATTTAGTTTTTCCATTGCCTAGGATATTTAAGTATTCTGGTGTCAGACTTAACGTGTAAATTAAGGGAGTTTAGATTCCGGGGAGAAGTATCTCTGAATATCTAATGCTATGGGTCTTTTCAAACTCTACAGATTTTAGGTCATCAACATGGCTTAATCTAGCCCTGCTTTATATCTGCTTCAAGTTTTTGCCTTCAAAATAAATAGTTTTGTTATCTGCCAGCTGTGGATCTTTCAGGGCATTGATTGTTTGCTGAGAGACAGTCAGTGTCTACATAAGTACATTGCCATTTAAAAAAAAATCTGTCTGGTGCATCTAGCTGGTCTTCAAATTAGAGTTGCTATGTTCCCCTTTCTATTACTGCGCATTGTGGTTCTAAGATAAGCCCATGATGTTCAATGAAATCTTAATTAATGAAGTATAATACGTGATGTAATGCTTCTGCTGATGTGCTTCACTCACAAATTTCACATAGTCAAGAACGCCTTTAACATGAAATGAATGTGAAGAGATTCCTTTTTCTTCTTCTGACCTTTACTTTTGTATATCTTCAGAAAAAAAGTGAGAGGGAGAGAAAGAAAAAGAATGGGCAATGTTGGCAAAGAGATTTTGGACTTTTGTTTCCACTATGTATAAATATCTATGGCTGGCATATATTGTTTGACACAAACCGAAAATGTCACTTCCTCAGAGGAATAGCCTTGAGGTGTTTTGTCTCATTTCTTAAAATCTGCTCACAAAGAAAAGAGAGACACAGAATCTGCTGCTCCAGAGACTAGAACGCGGAACAATGGTTGCAAACTGCAGGAAAAGAGATTCCACCTAGACATGAGGAGGAACTTCCTGACAGTAAGGACTGTTCAACAGTGGAACACACTCCCTCGGAGTGTAGTGGAGTCTCCGTCCTTGGAGGTCTTTAAGCAGAGGCTGGATGGCCATCTGTCAGGGATGCTTTGATTTGGAGTTCCTGCATGGCAGGAGGTTGGACTGGATGGCCCTTGTGGTCCCTTCCAACTCTATGATTCTATGAATCATGGTTGGAAGAGACCCCAAGGGCCATCCAATCCAACCCCCTGTCATGCAGGAATACACAATCAAAGCACCCCTGACAAATAGTCATCCAGGCTCTATTAAAAACCTCCAAAGCAAGTGACTCCACTATACTACAAGGCAGCATATTCCACTGTCAAACAGCTCTTACTACCAGGGCGTTCCTCCTAATTTTTATCTAAGAATGATGCTAAAATATAAGATACTTCAATGAGAGATGTAAAACACTCTAATATATGAAACATCTGGGTGCATCTTGACCAGTCCAAGACATATTGCTGGCTGAAGCAAAGCAGCAAACTGTGCCCCTCTGAGTCGAGGTGCATAGTATTTTCAAACCAGTGCTACTTTGTGGTGGTCCACAGACTGCTTCCAGTTTGTGAGCCATTAGCTGGCATTTTACAGTATGTTTGCAGGAAACTATGCAGATGTGATGGTATGGTTTGGGTCCTGGCAAATGTGGTGGTGGTGGTGGTGGGATTGCCAGTCAACCATATCAAAAAGATTGAGAAAGATTATCTTAAATTACTTATGTTATTTTGGCCCATGCAGCTTAAAAATCCTCCAAGCCCTTGGAAGTAAAAATACAATAACCACCAATTAAATAATTACCAATTTGCTGCCTCTTACATGACACCTAAAATCTGCTGCCTGAGGCAGCCACCTCACATTATAAAATGGTCAGCCTGGCCCTACAAAGAAATAAATTGAAATTCCTCATAGGTTTGTTTAAATATTACCCTTTACAATATTTTAGCACTGCTTTAAGGCTTTGCTTTATTTGTTGGTTTCTTGTATTTTGGTGCTCCCCTCCCCTTTGCTCCTGTTAATATTTAAAGCTGATTTTCCTTCTTGGCTCTTGAGTCTTATCTTTCCTGATGTAGATATCTGCTCAGTAAATGATTTCACCATTCTTAGAAAAGTTTGCACTGTAGTCCCCAATTTATGTGTCAGCAATGTGCTAAGAAGCTCCTTCTCTTCCTTTTTTTGTTGTTAGACATGTTGTCAACCTTAAAGCTAGACAGAGCTCAATACACATATAAATGATTTTAGTAAAACTGTCTGAGGATCTTTTCTTTTGTTCTGATTATTTGCTAAGGTCATCAGGGTGTCCTGAAGTCCTGGAAGAAATTCCTGCCACATGAATAAGATATTCACTAAAGTTAAAGCTGTGGAGTATTTGAGTATCAGTACTCAGGAAGTTGCTTGTCAAAAGCAGTTTGCTTCTAGTTGTAGTTCTAAGAGGTGCCCAAAGTAGCTAGTTATCCTATAGTTACTGTTTTAAAATAATTATTTACCTTCCCATAACTCAACAGTAATTAAAATAATTTCTTTAATTAATTTTGGGGGAAACTATTTTAATGTAGCTACATATGGTACAGAATGAGCTAGCACCTGAACCATGTAATTTCCCCACCCCACCATATAGAGAGGTCACACCCTCATAACTATAAAATTAACCAAAAAAAGTTACAGTCACACTTCAAAAGGTGTGATATTATCCCTCTTCAAGTTGCAATTATAACTTATGCCTTCATTATTGGAAAAAAACTAACTGCAAGTAAACTTCTGCAGTGCAGCTGTAACTTTTTTTGTTAATGACTAATTACTCTCGAAATTGAGAGTGCCAGTGGGACTTGGTAAACATATCTAGGAACCAATTTATTGGTGTTAGGAAGATGGCCCAACTAATACTAGTAATAAAGTGGCCCAACTAATACTTTAGATCAACTGTGAAGATTTTGAGTTGTATAGAATTCTGTTCCATACTGAAACCAGTTGCTGTAGTGAAATATGCCCTCTGTTGAGTTTATCCACACAAATAAAACCATATCAGATTTGGTTCTCTTACTTGCTTGCAAAAATGCATATATTTACATAAAAAGCTAGATAATGTCCAGCTAACCTTACTGTAAAAGATCTTGTTGGTTTTTTGCCTTCATTTTCTCACATGTCTTCTGATATACTGTTTATTACAATCAAGGAAGTTGCACACATTTACGAGAGTGGTAAATCCGGCAAAGCCTTTTTTATTTTTAAGGTCAGGCCAGTGCAATGTTCCAAACAAAGGCTGGGTTCACATGTCATGACAAGCCAGAATTCAATAGAATTGCAGGTTGCCAGGGCAGAGCCAACAGCTGACTTCCACTTTCTGATTGCTCCTGCTTGTTTCTCATGGAGTCTGGATGTGGCATGCTCAGTCAGTGCTCTGGCTTGTTGCTTTCCCAACAAATCCGATAAAGAAATAAACTAGAGTGCTGACTGCTGTTGGCTCCTACTCAAATATAATGAGAAACAAGCCTTAGATTGAAGTTTGTGCAGCTGGGAGTGATTTGAAACTGGGAGCCAGGATGTTGGCTTGTCAATGTAAGCCATGATTCCTGTGTAACTTTGTCCATTCAAATGTCCTCAGCGTTTCTGTTCCTAGGTCTTCCGTCCCCTCAAAAAGAAAAGTAATTAGAAAGGTGGTCCCCATTTTCAGTTGAAGTGGTACAAAAATAATAAAAATTGCCAGTGCACAAGACCAGCCCACAACATCTTGATTCACCATCTATCACCTGAAGTTAGAGTTCCACAAACCTGGGTGGCCTAGTTGGCATATTGTCAGATTTATACAATATACGATTTAAGTACAAATTCTACAAAATTTCATATTATGCAACTAAAGCATGTTATTTTTTCCATTGTTCATCTACCACCATGTTTTTCTTATTTTATTTAATCATTTAAAATGTAACAACAGTAGAAACAATCAAATCAATAGTAACAATATAACAGCTTTTATCTTAGGAATCCAAGCCAGTTTCAGAAGCTTTGCCTTCCTTATCACAAGGGTTCATTATCATAATGACTGACTAGACTCTACAATGAGATTGAGGTCGTTTTACAATTGTCTACCACAAGGTTTCAGACTTTACCACATTTATACAGCAAGCAATAATCTGAGAGAGCCAGGATAGTGTAAGAGAGTGTCAGATTTAGAACTGGGCAACTAAAATTCATATTTCTCCCTAATCACAAAATTTACTGGGCGGCCTTAGACCAGTCACAACCACAAAGTAGTGTCCCCAAAACTGCAACTTTTTTTCCAGGGAATTGGGAGATTATTACTCTATGATATATATCTATGAAGCTGTGAGACTTCATTCATTAGCTAACAACCAGGGGTGTCATTAAGAGGGTGCAGGTCACACCAGGTGACACCGAAAGAGGGGTGACACCACTGAACCCCAAATATCTGCCTTTTGGAGGAAACAGGCTGTGGCATTTGCCTGCATCTCTTTAAAACCCTGAAGAGGTAGTGTGAATGGGGTGAGGCTCAGTGGAAGAGGAAAGGAGAAGCCTCAGGGTGTTTTTTTAAATTAATTTTTTAATGTTCTAATTTTTATAAAGTATTTTTAAAATATATTTTTACTTCTTTTTAAATTTTCTTTAAAAATATCACATCTTACCAACTTTTCACTTTAACCACATGAAACAATATGGAGAGAGATCTTTTAGTAGCATCTTTCAGACCAGATCTCTCTACATACTGATTCTACAGACTAACATGGGCTATGTCCTTGAATTCATCCCCTTCCCACCACCTTCCCCTTCTCCTTTTATGTTGTCTCTTTTAGATTGTAAGGCTGAGGGCAGGGATCCATCTAATTATAAGATTGTATGTACAGCACTGTGTAAATTTACAGTGCTATATAAATAAAATAATTGATAATAATAATAAAATAATTCTACCCCATGTAACAATGTACATTGTTAGACTGTGCACATGATATTGTAACTTAAAGGTATAATTTTAATCTTGCTAGTTGTTTATGTCACAGCTATTGCCATTACATTCAGTGGTATACGGGAATTACAATTCAAGAGTAACATTAATACAAAAAACATTATTAAGAATTCTGTATAGTGTGGTATGGGAGGAGGCCAATAGGAGGAGGTGACACCTTGAGTTTCTGCACCAGGTTATACCAGCCCTAGTGACACAACTGTAGCTAACCATTGAAGCACAGTAGCTGGATTGGGGGATTCTTACAAAACAGCAGGGTTAAACATTTTTCCAGTTATCCCAGAATCCAAAAGGGCAAGAGTATTACTACTTTAAAAGATAAAAAGAATACTTGGAATCCATGTCATCTCATGCTCCAAACAAGAGCCATGGCAGTGTAGTGATTAAATGCCGGTCTGCAGCCACAAGGTTGTAAATTCAATCCCAGAGGGCTCCAGGTTCGACTCAGCTTTCCATCCTTTCATAGGTCGGTGAAATAAGTACTCAGCTTGTTGTGGGCAATTGGTTTACAGATTGTAAACTGCTTAGAGAGTGCAGAGTTCACTGATAAGTAGTATAGAATGAACATGCTATTGCTATGCTAAACAGGTACCAGGTATCACGCATGGAGCCCAACTGGGTTATATGGCAATGCTATCTGAAGTGCTATTTTTACCCTGTGTAACAGTGGCATTGCCCCTGCCAGTCTATTTATTTACTAATGATAAATGGGTTTTTACTACCCTCTCAATTTCATAGTAAAGATGTTCTGGTGCAACTTTATTGAAATATACACTTTGAGCCAGAAGTGTGACACCTCAGGCTCTGGGATGGAATATAACTTTTTACACAGGTTTTTCCCAGGTTTTACACACTTTTTTCCATTCTGAAAGGTGCACATGCTCCTTCTATGCTTAGTCACCAGCAATAAGAGCCTTGAGTTAAAATATGCTGGTATTTTCCGTCCTAGGCTTTGGCCTTTGGTCCTGCCCCCCACTGGAATGTAGTCCCTCCCAACAATCTCTCTACAGTTGAATTTGGTGCTTGAAAGAGGTTCTCCACCCTTGCTTTAAACAAATATTATTTGGAGTCTACATTGAGCAGTTTTCTAAATAAGCTGTATGTTAGATCTGAAGAACTGCTCTTGAACTGGTGTCATATCCCCACTGAAAACTGCAGCTGTTTGTCAGAGAACAAGGTCCAATAATGGCATTAGGGTGAGAAACACTTTCCAGCTCACTATTTCATTGAAACACAATAAAATATAAATTCAGTATTATTGATTCATCAGAAATCCATCACCCATGATTATACCACACATGTAAGCCCTTACTTGCTGTGATTCTTTGACATCTTCAATAACATAATTGTCCACAGTTTGACAGTTTAAAATAAGATAAAAATTGGTTGTCCTCTTATTCAGATTCCATTCTGCCTGACCCCACAAATTAGTGATACTATCATTTTATTTGCATATTTCTAATGTAGTGTCCGTCTGCTTTAAGGTTCTCAAGGCAATACATGTGTTACAGTCCCAAACATTTTTTAAAAAAAAACACAAAACTTTAAAAACCTTCAAAATCTAGAAAGCATCTACTAGGAAATGTAAAGACACCTCCCATATCAGTAAATGATATCATATTGATTAGAAGATGCTAGGACTGGGAGGAACAACTAAAAAGCCAGTCAGAATAAAGTTATTTTCATTAGCTGTCAGAAAATGATGAGAAAGGAAATCAGAGCTACTAAGGAAGAGAGTGACCTTAGAAACATTACAATAGGTGCTTTTTACATTGACTAAAAGGGGCGGTCCAAACTCGCCCCTTCTAGTGGCGAGATGAGGCCTAGGCTTCTACACGGAGGCCTCATCCCGCCGCAACGACCCGCCGCAAAAAAGAGCTCTGGGATCGAGCTCTTTTTTTGCGGCACGGGAAGGGCGCGATTGGCGCCCTCCCGCGCCGCCAGAGCGTCAGAACGTGCGCAGCGCGTCAAAACGCTGCGCACGTGATGACGCCTGTACGGCGCATCCGTGTAGACGCCGCCATCTTTAAATGGCGGCGTCCATGCGTTTTAGGCTTAGGGAGGGTGTAAAGGCTACGCCCTCCCTAACCCTAAAAGCACCTTTTTTTCCCTTAAAAGCGCCTTTTTTTGCCCGTGTAAATCGGGCCAATAGTGTTTTTTATAGTATAGTATTATAGTATTACTACACCCCCAGCATATTTTTAGCTAACTACTGAGAAGAGACTTCTAGAATCTGGGTACTACTGTTGAGATGACTCTACTCATGCCATGTTAAAACAAAATAGTAAATAATTACAAT
This sequence comes from Urosaurus nigricauda, assembly GCA_034509955.1. Lineage (NCBI taxonomy): Eukaryota > Metazoa > Chordata > Lepidosauria > Squamata > Phrynosomatidae > Urosaurus > Urosaurus nigricauda. Next base: position 347,544,515 of record JAOEGL010000001.1, on the reverse strand, counting down.
ACTTGCTGTTGTTACAATATCACGCTACTATTACTACTACTGCTGCTGCTGCTACTGTGAAGGAGATTTAACAAATATTCAAATGTCCCACTTGTGATCTCACCCCCAACTTTCAGCCCAGGCCCATTTATTTTACTTTGCATCCAGAAGATGGATACCCAATCCTAATTCAACCTCTTCTTCCTCTTTTTCCAATTCCATTAATAAATTATTATGTCTTAACTTTTGTAGCCCAGGGACTGTTGGTAGAATCTCATATTTTGCAACTGCAGGTGCATGTTGTGAGTACACAGACGATATAGATCAAGCTTGTGATTGCTGTGTGCATAATCTGGATGTCAGAAAAGCTTTTCTCCAAATGGTTTTTATGTGATGATTGCAACATCGTTTGCTTATTGTATGCAGCACAAAAGCATGTACATTCAGGTGTAGTTTGAAACTTGGCTAAGCTTATTGAAATGAGGCACAGGTGTGAAAATTACCTGCAGCTCTTTTGATTACAGTGAATTTTTCATTGGCTCAATGCATTTTACTATTGAGGAAGTTGCCCACCCTCGGGCTATGCAGTGCTGGGTTTGCACAGCACTTGGAACGATTTAGTTATTCTCATTTATTTATTTTAGTGTGTGTATATATACTTCTGTTAAACCCACAACACAGCGTGCAACATATAGTAGAATGGGAAGCTGAAAAACCTACTACCAACAGCCAATGGGAGATGTCACCCAAGAAAGCAGCTTTTACACAGTGTGTATAGCAAGTTCCTTTTAGCAAGATAAAGAGCCACCTCTTTCACATCAAGTATGTTTGGAGGAAAGTGAGAGGGATAGTTTGGAAACCAACTGCTATGAGCAATGATTTAAAAAGCTGGAAATGTTTATCTTGAAGAAGTGAAGATACAAGGCAACTTGATATTGCCTTTCAAATGTCTTAAAAGATTATAATATAGAAGGAGTTTTTTCTCTGTCTGGCTGTGGCTAGCTTTATTTATTTATTTATATAATTTATACGCTGCCTTTCTCCCCGAAGGGACCCAAAGTGGTTCACAGATTTAAAAAACATTACAATAAAATTTAAAACAGTTAAAATCACACAAAAATTACATTAAAATATAATGGAAGTTAAAAGGCAATATACATGCTCAATATAAAAACCACTGTGGCATGCTAAAATACTAAAAGACAAGGGAGTTCAAGACAGATGGGAGTTCCTCAAAAGGGAGATACTAAAAGGACAATTTGAAACAGTTCCATTGAGGAAGAAAAATGGGAGATGTCTCAAGAAACCAGGATGGATGACTAAGGAACTTTCAACTGAACTAAGTTTTAAACTGAACATGTATAAGAAATGGAAAAATGGGATAATCAACAAAGAGGAATTTAAACAAATAGCAAGCACCTGTAGGAATAAAGTCAGAAAAGCTAAAGCACAGAATGAAGTCAGGCTTGCTAGAGAGGTTAAGAACAATAAAAAGGGCTTTTATGGGTATGTCCGCAGCAAAAGGAAGAAGAGGGAAATGATAGGGCCACTGGGTAGAGAAGATGGCAAAATGCTGACAGGGGACAGAGAAAAGGCAGAATTACTCAACACCTTCTTTGCCTCAGTCTTCTCAGAAAAGGCAAAGGGTGTTCAACCTGAGAACAGTGGAGCAGGGCACAGAACAGGAGTATTTCAGCACAGAATAAGTAAAGAGATAGTAAAGGAATACTAGGTTAATCTAAATGAATATAAGTCTCCAGGACCAGATGAACTACATCCAAGGGTACTAAAAGAACTGGCAAATGTAATTTCGGAACCGCTGGCAATAATTTTTGAGAAATCCTGGAGAACAGGAGAAGTCCCAGCAGACTGGAGGAAGGCAAAGGTTGTCCCCATTTTCAAAAAGGGAAAAAAAGAGGATCCCAACAATTATCGTCCAGTTAGTCTGACATCAATTCCAGGAAAGATTCTAGAGCAGATCATTAAACAGAGAGTCTGTGAACATTTAGAAGCCAATGCCATAATCACAAAAAGCCAACATGGGTTTCAGAGAAACAAGTCTTGCCAGACAAATCTGATCTCTTTTTTTTGATAAAATTACCAGTTTGGTAGATGAAGGGAATGCTGTGGATATAGTATATCTTGATTTCAGCAAGGCCTTTGACAAGGTTCCCCATGACATCCTTGCAAACAAGCTTGTAAAATGTGGACTAGACAAGGTAACTGTTACATGGATTTGTAACTGGTTGACTGGCCGAACTCAAAGGGTGCTCAACAATGGCTCCTTTTCATCCTGGAGAGAAGTGACCAGTGGAGTCCCACAGGGTTCTGTCCTGGGCTCAGTGCTATTCAACATCTTTATTAATGACTTGGATGACAGTATTGGGGGCCTAGTTATCAAATTTGCAGATGACACCAAATTAGAAGGAGTAGCTAATACCCCAGAGGACAGGATCAAAATTCAAAATGACCTGAATAGACTCGAAAGCTGGGCCAAAGCTAACAAAATGAAATTCAACACAGAGAAATGTAAGGTTCTGCACTTAGGGAGGAAAAATGAAATGCAAAGATATAGGATGGGGGACACCTGGCTGAACGAGACCACATGTGAAAGGGATCTAGGAGTCCAAGTAGACCATAAGCTGAACATGAGTCAACAGTGTGATGCGGCAGCTAAAAAAGCCAATGCAATTTTAGGCTGCATCAATAGAAGTATAGTGTCTAGATCAAGGAAAGTAATAGCGCCACTCTATACTGCTTTAGTCAAGCCCCACCTGGAATATTGTGTCCAGTTCTGGGCACCACAATTTAAAAAGGATGCGGACAAACTGGAGCGTGTCCAAAGGAGGGTGTCTAAAATGGTTAAAGGTCTGGAAACCATGCCCTATGAGGAACGACTTAGGGAGATGGGGATGTTTAGCATGGGGAAGAGAAGGTTAAGAGGTGATATGATAGCCCTTGTTTAAATACTTGAAGGGATGTCACATTGAGGCGGGAGCAAGCTTGTTTTCTGCTGCTCTAGAGACTAGGACCCGGAACAATGGATGCAAGCTACAGGAAAAGATTCCACCTCAACATTAGGAGGAACTTCCTGACAGTAAGGGCTGTTCGACAGTGGAACACACTCCCTCGGAGAGTGGTGGAATCTCCTTCCTTAGAGGTCTTTAAGCAGAGGCTGGATGGCCATCTGTCGGGGATGCTTTGATTGGGAGTTCCTAAATGGCAGGGGGTTGGACTGATTCTATGCTTATATTTAAATTCTTGCTTAAATAAAAATGTCTGCTGTCAAAAAGCAAGACGGGAGGGGGGGGGGAGTCTAGCCTCCCACAGAAGGGAGTTCCAAAGGTGGGAGCAACCACTGAAAAGCCTCTCTCTTGTGTCCTCACCAAGTGAACCTGGGATGGTGATGGGAACAAGAGAAAACCTTCCCCCAGTGATTTTAATGTTCTGTCAGTTTCATATGTGGAGATATGGTTTTTCAAATAATCTGGACCTAAGCCATATAGGGCTTTATAGGTCATGGTCAGCACCTTGAATTGTGCCCAGAAACAAACTGGTAGCCAGTGAAGCTACTCCAACAAAGGAGTTATATGCTGCCTTTAACTGGCTGAGATCAACATTCTGGCCGCAGAATTCTAGACCCGCTGAAGTTTTTGAACAGTTTTCAAAGGCAGCCCCACGTAGCGTGCATTGCAGTAGTTCAAACAGGATGTAAGCAAGACATGTGTCACCATAGCCAGATCTGGCATCTCAAGAAACAGGCACAGCTGGCATTACTGACATCACACACACAACAGCACAGAGACAAGTGCTTACTGGATCTGATGCTATGGGGACAAGAATATATTCAATGTCATATGGCAGTAAGGAGAAGCATCAGCCTTCTGACTACTCTCCTCTGCTGGAGAACCTTTGTTGCACATTCCTGAAACCTACTGCCAGATATGTCGGAAATAGAGCCAGCATGGTGTAGTGGTTTGAGTATTGAACTCAACATTCAGGAGACCAGGATTTGAATCCTTGTTCAGCCATAGAAACATACTGGATGACCTTGGGCATATCACTCTCTCTCAACCTCAGAAAAGGTTGATGGCACTCCCTCTAAACAAATCTCATCAAGAAAATCCCATAATAGATTTAGCTTAGAATCAGAGGATCATAGATTCATAGAGTTGGAAGAGATCCCAAGGGCCATCCAGTCCAACCCCCTGAGATGCAGGAATACACAGTCAAAGCACCACAAGAGATGACCACCCAGTCTCTGTTTAAAAACCTTCAAAGAAGGAAACTCCACCAACCTCCGAGGGAGTATGTTCCACTGTTGAACAGCTCTTACTGTAAGAAAGTTCTTCCTAATGTAGAGGTGGAATCTCTTTTCCTGTAGTTTGAATCCACTGCTCTGTCCTAGTCTCTGAAGCAGCAGATAATAAGCTTGCTCCATCTTCAACATGACATCCCTTCAAATATTTTCACATGGCTATCAATCTTAAAGTTGCTATATGTCAGAAGTGACTTGAAAATGCACAGCAGCAACAATCAAGCAGCTTTAGTTTGCTAGGTAGAAAGCTGGAGAGAACAAAGTGCCTTCTACTGGCCATGCTCATGTGTGTTTGGAACACTTTAGCATTTTATTTGTTCATTCATTTAAAAAAAATGGAGGGGGGCGGTAGAGAGAGACTTACTAGTTTCTTTAAACTTGAGATACATGGAAGGAGGTGGTGACTTTCCAACTGATACAAGGGCTAGCCAGTCAATTCTGTGCATGGATCCTTTGGCTCCAAACAAATGGGGTTTCTCCTAAGCTCAGTCTGGGGAGAATTCAAAATGGACTGAATGTATTGTTACCATGAATTATCATAATGCATTTTGTGTTATGTACTCTCATCTTTGCAGCCGCAGGTTCTCACGGCTAACCTTCTGGAAATTTTCCTTAACATGCTCTATATGCTAACAGTGTTGTCCAGTATTTGCTTCCTTGGAAGCCCCTTGTTTTCTGTAATTGGGCTTAGTCCCAGCTATGGGGGTATAGCCTTTGCAAATCAAAGTTGACCAAAGTACAAGGGCAGGGTTCATGTGGAAGAAGATATTGACTAAAATACCTGAGGGCACAAGGCTCTTGACTTCAGAAAATGTTTGTTTACATTGAGCAATCGACAGCTGAGAAATGCCTCATTCCTGAGAGCAGAAAGGGTCAGGCAAGGTTCCATCTCTAGCAGAAATTGTAGGCCACAGCACTGCACTGCAGCAGCTACTAGAATGAAACAAGCAAAGCAGTTTGGAAATTTTCAGGAAACTTTCTGATTTAAGTCAATTAGAAATGACAGAGGGAGACCAATAAGAGAGCTTCACTTGACTAAAAACCAACTTGAAACAACACAAAATAATGAGCAAGTGTGTGAATTTGATCAATTCGCTCAAAGCAAAAGTAACAAATATGAGGCCTTCTCTGTAGTTACTCTGTGACACTGGAATTCCCTGCTTTTTCCTTTCTGTTGGCAGGCTAAATACTTTTTTTATTATTCTGTCAGGTCTTTGGCTTGTCAGCTGGTCTGTTATTGAATGGGCTTTGGCTGCAAAAGGTCCCTGCTCTCTGTTTTATTCTTGTGCTTATAATTGATAGGCTTTTAGGTTATGGTTTAATCAAGACTCTTTCAAAAATCTGAATTTGTAGCATTGTCAGCCTTATGTGCATATTTTTTTTAAAGGGTGGGACAAAAAAAAAATGCCAGTGGTTGAGGATGGAGAACCCCCAGCCCATAGGGAACAGAGAAGATAAATTTGAGACTTAATTATTTTTGATTTAATTAGCTGCTATTGAGTCTCACCTAGTGGACCGCATAAAATTGATCTCCAGTATTGCAAATATAAGGGCTGTGCAGTTTTTCTTTACCTCTTCCTTACCAGGGAGCTGCCTCTGAGTTAGTAGACTTAAGTCTATAAAAGCTCATGCTCCAACTTCTTTCTTTCAGTTAGTCTCAAAGGTGCTACAAGATCTCTCTACTTATCAGTGACTTATACCTTCCCTTCTCTCTAATTTAATGTATTCATATTTGGCTTTTCCTCAAAAAAACTCAATGTAGCATACATGGTTCTCCATTTCATTTTCATAAAGACACCCTGCTTTGGCAACCTCAAACCAAGGTCCTACAGCTCCTCAGCCTCAAGTAAATGATAATCTCTTTTCAAAACTCATCCAGAAAGGAGGAAAATTCCTGGGTGTTTTCAGAGTGTTTTGATTTTACTCACATATTCCCAGGTTTGCATCTCAACTCTTTCTTGAAATATCCTGGCTTTCTTTCCTCCCTGATGTCCTTCCTCATCCCCCTCCTACTGATCCCGTGTCACATATAGACTGATGCAACATTTCACAAATTGATTTTCATGCATTTCCACTGAACCTTCTTTATCCCAATGGGTAACTTTGGGCAGGTCATACTCTCTCAGCCTCTGAGGATGGCAATGACAAACACCCTCTTCTTTATCATCATTCAGGACTTAAAGTGTTAAAGTGCTTTAATAATATTTAGTAATATACAGAAACAGTTAAACATTAGAATCATTTTGGGTTGTTGTTTTTTTTATGACATTCCTAATTCTCTTGCCTGATTGCTGCTGAATCTGTGTCCTGACCGTTTTAGCTAATTCTGAAAGAATACAAACAGGCTGCCAAGTAGAGAGACATTTCATTTCAGAAAGGATTGGGTTATTTAAACTGACCTGGGAAATAGGAATGAAAAGTTCTTGGTATACTGGTGGGGATACATAAAAATAGTTTGAGATGAAGAATATGTCTTCTGAAATAATAAAATTGTTAGGTACAGGAGCATAACAAGGGGAAGCCAGCATGGAGCAGTGGTTTAAGCAATGGACTGTGACACTGAAGACTGGGGTTTAAATTCCCATTTGGCCATGGAAACCCACTAGGTAACCCTAGGCAAGTCACACTCTCTTAGCCTCAGAGGAATGCAATGGCAAATCCTCTCTGAACCAGTCTTGCCAAGAAAACTCTGTGATAGGCTCACCTATGTGTTGCCATAAGTCGGAAATGACTTGAAGGCACACAACAACAACAGGAACAGGAACAAAACCTGGGGAATTTCAGATATTTTCTTACCAGCTGGAGGGGCTTTCAGCTGGCCTCTTCAGCACTCCCTACCATGGACTGTATGACTGATTCTATTTTGTGACAGGGCAATTTTGTATTTTCAGACATCTCAGTCATAGCCTTCATCCCAACATACTTTACTTTTTGTAACAGGCAGAGTGACTAGGCCAATAAAGCCTACAATCTCACACCCACTTACCTGGGAATAAATCAGAATGAACTTAATAAACCTTTTACTTCTAAGCTGACATTTATAAGAGTGCATTGCAAGCCTGTAAAGCTGCTCATATTTTCCATCTTAAAACCTTAAACTCCAAAGAGAAAGGCTTTTCCACCAAGCCCTCCCACATTCTGCCCCCTTCCCATATGCACATACTTTTCACTTGTTTTATAGTCTGAATAAGAGTTTTGTTGAATTTGAAAGCTTGGACATTATTTTACAGTCTCAGGTCTAATCTGCACTGCAGAAATAACACAGTTTGGCACCGCTAACAGTGGTGAGCCATAAACAGTTCTCTCTTTGCCTGAGTTGCCTTTCCTTCTTTGATATCAGTATAACAATGCTAACCTACCTTACAGGGTTGTTTTATGGATGGCTGAGATAATGTATGTGGAGTGCTTTGAACAGTTTGGGAAAGCACTTTATAAATACTAAGTACCCCGCTCCGAGTATTTATTAGAGGAGCGGGCTATAAATAAACTATTATTATTATTATTATTATTATTATTATTATTACAGTCGGACCTAGGTATCTGTGCACTTGCCATCTGTGGATTTAAGCATCCGTGGATGGCAAGCCCCCGTTGTTCCCAATGTTGGCCGCATCACCATTAGGAACAACCTCTATTGTACCCAGTGGTGATGCATGCATGTAGCCATGCCTCCATTGGGGACAACAGGCTTTTACCTGAAGTCCTGTTGTTTCTAATGGGGACAACAGGACATGCACATCCACGGATCTGTGGGATACCGAGGTCCCACTGTATTATTATTATTATTATTATTATTATTATTATTATTATTATTAGCATCAGCAGCCTGGCCCACTGAGGTTCAAGTCTCAACCACAGAGGATCTGGGGATATCCTTCCTGCAGATCTCATCCCATGGTGTTTGAAGATTCTCCCATATCCAACTGGCCTTCCTAACTGTGAGGCTTAGTCCTAATGTTATCTCCAAAATGTCTGTACTTATATTCACTCTCCTTGTAACAAACTGTCGATTTTGACAGGCAGCAGATTAAAACTGTTACAGATTGCAGTTAAATCCTTCATCTTCCTCTGCTCTCAGCAGGAAGAATTCTGCCACTGCTTTCATATCAACTCCATTTTAAATTTCTGAACATTCATGCTCCCTCTTTTTTCTATTTTCTCTTGTCTTGCACTACTCAAGGCCTTGTACTGCTTGCTTAACGTATCTGGACATTGGTGTGTGCTCATGGGTTACATTTAATGAGAACTCAATTTCTGGTGCTGTTTAGCTTTGCAGCCAAAGGCATCCTGTGCAATGTTGACAAACTTATACCTGCTTAAGAAGAGAATTGCTGAGTCTGCCATACAGCCTAACCTTTAGACCTTGTACCTGCACACTCAGCATCCATGACAACCTGTGGTAGACAAGGAAAAATGTATTCAAACAGCAGCAAGGGAATGAACAAGCAGTTATGCCATTATTGTTTTCTAAAGCAACCAAGTCCCCAGTGGTTTGATTTGTCTGCACATGCTGTTGACATTCCCCACACTTGGTGGGAAATCCAAGATATATTTCATTTCATCAGAGCTATGCTTCTGTTGTGAGAGCCAACACAAGTGTTGGACTATGAATCCGGGGACCAAGGTTCAATTCCACATTCAGCCACGAAACCACCTGAGTGATGTTGGGCAAGTCACATGCTCTCAGCCTCAGAGGAAGGCAATAGCAAACCTCCTCTGAACAAATCTTGCCAAGAAACCCCCATGATAGATTCACCTTATGGTCGCCATAAGTTGGAAACAACTTGAAGGCACACAACAACAACAATGCTTCTGTTGTAAGATCATATTTCTCAAGCAAGAAAGGTAAGACTGCTTAAAATTGTGATGGACATGCAAGAGATTGTAGCACACTGGAGTTTATCACACAGGGGGAATTTCTCTCCATTTCGAAAGAAATTAAAGTGGGGCCAGTTCGGAAATAAGTGAATTCGCTAGTTAATTTACGTGATTGCATATTGATGCTGCATCATGTTCAGAATGACTTCCCATTGCCCGAAATTGTGTGTGATAGTCTCTCACACAATAACGTGAAACCCCACAATTGCGTTCGGAAGGACTTCCTATAGCCCGAAAATGCATGTGGTAGTTTCTCACACAATAATGTGAAACCTCATGATTGTGTTCGGACTGCCATTGGATTATGCTTCCAATTTCTGTTGTCTGATAAACTCCAAAGTCTGGAGAGCACATTCCTTCTATGGTCACTTTGATGCCACTTTAACGGTCACGGCTTCATCCTGTATAATCCTGGGATTAGTGGCTCCAGAGCTCTCTGACAGAGCTACCAATCCCAGAATTCCATATCATTGAGCCATGGCAGTTAAAATAGTGTCAAACTGCATTAATTCTGCAGTGTAGATGCAGCCTACATTGAAATTTCTTCCCCAGATGTCCCACCATCTACCAATTGCTCCTGGGGTTGGCAGTTGGAGAGGAGGAAAATATATTTCTGCACCTACTTGCCACTCAGAGAAGATCATGTAGGGACTGGTGAGCCTAGAGAATGTAGTTATGTCAAAGCACCTGATGTCCTTAGCATAGAAATTTAGCATAGGTACCCTGGGAAAATTACAAGATGCCATCAAACCTGCAGCATTGATAATGACCGTTTCCAGATGCCTTGGAGGCAACCAAGAGACCTCATTACCCCTCCAAAGCAATAAGAGAAAACATTCTTTTCCACCTTGTATTAAAATCCAGGCTGGAAAAGAACTGCTGAAGGAGAAGGTGCCTGTTATGGAATACAGGTATTTGCAACTATACTAAATTTCTATATTTCAAACTAGATCAGTACAAGTAATGGTGCTGTCAGTATGTAAACTTCAGAGAGGTTTAGGGTATAATCTTTGATATGCTTAAGAGTAAGCCCCATAGGCTTAGTTCTAAGTAAGCATGCATCAACACTTCTTGATGTCCTAATACAATTGTCTCTGAAGGACTATCACAAAAAGAGCAGGGATGCTCCTAGATCAGGCTTCTATTGTGTAATCACTTTGCCTCATTCACAGAATTTTTCTCCGGGGGAGGAGAAATGTTACTGGAAGATGGGAGGCCCCTTAGTTGATTTGTTTCATCAGGAATGGTAGGAGCCACCTGTCTAGAAGCTTTGCCAACTAAGTCTCTACCTAATTATCAGACTAAGATAGCAATCTTTCATTCAATTTTCATGACCTGAACGTTATAGTCAATTGTTTGCAGTAAGTGTGTACAAATAATATAAATCCTATTAATAGTGCAACCTCTTAAAAGTGTCTAGGGCTCTTGTATGTGGTTTTGGCTCAATACCCATGGTATTTCAAAAGTGCGTTACTCCAAAGGCTTTCTTGGAAGAGGCTTCAAGTGCATGGGATATAGCTTCAGTTCTAACAGCCCAAAAGACTTACATGATCAAGATATTTAGAAAACTATCTCAGAATTTTGAACAAATATGTGTGCCATGTATGTAATCACATCCGCAAGAATGCAGAGTAATGGTGGTGTAGAAATTGAAGTGTTAGACCTGGACTTGGGATATCTAGATTCTAGTCCAAACTAAGCCATGAAATTCAGTGAGTTTCCTTAGAACAGCCACTCAGTATTGACCTTCCTCCATAATTCTTATGAGAGAAAGCGGTGAGGAAGAGAGCCATATACAACTCCTTTCATACTGTAAGAAGTCTGCCTAGCTGACAGGATGATTCTACAGCAGGGGCTCATTTTGTTTTTTCATTTCAAAACAGTGTGTGTATACAGTTCATAACTTTGCAGAAAACACATGCATCTGTAACTGAAATACATATCACAGAACGTATGGTCATCATACTTAGTAGTCATTGACAGCCTTATTGAGGTGTACATCTGGGCAGCCCAAAATGAGTGTTGCCTTTCCAATAAAAATTCTGACTCCAAATGAAATTTCCCTTCACTCCTCAAATTCCTAGCATTGCAGAAATGTAAATGCTAGCATTGTAGTAATGCATTGCATTGTAGTAACTTAAATGCAGACCTCAAATTTCTAGCATCGTAGAGAGTCAATGTGGTGTAGTCGTTTGAGAGTTGGGCTAGGACTCTGAAAACCAAGGTCTGAATCCTGGCTCAGCCGTGTAAACCCACTGAGTGACCTTGGGCAAGTCATACTCTCTCAGCCTCAGAGGAAGGCAATGGCAAAACTCCTCTGACATTGCCAAGAAAACTCCATGATAGGTTTGTCTTAGGATCGTCATAAATTGAAAACAACGTGAAGGCACACAGCAAAGTAACTTAAAACTTCAGTTGAGCATTTAGAAGTACATTTTAGGCATCCAAAGAAAGGTGGAAGGCAGAGATACCAAGGGAGTGCAAACATAGCAAATATGAGAGTTCTAGATGTAAACAGTTTTCAGTATCTCATGTTCTCAAATGCTAGTAATATGGGAACTGAAGGAAAATTTCATTGAGGGGGTAATTTTATTTGGGAGGCAAAGCCTTTATTTTGTGTCCTTCCCCACTACACCCCTAGTTATTATTCATGGATTTGTCCAGTCCCTTTACAAAAGAGTCCACATTGACCATATTATGCACTGTGAAGTACTTTTATCTGTCTTGAATCTTTCATCACATTCTAGTATTAATAGCAGTGGAATATAAGAAAGGGGATAAGATTTTTGTTGTTGTATGCTTTCAAGTCGTTTCTAACTTATGGTGACTCTATCATGGGTTTTGTTTTGTTTTTGGCATGTTTCTTCAGAAGAGGTTTGCTATTGCTATTACATAGAATCATAGAATCATAGAATCATAGAATCATAGAGTTGGAAGAGACCACAAGGGCCATCCAGTCCAACCCCCTGCCATGCAGGAACTCCAAGTCAAAGCATCCCTGACAGATGGCCATCCAGCCTCTGCTTAAAGACCCCTAAGGACGGAGACTCCACTACACTCCGAGGGAGTGTGTTCCACTGTCGAACAGCCCTTACTGTCAGGAAGTTCTTTCTAATGTTGAGGTGGAATCTCTTTTCCTGCAGTTTGCATCCATTGTTCCGCGTTCTAGTCTCTGCAGCAGCAGAAAACAAGCTTGCTCCCTCCTCAATATGACATCCCTTCAAATATTTAAACAGGGCTATCATATCACCTCTTAACCTTCTCTTCTCCAGGCTAAACATCCCCAGCTCCCTAAGGCGTTCTTCATAGGGCAAGGTTTCCAGACCCTTCACCATCTTAGTTGCCCTCCTTTGGACATGCTCCAGTTTCTCCACATCTTTTTTAAAATGTGGTGCCCAGAACTGGACACAGTATTCCAGGTGGGGCCTGACCAAAGCAGAATAGAGTGGCACTATAACTTCCCTTGATCTAGAAACTATACTTCTATTGATGCAGCCTAAAATTGCATTGGCTTTTTTAGCTGCCGCATCACATTGTTGACTCATGTTCAGCTTATGGTCTACTTGGACTCCTAGATCCCTTTCACATGTGGTCTCATTCAGCCAGGTGTCCCCCATCCTATATCTGTGCATTTCATTTTTCCGCCCTAAGTGCAGAACCTTACATTTCTCCGCATTGAATTTCATTTTGTTAGCACTGGCCCAGCTTTCTAGTCTATTCAGGTCATTTTGAATTTTGATCCTGTCCTCTGGGGTATTAGCTACTCCTCCCAGTTTAGTGTCATCTGCAAATTTGATAAGTATGCCCCCAATTCTGTCAATTACCCTATCCATTTTCTCCACACTGTGCAGAATATTAACAAACTTCCATCATATGCTCCTCATTCGCCTCCCTTTTGCCACATACAAACTGAGGAACCCAACACAGCTGCCCTTTTCTGCATTTCTTCCAGTTCTACAGTACCTCCCTTGTGTTACCATTGCATCACTGGTCACAATGCAAGAATGATAAAGGTATACACAGAAACCATGCATACACATACCACACACTGGGAAAGGGAATGCTGAGAACACTATAAAAATGCTGAGTACACTGGGTTGTACTATTTTACACCAACAAATAGGTACAAAATAAAATTAAAAAAAAATTTGTACAAAACCAATGAAAAACTACATGGTAAGAAAAAATGGTTTCTGCTACACCAACATCTGGTATTTCATTGTCTTTGGTTAGCACAAATCTGTGGCTTTGCCTGTGCTTAATGTGAAATGTATGCCCTGGTAGAAATTTATTCTTACTGAGGGACAGCAGTGTGAGACAACCACCTCAGGGTTGAGATGCTGGGGGATGCTAGTGGCTGGCCACTCCCCTGTTTAGGGGGAACAGAGATGTGTGCACCACCAGGCCTAGCTTGCAGCCTCCTGTGATAGCCTACTGCCTTCAGGCATGGTGGAGGACAATATCACTTTGCTAGTGTTGAAGCAATATTCAGTTACAATCCACAGACTTGCCATCCACAGATTCAACAACCTGTGGATGGCATGCCCATGTTGTCTTCAATAGTGGTGCATGCACATAACCGCACCACTACAAGGGACGAGCCCCATTGTCCCTAGCGGCAGCACAGCCACATGCATGGGTACAACAGGGGCTGTCCCTAATGGTGGCACAACCACATACACACGCCGCCATTGAAGTTCCATTCTCCCCAATGGTGGTGCAACAGCATGTATCCAAGGATTTTGGTATCCATGAGGAGGGGGTTCTGGAACAGATACCCCACAGATACCAAGGTCCAACTGTACCAGTCCAGTTTGCTTCTGTATAATAAGTGAGAAGTGCTGTCTTGCTCTTTGCCACAAGCAGCACAATGTGTTGGAGCCTGTTCTCATAGTTTAATAAATTCCACTAAGAGCAGTAGGTGCATGTAGCAGAGCTAGAGGAATTCTGGGATAGGAGAAAAGAAAGTTCTGTGCTGAAGCAGGGAGGGAGAAACCTCAGTTTTGAAAGACATCCTGTAGGAAAAAAACTCAAATCAAATGAAATAGAAACACAGAAAGGAAGAAACTAGGCTGTAACTGCCTTTACAACTATTTTCCCTTCCAGAAACAAGCACTATTGAGAAAGTATAAATTAAAAGTATCTTTGAGTCCATTGGCCTTGTTGAGCAGATGTTCAGTCGCCATAGTCTATTGTGAAAACTCCCAATTAAAACAGGATTTATTTTTCAGAATCAGGCAGTGCATTCCAAGATCAGTAATCTTCAAAGTAAAAGTAATTTCTTGAAATCTTTATAGGAGCCCTGGTGGCGCAGTGGTTAAATGCCTGTACTGCAGCCACTCACTCAAAACCATAAGGTTGCAAGTTCAAGACCAGCAAACGGGCTCAAGCTCGACTCAGGCTTGCATCCTTCCGAGGTCGCTAAAATGAGTGCCCAGATTGTTGGGGGCAAGTAGCTTACAGTTGTAAACTGCTTAGACACTCCTTATGCAGTATGAAGCGGTATATAAATGAAGCTGTTTGTGTGATTTCATAGGTTGCTCCTTATGCAAGCAGGGGTGAGGTGGGGATCATAGTAGCAAAAATGGTTCCACCATTTGAATCTTCTTCAGATTCTCAATAATGAAGTCAGAATCTTCCTGTTTGGTAAAATGATACAGATGTTTTAAGTTAATATATAATTGCCACTCCTTTCTCACAGACTTGAGATCTGTGCTCTTGATTATTCACTGATGGGTGACCTCTGTTAATCTCAATGGGGTTCGCCCCCGCAGTGTGCACCCCACTCAAGCCTATGGGGCTTGAATATCTGCAAGTCTGTTTTCATGGGGGGGAGGGTCAGTGTTGGAACCTGTATATGGATCAGTATATAGTAAAAAAGTATTGTTAATATAATGTATGTATTTTAAGAAGGCGTGGACAAAGCATGCAGGTGCCAGTTTTGTAATGTGTGAGCATGTGTGTGACTTCAAGTTGCCTTATCAACATATTGTAAGCCGCTCTAATAGCCTTTAAGGCTGAAGGTCAGGGTATAAATACTCTAACAAACATATGGCAACCCCATGAACTTCATAGGGTTTTTAGGCAAGGAATACTCAAGAGGTTGCTTTGCCAGTTCCTTTCTCTAAAATATAGCCTACAGCACCTGGTCTTTGTTGTTGGTCTCCCATCCAAGGACTAATCAGAGTTGACCCTGCTCACCATCCAAGAGCAGATGGGATCTGGTTCCTTTTGGTATTAACTACTCAGTAATAAAGAATGCACTTTAAAAAAGAGGGGGCATGAATGTTCAGAAATTTTAAATGGAGTCGATATGAAAGCAGTGGCAGAATACCCCAACATGATGGCATTCACAAATTTCCAACAGCACTAGCTGTATGACCAACAGTCAGGGATGATGAGAGATGATGATGATGATGATGATGATGATGATGATGATGATGATGATTGAGTTGTAGTTCGAAACATCTTGAAGACAGTTTTTGGAAAAGCAGATTTATGGACTCCTTTCTTTACTACTGTATATAACAAGTTTTACAACAATCCTGCCCCCTCAATTAGTTGAAACATTGACACTTTTCAGCTTATTTCCACTGTTATCTACAGACGGATTGTGTTATCTGTTTTGCTCCAATTGACATTTTATAACCTAAAATTAGTCTCCAGCATTTCTCATAAACTCCCACTACTAATTATGTTTTAAGGTTTGTTTTTTTCCAACCTTGCAAGGAACCCATTGGGTGATGTTGGGCAAATCATATGCTTTCAGCCTCAGGGGAAGGCAATGTCAAACCTCTTCCAAACAAACCTTGCTAAGAAAAAACCATATACACCTTAAGGTTGCCATAAGTCAGAAATGACTAGAAGGCACACAGCAACAAAGGAACTTGTCTCTTTTGTATGGAATTTCACAATTGTCCTTATTCCAACACACTTGGTATAATCTGAGGTGTGACACACCCCGCAAAGGTGGACTTCCTGAGATGGATTTAGCTAACATCTTATCTATTGAATCTGCCAATTTTTATTATATAATCATCCCTGTTTCAGAATTTAGTTACTTCGTTTGTTGCTATGTGCCTTCAAGTCAACTTTGATCTATCACAAGAGTTTTCTTGGCACCATTTGGTCAGCTTTGCCATTGCCTCCGAATATAATCTACTGCACCTGGCATTCCCTGGATATCTCCCATCCAAATACTAACCAAACATGACCCTGCTTACCTCCCAAGATCAGGTGAGATCTGGTGCTTTCAAAGTATTCAGGCAACGTTTAGCTGACATGAATTCTTGTGTATGCACCAGAAGAGGATATAATTTTTATTGTAAACAAGATTAAATAATATATTAAAGTTTATGTAAATATTTTAAAATCAAATATATAAAATTTATTTTAAAATTATATGAAATCTACAAGCACATGGTCTCAGTCTAAATAAATGTTTCTCTTGAAATGACATTTTGTATTGTCAATAGCCAACTTGTGGAGATTTTCATGGAAGTTATGGGAGCAAGGTGAACTCTTTCTCTCCTTTTATAATCCCAATGAAGCAGATATTTGCCCTGTAAAATAATTTCCCTTAGATTTGGGGTGATGAGAGGAATTCTCAGGTTTCATCAGAACTTCAGTGAGGAAGAAAGGCTTATGCTCACTTTTGAGAGATGTTTAAAGCCATATCTAGTTTGATCCTTAAACTATTATAACACCAGCAACTTTGTACCTTTAATTTCAAACAAATTTCCATTTTCTTCTGAAATCATGATGAAAGACTATAAGGAACATGAAAAGTCTATCATATTTAGTCCTAATAAAATTATTGCCCTATTGTACACTGTAGATCTTCTTTTAATGGTCTAAATTTGCTTTTGCAGATTCTGGGTAATGCCTCTACATAACAATTTAGGAAAAGAAAAAAATATTCAAAAATATTCCAAAAAATATTAGCTGTTTACAGTTAGGAAGGAAAAACAGGAAGAGATAATGTAGTTTCTCATTTTTTGGATTGGACATAACAGGTAAATCAGGCCATACAGTGAATGTAATTCTTTACCTAAACAAGAATATGAGCTCAAAAGTCACTTCTATAAATGTAATTCCTATGGTTGGATTGTTGTTTTGAGATAATGCTGATACACTGAAATTAACCAACACTCTTATCTGAAAACTTATTTACTCAGTCTAATTCTTCATCATCCCACGTGTGAAATGACCTTTATCATCCCACATGTGAAATGACTTTAGTCATTTCAATAAATGAAGGGAGGAGGAACAAAGTACCATTCCATGTTTTATAGTTTATATAGCAACATTTATTTCCTTCTCAGTCTTTAGTTTATATGTAAAGAAACACAGTAGCATCACTGGTTTGACAGAAGCCCATTGTCACTGGTACAATGTGACCTGATACAGATATGCCTATTATGTCCCCAAAACATTGGTTTCAAACACAACCCTTATAATGCAAGAGGAGATGCCTCTCTTAGCTACCACAAAGCAGATGGGTTTGGAGACTAAGCTCAAGAACACTTAAATACATACATACATACAAGTGGAGTGGGAAGAAACAGGCCCACACATTTGTAAGACATGGAAGTGTTCTTAAACACAGGCAATTTAATGACACAAACCCAAGATCACACAAAGAAATGAAAGCTCCTGTTATAAGTAAGGCTGCGTTCGGCTTACAAATAAAAATAAAAATCAAATATGCATTTCAGGCACATGAAGCATTAGTACCTTTCAGTCTATCAAGAGCTGAAAAGGTGGTACCAAATAGAACCAAAATAGAATATTTATTGTAATATTCAGTAATTGTTCTGTAAACATAAGCCAGAGTCCCA
Organism: Urosaurus nigricauda; assembly: GCA_034509955.1. NCBI lineage: Eukaryota > Metazoa > Chordata > Lepidosauria > Squamata > Phrynosomatidae > Urosaurus > Urosaurus nigricauda. The sequence continues at coordinate 347,526,500 of JAOEGL010000001.1, read as the reverse complement.
GAAGGCTACATTGATGCTGTTATGAAATTAAAGCAGCATATTTAAATATTGTACTTAATACCCTTAAATATGTAATACTCCTTTCTTAACAAGTCAAAAAGTAGGGGATGCTGTGTTAAAGTACTTCCTTCCTCCTTGCAGTCAATGAGAAAGTCAGAAAGTGCATTGAATTAAAAACAAATACATTTCCCATTAACTGAATGGAGTCCATGTCTGCACCATCATGGCTTGATCTGAAAGGCTTTGAGCTGCAACTTCATTTGCGTATAGCAAGAGCTACAGCCTAGGAAAGGGGAAAGTGCCCCTCCACAAAGACATCCTGAGCACTACTTGCTTCTAGAGCAGTTAGTGGTTTTGAAACATTCTCCAGAACTTTAGGTGACATTTTTTAAAATACGCAGTTTTGCTCAATGAAGGGTTTTTGTTTTGTTTTTTTCATTCTTGGGTCAGCTATACACATTTGAGTAATGCAACCATCAGCTGGGTCCTTAAGTATCTAGTCATTTAAATGACTTTTGGAGCTGCTTTACATTGCCTGTGAAGGGATGAAGCTCTTGTTAGAGCATGGAAATATTACTTTTTTTGCACTATAGCTCCAAAATTCTTGGAACTATACTCCAAAAAAGTAACTTTTCCAAAGTCTGCACTTGTTCAGCTGCATGATCAGTGAAACATGGCATCTGGGAGATGGTGCTATGCATGTTTCTTTGTTCTGTATTTACTGCAGTTTACAAGAAAGCCAGAGGCACAGCTTTTGCTGTGAAACAAACTCACATCTCCAACTCATGCCCATTATAGGAATTCAACACAAATGTACACAGTAAGAATTGTAATGAGTCTGTGATCATTATATCTGTTCTGAATGGAATGCCCTCCTCAACAACACTGGTGGCTGAGGAGAAAAAGACAATGTTTACCTTATATGAGGGACTGCAAAACTGGTATCAATATTCTTGACATCACGTACCAAAAATGCCTCCTGAAGTTGGGAGTTATTCAAGGTGTTCCATTTTGTTCCAAACATACACAAAAATTTAACTAGCTGACATTTCCAAAACCATACTTGGTTTAGAAAGAGAAAAAAATAATGAGAAAAAAAAAACACAGATACAACATATTCTGCCATAAAAGCAAGCTGCTGCATAACAAAGAAAATCAGGATTACACCTGGCATAGAGTTAACTGCTTTTCTCCCTTATCACTGCAGTGCACACTCAAAATGAGACCTGACGTTTGTGCTTTAGAGAGATGCACCACGTTTGAAAAAAAGGAAAGCAATTATAATATTTCTAAATAGGCACCCTCCAAAAAAATCCAGATAAAGAAAGCACCCCATTAGCTATTAGACAGGTAAAAGATGAGAATGTCTTGGTCAAGTATGTCATATAGGACACAGAAGACACACTTTAAAACAGGAGTTAGTTCATCCTTCTAAATATTGACAAACACCGGCATTACGTCCTCAAATATACAGAAGTAGCCTTTTTGGCCTATCCATTAATACTTGTCATTCCAATCCTAATGATCCAACTGTGCCAGTCTAGCTTTGCCTACATGACAGAAAAGTGGTTGGAACTTCTGGATGCAACACTAGTGGTTTAGGGGGCATAACATCCACTGCTCATTGATTCACTTTTCCCCCCTTACCTCCCATGCTAATAAAAAGAAGCACAGATTCGTTTTCTTTTGCACTTTTAGAAGGAGGAAACAAACCTCTATTTCTACTGACCAAGGCATTTATTATCAAAGGTTCTGCATTTAAACAATGCAAGATAATTTCTAGAAGTACAGGAGCAAATAAATTCCTGAAGTTGATCAAAGGTCTCTGTTCCTCTGAAAGCACTTGGTTCTAATTGACTGTGCACACTGCTGGAATAATGTTTTGCTTTCCTATAAAACCTTCCAATCTGGGCTTTCAGAAATCTATTAATATTTGAATCTATTAACATTAATGCCACCACAATCAGGTGTTTACTCTGGTCTTTTTTAACAAAGAAAAGTGAGATGAAGATGAAGTCCAGCTACACGATTCTGAAAAACTTCAACATGCATCCTTGCATTCAACACTGGGTTGGTCCCAATAATCAAAGTTCTTTGATTTTAAAGATATCTGAGCAAGTGGTATACATAAATGTATACAACAAGTACTATTAGGATTGAGAAACCACATTCTCCTTCCCCTTCATTTACTAAACACAACTTGGCATCATCATAATCTAATGCATGTGACAAGATTGAACTAGGCTAGAATTTGGCCCCAAAACATGTTTTCAAGCTGTTGTAGAAGAAAAAGTCCAGTTTGGATATCTCACTACAACCATGGTTAACTACTCTCTCTCTGCTCTCTCAATGCAATGATAAGATTAGATGCTTCTACTTCCTTTTTGCTTTCACAACAGGGGCTTACTTCATCTGAACCTAACAAACCATGATTAATTTTAAGCAGGGTTGGTTTGAAATACATCAACTTCAAAGCATGGATTATGAAGCTGGTTTGTTTCAACGAGGTCAGAAAAAAATTAACCACAGTACAGTCTGGACAAAAAGGTTTTTTTAAAGCAAAAACCTTTTGACCTAATCTTCATCATTTGATTGAAGGAAGAATGCAAGGCAAGGCTTGCCACAGTTCATTCCCATGATAAAAAATGGACAGTTTTATTGTGACACTCAGGTCAGCCCACTTGCTCCAGAGGCAGCTGCCTGTTTTGTTACATATGAAGCATTTCAACTGCCTTTTGCTTTACTGAAAGGGCAAAATGGCTCAGAATGAAATATAAATACTTTGAAATATATTAATATTTAAGCCATATACACTGAATAGTTCTATCTGCCAAATTTCTCTTAGGATTTTTTTTAAAAAACAAGCAAATCTTAAGGCTAGATGTATTTAGCCAGTAATAAACCATCCATTCCACCAAGCCAGAGAACACTGCCAGAGCAGAGGTCCACTTTGGTTTGCTACTCTCAGCATGACTATTTGAGTTCTATTAAACTGTATTTATATATGCAACGACAAAATTTGTTTAAAAGAAAAGTATTATATGGAAGGGAGGGGGGCACAAGTAATAAGCCCCTAAACAGTGTGTCCAGCATCCATCTGAGAATTTTAATCTTACAGCCCAAAAGAAACATGCAGGTATTTCTTCACAATTCCTATTTTCAAAGCAGCCAGTTTTCATTACATCACAGGCCTAAAAACAAACATGACTGCAATTTTTTGTTTTTTGGTCAACAAGTACTGGATGTGTTTTGGGATGCTACCACTAATGCTACACAGTATATCTACTTGAAATAGCATTCACTTTTGCATTTAAGAAGAAAGTCTACATTTCCTCATTATTCCGTCAACTTTGGTTTCTTCTTATGGTTTGTAAAATATTGAGACAACACACACACACAGCAAAAAGAGCAATCGCAATAAGATGTCTAAAACAGAATGACTTCCATGTTTGAGGGAGAAGGGGACTATTGGATGTCATTTTAATTTTAAACTTAACTAAAAGTGGCTCTGCAGAGTTATTGCAGCATCGGCAAAATTTTCTGTGCTATTCAACTAAACATTAACACAAGCACACGTTGTGTAAGGACAGCACTACAAAGTTCTTTCCAGCAAATAGCCTAGATTTAAGTTTTGTGACAAGAATAGGAACTTCAGCAATTACATTATTTTGCAACTTGTGTCTTTAATGCTAGTCTGTCTTTTCACACCCAACCTGTGGCTGAACCCAGACTTCATTCGGCACAAATTTGGGAATTACAAAGATGACTCAAATTGTTTGTTAGGGTCAGACTCTGCTTCCAGCTTTACAACAGGGATGCACTCTGATTTAGTCCTCCTGGTTTTGTGATGTGGAGAGTCAATCACTATTTCCGAGCAAGAAATACTAATTGAAGGGGATTTTTCTGTCTTCTTTGCAGTAGTCTTTTCAGCAGTCCCACAACACTGCTTCAGAGCACATTGGGTTCTGCAGGGAAGTTCACATTTGCCCACAGCCTCAAAACCCACATCTGAGTCCACAATGGCAAATTCTGGCTGAATGGTGGTCGCATGTATCCCTTCATCGTGAAAAATTTCCTTAATATCCTTTGCCACTTTCATATATGTTTCTGGATCCTTACATTTTATGTGAGCAGTGCCAATGATCCTGCTTCCTGCTAGCTGCCAAACATGCAATTCGTGGACCGCTTCAACTTCTTCCAGTTTGCGGAGTTTCTCGTTTAAAGAACGAATATCAATTTGCTTTGGAACAGTTTGCAAAAGGATGAGGGCAGACTCTTTAAGCAGTGGGTAAGTTGTGTACAGCAGGATGCAAACCATTATCAGACACAGTGCAGGATCTAAATATAGAACCCAGCAGGGACCAGCTATAGGAATTTTCTCTAATTCGGTTGCATTCATTCGGGCAGACATCTGAGTAATGTTTTCTGCACAATGGTCATTAATACAAAGATTAATGCAAGGCCCATCCTTAGGGCATGGAGTCCAATAAGAGTAAAATACTAAGGCATTGACTACTACAATTACTGAACCCAAAGCATCTCCAAGGACATGAAGAAATACTCCACGCATGTTGAGTTGAGCACTAGTATCTTCATCAACCTCCATATCGAGAGAGGAATGGTTGCTAATATTTCCATTTGGTTGTAGTTCCATTTGGCTTTCTTTCGATGCATCACCTACAAAGACAAGAACACTGTTAAACCAATAGGAAACCCTGGTAGATGGCTCAGCCAACTGCTAGCGATATTTAGAAGACAGCAGCAAAGGAAACCAACACTCTCTGTATAATGTTCACCTCATTAGTATATACATCCTATACTGTATTACCAAGCACCGACTTCTAAGAGCATCCAGATCAGTGGTTTTTCAAAGGCTACAGAGCAGATTTCAGGTGTTTCTGAGTTACCTTTGACAGCAGCTTGTAATGTTCTTACTATATACATATCTTTTTCCCCCTTGATTTCCATCTTAAAAGAGGAGGGTAACAGCAACAAAGGGGTAGCATTGCTGCTAGCTTTCCTCCTGACATGTTGAGTGTATATATGACTCTGACTTACTAAAGATCAACACTTGAGAATGTTGAAGGAATGTCATGTTCAGTATCCTTTACAGTAACTCTGTAAAAGTAGGTCACTATTACAGGAGAATGAATAGCCTATGCTACAAAGGAAGAGCCTTGTCTATATAGCACAAGCAAGATTTAATGTGGACTTCTAGGGCCACAGCTAATTTCTGAACCAAGATGCTACCTAGTTCTCCTGTGATTTCTTAAGTTAGTTGATGTGATGCTAAAATCCGAATAATTAAATGCAAAGAAACAAGAGGGAGGAGTAACAGAGCAAGGAAGTGAGTGATGCAAGAACCAGGAAGGAGAACTGAGACATGGCATGGTTTTGTTTTTTAAATTCCAGGTTTCACTCCTCACACCACACAAGTCAAAGTTCATCACTGCAAACAGCAAACTTCTAGAGCAGTTTATATGTGACCACAATGCAGGAAAGCAGGGGGGTGTATCAAAATGACAGAAAGGCATGAAGTAAAAAACAGCTACTGTACTCTTTCATACTAGTATTACTTTGAATTACTTTTTTTTAAAAAAATGCACGCACACTAATCCACCTTCACAACCCCTAAATATTCTCTTAATTTTGAACCCCTATTAGGAGTGGATTCCTACTTTGCTTCCAAGGGCAGTGGCATCCTGTGAGCCCAGCCCTAATGAGAAGGTTGCCAAAGGATGGGGAAATGATTTTGCTGGTTCTCTCTCCCCCTGAATATGCAATATCATTTCCTTTCTATTATAGAGGGTCCTTCAATCTTCTGAGGCAGATGGGGAATATAAAGCTGGAAGAAGGGAAATCAATAAACATCCCCCTTCTGCAAGCAGGAGTACTTTGCTAGATGAGCCCTTCCATCCATGAGAGGCAAATTCTGGATGTAATGCCGAGTTTGTGACACACAACCAATAATTAGTTTTGAGAAACAGCAATGTAACTTCTTCATATGAGCAACAGTTCTCACACTGGGAAAGGGCTTGTTAACCAAGAATTTATATGAAGAGACTCTTCTTTTAGTGAACTATATAAAAGGGGGTTGGGATATTTAATGTGCAGATATCCACTGTCAGTTAAATGCTACTTGCCCAGTGGTTTCACCAACATAACCGGTAGAACTTGAACCATCCCAACTCCCACATTTGTTTCACCAAGTTAAACTCCACCTATATAATGAGTTTTACAAATGCAAGTGGTGGCATCCTCAAAACAGAGATCAAGTTTGTGGGTTCTGGAAAAAACACCAACTACACAGAAACATTAGGCTGAGAATTATTCACAGATGTATAGATAAAGATGTCCAACATTTAAGTCAAAAACTTTCAGGCCTTGGGCTCACTACAAGAACAGCTTAGGATGCCCCCTTTCCTAATTTTGCACTAAGCAATAAACTGAATGAGCTAGCCTGGATGGATGGGCCAGCTAGGATGACAAACACCTGCATCTGTACTGAAGAAATAATGGAGTCTGGCACTTCTTTAACTGCTTTGGCGCAATGCTATGTAATCCTGGGATTTGTACTTTGTCATGGCACCAGAGCTCTCTGAAACAGAAGACTAGATATCTCACAAAACTACAAATCTGAAAATTCCATAGCTGTGAGGCATGGCAGTTAAAGTGGGGTCAAATTGCATTATTTCTGTAGTACCAATGCAACCAACATTACATTAACTGGGTCTTTTATTTGTTGCTATTGTGTGTCTTCGGGTCATTTCCAACTTATGGAGGCCCTATCACAGGATTTTCTTGGCAAGATTCGTTCAGAGACTGTTTGCCATTAGTACCTCAAATTATTGCCAGGACAAGCTTAGTTCCCATTTGTACTTTGTAAACTCATGTCAGAGTCAGCAAGGTTAACTGATATATACAGATATTTTGACAAACAATGTGGTTGCAGCAAGACTTGGTGTGCCATTTTTGCATGAAATCATATAGTAATATTTTTTAACAATGAGATTCTTCCTATCTTTGGATTTCCAAAATCCTTGCTATACCCAGAATGAGTTCTGAACCTAATTTTTATTTGTTTGCTCATATCTGAAAGGGGATATAAACATAATTTAATAAAGACTAAAAATTTAGCACAGCCTATAGTTAAACCTGAACATGTTTAGATTTCTGGAGAGAACATAACTACATATCCTGTTAACAGTTACTGAATTTTCCGTTGTAGAGACTAGCAGCTGCAGGTTCCAGCTCTTGAGAAACAACAACTGGCTACCTAGATGCTACAGTGGTTATCGCAAATGAATGCACTGGCCAGTTATCTTAGGAAAAGGGGAGAAGTTGGCCCTCTTCTCTCTGTCAACACACAACCATGTTCCCAGCACTCTGGTTACACATTACAATATGAAATAAATCAAATTCACTGGCATAAATTGAAACTGTATGAATACTGGTTAGTATCATAGATTGAGATGTGTTTCTACTGCAGAGAATATGTTCTTCATCTGAGGTGTGCCTAATACTTGAAGGACCAATAATGTGTTCCAGTGGACTGACATTAAGAGATGGCTGTTCAGATAAGCTCACCTTTGATTTAAAAATAAGAAAAACATCTGCTGACAAGGGTACAAAGGCTTAAATGACAATGGAGTTAAACAGACATACTGAATGCAGGCAATTTAGCAGAACAATAGGCACTTGTATTACTTGGCTTTTTTTATTTTCGTATGAGCCCAGAAAACTGTGCAGGTCCTTAATGTTCAATTACATATTTGGCTCCTCAAATATTTCAACTTTGTAGAAGTTCTGTAAGGCTTGCAACCAATCAAAAACAATGACCTTAACTTCTGTTATATTTGATTGCCCTTCCACAGAATACAGCATCCCATACCCAACTCCATGATGGTTGTCATCTGTGGATAATATGCAGCGAGCCCTCCACATTCACTGGTTTAGGGGCACCAGACCTTCCATCAAAGTAGAAAAACCACAAATTAAAAAAACCAACTATTTTTTTTACCAGAGAAAAGACTTCTCTAGGAATTGCTAAGTACTCCAGTACAGCTCTATGGTCAACATTTGCCAGAAGTTGACCACAGAAACATGCTGAAGGACCTACAAATGCTTAGAGAAGTGTTTTCTCTTGTAATTTCTATGCCCTCCAGTGCAAAGTTGCAGTGGAGAAATTCCTAGAGAGAATGTATTAATCAAATCTGCAAATAATCAAATTCACAAAAGTCAAAGCTGGACTGCAATTCCTATTACAACTATTGTTGTAACTGTTACAACTTGATTGTCTATTCCTGCATAGTAAGGGGTTGGACTTAGTGGCTCTTGGGTCACTTTTAACTCTATCATTCTAACCAGACTGAATGTAAAGTCCTGGTTACAGATGTCCTTCAAGAAATTAGAACAGACATTCAGCAGAGAGTTGAGCAGGCATGACACTGGGTTCATTTAGCTCTGTAAAGGACACCAGATTTCAGGTGGAAAGCAGAAAACGATCGGCAGTGCCTATTCTTGTTCTGTTGAATTACCCAAAAGCATCCTGTTATGTGTCATAGGAGCAGAGTCTGCCTATTGTATAGGGTACCCTTCAAAAGGATGGGCAACTGTGGTCTTTCTAATGTTCTTGGATGTCAATTCCCAGCAGCCCTCACTTATTTTTACCTATGGTGGATGGATCACACATTGCCCCTTCCTGTCCTCCAAGAAATATTCAAGATAATATAAAGAAGAGGTTTACACTAGTGTTTTTCTAACCTCTTTTCAGCAATTCTTTCCCAAGATGTTTGCTGAGGAATTCCTACCTGTCAGCTACAGAAGCATACTACCACACAAAACTGGTGCATGTCCTACAAATTGGGGATAGCATGGCACTTCAGGAAAAGCAGATTTGTGAAGATACTCCATCCAGAGGGTATAAAGTGTCAGAGAAGGGTTAGCCAGCATGATGAAATCCTCTGAGTGCTGGAGTACAGCTCTGGAGACCAGGATCTGAAACTCATGGGTGACCCTGAGCAAGTCACACTCTCTCAGCCTCAGTGGATGGAAATTGCAAAACCCCTATACACACACTTATTAGAACACCCTGTGATAGGTTCCCCATAAGTAGGAAATACCTGAAGGTACACAACAACAACAAAGAGTGGGAGGTACTTAGCATGCAATTTCCTTACTATATGTTAATCAAATTGAAACCAAGGGCCACTCTCCCCAAGCCTGAACCAAACTGATCCAGTGAAATGGATGGAATAAAAACACTTGCCAAGAGGACAATCTTAACTTAACCTAATTACAGCAAAAGCCCAGCTCAACATTTGGAAGAATTTCCTGGAGCTAAGAGCTGTTTAACAACGGAATACATTCCCTCAGAGGATGGTGGAGTTCCCCTTTTTGGAGGCTTTTAAACAAAGGCTGGATGGCGATCTGTTAGGGTGCTTTGATTATGCATTCCTGTATAGCAAGGAGTTGGACTGGATGCCCTCAAGTCTTTTCTGACTTATGGGCCCAAGGCGAATCTATGCTGGGGTTTCCTTGGTAAGTTTCTTCAGATGAGGTGTGCCTATCTGTCTATGTATCTATCTACTGAACTGAGTCCTTTCTGACTTATGGGCCAACCCTATGGCAAACCTGTTCTGGGGTTTCCTTGGCAAGTTTCTTCAGAGGGAGGTTATCTCTCCGTCTTTATCTCAGATTGGCCTTTTTAGTCATCAACTTGTAGAAAGCGTGGGTCTTTGTTAGCGAAGAAAAGCCAGAGAGAGATCTATCTCTCACCCCTGAGTCCTGTCTGATTTATGGGCTGATCTTAAGGTAAACCTATCATGGTTGTTTTTTGGAGGGGGGGGGAGTTTCTTCAGAGGGAGGCTATCTATCTATCTCTCATCTAGTGAATGCCCTCGAGTCCTGACTTATGGACCGACCCTATGACAAACCTATGCTGGGGTTTCCTTGCCAAGCTTCTTCAAAGGAGGTTTACTATTCTGTCTATCTATCTATTGAATGCCTTATGAGCCGGTCCTAAGGGGAACTTATGCTGGGGTTTTCTGGGCAAGTTTCTTCAGTTTCTTTTGCCATTGCTCCCCTCTGAGGCTGAGAGAGTGTGACTTGCCCAAGGCCACCCAGCTTGAGCCTTGCTACGTTACTTTGGGTGGGAATGGAGCCAGTGTGGCATAGCGGTTTGAGTGTTGGGACTACGATTCCTGGGTGCCTTTGGGCAAGACACAATCTCTGAGCCTCAGAGGATGTCAATGTGGCAAACGCCTTCTGAAGAAACCTGCCAAGAAAAACCTGTGATGGGGTTGCCTTAGGGTTGCCATAAGTCAGAAATGACTTGAAGGCACACAACACAGACACATATAGTTTGTTGTAACTTTAGAGTCCTTTCCAACTTATGGGCCAATCCTAAGGCAAACCTATACTGGGGTGGTTTTTGCTTTGTTTTTTAATGGCAAGTTTCTTCAGAGGAGGTTTGTCTGTCTATCTATCTATCTATCAAATGCCTCATGGGCCGACCCTAAGGCGAACCTTTGCTGGGGTTTTCCTGGCAAGCTTCTTCAGAGGAGGTTTGCCATTCTGTCTATCTATCAAATGCCCTTCAGTACTTTCTGACTTATGGGCTGATCCTTAAGGCAAACCTATCATAGGGTTGGGTTGTTGTTGTTTTTTTTGGCAAGTTTCTTCAGAGGGAAGTTATCTATGATCTATTGAGTGCTCTTGAGTCCTTTCTGATTTATGGGCCAATTGGCAAGTTCCTTCAAAGGAAGTTTGCCTATCTATCTATCTATCTATCCCCCTTGAGTCCTTTCTGACCAATGGGCTGATTTTAAGGCAAACCTATCATGGGGTTTTCATGGCAAGTTTCTTCAGAGGAAGGTTATCTATCTATCTATCTATCTATCTATCTTCTATTGAATGCACACTAGTCCTTTCTGACTTATGGGCCAATCCTAAGGCAAACCTACATTGGGGTTTCCTTGGCAAGTTTCCCAGGGTTGCCACCACCACCCCCTGAGGCTGAGAGAGTGTGACTTGCCTGAGGCCACACACCTTGGGCCCCGCTCCGTGACTTTGGGTGGGAATGGAGCCAGTGTGGTGTAGCAGTTTGAATGTTGGGACTAGGATCCCTGGGTGCCCTTGGGCAAGTCACACTCTCTCAGCCTCAGAGGGGGCAACGTGGCAAACCTCTTCAGAAGAAACCTGCCAATGACAGGGCAGCCTTATGGAAATGACTTGAATGCACACAACCCAGTCGCACACACACATACATATATCATTTTCTGAAATGACTTGAAGGCTCACAACATACACACACACACACACACATGCATAGTTTGTTGGAGGCTTCTGAGTCCTTTCATGAAAAGTTTTGAAGGCACACAACACATACATATGTATAGTTCACTGTAGGCTATTGAGTCCCTTCTGGAAATGACTTGTAGGCACACAACACACACACATATATACATATGCATAGTTTGTTATAGGCTTCTGAGTCCTTTCTTGAAAGGACTTGAAGGCACACAATACACACACACTAGTTTGTTGTAGGTTTTAAAATCCTTTCTGGAGATGACTTGAAGGCAGACAATAAGACACATGCATACGCATATCTATAGCTAGTTGTGGGCTTTTGAATCCTTTCTGAAATGACTTGAAAGCACACAACACACACACACACACATATATGTATAGTTTGTTGCAGGCTTCTGAGTCCTTTCAGGAAATGACTTGAAGGGCCACAACACACACACACACATATATTAGTTAGTTGTAGGCTTCTGAATTCTTTCCTGAAATGCCTTTAAGGTTCACAACACAGATATATATATATATATATATATATAGTCACTTGTAGGCTTCTGAGTCCTTTCCAGAAATGACCTGAAAGCACCCAACACACACACAGACACACACACACACACACACACATATGTATAGTTTGTTGTGAGCTTCTGAGTCCTTTTTGGAAATGACTTGAAGGCACACAACACACACACACATGTATAGTTTGTTTTAGCCTTTTGAGTCCTCCCTGAAATGACTTGGGAGGCTCATAACACAGACACACACTTAGTAGTTTGTTGCAGGCTTTTGAGTCCCTGACTGGAAGGCACACCACAACCACCAAGCAGCCTCTCCTCTGTTCTTTATCTGGTCCTCACCGAGCTTCTCGAGGCTGACCCCGTTGGAGCTTCCGAAGTTGTCGACGAGGGTGTTGGCCTCCTCCTCCTGCTGCTGCTGCTGCTGCCCTCCCTTGAGCTGGTGCTGGCGCTGGGTCTTCCCCTTGGCCTCCTTGCCCCGGGAGTGGTGCCGGTGCCGGTGCCCGTGCCCGTGTCCCTCCCCTTCGGCGTCCCGTCCCCCTCCTCCTCCGGCGCCGTGCTGGTGGAAGAGGCAGAGGCCGAGGAGGTTGACGAGGAGCCCCGCGGCGCCGACGCCGATGACGACGCGGGGCTGCTGGATCTCGTGGGGCTCGGTGAAGCGCTCGACGGCCTCGAGGAGGATGGTGAAGCAGAGGGCGGTGAGGAAGACGGCGTTGACCAGGGCCCCCATGACCTCGGCCCGCACCCAGCCGAAGGTGTTCTTCTTGGTGGCCCGGGTCCGCTGGGCGAAGCGCACCGCCACCAGGGCCACCACCAGCGCCATCACGTCCGAGAGCATGTGGAACGAGTCCGAGAGCATGGCCAGCGACGACGTCACGCGGGAGACCGCCACCTCCACCACGAAGAACAGGAACGTCAGCGCCAGCATGCACAGCAGACGCACCCGGCGGCAGCCGTGGCGCCGGCGGCGGCGGAGGAAGGGAGGCGGCCGCGAGGACTGGGCCGGAGCCGGGGGCTCGCCTGGACCCTCCATCCCGGTCTCCCCGTCGCCTCGGTGGGAACGCCACTCAGAAACACTCCGCTGCTGCCGCTCCTGCTTCTTATCCCTCCCGCCGCCGCCGTCGCGACCTCTCCCTTTGCAGACGGTTTGAAACTAAACTTTGCACCCGAACCCCAGAGTCTCCCAATGCTCCTTCTCTTTTTCCACACGGAACCCCGACGGCCCCGCCCACAGAACGCGCTCCCATTGGCTGCCGCCCCGGCAACCGGGACGCCGCCCCGACCCCATTGGACCCTAAAGGGGGAGAGCCCAATGGAAAGCCACGCCCACCCGCTCCTCACGCTTCCCTATTGGAGCAACCTCAGCTCGGGCTTTCATTGGGAGGGACCGGGAGCAATCAGGAGGCGCGGCGTCCAATCAGAGTCCGCGCTCTGTTGTTTTAGCCCCGCCTCCTAGTGAGGAGTGGGGTAAAAGGTGGTTGCTTGGATGGAAAAAAAAGAGTCGGGGCGGGGCTAGGTTTAGGCCCCGCCCCTGTTTCGGCCCGGTTTTCCACACGGCCCGGCGACGGTTTTTTACCTCAGAGTTCCTCTTTTACGCCCGGCACCGGATTGGGAGGGACGGGAGCAATCAGGAGGCTCGGCGTCCAATCAGAGTCCACGCTCTGCGTATGGCCCCGCCTCCTAGTGAGGAGTGGGGCAAAAGGGGGTTGCGCTTTTTTTGAGAGGGGGCGTGGCTAGGATTCAGCCCCGCCCCCTTCGGGCCGGTTTTCCACACGGCACCGCGACGGTTTTTATTACCTCAGAGTGGTGGTCACTCTTTTTACACCCGGCACCGGCTTTTTCTTCTTCTTTTGCCTCAGCGCCGGCTCTGAGGGACACAGTGTGTGTCGACCCAAGTCGTTTTAATGTGTTTTATATATATGTTGTTAGCCGCCTTGGGTCCCTTTTTGAGAGAAAGGCGGAATAAAAGTTGGATAAATAAATAAATATGAACTTGACCCCTTCCCTACCATCATTCTCCTTCTGTGTCTTATTTTATTACATTATAAGACTGAGGGCAAGGAATTGCCTAGTTCAAAAAAAGCTACTCTGATAGCCTTTTTGTGGCCAAAGAGTGGGGTAGAAATACATATAAAATAAATAAATAGAGCGGCCTGAGGCCGAGCAGCAGGTGCCCCCCCCCCACATAATAAATAAATAAATAAATATTTATTTATATCCCTCCTCTCCCTATGGATCGAGGCAGGTTACAATTATATGGATACACCAATAAAATACATAATACATATTTCCCTAACCCCCAACCTAAAACGAAATATAAATAAATATTATTATTATTATTAAAACAGCAGCAATATAAAATGCAGATTAAATAATAAATAATAATAACCAAACAGGAGAAAGAAAGAAAAGAAACAATTGGAGATGTTAGTCAAATGCCAGTCCTTAGTAAAGATGTTTGTTTTTTACTACATCTTTACTATGGGCTGAAACAAAATGCAGGCATTTGATTAACATCTCCAATTGTTCGGTTTTTTCTTCCTTCCTTCCTTCCTTCCTTCTTCTTTCTTTCTTTCTTTCTTTCTTTCTCCTGTTTGGTTTGTAACATCTCGCCTGATGAAGAAGCCCATGGAGCTTCGAAAGCTTGCCACAAAGTATATTGTGCGTTTCAGTTGGCCAGTAAAATGTATCCCTGATGGATTCCTGTTTGCGTTTGTTAAATGGCCAACAAAGCTACCTCTGTATCTTTTCATTAATAATAATAATTTAAAGATATAGCCATGTTAGTCTGTAGAATTAATACGTATAGAGATTTTGAGACTGGGGGGCAAAGGGGGGGATTTGTAGCATGGGGGGATTTGTAGCATGAGCTTTTGTAGACTTTAGTCTACCTTCATTTATTTATTTGTTCATTTATTTATTCATTCATTCTTTCATTAAGCTGAACGAAGTGGAAATCCTGTCAACCTCTTCCAGAAACCTGCCCAGATACAGACAGATATCTTCTTTCTCAACAAGTGCAAACAGGATGTCGTTCCTAAGGACCTACGTGTGGGGAGCCCTTTGCAAACTACGTATCATGTAGAGCTCATGGGTTCTACTCATGATGACTGGGTCTGCAGTAGCCAACATGCCTTTTCAGTTTTCTTCAGTTAAACTGCACTTGTCTGTCCTTGGCTTCCATTCCATCATAAGCATCTGAAGAAGTAGATTAAAGTCCATGCTACAAACTGCTTTTTTTCAGTTAGTCTCAAAGGTGCTACAAACTAAACTAAAAATACCCAAAAACACTGTTTTTACCTGAAAGAACACCTCTCTAGGAATCTCTAGGTATTCCAATGCAACTCTGTTCTTATGAATCCTGGCTTAATTTTTAAATTAATTATTAATTAATGGAAAAGCAATTTAAAAAATGGAAGGAAGATTGGGAACCCCTGCTGAAATGTTGCAAGGAGAAATGGTTCAATGAAATTATTCTGATTTGAACAGAAAGTTTGATAGGTAAATACCATATAATACTTTAATAAATCAATTTAAAAGGAGATAGAATAAATACAATTTAAAAGGAGAAGAGACACACATAAAAACAATCCATAATTTAAAATCCATAGTTTAAAAATCATCTAGGTAAGCCTGCTTCAACTTGTATGCAGAAAATATCATACGAAGAGCAGGCTTGGAGACAGAAGGAGTGAAGACAGGAGGAAAGAATAACAATAATCCAAGATATGCAGATGACACCATACTACTAGCAGAAAACATCTCAAATTTGGAACATCAAAGAAAGTTCAAAGGCAGGCCTAATGTTAAACTAAAAGGAAACAAAAATAATGATTACAGAGGATTTATGTAAATTCAAGCCAAATAACGAAGAAATTGAAATAAAGATTTCCCATATCTTAGATCAAACACTGATAACAACGGAGACTGAAATCAGGAAATCAGAATACTAAGAATGGGAAGGGCAGCTATGAAAGAACTAAACAAGATCCTGAAGTGTAAAGATATGCAGCTCAACACTAAAGTTAGAATTGTCCAAGCCACTGTATTCCGCATCACCATATAATTGATGTGAGAGCTGGATAGTGAAGAAAGCAGACAGGAAGAAAATTAATTCATTTAAGATGTAATGCTGGGAAAGAGTACTGAGGATACCATGGACAGCTAAAAAGACCAACAAATGGGTCATTGAGCAGATCAAGCCTGAAATCTCCCTGGAAGCCAAGATGGCTAAATTGAGGCTGTCGTACTTTGGCCACATCATGAGATGGAAGGACTCATTTGAAAAGACAATGATGCTGGGGAAGGTGGAGGGAAGTAGAAAAAGAGGAAGACCGCATGCCAAAAGGATAGACCCAAGGAGACCATAGGCCTGAGCCTCAGGATCTGGACAGGGATAGAGGATAGCAGGGCTTGGAGATCAATTGAGATCAACTTGAAAGCAGCTAAGAACAACAAGCCTGCCGGAAAAGGCTGGTCTTTAATGCCTTTTTAAATTCTGGCAGTGTATTCAGCTTTCAAATCTCTTCATATTAATACTTCTGTGTCACCATTGATTCAGCTACTTAATAATCGCCCGTAATTTTTCGTCATTATTTTTACAGCTTTTTAAATTGAGACTTTCATCCAGGGCTTTGGGGACTTCTTAAGGAATGGCATGGCCTTCCACCAGTTCATCTACCAGAGGAATGTCTCCAGAATATCTTTCACTGGACACAGTAATCAGTAATCAAATTCTAAACTGTTTGTTGAAAGAACTTCAACCTCTCGCTTCATTTTGTTTTTACAGACAGTCCTTAAAACTCGTTATTTCCTTAATGCCATTCTCTTCTGGCAGAGGATAGATCAGATATATGCCACTTTAATAGCCACTTTGATAGATGCCATTGAACAGCTATTTATGTAAGACTGTTAATTCCAGTACTGGCATAAGAACTTTCTCATCTTAATATTCCAACTATTCATTTGATAATGGAGCGGTCTTCAAACCAGCTGGAACAATCATGGTATTGAAAAGCATCAACTGAGAGGAAAGCAGCGTTAGGAAGTTTAAGTAATCTAATTTATTTTAATTGATTTATTCCAGATTAAATTGTTTGAGGACTTCAGTATATGGAAAAGCTAGAGACTGAATGTTCTCTTGCTGTCTGCTGAAGCTGCTACTATTTAGCAATAAAATAACTTATTTTGATTTTCAACAAAATGACACAGTAGCTACTTCTGTCTTCTTCTGACTAGTTCTTGGAATGTGCTCTCCATTGACTCAGAATGTCAAGACTATGTTTGTTTGGTTTGTTTGTTTGTTTGTCTGAAGGCAAACATTTAAAGGTTCACTGGGGAGAACCTAGGTTCAAGTTCCAACTCATGTCCTCTCTACACATTTCACAGTGACAAACACATACTTATTTTTCTACGGAGTGAACTTTTGTCAGGAGATGCAGTCAATTGTAGACCCCAGAAGAATGTATCTGAATATATATTTTATAAAGAACATCAGCTCATTATGATTATAAATTATGTTCATACACACACAGATAGTTGCTATAATGCTCTCAGTGGTTCTTATTGTTATTAAATATATGTATTATACTTCCAAGGATTTAAGTTCCATATGAATTCACTTCTTTGTAATTGGGTAAATTGTGGCTACCGACTTGAACAGATTTCCTTTTAGATTTTAGTAGAAGATGTCTGCCAGTATTCTATATCAGAGATATAGTTACCAATGTGCAACTAAGTTATGTCTCCTGGCCCAATTCCCCAAGCCTAATTATAAGATTGTATGTACAGCACTGTGTAAATTCACAGTACTATATAAATAAAGGATAATAATAATAATAATAATTAATAATAATAATAATAATAATTTTGAGAGCCAGCAGCCATGGGGCTGCAAGGAAAACCTGCAACAGGGGTACAGCTTCTGATTCTTGCAGCTTCTATTGGTGGTGGGTGGAAATGTTGTCCTTCTTGTGGCCTAATTGGCATCTGAGTAGACCTCCTTCACCCAACACCACTGCTGGCTGTTAAGGTGGCTTTGGAAGGGCATTTCTGATCATGGCCACATTGCCACAATTGTGACTTCATAGTGAATATGAAGCAGTTGTTGTGTGCCTTCAAGCCATTTCTGACTTATGGTGACTCTAAGGCAACCCTATCATGGGGTTTTCTTGTCAAGTTTCTTCAGAGAGAAGAAACCATTGCCATCCTCTGAGGACATCATTGGCATCCACTGAGACTGAGCCAATGTGGCAGTGGGTTTCTACAGCCACGTGAGGATTCAAACCCTCGTCTCCTCTCCAAGGTCATAGTCCAATGCTCAAACCACTACACCATGCTCGATCATGAAACAGTTACAGATCCACAACTCCAAGATACAAATCCTTAATTGCAATTCAGAATGCCAGCCAGCATCAAATCCTATCTTCAAAATAGGTTCAGCATCCTAAATAGTTCCTTTAACATTTAGACTGAAACATGATATGGACTTTTTGCCTCACTAACATATAAGCCCCCCCCCCCCCGGCTCATTTGGACCAACCTATATCAAGTTATGCTACCAGCAAATTGCATACATACACACTTGGTTACTGAAGTGCAGCATTTCTCTAGTAGTCCCCAGCCATTATATCATTAATATGAGTTAATAGGCAGATGAATTGCCTAAACTGGGAGCTGATGCTTAATTAGTCATAAATTCTGGCCCTTTTACATATCCTTCCTTTGCTGGAAACTGAGTGGGTGATGAGGCAGAGAACATTTCTAAAAAGAAGAACTAAAAATTAGGAAATAGATTTAATCCCCACTTTTCAAAGAGCGCGCATACACTGAGATAGAATTGACTAATTTAGCAAATCCAGGGCTAATGGGAATTTTGCAGACTCAGGGCACCATAATTCTTTCTCTTTCTTTTCTGAGAATAGTTTCATAACAAAGCACTCCAAGTTCTTAATACATATAGATTGGCTTTCTTTTGAGAAGAGTCTCTTGCCTTTTAGTTCCTCCATGCCTTGTTGCAGGCTAAACATAGGCTGCTGCCGCACTGCATAATTATTGACATGTTAGACAGAAAATTCCACAAATGCTTCCCCCCCTCCAAAATAATAATAATAATAATAATAATAATAATATAATAGTACAACAACAAACTACAGCTTTCTTGTTACATCAGCTACATCATTTCTGGGCACAATTCATAATGGTGCTTCTTGGCTGCCTCTGCACTGCAGAAATAATGCAGTTTGACACCACTTTAATTGCCAAGACTCAGTGTTATGAAATTATGGGATCTGTTGTTTTATGAGATATTTAGCCTTCCCTGTCAGAGAGTCCTGGGGCCACAACAAAATTTCAGATCCCATGATTTCATAGGATGGAGCCATAACAGTTAAAGCAGTGTCAAACTGTATTAATTCTGCAGTGTGGCAGCAACCAAAGCTTCCCATCTTCCATATATTTCCTAGTTTTCCAAGAGTACTATAGTACAAACCAAGATATGTCTCAGATCATTTTCGGCAGTTAAAGCAGTGTCAAACTGCATTATTTCTTCAATGCAGATGCAATCCATCGTTCAGGTTATCTGAAAAACTACATTCGCCCATTCAAGCTGAGGCATAGTTCCTGAGGTGATCCAATGATTTGAAGGGCAAATTGTCTCCTCTCTGAATTGAAAGCTGGGAAGAGTATAACTCCAACTGTCCTGATTTGGCAAAGACAGTCCCGATTAATCTTCTATCATCCCATTTTTTCCCAGCTCCTTTTAAAATGGGCCAGTTTCTCTCTCCCATTTTCTCTCTTTGTCTTCAACTTAATTCTGGTTGCTGCAAATTGAATTCAAAGTGCAAAAGTAGGAAGAAGAAGAAAGGGGGGGGGGGGAGAGAATCTTGCCCTTCTCAGTGTTATTGTTGTTGTCTGCCTTCAGGTCATTTCTGACTTTTGGAGACCCTAAGGCAAGCCTATTATGGGGTTTTCTTGGCAAATTTCTTCAGAGGGCTCTTGCTATTGCCATTTTCTGAGGCTGAAAGCTTGCGTCTTGTCGAAGGTCACCCAGTGGCTAAGCTGGGATCCAAACCCTGCTCTCCAAAGTCACAGTCCAGTGCTTAAACCACTATATCACACTCGCTCTCTCCGTACAATATTTAAAAAATCGCTTACAGTGCAAGCCTATACATCTTTTCAATAGTAGGCCCTATTGAAGTGAACTGGACTGACTCACCTGTAGGTTTGCATGTGGTGTACAGATATTTGGAGACAGTGGATCCCCACCTTCTCCTTGAACACCTTTGTAATGTGTTCTTTTGGGGCTTTTCTGTCATCACAGGTGAAACAGCTTCATACCTGTCTGCCGTGGCCCACATTGGCTGACTCTGCACTGCAAAAATAATCCTGTTTGACACCACTTTGACTGCCATGGCTCAATGCTATAGAATTCTGGGAACTGTAGTTTTGTGAGACATTTAGACTTCCCTGTCAGGGAGCTCTGTTACCACAACAAACTACAATTCCCAGAATTCCATTGAATTGAACCATATCAGTTAAAGTGGTGTCAAACTGGATTATTTCTGCAGTGCAGATTCAGCCATTCTTTGCCTTCAGAGGAAAACCCAGGAAATTCCTTGCTTCTGCCAGGGGGTGCAGGATTGCTTTTAATGTATTTACAAAATAAAAAACTGAACCAATATAGCCTGGCTCTTATTAGCTAGCTCCAACTAGAGCAGATCTATTTCAGCGGCATAATCTGTACTGGAGTTGATGAGCCAGTGATTTGACTCAGTAGAACCTTGGCTTAAATTTATAGATCATCATTGTCTTCAAGCTAAAATATAATACTGCAGCTGCATCTTGGTTTTCATCTATGAAATGTTGGTACGCTATGGCACTATATTTTTTATAAAAAAAAAGGAGAAGAGAAAGGAACGTATTGTTCTGAAATGCCTCAGAATTTAAAATTAAATAGCAAAATAGACTGTTTCATTTGTGGTTTGTGATTTATTCTAAAATAAATAAATCCTGCTAAAGTCTTTTGTCTTTATTGAGTTTATCATATGGAGACACATGGAGGCAAATCCCACGCAGAAACGGGATTTTAAAATCCACTAAACCCCCGCAAACGTGGGTTGTTTTTTAGACGCATTGATGGAAAAAGAAATAATGCATAAACAAACTGAATGGAAAGCAAAAAAAGCCAACCAACTGCTTTCTACTTTTGGAATTTCCCAAAAGTAAAAAAGAGTGGGTTTTGTCGATTTTCCATTCAGGTTATTTTTGCGTTATTTCTCTTTCACATAAATGTCGTCTGAAAAACAACCCACATTTGTGTTTGTTTGGTTTTTTTCTACTTTCTATTTGGGTTAACCCCGAACATCATATGAAAAAGCAGGTTGTTTTCACTTTAAATCTAGTTTCTGCACAGGATTTGTCTTGTGTGATAAAATCCTATGTTGGTAATAAACTGAATTGCTGTGCTACACACTAGTATAGTTTTAATTCCCAATTCATCATGTCTGTGCTGACTTGAAAAGTTTAGTACAATTAAGTTGCAACCTACTGAACTGGGAGTTAGCCTTGCTGAACTCAACAGTGGGGAGACCTATATAGGATTGTTATTTGAAGACCATAAAAATAGTAATTGAGACAGGAAATCCTTGGGAAGGTAGAAAGGACAGCTCCAGTTAGAAAGAACTCATAGTTTTGAGTTGATCTTCAGAATGGCAGATGGTCTGTAGGTGTTGCATTCTGGCATTTTCAACTTTTTTTCCCCAACCAAAGATAAGCAGAATGTAGGAGGGCCAGAAGAAAAAACAGATAGAAATTATTTTGAGGAAAGAGCACAAGAAAATATTAGCTTTAAGTTTTAAAAAAATGGTTGAAGAAAACTCCAGAATTTGGGAATTTCTATAATTAAGGGTGGTTAAGCTTATTTTTTAAAAAAAATAGTTAATTGTCCTGCAAGAGCAGGATTGTTTTTGGACAAAAAATCCTGAAGTTAAAAAGTGGCAAAAACGATTTTGCCACTTTTTGTATGGATTAATGTTGCATTAATGCTTAATTCAAGTGACATGTCTGAAAACAATCCTGCTCTTGTGGGATTTCCATGGAATTTAAACCTTATTTATGCACGAGATTTGGGTGTTTTGCCTCCTGTGTGATGAACTCCTTAGGTCCAAAACACACTGCAGAAATAACTAGTTTGAAACAACCTTAACTGCCCTGGCTTAGTGTTAGGGAATCTTGGGAATTGTAGTTTATTGTGGCACCAGAACTCTCTGATAGAGAAGCCTAAATGTCTCACAAAATGACCATTCCCCAGAATTCCTCAGCCTTGAACCAGCACAAGTGGTCTCAAATCGCATTATTTCTGCAGTATTTTGGGGGAGTTAGCCCGTAAAAAAATAATTCTATTGTTTTATTCTGCTTGCTGAATATGAATTGGATCAATAGTCCATCTAGCTGAGGACCCCTGTCCTGATGTGAAAATCCAGATACTTCTAAATTTAGGGTGGGGAACTTGTAGCCTTCTAGGTCTTGTTGGACTATAACTTCCATCAGCTCTAGTTAGCAGGGACAGAAAGCAGAGATGATGTAAACTGTAGTTCACCAATATCCAGAAGGCCATAGGTCCTCAGTACCTTGGAAGAGCAGCATGAAGAGCTTGCAGAAGAAATGTACAATTGGCCCTCTGTATCTCTGGATCCTGCATCCATAGATTTGACCATTCACAGCTTGATAGTACTTTCTATTTTTATTTTAACTCTCAACCCATTGTATATAATGGGACTCAGCTATATGAGCCACAAATGTGGAGAGCTGACTGTACATTGCTCAATGAGATCAGAATCTCACATCATTATTGTGGCAGAATAAATATTTGTTCAAACTGTACATAATGCTATTATATTTGTTAGTTAATTCTACTTTTCAGCATTTTACAACCACCCTTTGGAATTATTCTGTTTGATCCATTTTCAAAAAGGGGGGGAAAGAGGATCCCAACAATTATCGTCCAGTTAGTCTGACAACAATTCCAGGAAAGATTCTGGAGCAGATCATTAAACAGAGAGTTTGTGGATATCTAGAAGATATTTCCATGATCACAAAAAGTCAACATGGCTTTCAGAGAAACAAGTCATGTCAGACAAATCTGATCTCTTTTTTTGATAAAATTACCAGCTTGGTAGATAAAGGGAATGCTGTGGATATAGTATACCTCGATTTCAGTAAGGCCTTTGACAAGGTTCCCCATGACGTTCTTTCAAACAAGCTTGCAAAATGTGGGATAGACAAGTTAACTGTTACATGGATTTGGAATTGGTTGACTGACCAAACCCAAAGGGTGCTCAACAATGGCTCCTTTTCATCCTGGAGAGAAGTGACCAGTGGGGTCCCACAGGGTTCTGTCCTGGGCCCAGTGCTATTCAATATCTTGACTTAGATGACAGTATTGGGGAAATACTTATCAAATTAGCAGATGACACCAAATTAGGAGGAGTAGCTAATACCGCAGAGGACAGGATCAAAATTCAAAATGACCTGAATAGACTAGAAAGCTGGGCCAAAGCTAACAAAATGAAATTCAACACAGAGTAATGTAAGGTACTGCACTTCAGATGGAAAAATGAAATGCACAGTTATAAGATGGGGGACACCTGGCTGAATGAGACCACATGTGAAAGGGATCTAGGAGTCCAAGTAGACCACAAGTAGAACATAAGTCAACAGTGCGATACAGCAGCTAAAAAGGCCAATGCTATAATAGAAGTATAGTGTCTAGATCAAGGGAAGTAATAGTACCACTCTATTCTGCTTTGGTCAGGCCCCATCTGGAATATTGCGTCCAGTTCTGGGCACCACAATTCAAAAAGGATGTGGAGAAACTGGAGCGGGTCCAAAGGAGGGTGACTAAAATGGTTAACGGTCTGGAAACCATGCCCTATGAGTAACACCTTAGGGAGCTGGGAATGTTTAGCCTGGAGCAGAGAAGGATAAGAGGTGATATGATAGTCTTGTTTAAATATTTGAAGGGATGTCACATTGAGGAGAGAGCAAGCTTGTTTTCTGCTGCTGCAGAGACTAGAACGCGGAACAATGGATGCAAACTGCAGGAAAAGAGATTCCACCTCAACATTAGGAGGAACTTCCTGACAGTAAGGGCTGTTGGACATGGAACACACTTCCTTGGAGGGTGGTGGAGTCTCCTTCCTTAGAGGTCTTTAAGCAGAGGCTGAATGGCCATCTGTCAGGGATGCTTTGATTGGGAGTTCCTGCATGGCAGAATGGGGTTGGACTGGATGGCCTTTGTGGTCTCTTCCAACTCTATGATTCTATGGTTTCTTTTCCTGCAATTCAGAATGCTTTTGAATACCAGTTCTGAATCTCAGAATTTAAATAAAGGCAGATAAAACTAGGGATATAATTATTTCTAATATATGGAAATGTATCCCAACACACATGGGCTTGGTTTAGACATAATGGGAAGACAGTTTCTTCTATGTGAGCAAACCCTAGAGAGCCAAAAGGCTCATACTCTCCTTTCTCCTTCTCCTTTTTCCCTGAGAGATGGAGATCAAATACTTCTGCTTTATCAAAGTGGATGCAGTTTGATAAAAAAAATTAATTTCACACAGTCAGCTGCAGAATATTTTCTAGCCTTAATGAGAATTCTAGGGTACAAGGGTTAGAGTCAGGATTCAGATTGTGCTCATGGCTTAATGTACCCTTTTTGTAATGTGGGTATTTCCTGGTTCTCCAAACCCATACTTGATGGCAGAAATTTTAATTTTCCTCTAATTGGGCCAGTTCCCTGATCACCAAAATGCTTCAGTTCTGCTTTGCTGCATCATGGTTTGCTGGAAAACAGCATGGAACATTCTCTTGGTTCCAATACATCAAACTGTCTGTGAAAAAATACCCCAAAGTTAAGTAGAAATTGATAGGCTATTTTTCTGCCAGCTTTTGGCAAATAGCCTGAAATGTAGGGAAATTAATAATAATAATAATAATAATAACAACAACAACAACTAGTCAGGTGACAATGGCACTGAATACCAAAATAGCATGTCTAATCCTGTATGGATTCTGCAATAAAACAATATTGTGAGGTACTATAATCTCACATCCTACTTTTTTCAATGTTATACAAACCACAGTTCCCTGTGTTGTCTGAACACAGGAAACGGTGGGGTGTTTTTTTTCTTCTAGATCTGCTTAGAGATAAACTAGAATCTTGAAACCATGGTTTGAACTTGGCTTATTGCAGACGTGAAAGAGGAAGAGAGGTGAGTGGAAGAACACTGGCCAAATGTGCTGCATCTCATTTTTGTAGTGGAAATCAAGCTTGTCTGAAATGAGACATGATGTAGGATTTCACAGCTGTCACAGAGAAACCTTAAAGTCTAAGTTCTCATGGTAGGGGGGAAGTGGCTTTGACTATCATCCAAAAAATCAGCTTTATTTTATTATCTTTCCACAGACTCTTCTTTGGAAATCAAGTGATAATGATTCAGTGGAAAGAAAAATCTAGAGAAAGAAAGAGAGAGAAGCACCTTTTCATGTCTTGTAATTACAATATTGCTCTGTGAATGGCAAATTAACAATGTGCCCGTTTAAATTACTTTTCTGGCATAGAAACATTTATGGGAGTTGGACTTTAGTTTGAGGTTGCATCTGCACTGCAGAAATATTGCATTTTCACACTGCTTTAACTACCATGGCTCAATGCTTTGGAATTCTGAGATTTGTATTTTTGCGAGATATTTAGCCTTCTCTTGTGCCACAACAAAGTACAAATCCCAGGATTCCATAAGATGGACTCATGGCAGGTAAAGCTGTGTCAAATGGCATTATTTCTGCAGCGCAACCTTAGTCAGCAAAGCTACACAAGTATTCTTGCCAAGTCACGACTTATGACCAGGTACTGAATTTATTTAAGCCATCAGTCATTAACAAAGTTGATGAACTGAACAGGAATTCCAGGATTATCCTTATGCCTCAAAAAGGAGATAAAAATGACTGTACATGAAATGCAAGAAGACCCTTAATATCATAACTAGTTTGGATCTGAGGTTGTATGAAAGCTAATGCTTTTCATAATCTTCTACTACTTTATGGGATCAGCAGTATGGTGTAGTGATTGGACCACACAGGCCCATGGGTCAAATCTCTGCTGTGTTGTGGAACTCATTGTACAACTTTACTCGTGTGTACATGTGTGTCCCATCTTTCTCCAGATATGGGGCCCAGGGTGATTTCCAACCAGGCTAAAACAAGACGAAGCTCAAAAATCTGATGATAAAAAAGCTAAACCCAATTTACAGGTTATCATATTAAAACACCACCAATATTTAGAAGTATAAAATCATTTAAAATATAATACTCATCCCATAAAAAAGACTACCCAATTAGACCTTGAGCTGAACACTATCTCTGTTGGGTTTGCCTAACTTGTAGTTGCTGTTAGGAGAAAGATAAACTGCACTATCACTCTTGAAAGAATGGTGAGATATCAGTGTAATCAATCAATCAGTCAATCAGACTAACATTGAATTCAGTTGTCGACTCAGTGTTCTGACTATGAACTTTTACATAACCTGAAATGACATCATCCACATGCAAGAGATAGGAATCATTTTGAGAGCCAGGGTGGTGTTGTGGTTTGAGTGCAGGACTACAATTCTGGAGACCAGGGTTCGAATCCCTGCTCAGCCATGGAAACCCAGTGAGTGACCTTGGGCAAATCACACTCGGCCTCAGAGAAAGGCAATGGTAAATCCCCCTCTGAAGAAACGGGCCAAGAAAACCCCAAGATAAGGTTGCCTTAGGGCCGCCGTACATCAGATACGACTCAAAGGCACACAAGAAGGAGGAGGAGGAGGAATAATTTACTTTAAGTAAACCCAAAGCTTTTGAAAAACAGAGCTTGGAAAAGTTCCTTTTAGACCACAGTTCTCATAATCCCCAGCCAGCAGTGTCTGGGAGTTGTAGTATAAAAATAACATTTTCCTAAACTCTGTTAAGTTGTAGTATAAAATTAACATTTTCCCAAGCTCTGTAAGAAGTGCAAAAAATTGAGGGGCAGAAAAACACCCCAGGGATGAAACTATGCCATATTTATTATCATCTAGTAAAATGCCTGTTAGAATCTGCAACAAAATGTTGTAGATGGAGTGTTCCTATTCTGCATTCCAGCATCAATCAATCAATCTAGCTGAGATTTCTACCTGTCCATAGAAAGCTGGCTAAGTGTGTGGAAAGGGGGGCTGAAAATATGAAAGGCCAGATGGAAGGAGTATATTTTTTTAAAATAGATAGATAGATAGATAGATGATAGATAGATAGATAGATAGATAGATAGATAGATGCTGGAATGCAGAATAGGAACACTCCATCTACAACATTTTGTTGCAAGTTCTAACAGGCATTTTACTAGATGATAATAAATATGGCATAGTTTCATCCCTTCAACTGATTTTCCAGCAGCAAGTTTCCCTTGCTAAAAATAGAAGAAAAACTGAGAAGACATTTGTAAAAGAATAGGATGCTTTTTCATATGTTGCTAATCTTTCTGCTGTAATGGCTATATTTTGAGTAGGTGTAATTATGTTATAATTTTCCAAATCTTCATGAGCTATCAGGAGTTAGCTTGCATAATTTTGAATTTATCCACCTTCCCATCATCTACCTTCTGCTATAAACTACAATTATCACTGAATGAATATCAAGGAGGTCCTCCTGTGTGTTATTAAAATGTTTCTGTTTCTCCTCTGACTGTGAAATCTATGTTAATTATAGCCTGTGGTCATAAAATGAGAATCAATAGAATAGAACATTGGGGGAGTATGTGTTAGTAGAAAAAGATTACTTATGTTATATTTTCTATCAGTGATGAGAGTCATTATGGGTATGAGATAATTATGGGTATTTGTAACATCTAAAAAGGGTTTTCCATGTTTTTATCACAACTCAAGCAGTAGAGCTGTAGTTGCTTAATTAGTTCAAATTTTATGAAGGAAAAACAAACCCTGGAAAGTTATTATTTTTTAAAAGTAATTCATTCCTGCTACTCATTACAGTGTTTGGGATGTTGTCCTTATTCATTGCAATGTTGGGGAAATAACTTGTTACATTACTTGTTGTGCTGCTTGTTGCTTCCCATTTCTGTCAAAATGTCCCTAATATGCCTTAAAATGCTTCTAACAGGCTTGTCCAGATGATTTTTAAATTATGAATGTTAAATTATAGATTTTAAATTAGCATTGTTTTATAATATGTATGTCTTCCTTGTCCTTTTAAATTGTTGCATGTTTTAATTAACGTTTTAATTGATGTTGTGCATTGTTTATTTGTTGTTGTTCCATGCCCTGATCTACGGAAAGAGATGGGTAAGGAAATTATTATTATTATTATTATTATTATTATTATTGAAGATAACTTTTGAAAGTAACTAGAAAATGTTACTTGCTGTCCCATATAAGTGACTTTGCTCCTGGTCCTACATAACCTATGAAATGTAAGTTGTTACTTGCAAGTAATTTTATTGTTCATAATTCATTGCTTCCAAGCAATAAAGGAATGTGAGAAACACAGAAAGATGTGGAGGGATAGGCTGAAAATAGTCTCCCCACAGATGGAAATGCAAAGGTAAATCAGTTTCCTGAATCATTCCTGGCCTAATAATTCCTATAGAAATAATGAAAAATCAATAAAACTAATGGGCGTGTGGCATCAGGGGTGTAGTGTGGTGTGTGTGTGTGTGTGTGTGTGTGTGTGTAAATGAAGGCATTATCCTTCCAAATAAGAATTCTAACCCCTCAAGAAATTTTCCTTCAGTCCCCAGATTTCTGGTATTGTGGAGATTGAGACACTGAAAATAATTCACACCTAGAACTCTTATATTCACATTCTCTGGGTAACTTTGACTGCCTCTTTCCTTTAGAAGCCTAAAATGTATTTTAAAAGAAATATACAGTATGGAAACAAGATCAACTTATTTGAGATGTGGTGCTGGAGAAGAGTGCTTAAGATACTGTGGACAGCCAAAAAGACAAACAAATGGATCCTTGAACCTCGTTGGAAGCCAAGATGATGAAATTGAGGCTGTCATACCTTGGCCATTTCATGAGAAGGCACAGATTACTAGAAGAGACAATAATGTTAGGAAAGGTAGAGGGTAGGAGAAAGAGAAGAAGACTGCATAGATAGATTTAATCAGGGAGGTCACGGGCATAGATTTACAGGACTTAAGCAGAACAGTGGGGGATAGGGGATCTTGGAGATGTCTGATCCACAGGATCATCATGAGTCAGGGTTGACTTAAGGGCAATTAATGACAAGTACAATGAAGGAAAATTTCTGGGAGTATAGAACTCATACTGAAAGGGAAATACCTTTATTTCGTTTCCCCACCACCGCTGCATCAATTCTCTGAAGAGAATTTCTATTTGTCTGATGGAAAACTTGAGTGTCTGAACATCCAAGATGGCTAAAGCCCTATTGGCACAAGCCCAGTAGCTGGAACAGAGAACAGAATGACATTTTACCCTTTTTTAACCTCTGTTTTAATTCCCTGAATTGTTTCCTTCCCATTAACTTCAGTGACATCTGACATTGGAAAGGTAAGGGCCATAGAGATTTCCAAAAGTTCAGGGGTTATTTTTAAAGGCTGGGTCTCCCACTTTGAGTTTGACCTGTTCTTAAAAATCATAGGACTGCAGTATAACTCATTGAATTTAGGAGAACTAAATACATTTGGAAAATAAAATTAAAATCCTTCCCCCTTTTAGATACTTGCTTGGATTGATTTATGTTATTTCTTTGCTTATTCTTTGAATGCTGAGTTCTGGGCCAGCCCTACCATTAGGCATAGTTTGACAGCTGCCTCTGGCAGAAGACTTGGGATTTCATGAAATGACAGGAAATTAGTTATTTATTTTGTTACAGTTGTGGTTTTGTTGCCAAGGATGGAGAGTGGAGCTTCTGGGATTTTCTGCGAAAGATACTTTGGTCAGCTTCATAGAATCATGGAGTTAGAAGAAACCTCAAGAGCCATCCAGTCTGACCCCCTGCCATGCAGGAACACACAAGCAAATGACTCCCAACAGATGGTCACCCAGACTCTGTTTAAAGTCCTCTAAAGAAGGAGACTCCACCACCCTCCAAGGGAGTGTGTTTCTTTGTCGAACAGCTCTTACTATCAGGAAGGTATTCCTAATGTTGAGGTGGAATCTCTTTTCCTGTAGTTTGAATCCATTACTTCTCATGATAGCCTCTAACATTTAACAGATGAAAACTGGAGCATGTGTGGCCACTGGCCAAGCAACATCAGAATGTGGCCTAGATGACAAAACAATTTGCTTTTGCCTGAACCAACTAAGAAAGGTAAGACAAGCAGATAAATAGGTACCACTTCAGCGGTAAGCATTCTTTGCAGTCATGCTGGCCACATGACCATGGAGTCGTCTTTGACAATACTGGCTCCCTCGGCTTAGTAATGGAGAAGAGCACCCCCCCCCTAGAGTAGGACACAACTTGACAATCATGTCAAAGGGAAAATCTCTTTGAGGGGAGGGAAACCAGGACCTTTTAAAAGTACCTGAAAATATGAGATGACAGAGATTTAAATCAGGATTATCTCTGCCAAATTGAAACAATTGGAGGGTATACTATATTTGGACCAGTAAGGATTGTGGATCATAAGACCCAGGAGCCTTATTTGATTGTCTGGAGTCTGCAAAGCAGTCTGGGACACCTTTGGCCAACTCTGTAAGCCACTGGTGAAACTCTCTTCCAGGTCAGGAAGCAGAAACATCCTCCCAGCAGGGCAAAGGGCCTGACCTACCAAGGGTGACTATTACCTATTGTTGGATTGGCCTCTTTGGCCCTTCTATTTAAATTAACAGACATCTCCCAGTGTACAATGTGCAATTTGGCAATATTTTTTAACCACAAGGAGGGGTGTGGAATGGATAGTATTGACCTGTGGTAGTGTGATGTGTAGGTCAACAGGATGAAGGACAACCTGCAAGGAGATTTTGGAGAGCAAGCAGAGACATAAGAGCAGAAGAGCCCTGAGGGATCAGAGCAAAAATCTCTTTCATCCAGCATTTCTGTTTCCACAGTCGCCACCCTGATACCAATGCAGAGCTGGCTGTACTGTTTAGAGTCTGGAAAGTAATTTTAAAAGCAATTTATTGTCTAACTTATTACAAAAGTAACTTGATACCTTTACCCACCATGCAATTTTTTAGTAACTTATTCCATTCTTTATTACATTGTTCATCATTTTTCTGTGATTTTTAGAGGGCAAAAAACTCTATGTAAACAGGTAAGATGAGAGCTGGCAGGTGTAGTAGCACTCTGAGTGTTGAACTAGAACTCTGGGAGATGAGTTTGAATCCTTGCTCGGCCATGGAAACTGATTGAATGACCTTGAGCTAGTCACACTTTCTCAGCCTCAAACCCCCTCTGAACAAATATTACCAAGAAAATCCCTGTGATAAGTTTGCTATAAGACAGAAACAACTTGAAGGAACACAACAAGAACAACAAATGGGTAAGAAAGAGAGGGATGTGGAGAAACCACAACAAAGCATTTTTAGTCCCACATAAAAAAAAGGAATGATAAAAAGTGAGGAGTAGAAGAAAAAGTAATGGGATTACTAGTTATTGCATTCTTGGCAAAAGGAATGCTGGAAGGTACAAACCATAGCTTCTGTATCAGCAAGGTGGAGAATGAGCCAATGCTTCCCAAATATCCAGCACCCCAGATAGTTCTTTTAAAGGCCAAGATAACAGATTCACTGCCCCACTGACCTAAAGGGCACTGGCTGCCACTGAATGTCTTTATGTCCTCAAAAGTATCAAAAGTATACAAGATCTGAGCAGTGTAAAGCTATAACCTCAGGTGGTAGCTACGCAGGGATGGCAGCAAAGGATGACAGCCTGCTGCCCAATGAAGGACCTTCAACCCATCATGACTGGTTAAAGAACGGTTTAGTTGCTTGCCCATAGGAAATTCAGAAGATGCCTCATACTGCATCAGACTGTTGGCCCATGTTATTATTGTTACTTCTGTCAGTAACAGATCTCCAGAGTTTCAGGCAGGATCATTTTCTACTCCTCCCATCAAATATCTCATTGAATACTAAAGTTAGAGAACTAGTTAGGAAGAGATTCAGTGTATCTGAAATGTGCTGCTGGTTACCCTGGACTACCAAATAAATGTGTCCAAGAGCAAATCAGGATCTGAACTCTCTCTAGAAGCCAAGATGACTACACTGAGACTATGTTACCTTGGAACGATCATGAGAAGACATGACTCATTAGGGGAAAAAAGCTTGATAAGGTGGAAGGCAGTAGGGAAAACATATCTTGTTATAGGTGGCTAGACATAAGCAAGGAAGCCACTGTCATGAGGTTGCAAGACCTGAGAAGGGCTGTTGATAACAGGGTGACTTGGAAGCCTCTCATTCATAGGACTGCTGTAAATTGAAGTGTGTGTCCATGTATGTGCCTTCAAGTTGCCTATAAGCCTATGGTGACCCCCTGAATTTCATATGATTTTCTTAGGCAAGGAGTTGGTTGTGCCCATTCTTTCCTCTGAAATATAGCCTACAGCACCTGGTATTTATTGGTGGGCTCCTATCTAAATACTAGCCAGGGAAGTCTAAGTGATGTCTGCCAGGGAATACCAAGAATATGATGAATTGTTATAAATTGTCATCACATTGAAGTCTACTTTATGATGACGACAACAACAACAACATATTCTTCTTATTCCCTGCTAGAATGCCATCCAAGTGCTAGTCTGACCTAACCAAACCTGCTTAGCTTCCAAACCTGGATGAGATTTAAAATGTTCTGGAGTCTATCACGATCCAGTTGACCCTTGCATGTGAAAAGGGATGGGGAGGCATCTTGTTGTTCCCCCCAGGCAGAAGAATGTGCCTATAGAAAGCCCACAAACAGAAAAGCAACAGTAAGCTTTCACTTATGTCCCCCAGCAACTAGTATTGAGAGGCATATTGCCTCAGATATTATAGGGGATAAACAAAGTGACAGGTTGAACAACCCTCTTGCACATTCTTTTTCATATCTAGAACATGGTGCACCAGATTATTCTGGATCTATGTAACAGTGATTTTTAGTGCTGGATTGGGTTTGTGAACATAACCTGAGCAGATGGTCAGCCCTTTCCACTTTATCCCTATTTAGAGGGGAAGGAATCTATACACTTTACCCCAGACCATAAAACACCAGCCCAGTCAGTGTCAGAGCTGACAGCACTAACAATCTGTTGAGTACAGGCCTCCATGTAGGTGAGGTGGTGACCCAGCCCCAGTTTTTAGTCCAGACTTTAAAGGAGCAATCCAAGGAGCTGAGCCCTATCTGCAAAATAGGTTCAGAATTTTTTATATCTCCTTTATCATTTGGACTAAAACCCAGAACAGATTCACTACTCCACCCATGGAAGCCCCCAGCTGGGCTTAACATTAAGCAGATATAGGCAACTGCTTTGGGTAGCAAAAGCTGTCAGGGTGCAGTTGAGACACACTGGAGGACACAGCAGAGCTATAGCTTCCATCCCAAGCCCCTTAAACAGCTCTGTTCCCTCAAATGCCACAGATGGTGTTGTCCCATTAGCATTGTTGAAGAAAGAGTGAATTCCCACTCTGTGGATTAAGGAGTCGATTGAGGATTGAGTGGCAAATCTTCTGTACCAGCCCTAGTTGGATACCTGTGTGCTTGTATATCATAGGCAAAGAGATTCTTGGTTTGTGGAAAGAGATGTAAAACATCTGCTTAAAAGGGGAGAACTGGCGAGTGAAATTATGAGGAATAAGATATGCAGATGGACAGTCCATTCACTCACAACCTTTGGATGAGAACATCAGCTGATCCAGAAAGAAGTTAAAACCTAACAACAAGATAGATATGAATGTTGGATGGAAGGTGAGATTACTGAAGGAATGGGAATAAGAACTGAAGACTTCGGGCTAGAAGTTGGAAAAGCTGGTTTTTTAAGACTTCAGTGCCCAAAGATTCAGGGAGTAGAAGTCCAAAAATTCCCTGTCCCCCAAGAACCTCTGTTTCAGGAGGATATGTTTTGTGTTTGAAAATGAATTGGAAGATGGAAAAGTGGAACAGCAACTCAATTTGTAGGAGAGTTTTTCTCAGGGGGAAACCTAAAATCACAAGCTAAAGCAGAAGGCTAAAAATGCAGTGGATAAATGCTATTACCAGAATACTGAATCTTGCACAAGACCTGCAGAACAAGAAACGACAAGCTCAGCAACCAGGAAACAACTAAGGAGAGCCAGACACTGGTATGCTGAGTCTGTTTTATTAGGATTGGCTCAAGAACTCATTAAGGCTCCTTGACTTGTCCTGTGCTTATGCAACATGACACAGTATCTGTTGTTATGGGTTAGCATTTGGTTAGTCCTTCTCTATCTAATAAGGCAACATACATGTCATAAACTTTTGAAACTCACACCCTTACCATAATTATAATGCTACCATCTCAGCTCTGGTTTTGCATGCCAAAAATACTCCGCTACTATTTGCTGATACTCACATGCCCCATTTGATTTCAAGCCAAGTTGGTGGATGTTAGGATTCTGTATTACATCTCCAAAACTATATTAACTCTCAAAACTATATTAAAAGAGACCAAGCTTTGCATCCCTGTTCGACCATGGAAACCCACTGGATTAATTAAGTCACACTCTCTCAGCCTCAAAGGAAAGCAAAGCCGAATCCTCTCTGAACAAATCTTTCCTAGAAAACCCCACAATAGATTCGCTTTAGGGCTGCCATAAGTCAGAAACGACTTGAAGGCTCACAATAACAACTACTCAACAAAGGGAATAAAATAAAGGAATAACGTGATTCCTAAAGCTGGAAAAGAAAACGTATCTGGAAAATATTCTCCACTTCCAAATTTCATTTTATCTTTTTTTAGAAATGTCCCCTAAAAAGAGAGGCAGATACTAATTTTACTTTCTAGTGGATACCTTTATACTCAAGGTTTTGGGTGTGTCAGGACCATGCTATCTCTTGAGTCCATGAAAGGCCCATTGCACACTTAGTGACATCAGAGAAGCTAATAATTAAACCCGAGCTTTTAGGTTTTGCTGCTCAAACAAATAGCAGCTACCTGAAAGAGGAAAATGTTATTCTATGTACCAAATCAAAAAGAATATGTGCTCTCAAGGAAAAAAATACAACAAAGTGTTATTCTAATGCTTGCTCAATTAGTTCTAAATATTTTTTCTTGGCTTAAAACTTCCTACTAAGTCTGATCAAAGCTAGATCACAAAACAGCTCTACCACAGTATGACTATACGCAGGCTGGGTGAATCCACTGGTATACCTCTAAGTGATATGAAGTAGCTTAACACTGGGAACAACAAAATAGTTTCAAAACAAATGTGGGAAGTAAAATAAGAAATTCATTCGGTTCTGGTACTCAAAACAAATTCTTAGGTTCAGAAGCCTTCGGTTCTGAATATGAATCTTTGGCATCAGGTTCAATTTGATGGATTTGGGAGTTCTAGCTAAAACAGAAAAGTATATCCTGCAAGCCTGAAGTACATCATCCACTTTTGTATAGTAAGGCCCCCAGAACTGTTTTTTAAGGGGTAGCTCAACATTGTCAGGCAATTGTTATGAATTTTGCTTGCTTGAAGGTACTCGTAAGGGGAAGGCAAATAACTTTCTCCACCCATTATCATAGAAACATTCTTATATATGAATACTCTTACAAGGACTATTTCATAACGTTCAAATATCCCAATTTGCAAGGAACAGTCCCAATTAATTCTCTGTCATCCCAATTTTTCCAGCTATTTTTAAAATGTCCAAGTTTCTTTCTCCCTCTCCCACTTTCCCCTTGTGTCCTGGTTTACTTCAATTATTGCAAACAGAATTGAAAGTAGTGAAGTAGTTTGCACTCAGTTAAGTCAGGAGAGAAGACAGGGCAGAATTCTAGACTAAGGGGCTGTACAGACTGGTGGCATCCAGCCACCTCTTCCTGCCCCAGAAACAGGCCGCAGCAACCACACACCGTGGCCTGCACAAGGAGCAAAAAGAAGCCCCGAAAAGGGGCTCCTTTTTGCACTGTAAAAGGGGCATCATAAGCACCACAGCACAGCATTATGATGCACCACTGCTGCTCAAACATCTGCATTTTGGCAGACACTGGCTGTGGCATTCATCCATATCTCTTTAAAATGCTGTAAGAGATGGGGTGAGTGGGGTGAAGCGCAGTGGGAGGAGAAAAGAGAAGCCCCGAGTTCTTTTTAAAAAATTAAAATGTCAAATTTCAAAATTTATTAACCACCTGAAAGTTTGTATATCCAAACACATTAATTTTGTGTGTATGATGTTGCAATTTTAAGGTATAATTTTAATTTTGATAGTTGTCTATCACACAACTATTACCATACATTCAGTGATATATACGGGAATTATGATTTATTAGTCACATTAGTGCACAAAACATTACTAAGTACTCTGTATGGTGTGAGATGGGAGGTGATCAGTGAAGGGGGGGTGCCACCATGAGTTACCGCACCGGGTGACACCAACCCTCGTGACGCCACTTTCCAAGAGGTGTAATTAATGTCTTAATATTTCTTAGTGCTTGCTCATTTTTGACTGACTGATAATGCCTGAGGAGTCTCTACTATAGAGGAATCTTTGAGGTATAATTTTGCTAGATCATTTGGAGAGGGAAGGGTCCTGGGCCTTCCCTTGCCCTTGTTCCAGGGTTTACGTGTATGGTGAAAATAAGAATACAGATTCAATCTAGTGAGTCCCAGGTCCAAAAAGGATGGAAATAATGGCTCTAAAGTGTTCTTAGAGCAAATTAGCTGATATTTTTTCTGCTCTGAGGGAGTACTAGGAAGGTGAGGAGAAGAGGTAATTAGAATATAAAGAAATCCAAATGTTTATACAGTTGCCTCCAGAATGCAGTTATTTCTACACATAGTCATTCAGTGGAGAAAGAGATTTAATATAGATATATAGGTACATCAACAGAAGCATTGCATCATACAATAGCAATTATATTGGGAAGAGACAATTATTCAAATTCAAAAGTAAGAAAACATATATTGGCCTATTCTAGATTGGCAAAAAGAAGTGTGTTCATGGCTGCATGAAACTCTAGCCTTTAGATGAGAAAAAGGGAAAGTGCTATGAAAACGCTTTTTTTGTGTTTTAGGGGAGAAGAAGCGCCTTTAAAAAGGTGCTGGTTTTCCCAGCTTCTTTTTAAAAACTGTGGAACAGCACAGCTCCATCTGAAGGCTGCTGTGTAGTTGCGCAGTTAAAGGGGCCGCTGTATCTTTAAAGCGCCCATTTAAAGGCAGCGATACAGGTGAGGAGCATAATGGATTGTGAGTTGGGAGCATGCGTGGTGTGGAGTTCACTTCTAATTAAAACGCTTAATGCCCTGCAGGTGTAAAAGCTGGGGTTTAACTGCGCAGTTTTTTAAAGCTCCCAAACCCTAGCTCCAGCCCTAATCGGAACCCTAGACATGCGCAGTAGGGACTCTGGGATGCTGTAACTGTTATTCTACTGTGGATAATATGTCAATTCATTCACAAAATAAAGGGGTTCATTCATGA
Organism: Urosaurus nigricauda; assembly: GCA_034509955.1. Classification (NCBI taxonomy): domain Eukaryota; kingdom Metazoa; phylum Chordata; class Lepidosauria; order Squamata; family Phrynosomatidae; genus Urosaurus; species Urosaurus nigricauda. Next base: position 347,489,053 of record JAOEGL010000001.1, on the reverse strand, counting down.
TGCACCAGTGCAACGGCACAGTTTAAAAAGGCGGAGGAAACGCAATGATAATTTGACGGTTCCTCATAAGTATACATTTGTCCTGCACAACTGCGCAGGCTTGCCAGCTGCCAGCTGCGAACTGCGCAATTGCGCAGTTCCCAGCCGGCAATGATAATTTGACTGTATGGTGTAACTGCGTTGACTGTATGGTGTAACTGTCGATTCATTCACAAAATAAAGGGGTTCATTCATGATGCACCAGTGCAACTGCACAGTTTTAAAAAAGCAGAGAAACTGGAATGACGCTGAAACTTTAATTTTTTTTTCCTTGCCGGCTGCGAACTGCGCAGTTGCGCAGTTCCCAGCTGGCAGCCGGGAAACCTGCACAACTGCACAACTGCGCAGTTCCTAGCAGGCAAACATGCACAACTGCACAGTTGCACCGTTCCCAGCAGGCTGCCAGCTGGGAACTGCGCAGCTATGCAGGTTTGCCGGTTGGGAACTGCGCAGCTGCGCAGTTCGCAGCCGGCAAGGAAAAAAAAATTAAAGGTTCAGCACGGCTAAAAGCCGCGTTCATTGCCGCTGGTGCAGCTGCTCCGCCTGTGTTTGTAGAGTTCTGACAGCTTCCAATGTAGCTGCTGAGCCACAGAAAAGACTTCAGATAAGTCATTCCCACACCCCTCAGTCTAGCTGCCACACCCCTCAGTCTAGCTACCTTTTAAATGCACACCTGGGGCTTGCAATGTAGCTGCTAAGCATTAAGGTAAAGGCAACTTCATGTCACATTTTCCTGCCAATCTAGAAAGCCCCATAGGTGAATATACATAGCCTAGAAAGAGGTGGAAATCCAGAAGGGACCATATTAGGTGGTATTGGGATGTGACATATTTTTGAAAGCTGGCCTATGAGAGGAAATGTCTTCCCTGAATGCACTAAACCAGCATGCTGGGAAATAAGTTTTAATTTAGCCCCACTCACTCTTTATTAGTTTATTACATGCAGAGAGGTTGTTTTCCTGTAGAAAACGTTCAAAATGAAGAGTCCTCTCCAGATCCCCACAGTGAATCTAATAAATATTTATAGACTCTCAACCACAGCTTTGAAAAATTCCCTTTTTTTAACAACAGCTCCCAGAATGCTCTAGTCAGCCTAGTTATTGGGCAGGTAGCTTGGGGGATTCTGGGAGGGATCAACTCAAATTGAACTTTACTAGGATGTGGTCTTGATTACATGATCATTTTTTCCCCCACCTATCATTATTACTTCCAGACTCTGTTGGAGGTGATCTTGTAGGGAGAGACAATGATATCTTTAGATGGCATTGTGTATTTGCAAAATGAGGAAAACCAACCTAGTTGAATAGAGCAATGACCACACAAGCAAGAAGGGCAATGGGCTAACCCAAGGAGGAGGTCATCCACTGAGGGCATAAAACAGAAAACCAAATCCAAACAAGATTTTGTACATTAGTGGCTGCAACAAGATGCCATGGTTCTTCCTTTTTAAAAATAGAACAGATTAAAGGCTGATTCCCCAGCTGACATCTGTTCTTCCTTCCAGATATTATGCATTATCCAATTCATTTCTATATACACCCTGTTCAGATCATCAATGCACGTTCAACAAACATGCAGCAAAGCAGGCCAGGGACGGAGCCAGGATTTTGGGAAGAGAGGGTCCAGACTTAGTGCCACCATATATATTTTGTGATTAGATTAGGTTTGGTTGATATTATTTTTAACATAAATTAATGGAAGGGGGGGTCAGGACACCACAGACACAGACACACACCCCGGGTATGTCACTGAGCAAAAAGATCATGCCTCCCACAGTGGACTACGGTAAATATATTTGTTTCAACTTCTTAACAGAGCCCTGACACATGCAACTGTATCTGTGTTGGAGTTTTGTTCAAGGGTACAGTCGACGCATCTCTCATTTTCTACTCTTTCTCTAATATCAAATTTAAGTGATTTTCCATACTGTCCAACATTTCCCTCTTTGGTGAAAACTTTTCTCTTTTCACCGGTAAAAACTGGGACACATGTGACCAAGTAACATCAGAGTGCAGTCAAGATGGCAAAAGATATTAATGAGGAAGAATTAATGAACAAACTAGGAAGGGCTGCAGCAGTTTGCTTTGGCCTGAGCCTACTGGGAGGAAGGGCAAGATTTCACCCCGCCTCTCTTCTCCACCCTGCTGAGTTGAAATACTATTGCACTTTGGACTCATTTTGAAGCAACTGAAGTGAGTTGGGGACAAAGAGGGAAAAGGGAGAGAAGAGAAAAACTGGAACATTTTAAAAGTAACTTGAGAAGTAGGACGACTCAGGATTAATTGGGAGTGTTCCTGCCAAATCAGGACTATTGCAAGGTATGGTACATGTTGAGTCTCCCTTATCCAGAATTCCAAAATCTGAAATGCTCCAAAATCCAAAATTGTTCACAAGAATGGCTGAGATGGTGACATCGTTTCTTTTTGATGGTTTAATGTACACTAACATTTTTTCAGACACAATTTAAAAAATGTTTATAAAATTACCTTCATGCTATGTGTATATGAAACATAAATGAATTTCATGTTTAGACTTGGGTGCCATCTCAATAATCAAATATCTCATTAAGTATATGCAAATAGCCCAAAATAAAAAAAAATCTAAAATACTTATGGTTCCAGGCATTTTGGATAAGGGAGACTCAACCTATATTTGTAAGACTATGGGCTGGTGGTAGAATCGATCTCCATGTTTATTAATTTCAGTGCCAATTTCTACCATAATATTAATTGGAAAACCCCCAAATGAAACATTCAGTCCACAGAGACAGAGCAAGATCTACAATTCCATGCCTCTCTCTCCCATGTCATGCAGTGAGCCAATGTTCTCTGTGAGATTTCTATGGCTCTAGAAAATAATTTTAATTTTAAAAATAATGGCTATGCATTGACATTTTAATGCTTTTTGTAACACATAGGGCATCTTTGTAAGTATATATAATGAATGAATGGCCTTAGAATTATGAAATTGTGTAGTTCTTCTCAGTCACTCTTCACTATAAGTCTTTCACTCATTTAGTAACACACACACACACACAAGAGAGGGAGAAAGGTCTAAGGTCATGGTGGGCCAAGCTTTGAAAAAGAAACCGCTCAAGTCCAAAAATTTGCATGTGTACTGCTGCCTTACACAATTTGGCAGATGGCAAGTCTCAGACAATAGACTTCATGTCAAAAACTGGTGGTCTGGAATAAAAGGGATACAAGAAGCCATATGTTGCACACTCAAACGAAGGAAAGGGGATTTTTATTTAAGTCCTAGATCTAGATAAACATGATACATTTGAAATGCCATTTAAGAAATCAGTGATCAGGGACATTCTAGTACTGTAGCAAAATTGTCATGGGTAGTTTATAAAAGAAAGGAAATGAATTACTAGCATTGACCCATTGAATCAATTGGGTTTTCCTATGCGTTGAGTTACCATTCAACAATTGAGTCAGTAGGTATACTCTACTTGGGACTAACCAGGATTCTGGCTAATTATAGATTTCATAATTCAATCTTTTAAATTTAATAAATAATTTAATTTAGTAAGGTAATTAATTTAATTGAACTGAACGTTTTAAAATATATACAGTCAGCCCTCCATATCATGTCCCTCTTGCACTCACAGAATCCATTTCATCATCCTTTACCAGGCAGGGGCAAAATTAGAGCATGGCTCTCCAAATATAAATTCTTTTCCTCCAATAAAATTCTCCTTCCAGTTCTACTATCATTGCAGACAATGGCATCACTAGGGTTGGTGTCACTCAGAGGAAATGCTCTGAAAGGGATGCTGGAGCTGGGGATACCATCCATCCATCCATCCATCCATCCCTTCCACTGCCTTGCCCACCTGCACCCCAGCTGGCTGCCAGCCCACAACTCGGATAGACCTAGAAAGGGCTGCCAGGGAGCAACTGGGCATTCAGGCAAGTAAGGCAGCAGGAAGGGATGGAAGGGAGGGTGGGATACTCATTTGGGCTTCTCCACTGCGTTAATCAAGAAAGCCATGGCAGCAGAGAAGCCAGAATGGGTATGCTCACATCCCTTTTTCTGTAACCTCCTGGCAGCCTGTTCCAGGTCTGGTGCAGCTGTTAACCCACAGCCATGCCAGACTCGGGAAAAAACAGACCCCCTACCAGTGGCTGCAGGTGGTCGGCCATGCTACAGTCTTCAAGGTGTGGCACTGATATCATCCTCTATGATCTATAGAGAATCCCTTGGAAGTCTCAGAGGATTCCTGTTGCTGTGTGCCCAGCTACAGTTACTTATCTGGATGCATCTTCACTGCACCTGCCTATATCAGCCAGCAAATAGTCATGTTGAAGTGGCTGCAGGAGCTTAAAGCTGGTAGTTGGGAGAGGTGCAGGGGAGATTTGTCATAGTTTTGTATTTGAGCTTTTTGGAATTTTTAATTGCCATTGTTTATTTTGCAAGTAAAAAAAAAACAGTGAACAGACCTGTGAAGAAGAGTAAGAAGGCCAACACACAGTCTGTGTCTTATATATGCATAAGGTCCCATACAGAAACAATTGGATATTTTTGTCTGATGCAAAATGTCCCCATTCAGGTCAGGATTGTAGAGGCAGAGCTGGGCTTACAGTGCCAGAGTGGATAAAGATGCCCATTTTGTTGTGCATCCCATTGCATGTTTGGTATCTTTGTTCAATTGTCCAATAATACCCTTCAGCACAGTTGCATAGCACCATTAATGCAAATCGCAAAGATTAGCTTGCATATCAAGGCTGAGAGATCCAACAGTAGGATTGTTTCATATAAAGCTCCATCAAAATACTTATGCTGGATTATTGCTTTTGCCCCCAGCATAAAGCAGCCTGACTGTATCATGTGATGGTTGCATGGGAGATGCTTAGGCTGTGTCTGGCTGCAGTTGTGCAGTGGGGGGAAAGGACCAGCCACCGTTCTCCCACATCTCCAGCAAGTATGCTAGATGTATTCGAGTGTGCACAGGAATTCTCGGAGAATGACAGCTTTTCATTTTACCTTACTGCCAAACTGCAGGTGGATGCTGCTTGGGTGTCCACCACTTTCCCCAGTCACTTACTGGCCATGAGAGAACACACCAACACTTTTAAGCTGCAGTTTCACTGGGAAGGGGTGCATTGGGGGTGGGGGGGAGGACAGGGGAGAAACTAAGCTATTGCCAAGTTTCCTGCTATTCATTTTAAACATTTAAGAAACAATTAAGTGGAATGTATGACCTCTGTACATCCTAGACCTAGTCAATTAGTTCTAACCATAATCATCAGGGTGTAACCCTGCAGTTAGCCCCAACATTTAGTATAGTATGGAAGAAATAGGAGTATGTGCTGGTTGCCCTGGAAAAGATTGTCATTGATGTTCACCAACATCAACCATTTAAAATGGTTGCTTCACTCTGTCTAATGGTAGGGCCAGCCTTGAAAAACATTATACCTATTTCAGGTAGAACCAGTGAGCTGTCAGAAATAAAGCTGCTTTGGAGGAGTAATCAGTCATATTCTATCACTCAAAAGAAAGTGAGGGGACTGTGGAGTCTCCACCAACTGTGTCAGCGTCTCTTCAAAATGTGGGGGAATTGCTCAGCTCAAGGAAGCTTACAAAAGGCTGGGTAACTTGAGGATCATTTCTACCTGTGTATACCACTACTAACTGAGGAGGACTGCAATAAAGTTTTAATTTAGAAATATGGAGGAGTGCCAAGAAATACACAATAGCAGTTCAAACAGATACACCATCCAGAGGTATGGAAATTGGATAGCAAAGGGTTGTGTTTTTTTGTTTTTTTGTTTTTGTTTTTTTTGGGGGGGGTTTGTTGTTGTTTTTTGAGGGGGTAACTCTAAGAGAACTTGCCATGGGGTTTTCCTGGCAAGATTTGTTTAAAGGAGGTTTGCCATTGCTTTCCCCTGAGGCTGACAGCATGCAACTTGCACAAGGTCACCAGTGGGTTTCATGGCCAAGCTGGGAATGGAACCATGGTTTCCGGAGTCATAGTCCAACACTCAAACCATTTCACCATGCTTGCTTTTTAGAAGGGGTAATATTGCTTATCCTGGAGAGTTGACATAAAAAGTGGGTTGTGATTCAGATGGGGTCTGAGGAAGACACAGTGAGTGGAATGGTCTCTCTTTGGCACACTGTACTCTCTATGATCTGTGCCTGGGAAGGCCAGGTTTTGGGACTGAGATTTATATCTGAGATCACAACCTGAAGGGGTGCTAGGTGCTATTTTGCAATGTAACAAAGACCTTGTGGTTTCCCCAGGAATCAACAATGGGATTCCAGAATGACTGATGGCTTTAACTCTGGAGTGACAAAAATAGTGATTGGATTTAGGACAACACCAGGGTAGATGGATAAGGAAGTTGGCTGGGAATAGGGCAAGTAGGAAGCATTGGCTTACTGACTTCGCCTTTTGTTCCTAATGTGAGAGGATATGCAGAGACCATGGGGGAAAGGATGGAGTGGTCAGCAAACCCATTAGCCATTATCTCAGTATTACCTGGGTCCTTCACATGTTTTCAAGACTCTATGTCCTTCCTGTGGAAAATTCACATGGTGTTCCAAAAGTTATCACGACCACTTACAGCAAGAGCATGCCTGGCACCAGATATGAAAGTATGAAAATATAACTCCAAATATAGCTCGGAATATGTTGGGTATACTAACAATTCTGAACAACAAAATGAAGTTAGGATTGTGCAGTATAACAGGTAAATTATCGTGGTAATCTGACCAGTGACCAAAGACTTTTTACTGAGAAGATGCTACACACAGAAACATGAAAGAAATGAAATTCAGGATATCCTATTTAAGCTGTTTATGGTCTGATAAGGCGGGGTTAGGGTTAGGGAGCGTGCAGCATTTGCACGCTCCCTACCCCTAGCAGGTGACGATGCCTGCATCATCACGCAAAGCCTTTTAGATGGTGTGCGTAAGCATGCTGCCGCAACCGCACAGCTTTTAGGCAGAGCTGCACAATTGTGGCGGCGGAAAGGCGCCCAATGGTGCTTTTTCCTTTCATTGCGTCTCAACTGTGGCACTAAAAAGGAGCGGGGTTTCCCGGCTCCTTTTTTGGTGTGCAGCTTTGCTGCTGCATCTAGCTGCTGTGGCGAAGTTCTGCAGCAAAAAGGAGTGGCTACAGACCTTTTGGGCGGTCTGTAAAGCCCCTATATGTGATTTAACAGAGCTTACCAGTGACTTGGCAGCTAAGACAGGTCATATAGTATGTGTGTGGTAGCTTCATTTTTAAGTCATATTCCAAAATCTGATATGGACATCAGGGGAAAGTGAAAGCTTCTTGGAAATGATTTGAGCATTTCTCAGGAGACTCTGACATCTCCTCTGCAAGTGTTTAAGTAGGTCAGACTGAAGGTCAGCATGTGAACTGGAAAAGTTGATTTCAGAGTTAGGACACCAATGTGGGTCAGAGGAATACTCCCTTCTCTCTCCATACCCTTCAACTGTCTGATTTTATCAGGAATAGAGTGATGAATTCTCTACTGTGCCAGTTTTTCAGATGCTTTAAAATGTCCCAGTTTCTTTCCTCCTCCTCATTTTCCACTTTGTCCTTAGCTTACATCAGCTGCTGCATATTAAATTCAAAGTGCAAATATCGTTTGTATATATAGTTTGTTAACTCAGCAGAGCAGAAAGGAGAGGAGAGGCAGGGAATAGGTAGAATCTTACCGTTCCCAGTAGGCCCAGGCAAAAGCAAACTGATGCAATCTCTCCTAGTTTTTCTGGTAAAACCTTTTGCCATCTTGACAATACTCTGATGTTGCTTGATTGCATGTGTCTAAATTTTCATCAGTGAACTGTCTCTCTCTCTCTCTAGATATATACTGTATATCAATGTGTAGTCTGAATCTTATTAGTTAGCTCCAACAAGAGTAGACATATTGCATCAAATATAATCAGTACTTGATCTGATGAGCCATTTTTTTACTCAGTAAAGCCCTGGCTTAAATTCATAGATCATCATTGTCATCAAGCAAAAATATAAGATAGCAGCTAAGGAATTTCCAGTGCCTTAATGCTTACACCTGAAGCAAAGCTTTGAAAAGTTTTTGTTGTTTTGTTGTTGTTGTTTGAATGCCCTATTGGCTATGATGATGAAGGCATTCTGAGAGTCGAAGCTCACAAAAGTAAGTTTTCTAAGACAAAAAATTAAAATGCTAGCACTAGTTATATAGTGTCTGAGGGTTTCCACTTGAAATGCTAACTTAATTAAGGGCATTTGGGGTTCTAATTTTACAGCTTGTCTTGCAAAATCAATGCAGCTCTTCTAATCGCACTTGTCACTTCAGCTAGTATCCTTAGATATCTCTTGTTCATGATTTGTTCATCGTGAACAACTGCCAGCTGCTGATTAACCCAGAAACAAGAATACTGTTAGTTGAGCCTTGCATTTAGAACAATGGCTACATTGCCAAAGTCTGATACAATACAGATGACTGATAAACATAATTTCAAAGTGTACCAGCAGGTATGTTGTTGTTACATCAGGTTGCAGGGAACCACGAACACTATTACTTCTGCTCCTATATTTTAAAAACTCTCCCTTGCTACCCTAAAATAAGCTCTTGAGCCAGTTCAGATTACAGTATACTTCAGCTATCCAGCCCAGTACATAAAGTGAAGGATTTGAACAAGCTGACGCATGTTCAGAGGAAGGTGACCAAAATGATGAAAGGTTTGGAAGCCATGCCTAATGAGGAGCAGTTTAGGCAGCTGGGTATGTTTAGTCTTGAGAAAATAAGGTTAAGAGGTGTCATGATAGTTATGTTTAAATATTTGAAAGTGGTTTGAGCATTAGACTAGGGATCTGGAAAGCAGGATTTGAACCCCCATGCAGTCATGGGAACCCACTGGGTGATGTTGGGCAGGTTACACTCTCTCAGTCTCAGAGGATAGCAATGGCAAGCCATCTCTGAGAAACTTGCCAAGAAAACTCTATGGACTCTTTCACACGGGAGGTATTTATTGCGAATAGAGCCAATTCAAATTCACGTGAATTCGCTAGTTTAGTGAATTCACATGAATTCCTATTGCATTCAGAATGCATTCCCGTTACCCAAAAATGACCCCCCATTGCCCGAAATTGCGTGAGATGCTTTAATTTGCAATAACGTAAAACCCATGATTGCATTTGGAATTATTTCCCTTTTGTCCGAAATTGTGTGAGATACTTTAATTTGCAATAACATGAAACCCCATGATTGTGTTCGGATTGCCATTGGATTATACTTCCAATTTCTGACGTCTGAAAAGGTCCTGTGATAGCTTTGCCTTAGGGTCACCATAAGTTGGTAACTTATAGAAGGTATACGGCGACAATAACAACAAACACAATGTAGGAAAAGGAACACATTTGCTTTCTGCTGCTTTAGATACTTGAACATGGAGGAATGGATTCAAGCTTCAGAATAAAAACTCCACTTAAAAATTAGGAAGAACTTCCTGACAATAAGAGCTGTTCAACAGTGAAACATACTGTCTCAGAGAGTGGTAGAGTCTCATTCTTTGGGGGGCTTTAAACAGAGCCTGGCTGGCTATCTGTCGGGGCTGCTTTGATTCTGTGTTCCTGCATGGCAGAGTGCTGGACTGAGTGGTCCTTGTGTTCTCTTCCACCTCTAGGATTCTAGGATTCTAAGTGGAGTCAATGGAGTCTCTGGCTATGATTTATTTCACTTAGCATTAAAGTATGCAATGTAGCCTTGCTGTATTTCCACTACTGTATGACTAATCACACAACAGCCAGCAGAACAATGTACAGTACAGTGCACCCGTGTCATACACGGGCACGCCATATGCAGAGGCAACAGTGTATGTGTCAGTGGCACGTGCATTGCTCCGTGCCACAGGCAGAAGCTCCACTGTTTTCAATGGGGCTCCACCATACGTGGTATTTTTCTTACGCACCAGGGTAGATGGGTCTGGAATGGATCATTCACATAAGAGAAGGATGCACTGTACTCACCTGTTGTACACCAGTTGCCCCAACCTTCCACCTTCAATTAAGAACTGAACTTACTAGAGACAGCCTGTAGATTTGATACCAGTAGGGTGGCCATTTCAATCCTGATCTTACCATCTCCCCTCCCACAGCATCTCCAAGGTGAACAGAGCTTAGTCAGTGGTGAACCTTAGAGAGGGTAGCTCCAGGTGAGCTGCTCAGAGCAGCTATGGGAGGAGCAATGGAAAAAACTGTAAGAAGATAGCAATACATTTCTATACTGCTTATCAATGAACTAGCACTCCCTAAGTGATTTACAATGTGTAAGCCAATTGCCCCCAACAAGCTCAGTACTCATTTTAGCAACCTACAAAAGGGTGGAAGGCTGAGTGGACCTTGGAGCCCTCTTCTAGGATCGTACTTACAATGTAGTGGCTGTAGTACCTGCATTTAATCACTGCACCACCAGGATCCAGCTGTTCCTGACACTTTCCAAACTTCCTAAGTCATGTGCAATGCCTTCACAGGGCGTGCACAACCCTGAATAGGATGCTACCAAAGGAATCCAACTAGAAAGGGATCTTGCAGTGCTTTTGAGACTGTGTGAAGAAAGAACAGTCAAGAACAAAGAAAGTAAAGTAAATGAAATAAAATAAAATACCATATTAAATGCAGAATTTTATAATACAAAAGTGTAAAACATCATAAAACAGTGCTATCTTAAATACTAAGACAGCATCCGAAGCTGAAATGTGATTGCTGCCACACAGAAAGTGGCTACTCTGGCTGTGATCTGAGGGAAGTGGTCAGCCAGAAGATAATCAATATAAAATGCTTCAGCTCTCCCAGGGACACTTTCTAAAATGGAAAGTAATAAAATAGTATCTGAGGTCACAGTAGAAGGAACAATATAACAAAACACATCCCACAGTTTCCATTTTATCTACATCACAAGAGCATAAATGTTCACAATATGGCACATTATTATACTGTTGGTTAGTTAAGAAAACATTCCATAGTTGGCCTAATCTCAATTAATAATTCATTCCACACAATGAGCACCACAACAGAGATGATCACAATGAAATTAAACTCAGTAGCCACAGTACAGAAAGCAAGGGTTTCTTCCTCAGGTCATAAAGACTGGAGCATCCCTTATATACAGGTAGAGGTTGTTAAAGGTGGAAACGGCATGTTGCTACTCAGTAGCTGCTAGTTTGCATGACAGTCTAACAGTTTACGCATAGCATGTACACATGTAATTTCTTGCTTCCTGCTTTTAGGTTGCATCCAAACTGATTGAAATGTTCAAGATTTTGTTCCTCTTCTTTCCAGTTTTATATTGGGTTAAAGTAAACCATCCTGGGTAGGCTGGTATAAAAAGTCGCTAAGTGTAGTGGCAGCTAACAGAAAATATTCTGGGATAAACAAAATGTGTATGGATCTCCAAAATAAATTGGAAAGAACAGGAATAAAATCCGAAACTTTCTTGTCTTAATCAGTCCAGATGTGCCTTTAGCCATACTCTTTCTTTTCTTGCATTAGTTGGTCTACAGCTAGAGCATTGGAAGCAAACCCAGCTGGCAGGAAAGAGAATTTCTTTTTTCTGTTTCTGTCTCTGCATGAAGACAAAGCATGTTGGTTCTCTTCTGGTCATAAAAGTGTGGGAGAGGATCATAAAAGCATCCCTTTTGCCAAACCGATTTTTCCAGCTTGACAAAAGAGATGCTTTTACAACCTTCCATTCCCACACTTTTACAACCAGAAGAGAATGAAAGAGAATGATGTTATGTGGAGACAGAAAGAGAAACACACTTTCTTTTGCTGCTTGCTGGGTTTGTTTGCAATGTGATAAGGTTCTGAGTCTCAGTTTATTTACCCTCTATTTTGTAGTCTGCATCTCTTCCTCTTTCTCTGAAGAACTCATGTTACAGGGCATCTCAACATGAAACCTTCAGTATTTCTAAGAAAACCTACTTTATATGTTTTATAAAGAAGACTAAACCTGTTTTATTTGTTAGACCTGTGGGTGCGACTGGTTGTTGCTCAGCTTCTGCTAGTGAATAGTAATTGCTCTCCTTGCGGAGCCAGTGTGGTGTAGTAGTTTGAGTGTTTGACTCTGGAGACCAGGGTTCAAACCCTCACTCTGCCATGGAAGCTCACTGGATGACCTTGCACAAGTCACACACTTTCTCATCCTCAGAAGAATGCAAAGGCAGACCCCCTCTGAACATATCTTGCCAAGAAAACCCCATTATAGGTTCATCTTAAGTCAGCATAAGTCAGAAACAACTTGAAGGCACACAGCAACAACAACAGCTTGTGAGATACACTACTGTCTTGCACATTCTCCTATAAAGACATTATATTGGATGGCAAGATGTGCTACATGTACTCAGTCCTCTACATATATTGGACTGGATTGTAGAGAAGAAAACTCAATCATGTCAACCATCCCAGGTAGTTCTGTTTACAGACAGATGTGTGTTGAAAGACACATCTGTCATGTAAAAGGCAATAAATCTGGCCTACAACAACAGCAACAAAAAAATGGGAATACCATTAAAGATAATCAGTAGCTCTCTGCAGAGCTTCATGTATGGTGCCAGTCTAACCTTAGTGTTTGCTCTCTGATGTACATTATAAACTAACCAAGACAAGTTGTGCTAAGGTAAGAAAGGGCAAACTTAGTAATGTCAACAGACATGCTGTACACTGGAGAACGGGCAGTAGCACAAAACATACCACAGCACAACAATTTGGGCACTTTCTGGCTGTCTGATGCAACATAAACGTCCCCAGTTTCGGCACAACAAGGTACTAAGTATGAACTTCCCCCATTCATACATTAACTCACATTAAACAATGTGTTATTTCCATCTTGGTGTAACACAAGATGGGACATGAATTCCTTTCACTATGTCATTTGAGATGAATGTATGAATATGGTGACACATAATAGAGCAAACTTCAGATCTGGCCTAAGATTCAGCCTTTAAGAGCTACTGATGTTGTTTGGAACCTGCATTTGGGCTAGTCCACCTGTAATTATATCCTTAGCATTTACCATATCCATATGCATAAATATTAAAACATGAGGAAGCAAGGTGAGTCATAAAGATCAAGGTGATTCAGAAGAATACAGCAACAAATGCACCCTTTGATGAAAAGGAGCACGATGTACTGATTACCATAACAGCAAGCTTTATGACAATCTTTTATTTATTTTCAAATTGTCTAATCATTTTTTGGCCTTTTCATTTTTGTCATATTCTTGGGCAGGGGCAAATATATGTCTTTGTTGTTGTTGTCAAGTGCCTTAACAACCACTCTGACTTATGACAACCCTACTGTAGAATTTTCTTGGTAAGATTTATTAAGAAGAGGTTTGCCATTACCTTCCTCTGAATATTGCATACTACAGAACCTGGTGGTATTCCCTGCTGGTCTCCCATCCAGGTACTAACCAAGTTTAATGCTGCTTAACATCTGAGATCAGACAGGATCTACTACCTTTAGGGATGTCTCCTCTTTATCTTTGTGTTATCAAATTCTCCTGAGAATAATTCCATTGTCCTGGAGAAACAGAGAGAGAGAAAAGGTGTTCACAACTGCCCAAATGTTTTGTAGTGAAATTGGGGCATGACTCAGACTCAACTCAAGGTTATTATGGACTCTTAGGCACTGTACTCTCAGTGACACTCCCTGCCAATCCTCTCTACTGAATATTGTCATGCCAGTCCAGCAGTGGCTCAGGATTAATTTTCTTTTATTTAGATTTGGATAGGGACAAAAAGGGAGGCATGTTTTGTACACTGAAAGTTTTCAAGAAGAATTTTGAAGTCTGCTGTTACTCTACATCAGAGCTTGGGGAGGAGTAAATTGGCCTACTCCGGCTAGCAGCTCTGATCTGAGTATGAGAACTTGGCTAGTTTGGAAAAAACTTTTCAAGAAGATGCTTTAAAGTTTCCTTTGATATCACAGAGGACAAAATACAATAACATCCAAAATCCCCAAAACAGTGATACCTTTATTGGACCAAAGGTGTTAAAATCAGACAAAGGAGTTAAACATCACATAGGAGGGAAAAAAAATATGATGATGCTAGTCACAGGCCTGCATTTTGTCAAGATGGTGTTCTTAGTTCAGCGGGTATGGAGGGATGCAGATTAGCAACACCTTAGCTCTGTTCTGGTGCCACAACAAACTACAGTTCACAGAATTCCATAGCATTGAGCCATGGCAGCTAAAGTGGTGTTAAATTGGATTATTTCTGCTGTGCAGATGCAACCAAAGATGTTAGGCCCATGGGGGGGGGGGATCTCCAATCACCCCTCCTCTTTTGATATCAGAAACTCAACAAAGCATAGGCTGGGCGACCCTTCCATATTCCTGATGTGGACACCATTACTATAAAGCAGCCTCAGCACATAAGCTAGTATAAGGAGTTGTATGAATGGCTTTGATTGATCAATTCCATACAATTGGGGGAGGAGAGGAGATCCAAGACTATAGATCAATGGGCTGCAGATTTAATATAAACAAAGCACCACCTGGAAATGTGGATCCATTGCTACCCATTCACACCTCAGTCTTACCAACATACACATCCTCAGTCTTATCACCTTGGAAAACTACTTGAAAGTATTTCCTGAGTACTTCAAACCCATTTCAAGGAACCTCAAGACCGTTTGGTCTTTCAACCACTCAAGAGTCTTCCCCTGAAGCATCTATTTGGTATAAGTATCAGGACTTTTTAGCCAGTTTTTGGCTTAGTCCAGTAAGCAGGCAGAAACTCTGTCAGTTTGCTGGGCTAGCACCTCTATCGCTCACCACCCCCCTTTGTCCTGGGAGCGATTGAGTCCTCTTTTTGTTTCTGGACACTTGGAGTCAAGATCCATTCAGATACAGTTTCACCATTAGTGAAGCCTTACTCAATTCCAGCTTAACACCTTGATTTCTATAGTCCTTGTGTGTGTGCGTGGTTGTGTGCTTATGTGTGTGTGTTAATTTCCCTTTTTAAATAAAACCTACCGGTATTACTATTGGAAACCTGCCTATGGAATTCTATATACCTCTTGACCTTGTATACATAGGAATCAGTCCTCTAGGCTAAGTTACCCATCCACTAAATATTGCTACATTTGAGCTAACATAATTCCCCTAAGTAAGCATATTGGTTTGGGCAGTCCTGCCCAGGACAGCTCCCCATCCAGGGTAACAAAAGCTACATTACAACGGTGTCAAAACCCATAATCCATCAAGACTGGAGCCAGCACAACCAGAACAGGCCTTCATAATGGTGCTCTGTTACTATACACTGAAGCTCACCTGGAGAAGAATGAGATAATGCTATTTGTTATTTGCTGCAGATTTGGAGGTGCTTTTTCTATACCTGCTGACAAGGACGGTCTTGTTCCTACAGTCTGCTTCTGTGAATATTGCTTTTCACCTTTTCTTCTGATTAATATTCTGTTACCTCCAAGGCTTAAAATAAATGCACGAAGCCTGGTGGAACTGCTACGTCTCTACATGCTGAAACAGATATCTGGTTCTTTCCATCTGCTTCAGTGAATAATATTCCTTTTCTTCTGCTGAGTATTCTGTTACCTCCAAGGCTTCTGATGAATATTTTGAACATTCCACAACCTCTGATAGCAGGTGAGGAGACAACACAGTAAATTATAGAGGCAATTTGTATGCTACCAAAAGTGCTACAGGGTCTTCACAGAATACTGCTGTGACAAGTAGGCTTTAAGTCACCAGCTAGACAGACAAGATTGAAGCAGAGGAAAAAGTGATAGGGGTTGTCAAATGAGAATAAACAGAGTGCAGACTCGCTCAACGTGAGATTTTACGTGGTTCATGAAAGACTATGTTGAAGTACTGGGTCCTGAGAAGGGGATTGAAGGGGAACACAGAAATAAAAGAGAATAACAAACGGAATGCAATGGTCCTTCCAGGGACCCTACACAATTATAGCAGTATTGGTCCACTTTAACTGCCATGGTACCATCCTATGAAATCCTGGGATCTGCAACTTAGGGTGCATCTACCCTGTAGCAATAATGCGGTTTGACACCACTTTAAGTGCTGTAGCTCCTTCCTATGGAATCCTGGGATTTGTAGTCTTACAAGGTCTTTAGCCTTCTCTATTAAAACATGCCAGTTCCTTACAAAACTACAAGTCCCAGGAACCTGTATGATGAGGCCATGGCAGTTATTTCTACATTGCAGATGCACCCTTAGAGAGGACTACTCAGCCAGATTGCTCCAGAGCCTCAGCAAACTATAGACACCAGGATTCCAAAGGATGGAGCCATGGGAACTAAAGTGGGATAATAGCACTACAATTGTATAGTGTGAACTGGCACCAGATGTTGAAAGAAGAATAGTTTCCTTTCAATTCCAATAAATATTGGAGAAAAAAGTATCCTTTTCTTCTCTTACCTTTTTTTTTAAAAAAAACTAAACATTACAGAGTATTACAGAGACTGATATAGTGTATCCGTGTAGCAATGAAATTGCATTGTCAAATTACTGCAGTGGCAACAACAACTGGCAAAACCCAGCAAAAGTTGTGTAGAGCAATCTGGAAAAGCCCTATAGTGGACTGGACCCAAATTTAGTCATACTTCAGCTGGCATTCTCTTAGTGACATATGCATGGGTAAGTTTCCCTTATGCTTGTGTATGTTCTTGTTTGGGTGCTGCAGAGGTTGGTATAGTTGGCTTTCCACATCCACAGATTCTGCATCCATGGATTCAACCAACCATGGTTTGAAAATATTCACCCCTCCAAAAAAATTTCCAAAAAAGCAAACCTTGATTTTGTTGTTTTATATAAAGGATGTCACTTTCCTAACCCTTTGTACATAGTGGGACTTGAGCTTCCATGGATTTTGGTATCCACAGAGAGTCCTGGAACCAAACCCCAACGGATACCAAGGGCCCACTCTATTTTGTGTAACACACAAAGCACCCCCAACATACTATGCTACCTCTGATATTCACCACATGACCATTCTGTTTCAGGATCAGAGAGGCTTCTGGCTACATACTGGCAACTAGACATGAGGTCTGAAACCTCTAGAATCCCCTGGCAGATTACAGCACTGCTGCCATAATTTTCTGTCTGGTTATGGGGATGTAAACAGATACTTCTTTGATCCTGCCCACTCCCTACAAGGCATCGAGTGGCCATGCCAGGGAAGGGGCTTCTGGGAAGAAGGTATATGTCTCAGCCTTGAAGCATGTAGGACTGCATCCAGAAATCAGCAAGGCTTCAATGGGTCTGTTTTAAGTATAACTGAATCTGGACCCAAACATGTATTATTATTTTTACCACCCAGATCAAAGGGCATGTTTTGGAATTTGTATGTTATGAGTACTAGGCCTGGCCTAGCCTGGTGCTCTTCAGATATTTTAGAATGCATTTCCCATCAGCCCCAGTTGACATTGCCAGTGTCTAAAACAGCAGGAGGCACAAGGTTGGGTAAAGCTGCACTAATATGACTAAACCTTTGTCATGGACATAAAGAACCTGTCCAGACGGTCTGTCTGACATTTTAACTTGCTGAATAGCATGGGAAATTGGACAGGGAAGGCTTCCAAACAAGGAATTGTTGATGTGCATATTTGAGATTTGTTAATACAACATAGAAACCTACCACTTGTTTCAATGAGTTGTTTAGCCATTGTGTAGTGGTTTGAGCACTGGACTATGACTCTAAAGACCAGGGTTCAAATCCCCACTCAGCCATGGAAATTCATTGAATGACCATGGGCAGGTCACACTCTCTCAGCCTCAGAGGAAGACAAAGGCAACCCCCCCCCCTTTGAACAAATCCTACCAAGAAAACCCACTGATAGGGTTGCCATAAGTCAGAAACAACTTGAAGGCACACAACAATAATAAATAACCTGTTGGGTCTGAAAGGTTTTGGTCTCCTAGTTACAGGAAAATAACCTTTTCACCTTTCTTGAGGAGGAGGAGCAGTCACCCTAAAATCTAAATGAGTCTTGCATCATAAGTCTTTCATTATTATATTCTTCCTTGGAAAGGTAATTGATGTGTATTGACATCTGCATACTGCCCTGTTCCTGTTCCTGTTCCTGCCAAAGAAATACTTGCCATATCTCCAGCTAAGCTCATTATTGAGGTATTGCTTTTTCATGTCTATATTCCACCACCCAGGAAATAGTCATCTCTAATGATCTCCCATTCTTGTGCAACAGTTCATTGCCCTTCTTGAAACTTTGTTTATATTATTATCAAAATATTTTCAGCAGTTAGTTCTCTTGCACCTAAATTCTCTACCAGGGATGTGATTTAGGGCATCAGCTACGATACAACAGGTCACTGGGACACCAGTCAATGAATGGTACTGGCTCTGATTCTTTTCTAAAGTATTTAGAAAGCAGCAGAAGCCATCAGAAGTCCATCCACATGATGAAAATAGCCATGAAAATGACAAGAGTGCGGTTAACATCCTCAGCTCTTGTATAGGTTTGCCAAGTAAAATACAAGGAAGGCACCTGTACCTTTAATGATTGCACAAAAGAAGGAATTTCAACACATATTGCTTGTTGAACAAGCAACACCTGCTGAAATTCACCCTTCTATATTATTAAAAATACCAGAGCCCTGTCCTGTATTTTACCTGGGAAGTCTAGGTGTATACGGAGCATTTAGTAACCATCAAAATCCCACTCAGGCAATAAAAAACAGAAATATGGTATGGGAGGTTAAGCATTCACAGCAGGTGAATTCTGGTCTTCAGGATTTGCAACTGAAATGATAAACCTGCATCCCAGTAAATCAAATGTTATCCCAACCAATCTTCTGTTTTTACTTCCCACCCCTATTTCAGGTGGGCTATCTTTGCATTTATTTATTTTTAAAATGTCCATCCATCCTTTTATTTATAATCCATCTCAAGGCAGCTTGTAAAATGGAAAACAAGAAAAATACATGAAGTGAACCCCTATTGATTGCTCCCTAGTAAAGTAGTTTGAGTGCTGGACATCAGGATTCGAATCCCAGTTCAGCCATGAAACCCACTGGGTGACTTTAGCAAGTTACATGCTCTCAGCCTCAAGGGAAGTCAATGGCAAACCTACTCTAAATCTTGTCATTAAAAAAAAATGATGATAGGTTCACATTAGGGTCACCATAGCTTGGAAACAACTTGAAGGCACATAATAACAGTAACAACAACAATAGAGTAGACCCATTTGATCAATTATTGAGTGATGAGTCAACACATAGGTAAATCCCACGGATTCAATGAGAATATTCTAGGCAGCATGAATATCAGAATTTAGGCCACAGTTAGAAATACACAAAATGTTGAGATTAATCTAAAAACAACATTAAAACCATTATTTAAAACAAAGAACAAAAGGAGTACATGCTTCATGAATTTGTGAAGCATTAGAGATAATGTTTATGTGTTTTCCTGTTTGTTGCAATCTTACCATATTATCAGCACCTTATAATTGTAGACATCAGCCAGGACAGAGAAAAGTTACTCTTAGGTTTCTGAGAATTGTGGTCCTCCAAAAAGTAACATTTCAAATCTCTTTGCCTCTGACTGCAAGGTAAGAAACTAAGATCAGTTTAGTTGTGTATTTCTAAAGCAATTTTAGATCATCAGTAGCTGAGGTAGGGCTTGTTATTCACACTATGTAAACTGCATTGATGAGTATCTCTGCAAGTTTGGTTGCTCATGTGCAAGCATTCAAATTAAGATGGAGTTGACAATGCAAATACATTTGGAACACATTCAAGGCATGAAGCATTTTATCGCGGGTCTATTCGCACTGGTTATTCACATTACCAGAGATGCAGAACTTTTTCAATGACTATGGGAAAAACCCAATGTCGACTATCCAGGAGTAAGTGGGGGGTTTGGCAGCCTCCCCCCCCCAACTTAATTGGGTGCATCTGGGATGCGTGTGAATAACAGAGATTCAACCCAGATTCATCCCGGATTATTTTCACAGTGTGAATAACCCCTTTGTGATATCCAAAAGACTGTTTGTTTCTGCAGCAAACTGAGATGGCTCTCTTTCTGTAATTGAGTAAGGGTCTCTCCCAACTCTGCGATTCTATGATTCTATGGACGTTATCACACGGGAGGAATTTCTCTCAATTTCAAAAAAATGAAAGTGGGGCCAGTTCGGAATTGAGTGAATTTGCTAGTTCAGCGAAATTACATGATTGCATATTGATGCCGCATCGCGTTCAGAACTGCCCAAAATTGCCTCCCAGTGCCCAAAACAGTGTGTGATAATTTCTCACGTAATAACATGAAATCCCACCATTGCGTTCGGAAGGATTTCCCATTGCCCAAAAATGTGTGTGATCAGCTTTCACGCAATAACGCAAACCCATGACTGCATTCAGAGTGCCATTGGATTATACTTCCAATTCCCGCCGTGTGATAAACTCCTATGTAGCTTGGCTCACAAGCAGTGTTTACTTAAGAAGATGATGGAAAAAGTTTTTTTCCAGCAGGTGACTTCTGTTTGCACTGAGATCTAAGGAAGTAAAAGGGGGAAGTGGAAAATATGTATCCTACACTATCCATGGGAGGAACAGAATCTGGCTTCCAGCTTTCTTGTCATGCCAGAGGAAACAATTATGCAAGTGCCAGTGGTGACTGGGCACCTGGATTGTTCCACCCTTGTTGGTGAGCAACTATGAATGAAATGAAAAAATTCTGGGTCATGATGAGATAGTATATCTGTTACAATAGAATACAAACAATTATAAGAGCTAATATTGGGCCACATTTGAAAAGTCGCTGAGCAACAGAGCTGGCCATACAAGGGGGTATCCAAAAGTTTTAATGATCATTCATTGCGTCCTTTAATTTTTTGTGATTGGCTGTGCTAGAAGTGACTAAAGTGTAAAATCCTCATCAGGGGCAATCTGCAGACTTCTACAATATCAGGTATTTGGAGGGTCAAGATACGGTGGGAAAAAATGTATAAATCTAGATAGTGACTACATAGAGATAAGTTAACAACTACAAATCAAAACAAACTTTCTGTCAATTTTTTAAAAAGGTGATCATTAAAACTTTTGGATACCCCCTCGTATTTCCTTCTTGGCAGCAGTTCTTTATTTTTGATTTAGATTATAAAATCATTATTATTTTTATTTATGCTAATCTGTAAAACACACATATTGAGTCAAGCAGGAATAGGATATTTTTATTTTGTTCAGTCATAACAATAACAATAATAATCTCCCCATGAAGGCAATGGCAGGGGAGCAACATCAATTAACAGACATACTACACCAGTTAAAACACAGCAATTAAAATGCACATCAATGTAAAAGAACAGGATATGCACATATTAAAACAATCCACATTTAAAATTCATCATTTAAAATTAATTCTTTAGAAATTGTCTGGGTAAGCCTGCCATATATGCCTTTATATTGACTCCAATGTACAGCAACCCAATGCTAGGGTTCTCTTGGCAGGATTTATTTGGAGGAGGTCTGCCATTGCCTTCTTCCTAGTCTGTGTCTTACCCAAAGTCATCCAGCAGGTTTCCATGGCTGAGTGGGGATTTGAACCCTGGTCTCCTGCAGGCTTAGTCCAACGAACATTCAAACTGCTTTGACTAGGAGTCACTTTAAAATCATAAGTGCTTTCTTTAAGTCTCAGAAGGAGGCAGTGGGGATAGAAAAAGAGGTTGCTGTAAGGGGGAAACTTATAGGCCATAAGTTATATGTGGCCCTCACAGGGATTTTTGTGGTCTGGCTAACCCTATTTGCTCCTTTTGCATTGCTAACATTTGCAGTTGTACTTCAACAAGTGATATAATAGGTTTAATAGGTATGTCTATGCTATAAAATTCTGCACCCATTGAATTCTGCTCTGTGTGGTAGCTTTTGCATTGTGAACCTATATACATGCAATTCCCACTGATTCAGTGGGGCTTTCTTACCCCAGGCCAGAGGCCAGGAAAGTTGCTTTAAAAAGAGTGTTACTTATTTTTGTGGGGTTTCCGAGCTATATGGCTGTGTTCTAGAAGAGTTTCTTCCTGATGTTTCGCCAGCATCTGTTTTGAAAACACTGAAATTCTGGACCATGCCAACAACTATCAGGTCAGAATGGACAGGGAAGCCATTGAAATCCCTAAACATCTGAATAATTTCAACCGGAAAGAAGAAACCCTTAAAGTAAACAAAGTTTGGCTTCCAGTACTGAAAAACAGCAAGATTAAGACTCAGGAAATTCAAATGCAAATGAGAAACAACCTAGGGTAAGGGGATTCCCAGCAGACAATGATCACTGATTAAGCAGATACTAATCTTATTTGCATATGCTCCCACCCTGAGGCCTGCCATTAACAACATAACAATACACAGATTAACATGCAAATCACTGTTCCAGAACATGGCTATATAGCCCGGAAAACTCACAGAAATCTATGAATTTATGGTATGGGGCAGGTCGGAGAGGACGCTCAGGGGCGATCGCATCGATGGCCTTGGTAAGGTTGGTGTTCCAGATATTAACCAAGGTTTCAACACGATCACCAGCACTGCCAACCATTAAACCCTCTAGGGCCTTCTGGAAACCAATTGGTTCCATTAGCCTTCGAGGGCGGACCATTCTAATGGGTCCGCCACCTCCGGGGGGATGAAACGCTGCTCTTAGTTCCGCCTTGATCAGAAAATGATCCGTCCATGATAGAGCGGAGGTTTTAATTACCTCCTCCCACGGATACTCCTCTTCCGTACTAAAAACCCCGTCGAGTGTGTGACCTGCACAATGAGTGGGCCCATCGACCAATTGGGATTTCATCGCTGTCATGGATTCCATGAACTCCTGAGCTGCTCCAAATAGATCAGAAGAGCTGGTCTCAAGAGGGATGTTGAAGTCACCCAGAACCAGGAGCCTGGGCGACTCCAACAGCAACTTGGAGACCAGCTGAGTCAGCTCAGTCAGGGAGTCCGTTAGGCAATGGGGTGGCCGGTATACCAACAGGATCCCCTGGTATTGAGGCTAAGGTACACACACTTGATGTGCATTGTTTTCTGGACAGGCTTCCTAATCAGGCTTAGGTTGATTTTGTGGACTGTAGCAATGCCACACACACACCCCCCCCCCACTTTCCCTTATCTGCTCACTGATTGTGTAACCAGCCGGGAGAGCCTGCGCCCATGTTGCAGCGCTGGCGTCTCCCAGCCAGGTCTCGGTAAAGCATGACAAGTTGGCCTGTTCATCCTCCAAGAGGTCGTAGATGATATGAGTTTTAGCTTTGGCCGACCTGACATTGTAAAGGAGCAGGTTAAGGGATTGTGGAATGGTTGGTATGCTCTCAACCTGGGGAACAGAGTGGACTGAAGAGGGGATAGATATCAAGCATTGGTCCCTACTTCTTTTGCAACATTTCTCCACATGTTGCCGCCATACCTTCCCTGGCCCCACACAACTTCTATACCTGGACCTGGCTTACTCCCAGTTCCATTACCGGATGGAAATAGCAGATTGCCAAACAGGGCTATCGAATGATTTCAATAATCATAAAAGAGGTTGTAAGGGCCCACTGCTCATGAATATCAGGGAGACTAAATTCAATCACGCCCCTATTTGCATCCAAAATAATAATAAAATAGAGGCTGAGGCAAAAGTCTTTCTGTAGCCTGGTTCGTCACTCCTCCCAGCAGCCTTGCCTGCTCCCAAGCCCAGGTGGTGGGGGCTGGAGTGGGGAGTGAGGAGGCAGAGTCCTTCCGAGGCCTGGATGCCGTCGCTGGCCACCGCAGGGAGAGAGGGAAGGAGTACTTGTAGTACTCGTAGTTACTGTTATAGCAGTTATAATGATATTTATAACAAGAATAAGGGGTTGTAGTGGCACCTGAAAGACTAGTGAGTTTTATTTAGTAGATGTTTGCTGAGTGCAGTGTTGTTATGGTAGCTTCTTGTGATGAATAAAACTGTGGTTGGTCTTTAAGATTCCACAAGCATCTGTGTCATTATTTTATAGTGACTATAATTTATTACTTTCCAAACTCTGCCCCAAGTGGTGGATATAGAATTTCAGTCCACACTAGCATCCTGAGAGACAAGTAGAAACACCAATTGTTTTTGTTGGTGGTGTATGTGGTCAGATTGGATTGACCTAGCTGAACTGAACCCTGTTTCTATATCTCGCCCAGTTCGTATGAACAAAAAAGCCAAAAGGGGAAAAATTACAGGACGATTCCTTCTTTTCTGATTTACTTGAAATCTTTTAAACATACAAACAAACAAGAAGCACACTCTTTTATGGGCAGTAATTTGAATATAAAATTAATTTGAGTGGTTCTCTTGAAAACTGTGTGTTACATCAAAGTAAGAGAAGGAGGAACAGAAGTGAGAGTTTTTGGATAAAGTGCAGGAATATTCCTGTATATGTGTGTGTGTGTGTTCGCGCATCCATCTATATCTATATATCTTGTTATCAGCTAGGGTTTGGTTCCAGGAACCCCCGTAGATGAAAAAATCCATGGATGCTCAAGTCCCATTAGATACAATGACATAATAAAATGGTGTCCCTCATAGAAAATGGAAAACCAAGATTTGCTATTTGAAATTTATACTTTTTAAAAAATATTTTCAAACCGTGGATGTTTGAATCCGTGGATAAAAAATCCATGGATAAGGATGGCTGACTGTATCTATATGGATGGATGAATAGCCAGGGGGTACCTAAAAATAGTGCAATGCTTCTGAGTCTAGAGAGTTTATCACACAACAGGCAAATTGGTAGGATCCCGTGCAGAAATGGGATTTTAAAATCCAGGTGTTGTTTGTCAGATTGTTGGCATGAAAGAGAAATAAAGCGAAAATAATCTGAATAGAATGCTCCTTTGTACTTTCGGAATTTAGTGAAAGTAAAAAGGAGCTGGTTTTGATGGCTTTGCATTCGAGTTATTCTCGCATTGTTTCTCTTTCATACAAACGTTGTCTGGAAAAAATCCCACAAATGTAGGGTTTTTTCCAAATTTCTGTTCGTATTAATCCCATACGTCACCTGAAAAACAACCCACAAATGCAGGTTGTTTTCAGTTTAAGTTTAGTTTCTGCATGGGATTCGTCCCATGTGATAAACTCCACAGTGAGTTTTTTTTTTTCCTGTTCAGCTGCACATATGAACATGTCATGATGCTTATGCTAGACAGACTAACAAGAGTCTGTTCTTTTTTTTCTCCTTTTCTATAAAACATTTTAAAACCATAGAAAATCAATCCATTCTATGTGATTGGCCATTTTAATTTGCAATACGGGCAGCCTCACAGAGGTAGAGGGCATACATTGTACACCAGATGTCCCAGTTTTCACCCTTTGTATTTCCAGGTAAGTTTGGGAAAGGCTCTCTGCCTGAAACCCTTTCAAACCAATTGGAAGTAATTAGTTCCACATAACTAATTATGTGCAATTATTGCAGTTCATTTTTTCCCACTAAAAGGGTATAATTAAATTACCTTTGGAGTTTAATGAGGAATAACATTACTCCTGTTGCAGTGTAATTGTTTTGGTGTTGGTTACTTTTTGTAGCTATAGGACAGCCGCCTCCTAGTGAATGTTACTCCTAGTAAAGGAGTAATATTAACATGGTTCAAGAGGCTCCTTTGGTTGTACTTCATGCTCGTCTGTTGGTACTGAAGTGATGACAAAGTGGAAAGGAGGAGTGCGCATTGTGTACCATAAGCCAGCGTTTGTAGTCTTCAGATTTCCAATGTGGAGTCGAAGGCTTTCATGGCCAGCATCCATAGTTTTTTGTGGCCACATAGCCCAAAAATCCCACAAAAAAACTATCTTCAGATTTCCTCTAATAATAAACTGAACAGAGACTACTTTGTTAAAAACCAGCAGTTTACTATTACTGCTACTACTATTTTTATGAGTTCTATCCCACTTAAAGTGGTTTGCAATTATTTAAAAACATTGTTAAAAATCTACAAAATACAAAAGTTAAAATTAAACATCAGGAAAAAAATTAAAACCAAGTTAAAATATATTAAAACAGAGAGAAAAAGCAATTAGCAATTTTAAAAACTGTAACTGTAAATCAATTTTGGGATTTGAGACTATAAGGCTGGAATCCTGTTGGAGACTTATTACACCTGTGGAAATTAAAATTGGGGAGTTCCATAATGTCTGTATCTAGTAAAGGGCTGCATTACTATGGGAGTAGCTAGCCAAGTGACCAATGCACATTGGTCCTGTTGTGTGCCGGGAAACTAGGGAGTGCCAATGTTCATCAGGACACTCTTGCTGATGTCCTATTACGGTATGCAACTTTGTGATTAACTGACAGGGTTTCTTAGCCCCTCTGCTACATATTCTATGTATTCAGTATAAGTCTGGAAATTTTAGTGAAAAAAGCTGACCTAAAAAAACCGGAATTGTCTTATCCACTGGTCAAAGTAAACACAGTACTGTAACTCTTATTTTAAAAGGAGTGATCCTTTTGTGAATGGCAAGATTGGAATCTTTCCTGTAGGCACTGACCCCTCTCTGCTCTCTCATCCATCCAGCCTTTTGGATGAGCACAGTTATGCCTACTAAATTTTTTAAAGTTCTTTGGCATTTTCCTTTACTTTATCCTTTAGATCTTTTGTTACTTGCTCCTAGGGTTTACCCTTGACTTATCTGTGTGTCATATCAAAATCCATAACTTTGGCCCCATAACCTCCTTTCAGCCTATACTTGAAGTCAACTTATAGTTGAGTATATGAGGTAGCTAAGTATACATAAAGTTATGTAACACAAATGATTCTGACCTATCAATTTATTTATATTATTATTATTTAGACGGTTCACTGCCCTTAAGCTTACAATCTAAAAAGACACAACACAAAAGGAAACGATAAAGGTGGTGGGGAAGGGGATGAGATATTATTCCCTCTGCTACATACTCAAATATTATTTCTGTATCACTTCCTAGCCCACAAGGGATCCCAATTACTTTTTTAAATTAATTATTTTTTTAAAGTATATTTCCAAACTCCAACCACTTGTGCTATTGGAGTTCTCTCTCTCTCTCTCTCTCTCTCTCTCTCTCTCATCATGTACTTTGAAGGCCTCTTCTCAGTCAGATTTGACAAGCAGCATATGTATGTTTAAACAGAGATATAAAAATAAACTGTAAATAAATAATGACAGAAAAATACATTTTATGGCTGGGACCTAGGATCTGCTTTCCACAGACAAAAGGTTTCTGTTGAAATGTTCCTCCATTTCATTAGAAGAGCCTCCTTTGACCCTGGTCCCAGCTGAATTCAGCGTTTGCAAACCTTGGCAATCCGAATTCAGCTTTCAACAGATCTTTGAAATTTTACTTTTTTAGACCACCATCCCATGAGTTCCCCAACTAATTTGGCCGGTGGAGATTGGCTAGAAAGTTGTCAAAAGAGGTACTTCTCAGTTCCTATTGTGGCCAACAGCTGAGTAATGGGAAATATTGTTTTTTAATTATGACTAGGAATGCTGTGCATGTGAGGGGTCCTACCTCTTTCTCTCCTTTAATGTTGTTTGCCTAATAAGCATGACTACTGGCCATGCTGGTTGGGAATTCTGGGATCTGTAGTTTGCAAAGCTACATTTCATAGGTTCTACACACTGAAATTTTTCAATTCATCCTCTGTCTCTACCAAGGAAGATTGCTTTGTCCATGGGACTAAAGCAAATGAAACTTAGAGTCTGGCTTCTATTAGGTGTAGATACCCCTTTTTTTTAACTGTTAAAAAAACATACCGGTAGTCACCTTTATCCAATTGAGCTCTAAAAGATCAAAGGTGGGGGAGGATTCAGGAGAAATTTTGTGTGTCACTTGCTGAAATAAAGGGTCTTAAATGGTCCATTTAACTCTGAGTGTATTAACATACTGTTGTGGTAGTCTGATACCACTTCCAACTGCCTTGGCTCCATCCTACTAAGGAATCCTGATTTTTTTAGTTTGGCAAGAGAATTAGACTTCTCAGCTACAGAAAAATTTCCCCTGTACTTCTCTGAAGTACAGCACTAGGCCTCTCAAGCAGAAAATTCTAAGTATCACAGCAACTTCAGATCCTAAAATGGTGCCATGGCAGTGCTTGTGGTATCAAACTGTTATAACTGTGCAGTGTAAATTAGACTTACCTATTCTCTCTGCAGTAGTTTGCAATCACTGCAAATAAACATCCTCAATCAGGGCTGGCCTTCCAGATGTTTTGTACTTCTGCTATGAGAATCTCCAGCCAGAAGAACCAATGCTAAGGGACTGTAGGGCTGGAATCCTGTCCAGGTCCTAACATGTGGAGTTATGCAAGTGTATGCACTTTCAAATTGTCTCACAAGAAGGTATTTGGTATTTCCTTTTGCAGTGCTTTCCTGCCTCTCGCATGTATGACAGGAGAGGGGGAAACAGCCATTTAGTGGATATGGGTGGAATCTCACACTGTGAAGCTGCTTTCTATCCATCTTGGAAATGGTAGGCCAGCAAAAGTGTGAAGGAAATGCTGGATGAAGTGACATTGTCCAAAACATCTGTAAGGCCAAAGTTTCCCTGCCTCCATTCCAAAGGACAGGAGGATACTATCTCATTTGCTGCAAAAGGCTTGTGTCCACTCCCCAGGTTTCATGTTGTCCGATTCAGATGACACAGGCCACACATGGCAGTTCAGATGACACAGGCCAGATGCCAGGCCACACATGGATCCAGTGGATCTGGCCCCAATACCAGGCTAAACAGGGGTAACCTGGAAACTCCACAGCCCCCCCCCCCCCGTTTAGATGGTCCCCCATGCTCCTTATCTCATTGTGCCATTGCTCATACTCAGAAGCCCCACATCACCACATTTGATGCAGAAATGGGGTGCCTGTCCACATGGGTGCAGCCAGGATCCCCATTTCTGCATCAGACATGGCAATGGGAATCTTCTGAGTACAAGCAATGGTGCAACAAGGTAAGGAGTGTGTGCCAGTAGCAGATCCTACATCACCATCAGGATGGGTGTGTAAACACCCACCAGTCCCTGCAACAACCCAGGGACCAATCTGTGTGAGCACCCCGTGCTATCCTGGCCCATCTACTCAGCCCTAAAGACATGTTTAAGCACTAAGTTAGTTAATGAACTATGGGATCACATAACTACCTATTCATCTACTCTGGCTGCAAAACAATTAACACCAGACTAATAGACAAACAGTTCAATTACTTGGACTCGGTAGTAATCAAAACTAATTTCCTTTGAAGGATGCCAGTGTAGAAAATCTACCATTTCCAATGTGCCAAATGGCTTGAGGGCTGCAAATTAATCTTGGATGCTAATCACTGAATATGCAGCAAGCAGCATGGGAGGACATTCATAAGCGCTGGGCTCATAAATCAGTTCTTACTCAATTTTGTTTGGGGGAAAAAGGCACCCTTGGCGTGCCTTTGTGTAGCTAACATACTCAACAGCGGAACAAGCCTGAAATCACGAGGGCTGGAAATTCCATCAGCTTGAAACTTAGATCTATATTTTTTGTGACATGAGCCTGTTGCTGATGGTTACAGAAAAGGAGTTCCCAGAGATTATAACTAGGATTAAGTCAGAAAAATTCCCAGGAGGGCTTTTTATCCTTCTGCACCACACTGTGTCAGACGCAGGCAACTCTTTGCTGTTATCGTAGTAACTTTTCAGCCTTGCTTGTTTGGCTAAAAAGATTAAATGAAAAAGCCATGTAATCAATATATCACATGTATGCAGTATTAATATCAGGCTTTCAGATCTCCTCTAGTTGTAAAAATTAATATTTAATCCAAAGCAATATTTCTAAGTGACCCAAAATAACCTTTAATGAATTAAGGCTGGAGTCTTCGTAGACCAAGGGTGAGGAATCTGTGGCCTCTGAGCTGATGATAGATTGCCACTCCTGTCAGACACTATGACCAGTGTGTGGTAAGAGATATTGGGAGGGGGGGGGCGGCATTGTCCATATTTAAGGGACCAAATGCCACTGCCTAGTATGAAAATGCTATGATGATACAGTTACCCTGAATTTTACAAGGGGTCACATGGTGTAGTGGTTTGAGTGTTGGACTAGGACTCTGGAAGCCTTACTCAGCCATGGAAACCCTCTTGGTGACCTTCATTCTCTCGACCTTAGAGGATGACAGTGGCAACTTCACTGAATAAATCCTGCAGAGAAAACCCTAAGAAAGGATAACCATAAACTGGAGTCATTCTGAACAACCACCACCAGAGATTTTCTGTTTAAGACCTTCCTGAGTCTTCCCACCACTTTTATTATTATTGTCACTATCACAAAAACAAATCTGTTCAGGAAGAAAGCTGGTACAGCTACAGGGCTTTTGGATCAATATTGTTAGATGTCCAGAAGTACCTTTATTCTGAGGAAATGTTATGACTATGCTGCATTTCTTCAGGCCTATCTATCTAGTTTATTCAATTATATTTTGCATTTTTTTATTGTTGTTTTTATCACGTCAAGTTTAATTTATGGTCACCTTATGAATGAGAGATCAAGAGCTTCAGTCATCAACAGCACTGGTCAGGTCTTGTATGTGGCTTCCTTGACTGATTCAATCAAACTGGAATGTGATCTTCCTTTATTCTCTTTTCCTATAGCCTTCCCAGCATTTTTCAAAGAGTTATGTCCTATCATAACATCCAAAGTATGATAGCCTCAGTTTAGTTATTTTGGCTTCTAGTAACAGTTCAGGCTTGATTTGATCTTGGGCCCATTTATTTGTCTTTTTTGGCAGGCCATTGTGTCTATTCGTTTTACTTATTTTAGAATGCATGTGTACAAAAGTTTGCCCTACATAAAATTACTCAAGGCTTTGCTTCCAAGTGTGGATAGACTGTCCTTTTAGCTGAGCATAAGACAAATTTAATTCATTGGGAGTTCTGATTAGACAGGTATAGATCACACTCTTACACATTTCCATCTGCTCTATTATGGTTCAGATGTAAAAAGCACTGCATTTATATGGAAAAGCAGGCAACTGGAACACGTTGCCATTACTTTTCCTATTCTAAGAATTAATTTTGTCAGTGGCAGGTATGCTAATCCCTGCATCTACAAAGGCACATGCCAACAAAAATCAAGCCTTCTCAAGCATAGTTCTCACTGAAGGTGGCAATTTTTCTTTTTTTAGGATGCAATTCATTAAATATATGTATGTATATGTATGTGTGTGTGTGTATAACTAGCACATGATAGGGATGATTAAGGGACATCTCCCTCATATCTAGTTTTGTGTTCGGAGGATTGTTTTTAATCCTGCAAATCTGAAATATTACTTCTCCCACTTCAAAGAGAACAAAGCCTAAATCCTCTCCCCATGGGGTGTGCTGTTCGCCTCCTGGCTGCTTAGTTTTACACAACTAAAAATATTTGTTCACACAGACTTTGAGGATGGAATCTCGACCTGTGATTTTATGGCTTAGTTTGTGTGTCGTATTATTTAAATTTTTAAGTTTAATGGTTATTACATAAATTATGAATTTCATTTGTACTGGCTACCACCATGGGACAGAGGGTGATACATGAATAAATAACAAATCCCAGCTTTCAGCATGAAAATCTAAACATACTGTAATGCTCACACTGAAATTACTTTATCAACAACAGAGCTGTGGAAAATGTCAACTTATTTTTCTTTTACCATGAGTTTTAAATGTTGTTTTTATGTTTGAATAGTACCTTTTTATTTAAATGAATGCAGCATAGAATTTCTGGCAAAATCTGCCAAAACATGCATTTCCAGGGGTGAGAGGAGAGGGGAAAATCAGTTTCTCAGCACTCATACAACTAATTGGGAAACTATAACAAACTTGTAGCTACTGTGCTTGTGTTGTAGCAGGGATACCATGGTGACCTGAAAGCCAAGTATCATGTTTGGAGCCAATCTGTGGTTATCAGTGTTTCTTATTGTTTATTCTTATCCACTGTGACCTTTTTTTGTTGTTGTTGCTGTCACTGTTAAAGATTAAACCATCACTCTTTCAAATGGAACTCTCTATGCATCATGGCAAAGTACTTTTGAAATTATTATGCAGAGGAGCCAGACAGCCCTTATTATGAAATGATTTTATGGAATATGAGGGGATATTAATGATCACCTTTTAAAAAATTTGAGAAAGTTTGTTTTGATCTGTAGTTGTTAACTTATCTCTATGTAGTCACTATCTAGATTTATACATCTTTTCCAGCGTATCTTGACCCTCCAAATACCTGATATTGTAGGAGTCTGCAGATTGCGCCTGACAAGGATTTTACACTTTAGTCACAAAAATAAAGGAGGCAACAAGTTGATTTTCTCAGCAATATGCACTTAGAGACCAATGATGACACTGACAAAATTTCATCAATATGCCATAACAACTTCCAGGTGATAAATATGACTTTACGAGACCCCCTCATAAGGCGCAATGTGCAGACTTCTACAATATCACATGCGTGCCTCATCACTTCTCTAACTAGTTTCAAAACTGAGTTAAAGACTATATTGTTTAGGGAAGCGTTCCCAGATGTGTGATCTTGTCTGCCCCAGGATACCTTGTTTTAACTGTGCATTAAGAACCCAAGCCCTCCCTCTAGTCCATCTGTCTTGGTCCAGGCCTCAGAGGGAGAGAAGATCTACTGGACCTGATCCCCTTCCCCAACACCATTCCCTTCTCCTTCTGTGTCGTGTCTCTTTAGATTGTAAGCATGAAGGCAGGGAACCGTCTAATTAAATGATTGTATGTACAGTGCTGTGTAAATTTACAGTGCTATATAAATAAAGGTTAATAATATCAGGTTTTTGGAAGGTCAAGATACTCTGGGGAAAATGTATAAATCCAGATAATGGCTACATAGAGATAAGTTAACAACTACAAATCAAAACAAACCTTCTGTCAAATTTTTTTAAAGGTGATCATTAAAACTTTTGGATACCCCCTCATAATATGGTATAGGTTTAAGATGAGCTGCTAGGTCAAATTATTTAACAGACATATAGAAGAAGATGGGATAGATTTTGAAGTAAATGTATTTGGAACCATCATTCTGAATTAATGAACACTTATGCCGATGGCCAGTTCACAATACCGGCAGGGCAGGTGCACCATCTTCAGGCCACTGGAGAATTAAGCGCAACAATGGGCAGGATTAAAAACCAAAGCTATTTCAGTTTTAACCAGAGCTTTGGAGGGAGAGAAATGGCTGTACAATCCGGTTCCTTACTGCCATTCCCTTCTCCTTTTCTCATGTCTTTTTAGATTGTAAACCTGAGGGCAGGGAATCGCCAAATTAACAATCTGTAAACTGCTCTGAGCCTTTGTGGCTGAAGAGTGGGGTAGAAATACTCTAAATAAAATAAAATTAGAAAAGCTGTCAGCCAGACCAAGAATAACTTCAACTATGTATCACATTCCTTGAAGAATACATACAACCCTACTCATGCTTCTGCCTTTTACTGCCCCATGCAGAGCAGGAATGAGTGTCTGAATCCTGAACTCTGCAATCTGTTTATCTGTACATGGGAAATCTGTTGAGCTTCATTTCAGAATTCATGTGGACATATGGACAAGCATCCACTCACAGTAAACAAACTCTTATTTGATTTCTTATTTAATGTATAAAATGCTCTGATGAGATCACCCTTTAACAAAAGCAACCTGCTTCTAAGTTGTTTTCTGAGGTTTCCTCCAGACAAATTCTGATTTTTACTCACTTTCATCTGGTAACATGGGGTTCAGAAGGCACTGGATAGGAACACTGCAAGTCAGTTTGAACCAAATCTCTTTTTTACAAATGAGGCAACGCACCATTTTTGCTGACACTTTGAGCAGCAGTAACCCAAGCATCCTAAGGACTAATGGGGAAGAAACAAGACACTAGCTATGATCCCAGAGCAGGGATGGGAAACCTCTGTCCCTCCAAACGTTGCCTTCAAGCTTTCATAAAACTCAGACAGCATGTCCACTATTAAAGGATGATGGCAACTGTAGTCTAACAGTTGCTAGAGTCATAAAGCCTCTGTCTCTTGTGTTTAAGAGGAAAAACAAGGAGGCTTTATATGGGTCTAAATCTAGTTGCTAGTCTCACCTAAAGCAGACCGCTTTATGGAATCAGCAGGAACTTGGCAATTCAACATTTAGCATTTTCATTGATACAATTGGTATGTTGTCCTTCAGATTAATGATTGTATTTTTGTCAGAAAAAAGCAGTTTAGAAATCACTTTTTTAAAAAAAAAATACTCTTTCTTTTGATAGGGTAGAGTAACTTTTCTGTTTTTTTTTTAAAAAAATACATCCTAAACATTTAAAAAACTGACAACCACCTACTCACCTACCTCCTCCGTCAATGTTTAACACTAGGACTAGGCTGGTTTCTTCACACAGTATTAGAAGCAGAGCATCAGAATGCAAACTGTCTTGGAAGAGAGATCTAAATATATACTACCAAGCTATGCTTTTACATACTGTACAATTTGAAATGTTTTAGACTTTTTCTAAGACCAGCCTACCCATCTTTTCACTACAAACACATAAAAGAGGATACATAAAATGACAATATTTTAAAAACATATGACAGCTGTATATATACAGAATGTGCAAATGAGCATGGTTTTAACGCATTCCTAGGAGCTGACGGCTTTTCAGCTCATAGTGCTTCTCCAGTTCGCACAAAACATGAGCACGCAGGTTAGCAGCATAGAGACGTTTCTTTAGGTTATATCCTTTTTCTTTAGAGAGGTGGAAATTTTCCAGGCTGTCGACAGACTGATCATTTTCTTTACTTTCATCACCAAACTGGACCTTCTTTTTTCTTGTAGGAAAGACTACCATTACTTCATCATCTTGAAATAGAAATAAAGAATAAAAGGTTTTCAGATTATTTTTTCACCCTATGAATGTTTATTCTTTAGCCTCTTTCATTTTCAAGTTTATACTGTAAGCTATAAATGTTCATGTTTCTAAGAAGGACAATCCCGATAATCATGAGTCAGTCCCTGCTACAGTCCCTATAAGATTCACTGAAATTTAACATTTCCATTCCTCTCCTTCTCATGGTCTGTTTCAGGAAAGTGCAGATAACAAACCGTTTATGCAGACAATGTTAGATATTTTAATAGGACTTATTTGGGAGACTGTGCCTTTTGTACAGTAGGTTTGCTGGGATGAATTCAGGACAGGGCTCCTATATATTTAATTGTCAAGAGCTCCTGGAACAAGATGTAGTGTGCAGTTCTACCTGGTGGAACTATGTGGTGTGTCACCCCTCAGTCCCCTTCACCTTTAACTGCTGCATCTCCCACCAAAAAGGCCATTTACTGACCAGTGGAGGGGAAGGAGTACAAAGAAGTGTGCTGTTATGTTCCTACTGCTGGATGCACTACACTGACATCTTTCAGTGTTGTATATCCAGCTACAGGAGCATAGCTGGACATTTCTCCACCAATAAATGGCTGTGGTTTGTGCAGGTGTGGGGATGCAACAAGTTAAAAGGTGGGTTGGGGTGAGGGAGAAGACATTCTGCAGTTTCACCCAGCAGAACTTAAGCTACATCTCTCTACTCCAGGATCCACTGAATATTAAATATATAGGAGCCCTGTCCTGTTTTCAACCTGTGTCAGCATGGATCAGCTTCCAAGCAGTGTGATGAGGGTACAACTTATGCACACTGATTTGAAGAAGTAAAATTGTTTAAGAAAAGTGCCAAGCATTTATGCTTTCAGCACTAACATGCAAACACTTTTGGTAATCTATAACAGTTGTGACCTTTCAGATGTTATTTTACTAATCTTCCCATTATCCTTCACCACTGGCTATGCCTTATGGGAATGGTAGTCTGTCATCATCTGTATGGGCACAAATTGTTCATCCTTAATTGATATCCTCTCTGTATGCCCACAGTAGATACATTATTTGAGTCTTTCTTTTCTGCACTTGTATTTTATGTATTTATTTATTTATTTATATCCCGCCCCTCTAGGTAAACAATTGAACAATAGCCAGTGAATACCCATCATGAAGGACATTCAAATGTTTTTTAAAGAAATGCTTTTTCTTTCCACCTAGCAGTTCAAAACTTGTGCATGAGCATCCTTCATCCTCACAGCAATCTTGTAAAGCAGACTGGGCTGAGAGTTACCAAGTTAATGAATACATTTTGTGACTGAATTGTGATCTAAATGTAAGGCTTGCTTAAATCAACCAAAGGGCCCGTGAACAGTCTTGCTTTCATTTTATGTTGACTTCTGCCTTCAATTGTTTGTTGCCCTAAAATGAATGTAACAGGACAATTAGGCCCACTAACAAGGAAATGTCACAGTAATTTTACAGGGGCATTAAAAATTAGGCTTCAGGTAAAGTATTATGTAAACACAATACCTAGCCAGAGTCACAGCTTGGAAATGTTATTTTCTGTGGATTAAATTCTCAGAATCCCCCAGGGAGTAGTTGTCTGAGGATTCCAAGAGATTTAATCCACAGAAAATAATATTTCCAAACTCAGGCATTTACCCTATCATTGGCCCATGTTTGGAATCAGATTTCCAGCCTGTTGGACTGGGCTGGACATACAATATTGTGTGCAGGCCATATTATGCTTCCCAGGTACATAGAACTGTATTTTCTCCCACTCATTCTTGCTTTGTTCATTGACTTTGTCTCATTTTCAGGTAACGCTTTAGGGCAGGAATTTGTATTGATCATGATAGATAAAGTACCATTTACACTGAGTGCAATATGGTGTGTTTGCTCTCAACCATTCTCTCTTTTTCATTGTAAGAACATAGTAAGAGCAGTTTTTAAAGCTCATTCAGTTGTGACATTTAGTGCTTAAATTCTGTCTCATATATAATATATCTTAGCTGAGAAAATTATGAATTCGATTAATTAAACACTTGTCAGTAGCATAACAAGGCAAACTGTCACCCCTCAATTCAGGTCTTTCCCACTGAAAAAAACTTAACATCTGTCACTGATGCTGTTAAAAATTGGCTTATGTTATGGAAATGCTTATGTCTATTTACTAGCAAAAAAAGCAATGCCACCCACTTATCCATCCTCTAAAAGTAACACACTGAACAAGACACTTGACAATTGAATATATATTCATGTTCTGTTATATAGTACACTGTGCAGGCCTCCTTTGTAGACTTTTAATAGACATGAAATACTGCATGGTAGACAAAACATAGGATCTTCTTGGGAGCTTCTCTATATACCTTTCAGACTTTGCCCACATAGTATTTCAGTAATTTAGTTTCTCTTCTGCATTGTATTGTTTAATTTGTAACACTATGACAGCTTCAACCCAGATCCCTTTTCAACATTATTCCTAGTTCTTTTTTCCAGTCTCCAATTGCTAGATATGTCCTTCCAAATGTTAGATTGCCACATCTAACAGTCCTAGTCAATGGTGAAGGATTATGAAAGTTGCACTCCAACAGCATCTGGTGAGCCACACTTTCTCCACACTTGACATATCAAAAGGTTCTGAGTGTTTCAGAGTTTAGATGGGTGTACCAATACATGGCAAAGCTGCTCTAGGCTTATGTCAAGAATCATGCCCAATGTTACAAATACAGAAACTTATTTATATCATATAATTACAAAGCATGTAAAAACTTGTTGCTCTAAAATAGATGGACAAAATATGTCCTTCCAGATACTTCTGGACTATAACTCCCACAACTCTAGACATCATAGCCTAACATTACAGTCGAGCAACATCTAGGAAGCTTCTATTTGTCAACACCTGCCCACAAATATTATTTGTGGAGTAAAGTTATTATAAAGGTAAAGGTATTCCTCATTGATAAGGTTGTCAAGTTGTGTCCTACTGTAGGGGGTGGTGCTCATCTCTGTTACTAAGAGATGTTACATCTCTTACAACTAGCCAGAGTTGTAAGAGACTACTCTGGGATCATATGGCCGGCATGATTTCACAATTGACTGAATGTTTATATATGCAAATACTACAATGCAATACTGTTGTATTGTCTGAGTGTCAAGCAAGATGAAATATCTGTATTTCTTCATGCATGTTTACATATCAAATGCCACTGCTCTTTCCCAGGAAATTTAGAAAATTGTGTTCAAGAAAAAATTCAGTTCTCAAATACATAATTGCATTTTCCAAAGGAAGCAATTAAAAAAACTGCCATAGTTATGTGCTTCACTGTCAGAGATTGCAATTGTTTAAACATGATTACTAAAAAAACAGGTTTCTTAGGGAGTCAGAATAATTACAGTTCATATTAGTAAAAGCGTCATTCTGCACAAAGACCAAAGAGTTCATTTCTTGAGGGTCTTTCAGTGCAGCACCATGCCCTGTCACAATTTGAATGGCCATAGGTCATTGCCTGAACTAAGAGTACACCCCAGATACAATCCATAGGATCTCAAGGCATGACTTATGCTTAAGGGGGCAAATGCTTTTATTTTTAAAAAGCAGCCACACAACTAACAAAGAGGGGAGTCCAAAGAATATTCAGAATACGTACTTATTGTATTCAGACCTATAAGCAGTTGTACTGCAATCATTTAAAGTAAACAACAAGAGAATATACTGAAGTATATAGAATCCTAATAAGGTACTAACACTTTTTTTCACAGACACTTTTTATTAAAAATCCCACCTGGTTCAGATAGCCAGTAGACAGTTGATTTTAAGAAGATGATAATAATATTCTTAAGTCAAACATAAATTGGCAGTGTTAGGACAGTGGGATATAGACTACCAGCCTATTCTGTTCCCCAGTTATGAATGGTTTTGGAATGTGCTATTATATTGTTAAATCAACCTAGCCAATTCCAAATAGAAAAGATCCATTAAGTTTTAACTCATCATAGAGGTAGTTAGGTTGGTCTTGAAGAACCTGGTTTGAATCTTTCAGAAATGAATATAATAAAATACATTTTATTAGGGACTAACGAGAGCAAACTCAAAATCAAAATTTTCTTGACATTTTAAACATGTTTAAAAAATGAGGTCAGTATTAGAAAGACACAGCAAGCAACAGAATGTTTTGACAGGATTCATAATGCTGTTCAGCCCCATCTTAGGTAGCCCTTGTAGCTAAACTGAACTGCTAAGTAGTTCAAACAAACAAAAGCTGAAGGGAACGGTAAAATTTGTCCAGTATTTTGTCTATCTGATGTTGAAACTGCTACTGACAAAATCTACAATAAATTTACACTATTTACATTGGAAGATTCCTATAGGTAAGAAGCTTTATCATCCTAAAGTGGTCATTCCTTATTAGAGAAAGGCTACAACATATACAAATACCACTACAATAAGCATTTTAGTTCAGCAGCAGCATATGTATATGTTAAAGCACAATCTCTCCCCTCTCCCCTGCTTCTTAAGGTCCTGGAATGACTCCTGTTCCAGCAAAGCTGTATGGGTATCTACCAGAGTAGTAGTGACTAGAAAGGTCACTAATGATATAACTAGGAGCTTCTGCATTCCTTGTTCAGTAGTCCAGTAGAAGCTTCCTATATCTTCTCATACCTGGGCTAGATGATGGCAGCATGAGTCTCTGATCCTTGAGCAAGTTGTAATTCTTCATCAAGTTCTCAGCCCTGCTTAGAAAAGAATTGATTAGCAAGAACAGAACTAGTATCCAACATTTTGTCATTTTTTGCCACACCTAATATTTTATTATGCATAAAGTTGCATGGACTACAGCCTATCTCTTGGGATGTGATTGTCAGTTGTAGGTATGTATACACATGTTAAACAAAAAAAAACATGAAGAATGGAGTCAAGTGGCAATAGAATTAATGAAATTTCATTCTTTATATTGATTTTGCTTAATGGCATGTGTATGTGTACCTGCAACTGAGGGACTTCTAGCAAGGGATGGGCTACATCTCACGCCAGTTGGAAGAAACGTTTTTGCCAACAGTCTGAAGAATCTGATCAGGAGGGCTTTAAACTAAGTGATCTGGGGAAGGGAGACAGCAGTCTGGAAGGCAAAACGGCTAGAAAAAATAGTCAAACTGACATAGAGGGAAGAAGACAAACAGTGCAAGGACTCAACAAAAGGAGCCAAAAAAACATGCACAGGCATCAAGTAAAGGGGACACATGGTCTTAGATGTCTCTACACTAATGCACAGAGCATGGGAAATAAGCAAGATGAACTTGCACTCCTAGCACAACAAGGGAAATATGATATAATAGGCATCACTGAAACCTGGTGGGATGAGTCTCACGATTGGAATATAGAAATAGAGGGGTATAACCTTTTTAAGAGAAACAGGACAAACAAGAAAGGAGGAGGAATAGCATTATATGTCAAGGATATTTACACCAGTGAAGAGATCCAGGACATCAATACTGGAAGCCAGGTGGAGAGCATCTGGATAAAAATTACAGGAGAGGGAAACAACAGGGATGTTACTGTGGGAGTCTACTACAGACCCCCAAGTCAGACAGAGGAACTGGATGATGACTTTCTAGAACAGATGACCACACAATCAGGAAGGAGAGATGTAGTACTGATGGGGGACTTCAACTACCCGGATATTTGCTGGAAGTCAAACTCAGCGCTATCCTCAAGATCTAGAAAATTCCTCACTTGCCTTGAAGACAATTTCATTGTCCAAAAGGTGGAAGAGGCAACAAGGGGATCAGCTATTTTGGATCTGATCTTAACCAACAGGGAAGACCTAGTTGATGGGGTGCAAGTGGTGGGATCCTTAGGTGGGAGTGACCATGTCCTCCTGGAGTTTGTTATACAGTGGAAAGGTGAAGCTAAGCATAGTCAGACACGCATTCTAGACTTTAGGAAAGCTGATTTCAATAAACTTAGAGAAATACTGGGGGTGATCCCATGGTCAAGAATACTAAAAGAGAAGGGAGTTCAAGATGGATGGGAGTTCCTCAAAAGGGAGATACTAAAGGGACAATTTCAGACAGTTCCAATGAGGAAGAAAAATGGGAGATGTCTCAAGAAACCAGTATGGATGACTAAGGAACTTACAACTGAGCTAAGTTTTAAACGGAACATGTATAAAAAATGGAAAAATGGGGAAATCACCAAAGAGGAATTCAAACAAATAGCCAGCGCATGTAGGGATAAAGTCAGAAAAGCTAAAGCGCAAAATGAACTCAGGCTTGCTAGAGATGTTAAGAACAATAAAAAGGGCTTTTTTGGGTATGTCCGCAGCAAAAGGAAGAAGAAGGAAACAGTTGGGCCACTGCGTGGAGAAGATGGCAAAATGCTCACAGAAGACAGAGAAAAGGCAGAATTGCTCAACACCTTCTTTGCTTCAGTCTTCTCAGAAAAAGCAAAGGGTGCCCAACCTAAGGATGATGGGGCAGAGGACAGAATAGGGGAATTTCAGCACAGAATAAGTAAAGAAACAGTACAGGAATACCTGGTTAATCTAAATGAATATAAGTCTCCAGGACCAGATGAACTACATCCTAGGGTATTAAAAGAACTGGCAAATGTAATATCGGAACCAATGGCAATCATCTTTGAGAACTCCTGGAGAACAGGAGAAGTCCCTGCAGACTGGAGGAGGGCAAATGTTGTCCCAATCTTCAAAAAGGGGAAAAAAGAGGATCCCA
The DNA here is from genome assembly GCA_034509955.1 of Urosaurus nigricauda. Taxonomy (NCBI): domain Eukaryota; kingdom Metazoa; phylum Chordata; class Lepidosauria; order Squamata; family Phrynosomatidae; genus Urosaurus; species Urosaurus nigricauda. Next base: position 347,447,481 of record JAOEGL010000001.1, on the reverse strand, counting down.
ACAATTATCGTCCGGTTAGTCTGACATCAATACCAGGAAAGATTCTAGAGCAGATCATTAAGCAGAGAGTCTGTGAATATCTAGAAGATAATTCCATAATCACAAAAAGCCAACATGGGTTTCAGAGAAACAAGTCATGCCAGACAAATCTGATCTCTTTTTTTGATAAAATTACCAGCTTGGTAGATGAAGGGAATGCTGTGGATATAGTATATCTTGACTTCAGTAAGGCCTTTGACAAGGTTCCCCATGACATCCTTGCAAACAAGCTTGTAAAATGTGGACTAGACAAGGTAACCGTTACATGGATTTGTAACTGGTTGACTGACCGAACCCAAAGGGTGCTCAACAATGGTTCCTTTTCATCCTGGAAAGAAGTGACAAGTGGGGTCCCACAGGGTTCTGTCCTGGGCCCAGTGCTATTCAACATCTTTATTAATGACTTGGATGACAGTATTGAGAGCCTAGTTATCAAATTTGCAGATGACACCAAATTGGGAGGAGTAGCTAATACCCCAAAGGACAGGATCAGAATTCAAAATGACCTGAATAGACTAGAAAGCTGGGCCAAAGCTAACAAAATGAAATTTAACACAGAGAAATGTAAGGTCCTACACGTAGGGCGGAAAAATGAAATGCACAAATATAGGATGGGGGACACCTGGCTGAATGAGACAACATGTGAAAGGGATCTAGGAGTCCAAGTAGACCACAAGTTGAACATGAGTCAACAGTGTGATGCAGCAGCTAAAAAGGCCAATGCAATTTTAGGTTGCATCAATAGAAGTATAGTGTCTAGATCAAGGGAAGTAATAGTGCCACTCTATTCTGCTTTGGTCAGGCCCCACCTGGAGTACTGTGTTCAGTTCTGGGCACCACAATTCAAAAAGGATGTGGAGAAACTGGAGCGGGTCCAAAGGAGGGCGACTAAAATGGTGAAGGGTCTGGAGACCTTGCCCTATGAAGAACGCCTTAGGGAACTGGGGATGTTTAGCCTGGAGAAGAGAAGGTTACGAGGTGATATGATCGCCCTGTTTAAATACTTGAAGGGATGTCACATTGAGGAGGGAGCAAGCTTGTTTTCTGCTGCTCCAGAGAACAGAACTCGGAACAATGGATGCAAACTGCAGGAAAAAAGATTCCACCTCAACATTAGGAGGAACTTCCTGACGATAAGAGCTGTTCGACAGTGGAACACACTCCCTCGGAGGGTGGTGGAGTCTCCTTCCTTGGAGGTTTTTAAGCAGAGGCTGGATGGCCATCTGTCGGGTATGCTTTGATTGGGAGTTCCTGCACGGCAGGGGGTTGGACTGGATGGCCCTTGTGGTCTCTTCCAACTCTAAATTTCTATGATTCTATGATTCTATGATTAGAACCCATGCATCTGATGAAGAGTACAGTGCACCCACATCATACGCAGCTTCCAGCTTTCTTTCAGACAAGTACTTTGATCAGGAAAAGGGCCATGCCCTGTAAGGGGTCATGGTACGCATGCCGCCGCCGCCGCCGCATGCTCGAGCCCTATTCATTTAAATGGGGCTCGAGCATACATGGAATTTCCCTTACGGGGGGTGTCTGGAATGGATCCCCCGCATAAGGGAAGGGCCCACTGTATTTGGTCTACAAAAACTTATGCCATAAGGTTTGGCTGAATCACAATAGGAATGTCAGACACTTCAAAAACAGACCTAGCCAATTTGTCCTGTGCCAGTCTCTCTCGAACACACAGCTCCCGCTCTCGCTCTGGAACAAAAGAGACAAGTAATTTGATCAGATTACAGTTGGCGCTCAGTGGACATTTTCCTCTGTCAAGGCAGGGCATTTATGGCAGCTTTTCATTCTAGCCTGTAGTTAGTTGGGACAAAGCAGCATACAATTTGCATCATTTGTTAAGTCATCCCATGAAAACAGTGTTCCAAGTTTGTTTGTGAGGTTTGGCATAACAATGACCCATCCTACAAGAAGCACATAGCATTAGCACATGTTTATATGCAAATGCCAGATTAATGTTGTTGTTTTTTTTGGTGGCTGTGCAAGGGTGGTATCCTAATCAGAGACGCACAACCAAATGCTAAACTACTGCACAAACAATTGAGCTGTCTAGAAGATTGCAGAAGTGCAATTCTCAGAAATGAGTGAAGAGTTCAATCCACTGTTTTTCTACCAGGGAATAGACACCCATCACTACCTGTTGCATGACTCGCTGCATAATGACACAATCCAGTAATTCAATGCAGCTATGATGGAGTAACTTTACAGTATACACTTGGTAAACAGAACCCCAGCTAATAACTGCTCCCAGGAACCATTATTTGAATATTTAGCACATTAGAACTCTAGCTGGTGACAGATATTAAACATTTCAACCTACTCCAAATAAATAAATAAATAAATCGATCAATCTCTTGCCAATCCTTCATTTAGCCTAAACCTCTGATGTCCCATTATACATTCTGAAGACATGTGTTATTTATGCTACGGCAGCTTAAGTGCATGCCACCAAGAGAAATATATCCCACCCCTGAGAAAGCATGGCAGGAGAATGAACTAAAATCCCTGCCCCCCGTGACTACATGAGTTCTTACGTTCCAATCTATACTCTCTCTCTTTTAGGGCTCTCTCCCTCTCTTGCAGTTGCTGCTCCTTCAGTTTCAGCTCATTCACTGGCGTTGCAGAAAGCCTTTCAACTTTATCTTGTTCTCCTGACCGTCGCCCCCTTCTCTCCAAGATTCTCCCTTGCTCCTCAGATACCAAATCAGCTATCAAACTGTTATGCAGGATTTCTTCAACTGAAGGCCGACAGTAATCCTTGAAATCAGAATGACACATAATATTAAGGTACAGAATTGTTGCCTTTAAAGAGCCACAATAATTTCTGTGGGAGGAGGAAATCATTTTGGGATCCAATGGCTGTACACTATCCACCCCACAGCATTTATCTGGATTTTGTTTGACAGTTACCATTTGTGCTGCATCAAAGGCTAACTAGATGGGGTCACACCAAAACTCTTTCTAAAGAAGGCTTTGTGGGACGTGTCCAGAATGAGGGTAGAAACTCCTTTGCAAAGACCCATGGCTAGGACCCTTTGTATCTTTAAGAAGTCACTTTACCTTTAGGTTCAGCATCTTTGTGATGAGTTCATTCAGCTGATCTGAGTAACGATATGGGATTCGTCTGAATTTTCCTTCCCTTATTTTTTCTGCTAACTCTTTTTGGTTAAAGGCAGTAAATGGAGGCCTGGAAAGAGTTAACGAACATGATCTTCATCTTGACACTAGTATCTACATGCAATATACTTCTATTTTTAAAGAGTTGCATTTGTAAAACATTTTGGTGTTTGCCTTAGTTCTAACTGCTGGGTTTCTCAAGTATGACTAGACTGAGATTTAACTTACTACTACTTCAGAATAGCTGGCTAGAATCATTTTGGCAGCATTATATACTTACGACAATGCACACAACTCATACAGAAGACATCCTAGAGACCAGATGTCAGATTTTTCATTGTAGGACATGCGGTTTATTTGTTCCTAAGAGAGAAAACAAGCTTGAAATTTAGAATGCTTTGCTAATAACTACATACACATTAGAAGAAATACTGCCACACAAAATTCACAAAGTTTACAGGTTATGAAGCAATATACATTTTAATATTTCATCCTAAACAATAGGTTTGGAGCCAAACATAGTCACATTTAGAATAGAAACATTGAAATCCTTGTCTAACATAAGTCATAACTCATTTCATTTATGACAGGTGGTGAATCTAATGTACTGTAAATAACATTCCAGTTAGCTTGGTTACTACTCACTTGGTTAGAATCATTACTTGCTTTGGCTTTTTGCGTCAAATTTAACAAATATTTAACATTCTTGAGTTCAAAGTACAAAAGCTGCTGCACTGATTACCTAATTGTATTTCCTAATGAGGCTTAAAGAACATACTCCATCAAAATATATTTTTAATGTTTCTATAAATGCATTATGTCATAACATTAATGGCTATACCACCAGCTTAACTGGATAGCTCAAAGTTACAGCTGTCTACACTTAGAAGGTTTGCACATGTGCATATTTATATCGTCTCCAGTGCTATCTATTTTTGTAATCTTTAAACAATGTAAGAGGAGTGTGTATTTTCAGCTAACACATTGCCATTAACATTAATAAATATAACAATAAGAAAAAACTTTTTAAAAACTTGAAACAATTTACAGCATTATCTGATTAGACTTCTGATCAAAAAATGGGAAGGTTCATTCTTCCTTCAGCACTGCCCCACATCCCTTATGGGCCCCCAACCATCCAGAACAGATTGAAGATACATTAGAGAAGCACCCCCCAACACACACACACACACACACTTGTTGAAAGCAGCAGTTGCATCAGCAGGAGCACTTAACATAATGTGCATGTGCTTTCAAACAGCCTGCAAATATATAGCGACAGGAACATTGATTTACCTGAGATGTTTCTTTTCAGCGATGGAAGGGAGAACATCCTAATGTGGGTTGTTCTCTCTCCTCACTCTAGTAGGCAGGAAATAGACTTTGAGAGCGGTATCAGCAGAGGGTAAGCTCATTAATTCCGTAGGGTTTCTTAGGCAAGGGATACTGAGAGGTGGATTTGTCAGTTCCTTCCTCTGAAATATAGCCTACAGCACCTGGCATTCGTTGGCAGTCTCCCATCCAAGTACTAACCACACCTTGTATTTATTTACCGTATTTAGGCCGCACTTAAATAAATACGTTGCTGTTGTTGTTTTAAATTGTACGCCACTTGGCAGGTTTTTATTCTTTTTTTCTTATTTTATTTCACCCTTGCTATGCAAACTTTATAGCACTCTATAAATAAATGTTGATAATAATAATAATAATAATACTTAGCTTCTAAGATCACACAAGATCTGATGCCTTTGTGGTTTTTAGGCCTTTGTTGTTGTGTGCTTTGTTTCTGACTTACAATCCTAAGGTGAACCTATCACAGGATTTTCTGGGGCTTAGAGTTTGTGACTCACCCAAATATTGGCCAAGATGCTGCATCATCAGGCGTAGCTACAACAGAGTTCTGAAATTGTAACTACTTCTGTCAATGCCCCCACCACAAAAAGGTAGGATACCTTTTTTTTTTTTTTTTTTTTACCTTTTATCCCAACTTAAGGTGCTTCAGTTCAGAACACAAGGGAATTTTGGCTGCAGTACTTTCCTGGTTGTCAAGGGCATTTAGATGAGCATTCAGAAAGACCCCTCATAGGTCATGCTACTGTTCCTTGTCTCAATACCTACACCAATATGAGAGTGCTGCAGATGTCATTTTCCAGCACCTCGATCTACAGCACAAAAACACTCCAGCTAGATTCCTGCCTGTCTTAAGTAGGAGATTATTGGGGTCACACATGGTCATGAACTACTGGAAATGTGAATCCCAAAAGTTACAGGTTCATAAATCGGGCTTACAATCTCATAAATATTGAACAAGATGCCAGCCATACTACAGTTACCCCTCCAAGTCCGCGGACTAGAAATCGGCGGACTTGATGATCCTCGGAGGGGTGACCCACCACTGAGATGAATGGGGTGCACTCCTGCAGTGCGCACCCTATCTGCGAGTTTCCTAACTTGCGGGGGGGGGGGGCAGAATGGATCTCCTGCAAGTTAGGAGGCGCAACTGTATTTAAATCACTCTGAGCATTATTGAAAATGTAGGCATCTCAGTTCAGCTTCCTTTAGCCATGTGAAATACTAGATTTTATTAAGCATACAAACCAACACAGCATACATTCAGTTTTGTTCACTAGCTACAAGCCAAACACTTTAAACCTGAAATACTAGATTTTATAAAGGACTACATTTTACAAAGCATGTAAACTAAAAGAGTATTGTTCGCTAGCTGTAAGTCAAACAAGTTAAACTAGAATACTGTAGGTTAAAATTTAAAGTACTGGGAAATGCTTAAATACAGACATTGCAGGTTTTGACACTTACCGGAGACATATAGTATGGTGTACCAACAAATGTTTTGGCAAAACTAGTGTCATGGTGAAGAATCCTAGCAAGGCCAAAGTCACCCAGCTTCACATTTTTCTTTCCATCAAGGAAGATATTTGCTGGCTTTAGGTCCCGATGAAGGACAGTGTGACCCCCATCACTTCGCCTATGACACTCCTTCAAGGCCAAGGTCAATTGAGTAAGAACTCGAAGGACAAAATTCTCATCCAGATAGTGCCTTTTGAAAAAGGAAGATGTTAGCTTTAGGCTAAAATCTGTTTCTTTCTCTCTAACAGTTCCCAAAATTCCAGTAATGTATACATTCTTTCCTAATTTGATGATCTCCAGATATGATGTGATTAGCCATAACACTTTAGCCAACAGGGTTAAGCTGTTTTGGACTTCAGCTCGCACCAAGGCCCATGTTCAGGGACTCTGGGAGTTGACATTCCAAATATTTGGCAGACCAAAGTTTGGAAAATACTGCACTATAGAATACAAGCCCTCCCAATCCATAAATCTCTCAAGTGACTCAAACATACAAATGGCAAGTTAAAGTTTAACCTTTTGGCTTGGCATCTTAGTCAAACTCTGGTGTCCTTGAGACTTTCTGCCTCTTGGACTTGGAAGAGAGGGGTTGCTCCCAGCTGGGGCAGAGTAAAGAGACAGTAAGAATAGATGAAACATTTGTACTTTCTAATTGTTTCTGAACTGCTGGTAATCAAGAGGGAAATTCTACCTCATCCTCCTCACTTCAGCAAGAGCAGAAGATATGGGAGAGGCACAGTCCTGACCAACCTGCATGCAAACTTTGATAAGATAACAAAGAGTGAAAATTTCTCTTGCAGGTTATCTTATTCAAACCACCCCATAAGTCAGAAAATCTTTTGTCTCACTGATAATGCAATAGAGAGGGTTAGAATAAGCAGAAATTTCTCCCATTCTTTATCTTCTGCAAACCATGCAAGACAAGAGTAACTGGCTGCTCAAAGCCCTCTGGCAAGCAGAGCTGAACTGGGAGAAAATAAGCAATTTCCTGAGTAGTATACTTTGGAGAAACTCTTGCTTTCTTCCCTTTTTCATTGGTAACTTGGAATGGCTCTGTAGGCCTTCTGGAAATCCTTCTCATCGGAAGGCCAGGATCACTCCCCTTTTATACCAGTACCTGTAGCAAAATTACAGATACTGTACTAGGTAATCCTCGTACCATTCTCTCCACTCTCTTAAGCACCAAGGATGTCCCACAGATAGAAGGCAACAGAAAGCACCCAACATTACTTCAATACTCACAGGGCTTCATCAGTTGACAGTAATGGCAAAATGAAGTGCCAAACTAAATATTCCACTTAATCTATACTCCATCCACCTTTCTCCCAATATGGGACCCAAAGCAGCTCACAGCTTGTGCAGTGAGAGAGGTCTTTGTAATTTGCTTTGGTATTCATGTTTTTAAATAAAAATGCTTAACATGTTATGATGTAAAACTCTGTAAGTGTCAGTACAGTGGTCCCCCGGGTTACGAAAGTAATCCGTTCCGGATTACCTTTCATAACCCCGAAAGTCTTCGTAACCCGGGGGACTGCTTTGTTTGTAGCGCCGTGCGCCAAATTTAAAGGGCTGGCACTTTTTTTTTCTTCTTAACCCAGGGTTTTTTTCGCAAGCCAGGGCCATTTTTTCGGCCCCGACTCTTTTGTACCCCGGGGTTTTCGTAACCCGGGAGACCACTGTACTAGAATATCAAATTAAAAAGCTGCCTAAATCTCTGTCACCGAAACTAATTGTCTTACAGACATTCTACAAGCTACATTTTCAAATTTATAAATCTTGTCATGCGTACAGTTTTCATTACACTGAATTGTTTAAGGCTAAATCCCTGTATCTGTGATCTTTGGGCTATCAGAAAGGCAGTCTAAAACTGAAACCTATGAAGTGTAGAATCCAAAGCATCTGCCATAGTTTATTCCTTTTCAATGTGGACTTAAAAGTGTCTTACATTACTTCTCCAGAAATAACTACAACATTTAAAAATCTACTGGCCTGCTCATCCTGAGGACTGTCAGTTATTTACATGTTGTGACTTCCCACAGGATGCATTTTGTGGGATGCATTTTGTAGAAAAATAACAGGTTGTCTTGGGTTCTGTATACTCTAGTATGCTGTCAAAAGGCAACAATAATTTTACAGAATTCAGATAAAATTATTTGATTGAAATGGCCATCACCCAGTCATTTTCTTATGTCTTCGCAACAGAAGATGGTAAGAAAATACCACAATTATTAGTGATTTATGACTTAACATGCATGTGTTCAGGGCCAATAAATTAATCATTATAGAACCAAAAAGTAATCTGCAAACATCGAGAAAAATAAAAAGAGGTTTACAACCTTTCTTTTGTACATTTTGCAACAAGTGTAGACAAGTCTCCACCTTCACAATATTCCATCACGATATAAAGCGTTGTATTTGTCCTGTCAATTATACGATCATAATATCGGACTATGTTTGGATGTTTCAGCTCACGGAGCAAGTTCACTTCAGAAACAAGCATTTGTTTTTCAGATTCTGTCATAGATCCATAATCAAGTTCTTTCCAGACCAAAACCTGAAGAAGAAAAAAAACAGGGGGAAAAAACCACACCACTAAACAAAGTATATATTAAGAACTTGGTTAAACAAGTTCTTGGCTAAGTTGGGCATTGTACTTTAAATTAAAAATGATCAAACTATGCATTATCTACCACCTGCAGCAAACCTCACTTCATCCCTCTGCTGCTACAACATTAAGGGCTTCACATCTCATTTTATTAGTGCAGTGGTTAAAAAACAGCTTTGTTATCAGGGATCTCTTTCATGAAGGTTCTTTCCCACGATGAACATACTCAAATCTGTAGCTTCCTACCAGAAGGTCTGGTTATCAACAGGAGTGTCAACATTGTTATATCACAAAATATGTGACAGCAGCAGGAAGAAACGCTCTTGGTGGATCCTGTATCCAAATGTGTTAATATGTAACAACAGGATTAAGATCACATCTTAGTGAGGTTGGAGGAGTTCAGTGAGATCCAAGAACAAATTAGACTCACTCAAAATACAGGTTGAGTCTTCCTTATCTAGAATTTCAACCTCCAAAATATTCCAAACTTGTCTACATAGGCTGCTGAGACAGTGACACCATTGCTTTTTGATGGTTCAATGTACACAAACTTTGTTTCATACACAAAATTATTAAAAATATTGTGAAAAAGTTACCCTTGTGCTATACGTATAAAGTGTATACGAAGCATACATGGGTATACAAAGCATACATGGATCTCATATTTAGATTCGGGTCCTGTCTCCAAGTTCTCATTATGTATATGAAAATGTTCCAAAATCCCAAATGCTTCAAATCCCAAACATTTTAGATAAAGGGAGACTCAACCTGTATAGAGAGGCCTGAGATCCAGTTTGAAATGGATCATTTTCTTGTACCAGGGAATGAACAGAAGCAAACACCAATACAACCCAGTGTCCTGCGTGTAAGTCTAGAAGATTTGTGCAATATTTTTATTCCCTAGGTCACCTTTGGCATTTCTGTTACGTAGTGCACATGGTCACAGGTAGAACCTGTGAGGCACAACTAGCCACAAAAAGCTGGGTGTGTTTGAGCACCTATGTGTGTCCAAGCACACGGGAAGTGCAGCAAATCACCTTGCTGCATCACTTACTGTATATACTCGACTATAAAGTTGACTTCATGTATAAGTCAAGGGCAAGTTTTGGATACCCGTGGATAAGTCGAGGGTAAAATTTAGTGGCATATAGGAAAGGATCTAAAGGATTAAGCAAAGCAAAACAATGTCAAATAACTTCCAAAAGTCCATCAGACATAACTCTTTGTGCTAATTCTTAAGACTGGATGGATGAGAGAGTAAAGGAGGTCAGTGCTTCCAGGACAGATTATACTCTTGCATTTCACCAGGGGACGGTTCCTTCTTTTAAATAAGAGTTAAGATACAGTACTTACATTGACCTGTGGATAAGTCGACTCAGGTTTTTTGGGTCAATTTTTTGATCTAAATTTCTAGACTTATACATGAGTATATACAGTACATTTCTCTCACCTTGCTATGATATTTTAAGGTACAGTAGAGGTCAGGCCAACATGGGGCCCAATAGCACTGGTGGAATAAGGACATTTAGGTCCAAAACACACTGAACAAGTTTAAGACTGCTTTAGCTGCCCTGGCTCAGTGCTAAGGAATCCTGGGAACTGTGATTTGATGTGGCCCCAGAGCTCTTTGACAGAGAAGGCTAAATGTCTCACAAAACTACAGCTCCCAGAATTCCCTAGCATTGAGCCAGGGCAGCTAAAGCAGCCTCAAACTGGATTATTTCTGCAGTGTGTTTTGGACCTTAGTCTCAGTAAAGAAAGAATAGTTGTTCTGTGCCTTCAAGCCATTCCTGACTTAGGGTGAACCTATCATAGGGTTTTCTTGGCAAGATGATGTGTTCAAAGGAAGTTTGCCATTGCCTTCCCCTGGGGCTGAGAGAGTGTGACTTGTCCAAGGTCATCCAGTGGGTTTCCGCGGCTGAACTGGGGTTTGAACCCTGGTCTCCAGTCCTGGTACAACACTCCACCCCTACACCATGCTCTCTCTCTCTCTCTATTCACTTACAGTACATTTTTATGCACATACGCTCCAAAATAAGTAAAGCCACGCTGGCTATCCAAAGAGAGCATGCACATGCTTAAATTGTTGAAAAGCACACTGAGGCTGCGTCTACACTGGAGAAATAACCCGGTTTGGCACCGCTTTAACTGCCCCGGCTCAAGGCTATGGAATTCTGGGAGTTGGAGTTTGTTGTGGGCCCAGACAACAAACTCCAACTCCCAGAATTCCATAGCCTTGAGCCAGGGCAGTTAAAGCGGTGCCAAACCGGGTTATTTCTCCAGTGTGGATGCAGCCTCAAAAGTATTAAGGTACCACATTGCTCTTTTTATTCATCCATGGGAAAATTCATATCCTGCTTTCGCCCTCCCAAATAAGAAGCCACACAATTCCATTAGCACTGATCCGTGGCAGTTAAAGCCTTGTCAACGTGGATTATTTCTGCAGTGCGGATGCAGCCGACCTAATTTTATGAGTGATACAAGGCAGCGTGGTTTCAGTGTTGGACTCCGGAGACCCGGGTTCAATTCCCCGCTTGGCCACGAAACCTACCTGCGTGGCCCAGGGCAAGTCACACTCTCTCAGCCTCAGAGGAAGGCAATGGCAAATCTCTTCTGAAGTCCAATCTTGCCAAGAAAAAACCAAGGATAGGTGCGCCTTAGGGCCACTCAGAAACAACTTGAAGGCAGACAATATACACAAGGCACTCTGAAGGACTTTATGGTAGAACAGAGGGGCATAAATACCCTAAACTAATAAGTGAATGAAACTACAAATCCCAAGATTACATAGGATGGAGCCATGGCAGTTAAAGCAGTGTCAAACTGCATTATTTCTGCAGTGCGGATGCAGACTAGTTAGTTTTATGACCAATAAGGCATAAAGTTAATTCAGTTTTAATGTGTCACTTGTGTATGGTTTTAATTGAACCGTTTTTCAGTGTTGTAAGCTGCTGAGTCCCAGTTTTGGGGAAAGGTCAGGATACAAATACAGTAAAAAGAAGAAGAATTATAATAAGAATAATATTTTTTATGGAGGCAGGCTTTTTAAAATCATGCAAGTGTGCCTTTATTTGGGAAGGAATTGTATTAGATTATATTTTTAAAAAAACTTTTCCCTGTTTTAAATTTCAACTTTGTAGTGTTTTAATGAGGTTACTTTAATTGTCTTTTAAAAAATTTGTTCTAATGTGATTTTACTGTATGTTGCAAGCTGCCTTGGGTTCTTTTTGGGGGAGAAAGATGGCACACAAATAAAAAAATAAATAAAACGTAAAATAATAAATAAAATATAAAATAAATTAAAATAAATAAAATAAAAATTAAAAATAAATTTAACATAAATAAAAATAATTATAAAATATAAAAATAAAATAAAAATAATTAAAAATAAAAAGAAAAATAAATTTTAATAAAATAATTAAATAAAAATAAATTTACTAAAAATAAATAAAAAGCTAGAAATAAGTTAAATAAAAATAAACTTAATAAAAAAGAACAAAAATGAGTTTAATAAAAATAATTAAGAAATTAAATAATAAATTTAATAAAATAATTAAACAAAAATAAAAAGAACAAAAGTAAGTTTAATAAAAATAAGTAAATAAGAAATAAATTAAATAAAAATAAATTTAATAAGACAATTAAACAAAAATAAAAATAGAAAAGTTTTATAAAAAACAATTAAATAAAAATAAGCTTAATACAAATAAATTCAATAAAAATAATTAAACAAAAAGGGAAAATCGGTTTATTAAAAAATAAATAAAAATTAACAAAAATTAAATATAATTTTAAAAATTTAATAAATAAATAAATGAGACTAAAGTATAAATAATAGGAATAAGAATAAAGGAGTAAAGGGGAAAAGGGGAAAGGGCGAAGTCTCTGTAGGGCTGGCCAGGGAGGTCTTTGGGGCCAGTACTCTGCCCATGCTCAGAGGCTCACCTTCCCGTCGGCCTTCCTGCGGACCTTCTGGCACCTGCCGTAGGAGCCTGCGCCGATGGTGAGGAGGACCTCGTAGTCCTCGGGGCGGCTCGCCGGCGGCATCCCTTCCTCCCTTCCTTCGGGGGAAACCACGCCAAAGAGAGGCAGAGAGAAGAACACAAACACGCTCCGTCCTCGCCCCCAGCGGACGTTTAAACGCGCCGCGCCCGACGCTGATTGGTCGCCCGCCCGGCCACGCCCACTCCCGCCTGCGCGCTCTCCCATTGGCTCTCCCGCGACGCGCAACGGCCGGGCGCCAGGCAACCGCCCCAACGGCGCTCCTGGGCGGCGCGAAGGTTGAGGACTAAGCCCCTCTCGTCGCCACGCCCACCTCCTGAGCTCTGATTGGCTCGCCAAGTGTCACTCAATAACAACAACAATGACGTCACGGGGCAAAAGGTGGGGCAAAGCCACGACTATTTCCGCTTCCAGTTTGATGGGGCTTGAACTGTCAGGGAATTATGGGAGTTGTGGTTTGCTTTGGCCCCAGAGCTCTTTCTCTGACAGAGACGCACAACAAGGCTCAATGCCTCACAAATACTACAGTTCCCAGGTTTCCATAGCACTGAGACAGGGGGCCAGTTAAAGCGGCCTCAAACTGCGTGATTTCTGCAGAAATATAACCCAGTTTGAGAACACTGTAACAGCCCTCATAGCTCAGTGCTATGGAATCCTGGGAACTGTAGTGTTTGTGAGACATTCAGCTTTTTTTTTGGTTTTTTTGTTATTACATGATATATATATATATATATATATATGTAATAAAGGAAATATAATAATAATAATAATAATAATAATAATAATAAATGTTTTATTTATACCCCACTCTTCAGCCAAGACTATCAGAGCGGCTTACAATTTGTTAATTAGACATTTCCCTGCCCTCAGGCTTACAATCTAAATAAATTATTTATATTTATTTGTAATATAAATAAATTATTTTATAATAATATATTATAATATATATATTATATATATATTAAATATGTTATTTATATTATTATATATACAGTATTACTGTTATTACATTATATATATGTATATTCTATAATGTAATAACAAATATATATTATTTTATTATATATTTCTCTTACTACATTTATATATATATATATATATATATATATTCTATAATGTAATAACACAAATATATACTATTTATATATAAAGTAATAACAGAAATATATATTATGATTATTATGATTATTAATTATTAGTATATACTGAGCCAGGGCAGTTAAAGTGGTCTCAAACTGGATTATTTTTGTAGTGGTGTTTTTGCCTTTAGACAGTTAATTCTTCCAAAAGTTGATTTTTTAATATATATATATATATATATATTACAGTAGGTTTTTCTGGTATTACATAAATGTGTACCTGATACTACTCCCTGCTGGACATACCACAGTCACATTCGTTTTTCTAAAAGCACAAAAACTGCTTTAAGGTGTGACCCTTGTTGTGCCCCAAAGTCCAGCATTTTAAAATGTTGTTGTTTATTTTTAAGGGAGGGAATAAGAGCATTATATGGTTTTATTTATGTGTGCATCTATGTATTTTATTATTGTACTTTTTATTGTTGTAACCCGCCTTGATCCCTTTGGAGAGGTGAGATAGAAATAAAACTTCTTCTTATTATTATTATTATTTCTCTGACAGAGAGAGCTCTGCTGCCACAACAAAGTACCACTCCCAGGATTCCTCAGCACTGAGCCAGGGCAGTTAAAGAGGTCTGAAACTGGATTATTTCTGCAATGTGTTTTGGCCTTTAGACGGTTAATTCTTCCAGGGCTTCTACCAACAGTTGGTTTTTTGCTGCTGGTTCGAGAGAGAGTTTTGATGCCTGCCTGATGGTGGAGAAATAATCCTTGAAAGACTTAACAGGACAATCTCAGAAAAGATCATCAAAGGGGCAGCCGTGTTGGCTGTACAGCAAAGTGCAACAACACACAAAATCCACAAAACAGTGGTACCTTTATGGGATTGACTAAAATGCACCTAATATGTGTCACAAGCTTGCAAAGCTCCACTGGCTTCTTCTTCATCAGGCAAGATGGTTTTCAGCACCTTTCCCTGGTGAAGAAGGTGAAGCTGATGGTGCTTCAAGACAGAGCTTATGAGATATATTTTGTGCATTTTGGTGGATCCAGTAAAGGTATCACTGTTTTTTGTGGGGGTTTTGGGCTACGTGGCCATGTTCTAGAAGGATTTATTCCTGACTTTTCGCCAGCATCTGTAGCTGGCACTGATGCTGGCGAAACGTCAGGAATAAACTCTTCTAGAACATGGCCACATAGCCCGAAAAACCCACAATAAAACTATGGATGCTGGCCATGAAAGCCTTCGACTTCATATAATTGTTTTGTTGATTTTGGATGTTAGCATACAGATACACTATATAGTATGTATATGTGTGTGTGTGTTATTATTATTATTATTATTATTCACACACACACATATTGAAAAGAGTTGCTGGAGGAAAGTTTGATGACATGGGCTGCCAGAAAGACAAATGAATGGGTTCGATGACAAATCAAGCCTGAACTCTCCCTAGAAGGCCCAATGGCTTTAAACTGGGGCTATCATACTTTGTGTGTATCATCTGATGACATGACAAAAAGATTTCAAGTGCAATTAATTTGGGATGAACATATTTGCGAAATGAAATGTAAATGTCTGGGTTTAGATTTTAAGCCTGAGGGCAGGGAAATGTCTAAGTAACTAATTAATCTTTGTAAAGTGCTGTGTAAATTTATGGTGCTATATTATTTATTTATTGGTACTTTATTAAAGTTACTCAAACAAAACTTTTGCCAGTCATAGATGCTGGAATACAAATGTTCCACTAGATGGCACTTTGCCATCACTTGTAATAAGCAGGGGGAAAACCTCACTTTTATGGCACATGATTTAAAAGACGTGTTTGTGACAAGCTTTTCTCAGCTTTGGTAGATGAATCATGCTGCGCACCACTGGTCATATAGATACACAGATATATATAGATATATATTCATATGGGTACCAAAATATAACATTTGATGCAAAAGGATATGAAATAGAGGCGAAGGTGGCATTTGGAGTTTCTCTGTCAAGTCTCCTTGTATAAAAGCACAGTGATCCATTCACAGCAGTAGACAATAATCAGTGGTTCTGTTTATGCTTTGCTTATTTGACATCTTTTGTGCTATTATCACATGACTGGAAAGGAAGTATAATCACTCATTATTATTGTGAGCGTTGTTGTTCACATCTTGTATCCATTAGACTTTGTACATAAATGTCACTGACTTACTAAAAGCTCTTTCGTTACCTTTCCCTGCTCAATACCCATGTATATTGCTATGTAGGTATTAAATCTGCCAAAGAGGGAGATCAGATCCATCAAAGCCTATGGCATCAACATGCTGCAAACCTAACTGTGTTTGCTAGGAAGGAAATCTCATTGAATACTGAGGACTCCAGTCCTCAGCTTCAAGCTACAGCTTCAAGCTGGTTCAAGGCCAGCTAAGGAGCTATAGGATATGGTGCAAGCCCTGATCTGTTTACAAAAAGGTGGTCATCTGACACCATTTATATCCCTGAAAGATCTCCTAATATGCCAACAGAAAACTGTTCCCACAAGTGTACAGGGATGACCCTGTCTGCTGTTATTCCCGTGGGATGTGCAGCGTCAATTACATAAAAAATGGAATTTCATTCCCTCCCTTTAAAATCAATTCCCATTGGATGACAGAATTGGGGGCATACTTATCAAATTTGCAGATGACACCAAATTAGGAGGAGTAGCCAATACTCCAGAAGACAGGATTGACATTCAGAATGACCTGAATAGACTAGAAAGCTGGGCCAACACTAACAAAATGAAATTCAATGCGGAGAAATGTAAGGTACTGCACTTAGGACACAAAAATGAAATGCACAGATATATGATGGGGGACATCTGGCTGAATGAAACTACGTGTGAAAGGGATCTAGGAGTCCAAGTAGACCACAAGTTGAACATGAGTCAACAGTGCTATGCGGCAGCTAAAAAGGCCAATGCTATTTTAGGCTGCATCAATAGAAGTATAGTGTCTAGATCAAGGGAAGTAATAGTGCCACTCTATACTGCTTTAGTCAGGCCTCATCTGGAATACTGTGTCCAGTTCTGGGCACCACAATTCAAAAAGGATGTGGAGAAACTGGAGCAGGTCCAAAGGAGGGCAACTAAGATGGTGAAGTGCCTGGAAACCATGCCCTATGAGGAACGACTTAGGGAACTGGGGATGTTTAGCCTGGAGAAGAGAAGGTTAAGAGGTGATATGATAGCCCTGTTCAAATACTTGAAGGGATGTCATATTGAAGAGGGAGCAAGCTTGTTTTCTGCTGCTGTAGAGACTAGAACATGGAACAATGGATATAAATTGCAGGAAAAGAGATTCCACCTCAACATTAGGAGGAACGTCCTGACAGTAAGGGCTGTTCGACAGTGGAACACACTCCCTCGGAGGGTGGTGGAGTCTCCTTCCTTGGGGGTCTTTAAGCAGAGGCTGGATGGCCCATATCTGTCAATGGGGATGCTTTAATTGGGAGTTCCTGCATGGCAGGGGGTTGGACTGGATGGCCCTTGTGGTCTCTTCCAACTCTATGATTCCATGAATCCCTTTGGAACCAATTCCTTCCATTGGAGTTAATGGGAAAAGGAAGTGAAAGAAAGGCCCCTAACACACTACAGAAATAATCCAGTTTGAGACCGCCTTAACTGCCCTGGCTCAGTGCTAGGGAATTTTGGCAAGTGTAGTTTTGTGAGACATTTAGCCTTCTCTGTCAGAGAGCTCTGGTGCCACAATAAACTACAGTTCCTAGGATTCCCTAGTACTGAGCCAGGGCAATTAAAGTGGCCTCAAACTGGATTATTTCTGCAGTGTGTTTTGGACCATAGTCCTTTCACCCTGCCAGTAGAAAGCTGGTGTTCCGATGTGATGGCTTTTCCACCATGGAATTATCTCACCCATCTCCAAATAGGATTGTTGTGTTAACCTTTTAGTCTTTAAAATTACATGAGGCATTGATATTTGTGCTACGAGAAAGCAACCACTATCAGTTAGGCAACATGAACTTTACATAAGACAGCTTCACACAGTTCAGTGTGTGGGCAGGGTGAAATAAACCAAACAATACTGCTGTGTCTTCTTATGTGCTGGATTCATGGGTACCCTGTTCACAACTTTCTCAGAAAATATTTATAACATGGAGTATTTGGATCCACATTGGCTTAAGTTAAGCAATTTTCTAAAATCAAAGCTCACGTGTTCCATCCTGTGGAGCTTTTGCGTATTGTTAACCTTAGTTTGCCATAACGCAGATCAGTTAAGGGTGGGAATTGTGTGGCCTTCCAGATATTGTTGGACTGTAACTCCCATCAGCATAGCCAACAGCAAGGAATGCTAGAAGTTGAAACTCAAGCCACACAATTCCCACTTCTAAGATACATGAAGAAGGAGATGGTGTTGATCCTTCAGCCAGTATCTGAAATAACATGTTAAGTCCTATTGGATTTATTTCCTAACTTATTTCCAAATACCTGCCTTTCAGACTTTAATTACACTAAGGTAATAAGAGCAACTGCAGTTCTCCAGATGTTTGTGAATTGCTACTCCCATTGTATCTCATCTTTGGTTATGCTGCCTAGGACTGATGAGAGTTGTAGTCCAAAAACATCTGGAGGGCCAGAGTTGTCCACACCTGTGCTAAAAGATGTTCTTGCAAGATTTCTCTGTCCCTGGGAAAGCTCACCGTGAAAGGTACAATAAGAAATGTAGGCATGCATACGACAGACTATGCTGGGTTTGTGTTTGCATTAATTCACTACAGCTTTGATGCCAATTTCATTTGCCAGGAAATAAGTTCTTATTAATTCATGGATTATTTATCTTTTGGTTTGGTTTATATCCCATCCTCTCCCCAAAGTGGAACCCAAAGCAGATCAGACTTTTGCAGATCAACTGAAAAATTAGGTGTTAATTTTGTATTCACTGGAATTGGATTTGGTTAACACACGTATGCATAGAGAGAGGTTTTAAAACAGGTGGGAATCATGTAGCCCTGCAGATGGTGTTCATTTTCACCTCCCAGCCTTCCTCACTACTAGCTCTGCTGGTTAGGGCTGCTGGAAGGTGCAGTACAACAACATCTGGAAGGCTACACCATCTCCTGCTTTCCTGTTTTAGAAGATGGGCTGTACCTATATTGAGCAAGAGCTTTCAGTCAAAGATTGTCCCAACCGGAGGTTATGTGCTTGGGCAAAAATCCTAAATACACTTGCTAGCAAACAGAAAAATCACTTCCAAGTACTTTGAAGACTAACATGTTGAAACAGTAATTGCACAGACACACTGGATGATCCTAACAATTTGTTCTGTCCTTAAATGTAGTTCAGCTAAAAATAGTTTTCTTTTAAAATTCAGTGATGAGAAAGGAAAGCATCAAGTTCAGACTGACTTTACCCCCATTAGAAGCCAGAAATGTAAGAGCCTGAACGATTGTGGGGCACTGGATGGTGCTGCAGCAAGGTAAATGAGAACGAAAAGTGAATCATTAGCTGTTCTAGTTATAATGACCTAATAGCAATAACATTAGACTATACCCTTATAGACACGCAAACAAATCTGACAGCATTTAAAATTATAACTGTGTATTTCAGGTATACAGGTTTCAAATGTCTCCCAAAGAGCACAATTTGCAGTGCAACCACTCAAATTTAATTCCTATGTATTTTGATATGGCTTTGGGTGCTTCTGCATTGTAATGTGGAATCATCATGCTTTTTAAATAAGGCAGCCATATAGAACTTTTTTAAAGCCTCTGTTAAGAGTTCCAGTGGAGGGTTTTACAATCCTAAATTGGCATGTGAAGGGATGAATAGAAGCAAGGCAGCATGCAGAAAAGCTAGATTTTTCAAACTGCAGCCACAGCCTCCTTCCCTAGTTCTGCCTTCTCCCCTCCCTCCTGGCATTAAGCTTTTAAAGGCTTCTATTTTCACCAAAAGAGGCTTTTAAAAAGCCTGGCTGCTACCCTGGAGGTCAAGGCTGAAAAGGGAGGTCTTGGAGGCTGCTTCCAGTTCTGATATATTGTTCCATTGTTTTAAACACAGCTATTGAGTCCTTTAGTTTGTCCATTAAAACTTCAATCAGATATTTAAAGCTGGATCTTGAGACTTCAGCTTCAAACTACTTTCATACTAAAGGTTGATTGTTATTACTAAGATGAGCTTGTAGTTTGTCCCTCCCCTTAAAGTGCAGAATGAGGCTGATGAAGGATTGTCAGTGTTTCAGATTGGTCATTGTAGCTGTGCTTTTAAGAGCAGTTTGCTGTTCTGGCATTTGCAGGCAATAATATCTATTTGCTATGCTTTGAAAAGCTTCCCCTGGATGGGTAAATCTGGAATTGAAAGGAGCTACCCACTGCAGGAATCAGCTGCTGAAATTTTTGACAGCTTAAATATAAACATTATTGCCTTACAATGTTTGCACACAAAGCTGCTGTCTAAAGATAAAGATGTGACAAAAGCTTGTTGCTGTTCTTTAAACATATGGGATTTTGGGTTTTCTTGATGCTTGGCTGAGTTATTTTTGAGCTCTGGAATTTGGCACCTGCTGGTGAGGTGTGAGAATTTGTAGATATTTCATTTGCAAAAGAAGCAATGGGGTGGGCACATTAGTGAGAAATTTGATGTTCAAAACTTTTTTCTTTTCTTTTCTTCTTTCTTTCTTTCTTTTTTGACTTAGGTAATAAAAGTAACAGTGCTTCAGCCATTCATGGGAGTTTCAGTTAGGGCAAGTTGAATTACTCCACTGAGCTGCAGGAGGGGGGGGAGGGGGGGGGAATTCAAAACAAACAAACAGCCAGCTTCATTTATATACTGTGTCATACCGCCTGAGCAGTGTCTAAGCGGTTTACAACTGTAAACTACTTGCCTCCAACAATCTGGGTACTCATTTTAGCGACCTCGGAAGGATGCAAGCCTGAGTCGAGCTTGAGCCCTTTTGCTGGTCTTGAACTCGCCACCTTATGGTTTTGAGTGAGTGGCTGCAGTACAGGCATTTAACCACTGCGCCACCAGGGCCCAATTCAATTTTAAAGATAAACACAAGCTGTCTTTCCTTGCTGTACACTGTGTAAAGGAAAGGCAGTGAGTGTTATGGCACTCTCCAGTCACCATAGAAGATCCATTATAGCTACAGATCATAAAACTATACGTATGCATGTGTGTTTCATGTGCACTTGACATTGTACATAAGCATACTCAGCTACAGTAGGATCACCTTGATATTCCCCACTTTAATTGTGTTAGTCCTAGTCGAAATAATTTGAATTGCTCCACTAATCTGCAGGGGGGGGGGGGGTAATTCCATTGTAAAGATAAACACAGGACATCGTTCCTGGTTAGACACTGCAAACAGAGTTTTATGGTTCATACTGCTAACCGCAAGAAGAGTTAGGAAAGAAAAGCCAGCTGAGTATTTCATAGCCCTCATTCATCAGGAATTTGTCAGGAATGTTTTGCTTCTCTGTGAGGGGTGACCAAGTTGAAATATCTTGGTCTCTGCAGAGGAACAAGAATAATAATAAAATTTCCCATCCCACTTCAGGGATGGGAGGAATAAAGAGAGAGATTTATACCACTAGTTAAAGTTACTACTTCATTACAATTCTGCCTTACCTGCCACTTGGTTATAGCAAGCTATATAACATTTCTGGGGAAATGTCTTCATGTGTACTTGGATATATTTCAGCATCTTGTGTTGTAAATGCCAGTGAGAAACCTGAAATTGCCTAACGTGAATTCACAAGCTTTATCAGACACCAGTAGTAAAGAAAACTATCTTCATAACAATTATGGGATTTATGGGATGAAAATAAACATTTGATCCAGTGGTTGTCATCAATACCTGGGTGAGTAGTCTTTTTTGTATTACTGGATGAGATCTTGAAGAGTACTGCTAAGAAGTTTTAAGACTGTAGACTGAAGTCATACAGTTTAATAAATTTTTGCATAAAAGGGAAAAAAATATGGATGAAGGACATTGTAATGTGGAATTATCAAGTAAAGCTCTAGAACTGGAATACTGATGGTTTTTGGAAATACTTTATACCATATGTACTCAACTAAAAATTGACCTCACGTATAAGACGAGGTCAGATTTTGGGGGCAAAATGATGGATTTTGCCATGGCCTGTGGATAGGTTGAGGGTAAAACTTGAAAACTTCTTCAGTGTGTGTATGCATGCGTATGGCAAGAGAGATTCTCATTGACGCTTTTTGCTTCATTGTTTCAGTTTTCATTTCAGCCACATGCGCAGGTGCGAGATGGACTCTTAAACAAACAGCAATATCCATCAGTCAGCCAGGACTCGTTCTGCTTGGCTTCAGAGAGAAATAAACTCTTCTCTGCACCGCATGGGGAAATCTGAAAGAGCTGCTATCACATTTCCATAATGACCTTTAAATAAGTCGACCTGGGATTTTGGGGTCAATTTTTGGTTACACATTTTTAGACTTATAGACGAGTATATACGGTAAGTAAAAAATGATTAAAAGAGTGCGGCTGGTTTGTTTTGAAGAAATGGAATTGTTTGGCTGAAAGAGGCTCCTCAGTGAAAACTGTCTGAGTAAACATGACAGCTTAATCACCAGGCTATGTCAATGCTACATTGTGGAGAGAAAAGTTAAGTCTTCACATCCCAAAATCTGGTTTAAATCAAGAAGAACAAAGATGCAACTCTGGGAAGAGGATCCCAATTCAGAAATGTGGCAAGAGATTCACCAGTAACTTAAACTGATGACCAGCAACTTTAAAAATTATACAATGTGATTTAGGCTGAAATGTGGACTGAAGGAGGAGACTGATGATGGGGAAATGCAATTTTCAGAGGAGAAAATGGATGTAGGAGGAGCCCAGGAATGAAAGAGCAATGGGGAGTCTCAGAGGTTTGTGGTCAGAGGGAGGGTTTTTTGAAGACCCAGAGGTGATCTTGAAGGATAATGTGGATGACATGTGAAACAATGAAGATAGGAGGAGCAGCAAGGATTGTGAAGAGGATGATCAGATTAAGAATCAGATTATCTTTCCCTCAGTAGAGAGGAATGATCAGATTAAGAATGTTTTCTTTGGAGACATATTTTCCCTCAGGTCCTGTCTAACCAGATGAAATGTTCCCACTCTGTTCAACTAAGAGATTTGGTAAAATGCTAAGGGTAAAATTCAAGTAGAGTAGAAAGAAATAAAGCTGGCTTTTTTGATTTAAGATGTTAATATGTTTCTCGTAATATGATGTTGTTTTAAGATTTCAATAAGGGTTTCATTATTTGTGGTTAATGTAAAGGAATAGGTCATAAAACAAAGTCTGCTGGTTTAAGTAGTTATTTACAAAGGTCACCAAGATTGATCTATATGAGTTTTGAGGGTTTAAATTCCTAGAAGGGATAAGAATCTGAGCAGGGATGTACAAAAAAGCAAGTAAGGAAACCTATAGAAAATAACAATTTTAAAGGAGGTGAGATTTGAATTAAAAATAAAGGAATGAATCTAATTTCCCTTTTCTTTTTCTTTGGGATTGGTTGGGGGATAGAGCTGATCTAGTTGAGAGTCAGACTAATAGCAGTAGATAACAAAGCTTATTATTACTTGGTAATACAATGGGCCCTTGGTATCCACTGGGGTTTGGTGTCAAGACCCCCTGTGGATAATAATATCCGTGGATACTCAAACAAAGTGGCGAAGTAAAATGATGTCCCTTATATAAAATGGTAAAATCAAGATTTGCTTTTTGGAATGTATTTTTTAAAAAAGGCATGGATGGTGGAGTGCATGGATAACGAAGGCAGACTGTAAATATATATAAATATCTGCTTAACTTTCTGCTAGGGATTGTATCTTTGTGTGTAAAAATTTAATTTTTATAGATTAATATTTGTAGTATATAAAATGGAGGTTGATGGGGACTTTTTGATATGAGAGTGGTTTTGATGTAGGTTATAGCTTAATGCAGTTTTTACAAACATTGCAGGTTTGGGGGGGCATATTATTCTTGCAGTGTGATTTTTCCCATTTCTGTTGTTTTCAGGTACAGCAATTTCACTTTTTACAGAAGTTGATCCTGTCCAAAACGTATACACGGTAATACAACCATGTTTAAAACAAGGGAGTAGAAGTAGCTCTGCAGTTATTTCAGCAACACAAGCCAGTTCTTAAGATGTTAGCTCCTTTTTCCATGATCCACAATTTAAGATTCAGTTATATCCACCTTTTTACAGTCTCCCAGAGGGGGCATATTTCCCTTTTCAAGCACAGGTTTTACATGCAAAAGTTCTCAAAATGAATTATTGTGCTGAGCTGATATAGCTGGAAATCACAGAGTGACAATATCAGTTATATCAGTTGGCATAGACCAGGGATGGGAATGCATGCCCTTCTCCTCCCCCATATATTGCTGAACTACAGCTCCCATCATGGTTCACCATTAGCTTTGCTGGCTAGAACTAATGGGATTGAAAGTACAGTTTTTTGAGGTCACATGTCCCCCATCCCAAATTTGCCAGATTAAGTCACGCCCCTGGTGTACAAAATATTGAGCTTGAAAACCCAATGGTTTGATTTGACAATAGTAAGCAGCATTCTTTCTTGTTGTTTTTTTTAAAAAGCTTTTGAAAATCGTTGCCATGACATTCCAGAATTATTAGCGATTCTAATTATACCATAGTTATATGTTTTTAAAAAATATTTGGCTCACTTTGAATTCTGTATAAACCTCAGACCATATGCAACCAGTACTAGTTACAAAAAGAATACCAGTGATTTCCTAAGCATGAGAAATTGCCCATAAAACACCATCCTAGTTATCATGGATGTTGAGGCAGAGGACTGCTTAGGAAAAGGAGCTGTCACATTATCTTGATTGTAAAGTACTGAGCCTGCCTCTGGACTTAAATGAACTTCAAAATGCAGTTTCCACATTAAAAAAAAGAGATACTCTACAGAAAAACAAACAAACAACCAAGTTGATTAATAAACATGCCATAAAAAACAGACAGGTAGTCAGCCTCCTTCAGTCTCATTAAGTTTGGAGGCCACAAGGAAGAGACATAATTAGATTAGGCTGACCTTCGGGCTGTGGAGCAAAACTCAAATCATAATCTTTCTGTGAAAATCATTATAGGGAATGGCAAGCAAATGAAGTCAGGTTAATTAGCAGAACCTAAGATGATGCCAGACTTTATTGCTACTTGGTGCACATCTGCATCCACACACATGCACGTCCACTTACTTTCAAACCAAACAAAAGAGGCACAGAGTCGTGGGAGACAGTTGCTTGTTCTCAATTTTTAGGAGACATTCTAACTCCTTTAATGTTGAAAACATAGGAAGACTGAGCCAATATTGGCACTTATAGAGTGTAGCAATCCTACCGTACTTTTGCCCCTCTGTTCACTACTACCACTTCTACTGATTCTTGTAACATGCCATATATGTACAGAAGAGACCTGCGGCCAGAAATAGATGGTGGGAGGACCTGAGGACACATGGGGCTGGGGTGATATATAGCTGCCTTGAGTCTCTGTTTTGGGGAATAGGTGGGGAATAAATAACTATAATAACAACTGTGATTCCAGTGGTCAGAGATCCTCTGGGAACAATACTAAATGGACTGATCAAACATCTGAATGAAATCATCACAGATAGACTCACCACAGTGCAATTGCAAGAGGTGCTGCTACTTGGAACATGGTGCATTATCAAAGGATATCTCACTGATTCCTAGATTCTTAGAATCTGAATCCAAAACTTTAGTCAGTAGTACCTGGCACTATGCGGGAAGCTGAGTTAATAACAAAAACAACGACGATAGCAGTAGCAGACTAGAGTAAGTACAACCTCTGCATCAATAACCTAACACATTATTCACATTATTTATACGACTGCAGAAGAAATCTGTAAAAGAAGTAAAGAAGGAATAGCCATGCAAAGTCTAGATTTTAAGAGCTGTCACTTTGGAAACCTCACTTGTTTTTTAAGATGAAAACTGAAAACTCAGGAAAGGGGACTGAGATATCTCTGAGGGAATAAACCTAGTTGATTATAGATTGGGTGGGAGGACTAGAGGTTATGGGGTCTCTGTTACATGAAATAAGGGATCTTCCTTCATGGTAAGCCATGCTTTATGTTAGGTATGACTGATGCTACTGTTATTATTTGTCCCACAGATGACCAATTAAGCTGCAGTTTGTTTTCCCCATTTCTGATCTGTTGGTCTCCTTCCCTCTTTGTCAGTTGTTGTTTCAAGGTGGGCTGCTGGTGAAACAAGCCAGAGGAATGTGACAGTCCCTGGACTGATCTAGCAAGAAACCATGGTTTAAACCAGTTAGAATTTGTAAATGAAAAACAAACCATGGTTTCTTCTTGTGGTTTGTGACTGTCTAACAAACCATGATTTGTTTAAGGAAACGCAGTGGCAAAAATAAACAGAATTGTTGGGACATTTTTGTTCTTCTGTCTAAAATTTATAGCGTGCTGCAAAATGGCTACTTTGGAGGTTTTAAGCTGCAATGGAATGCAAGGAACTCAAATGCACTATCCAGGCATGAGCATGAAGGTCAACTGCACCATGTTCCGCATGTATTGTTGTTGTTTATATTCAACCTTTTCCCCAATAGTGAGACTCAAGAAAGCTTACAGATTATTAAAATCTATAGCAAATGTGAGACTCATAGGCAGCAATCTTGCGATCACTCAATTGAGTTTTACATTTCTTTTTTTTTTTTTTTATTCCTCCTAAAAAGAGCTTGAAATGGACAACAGTACTGGCATTGTGAGGGTGAATGACACCAGATTATTAGCATAACTATTATTTTACTGCCTCTGTAGTGTATTTGTTTGAGTGCTGATCTAGGACTAGGGTTCAAATCCCTGCTTTGAACCAGGGAGCCCTGGTGCCACAGTGGTTAAATGTCGGTACCACAGCCACAAGATTGTGAGTTTGATCCCAGGGCTCCAAAGTTGACTCAGCCTTCCACCCTTTTGTAGGTCAGTAAAATGAATATCCAGCTTGTTGGGGGCAATTGGCTTACACATTATAAACCATAGAGAGTGCTGAGTTCACTAATAAGCAGCAGGGATGTATAAATGCTACTGCTATTGCTATGCTTGGCCATGAAAACCCATTGGCTGACCTTGGGCAAATCACATTCCCTCAGCTTCAGAGAAAGGCAATGGCAACCTCCTTCTGAACAAATTTTGCCAAGAAAACCTAATGATAACATCCTTAGGATTCTCATAAGTTGGAAATGATGTGAAGCCACCCACACCACTACCACAACTAAGGACTCCAAAATATAGGTAGATAATGACTGGACCTTGCTTGTCTGTTACAATACACACAAATAGGCCACTGTGGCCACAGCCAATCTTACCACTAGGCAATTGCTTCATGTTGCAGATGTGGGGTAGGGTGATGACAGCCTCCTAGCTGTTCCTCCCAAATTTCCCAAGTGTCCTACTGTGAAAAATGACAGAGATGGTTAAGCCACACTATCTGTCCTGGCCTTGTTAAACTAGACTTTTGCCTCATGCCTGGAAAAGGCCTTATCCCACTACCACTGCTCAAGTAACATCCAACTGGTGGTACAGCCAACATGTTTACAAAAAATAGGGAGAGGATCCTATTGTTTCCTTAGCCTCAGGCTGCAAAATCCTTGGGTTGGCCCCATCTGGAGCTCTACTAGAATGTTGAGCCATGCTGAACTGACAAGACGTGTGACTCCTCTTCTGTGCTATATTAAACTTATCTCAAAGCTGGTGTTACAACTGTGGGTTAATAAAGTCTTCAGCCACTTCCACAGACTATGGAGTCTGGCTAATTAATTTAATCATCCCCTTTAACAAGAGAACATTTTATTTGCCTGACCTCTCTGAATATCAGGATTACCAGATTGCACAGAGGAATTGGAGGGCACTGCAAAAATTGAATTCATGAATACTGGTGAAGCCGATCAGCTGGGGACTTTCCACATTCATGAGCATTAGAAGCTCAGTGCCCTGGGGATCACAAGAGACCAGGCAGCATCTTCACCAGATTGTGCAATGTGGATACTTCCTTAGGGATGGGGAATAAATATGCATTCGCGTTTTGTTATTTATTAAGCAGCTTGTGAATCAAGTGACCTAATTAACACCAATATAAATATATACACACATTTTCAGTAATCAAGGCTGCTTCAGATCCAGCTTGAAATATGATGTTTGGTTTTGGTCAATCTTTACATCAACACTATACCATAAGAATTCTATCCTGGTTTATACTCACTAATTGGGGTGAGTTTGTTCCTACGTTCCCTTGCCCTTCTCAAAGATGTGCTAGTCTGGTGATACTAGAGCAGCATAGACGTACCATTGTAGTAGCAGAAGGTGATTTCTAGCAAACTTCAAAGCAACATGAAATTAACACTGCAGTGGAAAACTGAGCACAGTGGAGGAGAACTGAAGACTTTAGTTGCTGTTCTGGCCAGAGGATTCTGGAGTTTGAAGTTCTGCTTTGGTTAGGCCTCACCTAAAATACTGTGTCGAGTTCTGAGCACCTTAATTCAAAAAGGATGGAGTGTTTCCAGGGATGAGTGACCAAAATGGTGAAGGGCCTGTAAACCATGCCTTATGAGAAGAAACTTAGGGAGCTGGGTATGTTTAGCCTGGAGAAGAAAAGGTTACACGAAGGTGATATGATAGCCCTGTCTAACTATAAGAACGTTTGTCATACTGAAGATGGAGTAAGCTTTTCTTCTTTATCTCCAGATTCAAACTACAGCAAAAGAGATTCCACGTCATCATTAGAAAGAACTTCCTGACAGTAAGAGCTGTTCAACAGTGGAACACATTCCCTTGGAGTGTGGTGGTGTCTCCTCCTTTGGAGGTTTTTAAACAGAGTCTGTCTGTTTGCAGTGCTTTGATTGTGTCTTCCTGTATGGCCAGGGGGTTGGGCTGGATGGCCTTTGAGGTCTCTTCCAACTCTATGGTGGAACTTTTCTAAGCTCTGTGCTCACTTTGGGGTAGTTCCCATCTCCGTAATAGTTTTAATCTATGGTGGCTCATGACGCCCAAATCAATGGAGTGGCGAATCTTGTTCAGGCTTTAGAAGAACCATTACTGGACTCCATCATGGGTAGGGTTTAACATGTTGGAGGATTCCTATGAAGTTCAGATTAAAAACCAGAACAGATTAATTGCTCTGCTGATTTGGGAGCCGTCAGCCTCCATGACAACCCCTCCCTCTATGACAACACCATCTGGCCTAGGAGGGAGTGAAAGGACAGGCCAAGCAACACCATCAGGTCTGGCCTCAGAGCCCTCCCTCCATGACAACCTCATCTGGCCTAGGAGGGAGTGGAAGGGCAGGTCAAACTCCATTGGGCCTGTCCTAGATTAAGAAGCAGAGCCCTCCCTCCATGCTATCTGCCTTTGTCCAGGCCTTAGAGGCAGAGAAGAACCACTGGACCTCATCCCTTTTCCCACAACCATTCCCTTCTCCTTTTGTGTCATGTCTTTTTAGATTGTAAGCCTGAGGGCAGGGAACTGTCTAATTAAATAGAATAATTGTTAGCCGCTCTGATAGCCTTTAGAACTGAAGGGTGGGGTATAAATAAATAAATATTATTATTACCAGCCAGCACTGAATGTAATGCCATGCCTATAAAAGATGTATAAGAAGTTAAGACATTCTTACTGAAGGTAAAGGACAGGAATGGAACTAAATCAAGATCTAGTCATAGGATGGCACTAAGAGTACATCAGACCCAAGAAGAGAACACACTTCCCACATATATCAAGACACATGGCCTGGGATCATAACATTACATCGTCACATCTGAAGAATTAAGCACACCTAAATGGGAGCATGGGGATGGGGAGCTTTATGCAAATAAATATATCAAAGGTGAGGAGTATTTGACTTTCTATTTTGCTGCTGTTCCTTGCAGACAAGGATTACCTAGCAAAACATTTTGAATTGTGCCCAATATGCAAAGTTTACATTCCTTTAAAAATACAGTGGGCCCTTGCTATCCGCTCTGGTTTGGTTCCAGGATGCCCCCTAGATACCAAAATCTGTGGATGCTCAAGTCCAAAAAATACAAATATACAATGGCACAGTAAAATCGTATTCCCTATGTAAAATGGCAAAATCAAGCTTTGCTTTGGGGAATTTATGTGTTTTTTTAATATTAAAGCTGTGGGGGGTTAAATCCATGGATAAAGAGCCCATGTATATGGAGGGCCAACTGTGGATGTATATTTTGCCATAAAAGCAGATGTATATTTTGCCATAAAAGACAAATTGGCCTTGATTCACATGTGCATTATTTCAGTTCCAATCTTATCCACACCTATCTGGGAAAAAGTCCAAATATGCTCAATAGTTCTTATGTCTGAGTACTATACTGTAAGTACCAGGGTCTGACAGGAATCCAAAATAGAAAATTGCTGAGGATGACTCTTTAAGAGCCTGTGAATATTAACACGGTTGTCCGGAAAGCAGCAGCCATAGGGGATAACACATTAACACTGTGCAAATACAGTCTTTGGCTGCTGTCTGTGTTTACAATATGTTCCATTTTTTTAAAAAACTCTGCTGTACTACCAAGAACTGCCACAGGCAGTTTGGAGTTAGACTAGGTTTCTTTCTTGTTGTATGTATCCTGAGTTTAGTTCCAAATTCTTATTACTTTGGTAAATGAGTCATCAGACTCACATTTGCCAGATACCAGAGATAAACAAGATCAATAAGTGGAGATGATCGATAAGTGGATGGTTAACTTTTCCTGTGCCCACCAGTAACCCTTGCAAATTTTTCACACACACATACACACACACACACACACACAGAGCCAGTTCCCCATTGCCATGTTTGCATCCAGACTTTGAACCTAGCTAGGGCAAACTGAATTAAAATGACTTTGGGAGTGTTTTCAGGAGACAATTGGCAGATGACAGGTGAAGCACTTGATTCATCAGTCAAAATCCAACTTTTAGAATGGGGTCTTAGACTATGAATGTACAAGAATATGAATATACATATTCTGACATCTTGAGCCTATTAATCCTTTCCTGCCATTACCATCCCATTGCATTATCCATGCTAATGAAAAAAAAATGCAAGCAAATTCTAGTGAAGCACAATTCCCATATCTCCTGGTGCTACTAGCAACATAGAAGAAATTCTGGCAACTACATTGGTCAGATGCCTTGTGAAATGGGACCAGAATAATATAATGGGCCCTTGGTGTCCCATGAGGTTTGATTCCAAGACCACCACCCCATGTATACCAAAATCCATGGATGCTCAAATTCCATTAAAGACAATGGCATAATAAAATAGTGTCCCTTATATAAAATGGCAAAATCAAGATCTGCTTCTTAGAATTTATATTTTTGGAAAAGATTTTCAAGCTGTGGGTGCTTGAATCCATGGATAAAAAGCCTAGGGCAGTAGTTCTCAGCCTTGGATCCCTAGATGTTATTTTAATTCAACTCACAGAAACCCCAGCTATCTTGACTAATCATAAGGAATTCTGAGGGATTGAAAGATTGAGAACTATTGCCCTAGGATATAACAGAAGCTCTGTCATATGAACACTCTTGCTATTGCAGGGAAAGATTTGGGTGAGTGTGAGGCTTAGAACAAAAGGTATAATATGGAGAGAGATATAAAATTATTCAATTTCTTTGTATAATAAATTCATATGAAATGAGCACTTTTTAAACCTGGCAAACCCTTGCCTATTATGGTAACAGGAATGCTAAAGCAGAAGCAGGTAAATGAGGAATGAATAATAGGACCAAGCAAGGTAAATGCTCTGACAATTTGGGAATTATATGGCATAAATTATTACCCTAGTAGTAACATAGCACAGTGGTTTGAGTGTTGGATTGTGACTGGAGACCAGGGTCCGCATCCCTACTTGGCCATGGAAACCCGTTGGGTGTTCTTGGGCATGTCACACTCTCTCAGCCTTGGATGGCAATGGCAAACCCTTTCTGAAGAAATTTGCCAAGAAAGCCTCATGATAGGTTCACTTTAGAGGAACCATAAGCCAGAAATGACTCGAAGGCACACATCAACAAGAACTACCCTTTCACTGCAAAGAACTACTTTTGCCTTTAAAATTATAATTTATTACTAAGGCCAGAATGTAGGGAAAGCTTGTCAATGTCATTAGCTACACACCATTAAATGACTGACGACATGATCATTTGGCCTTTGTCCAGAAAGTGTGCTGCCTTCCCCCTCCTCCACAGCAAGAGAACCAGTGAAGCATGTTTGTGGCAGAGGTGCACGCCTGCTTCCAGAGGTGGAACAAATCCAATATTTGTTGATATAGGCAGGTTGTCATGCCCTAGATCAATATAGCAGACTGGATCTTATGAAAGCTGAATCGAGGTCAGAAGGGAAAGAGAAATGTTGTTAAAATAATGCTACGATTTTGCTCTGTAGTATTATGATAGAAGTGGCTTGAGCTAGACCTTCTTTGAGTAGTGATTAACATGGCTTAACCTGTCCCC
This sequence comes from Urosaurus nigricauda, assembly GCA_034509955.1. Lineage (NCBI taxonomy): Eukaryota > Metazoa > Chordata > Lepidosauria > Squamata > Phrynosomatidae > Urosaurus > Urosaurus nigricauda. The sequence goes on along the minus strand of JAOEGL010000001.1, from coordinate 347,415,270 downwards.
ACATTTGGCTAAAAGTGACTTCTTATCAAATGTCCACCCTGGATGTTTTATACTGCAAATAACTTTAGACAGCATGGCCAGCAGTGAGGGATGCTGAGTAGTGCACTCCAAATACAGTACTGAGAGTACCATGGAGGAGAAGAGTGTGGTATTTGATGTGTATATAGAATCATAGAGTTAGAAGAGACCACAATGTTGAGGTGGAATCTCTTTTCCTGTAGTTTTTCCTGTTCTCTGGAGCTGCAGAAAACAAACTTGCTTCATCCTCAATATGACACCGCTTCAAATACTTAAACAGGGTTATCATTTAACTTTCTCTTCTCTAGGCTAAAGATATCCAGCTCCCTAAGTCTCTCCTCATAGGGCATGGTTTCCAGATCCTTCACCATTTTGGTCATCCTCCTCTGGACATGCTCCAGGATGTCAACATCTTTTTTGAACTGTGGTGCCCAGAAGTGGACACAGTATTTCAGGTGAGGCCTGACCAAAGCTGAATAGAGTGACACTATTACTTCCCACTATATTTCTATTGATGCATCCTAGAATCACATTGGCTTTTTAAGCTGCCACATCACACTATTGACTCATGTTCAACTTGTGGTCTATTAGGATTCCTAGATCCCTTTCACATGGAGTGTTTTCAAGCCAGGTGTCCCCATCATATACCTATGCATTTCATTTTTTTCTGCCTAAGTGCAGTACCTTACATTTTTCCGTGTTCAAATTCATTTTGTTACTTTTGGCCCAGCTTTCTAATCTATTCAGGTCATGTTGAATTTTGATCCTCTCCTCGGGGGTAATCCTCTCCTCGGGGGTATTAGCTACTCCCCCTAATTTGGTGTCATTTGCAAACTTCATAAGCATGCCCTCTGTTCCTTCATCCAAGTCATTGATAAAGATGTTGAATAGCACAAGTCTAATCCTTCACCAACATAGGAATCCACCCCTAAAGAAACCTGGACAAATGGCCATCTGACCTGTTTAAAAACCTCCAGGGAATGTCCACTTAAATGTCTTACTGCACATTAGCAGAACATCTGTCTGTTCTCCCTCACTGAATAGATACCTAGAATCCACTCACAGAATTGCTAATGTGTTGCCCTTCTTCTCTTCAGTTTCTTCCTTAAATTATCTCCCTAATTTGTTGACTTAACCATTAGCCTTTCAGACAGAAACAGTACACACAAAGAAACAGCTGCATTTGCTGAGATTAATTTTTTACTGATTTTTGACAAACATACTCTTCTCCTGTTAGGCGAGATAAGGGTATGACGTGTTGTTAAAATAAAATAACATAAAACCTTGTAATAAATGGTACTGGATGTACAGCTACTGCTTTTTTTTATCCCCCCCCCTTGCTTTATTTCCTCTGCAAGTAACACTTCTGGGAAAAACATGTTAACATTTTAATCTGTAGAACATAAAAGGTCAGCGTTTCAATATCCTGAAACCATCTGGAATCCATGTTTTTAAGATCCAACTGTTCTTGCACAAGTACAAGGAGGGCTTATTAGTTTCTGATATTAGCTACCCTGATATGATGGTTCTGGGTGGGGGCAAGGGCTGTAGCAATGGAAGGGAGGCAAAATGAGGGCATTGCCCACAAATGAAATTTCCCTTTAGTCCTTGAATTGATAGCATTGCAGAGAGTGAGGCACTGAGCATCATTCACACCTAGAACTCTTCTATTTACTATCTTCACATATTCCCTTGGTCATTTTGCATGGCCCATTTCTTTGGATGTCTTTTTGTGGTTATTGAGTGCCTTGAAGTCATTTCCAACATATGGCGATCCAAAGGGGTTTTCTTGGCAAGATTTGCTCAGAGGAGATTTACCATTGCCTTCCCCCAATGCATTTATTATTTGTTAATTAAAATATTTCTAACTGACTGTGTCTCAAAAGATCTGAGCAGCATACATGTAAAAGTATTATTATTAGTAGTAGTAATAGTAGTAGTAGGAGTAGTAATATATTTACTGTATTTGTACCCTGCTCTTTTCCCAGAACTGGGACCCAGAGTGTCTCACAATATTAAAATGACAGTACAATTAAAAACATAGAAAAGTGATACATTAAAACAGAATTAGTAGTAATAGTAGTAACCATTTAGAACATTTTAAAATCACAAAACAGAATAGGAATAAGTTAAGCGTATTAAGCATATTCACAAGGTAAAACAGGTTCTTCTTTATGGTCTCTGTGACTCATACAAATAGATTAAAACAATTTAAAAATCCCTGCACATCAGCACTTGGAGATAAATCAGTGAGATTCAAAGGATTTAATAAACAGCAATGTTTTTACTTGGCACCTATCTGAAACCAGTGTTGATGCCAACCAGGTTTCCAAGGGGAGGGCACGGATGAAAAGTCCCTCTCCCATATTTTCTTACAGTATATTGAGCTCACTTATGTGACAAAGGGACACAGCGGACCTCAATATTTGGACAGATGTATATAGGGAGAGATGCTTCCTCGAGTATCAAGATACCAAGCCATTTGGGGCTTCAAATGTCATCACAAGTACCTTGAAGTCAGACCAGAAGAAGGTGAACAAACTCCTTTTCCAGGACATGTTCTACATTCCAACCTTCTGTTCAGGTGGAACTCCTGAATGTCCTCCATTTTGAGCAGGACTCTTAAGAATCATGAATTTACTGTATATTAGTATCTTCAGCTTTTATTCTGTAATGATCTCCATTTTTCTTCAATCTCCTACATTCTGCGGTGCCTTTGTCCTCCTTTGTGTTTGGGACATCTGGTCACCCTGGACCAGATGAACATTGACAGTCCTATGTACGTGTTTTTGGCAGCATGTTGGATGCCTACACTATATTTCTACATGCTCAACAGAAATGTTAAGTTGCTGCAATGCTAGAAATATGAGGATTGAAGGAAAAATGCATGGGGGGGGGGAGTAGAATCCTTATTTGGGAGGGACAATGTCCTCATCCGACCCACCCCAGCACACCCCTTTTGGTGTCTAGCTGCTCAGGATAAAAACAGATCAGACTGTTCATCCCCAAATTAGGAAGGTGGTGTGTAGCACCAGGATGATCCCATTAATAAGGAACCCAGGCTGGAATATGGTGATAGGTGTTAATAGAATCTAGACATTCTGAACTGATTTCTGCTTGCACTCAATGCAGCAGAAATTTTGGCTGAGTAATCTCCACTGGAACAAATGGAAAAATTGCTGCGGTCACAGGCAGCAGAAGTAGCACATCCCTCAGGCCCAGATGTATTTCCAGCTGAGGGCTTCCCTTCCTCCTTCTACCATCTAACATCAATAGAGCTCTACCAGGAAAGAGAAAATACACCAACAAAAACAGAGGTCAAGGGGGCACGTATAAGTATAAAAAGTGCAAATGTTGATTTGTTTGTACAAATGCAAATTTAAAAACAAGGACTTTTCATCAGAACTGGATTTCCTTCTGCTGTTTCATGGAATATCTTGTCTCACAAACACTCCCTTTCATGAGTTTCAGTGTCAGTCTAGATGGCAGGTGGCTAAACACTGGAAGAATGCAGTCGGTTTTCAGCAGTGAATAGAAAAATAAATAAATAAAGTAGTATTAATGGAAAAAACAAACAAAAAAGTGTTTGGTTTGGTGAAGACCACAAAACATCTTTTAATAATATGACTTCCCTTTATTTTTTTATGTCAATGTAAACAGAAAAAGATTTGTTTCTCCAACTACTCATGTAGGATTATGGAATTATGTAGTCATATGGTACACGATCTTTTTTAAACAGAGATTTGTTTAATTAACTGTGTGTTTGGTTTAGATCTTCAGATGATTCTGATTATTCTTTTCCTGGTTCTCCACTCCATTTCCTCTTAATGTCAAAACCAATAAAAATGATCAGGGGTGAGGGACGCCCTTGGAGCAATTTTTACAATGTCACAATCTTTATAAATTCGTGTTTTTCTATATACAAATTGTGAAAATGTAGAAGAGAATAGCTGTACCGACCAAAGACTTTCATTGGAAATGAACTGTTGGGAGCTTGGCTGCCCTTTATCCACTTACAAAAAGGAGAGAAGCACCACATTACCTGCACAACTGGGCAATATTCAAGTATTGTATTAATGCCTAAAGTTAATGAGATATAGAGAAATCCTTCGAGAATGAGAAAACAAAATTTCTAACATAGGCTTTCATGGACTCCAGTCTACTTCATGAGATAGATGAATCTGATGAATCAGATGGATGCATTTAATGAAATGGAATGGAGGTGTTACCCAAAAAGGTTGGGGACCTGGTTCCCCACCAAGAGGAATAGCATATTTAGGGGAATTTTATTAGCACAGCAGGAGGCCTGTGAGAGACAGGGTAACCTTGAGGATCGTTTCACCTGTATATACCAATACTAACTGTGGAAGGACTTCAAGTTTAGTGAATAAAGATTTTATTTACAAATCAGCAAGAGAACACACAAACCCACAGTAACAACCCAGTCTGAGATGCTATGCAAGGCAAACTGAAATAGAGGTATGGAAGCAGGATAATAGAGGCGTAGTGTGTTAGAGTGGGGATATTTACCTGTCCTATTGTGGAATCCATGGAAAGTGGGGTGTGGCTCAGACAGCATCTGAGGGGGATATCGGAAATGGAGGCTCTGGATGGACAGAGCTTAGATGCTTGCTCATCACAATCGCAAATTGGACATGTGCGTGGTTGATATTTATATCCTATTTGGTGCCCTCAAGGGGTACTTAACATTCGCACATGAATACAAAGTGTGAGTGCTTTGCCAAGGAACTGACAAAAAAGGGCATTTTGGTAGTTGGCCTTAATTCTTGATTAACAAAACAGTGATTGGATGTAGGACAAACCCAAGATAAATGGATAGGAAAGTTGGTTGGGAAAACAGCAGGGGGTAGGTAGGAGATATGATCTTAGGAGCAGTGCACATCAGCATCTTTGGCTGGGTTGGGGGCAGAGTTGGGGCATAGTGTCTACATGACACATGCCCCGGCTCCATCCCCAGGCCGGGGTGATGCCACACGCCGCAACACACAGCACATGGCATCATGGTGCTTCTCTGGCACTGTGTCCGCACGATGCAGTACTGAAGGAGTGCCATAAAGCTGCAGCGCCACAGCTATCACACCCTTTGCAAAGGCCAGACCATGGTTTGCAGTTGCCACAGCCCTGAGCTGGCTGTAAAAATCCCTAAGTTGCCTTAGTGCAATGGGACTGCCTTTGTCTCCAGTGCAAAAGGATATGTGAAAAGCCTGGAGGGAGGGTGGAGTGAAGCAAACCCATTTAACCTTTATTTTGGTGTTACCTAGATCCTCCACATGTCTTCAGGTCAATGTGCCTTTCCCACAGGAAACGTCCTTGTGTTCCAAAAGTCATTGTGACCTCTTAAAAACATGCCTGACTCTAGATATTAAGATATGAAAATATGAAACCCCATATATAATGTGGGAGTCTCATGCTAACCGAGTCGATGAAGGCTTATGATTAAAATGTCTTTTTCTGAATTAGCTTCAAAAGTGCTATAGGATTCCTTTCCTTTTATGCTAAAATAAACTATCCTGGCTATGTCTTCAAATACTACTACAGTGTGCCAGCCCCAACCATGGGCTTGCCATCTGCGGATTTGAGCACCTGCAGAGGACAAGTCCCATCGATTTCAATGGCTGCACATGCACACAAAGCTGGTAGAGAAGACATGCATGTGCGCCACCATGGTTTTTAGCATCTACAGGTGGGTCTTGAACAGGAACACCCCCCCCTCCTCCCCAGATAAGAAGGGTGCACAGTATATGGATAATAAGTTTTGAGTTTAGTGTGTAATGGGCTCTATTAGGTTTGCAAAGCATGAGTTTCAGTGTAAAAAGAGGAAAGGAAATCTTGTGGCATCTTTAAAACTAACCAATTTATTTCAGCATAAGATTTTGTGGAATACAAGTAACTTCTTCAGATTCTAGAGAAGGCATGATTTCAGTACTGGAAGATTGTACTGTAAGTAGTGGGGGTGATATATTACCATTGCAAAATACCTATGAGAAACTGCAGGCTAAAGATATTGCTTTGGAAGTTGTCTCAGTAAAGTGATCTGCATTTTGTGGGGGTTGATAAAAATGTAGAAGCAGGTTGTCTTGTTGTTCCCTTGATGCCAAATCATGTGGCACAGAAAATTGCTACCAGATTCCAGCTTTCTCAGAAAAGCCCCATTCCAGCCCATATTGTCCAACATTTGAAGCCATTTCTGGCTGAAATATCTCTGGATTTGGATAAGAGGACATCACTCAAGTATTTGTGGTAAGGTTATATAGTTAAGATGAATGCTTTACCACAGATATTGTATGTTCGTTGAGGTATCTCATTATATGTCTCTTCGGTTTACTTTCAGAAAATCTTTTACTGTTTTTAGAAAATGTATATTCACTCAAAAGGATACAACATTTCAAATTTGAGTTTGTATCGCAAGGCAACTTCTTGCAGACGACACCAAATTAGGAGTAGCTAATACCCCAGAGGAAAGGATCAAAATTCAAAATGACCCGAATAGACCAGAAAGCTGGGCCGAAGCTAACAAAATGAAATTCAATACAGAAAAGTGTAAGGTTCTGCACTTAGGGATGAAAAATGAAATGCACAGATATCGGATGGGAGACACCTGGCTGAATGAAACTACATGTGAAAGGGATCTAGGAGTCCAGGTAGACCACCAGTTGAACATGAGTCAACAGCGTGATGCGGCAACTAAAAAGGCCAATGCAATTTTAGGCTGCATCAATAGAGGTACCGTGTCTAGATCAAGGGAAGTAATAGTGCCACTCGATTCTGCTTTGGTCAGGCCCCACCTGGAATACTGAGTCCAGTTCTCGGCACCACAATTCAAAAAGGATGTGGAGAAACTGGAGCGTGTCCAAAGGAGGGCAACTAAGATGGTGAAGGGTCTGGAAACCATGCCCTATGAGGAACGACTTAGAGAGCTGGGGATGTTTAGCCTGGAGCAGAGAAGGATAAGAGGTGATATGATAGCCCTGTTTAAATACTTGAAGGGATGTCACATTGAGGAGGGAGAAAGCTTGTTTTCTGCTACTCCAGAGAACAGGACCCGTAACAATGGATGCAAGCTCCAGGAAAAGAGATTCCACCTCAACATTAGGAGGAACTTCCAGACAGTAAGGGCTGTTGGACAGTGGAACACACTCCCTCGGAGGGTGGTGGAGTCGCCTTCTTTGGAGGTCTTTAAGCAGAGGCTGGATAGCCATTTGTCGGGTATGCTTTGATTGGGAATTCCTGCATGGCAGAATGGGGTTGGACTGGATGGCCTTTGTGGTCTCTTCCAACTCTGTGATTCTATGATTCTTTTTGGATAGACTAAGGTCCAAAACACACTGCAGAAATAATCCAGTTTGAGACTGCTTTAACTGCCCTGACTACGTAAGTGCTAGCGAATCCTGGGAATTGTAGTTTATTGTGGCACCAGAGATCTCTGACAGAGAAGGCTAAAGGTCCCCAAAACTACAATTCCCAGAATTTAAGGAAGAATTTAAGGAAGGACCGATGTTTCCTGTAACTTTGCATGCTTATAAACTTGTGAATTATGTTAAGAATCTTGTGAATTATGTTTATAATCTTGTGAATTATAATTTGGTCTACATGGTCCTGCTAAACTATCACTATGGATCGATGGAGGCATTTCTGCTTTGGATCACCTGATTGGTTCAGATCAAGAATTTTTTGCCATTCTCAATAATGCAGTCTATTTATTTGTGGAACCCAACTTTGGTGTCCATAAAAAACCATCAGCTCTGGGTGCCTCACCCATCCCTGCTATGTTGGCAATATCAATGAAAAAGGCAAACACCAACAAGGACAGGTTGCTTACCTGTAACAGTATTTCTTCGAGTGGTGATCTGCGAATACATACAGACCACTCATATAGGAAGGCGTCCCCTAGGGAGGCTGGATTCCTGGAATGGGAACAAAACTGCCTACAGTGTCTGTTCATTTCCGTTGTGAAGAGGTCCACCCGAGGAGCTCCCCATCTGTGGAATAGGTCCGACACCGTCTCAGGATGGAGCATCCACTCGTGGCATGTTGTTGAGGATCTGCTGAGCCGTCTTCAAGTTCGTTCTAGTCCCCTGGAAGGTGTATAGCTTGTAGGTGGATCCCTTTTGAGATGCACCAGTCCCATATCTGCCGTGTGATCTCCAGGAGGTCTACGGATCTGGTGCCCCTGTGTTTGTTGAGGTAATACATAACCGTAGCGTTGTCTGTCATGATAAGGACAATCTTGTTCAGAAGGACCAACTCGAAGGCTCATAAGGCTTTTTGCACTGCAATCATCTGTAGACCATAGATGTGTAGATGTTTCTGATTTGGGTGCCATTTGTCCTTGATGGTGAGGCCGGTTGTGTTGGCTCCCCATCCCTCTAGAGAAGCATCCATTGTAAGACTGACCTGTGGCTGCGGTTGGGCAAAGGGCATGCCGACGCAAACGTTCCGGGAATCTAGCCACCAGTGGAGAGAGTCTTTGACCGGTCTCGATACTGAAAGCCATTTTGTTGGCTTTTCCCTTAACGAGTCAAACATTGATAGGAACCATGCTTGAAACGGTCGGAACCTCAGTCTTGCTAACAGAGCGACAAAGGTTGTTGAGGCCATGTGGCCTAAAGCTACTTGGGCGTCCTGAGCCTGGATTGCATTTCTTTCCAAACACCTCTGGACCGCCCTTGAGAGGGTCCGGAACCGATCCTGAGGTAGGAGCGCTTTGCAACAGTCCGAATCGAGTGTGGCCCCTATGAACTTTATCTGCCTTGTGGGAACGAGGTTGGACTTCTTGAGATTTATCACCAAACCTAACAAAATCATAAGGTCTATGGCGAACCCGACATCTAAGGACAACTTGGCGAAGAGCCAATCGGAGAGGTAAGGGAACACTCTGATGCCTTTCTGGTGAAGGTAGGCCACTACCAGCACCATGCACTTTGTGAAGACTCTTGGGGCCGAGGACAGGCCAAAGGGGAGGATGTTGTAATGGTATGATTCCTGCCCAATTTTGAAGGCCAAAAATCTCCTGTGGCTTCTGCGTATCGAGATATGGAAGTAAGCGTCCTTCAGGTCCACCGTTGCGAACCACAATCCCTGATATAGCAAGGGCAAAATAGAGGCAAGTGTTACCATACGGAAACGACGGTACCATAAATGTAAAGGATATAGCCCCTTTACTTAAGAGGCTGCGTACTTCATCAAGAAGGGGGGTTGAGGGGGGGGTGAGGATGACAGTCCTAGTCAGGGGCAAGTCCTCGAATTTGAGAGCGTAGCCTCTGTGGATGATCTGTAGGACCCATGAGTCAGAGGTAATCATTGCCCAAGAGTCATAGAAGGGCCTAAGGAGGTCACAAAAATAGGGTGAGGAGGCGACGAAGCACGCGGCAATTCTTCATGACCCCTTTCTACTTTGTTCATTATCTTGCCTACAGAAAGACTTACAGTACTGAGGCATCAGCTGTCGGCGGCCGGATGACGACGAGGATTGGGAAGGGTACCGTTGTCTAGACTGTTCTTGAGATTGATAGGATCTCTCTTGTTGGAAGGGACATATGTAAGCAAAAGATCCGAATCCAGGACGCAATGCCCGGAATTGGCGCCTGAATGTAGGTACAGAGGCTGATGACATACCATGCTTCCTCGTAGCTGATTTCATTCTGTATTTGAAATTCAGCTTGTCGTCAGTCTCCTTATTAAACAAGCAGGCTCAAAGGGCATGTCTTCGATGGTTGCCCTGGTGTTAAAACTGAGGTCCGATGCCCGTAGCCACGCGTGTCTTCTAAGGGCTGACATGGTCTTGGAAGAGCAGTCGGCCGAGTGTCAAGCTGAAGTTATTAGCCAACTGCCGATGGAGTGGGCCTCATCTCTGAGCTCATTTGCCAACTTACTTTCTTCAGGCACATCTTATATTATCGTGGAGAAACATTCCATTAATAATAATAATAATAATAATAATAATCTTTATTTCTAGCCCGCTCCTCTGTGAGTACAATCGGAGCGGGGTACAACAAGATTAAAACATACAAATTAAAACACTTCATTGACCCATTCCCAACCACCCACCCCTTAAAAATAAATTAAATTAGCAATAATTTAAAATCAACAACATTAAAAACATGATTCATCCTCCATAGTTCTTACATTGAGGAAAAGATAACACCAGGCAAGGGGTCAATTTATAGGTCCCATTCGGAGCTGGGATCTAAGAGGTGTCAGGGAAGGCCTGCCGGAAGAGATGCGTCTTCAGAGCTTTTTCAAAGCAATCAAGAGATGTTATAAGGCACATCTCATCCGGCAGACCATTCCAAAGTTTGGGAGCGGTCGCGGAAAAAGTCCTCTGGGAGGTCTGCAACAGCCTAGTTTTCACCGGCTGTAGCAGGTTCCTCCCAGAGGATCGGAGTGTGCGGGGGGGTTCATACGGGGAGAGGCGGTCCCTGAGATAAGGTGGACCCAAGCCATGTAGGGCTTTAAAGGTTAAAACCAACACCTTGTACTGCGCCCGGAAACTAATCGGCAGCCAGTGGAGAGCCTTGAGCACCGGTGTTATGTGCTCTCTCCTTGATGTTCCAGTTACAAGCCTGGCTGCCATATTTTGGACCAGTTGAAGTTTCCGGGTTAAGCACAAGGGTAGCCCCATGTAGAGCGCATTATAGAAATCCAGGCGTGAGGTTACCAGAGCATGTACCACAGTTTCCAGGTCCCTCATGTCCAGGAAAGGGTGCAGCTGGCGTATCAGCCGAAGCTGATAACAGGCACTCCTGACCGTCGCATTCACCTGACAGGTCATGTGGAGCGACGAATCTAGGAGTACCCCCAGACTGCGAACACAGTCCTTAGAGGAGAGTGTGACTCCATCCAGGACTGGAGACTGTATTCCCAAGCCTGGTTTTGGGCCTGTGACTGTTAGTACCTCTGTTTTGTCTGGATTCAGTTTCAATTTGTTTTCCCTCATCCAATCCATTACCGCCGCAAGACAGTCATTAAGAGGAGAGACGCCATCTGAAGTCTGTGCTGACGATCTGGACATGGAGAGGTATATCTGAGTGTCATCAGCGTACTGAAGACACTGAGCTCCATGCCTCCGAATGACCTCACCCAGCGGCTTCATATAAATGTTAAATAGTATCGGGGACAGGATGGCACCCTGAGGGACGCCACAATTAAGCTCAATTTTGGAAGAGCAACTGTCCCCGAGCCTCACCCTTTGGGATCTGCCAGAGAGGAAGGACCGGAACCACTGAAGAGCGGTGCCCCCGATCCCTACCTCCCTCAGCCGATCCAAAAGGATGGAGTGATCTATAGTGTCAAAAGCCACGGAGAGATCCAAGAGCACCAACAGGGTCACACTACCCCTGTCAATGCTCAAGCGGAGGTCGTCAGCCAGTGCAACCATGGCGGTCTCAACTCCATGTCCTGCCCTGAAGCCGGTTTGAAATGGATTGAGATAATCGGTTTCATCCAAGACAGCTTGGAGTTGGGAGGCGGCTGCTCTCTCGATCACCTTGCTCAGAAATGGGAGCAAGGACACTGGTCTGTAGTTGTTCCTGTCCAGGGGATCAAGGGAAGGTTTCTTCAGGAGAGGCTTGACAGCCGCCTCCTTCAGACACGATGGGACCATTAAATATTGAATATAGGCACCCATACACGCGTTGTAGTTTGCAACCTTTAGACCTAGTATGGATGATACATAAATCTTCTTTGCTAGTCCATCAATCTTTTTGGCCTCCCTGGAGATGTTGATGTCTTTGTGGTAAAGGTGCGCTGGGCTCCTTCAACAATAGCAGAGTTTTGTTTATGGTGGGAGAAAAGCCAAGTTGCTTCAGAGGGCATGATCCTATACAAGTTCTCTATCTATCTATTCGAAGATGAAGTGGAGCCTGGGTTGTCCCAAGAACGTTGTGTAATCTTTTCTAGAGAAGGTAAAAACGGGATCGACAGAGGGGTCGGTACCGAACCATGGATTCTTCTTTCTATGGGATCCGCAGCATCGTCCTCCAAGTGACTGACCTCCAATTCCAGTGCTCTCCCCATCCTAATGACATGCTCTGTAAACGTACAGACATTGTCTATGGGCAAAACCTCCCCCGGAGTGTACAAGTCCTGTGGGGATTCCAGTATCTCTGGTTCAGACTCCTCCGTATTGTCCGGAACTGAGCGAGGTGCATGATGTTCATCACCACCGTCTTCGGAATCTGAGTCCTCCCGGTGGACGACCACCATGGGCGAAAGGGATCTCTCCTGCATGAAGCTGGTCTGCATCGCTACCGCCTGAGATGGAAATGTTGAAATTGAAGGTTGCCTTGAAGCTGAAGGAACCTGCTCTGCATAGAAACTGCACCGAATTAGGTCCTTGTCAACAGGCATATAATAAGTATCTGTCTCACTATCATAGACGTAGTCAGGCTGTCGTTGCTGATGGTCCTCCGGCATGGGCGTAGGGGAACATCTCGGCCGCATCTTAGGCGGTTGGGACAATACAGGCGGCATCTCATCTTCTGAGTGGTCCAAAAAGACCTCGATATGGAGCTCCTCCATCAAGGAGGCCTGACGGGATGGGACTTGTACGGACCTTGGAGTGGCCGTCTTCCTGGTATCGAGGTCTACGCTGGTGGCAGGTACAGAGGATGCTCTTCTCAGGACGGGAAGCATCAAGGATGATCCCACTCCTGCTTTGGGATGATCGGATGCTGAAGTCTGGTGTCACGATTTCTTGGCTTTGTGCCGTTTTGAGTCCTTGCCATTACCATGTGGCTGTTTTGAAGGCCTGGGCTCAGTATGCTTCTTCGAGCCTGAATCTCCGGTCTCCGAATGGTTCTTAGAGCCAGAACCTTTTTTGGACTCATGGCCCTTTTTCTCATGGGCACGATTCTTGGAGTGCAAACCGTCTTTAGGCCTTGCTTTGGCCTGTTTCTTATCCCCCCCCCCCCGATCCTGGGAGGTGGAAGCGGAGGCGGAGGTACCCTCAAAAGCGCTGTCTTAGAGGCCGACCTCGATCCTGCAGTGGAGGGCATCGAAGTAGCCTGCCCAATTCCTTGTGGCTGAAGCACCTTGGTAAAAAGGGTGGCTTGCAAGCGAGTGGCGCGATTCTTTCTAGCTTGCAGAGTCACAGACTGGCAATTTTTGCACGTCTTGGGGTTATGGCTTTTGCCCAGACACAGAAGGCATGTAGTGTGGTTGACTCTTTCTAGGATTTCCCCCCCGCAGGTGTCACACTCTTTAAACGGGGGTGCCATTCTAGCATTTGAGGCAAAAGCCCTCGCCCAACACTAGCCAGGGGTAGATGGCAAAAGAGTAGTCGAAGTCTGGTCCTTTGGTCGAGTACCAGGTCACAGAATACCAAGCCAAATCAGAGTCCAAAAAAGAATCTAAATTCTTTCCGAGTCAAATACCAAATACAAACACTAGCGACTGAAGAGAAGTTCCAAGCTGCAAGAGCGGCAGAAAAAAAGGAACTCTGGAAAGAGCAGGAAAGTAGGGGATTTATATAGGGCTGGGTGGGTCTACTGCCAAAAAGTTGCAAAGGAGTTGCAATTCGAAGTCTGCCTAGCGATTCCAGAAGTTTCTGAGCTGCACTGCGCATGCGCAGTGAAACCCATTTGTATGATTCACAGAGACCATGAAGAAGTATAGTTTATATTTGTTGGAAAGCATTAAATTTGATATTAATTAAGCTTATTTCACTCAAAGTTTGTCCTGTGAAAATTAACCAATGGAAATCTACCCTTGCTCCAGTATCTAAAATCTCTGAGAACAAAAACTGGATTGATTAAGCAAAAAATGGTGTTTCAGTTGTATTGGACAGGATTACACGGTTTTAAAAGCAGTGCTTCATTTGAATGTTGGTGATGCATCCTTGTGTGATACGGTACAATGTGGGTGTATTTGATGGCTACTTCTTTTTGGGTGAATGTTTCACTGTATGGTAGAACCTTTGTATCCGCAGAGGATCTGTTACAAGACTCCCCTCCTTGCGGATACGAAAAAATGCAGGTCCTCAAGTCCCATTGTTCCTAATGGTAGTAAGGCTGCATGCATATACCACCATTTGGAACAACAGGGCTTGCTGTCCATGGATGTTCAAATCTGTGGATGGCAAGATCCCACTGTATTAATTTTGTATTAGGAAAACCCTTAGTAGGTGTACTTGTACTTGTGTTTTTACACTTTATTCTTGTGATATGGAATTTAACTGAGAGTCAGCATTATTGGTTCATCTTTTACTGTTGCAAAAAAACTCCCCTCCATGGTTGGAAAAATAAATATGTCACCGTCTATGGTTCAATGGTCTGAAGATCTTACTGCTTTGGATACACCTCAACATTTATTTTTATTTTTTATTTCAAGGTTTATATCCTACCTTTCCCCCATAATGGGTTTCAAGTTGGGTTACAATAGTAGAAAATACATGTTATTTTATAGCTGTCAACTTAAAGAAAATGTATTTTTGGAAAAACAGTCAGCTTATATCAACGTATATGCTTAACTCACATTTATATCTGACATACTTCTTTCCCCCTCCCCTTGCTCTTCTTTCTCATTTTTTTCTGTTTCTTTTGTAATCATACTTTAAAAATCCAATAATTAAAAAACAAAACACTTTTTGGTCAATAACCAATCCTTTCTCAGAAGCCCCTAAATAGCCTGGTCAGAGGCTATGTTGGCTGGGAGATTCTAGAAGAATCCAGAAATTATTTCAAATTCTGTAATCTTTAAGTTGCTGACATTTTTGAAGAAAGTGCCCACACATTCTCCATCATAGTGGTGCAACCACACTATCTGGCAACTCCTTTTGAGATTTTACTTTACTATTGAAGGATGCCAAATTCCATTCCCATTATTTTGTACTTGCCTTTGGAAAATTGGGGCATACAGTATATATGGTACTGCCACATGTTTCCCTCCTGTTGGGAGAACAACAAAACCTAATTTCTCTCTCTTGACAAGATTTCTCACTCCCACTTACCAACCTGGAAGGCATCTGTGCTGAAATTGAGTCCAGATCACCTTTAGGAGTTAAGACAGTTCCTTCAATCAGGATGCTTGATGTCTACTCTGCAAACAATTGGTTTTATTGTTGTTCATGGTCATGGAATTTAACATGGTAGTTTGTAACATTGGACTTTCACAATTCCTATACATATAAGATGGCAGTTGCTCTGGAACTGGGAGGTGGAAGAGCATCCACCGGCTATCAGAAATAAAAATATATTTCATATGCCAGTTGTCTCCTGCTGCATACTTGGCAATATGTGAAGCAAAGAGAGACAGTAGACTTTTTTTATTACTGGCAGGCATTTCTGGGGCTTTGGGAAGTTTACGTGCACCTTGCACAAATGTCAGTCAGCTGCCAAAAGGCATCAGAAAAGATTAAAAGGCATCTGGCATTTTTTGGACTACCTGATGGGCCTTCCTGAAGAGATTACTCAAGCATGCTAGCCAACTGGCAGCAAAAAGAATTAAATTCTAAAATTCACTCCATCGGATTGTCCCAGAGAGAGCTGGGAAAGTACAGGCTCTGCTGAACAGTCAGCTCCTATCACATTCCTTGAACCACTTCTATTCTAACAGTAATCCTAAGAATTATTACTCATACCATTGCCTGCATGTTTCTCCTGCCTCTTCCAACCTTTTGTGATTTATCTTTCAGGTCAGTGCAACTCAGGTCCCTGGAATTTCCAGAAAATACCGTGTATAATAATAATAATAATAATAATAATAATAGTTTATTTATAGCCCGCTCCTCTGTTCATACACTCGGAGCAGGGTACAAGTAAAAGAAAAAACATAGATTAAAACAATCCCATAACCCGTTTCCAAACCTCCCACCCCTTAAAAATAGATTAAACCGGCAGTGATTAAAACAGTAATTATTTAAAAACATATAACAGCATCCTAACCCTTCCTTATGCGGCCACGTCATAAGTGGGGATCAGAAACATGGGAGTAAGCAGGAAATCAAAGTCTGGAACCGAAGCCGGAGATAGGAAATTTCAGGGGAAGGCCTGCCGGAAGAGATGCATCTTTAGGGCTTTTTTGAAGCAATCTAAAGATGTCATGAGACGCATCTCATCCGGCAGACCATTCCAGAGCTTGGGAGCGGTCGCAGAGAAGGCCCTCTGGGAGGTCTGTGCCAGCCTGGTCTTGATAGGCTGTAGTAGGTTCCTCCCAGAGGATCGAAGTGTGCGGGGAGGATCGTACGGGGAGAGGCGGTCCCTGAGATAAGATGGGCCCGAGCCATGTAGGGCTTTAAAGGTTAGAACCAGCACCTTGTACTGTGCCCGGAAACTAATTGGCAGCCAGTGGAGAGACTTAAGCAATGGAGTTATATGTTCTCTCCTAGATGTCCCAGTAACTAATCTGGCTGCCATGTTTTGAACCAATTGAAGTTTCCGGGTTAGGTACAAGGGCAGCCCCATGTAGAGCGCGTTGCAGTAGTCTAGTCGTGAGGTGACCAAAGCGTGTACCACAGTTTCCAAATCCCTCATCTCCAGGAAAGGGCGCAGCTGGCGTATCAGCCGAAGCTGATAACAGGCACTCCTGACCGTCGCATTCACCTGACTCGTCATGTGAAGTGACGAGTCTAGGAGTACCCCCAGACTGCGAACAGGGTCCTTCGAGGATAGTGTGATTCCATCTAGGACCGGGAGATGTATTCCCAGACCTGGTTTCGGGCCGGTGACTGTCAGTACCTCCGTTTTGTCTGGATTCAGTCTCAATCTGTTTTCCCTCATCCAATCCATTACCGCTGCCAGGCAGTCATTGAGAGAGGAGACGCCATCTGAGGTCTGAGCAGATGATCTGGTCATGGAGAAATATATCTGAGTGTCATCAGCGTACTGATGACACTGAGCTCCATGCCTCCGAATGATCTCACCCAGCGGCTTCATGTAAATATTAAATAGCATCGGGGACAGAATGGCGCCTTGCGGGACGCCACAGCTTAGCTCAATTTTGGAGGAGCAGCTGTCCCCGAGCCTCACCCTTTGGGTCCTGCCGGAGAGAAAGGAACGGAACCACCGTAAGGCGGTGCCTCCGATCCCCATCCCTCTCAGCCGGTCCAAAAGGATGGCATGATCTATGGTGTCAAAGGCCGCTGAGAGATCCAAGAGCACCAACAGGGTCACACTACCCCTATCGATGCTCAAGCGGAGGTCATCTGTCAGAGCAACCATGGCAGTCTCAACTCCATATCCTGCCCGGAAGCCGGTTTGAAATGGATCGAGATAATCGGTTTCATCCAAGACAGCTTGGAGTTGGGAGGCAACTGCTCTCTCGATCACCTTGCTTAAAAATGGCAGCAAGGAAACTGGTCTATAGTTGTTTCGGTCCAGGGGATCAAGGGAAGGTTTCTTCAGGAGGGGCTTTACGGCCGCCTCCTTCAGACAAGAAGGAACAGTGCCTTCCCTGAGGGACGCATTGATTACATCCCTAAGGAATGTCTTCAATGCGTCCCCTCCCTGGACGACCAGCCATGATGGACATGGATCGAGAGGGCAGGTTGTTTTCCTCACGCTTCCAAGGAGCTTGTCCACGTCATCAGTACTTACAGATTGAAACTCATCCAATAACGTAACAGTAACGGAGTTGCTAGGTGCCTCATTTACAGATACTGCTAAAACATTGGCGTCTAAGTCGGCCCTTATCCGAGAGATTTTGTCTGCAAAGTAGGTGTTAAATGCGTCACAGCAGGCCACTGTAGGGTTAAGTAGGGGATTTGGCGCAGGGGGAACCTGCGTCAGCTCCCCCACCACCTTAAACAGCTCCGCTGGACGGGACTCTGCAGACGCAATGCGTGCAGAGCAGAAGGATCTCTGCGCTGCACGCAAAGCCTCCCTATAGGCGCGAAGATGCTGCCTATGGCGAGTTCTGTCGGACAAGAGCCGAGTCTTCCGCCATTTGCGCTCTAGTCGTCGTCCAACCCGCTTCATCTCCCGGAGTTCCTGGGAGAACCAGGGCTTACGGTTGGGAGCGGGTTGGAGAGGACGCTCAGGAGCGATAGTATCGAGGGCCTTGGGAAGGACGGAGTTCCAAGTATTCACCAAGGTCTCGGTAGAGTCGCCGGTGCTACCAACCATTAAACCCTCTAAGGCATTCTGGAAGCCAATTGGTTCCATCAGCCTTCGAGGGCGGACCATTCTAATGGGTCCGCCACCCCCGAGGGGGCGGAGAGTGGCCTTAAGTTCCATCTTGATCAGAAAGTGGTCCGTCCATGACAATGCGGAGGTTTTGGTTACCTCCGCCCACGGATACTCCTGTTCCGTACTAAAAATCCCATCGAGTGTATGACCCGCACAATGAGTAGGCCCGTCAACCAATTGGGATAGGTTCATGTTTGTCATGGATTCCATGAACTCCCGAGCCGCTCCAGATAGATTGGATGGGCTGGTCTCTAGAGGGATGTTGAAGTCGCCCAAGACCAAAAGTCTGGGTGAGTCCAACAGCAACTCAGAGACCAGCTGAGTCAGCTCGGTTAGGGAGTCCGTTAGGCAACGGGGTGGCCGGTATACCAACAGAATCCCCAAGCTATAAGGGCCAAAATAATGGATTTTGATAAGACCTATGGGTACATTGAGGGTAAAACTTAGCAGCATGTAGCAAAGGATGTACAGGATGAAGTAAAGGGAAATGATGCTAAAGAACATACAAAATTCGAGCAGGTTTATCTGTTTGTGCTCATCCTGGATGGATAAGATAGTAGAGTGGGTTGATGTTTCTTTCAGGTGCTCCAAGAAGGGATTAAGCTCTCACCTTTCACCAGGGGATGCCTCCCTTTTTTCTATTTTTTAAAATAAGAGTTAAAGTATAGTACTTACATTGACCTGTTGATAAGTTGATCCAGGTTTTTTAGGTCAATTTTTTGACTAAAATTTCTAGATTGATACATGAGTACATACAGTAATAACCTGTAGTCAATGGACACAAATATAGCACAAATGTCTAGCACCACATCTGGTAGTTTAAAATGTGCTATTTTAGATTACAAATCTGGGGGCTGGAACTAATTTGCTAGTAGTGATCATATGTAACTTCCTTGGGAAAGAGTAGGCTGAAAAGTAGGAAAGAAATTTTACAAATAAACAATAGAAGAAGTAGAGGGTGCAAAAAACAACTTTTTAAAAGCCTGCATCTTGCAAATGGAAAGGAATAGGATTATTCAGATTTACACCAGAAATACTGTATAATACTTTCTCCTTCTCAAACTAGGATATAGTTGCCAGTCTGTACTGTTATACCTCAGTTGTACAGAGCTAGAATATTTGGACTGCCTCTTTGCATATGAATCCTTCCTGCTCATTTTCTTCCCTTTCTAAATTTCTAGAAACCGCTCTTCATATTTGCCCGCTACAGGATAGTTTTTGACACAGAACACGGCCTTCTCCAATGTGGCACTGTGGAGGGGTCTCACAAATGAAATCCAGGCAGCAATATAAGATCCTATTATTTCAGAAAATGTTTTGAATAATGGACAATTACTCTTTGCCTTTATGCAGATTTCCAGATTTTACTGGTGCCATTTGTTTTTTTTTAAAATTATGCTTTAGTTAGTATATATTTTTATATGGATATTAGCTCTCTTCCAGTTCCTTTCATGTGGAACTGGAAGTTATTTATAGTTATTTTTTAAAATAAAAGTACAGTATAGGAAACCAACAAGGTTCAAAACTGTTTGTTTGTTTGAAGCTGTTTCTTCTGTTTTAGTTCACAGCAGAGGGATGCAGTTATCTAATCAGTCTACCCATTTTTCTAAGTGTAAGAAGAAAGTCACATTCAATATGATACTAAACAGTTTAGTATGATAGGAATACACTGAAGTGAGATTCAGAGTTGCACGATAACCCCTTTCCTTATTTCATGAAAAAGGAGAATGTTTTAAGCTTCTGGATGTAGTTTTACCCTATCACTGCTTCCTGTTTCATCTCAATACAAGAAATGGTGGTTTGTACAAACTATAGTTAGCTGAGAAACTAGAGTGCTGAACCAGGACCTTATTTCAATCTGCAAATACATTATAGTCTGTAATAAACCATGTTTTGAAATTATAAATTAATCTAGCAAATGGATCGCCAACTGCATTTGGATGAAATGAATAACTCTTTCATTTGTAAGTTTGGGGGGAATGCATGTGAATAGGCAAGAATAATCAAGCAGATGTTAATGAACTGGACATTTAGCCTTTACAAAGATATATTAAGCATTTAAAATTTATTAGGCAGGAGGGGCTAGTCACTGTTTCTTTTGTGTCTGGAAACATAATATAGATCAGGTGGCTTACAAACTCTCGGCCATATACTTTTAAAACTTACTACCCATGTCTCTGGATGCATCTACACTGTAAAAATTATACATTTTGACACCACTTTAATGGCTATAGCTCCATCTGACAGAACCCTGGGATTTGTAGTTTTTTGGAGGCGCCAGTGGTAGAGAAGGCTAAAGACCTTGTCAAACTATAAATCTAAACCAGGATTCCATAGGCTGGAGCCAAAGTTGTGTCAAACAACATTATTTCTACAGTGCAGATGCACCCTCTATAGCAGGAAACCACCTTTTATATGGAAATGAGAGAAAAAGTGCAAAATGGTCTTTGGAACTCTCCAGACAATGCCATTTTAGTAGTCAGCATGGGAAAAAGCTTGTAAGTTGGTCACGGTTTAATTTCACATGAGCAAAATTAGTGAGTCGCATTACCACTACATGTGTCATTCAAATCACTTCTGTTTGCTGCTGCCTCAATGGAGAAACTCAGCGGCTTGGAACAAGACAATCCACAGGTCATACTCATTTATTACCTAAAAGACCAAGCTTAAAGAGTCCTGAGAGGTATAAAGTTTATTGATTTATATCCGATCAGCATGTTATGATATGGTCACACCTGCTCATACAGCTGACATTCTTATAGCCAAAGAGGGATTTTTTTTCCTTTTAAAAATACATGTTTTCCCAGCAGGAAGAAACTTTACAAACAAACATTGTTTATATTAGGAATTAAAAACAATGGCTTTTATCAAATATGTGCAGAACAGGGCTGGTCAGCAGTGGATCTTTTAGTGTTTTAAACTTCAGCTTTCAGGTTCTCCCCACCCACTTAAAAAAAAAACTTTGAAAAAACACAACACTTTCATTGTTAGCACAAAGAACACAAATCCAAACCCAAACAAAATCCAGAAGAGAAACAAAGAGGTAGACATTAACCAATGCACAGTTCTTGGGACTGTGCAAAGTGTGTCGGTCTGCTCCTAAGAGTTCCATTTGTTTCTATTTATGTATTAGAGTCCCTTCTTAAAACATAAAATAGAATAAAACCTTTGACTGAGGGTTCAGACTGTGCATGGCTCTATATAAGCACCTTGAGAGGGTTCACAGATGCCACCAGACTTGTAGCCTGGTAGCCCTCACCCTCAGGAGGTATTTTGGGGAACATACTTAGTCACTGTTCACAGAACTGCTGCCATTTGCAGTATCATGGCAGCTCAAAATAAAGGGCCACACAACTGAGCACTCATATTGGAAATGTCAGCACTTACAAATCAGGGCCTCCACATAAATCCTGCCAGGTCACAAAAGCACACCAGCTGCTTATGGGGTTGGTGCTAGTCTGAACCAAGGCTTACTGTTACTAGGCAGCACTGTGTCTCATCAAGCCATCAAGTGAATGTCACCACGTCGCTCTAAACTGGGTTGTTTTTAAACTAAAATTTCTATCAATTTGAAACAGTTGTAGAAGTTACAACAAAGAAAAGAAAACAGAAAATAGCATCCATTTCACACATCAAAAAACATGGTAATCTGTACCCTTATGCATATCAGTAGTTTTCATAGCTCTAGACTGGTCTCCAAACATCTGCAAAAATAGTTGTTATAGCAGCTTTGCATTAAAAGAGAAGGCAATCCAGTCCCTTCTTGCACAGAAAGAAAAGACTTGACATTGGCCTGCACCAACCAAGCAACCTCCAGATGTTTTAGACTATAGCCTCAGCCTGCATAGCAAAGGTCAGGAATGATGGAAGCAGTGGTCCCAAACATCAGGAGAGCACCAGGTCAGAGAAAGCTGCTCTGTTATTCCTGAGAGCTATATATAGAATTATATGTTTATTTGTGTGCTGGAAGTCATATAAACAAACCATATATTCATCCAACTAACACACATGTTCCACAAGAGCAGTCAATTTGATGTTATATCATAATCATAATAAACTGGGTACATTTTTGTCATTGTCATTAACAATTACAACATGAAACACCCACAAAAATTGTCACAATGGACCAAAAGCACTAATAATGCCATTTATTTGTCTGTGCTGAGGAAAGCATTTTTTTTAAAAAATATTTGTACTGAGGTTTTAAGAAGAATGTTAGCTGTTTAGTTATGCTGATATTGGGGGCATTTAATAAATAAATTCAACCACAAATCCAAGTGTGATTAATCCTTGAACAGATAACTGTATTCATCTGACTATGGCATAAAACAAAAGATTTGGGAAGAAGGGAGAAAAAGAATAACAGAGAAATAGTAGAAGGCAAATGACTTAACTGAACAAGACCATATCGAAAAACTCAGCATTAATATCATACTGCAGGAAGTTAATTTTCAAAACATTAGTTTTTCAATACAAAGTTATACTGGAAATTTAGGAAATGTAAAGGACAGAATACAATTTAAAAATAAAAGAATTGCGAAATATCTGTTAGCATTATTTCTAGATAGTTGTACAGCAGGGGAACATAGAAATGTGCAATAGAAATGAAAGCAATTCACAGCCAAATTCAACCGCCTTGATAAGAGTCTCTAAACCCCTTAGTATGAATAACTGTTTCATTTGGCTTCTTCACTAAACCCCAAGACAATAAAATTATTTTAGCTGTCCTTTCTTGTGTCTGGCTTGGGTTGAAAATGAAAGCCATGACCAATCAATGACCACTCTCTCTTGAGTATAATTTCTCTCATAGTCTATAAAACTTCATGGGCCAAGTATGTGTAATATTTTGTCTAGAGGTAATTAATGAATTCTATTTGAAGCCTCATATTTATTTAGTATGATGGTGTTTTTTTCTACTGACAGATAGAACGAGCCACTGTACTGAATAGTTAAGAGGAAAATGGACAGGACTGGGCCACAAAACACAAATGGCATGGGGGGGATGCCATTTGTTACAAAAAGAAACAAGAATGTAATGACTATACAATACTGGATTAAGGTTCCCACCCCTCCCCATATTTGCATAATTTCATTAGACTGGCTGAGTTCACCCATGCATTTTGACTACAGTAAAGAGTCACCACAGATAGGCTTCATGCCATCTCAAAATGCACCACTTTTGCACATCCTCAAAAAAAGGGGGTTTGAAAACCTTAGCATTTTTTCTGCATCATAAAGTCCATATTCTTATATACTACTCCCAGACTACTAGAGTACATATGGTCCTGGTTTTGCACACTGTACATTCCATTTTGGTTTTTAAACAATTCATTACAAAGTACCTGCTCCAAACTAGTTTAATTTTGACACAGGGGTTAAGACTTCACATTTGAAGCATCAATATCCTATCTGTAACATTCTTGAAAGCAAGCAAACATTTTTGGTCTGCAATGGAACAGGCGATCTTTTCCACTATTTGTTAGGAAAACAGTGTTACACCTACACATTTTAAATTTTTAAATTTTTGGTTTCTCTTTTTAAGCTTCCAGATAACAGCCCAAAATAAAGTTAAAGTTAATGCTGTGGGATCCAATGCACCGCAAACATTAGATTTCATTTGAAGAATGTGATAATAGTAACATCTGGAGGGTTTTCTTGTTAAACTGGGAACCCACTTTGAAATCATTCATTTCCATCTGAGACTTTTAAAGAAGGCACTGAAACACAACAGCGATTTGGAATGGGTGAAAAACCCAAAGGGTTAAGATCACTTATTTATTTATGATGGATTTTGAACAATTATAGTCTGGTATCCTAAAGAACACAAAACCTATGAATATATAAAGCATGACTTACAGTTGTAAGGGAAGTCCTTACTAATAGTACAAATTGTTCATGTTACAAGGAAACCTGCAGAAAAGCAGATGGTCAGACCAAGAATGGGGGAAAATAGATTTTTGTGAATGACGTTCATTATTTGAATGGCATTAAATCTAAACTGATAAGAACTTGCCAGCATCTTGTTCATAAGCAATCTTGAAATATTTTTAAAATCTTTATGAATTTATGTTTTAATTCATCCAGTTATACCACCATAAAATTGACAGGACTATCAGAATATATTGCACTGAATATCAAAGAACTACATTGAAGCTGAGAAAGATGAAATTCCCTGAATATGACAGCCAATTTCTTCTATAGTAACTTTTATTCCTATGCTTTTTGCATCTTCTCCCACAATAATGCAATGAATCTATTCCACTGTAAACTATTTTATTAGCCAAAACTATATTTTATTGGGTACGTTATTTTCTTGATATAACGTTCTGGATAGGAAATCAATGTGCAGATTGCGACAAAATTGGGGTGTATGACTAAGTCTGTCACCACCCACCATTTAGGGCTTTGTAAAAGGACACCCATTATTTAGGTATCCAAAGGCCAATTCTAACACTACAGAAATGATAATGGTGCCACTGAAAATGCTTCTTTGCTTTCATAGAATCATGCAGTTGGAAGGGATTTTGGTGTTCATCTCTTCCAACTGCTTGTACAACAAAGCATCTACACTGCAGGATGTTAACTACTGTATTCCTGACTGATGCCTGCCTTCCATCTCCAATGAAGGTGAGCCCACTGCCTTCTAAGGCAGTGTTCTACTGTAAAACATTTTTGCCCTTGGGAAGTTTTTCCCAATCTTGGAAATTTGCTTTGCAAAATTGTCCTTTTCTCTGCAACAGAGAAGTCCCATTTTCTGCAGTATAGCCCCACAGATATCTGAAAACTGTTTGTTGGTGGAACAAAGTGTCTGAGTTACCCATGTGGAGTTTGCATAATGATGTTGTATAAGACATGCTAATTTCCATATAGTGATGTAATTTAAGGATAGTGAATGTGATGTTGGCTTGCAACTCCCATCATCTCTCACCTCCAATTCACTATGCTGGCTAGAGTTGGTGTGAATCAGTCCAACAGCAGTCTTCAAGGTCACATCTTCCCTATCTCTAATGTAAAGTTCTGGTTGACAGAAGCATGAGAGAAACTGGAACTACAATGTCTATTTTAGAAGGAAAAAGTAAGGATACACAGTAATTTAATTCAAATTAATAACCCCATTCTAGCCTTCAAATCTTCTCACATCATGGGGACTAAAGGGTAGTTCCTTCAGTCCCATGAGGTGCACACTTCTGGTGAAGCCTGTGTAGTATAGTAGACTGAAAAGAATTGCTCATCTGCATTAGGTAATACAGATATTATCAAGCTGTCATCCAATTGGTATTAGGAGATGCAAAGGATGTTAAGGAGTTCATTACATTTCAAAATGTGATAACCCCCTGCCCAGAGTTTTACAGTAAAATAATGATTATGAGGATCTAGTCGTGAATCTAAGATAATGTCCAGCATGTCTCACCATATAATGTTATGTTAAATGTAGGGCTGAACTGCTAGTTGTTAAATGTTAAGAAACAGAAATCATGTCAACATCAACTCACAAGAGTTCTGAGTGAGACAAAACTAGACCAACATACTGCATAGTTAGAGGCACACAAGAGAACACTGAAATAGTTAACTTTCTATTAGTCTTTTCCTCCTAAAATTATCTTCTGGATTTAGTGCTGCTGAATTAAGTAGGGCTACTGCATAATATGTACATAGTTTTAAAATTATAGATCAAGTTGAAAACAGAAAGGTGCTTTTATTTGAGTTCCTAAGAACCATTTCTTCACAATATTTTTCTGGTTCAACCATACAGAAAACACCATGACCTAACTTTCTTCACATTTTCCAGGGCAAAAACAAGAGGGGAAAAAATCAGTCTAATGTAATTTACACCCAAACACATTGCTTGGAATTAAATTTAACTGAAATTAATGGGATACAACCCACAGAGAGTAATTCAAATTGCCATCAGTGCCTGGAAAGTGAGATTCTCCCATGTGAACAGGAGCAAATTGAAGTAAATGGCACAGTTAATTAAGCCTTATGACAATTAAGTGTAGATTCATTAGAAAGCAAACCAATATTTACAGTATTGTCTTAAACAACTTCAGGGAACTGGAGGTATATTCCTAAAATTTGTTAAGATGGATTCTATTTTTATGTTAGTATTTAGCTGTGTGCCACAATGCTCATAGCTGTATGACATACTAAACACATTCTTCCCTGTCACTGTAGCAATATAATGAAATATAAGAGCAAATCTTCTAAAATGAATAATGGCTATTATCATCTATGCTGAAATTTATTTTATGTTAAAAATAATATTTGACATATTTAATTTTTGTGCACATAATATGGGAAAATATTGTGTCCAGTTCTAGGCACCACATTAAAAAAGAATATTGACAAACTGGAACTTGTCCAGAGGAGAGCAACCAAAATGGTAAAAGGTCTGGAAACCATGTCCTATGAGGAGCGGCATACCCAAGAGGAGCCTGGAGAGGGGAAGGTAACGGTGTCATACTGAAGATGGAGCAAACTTGTTTTCTGCTGCTACACTAGGACATGGCATAAAGGATTCAAACTACAGGAAAAGTGATTCCACCTAAACATTAGGAAGAACTTCCTGATGGAATATGCTGTCTCAGAGTATGGTGGATTTTCTTTCATTGGAGATTTCTGAACAGAGGCTGGACGGCCATCTGTCAGAAGTGCTTTGATTGCATATTCCTGCATGGTGAGGACTAGACTGGATGACCCTTGTAGTCTCTTCCAGCTCTCTTATCTATTCCCACTATCCCTCTTCCCCATTCAAAACAAAAGGGAAAAAGTATAATCTTGTGGTTTTATATTTTTATTTTGTATACTACTCATCAAAACTGTTCTCATGTAATTTGGAAAAACCCAGGAGAATATCGATCTCAAATTCAGCACAGACAACTATTGTTGGCTTGGTTCTTAGAAAAAATACAGTTCATAAATGGCAACGTTTTGTCATTAAGTTTAGTCTACAGGACTGTATATGTAAATTAGAAAACTGTTTTCTAGGAATGGTTTTTTAAATATATATCTTATGTAGCCATAGAGACATGATGCCAAACATTCCAAGAGTGATAAATAACAAACACAGAAACCTTTCCTTCAAAACCAATAGAAAACTGTAAAGTTATACTTCAAATCCTACCTTAGTGCCAGTCTGTCTCTTAAATTCCTTGCTATAACAGTGACATTTTCCAGCAAGATGACAGATTTAATAATGCCCTTCATGGTTCAGAGTATTTTTACAATACCTTAGGATGGTAAAACAAGCTTCTTCCTATTTGTTTTATCCAATGACTGTTTTATGGCTATCCTTTAACTTCCTCTTATTTTTCCTATAAGCAAAAGCATTGAGGATCTTGGCATATATGTCCACAAACCCTCTCACAGATGTTCTGAGTGGTATTGAGTGCTATTGTGTCAGGCCTTTGAGAAGTTTTTAACAAGAAAATACATCACCTTGGCAAGACTGTGGCAACTCAATATGTTTTAGTGCTAGAAATCTACAGACCTTTCTGAACTAGCTCTTAAGAATCCAATCTGTTTGGAAGAGCATCTATGCTTCTTTCAGGCTATGCTCCTTTCCATCACTGTATTGCATTTTCAAAAGTGCATTTTGCAACACAAAAACAAAACCCCCATGGATACTTAGTTTAGGAAATGCATTCTAAAACCAAAATGGGAAGCAGATTGAGAGATATGCCATTTTTAAATATTCTTACAAGAGGCTTACAGTTAGAAAACATGGTGAGAATAGCTTGGTCTATGAGGTATGGACAATTCTTTCAATACTTCATGACACTATAATGCCTTCTTGCAGAATAGTTTTCATTTTCTAGGTTCCCAATACAAGATCTCACTCAGTTTTGTTTTTTGTAAATGTCTCTACTAAACAGGTTACATGGGGCAGTCACAATACCATAACCAGGTCTGCAGAGTACATTAAACAGATCCAGCATGATTAATTACAACACAACTCAAGTTTGTGTAGATGAGGGATCTCTACTACAAGACTTGCAGTACATACTACTGGAGAGAAAGTTGCTGAAGACGCCGAGGTTTAGCTACAATGCTGAATACTACCTGTGGTGAAAGCATTCTTGCTGCAGATGTTCACTTGTGATGGTCATATCATTGCGTCTCCTGTTCAAATTCTGAATCTTCTGATATAGATGTATAGGGAGACACACCTTTTAAAAATATCAGGCTCTTAAAATACATCATTAGGTTTTTATGTTACTGATCCTTTCTTCTAGTGGAGTTTAAAACCCTTCAAAAGGGGAGAATGTCCATCCAGTATGTTCCTTTCTCCTGGCATATTCACATTTGCACATATAACATGACACACTCCTTAAAGTACCATGTTTCTCATTGTGTACTGAGGTCCCATTCAGTCATTTTTTAAAACAGGCATTGATAAAAATACTGAAGAATGCAGTACCACATACCACCTGACAAAAATGCAAAGAACTGTACAAGAACTAGCCACAAATTGCTAAGGGTCATCTCCCGGGAAACAACTTCTGTCTGTCCCTGAATGGGAGGGAATGCTCCTGAAAAAGAATGAAAGACCATTTTAGTCAGATGTTCAGGCTAATGTCGGGGAATTTTGTCTAATCTGGCTGTAACAAGAACTTAGCGCAGTGCAGATGTAACACAGCTCTCAATGTGCTATAGGCAATAATTCAAGCTATCAATAAATTACATATCATACTAGTTTTCCTCAAATGGATAAAATTCTTACTGTGTTGTAAAATTCTTACAGGTTTTAAAACTGACCAGTGCTATAAATACCAGTGCTGGTACACAGGCATGTTCTTTTGAAGAAAGCCAACAAAAATGAGCTTCATAGACAACCAAAAACAAGGTAAGGTTTTAAACTGTAAATCTACCTCCATGCATGGTTGCCCAATCAATTCTAAAATACTGATTTTAAACATATTTAAAACACATTTACATCATCTGCACAACAAAGGCTAGTAGGGACATTCTGACTGCAATCTTATACTTACTCACCTGTGATTCAGTCTCACTTAACTTTAGCAGAGCTTACTTCTGACTGAGTAAACATGTGTGAAGAAATATTACATCAAGCACTGCCTCTGTTTTGAGAAAGATTTCAGTAAACTTTGATGATCTCTTAGAGTCAAGGTTCAAGGTCTTGTGTTGTTAATATGTTTTGAGCTCATTTATTGGTAGCTGCTCAGTAACAGGTTTTGACAGGGTGAAGAGACTTTTAAAAATATTTTATACAAAGAACCTGGGGCAGATTAATTCATTTTAACTGATTTTGTCTCCATGTTCCATCCAGTGGAGAAAAGGGCATTCATCAGATAGTTCGAAAAAGGACAGTTTGGGAAGCTAAAAAATATGGAGGAATCATTAGTTGGTGATGATGGAAATGCAAGGTGGATAAATGACACCAGAGTATTAAACTATTCCTGCTATATATATACACACACACACGATGCTAGTGAAGAGCCAGCAGTAAGAACAGGTGGTTCTATTATGGCAGGTGGCTGCGAGAAATAACACTTTATTTGATTATTTAAAATTTTATTATTTCACAAATGGAATTTAAAAATCAGATAAACTAATCAAGCAGCCAGAAGATCAACTGGAAAACTTGTGGTACCTGAGAAAGTCTGCAGTGAGTAGCATGACCTGATTGTAAGTTACCGTTAAACTGGTTGAGGTGGAACTTTAGTGAATTTGGCTTGTAATTAAAAAGTCAACTAGAGGTTTGTCTTGAGTTCTCTCAAACTCTCTTGAAGTACTGTACTTTTAAATTCCCAAGGTACCATGCAAAGTGTTCCCTTAATGAACAATGTTACATAATACTTCATATTGACTCCAGCATTGGTCTTCATCTTATTCCTAGACCCATTGTACCAAGGTAACAGGAGATTTCAAGTACAGTGGTCCCCTGGTTTACGAATCCCCGGGGTATGAAAACCCCGGGGTATGAAACCGGCGGGACCGCTACAATATCCCCCGGGATCCAAAAGATCCCCGGGATACGAAAGAAAAAACCGCGCATTCCCTTTAAATCAGCTGCGCGGTCCATTGCAAATAGCGGTCCCCCGGGAAACGAATGCTTCCGGGTTACGAAAGGTAATCCGGAACGGATTACCTTCG
Organism: Urosaurus nigricauda; assembly: GCA_034509955.1. NCBI lineage: Eukaryota > Metazoa > Chordata > Lepidosauria > Squamata > Phrynosomatidae > Urosaurus > Urosaurus nigricauda. Next base: position 347,384,992 of record JAOEGL010000001.1, on the reverse strand, counting down.
TAACCCGGGGGACGACTGTACTCCAAGGCAATTGACAGTAGCAGAAAATGGTCGAACTGAGATGCTCTGATTTACTGTGGTAGGGCACTTGACAAAACAGGGTGGGCAATGCCTAGCCTTCAGAACTGGTTCAACTGAAATCCATTTCATCCATCACTATTGGCTGTGCTGGCTGAAAATATGCCTGAAAAATGAAGGAACATTTAAAATGCTTACATTTTTATCTGAAAAACATTTTACCTGTTCTATAAAAGTGAGACAAGAGATCCTCCTTTTCAATGAATCGTTGATATAACCAAACAGTGAGGGCTTCAGGTTCAACAGGTACATCTTTAATTGGAAAAATCCTGCATTTGAAAGAAGAACTGAACAGTTAATTACGTCTATGAAATAATTTCCCTTTCTTTTAAGGAACTGAATACCCCAGTTAATACACTTCAAATGCATATAGAAGCAAGAAGAGCCCTCCCTTCAACCACCATCTTGAGGGGAGAGAAAGGCAGGCCACCTCCTGCTGCAAGCAAGATGAGCCCTCCCTTCAACCACCATCTTGAGGGGAGTTAATTGTTTAATTAACAAATTGTAAGCCGCTCTGATAGCTTTGGCTGAAGAGCGGGGTATAAATAAAATTTATTATTATTATTATTATTATTATTATTATATTTAAAACAATCATGATTACAGAACAATCTTACTCAATTCGACCTTGGTAACTTATTACAGTAGTCCCTCCACATTTGCTGTGGTTAGGGATGAAGGACTCCTGTGAATGTGGAAAAACCACAAATAACCCCCCCCCCCAACTATTCTTTCTAAAAAAAATCACCTCTCTAGGAATCTCCAGGTCCTCCAGTGCAACTCTATGATCAACATCTGCCAGAAGCTGATAATAGAATCATGTTGGAGGACCTACAGATGTCTAGAGAAGTATATTCTCTAGGAACATCTAGGTTCTCCAGGATAACTCTATGGTCAATTTCTGGCAGAATTGCGGGGGAGGACCTAGAATATATTAATCAAAACAGCAAATAATCAAATCTGCAAAAGTCAAAGCTGCAAATGTGGAGGGTCAACTGTATACGGTTATGCACCTCAGGCTGGTAACAGCAGTTAAGACATGACAAATGCAAAACAATAAAATAAACCAGCTATTAGAAACATAGAATAAACAACCAAAAAGCAGGTGTAGATAAGGACAACCGTAGCTGTCAGTAGCATCCTCTCTTCCTTGTAAATAGGCATGTGTGTGTCCACTAATGCACAGGGCATCTTAAACTGAAGTCCCAGGCTGGTTCCTCTTTTTCTAATGTTGAAACAGAAGCACTTGTACCACAAAGCACAAGATCATTCCTTTTATTGGTTGTTAAAATACTCTCTCTCACACACACACACATCTCCTTACAGAATATCATAATAAGATGGTTAGAGGAATGTACGACAAAGAGCTAACTTACTGAATATAAACTTTCCCACTCATTCCAATTACTTATTTTATCAATTCCACCAACACATTTCCTTTTATATCAGTGCTTCCTCCATTTTTCAGGAACCTGCAATGTCATTTCAGCCTCAACAAGCCTGGAAGGTATTGAAAGGTCAAAAAAGCAGCTACTCTCCACTCTTATTAGGGAACTCTCCTATGTAAGTGCCTTTTGGCTTTTCTTATATAAGACTGCTGTGCATTGGCCCTCCAGTTAAAGGCACAAAGAAATTAGCTCAGGTTAACCTTTCAAAGGCAACCTGAAGCCAACATTTTTCAAGATCAGATATGTTTACCATCCACAATGCACCTTTTATTTGTCCATCTCATGCTGTTGTGTTTTCATCACTTTCAGGGGATTTCTAAGTGTTGGTTAAACTATAATTCACTCTGATGAAAAGGATTCTTTATAACAGGAACAATTACGGCTGAACATGCCATATTTCATACACAAAAATTATCAAAGGGGCCATGAAAGGCATCCAAACAATATTGCTAGGTACCCATTTTGCTGAAAGTGTCATTTTTTTAACTTTGCCATCTGCCCTACTAACTTGTCATTTATATGCCTGAGTGTTCCCAGCTTCCTTCTGAATTCCCAGTGCAGTAGCAGGCATGCACTGAATCAAACAGTGTTTCAGTCACAGGCTTTACCTCCCCTGATTCAGGTGTGTGGGGGGGGGGGGGAGGGGGAAGGATTTTGATGGTAAAAAATACTGTAGTATGCACACGCTTGAAATGTCACCTTATTAATGAAAAGAGGAAAAATGTTCTATGAATGGGGGCTGTGAATGTGTAGAGAGATGGGATAAGTGTACTAAATCTGAGTATTTGCTCAGGCTTATATCAGCTTGGGCTGATAGGACAGTAACACAAAGCTAGAGTATAGACGCTCACTGATAAGATCGTTTGTGTTGTAAGATGCACTGTAGGCAAAAGTAAAAAGGCAACATATCAATATTTTTAAAGTAGAAAAATGCACTGTGTCCCTTACCAACCTTCATTTGCCTATTGCATTTACTGAGATTAGTTTACATGAGGATGAAAAGGAGAAAAATGAAATACAGAAGAGAACATGAATCAGCTTTTTGTCTCTTTGTCAATATCCTTATCCCAAGCCTTCAAACTATTTCAAGTAGTTCAAAGAGAATATGATTAGTGGTCAGACCTGGGGATAGTAAAACACACTTCTCCAAAATGATCTAACTATCCTCTAGCTGACATTCAAGACAATCAATTCACTGCAGGGCCTTATGCATACAACATTAATGAAAATTCAATTACATATCATCCTCTGTTGCAATACAAACTAGCAGGAAGTTAGCTATCAGACACTCTTAGGGACTACTCTATACTTTTTGTGAGAAATATGTGGTAAGATTACTCAAACTAAGTCTTGCAATTAACACTTATGTCTGCAGGGGACATGTACCTAAAAAATATGTATTGGGTATACAGCAGGAACACATGCCTGCTTTGTGTTCACTTTTATTTGAAAAATAAAACTGCCATACTCCTGAGACAGTACCAGTGTCTAGTTTGTACGGTATTAAGATTAACGTAAATGAAATGTACTGAAAGAAAATGAACTGAATGATTCAGGTTACAATCCTGAACTCATCTATGGACTCTTTCAGACGTGGGAAATTGGAAGTATAATCCAAGGGCAATCCAAACGCAATCCTGGGGTTTCACGTTATTGCAAATTAATTCTTCTCACGCAAATTCGGGCAAAAGGGAAGTCATTCCGAATGCAATCATGGGTTTAACGTTATTGCGAATTTAAGCTTCTCGCGCTATTTCGGGCAAGGGGGGGTTATTTTTGGGTAATGGGAAGTTATTCCGAATGCCTTCCGAACGGAGCAGGGGTTCAGGTAAATTCGCTAAACAAGCGAATTTACATGAATCCGCATCGGCTCCATTCGGAATTGGGAGAAATTCCTCCCGTTTGAAAGAGTCCTCTGAAGGAATAAACCCCATTTAGCATAATGGAACTTATCTCTGAATACATTGTGTTGCTAAATCTCTGATCTTATTAGGATTTAGAATGCAATCCTATATTCTTACCTGATAATAAACATCATTAAAATTAGTAAGGCATCTGAGTATATCTGACAGTTTATATTGTTTTGACCAGCTTGATAAATTGCATCCAAAACATTTGAAAAGATTTGAATTACAAAATAGAATATAAATTACTATATACTTTAAACCTCCCTACAATAATCATACTTTCTGTAAGATGAAATCTTATTGCCAGAGGAATAAAAGTATTTTCTGATCAGTGCCAAGTAATCTTTCCACGTGAACTCTGTTGCTGCTAGAATTCATTCTAGATATGGCCTATAGAACTGGATTAAAGATTAAAACTCTCTCTTTGTCCATATATTCCTTAAAGATAAGCCATGCTAATTCAACAATGTTGTCATCACAGATTGTGAGTGTGTGTGCACATGAGTATGTGAATATAAACAGAATTTTGCCAAAAAGCACAATCTGACAGCAATTTCTGCTTGCCTTTTTAGAATATGGATGCAAACCACTGGATAACATATGTACCAGAGTGCAAAAGAAGCATCATTATACCTACAAAGACAGGATTTGCTCACCTAATGGATATATCAATGGATATATCCACTGTCATTTTCTCTTTGGTCTCAAATTTATTTTTGAAACTTCTATATTTATTACATTTCTAGTTGAAGGCCCAGTACAAAGCTTGAAAACTTGCTGCAAAGGCTAAAACTTGTGCCATTTTTATAATACTTTGTCTTCTGACTGCCCAGTTTCAATTTTAAAGCCAAGTCTTCCTTCGGAACAGGCAATCAGGGCCTTATGATCACAAAACCATCGTGTTGCTCCTCATTATGGATACCACAAAGAGATCTAGCAAATGCTTATCTTATTTAAACTCACAAGACAATCAGAATAAGAAAAAACATAAATGGATACCATCAAGGATGTATCAGACTAAAACCATCAAGCCAAAGGCTGGCTTGAACAGCAATCTTTCAGTGAAGCAGTTTAAGGAATATATCAGGATATCCTGGATCTCACTTGGAAGAGTGTTCCTCATGATGAGAAGCTCTTAGTAGCCATCTGATTGCCTCTGAAGGCTGAGGAATTTCATCACAGTTTGCAGTAAGTAAGAGATGGAACAAGGTGTGCAGAGTTTGGAGCTTTAAAGATTAACAGCCTTACCCAGAACTGAGTTTAGAAATAACGAGGATAGCTCAAAAGAGACATACCGGTAATATGTTCAAAGTAGTTTGCACTAGTCAACAATCTGGCTGCAACAGTTTGCATCAACTCAAGTTTCAACTTGATTTTCAAGGGCAGTCTCACAGAGACCATTTGCAAAATTGCTACCTAGGGCAGACAGATATACTATACACTGGCAGTTAGACCATATAGACACACTAGTTGTGTTGTGTTTGTGGGAAAGTTCTTTCATCAGCAATTTGTTCCCAATAATTCAGGCTTAAAAAGTAAGACAGCCACTCAAAAGAGCTCAGGAACCTAAAGAAAATGTGTAGATTGGCACTGCAACTCACAACTGGAGCTAAGTTCAAATAGGAAACCATGTATGCAGAGAGGCCTGCAGGGCATTTGAAATTGCGGACATTCCAAAAGCCAAGTTTAACATTCCAAAAGCCAAGTTTCCATGGCCCCTACCTGGATGGGGTATGTGTGCCAGAGTCTACCTTGAACAGCAAGCTTTTAGTGAAATAGGTACTGATAGTAAGTATGTCCAGCTCACAACCAAACCAGGACAACTTCTTTCCTTCAGATCTTAAGTGCCAAATTTGATCACAACTGAAGCACTAGTTTTAGTTCAAGCAGCTTACTGAAGATCTGTTTTTGTTATTTTTTGTCACTGGTGTGTTGGACAGGAAAATACTTCTCTAGCAACCATGATTTATGAACTTCCATCTCACAATTCCACACTCAAAATGATGTGCCTTCTAGAAAGTAATACACTTTTGAAATGTAAAGTAACTGAAGTATTTTATTTCAGTTCTGTCATATTCTATGACAAGGTCAATCAATTTTAATAGGTCTTAACTGAAAATTAAAAATAAAAAGTACATTTCCTACCTGTAATGTACATGGGTAATTGTTGGTCGCCTGTAGCCCAGAATCCAGGTTTGGATGTCTAAAGGTTCAGCTTTGGGATACGCAATGGTTGTATCTATCACCCACTGAAGACCTTTTGGTTTACTTTCTAAGAAAAGGAATTATATGTATATATAAAAGGAAGAAAATAGGAAAATGAACTTTCAATCACAAATACCCTACTTTTGTTCTAACATACCTTATTAATTCTAACTCATAATTCATATACTGTGAGCATTTATATAGCATGAGATACAGGTGCACAATACTATATGATGTGATTCAAAGGTATAGCCAAATCAGTATGCAAAGGAATCGTGTAACACCTTTGGGGCTTTCTAGATTGGCAGGAAAGTGTGACATGAAGTTGCCTTTTCCTTAATGCTTAGCAGCTGCACCACAACCTTTAGATGGAGCTGCGCTGTTCCGCAGCTTTTAAAAAAGAAGCTGGGAAAACCAGCACCTTTTTAAAGGCGCTTCTTCTCCCCTAAAACGCAAAAAAAGCGTTTTCATGGCACAATTTCCCTTTTTCTCATCTAAAGGCTAGAGTTTCATGCAGCCATGAACACACTTCTTTTTGCCAATCTAGAAAGCCCTTGAGACTAAATGAAAAAAAGCAGTTGGTAGCATGAGTTATTACATGCATCTGAGGAAGTGGGCTTAAGTCTACAAAAGTTTATGCTACCAACTTCTTTCTTTCATTTAATATCAAAAGTGCTACAAGATCCCTTTGCATATACGTATGATATGAAAGAATACAAGTGGATATTCAGTGTTCTTATTTTTCTAACTGCAGAATTCATTCAAGTTTTAAATTGCTACATGCATACACAGCTATCCTTGATCAGAGTTGCATATGCCACCATTATCCAAATTGTGGATACCAAAGACTCTCCATTCTACTCCATCATACAACCCCTTAAAATCTACAGTGTATCCTGCATACTGCCCAGGGAAAAGAATAATATAAATTAGCATTTCAGTCTTATTAAAGTGTTTTAGATATTTCTCTTAGCAGAACTGTTCCAATATCCAACTGCAGATGGCTTTAAGAGTAAATAAAGTATGATTTAAAAATCAAACAGGCATTGAGGGATATATCTTTGTAATTCTGTCAATAACTGAGATGCTAATTAAGCCAAAGCTTAAATCATTGTTTAAAGACCTAATTGAGTGTTACGTTCTGTTTGGGAGTAATATCTCCTTGGACTGACATGAGGCTTGCAAACTCTCCATTTACCAGATTTAGCATTCAGATCTGCTTCCAATAAGATCATCAATCTAGGAACATATGAAGCATATCCAGAAAGATACAAAGAGTCCCTTCTAATATATTTATTTCAGCATAAGATTTCAATGCCAAAGCCTGCCTGCCAGAGTTCACTCAGTTTCAATCTTTCAAAATAACTCTTCATACTTTTTAAAATATAGATGGGTGATTCAGCATACAGAAAAGCAGGTAATGTATATACTCATGTATAAGTCTAGAAAGTTTAGTCAAAAATTGACCCCCAAAAAACCGAGTAAACTTATCCACAGGTCAATGTAAGTACTGTACGTTAACTCATATTTAAAAACAAGGCATCCCCTGGTAAAGGGCAGGAGCATAATCTTTCGTGGGAGCACTGTTCCCTCTCTATTATCTCATCCATCCAGCCTTTAGATTGAGCATGAAGAGTTAGGCCTGCTGGAATTTGTTAAGTTCTTTGGCATTGTTTACTCTTAATTATCTTTTAGATGATTTGTTACATGCCCATAAATTTTACCCTCAACTTATCCACGAGTCATATCAAAATCCATAATTTTTGCCTCACACCCTGACCTTGATTTATACTGTATACAGTATATACAGTATATTTAATAACTGTGGATTTCAAAAATACATATAATAATTTAATTAATATATTAATTAATTTAAAACACATGAAATTAAAATGACATTTTTCCCAATGACACTGGAATATTTTAATCTGCAACTCATTTAAGGGAACATTTTACTGTTATCTAAATAGCAAAGTTAAATTTATTTATTAATTTAGTTAATTTATATTCCACCTTTCTCCCAGTGCAGAAACAAAGGCAGTGAACAACACCTTAACACAATGCAGCTTAAAAAGTCTTAATATAACATAATGTGTGTTACAGTAGTCCAAATGAGATATAATCAAGGTACATGTCACCACAGCCAGATATGACTTCTCAAGGGTGGGTGCAGCTTTAATTGTGCAAATGCACTCTTGGCCACAGTCAAAATCTTGGCTCAGCTCTGAGTTCAAGAGCACACTGAAGCTGTGAACCTCAGATTTCATGGGCAATGTGACCCACTTGAAATTTCAGGATAATGGGAGCATTTCCTCCACTCTATGTTCATCAGAAAACTACCACATCAACATCATTGTACAAAGGAAATAGGATGAAATCATAAATTCAGTAACGACATCGCCACTTTACATTAGATTAGTTTATGATTATAAAAGTTATCTGATAACTCAGCAAAAAAGAGAACATAAAGAAGTATGATAGCCACTCAAAATAACCAGATAAAATGAAAATAAGAATTTATTTAAAAGATTTATATGTCTCTCTATAATATTTTCTGTTTGTCTTGATATTGTTGCTTGCAATAAATTGAGAAGTGGGCAGGATTTCTACTAGGGAACTAGATCCAAGTGTTTCTTAGGAAGAAGTTCTGGAACTTAAAAAAAAATCTGAATTCTTAAACATGAAAAAGGACAGTTTAAAAAGTCTGTTGGCATAAAGCTGTACACACAACAAACTCATCCCTACTTGGTACCCTTGTTTTTCAAGGTTATATGTGAGATCTTTCTCCTCATTCCTTTTTTTTTAATTCCTTTTTAAAAAATTCTCTATTTCTATCTTGTCTTAAGTGCACATTTCCATCTTTGTTCCCAGTTTCAGCCCTACATATGTGGCTTCTATTTCCAGTTATAGCACTTTTCTATGTATATTATACATCTATTCCATGCTGTTTCTGCCTCATCTGCTATTCTTTTTCAAAAACATGTGCATTAATATTTATATTTAAATATTATTTTAGATGTATTTTCTCTCACACACCTTTTCTAAGTGTATTCTTTTTCAGAACCCACCATATATTTTGTGATGTTTTTTACACCAAGAACTAGTGCAACACAGTATGTGACAAGTGCAAAATCCCTTGGACAGCTAAATTTCAAACTGCCCATAAATTCATGAGATGAAAATCAATCAACACCAGAATCTACAAAGAGTGAACTCCTCAAGCATCCCTGCTTTAAGCACAGTAAGTTCTGAGCACTCCTCTCTGCCACAGAAGATAGGCTACACACATTGTTCTCTCAGCATGTTCAAGAACACTCTGTGCCATAACATGAGATCAAGTGATCACAACCAGATGCTTCACAGCTGCAAGCGTAATACACAGGGAAGGCAATTCTGCAGTGGGTCTGCAGGACAATTCGATGGACCAGCAATCAGCCATACCCCACATTAGTACCATGGAAGTGATCAGAAGTCACTTTTGGTTTGAAATAAAACTGGTTTGGGGACTTGTTTTATAGGAAAATCATATTCCCTGGAGTGTAGTTCTCCTTTTATTTTTCTTTTAAAATACTTGGGAGTATGGCAGAGAGGCTTCTGGCAGCTGTAAAAACAGACAGAGATCACTACATGTACAAGAGACTGTGTCTTTGCCATCCCGATAAGAACATACTACACACAGGGATAACCCATCGGTAAGATGACACCCACAAGATCAGTTTGTAATCTACAGTTCCTGAACACTTTGAATGCCTTAGCCAAGTTCATTCCATTTCTTACATTTCAGTAAAGGTATATTATCCATGTTTTGGTCTAGCTGAGACAATATTAATCCTTTCCAATTAGTTCTACTGGCAGTACAGTATATGACTTCTTCTAGGCAGGAAATAAACATTTTCTGCCTTAGAATACTGTTGGCCTTTTACTGAGATGGCACATGTATGAACAAGGAGAAAATTCCAGTTTATTCCTAACAACAACAACAACAACAACAACAATTTATTTACATCCTGCCCAATCACAAGGAATCAGGGTGAGTTATAACAGTAAAGAAAATACATGGTAAATAACAATGACAATCAAATAACATGGCAAATCACACTAGCAATAAAGAGCCAAAAAAAAAAAAATACATAGCAGTTCACAACAACAATAAAAATAACAGTGAAAAAAGCATAGGGATTAACATGGCAAAACAGATACAACAGGAAATTAATCCCCATTCTCACCCCAAGTCCTGAAAAACTATTAAACAGCCTCAGCTGTTGCCTTGGTGGAAAAAGGCACAGGCTGCCTCCCAATTTGGCTTGGAGCTGGCTGGTGGTGTTGAAGGCAGGGCAGAAGAAGCCTCAGAGAGCTTTAGTCCTGCCCTTTGTCCAAGTTCCTTGCCTCAGCTGTTGCCTTCTTACTCTGTGAAGTTCTAAATCTCATGTTACTAAAGCAGCCTGATTATTAAAAATCATCAAACCCAAGTTGTCAGTATTGAAGTCCATCCAACAATTGGAAACATTTTCACATGAGAAACATCCCACCTGGTCTGTGGTGGTTTTATCTGTTTGTCTCCCACATAAACCTGCTGGGTAACCCCAACAACAGACATTAAACAGGCAGTGAAGGGGACAAAAGGAGAAAAAGGCCTTTTCAGTTGTGGACCCTTATCTACACAAGGCCTTCTGGGAGGTGTGGATAGCCCCATACAGTGGTTTCAAGAGCTATGAGGAACATTTTTGAGTGCTTAATCACCACTGTTATTGTTAGTCTATGGACAATTCTGCAGTTTTAAAAATCTTGCTTGCTCTAATGCTTTCCTGTTTTTTGCACTTTGTATTAATTTATTAAACTCACTATAATTCACACCAGAATCTCTTGAAAAGCAAGATTTTTTTTTTAAAAAAAAATATATTTTAAGTGAAATAATAGAGAGGAAGAAAAGCCCTTTCACATCATGTAAGTGGTTTCCATGCCACAAGGATGGGTGGGCCTCTGCAGATCAGATTATATAAATAGAACAATGCTTATCAGCATTAGTGCCATTCTCCCAGAGAACATAATCTGTATCTTGAAAGAAATGCAGTAGGCTGGAAGAATTACCATCATCTACCTGGCTTGGTTCCCAAAAGTAGCAATTACTACAGCACCAGAAGATGCCAGTACTACCATAAAACATTTTAAACAGCATTAGAAGGCATATTAAGGTGTTTTCATATGAGATTTTAAGAAATGGGCTGAAAGAGCAGTAGGAAGTGGGCTTGACAGGTAGATGACAAAACAGTTACAAGTAGAGGAAACAGAGCAGAAGAAAGAAAAACAGCAGAAGTCAATCTTAGCTGAAAAGCGGGGTATAAATACAATAAATAAAGGCAGAAATGGAAACAAAGAAAGCCTGATGGGAAGAGAAATACTGTAATTCACTAGATAGCTCAAAAACAAAACATTCAATTTTAAAGTAGACTGATCAATTTTTATGTTGTTCTTATGTTGAACTAGAAATGTCCACATGACAGAAATGGAACTCTTCTTTTGTATCTGCACACCTGTTCAAACATAAACACCACATGATATCTCTACTCTGATGGTCTAAACACAACACTCAGCTCAGCTGATAGCACACGCATGTTCCCAGAAAGCTAAGCAAACTTTGAACCTATCAGGTATTATCCAGCATCTTAATACAGATCAGCATAGCAGTGAGGCTGCAGCCAGAAGAGACGATGTGGAGAAAGAAGAGGAATAGATCCAGAGCCCCTCCTTACATTCTTGGCTTATCTGGTGCAACCAAAGACATCTCCAGCAGCCAAACTATTTTGATCTTTTCTTTCCTATGGAAAGACATTTGGGTTTTCTTTTTAGCAAGTTCTCGACTGCCAAAGAGTTCATTGAATTCAACAGCAAACAGATCAATTTTTCAAAGGACTGCGTCCACGCAACTATTTTGCCTCTGTTCTTAATCACAATTCCTCATTGCTTTCTGTCACTACTATCTATATCAATATCCAGCTCTTTATGTGTATGCCTCTCTACACAATGTGTGTGCCTTCAAGTGAAATGTTGACTTATGGCACCCCCATGAATTTCATAGGGATTTCATTCTGGTTTTGCCAGTTCCTTCCTCTAAAATATAGCCTACAGCCCTGGTATTTGTTAGTGGCCTCCAATTTAAATACTAACCAGGGCTGACCTTGCTTAGTTTCTAAAATAAAAATCATTAATTTCAAGAGTCAGGCATGCACATTGGAACTCACAGTTAACCAGAACTCAACACAGGGCACTTTGCATCACAGAAACAAATAACAGTAATAGCACAAATGATGTAGCTTTTGTCATTCTGTCCCCATTGAAGAAGAAGAACAGGCTGCATTAGATCAAGCTGAATCAAATCAAAAGCCCTTCTAGTCCAATACTCTGTTCACACAGTGGCCAACCAGTTGCCTTTGGCAAAATAAACAGGATGCACACAATATGCACCACCCTCGTGCTCACATTCTCCAAGCAACAGATATTCAGGGGCATACTTCCTTTGATAATGAAGATAATAAATAGACATCAAACTACAAATAATGATTGCCTATGCTCCATAATTTTATCTTTTCTACAGGCATGCAAAAGTAGTGACCATCATATACTGTGGCAGCAAATTTCAGAGTTAATTATTTTATTTTTCACCTTTCTCCCAAATTGGTCCCAAGTCAGCTTTAAAAAATGTTTTAAAACAATGGGACTATACAGATGGGTGGCATGCAGCTATCCCTTTTTGCTCCAGATAGGTGCTGCTGCAATTGCATGTAGTGGAACCGATCTGTTCCCTGGCAGGAACAAAAAGAAACCACCCAAGCAGCTCCCTGGAAGGGGCATCATAAGTGTTGCAGTGTGGCGTTATGATGCCACTTCCACACTGCACCATTTGGGTGCTGCAGTGGAGGTGCATCATCACAATGGCACCTTTTCAACCTGGAAAGAAGTGACCAGTGGGGTCCCACAGGGTTCTGTCCTGGGTCCAGTGCTATTCAACATCTTTATCAATGACTTGGATGACAGAATTGGGGGCATACTTATCAAATTTGCGAATGACACTAAACTAGCAGCTAATACGCAAGAGGACAGGATCAAAATTCAAAATAACCTGAATAGACTAGAAAGCTGGGCCAATGCTAACAAAATGAAATTCAACGCAGAGAAATGTAAAGTACTGCACTTAGGGCGGAAAAATGAAATGCACAGATATAAAATGGGGGACACCTGGCTGAATGAAACTACGTGTGAAAGGGATCTTGGAGTCCAAGTAGACCATAAGTTGAACACGAGTCAACAGTGCGATGCGGCAGCTAAAAAGGCCAATGCATTTTTAGGCTGCATCAATAGAAGTATAGTGTCTCGATCAAGGGAAGTAATAGTGCCACTCTATTCTCCTTTGGTCAGGCCCCACCTGGAATACTGTGTCCAGTTCTGGGCACCACAATTCAAAAAAGATGTGGAGAAACTGGAGCGTGTCCAAAGGAGGACGACTAAAATGGTGAAGGGTCTGGAAACCATGCCATATGAGGAACGCCTTAGGGAGCTGGGAATGTTTAGCCTGGAGAAGAGAAGGTTAAGAGGTGATATGATAGCCCTGTTTAAATATTTGAAGGGATGTCATATTGAAGAGGAAGCAAGCTTGTTTTCTGCTGCTCCAGAGACTAGGACGCAGAACAATGAATACAAATTTCAGGAAAAGAGATTCCACCTCAACATTAGGAGGAACTTCCTGACAGTAAGGACTGTTCGACAGTGGAACACACTCCCTCGGAGGGTGATGGAGTCTCCTTCCTTAGAGGCCTTTAAGCAGAGGCTGGATGGCCATCTGTCAGGGATGCTTTGATTGGGAGTTCCTGCATGGCAGAGGGTTGGACTGAATGGCCCTTGTGGTCTCTTCTAACTCTATGATTCTATGGTGCATGCCATCTAGAAGGGCAGGCACCAAAATGACACCCTGGCGGTGGCATAAGGACTTGGAGCGTGCGCTCAACCCTCACCCCGCGCACAGGCCGGCAGAAAGTGCCGGTTTGTATCGCCCCAATGATAAAACAGTCCAATTTTAAAACACAATTTGCAACACAATATCAAAAAAGTAAAAATCCTTAAAATATTAAGTGAAAAATAGAAAACCATTAAAAATGTACCAAAGCAAACACCCCAATAAGAAGCCACCAGGACACAATTACGTATTAAAGCCTCCTTGAAATAAATAAATGATTTATAATTTATAAATATTCCTGTGGATTTCAGGATGGAGAATGGAACAGGGTTGTGAAAGAGGAAGAGCCGCCAGACACCTCACACCTGTTGATCTAGTAGAAGGTGGTTGCTCTAGAAGAGGCAGTTAGCTAGATGAAGGAGATGGTGGCAGATGCAACAGAGATGCAGATGGTGGGGTTCTCAGGATCAGTGGGCCTCAGAATTCAGCTCTATAATCACAGACAGATCTTGGCAGCAGTAAGTGTGGGTAATAGGGCCTGTACCAATATCTATCATTGTATGGGTGATTAACTGCTCCAGCCTGTTGGAGAGCATGCCCAGTAGTGATCATAATATTGCCTTATTGGTGGAGGTGGGGGATAAGGAAGACGACAAGGAGGAGGCTCCTGAAGGCAAAGATAAGACAGTTCTTGCATTGCGGTAGATGACCACTGATGAACTGGCAACCTGGTTCTGTGTGAAGTGATGGAGAGACAGCTAGGAGTGGTAGATTGACCTCTCACTGAAGTGTGGATGGAAGACCAATTGAGCACCTCACCACTGAATGCAACCCCAGCCATTGGACTGGGTTCAACTCCAGGAAAAGATCTGCTGCCAAGTGTTCTAGAACAGGAATTCAAGAACCAGAGACAGATGGAGCTGAGCTCACATCATCAGGGCTAAATGTAAATGAAAGAACCAGAACAGACTGTACTGTCAGACCAACAGTATTAGGCACCATTAGTGTATCCAATTCTTTCAAACAAACTAAAGGTACATGGGTAGGCTCGGATCTCTTCTGTCAAGAATTCATGTATTCAAAAAGAAAAAGAAAATAAGTAAATCAGCAGACTTGCATTTCCTTTTACAAACTGAAGAATCATCAGAAGGCTTCTTCTGCTTCTTGGGAGCAGCAGAGACAGAATCTGCACCGATCTGTGCACCACTGATGACTCTGAACAGGACCAAACTAAATCCGAAGTTGATGGTACTGAGATTTCCTGATGAGTGAGAGAGATTTTGCCAGTTCTAACATAATCCAGACAATGCCCATATAGGCCATGAAAAAAGGCCTGGTTTGGGGGATCAGTCATGTTAACGGCTGACTCCTGATTTTAAGATGTGAAGCCCTGTTCTGATGGGGCTGGTGGGAAAAGGTTCTAAAACTGGAGCACATATCGACAACATAGGCCTTCTCCAAGCAAAGAAGACACTTAGAATGACTGCCCATCTTGGAGATCATCTTGCCATATGGGACACATTTATTAAAGTATGCTAGAGATTTCATAAACCTGTGATGAGTGAAGGGGGGCAAAAACCTGGAGAAGATCAGTTAACACATGAAGTTCCTATGATTTGGCTGCAATGGTGGACAAAAGAGAATTGAGGTTTTAAATGGAAACTGCACTGAGCATGTGCAGTACAAGGAGGAGTGGGCCAAAGAAATCTAGATTCTGAATGTGGTCTGTGTAGGCTCCAAGATTCCCATATGTGAGTCACAGACACTAGGAAGACGAATCTGGTATCATCTTTGCATCTGTTGAAGTAGTCTTAAGTCTATGAAAACTTATGCTAACAGCTTCCTTTCCTCAATTAGTCCGAAAGGTAATACAAGATCCCTTTGCATTCCCGATGAACTACTTTAAAAAAAAAAAAAACCTCAGATGAGCTCAGAAATACAATATTGTAAATACTTTGGAGACTGTACCTTAGAAGATTTTTACAGTCTTCAGCACTGATTCTCTTGTGAATCCTCCTAGTTTTGATCCTCTGAAAGCAAGTAAATTAGCCCACAGAGAACTGAATGGAAGCCCTGCAGACTGCAGAATGTATGTACCTATTAATCTCTACAGGCCCTTCCTTTCCTCTGGCTCTCTTACAGCCCAAAGCTGCCAAGTACAATAGTTTGGTCAAACAGCTCTGAATGTACTCTTTAGTAGGGATGCTTTCATCCAGTGCCAGTACAAATTCTCACAACTCTTAGAGCAATCAAAGGAGCAGGGAAAGAGGGGGCATCTTTTAATGATAAGAGCTATTCCAAGTGTACACAAATTCTATTCAGGGAGAAGCAGAAAATGAAGAAAGACAGAGAGATAGATATATCTCCGTTTAAAATATTTCTGTATCACTATTACTGACTATATATTCTAATGCCTTTGGAGGCTGAACAGTAAAAATTCAATAGTTATTAAACACAATAACAAAAGTATTAATTTACTCCATCAGGCTAACCTGACAAAGAATAGTTTAGCCATTGCTTAATAAAGTGTCTTGATTCAAATAAATTTCTGCTTCTCAAAAATAATTAAAAAAATTTTTGGGATGCAACCTGAATTGATAAAAGCAATAGAAGCACTGCTTGTAAACATCCAAGAAGTAATCACAAGAGAGTGTACAAATGTTTTAATAAAACAGGCAAATAAAAACTGAAATAAGATGCTGAAGTACTCTTTGTCTGATCCAACAGGATTCTTCATATCTTTTCAAACTGTTTTTCCTTGTTAATTTTTTTCCTGATGATCAGTGTTCAAAGCTTAGAAAAATAAAAAGTGAAAATAAGAGGTATAATCTCGCTTTGTTCCACATTCTCTGTGGGATCAGTACATAACTAAGACATAACATGTAGGCTCTTAAAAACATAAAATGTAGGCTGCATATGATAACCACAACTAGGACAAGATTAATTGGTTATGCATCTTGACACACCAGGGAAAGCAAACCGCCCCATCTAAAATGAGATTTATCCTCTCACACAAGCCAAACAAGTCATCTCCCAAGATGTACACTTTAATGAAAATTGCAAAAGGTTTTAGACAAACTGCAGGCAATGTATAAACATGATAGCCTTTAAGGCTGAAAGGCGAGGTATAAATACTCTAATAAATAAATAAAAATATGTACCATGTTTATTTAACTTACCATTAAAAACCCAAAGTACAGCTGGCCTTCCGTATCCATGGATTCCTTATCCACAGATTCAACCATGGCTTGAAAATATTTTTTAAACATATAAATTCTAAAAAGCTAACCTTGATTTTACCATTTCATAGAAGGAGCATCATTTTACTATGCCACTGTATTTAAAAGGACTTAACAGGACTTGAGCATCCATGGATTTTGGTACCTGGAACCAAATTCCAGCAGATAATAAGGGCCCAATGTAAACCGCAAGTTGTAGTGGAGTAGAATTTCAAAAAGAAAGTTCAACTTGTACAGACAAAATAACAGACTACAGCTTAGCTAGTTTAGATTTTAGAAAACACTCTGGCAGCCTAAACAGCTACTCCTTAATAAGCTTACTATGGTAGCAAGGCGCTGTTGCCCACAGACCAAAATATGTACAGTAATGTCAGTGTTTAGATTGGAGAACCAGTTTATTTGTTCTAATAATAATAATAATAATAATAATAATTATTATTATTATTATTATTTCTAGTCCGCCCCTCTGAACAAGCAATCGGGGCGGACACTAGCTTACTTTAGGAATGAACTAGAATGCTTTTCCTGTTGCTGCTTTTTAAAAGACTGGTATGAATGCTTTAATTTTGGAACATTGTTAAGATATACTCCACTCAAGACACATACAGGACAATCCTATCTATGCATGACTGCTCTAAAGTAAGTTCTACTGAGTTCATGAAGTTTACATCCATCCTTATTATATCTACTGGATCTACCTGACATTTTTTAAAAAACCAGAAAGAGAAATAGAACTTTAAAAATTCACACTAACCATCATTTCTCACAATCCCACCTTGGATCACCACATTGTTCCTAGGATATTGCTGATATCAGGTGCAACACTGGATCCATTTCCTGTAAGTCTGTATACAAGGCTGGTGGGGTTTTTTAAGCCCTTAGACTCTAACACTGGTTGTAATGACCAAGTGGTAAGTGTAATTGTGATAATAAATATTATGAAATGTAACATGGATATTATTTTCTTTCTTACATCTTCAACACATAAGCAAATATAACTGCAGTTTCCTTTATTAATGCACTGTCTATACAGGCATACATTGCATGACGCACACAGAGTGACAAAAGTGGTCACTACTAGCACAACACCCACAGTGTGACTATTTTGGACAATAAAAAAAGTGCAGATCCAGCTGATGTTGATGAGAGCTGAGTCCCACATGCAGAACCATTACAAATGTCCAATAATGCACCTAAAGTAGTGTGTCAGTGTGCCTCTCTGCATTGTATATTGTGCAATCATGCAACAGCTATGCACATTCACTGTTTCTTAAATGTACTGTGATGGTATTAAGTGTAGGGATTTCTCAGTGTTAGCATAGTGTAATGCCGCTGGCAAGTATGTAGGATTTCAGTTCATGTCTTGACTATGCTACACAAGCTTTGCTTAGCATTACAATAGGTTAACACTCACCCACTCTCTCCCTAGGACACTTCCTTCCTGTCTTCCTCAGAAACTTAATCCTATCTGACTTTCTTTTCTTCACTCTCCCCACAATATTCCAACATTACCTTCCATTCTCACTTTCTCAAGTAATCATCTTACACATGCTCTACACAACATTCTATACATGTCACTTGACCTTCAAATACTCTCCTAATTCTACCTACTATCTAATATCACAATACAAATAAGCAAATTATATAACAAACTATGTAATGTCACAGCTACCTTCCTCACCTCCCATAATGCCCATCTCCTTCTATGATTCTATGATTTTACCCTTTGGCACTATTTAATTCTCACTAATGCTTTCTCCTCTGAAGAAGCCATGTGAACTCTAATCCAAAGTAATAAAGCCTATAGAAATAGAACATTTGAAGTTCTAGGCTGCAGCTGATACTCCTTGAAGAGGTAGAACATGAATAGAAGGAGAATATGCCAATATAGAAAAATTGGGAGATTGGTTCTGAGATTATTATTATTATGATAAACAATAACATCTAATTGATTCAGCTGATCTAAAACTTTCATCTGCCAGGAAACAGAATTCAATGCCACAATATAGATGTAACTGTTCATCAGCTTGCCAAATGGACACAAGACCTAAAGGAACTTGCCTACATATAAAAATAGTGAGCTACTAGTCCGCAAACTGAACCAATGGTTGGGCCACACAGTATATACAAAACTTACACACAGAGACAGATACCTACACAAGAACTCTAACCATCTCCCAGGACAAAAAAGAAGCAGAATTAAAAACACTGGTAGACCAAGCATAAGGATCTGTGAAGATGAATTGAAGCATCTAGACCAGGCTCTACAGAGTAATGGTTACCAAGGCTCAGACATCAGAAGGTCTGCCAGACCCAGAAAAAGCCAGAGGAGTGAAGACAAGCAACCACTCAAAGGGAAGGTGTTTTTACCATACATCAAAGAAGTCACAGACAGAATAGCAAAACTGGTGAGGAAACACAACTTCCAAACAATCTACAAATGGACCAAGAAAATCCAGCAAATGATGTGCTCAGCGAAGGGCAGGAGAGACCTAATCGTGGCCGCTGGAGTTTACTGCACATCATGCAGCTGAGGACAAGTCTACACAGGGACTACCAAACGCAGTGTTCAAACATGAATCAAGGAACACAATAGATACTGCAGACTGGGTCAGCCAGAAAAATCAGCAGTAGCAAAACACGTTATAAACCATCCTGGGCATTAAAAGCTGTTTGAAAACACTGAAATTCTATAGCTTACAGTTGTAAACCGCTTAGACACTCCTTAGGCGGTATGAAGCGGTATATAAATGAAGCTGGTTTTGTTTTGGTTTTTTACCATGCCAACAACTACCAGGTCAGAATGCACAGGGAAGCCATTGAAATCCATAAACACCTGGACAACTTCAACAGAAAAGAAGAAACCCTTAAAGTAAACAAGGTTTGGCTACCAGTCATGAAAAACACCAAAATCAAAACCCAGTAAATGCAAATGAAAACCACCCAGGGCCAGGGAGGTTTCCCAGCAGACAATGGATCATTAATTATATAGATACCCTGAGGCCTTGCCATTCAACAATACACAGATTAGCATGCAAATCACTTCCTCCTAACCAACAATACCCCACTCTCTTCCATGTAAGCATTCTCTTAAGATGCCAGCCACAGCTGCTGGCCTTCTGAGCAGCCCTGGTGGCACAGTGGTTGAATGCCTGTACTGCCACCACTCACTCACAAACCACAGGGTTTTGAGTTCAATGTCAGCCGGGGCACCAGGTCAACTCAGCCTTGCATCCTTCCAAGGTCCCTAAAATGAGTACCCAGCTTGCTGGGGGCAATTAGCTTACACTTTGTAAACTGCTTACGGAGTGCTGATAAGGGCATAGATATGTACTTGCTATTGTTATTGCTAGAACATGGCCTCATAGTCCAAAAAAAATCTACAAAAAACTATGGATGCCAGCCATGAAAGCCTCTGACTTCACACAATGGTTTCCAATTGGCAAGGTGGTCAGGCAAGGCTGCATTATTTTTTACATATATAATACAATGGGCTCTTGACATTCCCTGGGATTAGGGACACAGGACCCCTATGAAAGTGGTGGAAACTGCCAATTAAAAAACATTTTTTTCAAAAAAAATCTGAAAGAACACCTCTCTCTCTCTAGGAATCTCTACAACCTGGAGAGCAACCTCTGGTGAAAGTTGGCCTTAGAGTCATGCTGGATGACCCAGAGATTCCTAGAAATATCATATTAATCAAATCTGTGAATAATCAAATCCACAAAAGTCAAAGTCACAAATGTGGAGGACTAACTGTATATTTACTGTAGTACAGTGGTCCCCCGGGTTACAAATCCCCCGGGGTACGAAAACCCCGGGGTACGAAAGAGCCGGGGCCAGAAAAACGGCCCTGGCTTGCGAAAAAAAACCCTGGGTTCCGAAAGGAAAGTGGCGCGAAACTCAAATCGCGCCAAGCGCTTTCCTATACTTACAGCGGTCTCCCGGGTTACAAAGGTTTTCGGGTTACAAAAGGGATCCTGGAACGGATTACTTTCGTAACCCGGGGGACCACTGTAGTAAAATTATCATTATATTAAGAACAACATTCCAACATCAAACAACATCCAAATATACAGGGAAATAAATATGCTACTCTGTGTTTGGGGGCGGGGGTATAACCTGATTTTACACAGGCTGAATCCTTATTCCCAGATCTATCTTCCAGCTGATCAGAACCTCTGTCTCGCCTGGGTTAAGCTTCAATTTATTTTCCCTCATCCATTCCATTACAGCCACTAGGCATCAGTTAGAACAGAAATAGCTTCTAGGAATTAAGAGGAAAGGATTAACAGAGCTGGGAATCATCAACATACTGGTGACACCTGACCTCCAAACTCTGGACAACCTCTCACAGCAGTTTCACGTACTGTATAAGTTAAATAGCAGAGGCAATGAAACAGAACTGTAAGGGACTCCACAGGCCAATGGCCAAGGACTTGAACTGAAATCCCCCAGCAACACTCATTGACAGCACCCCTCGAGGAAAGAATGGAGACATTGTAGAACAGTGCTCCCAAGCGCCATCCCAGCAAGGCAACCAGGAAGAATACCAAAGGATTTGGAGAGGGTAGCAGGAGCCATAACTTTTGACAAGTGTAGTAGTATGAAGGGTGAATTCTGGTATACGTGAGTCAGAGAGCAAAGCTAGCAAAAGCTATAAGCTACCAAAAGAAAGAACAGCAAGGAGTCAACACAGTTGAATGGAAAGCTCTCCAACCCAAAAAATCTAACAAGAAAAAGAACACAGATGGGGAAGACTTATAGCACACAAGGGATAACATGATCAGGAAGTTTATCAGGATCATAGGTGAAAATATGATGGGGGCCAGAATAAGGAGGAGGAACACCAACAATCTAAGATATTGTTGGATGATACAATAATATTGTTGCTGCTATTGTTTTTGTTGTTGTTGTTATTTATTTCTGCTTTCCTCTCAAGGCTGGGACTGAAAGCTGCTTACAATCTAAAAACACAATACAATTAAAAACCTACAATATTGACAATTAAAATGGTATTAAACTATTACAATATTAAAAAGATCATTCATTCAAATACAGAATACAATTTTAAAATGATAAAATTACTTTAAGCATGCCTAAACAAACTACTAGCAGAAAAAAGTGTTTCACAGACTTGAAAGAATTATTAAGGTCAAAGAAGAAAGTGCAAAGGCAGGTTTACTGCTGAACACAAAGAAAACTAAAATAATGACCATGGAGGTTCTATATCAATTCAGTCTTGACAATGAGGATGTTTACATAGTTAGAGTTCCTGTACCATGGATCAAACATTGAGCAGAATGGAAACTGCAGACAAGAAATAAATTTTAAAAAAAAGATTGGAATGGGAAGGGCAGCCATAAAAGAACTAGATAAGATGGTAAGGAGTGAAGATATACAACTGAGCACTTAGAGTCGTCCAAGCCATTATATTCCCCATTACCATGTATGGAGCTAGACAGTGAAGAAATCTAACAGAAAGAAGAAGAAAAACTCATTTGAGATGTGGTGCTGGAGAAGAGTACTGACAGTCAAAAAGACAAACAAATGGGTCATTTAACAGATCAATCCTGAACTCTCCCCTAGAATCCAAGATGATGAAGCTGAAGCTGTTGTACTTCGGCCACATCGTTAGAAAGTATGACTTACTAGAAAAGACAATGATGTTAGGAAAGGTAGAGAGAAGCAAAAGAGAGGAAGATGCATGCCAGATGGGTAGACTCAATCAGGGAGGTCACAGGCCTGAGTATCCAGGACCTAAGAAGAGCAGTGGAGGACAGAGGGTCTTGGAGATGTCTCATCCACAGGGTCACCATGAGTCAGGGTCGACTCGAGGGCAATTAAGAACAGTCTTTAGAACTATATATCTGCTATATTTTTAATGTCATGTTTTATTTGATTTTTAATCTTGTATTGTTTTTATATAGCTTTGTTTTAGTTTTTTAATTGGAATGTTTTAACTATGTATGTTGTTTATGTTGTTCACCGCCCTGATCGTAGGAAGGGCGGTATAGAAATAAAATTTATTATTATTATTATCCTACTACGCCTATTAAAATTAAGAGAAAAACTACCAGTAATGAAGACAAAGGGACCAAAACAGGAAACACAGAGAAACAAAAGAAAGC
Organism: Urosaurus nigricauda; assembly: GCA_034509955.1. Classification (NCBI taxonomy): domain Eukaryota; kingdom Metazoa; phylum Chordata; class Lepidosauria; order Squamata; family Phrynosomatidae; genus Urosaurus; species Urosaurus nigricauda. Next base: position 347,362,036 of record JAOEGL010000001.1, on the reverse strand, counting down.
AGACATACAGTTTTATCCAGCTGGAATCCTGGAGGTTTCTGTCAAGGGACCAGGGAGCAAAGTGATTCAGTGCAATTCCACCTCTCCTTATAGCCCCAGCTCAAGAGCTACTCCAGAAAGTTGCTTCCTCTAAATATGAGACCCTTCTGGCAGCAGAGGGACACAAAAAAGTATGTCCAAAGCAGAAGGACCAGCCTAAGATATATAAATGTTTAATATCAAAACCACCCCACCCCCATGTTTATAATCAATCAAATAAATCCTGAACTACATAACTTTCAAATGATCTAGTTAGGGAAGGGAAGCCACATCTAAGTATTTGCTGTCTCACTTTCTCAGCTGCTTTGCCCTTTCTGCTTGCAGGAATTTGTCTTTACTCCCCTTTGAAGTTATACAGGCGGCAGCCACAACAAAAGGAAATACAGTCAACCTCCAGTGTCTGAAAGGGATGTGTTCCCAGACGTGTGCATGGATAGTAGCTTACTTCAGGCTAGCCAAGGGAGGCAGGAGCATCTAGCTCCCTCTAGATTACCGCACTGCACTCTTTTAGTGCTGCTATTCCACTTTAACTGCTCTGGCTGTCTTCTGTTGCATTCTGGGATTTGCAGTTTAAGGAGGGGCATTTAGAATTCTCAACCAGAGAGCTCTTATGCCTCACTGAACTACAAACCTCAGAATGCAACAGGAGGCAGCCAGAGCAGTAAAATTGGAATAGCAGCACTATAAGAGTGTAATGCAGTAATGTGGTAAACCTGTGGGGCTTAGCCAGCTTGTTGCTGTTTTGTTGTTGTTGTTTTTGACTTATGGCAACCTAGAGGGAAACCTATCATGGGGTTTTCTTGGCAAGATTTGTTCAGAGGAGGTCTGCTATTGCCTTCTCCTCAGGCTGAGAGTATGTGATTTGCCCAAGGTCATCCAGTGGGTTTCATGGGAATCAAAGTCTGGTCTCCAGAGGCGCAGTCCAAAATCAAACTATGGTCTGCTGGCTCTCATTTGAACAACTCCCCAAGCATATCTCTCCATCCTCTGTAATGTAGATTAGGCTGAGAGACTGACTGGCTCAAAGTGAAGATGTTATATGAAAATAAGATCTGACCTAAATTATAGTGTGTATTAAGAAGACTAAGGTAAGATTGTTGTACTATGGACATATCATGCTACACGTATTCCAACAGTCATCTCTGAAATGTTGGAGGGTGTGGAACTATGGTCATCAACTAATGACTGCAACTCTCCAAATATAAACAAATGCATGAAGAACAAAAGTAAAGTTCTTTTGTGTATGATGAAAAATTAAAAACTATAATTTGTCTCTTTCACATGGGACTCTATGAAAGAGCTACAGTGCATATCTATCTATATTCTGGGTAAGTCTGAAGCTGCCACCTCTTGCTACTATTGTTTTCCCTCCTTGCCTATCTTTCAGCAAGGGGAAAAAAGAGGAGTCTAGTCTAATTAAAATTAAAACAGAAGTCAAACAAGCAATTGGTGAAAAGGTGCAGCATACTTCAAATCACACCAATGAATGGCACAGTCATCACTACTGTATATCTGCAATGCTTCCATTATAAAATTTCAGATTTCCAGTGGAATAACATTTTTCATTATTACGACCAGCTACATTTCTGCATGCCTTTCATCTGAGCAGTCTTCACTTCTCAGGGGCTAAACAGACAGGCAAAAAGAGGTGCTTTCAGGCTGGCTTTAAAGCATGGCATTTAGATGACACATGCCTTAAAGCCAGCAGAAAAGTACCCTCTAGGAGCCTTATGCAGAGAAAAGTCATTTCAAAAAGAAGCAGCTTTTTTCCACTTCTTCCTGGCTTGAAGCCATGTCATGTCATGAGCACTCCAGCTGCCTTGGGAGCTGGCAGTGTGATTGGTGGGGTTTCAATGTGGCTTTGGAAAAGGCAGCTTCAAGCCCCCCTTTTCTGCCCATCTGTTTTGCCCCTCAGATGGCATAAGAGAAATGATTGGAAGTAATTTGTTCATATGAAGACTGCCCCCCGCCCCCGCTGCAAAGCTTCAGATAGCACAACTGCAGGGAAATTAAATAAACCTGCATACATACACAAAAGAGTAAACTTTTTTCTTCTTACAAAAATAATGAACGTAAATTGCTTTTAGAACTTATTTCCATGACATTCACCCAGCAGTTTTAAAACTTTTCAGCCCACATACATCATAGTGGGTATCGCTGTTCTAAGTGAGGAGGAGGAGATGACTGCATTAGAACTGTTTTAAAATCAACCAGCCATAAAGGATTTTGAATGTTTTAGCACTGTAGGTGAGAATGCTATGTATTGTTGTTCTGGTGGTGAAAGTCTAATAGATGCACAATTGGAAAAAAAGTCAAACATATAGAAGTAATAATTTATATATCACTGACTATTGCAAACCACTCATTCCCTTCCTATGCAAATACATGTTTGCTATGTTCTATGATCCCAAAATAGTTGAACAGAATCAGTTGATCCAAGAATGACCAGTTATCTTCAGGCATTTTTAAGAAAAAGAAGCAATAAGCATTTGTTAATTATTAAAGGACCAAAGTGAATTTCAATTTGTTAGGTGTTAAAAGTGCTGCACCAGTTTGGATGAGTGTCAAATTTATAAAGCAAGAATTTCAACATGAGTAAACTGGCATATACAATATGGTCTATCAATTATGTCACAGACTAAAACCTGACACTGACTGAGATTCTGATAAGATGACAGTTGATTATACAAACAGCTGATGATAAACTATACCTGCTTCTGTAGCATCTCCACCTGCCAGAGTTCCATTTTCTTGCTGAGGTACCAGATTTTTCAGTATAACTTGTGTGGCCCCAAGTCTTGGCAATGTAACATGTGTGAGAAATGGCAAATTGTTTTTCTTAGCAAATGCCTGACTGGTTTCTCTTCTTTTCCGAAGAAAACCACCCTCTGGAAACAATACAATCCACTTGCGATCACGGCTCCTGTAATATTTTTCTAGATGTTCTTGGAGAAGAACAAGCTGCTGATCACGATAAGCTTTTCCCTAAAATACAAAAGATAAATGGAAATACCCAGGTAAAATTAAGATTATCTTTTTTCCAAGTAATCAGAAGTTTCCAAGGAACGCCCCCCCCCCCCAGTCAATACTGAATTTAGTGTGCTAAGGAAAGAAAAACAAACTCTCAGGTCAGAATGCACAGGGAAGCCACTGAAATCCATACACACCTGGACAACATCAACAGGAAAGAAGAAATCCTTAAAATAAACAAAGTTTGGGTACCAGTCCTGAAAAACACCAAATTCAAGACCCAGCCCATGCAAATGAAAACCACCCATGGAGAGGGGGGCTTCCCAGCAAACAATGGATCATTAATTAAATAGACATCCTGGGGCCTTGCCATTCAACAACAGAACAATACACAGATTAACATGTAAATTGCTTCCTCCCAACCTACAGTATGTATACCCCACTCAATTCCATGCCAGAATTCTCTGAAGATGCCAGCAACAGCTGCTGGCAAAACGTCAGGAAAAAACTCTTCTAGAACATGGCCTCATAGTCCCAAAAACCCACAAAAAACTATGGATGCTGGCTGTGAAAGCCTTCAACTTCACATTGTTCACCTTATGTTACACAATTTGGCTACCTACCACAGAAGAATACATATCTGAATATCTGCAAAGCAGATGATGCCACTAATGTTTTAAAACTGTTACCTGTCTTATAAAGAAGTCTCCATGAATTAAAGATACAATTCCAAAATTTGTATATTTAAAAATATGATCCATCAGCCACATCATCTGACGAACAACCTGAAAAAAATCAGATAAGAACTTGTCAGTACATACAAAGAAAAATGACTTCTGAGACAGGTTGTTGTATTAACATGACAGTGGATGTGTTACATGTATTTCATAAAAAATATACAAGCATATGCAGGCGTGCCACATTATGAGAAGGCACGACTCACTAGAAAAGACAATAATGCTAGGAAAAGTGTAAGGCAGTAGGAATAGAGAGAGACCAGATGCCAGATAGATAAGACTCAAACAAGGAGGCCATGGCCCTGAGCCTGCAAGTCTTGAGCAAAGTAGTTAGGGACAGAGGTTCTTGGAAATGTCTCGTTCACATGAGTTGAAAATGACTCAAAGGCAGTGAACAACAACAACAATACAGAAGTGGACACATATCCACATGGTAAGTTCTTCTTACTATGGAAAAGACTAAATGAAAATGCTGTATCAATTTTCAACAAACGGTCGTCTGTCATCTATTACTACCCCATCCCAAGACCTTCACAATTTTTATTTTATAGAAGAAAATAGATTTATTTATATGTTAAGCATCTTGGAATAAATCTTTTTTCTTTGAATTCCAAGTTCTTCTTACTATGGAAAAGACTAAATATAAATACTGTATCTTTGAGAATATTTACATGCTATTACTTTTCAACAAGTGCTCATCTGCCATCTATTACTACCCCATCCAAACACCTTCACCATTTTTATTTTACAGAAGAAAATAGATTTATTTGTATGTTAAGAAATTTGGAATAAATCTTTTTTTTCCTTTACATTCTTAAATATTTGACAGAGATGAGTTTAAACAGTCTTGCAGGTTTTTGGGTTTTTTTTGTTTTTGCAAGAGAGAACAAGAACATACAAAGGAACAATCAAAGAATAAACTAAACATGGATAGTTTAATGAAATGTATCAGCTACATTATTTAACTGACGCATTTTAAAAGGCAGAGGTATCCACCTGATGGGAATTAAATTTTAAAGACTGTGCAGTAAGACAATGGGGCTTTCTAGATTGGCAGGAAAGTGTGACATGAAGTTGCCTTTTCCTTAATGCTTAGCAGCTGCACCACAGCCTTTAGATGGAGCTGCGCTGTTCCGCAGTTTTTGAAAAAGAAACTGGGAAAACCAGCACCTTTTTAAAGGCACTTCTTCTCCCCTAAAACGCAAAAAAAGCGTTTTCATGGCACACTTTCCCTTTTTCTCATCTAAAGGCTAGAGTTTCATGCAGCCATGAACACAGTTCTTTTTGCCAATCTAGAAAGCCCCATAGATTAAAGCAAGTTCTGAAATGTTAAGGGTGTGGCAAAAAGAAAACCAAACTTCAATCATTTTGACTCATACAAGATCCACCAGTAGCACCCCTAGTGCACTTTGTCTATCATACGTGTAGCATTTTTTGAATAATACAAATTTTTAACAATACATATACAATACAAATTTTGAATGATATAAATTTTTATGCACTTCAGATGAGGAAAATAAGGACCACATTAAGATATTGTGTCAACAAACATACATGTACCGGTACTTGGCTGCGTTATTCAGTTATGCTAAAAGCCATGGCCAACATGGGATATAAATGTTATATCCTGGGGTATAAATATCATGCAGCCAATTAATTTCAAAATAATCAACTATCAATCAACCATTTTAATTTCAACCACCATACAGCCATTTAATTTCAAAATAATTTAACTCTATCAACAAATAATCCTGTATTTTGCAGTGTAAATTTCTCCTGTTTTGTACGGGGTTGCCATAGGTTGAAAAGTTGCCTGTCAACCTATGGCAACCCCATGAAATCCCTAGGGTTTATTTAGAAAAGGAATACTCAGAGGTAGTTTTGCCAGTTCTTTCCTCTGAAATATAGCCTACCAGTACCTGGTATTCTCTAGCAGTCTTCCATCCAAGTATTAACCACGGCTGACCCTGATTAGCTTCTAAGATCATATGGGATCTGGACTAACTAAAACTTCCCAGAAATATTAATTCATATTTAATAATTTTGTGTGTTTTGATAAAGTGCTTTCACCTGTGTTTTATAAATTTGTTGTTCCACTATGAGAAAATTCACATTAGTCTGAGGCCAAAAGTGATATACAGGGTTAAACAATTCTGTCACAAAGCACAATAAAGTTGCAATAAAGTTTAAGAGTTTAGATTGGAACATTTGTACTTAACGTGAAGGTTCCTTTACTGTACTAGTGAGGAAAGAATTCTTCATGCTTGGTCTCATTCCTCCCTCACAGCTTTTAGGCAGAGCTTTAAGAACCCTCAATCCAACCTCACTTCCCCAATCAGGAGAGATAAACCCTCCCCCCATCGCAGTGATGGGATAAGAAGCTCTAGATAAACATCAGCACCAAACAACAACTGAACTACACTATCCTCCACCACAAGAGCAGGAAGGATTCCCTCCCCCATAATTCAGAAAATGAACCTTCATTGTTCCATTTTCCTGAAGTGTGGGGAGATAATCCTTTATGCTAAAATCTGCCCAAGTGGTCTTTTAATGTCTGATAAATGGAGAGGCTCAGGCAGCTGCCCTACAGATCTCCACCAATGAAGACACTGTATCCAATGCTGCCCAAGTGGCAGCACTACAAGTAGAATGTGCCTGGATCAGCTCTCAAGGACAGCAGGTGAACCTCACCCATTGCAACAGAAAGATTGCTTCCAACATCAGGAACTGGAATCAAGTCCTCTCCTTGTCTGTTTATGTGGGCCATGGTGAATATGTTGTCTGGCCAAACCAGCAAGTTTGCCCTGAACTGCCTGCAAGCTGAGAAGTGCCCGAGACACCGCCAAAAGCTCCAGCCAGTTCATACTGAGTATCTTCTCACTCATCCACAAGCCTTGTGCCATCTGACTAATTGAATGTGCCCCCACTCTCTCAGGCTGGCATTAGTGGTAACCAACATATTTTTCGGTTCCCGGATGGGCATCCCTACTGTGAGGATTTCAGAATGCCACCAAACTAGGAACAACCATGCAACTGGGGAAATTTGAAGTCTCCAGGAACATCTGTCAGTAATCTCTTCCTGAAAGGGAAGAAGGAACCATTGCAGCTGGTGTAAGAAACCAAATCTATACATGCCACCACCAGTCCCAACAGTTTTGCCAGCACTATCACCTCTACTAAGGGTTGGCCTTCAGGTGAGAGAATGAGTGGACCAGCAGAACATCCAGATAAGGATGAATGTGCACACTCTGTATTCTCAAATGGTCCTGGTGCTACCAGGGCCACCAACACTTTTGGGAACATCTATGAGGGAGTTGGACAAATGGTGGAGATGGTATTGATAACGTTCCTTCAGGTAGGTGAACCTGAGGTATCTGTGTGTGGGATGCACCCCAGTGTGCAAGTATGCCTGCAAAAGGTGCAGGGATGTTACAAATTCCCTATCTTGAATCCCCTCCAAGATGGTTCTGAGGGTCTCCATGCAGAATCTTCATTTCATCACAAAGTGGTTGATCCTGCATAGATTCTCCAGTCCCCATTTTTTTTACGGCATCAGGAAGAGTACCAAGAAGGACCCCAAAAATATCTGATGATTGGGCACCAGGTCTATGGCCTTTATTTGGAGGTGACTACAAGCAGCAACATCTGATTGCTTTCCAGAGACCTGGACATCAGGGATCAGACAAACAGGTCTGTGGGTCAATGAGATTAAACCTAACACTTAATCCTCCCCAAACAGTTCTGCACACCCAGGGGTCGCAGGATGTCCCCTCACAACAATGGGAAAAGTACTAGTCATGAGCTGCACAGGGACTGTCTGGACTCCTCCCATTTGTTACTGGCTGAGGGAGTGCTGCTGCTGAAACCAGGGATTGCTGCTCTCTGTCCTGGGGTTTGGGAGAAGACCAATTTGATCTAAAAGCTTGAAACTCTTGTTGCCTGAAATGGAACTAGACGGATTTCTTGTCATCTTCTTACTCAAAGATGGAAATGGTTTTCTTTTGTTCTTGGTCTCCAGCCAATCTTTATCCAATGCTTCCCTAAACAACTTAGCACCATTAAAGTTGGTCTCAACAGGCAGGTCAAATTTATCCCAAAGGCTGGAAACTTCTCATTTCCAGGACACAGGAAGATTCAGTATAAAGGTAGTTTCATGCATGTCCTTATGTTTGGTGTCATTTCCTGAGTGAGCAACTAGTTTTCTCTATCATTCAAGAGACAGATTAATTTATCCATTATATACTGGAAACAGTTTCATTTTAGTATCAGCTTTAGTATTAGCATATTTCCTACCATATGAATTTTGTTTTTAAACCAGTTCAGACATTTTTGAACAGATAAAGAGTAGTATATATAGTTTTATATTTTTACATTAGATAGCAATAAGATTATATACTAAATCAAATATTTACTTTAAAGTCAAATCCATTTTATGCTAGAGTAAAGCATGAAGGAGTAAAGATCATAATTTTATCTAAACAAACCGACACAGTATGCAGACCAGATCTCACTATCAAAGCTGAAGATAACAATTTCTATTCCATCACGTCTATGAAGAAGTTAGATTTAAGAATGTGTTATAATGAATGGCCACAGCAATGTAGTATGATAATGGCAGCCACTGTCTCTAGCACATAAAAGCAAAAATAAGAGTGTCGGGTGTTCTTGACTATCCACTGCTTTATTTTCTGTTACTGGGTAACGTTTACTATATAAACAACAGCTCTAGTAGGAAGCCGACAAGAGGAAGTAACTCTTTCTTTGTGCCTTCCCCTACATCATTTAGCTTGGTTTACTTTCTTGGGCCACTCAGATTGTTTTCTTGGCCTATAAACATCTCTCTTGTTTGTGCATCCTGCTTCTGAGGAATAGCTTTCTAGGGGACATTATTTAACGTGCAGGGTAAGAAGATGGTTAAAAATTTCAATGGATAAAGAATTGTGCCTCAGGACTGGATAGTAAAACACCTTACCTTTCAGTGTCTTCCAGTGCCGCAGTTCTCAGAAAGTACCCATGAAGGCCTACCCAGTATATAACAATTGTATATACAAAAATAGCATACCGTGCCTTTGTCCTGAAGGCACATCATTAGAGTGCAAACATCTCCTGTTGCTTGATGGTTTACCAACATCACAGCTTCATCGTCCGAGATTGTTTTAACATCATCTCCCCATTCTATGACTTTTGGGGGGGAGGGGAGGAAAAGAAAGGGAAAAAAACAATTATTTAAATTACAGATTCTAAATTAATATCTACAAGCCAAGTCAAAATAGTACACGGGCTGGAAGACAATTTGTAGTTTCATCTAGAATAGATCCACTGAATCAACTGCCAAACGTTAAGTAAGAACTTATGTAAGTCCCGTCTCTTCACCAAGTCTACTCTAGCTGGGAATGGCAATTTGATTTAGGGTGTGTTTTTTATTTAGGTAAAGTTATTTACTTGAGCACATACTTATTTTTAAAACAACACAATCCACATACATTCAAGAGACATACTAGCAGACCACATTAATTTATTATACATGGGGGAAAGCACCAGTTAGAAATGTAAAAGGTAGAATGGGACACTCCCACATTCTGTTAGTTCAACTTTACTTAATAAATATAGAATTCATAGACACAACCATGTTAGGTGGGTTTTTTTTTGTTTTTTTTTTGCTTTTGGTAGGGCTTTTGGGCTATGTGGCCATGTTCTAGAAGAGTTCCTTTCTGACGTTTCACCAGCATCTGTGGCTGGCATCTTCTCTTCACCTTCTCTGAAGATGCCAGCTGCAGATGCTGGCGAAACATCAGAAAAAAACTATTCTAGAACATGGCCACATAGCCTGAAAGCCCTACAAAAAACTATGGATGCCGGCCATGAAAGCCTTCGACTCTGCACAGCCATGTTAGTTTCGCAAATCCTTCTGCATGCTCACATTTGTATCTTTCTCATTTAATTTCCTCTCTCTAACATGCATTGACAGCTGCTTTTAAAAATAAAGACTTTAGGAAAAATACATACATTTGATATTTAACTTAAAATTAACTGACTTTTTAAATTAACCTTTTTAGAGACATAAATGTTACAGGGAATCAAAATGTCAAGGGCAGTGGAGACAATGGGAGAGGAGCAAAGCATGAGTAAATAGATGTCTGTAACTAATTAGAGCTGTTAAGGTACTTGCTTCACTGAAACAACTCACAAAAGTAAAACTCACTAAAATGATGACTTCCCAGAAAAGAATAGATATGAAAAAGGGTTTGAAGAAACAGAGAGGAAGCACAAGGGGTAACTTCTGTGGGAGAACTCCAAGCATGAACAAGTTCAGGGAACAAAGCTACCCAAGAGTAAAAGAACAACCAATGATGGTAGAACCAACTCTTTTAAAAAGAGCAGCAATATTTCATTTATTATATTTCATCCCATCCAAGAAAAAAAAATCTCTGGACAGGTTACAAGAAGGTAAACACCCATCTCCCACAATATAATCAAATGTAGGAGCATTAAGGGAGTATTTAAAATGTAAGCATAGGGTGTGAATCTGAAAAGATTAGAGACATTAAGATTCCTGGTATTACTATTGAATGACTTAGTAAAAGAACAAAGAGACGTATCTAGTAGAAAAAGTGAGCAGAATTCCATAGGTATGTCAGTTCTCTTTTTTCTATCATATCACAGAGTTAATGCTGCTATGCTGATCACATACAGTAACTGTTTAAAGTCTACACTTTTTTGCATTTGAAATAAGCTAACCACTTGCCTTAGATCTGAACTTGTAGAATTGTTCAATAATTGCACATGTAAGTTTTCTTACAAATGTATTTGCAACAGTCCAAAATCAACACTGAGGCTGCTTACAGGAGGAGACAGAATTACAAATTTTTCTTAAACATAAACTCCTCATTAAAAGACATAAAGTGATCTGAAGCCGAAAGCAGGACCATCAAGCGTTCACCTGAACATAGCTTTATGTCTCCCTTTCTGAAATTTTGTCAGTTATGCAAAAAATGCATGTGTTTGCAGTATTATTTATATTTTGCGCTTTTAGATGGGATAACCCCCACTAAAGTAAGGCTTTCCCTTGAGCTATTCCAGGAGATGGGGTAAAAGTGTTTTAAAATATGCAAATATCTATGTACACATTCTTTCGAAAAACTACCCCCAAACAAATTCTAAACAGTGTTAAATGTAACAGCATAACAAAAACAAAGGAAGCAAAATCACAAGGCATCTTTAAAATTCACATATTTTTCACAAGTTTTTGTAGACTAGAACAGATCAGGAGGTTTTGTTTTTTTCTTAAAACACCAAGGACCAGTACCATATTTGTGTCCACTAGCTACAACTCTTCCGTTTTTCCTGGAAACCTGCCACAGACCAGCAGCTGATGGCTCACAGACCAGCACCAATGCAAAGACCACCATTTTGAGGAGCAATGGGGTAGTTGATTTGATCAGAGCAATAAGGACCTTTATCAGCAATAATATTCTAAGCAATTGGAAGGAACCAACATAGTGGTTAACATACAGTATGGAAACATATGAATTATGCTTAATTTGCCTGGATGCCAAATCCATACTTTCCCTGAGATCTATCCTTCAGTTTAGAATTGCTGTGCTTACAACCATCCTTTTGACCTTTCAAACTTCTGGAACAAGAAACACAAACATAGTTTAAGAGATGTTTATGTACTTTTTTACATGCCTAAAGTTTTTTTTTTAAAAAAAAAAACACCAACTAAACTTAATTATCAACAGTACAGCAACTAAACAAGCAGACACTGAAGTGCACCACTGAGAAGTGATGAAAAACATCCAAAGATAAATAGTTTAGAAAAAGAACAATTTCCTTCTGCCTCACCTTTTCAGACCACAGCAATAATCAAATAATAAAGTACTCCAAAGAGGAGATGCCACCCTTGCAACTGAAAAAAAGAGATACTTTCTGTGCATGTCGGAGTTAGAAAAGATCTTGGAGGTCACGTAATTCAATTTCCTGCTCAATGGAGGATCTGTCAGGACCATGTTGCATCAGGTCTTGAGAAAATGACAAGGATGTGGCCACTAAGTGGAGCTAAAGAACAGTTCCAGTGGCAGTCACATGAATTTGCATTCTAAAACAGTGCATCATGGGAAGGCTGATGCAACTGCCAACTGTCACTGAGTCAGAGTGAGACAGTTGGTGTTAGAGTAACTGCCTCAGAGCTGGTTTGTTATCGTTGGTTAGTCAGTCAGTAAAACAACTTATTTATGAATATCTAAGACAAACTTACACTCTGTAATCTTTGTAAATAGTTTAGTAACAAAGATTAAAGAACCCTCACTTGAGAGAAACTTCATTGTACTGAGATTAATTCCTGTGTGAAAGGAAATTTGCCACGCAATTCAGATTCTTCACAGACCTTCTTCTGGGTGACCTGTCTGCATACAGTAAACTCTGCTTATGTGCGTTCTGCTATGCACGATACAACTACAGCAAGGATGGACAACTATGGTGGATTTGGGTCCTATTTTCTTCCTTCCCCAACTCAAAATGGGCTTCATCACTCTCTTGTGCTGAAACCACCAATAGTCAGAGATCTACTTAAGGTTTTCTAGATCTTTTCCTCCCCCACTCATTTTTAATTTAAAACAAAAGAAGGCAGAGACAGTGGCCCAGGATTTCTCAAATAAGCTTCTCAGTTTATTTGTACTTTAATCTCAACGAGGCCATTCTCTGTCAGTCACAATGTTATCAGAAACATTACACGATGTGATAAATGTTAATAACTTCTGCCTTGGGCAATTTTTGTGCTATTTCTGCCTACTTGGACTTTCATCTTCCATCACACCTACAGGCTCCATGAATCAAATCTCTACTGTTGTATTACTAATATAGGCTAAGGGTTTCACATGAATTTCTTTTGAGTATGAACTGCCTAGAAACATATGACACCTCTAATCTTTTCTCTGTAGCACAGAAGAAATAAGAACACAACATGCAGCTAACTTCTGCAAACCTCCTTAGCTCTTGAATCTGATTTGCTATGCATGAAACATAACTCTCAAAAAGAACTAGCTTAATCACATGTTTGCTCCTATAAATAATGTCTCCAGTCAATATGATTTATTCTCGTATTTACCCTTTTCCCATTCTGAGAAATTAGTTATACTGTACAGGAAGCAAAAATATTTACCCCCAAGAAAGAAAGAAAGAAAGAAAGAAAGAAAGAAAGAAACCCAGCAATTTAAACAGGATATGGGGACAACAGTTCAAATAAATTTGAAAGAAACAGTGAACACACAGAAAGGCCATTTCCCCTTTAATCTATTGCTCAGGGAAGTCAACACATTTAAAATTCAAAGCACAGAGGTATAATCCAGTACAAAGATAGGGAACGTGTGGCTCACTTAAATGTTGGTACATTGCATTAACTATTGATTAGGGCTGATGTGAGTTGTAATCCAACAATATCTGGAGGCAGAAATGAACCAAGTCTAGAAAGGATGCATCTGAAAGAGGGTGTTTGGGGCTACCAACGTGGCTGATGCCAAGCAGTCCAGAGTGAAATGAACTTGTCACACCTTGAGACAATAGTTATCGAAGGCAATTCTATACCAACACTCAGGAGGAAGAAATGCAGCCCAAGCCCCAGAGTCTAGGATCTCCCCAATGAATCAGATTCAATGTGCTGGTTGAAGTTGGACTTCTCCTTGTTAAGGCAAAGTCCTAGGTTGTCTAAGACAGCCAAGACTGTCTCTATATGCTGCAGCAAGAGATTTCTAGAGAGGACAATGACCAACCAGATGTCTATGTACAGGTATAGGATGACATCTTGCTGCCAAAGAAAAACAACCACCACAGCCATTACTTCTGTAAACACTTGAGGAGCTGTGCTGAGGATGGCAGGACTCCAAACCTGTATGCCGCTCTTCCTACAACAAAACAGAGAAAATGTCTGGTTGAATCAAACTACTGTATGGAAGTAGGCATCTTTTTGTTCCAGGGTACAAACTAATCACCCCCTTGCATTAAGAGAAGGGTGGAAGATAATGTCTCCATCCTGAAGCACTGTGGGTGAATGTACAAATGTACGCCTCTTAAGTCCAGAGTCGGCCTCAGACCACCAACTTTCCAAGTGACGAGGAGAAAAGCCCCTGACATACCTTGGAGTGAGGCACAGGCTCAATAGCCCCTTTTTGCTACTTCTTGGAGTATAACATTGGAAAAACCTGTGGATCAGAAGAGTCCAATTGGAGGATAAGACTTGAATTATGGCATAGCTTCTCCTTACGATATCGAGCACCCATGAATCTGTGATGGTCAAGTTCCACATTTAATAGAAACTTAGGAGCCGACTGTGGAATGGAGAAAACATTGGCAGTATTGTGGATGGAGGCTCCAACACATCTGAGATGGGAGAAAAGCTCCAGGAAATTCAGGATGGAGAATGGCATGGAAGGTGGTGTTGCCTGACAGGAAGACAAGGCATTTGCTTGATGTCAAGAGATTAGTCCATGCAGAGCATCTGATCTTGATATCACCAGTCAGGAAGGAAGGATCCATGGCTCCTAACTCTACCAGGGCCGACCTTCTGGTAGGCACAACCACATAATCAGAGTCACATCCAGACCCAAAAGAACTACACATCACTGAAAGATGGATGGTATCGGTAACAATGGCAACAACAGAGGTAGAAGGAACAAACTTCTCATTCTACCACAGGTCTGGGTCTGGGTCCTGGGTCTGTACTGTCTGATATACAGTCTGATCCTGAGATGCAAGTCCGACCTAGGACAGTGAGCACATACAGTTCAAAGAGCATCTCTTATGGTTGTTGATGACCCCCAGGCTCTTGTGGTTTCAAGGTCTGCTCATATAGTAGAGCTTTAAGGCAGCATTCTCTGTTGTGTCTGGCCTGCAGTGTGAATGCCGTGCACAGGACAACAATATGGTACCTGCCCAAACACTGAGAGCACTCAAATACCCATCTTGGCCCAGAATCTTAGCACCACATTCTACGCACTTCTTGAAAGATGCCAGCAGTACCAAGAAAGTCCCAAGGGCTAGTGTGGCTAGAAAGCCCATGCCAACAATGTTCAAAAGATGTCTTCCAGAAAAGCTCCACAATGTTCAGGGTGGAGAATGGCATGGAATGTGGAGGTGTCGCCTGACAAGAAGTCAAAGAATTTGCTTGATGTCAAGAGATTTCTCCATGCAGAGCATCTGATCAGTAAACACCTTGATATCACCAGTGATGAGGCAGATGCAAGAGTAGACAAAAAGGAACTGACAGATTTCAGCAGGAAGCCCCTTACATAAGACTTCTGAAGGTGTGCGGGACTATTGCCAAGTGTTTAGAATGCTATAAAATACTCTGAAAGAGGCACTGCACAGCCTCAGAATGTTCCGAGGAGACTAGCTCTGTCAGCAGACAGAAAGAAACTGAGGAGATGGTAGCTTGGCAGGCTGGAGCATGTGCAGTAGACGGTGGGGCAAGATATCCCCACCAAGTTACTCAGCTCTAGAATGTTCCACAGATGATCTCTGTCCAGGCACAGAACCCATTTATGTGAGCCACAGAGACTATTATGAAAAACTCATTTGTGTGAGAAGAATGTATCTACAGTTTTATTACATTGTATTATTAAATTGGGAATAAGGCTAAAAATTGAATGCAATTTATAGGTCTAATCAATGGGACGACATTAGGAAGTTAGAGAGAAGAGAGGAATATGGATAAGTAATTAAATGAAATCTTAAGTTTGAAAATAGAAAATACAATTGCGAACTATTTATCCAATAGATTATGTTAAATGTTTGTTTTATCTCTTTTGTATATATATGATAAAAATAAAATTAAAAAAAAGAATTTGGCATGCTGAACACTTTTTGCTATTCTTTAACTAATTTTTTTTTGGAACAGCAAAATCTTAGCAGTGCATTCACATTTTGGTAACTCAACAAAATCCTGAAGCAAGTCACAAGTTGGTTTCAGAGCCATCTAAAATTACTTGTCTTCTGATTTAATGTAAAAGTAAAAATGTTAAGAAAGACCTTAACAAAGATATATATACTATGTGTGTGTTTATATAGATATATATGTATATGTATATGTGTGTGTGTGTGTGTGTGTGTGTATATATACTGGAACTTAGGATGCAAGTGAGCAGAAGTTACCCTCCCAATATACAAAACTACATCGCTTTATTTACTAGAGGTCCATATTATTTATAACCTCATGCTACTTCAACAGCCTTGAAATTATATTAATGATGTGAGGTAACTCTGAAATTAAATAATGTACAAAGATGTGCCCTGGCCGAGGATCAAATTTTGTGGGAATGTTTGTCAAAAAAAAAACCCACTGTTGAGTAAACTACAATCTCATGTTGGAAGGCTTGTTAAATACTGGCCATGGCAAAACACTGACTGTTTCCATTGTCCTTGGGGATTTTTGGAGATGAAAAGCATTGCAAAAAGCTAAGAATTCACTGAGCTGAAGATGCTGCTGTTTATACAAGAGGATCTGCATAGTTTTGCCAACTTTTATCAGAACGTATGGAAACACTTCATGGAAAATTATAATATTCAGGTTATGTCAGCCCCCAAATTGCAGCTTCAACAAACTACTAACACTTAAAGATTTTTACATAATCCCTTACTCTTCAGAGAAAAATTAGATTTACATACATCAAGAACAAAACCACAAAAAAGTTCTATTAGAGGAAAACCCTTTTTATAATTTACTTTTCTCCAGAAATAACAGAATAATAGAATCATAGCATTTGAAGAGACCACACGGGCCATCCAGTCCAACCCCCTGCCATGCAGGAATATACAATCAAAGCATTCCCAACAGATGGGCATCAAGTCTCTGGTTAAAAACCTCCACAGGAGACCACCACACTCCAAGGGATTATGTCCTATTGTCAAACAACTCTTACTGTCAGGAAGCTCTATCTAATGTTGAGTCGGAATCTCTTTTCCTCTACTTTGAATCCACTGCTCTGTGTCTTAGGGGCTATATAGACTGGCAAGAAATGCTGGAATGCAGATGGAGTGGGGCATGGCAACCACCCACTGCCCACCCCAACATGCCCCAAGCGGTGTCACACCCTCGCCTGACCAGACAGCAGATGGCATAACAACGTTTCTGCATAGCAGCATTTACACACGCTGTGCTGAAGAAATGCAGAAGAGCCACCACAGTGGCAGCAGGGGCTGCTTTTTTCCACCCCCAAAAGGAGTGGCATTTTGCTGCTGCTTTTGGGACTGGAAAATGCTGGATTGGGGTCGAGGTGTGTGGTTGCTGCGGCCTCGATCCAGAGAGCAAAGGGGTGGCACAGAGCCACCCCTTTAGGGCCGTCTGTTTTAAGCCTTTGGCCTCATTCCCACTACATTTGGATTCGAAGTGTGAAGCGGGCTATACCACCCTCGTTCACACTGGAATCGATTTACAATCCTCATCGGATCGATCAGTGGAGGAAAGGACCGGGTTAAAAACAAATAACCCGGGCTTTCCTGACACTAGTTTTAAAGTGGTCTTTTTGGGAAAACGCGATTCTGAAGCGTTTCCAGTAAATGGGAACGCTGGACAGAATCGCTTTTTAAAAAAAAATTGGGTGAGGGCATTGATCGCAAATGCAATCTTGTGCACTTGCGAAAGATTGCATTTGCGATCACTATAAAGGAAAAAAAACCACACACACCTTTTGGGGGGGGGAGGAATCCTTCCTTCCCCCCTTCCTTCCTTCCTCTTCCTTCCAACTCTTCCCTCCCTCCCTTCTCTTCTCTTTTTTCTTTTCTTTTCTTTTTTTTGGGTGGTGGGGTATTGATCGCAAATGCGATCACTGAAAAGGAAAAAAAATCTCTCTCTCTCTCTCTCTCTCTCACACACACACACACACTAATTCCCTATTCCTTGGGGGGGATCCTTCCTTCCCTCTTCCTCCCTTCCTTCCTTCCCTTCCCCCTTCCTTCCTTCCCCTCCGTTCCTCTTCCTTCTTTCTTCCCTCCTCCTTCCTCTTCCTTCCCTCTGCTGCTGCTGCTGCTGCTCCTCCTCCTCCTCCTCCTCTGCTGGGCCCATTCTGCTGCTCCCATCAGCCCCGGGAGGAGCACGGGCCCTGGCAGCAGGATGGGCCCAGCAGAGGAGGAGGAGGAGGAGGAGGAGGAGGAGGAGGAGGAGGAGGAGGAGGATGCGCTGCTACCAGGACTCGCAGCAGCCACGAGGGAGGCAGGCAGCAGCAGCAGAGGGAAGGAAGAGAAAGGGAGGGGGGAAGGAAGGAAGGAAGAGGAAGGGAGGGGGGAAGAAGGAAGGAAAGAAGGGGGAAAGAGGGAAGGAAGGAAGGATCCCCCCCCCAAGGAATAGGGAATTAGTGTGTTTGTGTGTGTGTGTGTGTGAGAGAGAGAGAGAGAGAGAGTTTTTTTTCCTTTTCAGTGATCGCATTTGCGATCAATACCCCACCACCCAAAAAAAAAAAAAAAAAAAAAGAGAAGAGAAGAGAAGGGGGGAGGGAGGGAGGGAGGGAGGAGTTGGAAGGAAGAGGAAGGAAGGAAGGGGGGAAGGAAGGAAGGGGGGAAGGAAGGAAGGGGGGAAGGAAGGGGGGAAGGAAGGAAGGATTCCTCCCCCCCAAAAAAGGTGTGTGGGTTTTTTTTTCTCTTTACAGTGATCGCAAATGCAATCTTTCGCAAGTGCACAAGATTGCATTTGCGATCAATGCCCTCACCCCTCCCAAAAAAAAAAAAAAAAAAGATTGGGCGGTAATGGGCTGTCATCCTTCCCTGTCAGCCCCAGTGGGAACGACAAGCATCCCTGGCTGAGAAAGCGATTCCAAACCAGGCCCCTTTTCCTAGTGTGAACGAGGGGCCTTTTGGAATCGCTTTCCTAAGCAGAGCACAGCCTGGTCCCAATGCGGACTTTTCCACAAGTGGGAATGGGCCCTTAGTCTCTGGAGCAGCAGAAAACAAGCTTGCTCCATCCTCAATATGAAATCCTAACAAATATTTTAAAAATGCTGTAGTTCTGCTCTTAACTTTCTTATCTCCATGGAAAACATACCCAGCTACCTAAACTACTACTCATAAGGCACAATTCTAAGAACTTTCTCCATTTTGGTCACGCTTCTCTGGATAAGTTCCATCTTGTCAATATCCTTCTTTAATTGTAGCACCCAGAACTGGACACAGTATTCTAGGTGAGGTCTAACTAAAGCAGAATAGTGGTACTATTCCTTCCCTTGATCTAGACACTATACTCCTATTGATGTGACCAAGGACTGCATTGGCATTATAGTGCATCACACAGTTGGTTCAGGTTCAGCTTGTAGTATATTTAGACTCCTAGATCTCTTTCATATGTACTGTTGTCAAGCCAGATGTTACAAATCCTGTATATCTGAATTTCATGTCCTCTAGGGGGATTAGCTATTCCTTCTAATTAGGTGTCATCTGAAGACTTAATAAATGTGCATTCAATTCCTTCATCCAGAACCCTCTGGCACCACACTAGTTACTTCTCTCCAGGATGAAGAGGAGCCATTGCTGAGCACCCTTTGGGTTGGGCCATTCAGCCAATTACAAATCCACCTAACAGTTGCATTGTCTAGCCTTTATTTTACTAGCTTCTTTGCCAGAATATCATGGAGCACTTTGTCGAAGGCCTTACTGCAATCAAGATATCCTACATCCACAGCTTTTCCTTCATCTACCGAATTGGTAATTTCATCAAAAAAGGAGATAAGATTAGTCTGGCATGACTTGTTTTTGGAAACCCATGTTGACTTTTTACGATTAGGGCATTCCTTGCTAAATGCTTACAGACTCTCTATTTTATGAGCTGCTCTAGAATCTTTCCTGGTATTGATATCTAGCTAAATGGGCTATAAGTGTTTGGGTCCACTTTTTCCCCCCTTTTTGAAGATGGGGACAACATTTGCCCTCCTCCAGCCCATTGGGACTTATCCTGTTTTTCATAAATTCTCAAAGGTTATGGCCAGTGGCTCTGAGATTACTTTTGCCAGTTCTTTTAATACTCTTGGATGTACTTTTCCCTTCTGAAATTCATTTTGTTAATTTTTGGCCCAGCTTTCTAATCTGTTGAGATCATTTTGAATTCTGAGAGTATTATCTACCTCTCCTAATCTGGTGTCATTTGCAAATTTGATATGCATTACCATTACAAATCCACCTAACAGTCTAAGTGTCTAGCCCACATTTTACTAGCTTTTTTGCAAGAATATCATGGGGGACCTTGTCAAAGGCCTTACTGGAATCAAGATAAAAGAGAGAAAGCTAAGATTAGTCTGGCATGATTTGTTTTTGAGAAACCCTTGTTGACTTTTAGTTGCCCTGGCACTCCTTTCTAAGTGATTACAGACTGTTTAATGATCTGCTTGAGAATCTTTCCTGGTATTGATGTCAGGCTAACTGCGTGGTAATTGTTTGGCTCCTCTCCCCACCCGCTTTTTTAAAGATGGAGAGAACAATATACTCTTGCTCTGTATTGGTTTACACTAATATGTATAGATCTTACACATCAGGCAAAAAAATTCTTTAGGTACCATAATCTACTACTAGCATATACTTTGCCCTATGGTGCTTGTCTACATTTCCCAGAATACACTGGGCTGCCCTGGAGTATTCTGGCCCCAAATGCCCCCCAAATCCTCCCAACTTTTTGGTTTTCAACAAACAACAAATAGCTGCCACCCAGTACTGTCACTGTGAGCGCAAGTCACTCTGAGGTCAGAATGAGACTGGGTGACTAGTTCTGACCTCAGATGACTTGCTCCCACAGAGTGACTTGGCAGGGATGCTCTTAGGGAACGCACGGGAAGGCAGGCACCCACTGCCCCAACATTTTGCCCTGGATTTTCTGGAAAATTCAGAGCAAAGGGTAAGTCTTTTTAATGTGGGTCAAGGGGTGGAAACCCCAAATCAGACCTCTGTGAAAACAGCCAAGACCCGATTCAGGGTTTTGCCCCTGTGAAAAGTAAATAGCACACAGTGAGCTTGCTGGGAATTTGAGGTTTGTAATTAATGTAGACAAGTCCATGGACAAGAGATCTTTGCCTTAAAACAAAGACACTCAAGTTCACAAGCAACATCCCACCAGAAAGACTGTCATCCTGTCCTATTGACACCATTACCAACTTATTCCTTTGGCCTTTCCTCTCAAAAAACATAAGAAGCCTTGTTCTGATAAAGCTACCACTTGTCCTTGCTCCCCTTATTTCTTCCCTGCATGGCAGGGAGGAAATACAAGGAGTGAAACAATTTTAGACAATATTTACAAACACTGCAAATGCCACCCAAGAGCAGAAGGACTTCTGTCTCACTTTCCTTTTGCACAACTAGTCATTTATGTAAACCAGGTAGGACAGGTAGATATTTAGTCATTTCTTCTAACAATTTGACTCTCTTCTAAAATGGCCCAGTGCATTCAGTGGTATGCCATAAATAACACTAAACTTTAGAAAATAAATAAATAAATTGCGGCACAGTTGTCATTCTCTAATTACTTGAAATAGCACAATACATCATCAAAATTAGGCCACTGTGAAACTATAAAAAACACTGGGGACTATGGAAACTTATTAGTCAAACTATACCATTATATTCTAGATAATTTCTGCCAAATCACTAAGGGGCTACTTGTACTATAAATAAGAATAATTCTATAGTGTTATCCTGAAACTCTCAAACAATCTTATCTAAGTGTAGTCAGTATCATTTTAACTTGCTATATATTTTAAGATTGTGATTATTAAATTCTTAAGAAGAGTACTGCATCTTTTGAGATTATTGCTTATCATTTCAATTTAGACCAGAATTCCAGTGTTTAATCAGTTAACACATCTTGTATCAACTAAAAATGTATCCCAAACTAATCTGGTAGCATCAAACTTTTCTCTTTAACATATTATTTTTAATACACATTTCTGAAAACATCTATATAGTAGGTCACAATATTCCCCTTTTATTCATCCATGAAGGAATGCCTCTTCTAAGATTTATAGCAAAGTATGCTTCAGGTTCAGAACTGTTCTTTGACCCATACAGGAATGTATATACAGTGGGCCCTCCACATTAGCTGGGGTTAGGGGAACAGGGCTCCCGTAAAAGTGGAAAAGCTGCAAATTTTTTTAAAAAGTGTTTAACCGGAGACAAAACCTCTCTAGGAATTTCTAGGTACTCCAGCACAACTCTATGGTCAATATCTACCAGGAGTTAACCACAGAGTCACACTAGAGGATTTTCAAATGCCAATTGCACTAGGGGACCTAGAGATTCTTAGAGAAAACATATTAATCAAATCTGCCAACAATCAAATCCACAAAAGTCAAAGCCGCAAATATGGAAGTTAAAATAAATCAGATCAATTAAACTCTCATGGCTACAATTTCATTAATCATGTTATTTTATTAACTTATTCAAAATGTGACTGGGTCTAATAAAAAAAAACAGCAATTTCAATCCCTAGCAGGGGTGTGGAGGTACAGAAGCAATGCTAAACTGTAGAATAAGGCTTCAAGAATGCCCACTGACTTGCAGAAGGAGAATGAAAAAAACACTGGGTCCTGGGACAGAAGACTGCTCCCTGCTCCCTGGCCTAAACTGGAACTAATTCTGATTTTTAGAGCAAAACCTCCCTCGCCCCAGTCCAGCCATTCAATCCAAGCTTCTTTTGCCTCTGCTGGACTCCAAAACTGGAAGTGACCTTGACTAAGGGAAAAACATTGGAGAGCAAATGCTTCAGGGAAGTAGAGTGTAGCTCTGCTCAGCTGCTATTCTCCCCCCCCCCCCCCGCCCAAAATTAGATCTTTCCTGCTTTAAGTGTGATTGAAGGGGGGCTAGTTTGAACACAAGGTTTTGCCACTGTCACATCTAGTTCAGTTGCCAAATGTTAGTATTCAGAGCTATTTTCAGATTTGCAATGTAACACTGTTAAGTAATATTTGTTCTGTACTGCAGTGTTATCCAACAGCTTAAAAGGCAGCCTGAAAGAGATTACGGTATGTCTCTTTCTCTGTGTAATATAAAGAGAACAAGACAGTGATAACTAATCTAGATCACAATAATGCTCAACTGTAAATGGTTAATAAAATAACCATAAACTGAAGACAAAAGGAAAAAGAACTAAGGACTAATGTATTCAGAAGTAAACTACTGAGACTGATGGCAATTCTATAATCAAGAAAAAAACCACTTATTTATCTACAAATCTGACTAAAAGATCTATTCAAATCTGACTAGAAGATCTATTCAATGCTAAAATCTAAAATGTTATTTTGAACAAAAATATTCACTGTGATTGCCATAGAAACTTTCAAACCAGAATAAAAAGAACATTTTTGAATTCCTTCTATAAATGAAGCAACACATCACCTGTACTACTGCTAATAGTAGTAGCAGGAGGAATGTGTCTCTCTCCAACAAAGCTCCAAGTCTGTGAAACTTATGATACTTGAAACACATTTTAGTCCTTCATTCCAACCTAGCAGCCTAGTTCATTTTGGCTGCATCCACAGTGCAGAAATAATCCAGATTGACCCCACTTTAACCGCCATGTCTCAGTGCTAAAATATTCAGGGAACTTTAGTTTTGTGAGAGATTTAACCTTCTCTGTTAGAGAGCCCTGTTGCCGCAATAAACTACAGTTCCCAGAATTACACAGCATTGAACCATGGCAGTTAAAGTGGTTTCAACCTGGGTTATTTCTGCACTTCAAATGCAGCCTTTGCCTGTTATTCATTCTCTCTCTCTCTCTGTGCATACACAGACAAAAATACAGTCTCAGCCAAAATGAGAATTCCTGCTGCCTTGTACATGAAGGAAAGACAGTGACGAGAGAGAAAAACATGAGACCGGTAAGAGAGAACAGTTTTTTAAAAAGAGTGAAAGATACAGTTGCCATGTTGTCCATTTGGTTGGGTTTTATGTGGATTCTAGCCAGGCCACCTAAAACCTTTTTACACCATTACAGTGGTCCCCGGGGGATTCGTAAGGCGGGGGACCACTGTATCTGGTTTGTCTTTAATTCTTAAAAGGTTTGTCTCCAGTCCTTGTAGAATCTGAGCTATGAGGTAAAATAGTATTATTATTATTATTATTATTATTATTATTAAGCTTTATTTATATAGTGCTGTAAACATGCTTATTTTATTCTGACCCACTATATTTTCAAGAAATGAGTCTACTGCTGCCTTTCAATGTAAATGAGTAATTATCACAGCTGTGATTGAATCTGAAGAAGATTGGGAAGAGAAGCTATGAAGGAACTGGATATCCTCAAGTATAAAGATACATCAATAAATACTAAAGTCAGGATCACTCATATCATAGTACTGTATTTACAATTTCTATATAAGAATTTAAAAGCTGGACAGTGAAAGAAGCTAACACCAAAATATCAATTCATTGGAAATGTGGTGCTGCAGGAAAGTTCTATAGATACTGTGGATCACTCAAAAGACAAATAAATGGGTCTGAAAGCAAATCAAGCCTGAAATTTCATTGGATGCCTACATGACTAAACTGTGGCTTATCATATTTTGAACACATAAGACAACATGATTCACTGGAAAAGACAATAATGCTTGGTAAATCTGAAGGCAGTAGGAAAAAAATGAAGACCATATTACAGATGAATTGATTCAATAAAAAGAACCATGGTTGCAAGCAGCCCTGTTGATAACTGTGGCTCATGGAGGTCTCTCATTCACAGGGCCACCTTAAAGTCAAAGATGAATTGACAGGAAGTAACAATAATTGCATTTGAGAAACAAAGATATTACCAGATACTGATATTACATATTGTAAAATCTTTAAAATATAATATAGTTTACTCAGTATTTTTCTAAAAGTAGCTTCATCCAGGTGTAAATGTGGCAGCTATTGCTTTTTTAAAAATTAAAATACAGTAAAAGCAGATTCTCAAGACTAAAAAATTCCTTGAAGGTATGTGTTTCATCATTGCCAACTGTGATTGACATGGTAGACAAGAGGAGACTTGGTGTTCTTTTGGTAAAAGAGGTATACCTGCAGTATACCTGCTGCCTGGATCGTCTCTTGCCCACGGAGCCATAAAATCTACTTTAGCTCTCATTTCAAAAGAACTGATTTGATTCATATAAAGTAGCTAAAATTTCTAATAATCTGTGATAGATGCAAATGGAACCTTCAGAGGAATTACACCCATGAATGCAAGAATGCTGGAGGCAAGCGACACAGAAGGGCTAAAGCCTTTATTTATCCCCATAAGCTTCCCAGAAGCAACCTCTAAAAAGAGAATTTTGTGTTAGGTGGCCCCATGGGCTAATCGGCAAAGTTATTCTTAAATGTCATTTTATAATTGATCCTGAAGGAAATACAGACATGGCTGCAAAAGGGAATGGATAAGCCCAAACTCTAATTTCCCCTCTGTTGAACCTTCCACAGTTGACACTTTACTTTCCCAAGGCTAGCGCTGTCACTGTTAGTTTTTTTTCTGATTAGAGAGCCAGGCGACCAAATACATGAGCACATGCCCTGGATAAACCAAGTGAGGGTAGAACTGGGGAAGGGGAAACAGTCAAAGCATGTCCTAACTAGTTCTCCTTCAGCCATTCTCACTTGTTCTCCAGACCCTGACCAAAGCTCAGCAGTATTACCTGCTGGGAACAAAATCAAGCAGTAAAAGAGGAAGACTAGACATAAACCACTATGCTAATCAAACTAAACTCTTCCTTTTCAAAGTCATTTCCATATATTAAGCATCTGGATACAGACACTGAAGGTCAAATCTGGGTTTTAAAAAACCTTAAAAAAACTATTACCATATATACAGGTGGCAGCCCTGATCAAGTTTACTTAATAACAGGGCTTGAAAAATTCAGATGCAATCAAACAAGTCATTGACTATTATCATATATACTCAACTATAAATTGATGTCATGTATAAGTCGAAGGCAGGTTTGGGGGCCAAAATCAGAGATTTTGATACAAGCAGTGGATAGGTTGAGGGTAAAACTTAGGGGCACGTAACAAAGGATGTAAAAGATGAAGCAAAGGCAACAATACCAAAGAACTTTAAAAACTACGGCAGACATAAATTGGGCTCACTCTAAAGGCTGGATGGATAAGGAGGAAACTACCACCATCATTTTCCTGCCAGAAGGAAAGGCCAGAAGCAGTGCCACAGTGGAGAAAGTAGAGGGTGTCAGAGCTTCTTTTAGTTTCTCCCAGGATGGACCGCTTGTCTTTCGCCATTCTATTCAGAGAAGGGGATGGTTCCTTTTTTCTTTCTTTCTTTCTTTTATAAGACTTAAAGTACAGTACTTACATTGACCCATGGGTAAGTTGACTCAAGTTTCCTGGGTCAATTTTTTACTTAAAGCTAGACTTATAAATGATTATATATAGTAATAAAAATATGATGTCAAGTTTCATTAAATCATTATCTTCCCCTTTTCTGAAATTTATGGGAAAAATATAAAAGCTGTAAAATGCTCTAAAAATTATAATGGTTTCCATTTTACACATGCAGAACTTCAAGGCTGAGAGACAGTGGTTTACCAAGACAGTTCAGTGAATGGGCAAATAATCCATCTACAACAGCTCCTCTTCATACATAGTTTTTTTGTGGGTTTTTCAGGCTATGTGCCAGCCACAGATGCTGGCAAAACATCAGGAATAAACTCTTCCAGAACACAGCCACATAGTCCAAAAAAAACCCCACAAAAAACTATTGATGCTGGCCATGAAAGTCTTCGACTTCACCTCTTCATACAGTTTATCATTATCTTAATGTCAATATACACTAACATTAAATAACATTAAAATATATAAAAATATTATCTCACTCAAGATTTAACACACACACACACACACAAATAAATAAATAAATAAATAAATACAAGCACTGTTTTTGGCTCAGAAATTCTTTATACTAACAGTTCCAATTAAAAGCCCCCCCCCCCCAGCCATTATATGACTCACATGTCTATCCAAAACCAGGCAGCCAAAATATGGCAACAATTTGGGGATTTTTCTTTATTAGAGATATTTTGTGCCTGTTTTAAAGCATTTTTTCTGGTATGCTGCTTAATTCTGGAAGTACAGTGTTGTGGATGTGGTAAGTTCTGGTAGGCAGAACTAGATCCTGGACCAAATTGCTGTAACTGTTCTATACATTTCAGCCTGATAAAGAAAATATTTAGATAGGGTCAATCATGGGACTAGAACACTAGCATAGCTTTAAAACTGTTCCTTATGTCAGTCACATTCTTCCTTTCATCAAACACCTGTCTCCCTCCAAAAAGCCTTCTGTGAGGTGTCCATTTCCGTACATGAAACCTGAACATTCTGAAATGTATCTTCGTCTTGGAGAAGCAGCACCATGAACTCAATTATCATTCCCCCAGGGCTATAATCCATACACAACAGACAAGACTGCCAGCAAATTTAAGTTGCTGGTCCCTGCCATCAAAAACAAAATCAATAGCTGAAATCCTGATATTTTTCCTAGGGGCCAACTTGCTGCAAAAGCATTTTCTGTATAAATGGATGATGAACTGTTTTAAATGGCCATTTTGTTTTTAAAAACTCTTTAAAGGAGTCTGGAGATTTTTCAGTCTGAAAAAATTGCTTTATTAAAATGACTTTATTGTAAAAATATGTATTCTATAAAACCAAACAAATCTCTCTCCCCCATAAGATAGGATGTATGTACAGAAGTACCATATTATGAATGGAGAGTGTGGTATGAGTGCACACTGTCCTGTCTCTAGATGTACCCTTCTCTGTAGAGACCAGCACAACTCACAGAAACAAATTATAGTTTCTGTGTGGACCCACAATCCTCACCCTACTTTTAAACTGCAAATGCTTACCTCAGTCCCAGTAGCCATACCTAACTATTCAGAGAACACCTCTCAAATGTAATTCTCAACTCACATTATTCCAGTTCATCCTCTAGTGAACAGATGACATTTCAAATGTTTGCTCTCAATTTGATGCTACTACTGCCTATTTGTACTTCTACTGTCTATATGATTTTTTAAGAAAGAGGACAAGGCTTTAAACATAAATTCAACCCATTTCTCTTCCTGTATTAAATAAATTCTATAGTTGCCCCTTCATTTTTCTGGTGTCCACTATTATAACTGACTTGACAAGAAGAACAACGAGAAACCTCCTGATAATATATGAAGTGACAAACAAGTTCACGATTAAGGTCACAGCTCTGAGCAGACAAGTATCTTGAGACTCTACAGAAATTTATTTTCATTATTCTCAGTACCTCAAACGAGCAATCTATGGCACTGAAGGAGATAACAGGACCACAATGGAGATGGGATATTTTAACTGATATTGTTTTAATCCTTGGTGTAATCCGCCCCGATTGCTTGTTCAGAGGGGCGGACTAGAAATAAACATTATTATTATTATTATTATTATTATTATTATTATTATTATTACCAGCATGAGATGAACACTACTGCAAGAAAAACACATAAACTATAATGGGAATGTGTGTGTGTACGTGCATGTGTGCATACGTATATGTGTTCTAGAACAGTACTGTATTTATTTTCACATGCACAAGACAAAGAAATATATTCTAGAGATATGAAAGCTTACAAACTGTAAATCACTGTGTTTAGAAATTACAACTCCACAAATATTCATAAGAAAAAATAATTCACCTTTTTTCTGAGAGTGAGGCAAAACTAGCAAGATACACCTCAGACCATGAAGAAGAAACTATTTCTCAGTAAAACACACTTTTGTGCATATAAACACGCATGAAAAAACATGTAGCTCCTGTGTTCCACTGATAGAGAAGCAAATGAAATGTAACTTCACAACAGGGAACGTCTAAATGTGTACAGGGTATTAAATATGGGTTTGTCAAGGTAAGAAAAGACAAGTGGACCACACACATAAAATGTGCAACTGTACACATCCTAAAAGAGACTATGTTGACATGGTACATCTGAAGACTGGAGAACAAACTACACAAAATGTCAAATGATTTGTTCTTAGTCTTTTGAAGCCTATGTGTTTTTAATAGGAAAAAAAGATTTGACATTGTGCTGGGGGAGTATGCTTTCCCTGCAGGCTATTTTTGTACTCCAAATGCCCCACAATGTTTTCCAACAGATGCATGGAAATGACAAAAAAAAGCAGCACAACTCAGTTAGCAAAAACGACTTTCAGATGGTTAAGCATTTCTTATCCTGAGAGGCCGTGAGAATCAAATTTTGGGCCTTATCACACTAGGCTCTTCTGCTAAAACAGGATTTTCAAAAGTGCCATGCAATGAGGACTGCTCTCTTCCTCATCACCTTCATGGCACCTTCATAATCTTTCCAGCACTGTACCTTTTGTTTAATAAATTAATGGATCTTTGCCAAATTGGAAGCAATAAACATTATCCCATTTAACACATCGATAACAAAAAACAAAAGCTATACTAACCAAATGGCCATATGACAAAAACCAATGATGGGCAACAAACCTTCTAGAATTCAATGTGAATGGTATAAATTGAAGCAAGAAACTAACAATAAATGTGTTTACATTTACAAGAGGAGAAGACAAATTCATAACATGAAAGAATATCTATTGTTTGTAATCATAATTTAATTTCCAGTATCAGAAGCAATATGCCTCTGTATATCCAGGGTTGGGGAATGTGAGGCAGTGGGTGCTGTTGTCCTTTGTGTCAGCTTCAAATAGGCTGGCCACTAATACAACAGAATGGTGGAACTCCACAGCTCTTTGGTCTGATGCAAAAACCTTTTCTTACATTCCTATCCAAAATTTGAAAAAAATATAGGTGAAAACACATACAATTAAAAATTACCTCTAATATAGTTTAAGAGTAACACATTTAAGACATCTCCCAGCTTTATAATTCTCAAATCATTTTATTTGTCATAGACACCATCTGTGGATAACTTATTAAAAAGAACAATAATTCCTGACAGTTGGCCACTAGCAATTAATAACTTAAATGAAATGAACATCCAAAAACTACAAAATTTCTAATGTTCTTATTCACATGAATTTTATATTTTATTTTTAAGGTAATGCAACCAAAATCATCTATAAGATATAATAGATGTTTACAGCTTTTTTCAGATGTGTATTTTTACATACTGTATAGTACATCACAAGTATGTGATCATAGGAAGCTGTATTATACTGAGTTAAAATACTCGTCCATGTAGTGGCTGCTATCCAGGATTACTGGCAGGATTCTTTTGTAGCTCTACCTGGAGATCCCCAGTATTCTTTGGTAATCTCCCATTCAGCTACTAGCCAGAACCAACCCTAGCTATCTTGAGTCCCTATATCAGGAGAAAAGCAGGATATAAATAAATAAATTATTTTTTTCCCCAAAATCATGCAAGATCATGTTTGTTTAGGGATGTATCTGATGTAACTCATGACCCAGATGCTGCATAAGGCCCTTACAGGTTCTCAGTTATGGCTGCCAAATGCATAATTAATTAATTAATTTCCTGCCTTTTCCCCATATTGGATCTCAAAGCAGCTTAAGGTAAACATAAAGGTTTGCCCTTGACATGAATGTCTAGTCGTAGCTGACTGGGTCATGAATTATATCAGATCTGTTACTAAGCTGAAGAGCCAGCGTTGTCCAAGGACTGCTCTGGTTGTCATGTGGCCAGCATGACTGCATAGAACGCTGTTACCTTCCCACCAAAGCGGTACCTATTTATCTACATGCATTTGCATACTTTCAAACCACTAGTTTGGCAGAAGTTGGGAATAGTGATGGTAGCTATCTCCATCACTTGGTGCTTGGGCCTCCAACTGCCAACCTTCCAACCATAAAAAAGCAGCTTACAACGATTAAAAATGTTAAAAATCCACAAGATATAGATATTAAAACATAATTAAACAGTCAGAAAAATTAAAACAGGTTAAAACATATATCATTAAAGCACACACACCAGCACAATTAGTAATATCCAGTGCATTGTGTAAGATGGGCCTTATGAAAATCACTCCTCAAATGGCCTGTTTGCTTGCCTATGAAAAAAACAGGGTACCATTCTAAATTATCTGGGGAGATACCCGTGAGGGATGTGGGACAGAGAGAAGAGCCTTCCCAGCAAATCCCAGAGTCCAGGGTGGTTTGTAAGGAAGAATATGGTCCTTCAAGTAACTTGGACCTGAACAGTGTAGGACCTTAAAGGTAGGGCTAGGGAGTAGTGGTGCTTTTGGAGTTACTCCTTGTCCTACTCTGGAGTAAGATTTTATTTTTAATGATACTCCTAATCCTGTGAAAACCTCTTATTCCTTTACACCTTACTCATACTCCCCAACCCTGTTTAAAAGTCATAACCAGCACTTTAAATTGTGCCCAGAAACAGATCATTTATGTGTCTTGGGGACTTTTACTTTTGACCCTAACATCTCACAATATGTAACCCCCAAATACTTTCCTACAAGAGAAGATAAGGGAAGTGACCAGCAATTAAAATCAAATACTCCGGAGATCCCAAGTAACTGTTGCAACAGAGCAATATATACTAACTTTCTAAGAGCCAATAAAAAAGGAGAAAATTAGATCTCCCTGGGAAAGAAGTTCTATAATTCTGGTGCCGTTACTGTGACAACCCTGTCCCACATCACTCTCCAATGGAAGGGGAAGTGTCGCTGTAAATAACCAACATTCAAGTAGATTCACACAACAGTGGTCCATGAAGCTAACATGCTATATAAAGATAGCAAAGACAGATTCTAAGACTGAAATGAGTGTGTTCACCTGAAGCAAAGCTACAGAACTCTAAAGACGGAGGAAAGGAGATGTAGACAGTTGAAGAAAGATATCCTAGAAGTTTGAATCTGCTTCTCTAACAACTTAATAAAGAGCAGAACAAGAGAAGGATATGACAAATTCTTCATCAGTTTGATAAATCCACCTGAGAAGGTTCTTTACTAGGTACCCAACAGACACTACTAATATGCAAACTATGCAAAAAAATAAATAAATGCAGAAGCCACTCTTTAGAAGTATGCAGAACAGAATGAGGAAAGGGATCTCAAAGTACTGTTACGGCTGGGAGGTCTTCTGCTGTTGAAATGTAATTTCAATCCATCAAACATAGCCAAGGGAAGAAAGGAGCTTCATTGTATGAATATTTAAAAAGCTACTTATGTGGTAATATTGAAGCAGCACCATTCTTTTAGTCTACATGAATCCAAGCCCCCCACTCCGCCAGAAAGCTTTGAAAAAACATAGGGATGATTCTCCCTTAGAATTTTAGGTTGCCTGTGTAACATTTGTGCCCAGGTTTATAGATTCATGTTAAAACTTTCCTTCTTGTGCAAAAGCCTGCCCTACTTCAACAGCAACAGCAGACCACTAGAGTGACCAATTTATTTCTTACACCTATACCCTGCCTTCCATTCAGTAAGCTCGAAACAGCACACATAGTTTTCTGACACAATTTGATCCTTATAACAACCCTCATAGGAAGATAATACTGAGAGAGAATGACAGACCCAAGATCATCTAGTGAACTTTGTGATTTAGTGAAGTAAAAACTGCTGACTTCCAAGTCCAACACTCTAAATATAATGCCACTCTGGCTCCCAGTTATAACACGGGAACTTCCCTTAATGTTATAGTTCTGTAGAAACACAAGGAAAATTTATTTATTCTTCAGTAATCTTTTTAAACAAAACAGTCTCTCTTTAGAAACTGGTATTATGAAATACTACAGCATATTATAGACATGTCCTGATCCTAGCTATAAATATTGGGAACCAAAGCTGGTTGGCACTAACACTGCATTTAAAAAATTATTTGGTTTTTTTTGGAGGGGGGGTATCCTTTTCCTTTATAGCTAGCCCAATTACAGACCTCATCTTACAGTGTGAAAGCTGTTAATGGGGAGGGGAGAAGGAATCTGAGAAAAGGCTTAGTTTACCATGATGACATATTTTGAATAAACCACAACTATAGAAACGCCTCTCCCTTCTTTCACGAACTGTTCTAAGACAAAAAGAAAAAAATCACACATAATTTATACTTTTTCCAACTGTGACATTTTCCACCCACAGTTATCAGAAACCATGCAGATGACAGGAAATTTTTTTTGCAAAAAGACAGAGTACCTTCTGTGTACAGTCACATTTTCCCTGTTAGTTCCTCAGCCACATCTCCTACATATAATGTTAATAATGGAACTCTCCTTTCAGTTCTTTTCAACAGTGGAGGCAATCAGCATGTTCCCCCCAGGTACTTTTGCTAACCATGCTGCACAGGTTGTTCATAAGAATCCTAAATCTAATACTTTTATGAAATAAAAAAGCACTGGTTTGCCCCCACATAATGGCAGTTAACTTTTTAAAAATATACCAAAGGAACTAGGATGAAAAAAGCCCCTTACATTTTTTAAACTACTATTCCTTGGCCACTTCAAAATTCAGTGACTTTATTATGGTCCATTCATTATCAATTCCTTTAGAACTACTGTACTCAGTAAATGCTATTCCACAACCAGATGGAGGTGACATTATAATTAGAGTGTTATATGACAGTGAACTTTGCACTACTTTGCCCATGAACTTTGTGTTATCAGACATCACCAATCCCCATTCTCACTGTGGTCTCACTCCTTACATTGTCTGGGGTCTCCTGGCAAAAGCTAGCTATCCAGGATAGCATTTTTGCCAACTCAGTCATCATCCTATATTGACACAGAGAAGAAAGCAAGTCTCTGTATCTTAATGCAACGAGAATTACCTGACAAATGAGAACCATGAGTGTCAGATTAGTACTGAAACACACTAAGCATTCAAAATAAACTGTGACAGTCAATGTTACTTTTTACTCATCTGGAAATTCCTATGAGTTACCATCATCTCAGTTCCTATTAGAGTTTCTATAACTCAATAATTAGTCATAAACCCCTAACCACCAAATAATTTCAAGATCAGTCCGGTTAAAAACCAAAACCAAACAATGGCTGGCTTTTGGAACTTGTAGCTTGTTGCCCATGCTTATAGCCTTTACTCAGTAGTCTACTTTGCTTATAGACTGGAAGAATCGCTAGTAGCCACTACGATGGCAACAACCTAATCACTGGCCAAGAAGACTACTGCATCACTGGATCTGGACTAAGCCATGTGAGGAAAGTGATCCAGTAAGCAGTAAAACGATTTCTTACAACTCATTTGGTCCCTACTTACATGGCTGTAGACCATGATCTTCCTGAGGAAAACTGTACCACGGTCCAGTACATTCATCCACTGGACTCTATCTCTAATACTCCCAACCTTCTATTTTTGTTCAACTTCTGTCTACATTCCATTCTTCTTTCACTGAATGCTGAATTCCATTCTTCTTTCCTTGCTTAATTTCCTCTCCCTTCAAACACTGCCATACAGCTATCTTTGGTTTGCTATTGCCTTTTTATGCTCCCTTTTTATGGTGATTAGGGGTTCATGACTAATTATTGTCTTACAAAAACAATTAATAAGAACTGTTAAGATGGGAACTGATAATAATCTCCAGGTCAGTATAAAACCTGGGACAACCTTTTCTGTATAATTCACCTTTTATTTTACCTAATCTGTAAACTCCTTTTCTGAGAAAGCTTTATCTCATCTAGAGGCATTCCATCTTCTTGGTCAAAGTTTCTAAGGTTACCAATGATGTGCTCCTGTTGTTTTGGTAAGATGTGGTAGTTTTTCACCCAGTTCTTCTGGACTGACAAGAATCTAACCTCTAGCATAGTATACTAAAACAGAGAGATGAACATGGTTATCATAGCACGATGAAAGTCCCTCCAGTTATTTGTGTTCCAAAAAACTATATTTACTGGACACTAAAAAAGTGGGGGGTTTTGGGTCTTAGAATAGATCGAGCCAGAGATCTCCTTAGTAGTCAAGATGATTAAATTGAGGCTGACGTACTTTGGCCATTTAACGAGAAGGCCTTGATCACTGGAAAAGACAATAATGCTAGGAAAAGAGAGAGCAGAAGGAGGACAGGAAGACCGCATGCTGGCTGGATGGACTCTGTCGGGGGGGCATGGGCACAGGCTTGCAGGAACTTAGAGAAGAGTAAGATAGGGATTCTTCGAGGTGTCTCATCTATGGGGTCCTTATGAGTCAGAGTCGACTTGAGGCCAGATAGCAAACAACAACAAAACTTGTTTTAAATGAATATAATGTATAATATTCGCAAGTAAGCGTGTGAATAATTATGTGATGTTCAAATCGCACAAATGCAACACCACAGCAGTAGTGGCAGTACTCACTACAGTACAGATTGCTATTGTCCTTTCCCCTGTTTTCTTTTTGTTTTTCTTAATGTGGAAAAACATGTACAAAAGCAACACTGCAGAACTTATTTTTTCAACAAAATGAAAACTGCTTCAGGTAACTACCTAGAAAGCTTTTTATAAAAAAAAAATAAGGAGTTTGTGCTACACAAAATTCTGTAAAGAAAAACATGGTCTTTACAAGCCACTGAAGCAGTAGCCACTTTGTAGGAAATACAAAGCAAAGGTGCAAGTATGAAATAAAAGGTGAAAACAGACAGAAGAAGTGATAAATTGTTTTACTGGCTGTGTGTGATTGAATACCCCTCCCCAGATGGTGGAACAATAGCACTAAGCCAATTTAGGACTGGAACAGTTTCACTGCAATTCTGTCTGAAGCTTACAGAGAAATATCTCACCATGAGTGAACTGTTGATAAAAACTGAATGACAAATACTTTATCGTCATCTGTTAGGATGCCTTAGATGTAGCACTGTCTAGAATAATGAACAACCCAACATGACTATGTTGATTGGACTACAACTCTGGAGACCAGGGCTCAAATCCCCATTCAACCATTGAAAGCCATTGGATGACCTTGAGCAAACCTCAGAAGAAAACAAACCTTTCAAAGAAAACCCCACAATTTGGTCACCACAGAGTCGTCTTAAATCAGCAATGTGTTGAATGCACCGAACACGCGATTTTTAAGGATAATGTAAAAGCGCTTTGCATTAATAAGTGCAACACATCCCTCTTCATTCACTAGATACTCCAAATAAAGCCCACATATAATTTCTGACAATTTCATTTACATCAAGTCAGATGGAGCCTTTTCATGTTTCTCAAGTTACACACAGTTTTTCTAAAGTCTGTCTTGGAGCATTACTTGTTTGTTATGACATTTAATCCAAACTAATCTGATTATATTTTAAAGAATTTACAGATAGTAATAAAATGAGTAAAATTCAACATTCTTAATATACAATAGTATATTTACATTGTTGCAGAAAAAGTTAATTGTGAACAAAAAATAAAATGTTGTTAACTGTGAACTTTGACTTAGAGCAAGCCTATGAATGAGAGAACTCCATGTTACCCTATCTTCAATTATACCGCTCAGGTCTTGCACACTCAGGGCCATGTTTTCCTTGATTGAATCTATCCATCTGTAATGTGGTCTTCCTCTTTTCCTACTACCTTCTACTTTACCAAGCATTATTATCTTTCCTAGTGAGTCTTCCAGCTCCATCAGGTCTTGCCAGAAAAGAAGAAGGCCCTCCCTCTATCCACCATCATCCAGAGGGAGAAAAGGGCAAACCAGCTCCATCGGGTTTAACCAGAGTAGGGTCCTCCCTCCAGTCTATCTGCCTTGTATCTTGTCTTTTTAGATTGTAAGCCTGAGGGCAGGGAAATGTCTTATTAACAATTTGTAAGATGCTCTGAGAGCCTATTGGCTGATGAGCGAGGTATAAATACTCTAAATAAATAAATAAGTCCAAAGTAAAGTGTCAGTTTAGTCACCTTGGCTTGATTTGCCTTAAGGCTCATTTATTTGTTTTTTTAGCAGTCTATAGTATCTGCAGAACTCTTCTCCAGCACTAGATTTTTGAATTTCATTCTGCTTTTCCAGCTGCTAATTTGCATTTATCTTCAAACACAAGAAGTCTCTTATTAATGAAGTTGAGCCCTCCCTCTAGTCCATCTGCCTTGGTCCAGGCCTCAGAGGGAGAGAAGAACCACTGGACCTGATACCCTTCCCCATCACCTTTCCCTTCACCTTTTGTGTCGTGTCTTTTAGAATGTAAGCCTGAGGGCAGGGAACCGTCTAGTTATAATAATAATAATAATAATAATTTTATTTATAGCCCGCTCCTCTGTCATCAATCGGAGCGGGTTACAATAATTAAAAGACATCAAGATAAAACAATCCCAATAACCCATAACCCCACCTCCCACCCCTTAAAAATAAATTAAACCAATATCAGATTAAAATCCAAAAAATAAAAAATAAAAATAAAAATAAAATTGCATAATAATAATAATTTATAGTTATAGTTATAAGTTTATATGTACAGCACTGTGTAAACCTACAGCGCTATATAAATAATAATAATAATAATAAGTTAAGGTTAAACCAGCAGGAATATGAACAGAAATATTGTACCACATTAACTGATGTGCCCCTCGTCTTGGTGGGAAGGCTTCTCTTTTCCCTTCTTCTTCCACATCCCTACGGATCATCACAAGAACCAAAGTTCCTTTTCATCCTGTAGGCAGCCAAAGCCAAATGCTGTCTCTAACAACATGCTGGTGGTTCTGCTTTCTTGACTCTGTCCCTCTGCTGTGCCCAAACTATAGCCAGACTTCACCATCAGTACTCCCTTCAGCCAATGGATCAACAGTGATTATTACATAACACAGTTTTCCCTTAATGTCCTCCAAACACCTTCCTTTACCATACATAGCCCACTTACTGTGGCTGGTGAGGTCTGGCTCCCGTTTTTTCTTTCTTAATTTTCCTGTTGTCCCGAACTGCGGCCAGTACACACCAACAAAAGCTGATAAGGCAGTTCCACAAACCTAAACGTTGATCCAAAGAATAGTCCAAAAGCCAGAGCCGAGGTCAGGGTTGGGGAAATCACAGAAGTCAGTCCGGTCCGAGGTCAGGGCAAGGAGAAAGCAGCAAAAGTCCAAATCGTTCCAAGGTCAAGGCAAACCAGAGTTCCAAAGACACGAAGCCAGCACACAGTCACACCAAGAGACTTACAATAAGTTCTGGCAAAGGGATGGCGTCCCACAGGTGCTTAAATAGGAGACATCCTCCCTGTTGGCAGCTGTGCTTTATTACCAGCTTGCTTTTCAGCAAGCCTGCAGGACTGAAGCACACAAGCACTCTCAGCCCTCCTCTCCTTAAAGGAGGGAATCACCAAACTGGATTCTTCATTTTAAACCTCACTCAGCTGCTTAGCCTCTGAAGGGAGCTCTACAGTGCCAGAGCCTGGCTGGGCTCCTACTCCTGGGGCTGAAATGTCAGGACTGGGGTCTGGCATGGCAGAACTGGGACCTGGTCTGGCCTCCAAATCCTCTTGCTCCTGAGGAGTCATGCCCTCCTCCTCATCCTCTGACTCCATCTCTTGGCTGGCCATGACACCTGTTAAGTTTGCATTCTGTTCCTTTCTTCTTACTTTTTTGCCCACTATCGTCCTCAACACCCTCCCATATCTGCATTGGATCTTTGCTCCATGTTCTGATTTCTTGCTCTTCTAAAGGTTAGAGCCATCTATGGTAGCCAGTCAGGATGGAGACATACAGTATAACATCCAGTATCAGAGAGTGGCATCTCTCTTTATATCAGTTGCAGGAAAATGTGAGATAGGGCACTTGCTTGTAAGCATTTCACAGGGAATTGGTTGGCTATGATGCGAACAGCATGCTGATGCTAGACTACAATAGGGTGTGAACTGGGTGACACTCCAGATATTACTGGGTTTCGGCCCATAGCAGTCTTACTTGGCACAGCCAAAAGTGAGGAATGCTATGTGTTGCAGCCCAGAAATACCTGGAGGGCCAAACAATTCCTACCAATTCCTATTGCATACTACATAGGTCCTTGGTCTAATTCAGCATGGCTCTTTCCACAATTACTGTCCTACCAACCAGCACTGTGCGCCCAACAAGCATGCTCAGTCTTCATGGAATTACTGGAGAGGGGAATGCCCCTTTAGAGTCATTACTAAGTTTTGGTGAAGATTTTTTGTCTCTTCAAGATTCTCGTAAAATGGGGATTACTACATTCCTTAAATGGTGCTGCCACAAAGAGCAGCATTTTAATAACTGAGATCAAAGTATATATGATTTATGATGAAACTCTTAATAACTATTGTTAGCTATTTTATAAAGAAGTATAATTATTTTTACTACATTGAAATAAATTAGAAAGACAAGTTTAGAAGAGGCCCCAGGATCAAAATCTCTTTGTACTCCTATTCCCACACAAGTAAATTACAGTATCATTCAGTTACCCAAATATAACATAGTTAACTTCAACACACATAATTATAAGGGTCTTCCCAGCAAATGGTTGCAAAAAAGAAAACCAAATGAAATGCCTCCCACCCTGCTTTCCTTCCCTGCAGATATTTTCTTGTTGTGTGTCTTCAAGTCACCTGTTGCCTTATAGTGACACCATGAATTCCATAGGGCTCTCTCAGGCAAGGAATACTCAGAGGTAGTTTGCCAGTTCCTTCTTCTGAAATATAGTTTACAGCAGGTGGTATACATTAACTGTCTCCCATCCAAGTTACCAGAGCTGACCCTGCTTAGTTTCTTAAACTGCCCAAATATCATTTCTCTCTCTCTCATTCTCAACCTAGCTATAACAATGAAGTAACCAAGGCTGGAGAAACTGCATGTGGCAATGAAGAAATAAGGAAGGATTCAGATCCTCTCACTTCTTTTTGAAGTTGAAGTCTTAGATCCCCTTTGTGTCTTTCACAGACAAAGAATAAGCATTTGCTCGCATGTCTAGCTTGCCCCTGAGATTGTTGTCTCTTGTTTTTGGTTTGAAAATACAAAACCAAAACACAAATGAATAATCTGCTAGCTAACAGAAGAATTATACAGGCAACACATATGAGAACATCCTGTCTCCACTGCTGGATAATATTTAAAAATGAAACACATATTAACTGGCAAGTAGACATTTTCAACTAAATTTCCAGTACTGTAATAAGGAAGCCAGTTAAGCACTGTGTCACATAACCTGTTTATGCAAGCCCCCTAAGTGTCATTTTGTCACTGACAGAAAATACAGGTGAGAGATCAGCCACCGGAACTTTTCATCACAGCCCCAACCTGTTTTAGCATGCAGCTGTGAATAAATATTGACACCTGAAGAACTGAAGTCAAATGCTTCAGAAGTTGTCAGTAGATGACATAACTGTAAAGCACATGATACAAATGTAAAGCAAAAGGAGCAATTTACATTTTAGGGCCTCTTTCTAAAATCACAGAAAAAGTGTAGTATCATTCTCTTAGGGGAAAGGGACAGGATTTTCATACAATTTTAATATCATAAACATTGACCATCAATTATCTTCTCTACATTAAGGAACTTTTCTTTTCTGTAGACATTCATCTATTACAACTATTTTAGTTACATGAAATATTCAAGATAATGATTACTGGAGGAAAAAAAGGGAAGGAAAAAATAATGTAATTCACCTTTTTTTGAACAATGTTCTATACAAAAATAGCACTGATATTTGTTATAACTTATTATACTCATTTTTTCTACGGACAGTGCAGCCAAGCTGTTAGCATTGTTCCATTGTTAATTCTATTGTTGGGTCAAATGGTCCAAGTATGTACTCTAAAGAATTCCAAACCATAAAAAAATTCAAGATAGCCACAAAGCAATACCCATATACCTGTCAATATTTCAAAAAATACAGTAAATAGATTATGACAAGAAGATCAAGCAATAAGAAGAAACCACTCTGTCTTGCAGTCAAATGAAACAGACTCCAAACAAATAAACTCAAAACCTCTAGCAACCATTTCTCATCAGTGGCAGCTTTAAATACCTTTCCATGACACTATTCCCAAAACAGACTCAAAACTTTAGCCCATTTAAATTTCAGACTAAAAGCCAAACCAGACGCACCATCCTACTAACATGAGAGCCACCAGCTGCTATTTTAAGTAATTATGAACAAGTGGCTTGAACGTTTGCACTTTTAATAAACTTATTACATCCTCCGTGTAAAAAATAGGAGCATTCACCTCAACATTTTTCTCGTCGACTTGCTTCACATAGCTAAAAGTAAAAAGATTCTTCTTTTCTTGCTGAAATATTTTCCCTTGTTATGTACAAATATATCAAAGTCTCAAACTATTTATACTATGGAGAGTGGTTTTAAGTAAAAATGTTTTAAAATTACAACATGAAAACCAACACTGTCTGAATAATCCAAACTGCAACAGTGCAGGTCTTCTAGCCCAGCCTTTGGTGGAAGTTAACCAGAGTAATGCTTGAGGATCGAGATTCTTAAAAAGAACATATTAATCAAATCCATGAGTAATCAAATCTGCAAAACTCAAAGCCACAAACATAGAGGGCCAACTATACTGGCTTTTTAACCTACTGCACTACCAAAAATTAATCCCCTCCTTTCCCTGCATTTTTCTTTTTTACTTCTGTCTTCCTGAAATAATCTAGTTTGAGACCACTTTAACTGCCCTAGCTGAACGCTAGGGAATTCTGGGGACTGTATTTTTGTGAGACATTTAGCATCCTGTCAGAGAGCTCTGATGCCACAACAAACTACAATTCCCAGGATTCCTTAGCACTGAGTCAGGACAGTTAAAGCAGTCTCAAACTGCATTATTTCTGCAGTGTGTTTTGACCCTATAAATGCATTTCTGACTCAAGGCCACCCCTATCAGTGTTGTTTTCTTGGCAAGATTTGTTCAGAGGGGGTTTTCTCTTGCCTTTCTTTGAGGCTGAGAAAGTGTGACTTGTCCAATGTGATCTTATGGGTTTCCATTGGACAAGTCACACTTTCTCAGCCTCAGAGAAAGGCAAGAGAAAACCCCCTCTGAACAAATCTTGCCAAGAAAACAACACTGATAGAGGTGGCCTTAAGTCAGAAATGAATTGAAAGAACAAAAAAAAAACCTTTATATTTAGAAAAAGTGTAAACTGCAGACTTCATGGTCATAAAATGTAGTCTAATTTTGGGGGTCATTTCTACTTCCATCCCATCCTTTTTGTACCACTTGGCTTGATGACGAGATTTGGAGAAAGATCTTTTACGTTCTTATGTGACATTTTTATGGATCTTAATAAGAATATTTCCCAACTATGCATTTGGAATTGCTGTTCTTCATGTTCCAGTAGGGTCCAAAACACACTGCAGAAATAATTCAGTTTGAGACTGCCTTAACTGTCCTGGTTCAGTGCTAGGGAATCTTGGGAATTGTTGTTTATTGTGGCATCAGAGCTCTCTGA
Source organism: Urosaurus nigricauda (assembly GCA_034509955.1). Taxonomy (NCBI): domain Eukaryota; kingdom Metazoa; phylum Chordata; class Lepidosauria; order Squamata; family Phrynosomatidae; genus Urosaurus; species Urosaurus nigricauda. The sequence goes on along the minus strand of JAOEGL010000001.1, from coordinate 347,320,019 downwards.
TAGAGTAGGCTAAATGTCTCACCAAACTACAGTTCCAAGAACTCCCTAGCTTTGAGCCAGGGCAGTTAAAGCAGTCTCAAACTGGATAATTTGTGCAGAGAGTTTTGGATCTACAACTCTTTTATTGTATGAGTCTGTTTACAAACTTAAATTCAACAGATTGACATGCAGAACAGCAGTAAACACAATTTAATATTGACACGGTAACTTGTACAGACAAAAACACTATCTCTCCTTCCAAACTGTAAACATATAAAGGTTTGACAGGTGCATTGCATTGTACTGTCCTCCCTATTCCCACAAAAAAGCCATGATGGGAAGCAAGAGCAGTCATGCAATTTGAAGCTTAGAAATTCAATAGTTAAACAAAATTTACTTGTTAAAAAAAGGATGATAAAAACAAATAAAAAACAAATCTCTACTGTCAAACCAGTGAATATTTAATGCGTACAAAAACTGTATAACCAAGAGATCTGAATATCAATGAAGAATTTGATAAAGTCTTCCATGATATTTTGATTTGCAAATTGATTACATGTGGAATAGATAGAAACACAGTCAGATGGCTCCATCATTCGTTGGAAAACCATGTTCAAGGAGTCATAATCAACAACTGCACTTCAGACGGGAGGGAAGAGTGCTATAGGGTTCTTTCTTGAAACTGATACTCTTCAGCATTTTTCCAGTAACTTAGATGATGGGGTAGCAGTGATCCTTATCAAATATGTGGATGATATAAAACTGGAAGAGATAGCTAATGCATGTGTTAGAACAAAAGTCAAAAGGATCTTGATAAACTAGAACACTGGGCTGGAACTAACATAATGAAATTCAACAAAGACAAATGCAAAATTCTACATTTGAGCCACAAAACCCAAATGCACAAGTATAAGATGGGGGATCCTTGGCCTAGCAGTAGTACATGTAAAAAGGACCTTGGAATTATTGTTGATCATAAATTGAATATGGCCCAGCAGTATTGAAGCAAAAGTCAAGAGCAGTATTAGTTCCATCATATTCTGCACTAATCAGGCCTCGTTTGGAGAACTGTGTTCAGTTCTGGGTGCCTCATTTTAAGAAGGATATGGGCATGTTCCTGCATGTTCAAAAAAGAGTAACAAGGATAATAAGAGGAAAGGAAAACAAAACATATGAAGAAATGTTGGAAGAATTGGCATTTTCAACTGGGTGAAGAGAAGACTTCAAGGATAACAAGTCTGCACTCTTTAAATATCTAAAGGGTTGTCACAGAAAAGAGGGGGCAGGTTTTTTTCCTCTGCTGCTGCAAAAAGCAAAACCAGGTCTAATGGTTTTAAGTTACAGGAGGGTTGATTTCAGCTGAACATTGGAACAAACTTCTTGATGGTAAGAGCAGTTTGACAATGGAACCAACGACCTATTGGAATGGAGGGGGTCTTTGGACAGCACTAAAGGTTGGCCTGCTGGGGATGCTCTATCTGAAGATTCTGCACTGAGATCAGGCTCAATTCAATGAGATTATATACCTGGTCTTTACATTATACCCTTAAATTAGCCTCTCCATTAACAAAAGATGAGAGAAGCCCTCTCTCAATCCCAGAAAAAAATTGTGAGATCTTCAATCTAAAAAAAGAAGCTATTTGAGAAATTGCAAATATTATCTTCTCAACATAATTCAGCTCACTAATGCCACTGATAAATGTATGAACTGAAGTATTTTCAAAAAATTTACTTCCTCATTTTACAAACTTACACAACATTGATTGTTAGCAGCCATGAGTATGCCTACAGATTTCTCTCTGCACTGGCTGACATCCTATTGCAAGCAACAAAGAAAACAATTTCCTGGTTACTAAATGCCATCAAGGCCTTACTTCAAATGATAGTTAGGAAAAGAAGGGTTGTGATAGGAGGAAAAGGTTGCCAACAGTAAGCTGCTCTTCTTACTGTTGTAGTGGGGGGGAGCGGGGTTGACCACAAATTCAAGCCAGTATAGGAGCGGGTGCCTTGGGTAACTGTCTTTCCTGTGGCAGAGACAACTGTCAAAGATCCATATTACTTGGGCACCATGACACTAGGCAAATGAGAAACAGGTGGTACAGAGAAGGCAGCCCTGTGCTCCTGCACTCACCTCCCTCTGCAAAGAGGCAGAAACTAAAAGCATCAGTGTGAAGGATCATTACACTAACATAATGCTACAGTAGGATCCCAGCTCTTGTCTGAAATCCAATAAATGTTGACTTTCACATAAACACGTTATTTCACAAAGGGGAATCCGACTGAAGCACAAGGCTAACTGCATTTTTGCGGGTGTCATACAGCAGAAAAAATCTTCCACCCCTGGGCAGCCTATTTCTTCCATTCCTAACCCGTTACACGGCTGCTGTGCCCACAACTTTTTTCCTCATGTTGCCACTCCTCTAGCCACCACAGCACACCAGAAGTGTTGTAACAATAATATCCAGGACTGTTAACATTCATAAATGAATGACAGCATTTATCAGATTTCATATATACACACATTTAGGAATCAGTTCCCAATATTCCACCACAGTGCTACAATTGCAAAACACAACCTAGGATGGAGAAATTCCCAGCAGCACGTGCACCTCTTTTCTTTCTTTTACATTAATAAATGTTTAACATTCGACCTTATAGAGCAAAATAAAATAATAGCTTTAGGAACTGCTTTGATTATTCACACTTCTGTATATTTAATACCAAAATAATACTGTATAAATTTGGATTTTTGGATTTTTTGCTGGTCAGAAAGTTCACTCTTTTGGACAGATTTTGTCAGCTGCCCTAAAAACTTTTTGCATCATATTAAATAATGTAAAAATGTGCATAGACTTGGAGTCTTGAGTTGTGTTATTCTACAAACAAGGAATATAACTGCATAGAAATAAACAAATATCAATGTTTCAAATCACTCATATTAATGTTTCAAATACATAGTTCTGGAGAACTACAAACATGCATATTTTGTGGATTTTGATTGTTCTCAATAAAGGCACTGAGTTTTAGATTAAATATTTATTCTTGTCTATATATACATATATATTTCATTACAAAAGTGAATTGCTCTTACCTGTATATCCTGCCCACCAGCCCCAGGACGCCACCATAGCTAAAAGCCATTTAAATAACACTCCTTCAATATACCAGAATCGTTTACTATCCAACAATCGGAGAGGTTGCAGTACTATTAAATACAGGACGTAGGATGGAATAGCGACAAGGTTATTAGCAACCATGAAGCCAAATCTTAAGAGTGCTTTCAGAAAAATATAGCTTGCCCTTTGGGCCTGTTCTAAAGTCACAGCCATTCTCTTCACACAGGAGTCTGTAGTCTTTTCCTACAGAAGAGAGAGAGAAAGTAATTACAGTAATGCAAAAACCCACAACTTTTTGATTACCAGTAGCCAACAAAGCTTTACTACAAATAAATGGTTGTGTTCTTTGCAAGCAGTGAGTGACCTTAGCATGGATTTTTCCCTTTCTGTCAAGAGTTTCACACATATCCTTCATAGAGTCATATCTGTCTTTCCTCTCCAGATGAACAACAGATGAATCTGAGCATGTCTACTTAGATCAGTTACACAGAACGCATAATGACAATTTTCCTTTTTTAAAAAATTGACAAAAAATCACCCTAGGCTGTAGATTTCAAAGAAGTAGCCTCTGGCAACATAAAAAGGAAAGGAAAGAAATGTGGCAGCAGCTTTAAGAATAACTGGTTTTTATTTTTGCATGAGCTTCCATGTATATAAACCTACTACTCTAGATGCAGGACAGAGTGATAATAAATGCTCAGGTATAAAGTATATTTATTTACACAGTTGTGTGAGAGGGATGGAATGTAATAGGGTCAAGAAAGACGCAAATTCTAAATATTCAAATGACTGCATAATGTGATACAGGTCTTTCAAATCTTCACAATGGTCAGTTACTATTGATGTCTGAAAGCAATAAATCTGCTTACAAGGGTTCAAAACTCTGAGAAGATTCCTTTTGTTATATCTGTAATAACAAGGACCCTTGTATTAACATAAGTAGTGTGCCATGAAGCCATTGTTCATACCTCTGCTATGGACTGCAATTTGTAAATATAATTCACTTCACAAATTCCAACAGTTTCTCTTTGCTTTGTAATTTCCTTGATCAAGGACTGCAACCTGTAAATCAGTTACCATGTGTCCATGAAGGTTATGTTCTGCCATTGGTTTTTGAGTATTGCCATTTGCGTCCCTTAATCCTCTTGTACAGAAACTGTTTGTCCAATGTCAAGAGCAGAGGGAAATTGTTGGCACAGGATGGCATATATCATACTGCAGAAAGAGCAAGTAAATGTACCCCTGATGTTGTGAATGATGTTATATGCCCCTGTAATATTGCTCCCAGAGTAAATGTAGGGACACAGCTGGCATGTGGTTTTGGGGCAGGGTTCTGTCCTGGTATGACCATGCTTGTTATGTATCCTGTTATGAGTACTTGTTTTAAGAATTGGAGGCTGTCTATAGGCCAGTAAAGGCCTGTCTCCCAGAGCCTGTGCAAGGACTGTGTTAAGCTGCAGAGTTGGTTGTATGTAGTTCTTTGACGATGTGTCTGAGTTGAGTGGTGTCAGCTGGGTATTCTAGGTGACCACTAGGAGTTTCTGTCATTTTGTGGTTTTGGTCTGTCTTATAGTAAATGGTTCCTGGGTATTAATCTTGCCTTGTCAATTTATTTCTTCATCTCCTTAGGTGGGTATTGTAGTTTGAGAAATGCCTGTTGCAAATCCAAGACTTCTTCCATTCCATCCTACTCCTACAACTTTGTAAATATACTTCATACCTGAACATTTATAATTACACTGTACTGGATCCAAAGTGGGTTTATATCCACAAAGGCTCATGTGAAAATAAACCAGTCTTAAGGGTGCTGCTACATTTCTTTTTCTCCCCCACCCCATCTCCCTTCCTTCCCAAGATGTAGAGAACTGCTTGCATTAATTGCTAGTATATGTTTATGAAGACTAGAAATAAATCTCACAAAACCCTTCTTTATGACCCCAGGGAGGGTCTTTTTTTAAACAAGATACACATATTTTGATTAAACACAAGAAAATAATTGTGCATTGAGTCTTCAAAGGTCATAGCAGGCACGCAAAGGAAATGTACATTTTGCATGGTAAGAAACAGACACATTTAATCACAGTACACTAAAGAGTGTTTGAGGAGCATACTTCTCTTCATTTATCCCCTCAAACTAATAATTTAGCATGATTTACACATAAAAGCAGGGAAATATTTAACTACTCTGTAGTTAGCATGGGTGCTTGTCTGAGAGGACACTACAGAAGCAGTAGCTATGCCTCTCAGCAATAATATGTGGTAAACCTCAAAGAAAGATATTAGAATAAGAAAAACCAGCTCTCCAACCTTCAATTTACAAGAGGAAAAGAATTGAATAAAATATATTAGGTGACAGTCAGTGGGAAAAAGCAGGGATAAATGAAAGGAGATCAAGTTTAGGAGTCTGAAGATGGGGATTCAATTCCCCCCTTGGCAACGGAAATCTGATGGTTGACCTTGGGCAAGTCACACCTTCTGAGCCCCAGAAAACGCCTGATAGGTTCACCTTTGTTGTTTCTGACTTATGGTGAACCTATCATGGGGTTTTCTTGGCAAAATTTGTTCAGATGAGGTTTCCCATTCCCTTCTCCCAAGGCTGACTTTCCCAAGGTCACCCAGTGGGTTTCATGGTCACGGGAGAATCAAACCCTGGTCTCCATAGTCCAAGTCCAACATTCAGACCACTATGCCACGCTGATTCACCTTAGGTTCACAATAAGTCCGAAACAACTTGAAGGCACACAACAAGAACAACAAAAATGAATACCTTTCCATACCATCTGAACTGAGGAAAACAATATACCAAACATAGGGCTATAACTAACATTGTATTTTTTTTTCTTTTTTCTCCTGTATGATTTTTAACACATTTGCCTGATGAAAAAGCCAGTGGAGCTTCAAAAGCTTGCAACATGTATAATGTGCATTTTTGTTGGCCCAATAAAGCAATCACTGTTTTGTGGATTTTGAACAAAAATGAAAGGAGGGAAATGAACATGGTTAAAAAAAATCCCTGACACCAAACAGAAAGCAAAAAGGAGAAGATTCAAATCCCACAGACCCCCTTACCTGGCAGTAGGCCAATGGGACTAACTTATAAGTTTATTGTTGTTCTGTGCCTTCAAGTTGTTTCCAACTTATAGTGACCCTATCTTGGCAAGTTTATTCAGAGAGGGTTTTGCCATTGCCACCCTGAGGCTGAGAGAGAGTGACTTTCCCAAGGTCAACCAGTGGATTTCATGGCCGAGTGATGAATCAAACCTCGTCTCCAGAGTAGAAATCCAACATTCAAACCACTAGGCTACACTGGTTCACTTCACCATAAATCTGAAACAACTTGAAGGCACACAACAACCAACAATATGAAGGTAGGGAAAAGCAAGTTTCTTCAGGGGGAGTTGCCATTGCCATCCTCTGAGGCTAAGAGTGTGTGACTTGCCCATACTATATCAGCAAACATTCCTAATATCTGTGTGTGTTTAATCCGAACTGAATTAGAAGTGAAAGCATAAGAAGGATATCAACAAGAAAAAAGGGATTGTCTGTAGATAGCCTGGGAGGTCCTTAGGCAAGAGATAAGGGGCACGGTGGAACCACCAAAGCCCAGCTCAGCCACTGGGGCTCCTGCGATCACTCACCTTCTGCTGCGCAGAGGAAAGGCAACAGGAGGGCCAGAAGAACTGGGCCTGGCAGAGGCGTGCACCCTGTTCGGTGGCTGCTGGTGAAGGTGGCGGCAGTGGTGGCGGGAAGATGGCGGTCTCATGGACACAGAGGTGGCTGGACTGGCCCCACACGGAACGAGCTGAGAACCTCCGAGGCCGGCTCCTTATTCCCTTGGCTGTACACTGAGAGAGAGAAAGACCAGCAGTGGGTGAGAGCCAAGAAGGGGCCACCATGCCATCAAGCGGATTTGTCCCCAGCATGTGGCTATATCAATCACCAACTCCCGAGATAGCTTTTGGGGCCTTTTTCCCCCCAGCCCCCATGGTAAGGGTGACCAGACATCCTCCTTTTCCAAGACCTGACCTCCATTTCAACCTTCTGCCCAGGAGGAATTCTAAAATGTCCTCAATTGTGAGCATGATTTAAAAACTTGACTTTCATATCTCTATTAGTATTTTTAGCTTTTATTTGGGGATGTCCTGCATTCACCATGTCCATGGTGAGTGTATCTCCCTCTCCCCTGAAGCCTTCCAGGTAGGTGGTTAGGTTGGTGGATGAGGCGCCCTTGCAGTGCCAATGGGCAATGGAGGAGAAAGCAGTCCAGGTGACTGACTGACTGACTGACTGCCATACCTGTTGGGGTGCTGGAGTGCACAAGGCTGGAAGAAGAGGAGGGGGAACGCCTCTCCTAAGCTGGAGGGCAACCTTGAGGTGCCATGGGATGACAGCACCCTAAACCTTCACAGCCCTTTCTCTCTGAAGAGGCAGCAAGCATTTGCAAGTGGGCGCCAAGTGATCGCCACCCCAATGAAGAACTATAGCAAAGGACAGGCAAAATCAAGCATACATTTTTGTCCCATTCTATTTTATTGTCATGATATTTCCATACTGGTTCCTCTTTCTGGTGTCTCATACTACACTGAAGAACTATAGCAAAGGGTTCCTCTTAGTGGTTTCTCATACTATATTGAAGAAGGGCTATACTGGTTCTTCTTAGTGGTTTCTCATACTATACTGAAGAAGGGCTATATTGATTCCTCTTACTGGTTTCTCAACCTATATTTAAGAACTATAGCAAAGGGCTATACTGGCTTCTCTTAGTGGTTTCTCATACTATATTCAAGAACTATAGCAAAGGTAAGGCAGAGACAAGCATACTTTTTTCTATTCCACTGTAATTATATTTTCATAGTGGTTCCTCTTACTGGTTTCTCATACTGGTTTCTCATACTATACTGAAGCAATATAGCAAAGGCCAGGCATAGGCAAGCATAGTTTTTTCTATTCTACTGTCATGATATTTCCATCCTGGTCCCTTTTACTGGTTTCTCATACTGGGTCCTTACCAGTTTCTCATACTGTCTTGAAGAACTATAGCAAAGAGCAGGCAAAGACAAGCATAATTTTTTCTATTCTATTCTATCAACATGATATTTCCATACTGGTTCCTCTCACTGGTTTCTCATACCAGTTTACCATTTTTCCCCAGTATGCCTCATCAAGAGCTCAGGACAAATCCTTGGGTGTGTTCAGCATCCTCCCAACCTGTAATTTGGGGAGAAGATTCTTGGAATTAAAGCTTGGAGACATCTTTTTTTTAAAAGGGAAAAGAGATGGTCTGTTATCTATCTTCCCTTTGGGTAAGTGGGATGGGGAGGAAAGGATTTTTTCCCCCAAGGACAACAAAAAAGACACGACTGGAGACTATGAACAAAGACCCCGAGTAGCAGCGAGAGGGACCCCAAAGCCCATGAAGAGGGGTATCCTCATCACAAGAGGACCCCAGGCAGTACCAAAATAGGGGGGTTAAATTCAAGGACAAAATAACTGAGTGGGTCTATGCCTCCAGAGCTAACATGGGGGCACCCACTTGAAGGGGAGGGGAAGAACTATAGTAAAAGACTATACTGGTTTCTCTTCCTCGTTTCTCATACTATATTCAAGAACTATAGCAAAGGGTAGGCAGAGAAGAATACTTTTTTCTATTCTATTTGACTGTCATGATAGTTCCATACTGGTTTCTCATCCTATACTGAAGAACTATAGCAAATGGCTATATTGGTTTCTCTTACTGGTTTCTCATCCTGTATACTGAAGAACTATAGCAAAAGGGTATACTGGTTTCTCTTACTAGTTTCTTATCCTATACTGAAGAACTATAGCAAAGGACTACACTGGTTTCTCATCCTATATTGAAGAATTAAAGCAAATGGCTATATGGTTTCTCTTACTGGTTTCTCATCCTATACTGAAGAACTATAACGAAGGACTATACTGGTTTCTCATCCTATGTTGAAGACCTATATATAGCAAAGGGCTACATTGGTTTCTCATCCTATATTGAAGAACTATAGCAAACAGCTACACTGGTTTCTCTTACTGGTTTCTCATCCTATATTGAAGAATTAAAGCAAAGGGCTACACTGGTTTCTCTTACTGGTTTCTCATCCTGTATTGAAGAATTAAAGCAAAGGGCTAAACTGGTTTCCCATCGTGTACTGAAGACCTACAGCAAAGGCTTATACTGGTTTCTTATCCTACACTGAAGAACTAAAGCAAAGGGCTGCACTAGTTTCTCTTACTGGTTTCTCATCCTGTATTGAAGAACTACAGCAAAGGGCTATACTGGTTTCTCTTACTGGTTTCCATCTTATACTGAGGAACTATAGCAAAGTGCAGGCAGAGACAAGCTCTGTCTCTGTATATATACAGGTATGTATATATATATATATATATATATATTCTATGCTATTGTCATATTTCCATGCTGTTTTCTCATATTATACTGAAGATCTATAGTATGCCCTTGCATATACTCAACAGCATAAACCAAATCAAAGTTGGGGGGGGGGGACCCAATATACATTCCCTTTAATCCTCCCCCCTTTTTCTTCCCATCCAGGGAGGGCTTCTCCTCCTCCCTCAAGGACACCAGTAAGGGGTCTCTCCTCAAACCAGTATACAATAAACCAGTAACAGTTTCCCCCCCCCCAAAAAAAATAAACCCCAACCTTCAAGAGGGTGCCCCCAAAGGAGGCTCTCAAGGACAATTATTTGGGGGGGGGTTTCAAAATGGGGGTCTCCCAAAAATAAATGGAGGGAAGGGAAGGGGGGCCCAGTCTCTCTCTTGTCTCTGCCCTCCTCCTCCTCCTCCTCCTCCTGTGTAGTAGTAGTAGTAGTAGTAGTAGTACCTCCGAGTAGGGGCCGGCTGCTTCCTCCTTCCTCCCCGCCAGGCAGCCGGTCCTAAAGAGCTGGAGGAGGAGGAGGAGGGGGAGGGATTCATGGCGGTGGAGGAGATTAAGAAGAGGAAGAGGGCTGAGGAGGAGCTGCTGGGGGCCCTGCTCTGCTGCTCCCTCCTCGAGACGAAAAGGGTGCGCCGCCGCCCGCCCGCCCGCCGTGGCTCCTTCTCCTTCTCCTTCTTCTCCTTCTTCCAGGAAAAGGTGGAAGCAACGGGTCTCCACACACAGTCACTGCAGCAGCGCAGAGCTCCCTCTAACGAGGCAGCAGCAAGGCCTCAGTCTCTGCCAGCAGACACAGCAGCAGCAGCAGGCCCTCCTCCTCCTCCTCAGCCAAGCTGGGCAGGGCCTCCTCCTCCTCCTCCTCCTCACAGACACTGCTGCTGCTCCTAGGCCTCCTCCGCCTCCTCCTCTCCTCCTCAGGCAGGGAATGGCTCATGGCCCACCCTCCAGTGAGGAGGAAGGAGACTAGGCCTTGGTTTTAAGAGAGAGAGAGAGAGAGAGAGAGACAGGGCAGCCTCCTCCTCCTCCTTCTTGACCTTAAGAGTGTTTTAGGTTTCATTTCAGTATTTTTATACCCTGCTCTTCTCTTCAGCCACAAGAATAATAATAGGGATTCGTCGTCATCATCATCATGGCCCTATACTAGATCATGATCATGATCATCATGATGGCCCTGTAGTTTTTTTGCTTCTTCATCATCATCATCATCATGGCCCTGTAATTGATGATGATGATGATGATGATGATGGCCCTGTAGTTCTTCTTCATCATCATCATGGCCCTATAGTAGATGATGATGATGATGATGCCCCTGTACTACTACTACTACTACTTCATCATCATCATAACCCTATAGTAGATTATGATGATGATGATGATTGCTCTATAGTTATTCTTCATCATCATCATGGCCCTGTAGTAGATGATAATGATGACCCTATAGTTATTTTTATTATTAATAATAATATTGGCCCTATAGTAGATGATGTTGATGATGATGCCCCTGTACTACTACTACTTCTTCATCATAACCCTATAGTAGATGATGATGATTGCTCTATAGTTATTCATCATCATCATCATGGCCCTGTAGTAGATGATCATGATGATTATGATGATGGCCCTATAGTTATTTTTATTATTAATAATGGCCCTATAGTAGATGATGATGATGATGATGATGATGATGATGATGATCCTACAGTTATTATTATTAATGGCCCTATAATTGATTATGATGGTGGTGGTGATGATAATGATGATGATGATAATGACCCTATAATTAATAATCATCATCATCATCTCAGCCTCAGAGGATGTCAATGGCAAACTGCCTCTGAAAATACTTGCCAGAAAACCCCAGTGGTAGGTTCCCCTTAGGCTTGCCATAAGTCAGAAACAACTTGAAGGCACACAACAAGAAGAAATAGTCCCAAGCTACGAATCTCTTTTGAGACAATGTGATGGTTCAAAATGCATTTGTAGTCTGGGACTATCTATTATCTGAGATGATATCCAAAAACAGTTACCACTGAAATATAAGTATTTTAACACATTCATTCCACATCAAAGATAGGAGCTTTGCTCATTATTTTCATTTAAAAAGTAAAGAGTTAGTAGAAGAGATCTTGTTTATATTTATTTGATTTCTGCCTTGCCTTTGCAACAAAAAGCATTGAATTACATGTATCTTTGTTCTTTTCCAGTTAAAGAAACTTTGGAATGTATTCCTCAGCAATAATGATTTTACTCCTGTATGTAACGTGATCCTGTTTTTAATATATTTGTTTAAAAAAATGCCTTTATTATTGCTTAACTGTTTCTATTGTTATTGTTGTTGTGTGCTTTCAAGCTGTTTCTGACTTATGGTGACCCTAAGGCTAAGCCTAAAAAAAAATCCCTTAGACCATGGTCTGTCTTCCTTATCTATCCAGTTTGCAGTACTTTATTCCATATATGTGTATATTTAGTTATTTGGCATAATTAATTTTCCTTCTCTTAACCATACAGGGATGTGAGCCGCTACACAAACAAACACAGGTGTGCACATGTATGTACACAATACAGCCCCAAATATATGGTTACACAAGCCTATATATAATGAAAGTAAGTCCTGTTGAACTCTTTATGACTTCTTTTTAGCAGAACTGTATGGAATTATACTGTATGACTCATTTGTTTCCTCTTGAAATACCACAGTAATGTCAGGATGTGTGTTTCAAAAGCTAGAAAACATTGCATCAGGGCATTACCAGAAGACAGATATACAGCGCAGAATCAGAGTGGCTCATACAAGCTAAATTTGGCTAATCAGTACAAAGCTATACCAAGTTCCAATTCATTCTAACCAGTTTCAAATGTTTAGTACCTAAACTGAGACTACAATTAGGAGAGAACTGAGCTAGGGAAAAATCTTTAGGAATGCACTGTTCGCACTTAATTAAAAGTTATTACTGTCTTCTTTTAATGCAGCACAAGGATACCAACGATCATTCCCATGTACTTCCAGTTCCTCCACTTTACTCTGCCCCAGCCTGTCTGTATATTCATAACTAAGAGTGACTCTGCAATATATAATTCAGCCACAATTTTTGAAAAAACACAAACAAAAATGAATGTTCAAAAAACAAAAACTGGGGAGCAGAAGAACAGAATGAAAGGAGAGGGAATGGAGAAAGTTACATCTGTCTAACATTTTGCACAGTGGCCCGATCTAGATGGGCACTAAAAGGCGCCTGGGCGGCGCCATTAGGATTGGGAAGCGCACAGCGTTCACACGCTCCTGAACCCTAGCACATAATGGCTGCACCGCCATTATGTAACGCCGTTTAGACGGCGTACGTAATGGCAGCGCCGTAGCTGCGCAGCTTCCGCACAGAGCTTCGCAGTTGCAGCACCGCAAAAGCGCCAAATGGCCCCTTTTTAAAAAATCGCGCCACAAAAAAGGAGCACGGTTCTCCCACTCTTTTGCGGCGCAACTGCGCTGCAGCATCTAGCTGCTGCAGCACAGTTGCGCCGCAAAAAGGGGTGGCGCCAGACCGTCCCTTCTGGGTAGTCATACTGGGGCTGTCCAGACTGTCCAGTCACAGATTGTGGCTGCATCTACATTGCAGAATTAATGCAGTTTGACACGGCTTTAACTGCCATGGCTCATTGCTATGTAGTTTTGTGACATTTCACCTTCTCTGTCTGAGAGTTCTGGTCTCACAACAAACTACAGATCCTAGGATTCTATAATAAAGCAGTGTCAAATTGCATTAATTCTGCAGTATGTCAGCAGCCTTAATTTGACCACCAGTCAATTCCAAAAATGTGGACCACAGGTACTGTTTTTTTCTCGCCTCTTTAATTTAACTTAATTTTATTTTATTTTTTATTTTTTTGATCAGGTCTACAGCATTCTGTATGTGGCAAAGGGACTTTGTAGCTATTTGTCAAGTCTACTTTCAACAAACTAGCTTCACATTTGAGATTATTTATTATTTATTAATTAAAATATTTATACCATGCCCCATATCAAAAAGATCTCTGGGAAGTTTATGCATAATATTAAAACAACAGGTTAAATAATTTAAAGCAAGAGATTAGGTTTAGAGAGCATCACAAACCGCCATAAACTTGTACTTTCAAAGTCTGGATTGTGCAGTGTGCTCTACATATCACTACCACAATACTATCATATTAGATATGTATAGAATTATTTTGATGATGATTTTATTTCTTTAATTGTATTCCACTATTTTCCACCCCTGGGACTCAATGCAATTTACAACAGTTAAGGCAGACACAGATAAAATCACTAAAAGGTACAAGTTAAAATATGACTAAGCTATCAATAGAATTACATGTAATTTAAAGGACAAGAAATATAGAGAACAGAGCGTGTTATTACAAGCTTTCCCCTCATGAGTAGTCCCTGTTGAAGTAAAAAAAATCTTTGCTTGCTGCTCTCAATTCCAAAGCCTCGGAGCAGCCACCACGATCCTTTCCCATGTTCCCAAAGATGTACCTATTACATTGGAGAAACAGGAAGAATGGTTTTCCCTAAAGTTCCCCAAACATGAACAAGCTTGTATGGGAGAACGTGATCCTTTAGATAGCTTGAATCTGAGCCATATAGGTATTATATAACCAGCACTTTGAATTGTGACTGGAAACAGACTTTGAGCTGTTGTAAGTTGTAACAGGGAATTGCAATGACTGTTGGGCCTCCACATTTGCAGCTTTTGACTTTTGTGGATTTGATTATCTGCAGTTTTCCCTAGGTCCTCCAACACAACTCTGCCAGAAGTTGACCATAGAGCTGTGCTGGAGAACCTAGAGAAAACACTTCTGTAGGCATTTCTACATCCTCTAGCATGATTCTGTGATCACCTTTAGGCAGATATTGACCACAGAGTTGTACTGGAGGACCTGGAGATTCCTAGAGAAGTGTTCTCTTAGGTAATAAGAATAGTGTTGTGGTTTTTTTATTTGCAATTTTCCCACATTCATGGGGTCCTTCACCACTAACCCCAGTTTATGTGGAGGGGCCACTGTAGTTCCATACAGTAGTCTGGCTGGGACTATTTGCAGCAGCTGAAGTTTTTGAACACTTTTCAAAGGCAGCCCAATATAGAGTGCATTGTGCATGTGTGTTGTGTGCCTCCAAGTCATTTCCAATATAGGGCAACCTAAGACGACCCTACCATGGGGGTTTTGTGGCAAAATATGTTCAGAGAATGTTTGCCAATGCCTTCCCCTGAGGCTGAGAGCATGCAAGGTCACCCAGTGGGTTTCATGGCTGAGTGGGAATCAAACCCTGGTCTCCAGAGTCGTAGTCCAACACTCAAACATTTATGCCACACTGGCTCTCAACAGTAATCCAAATAGGACATAATTTTAAGGGATGTATCATCATAACCAGATCAGATCTTTCTAGGAACGGATCCAGCTAGCACACAAGCCTTAAATGTACCAGTGAACATCTGGTCGCCACAGAAATCTGAACTTCCAGGTTCAGGATTGAATCCAAGAGTGCATCCGAACTGTGAATCTGTGTCTTCAGTGAGAGTGTAGCATCATCCAGAAACGATAGTACATTTTAGGGATTTGTCCGTGTGCTGATACATTCACAAACTGGATGTGTTGCTCTACAATCACTGTTTGACTATCTTTAGAGCTGTCTAATATTGCACAGGAACTTGTCCTTCGTCACATAGACCTTGAGATGAGACCGATGAAGTACATTCAATATTTTGTCTATTTTCTGTATCAGGACAGCAGAAGTTGGTATAAAAGCCATTCATCATTTCCAAGAGGCATCCATTGTGTGATGTCAAATTTTTCATATACCAGTGGTGGCAGCTGAATTATTTAGGAGATCTTCTGGGTATTAAATTTCTCATTAAAACTAACAGTTGCACACATTGTTATGCTCTGTTTACTGCAGGCTGAGGAAGGCTGCATCACTGGATAATCCAGATGGTCATTTACAGATGCTTTAAAACAGACATGACACTGAAGTGTTTATTAGCACACAGTGCTTGTCAAAAGATTAAGTAGAACAATTTATTATAATAAAGGTCCAACCATGTTAGTCACATAATGCGAAATGGGAATCCTACTGTAGTCACAATAGAAATTGCATATGCTGAATTTCTATTCTTTGGGCAAAAGGAGACATTGAGTGGAACACTTGGTTATATGGGTATAACCAAAAATATATCAGCTGATCACCAAGATAAACACATCTGACTAAACACTTGATCAACTTACTGCTTTTGCTACCTAGCAGTCACTATAAGTCTACCAATGTCACATACCCAGCAGGCTACCCACAATATATGGCCATTCGGTTACATCTGTCTTTGCAAGCTCCAAAGTATTCTAATTTAAAGAAAAGGTGGTTCTAATGCCAGATTGTAATTCAAGAAAGGAGCATCATCTTATGAGAGTAATTATACTAGCAACATGGTCTTTGTAATTTCAGAATAAGAGGCGCCAGGGAACCAGGGGACCAGTCTGAGACGTGTATAGGAAGAACTAGTTCAGGACACAGCCAAGGAAAATGAACACAGTCAGGTAGGAAAGGCAAGAGGGAAAGAATTGCTATGAATAAGTGTGGGTAAGGGAACATCAGAGAGGCCTCATGATTGTCTGTCTCCCAGATCAAGATTTGTTTGTACTGGTTTATGTATCAGGAAATTAAAATACTCTTAGCAGAAACACCAGCCACAAACCAATGTAATTTATGCAGGAAAAGCAGGACTACTGAAGCTGACATCTCCAAGTAGCTGAATGGCAGTCCTTTACAGAGAGGATGCTCATCTATTTCAAAGCATCCAACATTTCACAGGTGATCCCTGGGGTAAGTGTGGCCAAGCAAAAGTTATGAATGTGAAATAACATAAAGCTAGGAGTGGTTACAGAAGTTGCTTTTGCTTCAGTTTACAGTGAAGGGCATGGTTCCATTCCCTCTTATCATCTCCTTCCACTCAATTTATTATAAAGAGGGAAAGTGGGAGAACTAGTGAGAAATGGGCACATTTCAATAGCAGCTGAAAAATTGATAAGAGTATTAATCAGGACTATCTGTTCCAAACTGGGACAGTTGGAAGGTATGAGTATCCTCTCTTTGAAGTCTGTCCAGTCAAAATCAGGCTTAAAGATTGTTCAGAAATAACTTTAGAAGAAAGAGAGGAAGCTTGAAGTTGTCCATCAACAGTGAGACAACCTTCTGGACAAGGAGATGGGACTCTTGATTGCCATCCAATTACTCAAGTGAGATGCAGTTTATCTCTATTTACATGATTGTTTATTTCTATATATATTATAGTATTAGTTCTAAATTTGAATCTACATTAATAAATTGACATGTGCAGATTTTACCCCACCTTCTTTTCGTCTTATTGCAATAAAGTGTCTCCTTTTTTTATTAGGTATATAGAAACTCGCTGGGTGACCTTGGGTAAGTCATGCTCCCTTGACCTCAGAGGAAGACAAGGGCAAACCCCCTCTGAACAAATCTTGCCAAGAAGACCCTGTGATAGGTTCACCACAGGGCTGCCATTAGCCAGAAGCAACATGAAGGCACACAACAACAAATGTGGCCAAGTTACCTGTCAAGACAGAGCCAGGAAGTCTCCAGGCAGCAACCCTGACAAAGCCGAATAGGTCAGACTTGGTGCATAGAGACAGGTAAGTAAATTGTTCCTAAGAGACAGGTAAGTAATGAATACTTCAAAGAAAACTTCAGCTGCACATATGGTTAGTATACCTGCATCTAAATGACTGTTTTGGAATACAAACTTAGGCTTCAGCATTGTGCCCTGCAACACTGATTTTAATAAAGCTTTTGTACTCATACTTGTGTACTCATTCTTTTGTTTTATGCTGCACATTTTACATTCTATAAAGATGTCTAGATATCAGGGCAAAGGTTTCCCCATTTTTGTCATACAAGATGACTTACCAGTCTTAATTGGTTGTTTCTTCCTCTGTTTAAGCACCCACATATTATAAGGGATATTTGCAATTCAGATACATTACAGCATCTCATTACTACTGGGTACTGGAGATATCTCTGTAAATGGTTTGTTTGCGGCCAGTTAATGTTTAACTTATTAACTAGTATTTTGTTAGTGTTCTTTGGCCAAACTACATGTTATACGGGAAGGAAATCTGTGAAGAGGGAAAGAAGTACTTAATTCTTTCCCCCTTACTAGTATTTTCTCAATCATATCATATCCCCAGATTGCTTTTTCTTTCAGGTGGGAAAATCTATATAAATACCTGTAGAAATGATATTAGTGTTTATTTCAACGATGGATAAGAATCTGGCATGGGGCTAAAGAAAGCTCTGGAAATAATTCCCACTTTGTTGAAAGTCATATTCAGTCTCCCAAGTCGGTTCAACAACTCTTTCTACTTCACTCCAACTGTTTCTTTCTAAAAATGCATTTTAAAATTCTTGCCAACTATCTTGTTTTTTTAAGTGATAGCTTTCTACAATGACACTGGAAAACTGGTGGTTTATTTCACTGGGAATGCTAGACAGCATGAGTCAATGAACTGAGATTAGGATGTGGAAGAGCAGAGTCCAAACTCTGGCTTGGTTCATGATAACATGAACTCGTTCAGTGACCTTGGTCAAGCTTCTCTCTTTCTCTTTCTCAATAGTTCCCTGTCTGTAAAATTAGTAACTAAACATTACCCCAAACATTTGCCAAGTTCCTCTCTTCTGCTCAGTGGCAGAGTTACATAACTCTAGACTCTGGACCTAATTGTCCTACAGTCCTACCATCTACAGATGCTACTATGCATTAAATCCAGCTCCACGCTGTCTATGGCTTTTTCAGCTGAGTGGGACTCTTAGATTTATGCCTTAAAGTCTTAGCCAGATTGCAATACTGCTTCTGCTTGGGATTATACAGCAATGGAAGGTGTGCTCTGATACCATGTTGTATATTGCTCTGCCCCTACTCCACATCAATTGACTGCAGGAGCAAAAGAGGGGAAGGAAATAATGATGTGACAATGTCATGGCATGGGTTTAATGAGTGCATGCTATAGGGAGAGAAAAGAGGAACTAGATACCAAGCTGCCTTTCTGGTTTATATCTAGTTCCTCTCATTGTGACTACTGCATAGGGTTGCTGTGAAAACAAACAAGTAAAGAGATATTTTAAAATCTCTTGTTTATAAGGATCCATGAGTGCATGGATCAATCCATAACTAGAATATTGCCAACAGACTCATCAAATATGTGTGTGTCTAAGTTCGCCACTGCTAATAATATAGAAGAGTCCAACTCATATCAATGACATTTGGCTGAAAGCCTTCATTTAGCATTCAGAAGACAATCAATTTCTTGCAGTTACCAAGACACAAGTACAAAATCATTATCAGATGTGTTTACTGCAAGTTAATTGTTCTGCTACTGAGGAACAAGTTCCAGCTTGCTAATCCATTGGAGGGAAGGAGAACAGAGCATGCTGAAAAAGTTCTAATTATTCATTTGTACATAAAGTAAATCTAAATCTCTCTCTCTCTCTCCCTCTCTCTCTCACACACACACATACATTTGTTGAACTGTGGAGGTCTCTTTAAAGGGAGAAAAGGGTTCAAACATATATTAATCTGGACAAAAGTACTATATTACAGTACTTTTATTTCCTACTATTTCTTTAATGTTGTACTCCTTCCCTTCAGTATCAACCAGATGCACAAGCAGTCTATAGCAATGTAAAGGACCATTAGCAAACCAGCCTTAAAATCAGGACAAAGCTCAAAATATTTAAAACCTGAAGCAACAAATTCCTTTTCAAAGAAGTCTTGATACTAGAACAGTGTTTCTCAACAAGGATTCCCTGAAATCCTAGGTTCTATGAGAGATCGTGATGTGGGAGAACCTCCCCCTTTCTTTTTTTTTAAGTTGTATATATAATAATAATGCAGAGGTTCCCTGAGACCTGGAAATTCTTTCATTTACATGGCAGCAAAGCACTGTTTATCAAACTTTCACAATGCCTCCCTTGAAGTAGCATATCCATACCACAGAAATAAACTAATTTTATTTGGCATTCCATCTTTCCAATTAATCATGGGAACCCTAATTCTGTCACAACAAGCAAGGAAGGCACTACAGTTCTATAACAAAATTATCATTATTTTCTTTTCACTTTTTATGTGGCATCCAGTCAACTCCAACTTAAAGCAATCCTTATTACAGTTTTCTTGGCAACATTTATTCAGGGGAGGTTTGCCACTGCCTTCCTCTAAGGCTAAGGTATTCCCAGAACACCACAGGAGAAGACATAAAAGGTTAACATGTAATGACATGATACTTGTTCATTTTATATATAATGTGATATGATTTCAAATATGACAGGGTGACTTGGAGATCTCTCATTCATAGGGTTGCCATAAATTGAATTTGACAGCAATTAACAACAACATGACTTGGTATTCATATATTTTATATATTCAATAATTCCAGTTTAAGATAAATATCTTTAGAAGGCCAATTGCAGATTCTTTCAACCCAACCGGAAACAAGGCCATAACCAGCTATTCTTGTTAGATGAGGTGGCTGTATTTCTAGGTTTGATTTCAAATAACAGGAAGTCAATCGAAAATATAAAATAGATAGGAAGTCATTGCATTTCTTACTGGTAGAACCAGAATAAATATATGTCTTGTCCAACCTATATGGTTGTGTGTCCTATTCTACACTCATATTGTAGTGCTCCTGAAGAAGCATCATGCTTAATGCCCTCTGAGTCAAATCCTTTATGTAACAGAAATTCTGGGAACGATACTATTCTGGGAATGGTAGTTTCCTATACAAGAAACGACCACTTCCAGAATTCCATATCATTCAGTCATGGCAGTTTAAGTGGTGTCAAACTAGATCATTTCAGTAGGATTGTTGTCATTGGTACAGGGGGCCCTTGGTATTTGCTGAGCTTTGGTTTAGGATCCCTCCATAGATACCAAAAATCTGTAGATGCTCAATTCCCATTATATACAGTGCTATTCCTTATACAGTCTGTTCTCCATATCCACATATATTTTATTCATTGATTCAAGCATCGATGGCTTGAAAATATTTTAAAAATATATAAATCCCCCAAAGCAAACTTTGCTTTTGCCATTTTATATAAGGGACACTTGTTTACTCTGCTGTTGTATTTAATGGGACTTGAACATCCACAGATTTTGATATCCATGGAGGTCCTGGAACTAAGCCTTAGTGGGTACCAAGGGCCCACTGTAATTTAAAAATCTGAGCAATACAAATTTGTATACTGAAGTCCACTCCCACAATTTCCTAGAAAGAGCAAGTAGTAAATGGGAGTTTATGCTCAGTACTCTAGGAACGGGGCTGTCACTATAACCTAAGGGCCCAGCAGTCATCACTACCTCAAGTCAGAACTTGTAAAAGTGTCTTTAAGTATCTTTTACAAGCTCTTACTCAAGCTTTCTGGAAACCTCCACCTTATCCTAGTAGTGTTGTTGGAAAGTCTTTAAAATTTTTGCCAGTCAACGTGGTCAGCTTTATTTTACTCCTGAAAGCGAACAACTGACTTTTGGAGATTTCATGAACGTTTTCCTGTCCACAAACATTGGCTTTGCCCATATTCATTTTAGCTGTCTGTAAAAGCCCATTGACTCTTCTAATCTCTTGTGTGGGAAGCTGGAATGGCAGCCTTCCAGGTGTTGGGCTTTGGACACCATTCAGAATTTGGAAGAAGGTGATGTCATCTGTTGTTACATTTGCTGGCACAAAACCACATTGCCCCAAGTGATTCTTTTTTTCCTAGAGGAACACAGTGCCAGAGAGTATTTATAAATGGCCTTTTTTCATACCAAAAATATACCACAATGCTAATAATGCACAGCACACTTATGAACAACATTTGAAAAGGAACCTGTCCTTGTGACTTTTTCTTCACTTGATCAGGAGGCCAGGTTGCAAACATAAACTAATATTATATATTGACTTATACTTTGTAAATCACTTAGAGTGGTTAGTTCACTATGAAACAGTATAGAAATGTAAATGCTATTGATATATTCCTGGGCAAAACAAAGAACTCCTGCTAATCTTCTTCCCACCTTTTCTATTCCCTTGGATATTAGTCTGTCCCTCTTTTTTCCCTGTTCTGAGACTCTGCTCATTATAAGAGGTGAAGAAGGGGCAGGTCAGAGATGATGATGATGATTATGATGATGATGGTGATGATGATGATGATGATGAAGAAGAATTACTTTATTTCCTGGGTTCCTTCCTTCTCCCCCTCCCTTTATTTCTATTGGATTTTTAAAATATGCAAGTCTGTACAATCCCTGTATTCATAGGACACATATTTTCATTTACCAACATCCAAAAAATATGGTCTTTAGTCATCTGGAGCTCCTCCAATGTGACTCTATGGTCAACTTCCAGCAGAAATACAGTTGGCCCTCCATATCAATGGGGGTTCCGTTCCGGATCCCAGACAGAAATACCGTGTGTGTTACAGACTCCTGGTGGATACCAAAAAGTGTGGGGCCTCATCCCATTATCTATGAATGCACAACATGTATGTGATTGTGTTAACACAGCCGCATGCATGTGCTGACATTGAGAATAATGAGGCAGGACCATTCATGAGTCCTAAATGGGTTGCTATTATTTGAGATTTCCCACTATTCATAGTGAGCCTGGGAATATATCTGCCATGGATACGGGGTTCATACTGTATACTTCAGTTGGGCTAAATACCCTAAGGGCACCAAGTCCTGTCTGATCTTGGAAGCTAAGCAGGGTCAGCACTGGTTAGTACTTAGATGGGAGACCACCAATGAATGGCAGGTGCCATAGGCTATAATTCAAAGGAAGAAACTGGCAAACCCACCTCTGAGTATTCATTGCCTAAGAAAACTCTATGAAATTAATGAGATCATCATGAGTTGTTAGGCGATTTGAAAGCACACTTATACACACATACTTCAGTAAATCAAACAGATGTGTTGTTGGAAATTGCTTCTTTAACAGGAGGAGAAATTACATTAAAATAATAGAAACAGGTTCCTCTGTTATTGTGTGCCTTCAAGTCATTTGTAATTTATAGAGACCCTCAAATCTATCATGAGGTTTTCTTGGCAAGATTTGTTCAGAAGAAGTTTGCCATTGTCTTCCTCTGAGGCTGAGAGTATGTGACTCACTGAGGTCACTTAGAGGGCTTTCATGGCCAGGTAGGGATTCAAACCCTGGTCTCCCAGTCTCCTAATCCAATACTCAAACTACCACACTGGCTCTCATTATAACAGACCCAACATAAATTCTGTCTTCCTTCCATGGTGGCACTTGAGGTAGCTTTACTGTATTCTCGTGTGATCTCCTACCAAAGTACTGACCAGACGCAGAAGTGTTTAGCTTCAGCAAAGCTGCTGCATCAATTGCCTTCAGGCCACCAGGTGTAATTAGGAGCAATCATAATCTCTGTGTGACGGGATGCACTAATTACCCCTTTTTCAAAAACATACGAACTATGTCTTGTTTTTGGCAACAGGTTGTTCTACTTGTTTTTTTAGTCCTGTACAAGCGTGGCAACACATTGAAATAAACCCAGAGGCATGATCTTATCCAAAACATGTCTGGGGCAACACAGCAGAATATATAGTTCACCTGCTAAATGTTTAATCCTCCCATTTTAAATACTTCTAAGCTCTTTAATTCCAAGGGCATTTTGAGTAATACATTGCTTTGCTTCTGTGGCAGTGTTGAATCTGTTGTCTCTCCACACTTCCCATCCATCTAACTACCAAATCTTCAGGTAGTAGTAGAACACAGATTTCCTCTAACATTTCACAGATGAAAATTGGATTGTGTGGCAAGCAACATTAGAGTGTGAGGAAGAGGGCAAAAGCTATTAATGAGGAATAATTAGAAAAGGATGCAGCAGTTTGCTTTTGCCCGAGCCTACTGGAAAGGGCAAGATTCCATCCTCTCCTCACCCTCCCTGCCCCTCTGCTAAGTCAACTGAGTGCAAACTACTTTTGCACTTTTAACTGAGTTTTCAGCAGTTGAAGTAACCTGAGGACAAAGGGAGAAAGTGGAAAGAAGAGAGAGACACTGAGGCATTTTAAAAGCAGATGAAAAAGTGGGATTTACAGACTGTAAAATTAAAAAGAAATTATGTCCTACTCGCTGAAGATGGAATCTAATTTTTATTTATTTATGTAACATATTTAGCCTGTTTTTCAAGGCATATTATCCTCAGAAGGTGGCTTGCAAAATTATAAAACTGAGGTGCTAAACAGACAGGCAAAAAGAGGTGCTTTCAGGCTGGCTTGAAGGTGTGGCGTTTAGATGACACATGTCTTGAAACCAGCAGAAAAGTGCCCTTATGCAGAGAAAAGTCATTTCAAAAAGAAGCAGCTTTTCTCCACTTCTTCCTGGCTTGAAGCCTAGTCATGTGGTCATGACATGAGCACTCCAGCTGCCTTGGGAGCTGGCAGTGCGATTGGTGGGGTTTCAATGTGGCTTTGGAAAAGGCAGCTTCAAGCCACTTTTCCTGCCCATCTTTTTCGCCCCTATGATATAGAAGTATAGAGCAGCATATAAACACACACACACACAAGAATAAATGACAGGCCTTGTAGAGATCTTCTGAGTACTTGGCTGTTAGAAATTGTGGATCTTCTACTGATCTCCAAACAAATACTGGTAAACTTTATTTTCCACAACAAAACTGTGCATCCTGACACATCAAGACATCTTGTCAAGAATATGCTCAACTGCTGTGAAATTCTTCACATTCTGGACCTTTCTGCAAACAAGGGAGGGAGACTACATCTCTAATTTTTAGCAAAAACAATGTAGCCTCCCTCCCAAATCTTACGTGCAAAAGGAGCTGCATTCTGTTGAAAAATGTGGTTGTAGAAATATTTTTTATAAAAACATTTCCCCCCAACAAAATTTGTTGTTGCGTGCCTTCAAGTCATTTCTGGCTTCTCATAGGGTTTTCTGGAGCTGAGAATGTGAGTTTATGTATTTAATTACATGGAATCCCTACCTTCAACATGACAGGACCTGGAAATCCAGGGGGCTGGAATGGAGAGCACTGAAGACAGCAACAACAACCCTTCCCTTCCTGTCCACGTTGAACCAGTTTTTGTAGTGGTTTCTTTTGTGTCTAGCCACCACTGTAAAATCCAGATTCAGCAATTCAGAACTGGAGGTGTGGTGCTTGGCTGCAGGTTCTGAGACCTATATCCTTCCAGCCATTTGCACTCATCGCTGTCAGGGATCCTCCGTTTAATGCTAGCTCAGGTTTCCCCACTTAAAATATTTGAATGAAAAAGAAGAAGGAATCAACAGGCTGGAGATGACCCAACAGACTGGGAATGATTTATCAGGGTACACAAACCTTAACACACACACACAAGGTGAGTGATAGCTCAGTGTTGTGAAATGTTGATAGGACACACTCAAAGCATTGGAGGAAGATAGGGATAGAATTAAGTGGCTGGATAAGAAGGAAGGATGAAAACACCAAAAGATAAGGATAGAAACACACTTCAAATCCTCTGGATAGTTCATATCTTAGATCATACTTGGGGATGGAAAGTAGATGGAACACTCAACACAATTTATTTATTATTTAGGGGATTTATGTTCCGCCTTTCTCCCAAAATGGGAGAAAGGTTGCCAATTCAGTAGATTGACAATTCAGAATCACTGCTGACCCTGAAGCAAACTGTTTTCCTTGCTCCCTCCCCATTTATTTTCTTTTCTATATTAAATCATATTAGCATAACACCGGAATTGTGTTAAAAATAAAAATGTGCAAACCTGCAGGGGGCTATCAACATCAAAACCAGCACCTTTGCACCAAAGCTCTCCACAGACTGACCCCTCCATATTTGTCTGAACTTCTTTCTCCTCACACTCCTTCTCGTACCCTCCGTTCTGGTAGTCAAGGTCTCCTGTCCCAGCCGAGGATTTCCACTGCCCTGTCCTGGATTCGTCCCTTCTCACTTGCTGCCCCTCACTCCTGGAACCTTCTTCCTCCACATGTGCACCTCATCACTTCTCTAACCAGGTTCAAAATTAAGTTAAAGACTATATTGTTTAGGGAAGCGTTCCCAGGATTATGCCATCTACCCCAGGATGCCCCCCTTTAACTATGTATTAAGAAGCCACACCCTCCCTCCAGTCCATCTGCCTTGGTCCAGGCCCCAGAGGGAGAGAAGAACCACTGGAACCTCATCCCTTTCCCACCACCTTCCCCTCTTCCTTTTGTGTTGTCTCTTTTAGACTGTAAGCCTGAGGGCAGGGATCCGTCTAACTGTAAGATTGTATGTAAAGCACTGTGTAAATTTACAGCGCTATATAAATAATTAATAATAATAATAATAATAATAATAATAATAATAAATTGCAGAGACATGCAATAATAATTGAATGCTCCCAAACTGGTATGTTTCCATTTTCTTTTACTAACACAATTGTGGTGTAACCAAGGCTTATGTGATAATGTCCTTAGAGTGGCTGGAACCATGGACTTAAGCTAATACCCCAAGATGCAAGGTCCCTGTAGTCTTTTTCCATCTGACCATTCTATGCAACTACGTGCACTAGACCAGTAGGCCAACTGAAAATTATTGCATTTCTGTTGTATTTCTGTCATGTTGATCTTCTATGGCAATAACCTTTTGTCAAAAGGAGGCTATTTTCTTAAATTTTACTAAGACCAAAATCCCACTGACCTGACAATGCCATGGAAGCTGTCTTTGGGAAGCATCTTCTTTGGGGCTTTGGGAACTGGGATCATTTTTATACATAAATCATGCAAAAGGCTCATTGTGTGATTCGTCTCCACATGATTCTGATCAAGCTATATAATTAGATTACGGCACATAATTCCTAAGAGTTTGGGAGCAGTTGAGGAAAAGCCAAGCAGAAGTAGCTCCGTTAGTACTTGCAGATAATTATGAACTGTTCGTTTAAAAATGTTCTTTGGTAGAAGGCCAGATATTAATACAATCTGAAGAGAAACCAGAGTATGCTCTGCTCTTTGGAACCAGGCTGGAAAACGTACTGCTCTCCACATGTTGAACTACAACTCCCATTATACCTTACCATTGAACAGGCTGTGATGGGAACTGGATTCCTAACTTTGGCTTTGAGTTTTTAATTTGAGATTGCTGTTGAAAGCACTGGAGCAGGCCCAGTAACTGCTCTCTGTTTTCAATTTGTTTTTCATGTTTTCTAAATTTGAATGTAGGTCTCTAGAGGAACTCCCAGCAAGGAAATCTACTGAAAGGCAAATAACCTCTTCCAGTCTCTTACATGCAGTGTCTTGTTTATTCAGTGTATGTATATTGCTTCCAGGTTGAGCACCCTCACATAAGTACCATCTTTGTAAATCAAAATAAGGCCAAAATGAGGCCCACACCAAAAGTTCATGACCGTCCACTGGAATCGTATCCTTCCTTTGATGCACTTGCCCTGTTGTTTGCAACTTTCTTCTGTTCTATGTAGACAAGTCAGATCTTTGCTTCACTCACTTTGTTTCTCCAGAATAAAATTCTTATCAAAATGGCTACCAGTTATTATTCTCCCAGAAAGGAAAGTGTCCATCCATTTATAATACACAAAGTACGGAGCCAGAAAAAACTCTTACAGTTATTTCAGCAATTCATCACTGTTTTAAGATATTTGATTATTCACTTGTTTCTAAGGCTTCAAGGCCTTGAAGAAAGGAATCTGCTAGGGTACTGCCTTTTATTTTGCCACTAATGCCAGATTGTAGTGGTTAAGACATCAGTTCTGATGACTGGAAGATTGGAAGGTTGGCAGTTCAAGACCTGAATGCCGATAGATGGGGTGAGCTCCCATCACTAGCCCCAGCTTCTGCCCACCTAGCAGTTCAAAAGCATGCAAATGCAAGTAGATAGATAGGTACCACTTTGGTGGGAAGGTAACAGCGTTCGGTGCAATCATGCTGGCCACAGGACCACCAGAGTCATCTTCAGACAACATTGGCTTATTGGCTTAGTAACAGAGATGAGCACAGCCCACTACAGTCAGTTATGAGTACACATTCATGTCAAGAGACTACCTTTGCCTTTAATGCCAGACTGTGCTGAGGATGGGTATGTCTTTTTTACCACTTACTCTCTGCCATCATGGTATCCAGCGGTAGCTGTGTTGGCCATATAGCAAAATACAATAATATCCAAAACCCTTCTGGCCATGAGGTACTGGGATGTGAAGGTACCACATTCCACCCTTACCCCCCCCCCCCCAAAAAAAAGAGGGAGCCAACAGACAGGTTTCCACATCCAAGAGAGGTTTACTATTGGATATTTCTACCTCCTCCTTAGGATGGCCCTTTTGTCCTCCACTTACTTCAGTTGCTGCAAACTCCGTTCAAAGTGCAGAAATAATTTCCACTCAGCTCAGCAGGAAGGAGAGGAAAGAAAGAGGCTAAATCTTGCCCTTCCCAGTAAGGTCAGCCAAAAGCAAACTGCTGTGTACTTTGCTAGATTCTGTATGTGTATTCTTCCTTATTAAAAAATGTTGCCGTCTTGACCACACACTGATGTTTCATGACCACATGTGTCCCAGTTTTCATCTGTGAACTGTTGGAAGGTATGGTATTTGGAAAAATTGCCACAAAGAAGTGATTTAGCCGGACAGGACAATAAAAAAGAGGATGAAATACCCAAGTTAAATTCAGCACCAAGCTGAACAATGTAGCACAACAATGTTAACAAGAAAGGAAGATCATCAGTGTGCAAGGTGAGAAGTAGCTGTAATCAAATAAATATCCAGCCAGGATGCAGTATGTCCCAGATTCTCTGATGATCCCTGGAGCCTGATTTAGATATGTCAACATGCACAGCACCAGTGAATCCAAATTTGCATGTACACATCCTGAATGAATTATGAACTACACATATGTATAGTTGACAGGAAGTGCCTGAAAACTGAATATGTAAAGTCTTTCATCAAATGAGGCATGATTTTAATTTAATCTCTTGTACAAATAAGGATTTGTTCATTGGGAAAGCAGAACTGAGCCACATTTTTACTATACCATTATATGTGACCTAATTCAAGGAAATGGATGAGAATGGCCTTATGCATTTTGATATTCTGATTTCAGTTTGATGGTTTGAGGGGGAAGATTTGTTCTACAACTGGCTGTCGTTCCAGGCATCCCTAAGACTTTGTTTGGTTCTGAATGCTGGCACGCACTACAGTTATAAAACAAGATTGATGGTAAATGGTGTACCAGATGATACACAGCAGAGGAGCATTCTAGCCTTTTCACTAATGGGAAACAGTGCCCACCCCATGGCCAATAGTAGAACTGTGTTCCTAAACAGCTAATCCTTACAAGACTATCCGTGACCAGCAATCCAATTCCCCATGGCTATCTACAGGGTTCCTGTCCTTGGATTCACTACTTCCATGACTCCCAGCAGTAAGGCTGATGGAATCCTTTCTATACCACTGAATATCTGTAAACATTTGGCCATGATGTTAATAAGGAATCTAAAGCCCATGAGCCTGCTGGCAGATGCCCAATCCTTGTTGTTGTTGTTGTGTGCCTTCAGTTGTTTCTAACTTATGGCAACCCTAAGGCAAGCCTATCATGGGGTTTTCTTGGCAAGGTTTGTTCAGAGGTTTGCCATTGGTTTCACCTGAGGCTGACAGCATGAGACTTTCCCAAGGTCAACCAGTGGGTTTCATGGGCAAACTAAAAATTGAACCCTGGTCTCCAGAGTCATAGTCCAATACTCAAACCAGAACCTACTGCATTCATTTTGGTGGGAAAGGGGAAGATTTGTCTCTACTAATGCAGGACTTAACAATAATGCAGTCACTGACAAATGTGAGGAACTACTACTCCCATCATTCAGCCAGCCAGCAATGCCACTGGGCATAGGTAGGCGCAAGTGGCTCCAATTTGGCCAGTGACTGCGAATTAGGAAATGTCTTAGGCTCGTTATTTAACAAAACCTCCAACTTCAGAGGGAATCTACTGAGAGTATGAAAAATTACTTTTTTGGACAAGAAATCCCAGAATACTTCAGCTGATACTTTTGTGTATTACACAAAAAAAAATTTCCCAAGCATTGGACTGTCAACATCAGAAGTATCTGGTAACCCACTGAAAGTTTGAACACTGAATGACAACAGACTAGAATGGGACAGGCATCCTGGTCCGCATCTATACTGGAAAATTAATGCAGTTTAACACACTGATTTAACTGCCATGCCTCAATGCTCTAAAATGCTGGGATTTGTAGCTTTGTGAGATAGTTAACCTTTCATTGTCAGAGAGTTCTGGTGCCACAACAAACTATAAATCCCAGGATTCTAGAGGATGGTGCCGTGGCAGTTAAAGGGGTATCAAACTGCATTCATTCTGCAGTAGCAGCAGCTCTGGTGCTCTCCATGTGTTTTCAATCACATCTTCCTTAACCCTTGGCTATTTGTCATACTACTTAAGGGAACTGTAGTCCCAAATGGGTATGTAGTTTCCTACCCCATTCCCCCAACTATCCCAGTTTGGCAGCAACAATCCCAATTAATCCTTTGTCACCTTACTTTTTCTGCTGCTTCTGAAATGTCCCAGTTTCTCTCTCCTCCTCCCCACTTTCCCCTTTGTCCTTTGCTTACTTCGGTTTAAAAAAAAACAGTTTTAACTGAATTAACTCAACAGATAGAGAGGATGGGGAAGGGATGGTGTCTTGCCCTTCCCAATAAGCTTAGGCAAAAGCAAACTGCTGCAGCATCTCTCAACCTGTGTGTTCTTCCTCATGAATAAATTTGCCATCTTGACCACTCTCTGATGTTGCTTGGCCACCTGTGTCCCAGTTTTAAACTGTAAAATGTTGTATAGTATTGTTGGAGCTTTGATTTAATCCAGCAAGGTTCACCTTCTGTTATTGGGTGTAAAGAAGAGAATGAATTGACTTGCAATACATAATTTCTATTGAAAAATTTAAAGGTTGGATGTTATTTAATTGTGTGTACAGTTGATTTTAAAGTCAAAATCTTTTGGCTATGCTTAAGCTAAAATACCCTAGAGTCCACACAACATTTAGTCATTTCCTTTGCACATCCTGAAGCAAATACCCTCGCTGGGAGATGAACAGAAGGAATGATCAGTAATGACTTCCCCTGTGACAATTGCTGCTGGATGTTTACATGCGTGAGCTCACTCTGAATCAGAGGCCTAATCTGCACTGCAGAAATAATGCAGTTTGACACTGCTTTATCTGCCATGGCTCAGTGCTATTGATTTCAGAAATGTGTAGTTTGTTGTGGCACCCAAATTCTCTAAAAGTTAAATATCTCACAAAAATCTAAATCTCAGAATCCCAGCAGTTGGCCTATTCTAGGTGGTGTCGGCACATAAGAAAATAAATGTTCTCACCTCATTCCCACACTCAACTGTTTAGATGATGCATGGGTCCAAAATGGGCAGAACACTGGCCCAATCCAGGGCAATTATCTGGAGTAAAAAGAGTCCTCCTTTGCTCCAGATCAGACTGGAAATTCTGCAGAATTTCCTGGGTGTCTTGACTGCATACTGGTGTACAGGGTGAGAACCGGCAGCCGGTGAGCGAGTTCTTGACCTCTTCCTGCCCAAAATTTTCAGCTTCCTGCCACAGCTCTTTCATTTTCACATTTGCATGGGTCCTGCAGTTCCATACCCTCTGTAAAAATTCACCTTGATTACAACAACACACGTTAGCACACATTACCATCAGTACAGCACAACAATACACGTTCATTGCACGAATGCACATTAGCACAACAATACCAGATGTACTGTGCACTGACATTGAATGCCATGGGAAGAGAAAGAAAGAAGTCTCCTGGGGGGTGCATGGACAGTGCTGCCAGTATTGTGCCATTGTGGGTGCCAGTTGTGCGGACAGCTCAGTCTCTCCAAAAATCCCAGTGGTAAACTGGATATTCCCATCAGTGCAGAAACAGTGCTAGAGGTAAATGCTCCAGTTAATTAGTAAGCTAATAACATGACTTCCAATTCAGCATCCATTGCTTTAAAAAACGTACATCTCCTCAGCATGGCCGTTACTCATCTGCAAAGATGCTAGTGGATTATTTAAGAGTCATACTAACATGGGCACATCTTGTCAAAAATAAATTTAGGCTCTTGATTTAAGGAAGAGCATTTTAAGTATTTGTTCAACATTCCTACTGAAATAGTTGCTTACAGGTGCTTAACTTTGTTTCTTCCAAATTCAGACATCTCCATTCACCACCAAATATATTCAGTAGTGTATATGAAAACCTGTACTTCTGAAATCTCACCTGTGGACTCATCATCCTGCTAGTGCCTTGACACAGTGCAAGTTCTTTGCTCAACAGGGATTTCCATTAAACCCATTCACATAGTTGTTTTTGCTGATGAATATGATTCACAGAAAATATTTTGTATAATTACACAAACTTGGCAATTACATATCCGTTGATGTCATTGCTGGTGGAAAACCAGCCAAAAATGAGCCGTCTAGTATATCAGATTCCACATAGCAAATAATCAAAACTATTGGATCCTCCTGGATCTTTCCCAGTGCATCTAATTATGGCAAGCCCAATGGTCATCCTTTTTCACGATATTCACTTTCACTGAAAATTTGGCATTTTACACCATACTGACCATTCATACATAATGACCACAGAGGGCTTACATAAATTTAACCTAGACAATGACAAAATCAAAATAGTAAAAATATTCGTAAAGATACACAACTAAGCACTAAAGTTAGAATCATCTAAGCCATTGTTTTCCCCATCACCATGTATGGATGTGAGATCTGGAAAGTGAAAAAAGCTGATAAGAAAAACATCAACTAATTTGAGATGAAGTGCTGGAGAAGAGTGCCAAGGATACCATGGACGGACAAAAAGACAAACAAATCGATCCTTGAACAGATAATGCCTGAACTCTTCCTGGAAGCCAAGATGACCAAATTGAAGCTGTTATACTTTGGCCACATCATGAGAAGACACATCTCATTAGAAAAGACAATAATGCTAGGAAAGGGAGAGGAAAGTAGAAAGAGAGGAAGATCACAGGTCTAAATTTGCAGGACATGAGCAGAGCAGTGGAGAACAGGAGGTCTCGGAGATGTTTCATCCACAGGGTCTGCACGAGTTGGGTTGACTCAAGGGCAGTTAACAATAACTAATGGTATTTCAAAGGTGTTGTTGCTGCAGTGTGATTACTTTTCAGTGCATCAATAAGATCATAAGAACTATCTTGCTAGATCAGATCAAAAGTCCTGAGCTTACAATTTTACTTTAGGGAAGTAATTTCTTTCCTGATAGTTGTTAGAATGTGTATAGAAAAAAATTGTGCTAGTGGTGTATCACGGTTGCTTTATAATTTCTTTTAAAAACACTTAAGAATACAACATCAACAACAACAAAATTGCCCTGAAATAACCACCTTCGGTAATCTTTTTCTTCCGAGTTCCAATGGAGCAGGCAGTAGGAACAAGTTTGCAGTTTTACTCAACCTACCACAAGTTTTAAAGAGATTTAAAGGATAAAACACCAGAGATTACCTTTTCCAGGATAGAGAAAAACCTTCCTTCCAGACAATAAGACTGCAGTTGCTCACTTCCACATAAACAAAATCCCTTCCCTCCACAATAGAACTCCAAGATTCCAGTTTCTTCTTCTCTCACACACACAGCTTTCTATGCAAGCAAAGAAAACCCTGTTCTCTGATACAAGATTCCATCTGCTTCCTCCCTGCTGGGCCCTAATTCTAAGCAGGCAAAGAAAACTCATGAAATGACAGCAAGATTTTAGTTTCTTTGTCCTCTCACACTCCACATTCTAAACAGTCAGCAGAGACCACGTGCTCCAAAAGACAATAAGATTTTAATTTCTTCCCCTATCCAACACACACTGCCTTTTCTAAACAGGCAAAGGAAACCCCTTCCTTCCAGAAATAGCAAGACTGCTATTGCTTTCCCCTCCTTCCTTATCCATCCTATGCAGGTAAAAGAAATCCACTCCAGTGAGCTTT
Organism: Urosaurus nigricauda; assembly: GCA_034509955.1. Taxonomy (NCBI): domain Eukaryota; kingdom Metazoa; phylum Chordata; class Lepidosauria; order Squamata; family Phrynosomatidae; genus Urosaurus; species Urosaurus nigricauda. Next base: position 347,286,459 of record JAOEGL010000001.1, on the reverse strand, counting down.
TCTTATCACTCATAACTCCATGCTGAAACTCCAGACAGCCTCACAGGCTGCATCTGTACAGCATAAGTAATCCAGTTTGGCACAACAAACTACAATTCCCAGAATGCCATAGCATTGAGCCATGGCAGTTAAAGTTGTGTCAAACCAGATTATGTATGCACTGTGGATGCAGCCACTGTCTCACTTCACCCACTTCACTATCCCTACTTGCTCAACTGTACAGGTGGTCCAGAAGAGACTTTCATTTCCTTATTTATTTCTAGAGAAATGTAAAATTGAAATGTCATAAATTAGGGAAACACAAATTAAGACTCACTTATGATATACTGCCATCCAAAGTAGTAGCCATTCAGTGCTTTGCCCTCTGAGATGACTTGTGGTGGTCTCAACCATGTGTATGTTTTAGATGTATAAGAAGACCCAACTGATGTTTACACCTCTTATGTTTATAGGCCACACTCATGCAACACTATTGTATAGACAACTAATAAAACTGCCAGTTAAAGGCTCAATCAATTTGGAACTCCTTTGGAGTATGCAAAGGGTTTGCTGTTTTGTACAGTGTAACCAGATGTCCTTTTCCAGGAAAGGTCCTACATTTCAGCCTTATGTCCAGGAGCAATTCCATTAATGTCCTCCATTTGAGCAGGACTAAGAAGCATAAATTTATATTTATATGAGGATTTTTAGCCCTTATTTTGCAATGTCCTACATTTTTTGGAATGCCCAAGTTTTTGCGGTGCCTTGTCCTCCTTTGTGTTGATGACATCTGGTCACCCTGAAACTTGTATCACTTTCCTATGGTGCCCAAAGCAGAGAGTGGACACTTCCTTCAATCCTGGTTGGGATCAAACTGTATCTTCCTTACCTGGATCCTTTCCTCTGTGAATCCTTAATCCATAATACACTATTAAGTGAAATGACTGACCATAAGATTGCTTGTATCATATACCAGGTAAGGAAGTGCAGGTGACTTTGCTCCAGAATAGCTGCCCGCTTTTGCTCAGATTGTGTTGCTCTCATTTGATTGCTGAAGTGTATACAAGCAAGCAGTCCCTCTCTGGTTTCACACTGCACTGATTGAGTGACTGTGTTGCTGTTCAGAGTCTCAGATTCCTGTAACCTGTATACCAGGTTTGTCATTGATGTCTCTTGGAGGCTTTAATATTGCATAGCAGTACAAATGAGTCATGACTCCAAGTCCTACTTTTTCCTTAGGCCATAAATTATGCACTTGGCTTTGACAAATTATGAAGCAAAACAAAAGAAGCCCAGTTTCCGAATTCATCAAGTCATTTTGTCATCATGGCAAAAACACAGGAACAGATATATCGTTTGCCTGATGTGAACTCCACAAAAGGAAATTTATCTCTTCGCTGGAAATATGACACCGTACCCATTCTTTTGCATCTGTCCTCGCTGCTGCATTTGACAAATTATCTGTCAACATGATAGAACATACCAGCTAAGTGAGCCGGGAACACAAAACCTTTAAGGAGAAAAGAGCCAAATGTCATAAAAATTGGAGTTCTGCTGATTCTTTTCTAGGAGGTCAAATGTATTCAATGTGGTCAATTTCCAGGTATGCTAACTTCTCTACCTGCAGCAAGGAACAGAGGATAGCCTTTGTGTTTTATTCTGAATCCACTTATACACTGCCAGAAAATAAGTGCATTACACATTAAGAATAGGGATACGCATGAAATATGCATGAAATGTGCATGTGCAATGTGCAGAGATGCAGATTTAGAAGTAATCACTGTAATTTAAATATGAAGTACAATATAGTTGACTGGAATGGGGAAGATGGTTCCCAGGTGACCTTTATGCCTGCTCGATTTGCCAGCCAGGATCTAATCTAACTGTTGGCTAGTCAAGTCAAGGCCCCAGTTCTCCCATGCAAGGGTTCTTCATCTTTGTTCTGTTTCAAGCTGGAATTCGTTGCAGTTCTAGACATTCCAAGATGTTATTCAGTACCTGATACTAACACCACATTACTGCTATGAGTTGAGCTTTATTGATACTAATTGATGCAACAGATGGTAGGTATATAGCAGAGAAGCAATCCAACCCTTTTGCTGATGAGATCCAACATCCCCTTATGGCCAGTGGTAGAACTGGGCCTCTAAACTACTACTATTATTTATTATTATTTTATTTATTTATATCTCACCCTCTTCACAGTCTAGGGACTCAAGGTGGCTAATTCTAATTCTACCCAAGCTATTTCTACCTAGGCTATTCCATAGCTGGTAATTCAATTTCCTGTGCTACAGAGGTCATCTGGGCTCCCCTGCGGTGAAGCCAATGGAAGATGGCCCTCTGTGGTCTATATAAAATGCAAAAGCATATAAAGAAAAGCAAAGTGTGCAAGCATGAGCCATCTCCCATCCCAAGGCTCTGAGAATAAAACAAAACTTTCAAGTACAACAGCGTATTGGTCTGCACTTTGTGTCTAAGAATGGAAAAAACAAACCAGTAAAGTAGGGTCAATAAGGTTGAGAGAAGGATGATAGGACGTATGGAGAACAAAGCATACAAGGAAAGATTGAGGGAGCTGGAAATGTTCAACCTGGTGAATAGAAGACTAAGTGACTAAACTCTTTCAATACCTCAAGGGCTGTCAGAGGAGGAGGCAATTTTTTTCCTCTGCTGTCCTAAAGGGAACGACTTGGGCTAATGGTTTTAAGCTACAGGAGGGTACATTGATGGTCAGAGCAGTTTGGCAATGGAACCAATGACCTAGGGAGGTGGAGGGTGTTTCTTTCTTTGGACAGCCTCAAAAAGGGTCTGGACAGTGTCCCTGCCCAGGGTGTCACCCAGTGTGAGGGCTGGGGCTTCTGGGGGTTTCCAGGGACAGGGCCAAAAGGGCACTCTCCCTCCTTTCTCCCATAGTGCTTAGAATGGCACTGTGCCAGAGAGGTGGGGTCACACTTGGCCCGGCCCCACCAGCCTTCTGAGTCCCATGCAGCCATGGCCACATGGGACCCAGAAGACAGCCGCCTCCCTCCCTCCAAAGTGTACTACCCAACCAGGTGACCGCCCCCCCCCCAGGTGTCACCTGGTACCAACAGCTGCTTGCTGGGAATATTCTACCTGGAGATCCTGCATTCATAGGCTTGAAGGCCTATGAAGCATCTTTTAAATCTATGATTCTATGATTCTACAACTGAATGAAAGTTCACTCTTATGTTCAGGTCCCATCCTTGAACTGCATAGCTAAAGAAAATTAACTCTTTTTTGCCACTAGACAACTGCCAACATTTGACCATGATACTGGCATCAAGGGCTCCAAAAGTCATTTCTTTGATGGTAGAGGCCGAACTCACTACAGTCTTTAAACCAGATGTGGACAGCCTTTCAAGTGCCTGATGTCTTCCAACAGAGGATTGTCCTCTGTAAAGTAGGATCAATGGCCACATCAGTCCAGTTTAGCAAGGTCAGCTTATTAATTGGATATTCTCTTTACAGTTCCTTTTTTGGGAGGGGCAGTGAATAATAGATCAGAGACAGAGGATGTGTGCTTCCCAAAACTTTCTTGGATTGCAACCTCCACCATTGCTCACCATTAGCTCTGCTGGCTAGGTGTGATAGAAATTATATCCAACGACTTCTTGGAGCCACAAATGCTCCACCCATGGAATGGAATAGTGACTGAAACTGTAGAACAAGCCAACCATCACAAACTGACATCTCTGTTTCAAAAACTTCCGTGCCTTGAGCAGCTGCCCCATCCCAAAATACAAACAAACAATGCAAATTTTTGGGGAGGGGAAGGGGAAGGAACAGAGGGAAGCAGAACCAGTTTAGCAATAAAGTTGGGCATGCCATTAGGCAGAATTGGGCAACTGGGTCAAGTGACAGATGGTGGCATGTGCAGAACAGCAGCGAGTTGTTGGAATACAGAGTCTGCTGCGCTGAAGCTTGAACCACACAACCTGCCCTGCACCCTCTCAGCTACCTTTGCTGTTCTCAAGTGCAATGGAGGAATCTGTCCAGTCTTGAAATAAGATTCAGCTGTCAGACCAGTTAGCTTGCCTCAGGCAGCATAACACTGACCATGTGCTATCTTTTTTGCTAAATTCAAGCATATCATGCAGAGCATGAGCCAGCTTTTTTGGCACAGAATTTTACTTGCTTCAGCACAGAGCCAAAGTCAGTAGGAGATCATGGGATCCATATTCTCTTGCACTTTTGCTCCAAAGGTGTCCACAAACTGGATTGATTTCCAGGGGGACAAGGTTCAACATTTTTCTCAAAGCTGTCTTCCTCGCTTAAACTCTCAATATCCCTTAAACCTGCTGTTTGCTTTTTGGAAGAAACATACAGGTAACTAAATGTTTTCCTGTATAGGCAAGTAATCATTGAGGAAAATTTCAACTGATTAACTCTCCCATCCACTTTCCCCTGTGCCAGGATCTAGTTCAGTTTCTTCTACAGTTGGCCTATTCCACCCCCACCCACCAAAACATTAGAAGATTGGATTTGAGAACACCAAAAGAAAATAAATCTCAGAGCATACTGTATTGCTGATTCTCTGGCAGGCCAACCCTACCAATAGCTAGAATAATTCCACTGCCTCAGAATATACATGTTAAATATTACAAACAGGAAGCAAAATGTTTTGGCTTATCCAGAAGGGGGAAAGGGTATCTGGAAGTATTATGAGTTCCCAGCTATTTTTGTTTAGATTTTGCAGTGGGCTCTCAGTATTTATTAATTACTTATTTCTTTACAGTATTTATACCCCAACCTTCAGCCCTAAATGCTCTCAGAGCAGCTGACAATTATTATTATTTTTCATTAGACGTTTCCCTGCCCTCAGGCTTACAATCTAAAAGACACGACACACAAAAGGAGAAGGGAATGGTGGTGGGGAAGGGGATCAGGTCCAGCAGTTCTTCTTTCCCTCTGAGGCCTGGACCAAGGCAGATGGACATACATTGGGGTTTTGTTCCAGGACCACCACCACCTGCCCCATGGTTAACAAAATCCATGGATGCTGAAGTCCCATTATATACATGATGATTCAAAAAGAATGGTGCAAAATGGAATAAGAACAGCTTTACTTTTGAACCATTCTTTTTAAATCAAGTGATACAATGGCATAGTAAATTGCTTGATCTCTGTTGAATCTGTGTCCTGGAAACAATAATTGTGTTTACTGACGATGGCCATCTTAGCTATTTCTGGGATGATAACAAACATCTGTAGAGATACATTTCATTTTGGAAAGTAGCAGGTTAATTTAAGCTGATTTGGGAAGTAGGAATGAAAAATCCTTGGTAATGCTGGGAGTTCCCAAGAAGTACTTCAAGATGAAGAGTGCATCATGTGGCTCTCCTAATCCCAAATAAAATCAGTTAGTACAGAAACAAAACATGGGGCATTCAGATACTTGTTTTTTTTCTCTTGTCTTAAAAGACTCTTTGTTTATTTGTTTATCACTCCTTGACCTACCAGAGGGTGAGATCTGGCCAAAATAACTGATAAAATTGGGTCTGTATGACTTGATTTTGGGTCAGGGGAATGCAGCAGTTTGTTGCCCTTCCTCAGGCAGCAAAATGGCTTGGGTCATCCTGTCTTCCAGGATAAACCAGAGTGGTGTTAATTATATTAATGCAAGTAATCCACATTGTTTTGTAAAGAAAATAACCAAGAGGAAACCAGAGCTGCCTCATGGCCGAGGGGTGCAGCCAGACTCTTCCTCCTTCTTCCAAGGTCCTGACAAAAATTGCTCATCTGAAGCTGCTATTTGCACTTCAAGGAAAGTTTCACTTGGTGGCAGTTCAGAATGACAAGCAAGCAAGATAATATCTGGTATGGTTTGAACTTATTTTAAATATCCAAGTTCTCTTTGAGCTATTCTGGCACTTCTAGAGGACTTTGCCTGGGAAATCCCAAACCCCTGCAAAAATTACCTCTAGAACAGTCTTGACATACCACAGCTTGGAGAAATTCCTTTTTTGGACTATAGCTCCAAGTGCCCTGCAGCAAACCATCCTGTCCACTGTAGTACATTTTTTCCAAGTTCAGTGCCCAATACACAGGAATAATTTTTAGCAAGTCAAGCACACAAGGACAGCTGCAGGAAGGGTGTACAAGGACAGACCAGTTCATTCAACACATAGGAAAAACAATAGTCAACTCTAGAGTTAACATTAATGTTTATCTCTATATATTTTATACATTTAAGTTCAGCTGGTCACATTTTCTGGTCTGCAAAACTGAAACTTGAACCATGCCAACTGAATGCCAAATGCTCTTTGCTCCAGAGGCCAGCTGCCGGTTAAATCAATTTTGACTTGGCAACCATCTGTGTCAAATGGAGTCAAAGCTCTCCTTGCCATTCTAGACCAGCTTTTCACACAGGAAGTTGTTTGCCACAGTTTACAGAAGAGAAGGGCTACCGCTCCTCGTCTAAAAAAAGCTAGTTTTAGAGGAAGGCTACCTGGTTGGACCCAGAAGAGACAGTAACGGGACACTCAAGGAAATGAGTCAAAGGAATTTAATATAAATAAATTTTCTTTTCTTTCTTCAATCATGTTTGTCTATTCCATTTCATCACAACCAGTTTCAATTCTTTGTCTATATGTGTTCATCTCAGTTGTGTGTGAGCTGGGGACTGTTTCCAAACAATTTATTCACTCAATTGCCCTTCATTGTTCTCTGGTGAGTGGAGGATTTAACTGAATCAACTCCGTGATCTCATGGGGGTGGGCAAATTTTGAGCTGTTAACCCCATCGGTTAACTTGCTCTGCTCCCTCACCTCCCTCTAGCAAAGTTAACACCATCGCAGTCCCAGAAAGAAAATGAAAAATATGATATATGTAGACTTCATTTGAGCCAGTGTGATGTAGTGGTTTGCATATTGGTCTGGGACAATGGAGGTGTGTAAATATGTGCCTTCAAGTTGCCTATCAACTTATGGAGGCCCCATGAATTTCAGGATATTTTCTCAGCCAAGGCATATTCAGAGGTGGTTTTGTCAGTTATTTTCTCTGAAATAGCCTATAGCACTAGTTGTTTTCTGGTGGTCTCCCATCTAAGTACTAACCAAGGCTGACCCAAAATCAAACAAGATCTTTAGGGTATACAAAGTGTATTAAGGGTATTGAGGGCTCCTCTCTCCATCCTACCCGCATCAATGTGGGGACACAAGAGAGGGCTTTTTCCATGGCTGCCCCAAGACTCTGGAACTCTCTTTCCAGGGAGACAAGAATGGTCCCCACTTTGTTGTCCGTCTGCCAGCAGGCTAAGCCCTTCCTGTTCAGACAGGCATTTAAAAGAGAAGACTCTGTGCTGTATTCTTTAAAAACACTTTTATCTTTTAAACTATATTTTATCCTTTTACATGCATATCTGTTTTAATAGTTAATAATTCTGTTTTAATGTAAATCTTTTCTATATTTTTAATTGTACTGTTTTTAATCATGTAAGTTTCTCTGAGTCCCAGTTTTGGGGAAAGGGCAGGATAATAATAATAATAATAATAATAATAATAGAGACCAGGATATAAATAGCCACTTAGTCACAGAAACCCCCTCTGGGTGACATTCCGCGAGACACACTTGATCAGCATCAGAAGAAAGCCATGGCAGACCTCTACTGAATGAGTCTTGCCAAGAAAATCCGAGGATAGCGTATCCTTAGGTCACCAGAAGTTGGAAATGACTTGAAGGCATACTAAACTGATGACACCACTTCGTTCAACCAAACATGATCAGCTGAGTCTCCATTATTGAATTGACTACTGCTGTGTTCCCTGTCTCCACATTGTTCAAGCTTTATTTTATGTCATAGGTCCTGTCTGCATTGGCCATAACTCCGGAACAAAGTCGGGTTAATGGGGAAAGCCCACAGTATACACGGGAAGTTGAAGTGCATTGTGTGAACTGATGACACAGGTTTTCACCCATTCAGGCAACCTCCTAGTTTTCTAACAGTGTTCTGAGGAATTATAGGCTTCCCTGAAGGCTGGCTATTTATTGGTTACTAGCAGTAGCGTGCCATGTGCTACCCAAGTCTATAGCTAATACCTCCTGTTTCCCCAGTCTTTCTTTCTTCTTATTTTAGCCTCAGGGGAATGTATCAGCTGTGTCTCAGAGAGCTTCTCTCCACCACCCCCACACACTTTTAATCTCAGGAATCTCACCAGCAATATCTTATCCCTCTCTTGTTTTCCGACTCTTTTTTGCCTGCCTCACAGCCTCTCTAGACTATTACAAAAGAGTGAGATTTCTTACAACAGAAATCATCATTTATTACCAGTTGGAACTTCTTGAAAAATCATTTTGAACTCACATGGACCTCTCCAGCCTGCAGGGAAGATGAAGGCAGCTGAGTGGGCAATTTTGGGCAATAAACATTCAGATTTCCTAATGCCATAGACAGGGGTTTGGTCAGTCATCAGATCTTTGTGTCTTTGCTCACTATCGGCTCTGGATACATGGATGGGCATGCCTTTTTCTAAAGGTACAGTATTCAAAAAGTTTTACTGTTCTAGCATAAAGGCTCTGTGCTCCTCCTCTCACTCAGCAATGAGTCCTTTAATCAAAACTTCCTCCTTTAATAAGGGGGGGGGGGGGATTTTTTGTTGCCATGTATCCTGAAATTTAAAAGAAAAACAAATTTCTAGGTGGGAATAAAATGTTTGTTTGTCCTGGGAATTGCTTCTAAATATTCTGTGCAAAGAGGAACATCATGTGCATGTGTTTAAAAAAAAACAAACAAGAATTTTATCCACAGATAGAGCAACCAACAGAACCATTTCCTTCACCTGTTTTCCCTCTCAGGAATCTTAGCAGACAGTCCTCTTCTGTGTTCTTGTCTTGCCCTGCAACCAGGACCCCAGTGCAGACTCTGACACAGACATGTAGAGAGATCTTGTAGCACCTTTGAGACTAACTGAAGGAAATAGGTTGTCAGCATAAGCTTTCCTAGACTTATGTCTACTTCCTCAGATGCATAAATGCACCAGAGGAAGCAGACTTAAGTCTATGAAAGATCATGATGCCAACTTCTTTCCTATGGTTAGCCTCAAAGGTGCTATAAGATCTCTCTACATAGTAATTCTAAAGACTAACACAACTATATCTTTGAATTCTGACACAGGCAGTGAGTACTCAGACAGAGTGACAGGGAGACCTGCCAGTGCCTGAGACAGAGAATGAAACTCCCTAGAAACCACAGTTCCTATTGTGCCCCACCAACAGAGACAGCTAGGCTGGGGCAACCGGGGCACCGTCCCGGGGCCCCCAACCAAAGGGACCCCGGAGAGACGTGGCTCCTTTGTCTGCCACAATAGAGGTGCCATAAGCGCTCTGGAGCGGCACTGTGGTGTCCCTTGTGTGCCACACTGTTTGGACACGGCACACAAGCCACGTCATCGATGCATACCCCATATAAACGGTGGTGTGCCAAGATGGTGCTGGCGGCACATGGTAGGACTTGGGAGTGTGCGAACGCTCCGCCCTTCCAAGTCCTAGATTCGGCCCCAGGCCCCGAATGTACTTTCTGCCCCAGGGCCCCTAGAGGCCTAGCTATGGGCCTGACAAAGACCTGACAGTAATAGCCCCAGTAGAGCATCTTGGAGAGAAGAGAGGTGGAGAGGCTCCAAGCATTTATATGCAAAATGCTCATCAGTCAGACAGCACTTGCACGAGGCTGCCAAACCATAAATAGCCCTCGGAAAGCTATTGCTGACAACTGAGCTCCTTGGTAGGAGCAACCTATTTATGCAACCCCCTGAGTGTTATAGATATGCCTCACTGTCTGCTTATTTTCTTCCAAATTTTAGTTGAATGTTTTTTTACTGTTTTTAATGTTTTTATACTATGACTAATCCTGTTTTAGGATTAAATAGGGGATGGGTATAAACAACAAACAAAAAAACAAACAGCTTCATTTATATACTGCTTCATACTGCCTAAGGAGTGTTTAAGCAGTTTACAACTGTAAGCTATTTGCCCCCCAACAATCTGGGTACTCATTTTAGCAACCTTGGAAGGATGCAAGCCTGAGTCGAGCTTGTGCTCTTTTGCTGGTCTTGAACTCGCAACCTTATAGTTTTGAGTGAGTGGCTGCAGTACAGGCATTTAATCACTGCGCCACCAGGGCTCTATATAGGGATTGATTTCTCCTTGGATTTTATTGTAACTTTGATGTATTTTACTGTTGCAACCCGCCCAGATTCTCTGTGATAGGGCGAGCTAGAAATAAATCTATTATTATTATTATTAACCTTTGTGCCTCATGTTTCTGTTCATATAGCCTGATAGCTTTAAACTTATTCTGTTTATTGACTACACTCTTGTTCTTTGGACTGTTGCCTGGATTTATCACTGAACTGTGTGTGATTTGGACTCTACTGACTTTGCAGCTTCAGCTACCTTGTTGGTGAGCCATGCTTCTCCCTGTACTTCTCTTGGGCTCTGTATCTTCCTGCATTCCCTTTCTGAGGCTCTGGCCTTTGTGCTCATATCAAAACAGGACACTTCTAGAACTTTTTTCTTTCTTTTTTTACTAATGAGTTATGGCAGTCCCTCTTTTGCTTTTGGGATCCCCCCCCCCTTTTTTTTGAAATTTCAGCTTCAAACTCAACACTGCATTTCGGCAAGAAACAACAGACTCTTCCAAACTGTGAAGCATCTACCACCATGTTCCCATAGTGGTTATTATTGTAGATTACAGGTATTTCTATAATGTTTCTCATTTGAACAAAATACTGGTTTAGAACCTCAAACAGCAATTAAAGTTACCGCCACCACCACCACTTCTGAACAGTTCATTGGTGGAGAAAAGTCAGCATGAAAATATATGTTTTAAATAGATACCAAAAACATGACAGTATGAAGACGTGATATATCACTGAGGCACAATCACTCCCCAGTTTGGGTGCCACTGCCCAGAACACCAGTCTCTATTGTCCAAAACACACTGCAGAAATTATCCAGTTCAAGACAACTTGAACTGCCCTGGCTCAATACTGGGGAATTCTGGGAATATAGTTTTGTGAGACCTTTAGATGCCTCTGTCAGAGAGCTCTGGTGCGACAGTAAACTACAATTCCCAGGATTCCCTGGCACTGAGCCAGGGTCTGAGCAGTCTCAAACTGGATTATTTCTGAAGTGTTCTTCTGGACCTGAATCACCAAAATAAATAAATAAACAAATAAAACTTCAAGGTCCTCATTTTTCTCTCTTCTTTATTTTTATCTTGAATTGGACTTGGACTGGACTGTCCTTCAGATTTGAAAATAGATCCATTGTAGGAAAAAATAATGCAGAAACAGAGCTCTTGGGCTAAAATCAATAATAAAATAGGAACAGGTGGCAACATTACAAAGGTGTCCTAGATTCACAGTCACTGGCAACTGGCAACTGGCAACAGAAACCTGTCCATAATTTGGAGCTCATTGGTTGTCTGGGGGGCAGATAAATATATCTGAGGCATGACTGCTGCGAATTTTTCTTTCGATAAGTCACGTGAGTTTTATTAAGCTTCGTAGCTCTTCTGTAAATATTGGCGTGTTCAAGTTGCAGTTACAGTTGCCTGTGCATTTTGAATTGTTTCTAGGAAACAGAAAATAAATTACTGAGTAATCAAGAGATAATTTATTTAATTGGCAATAAAGTAACCATACCATGCACAACTTCCTGTGAGTTCATTCTGACTTTCTCTGACTTTGTAATCTTCTGGCACTGAACTTGGATCTTCATGCATTTAGATTTTGAAAAGATCTTGCACTCTGAGCTGTAGAATATTTTATGACCCGAATGAGAATTCCAATGTATCACAGGGTGTAAAACCCCTCATTTCCAAAAGACTCTCCTTAGAGGTAAAATTAAGTAGGCTAGTTTTCTATTGTTGGAAAATTAAAGGGAGGAAATACACTTTTCTCCTCCTCCTCCTCCTCCTCCTCCTTCTTGCAATGTTATATAATTTTCACATGAGAAAATAATATTGACAAAAACTATGGTTTTGCATTACAGTAGAGTCTCGATTATCCGTCCTTCAGTTATCCAACATTCCGGATTATCCAACGTTGTAGCTGCTGTGATTTCTTTAAGTTTTCTGTGATTTCTTTAAATTTTCAGAGGACTGAACTGTTTATACTGTACATCACAATGTTGATCAGTGATTTCTTTAGATTTACTTTTACTGTTACTGCAATAAAACTTCAATACATTTGCAATTCATAGTGATTTCAAGGTTTTCCTGCACCCTCTGGATTATCCAATATTTTCAGCTGACTATCAGCCCGCACGTTTATGTCAGATAATTGAGACTCTACTGTATTTTAGATGACCCAAAGCTGACAAGTGTAAAGTTGACCGTTACCTTAAAATGACAAGCTAAAGGGATGTGGCATTATAAACAGGATGTTCCTCTTGAATCAAAAAATATTGGGTTCCAATGCCCATTCAGCATGCAGCTCACTAAGAGATCATGGTCTCTGCAAGGTCTACCTGACAGGGTTGTTGTCGTCATAAATATATATGCTAAAATGATGTTCTTTGATGCTACATATATTCAATCAGTAATCAGAAAAGGTAGTTTGAACCCACGTGTATGTTCTCTTGGTAATGTTAAAACGTCTTTCCTCTCCTTGGTCAAGAGCTGTGGCGTTTCTCATAACTGTTTTGTACCTACAATTGTTGTCATTTTCCTGAGAAACTGGCATGATATGGAACAAGTGAGAACTATCCAAAACCTGGGGCCCATTCACACAACACAACTGTTAGTGCTATTATTCCACTTTCACTATTCCTATGGAATCCTGGATTTTGTAGTTTTGTGAGGCACTGGAATGCTTTGGCTGAGAATAGCAAATGCCCCTCCCCAATGGTGTCACGAGGGTTGGCATCACACACACACACACCCTGGAACCTTCTTCCATACCATACCATATAGAACCCTTAGTAATGTTTTTTATATTAATGTTACTAATCAATTGTAATTACCATATATCACTGAATGTAATGGCAATAGTTGTGGCATAAACAACTAGCAAAATTAAAATTATACCCTTCAATTACATTATTATTATTATTAACCTTTATTTATATAGCGCTGTAAATTTACATAGTGCTGTACAAACAATCTTATAAATTAGATGGTTCCCTGCCCTCAGGCTTACAATCTAAGAGAGACACCAAAAAAGAGAAGGGAAAGGTGGTGGGAAAGGGGATGAGGTCCAGTGGTTCTTCTCTCCCTCTGGGGCCTGGACCAAAGCAGATGACTGCAGGGAGGGCTAAGATTCTTAATATTTAGTTAGAAGGAGGCATCCTGGGGCAGACGGCACAGTCCTGGGAACGCTTCCCTAAACAATATAGTGTTTAACTCAATTTTGAAACTGGTTAGAGAAGTGATGAGGCGTATATGTGGGGGAAGAAAGTTCCAGGAGTGAGGGGCAGCAAGTGAGAAGGGACGAATCCAGGATGGGGCAGTGGGAATCCTCAGCTGGGACAGGAGACCTTGACTACCAGAGTGGAGGGTACGAGAAGGAGTGTGAGGAGAAAGAAGTTCAGACAAGTAAGGAGGAGCCAGTCCGTGGAGGGCTGGTATCACAATATCACGATATCATATGCACAGCTTCCATGTATTTACACAGTTTCATATGGTTAAAGTAAAAATTTGGTAAGATGGGATGCTTTTAAAGAAATTTTTTAAAATTAACTGGTGGAGTAGAATTTGGAGTACGTGGTTGATGGAGAAACCGTCTAATATGATGAGATTTTGCAGTGGTTAAAAAAGAACTGACACATTTAATGAAGACTGGATGGTTTTTATTGACTAGGTAAATGAACTTTCCCATCAACTTCAACTTTATACTTCACAGGCAGCTCTCTGGACAGACACTCTACAGCTGGACAAGACTTTGGCTCTTGCTGAGAACTGTTTTCATGATTCTGCTGCAGAATAACTGTTCACCAGATACTCTTGGCCCATGTTGTCAATTGTTGTTCTATAGACTCTGTATATTTATTATAAAAAACTCAATAAAAATTTAATTATAAAAATTAATATATTTTAAACATTTAAAATTTAAAATTATTAAAATTTAAAATCCGACGTCTTTCTTTTGTCCTTCCATGGAGCTCTGCTCCACTCACACTATCTCTTCAGTGTTTTAATGGGACACAGGTGAACACTACAGCCTGTTACTGCCAAAAGGCAGTTGTTTGGGGAGCAGTGGCATCACACACCCCTTAGGGTGTCACCTGATGTGGCACACATCCACCATACCCCCCTTGTGATACCCCTGTCACTCCCTAGACTGCCAATCCCAGGATCCCATAGGATGGAATCATGGCAGTTAAAATGGAATCATTGTGCTCTAATTCTGCACTGTTAATGGGACCTCTGGTGTTTTCACTGCCTAAGGAATATAACTAGGCAGCAAAAATGCCACTTTTGATAATAGCATGGAAATATTGCATTTTGTACTTCCAGCAAGCAAGGCCAGTCATTGTTGTCATCCAAAACAGTACATCTTCGGAGATCTGCTGGCTGGCTGGTTACCAAAGTTGCCTCTGCATAACCTCTGCTTAGCAAATATAGCCAGCAGGTTGCATGGAAAATATGCCAGAGATAACAAGCACTCACAGCAAATTAAATTTAGAATGACAGTTGGCATCCTTTTTCAGCAGTGGAGATGTAATGGTACTAACTAGGATCGGGAAGCCATCATGAGACACAGTAAGAAATTCATTTGCAATCTGGCAAGAGCCTGTGAAGGGACATCAAAATCCTGGCTCTGCTTTTTAAAAAGGAAGCAAATTTCTAACCACAAATGCAGCATCCGTTGCTTAGTGACACACCTCATAAGATTGGCTGGGCACTGAAGGGCTTGGAAAATAGACATAGGAATGCACCTATGGTCCTTGGAGGAAAGGCTGGCATATTAAATACGTGCATACATACAGTGTATCAAACAGAAATGGGGACTGCAGCCAGGAAATCAAAAGATTAAGAATGGAGAGAGCAGCTATGAAAGAACTAGAAAAGATTCTAAAATGCAGAGATAAACAACTGAGCACAAAAGTTAGAATCATACAGGCCATTGTATCCCCTGTTACCAGGTATGGATGTGAGAGCTGGACAATTAAGAAAGAAGATGGGAAGAAAATCAATGCATTTAAGATGTGGTTCTGGAGAAGAGGGCTGAGGATACTGTCAGCAGCCAAAAGACAAACAAATGGGTCCTAGAGCAGATCAAACCGGTGATCTTCCTGGAAGCCAATATGACAAAACTGTGGCTGACATACTTTGGGCACATCAAGAGAAGGGAGGTCTCACTGAAAAAATGCTAGGAAAGGTGGAGGGGAGTAGAAAGAGAGGAAGGCCACATGCTAGATGGATGGTCTATCAAGGAGATTATGGGTATGAGTTTACAGGACCTAAGCAGAGCCCTGGAGGAAAGGGAATGTTGGAGATGTGGGTTGCCATGGGTCGAGATCAACTCGAGGGAAGTTAACAACAATATACATACATGCATACATACAAAGGTATTCTGGAACCCACCAGCAAGTGCTGATTTTGCAACTCCTGGCAAAATTTGGGGGCAACTTTGGCTAATAGCTACGCTCCAAGATGTTGCCAGAGCTCCCTCCTGCACTATAGAGCCCAGCAAGTGTGTGAGGTAGAGCATTTCCTTCTCCTAGAAAAGAGATGAGAGAAGATGCTCCTGATTTTTTTTTTTTTTTGTAACAATTCATCATCATCAATGGTAAAAGGGGGGGGGGGCATAAAGATAGCTGTGTGTTGCTCACTGCTGATGTAAGTGTACAGGAGACTCCTGTGCTGCACAGCTAATAAAAATGGCTCATGAACAACAAATGAAACACATAAGATCATCATAAAACTCATGAAAGCTCGCTAGTTATGTAAGGAACATGCAGTGTTGACATTGCACACAGCAACAAATAAAAATAGATTGGTGACATCATTTCCACAAAAGACTTGGGGGGATTTTTCCAGTACCTCAAAGTCCCAATAGAACCACCAAGACAATCTTCCCTGGGGGAAAAGCTTCCACAGATGATGGAGTTTAGCCTTACAGATAAACTAAACTAAAAACAGGCCTAAAGGGAGCTTCTGTCTGGGCACAGCTGTTCTCTTCACCGCCAAAGAGCATGCATTCATGCTCGTTAGAGGGGAAGAGAAACCCCTGGAATTAGTCACATGTTTCTAAGCCCAAGGTAGATGTGATTACAAAACCCAGCTTCAAGCCAGGAGGCTTATATGCAGATGCTCTTTCCTGTCTGAAATGCCAGAAACTATCACCTTCTTGGTGAGTGGGGGTCAGAGAAAGGATCAAGCAAGTGGTCATTTATGCATTGCCAAAGCAAGGCCAAAAGGAAGAAATGAATTTTGTAGATGCTAACTTATGTGTGCATATTCAGAAATACAGTTGTCCCTCCACATTTGCAGCTTTGCCTTTTGTGGCTTTGATTATCCATAGGCTTGTTCAATATGTTCTCTCTAGGAATCTCTAGGTCCTCCAGTGCGACTCTGTTGTCAACTTCTGCCAAAAGTCATGCTGAAGGACCTAGAGATTCCTAGAGAGAACACTTCTCTAGGCATTTGTAGGTCCTCCAGCATAATTTCATGGCCAATGTCTGGCAGATCTTGACCATAGAATTTCCCTGAATGACCTAGAGACTTCTAGAGAGGTGTTATCTTGGGTTAAAAAAGGGTGTTTATTTGCTTTCCCCCCACTTTCATTGGGTCCTGTGCCTCTAGCCCCAGCGAAGGTCAAGTGTCCATTGCAATTGCCACAATTTGAATATATGCCTTCATGTCCACCAAGTTCTTCACCTTCTTTAAAGCAGTTGTGTGGAGGTGTCATTAAGGGCTTCAGGAATACAGACCACACCAGGTGAAACCTCAGAAGCAAGGTCAGGTCACCCAGCATGTTAGTGGGAAAGAGTGCAGACATTCTGGGCCCGGTGGCTTTTCTGGGTAGATGGGAAAAGGAGTCGTCTCCCTCTCGTCCGGCCATCAACTCTTCCTCCTCCAGATTTTTGGTGGTGGTGGTGGTGGCAGCATGGGAGTCTGCCTGCCTGCCTGCACACTGTCTGATTGAGGTACCAAGCTAGTCTTCGGCAGCATGACAGCTTGGCTAAGGAGCACGCAAGCAGGTGGGTGGCAAGATGAGTCTTCCTTGCCCACCTGCATGCACACTGCCTGGTTCAGCTGCCAGGGTTCAGCTGCTTCTCTTTCACAGGTTGGCCACCCCTCACTCCCTCTCAAGTGCCCCTCAAGTTGGGCCTTATCTGAGCTACCTGCCCAGGCTTTGTGAGATATTTGGAGAGAGATCGTTGCTGATGGCCCCTCCCTAAGTAACCACACCAGACGCCAACGCTACTGCCACTTGCTGCAAATGTGAACTGGTCAGTCACTGCAAGGGAGGATACCTTTCCAGGGATGTTAATTCTTTTAAACCAACCCTGGTTTGCTCTCCTTGAAATTTCATCTCCAGCTACAGTGATGTTTGATGTAAAAAAAAGAAGTAACAAATGTATTATCCTGTACACAAACAGAAGGGAAAACACTACCTAATCTAACTATCAGGATGGAAAACCTTCCTTCTCTGAGGATTCCAATTCTCATTGCATGTAATTTGCCACTACCCTCAAAACAGTCCATCTCCCCTTTCACCTACAATGGGAAGAGATATGAACCATGCTCCTGTTTTAACCAATAATATTCTCAAGTCAAGAAACACATTTCCATGAAATCTAGTTCTGTAGCAACTTGGAACAAAGAGGCATACCTCATCCCAGAATCTTACTGCTGCACACCTACCAACCTTAGAAAGGTTGCTTTTTGGACTACATCTCCAAAAATCGGTTAGTCGCAGCTATGTTGGTTGAAGGATTCTTGGAGCCATTATCCAAAAAGTAATGTTTTCAAGCTGCAATAAATCCAGGTCGCAGGGCATGTCTTTTTAAAATTCATTGGGGGTCATTTTCCCCCAACCTTTCACACTACACAATTATAGCGCTATGGTTGCACTTTAACTATCATGGCTGCATTCTGTGGAATCCTGGAGTTAGTACTTTGGGGAAGGCAGCTCTCCAGCTGAGGTTTTTAAACATCCCCCTAAACTGCAAATCCCAGGTTTCCACAGGATGTTGCCATGACAGTTAAAGTGGAACATAACACTCTGATTATGTAGTCTGAAAGGCTCTCAGGCAGAAGACCACCTCTTAGGGAAGGCCACATATTTGGAGGAAAAATACTGAGAGCAAGACAATAATCATAGTTGCTTTGGGGCATGATCTGTTTCTGTCTTCCTTTTTGATAACCAGTAACATGGACTAACCAGCATGACAGCTTTCTGGAGATCAAGGTTCCAGTTAACAGTTTATTATGGTATACACATGGAAGGAACAAATGTTTTACACAGTTTTAGAAGACAACAAACTGGCTGTTGCTGTCTCATTTTTATCTTTGGAAATCTAGGCAACTTATGAGCTTCCTGTATTTACTAGAAATATCTGCTCCCCACTTTCCCACCTTAAGATAGCGTACATCAAATATTTTAAAAGTGTAAATAAAAAAAATTCAAAAGCCAGAAAAGCCAGTAGACATTGACAATAAACAAAATAAAGCAAATAGTCAAGTAGAGGCAAACAAAATATCAGCTGGTCAAAGGCCTGAGGAAACTAAAAGCCTATTTGCATTTGAGGGATGGGCAAGAGAAATCCAAGTTAGTGCATTTCAAAGCCTTGACATGAGACCAGAGAAGACTCAAACAATTGAAGAGCCCAGCTTCAGATGGTGGTGAGGCATACAAGAGAGCCTTCCTGGATAACTGAATGTAGAGTGGTTTGAAATGTTTTGGAAGAGAGTTCTGCAGATACCATGAACTGCTAAGATGCATAAAAGCCATAATATTTATAGAAGCCAAAATAACCAAACAAGCTATCATAGGGCCAAAACAAACAGCCCCTTTGCTTCACCTTCCAGGAGGCTTGGGAGTACGGATTTTGCATGCCACACACTTCCAAGCCTCCTGGAAGTTGCCTGGCTATTTGCACACAGACAGCATCATGACATTCCAACGATGCTGCATTTACATGCCGCAGGAGCATTATGAAGCCAGCTACCATCCGCTCCTTTTTTGGTTGGCTTCAAGGCAGATTGGGGCTGTGACGTGCAGTTGCTGCAACCTTAATCTGCCTTTGGTGGCTTCAAGCCGCCCCTTCTGTCTATTTCTGCTCATACTTTGGCAACATCATAACACAGTATGATATCTCACAAGAAAAGATATTAGTAAAAGAGGGAAACCACACTGCAGATGGTTTTTCTCAATCACAGAAGCCACTGTTCTGAGCTAGCAAAACCTGAGCAAGGATCTTGGATGTCTCTCATTCATAAGGTTGCTGTAAGTCAAAGCTGACTTGAAAGCAATTAACAGCAAAGTCACCTGAACTCAGGTGGAAAGGATAAAAGTATCACCAACACAGCAGATGGTGTCATGCTGTAAATATTCAGATGTCCTCCAGTGGTTAGCTATAGTGGAATTGGAACACAATGTATCAAAACACTAGGATTGCAACTGTACTGCAGAAATAATCCAGTCTGACACCCTTTTTAACTATCATGGCTTAATGCTACGGAATTCAGGGAAATGTAGTTTTGTTAGACATTTAGCCTTCTCTGTCAGAGTGTTCTGGTGTCGCAAACAATTCCCAGAATTTCATATCATTGAGTCATGGCAGTTAAAGTAGTGTCAAACTGGATTATTTCTGAAGTGCAGAAGACAATGATATCATTGGCTGCCAGCATCTCTTTAATGGCTAATTATTCTGTGGCTATTAACTGATCATAATCAATTGGTTATTATGCTATGTACTACTGTTCCCTCTCTCCCTCAATGGTTGTATGATTCAGATTATGAATCAATAGAACTACATGCATTTTTGTTCTTCTTGGGGGTGAACCCATAGAAATTGCCATGATAAATGCACTAAAAACAATACTGATAGACACACGGAAAGTTCTTACAGTTGCATCAAAGGGCAGTAGTTTCCAATATCTGACCTGATTCTATGGCTACTACCTACTTCTTAGGATAGAGAAATGGGTGTTAAAGTGGAATAGCTTGTCCATTCAGCTCCTAGGTAAAGAGTGAATGCTTCCTCATGATCAAAGAACAATTCCAGCAAATGTCTCTGGAATGAAAATTTAGAGAACCGTTGGTATTAGGTTTCTGTATGTCAGTGTAGATCAGGGTAATCAACAAATGAAAAGAGACAACTACTTTGCTCAGGAAGATACCCATCTCTCTAGGTTAGACAGGCCCTCTGTCATCTGATATTTGAATTATTAACTGTTCACAAATGAATTTGCTTGGTGTAGATAGATGGGGGAAGTGAACTGTTTCTTCATGGTGGAACTTTCAACTTTTAAAGAATAGCTAACTTTATTACTTTTAAAGAATAGCTAACTTTATACATTCTTCTTTACAAGAATGTACAGTTGTGTTCATCAATTTCAAATTGAAAACAAATGCTATGTATATTCTGTAAATAACAAAGAATGTAATCCATTCAACAACCAATGTAATAATAATTATCCAAGTAGGCCAAGTAAATCTTCCCCATATAAAAGGACAAACTCCAGAAAATGTTGCTGATGTGCTGGCCTCCAAGCACTTCCCAAAGCCTTTTCAAGGAGAACTCCAACCACCACCCTACTCTTCAGCTCCCTTGACCCACAGTGGTCATTTGCAAAAGGCAATTCCTTCCTGCACAGCTGTGATACACCATCCACAAATTATTGAGTATGCGCCCTTTTCAGTAGTGAAGACCTACTGACATTCTTTACATCTATGTCAATTCACAAAGTAAGAGGGAATGGGAGACACCCCTGTCTTTCAGGGCCTAGTAGGGCCTTCTTTTATAGGGAGCCCTAGGTGAGATGACACACAAATCCATACAAAGTGTATCCCCTTCAGATTATAGTGTGCAGGCAAAGGCCATGTGTGGTCTAGCAAAGGCCATGTGTGGTCTATGTAAGCATTTTTTTAAACTTTAGAGCAGTCTTCTCACCTGGCTGGGGGATGGTGGGAGTGCCAGCCCACATCTGTTGAGAGGACGAAATTGGTTTGAAATAATATTCCTCTCAAAAGCATTGGCATATTGTTAATATTTATGCCCTCCACACTAGAAGTTTTTTTAAAAATTATATACCAACCTTTTTTATTTCTCTAACACAAGCCTTTCCAACTCTTCAGAGAAGAAACCAATCTGATTTTTTTTTCTTGAGGGAACCCCCCTCCACAACCTGAAATGCCTTTTCCTGTTAAACAAGATCATCTCGTTTTCCAATTGGCATTGCCAGAGCACTGTTATATAAACATGGTTACCTTTAAATATATTTTTGTTATATAAAGAAGCAACTAAAGTATGTAGCTGTAATATTCAGAAGCAAAAAATGACAAAATCTCTATAACTAGAATTCTTTTCTAGCTTGGCAACATTTAATGGGATTATTTACAGTTACGCAGAGATGATGTCTGGGTATTTGTCTAAAACCTACATTTGCAAATGCATTGTGTAACACTCAGAACAGTTGAGGTTGATACACACATAAATCTCCACCTAATGTGAGAGCCCAAATGCAGCATTTGAATTCATGGATCTCCAGAAGTAGTAATTTAATGGCTGAAAGAGCCACTATGCAGGCATGTAAACCAGATAGCTTTCAGATTTCCTTGATGATTCACTGTTTTCCAAGAGGGAGCTCTCACTGGTGATATATGGATGGGGAAAGTTCAGTAAAGCACCAGTTCACATAAGGCTTTTTGTGAGGTAGAATGCAAGTTTCCAGATATATGGAAAAGGTTAGACCAAGTCTAGGTGCTTGGCTGGATTATGCAATGTCACAAGAGTTCAACTTGTCACATCATCCCAAACATGCATTTCACAGTGGTAGGATCAGATGGCTGTGTGACAAAGCCAACATTTCAGAAGAAATTCAGTTTATCCCATTGCCTCTCCACGTAGAAAAGAGTAACAAAAACACTTTTAAAAACATAAGGTTTCACTCAGTTTTAGCAATTGCCCCACATGTTAAGTGACATAGTGGAAAATCACTGGAATTCTGAATTCTCAGTCAACTAGTTTGCCACATGGACATAGCTCCAGCTCTATCCAAGACCACTCTGCATTTTACAGGTGAGAATTGAGCCCCCCCCCCCCCCCAAAAAAAACAAGAGTGTGTGTGTGCATGTGTGAGAACATGTGTTGCCCCAGAAAAAAAAAAAAGGTAGCCATCCTGGAGAATAAGTGTGATAAATGACAGCAACAAAACAAATTGGAATCCATTCACTTGGATGATAACTGAGAGCTAAAAGCGGGAATATGCAGTTCGTGACTGAGGCTGAGACTGTGGCTGCTGTGGTGGCTGCTGTCCTTGTTGTTGCTGAAGTCGAATTTGCTGTGAATATGGATCTTCAAGAGACTTAATCAAGAGAGTGGTTTTCGGTCCTGTCTTCCATATAATGCCATTGAGATCTCTAACAGAAGACTCCACTGTGATACTGTGAGTGCCAACAATGATGAAGTTCAAGAGGAACTGTGTGCTGAAGTAATCATTGTGAGGTTCAACCATCTGCTCCATCTCATTTGTCAGGCTGTCAATGGGCATCTGAAAAACAAAGAGTCAGGACAGCATTTCATGATGTATCATCTCTAAAGGAGAATTCAGTTGCTACATAGGACACACTGGTTCCTCAAACAATATTATAACTTTCTGAAAAGGATTAAATAGGCTTATGACCTATATGCTATATCTTTGTTTAGCAAGACTAAGCAAAGTGCAAATAAAGTGCAATTATTCCAAATTGCTCAGCTGTCCATATCTAAAAACCAGGATCTGGGAATCTCTGACTAGCCATGTCAAGTGATCAGCATTTTCTCACTTGAATAAATTTGTTTCCTGCTGCCACACAGCTGTGTGATCTTGGCAGAATACAATGCTAGGACATTTCAGCACCACTGCCAAAATAGCAAGTGAAGAAAAGGATTATCTGTTCCAGCAGGACTTACTTCCAAGATGTAAATGATACACTAGGGAGGGGAAATTTCCCATGTGATCAGAAACATCTATGCTAGCTCTTATTCAAGGGTCTAATTTTCAAAAGAGATGAAATTCTCAGAGACGTTTGTACTCACATTAAAACACACAGACACAAGATGCAAAAATACCTGCTGTCCAACAAGTGAAAGGAGACCTGAGATCCATATTTCCATGGGTTTCAGGCAGCACAACTGCTGATACTTTATGACTCTATACTTTTTCTTACCTTGTAGTCTTGCCCAGATTTGCTCTGCAGTGTTGAAGATACATTTAGACAGATAGACTGAATTTTGCGGAAAAGGCCTGGTTTGGAGCCATGCTGGACCACTCCTTCTACTTTTAAGGCTAGTTGTTGGTTATTCTGAACAACAATGGGCTCAGCAGGGTTACGTGGAGATGGTGACAGAGCAAGCTGAAACAGATTTATAGTTACTGTAGTTTTTTTCTTTAAAAAATATTACATTTCACTCAAGAAAACATATGCTCATTCCCAAACTAATTTCAGACTACATATGATTGGTTTAGAATCTTATTGCATTCATCTCATTTTCTGCTAAATTTTTCCACAGAAAATCTCAGATTTCTTTAAGATAAATGACAACCAATTTCATTACCTGTACACATCTTTCTAACTCGTTCCATGATGTATCTATCTTGTTACCAAATTATCTTATTTTATTAACATGGGTGAAGATGGATTTTTTTTTATATCTATGGGGGGTCCCAAAACCAAACCCAGCTGATACCAAGCTGATACCACTGTATTACATTCTTGAATGCCTTTTTTCTAAAATACCTTTGTAACTGTATGGTAAGTTTAGCATTCCCTAAATCCTCTCCAGCAGTTAGGAGACAGGGTACTATACTATGAATATAATTCAATATTGTTGTAATTAAATATCAGTAGTGAACTGTCTTAATGGCACTGGGGATGGAGGGTAGGTGACAGGCAAAACCGGAAAGCAAGGACAAACTGTGCCAGTGAAAGTAAACAGAAGCGGGGAGAGGGCAAAAACTTTTACAGTGTTCCATATAAAGGGTATTGGGGTCATATTTTATCATCGTGTCATCATGAGCAGTAGTACTGCGCTATCAGCTTTCCCTCCACTTCAGTATATTGCTTCCTTCCATAGAATGAAAAGAAATTTATTTTCCATAAATAAGACTCTAGCTATAATGCTTCCATACTGGGGGAAGTTAAATATTCTGCACAATCAAGAGGTAAAGGTTTCTCTAGACTGCGTTACTTCAGGCAACAACTGACAATGGAGAAGGGGTCCATGTAACCCATCACTTCAGAAACACTTCCTGCAAATAAAGAAGTGAATATGTCAGGGAGGAAAATTCAGCTTGGCCTTCTTTGTGATATGTGAAGGTTTTTAAAAGTCCTTAAAGATTCATGTCTGGAATCTGACAGTAGATTGAACTCGACTGTATATTTAATGACACAGGGTCAGGTGGACTTTGGCTTGGTGGTTGCTGTTGTTGTGTGCTTTCAAGTTGTTTCTGACTTATGGCAAACTTAAGGCAAACCTACCACAGCTTCATCTCATAGCACTACTATAGCATTTAAAGACCCAACACCACTTGCGTGAGCATTTTCAACCTAACCATATGGGCAAAATCAGGGCAATACTAATAGCAGCTTGATTTATATACCGCTTCATACCGCATTGAGCAGTCTCTAAACGTTTTACAATTGTAAAGTGTAAATTGCTAATTGCCCCCATCAAGCTGGGTAATGATTTCAGTGATCTTGGAAGGATGCAGGGCTGAGTCAACCCTGAGCTCCTGGCTGAGACTGAACTCACAACCTTGTGGTTTGTGAGTGAGTGGCTACAGTACTTACATTTAACCACTGCACCACCAGGGCCAATAAAATGTGCATATGTGTGTGTATATACACTCATGTACATTGTGCAGTTTGTTCTGCCTGGTTTGGGGCCATGAAACTTTAAAGCAACACCCTGGAATAAAGAAGCAGAAGAACAGTTCCTACATTGCTGTCTCTGTGAATGAAAGGTACTCCAATGATCCCCAATGGAAGAAAGCCTTGTGCACTGGGGAATGAATTCTACAAGAGTCTATAATCTTTTAGTAAGATCTCTTGCTTGTTAAGGACCCTTAACTTTTGACTCTGACAACTGTTAAGTAAACATACTTCAAGTAACTTCAAACAGACGTTAACTCAGCTGTTATTGACACAGCTAACTGATTAAAAGAAGGAAGTTTGAAACTTGGCATACCTGCTCTAAAGAGAAAATTTAGTGCAGCTGTTCCCAACCTGGCAACCTCCAGATTTGCTGGTCAATTAAAACAATTTTGCATGAAATACTGAGATTGCACATGAAACAGTGAAGGACAGCATGCACTAAATTTAATCCATGTTTTTAACATGCCTATAAGGCCAAATAAGAGAGAGTGACTGAGTAGTTTGAGCACTGGACTCTGGCAATCAGAGTTCAAATCCCTGTTCAGCCATGGAAACCCACTAGGTGACCCTGGGCAAGTCACACATTCTCAGCTTCAGAAGAAGGCAAGACAAACCTCTTCTGAACAAATCTTGACAAGAAAACCCTGTTGTAGGTTTGCTGTAGGGTTACTATAAGTCAGAAATGACTTGAAGGCACACAGCAACAGCAACAACAACAACAACAACAACAACCAGAGAGAGGCTGTGTTGCTCTTTATTATACAACACATACACACAGTGCAGTGACATGCAATTATAACCCACACCACAATTATTATAAAAAAACTAAGAAAGAAAAGGCACTATCTGAGAATTTGCTTCATGTTTCTTCACAATACAGCACTGTGACACAGAGACAGCATATCTTCTGTACAGTCAAAAGTATCACCTGGCTAAAGTATCTGTAGACTGTATGTGACATATGCAAATCAAACATGTATTGATTTCTCTAAAACATGAATCTTATGTTTATGCAACTAAGAAAAGGTGCTCTCTGGCAGCATGGATAGTCTCTACAGGTTCCTTTCAATGTACACATCATTTGTATAGAAGATCTGCATAGGTACTTGAAAACTTAACTACTTTATAGGAAATACAAACAAAAATCCAACAGTGATACCTTTATTGGCCAACCGAAATGCACAATATACTTGTTGCAAGCTTTCGAAACTCCATGGTATATTGTGCATTTAGGTTGGCCAATAAAGGTATCACTGTTGGATTTTTGTTTGCATTTCTTAAATGGCCAACACAGCTACCCCTGAATGTTTACTTTATAGGAAGGATATAAGATTAATAGCATGACAGCATTTGAGACCATATTACACCAAATGGATAGTCAATAAAACCAACCATTAAAATGAGGCAGGAAAAATGAAGCAATAAGATAAACCACAAGAGTTTAAAAGGTACATGAGTGAATATCAAAATCTATTGAACTACCCAATTTTATTGCACAAAAATAACAGAGTTCACAGGCCCAAATCAGCTTAGGAATGCCATCAAAGTTTTGGAGGGACCAGTGCTAAGTGGAAATGAAAAATGAGAACACACAACACAGACTTCCTCACATATTTCCTTTAGAAATATGACTACAGAAGTGGAAAAAAAACCTGTACGTTACATATACATATTTATATAGCAAGCCTTGAAAATAATTACTGTGCAGCATCCAGCATAACTGGTTTTATTAATTGTGATTAACTCCACTTCCCAGGGGCATAGCTATTGGGGGTAGGGGAGCAAAATGTTAACACTGGCTCCAAATAAGAATTCTCCACCCAAATAAAACTTCCTTTCAGTTGCCAAATTTCTAGCATTGCAGTGAAACAAAACTTCATTTGAGTATTCAGAAATACAGTTTAGGCACTCAAAGGAAAGGGGAGGCAAAATTATAGTTCTAGATTTGAATGATTGCAATATATTTGTCTCTCCAATGTTAGAAATTTGGGGACTGAAGGGAAATTTCATGGGGAGGGCAGAATTCTTACTGGGGAAGCAATGCCCTCATTCTGCCCTCCGCAGCTACACCCCAGTCACTATCCTATTTTACCACTCAGTCATTTCCCCCGTTTCCTATACCACCTTCTCTCCCCTTCCTCCCACCTGTCTCCTTTGCTCTCCCCACTTATGTTGTACCCAGTCCTATGAAAGATGAGGGAGACAGTCACAATAGCTTTGCACTGCTCTTGCAATCTAGGAGGAAAGAGATGATGATTGCTCACATTCTTTTTCCCAGTCTTAAAGAGGGCAGAAGATACAAGGCCAAACAGAATCTCTCACATTACAGAAAAACAAAAGAAAATAATAAAATCAATGTGTGTTTCCCTATCCAAACCCATTTAGAACAGTGTTAAATCTGTTGGAAATGTTCCTTCTCCCCATACTGCTACTTGTCTCATGGGGCCAAAAGAGAGAGAGAGAGAGAGAGAGAGAGAAAATGGATACCCTATCTTAGTTGACTCTTGCTGTGAGCTGGCACAATTCAACCAAAGCAATCTCATTAGGCTGTGAAGAACACAGGTTTATCCATAATATCCTTCCCTGCTTCACGGAATCAGGGTGGTTGGAGGATAGAGATTCATAGATTTTTCTTGAGGACAAAGAATGAGTGCTGCATAACAATGAGAACTTATATGACAGGGAAATGCTAAATACAATCTGCTTTACATCTGAAAAAAAAAACCTTCTGATATATTTCCCTTACAAGATTAGCACAAGGGAAGGAAAGAAGTGCTCCTTCACACATTCTTTACAGAGAGAAATTTGTGTGAGGGGGAAGTTACACCTAGAAATGTAGTCAAGTTTCAAATTACATATTTACATGGAAGGACAGCATAAAATCTAATGGATATCATTTCTGCTGACTAATAGCTTGGAACAGTTTAAGGTCTATTTTAAAAATAATTTTCACAGCCTAACATTTACTTCCAGTTCAGTTATGAATATCAGCTGAGTAAGATATCATAGTAACATTCCCCCCCCCCCCCGACAACAGGTAACTAGATAGTTGGATCAGCAATTGTCCTACTCTTTTTCCTGCCTGTCACTACACAGATTATAACCAGACTATCTTTTCTTTAACTGCAGTTGCAATCCAGTGTGACTATAGCTTACCTTAATGCTAGTTGACTGTAGCTTCTGGAAAAAATACCTCTGAAACGACATGGGGACTTTCAGCAAGGCAATGACTGCACTACATAGACAAGCTGTGTGCTGGAACAAAACAATGCCAAGCCAGATCAGACTTAATCCTTTTTACAGCAAGGACAGGAAACAGAATGTACTTTAGGTATTATCCCCACAGTTGCTTGCACTTAAGAAATCAAGACAAACCATCACTTGGATTATGGAACAGCACAGAGACTGGAAAACTCCCCAGCAGATCCAGTTGCTTTCCTCTACAACAGTGGTCCTCAAACTGTGCCATTTAAGAGATTTTGGACTTCATATCCCAGAAGCCTCAGCCATGTTGGCCAATAGTCTGGGATTCTGGGAGCTGAAATCCAAAATCTTTTAAAGGGTACAGTTTGAGGATCACTATCCTAAAAGATAGAAGCCCCTGGAATAGCTCTAAGGTACTTTGGAAGACAGCACAATAACGCTCTTTCTCCTGAGCTTTCTTCCTTTCCTTCCTCCAACACATGACTTAACACAGACATCATTCGTTTTATATACCTTTCCTAGGTATATAGTGTGATCATGAAATTATGAGAAAGAAAGTAGATGCCAAAGCATACTGATTTGTAGGAGCTTTACATACCCCATTTCCCCCAAAATAAGAAATCCCCATAAAATAAGACCTAGTAGAGGTTTTGCTGAGTTGTTAAATATAAGGCCTCCCCTAAAAGTAAGACCTAGCAAAGTTTTTGTATATAAATATATATACAGTATATAATAAATGTTCATTTTTTTTGGTTCAACAATAAATGTGAATTCTTCTTCATGAAAAAAAAAATAAGACATTCCCTGAAAATAAGACCTATGGCATCTTTGGGAGCAAAAATTAATATAAGACACTGTCTTATTTTCGGGGAAACACGGTAGGGAAAATCCTGAAACTTTAGGAAGAACAGCTACGCCAAAATGCTGTGGACAAATTGCCGTTGGGGATATCTGCCATAAAATAGCAGAAGTGGCCAGCAAGAAATTAACACCAGCACTACCAAGTCAAGATTTTTTAAAAAAAGGCCTATCTAGATGCCACTGGAAACCCTAAAAATAGGACACGAGAACAATAACTATTGCTTACTGTTGCTCAGCCTCTTATTTTTATTTTACTATTCTGGAAAAGTTCACACAACTAAAATAGTAAGACAGTATGCCTCTCTTTGCTCAAACGTAAGAGACAAGAATCTTATTTTCTTCTCAAAGGGATCAAATGGAAATGACCTGAAATCAGTATTGATTTCAGACTTAAAATCAGACCTGGTTCCAAGTATAGGCAACAGAATAACCTCATCCAGACAAAAGAAATGGTTCTCCACCTTGTAATGAAGTTAGTGCAAATGGTACACGTGGTCTTGGATGACCTGGTACAATGAGAGACACTCTGCACTGGTGAAAAGTTGTACAGGAACACAATCAGCTTTAACAAATAAAGGCAGCCTTTAAGAGGCTCCACAGATGAAGTTAGTGTTTTATAGCCATCACAGCACCAGATTTGTTTGGCTTGGCTTAGTAACTTTTGAACAAATGAACAAATATTTGTGAATCAATTAAATGCAGATAGCCAGGCATTGCTCTCTAGTTTCTTATAGATCCAGCAAATGAATTACAGATTACTGTTCTTTTGATTTGTCCCTTTAAAAGTTACACTGCCTATATGAAATATAAAACTGGCAAGTCATAAAAATGATGCAGTCTATGCTCAAAAGGAATCTCTAACTTTGCTTTGTGTTAGAAATGTCTTTCCTCCTGTCTCAATGTTAGAGTGTTTCACGCTGTCAGTAAAAACCTGAAGACTTAACTCCTTGACATGAGAAAATTTACAATGCCAGTATTTTAGAAGCCTCAATGACACATTAGCTATTACTTGCCATGTAAGATACAGGTGCATATTTTCTGTTCAGTGATTCCACTTCCTCCAGCACATGACTGAACACAGACATCATTCTTCTTTCATATTCACTTGTGACATGTGCCACTCCAGCAGAACCATATTCCTGAAAGCTAGAGAAGAAATAACATGCCAGTGATGTCAAATGTGTATTTTCTCTAACTTGCCCTCACAGCCTTGAGAACTTTTACACCCTTTAAGTCTCATGATTGAAAGAAAAAAAATACAGGACAAACAATCAAAGTAAAATATTAATTGCTCTCTTAATGAAGATTTTATTGTTCTGTACAGAGACCTAGAAAAAAAAACTTTTCTTGGTGTGCCACCTTGCATCATAATAGCAAGAAGCTGGAAAGGAAATTACTGTCTTACATCAGATAACTTACAACATGATATTGTATGCATATGAAAACTGACCTCCCAAATCAGAGATAGCAACTAAATAAACAAAGATATGGCAGATTTTACAGTAAAGTAACTGGTTTCCTTTCATATTCAATAGATCAATGAAAACAGTGAAGATACATAACCCCTGAAAACTCTGACAAATCTATGGAATTATGTTTGACATCATTGATCATATTCCGTTGCTTACCACATCTTCCTATACTTTTGCTTTATTTTATAATGTAACAATTTATGGGAAACGTGGTGTCCCAAGTGATTAGCACAATCTGCTTGGGTGGTTTCTGGAATATCACAGACGTCTTCAGTACTATAACACTTAACATGAAGATAATATTAATCTTGCTATTCAGATTAAAATGTTCACTGAATCCAAATATTTCCAGTCTCCTAAAAATGTCCTTGCACATCTTTTTACATATCTGCATCATGTGTGCATGGTAGATGCTTGTGCACCATGTTCAACACTTTTAAGAAACAACTGGATCCATGAGAAATGTCACAGTAACCCAGCAGTGATGCATGGATGGCATCTGTAGAGTGGACTCTCTGTGCTGGCAAAAGGACAATGTTTGTCTACAGAACCCTCCCATTGTGAGTGAGTGAATTGTAGCCTGTTAGCAATGCAGCATGAGAGCTGCCATTCCTCACCTCCAACCTGACAGAAGGAAGGAAAAACATTTCGTATCTCATTGGGGTTTTAGAGCAGAATAAAGGTAGTACTGCTTTTTCCTCCTCTAAATATGAGAGAGGAAGGGGTTATCACATGGGCCCAAAGGCTTTGCATCTTCCAGTTCAAACGACAAGGTAAAAACTCTGGGGACAGGATCAGGCCTGATCCTACCATACTGAACACAGTTCTGGTGGATCTGGCCCAATCCCAGGGTAAACAGCCATTACCCAGGGTCAATTTGATTTGCTGCAGAACTATGAACAATCTGGTTTGCTGCAGAACCGTGTATACATTTTTCAGGAGTACCTGGCCACAGTGCTCACCCAGGTTGGCATGAGGGCAGGCAGGTATTTTACACACCTGGAAACTCTGCCTGTTTACATGGCCCCCCCTTGCCTTGCCATGGCTGGTATTGAGAAGCCCCCCATCTCCACATCTGATGAAGAAACAGGGGAACCACATGGGTGCTGCCAGGTGCCTCGTTTCCGCATCAGAAATGGTGATGAGGGACTTCTCAATACCAGCAACATGGCAAGGTAAAGAGTGCATATCAGTACCACCAGTAGCAAGTCTCAGGTCGTCAAGGGGACGGGTGTGTAAAATACCCACCCATCCTGACCCAGGTGAGCACTGTGGCCAAGTGCTCCTGAAAAATGTATACACAGTTCTGTTAGTTTTAGCAATATGGAATGTTGGTCTCATGCCTGCAAAAAAAATTTTCAACCATTTGGGAAAAAACCCAAAATCTATTTGTAAACTACTGCATTAGGGCTTATATGAATTTAAGTTTATTTGTATGTGATATCCCCATGGGGGTACATTTTGAGATTTCCGTGTGGAAATGAGCCATGTTGTTGCCAGAATAATTTTTCCATTTTTCAGTCTCAAAGATCTGATCTAGCATCTGTTATATCAACAAATTATCAGAGTAGGCCCAAGGGTTTTTTTTAAAATCAGTACTAGCCTTATACTACTAATGTTGTCATGT
The DNA here is from genome assembly GCA_034509955.1 of Urosaurus nigricauda. Classification (NCBI taxonomy): domain Eukaryota; kingdom Metazoa; phylum Chordata; class Lepidosauria; order Squamata; family Phrynosomatidae; genus Urosaurus; species Urosaurus nigricauda. The sequence continues at coordinate 347,254,261 of JAOEGL010000001.1, read as the reverse complement.
AACTCTATACCTGTCAATGGCATTGCAACAAAGATTAATTATCTTGTTCATTTTGAGAACTGGAAGAGCTAAGAAAGAGAACACAGATGATTCAATATGCAAAGAGATCTTATAGCACCTTTGAGACTGAGAGAAAGAGTCAGTACCATAATACTACCAACTTCTTTCTCTCAGTCTCAAAGGTGATACAAGATCCCTTTGCATGCTAATCCATTAAAACACAGCTATGTCTTTGAATTCTACAGAGTATTCAAGAAAGCCCAATGCCATGAAACATACACACAAATTAAATTAAATTAAGTTTGGGATTTCATGCCCTAATTCTATTCAAACTGCAATGCCCAGGAGCCCCCATAATATCCAGGTGTTCCATGGCATAGGCAAGAGTTCCTTTAGCTCTGTCTAGAACACTGTACAAATTAAGGATAACAATTGCTTTTCAGATCTATTTTTTAAAATCTTTCTGCCATTTCCATGAAAGTTAATTTAACCCAATCATCATTATACTTCAAAGGAATCAAGATTTAAACAGAATTGTATTTTTGTTGTTTTGATGAGTGTCCAAACAGCCATCTGTGCACAGTGCCAAGATATTAATGTATGTTAATATTCAAATACCATATTTTTATTGAAAGGAATAGTTTTCAATAATATGGCTGCTGGTATATTGAGAAAAGCAAAAGGAACTACCCATTTTCACTTTAACTGTGAAGTAAAGGGGGGAGGCAAAATGTAAGTGAATGATGAATATGGCAAAACAGTTAAGTTCAATTAATAAAGCCCCATTAGCTTTCAGTGAAACATGATTTAAGTTAAAGATGACCAAATAAAATAAATGATAATTTGAAGGGACTGACACTTGGGTAACCTTACATAAGTTACATTATAGCAACATAAAAAAATAAACCACTACTGATCCCCCCCCCTTACCATTTTTCAGTTTAAATGATCATTAGAGAAAAGGTTGGGTAATGGGAGTGGGTGGGTGCAGAAAGTACATTTGCATCACACTTACCTTGCAGAGTCAGGATCTAAAATCAGGGCTTCAATTGCATGTGATATCAATAAACAACTCTGCTGTTGTCTGGTGTAATGTTAAAGGTGAACAAATGAAATGTGTGAAATTTGTTTTATATTGTATGGTACATAATATGACAGGCATGAGTTATTATAATCAAAATGGCGTTCATTACACTGAGTGGAGGGAGGGAGATATAGGTCATCCTGAGTTTGATTTAAGTAATTCAAATCACAGAATCAGAGTTGCAAGAGACCACACAAGCAATCCAGTCAAAACCCTTCTCATCCTCGGACATGGTTGGGCAAGGAGACTGGAAGATTCTACTTCCTCAAACTAACTATAACTGGCCCTCAGTATCCATGGATTCTGTACCCATGGATTCAAATACCCATGGCTTGAAAATATACCCCTGCAATAAATAAATACAGTGCACCTGTGCCATACGCAGATTTCAGCTTACGCTGAAGGTGCACAAGGGAAGTGGCTACAGCACGTGTGCCTGTGGCACACCTGCCACATGCACAACCCCCATTGTTTTCAATGTGGCTCGAGTATACGCAGTATTTGCCTTACGGGGGGGCAGGGGGGGGTGGAACGGATCCCCTACGTAAGGGAAGGGCCTACTGTAAAGCCAAAAAGCATACCTGGATTTTGCCATTTTATATAAGGGATGACATTCTGCTATGCTGTTATATTTAATGGGAGTTGAGTATCCACAGAATCTGATATTCATGGGGAGCGCTGAAACCAAACTGCAGCAGATACCAAGGGACAATTTGTTATTACATATGAACTGGGGCAAGTTATTAATTTAATTTAAATTAATGTTAATTTAAACTATGGATTATTGAACTAATCAAAGACAAAACTCTTGTCTCTCATAACGGCTCATTTAAAAAGAATATAATTTTTACCACAGTTTTTCCTGGTTCTGACCCGGTAACAAACTGAAGTTAATTTAAACTAGCAAGCAGATGGTTCAAATCTTTGTGACTATACTAGAGAAAAAGAGAGGAGTAGTTTTTAAGTGTTATGTAGTATTAACTTATTGCACTGTATATAAGTCAATCCATGATTTTTCAGGCATACATTTCTCGACTTATAGTTGAGTATATATGGTAGTTTCTGATAGTTGCAAAAAACACCGAAAAGATGTTAAAAACAGGAAGGGCCGGGGTGAACAGTTCAAAGGACGTGGTCCAGGTACTCTGGAACCTTGAGCATCCATATGTACATTTACAAGCATATGACAAGGTTCACATTTGCAACTGGGGGATTATTTGCTGCAGCGGCTTCCAGAGCCAAAGGAAAACAAAAACTGTCCTCAAAAGAGAGCAGCAGAGCATATGAGCAGAGCTAGGAAGATTTTTTTTGGCTATACCATCCAGAAACCTCCAAAGGATTCCACATCTTGTAGTTCAAAAAATAAATTTTCTAAGCTCTTCACATGAGCCTCTTTTAAAAAAAAACCTAGGCAGATTCTGGGCCACTTGTATTTACAGATCTCCCTGCCCAGCAAAACCCCAAACCAATTTCATATTAAGTTCTGCTTGGCTGCACGTTTAATAAACTGAATAGAGGAGGGAAAGACATTGGGGACAAGAATTGGGAAAGTCCTCTCTCTGAGACTTTAGAACCCATAACAAATGGATGGATGGAACTGAGTGAACTCTGCGGAACTAGATAAGAGAAAACATTTGACTTAGTAGCAAAGTTGTTAGCATTGAATTCTGCCTAAAACTGCAATAACATTCAACATTGCTTTTGAAGAGGAACTGGTATGTAGAAACTTCTTTTATGTTTGGCCCTCGGGTTTTGCAACTCTTGAACTCCCTTATTAAATCCTTTATTTGAAGGCATAGACCCTTGTGAAAAATGACTGGGCCCTGCATTATAAATAGCAGGATACAGCTCCACATTCCTCAAAGTTGCCGAGTCTGCATCAAAAGATGATTGATAAAGATCTCCGTATCTTGCAGCCAGATTCCTGAATTCTTCCATGGAGAATTTCATCTGCAGCCATAGTCAGGGTGGGGAGAGGTACAGGTGAAGAAAAATAAAACACAGCTCATGACTTATTATACAGAATGCAGAATGAAGTGAGCTAAGACTGCTATGCCCTTCTCCCTCTGCTCATCTTTTTTTTTTTTAAGGTCATAAAGAACAAAGATCAAACATACACTGTATCCTTGATTGAAGTCTTCAGTTCCTTAGTTCATTTGGTAATTCTTCAGTCATGCTGTCTGTCCCAGGAAGAATCACTCCACACCATTCCTCACTTAAAGTTAGGGGCAAAACAGACAGCCCTGAAGGAGTGATGTGACGCTGTCCCTGACAGATTGGAGCTGCGCCAAGTGCACGCTGCAACCCCAATCTGGCCATCTTCTGCCCCAAATAGGAGTGGGAAATGTCAGCTCCTATTTGGGGTGGAAAAACTGCCCCTTTGCCTCTAGAGCCAGCTTTTTGCTGTCTCTGGGACAAGTGGCGTCTGAACACCATGCCCCAAGTCTCCCAGAAGCCAGCCATCATGTAATTGCTGGTGCAGCTTCCTAGCAACTCAAAAGCATGGTGTGTTGAAATGCTATGCCACGCCTCCAAGCCAGCTAGAACCCAGCTTTACCAAGCCGTCTGTTTCAGTCCTTAGTTTAAGTTTCCCTATCTACTTTGGTTTCTAACTCCCACCAGCCGTACAAATGGAAGCAGTTGGAGGTTCTTGGCAGGCTGCCCAAAATCCAGTAAGAGCTCACTGTTTGTGTTTCAGACTCATTAGCTCTCTTCATAGTTGCTTTTGCACTGAACCTTTCCTAGTCTTGTTTCATTTTCTCCACTGATTTGCTCTTAAGCTTCTATCCTTCTTATACAATGCATGTCTTGCCTTGCTTTTTGACACCTTGCAACAATCCCTGTACCCATATGAGTTTTGTTAAGTATCCCTTAGGAGTAGCATCTTTTCCATTCTTCCCTAGAATACTCTCCCTATACAGTCCACTAGTTGGCTAGACCTATTCTGACCTTCAAAAGGCAGATGAAAGCCACAGAATTCTACCAGTCATTTAGAATCTGGGGACTGAAGTTCTTCTTTTTAAAATGCTGCCCTGTTTCTTGGATTATTATTTTTTTTCAATTCAGGACTGGATACAAATAAAAAAATGCTGGATACAATTCATTTTTTAAAATTCTTCTGTGGTTACTCTCACAGCTCCTTGTCTGCTGAAATACAGGATACAATATCACTATACCATTTTTGTACGTTTCAGAGTGTTCTTCATGAATTTAAAAGCATAAATAAAATCAGAAATATATAAAAACCATTAAAACACAAGTTATTGATTGTCTTTTATTTATTTTAAATCAATTTTAAAAAGTGCAGGCTTGGTTGTTTTCAGCAAATATACCACCCAAGTGAAACAGGGGGATAAATAGATTAGGGAGGGTATAAAGGAAAAGGGAGGCAGGAAAGAAAGGATGCAGCAGCACCTTTAAGGTTAGCTGATTTATTTATGTATGAACCTTTGTGGATTTTATATAAGGGAAATATAAAAAGGTAAAGACAACATGAAAAGGAGTATATGTTCCTTAGGGAGATCGTTCTCCCTAAGAATGAAAATAATTAATCAGTTCTGTGTTTATTTTTTGCTTACATGTATCCTGCCAGTCTCCCTTCACCTGGGGATGTTTATTGTATACCTGCTGGGATCCAAGAAGGTGGTAATGTCATTTCTTCAGCTCTATGTCTGCCTGGTGTTTCCTCCAGACCCTCAGCAGTAGTTGTGCTAGACAGTGAGGCACTCAGCATGTTTGCATTCCCACTCTCTCCAGTTGCTCAAGAGAATTCAGTCATTCCCTCTCCTGTGAGTCTCTCCTCTCTCTGTCTTTTTTGTCCACTCTAGTATCTTCCTCCCACCGCCTTAAGCTCCCCAGCCTTTGTGTCTTTTAACAATTTTTACAACCAACTTGGGTGAACCACACTTTGAGGATCTCACCGTAAAGCTAGATAATAAGATCAAAATTCTATCTATAGCAGGCCTGTACCACCCAGCAGCTTATTGCAAAAGCAGTTTCATACTCCAATAATATATTGTTCAGCAATGACAGCTCCCCACTTTTTGTGTGAGAGCTCACTTTCCTTATCTTAACACACCAGTCGAAGCAAAAATATAGTTGCATAATGACAGCAGAATCAGAAGGGAGAACTTACCTGGTTGGAAATCCGTCCACACCGTTGGAGGTCACTACCTGAGGCCATGGCAATTGTTGTGGCAATGGCAGGTGGTGGACTAGTCTTCAGGCTATTACAGGTGCAGATGAGCTGAGAAAAAGCCTGAAGAAGGTCAATCCGCAGTTTGACAAATCCGCACTGAAAGCTCAAAGGGTTAAGCGGTGTGCTGGCAGCCTGGGGAAAAGAGACAACATCACAGAAATAAGACTTGGAGGTGGATAATCTGGGTCAAAAGCAAAATATCAGTAAATTGCTCCCTTTCAACAGCTCAGAAATCATTTCTCCACAGGGAAAATAAAGGAATTTGCTCTTGTGAGATCATTTATTAAGATACAGAATAACATTACTAAAACTCAATTTGCAAATGATAGCTTGTGCCTTTATTTTGAGATCGTTGCAATAAGGGCAGGGTATGGGATACTTTATATTATCTAGGGAATAGATAATATGGTGGCGGCGAGCGGGGGGAACTATCATTGGATACTTCATTTGGGAGGCTCCCATATGACTCTGATCTTGTTTCTTCAACAACATACATGGCACAATGTACATCAAATGATTATTAATATTATAATTTCCTTTCCTCCAAAAATGGAACTCAAGGAAACTTACAAACAATATATTTTAAAAGATAAAAGAGTGTGTCCAAGGCTATCTTAGTCAGCTTTTTCAAAAATTTGTTAACTTAAAATAATGTGGTCATTAATCTATCTCAGGGAAAAAGAGGAGCATCACATGCATTTTTTTCCAGTGGTGTAAATTTAAGGAACAAGTAGAATAAAGTATGAAGGACAGGGAAGGATGAACTATGGTGCAACTCAGTATTAGGTATTTGTCCCATCCCTGTGAAGGATGCCATGAGGATTTAGGGCACAATCATATTTATTTCTTGAATTTAAAGCCCGCTTTTCTCTTAAAATGGGATCCATAGGACCTCAGAATCCTTAATCCAGGTAGATAAAAATGATTTCAGTTGTCACTGCAGGTTTTGACTGAAGCACCACCATATGTGGGACACAGATATAGAGTTTTAGTCATAGGTATATTGCTACAGTACATGTGAGCCTGGCTTGCAAAAAATGCTTTTGTGGTTATAACTAACTAAAGGATTTTTTTTTATAAAAAATAATTTCTGTTGAAATACTACACAAAATTTTTATAGACATTCATTTTTGATGCCACTGCCTCTGATGGTGCAACCCCAAGTGATGCCATTGTGACAAATAGCCTTATTCCAGAATTAGAAACAATTTCACTCACATTGTGAAATGCAAGACTGAAGCAATTTAACAAAACTGGGAAGTTAAACCACACTTGTGCCTCTCCTTTTCTTCCCACTACACCAATTTTGATGGTAATTTATTTATTTATTTATTTAGAGATCAAATATAGACAAGCTACATCTCACAGCTAAATATAACACGCACACACATACACAGCTGCCACTTTTTTGCCTCCTCTCCTTCTTCCACAAGGGGAAATTAGGGATTTCTGCAAACATACAACTGAATGAGTACTGTCAAAGCTGTGTTTATGTATTTCCTGTGTACCTCACCTTTTCTCCAAGGTCAGTCAGGTTACAGGAGCAAACCTGTGAGGCAGATAAACTGTGATCGCCCCAAGGTCATTTCTTTATTCTCTAGGATGAAATGAGATTTGATCCCAAATCCCATTGGGCCCTGCCCAGTGTTCTAACCACTACATTCTCTCATGACTTACATTTGGAGTAATACTTTACTCCTAATGTTTTACTTGCCCAAATTTAATACTCTCCAATTTCCTAATCCCATTTCAAATTAAGTGGTGGATTTGGCATTTCTCAGATTTACAATTCATTATGAGAGAAGAATGTTATATAAAATGCTGAAACTACATTTCCAGTGTATTAAATGTCAATGACATGCACACTATTTTTATTTATTTATGGATCCAAAATATAAAGAAAGTGTAGCTCCTTGTAATATATTTCTAATACAACAAGAAAAGTTAGCATTTCTTGCTTAATAGTTTTAACATGCGTAGAAAATAGTTCCACTTCAGCAAATGCATCATTTGATTAAAAGTGGTAAACAAAAGAGGGAGGAAAGCTCTTCATTTTAGAGAAGGGAACTCTGATACTTGGCAGATTACACAAGGAATCGGAGATTCCTTAAATTGCAGCCAAGTTTGGTATTGTTCAGACTTAGCCTTCTCTGTGGTAATTTGATTTTTTTTTAAATGCAGACACTAAAAGATTTCTCCCAAAACAGTTATTTATACATGAAGTTACTGATACAGTAAACTTATATTACAATGATGCAACTACTTGAATAAAATTAGTTACTTCTGTATTGATTACACAGCCAATTCAATAAGAACCACACTACTGAGGGGCAGTTTAGACAATATAGAAGCAAATAACTATTGTTAAATTTTGTCCGGACTGGGAATTGGTTGCAGCCAGGGAGTGCCTCTATCCAACTGATGCCAACATGTACAGGCAGCACATACTGTAACTCCTTTTTTGTACTGGCTTCCAATTAGTTTCTGGAGCTAATTCCTAGTGTTGGTGACAACTTTGAAAGCCCTGAATGGTTTGAGATAGTGATACCTGAAGAACCTCCATGCCCATTGAGATTATCTTTGAAGGCCCTCCTGTGTGCCTCAACAACCCAGAAACATGCTTACTTGGAACAAGAGTAAGGGACTTTTTGGTGTTATACCCAAGTCTCAATCCTCATTTAAAACCTTTTAGAAGCTGTGAAAATCTTCTTTTTAAGAAGGCAAACAGAACAAGTAGTTTTCAAATTTACCCTTTAACACTATCATTAAAAAAATATTTGAAAAATCTTTCCTACTGTTGAGCTATTGTGCTATTATTTTGGCATTTTCATATTCAGCAGGTATATTTCTATTTTAAATTGGAAAAATCTTTTAAGCTGTTAAATTTATGGTTTATATTGATAGTCAACTTGAACTACAATTTTTTGGGGGAAACACCTCCATTATTTTTAAAAGTTGTGGATGGCATGGCTTAGTGGGTTGAGTGTTGGACTATGAGTCTAGAGACCAGGGTTTGATTCCCAGCTCAGCCATGAAATCCACTGGGTGATCTTGAGCATGTCACATGCTCTCAGCCTCAAAGGAAAGCAATGACAAACCTCCTCTTAACAAATCTAGCCAAGAAAATTCCTTAATAGGTTCACTTTACGTCAGAAATGACTTAAAGGCACACGACAACAACATGGATGGAGTAGATTATCCCTGCTTAAGATGATAAATATGTCAAATCTCAGAAATGCATAGATCTGCCCAGACTCCTCAGATCATGATCTCCCAATAAACCACTACACTGCCATCAGCCCTGAGGTTACTTAGGATCTAAATATTTCAGTGAGAGGACCAGTAGTCTCCACACCAAGTGCCTGGCTTTACTGAAAAAGTGTCCAGCTACCTGAACATAGGTTTGAGATTAATCACTGCTAAAGTGACAGCTCCTCTGAAAGTACAACTCCTTAGTGCATAATACTACCTGACTCAGGATAACAGAGAGTGAACCCACCACTGATATTTCCAGTGTTTTTGAAGAATCTAATGGGGGGAGGGAGAGAGTTTACACCATAAGTGAGGAGGAAAACTGCTTTAACTTACATATGTATAATGAGTAATGGGAGGGGGGAAATGACGCTTACCGTTAAGGATGCTATTCCTTTGTGATAAGATTTTAGAGAGTCAGCGATACAAGAAAGTGCTGAACTATAATCATCCTCCTGCAGCCCTGTTAAGCACTGCTCTGCATGGGAGAACTCCTTCAAACTGTTCAGCCAGAAGTAGAAGTGTTCTGAAGCCACCTGAGTCAGCAAGCTTTGATAGAGCTCTCTGGCCATGCCATGGTTACCCTACAGAGGGAAACAGGAGACTGTAATTGAAAGAGCATGAGGCTGTCTGTATTTAACAAAAAGCACACAACAGGAATGGATACATATCTGAAATAAAGTGTGTGTGTACATGTTAAAAATCAATCTTGTAATGTTTATCTTGAATAAACTCAAGGCTTTTGAATCTTGTTGGGGTATCTCCCATCCCTGCCTTGCTCAGAAATATGTTCCAACTAACAGTTGCCAAACACTACTCTCTTAATTTCTAGCCACCATGGCCACTAGGCTGGTGGTGATGGAAGTAGTAATCCATTCAGGGCCCAAGTATAATTTTTCCTGAGCTCCACACGTTACTCCCACACTTACACGATAATCTCTCATCTCATATTTTCAGTCTCATCAGCCATGAAAAAAGTTTGTTTTAAATTCTGAAACTGCAGGAATATATTCAACATTTCTGAAGAGTACTTGACCTGTTGTTTAATAATAATGCCCAGCCTGAGAGTCCTACAAGTTTACTATTTTGCAACCTTTTGATCATAAACAAAGTGATTGTCCTTCAGTATCTCATTTTTTTATTATACTAGACCAATGTGACTCTAAACACTAGGATACTCTCCCCCCCCCCCCACTTTCCCAATGCAAAACAATGAATTCATCCTTGAAATCAGTTTCTTTTGGAAATTTACACACAACAGACAAGATAGGTAAGGGACTTAAATGTTTCTATCCTACTGAAGAATGCCTGCCAATTTTGATGAGTGTTAACTTCCTGAAACTTCTTGAGGTTTCTGCCACAGTTGTTGATAGGTTATAAAACATATGTAAAGCTATGCACCCTGCAATGAGAACTAGTTGCATTTTTAAAAAATAAATCATTTTAAAATATAAGCAGGGATAGTTGATATCATTTTCCAAAAGTAGACTTGAATATATATATATATTCAGGTGCAATATTTCACAAGAAAAATTATCAGAAAGAACTCTGGGATACATGTGAAGTAAAGATTTAGACATTTCTTCCAGTTCATCAGGCTCTAGTGCCAAATTTGAGGACTAAATGGAATGTATAACATGTGTTTTCTATTTCTTTCTTTCCTGGAAATTCTTCAAAGACAAGCAACCAATGGCTTGGGGGCTGGCATCACTCCAGGCCCTGCCACTTTGAGTGTCACTGGCAGTGTTTTATGATCCAAATAAGTGTCACACAATACATGGTCCAAAACGTTCAGAAATAGATTCTTAATCAGGAGCCTGCACACCCTACTACAAAAAGCAGCAGTCTTTGCTTCCACTGTTTTATGGCACTTTGTTTTATCCTTCTCACCAGGTATTCATCCATGACTAATGCACTAGAAACTCAGGGACTTGCAGTTTTTGATATGATCATGTTAACTAAGGGAAAACAAATATCTTCTCTCACAATCCTATTTTAACAGCACAAGCATATTCTCTCAGTTCTAGAGAAAGATCTTAGGCTGGGGAAAGGACAGTGTGCAGCAGTTCAAATTTTGTTTCTCTTTGGTTCCAGCAAACTTCACAAGATCTGAACAAATAAGTTTTTGTAAGTATCTTCAGACATGATCTACAGCTTATCTTCATCTTTTTCTCTTGGAAAAAACTCTCAAGTGTAAAGATGTAATATATAATTGAATATCAAAATCAAGACTGTCCACGGCATTGCGTTTTCAATTGGGAAACCCAGACAGTGAAAAATACTGACAGGAAAAAGAATCATTTTATTTGAAAGGTCATGCTGGAGAAGAGTTTTCTGTATACTATGGACAGCCAAAAAAGACAAATAGAACAAACAGAGACCCTACAGCAAATGAAGCCTGAACTCTACCTAGAAGCTCAGATGACTAAGCTAAGACTGTCCAACTTTGGACATTTCATGAGAAGACATGGCTCATTAGAAAAACAAATAATGCTTTGTGAAACAGAAGGTAGTTGGAAAGTAGGAAGACTCCCATTACAAATGGACCAACTCAATCAAGGAGACCATAGCTCTGAGTCTGCAGGACCTGAGCAGGGCTGTTGATGATGACAGTATAACTTGGAGGCCTCTCATTCATAGGGTTGCCATAAGTCAAAGTCAATAACAGGGAGTTGTAGTGGCACAGTGGTTAAATGCCTGTACTACAGCCACAACTACAGGTTCAGTGTCTGTATTGCAGCCACAAGGTTGTGAGTTCGATCTCAGGAGCTCCAAGGTCCATTCAGCCTTGCATCCTTCTGTAGGTTGCTAAAATGAGCACCTAGCTTGTTAGGGGCAATTAGCTTACACATTGTAAACCACTTACAGAGTGCTTAGTTCACTGATAAGCGGTATAGAAATGTACTTGCTATTGCTAAGCAATGACCAATGGAAAATTGCAATTGGGGTTCAGCTTCTCTGAAATTCCAGTTCCCCAGGCACCAAACCCCTCATGTGGATGGCTCTGAATCTACTCCACTGGGAGGATGAGAGGTTTTGGAAGGTACAAAGCTATTCAGATCCCCACATGCTGCTAATAGCACTACCCAGCTTTCTGTTATAAAGAAAAAAAATACCTGGATTTGCTAAAGAGCTAATGAGAGTTCATCTATCACTAGCTGGCTTTGGAATAGTTTCAGAATAGTTTTATTTTAGCATCCAGTCACATGTCTTAATTCTATTTTAAATTCTGCTTTGCCTTGGGATACAGTAAAAAACAGCAAAAATGTAGTCACTTTATACCACAGGAGTGAGACAGAAGCTTCCAGTGCAGAGTTTTCTCTAAAAATATTTTCCACATGGAAGTTATAATTTTAATTTTAGTGTAAGTATACAAAATAAATTTTAACCATAGATTATCACTCTATATAGTGAAAACCTGAACACAGCCACTGATCACACATACCATTCGGGAAGCTTGCCTGGCTATCCTATAAGCCGTCCATCCATTGGAAACATTTTCAAGCTGTTGTTTGATAACAGTTTTTACATCAGATGATAAACTCTTTTGACTGGCAACAAATATCACTGTAGCAAGAGAGACCTAATGAAGAAAAAAAAATTAACCAGACAAGTCAAAATGAAGCTATTTAAGAAAAAAAGTGAATTGGTTTAATATTATACAAAGAGATCACAAAGGCATCTTGCAACAACTTTGAGAGTGAGAAAAATAAGTCTGTAGTATAAGCTTTGTAGCATAAGCTTTCATCTCATGAAGGAGACCAAAGGACTTTACAGATGGCCCTACCCTTTCCCTGTCAGATCGGGGATGCGGCAACTGCACACCACACCCCTGACCTGGCAGGTCCATGGTGCAAAAAGAAGCAGCAAAAAGCAGCTTCTTTTTGCACCACAGAAAGGGCACCATAGCTGCCAGCGCTGTGACTTTTTGGCTCATCGCGTGTACATGCTGCATCAAGGGGGCGTCGTGAGGTGGGCTGTGGGACATCACACCAGCATGGGGGTGGAGTCAGGGCATGCAGTCACCACCACACTCCCACTCTGCCCTGATGCCGGAATTTACCACTGAACTCCTCAGGGCCTGAGTCTATGGAAGCATATACTAAAAACGTCTCTATTTCAATGGTATTTCATATATTGATACAGACTAACACAACTATGTCTTAACATTTTCAACATGAGCCTTCCTTCGTCCACACTGATAATTAGCACTTCTTTTCTTGTTCAGCAACAAAACCTTATATAATGATGAACTAGACTCAAATTGTGCCATGAGATTCTGGATTACAGGAAAGGAATGGTTTCAAGAAGTGGTGATAAACATATGGCCCTCTAGAAGTTGAACAGAAATTCTCATTGGCTCTGGACAGCTTAGCCAACAGTGAGGAAGAAAATTTTGGAGCTCTTTCATCACTTTGAACACCTTGGTATCATGCACGAATATGATCATTTTAATGCTGATCCTAAGGTGATCACCGATACGCAAATCATACAGATACACAGAAGATATATAAGAAAATCAGGATGGGGAAAGCATGACAAAAACCTTTATATTTTTAATTCTACAAAGAGACAACAATATTACAAGCCTCATACTTTTGACCATACACTGTATATGTAAAAAAAGTGCCACCTACTGGACTGAACAGGAAAGAATAATACAGCTATAGTTTTCCTTAGTAGAAAGTCACACTGAAATTGATGGGACTTATTATTCCAGTATGAACGTATTTCTAATTGGGGTACAGATTTTTCATTTTTCTTTGTTATCTATATCAGAACACATGTCTAAGGCCTACTTTGTAAATACAACAGAAAAGGGGTGATATGTCAAAATTGTAAAGTTAACAGCCTTCTCTTCACCTACAGCATTATTTAAATTTCTTTGTAAAATTCACCCAATTCATTTACTGCCCTCTTTCATCTCTTCAACAGTAGCTTCCCCTCCTATTTTACTCCCTAGGGTTGTTAAAGCCACACCTTATTATCTGTAGTCTTTCCTATTCTGATTTTCTTGGTTTATAGTCCTACTTTGGCACATGCTTCCTGCATTCTACTTCTTCTGTTCCCATATTGAAGAAGCTTCTCAAAACAGATATTGTCTCTTACACTATCCCTGACAGATTTTTACCGTTGTCTCCATGTGCTGAACTCACAGCAGGTATTACACTACCACTTTGCCCAGGTTTTGTTTATTATTAATTAGATATTTTAAAAATTCTAAATTTTAACTGTAATTTGTTTAATCCTTTTTCAAGAGGGGGGGGGGAATATTGTTACATTGATGTAATATTGTGTGGGGATGTTTTAAATTGTTAGCAGTTTTGATTGTTTTTACAGAAAAGCAGGGTATAAATAAAAGTTTTATTTTTATTATTCTATAACTGAGAAATCCCTATGGCTCCCCTTCTTCTTTATATGGATTGTGTTACATGGGCCCATGAGTCCTCTTAGGGGTACCCCAATACTTTGATATTGAAAATATAACGAAGTACATAAGCTATGTGACCTCCCTATGATCCCCGTGTGAAAGCCATGAGTCTGGGTGGAAAATTCTAGGCAAGGCTAGCAGGATTGGAGTCCCAGGCACCAGCTTGATTGAATCAATCATCCAGGACAAAAGAAGTGGCTAAGGAGTTCTTAGACAACCAAAGCCCTGGCAAGACAGCACATTAAGCCAATCTATTTTGGTAATTGCGTGTTTATCACCCTTCTCTGTTTGGTTTCAGCTTATTGTTTCCACCTGAAAAACAATGCTAAAGTCATTTCCCAACCTTTGCTCTTGGGATTAGCCCCAAGGTGGAAATGGGACATGTATACTGGGCCATTTTGCTTCATTCTTAGGCTTAGTCAGTTGGCAGGCAGAATCTCTGCCAGTCATTCTGGCTAAGTTCCTTTGCAGCTTGCCCAACCCCCCTGTGCCATGGAAGCTGCAGAGTCCTACACCTCAATGAAGACCAAATCATCCCAGGTACCTGTGAGAAGAGCCTCACAGCTGCCCTGTCCCTCTTTGAATGTCTTGATTTCTTTAGCTTCTCCAGTGTATATATATATATATATATATATGTGTGTGTGTGTGTGTGTTGCTTATCTTTTGCCTTTTAATACCTATTAATAAAATTATTGTTATTGGCAAATCTGTCTCTGGAGTTCTGTGAATCAAGACCTGGTAAAGCTGATAAAAGATCTCGTGGGCTGTCAACCCCCAGACCCTACCTTTGAGTTTAAAACAAATTCCCTTGAGGAATTGGCTTTTGGAGTGTCCTCCAGAGGACACATCCTCCATAGTGAGTAACAAAGATCCTAGGAACAGAATAGGTGGCAAAAATCCAGCAATCTTGTTACCATGTCATGCTTTTCACTCCATTTACTAAGACAGCAAAACTGCCAGATGAACTATCAAGCGACAACCTGTTCTATAAGTAGCTTCAATTTGATTCTACCCAGGGCCCAGCTGCTATTGAGAACAATTGTCCTGAATCAATGTTCCTCACCAAAAGCTCTTGTTGTTTATCAGAAGCCGACCGTCCAATCACTTTATAGAGATCCATCAGGTCTCCCAGCATTCCATCCCCTAAAACAGGCAACTGCATGGCGATGGCTGCCAAGCAATGGCAAATGAGAATCCGGGCAGCATCTTGAGCACTGTGCAGCTGTGTCAACAAGGACTCAACAATGGACTGACTGAGATGGGGGCGACACTTGGCCAACTTCACCATGCAAGTGAGTGCTCTCTGCAATAAAACAAGTTGCACTTTCTCAGAATTCATTCCTCATCTGTCATTTTTTAACAGATGCTAACATCAGGTCACAGTACTCAGATTACTAAAAAGTGACAGCATGAAGCATAACATACAGAAGAACAGGATCACATAATAAAAAGCTTGTAAAAATAATTAATAATAATAATAATAATAATAATAATTTCATTTCTATGCCACCTTTCTCCCAGAAAGGGACCCAGGGCAGCTCACAGATAAAACTGTTTATATACAATAACATTTATTTATTTATTCATTTATTTAATTTATATGCCGCCTTTCTCACTGAAGAGACTCAAGGCAGCTCACATCTGAAAACGATTAAATTAATCTAATTAAAACAGTATAAATTGATATAAAATATACTAAGTTAAAAACATAACTAGAGCACACACCTTGTTTAAAAGCCCCCTTGAATAAAAATGTCTTTGCTTGCCAGCAAAAGGAAAGCAGGGAGGGAGTCAGCCTCAGCAGCATAGCCTCTTATGGAAGAGCATTCGAGGGTGGGAGAAGCCACTGACCTAAGGCATAAGGCTTTATAGGTCATGACCAGCACTTTGAACTGAATAAGGAACAATTTAGTGTTATGCTAATGAGCCTCAGTTTCCTGATCATCTCTTTCCTTCCATCTCCTCCCCTAGCTTACTGTAAAGACAATGGAAGCATCATAGCTTTCTAGTTTAAAGCTAACCACATGTTGCTGTTCCAAGGACCAGGGTGTGTAATTTGTGGCTCTCTAAATATTGTTGATCCTAGCTACCAGAGACAATGCTGAAGAATAATGTGGGCTGCAGTCCAACAAGACTTAGAGGTTACCCATCCTTGGATTGAACAATGGTTTGTTAAAAAAAGCCAAACTCAAACTGTGGTTTGTGAACATGCCTTGGTTCAACAAAACATAGTTTTACTCAACCAGAGTTCCCAGTTTGAATGTAAAACAGATGTTGCTGATTTTTCTTGCAGCCACACCAGGAGAGGGTTGACCGAACATCTTTGCAGTGCTAAACCAGGGTGGGGAAAATGCAGTCTTCTAAATATTGTTGGACATCACTTCCCATCAACACCTTCCAGTCTAGCTAATGGTGAAAGATGAGTAAGAGTATAACATCTAGAGGGCCACAGGTTCCCAACCCATGTGTAAAATCACCGTTCAGTGTTATATCCAAGTCAGGATGTAAATCTGAATAAATCTTATACAACAATTTAAAAACAAACTTACTGAGAAACAAATTCCATTTTCCAGGTGTTTATTAAAGAAATCAAAGGCTTCAAAACTCTGCATATTTGGAAGCAACTCCCTAGATACTAGAAAATCAGTGAAATTCACTTCTAATCAAACATATACAGGACAGCATTGTAAGTTCCACCACTTTTTCAATCTTTCACCTACTGCATTACCATCAGGCCTCAGATTACATACAGCTAAAGTATAACACAGTATTTCCCATCAATGTGCTAAACAGCTAAATGAAACAGTGTGTGTCTACTGGTTCATTAAAAGTTGTCATTTCATTCACCTGTCAACTTGAAGTCCTTAATTATAAAAGAAGTGGAACATGAACCAATGGAGAAAAAAAGAGGTTCCACCTAAATATTAGGAAGAGCTGCTCAACAGTGGAACAGATTGCCTTGGAAGGTGATGGACTCTCCATCTTTGGAGGTTTTAAAAGGAGGTTGGACGCGCATCTTTCAGGAATGCTTTAGTTCTTGCATGGTAAGGGATGGAATAATTGGGCCTTGTAGTCCCTACCAACTCTAAGATTCTATGATAAAAGGTGGAAAGTGTGCAAGAACAGACGGAGAAAGATACTTTCTTGTAATTTTATCCTTCAGTCGTGGCTAAGTCAAATCAAATTTGAATTAAATCAAATCAGGTCAAAACCTCCCTTGATGCTTCCCCAAGGCTCCACTTTCAGTACTTACTGAGATCTTGAGTACTGACCTTGTTCTGAGTACATTTTGTAATGTTCAAGTATACGCATCTACTTTTAATGTAGAACAAGATTAGTACTAGAATTTAATCAGACCACAAAGCATCTTCAGTATAAACTCCAAAACTCATTTATTTACATATTTAAGATAAAACAACACAAAACAACAACATTATTTACCTTTAAAGTTGCTTGAGTACCTGGATTGCTGTCTTGACTACAAAGAACAAGAAGAGATTCAAGGCCAAAGACTGCATCTTGCTCCAGTGGCAGAAGATCTAGGACAAAGATCTCTACGTTATTCCATACTGCTCTAATACTAGCCACTCTGCCCTCTTGGTGCTCATGACTGTGAAAGACAACACTGATCTTTTGATTTCATCCCTTCCTTGATTTTGCAATTGATCATGGCCAAAAGGCCAAGAAGTGATCCCCTTCCTTAAGTTTGCAAGTCTGAAAGAACACATCTTACTACAGTAGAACAGCAAAAGCAAAATACTTAAAAAAAAAAAAAAACAAGTTTCATATCTCATAAGATTTAACACAGCTAAACTGAAATGCAATTCTTTCAGTCCTACTTAGCATACTCAACTTTTCTGGCAAAAGGCAGGCAATAGTCAGGTAAAGAAAATAATTATTTGATTTGCCCATAAAACTGGAGGGCAAGGATATATTGTGATTTCTTTTTCACTGGCACAAGGAAAAAAGAAAAGATGCCTGTAGCCCACACAGTCAGTGATGTGCCCTTCAATCTCACCTTTGCTGATTTATTAGTGAATAAACTTTGATGAAGTTTTAATTAATTTTTCTGATTATACTTATTACAATTTAAACCTAATAATTATTCTGTAAGGAGTCAACATTATAGGAGCCATATGATGGAGCGTTTTGGCAAATAAACACGGTACCTATGGTGACAAGCTCAGAATAGTCTCCACACAAAGTACTGGGACAGAAAAGAAGTTTCTGACGGATGGGTTCACAAACTCATGCTTAGGACTGTTGTAGGTTGTATTTATGGAAAACTGGTTAGGAATGTAGTTGGTGGGCTTCTTGTGCATCATATACATCTTATAACTAAACACACATATGTATTAACTTCCTTTAAAGCCCACGTTTAAAGCACTCTGTTTGAATTAGTAAGAAGGCCTTAAGTCTAAAAGGTAAACAGAAATACAGCCAAGGTGATTCTGTTGGTACTGGTGCGGATAAATACAGGCATCCTTCCAGATTTGTGGGGGTTAGGAGAATAGGATCCCCAAGAATATGGAAAATTTGTGAATAAGGTAAGCTCCTCCCACCTCCCCTCCGAAACCTGGGACATCTGTCCAAGACATGGGAGGGGCCAGAGAGAGCGCGCCAGGCTCTTCCCCTGCCTTTAACCAGCTCTGGGAGACAATTAAAGGAATGGGAGGGCAAGGGGAAAAGAGGCACAGGTGTGAGCCTGTTTCTCCTCACCCCCCCCCCCTTGCCCTCCTGTCTCTTTAGCTGGCTCTGGGAAAGGACAGGAGGGCCAGGGATAAGGAGAGGCTAAAAAGGAAAAAAGCCTGAAAGGGGGAAGGAGTAAGAGGAGTAGGAGGAGTGCAGACTAGCGGTCTTAACTTTTGTGAATCATCAAAACTGCAAATCTGGAGGGGTGACCCTTATCCTGGTATGGATAGGTAGCAGGGATTTTTCTCTTTTCTTAGGAGGAGGAAGGCAACACCCTTCTCAGACTTGTGAGGATAGCTTGTAGCTTCTATAATTGACATGTCTTACCCTAGTAACATATATAACTTCCACCTTTCCTCTTGGGAAGGGGAAACGCTGGCACCTTACCCAAAAACTTGCAAAGCCGTCTGGAGCTAAGTGAATATCATGTCTAACCTGTCTATATGTCATTATCTCAACATAATGTCTATACCCAGTGATGGCAAACCTTTTAGAGACCCAGTGCCAAAACTGAAAGGTTTTACCACACAAGGTGTCACCCAGTGCTGTGGGGTGGGACTTCCAGTGGCAGGATGTCAAGGAAGGACCTCCACCTTCCGGGGGCAGGACTTCCACCTTCTGGGGCAGGACTTCTGGGGTGGAATTTTCCCAGAGACAGCTGAAGGCCTGGGAGGGCTGGAGGGAAGAGGAGGAACAGCCGCGCGCCTGTTTCTCCTCTTCCCATGTCCTTCAGCTGCCTCTCCAGAGACAGCTGAAGCCCAGGACAACTGGGAAGAGGAGGAACAAGTGCACGCCTGTTCCTCCTCTTCCTCGTCCTCTGCGTTCCCTCAAAAATGGCTTCACATGCCATCTCTGGCACACATGCCATAGCTTCGCCACTATGGGTCTATATTATGAAACCATCTGCACTTGAGGCTGTATCACAGTTTCACTTTATTCACTTATATTTTTTGTTACTGTATCCTTTGTCATCTTTTTGTCACCAGTAAAGCTATATCAGTGACCATCAGTGACTTAGGCCTGAAACCGACAGGCCAAAAGGAGTGGCTTCTGGCTGCTTTGGAGGCATGGCATTCATGGGCATTCATGGATGCTTTTCCAATTGCACTGAAGCAGGAGGCTTTGTTTCTTCTAGCAGAAGTTAAGAAAACATAAACATCTATGAAGCCACTTTTAAGATCAGGCAGTATTCACCAAGAGAGATTCTCTGCACTCAGCTAGCTGCTGGAAAAGCAGTCTGGAACTCAATATAAGCTTCGAAAAATTATAGCTTTCTCCCTGCATGAGCACAACATTACAATATGGGTTCTTTTCTGTCAGGTTCCCTTCTTTCCCAGATACTGAACAGCTTAATCTGTAGTGATTTAAAATTGACATTTGATTTCTTAAACAACAAGCTTTGGATAAATCTCAAAGAAAGGGCAATGGCTCAGGGTTACTTTGAGTTTTGATAGAGGCTCACACATGGAATGTTAAGCTAAAGACTAGTGTGGCTAAAATCCATTGTGTTTATACTGGCAAAGCATAACAGGCATACCTAGCTTTCATCAGTCAGAGAAAACTAATTAGCAATAAAAACTGAATTCGAGTTTCAACTCTCAAATTTAGCAGCTAAGGTAACATTTCACAGCACCTCAGCTTGCTTCCCCCCCAAAAAGCACATTATGCCAAACATGGAGGACCCCCAGTGTATCTCTCCATGTATATGTTATTGTGTATATTATTATTATTATTATTATTATTATTATTATTATTATTAATTATTATCCCACTCTTTTCCCAGGAGTGGGACTCAGGGCGGTTTCACAATATTACAAACAGAACAATTAAAACATTAACAAATTATTCAATATCCCCTCCTGTCCTCATAACAATTCCTTAAAACGCCTGTCTGAACAGGTAGGTCTTAACCTGCTGGTGGAAAGCCATCAAGGAGGGAGCCATTCTGATTAGAGTCTAGGGGCAGCCACCAAGATGGCTCTCTCTTGTGTTCCCACCAACCATGTTTGTGATGATGTTGGGACGGAGAGAAGGATCTCTCCAGAGGATCTGAGAGTCCGGGCCAGTTCATACCATGAGAAACGGTCTGTCAAATAATGTGGACCTAAGCTATGTAGGGCTTTATAGGTGACAACTAGCACCTTGAATTGTATCCGGAAACAAATTGGCAGCCAATGAAGCTGTTTCAACAGGGGCGTTGTATGGTCTCTGTAATCTGCCCCTGTTAACAGCCTGGCAGCAGTTCTTTGAACCAGCTGAATTTTCTGAACACGTTTCAAAGGCAGCCCCATGTACAGCCCATTACAGTAGTCCAAATGGGATGTAACCAAGGCATGTAACACCATGGCCAGATCTGGCTTCTCAAGGTACAGGCGCAGCTGGTGCACAAGTTTTAAATGTGAGAAAGCATTCCTGGTCACAGTAGAGACCTGGTCCTCCAGGTTCAAAGCTGAGTCCAAGAGTACTCCCAAACTGCGAACCTGTGTCTTCAGGGGGAGTGTGATCCCATCTAACACAGGCTGGATCCCTATTCCCTGATCCGCCTTCCAACTGACCAGGAGCACCTCTGTCTTGTCTGGATTAAGTTTCAACTTGTTTGCCCACATCCAGTCCATTACTGAAGATAGACACTGCAATATGTTACACAACTACCTTTTTCCTGGCAGGAAGCAGCTATATTTGTCAGAACTCGTACTCCATGAGCAGCAATGCCCTGATTATTGTGGTAACAGCACTCCTGTGCCAGTTTGATAAGATCAGATGCTCTTGCTGTAGTAGCTGTCACTCCTAAGTGAGAAGGAGAGAGACATTTCTAAAAAGCACAGTACTACTAATTATATCTTTTGCACAATTTGAATACGAGTGGAAAAGTAGGAACTTGGTCTTGTATTGTCAAGAGTATTGCCTAGCCTGCAGGAGAGAGTAGGTGAAAGATTCCAAGATACAAAAGACTCCCTGATTTTTTAAAACAGTGAGCCAAGTCTGCTGAACAGCTCATCTATTTTGTACAAGGTTCAAAGTCTCCAAACAATAAGAACTAGCAAGTAGCTCTCATAATCTCCCACTTCCTCATTCCTCTAGTGGCACTAGGGAAGGAAGTGAAAAGATATTCATGGCAATTTTTTACTTCTGCAGTTCTCAACAGGAAGTGAAATAAGAAACCCTTTCTCCAACACAAGTGCTCAGCACAAGACTTGTTAACATTACATAAGATTTTTTCTGAAAGGCACAAGCAACACACATGTGGACAAGATAAGAACAGAAATAATGTTACCTAGTAAGTCAAGTCAAAATTTGAGGATCCTGTTCCCTGACCCTGACTGTTTTTTCAAATCAGTCTTTTGGCCAATAAAGAAGTACTCTAGACTTTAAAATATTCTGTATTTGCATCTATTTTCTTTTCTAAATGGAATGGCAGGAATACCCACACCTTTGCAGAGAAAAAAAAAACACGTCTAACTGGTGCTATTGGAACAGCTCATTATTTCTCAGCCTGCTTGGCCTTTCAAGGTCAAAAAGTTAGTCCAAACACCTTACAGGAACAACTGGATACAGAGATGAGACATTATCCATTTAAATGCAAAAGGAGCAAAGACCAAGCTGACTTTATGGATACATCAATCTTCTGATTAAATTAAACCTGGGAGTGGCAATGATATTCTAGTACCCTGAGACACACTATACTGCTAAGAATGGCTTAAATTAGATGTGCAGCCTAATGTACTCTCAGTCAAAAGGTACATCCGACCTCACTAATATGCAATGTTGGCACAGTTCAGGAATACTGAAATGGGAAGCAGCAGTAAAGTACAGTGGAAATAAATTGTGCAACAGCAGTTTATTGCACCTGTGCCCATGCCTACACCCACTTGGCCCTTGGCAATTTTCTAATGGCAAGTCACTGAACTGGACATCCACTCCATTATTTCAGTCATTACTGCAGTCAAACAAGACAATTAACATCAGCCTGGCAGTCTGTGAATGACTCCAGTGCATTCAAAGGGAATACACTATTCAATGACAGTGTTCAAAACAATGGAAAGCAAAATGAAAGTATAAGTACCAAAATTGTCCTGATCTAATCTAGTCATACCTGGAGCAATGCTGAAGTACTGCTTGATGGCTATTGTCCCCGACAGTGTGGAAAGTACAGAGAGCATGCCTAGTTTCAAGCTGTCATAAGGAGTTTGAAGGGCACATTCACAAAGTGCCTGAAAGCAGGAGAAACCATGATTTTAGTACAAGGAAATAATGTCCATATGAAAAAAAAGTAAGAACCCTGAATACATGTTGATTATAGAATCACAGTGTTGGAAGAGATCTCAAGGGCCATCATCCAAAGTCCTGCCATGTAGAAATACACAATCAAAGCACCAACAGATGGCCATCCAGCCTCTGTTAAAAAACCTCCAACGAAGGAGATTCTACCACATTCTGATAATTTGCTGATTCACAGATGTACATCACTTGACAATTCACTTCTGGCTATGTGAAGTACAGTTGGCCTTCCATTTTCACAGGGGATCCATTCTGGACCCTCTCCCATGAAAATGGAGGCTTGCGCATATTCAAGCCTCATAGGCTTGAATGGGGAGTGCCCCTTGGTGCGCGGCCCGGGTGTGTGCGCCACAGGAAATAGAAGTTGCCCCTCCGTTGATATTTGAGTGAATGGATCTGAGATCCGTCAGTTTGGAGGGGCTGCTGTACTGCCACTGAAATTTTTTTTATTAGTAATATTATAAATTCAAAGTGTTTCATATGCATCAACTATGCTTGGAAATAACAATAAAATGAAGTTGCTGAAAATTCTATCTTATTGTTCAACATACTATGAGCTGTTCAGCTGCCCCCACTTGTCCCACTTTTGGGAATAAGAAACTAATAAAGCTTTTCCAAATCTGGACACCAGGTCCATCGGAGCCCTAACAAGGGAGAGTCTAAACACGAGACTGAAGGTTGGTTTCTTGTGCCTGGTTATCAACAGAGCAACAAGCCACACAATATGAGCATGGAGCTTAAAAAAGGTTTTGTTTTACTGTCACTTTCTGGTTAGTATAGCTGCTCTTACTTGCAAGAGGAGCAAAGGCAATCAGACAGTTAGGCTGGGACTTAGAAACTTGCCCACAATTTACACTCTCAAGCATTGTACCATGCCAGATTCTTGTTTCAGCTGATGTGAGGTATAGAAACATTCCAGCTGTGCTGTTTCTCATCTAAAATGACTCCTTCATACATGTAAGTCATCACTGCTGATGAACATGACTGTATGAAATCAACCAGAGAAGCTACTACAAGAAATAAGAATCATCATGCTATGCACTCCATGAAGTCCCATCCATTTATATTTGGAAAGAAAATGTCATTAAAGTACACATCATGGCTACAAATTAATAAATACTAAACCAAACAGACTATTGACTAGCATAGTATCTTAAGCTCTGTGCTGCAGAAGTCAAAAAATAAAAGCCAATATAGGCTATTAATTAAGGTAACACTGAAGCTAATTTTCCACATGACTGTCATAGCTCCTGAACCTATCTGCATAAAAGGTTAATCCAAAAAGAATACACTAAGACAAGACAAGACCATCATTTAAAATTTGATGTCATTCTGTAAATTAAATCTAACAAGAGGATTTTTGTACATAGATCATTATTAAATTTGCTTCCCACAGGGTACTGCATGGGATTTCCCAAAGAGAGAAATGAGATGCCTAAAGACTTCTATGCTGATATGTAATGTCTTTTGATTACTTGTATAATTGTCTTGACTAGATTTTATTTTATTTAGTTTTTAATAGTTTTGCTATTGTAAGTGTGATTTTATGTGCTAAATTTTTTTATATAATTCTATGACATTTTGGTCAAAGACCGTAAATAAAATTCATTCCTTCATCCCAAAACAATTACAATATGTCAGATGGAAAAAGCAGTATCCTACTAGCAGTTTGGAACTTTCACACAATAATAAATAGGACTTCATTCTTGCAAAGTCAGGAATAAACAAACAAACAAACAAAACCTAAAAGTGAAATCTCATTGTCTCCCTATGAATGCTTTAAAAAAACAAAAACCTTCAATTGGGTATTTTATTTTTACAATAATGCCCACAACAGCATTAATCTGAGAGTTGACAATAAGTCTCATGGGGAAAATGAAATCTTTGCACCAGTCACTCACATTTTCCCACCATTTCCCTTTTGGTTTTTATATCAGGAAACCACATTATTGACTTTTCACCAGAGTGATATAAAACCTTAATAAAGATATTATTGTGATCAAATGCACTGTTACAAAAGAATCTATTTTCTAAGTCAGTGAAATGAAATGAAATCACCCAAAGAAAGAACTCACACAATTTGGATTTTTAACACCTTTAGAAGGCTTTCTCTTCTTCCTAATTAATTACGTTTATATATCACTTTTTTTCAATATATTAATAGCATTATATATGGCTTTCCTCTTTCCCCCCTTTATCATCATGACACCCCTGTGAAAAAGAATTGAAAAATAAAGAAAAAGACCAAAGGTCATCCATTGAGTTTCATTAATTGATGAAGATCTGAATCTCAGCCTCTCAAATCCCAAACTAACATCCTTATTACAACCATACCAGTTGGCCTACTGGAAGCTAGCTTTCAGCTTTTGTTCTGGACGCACTTAGTAGACAGTTACTATTAAACACTCACAAAAACTACTAATTCTTTTCAGAGAACAATTTCCCATTCTTATTAGGAAACCAAGCACATAATTCTACTATTGGCCTCAATGCTAATAAGCACATGAAGAAAGCTTAACAGGCTGGATTGCAAAGATTTCTGTCAAAAGGCAAAACAGACTAATAGATTTTTATAAGGTAAATAATATCTTCATAATGGTAACATTTTCTGAGATGTCTCTCTAGATGAAAGATGAGGAGCACCAGTACCAGCAACTGGTTTCTACAGAAAGATGTACAGATATTAAATAATGCCAGAAAATCCTGGCCTCTAATCCCCAGGTATATGATTGTTTATTAGATTTATAAAATTATAACTCTTGCCTAAGAAGCGCTCAGGGCTCTGTACAATAAAGAAACATTATTATATAAAATTATAGGAACAAAAGAACAACTGACACAATAAAATTTACTAGCGAAATTAAAATTAAAGAGCAGCAAAACACCTTAAAGAAAAAGACAGACTTCACTGCCTATCTAAAGCAGAACAAGGAAGGAGCTAATGTTACTTTCCTCAGCAGGGAGCTCCACCATTAGGATTCTGCTAGGATCCTGCTCAAGTCTCCTGTCAACCAAACCTCTTTAGCTGGTGAGACATATAATGACCTCCAACAGTTACTATAAGTCAGGAATGGGCAAAATGTGCTCCCAAAGGCCATTATTGTGACTTTAGGGCCCCCCAAAGGTTAAAAAAATCCTCTAAAATTACCTTTAAGACATATGGAGGGAAACTTCACCATGTTTGGAAACTTCTTTGGCACTCTAGGGATAAAAAATGTGAGGTACAGTGGTCCCCCGGGTTACGAAGGTAATCCGTTCCGGGATTACCTTCGTATCCCGGAAGTTTTCGCAACCCGGGGGACCGCTTTTTTTGGTGCACAGTGCGCAACCCGGGGTTTTTTTCGTTGGCCGGGGGCTTTTTTTCTCCCCTGGCGGTTTCGGGTCCCGGGGATTTCGTTCCCCGGGGGATTCGGATCCCGGGGGACCACTGTATTTTTTAAATGCCCCAAATGCCCTCCTTATCAATTCAAAATATGGGGGACAAATTTAAAAAATTACAAATATTTCTGGCAATATTTCATCTTCTTGAATGGCAGAGACTAATTCTTTTTTTCTCTCACTCAGAGAGAAAGGCATAGGAGTTTATCACACGGGGCACTTACCGCCGCCCAAATGTTCCTGATGGGTTGCCCAAGCATTGCCCAAATGTTTCAGAAGCGCTTCTGAAATGCCATTGAGGCTTTCTGCTTTCCTTCCATCACTGAAGCGTTCATAAGGAAGCCTCAGAAAAGCCATTTTTATTAACAGGATCTTTCGTTAATAAAAATGGCTTAGTTTTCCGGGGCTTCCCCACAAACGCTTCAGCGACAGAAGGAAAGTGGGAAGCCTCAGTGATGTTTCAGAAGTGCGACAGATGATCCCACCCCTGGCACTACTGAAACATTTGGGCAACGCTTGGGCAACACTTCAGGAATTTTTCAGCAACAGTAAGAGCCCCATATGATAACTCCATAGGTAACTAAGAAGCATACCAGGTGTTCGCTGTAGGCTAGGTTTGACCTAGAATAACAGTTGCTAATCACTGGTTTAGAGAAGATTAGTTGGTTATAAACTTGAAAGCATCCTGTGCATGGTTTTCTGTATAATGGTATTCAAACATGTAGAATAGGGTTAAAATACACCTATGAGGCACACAAAGCATAAGCCCTTCTGACAGAAGTGGAAAGTTTATTACGCTGCCCTACACGTATGCTTAATCCTATTATGAATCCATGAATAAAGCTTATATCTACTGCATATTTGCTCAGGAATGAATCACACCAAATTAAATAGGCTTTATTTCCCAATTAGTGTTTAGGAATGTGGTCCCAGTTGTTCACTTCCAAAAGGAAGATGGTGCTTACATACCTGAATATTCTCTCTGTTCCAAGTATGTGGGGTCTTATTTGCCAATAATTTTAGATCTTGGATAGCAAGCCTTTTTACAGCCTCTCTTGGGTCATTCCTTAAGTACTGCAGCAAGAGCTGTATCTGTAAATTTAAAATGAAATTACTGTACTGTTGACTAGGTCATTGTATTTTTCAGTATATATGCAAGTAAAAACAATTACAGTGAGCTCTTGGCTGGGATTCAATTCCAGGACCCTCCCAGGGATAACAAAATCCATGGATGCTTAAGTCCCATTATATACAATGGCATAGTAAAATTGTGTTCCTCATTTAACATTTGTTTTTGGAATTTTTTTTGTGAGTATTTTCAAGCCATGGATGGTTGAATGGATATTGTGGGTCAACTGTAATAATGGAAGCATAAATGTGAATGTTAGAGGAAACTGAACAGACAGAGTTAGGATATAAATATTATATATATATATATATATATATGTGTGTGTGTGTGTGTGTGTGTAACAAATATGAAAAGATATAACCTATTAAGTAATATATTGATCAAATTAATACACAGCCCAATCTTATAAACAGCAGTAAGGGCAAAAAATGCACAAATCAATATAACTGAAGCAAAGCAGACAAAGGCTAATACATCAGCATGAACATTTGAAAAAATAAAAATGCATCTTCTCTTTCATTTCCAGAATCCTTTGCCTCAGAGCAAGTATCTGAAAATATAAGAATGTCATTGGCTACTGAGGAAGACCACAGGTCAAAATGTGTCTGTCCTCTATTTGAATGAAGACCTACCAAAAACTTTGGCCATCTACTTTCCTTCCAATATTGACTTACAGATTATGGCCTTCATCCTTATTGTTATTTAGTTGTTACTGATAGCCATTAAGGCTGAAGAGCGGGGTATAAATACTACTACTACTACTAATAATTATTATTATTATTATTATTATTATTTATAAGATTTGACTGTGTAATTTTAAAAATCTGAACAATTATATATTTAGTATATCTTTTAATATTTGTTATACACTTGCATATATTTTTATATTTGTTGTAGATTTACATATATTTTATATTTTTGTGAGTTAGGTCTTATATCCTCTCCATTTGTTGTGCTCCAGGAAACTGCATGAACAATTTATATTCACAATTTTATACAGCTCAACTTTTCCAGAACATTAACTTGCCCATTTGATTTTAACTTTAACCACATGATGAGAAGGCATAGATCACTAGGAAAAAAAAAAAAACAATAATGCGAGGAAAAGTAGAGAGTAGAAGAAAGAAAGGAAGACCACAAACTAAATGGATAGACCCAGTCAGGGGGGTTTTGGACAAGGGCCTGCCGGATCTGGGCAAAGCAGTGGTGGGGTAGGGATTCTTGGAGATGTCTCATCCACAGATTCAGTCAGCATGAGTAGAACCCATGAGCTATACAAAAGCTCTATACATATTGATTCTACAGACTAACATGGCTATATTTTTAAATTGTACTACCATGGAAAGTACCAAATTTAGCCAAATGAAGTGGAAATCCATCAGCCTCTTCAAGAAACCTGCCCAGATACAGACAGATATCTTCTTTCTCAACAAGTGCAAACAGGATGTCGTTCCTAAGGACCTACATGTGGGGAGCCCTTTGCAAACTACGTATCATGTAGAGCTCATAAGTTCTACTCATGATGACTGGGTCTGCAGTAGCCAACATTCCTATTCAGTTTTCTTCAGTTAAACTCCTTCACACCTGTCTGTACCTGGCTTCCACTCCACCATAAGCATCTGAAGTAGACTAAAGTCTATGAAAGTTCAGGCTACAAACTTCTTTCCCCCCTCCCATTAGTCTCAAAGGTGCTACAAAATCTCTGTACATATTAATTCTACAGACTAATATGGCTATATCTTTAAATTCTACACACAGAGATAGATTAAACAAAGATGAAGGTATTACCTGCTTGGGAATATCAACTAGAGAGGAGGCAGCAAGCAAGGTAAAGGTGTGCAAAGTAACAATGACCATCTTGGTGGAAGGATATGATGTCACCAGCTGTTGAAGCAGTTGGCGAGCACTGGAGGCCAGGCTGGCATCATGATGCATATGTTGCAAGATGGGGATCAACTTCAGCTTCAAGTCTACTGGAGTAGCTAAACCTGGCATACGAATGAAAAAATGACTTTCAGGAGAAACAGATGGAGAAGTGGCAGTCATGTAGTACACCAATAACAAAATTACATTAGTTGGCAGCAAAAACAGGAGCTCTTTGCATACATTCGATGTTAAGCAATTCAATTATTGCAAGCAAGGCTGTGGTTATATCTGTGCCACAGAGGAACATCTATTAAGGTAACTCACATGAAGCAATAGCCACGTGCCTCAAGAGAAAGGTAGTGCTCACCTTTCTTTTTTTTTTCTCTCAGAGCTCACAACTACCTTGGGTGCCAAGAAACCGCATAAATTCTAAAGGCTTATTCTATAAAAAGCATATAAGACTGCAGCACTATAGCTATAGCTTAAAAGCAAGCTTATTCAAAGTATGACTATTTCATCATCACTTCCCATTTATTTCAACAGAACAAAAGAATAGAATATGTTGTGATTTTTTCACATGCAGCCATGAACCGCTATTTGGGAGTAAGCTTTCTGTCATTTGAGACCATAGCAGGAGCAAATGGGAGAGATACAGAGGAAAGGCTCCCTCATTTGTGAAAAATCAAACCTAATTTTGCCTATTTCAGCTAGCAGGTAGTTCAGAAAGCATAATAAACTATGGAATATCAGGGTGGAACACATACTAGCAATCCCTGAGCATGCATGCTTCTCCTTCCTGCTCCTCCACCAACACAGCCACAAGACAGAGCTGAAAGTTTTCCCTTTCATTTTTATTCACCACACCTTAATATTATATTACTAATACAAACTATTATTCAGTATTCAATGTTAACTGCCAGTATCAATCCATGATGTGATATTAGCTTGTTTTCATAGAATCAATTATTGAATTAAAAACAAAAAGAAAAAAAAGAGAGAGAGAGAGAGAAAGAGATAAACATTGGTATTGTCACAGTATTCATACTGAGTTGCAAATTCACTTTTGGATGTCTTTCAAAACTCCAAAAGATTTTAATTAAAAAATAAAAATAAAAAACCTCCAGTTAAGAAGCATAAACACAAATACTAATAGCAAAATTAAACTGTTGTTATAGTTATTAATTATTAGGTAAATGTATATACCTTGAATCATTTCACTGATTTTGTTACATATTCCTCCAGCAAAATCTCTGTCAAGAAGAAGAAAATAGTCATAGAACCAAATAAGCTACAAAAAAGTGGCAGTCAGATACTGCTTCTTCTGAATCACTGTTAGCACTGATGTTTATTGATTATAGAGTTTGTTCACATTATGCCACAGCAGTGTAAAGAACATAGAGGGGATATAGTAAGTGAACCAATCCAAAGCAAAAGTGATAGCCAAGAATGGTCTTCAGCAACTGTGCAAACTAGATCTTTAATCTTTCTTTACTGTCAGCTATCACAGGCCAAACAGAGAAGTTTAAAAGATATATGATAAATTGGTATAATTATGCCTCCCATTACTCTTTTTCTCAGCAGAGTTGGTGAGAGATTGTCGAACTCTAAAGTGGTTTCTTAATATCTGTATCACTATCATTTCAACATAGTTAAAGGGAGTCAATCTTTTCCCATTATTATTATTATTATTATTATTATTCTTTATTTATATACATACAATCAGTAAAATAGATAAAAATAAACCTACCTATTCTACAGAATAATACATATAAAATAATATATAATAATACATGATAGAATTCAATAAAATATAGCCGACTACAAATTAAAAACAACAGATAACAATCACACAATGGGAACGCTTCCCTGAACAGGATAGTCTTCAACTCAGTTTTGAAACTGGTCAAAGTGATGACCCATATTCGTGAGGGAAAGAGGTTTCAGGAGTGAGAGGCAGCAAGTGAAAAGGGACGAAGGTGGGACGGGGCAGTGACAAACCTAGGCTGAGACAGCAAACCCTGACTACCAGAACAGAGGGCATGAGTGGGAAGGTGAGGAGAAAGGAGGTCTGATAATTAAGGAGGGACCAGCCCATGCAGGGCTTTAAAAGTCAGCAACAGAAGCTTATACTGAATACAGAAAGGGAGGGGAAGCCAGTGAAGGGATGACAATAAAGAAGAGATATGGTCAAAGCTGTGAGCGGACGTGATAATGCATGCAAGCTGAATGGGTGGACAGAAATTAACGGACAGAGGTGAGAAAGAGGAAGTAGTGCCAGAAGGAGACAGATTACAGTAATCTTGTCGCGAGACCACTAGGGCATGGAACACACACAGTTTTGGTTAGAGGCCAACAGAAATGGTTCGATTTTAGTAATATTGTATAGAAGGAATCTACGTGCCTTGGCTGTGGCCTGGATCTGGAGGATACACGACAGATAAGAATCAAAAATAAAACCAAGACTGCAAACTTCTTGGACTGGTCAAATAGAAATGTCATCAATGGAAACAGAAAAGGAGTACTGAACAACAGACTTAGGTGGAAAAACAAGAAGCTCAGTTTTGCACATATTGAGCTTCAAATATCGATGCTGCAGCTGTAAGACAAGATGAAACTTGCTGTTCAAGACCCAAAGAAAGGTTAGGGGTGGAAAGATACAGCTGAGTGTCATCGGCATACAGGTGATAGGAAAAGCCAAAAGAAGAGAAAACAATAAATAGGAGACCCAAAACAGAGCCCTGGCGAAATCCAACAGATAACGGAACAGAAAGCAAAGCTTTCAATTGTTCAGAAAATGCAGAAACCCTAATTCTGAGAAAAAGAATTAGAACAGAATGTAGAATTACTTGGGAGGTTCAAGTTGTAACCTAGTGCTGTGCACTGCATAAGAAAGCACAATTGAATAGATATCTAAAGAGAACTTCCAACAAATGCAAATAATATGAAAAGTAAAGGAGGAAGCCCCTGGTTTATATCTTGTCCTCTTTTTGAACTCGCTATTAATTCTGTATTAATTTTATCTGTCTACGGTACAATGCCTGCTACAAGATCACCTTTATTTTATTACTTAAACATTATCTCTCTTACCACTTCAACTGTAGCAGCAGTTTATAGTAAAATAAAAATATTTCATGCAGTTATAAAACCAAGCATAAAAACAAATCAGTCATGGTGGGTAAACAACCACTGTTCAGTCTCAGTTTTCTCTCTTCTACAACATTAAAAAAAACACTGACAGATTTGTTGCAGGGATTGTTAAACTTACCTAGATAAACTTCCATATTATTGCCACACAATCAATGGCAAGTACTGCTTTAACATTCAGGAAAAACCAGTGTTCTGTTGATTTTCTACTTACTTGGATTGAGCAGAAAAATTAGCTGCAGCAAAAATAGCAGCTTCAACCTCTACATTGTCATGAGAATCCAGGCTCTGACGAATACTGTGATGCGCATTCTTCCTTTCTGGGATTATGGATGCCATACTACCTAACATCCTACAGAATAAAACAGAAGACTGTCAAGAAGAAGCTCAGGAAAATGGAACCTGCTTATAATGAACCATCCTTTCAGGATTTTAGAATAAAAGAATCATAGAGTTGGAACAGCCCACAAGGGTCATCCAGTCCAAGCTCCTGCCATGCAGGAACTCAGAATCAAAGCACTCCCCCTCCCCCTAAAATGACAGAGGCCACCTTTGTATTCTGGCCATTTTTCACTACTTTTACCACCTTTTACCACTATATTGCTGCTACCATAAATCCTGTTTTCGGTAGGTGTGTCTAAACGCAGAAACAAACAACGATGCTAGAATCAGCCTTATAACTGCCCTTTGTCAGCTGAATGCAGAAACAGACAAAATACCTACTCAGCTGTGCAAAACTTTATCCCCTAAACATACACCAAAAAGTCCTATTTTTTTCTGTCTCTTCAACACTGTCATACTCTATTATACATCAGGTAACATAAACTCCCAATCCATTCTGGCTCATGTTACTGCTGTTTCTTTACATTGCTAAAATGGAAATTCTTATAAATTCATCTGTGATATCATTTAAAATGTGCAAAACCCAGGCAAAATAACATAATGCAAATAGAGGACAAAGTCCAATGTTATACATGTTAATGTATGGAACTGTATTAAAAATGTTCAGATGTAGCAAAGAAGCTAATGAACTAATTGCTCATGGCCAGGAAGTGGCTAAAGCTGTGAATCCAGACAGCAGGTGAATGTCCAAGCTCGCAGTGTGTGCCAGGATGCGTGTACCACATATGCAAATATGCTGTGTTATGTGGAAGGGAAGGACAGTATTCCATGTAACACAGGAAATTGTACAGGAAGGGGTTGAGCTAGATTGCCTCATGGCAAAAGTATATATAGGCTCTGATCACCAATGTACAGTTTGTGGGTTTTGTTGAGCTTTGTAGTAGGGTGGGTTTTGTATGTGTAGCTGTGTTCTTGTGTCTGTTTGCAACAAGAAAATAAACATTGTCTGTTCAGAGAAGCCAAGCCTCGGTGCTTTATCTAGCAGCTGTGTGTTTGCTGGTGAGGCTCCAATCTGCTGGTTTGTGAATTTGGTAGGCCTCAAAGTTTTACTCTGCAACACCTCTGCAAATTTATCACAACAATACAAAACAGGAGACTCTTGTGCTCTTATCTCTCCTGTATCTCCATTCCACCTACAAACACCAAATATGTCCCAAATGATCCTCTAAATTCTCTGGAATTCTAGTCAGATACACAAGACTGCAGCAGAAGAGAAATTCAATGTACTCAATGTACCAAAGTGTGCCTTCTGCTGGGAAAGAACTGAAAGAACTGAATAATGATAATAACATTCTGTGCATGGTAGAAAGGGTGATAAAGTGACCATAAGCCTATGTCTTGAGGAATCATGATAATCCAGTAACCGAACACATGTTTGGCATGAGGACATCACACTGAATCTCTCATTTCTCCAATTAAGAAAGAATTAATGTGGTAGATTTGAGGCCCCATCAGAGATCCTGAAGATCCCCTGGGAGTCCGAATAAGCAGCAGTGGGTTACACAACCTAATAATCTTCCTCAATACATAGCAGCCTAATATATTCACAGGGCTCACTGACAGCAGTATCCACAAGAATAAAGCAGCTGGGTAGACCCTGTTGTGTTATGTACACATACCTGAGCGTGATGGCTCGAGCAACTGGATCATTGCTGTGAATAACTGAGAATACTCTTTTCACAAACTCATCCACATTCAAGATCTTCTCCAAATGTTTCTCACTCTGCTGAGTAACTTTCAGAACACAGAGTCTCAGGAAGTTGTTTCTGTTACAAAATATATTTGAATGACATAAAACTGTTATGCCCTGAGTTTCTATAAAAAGTCCAAGGCAGTTAACAATTGAAAACCAGCGAGCAATATCAAAGAATTACAACTACATCAGAATAACAAGTAGGGGGGGAAGCCCAGAAGTGGAAAAATAAAACATAAATACAGGGGGCGGGGGACCAAAGGCACATGTGGTGACACAGGAACTGCAACTGAGTTTGTTGCTGCTGCGTACGCTGAAGTTGTTTTTGACTTATGGAGATCCTAAGGTGAGTTTATTGTGGAGTTTTCTTGACAAGAATTGTGCAGAGGGATTTGCCATTGCCATCCCCTGAAGCTGAAAGAGTGTGAGTTACCCCAATAGCAGCCAGTGAGTTTCCATGGTCAAACATGTTGGGGATGATGGGAGGTGATGCACTTCACCCAGGCTCAGGTCCTCACCATCTGGTCAAACTGGGCTGATCAGAACTGATCAATGGTGTGATGTGTTGCAGGTAGCAGAGTTGCCCATGAAGCGGCTCAGGAACAAAACATCAGCTCTGGAACTTCTGGAATCACTGTTGCTGCTTCTCTCTTCCATGCAGTCAACAAACCACGCGAGCTGTTCACTAAACTATCTTTATTGACTACTTGAATAATACAAACTCTGTAGTAAAAACAATAAACATCTTTGCAACACATTTCTTGCTCTTGCTAAACACACTCTGGCTATGCTAATCAAGCTATATACATACTCATCTCCTCCTGCACAAAAGCTTAGTTACAAGTCCAGATTCACCTTCTAGTTCACATTGTTGTTGATGTGGAGGATGGTGCAGTGCTGGGGTGCAGAGAGAACAATGGCTCACCGGAACAATACTGAAATAGTTCAACTTTTGTTACCACCCACTGGGTGTGCACTGGGTGTGTCCTGGGTGTGTACAATCAATACTATTGGTTATTTCCACACTTTCCCATACTAATAGTCCAACCTCTTACTATGACCTAACCACTCATGTGATGTTTTCAATGATGTCGTTGTTTACCTTTTCCATGACCTTCCTTTCCGGAACTTGTGTTGCTATTCCGTGTGTGTTATGGCTATACTCACATCTGTTGTTGTTGTGTACGTGTCTGACTACACTATCTCACCTTGTGCTGGAAAGTTTACAGACTTTGGTTCTCACATACAGCTTTGCATTTCTATGACTATAATTCCCATGCTCCTTGCCTTAACAAAACAGGCATTCCCATTTAAACCACTGGCTCTTGCAAATGAATTAATAATCATAATTAAAATTCCAGTACAGTGAAAGCTACAAGAAAAGTTAACAGAAGTTATGATGCAGAAGTGCTATTAAAAGGATGACTTTGCCATACATCAGCAGGATATTAAGTAAGAGAGAAAAGAATGTCCCCTCAGTGGGAATTTTTAATGCCAAGTAGCAGGTATCCCAAAAGTTTTCTCCCTGGTTTCTAGCAAACATACTGCAACAGAACTTCCATTTGATCAGCTCCTGAGTGAGAATGGTTCATGTTGAAGAATGACACTCTGCAGGCAGCCTGTTT
The DNA here is from genome assembly GCA_034509955.1 of Urosaurus nigricauda. NCBI lineage: Eukaryota > Metazoa > Chordata > Lepidosauria > Squamata > Phrynosomatidae > Urosaurus > Urosaurus nigricauda. Next base: position 347,218,089 of record JAOEGL010000001.1, on the reverse strand, counting down.
CTAGCCATAAAGGCCTCAGAAGGGGCTAGGAAAAGGTTATCAGTAGTAACAGAATAAAAATCATATTTGCTAAAATGGTTAGAATCCAAGATAGACAATTCTGACTTACCCAACTCTGAAAACATCAGCTAACTTTAAAAATGCCGAGTTTATTAGAATCGGGAATGGGTATTTCTGAAAGAGTCTGGGAAAACGGACAACAGCTTCACACTGCTCTCCCAGCTTGCCAGATCGGAGACCTGTAACAAACAATAATGTCAGCACAGCACTTAAAAAAACTATACAAACTGAAGTATATAGTGAAATATATAATATGGACATACAAGAAATGCACAATATATGAGGGGTTGTTTTGCTTTGCTTTGAAGTTTCATGCAGTGAAAGGCATTTACTGCAAACGCTCTCTGTGTTTAAACTCTGAACATATCTGTTTTTCCCATCCCCTTCTGGTGACTGGCACAAGAATTTGAAATGAGTTGCAGAGAAAAAGTTTTGCAGATGCATCACCACATTTTAAGCTCTTGTTAGCTTGTGCTGGTTAAGGCAGAAGATGGGGAAATCATTTTTTTTCTTTTTTGCTACACAGACTCCAAGTATGTTGGCAGCATGAGCTTTTTTTGGCTTCAGTTTATTTCCTCAGATGCTTTTTCGTCTGGTGTCTACAAAAGCTCATGCTGACAACTTCTTTCTTTCAGTTAGTCTCAAAGGTGCCATAAGATCTCTCTACATACGGATTCTACAGACTAACATGGCTACGTCTTTGAATCCTCCAAGTATCTTGTAACTGGTGGAAATACTTGCCAGCAGTAGTTTCTGCTCTCAGACCCTGGAGGAATGGGCCACCAGTGAATCTTCTGTTCTGGTTTATATCCCACTCCAGTAAGCTGGCCTGAGTGGCGTGAGACAAAATCATACAATCATGGAGTCGGAAGAGATCACAAGGCCCATCCGGTACAAGCCCCTGCCATGCAGGAATACACAATCAAAGCACCCCCAACAAATGGCCATTCAGCCTCTGTTTAAAAGCCTCCAAAGAAAGAGTGATTATGTTCCACTGTTGAACAGCTCTTACTGTCAGGAAGTTCCTCCTGATGTTGAGCTGGAATTTCTTTTCCTGTAGCTTTTATCCATTGTTCCAGATCTTATTATCTGGAGCAGAAGAAAACAAGTTTGCTCCATCCTCAATATGACACCCCTTCAAATACTTAAACAGGGCTATCATATCACCTCTTAACCTTCTCTTCTCCAGGCTAAACATACACAGCTCCCTAAGTCATTCCTCATACGGCTTATTTCACCATTTTAGTCGCCCTCCTTTGGACCCATTTCAGTTTCTCAAAATCCTTTTTGAATAGTGGTGCCCAGAACTGGACACAGTATTCCAAGTGGGACCTGACCAAAGCAGAATCGAGTGGTACTATTACTTCCCTCGATGTAGACACTAAATTTCTATTGATGCAGCCCAGAATTGCTTTGTACTGTGATTCACCAATCCAGAGTTCACTTGTACATCCCATTTGAAACTACAGTGGTCCCCCGGGTTACGAAAGTAATCTGTTCCGGATTACTTTTTGTAATCCGGAAATTTTCGTTTCCTGGGGGACCACTTTCTTTGACGGACCGCGCGGCAAATTTAAAGGGGCCGCGCGGTTTTTCTGTTTCGGATCCCGGGGTTTTCTTCGGATCCCGGGGGCTTTTTTTCGCCCCTGGCGGTTTCGGGTCCCGGGGATTTCGTTCCCCAGGGGATTCGGATCCCGGGGGACCACTGTATTGCAATTTTACAAGGGGGTATCATAAAGTTTTAATGATCACCTTTTTAAAAAACTGACAGAAAATTTGTTTTGATTTGTAGTTGTTAACGTATCTCTATGTAGTCACTATCTAGATTTATACATTTTTTCCAGGGCATCTTGACCCTCTGAATACCTGATATTGTAGAAGTCTGCAGATTGCGCCTTACGAGGGGGTATCGTAAAGTAATAATTATCACCCAGAAGTTATTATGGCATATTGATGAAATTTTGTTAGTGTTATCATTGGTCCCTAAGTGCACGTTGCTGAGAAAATCAGCTCATTGCGTCCTTTATTTTTGTGACTGGCTCTGCCCGAAGTGACTAAAGTGTAAAATCCTCATCAGGTGCAATCTGCAGGCTTCTACAATATCAGGTATTTGGACGGTCAAGATAAGGTGGGAAAAATGTTTAAATCTAGATAGTGACTACATAGAAATACATTAACAACTACAAATCAAAACAAACTTTCTGTCAAAAATTTTTAAAGGTGATAATTAAAACTTTATGATACCCCTTTGTATCTACTTAAATCTATCATGCATGTAATCTTCAATGGACAAAAACAGACCACTATGAAAACCTTAAGAAATGAAAAGTTTGACCCATCAAGTGTTATTGAGCACCAACTCCCAATGCTATTCTAACCAGAACTGCTCTTATATGGCTCAGATAAATCAATGAATCACATAATTGGCTGTTTAGCTTAAAGTACCCAAAACTGTTAATCCCAACTAAAGTACACTCATTAAATCATTTAGAAGCTATATAAATGTTGACACCAAATTAGGAGGAATAGCTAATACCCCAGATAAAAGGACCAGAATTCAAACTGACCTTAATAGATTAGAAAGCTGGGCCAGAACTAACAAAATGAATTTCAATAGGGAAAAATGTAAGGTACAAGTACATTTAGACAGAAAAAATGGCACACGCAAATGAAAGTCTGGTGGCACCTGGCCTGAAAGCAATACATGTGACAAAAGTATGTTGTTCTTGTGTGCCTTCAACTCGTTTTGAACTTACAGTGACCCTAAGGTGAACCTATAATGGTTTTTTTTGGAAATTTGTTCAGAGGTTTGCCATGTCCTTTTGCTGTGGCTGAGAGAGTGTGACTTGCCCCAGGTCACCCGGGGGTTTCATGATTTGAACCCTGGTCTCCAGAGTCATAGTCCAACATTCAAACTAGTATCCCATGCTGTCTCTCTACAGTTTTCCACATGCCCCAAATTTCCTTTTTTTCTGATTCCTGAGGCTATGGCCCAAAACACACTGCAGAAATGCATAGATATAGGATGGGGGACACTTGGCTTAAGGACATGGGAGACTGCTTTATGTGTGAAAGAAAGGGATCTAGGAGTAGACCTAGAGTTGAACATGAGTCAACAGTGCGATGCAGCAGCTAAAAAGGCCAATGCAATTCCAGGCTGCATCAATAGAAGTATAGTGTCTAGATCAAGGGAAGTAATAGTGCCACTCTATTCTGCTTTGGTCAGGCCCCACCTGGAATAATAATGATAATAGTTTATTTATAGCCCACTCCTCTAATAAATACTCGGAGCGGGGTACAGCAGAATAAAAAGATACAGAGTAAAAACAACAATCACATCCCACCCCAACCACCCCCTTTAAAACTGAATTAAATCTAGACAGTTTAAAATTAACATAGTTAAAACTGGTCGGCAGTTATTAAAACAAAGTGCATTTTCATGAACAATCCGTGTGCAAGGCCGCATTAAATCGATTCAAGTAAGTATTAAGTAAAAGGATCGCTAATAATTTCCAGTGCTGTTTATATTTTCAGAGCAGGGAGCAAGGGTTTCACTTATTCTCTCCTTCAGGGAAAGGCCTGCCGGAAAAGATGCGTCTTTAAAGCCTTTTTGAAACTAGCCAGTGATGTAATGAGACGCATCTCGTCCGGCAGGTCGTTCCAAAGCTTAGGGGCGGTAGCTGAAAAGGCCCTCTGGGAGGTCTGGGACAGCCTAGTTTTCATCGGCTGCAGTAGGTTCCTCCCAGAGGACCGAAGTGTGCGGGGCGGTTCATACGGGAAGAGGCGGTCCTTAAGGTAGGATGGGCCTGGGCCATGCAGGGCTTTAAAGGTTAGTACCAACACCTTGTACTGTGCCCGGAAACTAATGGGCAGCCAATGGAGAGCTTTGAATACTGTGTCCAGTTCTGGGCACCACAATTCAAAAAGGATATTGAGAAGCTGGAGTATGTCCAGAGTAGGGCAATAAAAACAGTGAAGAGTCTGGAAACCATGCCCTATGAGGAACGCCTTGGAGAGCTGGGGATGTTTAGCCTGGAGAAGAGAAGGTTAGGAGGTGATATGATAGCCCTGTTTAAATATTTGAAGGGATGTCATATTGAGGAGGGAGAAAGCTTGTTTTCTGCTGCTGCAGAGACTAGAACGCGGAACGATGGATGCAAACTGCAGGAAAAAAGATTCCACCCCAACATTAGGAGGAACTTCCTGACAGTAAGGGCTGTTCGACAGTGGAACACACTCCCTCGGAGTGTAGTGGAGTCTCCTTCCTTAGGGGTCTTTAAGCAGAGGCTGGATGGCCATCTGTCAGGGATGCTTTGATTGGGTGTTCCTGCATGGCAGGGAGTTGGACTGGATGGCCCTCTTTGGGGTCTTTTCCAACTCTATGATTCTATGAAACAATCCAGTCTGAGAGAACTTAAACGGCTGTGGCTCAGTACTGTGGATTTCCATCAACTGTAGTTCATTGTGGCACCAGCACTAGATGACAGAAAAGGCTAAATATCTCCCAAAACTACAGTTCCCAGGATGCCCTCGCACTGAGCCTCCCTCCCTCGCTGCTTTCAAATCCCCCGCCACACAACGAAGGGGCGGGGCTTCCTTAACAGGCTCCACCGTGAGTGACGTGAGGACCGTGGCCCACGTGACTCCGCCGGCGCATGCGTACAACGGCTCCGCCCGGTCCTCGCTTTTCGTCTCACCCTTATCCAGCTCCATGAGGGCGGAGTTGGCGTCCAGTTCTTGTTCGCCGTAACCGGCGTCGGCGAGGAAGGACTTGGAAGCGGAGGCCATGGTGCGGTGGATTAGACAAAGGCTCCTTCGCCTCCAAAGGGAAAAATGCGGGCGCCTCAGTCCTCGCCGCGTTCCCTCAGTTATTCCAGCAGTAGCTAGTGCGCATGCGCACGGGCCACATTACTATCCGCCGCGCATGCGCCTTTGCCCTTTGCCTTCCACCAGACTCGCTCTCCTAGTGCGCATGCGCGTGGTGTAAAGCCTTCACCAATGACACTGTCTTATACGCATGCGCGGTTACGTTCGCGTCTACTCGCTCCCAGTGCGCATGCGTGCTGTGTAGACCCCGGCGGCCAGACGAGTTTTCTACGCATGCGCAGTTACGTTCGCCCGTATTCGATCCTAGTGCGCATGCGCGTCGCGAAAGTGGCCATCTGCGACGCATGCGCAGTTGCGTCCCTTCTCTCCGGCACTGAGAGACGTGACGAAGCGAGCCCCTATAGTCGCCTTGTTTATTAGAGACCCTTCTGCGCATGCGCGAGGAGGGTTGGTTTCAAATAGAACGCTGGGGGGGGGGGAAGAGCGGTAGGCGTGGCCTCAGGGAATTAGAGGAACCAATGGGGAAAGAGGGGCGTGGTTTCGCGACGCGCGGCAGCCAATGGGCGGAAGGGAGGAGACTTTGGCGCGTAGTTCGGTTTGGCGGGAGCTCAGTCCTTGTTTGGCGCCGCGCGGAGAAGCAGCCGAGTGTTGCGCTGCGGTTGTTCCCGTCATGTTTTGTCGCTCCCTCCTCCGTCGCTGCCAGGACGGCCCTCGCGGTGAGTGTTGCGTCCACGCTGGAGAATTAACCCGGTTTGGAACCGCTTTAATTTTTTCTCTGGCTCAGGGCTATGGAATTCTGGGAGTTGGAGTTTGTTGTGGGGCCTTAAGGCCCCACAACAAACTCCAACTCCCAGAATTCCATAGCGACTGACCCAGACAAAGAGTTTAAAGCGGTTCCAAACCGGATTAATTCGTCTTTTTCAGACCTATTCCATTCCTCCAGATCTAACGGAGGAAAAATAGGGGGGGGGGGGGTGATGATGGTAGCAGTATGGTTTTCTTAGTAGATATGATTCTCAAAGTCCAGGAAATTTAGCCTCCATTTGCAGTGCAAAAAAAAGATACTAGCTCCTTTGCAATCCAATAGTTTGCAGTCCCAGAGATACTACTAGTTCCTTTGCAATCCAGTAGTTTGTAATCCAGATGAAACTAGTTCCTTTGCAATCCAGAAGATATTAGCTCCTTTGCAACCCAGTAGTTTGTAAGACAAAAGATACTAGTTCCTTTGCAATCCAAAAGAAACTAGTTCCTTTGTTAGCCAATAGTTTGCAGTCCAAGAGATACTAGTTCCTTTGCAGCCAATAATTTGCAAGCCAAAAGATACTAGTTCCTTTGCAATCCAAAAGATACTAGTTCCTTTGCTATCCAGTAATTTGCAGCCCAAAAGATACTAGTTCCTTTGCAGTCCAGTAGTTTGTAATCCAGAATATACTAGTTCCTTTGCAGTCCAGTAGTTTGTAATCCAGAATATACTAGTTCCTTTGCAATCCAGAAGATACTAGTTCTTTTGCAATCCAAAAGATACTAGTTCCTTTGCAACCCAGTAGTTTGCAATCCAAAAGATAATAGTTCCTTTGTAAGAAAGACAAAAAATGCTAATTCCTTTGCAAGCCAAATGCTGCTAATTCCTTTGCAATCCAGAAGATACTAGTTCCCTTGCAATCCAATAGTTTGTAGTCCAAAAGATACTAGTTCTTCTGCAATCCAGAAGATATTAGTTCCTTTGCAATCCCTGTGAGGCCCCAATAGAGGAGACACATTGGCCAGAAAGAAATACCCCTCCATGCCATCTGAACTTGGAACAAAGACAGCAAAATTCAGGCCTAGGACTAACATTAACTTTTATGGCTTTTAAACACCTTGCCTGATAAAGACACCAGTGTAGCTTCAAAAGCTTGCAACGTGTATATTGTGCATTTTGGTAGGACTCAACAAAGGTAGTATCACTGTGTTCATGGCAGGCTTCCTTAGGTTTTTTTGTGTGTGGGTTTTTCAGGCCATGTGGCCATGTTCTGGAAGAGTTTATTCCTGATGGTTCGCCAGCATCTGTGGCTGGCATCTTCAGAGAACACAGGCATGGAAGAGAGTGGTGTGTGTGCGTGTGTAGATACTGTACACACACACACACTCTGTGTGACCCTGGGTAGGGAGAAGTGGTTTCCATGTTAATCTGTGTATTGTTCTGTTGTTGATGGCAAGGCCTCAGGGTAGGAGGAAATGCAAAGAGGATTAGCACCTCCTTAATTAGTGGCCTTTGTCTGCTGGGAAAGCCCCTGACCTGGTCACTGTTTGCTGCATTTTTGTTGTTGCTGGATTTGCCATGTGGCCAACAAGGCTAGCCCTGGATGTTTTGTTTTTTTTTAAACTAGTGTTCTTTCAGGCCTGGTCATTTTTAATTAAATATAATTGAAGTGCATATTGTTTCTCTTTACATTACCACAAGTGTCCCAATACAGTTCTTTTAACATTATGTTTTGAATGTATTTGAGGATAATATTTAGACAACGTGCTAAATCAATTAACAATATTCAGTGCATTCTGAAAATTTTTCCAGTTTTGCTTTTTCTGGAATCTCAGTAACACGTTGTAGATTTGAACAGAGAGCTGTAGTACCTTATAAACTTGTTTGCAGAGTATTTTGCTTGCTTTTCAAAAAAAACAAAACCCAAAGCATTAACAACTGATGATTATTCAATTAATAGGCTTTACTGCTGTATTTATTATTTAGGTCTACCATCCAGATTTTCCATAGAGCACCTTCTAAGCGGGTATTGTTGCAGTACAAACGATGACCATGCATCTTTCGGAGAAATAGGGCTACCAGTTCCTCCTTTTGGGTGCACCTTTTCAACAGGTAAAGTGGTGGAAGTTGTCTTATACAGTATAGGAATATTTGTTGCTTTTTTCTTGTGCATTTAGATAAAGATTAGGAGCCTTGAGCTTCCACAGTGAATAAGAAATGAAATGAACTAAGAAATGAACTAAGTGACGTACAGGTACACCTCAGTAGACAAAGTTGATGTGTTCCTAGGCTTTGCTTTTTGCTTCCTTAACAGAAACTTTGGCACCAGGGGTAGAAACAACATAGAAAGAATAGGGATAGGTTTTTCCACCACAAAAAAAAAAAAACCAAACATATTTCAAGAGCCGTTTTGTTCAAAATGTATGTAAATGTGAAATGAAACAATTGGGTCAGGTAAATGTGCCCTATTCCTTTTAAAGTTTTTAATTTTGTTTAATTATTTTTCAGCTCCCGATGCACAACATATCCTTGCTGTTGCAAATGAAGAGGGAGTCGTTAGACTGTATGATACAAATACCCAAAAAAGTTACAGAAAAGTTATTGAAGGTAAACAGGACACTTGATTTTTACCTGTGCTGAATTCTGATAGATGCAGGGATTTTTTTTGTGTATCCTTTGACTTACTACAGACTTGACATTTTTGAAAAACTGAATTTAGTAGTGTGCAAAAACTTTTTTAAAAATAAGCAGACTCTTTTAACTCTAACTTTGACTCTTCCTTATCTCTGCCGATGGTAAGAAAAACATTTAATGATAATGCTTTCTCTTGCTGCAGTCTTTTTTCTCCATCTTTGTTTTCCTACTCTGCTCTTGTATTTCCATCCTACAGACTTTATCATAGCTACCTATTTTAGTAAGACATTTGAGAACTCACACTGTTGTACAAAGGGAACAAAATAATCATGTCCTTACTGCCCTTTGGCAAAGACAATTTTTATCATTCTTCATGATCAGATGATCTATCCTAGAATCATAGAGTTATAGAGTTGGAAGAGACCACAAGGGCCATCCAGTCCAACCCCCTGCCGTGCGGGAATTCTCCATGAAAGATGCCATCATACTTAAAGCTAATGTGTGCTTCTTTTCTGCTTTTAGAGTGGCAAGCTCATTCAAATGCTGTTTTTGATCTTGCCTGGATGCCCAGAGAACACAAAATTGTGAGTAAAGTAGTATTATCCTTTCTTTATGTGTAACAGAATGTAACAGAAGTCAAACTCCAGTGCTCTTTCTATTTGACTGTAATCCAGTAAGAACACAAGTGGACCCAATAAACTTTTAAAGGTGTCTTTATATGCATATATTCAAAATATAGGCTTTTCCATCATCTTGTTTTCATAAGAGAAAGAAGGCAACTTCATTAGAGAATGTATGCCAACAAATGGAAGGATCTATGGATTGATGGTTCTTGGATCTAGGAATTGGATAAACAGCCTTTCATGAAAGTATATAAAGAGATCTTGTAGCACCTTTGAGACTAACAGAAAGAAATAAGTTGGCAGTATGAGCTTTCTTAGACTTCAGTCTACTTCCTCAGATGCTTTTGGTGGAGTGGGGAAGCCAGGGACAGACATATATATGCCATAGGTACGTGGCAGTGTCGATTCAGAATCCTTTGAATCGTAGAATCATAGAGTTGGAAGAGACCACAAGGGCCATCCAGTCCAACCCCCTGCCATGCAGGAACTCCAAATCAAAGCATCCGACAGATGGCCATCCAGCCTCTGCTTAAAAACCTCCAAAGAAGGAGACTCCACTACACTCGGAGGGAGTCGAACAGCCCTTACTGTCAGGAAGTTCCTCCTAATGTTGAGGTGGGATCTCTTTTCCTGCAGTTTGCATCCATTGTTCTGCGTTCTAGTCTCTGCAGCAGCAGAAAACAAGCTTGCTCCCTCCTCAATATGACATCCCTTCAAATATTTAAACAGGGCTATCATATCACCTCTTAACTTTCTCTTCTCCAGGCTAAACATCCCCAGTTCCCTAAGGCGTTCCTCATAGGGCATTGAGTTCTTTGGGTTTGGAAATGAAGTGGAAACATTCAGATTCAAAATCCTTTGGGTATGGAAATGAAGTAGAAACTCCAGTTTTAATGATGGGTCGTTTGTGGACAAAGTCATAGCCTTTGGATATGGAAATGAGATGGCAAGACCAGTTTGGCCTTGGAAACTAGCCTGCAGGTGGGAAGAATAGATGAGTGTAGGACGCCCCCATGAGGATGGGGTCAGATAGTATAGAAATGTGTGTAGTGAGCCAAGAAGCCCTTGTCCCTGTTCAAGCCTTGCTGGGGGACGAAGTTCTTTTGTTCAAGGACCACTTTTATGAGGCCTCTTTAAGCTGTTTCTCTCGCATCAGCTGCATTTCTATTATCATTCAGTATTGTGCTCTCAAGTCAATCTATGTATATGCTTGCTACCTTCTGAGATAGTAGTCCTCTCCATGCTTGCTTGAGAGTAAGGGCTAAAACAGATGGCCTAAAAACACCAGATTGGGGCCATGGCAGGACTGCAGCAACCCAACACCATGGCCCCAACCCGGTGTTTTCCTGGCGCAAAGAGAAGCAGCAGAAAGCCAATCATTTTTGCACTGGGGAAAAAGTGCCTTTGCCGCTGCTGCAGTGGTTTATAAGAATTCCTGCAGTGTCTAAACACTGTGCTGCTGGAGCAATGAAGAAGTACCATCATGTGGGCAATGGGGTGGCTTCACAGCATAGTCCCGGCATCTTGGGGGGGGGGGCATCGTGCTTACTCCACTCTCCCAAACTGCCAGGAAGATGCCACATTTTGCCAGTCTGTTTTCTCCCCTAGTCTCATTGAAAGATCAATTTTTGCTTTCAAAAAACCCAGCCTCAACATGTTAATAGTGTCTTAAGGTATTAAATGACTTGTTCTCTCTTGCAGAATAGAATAACTAACTCATGTTTATCTCTCAGGTTACTGCTTCAGGAGACCAGACAGCGAAACTGTGGGATGCTATGACTGAAGAACTGCTGGGGGTATGCAAAGGACACCAGTGCAGTCTCAAGTCAGTTGCTTTCTCTAAATTTGAGAAAGGTAAGTGTTTAATATTGCCATCATCAGTAAATCTTGGAATTTCGCTTTTGAGAGGAGAAAAAATGGAACATAAGAGTTGCCGTATGGTCAGATCATGGCTGAGTCCAGTGTAATGAAAACAGATTTCCCCATATGCATCAAAAGTTTTCCTTTCCCTCCTCCCTGCCAGCAGCAGAGCCATCATGCCCATGAGACAAAACCATAATGGGCAGTATTCTGGCCCAGACACTGCCCCAAATTCCCCATTACCTGAGCACTCCAGAGCAGTGCCAGGCAGCTGTTTACACAGTGTACCAATCTGCCGCCTGGTGCTGTTGTTACTGACATGAGTTTCTCCCTCTGAGGTCAAAAACAAGGCACCCAGACTAAATCATGACTGGGTGCCTTGTTGTGATCTTAGAGGAAGTTTTTTCTGGAAGATCTGGAGCAAAAGGTGAGATTTTTAAAAACCAGTTTAATGGAAGGATGGCCTAGATTCAGTGTGGAACTGGTGTTCTCTCATGAAGACAATCTTAATTGAATTTGGGCTTTGGCACTGCCCCATGAAGGCAGTGAGGGCTGACCGATTTTAATTGCTCATGTAGATATGCCCATGTCAGCTCTTTTTAAAAACCTAATTGCAGTGCAGAGCTGAGTGTGACAGGAGTCATCTTAGCCTGGATTGATGGGTCCCTTCTGTAGACCTGGTCATACCCTTTGGCCAAGATAGAGACTTCTTTATAGGGGCTTATTATTGGTTGTCTTTTTTTTTTCTTTAATGAGTCCCATTTTTATATTTCACAGCGGTGTTCTGTACTGGAGGAAGAGATGGAAACATAATGGTCTGGGATACTCGATGTAATAAAAAAGGTATACTATATATCTACTTATTTTCTCCTCTCTGCAGTACCCTGCCTTCATAAAGTTTAGTAAGGCTTTTTCCCCCTGCAGAGGTATAAATATAGCCTTGAAATTTATAGAATGACTAGTTAATATTATGGATGCAAGTGTGGTGCAGTGGATGTTTCTTTTAACATTGCTTCTTGAAACTGCTTTCCAGATGGTTTTTACAGACAGGTGAAACAAATAAGTGGTGCCCACAACATAACAGACAAGCAGACACCATCTATAAAGAAGAAGAAGCAGAATGTGAAAGGGCTTGCTCCGTCAGTGGTAAGGATCCAGAAGTTAAAGAATATCTTCCTTTTTTAAAAAGGCTAGTTCTGTAAGACATTCTAAATCGGTTACAACCAAACCAAGCTGAAATCTTACTGGGCTCAAAAGTGAACTGGAAGTAGTAAATGCTAGTTGGAAAAAGTGAGAAGAGGCTTCAGTAGTAATATCCTGAAGGATTGCCAAAGGGAAAAAACAAAAAAATTAATGCTGTGACATCACAAGACAGTTCTGTTTGGATTTCCCCAAAACAATTGCTTTTTCTCAGAGCCAAAACACACTGCAGAAATAATCCAGTTTGAGACTGCTTTAAATGTCCTGGCTCAGTTCTAGAGAATCTGGGAACTGTAGTTTATTGTGGCAACAGAGCTCTCTGATAGAGAAGGCTATATGTCTCACAAAGCTACAATTCCCAGAATTCCCTAGCCTTGAGCCAGGGCAGTTAAAGTGGATTATTTCTGCAGTGTGTTTTGGCCCTCAATCTGGCATGCAAAGGTCTTTCCTTTCCTCTTGTGTGTCCACTTACGTAGTTTCTTTCACTTACACCCCCCCCCAAAAAAAACAACACATTCATCCAGTATCATTAGAGGCCACAGAGACCTTTATCTGATCTCTGTACTGTATTCAGTGGTGATTAATCACTGATATACCTACTTGTAGTAGGTATACAACCTTAACTATCTTACCTTCTTTTGTATGTTTTCTTTTGTTCATGCTTGTTATGTGAAGACTAAACATCTGTGATGCAGCCACTGTATCAGTCTGTAACACTATAATGTTAGTCATCAGTAAATGAGGAATAATTTCATTAACAGTAAAAAAGAAAAAGCAGTCTGTTAAGCTATGTTTATGGGGAATGCCAAGACAAATCAGTGCTGAAATTATTTCAGATAACTTTATCCAGTTCAGAAAGAAACCTTTTTCTTCTCTTTCAAGGACTTTCAGCAGAGTGTAACAGTGGTGCTATTTCAGGATGAACACACCTTAATCTCAGCAGGGGCAGTTGATGGGTAAGAAGGCCGTTTTTGCAAAAGTTTTAAAAAACACTTCTTAACTCTTCTTTGTTGAACTGAGGACAGTTAAGGGTTATGTGTGTTACAGATTTGTTGAATGCCTCTTATGTTGGACTGTTAATTCATAATGGATGTTACCAGAGTAGAGCCTACTCCTGCTGAGGTGACTCACTTGTGTTCAGATAGCAACTTCTTGAAAAGGAAAAAATAATATGTCTATAATAGTTGAGAACTTACTGTTGTTTGCCTTCAGGTTGTTTCTTAAGGTACTCTATCAAAGGGTTTTCTTGGCAAGATTTATTCAGAGGAAGCTTGCCATTGCTTTCCCTTGAGGCTGAGAGCATGTAATTTGCCCAAGATCACCCAGTGGGTTTCATGGCTGAGCTGGGAATCAAACCCTGGTCTCCAGAGTCATAGTCCAACATCCAAACCACTGTGCTATGGTGTCTATCTGAGAAGATACTACTTCTCCTTTAATTAAAGTGTTGCTGCTATTGTGTACCTTCAAGTCATTTTCAACCCTCAGGCGAATGTATCAGTGTTTTCTGGGGCTGAGAGTGCGTGACTTGCCTGAGGTCATCCAGTGGGGTTCCAGCGTTGAGCAGGGAAACACACCCTGATCTCCAGAGTCATAGTACAATGTGTCTTGAACAATGCAGTAAAGCAACTTAAGTCTAAAAAATGAAGTAGAAAGAATCATTTTCATGGTGGCTGATTTTTTCAAGCTCTGTAATGAAATCTCATTTTTTTTGGATGCGTAATAGTTTTATGCTGGAAGTTTTATTGCTGAATGTGTTAGAGAAATGGAAGAATTCGTTAATGTTGTGTACTAGCCAGTCATTGTCACTCACTTTTAATACATTGGTTAAAGGCATGTTGGGTTCGTTGATCATACATTAAGTTGTATTGTCCTTGGTGCTGCATAAAAATATAACAAATAAAAATAATAAATAAATGAGAATGGACAGTGATGCAGAACTTCTGTCTCAAATTTTAGTGTCATCAAGATATGGGACTTGCGAAAGAACTACACCACTTACCGCCAGGATCCATTACCCTCTAGGTCTTTCGGCTATCCTGGGAACAGCACACGTAAACTAGGTATGGCATAAAAGTGTGTTGGAAACAATCTCTCTCTCTGTCTCTTAAATAATGACTAATTTGCATTGTAACACTAGTGTTGTGTCTTTGAGTCTATTTCTCTAAATCTGTCTAAGTTTCGGCACTGAAAATGACATGTTGATGAGGTGTGTCAAAAGAAGTAGTGTAACGGATTGACTTTCTGAGATTGGTGCTTTAAAGGCATTGTATTTTACCAATTTTGTTAACTAGAATATTGGTTGCAGATGTTAGTGTTTGCTTATTTGGGAACTACTGTTGGATCCTATGGAAATCATCTTATATGGTGATACAGCCATCTTCATTGTTTCCTGTGCTTCACAAAATCTATGCCAAAGATGGACAAAGTGTGGTCCTCTTGATGTTGCTGAACTGTAACTCCCAACGTATCACAACTGGTTCTGCTGGCAAGGGCTGACGAGAGTAACAGCTCAGCAACATCTAGAGAACCATACTTTGCCCCATGCTTAGTTGGTGGCATCCCTGGGGAATGCGGCCCACACCGGGTGACACCCACTCAGGCCCTTGTTCCACTACGGGGTGAGAAGGGGCAATCATGTCCTTCCTGGCTTCGTTGCAGCTTCCACCACCATGGCAAATGAGAAGGGCGAACGCACCCTTTTGGCTGTCCCCACACATGAAGTGACACCTGCCACTGCCCTTAGTGAAATGATTGTGACACAATAAGGGATTTTCTCAGCATGTTAGTATGACACTCCACCTGTTGACTCCATGCCCTTTAAATCTGATTCATTAATAGTCTTCATGAGTTGATAAACAAATTAAAGCCTGAAAAGATGGAGGAATTTTTAGAGTCGGCGTGTTGTAGTGGTTCAAGTGTTGGACTAGGAGTATGGGAGACCAGATTTGAATTCCTAAGTAGCTTCCATGGTCTTTCACCAGATAAGACTGGGGGGGGGGGAGATTATGTCTTTCTATAACAAGTTTATTTCCGTACAAACTTCCATAGACATAGAGCCCACTTATTCATAAACATGGAATGACTCTCATTCCAGATACATGGAAGATTTCATTATTGTTAAAAAAATGTTCAGGGGTTAAAATCAGGTGGGTGAAGCTGTGAGAATACCATGAGGGGAAATGGAAGAGGACCAGTGAGGAAAAGGCATTACTGGTGGCACACTGAACCACTGCAATGCAACATTTGTGGCATGTGTCATTTGTTACTTTTCAAATTTATCATTTCTGAAGAGGGAGATTACAAATTCAACTCGATATTTAATATATTTATAGGTATTCTTCTTTCCCCTAGGTTATTCTAGTCTTGTTCTGGATTCAACTGGTACCAGCCTGTTTGCTAATTGTACCGATGACAATATATACATGTTCAACATGTCAGGCCTTAAGACCACTCCAGGTAAGAATGGTGTTGTTAGAAGATAGTTCATTTGTACCATTAGGTACTTGTTAAACTTACAGGGGTATGACGTATGGATTTATTGTGTCAGTCATTGCCTAACAGCAAAATCCTATGCATATTTCTTGGGAGAAAAACCTCTCCGTATTTAGCGATGCCTAGCCTAGGGTATAGAATTGCAATTTGGAGCAATTGCAACCTGAAGCCATATACATCTAGCCAGACTCTGTTGGTGATAATGTGAAATGTTTCTGCCTTCAGAGATCTCTTCTGCTGTATTTTATATTTAGATGGATGAGAGGGTATATAATGAAGAAAGGATAGCTTTTTGAATCAATTTTTAACATCTTGATTCTCAGTATGTTTGCTTCGTACAAAAAAATTGTGTGGCATCATATGGTTTAGATACGACTATACCATAATATATAACAAGTATATATTATATAGGCATAGTATAGTCTTGGGACTATGTGACTCCGAGTCTGTTATTGCAGCTCTTGGTCCCTTGACCTCTTTTATCTGCCCAGGAAAGGGAGAACAGCCTATTCTGGAAATATCTGGGAGAGGCAATTGACCTTTTAAATAGGTTTCAAGTCTCCCTTTATTATTTAATGTTTTTAAAAAATACCAGTTAAACCAACTGCAGAATTCCTAATACTTGTAGAATTTTGTTTTTATTTGTTTGGCATTTTTGACAGTCCCTGCAGCTTCCAGAGGTCCAGAAAATTTGCCCTGGACCTGCTGCAGTTGCCCTTCCCTAACCTTGATAATTTAATCATTTCTATTTATTTCAGTATTTCTATCTTTTCATTTATATAAAGTTCTCAGAGCTATGATATAATTATCATCATCAATTTAAAACAACCTGAAGAGTAAAAATGATTTTAAAAGGTTAAAAAGGTATTAAACAGGTTAAAAGAAGACATTTTAATCCAGTTAAAATACTTTAAAACAATTCAGATGTCAGGTCCACTGTCTTCATGGGGCTAAGTAAAATAGTTTGGCCAGTTAAAGGGTAAACCCATTGAATCAATGGTAGTTTGTTAAATCAGTACCTAAATAAACTCTAGTTGGGTCTAATACTTGGGTTTGGTTGATAAAATCAATACTTTTACGTAAATTGGTATGTACATAAGACTTACAA
The DNA here is from genome assembly GCA_034509955.1 of Urosaurus nigricauda. Classification (NCBI taxonomy): domain Eukaryota; kingdom Metazoa; phylum Chordata; class Lepidosauria; order Squamata; family Phrynosomatidae; genus Urosaurus; species Urosaurus nigricauda. The sequence goes on along the minus strand of JAOEGL010000001.1, from coordinate 347,201,543 downwards.
GCTTTTGGATTCATCCATAAAGTATTAGCCAGATGCTTCTGGGAAGCCAGCAAAAAAGACATGAGTAAAATAACACTTTCTTCCTCATATTTCTTATCAATTAGTATTTTGATACTGTATATATCCTTTCTGACAGGCATCCATTGATAGCCATATCTAATCCTCTTTTAAAGCCATAGAACTTGGTGGCTATTGCTATACTTTGAATGTGTTATAACTCCTGTCTTGTTTAGTGCTTGGCTTTTCTTCTGCATGTCAGCAGAATCTCTTCTCAAGCCACCAGAGAGCAGTAAATACTGAAAAGCAGATTCAAATAAGTTTGAAAAGAGCAGGTGCACTTTTATACTTCATCTGATTGAACTATTTCTTTGCCTCAAGAGTTTCTAGAATATAATTACTTCACCTTTTCCCCCTTTTGGAAGAAACTAGGTCACAGAAACCTTCTGTAGAAACTTGCCTGCATTCCAACCATCTGAGCTCATATTGTATCCTGTACACTTGAATGACAAGGAGAACTATAAAATCCTGCCATTTTTACCATGACAAAACCAGCTATTATGGCAGCTTACAATGTGTACACTTTAAAGAAAATGTGCAACATGTGTACCTTCCCTTTATGGATTGATAGAAGTTAGGGATGAGCAAATAAATAAAAATCACAGCTCAACCTGAATCAAGTGTGTGTCAGATTGTGGGGTGTTAGATGTACAGTATGTATTTTTTTGGCACCTATCCTTGCTGAAGCTATTTTTAGGTGTACAATTCAGACTGCAAGCTAATAACTATGATTCCCAGCTACAGATTGCAGTTTGTGTTCAAATCATGGATAAATTCTGGTCCAAGATGACCTGTAACATTTTTCTCTCCCATTCCTAATGCCCTCTGTTACATTGTGTGCTAAGTCCAGGCATGTGTCCTTTCCACTCCTGCAGTCAACCTTTTGCATCTGGATATAACTTTCCCCAGTTAGTGACAGGCACTTCCAGTTCTTGACATACCAGGGGCCTTAGATATTTGGAACAGTAGTTACAAGGCATCACAGATCAGGGGAAGTTTACAGAGTCCTTAAAAATAGCTGTGTGACCCATGTCACTCAGCCTGTGCATATCCTCCTCAAGAAATAAGATACCAGTTGCAGGAAATAAGTAGCATCTTCTGTGAAATAATGAATGCCAGATGACTGAAAGAGTCTGTAGTAATTGGTGCAACATGGAACTGAAGCAAGTATAAGGTAGCTGGCCAGAAAGAAAAGACAAGCAAGTGCATTTTGTTTTGTTTTAATTTTTTGTAAGTGTAAACTGCCTTGAGAAACAGTTGAAGGAAGGTTATACAGTGGTCCCCCGGGTTACGAAAGTAATCCGTTCCGGATTACCTTTCATAACCCGGAAGTCTTCGTAACCCGGGGGACCGCTTTGTTTGTAGTGCCGCGTGCCAAATTTAAAGGGCCGGCGCTTTTTTTTCTTCTTAACCCGGGGTTTTTTCGCAAGCCGGGGCCGTTTTTCCGGGCCCGGCTCTTTCGTACCCTGGGGTTTTCGTAACCTGGAGGACCACTGTATACATCTATTTGCTGACAAATCTTTAAAGTCTGAGAATCCAAGTGAATATGAGAACCTCCTGGATCATATGGGGACTAAATAATTCTTGCATACAGGACCATATTTATTTGACTGAAGTAGGCTGATATTGCTTAGCATGCTGATATTGCTCAGCATGTGGCACAAGATGAGAAATTTGAATTGTTAGGTAGACTAGAGCCGGCATTGAGAATACAGCTGCATTTAATGTTGCTGGTGATCATTGTGTGGTAAAACATTTGGAACTGTAGAGGCTAATTGATCCAAACATACTGTAGAAATGCAGTTCAATGCTAGGGAATTGTGGGAAATTTACTTTTGTGAAACATTTAACCTTCTCTGTCTGAGAGCTCTAATGCCACAATAAACTACAATTCCCAGGATTCCCTAGCATTGAGCCAGTGTAGTTAAAGTTGTCTCAGACTAGATTATTTCTGCAGTGTGTTTTGGACCAATTGCTTACTCTTGGCCCAAATAGGATAGTGTGTGGACACAGTTTTCTACTAGCAGTGTCTGTCTTTATATATCTAGGCTTGTTTCTGGTATATGTCCCATGCAAGAATCCCATGCGTTTCCACTCTGAAATGAGGAAGCTTTGGACTTTTGCTTTGCATCTCTGTAGGAAAGCTAAAGAAAATTGAACAGAAACAAATTTCTCCCATACTGCTTAACTGTGCACTGCACAAAAGAGTTAAAAAGGATTGAGTGGAAGACTGTATTATTTGAAACAATTTGTTTCATTTTTCACTTTGTTCATTTGAAGGGCTATTGAGTTGTCAAAAGACAGAAGTTCTATTCAGGCCACAAGCTTCCACAGTTATGACCATGTAAGCAGAAAAGCAAGGCAACCCTCACTGGCACTGTGTTCTTCCCTGCCACCCTGCTGACCTAGTCCTGCTGCAGTCTTACAAATCTGAAATGGGCAGCCCATTCTGTCCCTCAGTGAAGTTCAGCAACTGATCCCTGGAGATTTAAATGGAAAAGTGTGCTAGGGTATACCCCTTCATGTAGATGTAAAACCTCTCCAGATCAATTGCAGCAAGACTAGCTCATAGGGATTGGGATGAAGTAGGCAGTTAGGGATACATCCATAAGTGTGGGGGACAGTGAGTGCAGACCCTGCTCCCACCTCTTACCACATAATGGGAATTGCATGAGAGGAATTTGTTTGAAGGCGTCTAGTGAAAAAGATGGGTGAAGTTAGCAGGACTAGGAGTTGAGGGGAAGGGTTATGGCACCATGGTAACACTGACAGATGTGATAATACTAGGGCAATGTGACAACCAAAGTTACAATTTTCAGACTCTTGCTTGGAATCCTGCTTTGCCTGCTAATATTTGCCATCTTTGCCTTCTGCGTTTTGAATTTTTCTCCTTTTAACTTTTCAAGTCGTAAATATCCTTGGGAGCCAGTGGGAGAGGCCATTTGCCCTAGAGTGAAAAAGAAATTTGCCTAACAATTTAGACTAGGGGTGTGAACAAGCAGGAAACACTTGCGTTATTGGCTTGTATTGTATAATTGACTTACACTCAATTTGTGTCTGCTTGTTGTATTTTGTTTCCAACCCCTTTCACCCTTGAACTTCAGTCTCAGTTTTCAGTGGGCATCAAAACTCCAGCTTCTATGTCAAATCCAGCGTCAGCCCAGATGATCAGTTCTTGGTTAGTGGCTCCAGCAACCCATACGCCTACATCTGGAAGGTAAGCAGCTCTTTCAGATGCAATTGGTCTGCCAACAGTTCTGTGTTTGTTATGTTTGCTGAGAAGGTGGGAAGGCAGTCACAAGGAATCACTGGAGGATGCTGGCTGGGGACAGGTCTACACTTGTTAGAATACTCTGGACCCAAATTCCCCCCATCTGCTCTTTTGGTGTGGGTTTTCAGCTCTCACAACAAAGGGATGGGTGGCTTCCTTTCCACACAGCCTCTGCTCATTGCCCAGTGCCACTACTGAGGTCAGAACAAGGTGCCCAGCCATACTATTTATAGCAAATATCTATTGGGCCAAGTGGTAGCATCATACATACATACATAGAGTGGGGAGGATTCATTTATAGCCAAGTCATTCTATTCGGGAAAGGCTTGCCAGAAGAGATCTGTCTTTGCAGCTTTTTTTGAAGCTGTCTAAGCTAGCAATTTGACGGATCTCCTCCTGCAGGCCATCCCACAGTCTGGGAGTGGTTGCAAAAAAAGTCCTCTGGGTCGTTATAGTTAGTCTGGTCTTTATAGACTGCAATAAGCTTCCCCCAGAGGACCTGCAAGTGTCAGGTGGATTATACGGGAGTAGGCAATCTGTTAAGTAGGTTGGACCCAGGCCATGTATGGCTAAGGTGATAACCAACACCTTGTACTGCACCTGGAAACTAATGGGCAACCAGTGGAGTGATTTCAAGATAGGTGTTATATGGTCAATCCTAGTTTTCCCGGTGACCAGCCTGGCTGCCATTTTTTGTACTAACTGAAGTCTCCAAACTAAGTACAAGGGTAACCCCATGTTCAGTGTGTTGCAGAAATCGACTTGTGAGGTTACCATTGCATGTACTACCATTTCTAGGTCCCTTACTTCCAGGAAAGGGTGCAGATGGCATATCAGTTTAAGCTGTTAACAGGCTGATTCAGGAAGTCCTGAATTTGGAGCAGGCATTGTGAAGATAATCCAGACTCTATTTGGGGCTTTGGCCCTGCGTTTTATAAACAAGACACAGCAAGCCAAGGGAAACTCGGGGCAAATCAAGCATGTAGACAAAGTCTGGGAGATTCTGGGAGTCCAGAAGCAAAAAAGTCTTCACTGTGGCATGCTGTGCATATCTTAGATAGCTGTCATGGCTGAGAGCAAACCTTGATATAAAACAGAGCCAAATTTCTGCTTTGCCCTTCTCTTTGCTGCTGTTTATTTGAGGTTGCTGATCTTAATCTGGTTTTAATGGGTCTTTAAAAGTCCCTCTTCAGTCCTGTTTAGCTATGACAAGGTGATAGTTCTTGCTTCATATTTAACAGCTGTCCACATTCACCAGAGTTCGATGGATTTAATTGTTTTGATTTTCTCTCTCTTGTTCCTGTGGTGCTTTCCCCTGTTCGTAAGCTCTTGCATCAGACTTGTGTCTGCTCTCCCTCACCCCATGCTGCCCCTGGGTTGCTTAATTTCCAAGAGTTAAGACCTCTGCATTATTACAGCAAGGGCTCAGCCGCAGCCTTGAGCAAAATTCCTAAGTACTGAGTGGCAGCTGAGAAGCTTAGTTGGCATGTTGAGCTGATGTGTGGAGAAATGCAAATATTTTATGTATTATTTTTCCACCCTCAAGGACATTTATTTATTTTGTGACCAGCCCCAGCAAGTATAAAATAACCAGAATGAAATGTTTTCCGCTAAATCAAATTTCTGTGTCAAAACTAAAATAACCCAATATGCTGAAAGCTCATTTGTATAAGGCAGGGAAGATCTGCATGCATCTTGAGTAGATTCCTCTTTTCCCTCAACCCACTTCTGGAAACAGAATAAAGAAGACACTCTTAAGTATTTTGGTAGAAAATTAAGACAGCTGGTCTGTCTAGATATGAAATTCCTAAGCTGTTTAGTGCTACCTTAAAAACATACTGCATGTAACCGTCTAAATGTCTAAAACTACATGTCTAAAAAAATTATGGCCAAAAATGACCCCAAAATCCTAGGTTGACTTTATATGGGTCACTGTGGTCATGTGATAGCAACTCTTTCAGATGCAGTCTGCAGTTTATTTCTCTCTGGCACTAAGCAGAAAGAGTCCCGAGTCACTGATTGATGTTGCTGTTTGTTTTAAGAGTTCCTCTCCCATGCATCTGGCTGAAACGAAAGCTAAAACAATGAAGTAAAATGACTCAGTGAGAGTCTCTTTGCATACGCACACATAGACACACTGAAGGAGCCGCCATGTTTTACCCTTGACCTGTCATGGCAAAATCCATAATTTGGGCCCCAAATGTGACCCAACTTATACATGAGGCCGACTTATAATTGGGTATATATGGTATGTTCTGAATTCTGAAAAGCTATTGCTTGGATTTATTCATATGATTTACTATATATTTACATATTTCTTCCCACTTCACTGTTCCATGCTAAGAACTCTTTCCAGTCCTGCAGGAACTGGACAGTGGACGTTTCAGATATACCAGGACAAATCATGAAACCTCTGGAAGACATGCAAATCTTACCTTCCTTACACAGATGAGCTTTCAGCATATTGGATTATTTTAGTATCTAAATCAACCTTAATGAACAGATATGTTGGACTACATATCTCCATATATGTTGGACTACAACTCCAGTCAGCTGCAGCCAGCATAGGCCATGCTGGCCAGAGATAATGGGAATTGTAGTCTGGCATTGGAGTGCAGCAATTTCAGGAAGGTTGATTTGGAATGCAAGCCTGCAAACAGAGTTGTGTTCTTCATTAAATAAGGTACTGCATTGTATACAAAATATTTGAGCAGTGAACTATTTCTTATTCAGTTTTTTATCAAATCAATGCAGAAAGCTGTCTTGTAAGTTGTCAGCCCATTGTTTCACTTGCTCAGAACAATCTGTACAGACTGGCGTCTTCTGGTCTCTAGAGTGGAGTCTTTTTCAACTCTACTTGGAAGTTCAAGGGGCTGAGCTTTAGACTTAATGACCAAGATCCTACATTGCTTCAGTGTACCATAAATATCCACTAGCAGAGTTGCATTATGCAACCCCTATATGGAACACCAACATAGCACAAATCTATGTGGATCACTGGTTAGTGTACACAGCTGACAGCCCTTTCTGCAATTCCATTACACAATGCTCAAAGGCAATGCAGAGAGGTAATGGCCATTCACACACTACTCTCTGTACTTTAATGCACTACCACATGCAGAATGGGCAACTCTGCTTATGTGCCTGTCACCTGGATATGACTATAGTGTACTGACCACAAGTTGAACATGAGTCAACAGTGCGATGCAGCAGCTAAAAAGGCCAATGCAATTTTAGGCTTCATCAATAGAAGTATAGTGTCTAGATCAAGGGAAGTAATAGTGCCACTCTATTCTGCTTTGGTCAGGCCCCACTTGGAATACTGTGTCCAGTTCTGGGCACCACAATTAAAAAAGGATGTAGAGAAACTGGAGCGTTCCAAAGGAGGGCGACTAAAATGGTGAAGGGTCTGAAAACCATACCCTATGAGGAACGACTTAGGGGGCTGGAGATGTTTAGCCTGGAGAAGATAAGGTTAAGAGGTGATATGATAGCCCTGTTTAAATACTTGAAGGGATGTCACATTGAGGAGGGAGCAAGCTTGTTTTCTGCTACCCCAGGGACAATTTTTCATCCTTGACTATGGCAATGCTGCTCTGTTGAATTAATCCTACCTTCCTTACACTTCCTATGTGAGCTAGAATTGGGAGATTTTTTCACCACTGCATGATGCTGCCATTACTGTGACATCAAAAAACGTTCCTGCCAACCCCAATTAGAATTAGTTGGTATCATGTCTGACTCTCAGTTGTCCTACAATTCTGCTCTCTGTGTGTATGACTATGTAGATGGACATTTCAGTAAGTGGTGGGGAAACCACTTAGGTTAGTGATCTACACTATTATGCACTAGGTTAAAGTGTAAGTGTCATCTTTAAAACTGCCCTGTGGAAAAGCTGCTCATAGCAACATCCTGTTGCCACATAGTCTTCTATGGAAATGGCATAAACTTCTTGCTTTTATGGTGCCTATGCTATAGGTTTTGTAAGGGAAGGAGCTGAGTTGGTAGTAAAGAGGAAGTTACATGGCTCTCTGGGATGCCTCTAGGACAGAGGTGGCTAACCTCTGTCCAAGGGAGCATGCAACTCACTTGTTCCAGCATCTTCATTGACTGCCAGCCCATTTCTGGGCATGTTTTGATCGATAAAGCTTTATATATCTTAGGTCCATGCCATCTGACAGATCATATCTCAGCACATCTACCTACTTGTATTTTGAGATACGACAGGAAGGCCCTATTCTCTGTACTACCACAGGTATATACAATAGAATGGAACAGGGTCTTCTTGGTGGCTGCTCCAGACTACAGAATTCTTAGGGAGGCTAGTCTGGTGCCCTTCTTGTTATTCCCTAGGCAGCTGAAAACAATTTTTGTTTCCTTTGAAGACTGTTGCCTCATATGAGGAAAAGGCCTCTAGTAATGCACAGTGTTGTGTACTTTTAGTTGACTGTTTTAAGTTTTGTGAGCTGTCCCAGGGCTACTAATCCTTTATCATTGGCCATCTTGCTAAGAAATCTGGAGGACTAACAGTCCTCACGCTGCTCTAGAAGATGCTACACAGGAAGTTACTGTATTTTTGTTGCCTGTGCAGTTACATCTGTTCCAGCTAGAATCCTGTTGTATGATCTCCAGAAGTACAGTCAGCCCTCCATATCAGCGGGCTAGCCATCGGCAAATTGGAGCATTCAGCTGTTGGAAGTGATGACTTAGGCAACACCAAAGTATTTGGTGCATAAATTGCTCCACTGTGCAAATCTGTTTCTGTACAGGGATATATTTTTCTGGACCAGGGCATCTTGTCAGCCTACCAGTCCTTAACTGCAGGCTGTCCTTCTTTGACTTCAGTGTCTTTTAGCAGAAATTGATTATTTTTCCCTTCCAAAGAACTGAAGAAGACTTGCAATTGTGTTACTGCTTCTAAGCCAAAGCTGAGCTTTTCCCATGTTCATTCCACCCTGCAATCATTATAACTGTGAGATGAACATTTTGACAATGGATAGATTTTTGGGGTGTCTTTTCCCTTAAGTTCCACAAGCTGTCCAGATGCATTTTATTCCTTCTGAATCTAGATCCAACAGGAAATAAGGTTCTTTTGCCTGCTCTCATTAATAAGGGATTAAGAGATCTTGCTACACAAAGTGGAGAGAAAATCTGCTAAATGTAAACAAAGGTATTTTCCCTACCAAGAGCTTAGTTGTCTTCCCTAAAAAGGCTTTGGTTTCCATGGTATTGCCTGTTTTGACAAAGAGGCTGGATTTTAAACATGACATTTAAAAAAAATAAAAGGAAAGAAGCAGATCTAAACTTGGAAGGAAAGCCCTCTTCAAATGAGTTGACCTGACTCAAACCAATCTTGTGTATCCTCCTTAAGAACTTTATATATAGCTTTCAAGCTGCCAGGACAAAGAAACAGCTTCTGAAAAAGAACTGGATCAGGCAAAGTGGAGCATCTTTTCATGCCTCTATGCCTTTCATACATCCTTGCAACCTTCATTTACACACATGGTGACAAATCTATTAGGTTCGCTTAGTCATCAGTGCAAATCCTCATCAAATATCACATTACTAACAGTGACTCATGGCTTTAGGAAGTAGAGTTTATTGAAATATAGAAATGGGCATCTAAGATTCTTCTGCATGAGGTTAGCTTAGGTTGCTCCCTGTTCATTTTAGGTATAATGATTGCGACTGGGTGGAATGGAATTATATCACTTGCTCTCTCACCTGTGCCATTTTGAGAAGGTGCCTCTGGGTAATCTGGCTTAGCTAGTACAAATAATTGGCTATAACGGAGCCTGTGGCATTTATAGGATAGGGCATGGAAGCGACAGAAAGAAGAGACCTTGTGCTTTTATGGGAGCTGCAGTCCAATAACTTTTGGATCAGAGGTTGGAATAGCTACATTGGGGACTGTAGTTCCCAGAATCCCCCAGCCTGCTGAGCCACTGGCCATTTAAGATGGAGAATTCTGGGAATTGTAAATGAAAAAGCGGCTTGTCCAAGCTCTGGTATAGAGAGCCACGAGTTTCCCACCCTTGCCATAGAAGAAGCCTTAATGTCATCTCCCTTGTGTTTCAGTTCATTTAAAAAAGCTGGCTTAACAGCAGTCGATAATGCCTTAGCACACCAACCCAAAGGCCTTTTGTATCTACATCTCTAAATTTCTGCCACAGAATGTTTCCCTTTCTCTTACGTGTGGACTCACAGTAAGCAAATCTAGCTGCAGGGCCAGTTGGGGCTTCTGAATTTATTGTGCTTAAAACAGCAAGGGCTGTCAAAAGATGTTGGGGTGACCTTTTAAGACTACAATCGCCTACATTTACCTGTAAGTCTCACTGAAGTCAGTGAGTTTGACCTCTGGGTTGCGCAGTAATTCTGATTTAGATGGAAATTTATGTGTGGAGATGTGCAATTATGCATGTCTATTGTGTAACATAAAATCTACTGCAGAACTGGGCAGCAAGAAGACCTTTACCTTATGTCTCCCAGCAAATTTCTATGCCTCATTGTCTTGAGGGATTTGCAGGTGACTTGCAGATCATAGCAGGATGGGCTATGAGGTGGGCAAGGGGATTTTGACTCATTGTGTTCTACCTCGCTCAGAAAGTACTCTGAATGCACATGTTACACTGCTGAAGCTAAGCAGCTTCAGCCCTGTAAGCTCTCTGGATGGGTTCCTGCCTGGGAGCCAGAGGGAAGCCACTTTGAATTCTTTGATGTTACAGCAGCATGTATAAACAAGATTGAAACCCCACTCTTCTCTCCTCCCACCACCCTTGTTCCCTTTGTTCATCTTTAGGTATTGCCACTCCAGACTTTTCTAGAATGTTTGTACTTGGGAAGATTGCATGTGAAGTATGTTACGCATAACTGCTTTATTTTGCAAATTGTTAATGGCAAATGGAGCCCACTGATTTTAGGCTTGTGTATTGTAAGATATACCCAGTGCATGCATATTTTTGCCTGCAGGCTTAAATCCTTTTTCTGTCATTTTATTGGACAAGTAATGTTAAGAAGGAAGGCCTGAGGCTAGGAAGAAGTGGGATAATTATACCCATATTTCATTATATTGCAATGGGGGTATACACGTGGTTTCTATGATTTCTACAGAATAAGAAAGCATACTGTAGTACTATATACAGACTTCTAGAGTGAGAATCTTTGTCTTTGCTTCTCTCTCTCTCTTTTAAAGTAAATCATTACAAAGTATTGCTGTATACACTATACACTAATCTACCTATGAAGAATATTGGTAGTTTCAGAAGTGACTACTCCTGCTTTAAATCTATTGTATTTGGAGGTAATATGATCTGCTAACTGCAAAGCAGTCTTCCCCAATTTGCTTCCTCTAAGTCAGGGGTGGGCAACATCAGAAATAATGGGGGACATTTTGGGGTGCGTACCCCAAGGAGCTACTTTTTCACATCTAACATAGCCAGAACCAATGTTGTAGTATTAATTATAATCCTGCCGTTCTCCTGGTTTATGGACTCAAAGCAGATGTGTATATTACTCGCAGTTTCATTTTCAGATCATTTCTGGCTTTTTTGGAGGAGGGATAGAGAGATGGTGGAGGCAATAATCTAGACAGGACATGAGATTTTCATAATATTTTTTACTAATTAAACTTATTTATTATTCTGAACAGAATGATATTGTCCTTAAAATTTAGCATATAGTATAGTTATAGAATTTCTGTAAATAGAACAATGTCCTTCTTGATAAAAGTGGTTCTGTTGTTTCTCCCATGATGGGACCTAAATTCTTTGATTGAGTGATTGGTGGGATTGTAGTTTGGGTTGCAATCTGGATCCAGATTGATGGAACTCCTACAACAACTAGAAGCCTTGATACTCCAGAATCATGTCTTCTCATTTCTTCCATAGCATGTGATTGCTTCTCAATGGGCAATGATTGTTTCTTATATGTACTCTAATTCATTCTGTTTCAGATATCTGAGCCCCATCTTTTTCCCATTATGCTCCATGGTCATGGTCTAGAAGTCACCTCTGTTGCTTGGTGTCCGTCTGACTTCACTAAGGTTTGCTTCTATATTCCAAATTTTGTTTTTATGTCGTCTTTTGAAATTCTTGATGGATCACTGATGAAAGCCAAACTCCAGCATTTGCTTTCAAAGCATGGATCGCGAGTCCTTCCTCACTAGCTCCAGTGTTGCTTTTGAACTGGAGGTACAGTAACCAAAGTGAGGTGAAAAATAGTGTCCCAAAAGGCATACTACACAAGTCACACACAGCTTCTCATTGTTGCTGCTGTTTAACCATGGGGAATTGGAAATCCTTGCTGATGTGTGTAAATCATGAAGAGATCTACCTATAAGTCCATGTCTATCTTCTCACCATCTTGACATGCAGCCAAAATTCTTCTAATCTTGACATTTCTGAAAATCGACAAAGCTATCTTAACATACTGCTGAAACAATAAAATGTTAAAAATTCAGTTACAAAATCTGTGTAGCATAAACCAAAGACCACAAACCCTGTCTCTGCTCCTGTGCAATGCCAGGTCCATCAAGAACAAATCCCACATCATACATGACTTAATCGAGGATAACAATTGTGACCTGGCTTGCATAACCGAGACCTGGCTTGGGCCTGAGGCGGATGCTGTGTGGGCTCAGGTCCTCCCTTCCGGGTACTCGGTGAAGGACCAGAGCAGGTTAGGTGGGCGGGGGGGGGGGGTGTTGCCTTGGTGCATAAAAACACCCTGTCTCTAACCAGGAACCATGTCCGTCAGACCACCTATATCGAGTGTATTTACCTGACCCTAAAGGCTAGAGACAGTCTAGGGATTCTGTTGGTCTACCGGCCACCCCGTGCGCTAACAGACTCCCTTAACGAGCTGACACAGTTGGTCTCGGAGCTGATGTTGGAGTCCCCCAGGCTTCTAGTCCTGGGAGACTTCAACATCCCCTTCGCGGTCAACAATATTCCATCTGGTGCGGCTCGGGAATTCATGGAGACCATGACAGCCATGGGCCTGTCTCAGTTGGTTTCGGGTCCAACGCATTGTGCGGGGAATACACTCGATTTGGTCTTCTGTACGGACATGGAAAATCCGTGGGCGGAAATCACCAACACTTCCGCCCTGTCATGGACGGATTATTTCTTGGTTGAGGCAAGCATCAAGGCATCTACCCAGATCCCCTCCGGGGGTGGCGGACCTATTAGAATGGTCCACCCTCGAAGGCTCATGGAACCTGATAGGTTCCAAGAAGCCCTAGAGGGGTTTATGGTTGGAAGTGACGGCGACACTGTTGATGCCCTAGTTAACACCTGGGATACGGATCTCTCTAGGGCTATACACAGTATCGCTCCCAAGCGCCCTCTCAGGCCTGCTTCCAAAAGTAAGCCCTGGTACACGGAAGATCTCCGGGCAAGGAAGCGGGTCCTGCGACGACTAGAGCACGCCTGGCGGAAACACCAGCGTTTATCCGACAAGGCTCTCCTAGATCTCCTTTTGGTGGACTATGGAGAGGCGATACAAGCAGCTAAGAACTCGTTCTTCGCTGCTCGTATCGCGTCCGCGGAGTCGCGTCCAGCAGAGCTGTTCAGAGTAGTGAGGGAGCTAACTCAGCTCCCTCCTGCCCCGAACCAGATCCTTGAACCAACCAAGGCCTGCTGTGACCAATTTAACAACTTCTTCGCGGATAAAATCTCTCGGATAAACGAAGGTCTGGACGCCAGAATTGAAGCAGAACCCAGAATAGAGGCGTCTAGAGCTTCCGTGGACTCTGTTGTACTGGATCAGTTTGAGTCTGTCGGTACCGAGGATGTGGATAAGATCCTTAGAAGTGTTCGGAAGACAACCTGCTCTCTCGATCCCTGCCCCTCGTGGCTAGTGGCCCAGGGGGGATCGGCGGTAACCTTGCTGTTACGCCAAATTATTAATACATCTTTGAGGGAGGGACAATTTCCTGACCATCTTAAATTGGCCATTGTAAGACCGTTATTGAAAAAGCCCTCCCTCGACCCCCTGGTTCATAATAATTATCGGCCAGTCTCGCTGCTGCCATTTCTGGGGAAGGTGATCGAGAGGGCGGTTGCATTCCAACTTCAATCGATCTTGGACGAAACGGATTTTCTAGATCCATTTCAAACCGGTTTTCGGGCGGGCTATGGGGTTGAGACTGCCATGGTCGCCCTGGTCGATGATCTCCGTCTGGGCATCGACAGGGGTAGCGTGTCCCTGTTGGTGCTCTTGGACATCTCAGCGGCTTTCGATACCATCGACCATGGTATCCTTCTGGAACGCCCGGCAGAGGTGGGAATCGGGGGCACTGCGCTCCAGTGGTTCCGGTCCTACCTCTCTGGGAGGTTCCAGATGGTGCAGCTGGGGGACGTTTGCTCCGATAAGAGGGCCCTTACATCTGGGGTTCCTTAAGGAGCCATTCTGTCCCCCATGCTCTTTAACATTTACATGAAACCGCTGGGAGAGATCATCCGGAGGCATGGGGCGCGGTGTTATCAGTACGCTGATGACACCCAAATAGTCTTCTCTATGTCTCCGACTGATGCAGTGACCAGGGATGGCGTCGCTCCTCTCGTGGCCTGTCTGGAATCGGTAATGGACTGGATGAGGGAAAACAGACTCAGCCTGAATCCAGAGAAAACGGAAGTACTGGCGATAGGTTCTCCCGGTCCAGGGATGGAGGTGGTTCCACCTGTCCTGAACGGGGTCACGCTCCCCGTGAAGGACACAGTACGCAGTCTGGGGGTGCTCCTTGATTCGTCGCTCCATCTGACTTCTCAGGTGGACGCGACGGTCAGGAGCACCTGTTATCAGCTTCGGCTGATTCGCCAGCTGCGTCCCTACCTGGACCGGAGGGACCTTGAAACCGTAGTACACGCTCTGGTAACCTCTCGGTTGGACTTCTGCAATGCGCTCTACATGGGGCAGCCTTTGTATCACACTCGGAAGCTACAACTGGTCCAAAATATGGCAGCGCGGGTGGTCACTGGTGCTCCCAGGGCCGCCCATATAACACCAATTCTGAAAGACCTTCACTGGCTGCCGATTCGCTTCCGGGCTCAGTACAAAGTGCTGGTTATTACCTATAAAGCCCTATATGGCTTGGGTCCAGGGTACCTGAAGGACCGTCTCTCCCCATACAATCCGCCCCGCACACTTAGGTCATCTGGTCAGCGGTTACTGAGAGTTCCGGAGACTAGATTGGCGAGTACGACGAAGAGGGCATATTCCATCTCTGCCCCCTGTCTCTGGAACTCTTTACCTATCGATCTCCGCTTGTCCCCCTCCCTTGCTCAATTTAAAAAGGACTTAAAGACCTATTTATTTAACCAGGCTTACCGCTGAATGGACTTTTATTTACCTGCCTGTTGTAATGCCGCCCACTGTTCTGCTGCTGCATATGCACTAGCACTTATATTGAGAATTGTGATTTTATTGTGATTTTATTGTCTTACTGGTTTTACTGCTTTTATTGTTTTATTGTTACCGGCTTGTTTTAATGGTTTTTATGTCCTACTGTTTTTTATATGCTGTACACCGCCCTGATCTATGGAAGGGCGGTATAGAAATAAATCATATTATTATTATTATTATTATTAAGACATATAAATCTATAAAACCAGCAGGAAAAAGCACCTCAACAGCACAAAGCCATCTTAGCCAGCTATTAGAACCAGATGTTGTAGGGCAAAGTCAATTTTTATAACTGGATTTCCCCCATCACTGTGTTTCGTTGTTTTTAATCCTGTAAAATTATATGGAAACTTAGGTTTAAGGATGGCTTATAAATCTGTTGCTTAAAAAAATAAAACTATTTGAGTTGTTTTTATTATCTTTTTTTCATGGAGTGGAAAGAAGCATGGCTTGTAATTCAGCAAATATTTAACTAAAATTGTGTGTTGCTTCCCCTAAAAGTCAGACCCCTAATGAGTGAGCCTGAAATTTTCATTAAAGAGAGCTATGAATTTTCCTTCCTAGCTTGTACCAGTTTCAGACTCTTCACACTTTTGTCCATAGGATCAGCACACTCTAGGAAGTCCATTATTTTCCAATTGATTCTTATTTCCTGTTTTGCAGATTTCCACATGTTCAGATGACAACACCATCAAGATTTGGCGCTTAAAGCGACACTGGCCAGAAAGAAGAAGCTTGGTAGGTTGGACCTACCTGAAAAAAAAGGAAGGACAAGTTGGAACTGGTAAGCTCACTTGTGACTTGACAAATTTTTTATTGAAGGCCATGTAGCTGCCGCTTGGAAACTACTTTATAATGAAGTGAAGGTATAATTTATGTTCTATCTGTAAAGTATCAGATGCAGTAGACAACTTTTAACTGTTGAAAAGCAGTAGAGACATGTGCAGAAGGTGCTTTTCACTGAACGCTAACCTAAAACACGTTTCACGTTATGGTAAAATTATAATCTTTACACAGGTTTTTAACACATCAAAGCACTGCACTGAAACAGCTTCATGACAAGAACTGATTCTTTCATTGGTGGCTTTGCACTGCAAATTGGTGTGTTAAGATGATTCTTTTAAGCTAACTGAATTAGAGTCTCTGGCTTTGTTTACTATAAAACAGAGGTCAGTCTATCAGTGGAAAAGGTACTGAACAGAGTTAGCACAATTATCAAGTGTTTTAACAATACAGGTTGAATGTCCCTTATCCAAAATGACTGGATTCAGAAGTGTTTTGAATGTTGAAATACCTGTATTAGCATATACATACATAATGAGCTATATTGGAAGTGGGACCTAAATCTAAACACAGCTCATTTGTGATTCATATACGCCTTTACAGTCCTTCCTCCTTATCGGCAGACTTGCCATCCAGGGACAGCAAGCCCACGTTTTAGTTGATGGTGGTGCATGTATATCTATAAGCTCAGGAAAGTACATGTACAATGCTTCATTGCATAATTAAAGGATGCAGTTCACTGTTGCAAAATAGAATGAGCCCTCCCTTAAGAAGGCTTCAAAGGGGGTTGAAGTGGTCTCACAAAATATGTTTACCAGTAGGTATTATCCATGATTTCTGATGGAACTTCACATCTGGAAGCACTGTAACTCTGAATGGTAGATCCTGGTGACCATACAGCTGGTGCAGGTGTGGCCCAAGGAAGGGTCTGTCACATTCCATCCCTGTGTGTCATCTTACTGGATGCATTTAATTTAGTGCTGGGAAATTGAAAATATTAGGAGCCATTTTTCAGACAGTTAAATGACTTGATCACAGCACTTGTAATTTTGTAGATTTTATTAAAATCTACATGCTAAGGATGTATCCAACTGTGTCCATGTGTGTAAGTATGCAAGTAGAGTAGATACTGGTGATTTTCCGTTTTTTCTGTATGCCTCCAGATCTAGTTCTGGAGAGCTGGTTACACTCTCAAGCAAGTTTGGAGGCAATGCAAAGAGCTGTATGAGCAAGGAGACGAAGGAAGGGAGTGTGTTACATGGGTGGTGGGTGGCTCATACATTGTTGGATGGAAGCCAGATGGACTTGGCTCAAGTCAAGCAGCTTTTGTATACACAAAAGTCCAGAAGGGTGGCACCTGTTCTGCAGGAAATGGAATGTTTGGCTTGGCTTAAATGAAAAAGGAACTGTGTGTTGCCAAACTGAAAACAAAAGTGCCCTGCAGGGTATTAAATCCCCTACCAGGTTGGTTAAAGAGCTCCTAAAGTTTCACATGCCTATATAGCATGGAAATCGAAGCTGCTATAAAAGTAATAGCAGCAGCAGTCACTTTGTGCATCTGGTTATCTTTAAAGCGCTCTTACTTAGTTCGGATTTCTTTGGGGACAGGCATGTGTGCATTTATTACTGTTCTAGAACAAATCAAAGACAGGGAATGTAAACTTTAAACATAGTTTCCCAGTTAAGACTGGCTTATATGATAATGATAGTCATATTTATCTAAATTCTTTGGGTAGGACATAGAAATGTTTGAATAAACAGGAATTTTAGTTATCTAGTATTGGAGGGATGGTTCCAAGCTTCCTTCTGATCCACCCCACCTCTTTATTCCACCGAAAACCCACATGCCTGAAAATAATTAGGAGCCTTAGGGTTAGTTCACAGTTTTAAATACCTCCTGAGCTTGTATCCTGCTGATTCTTTGGTTGCAATTGCAAGGATTTAAGTGGTTAAACTGTAACTTAAAATTCTCAAATTCCATTGTGAGCAGGATTATTACACTGATTTACATAGCTTGTTTATTTTGTAGACTGCTCTCAATGGGCACGTTTCCACTTCACAGTGAGAGAGCAAAAGAAATCACTACCCTGTGGACCTTTCAATGTAGTATTCAACATAAGCAAAACTGCAGGGGCAAAGGAGAAAGATGGAGGGGAATGGGAACAGGAAGAACATGCGTTGAAATCAAGTCACAAAATGGAGGGTTTGATTTTTTTTTTTCCTGTCTTGTGTTTCCTTAAGCATAGGCAGATATGAGGCCATAACTTACTCAAGGCAGGGTCATTTTTTCTCCTTCACCTTTATTTGCAAAGAAGTACTGTAGTAGGGTAGGAAGAGGATAGTACTCAGTCAGGAAGAGGGGATAAAGTCTGTAGCCTTACAGGAGCTCTAGAGGTTCTGAACTGAAGTTCCTATTCTTTCCACGCCAATCCAGTCTCCATGCAATGTTGTCTTTAACTCTGAATCCCATTTTGGGAGAAATATGGGATATAAATCCAATAAATAAATAAATAACTTTTGTTAATAATAATAATAAAATTTATTTATATACCGCCGTTCCAAAAAAGATCAAAGCAGTTTACAAAAGTGAATAAACAAATACACAAAATACATAAATGATTTACATAAACAAATAAATTAAATATCTAAATAATATCCTTCAGGCAAGCCCTGATGGAGCTGGGCCAGCCTCTTCTCTCCCTCCCAAGCCGGAGGATGGCAATTGTTAAGTCTGTTTCTTCAAGAAAAGCGACTAGAACTTAAACAATGGTCTGTGATGATAGCAGCAGGTAATGAAGGCCCAATCACTGAACATAAATCAGCCTTGTTAAATCAGAATTGTTAAACCAGCTTAGTCAAACCAAAGACCTCAGGCAAGGGCAGCCTTGAAGAGTCCAATGTCAATTTTCATTCTCTCTTGAACCTCTGGAGGCTACACCCATATCTCTTGCAAAATACACATCTTCACACATGCCAAATGACCTTCTGGTCACTTCAGTTTTATAAAAAGGCTACTTGGGTTCTAAAACAGCTCAAGAAAAGAAGTAGCAGCCTTCACATACCTAGCCACATCCCCATGGAAGCTTCTGAGAACACAATTGACCATTTTTACATGAAAAAATTTGCTTGGGAACTCACAGACCACACTTCGCCCACCCCTCACCTAAGTAGTCTTAAGATTCTCTTGCCAGGGTGGCTAACAAGATGCCCTTGCAAAGACTATAAGTGGAACATGAGAACAATAGCACTTTCCTGATTGTGTTCCCCAGCCTCTAATATTCAGAAACATACTAGTTCTGATGCTGACAGTGGTATATATAGTCATCATGACTAGTAGCCATCAGTTCCATTTTAAAGATTTTCAAGTCAGTAATGGCTGTGAAGTCTTGCAGTAGTAAATTTCATACTTTTAATTCCTCCTATCTGCTTTCTTTACATCATGCATAACTGTATATCCCCTAGCATGGCTCTCCATACTCATCTCTTTTCTCCTCTAGCTAAACAGCATTTTTCAGAGGGGGAAAAACCTTTTTTGGACTACAGCTCCCAACGTGTTGGCCAGGAATTCTCAGAGTTACTGGCCAAGAAAGTAACTTTCCTAAGTTTTGAAGTCTGCAACTGTGTGTACAAGTAATTGACACCATACCTACCATAGTATCTTGATTAATTGGAAGCAGGGCTGTTTCAGTTCTATCTTGGGTTTCAGCATGCCTTTTGAAAAAGGCATAAGGAAAATCCTGTGATGATGAACTTGCAAGAGAGGGAGTCCAAACTACAGGAAGTAATTTCAGTCCAAACTAAAAGGCTGGAATTTATTCTTATATACCACCACCCCCTCCAGTGGGGATCAGACCAGCTGATATGACCTCTGCCACCTCTTAATGTGCTTTTACTCTCCCAGATGGCCTCTTTTCAGTGGGAGGAATGTAGTAAGGATTCTTTTGCCATCAAAGAATTCACGTGCAGGAAGCCTGCAAAACAATAGGAGAGTATGTGCCAGTTCTCTTTCTTGGTGCGTGTATCTTGCATCCACATGCACTGTTGTCCTCTTCGGGAGTCTGTCCCCCCCCCCTCCATCTTTTTAAAATATTTCCTACTTACATAAATGTTGCAAAGGTTATTTAATCTCCCAGCTTGAAAACTGTCAGTAGTGTGAATGCTTGTTCTTTACAGTCAAAGCTGGCACTTTAGTTAGGTAAAATATCATACCTCTTTGTTTTTGCTGCTTTGAGACAGCCCATGAATGGAAAGGGAAGTGCATGAACCTTGCAAACTTAAGCAAGCTTCCTGCTGACCTTGGTTATTTGAACACACAGCACATGTAATGTGTACTCTGATTCATAGCTGCCTTAACCAAATTCTATTTCAGGGACTAGATAGATAAAAATGTGCATTTACAGAGGTTCCCACACACTTCGATGGCACAAAATCATAGTGTTGTCACTGCAAAAACTACTAATCTGGTCATAATGCAGCTCTTTTCAGAGCTGTACCTGGGTATAGGCTTGGTTTAAATGGTCTTCTGAGAGTGTCTTTCTTCTATATTTTGAAAGGGAAGGTTTATATCCTTTGGTGTTTGACAGTGTAAACACAAGGGCAGCTACAAGCTTGGATAGAAAAAAAAATCCTCAGGTGGGCCCTATACTTTGTGCAGCTCAACTCCTCTTTGGATGTCTACATTTTAACAACTACTCCATAACTTCTTGCCTTCCACAACCCAGGTCTTTGCCAAGATGTAAAAATTATTCAGGAAGACATCTATTGCATGACATTTTCTAATTTTATGCATGCTTCCATAATTTACCCTGAAATACTAGGCATAATTACTAACATTTTCTGAGACTATACCACTTTATAATGGGGTGGACAAACTCCAGATGATGTTGGACTGTAACTCCCAGCAGCCCTGGCCAGCATAGCCAATGATGAAAAATGGTGGAAGTTGCAATCTGGCAACATGTGGAGGGCTGTACTTTGCTCACCCAACCTTATGATGAGGTAGACTAAGTCCTAGCTAGTAGCTGAGACCATTGCCTCAGGTGATATACGCTGGGGGTGTGGAATTAATGGGACCATATGTGCCATATGGCATTGTAGTTTCAGTGTTGGACTAGGATTTGAGATTTTAATTTGATTCCCTGCTCAGGCATCAAATTCACAGGGTGACTTTGGGTGAGACACACACACTTAGCCTCAGGGGGAGTCAATGGCAAACTTCCTCTGGCCAAGAAAATCATGTGACAGATTGTCACTACCACTGGATCCAACCTCCTATTACACAGACTGATCTTTGGATGGACACTACACCTTGACAAGCCAGATTCACTGGCTCTTGCTGAGAACTAATTTTTTGATTCTGCTGTAGAATAACTGTTCTAAAGATACATATCCTTGGCCCTTGTAGTTAATTGTTGTAGTTAATGTAGTTAATTCTACAGTGTTTATGTGTGTTATTGTAAAAACTCTATAAAAAATTAATTAGAAAAAAAAAAGAAAATTATGTGATAGTCACCATAAGTTGGGAATAACTTGAAGGCAAACAACAATAAATGTGCCACATGACCTCCCTTTTTCTTATAAATGTTTCTGCTGCCAATACATTTTCCTCATTTGAGTGCATACTTTTCCTTTCTTTTTAAGGAACTCTTAGGAGACAACACAGTACTCCTGCCAAAGTACTTCCAGCAGGAAGCCCCTCTATTTCTTCCCCGCAGCCTGCTGCTTGTGCTCCAGCTTACACGGTAGATCTTCCTTTTCCTACCAACACACCCACATGGTCTTCGGTCAACACTCCAACCTTCACAACAAGTACCTTTGCTCCAGCAAAGCAGCAGATGGAAGGTACATCACCCAAACCAGCAGCTTCCTCAGCTATGTGCATTAGACAGTGGGTTACCAAGACTCCAAGTTCATCTCCTCCTGTGAAAGGAGTGAAGGTGCTTTCTGAGGCCACATTTGCTTCTAAATCGTCATACTTGAGGTCTGAAGTGCGAGCCAAGAGGAGGCTGGAATCAAGCAAGGAGGTAAATGCAAAGTGCCTGAAAAGCTGCAACTGTGTGACTGAACTTCACCCGGTCTCTAAAAAGTCCAGGCTAGAGCAAGACACTTTGTCAGATTCAAAGCCTTGTGAAGAAAATTGCTTGACCCTTGGTGGATCAGCCGAAGCCACAGAAAGCCGGATGAAAGATTCTCCTCCTTCTCCTGGAAGCCCTTGTTCTTCTGAAGGCTTCCAACATTTTTCTTGTCTCCTTGAGTCCTCCAGTGATGAAATGGCTGACAAGGAGAATGGTTATCCTGACAAAAGAAACTGGCTGTCTGCTCTGGGGAATAAGTTGCAGTCTAACAAGTCTAAAAGCCCAAATGGAACAGGCAGCGGAATTCAGTTATTGCAGAATCTGGACACAAAACAACAGGAAAGCAGGACAGGAGGACCTGTAAGTAAATTCAGTATCCGATGAGTTTTTGCTAGTTTGCTTCACCTTTACCATCTACCTCCTGCATAAAATAAATGTTGCACCTTAGGTTTATATATAAGTAGTATTTTGGTTTATTCTGGGGATACATAAGCTATGTTGCTTCAGACTGAACTACAGTTCTCATCACGCCTCACCTTTGGTTACACTAAACCTGATGGGAGCTGCAATTCAACAGCACCAGCCCATGTTGTCCTGCCAGTATCTGTTCTCCTTTGCCTTTCTGGTGCACCGATGCTGTTTGGGGAATTCTAAACATTTTAGTCCAGAAATAAATTTCTTTGAACTCTGGTTCTAAAACAAATTGCTCCCATTCAGAATGCTAAAGTTATAACTAAAACTCTTTCTGAATGCTTTTCAAATTATATTTTAAAAATGCAATATAAGACAAATAAGTGGGCACGAGAACAAATCAAACCTGAACTTTCCCCAGAAGCCAAAATGCCTAAATTTAGGCTATGAGACTTAGAATCATAGAATTGGAAGAGACTATAAGGGCCATCCAGTCCAACCCACTGCCTATAGGAATACACAATCAGAGCACTCCTGACAGATGGCCAGTCCAGCCTCTGCTTAGGAACCTACAAAAAAAATTTTGCATCCATTGCTTCATGCCTATATTCTGGAACAGCATAAACAAGCTTGCTTGGTCCTCAATACAAGATCCTTTCAAATAGGGCTATCATGTCATATCCTAGTGTTTGGGGATAGAAATAGATAACTTAAACCCGGAGTTAGGGAACCTGGCTTTCCAGGTATGTAGGAACTGAACTTCTTGTAAACCCTTATTGTTGACCATGTTAGGTGGGAGCTGAAGTCTGAGATAGAGGGCAAAAGATTTACCACTACCACCACCACCTCACACGCACACACTGCATAAAAGAGATGAGGCTGGTGAAGGCCCTTCATGGGAGCATCCAAACCAGTTTGGAAAATGCCAGGCCTCAACAAAGCAGAGCAGTCATTTTCCACAGATCAGAATGGCTTATATGTTTCAGGACTCTTTCTAACTCCTGTCTTTTTCAAAGTCCTGTCTGGCTGAGAGCAGGAAGGAAAACATCCATTGTTATTTGAGTTTGCTTTATTTTTCTGATGAAGCAAGACAATCTGTCAGTAGATACAAGGAAGTAGAGCTGAGCTATGTAGAGTGAAAAGAAACATTTTTATAGCAGGGCTCCTGCATTGTATTAGGAAGGGCACTGTTGGACAAAACCAGACCAGACCATACGTAGATAGGGCTCCTGTTTTCTGTGGTGTATGTAGTTCAGTACATCTCAAAGGCATCAGCTCTGTAGAGCTTGAGTTAAAGGTTCTCTCCTGATCCATCAAGAAACAAGATGATAATCTGACAGATGGCAGGGTAAAATGCTGCTCTCTCCTCAAGATATAATGTGTAGTCTCTGTCAGAGGAGAGCAGAATGTAGATGGCGGGATTGGCTAATAGGTTTTTATGCGATTTGCTATAGATTTTCAAGGACTACCATTGTTTAACAGGAAGTGTGGACAAAGTGCAGTAAGAATAAAAAAAAAAGCTCCCAGAGCTGTTTTTGTGATCCTTGACCTCTCTAGACACCCCTTGACTCACATTTTTGGGCCAAGCGGAGAAGTGGTTATTCATTTTTTAACTAGATGGCCGAGGCCCCTGCACTATTTAACATTAAAATAACATCCATTTTTCAAAACCTGGAGTAGACTTCTATTCCCTTTAACATTTTCCATAAGTCTTGTGCTAGCATATTCCTACCACTTAATACACCCAAAGGGAGGGGAGTCTGATTTCTGTCATTTTTTGAGTCCTGTGTTCTGATTCATCTTGTTCCTTGAATCTAGGAGTACTGTATGTTTGTCTCTTTGAAACAGCACAGTGGGACCTTAGTATCCACTGGGGTTGGTTCCAGGACCTCCTGTGGATACCAAAATATGTGGGTGCTCAGGTCCCATTAAATACAATGCCATTGTAAAATGGTGTCCACTTACATAAAATGGCAAAATGAAGGTTTACTTTTTGAATGTTAAAATATATGTATATATTTTCAAACCATGGATGGTTGAATCCATGCATATTTGTTACAAGCTTGTGTGGTTTGGCTGAGGCGGTACAATGGGAAGTGAGGGTATGTGTGTTAGGTTGACATCTTTCAGGCAAGATCTGAACTTGCTGGCTTTGGGTGTATTAAGTGGTAGGAATATGCTAGCACAAGACTTATGGAAAATGTTAAATGGAAAATTAAAACGTAAAGTAGCCTTAATTAGTGGAGAACCATTATACAATAATACAAATATTATGGACTATAACTTCCAGTAGACTGAACCACTGAGTGTGATAGGAGTTGTAGTCTAAAACGGCTGAAGAGGAAACTAAAGGAATGTCTGAGAGCAAAGATTGCTTTGTGAAATGCTGGGATCATAATGTTGTAATGAATAAGTAGCCTAGTTCCCACAATAGTGAAGGAGAGAAGAATTATAAAACACAGGTAGGACCTGCAAAACATGCAGTGTGGTCTACTCCTGTTAACGGTGCCCATCCAGCTGTGCCATGTCTTCGAGTATAATTGGCTTCTCCATCCTCTGGGTTTTGCCTTCACCCTGCCAACTGTCAGCGTTCTGTATCCACAAAGCATGTTCAGTCTACATTGTGCTCTTTTGCATCCCCTTAGGAATTTTCCCCATATATTTCTTTTGTACTTGGACATACCTTGGGATTCTTTCAGACCTGCTAATATCTCCCAATTATGTATGGATATTGCTGATTTTGCTGCATGAGGGAGAGGGTAGAATTTTTAAAAGAGAAATCCCCAGTGCTCAGAATTGTATCTGATTTAATACTCTTTTTTCTGTGCCAGATTTCAGCTACTTCTGTGCCCATGAGGAAGATTTGCACATATTTTGAAAGAAAATCACAGAAAAACTGAAGATAACTGTCCTTCTAGATCAGCCCTAATGCTGTACCATGTTATGTAATACCATAAGTGGATTTTGCACCACCCATGAAGAAACACAAGTGACCTTGATCTTACTTAAAATCCTTCCTGGTTTTTTTTTTTTGTTTGTTTGTTTGTTTTTGTTTTTTGGTAAATGCTCACTTACTGCATTTAATTAATTAGAAAACTAACGAGATAAATGTGCATTTAATATAAAGGTATTAATATGTTTTAGAATACAAGCTTAGGCTTTTAAAAAAACAAAATATTGTTTTCTCCAGTGCTGCTGTTAAACAGAGATTTCAAACACAAAGGCAACATCCCACTGACAAAAGATCATCATCAGAGAAGCTGTTGACTTGAATCTGTTTCCTGTTGAAAGAAATGTGTATATTTTGTACAGCACACTGTCCCCGTGTTGCAGCACTGTAAAAGTGACCTTGTTCTCTACCAAATATAAAGGTGTTTTTTAAAACAGTGCAGTGAATTTTCCCTTTTATTTCCGATAGACCAGATATGAATAGGCAGGGGATGGGTGGGGAAAATATGTAGTATACTACAGATGTATGTTATCTCTACCTTGAAGCATCAACTGAAGGATTGACTATGCCAGATACAGCCACCACACTTCCAAAGAGGTGAGAAAGGAATACATTTGTGTGCTGGCTCATGAAATACTCCTGGGTGGGGGAATTTAGCAAAGTGATTATTTTGCAAGCACTAGTTCTTTCATCGTAGAAAGCAGTTCAGACTCCCACCATTGGTGCACACTAGTATGCTAACATGCATTATTTTTACTATTATGCAGATATAATTGGCTTTTTCTCTCACTATGCCTAAACAGAGAATGCCAGTGCAAAAGAAGCTAATCACTTCTGATGTTGATCATATGACCTATATCTTTGTGTATTGTTTGCTTCCCATGACAAGCTGTATCAATCTTCTCCAGCTGTGGTCTTTCACCTATGATGGGCTACAAAGTTCACCACTGCCAATATTCCTCCAAAGTCAAAGTGTAAACCAGAAGTGAATTCTAGCTTCCTTTTTGGGAGAAGATGCAGGGGTAAAAACTGCCATCTGTCATAGCCATCTTTCCATTGTTTGTACAGTATGAGTTTTGCTAAGAGTGGCTCCCCAGACTCACCACAGTTGCCCATCTCTGTATTAGATGAAATAGAAAACAGCTCATAAAAGCTCACTCAGCTATTTATATTAGTGTTTGGGTGCCATAGCACATGCGTTATTTTCTGTACTTCAGCCACTCCACTGCAACTTAAGAGGCTAGGCGGATGGGCCAAGCCTGTCCTGACCCAGGTCAGTTCCCATGCCAGTGTGGGGTGGCCAGGTGCCCCATTTCCATATCAGATATGGTGATGAGTCTGCTCAGTAGTGGCAATTGTGGGGGAAGGCAAGAGATGCATGAGCTGTCCAGTATGTCAGGGGTTGTTTTGATCTGTGCCATTGGCCATTTCAGCCCACACTAATGCTCTGGAATTGGACCAGGCCTGCCCGATCTCAGTCTGGGGGTATTGTTAAAGGCAGATAATTGCTATAAATGCCATGTTTTCAATGCTGGAGTATGAAATTATTTTTCTGCACTGAACTTAACATTTTTTGTACAGATTCAGTATGAGCTAACTGTTCCAAGTTGGCAATGAAAAGCTAATACACTCAGCACCAACCAAATATTCATGTTTTTTCAGCAAAGTATGAAAAGAAAATATGAGAATCAGCTTTTCCCTACTGGCTCAACACAGGAATCTGGATTTTCAATCTGAAAATTAAAGAAAACAAAATCCTACTGAATTTTAAGTTGTTCTTGGCTTGTTCAGTTTGAATAACTGGCATGAAGAGAGCTCTTGTTAATACAAGACCCATTCAGGTTTCCAATTTAAATTATTTTCTTTATCCCTGTACAAGTTTTGTCATGGAAATGTCTTGCTCTGTTTCTGATACAGCAGTACTGGTGCCAATAATTCTTGTACTACTAAGAATTTTCCCCTCCAAATGGACTGGGATTAATGATACCAATCCTGCACCAATGTGAAGAACTAATGAGGAAATATCTTTCCTGCAGGCTATAGTCTCCATAAGGATGTTAAGTTATTTTTCTGGCTGTTGGTCCAAAATAATCTCAATGTACTGTAGGGAAAGCTTTGCAGTTCAGTTTCTTTTCATATTAAAACTGTTAAAACACAGGTTCAGCTTCTCACTTGTCTGACTATGACTGTCATATTAAGCTCTGATTTTATAACTCCATAATCTATTGCAATTTATCAAGGCCAAGAAGGGGTATAATCTACAAACCTAAGATTGATTTAGTTACATGATGTTACTGTTTCCTATGTTCTTACACACAGCATTTTAAGTTGGGCCTATTGAGGTTTCAATCAGCCCTCTGACATATGGATAACCTGTTGAATACTGTATATTGTATCTGCAGACAGGTACTTTTACTGACATAATACAACATATTCAATTATATTTATATCTGCAGATACAAGTTGCCAGTATTTGTACTGACACAATTTGATAAATATCACACAACAGTTCAACATGTTTTCGTCTAATTCCCTGTATATTAGGAATAGCAAATGGGTGACCTTCCAGATGTTGGACTGCAACTTTTACTAGCTCTAGCAATATAGTGAGCTCCAGTAATAATAGAATCATAGAATCATAGAGTTGGAAGAGACCACAAGGGCCATCCAGTCCAATAATGAAAGTTGCAATTCAGTAGTGTTTGCACAGCCACATGTTCCCCATTCTTGCTGTACAGGAAGGGAGAAGTGCTTATTCCAAGGACGGTAGTAAATGGGAACAATTGCATTTTTCTGTTATCATTTTTCCCTTGGAACAGATCCTACTTTTTAAACAGCTACAGAAAATCATTTTGGAATGATATTGCATCAATGGGGCACTAGGGAGCACTGATGTTAATACCGTTGAGTTGAAAGGAAGGGGTCTCCAGCTTAATGTTTTCAACAGGAGTGGAAAAAATAACACCTAGGAAAAAATGGGCTACAAAAAAATACGTATTTCCTCAGGGAAGTGACTAGCCCTTGAGCACACATCAGTCTCACCTACATTTTCAGGAAGGAGGACTATAAACCCAAACACCTTATAGTGCAATCTTGTACTTGCCTATTCAAATGCAAGTATTGCTGAGTGCCATTGGTCTTATTTCTGAGCAGGAGAGCCTGCATGGTAGTGTGGTTTGTGGGGCTATGACTCAGGAGATCAGGGTTCAATTTCCCATTCAGCCATGGAAACTCACTGGGTGACTTTGGTCAACTCACTCTCTCAGCCCAGAAAACCATATGATAGGGTCACCTTACGGTCACCATAAGTCAGAAACAGCATTAAGGCCCACAACAACAAATGTGCATGATTGCACTTTTAGGCTCATAGGTATTTCTGAATGAACCCATATGCAATATTTGAGATTCTTATTTTCCTGAGATGAATGGTGAGATGATTAATATACATTTCATTTGGATTTGGTTAACACACGGGTGGATAACCTGCATCCCTCCTAGTATTGGTAAACTCTGACTCCTGCCGCCAGCATGGTCAGTGGTCAAGTATGATGAGGTAGTGGGCATCATCATCCAGAATGCCACAGGTTAAGTCTCCATATACTGCAGCATCAACTTTTTCGGTCTAATCAACAATAACCTTTGCTTCAATTTTCTGCAAAGATTGTCAATTATGGTGGGTTCTGGGGGGCTTTTTTCTCAGACATCTTTGGGGGCCACATCATTTGTCAAAAATATAATGTCAAAACTTGAAAGTCCATCTCTGGTTTTGAAAAGCATCCTTTTTATGTTATATATTCCCAGGGAGTGGTGAGCTTCTGCAACCTGTAAGACACTTTGACTCTCCTGGAGTCTTCTGGGAGAGACCATTCACCTTTTTTGGAATGGGAAAAAAGGTGGACTGTGAGTCTAAATTGGTCAAGGACCACAATTACAGCTTAAACTCCTGCTTTAATTTAATGGACCCAAACCTGGATCTAATCTGTGCTGGAATTGTGGCAACATGTCATAGAAAATAACTTTTCCTTGAAGGACTTGGACAAATGTTTCATGAATGTCCATGCACTGGGGAAGGCTGTGTAATGTTTATTATTTTCTTTCTGACTCATTCTGACAAAACTGGCATTTCTATAAATGCTGAAGAACAAGCCAAAGAAGACAGATGTTAATGAGAAACTAATCTCAGGTACAGAAGATGCTTCCCCACCCCCAACCACAGTCTTGAGGCTATAACTTTTGAGCAGGGGTAATCCTTGTGATCCTTGGACCAGTCCTATTCCCAAAGCCATTGGGGTGTAAGTTCCTGATGAGTTTCCAGGAAAGAAATGATAACCAAAGGGCACAAATTTGGTGCCAGAGCCTGGCACATTGGAGAAAACAGCTGGTCCCATCAGAAAACCTTAGAAACAGTGTTCTAGCTGTGTTATAGCCTTGAAGGTTTGATAGAGGGCAAAACATAACCTCTTTGCCTAATTTACTTCAAAGTTGCTTACATGTGCATATATATTGCTCTAAGTGTGAAGGATTGTATATACATTATTATATATATTTTAATACTGTAATAATTTAATTCTTCTTCGTGGTCTCTGCGAATCATACAAATGGGTTCTCTGCGCCTGCGCAGTCGAATTCGGAACTTTCTGGAATCACTGGGCAGAAAAGCGGCTTGCAACTTTTTGCAACTTTTTGGCGGTAGCCCCGCCCCTCCTCTATATAAGCCCTGTTCCCGCTCTTTTCCCCAGTTCCTTTTTTTCCGCCACGTAGGCTACTCGAAAGGAACAGTGTTGGAATCGCTTGGCTTGTCTCTCTTGGTTTTCTCGATCTTCGGCTTGCTTCTCGACTACTCTCCCTCGTCTGTGACTCGGCTATTGTTTGACCTCTCGGCTTGATTGACTTCGATTTTGGATCCCGATTTGGACTTGATGTCTCCGGCTCCATTTAAGCACTGTGCTGTTTGTGGGGCCAAGGTCCCTCACACGGACCCCCACTCCAAGTGCTTGATCTGCCTGGGCGAGGCCCACGACACCCAGAGCTGTGCCCTGTGCAGATCATTGACTTCGCAGGCGAGGAAGAACCGTGCCTCTCGGCTGAAGTCCTACCTTCTCGATCGGGCTTTGGCCCCTCAGGAGATCCTGCCTTCGGCTTCGGTTCCGGCTTCGGTCTCTAAGGCACCCGTTCCAGCCTCCAAGATGTCCCAGGAGAAGGTGACTGTTGTTTCCCCTGTTGGTCCCTCCAAGTCCCCCCGGGAGGCGGAGGCTCACCCCGCTGAGAAATCGGCTAAGAAGACGGGTGAGAAGTCTAAGTCCTCCAAAAAGGACAAGCCCAGGCAGGGCAAAGACCACAGGGATGAGAGTCGGAGAAAGAAGGTGAAAACTCCTTCTCAGGGCGTGGCAGATGGCTCTTCCTCTCTGAAGGAATCCACTTCTAAAGCCTCTGCCAAGAGGAAGCATTCTACCGAAGGGGAATCCCTCCGGAAAAAGCGCTCCTCTGAGGGTGAGACCCTCCGGAAGAAAGCCCGCTCCGATTCCGACGTGGGAACCGAGCTGCCACGTGCATCGACGCCGAGGGATGTTCCCACCACGGAAATTCCCGCTGCCGAAAGGCCCGCCTCCGTACCGACCGCCTCCGTACCGGTGGAGGTGTCGCCTCACTCCCAGGCCGCCCGTCGCGAGACATCGGTGCCGCGCAGCCTGACGCCTGCCCAGCGCTCCCCACAGCTGAGCCAGAGGTCTCGTAGGTCCCCAACTCCTATGGCCGAGACCGAGGACGAGCCGGAATATTATTATGATAGCGAGTCCGGCAAGTACTTTGTGGCGGTCGACCCATCTACTCTGGACAGACCGCGAGGCAAGCGCTGGCACCCACTTGATGTGTCTGCCAGAGTGGGTGACGAGGTCCAGGTTTCGGCACCGTCGAAGGTCGCTGAGGACGCTTTGACACTGGCAACCGTCAGGCGAGAGGACGCCGTTCGTGGAGAGGCAGCAACCCAGACGGCCTACTCCCCTTCCAGTGCAGTGCTCTGTGGGGAGCCCAGCTCCGATTCCGACGTGGAGTTCGACACCGAAGGATCGGTCCCCTCTCCTCTCAATACCGACACCAAGGAAAAGGAGCCAGTTCTGCAGGCCTTCTACCAACCAGGTCTAGTGTCTCCTTCTGATAATGTACATTCCTTTGGGGAACACGTTATCAAGATGGCGAATGCCTTGGAGCTCCAGGTGTCGCGGTCAGAGGAGGAGGCCCTCGACCCTGTGGAGAAACGGGTTCAGGGCTCCGCACCAACGTTGGCAGCCATCCCGTTCCTGCCGTCTTTGGAGAAGATCGCCAAGAGGTCGTGGCAGAATCCTGCATCCATCCTGTCGACCTCGAGGAAGATCGACTCCATTTACAAGATCTCTCCATCATCGGCAGAATGGCTCCACTCGCACCCGCCTCAGAATTCCGCGATTGTCGAGGGGTCGCAGAAGGTCTTCACCCCAAAGACCTCCCCGTCTCCTTCGGACCGTGAGGGCAAGAAGATAGACTGGATCTCCAAGAAAATCTTCGAGGCCTCAGCTCTGGGACTGCGGGTGTCGAACTATAATGCCTGCATGGGGGCCTACATCCAATACCTGACGGAGAGGATGTCCCCCCTGCTGACTGACCTCCCTCAGGAGAAGGCTCCAGCTGCGAACCAGCTCCGGGAGGAGGTGCATTCGGTTGCCGGCCTTCGGATTACCTCGGCCAGACACACAGCGGACTGTTCGGCCAAGTCCATGGCCTCCAGTGTGGCCCTCCGGAGACACGCCTGGCTTCGGGCTTCGGATCTAACCCTGCAGGCGAAGGCAGCTATAGAGGACATGCCGTTCGATGGCGAAGGGCTCTTTGCCAAGGACACCGACGAGCGGCTGAACTTCAAGTACCGCATGAAGTCAGCCGCAAAGAAGCACGGCATGTCCGCTCCCCAGCAGGCCTTCTCCAGGAGGCGCTTCGGGGCCAGACCATCCTTCGGACAGTCACAGAGGCCATTTGAGCAGGAGAGGCAGTACCGTCGCCAGGACACCAGGCAGAGGTTCTCCTCTCCTTCCTCATCTTCATCTGGAAGACGCCTTCAGTCCCGATACCGAAGGCCGCTCCCGAGGAAGCCCGGATCTGATTCGAGTAAGAAGGGACAATGAAGGTCTCCAGCGTACTCCGTTGTCTCCCCTTCTTGTCCCTTCTTTTTGGACCTATTGAGGCCTTTCTATAACATCTGGGCCCAAATCACCACCGACTCCTGGGCGCTGACCATT
Source organism: Urosaurus nigricauda (assembly GCA_034509955.1). Classification (NCBI taxonomy): domain Eukaryota; kingdom Metazoa; phylum Chordata; class Lepidosauria; order Squamata; family Phrynosomatidae; genus Urosaurus; species Urosaurus nigricauda. Next base: position 347,169,329 of record JAOEGL010000001.1, on the reverse strand, counting down.
ATATCCAAGGGATATGCCCTCGAGTTCGAAGAGCTTCCGCCCACGGGAGCTCTCCTTTCTACGGACCCCTCACCCTCCCTCCTCGACGAAGTACGCACTCTATTGGACAAAGGGGCCATCTCTCCTTTGGACCTGGATCAGGCCGACCGGGCCTTCTTTTCTAGATACTTTACGGTACCGAAACCGGATGGAGGCCTCCGTCCCATACTGGACCTTCGGGACCTTAACAGTTTTTTGGTTTACAAGAAGTTCCGGATGGTAACTCTTGCTTCCATTTTGCCATTGTTGTCGCAGTGACTTTGGTTCGCGACGCTGGACCTCAAGGACGCCTACTTCCAGGTCGCCATTCAAGAGGGACACAGACGGTTCCTTTCCTTTGCCATCGGGACGGAGATGTACCACTACAATGTCCTGCCCTTCGGACTCGCCACGGCACCGAGAGTCTTCACCAAGTGCATGGCTCCGGTAGTCGCCTATCTGCACCAGCGAGGGTCGAGTCTTCCCCTACCTAGACGATTGGCTCTTCGCGGCAGACTCCAAAGAGGACCTTTCCCAGGACATCTCCTTCGCCGTCTCCCTGCTCCAGTCTCTCGGCCTGGTACTAAACCTCGAGAAGTCTCACTTGACCCCTGTCACCAGGATCAAGTTCATCGGGGCTATCCTCGACTCAGAAAGTTGCATCGCATCCCTGCCCGAGGACCGTTTCCAGTCCCTCTCCAAGGCCGTCCGGCATTGCAGTGCCAACAGGCGGGTGCGGGCCCGAGAAGTCCAGGTAGCGCTGGGTCATATGGCCTCGACCACCTTCGTCACCCCGTGGTCCAGGCTTCGATTCCGGCCCCTACAGTCGTGGTTCCTCTCCGTCTTCGACCCGTTGGTCGACCCTGCAAGCAAGTGGCTCACGGTACCGAGGCCTGTCGCTCGGTCCCTGTCTTGGTGACTAGACTCCCGGAACGTCTGCGCCGGCATGCCGTTCGTCTCACCGGACCCGCAGGTGGTCCTCACCACGGACGCATCCATGGATGGTTGGGGAGCCCACACTATGGGTCTCACCATAAAGGACAAGTGGCAGGCGCGTCACCAAGATCTCCACATCAACGCCCTGGAGATGCTAGCTGTCGAGAAGGCCTTGAAGGCTTTCGAATCCGAGCTCCGTGGAAGGGTAGTGCAGCTCCTGACGGACAACACCACCGTCATGTACTACCTGAACAAGCAGGGCGGAACCAGATCTCCAACCTTGCTGGAGATAACTCTGCGGATTTGGCACTGGTGCATCCCGAGAAACATCTTCCTTCAGGCAGTGCATCTCCCCGGGGAAGAGAACGTCTTGGCGGACCAGCTCAGCAGGTCAGATTCGCAGTGCCACGAGTGGATTCTCCACCCCGACGTGGTCGCGAACCTTTTCTCCAGATGGGGCACCCCACAGACAGACCTCTTCGCGTCGGAGACCAACGCACACTGCAGCCGGTTTTGCTCCCGGGATCGGTCCCGACGCTCGATGGGGCATGCCTTTCTACACAGCTGGACGGGGGAATTCCTGTACGCCTTCCCTCCGTTCCCGCTCATAACGAGGGTCGTCTCCAAGATGTCGAGAGACCGGACGGACGCCATCCTGATCACCCCTTGGTGGCCCAGGCAGCCGTGGTTTCCGTCCCTTCTTCACCTGTCACGGAACCGGTTCTTCAGGATCGAGCCCAGACCAGATCTGCTCACTCTACAAGAGGGTCGAGTTCGTCATCCGGACATCGAGGACCTTCCTCTCGTGGCGTGGCGACTCCGGCCTTAGCGGACCTTCCGGCGACGGTGAGGCATGTGATCCTGGCTGCCCACAAACCCGCAACCAAGAGGTCCTACTCCTGCAAGTGGCAGAGATTCCTCCGCTTCCTGGATTCGAGAGGTCTGTCTCCATCCAGGGTGTCGACGCCGACGGTGCTGGAGTTCCTGATGACACTGGTGGAGTCGGGGCTGTGCCTTAACTCCATCAAGTGTTATTTGTCTGCTATTTGTTCCCATTTCCAGTTTGATGGGAAACCTTCCTTTTTCAAGGACCCCTTGGTGAAGGGGTTTTTGAAGGGCTTTAACAACCTCCATCCGCCGGCCTCGGTACCGGCACCGGCGTGGAGCCTTGAGGTTGTTTTGTCTCGTCTTGGTACCAAGCCCTTCGAACCCATGGCTACTACTGACCTGAGGCTGCTGACTTGGAAAACAGCCTTTTTGGTAGCCATTACCTCTGCCCGCTGTGCTGGCGAGCTCTGTGCCTTACAGAGGGACCAGCCTTTCCTTAGGTTTCATAAGGATAAGGTTGTCCTCCATACCGACATTACCTTTTTGCCTAAGGTAGTGTCTGCCTTCCACATGTGCCAGGACATTGTGCTCCCGACCCTGGCCCCGAACCCGACCACCGACACCGAACGTCGTTTACACCTGTTGGACGTTCGGAGGGCTTTGGCCTTCTATTTGGACAGGACTTCGGGTTCGAGTCGCTCTGACAGACTGTTCCAGTGCTACTCAGAGCCCAAGAAGGGACTACCTGTGACTGCTCAGAGGTTCTCTAAATGGGTGGCGGGTACCATCCACCTCTGTTATGAACTGTCGGGTAGAACTCTTCCGGCCAGGGTCAGGGCACATGCAACTAGGGCGGTAGCGACATCCTCCGCTTTTTTGACTGGTGTTTCGCTGGAGGATGTCTGTAAGGCTGCTGTCTGGTCCCAACCTATGACTTTTATAAAACATTACCAGTTGGACACCAGGGCAAGGACAGATGCAGCCTTTGGCAGGGCAGTGCTACTGTCTGGTTTACACTAATGTCAAGTTCTGTACTATGCCATGTTGTGTACTATGCCATGTTGACGTTACATTGCATTGTTGTTGCATATGACACATTGCATTAATTGTTGCACTGTTTGCCTTTTTACTTGATCTTGCTTGGCATCCAGGATTGGGTGTTCTGGTGTATTTCTGATTACATTCATACACCATGTAGATAGTTTACTCTTTGAGTATTTGGTTTATGTTCTGCTCTGTGAGCAGCATTGCACTATTGTTGTTATGTTCTATATTGACAGAAGAACCACACAAGGGTTAGTTCAATTTGACAATTTTTATTGTGGATCAATAAATGTTTTTTGGTTCACCTCACAACTGTTGTCATGACACTCCCTCCGCCGTTTACCTAAGCTTGCTAGTCTAACCCATGTATGATTCGCAGAGACCACGAAGAAGAAGGACAGGTTGCTTACCTGTAACAGTATTTCTTCAAGTGGTCATCTGCGAATACATACAAATCCTACCCTTCCTCCCCTCAGTGTCCTGCTCAACATTATTCTGCTCCTCCGTCACTTGCGGCGGAAAAAATTTCGGAACTGGGGAAAAGAGTGGGAACAGGGCTTATATAGAGGAGGGGCGGGGCTACCGCCAAAAAGTTGCAAAAAGTTGCAAGCCGCTTTTCTGCCCAATGATTCCAGAAAGTTCCGAATTCGACTGCGCAGGCGCAGAGAACCCATTTGTATGTATTCGCAGATGACCACTCGAAGAAATACTGTTACAGGTAAGCAACCTGTCCTTCCTTTTTAATGTACTTTTTTTTTTTTTTTAAATGTTTTTAATTGTACTGTTTTTAATGCTGTGAAGCCACTCTGAATCCCAGTCCGGGGGAAGGAGTGGGATACAAATAAATATAATAAATAAATAAATAAAATGTGTGAAGGGAAAACACAAAAAATGGCTTTCTTCAAGGGCAAGAAAATGTGGGATGTAATGGTGATTAGGCGATGGGGCTCCCATCTAAGTCCTTTGGCCACTAAGGGTGATGCATGAATGCCTTTTTACCTCTGCTGAGGAAAGGCAAGTTACAGAAGTACCAAAATGAGTTGTTGTGTGCCTTCAGGACCAACCTATGGCATCCTTAAAGCTAACCTATCACAAGGTTTTCTTGGGAAGATTTGTTCAGTGGGGGGTTGCCACTGTCTTCCTCTGAGGCAGAGAGAGTGACTTTCTCAGGGTCACCCGGTCAGTTTCCAGGGGTTCAAATTCCTGCTTAGACTCAGAAACTCAAGCAAGGATTCAAACCCTGTTCTCCAGAGTCCTAGCCCATTGCTCAAACCACTACACCATGCTGGCTCTCTACCAAAGTAAGAGAGATATTTTTCTTAGGCCTGAAACAGATAGGCCATAAAACCTGAGGTGAGGCTGCACCAGGGCCGTGGTGGCAGCACACACCACACCGTGATCCAGGCCACCACCATGGTTTTGAACCATTCCAGCAAAAGGAGTGGTATTTTACGACTTGTTTTTGGCCCAGCTCTTTTGAAAAGATGCAACATTGCCTCAGTTTCCAGCCGCAGCCAGGGCATGCATCATCTAAATGCTACGCCCCAAACATGGCAGGAAATCACATCATTTGGCCAGTCTGTTTCAGGCCTTGATCCTACCCTGTGATTTCTGGCAAAAATAAGACAAAGGGACAAGGAATAAAACCATTCTGATGAAATGATCTCTGAGGGAAAGGAACTGAGCATCAAATATGCTGTTGCCAAAGAGTGAAGACTATTACTTCAGTCACAGAAGAATAAGAAACCGAAACCTGGCATTAATCCTCTCAGAACATAGCAATAAGCACATTTCCCCCCTGTCAAAGCAGCCTCCTACTAGGAATGTTGCCCCACCAGCCAGGAAAGACCAACCTTTGTCAGTGAAACCATCCATGGTTTCCCCCTGTGTTTACATTCATTGTAATTTACAACTAGTCTGTGGGACTGGCTTCATGTACTGACACATGCAACAGTTTTGACTTTCTTAACACATAAGGTGCAGGCACCTTCTACTGTGGCCTGTCACAGACTACTGCAACATTTTTAGCCACCTTTTCTTCATCAAAGCAGGGCAACCCGAAGTAGTAGGTACGTAGAGAGATCTTGTAGCACCTTTGAGACTAACAGAAAGGAGGAAATTGGCAGCATGAGGTTTCTTAGACTTCTTAGTGTATTTCATCAGATGCATCTATGTACTGATTCTACAGACTAATTCAAAATAGTAGGGCAGACAAATATCAAAAAAAGTTAACACCAAGATATTTTAATCTGAGTTTTAAGGAAGATTTCCCTATTGGTGTCCCTGTTTTAAATATATATGTAATAAAAAAAGCCATACATTCCGATCAAGTATTTAAAAGAGGGGATTTAAGCAAATGCAACTTTTCCTAACAATTGAAAATAATTCCTCCTTGAATGATATTAAAGGTACAAGAGCCCTGTCCTCCTTTGCATCTGTCCATCTTAAAAATGAATAAAACTCTACTCACATAGAAAATCGTTTTGTGTATAATTGGCAGAACCACAAGTATGTGCTTTTGCTAAAAAGAAAAAGTTGATGAACAGTGAAAGTCTCCCCCCTCCCCCCTTCACCTCCCTGCTCTAAAAAGGATTTGTGCCTATGCCTGTTTTTCTGAAGTTGCAATCAAAGTTTTAATACATCTTTTAAAGTAATGTATCACAGGACATTGCTCTTGTGCATTCAAGCAACTATCTTGACATTTAACATCATTTTCTGAATTATATTTGTTTAAAGCATAATAGGTTTTAAAAACATTTCCAGTTCTGTGAAGTACATATTAGCATGATAAAAGTAATACCACTGAAGAAGAACTCTTTGGGGCCTTGGAATCTGGACAATTGCTTTATCGATTGGTTACATTTTGGAAGTGATTAAGAAATCGAGGCAGTCAATTGTAATACATTTGGATCTGAATAAGATCCAAATTCTGAAAGAGGAAAGGCAGACATTTCAGTGAAGCTGGTTCTTACTTCTACCTGCTGTTACATGCTTTCTTGTGGCATTATGCCATGTAGCAAAACTTTGTGTATGTCTTCTAGGTACAGAAGGAAAACTCAATGTAGTAATGTGTCCAAATGGCAGTAGCACAGTAATGGCAGAGTCTAGTTTCAGGTTTCAGTCCTTGGCATTTCTATGGCACTCAGATATAGAAACCCTTTGGGTGATCTTGGGCAAGTCATGAAAGGGAGTCCATCTTGGACCTCAAGAACAGCTTTCAGACATGCTGTCTTGGGCTAATGGGGGAAAAGGCTGGATGTATTATTATGATGGAGACTACCACAGCTATTGGAGTGCATTTAAAACAAATCAGTTAACAATGAAGAACCGTTTCTGCCTTTCATGCACAGTTTTAAAAGCCTTGAAAATATCTGTGAAAGATCCCAGTGTGAAGGTAAGAAATTACCCATCAAACTACACAAAAGCAACTCTGTGGAATACCCCAAGACTACACAACTAGCACTCCTAACTACACAACTAGCAGAACCTCAAGAGCAATAGCTTCTGAGAGATCAATGGAGATCCCTCTTTGGAGATCCATGGAGATCTGCCTTTGTTTCAAAAGCTGTAATTCTTAATGAGTTGCAGCATTGTTCCCAGAAATCAGACATACCAAGCACACTTTAAAGCAATGGGCAGGATGTAAAAAGTTTCACATACTGGGCATAAGGAACAAATTTTGTGGCCAGTGTTAACTCCTTGCTTCCAACTTAAAGAGGCATCTCTTATCTCAGGCCTGTCTCATGCGCTAGCACATTTCCTGCTTGTTGCCAAGCAACCGTCTTTCTGTACTGTGGTGAACAAATGTTACGCAACCTCTTCAGTTCTGCTTTTCTTATTAGGAGAATATGCACCTTGGCTAAAAATGGAATGTTTTTTCCCTTCAGGCAACCTCAGACAAATTCATCCCAGGGTTATTTTTAAAATGGGACCTAAACGCTTAAGCAATTGCCTTATGAGAGTCTTTATGGATCAAGTTACAGGATCACAAGAGGACAGGCTGGCTGGGTTGGGAATCTGGCTGGTTCGCTGTGTGGCATTGCAACAATGTCCATTCTCTACCAGTCCAAAAGGAGAGGTTTCTCACATAGAGGTGGGGGGGGGGGGAGGGGGTTTAGACCAACTATCCAAATAATGCCACTCACACATTCTGGTTTTGTTGCTCATACTGTTTTCGAAATGCATCTCTGCGAGTCTTGTTGCTCACATGTGACAGCACTCAAAGAAAGATGGAGTCAATGATGCAGATGTATTCAAAACATATTCAAGGCATGCAGTTTTATCCTGGTTTATCCCAGATCTATTTGCACAGTTATTCACACAATGTGAATCTTTTAGGAAAACACCGAGAGGAGGGGGGGGACCCAAGATCAATTATCCCAGGTTAAGTGGGTTTTTCAGCAACCCCAAAAAACTTACTTGGGTGCATTTGAAATGCATGTGCACAACAAAGATTCAACACACATTCTACCAGGATTTTTGCCATCTGAATAATCTCTAAGAATTTGTACAGCTGCCAGAATTCAGCCTAATGAATCTGGATGGTATAACAAGACATTTTAAAGAGATGAATTGTGTTCATGGCCACAAACGATGACTGTCTGAGACTAGGCAACAACATCTGGCTTTAAGTATTTTTTTCCCCATTAAAAAATAGGCAATTGGCCTGGAAAGGAAAAAGGAGAGGTATGGAGGAAAGGAGCAGAGAGATGTATAAGACTTTCAAGTGCTTGATACATTAAAACTATTGCCGCAGTGACAACTATCAATTCCCATGGTGACAATCTCTCTGTGGTTATAGGGAACAAAGACCCTCTAAGAGTAAGAGAAGTAAGAGGTAAGAGAAAGAGAAATTATCCCATATAAGGGAAGCATTTTCAGTGGAGGAACTTTATTAGTCAAGGATATACTCAGGGGATAGATGAATAATCCTAAATGGCAGACTTGATCATTAAGAACCTAATCTGGAATGGACAATCTGTGGCCCTCCACATGTTTTGGGACTGCAGCTCCCAACTTTCCTCATTATGGTCTGGGCTGGCTAGGGTTGATGGCAGTATACTCCAACAAAAACTCTGTGTTATATGCCTTCAAGTTGTTTCCAGCTTATGGAGACCCTAAGGCAAACCTATAATACGGTTTTCTTGGCAATATATGTTCAGAAAAGGATTTGCCATTGTCTTCCCCTAAGGCTGAGAATATGTGACTTACTCAAGGTCACCCATTGGGTTTCATGGCCAAGTGGGGAATTGAACCCTGGTCTCCAGAATCGTAGTTCAGCACTCAAACCACTACCCCATGCTGGCTTTCTAGAAGGCTACAAAATGTACACCATGGTCCTACATGAATAGGTTTGTGGTGGTATGATGCCCTCATAGTGATGGCTCTCAGATGTGAAGGGTGCAAGGCACCACACACTGCCTAGTTAGCCTGAAACAGTTAAGTCCCAGAAGCCAATTTTAGGGAGATAGATAAGGTATTTCAACCCATAATTTCTAAGGAAGTATTTTAAGGAAGGCTACCTGTTCCACAGGTTGAACTGTTGGATAGCTGGAACTGCAAAAGGCAGTATAATTTAGAAAGATATAGAGTTTTTTAGGCAGTTAGTGAAGACGTAGGCTGTACCAAAAGAGATGAGATTGATTTAGTTAGGGCTCTTCATCACAGTTTGGAGAATAACTTCTAAACTGACAAACTCTTGCCATATGCTATTCAACCTTTTATTTTTTTTAAACAAAAAAGATAATGTTTTTGACAGTGCTGGGTTGTTTTTGTCCGCAGCTGTTTTGGACTACCTCACTTTGCAATATAGTGGAGCTAATCATGTAAAATGTACTGATAGTCAAAGAGGATCCCACACACTTCCTGGCTGTGGAGTTGGGTGTGGGTGGAGGTAGCATCACAAATGATTTGTTGTATGCTGATGGATTGGCCTATTAAGACTTCAGACAGCTTGTACTTTTGGCAGCTTGCTAACCAGCTCCATTTGGCCTTGTTGAGCTGGGATTTTCTTGTTTTGTTCTCTCTCCCTTCTCCCCACTATCACCTCCTTCATGTTCTTCCCTTCTTTGATCATTAGCTAGCAATGGGTAATTTTTAAATCATCATTTAAATTTAATACGTTTGCATTTGTTTCATTCAGATGATATCGCCATAATATCAGAGATGCTGGGTGCTGGTACCAAGATGACCAAAACCTCATATTTAACACCATGTAGATTTTCCTTATGCTTTGCCAAATCTTTGCATGTTTTGGATGACATCACTGGCTTCAGGACTAACTTCTTGAAAAGTAAGGAAGGCTTAAATATAAATCATCTCCTGAGTGGTGCATGTGTGTATTTGTGCGTGTGTGTGTGTGTGTGTGTGTGTGAGAGAGAGAGAGGTCCAATTTTGGACAGTAAATATGCCAGCATCTTTTCAAAATTACATTATTATTATTCTAAATATCCTACCTGGGGTTGGATACAGGGCAATAATTACCAAAGACATACTATTTGTAGTAGTTAGTTAGTTAGTTAAGATAGAGTAAGAATCTTGGGCAGAATTAGAAAGTCATAATTAACAGAAGGGCTCCAAGTATACGTTTCCACATTTTGGAGTAATAATTATGATGATCTAAAGGGCACATTTCCCAATCCAGTAAGGCAGATCCAGAATCTAACATTACCAAACATTGGCTGGAATTCACAATCACAGTTATGAAACTGTAACCTAGAGTTACACATCTGTAACAGATTCCTATTCACGACCATTACATAGGAGTTTATCACACGGGAGGAATTTCTCCCAATTTTGAATGGAGCCAATTCGAATTCACATAAATTCACTAAACTAGCGAATTTATGTGAATTCTAATTGCGTTCGGAATGCATTCAGATCACTTCCCATTTTCTGAAAATGACCCCCTCATTGCCTGAAATTGCGTGAGATACTCTAATATGCAATTACGTGAAACCCCATGATTGTGTTCAGATTGCCATTGCATTATACTCCCAAATTCCATCGTATGATAAACTCCATAGTAAATAGTGTAGGAAATACACAGAGATCACAAAAGTCCCCCAATCCTGACTTACCTGTCAGCAGCCACTATAAATGTTGAAGCTCTCTTCTTCTGTTGACTGAGGTGCAGCGGACTGACATTTCATTCCCACCTGCAATCTTTGGTGAAACAATCCAGCAATTTGGATCCCTGTAACAATTTCTCCTAACTTTTATTACATACAGTCATAGATAGACAGGTTGCTTACCTGTAACTGTATTTCTTAGAGTGGTTTAAAGCCCTGAGGGAAACTAGACCCAGAGCGTATATTGAATACAAATTCATTACAGAGAAAAACATATTTTGGGATGCTGCTCACTCAAGGATGACTCTGAGTCTTAATGTATAGTAGGACTTTTTTCTTCAAATTTCTCTCTAGCACACATAGTAAAAACAAACAAACAAACTGCTGCAAAGCTTCCTAGCCTCATTTTGCTGCCCCTTCTAAGCCCACTCTTAACTCTGTGAAATAACTCTTTAAGAGAGCAGAGATGTTTCCTTGGGCCATTGAGCAAAGAACATTCTGCTCCTACTGTGATCCAGATTCTCCAGTCAGGCCACCACAACAGCTGTCATAGATCTTGAGGACATAGTCATCAGGAGGAAAAATTCTCCTATTTATTGTCATTCAGTCATCCTTGAACATGAAGACTGTTACAATAGTCTCCATATGTTCAGTTTAGCTTGCTCCCAAGTAAGGTTGCACAGAATGAACTGCACTCAGCCTTTGATATTCGTGGAACAGTCAACTACAGTAATATTCTTAAATGTTGTATATATGTTTCCTTCATTTCTGATTTATAATTCCTGATGAGAAACATAGTACTTTTAGTGATCACATTTTGCCTGGTGATTTGAGGGTAGGGGTCAACACTTCTGGTCCAGAAGAGCCACTCCCCTCCCAATTCCAGAGTCCATGGTTATAGCACTGGAGTAAGGCTGACTTCATCTGTATCTTCACTTAAACTGGTGCCCTTGGCCAGGAAGAAAAAGACAGTGGGAACAGGAGTGAAGGAAGGGAGTGTATTACACAAATATGCTGCTCATGAAAAAGTACAGCCACAGTAGACTCTACAACCATTGAATTCAATGTGATTGCAGCTCAGATAACCCTTGTTGCAGCATAAATCTGCTGTGCAAAGAGATAACAGTACAGTCAGCCCTCCATTTCTGCGGGAGATCCATTCCAGACTCCCCCCCACCGCGAAAATGGAAACTCACACATATTCAAGCGGCTTGAATGGGCGCGCATGCCCAGGAGTGGTTGTGGGCCATGCCTTGGGCACACCCCTGTTTTAATCCCCTCCATTTGTTCCTTGCAAGTAAGTGAGGGTCGCGGATATGAAGTCCGCACAAACAGAGGGGCAACTGTATTGCTTGCTAAAAGTGGAAGACTCTTGATGCCTACATGCCTATCTATTTGAACCTTTTGCACAGGCAAATGACAAACAGGGACTATTTCTTTGAGTAAGCGCAGGCAACCTATAACCTTACAGATGTTCTTGGCTTGCAGCTTCTATCAGATCTCACTGCAGGCTATGCCAGCTAAAGGGTGATGAGAGTAGCATTCTGACAAAATCTGAAGGACCATAAAGTACTCTTTAGGTGCTTTACTGCTAGTTGATCTTAAAGAAATATAAAATACAGAGCTTTCTCACAAATAAAGTTTCTACATCTCAGGATATGAACTGTCTTCAGAGCCTGAGATCTGGCAACCCTATTAATAGCGTGGTGGGGTGAGGGGGCAAGAGTACTGTCTTGAACAGTCAGTGTATACACATTTTCCCCATTTATGGGTGGGTATTTTTAAAATTAAACTGTATACTTTGTGCAACTGTGTTTGATGCTTAATGTATCATGCTTAATGGTCTCATGCTTTGGTCAGGCCCCACCTGGAATACTGTGTCCAGTTCTGGGTACCACAATTCAAAAAGGATGTGGAGAAACTGGAGTGGGTCCAAAGGAGGGCAACTAAAATGGTGAAGGGTCTGGAAACCATGCCCTATGAGGACCGCCTTAGGGAATTGGGGATGTTTAGCCTGGAGAAGAGAAGGCTAAGAGGTGATATGATAGCCCTGTTCAAATATTTGAAGGGATGTCATATTGAGGAGGGGGCAAGCTTGTTTTCTGCTGCTCCAGAGAACAGGACCCGGAACAATGGATGCAAGCTCCAGGAAAAGAGATTCCACCTCAACATTAGGAGGAACTTCCCGACAGTAAGGGCTGTTCAACAGTGGAACACACTCCCTCGGAGTGCAGTGGAGTCTCCCTCCTTGGAGGTCTTTAAGCAGAGGCGGGATGGCCATTTGTCAGGTATGCTTTGATTGGGAATTCCTGCATGGCAGGGGGTTGGACTGGATGGCCCTTGTGGTCTCTTCCAACTCTGTGGTTCTATGATTCTATGAGGAGTTGTCCCTCGTAACATCATTCTCATAATAGAACCAGGGCTCACTTCCTGTGATATCACAAGATGGCATCCCTAGTTCTCAGGTTTTGGCCCTAAAATCTCAGGGTCTGGCATAGTCCTGAACTGGCAGCCCTTCTCATAAACATGTAGATACATACCCTTTCCCCACTAATGTGATTAAAGTATTCACTTAAAGGAAGCCAGTAGTACCATTGTTTATTCTAGCATAAACATCTATAGACTTCATCAATTATGATTACAGATGTGGTTAAAAATAATGACGCTTAGTTATTTTAGCAAGCACCTGAACAAAATATATCATCCTTTTAATGATACATTCCAATAGGGTGTTTTGTTTGCTATACTTATTTTAAAATATCTTACATGATAATTTTGAGTAGTTTCAAGGTGACTTAAAATAACATTATAACAATAATGATGGCTGTTGTTAAAACTGCAGAAATTTCTAGGGGTGTGTGTCTGGCTGTATTAGTCTATTGCAGCAAAAAGAAAAAAAAGCTTTGTGGAACCTGAAAGTCTGACAAGTTTTATTTGACACAAAATGTTCTTGAACTGCATTTGATCAAGAAGGCATCAGCTCAGTAGAAACAAATGCAAATTACAGCTTAATAATGCTTAAGATGTCACAAAAAACAAAATAAAAACACAGCAAATGTTCACCTTGCAAATACATGATTGATCTAAGTGAGCATCCCATGCAAACAAAACAGATTATGTAGTACTGTCAAGTAAAACCACTGGTGAGAAGATAATGGGGCTGGCCCTGGGCCACTGGCTTGTTTGCTGGTGCTTTGGTAAGCTTGTCAGCTTTTCTGAAGTTAAAAATTACTACTGTTGCAAAGTAGGCAAGCCTTAAATGACACAGTTTGTGAAGGATTAGAATTTCTTCCAGCACTGATTTTCCTCATAGGGGCTGCATCAGCCACTTGCTTGTGCAACAAGGGCTTGAAGGTTAACAGAAGAAGGGCACTGTGCATTGTGTATTGCACTGTGGGGCAAGACAGTTCAACCTAACCCATTAACTGCTACCCTGGAAGGCATTACCAGACATATGGCCCACTGGCATAGATCTATACAATACAAATCCTACATACGTGCTTGAGCATCTACAGTACCACACACAGTATTAAGAATTCTGGAAGAGATGTGCCAGAAACAATAAATAAAATAAATAGGAACAATAGTGATTATAGATTATAGAAGAAGATGTATACCTTCAAGAGTCTTACAAGGCCTGGGTTCGGGGGACCCTGACTCTGAATCTGTTTCCTAAGCCCTCCAAGATCTATTCCCACATGTCTAATGTAGGAAGGAGGAGAGGTAAATTTGCACAAATTTGTGTCTCATAGGCCCAGGCACCAATTTTTGTATGGGTCCTTGATTGCAGGACTGATTGGAAATGTTAAATGGATTAGAAGTGGTTGTCAGGCTACCCACTACAAAACAAGGTCTTAAAAGAAAAAAGATCCACCTGAACATTAGGAAGAACCTATTTATTTTAAGTGCTGTTCAACACATCCCGTCTTCCACCTGCCCTGTTAGCCCAAAAGAACCGAGGGTCATCCCAACCTTACCACAGACCCTCATCTTCCTCCTTTGCAATGCCAGGTTGGTGAGGAACAAATCACATATAATCTGTGATTTGCTGGAAGAGGAAAAAGCCGACCTGGCTTGTATTACGGAAACCTGGCTGGGAGAAGACAGCAATGTAACTTGGGCTAAGGCCCTCCCAGCTGGGTATACCATCTAGGAGCAAGTTAGGGAAATTGGCGAGGGGGGGGGGGGAGTCGCCTTAGTCCATAAAAATACCATCACCTTGACCAGAAGACCTGTCCAGAAAATCGATCATATTGAATGTGTTTACCTGACCCTGAAGGCTAGGGACAGCCTTGGGATTCTGTTGGTCTACCGTCCACCCCGTTGCCTAACAGACTCCCTGGCTGAGCTGACACAGTTGGTCTCAGAGCTGGTGCTAGAGTCTCCCAGGCTTCTTGTTCTGGGAGACATCAACATCCCCTCCGAGGCCAGCTCATTAGATCTGAGCAGTGCAGCTCAGTAGTTCATGGACTCCATGACAGCCATGGGCCTGTCTCAATTAGTCATGGGTCCAACACATTGAGCTGGTAACATTCTCGATGTGATCTTTTGCACGGAACAGGAAAATCCATGGGCAGGGTCTATTAGTACCACTGCCCTGTCATGGATGGACCATTTTCTGGTCAAGATGGAACTGAAGGTCACTACCCACATACCCCTCGGTAGTGGAGGACATATTAGAGTGATATATGGTTGGGAATGATGGCAATTCCATCGAAGCTCTGGTTGATACTTGGAATATTGATCTTACCAGGGCTTTAAACAAACAAACAACAAACAGCTTCATTTATATACCGCTTCATACCCTTAAGGAGTGTCTAAGCGGTTTACAATTGTAAGCTATTTGCCCCCCAACAATCTGGGTACTCAATTTAACGACCTCGGAAGGATGCAAGCCTGAGTCGAGCTTCAGCCTCTTGCTGGTCTTGAACTTGCCACCTTCTGGTTTTGAGTGAGTGGCTGCAGTACAGGCATTTAACCACTGCGCCACCAGGGCTGATAACATTAGACATTATCACTCCCGAGTGTCCTTTACAACCCACTTCTAACAAGAAACCATGGTACAACCAAGTGTAGGTTATTACCTATAAAGCCCTATATTGCTTGGGACCGAGTTACTTGAGGGAACACCTCTCCCTACACAATCTGCCCCGCATTCTCAGAACATCAGGGAAGAAATTATTAGAATATACAAAAACAAGATTGACTAAAACTTCCCAGAAAGCCTTCACCGCCGCAGCACCTAGGTTATGGAATGACCTCTCGGAAGAAATCTGTCTTTGTACCTCCTTGGTAACAATTAAGATGGATCTCTTCCAGTAAGCCTTCCCAGCAGATCTCCTATGAGAATATAAGAACTATGATGGCATGGATACAAACAATAATGGTCACTTTAGTGAGTAGTAACTTAATGATTTTATTTGTCAAATTTTATATTGTTCCTTTTCATGTTGTAATCCCGCCTCGATCTGCAGGGAGAGGCAGAAAATATAAACAAATGTATTATTATTATTATTATTATTATTATTATTATTATAATATAACAGTGTAATAGATGTGTATATACCCCAATCTAAAAAAAAGAAGACACAAAACACTGCAGCAACTACAGGACTATAGCATTAATATCCCATGCATGCAAAATTATGCTCAAAATTCTGCAGTATAGACTCCTATAAAATATGGAGAGAGAAATTCCAGAGATGCAAGCAGGGTTCAGAAAAGGAAGAGGCACTAGGCATCATATTGCAAACATAAAATAGGTAACGGAGCAAATCAAAGAATTTCAGAATAAGATCAGCTTGTGCTTCATAGATGATAGCATAGCAAAGCCTTTGGTGGAATAAATCATGGAAAACTATAGGATGCTGTTAAAAACAAACAGCTTCATTTATATAGTGCTTCATACCACCTATGCAATGTGTAAGCAGTTTACAACTGTAAGCTACTTGCCCCCAACAATCTGGGTACTCATTTTAGCGACCTTGGAAGAATGCAAGCCTGAGTCAAGCTTGAGCCCTTTTGGTGGTATTGAACTCACAACCTTATGGTTTTGAGTGAGTGGCTGCAGAACAGGCATTTAACCACTGCGCCACCAGGGCTCTTCTTAAAGACATGGGAGTGCCACCACATCTGACAGCCCTGATGAGAAATCTATATTTAGGACAAGAAGCTACTGTTAGAACAGAATATGGAGAAACAAAATGGTTCCCAATTGGCAAGGGAGTCAGGCAAGGATGCGTTCTATCACCCTACTTGTTCATCATGTATGCAGAAAATATCATATGAAGAGCAGGTTTGGATTCAGAAGAAGGAGGAGTGAAGATAGGAGGAAGGAACATCAACAATCTAAGATATGTGGATGACATCATATGACTAGCAGAAAACATCACAGACTTGGAACAGGGTGGGGGTCTTGGAGAAGTCTTATCCACAGGGTCATAGAATCATAGAATGATAGAATCACAGAGTTGGAAGAGACCACAAGGGCCATCCAGTCAAACCCCCTGCCATGCAGGAACTCTCCATCAAAGCATCCCCAACAGATGGCCATCCAGCCTCTGCTTAAAGACCTCTAAGGAAGGAGACTCCACCACCCTCCGAGGGAGTGTGTTCCACTGTTGAACAGCCCTTACTGTCAGGAAGTTCCTCCTAATGTTGAGGTGGAATCTCTTTTCCTGGAGCTTGCATCCATTGTTCCGGGTCCTGTTCTCTGGAGCAGCAGAAAACAAGCTTGCCCCCTCCTCAATGTGACATCCCTTCAAGTATTTAAACAGGGCTATTATATCACCTCTTAACCTTCTCTTCTCCAGGCTAAACATTCCCAGCTCCCTAGGTCATTCCTCATAGGGCATGGTTTCCAGACCCTTCACCATTTACCATGAGTCATGGTAGACTGGAAGGCAGTTAGCAACAAATTTCACCAAGCCAGGTCCAAGCTATTAACCATGCATTGTAGACCACCAGGTATTTTCCATCAACCTTTTATTTATTTATTTATTTTGCAGCATGTTACCAAACAGGCAGCAAGACATAAGATTTATTGAACTCCTGCAACTGATTGAATTATTTGGCATATTTCAGGAGTAGGAATCGTGGCTCTCCAAACATTGCAGGATTGTAAATCTCAGTAGTCCTAGCAAGCATGGCCTATAGTGAGGAATGGTGAGAGTTGTAGTCCAGCAACATGATTCCCACCCTGTCTTTTTATGAGAGATGCCTAGATGGTAAAATATAATTACGTGTTCTATTACATTAAAAAAAGAAATACATTGGACCTGGCTGGAGTTATACAACCTTCTTTGTGCATTTGCAGCACAGCTCTGAGTGTTCAAGGAGATATCACTCTAATACCCTATCTCCGTCTGACTGACCAGTTTGGTTCGGTACCATGGCCAAACTATGTTCATTAAGAATCCGCTGCAGAATCTTTTTTTTTGGATCACAACTCCTAAATTTCCCAGCTAGTACAATTTTTTTTAAAAAAATCAACCCTTCTAAGTTCTGCTGATATCTTATTCTCTACTCTCTGGTTTAAAAGTAACAGCCCTGGTGGTGCAGTGGTTAAATGCCTGTACTGCAGCCACTCACTCAAAACCAGAAGGTGGCGAGTTCAAGACCAGCAAAGGGCTGAAGCTTGACTCAGGCTTGCATCCTTCCGAGGTCGCTAAAATGAGTACCCAGATTGTTGGGGGGCAAATAGCTTACAATTGTAAACTGCTTAGACACTCCTTAAGGGTATGAAGCGGTATATAAATGAAGCTGTTTGTTTAAAAGCAATGCTTTTAAGTGATAATTAAGAAATATGATCTGAAGATTTCTGGTTCTGTTTTCTTCTCTGTGTGTGGCTGTTTTAATCAACCAGGATTCTCCCGATGGCACCTCCCATTAACCTAAACCACTACAGACACAACCATATGAGGTAGGAAGAACCAAAACTATGGTCTTTCACAGATATGGAGGTTATAAAGAGTGGGAATTATACCTCACTCAACATGGGAATCACAGCAAACAAAATGATTATTATGAACCAGGAAGTTAAGAAGGGAGACAGAGCAAATGAAGGATGGGGAGAGGAAACTGCACACAAGTTCACAGCATGTTCTCAAGAACCAAACATGTTTTGGTGGTAGCACCAGAACTAAGCCATCCCATGGCACTGTGAGATATGTATTACTGTAGAGCAAACACTGTTCAAAGTGTATAGCAAATAATTTAAACAATTCATACTATACAGAAAATTCTAACAATATATAAAATAGTATTAAAACTCTTTCCTGCTCTATTGCTCTTGCAAAGTTTCTTTGCTCCACAGCAACCTCAAATAATACTTTAAGGAAGGAAATGAAGTCGTTCTTAATCAAATGGGGCATGCCAACAACCTTGTAAAATAACAGAAAACTCCCCTTTGGGGTATGTAACATATCTTCTTATTTCTGATAGTCTGGCATACATGGCACAGTGAAATAGCATTTAGGAATAATCTGTTGTTCTGTATTTCCCTTTCACTAGGCAGTGGGAAGACTGAACAACTATTACATTGTCAGTTTCCTTTGGACATTACAGCAGGAGAGAATTTGCTCCCTGTGTAACACTACGAAGTTTGAGTTTCAGAAACTGTTTTAGAGGTTCTGAAACAGTACCATCTATACTGTCCCAACAACATATTTACAATATGCTCCACTAAATTTTCTTAAGGTGCAAGCCTGACACACAAATCATTCCTTTCAATTTTACTTGCCACTACACCCTTGTTATCTGACTGGGCAAACCAGTTTTAGCTGCTTCATATGTAGCCTGAAGGATAGGTGTGTGGTTTAGGATACCAATTTCTTGCATTCCTTGACCTTTCCTGTCCTTTTCTTTTCCTTTTACACTATAAGATGGAAAAAAAATTATCTTTGTACCCAAGATTGAGATCAATTTTATCTAACCATTTAGGGTCGTTACTTTATGCAATGGCTGGTGTCAGCTCAGTCTCCTTAAACAGGACCAACCCTCCCATTCGGCAGAGTGATGCAATCACTGCCAGCAGCAGGTAATGGTGGGCACTAGTGACAGCCTCCTAACTATTCTAGGCTATGTCTCTAGGAAAACCAGTTTTTTTCTGGCCCTCTTAGAAAAGCTTGGCACCTTAGGCTTGGTGGAAGATTGTTTCATAGCCAGTATTGAAATGAGATTCAACTGCTATTCCAACAAGAAATGTGAAAGGGGGCAACATGCAGGGAAAAGGCACAAAGTGCCTTGGCTAGCACTTGCCACATAATGCTTTGACTATTATATAGTCAGCCCTCTGTATCCACAGATTCTGCATCCACAGATTTAACCATCCTTAGGTTGTAAACATTCCAAAAAAAATTCTCAAAAGCAAATCTTGATTTTACCATTTTCTATAAAGGACACCATTTTACTATGCCATTATATAGAATGAGACTTGAGCATCCATGGATTTTGGTATCCACGTGTGTGTGTGTGTGTGTGTGTGTGCGTGTTGGTGTTGTCCTGGAACCAAACTCCAGCAGATACCAAGAGGTCACTGTAAATCCTTTAGACTTTAAGATGCCAGAAGACTCTTGGTTCTTTTTGCTGCTACTGATCTTCACTTTTGAGATGGCTTTTAGAAAAGAGCAGGTGTAATGGACTGGCATGGTAGTCCACCTAGGATCTATCCTGGGAGGATATCATGACTCACAATACAATGTGCCCGTGCTATATGCGGGTGCGCCATATGCAGCTTTCAGCATACACTGAAAGCCATAACTGAAAGAAGCATGGCATATGCGCTGTGCTGTGCTGTGCTGCAGGCATGAGCCCCATTGTTTTAAATGGGGCTCCACCATACGCAGTATTTCCCTTATGTGTGTGTGTAGGGGGGGGGGGTTTCCAGAACAGATTCTCTACATAAGGGCAGTGTGCACTGTATCTTACAGAATGCAGTGGAGATAGAGAATTGAGGATCTTTCTCTCCTACCTTTTAAAAAACTGTATATAGTTACTATTACTAGTTACTATTATCTATAGTAACTATTTATAATTTTAAGTTGTTATTACTGTATGTACTGTTTTTATGCTGTAATCCCACCTCAAACCGCAGGGAGAGGTGGGAAATATAAATAAAAATTTATTATTATTATTATTATTATTATTATTATTATTATGTGTCTGAGTGGCTCCCCACTCCATCTTGTTGAACTTACAATATTTGTAACTAGACATATATTAAAAGCCCTACACATGTTTTAATGCTCTTTTCTCCTAATATTATTTATTCTGCAAAGGGTCTTTTCCCAAGTGGGTGTTGGGGTACATTTCCCATCATGCTACAGCCATTCAGAAGACACCAAGCTGGGACAAGATGCTATAAAATTTTGCCTTGGACTCTTTGGGTAAGTAAGGGATGTGAAATATTATTGTTGAGACGAGATGCTGTGGCAAAAAGAGCATAAAAAGAAACAAGACTGAAGGAGCTGAACATGTTCAACTCGATGAAGAGAAAACTGAGGGGTGACATGATTGCACTCTTTAAATACCTCAAGGGTTGCCAAAAAGAGGAGGGAGCAGGGCTGTTCTCTACTGCTCTAGAGGGTAGAACCAAGGTCCAGTGGATATAGGTTACAGGAGGATAAATTTTGATTGAATCTTAGAAGGATTGTCTTAACAGCAAGAGCAATTCAGAAATGGAACCAACTGCCTAGAGTGGTGGTGGGGTCTCCTTATTTGTGGATGTCTTCAAAAAGAGGCTGGATAGCTACATGCTGGGATGGTTTAGTTGGGGATCCTGCACTGAACAGGGGTCTGGATTCCACGGCCCATGGCCCTTCCAACTCTGTCATTCTATATCAAATATTCTTACTTCCTCCATGGGGGCGGGGGGGAGGGATGAATGGGTGTCAAAACACATTGACTTTTTTGCACCATGTATTTATTTGTACCTCCTGCTTTTACTTCTGTGTTTCTTCTGATAGATACAACTATTGCTTTTTGTTCACATACACACAAAAATAAAAGTGGTGATCATATTTACAGTTGGCTTTGAATCAGAGAGGAACCACAGTTATTTTGATGCTCAGCATATGTGGTTAATTCAATCATAGCTGCCAGCAGATTGTTCTTGAATTCACTCTAAGAAGAAGTTGTGGTTTCTTGTGTCATAGCTGAATACAGGGCCAGTGATGTAAACAAATGTTGAAGCCATAGTTTGCCTTGTTACTCTTCTGATGCACCTCTGTTAAAGTCACTTCCATTAAGATAGCCATAGTTAGAGAGTAACTCATTCTTGTTACTCATTATATATTATTTGGTGCAGTGCTTGTTACTTTTCCATTACTTTCAGTTATTTTTTGAGGAAGAAATACTGGCATGAAAGGTGAAAATATAATGTAAAAATGCCTCTTTAAATAATCTTAAAAGCAACTTTTAAATATAACTAGAAACTGTTATTTGTTAAACCAATTAAGTAATTTTGCCATGACTTGTTAAATTGCTTTAAAATGTATTGTTGAATTCTTGTTATCAACAGAGTAACTACTTAATAGTTGATTTTACTTAACTTTTTTTTACTGTTGAGCTCTTCAGTTACATCTGCAAAGTTCAATAGAAATGACAGAGACTTTCTCCTAAAATTACAATGACTGACAGAGTTAAAAATAAAGGAGACATGGGAATGGGCCACAGCTTTGTGGTAGAACACATGTGTTGCCAGCAGAAAGTTCTAGGTTAAATCAATGACATTTCCAGGTACTGTTAAAAAATATCCTTCCTGCAACCCTAGAGAGCTGCTGCCAGTCAGTGTTGACAAAACTGGGCAACATGAACCAATACAATATAGAACAAGTTAAATGATGCAGATCAACCTTCCCAAACACGGGCTCCTTCAGAAGTGTTGGACTATAGCCCTCATCATGCCCAGCGAGTACGCTGTGAGACTCCTTCAAATGTTTGACATATCAGCTCAATATACTTCAGCCTTGGAAATCAAGTAATGCTGAAGGGTGAATTGGTGGTGCTACTATGGAATATAAAGATTTACTTACTTTCCATAGTGTGGGCAGCTTATTGCTGCTTGCAGCTTGGTCATTTCTCAGTGCCTCTAGATCTCTAGCTTTGAGCTATCCTGCCACTGAGAGTCCACCCTGGATCAACACACTTGACAATGAGTACAGGCAACCAACTGAGAATAACTGAGGGAATCACATCACATCAGTCATATTTGATGCTACTTCCACCCCTAGGTTTGTGGAGACCTGTTCTTGTGATCATTTGCAACGAGGAAAGTTTCTGCCACCATTCCTTCCTATCTGCTGTCTGGCAAGCTATATAAAACTAACAGGAGAAGAAAATCAGAAGAATACCATAATATAACCAATTTCTATTGAACAATCGGACAGAGTTCAAGTCCCATTCAATATAATGGTACAACAAAATGGTGTCTCATATATAAAATGGAAAATCAAGGTTTGCTATTTGGAATGTATCCTTTTTTGGAATATTTTCAAACCATGTATGCTCAAATCTGTGGATAAGAAATCCATGGATAAGGAGGGCCAACTGTAGTAGGCAAAAGAAGAGAAAGAAGTGGGATAAGCTGGAGACTTGACTGTTTCACTATGGTGAGAAAGTAACTCATGGAATTGCAACATCCTACAGCTGAAATAAAGTGCAGGAAATGTTTGATGTATAGTTGGTGAAGAAATCACACATTTCTATGATTAAATGACTTTCACCACAGGAGGGAACACTCTAAATACAGCTTCAGTGTCTCATTTGTTCGAAGTATTCCAACTGTGTGCTGTTTCCATCTAACTGTATATAACATATTCTGCCTACGCCTACTTTATATAAAGTTTGCCTATTACTTTTACAGGCCAGTTCACCAATTATAAGGTAGGTGAGAAGGAAGGACATTTCATCCCCTCCAGCACAGGGTGTGTTTAGCCTGTTTTCTGTCTGAAGTCCAAAACCTGTTCCACAGCATATGGCAGCAGACTGGGAAATATGCCAGATCTGCATGAGCAGAGAAAAGGCCATTTAAAAAGAGGAAAATAGCAAGGGGAGAGGCTTTGTTTAGTTGAATTTCCCTGCTTGCTTGCCTTACTCAACAAATATCCTTCTAAAAGTAATGATCTATGATATACTTTGTCAATCTACTATTCAGTGTTGCTCAGTTTGTTCTACTAACGCACTTTGTAGCTCTTGAAGTTTCACTTGAAGTAATGCAGCAGCTGGTTCAAAGAGCCAATAGCTCATGGGAGTACAGGAGAATTCTAAGTTTCCCAAGTTTCCTCCTAAAATTTTCATAACACCTTAGTCTCTGCCAGAAGCCAACTTTTTGCTTTGTCCAAATGCTTTGCTTCAATTAAAATCCTGTTTTCTGTAGCTGTTGCTCTCAGATTTTACTTCCTCAATTTTCTCTTAAAATACAAAACAGGTCTTTGTTCAGATAAAGTTTCTTTAAAAATAATAATCAGCAAGTAAGTTTTTTTTAGTATTTGGATGGGCTCATCTCCACAACAAACCAGCCTTTCAGCTCCTGCGAGATGAAGGAGAGCCAAACTAGACATTATCTTGGCAAACACACGGTGATCTAAAATCCTCTTTTGCTGAAGTAACACAAATGCACAGGCAAAAGGAGACATTTCTAGAAGAGGATTGTTAGACAGATGGGACCCCCCCCCCCAATAAAAACCTTTCTTGATCAAACTGCAAATCCTGGAAGGGCATTCATCTCTCCAGAAAGTTACATGGTTTCATGGTTCTACTGGTGAAAGGAATAAAATAAAATGGTCGGGGGGGGGGGGGGGGTTGCAGATAAGCATCTATGGAGCATGGAAGAGTTAAACATCTCCTAATGACCTGATTCTCTGCAGGAAATACTCCTTCTCAGGTTGCTCAGTAATGTTACTTGGGAATCATGGGTTCAGGAACCCATATTTCTGTCACAACATGTATAGAATCATAGAATTGGAAGAAACCACAAGGACCATCCAGTTCAACCCCTGCCATGCAGGAACTCAAAATCAAAAAAACTTTGACAGATGGCCATTCAGCCTCGGTTTAAAGATCTTCAAAGAAGGAGACTCCACTACTCTCTGAAGGAGTGTGTTCCACTGTTAAACAGCTCTCATTGTCAGGACCTTCTCCATGTATGATGTTCTCTCTAGACCACTGGTTCTCAAACATAGATTCTCTACTGGTGTTTGATTTAAACTCTCAGAAATCCCAGTAAGCATACCAATGGTCAAGGATTCTGGGAGTTATAATCCAGCAACATCTCTCCTGTCCCACCTCCCCCAACCTGATGTCATTTACCTGTGCTCCAGTCACTGGCAGAATGGATCTCCTTTTCCCCATGGAGCTGATTCACAGTAAAATAGGTGGAGGAGAGAGTTGTAATAATTGCAGTAGTGTTACCATCACAAATAAGTAGTAATTACTTATAGTAATTACTTATCAGTTACCTAGATAGTAATTACTTATAGTAGTAATTACTTATCAGTTACCTAGATTTATTCATCTTCAATTGACATAGTGGCTCAATGGAAAAGATGCTGACTCTGACAACTGCGAGATTGGCAGGTTGAGGCTCAAACGTGATGTAACGGAGTGAACTCCCATCACTAGTCCCAGCTCCTGCCAACCAAGCAATTTGAAAGCATATAAAAGTGTGAGTGTGGTGGGAAGGTAGCAGCATTCTGTGCAGTCATGTTGGCCACATGACCATGGAGTTGTCTTTGATAACACTGGCTCATCAGCTTAGGAACAGAGGTGAGCACTGCCCCTTACAGTCGGACACAACTTGACTACCTTGTCAAAGGTTTCCCCTTTGACAAGGTACCATTTAACTGTTTAATATTCATGATTGTATTCATGATTGCTACTTAACTGAGTAGCTGATATAGGATTCCTGCTATTATTCTAATGTTTCCCATGGGAGAACTCATTTTTGTTTTTAATTCATATAATAACTAATATTAAAATAATTTTCAGCCTATATATTTTAAATAAATAAAAGTGTAGCACTATTATACAATAATGCTGCTTGCCCCCCTCCACTATGGAGTTATAGGTCTGTAAGTTTTAAATTATATTTTAATAAAAACTTTAAAAAACCTTAGAGCAATAAGGTTAATGGATGTGACTGGAATGGTTTTAATACAATTTTCTCTTAAATTTAACATTAAAACATTATGGTGTTATGGGGTATGCCACTCTTTCATTAAAAACATCTGGAAAAGAATTTTGGTAAACGATTAAAATAAATAAATGGGGTATGGAAACAGTACAAACGATATAAAAACAAATGTGTTCTGAGCTCTGATAGATTTTGTTGTTGTGGCCCTTCAAGTCATTTCCAACTTATGGCAACCGTAAAGTGAGCCTATCATGGCGTTTTCCTGTGAAATTTCTTCATTGTCATCCTCTGGGGCTGAGAGTGTGTGACTTAACCAAGGTCACAGAGTGGGTTTACATGACTGAGCTGCAATTCAGGCCCTGGTCTCCAGAGTTCTAGTCCAGTGCTCAAAATACTACACTATGCTGGCTCTCTGTGATAGATTAATATTTACAATATTTCACAATTCTGTTGCTCTGTCCCATGAAATTCTAGGATCTGTAGTTTTGGGAAGTATATAGAATTATTTTCTAGAGAACTTTAGTACCTCAGTAAACTGCAGGGTTCTATTGGATGTAGCCAGTGTGGTTAAAGTAGAATCCATGTGTTAGAACTGTGTTAAACAAAGACTGGAGCTAATGGAAAGAGGAATAACATGTGTCTCTCCCTTGCCCTGCCACACACCTCTGCTTTCCTCCACATTTCCTCAGCTTCTCTCATTTCTAGGATCACAGCTATATTGAAAAAAATATTACAAAATCAAATACATCCAGATCAAAATCGCTTTCTTCCACAAATAACTCACTAAAAACAAATATAAGGTCTCTGTTGGACATTATTGAATACTATGAAAAAAGCCATGAAAGAAAATTGGCAATAATATTCCCGGATGCGGAGATAGCTTTTGATAATGTCAGTGGGACCTTTATGATAGAGACCTTGTGAAGAATCGAAGTGTGCCAAGATTTTATTTCCTCGGTTGAAAATATCTATAGAGAGCAAACTGCTGACATCAATGGTGAAAAGTCAAAACTTTTGGATATAAAGAAGTGCCACTGTTATTCATACTGGTATTGGAAATATTAAACAGAAAAGATCCAAGATGAAGAAAAGTAACCCACAGAAGCTGTTTGGTTCAGTCCATAATCCTACACTAATGGTCAAATTGGCCATCATGTTTCTGATAAATAGCTTCATGTCTGGTTGGAAATACATTTGCCTTGAGGCTGTGCAATATACTGGAAGGGGCTTGGCCAGGACAGAGGTATATGTCTATAGTTTTTACATTGACAAGGTTATTATAAGTACCTGAGTTCTGAGCTAGTTGGAGAGTGGTGGAAACTTGTTACTGTGCTTCCGGAGGTAATTTCAGTGCTACTGGCTCTTCTCCAAACTTCGTTCCTGGTACTGGAAAAAGTTAAATTTGGAGCCAACAGATCCCAGAACCCACCAGCTGTATGATGGTTAGGGGATTTTGGAAGCTGAAGCCCTAAAAGTAAAATTGCAAGCTGTGCTCTTTCCTTTCCATAATTATGCTGATTATTTATAAAGCACTTCAATAGCTAGGCACTACACAGTGATATAATTAAAAAGAACAAACCCAGCCTGCTGGCATACACAATCTAAGGAGACAAGGTCATAGGGAAAGGAAAGCGATGGCAAAGGAAAGGGAAGATACAAATTAATCTTCCGTGAGATATAATAAGAAGGCCTTGTTTATCAAAGAGACATCCTTCCTTTAGGAATGAGAGGCAGCTTATATTTGAAGTCAGTTCTTGGGGAGGGAGAAGTTTGCCCTGGTAGTTGAGTATGACTTCAAGACTTCATACTAGGAGATCCTCCTTTGGGGCTTTTTCTCTCTCCTCTTCCCGAGTCTTAGCCGGGGCAGTGACAGCAGTGAATCTGCTCTGACTTTTACTCCAAATGGGAAAGGAGCTATTTTGGAGATACAGGGTTCAGCACCTAGGATAGTTCTTTTAAAGTTCAGACTAAACTCCTGAGTGGCCGGCTCCACAACTCCACTGACATGGAACTCAGCAGCCACTATGGCACGGGGCAGAAGCCTGTATTTACTGAAAGCCACAATAGACCCAGGTCAAAGACAAAGGACAAGATGGCACCCTTTCTCTTGTACTATTTCCCTTCAGTACAAAATCTGACTGACCTAAACCCATAACACCTAAAGCAGCAGACTAGCTTAGCTCTATCCTGCCACCTGTGAGGACTGACATTTTTGTATTGCCTACTATAGGAAACACAGATACTGAGATTTCTGAATCTTGTCTTGGGTTCACTTGGATTAACCCTAACCCTAACCAGGTTGAATTACCCAAAGCAAACCTGGATCTTTTTCTGAAATGTTGAATGGAGATCCAAACCAAATTTGGCTGGATTTTTTACATACCTTTTTTACATATAGCTGAGCCACCATGGTGTAGTGGTTTGAGTGTTGGACTACAACTCTGGAGACCAGGGTTCAATTCCCCGCTCAGCCTATAGGGTGATCTTGGGCAAGTCACATGCTCTCAGCCTCAGGGAAAGACAATGGCAAACCTCCCCTGGAAAAATTACATGATATGTTTGCCTTAGGTTACCACATAAGTTGGAAATGTCTTGAAGGCACACACCACCACCACCACCAACAACAACAACAACATAGTAATGCCCTTCTGTTATTATTCACCCCCCTCCCCAAATTTGAAGTCACTAAGCTGCAGTATTTTACAACATCCTGGAAGGAATTTGATGTATTGTTTCACTATATCTGAAATTTGAATCACTAACCCCACTGGCTTTCTGTCAGTCATTATGAAACTATTAAAGATTATCTGTTCTGCTATGATCTATATGAATTTTAACAATGTTTGTGCATCTTCCTTTTGTTTCTTTTTTCCCTTGGAAGCCAAAGAATGAAGAATTACATTTTAAAAATGTATCATCTATAAGATAAACAAAGGATGTACTTCATTACCAAGAACTGAATTAAAATTCTATATGTTAAATTATTGAACACAATGGTGTTGAAAGGTTATTGCTTTAGGACACGTTACAGCTAGAATAAAGCATGAATCATCTTGAGATGTGGTAGTGTTTCATGACAGAAACTGGAGATAACATAAATGCTCATGATCTTGGATAGCATGTTTACCAGATTTCCCAAAGGGGTTCCCCATTTAATCAAAAACAGCTTCTGAGACTGTAATAGGATACAGGAAGTAAAAGATACTTGGAGGAGTGATTTTAAGAAAATAGCTGGAAGAAAAACAGCTCTTTCCAACCATTCTCCTTCTTCTTTTTACAATTGAAGCAGTTGATTTTAACTAAAAATGTCCTTTGGGAGAATAATATACATATCTCCCTCAAGAAAGGGGTTTCTCACCCCCCCCCCCCCCCCCCAAATTTACCTGACCAAAAAGTGAAAGGCTTATAATAAAATCAGGAATCATTTTGCTCAACATTTTTTCAAGTGTACTTTTGGCCAGAAATATAGAATAATATATTAGAGATAAGTACATTTGTTTGTTTGGTTGGTTGGTTGGTTTTATAGAAACATGTCCAACTTAGAAATTTTAAAAGAATTATCCCCTAACTAAGCTGTTTTTTTTTTTTGAGTTATTGAATGAAGTATTAATCATTCCAAATATAAGCCATTCACTTTGCTAAAATAGAGAATAAAATACTACATGTCCAGTTAATGAATTACACATGTATATTAATTTCAACAGCAGGTGTTTTTATAAGTCTAGGTGGATATAGTAATCTTTATTTTAGTAAACAACCAGATAGCAATAGCAATAGCAGCTTCATTTATATACTGCTTCATACTGAACTAAGCAGTCTCTAAGCAGTTTGCAACTGTAAGCTAATTGCCCCCAACAAGCTGGATACTCATTTTAGTGACATCAGAAGGATGCAAGCCTGAGTCAAGCTTGAGCCCTGGCTAGTATTGAATTCGCAACCTTATGGTTTTGAGTGAGTGGCTGCAGTACAGGCAGTACATGATTGTTGTCAATAAATGGATTTAAATGGAAAAATCAAGTGTTTTTATCTAGCTTAAACACTTAATCAATCGATCCTATTTAAAACAACACTAATTTAAAATAGTTTAAAAAGCATTTAAAACACAACAATGAGATTAAAATGAATCACAGTCCTATGTGAACAACTGATACCAAGAAAGCAGAAGCTGGATGGCATCTCTCAGTGGTGCATTGATTGTATATTTCTGCATGGCAGGCAGTTGGACTGGATGGCCCTTGTGGTCTCTTCAAAACCACAAGATTGTGAGTTCAATACCAGTCAGGAGCTCAGAGCTGACTCAGCCTCGTGTCCTTCAGAGGTTGGTAAAATGAGTATCCAGCTTGTTGGGGGCAATTGGCTTGCACAGTGTAAACTGCTTAGGGAGTGTTTAAGTGCACTGATAAGAGGTATAGAAATGTACTTGCTATTGCTACTTCCTATTCCAACTCTATGATTTTATAATAAAAGGATTGGCTTCTGAAAATGCTTGTAATCTATGGTCTTCAGAGATCACATAGATTTCAGTTTCCATCAGTCTCATCTAGTCTGTCCATTGATGAGGTATAATGGAAGTAGCGTTTCATCGAGATGCAAAAAGCCAAAGGCCCCACCTGCTATTTTAAAAAAGTTACTTTTTGGACTACAATCTCCAGAACCCTCCAGCCATCACGGCAAGCAAAGCCTATCAATCTGTAGGAAGAGGTGGGAAATATAAATACAAATAATAATAATAATAATAATAATGATAATAATAATAATGATAATGATAATGATAATAATTACTATTTTTGAAAGAATGCATTTAATATGCAAAACACTGTTTTTCAGAAAAGTTTGGCAGCAAAATAATAATAAAAGAGAAAAGTGTTGTTTTATGTTGCTATCAACTGTTAGGAAGGTGGCCCCATTTTCTTATACATTCTGATTTATAAAGCCACCCTACAGTACTCAAGTACAATATCACAGATGCCTGACATTTAATAATATAATGATCAACATGAACTAGAGACAACACAAAGCATATTAAAACTGTCAGAAAAACAAAAAAACAATATTTTGTGATTCTCAGTAGTTAGGAGGAAAAAAATTCCTATAGATTTCCAAAACTGTATCTATTCAGCAAAACAAGGGGGCTCATTACAGGTGGGTCCTTTCTGTGTTGTGGGAGCAACAAAAGGTCTGACATTCAGAGTTAGTTTCCAAAACAATTCAGAACCCTTCCAAACTTCACAGGTCTCATGAATCCACAACCTCTTAAAGCTCACTATTATAAGAAGACCCAGTGGAAAGGCTTTGTAGCATTCTGTTATGGCCCTTCAATTGTGGTGGACACCGGCTGTCATCATCCAAATGTATCTGAGGAAGTAGACTTAAGTTTATGAAAGCTCATGCTGCTAACTTCTTTCAGTTAGTCTCACGAGTGCTCAAGATCTCTCTACACAACTAATGCTGATGTTATGCAAAGGGATTGTGCAGCACCTTTGAGATTAACTGTGTGAAAGAAGTTGTAGCATGAGATTTCACAAACTCAGTCTACTTCCTTAGATGAATGGTGATATTGACTAGGAGTAGGTTAGTCTCAAAGGTGCTGCACGATTCCTTTGCATTACATCAGCATTAGTTGTGTAGAGAGATCTTGTAGCACCTGTGAGACTAACTGAAAGAAAGAAGTTAGCAACATGACCTTTCATTGCATTGACTAGGACTGCTGGAAATTGTAGTCAAACAACAACTAGTGACTTGTTGAAAGGTGAAATTGGGGTAACCACTTATGCATTCCCCCACCCACCCCCCGCAAAGAACATAAAAATATGCAGACTCAGGCAAAACTTGATGCATGTTTAAATGTTTGCCATTTGCTATTTGATATGTTTTGATGGAGATTTAGAAATCATTTCCATAATGTAATCCATCTCACTATATAAAGGAAGACTGTGATCAGCTGGGCCCACATTCCTCAGTTTTCTATCTATCTAACTGCTGATAGACAACTTCAAGGTCTCTGATGTTCTCAGTTTTTACTGTTCTTTATCTTGAAAACCAGAACTTATTCGATGATTTTTCAAATAGAAGTTTGTCATCTGTAAAGCAGGATTCATTGCCACCCTATGCTGAAGTGTAGCTTTGAGCATCTCATAGGAACAGCAAAGTACAGCTATAATAAGTGAATAGTACAAATTCTACCCTATATTAGGGCATTATACATGCTTGCTGGGGATGATGGAGGTTGTAGCCCAGCACATCCGGAGATGTGTGCTACAGAAATGCTGCATTTGAATATAAATGCCCAAGACATTTGCCTTGCCTACAGTGGCTCTTGGAATCTCAGCCATAGTTAGGGAGAGGATGGAATGATATATTAAAATATGACACCTTTATGTTCACTCGGGTTTTATGTTATCCTTTATGATAGTGGGTTCATATGAATTTGTTATAAATATCATGGCAGCAAAGTCTAGAGTGCACTATTCTTAAAGTAAAGGATAAATCAGAAAGCAAATATAACGAAGAAGTAAAGGTAAAACATCCAATTTGCCCCAGTCTCTGAGTAGTATCGATGTCATGTACATTTTTCTTAGAGAAATATGAGAGAGAGATTGAGAGAGAGAGACACAGAGAAATTCAAAGAGGCATCAAATAAAAGTAGCATTGTGTGCTTGTAGATTTTTTAAACATACACTTTGTTTCTCTGTTTTGAACATGGACCCAGTGATAACACTGTGGCCTCTTGTTTAAAACATGAGAAATGACGCTTGGAGGACACAATGAAAGACAATCGCTCTTTCGCTATGCTTAAATATTCTGGACCTGGAACAAAATGTCCTAATCCATCCCCAAACAAACCAGCCTAGTTTCTATAAACACAGACTGGTTGTAACAGGTGGGATTTCTTTTCAGTTAGATAAATACCCACTTATTAAAGACAAGAAAGCAGCAATTGCTGCCCTGCAGGAAATGGTGAGCAATGGTAACTTTTGTGATTTGATCTTTGAGACCCTCCATATGAGGATAAATGAAGAGAAATTTTGGTTCCATTCACCCCCTGTGACTTGGTCAATGTGTGAACATTTCTTTTCTAACCATTGGCAGTTGGTGACTTCCATTACATTGGGGAGATAAATCTGCTCTGGGTTTCAGTCCCAATTTTAAAAGAACTATCCAAGGTACCAAATCCTATACAAAGACTTAGCACCTTGGAAAGGCCTCCTTATTCCATATGAACCTGTTGGGGAGGCTATTGTGAATTGCCTTGGGGGCCCTAATGAGCTGGGAGTCAATAAATAAATAGCTTCTTTAATGTTTGTGTTAGGAGAAAGGTGAGATATAAATTAATAAAATAAAAAACAGAATGGATTCACCACCTCACTGATATGGGAGCCCCACTGATTCCATCTGATCATTATGAGAACTTCTATAACTAGCTTTTTTCTCTTGCTCTTCCAATCTCTTTCCTTTTTATGTCATGTCTTTAAAACTATAAACCCAATGGCAGAATCTGTTTTATTACTAATCTTTGTAAACCACTCTAGGAGTCATTTTGGCTGAAGAGGATTGTTTTTTTTAAAGTTTCAAACAAACAAATATTTAGCCATATTTTCCTAGAAGAATGCAGTGAAACTTACTTACACATAGGGAATGCTGTGAAACTTAACTTGCATATAATGCTGTGTTAAGGCATTTTGCTGACTCTAAAAGAACAGAATGAAGAAGAGGAATGGTGTTTTCACACTTTTAATGGTAACAAGCTGACCAAATTGTCAGTTGGCTCTTACTTTAATTAGGCAATATGACAATGTTCTCTGTTTTACATAAGAGAAGTAGGATAACCTGAGGGATATAGGATAGGTATAAACTGCTTTGAGAGCCATTGTGATTTAATGATTTGAGTGCTGGACTATGTCTCTGGGAATCTTGTGCCCGAGGTCCCCAGAGACATAGTCCTACACTCTCTTAGTCACACTCTCTCAGTTTCAGAGGAAGGCAAAGACAAACCCCCTCTGAACAAATCTCACCAAGAAACCCTGTGATAAGCTTGCCTTAGAGTCACCACAAGTTGGAAATGACTTGAAGGCACACAACAACTCTGTCCTCCAAATCCTCACCATTGCTCCCTATCCCTGAGCAAAAGCAGCCTGAAGTGATTCTCACACTGTGTCTAAAGGGAGGGTTGGCCCTGCTCATAAGAAAATTTATTTGAGCTGTTTGACAGTGGAATACACTATGATGGAGTATGGTGGAGTTGGAAGTTTTTAAACAGGGGCTAGATGTCCATCTGTTCAGAGTGTTTTGATTGTGTGTTACTGAATGGCAAGGGGTTGGACTGGATTGCCCTTGTGGTCTCTTCCAACTCTATGATTCTGTCTGTCTGTCTGTCAGTCAAAGGCATAAATTAACATGCCACTTACTTTTATAAGAATTCCTTACCTGGAATTCTGAAATCCAAAATACTCCAAAATCTAAAATTATCCACATGGATGACTGAGACAGTGATATTTCAGTTTACACAAAATTTGTTTCATGCACAAAATTATTTAAAATATTATATATAAAATTATCTTCGGGCTATATGTATAAGCTGTATACAAAACATAAATGAATATCATGTTTAATAATAATAATAATAATAATAATAATCTTTATTTATATACCGCCCTTCCTGTTTAGACATGGGTGCCATCTCCAAGCATGAGAAAACAGGCATGCGAACTTTTAAGACATGCTTTTTGGTTCCATTCAATATATAAATTACCAGAAAACTTAAGTGAAAGGAGAAGACAAGAAAATTCTTTCTGAAAAACATGACTACAT
This sequence comes from Urosaurus nigricauda, assembly GCA_034509955.1. Classification (NCBI taxonomy): domain Eukaryota; kingdom Metazoa; phylum Chordata; class Lepidosauria; order Squamata; family Phrynosomatidae; genus Urosaurus; species Urosaurus nigricauda. The sequence goes on along the minus strand of JAOEGL010000001.1, from coordinate 347,135,495 downwards.
TTAGTGCTATACCTGAGAGTTGTTTGAAGGAAAAGAACTGAAGCCTGATAGCTTCCCTTAAGCTCTTTCTGCAAGTTGGCAGGGACAGGAGGGAGCAGCGTGCATATAGTCATCACAATTTGTTATGAGCATCTGAATGCCTATTAAGTCTTTGGTTAATTTAATTTAGGAAGGGGGATACATTCAGCAAGGAACTGCAGATTCCTTGTTTGGTAATGGAAATGAGCTTTTACAAACATATTAGCTTTAGAACTAGCGTGAGATGGCACTTTCTTTGAATAATGCTAATAATGAGGCTGCACATGGCCCTGAAGGGTGCTGGAAACGGAAGGTATAAAGGCTGAATAGAGGTGAAGTGTGCTTGTTCTGGCCCACGGCAGGCCACCATCTGCAACTATATGCCAACTTCTGCGGAACTAAGATGCTTCAGAAGAAACTGAAAACCCTAACTGAAAAAATGTGAAAATCTGTTAAGGATTATCCTCTAACATTTGTCATCAAATCAGGTATATTGAGGAGTTGCAAGACAATGTTGCTCCTAGGATGTGGAAGGAGCTATTTACACACAACAATTTATTTGTAATGTATTCATTTCCCCAATAACCAAGTTGTAACTACATCACCTTGGTACTGAATAGGGGATAAGGAGGGATATTCCATCAGTATTATAACTAACATTTTATTTGATTTTATGGGTGTGGAGTTGCAGCCTAACTAAATGGTGGAGGAGGAATATCCTACAGTTGAAACACTGGCTCTTATTCCTGCCTTAAACTCTGTTGTGGGTGTTGAACAGATAAAATTAACGAGAGTGGAGTGTATTTTTGTGGCACAGCGAGCCACCTGTAGTTTTCAAAATATTTTTCTAAATGAACCAGAACTAATAGGCCACATGAGGTGAAGGGGAGTGGGCCAGGGGTCACACACCATACAAATGGATATATTTACTGTTCAGTGACTCAAAAATGATCTGAATGCTACAAGCCACTGCTCTGTGGCAGAAAACACATCTTCCTCCTGTGCAACCCGTCACTGCCTCAACACCCTCAAGACACAATGAGGCAACAGTATATGGCATCTCTGCACATGAACTAGGACTTGAACCATGTAGTAATCCTCCTCCAGCATTTAGTAATGCCATCCACAGTATAAAAGTGGCTAAAACTAATACACTTGTCCCTCCACGTCTGCATTGTTAACTTTTGAGGCTTTGATTATTGAGGGATTTTATTAATATGTTCTCTCTAGGAATATCTAGGTACTTCAGCGCAACGCTATGGTCAACTTTAACTAAAAGTCACATTGAAGGACCTACAGATTCCTAGAAAGAACACTTCACTAGGCATTTGTAGCTCCTCCAGCACAATTCTATGGTCAATAATAATAATAATAATAATTCTATGGTCAATGTCTGGCAGATGTTGACCACAGAGTTGCGCTGGAGGACCTGGAGATTCCTAGAGAGGTGTTCTCTCAGGTAAAAACATAGTGTTTTTGTTATTTGCGGTTTTTCCACATTCATAGGGGTCCCCAGTGAATGTGGAGAGACAAACTTAACTTTAACTTTATTATGGTCATTAAATCCATTAAGTCCATTAAATAAAATAACAACAACAACAACAATAATAATTCACACAGCATAAATAGAATAACGTATTTTTAAAAAAAACTGTTTTAGTTTAAAGTAATGGGAATAAAAACCTACTGACTAAGAAAAAATGAATAGCAATAAAAAGCATTTCCATTTGGTAAGAAATAATTTCAAAAAGGATAATAGAATAAGGGACAAATTGTATCCAGATGATTAAAAACAAAGGTAAGCACATGTTTAGAGACATATCCTAAAACAATTCGGCTATCTTTGGTTTATTATGCTTTTCCTGCAAGTGATAGCAGATGCGCAGAATTGTGCGACTTTATGAGAGATATAAGAATTCCTATCAGACAACAGATATTCTAAATAAAAAGTTTCAGATCTCCCTGTTTTTTAAAAAATAATAGTAGTGATCAGGTCTTTACGAGAATCATAGTAAAAGGGACAGTGGAACAGTACATGATTAACAGTTTCTACATTTCCTGTGTTGCAGGGACATAGTCGTTCATCAACTGGAATTCTGCTGTATCTGCCCTTCAGTAGTGCTGATGGTAAAACATTTAACCTGGCTAGGGTAAAAGCTTTTCTGTGATAGGGGTTAGAAAGGTTCATCGTGTAATTTAGTACCATAAATGGTTCTGCACAACCCCAATAGTTGGGATAGCTAGCAGACCAACTTCGATGATTTTGGAATTCTATATCTTTAATACGCTGAATTATGGCTATTTTGGCTTTAGAATACCCCATGGACCAAAGGGTGTCAGCAGGGAGTCCCAAATTTTGTAGCTTTATTAACACTGACTTTTTCCATTTAGACTGAAAAATATCTGTCAAAATTAGTGGAGTGAGTCTGACAGGGAAAAAAGTCAACTTTAACCAAAAATTTACTTTAAGCATCAGAATTTACTTGTGGAGAGACAAATGCATAATTAAATCACAAAAAAACTGAAGTTATCCCTCATTAAGCTACAACTGTAATACGACTTAAATTATATCTTCATCATTGGAAAAAGAAACTGACTACAAACAAAGCTTGGAGAAGTTAGTCTTTTGGACTAGAGACCCCAAAATCATCCAACAAGCATTAGGAAATTCTGACAGCTCTAGAATAAAAAGTAACATTTGAATCTTTCTTTAAAAAAACCAAACAAACTAGTTGTTACCTGTTACTTCATGAGTCCAAAATGAGTTTTGCCAAAGATACCCATGCACAAGTGATTCCCAGTACAGCTAGTAGACCTGATTTCTTTTTGTTGGTTGTTCAATACACAAGGAACAACAGATTTCTGTTCAATACAAACACCCTTCTATTGTGCAGTGGCCAGACAGAATCTGAGATTTGTTCCTTGTCAACAAATTCATTTCTCAAACCAAGGGCACAGTAGGAAAAGTTTCCAGATTAGTTTTGGAATGGTGGTTTCCTAGTTTTGACGTCTACTGACAACAAATGAAATTTCCAACACATGCTGTTTAGACTTGCATTTTTATGCATTCTTAAACAGTTTAATAAATAGACCAGTTCATTATCATTGATGACTGTCATTCTGGACTTCAGGCTCACTTGCTATAAGGAAATACTCCTCCCTTCACACACTTCTGTCTTTTTTCCTGTTTATTTATCAGGATATAATTTGTAGCTGTTTGTTTGTTTTCCTGGTTAATCAACTTAATTTATTTATTTTTATTTGGCTTTTATTTTGTTGAATATCTGGAAAACTTTTTTGAAAGTGGTGTTACACAGGTTAACTGACAATTCTTTCATTAGGAAGCTATTTCTTATTAAGTTATACTTAACCCGGAAACTTCAGTTGGTACAAAACATGGCAGCCAGATTAGTCTCTGGAGCTTCCAGAAGAGAGCATATAACTCCAGTCCTCAAATCTCTTCACTGGCTGCCTATTAGTTTCGGGGCACAGTACAAGGTGCTGGTTTTAACCTTCAAAACCCTACATGGCTTGGGTCCATCTTATCTCAGGGACTGCCTCTCCCCATACGATCCTCCCCACACACTTCGATCCTCTGGGAGAAATCTGCTAAAGCCTATCAAGACCAGGCTGACGCAGACTTCCCAGAGGGCTTTTTCTGCCACTGCTCCCAAGCTCTGGAATGGTTTGCCGGACGAGATGTGTCTCATGACATCTTTAGACTGCTTTAAAACAGCCTTAAAGACGCATCTCTTTCTGCAGGCCTTCCCTTGAAACCTTTGATCCCGGCTCCGGATTTAGACTATGCTTTTCACCTACTCCCACGTCTCCGACCCTTAACTTATGATGTGGCTGCATAAGAAGGGGTTTAGATACACCTATACTGTTTTTAGATCCAGATCCTACAGTTTTTAATTTATTGCTGATTTAATTTATTTTTAATGGGTGGGAGGTTGGAATGTGGGTTATGGGACTGTTTTAATTTTAACGTTGTTTTAATTCATGTTTTTTAATATGCTGTATTCCACTCTGAGTGTTCTTACAGAGGAGTGGATTATAAATAAACCATTATTATTGTTATTATTATACACTTTAGACAAAATATCATCAACTGCATACATATGTCAGGTGCATTACTACTGGGGTCCAGGGCACATCAAGTGACACCAGATGACCTGGGGGTGGAGTGGCACTAATGCTTCCCAACCATTTGGTTTTTGGCAGAAATGGGTTGTGGTGTTTGCCTGTGTCCCTTGAAAATTCTGAAGAGATGGTGTGAGTGGAGCAAGGCTCAGTGGGAAAAGAAAGGAGAGGACCCAGGGTTTTTATTTTATTTTATATTGTTTTTGAAAAAATAATTATTTTTAAAGTTTCTTTGAAAAAAAATCACATCTTACCAAAATTTTACTTTAACCACACAAAACTATATAGATGTAAATACATTTAAGCTGTGTGTATCATATTGTAATTTAAATGTATAATTTTAATATTACTAGTTGTTTATGTCACAACTATTACCATTACATTCAGTGATATACAGGAATTATGATTTATGAATAACATTCGTGCTAAAAGCATTAGAGTTGGCCCTCCACATTTGTGCCTTTGACTTTTGAGGATTTGATCATTTGTGGTTTTGATTAATGTGTTCCCTCTAGGAATCTCTAGGGCCGCTAGTGCATCTCTGCCAGAAGCTGACCATAGAGTTTTGTGGGAGAATCTACAAGTTCCTAGAGAAAACTCTTCTCTAAGCATTTGTAGGTCATCTAGCATGATTCTGTTATCAACTTCTGGCAGATGTTGACCATAGAGTTACACTGGAGGACCTGGAGATTCCTAGAGGTGTTCTCTCAGGTAAAAAGAATGGTGGGTTTTCTTATTTGCAGTTTTTCCACATTCATGGAGGTCCTTCACCCCTAACCCCAGCGAATGTGGAGGGACCACTGTATTAAGGATTTTGTATGGTATGGGAGAAGGTCAATGGGGAGGTAACACTGTGAGTTACCAGACCAGCTGATAACAACCCTAGTGATGCCACTGGAATAAGTTTTTTTGGTTTTGGTCTTGGGTGAATGCCACCAAAACAGTAACACAAAAAATTTATTTAGCAGGGGTGGCCCAAGACCTTTTGCACCACATAAGGCACATATTGCCCAAATTCAGTCAAATATTTATTCCCTCCTCTGGCAGTAAAATATAGAGACCCCCAAATATCAGTTTTGCTTTATATATGCTGCCATAACCAAACTGTCTAGAAACTGTCTGGTCACATACTGTATTTTGTATCCAAATATGTTTTACCCAGAATGAACAGCCATTCAAACCTTGCAGGTGCTTCCTAGGCAGTGGTTATCAGTCATCGGTCTTCCTGACTACAATGACTCACCTCTAAAGTTCCTTTGTCTTATTTGAAATGTAACCAAAATGTGTTTGGATTGGCTTTGCACGATTTCACCCATGAGACTACTGGAATTAAGGCTCCAACTTTAAATACAGGGTGTGGTTTTTCTTAAAATATACTCTGCATGTTGGTATTTTCACACAGATAGATTGTTTTGCTGTTTAAAGAGAAATAGTTCTGCCTCCTCAAAATGGTTTAATAAATTCATTGGATTATTGAAATCTATGGATTTCTCTTCTGTAGCATTCAGTATCAAAACTAGGAATGTGTAACTGTCAGCATGCTATATTGTGTGAACTAGCCTTAGCCTGTATGTTTATGAAACATCTTACTTTTCAATTTTTCTAGTATTTGGACTGGGGCATTCAAAAGCAGTGGGAAAGACTATAATCAGGTGGCTTGTGTGTATGATTTGTTTTGCTATCCAATAGCTGATGGCCAACTTCACAGGCCAACCTTGTCAATTCCTGATCTGTTTGGTTTTTTTAAAGGGCTAAAATATGGCAAAACTATCACCATGTGTCTTGGGATATTTGGGGACAATTTTTTAATATCTAGGATCCACAAAACATCTGGGGGGGAGCACACATAAGCCTGTGGCCACCTATGAGGGTGTAACTAAATAGATGTAGGATTCAAGGATATAGCTGTGTTAGTCTTGTTGTTGGTGGCAACTATCATGAACATGTGTTTTCCTGATAACTCCTAGAATTTAAATTTTATTTTCTGCACTTTAAAATGCTACCACATGGCCTACCTCCATAGATATTCCTCCATGCCACCTTGACTCAGGACAAGACCAGCAACATCTTGTCAAAATGCAGGCCTGTGACTAACATTGTCATTCTCCCCACCATGTATGATTTTTAACACCTTTGCCTGACGAAGAAGCCAGTGAATGTGATATGCATTTTGTGGGTTTTGGTTTATGCAATAAAGGTATCACTGCTTTGTGGATTTTGGATGTTACAGTAAAAGAAATGTGTAAAGTTGCCATTCTGTACAACATGTCCTTGATCCAGTACACTGGCTGCTACACAAAGAAGGGATAATGCTGCTGAAAACATCAGCCATTTCTTCCCTATTACCAGAGGAAATGAAAGATGGCAGCAGCCTTGTGCTCCTTCCCATCACACCAAGTTACAGGGGCAGGACCCAAGACAGGCCTGGGTTAATTTCCTGTGAGATCAGAGGCACAGCTCCGTCTATGAAACAGGCTCACTGGGTGCTGTGCATCTTACTGTAGCCAACTATGCCCATCCTAAACACAACCTGCCAGGACTGAGTAATGGGGAAGAAAAGAAACTGTGAGAGGTACTCTTCTAAAAATAGATAATGCCAGTATACTTTGCATATTCATTACAAAATTGTCTGTTTCTTTTAATTAGACCTTGTCATCTAAATGCCAAAGAGAAGATAAACAGGGGCACATGACTTGTAAGCTGGGCTATGCAAAGGAGTGCCTTTGGCTCTAAGGCTCCACTTGACTTAACGCGAGGAGACTTCTGCACCTGTAATGAAGCAATAGCAGAAACAGAGCCAAAGAGACTGTACGCTGTTCCAGAGGGGTAGATCCTTAAAGGACCTATCCTGTGTTTTTATGCAGGTCATTTTACTGCACTGCGTACAGAGAAGAGAGTTACAAGGCCAAGATTTCAGCCAGTGGTGACTGATGGCTTCCATGTCACAGGACTGTGAATCTGTTTTGTAGCCTGAACTTTTAAAGAGCTATCCAAGGTGCTGAAGCCCAAATAACTCCATCACCTTTATTCATTCATTTATTATTTAATATGGCACCTTTCTCCTAGACTGAGACCCAAGGAGGCTCACAAAAGCAATCAATTAAAAACCAACGTTAAAATTTTTTAAAACAGTTAAAATCATAATCTTAAAACATTGTTTTAAAAGGTATACTAAAAACATATAGCTCATTCCCCTATGAGGGATTAGATATTAATAGCCTGCTTAAACAGAAACATCTTTGCCATCCAGTGAAAGAAAAGCAGGGCCAGGGGAGCAGGGGGCAGCCTAGCCTAATGTGTAAGATCATTTCAAAGCCACTGAAAAGGCTCTCTCCCATGTCCTCACCAAGTGAACCTGTGATGGTGGCAGGATTTAGAGAAAGCCCACCCCTGTAGATCTTAAGATTCTGGAAGGTTCCTATAGGGAGATACAATCTTTCAGTTAGTCTGGACCTAAGCCATGTAAGGCTTAATGACCACCATTTTGAATTTTGCCTGGTGTTATATGCTCCTGTAACTGGTCCCAGTCAGCATTCTGGCTATAGCATTTTGAAACCACTGAAGTTTTTGAACAGTTTCCAAAGGCAGCCCCACATAGGCAGCCCCACATAGAGTGCATTAATCCAAAGGGGATGTGATCAAGTCCTGTATCACCACAGCCAAATCTGATGTCTTCAGGAACAGACACAGCTGGTACACTAATGTTATCTGTGCATTCTTGGCCGCTGGCAAAAACTGGGCATCCCATCTCAGAGGTGAGTCCAGCAGAACACACAACCTGCAAGCCCCTAAGATGTCAGAGGAAGTATAACCTCATCCAACAGCTGTGAAGTCCCTGTTCCCTGATCTGTTTTTCGGGTGATCAGGAGCACTCCTGTCATCTGGATTAAGTTTCAATGTGGTTACTCTCATTACCAAGTAATGCTCGCCATACAACAGATATTGGTTCAGTACTAAGACTCCTTGGAATTAAGGAACTAAGTTTCCTTGGAATTGGAATAGAAGGGGAGACAAAACTGGACAGCATCAGCATATTGGTGACACCGAACCCCAAAATTCAGATGATTTCACATCATGGGGGACAAACCTGAGCCCTGAGGGACCCACAAGCGAGTGACCAGGGAATTGGAGTTCTCAGCACCACTTTCTGAATTAACATCTCCAGGAAGGACTGGAACCACTGCATAATTGTGACCTCTGGAGTAGCTCAATGCCCTGCTGAAATAGGAGCTACTACCAGCCAATGACAAGGCCCTAACTGCCCAAAGCAAGACAATTCAACTGTGCAGCCTATGTTTTGCATACAGAATGTCCTAGGCTTCGTTGTAGTCCAGGAGTGGACACAACCCCCAAGGCCATTTTTGTGCCCCTAAGTGTAATTTTTTGTTTGCTCCAAAATATCCAGAAATGATCTCCATGGGGTGTAGAGGGCAATTCCACATTTTTGGAGCATCCCCTTGGACCCAAATAAAATTGTGGGAGAAAAAATTAAAACTTTTTTGTTGTTGTTCAGAATGTCCTAAGATACCCTTTAGGAGCCTAGGATGGCCCAAAAACATGCCCCCATGTCCCACAGAGAGTACTTGGAGCCAATTTTCTGTTTACAAGAGCAGGTGTAGCCCTCCAAGTTCTCTTGGAATCCAACATGGCCCCCTAGTCTTCCACAAATGCCCACCTCTGCCCTAGGCTGCATCCACACTGCAGAAATAATGTGGTTTAACATGCCATGGTTCCATACGATGGAATTCTGGGATTTGTAGATTTGTGAGATATTTAGCCTTCTCTAACAGAGCACTCTGGGGCCACAACAAACTATAAATCCCAAGATTCTACAAAATGGAGCCATGGCAGTTAAAGCAGTGTCAAACTGCATTATACTTGTAGTGCAGATGCAGCCATATAGACACTTGCAGTTTAAAACATGAATAGCAGAAAAACCTCTGACCATGATTTCAAGGAGCCTCTGCCAGTCAATAGTAAGAGAAGTCATTTTATTAAGAGTGTTACATGTTTGCTGTACTTTGCCCTGGTTAATAGCCTAGGTGAAACATTTTGGACTAGCTGAAATTCGCAAATACTATAGTCTTCAAAGGTAGACCTTGTTAGTCAAATGGGATGTAACTAACTATAATCCTTATGAAAGGCTTTTTTAGTGGTTGCTCCCAAGCTTTTGAACTCTCTACCAAGAGCAGATAGGTTGGCCCTCTTTGTGTTGTTCTTCCACAAGCAGGCAAAGATCTTTTTTTTTCAGGCAGGTTTTGGGCAACTAACCTCACTGGAAAGGGTTTGTAACTGCTATTTTTCTTTAACAGCTGTATTTTAAAATTGTATTTGACTTTCTCATGACTTTAGTCATCTGATGTGTACTGTTTAATTGTAAGCCACCTTAAGCCCCATTTGTGGATATAAATAAAACAAATAAATACATTTGCACGGGATGTGCTTCATGGTTCTTTTTTAAACTATATATATATATATATATATATATATAATGGGTCTTCTCTAGTAACCATTATCTGTGTGTATCAAAGCATACACAGAAAGTGTTCGTAAGCTGTAGGTTTCCCCATCTGTGCTTTGGATAAACTATTTGTGAGAACACTTTGGGCTCATTGGCAGAAAGAAAATACTAACAATAAATAAATAGATGATGAAGCCATGGATCACTGGTATCTGGGCTATTTTGGGTTTAGGCTATTATTATGCAACAACAAAATGTTCTTACTATATTTACCAGAGAGACATAGTCAATTCCAGTCTTCATTAAAAGCCAGTTTTATTCTTTTTATAAGTCATGATTTTTTTTTTTTGGTAAAAACAAATAGTTATAAAAGAAATTACCCATTTAAATTATGTGGAAACCTCCAAGACAATAATATTCAGGGAGATAAATGACATTATTACAAAATTATGCAGCTGCTATCCACTTGTAATTTTTAAAAAATAAAACAGTAACAATTTGGTCCTTCTAGAAATGAAACAAATGGTTACCAAATTAGACCTGTACAAATCTCTGCCTAATGGTTGATGTCTTGCAGTAAATCAAGATGTTAAAATGACTTACAGTGTACAGTTATAAGGGAAAAGATCAGTGGTTAAACATGTCTGATTTTATGGAGCTAATTCAAATGGAAAAAAAATCCAGGTCATTGGCCTTTTTAAACAGACCCTCCTGGCAATATTTACTCCTCCATAAATAGCACAGTCACATGAAATACAAACAGCAGCAAGTAATGCCGGCAAAACAAAAGAACAAGGTTGCCCACCAAAATGCAAATTGTAGCACTGTTTTTCCCAGGATTAACCACAGTTATGCCAGTTTGTAAAGGGTGAGCAGAGAGTAAACCACCAGTCTGCAAATGAAATGCCCATTATATCCTATGCCCCCTCATTTCTAGGGGGTCACACAGCACAGAAAATCAGCAAATGGCATATAAACGCCAGGCATCCCCTTCCGCAAAGCAACATTAAAGCCACCCAATACAATCCGGGCTACATGTCCAGAATGCTGCATGCTCCCTACATCCAGGGAAGCCAATACATTCAGGCTGGCCAGGATACCTCAGCTCACAGCTCAGTGGCTTTGTAACAGATAATATATAAAATCATTGCACAACAACCTCAGTCCATCAGTTGTGGTGGGACTGGCAGAAATTTCCAAACACTCCTCCAGCTTGGAAAAGTACACACTATAGCATGTGTTCCTCCCATCAACTATTCTACTTATGACTTTTCCCTATTTTGACCTTTCAATGGGATATCTTCGCCAGTTTAGTAGGTATGATGTCAAAGCATTTTGTTTTGTTTTGTTTTTTTCTGAGAGAGGGGGAAGGTTTTGTGCTTGGCATATTCTGAGATTTACTTGATGTAGTGGGGGTTCAGCGACAACTCATCTGATACCTGGGCAGGGAACCTCAGACCTTGGGACCAAATCCAGTCCTCCTGGGATCCCAATTCATTCCTCTGGGCTTCTCCAGATGGCCTTATCCCTTTCCCACAATTCCATCCTTTGATGTTTTCTACTATGTACTCATACGCTCTTTGATACCTCCCAATTCTAAAAGGCTGGGATATCTTTCCTAAGGCTAAAACTTCTACTACCTGTGTGACACTAGGCTAATGTATAGCCAAAGCAATTTACTACTGAAGATATCTGCTCACCTCCAGCGAAATAGTCCAAATTAACCCCCAGCAAGCACAAAAAATAAACTAGGATGAAGGTCTATTACTGTCAAGATTTATTATTAATATAAGCGGCTGGTGTTTACTGGATAGTGGAGCATTCCTTAGTAAGGTAAAGCTTTGGAAACGCAATCAGTTTAAGTTTTTGTTTCTCATCTAAACTACAGTACTGTCAGAATGTGGTATATTGTCATATGGTATATTGTGGCATATCATTGTTGCCACAGCCACTGTTCAACCTGTCTGTTTGTGGTTATTTTAAAGCATGTTTTTAATTATGAATTGTTTAATTGTATTTTAGAAGGATGGGACATTGGGGGTGGGGATTGTTTTAACATGTAAGCCACCCTGGTTGTGTTACACAGAGAGGCGGGATATAAATAAATAAATAAATGCTGTGGTAATATATAGCAAGGGAAACAGAAAATAGAGGTGAGAACAAGCTGAGACTTGGGGCTGATTAAGTAAGGGGGCATGGAAGAAAGGGTTGATATATTTCATTTTATTATCAAATTAAGATGAAGCTGAATTAGGGACTTCTGGTCCCACGGTGGTTAAATGCCGCTAGTGCAGTCACAATGTTGTGAGTTTAATCCCAGAGGGCTCCAAGATCCACTCAGCCTTCCATCCTTTTGTAGGTCAGTAAAATAAGTACCCAGCTTGTTGGGGACAATTGCCTTACAGACTGTAAACCACTTAGAGAGTGCTGAGTTCACTGATAAGTAGTGTAGAAATGTACATGCTATTGCTATAGCCCATGAAAAGTTTGGGCAGGGCATTGTTATTTTATATATATATCTGTAGATGTCTTCCTTTTAATACCTAAGGTTTTTCTGGAATAAAGTTTTTACTGTTTGCAACACAGAAGACTTGTCCACTGAACTCTTGCGGAAAGTAGCAGTTATTGACAAATACTGTGATTTTGCATTAACTTATAACTGTGCATTCTAAATAATGGGAAGCTGATTAAGAAATCTAGAGCATTTGTTTTATATTATCAAACTGTGCTCATCAACCACTTCCTAATATTGGAAGCCTGCTGTTGCTGGGCTGGATCCAGGCATAGTCATGTTCATAGTAGATCCACTGCAATCAGTGAGTTTTAATTCAGTTATGCCTGAAGCCCCATCAGTCTCAATGGCTCTTCTGTAATTGTGACTATGTATTCAGCCCATTAAGAGGTTTTCCCAAATTGTTCATGAACAGAGTTCATAAACTCCTTATCAGATTGTCCCTGGAGGGGAAATAATGTTTTTCTTCTACATGTTGGCCGGCTCTCATAAATACAGGCACTTTGAGAACTGAGTTTCTCCTTTCATGTTGTTTAGCAACACACACACAAACATTATTTGATACAAATCCCCACTTCTACAGCTGAAATATCCCCCTCTCCTCTGCAACTTGGTTTTGGACATGTTATAGTCAAAATGATCACAACATAACCTAAGCTGATAAGAAATCTAAGTCATGATGAGCTTCTGACTGAGGCCTTACCTCCTAGCCTCAGTTCCAATCTCTCTCTCTCTCTCTCTCTCTCTCTCTCTCAAATCCTGTGATGCAAAGAGACAGCAGATGGTTTCTCCAACAAATTGTTCCTAAGTTATTTAAAGACTCACATTTCTTGAGTGCAGAATAGCCTGCACAATTTGCAGCGAACATGAGCTGTGGTCTTGCCAACACTTACATGGTTGCATCTAAGCAATAGGATAGCTCCATTTGGGGAAAAATCACTCTTGAAAGTTAGCGTGTTCATACTTATAGTAGCAAAAGTGGCAGACCAAAGCTTTTGTTTTATGAGCCAACAAAGATATGAAAGCACTTTAGACAAATTAAACAACAAATTAAAGAAGAAAAAAAACCCCAACATTTTAAAATAAAGGTGATGAATGTCAAGTGCTGGGACTGAAACTGGCCCTCCTGGTCCTGGATTATTTGGACTTTTTTCCAACATCACAGTTTGGTTATTTATAGATTCTTCTCCCAGTCTACAAGCCTGAAATACTGTGCTTCTGCTAAGGCTTACTTAATTAGCAGTAAGAATTTTAAACTAGGGGGAAAAAAATCTGTGGTTTTTGTCATACCTTTATACATTTGGGCTTCCACACCATCTGGTTCAAAGAGGTTCCTCACCCTGGTTATAAAATCTCTTTAAATACTATCTGCCAAAATTTCTTTATGGACCTACAGCCCCACCACATATGAATATAAGTACCAATTTCTTGGCACCTCCTCCAACATAGCCTTGAATAAGTCTTATTTATTTGGTTTAACCTTACTGGTGTTAAATACCATCTCCAGATTATTTTGTAATAATTCTTCTTTATCCATATGGATAAATTTTTAAAATGATGTTGATTCCAAATTTTCCCCCATTCATGAACATTTATTTTATGTGCTAAATCCTCCTCCCATATTGTCCTAAGATATTCTTCTTTCTCATTATATTTTAATAATAATTTATGTATTTCACTTGTGACACCTTTCAAAGTTTCATTTGCCTCCATACTATCTCTTTGCCTAATCAATTGTTCAAATTTTGTGTATTTTCTAAACTCTTTTTCTATCCCAATTTTTGTCCATTGTTCCAACTGAATACAATTAAACTAGGTTAATTTTAATATTTGCAATTTTTCCTTTATCTTTTCTTTCTCGTTCATTATCTTCATCCACTCTTTTATCCTATATATTTCTTGATTCCTTAGCTCTATCCCTAATTCTTCCTTTAAATTTATTGGAATTTTTAAAACATTATAACTGGTGATAATGGTGAGATAGCAGGCATTAATTTTTCTTTATATTTTTTTCCAAATCTGTAATATATTCTTTAAAAGGGGGGGGGGGGGGTTTCTATTTCTTTCACTTTTTCATAGTAAAATCCTTGAAAAATATATTTTCCAATTTTGTCTCTACTTCTATTGAGGAAAGCATTTGATTGTACAGATCATGAGAAACTATGAATTGCTCTTAAAGAAATGGGTGTGTCACAACATTTGATAGTCCTGATGCATTACAGTGGTCCCCCGGGTCACGAAGGTAATCCGTTCCGGATTACCTTTTGTAACCCGGAAGCTTTCGTTTCCCGGGGGACCGCTTTCGCGAACAGACTGCACGGCCGATTTAAAGGGGCCGCGCGGGTTTTTTTTTCGTATCCCGGGGGATCCTTCGGATCCCGGGGGATATGTTAGCGGTCTTGCGGCTTTCGGATCCCGGGGTTTTCGCAACCCGGGGGATTCGTAAGCCGGGGGACCACTGTATTTGTATTCAGGGCAGGAGGCTACTGCCTTGTTGGGACAGAATATGGAGAAACGAAATGGTTTCCAATTGGAAAGGTAGTCAGGCAAGGATGCATCCTATCACCCTATTTACAGTAATTTGTATGCTGAGAACATAATATGAAAAGGAGGACTGGATGCAGAATATAAAGGCATGAAAATTGGAGGAAGGAACATCATCAATCTAAAGATATGCAGATGATACCATAATACTAGCAGAAAATATCAGACATATGGAAGGATTATTGAAGGTCAAAGTAGAAAGTGCAAAGGTTTACAGCTGAACATAAAAAACAAAACAAAAAAATTATGACCACAGATGATCTACACAATTTTAAAGCAGACGATGAAGAGATTAAACTAGTTCAGGATTTTCCATATGTGGGCTCAATAACCAATCAGAGTGGAAACTGCAGTCAAGAAATCAGAAGACTAGGACTTGGAAGGGCAGCTATGCTGTAACCAGACAAGATCCTGAAGTATAAAGATATAATTAAATACTAAAGTTAGGATTAGATTACTAGAATCATAGACTGGGAAGAGACCCCAAGGGCCATCCAGTCCAACCCCCTGCCATGCAGGAACTCCCAATCAAAACACCCCCAACAGATGGTCATCCAGCCTCTGTTTAAGACCTCCACAGAAGGAGACTTGACCACACTCCGAGGGAATGTTTTCCACTGTTGAACAGTCCTTACTCTCAGAAAGTTCCTGTTCTCTGGAGCAGCAGAAAATAAGCTTGCTCCAGCTTCAATATGACACCCCTTCAAATATTTAAACAGGGCTATCCTACCACCTCATAACCTTCTCATCTCCAGGCTAAACATACCCAACTCCCCAAATCTATCCTCATAAGGCATGGTTTCCAGACCCTTCACCAATCTGGCTGTCCTCCTCTGGATACACTCCATCTTCTTAATGTCCTTTTTTAATTGTGGTGCTCACAACTGGACACAGTATTTCACAGCATTTCAGGTGAGGCCTGATTGTCCATGCCATCTTATTTCCGATTTCTATGTATGGGACGGCGAGGAAAGCAGATAGGAAGAAAATAGACTTGTTTGAGATGTGGTGCTGGAGAAGAAGAGTTCTGATAATATTGTAGATTGCTAAAAAGAGCAATGGATGGGTCCTAGAGCAGATCAGAGCCAAATTCTCCCTGGAAGCAAAGATGACTTAAACTGAGGCTGTCGTCATTTTGGACAAATATTGAGAAGAAAGGACTTACTAGAAAAGTGGAAGGCAATAGGAAAAGAGGAAGACCACATTCCAAAATGAGAGAATCACACTAGGGTCAATTCCAGAACCATCCCACAATTATCCCATTACCATCCCACAATTATCCCATTGCCAATAATGGGATAATTGTGGGATGGTTCTGGAATTAATCCTAGTGTGATAATCTTGTCAAAGGAGCCATGGCCATGAATCTTCAGGAGCTGAGAAAGATGGTTGAGGACAGGGCGACTTGGAGGTCTCTCATACATAAGGTCACCATGGGTTGCGGCCGACTCAAAGGCAATTACCAACAAATCCTCAACCAGAATAGCATTGGCCTTTTTAGCTGCCGTATCGCACTGCTGGCTCATGTTCAACTTGTGGCCTTCTTGGACTAGTCCCAGAACCCTTTCGCGCAACAATACACTTGTCCCTCCATGTTTGCGAGGGTTGGGGGCACAAGAAGCCTGTGAATGCGGGAAGAAATGCAAATAATGAAAACACTTAAAAAAAAAAAACCTGAGAGGAAGCCTCTCTAGGAATTTTTAGGTCCTCCAGTGTGCAACTCTATGGCAGACACTGACCATAGAGTTGCATTTGGAGGAGCTACGAAGGCCTAGTGGAGTGTCCTCTCTAGGAATCTCTTTCAGTGAGACTTTTAGTTAAATTTGACCATAGAGTTGGAGGACCATATATATTCCTATAAAACATATTAATCAAGTGTGGATAAGGTTTGGGGCTGCTTTAACTCTTTGTCTGAGTCACTTGCTATGGAATTCTGGGAGTTGGAGTTTGTTGTGGGGCCCTCTGGGCCCCACAACAAACTCCAACTCCCAGAATTCCATAGCCTTGAGCCAGGAAACAAGAGACAAGTCAGGGGCGGGGCCAAGCTTGTAACCACAACTCATGATTGGCCCATTCCCCTTTATCCCCGCCCTTTTCCCCCCTCTCCATCCAATCACCTCCCTCCTTTTCCCCAAACTCCCTCATCCCCCGTTCCTATTGGTCAGCGCCGCTGTCCATCTCTCAGCAGCGTCGCTTTAGTTCCCGCCTTCTCTTTCCTCCGATTGGCTGTCAGCCATTTCACTCCCCCCCCTAACGGTCGCTGTAACCGTCGCCCCTTTCTGTGGCCACGCCCCCTCCCCCTGTCACTCAGACTCAGGGTTCTTCTTCCTTGTCCTCTTAGTTAGTCTAGGCTTTGCTTTCAGAGGAGGAGGAAGGGGGGTTGCTGGGCTGGCGCCCTTTTTATTGGTCTTGGTCTCCCTCGAAGAGAAGAAGGAAGGAGGTTAATCATAATAATAAAGGAGGCTGAAGAGGAGAAATGCCTTTTCCTTTCCAAGGAGACAGTGAGCCAGGCTGACTCAGGGAAGAAGAAGAAGAGGAAGAACACCAAAAGCACCAGCAGCTCCTCCTCCTCTGCTTTTTATTATCTCTCCTCAGGAACTAAGTCTCTCCATACTATATATATATATAGTTATATTATATATATATATATATATAGTTTTATATATATATAGTTTTTGTTTCTCTCTCTACCCCTCCATTTGTTTTATCCTCTTTGGGGATTTTGGATTGAGAGACTTGATCCCTTCTTCATCTTTTTTTTTTTTTTGGGATAATTTATAGTTTTATAACACTTTTTAAAAAAATAATTGTCCCTCATTTATTTTATTTTATTTTTGACTCTATTCCTTCGTTTTTTGAGGAGGGAGTCTTTCCTTTTTACCCCATTTGGAAACCCCTAAAAGAAACAACAACACTTTCCTAAGGATCAAGACTAAGAGCCCCTGTCTGTGGAAGACCCTTCAGTGTTGTGCACCTTTTTTTGTTGTTTCTTGGAGAGACTCAAGACTTCATCCCTTCGTTTTCTGGAGGCTCCAGTTTTTATTCCTCCCCCCCCCCCCCAAAAAAGCACCACTTTTCTGGGGGGCTTTATTGAGAGAAGCCCCCTCTTTGTGGACGCCTGAGTGGGTTTTTCCACCTCCCTTTCTTGGAGAGGATTGGATTAAATAAAGACTGTGTGTATACCCTTCCAGTTTTTACACACTTTTCTCGGTGGATCAGTTCCCTGTCTCTGGAAGCCTTTCTCCCTCTCTGGGTTTTGTGTGTTTTGTGTGTCCCCACCTTTTCCTCTTGGGGAAAAATTGGATTTAAAAACTTGATCCCTTCCTTTAAAAAAAAAAGTCCCATTTTTATACACACACTTTTTCTCAGTGGGTCGGATCAAGAGAAGCCCCTTTTTTCCTATTTTAGGGAGCCTTTCACTCTGTATTTTTCCACCTTAATTTTTTTTTCTTCCTTGGAGAGGATTAGATTAAGCTCAGTCTCTTCCTTTTCGGAGGCTCCCATTTTTATTCCCCCCCTTCAACCAAAAAACACCACTTTTTTCTAGGTCAAAAGAAGCCTCTCTCTTTCTCTCTCTTCCCTTTTTTTTGGTTTTTATTTTCCTTGGGAGTGCTTTGGATTAAGAGCTGATCCCCTTCGTTGTCTTTGGAAGCTTTCCCTCCCATTTTTAAACACAAACACAAACTCTCTGGGCGTCGGATCAAGAAGACAGAGAGACCCTCGTATACGATCAAGTTCTGCTCCACTTTCATCAAAAACCTGCCTTTCTTAGAGGAGAGACCTCCCCTTTCCTTGAAGAAGAGTTTGGATTAAGACCTCCTTTATTGGAAGCCCCTGTTTTTCATACACAAGATCAAGAAAAGACCCTATTTGTGGGAGCTTCCCTTTATTTTTTATTTTTTTTGCTGGATTGTCTTTTTCTATCCGATTAAGGGCTTCATTCTCCCCTTTTTTTTCTGGGGGGAGGGGTGTCATTTCAGCAAAAGTGGCCCTTCTTCTTGAGAAACCCCCCACCCTTTCCTTGGAGACTTTTCTAATATTTCCAATAATTTTTCAACATTTGGAAGCTCTCCCCTCCGTTAAAATAAATAAATTCCTGATGGATTGATTCCTCTGCAGATCTGGAAGCACCTCTCCTCTTTGGATGAAGCGTCTCTCCCTGCTTTAAATATTACAATTTCTGTTATTATATGCTCCATGGGGGAATAGTATGTCGGCGGCGACGGCAACAACGGCGGCGGCTGCCGCCATCTCTGCGGCGGAGAAAGTGGACGGCTTCACGCGGCGCTCAGTGCGGAAGGCGCAGAAGCAGAAGCGCTCGCAGGGCTCGTCGCAGTTCCGGAGCCAGATCACCCCCGTGGAGCTCCTCGCCCTGCCCCAGCTCAAAGGTAAAGCCTGAGTCGACCCTGAGCCCCTGGCTGGGATTGCACTCACAACCTTGTGGTTTGTCAGTGAATGGCTGCAGTACAGGCATTTAACCAGTGCGCCCCCAGGGCTCATTCTTTTAGTCGGGTACTCCTACGGCATGGCGCCTTATCCTACGTGCTTCTGCTTCCTTGTTGCCAGCCCTTCTCCAGCCTCACCTTTTCTCCGTCCTCCCCTCCTGAACCAGGCATGCTTTAGTTGTTTACTCCTGAAGCATGGCAGGGATTGGGCTAGATGGCCCTTGTGGTCCCTTCCAGGGCTAAGAGTCTCAGTGATTCCCAAACTCAGACATCAGCTCCCAGAAGCTTCAACCATCTTGGTTATGGATTTTGGCAACTGAAGGCCAGAGTTTGGGAATCGCAGCTTACAGCATAAGCTTCCTTGTCCTACGTTCTTCTGCTTTCTTGTTGCCATCCTAACCTCCTAGGAGCCACTTTCTACTGAACCAGGCATGCTTTAGTCGTGTAGTCCAGCTTGGCAGGGGTTGAAATAGATGTTCCCTTCCAGTGCTAAGATTCTGTTGCTCTATAAGCTTCTTTGTCCTCCATGCTTCCCCTTCCTTGTTTGCCAGCCCTATTCCAGGCTCCCACCAGGCACCTGGGGTTGGACTAGATGGCCCTTGTGGTCCCTTCCAAAACTAAGACTCTTTGATTCACTCCCTTGTCCTTTGTGCTTCTCCTTCCTTGTTGCCAGCCTCCCACCAGCCACTTTCTCCCTCTGCTGCTCCAGAACCAGAGGCACTTGAGCTGTGTACTCCTGAAGCATGGCAGGGGTTGGACTAGATGGTCCTTGTGGTCCCTTTCAACACTTGTCCCTTTGTACACTCCCTTGTCCTCCGTGCTTCTCCTTCCTTCTTGCCAGCCCTCCTCCAGCCTCCCAAGAGCCACTTTCTCTGTGCTCTACTCCAGAACCAGACACGCTTTAGTTGCGTATTCCTGCAGCATGGCAAGGGTTGGACTAGATGGCCCTTGTGGCTCCTTCCAGCGCTGAGATTATGGTCCAAAACATACTGCAAAAATAATCCAGTTTGAGACTGCTTGCCTTGGCTCAGTGCTAGGGAATTCTGGGAACTGACATTTTGTGAGACATTTAACCTTCTCTGTAGAGAGCTCTGGTGCCGTAATAAACTTCAGTTTCCAAGATCTCCTAGCACTGAGCCAGGGCAGTTAAAGCAGTCTCAAACTGGATTATTTCTTCAGTGTATTTTTTGGACCTATACGATACACTCCCTTGTCCTGAAACTTTCACTTCTTGGCCTTAATGGTCACTTTTGTTTGTTTTTAAATTGTGCTGTGTTTTTAAATTGTAAGCTTCTTTCAGTTCCAGTTTTTTGGGGAAAGTGGGATACTGTATAAATAAACATAATTACTGTTATTATTATTCCCCACCTATTTGTTTTCATGCCTTCCATGAAACAATGACAGCTTCACATTCAAGCAACTTGTTTGGCACCTGGCAGTGGGGGAGGGGACTAACTGTTTTCTTTTGAGGATCTTGTGCTTCTTGTGATTGTGGCATGTTGCCTGAGTACTTAGAAGGATAGAGATGAAAGAGAAGCAAGGGCCATCCAGTCTAACCCCCTGATTTTGTCTACCCTTTATATGTTAAACTTCTCTGGGTACTGGAGAGCAAAGAGAGTCCTGGTTCACTGCAGATGGATGGAAGCATTTGGCACGAGGTCTACAACAGAAATTTGTTCAGCAGCCAGACCCTCATAACTTCTCACCCCTCCTTTAGTTTTGAAGATCTTGGGCTTATGATCTTGCCCCTGGCCCTCCTTTGCTTGCATTGCTTGTTCTTTCCGAACTGTATTTTTGAAAAGAGCGTCTGTCCCTTTAAATCTGCCCCACTGTGTTAAGTTTGTTTCTGGAATTAAGGAGAGTTCACATGATCAGTTAAGCCCCCAAGACCTCATAGCACTGTTTAACCAACTCTATGTTTCTGTGAAATTCTTCCTTCTTGTTTCTGAGCTTGCAGCATGTCAGGATATTTTATGACATACCAAAGGGCTATATTATTATAGGACTAACTCTCTTACGCGAACAGTAAATTCCAGCATACATATTAAGTGGCACTGCTGCCTGTGGTCTTAGAGGGAGTAAGTGTAGTGAGCGAAATACGCTTGTCCTGGGTTAGTGAGATATTTTAGTGAGAGATACCATATTTTAGTGTCTGTAGCACCTAGCTGATTAATACTGAAATACTTTGACCACTGTTCTCAGACTCTAGGCATTCAGAGTATGAACTTAATGTAGGCATTTGCACTTAAAGTTACCTTCTAATTGTGAGCAATAAGCATTTTGCTTATTTTCTAATCTGTACAAATAAAACACTCATTTATTTTTGTAGTGTATGTACCTTTAACCTTGCCTTCTGAAATTTCTTGGTAATCCTGGAGTGTGCTGCACTTTGGTATGAAACTTCTGAGGGCTACTGCATACCTCTACAAGTTGATACATGGAAGTGACAGGAAATTGCATGGTTCCTGTGTGTAGACGACTGGAACACGTGGAGAAATTGCTGTATAAAAAAGTGTGAAAGGACATGGTTCCTGTGTGTAGACAACTGGAACACGTGGAGAAATTATAAAAAAGTGTGAAAGGAAGCTGCAGCCTTTTTGTGTTGTATATGCACAGGTCACCATTCATGCATAGTAATTGTTGTGCTTTGTAATACAGACAAGTTACTGTCATGTAAGGATTAAACATCTTTGTTTTTTTTCAAGACCGAGTATATACGAAGTTCACAGATGTTTACAGTGCAACAGTTGGCATAGTTCTAAAAACAAAGCTTTTTGTTCTGGCAACTGCCAGCGTAAGAAGTGGAACTTCAGTAGGTCATCAGTTTAAGATTCGTCGGTGGCGTTGCTTATAAAAGCTGAAATGTTCTGATTTCTTATCTAGAATTTAGGAACTTTTCTACTTGTTTTCAGATGTGAAAAAAAGTTCTTCCTTCCACACATGAATCTGTTTTGACATGAAGTATGGATGCCAATCCTGACTGTTTGTCCTGACATGCAAGGATAAAGAGTTTTCATTATTTTTTCTCTAACTGCAAGAAAAAACAAAAGTTTCAATGCAGGTGTTTTTTGTTTTGCTGGTATTTGTATATTCCAAAGTGTGCAGAAACACACATGGCATTTTGGGCAAAAAAAAAAAAAAAAAAAAAAAGTGTGCTTGCATATATTTTTCATTTAAAAAATTGTTTCCAGAAACACATGTTTTGTGCAAGCATCAGGTTTGTGCAACAAATATGTTTTTGTAAAACAGAAACTAGTTTTGCACAAAAAAGACAAGTTTCTGCACATAATAATTTATTAGAACTTTTCAGGATGTGCACATACTGAGTAAAAAGTGACAAAATTCTTGTCTCAGTGTTATTCTTTCCTCTTGGGTTTCCTGAGTTTTGGGAAACCCATTCTTCTGGAAAATGATTAGCAGTAAATATTTTCCCTTTCTTTTCTATCTGTGCGTGTGGGAGCTGCAAAAATGAAACTTTTTAAAAGGGAGAGTTGGAATTCCCACTTACATATGATGATTTTATGAACCATGTGTGTGTTACATGTTTTTAGAATCCTGGCAATATTGCTAGCATTGGCACCACTGCATAGGACTATGAAGACTAGAGGCTAAAGAAAATATGTTCAGGCAAAGATGTGCCAATTTTTATGCAGGGAATACTGTAGGACTGAAATATCTGCTAGCACAGGGTTAGAATGGCTTACAACTTCTGCCAGTCTTATCCCGTTTTAAACAGAGTAAGGGATTGTGGCAGTTCATGGAAGAGACCATAAGGGCCATCCAGCCCAACTCCCTGCCTTGCAGTAACTCACATTCAAAGCACCTCTGACAGATGGCTATGCAGCCTCTGTTTAAAGACCTCCAAAGAAGGAGACTCCACCACTCTCCAAGAGAGTGTGTTCCACTGTTCAGCAGCACTTACTGTCAGGAAGTGCTTCCTAATGTTGAGGTGGAATCTCTTTTCCTGTAGTTTGAATCCATTGTTTCAGGTCCTTTTCTGTGGAGCATCAGAAAACAAGCTTGTTCCATCCTTAACATGGCACCCTTTCAAATATTTAAACAGAGCTATCATATCACCACTTAACTGTCTCTTCTCCATCCTTCTCCAGTTGTTGTCTAAGACAGAGAGCCAAAAGTTCCCCACTCCTGCTCAAGTATGTAGTGGGTACTCTTAGGTATTGTCTGGTTATTGAATGGGAAAACCCTTTAAAAGGCATAAAAGAAAGGCTGAAGAGTAGTTCCAGTGTTTCCTTCTATGCTTTATTTTATTCCTGCCTTTTCTGTCCTCTGGAGTTTGTGTTCTTGGAAGGGAAGGAATGATGAGGAGGCTCTAGGAATAAGGAATCTGGGCTTGTAACTAGAATGCATACGCATTCACAGATAACTCCTAGTGAAGCAATTACTGAAAGGCTGGGTGGGATTTTGTAGCTTCTAGATATGTTGCTGCAATAATTTCTTCTAATAAACCATGAATTGTGAATAAAACTAATTGAAAGCAAACAGAGGTCAGATTTATTTAAATATTGTGTTATCTGCATATTCAAACAAGTGTTTTGCTCCAGAAGCTAGCAGTTTGTATTACAAAAAAGATGGAATTTGTTTCTACAAAGAGGAAAGGAAGTGTAATGGCAAGAAAATGTGCTAGTGTGCATACATGTATTCATTGTCCAGAGGAGAAGAGGGTTTGGGGTAGCTTCACATGGTGTAGCATAAGTGGTTGAAACTACACATGAGTTGAGTGTGTTATCTGCTTCTACTCATGTGTCAGATTCTTGTTTTGTGTTTTTGTTCTCTGTGTTTACTATGAAAATGTAAATGGACCTTAGCCTGGCACTCTGTATGTTTCCATGGTGTATACACAGTGGGGTGGAAATGTTCAGTCCTTATGCATTAGAAAGATATGCGTGCTGTTAAGTGAAGAAGCCCTAGCTTTAATTCATAACTGAATTATAGTTCAGAATCCTAAAAACACTTAGGTGTACTTTGTAAACATGGTTACTATTCACCATGTCATATGAAATATTCAGTCTAAATTGTTTCATACTGATGATATTTTAGGAGACAATCTTAGTGCTTGGTCTCCATAACTTCTCAATTTAATGTAAACAGCATCAAGCTTCATCAACATTGCCCATAATGGTGGAAAATTAGGGACATAAGTTAACTTTGTACCAGAGAAGAAATTTCTCACAACAGAATGGGCTTAGTGCAGTTCTCCATCCACCTGCTCACCCCCAGCATTTATTCCACAGGTTTAGGAGGAAATTGGGATGAGGTCCTGGGGTCTGCAAGTGAGAGGAGATATTTCTGCATAAGCAGATGTCTGGTTGCTAAATGTTGGATTAGTACTGAACTTGGAAGCATAGATGTAATAACAAATAGGAAAATAATATTGTGACACTGAAAATCACAGAATTAACAGTTTTAAGTTAAAGTAAGGCAGTGTATTTGCCAGTATAAAGTTCCCATTCCTATGGTGACTACCCTGTCCCATTTCTGTTTGCTCTGGACAAATGCCCACTATCTTGTGTTCTCTCTGACCTGTGGGAAAGAAGATTAGTTCTGCCACCACTGAAATTTTTGAAACCTTCCTTTCACCTGCATTCTTTACAATTCATGGAAACCTTAGGGAAGGGAAAATTATTCCCCTTTCCTGCTGAACATGTACCTAGGCAGCAAGGTGCTGCTTTTGTCTTTGGCACAAACTTAGCAGAAGAGAAAGCATATCCTTTCTACTTAGTTCTTCATGTACTGAGGAACTCAAGGAAAGAGAAATGTTGATGAGGATTGCAAACTATAGGTCCAAAACACACAGCCGAAAGAATCCAGTTTGAGACTGTGTTAACTGCCCTGGCTCAGTGCTTGAAAATTCTGGGAACTGTAGTTTTGGGAGACATTTAAGCCGCCTCTATAAGAGAGCTCTGGTGCCACAATAAACTACAATTCCCAGGATTCCCTAGCAGTGAGCCAGGGCAGTTAAACAGTCTCAGACTGGATTATTTCTGCAGTGTGTTTTGAATTTATAGCTAGTGTTTAAGCCAGACCAATATTTAAGCATATTCTCTACATACAGAGGATTATTTCTAGGTCTTATGTCCAAAGTATGTGTTGTTGTCTTCCTTGTTCTCATTCTGCAGGATATGCTATAGCTAGTTACCGCAGACCACAGTTTGTGGTCTCAAAAATGTGTTACTGCTTAAAGTGAACCTAAGCAATTTGTTTGTTTTAAGTTCATTGCGAAAATTGGTATCTTCAATTCTTTGTTAAAATGGATTGAAAATAAGAAATTGTTTTAAATGTATTGTTGTTGTGTGCATTCAAATAATTTCCAACTAACAGTGACACCAGGGGGAACCTATAATGGGGTTTGTTTGGCAAGACTTGTTCAGAGACTGAGAGAGTGTGACTTGCCTAAGATCATCCAGTGGTTTCCCATAGCGAGGCAGAAATTCAAATCTTGGTCTCCAGTGGTAGTCCAGTGGTACTCAAGAGCTCTTTTAAATAGTACTGTATGGTGTCACTATGGTCCAAAACACACTGCAGAAATCATCCAGTCTGAGATGGTTTTAACTATCCTGTCTCAGTGCCAGGGAATCCTGGGAATTGTAGTTTATTGAGGCACCAGAGCTAAATGTCTCACAAAACTACAGTTCCCAGAATTCCCTAGCATTGAGCCAGAACAGTTAAAGTGGTCTCAAACTGAATTATTTCTGCAGTGTGTTTTGGACCTATATCAGGGTTTAGGTAAAACGGGCTATAAATCACATGAGAAATCAGATGAGGTAGATAAGATAGCAGGTGAGTTACAATTATATTTCTGCTGCCTTCCTCCTCCCCCAAGAATAACCTTTTGCACAGAGGAATGGGAATGTCACGTATGCTGCAAAACTTGTCCCTGACTTCCTGGTTTAAGTCTTTAGTACTACATTGCAATTTAAATGTTACTGAGGGTTTTAAAAACCTGTTTGTATTATAAACAGGACTGCAGAACTTATGATCCATCAAACCAGATGTAACCCAACAGAGTTGTATTGTGGAATTCCAGCTGCTTGACAGTTTTGCCTGTTCTTGCAGTCCTGAGCAACTGGTGAAATCAGGAAATGACTGAAGTCCTTGGACTGCATTTGGCTATTGTTCTGTGGTCACATGATGTTTGCCTTGTAGTGTGTGTATGGGGGCTTATGAGCCAATGCAACTGAGAAAATAAGCAATTTGTGCATGTGTCTTATGGCTTACTGCAGTGATTTTAAATTTACAAGTACACTTACTCTTATTTTACAGTTATACCTTTTTGTTAGTAGTGTCATTTTGGGTACTTGCTTATGATTTATACAGATCAACTAAATAAAAACCAAGTCTCAAGGAGGCATTGTGCTGAATGAGAGAAGCAGTGTGCTTTTTGTGACCCAGGCTTTGGAGGCTAAGAAGAGTTTAATCCTTTATCCAGACAATGTGCTTCTGTGTGTGGAGCTGTGACATTAAGCTGGTTCAAGCAGAGGTGTTTTGATAGCTTGCAATAGGCTTTCCTCCCATGACTTGGTTGTATTTGTATCTCTGTGGAGGTGGGGGACAGATATGTTTCTTTTTTATTTGGATGGTATACTCTACTTTAACTGACAACCATCAGTGTCACTGTTTCTCTGAATATATTGTACTGTATAGCATTGTATGTTGCATCTCTTGGAGTGCATCTGTTATATAGTTATGCCTTGTGGGTTTTTTTTTAATGGGGATAGATTTTTCTGAGGCAGAAGTGAGGTTCTAAATTAATTACCGTATATACTCGACTATAAGTCGACCTCATGTATAAGTTGAGGGCAAGTTTTGGGGCCAAAATTATGAATTTTGCTATGACCCATGGATAAGTCGAGGGTAAAATTTAGTGGCATATAGGAAAGGATCTAAAGGATAAAGCAAAGCAAAACAATGTCAAATAACTTCCAAAAGTCCATCAGACATAACTCTTTGTGCTAATTCTTAAGAATGGATGGATGAGAGAGTAAAAGGGGTCAGTGCTTCCAGGACAGATTATACTCTTGCTTTTCACCAGGGGATGGTTCCATCTTTTAAATAAGAGTTAAGATACAATACTTACATTGACCTGTGGATAAGTCAACTCAGGTTTTTTGGGTCAATTTTTTGACCTAAATTTCTAGACTTATACATGAGTATATACAGTATATGCAATTTCTAGAAGCTTTCCTGAGTCAGCAGATTTGTGCTTTGAATCAAAGAATTCTAAATCCAGAAGCTTGTGCTGGAGCTAAACTTGAAATTCTGTTCTTTCACACAATTATGCCCCCCTCACTTTTTTCATGTTAGTAGTATATTTTGCGTAGGAGATTATTTTGTTATTGTAATTGCTAAATTAGTAGGAGTCTTACATTTTTGCAGATCTACCCTGAACCCGCTTGAGATCTGGCAGCAGCTCCTAAGCTCACCTCTGTTCACATCTGCCTCAATTCAGTTTGGATTTGATTTGGTTTCATGTATTTTTTATTTAATAAAATTAACCAACAAAAATATCACTTTTACGTGCTATACTAATCTTTCAAAACATGTTTTATCAGTAGCTGGATATACTAGAGCTGAAATGTTTGATTAGGAAACAGTTGAATAAGGCACACTTAATATGACAGATGGAAAGCTTTTTATAGATCCTCTGAATATTTTAAAATATGGGGAGAATGCATTTCTTTACATTAATTAAACGTTAAGGGAAAAGCACTGAAAACTATTACTATGCTAATTTTGACATGTTCCCAAAATCCGAGTGCTTGAAAGAGAGTGTGTTTGTTTATTTATTTATTCAGATTATTTATATCCTGCCCTTCTGTTAAAAAGAACAGTTTACAAATTGTTAATTTGACAGTTCCCTGCCCTCCGGCTAACAATCTAAATAACGCTCAAAACATAAGGAAAAGGGAATGGCAGTGGGGGAGGAGATTAACTCTATCAGATATTGTCTGTTCTTTCATCTGCTGCTGGGGCTGAGGCATGATGAAGCTATTCCTGCTTCTACTCTTCCTCTGAGGCCACAGCAGTGGCAGTTGAAATCGAGGGAGGGCCTTTCAAAAGAATTTTCCTTCGAAAGGAATTGTACTAGATAGTTCCCAAACTCACTGCTCTCAGCACTCCCTTGAGAGAACAGGAAATTGACTGAGGTCCACCAGTCACAGAACAGTAGCATTGGGTCTTCTTTTTGCTCCAGTTTTTAGCCCCAGAGTGTGGCTTCCTTCCACTTTCCACCTCTTTTGCCTTATGCGTCATCTAAATGCCCCACCTTAAAGAATCTGGAAGCTTGCCTTATTTTGCCTGTGTGTTTCACCCCTATGAGATTTATATGCTTGAACTATGGAGTGACCTCTCCAGATATGTTACATATATATGAGTAATATTTTAACCATATGAATAGCATGAAATTAAACTAGCACAGAGTTAAAACAATATCAATACGACAATACAATATATTAAAATCATAATTCTTGGGCAGTCTGAGGATGACATCTGATATATGGCCGGGAAAGCTAGGTAAGTATCATTGGAGACCGGGAGGATAACCACCGTCCGGAAAGGCCTGCTGGAAGAGGTGCATTTTTGCGGCTTTTTAAAAGCCGATCCTTTTTTAAAGCATCTCATCCGTCAGGTCGTTCCACAGCCTGGGAGCAATAGCTGAAAAGGCCCTCTGAGAGGTCTGCGACAGCCTGGTCTTCATGGGTGTAGCAGGTTCCTCCCAGAGGACCGGAACGTGCGAGGGGACTCATATGGGGAGAGGCAGTCCCTAAGATAGGATGGACCCGAGCCATATAGGGCTTTAAAGGTTAAAACCAACACCTTGTACTGTGCCCAGAAACTGATTGGCAGCCAGTGGAGAGATTTAAACACAGGTGTTATGTGCTCTCTCCAGGAAGCTCCGGAAACGAGCCTGGCTGCTATGTTTTGGACTGGTTGATGTTTCTGGGTTAAGCACAAGGGTAGCCCCATGTAGAGCGCATTGCAGTAATCCAAGCCTGAGGTTACCAGAGCATGTACCACAGTTTCCAGGTCCTTCATATCCAGGGAAGGGCGCAGCTGGCATATCTGCCGAAGCTCGTAACAGGCACTCCTGACAGCCACATTCATCTGACTAGTCATGTGGAGCGACAAGTCAAGGAGTACCCCCAGACTGCGAACAGAGTCCTTCAAGGAGAGTGTGACTCCATCTAAGACTGGGAGTTGTATTCCCAGACCTGGTTTCGGGCCTGAGACTGTCAGTACCTCCGTTTTGTCTGGATTCAGCTTCAGTGTTTTTCCTCATCCAATCCATTACCGCCGCAAGACAGTCATTGAGAGGAGAGACGCCATCTGAAGACTGAGCAGATGATCTGGTCATGGAAAAGTGTATTTGAGTGTCATCAGCGTACTGATGACACTAGGCTCCATTCCTCCGGATGATCTCACCCAGCGGCTTCATGTAGATATTAAATAGCATCAGGGACAGGATGGTGCCCTGAGGGATGCCACATTTAAGTTCAGTCTTGGAAGAGCAACTGTCCCCGAGCCTCACCCTTTGGGAGCTGCCAGAAAGAAAGGAATGGAGCCACCGCAGCTCAGTACCTCCAATGCCCAACTCTCTCAGCCAACCCAAAAGGATGGAGTGATCTTTTGTGTCAAAAGCCACTGATAGATACAAGAGCACCAGCAGGGTCACACTGTCCCTGTCAATGTTCAAGCAGAGGTCGTCCATCAGAGCAACCATGGCGGTCTCCACTCCATATCCTGCCCTGAAGCCGGTTTGAAATGGATCGAGATAATCAGTTTCATCCAAGACGGCTTGGAGTTGGGAGGCGACAGCTCTCTCGATCACCTTGCTGAGAAACAGCAGCAAGGAAACTGGTCTGTAGTTGTTCCTGTCCAGGGAATCAAGGGAAGGTTTCTTCAGGAGGGGCTTCACAGCCGCCTCCTTCAGACAGGGAGGAATAGTGCCTTCCCTAAGGGACACATTGATTACATCCCAAAGGAATGTTCTCAATGTGTCCCCTCCCTGGACAACCAGCCAAGATGGACCCAGATCAAGAGAGCAAGTCGTCTTCCTCACGCTTCCAAGGAGCTTGTCCATGTCATCAGTACTGACAGATTGAGACTCATCCAGTAAAATGGCAACAGCGGAGTTGCTGGATGCCTCATTTGCGGATATTGGTGAAACATTGGCATCTAAGTCCGTCCTTATTCGAGATATTTTATCTGCAAAGTGAATGTTAAACGCATTGCAGCAGGCCGTCGTGGGGTCAAGTAGGGGATTTGGCGCAGGGGGAACCTGCGTCAGCTCCCCCCCCCCTCAGCTCCACTGAACAGGACTCTGCAGTCGCAATAGGTGCAGAGCAGAAAGATCTCCGCGATGCACGTAGTGCCTCCCTATTTTCATTTTCAGACCTCCCCAGATACAGAATTCCACTGATAAAGTGTGGCTTAAAAATATAAGTACGGTCAGCGCTCTGTTTTCGTGGGGGATCTGTTCTAGACTCTCTCTCACACACACACACACGGAGACTTGCTTATATTCAAGCCCCATAGGCTTGAATGGGGCACATGTCCACAAGTGCACAAGGGGCATGACCCATTGAAGATAATGGAGGTTGCCCCTCCACGAATATTCAAGACCATGGACCTCAAGTCCACAAGAAAGGAGGGGTGACTGTACTGTTCCCTCTTTTTGTTTTGCCCCCTCACCCAACAGGCAATGGATGAATTGGAAGTTGACTTATTTTAGTTTGTGGGGCTGATTTAGCCTCCAGACCATGTCTGTTCTACTCCAGAGCAAACATTTAAGAAACATAAGGGTAGACAAGTGAAAAGTAATATGTCAAAGACGAAGTTGTAAAGGTTATAAAATGATACCCTTTGATAAAAGTTTAGTCACTGTAAAACAATAGTTAAAATCATGAGCTGAAATTACATCAGAATTATCTCCCTTCAGAGTAAAGGAAGTAGAAAACACTCCAGTCAAAAACATTGTTGAATCCCATATTTGGATACTCAAGTCCTTAAACTGGAAAAAACTGATCCACAATAACCTCTCTTAACCCCCCCCCCCTTTTTTTTGGCATGCTTTCAGTTCTTGTACTATAAAAAGCATACATTTATACTATCGGTAAGACATCACTTCATTTAGAAACTAAGGGACAAAACAGATGGCCCTAAAGGCTTGACGCTGCCCCTTTAATCACTGAATTGGGGCCGTGGCCAAAAAGAAAGGGCAAAATACTGCTCATTTTTGCACTGGAAAAAAGCTGCCCTTTCCACCACTTCCCCTGCTTTTTGGCGCTCTTGCAGTGTATGATGTCTAAATGCCATGCCACCAGAGCACCAAAAAGCTGCCCTCTGTGTGGGCAGTAGGATGGCATGACACCAGCTTCGAGGCAGCATCGGGGCATGTGTCATCCATATGCCATGCCCCCAAGCCTCCAGGAAGCCAACATCTTGTACCAGTCTGTACCATCACTAACTGAAGTAAACATATCTGAATTTAGTATTTTTAACAAAGTCTTCCTTTGCTCTTCCAAACTTCAAGCAACATTTTCACTATGCTTGCTAGGCATTTTCCATTCTGTTTTATTGAGGTAGCATACAAAGTTGCACTGCCTTTAAAATCATTTGTTGAAACTAACAATTCCAATTTGCTTACCTGTTGCTTTCGTCACTGTAACCCCAAAAAGGAGCTAATTGCCACAAGTCCACCTTTAGCCCAAGCAAAGCTCTCCATAATGCTTATAATAAATAAATATATAAATATTTATATATAAAATATATAAATTATTATTATTATTATTATTATTATTATTATTTTCCTTCTGGTCTCTCCAAACATTTGCTCCTGCCTTATTCTCCATTTCTCTTCGTTGTTATCTGCCCCCGAGTCAGCCCCGACTCATGGCAACCGCTTCAAAGACTCCCTATCCTCCGTTTCTCTACTGAGTCACTGCAGGACCTGATTGAGTCCATCCATTAAGCATGCAGTCTTCCCCTCCTTCTGCTCCGTGCCTTCTCATTTTATGGCCAAAGTATCAATTTGATCATCTTGGCATCCAAGGAGAGTTCTGGTTTGATCTATTCATGAACCCATTTGTTTGTCCTTTTGGCTGTTCATGGTCTCCTAAGCACTCTCCTCCAGCACCATGCTTCAAACACATTGATTTTCTCTTGCATTTGTACATGGCGATGGGGAATACAATTGCCTAGACAATTCTTACATTAGTGCTCTGTTGTACATTTATGCTCTTCGGAACTCTTCTATTTCTTTCATAGCTGCCTACCCATTCCCAGTCATCTTCCTATTTCTTGACTGCAGTCTTCACTTTGGTCCATGTTTGATCCAAAATATGGGAATTCTTTGATTATTTCAATTTCCTCATTGTCCAGATTGAGTTTACACATTTCTTCTGTGGTCATTATTTTTGTTTTCATTATGTTCAGCATTAATCTTTTAAAAAAACAAAACATTTTGCTTGATCTGGAACTCTGCAACTCTCTGGAAACCAAAATCCTATCCCTATTGTTTGGAGCCAACCCATATGGCCGTAGCCAAGCTCTTCAGATCTTACAACACAAACTGAAAGCAGCTACCATATCTCATAGACTAAACTCTCCATACTGAAATATGATGTATGATTTTATACTATATTCACTTGAGCTTTTCAGTTATATAACAGACCACTGCCCTTTGCCAGTTCATTTTCTATCAGAATTTATGTAATTTCTATTCCACATTTACAGCTGGGGTCTTTTGCAAACAGCCCTTTTCCTAGGGAGCAATAACTGTATATTTGTTTATTCTAATTAGTTAAATAGCAGGAATTGTGGCTTTTTTATTTCATTAGCCATTTGCTAAAAAATTTGATTCTCAAAAGCAGAACAGACAAAGCAAAATCCTAATTGTCAAAATAGAAATCCAATAACAATAGACTAAAAATGACATCAACAGAGTGACCCCCTTGTTACACTAACATTACCATGAGCAAGAGAACTGATATAAACATGCTATTCATTTTAAGGGGTGGGAGGTAGGGATTGGGTCGTTACGTTTAATTGTATTTGTCTTTTACTTGTACCGCGCCCCAATTGCTCATTCAGAGGGGCGGGTTATAAATAAAAATTTATTATTATATTATTATTATGATATTCCAGGCTAACATGGCTATGTCTCTGAATCAAAATGAATATGCTTTTAAACAAATGAAAGCATAAATGAAAGCATTTAGAAATAGATTACAGCACTCAAGCAGTTAACCTTGTCAGTAGAACTCAGGAGCAATGCCAAAGACCTCCTTAAATAAGAAAGTGTTTGTCTCCTGGTGGAATGACAACAGAAAGTGGCCAACCTAGCCTCCCTTGTGAGAAAATCCCATAGTATGAGAGTGTTTATTAAGAAAGCTTTCTGCTGTATTCTCACCAAACATGTCTCTGATGATGGCAGGTACAACTCAATATCTTAATGTTCAGGCAGACTTGGCCTTATTCCAAGTCATGTAGATCATAACCAGCTCATTCTTTGCTTAGAAACAGCTTAGTAGCTAGTGAAACTACTCCTAACAAGAAAGTCATATGCTTCCTTTAATCTATCCCAGTCAGTTATCTGGCCACAGAATTGTGGACCAAATGAAATTCCAAACACTAAGCAGGCCTGCAGAAAGTTACAGTAATCAAACACAGATGTAACTAAGGTATGTGTCACTGTAACAGTAGGCTGACAGTCCTCTAGCCCAATTGTTTGGATAAGGTTGATGTGGTCTGAGGACATGGATAAAGTGTTTGCAGTAATACATCCAGCCAAATGCTCTTGTCATTCTTGGTGTTCATGACTGTTTAAAGCTAGCTTAAAAGATATGGCCAGGTGGGTTCAGGATATGCTATTTTTTTCTTTATGTGAGTGAGTGGTGCCTGCTTCCCTTAAAGAGCAGTGGTGTGACTGCTATTAAAGGAAGAGACAGGAGTGTGGTTGCTACTAAAGAAATAACTTTGGAAGGTCATTGATAATGACCAGCCAGTTGCAAATGCTCCTTTTGGGGAGGCAGTCATGGAGAGGACAGTTGCAGGTACTATTGAGATTTAATTGGCTTCAGTACTGGTTTCAGAATCAAACTGATTCAGTAGTTCTGCTCCTACCTAAAGTGCAGATTCCAGACAGTTTTTCAGGCCCCTGGCAATTGGTGTTGTGTGCCCTCAAGTCATTTCCAACTTATGGTGATCTTAAGCCAGTGAACCTACCAAGGGTTTTTCTTACAAGATTTGTTCAGAGGTTTGCCATTGCCATTGCAGCAGAGTACTGTACTGGTATGGTAATCCATTATGATTGGGTTCTGAATATTTTTGTAAAAAACAGATATCACAGCCCGACCTGTTTTAAATGTGACGAAAATCCCTCTTATTGCAAAGAGGCATTCACAACTACCCTTATACATGTTGCCCACCACTTTTATAAAGCAGGAGATCAACCACCCATATATGGTGAAACTCATCTTTCCAGTAATCCTGTCTACATCCCTGGGCTGTACAAATAGGAAAACATCCATTATACAGTTTGCTCTTCACATTTGTGGGCTTGCCATTCACATTTTTGACTATTTGAGAGCTTGAAGCTGCTGCTTAACTAGCTTGACTTCTTCCCCTCTTCTTCCTCCT
Organism: Urosaurus nigricauda; assembly: GCA_034509955.1. Classification (NCBI taxonomy): domain Eukaryota; kingdom Metazoa; phylum Chordata; class Lepidosauria; order Squamata; family Phrynosomatidae; genus Urosaurus; species Urosaurus nigricauda. Next base: position 347,100,715 of record JAOEGL010000001.1, on the reverse strand, counting down.
CTCCATCTCTTATCCTCTTATCTTAACCAGCCAGGAGATCTATGGGCTGGAAAGCGGTTTAAAACTTGACCAGCTCTTTTGGAAGGAAAGGAGCTTGAGAGGAGATGGATTGGGAAGAACAGGAGCGGGCTGCAATATCAATAGGATGGAAATGGGGTTAAAACCTGGCTGGCTCTTTTGGAAGGATGGGGGGTGGATTGGGAAGCACAGGAATGGGGTGCAATATCAGTAGAATGAAAAGGGGGTTTAAAACCTGGCTAGCTCTTTTGGAGGGATAGGAGGCGAAGAGGTGGTGGATTGGGAAGAATAGGAATGGGCTGAAACAGGGTTTAAACTCTGGCTAAGGAGTGCTCCTGGTTAGGTGGGAAATGGAGTGATAGGCAGGCACTGTTGACAACAGGAATCTGTAGCAGGTTTATTTGGGAACTAGAGATATTCATGTTTTTTCCATTTTCGTGGCGATCCTGCACCCCTGCCCCTGCAAATGCGGAGGGTAACTAATTGGATAGAAAGAGGCCAGAGTTATTTCCACTAGACCTGTATCAATAGCATACTAGTTACATTCTTTTTAATGATGTCTGTTTGCTCCCTTTTTTTTGATAAACTGTTCGCCTTGTCTGAAGATGCCAGCCACAGATGCTGGCAAAACATCAGGATTAAAGTGTTCCAGAACACAGCCACATAGCCTGAAAATCCCACAAAAAACTATTCCCCTTGTATCCTGCTGTTAAATGTTGATGATCGATTACTATTATATAATTTTTTTATTTGAATATTAGCTTTATAATTTATTTGGAAGACAAAAGGATATACTGTGGGCCCTTGGTATTCACTGGTATTTGTGTCCACGATGCCCGTGGATACCAAAACCCTTGGATGCTCAAGTCCCATTGGATACAATGGCGTAGTAAAATGGTGGCCCTTATATAAAATGGTAAAATCAGTGTTAGCCTTTTGGAATTTATATATTTTTTAAACACCTTTAAACCAATGGTGATTGAAACCGTGGGTAAGAAATCCATGGATACAAAGGCCAGTGGTCTATGTTTTTAATGAAGTATTAGAAATGGAGAGGTAAAAATAAAATATGTTTTAACAAGCTGACTTTTAAAATTTGTTCAGTCTGTTTTTTAAATCTGTTTTTGTATACCAATACAAAGTTTCCATGTCTTTTAACCAGAGACTATTCTTAGCTGAAGTTCTTCAAGAACTGACCTCTTTAAAACACTTGATTTTTAAAAAAATAAATGTTATGAACAGTAATTGCTAAATATAGTGTCCATTGACAGCCTTCACATGAATAACTTTTCTATTTAAATCTTCAGCATCTTGCATGCCAGCTTAGTATTGAATTTCTTTTTCCATGTTTATTGCATTCAAGCTGGTTCAGGTTTTAGCTGTGCAGGTATTAAATTGAAGTGCTTTAGTTCTTTGAAGAAAATGGGCATTATTGATCAACATTAATTGATTTTATCTAGTTTAGAGTCCTGTTAATTTGTAATATTTATAATGTTAAGTCTAAACCTAGGGAAGAAAAAAATTCTAGCCATAAAACCTATTCTGGGTAAGGATCAGAAAGACCAAACCTTCTTTTAAGCATTGTTTAAATTAAAAGCCACTTTGCAAGGCTGTTACGTAATTTATCAATGTGTCATTGAAGCCTGATTCATATAGTATCCTATGTATATAGAGGTTTTTGGCTGATTGTGATAACTGCTATTGGTTCTTACAGTTGCTGTTGGCAACTTAAAGAGTTGTTCTGCTTCCTTCTAGAGATGGAGAATGGATATTATGCACTTTAAGATATTAATCCTTATGAATATAGAGTTGTGCGCAGTATAGAGGGGGCTTTCAGTAAAACATATTGTACAAAATAGCTAATGCCGTTGGATGCAGTTCATTTACCAGTAAGTGTATGAGCAAAAAACAAGGTGAAGTAGCACTGGTGCCATTTGACCCCCATCCTCTTTCTCCCATGCAACAGGTAAAGGAGCCCAGAAGCTTATGGTCCCCCTCCCCTTATCCATGTTATTTTGCGTTGTCTGGCGCAGTGAACTGTGGTTAACATTAACTGTAGTGAATTTCAAACAAGCTAATTTAATTGTAGTTTCTGAAAGTACATTGCTTAATCATAGTTTTTGGCGACTATAATTTCCATTTATGGCAACAAAGGGACTTGTGGTTAACTAAAAGTGGAAACGGAAACTTCTAATTACTGTATCTCCTTTTTGAGAGGAACAAAAGAGAGAGCATGTGAGCCTGAAGCTCACTGCTGCTTTTACCTGTGACTGTACATGGTGCTAAAACATGGTTTAATGTGTTATCTGAGTGTAGCAAGTGAGCACAGGCAAAGGCTTTGCCCCTGGTCAGTTGCCAAGTGGAGAAAATTGGGGTAAGCACCATCTTAATTTTAGCCTGATGAAATAAGCAGCTCTGCCTGTTCAATTGCTAGTACTGCAATATTATACTTGTAATAAATCTGTTGTATGCACAATTTTCAAAACTCACCTACCATACTTGTAATCTGTACTGGAGATATGACTTTAGAAACTGTGCATGATAGAAGTTATAGAAACTAAAATAACTTCATGTCTATATTTTTTGAAGTGTGTACAGCACACAGTGAGATGCTTGAAAATAATAGACCTTGTAGGCAAGAAAGTTACAGTGTATCATATTGCAGGTATTGTGTCCTTAGATTTCTAATTATCATAGACAGATTATTAATCATTGTGAATTATAATGATTTTAATAATAATAATAATAATAATTCTTATTATTGTTCTAGCCTGCCCCTCTGAGCAAGCAATCGGGGCGGGTTACAACAGAGGGGATTATACACACAATAACAATATACATGAATTAAAAAACAAATGGTAATGTATTAAGCAATAACAATAAAAGTAGATAATAATTAACAATAATAATAACTAGCAAAATACATAACAATTATAGAAACAAAAATACATAATTTAAGTAACAGTAAAATTAGCAAAGCAAAATACATAACAATTAACATACCAAAACAAGTAAAAAGAAAATAATCCCCATTCTCAACCCCCATCCCAATCCTAGAAACAATATGAACTATACACAATTTTTTTTAAAAAGAAAAAAAAGGGGGGGGGAGACAAGACTCCTCCTTAAGTCCAGGAGCCAAGGCATGGGAGGAGCCCAGGTAGAAGGAGGGCAAAGAAACACTCTCTCAGCCGGTCTTCACTGGCAGATTTTGACAAGCTGATTAAGATTTTTTTGGTAAGTTTTGAGGTGCAATCTGATCAGTATACAGTCAGCCCCCCAAATCCACAGATTCTTTGTCCATGGCTTGAAAATATTCCAAAATATAAAAATCAATGATTTAAAAAAAATAAAATAAAAAGGATTTTTTAATTTCAATCGGATTTTTTTATATCATATTTTTTAGTTAAATGCTTTTTGAGGAACAATTTTATCTAAATATAAAATTCCAAAATATAGCTGTGTTAGTCTGTAAAATCAGTATGTAGAAAGATCTCGTAGAACCTTTGAAACTAACTGAAAGAAAGAAATTGGCAGCATGAGCTTTTGTAGAATTCAGTCTATTTCCTCAGATTCATCTGAGGAAGTAGACTGGAGTTTATGGAAGCTCATGCTTCCAATTTCTGTCTTTCAGTTAGTCTCAAAGGAGCTACAAGATCTCTCTACGTACTTACCTAAATATAGTTTTCCATTTTAGATACATTGTGGTTCAAAGGTCAAAACTGTGAATTTTTGTCTGCAGTGATAACAATCCCATTATTCTATTGCAAATCTATCTAGACAGAATCAACCCTTACCTCTTAAGTAGTAAGTTTAAAAAATTCAGTGAATAGATTGTTGGAGACTAGGGAGTTTATCGCATTGTTTAAAAAGCGACTTACCTCTCCCAGGATAGAGTCGCTTGCAGGATGCAGCCAAGTGTTATCGCATGGAAAATGCTGCCAATGCCGCCATCTGACTGCATCCTGCCTAAATCCTGGCTCCCAGCCACTCTTGGCCCACCGCTTTTTGAAACTGGGAAGCTCCTGACTTTGCAAATCAGCCAGCTGAGCATGGCTGTGAGCTGGGATTTAGGCGGGATGCAGTTGCCCAACAGAATTGGTGGCCCACGCGATAACACCCGGCTGCATCTTGCAAGCGAGTCTATCCTGGGGGGGCAAGTTGCTTTTTTAAACAATGCGATAAAACTCCTAGGAGTGGAATAGATCTACAGAAGAATCGGGGGGGGGGGGGGGCAATAAAAATGAAAGTGAAACCTTTTGAACAGAATATTCCAAATATTTTTGGATTATTGTTTTAGTTAAATTAAACTATTTAAATTATTGATATTAAGGTAATAATATTTTTTCTCCTTCCAATAAAGTACAACAGAAAAACTGTCCAAATATGAATAATTAACCTATTTAATTGGAGATAGTTCACTTCACAGTAATTTCATAATTATCTGCCTATAAGGTGTTTCTAATAGTATACCAAATCAATATTTTTATGGAACTGTAAAACTAATACTAATCTGAAAAGTTGTTATTCTAAAAACGAAACCTTCATCTGGTTGTAAATATTAAGATTATACCAGCAAGAATGAGTCTTCAGTAACTCTTGAGTTGTATAAAATATGAATTTTATGCCAAAGAAGAGTGCTGTTTCTTGGGGGAAATTACATGATTAAACCAAGTCTTTCTGAATAGTGATTTAAATCAAACCCACCCTGATTTGAACCCTTGTCTCCAGAGTTGAAGTCCAACACTCGGACAACTTTTCCACATTGACTCCATCCAACTCACAGTATGGCTATACTTTTTCTACCTGTGTGTAGGCCTGAATCTTTTGATTTGCATGCATGTCTTGTTTTAACATTGTGCTGTTTAGACTGGGGACTCTTTCACACGGGAGGAATTTCTCCCAACTTCGAATGGAGCCAATGCGAATTCACGTGAATTCGTTAGTTTAGCAAATTCACGTGAATCCCCATTGCATTCGGAAGGCGTTCGGAATGACTTCCCATTACCCGAAAATAACCCCCCCTTTCCCAAAATTGCATGAGAAGCTTTAATTCGCAATAACGTTAAACCCATGATTGCATTCGGAGTGACTTCCCTTTTGCCCGAAATTGCGTGAGAAGCTCTAATAGGCAATAACGTGAAACCCCATGATTGCGTTTGGATTGCCCTTGGATTATACTTCCAATTTCCCACGTCTGAAAGAGACCCCGGTCTAATCTTGTGAATGCCTTTAGTAAGCTCAGATCAAAGTAGTTCAGATGATTTGCTTTTGGTTAAAACCCATAACATGCTTACTAAATATGCATATCTCATAATAGGTCATATGTTGAGCTGCTCCAGGGCTAATGTCATTCACATTGAAGTAACCTTATACTTCTAAAATAACCTGCTTCCACTCCAGGGTTCTTCTGTTCTTTCAGCATTCCAGTTTCTACATTTTTATGCTTGCTGAGTTTGAACCTAGTAATTATTATGTTAGTTTGGCATGAGCCACCCTAAATAATGAGGTGCTTCGTTTTAGGAATCTGGAAGCCCTTGTAACCACATTGAAGCTAGCTGAGTTCTATTTGCTCAGTGAACTGTCTTGGAAATATATAATTTACACACTCAAATAATCTCTTTTGGCAAATCTTTCTTTCTTTCTTTCTTTCTTTCTTTCTTTCTTTCTTTCTGGGTCCAATAAAGTGTGTTTTAATTTGTCAGTATGCACAGTATTCCCATATAATATTTTAAACCAGAATGTACAGTTTCTAGGATATCACAGTAATTGCATAAGACCAGCAGTTTTGCTTCCATTTCCTGTCTCTCTACTTACTTGGTGGGGTGTGTATGATGTTACCCAGATTCTGAGTGGTTTCCCCTCTCCCAAACGTAGTGGCTTCCCCAACATCTTTTTGAGCCCTACAATATCCCTTTCCTGTTTTGCCCATGTTTAACTGTTGCCAAGAGCTATTAGGGCTTCTTCTGCAGCCCTCATTAGGCTGCATTATAAATAAATACCCATGGCTAAGAGGATTTGTGAGTAAAGAGAGTAATTGATTAGCAGGTGTCACTGAGCACCTATTTTGATAAAGTTAGACTGTTGAGGGGATATACCCTCATTTTTTATGTTCCAAACTGGGGAATGAAATTTATTATTTCATGTTGTAATACATCTGAACTGGAAAACATATCAGGAAGGTTGTTTTTCTTATATTTCCTATAGATCAGTGATTCCCAAACTCTTTGCCTTCCAGGTATTCTGGAGTGAGTTCGACTTCCAGAATCCTAGACTATTGGCCAAGATGGCTGAGGTTTAGGGGAGCTGAAGTCCAAAACACCTGGAGGCCCTGGGTTTGGGAATCACTGCTATAGATCATTGTCCGGTTTTTCTTATGCAGATAACTTCCAACAAGCAACAAAGGTTAATTACAAGGTAAAACTCAGTGCATAAAAAGAGTAATATAGTTCAGATTTGTCCAATACAAACTGATAGAACTCACATTCATTGAACCCCTATTCTTGGTAACTTCAGTAATATGTATAGTTATTGATGTGAGAAATGGCTGAAGGTCCAATAAAACAAATTCTCTCCATAACATAACCAGTATAAACATAACCAGTATCAGTCCCTTGCGCAGTATGGATGTAATAATGTAAACATGGCATGGGTGGGCAAAGTGTGGTACTGGGGCTTTGTTTGGCCCTCGGATTGTTTTTGAGATCTCGGGATAAATTGGTTACCCTAGACTACTGTATTGCTGGCAGAAAGGTTAAATTACTGATCTGGAAGTCTCCTGAAGCTGTGATGTAGTTTTAAATAGGTCACTGGGTCCTATTATTATTATTGTTGTTGTTATTATTATTATTATTATTATTATTAACCTTTATTTATATAGCGCTGTAAATTTACACAGTGCTGTACATACAATCTTAAATTAGACGGATCCCTGCCCTCAGGCTTACAGTCTAAAAGTGCAGTCCTATTGCACTGTTTAACATCAATATATATATATATATATATATATATATATTCAAAATTCCAAATGGACTTTTGCCACTTTTTTTTATTTTTATTTTTTTGGCATTCCTCTAGATAGTGCATTCTTCTAGCAGGACCCAAGAGCAGAAAATTGCAAAAGTTGTTCCCACCCGTCTTGCAGCAAGGTTGTTGGAAAGATTACATCCTGATAATTACTGTGAAGTGTGAAAACACTACACAGAATACACTACTCACATGTTTTATGGTTGCAATGTGGATAATTGTGTTTTTTTAAAAGGAATTCATTTTGAATAGCTAATTATGAAGGTAGATGTATGATGTACTTTTGTTTTGTATGTATATGTTCCAGTGATGTCAAACTTCTCCAAACTTTATTCAGAAATATTCTCAGACTTCGTACATATGAGAATAAACCCAGGGTGTGTGGTGTTGCTCACATTTCTTGTGTCCACTATTTAACTTGCGTGCTAATATAGCCAAGAAGATACAAAGATGGTAACCTAGAAATATTTCTTGCACATTTGCATGAGTTTGCAGCTATCCATGTGGTTGTTCTCGTTTTTCTAACTCATCAGTGCCTTTATTGTGAATGGATGTTCCATGAGGCAAAGCAGGTGGAAAGTGGAACAAAGCCACACTCCAGGGCTAAAAACTGGAACAAAAAGAAGCCCCAATACACTGACTTAAAATGAAAATTGAGAAACTTTGTGCTTGCATATAGACAGCCTGGTGCCAGCGTGGAGCTGCAGCAAAGTGAAGAAATGAAAATTTGACAACTACAATGGATGTAATTACAATGTACAGAATCCAGACAGTCCAACAAGGGGGCATGGGGTGAGGGAGGCCTCCATGATTGTGTTTTCCCAGTGTATCATTCACACACTGATGCCCTGTACCGGAGGAACATCGCATGTGTGACTGATCAAAGAGGCAGCCATGCAATAGGATGGCATGTGGGCAGACGAGGGAGGTATCTGGAGATTGCAGGTGGTGTGCTTGTGTGACAGCGGACATGTATAGTGGAGAGGCAACCAAAAATCCCGATCATCGTGCCTTGATGCCGTGCCGTGCATTTGGGCTGTGTGCATTTGGCCTGCCTTGAGAGTGGGCTGAGTGGACAGTGGGGGTTTGACACACTTTTCAAAAAAGCAGAATTGAGCTTCTTTTTCCTCCCTGTTTGCTCCGGCCCCTTGTTATACAACAAAGAGGCTGTACAGACCAGTGTTATACACCGGACTCAGGGCAGAGTAGGGCTGTGCCGTCCACACCACGCACGCATGCCCCGATGCTGCCCTGTTGCTGCTGTCACACCATGCACCCAACAACATGGCGGGCGACGTCATGCTGCTTCTTTGGCACTGCGTCCAGATGACACAGTGCCAAAAGGAGCACCAGAAAATGCTACCATGGTGGCAAAGATGCCTTTTCCCTGATGCAAAAAGGAACAGCATTTTTCAGCTCCTTTTAGCATTGGGAAAAGGCTGTATCAGGGCCGCAACACATTTTTTTCATGGGCCTGAAAGGGGCGGCAGGAGGCTGCTCCAAAGGGGTAGTCTGTTTAGCTCCTAAGTATCATAAAAGGTACCAACAAATTAAATTAAAATAAGTTTATAATCTTAATTTTAGCCCTACTGGTCTCTGCCATTATAAACACAACTAACATATTTTAAATTATAGTAAAAAGAATACCTTCTAATATACTTTGTTTTGTCTTCCAGAATGACTGACAAGGTTTCCGATCTTATTTAGACCTATTTTTAAATATATTAAGAAGTACTTTGTCTGTCATTTCACCTGAAGAAATCACCTAATGGTTCTCAGAAGTTCTATACTGTTCTTAATCAAGATAGTTCCTTCTTTTTCCAATATATAACAAACAGATTCCTGCCACTGCTTTCATGGTAACAAGTAAACTGCAGGATCTAAAATGACCTGCATAACCTTACTAATTAATATTCTACAGAACCTTGTTTTCATAAAGAATCATTGCTGTGGATCACCAGAACAAATATAATGACCTCATCTAAATTTATTTCCAGCAGTTGTTAAACTTTCCTTTTTCTGTTTTTGTTTACATTACTTGGCTTTATAAATAGGATTACAAGTACCTAGTTATGTTACATATCTGCTTGTAATTCTTCATTTTCTTTCACCCCTAGCTTCACCCAAGTTAGTTCTGGTTATAATCTCTTCCGTTCAGTATGCATCATAAATTAATAATTTGGGACAACATTTCCTTTCCCCTAGACTTAATTTTTCAAAGCAGGATTGTTGCCTTGAATATATCTCTGATTTTTTAATCAAGTGTATCCTTGGTTAACCACGATCTAGGTAAGGGAATATATCTAAAATATTCAGATAATGTGTAGTACAGATATGTACCCATATCTGATAATTAAAATAACCTGATTACCATCTATTCTGTACATAAATTTATCAATACCATATTGTTACTTCCCCCCCCCCCAACTCATTTCATGTTTATTTTGTGACTTAGAATATTGATCAAGGAGATGAGTTAGGGTTTTAACTTAAATTTTAATTCATTCCAAATTTTCACTGAAGTTGGAATTATCAGGTAATACCATTTTCACAACCTTTTGTTCTTAAGATTCATGTAAAGTGTTTCAAAGACAGTTTAGGAAAACAGAAATACATTTCTCCATCTGTTCCTATATTGTTCTGTCATCCTGCTAACCAGTGTATTTGATGATAGACACTTAAATCAGGTTATGAAAAATATCTTTCCTAACAATTCTCACTTCATTTTCCCAGACATGCACATTAACCAGCTGTTATCAAGAATCATTCATCTTTTCAGTAGTTGCTTTGGCGCTATCTTTACATTTCTTATTCATCTTGTCACCACTATTGTACCCCAAAAAGAAGAGGCACACTTTGTAACTCAGCAGTTATATTTAAATGTAATTGTCTATATCCAAAACACAAGTGGTCCTGCAGTCCTGGTGTAATGCAGCTTCCTTTCTTTTCCCTCGAAGCCCTCTGTGCTTTCCAAAAAACAGCTCTGGAGGGCCCCTCAGCCCTCTGGAGCAGGAGAGGGAAATTGATGCCCTGCTTCTGCTGGATTCTTCTGTTCTCTGCCTGTGGAAGTTTAGCAATGGGTCCTGCTCAATTGATATAGTTGCATGTTTACTCTGGAAAAAAGCATTGTATAATTTTCAACTCCAGCTTTACTCTAGGGAAAAAAACCTCTGTAATTTCAAACTCTAATTTGAGAGTTAATCACAGCTTCTAATGAAATTAACTCTTGTCTTGCTAAATAAAGGGTCAGTAATTCAGTTTTTTAATATTAATTTGATACTCTGTGGTTTCATAAAATTCTTCTACACTTAATATTTCATAATATTTCTGGTCCTGTATTAATTATGGACAATTAGTTCTGTAAGTTGCATTAAAGGGGCCATTGACAAAATAGAATGTGTCTACAGGAGGACTACCAGTATGATAAAGGGTCTGGAAACTGTGGTCCAAAACACACTGAAGAAGTAATCCAGTTTGAGACTATTTTAACAGCCCTAGCTCAGTGCTTTGCGCAGTGGCAGTATTGTAGCCAATGAGCTGAATACCACTGAGAAGCTGGGAGCAAGTTTTGGCATGGTTTCTGTGTTCATAAATTGCTTAACTTCCTGAAGGAAAATTTCAACTGCCTTACTGCTTTGTGAGATAACGTTTCAGTGCTGCCACAGTACAGTGTGAAAATACTTGTTAAAATTTTACTTGTATAATAGAAGTTGATTAAATAAATTCTTGCCTTACTTTTGGCCACATTCAGTGCTTTGGGAATGGTGGAGTGTCTGTGTTGCCATTTCTCATGTTCATAATAATAAAGAAGAGAACATCTGTATGAATTATTTTGTTCTGGTCTCTCAATACAGAGGAGGCAAACAAACAGTGCTAAAAGTTAGAAGGATATGAAGTATGTTGGCCAATTAGGTTTGAGTTGGTAATTTTGTTTACTTCTTGTGGTTGAAATGTCTCAGATCTCTCAGTCTTCAAGTCAACAGAACATTAAGATAATGCTCCTTTAACAGATATTTCATACATACACACGCACAACCTTGGTAGAGGACTTATTTGACAGATTTTTTTTAAAAAAATCCTCATCCTAGGAGATGAGATTTTTTAGCACTTCAGAGTTTTGTTGAAGTCACATAGCAGTAAACCCACAAGGTATGCATTTTATGCCGTTGTTACCTCAAGCATTTAAAACAATGCCTGAGTTGCAGCCATGGACAAATTATCTCACTGCTTCTGTTTCTTCGGGTACTTTTTTGTCCCACGTAGTGTAATATGTTGACACTAAGAATGCCCTGTACTAATATTTAGTTGCATCATGATAATAGAGAAGCATAGAGTTGGAAGAGACCACAAGGGCCATCCAATACAACCCCTGCCATGTAGAAACTCACAATCAAAGCACCCCCGACAGATGGCTGTCTTTTTTGTGGAGCTTTCGGGCTATGTGGCCATGTTCTAGAAGAGTTCCTTTCTGACGTTTCGCCAGCATCTGTGGCTGGCATCTTCAGAGAATGATAGCCTGGAAAAGGATTGGATATATATATCGTGTGTGACCCTGGGAAGGAAGGAGTAATTTGCAAATGTATTGTTCTGTTGCTAATGGCAGTCCTCAGGGTGGGAGGATATGCAAACAAGGATTAATGTCTGCTAACTGGTGCTCATTGTCTGCTGGGAATCCCCAACCAGATTGCTACGGGAATGAAGTGAGGGAGAAAGGGGCCAGGCAGCCTCTTTCTCCCATGGCTCCGCTGGTCAGGTCCAAGGACACCCCTTTCCAGGCCATGGAGAAGGGGTGTTCTGCTGGAAGAGTGGTGGATTGGAGCCTCTGGGCTGCCAGTGAGTCTGTAAAGCTCCTAGATCCCTTTCACATGTAGTCCTGTTAAGCCAGGAATCCCCCATCCTATATCTATGCATTTCATTTTTCTACCTAAGTGCAGTACCTTGCATTTCTCACTGTTGAAGCTGAATGCACATTCACTTGATCCTGTCCAGAAGGAACCAAGCAGTAATATTGATGTCATGAGAGGCTGGAATGAAAGGTCTGTTGCAGGTATTCTCCAATGGTTCATTGCAGGTAGCCAGGTTTGAGAATCTCCTGCACAACAAAGGAATGTAAATACAGAAACAAAGCTACACATATCTGAGTTGCTACCTATAAAAAAAGCATTCTTTTCTTCATAATGTGTGAAATAAAAAGGGAGATGTCAGGTGTTTTCAAGACATGGAGTTAGAGGAGCTCTGCCAAAGTTAAAATGAAACACTGTCAGCATGCTTCAGAAAGATGAGCTTCAAAAGATTTTATGAATTTAAAAGTAATTTGCATTCAAAAATGGGGAAGTGAGGGATTCATAAAGCCACTGATAAACTGGTTCCCAGGACACGTGTATTATAGAATCATAGAACTGGAAGAGGACACAAGGGCCATCCAGTCCAACCCCCTGCCATGCAGGAACTCTCCATCATAGCATCCCCGACAGATTGCCATCCAGCCTCTGCTTAAAGACCTCCAATGACGAAGACTCCACCACACTCTGAGGGAGTGTGTTCCACTGTCAAACAGCCCTTACTGGCAGGAAGTTCCTCCTAATGTTGAGGTGGAATCCCTTTTCCTGCAGCTTGCATCCATTGTTCTGGGTCCTGTTCTCTGGAGCAGCAGAAAAAAAAGCTTGCTCCCTTCTCAATATGACATTCCTTCAAATATTTAAACAAGGCTATCATATCACCTCTTAACCTTCTCTTCTCCAGGCTAAACATTCCCAGCTCTCCAAGTCTTTCTTCATAAGGCATGGTTCCCAGACCCTTCACCATTTTAGTTGCCCTCCTTTGGACACGCTCCAGTTTCTCCACATACTTTTTGAATTGTGCCCAGAACTGGACACAGTATTCCAAGTGGGGCCTGACCAAAGCAGAATAGAGTGGCACTATTACTTCCCTTGATCTAGACACTATACTTCTATTGATGCAGCCTAACATTGCATTGGCCTTTTTAGCTGCTGCATTGCACTGTTAACTCATGTTCAACTTGTGGTCTACTTGGACTCCTAGATCCTTTTCACATGTTGTCTCATTCAGCCAGGTATCCCCCATCCTATATCTGTGAATTTCATTTTTCCTCCCTAAGTGCAGAACCTTACATTTCTTCATATTGAATTTCATTTTGTTAGCTTTGACCCAGCTTTCTAGTCTATTCAGGTCATTTTGAATTTTGATCCTATCCTCTGAGGATCTACTCTTCCTAATTTGGTGTCGTCTGCAAATTTGATAACTATGCCCCCAATACTGTCGTCCAAGTCATTAATAAAGATATTGAATAGCACTGGACCCAGGACTGAACCCTGTGGCAGCCCACTTGTCACTTCTCTCCAGGATGAAAAGGAACCATTGTTGAGCGCAGCCAATCAACCAATTACAAATCCATGTAACAGTTACCTTGTCTAGCCTATATTTTACAAGCTTGTTTGCAAGAATGTCATGGGGAACCTTGTCAAAGGCCTTACTGAAATCAAGATATACTATATCCACAGCATTCCCTTCATCTACCAAGCTGGTAATTTTATCGAAAAAAGATGTTGGAGAAATTTTGAACTTTGTATACTCAAGGATGGATCTAACCATTGATGAACAGCTGGTTGAGTTCACAGGTGAATGCCTGTAGTAGAGTATGTTGAGTAAATTAGGAAAATATGGCTTAAAAGTGTAGTGTTGAAACATATTTTTTAAAGGAAGATATTTACTGTACCTTGGCAGGCAGTCTGCTCTACTATGGGAAGCCTAGACAGGTAACAGTGTGGCAGCAACACAAGTTGAATCATATTATTCAATTTTTCACCAGGTTAAAAGTGGCAGAAACTCCAGTGACTAAAGATCTAACATGCATTGGTAGGTTTGGCAAAATAATCAATACATTCACCTTGCTACTCTTGTTTATGCAATAGGACAATAAGATAAGAAAAGCAGCAGATGGTATACCATACATAGGTAATTTGCTTGTGAGGACCACTGCAACTTCCAAATGACTTGCTCTGGTTCTCTGCAGAGTGGATGGTACAAAGTGTGAACGTTCTGTTTTCAGTGGAGACATTTCCTTCAGTAGAGACTTACTTTTTTATGAGAATGGAAATTTACCCAATAATACCATTAATATTTGTCCTCCCTGCAAGTAAAGACACCTGCTTTGCTTCAAGGTTTGTTTCTGAAGTTTTTGGATTCATATAAGTTCATTTTCAGTTAGAAATGGTGTAATGGATTTCCCAGGTAAAGGATGGGTTCTCTGAAGATCATTTAACTAAGCTGCTACCACCCGCTAATTTTAACCCTCCTTATCTAGTAACTCCTTGGAATGTTACTGGAGAACTTGTGCTTTTTCCACTTCTGACTCTGCAGAGACTTCATATTCCCCCTCCTCTGTGAGAGATGAGAATCCTGTGTACTTCAGCACACACACACACACTGAGGAAAAGACATGTGAAAGTGTGTGGAAAGAAAGGGCATCTTAAAAAGAAAGCTTTGTTCTACGTAATGTAGCAAAGGAGTGTCTCATCATGAAGGTACTTTCCTTCAGGCAGATAACTTGAAGTTAGAAAGTTACAACGCCTAGTCGGTGTTTCTCAAACAGGGGTGGGACCCCTGGGCAGGACGGGGGGAAGCAAGACTTGGAGGCTCTGATCTCTCCTCCTCCTCTCTAGCTTCTTTGTAAAATTTACACATATGTTGAGTTAAATATTGAATTTACTTAAATAAAACTTTTCCAATTTCCTTTTATGAATATACATGAATGTGCGAATGAAAACACTAAATAAACTAGTATTAAATAAACTAAATAAAGGAAATATTTTTATTTATAAACTGCGCTGAGTGGGGTGTGTGTGTGTGGTGTCCACATGTAGATGTAGAGGGGGCAAAGGTTAAAAGTTTGAGTAATATTGGTCTAGGTTATATTTACTTGGTGTTTAACTATGCTATTTTAAGGATCCAGAAATTTTTATTTTATTTATTTTATTTTTTGCAGAAAAAGAAAAATATATGCATTTGAACATATATTTTGTGGCTCTAGGCGTCTAGGTATTGTGCAATAGCTATCATTCTACATCCCTGAAAAATCAGGATTTTTACCCCTAGAATTGACTGGAATTCTTAATTACTTGTTCAACAATAACCTGAGAAGTCAAGTGATGCTTTTTTTTTTACCTGTTTGGATGATAATTAATATTTCAGAAAGTTGTTATTTTAAAAAACAGAAACACATCATATGTGGCTTGTTAAGAACAAACCTATTATGTGAAACTCAAACTTAGCTTTGTCCTTTGTGCTCTTTTTCTTGACAGGAAAAGTCTATCCTTGAATATTCTGTAGTGGTAGAAAATATTAGAAATAATAATTTAGACAGTGCTACAACCACCAACTGTTGACTTCAGTCAGTGTGTGTTGTAAGTTTTCATGTATGCCGCTTAGGCTCTACTACTTTGGTAATATTTCTGTAGAAGAGAAACTCGATGAATATAAGCTGAGAAAGAGTGCTCTGCCTGAATTCATTGCTCCTCCTTGTACCTTGTGGCACAATATTTTTAAGGACAAACTAGAAAGAAGAGTGTTGGATAAGGCTTGAAGAGGATCACATAACACATTATTCAAAATCTAGAGTTCTTTGTCTTAGGGGCTGTACAGATGAGGAGAAAGGGCAGGCGAGATGCCACCCCTTTCTGACCTGGATGGAGACCACGCCAACCAAACGGCGTGGCCTCTGAGAGCCCTGAAAAGAACCCGTTCCTGACGGATTCTTTTTAGGCCTCATGTGAGGTGCCGTTGGTGCGATGATGACATGCACATGGCGCGGCACTGTTTGGGTGCTGCACCGTGTGAATGTCATTGTGGCGTGCCCCGTCTGCACAGGGGCATGCCAACATGGCCCCCGGTGTGTGCAATAGGGCCCTGAGTGTATAAATGCTCAGCCCCCACGCACCCCTAATTCAGGCTGAGGCCGGCGCAAAGCGCCAGTCTATACCAGCCCATAGTCTTCTCCTTGTTTAATTAATAGGGATATTATTTGGATGCAGCTTTGTAGCCTGAACAATGTCCAATGATATATACAAAGGCTTTTGCAGCCCCACCCACTTCATATATTTTGGTGGATCCTAAAGAGCTGGCCCAGCATGTTGGCTTACTCTTTGGAGAGATTACTGAGCCTTTGCATAAATGTGCCCTATTGAATACTTCACTTTATTTGCTTTTCAATTGGATGATTGTGTTTTGAGTTGTTTATTTATAGAGTTGAACAGCTTGATGTTATCATGTGTTGCCATTGCCATTTTTGCAAAGTTGAAATTTCCAGGTGCTTTCAAATTATGACACAATTACACAGGTTTTCCTTTCTCAATATTTCCTTAAAGAGTAATGATGCATGTGTGTGTATGCATACATGCTTGTTTACAGAGGCATATGTGTATGTGGCTATTCTGAAAGACTGAAAAAAGATCAACCTCAATGTGGTACTGATAGCAACAGTACATGTTAGTATTGTGTGTAGGTAGGTGCTGTACTAAAAAAAAACCCTATCTTTTCAGGTTTAAAACAGTATACAAGGGTAGTGGCATGTTCCTTTGTCTCTTTATTAATGAAATCAGTTTTTTAAAAGGCATGTCAGTGTACGATTGGATTTTAGATGGTTGTACTGCTTTTTGAAGATCTATTTTGTCTTCATAAACAGCTACCAAAGACATCCTTCCACATATGCACTTGCTTTTTTACATGAAAATATGACTTTTCATTTCTGGTATTTGAAAGTAATGATTAGATTCACCTTAACCTCACTACAGTACAAGAATGTACAAGAACTGCTTTGTTTATTAAAACTACAGATCTGTTTAGTCTTCACTGAACTGCTAGCTAAGCACCCTTAATGTCAGTTTCACTGAATGCTTACATTTATAAACTTAAATTGCGTGAGATACTTGACCTCTGATAAAGCAAGAGCCCTGGTTGTGCAGTGGTTAAATGCCTGCACTGCAGCCATTCACTCACAAACCAAAAGGTTGCAAATTCAATACCAGCAAAAGGGCTCAAGCTTGACTCAGGCTTGCATATTTCCGAGGTCGCCAGATTGTTGGGGGGCAATTAGCTTACACTTTGTAAACTGCTTAGGGAGTGCTTAAGTGCACTGGTAAGCGATATAGAAATGTATTTGCTATTGCTAATAAGATGGAGTCACTGCAAAACAATTATCGAAATGGAAGGGACCAGAAGGGGCATATAGTCCAAGCCTCTGCCATGCAGTAATATACAACTAAAGCACTCCTAAAAGATGACTGTCCAGCAGTCTCTGAGGCTGTCTGTTCCACTGTGGAAAGGAAGATCTTCCAGAAAATTCTTCCAGGTATATGTTGTCTCAACTCTGACTTCCAGGCTTGTTCCAAGACTATGGTGGCACAGACAGTGAATAGCTACTTTCCTTTAAGAATAAAAATTGAGTTTCTGTTCTATTATGCTATTATAGAAATGAAGTAAATAAGTCTAAATGACATATCATGGTTTTAGTTCCTTAAAAAAATGATCCATTGCCTATAAAATTTTGGTACTGTCAAGCCTGCATGTTACCCTCCTGCTTTCCCTCAGTTGTTTTCTTCAGGCCATACTGTTGCCTAGCTGAAACACTCCCTTACATAGAAAGAAAATCAATGTATTTAAAATAGTATCCCTCCCCCATTCATTACAGGTGTCCTACCTTCTTATTTGACAGGTTAGACACCAGAGCTTCATAGGTCCCATATTTTGACAGTTCCTCCTTTTTGGCAGTGCCCTGGTTCCTAACCTGTCAAATAAGAATGGGCTTCCTGTACTTGAAGGAAACAAACTGAGGTGAGCTCTGTATCTTCCTATATCAATGAACATAATCCCTTGTAGAGTCTACACCGTGGGGTTATCTTCTGTGTGGAATATATGTACATAGGTTAGATGCCATTTTCATTATTGTGCCTTCTAAGCAGGGTGTATTTTAAAAAATCATAATTTTTTTAAAAAGAATTAATTGATTTTTAAAGTTTTCATTTGGCCTATTGTTTATATGAGTATTAACATGCTAACCACATGATTCATATGTAATACTAAGCAAACAGTTTTGCATTATGGACTTTGGATGAATCCACAGTTACAAGAAGATTGGGGCCATTTGATCTGTGTGCATTTGTTGCTATGAATACAGCATTAAAATGATAATAACAGCTGGCCCACTGTATCCACAGATTCTTTATCCACTGATTCATCTATCTATGGTTTCAAAATGTTAATATGTATGTATGAATTCCAAAAATCAAACCTTGATTTTGCCATTTTATATAAGGGACACCATCTTCCTTACTATATATACTCGACTAGGTTCTATACAGTAGTAGTGGTCCCCAAACTGTGCCCTTTAAGAGATTTTGGACTTCAGCTCCCAGAAACCTCAGCCATGTTGGCCAATAGTTTGGGATTCTAGTCCAAAATCCATTAAAGAGCACAGTTTGGGGACCACTGATTTAAAGGATGAAGCAAAGGAAAGTAATGTCAAAGAACTTAAATTCCAGCAGGCATAACTATTTGTGCTCACTCTAAAGGCTGGATGGATGAGAGAGTAGAGTGTTTCCAGAACAGATTACACTCTTGCCTTTCGCCAGGGGATAGTTCCTTTTTAAATAAGAGTTAATGTACAGAACTTACATTGACCCATGAATAAATCGATTTAGGTTTTTTTGTGGTCAAATTTTTGTCTATTAATTTCTAGACTTATAAATAAATAAATAATAAAACTTTTTTTTTTACCCTGCTATTTTCTGTAAACAATCATCAAAGCGGCTAACAATTAAAACATCCCCACACAATATTACATCAATAAAACAACATCCCTCCTTAAAAAAGGATTAAACATATTACAGTTAAAAATTAGAATGTTAAAAATATCAAATTAACAATAAACAGAACATGGACAGAGCGGTAGTATAATACCTGGTGTGAGGGGGTAATCATTCTGTAGCCAAGCGGTTTTATTCAGGAAAGGCCTGCTGGAAGAGATCTTTAGTTGACCCTCTGCTCATTCCTCCCCTCGTCCTGACCCCTAACTTAAGTGTGGCCGCTTAAGGAAGGACCCTCGGATGTTTGTAACCTGTTTTTAACTATCTACTGGTTTTAACTAATTGCTGGTTTAATTTATTTTTAAGGGGAGGGAGGTCGGGTACTGAGTAATAAGATCTGTTTTAAATTGTGCTTTATTTTTAATTTGTTGTACCCCGCTCCGAGTGTTATACAGTGGTCCCCCGGTTTACGAATCCCCCGGGGTACGAAAACCCCGGGGTACAAAACAGGCGGGACCGCTAAAATTCCCCTGGGATCCGAAAGATCCCTCGGGATACGAATAAAAAAAACCACGCAGCCCCTTTAAATCGGCTGCGCGGTCCGTCGGAAATAGCGGTCCCCCGGGAAACGAATGCTTCCGGGTTACGAAAGGTAATCCGGAATGGATTACCTTCGTAACCCGGGGGACCACTGTACAGAGAAGCAGGTTATAAATATATTATTGTTGTTGTTGTTGTTGTTGTTGTCTGTCTTGACAGCTTTTTAAAAGCTATCTAAAATGGTAATTTGACAGATCTCGTCTGGCAGGCCATTCCATAGTCTGGGAGCAGTTGCAGAAAAGATCCTCTGGGAGGTTGCAGTTAGTCTAGTCTTTAAAGGCTGCAATAAATTCCTCCCAGAGGACCTGAGTGTACGGGCAGATTATAGTAGGTGATCCCTCAAATAGGTTGGACCCAAGCCATGTAGGGCTTTAAAGGTAATACTGTAAATATACATGAGTACAGTGGTCCTCCGGGTTACAGAAGTAATCCGTTCCGGGATTACTTTCGTAACCCGGAAGTTTTTGCAACCCGGGGGACCGCTTTGTTTGGTGCACAGCGTGCCGGAGCGCGCTGTTTTAAAGGGCCCAGGTTGCTTTTTTCTTTCGCAACCCGGGGATTTTTTCGGATCCCGGGGGCTTTTTTTTGGCCCCGGCCATTTCGGGTCCCGGGGATTTCGTTCCCCGGGGGCTTCGTATCCTGGGGGACCACTGTATATACAGTGTATTGTATTTAATAGGACTTGAATATCCACAAATTTTGGTATTTATCCCAGAACCAAACTCCAGTGGATACCAAGGGCTCACTGTATTGTAAGCTTCCATAAATTGCTAAGACTCTGGATGTTAAGTATTTTTTAAGGATTTGGGATTGTTTGTGATTGCTGTTGAATCATATATAGAGATTAATGAAAAACATCCAGAGGGAATGGCTGAAGTTTCCATTTTATTTCATCAAGTGTGTCAGTACCTCTTTTGATGTTCTGGAATGCTCTATATGTGATTAGAACAGTTAGAGAATAGACCTTCTTTAAATTTTTCTTTGAATAGTTTGAACCTTTATGTGTCCTTGCTTTCCTATTACAGTGGGCCCTTGGTATCCTCAAGAGATCAGTTCCAGACCCCCCTACTCCCGTGGATACTAAAATTCATGGATGCTCAATTCCCTCGTCGTTAATGCTGGCGTGGTCACATGGCCGCGCTACCATTAGGGAAAATGGGATGGAGTCTTCCTCCTTCCCTCCCTCCCTCTCTCCCTCCTCTAAATCTTCTGCCCTGGCTTGGCTTTGGGGGCAGAATCTGGCTCCCAGTCAACCAGCACCAGGGGTGGGGCCAAGCCTTAAGTCTCAGAGCCACTGTCCCCAGGCCCAGCATCAGGGAGAGAGCCTCTGGCTTTTGAGACCCTGGCCCCAGCTCCAACTGGCAAACAGGTTCCAAGGCTTGGTTTTCAGAGTCCAGAGGCTCCATCCCCGGTGCTGAGCCTGGGGAAAGGGGCTTGAAGACTCAAGTCTCAGCCCCAGCCCCAGCTGACTAAGAGCCAGACTCTGCTCCCAAAGCCAAGCCAGGGCAGAAGGAGGAGGGAGGGGAAAGAATGGAAGGAAGGAGGATGGGGCGAGGGACTTTTGACCCCCATGGCTGCATGGCTGTGTTCACACCACCATTAGGCACAATGAGGCCTTGCCATCCATGGATGCTCAAATCCACAGCTGGCAAGTCCACAAATAAAGAGGGCCCACTGTAGTCTTCTGTGCTGCTATATCACAGGAACTTATTCTTGGGATATGAGTTCTGATATTAAGGACAAAAAAAGTGTTCAGACAGTAGTTTGAATGTTTGAAATGATATTCTGTACTAAGGATCAGGATATATGATGGTTGCACCTCTTTCAGTTTACCAGAAAAAAATTCAGGCAAAAATATATATTTCCCCCCCTAAACTGTTCAAAAACACATCACTTTGTTGTTCATTTGAGTTTGTAGTAGCTTTCAATTTGGTTCTAAAATTATTTTGCTTAGGACTTTGTGCAACACTTGATACCAGTTTATTCATTTTTAACCTGCAAGTACTAACAGCAGAAAACTTGTATTGTGTACAGTAATTGTAGGATATTTTTCAGTGCATTACAGGGTATACAAATAGCCCATGCAGAAATTAATGCTTTCTTGTGAAGAATTGAATGTATGCCATTTAAACACACAGAGCTAGAAAGCACTAGCTTAGAATAAATGTTTGTTTGTTTGTTTTTAAGAAAATTATTTGTGAGGTAAAATGTACCTTGCATTGGGGAGGGGGGTTCACTCAGTGAGCTCTAGTGTCCCCCAACCTCACAGCAGAAAAAAAAATCTTGATTTCCCCTGAATGTACTGTAAACCACGGCTTATCACTTCTGCTTTGCTGCATTATGGTTCATTGGAAAATGATACAGAACATATCACAACGTGTTACATTGGTGAAAAAAGACCCAAGTGGTTAAAAATACAAAGCCTGTTGATAATTTGATATCTTAGCACAATTTTTGTCCCAGACATTTTTTGTTTATTGGGAGACAAGGTGTCTGAAATTGGTCTGAAACCAGACAAGTGCCTGATATTTAATGACATAATTAACAACTCTGCAAGTGACAGTATTGTGAAATTGCCTACATTTTAGGTTTAGTTCTATGTGGATTCTGCAACAAAGCATGATTCTGCATGAAGACTAACATGTAATTCTGAGATTGATATATTGAGATTCAGTCAGTTTCATGGTATTAATACTAACTCAGATTTCAAAATCTCGTGTCTTGTTAAATATTGTATCACTGCTGTTATATCGGTAGTAAAACATTAATTTAGTATACACTTAGACTATTTTTGTTAAATATTTCATTGTGTTGTTAATAGACACTGATATGATTTGTGGGGGCAATTACATATATGGTGGGAGTACAATTAATGCAATTCCTTACCTGGCTTTGAGAGGTTGCTTTTCCTTTGCACATATTATTTCTTTGGCCCATTCTTTAAAATATCATTGTGTAGGATTTAATATTCTCCATATATTTAATAATGTTCACAAGTGAACTACTCTGAATCTGTTTGTAAACAAGATTGAGCTTTTGAGATGCCTTCTTTATAATGATAATGTTTTAAATGAAAATGGTACCAATGTAAACGTGATGCCTGAGAGAAGCAATTTTCAAAAGCTGAATATTTCTCTTTATTGCTACAATGTAAACAGAATTGGTACTTTTGTGAATACAGTTGTTAAATGCTTCCATAGCTGAGGTCTACCCATTGAAAATTAAACAGGATGTGACCAAATGTTGTAAGGAAAATCATCTAATCAAAGTAATTCTAATAAGGTGTGATATTGCTCATTCTTCTGCTTATTTGATGCTTGGTAGTAGCTTGGCAGATGAAAGATGAGTTTTTAGCGTATACGTTAATCTGTTTTAAATACATTGTTAGCTGCCTTGAGTCTCAATGTTGAGAGGAAGATGGGATACAAATGAATAAAATAAACAATGATAATATAATATAGACTGTGGATCAGTTCTTCAGATGTAATTTTAACAAGTATTTTAACACTGCCAACCTAGAATTCTGACTTAATCCAGAATGAACAAACATGATTCCTAGCTGCACTTGATTTCTCCCATTTGAACAGTAAAAGTGGCTAAAAAATGGAAGTGTCCATCTCTGGTTTGTTCATCTTATTCTTATAACTAGCTACAGTGAAAAGTCAAGAATGAATCCTGTTCAGTGATTCTAGCTGGCTAGCAGAGCAGTAGGTTAAAGATGCTGCTTTGAATAAAATACAGTACTAGACAAACCAAAGACAGAGACTTGTCAATTTGTTAGGCATACTGACTGGCAGGGGAAGCTAAGTGGGAACAGTTGATCAGTATGCAGTACTACTGATTGGTGCATACACAGGTGATGAGTGAAGTAGACCAATTTTAGATGTCCTTTTCCTCTTTTCATATTCTAATTGCCATTATTCTTAAACTATTTCTAAGTATGCAAAAAGATCTTGTAACACGTTTGAGACTAAGTGAAAGAAAGAAATTGGTAGCATGAGCTTTTGTAGACATGAGGCTACTTCCTCAGATGCATGTAGAAGTTGGCTCAAGTTACAAAAACTCAGGCTACCAACTTCTTTCTTTCAGTTAGTCTCAAGAATGCTACAAGATCACTTTGCATATTGATTTTCCAGACTAACATGGCAGTATCTTTGAATTCTATCACAATAAGTGTTAACCATCACTATACAGTGTATTCTGCACAATGAAAATGTGTTGGTTTAAAAATAACAAGCTGTGTATTCCCAGTGGGAAGTTCTACTACACTAGAAAGTAGGAGGCTAGTTCTGTACTTTTGCTCATGAAAAGACTCTGATTCACCTAATGTGCAAGGAACTTGCAGATTTTATGTCTAGAAACAGCCTCTTTTTTTTTCCTTACCATTACAATGAGAGACCCAGTTTGAAATTCTCTAAAAACTGCTCAAAAATTCTGCTATGTAACATTCAGTTAGTGTGGCTGAAAAAGCATATACTGTAGTGCCAGTCAGTCAAATCAGGTGGTGTGGGAACTCCATACAGAAGATGATTTAATTATAGGTCTGCTAATGGATTGTTGGATTTGCGGGTGCCCCCTTGTGACCTTGTACTTGTGATCCATTTCGCCTTGTGCTTGGTTTCTGTTACTGTCGAAATGATGGATAACTGCTGTACCTGCAGCTTAATGGAACTTTACATTCTAATTTTTGAACTTTTTATCCTTTACAGATGCCACCACAAATGAACAGCAAAATCTCTTCTGTCAGAAATTACAGCAGTGTTGTGTATTGTTTGATTTCATGGACTCTGTTTCTGACTTGAGGAATAAAGAAATTAAAAGAGCAACACTGAATGAACTGGTGGAATTTGTTTCAACCAATCGTGGTGTGCTTACTGAATCAGCATATTCTGACATAGTGAAAATGGTAGGTAAAGCATCTGAACTGTTGTACTTTGAAGATTTGTAAAAGTGAAAGCCAGTATTACTTGCTAAGTGTAGACTATATTCTGAATTACCGTTCAGTGATAAAGTTGTACTTTTCCTGGCATAATTTGCTTCTAAATTGCAAGAGAAGGAAGTTGGTTCCATTTAGTTGGTGTTGTGAAAATTGGTTTGTTTCACTGCATTTGTTAGAATCGCACCTGCACCTTCTCACATATCAGGTGGCAAGATTTATTTATCTATTTTGCATAGAAATTTGTGCATATTTTAAAATATTTACCTTGTGTGAATTTATTTGCACCTTTAATTTATTATACACTTTCCTCCTATTAAGTAAACTATTTTTGTAATTTTTTTCCCAATTTTTTTCATTTTGGTTGTTCACATTTTAAAATGTATATATTAATTGTTTTATGCACACTTTATTTTTCCCAGACATCCTACAAGCTATAAACATAGGTAGATTTTTGAGTTAAGATGCATGTCTTTTGCAAGAAGTGTGACTGAAAAGGCTAATTTCACTGAGACAGTCAAATCTTTTCCATCCTTATATTCAACTGCCTGCCTGTTCACCACTAGTTCCATTAAAACAGAGTGCAGTGATTAGGAGATAGGAAATAATACATTGTTCTTGCTTTCATTGCTCAATGAAGGGGAAGTATTAAAGTTCAAATGCAAAGCCCAACTGTAGTTTTATGGAACACTAACTGTGTGCAAGAAGCACTGTTCCATGTTTGCATAGAGAAGAGCAAACTACTAAATGTCTGCCTAAATTTATAGCTGCACCTGCCAGGGGAAAAAAGCTTACAGCTCAACCAGCAGTCACTTCTAATCTTCTGCATTTAACATTTAGCAGTTCTGTAGTTCTAACACAAGCTGGTGTGTGTTTGGACAAAGTTGTTGTTTCCCATCCATATTTCTTACCCCTACCCACCCACCCCCCAATTGTAATGGCAGTTCACCTCCCAGCTCCTTCTGATGCCACATTGACTCTAACCTTGGTGCAAAACAGGCAGTGCAAAGCAGCAAATGAAGGTGTTAAAAATCCTGCTTTGCTTTTGGATGTGCACTTGTTCATTATGAGGAAAGATTAGTGAACAAATGACAAGGAAAGGAGAAAGAAGAGGAAAAAAATAAATAAACTGGAAATGTGAGGTAGAGAGGTGAAGAAAGAAAGAAGGAGCCGGAGTGAAGGGGAAGATGCAAGAAAAAGAAAAAGTTGAAGAATTATGGAAGGGGATGAAAGCAATAGCTAGAAAGAGAAGATATTGGGAGAAAAATGGGTGGCTCAGTGGGTAGGGAAGGAAAAACAGTGTAACTGTGTGTGGGGGGGGGGGGGGAGGAGGCTTTAGCCACTGTGGTTGTCAAGATGGCAGTGTTGGCATGTGTCTCCTACTGGACATTCTCTCTCCCAATATGTATTTCTAAACGTTTATGAAAAATGTTTACAATTCTGTTTATTCTTACAGGATTTTTGAGGGTCTTCAGCAAATTGACCACATTACATATTCTTAATGTGAGATAACTGAAATGATATAGTGGCCATCAAAATAATAATAATAATAATAATAATAATAATAAATATTTATTTATATTCCGCCCCTCTGGGTGAGCAATCTGTGTACTGAGTACTGTGTACTGAGAATGATACTGCATATTACATTAAATGCATTATTTGAAAACACAGTTGAAAACACAGTTAAAAACACAATTCCTCTTAGTGAAAACCTGTTAAAACGTTGTAGAAAGTTTTACCATCATGCCCCCTGCCCTGATGTTCTTGTAAAAAAAAAACTTTGTGGTTTCTGTGCCTCACACAAAATGGGTTTTCTCACCTGTGCAGAGGCCTTTTCGGGGTAGCTTGGCAGGAATCCTGCCTCCTCCTGGGTACAGCACTTGTTCTAGCCCACCAAGCTACCATTCCCTCAGTTCCTTTTAATCTGCTGAGCGAGTCACTGCTCTCGATGTGCTCTAGTGTGGAATATTTTCTTTCACTTTACTTCACTTCTCCCTCTCTCCTTTTCTCCTGTAGCCTCCACTTCTCTATTTAAATGCTGCTTCACTCAAAGTTACTTTATCTGACGCTCATAGTGAGTATTAGTATTGTCTATATGATGGACATATTGTCCAGCATTGCCTCATTTACCAGTGTTTTATAACTATGGCTATAAGGATTAGCCATTTTGTCTAAAGCTACATCTTTAGTCTTTCATAGAATCACAGAGTTGGAAGAGACCACAAGGGCCATCCAGTCCAACCCCCCTGCCATGCAGGAACTCCCAATCTAAGCATACCCGACAGATGGCCATCCAGCCTCTGTTTCAAGACCTCCAAGTAAGGAGACTCCACCACTCTCTGAGGGAGTGTATTCCACTGTCGAACAGCCCTTACTTTGAAAGAAGTCTTTAAAGGTTTTGGAGTAAGTGGCAGCTCATAAATAGTCTTTAACATTTCCACCACTGCTGCCAAACTATAGGAAAAGTTGGGACCATCTTTGGTACTCACAGCTTTTGGTCTGCTTCCAACTGCTATGTCTCATCAAGACATTCAAGTCTCACTCACAATTACTCCAAAGTCTACTACTATACTGGTAGCCATGGCTTTAATCCTGACCATGACAACCACTCATAATTCCAGCAAAAATTCTGAGGTGGTTTTGTTATCAAATGCTCCTGAGAAGTCAGGGCAGAAGGGGCACCATGTTTCCGAGGAACCAAGATTGGTTTCTGAACCTAAGAAGAAATAGAGGAAGGTGAAGCATACCAGCCAGCCTGCAGTTGAGATTCCTGTATCATGAACCTCAGTAACAATGGTCAAGGCAGTAGAAACTACACCAACTACAAAGTTGCACCATCTGCTGTCGACTCCATCTGTATCTATGCTCCTGGTACTGACAGCTGACCCTGACGTTTGGTTGATGAGGGCACTACCACCATCTCCTTGATGTGAAAAGTCCCTGTTTTATCGAGATGCATCATTTCAACCACACTATCAGGACTACAGGTATTAGGAGGATTCACTGTTTATACATCATACTGGCGAGGATACCTCTAGAGAGAGGCACTGAGATTATACAAATCTTATTCTCCATCTTATTGGTACCATGTGTCAGATGTTCACTGTCATTCCACTAGATTTTTGTATTCTTGGTACTGTTGTCAGTCTTGATCCCTTTACTAGCTTTTTCACCATGATGTTGATTACAACATATGCACCAAAGACCACCTCCAGTAACTGCTCTGACATCAGCTACTCCTATAACTACACTATACTTGAAACCTATCTCATTGGTGGTTCCATGCTCTTGGTTAAAGTTATATCTCTGTGACTCTTTTTCACCTGAGTCTCCTTCACCCTTTCTACTATCTTCATTGGGGGCAGTAGAGGATATTGGTCCTGTTTCCCCTCTAGAAGACATCACGTTATTTGCAGTGTCCTTTGAATGATATAGGCAATTGTCATAGATGTTACTGCTCCTCCAACACTAGTTCAGGATCCAGTGTTTCAGAATTATTCTGTTGTCCTGATCATGACTCCCATACCACCATTCCTCAGTAATTGTCTTTTCTTAAAAAAAAAGAAAACAACAGTGGTAGTTCTCCTTAAATTATTTAATAACATAGTTAACATTAGGGTGAAACAGGCAGGCAATCCCCCCCCCCAAACAATGGTTTCCACCTTTTTCAAGGCGGGCCATTTAGATGACACATACCTCCAAAGCAGAGCAAAAAGAAGCTGGGATATTCCAGCTTAGCCCGGCAAATGCACACTTTCAACCCTGCATATAAATGCTCCAATGCAAGAGCAGTTCTAAAGGCATATTCTATCTTAAATCTAATTCTAAAGCTGCATATAAACACACTGGTGTAGGTGCACATTTAAAAGAACAGAACTGTGTACCCAAGCGGTCGGGGCAGCAGTGCAAAAGGGTGAAAGTGTGAAACCTCCAATGGCTATAAGTATAACATACACAAACCAGACATTCCATGAGGGTGCATGTGGTGAAGGGGCATATGAGGGATATGATTGTCTTTTGTCAGTGTTTTACTGGGCACACCGATGCTCCAGTGCCCTGTGCTGGTGGAGGATTGCAGATGAGCATGATCAAAGAGGCAGCCATCCAATGGGATGGTATTTAAGCAGCAGGCAGTCGCCGGTGATGTTTTTGTGTGATGGTGAACATGCATGGTGGGGAGGTGACAATTTATTTTTTTTTACTGAACAGCACAGGTTGACGCTGTACTGTGCAGTCAGGCTGTGTGCACTTGAGCCGCCTTGCAAGCAGCCAGTGTGGATGGCAGGGTTTTAACTGGCTTATGGAAAATGCAGGTTCTAGTTGCTTTTCCTGCCCATCTGTTCCACCCCATTGTGTATCATTAGCTTCAAGAAGAGGGTCCTTTATTATAATTTTGCAGATTTTTAGGCCACTTGCAAAATGAAGAAAAGCAGCAAGATTTGTATTATGTTGTGTTGAATTTTGATTTCTAGCTCTTGTATTAGCCAAATGTTTGAGAAGATAAAGCTGAACATTTGATTGTGATGTCTGAAATTCTTAGTGTTTTCAAAGCAATTGCTTTCAGTATGTCAAATTCAATCAAAGCCTGTGTAAATGTGTGCATCCTAAATACTTCCAAATCCCTAGTGGCCCAACATACCGGTACATAGAAACTGAGTGTTGCAGGCTACCTCTGGAGTGCAGAGTCTGGAACATGGTTCCTTTATAAGTCTTCCTTGCTTGAGCCAGCATATCTTTTGTCTTCTGTAAGTCGACCTGTACATGTGCAAAATACCCATTTGTCCATATGATCTTAGATAAAATAATTTGTAAAAATAACAGCTGAAGATAGCAATCATAAATGTAAAGTGGCGGTGAGGAACATCTGATGATGCTAACCATATGTTCATACATTAAGAATACATTTTATATTGTCCTCAGCAGTGAGGTATATTTCAGACAATTATTAAATACAAATTAAATATTGACTGAAGAGTTATGAGAATGTAAAAGCAGATTATCTTTTTCTCCTAAAATGTCTCAAAACAATGATTTGCCAGTCTAAAATGTACAGTTCAGGGAGACTATACTTCTATATTAATGCTTTTTTTTTGATGTTGTTAGAAAACTGATCTGGTAGCATTTACATATATACAACCATTGCATGCTGCTGTCTTCTATACAAAATGCTTACATTTCCATTGAGACATTCTACACATAACAGGCAGTCAGATCAATTTCCCCAGCATTCTAATCTAAACGCTGAATTGGTTATTATATTAATTTTTAGATTTGAGAAACTGACATTAGTATCTAAAAAAAATTATTATGCTACAGTAAATCTGTTAGTCATCAGAATACAGCAAGACTATTGTTTTACCTACAGTAGACTAAGATGTCTCACACTCTGGAGGTTGTTAGTGTCTGTATTTGACAGCTTTAGCTCCTGCATGAACCCAGTGTTGAAGATTTGAAATGCAATGAAATATTACAATATTAATGGATGCACTCACCCTGCAAAATTTATGTGCTTTAAAAAAAGTAAATACCCTCTTCAAAAATTAAAAGGAAGTGCTAAATCTTTTATTTTGTACCTGGTTTAACAGTAGGTAAGCACAAAAAAGTCTAAGTATCTGAGCTACTCCTGGGTCCAGGAAAGACAAGCCAAATTCCATTCTAAATACAAGAATGTACTTAACACAGTGGGTCCTTCTTATCCTTGGAAGGTTCCAGACACACACCTCATGGATGGAAAAAACCACAGGACCTAAAGTCCCACGGGTTTGAATGGTAGCACATTTGTGCATGGCCATTAGTGGCAATGGGGCTTGCTGTCTTTGGATGCTTAAACCCACAGATGGCAAGCAAGGGCTTGGGGAGGGCTGTACCAAATGGCCAAATGCTTCATCCAAATATATTACAACACTTGAAGGAAATCATCAGTAAGTAGTGAGAAGAGCAGATATGGTGCTGATAGCAGTAGTGTTTTATAAATTCCAAGATGTTTGAACTTTTGCCTGAATTTTGTGTGAAGAGAAGGTATGGGACAGGCAGCCAAGCTTGATGGAGACTTCCTTATTTTCCTTCTGTTGCATTTTTCACTGTGACGTAAGGCAACAAAACTGCACTGAAAATTGCAGCACAGTCAGTCAAGCATTGCACCACTAAAGCAGATCATGACGCATGATATTTTCCCATGCTTTACCTTCTCATAACACATCTATTACAATGGATCCTGCAGTGACTGCTTTAAGAATCTGTACCCCCTTTTTTTCAAATAGGTAAATTCTGCTTGCCCTTCAGCTGTAAAAATTATTCCATATGGTTTGCACACTTCAGTTGCAATGAAACTTTTTGCCTTTGTTATATCTCCCCGTGCTAATACAAAACTAGCATTATCCCATGTTTTTGGTACATTGAAAGGAAAATACACTGGTCCCCCGGGTTACGAAGGTAATCCGTTGCGGGATTACCTTCGTAACCCGGAAGTCGTTCACAACCCGGGGGACCGCTTTCGCGGACGGACCGCGCGGCCATTTAAAGGGGCCGCGCGGCTTTTTTTCCACTTTTTTTGTCGTATCCCAGGGGATCCTTTGGATCCCGGGGGATACAATGGTGGTCCCGCCGCCTTCGGATCCCGGGGTTTTCGTAACCCGGGGGATTCGTAAGGCGGGGGACCACTGTACCTAGATTTTTCTGTCTAAGACATTAGAAGAAACTTAATTCAGAACATCTCAGTTACCTTGTTCAGATATCACATTGAGTAGATAGTTAGGTGATTGGGGATGTGCCACAGACTCCTCTGTGCATTTTATTAAAAGTCACGTTTTAGGTTAAACACTCCCAGTGTGGTATGTAATTAATATCAAAATAAATAGTTAAAAATCTGATAGCACAATATAAATATCACCAATGGCCCAATAAAATCCTTATTATAGGTCAAGACACAACTTGAGTCTTTTGGGCCTTCTTAAAGTCCTGTAATAATGAGACTCTTTCTTTTTCTACCAGCTTCTTTTGTATACTCCTTTCCCTCTTCTTTCTAGTTTAATAATAACTGGTTTACCATGACATCTGAACTGGTTTACCATGACATCTCTTTCCCTTGTCCTCCCCTCCACTCACATGCATGCATGCACACAAACATGTATGATCGCTGTTTCAGTCTGTGACACAAGAATAAAATTTATGATCAGCAGCAGTAGTTGCACCCTTTTGTTTACTTTATCATATTAACTATCAAGGAAAGAAGAGTACAAAGCATGGTCCTGGGGGTGCCCCCACTTGTCAGTTAGTGCTTTGGTGACCAGTGATATCTGAACTGAGCCATTTTCTTTCCTTTTAGTCATGGTGACCTTTGGATGTTTTGAGGGAGGAGAACTTGAATGTTCTGTGTACATATGTATGTGTGTATTTTTTTACTAATTTTTATAGTTTTGGGCTTTTATTGGTGGACTGACTTACTGACTATATGTTCTAGAAACACTTCCAAAATAGAATCTTATCATGGTATTGACATGTCCAACAATAAACTGGAAATAAGATGATGGCGGAAATAAAACTACAGTAGAGTCTCGATAATCCGACATAAACTGGACCGTCTGATATTTGGATAGCGGAAAATGTTGGATAATCCGGAGGGTCCAAAAAAAGCCTTGAAATCACTATGAATTGCAAATGTATTGAAGTTTTTTATTGCAGTAACAGTAAAAGTTAATGTAAAGAAATCACTGATCAACATTGTGATGTACAGTATAAACAATTTAGTCCTCTGAAAATTTAAAGAAATCACAGAAAATTTAAAGAAATCACAGCAGATGCATTGGATAATCTGGAATGTTGGATATCTGAAGGTTGGATAATCAAGACTCTACTGTAATTCTTAGACTCCATAAACATCCCTGGAAAAATAACAGATAGGAACTTTATTTTTATACCCAGACACTTTCCCTAAAATAATAGTTTCCCACCTTTAGTCCCACATTTTGTTCTCAGATGCTTTTTTCAGAACTACTAACAACAGAGCAGGTTTTGGAAATTATTTATAAACCTAATCTGCATGCTATAATAATTTTGTCTGTATACAACAATAGGCGTATACCATTAAAACAAATGATACAATTTTCCCATTATGTTGTTCTTCTTACTGTAAGTTCATCAACATTCCTTCAGCACCATCTGTCCAATTCACCTTATGATCTCTATGAATAATATTAGGTCTCTGCCTTAGACTGCTGTAATGTGCTCTACATGGGGCTGCTCTTGAAGAAGACTCAGAAACTGCAGCTTAGACAAAATGCAGCAACTCAGCTGCTGGCTAAAATACCATAGAACTTAAAATACCAGTCTTAAAAGTATTGCACTGGCTGTCGCTACATTTCCAGTCTTAACTTGTTGTTTTGACATTTGTTTTTTGTGCTTGTGTTGACATTTAAAGGCCAAAACAGCTTGGGACCTAAATACTTGAGGGGGTGTCTCTCTCCATATGTGCCTGCTTGGGGGCGCAGTGGTTAAATGCCTGTACTGCAGTCACTCATTCACCTTGAACACAAGGCTGCATGTTAAATACCAGCTAGGGCTCAAGCTCGACTCAGGCTTGCATCCTTCTGAGGTCGCTAAAATGAGTACCCAGCTTGGGGGGCAATTAACAGTTGTAAACTGCTTAGAGACTACTTAGGTGTTATGAAGCGGTATATAAATGAAGCTGCTATTGCTATTGCTGCCTGAGGATTAAGATCTACTGGGGTGAGGAGGAGGCTTCTCCATGTCCTACCAGTGAAGGTCAATACATAGTGATAGGACATAGGAAAGGGGCTTCTCAGCCATAACACCCCAATTGTGGAATACCCTCCTCTTGGAGGCCCAGTTAGCACCAACATTTATTTCAGTTAAATGCTAGGTTAAAACTTAGCCATTCATCAAGGTTTTTTGCCTCATTAATTCATCCCAAATACTGTTGTACATAGTTTTAAAAACTCATCTTTAAAATCTGTTTTTAACTCATGATGATTTTTAATATGTTTTAGCGTGTTTGAATCATTTTATTGTTTTAAACTATACTATATTGTAGTAGTAGTAGTAGTAGTAGTAATAGTAATAATAATGATGATGATGAAATAATAATAATAATAATAATAATGTTTAACATAAAACCTTTCTATACTTGAAGTCTCAATGGTATGTGAAAGCTATCCTAACCAGTCAAGACACTGCACCGGTTTACCCATCATAACCATCTCTGCTTTTAGGAGATGCCATAGGTTCTGAAAGGTTTCCTATCCTGACACTTTACTGTAAGAGGAAAATGTGCTGCTGGCAGCATGTTATGTTTGTTTATCATATATTAGCAGCTAAGGTGTGTGTGGATACACATGCACGCAGAAACACTGCACCTGAGTTAAGAGAATACTGTAATCTGATAGTCTGGACCTGTGCCAATTGTTGAAGAGAGCTTGCGTTGTAGTGTGCTAGATTCCAAACCTTAATCCATGACAACCTAACCTACCACTTCCTTTGATCATTATTCATCACTATTTCTTCCCTGTAGGCTGTTTGCTAAATCTCTGCCCACACAATATGTGAACAGAAGCTTCTCAAATATTCGTTCTATCTAAACTGTGAGATTATGCAGATGGAGTCTGTTGAAATTTTCAAAACCGGAGAGACTAAAATATGATTTCCAGGGCTAAGTGTCTCGGGTTTCAAACACACGAGACTGGCAAAATGCCATCAGTAATCTATTCTTTACCCTCTTTTCTACTGTTTCCCTTCTTGGTTTTTCACAGTTTCAAATTTCTTGATATGTACATATTTCAATTCCAGAATGTTAGCTATTTATATTATTGTTGAGTGCCTTTAAATCATTTCAGACTTAAGGTAACCCCTGGGTGAATCTTCCATGGGGTTTTCTGGGGCTGAGAATGTGTGACCCATCTAAGGTCACCCAGTGAGTGGCCATGGCCCAGTGAGGAATTGAATCCTGATCTCTAGAGTTGTTGGCCAACACTCAAAGCACTACACTACTCTGGCTCCCATTAAATTTACATTGAAATGGTCAGAAGGGACCCAAATTTTCCCTAAGGTCTTTAGGCTAGAATGCCTAATACCATTATCTAAAATATATACATTTAAATATCTGGCTCTTGTTAACAAGATAAAGCATTTTTCTTAAATGTTTTCTCCTAATATCAATTGCTACAGATATGAATTTCCCCCCATCATATATGCAATATACTTCTGGTTGCCAGTGTTCTTCAAGCCTGAATTCATCATGCTGGTGTTAACATTTAAAACTCTATGTGAATTTGAAACCTCAATACACGAGATAATGCCTCTTATATATGCTTGCGTGAAAATTGAGTTCTGTTGGATGGACCTTCCTCTATTCCCCACTGGTGGGTGGTAATATGCTGTAGAAGGACATGGGAGTGGGCCTTCTCACCTGTGGTACCCCAGTTACGGAATACCCTCCTCTCAAAAGCCTGAATGGTGCCAATGCTGGTACCATTCCAGCACCAAGTTAAAAGATGGCTTTTTAATTAAACCCTTGGCCTAATTGATTTTATACAATTTGTACATATGCTGCAGTCATCATTTTTCTAAATTGTTTAAACTGGTTTCAAATTGTCTGGTTTTAATGGATTTAACATATTTTTAGTCTTCTAAAATTGTTGTTCTTATTTATTGCCTTAAAATGGCTTAATTGTACACTTCCCTTATTATCTTGGGACATAGGATAGGCCAGAAATACATAAATAAATAATCCACTCATTTTGTCCACACAGCAGATAGATCATAATCATGTGAGGGGGTTTCATCATATATCTCTCTGAAATCTAACACAGATTGGCACATGATACAATTGACAGTATGTGCAAGACATCTTACCCGTTTTCAGATGCAAAGACAAATATACACTACAGTGGGTCCTTGTTAGCCGCTGGGGTTTGGTTCCAGGACCCCTCGTGGATTACAAAATCCACGGATGCTCAGTCTCATTAAATATAATGGCATACTAAAGTGATGTCCCTTATATAAAATGGAAAATCAAGATTTGCTATTTGGAATTTCTACTTTTTTCAAATATTTTCAAGTCATGGATTCTTGAATCCATGGATAAAAAAAAATCCGTGGATCAAGGGGGCCAACTGTACTTGGAATATGGCCTTTTCAACACCTCATATCTAAGATAGCCAAAGGCATCAGCTTAAAGTGAATTTTAATACATGCAGATTTATTTCCAACTTTTTTCAAGTCCTTCAACTAAAAAGGTAGGACAAAATAATTTTTTTAAAAAGAGTGATTCTGTTAGTTCTGCTAGAGCCAGCAATACACTAGTCTAAAGCATTTAGGACTTCAGAGGTTAGCACTAAGACTTGATTTTAGTTGCAGAAGCTAACTGGTAATAAGTTAACTCAATGAACACTGGGCGCGGTGTTCAGAATAAGTCCCTGGCTCTGTTTTGAGCTTTTAGACTATCTTCAAGGATATCCTTTCATATAATGCATTGCTTAATCAGTGGGTGGGAGGAGGCTACCAATCCATGAATAAATTTAGTCAGTATAGTGTCTGCACCTAATAAAACTGTACACATTTTTACTTTTTAAAATATTGTCCTTATATTGTAATAGTTTTTTGTAGAGGGATTTATAGACACAATTTTAAAAGATTAAGTTATGGTTATAATTTTGAAAGTTCTTTAGTCAGTCAAACAAATATACTGGAGCCTAAATTTTAAAGGAATGCCTTTTCCTAAAAGCTTTTGGATTTTTTAAAAAAAGAAAATGTGAAATTCTTGGAAATTCTAAAATATCATTTGAAGTCCAAAAAAATCCATAAGCAGACATGTAAATTCAGAAACTTAGTTTAAGGCAGGTTTGAAAAGGATCCTGCCTGAGACCTTGAAGAGTTTCCAGTGGCTACATGAGTAGACAGTACTGAGTTAATTTCTTTTTAATTGCACTGAGGTATAAGACCTCAGTTGGTTGATTGTGCTAGTCAGCCTGGATAAACTGAATGGGATTCTTGTTTGTGTTACGTACTTCAAACTGACAAGGTCATATGACCATAATAAAGATCATTCCTTCATTCAAAGTTAGAATGACAAACTGATCCTATTTAAGGCAAAATATTTAGTCTACTGTGTTGTATAACTTTTTCAGTAAGTACTTGAAAGGTCATTGAGCAAAGAGAATTTGTGCCTCACTTTAGGTAAAAGTAAATTGAATTTAGCTTTTAAAAATATTGTTATGTCCCCCAGATTAGTTTTAATATCTTCAGAACGCTTCCACCCAGTGAAAACCCAGATTTTGATCCAGAAGAAGATGAACCTACGTTAGAAGCTTCCTGGCCTCATATACAGGTATCTTTTTAAAAAGTGCTGTCTCTGTGTTAATATTTCACGCTAAGTGCCAATGATTTTGAAAATGCAATATATGTCTTTTGGAATCATAGAAGCTACATATATGCTATGCATATTTTTGACTCTCTTTTAAGCTATTGCTTTGATTTTGCTTCCTTGCAGGCTACCTTCTCATTTCCTTGTAGCTGGCAAATCTAACTCTCCTTCTACTCTATTTTGAGCCTTCTTAAACTCTTTGCTACTTTAGGTACAATTGACCATATTCTCCTATTCAACTCTTCTGTGTCTTAGCATATACACGTGCTATATAAGGGTGAGAAAATTTCTTCAGCAAAGGCCTATCTCTTCTATTAAAGGGCCACATTTCCTCTAGGGAAATCATTTGATGCTCACATGCAAGCTGTGGCCAGAGCTTGAACCAGAAATGGGTAGGACCAGAATCACCATCCCTTCCTATACAAGCATCACTTCCATGCTCCTCACCCTTTCCTTCCTTGTTTGCTTTCCCTTATCAGCCCTGTGTCCTTATGGCAATAATGGAGAAGGAATGTTCAGTGACATCAAGAGACACTCTTTAAGAGCAAAATTTAATAAAGGAGGGGGATTTGGTAGTGAGTCAAAGAATATGGAGTTTTACTCCAATTAAGCACCAAAGAAAGTTTTTCTAAAACCATATTTGCACCATGCAAATGTGGGCCAAGAGAAGATACTGATGATGAGGAGACTCCCTGACCCAGATCCAGCCATTGAGCAGAGGTCTCCTACCCCTCTTCTGTATTTCACTACATAGGGCCTTCAGTCAACCATCAATAACTCAGCCCTAAGCCACATATTGAAACCCACTCTTTTCCATGACTTCAAATTTTATTGAAAGCCATGTTTAACTCTTGATTAATACTGAAGAAGAAAGGATGGCATGGTAAAATAGGAAAAGAATAAAAGCTCAAGAGCATTTTTGATTTGGTTTGGAAATCAGGAAAACATTCTGCCTTACTTGAGAGAGGTTATTTTGGATCAAGCAAGGCTCCACCCACACTTCAGAAATAATTCAGTTTGACACTACTTTAACTGCCGTGGCTCAATGCTGTCTGACAGAGAATGATAAATGTCTCACAAAACTACAGTTTCCTGAATGCTATAGCATTGAGACACAGCAGTTAAAGTGGTGTCAAACTGGATTATTTCTGAAGAGCAGATGCATCCTGAGTGATAACTATGAAGACACAGTACAAAAAGTGGTCTCTTGAAGGAGTGAACAATTTTAAATGTAATTAGCTAATACCAGCATATTAGATTTTGCAAGGAACTCATTTCTTTATTCCAGCATGCCCTACATGTAGAGTTAGTTCTTTACTAAAAAAAAAGAAAAGAAAAACGGAATCTGCAGCATGTGACAGTGTATTGTTTAAACATGGTTTTTTCCCTTATTCTTTTATAGCTGGTGTATGAATTTTTACTAAGATTTTTAGAGAGCCCTGATTTCCAGCCTAGCATTGCAAAGCGTTATATTGACCAGAAATTCGTACAACAGGTAAATTCTTTATCTGAAATATATAACATTCTACTGTTTTTTGCTAAAGATAATATCTTGCATCATAAGTGTCCCTTCTGTGGGTGGAAGGTTAGGGAACATTATTTTGCTGGTGGGTATTCAGGCAACAAGAAGCATCCACTGGAGGAAGAGGCAAGAAGGCTATCTTTCCTTCTCAAACTCTTGATAGTTTTTCCCAAAGTATATCCCCAGAACATCTGGAGTAAATTTTGGAAGGGAGAATGAGAATTGATGACTAGCTCTTCACTCTCTTGTATCAGCAGTAGTGTCCTGGGAGTGGGATAGAGTTCCACTCATGAGAACTTAGGATTCAAACTACTTAATATTCTGTAGAGAGAAAATAAACTGTGTGAATGCAAACTACAGAAATATTGTCATTCTTATCTTGTTTCAGAGTGTGTTACACAAATCAGTCACACTGAACAGTGTGATTTATTTTTATTACCGCTAAGACCGTCCTCTGGTGCCATTTGCTTATGTAACTTCCAGTTTTTGTTCCTGGATTGTGCTCATTATTTTCAGGGGTTTAAGTAGGCTTATATATGTGTAAATACTTACACCCGGCCTACTCTAATGTATCGGGAACGAATACTAGATCTTTAATAGATATAGTAACAACTGCTGGATTAAGGACAGAACATGTAGTGAGTTTTATTGTTTATGTAATTGTTTTACTGCTTTTAAGATTGTATTGAACTGTATACATATTTTAATTGTTAGAATCCCGCCTCGATCCAAAGGGCGAGGCGGGAAATACAAATAAATATTATTATTATTATTATTATTATTATTATTATTATTACTAAATGTAATTCGTCTTCATATATCAAAATAGATCATTAAATTAACAGGGTCGTATAGCACCTGAAAGTTTAAAAAGTTGTATTTGGCATAAGTTTCATGGACTGTAGCCCACTTTATTAGACTAAACCATCAGTGGGCTACAGTCTGTGATGGCTTATGCCAAACAAAGTGTGTTTGGTTTCAAGGTGCCCCAGTACTCTTTTGTTGTTATTGTTGTAACAGATTAATAGGGTTACATTCCCCTCCCCAAAATGTGAAATTATTATATTACAATAATGCTGTTGTCTTTCTGTTCCTATATAACGCAGTATGCAGTAGCAGAAAAATGTTGCATGGTGGTTTGTTTGGTCTTAATAAAGGCTTGACCTTACTGTATGTTTTTTATTCTAACGGTTCAACAAAACTCCATGCATTTGCTTTTTCTGATGGTCCAAATTTTAATGGAGTTTGAGAGCTCCTGACCCATGATGTGTGCATAAAAAGAATATTTTTGTCATGGATTCAGTTACAGTGGAGCAGTTGGGAGGGAATTAAGGCAGAACTCGTTGTATTCCAGTCAGTGGTTTTTTTTAGTTATTGGAAGCTTAAGTAATAAGCAATACTTTATTAATAGTTGTTGGAGCTTTTTGATAGTGAAGATCCACGAGAGCGCGACTTCCTAAAAACGGTGCTTCATCGAATTTATGGCAAATTCCTCGGATTAAGAGCATTCATCAGAAAACAAATCAACAATATTTTTCTCAGGTATAATATATAGCTCTTTATCAAAATTTCAGCTAATCTTGCAAATCGTTTTCCATAAACGATTAGTTTATATTTTTTTTACTAATGTACACATCCATTTAAAAATTCATTCACATATCCTTAAAAGTAATGCATATAAATTTCAATATTTTTAACAGTACTTTTGTTGAAAGTATTGAGAAAATTCTGTTAAGTTCTTTCTGCCTTTCTTAGTAAACCCAAATTAACATTTGCAGCCCATCTGGTTTGCTTTTCTGTT
Source organism: Urosaurus nigricauda (assembly GCA_034509955.1). NCBI lineage: Eukaryota > Metazoa > Chordata > Lepidosauria > Squamata > Phrynosomatidae > Urosaurus > Urosaurus nigricauda. Next base: position 347,060,614 of record JAOEGL010000001.1, on the reverse strand, counting down.
CACATTTAACTTCCATTAAAGTACCACTTACTTCCAAGTAAGTATTCATATGAACAGGGGTTGTTGTTGTTATATGCCTTTAAGTCATTTCCAATGTATAGCGACCCTATCACAGGATTGTCTTGGCATTTTTCTTCAGAGAGAGTTTTGCCATTACCATCCTCTGAGGTTGAGTGTGGCTTGCCCAAGGTTACCCATTGAATTTCCATAACCAAGCTGGGATTTGAACCCTGATCGCCAGAGTCATAGTCCAGTGGTCAAATCAGTCCACCACATTGCCTCCATATGAACACAGTAACCTGTGAATAAACTGTACCCCACCTCATTCTGTCCTCTGAATGTTGTTGTTGGACTGCAGATCCTCGTCTCATCACTAGCAATACTGGCTTGGGTTGTTGGGAGTTTTGGCCCAGTATCTGGAGGGTCACATGATTCCCATCCCTTTTTGTGTGAGAAGGATAATTTAGGTCCTTTCAGATACAAAGGGCAAACTGACTTTCTACATTCCAGCCCCAGGGTATGGTGGCATAAAGGTATGAAGTTCAGTTCGTTCTGATAATTGCAGATGGTGTTTCCAGATAGAAGATATTTTGTAGTTTTTTAGCAAAATGCCAGGAGTGATGGGAAAACATGGCAGAATTAAAAATGGAAATCATCTGGCTCTCTTTCTTCTGATTTTGTGTTTGGGGACTGGTAATTGCACTGTAAAAGCTTCATTTGGAACTATTTTCAGTCTCAGAAACAAAAGATTGTATATACAGAAGGCATGTACAGCATGCAGGAGTGGTTATTTGCAAAACAGAGCAGGATTCGGGAGGCTTTCGTTATGAAACTGAAAGTCACTTCCTTTGGCCCTGGCAAGTGGCAAGTGAATATCACCCAATAGGTTCTGAAGGGAAAACAGTAAGTTGGCAATCAATGTTAGTCCCGTGAGAGAATAGTGTCTTACTTATAAGTGTCCAGTGAAGTTGTAACTTTCAGACCATACATATGTTTCAAAACAGGGATTCTCTACAAGTTGCCAGGATAGGTCTGTGCAAATAATAGGCCTAGTTATTAATTATCCCTTTTGATAATGTAGGATAAAATAAACAGACTTCATCTAGCATAAGAGATTTCCCAAAATCTGCAGGCCCCCTCCCCATTTAAAAAAATGGCTTAATTTTCAGGCAGTTTTCCCTTGAAAAATGTGCAGAGAGCCCCCAAATATGTAAACACTTCTCCAGCCTGACAACAGAAAGCCCTCCAAAATCCCTCAGCACCCTCAAATACCTGAGTTTTCATTAGATTCCTGAAGAAGGCAACATTTTGGGAAGGCTCAAGATAGAGATAGAGGTATTTGGGAGCTCTTGGGGAAGGTGCAGCCCAAGAAGAGTTTAGAGTCAAATCTTGATGACTATTAGAAAAATGGCCAGTTCATCAAAAAATTGCTATTGGTATAGCTTTATGAAGAAGAATGCATTTTTAAAAGGCTAAGTGGTAGTAGTACTTAAACATGTAAAATAGGCTGAAAGGGAAATTAGATCACTTTGAACCCTTTCAATATACAGTACTTATTTCTTAAATTGCACAGGCTTGTAGTGTGTTTTGCTATGTTAGAACAGTAAAGTTTTGTATTCTGGACTCCCAGCTCCAATGAAAGGGAGGTTTGATTGTCTTTTCCGTTGACAACATCTCCAACTCTAGAATAATGGCAGTGATGTGTACTTGGAAAAATTTCCTGTGTAATTCATGTATACTATTAAGGAGATTTTGACAGATTATTAAGAAAGTGATATATCAGCTCGTACCCATGGCACTGACACCAGAAGAGTTCCTCTAGTACTGACATTTATTTTTTGTGTTTTCTTCATGATTTTATTCCTCATACACTTGGATGGGATATTTTAGTCTCCCAGAGTCACATTTGTTACATAATTCACACAGAGCTAGATTTATAAGGTAAACATTTTATGGCATTGTCATCCATAAAGTTGTAAGAACTTCCCCCAAGCTGCATCTGTTTTCATCTGCAGTTTGCTCTTATTTAAAACAGAAAAAAAAAAAGATTGAGATAAAGATTTTTCCAACACATTTATTGCATGTGTGCTGGGCACATTTTTTGCAAGCAAGGAAGGCTAATAGCTACTTAGAATAAGCATTTTACTTCATATGAACGTATGTTCTCTGGCTCTTGGTGTTTGGATATTATGGAATACCCATGGTTTTGGGTGGCCACTTCTGTGGCCACAAGACATTTTTATGTCCTGCAATACACTGAAATTCTTATTGGAGTCAGAAAATACCACAGATTAAAGCTCTGAAGTTTTTCTTACCTCTCTGAACAAGAGTTAAAAACAAATTGGGTAGCTCCCTGCTCTTTAAATTCTAGAGAGAAGCTATATGTGAATGAGAAATGTTTTTCACAAGAACTGGATGAATTTTTTTTTTTTTATGGTGGCTAGCACCAAAATCTGATATTTAGTGCAATATGACCTTGATGCCCAATTAATAGTTGATCTGCCTACCTATAGAACTGGGGCAGTGTTCTACAATATAGTAAATTGTTTCATTTATTTATTTTTAAAATAAATGTGGTAGTTTATCTGTTGCAGCCTGCTTTGCATCTTTACCAATATTACTAAGGCCTTCTTAGCTCACTCCTCTACTTACAGTTGGCCCTCCTTATCCACGGATTTTTTATCCACGGATTCAAGCTTAAAAATATTTTTAAAAAGTATAAATTCCAAAGAGCAAACCTTGATTTTGCCATCTTATAGAGGGGACACCATTTTGCTAGACTTGAGCATCCACAGATTTTGTTATCCACGGGAGATCTTGGAACCAAACCCCAGCAGATAACAAGGACCCACTGTAATACCTCAGTGCCTAATGCCTGGCGTACGTCTGGGGTGCATATTCAATTTCAAGTTTAGGACAAAATGCATTCAAAATAAAAAGCTGTCAGATGCAATGCTTTTGTATTAATTTTTCCATGTTTCTGTTTTGTTCTTATGTTGATTGAAAATATGTTCAAACAGGTTTATATATGAAACAGAACATTTCAATGGTGTTGCTGAACTCCTTGAGATACTAGGAAGGTAAGTTCATTCTTTCATTACTTAGGCAATCAAGGAGTCATCCATCTGTGGTTCCTGTCCCCAGTTTCTTTGCTGGCACAAAGCGTAAAACCATTTGGGTTTGTATTCAAAAGACATGATGGACTGTTTCATTTTGTCCTTTGAGTGAGAATGTACTGATTCCGTTAATTTAAAAACAGAAAGAGGTAGGTAGGGAATCTGATTTTAATAGTAAATGAGGGCATGCTGGTGATAAATACAGATCTTCATTTCCGGCTCCTTCCATCAGTAGCATATCTCCCTAGACCTTTTTTTCAGTGTGCATTTCTCTTTAGCTAAGTTCTAACACAAGATATAACTTCAAATTGGAAAAAAAATACTTGGAGATGACCTATAGGGGAATAAAAAGCAAACATGAGAGGTGCTCAGTACTCATTGCTAGTGTTTCCCTTTTACCGTTAAGAATTGGACCCTTTCTATGTGGCTGTGGCATTTCATGCCCTTTGGCATGCTGCCACTATCTTATCTCGCTTAACCCTGAATGTTGCACTTTTCTTCTTCTTGCTAGCTTTTATATGTCAGGCATTCACATATTGTTCCAGAGAGTGGCTTCAGGTTCATCCCTTAATGACCTTACTGTGCTGCTGAGTTTCAAATCTTTTCCCAAGTGGCCTGTCAAAATAAGTTTTTCAAAATATTATGTGATGTTGTGCATATGAGATGACTAGAGGGAACATAAGTTGGCTGAGCGTATATCCTATAATGCCTCTCTGTCTATCCTCAAACTAGTCCTTAATCATTAAATTAACAGTTGCATAATTAAATTAACAGTTGCATGACTTTTGATGTACCAGCAGTTCACAGAAACACCAGTCTTTTAAATTCAAATGTCTCAGCTAAAGCAGAGTATTTTTCCCCCAAGAGGATTCACAAAGAGGCATCCTTATGGTCAGTAAATAGGAGCAGAGTATGAATTCAGCATTGAATTTAAAACCTTTCTTCAAAATATTAAAGATTATTAAATATTAAATTCACTTTGAATTGCCTATATGGGGAACTTGTCTGTTGAAGTAGAAACATGCAGGGTTATATCCAGCATTGCTTACCCACTGCTACAGTGGGTTTTCCCTCTCCCTAAAGCACACTATGTTTCCCCTCAATCTCCTTTGCCTGTAAGAACCTTGGGACAAATTGATAGTGGGGTGGGTGGGTGGGTGGAAGGAATGCAGGGGAAGTTAAGAAAGGAAAAGTCCTGTTGAAGTCTGTTTGTGTAATATTGGTGCTAGTTTACAAACGGTGTGCAAACTGTTCCATTTAATCATCCATGAACCTGTTTTATTATAGCTCAGTTCAGTGTGTACGGTATATGCCATAAAAGAGAAATACAGTGGTCCCCCGGCTTACGAATCCCCCGGGGTACGAAACCGGGATACGAAAGAAAAAAACCGCGCGGCCCCTTTAAATCGGCCACGCGGTCCGTTGCAAATAGCGGTCCCCCGGGAAACGAAAGCTTCCGGGTTACGAAGGTAATCCCAGAACGGATTACCTTCGTAACCCGGGGGACGACTGTATAATCATTGGTATGCAGTTGGGATTTTTTCCCCTTGTAACAAATAGGGACATGGTGATTTAGTGGTTAAGATGCCAATTGTGATGATTGTAAAGTCAGAAGGTTGGCAGTTTGAGGCCCAAGTGCCACATGGTGGGGTTATCTCTTGTCCTTGTCCCAGCTTCTCCCAACCTAGCAGTTTGAAAGTATGCAAATGCAAGTAGATAAATAGGTACCACTTTGGTGGGAAGGTAACAGCATTCAGTGCAGTCATGCTGGCCACATGACCACCAGAGTAGTCCTTGGACAACGCTGGCTCTTCAGCTTTAGTAATGGACATGAGCACCGCCCTACAGTCGGTCACGACTAGACATTCATGTCAAGAGAAACCTTTTCCTTTAGTTTTTTACCAAATGTTATGGAATCTGTATATCTGTTACAGAAAATTATTAAAAGCAGCCTGGAAATGTTAAGAACTTGGGAATATTACTTTTAAAAAAGCACACATTAATGTATGTTGTTTTCTGATAATTATATGCAATGCATAACATTATTCATTAGTAATATGCTATCTTTTGTATTGATTTTGAACATAAAAATACTTTTTAAAATGCAAAAATGCCTGATAATTCTCCTAAATCACCACAGAAAGTAGTGTTTTAACTCTTCTGTAATTCATTATGCAAAACAAAACAAAACAAAACAAAAAACCAACATTTACCCCATTCATCTTAAACTGCTTAAAAATAAAAATCCTCTTGTTACTAAATTGATGGCACTGATAGATTTGTTAATGTTAATGATGTTACTTTTAATATATTACTTCCATCTTCTGCCTGGAGTTGATATAAAATTGGCTACGTTAAATCAGCTTTTGATTTATTTTGATTTATTTATTTAGTGATATCAAAAACCCTTTTATTTGGCCAACAGCATGCACAGGTGATTGCCAAGATGGGGAAGCAAACCTTACAAGCAGTGCTTGGGCTTTCCTGCTCCATTGTTGTAATATTCAGAAGCAGGTTTTAAAATGTAACAGACAGAGTCATTCCCAGAACTTGTAGCTAGCTCATGTTTATAAAGAGACTAGTACCACCAGATCTCACAAAATCTGCCCAAAGAAATTTGCAGTTTAATGCATTGATGGACCAATCCTGTGCTAAACTTACATTACTTTTAAAGCTTTTAGTATTGTACAGTAATAGTTTGTTTTGTGTGATTTTTTTTCCAGTATTATCAATGGTTTTGCATTGCCACTGAAAGCAGAACATAAACAGTTTCTTATGAAGGTTCTTATTCCTATGCATACTGCAAAGGGATTAGCTTTATTTCATGCACAGGTATGTTTGTCTAAGGAAATCACCTTTTGCAATTGCAGAAATACTGCCTTCTAAGGTTTGACTAGAATATTCAGAATTTGATTGTATGTTCTTGATTCTCATGACAAAAGTCATCCCATTTCAGTTTAAAGTTCATATATATTTCTAAAATATTTCAGATAGTAGAAATACTGTTCACTAAAGAAAATACCAGTGTGTGCCTGATCAATTAGTTATTTTTGATATGTAATTGATCTGTTAACTGAATGTACAATGTCTGTTTTAAAAAATGCATGAGAGAGCAGACTATCACATGGGGGAAAATCAAGGGATTAAAAAGGTATTTTCTCAGGAAAGTCACGCGATTACAGCGAAGATTTTCACGGGGAAATCCCATGAATGGTTTGTGGCTGGAGTATTCCTGGTTCTTCCCAGGATAAGTCTTCTTAGATCGGGACGTTGTCTGAAAATCTTTGCCGCAATTGTGCGACTTTCCTGAGAAAATGCCTTTTTTTAACCCCTTGATTTCCCCGCATGTGATAGTCTCCAGAGATATGGCATTAAATCATGCATTAACAATAGTACATATGGCAATATTTCTTATGGTCACCCTCAGATTCTTCTCCATGCTTCAGAAACAGGTCAATTACGTAATGAATCATTTTCTGAACTTTTATACTGTAAAAATAGGACTTTTGTAGTGATAAAAATGGAGAAAAGGAACTGCTATTTTCAGATATGGTGAAATACCTGCTTAAATAGAGAGTGAAGTTATTAAAAATAATTGAGTAAATTTGGTTAGTAGGAAAAAGCAGGGAATCCTTTAGATTCATTGTAACCATTTAAAAAGATACATTTCAAATAAACATTAATGTGGTAACAAATTCATATGCTGAGTAGATGGTAATAGCATGCCTGTGAGATGTCTTTGGCTTTTATTCTCCCTTCTGTCCGCGTTATTCCCATGGAAAAACATTGGGTGGGCTGGGTGCAAAAATTGTGACCTTGACCAGAGAAGACGTTAACAGACAAAAGTAGGAGATCCTTATTTTATTGGAATGTGGGATATCCATACTGACTAGATGAGGGAAATCTATTCTTTAGATCAGGGGTAGGCAACAAGGGCCATGGACTGCATGCAGTCTCCAGAGCCCATGGGGGTAATTTTCCCCAAAAACATTTTTGGGTCCAAAATGACCTCTAGCTGATGTGAAGGATATTTCCACACCACATTTTGAAGCCCCCTGGGCCACTCAGAGATCAGAAAAACATTTTGAGATTCCCCCTCCAAAAAACATTTGCCCCATAATGTTCTCTAGAAGGCATGGGAAGCATCTTGGCCACATTGGGGGGGGGGGGGGGGCTCTAGATCAGTTTAGGCCCTAGAGGAACCCTTTTTGAAACAGGAAATGAACAGAAAGTGACTTTTGCATACATCCTGTTGTTGAAAGGGGCCTCTTCTGTGTCTAATATGGTCCTGAAAGACCCAAAACATAGTGAAAATGTCCCCCATCCACTCCCTTAGTGGGAAAAATGTTTTGATTTTATTTCTATAGGTCAAAGCAATGGGGATGTAGTCCTCCAAGGTCTTTCAGGGAACAAATCAAACCCCTAATCTTTCACAGTTGCCCACCCCTGCTTTAGTTGGATATTTTTTTGGATCAGTTTTCTGTCTTTCAAGTAATGAGAGAGAAACAACAAACGTGAGATCTGAATTTGAATCTAGGTCTCCCAGGTCATAATGTAACAGACACAATACACAAATTTCTGTCCCTCCCTTTCAACACGGATTTAATAATAAATTGCATGAACCACATAGTATTCAATATGTTTAATTGCCTTTTGAAAACAAAAGAATGCAAGCAATGTTATTGTTAATCAACAAACTCATTAAAATCATTCATGTGTTTTAGCTGGCCTATTGTGTTGTACAGTTCCTGGAAAAAGATATGACATTAACAGAGCCGGTAAGTGTAGCTTAGTCCATTTTAAATGGGGGGGGGGGGTATTTTTACACTGGTTAACACATTTAAATATGAACATACATTTAGTTTGGCATTTATGGCTACTCCAGTGCCATGGATGATATCTGAGATTTTGAGTCAATTAGTTACTGCAGTCACATTTTCCACCAAGAGCTCATAATTCATATGGGGTCCAGATGAAACATAGTGTCTTTTCCAGACATTTATTTCAGTGCAAATTGGATGGAAAGCTATGTAATGCACTGGATTGAATTCACAAAAGTGCAGTTGATTCAGGCCTGCCACTGGCTAGAAGCCCAAAACTGATGGAAAGAGGTGTAGCTTCTTCCTTATTCAGTTTCTGAATCTCTTATGTAGAGAGATCTTGTAGCACCTTTGAAATTAACTGAAAGAAAGAAGTTGGAAGCATGAGCTTTCAGAGGAATTTGTCACACAGGAGGAATTTCTCTCAATTTTGAATAGAGCCAATTTGAATTCACGTAAATTCACTAGTTTAGCGAATTTACATGAATTCTAATTGCATTCAGAATGCATTCAAAATGACTTCCCATTTCCCAAAAATGACCCCCCATTGCCCAAAATTGCATGAGATACTCTAAAATGCAGTAACATAAAACCCATGTTTGCATTCGGAATGACTTCCCATTGCCTGAAATTGCTTGAGATACACTCATACGCAATAACGTGAAACCCCATGATTGCCATTGTATTATACCCCCAAATTCCATCATATGATAAACTGCATAGACTTCAATCTGAGGGAGTATACTAAAGTCTATGAAAGCTCATGCTGCCAACTTCTTTCTTTCAGTTAGTCTCAAAGGTGTTACAAGATGTCTCTACATACTGATTCTACAGACTGTCATAGCTATATCTTTAAATTCTGAATCTCCTAGTGTTTTTGCTATCACCAGTATTTTATGCAGTAATATTACATAAAATCAAGCTGTTGGTCTCACTGAAGTTGCAGGGATGAACATAGGTTCACATGCTCAAAAGATTTTTGTGTTGCTATATATTGCATGTTGTAATGTAGTTATTGTGTGTGTGAGGGGGTTCTTCTTCTGTGACACCATACCTACATAGCTTATACATGTGCACCAAGGGTTCTTGTTTTAGAAATGACTCCAGAGGCCTAACCACCCTAATCCAGCCTTGATAGTGCATGTGCTCTGTTAGAAGATACTTGCCTACTGTGCATGGCGAATTGTGTTAGATGAACGGTATAATAGTATGGTTGTATTGTTTTATTGGTTTAATGTTTAATTGAGGCCACTATGGGTGAGGGACACCATATGTGGGGATGTCTTATTGTGGGAGTGTGATTGTCACATTATGGGTTTGATGGTTGAGTGCAAGCTGGTAAAGAAGTTGCATAATAGGTATGAGGAGTTTTTTGTTTCTTTTTTTCATTTTATTGTGCCTTAATAGAAATGTGTTATGTATGCTATATATGTTATGTGTCTATCCTTTTTATAAATTTTTTGAATAAAGATATAATAAAAAAAAAGAAATTACAAGGAGTTCAGGTTTGCAAAATCCTTTACAACTTATAACAGAACACTTTAACAAAAATGTAGGTGGGGATTGGAAATATTTCTTCAGTTCCCACTCTACAATTCTGTTATGTTTGTGCCTTTCTAAAACTAGAATTATCTTACAGCCATGAATTCTCTGGGATGATAGTTTTCAGCATGGAAAAGTACATGACCCTGGGTATTGTTTAGTATTAATTGGAAGGGCTCAGGTAGTGATACAGTAGTGAATACAGAATTACACTGATTAAACTGAGTAGTGGAAGAGAACTGGTATAGTGTTTTCAAAGGTTTCTGTGCTAACGTACAGACTTTCAGGAATGGGTGCCAATACAGCCTGAAAATCAAATCTGTCCTAATTAAAACTGTTGTCTTTGAGGAAAGAAGGAAGACTTTAAGCCAAGCTAGTAGTGTGAGGAAAAATGGGACAGGCTGGTGCTTTCTAAAACCTTTCCATCCTTATCCTTTAGCCATGTTAAATTACTGACATTAGGCAAAATCTTTCTGTTCAGTGTTAATTTGGCTACCTTTACTAAAGGTGCCTTGCCTTACCCAAAATATTATGCCAGTTTCTTATGTTCCTTCCTGTATTCTGTGTGTAACATGTGTAAACGGCTTCTGAAATAAACAAGTATCTGAGCTTTTTAATGGCTTAATGTGTAATATTTCAGTATCATTTTAACATTTTATTAATTATCTGAGTCCTTACTATTTATGGTCTTGCTCTATGGCATTTTTTTGGCTTTTCTGCATTGCAGTTTCAATGGATCTTTCTTTGGGAGGGGGTGCGCTAAAGTTGTTATATTGTTTTATCAAGACTTTATGATTTAAATGTATTTGTTACACATTTTTAGAGAATCCAGAATATAATTAAATAAGTAGAAATGGGAAATGGGAGTTCCAAGGGGTCATATAAGAAACATTTTAATAATACAGTGTGCCCTTGATATTTGCTAGGGTTTGCTTTCAGGACTGCCAGTGGATACCAAAATCCATGGGTGCACAAGTCCCATTAAATACAATGATTTTGCTTTTTCATATTTCTATATTTTTAAAATATTTTCAAGCTGTAGATGCTTGATCCATGAATTAAAAAACAGTGGATATAAGGAGGGCTGACTGTATAGCTTTTCCACATACATTAATGAATTTTTTAATTTTTAAGACATGTATAGTCATAGTATATATTGAATAATTCAAACTTATAGTTACAATGTATATCAGTTGCATTCTTTGTAGGAGTGCTCTGGCTTGGGTTTTAAAATTATTTTTTCAACCTAGGTTATCAGAGGATTGCTCAAATTTTGGCCAAAAACATGCAGCCAGAAGGAGGTTAGTCTGATTAATTTTTATATACCGAATCTAAAGTAATGACTAAGGCTAACAAGAAGGTCTGAAAGTTGTTTATCTTACTTATAATAATAATAAGTAGAATTTCTTCTGTGTGTTTAAAACCAGAGTTCACAACTGCAGAGGTCCTGGAGCACACATGTCTTCCTTTCAGCAGTGGATGACTATATAAATCCCCAGAGCCCACCAATCACATCTGATTTGAGAGAAAAGGTCTCCCAACCCCACCTCACCTCAAGTGTTGGGGGGGTGAATATTGCAGACTTGTTTCTCTCGGGTCATTTTAGATCACAAGAGATGTATTTACCAATCATCATCATCATCATCATCATCATTATTATTAAATGTGCTTTGGGGATTTTTGGGGATGTGGATGTGGGGAGGCCACCCTGTGAGGCCCACAGAAAGGCTGCAGGATGCACATGGTCTGCCCTGGTATAAAATAACTGTTTTGATACCAAAACACCCACGCACGCACACGCACACACACCAAAAAACCAAAAACCATTTACAGCACCGTCTGCTTGGAGGAATCCCTTTGGGGCTCAAGAGGATTCTTTTTCTTCTTTCATTCAATTACCCAGTGTTGCTAACATGTACATGGGCAGCATGGTGGGCCATTAAAATGATTGGGAGACACTCCTACCAAGCATCCCTGTTCTGCTTTCCCCTTCCCTTGCTCAAGCTGAATGATATTTGGGGATTGGGGGTCTGCTCAGAGCTTCTATTTCTGCCCTGGTTTGCTCCCTATGTATATATAATGGAAGAGAGGAAAAATAGGGATACTGTATATGCTTTATGAGGACTCTACCTATGTAGGAAACAAATGTACACTATATATTCTCAAGAAAGGTGTGTCACATTTTGTTAAATAAGAAATAGTTAAAAGGAACTCCTTCAAAGAAAGCTATTGTTCTGTATTTACTATAAAGACTTATTTTATGAAGGCTGACATGTTAAATATACATCCACTTTTTACAAAACCTTACCAAATTTGTAGTTTTTATTAATAGCAGTATGTGAGTACATTGGGCATTCTGAGTAATACGTTGTTTAAATTCAGATTGCTTCTCAGTTTTTATGCTTCAAAACTTTGCTGCTCCTTAATTCAGGTTCATATTTTCAACAGATGTTTAGATTATACATGGAAGCCTTCTTACTCTGCTTATCATTCATATTAACCTTTACTTGAAGCAGTTTTGATCCATGTAAAAGTCTACACAAGTAAGCCTTGAAAAAGGTTTTCAGTACAGTGGTCCCCTGGGTTACGAATCCCCCGGAGTACGAAAACCCCGGGGTACGAAAGAGCCGGGGCCGCAAAAACGGCCCCGGCTTGCAAATAAAACCCCGGGTTACGATAAAAAAAACCGCGCGGCCCCTTTAAATTTGCCGCGCGGTCTGGCAAAAAAAGCGGTTCCCCCAGGTTACGAATATTTCCGGGTTACAAAAGGTAATCGGGAACGGATTACTTTCGTACCCGGGGGACCACTGTATTGTTAACCAAGCAATATAGGGGCTTTGTTCAGATTCTCAGAATACCAGATGTCGTAGCATTACTGAAGCTGAGAGTATGGATTTTGTCATCACTGTGGATGAGATATCTCATGTAAGAGCCAAGATATATACACAATAAAAATATATTATATCTTAATTTACCTTGCCTAAATACAAGTTAATTGTGTTTTACATCTAAGCAAAACATGTGCAAATAATGTAAGTTACTTAAATCATATTAGAATACTTTTAGCCTTCGTTATATGGCTCTCAACATAGCCTGTCAAGTTGTGTTTCCTGACTGTTTTTTTTCTTTATAACAGGTTATGTTTTTAGGTGAAATAGAAGAAATCTTGGATGTAATAGAACCAACACAGTTCAGAAAAATACAGGAGCCTCTCTTTAAACAGATAGCCAAGTGTGTGTCAAGTTCACATTTTCAGGTACAATGTGGCATTTTAACTTTCATGACTGGTACTGCTCAACCTCATTGTCCTGATAGTCTGAAATCTGTTTTTCAGGTTGCAGAGAGGGCTTTGTACTTCTGGAATAATGAATACATTCTTGGCCTGATTGAGGAGAATATAGACAAAATCCTGCCAATTATGTTTGGCAGTTTATACAAAATCTCCAAAGAACACTGGAATCCGTATGTACTCTTTTATCATTCAGTCTACTAAAGTATCTTTATATATTATTATATCACCTTACTGTCTTAAATCTTTTAGTAGGAATCAGTGGCATCGCAAGGGCGGTGCAGGGGGAGCGGCCAGCAACCAGGTGACATCTAAGAAAGGGGTGACACCAGGTCGGCCCAGGGAGAATGGGGCCGCAGAAAGGAAGTGTGGGAGGCAAGCATGGCCTTCCTCCTTCCTGTTCCCCCATTCTCCTCTGAGGAGAACCACAGCAAGGAGCAAGGCTGAGCCCATACCTCCCCCTGCTCCTCCTTGTGGAAGCCCCACCCCTGCCCTGCCAGGAGACCCACCCCCCACACACCAGGTGACACCAGGGGCAGGGTAAGAATTCAAGCTTTGTTCAACTAGGCAGTCCCTATCATAATAGAGATCTTTATCATAAAAGGTTAAAACCGTGATATACTTTCAAAGATGTCCAAAAGAGTGATGGATCAAAGTTTTTGAATTAATATTTAGATGAAAAGGGATTTGACTGTCAGAACTTTAAAACTTGGGGGGGGGGGATTGATGTTCTATATCAGTGGTTCTTAACCTATTCTTTCCCAAGGACCCCCTTGAAATAATAGATTGAGGATAGAATGAGGTTAAAATGTATTACTTATAGCCAAAATAATTGGGAGATAATTTTGTTAACAGTTTTATTATTTGAAAGTTGTAAACAAATATTTGTGTTTAGGAGCAAAAAGAGGGCGACTAAAATGGTTAAGGGTCTGGAAACGATGCCCTATGAGGAACGACTTAGGGAGCTGGGGATGTTTAGCCTGGAGAAGAGAAGGTTAAGAGGTGATATGATAGCCTTGTTTAAATATTTGAAGGGATGTCATATTGAGGAGGGAGCAAGCTTGTTTTCTGCTTCTCCAGAGACAAGGACCGGAACAATGGGTACAAATTGCAGGAAACGAGATTCCACCTCAACATTAGGAGGAACTTCCTGACAGTAAGGGCTGTTCGGCAGTGGAACACACTCCCTTGGAGAGTGGTGGAGTCTCCTTCTTTGGAGGTTTTTAAGCAGAAGCTGGATGGCCATCTGTCAGGGATGCTTTGATTGGGAGTTCCTGCATGGCAGGGGGCTGGACTGGATGGCCCTTGTGGTCTCTTCCAACTCTACAATTCTATGATTCTTTATAGTTTTAAGTAGACTTGCGTTTTAAGATACAAGGCAGCATGAATATGTCAATTTCTTGGCATTTGAAATTTGCACTAGACCTAAGCAGCACATTATTTCATAAACTTTTAAATAAAATGGCTTTTCTTATTTTGATGTTGTTTCAACATCTGCCTTTCATTTGTACTAATTTCTTATAGCCTACAAACTATTTATTGTTACAATAGCAAACAGTGGTTCATTTAGATTAGATGGAGGCACCATATTGCTTTAAAGCCTGATTAATTAAAAAAAAAACATGCACAAGTTAAAAGTCCCCAAATTCCATGTCAAGGAGAAGCATATGCTCTGAAGCTCATTCAAACTGCATTGCTGTTTCCACTTTATGAAAATAAAAGCCAGACAGTAAAAACAGATTTGGTACAGAACAGTTTTCCTTTAATTTAAAGTATGGTACTTTCGCTTTTTTTCTAGGACCATTGTAGCATTAGTATATAATGTGCTGAAAACACTTATGGAGATGAATGGAAAACTGTTTGATGAACTCACAAGCTCCTATAAAGCAGAAAGACAAAGGTATTTACCTTATTCTCATTTTGATTGAAGAAAAGGTACCTGAAAGCACCATCTGAATTCTGATGTGACATTATGGAAGAACTGTTAATGTGCTCTTTATAGTCTCTGTGGCTTTAAACAGACCAATCGGAACCTTTTCAAAAATCCTCCCTCCCTCCTTCTCTGTAATATCTCTTTCAGGTCCATTTTATTCAACAATCTTTGCTGTTCAGTCTGCAGAAATCTTTAAATGCAGTATTTGCAACTTCCTATCCTATCTTCCCATTTTATTTTCACTTTTACCAAGGGCTGGGTGGATATAGTGTAGGCCAGGGGTAGGCAAAGTACAGCATGCAGGCTTTTTGCAGCCCTGGGAATCCCAAAGTGCAGCCCATGAAGCCTAACAGAACCCCTGATTTTTTTTTTAAAAAAAACCTGCAATTTGGGGGTGATTTTTCACTCTAAAAACATTATAAAAACCGTTTTGTCCATTGAGGTTTTGGATTGGAATGTGTTTTTTTAAAACATTCATTCCTGTTGTTCTCTGTTAGTTTATCTATCTAGTTTATCTGTACAGTGGAGCCTTCCCTTAAGCGGGGGATCTGTTCCGGGTGCTGACGCCCCGGTGTAAGGGAAAAATGTGTATGCTCGAGTCCTATTAGAAGTAATGGGGCTTGTGCTTCCACCGCATCGCAGGGCAGGTGCCATGGGTGTATGCCCCATTACTTCTTCCTGGGCACATGAGGGGTTTTTTTTTTTTTTCTGGTGTGGCTTCCAGCATATGTTGGAAGCCACATAAGGTGCGCCCATGTATAACGCGGGCACACTGTATATCTGGATTGTGATTCTTCTTTTTCTTCTCTAACTTTCTAAGTCACTTAGAAAGCATTTCCAGCAGAAAATTGGTGTAAAATGTTAATATAAACAGTGTTTATCTGTGCAAGGAATTTACAGCTTCCTGAGCCCAAAGGGATGGCTGTTCTCCAATCAAGCTGGCTGGATGCTGGATGCTCCAGCCATGACCCCATCATTTATACCCCCACCCACCTCCACAAAGAAAAAACACTCTCAGCGTTAAAGCGAACAATGTGCCTCTTAGGCATCTTCTACATTAGCATTGAGAAGAGCACTGGATAGCTGAATTGAAAACCTGACAGCTGAGCTGGCTTTAACTGGACTTGTGCCAATATCAGGCTTCCTTCCCAGCATACCCTAGAGGAATCCTTCCATTTGCTAATACCCTACCAGCTTAGAAACTGTGCTTCATGTGCAGCTGTTGGGCTTGGCCAGGAACAGTATGTGAGTCACTGCCCCTTCCTTTTTAGTAGATGTTGGGAGTGTCTGAGTGATGTCTGTGGCTGTAAGTTGACAGATGGATATCCTGAGTAAGAAATGCTATGGCAAACAATGAATATTGTAAAACTGTTAAGGAAGGAGTGAAATACCTCTGAATTTAGAAGAACCTATGTTCAGTATGTACAGATGATCTGTCCAGTTTACTAACGTACTCATAAAGCCCCTTTTCTGTTTTGGTTTCTGGGTTAATGTGATTCCACATGAGTTTCTGACGTGTGTGCCCTTTTCATTCATTAGCACCAAGCTAATTGTGTCCCATTAAGTTCACATGCTTAATGTGTCTCTGTCCCTTCCTGGTGGATCTCAGTATGGGGCTCCCTGTCATTCAACTTCAAGAACTGCTTGGGGTTTACTTGGGGTCCTCATGAACTATTACATCAGTTCCTCATGATGTATAACAGCACTTCCCCATTCTGTTACATAGTCTACATTTAGCCTTTTCTTGCTTGATCCACCTTGCTGCTTTGTTTCAGCCAGACAAACCTATACCCTTGTATTCCCTGGGGTTGTGAAACATCCATTATGGCTTTTAGCTACCTTTTCCAGTTAAGCTCAGCCACAGGCCAATACTCTCATCTACCTACCTTCCTTCCTTCCTTCCTTCCTTCCTTCCTTCTTTTTCCCCCCTCTTCCTTTATTGTACTTTACTTCCCTCTGTTTTGCTTTGCTTTAACAAAGTAAGAATTTCCCAAAAATTTAATAGACAAATAAAAATAAATTAATATATTTCAAACAAAATTGTTGGACTTTGGAGATCTGTGCTAGTCACCTAGCCAACTATTCATTTTCTTCGTTGTTTCTTAAAAGCCTATGAGAAGGTCTGTCCACCTTAGATTGGCTGTACTTGGGCTTGGGCCTGGTGGAACTGAAGACTGCAACATCTTTTGGTGCCTGGGATGACCATCCTATTATGACCAAAAGTTTATAGGGTAGCTTGTAATTGCCACAAACAAAACATGGTGAACGTACTCATTTTTGAGGTTATTTTCTCCCTTTTCGCCTAAAACCACTCAATTTATCCATTCTGCCTCTCATGTAGTTCATCCCATACAGCCAAAAGTCAATGGAGTCTTATGATGTGTTGCTTCCTAGCCACGTTTCTCTTTCCTATACTCCTTAATTAACAAACTATGATTCCCTACCTCTGTCTGTCTCTAACTCTTGACATTTCTGTTGGAAGTAACCAAATGACTAGTGTTTGTAGGGGTCAGTGCACAGTCATCTCTCTGTATCCATTGATTCTGCATCCTTGAATGTAACCATCCATGGGTTGAAAATGTTCAGAAAAAAATAATAATCCAAAAAGCATGCTTTGATTTTATCTTAAATAAGGCACACCATTTTACTATGCCATTGTATATAATGGGAGTTGAACATCCACAGATTTTAGTCTTCACAAGGGGCCCTGGAACCAAATCCCAGCAAATACCTACACCATGCTAATCTTTCTTAATTTTCTCAATCATTGTCACTGAGCTTATTTTTCTGGAATAGAGTACAGGATCTACTATGTGTGCAGTACAACCTTTCCCCACCTAGTATTTCTAGATTAGTTGGGCACGCATCTGTATGTTTGCTCATGTAACCAAGGATATCAGTTAAAGGCTAAAAGATGCTTTCTGCACTATAAAAGTAAACTCCCTCTGCCCCGCCCCCGAAAGTATTTTATTTAATAGCACTACAAGTGCAGGTTTTGGTTATTCAGATAAAGCTTTAGTTACAATTTCACTTGCCTGCTCTCTTTGGAATTGCTCTTTCTTTTAAGCATAAAGAAAATTTCTCTTATTGAATATGACCATCAGTACTCCGGTATTTTCAGTATTGACTACTAGAGAACAGAAGCTTGTTAGCATTCAACACATTAGGCATTTCTTAATGCTTCTCTTTTATCAAACTTGCCCCTGCTTTATCATGCTAGGTTAGTGCATGGTGTCTAAAGAATTGCTCAGTTAAGTGTTTTGCTTCCTTGTAGAGAGAAAAAGAAGGAGCTAGAACGTGAAGAACTATGGAAGAAGCTGGAAGAATTAAAGTTAACGAAAGCTCTGTCTGACCCGCTGAGTAATACATCCTCCATTAGCAATGCACCAAATGAAAAAGTGCCAAATGAGAGTGACAGCCTCTCTTTGTGAGGCCTACCTTTTATATACAAGGGTTTTTTTAAATATGTAAAAAATGCAAAAGAGAAACCTCATCAGTATATTTGAAATGGCCATTTTTTCCCTCTGGCAAAATGTAAATGAATTTTTTTTGAACTGAAATACAATAATTGAATGTGACATTATTTACCACAGCATATTGTAAATTTGTCTCTAATCATTGCTATATTGTCACTTCTGACATTTCACAGAAATGATTCTATCATCCATGATATGTGTGATTTAATTATGGGAGTGGTGAAAATTATGACTTGAATTTTTTTTTTCTTTTTTTGATTGTGTTGCACATAGGCATAGAAGTCAACTATTTGCGTTTTTCTCATGTGCTTTTCACATTACTGCAAGGTTTGGCTAAGATTCTGAAAGAGACTTCTAACTTCAGTGTATTTTCTCAAATGAAACTGAGGCTGTAATTCTATACCTGCCACCATGCGAGTGGGCCTCATTAAACTTAGTGGGGTTTGCTTCTGAGTAAACATGAATAGGATTGGGTTGCAACTCTATCTGGATGATGTTCTCCCATTTACCCATTAAAAGTTATTGCTGTACAGAGTTTTCAGAAAGTAAAGAGAGTGCATCCCTCTTCTGGCATTCTTCACTCTGTGAAATGATTACTGCTGGTTATGGAGGTGAGCCTTTTGGCCTTGCTCCCTCCCGCACATCTCCATCACTGTGCCTGCAGCCTCACTCCAAAACACACACACACACTGATGGCTGAATATCTGCATTCAGGAGCCTTTTCTACTTGACTAGGCTCCTAGTGATATTCGGGAACCTGGAAGATCAGCATTCTGCATTGTGTAGGTGACTCAATCAACAAAAGGCTCCTTTCTGCAGTTCATCCCTTAGTGTGCAAATGGCAGCAAGAACAGCTGTAGGAACATTAACAACTCTCCCCTTTGAGCAATGTATAGGGTTTATGGTTAAATAAGCTAAAAGTTAAAAGAGAAAAAGGTGACCTCAACGTAAATATTGAGAATCATCAACTTTGACTCAAGGCTTGCCTTGCTGCCCATATATGATCTGTTTGCAGTTCTGTAACAGAGCTGGAACCTATCAAGAATTTGTATTAATCTTGGCAGTTTTTGCATTGTACTGGACTCAGTGAGATAATCTAACTGTTCATTGAATGCTTGGGTTGTCCAATTTTATTCAGGTATCAAAACATCCTTGCAAAAATACAGTTCCTTGTTTTAATGAAAATACATTGTACTTAACATGGCAAAAGTTGGCACTAGAAGTTTTGTCTGTTTTTTACTTGATCAGGTCAGGCGTTTTTTGCAGATCTTTCTATCAGAGTACCATTCCAGTCTCTATTGCAAATGTGTGGAAAATGGTTTTGTATTGAAAGATTGAGGGATCGAACAGCATTCAATAAAGTCTTTATGTTTGTAAATTGTGCTGTATATTACCATCATTGTAGCTTAACCATGCTGAGCAAACAATTGGTTATATTCGGGCAGAATGAGTGTGGCGCTCAAGCAGTATATTCAGATGAACACAGCAGTTAATGAAAATGTTGAAAAGGTAATTACAGAGTTAAACCAGGTATCAAACTGAGAGCATGAGGACTTGGCAAATAAAATGGTATTAGATCAACTATATCTATTGCATGTAGTTTTAGATTGGGGGGGGGGGGGAGAGAAAAATGAATGACAACCAGTATCATTTTGGTAAATCTCCACCTGCACAATGGGACTGCCCAGTCAGGGCTGTTACAAGTGAGTTCTGGATCCAATGAATGGTGTGTGTGGCGGGGAGGTCCCAGGTCTTTTCCAGCAACAAATCTGTTCCAATGGTTGTGGGTTGCTTCTGGACCAGGGTTATCTTTGGCTGAGTGGGGTCCTGGTTGTGTGTGAAGGAGGCAACTGAGGAAGAGGCTTTCCTCCTGATCACATTCCTCTCTGCATGCTGAGTGGAGACCTGCTGCCCATGGAGTGTGCTCCCAGTAGGTGTGCCTACAGCATTACTGGAGCATGGAAGGTGGAAAGGCAGATGGGGAGTGAGATAGCGATTTGGTGCACCAGGGCAAATGGAAGAGGGTCTGTGGTGGTAGACCAGCCTGGAGCAGTAAATGTGAGACATCTCCAAAAAAATTATCTTGCTCAATTTGATTTTCTTAATGGTAAGGGAGGGGGGGGGCACAATAAATATCTATACCAGTGTTAGATATCTTGGGTTACATATTACCTCCCCCTTTCCCATTGTTTTTGGAATTTATCTAATTTATGTAATTTGTAGGTTTAAAGTTGTGCTTTAAGTACAGCATTAAGTTATGATGTCTACTTTTTCTTTTCCGGTTCCAGTTCTGTTACTTTTAAAGCTTTTCCTGTTACATAAAAATTAAGTCTAGGGGTTGTTTCTCATTATTATTTATTTATTTATACCCTGCTCTTCAGCCCTAAAGGCTATCAGAGCGGGTTACAGATATTATTTTAATTAGACGGTTCCCTGCCCTCAGGCTTACAATCTAAGAAGACACGACACAAGAGGAGAAGGGAATGGTGAGGGGGAAGGGGATTAGGTCCAAATGTTCTTCTCTCCCTCTGATGCCTGGACCAAGGCAGATGGACTGGAGGGAGAGCTCTGCTTCTTAATCTAGGACAGACCCAATGGAGTTTGGCCTGTCCTTTCTCTACCTCCTGAGTTAGATGTTGTTGCCATGGAGAGAGGGCACTTCAATGAGGCCAGACCTGATGGTGTTGCTAGGCCTCTCCAGTCCCTTCACACCCTCCTGGGTAAGATGGTGTAGCATGGAGAGAGGGCTCTTCTACTTTAGTTTTCTACCTACCATGGAACCTATGTGTTTCACCCAAGGATGGATAACAGCTGTATTTTTATTTTCAAAAATGGGTGTGTGTGTGAGAGAGAAAGAGATTCAGAGAGAGCGAGACAGGCCGACATTATGTGTTTCTTCACCACATTGGGTCTGGGTTCAACCTTAAATCTGCAAAGCCTGCTACCTTCTCCCATGTTGTATTTTGAGACTATGACTAAATGCACCTTTCAAGCTACAACATGAGATAGTTTTTTTCCTCCCTTGCCCATCAATACCTAGATGAAGTCTTACCAATTTCAGAAGATTTTCTTGTGTTTTGTAACATTTTTGTTGGCCTAATAAAGATCTTGTAGTACTGTGGACTTGAAAAGACATAAAATAAATATGGACCAAATAGACTTTTCAGAGAATCCCTTACGAAGGATGATATTTTACTTCTATAATTCAGACAAATGTAATCAACTGATGCATCTGTTCTGGATAACATCAGAAAGTCCAGTTCTCTATAAACTTACAAGAGGGACTGTTTCAAATGTGTTATGGCAAAGTGGCATCTTATCTACAGAAAGCAACTTAAGATGTTTCACCATGGAAACCATACTATGCTGAGGTGACTGCTGCACCTACTGAAATCAATTGGCTAATTTATGCTTGACTTTGCATCGGGCTAGGCTGCTCCTGTCTAATTGACCCTCAGAATGATGTCAGTCTACAATTGCTTGATTGCAGCACTCTACAACACATTGACACATAATCGATGAAATATGAAATACTTCTGTATTAGGATTTCTCCTCTACAGTTGAGATAACATAGAACTATTCTCAAGAAATTTAGATCGAATGGATTATGTTTTAAAACCAAACTGCAGCGGTTGGGTTTACTGGTCTAATATTTACTAGTATTTAAGAATGCAATATCACTTCTGTCATCTTGACATGACTCCCATTTGGTTTAACAGCTAGATTGCCCTGTTAAAGTTGGAAGACTTTCTCACTAAGCAGACTAATAGAAATAAGTTTAAGAAGTGAATTATATAACTCACAGATATAATTTTATTGTAAAACATTCAATGCAGTTAAATACCTTTTATCAAATAAGAAAACCTGATAAAAGTTTCATGATTCTGATGTTCTGGCTTTTATACTGGGGTCATTTTCATATTCATAGGCTTACCGTGTTCTTTTATTAATTACATGTTACTAAAAGAATGCTGTACAGCAGGTACAAACATGGAATTGTGAACCTGGTACTGGATGCCATGAACCCACTGATGTTGATCAAAATTCATCTGCAACACTATGAATCTGTGTGCATCCAATATGCACCTGCAGATGTGTACTCCTAATTTACTTTTATCCCTTGGAGTGTGCCTTTCAGAGCAATACTTGAAACATTTTACTACCTAAAAACTGAATAGGCTAAGTTATTCATCCAACACAACACTCTTCCCTTCGATGGACAGCGTATTTTGAGGCTAGTATCTCTTTAGGGAAGCAGGGGGGAACCTAAAACTGTATTGAAGGTACACTGGATCTCCTAGGCCCTCAATCTGGTCCTCTGGCCTTACCCCAGATGACTGTACTCCCTTATGTTACTATGATTTTGTGGCTTCCAAAATTTTGCATTTACTTTTTTCCATTCTAAAAGACTGAAATGCCTCTTCAAAGGCTTCACTGTTAAGCCAAGGTAAAATATACTATTGTTTTTTTCATCCTCCCTGTGGCTTTGCCCGCTTCCCACTGCGATGTGGTCCTCAAGAACTTCTCTGAAACTGAGTGAAGCTTTTGATTCAAAAGGGATTCCTTGTCCCTTTTCTTTAGGGACACAGAGTCGAGTTATTTCCTTGAAATAATGTGCTAGAGATCAAGCCTGTGTCTTGGGCATGGAACAGGATTAGCTAAATTAATCATTGTTCCATAATTAGTGATCACTCATTGTAACCCCAACAGATGTGTTAAAAAGACTCCATTTCTGCATCACTATGAAACAAAGGCTCTATTCATCCATATTGATTGAGAGTTTTGTTAAAGAGGTTAAATATTCTTTCAAGATTTCCCTGCTATTTAACAATAGCTTAGTAAGCGAGTGCTCTCTCTCACCCTCTGTTGTTTAGTACAAGTCCTTATAAAAGTTAGTAGCTCTCTAAAACTTCAAGTGTCAGGTTCATTTAGATTTCATCAAAGCAAGCAGTCTTTCTACCAGCTGTTTTCTCCCCTGTGCAACTGCTGTGTTGCTTTAATCTTACATTATTTGTATTCTTCAGTGTAATAGAAAACTCATTAGCACTTGGTCCTCAGCTTATATGGTTCAAGACTTGAGTTCTTCTCTTGAGGTGCCGCTTTCGTATTTTTATCATCCACTTCACACTGAGTTTTGCAAAATCTGCTGCTTTAAACAAAGCCAGGAAAATGCCACATAGAAGAGCGATCATGTTCCAAGGATTTGCAGTAACAATCTATGGAAAAAAAGTTTAAAATCATGCTTTTAAAATTTCACAATAGGAGTACTCTTTGACCTTCACTGCAAAATGTTTTGAGTATTCTTTGGTTCATAGTTTCAGTGTGTTACAGCTCTGTGATATTTTCAGAGCTGTCCTCAAAACCAAGTAGAAACAAAGTGCTCCAGGATTATTCATGTCCTTACATAATTACGCCATGTCTAGAAAGAAATTGTTCTCTGTTACCACTAGGGAATCTATCCTCTTCAAACTTATACTCTTGGACTAATCATGTATAGACTTGCTTCCAAGTAGGTCCCCCTGCACTCAGTGGGATTTACACATAAACTGATGCATCTAAGGTTGCATTGATATAGTAGTTTTCATGCATCCACAGTTAACTATTCAGCGTGTCTTTGAACTTCATATCATTTAGGTGATTCCTGATTTAACTCCTTATCAATCTTGAATTGCAACCTGAATTTGTTGCCAAGGGCTCTGCTGATGCACAGAAGCACATAGCCTTTTGGGGAGGGGATGAAAATGATTGAAGCAAAATATGGGGGGCTGGCATCCTATTCAGTATTTACGAAATTGTAAACCAGACTTAGGGAGCCAGCATGTCATTGCTTGAGTGTTCGACTATGATTCTAGAGACCAGAGTTCAAATCTCTACATAGCCACTTAAACCCATTGGGTAGCCTTGGGCAAGTCACAGGCCCTCAATCTGAGAAGAAGGCAAAGGCAAACCGCCTATAACAAATCTTGCCATAAAAGCCCCATGATATGTTTGCTGTAAATTGCAAATGACTTGGAAGGCGTACAGATGGCCCTCCATATCCATGGATTCAAGCAGCCACAGCTTGAAAATATTTTTAAAAATAGATAAATTAAAAAAACCTGATTTTGCCATTTTATACAAAGGATATCATTTTACTATCCATTGTATTTAATGGGACTTGAGCATCCACGGAGTTCAGTATCCATGGGAGGTCCTGGAACCAAACCCCAGTGAGTACCAAGGGTGCATTATACTTACGCTCTTGTAACTTTTGGGATTCATGTTTATGGTTTTTAATGACTGATTTGAACCCAAAACCCTACCACTTAAGCCTGGCAGTACCCTGACTGAAGGGTTTCCAAGGTGCTTCAGATAGGGAAAAGGGAAATAATGTCTGCAGTACTCTCCCAGTTACAGAGCACACTGAGACAAACAGTTGGAGTTGGACTGAGGGGTCTCCTCACTCTGCCTGCACTCTGCAACTGGGAGAACACTGCAGCTCTCATTTCCCAGGGCTCTGATCTGCATACTCAGTTGGGGCATGGCCTGGCCTAAGAGGTAAGCTTTTTTGGAGGAGGGTGGCACTGGCAGAAGTACCTATGATGATGGAGCTCAGTCGTCGTAACTCCATCTGATGACGCAGGATCTTGGCCATTTCTTTTCTACCTTATCATTACCCAGAATAAAATAACAACCTGGAATAAGCCAGTGATTCCACAATCACTGGGTATTTTCATTTGGCTTGAAAGAAAAGTATCAAAATTATCAGCATTTACTCACATCCTGCACTTCTTGAATAAAAGGGTCTTTCCATTCAAAAACCACAAAAAACAGTTGGTCACCTTCTGCTTTCGTCCTCCGTTCAATGTAGTTGACCACACTGATCTGACAACAGAGGAAAGAGAGGGGGGATTTGTGGGTTTTTTTACTATTACTATCACACCCTCTGATAGCCAATGGGGGGGGGGGGGAATTGCAATTCAACCAGTGACTTATATATTCAGTCTGCAGGTTTGATCTTGAGACTGGAATCTCAAATGCAGACTTTGTGGTCACATCTGGCCTATTTTTGCCACCCACCCCAGTAATTCTCAATTTTGACCCTCTAGATATCTTGGAATTCAACTCAAGAATCTGCTTGCTTCCAATTTGCCCTGCCTGTGCGTTTATAAATGAGTGGGCCTTATAAAGATAACAGGAATCCTGAGTGCTCAGCTCTTATCCAAAAGAAACCTTTTAAGAATTGTTGCTAGAATTTTTACTGCTTGGGAAAAGGGGGAATACATGAGGCTGAGGAAACTATGCCTTATGAGAAGCAGCCTAGGGAGCTGGGTGTGTTGCTCCAGAGACTAGGACATGGAGCAATGGATTCAAGCAATGGAAAAGAGATTCCACTTAAATGTTAGGAAGGACTTTCTGTTCGACAATGGAAATGCTGCCTTGGTGTGTGCTGGAATCTCTGTCTCTGGAGGTTTTTAAACAGAGGTTGGATGGCCATATGTTGAGAGTGCTTTGGTTGTGTATCCCTGTATGTTAGGGAGTTGGACTGGATGGCCCTTGTGGGCTCTCTCAATTCTATGATTCTAGGTGCAAGCAGCACAAATGGTGTGGCAAAGCCCCTGCCATTCTAGTAAGGCCTCAATACTTAGTGAAGGTGTGATAATGGATCCACATTCTATTGTGTAGCAAGCCCTGGGTGACATGGACAGTTTCAATAACAGTCTACCCTGTGCTTGGTTGCCTACTGAAGTCAGAAAGCCCTTTGAAGGCCCATGATTACCTCCTGTCTGAATTCAACTGTCTCCCTCTGGTCTTTCTCTTTCGTTTTCACCAAAGACATCTTGACCCAGGTTCGGAAACCGCCAGAGAACTTCCAGCTGGAGTAGGAGCTCTCGCACACCTTCATGAATTCGGATTTGTCAGGACTGTAGTGAGAAGAGGTAGGGTTACTTTGGGAAAAGAAAAGAAGTCGCAATCTTTTGCTATAATGACCTTTGAGGGGAGAAAAACAAACAAACAGAGGACGGTGTTATCAGTGTTTAAATCTGCTGTCTTGGTAATGGATATTGCTGTAAGATTCCCGGTTTAATAATATTTTGCAGTTAAGTAGATCATTTTGATCTTCAGACCAACTTACTATTTTGATAAAATCTTCACAACAGCCCTGCTAAGATAGGTCAGTATTATTAGACCCATACGAAAGATATAAGAGACCAGTGTGGCACAGTAGTTTGACTATGACTCTGGAGATCAGGATTTAAATCCTGGCTCAGTCATGGAAACCCACTGAGTAACATGGGCAAGTCACAATCTCTAAGTTTCAGAGGAAGGCAAAGGCAAACCCTACTCTGAACAAATCTTACCAAGAAAACCCCATGATAGGTTTGACTTGAAGGCACACTACAAAAAACATCCCCAAAATATGCAGAATGCTTTCCCTTCTAGCTCAAGAACCTCAACAAGCCCCAAGTATTTAGAATTGGAACCCACACTGATATTCTACATCAGCTACTTAGTTATGTATGTGTAACTAAGTAATATCACCTGAACTGACCCCGAAACCCACCTAATGAGCCGACGGCAGCATAAGGTAACTCAGGGAGCAAGGAGAAGGCTAGTTCCACAACCTCCCACGAGCGAGCAAGGCTGCAACGAGGAATTGCAACAGGAGACCTGTTACTGGTTGTCACAAATGACACCCTCCCTGCACAGCTAAACAGACCTCCTTTGCCTTGTGGCTACTGGCTGTTAAGGGAGAATTTACATAGAATTTACATAGTCTTACTGAATATAGAGCAGTTACAGATCTGTAACTCTGGGTTATTAATCCATAACTGCAACATTGAATGCTAGCCCCTGTTTTGAATCACTTATGAGCTGCCTTGGTTCCTGTACAAGGAGGAAGATTGTTGTGGGCCTTCTAAGTTGTTTCCAACTTATGGCCATCCTAACGTGACTCTATCGTGGGGTTTTTTTTGGGGGGGGCAAGTTTCTTCAGAGGGGGTTTGCCATCCTCTGAGTCTGAGAGAGTGTGACTTGCCCAAGGTTGCCCAGAAGGTTTACATGGTGGAAAGCAGGATATAAAGTAATTAAATATATAATTAAACACACATGTAATCCAAATACAGTGGTCCCCCGGGATCCGAATCCCCCGGGTTAAGAAAACCCCGGGATCCGAAACCGGCGGGACCAAAAATTATCCCCCGGGATCCGAAAAAACCCGATCCGGCGGATCGGGCTACCCCTTTCTCTTAGCCGGCAAAGAGGAGGGCCTCCTCAGAGAGAAAAGGAGAGCCCGATGGAGGCCCTCCTGGATGCCGGCTGAGAGAAAAGGAGAGCCCGATCCCGCGAATTGGGCTCTCCTTTTCTCTCTGAGGAGGCCCTCCTGGATGCCGGCTGAGAGAAAAGGAGAGCCCGACCCGCCAGATCGGGCTCTCCTTTTCTCTCTGAGGAGGCCCTCCTGGATGCCGGCTAAGAGAAAAGGAGAGCCCGATCCGCCGGATCGGGCTCTCCTTTTCTCTCTGAGGAGGCCCTCCTGGATGCCGGCTGAGAGAAAGGGAGAGCCCGATCCGCCGGATCGGGCTGTCCCTTTCTCTCTGAGGAGGTCCCCGCCCTCTTTCCCCCGGGTTACGAAAATTTTCGGGTTACGAAAGGTAATCCGGAATGGATTACTTTCGTAACCCGGGGGACCACTGTATACAAGACTGGTTTATACTGAGGGTGGAAGTGCGTGTATATAAAATTAAGACCAACCCCATTGAGGCATAGACTCCCCTAGACTTCAGTCCCTGTATGTTAACTACAGAGGCCTCTAAAAATGGGTACAGGAGACATATTTAAATGACACACCAACAGCAGGGAGATCAGAGTGGTGACGTTAAAATATTCCATGAGAACTGAATTAGACTTTCCAATCTATTTTCTTCCAAAGCATTTAATGTTAGTTCCCATGATGGCTCTTTCTGACAAATATATCCACACATATTTTCATTACTGAGTAATATGTCGTTGCTTAATCACCAACAGCATGAATCTCCATGTATCACAAGCTGACATAGATGCACTAGAATCCAGTCTTTGCTAGTACACAAGTCTCCTATGCTAGCAGCTCAGAAGCTGTAGAGAAAACAATTTGGGCTGGCACTCTGAATTGCCAAGCAGTAATTGTTGCTGCTGTTGTTGTGGGCCTTCAAGTTGTTTCCAATGTATGGCAACCCTGTAGGATTTTCTTGATAAGTTTCATCAGGGAGGCTGCCACTGCTTTCCTCTGAGAGAGTGTGGCTTGCTCAAAGTTACCCAGAGGATTTCCATGGAAATGGGAAAAATGCCTCAAGATGCTCAAAAGTTTATTGTTTTACTGTATTAGTAAATGAAAGAAAGAAAGAAAGAAAGAAAGAAAGAAAGAGAGAAAGAAGTCTACTGCATTTTGACCTATGTAAACTCCCAAGGCTTTCCTCGGGGGCTACTTAGAGTCAAAGTTCAGAGATTTCTAGATCAAGAACTCTCAAACCATTTACTGGACATGAGAAAACATGTAAGCAAAGACTGAAGGATGTTTTTTTTCCCTTCCTAATCTTTGATAGGGATGAATGTTTCTTCTGAACAGGTTGTTGTGTGCCTTCAAAGTTGCTTCTGACTTATGGTGACCCCCTTGTTGTGGGGTTTTTTTGTTTGTTTGTTTGTTTGTTTTTTTGGCAAAATTTGTTCAGGGGAGGTTGCTTTTGCCTTCTTCTGAGGCTGAGTGTAATTTGCCCAAGGTCAACCATTGGCTTTCGACAGCTAAGGGATTCGAAATCTGATCTCCAGAGTCAGAATTCAACACTCAAACCTCTACACCAAGATGGCTCACAAAGACTGCTGAAAGGATGCAAAACTAGAGCTCTGGTGCAAATTGTTATCAAATCATACTAATAAAACAATCGTCTTTTGATCATTTTGAGATGTGTCTCCCATTTGTTCTGTGGATTCCATTGGATGCTTCTGCCATCTGTCGGGGATGCTTTAATAGAGAGTTCCTGCATAGCAGGGGGTTAGACTGGATGGACCTTGTGGTCTCTTCCAAGTCTATGATTCTATGATTCCCAGTTTCTGCCTCTTTTGCAGTACTTTCCTTGCACTTAGAACTAGCATCAGCACCAGAAAAGATCAAACCATTTCCCTGAGGGGCCAAGGAAAGAATAGCACCACAGAGCTCTTGTCTGGAAATTAGAAAGTGTATACACAACACACACACACCGAGCAAATCTCTTCCCAAAGAGCTCACAGAAACTACATGTGCTAATTTTCTGATGGGAACAAAATAATGTAAAGCTCTCTTTTTTCTCAGCTTCTTGAATCTTGCAAGACAATTTCAATGAATTTCGCCTGGAGAAGAGAGAATAGAAAACAAATAAAGCACAGCTCAGAGCTTTATGGGGTTTAGGGTTAGTTTTGCCTAGAGATGTGAAGGCCTGCGGAAAAATTAGGGGAAAAACATTTTTGTCCATTTTTTTCCTGAATCATGCTAAAATAAAATATTCCATAATTGATTTTTTTCCTTTTCCATTTTTTCTTGTTTTTTCCCATTTTCCCCCCATCTTGGCCAGGAAACCCACTGGGTAGCCTTGGGTAAGTCACACACTCTTAGCCTCAGAGGAAAGCAATGGTAAACCTCCTCTGAACAAATCTTGCCAAGAAACCCCCATGATAGGTTCACCTTAGGATTGCCATAAATCAGAAACAACATGAAGGCACACACCACACATACACACAAGTCTTGTGTATTCTTTACTCAGACATACTAGACCAGTGGTCCCCAAACTGGGTGCTTTAAGAGATCATGGAGTTCAGCTCCCAGAATCCCAGACGATTGGCCAACATGGCTGAGGCTTTTGGGAGCTAAAGTCCAAAATCTCTTAAAGGACACAGTTTGGGGACCACTGTTCTAGACACTGTCCAATAGAATCATAGAATCATAGAGTTGGAAGAGACCACAAGGGCCATCCAGTCCAACCCCCTGCCATGCAGGAACTCCAAGTCAAAGCATCCCTGACAGATGGCCATCCAGCCTCTGCTTAAAGACCCCTAAGGAAGGAGACTCCACTACACTCCGAGGGAGTGTGTTCCACTGTCGAACAGCCCTTACTGTCAGGAAGTTCCTCCTAATGTTGAGGTGGAATCTCTTTTCCTGCAGTTTGCATCCATTGTTCCGCGTTCTAGTCTCTGCAGCAGCAGAAAACAAACTTGCTCCCTCCTCAATATGACATCCCTTCAAATATTTAAACAGGGCTATCATATCACCTCTTAACCTTCTCTTCTCCAGGCTAAACATCCCCAGCTCCCTAAGGCGTTCTTCATAGGGCAAGGTTTCCAGACCCTTCACCATCTTAGTTGCCCTCCTTTGGACATGCTCCAGTTTCTCCACATCTTTTTTGAATTGTGGTGCCCAGAACTGGACACAGTATTCCAGGTGGGGCCTGACCAAAGCAGAATAGAGTAGCACTATAACTTCCCTTGATCTAGAAACTATACTTCTATTGATGCAGCCTAAAATTGCATTGGCTTTTTTAGCTGCCGCATCACACTGTTGACTCATGTTCAGCTTATGGTCTACTTGGACTCCTAGATCCCTTTCACATGTGGTCTCATTCAGCCAGGTGTCCCCCATCCTATATCTGTGCATTTCATTTTTCTGCCCTAAGTGCAGAACCTTACATTTCTCTGCATTGAATTTCATTTTGTTAGCACTGGCCCAGCTTTCTAGTCTATTCAGGTCATTTTGAATTTTGATCCTGTCCTCTGGGGTATTAGCTACTCCTCCCAGTTTAGTGTCATCTGCAAATTTGATAAGTATGCCCCCAATTCTGTCATCCAAATCGTTAATAAAGATGTTGAATAGCACTGGGCCCAGGACAGAACCCTGTGGGACCCCACTGGTCACTTCTCTCCAGGATGAAAAGGAGCCATTGTTGAGCACCCTTTGAGTTCGGCCAGTCAACCAATTACAAATCCATGTAACAGTTAACTTGTCTATCCCACATTTTGCAAGCTTGTTTGCAAGAATGTCATGGGGAACCTTGTCAAAGGCCTTACTGAAATCGAGGTATACTATATCCACAGCATTCCCTTCATCTACCAAGCTGGTAATTTTATCAAAAAAAGAGATCAGGTTCGTTTGGCATGACTTGTTTCTCTGAAACCCATGTTGGCTTTTTGTGATTATGGCATTGGCCTCTAAGTGTTCACAGACTCTCTGCTTAATGATCTGCTCTAGAACCTTTCCTGGAATTGATGTCAGACTAACTGGACGATAATTGTTGGGATCCTCTTTTTTTCCCTTTTTGAAGATGGGCACAACGTTTGCCCTCCTCCAGTCTGCTGGGACTTCTCCTGTTCTCCAAGAGTTCTCAAAGATTATTGCCAATGGCTCTGATATTACATTTGCCAGTTCTTTTAATACTCTAGGATGTAGTTCATCTGGTCCTGGAGATTTATATTCATTTAGGTTAACCAGGTATTCCTGTACTACCTCTTTACTTATTCTGTGCTGAAATTCCCCTATTCTGTCCTCTGCCCCATCATCCTTAGGTTGGGCACCCTTTGCCTTTTCTGAGAAGACTGAAGCAAAGAAGGTGTTGAGTAATTCTGCCTTTTCTCTGTCCCCTGTTAGCATTTTGCCATCTTCTGCATGCAGTGGCCCTACTGTTTCCTTCTTCTTCCTTTTGCTGCGGACATATCCAAAAAAAGCCCTTTTTATTGTTCTTAACCTCTCTAGCAAGCCTGAGTTCATTCCGCGCTTTAGCTTTTCTGACTTTACCCCTACATGTGCTGGCTATTTGTTTGAATTCCTCTTTCGTGATTTCTCCATTTTTCCATTTCTTGTCTGACTTCTCTTTCAGTGCCTGAAATATAACATTTGCACAGCCACTGTATGTACAGCATTCAGAATGGTGACAAAAGCAATTGCTATGGCAGCGTGTAAAAAGTAACATCTTTTGCCTCTGCTACATTTCAGTGGTTCCATGTTTGGAAAATGCAACCATTTCTGACAACTCCATAAGTATCTCTTTAAGAACAGACTTTCAACTCCTTGCCAGCAACTGAGTATTAGCTGTGAATCTGCTTGCTGTTTTTTGGAGTTTTTTTGGATTTTAAAAAATCATATCATATGGAAAGGCCGTTTATTACTATAATTGCAAAGCGGTTGCTTTCCACCCTCCTTTAATTTCCATTCAAGTTATTTACTTAAGCAGACTTCTGATGGAAATATGGTTAAGCTGGAATTAATGCTTTCCACAGACTGCCTACATGGGTTTCTCTATTACCAGACCCAGTTGGGCCTCTTAATTATTCATTCTTAGCCACTATGGTTTGAAAGCCTTTCCATACTCTGGCCAATTGTGGGTTACTAAGGCAGCCAAGTATGCTATGCAGAGAGTCTAAAAAACAAGCATGGATTCTAAAGTATGATTCATACTAACCTTAATTTATATGGCAAGCACCTAAACATGCTATTACTCTTGAATGTACTTCAGATGCAATACTTCAGCCTACTTTAAAGGCCCCATGCTGCTGGTTGCCTAAATGCACCATACCTTCTGGACTTGGGAAAGTTCTTTTTCTGGATTGCAACTCCCAGAATCCCCCAGCCATCATGCTATCACTCATTGTGATGCTCTGTCTCTAACTCAACAACTAGACATCATGGATTTATTCGGCAGCTCAGTACAGAACGGGCTTCAAACACACAGTTACAACCATATTCAGTGGTCCCTCCACATTCGATAGGGTTAGGGGTAAAGGACCCCCATGAATGTGTAAAAACCGCAAATAAAAAAACACTATTCTTTTTACCTAGGAGACCATCTCTCTAGGAATCTCCAGGCCCTCCAGTGCAATTCTGTGGTCAAAATCTACCATGCTAGAGGGCCTACAATGGTCTGGAGAAATGTCCAGCACAATTCTGCAGTCAACTTCCAGCAGAACTGCACTGGAGGACTGAGAAATTCCAAAAGAGAACGTATTACTCAAAACCACAAAAAACCAAATCTGCAAAAATCAAAGCCACAAATGTGGAGGCCAATTGTAACTCCCTGTTTGCCCACACACTCCCCTCAGATTCTCACATTCCTTCCCAGGCTGCATAGCCTTGAGGCTTCAATAACAGCCAGGCTCTATCTCTTTCCCACCAACAAGCCAGGCATCTGTTCACAACTTCAATACAAGTTTTAAAATTGAAACCATTTCTAACAAACAATAATAAGCATTATTTTCAAACAACAATAAATCCATGGCACAGAGAACCTGGAAGGGGACTCTGATACTCACATTTGAGGAGGGAGGAGTAACTAACACTTTATTTACAGTATATACTCATGTATAAGTCTAGAAATTTTAGTCAAAAAATTGACCCAAAAAAACTGAGTCGACTTATCCACCAGTCAATCTAAGTCCTTTATGAAGAAAGGAACCATCCCCCAGTGAAAGGCAAGAGCATAGCATGTCCTGGGAGCATTGCCCTCTTTATTCTTTCATCCATCCAGCCTTTAGTGTGAGCACAATTATTCCCTCTGGAATCTTGCAAATTCTTTGGCATTGTTTTCCTTTGCTTCATTCTTTAGATCCTTTGCTACCTGCCCCTATGTTTTACCCTTGGCTTAGCCCATGGGTCATATCAAAATATATAATTTTGGCCTCAAAACCTTCCCTCAACTTACACATGAGGTCAACCTTTAGTCAAGTATATACAGTATAATGCATTTACTTCCCAAAGTTGGGACTCAAGCAACTTACAAAATAAAGGAGAAATGCAAGTAAGTTTACAACAACAACAACAACAACCCAAAAAACAGTCTCATTATATAAGGTTCTTCAGGAATATATAGAGATGACTTACAACACACTGGATGACCTTGGGAAAGTCACACACTCTCAGCCTCAGGGGAAAGCAATAGCAAAACTCCTCTCAACAAATCTTGCAAAGGAAACCCCATGACAGCCTTAGCATTGCCATAAATCAGAAACATCTTGAAGGCATACAACATCTTACACCCAGCATGTTGTAGTGGTTTGAACACTGGATTAAGACTTTAGAAACCAGGGTTTGAAACCTGGCTCAGCCACATAAACCCACTGGGTGACCTTGGGCAAGTCACATTCTCTCAGCCTTAGAGGATAGCAATGGCAAGCCCCTTTTGAAGAAATGCACAAAGAAAACATGCATCACAGGTTCACCTTAGGGGCGTCATAAGTCAGAAATGACTTGAAGGCACACAGTTTCCCAAATTCCTTTTCGGAAAGTAACAGAAAAAAATGTGTAGGGCTGTACCTGCTGAGGAACTCCTGGAATGAATTAAAAAGAAGGTAGTCTATTGCACTGAAATCCTGGTCTGTCTCATTTAGGTGGAACTGCATAAAGACCAGTTCCCGTTTCTTCACATCCCGAGGTCCTTCAACAATGATGGCATGTTTCTACAAGTGTAAGGCACAGGAAAAGTACATGGAAAGAGAAGTCAGACAAGCAAAAGTAGAATCTTTGTCTCTTGTTTTAACATGTGTGTTACAGATCAGGATGAAGGAATTTTCTGGTGTTTTAAGGTAACAGTAGCAATGGACATTCAGAGCCCCACTCCTCCAAATTTCTCTCAGTTGCAGGAATACAGAACGCATAACTGGAAGCAAAACTTTAAAAATTAACATGCCAGTGCTTGCTGTTAAATACAGGGTAAAAAGATTTTACCTGCTGATTGCTTCTTTAATAATGGAAGGCACCCCAAGCTCAAAGTGGTTTGGAATTTATCAGGCACTAACCAAAGTGAGGAAGTAGACCTAGTCTACAAAAGCTTATACTACAACTTCTTTCACACAGCCAGTCTCAAAGGTGCTATAAGATCCCTTTGTATACTGATATTCAAGATTATTTCCAGTGTTCTGAAAGTAAACACTGTGGTCAAATTTGGTCATCAAGGGACCAGTGTTGGTTCAAAAATTATCATCTGCAGTGGGAGGAAAACAGCAACCTATTGTAGCCAATCACATAAATATGATAAAAGTCCCTGGCAAACTGAGGAAATAAAATGGATGTTCCCCCAGATCAGATAACTTCAGGTGCAATGAGGAGAGCATTTTAGCCAGCAAAGGACAGTACATATGTAATGATGGTGACAGCTACCATGCTTTCTGCCAACAATGTATTCCCATTTGTCAAGAGTCTGCAAAACTTACATGCACACAAATTTACTCATATACAGCTTTTACACAGAATGGGCAACAGGGAGATAGCCAGGGTGCAGGAACGGGAAGAAGGGAGCATAGCCCCACAGACCCATTTGTATGTGCTTTGAAATCGCATATGGGTTAATGTGAACACCTCCATTATCAAACTCCATTTTACAATTGGCTCTCTGTATCTACAGATTCAACCCACTACAGCTTAAAAATATTAACACAAAAAAAGATTCCCAAAAGCCAACCTTGATTTTATATAAGTGGTATCATTTCAGTAAGCCATTGTATATAACAGGACTTGAGCATCCATGAATTTTGGTATCCATGGGTATATGTGTGTGTCCTAGAACCAAACCCCAGTGGATACCAAGGGCTCACTGTATGCATGTATGTATGTATTTAATATCCTGGCTTTCTCCCAACATGGGACCTACAGTGGTAATCCAGACATTACTGCTGTGGGAATGCAAAAGGAAGGGCCCAAATGTTGGCACGGATGCTAGCCAATAGAAAACTGCACCAGCTATAGTCAAAATTATAGACTTTGCATCCTTTCTTAAGATAGACTGAATGTTATGCATTCAATCTAATGAAGTGCATACTAATAAGCAGATCTATCATGCACACCATTAGCAAAGGGCATTGCTCACCATAACCTAATTCACATCACTGTCGTAAATGAGCTTCCAGCATTACATGACCTTCCAACGTTATTTCAAATCTCTCCAAATGATGCTTGGGAAAGAAACAAATGAACAAAGACAGCAAGGAAAATTTCACAAGGCTCCTCAATTACACAATGCAATAGATTTCAGTCCCTTTTTAATTATTACCTTGGTTTTATTAGTAAAAGGAGCTGTATAGTTAATGCTTTGTGTCATGCATTCGATTTCTCCTGGCTGACCTGGGTTTACCAGAGGTGGAATGTGATCGTAGTAGTGATGCTTGCATGTCAAGAATTCAGCCTTGCCTGGGAAGAGGGCAATACCTGTCATGGAAAAGCACTGTTATATTTTCAGTACACTGGATTGAGCAGAGATCGCTGTAAACCCATCACAAATAAAACAACTGCAACTAAAATATACTATTGCTTAAACATAATATAGACGAACACGCTCTCCAGAGACACAAAAATAACAAACTGCCAGAGATGTAAGATTCTAAGGCGAGGGCTTCTTTTTGGTCCCACCACCATCGCAGCTTTGTCTGGTGAGGACATGGATGAAAGACTTCCCAGTGGCTGATCCCAGCCTGTGGAATTCCCTTCTATGGGAGCCTAGACTGGCCTCCTCTCTGCTCTCCGTGTGCTAGCAATCAAAGGCTTTTTTATTCATGCAAAATTTTCTTGACTAGTTAGTGGCAGGGAGCCTTTTATGGAGTATATGTGCTGTATCTTTAACTTTATTGTTGCATTTTAACTTTTTATTATTATCAAGTTATTTAGTAAAGCTTGTTTTGAACTTTTGTAAGCCACCTTGGTTCCCATGTCAGGAGAAAGTAAGGATATAAACTGAATAAATAATACAAACATGGTTTTTTAAAAAATCACTTCATACAAAAGTTAAAAAATAAAGTTTTTTTTACAATTAAATACAATTAAAACCAGTTAAAAACCATTAAAAAGAGAACAATAAGTGAACGATGCAGTACATTATGCACGGCCCATTCCCCTTGATAAATCCATCCCCAAGCTTGCCAAAACAAACAAAAGAAGTCTTCACCTGTCTGCAGAAAAATGACAAAAAAGGTGCTGGTCTAACTACTCTTGGCAGAAAACTCCCATAATCCTTCCCTATAACTCTTACAATCCCTTCCCATTGGTTATGCTGGTTAGGGCTGATGGGGCACTAAGACTCCAGCAGTATCTGGAGGGTTTTAATTTGCCCAACTGAGCACTGGCATAGAATGTTAGAAATTTGCATTTACAAACACACACACACACACAAGCATTCAAACACACACAACACTATGCTTATGGCATTAACTTGTGAGCAGAATTAACTTCCACAAGTGATCCCCAGATGTTCCTGGTTGCTGTGAAAAGGATTCCACAGCACCACCTTCTGGAACGTACTGGATAGGGTAAGATCAGAAACACAGTAAACATATTCAGGGGCAGTCACGTCAGCCACATTATAGCAAAGTACAATGTCCAAAATCCACCAAACAATGATACATTTATTCAGTCAACCAAAATGCACAAAATACATGATGCAAGCTTTTGAAACTCCACTGGCTTCTTCATGAAAGGTATTAAGAATCTTGAAAGCTTGCATCATGTACTTTGTGCCACAGCCCTTACAGTTGTGGATGATCTGCTGTAAATTGCCAAGAGCTCTACCAGTAGATTCACACCATTTCCTAACCTCCCCTATCCTGGCAAAAGCCAGGCAAAGGAAGGTACCTCCAGCCATAGTCTTCAGATCACTTCTCCTTTCTTCTCTCAGTGATGTATTAATAATCAGCACCAGCCAGTTTGCTGTGATGGAAGGAGAGGCCAGTAAACCTTCACCAGTTATAGGGACAAGAGTCAAGCAGCAAACTACTCCAAGAGCTTTTCCCACATCCTTTTTCTACTAAGAATGTGTACTGCATCCAGTGCAACAACACAAGAGGAGATTCTGGATCAGAGCTAGGAAATGTTACTTTTTTTGACTAAAATTCCCAGAATCCCTTCAGGCAATTCTCCCTGCTCACCCCATACAGTCAACCTGGTATAGGTTTAGTATACAATAAGTGTCATCCCAACAACCTCCTTCACTTTGGTCTCCTCATGGATCACATTACAGGTGGAGTTGTGGCTAGCAGAAGAAGAAGGTCTAGAAACTTCTGCACCAGTGGAAAAACCCAACCTATGTACCTCAACACTGCAGGAAGAAATACTTCATTTGGGCAAATGAAAATCTGGAGTTCTGAAAGTTACCAGCCTGGTTAATCTTTCATCCTTCACCAAAGGCATCCATTAATAAAGAATGAAATCAGAGGTGCAGAACTGTCTGAAAGTCCAGGATAAACACACACACACACACACACAAACACACACACCCCATACCTGGGAAGGCTGTACCTCTGCATGCTCCCAGCCTGATCTTTTTCTGAAAAGCTTCTTCATCAGAGGGCATGTTTTTTTAAACTCTGGGGTCTTTCTAATCCATTTTAGGTCTAACAGAGGGTTTTTTTCCAGCTAGGTATTGATCAGAGGCTTTTCACATTGTAGTACTAACTACCACAGATGTATTCAGTGGCATCTTGGAAACTCTAATGGGACACTAGAACTGGCTGAGAATTCTAAATGCCTCTCCCAAAACTGCAAAGCCCAGGTTTCCAGAGAATGTTGTCATGGTAATTAAAGTGGAATCACAGTGCTATAATTGTGTAGTGTGAAAGGATCCTTAACGTCACTTTCAGTCTGGAAAAAAGGCTTTACTTTGGCCCCAAACAACTTGTGAGGGGAACCTATAAATCTAATGAAATTGCTCCCCATAGCCACTACATATGTTTGAGGAGAGTTTCCCAGTAAAATACTAATAATTAGGAAAAACAGGAAGGCATATGTGGCTTGTGGACTGCATTTTACCCACTCCTAGATTAAAACCATTACTAAGATCAGTGATCACTGATAATGCTCAAACTTGGTTAAGAATGGTCAGAATTTCCTATGTTAACCTGGATTAATATATCAAGGTATTTCTTTTTTTAAATTATTTTTATTGAGAATTTTAATTTTAATACAGCATTCGACTGCAAAAAAACAGCGATAATCAAGAGAATAACAATACAGTCAGGTGGAACATACATCAAACACAGAATACAAACATATCAGCATATGAAAAAGTCTATCTGTATAAGAAAA
The DNA here is from genome assembly GCA_034509955.1 of Urosaurus nigricauda. NCBI lineage: Eukaryota > Metazoa > Chordata > Lepidosauria > Squamata > Phrynosomatidae > Urosaurus > Urosaurus nigricauda. Next base: position 347,021,400 of record JAOEGL010000001.1, on the reverse strand, counting down.
AGATCTTTGATTGGTAATGGTGCTTTTTGCTGTAACGCGATAATAAAAAGATGACATCTAACATTTCATCATCTGTTGCAGTGGACCAAAAGGAGAATCCAGTGTATTAGAATGAATAATTCAATCGTCCCTCCTTTCTTGCAGACTTGAGATCCGCATTCTTGATTATTCATGAAGGGGTTACTTCTGTTATCCTCAATAGGGTGCGCCTACACAAGTCTCCATTTTCACGGGAGGGGAGGGTGGAATAGATCCCTTGTGAAAATGAAGGCCTGACTGTATATGTATACCAGATTTCCTTGAATGCTGTGTCATGTGAGAGTCCTTTACCTAATGCCATTTGGTGTGTTAGCTTGTCAAAGGGCGCTATATTCCACACTCTGTTCAGCCAGATTCTAATGAGCAATCCTTTTTAAGTACCCCAATGCTGTGCTATCCCTAGCCTGATTGCACCAAGCAGTATAGAAATTAAATTTTCATTTTTTAACTTAATGTTAGAACCGATCTTTCTCATACTACACAGTTACAGTGTGTTGATAACACTTCAACTGCTGTGGTTGCATCTTACAGAATCCTGGGGTTTGTAGTTTGGTGAGGCAGTAAGCATCGCATAAAACCACAAATTCCTGGATTCCATAGGAAGGCGCCATGATGAATAAAATGGTATCAAAGTGATATCATTCTGCAGTGTGAAAGACACTCAGGCATGAAGTCAAGGTGTATCAGTCTTACCTGGTGCATCATAAGAGGGCACCTCCTTGTAAGAAACGGACATCACTGGGTGCTTGAGTTTTTCCCTGAAGTCGGCAATGGTTTGGTAAACCAGGAAGATGGCTACAGCCATCAATAGCAGATAGATGAAGAGGAGAATTACTGAGAAGACATTCTTTAGGCAGGACTTGCTGAAAGGCACTGAAGCACTGCTGCTGTCTAGGACTGAATAAAACATTCATCTGACACCTTAATACACATGAAATCATAACGAGTCAGAATTACAAGATATCCCATTTTAAAGAAGAGAAAATCCAAAACTGAGGCAGTTTAATTCTGTGTGTGAATCCTGGTTTTTTTCCCCATGCAAAGAGAGCTGGGTGTGGTATGCCTGGAGGTTTACTAGACTTCCACCTCTGGGCTTGGTCTATGCTGTTCTTACTCTGTGTGCCATTGTTTATTTAATATTATTCACTATATTTATATTCTGCCCTGTCCTCCAAGAAGCCCAAGAAAATGTACATCCTCCTCATTCCCACTAATAAACTCACAACAATCCTATGAGGTAGGTTATGACGAGAAATAGTGTGGCCCAAAGTCACCTGGTGTATTTCATGACCAAGAGGAGAGCTGAGTTTGGGTCTCTGCTGTCTTTCACAATACACAGTTATAACACTTTTAACCCACTTAAACTGCCATAGCTCCATCCTAGGGAATCTTACCGGGGGGGGGGGGGGAGGCATTTGCATCTCTCAGCCAGACAGCTCTTATACTTCACCAAACTATAAATCCTTGGATTCCACAGGATACGGCCATGATAGTCAAAGTGGCGTAGTTGTGTACTATGAAAGAGATCCTAGTTCAACACTCTAACCAAGGGGTGGGCAAACTGTGACTGGCAGGTTATATGAGGTGTATAATGCCTCCAGAATTCTCAACAATATATAATAACCATCTCTTCTTTCTTTCTTTCTTTCTTTCTTTCTTTCTCCCAACATAGGGGACTCAAGACAGCTAACAAAAATTTAAAACAGTATAGGTTAAAAACAATATGAGCATTAAAATGTAGATACAAAGTTTAAAAAAGAGATTTAAAAAAATTAAAAAACATTACACATTAAAATTTAAATTATAATAAAAACTCTAATGGCCCTTTATGCCCTTTTGATTAATTTGACAAACATTCCTCCCCCGTCGAGTACTACTCTTTCTTTCCTTGGAAAGATGTCACTGCCTTGCTTGTGTCCTGGTGACATGAAAACAATACCCAACAGGGCCTAGGCTGCTCATATAACCAGATACAGTACATTCAGCTCAAACTACACTGGATCAGTAGGTCTCACCTGGAAGGATGGCTGAGCTTGCATCTTCTTGATCGTCTTCTTGTTTCTCTGATGGCTCAGTGTTTACAGCCACCTGCTCCAAATCATCACTCAGCTACAAATTCAAAATACAAAATTAGCCCCAATCACAGTGTTCACATTAAGGAGGCAGGGCAGGAAAATATCATTATCATCATCATCATCATCATCATCATCATCATCATCATCATCGTCACCATTTATATCAAACCTTTTCTGCAAAACTGGGAGTCAAATGCTACTAGGCTGGAACACCTATTAGCCCACACCTACATAGCCAATGCTCACAGATGATAGTAGCTGCAGTCACACTGGCTTGAGAGCGCCACACATTTTCCACTGCCACTGTAGTTGGGACCCACAGTTTACTACACAGACTTCCACCTGGACTCACACTGAAACTCAACGCATGTTCACTCAGGCCCAGTCTCAGCTTGGGCTGTTGTTTTTTAAAGTCACTTGTTGCTGCAAGTTGCTTTAAGAAAAAATAACTCATTACTGCTACTTACTACTAAAAGAATGATTCATTCCTAACAAGTTGGTTCTCTGGATAAATCCACTGAATCAATGGGGTTTAAGTGTTAAGAAACTATTTTGCAATTGATGAGTGGCTCTCCTATAGTTGGATTTACCAGTTGTTTTTTAATTATTTCTTTGTTTAAAAAAGGTTACAATGTCAAAGTGGTACCTAATCTGCCAAGATTTCCTTGTTAGGTACACATGGGGCAGACATGGAGAAAAGCCAGTTAGCAATGGAACAGGATATGTCTGTGGCTTTTCATTCCAACTCCCATTGTCCCATCCAAGATGGCCAGTGATAAAAAATTATAGGAGTTGTGGTATATCTATATGTCTGCAAACTGCCCACCCCTGCATACAAGGAATAGTGAGATTATGGCAACATCAACAGTTGCAGATCAAAGAAGCAGCAATGAGAAAAAAGGGAAGTATTAGCAAGCTCAAGGTAGCCCTTGGCATTGCAAAACTATCTATATCTGTAGCATTGTTGTTGTTTTAAAAGAGGACCATTTCAGATAGAACAGTGAATACATACACTCCTACTGTATTAGGAAAAAGAACATTACTGTTTTGTCAAAGGTCCTGAGTGTAGCATAACACAGTTTGTAAAAAAAAAAAAAGTTTTGGGGACCAAAATTCCAAGAATCACCTAGTTCATGCTCTTAGGATAATATGTCAACACGTCTATGCTCTTATCCTATGAAATCCTGGGATTTGCAGATTAAGGAGGGGTTTTTAGAGTGGTATTTGGTTTTAAAAAAGGACTTCTCCAAATTCTGTTGCTATCATAGAACTCAACCCAGGATTTCGTTTCCTTGGTTCTAGAGTCTCAGCCCAACACTCAAACCAGTACATCACATTGGTGCTTGTGGTTAAAGAAGAACACTACCAAAGAGCTTTTGCTAAACAGTAAGACCTAAAAATAACAATTCATTTAACTTACTATGTAAAATAATAAAGTTCAGTTCGACAACTTGAAGAATTGTTATTGTGCAAGGCTGGATCCCTCCCTGGATCCCACCATTTTGGATAACTATCGGCCAGTCTCTAATATTCCATTCTTGAGCAAGGTTCTGGAGTGAGTGGTGGCCTCCCAGCTCCAGGGGTCTCTGAATGAAACGGATTATCTAGATCCATTTCAATCTGGCTTCAGACCTAGCAATGGGACGGAGACAGCTTTGGTCGCCTTGGTGGATGACCTACAAAGGAAACTGAACAGGGAGTGTGTGTCCCTGTTGGTTCTGCTGGATCTCTTGGCAGTGTTCAGTACCATCCACCATGGTATCCTTCTGGCCATCTTCTAGGATAGGACTTGGAGGCCCTGTTATGCAGTGGTTCCAGTCTTTCTTGGAGGGGCAAACTCAGAAGGTGGTGTTGGGGGGCTCCTGTTTGACGCCCTGGCCATTGGCCTGCGGGGTTCCTTAGGGCTCAATTCTGTCCCCCATGATATTCAACATCTACATGAAACCACTGGGGGAGGTCATATGCAGTTTTGGGGTGCAGTGTCACCAGTATGAGGATGACACCCAACTCTATCTCTCCTTCCTACCTGATTCCAAGGAAGCTGTCTCTGTACCAAACCAGTGTCTGCTGTCAGTAATGGACTGGAGGGCAAACAAATTGAAGCTTAATCCAGACAAGACAGAGGTGCACCTGGTCAGTCATAAGGCAGATCAGCGAACAGGGATTCAGCCTGTGCTGGATGGGGTTACATTTCCCTTGAAATTTCAGGCTCACAGCTTGGGTGTCCTCTTGGACTCTTCTCTGTACCAGCCCATAGTTGGCCCTCCATATCCATGGATTTTTTTAGCTACGGATTTAAGCATCCACAGCTTGAAAATATTCAAATCAATAAATAAATTACAAAAAGCAAACCTTGATTTTGTCATTTTATATAAGGGACACAATTTTATTATCCATTTAATGGGACTTGAACATCCACAGATTTTGATATCCATGGGGGTCTTAGTACCAAACCCCAGCAGATACCAAGGGTCCACTATACTCCTTTGTTTACTAATTTTCTTCTATATGTATTAATCAATTGGTTAATAAAAATTTAGGGGACCAAACCAGGAGGCAAGGAGGAAAACCTGAAAATTCCTGGCTTTTCTTTGTTCATCAATTCAACATAAGTCTCCAATTTCTGTACAACTGATCACCAAATATGTACACAACTTTAATACTTCCTTTTCTTTCCTCACATCATGTTCTAACTAGTGGTGCATGTTAGCTTCCATGTCTATGGAACAATGAATTTGATCTGTGTTTTAGACTAAACTGTAAAGATGCTACTGAAGAGTGCTGAGACCTATGTCCAAACTAGGTTTGACCTCTTGGACAGCTGCCACTGATTCTAACCTTCCCTCAGAGGTGGAAACATTGTTTTTAACAAATTATTCATTACTAACTTTTTACAAATGTGGCCTGTTGACATTGCTCATTGGTTAAAGCGTGGCACTTTCTGCACATACAACTCTTCAGTTTCTTTTTTTAAAAAAAATACATGGAAAACAAAATAAAATTGGAGTAGAAATACTCCAATGACCCCTCTCCAAAGGCAATGTTTCAGGAGTAATGAGTATACTGTACATAATTGATCACACTAAAACCATATCCCAAATCAATGTGCTATTTTTTAAATTTTAAATTCATATATCCTCATTAGGACAAAAACTCACATGTTAACATTAATATTGCTACATGTAATACCTTATTTCCAAACTTTTCCCTCTCTCCTGCCAACAATTATAACAAGAAACTCAGGATAAATCCATCCAATACAAATCACAATCACATTTGGTGGTGGGGGCAATTCCTGTGTAAATTAGGCAACATCTCACAGTTTTAGGGTGCATCTACACAGTAGGAATAAAGCAGTTTGACACCACTTTAAGAATTGTAGCTCCATCCTATGGAATCCTGAGATTTGTATTTTTACAAGATCTTTAGCCCTCTCTGCTCAAGAGTACTGGTGCCGCACAAAACTACACATCCCATGATACTGTAGGATGGAGTCATGGCAGCAAAAGGGGTGTCAAACTGCATTATTTCCATAGTGTGGATGCACCCTTAATTATGAGTTAACTCAGAAGAACACCTCCCATCCCAATCACCACCAAATGAAGAGAACTGAGATCAAAAATAAAATGGAAAAAAAAATCTACAGACCTTTGCTTTATTATATTTCAGCTCAATTGACCAGAATAACAAAGGAATAAACACCTTTGTGGGCAGCAATATAGAACAGATGTTTTCTTGTTCCTTTGTTCAAAGCCCTGGGCCCAAAATGCCAAGACATTTTTGTCAATGTCACAAGCTTGTCACATCTCATAGACATTACATCCTCCACGGTGCATAGCATTTAATCCAAAAACAGATGGAAAATAACTGAAGGAATATTGCAAAAGATCCAGCTTCCTTTTGTTCCTTCCATCCACATTTTTTCTCTCCTGGTGTCCTGAACCAGCAGAGAGAACAGCTCACAGTCTCTGCATACCTTTTCCCTTCCATTTCCTAAACAAAAACTAGGGCATTTTTTAAAAAGTGCTGTTTTTGCCAATTAAACTTTAATCATTTACTGGTAAATAATTATCAACATCCACAAGTATACAGAGTTATCCTATCAAAATAACAACATCACCTGACGCCAAAATGCAGTGTAAGCCACTGAGGGTGAACAGTGAGAGATTTTAAAAAGATAAACATTTGGCATCCTTTCACACAATACATAGGATCCAATGTGGTACAGAGGTTAAAATACTGGACTGATATTTGGAAGACTTAGTTCTAGCTCCCACAGAAATCTGTTTTGGGCTGATTTAGGCAGAGGCAATTCAAAGGCTGGTAAATTATTTTTTAAAGGAATTCATTCTTGGCAACACATCATAGTGCTTGAAAAATAATTCACTGTTGCTATTTTGTGCTATGATGTATATCTTTATTGTTCATTTTAATAGTTTGCTTTTAACAGCTTTTAATTTCATGGACATTTTAATTTTTTTTTTTATTTTGTACAATCTAAAAAAATCTAGCTGTATCCAACTTTACTTAAGTCCCAATCTGGGATTTTGAAGAAGGAGGAGGAGGAGGAGGAGGAATTATTAACAACAATAATAATTCCTGTGTTGCCATAAATGTAACTAGTTATGGAAAGGACAAGAGCCATGCATTCCAACTTCACCTTATAAGAGGGAAGGATATAAATGTTAACTCTTATGCGGTCTGAGTGCTGGACTATGACTCTGGAGACCAAGATACAATTCCCACTCAGCCGTGAAACCTGCTGGGTGATCTTGGGCAAGTCACATGCTCTCAGCTTCAGGGGAAGACAATGGCAAATGTCTACTGAACAAGTATTGCCAAGAAAACCCCATGATAGGATTGACTTAGGGTTCCCATAAGTCAGAAACAACCTGAAGGCACATAAAACACACACACACACACAACTTATGTAAATAGTTGAACTATGAGTCCCAGTACAGGAGAAAGGCAGGATATACTGTAAAGAAAGGGATGGATGGATAGATGGTAGGATCACCCTACTATTGCATATACATCCTACCAGCCTGGATATTTTGGGGCGTAGGGTAATGCTCCGGCCATGTCACTGAGTTCAGTTTCCTGTAGTCCACACAAAACGTGATCTCATTTCCTCCCTTCTTGTGCACCAGCACAACAGGGGATGCTCACGAGCTGCGGGAAGGCCGAATGATCCCCATTTCTAACATCTCGTTCACCTCTTTCTCAATCGCCTGCTTCCTTGCTGGTGACACTCGTCGAGGCTGTTCTGCCGATGGCTGGTTGTCATCCACTGCTATAACATGTTGAGGATCCATGGTCAGGCCTGGGATTGGTGAAAACAGGGAGGCAAACTTGGATGTTACTTGGGAGAACTGGTTGCGTTAGGTAGGGTTGAACCGTTTGGGAGGTTCAGTGTCATCCAGGTCACCGCCCTCCCTCCTATCATAAAACGCTCCCTCTGGCCACTCTTCGTCTTCTGGTTCTGGACCCGAGAGAGTGAGGACATGCTCTGGTCTGCCACAGAAGGGTTTTAGTGAGCTGACATGGTATACCTTAGGCCTGAGACCGGCGTCTGGGAGCTGTATGAGATAGTTTACCATCCCAATGCGCTCAAGCACAGTGGATGGTCCATTCCAGGAAGTTTCAAATTTAGTAATTCTTGTCACCTTCAGGGCCATTACTTGGTCCACTGGCTCGAAGCAGAGCTCCCTAGCATATTGATCATACCAAGCTTTCTGATCACGTTGTGCTTGCTGCCTCTGGGTCTAAGCCTGCTCTATGTAGGATATTTTCTACATACATGTTGAACAAATAGGGTGACAGAATGCATCCTTGCCTGACTCCTTTACTGATTGGGAACGATTTTGTTTCTCCATATTCAGTTCTGACTGGTAGGTTATGCATCAGGACAATCAGATGGACTGGCACTCCCATTCCTCTCACAACAAGCCATAGTTTTCCATGATTAGTTGAATGCTTTGCTGTAGTCAATAAGCCACATGCTGTTTTTCTTCTGAAATTCCCTTGAGCAGTCTATTGTCCATCGGATGTTTACAGTGTGATCCTTTAGTGAAATGCGAAGTTTCCCGTGCTTTCAGTGCAGTAAGATTCTCTTTGGTTCTTGAGAAGACAGTATAAGTAGCAGGCTCCCCAACTGTTTGAGGCACATTCTGATAAGCGACCATGTAGTGTAGTGATCTGGTTGCACAACTGCAGCCGTTCCATAATGCATAGAAATCACCCATGGATGGCAACATCGGAACAATGCATAAACAGGAAAGGTACAGTGATTACCGTAGATGTCTTCTTTTCAGTGTATCACACTGCAGCATCTGCTCATGTTTCAGGCAGGAAAAAAGAGAGAGCTATGATCTGGAAACCTTTGTGGTGGCTGCTCTTAGGCTCCACAGGGTGACATGGACAATTCACTCCTTGTTCTCCTTCCTGTCAGCAGATGAAAACCTGCTTTGGTTTTCCAAAGCCTCTATTCCAACAGGCTTTGGGGAATTGACAGGGCTTTTAACACTGCTATTTTAAAGGATTTATCTTTTGCCTTTATAAAGGATTTATTTTAAATGGTTAGAACTGCACTGTTTAATTGCATTTTAACAATATCCTTACTGTATGCATTTTACCTATGCTTTTGTATATGGTTCTTTCTGGATGAGTTTTGTAAGCTGCATTGAGCCTTAGTTTGGCTGGTAAGGTAGGATTGTTGTTGTTGCTATGTATCTTCAAATTGTTTCTGACTCAGGGCAACCCTTTCATGGGATTTTCTTGGTAAGATATGTTCCAGAGAGGTTTGCCGTTGCCTTCCTCTGAGGCTGAGAGCATGTGACATGTCACCTAGTGGGTTTCATGTCCAAGCAGGGAATCAAACCCTGGCAGCATACATGTCAATAATAGCAGCCACATCACATTATTTATTCACATTTACGCCAATGGGGCAACACATGTGGGATGGTCAATTCACAAGTGCATATACAGTATATGGTTTCTTCTTGATTGTGAGCAATGAGTCAATTGAAAAACATTGTGTCTGAGAAGTGAGCTGGATGTTTTCTTATGCCCTTGCTTTTTCCATGGCCCATTCACACATACAAGCCATATTCTGCAGTCATCAAGTGAGGAATGCATCACTGAGCCAGCCAGGGCATAAGAAGCAAACTCCATTTTATTCAAGTAGTTATGGTGGTGCTTTGATTCAAATGACTTTTTTTTTTTTTAAAAAAAAAGGAAAACTGTACATACTCTGAGAACTTATTTTCTTCTAGGAAAAATGTTAGTCAACATTTGGGGGGGGGAGGAATTTGGAATCTGAAGCAAATTTTCATGCATGGAATAGCATGGGAGGAACAGGAATGTCAATTGTACGTCACAAGTGGCTTTTTAAAGAACAACCTCGCCACCATTAGATTTAGGGTCCAAAGATAACATTGGCCTTATCTGTACTGCAGAAGTAATACAGTTTCACACTGCTTTAACTGCCATGGCTCAATGCTAAGGAATTCTGGGATTTGTAGTTTTGTGTGATATTTAGCCTACTCTTCCAGAGAGCTCTGGTACCACAACAAACTACAAATCCCAGAACTCCACAGCACTGAGCCATGACAGTTAAAACAGTGTCAGACTGCATTATTTGTACAGTGCAGATGAGGCCTTGGTTGCTGTGTGACTTCAAGTTGTTTTCAACTTACAGTAATTCTAAGGACAACCTATCAGAGTTTTTTTTCTGGACAAGATTTGTTCTGAGGGGGTTTGTCTCTTCCTTCCTCTGAGAATGTGTGACTTGCCCAAGGTCACCCAGCAGATTTCCATGGCTGAGCGGGGATTGAACCCTGGTCTCCAGAGTCACACTCCGACACTCAAACCATGCCAGCTCTACAAAGTTACTGTGCTGCACTATTATACCTACATGATGTATTTCAATAAGCAATTCACTGTGAAAAGGGTGAAAGGCCAATACAGTAATCACAGACTAACCTCCTCCAGGGAAGCCGAAGGAACTATGAATCCTGTCTCCTGATGCAGAACTCATCTTAGATGAGAGGCAAACCACAATTTTCTCAGTCCTCTCTCTCATCTGCAATGTAAAAACAGTGGTCTATCTATCACGGCTGTTGTAAAGATTGCTAAGATTAGATTTGCCTTTTTCTTCCTTCTGTTCTCTGCTTCCCAAAGGATCTGTATGCTCAGAATAGTGCTGCCAATCAAACAGGACAACTGCAGGCTGATATATATATATATATTCAAACCTATTTTTTATTTGTCCCATTCATTTTCAAGGCAACCTTTTTTACAGCATGTGCAGATAACTCAACTGAAGTCTGTATCACACTTCCCCATTTTATTTTAAGACTGCAAGCTGAGATTTTCTTTGTGCTACCCAGCAACATCCGTTCCCCCTTCTTTTCCTGCCCACCCCTGTTTTCCTAAAGGTCTTGCCATATGGTGGAGACAATGTTTGTGAATCACTTTAAATGCTTGAAGCATCTTGTATCATCTGGCATTCGGAGGAAAATGTCAATGCTTATTTGACCAAAACAGAACCATGCTTTCAGAGGAGGGAGGTATCAGCAGGCTTAAGAAAAACCCAAAGTTTGCAGATGCATAAAAATATTCAGGGCAGGGGGAATCTAATGGGAAAGCAGCCCTACAAGGAGATATACGAGGCATCTACACTGTAAAAATAATCCGGTTTGACACCACTTTAACTGCCATGGGTCAACTGGGAACAATGGTTTGTTGTGGCACCAGAATTCTGTTCCCTGTTCCCTCCCTTAGTGATGGATTTCTTAACTACAAATTTGTTTTCACATGAACAAAGTTGTAGGCTGAAGACAAACTGATTTTTCAGAACACTAATTACAGCAATAAATATTGGGTGCTTTTTAACATAAATATTTATGCTTTTAATCTATGTTTTAAAATGTTTTATATGTGGCCCTGAGATGCTATGATAAAAGGTAGGACAAAAATGTTTTAATAATAAATTAAAAATAAATGCATTGGTCTTCAAGGTGCTACAATATTTTTTCTCTTTGCTGCAACAGATTAAGGCAGGTGTCTCCTGGAATAGAGCAGCAGCATATTTGTGAATGGCAACTGTGTCTGTCTATATAATTCTTAACTGGAAACCTTGTGATTTGGCTAATATCTCAAAAATAAAATTGAATGTCAGCAACCAATGTGCCTTGAATTAAAATGAACTGTGGCTTCCTCAGCTTCTGTAACTCTGAAGGGCAAGCAAAACACAACCAGGCACAGGTAGAGTTGCAACAGCTGGTATATTGATATGCAAAACAGTGCAACACTCAAACTCTGCTCAGAGGAGAAAATGTTTGCAAAGCAACTAAAGAAAAATTGTAGCAGAATCCTTTTTAGCCTATACAGTATACAGCAAAAATACACACTGTAATGATAACTTTTCAAAGGTCAAACGAACAATGCAAAATACATTACTTTAGCTTTGGAAGCACAGCTCAAACAAAATACAGACCTGTGATACTGACACTGTCACTTTTTTCCCCCTGTGCCTTTAGAGGACTTTCTGGTCCCCTAAAGGCACCAGATCCTGTCTGATCTTGTACATTAAGCAAGGTCAGCCCGGGTCAGTACTAGGATGGGAGACTATCAACAAAAAGCAGGTGCTGTAGGCTGTATTTCAGACGAAGGAACTGGCAAGCCCATCTTTGAGTATTCCTTGCTCAACGTCACCCACTGGGTTTCCATGACCAAGCAGGGATTCAAACCCTGGTCTCTGGGAGTCCTAAGTCCAGTTCTCAAACCATTTTACAAGTACTGTAGTGGTTTGAGCTTTGAACTAAAACTCTGGAGATCAGGGTTCAATTCTCCACTCAGGCCTGGAAACCTTCTGGGTGACCTTGGGTGAGTCACACACTCTCATCCCCAGAAAAACCCATGATAGCTTTAGGTTGTTATAGGCTCGCTATAAGTTGGAGAAAAATTTGAAGGCACAGAAGAAGCGTTCAAGGAATCTGATTTATGGCAACCCTAAGGCAAGCCTATAATGGACTTTTCCTACCAAGATTTGTTCAGGAGGCTTTACTACAGCCTTCCTCCATTACCACTAGGCCACATTGACTCTGTGTACAATGTAATTAAGATCATATTGATACCCTCTTTCCCCGAAAATAAGACATCCTCAGAAAATAAGACCTAGTTGAGGTTTTGCTGAATTGCTAAATATAAGGCTTCCCCCGAAAATAAGACCTAGCAAAGTTTGTGTGTATGTGTGTGTGTATAGTATATAATAAATGTTCTTTTTTTCCCCAACATTAAATGTGAATTCTTCTTCATGGTAAAATAAGACATCCCCTGAAAATAAGACCTAGTGCATCTTTGGGAGCAAAAATTAATATAAGACACTGTCTTATTTTTGGGGAAACACGGTAGATCCATGTCAAGTGCATACAAACATAGAGCCAGTCCTCAGTGTTTTCTAAAAACATTTTTAAAATGAGATCTGGCTGTGTTGATTCCTATTGAGAGCCTCTCCTGCATCGCTATCTCTCCCTACTCTCCATTCCTGCTTGATTATCTGCATTCACACAGAGGTTTTAGTTCCACAGGTCAGCAGGAAAATGACATAAGAGGAGTGATATGGCAAGAGGCAACCGGATATCCAGTTTTTGAAAAAGTTTGCTCAGAGAAACAAAACACTCAGATCATCGTTAAAACAGAAAAGGATACTGAAATTGAACCCAGCAATTCAGGTAGCTTTTCTTGTGGTGTAAAAGTGACTTCTCTGTATTCTGAAAATTAAAAATCAATTTTCAGCTGGTGACGGGGTTTTCACTGGAACCCCCACATACTGGAAAGAGAATCAGGACAAGCAGGGGGTCAGCCCCACTGAAATAAGCTGGACTTAGATCAGGTGAACAAGTGTAAAATCCCAAATGTGTTGGGGCACCTTAAAGACTTGCATTATTAATTTATTTACACTATATGTATCAGGAGCCAGAATGATGTAGTGGTCTGAGTGTTGGACAACAACTCTGGAGACCAGGGTTCAAATATCCATTCAGCCATGAAATTCACTGTATGACCTTAGGAAAGCCACATGCTCTCAACCTCAGGAAAAGACAATGGCAAACCTCTGAACAAAATCTTGACAAGAAAACCCCATGAAAGGGTTGCCTTAGGGTCGCCATAAGTCGGAAACGATTTGAAGGCACACAACAACAGAAGACTACTATACCTGATAGCTAAGGAACCTGCTTTTTGTCACAGTAGGAGACAGAACACATTCTAGTTAAGCTAAACCACGTGCTGTGCAAGGGTCAATCTACACATAGGACTACAATAATAAAGGAACACTCAATTTTTTTATTCCCCATGCACACTCCAGTTTTAAAAATATAAACTCAGCTGCTACTCAGTTGCATCTTGCAACTTGGTAGTTTTTATAGTAACAAAACTGGAGACAGTCTGATAAAGAATTATGGAGAATTCTAAAATTTGCATATTACTTTGTGATATTTTGGATGGCCTAATGACACTAAATCAATACCGATTTTCTTCTTCCTTACAGGACAATGGTTTTCATTTGCTGTTTGTATTGCAGAATACCACATTTAGCAATTCAACAACAGGAGCTGAAATTATGTGGGTCAGGGTGAGGAAGATTTTACAGCACCTGGAAGATGGGACCTCTTTATTCTCTACAACTACTGGGAAAGGCTATCCAGGTTGACAGGTTGAGTCCCCCTTATCGAAAATGCTTGGAACCAGAAGTGATTTGGATTTGGATTTTAAAAAGTTTTTTGAAATACCTGTATTTGCATATATGCACATCATGAGCTATTTTGGATATGGGATTGAAGCCTAAAAATGAAATTAATTTATGTTTCATATATGCACAGCCTGAAAGTAATTTCAACACAGTATTTTAAAATAATTTTATGCTTGAAACAAAGTTTGGGTATACTGAACCACCAGAAAGCAAAGATGTCACCATCTCAGCCACTCATGAAAAAAGTTTAGGCTTTTGGAATATTTTGGATTTCAGAATTTTAGATAAGGAAGACTCAAGCTGCAGCAATACATTTGGGTAAAGATGCATGTTCGATTTGTTTTAGTCTCTAGCCCAATGAAGTATTCTAAAGAACTGCATGTTATTTTGTGGCCTGTTGGTTGGTCTAATAAAAGCATTGCCCTCATTTCAACTTTGTGTTTTCCCCCTCCCCGCAATACAGTAGGCCCTTGGTATCTGTTGGGATTTGGTTCCAAGACATACACACACATCCCGTGGATACCAAAATCCAAGTCCTATTAAATACAATGGCATAATGAACTGGTGTCCCTTATATAAAGTGGCAAAATAAAGCTTAACCTTTTGGAATTTGTTGGGGTTTTTTTTAATATTATCAATCCGAATCCATGGATAAAAAAATCCATGGATAGGGATGGCCAACTGTATTCTTTTTTCATGGATATGTAAATGGAATTATCTTCAAGACGTCACAATGCTCTTTATCCTAAGGTGCCACAAGGCTCACCAAGGTAGCTACATTTGTCAAAGACAGCACCCACACTTTGTAGTTTGACACCACTTTAACTTCCATGGCTCAATGCTATGAAATTCTGAAAACTGTAGTTTTTTCAGACTGCTGTCAGAGAGCTCTGGTGCACAGAAAACTACAAATCCCAGGATTCCATAGCATTGAGTTATGGCAGTTAAAGTGACATCAAACTGCATTATTTCTGCAGTATGGATGCTGTCTGTGTTACACCAAAAACAGCAAAAGCTTGCAGCGCCTTAAAGAGTAACATATGGCACACGATTTGGTGGACTTACTAATGGCTGTGTCGTTACCACTCACATTAGTCTCCTTAGTTTCCACAGTCTTTTTCATAGTTCCTGCTACAATTGCCTAACACAGCTTACCCTCTGGACCATGGTAGTATAACAATGCAATGTAAGCAAACAGGTACAAAAAAAAATAATAGCATAAGATCATCAGAGCCCTTCCAGGGTGGCACTGCACTCTGCTTACCAGAACTAATGTTAATAATGAATAAATGCATTATTGATGACTGTAGCATAATAGTTAACTGCATGTCTGGCAGTTTTGACCTCCTGTTTCTGAATTCTTGCCCTCCCGACTCTTTAAAAAAATCTGATACAAACATGCTCAGAAGTAACTATCTTCTGATACAAACATGCTCAGAAGTAAATATCTTCACAAACAAAACTTATTTCCAAATTTCAGGCAAAGGTGTACAGAACTGCAAGAATTGCAGCTTCAACTCATACACCACAGTTACAAAATTTACTCAGTAACAAACTCCACTGGGTTCAGTGGAAATTGCTCCCATGACAGAATGTGTAGTTTTGTATCCTGTAGTCATTTCCTCTCTCTTTTTAAGATGCCAGTCCTAAACAGCAATCAGATCTATCTTTGCAGATAGATTTATAGACCTACTGCTGCAATCCTTTCTAGAGAGTCAAGCAGAACTTACTCCCAAGTAGCATAGGGGCTTTCTAGATTGGCAGGAAAGTATGACATGAAGTTGCCTTTTCCTTAATGCTTAGCAGCTGCACCACAGCCTTTAGATGGAGCTGCGCTGTTCTGCAGTTTTTAAAAAAGAAGCTGGGAAAACCAGCACCTTTTTAAAGGCGCTTCTTCTCCCCTAAAACGCAAAAATAGCGTTTTCATGGCACACTTTCCCTTTTTCTCATCTAAAGGCTAGAGTTTCATGCAGCCATGAACACAATTCTTTTTGCCAATCTAGATCAGCCTATAGTCGAGTTATGTGAGTGTTGGACTAGGACTCTGGAGGCCAGGGTTCAAATTCCAGCTTAGCCATGAAAACCCACTGGATGACCTTGGGCAAGTCACATTCTCTCAGCCTCAGAGAATGGTAATGGTAAACCCCTGTGAAGAAACCTGCCAAGAAAACCCCCATCACAGGTTTGCCTTTGGGTCACCGTAAGTCAGAAATGACTTGAAGGCACACAACAATGTGTTCTTCAGGCTATGATAAAGGTGCAATTTTGCTATGCAGGCTTCCCTATAAGTCACTCCAAGTGCAGAAAGTAGGGGATCCCATCCAATTACTCAGGAGTAAGTTCAAGAGATCCAGAGTGGTTGTTTTGTTTGCCTACCCCATAAAGATATCACTCGTGTATTTTGGAAGTTATTGTACTCCTGATAAGTGGTCACCTCCTTCCTGGTAAAGATATCAAGGAGTAGCTGTGCTGGCCAAGTTGCAAAGTATAATAACCTCCAACATCCACCAAACAGTGATAACTATTAGCCAACCAATGCATATATATATTGATAGCTTTGCTTTGTATATATGATGCTTTGCTTGCAACATATATTTTTACCTCCTGGTAAAAATAAAAAATTCCTTACCTTTTAGTAAGCCTGTCTAGGGTAGCTGTGCTGGCCATGTTGGAAAGCATAATCACCTCCAAAATCCACTCAACAGGGATACCTTTACTGGCCAACCAAATACATACATACATACAGCAGACTATGCTTTGTATATATGTTGCTTTGCTTGCAACACGTACTTTTACTTCCTGATTAAAAAAAATCCTTACCTCTTGGTAAGCATATCTGGGGTAGCTGTGTTGGCCAAGTAGCAAAGCACAATCACCTCCAAAACAAAATCCACCCAACAGGGATACTTTTATAGGACTAACCAAATGCAAAAAATGTATTTGGTTGGCCCCATAAATGTATCCCTGTTTGGTGGATTTTGCAGGTAATTATACTGCTGTGATACCTTTATGGGGACACCCAAATGCAAAACAAAAACACACTTGCAACCTTTCCATGGTGCAAACAACAAAAAAGAAGGATACATGGTGCAAGTAAATTTTGGAGGTTACAAAGCTTGAAACACACACACACATATATATATGCATTTGGTTGGTGCCCATAAAGAAGTGGTTCCAAACTTCAAGGGTTTTTGGACTTCAGCTCCCAGAATCCCAGACTACTGGCCCACAGGGCTGAGGCTTCTGGGATCTGAAGTCCAAAATCTCTTATAAAAGGCACAGTTTGAGGACCACTGCCATAAAGGCATCACTATTTTGGTGGATTTTGGAGGCGACTGCTCTAAGAAGAAGTCACTTACCTCCTGGTAAGAGGATGATGTCTCTTGCTGCAGGAGCATGGCCCTGGGGAAAGGAACTTGGAACTAGGAGCAGCAGCAGCAGCAGCCCAGAGGCCAAGGATCTGGAGGAAAGTCCAAGTCTATGAGCCAGAGCCGCAGCCCTGCCTCCTTCAAGTGCAAAGACATGGTCCAGTAGCTGCCCTCACTGCGCAGGCGCACAAGCCTCCTCCATCCACATCATGACGCTTACCTCTGCCTCGCTCTGGAACGTTGGTTCTGCAGAGGCTGGAGGGAAGCATGGGATGCTGGGAAATGTAGTTTATGCTCAGGTTCAACTCCTGTGGAGAAAAATGCAATAATGTTGGCCTGTGACTAACATTGTCATTTTTAAAAAATATATTTTTAAAAGATTTCTCCTGCAAGATGATGATGATGATTTAGAATATTTATGCCCCACTCTTCAAGCCACAATTTTTTAAACATTTTTAAATTTCTCCTGTACTATTTTATTATTATTTAATGCTATTATTTATTATTTATTTGGACCACTGTATTTATACCCCATTTTTCAGCCACAATTTTTTTAATTTCTCCTGTACTATTTTATTATTATTTATTATTATTTAATATTATTATTTATTTAGAGTATTTATACCCCAGTCTTCAGCCACAATTTTTTAACATTTATTTTTTAATTTCTCCAAATAACATTATTATTATTATTATTAAATATTATTTTTTAATTTCTCCTGTAATATTATTATTATTATTTAATATTATTATTACTTATTTAGAGTATTTATACCCCATTTCTTCAGCCACATTTTTAAAATTTATTTTTTAATTTCTCCTGTAATATTATTATTATTATTATTATTATTATTTAATAATATTATTTAATATTTATTTACAGTATTTATACCCCACTCTTCAGCCACAATTTTTTAAATTTATTTTTTTAATTTCTCCTGTAATATTTTATTTATTATTATTTATTTAATATTTATTTACAGTGTTTATAACCCACTCTTCAGCCACAATTTTTTAAAATTTATTGTTCTAAATTTCTCCTGTAATATTTTATTATTATTATTATTTATTTAATATTTATTTACAGTATTTATAACCCGTTCTTCAGCCACAAAGGCTCTTAGAGCAGCTTGCAAATGGTTATTAGACAAAAAGGGGGGGGGGGGAAGTTATACCTGATTAAACACAGAACAAATTGAACATAAGTACCCAGAGGCTGCCTCCACACTGCAGAAATAATCCACTTTGAGACCGCTTTAACTGCCCTGGCTCAAGGCTATGGAATTCTGGGAGTTGGAGTTTGTTGTGAGGCCTAAGAGCACTCTCTGACTTAATATTCTAAATGCCTTTCCCCCCTAAACTGCAAATCCCAGAATGCAACAGGAGGCAGCTGGAGCAGTGTTCTTCTACTTTAACTGCCTTTGTGGAATTATGTGATTTGTAGTTCAGTGAGGCCTAAGTGCACTCTCTTCTACCACTTTAATTGCCTTGGCTGCCTCCTGTGGAATTTTGGGATTTGTAGTTCAGCGAGGCCTAAGAGAGCTCTCTGACTCAATATTCTAAATTCCTAAACAGCAAATCCCAGAATGCAACAGAAGGCAGCCAGAGCAGTGTTCTTCTACTTTTAACTGCCTCCTGGGGCATTCTGGGATTTATAGTTCAGTGAGGCCTAAGTGCACTCTTTTCTTCCACTTTGAACTGCTCTGGCTGCCTCCTCCTGGGGCATTCTGGGGTTTGTAGTTCAGTGAGGCCTAACAAGAGCGCTCTATAATAATATTCTA
This sequence comes from Urosaurus nigricauda, assembly GCA_034509955.1. Taxonomy (NCBI): domain Eukaryota; kingdom Metazoa; phylum Chordata; class Lepidosauria; order Squamata; family Phrynosomatidae; genus Urosaurus; species Urosaurus nigricauda. Next base: position 347,002,382 of record JAOEGL010000001.1, on the reverse strand, counting down.
AATATGCCTTTTCCCCCTAAACTACAAACCCCAGAATGCGACAGGAGGCAGCACTATAACACAATAAGAGTGTAAAGTGTGGTGAAAACTGAGGCAAAAGTGGGATATATATATATATATATAATTAATAAGGAATGAGGAGGAGGAGGAAGGAGCCATTTTGAGGCGGGGATCAGGGAGGCGCTTAGTTATTTAATCCCTGAGGGAGGGCCTCCCTGACTCTGGCCTACTACTAGGCCTCATGGCGTCTGAGGGCTCCTCCTCAGGGGCGCTGGCCCTGCTCCTCCTGCCGCTGCTGGTGGCCTCCCAGGCGGCAGAGAAGGAGCCAGAGCTCCGCTTCAACCCAGAGCCTCGACAGAGGCCTGTCCGCCTCTTCACTGAGGCAGAGCTGGGGAGATATGATGGGAAGCAGGTAGGCCTAGGCTGCCCCCTGGCGACCAGGCCTGGAAAAAGAGCCTGAGGATGCATCCAGACGGGGAAATAAAACCGGTTTGGGAGCGCTTTAACTCTTTCTGTGGCTCAAGGCTATGGAATTCTGGGAGTTGGAGTTTGTTTGGGGCCTTAAACTCCAACTCACAGAATTCCATAGCAAGTGAGTCAGAAAGTGAGCCCTCTCTGTGGCTCAAGGCTATGGAATTCTGGGAGTTGGAGTTTCTGGAATTTCTGTGGCTCGTGGCTATGGAATTCTGGGAGTTGGAGTTTCTAGAATTTCTGTGGCTCAAGGCTATGGAATTCTGGGAGTTGGAGTTTGTTGTGGGGCCATAAGGCCCCACAACAAACTCCAACTCCCAGAATTCCATAGAAAGTGACTCAGACAAAGAATTAAAGCGCTCCCGCAACAAACTCCGACTCCCAGAATTCTGTAGCAAGTGACTCAGACAAAGAATTAAAGCGCTCCCAAACCGGTTTATTCCTCCAGTCTGGATGCAGCCAAGGGAACTCAAGGCTGCTAAATAGAAGTTTATGCAATTCTAGGATTTATAGTTTGCTGTGGCACCACCAGAGTACTTTGAGAGAGAAGGCTAAGCATCTCCAGAAACTACAAACCCCATAATTCCATAGCATTCGAGTGGTGTCAAATTAAATTAAAAGTGGTGTCAAACTTCATTATTGCTGCTGTGCGCATACAGCTTACATTACTTTTTTTTTGGACTCACATAGATTTCTAGGATCCGCCTAGCTATCCCAACTAATGGTGTATTGTATGCCATATATATTTAATTTATATCCAGAGATTTTGAAAATATTATCTTTTTTTAAAAGCATGTGTCTTTTTTTTTGTTTTGTTTTAGGAGGACCAGCCTATTTACATAGCTGTGAAAGGTGTGGTGTTTGATGTCACTTCTGGAAAAGGTGTGTTGTCCTCGCAAGTTAAGGCTTTCCTCTCCAGCTTTTCGTCGGACCCAGGTTCAAAGACAGAAGGTCCAAAACACACGGCAGAAATAGTTTGAGACAGTTTTAACTGCCCTGGCTCAGCGCTAGGGAATCCTGGGAATCATAGTTTGTTGTAGCACCAGAGCTCTCTGACAGAGAAGGCTCAGTGTTTCACAAAACTAGTTCCCAGAACAATCTAGCATTGAGCCAGGACTGTTAAAGCGGTCTGCAGTGTGGATTGGACCTCTGTCTTTAAATGTGAGTTTTTCTGAGTTTCTGGAGTTTATCACACGGGAGGAATTTCTCTCAATTTTGAAAGAAATGGAAGTGAGGCCAGTTCGGAATTGAGTAAATTTGCTAGTTCGCTAGTAAATTCGCCACATCACGTTCGGAACTGCCCCAAATTGCCTCCCAGTGCCCAAAATTGCATGTGATAGTTTTTCACACAATCACGCGAAACCCCATGATTGCATTCAGATTGCCATTGGATTATACTTCCAATTCCCTTCATGTGATACACTCCATTGGGGCTTTCTAAAACTGATGCAATGCAATTTTAGGCTGCATCAATAGAAGTATAGTGTCTAGATCAAGGGAAGTAATAGTGCCACTCTATTCTGCTTTGGTCAGGCCCCACCTGGAATACTGTGTCCAGTTCTGGGCACCACAATTCAAAAAGGATGTTGAGAAACTGGAGCAGGTCCAAAGGAGGGCAACTAAGATGGTGAAGGGACTGGAAACCATGCCCTATGAGGAACGCCTTAGGGAACTGGGGATGTTCAGCCTGGAGAAGAGAAGGTTAAGAGGTGATATGATAGCCCTGTTTAAATATTTGAAGGGATGTCATATTGAGGAGGGAGCAAGCTTGTTTTCTGCTGCTGCAGAGACTAGGACGTGGAATAATGGATATAAATTGCAGGAAAAGAGATTCCACCTCAACATTAGGAGGAACTTGCTGACAGTAAGGGCTGTTCGACAGTGGAACACACTCCCTCGGAGTGTAGTGGAGTCTCCTTCCTTGGAGGCCTTTAAACAGAGGCTGGATGGTCATCTGTCAGGGATGCTTTGATTTGGAGGTCCTGCATGGCAGGGGGTTGGACTAGATGGCCCTTGTGGTCTCTTCCAACTCTATTATTCTATGATTCTATGATTCTATGATCTAGATTGGCAAAAAGAAGTGTGTTCATGGCTGCATGAAAGTCTAGCCTTTAGATGAGAAAAAGGGAAAGTGTGCCATGAAAACGCTTTTTTTTTTGCGTTTTAGGGGAGAAGAAGCGCCTTTTAAAAGGTGCTGGTTTTCCCAGCTTCTTTTTTAAAAACTGCGGAACAGCGCAGCTCCATCTAAAGGCTGTGGTGCAGCTGCTAAGCATTAAGGAAAAGGCAACTTCATGTCACACTTTCCTGCCACTATAGAAAGCTCCATTGATTCTGCCCTGGGACTTGTAGGTGTCCAGTCCATTAGGGCAAATGGGGCACTGACCAACTCCCACTCCAGGCAAACCATTCCGCCGAGATTATTTTTAAATTGTGACTTTTAAATGTGAATTGTTTAAATATGTGGCCTGAGCAGAGCAGTGGATAGGGAGTCTTGGCAGTGTCTCATCCACAGGATCACCATGAGTTGGAGTCGACTCGAGAGCATCTCACAACAACAATTTTATTTGTCCTTTTTAATTGGTTTGTACACTTGTCCCTCCACATTTGTGGCTTTGACTTTTGCAGATTTGATTATTTGCAGATTTGATTAACGTGCTCTCTCTAGGAATCTCTAGGTCCTCTAGAGAAATTCTGCTGGAAGTTAACCATAGAGTTGCACTGGATGACCTAAAGATTCCTAGAGAAAACACTTCTCTAGGCATTTGTAGCTCTAATTTCTTATTTTTGTACCACAAATTGAACCATATACAATACTGCAGGTGAACAAATTGAACTTTAAAAAATAAGCTTGTAACTCAGTGCATAAAAAGTAAATCTAAATTGAGCAATTAGATTCAAATTTATTCAGAAAATAATTAATGATGTCTTGTGAGTAATTTCTCTAGAACACAACCCACTCTTTGTGGCACCCCTGAAATTCTACCTCGCCCCTTCTGGGGGTGAGGGAACCCCAGGTTGGGAACCTCTGAACAAGAAACTTGGAATTGTTCAAGCCTCCTTTACAGGTTTTTTTTTAACCCATCAATAAGCTACAAATGAAATAAGTTGGCCTCTGAAATATCAGTGAAATCGTTTGAAAATGAATGACATGAGAGTTTCTAAAGACATCATGAATGTAGGTTTCGTGAATGTAGATTTAATTGATACGTTGTTTTCTTGGACAGAGTTTTACGGGAAAGGAGCACCATACAATGCGCTAGTTGGCAAGGATTCAACACGAGGAATTGCAAAGATGTCTCTTGACCCTGAAGATCTCACTCATGATACAGTAAGGAAATGAGAAATCTGTTCTGTTTGATGCAAGTTGAGGCAGTGATCTTGGAAATCTCTTTACGACATGTAGCTCTTTCTAATCTGAGTGGCATCTGTACGTAGACCAAATGTTTGCAGGATCAAAGATGGATGGTAGGCAGGGAAGAAACTCTTGGAGGACAGCTACCAAAAGACTAGGGAATGTTCAATACCTGTACAATAGTAATTGCAGTCATCACAGCCAGCTCTGTTATTATGTAGTGAAACAGTCGCCATAGGTGAGATGCTCAGACACAGCAGGAAGATACTGGAGGAGGGAGTTGTGTACCATTCAGCCTGTACTGCAAACCCTTAGCCTAGACTATTGCCCTAATTCACTGAAAGATTCTGTCTCATTTCGCGTGTTGGAAAAAGACTGAGCAACCCATCGGGTCAGCTTCTATAGGTGGAATGGGCATCATTTTATTATTTTCAGTGGGCAGCAAATTTGTCCTTTCCTGGCCTTGCCTGTCATCCCACCAATGTATCTTTCTCTTATATTGGACTGAGGAGCAGTCTGTGGGGCCCTGTGACCCTGAAATCCCCTGAGTGCCCCTATACATATCTTAAAAGGGGGGGAAATCACCAAAGAGGATTCAGCTAAAAATTGACCAGAACCCAAACTGGAAGTGACATGTTGTAACTTGTAAGTGGTTGTGTCAGGCACACCAGTATGGCCTGTCAAGATGATGTGGTCCCTCTGCAATTGTCCACCACTGTATTTTATAATCAGTAGAACCTTAAAAAGTTACGTTTTTGAATTAAACTTGCTGTGGGTTTCTAGGAGTTATGATCCAAAATAGTAACTTCTGGACTCTGAGAATCAGTCATATAACACTGAAAATTACCACTTTTCTTTCTTTCTCTCCTTTTCTTCTCTCCCTTCCCCATCCCATACATATTTCTTTGCACAATCATCTTTCATTCAGGTGGGGCTTACAGAAGAGGAGTTGAAATCGCTAGACGAGACCTTCAATAATGTCTACAAAGCCAAGTATCCTATTGTTGGCTACACTGCCCGAAGGATTCTCAATGAGGATGGCAGCCCCAATCCAAACTTCAAACCTGAAGATCAGCCACATTTCACCATTAAGGATGAATTTTGACCGAAGACCAGTGAATCATGGATATCCACCTCACATTATGATTTTTAAAAAAGCAGATCAAAAATTGGCCAAATCGTAAGATAGCTCGTAAATGTTATTTTTTGTACAACAACTGTCAGAATGCTGCTGACTGGGGATTCTGAGAATTACAGTCCAGGAATAACATTTCCGACCCCTTGTTTTCCCGTGGATGACCCAGTAAAGTTATAATGTATGGACATTATCTAGTCTTTATTACAATGTTTCATGCCAGTGCCTTCCTACCTGACTTTGGATTTGCTAGTTAAATGCAAGTCCTTAAGGGAATTATCAGTATTCAGTGGTCTGCAAAGATATTATCAGTTCCATTCTTTTCCCCTTTCATCTCAGCATGGGGCTACTCCCCTGTGCAGAGCATGATTTACACACATATGTATATTCTACAAATGTACGTAGTACTGCATGTATACACACTGGATACACACTGGGGAAATGGGCTGGTATTAGTCCTAAGACGTGGGACTTGTAACAAAAATGTAGGGTAGAGTGCTCCCACTTAAGGGTCTACCAGCCAAGCCCTTTTCAAGGTTTCTCCATTCCTTTCTTCTTGGATGCTGTCCAATCCATATTGAGGAGAGGTGTTATTCTCCCCTTTCCCTTCACAGTGAGCTGAGAGTATGTGTACTAATGCCATGTGATGAAGAGGTGGAGGAGAGAAGCCTGATGCCCAGCTAAAGAGCTTTGCCTGGGACTTTAGCCAGGAATCTGACAACAACATGATGCATGCTGCCACCCAGTGTCATTGAGCCTGGAGAGATGGGGGAATCTCACCCTTTGCCCCATTTTAGATGCCAGACCCCAAATTAAATCTGGCACAGCAATTCTGGCTGGATTTTACAAAGTAAGGTATCAATTGCTGTGGGAACACCTTACCTGGATTCTCCTGATTTCATAATTTGGAATAGGCCTACTCTGATCCCTCATGTACATGCAATGGAAATATGTGAGAGGTCCAGTTTTAGGGCTTGAGAGTCAGCGCATGTGGCTTGTGGAGGCTGATTCAGCACTGAATACATAAAATAACTATGTGGATGTGGACCTAGACACTATGATTACTTTTGTACTTTTAATGTACTTTTAAGTACGTTAAGATAACTTGGTTGTTACTCTAGTTATTTCCATCTACTTTTATACTGAGATTAAGAATTTAAATATACTGTATCTGTCATTTATCAATTTCTACGTCTGGTTCTCTGTCTTGATTACCGTGGCTTGGATGTACTTTATTTCCCGAGAGAACAGGTTGAGTGTGCACTTGTGTGTTTTTCTCTTGATATTTACCTAATTTCCATTATCTCCAGCGCTTACCAAGAAAAGAGGAACACTCATCCGTCTGTCAGCTGCCTATTAGTAAATCTCTCAGGCCTTAATTTGCAGGAGTGCTGAATAACATTAATGTGTATGCTAGACAAATGGATGCTCAGCACAAACTTGTGATAGCCTGAGGAGCTTGTGTCTTATTATGTTGATTTACCTGACAGGCTGAATTAGCCCCATGGTGTTGAACAGCATCTCCCAATTCTCCAAAGATAAAATCCTAACCTAACCTAACCTCCTCTCTGCTTTCTTTCAAAGAGTAAATGTTTACTCATCATCCTCTCTTGGGGGTTTTGTGCACATACATTACAAAAAAAAAGTGTATTGTCAATGATCATTAATTCAACCGTAGAATCATAGTCAGAAGGGGCCTCATGGGCCATAAATTCCAAATCCCTTCTCAGTCCAGGATCTCCATATAAATGAAAAGAAAAAGATGAGTGAGGCCCTACCATAAGGCAGCCTTCCTCAACCCTCCAGGCTCGTTGGACTACAGGTATCCTTCCCAGCCAGGAGAGATGTGTATGATGGGAAGGGTTGTAATTCAGCACATCTCAAGATTGCATGGCAAGGGGTTGAACTGGATGTTCTTTGTGGTCTCTTCCAACTCTATGATTATATGATTATTATGTTGGAGAAGGCTGCTCTAGGGGCTAAAAATGGGGTCCTGGGGACTAAAATGAGCAAGGAAGTTCTTTTGATAGTGCTTTAGCTCTAGGAATCTGCTGTATGTTGATCCATCTAATTTAGTTCTTGGATCTATTACTTTTTGAAGTACAGATCCCAGACTCTCCAGCTAACAAAGCCAGTAGCCCTGATGGCTGGAAGATTCTGGGAGTTCAGAAAAGTAACATTTAGAAACTCTGTCAGAAAGTCATAGGCAACTTGCATTGTCTTTTTCTTTTGTATTGCTAGATCTTACAGGTGGAGAAGAAAAATCACAAGGCTGCTGTTTTCAGAGATAGTAGGCTGACTGTCAAAATCTAGTTCCAATCTCACTCCCTAAACTTTCAATAGGACAGTGATGGCAAACCTTTTTCAGTCTGCATGCAGGGGACACGGTTTCTGGGCCCCAGGTGGGGGCTGTGTGCCCGGTGATGGGACCTCCGGAGGCAGGGCTTCCGGGACAGGACTCCCCCCTCCCTTTCCCCGACCTCTAGCTGTGTCTGAAAGACAGCTAGAAGCTGGAGAGGTTTTGGGAGGGGTGACGGGTGTGCACCATTTCTCCTCTTCCTCTTGCCCTTCCCCGGCTTCCAGCTGTCTCTGAGAAACAGCTGGCACTCAAACAGGGCCCGTGGGGGAGGGAGGAGGAGTGGGCACACACCCGTTATTCCTTTCCATGGACCCTTCCTGACCCACAGCTGTCCCTGGGGAGGCAGCTGGGGGTCAGGCAGGGCCCTGACGGGGGGAATGAGTGGGCACGCGCCTGTTCCTCCTCCCCACGGATCTTTCCCTGCCCCCAGCTGTCCCTCTGAAGGTAGCTGGAGGCTGAGAATGGTCTCTGGGGAAGAACAACTGGCACACACTGGTTGCTCTTCCTCCCCCCACCCTTGTCACGGCCTCCAGCTGTCTCGGAGAGGCAGCTAAAGGCTGGGAGGAGAAGCCAGAGGCATGTGCCTGTGGTTCCTTCTCCCCAGCGCCATTTTCTGGCTTCCAGCTGTCTTGGAGAGGCGGCTGAAGGCCAGGAGAAGGCTAGGAGGAGGAGGAACAGCCACACACATGCCTCTTCCTCCTTTTCCCTGGCCTGTGCCAGGTGAAATGGCATTGTGTGCCACCCGTGGCACGCACGCCATAGGCTCACCATTATGGCAATAGGAGGATAACAATATCAAACTTAGTACAAGAAGCTCTAATATACCTGGAAATATTCACACATAATAATTGAATGTAGAATCTGTTTGGCACAGTATACTGTCTACAACTTCTTGCAACCCAACATATTGCTTTCTCTTCCATCTCCTTACAACCTCCAGAACCTCCATTCCAGAACCTCCTCTGGAGGATTTCCAGATGCCCCAAAACAGTTTTTGAAGGCAGATGAGGGCTGCATTCACATTGCAGAAATAATCTGATTTCTCACTACTTTAACTGTCATGGCTTGATGCTATGGAATTCTGAGAAGTATAGTTTGTTGTGGCACCAGAACTTGGCTTTGGCTTGAGTTTATACCTTCTTTTAATGAACCTACTGTAGGGGAAAGGATCATCTTGATCTTAGCATTGAGTAACTGGCACTGTAGTAATAACAATAAAGATTTGAAATATATGGAAAAGGTTCAGCACAAATAGTTTTTATTTGATGGTTGCTTGGTAATTTTCCTTGAGATTCCTATGAGCTTAAAATGTTTCTGCTTCTAAAGTTTTTTCAACGTTGAGGAAATTTCCTTCAGGATGGCTCTACCTTTGGCCTTATGGTCACCCATTGATCTCATTCCTCCAATATTTCACAGGTGAAAACAGAACATGTGTGTCTGAAAATTATCAGTGTGGTCAAGATGGCAAAAGTTATTGATGAGGAAGAAACATTGGAAGGGCAACATTCCATCCCTCCCTTCCTCATGCTATATTAACTGAAGGCAAACTTTGAACTCAGGACCAAATCACACTGCAGAAATAATCCAGTTTCACACCACTTTAACTGTCCTGGCTCAATAAGAAGGAATTCTGGGAACTATAGTGAGATATTTAGCCTTCTCTATCAAAGAGTTCTGATGCCACCACATACTGTACTACATTTTCCAGGATTCCCTAGCACTGGCTAGGGCAGTTAAAGTGGTGTCAAACTGTATTATTCTTGCAAGGGGAAAAGTGGGAGGAGGAGAGAAAAAAACAGAACATTTTAAAAGCAGATGAAAAAGTGGGACAATAAAGGATTGATCAGGATGTTGTTAACTGTCCTTGATTTGGACTCCTAGTAACCCTGTGGATGAGATATCCCCAAGACCCCCTGTCCTCCACTGCTCTGCCCAGGTCTATCAGGCCCATGGCCTTGCTGATGGAGTCCAACCGTCTGGGATGTGGTGTTCCTCTCTTTTTACTGCCTTCTGCCTTTCCTAGCATTATTGTCCTTCCCAGTGATTCATGCCTTCTCATGATGTGGACAAAGTATAACAGCCTCAATTTAGTTATCCTGGCTTCCAGGGAGATTTTGGGCTTGATCTGTTCTAGGACCCATTTGTTTGTGTTCTTGAACTGGATAGTCCCTGCCAAACCTGTTGGAGGGTAGGTGACTTCCATATTACTATTAATATACTGATTATTGATAATGTATTAGAAGTCCTGCAATTTCTGGCAGAGTGTGACCCTCCAGATGTTGGACTACAACTTCCAGCATTACTCACCATTGGTTTTGCTGACTGGTTTCTGGGATATATAGTCCAACCACATCTTGAAAGCCACACAATTCCCACTCTTACAGGATGTCAAGCTTCCTTCTTAATTTCTATTCCATTTTCCTAATTAAGAAATGTACTGCTATTCTGTTTGCTGGATTCAAAAGCATTTCAGAATGGGTTATTTCAAAGCTTATCTGTCTGCTTCCTGTAATCAGACAGTTTACCAAAAATGTTGTGTATCCTCTCCTTCACAGCAACTTAATCTAACATTTTCAGCTGTTCATGTAAAGTATGAGGTCTTGAGTGCTGCCTTGTTGATCCTCAAAAGATGTCAGATGTCTTTGTAGCCCACGTCTGGCTTCCAGATAACACTGACTCACTCATTTCCTTCAGCTATTTCTATTTTCACTCAGATTAATGTAATGTGGATGCCTGTCTATGAGTTGAATGATGAACAAGAGAAGCTGCAGAGGACCTGTTATGTACTGTAACAGAGTTCTCAATCAATTCAAAATCAATTGAAGCATAATCTAGGCAGAAGAAATGGCTACAGTAGGGCACTGGATCCCACTTGGATTTGAGGGGCAAAACAGACCACCACAATAGAGCTGTGCCCCAGTGCCCCTTTCAGTGCCTGATCGGGGCAACAGCAACCACACACCGCAGCCCCGATCTGGCAGTTTGCCACTCTAAAAAGAACCACCACAGCAGCTTTTCGACAATTCTTTGGTGCAGTGTTTCTAAACTGTGTGCCAAAGAAACAGCATCACGCCACCTGCCATGTGGCTAGGAGTGCGGTGTTATGCCGGCACTGAGAAGGAGTCAGGGTGCCTGGCATGCAGTCACCACGCAGTGGTCACGCCAACATTTAGTGCCACTCTATTTAGCCCCTTAGACCCACTGATGTGGAATCCACTGCTAGACAGTCTTGGAATGGAGTCTATCTTACCAATATGCAGTCATAACATTCCCCCCCTCCAGAGGCAACATGAGTATGTGCCAAATCTTGTATCCCTTTCTATAAGACATGCAATGATAACTTGATTGTTGCAGATAATGGTTGAATAGTTTCTAATACAGGGATTAAGAACCAGTAGCTCTCCAAATGCTGAAGTTTCTGTTTCTCTTCACCAGTAGCTCTGCTGGCTAGTACTGATGGAAGTGGCATTCCACCATCTGGAGGACCATGTGTTACCTCTCGCAGTGCTTTCCAAATTCTGGTGTTCCAGGTATGTGGGACCAACATCCAGTATTCCTGGTCGTTGGTTATGATGGCTGGGGCTTCTTGCAGTTTGAAGCCTCAAATATCTGGAGGACCCCACTTTGAAAAGCACTACCCTCCCCTACATATTATCTGATAAATGTGACTGTCAGAGTGCAGTTCTAGATGGGCCTATGGTCCATGTTTTTCAGCAGGAGTATTGTATATGACCTAAATACCCCCAAAACAGTGATGTCCAAACTCTGGCCCTCCAGGGGTTTTGGACTTCAGCTCCCAAAATCACAGACAATTGGCCAAGGTGGCTGAGGCTTCTGGGAGCTGAAGTCCAAAACACCTGGTGGGACAGAGTTTGGACATCACTGCCCTAAAAGCACCAGTTCCCCATGGCATCACTAGGGTTGATGCCACCTGGTGCAGTAACTCATGGTGCCATGCCCCCTGTCTGGGAAAGCTGCCAGCAACTGGTAGCATTGGAGCTACAGAGTCTTTGGTTCAACAAGAAGACAGCATAGAGAACAAGTCAAAGTCCAGAGTATCAGAAGTCAAAGAAATCAGAGCATAATAAGTGTTCAGAATAGCAGGGTCATGAGGCAGTCTGAGAGTTCAGGGTTGGAGTTAACAGAATTTTCAGTCAAAAGTCCAGTCCAGGGAGTCAGGCAACATGAGAGTTCAAGGCAAGGATGCTTTCTTCAGAGACATCAGTTAACCTCTGACAAAGTCCTGTCATTCTTCCTAGGCTTTTATCTCCAATTCTCACTTGTGCAGCTATTCCTTGATTGCATGGTGTTTTGCATAAATTCTTTGGGAAGGCCATATGTTGTCTCTTTCTTACCTCTGCTGGCTGAACAAAGGCACAGGTAAGTCTGCCTCCTCATTCTCCTCAAGCTGGCAGAAATCTCTGCTGCACTGGTGCCAGGCCTCATTGGTAGCAGATTCTGCTGGCACAGACACTGAGGAACTGGGCCAGGCTCAAGGTTGGGTTCCTCTGCTTCCTCCTCTGAGTCTCCAACTTCTTCACTCCCCTGGACTTCCTCCCATACCACATCATACAGAATCCTTAGTTTTAAAAAACTGTCCTAATGTTACTCATAAATCGTAATTCCTGTATATCACTGAATGTAATGGTAATAGTTGTCAAAACAAAACAAAAACGAAAGGGTTCTGACGGAGAAGATACGAAATGAAATAAAACCCTGAGACCAAAGTAATTATCTAAAAGGGTAAATACCCCACAAATATTATAAAATGCTAAGGAAGATAATGGGTAACAATATTAAAACCTCTATGCCAGGGTAATTAGCCCTGGAAAAAGGCCAATTGAGCAACAAAAAGAATGAAAATAACACCCCTTATTTTTGCCAATGGCAATACAAAATAAACAATAAAGAGATAAAAACAAGGCCAAACGCGTTTCGGCCGAAGCCTTCTTCAGTGGCCTGCCTATGTAAACAATAAACAAGAAACAATTCCTCAGCATACAATATGTGTAACCTTGCTAAATTCTCAAACTGTAATGAGCTTGGCCTGTTATCAGGGTGTCTTATATAACCAGCTGTGTTAATGCTGAGCTTGATCCTGTAAAAACTCAAGCATAACTAGGGAAAATGAGGGTGTGAAGTGACTCAATAAATCCCAAAATACTCAAATTAACCAATTAACATTTTCATTTAAACTTCCTGGAGATTCAAAATTTAATCGATGGATCCATTTCAGTTCTAATATTTGTAATTGTCTGTTTTTTCATATTGGGTAATCCATCTATGCACCAGAATTTAAACGAATCAAAACTGTGTAAGTGTACACAGAAGTTGCATCAAAATTTGAAAATTGGAAGCCCCATTGGTTAAACATTTTGTTGAGAAACAACACAGTTTTGATTCGTTTAAATTCTGGTGCATAGATGGATTACCCAATATGAAAAACATAAGACAATTACAAATATTAGACAAACATAAGACAAATATTAGACAAACATAAGACAATTACAAACACTTGGGCCTTTATCACAAGGAGGCTTTCCGTCGGTAAAACATTGAAGAAATGGCTGCTCCGCAAACACTTTGAGGACAGGAGAGAAGTGGGACACCTCAATGATGATTTAAAAGTGCGACCGGCTATCACATCTTCGTGCTTCACATTGGTTTTACCAACCAATGTTTTATCAACATTTTAGTGACAGTAAGCACATCTGTATGATAACAGCCTTACACACACGCTGTGTATGGGGGGAAAGTAATTTGTAAATGGTATGCTGCAAGTGCTACTCAAAGTGGTGAACTGTGAATCAGTGCCAATCTGTGATATATTGGCCACTAGTCTGTGGCAAGTGCACAGGAAGTAATCAATGGTCATAAATACAGTGCTTGTCCATGACACATTGTTGAGGCAAAAATTAGTACTTACATCAAGCAGCATAAGAAAAACTGGTGTAGTATGTCTGGGAGTGATGTGTTAGACTAGAAGGTACCTATCAGAAGAAGAAATTATCTTCCTATCTCCAATAATCTGTTCATCCCAAACTTGCGTATTCTGTAAAGGTGAATCTGAACTCAAACCTCTCAATTCAAAGCCTCTGAAGTTTATAGAAGTTAGAGAAAGTATGTAGAACTGAATGTCCAGACCACTTAATCTTATTTTTAAACACATCACTTGGCTGCGAAAAGAGCACAGGAATGCTAACAAAATGGTGGCACATTCCAGAATCAAATAATTGTGTAGTTTTGCAGTCTGAAAAAAATAGGAATACAGGAGGCTCTTTTCCAGGGCATGTCCTATGTTTCAACCTTTTGTCCAGGAGGAATTTCAAAATGTCATCCATTCTGAGCATCAGTAAGAAGCACGAATTTACATTTATATTAGTGTTTTTACTATTAGAGAGATGTGACAGAGGCAAATAGGCAATAGCAGGTTAACTCCAAAATATAAACATGTCCCAAAATGCTGAATAACTGTCCTTGTAAAGTAGGGGTAGGCATCTGCATGTTGTGTGTGTGTCAATTTTCACTGTCACCCTCTTCCCCACTCTGTAGGCCACACTGGGACAACTAGAAGTGAAGTTACATCACTTCACATTCTAGCTAAAAATGACTTTGGTGGGTGAGGAACAGGGTGACCAGATCTCCTAACTGCAAAGGAGGGCAAGGCACTGAAAAATGTAGGACATTCAAGAAAAACGAATGACATTATAAAAATAAAAGCTAAAAACACTAATATAAATATAAATTCATACTCAAAATGGAGGACATTTTGAAATTCCTCCTGGACAGAAGGTTGAAACATAGGACATGTCCTGGAAAAGGAGGATCTGGTCAATGTGGTGAAGGAAGGCAATTGTTTGTATTTGCATGCATGTGTTTTGGCACAGTCTGAGGGCGGAGTACCACCTTAAAATCATTCCCTGAAGAATTTAAAAAATGAGATATAAAAGTGGCCTGCAGTTTCCCCATCCCATTGTACATCCTCTACAGATCCAGAAAGGATATGTGCCCTTTTAAAAAGATTTATTTTACTCAGATTCAAAACCCATAGCTAAAAATGTATGGGCACGGGCATATGACCCGTTTTATTTTGAAACTTCTCCATGGTTTCTGAGGCCATAAATTATTGATTTCTCAGGTGATTAACATGGGATGGATGTGACATGGAAGAGGTGATTATTCACAATGAAGTCCTATGGTGAAACAGGAGATATGTATATTTATAGCCCAGGATATGTCGGTAGCGTATCTCCACATCAGGACCATGTCACAAAGCCCTATGACATTACATCAATGTTACAAGAAAGTATGTTGCTGCAAATGTATAAGAGTGGAACATAGCTAGCATTGACTTCAGTGAAGAAGGTGAAATGTGCTGTTTTAGGAGGCAGAAAGAGGAAGGTGTCTGAAATATTTCACTTGTTTTTGCTGGAAGCAATGTGCATGCACCTTTATGACACGAGAGGGCAGTCTGATTCAGAGCATTTGTTAACTGCTTGCAAGAACATAAGAGCGGACAAAGACACAAAAGCAATTGTAGTTGGTGTCCTGTCAAAAGTGTAAGATGTCTAACCCCCTCCCAAAAAGCAAACAAACAAACAGGGGAGTCTTAAAAGTCAGGATGGTGTAATGGTTTCAGCATTGGACCAGGGTCCGAATCTTGGTTCAGCCATCTAAACTCATGGAGAAGTCAAACTCTCTCAGGCTCAGAGGGTGGCAGTGGCAAACACCCTCTGAAGAAACTTGCCAAGAAAACCCCATGATAGAGTTGCTCTAGGATCCCCTTGAGTTGGAAATGACTTGAAGACAACAACAACAACAAATAACAAAAAGAATCACTTGGTGCGATTTCAAGACCCTGGAGAAGCTTAGCAGATGGAAGAACATTTTAAAAGCAGTTGAAAAAGTGGAATGACAGAAGATTAATGGGAACTGTCATTGCCGTGTCAGAACAATTGAAGGATCTGGGACTCCTAAGGGCCCTTTCACATGACTTTAACTGCCATGGCTGCATCTTATGGAATCCTGAGATTTGTAGTTTGCGGAGGCACTTGAGCTCTCTGGCTGAGAGTTTTAAATGCCAGTTCCCCAAATGCAAATCTCAGACTTCCATGGGATGTTGCCATGGCTGTAACAGTATAGTGTTTGCTGTTTTGTTGTTGTGTGCCTTTAAGTCATTCCTGATTATGGCAACCCTAGGGCAAACCTATCATGAGGTTTTCTTGGCAAGTTTCTTCAGAGGGGGTTTGCCATTACCATCCTCTGAGGCTGAGAGAATGTGAGTTGCCCAAGGTCACCCAATGGGTTTCATAGCTAAGCCAACTTTCGAACCCTTGTCTACAGAGTCTTAGTCCAATGCTCAAATGACTACACCACACTGGCTCCCTCATTAGTTCAGATTCTCTTGGACACCTTTCACCCAGCGGTGCAAAAGTGTTTGTAGATAAAAAGGAAAAAGAGGAAATAAAACATTCCTTAATTACCGAATGCTGTTCCACCAAGAGTCAAGTGATCCATCATATTCTGCTGAATCATATCAGCTTGCCTTGTCTCGGAACATGATACAGCGTAGGCGGTTCTGGAGTCATTGTGTCAGCCAAAAAAGACAGGAGAGAGCAAAGGACAAGGAACTTAAAACTTATATCGGTACTATGCTGCAATCCAAACATCATAAGATATTCCTTATATTTAAGGATGTACCCACATTTAAACATCATATTTAAATACAAAACATCAAAACATCTCATTTGATTTCAGCTACATCCCTTGCTGCATTAAATAGTTATGCATTTGCTATATAAGCACCCATCTTCCTTTCAGAATGGCAAACTTGTTTTTTCACATTCCTTGCTGTGCTAAATACTTGTGCATTTGCCATATAACCCATCTTCCTTTCAGAATGGCAAGCTTATTTTAATTCTTTGCTTATCTAAATTGTTGCAAACTAACTACACATTAGTTCCTGGGAATTCTAATTACATGAACTCAAAATAAGTAATAATATAAAGTGAGAAGTGGGATTGAAATAGCTAGTGCAATGTTTAAGAGTGTGAGTGTGAGATAGGAAGTTGTCAGTTAAAATATTATTTTCGCTATGAAAGTCACTAGCTTTTTAATAGGGAAACCCAGGGGCTTGGGACTAAAATAAACTCCATTATTTTAGAGTGATTTTTGCCTCCCAGCCTGGTCCAGTGACTTGCCATTAAGCACACAATTCTCTCTACAACTATGCTCTCCCTTTACATCTCCAGCAATAAGGTAATAACAGTGGTCTATCTTGACAGGTCTGTTGTTTTATGTATCAGAAATTTTTCACCCTGCCCTTCAGAATGGCAGCTCCCAGAGCAATTTACAATCCACAATAAAAATACTTCAAAATATGAAAATGGTATTGCAGCTTGGACAGATAAAGATGGCTTTTCCTAAACTCTGGAAGTTCCTTCTTAGAGAACAGGCTGGCACCCTCATTATCTTTTCACAAGCAAGTGACTACCTTTCTGTTTTGCACGGCCTTTGACAGAGGCTTATATGGGTTTCAGTCCAAAGGTCCAAAGAACAACAGCGTGCTTGTTTCCAACTACAAGGATAGGTGGAAGCTCTCCTGGTGATCTTCTCCACTCCTACTTAGATATATCAGGAGGTGAACCCCGCTGAGACCTTTTGCATGTACTGTACTCTTATCACTGAGCGATGGCTTTTTTCACAGTTTGGTTAACCATGTTCTCACTATTGGACTACACATCCTATCATTTCCAACAAAGGAGATTTTCAGGCCTGGAAAAAAAGCCAGGAATAAAAGGCATACTCCTGGCAAAGTTGTGCTGAAGATTTTCAGACACATTGCCCTTATCCAGGACTTCTCCTGTGAAAATCCAGGAAAGCTCCAGCAACAAACCATTCACAGGGAAGTACCAGAAATGGTTTGTTGCTAGAGCATTCCTGGTTCTTCCCGGGGTAAGTCCTGGATAAGTGCGATGTCATCTGAAAATCTTCAGCACAGTCACACAATTTTCTCAGGAGTATACCTTTTTCTCCCTCGATTTCCCCTTTTTGATAATCTCAGGATGACTGAGGAGGATGCAGGTTGTAGCCCAACTCATCTCAAAGGGTGCTAGGTTGGGGGAGGTTGCCATTCGATCTAAAAGGCAGAGCCATGAACCATGAAGTCTATTCTTCCAAGTTCACTTCAGCCATGGGAACAACAGGTCAGGCTGTTGATTCATCTGACCCAAAACCTGGAAAAGTTACTTTCTGGGCAACACATCCCAGAATCCCCAAACAGCAGGGCCAGTTTCCTATTGTTTGGAACTGGATTGCATTTCTTATTTTCTGAGAGCAGCACAGTAAGCAATCTGCATGAAGCAAAATCAAAACAGATCTCATCACAGTGTTTGTTCTCTTGCCTAAAAATTTCATCACAAATCCCCCTGCAGTTTGTTACCCAAAAACTGGGGCGGGGAGAGAATATTGCCCATTATTGCAACCTCTTTATTGTTCCTGAAACTGGCTTCTTCAGTGAGTATGACAAGGTTCTTAGAGGACCTAGTCTTCCATTAACCCTGTTTAAACATTAATGTGACAGGAGTGAGCAAAACCTTTAAGAGTTGCACCGACTATGATGATGTAAATTTTCAAACACCAAGGATGACTGGCTGGCTTCCCTGCATTGCTTTCCAAATGGTGCAATATGTGCGAAACGTGCTGGACAGATGTAACATTGTGAAATACTTTCGGCTGTCATGAAAGGGCTGGTTAGTAACATGAGTGCCCTGTAATTCAGCACCAAGTCACATGGTGGGGTTTTCCCAGGTGTACACTGTGTGTGAGTGTATGCGCGCACAGGCTCATGCTTCAAAACACATACAGCAGAAAACAGTCTTCACAACTGCCTTGTTAATCATACAGTCATGTGATGATCCATTAAAACTGAAAATAATTGACTGTGGTTTTGGAAACACAGAGCATAACAAATGGTAACTTACTCAGAGCTTTCTGGTTTTTTTCCAGGAATGTCAAGATTATTTTTCCCAACATACATAAGAGCAATACAGAAAGTCAATTGTAGAGCTGAAACATACATTGTGGGTCCATACCATTCTACCAGAAATGGCAGTTTAATAAAATAATAGACTTCTGGCAATCTAATCTAATGCATGTTTAATCAGAAGTGTTTACCCACTGAGTTATTTTAGATTTTCTCCTAAATAAGGGTACACATTGTACCAAGTTATTTTAGAATTTCTCCTCACACATGGTATTAAGCTTCCTGTTGATCTGGGTATAGAAATGCCTGAATGGTGTTGATACATAAGAATAAAACTACATCCGAAATCTGTAAGCAAGCTCATTCCATATTGCCGCCACTCCCATCGTCTCATTATTAATGGAATCAAAAGAATTTGAAGCATCTGTTGCTTAGCACATAACTTCTAGCTCTCTATGAGGTCAATGTGAGTGGGGCATGAAGGAGAGAAAGACTCTTTTTAGACTATTTTGGGGCATTATGGGGTCTCCATCACTTGAGCCTCCCTGAAAAATCTCATGCCACTTTTCATTACTATTTTTACATTATCTTTATCTGAGGCCTCCAAAACCTGCCAGCATAATGTTTGGACAACTGATTCCAACTGATTCCTGAACACAGTAGAAGAGAAGCAGTGTCATTTAGTGGTTATCAAGTGTCAGAATAGGAATTCCCAGTTCAGACCCTTGCTCAGAATGAAATTCAGTTGAATGAACCTGGACCAGACATGGTTGCCCTGTTCACTTGCTATGAACATAGATAGGCCAAAGCCAAGTGTGGGAGTGGAGCATTTCAGCCACACCTCTTTCTTGCACATTTTGGTCATTCTTTTCACATGGAAGGTGACTTTCTGATGTGGAGAGCCTCCTTTATCTGTCAGAAAGCTAATATCAACATAAGGAGAATAACAGAAACATGTAAGGAGGAGGCAAGACAGGAAGACCTAGAGAGGCCTAGAAAGGTGTTCTCTCAGGTTAAAAAAAGTGCATTTTTAGTTGCAGTTTTTCTACTTTCATGGGGGTCCTGCACCCCTAACTTCAGCAAATGTGAAAGGCCTACTGTAAATGAAATTGAAGAAGGGGTCACATTAAGTGCATGGCCCTCCAAATGTTGGACCATAATTGGCACCAATCAGCAGTACACTCCCCTTGGCTATGTTGACTGGGGGGTATTCTGAGAACTGTGTTCCAAACAGTAACTTTTCCAAGATTTACTTTTAGTCACTTGGTAAAAAGTACAGGAAGATACCCAACACCATAAACTGTGTAGGGAGTGCAACAATCATAATCCCCATTCATAGTGGCTAGGGATGTTGAAGATTATGGTCAACACATGATGACTTTGGGTGTGAGTGAGACTGCTTTGTATTGTGTCTTGTTCCAAAAGTAGCTTGCATTAATAGTTTTAAGTCTGCTACATATTAAAGACTGGAATGGCTCTCTGCCCAGAGATAACACAAGTTTCCAGTTCCATTGCCCTCTAGGCTGCATTTGCTGTTATCATTCCTTCTGAATAATTGGTAAGTGTCTGTAATACAAAGCACATTCCAGCCTCCTTTACAAAACACTTGTGTTGCGATCACACCCATGGGAGAGGCATGGAAAGTTTTTCTCTACAGCACTGTAGATTGTAGCATCAGCATTAAAACTTGGAAATGTTACTTTTTAGAATGGTCAAAATCAAGCACTTTAAAATTCCATCCATTCTGGAGAGAAGAAGCTAAGAGTGTCCACAATGGGACTGAGGTTGCAATAAACATATAACATTTGGTTGGGGATTTGTAGGTGGGAGTTGTAGTCCAACACAGTAGGAGGACAATATCCACTTGCCACACACAATTACCTGTCACTGAATTCAGTTAGCTTTACTTATGAGGACATATGCATAGGATCAATTGCACTGTTACATGATTAATTTTGAGCTCATATTGGATTGTGGTTTTGCATTAATGCAGTCTCTTTAGTTAGAAAACAGAAGCACAGGAGAGAAAGGCAAAAAGAATGAAAAGGGCTATTCTTTTGGCATTGACAGACTGTCTATCATTAGCTCCTAAACTCCAGGGAGGCTGGGCTTCAGCCTGAAATGTTCAAAACAAGAGCTGAGGGCTGTTTTCTCCTTTTTAGTTCATATTTCTTCAGGGCCATGTTGACAGTTTTGTGTCTATGACATGGAGTGTGGTGTGGCAACAGTGACACCCAGCCTTCCCGAAATAGCTTCATCACATGGTCTGTTCTTCCTTGTTTAAATATATTTATGGGCATTAACAACACCAAATAGAGCTTTTTTCACTCATTCCTTCACTCAGTGTGGTTTTGTTCTGATATATTTATAGAGTGACCACAATACCAATCTCCTTCTCCTCCTCCTCCTCCTTCTGATGAAAATCCCCAATTTTGCACATGGACACTCACAAACATACAATCTACTGGAGGTTCCAGAATTGTTTGTAGGAATTTTCATTCTATCTAAAAAGGTTCCTGTACCTGTATCAGAGGACTTAGATGAATTGTTGTTGTTGTTGTTGTTGTTGTTGTTGTATGCCTCCAAGTCATTTTTGACTTATGGTGGCCCTAAGGCAAGCCTGTCATAAGTTTTTCTTGGCATGTTTCTTCAGAGGGGGTTGCTATTGCCATCCTCTGAGGCTGAGAGAGTGTGACTAGCCCAAGGTCACCCAGCGAATTTTTGTGCTCGAACGGGGAATCATACCCTAATCTCCAGAGTCGTAGATGAACAGCCAGTGACAAAACTATTCTGTAGCTTGACCATGTGTCCCAAAACACAGATGTTAGCTGCTCTCCTTTTGACAGCACCATAACCTAGGGACCACGACAACACCATAACCCTGTATCCTGGGCTGGCTGCGGAGCCCTCTGCACTAACTGGGCTTCCTTTGCTTTCTCCTCCAGGCCTGGGTCTCTGGCAGGTTGGCCTTTATAGAGGACATTCCTATGTTTTGCAGGGCTGTTCAGTCTGAAGTCCAGTTCCAAGATAAAGAACGCTTAGAAGGAAGATCCTGCAGAAGTCTTGAAGTTGCCCATGCACAGTACTTAGACAGCAAGCTCATAGGTCACCTGGTTACTGTGTGCTCATGGCATGGGTGAGGTGTATTCTGTTTCTATATAAGAATCCTTTCCAATATATCCAGATATATTATGTGTCTTGAACAGACAAGCCGGCATAGAAAATATTTCCCTAAGGGTAGGAAGTTTGAAAGCTACATCTGTTGGCGTCAAACATAACATGTTGGAATTTTATTTTGCAACGTGGCATTGTACTCAATGCTTTCCATGCTTATGCAAGAAGGAAAGCAATCTGGTGTTTGGATGAATGAGGACTTTGTATGCCAGCTTTGTTGTGAATCCCAGGAGGAAGAATCAACATTATTAAGGAAGGAAAGGAGGAGATTCTCAGCTGAAACTCACTGTAATATCTAAACTGAGACCTTTGCATGTAGGGTATCAAGGCAGTGGTGGGGCAGTGGTTAAATGCCTGTACTGCAGCCACTCACTCAAAACCATAAGGTGGCGAGTTCAAGACCAGCAAAGGGCTGAAGCTCGACTCAGGCTTGCATCCTTCTGAGGTCACTAAAATGAGTACCCAGATTGTTGGGGGGCAAATAGCTTACAATTGTAAACCTCTTAGACACTCCTTAAGGGTATGATGTGGTATATAAATGAAGCTGTTTGTTTGTTTGTTTGTTTAAAACCTGAAGAGGGCCCAGGGTTGAATGTTTATTTGAGGTCCCTTCCCTTGGGTCAGTACAGTGTAGTGCTCAGAGAAGAATGCATTGAGGAGGAGCTTGCAGCCCTAGCTCTTTATATAGCTGCAGCCCCAGCCCCAGCCCCAATCCCTGGAGCTCAGCTA
Organism: Urosaurus nigricauda; assembly: GCA_034509955.1. Classification (NCBI taxonomy): domain Eukaryota; kingdom Metazoa; phylum Chordata; class Lepidosauria; order Squamata; family Phrynosomatidae; genus Urosaurus; species Urosaurus nigricauda. The sequence goes on along the minus strand of JAOEGL010000001.1, from coordinate 346,980,178 downwards.
ACAGGTATGATGAACAAGCATTTAGTATGGGTGTTTAGTGTGGAGTATTGAGGGAGAGGCTTGGAGTTCTGTTTCAGTGCCTACTTAAGGCCACTAAAGATGAATGGTGAGGAAGCTGCTGTAGTCACCTACAACAGCTGTGGTGTGTTTACACTCTTGCCAGAGGATGTTGGTAGCTACATCTGCAGCAAGTGCAAGTTGGTTGCTTGTTGGAAAAAAATGTCCAGCAACTTGAAGCCCATGCCCAATAAGCTCTTTAGCATATTAGGAAGCATGAGGTTTTCTTGGACAGAGCACAGCAGTCTGTCCTGGATGAGGAACACACAGGGGAGGTCTCTGAGGCAGTTTTTGGTTCCCAAACATAGGAAGCAGACATTTAGATGAATGCAACACATAGAAGGACCAGGGACTGTTCTGTGAATATGGAGCTACAGAACTGATTTGAAGCTTCCTCCCTTATCAGTGATGACGAGGAGCAGCAAAAGAACAACAGTGTCAGTCCTCAAAGAATGTGCAGATGACCTTGGAAGATTCAGCACATGGAATAATCCCTGCCATGCCAATCCTCAGAGGGATTGTGTGATAGTTGTAGGGAACTCCCTGCTGAGGAGAACAGAATTGTTACTTTGTGGGCCTGGCAGGATGTCTTCAGAGTTGTGCTACCTTTCTGGGACAAAAATCCATGATGTAAAAAAGGCTGACAAGACTCATAAAGCCCACTGATTGTCACCTATTCCTTTTGGTCAGTGTTGGAACCAATGATATTGGAAGGCTTAGCCTTCAGGATATTACAAGGGATGATAAGTTTCTTCGTAGGAAGCAGGAGGACCTCGATACACAGGTTGTCATTTTGTCTCTCCTCCCAATTGAAATACATGGCCCAGGAAGAGAGAGAAGAATAGTGGAGGTGAACAACTGGCTCCACAGATGGTGCTGCTAGGAATGATTTGGCTTCGTCAACCATGGTCTGTGGTTTTATGGAAATGGATTTCTGGAAAGTGAGGGGTTGCATCTCACAGCAGTTGGAAGGAACAAACCTGTGGGGGGCAGAGACAGAGAGAGAGAGAGAGAGAGTATTCTTGAGGTCAGGGGTTCATCAAGTGCTGGAGATAATGTAATAAAGAGAACTAGGCAAAGAGTACAAGAACTCAACAGCAGGAGGGGGAAAAACTTAAATAAGCAGAATGCTCAAGCCACTAGGGTACACTGCCTGTGGCATCTTCCTCACATTTCATGAGAAAAGGATATGATACAGTTTATTTTGTGACACACTCCCCCCCCCCCCCCCCCCCGATTTTTGGAGCTCAAGTTAGTGAGAATCTAAAAGAAATAGGTTAGCAGGAATGTAGCTGTGCTAATGTGGCTGCTTCTGTGTATGAGTGAATTGTTCACTTCTGCTTACTTAAAAAGGCCCTGGCAAATATCTGCAGGCACCAGATGAGCTACATCCAAAGGTACTTAAAAAACTGGAAAATGTAATATTGGAACCATTGGCAATAATCTTTGAGAACTCCTGGAGAACAGGAGAAGTCCCAGCAGACTGGAGGAGGGCAAACGTTGTCCCCATCTTCAAAAAGGGAAAAAAAAGAGGATCCCAACAATTATCGTCCAGTTAGTCTGACATCAATTCCAGGAAAGGTTCTAGAGCAGATCATTAAGAAGAGAGTCTGTGAACACTTAGAGGCCAATGCCATAATCACAAAAAGCCAACATGGGTTTCAGAGAAACAAGTCATGCCAAACAAACGTGATCTCTTTTTTTGATAAAATTACCAGCTTGATAGATGAAAGGAATGCTGTGGATATAGTATATCTTGATTTCAGTAAGGTCTTTGACAAGGTTCCCCATGACATTCTTGCAAACAAGCTTGTAAAATGTGGGCTAGACAAGTTAACTGTTACATGGATTTGCAATTGGTTGACCAGCCGCACCCAAAGGGTGCTCAACAATGGCTTTTTTTCATCCTGGAGAGAAGTGACAAGTGGGGTGCTACAGGGTTCTTTCCTGGGCCCAGTGCTATTCAATGGGCTGATCTAGACTGGCAAAAAGGGGTGTATTCATGCCTGCATGAAAGTGTAGCCTTTAGATGACCCACAATGGAAGTTGGGCATGAACGCACTTCTTTTGCATTTTAGTGGGGGAAAAGCAGCTTTAAAAAGGACCTGCTTTTCCCAGCTTCTTTTTAAAAAGGGTGTAACAGCACAGCTGTGTCTAAATGCTGCTGTGCAACTGTGCAGTTTTTTAAAGCTCCCAAACCCTAGCTCCAGCTCTAATCTGAACCCTAGACATGCACAGTAGGGACTCTGGGATGCTGTAACTGTTATGCAACTGTGCATAAAATGTCAATTCATTCATAAAATAAAGAAGTTTATTCATAAACTTAAATTGTAACAGATTTAATATCTTTTTAAGGGGGGGAGGGATGCAGTTTGTTTTATTGATGTAATAATATTTTAATGTGTAAGCCACCTCAATTGATCTCAAAGGGGTGGGGTATAAATAAAAACAACAACAACTATTATTATAAAATAAAGGGGTTCATTCATGGTGCACCGATGCAACTGCGCACTTTAAAAAGGGAAGCGAAACCACAATGGTAATTTGACAGATCTTCATAACTATACAGTTCGTGTGTGATGTACCTGCACAACTGCACAGTTTGCAGCTGACAATACAATTGCCTGTATGATGTAGCGGTGCAACTGCGCAGTTCGCAGCCAGCAACAAAACAAAACAAAAAATTTAAAAAAATTAAAGTTTCAGTGCGGCCAAAAGCCCCGTTCATTGCCACCCATGCAGCATGTTTCTAGCATCCTGACAGCTTCCAATGTAGTTGCTGAGTAACAGATAAGTCGTCCCCACACCCCCTCAGTGTAGCTGCCCTATGCCTTTTTATTACACACCTGGGGCTTGCATGTAGCTGCTAAGCATTAAGGAAAAGGCAACTTCATGTTGCCCTTTCCTGCCAATCTAGAAAGCCCCATTATCTTTATTAATGACTTGGATTATAATACTGGAGGCATACTTATCAAATTTGTAGACAACACCAAATTAGGAGGAGTAGCTAATACCCCAGAGGACAGGATCGAAATTCAAAATGACCTGAATAGACTAGAAAGCTGGGCTAAAGCTAAAAAAAAAAGAAAAAAAAAAGAAATTCAATACGGAGAAATATAAGGTTCTGCACTTAGGGCGGAAAAATGAAATGCACAGATATAGGGTGGGGGACACTTGGGGTGTGGTGGAGTCTTCTTCCTTGGAGGTCTTTAAGCAGAGGCTGGATGGTCATCTGTCAGGGATGCTTTGATGGAGAGTTCTTGTATAGCAGGGGGTTGGACTGGATGGCCCTTATGGTCTCTTCCAACTCTATGATTCTATGATTCTATGACCTCTGCCTAACTCTGAGGATATGGTGGAAGATAGAACTAATGAGGGGAGTTTCCACATGCCAAGTGATTTCACCATTGCTGATGAAAGCCTGGTTTCAAAGGAATAAGATTCATCGCATTTCCTAGCAGTTGACTGATGTATTTCAAAACAGTATATGACATTAAACATGGGAAAGGATTATAATGCCTGTTAAGTTGAAGGTAGCAGGAAACACAGAAGACTTGCAAGACCTGAGCAGGGCTGTTAACAAAAGGGCTGTTAGAGGTCATCAATACAGGTGGGGGGAAATCATACTTTGTTTCCTGCTCTATAGGAATACACAATGTACGACTGGTTTTACAGTGAAAGAGCTCCTTTTAGGCATTAATATGAATATTTAAAATGCACTTTTTATGCCATAGTTTTAGGAAAAACTGGAATTTTTACACATTGGGAACATCTGAGAGATCACTTTCTGCTTTCGTTTGCTACCTATCTACCATTTGTAGAAATCATTTTGCAGGAACATTTTGCCATCTACTGCTCGTGGAAATCATTTTACTGGAATAGAGTTGTCAGGACCAGAGGAAGCACATAGTTTGGGATATACAGACTTCTATAGCACTTTGGATTGTGTATTCTGTGTTTTGCAGTATTACTACAATGTGGTTTCTATATATGATATATGATCATTGTATATATGTTAGAGTTGTGGTTTAATTCCTTTAGGACATTATTGTGATATAGTTCATTACATTGTTAGTTTCTCCGTGCTTTTCTTTCTAGGATTAGGGTGGAATCAGGGTGGGTGGGCTAATTGGAGGATGGGACTAGTCTGTCAAGCTCGGTGTTGTCTTTTTTAAAAAATGTTCAGGTTATAGTAACCAAAGGTTATCAGGGCTAGAATCTTAGGGGCTAAACAGACAGGCAAAAAGAGGTGTTTTCAGGCTGGCTTGAAGGCATGGCATTTAGATGACACATGCCTTGAAGCCAGCAGGAAAATGCCCTCTACGCACCTTATGCAGAGAAAAGCTGTTTCAAAAAGAAGCAGTTTTTTCTGCTTCTTCCTGGCTTGAAGCCATGTCATGTGGCCATGACATGAACACTCCAACTGCCTTGGGAGCTGGTGGTGCAGTTGGTGGGGTTTCAATGTGGCTTTAGAAAAGGCAGCTTCAAGCCACTTTTTCCTGTCCATCTGTTTCGCCCCACAGAATCATAGAGTTGGAAGTGACCTCAAGGGCCCCCCTGTCATGCAGGAACTCACAATCAAAGCAGTCTCAACAGATAGCCATTCTGCCTGTTTTAAAACCTTCAAAGAAAGAGATTCCACCACTCTCCTAGGGAGTGTGTTCCATGGTCGAACAGCTCTTACTGTCAGGAAGTTCTTCCTGATTTTAAGCTGGAATCGCTTTTCCTGAAGTTTGATCCCATTGCTCCGGGTCCTAGTCTCTGGAGCAGCAGAAAAGAAGCTCACTCCATCCTCAATATGACACCCCTTCAAATATTTAAACAGGGCTACCCTATCACCTCTTAACCTTCTCTTCTCCAGGCTTCATAGTTTCCAGACCCTTCACCATTTTCGTCAACCTCCTTTGGACACACACCAGCTTGTCAACATTCTTTTTGAATTGTGGTCCCCAGAACTGAACACAGTATTCCAGGTGAGGCCTGACCAAAGCAGAATAGAGTGGCATTATTACTTCCCTTGAATTATTTTTATAGTATTTTATAAACATTTAAAATACCATCATCTCTCCATATTTGCACGATTTAGGACTGTATGTGCACTTTGTTGCTCATTCACTAGCTCAATTCACTCAGGTGGGGGGGGGGGAGAATAGGAAAAGAGTAATCTATAATTAGCTCCATTTTTTTGTGATACACCATGGGAAATAAAGCTGCCAATCTTCCTTACTGTGATTGTTGACAATGGAATGATTTACTCTGATTGCTTCTGCCCCTTCTCTAGCTGACTGCAGCCATGAGATCAATAGCGAGGGGGTAGACTGGACTACCTCTCACCATTGCTCGACTTAAGAGCAACTTTGCCAGCAGGGCTCTGCTGCGGAGGGAGTGGCATAGGATGACCAGATGTTGTCCTTTTCCAGAACATGTCCTACATTTCAATCTTATGTCCAGGAGGAATTCCAAAATGTCCTCCATTTTGAACATGACTAAGTAGCACCATAATTGCTGTTCTCTTTCGAGAAATGTGTCTACTTGGCAACCTGTCCTGGTTGCAAATAGGGGGAGAGGATGGATCCTTCTAAAATTCTTTTTTCCTAGGAGCAGCAGCGGAAAAAACATGGCCCCAGGGGATGGGAAACATTTGCTTCTCAGAGGGGAAAAGGAAAGCAAAGGTGTTAGGAAATGGGCTGCTTGAGGACACAATGCAAATATTGAAAGGAATTTCCCCTTCATTTCAGCGCTGATGTCTACATTGGAGGCCTTCAAAAAAGCACTGAAGACGGTTCTCTTCCAGCAGGCATATCCATCTGACCTCATTTAATTCCTTATAGAACCAGAACTACCCCAGTCTATTGATTGTATGTTGATATGTAATGTTGTAAGTTGATTTTGTTGAGAGATTTTAATGTTTATTGTATTGGATTGGATTTTAATATGCTGTGAGCCCGCCTCGATCCGTAGGGAGAGGAGAGGAGCTGCTTGGCAGCCATTTTGGGACCGTGTGCTTGAGACCGTGTGCTCGTGGCTGAAGGGGAGGAGCTTCTGTGAGTCACATCTGTGAGTCACAAGGGGCGGAGCTAGCAGACTAGCTTTATATACCACCTTCCAGAGCCTTCCAGAACAGTCCGGCCAGAGAGAGGAGAAGGAGAGGAGCTGCTTGGCAGCCATTTTGGGACCGTGTGCTTGAGACCGTGTGCTCGGTGCTGAAGGGGAGGAGCTTCTGTGAGTCACATTTAGTTTTTAGAATTTTAGAATTTTAGAATTTTAGAATTTTAGTTTTCTCTTACTGAACAACTCTGCTCAAGTGGCATTAGACTTTGCAGTATGGACAATGAGGGATCTGCCGCGGTCACCTGCAACTCTTGTGGGATGTTTCTCTTCTTGCCTACAGAAGTGGAGAACTTCACATGCACCAAGTGCAAGTTGGTGGCACTCTTGGAGGAGAAAGTGCAGCAGCTGGAGTCCAGAGTAGCTACACTTCAGCAGATTAGGGAACAAGAGGATTTCCTGGACACAATGGAACTAACCATCTTGGATGAATACCATGCAGAGGAAGATGCTAGGGTGGAAGAGGTCACTTGCCAAACAGAGGAGGCAGACAGCTGGAGGAATGTCACAAAGAGAAGTAAACCAAGAAGGAATTGTTCGGGGAGCTTGCAGCTAGAGAATCGATTCGAAGCGCTTTCCCTTATCAAGGAGGATGAAGAAGAGCAGCATGGACAGACTTCAGGGACGGAGCAGGGGAGCCTGAGAGTCCCACCCGAGGGAACAGTCACTGCTAAGCCTCGGAGGAGGCGTGTGGTCGTAGTGGGGGACTCCTTGCTGAGGGGTACAGAAGCAGTGATTTGTAGGCCTGACAAGATGTCTCGAGAGGTGTGTTGTCTTCCAGGTGCAAAGATCCGGGATGTGACAGAGAGGCTGACAAGACTGGTCAAGCCTACTGACCAATACCCCTTCCTTTTGGTCCACGTGGGAACTAATGATACTGCAAGACACAGCATTCAGAACATCAAAAGGGATTACGAGGCGCTTGGTAGGAAGCTGAAAGGAATGGATGTACAGGTTGTCATCTCGTCTCTTCTGCCAGTTGAAGGGCATGGTCCAGGAAGGGAGAGGAAAATAGCAGATGTGAATAACTGGCTTCGCAGATGGTGCCGCCGAGAGGGATTTGGATTCTTGGATCAAGGGCTGCGGTTCCATGAGGAGGGACTTCTTGCAACAGACGGGTTGCATCTCACGCCAGTTGGAAGAAATGTTTTTGCCAACAGTCTCAAGAACTTGATCAGGAGAGCTTTAAACTGAGTTCCGAGGGGAAGGGAGACAATAAGGAAGGCAAAAGGGATGGCGAAAATAGTCAAACTGACATAGAGGAAACAAGGCAAACAATGCAAGGACCCAACAGTGGGAGGCAAAAAAACTTGCACAGGCAGCAAGTAGAAGGGAACCATGGTCTGCGATGTCTCTACACTAATGCACAGAGCATGGGAAATAAGCAAGATGAACTCGAACTCCTAGTACAACAAAGCAAATATGATATAATAGGCATCACTGAAACCTGGTGGGATGAGTCTCATGATTGGAATGTGGAAATAGAGGGGTATAACCTTATTAAGAGAAATAGGCCAAACAGGAAAGGAGGAGGAATAGCACTATATGTCAGAGATATTTACACCAGTGAAGAGATCCTGGACATCAATCATGGAAGCCAGGTGGAGAGCATCTGGATAAGAATCAAAGGGGAGGGAAACAACAAGGGTGTTACGGTGGGAGTCTACTACAGACCCCCAAGTCAGACTGAGGAATTGGATGATATCTTTCTAGAACAGATGACCACACGGTCAGAAAAGAGAGATGTAGTAGTGATAGGCGACTTCAACTATCCTGATATTTGCTGGAAGTCAAACTCAGCAAAATCCTCAAGGTCTAGCAAATTCCTCACTTGCCTGGAAGACAATTTCATGGTCCAAAAGGTGGAAGAGGCAACAAGGGGGTCAGCTATTTTAGATCTGATCCTAACCAACAAGGATGACTTGGTTAATGGGGTGCAAGTGGTGGGATCATTAGGTGGAAGTGACCATGTTCTCCTGGAGTTTGTAATACAGTGGAAAGGAGAAGCCAGGCAGAGTCAGACACGCATCCTAGACTTTAGGAGAGCGGATTTCAGTAAACTTAGAGAAGTATTGAGGGCGATTCCATGGTCAGAAATACTAAAAGATAAAGGAGTTCAGGACGGATGGGACTTTCTCAAAAGGGAGATACTGAAGGCACAATTTCAAACAGTTCCAGTGAGAAAGAAAAACGGGAGGTGTCTCAAGAAACCAGGATGGATGACTAAGGAACTTTCAACTGAGCTAAGTTTGAAACGGAACATGTATAAGAAATGGAAAAAGGGGGAAATCACGAAAAAGGAATTCAAAGAAATAGCAGGCATGTGTAGGGGTAAAGTCAGAAAAGCTAAAGCGCAGAATGAACTCAGGCTTGCTAGAGAGGTTAAGAACAATAAAAAGGGCTTTTTTGGATATGTCCGCAGCAAAAGGAAGAAGAAGGAAACAGTAGGGCCACTGCGTGGAGAAGATGGCAAAATGCTAACAGGAGATAGAGAAAAGGCAGAATTACTCAACACCTTCTTTGCCTCAGTCTTCTCAGAAAAGGCAAAGGGTGCTCAACCTGAGGATAATGGAGCAGAGAACAGAATAGGGGAATTTCAGCACAGAATAAGTAAAGAGATAGTAGAGGAACACCTTGTTAATCTAAATGAATTTAAGTCTCCGGGACCAGATGAACTCCATCCAAGGGTATTAAAAGAACTGGCAAAAGTAATATCGGAGCCATTGGCAATCATATTTGAAAACTCCTGGAGAACAGGAGAGATCCCAGCGGACTGGCGAAGGGCAAACGTTGTCCCCATCTTCAAAAAGGGGAAAAAAGAGGATCCCAACAATTATCGTCCAGTTAGTCTGACATCAGTTCTAGGAAAGATTCTGGAGCAGATCATTAAACAGAGAGTCTGTGAACATCTAGAAGGCAATGCCATAATCACAAAAACTCAACATGGGTTTCAGAGAAACAAGTCATGCCAGACAAATCTAATCTCTTTCTTTGATAAAATTACCAGTTTGGTAGATGAAGGGAATGCTGTGGATATAGTATATCTTGATTTCAGTAAGGCCTTTGACAAGGTTTCCCATGACATTCTTGCAAACAAGCTTGTAAAATGTGGGCTAGACAAAGGAACTGTTAAATGGATCTGTAATTGGTTGACTGGCCGAACCCAAAGGGTGCTCAACAATGGCTCCTTTTCATCCTGGAGAGAAGTGACCAGTGGGGTCCCACAGGGCTCTGTCCTGGGCCCAGTGCTATTCAACATCTTTATCAATGACCTGGATGACAGAATTGGGAGCATACTAATCAAATTTGCAGATGACACCAAATTAGGGGGAATAGCTAATACCCCAGAGGACAGGATTAAGATTCAAAATGACCTGAATAGACTAGAAAGCTGGGCCAAAGCTAACAAAATGAAATTCAACACAGAGAAATGTAAGGTATTGCACTTAGGGCGGAAAAATAAAATGCACAGATATAGGATGAATGAAACTACATGTGAAAGGGATCTAGGAGTCCAAGTAGACCACAAGTTGAACATGAGTGAACAGTGTGATGCGGCAGCTAAAAAGGCCAATGCTATTTTGGGCTGCATTAATAGAAGTATAGTGTCTAGATCAAGAGAAGTAATAGTGCCACTGTATTCTGCTTTGGTCAGGCCCCACCTAGAATATTGTGTCCAGTTCTGAGCGCCACAATTCAGAAAGGACATTGAGAAACTGGAGCGTGTCCAAAGGAGGGCGACAAAAATGGTGAAGGGTCTGGAAACCATGCCCTATGAGGAACGACTTAGGGAGCTGGGGATGTTTAGCCTGGAGAAAAGAAGGTTAAGAGGTGATATGATAGCCCTGTTTAAATATTTGAAAGGATGTCATATTGAGGAGGGAGCAAGCTTGTTTTCTGCTGCTCCAGAGAACAGGACCCGGAACAATGGATGCAAACTGCAGGAAAAGAGATTCCACCTCAACATTAGGAAGAACTTCCTGACAGTAAGGGCTGTTCGACAGTGGAACGCACTTCCTCGGAAGGTGATAGAGTCTCCTTCCTTGGAGGTCTTTAAGCAGAGGCTGGATGGCCATCTGTCGGGGATGCTTTGATTTGGATTTCCTGCATGGCAGGGGGTTGGACTGGATGGCCCTAGTGGTCTCTTCCAACTCTACGATTCTATGATTCTATGATTCTATGATTCTATGAGATACAAATAATTTATTATTGTTGTTGTTGTTGTTAAATGAAAGGAATAATTTACATGCAGATTCAGTCAAGGGTTTCGTTGCTAGTAAAGTACAATTTTAAGCATTCATCTTGTGCAGAGTTCTATAAGTATACTGCAAGCCAACAAGGCATTGTAATTAAGTTCATCAAAAAATATGATTGAATACTTGTACTTAATAAGATACAGTGTATATAATAAAAATGTACATAAACCATAAGCACTGAATTTCTATTCATATTAGTATGTTTAGCTTTTATTTTGTAATGTCCTATATTTTCCTTTATTGACCTACATTTTGTGGTGCTTTGTCCTCCTTAGTGGTTATGACATATGGTCACCCTGGGTTGGCAATCTCATTGAAGGAAATGGGCAGCTTCCATCATGTGTGCGTGTGTCTGTGTGTGTCAGGGTCCATTAAAAACAGCAAAATATATTTTAAAAAATTAATTATTGGGGGGAAAAGGAAACATTTAGACTTGCCTCCCTTACTTATGATTTCGGATGCAAGCTGGCCAGATTGAGAGGTTAAAAAATAGGCTATTGGTTGATAGGTTTTGGCATACTGGGAAGAAGAAAAAGTTTTTTTATCGATCTTATTTGCACTGTTTTGAATTTGGGTATGGGAAATGTGTGGCAGTCAGTCCAATTTGAGTCTGGTTTATTTTGTGTAGATCTTCATCGCAGGGCCACTGCAGACCAAGAAAAAGCAAGGTGAGGATGATTTTTTTCATCAGTATAGACAATCTATAGTAGATCAATGTAGATCTGTTATTTATAGGCCTGCCATAAGTTAAACCCAACTTGATTATTAAAAGTAACTAACTGCAAACAACTTGGAAGTAACTAGCTACAAACAACTTGTTGCTCATAACCTTTTCCAATAATGATATTATAGTAAAGTTACATTATGAATGTAAGCTAATGGAGGATAACTTCTCTCTTTCCAGAGTGGAACTACTAAACTGTTTAGCTGTTTCTATAGTGTTTGGGAGCATGGCCTCTCCAGAATGGTGGAGGAGGAAGATCATATGGTTCAACCACTGGCTTGTGGATCATGTTGTGCTTTGTGCTGCTGCCTCGTGCTTTGTTGTGAGTATTGAAGTGATGAGGAGAGGGTGTTATGTACCACAGACAAGCAGCTTGTAACATTCATTTAAAAAAGCAATGGTAGTTATTTTAATTGTTTTTAAAAAATTAGAGAGTAGAATGTTACATTTTTAAAAATTACATCTACAATAGTTACCAATTGTTTGGGTTTCACACTAACTGTAACCAGTTGCTTCAAAGAGTAATCCAAGCTCTGAAATTCACAACCAGTAATGTACTTCATCATGTAATTTCAACACATCTTAACCAGAAAACATTTCTCAACAATGTCTTGTACTGGTCTTGCAATTTTAACTGACTTTAGTTAAGTCAGTGACTTTAGACTTTAACTGACTTTAGAAAACAAGCAAGCTTGTTTTCTGTTGCTCCAGAGAACAGGACTCGGAACAATGGATGTAAACTGCAGGAAAAAAGATTCCACCTCAACATTAGGAGGAACTTCCTGACAGTAAGAGCTGTTCGACAGTGGAACACACTCCCTCGGAGGGTGGTGGAGTCTCCTTCCTTGGAGGTTTTTAAGCAGAGGCTGGACGGCCATCTGTTGGGTATGCTTTGATTGGGAGTTCCTGCACGGCAGGGGGTTGGACTGGATGGCCCTTGTGGTCTCTTCCAACTCTAAATTTCTATGATTCTATGATTCCCCTATTCCAAAATACTGAGAACTGTTTACTGTTGTTGTGTGCTTTCAAGTCATTTCTAACTTACAATGACCCTAAAACAAACTTATAATGAGGTTTCCTTGGAAAGATTTGTTCAGAGGAAGTTTACCTTTGCCTTTCCCTGAGGCTGAGACAGTGTGACCTGCCCAAGGTCACACACTGGGCTTTAATGGCCAAGCAGGGATTTCAACCCTGGTCCCCAAGATTGTAATCCAACACTAAAACATTACACAATGCTAGCTCCTGGAAACTGTTGTTGAGTGGAATGTGGGAATAAATGACAGGGACCTTAGTCTTCAAGGAGAATCTTTTCCTGTTAATCTCCAGGAATCTTGCTCACCTCAGTCTTGGAGTTGATGGACTGCAAAGACCATACATAACAACCACAACAGCATTAATAGAGTACTTGGTTTCTATCCCACTCTCTTCCTGACATACTGAGAGCAACTAACAGCATACACTGGAAGCAATAATCATAAAATACAGTGCCGAGAAACAATCAGCATAAATCAGGAGAAGAGGTAGATGTCACAGTGAAACTGGGCAGGAGCAAAATTTCAAATGGTACAGTAAATACCTACCAAAATGAAGATGTAAAATAAATATGAATTAATAAAAAACATCTATGTGCCTGTTTTAACTATTTTGGTGCCTCTTCACCCCACCCCAAAATTCTAGGGATTGTAGTTTAGCAGTGAAGTTGTGGGACACCAGGTCTGAGAACTTACATTGTGGAATATCACTGTAGCACAATATATGTGGATTCCTGCTAAGTGCTCACGGCTGACAACGAATAGCGTATTGGCACACGACCCTCACTGGATCTCTGCCAGCAATCCAATGAGGCCTCAGGCCACATTATGGAATGAGCAGAGATCCAGTGTGGATTGTGTACATGATGTGCATTGATATATGTTCTGCATGCAGACCTCTATTCCCATCAGCTAGGTATGGCTGTTGCAGTATCTCATAAAAATGCTCCGCATGTCTAATGCAACTTGCACTTTGATATGTCATAATAATAATAATAATAATAATAATAATAATAATAATAATAGTTTATTTGTATACCACCCTTCCTGCGATCAGGGCGGTGAACAGTACACAATAAAAATACGCATACAAGTTAAAACATACAATTAAGACAGCATGAATATAAAATCAGCCCAATGGTAATATTATATCAAGACAGAGCCCCAATCCAGTCATAATGATGGAGAGGTAAGGTATCAACAAGGGGGTGAGTCAGGGATAGGCCTGCTCAAACAGGTGTGTTTTTAATCCTTTTTTGAACAGGTTCAGGGAGGCGGCCAGGCAGAGCTCCGTTGGCAGCAAGTTCCAGAGGATCGGGGCTGAAACAGAGAACGCCCTCTTCGTTGTAATCGACAATCTGGCCTCTGGGACTCTTAATGAATGTTGCCCAGTAGATCTAAGTGTGCGGGGCGGATTGTATGGGGAGAGACGGTCCGTCAGATACTCTGGGCCCAAGCCATTTAGGGCTTTATAGGTGATAACCAGCACTTTGTATTGAGCCTGGAAACGAATAGGCAGCCAATGTAGATCTTTCAGTATTGGTGTTATATGGGAGGCCCTGGGTGCACCAGTGACCACCCGGGCTGCCATATTTTGCACTAATTGCAGCTTCCGAGTGTGGTACAAAGGCTGCCCCATGTAGAGCGCGTTGCAGAAATCCAACCGAGAGGTTACGAGAGCATGTACTACGGTTTCAAGGTCCCCCCGGTCCAGGTAGGGACACAGCTGGCGTATCAGCCGAAGCTGATAACAGGTGCTCCTGACCGTCGCATCCACCTGAGAAGTAAGGTGGAGCAACGAGTCAAGGAGCACCCCCAAGCTGCGTACAGTGTCCTTCACGGGGAGCGTGACCCCGTTCAGGACAGGTGGAACCACCTCCATCCCAGGACCGGGAGAACCTATCACGAGTACTTCCGTTTTCTCTGGATTCAGGCTGAGTCTATTTTCCCTCATCCAGTCCATTACCGATTCCAGACAGGCCACGAGAGGAGTGACGCCATCCCTGGTCACTGCATCAGTCGGAGACATAGAGAAGACTATTTGGGTGTCATCAGCATACTGATAACCCCGCGCCCCATGCCTCCGGATGATCTCTCCCAGCGGTTTCATGTAGATGTTAAAGAGCATGGGGGATTAACAGGATTCACAGAACTAGTCCCCAGGGTTTTGTAGCAAGGTGGGAAATTATTGTTAATCCTGTTTAACAATGCAATCCTAAACAAACTTACTAGAGTAAGGCTCATTAAACATAGTGGTACATACACCTGAAGACTGCACTGTTGGACTATAGACAGATTGTGTCTATTTATGGTAGCTATGCCATAGATGGATTGTTTTAATGAAGAAATATCATTCAAATCATAAAACTGGAACCGATCTCAAAGATCATTTAGTCCAGCCCACAGTGATCTATTGATTCCATTGTTTCTTGTACCTAAATGATGAACAAGGTCCTCCTTCCAAGGTCAAGAAATCACCATATTACCAACCGACATTAAGAAATTAACATCATGCTCAAGCTAATTTGTTATTTGATGATCCCAGTATGGGTTTATGTGTCTTCCCCTTCCGCTATGGGGATGAATTGTGTAGCCCTCCAGTTGTTGAACTCTAGGAAACCTTACTCAGCATAATCAAAGTTGAAGAATGCTGGGAGTTACAGTTCAACAACATGGGGTGGCACTGTTCCTACCTCATGTGGCATGAGCTCATAAAGTCAGGATTTGATTAAGATTTTCAGATGTAAAATGACTCATCATCCAGCACAAGTCATTTGAGTGCTTCAAGAAACTTCACTTTATGACCCCCCAAACTGCACTCCAGAATGTTGTGGAACTTGACTGGACAACTTGTGGACCTCCAGACATGCCCCTCCAGTTGGTTATGCTTGTAGTCAAACATCTGGAAGGTGGCATGTTGTCCAGTCCTGCTGTAGAGTATGCAGACGATGACCAATTACAGTGTTCCGTTTGCAAAGGAATCTTGCCGCATCTTTGAGACTGAACGTGAGAAAACAGATGTGGCATGAGCTTTTGTAGACTTGGTTTACTTCTTCAGATTCATGTGGTCTACTTCAGATTCATGTGGTCATGCAACAACTTCTTTCACACAGCTAGTCTCTAAGGTGATGCAACATTCCTTTGCATACTGATACTGCAAATTAACACAGCTATGTCTCTGAATCCTTCAGTTTGTTAATGACTTTGGTCAAACTGAGATGTTCCCCTTGCTTTGTGACACTTGCAGGACACATGCTTACTTCTTAGTTAGCATTCCTAAAAATAATGCCAACAGAGGAAGCTTAAGGGGCCATTAGGCTCTAGTGGCCACTCCCCAAATATAGGGGCTTTCTAGATTGGCAGGAAAGTGTGACATGAAGTTGCCTTCTCCTTAATGCTTAGCAGCTGCACCACAGACTTTAGATGGAGCTGCGCTGTTTCGCAGTTTTTAAAAAAGAAGCTGGGAAAACCAGCACCTTTTTAAAGGCGCTTCTTCTCCCCTAAAACGCAAAAAAAGTGTTTTCAATGGCACACTTTCCCTTTTTCTCATCTAAAGGCTAGAGTTTAATGCAGCCATGAACACACTTCTTTTTGCCAATCTAGAAAGCCCCATAGTCCATTATCTCACTTGTTTCAGTCAGAATTGTGGAGTCAGAATCATGGAGTTGGAAGATATTTTGGGTGGAGTCAGAGTAAGAAATTTACCAACCTCAGATTTAAAATTTAAAAAATGTACATCGAACACTTACTTTGTTGTATATTTACTTTCATAGGAATTTAGGAAAGTTTTATTGTTCAGAAATTTTAATCTAAGTAGGTTGATAATCCACATAGTAGTGATGAAATGTGTTGTACTATCATTTTATTACATTAATTTTGTTACAGTGTGCCCTTGGTGTCCACCAGGGTTTGGTTCCAGGACCCCCCATGGCTACCATAATCCATGAATGCCCAAGTCTCATTAAATACATTGGCATAATAAAATATAATTTATTTTTCTCTTATATAAAATGGCAGAATCAAAGTTGGCTGCATTACTAATTAATAGACAGTTTCTATTTTTGAAAGAGTTGGAGTTGGGCAATAGAAAAACAGAGCAGTTGCAGTTAAATGTTTCGCTTTTGACTGAAAGTATACAATGGGACCTCCATATCCATGGATTCTTTATGCACTGATTCAACCATTGAAAGATTTGAAAATATTCAAAAAATTATGAATTCCAAAAAGCAAACCTTGATTTTGCCATTTTATATAAGAGACACAATTTTAATATGCATTGTAATTAATGGGTCCTGAGCATCCACGGATTTTGGTATCCATGGGAGATCCTGGAACCAAATCCTAGCTGATACCAAGGGCTTACTGTAGTATATTGTAATCAGTATTGGATGCTGCAGTATTTAATGTTTACAACATACTGGTAATCACTGCTCCCCTAATAAAGATCTTTGCCCCCTCCCCTCCCCATTAGCATTTCTGGAATCCCCGCTGCTGCTGCTGCCACTGCCAGCTCAGGTAGCTTCTGCAGTTGGGAACAATTGGCTTACACATTTTAAACTGCTTAGAGAATGCTTTGTTCACTATGGAATGGTATAGAAATGTAATGTGCTACTGCTGTTGGGACACAAAAGAGCCCCCTCCAGCAGATCTTAATCTTTGGACAGGCATATATAGGGAGAGGTGTTCCCTCATGTACTGAAGTCCCAACCCATTTAGAGCTTTAAATGTCATCACAAACACATGGAATTCAGACCGGAAATATATTGGCAGACAGTTAAATTGTTTTAAGACTGGCATGATATACTGTCTATATGGTACTCCAGTCAGCAATTGAGCTGCTGCATTTTGCACTAGCTGCAGCTTCTGCCTATTCTCCAGGGGCAGCCCTATATAGAGTATACTACAGTAGTCTAACCAGGAAATTACATAGATACTGTGATTAGATTACCTCTATCCAGGAAAGGCCATAGTTGGTACACCAGTGAAATCTGGCACCAAGTGCTCTGTTCCACAGAGTCCACTTGGGCATCCAGGGACAAGGGTAAGTCTAGGAATGCTCCCATGTTACATACTTTCTTCTTCAAGGGGACTGCAACCCCAGGCAGGACAGAATGTTTACCTAGTTCTCAGACCCAAGAATCACCAGTCTACAGAGCCTCTATCTTATCTGGATTCAGTTGCAGTTAATTGGCTGTCATCCAGTCCATTACATCATCCAGACTTGAGCACCTGCACAGCTCCATCTGACTCTCATGACAAAGAGAAATAAAACTGAGTGTCACCAGCTTACTGATGACATCCCACTGCAAACTTCCATATGACTTCCCCCATCAGCTTCATGTAGATATTGAAAAGCATGAGGGATAAGATGGAACCCTGTGGCACCCTACAGCTTAATAGCCATGGGTCTGAACAGAAATCTCCCAGTGCTATTCTTTGAAATCGGTCCTTTAACTAGGTAAGCAATTATTGCAGAACAGTGCTTCCTACTCCCATCCCATGGAGTTGGTCCAGTAAGATACCATGATCAATGGTATCAAAAGCCACAGGGTAGCACTCCTCCTGTCTTTCCCCCAGAGTAGGTCCTCAGTTAGAGCAACTAAGGCTTTCAGTGCCATATCCAGGAATGAACCAGACTGAAATGGATCCAGATAATGTTTCCTCCAAGAACACCTAAAGTTGCCCAGCCCTTTGCCCAATAAAATCCCTTCCTTTTAATAAAATTTAAAATCGGGCTGTAGTTCTGATATACCACTGGGTCCAGGGAGGTCTTCTTCAGGACAGGGCACACCACCACCACCTCCTTCAAGGCTGCAGGCATCTCCCCATGACATAGTGAAGCAGTTACCACCCCCTGGATCTACCCAGTCAGTCCATCCCTACTTTCACATAGTGGGACAAACTGCTTCCAGTGTCTTGTCCACATCATCAGGTCAAAGTAACTGATACTGATCCCATGAACACTGACCAGACATTGGACACCTCCATAGGCTCTATAACAAGCATGGGGTGAAGTTCTGAGTGAATTATATCAATTTTTCCTTCAAAATACCTGGCAAATTTTTCATAGCAGGTGGCCATGGCTTGCACACTTAAACTCTCTGGGACTGTACCCAGAAAGTAAATGGAAACAGAGCACCCGCCACATGAGAGTAGGCTAGATTTGTTTTCAAGGAGAAGTAGTTACTGCCAAAATACTGTTTTTTCCAGTCCTACTATTTTAGAATATAACAGGAGGACCATAGTTGTATTTGCATCTTCGGAATGTGTTACAGAAATGCCTTCAGGGTAATTTCTTTTTCAACATACAAAAGGAAGAGAAACAAAAACTTGTATAAGTGCAGGTTACAGGAAGGGCAAAGGTTGCAGAAAGAAGAAGCTGACATCAGCCCTTTTATGCACAAACACTGTAAGTTCCCCTCTTTTATGTGTATTTCATATCATAACCTGTAGAGGCAAATATCAAGACCATTGGTATAGAGATTAAAATGTTCTCTCACAGGTCCATTTCATATGACTGAGATGCCTCTCCACTTTTGCACTGTTTCTACATAAGCCATTTCCTTTGATAAATGAACATTTATTTACTCATTTATTGGAAAGTGTCTGGAAGCTGTAACTGCCAGACCTTTACAGAGGATTCCCAGTTGTCTCCTCCTTGAAAGACAGACAGACAGACTTAGTTTGTTGTGAAGTTTCTTATTACTACTGTATCGCTCTCACAGTGTTAATCGGCCAGATTACCAAAATCAAAATGAGAGTGATAAAACCATTGTGGCAGGTGAGAAATTTAATCAGTTCAAAGCCTAGATGGAATAAGAATATTGCAACCACTGACATAAAACCATCAGTAAAGGAAAAAAAACTGGAGTTCTCTTGAGAAGGCTTTTTTGTTAACTCCCTTTCAGTTGGCCTCTACTCATGGCAACCCTGTGATGAGACTCCTCTAACTCCCCCTATCCTCATCCGCTATGCTCAAATTCTGCAGGTTCAGACCCATGATCTAGCTGATTGAGTCTAACCATCTGGTCTGTGGGATCTCTTTCTACTATCTTCCACATTTCATAGCATTATTGTCTTTTCTAATGAGTCCTGCCTTTTCATGATGTTACTAAAGTACAACACCCTCAATTTACTGGTAGTCATCTTGGCTTCCAGAGAGATTTCAGGCTTGATCTGTTCTAGAGCCTATTTGTTTGGCCACTCATGGTATCCACAGTACTCTTCTCCAGCACAGCATCTCAAATGAATTAATTATCTTCCTATCTGCTTTCTTCACTGTCCTGCTTTCACATCCATACACGGTGAGGGAGAATACCTTGGTTTGGAAGATTCTAACTTTATATCTTTGCATTTTAAGATCACTTTAGGCCCAAAAGAACCTCTGGCATGTTCTTGTTGGCCACAAGTCTAGACAGTGGCAGCCTATGCATCAAATTATTTCTCAATAAATGCATTAGATTCATTTATTGCTTCCCTCACCTGCTTTTAATGTCTTAGAAAAAATATCTTACCTTCCAATTGTCACTGACCAGAAGGTAGCATTCATGCTTTTAACATCAACAAAAATGGCAGAAGTCCTACTTGGGTTGCATTATAAACTGTTTCCTCAAAACTGATTGTTAAATGTTTCCTCCAGGCTGATGGTTCATTGCCCAAGTAGTTTGCCACTCATTCTGTCCTGCAATCCCTCCAATGAGCATACATAAGTAACATGGCTATATCTTTGAATTCTATTCCTTCTCACTTTATCTTTACATCTTTACTATGATATAGGTCGGGCTGAGAGAGAATGACTGGCTCAGAATCCCCCACTGAGGGTCAAAACAGACGGTCCCTTTGCACTTGGCTTGGGAGTAGTGTTAGGGGGCAGCGTTTGATGCCGCATGCTCTGGCACCACCCTCAAGCTGGCATCACCCCATCCGTCTGACTACATGATGGGTAGCTTTGCGGCATTCTGGTGGCGCAGCATTTATATGCCACATGCCGCTGGAGTGTCGCAAAGCTGTAGCAGCAGCGGAAAAGCTGGTTTTTTGCCAGCTCAAAAAAGAGTGTCAATTTGCTGCTTCTTTTTGGGCTGGTAAAAAGCTGGATCAGGGCCACAACATGCGGTTGATGCAGCCCCGATCCGGCTTTCTCTGGGGCGGCTTTAAGTTGCCCCTTCAGGACTGTCTGTTTCAGGCCTGAGTTTGCTTAAGTGGGGATTTAAACCTGGATCTCCCTATCCCAGTCTGACACTCTAACTACAATAAAGGCTCTGGCTCTACATCCTGATGTAATCCAATGGGACTCTTGAAAAGAAAAGCAGAAAAGTTCTCTAAAGCTTAGGAGTTGGATGTAGAATTACTTTGTGGATTTAAAGCTATCTAATATGAAATGAAAAGGAATGGCATGGATATTTTGGGCCTATTTTCATCTGTCAGTTATCACAGCAACACTGTTACTAGTAATGTATTTTGATCCTTTCTCCTGAAACAACGACAGTAAATGAGACAATTATTGATTGATTGGTTACTTAGGCTTACAGTGCAGTAGTGTAAAGGAACAGCATAATGTTATCATTGCCTTATTATTGCCACTTTAATTGCTGTGGGTCATTGTAGTTTCGTGAAGTACTTCAAATTCTGTGCCAGAGAGCTCTAATGCTGTACTTGAGGGGACTGCACCAGAGACTGCAAACTAAAAATCCCAGGACTCCAGAAACTAGGACCTGGAGCAATGGCTTCAAACTACAGGAGAAGAAACTCCACCTTAATATTAGGAAGAACTTCTTGACAGTGACTGCTGTTCATCTGCAGAATACTTTGGCTTGGATTATGATGGAGTCTCCGTCTTTGGAGGTTTTAAAACAAGACTGCATGGCCAACTGTCAGGAGTGTTTTAACTGTGTATTCCTGCATGGCAGGGAGTTGGATGGGATGACCCTTGAGTCTCTTCCAGCTCTATGACTCTATGCACTCTCTCTTATCTTCTTGCTCCAGGGCATCACATGCATATGAATTACCGATTCGACTGATGGATTGATTAGTAACATTCACACGCTGCCTTTCCTTCAATGGACTCAAGGTGGCATGAATGATTCTCCTTTTCTCTCCTTTTTTTTTTTTTTTTTTTTTGACAACACTTCCTTGAGATAGGTCAGGCTGAGAAAAGAAATGATTGGCCAAGGCAATGGCAATCTCCCTCTGAAGTAAAATTGCCAAGAAATCCCTATAATAGGTTCACCCTAGGGTCCCCATAAGTAGGGAACAACTTGAAGGTACACAACACACACAAGCCCCCCTACTCAGTTCCATTGCTCAGTAGGGTCAAAAATTTGAGGCCTTTCACACCACACCACTGTAGCACTATGGTTCCAATTTAACTACCATGGCAACATCCTATGGAATCCTGGGATTTATAGTTTGGTTTGGCACTAATAGGTCTCTTATCTGAGAATTCTAAATGCCATTTCTCAAAGTGCAACTCTTAGAGTTTGATAGGGTTATAATGAAGGCAATTAAAGTGGAATCACGGTGCTATAATCATGCAGTGTGAAAGGGGCCTTGGACTCCTAAGTCCAGATTCAACACTCTACCCACTAAGGGACATTGAATTTCATTTAAAATTTTCAAACATATACAGACAATTCATTGCATGGTCAGCTTGAGCCCTTACAGCCTCTACTTCTCCAGATGGTTTTGTAATCTAAATAGATCCTCCTCTCTCGAGTTTGGCTACTGGTTATCTCAGAAATGCAGTTCTGTCAGTGCTGTCACAAAAGGCAGATAAGAAAACTTTATTGCCCTTAAGCCTTACAAGAAATTGTAAGCGAAAATGAGACTGAAGATGAGCATCAGGAGGAATGACCTGGCTCTGTGTCACACCATGCAAAGGAGGGAAGCCTGGACAAATAGGAGATTCACTTACCAGAACTACCAGAAATTTTTGCTTTCAGTCTCCAAGCAGAAGGAAAGTGGCTCTCATTTCATTTCTCTTTGCTTGACACCAGCACACTGCTGATGGTCAAAGTAAAATATAATACAAACAACCCTGTGTGTGAGAACATTTTGCATATTTGAATAAAGCTGTTCAAATACATGTTCATTTCTTTACACAAAGCTCAGGGGATTGAAAACAGAGGGCTCATTCCCACTACAATTTGCAGCAAATTGCAGATCGGGATATATGACTCTTGTTCCCCACTTGAAATCGATTCCGATCCTTATACGATCGATTTCAGTGATGATAAAGTGGGGCAAACACCAAAAAAAAAAAAAAAAAAAAGTTTTCCTTATAGTAGCTTCAAAGTGGTTCTTTTCAGAAGAATCAGTAATGAAGTGAGTTCAATAAGTAGGAACAACAGATCAGAAGCAAATCATTCTGGAGGGGAGGGACATATGGCAGAGGGATGTTTACCATCCCTCCCCAGTTTTGGGGAGATGTCACACACACCCCAGTGCATTTGTTGGTGTGACCTACGAGTATGTTAAAAAAAAAATCTAATCGCTGAACCAATAGATTGGTTCAGCGACTATGTGTCCCTTTCTTTGTCCCAGGTCCTTTCCACCCTTCCCCCCCTCCTCCCCCCCCCCCGGGTCACTTCTGGGAGAAAATTAATACAGTACTTGAGGAAAAAACCATATCGGATGACTCCCCTCTGTCTAATCCTAAACATTCTTCCTCTTCCCAAGGCCTCCTGAGACCCCCAAGAGGATCTTTCCATCCCACCAAAATAGCTCTTCCATTTGCCCCCAAGGGACCCTTCTCCAACCCCAATATTCCCCAGCAGACCAACAGGCCATCCCTTGTTGTCCTTGTTCTGTCCCCCCGCCCCCTTTTTATTTGTCCTCCTTTCCCCTCAAATGTTGGACTACATGACTCTGGAGACCTGGGTTTGAAGCCCTGCTTGGCCATGGAAACCCATTGGGTGGACTTTGGGCAAGTCGCACCCTCTATGCTTCAGAAGAAGGCAAGGGCAAAGCTCCTTTGAACCAATCTGGCCAAGGAAACCTCATGCTAGGACCTCCTTAGAGTCGCCAAGAGACATGATTTCTCCTTCTTGTCTTCTGTCCATTAAGCACCGTGGCACCTTCTTGCAGGACTCAGGGAGAGAGGGAGAACCCCCCCCCCAGGAGAGCCCAAGAATCCACAATCCAACCACAATCCAAATGATCCTGTCAGATTAAAGCCATCAGAGCACAGGAGGAAACCTTGCAGAGATCAGGCCAACAAAACGGGTGCTTTGGAAGAATGACAAGTCTCAGGGAGGAACCGAGAGACAGGAGGGCATCCGAAGACAGTCCCCCTGCCCTGCCTGCCCCCATCTCAGCCCCTCATTCCCCTCTAATCTGTCAAGGGGAGGCTTTCCCACACCAGAAACACCCATGGCAGGATGGAGGCTCGATTCTTGCTGTGTCTAGAGAGAGGCACCAGAATTGGTGTGTGTGTGTGTGTGTGTGTGTGGGACTGAAACTCTTAATATAGATAGAGATGCTCTCTCCTCCTCCTCTTCCCGGGTCCCTTCCTTCCTTCCCACGGTCTGGGCTGCAGTGATGATTGACTCATGGATTTTGAAGCAGCACAAACTAATGGGGATGACAATTGTGCCCCCTCCCAAAGCGTTTCCACAAAATATCCTTATTTGGACACCCGGGTCATCCACATTAAGAGCTCTACAGTGCCCCCCTTTCTGCGACGCCAGGACCCTGCCCCGAACAACCGCACCCAGCCGTCCCATCAGTCCTTTACTGGCAGAGCGACCCGCACGGCTTTGCGGGCCCATCGGTGATAATGGGGATGACAATTGTGCCCCCTCCCAAAGCGTTTCCACAAAATATCCTTATTTGTAGTGGGAACGAGGTACCTTATTATTATTTATTATTAGCTTTATTTATAAAGCGCCGTAAGTGTACACGGCGCTGTACAAAAACCAAATAAAATCAAGAATATATAAAAAGCCTGCCTATGGCGTACAATCTAGAAATTAAAACAAAAACATCATAAGAAACAAGTTAATCAGAAATCGGGTTATACTGCCAGTGGGAATGAGCCCCAAATTTCCAAAAAACTGCCAACAGCAAAATCCCTTAAGAATTTCAGAAAATGGCATCTTTTCAGCAGAGAAATCCTGGATTCCTAAGGGCATTGTGCCAACTTGATACAAAGAGAGAGATAGAGATTAGGGCTCCTCCAGACTGTACTTAACAAGGTTTTATCTTTGGGATGAAAAGATACAAACTGTTTAAAGTACAGCTAGAATTTCGAGGACATTACAAAATAAAAGCTAAAAACATGCCTATAAATGTAAGTTCATCCTTGTTAGTCATGCTCAAAATGTAGGACATGTTGGAATTCCTCCTGGGCAGAAGGCTCAAATGGATGACATCCCGGAAAAGTAGGGACATCTGGTCACCCTGCATATGATGTTCTTCCTCTCCTGCTTTTGTTGTCCTAAAATTCCAGTGTTAGTTGAACTTTTTATATTTGTTACAGGGGTTGTTTCCCCACCCCATCTCAGTAGTTTCTGACTGGAGTAAATATAGCACATCTGTATCCATTCTGTTGGTTCCTCTGGCTACATTGTTGTGTGGTTTTGCTGATGTTTCAAATGGAGGATTGGCCTTGGCCATGGAGGTTTCTTGCTGAGCTGTTTATTCCCTCATGACATTTCCAGTGCCCAGACTAGCTATTTCCTCCTCTTCAGCACTTACCATATAGTGCTAAAGTGGTATAGCACTTTAGCACTATGATTAAAAAGAAAAAGAAAAGAGGGAAAGAGCATACTGGTTTGAATTTATGAAGGGATTGAAGAAAACGGTACAGCTTAACCACACCTGAAGCAGAAGAAACGAGTAATGTGTAGATCCACTACAACCAGCGACAAGCAATGACCAAAAGTCAAATATATTTAGGATACAACTGGATGTGGGAGTAAAAAAACACTTTTACAAGGCATTGTTGTTGTTGTGTGCCTTCAAGACATTTCTGATTTATGGCAACCCTAAGGCAAAATGTATCATGGGGTTTTCTTGGCAAGATTTGTTCAGAGGAGGTTTGCCATTGCCTTCCCCTGAGGCTGAGAGCATGTGACTTGCCAGAGGTCACCCCAGCTCAGAATCATGGCCAAGCTGGGAACTGAACCCTGCTCTCCAAAGTCATAGTCCAGCACTCAAAAATCTACAGTGGCTCTTTGGTATCGACTGGGATTTGGTTCCAGAACCCCCACCATGGATACCAAAATCCGTGGATGCTCAAGTCCCATTATATAGCAATAGCAAGTACACTTCTATACTGCTTATCAGTGAAGTTAACTAGCACTCCCTAAGCAATTTACAATGTGTAAGTCAATTGCCCTCAACAAGTTGGTACTCAGTTTACTGACCTACGAAAAGATGGAAGGCTGAATGGACCTTTGAGCCTCATCTAGGATCGAATTTACAACCAGTACTGGCATTTAAGCGCAGAGCACCAGGGGGAAAATTATCTTTGAGTATGTTTTTGATGGTTATGTGTTTTCAAGTTGACTTACCATGACCCTAGGGTTTTCTTGGCAAGATGTATTCAGGAGAGATTTGACATTGCCTTTATCTGAGGCTGCATAAGAGTGTGACTTGCCTAAGGTCAATCAGTAGGTTTCAATGTCTGCGTGGGGATTCATGCCCTGGCCTCCCAGAATCCTAGCCCAACACTCAAACCACTAAATCATATTGAATCCCACATCAACATGGCTTTCTTTGAAAGCCTTGCTGTTATAATTTTTACTAATTCTTTCTCATTATATACAGTGGTGTAGTAAAATGGTATCCCTTATATAAAATGGAAAAATCAAGGTTTGCTTTTAGGAATTTATATATTTTTAAAATATTTTCAAGCTGTGGATTGTTGAATCTGTGGATAAAGAATCTGTGGATATGGAGGTCCTACTCTACAAGGCATTACAATGCATGAAATCCAGAAACAGAATGCCCCAGCATTTCCCTCAAACTATTTAGTTGCCTGGAGGAGTCCTGTATTGCAGTACTGAGGGCCCCATTGGAGGCAGGGGTTAATCCTTTACCTCTTGTTGTTGCCCCAAGAAATCTCTCCCAGGGAGAACCTTTTCTTGGAAAATAGCACAGGGAAGAGGAAATCCTCCCCAGCCATCTGCACTGTATTTAACATGTTAAAAAACCCTGCAGGAGACCCAACCGCACATCTATAATAGCTATCTTTATTTTTATGGGGTGGAAGATGTAGAGCACAGTGCCAGATGCCTGGTTGATCATCGGTCACCTGCTAACTTCTGATTTGTATAGTTCCCGATTCCTGGGTGGAGGTGAGGTGATGTTTTGACTGGCTGGTTGGCAGAGCTGGGGAGATATGTAGTGTCATGTCATACCATCATATTATTATAGAGGCAGGACAAGCTTCCTTTTGAAGACAGATTACTTGTTTCACAGATTACCATTCCACAATCCCTTAATCTGCTCCTTTGTAATGTCAGGTCGGCTAAAGCTAAAACTCATATTATCCATGATCTCTTAGAAGACAAACAGGCCGACCTGGCATGCTTGACCGAGACCTGGCTGGGAGATGCTAGCGCTGCAACATGGGCGCAGGCTCTCCCAGCTGGTTACACAGTCAGTGAGCAGATAAGGGAAAGTGGGCGGGGCGTCATCGTTGCTATAGTCCATAAAACCAACCTAACCTTGACCAGGAAACCTGTCCGGAAAACAGCCCACATCGAGTGCGTGTACCTTAGCCTGGAGACCAGGGATAGTTTGGGGATTCTGTTGGTATACCGGCCACCCCATTGCTTAACAGACTCCCTGACTGAGCTGACTCAGCTGGTCTCTGAGTTGTTGTTGGAGTCACCCAGGCTCTTAGTTCTGGGCGACTTCAACATCCCTCTTGAGACCAGCCCTTCTGATCTATCTGGAGCAGCTCGGGAGTTCATGGAATCTATGACAGCCATGAACCTATCCCAGTTGGTCAACGGGCCGACTCATTGTGCAGGTCACACACTCGATGGGGTTTTCAGTACGGAACAGGAGTATCCGTGGGCGGAGGTAACGAAAACCTCCGCTCTGTCATGGACGGATCACTTTCTGATCAAGGTGGAACTAAAAGCAGCGTTTCGCCCCCCCCCCCGGGGGTGGCGGACCCATTGGAATGGTCCGCCCTCGAAGGCTCATGGAACCAATCGGTTTCCAGAAGGCCTTAGAGGGTTTAATGGTTGGCAATGCTGGCGATTGTGTTGAAGCCTTGGTAAATACCTGGAATACCGATCTTCCCAAGGCTATTGACATGATCGCTCCTGAGCGTCCTCTCCAACCCGCCCCAAAGCACAAACCCTGGTATACAGAAGAGCTCAGGGAGATGAAGCGGGTTGGACGATGACTAGAGTGCAAGTGGCGGAAGACTCGACTCTTATCCGACAAGACTCGCCATAGGCAGCATCTTCACGCCTATCAGGAGGCTTTGGGTGCAGCGCGAAAATCCTTCTGCTCTGCACGCATTGTGTCTGCAGAGTCTTGCCTAGCAGAACTGTTTAGGGTGGTGGGGGAGCTGACGCAGGTTCTCCCTGCGCCGAATCCCCTACTTAACCCTACAACAGCCTGCTGTGATGCGTTTAACACCTTCTTTGCAGATAAAATCTCTCGGATAAGAGCCGATTTGGACGCCACTTTTTCTCCAGATCCTATAGGTGAGGCGTCTAGCGACTCCGTTGCTGTCACATTACTGGATGAGTTTCAATCTGTAAGTACCGATGACGTGGACAAGCTACTTGGAAGTATGCGGAAGACAACTTGCCCTCTTGACCCTTGTCCATCCTGGCTGGTCGTCCAGGGGGGAGACGCACTGAGAGTGTTTCTTCGGAACACAATCAATGAGTCCTTCAGGGAGGGCATTTTACCATCTTGTCTCAAGAAGCCCTCCCTTGACCCCCTGGACAGAAATAACTATAGACCAGTGTCTTTACTTCCATTTTTAAGCAAGGTTATTGAGAGGGCAGTTGCCACCCAGCTCCAAGCAGTCTTGGATGAAGCCGACTACCTTGATCCATTTCAAACCGGCTTCAGGACAGGACATGGAGTGGAGACTGCCATGGTTGCTCTGACCGATGACCTCCGCTTGAGTATTGACAGGGGTAGTGTGACCCTGTTAGTGCTCTTGGATCTCTCAGCGGCCTTTGATACTGTAGACCATTCCATCCTTTTGGGTCGGTTGAGGGAGTTGGGAATCGGAGGCACTGCTTTTCAGTGGTTCCGATCCTTTCTCTCTGACAGATCCCAAAGGGTGAGGCTCGGGGACAGTTGCTCTTCCAAAATCGAGCTTAATTGTGGTGTCCCTCAGGGCGCCATCCTGTCCCCGATGCTATTCAACATCTATATGAAGCCGCTGGGTGAGATCATTCGGAGGCATGGAGCTCAGTGTCTTCAGTACGCTGATGACACTCAGATATACCTCTCCATGACTAGATCATTGGCTCAGTCTTCAGATGGCGCCTCCCCTCTTAATGACTGTCTTGCGGCGGTAATGGATTGGATGAGGGAAAACAGATTGAAACTAAATCCAGACAAAACGGAGGTACTAACAGTTACCAGTCCGAAACCAGGTTTGGGAATACAGTCTCCAGTGCTAGATGGGGTCACACTCTCCTCCAAGGACTGTGTTAGCAGTCTGGGGGTACTCCTCGACTCTTCGCTTCACATGACTAGTCAGGTGAATGCGATAGTCAGGAGTGCTTGCTATCAGCTTCGGCTGATACGCCAGCTGCGCCCTTTCCTGGACACGAAAGACCTGGAATCTGTGGTACACGCTCTAGTAACCTCACGTCTGGATTTCTGCAATGCGCTCTACATGGGGCTACCCTTGTGCCTAACCCAGAAACTTCAATTAGTTCAAAATATGGCAGCCAGGCTTATCACTGGAACATCGAGGAGAGAGCACATAACACCAGTGCTCAAAGCTCTCCATTGGCTGCCCATTAGTTTCCGGGCACAGTACAAGGTGTTGGTACTAACCTTTAAAGCCCTGCATGGCCCAGGCCCATCCTACCTTAAGGACCGCCTCTTCCCGTATGAACCGCCCCGCACACTTCGGTCCTCTGGGAGGAACCTACTGCAGCCGATGAAAACTAGGCTGTCCCAGACCTCCCAGAGGGCCTTTTCAGCTACTGCCCCTAAGCTTTGGAACGACCTGCCGGACGAGATGCGTCTCATTACATCACTG
Source organism: Urosaurus nigricauda (assembly GCA_034509955.1). Taxonomy (NCBI): domain Eukaryota; kingdom Metazoa; phylum Chordata; class Lepidosauria; order Squamata; family Phrynosomatidae; genus Urosaurus; species Urosaurus nigricauda. The sequence goes on along the minus strand of JAOEGL010000001.1, from coordinate 346,950,805 downwards.
GCTGGTTTCAAAACGGCTTTAAAGACGCATCTTTTCCGGCAGGCCTTTCCTTGAAACAGGAAATAAATGGAATATCCACTCCCTGCTCTGAAAACATAGACAGAAATGGGAATTATCTCAGCTGCTCTTGTCTAATCCAGCTGAGTTTATTTAAAGCAGACTTGCATGTGAATAGTTCATGAGATTGCACTTTGTTTAATACTTGTTGACCAATTTTAATCTGTGCCAATTTTAATTTGTCTTGGTTTAATTTAGTTTTAAGGGGAGCGGTTGGGGAGGGATATGATTGTTGTTTTTACTTTGTATCCTTTTTAATCTGTTGTACCCCGCTCTGAGTATTTTATTAGAGGAGCGGGCTATAAATAAACATTATTATTATTATTATTGTTATTATTGTTAATGGGCCAGATGTGTGTGTATTTGTCAAGGTGTCTACTTATTCCACTCTAGGAAAATATAAAAAAATGCACTAGAGCATGTGACTTCCTCAGACCATAGGCCACCAAAGATTGTTACCTGTAATTAATTCCTTTTTGTGTATGTGTGCCACAACTAAGGTACAGCTAACTTACTTTAGGACTATAATTTAATGAGGCATAACATCACTCCTTTCCTGTATAACATTTGAACTCTCTTTTATGGTTACAGGAATGTGGCCTCACTAAGTGATGGGGAAAATATTACAGTATTTGGATCAAGTACTTCCTCATGATGTGTCTTGTACTTCTGCCTCAAGAGTGTTGAGGCAATGACAAGATGGACAGGCGGAGGATGTGTTTTGTTTAACCCAGTGGTTCCCAAACTTTGGTCTTCCAAATGTTTTGGACTTCAGCTCCCAGAATTCCTGACTGTTGGTCCAGTAGGCTAAGGCTTTTGGGAGCTGAAGTCAAAACACCTGGATGACTACAGTTTGGGCATCACTGGTTTAACACAAGCCAACAGCTTGTAGTACTGAGAAGTTTAGAGAGTTAGTCCTTTAGTTTCCTTTCAGAAACCTAAAGCAAAAAGTTTACATATAATTATATTGAGGCTATTGCACTTTGGCGACATAAGGAGAAGACATGGATCACTAGAAAAGACAATAATGCTAGGAAAGGTAGATGGTAGAAGGAGAGGAAGACTGCATGCCATAAGACTGTACTCAATCAGGGAGATCATGGGCATGAATTTGCAGGGACTGAGCAGAGCAGCAGAGGATGTCTCATCCGCAGGTATAATTTTAATTTTATGAGTTGTTGATGTCACATCTATGACCATGATATTCAGTGATATATGAGAATGATGATTTATGAGTAACATTAGTATAAGACGTATGTAGAGAGATCTTGTAGCACCTTTGAGACCAACAAAATGCATCTGAGGAAGTAGACCTAACTCTACAAAAGCTTATGCTGCCAACCTCTTTCTTTCAGTTAGAGGCAAAACAAACCGCCCTTTTGGAATGGCATCCACTGCTCCTTGCCTCGCCGGATTGGAGCCATGGCAACTGTACACCGCGGCTCTGATCTGGTGCTTTGCCAGTGCTAAAAAGAACTGCAAAATGCTGCTCCTTTTGGCACTAGCAAAAAGGTGCCCTTGCCCCCGTGATGGGCGCTTTTTGGTGCTCCTTTGGCACAGCATGTCTAAACACTGCATCAACAGAGTGCTGCAACACCCCCCGCTGTGTGGTTGGGTTTGCAGCATGATGCCAGAATCAGGGCATGCAGTGTCAAAGCCCCATGCCCCCATGCCGGCCCTACGCTGGTGCTTCACGCTGGTCTGTTTAGCCCCTCAGTCTCAAAGGTGCTACACGATCTCTCGATATATTGATTCTACAGACTAACTTGGCTACATCTTTGATTAGTACAAAAACATTACTGTGGATTCTGTATGGGCTGGTATGGGAAGAGGTCAATGGAGGGGTGGTATCATGAGTTACCGTGCTGGGTGACACCAACCCTATTGACACCACTGAGGTGAGTGTCTCCTTCTGTGCTCACAGAGCATCAGCAGCCAGGACACCTCTCTTTTCTGCCTGGCCAGCAGCCCTTCCAAACCTAGAAGATGCTGCCAGGTGGATAAGAAAGGTAGGCGCAGGAAGGGCAGGCAGCGAGGAGATGGCAGCGGTGGCGGCAGTGGCCAAAACATGGAGTTGGCCCTGCCACCCCCACTGCTGATAACTTGACTCTTTGGGTGGGTGGGTGGGTGGGTGGGTGGGGGGTGGCACCCCCAAAAGACAGGCAGTTTTATTTCATGATGATCACCGAAAATAATTTTGTTGGGGGAGGGTGTTAAAAATGATCTGTACCAGGTGTCAAACATGCTTGGCACACCACTGGTGGAAGTGTTCCAGGAGACCAGCAGATGCCTGAGGATGCAGCATACCAATGCAAGATCAAACATGACCTTCCGACAAATCATTGTGCTTCTGATTTTACAATTCTCCTGTTTTCTTTGCTTTAGGATCAATAGCCTAAATACATTCAGGTAGATGAATATCATACAAGACTCAAATAAATGTGTTTCAAATCAGTGTGTAGATGCAGAGCTGCTTTTACTCTCCTCAGTTGGCCAGCCACATGTTTTAACATATTCCCTTCTTTTTAAAAGCTCAACTGCAAAAAGTATTTGGAGGTTCATTTCCAACTTCCTTCAAGTTGACAGCCACTTCATGTGTTGGACTACAACTCCCATCATTAACAGAGAGGCTGGCCCTATTAGCTGCATATAGTGGAAGCTGCAGTTTAGCCCAAATGGAGGGAGTCAGGTTGGGAAAGGATGCTCAAGAGAGCATTTTAGCTCTCATAAACAAGCCCTCAGTTAGCTCTTTTCAGGAGGATAAATTATATTGATTGCCTGACATCACACTAGTGACGCTGCAGCAATATGAGATGTTGGCTTATAAAACCTCATCTCCTCATGAATCTTTCATTGGCCAGCATGATCTGAGAAGCCGGAAGCAGCAATCACTCCATGCCCTTGGATGATGCCACTGCAGTGAGCTCCCTTATTGGATCAAAGCTATTAATCTGATTACAATACAGATCCTAAGAGCCTTATCAAATTCCCTCCCAGGTCCAGCAGGCTTGCAAAAGAGTCACATGTTGCTTGTTTGGTGAAGACATTACAGAATGATTCTCAAGTGGAGTAGTAAACTGATATCACTTCCAATTAAGCACATGACTTGCAATTCCAAGATAATAACACTGTCATCCTCACTTACGGCATCCAGACTCTTTTACAGAAAGACAAAGCATACATAAACACAGAGGATTCAAAGAATTACAATTTCCAGTTAAATCCCCAATAAATCTCAAGTAAGATTTATGAGTCAGGGACAAAGCTGGGTGGCGGGGGGGGGGGGATGTTACTAAAATACTAATTTGCTGTTGTTGAATGCCTTCATCTCCAACTTATAGAGAGCCTAATGAGGTTTTCTTGGCATCTTCAAAGGGAGTTTTCCATTGCCATCCTCTGAGGCTGAAAGTATGTGACTTGCCCAAGGTTACCCAGTGGGTTTACATGGCCAAGCCAGGATTCAAACCATGGTCTCCAGAGTCCTAATCCAGTGCTTAAACCATTATACCACACTGGCTCTAATACTAAATACAAAATTTTAGTAAATACTAATAATAAAAACTAATACAAAAGATCTTTATAGCTGGATTGTGAACAGTATTGCCTTATGTGCCAACAGTATGGTTTTCCCAGCTTAATTTTTCAATCACTGTTGCACTACATACAATGCAAGCAAGAGTTGCTCAAGTTCTTTAAGGGCCCCTTCACATTACATAATTAAACATAATAAGAATACATTTTAACAGCTCTGATAACTTAGGAGAGTGGTTCCCAAACTTTGGTCCTCCAGATGGTTTAGAATTCCTGACTCCTGACCAAGTCAGCCAGGGCGGAGCAATGCTATTCAGAGGAAGTAGACTGAAGTCTACAAAAGCTTATGCTGCCAACTTCTTTTTTTCTGTTAGTTTCCAAAGTGCTAGCAGCTACAAGATCTCTACATACTGATTCTAAAGACTAACACAGCTATATCTTTGCAAGCTACTCAAAGTGGTGGTCCCTGGACCAGGGCTGGTCCCTGACAAGTTTCCCTGGAAAAAAAGAATTGTATCCAACGGGCACAAATTTAGTGCTAGTCTTTGGCACATAGGAAAAAAATACTTAACAGTGCCCTACATCAGATAACTCTACATCAGAAGCACTGCCTTAGGCCATCCTTGGTATTGTCTGTTCTATTCTACAGCTGGAAAGGCTCTCAGACCAATTTACTTATCAACTCAAAAAGATTAAGCAATCCTTGCCTTCAGGCTTACATTCAAGAAAGGTTTGACACAAAAGTAAAAAGATCTGGGGAGAGGAAAGGAAATGCTGCTAATGTAATGGTGTATTCTACACCTCTAGATAATATGTTCACGCGCATTCTATGACATATCCCTTATTCCTTCCATCCCCAAATTTTTAGCACTACAGATCGAGGCATTACATAATCTGCCTTCCTCCCAAAAATCAGGACTCAAGGCAGTTTGCAGTTAAAAAGACAACACAGCTTAGAACATACCAAAAATTATCATTAAACTGACATTGAAAATTATTCAGAACTTTGATATTTGCTGTGTTGGCATCTTTGCTTGCTCTCTTTGGATATCTAAATTTCATTTCTAAATGCCACACTGAAGTGGCAAGTTACAGCAATGCTAACAGTTTGGGGACTGAAGGAAAGTTTATGGGGGGGGGGGAATCATTTGGTTGGGGGCAATGCCATCATTCCCTCAGTAGGCTTATGTTACCATTCTTAAATGCTATGGTTGCAAATGTATTGCCTGGGGGAAATGCATTATAAATGTCTGTTACTAATAGCCATCTTGGCATAATGATTTGAATTATGGACTAGGATGCTGGAGACCAGGCTTCAGTTCTCTGCTTGGCCATAGAAACCTATGGTCACGTCACATTCTCTCAGCCCCAGAAAACCCTGTGATAAGTTTGTCTTTGGGTTGCTGTAAGTTGAAAATGACTTGAAAGCACACAACAACAACAGAAATTGCACCAGTACTCCTGCCTGATAAAGAATTCCCAGCCTGTGAGATGACTTTTTCCCCTATTGCTCAGTAGTTTCTATTAGTATTATCACGTGCTATTCAGAACCTGATAATATACAGCAAAGTATGGCCTTATGTGGCAGTGTAACAAAAGCTGCTGTAAAATGGTTTTGTTGAAACTGCTGGCTTCATTTCCACTGGTTATTAATAAACTATTAATTGGTGCATATGTGGCATGAGAAAGGGGAACTGGTTTTGTTTAGGAGTGCAGAACAACACTGTCCAGTACTATTACTTTCCGTTTTGCACAGATCTCGTTCTGTCCTAAGCCAGACTGAACATTGTGGACAAGATTTGCTTGCATCAGATGGCAGGATGAAACATGGCATTCGTAGGCCAAATAGGCCTTCTCATCTTTCCACAGCAAAATAGCTGAAGGGCGTTAAACCCTGTTTATGGTCCCATGGGGTAAAGGAGTCCAGAAGCCAACAGGATCAAATTACCAACCTGCATTTCTGGAATATTTCCCTGCCTTTTTGAAACACCAGACTTTATATACTTCGGCAGGAACAGCCCATGCAAAGTCCTTGGGAAACAAAGAAACAATAGAGTTGTCTAGTAGATTAACACACATAGCTTGCACCTACTCGTGAAACATACTTAAGCAGAAATTTGCACAGAGGCTCTTCACACCATGCTAGCTATGCAATATCACTCCAAGGAGAACAGAGCTGACTAGTTCAGAAGCAGGCACTATTATGTCTTAAGACCTTAAGCCAGGTGAGTTATGTATGCATCCACCTCTCTTCCAGTGTCAACAGCCCACTGGTCCAAAGGTTTCCTTCCAACTATGATGCAACATATAAAACTATAAAAGAAAAGAAAGTCTGTGAGTAGATTTTGTCGAAACCAGTGACTTCATTTCCATCAGTTATGAAGAAACTATTTTAACCAGTAGGTGGGTGGCCTGAGAAAGGAGAACTGCTTGTTCTCACATTGGGAAAAGGCAGAGCATGAATTTGATTGATAGACAGAATCATCCTGTCCAATCACTTGCCATGCAGGAACACACAATCAAAACACTCCCAACAGATGACCATGCAGCCTCCAAAGAAGGAGACTCCACTATAGTCCAGGGTAGGATATTCCACTGTCGAACAGTTCTTACCACCAGAATGCTCATCCTAATGTTAAGGTGGAATCTCTTTTACTGCAGTTTGAATCCATTGCTCCATGACCTAGATTCTATAGGTTGGAGTCATGGCACTTAAAACGGTATCAAGCTGCATTATTTCTACATTGCAGATGCACCCTTTGTGAACCAGTGCTGGTGTGAGGATGTTACATTTGGGAATAAATTCCATGTTAGCAGAAGCAGACAAGCAGTAGGAATGGAAGAGAGATTTGGGCTAGAAATATGGCTGAGAACTTAGGCATGTTCTCCAACCTTTCACTGATGGAAACTGGGATACCTCTAGCCAGGCAACATCAGAGCGTGGTCAAAATGGTAAGTTTTAAATGAGGAAGAACACAAAAGCTAGTAGAGGCTACAGCAGTCTGCTGGGAAGGACAAGATTCTGTCTCTCCTCTTTCTCTTGCTGAGTTAACTGTGCAAACTTCTTTTGCACTTCACTATGCAGCAGATATTTTAAAGCAGTTGAAAAAGTGGGAGGACAGGTTTTATCAGGACTCTCTCTGCCAAGTCAGGACAGTTGGAAGGTATGTACAATACATGATAGCACGATTGTGCTGGCTGCGTTGCACCACGCCGAAGCTGTGCATCTGGATGGCCACCTGAGAAGCAACATGGAGCTCTGTGCAGGCCGGAGAATCTCCTCTCTCCCTCCAGAAACAGACAAATGAGACACCAGGCAGATATCTCTCAAGGAGGCTCCTTAATCTTCATTCCTCCGTATACAAGCTTGTCACTGATCGATACATCGATACATGCATAAAACACCAGCAATCACACTCACATGTACTGTACATACCTGCTAACTGTCCTGACTTGGCAGAGAGAGTCCTGATTAAACCTGTCATCCCACTTTTTCAACTGCTTTAAAATATCCCAGTTTCTCTCGGCTCCCACTTTCTCCTCTGCTTACTTCAATTGCTGCATAGTGAATTCAAAGTGCAAAAGTAGTTGGCACACAGTTAACTCAGCAGGGAAAGAGGAGAGACAGAATCTTGTCCTTCCCAGCAGATTGCTGTAGTCTCTATCAACCTTTATGTTCTTCCTCATTTACATTATATCCCAAAATGATCAGATATGTACACAAATGCTTGTTGTGTTTTCGTGAGGTGCGTTCTCCCTTATCACTTATCATGAGGACTTCCTACTCATAGGGTCATACCCAACCGGACCAACAACCCCTTGTATCTTATCACTGGCAGTGCCTTGATCAAAATGTCTGCAATATTGTCTTCCGTCTCAATGACCAGACTCAGAACCCTGTTCTGGACCATTTCCTGAACATTCTGGTAATGTACCCCTATGAATTTTGTCCTGCAATCAGGCTCTCAAATTCTGACATCGCAATGCACGATTACGAGTCCGTGTGCACTAGTACTGGACCTGTGCACTCCTCTCCTAGGTCTTTCAAAAGCTGTCTCACCCACTGGACCTCTTCTGCCATCTCTAACAGCATTGTGAACTCTGCCTCCGATGTACTTAAGGCCACACAGTTCTTCTTTCTGCTCCTCCAGACCACGGGACTATCTGCGTACTTGAATAGCAGTCCTGACACAGATTTCCAGTCTACCTGCTCAGAAGTAAAGGAACTGTCAACATAACAGTCCAGCTGTGCCATGCTTCCATGAAGCACCATTTTCCTGTTCCTGCTGCCTTTCAGGTACCTCAGCAACCTTTTCACAGCCATCCAGTCCTCTACCTTTGGCTTGTTCACTCTCCTACTCAGGACACCTATAGCAAAAAAAACCATCTGGCCTGGTGTTATTGGCAATAAACAGCAGGCTCCCTATGACTGACATGTAACGCTCCACATTGTCAAAATCCTTTGACTCCTCATTACTCAAATATCCAGGTGCCATGAGACTCTGTACCTCTTTTGCTGACTCCAAGCCACCCTTCTCAACCAGCTTTTCAATCTTCCTACACTGGCTGAACAAGAACCTGCCATCCTTAGTCCTCTCCACCTCTATACCTAGATAGGCCCTGAGGTTCCCCAGATCCTTAAGAATGAACCTCCTGGCCACCTCCTCCTGTACCGGCTTTACCACACTCTCTGAGCTTGCTGCCATGCAGAGGTCATCCACATATATCATGAGAGTTATGTTGTTCTTGGTATAGACACTGTGCCTATAGCCAAACCTAAGAATGGTTCCAGCAGCGTGCGCTCTGCTTCAATCTGTACAGGGCCTTCTTCAGTCTATACACCTTTCCCCCTTTGGTGTTGTCATATTCTGGTGCTTGCTCCACGTACACTGCTTCATCTAGCTTGGCATTGAGGCAGACTGTCTCAAAATCAAAGTGCATAACCACTTGCCCCTTCCTAGCCACCAATGTTAACACCAGCCTAAGGCTCTCAGGCTTTGCTGTCAGGGAGAAGGTCTTATTGAAGCTCTCGAACCTCTGTTGCGAGAACCCTTTGCTACCAGCCTGGCCTTGTACTTACTACTCCGATCTGGCATCTCTTTGCGCTTAAACACCCATTTGCACCCCAGAACTTTGTGGTCACCAGGCCTCTTGACTACCTCAAAGACCTCTCGGTTTACTAAAGACAGGAATTCCTTCTCCATTCCCTCAAACCACCTGTCTTGCTCTTCCTTTGGGTAGGTCAACAAATCTTTGTAGCTTTCTGGCTCATCAGCCACAACAGTGCAGGCCTTCACTCCCTGCACCAGAAACCTATCTGGAGGCCTCCTCATCCTCTGTGTCCTCCTGGAGATGATGACCTTGGTGTGTCCACTGTCATCCTCGCTATCACAGCTAGTCTGCACTCCTGCATCAGCAGCTGGCACCTGCTGAGTGCGCTTTGTGGCGATAGGAGGTGTGTGTGACTCAAGAGGACCCTTGGTGGTACTTGGCTTGCTCCCAGGCGAAGCCTCTGGTGTTTCCACCCCTCCATTCCCTGCACCTTTGCTGAGTCGCCTCCTCTGACTCAGTACAGCCCAAATGCTGACTCATTATGGCAGCTTGGTGACTCCAGGTAACCCTGTCACCTTTTGCCCACATCTGAGCATTTTCCAGGATCCCATTCTCCAACAGTACATGGGAAGTTCCAGGGAATTATATCAGAAGGAAATTTTCTAATAAAGCAAGTGCAGAAAAGTTATCTTTTGGGTTACAACTCCAAGAATCCCCAGCCCGCACAGCCAACAGCTCTAGTGACAGAAGCAGCAAAAGGAGCTGGAGCAGGTGTAAAGTATCTGTGGAGGAAGATTTCCCCCCTAGTTGTTTTTTAAATTTACTTTATTTGTAATGGTGTTTTAAGCTTTCCAAGAGGATGGGAAAGGTGGGTTAGAGTTCACGTGCATTGTGTAGAGAGATATTATTAGAAGGGTCTATAAACCACTTTGTGATAAGGTGGTTACACATTTACAGGAGGAACATCTATTTGCAAACAAGTGACCATCAAGTACTGTGAAGAACACAAGGAGGCTCTTTTCCAGTGGAACAGTTCCCCACTTCAGCTGAAGCCAATGTGAGTTGTCTGATTCACATACTGTGACAATAAATGGAGTTCCTGCCAAGATGCAAGATGTTGGTGACACAAGCGCAGAGCTTGGAGAAGTTTTCCCATCCATCTTTATTTTTTGGGACCAAACTCCTGGGAACTGTCAGCCAACACAAGAGAAAAAGGTGTTCCAGTAGCCTGGGGCAAAAGCAAACTGCTTCAGCCCCTCCTAGATTCAGTGTTCTTCCTCAAAGATAAACTTTGCTTTCTTAACCATACCCTGATATTCCTTGTCCATATATCCCATTTTCAGTGCAATACTGGAGGATACGCACTCCTCAATCCAGTATGAAGGTTATGCCGGGCCATATTAAGAGGTCGGTTTCCACCCAAACCTTTAAAATCATTGTGGGAAATGAATTTGCATAACAATTTTCTCTGCTTAGATAAACCTTGCACTCCACACGGGACATCAAAGACTTAACAGCAAGTAATTGCTCAGCCAGGTTGCTTGAGGACACTATTTAATATATGAGAAAAAATTTCAAAATGGATGCATACCACATTTTCCATAGAGAAAATAAAGGCAACTATGTTGGCCACAAGAAAAAAATATCTAAAATCAATGGGCTAACAAAATAAGTGTGCAAGCTTTCACATTCTTCAGAATGTTTCAAAGATAAACATGAATCTTAGGGCCATTCCAAACTATCCTTGAGAACTTCCAAAATTATCTGGTTAGTAGTAAATCCAAACTAAAGATTAGCACAATAAGGTATGGCCATTTTAGTGACTAAAAATGAGTATAAACTGGAGATTTAAATGAAGTTAGTCATTATCTCTCTCTTTTTTGGAAAAGTCATGGCAGACCAACTTCTAAAACGATATACGCTGCTATGTGAATGTTCCCAAAATGATATATGAAAAGGAAAAAGCTGGCTCAACTTTCATCTTTTTCTTTTTATTATCATTTATACAGCATCAACAACATAAAGAAACTGACAGGATAGTGAAACCCCAAGAAGTGTGAAGAATCCTAAACAAAACTCTCAAAACTGGGCAAATGAGGTTTGATATTTAAAAGTTAGTGGTGCATGTTTGCAGAGCTTGGGGTGTTACATAATGAAGTACTTTTAAAGTTACTCATGGCAGGAACTTGTCTTCCTAGCCACACAAGTGCATATAATAACTGTTGCAGTTTTAAAATAACTCATTATGGATTCTAATTGTATTTTGTTACTTTAAAAAAAAAATCTAGCTAAAAAAGAAAATGGCCTAAAATTTTCGAGAGAAATCTCAAAATGTTCCAAGCCATCAGTTAACAACATTTATATCAAACCTTTGCTAGTACAGTGGGCCCTCCACCTTGGCTGGGGTTAGGGGCACAAGACCCCATGAATGTGGGGAAACCACAAAAAAACAAAACAAAAAGCCACCCACTATTTTTTTTTAATCTGGGAGAACACCTTGCTAGGAATCTCTAGGTCCTCTGATACAACTCTATGGTCAACATCTTCCAGAAGCTGACCACAGAATAACACTGGAGGACCTACAAATGGCTAGAGAAGTGTTTTATCTACTAATCTCTCAGTCCTCCAGAACAACTCTATGATCAATTTCCAGCAGAGTTGCACTGGAGGACGTAGAGATTCCTAGAGAGAACAGATTAATCAAATCCACAATCAAATTCTCAAAAGTCAAAACCACAAATGTGGAGAGCTGACTGTAATTGCCAGTATCTCACCAAGAAGCTACTTCTAGAATCATGGAGTTGGAAGAGGCTTCAAGGATCATCAAGTCCAACACCCTGGCATGCAGGTTATTTTTCAAATCATAGATCAATGCCAGGGAATCTGTAGTTCTCCAGCTATTGTTGGACTCTCACACCTCCTTCAGTCCTAGCCAGCTTGGCCAATGGTCAGGCCTGATGTGAACTGGAAGTCCAGCAATTGCTATGGGGCTTCAGGTTGTTCACATTTGGCATAAATGTAGGAGGACTGATACCAATTTATTTGGCCCATGAATTCATCCTGCCAAGGACATAACTATATTAAAATCACACAATGTGTGCCTTTTTACAGGAAAAAGAAAGCATCTTCTGTGGCTATTTTCTGAAAGTATGTTCTCAGAAAAGGTCCTATGTCAATGCTTGTAAGCTCTTTATTACAGTTCTGGTTTTGATAACCAAGAAGAAGCAGAACACAAATCACTGAATGCCACTTTCGGACAAAAGCTGAGTCACTGCTTCTTTTCACTATCTCACAGATGGCTCTTTGTGTTTCGCTACCTAGCAGAAGCAGCAACCATCAGTAGTCAACAAGTCAACAGTCATGCTCAAAAGACAGACCATTAGATGACCTAAACATCTGCCTTATAATAAGGTCACATGGATTTGTGGTCATGATTGAAGGCAAAGTCCTAAGTGGAAAAAATACTGTTTTTCTCTCTACCAATCATCTTGAGATGAAGGCAACCTTTGTTCTTTACTGTAAATAGATGCAGTTCCATTAAATAAAAAAGAAAGTAGTAGCTAAGGAAAGCTGAGTAATGGTGACAACTATGCTCTCTGTGTACATTTGGCAGGGCATAACCCAGCTGATGCAATATAGTATACATATACCACATTCACTTAACTTAAAATTCAAGGCATAAGCTCAGCTTCCAAGATGGACTCATAGAAGATGGTTAATAGAAATATAGTTTCCTACACTCTTCTATCCCTTAACCTCATTGCCACTAGTTTCTCCCAAAAGATTCTCCAGAGGACCCAGGAGGTATTTTTCAGAGAAATATTCTTCGATAACCAACACACAAACGAACACAAACAATCCTCTGCTTTCCTTCCCCAATGTTATATAATTTTCTGAGGATGAAACCTTGAATACATGGTGACTGGAAGCAGTGATTCAAAAATCCAATGTAAACCAGCAGATTTTGCAGTCCCAGTTTGGAGAAGCTTTTTCTAGCTGGAAATCCTCCAGTCCTTGGATTAGTGCTCCATCATTCCCAACCAGCACAATTGGCCATGCTGGCAGAGCTGATGGGGGTTATAATCAAAAAAGTATTTTGATTACAAAACTCACCTTGAAACCCATTGTGGGAGAAAGGCAGGATATAAAGACTTGAAATAAAATGAAAATATAAATATTAAGTTCACATGGCTGAGCAAAACTCTGCAGGATTCCTTCAAGTTACTTTCATGCTGGCCTTCCTTCCAGTACAGGGACTCAAGGCAACTCTTCCATCTTCCACTGTAGCAGATTATTACCTTCTGCAAGCTGTGCTTTTTCTGCTTTAAGTCATCACACTGTTGCAAAAGGTGTGGTAATCAGATCCCAGCTCACTCATCGATCCTGGATGTTTATCCATACTGCCCTGTGACTGTGCTCTGAATGATGAAGTCCTATCATGACATGGCCAGTAACAGTCTGACAGTGTATCCTACCCTTTTGGTAGTAAATGTCTATCCCCACCCTGTCTTTGATTAAATTGATTAAGTTGGGGAGGAGTCAATTTTGTCAATTCTGTATCAGTTTCATCAGTATCTTTATCGGTGGCATTTCAACCTGGTAGTGGAGCCGTACTATTTAAAGGAAAAATATCATACTGGTAACACTGAGCCAGTGTGGTGTAGCGGTTTGGGAATTGGACTAGGACTCTAGAGACCAGAGTTTGAATCCTGGTTCGGCCATGTAAGCCCACTGGATAACCTGGGAAAGGCATACTCTCTCAGTCTCAGAGGAAGGCAAAGGCAAACCCCCTCTGATGAAATCTTGCCAAGAAAAACCCATGATAGGTTCATCTTAGGGTCCCCATAAGTCAGAAATGACTTGAAGGCACACAACAACAACACTAACATCCCTTTCTTTTCAGATGGCAGTGTTGAAGGAAATAGCTATCCTGCAGTGTCATGAGAAAGATGTGGTAAGAAACCACATTTCTTAAGAATGGCAAGGGAAAACTCCTGTACAAGAGGAAGTTCAAACGTAAAAAGACAATTGCCAGAGGATAGAATACTGTACCTCAGTTTACAAGTACAATAAAATGCAAAAAGGCTTGAATTGTGATTTACTTCTTTCCTTCCTGTTATGTACGTTCAAGTTAACTATGACTTACTGCTACTGTATCCTAGGGTATTCTTGGCAAGATTTATTCAGAGGGTGTTTGCCATTGCCTTCCTGGGGCTGGGAAAGTGTGACTTGCCCAAGGTGACCCAGGGGATTTCCATGGCTGAGAAGGTATTCAAACCTTGGTCTTCTAGTCCAGCTATCAATTTATATCTGGCACTGTTTGCCAGGCTTCATGGTTAATAGCTGTTTTTTTAAAACCGTTTTATACCAGGAATGGAAACTGTGTAACCCTCTGCATGCTGAACTGCAACTCCTACAATTCCTCACCATTGGTACTGCTGGTTAGGGCTGCTGGGAGCTGCAGTTCAGCATCATCTGAAGTACTGCAATTTCCATCTTTGTTGTAGAAAGAAAGGCTGGATGTAACCTAAAGATGTGGCATTTGCAAAAAGCTGTCCCTCTCAAGTTTTTTTTTTTTTTAAACCACCCTTCTTCCTGTAGTGGTATATTTTGCCCTGGATGGCTAAACACAGTTTTGTACATATCAAATAACAAAAAAACAGAAATAGCCATGTGATTCATGAGCAAAAACCATTCATTTTCCTACAATTTACATACAATCCAGGAAATCTCAAAAAAGAGGCCATTAATTCATAAAAAAAGAAAAAGTTCTTTTTACATTCCAGAGGCATGCCTCCTGTTTGTTTACATAAAAGCAGTATGTAATTATCTTTACTGAGAAATTGCATCACAGCTGGCTTAGAGATGATTTTATGAAGGCATCACAACACATCTGATTTTTAAGCTTTTCTAACAGCAGCTCTAGTAGTTTCGTTTCAGCAGTGACATTCAAGGGAGTATTTAAGGATTGCTACATACTATAATTGAATTTTTGGGATGGTTGTGTGCTGTTCTTGGCCTTAAAGCATTTGGGGAGCTCCTGTAAGAACAAAGTTATTGATCAAAATTAATACTTGATCATTGAACATGTGGAATTCCAATCCCCATTCTAACCTTTGAAAATAAGAAATGAGAGACTCGTGTGAAAAGCCTCAGAGCTCTCTTATCAATTCTGACTTATGCCACATAATTGAGAAATCAGACTAAAATTAGAAGTGTGATGGGTGCTTCAAATGTTTGGCTCTATTTATGTAACCAGGAACAGGAAAAAGGCGATTACATCAATATAACTGTTAGGCAATTCAAGAATATTACATGTGGAAAGAGGTTTGTCCTTGTCCTCTTCCTCACCCATATTCAGCCCAGGCACATTAAGGAAATGAAGGAAAAGTACAGTAACATTTTTCCTTCAGGAAAAATCAAGCCTTATTTTAATTCTTGAAAACACAACAGAGAGAAACCAGTAACTCAAAAGGTTTAATTCAAGGGATTGTTTAAGGATTGCTACATACTACAATTTTTTTCCTCCTAGGATGGCTCCTGCCATTGGGATTTATATGGAACATATCTACCTGACAGAAATACTAGGCAAAAAAACCATTCAGCATTTTAAGGGGAGTTACCAGTAGGTGAGAAAGAGCAGGATCAAACAGAGGGTACATAAGAATACAAGAAAGGGACCTCTGTTCTTTCGGCTACTTGAACTTGAATGTCCTGATGAGAGCCACTGAGAAGCACTGTTCACGGAAAACATCTGTTATCCTTTGCCTAAATCAAAATAACTGATTCTACAACTGTATATATTTGTATAGTGAATCTGATGTCTAAAGCAAAATGAACAAAATCCATGCTTGTGATATACAGTTTTTAAATTCAGTTACTACTGTACTGTTAATATTCTTGATTTCAAAACATGTCCACAAACAACAGGCTAGTGGAGGGCAAAAATGAAGCAAAATTAAAAATGTATTGACAGTTAACTGGGAAACTTGGAAAAGTTGCAGTGCAAAGGGGTTTTCTATTACAATGTTTAAATCCATCTTTTCAAAACAGTTGGAAATACAATGGGGCTTTCTATATTGGCAAAAAGAAGTGTGTTCATGGCTGCATGAAACTCTAGCCTTTAGATGAGAAAAAGGGAAAGTGTGCCATGAAAACGCTTTTTTTTTTTTTTTTTTTTTGCGTTTTAGGGGAGAAGAAGCGCCTTTAAAAAGGTGCTGGTTTTCCCAGCTTCTTTTTTAAAAACTGCGGAACAGTGCAGCTCCATCTAAAGACTGTGGTGCAGCTGCTAAGCATTAAGGAAAAGGCAACTTCATGTCACACTTTCCTGCCAATCTAGAAAGCCCCAATGTTTGTATCCATACTAGTCTGTGCTGAGAATTAAAAAAAGAAAGAAAAGAAATTGGGGTTGCAAATGGTTTACACAGCTAATTATCAGACTTATACTGAAGGTTCCAGTTGGCATTAGCAGAGAGCCATGGGCTACAAGAATAAAAACTTCCCTCTTCACAGGAACCCGATATTGGGATACCATTTCTGTATTCCATATAAGCAATAGAAAATGGATCTCTACTCTTACAAGCACTTATACACAAATTTCACATTATATGCTCTGCTCACTCCCTAAGGAAGGTGGTTTGTGAAGTTCTCCTAATTCACTTATTTCATAATCAAATTGTCAATATAGCTGGCACACCAAGAGTATAAAAATTGCTGTTGTTGTGTGCCTAAGCAACCCTAAGGCTATCATAGGGTTTTCTTCCCATGAAAGAAGCAACAGCATACCTTCACCAAGGCTGCATGATAGAGACATCACTGTTTCCCTCAGTGGTGAAAAGGCTTGAAGGCAGACCCTGAACAGAAAAGTGAACAAATTGACAGGGAAAAAAATAGTTTTTGCTTGTTTATACAGGCCATGACACCAGTAGCTATGCATAGCTCCCTTTCTCTCTTTAATTTCACACATCTGAGTGAGCCACAGACTCCTTTTATTTTGCAATAGCACTCCTAAATTACAGAGGCAGCAACAACAGCACTACTCAAACTAGCAGTCCCTGGACCAGTGCTGGTCCATAACCACTGTCTGCTGGTCCCTGGAGTTTCCAAGAAACAGTTGTAGGGTCCCCTTATTTCACTTTATTTTGATATACATTGTCTTTTGAAACTGTTGTCTTTTACTCTTCCTATGGTTTCCTTACAACTCACTTCCAAACCAACGTTGGGCCCCATTATACAACTTGGGTCCAAAACACACTGCGGAAAGAATCCAGTCTGAGACCGCTTAAACTGCCCTGGCTCAATGCTAGGGAATTTGGGGAACTGTAGTTTTGTAAGACATTTCGCCTTCTCTGTCAGAGAGCTCTCGTGCCACCAAAAAACCTGCAATCTCCAGGACTCCCTAGCACTGAACCAGGGCAGATAGAGCGGTCACAAACTGGACTATTTCTGCAGTGTGTTTTGGACCTGAGTTATAGCACTATGATTTCCATTTCAACCACCATGGCAACACCCTGCGGAACCCTGGGATTTACAGTTTGCTGTTGTTGTTGTTAACTGAGTCAACCATGAGTCATAGTGACCCTGCGGATGAAACATCTCCAAGACCCCTTGGAAATTGCTCTGCTTCACTCCTGCAATTTCAGCCCCTAACTAAGTCTATCCACCTGGCCTACAGTCTTCCTCTCTTTCTACTACCTTCTACCTTTCCTAGCGTTATTGTCTTTTCTATTCATGCCTTCTCATGATGTGGCCAAAGTACAACAGATTCAGTTTTATCATACCATCATTTATGCTTCACAACCAGTAAACCATTTCTGACTAAATCCTCCCCAAGGTCCCATTTGTTGGTCTTTTTGGCCGTCCACAGTATTTTCAGCACTCTTCTCCAGCACCACATCTCAAAGGAGCTTCCTTATTGTCCAGCTCTCACACTCATACACAACTATGAGGATGGGCGATTCCAACTTGCGTGCTCAGTTGTGTACCTTTACACTTTAGGATCTTGTCTAGTTCCTTCACAGCTGCCCTTCCTATTCTCAGTCTTTTTCTTATTTCCCGACTGCATTCTCCAAAATATGGGAACTCTTTTTAACTATTTCAATTGCCTCATTGTCTAGATTTAATGTATGTAGTTCATCCCTCGTCATTATTTTTGTTTTCTATTTGTTGTCTGTTGTGTGACTTCAAATCATTCCTGACTTTATGGCGACCTTAGGATGCGGTTTTCTTGGCAAGATTTGTTCAGAGGAGGTTTGCCATTGTTTTTTGTGGTTTTTTCAGGCCATATGGCCACGTTCTGGAAGAGTTTATTCCTGACGTTTTGGCTGGTATTTTTCCGTTTCTTTCTCTGAAGAGGCTGACGAAATGTCAGGAATAAAAGTCTTCTAGAGCATGGCCTCATAGCCTGAAAAACCCACAAAAAACTATGGACGCCGGCCATGAAAGCATTCGACTTCACAGAGGTTTAGCCATTGTCTTCTCCTGAGGCTGAGAGAGTGTGACTTGTCCAAGGTCACCCAGTGGGTTTCCATGGCTGAGCAAGGATTCGAACCCTGGGCTCCAGAGTTATAGTTTTAAACAGTGTAATAATTTAATTCTACTTTAATGTACCACTTTTGTATGTTTTTAATTGTACATTTTTAATATATATAGATATATATATTGTAAGCCGATCTTAGTCCCAGTTTTGGGGGAAAGGGTGGGATGTAAATAAATATATAATAATAATATACTCCAATGACCAAACCACAATGCCATCCTATATCAAAGACCTTTGGGGTGGCTTACAAAAAGTACTAAAACAAGTTAACACTGTTTAAAAACAACAAAAGAATTAAATTTACTGGAAACATTAAACTTTAAGTAATAAAACATTTATTACTGAAATAAATGTTATTAATAAAGTCTAATCTTTTCAGTTAATTTAATTATTTTTCAAGCTGAAGGAGAGATATTTAGTTTTTCTCTCAGGGAGCTGTAGTGCCTAGTGCCTCCCCAAACTACAAATCCCAGCATTCCATAAGCAATTAAGCAGCAGCCGTTAAAAGTGGAGCCAAATAATAAAAGCCGCCCTTTTTAAAGCCCCGCCCCCACCTCGCCTTATAAGGCTCACTTCGGTTGCTAGGCAACCCCCTTTCCTCGTCGCCTCCCCCCCCGCGGTAAACAGCACTGGGTTGCTAGGCAACCAGTCGGGTGAGGTCTCGCGCGTCGCGCTCCGAATCTCGGTCAGGGACCAACCAACCGCCGCCCGCATGACATCATACCCCCTCCTTGCGGGCAGCCTGCTATAAATAGAGAAGGGGGGATTAAGCGCGCGTGCGTGGAGGGTTTCCGCGGTCAGCGATGATGAGTCACAGAGAAAACAGGCTTTAGTAGCCCCGCCCCTTTATGAGTCATCCTCCCCAGGCTTCGCTTCAGCCGCCGAAATTCCCCGAAGCCGGAAGAACGACGAAGCGCCCCTTGCCCGACCGACCGCATCGAGGCGAAGTTTCAAACCCTCCTTTTCCACCACGATGCTGTTCTTCTTATATTTGTTTCGAGTCGCCGCCCGCGCCCATTCGTTCTCAAGGACGGGACACTGAGCCCTACTATCGCAGCTTCCCTGCTGCATTCCGATGATGATGATGATGACGACGATGACGCGGCTGCAGCGTGAAGAGGGGCGGGGCAAAGCATGTAACGTCATCGGCGTCTATGTCTCGAGTGCTGTCTTCTTAAAGAGACAGTGGCCCTTTTTATCCACCCACTGTGAATTTTAAGCACAGAACAAGGGTAGTTAGGAGCCCTATGAATTAGGGCGACTAAAAAGGGTGGCATTTTGTACGAATAATGCAGTTTGAGACCACTTTTAACAGACATGGCTCCATCCTACAGAGCCCTGGGATTTGTAGTTCCGTTGACAGGGAAGGCTGTGGTATTTGTGAAACTACACATCCCAGCATTCCATAGGCTACTATAGTGAAACTACACATTCCAGTATATTGTGAAACTACAAATCCCAGCATTCCTTAGGCTGTCTATATAGTATGTATAGTGAAACTACACATCCCAGTGTATTGGGAAACTACACATTCCAGCATTCCATAATCAGATATATAGATATACACACACACTGTATATGTGTGTATGTGTGTATATAGTGAAACTACACATCCCAGAATATTGTGAAACTACACATCCCAGAATTCCATAGGCTGTTAGGGAAACTACGCATCCCAGCGTATTGTGAAACTACACATCCCAGCATTGCATAGGCTGTTTTATATATAGTGAAACTACACATCCCAGAATATTGTGGGACTGCACATCCTAGCATTCCATAGGCTGATAGGGAAACTACACATCCCAGCATCCCATAGGCTGTCATAGCCCTTAAAAGCACTTTTAAGAACTGTAACAGCCTATGGAATGGAATCCTGGGATTTGTACTTTTACTAGGTCTTTAGCCTCCTCTGTCCAACGGTGCCGGTTGTGGCTCACAAAACTACAGATCCCAAAATTTTGTGGGATGGATCCATGGCAGTTTAAGGTGGTGTCAAACTGCATTGTTCGCGCAAAATGCACCCTTAATGGTCACTTTAATTCATAGGGCTCTTAACTATCTGCCTGGTCCTGTGCTTATATTCATTAAAATTCTCTCTGTTTATAGGGATTTGTAGTTTTACGAGGTCTTCAGCCTCCTCTGCCCAAGACTGCCGGCAGCTCACAGAACTACAGATCCCAGGATTTTGTGAGACGGGGCCATGGCAGATAAAGTGGTATCAAGCTGTGCTATTTCTACCATGTAGATGCACCCAGTCAGTCAACCCCATGTTAAGTAAGAGGGGGGTGAGCAGTATCTAAAAAGAGCTACAGAAGTCAACAGACTAAGCACTGTGTCGTCATGGGGCAAATGCAGTCTTCATTGTGTAACACCCCGCACTCTGCAAATATGCACCACTAACCTTTCAGTATTGAAGCTTATTTGCCCTTATTTCTTATCTCATTTATTGTTATTTATTGTTCTAAGAGTTCTGGGGTTTCACTTGGGATTTCACCATCCTGCCAGTTGCTTGCTTAGGAAGCTCTGTATGTTGACGGTGCTGCATACAAGATAATAATAATAATGATAATAATAATAATGAAAGCCAAATCCCCTTTATCCTTTCCGTGTATCATTTTGGGCACGTTCACATCCTGTATTAATTTATGCTATGATAATTTATGATAGGATAGCCCTGTTTAACTATTTGAAGCGATGTCACATTGAAGATGGAGCAAGCTTGTTTTCTGCTGCTCCAGAGAACAGGACCCAGAATAATGGATTCAAACTACAGGAAACGAGATTCCAGCTCAGCATTAGGAAGAACCTCCTGGCAGTAAGAGCTGTTCAACGGTGGAACACATTCCCTCAAAGAATGGTGGAGTCTCTTTCTTTGGAGGTCTTTAAGCAGAGGCGGCATAGTCATCTGTCGGGGATGTTTTGATTGTGAATTCCTGCATGGCAGGGGGTTGGACTGGATGGCCCTTTAGATCTCTTCCAACTCATGATTCTATAAGGTTTTGCTTCTGTTTATGACCTTAAAACAGAGTTGGTTAAAATGGGATCCTTCTGTTGTCGTTGGGCTACAGCTTCCATCTTAGCTGGGCACTGACAACAAGGTCCATGTGGGTTGGTGGCCAAAACCATCTGGAGCACCACTTTTTTCTCTCCCTCTGCTTAAAAGCTTCTCAGTCTTCTGGTTGTTTGTGTACACAACCACACTGCAAAGCAGACACACTGTGTGTGTGTTGGAGGAGAGGAATGACTGCCCAGCACTGATGAAGCATGGAACAGCAAGCCCATAACTCAAAAACTCCATTTGTTGTTGGGATAATATAAAAAAAAACCCACAACCATTTGTCATATGGGGTTATGTGTGTAACCACACAAAGCTTGTTCGTGTATCATAATTTGATGTCAACCCTCTACATTCTGTTCTGTGTAATGGAGACTCAATGAGTCACCTGTATCTATGCTATGACTTACACTTCCCAAACGTTTCCATGAGCTCAGTTCTCCTCAAAAACAAAACGTTCACATGTTTTGTTTACAGCTTTTAAAAGCAGAGCTTTTGCCACCATCCTAGAAGGAACGGGATAGCGGGGACTCAGTTTGGGATTGCAAAAATGCCTGTTGGTTGGAGTATCACAAGTGGGCTACATGTTGCGTATTGCCCACCCCTTGGTCACTGTGTTGGATTAAGATTGGGAAGACATTGAATCAAATCCCTATCCAGCTGTGAAGTTTGACACGTTATCTTGAACCAGTTTCTCCTTATCTCACAGCCTATTTTACCTCACAGATTTGTTAGACGGAAGGAGGAAAGATAAGTGGGGAAAGTACCACTTATCTTTCCATCAGCTTCTTGTAAGAAAGGCAAGATGGCAATATCATTAATAAGCAAACAAACTTTTTGTTTACTATATTCAAGTAGGAATCCTACAAGGAACTATGGGTCAACATAAAAGAGTCTTTGGGGGGGATAGAGACTGGCACTTTGTGCCAGCCTATGGGCGCTGTCATGGCATAGCGTCTGCATGCTTCATGGCATGACCCCACCTCATGGAGCTATTTTGGCATTCGCCCGTTTACACAGCACACGCCATGATGATGCCACAGCGCAATGTGGAAGTAATAGATAAAATAGTGGCAATCAGCCTGCTTGGGAATAGTGAGAGGGAGGGAGGACATTGTGTGACTGCCAGCATCACAACTGCCCCGGGAATATGTTTCTCATCTG
Organism: Urosaurus nigricauda; assembly: GCA_034509955.1. NCBI lineage: Eukaryota > Metazoa > Chordata > Lepidosauria > Squamata > Phrynosomatidae > Urosaurus > Urosaurus nigricauda. The sequence continues at coordinate 346,928,405 of JAOEGL010000001.1, read as the reverse complement.
AGACTAGTGTGATTGAGAGGTCATTGATAGGTTTCCCCATCAATGCAAAGGGATGCCGTAGCACTGCAGCTATGGGCTGGATGCATTGCAGTGTGATGAGTTTCACCAAAGCCTCTTTTTTTTTCTGAGTCTAATCATGGTTTAAAAGCTGTGTGAAGTAATCTCCAGAAAGAATTTCTGGCTCTGATGATTTGACCCTCCATCTCTCTGTTTCCAGTTCAACACTCTCATTGTACCATTTTGACTCTTACAACCCATGCTGATAAATGACTATGGCCCAAAACAGACTGGCCAAAAGGACCACGGTGGGACCGCACCAGTAACCGCAAGCACCTGGCCCCAATCTGGGCTGCTGCTGCCATTCTAAATTGGGCCACCAAAAAGGAGGGGATTTTCCGCTCCTTTTTGACCTGGTTCTTTTAGGAAGATGCAGTGTTGACGCAGTTTCTGGCCACATTTGGTGCATGCGTCATCTAAACGCTAAGCCCCAACTGCAGTTGGAAACCGCATCATTTGGTACGTCTGTTTCTGGACTATGTTGTTATAATCAGTATGTAAAGAGATCTTATAGTACCTTTGAGACTGGCTGAAAGAAAGAAGTTGGCAACATGAGCTCTCACAGTCTTCAGTCTACTTCCTCAGTATATGAGGAAATAGAGTTAAGTCTACAAAAGCTTCTGCTGCCGACTTCTTTCTTTTAGTTAGTCTCACAGGTGCTACAAGATCTCTTTACATGATATATTATTATAATGTTATGGTATAACTTATAGGTTATAATATTATTACAACCTATAAGTTATAATATTATTATAACTAATTGTATGATTGAATATTCCATTTCTTCATCTTTTTTTAAAAAAGCCATTTTAAAAGGCTAAAAATGCCTTTGAGTTAGGAGGATCCACGTGTAGTAAATTTCCACACACTAAAAAGCATAAAGTAACTCAAGTAGGTATAGACGGATCACACAAAAATATTTATAACCCTGTCAGTCTAACTGGTTTCAAACTGCAAATGTTGTCCCTCGTAAGTTATCTTTGGATCCAGGGGCATCAGTATGAAATACAGCCCTTCATTCATTTTAAGGTCGAGATGATGCTGTTATTTCATATTTAGATCATGGCTAGTGAAGAATTATAGGGCGCATATTAGTCACCTCTGATATGACTTCGTATTTCCACCTAATTTAGTAACAGCAGTTGGTTTCTTGCTCTGGGGGGCAATGGAGAATGAGGTTATTAACAGAGGTTCTGGGGTAAGTGAACAGATGAAGAGGTCTCGAACAGGGAGAAGTCAGAAGTAAAAGGAAAGATGCTTTCAAAGAGATGGAGATTTGTTTCTGGTTCTGTCATGAATGCAGATGGATGGCTCATCTCATTACTTGAACAGGTAGACTATATACAATGTTGTAAACTATTTATGTCTGTTACAATGAATGTCATTTTTTTTAACTGAAGGTAAATTTTGTTAATGCTTAAAAAAAAGAGACACCCCCCACCTTTTTCAGAAAGATCCAACCAATGCAGGCAAAAAGTATATTCACATTATTGTGACATTTTAATGTAAGTAGTATTAATTAGTCTATCCTCTCAGTTTTGGGGATATTTTACAATTTTCACCAAGGCTTGTCACTGGTGACTTTTGATTATCAATATTTAGAATAGTATAGCCACCCACTTTAGCATAATTATTAGAGGTTTCTTGATGATTTTAAAATTTGTTTTATAGCTTTTTGCATCATGCTGTAAAATGTTTCATTGAAGATGTTATGCTTTTCAGGGGCTCTTTCAAAACTGGTGATGGGAGGGCTAGCCAGGTTGCTGAATATAAACATGGGAATTTTTCACAAAGAAATGCAAGAGCATCAGCATTTGAAAGGGAAGGAGTCAGTTCAGAGTTGAGATTTCTAATATGTCACTGAAGAAATCCGTGAAAAGTTTAATACATTTGATGTCAAATTGATTTCTGTAGCAGAAAGTTGAGCACCTTTTTCCTTCTGTCTCGGAAAAACAAGTGAGACTTAAAAATGCTTCATGTTGGCAGGGTTGTGCCTCATGACTAGAAGTCTTTCACTTATCATAATCCTTTTAGTAGTTGTTTTTGCTTAGCAGAAGAGAACAGTTATCCCTCTTGAACTTGTCACTGGGGAATAATTTCCCTCATCTGTTTGCGTATATGTGCCTTCAGGTCAGCTACTAACTTGTGGTGACCCCATGAATTTCCTAGGGTTTTCATAGGCAAGGAATACTCAGTGGTGGTTTTGTCACTTCCTTCCTCTGAAATATAACAGCACCTGGTCTTTGTTGGCATTCTCATGTCCAAATACTAACTGGGGCTGACCCTGTGCCTTTAGGGTATTTAAGGCATTTCCCCTCATCTTGTTGCTGTATGCTTTCAAGATGTTTCCGATTTATGGCAACCTTAGGGTGGACCTATCATGGGGTTTTCTTGGCAAGATTTGTTCAGAAAGGTTTTGCCTTTGCCTTCCTCTGAGGCTAAAAGAGTGTGACTTGTCCAAGGTCAGCCAGTGGCAGTGGCATCACTAGCCTTGGCGTCACCCAATGTGGTAAATAATGGTGTCCACCCCACATAGATCTCCTCTCATTACCTAAGTAAAGAATCCTTAGTAAAAAATTTTTGTACTAATGTAACTCACAAATCGTAATTCCTGTATATCACTGAATGTAACGGCAATAGCTGTGGCGTAAACAACTAGCAAAATTAAAATTGTACCTTTAAACTAAAATATCATGTGCGCAGCATAAATGTATTTACACAGTTGCATGTGTTTAAAGTGAAAATTTGGTTAGATGTGATGTTTTTAAATATAAATTTAAAAGAATACTTTAAAAAATTATAAATCAATACCTCTCCTTTCTCCTCCCACTGAGACTTGCCCCCAAAACAAAACAAACAAACAAACAACTTCATTTATATACCACTTCATACCGCCTAAGGAGTGTCTAAGTGATTTACAACTGTAAGCTACTTGCCCCCAACAATCTGGGTACTCATTTTAGCAACCTCGGAAGGATGCAAGCCTGAGTTGAGCTTGAGCCCTTTTGCTGGTCTTGAACTTGCAACCTTATGGTTTTGAGTGAGTGGCTGCAGTACAGGCATTTAACCACTGCGCCACCAGGGCTCCTAATACCATCTTGTACCATCTCTTTTGTTGAGCTCCAGCATTTTAAAGGGACAAAAGCAAACATCACAGCCTGTTTCTGCCAAAAAGCAGATATTTAGGGAGCAGTTGTGTCATACCCTCCTTTCGTGAGTCATCTGGTTTGCCCCGTCTTGCCCAGTGGGTTTTCATGGCTGAGTGGCAATTTGAACCCTTGTTTCCAGAGTCATAATCAAATGCTCAAACCTCTACAATACACTTGTTATCTTTCTAGTCGTGTGTTAAAAATCTTGGTTTTGGCTCTTCTGTCTTAATTGAAAGGTGACCTATGTGCTTTTCAGGGCTGACTGGCATTGATGTTGTCTTCATTTTGGTGCCATGTTAAGACTTTTCATGAAAGTTTTTGAGGCCAGATGTTCCTATTCATTTTCTACAGGATTGTTATAACTTGGTTTTAATTATTATATTGTTTAATATGGTTAGATTACAATTGGTGATGGTTGTGTTGTTGTTTTTTTACAGCTTTACATTTTAAATTATTTAAAACTGTTTGGACTGATCTCATTGTAGGCTGTCCTGAGATCCTTAGGCTGGGGGATATAAATATTTTAATAAAATAAGTATATGAATAAAAATAAAATAAAAGTCTTCTACTCCAGTCCTGATTAAAATATTTGTACTGCTATTGAAGTTTCCAATGAAAGCTTCCTCCCAAATATCAATGGGAGACTTTTGAAGGGGAAAGTATAAATCTTTCTTGCCCATGAAGGCCTAGTCCTAGCTGGTGATCCCCAGACTTACTATATACATTTAGAAAAGCAGGCATGTTGTTTTCATTCACACAATTAATTTCAGGTTTAACTTGGCCCTAATATTTAGATCTGCTTCATAGCCATTTTCTCTCATGGGTAGGTGCTCATAACACTATGGTTTTAAGGGAAATGTACAAAGAAACAACAGCAACAATATGTCATAAGCTTTGTGTCCTTGTTGAAAAATGTTAGATATATGTTAAGCTAACCCTTTGTTGTTGTCATGTGCCTTCAAGTTGGCTATGACTTGCACAGATGCTATCCTAGCGCCTTCTGATTTATGGAGAAGGGATTTGCCATTGCTTTTCTCTCTAAGGCTGAGAGAGAGTGCAACTTGCCCAAGGCCATGTAGTGGGTTTCTATGACTGAGCAAGGATTTGAACCCTGGTCTCTTGAAGACACTGCTATCACTACACCTCCTTCTTCCAAAAAAAAGTGGCTTGCTGTGATGTAATGTTCGTATGCGTGCCTCCTAAATAATTGACCAAAGGAACTATTTACCTTGAAGCAACTGATATTGCATCAAATGAGTGACTGAATGGCTCAAGACAAGGTCTGTATATTGAAGCAACTTAACAGCATGCTTCAAATGATATGATTTAATGCTCACTACTTCCCCAAACAGGGAATTCACATTGTCATATTCCACGTGAGGAGAGAGGAGGGAGGAAGCAATGTCTTTGTAATGCCTGTGAGAAATGTTCAGGTTGAACAGGGAGAAAACAAGTAGGTTTTCTGAGCAAATGTCTGAAAGAAATGACAGTATAGCACATGGGTGGAAATTGTCCTACTTTCCTTATATTGCTTAACTGCAGTCCAGCAACATCTGGAGAGTCCCACAGTTTCCACTTCTGGTCTAACACCCCTGAACATTCACAATCCTCTAAGATTAGTGGTTCCCAAACTTTGGTCCTCCAGATGTTTTGGGACTTCATCTCCAAGAATTCCTGGGGCTGGGGCTTCGGGGAGTTGAAATCCAAAACACCTGGAGGGATAACATTTGGGAATCACTGCTCTAAAATAGTCCTTCTTAGGCTATCTGATGGGGACTAGCAATTATATTTTTCCAGTGTGCCAGGAATCAACCCCATATATGTGTTCATTGGTCCAACTGTTTCATTCTTTCCTGGAAACTCAACAGCGACCAGTAGTGAATGGCTTGGAGGACTGGCCCATTGTGATCTTTGGAACCAGTCCCATTGAGTAGCATTGTTGTCTCCGTTTTAAAGCACAAAAACCTTTATGTATTTTGTGAAAAATTTGTACTGTCTTACCAGAAAGGTTGATATGGCTACAGATATTTTCCCAGGAGTCCTGCTGTTTGTTAAATCAAGACTCTGCCTAAAAAGAGACATATCTTGTTGCCATAAAATAACAGTAAATAATAATAATAATAATAATAATAATGCAATATATTTATAATATCAATAAAATAATAACTACAAGGAAAAAAAGAAGTTGTTGCTGCTTAAATTAATACATTATATACAAGAGATAATTGATGTCAACAATTGATTATGAGGAAAAAAGATATCCACCAAAATTAGTCCAGAGTTAAGGTTAAACAACCCATTGGAATTTTTCTTCTTTTTAGCTCCATGGAAGGATTTTTTTTTAAAAAAATTGAAAATATATACCTGTAGTGCACAATATAATCAAAGGGAAAAAAACCATTGTCCTTACAAATATCATAGCTTGTTACACATTGATTAAGTCATCTACATTATCCATTGAATTCATTCTTGTAAACTTGACCGTTTGTGTTTCTAACTTTTAAGTAAACTAGATCACTAATTTTTAAGTGTTCTCCATCTAGACATAAGAGGGCCTGATCCAGGCAGGGCTTGTCCATTAACTTTGAAGGAAGAAATATGTCTCAGCTGTACTTCACATATTTAATTCAAATACTTTATTAACCCTTAGAAATACTTATATTCATTGGGATGAAGGAATGTAAGCATATCTAAAAATGTAATATCTTCTGCCAAGATGACCGGGGTGAGTAGAGAAGGCACCAAACTATTTCTACTTTTCAACTGTACTTTCTCTCATCGAAGTAGACACCTAGCTTATTTTCCAAACAATAATGCCTGTGAACTTGAACAGTTACATTCAACCTTCCTTCAAAGTGACGGCTAGTAATTTAACATCACTCCAGCAATTTTTCTGCTTACCTCTTCCCCCCCCCAACTCCTCCTGTGTACAGTACACTGTATTCAGAAGCTGACACGAAAGCGAAGCCTGATATACAGAGCTTTCTGTTTCCCTGTGACTCACTTGACATTAACATAATTATGTTATAGGAGTCAAAGTGATTTTCAAACTATGAGTAATGCACAAACGAGAGTGTATGTGTGCTACAGAGGAGGCATATCAGCTAGCTGAAGTAAGCAGCAGCAGCTGCTGATAGCAGCTGAAGAATGGAAGTCTTGATGTAAAACTATCTAGGTTGGAAACTTACATAAAGAACTGAAACCTCGAGTGCCGTCAGAAGAACAGGAAAGCAGAGGCGCTTGGGGTCGCCACGGTTGCCCCATCTGGTGTAGCCAGAGGCACCGTCATTTATTAATTTTTCCATTCCCTTCCTCAAAGAGAACTCAGAGCGAGGCACAAGTTCTACAAAACATTTCTCTCTCTTTATCATACACATAACACAGACAAGTGACTTTGCAGAATATAAGGGCAAGAGTTCCTGCCCCCAGGAATTTACACAAAGTTCCATAAAGGGGAAATGGAGAGGCAGAAGGGGAAGTAGGACTAATGGAGAATAGGGAAAGACTATGCAATTGTTTCGATTACTCGTGGGAACAAGGAGGATCCCTTATTTTTCAGTTCTTCGGTGGGACTAAGGGAGAATACAGGTGGCCTTCTGTATCCATGAATTCTTTATCCAAGATTCAATATATATTTCAAAAAGCAAGCCTTGATTTTGCCATTTTATATAAGGGACACCATTTTACTATGCCGTTGTATTTAATTTTGACTTGAATATCCATGGATTTGGATATCTATAGGGAACCAAACCCCAGTAGATACCAATGGCCTAGTGTAATAACATTCATACCAGTGCTTCCTCCATTCATCTCTCCCTCCTGCTTTCCTCACACCTCTAGCTACCTTTAGAACACAGAAGAACAGGTCTCTGACTTCAGAAACACACAGTCTAAACTAGCACAGCAGAGAAAGAAGGGGAAGGAAGTCAGGTGAAGGAGAATGTACTTATCTCAATAATTTTTTGCTTAGTCATAGTTATAGGCAGTGGTGTCACTAGAGTTGGCAACACCCGGTGCGATAACCTCATGGTGTTATCCTCCCCCCCCCCCCCCCCCGCAATTGACTTCCTCCCATGCCACACCATACAGAATCCTTAGTAATGTTTTTTGTACTAATGTAACTCCTAAATCATAACTCCTGAATATCACGGAATGTAATGGTATCCGTTGCGACATAAACAATGAGCAAAATTAAAATTATACCTTTAAATTACAATATCATACACACAGCCTAAATGTGTTTACATGAACATAGTTGCATGTGGTTAAAGTGAAAATTTCTTAAGATGTGATATTTTTAAAGAAAATTTTAAAGGAATATATATATATATATATATATATATTAAAATGCTAGTATTTAATTTTAAAAAGTTAAAAAAAATTAAATTCTGGGCCCTCTCCTTTCTCCTCCCACTGAGCCTCACTCCCCTCACACCATCTTTTCAGTGTTTTAAAGGGACGGAGGTGAACACCAAACTCCATTTCTACCCAAAGGCAGATGTTTGGGGAGCAGCCCCTTAGAGTGTCACCTGGTGCAACTTGCACCCCTCGCAACCCCCTAGTGATGCCTCTGGTTAGAGGTTTAGTTACACAGGTCCTAACATGTGAACTAATTAGGCTAACAGATGTATCTTGTGGGAACTGAAGGAAGAAATTAGTGCATAGTGCCAATGTTGGGGATGGGATGGGATGGAATAGTCTGGAGCTGTTTGAGGGAGAACAGGCCCTTGGAAGGTGAAGGTGAGGGTGGAGAGATCAATTTTGGATATAAAAGCAAAGATATAAGGAGGAGCAAGACTATGGAAGGCTTTGAAGGTAAAAGGTAAAAATAAGGAGCATGTGCTAAGTTTAGGAGCAGACAGGAAGACAGCATGTTGCTGTTATTACTGTTGCAAATGAAATATTTTGGACCTTTTATAAAAAAAAATCATGATTTGGAGATCATTGTCAAACCAGTTTTGCAGTTTTTCTAAAGCTTCAAGCAGCAGCAACCATAGACGCTGAAGGAAATGAGCTTTATTCAAAACTGTGTAAAGATGACAATCCTGAAATTATATATGAACCAGTAAAAGGTTATATTAGTGGTCCCAAAATTTTAGGCACAATGTCCAAATGGAAGTGTGGGGGGATATGTGGACCAAAGATATATGTATAAGATGATGTACAGATGATATCTAACTCCTAACAAGCTGTAAAAAAATGTCTAAGAATGTTTCAGATCAATGTTGGAGTTTTTAAGATAAGGAGGGTACTTTTTCATATGTGGTGGTTATATAAGAAAGCAAAGAGTAAATATGGATTACTGCTTAGATACAGTAGTCCCCTGATATTCACTGGGGTTTCCTTCCAGGCCCCTCTGTGGATACTCAAATCTGTGGATGCTCAAATCCCATTATATACAATGTCATAGTAAAATAATGTTTCTTACATAAAATGGTAAACAGCATGGTTTGCTTTTTGGAATTAATCCCCCCTCCCCAAGCTATAGATGGATGAATCTGTGGATGCAGAATCTGTAGATATGGAGGGCCAGCTTTATATGATAACAGTTGCAAGAATATTGTATGCGAAAGCATGGAAATGAATCAAAGCACAGACAACAGAAAAATGGTTGGTTAAAATTGCTGAGGCTGTATCCGCACTACAGAAATAATACAGTTTGACACCACTTTAACTGCCATGGCTCAATGCTGTGGGATCCTAGGATATGAAGTTTGTTGTGGCTCCTGAGCTCTCTGACAGAGAAGGCTAAATGTCTCACAAAACTATAAATCTCAGAATTCCATAACGTTGAGCCATGGCAATTAAAGTAGTGTTAAATGGCATTAATTCTGCAGTACACATTCAGCCTGAGCTAGCCAAAATTTCCAAATTGATATGGGTTTTAAAGGATAAACGAACGGATTTTTAAAAAAAGAAAAAAGAAAAAAAAGACTGGAAACCATTTACAATCAGGCCTCTGTATCCACAGGTTCTGCATCCATGAATTCAACCAACCATGACTTGAAAATATATAATAATAATAATAATAATAATAATAATATTTTATTTATACCCCGCTCTTCAGCCAAGGCTATCATTGTAAAATATATATGTATGTATGTATGTATGTATGTATATATGTGTGTGTGTGTGTGTATATATATATATATATATATTGTAAAAATCCAAAAAGCAAACCTTGCTGTTCATTTTATATAAGGGACTCTATTTTACTATGCCAGTGTATATAACAGAACTTGAACATCTACAGATTTTGGTTTCCATGGGGGGCGGGGGGTAGGGGAGGGAGCTGGAACCAAACCCCAGTGAATACTAATAGCCCACTATAGTGACTTTTTGAGCAATAATAATTCTAATTATGTAATAATTGTGGTTATGATTATTAATAATCTTAGTAAATTTATTTAGAGGGATCTGTAATGGTAGAACATTTTACATCCATCCACCACACCTGGTTTCTGTCTTTCATTACATTTTGAAATGGGGGATCAGAGTCCTTTTGTGTTTTATTTTTATTTAGTTGGTATTCCGGGTAATAATTATCCTGTGTTTATTGTTTCAGTTGAGTGTTTTAGTATAGTGTTTAGCATGGTGTTTTAATCCTAATATAGTTTTAATATTATTTTATACACATTCACGCACACACACGTATATGTGTATATCTTTATGTTTGTTCTATTATTTTTTTCTCCTGAGTGTTTTTATGATGATTGTGAAATTTATTGTTTGCACCAAAACCTGTATATATATGAGTGTGTGTGTGTGTGTGGAGAGAGAGAGAGAGAGAGAGAGAGAGAGAGTCTTTACTAGATATTTGATATTAAACTCCCCATGGTTTAGTATATAGGCATAAAATCACAGATTGGATCCAGTGGGCATATACATAAACCTAATCCTCTGTTCAACCAGTTTTAACTTCCATTTAAGCGTTAAAAAAGGCATGACATCCGCTTACAAATAAGGTTAACAGAACTTGGTACCGTTCTTTCCTGTTGTTCTCTAATGAATTTGGAATTGGCAGTTGCAATTTTTTTTAATTTGCATAGAATTTGTACAACAAATCTTTGTGTTGTCCTTCTTGATTTAATTGTTCATGTGGAATAAAAACACAATATAAAGTGTTCATGCATGTAATTATAGCAAGCTGGAGATAAGAAAGGTTAAAAAGTTCCCTGTAAATTACTGAAGCCAGACAAATGACTGATAATTATTGTAATTAATGGGAACACTAAACAAATATGTAACAGTGTGGTAGGATGGGAACCAACTTGCTTTTGAAATAAGCGGGGGTCAAAGTGATGTGGATTCTTGCTGGCACAATGGGAATAAGTCCCATTCGGCACAGTGGGACTTATTTCCAATAAACATGGGTATGGTTGCATTGCTAGACAAATCACCAGAGTCACACATGACAAGTGGGAATTTTATAGTTTTCCTTTTAAAAAAAAGATACTCCCTGTGCCACTGAGGTAACACTTTTTTTTTTACTTTTCATTTTTTTAAAAACACTTTTCTCCAAATTCTTTTTGGGCACATAGAAAAAAGTGCATGGTTCTTTGATTCCTGGCAGAAAAGCTTAAAGTGAAGGTGGGAAATGTGTGGTTCTCCACAAGGCTTGGATGTAACCAGCTACAAATAATAAATTACATCTAATTAATTCCTTCCCACCAAAGTAGAGAGACTGTATAACCACATTGAGAGCCAGCGTGGTGCAATTTGAACATTGGACAGCTACTTTGGAGATCAGGGTTTGATTCCCCACTCAGCCATGGAAACCCACTGGGTGGCCTTGGGAAAGTTAGACACTCTCAGCCCCCAAAAAACCCATGATGAGTTTGGATTAGGGTTGCTGTATATTGGAAGCAACTTGAAGGCACACAACAACAACAATATAATCACATTTCATTATGAATGTAATTTGATGAGGAATATCATCCCTTCCGTGACGTAATGGCAACTTTAAAGTTATTGTTATAATGTTGGGAGTTGGCCTTACTAAAATAGAGAGGGAGGAATATCACACAGTCCAAAAGCTGGTTCATGCTTTCCCTCACAGTTCATTGTCAGTGTCAAGAAGACAATGAGATGTATTTGAATGATATTTCTTAAAAGGAAAAAAAAATCAGCCAGTAATTATTTAATGCAACACTGAAAAATTGGTGGGTAAAGATTTTTTTTAAAAGATTTTTTTTAAAAAACTTAACCGTAACAACTACTATGTACTTCTGGACCTTGGAACTCCATCTGTAACAAAAGCTTACAGTCTTTGGCTATCCAGATGTTGATGGACTGTAGGCCTAATCAATAAGCTGAACCCTGTATAGCCAATGGTGAAGGATCATGGAAATTAGAATCCAAGAAGATTTGGTGGTTTACAGGTTCCCTAACTCTGCCTTAAAGGAAATAAGAAAGAAGCATTTTTCAAAATAAATAAATAAATAAAATATAGTTTTCCAGGGCCAAAAATCTTTTTATACACATTCTTTGGCATGAGTAATACTCTGTCCTAGAGTAACTGGATCATGAAGCAAAAGCGTGTGTGATTGGGGAGGAGGGTGGAATCAGAAGGAGAAACGAACAAAGCTCACAGTGTCTCCAAGATTCCCAAGGATAATAACTGACCTGCCATCATCTCCCTCTTGGGATAATGCAAGGCTGAGCTAGGAAAGCGGAAGCCCTTCCCTTAGCAACATCAGTTCTGTCTTATTAGACCATAGCCAGGGGAAATAGACTGGAAGTTCATTTTATTTATTACATTTATAGCCCTCCAGTTTCCTCCAGTGACCTTTCCTCTTCCCTATTTTTCATCCGTAAAACAACAACCATCAGGCTGAGAGATTATGGCTGGCTAAAGGGCAGCCAGTGAGCTCTAGATCTCCCTAGTCCCAGCCCAACAACCTAACTAGGGGTTCCCAGCCTGTACTCCGAGGAGCCCTTAGGGCTCCGTGTGCACTTCACAGGTGCTCCCTGGCCTCTCCATGAAAATGAAAGAAATAAACATTGAATGAAATTAAATGATAATAATAATATATCATCATCATCATCATCATCATCATCATTTTCTTATATCCTGCCTTTCTTTCAATATAGGGACTCCTATATATATTCCTAAACACCATTAACTTGTAAGACATAGGGGTTTATCACACGGGAGGCAAAGCACCCAAATCCCATGCATAAATGGGGTTTAAATCCTGGGAAAATCCTGCAAAAGCAGGATTGTTTTCAGAGACATCACATGAATTAAGCATTAATGCAACATTAACCTGTACAAAAAGCGGCAAAATCAAGCCCCTTTTTGCACGGGTTAAATGTTGTGTTAATGCTTAATTGGAGTGATGTCATCTGAAAATAATCCTGCTCTTGCGGAATTTTCCTGGGTTTAAACCCCATTTATGCACAGGATTTGGGCACTTCCCTCCCGTGTGAGAAACTCCATAGGGTAGGCCTCTTAGCATCTCTGCCATAGAAATAAGGGCTCCGTGACTCAAAAAGGTTGGGAACCCCTTCTAAAAACGAACTCTATCACGCTATTTCTCCTCATTGGAAATGCATGTTCATTGGAAGAAGCATCCCTGTTTCTTTAAAAAAAATCTTTTAAAAATCATGAAAACTCAGTGTTTATGCTTTAAAAATGGTATCCAACTCTTTGTTTCATTTTTCTAAACACTGCTCTTTCATTCATCTACATGTCTGAACATGCTGAAAGGCAAACAAATTTAGGAAATGGAAAGTTAAAGCTCAGCCCTTTCCTACTTGCAAGCATACAGCTGGGGAAAAGGACTGTTCTTCTAAATGAAACTACAGGGCAGCCTCAACTGGCTTGTGCTTGTTGGGTTGATGCGGACTGTAGCCCAATACATCTGGGGGAACACCCCATTGGGAAGTGATGTTTTATTCCCCGAGTTTTATTCCCATACTTGAGATGTTGCAAACCTATAGATACTTTTAGTTAAACATATATACCTTAATTCTCTATATGTATTAGAACTATCAGCTGCCTTTAACTAATTAGTTGTTGTACCAATATATCTAATTTAAATAAATTCTGTATATTACTAAAATGCAGCAGAGTTTTTGAAATACTCAACAGAGGAGATGATATTGCACAATTTAATTCACAAAAGATAACCAGTCGGTGTTGAAAGGAAATGTGGTTTTTAATATCTTGCTTTTTATATTGCATTACATATAACACACCAGAATCAAAACAGCTTAAAACACAATTTACTCGTAGTGTACCTCTAACTGCATATTCAAATGCAGTCTCCCTTAGTAGTCGATTAGAGCCATGAAACACAACTGTATTTATTTATAAGTCCCTCCAAGAGCCAAGTTCTTCTCTATTCACTTTAAACATGCATACTTATGAACATTTATCTGAGAGTAAGCCCCACTGAACATGGCTTTAAGGCTGACGGCTGGTTAAGCTGTTGGTTGATTCTATAACAAATGAAGTCCACAATTCTGTACTGATTTACTTGGGGAAACTTAGCAGAAATAGGACCGAACTACATATATATATAGTCTACAGCATAACTGAATTTCATTGAGTTTACTCCCAGGTAAGTGAGACCCGGGATACTGAATGCTATAGAACTTGGTCACATGGATGCTTGATCAGAAATAAATTCCTTTGAATCTATTGTAGTGGGCATTGCTTCTGCATACCCTCAGATTGTCCTGATTTGACAGGAAGAGACCCAGTTAATCCTGTAGTCCCGTTTTTTTTTTTTTTCAGTTGCTTTGAAAATGTCCCAGGAATATGCAGCCCTTCAGACATTATTGGACTGCAAGTCCCTGCTGCTTTAGTCAGTATAACCCATGGTTAGCGATCAAAGGCACTGCAGTCCAACTACATCCGGAGGGACACAGATTCTTCAACCCTGATCAGACGCTGCTCATTCAACCTTTCTGTAATGGATAGATAGCATTTTTAATGTTCACCAAGCAGTTCAAAAAGACCTTGAAGTAATATGCCAATATATGACTGTCTCTTAATATGTGGGCTCTCTTCTCAACAAATAAAGGTTTGATCCCCTTATAAAATAATACTGTGGATGTTCGTTCAAGTTAGTAATTTCCATCTATGTCAAATCAGACTTACTTCCAGATCAATATTGGTACCATTGTTGTCCCCCCCACACTCTGACTCACTTGTGTGCACATGCACACGCATACAGAGGCAAACACAGCTTTCTCCAACCTAGTGACATCCAGATGTGTTGAACTATAGTCCCCTTTGCTGTCTGAGGATGATGGGAGTGGCAGTCCAATGCAACTGGAGGGCTCACAGATTAGAAAAGGCTAGTACAGTCCCTTCTTTCATACCACGCCCTGAAACTCCCGAGGATTGCATCCGAGAATTTTTTCTGATTGTTGACCGGATAAATGGATAATTCACAACAGCTTGGAAGCTGTAATCACAGTCCATTAGACTAATGCCACTGCTTTGTGTATGTACAAAGTCCATGTGATAAAGTCTCTGGAAAGTTTCAGAAGAGTTAATCTATTCAGACTGCTGTGTTCTTTTGAAACCCAGAAAACCTCTTCAGCAAACTCAGAGACATAATAGGACATTTCCCAACTTTCTCTCTTTTTATTTTCTTGCAATCATTTTTGCTTAAGAATGATCTTATGTGTGTTCACTCAGAAATAAGTCATGCTGTGTTCAATGGCTATTTTATTCCTAGGAAAAGTGTACATGGAACTGCATTCTGTGTACACAAAACCATAGCCTCCAACATTCACAGATGAAAAGCAGGACACATGTGGCCAGATAACACTGGACAGTGGTCAGGATGGCAGAGGTTATTAATAAGGAAAAACACACAAACGTGGAGAGGCTGCAGCAGTTTGCTTTTTTGTGAGTTTACTGGGAAGGGCAAGATTCTGCCAGCTTCTGCCTCTTCCCCAAATTAATTGAATGCAAACTACTTTTGTACTTTGAACTTAGCAGCAAATGAAGTAAGTTGTTAGTTTGCAGCAAATGAAGTAAGTTGAGGGGAGCGTGGGAAGGGGTAAAGTGGGAAGAGAAGGGAGACACTGGGTACTGGGATGTTTAAAAGCAGCTGAAAAGTGGGACAACCAAGAATTAAAAAGGAATGTCCCTGCCAAATCAGGACAGTTGGAGGGTATTCAAAACATGACCAAATGAAAAAGGAAAGTAATGCATAATCTCTCTCTATCTCTCTCTCTTTCCCCCTTACCCTTGACTCCTTTCCTGATCATTACATACAGTCCAATTTTCTTTCTATAAAAGAGTCCTTTTTATTATGGAGTTTCTTTCTCTTGGGGAAATGGGAAGCTTCTGACTGCACATTAATTGCTACCATGATAGTGGAGGTGACATGTGATAAAAATTGGATAAAGATGTACCTGTACTTAGAAACTTTATGCTGATGGTCTGCATTGGTCTCTCTTCAGCCAATATGGGCAACTTAGGGGGGACATTGCCCCAGGCTACTAGGTGCCGCATCCTACATCATTACTGCACCCTCCAGCTGTCCTCATTTGGCAGCGACAGACACAGTGTCACACTTTCTCAGCTGCCTCTAATATATCCTGGTTTCTATCTCTTCCTCCCACTTTTTACTTTTATCCTCAGTTTATTTGCAGCAATTGCCACAAACTGGCTTCAAAGTACAAAAGTTGTTTGCACTCAATTAATTCAGCAGGAGGAAAAGGAGAGGTAGTGGCATATTGTATTTTCTTTTTTAAAATTATAATCTTTATTAAATATTTACAATATTAAAAAGTTCTTTACATGTTCATAGAATTCTCCATACAATGTCTGTCTCCCTCCTCTCCCCCTCCCACCAAATTCCTTATTTCGGTAGTTACAATCTGTACATCTTTGCTTATATATTGCTCTATTTTTTTATTCTAAATTTCTTCATCTCACACTTCACACATATTTGTTTTGTTTACTGACAAAGTCCATGTGTTACTTCATGCTTTGTTCTTATTTAAGTACAAAAACTTCTCCCTAAAAGGTGAAAAATAAAACAGATGGGTTACTACTACTACTACTACTACCAGAATCAAAACAACTTAAAGCACAATTTACAATTTAAAACACAATCTACTAATACATATTCAATTAACTTAAACATCTTTATTTACAATATTTCAGTAATGGATACCAAATTTGTTTTCCTTTGGCGGTTTGTCTCTTGAAACCATTATAATTTTATCCATTTCAACTATATCTAATGTTTTATTCAACCATACACCCTCAGTGGGTATTTCCAATCTTCTCCAGTATTGGGCTAACGTCATCCTAGCTATTGTTATCAGATATAATAATAAGTTTTAATTTTTCCCTAACATTTTTACTTTCTGTCATATTTAGTAAACATAGTTCAGGGTATAAGCCAAATTTAATTTGAAATATCTTTTGTATTACCATGTATATCTCTGTCCAATTTTTTTTTAAACTCTAGGACATGTCCACCACATGTGGTAGAAGGTGCCAATATTCTCCTTACGTTTTCTAAATCAATACATAAACGCCTAGGTTTCTCTGCTTAAAATAGTTCTGTATGTTCTTCCGCATTAATAACTTTTGTCTCTTGCTTTCTGGCCATACCCATTTGACCACATGTGCCCTGGCTTTTAACTGTTAAATGTTGGAGGGTAGGCATCAATCAGATTTGTTGATGCAGTAGTTCTGGTTGCACTCTACACAGTCATTCTTTAAAACAAGATATATGGGGAATATGCACCTTGCTTTGAAGTCAGATGGCCCTTCCAGGAGACTTCAAGTGTTCAAAAGAGATTGTGCTTCTGTCTAATTTGGCAGTAACCAAAGTGGAGGTGGAAGTAAAGGCTTCAGAATTAATTTTAGACAATGTGACTTGTGGTCCGGCACAGCTGCAGGACATCAGAAGGAGAAATGCTGCGCAATATTGGGCTGTATTCAGTGTAAGGAAGTTTTAGGTATATTTGCAGGAAGATGTAAACATTACCCTCTATCTTCATTTCAATGAGAAGAATGCACTAGGAAGGGAGGGAGGGCAGATCTAATAAGATTTTCTCTAGGATTTAGAGAAAGGATAATTTTTGGCACACCAACTACTCTTGAGGTAGTATGGCACAAAATTATCAATTTATTTTCATGCGTGTTATACTTGGGGTGCTTCCAGACAGGATTTCTATGCACTCATTGCTCTGCTTCATTTACAGAATATTACAGGAAGTCCATAACAGAGCTTGGAGAAGTTACTTTTTGCAAGCATTACTGACAGGATTTTCTGGACAGGATGGTTGAGGGACTGTGGGAGCTGCAGTTCAAAAAAATAGTTTTCCCAAGAAATACTCTACAGATCATTGTCCTCGACTCTTAATCCTCTCCTGTTTTCCTCTTATTTTTTTCAGTTTTTTTCCCTTGCCAAAAAAAAAAAAAAAAGGGGGGGGGGAGAAAAAGCCAATATTAAAACCCTTAATTGCTCCATGAAGTTCACTTTATATCTACCTAGAATTAGTATTTCTGGATTAATTTTATTTAAGATTTTATTTCTGACTACCTTATAAACTTTGAAAGAGAACTTGATTCTATGTTATGTTCAACAAACATATTTCAGTTTTGTTTCTCTTTTCTTATTAGTCATATAGGAAGTAACATTTAAACTTATGAAGACATAATGTGGTTTTTGTGTAATTCTGGGGTTTCATAACAATATAACTACAGATCATTTTAGTGTTATATAAGATTTACAATGCAATTTTCTGCATGCAAATTAACATCTCTTTATTGAGACTTATTCTCTAGTAAACATATTTAGGAGTATAGCCTTTAGAGATCTTTCTGTGATCCTTTCAGTAATCTTTAAAAAAGCAACCCTGAAGCAATATTAATTACTATCTTGAAAAAAGAAAAACCAAATTAGATATTTTTATCTTCAGTGTTTCCCGTGCATTTCTCTTTCATTTCTCTGTATTTCTGTATTTCTATTGGATAATCATCCCAGTTATTTTCAATAAAATATCCCCAAAAGTTAAACTACAGCTATATTTCCAGTACCTAAGAAACTATGGCTAGACTCTTTGTAGTAACCTTGCCATCCATCACATTACTTTTGCTGTAGCTGAGTGGCTGAAATGTTCAAACAAAAGCAAGTTTTTTTGTGCATTTCTGGAGGGATACATTTCCATCCTTTGTATTTACTTCTGGACAGGTCATCTGTTGGTTATGTTTTAATTTCATTTACTCTAGAGCAGGGATGGCCAATTTTCTGCCTTCTCTTGAGTCAAATGTCTTTCCCTATAGAAACTGGCCCAAGACTGGAACAATCTGATCTCCACACGGAGGGCCAGGAATGGATCTACTAAAGGAATGGCATTGTGGCCCTCTAAGGATTTCCAGCAGCACTTTGCTGGGAATCCAGTTCTTATCAGTCATTTCCTCTGATAATACTGACTAGCGCTAAAGGGAGCTGCAGTACAACTCTATCTGGAAAGCCACATCTTTCTCACCTCTGCTCTGCTGTAATACATCTGGCATCACCTATCATTAAAAGTTTCACAGCGTATGGAGAACTGTTGTTCACAGGGGAATTTCATATGACTTTTCATGTTGCTGTTAACTGCCTTCCTGTTGATCTTGACCCATGGCAACCCCTCTGATGAGACATCTCCAAGACCCCGTCCTCCACTTGCTCTGCCCAGTTCCGGCAAACTCATACTCATGATCTCTTTAATAGAGTCCATCCATCTTGCACATGGCCTTCCTTTCTTTCTACTTCCTTCGACCTTTCCTAGCATTATTTTTTTCCCCACTGATTCATGCCTTCTCATGATGTGTCCAAAGGACACCAGCCTAAGTTTTGTCATCTTGGCTTCCAATGAGATTTCTGGCTTGATCTGCTCTATGACCCATTTGTTTGTCTTATCGGCTGTCCATGGATGTGATTTCTGGTCAAATTTCTTTGAGAGATCAAATAGCAAATACTCTTTGGCTGTAGTACCTTTGGCCCAATAGAAAAAGAAAACAGAAGAAAGCAAAGCCATCATTATTTAGGAATCCATTTTCTTTTGGGACCATTACAGCTACAGCTCAGTGGTATGGCTCACGCTTTGTGCTCAAAAGCATACTGTCCAACTCTCTCTATTTGGTTGGGACTGTCCTGATTAATCATCTCTCATCCTACTGTTCAGATGCTTTTAAAATGCCCCTGTTTTTCTCTCTTCCTCCTGCTTTCCCCCTTTGCTCCTTTTATTATCTCAGTTGCTGCAAACTAAGTTCAAAGTGCAAAAATAGTTTGCGTTCAATTAACTCTGCTGGAGGGAAGGGACACAATCTTGCCCTTCCCAGTAGCCTTAGGCAAAAGCAAACTGTTGTAGCCTTGCCTAGCTTGCCTGTTCTTCCTTATTTATAACTTTTGCCATCTTGGCCGCACTCCGATGTTGTTTGACCAGATGTGTCCCAGTTTCATCTGTGATATTCTGGAGGGCATGCAGAAGGTCTCAAGATCAATACTTGATCTCTCCAGATAGGAGATGCATCTAGTGTAGAAAATACTGACCTACATGTTCTGACACACCAACTATCAGGTTCCTGTGTTTGCAACTCTGACAAGCTACACAGAGCTCTTCAAAAGAAAGGATGCTGCACTGCAAAACTTATCTATGTTAAACTAACACACTGCTGGAATGAACAAATATCATATGGGCTAAAACTCACTGCAGAAATAACCCAGGCTGCGTTCACACTGGAGAAATAAACCGTTTTAAGTGCCATGGCTCAATGCTGTGAAATTCTGGGAATTGTAGTTTGTTGTGGGGCCCAGAGCGGAGCAGAGCAGTTAATGTGGTCTCAAACTGGATTATTTCTGCAGTGGGTTTTGGCCCATATTTAAACAGCTTTATTTATGTGTATTATCTAACTAGAACTTGGAAAAATTACTTTTTGGAACTATGGGTGTATCCACAATGCAGAAATAAAGGAATTTGACACCACTTTAACTGTAGTGACTCTATCCTACAAAATCCTGGGATTTGGAGTTTGGTGAGGCACCAACGCTTTCTGACAGACCAGGCTGAATACCTCAGCAGACTACAAATCCCAAATTTCACCAGATGGAGCCATGACAGTTAAAGTGGTGACAAACTGCTTTATTTCTCCAGTGAGGATACATCCTATATCTCCCAGAATCTCTCAGTCAATATACTGGTATAGTCCAAAAAGTAACTTTTCCAGATTCTAAAAATTAGCCTTTCTTAGTCATAGAATCACAGAGTTTCTGTCTATTATTCCCTTGAGATAAATCTAACCAGCTCCTTGGAATAGAGGCCTGAGAAATACACCACAGTCATGCTTGTTTTGTTTAATTTCTTCTGCCTAAACTCAACTCTCCATCTGCAATATATTTGTTAAATCCCCATTGATTCTATGATGGCTCAGATAAAGGACAAATACTCGATACAACTGAGTTTGTAGTACAATCATACTTTTGCAGGTTGACCTTAAATACATTTATTCAAATTTCAGTCACATTTAATTTAGCGGGAATTATTTCTTGGAAAGAATATTTAGGATTATATACAGCAGCTGGGGCAGTATATTTATTTGCATGTCAGTTCTGTGAAAATCGATGAGATGCACTTGCAAATAAATCAAGTTCAGGATCACGATTCTTTTCGGTGGAACAAACAGGTGATGATTCATGTTTCGGATTTTGATCCTAGTCAAAAAGAAATATGGTATCTTTGAACAGTTAACCCTGTTAAGTTATATGAGTATTAACTTTCCAGAACTCTTCAATCACACAAAATAGAAACTTATTCTCAACTACTTCTAATGCAAACACTGGTTATAGATAATATATTTCTTTTACAAATTACATATGTACAATGTACAAATTACATACGTATTTATCTCAAGTAATGTGTGTTTTTATTACTCCAGACAGACAATAGGCAGAAAACTATTAGCTAAAAGAATTAAAAGTGATAGAAGTATAACAACAACCAAAAATAAACACATACATTTATCTGAAAGCTCTCACAACAATAATACAGAATTTGGTGAATAAGATACCAATGATACTGTTTCATAGAGTTTTCTATTACAAACTTGGCAAAGAAATAGTTGTACTAAACTGCTCTTAAGTTTCAGTATTCTTGGCTGAAGGAACTTCCAACGTCGTCAAAACTAAAGATGGCATAATTTTATTAATACTACTAATAGTAATGAATTACCTGCCATGACTGGGGGGAAACCAGGATATAAATAAATAAAATAATAATAAGTGTTCATACAGAGAGCAAAGAAAAAGTAATAATCAGAAGATTAGTTAAACTTGAGAGGATTCTGTTGTGTCTTTCTATCCCTACCATAACCCTTTTTATCTAATATAAGGTTTACATTGAGGATACATTTCTGCCATCTCCATGGTGTTTAATTTTTTAAAAATGGAAAATGCAAACTTAGTGTTAGTATCATTTGTGAAAATGGCTTAAGATGCGAAAAGCTGGACTACCAGTTAGCAAAGCAGAGTTTTCCCTCTGGGTATGATATATAAGCTCTTTGGGACCTCTGTCTGTGTTGTGAATGTTGTCTTGAGCACGAAAAGCACAACGAGAGTCTTTTTAATTGCAGTGTAGCTTCTAAGCCATGTACACTTCATATTCTCATTACAGAAAGGCAAAAATGGCCAAAGGATGCTTTTAGGGTTTTTGTTTTTAAACAACCCAGTTGGGCTGTAATCCTATATATACCTAAACTTTGGGGTTTTTTTGTAGAATTTAGTTGTTACCCATGCTTGCAACAAACCCACTGAATTCAAGGTATTTATGACCACCTTGTCATTTAAGCAGATCGCTTCTAAGCATGACATGGGTCTGGATGTGTTTTAGGGATGGGATGTGCAGAAGGAAAATTATCCTATTATCCTTAGCCCACCTTGACACATGTAGGGATGGAAGTATCTGTATGTTCCCTTTTAAAATCTATAATATTATGATGGCTAGCCAGCCACACACACACAAACACAGAGGCACACATGTAATATATCACAGGGCAGTGAAATAACTAGAACCCTCTAGTGTATGGTTTTAACCACTTTTATCTTTGCGACTGTATTTTACTCTTTTATGTATGATCTGTTTTAATGTTGTATTCATTTAATTCTGTTTTAATGCATCCCTGTTGCATGTTTTTAATTGTGCTGCTCTTTTGCTTTGTGAGCCGCTCTGAGTCCCACTTTTGCAGGGAAAATAGGGATCCTACTACTTATTCTTATTCTTATTCTTATTTGAAGTTCTCAGCAGGGCTTCCTCTGAAATAAGTGCCCCTGAAACCAAGGGATCCCACTTGCAAGCAGCCTCACAGAAGAGGAAAGGAGGCTCTGGGTTGGCCAGGAGCAGAAGGTAGAGATGCTTTTGCTGGGGGAGAGAGAGAGAGAGAGAGAGGCACTTTCCTCCTCCTACTGGGGCTGTGTTCACACTGGAGAAATAAACCGGTTTAAGTGCCATGGCTCAATGCTGTGAAATTCTGGGAATTGTAGTTTGCTGTGGGGCCCAGAGCGGAGCGGAGCTCCGCTCTGGGCCCCACAACAAACTACAATTCCCAGAATTTCACAGCATTGACCCATGGCACTTAAACCGGTTTATTTCTCCAGTGTGAACACAGCCTGGGACTGCAAGGCCTGAAACCTGGCACCTGTTTGTGCCTGCATCCTTTTCCCCTCTCCCAGTGGTCCCAGTAAACCAGAGAGAGGAGTGGGCTATATATATATTGTAAATATATATATATATATACACATATGTATTTACGTATATTGTAAATATGTATATATATATACACACACACACATATATGTATTTACATATATATTGTAAATATGTGTATATATACACACACACACACACACACACACACTCCAGAGCCCTGGCCAAACTCTATTGCCTCCCAGTCCCCCCCCCAGAGAGAAAAGCGATGGGGAGGAAGGGTCTTCTTGGGAGGGAGAGAAAGAGGAGGCCAACACCTGGGAAGCATCTGGGAACATCTGGAGGGCCAAGGAGGGACAGAAGGCTGGTGTCCACTCCTTCCTTGATCTATCTACTTATCTACCTATCTATCTATCTATCTCCAGCCTAGTGTAGTGGTTTGAGATAGATAGATAGATAGATAGATGTCACCACTACATCATGCTGGGTCCCATATGTATATATGTGTGTGTGTGTGTGTAAATATATATATATATATATATGTGTGTGTGTGTAATATATATATGTGTATATGCATGTGCATAATATATATGTATATATGTGCATATATGTGTGCGTGTATGTGTGTGTGTATGTATATATGTGTGTATGCGTGTGTGATATATATATATATGTGTGTGTGTGTGTGTGTGCATATATACGTGTGTGTATGCGTGTGTGATATATATATGTAAATATGTATGTGTGTATGTGTTATATATATATATATATGTGTGTGTGTGTGTGTGTGTGTATGTATGTATATATGTGTGTGCCTCTGGTGCCACAACCACCTCCCATTCCCAGAATTCCATAGCACGGAGCCGTGGCGGCCGAAGCTCCGCTCCGCTCTGGGCCCCACAACAAACTACGATTCCCAGAATTTCACAGCATTGACCCATGGCACTTAAACTAATTTGTGTGTGTGAATTTTATGACTTTTAACACTATATATATATATATATATATAGAAAGAGAGAGAGAGAGTCATTTGAAGTGTTGTTATCTCTTTGACCTTAAGTTTTTGATGGTTTTTAAAAAGCGGGTGAGCTGCCTTGGCGGTCAAAGCGCTCTCGAACTGGGTCATTTCCCCAGACTTTTGGTTTTTGTCTCTCTGAAGGACAACATTCCTGGGCTTGTCTGGGTTCTCTCTCTCTCTCTCTGTGTGTGCTCCTATATCTTTTGGGGACACTGGGAGTTGTAGTCCCCCCCCCCCCTAAAAAAAAACCCCAAACTAGCCTTACAAAACAGAACAAGATGCTCTTGCTCTGCCACTTTCCCCCCGGCTTTTAGTTTAATTGGATTTCTTTCAAGAAGGAAGGGCCCCCCTTTTCCTCCCAGGGCGGGGGGCATCCACCCTCTCCCTCCGTGGCCCTTGTGTCCGTGTGCCCCCCTTCCTTCCTTCCTTCCTCCTCCTCCTCCAGGGATGCCAGGGCTGTGGAGTCATGGTCCGGCTTGGGCAGCCTGGGCTCACCCGGGGACGGACGGAGGGACGGACGGAGGGCCGCCTGGATCCCAGCCCAGATGAGGAGGAGGAGGAGGAGGAGGAGGATGCTGTGCCGCTGCTTGTGTGGGGCGAGGAGGGCCCTTGCATCATCCTCCTCCCTCCCTCCCTCCCTCCTGCTGGGCTTCTATTAATAGGATGACATCAGCGCCGCCGGGGCAGGGAAGGTCCAGCCCGCTCCCGTATAAAGGCGGTGATGCAACGGCGCCCCGGCACAGAGAGCCCAGCCGAGGAGGAAGGCAGGAAGGAGCTCCGCCGCCGCCGCACCTGGGACTCTGCCCCTCCGTTCGCCCCGGAGAGTTTCCTCCTCGCCTGGTTCGGCCCCTGCAAAGCCCCGACCGGGAGGAAGGGAGAAGGGCTGGAGGAGGAAGGGCCAGGGACAGGTAAGGAAGGAAGGAAGGAAGAAGGGAACGGGACACGGAAGGGAAGGAGACAGGAGAGGAGGAAGGGAACAGGACGGGGAAGGGAGGAAGAGAAGCGGCGCAGGGGAAGGAGGAGGAAGAGGAAGAAAGAGAGGAGGAAGGGGAGACGGAGGAGGGAAGCGGGTCCGGGAAGGGAAGGAGGACAGGGAAAGGAGGAGGAAGAGGGCTAAGAAGGGAAGCCGGGCAGGTAGCAACAGAGGAAGAGGAAGAGGAAGAGGAAGGAGCCGGCAGAAAGCGGGACCATCACTCAGGATGATGCCTTGGTTGATAGATTGATTGGTTTTGTATCCCGCCTTTCTTTCCCAAGGGGGTCCCAGGCGGCTGGCTTGCTTTCTTTCTTTCTCTCTCTCTCTCTCTCTTTCTTTCTCTCTCTCTTTCTCTCTTTCCTTCCTTCCTTTCCCAAAGTCCCTCTGAGTCGGGGCAGGAAAGGGAAGGGACCTTTGGGAAGGAGGGGAAGCGCGCCCTCCCTCCCTCCCTCCCTGCCTCCGCCTTTCCTGAAGTTTCGGGGGAAGGAAGTCCGGGATCGTCCACCCGAGGGAAGGGTCCCCCTCCGCCGCCCGCCCTGCCCTGCCCTGCCCGCGGACCGAAAGGACGGGCCCTCCGGCATCAGCCCCGGCTCGGTCGGAGGGTCTCCCGGGCGGCGGAGCTTCCCTTCTGCCCCGGACTCCTTCTCCTTCTTCCGAGGCTCCGCTTCTGGCCTCCTTTGCTACTTTTCTCTTTGGGGGGGGGGGGGAGTTGGGTGCTTTCTCTCCCCCCGGGAAAAAAGAAAAGAGACACAGACTGGAGAAACAACCCGGTTTGGCACCGCTTTAACTCTTTCTGGCTCAAGGCTAAGGAATTCAGGGAGTTGGTTTGTTGTGGGGCCCAGAGCGGATATAATACACACACACACGTATTTACATATTATTATAAATGTATACACATACATACGTAGTTACATATGTATTGTAAATGTGTATACACACACACACACATACACACACATATGTATTTACACATATATATATATTGTATGTAACACATATATATTAAATGTGTTTGTGTGTATGTATGTATGCATATATATATATATATATACACACACGTATGTATTTGCATATATCTTATAAATGTGTATACACACATGTATTTACATATATATTGTAAACATGTAAATATACACACACATGTATTTACATATGTATTATAAATGTATACACACACACATATATGCATTTACATATGTATTGTAAATGTACAATATATATATTGTATGTAACATATATAACTGTGAGTGTGTATATATATATATATATATATACATATATACACACACACACATATATGTATTTACATATATATTGTAATTGTGTGTTTGTGTGTGTGTGTATGTGTGTCTGAAAGTCTCCGTTTCAGACTTCAAGAGGGATTTCAAAACGTCCTCCGTCTTTGAGCATGACAAGGAAGCATGAATCGACATTAGCATTTTTATTATTAGTATTATCATTACATTTATTTGTACAGTAAGCTTTGCATAGCATTTTACAAAGGAGGGAAGACAGCAATCCAAAACAGGAACAAAAGCACACACAATCTGAAACCACAAAGAAGATTATAAAATTAATAACATATTACTGTAAGGAAGATAAAGCAATACTGTGAAAGAGTAAATTAATACAAATAATATGGTCATAAAATCAAAACGAAAAATGGAAGGCTTTTAGCTTTCATTTAGTAATTTCTTACATTTTTTCTTGAGCGGCCTACATTTTACGGTGCCTTGTCCTTCTTTGCAGTTCTGACCTCTGGTCCCCAAAAGCCAAAAAACCCAACGTTTACAACACACACCCAATATAAAAAGATGCCCCATGTTGTTGTTGTTGTGTGCCTTCTAGTTTCTGACTTACGGCAACCCTAAGGCGACACGGTTGTGTGTCTTTCTTGGCAAGTTTCACCAGAGGAGGGTTGCCATTGCTTATCTGAGGCTGAGAGAGTGTGACTTTCAGTGCTTTATCGCCACCTTTTCATGAGGACCAGTTAGAGAATCTTTTCATTCCTTTTTATTGTTCAACATTTGGAATTGGAAATCCTCCCTGGTTTTCTGAAACTCTCCATAGAAACTAACCGCTCAAGCCCTACTTAACTTTTTATCTGTCCGGCGGAAGATAAGGGAAGGCAGCCAGAAATGAAAAAAAAAAAATCATATAATACAGAGTTGGGTTATCGATAGGACTGTCATTTGCGACAGAATTAAAGTTTGGGTGTTTGGGATGCATGAGACTATTATGCCTCCTTTTCCCCCCCAGAATGGGATTTTTGTGGCTTTTGGGGCTGTTAGGAGATATGAGTCACCGAAGCAGATATTATTGTTAACAATGAATCTCTTGTTTGAAATGAAAGGAGCTAAGGTCTGAAGAAAGGGGAATGTTTCTGTCTCCAAGGTTTATTTGTATAAAGGTGAGTCAGGAGGCTGGGTAAACCCAGGGTTTGTTCCACTCGTGGGCTGCGTTCACACTGGAGAAATAAACCGGTTTAAGTGCCATGGCTCAATGCTGTGAAATTCTGGGAATTGTAGTTTGTTGTGGGGCCCAGAGCGGAGCAGAGCTCCGCTCTGGGCCCCACAACAAACTACAATTCCCAGAATTTCACAGCATTGAGCCATGGCACTTAAACCGGTTTATTTCTCCAGTGTGAACGCAGCCATGGGTGACTTCAGAGTTTATCACACAGAGGCGATCGGGAGGTTATCCCGGGAATACCTCGGTAAAATCATGTAATTACGTGAAATGATTTCACACGACGTCGCACATAACCCGCCATTAAAGTGGTCACAAAGAAGCATTAATGTGCACCTTTTTGCTTTCGGGATTTTTTAGCCACAAAGCATTTCCAAAATCACTTTATTTGCACAATTGCTTGTGATAATAATCCGCGCAGTTACTTGCCATTTTCGCTTTATTCGCAGGATGCTTTAAATGCGCTTTACTCTCTCTTTAATGCCGAAATTAGCCCCAGTGTGATAAACTCTTTGGATGTTATCACTCAGGCTGCGTCCGCACTGGAGTAATAACCAGGTTTGATACCTCTCATACCATGGCTCAGTGCTATGGCATTCTGGGGATGGTAGTTTGTTGAGGCACCAGAGTGCCGTTCCCCAAAAGGAACTTTTCCAAACTCTGGATAACAACCTTTTCCTGATGTGCCAATTGAGCAAAGGTTGGTGCACAAAATTGATGCAGGGAGCTGATGCCAACACCTTACCACCTTTCTTCATAGTATCAACTGCTGGCAGTGTTGAAAGCAGGAGATAAATGCAGCCAAACCATAATGTCAAAAATCAGGAAAGGTCACTTTCAGTTCCTAGCGGTTATGAACTTGAATTGCTTTTCAAGTTTGCTTTTCAAGTCTGCTTTTCAAACTTCCATGGGTTTAACAGGTCTTATTGCATCAGCAGGAAGGATGGGGGGGGGGGGGGGGTAGGACTGAAAAGGAAAGTTACGTTCGTTGTACCAAAATGACTTTTAGTTTTGGACCAAAAAAGAAAAAAAAAAGGATGAGAGGCGCGTGAAGGGTCTGGTCAGGTTGCCTTGATCTATTTTTAAGGCAAAGGTGAAGTTCTTAGTGCCAACTAAGTTAGCTGAAAGTGAGCCAGGTTCTTAAAGAATGTGGTCTATGACTCTTCAATAGACTTGGATGGACCTCCAGTGAGTCTTTCAGAACAACTGGTTTTATGGTTTATGATCAGAAATATAATCTATGAATATTAAAATATAGACTCCTAGAATCCTAGTGAAAAGCCAGTGTGATGTAATGGCTTGTGTATTAGACTATGAGTCCAGGGTTTGAATCCTGGCTTGGCTGTGTAAACCCACTGGGGACTCTTTCAAACGGGAGGAATTTCTCCCAACTCCGAATGGAGCCAATGCGGATTCATGTAAATTCGCTTGCTTAGCGAATTTACATGAACCCCTGCTCCGTTCGGAATTACTTCCCATTACCCGAAAATAACCCCCTCCTGCCCGAATTTGCATGCGAACCTTTAATTCGCAATAAAGTAAAACCCATGATTGCATTCGAATTGGCTTCCCTCTTGCCCGAATTTGCGTGCGAAGAGTTAATTCGCAAGAACATAAAACCCATGATTGCATTCGAATTGACCTTAAATTATACTTCCAATTTAGCCTCGTATGAAAGAGTAGAGGGTGTTCTTGGGCAAGTCACACTCTCTCAGCCTCATAAGATGGCAATGGCAAACTCCCTCTGAAGAAACATGCCTAGGAAACCCGTGATAAGGTCACCGTAAGTTGGAAACTATATGAAGGCACACAAGAAAGAAAGAATCATAGAGCTGGAAGAGAGACCGCAGGAGCCAGTCAGTCCACCTCCTGCCATATATATTGTAAATGTGTGTAAATACACAGTCAAAGCACCCCCAAGAGATGGCCATCCAGCCTCTGCTTAAAAACCTCCAAAGTAGGAGACTTTGTCACACTCAGAGGCAGCATATTCCACACACAGGACAGCAACAAAATGTTGCAGCGTAGAGAGCTCTTTTTCAGACTGTGTGCTTGCTCCATTCCTTTCTCCTTTTACCTTATTCTTCTCGTCTCTTCCACCTCTTTCCAGCAGTCAGCATTCCTTTGAGTCTCCTTGATCTTCATTGGATTCCCCACCATAAATTCCACCCTACTCCCAAATCTACTGTTATGTTCCTCCTGTGTGTAAATGGTGCTGGTTTGGTTATATGTGGATCCATGTGCAGAGAATGAATTTGCTCTTCCTGTGTACAAGATTAGTGGAGGGCAATTCTGACACACAAATCTGTATGATCTTCGAAGCTAAGCAGGGTCAGACTAGTTAGTACTTGGAAGGCAGACCACCAAGGAATAAGAGATGCTGTAGGCTGTATTTAGAGGAAGGCCATGGCAAACACCTGAATAAATCTTGCCGCGAAAACCCTGCCACAAGTCAGGTTGCCACAAGTCAGTGTTGACTTGAGGGCACATAAACAACAAAATAGCTGCTGTTTATTTTGTCTACAATTGCTTGCCTGTATTCATCAGTCATATTTGAGGGGGCAGGCTTCCGAAGAAACTCAGTAAAATACCCTTGTTTTACAACGTGTGGGCAAACGGGCATAGTGTGAAAGAGCTCAGCATGTTTTAGATTCTGTACTGTTGCTTGGAATAAATCTTCAAGCCACAGACAGTCCCACAGGAAGGATCAGCATGTAAAATACATGGAGTGTAGTATGTGAGTCACCCTATACAGGAGAGCAAATGTTTAAGGACCTAGTGTCACTTTCCTAATATTTCTGATTGAAAAGCCTCAGGCATCTGGGCTGTCAAACAAATTAAAAACCCTCCACATTTGCAGCTTTGAGTGTACAGTTGGCCCTCCACATTTGTGGATTTTACTTTTGTGGATTTGATTATTTGCAGTTTTGTTATCTCTAAGAATCTCTAAGTCCTCCAGCACAATTCTGCTGGAAGTTGACCTTAGAGTTTTGCTGGAGAAACCAAGTTCCTAGAGAAAACACTTCTCTGGGTGTTTGTAGGTCTCCATCATGATTCTATGATCAACTTCTAGAAAATGTTTAATGTAGAGTTGCTCTGGAGAAAATTCCTAGAGTTGTTCTCTTAGGTAACAACTGGTAGCATTTTTATTTGCATTTTTTCCACATCCATGGGGTTCCTTTACCCCTAACCCCAGCGAATGTGGAGGGACCACTGTGTATACAATTCAACAACTATCCAACTCACCATCCACTAACAACAGCAACCCAAACAGAAGATAGGCTATACCTATATTTATATACTTTTTTGCATGACATGATCATCTCACACAGGTGTCTAAAGTAGTCCTCTTGCATCAGTCACTTGCATTATGTCTGCTGTGTCATCCTGGGTGTATCCCATACGGTGTGATTGATGACATTCCGCATCAATCACTGTGCTGCAACCTTTCACTTGTGTTGCATCATCCAGCATCCATATTCTGTACAGTGAAATTCAATTCCATTTTTACATATATTGACAAAATCCCATCACTCTTAGACAGCATGTCTTTTGGAAGTTGTAGTACAATACATCTGGAGGATACCAGGTTATGAAATGTGGAAGCAGAGAGTACTGGCCTAGATGCTTTCTTTTAAAATCTGCATTAAGGGCTCATTATTTAAGTTGTAAATGAATGAATAATATCAGTATTGATGAAGAAAGGAAGATGGTCCTATATTTTTAACTTTTTTGAAATTTGGTGTTTGATATTGACTGTGGGGTATTTCTGTTTGGCTCCATGTAGTATTGTGGCAGTAGGTGATTCTTTAATGATTACAGGATGATTACATGTGGTTGTAATTATCTTGCATCAGGCATACGATTTCATTTTGATGTCCCTAGTTTATTACATGTTATCCCACACTTTTCTGCTTAACTAATTTTGCTGGGTGGTCTTCATTCTGTGAACCTCAGCTTCTTGAACCCCAACTTTTTGGATTGAAACCTTCAAAATCCTTCAGCTGGTTGGGAGATTCAGTGGTTTATAAAGATCTACAACTTTTTTGGTTCTGAATTTCAGTTCCTGGATTTTATCATTCTTTAAACTGAGTCAATACTCCAGAATCCACAAAAGAGCAATATCTTTATTGGCCAACCAAAATGCAGAAAATACGTCAAGTTTTCAAAGCTTCACTGGCTTCTTCATCAGGCAAAGATGTTAAAAATCATACGGGAGAAGAAGAGTAATGATGGTTGTGTCACAGGTGTACATTTTGGCCCTGTTTGTATGGGCCAAATAAAACATCTTCCCCTTGTCCTCTTGGCGGGGAGTCTGGGTGACACAGGGCCCAGTCCCCAGTTCTGATGTGATGTGGATGACATCTGGTCAGTTCAGCACCAAACCCAGGGTATAAGACCCTTACCGTGAATTTAAAAAGCCATCACTGTTTGCTCTCACTCTTCCTGGATGATCTGGAACCCCCTGTTACAACGTCAGGCAGCTGTTCTTACATGCGTCCTGTTGTACCATTTGTTGTAGTTGTGGCAGCAGCAAGTCACTTGCTCTGAGGTCAGAATGAGTTGCCCAGCCATGTAATCTACACTGGTGCCTTGTTTTGACTTTAGTGGCTATGCTAGGGGGAGCAGTGGGACACACATGTGAACAGTTGCCCAAGTCACAACAAAGGGTCCCAGGTAATGGGGGGAAGGTGGAGTAGTTCCAGAACAGAGTATTCTGAGCTGCTCCTAGATTATTCTGGCCAGTGTAGATACCTCCCCTGTCTCAGATCTTATTTCTGTTATCAGTTAAGATGGTTTGGAGGGAAATCAATGTAGGCAGAGGCCAATTCCCTCTTGGTCATGTGGGGACCAGGGACAAAGGGCAGTAAAACACAGGCAATGAAATTTCAACTCCATTAACAACAATGCCAGTGGTATATCCCTAAACCAGATGATGATAAATGCTGTGGAAAGAATGGCAGGGACTGATGCATGACAACCTTTCTTTTATTTTCGACTTACTGGAGCCATAAAACTCACTGGAGTATCGCTGGGAAAGTCAATCTCTCTCAACCTAGTCCATTGCATAGGAATGTTCTGAGGGTAAAATGTTGTTCTCAGCTTCTTGCAATGTAGCAGCAAGATATACCATCTAGTCATAATGGTGTAGGGTGCAAGTCGCTTAAAGTTGTATGCTCAGTCTAGGAAGTGCTTTGCCTAATCTGAGACGCATGTTGAGTGGTTGTGGTTGTTCAATAGTTGAAGGAATGTCACTTGACTCATTCCTCTGAGTGAGAAACACAGCCAGGAATGTGCACCAATAATGATGCAATTCTTGGGACAGACTATAGCTTGAAGATGTGTTAATGCTCTCAAAAGACTTCATTTTACTCACAGGTTTTTCAGCTGTTTCTCTGCCAGAGAACTGGAGTATTGAAACTGTTTCCCAAACCCTCAAAATCTTCTGCTGATGCCAACTGTAGTGCCAACATAAGCCATAGGACAAAGAACTGGCATGAGGTGTTCACAGACTATGGCTATAAACAGGGGTTATGTGTGTGTCCCATGTATATATAGTTACAACAACTTGGAGATGTTACTTTTTGGAGTTCAACTGCCAGAATTCCTCACCAGCATGGCTGGGAGAGTCTGGTAGTTGTAGTCCAAGAAAAAAAAAAAGGGGGGGGGAAAGGAATTTTATCTAGGTTGTGTAACCCAGCATCACATCCATCCCAATTTTGCAGATTTTAAAAATAAATCAAGTCCCTAGCTTTTCTGGTTATAAGTTTGTAAAACAAAAATGGGCTGCCTCTGGGTTCCCCACATAGAATGAAGCAATCTTCATTAGATGTCAGTGGCAAGTATTTTATGAATTAATTCTTAGATCACATTTTTTTATTTGTATCTTCAGTACAGTCACTTGTCTCAAGCTAAATGCTAAACCTGACCATTTGAGGTTTATTTTGTTGAACTGAGTGGTACACCTTCCACCTTTTCAAAGGATGAAAGGATATCAGCAATTTGAGCAGTGACTCATTATTTTTAGGGATTTTCTGAGCAAAATTACAGGGGTTTCTCAAGATCTATGGAAATAAGAATGGATTCAGTGCTCCCACGGACATGGGAAACACCTGTTGCCTTGATTCTTACTTGGAAAATAACTTTCTTTACAGGAATCAATATAAAAAATCCTAGTAATCTTGAATCCCATTTTGGGAGAAAAGCAGGATATAGATCCCATAAATAAAAATAAAAATAATAAATAAATAAAATAAATATTGTTGTCACAAATGACCATCTGTTTCCAATGAATAATTTATAATGTGTCCACACACATGTGCACACAGCAGTATGTGTCCATGACTGACAAATATGACAGGTTTATATGCAGGTATGTTTAGTCATCTGTAGAGGAGCTTTATATGTAACACATTTGTCACATGTATTTTGATGAGAGGAAATAATAAAGTGTCTTAAAATCTTTATTTTCTTTCCCAATTTGTCTTTGCTCTCCAATGTGTAAAAGGGTGTAACTTATCCTAGAGCATGCAATCATAATTAACTCTTGTCTAACTCTAACAATCACCTGAAGCTGTAATTACAAAATACTTTGTTGTAGATCAGATCTAGCATGACAGCATCATTTACGCACATAGATGCCCAAAGGCAATAGTTGTCTTATCTCTGTGAAGCTAATTGTGAGAGATTTTGCTGTAATGTGGTTTTGCAAACATTTACTGCTTCCTCTAATAAAGTGGAGCATCTCAAGATCTACTGAAGGAAGCAAATGTTGTGTTCATTTGAACACAATCTCTGATCTCCCCCATAGGGAAGGAAAAAGCAGACTGGTTTTAATGTGACAATAAGAGGAAGAGGAAGACAACATTTGCTTCTTTCAGGGTAGTGATTCTTGTATTTCCTATTAGATAATAAACTGGTCAGCCAGCAATATTGGCTTACCACATTGGCACATGATATAAAATACTAGAATTGCTTCCTGTTGATCTTACAAAATACAGTTCTTAGTTGCACTTAATAGCACTCTGCTCTTCTCTGGGCATGTATGAATGTGCATGTGTGGCCACAGCCATTCTAGCAACATATTGCCATGTGCATTCAACACAGTGGTGTCATTGGAGGGGTGCAGGGCATATAGACTGCACTGGGTGACACCCCAGAAGAGAGGTGAGACCTGGTTGGGCCTTCCTCCCGCTTTGGTGCAGGAGAGGCAAGCATGCATCCTATCCAGTGATGGAGAAAGGGGGGGTGCGAACATGCAGCCTTACCGTCTACTCTAATATCGGGCTTCCCAGGAAGAAAGCCCTACAACAGAGTAGCAGGAGGGATGAATGCATGCCTTCTGTCCCCTCCCAGTGATTCACTTGCCCAGCCAGGGTGATGCAGTAGTTGGGGAGAGAAGTCCATAGAAAGCCCCCTGCACCAGGTGACACCTGAACTAGTGATGAATTACCATAAATATCCCACCTCTGTCATTTTTCTGAATCAGGCCATAATTGAGAATGAATGGTGTTTTGATCTGGTTAAACTTCAGAAAGACTAATTGTGGATCTTGTTCTCCTTCCAGCAAAATGATGCTCCAACACCCAGGTCAGGTGTCTGCTTCAGAAGTCAGTGCTTCTGCAATTGTTCCATGCTTCTCTTCTGCAGTCTCACTGGGTTTTGAAGACTTCACAAATCTAACTCCATTGGTGAAAGAAGAGTTAAGGTTTGCCATCCAGAATAAGTGCCTGTCCCACAGAATGCCTTCCACCTTGGACACAGTTATGGTTTCTGATCGATCTGGGGAAATGTCCATATTGAAAGCAGAGGTACTCCATTTTGAATTGATTTGATTTTATGTTTGTTGAATAATGGCATTTAGGGGTAAGCAACCTGTTGCCGTTTAGATGTTTGCTACTTCCATGAGCCCCAGCTTGGGTAGCCACATAACTAATTATCAGGGAATATAGAAAGTGTAGTAAAGAGGTTTCAATACTGGACTAGAATTATGAGACATAAGCGTTCAAATCCCTGTTCACCCATTGAAACCAACTCACATGGCCTAACAGGAAAAGAATGGCAAACTTCCGCTAAATAAATCTTGCCAAGAAAGCCCTATGATAGCATTGCCATAAACTGGAGCTTACTTGAAGGAACATAACAACAAACGGGGGAAAGTATCTGAAGAACATACAATAACTAATTGATAAATGGCCCTATCACAAAATGTATTAAGATATATTGTAGATTAGTGATTCCCAAGCATTGGTCCTCCAGGTATTTTGGACTTCAACTCCCAGAAGTCTTAGCCAACTTGGCCAGCAGTCAGGAATTCTGGAGGCTGCAGTCCAAAACATTGGGAGGACCAAATTTTGGGAACCACTGCTGTATATACATGTGTACTAGTATGTTTTCCAATAGCGATCAACCAGCTTTTTTGTATTTGAATGAAAGTGATTTTATGAAAGATTGTAACTGCATTAATACAAACCTGTGTAATCATGTTATGGACAACATGCAATGCTCTTGGAAGGAATCATAGGTTAGTGGCCAAGCACATGGGGATGCAAGTAGATATTGCCAGTTCAATATCTAGCCTCTCAGACAGAGCCTAGATATATTGCATATTCAGCAGTGGGTAATTCAAAACAGTAACTTCCCTAAACCCTGAAGGAAATGCTAGGGATAGAACTGGAAATTTTTGCTCCATACTGAAGCTACTATGCTGGCTAGGAGATTCAGGGGGCTGTCATCCAAAAGAGTAACCTTTCCAACTTCTGGTCCAGTTAAAAATGGCATTAGATAGCAGGCAATGGAAAGGATCTCTGCCTAAGGCCTCAGTGCCTCTGTCAATTAAAAGCAAGTCATACTGGGCTAGATGGATAATAGTCTAATTTGATATAAAGAAGCTTCCTTTCTTCATAATCCCAGTTATGCAGGGAAGAATATGGGGAGGAAGAGAAAATACAGGATTTGGGTTCTTAGTGGTAAGGAAAAGGCACCCTATGCAGTTAGAAGCATTAAAAATGATTCCAAGCTGTAAGGATGCATCCTATCATTGGGAAGGTAAATTCTGTGGACTCTTTCATACAAGGCTAAATTGGAAGTATAATTTAAGGTCAATTCGAATGCAATCATGGGTTTTATGTTATTGCAAATTAACTCTTCGCACGGAAATTCGGGCAAGAGGGAAGCCAATTCGAATGCAATCATGGGTTTTACCTTATTGCGAATTAAAGCTTCGCATGCAAATTCGGGCAGGAGGGGGTTATTTTTGGGTAATGGGAAGTAATTCCGAACGGAGCAGGGGTTCATGTAAATTTGCTAAACAAGCGAATTTACATAAATCCGCATTGGCTCCATTCGGAGTTGGGAGAAATTCCTCCCCGTTTGAAAGAGTCGTTTATTGGGTTAATCTCAGATTGGTGGGGGGAATGAGAAGCTAACACCTTGTCTAGACATGGATAAATGAAGGAATTCCTTTTGTTCCCTCTTCCCCAGTTCATACTATATATATTTAAGTATGATTAATGTTGTTGAGTTTTAACACAAATTAGAGGTAGACTGAACCTTCAAGAACTTGAAAGCTAGAGTGGCACAGAGTTTAGAGTGCTGAAATAGGATCTGGAAGAGATCAGTGCAAGTCCCTCCTATCACAAACCTCACTGGGTGATCCGAAAATACACGTAATTAAGTACAGTAATTAAAAAAAGAATTTTTATTAGTATGTTAGCTACTATTCCTCAGATTTGCAAAGACCTGCATAAGTGTGATTCCCCAGAAACTTCCCAGCCAAGCATCTTCCAAAGCCAGTCCTTCTTAGCTTTATCAGGAGTACCTTGCAATCTGATAGTCTCTGACTTTCCCCAGTCTTATGCTCTGGCAATGCTTCCTTTGGAGAAATTGGAGAGATTACAGTTGGCCCTTCACATTTGTGGCTTTGGATTTTGCAAATTTGATTATTTGCAGAATTGATTGGTAGATTCTGTCTAGAAATCTCTAGATTGTTATTACTTCTTGTATCTGTAGGTGACAGAGATAAAGTCTCTGTATTTTGGTTGTTATTTTTATCTGCCTTCAAGTAATTTTCCAATTTATAGCAACCTTAAGGCAAACCCATTATGGAGGGGGTTTTTTTGGCAAGATTTGTTCAGAGGAGGTTTGCCATTGTCTTCCCTTGAGGCTGAGAGAGCATGCCTTGCCCAAGGTCACCTAGTGGGTTTCATAGCTGAGCAGGAAATTGAACCCTGGTCTCCCGAGTTTAACATTCAAACCATTACACTACACTGGCTCTCATGATCCATAATCTCTTCTGGGTTTTTCTAGCGTGCACCTGAAGAAGATGAAAGGAAAAGGCGAAGGAGGGAAAGAAACAAGATCGCAGCAGCCAAGTGTCGAAACAAAAAGAAGGAAAAAACAGAGTGTCTCCAGAAAGTAAGTTCATGGCATCTTTTCACTGCTATCTGGCCAAGGAAGACAAAATAATAGATCAGATGAGGAGAAAGTGTTGTCCATAGACCGTGTATGCCCCACCAAGCCTCCCAAGCCACCCCTGCAACTCTTGGAGCCCATCAATTAAATTTCTTGTGCAAAAAAGTACCTGAAAATTTCCCCCTAAGGGGGACAAGTGTTCCTCCAATGTAATGGAAATGTCCCTCACACTTCCTAGAGGACTTTTGGGGGCATTTTTGGAACATTTTAGTTTTCTTGGGTGGTCCTGTGCGCCCACCACTGTAGCAGGTCATTCAATTAAAACTGCTTGGAGAAAGAGGCTCAATTTTTTTCTGAATAGTACTGTTGAGGCACTCCCAAGGGAGAAAATGGATGCCTTCCTTCAAATGTGTAAAAAATGTTATGTTGGTATATATCGCTAACAGAAAGCTGGCCTGGGTTGGATGTAGAATCACTCTCATGATTGCATAACCTTGATCAAAATTGTCACCTGGATTTCCATAATACATTTCCTGAGAAACAGAGGTGTGGATTTCTCCTCAAGCAAAATATTAAGATTCCCTTTAAAAAAATCACTTTTATGATCACTTGAGATTAAAATACAGTTAGCCCTCCACATCAGCAGCTTTGACTTTTGCCCATTTGATTATTCACTGATTTGATGAATATATTCTTTCTAGGAATCTCTAAATCCTCCAGCATGACTCTGCCAGATGTTAACCATAGAGTTACACTGAAGGACCTAGAGATTCCTAGAGAAAACACTTCTCTAGGCATTTGTAGGTCCTACAGTGCAATTCTATGGTAAACCCCTGCCAGATGTTGGCTACAGAGTTGTAATGGAGGGCCTAGCGATTCCTAAAGAGGTGCTCTCTCAGGTAAAAATAAAGTGTAGGTTTTTTATTGGTCTCCCCCCCCCCCCCCCCACTTTCCAGGAGTCCTGTGTCCCTAACCCCAGCTAATGTGGAGGGCCCAATGTATTTCTATTATTTGACACAAAATGTTTCATATGCTTTTATGGTAATTTGAGATAATACAGTACAGTTGCGCATAATTAAATCTATTTTAAATATTAAATGAACATTGGGAACATTATAAAAGGCTGATGATAATGAATTTACCTAGAAAAAAGGAACAAGATAAAGGATTATCAAATCAAACACTCGTTAAAAGAGAGCGGCTACACATTCTTGCTTTCGTCAAACTTTTGCTTTTGTATTTACTTGCTTCTTCTGTGACTAGGAATCAGAAAAACTGGAAACTATCAATGCAGAACTGAAGGCTCAGATTGAAGAGTTGAAGAATGAGAAGCAGCACTTGATCTACATGCTCAATCTCCACAGGCCCACATGTATCGTCCGGGCTCAGAATGGTAGGACACCAGAGGATGAGAGAAACCTCTTCATACAACAGATCAAAGAAGGAACCTTGCAAGGTTAAACAGCAATGACCAGAAAAGGCTAAGTGCCCCTAGGGCAGGCCATTAAACACCAACAGATTCAACACAGCACCCTATGCTGAAAGCCATAGAGAAGCCTTCTTGGCATTTGTGGCCTCCTGTTAGTCAAGTAAAGGCCAAGGAGGTGACATATTGTTAAGAGGAAAAGACTGTGTTAGCTTTGCTGCAGTTCTCCCTGTTGAGAGGACTCAACTGGGTCGAAGAGAGGCTGCTGCCTTCGCTTCAGGTTTAAGTATCTGCCATAGTTGCTATTACTAGAAGCCGTACTCACAAGACTTGTTAACTCTTGCTGGTATGCAGTACTTGCACTTGAGTGATTTCTAGTAGAACACTAGAACCCAGAGGGAGGCACACATCTGGTGGGCAACCAGGGTGAATGGGTACCACTCCGGCCGGGCAGGAAGTGTAGACACCGAGGGGTTGTTTTGTGTTTGCTCCCTTCATTTTGTACTTTCAAAAGAAAAACTTTTTGCGACTTCCAGAATGATGCTTTCAATTCCAAAAGGCATTGAAATATAATGTGGAAATTACGGTGTTTCTACAGCCTAGTGCAATGTTTTAAGTTGAGTGTTGTACTCTTGTTTCTTCTTGTTGCTGATTTTCACAGAAGCCTTTCTATGGGTTTTTGATGACTCTTGGTAGAGGCCAATTGTGGGATGATACACCAGGCACTGGTTTCTTGCAGAAGTGCTTATTGAATGAAGTCTGAATTTACTGAGCTGGAACATTACCCCTTCCCTCTGGCTCCTTTTAAGAAATAAGGGGGGAGTGATTCCCCCTTGAGAACACAATTTATGAATCATGCTTACAGTATTCAAAATACACTTAACAGTATAACAATTACATGATGATAAAGATCAACGTGTGTATAGAAGCTCTCTTTGATTCATGGTTTGCCATATTCTAGATACTTAACTTGCAAATATTTTTCTTGTCACCACCTTTTTTGAAGCAAGAAACTGTGGTAGCTATTAATTTGCCTGTTGCTAATCAGTATCTGCATATTGGCATATATACTTATATGCTGAATTAATCAATCTCTAGCTTTATGATTATGCTAGTAACAATGAAGGCAAAGTAACCAAACTGAGCTGTAGAACTGAGATCAAGGATACAAGGGATAATTTCTCACATCATTGTGCAGAAAGACTTAGTAGCATAGTGGATAAAGTGTTAAGGTATGCCAAATCTAGCTTCTGCATTAATCCATGAAATGTTGCTGGTTGATCTTTGGTCGGTCCCTCTGTTTCAATCCGTGTTACTCTGCATTAACAGTAGAACTTGCACCTGCTTAAAGATACAGGAGTTCCATTCAAAGTTAGCATGGGCTTTCCTTACAGTTAAATAATGACTACTTTTTTTCAAAAAGTAGCAATGGCTGCATTATGTTAAACTGGCAATGATAACCTTTATACTAAAATTCCCTTAAAGTGCTGTTCATTTAGTTGGCTCATAAAATCACAGAGGGGGAAAGCATTGTTATGGAGAAATTGTCTCATTCTCTTTTCCAAAGTCCTGTGCCTAAAGTTTCTTGGACTAGTGCATCAGTCAGTCTGCAAAAAGTCCAACAACAGGAATTGGCCCTGTTACATATATTCACTTTTGATCCTGTTAATGCATACATATCCTGGTTTTATTACCCTACAAATATGGCATATATATTTTGGGGGCAAACTCTCACATGTGATTTGCCAAACTGGATCCAAAGGCTAGGAGTTGGAACAAGGTAACAGAAACAAATATAAAATTCTTTAACTTTCCACATGTGTGAGTTTTCTTGTGTTCTCACAAGCAGTTGATGGGCTTAGCTAGATGAGAATATCTGTAGGATTCCTTGTTTTTACTAGAATATGTTCCTGTTGGTAAATGCCACACTTCATGGTGCCCTTGTTTGTTCCTTACAAATGGATGTTAGCTGTAATCCACTTTAAACCTTATAGTAGATATTTAATACCTCTGGCCTGGTCAGTTGCTGCTTTGATCAGCTTCTTGTGATTGCTTCTGACATTTCTGTGAAACTCTGGGGTTGCACAGTCATGACAGTTTTCAGGAGAAGAAAAGAATGGCCAAAGAACAGCCCAGGTCCTGGAATTCACAAAGCTGCTTTTTATGGTGTTAACAGCACTGCTCATCTAGTCTGGGAATCTAATTGGTAGCAGTTTTTCAAGGACTCAGGTAGCAAATGTTCCCAGCTGTGCTGTTTTACATTCTTGCTTTAAGTTAAGAAACTATTTTTTCTTTATTCAAGGTATGTGCACTGATTTATAGTACTTCCCAGAGCATGGAAAAGTTCTTTTTTTTTTTTTTTTTGGACTACAACTCCCAAAAATCCCCAGCCAGTATGGCCACACACTATGCTGGAGACTAGGGAATCCTGGAAGCTGTAGTACAAACAAATATTTTTTAAAAGTTCTGATCCTTCCCCTGTTCCTGATACCAGTCTCTCTTAAGCTGGTGCTCTGCAAATGTGTTAACCCACTACTGCCATCAACCTAGCTAGTGAGCATGAAGACAGCAAGTTATGGAAGGCTGCCTTGTAGATTTCTTTGCATAGTTTATCCTTTTTTTTTGGGGGGGGGGGGGGTTTGGTACCAAAACTCACCACCACGGCCTCCTTTGTCTGAGTGATGATTTGGTATCCTGTATGTACTGACATGCTGTTAATTCCAAAAATGTAGCTCAGGATGTTTGTTAGTGGGTGGAGTATTTAAAAAGTTATACCTCTTCTTACTCAGCAGGGCTATTGGGTGTTTCCCATGCTTCAGAAAGAATGAAGCCATTACTTTAAATATGTCATAAGTATTCCTAGGAGAGCTAGCAGTGTGAACTAGTGGTTTGAGCATTGGATTGCAACTCTGGAGACAAGGGTTTGAATCCCTGCTTGGCCATGGAAACCTACCTTAGGGAAGTCTTAGAGCCTTATCACACTAGACGAATCCTGCTCAGAAATGGGATTTTAAAGGTAGAAAAAACCCACAAAAGTGGGATGTTTTTCAGACTACATTTCTCCCAAACAGCAATAACGTGAAAACAAAGTGAATGGAAAGTGGACAAAAATGACATCTTTTTACTTTTGCGAATTTTGCGGGGTTTTTTCTACTTTTAAATCCCATTTCTGATTGGGATTCAGCTAGTGTAATAAGGTCCATACTATAACTCAGTCTCAGAGGGAAAGCAAAGGCAAACATCCTCTGAACAAATGTTGCCAAGAAACCCTATGATAGATTTGCTGTAGGGTTGCCATGGGTTAGAAATGACTTGAAGGTACACAACACCAACAAGCCCTAAGCAGTCCAAAAGGTAAGACAGCCATGGACCTTAATGAGAGACATGCAAGTGCTTTGCTAAAGTTCATGTTCAATATATTTATAAAGAGCAACACTTCAGTGAATGTCCACTAATTGGGAAGAAAAGAAACAATCCTTAGTTTGTGTGACTGGCAATACATAAAAGCTCATTTTTCCTAGAAAAGGGAGGTTAAACAAAATCTGGCAGATTCCAATATTGTTATGTTTTGAAGAACTGATATTTTGAATTTTAGAGATTGGAAGCTTTAAAAATGTTTTGCTTTTAAAAGCCTGTTGTCAAACTCTAGTAGTGTGGCAATGGCAAGCATCTTTAAAAACCAAATTCTACCACATCCCTATCTGAAATGAACTCCATCTAGAATTCAAATACTGATTTTTGAAACCTGAAGAGAAGCTTTAGAACATTAATTTCTGTATATCAGATTTCTTTATGCAAAACT
Organism: Urosaurus nigricauda; assembly: GCA_034509955.1. Taxonomy (NCBI): domain Eukaryota; kingdom Metazoa; phylum Chordata; class Lepidosauria; order Squamata; family Phrynosomatidae; genus Urosaurus; species Urosaurus nigricauda. Next base: position 346,885,424 of record JAOEGL010000001.1, on the reverse strand, counting down.
GAATGTAAGGAAACTGCCCCTGCTTTTGCCTAGGTATTTTCTGTTTTGTTATGAAGGGTTTTTTTTAAGCATGTGTGGTCTATTTGTTTAAATTTATTGGCACAATCAGTGGTGTGGGCAGAGAAATATGCAGAAAAAAATGGTTGTTCCAGCTATTTTGCAGTGTTAAAACAAGCCCAACCACACACACACATACACACATACACATGATACCTCAGAAAAGTAGCATCTGAAACTTGGACTTTCAAATCTGACTAGTACACTTGAGCCTGCTGCCTGTTTTATCTTGCTATGATTTTTACATTCTGCAACAGAACTGCTTGCCAACTTGGATATATTGTAACATCCAATGCTGTGTTTCAAATGTATAGTTTATGTATCAAAAAAGGAATGTAATGGGCCAAATTGTCTTGCTAGAGAGTGATTTTTCTTCCTGCAAAGTAAATCCACTTTATTGTTGGGGAGTTTTTCCTCACGTCATGTTAAAACTACATTTTGCTGGCCTCTGCATTAACTGTGCAATGAATAGGAGTGGGTGAAGGGATAACTTGCCATATAACTATGTGTAATTTGCTAAACAGAAATATATGTAATTAGGTATCTGTAATGATGCTGCAAATTTTAGTGACTACTCTGGTTGGATCCAAAGAATTGTGAATGAAAGGCAAGTAGAAGGCTAACTAGATCAATTTTGTTGATAGATAATCTACTTTATAGAGTCCTCTGTTTGAAGGCTTGTCCAGTCCAAATAGGAAAGATGAAGAACCCTAAGAACATGGGAAAGAATTCTTAAAGATGACCATGAATGGACAGCAGGCTGAGCGAGAGAAATGGGTCACCTGATCCAACTTTTGCCCACTCAAGGGAGATGTATTGCTTTTTGTTTCTAAGTTACTCTTTTCAAATATGCTTCATTGTCATTAATTAAGCATATGTAAATGTTATGTTAATCATTTCCTCCTTTTGTCCTGCTGTTGTTTTGCATTCTGGCTGATGCATCTCTCTCCATCTATTGCCATTTTCATTTTTTGTTCCTATGAATGCAAGAGCAACATCTTTGGATTGAATTTTCCTTAGCTGATGGGATGTGCTAGTGAGCTGTGAGACAAACCTTTTATGAGCAAGGGATAACCTCCTCTGTGAGGAAGAAGGGCTTCTTAGGATCCAACCATGAGTCTGGTGGCATAAGGGGTGGCCAACACTAGCCAAACAGATGATACCGGCAGATGGCATCTGCTGTGTCAAAGTCTCCCGCTTTGTCCATGTGTATTTCATATGTTTCCGAAAGCAACCTGACCCCAATAAACATGAAAAATGGGCTCTGAGTGATACTGTTGTATGTATGAGATTATCATGCAGACAGTCTTTGCTTAATTTCATAACAGAATCAATGTATCTCCTTGAGAGATTTTTTAAAAAAAAATATTTCTGTTGTGTATCTTGGGTTTTTTTAAAAAAGTGACGCGGGCGTCATAGGCAGGTGTGGCTGTTGCCGCTTTGAGTTAAAGCACACATACTGTTAACTGGCATGCCAAAAGTTTACTACGGCACCACTAATTTTGTCAAAGTTAATCTTTGTCTAGCTGTGGCCGCTGCTTCCTCTGTGTGTGAGTGCATGCATGTGTTTTGAGTGTGTGTGTTTGCATAGGTAACACAAATTGGTATGAGAGTATATATATTTGGATTGCTTGGAGATTAGCAATTGCAAAGCGAAACTAGACAGTAAGCCATTCTAGTTTTTGCTGTAGTTTACAGCAGCAGTTCCTAAATCTGGGTCCCCAGGTGGTTTTGGACAACAACTTCCATCCTTCTCAGCTAGTGATGTTTGGGGATGATGGAGGCTGGACTCCCAACTAGAGGACTCTTGGGGTCTGATAGACCTTGTGGCAAGGAGAGATCCTAATGGACACATTTTTCTGTCTGTATGGAAAGGAGGTGTTACACTAATAATTCCCCCTCCTGCTTCATGGGACAGAATGAGGGAAGGCTTTTCCAAGGCCAGGTATCAGTCTTGAAGCTCTTTGAAAGACCCATTGAATGGGCAAACTGCATGGATTGGTATATCTGGTTTCATTCTGAATGTTTAATAATGTAGTTGAAACAATTTGTTTTCTATTCTTAAGTTTTATGTTTTGATACTTTAATAATAAAAAAGGACTAATACCTGTTTTCTCCTGTATTATTTAATTGACCTTGTCTGAAAAATAATGCTCACTCAAAACCTGTAGATGATGTTTATTTAAAAAAACTGTCCTAACTACTGTAGAATGCCTATTATCCACATTCACTGCATGACCGTGTGCTGTCCCTACCCCATGCCAATATTAATGCCAACACTTCCCATGCTGTGCTACAAGTATCATCCTTAGTTTTTCCTGGTTTTCAAATTAGCAATAAGGGACAGTTGAAATTCATGACACGCACCGTTGGCAATTAGAAAGTAGCTATTAACAAGTCTATGTCCTACTTATATACCAAATGAAAATGTTGATTCCAGAAATTTAATCTTGTATAAATTACATGGCACACACATTTCTGTATGTATGAAGGGCTCACAGTCAAAAAAGATGAGGTTTTTGGCATCTTGTTCAGTCTATATAAAAGGAAGAACTTTCCACCCTTTAAAAAGGGAATGTCCCTCATAATAAGAGACACCTGCCAGCCCAACAAGGGACAAGCTTCCTGGCCCTCTCTCCTCCTCCTCCTCCTCCTCCTCCTCCTCTATTTATATAGCGCTGTAAATTTACACAGTGCTGTACATACAATCTTATAATTAGACGGATCCCTGCCCTCAGGCTTACAGTCTAAAAGAGACAACACAAGAGGAAGAGGGGAAGGTGGTGGGAAAGGGGGTGAGGTTCAGTGGTTCTTCTCTCCCTCTGGGGCCTGGACCAAGGCAGATGGACTGGAGGGAGGGCACAGCTTCTTAATACATAGTTAATACACCTTGTTTGAGATGAGGTGCTGGAGAAGAGTCTCATGGATGGCTAAAAAAGATAGACAAATGGGTACAAAAGCACATTGGACCTGAACTTTCCCTAGAAGCCCAGATGATGACATTAAGGCTGTCATAATTTGGTAACATTATGAGAAGACATGACTCCACTATAAAAAAACGATAATGCTTGGAAAGATAGAGGGCAATAGAAAGAAGAAAACCACACACCAGATGAATAGGCTCAGGGGCTGTGCACACCAGCATAAGGCCAGCCTGAGGGTGGAGTCTGAGGGTGGGGCCTGGTATCCACATGACGCACACCCTGACTCCGCTCTCAGGGCGGCGTGATGCCATATGCTGCTCCACATGGCACCCAGTGTCACGGTACTCCTCTGGCACTGTGTCCACACAATGCAGCACCAACGGAGCACCTTAAAGCTGTGATGCCACAGCTATCATGCCCTTTTTGTGGCTCCCTTTTGCACCCTGGAAAGGCCAGATTGGGGCCGTGGCGTGTGGTTGCTGCAGCCCTGATCTGGTGCAGCTGGAGGCGGCTGCAGGCCTCCCCTTAGGGAAAGTCTGCACAGCCTCTCAATCAAAGAGGATAGGGCCCTAAGTCTGGATGAACTGAGCAGGGTTGTTGAGGACAAGGTGTGTTGGAGATGCCTCATTCACAGGGTTGCCAGAGGTTAAAGTCAACATGAGGGCAGTTACCAACAAATATATAAACTCAATAATAATAATAATAATAATAATAATAATAATAAAAGTTTATTTGTATACCGCCCTTCCTGCGATCAGGGCGGTGAACAATACACAATAAAATTCACATAGAAATTAAAACATATCAATAAAACAGCATAAATATAAAATCAAATGCAACAACAGTAATATATTATAATAAAGTCCCAGTCCAGTCATAGTAGTGGAGAGGTAAAAAGTCAACAGGGGGGTGAGTCAGTGAAATGGCTGATAATGGATACGATTCTTCCTAGGATAAGTGGAAATTTTAATAAAAGTAATCTAGGCTAGCTGTCTACAATCTAGTGCCCTTCAGCTGTGCTGGGCTATGACTCCCACCACCCCCTGCTAAAATATCATACATGTATAGCCATTATTTTGTTTGTATTTTTGTTCCCTCTCATATATATGCTTCACCAGCAATAACTGTAGCAGCAGTCAAATGTAATGCCCAGCACAGTGCTTTCTATGTGATTGGGGCTATAACTCCCATCAGCCCTGCCCAGCACTTTCAATTGTTGAGGACAATGGGAGCTCTATTGTACCAGTATATAGAGGGAACCATGCTGATGGATGCTGGCTTACTCTATAACCAAAAGTTTGTCTCCCAAATCTGTGTCACGAGAAGCAAAAATTGATGGTGGACTTAGGTGGGCTTCCCTCAGAAAGGAATTCTACAATAACAGGGCCGTGACTGTAAAGATCCTAGCACCTGTCCCCACACACCAAAGTTCAAATAGCAATGGAAAGGAAAGGGAAGAGGAGTAGATTTGATCATAAGCTGAACATGATGCTGCAGCAAAGAAGGCAAATAACATTTTAACCAGCATTAATGGACCTATCATTTCCAAAGACTCTTTCAAACGGGGAGGAATTTCTCCCAACTCCGAATGGAGCCAATGCGGATTTATGTAAATTCGCTTGTTTAGCGAATTTACATGAACCCCTGCTCCGTTCGGAATTACTTCCCATTACCCGAAATTAACCCCCTCCTGCCCGAATTTGCACGCGAAGCTTTAATTCGCAATAAGGTAAAACCCATGATTGCATTCGAATTGGCTTCCCTCCTGCCCGAATTTGCATGTGAAGAGTTAATTTGCAATAACATAAAACCCATGATTGCATTCGAATTGACCTTAAATTATACTTCCAATTTAGCCTTGTATGAAAGAGTCCACTGTCAAGGGAAGTAATCATGCCACTATCTTCTGTGCTAGCCAGGTCTCATCTGGAGTTATGTGATCAGTTCTGGGCACCTCATTATACAAAGGCTGAGGATATTCAGAGAAGAACAATAAGGATAAAAAAAGACATGGAGAACAAAATATATGAGGAAAGGTTGAGGTAATTGGGCAAAGGGAAGACTGAGAAGAGTGATATGATTGCACTCTTTAAATATCTAAACAGCTTTCACAGAGAAGAGGATGCATGCAGTAACATCACTAGGGTTGTCACCCTTCCATTGACTTCCTCCCATACCACACCACACCAAATCCTTGGTAATATTTTTTATACTAATGTTACTCATAAATTGCAGTTCCCATATATCACTGAATGTAATGGAATGTTGTGACATAAATACTAGCAAAACTAAAATTATATGTTTAAATTACAATATCATATGCACTGCAGCAGCTGCCTAGTAGAGTAGGTTTGGTGTGGGGTGGGCTAAACATATTTACATGTACATTGTTTCATGTGGCTAAAGTAAAAATAAGGTGTGTTTTTTTAAAAAAATTCAAAAATATATATTTTTAAAAAATTAAAATTATTTTTAAAAAAATCCTGAGACCTCTCTCTCCTCCTACTGAGCCTTGCCACACTCACATGATCTCTTCCACTGAGCTGCAGCATTTTAAAAGGACACAGACAAATGTCACAGTCTGTTTCTGCCAAAAGGCAGACGTCTGGTAAGTGGTGGTATCCCTCCATTAGGGTGTTACCTGGTGTGGCCCGCACCCCCTGCACTCTCCTAGTTATGCCTCTGGGTTTAGGGTTTTTCCTCTGCTGCTCCAAAAGATAAGACCAGGTCTAATGGTTTTAAGTTACAAGAGGGTAGAACATTCAAAGCAATTTCTTGATGGTAAGAGGGGTCTGGCAATGGAAGCAATTACCTATTTCACAATAGGCAGCATAGTGCTATGGGTTCCATTGCAAGACATCCTGACATGCATTGTTGCAATTAAGTTGAATACCATGTTTGGGATGTAGCAATGTCATCCTAACATTATGTGTCACAACCACTGATGTAGGATCTCAATCTATATTTCAAAACTCTACTTTCACATACAAGGCCTGCTGGCAGGAAAATATACAATGTGAGAGCATAGAATCTTGAGGTAAGTTTCACCATATGTTACAAGGGAAGAACTGACGTGGCGAAGTAATTTGTGCAGCAGTTCTGGCATAATCAACAAAATAAATGGAGAAACAGATCCTGCTTAGCATTTGTACTGGCATTAACAGCAAATGTTATTGCTTCAGCTATATATCTGCAGCTTCCTGCCTCCTCCCTGCTAAAGTACAGGTCCTTTTAGTATTTGCAGAGAAATTTTGTGCATGTTACTTCAGAGTGCTAGCTCCTCTCCCATATTCGCATGTAGTCGTGCTATAGCAAGCATGAAGACATGAAACTGGTTCCATTGAGACAGCTGTCTGGCAATCTGGAACTGATTTATGATGCTAAAAGAGAAAGAATAAGCAAATGGTTCTATGTTCTTGGATTGCAGAAACTGTCCCCTTAAGTAATCATCATATGAATTATAAACTACATTTGATATTTGCACAAACAAACAAACAAAAGCAAGGGGGACAAAGCAACATCATTAGCTCACAGGATCCAGTTATGACTCTGGTTGGTAAATGCTTTACCACAGAAGTTTTTAAAAAGCAGAAAATGCATGACTCACCATTTTGATAGCCTATATACTGTACATACAGTACTTACCCAGGAGTAAATCCTACTAAATGCAATGGAGTTTACTCCAGACTAGACACATGTAGGGATACACTGCAAAGATCTTGTACATGAGAACCATCTTGCTAGACTACACAGGACTATTTCTCCAATGGCAAAGTGCTCTAAATATTCTAAAGCCATCAGAATCCCTTCTGATCTTGGAATCTAAGCAGAGTCAGCCTTGGTTAGGATCGGAGACCACCAATGAAAACCAGGTGCTGTAGTCTACTTTTCAAAGGAAAGAACTGGCAAAACCATTTCTGAGTGTTCTTTGTCTAAGAAAACTCTGAAATTAATGAAGTTGCCGTAAGTTGACAGGAGACTTGAAGGCATGTAAACACACACACAAACTAGCTGAATGGTCTGAGACCACCTGTTTTGTTTTTCTCCCTAGCTTGTAGCTGACGCTTGCAACAGCTTCTTTCGGGACTAAACCACCCCAAATCCCTCAGTCAGCCTGATTTCTGGGGGATTCTGGGAATATCTTTCCTGAGCTCTGATCCTAATAATCAGAGAAAGATTTTGTTTGAGTACATGGGTGCACCAAAACAACAACAATACAAAAACACATAGTATGAAGAAATCTGGAATTAAAGGCAGAACCTGCAACCAATGTTGCAGTGTGAGGTGTCCTTGCTTCTTGGTCAGCCATGGCTTCTTCCAGCTTAGTCCCTTCGATTCTCCCTTCCTTTAGTTTTCTATCCTTCTTTCCCCCCAACAATCATCAAGATTCTATGGCAACTGAATATGTTCAGTCGGCACTGAACAGTTTTTAGGGAATGTCTATCCTCAACCCCAGTAATTTTCCTCAAGATTTTTGGCATGCCCCCAACCTTGGTCACCTGTGGTGCCATTATGACAACATAAGGACCAGAGCTCATATTCTACATTGCACATCTTCCGTGTTTCTCCGAAAATAAGACAGTGTCTTATATTAATTTTTTCTCCCAAAGATGTGCTAGGTCTTATTTTCAGGGGATGTCTTTATTTGTCCATGAAGAAGAATTCACATTTATTGTTGGGAAAAAAGAACCTTTATTATATAATGTATAAAAATTTTGCTAGATCTTTCAGGGGAGTTCTTATATTTATCAATTCAGCAAAACCTCTACTAGGTCTTATTTTCAGCAGAGGTCTTATTTTTGGGGGAAAAGGGTAGTTACATCATTACATAACATCTCCTGGCTCCATCCCACTGCAAACCGACTTTACTAGGCAGCTGCCACAGCAAAAGATAGAGGTCTGTTCAGCTGGAGCTGTCACCCAAAAAATAACTTTTCCTGCTTGTGTGTGTGTTTTATGCATGTGTACATGCTTGCAGGAAAAAGAGGTCTGGGCAGAGCTTGGAAAAGTTACTTGTTGGACAACAACTCCTCCTAGCTAGTCTTCCTGATCTTCCCTAAGGGAGGGGACCTTCTCCCTGTCCCACCACCATGATGGGTAAAGCTGGTAAGGACAAGTGTCTTCTTGATGGCGGCTCCCACACAATGGATCTTTCTTCTACAGAAGGCTAGCTTGGCCCTTTCTGTTCTCTTTTCATCAGTAGGCAAAAACTATGCTATTTAAACAGTCCCTTGGTCTTTAACAGAATGTGGCAGAAGGATCATTTAATGCTGTAGCTTTATCTTATGTTGTACATGTATTTTAAACTCCTGCTCCCCTCCCCCCATATGGAACCCAAGGTGGCTTATGATAAAAGATTAAAACAAATATAGATAAAATAATATATTAAACATTTTTGACAATCAAAAATTTAATTTATGTATCATGCATTGTTTTAATTTAATTTTGTTTTAATCTTAATACTTTTAAGAATCTTTGGTCCCATACTGAGAGAAAGTCTGGGAAATAAACATATTGTGTCACATTGCATCACACAGCATAGCCTGATGGATTCTGGGAATTGTACTCAAAAAATTGTCTGGAAAAAGAATAATTACAGAGCCAATTACCTACAGCATTTCGTGAACCTCATACCTTGAAGGCCCACATAGTCAAGTGCAAAATAACTAAATCACAAACCAGAGATTCTAATTTAAAAGAAAGCCTTTTTATATTTGCTATGGCTGAAATATATATTTATTTTAAAAGAGTTGGAATTCCTATATTAATGTATTGTAAGTCATTCAGTGATCTACCTTCTGCCCATCCTGTCTAGATTGCATCCTAATAGGCACAATTGTTATTTATTGCTCTATAACATGCATGACCATGAGAAGGGACTATGGACCTGATCCATGGAGTAAGACATGTGCAACTGGGCTGACATACAGACGTTTCTAACCCCCTTTCCCATGGCATCCCCTTTATACACTCCCAAAATGATTTGCAGATGACTGGGGGACCCTACTGAACATGATGGTTCAAAGGGGCGGGGGACACTTTTGCCAAAATCATTTGTGGGCAAAGCCATTTCACCAGCAGAAGACAGGCCCTGAATGAAACTCTCTGAATATGGAATTTATCAGACGACGGAAATTGGAAGTATAATCTAATGGCAACCCGAATGCAATCATGGGGTTTCACGTTATTACAAATTAAAGCATCTCATGCAATTTTGGGCAAAGGGGAAGTCATTCCGAACACAATCATGGGTTTCACGTTATTGCGTATTAAAGCATCTCATGCAATTTCGGACAATGAGGGGTCATTTTTGGGTAATGGGAAGTCTATCTGAATGCATTCTGAACACAATGGGAATTCACGTGAATTCGCTAAACTAGCGATTTCACATGAATTCGAATTGGCTCCATTCGAAATAGAGAAAAATTCCTCCCGTCTGATAAACTCCTATAACATTGAAATAGAATCCAAAGATATACATGCGTTAGTCTGGAAAATCAATATGCAAAGGGATCTTGCAGCATGTTTGAGACTAACTGAAAGAAAGAAGTTGGTAGCATGAGCTTTAATAGACTTGAGCCTACTTCCTCAGATGCTTCATGGACAAGGCTCTGATTCTAGGGCAGGGGGACAGTGAGCAGAGTTTTCCCTTCTTGGCTTCCACCCCTTTTCTTTTTCCCTGATCACTGGTAAGCAAAGAGGACCTAAGCCACCCTCACAGCACACCCCCTGACCACCCATTGACCACTCAAAATCGGCATAAAAGTGCAAGTGAACTTTTGCACAGGAAATCACAACACAACAGAAGTGAGATAAATGGTCAATAACAGATTTTTTGTGTGCGTTAAAAAGAAAATAATCTCTCCCAGTGAACAATTCTGAACAACAGTGATATGGCTGGGGCAATAGTGGGAATAATGCATCACTATGTGCTATGAGACCATGGCTTGATGAGGCTCTTAGGCTGCATCCACCCTGCAGAAATAATCTGGTTTGTCACCGCTTTAACTGCCATGGTTCAATGCTATGGAATTCTGAGAACTGTAGTTTGCAAAGTTCTGTTGCCACAATAAACTGCAATTCCCAGAATCCCATAGCATTGAGCCATGGCAGTTAAAATGGTGTCAGTTTCTGCAGTGTGGACGCAGTCTTAGTCACCAAATGCTTTAAATGAAAAGGTCTTCACTTGCCAGCAGAAGGAGAGCAGGGAGAGGGGCCAGCCTAGTCTCCCTAACTTGGAAGCAGCCTTCGGAGAGACTTTCTCTCATGTCCTCAACAAATGTACCTGTAAAGTTGGTGGGAGACAGAAGGGAAAAAAAACCCACCCCGTAAAAGGAGATACAGTCTTTCAGAAAGTCTGGACCTAAGATATATTGGGATTTATAGTCAATATCCCACACTTCGACTTTGGCTCTGTCCAATACTAAAATGCATTCATGTCCATCAGAACGACTGTAAAATTGAATTTGACTATTGGGTTGAAACAAGGTTCTTTAGACAACGACACCAGCCATTCCCAATCTGGTGTCCTCTAGCTCTGCTGGATTATAATCCCCAGAATCCCCAGCCAGCAACGGCTAAATTAGTTTGAGATGGTAGAAATTGCAGCCCAGCATATCTGGAGCCATCTGGTTGGGGAAATGTTTTATTAAATTCAGTGGGGCTTACTCCTACGAAAATGAACACAGGTCTGTACTCTGGATTCATTTATGTGCACAGGCTCATATTAGTGTAGCTGACCTATATAAATGATCCTTCAGTACTAAAAAAAACTCATAGTATTTTGGCTACTGTCAAGAAAAGGAAAGGGGGGGGGGGGGAGAGAAATCAAAAGTCCCTGAGAATAGATGTTTCACTTCAAAGGGTTCAGTTAATGTTATTAGGTCATCATAGTAATACAACCAAAAGTTGCCATGGTAATATGCTATACAGGAAAATAGATTAGGTGCAGTTTATGGAGGGAGGGAGAAAAGGCAATTCAGCTTCTCTGACTCATGGTAATAATTTTTTTTCACACTTGTGGGATAAAATGGGAAACTCACCGTCCCGTGATCCGAATGATGTCAGGTTAGCTGCAAGTTCAATATCTGTAAATTGAAGTGCCAAATTTTAATTCATAGTCCCCAAGAGACAAAATGTTCTTTTTGCAATTAATGCAGAATTATTGCCAGAGGCATAAAAATACCAACTCATGAAACTTTTAAGAGGTACAGCTGCTAAACCTGCAGCAAGTATTCATTTAAAAAGTGAAGTCATGCCAAAAGAATGGCCCCAGTGCTGGAAGCTATTTCAAAAGGAAAATGGTAAAAAAAGAGAGAAGAAACCTAGCTTTAATTTAGGTTAAAGATGGAATCCTATGGTCTTTGATCAAAACTATAGAATGGTTTCAAAAGGAAAATAGTAAAAAAGAGAGAAGAAACCTAGCTTCTAGTTCTTTAATTTGGGATAAAGCTGGAATCCTATGGTCTTTGTTCAGGAACTATAGAATGTTTGGCATGCTTCCCTATGGAAGGGACCAAGGCCTAATCTGCACTGCGGAATTAATGCAGTTTGACACCACTTTAACTGCCACGGCTCAATGCTAGGGATTGGTAGTTTTGTGAGCTATTTAGTCTTCTCTGTCAGAGTGCTCTGATGCGACAGCAAACTACAAATCCTAGGCTTCAGTTATGAGAGTTCAAGTGGTATCAAATGGGGTTACCTTGTTAAATCTGGCTAGTAGTGACAGGGAGGGATTTTTAAAATTTATTTCAGTTGGTTTTTAAAGCATTTATCAAAATGTGCAATTTTTTTCAAATTTCTTTCCATCAGGACTGGAGGGCTAAGAAGCAGGAGAAAGCAAAGCGCGGGAAGATCTGATCTCAAGCAGAACTGGGGAAAGTTACTTTTTCAAACTACAAAAAAGAGCTTCTTGTACATCAGTCCCAAGGCATTTTATTTATTCATAGCTCTTCCTTCTATTCATAGTTCAGCAGGTGGTTTGGTACACAAATGCCACTAGAGGACAGTACAAATCAAAATATGTTCTCTTTTTCCCTGTTGCCACCTGAAAGCTCATATTTTCATCCGCTGTGAACAAAAGAGCAGTAGCAACTTTACATCTAAGCCCAGAAATATATCTTTTTAATAGTTTTGATGGCTTGTTTCTTTCTAAAGCCAGTTGTTTGCTTGATTAATTTACACACAGTGTCATCAAGTTACACCTGAAAGCAAGAAAGACATTCTCCAACCCTAGTAGCAGACACTTAACACTTTTACTGAGGTGTGCTCGTAACCAAGCCTTTCTTCAAATAAGTCTTCTTCAGTTGTGACGTCACGTGAAAATTTTCACCGTGATTGCATGCCTTTCCAGACAAAATGACTGTTTAAACCCCCAATTTTCCCTGTGTGATAAAGTCCCTACACACTAGATTTTTAAACATGAATGAGAACACAGCAAATATAAGATGACTAGGTGCGAATGATTTTCAGTGTCTCATTCTCTGTGATGTTAGGATTGTGAGTAATGAAAGAAAATTACACGGATGTGTTCGGAGAATTTTGGAGGCACAAGTCCTACCCTCACCCAGCTACACCCCTGGCTTGCAAAACAGTCATAAATTGAAAACAATACTCATTAAAATGTTAAAAACATTCTCTAATTAGCAAAAAACCTTGAGCAGCCCAGACATGATGCTCACTGAGTTCTTCTGCAGAAGTGTACATGCATCCAGTAATGCCAGCTCATAGTTGTGGAAACCAGATGACATGTAAAAATGAAAAATTTACATGATACTCATTATGGCAACAGGGAAAAAGAATGATATTTCCCCAGCATCTACATATTGCAGTTTGTATGGGAAAGGGAAGGATTTTTGGACAAACGTTGCTACAGAAGCATAGCCTGGACAACAAACACTTGGCCGTCCCATGACAGAATGTCCCGTGACAGTACATATGCTGCACAGTGAAATGTTCATCTAGAAATATCTTAGGGCTATTCACACTTGCGTTTTTGCACTGAAGATGTTCAAATCACATCACTGATTTGACACTGAATAGAAGTTACAACTAAGTTTGGTAGAAAATGTCTTTGATTTGCATCTGGCCATGGCTTCTCAGATTTCCCCTGCTGCCCACTAGCAATGGAATGGTCATTGAATCGGTGCTATTGTAGCAGTACAGGGAGACCTGGGAGTAGTGATAGGGAAATCATTATAGACATCTGCATGCAGAACCCATATGCTTCACATGTCCATTTATGGCCTCAGTAACATCATATGATCACCAGCTTGGATGAAAGAAGGACAGCAATATTTTAATTCAGTGTCTTTGCGGACCTAAAAATTCTGCTGTGAGCCCTAGCTCCATTATACTACTGGCTGTGGCAGTTTAAGGGGAAACCAGCTTTTTTGCCTTCTCTTCTGTATGGTGTCTGTGATCTTATATAATAATATAATAATAAATTTTTATTTATAACCTGCTCCTCTGTCCAAGCAATTGGAGCGAGGTACAACAAATTTTAAAACAGTCACAAGTTAAAAGCACTTCCTATAACCCAATTCCTAACCTCCCACCCCTTAAAATAGAATTAAACAAAAATGAATTAAAACCAAACAAGCAGAATAAAAGCATAATATAACATCCTAAAAACTAATAATTCTTTGAGCAGCATAGACTACAGTACCAGGGGTCATAGTGCGGGAACTAGCTGGGGGATCACAGAACCTTAACTTTGGAGCCGGGAGATTAAGAAGTTTCCGGGAAGGCCTGCTGGAAGAGATGTGTCTTTACAGCTTTTTAAAAGCAGTCAAGAGATATAATAAGACAGATCTCATCCGGCAGGCCATTCCATAGCTTGGGAGTGGTAGCAGAAAAAGTCCTCTGGGAGGTCTACGACAGCCTGGTTTTCATAGGCTGCAGCCGGTTCCTCCCAGAAGACCGAAGCATGCGGGGGGGGGGGGGATCGTACAGGGAGACGCAGTCCCTGAGATAAGATGGACCCAAGCTATGTAGGGCATTAAAGGTTAAGACCAACACCTTGTACTGCTCCCGGAAACTAATCAGCAGCCAGTGGAGAGACTTGAGCACAGGTGTTATGTACTCTCTCCTAGATGTTCCCGTGATAACCCTGGCTGCCATATTTTGGACCAATTGAAGCTTCTGGGTTAAGCACAGGCGTAGCCCCATGTACAGTGTGTTGTAGAAGTCCAGGCGTGAGGTTACCAGAGCATGTACCACAGATTCCAGATCCTTCATGTCCTGGAAATGGTGCAGCTGGCGTATCAGCCAAAGCCGATAACAGGCACTCCTGACTGTCACATTCACCTGACTAGTCATGTAAAGCGATGAATCTAGAAGTACCTCCAGACTGCAAACAGGGTCCTTTGAGGAGAGTATGACTCCATCTAGGACCGGGGGTAATATTCCCAAACCTGGTTTCGGGCCTGTAACTGTCAGTACCTCTGTTTTGTCTGGATTTTAGTTTCAATCTGTTTTTCCTCATCCAACCGCTCGAAGACAGTCATTGAGAGGAGAGACGCCATCTGAAGTCTGAGCTGATGATCTGGTCATGGAGAGGTATATCTGAGTGTTGTCAGCGTACTGAAGACACTGAGCTCCATGCCTCTGAATGATCTCACCCAGCGGCTTCATATAAATGTTAAATAGCATCTGGGACAGGATGGCACCCTGAGGGACACCACAATTAATCTCAATTTTGGAAGAGCAACTGTCCTCGAGCCTCACCCTTTACGATCTGCCAGAGAGGAAGGATTGGAACCACCGCAGCGCAGTGCCTCCAATTCCTAGCTCCCTCAGCTGATCCAAAAGGATGGAATGATCTATAGTATCAAAGGCGGCTGAGAGATCCAAGAGCACCAGCAGGGTCACACTACCCCTTTCGATACTCAAGCGGAGGTCATCGGCCAGAGCGGCCATGGCAATCTCAACTCCATGTCCTGTCCTGAAGCCAGTTTGAAATGGATCAAGATAATCAATTTCATCCAAGACAGCTTGGAGTTGGGAGGCAACTCCTCTCTCAATCACCTTACTCAGAAATGGTAGCAAGGACACTGGTCTATAGTTGTTCCTGTCCAAGGGGTCAAGGGAAGGTTTTTTCAGGAGGGGCTTCACAGCCGCCTTCTTCAAACAAGATGGTTCAATGCCTTCCCTGAGCAATGCATTGATTGTATCCCGAAGGAATACCCTCAATACGTCCCCCCCCAGGATGACCAGACAGGATGGACAAGGATTGAGAGGGCAAGTCATCTTTCTCATACTTCCAAGGAGCTTGTCTACATCATTGGTACTCACAGACTGAAACTCATCCAGTAAAGTGACAGCAACAGAGTTGCTGGACGCCTTACCTAAGGATTCTGATGAAACATTGGCATCCAAGTCAGTCCTTATCCAAGATATTTTATCTGCAAAGTGGGTGTTAAACACATCACAACAGCCAGTTGTCGGGTCAAGTAGGGGGTTCGGCGCAGGAGGGGCCTGCATCAATCCCCCCCCCCCACACACACACACTAAACAGCTCTGCTGGACGGGACTCTTCAGACGCAATGTGTGCAGAACAGAAAGATCTCTGTGCTGCACGCAAAGCCTCCCGATGGGCGCCAAGATGCTGCCTATGGTGAGTTCTGTCAGATAAGAGCCAAGTCTTCCGCCACTTGCGCTCTAGTCATTGTCCAGTCCGCTTCATCCTCCTGAGCTCCTCTGTGAACCAGGGTTTTCGGTTGGAAGCGGGCTGGAAAGGACACTTGGGGGCAATTGCGTCGATAGCCTTGGGAAGATCGATATTCCATGTGTTCACCAAGGCTTCGACGGAAGCATCGGCATTTCCAACCATTAAACCCTCTAAGGCTTTCTGGAAACCAATTGGTTCCATTAGTTTTTAAGAGCGGACCATTCTAATGGGTCTGCCAACCCCGGGGGGTCGAAAAGCGGCTTTTAGTTCCATCTTGATCAGGAAGTGGTCCATTCATGATAATGCGGAGGTTTTGGTTACCTCCGCCCACGGATGCTCCTGTTCTGTACTAAAAATCCCATTGAGTGTATGACCCGAGCAGTGGGTAGGCCCGTTGACCCAATTGGGATAGGTTTGTGCTTGTCAAGGACTCCATGAACTACCAAGCCGCTCCAGATAGATCAGACAAGCTGGTCTGGGCGACTCCAGCAGCAACTCAGAGATCAGCTGAGTCAGCTCGGTTAGGGAGTCTGTTAGGCAACGGGGTGGCCGGTATACCAGAAAATCCCCAAGCTATCCCTGGTCTTCAGGCTGAGGTATATACACTCGATGTGGGTTGTTTTCCAGACAGGTTTCCTGATCAAGATCAAGTTGGTTCTATGGACTAAAGCCACTGCACACTGATAAACTCTCTTCATGTGATCAGATTCTACATGCATAGATTGTAGCTCTATTTACACAATATGTGGTGTGTGTATGTGGAGCATATCGCTTGGGCAAATAAGCCAGCTTACCTCTTCCAGCTTCAATTCTACATCCGGGATGCCCCCAGATGTTATCCATACCTAAATCGCCATTGATCTAGGTGGGATGCCACTTCCCTGATGCATCCCAGGTCAAAGCCTTGCTCTGCCAGCACTTTTTCTGAATTTGGGGAGTTTCTGACTTCAAAAATTGGCCGGCTATGTGAGGTTTTGCTAAACTAGCTAATTTATGTGAATTCAAATTGGCTCAATTTGAAATTGGGAGAAATTCCTCCTGTGTAATAAACTCCAAGGTGGATTATCTATGCTGGGAGCAGAGCTTGCAATGATTTCTGTTGGCTGGAAGCAGAACCTAGAAAACCTACTTCTTGGAAAACAACCCCCAGAGTGAGCCAGACTGCGGGGAGAATTTGTGGATTTGTAGTTTTAAAAAAGCACTTCTCAAGCTCTGACAAGAACAAATCCAATTGCACAGTACCTGTGGCATTTGCCCTGAAGGATTACTTATCTGAACATTAGGGTTAGGGTTAGGGTTAGGCAAAGTGAGGCAATCTCATCACTTGGCAGCTGTTGGGGGTCAACTTCCAGATGGACCTCCTGAACTTCTTGGCTATTCCTCTCTTTTGGAGGACAGAACTGGGCATGCCACCCAGACTGTCCTGTACTCCCTGAACTAGTCTGCAGCCCTCATGTATAGTGGAAGACCCAGTCCCATTGGCAGAGCCAGAAGAAGGTTCATCTGCCATTCCAGTCAGTTTTGGTGGGTGGAATGGGAAAGAGGATACATTTTCCTCAGGCATCAAAATATCTTGGGTCAGCCCTGCTCCCCTCACCCACCCCATTTCTGAATTTAGAGTGATGAGAGAGGATTTTATTTGAAATTTGGAAGGTAAAGAAATCTTTGGGAACCTTGAAAATCACCAAGATCTAATAGATTCCAGTCTAATTTCTGGCTCATGCATGTTCTAGAGGCTTGTAAAATATAGCCAGAAATGGCAGTCTTTCAAATAGAACTTCTGTGGTTTATTTCAAGGATGTGTCTCCTAGTTGCTTAGTGAGAAAACTGGAGAGAAAGTGATCTCTACGTGGAAATTAATTGCCTTCAGAGTCTCAGAAAATGGACAGGTACTAAAATATGATTCTGAGAAATCAACACTATCTCCTTCATCGACTTTGTGGCAAACTAAGGAAATCCGTGGTTGCACATTTACCATTAGAACACTCTTATGATTGAGAGTTCAGCTATTACAAAACAGGAGTGAAAGGTAAAGTGAGTTCTGTTTGTAGAAACTGCAAGGTGGACATACATTGGTATGCACAAATGAAGAGCAAATTCATATATAATCTTTAAACAAATCATTCATTGTTGCAATTCATCTCATAATGACCAGGTGATTAAGGGGGCAGGAGCTTGATCCATGTGTATTGAACTCTTTTGCCTGATCTTAATCCTTATTCTCTAAAAAGGGATGTTTTAGTCCCACAGTCATTTTTGTGGAGAATCCATTCAAAACTAGACCTTACAACAGTGGAGACTGGTGGCTCCAATATCAGTGTGGTGTTGGATCGACTCTGAGTTTTAATCTGAATTTTAAAGAAGCTATCTAATGTGCTGAATCTATTTTAGAGATGGGGTTTTGGCATCTTGGGTAGTTCCTTTAAAGTTTGGTCTAAAATCCAGGGGAGATGCACTGCCCCACTGACATCTAAACCACTAGTCTTCCCAGGCTTAGGAGGTGGCCATTTTATGACATTGTCTCTTGCACAATTGGAAACAGTGACTCCAGCTTTCAACAACAAGCTATTTTCTATAAGAAACAAAAGAAAAACAAAACCAATAGTTAGGACAAAGAAAGTCTCAAAATATCTAGTGTCTGAGATCCTGCATCATCAAAAATAATGATGATGATGGACTTCCATCATTACATTACATTATAAGACCAATGGTGCTATCCCCCACAAACCTACCTTTTCAACTAAGTGATGGCCATTGTTGATTTATGTTCAACAGGGCATTGTTGAAAGAGGATGGCATATATACCCTTCAGCACTCTACATTGGGCAAATAGGGCAGTCTCTGTGCCAGAGGATAAATGGACATAAAGCAGACATTAGGAATGAGAATACTCAAAAACCAGTTGCAGAACACTACAGACTACCCGGGGATTCCATCTCTGACCTCAGAACAGTGGTCCTTGAACAACAACAACAACCTATAAAGGAAGACTGGAAAGAGAAGTAGCTTGACTGAAATATATTGATAAACTGCAGTCTATCAACAGTAAGTTCAACAGAGATAACGGTTTCTTGGCACACTACACACATTGTAATGCTAGTTATCACCCCATCCTCTCTTGGCCAGTCTATTACATCTCCTTTCTGGAAGGTTCTGGAAGAGAAGGTTAAGAGGTGATATGATAGCCCTGTTTAAATATTTGAAGGGATGTCATATTGAGGAGGGAGCAAGCTTGTTTTCTGCTGCTGCAGAGACTAGAACGCGGAACAATGGATGCAAACTGCAGGAAAAGAGATTCCACCTCAACATTAGGAGGAACTTCCTGACAGTAAGGGCTGTTCGACAGTGGAACACACTCCCTCGGAGTGTGGTGGAGTCTCCTTCCTTAGGGGTCTTTAAGCAGAGGCTGGATGGCCATCTGTCAGGGATGCTTTGACTTGGAGTTCCTGCATGGCAGGGGGTTGGACTGGATGGCCCTTGTGGTCTCTTCCAACTCTATGATTCTATGATTCTATGATTCTATGATTCCCTGCCAACATAGCAATACTTTCTAAAAACTTCCACCACCATTCATATTGCTATTAAGCCACCTTTGCTTTAGACAACATCTTTCCTCTTGCCTTTGTCCCACATGGACTATTGTTAAAATAAACAAAAAACAAACAGCTTCATTTATATACCACTTTATATCATTTATATACTGCCTAAGGAGTGTCTAAGCGGTTTACAACTGTAAGCTACTTGCCCCCAACTATCTGGGTACTCATTTTAGCGACCTTGGAAGGATGCAAGCCTGAGTCGAGCTTGAGACCTTTTGCTGATCTTGAACTCACAACCTTATGGTCTTGAGTGAGTGGCTGCAGTACAGGCATTTAACCACTGCGCCACCAGGGCTCTTAATAGAACACATCATCACCATATCCACCATAGCATTTCTCTTGCTATTCAGTCCTGCTTATAAAGGTCTGTTCCCAGGCACTTCATGCCTCTGAGGAAGTAGACCTAAGCCTATGAAAGCTTATGCTACTAACTTATTTTTTCCCCTTTCAAGCCAAAAACAGATGCCCCATATGTAAACCTGATTGGGGCCATAGCCCCGATCTGGCCTTTTCCCAGTGCAAAAAAGGAGCAGCAAAAAGCCACTCCTTTTTGCATTGGGGAAAGCTCGCCTTTGTTACCCTCACTGAAATCTCCCAATTTTGTGGTGTGATTCTCTTCCATGGCCCCAAATGGACTCTGGACTGGGAATTGTCATACTCCTAAAGATGGAGAGTCACATACTCGTGGAACCCCAAAATACATCAAACAGATTAGTTTGGGAGTTGCAAAGGAAGAGACATTCACACTTCACAGACAGGAAGATATGTGATTTACAAACTGGATGCTCTACTGGACCAGCCAGGTAACGCTAATTTACAACTTCATTCTCACCCCAGAACTGCCAGACTGAGTGATCCTCCCTCATGTAGATTTGATTCCCTTTGATGTAGGATAAATAACTACGTCCTCAGGCCATTTTTTGCGTTATAAAAGATCCCTGAAATCTATTGTTAGTGGGCTAGGTAGAATGCATAGGGACACTCTGTCACTGAATTCTGACTAGCACCAATACATTCATTCCCCACCGCTCACCAAAACGGCTGTGTCCAACACCACACCAATCAACATGAAGGCAAACCTTGTATTGTGTAAGTATTGCCGTTAGTTGAGCCTCTAACTATTCCAACACTAACTCCTGATATCCTTAGTCCTCGTATGAGTGAAAGTGCTGGTTGTGTGATTTCCCTCGCCTGGAATACTGCTTCCAGTTCTGGGCACCACAATTCAAAAAGGATCTTGACAAGCTGGACAAGAGGAGGGTGACCAAAATGGTGAAGGTTCTGGAAACCATGTCCTATGAGGACCAACTTAGAAAGCTGGGTATGTTTAGCCTGGAAAAGAAAAGGTTAAGAGGTGATATGATAGCCCTGTTTAAATACTTGAAGGGATGCCATATTCAGGAGGGAGAAAGCTTGTTTTTTGTTGCTCCAGAGACTAGGACATGGAGCAATAGATTCAAATTACAGGAAAGAAGATTCCACTTAAACATTAGGAAGACTTTCTGACAGTAAGAGATGTTTGACAGTGCAACACACACTCTTGGAGTGTGGTGGAGTCTTCTTCTTTGGAGGTCTTTAAACAGAGGCTAGATGGCCAGGTGTTGGAGGTGTCTTGATTTTGTGTTCCTACATGACAGGGGATTGGATTGGATGGCCCTTGTGGCCTCTTCCAACTCTATGACTTTATGTTTCTATTCTATGGTTGTCAGGAGGTTAGCATCATTAAGGGGAATTTCTTCCATTGGGAAGATATTTCAATTCATTGGGATCAGGGAATACCCCACAACACAAGACTTTTCAACAAAATCCAAGTACACATCATGATGATACCTGAATTAGTGAAAAAGGGTTAAGAAGTGGCTCTCTCAGAAAATCATTGGCCTCTCTGAGTCATCAGGCTTTCAGGTTGCATGCAAGTTGATCATTTTGATCCATTTGCAGTTTTAAGAAAGGTTTCCACATATCTGTTTCCACACATGGCTGTTTCATTTGCCATTTCATCCCAGCACCAGTAGCCAGTGTGGTTTTAGGTGTAGCAGTACCAGTAATAATGATAGCAAAACTATCAATACGACTAATCATATCCTTTTGTTTTTAAAGTTTCATAAACAATGTTTGTACATGACACTTTGGTTTCCAAGAATTCAGGCAATTTAGTTTAATTGTTATCATGTAAACGCAACTGGAAGTCAGAATCCTGCTAATGAACTACACCAGCATTTCCACATTTTCTAGCAGTAGCAAGGTTGGGTAGACCAAAGCTACCACTTCGGAGGCTGCATCTACACTGCAGAATTAATGCAGTGTGACACCAATTCACCTGTCGCGGCTCAATGCTATGAAATTCTGGGATTTATAGTTTTGTGAGATATTTAGCCTTCTCTGTCAAAGAACTCTGGTACCACAACAAATTACAAACCCCAGGATTCTATAGGATGGAGCCATGACATTTAAAGCAGTGCCAAACTGCATTAATTCTGCAGTGTGCCAGTAATCTTAAGTTGTCTAGTTATCCAGTACCTCCCTTCCTTCATTGCTGCTGCTCCCATCATTGTTTTCCTTCTATTGCCATCTCCCATGTACTTCCATCAGGGCATTGTCAAAAACATTCTTACTGTGTGTCGAGTCTCCCATTCATTGAGGTTTGTGAGTGGAAGCTTCCCCACTACATAATACTGACATTGAGACTGTGCTGAAAGCTCTCTCTCTTTTTTTCCTTTTTCAAGAAGGGAATAAATACAGAGTCGAAAATACAAGGGGAGCTCCAGACATGGACATGCTTGTCTGCGCCAAGGACCCCAAGGGGAAAGGGCCGCTGTGGCAGCCCATTTCTCTCCTTGGGAGCACCGGGGATGGCGGGGTGCAGCGGGTGCCCAGGGCACCTGCTGCACCCCGCTTTCAGGCCACAGAGAAGTGGCAGTTTGTTGCTTCTCCGTGGCCTGGAGAAGCAGTGGAATGGGGCCTCTGGGGATGCCGGTGAGGCAGCCCTGGCCCCATTCCGGCATTTCTCTGGGCAGTTACAGACTGACCCTTTTGGGTGGTCTGTACAGCCCCCTAATGTCACCATCTTTCCAAAGAAAGTCGAAAGAGAAGGAAGATGGAAAAACAACAGTTCAGTAGAAAATCATTGACAGAAAATTTATGTTATTCCCAAAGGGGAAGTGACCTAATTTACATGCTGAGTTTGAATGAGAGAGAGAGAGGAGAAGTTGCATGCAGGAAATCTCTATCTATCTATCTATCTATCTAAGGAGGGAAAAAGAGAATGCTTCTAACAGTTTTAACCAGTTAGATTGTTTAACATGTTTTTTAGTCTGTTCAAACTTTTTACTCCTTGAATTAGTCAAGTTGATTTGATAGTACACAGCCTTGCAATCTTTAACTATAGGGCTAGAAAGAAATATGTTAATTTTTTTAAAAATATCACATACGGAACCATGAGCGGCAGAACATGGAAGTTACTAGGCAGCAAAATCAATAAACCAGAAATCCCTAAAGAGAATATAACAACAAACAAAATAGACCTCATAAAATAATAGTGTGCATGACTGTGTGTGGGTTTTCCAGAACTATGTAAAGCATTTCTCTTAAATCCTAGGTGCTGCAACAACCTTACATACAAAGTTTATTTCCTTCAAGGGCACAGTCAGTCGACGTTAACAGTAAACGTTCTTTCCATCTCCTTCCTGTTAAAGAAAGTATGTTACTACATTGATGGGAAGAAAAGAAAAAGGGGTTTCCCCCTAAAAAAACTAGTACAGTATCTTACTCACTAGTTCTCTTTCAGCACTTCAACATTCTCTACATTGATTCACCAGCGGAAACCCCAGATGCTGTTACTACAGTCGCCTGAGTAACCTTGTTGGTTTTTGCTCTCAACCAGGCTCAACAACTGGTTTGATTCCCCACTTGGTGGTGCCAGAGGGTTCATTGGATCTCTTAGGCAAGAAAGAAAGACAAGTCCAGGTCTTGGAAATAATAGGCTACAAACAACTAATCATCCCTTAGCATTAATTTTTCTTTTCTGAAGTATTTATGTGTTTATTTATCTAATTTATACAGTGGGCCCTTGTTATCTGCTGGGGTTTGGTTCCAGGACTCTCCGTGGATAACAAAATCTGTGGATGCTCAAGTTCCATTAAATATAATGGCACAACAAAATGGTGTCCCATATATAAAATGGAAAATCAAGGTTTGCTATGTGGAATGTATACTTTTTGGAAATATTTTCAAGCTGTGCATGCTCAAATCTGTATGCGTGTGTTGGGGGGTGGGTGGGAATCCGTGGATAAGGAGGGCCAACTGTATGATGCCCAAGGTGGCTCAGTAACTCTGGCTGCTGCCACACTGCAGAATTAATGCAGTTTAACACACTGCTTTGGTTGTTATGGTTATATCCTATGGAATTCTAGGATTTGTAGTTTGTTCTGACAGAGAAGGTTAAATATCCCAGAATTCCATAGCATTGAGTCATGGCAGTTAAAGCAATGTCAAACTGCATTAATTCTACAATATAGATACAGCTTTAGTCACTAAGGGCAAGTACTATAGATACACTTTAGCATCCAATGCTATAGTAGTAGAATTGAAGTTTATTTCTCCTAGGAGTTTATCAGATGGGAGGAATTTCTCTTTATTTCGAATAATAATAATAATAATAATTATTATTATTATTTCTATGTCCTGCCTTTCCTTCAGATCAAGGCGGGATTACAACATATTAAATATACACAGCACAATATCAATAATCCTATGCAAAATATAAACCTAATGCATTAACATCAAATTAAGTATATACAATACAATATCAATAAAACAGTTCATAATATCACCTGATATCACCATATCAATTGAATGGAGCCAATTGGAGCCAATTTAGCAAATTTACGTGAATACCAATTGCGTTCAGAATGTGTTCAGAATGACTTCCCATAACCCAAAAATGACCCCTCATTGCCCAAAATTACATGAGATACTTTAATACGCAATAATGTGAAACCCCATGATTGCGTTCGGATTGCCATTGCATTATACTTCCAATTTCCGTTGTCTGATAAACTCCCTAGATCTAGTTGCAGCCCCCCCCCCCCCCCATGTACTTCAAAAGGTTTAGGGTGTATGGGGCAGAGGGCTGTAGGCCAGGGAAGTTCAATGATTCTACGAGAAACAGCAGAGTTGAGTGGCTATCCACAGTTGGGCCCTGGCCTAAAGGATAACTATAACTTAATGACAGATACTGCTACTTTTGTGGTGTAATTGCAACATTAAAAGTTACTTACACTTACACATGGCCATCCAGCCTCTGTTTAAAGACCTCCAAGGAAGGAGACTCCACTACACTCTGAGGGAGTGTGTTCCACTGTCGAACAGTGCTTACTGTCAGGAAGTTCTTCCTAATGTTGAGGTGGAATCTCTTTTCCTGCAATTTGTATCCATTGTTCCGCGTCCTAGTCTCTGCAGCAGCAGAAAACAAGCTTGCTCCCTCCTCAATGTGACATCCCTTCAAGTATTTAAACAGGGCTATCATATTACCTCTTAACCTTCTCTTCTCCAGGCTAAACATCCCCAGTTCCTTAAGGCGGTCCTCATAGGGCATGGTTTCCAGACCCTTCACCCTTTTAGTCACCCTCCTTTGGACCCACTCCAGTTTCTCCACATCTTTTTTGAACTGTGGTGCCCAGTATTCCATGTGGGGTCTGACCAAAGCAGAATAGAGTGGCACTATTACTTCCCTTGATCTAGATGCTATACTTCTATTGATGCAGCCTAAAATTGCATTGGCCTTTTTAGCTGCTGCATCACACTGTTGACTCATGTTCAACTTGTGGTCTACTTGGACTCCTAGATCCCTTTCACACGTAGTTTCACTCAGCCAGATGTCCCCCATCCTATATCTGTGCATTTCATTTTTCCGCCCTAAGTGCAGTACCTTACATTTCTCTGTGTTGAATTTCATTTTGTTAGCTTTGGGCCAGCTTTCTAGTCTATTCAGGCCGTTTTGAATTTTGATCCTGTCCTCTGGGGTGTTAGCTACTCCTCCTAGTTTAGTGTCATCTGCAAATCTGATAAATATAATATTCTATGATTCTATGATTCTAAGTATGCCCCCAATTCTGTCATCCAAATCATTAATAAAGATGTTGAATAGCACTGGGCCCAGGACAGAACCCTGTGGGACCCCACTGGTCACTTCTCTCCAGGATGAAAAGAAACCATTGTTGAGCACCCTTTGTGTTCAGCTGGTCAGCCAATTACAAATCCGTGTACCAATTAACTTGTCTATCCCACATTTTACAAGCTTGTTTGCAGGAATGTCATGGGGAACCTTGTCAAAGACCTTACATAAATCAAGATATACTGTTCCATTTTAGATTGGCAAAAAGAGGTGTGATGAAGGCTGCATGAAAGCCCAGCCTTTAGATGAGAAAAAGGGAAAATGTGCCATGAAAACGCTATTTTGGCGCTTTAAGGGAGAAGAAGCGCCTTTAAAAAGGTGCTGGATTTCCCTACTCTTTTTTTAAAAAGAGCGCTATAGCACTAGTGCATCTAAAGGCTAAGGTGTAGTTGCACAGTTAAATGGGGCTCTGTCTCTTTAAATCGCCCATTTAAAGGCAGCGCGGTGGTGGGGACTTCACTTCTAATTAAAACGCTCAATGCCCTGCAGGTGTAAAAGCTGGGGTTTAACCGCACAGTTTTTTAAAGCTCCCAAACCCTAGCTCCAGCCCTAATCCGAACCCTAGACATGCGCAGTAGGGACTCTGGGATGCCGTTACTGTTATTCTACTGTGGATAATATGTCAATTCATTCACAAAATAAAGGGGTTCATTCATGATGCACCAGTGCAACGGCACAGTTTAAAAAGGCAGAGGAACCGCAGTGATAAACCGCTGAACCTTTAAATTTTTTTTCCTTGCCGGCTGCGAATTGCGCAATTGTGCAGTTCCCAGCAGGCAATGATAATGTCGCTGTATTGTGTACCTGCGCAATTGCGCGATTGCGCAGTTCGCAGCCGGCAAGGAAAAAATTTTTTAAAGCGCGGCTAAAAGCCGCGTTCATTGCCGCCCATGTAGCTGCTCCGCCTGTGTTTGTAGCGTTTTGACAGCTTCCCATGTAGCTGCTGAGCCACAGAAAAGACTTCAGATAAGTCGTTCCCAAACCCCTCAGTCTAGCTGCCCTGTACCTTTTAAATGCACACCTGGGGCTTGCAGTCTAGCTGCTAAGCATTAAGGAAAAGGCAACTTCATTTCACACTTTCCTGCCAATCTAAAAAGCCCCACTATATCCACAGCATTCCCCTCATCTACCAAGCTTGTAATTTTATCAAAAAAAAAAAGAAAAGAAAGAAAAGAAAGAAAGAAAAAAGAAAAAGAAAAAGAAAAGAAAAAAGAAATCAATTTAGATGTATTTTAGATTATATGATTGTATTTTAATTATATGTACCATGTAGATTTATTTGCTGTGATCCCACTTCGATCCATAGGGAGAAGCGGGAAATAGAAATAAAATTTTATTATTATTATTATTATTATTATTATTATTAGTTTGTCTGGCATGACTTTTTTCTCTCAAACCTATGTTGACTTTTTGTGATGATGGAATTGCCTTCCAGATGTTTGCAGAGTCTCTGTTTAATGATTTGCTCTAGAATCTTTCCTGGTATTGATGTCAGACTAACTGGACGATAATTGTTTGGATCCTCTTTTTCCCCCTTTTTGAAGATGGGGATAATGTTTGCCCTCCTCCAGTCTGCTGGGACTTCTCCTGTTCTCCAGGAGTTCTCAAAGATTATTGCCAATGGCTCCGATATTACATTTGCCAGCTCTTTTAATACTCTTGGATGTAGTTCATCAGGATCATCATGGCAAGGATGTACCTTAGGGATATGTCTGAAGTGTTGCTGATGTTTCTCTAAGGCTTATAAGGGGGGGGGGGGGGAGGGGAGGAAAATAGAGAATCCACAAGCAGGCACCCAATACCATACTCTGTCTAAAGAACCAGGAAAGGAACGGATGAATAACAGATTAATAAAAAGGTCAAGGAGTTTTATGGACTGCTGTTTCTGTTGGTAACTGCCATCAAGATAGCTTCGACTTATGGCGACCCTATGAATGGAGACCTCCAGGTTACCCTATCATAGACAGCCTTGTTCATGTTTTGCAAACTCATGCTGTGGTTTCCTTTATTCAGTGGTCTTCCATTTTTTCCATGTTAAAAAAAAAACACTGAAATCCTATATGACCTTTCACTAAAAACAAAATTGTGTACATTTAACTATGTAATAGAGGTACTAAGAAAGCCTGTTAGTGAATTGTGAAGATGTGTAACAAGACACTACCAAGTGCCCTCTACTGTATATGGCCATTATGCATCTTTGCAGTTTTGATTCCCACAAAAAACCACAAGGGCCATTGCATCCGACCCCCCCACCCCCGCCATGCAGGAATACACAATCAAAGCACCTCTGGCAGATGGCCATCCAGCCTCTGCTTAAAAACTTACAAAGAGGGAGACTTCACCACACTCCAAGGCAGGGTATTCATTGTCAAACACCTCTTATGGTCAGGAAAATTTTCCCAGTGCTTAGGTGGAATTTCTTTTCCTGTAGTTTGAATCCATTGCTCCATCTTCTAGTCTCTGAAGCAACTATTTCATATAGCAGCTTTTCAAATATGGTTATCATGTCACCTCTTAATCTTCTCTTCCCCATGCTAAACATACTCAACGCCCTAAGAATAGAATAAAATGGCAATACTATGTTCCTTGATCTAAACCCTACAGTCTATCGATGAAGCCTAGAATCGCATTGGCTTTTCTAGCTACTGGATGCTACTGCTGACTCATGTTCAGCTTGTGGTACACTAAGGGCCGAAACAGATGGGCAGTAAGCATCGGCTTCCCAGTGGTATGGGGGTGTGGTGAATGGATGAAGCACACCTTGATGCTTCCCTGATGTTGCCATGAAGCTGCCTGGCCTTTTACACAGTGTCAGCTTTTTGGTGCTCTGGTGGCGCAGTATTTAGAAATTGCATGCTGCAGGAGTACTGAAAAGTTGCCACCGTGGTGGAAAGGGAAGATTTTTTCCATCCCAAAAAGGAGTGGCATTTTGCCGCTTCTTTTTAGGCCAGAAAAACGCGAGTTTGGGGCTGCGGCATGTGGTTGCTTAAGCCACAATCTGGCGATCAAAGGGGCAGTCTCAAGCTGCCCCTTTACAACCGTCTGTTTTGGCCCTAAGACTAGATCCCTTTTGCATGCACTGCTGCCATGCCAGGTGCCCCCATCCTATACCTGTGCATTTCATTTTTTCTTCCTAAGTATAGTACCTTACAGTTTGCCTTCCAACAAATACCAGGATACTTGAAATCTCCCTACTACATCTCTCTTTTCTGACTCTGTTCAAGGAAAACAGTATCACAAGTATGGATGCTGACTGTAGGTCAGCTTTAGTTAAACTGTTAGCTTAAGTTATGTGCCATGTTCTGTCAATAAGTAAAGGCAAGAAGAAATTGCATTGATTATCTGTAATGATGTCACACAGATGTAGTCCAACAGATCAGTGATTCCCAAATTCTGGTTCTCCAGGTGTTTTGAATTTTAGCTCCCAGAAGCCTCAGACATTTTGGCCAATGGTCTGAGTTTCGGAGTGCTGAAGTCCAAAACACCTGGAAGGCCAGAGTTTGGGAATCACTGCAATAGATGTTTATGAAACTGATGAAATAACATTCCCATTCCTATTCCTGTCTGGGGAAAATACTCAGGGACATCAGTATTGCATTGTATCAGTATTGGCTTTTATATATGGTACGTGCTTTAAATTGTTTTTTAACTTTTCTATGTTTTTAATCTTAATTTTATTTTGTTTTAACTAGGTTATTTTAATTGTTTTTAAATTGTTTTTAAAGTATATTTTTCTTGTACAATGACACAGCATCTGGAAAACTGCAAGGACATATTCCGTCTACCAAGTGATTTAATAGTTTTCTTTTCTTCTCAAGGAATTCTGGAGTGTAGTTTTTGGAAAAGGAGTGACAACTTCCAACTTTTCTCCAAACTACAATTCCCAGGATTGCTGTGGTAGGGATCCATGACAGCTACAGTCATATAAAAGTAACACAAGTATATATGAACAAGAAAAGGTTCATGTGCATTTGAAAACAAGAATCTGATTCATATGAAAACTCTGGTTCCATTATTGAAACCTTTGTATTTATTATATAGCTACATTTACAATGTGTACTATAGCAATGAGGATATGGGATTGTCCAAAAGGAGAAGTTCATGACTTCTGAAAGAAAAAGGACTTCTGGTTTCTTATCCCTTAAGGAAGAGGATAGTTTCATCCACATCTCTGAAGTACACTTTTGGTTTTGGATTTGGAACACCAAAATATCAAATTCAAGTTCAGTTTTATTGTACAGTTACAGATCTTTCAAAAACAAACATATCATGAAATACCTACACTGTGATACATAAGTGAAGTTCAACATAATTTGTTGTTATTTGCTGTTAAGTGGATTTTAACATAAGGCAACTGTATGGATGAGAGACCTCCAAGAGCCTGGGCAATCAAGGACATGACTCTGGTTTTACAAACCAAAGACTGTGGCTTCCTTCATGAAATCAATCCATCTGCAAAGTGGTATTTCCCCCCCCCCCCCGCCAAATTTTGTTGTTGCTGCTGTGTGCCTTCATTTCCAACGTATGGAGACCATAAGGTTTTCTTGGCAAGTTTTTCCCCACTACCTTCTACTTTATCAAGCATTATCTTATCAAGTCATCTCATCTCATCTCATGATATGCCTACAGTACAATAGCCTAAGTTTAGTCATTTTGGATAGTTGGAATTCAGGTTTGATTTGCTCTTGGACAATTGCACATTTAAAAAAAAAACAATTAAAATTAAAACACACATTCTCAACTAAGAGGAGAGCAAAAATCTGAATGCTAATGACTAGGCTGTACCTTTCAGGCAACAGAGGAAATGAAAAGAGGGTACAGAATATTCTTTAGAACACAAATTTGACAACATGTTTAAAACTCCACATCTAGATTGGAATATTGTAACAACTGGAATAAGACTTTCAACATCTAGAGAGCAACGGGGAGAAACTGTGCCCCAGTTTATGCAAACACCCCATCCCAGGTTATACATATATGTTCTGTGGTTAATTTCTATTTGAGGAGAAGTGCTTTGAGAAAGCTTCCAGTCAGGGATGCATCTACTGATTCTACCCCTGGTTGATTTGCAATAGTTGAACAAAGGTTTCTGACCTCTAGTTGTTTAACAATAACAGTAACATAGTGACTCTTTCTTCCCACTTCCAAATCATACTATTGAAATAAACATAGATTACATGCTTATTATAGGTTTGAATAAGCTCTGTTATAAAACAGGGGCAGAAAGACAAAAGGTAGGTCTGGAACTTCTGGTATATCTTTGGGGGGATTTGCAGTGGTTCAGCAAGGATTTCTGACTTGCAATTGTGTAATGGTAACAGCAATAAAAGAGCTTCTCTCCAAACACTTTAAATTATGCTGCAAAAATAAACAGAATTAAGAATGTATTATTTTCTATAGAAGGTTTGTGAGCGCCATGCAGTTCTGGTACTGAGGACAAATTCCTGGGCTCAGAATACTTAAAGTCTAGAAGTGGGGGCTTAAAAAAAGATCCCACAGCCTTCAAATTCACCCACCTTGCTGTATGTGTTACAAAAAAGGGAAGATCTCATCAAATGTGGTTTCCTATCTCGCTACAGCATGGCGAAGTGAAAAGCCACACCTTCTTTCTGAGCAGTTCTTAAAAGGTAAAGCCCTTTCTTCTCAAGTTCAACCTGAGCTTATCTGTACAAAGTTATCACCATATATCCAGGAGTAGTTGGTAGCCCCCATGTCAGTGGGAGAGTGAATCTGATCTGGGTTCTAGTCCCAACTTTAAATGAGGTATCTAAGATGCTCAATGTATTTTGTGAGATGTGTGGTTCGCCGCATTGGAGTGGCTTTTACAAGTTCAGACTACAATCCAGAGTAGACTCACTTGAA
Source organism: Urosaurus nigricauda (assembly GCA_034509955.1). Classification (NCBI taxonomy): domain Eukaryota; kingdom Metazoa; phylum Chordata; class Lepidosauria; order Squamata; family Phrynosomatidae; genus Urosaurus; species Urosaurus nigricauda. The sequence goes on along the minus strand of JAOEGL010000001.1, from coordinate 346,854,137 downwards.
AATCACTGGCAGCACCATCAGATCCCTGTTTGTCTGAGGCACATTTGATCTCCACTGGAAACTTTAGAGAATGTGGATATCTTTTGGTTCACTGAACACTCCAGTGTGGAGGGAGGCACAGCTTGAGGCTGCCAACTGCAATAGCAATGTAGTGGAGGCACACCTCACAATGTCAAGGTTGGAATGTGAACATCCCAAGTAATTCAGTTACCTGTAGCAAGTGATAAGAAGGGATTAATGAAGTGTTTGAAAAGGATCATACTTTGAGCTATTCTTCCAGGAAATACATGCAATGGCCTTGCACCTGACAAGGATGCTCAAGCCAGGGGAGACTTCCTTTGCCCAACTTCCCCTTATACCTATCCTAAAAAGTCTCACCTTTTGGTATTGGACTGACTCAAGCACCTTTCTCACAACACAGTTATAGTGCTATAGCCACATTAACTTCTACATTGACATCCTATGGAATCCTGGGATTGGAACTTCTGCTATATTTTTGGGGGGATTTGTAGTGGTTCAGCAGGGACATTCAGAATTTTCCACCAGAGAACTCTAGTGCCCTGTTTCAAGCTACAAACTCCAGGAACCCAAAATTGTAATTAAAGTGCAATCATAGCACTATAATTGGGTAGTGTGAAAGAGCCCCAGGAAAGGATTGGGACATCAGGTTGGCAGCTGAAGGTGGAGTCATGACCATTGGTCATGCTGTTGGGGGAACTGTGGCATTTCTGGTAAAAAAAAAAAAGTAATTATTTCAAGCTGTAATTATTTCAAGCTATTTTAACAATCTGATGGCACAAGCTGTCCAACATAATAAAGGTTCTTTGAGAGGGGATGTCCTTCAGTAGAGTGATTCAGGAAGAGGTTGGATACCCAACTTGGAGGTCTGAAGCACTTTTTGGCTTTATTATTCTAGGAGTAGGGGGGCTCCTACAGAGTAAGCTTTGCTCCTACTCTTTTACAACTCCCTGACTTCTGGGGCTGATAATTGTTATTCTCCTTCTGGAGCTCCAGAAGGTTCCCTGCCTTGTAGCTGTAATTCTTACCTAGCTGTACTTTATGTATATCTCATTACAAGCTTGTTTGGTACTCTGACAAATGCATAATGGGAATGGTTTGGGAGTTGGTGGCCAGCTCATTCCACAGGCAGCCAATCTTTGCCAGGCTTTGAGAATGCATGGCATTGCTTCATGACTGACACAATGGACACAAATCAGCACAATGAAAAACATCACTTTTCAAATAAATGGAAAAAGCCACATGGCTGTTACTGAGTTTGTAAGCAGCCTTAAAGCTACATGCCCAATTGCAGTGTTAAGGTTTTCACAGAATTTGACATCTAGCTATGAGTGAAGTATAAGCAGAGAATAACAAGGAAAATGGCAGGGAACAAGGAATCAAACAGCTAAGCACAACCTGTTGGTCACAATTTGTAAGTTCACAATCCATTTTGGTTTCAAAAGCTGTAGCATTTTCTTCCTCTTTTCCATGAGCACCAACTCATTTCTTAACAATGAGAACAAGGCAGTTGTATAGATAGAAAATAAAATGAGGTGAAAATTATTTGCATTCTTGCTTCTGCGATATGCTTTGGATTCTTTGCAGAACAAGAGTACACATTGAAAATTTGTGGAATGCAGACTGTTCTTTTCAAAGGTCCTCCAAAAATTTAAAGCCCACCCATTTTTTCACTATCAAGGTGCCTTCCTGATGGTCAGTAGTCTCCCAACTGTAAAATGAAGTTCGTTCTGCTGTGAGGCTGTTGTGTTTTATGCAGCATGATGAAAGAGAAAGACAACAGATCTTGAACATTCTCTCATCTCAGTAGCACTTTAGGGACATGTGGAGAAGGCTTCATCTCGGCAAGGGACCACTGAGGACGTCGTGTCTGGGAATCAAGCCAAAGTTTAAAGAGCAATGTAAGAGAGGACAGACTTTTTCATGGTTCCTTAACACTTCATTCAAATGTTTCAGTTCATCTGTCAGTTTGCTGATCTCTCTTTTCAGGGAGGTATTTTCTTGTTCCAGGCACTCATACTCCTGCAACAGATTATCAAATTAAATAAGGAAGCAATAAAACATTTCTTTCATTTGGACACACAGATCTTGGATTTATGGCCAAAAGGGATCCCAACAGGATACAACATCAACCCTGAAAAGTCGACTAAAATAATTCATTTCATCCAATTCACCCTGGGCCAGAGGACCGGCCCTTACAGGATACTCCTAAGAGCCCAAGAAACCAAGAGCTGTCAAACCAAAACCATTATACCACAAACCTCTACCAGATGATATAACCAAGATATGATGCCATACTTTCCAAGTGTCCCAGTTTGCAGGGACAGTCCTGTCCTCCCACTTCTTCAGCTGCTTTGAAAATGTCCCACTTTCTCCATATTCCTCCTGCTTTCCCCCTTCTACTCTGGACCTTGCTAGGGGTACTCTAGAGGACCCATACTAATGGGCCTGGTGGACCAAACTTTGCCCAGCCCAGCTCTAGAAGATTAATTCTTTCTTTTCAGAGAGTATATTCATGGGAACGTTGATGATAGCTAAGGCCCTATACAGACCGGCCCGAAAAGCCAGACTGAGGGTGGAGTCAGGGTGCAGCGTCCTGATGGTGCATGCCCTGACTCTGCCCCCAGGGCGCCATGATGCTGTGCACCACTCCAGATAGTGTGCAGCATCATGGCATGCCTCTGGTGCTGCTTCCAGATGACACAGCGCAGAAGGGGCACCATACAGCCATGCTGCATGGCTATGGCAGCCTTTGGAGGGTGCAAAAAGGAGCTGTTTTTTGCAGCTCCTTTTTACACCCTCCAAAGGCTGGATCGGGCTCATGCTGTGAGGTTGTCACGGCCTCAAAACGGGCGGTCTGTAGATCCCCTAAGTTGTGGGTAAATCACTAACATCAACCTGTAACATCAGTGGAAATTACTGATAAATCATTAGGGTGTCCACTTGGACCCAGCTAATAAAGAGGAAATACACTACCAAAACAGAGACAAAAAGGACACAGATCTGCATAATATGTTCATATGCTTCTCTCTTTTTCTATATATTTTACTGTACACACAGAGGTGCAACTGTAGAAATAGTTACCATAATTTCAACAGAAATACAATGCATCACCCCATAGTGAGGTAAGATTGAGATAAGATTGACCAGGCAAATCCAGATATCTGCTCAGTCTACTGGAGTTGCTCATACTTGATGGACAACTCACACTCTCACTACATAAGACAGGTTATAGGTGTTTTACTAAATAATTATAAATGAACTTCAAGGTCCTTGCTGTTCTCGTTTCTTCTTATTTTTGGCTGGGGTAGCCCTTAAAATGGGTGACATCTTCAAATAGAGGGCACTAGCCACTCCACAAATTACACACATAATGTTTATAACTGATTTCCTGAAAATATATATTACTTAAATTTGCAAAGATTAGTAAGAAAGCAGACCACAAAAACAATATACTGTATTTGAAAATAGCTCCAGGAAGTGCTTTTTTTTTAAAAAAAAATGAGCTATTTTAATCAAGCTTTAAGAAACAGGAAACAATATTACTAAATTTCTTAAGACATGGGGGAATAAGTCATTGGCAAAACATCTATTCAGTTAGACTAGAATATACCCTAATGCTACCGTAATACCTAGAGATTGGACTACTCCTATGTTTCCTAAACTCTTACCAGGCTCTTGTTAGTAGAGCCTAAATGAACTTGGGAAAGTTCCCTTTTTTAAATTGCAACTTCCAGGCTATGCTGGCTGGGGAATTTGAAAAGACATAGCTGTGTTTGTGTGGAAAATCAGCATGCAAAGGGATCTTACAGCACCTTTGAGACTAAATCGAGATGTGGTGCTGGAGAAGAGTGCTGAGAATTCTGCAGACAGCCGAAAAGACAAACAAATGGGTCATAGAGCTGATTAGGCCAGAATTTTCCCTGGAAACCAAGATAACAAAACTTAGGCCATCATACTCCAGACACATCATGAGAAGGCATGAATCACTAGATAAACAATAATGCTAGGAAAGATGGAGGGGAGTAGAAAGAGAGGAAGGATGCATGCTAGATGGATGTATTAAAGAGATCACGAGTATGAGAACTCTTTCAGACGTGGGAAATTGGAAGTATAATGGAAGGGCAATCCAAACGCAATCCTGGGGTTTCACGTTATTGCAAATTAATTCTTCTCATGCAATTTCGGGCAAAAGGGAAGTCACTCCGAATGCAATCATGGGTTTCGCATTATTGCGCATTAAAGGTTCTCACGCAATTTCAGGCAAGGGGGGGTTATTTTCGGGTACTAGGAAGACATTCCGAACGCCTTACGAACGCAATGGGGATTCATGTAAATTCGCTAAACAAGCAAATTTACATGAATCCGAATGGGCTCTATTCGGATTTGGGAGAAATTCCTCCCGTTTGAAAGAGTCCTGAGTCTGCAGGAGCTGGGCAGAGCATTGGAAGACAGGGGTCTTGAAGATATCTCATCCACAGGGTCGTCATCGGTCGACTCAAGGTTGGTTAACAACAAAAGAAGTTGATAGTACGAGCTTTTGTAGACTTTAGTCTACTTCCTCAGATGCATGGAGTGGAGGGTTCAGGAATAGACCTATATAAGCAGGCTGTGTGTGAGAATAGTAACAGAAATGCAAAATGTGGGAGAATTTGCATAACTGTAGTCCTCCCTAAAAAAGGGGGGGTTCCCTAAGATTTGGCTGAATAATGTTAGCTATTCTTTCTCTATATTCTTTCTCTTCCCTCCTCCTGCAAATTCTAATATTGGTCTTAAATTTTCCTGCTGTTGTGGGCATGGTAGATGACTAGGAGGACTTTGGGTTTAGTGTATCCACAGCATCTAATGTTCCACTCTCTTTGAATTGTTGGATCACACTTTCTTTCATCCTTCTCCATAAATTATACTATCTTGGTCTGATGGGAATTGCAATAATCCAGACAATCTGGGGGATAAGACATTCCCTACCACTGCTGTAGAGGAAGGGGAGAGAGAGAGAGTGGGAATTGGGCATAATAGTTTCGCTGTGCAAATGTACAGCAAATGTTTAGTTTCTCCCTCAATTTTAATGCAGGTGGAACATGCCCATACACTTAAAACACAAACACACATACACACACATTAAGAGAGAGAAACACTTCTGTTCAGCCACTGTGACCAGAATGGGCACCACCTGCATGAAGATTGCGCGGCTTGACTGTACCACATGCAGAGTTGCTAGAATAGATGAATAATCAGCTTTCTTCCATGGAAAAGGCAGATTAGTCTCTGAACCTCCACCCTTAAATGGTTTTTTCTTAAATGGCATTCATGGGTGCTCATAAGAAAGCTTGCAGAATGAATGATAAAAGTGGTGGCAAACATTGTTAGAACTTCAGATTTAGTCAACACCCTTATTATTATACATTTGAGCAATTTTCTTGAGAAAGAGTCATACCATAATCAGTGATGTATGCACAAGAGGGTAGCTGGACTTGAAAGGAAGATGGCAAATATAATCTGAGAATGAGAAAGGAGAGGAAATACAAAGGAGCCAGCTAGGCCCCACTAAAGACAATTGGATTGGCTCCTCGGTAAAAACAGTTTTGGGCTGTTACAGAGATAGTGTTCAAACTTAGGAATCCTGGTTGCTTATATTTTGATAACTAATTCAGGGTTTGAACTGATGACATAATAAGTTTATTCAACATGGATCTATATGGCTTCCTAACAAGGTCTGCAGCAAAATCTTTCTTGGCTTTATCACACGAGGGATCAAACAGGATTTAAACAAGAGTTAAACAAGAGTTAAACAGGAAATGCCCTATGTTTATTACAGGACATTTCCTCTTGTTTAACGCTTGTTTAAATCCTGTTTGCCCCCTAGTGTGATAAAGCAGTTAGATTCAAAGTGGAACAAATATGGATATTGGAATGCCCCAAAGGGAATAATGCACAGTTAATCCACTGTGTCTGAATCTGAGGGTAGTGGTGTACTTAGTCATGTGGTCAGTAATGACTGTGTAGGTCACAATCATTCATAGAAATTGTATTTCTGATTTTTATGCATGGCTGTGAAAGCTGGACAGTTAAGAAAGGTGACAGAAAGAAAAGCAACACATTTGAAATATGGTGCTGGAAAAGTTCTATGAATATTGTGGACCGTGGCTCTTGGAGGTCTTTTATTCATAGGATCATTGTATGTTGGAGTTAACATGCAGCAAAAAACAAGGTCACAACCTCAGTTGTGGCCACAACAAAGACCACAACCTTTGACACAGGTCAAAGTAGTGAACACCTGAATCTATACCCTAGAAAATCCCCAGACCCCTTTGCTATACACCAGATTCCTACCACAGACATGAAGTCGGCTCTTCAGTAAATTGTAGGAAAGTCTGCCAAAAATGCAGATCATGTTGAAGAGTATCTCAGTTTCTTGTGATGTAGAGAAAATGGAAAGTGTGGGTGATATAGTTCAAGAGCCTCTGATAACCAAAGGTTGGGAAAGGCTGGACTAGCAAGGAGAAAGAAAGAGAAAGGTCTGATATCTATCACAGTGTGTCTAAACTTAAGAAGGGAAAGAGAGGAGTGTTTAACCATTCCTTTGCTGGCTGCACTTCTCCACCCCTCCAGCCACCGCTTTCTTCTCCCCGCCATGAATTCACAGCCTCATTCAATACAGACAGCTGCCTTATACTGAATCAGAGCATTGGTCCATGTAGCCTAGTATTGTCACTTCTGACTGGCAGCCATACTCCAGGATTTCATGTAGACTCTTTCCTAGTCCTGTATTGAGATCCCTGGTATTTCTGGAGGTTCTTCATCTAAATACTAATCGGACATGACCAGTGGTTTAGCTATTGGGGAGGGGGGGGATGAGGGCATTGTCCCTCAAAGTAAGCATTTCCCCTCCCTGTAAAATTTTTCTTCAGTCCCTACAAGGCACCAGATCCTGTCTGATCTTGGAAGCTAAACAGAGTCAGCTCTGGTTTCTGAGAAGGGAGTTTTTAGAAAGGAACAGGGAATGGCATATGCCTAATTTTTTAAAAAAAAATCAGATCAAATCAACTGCAAGTTAGACTGAACTAAAGTAAGCAAAGTGATCCTGTAGCATCTTTGAGACTAACTAATTCTGAACCAGAGAAGTAGACTTACAAAAATGGCATGAAATCATAAGTACGTTTGGGAGAAAGGATGAGATTCTTATGTGATTTTAACTGGGGTGTGTGTGTGTGTGTGTGTCTTGGTCTTGCTGGGAGGAGGGGCGTTCAGGAGAGTTATCCACAAATTACTTTATCAGAGAATTTCAAATGACTTTAAGAAGCATTTGCCTAAATAACCCGAAGGCATCAAATCTGGCCTGATCTTGGAAGCTAAGCAGGGTCAGTTCTAGTAAGTACTTGGATGGGAGAGTAGAATTATTTTTGGAGGGCCATTTTGTCTTCCCCTATAGCTATATCTCTGAGAGTGACCCAGTATAGCTTGTGAAATTAGATGATACTGGGTGTGTTCAGGGTGGCTTCATTCTAGGAAAAAGTAACTGGGGAGAAAGCAGTAATGCCAGCAAGTGGAGGAAAGGCTAATGCATACCCATCCCTTCTTTTCTGTTGCAATGTGTATTCACTTATTGTTGCTTAGCAGCTGTTTGACAATATTCCATCTCAAAGGCCTGGCCACATGGTTCAATTCTCTCCTTGGAATATATTAAGAATAACCCTTATTTGTGTTTATTTCTAGAATGATATTTGTTTTACATGAGAACCAGTGTGGTGTAGTGGTTTGATGACTCTGGAGAACAGAATTCAAATCCCCACTCCGGCACAGAAACACACTGGGTGATCTTGGGCAAGTCACACACTCTCAGCCTCAGAGGAAGGCAAAGAAAAAACCCCTCTGGACAAACCTTGCCAAGAAAACTCTGTGATGGGTTCACCTTAGAGTCGGACACACAGCAACAACAATCTGTTTTACTCTGTTACACAATAGGTGGAAATTGTGCAGCTCCCTAAAAGTTGTCGAACTGCAACTCCCAAGTCCTAGCCAGTCTAGCCAATGGCGAGATACTTTGGGAAGCTGTTGTTGTTGTTGTCATTGTTGTATCATGCCTTCAAGTTGTCTACAACTTATGGTGACCCTAAATCAAACCCATCACAGGGTTTTCTGAGGCTGACACTGTGTAACTTGCCCAAGATCACACAGTGTGTTTCCACGGCCAAGTGGCAATTTGAACCCTAGTTTCCAGTCTAAGGCTCAAACTACTACTACACAATGGCTCCTACTGGGAAGATACACTCCAACAAATATATGGAGGTCTACACAATTTCCATCTCTTCCTTAGAGACTGATTTTTTAAAAAAAGAAGCATTAATGAGTCAGGATGGCTTATTATACCGCAATAAATGAGTCAGTCTTTTAGATGCCACAGGACTCTTGTCATGTGTGTCTTAAGACGTTATCAGACGACGGAAATTAGAAGTATAATCCAATGGCAATCCGAACGCAATCATGGGGTTTCATGTTATTGCTTATGAGTGTATCTCACGCAATAATTTTGGGCAAAAGGGAAGTCATTCCGAACGCAATCATGGGTTTTACATTTTTGCGTATTAGAGATCTCACGCTATTTCAGGCGATGGAAGTCCTTTTCGGGCAATGGGAAGTCATTCTGAACACATTCCGAATGCAATTAGAATTCACGTAAATTCGCTACACTAGCAAATTTACGTGAATTCGAATTGGCTGCATTCGAAATAGAGAGAAATTCCTCCCATCTGATAAACTCCTTAGACTGATACAAGTACTGCTGAAAGTCAGGGTAACAATCACCTCGTGGAGTTTATCTGCTTTCTGTGTTTGTTTCTTTCTGCTTCTCTGTGCAGCTACTCTGTTCTTTTCTCTTCTTCTTATTCTCCTTTCATCGTCTTCTGGACCCTGGCCAAAAAGAAATCACAAGACTTTCAGTTAGTTAGTTGTTCTTCCACCCTACTCCTGTGATTCCTTAGGATTCCAAAAATGGTGAAATGTTTATTATCTGAAAAAAGGCCAGCCCTACCATGCTTTCCAAGATGATGCTTTCCATTATATCCATCAGGAAAATAAGGTACAGAGAGTCCCAGCTGAACTACAGTGAATTTGTTGACAAATTTTTAGACTGGGTTGACGGTTGCTGCATTTGTACACAAGAATTTTTGAGCACTGCTTGGAGAAGGTTTTGAGAATGACTAGACTAAAGTTGTCTATCCCCTTATGCCTCCCCACAACTACATTTCTGAGAAGGGAATTTTAGAAAGAAACAGTAAATGACATTTGCCTAATAAATTGTTAAATCAGATCAAGTCAACTGCAAGTCAGACTGAACCAAATTAAGCAAAGGGATCTTATAGCATCTTTGAGACTAAATAATGTAAACTCACACAAGGCACACTCTCTCAGCTGCAGAGGATGGCAATGGTAAACCCCCTCTGAACAAATCTTGCCAAGAAAACCCCATAAGTCAGAAATGATTTGAAGGCACCCAACAACAACAACGATGCTGAATCAAATTAGACTCACAAAAATGGTATGAAATCATTGCTGTAGAAATAATTGCTTTCTATTTTCTAGAAAGGTGGTTTTATTTTTTTAATTTAATTGGAAGGTGGCTTGGTAGGTCCAGAGGAGTTATCCATATAAATTACTTCATCAGATAATTTCAAAGGACTTTAAGAAGCATGTGCCTAAAGCACAAGATCTCTGATCTTGGAAGATAAGCAGGTTAGTACTTGGATGGGAGACAGCCAACAAATACCAGGTGCTGCTGTAAGCTGTATTTCAGAGGAAGGAACTGGCAAAACCTCCTCTGAGTATTCCTTGCCTTATAAAACTCTATGAAATGCCAGGGATCACAAGCAGAGAGGCGACTTGAAGAACATACACATTAAAAAGCATGAGCTAGGATGAGAATGAGAAGTTCCAAGCAAATTGTTTTCATAACTTACAGAGATCCTTAAGAAAGTGAAAGGGAAGAGGAAATGGTAGGAGGCAAAAGAGGGAAGTTACTGAATGAGAAGTGTGGATGGATTTTGTTTTCACCTCTGGTTCTGATTGCTATAACAGAGAATACATGAACATGTGGCAGGTTGCTAGTATGCAAAAGCTCTATTCTGGCCTGGCAAGATGAGCCAGAGTATCTTTAATTCTGTTTCTTATTCACATTAACTAAACAGTTTTTGTCATTCCCAACCTCTCCCCCTTAAGACTAGATTAAATCAAAACTAGTTAAAATTGACATCAGTTAAAAAAAATTAAAATAATAAAAATAAAGTGCAGTTGATGGACTACTGATCTATATAATCAAAGACTTTGCTATAATCCATAAAACAAAGGCTGAAGTTCATCTGAACCTCTTTGGTGTTGTGTGTTATCCAATGTATGTTTACAAACTGATCCCTAGTGCCACTTCCTCTCCTGAAACCAACTGGAAAATCTGGCATTTCTTATTCCATATATGGTAAAAGTCTTTGTTGCAGAACTTTCAGCATCATTTTGCTTGCATGGAAATCAACACAATGTCCTGTGTGTCACTTACTTGGGGAATGGAGTGTACACTGAAAGTTTCCAATCTGAAGGCCATTGTTTTGTTTTCCATATTTATTGACAGATTTTTGTTAGAACCAGAGTAGATTATATCACTATAGCTTCAAACAGGTCTATTAGTATGCCCTATGTTCCTGGTGATTTATTTCTCCCAAGTTCTCTGAGTGCAGCTTCCACTTCTCTTTCTAAAATTAGAGGCTCATCTTCAAATGACTCTCCCTTGAATGAATCTGTCATCCATTCATCTTACATAGTGCTTCAGTGCATTGTTTCCAGCATCTTTTTACTCATACTTGGTCAATGTAATGTGTTCCCTTATTGGTTGCACAGCATTCCCACTCTTGGTTTAAATTTGATTTCTCAGATCTTGTGGAAAAGGTCTCTTTTTCTTCCATTTTTTGTTCTCAACTTCTATTTTTCTGCATTGATTATTATAGTAGTTTTCCTTGTCCTTGTGCACATGTCACTGAACAGTCGCATCCAGGGTTCTGACTCTATTTCTATCATCCTTTACTTTTGCTTCTTTTCTGTCCTTAACTTCTTGAAGAGTTTCATCTGTCATCCATTGAAGCTTATCTCTTTTTTTGGATACAGATGGCAGTTGTTGTTTTTTTCATTCCTCCCTGACAATTCCCTGGTATTAATCCAGATTTCTGGCTCCTGGTCAGTTAGGCTTAACAATACAAATCTATTTTTACATTACTGTTAAATTCAGGATGTATTTTGGCACAATGGTTGGTTTAGTGATTCTCTTTACTCTCATTTCTGATATTAGCAGTTCATGGTCTATGCCACAATCTGCTCATAGTCATTTTTTTTATTTTATTTTATTTTGCAGAAAGAATGGCTTTTTAAAAAAAATCTTCTGCTTCCAATTATGTAGTTTATTTGATTTCTATATTTGCTGTCAAGTGATCACCATGTATATAGTCACCACTTTGGTTGCTTGAAGAATGTGCTTGTGATGAACAAACTGTTAGTCTTGCAAAATTCAGTCAATCTCTCTGCTGCTTCATTTCTTGATCCCGAATCAAATGTTTTCATTCCAGTTGCCTATGATTAACAAGAGGTCCTGTTTGGGTGTGTGATCAATTTCCCTCCAACACAGACCTTTTCAATTTCTTCTTCTGCTGCTTCTGTAGTTGGAGAATAAATTTGGATTTCGGATGTACTGATGGTTTTTCCCTGAAGTCTTACTGATATGATTTGGTCAGACTTTGTGTTATATTATTTTGATCATTTTTGTTACGTCTCCTTACTATAAATGCACCTCGTTTCTTGTTAGATTTTTATTTCCTGAGTAAATCACTGTGTAATGTCCCATTCTAGTCCCTTTTTGCTAACTCACCTCAAGTATTGCAATATTTACATTTTCCGTTTCTTATTTTATTACATCTAACTTCCCCTGATTCATGTTTCTCACATTTCATGTACCTATAATATATGTGTGTTATGCGGCTTTTGGACTTTCCTTTCACCTCTGAGCATGTCAACAGCTGAACATCTTTTTGGCTTGTGTCAATAGCCACAGTGTTATTCATAGTTGTCCTTTGCTGTACGCCCGTAGCTTGTTGAGTATCATTCAGCCTGGGAGTATCATCTTCTTGCACTATGTCTTGTTTCATTTTGGATTGTCTCATCATAGAATTTTCATGGTAAAAGACATTGATAAAAGACATTCAAAAGGAGTTTACCATGCCTCCTTCTGTACAGTAGTAAGAAGTGCTAGCTATGGTGTCACTGCCAGTGTCTCTAAAAGATATTCCACCAGTGTCACCCCTCTCCACTACTGCTGCCCAGTAGCAGTTTGGCACATTTATTCTGGCTCCTCAGCAAAAGCCTATATAACACGGGAGACCCTACTAGCAGCACTGTTGTCATCAACATAGCCTCTTGCCTCGTAGGAGCATGTTTCTCCACTGTGGAAAGGTAGTACCGTTGGTGGGTATATGACCATATTTTACCTTAATTTCTCTAGTGAACCCAACATTTTTTAAAAAAACAAAAGTTCATGATATGACAGACTACAACTCCAGTCATCCTCTCTGTTGGCTTTAGGGTGAGGGGTGCAGTAGTCCAACAAATCTGGAAGGCAGAAGGTTGGAGGAGGCTGCAACAGAGCAAAGGGACAAAAGTAGTAGTATTTCTCTCTCCAACAACCAACATACACGGCTCAACCAAAAGGTCATCACAAGTTCCCAAAGTGCGCAAAATGAGAGTTTTGAAGAAAAGTACAGTAATAGTAAAACAAACAAACAAACAAAGAAACAGGAAAACATAAAGTAGTGATTTACTATTGAAACATATTGAGTAATGGAAGTGGATTCTTTTTCAAATACTGTGAGAAGTAACATGAATGAATGACTTTTTAAAAAGTATTGTAATCTTCCAAATGCTGACCAAGCCTGCCTAGCTCAGTATCCTGAATCCTACTAGTGGCTGACCAAATGTCCCCCAAGCAGCTCAAAGAGATGAGGGCAATAGCTGGTTCTCCTCAGACTGGCTGTCATTCAAATCTGGAGGCACTACATAGCCATCATGACTAGTAATAGCCACTGAGAATGTGATCCCCGTCAATGTATTCTTATTCCCAATTAGCCATCATTACTTCTTGCAGCAGCAGCTAGTCTTATATTATGAAATGGACTCTAAGTGAAGAAATACATCCTTCTGTATGAAAAACGGAGAAGTTACTTTGAGGGCTACAACATCGTCCAGTAACTATAGCAAATTTGTGCAAACTGGTTTAATCAGATAGCCCTGAATAACAGTAGCAATGAAACGAACGAGAGAAGGAAAACTCCCTGCATGCAACACTACCCATGATTTTATTAAAAATCTATCATGTCCCTTCCCTGTAGCTTCCTCCATCCTCAAACATTATTATTATTATTATTATTATTATTACTACTACTACTACTACTACTAGTGTAACACAACCGGGGCATCTTACACATTAATATACATAATCCCATATCCCAATAACCAACCCCCCTAAAATACAATTAAACAGTTTACAGATTAAAACATACCTTAAAATAATAACAAATCAACAATGGCTGTAACAGAAATCAGGGAATATCAGATTCAGCTTATTTGGTGGCCAGTTATCTATTTAGGAAAGGCCTCCTGGACGAAATCTGTTTTAACAGCTTTTTTGAAGCTGTTTAAGTGGTAATGTGACGGATCTCATCCGGTGGGCCATACCATAATCTGGAAGCAGATTTTACCTTTCTTCATAGAAAATTACTCTAGTTCCCTGAGTATTGGTCAATGGGGAGGGTAATGGCAATAGATGTGACATAAACAACCAGTGCAATTAAAATTATACCTTTAAATTATAATATCGCATGTGCAGCCAAAATGTATTTACATATACAGACTGCTTTATCACACTAGGAAGCAAAGAGGATTTAAATGAGAGTTAAACTAGAGAAAACCAGGAAACACCTGATGCTTATCACATGACATTTTCTGGTTTTCTCTAGTTTAACACTCATTTAAATCCTGTTTGCCCTCTAGTGTGATAAAGCAGATAGTTTCCTGTGGTTAAAGTGAAAATTTGGTTAAATGTGATATTTTTAAAGAAAATTTTACAGAATTTCTTGTTAAATTAAAAAAAATTTTTTTTACATTTGAAATGTTAATTTAATAAAAATAACAACCTGAGGCCCTTCCTGTCTCCTCTGACTGAACTTCCCCCCACTCCCCCCATCTCTTCAGCATTTTAATGGGACACAGGCGCATGCCACAGCCTGTTTCTGCCCAAAGGCGGATCTTTGTGGTGGTCATCCCCTCTTAGGGAGTCACCTGGTGTGGTCGGCACCCCCTGCAACCCCTAGTGATGCCACTACCTAAGGCAACCCTATCGTGGGGTTATTTTGGTAGGTTTCTCCAGAGAGAGTTTGTCATTACCATGCTTTGAGGCTGAGAGAGTGTGACTTGCCCAAAGTCACCCCAGTGTGCTTTTGCGCTTGAGCGGGGAACTGAACCCTGGTCTCCGGAGTTGTCATCCAGCGCTCACACCATTACACCACACTGGCTCTTCCTGGTTTACAAGAGCCTTTTGAAATAGCTATCTCTTAAATGTCTTTATGTGTCGTCTTACCGGAACGGATTCTGTGATTGGCACGAGTTGGCTATGCTTTCCTTCTGAAATGCTTGGTTTCACCCCATTTGCCTCGGGCCTTTTACATAAAGCAAACCAGCTATTTCTTCTTCCTCTGTCTCCCTTTGCCAGCGAGCCACTGTACCCCAATACAACCAATTCACCATATTTCACCAATACTTTTGATGGACGATTTTCTTGATCTATTTCAAAAGGCTCTTGTAAACCAGGGAGAGCCAGTGTGGTGTAATGGTTTGAGCATTGGACTACAACTCTGTCACAAAGCAATAAGCATGGAAGGAGTGCAGCAGCAGAACAGCACCCTCTCTCTTGCACTCCGAGAAAAGCCTCAGCCTTTGAAAGTGGTGGGAATGAGAGAGAGAGAGAGAGAGGTCCTAAAGCAGTGGTTCTCAACCTGTGGGTTGTGACCCCTTTGGGGTCGAACAACCCTTCCACAAGGCTCACCTAAGACCATCAGAAAACACATATTTCCAATAGTCTTAGGAACTGAGACACCACAATTTTAAGGTTGGGGGTCACCACAACATGAGGAACTCTATTAAACGGTCGCAGCATTAGGAAGGTTGAGAACCACTGTCCTAAACAGACTGCAGAAACAATCCAGCTTAAGCCCACTTTAGCTGACCTGGCTCAGTGCTAGGCAAGCCTCGTGTGCCTCCTTGCCAGAGCCTTCTTGATTGTTTTATATACTGTTTTATTTCTGTCCTGCCTTTCTCCCAAAAAAAAGGCACTTAATGACAGCTTACCATATATGTGTATGTCTGTGTGTGTGTGTGTATACTATATATATATATATATATATATAATTACAACATTTTTAAAAGGAATAAAATTAAAATAACTTAATTAAAACACTAAAAGATTAAAAGTGAAAACATAACCCCCCCCCCCCAAAAAAACCCCAACCAGAGCTTTGAACTGCCCTGGCTCAATGCTAGGGAATCCTGGGAACTGTAGCTTGGGTGAGATATTATTTCAGACTCCTCTCTGTCAAAGAGAGAAAGAGAGATTGAGCTCTGGGGCCACAAGAGTCCCACCACCCTCCCCAGGATTCCCTAGCCCTGAGGAGCCAGGAGGGCAGCCAGTTGAAGCTGCTGCCTCAAAGTCAAAGTGGAGTCTTCTTCTTCTTCTTCCTGCTGCCTTTCCTATCCTGACCCTCCCCACACTTTGTCCTTACCTGAGGAGCCCCTTCAGAGGAAGAGCTCCTTTGCAAAGGGCTCCCAAAGGAGGAGGAGGAGAAGCCTTGAGACATGATGAGGAGTGATCCTGAAGGAAGAGGAGCTGCAGAAAGAAAGACCCTTCTTTGGATGCACAGAGCCTCCAAGGAGAGGAAGCCAAGAAGTGTCTCTGTCTCTGGTCTCTCTCTCTCTCACTCTATGTGTGGCTTTGTGTGTCTCTGTGTGTGGAAGAAGAAGAAGAAGCCTCAGTCTCAGTCGGAAAGCCCAGCCACCAGGGAGATCCCAGCAGCAGCAAGAGGGACTGACTGGTGGTTTCACAGCAGCAGTTCCTTCCTCAGTGAGGCAGCAGCAAGGCTTTCCCTTTGGGCGCCAATGTGGACCACTGCAGCAGCAGAGCAGGGCCTCTCCTCCAGCCCCATGGCTTTCCTCCTCCTCAGCTTCCCTTCAACTTGGGGACCTTTTGGAAACTTCAGCAGGGAAACAGGTCGCTGTGGGAGCTGCTCTCCCAAAAGGGAAGAGAGGAGAGAGGGGCTTTCCCCTTTTCTTCTCAGCCTTCCTTCTTCTTCTGCCTTGTTTGGAGACAAAGCCCCATGCCTCTTGGATGGGAGGTGCTTTCAATGGGGGGCTCCCAAACTACCATGCCCAGCATCCCAGGTGCCAAACACAACTCAGAGACAGAGAATCAGAGTTGGAAGAGACCACAAGGGCCATCCAGTCCAACCCCATTCTGCCATGCAGGAACTCTCCATCAAAGCATCCCGACAGATGGCCATCCAGCCTCTGCTTAAAGACCTCCAAGGAAGGAGACTCCACCACACCTTGGAGTTTATCAGATGGGAGGAATTTCTCTCTATTTCGAATGGAGCCAATTCAAATTCATGTAAATTCACTAGTTTAGCAAATTTACATGAATTCTAATTGCGTTCAGAATGACTTCCCATTTCCCGAAAATGACCCCCCATTGCCTGAAATTATGTGAGATACACTAATACGCAATTACATGAAACCCCATGATTGCATTCAGATTGCCATTGCATTATACCCCCAAATTCCGTCGTATGATAAATTCTTTTGAGGGAGTGTGTTCCACTGTCAAACAGCCCTTACTGTCAGGAAGTTCCTCCTAATGTTGAGGTGGAATCTCTTTTCCTGCAATTTGTATCCATTGTTCCGGTCCTTGTCTCTGGAGAAGCAGAAAACAAGCTCGTTCCCTCCTCAATATGACACTCCTTCAAATACTTAAAGAGGGCTATCATATCACCTCTTAACCTTCTCTTCTCCAGGCTAAACATCCCCAGCTCCCTAAGGTGGCCCTCATAGGGCATGGTTTCCAGACCCTTCACCATCTTAGTTGCCCTCCTTTGGACACGCTCCAGTTTCTCCACATCCTTTTTGAACTGTGGTGCCCAGAACTGGACACAGTATTCCAGATGGGGGCTGACCAAGGCAGAGTTAGAGTGGCACTATTACTTCCCTTGATCTAGACACTATACTTCTATTGATGCAGCCTAAAATCACATTGGCCTTTTTAGCTGCCACATCACACTGTTGACTCGTGTTCAACTTGTGGTCTAATTGGACTCCTAGATCCCTTTCATACATATAAGTCTCATTCAGCCAGATGTCCCCCTTCCTATATTTGTGCATTTCATGACAATCCCTAAACTGCAGTCCCTCCGCCATGGGTTGAGCAAGGATAATGTAATGGCCTCCTAGCTCACTCCACACATTTCCAACACTCTCTGACCCCAAAAAGATGTGGACAAGATGGAGCCTGTCCAGAGGAGGGCCACCAAAATGGTGAAGGGTCTGGAAAACCATACCTTATGAGAAAAGACTTAGGGAGCTGGGGATGTTGAACCTGGAGAAGAGAAGGTTAAGAGGTGATATGATAGCACTGTTTAAGTATTTGAAGGGGTGTCAAGGATGGAGCAAGCTTGTTTTCTGCAAGCAGGCCACAAGTTTAACATGAGTCAATGTGTGATGCTGCAGCTAAAAAAGCTGATGCAATTCTGGGCTGCATCAATAGAAGTGTAGTGTCTGGACTGAAGGAAGTAATTACACACTATATTCTGCTTTGGTAAGGGCTCACCTGGAATGCTATGTCCAGTTTTGGGTACCAGAATGCAAAGGGGATGTTGACAAGCTGGAGCATGTCCAGAGGAGGGTGAGTAAAATGGGGAAGAGTCTGAAACCATGCTTTATTAGGAGCAACTTGTAGTGTACTAGATGTCCCAGCATTCCATTGCATGGAGCCAAGGCACTTCAAGCGGTGTCACACTGGATTACTCCTGTAGTGTGGATGCAGCCCTTGTAGTCCCACATTTCAGGGTTCCCTCCCAGCCCCCGATTCCCTTATTTCCCTACACCCGTCCTGCTTGCTTTTGCCTCATGTCTTTTTCTTTCAATGGCACTCTTGACTGTGGGTTTTCCAGGATCTGTCCTCCATTTCAGCCTTCTGTCCAGGAGCCATTCCAAAATGTCCTCTGTTTGAAGCATGGCTAAGAGGCATGAGAGTCAATGTGGTGTAATGATTTGAGTGTTGAAACTACAACTCTGGAGAGCAGGGTTTGATTCCTAGCCTAGCCATGAAATCCATTTTTGGGGCAAGTCACACTGTCTCAGCGTCAGGCCATGGCACCCTTCCTCTGAACAAATCTTGCCAAGAAAACCACAAGATACGTTTGCCTTGGGGGTTGTCATGAGTTGGAAATGATTTAAAGGCACAACAACAAGAAGCATGAATTTATCTTTAAAGGAGTGTTTTTACGTTTCTTATATGGTCATGTCCTGCATTTTACAGTGCCCTATCCACCTTTGTGATGAGGAGATCTGGTCCCAGGGGTTTTATTTGAAACCAATACTAAGGAGGCCCATTTCCTCCTGCTCCTGCTTCTTCTGCCTCTCACTACGTGTTGTTTTCCATGGCGAAGTAGTGCACTGCAGGAAGTGAGAGAGAAAACCTCGCCAAAACCGAGGCCAAAAATACATTGGCACTGTCACTGTGGTCTGTGGCGTGGGGGGATCCTGTGGACCAAACCAGCACTGACAGAATTGATATTAACAGTGAAAGTCATTGCAAAGTCTGGTGAAAAAAGCATTTTTTTAGGTGCCAGTGAACCCTGCAAGAGTGGTGGAAAAGGAGCTCTGGATGCATCTGAAAATGCATGCAGTACCACAGCTAGATTTATCTTCATGCATCCTCCTTGGTCACATATTTAGCAGTCATGTAGCTGGTCTCAGTAATATATTAACTCAGGTTGTAGACAGCATAATGCATTGTAGAATCCACAGTTATCCGAAGGAGACTCTCTGCTTGTCTGAACTGGCATAAGATCATACTTACATGCATGTAAAGCTCAAGATGTCATCTTTGGATTAGGTATCTGGTAGAGGACTTGAGCTAAATTAAGAAAACAGCCAGACGTCTTCTGATGCAATACCCGTTAAGTCCAAGTTAAAAATAAAAAACCTTAATGTTGTAACATTTCAAGCAAAAGGAGATTTCACACTTTTTGCATTGACTCCAAACTCACTGGAAAGCTGAATAACTACATGGAGCTAATTTTCTCAATGTAAATGCAACATTTTCATATTATCTGATCCACTCATCATGACTGTTTCCAGAAAAACATTATCACCTTGGTCAGCAAGATCCTTTGGAGTTTTATAGATATTTTGTACTTCTTCAAATTTGGCTCTTTAAGGTCAGTGTTATGCTTACCTAAACTGGAAGAGGCTTAATTAATGACATTTTTATGATCTTTGTGTAAGCCAGTCTCCGCATTGCTTAATTGCTCAACATTCTTCTCCTAGTTCTAACTCTTGCTTTGAGTTCAAAAAAATAATTTCATTTCATATATGTTCTCATTGTCATAGCAACTTCACTTTCCAAATATTTATTAATGTTTCTCCGAGTATCACAGGGATCTCAGACTGCGTAAATGAATTTAACCCTTCATATGTAAGGAATCATAGATTCAGAGGAGACTCCAAGGGCCATCCAATTCTACCCCCTACCATGCAGGAAGACACAAAGCATCCTCCCATCCCCACAACAGATGGCCATCCAGCCTCTATTTAAAAACCTCCAAAGAAGGAGACTCCATCTCTCTCTGAAGCAGTGTGTTCCACTGTTGAACAGCTGTTACTATAAGGAAGTTCTTCCTAATGTTGAATAATCTTTTTCTGTAGTTTGAATCCATTACTCCATGTCCTAATCTCTGAAGCTGCAGAAAACAAGCTTGCTCCATCCTTAATATGGCATCCTTTCAAATATTTATTAAACAGGGCTATTATATCACCTCTTAACCTTCTCTACTCCAGGCTGAAGATACCCAGCTCCTTAGAAGGCACTGTTTCCAAACCTTTCACCTTTTTGGTTACCCTCAATATCCTTCTTGAACTGTAGAGCCCAGAACTGGATTCAGTATTCCAGGTGAGGGCTAAAGCAGAACAGGGTGGTACTATTACTTCCCTCAGTCTACATACTATACTCCTATTAATGCATCCTGGAATTGCATTGGCTTTCTTAGCTGCTGCATCACACTGTTGACTCATATTTGGTGCTTCTACATAACCTATTCAACTAAAAGGCTTTGTGCAGCAACTCTCCTTTCCTAAATAGGTTTCTTGTGACAACAAAAAACATTGGGAATAGACCTTTGAAAAGTTCAAGCAGGGCAACTGTACAGTAGAATACTTGTCTGGAAACATGCCTCTAAGAGAAAAAGCACAGACTCCATGAAAAGAAGGTCCACCATAAGCTTGTTTGGACCTTGGTGAATTTAGTGGAAATTACCTCCATTCAAATATGTTAAGAATTTCAGAATCAATGGGATTCATTAATTTGATTAGTGACAGAATATTGGCATTCAGGAGAATATATATTTCTGGATTTAATTCAAGCCATTATTGTTCGTGATGTCCAGATTTAAAAGAAAGTCAGTAATCAACTCCTATTCTGGGGTTTTTGAGATAATACTGACTTTAAACATGCATAACAAGGAGACCTTCTAATGAAGACACTATAGTAAATTATATTGCTCATTTTCAAGATGACTCGATACAGAATAACCACTGGGTCTAAAGATGGTTGCTTGGAGAATTAATCAGGCATACATGTTTCATTTTTATCTCTTAATATGCATGGTGAAAAAATACGAATACTGGAAAGTATCTGAAAAAATCCCAGCCTCTGACTGGAGGACAAAATCATAGAATACAGAAATCATGAGGGAAACCACCCCTTTTATTGCATAATAGAACGAATGACCAATACTGAAGATGTTTTAACAGTCAAAGTTCTTCTCACATTACAATGTGAACTGTGGAAATCCTTTTATAACTAAACATGATTAGAATCCATAGGTCTCATTAAATTAAATTTAAATCCAGTGAAGTTTTTTTATACTCTCTCTCCATTAGAAGAGTGTTATGATAGAACAAACTGCTTTTGGCAGTACTCTAGTTCAAGGGTGAAATTCCATATTGCATTGCGAGAATGAGTTGTTGCTTGCTCACTTGAATGTACAAAGCCAGTTGTAATCCTAGGTACTGTATTTTCTAATTTATAACCATCATTTACATGCTTTAGTAGCTTTTCATATCTAAATTCTGAACTCTGCAGATGATGAATCAGAAATATCATGGTGATATTTGATAATTTATACCAGTCTGAATATAAATCAAGATGTCTTAAAAAGTATGTAAAAAAAGAATGTTTTATACACAAATATACATTTTACAAAGAGACAAATGAAATGTACACTTTCAGAAAGCAAACAATATTCCATTGATATTTACTTACTAAAAATGTTCTCACTTTTTTTATAACAATACTTTCCCCAATAAAATTAATTAGTAAAAAAGCTAACAATATCTTAGTGCTGATTTCGGAATTTCCAAAAATAAGCTTTAGTGCAGTCATAGTATATAGACTGTTCTTAATGTAGGGACAGTCAGGATTCTACAGTGGAGGGAGAGTGGACCCAGGGAACTGAGCTTTATTCTGTTTTTCTTAAAGACAAAAGTACTAGAGGTTTACAGGTGCCTCTGTGGAAATGTCTGCACAAACCTGAGCAACTGTTATATAGGCAGTGCCAGCTCCTAAGCAACGAAAGTCCAGCAATTTCAATTTCAGAATTGCTTCATAGCACCAATCCTTGGAGATATATATATATAATCGTAGCATCATCAATTATTAGTTGGTTTTACAAGAAATCTAGAAACACCATCACTTTAACAGAACACAGATATATGCAAGTTCACCAGAAGGACAGCATAGTTTGACATTTATTCACACAAACTCTAAAACTGGAGTGATCTAAACAGTTTTAATCTAATACACAAATTAGCGGCCAGAATCCTGCTGGGAAGTTAAGAATATGTAACCTACAGTTAGAAATTTGTAACTGCTACATACTCATGATCCCTGTGTAACCTCTAGTTTAGGGATGATGTAAGGACCACAAAGTCCCCCCAAACCTCAATTACTGGTAAGCAGCTGCTGGGATCAACATGGGTCCATTCCTATCGATCAAGAAGTAGCTCCCTGACATTGCCACTTCCCTCATGCAAGTGATCTTTAGAGCAAGGGCGATTTGTAATAACAGTCCTTTTTGTGTGTTGTGCCAGAGATTGCTCATGGAAGGGAGTAGGAACATCAAACAGCTGCTTCTCAATCGACAGGGGAGCAGAATGCTGTCAATCCCAGTAGCTGGTTACCAGTAAGTGAGATTTTGGGGGAAGGTCTAGTTAGAATCCACTACATAGCAGTGTAGTTACGCAATGGTCATACAGAATACTAGTGAGTGATCCTAAACTGGTTTTTCAGGCACACACTAAAAGGCCAATATAGTTATAGAGAGCCCTTCTGGTTCTGATTTAAGACATAAACATATTAATACCAGACTGAAATATGCATCACTAGACTATTTTAATATAAAAACAACACACTATGCAAGCAAATATTTTCATTAGCATTTCAAAAGCAGGTATATATAGTCAAGGCTGCTTGAGAAAACCAGATGTTTAGCAAAAGACCTGGGACTTGCTAACTAGGTCTATACTGAACAAATGAACAACTAAATTTGGGATGAAGATGCTGTGGATGGAAGAGGACCCCTAATGCATGTATGTATTATTGGCCTAGAAGAAAAGAAGATGCAGAAGCGAAGTCTGGAGAGAAAGCAACAGGTGTGGGGAAGATTAAGTGGCTTTGTCACCTGTCAAATTACAGCCTTTTCTCCAAGACCGTTTTAGATATTTAGAGAAAAATCCATCTGTCACAAATTATCTAAGTTATACCAAACCAAAACTCTTGCTGAGATCCAGCCTTTTTACATGCATCTATGGTACTGGGCATCTGTAGCTGGATTTGGACCTTTCCATGTTTTTTTAAAGCCAGATACTTTGTGTAAAACTGCTCCTCAACACACAGAAATACATACCCATGGCATGAAATCTCCTCTCTGCGTGATGAACAAGAATCTTGGGTATGCTAATACACAGCTGTCTGCACTGTGCATCTATTCTGTGGAGAATGAATCATTCAGAGGCTTTTGTCTTTGAAGGAAACTCAGGACCATCGTTGCCCACCTTGCTGTAATACAGTGAATGTGCAGCAGCTTCAGGTTTCCATTTCAATGAACGATGCTCAGATTTAATTAAAAATGTGCATAAGCATTCAATGTAATATTGAGAAATATGAGACTATCTAGCAATGAACTCCTCCACTACCGTGTGAGATATTTCACTATACAGTTTTCAGAGGACACCACTCCTGATGTTTTTGCAGTCTGTATTTATGTGCTGCAGGTAAATTCAAATAAAGAACAGAATGGCTGTGCAGCAGTCCCACACAAAAGAAGTTCTCATGTATCAAGACTTATCTTTTTTTGTCGAAGTGGATAGCGTTCCTGTGGGGAACATGATGGTCTCTTTAATTTGAGTAGAATAGAATTACTAACAGCAGTCTGTAGGGGGGTGACTTCCACTTGTGATGTGAGGTTTTTGACATCGATTTTGTTCTCTTGTTTCTCTTCTGAGCCAGCAAGAATTTCTTGGTGGAGTTTACACTGTTCCAAAGTTGGCTGCAGAGACAACGCTTTTGAGAAGCCTTCTGCTTTTTCCAAAAGTGATGACAAAGACTTTGGGGTGTGTGTGAAGAGGGGGAAAAACAAAACAAAACAGAAAAAAATAAAACATTTAAGATATTAGAAATTAAATATGTATTGGAATTTATAAACTGCAATTTAAAATCTGCCTTAACAAAAGATCAAGTAGAATTCAACAATAAGAACTGAGACAGAAATTCATAAACTGATAGGAAGGCAGAAAGAATACCAGAAGTATATAGCAACAATTACACAAAATGGCTGCCCATCTACTTGGAGGCTGCATATGTTCTGTTCATCTAACATTTATTAGAAAAAGAGGTCAGCCATAATGGAATTAGTTTCTGTTGTCATCAAATTAAAAAAGCAACCTTATAGAATTACAGTGCTCTATATATTTGGTATTCCAAATGTAACCAAATAAAACTAGTAATTCCTTAATGACAGAAAGGTGCTTACATTATTTTTGTTACCTCTGCATGGGCTTCTTTCTACACATTTACAATCTTCCTAGGCTAGCTGTGCACATTGGTGAGAGTAAAAATCCCATGAGTTAAGAACCTTTCTTGTTTTGATTAAATCCTATATACAGCAAATACCTAAACAGGCCCATTCAGCAGAACAATTAGAAGTTACTATAGAAAAGTCATAGACTTAAACTACAATTACTTTTTTATATATAAAAATTAAAAGATCATATAAAAAGATATTTCCTTGGATTCTGCTTCAGCAGGCACCCTATGGTTTTGTCTGAAATTGGATAAAATGCTTTAATGATGATAAGAACCACTGGGTTGGAAGAGATAATCTTGGACGTAGACAATTTTGATGGAATATGATTAGGTTGCAATCCATTGTCTCATAAATCTCACCTTAAATGACTCTCCAATGTGTCTGGATGCATTTTTTGTTGCAAGGCTCAAGTCTGCCATATGAAAATCTGAAAAGAGAATAATTTCAGATGCTTTCTGAAATAATAAAGTGAGGGGGAAAAAGAGTTGCCATCTTGAGACCACTTTAACTGCCCTAGCTCAGTGCTAGGGAATTTTGCGAACTGTAGAGTATTGTGGTATCAGAGCTCTCTAACAGAGAAGGCTCAACGTCTCATAAAACTACAGTTCCCACAATTTCCTAGAATTGAGCCACCAGGGTAGTTAATGTGGTCTCAAACTGGATTATTTCTGCAGTCTGTTTTGGCCCTATGACTCTGAAGACCAGGGTTTGAATCCCAGCTGGGTCATGTAAAGCCACTGGGTGACCTTGGGCAAGCCACACTCTCAGCCTCAGAGGATGCCAATAGCAAACATCCTCTGAAGAAAGTTGCCAAGAAATCCCATGATAGGTTCACCTTAGGGTAGTCAAAAGTCAGAAATGACTTGAAGGCACACAACGACTATGAAGGCTAGCCACCCTGTTCTCCCCAATGATGGTGCATGCACAAGCCCATGCCAATGTGGTCTCGCGCATATTGTGTTGCCATTGGATATAACTGGACTTGATGTCCTGTGGATTTGATGGAATGGAACCCCCATAGATATGAAGAGCTGACTGTACAAAGTTTCTTTTTTATATGAAGCAGGGGAAATCACAGGAGCACTATCACAGGTAAACAGTTTTAAAATACCTTATTTCCCTTTGGTCTTCTGTAGATTCATAGCGGACAATGCTGATGTAATAGCCCAGTGTCCTGGACTGCAGCCAATAAATTGGACCCAACCCAGCCATGCCTATTGAAACAATGCCACAGCACCTTCCCAGTTTGGCCTTTCTTAACTAAGTTGGTGGCTACTCAGTCCCATCAGCAACCAAAAGCAAAAGTAAAACTTCAAGTAGTTTTGGGTCAGCTTTAGTTTTTGCTCACTGGAATTACAACTATCCCCATCTCCCACCCCTTTTAACAGAGACTTAGCATGTGAAATAGGTTAATGCCAAAAACAAAAAGTGGAAAGTCCATCCACTGCAAAATGAAAACTTTCTGTTGAGTCAAGTCCTTAAAATAGGAAGTTTTAGGAAGAAAGATGCTTAAGTTGAAATCATTTTAAAAAACAACAACCAGATATTGTGATAGTACAAAGAAAATGAAATGAAGAAGAAATGACTTCTAGAGTACTTTCCCTTACATTAAAAAGTACACGTACAACTGAATTGGTGCAAAGCAAGAGTTCAGCCCTGGTGGCGCAGTGGTTAAATGCCTGTACTGCAGCCACTCACTCAAAACCAGAAGGTGGCGAGTTCAAGACCAGCAAAGGGCTGAAGCTTGACTCAGGCTTGCATCCTTCCGAGGTCGCTAAAATGAGTACCCAGATTGTTGGGGGCAAATAGCTTACAATTGTAAATGAAGCTGTTTGTTTAACAAATTGTAAGCCGCTCTGATAGTCTTGGCTGAAGAGCGGGGTATAAATAAAACATTATTATTATTATTATTATTATTCATCCAGGAAAGCACAGCACAAATAAGGAATAAGGCGGCAACAACAGAGAAGAAAAAAAGCCCCCAAAACTTTTGAGGTCACTCATCACAACTTCATGCAAGAGAGTTTACACGTGGGTAAAGAAGCGACCTTATGGTTGGGAACCTCATTCCAAAGAGCAAAGAACAATGGCTGTCATCCTGAATTACAATGTCCTAAGTCCTTCTTGCACCATCACAGTTCACTTTTACAGTTGCTGGGCAGGTGGAAATTCTCACTATTGAACAACTTAAAAGCCCCCCTCCTAGCTACTTCTCAGTACTTGAAAGAATTGTGACCACAGAATACTGGGGAAACTGGTTACGATTCCTTCTAAGTACTGAGTGCATTCAACCTTCCACGTTTGTTGCTTTCACTTTTACGGATTTGATTATTCATGGATTTGATTGATATGTTCTCTCTAGGAATCTCTAGGTGCTCCAACATGACTCTATGGCCAACTTTTGCCAGAAATTACACTGGATTCCTAGAAAGAACACTTCTCTAGGCATTTGTAGGTCCTCCAGCACAATTCTGTGCTCAACTTCTGGTGGCTGTTGACCATACATTTGTGCTGAAGGACTTGCAGATACCCAGAGATGTGTTCTCTCAGGTAAAAAATACTAGTGTTTTTTTTTTATCTGCAGTTTTTCCATTTTCACAGGGGTCCTACGTCCCTAACTTCAGTGAATGTGAAAGGTCCACTGTATATAAAACAGAAAACAGTTTCTGGAGATGCTAGGCAAAATGGCTCATTCTCAAATGAACCTGGGTGACTATTTCAAGTTCAATGGACAATATTATACAGTTGTAATTACCTCTCGAAACACATGCATTGTACAGTCACTTGTTTTACCTCCTTCAAATCCTCTCCCTTCCAAACTTCTATTTTGATGAGTGACACTGCTTTGTTCTATATTATCCTGCTGTAACTAAAACTACATATGTGAAATAGAAACGAACATATTCCTCCCTAGTTTACCCTAGTTCTATTGTCATTCCCGTCCTTTGTCATTTTCCACTGGTAGTATATCCACAGAATCAGTAGAATTTTAGATACAGTAGAATTTATGTAAATTGTTGACTTATCAAAATAGTGTTGATTCAATGGGTCTACTCTAGCCAAGACTAACAACAGGATTTATGCCACTGTATTAATGCAAAGTAATGTTTTAGGTAAGATTATGTAAAGCATCTGCAATTCCTGGTCTTGGTCTCCTTTTCTCAGTTCTGTTCTATGTTTCCTTGGCACTATGGAGGACTAGAGACAAAGTATATATATATTTTT
Organism: Urosaurus nigricauda; assembly: GCA_034509955.1. Classification (NCBI taxonomy): domain Eukaryota; kingdom Metazoa; phylum Chordata; class Lepidosauria; order Squamata; family Phrynosomatidae; genus Urosaurus; species Urosaurus nigricauda. The sequence goes on along the minus strand of JAOEGL010000001.1, from coordinate 346,826,403 downwards.
TTGCTTTATTTGTAGAGATGGTTTCTTCTGTTTTTATTGGGTGGGTGGGGAGTTTGCCTGCTCCTCACAAACTGGCAAAATCAAAGCAGTCCCTTATAATTCAGGGTTTGTTTTGTTTACAGTTGCAGATCTTTCAGCCAAATTGTAACCAATAAATAAATAAATAATATAGTAATTTAATTTGTAATTATTTTCTGAATAAACTGTATTTTTAATAAATCAAATATGATAATTTTATGCCAAACTAAATTATACATAATATATTTATGTAATGAAAACAACAAAGGGTCTTCTGCTGTAAAGGATGCTAATATTGCATTGTTTCAATATTTCTAAAAATTCACATTTTTTTCTGAAAAAAAGAGAAAAACTTTTCTATGAGTTCAGAATCTTCTCAAATCTTTCATTTCTAGTAGCAAAGAATTGGCATGCAGTTGCCCAGCCAAAATGTTGCAGACCTCTAAAGTGTTGCACAATTGGCAGCAATTCCCAAACCTCAGATACTGCTGTTGTTAACTGCCTTGGAGTCAATTTCTACTCACGGCGACCTGTGAATGAGACATCTCCAAGACCCTCCATTCTTAACCTCTCTGCTCAGGTCCTACAGGTTCAGGCCCATGACCTCCTGTCCACAGCATCCTCAGCACTGTTCTCTGGCACCACAACTCAAATGAGTTTATTTTCTTTTTATCTGCTTTCTTCACTGTCCAGATCTCACAACTGTACATGGTCATGGAAAATCCAATGGCTTGGACAAGTCTGACTTAGTTCTTCCATAGCTGCCCTTCCCTTTTCTACTCTTCTGATTTCTTGACTGCAGACTCCATTCTGATCAATGTTTGATCCAAGGTATGGGGAATCTTTAACTATTTCAATTTCTTTGTTATCTAGGTTAAATTTCTCCTCTGCGGTCATTGTTCTTGGTTGTTTTTTTTATGTTCAACATTAAGGCTACTTTTGAACTTTCTTCTTTAACTTTCCTTAGTTAATTGTTCCTAGTCTATGAAGTTTCACTTTACTAGTGTGGTGTCCTCTACATATCTTGCTGCTGTTCCTCCTATCTCCCCTTCTCCTTCTACTAAGTCTAAACCTGCTCTTCATATGATATTTTCTATGTACAATTTGAATAAATAGGGCGATACAATGCAGGCCTGCCTAAGTCCTTTGCCAACTGGGAACCATTCTGTTTTTCCATATTCTGTTCTAACAATAGCTTCTTGTCCTAAGTACAGATTTCTCATCAGGACTATCAAATGTAGTGGCACTCCCACTTCTTACAGGAATATCTCATCTTAAGTGGATATGCTATACTGAGATTCTGTTTACCTGGAACAAGTGAGGACTTTCCCTTATGCCATTTTTTTGTCTAAGAGGATGCCTGCCTGAACCAAGTTACTGTCTTCTTTTGTCTGTTTTGGTCTAACAATACTGCAAAAATGGCAGAGCTTCAGGGATCTGTTCCCATCAGATCCAGCATTCTTGTTCTCATTGCTCTGACCAGTTAAAGTTCTCGATTGAAATCACTTGTTAAAACCATGTTGGCTCAGAACCTTTTGCTCTGCCAGAAAAATTCAGTATCAGTCTCTTCCCAGCATTGGTTACTTGAGCCCCTACTTTTTACCAAAGCTAAAATTTCCAACACAACTTTCCAAAAGACTTTTTTCCTTGCAGTAGCTGTAGGAGTTTCATCAAACCTTGATGCCATCTTCAGAACAATCTGGGGTAATCTTCAAAAATACATTTGAGTTCCGAACTTTCTTTTAAACATCCTTTCCTAAAAATTGTAATCTCTACCTGTTAATTAATCCTAAATATTCTGAAGGCATCAGATCTCACTGATATTGGAAGATAAGCAGAGTCAGGCTTGGTTAATATTTGGAAGGGGAACTGTCAAGGAATACCAGGTTCTGTAAGCTATATTTCAAAGGAAAGCAAGGGCAAGCCTATTCTGAGTATTCCTTACTTAAGGAAACTCTGAAATTAAAGATGTCATCATAACTTGATGGGGGACCTGAAGGTGTGTGTGCATGCACACATGCACAGCCCTATGTATGTTTCAGTGTGCACACATAAAAATGTGAGAAAGTCCAACCACAACTACAACCTGTCCATGGTGAGCCAGTGGAAACAATTATAGATAGGATCCTTGTAAAGGTTCCCTTTGAATTCCTTCCAAATTGGTAATAGCTTTCTTATCAAACCATTTCAGTGAGATAGGGATTGCTACTGACAAAGAGTAAGAAGAGGAATACAGAGCAACGTGCTAGATGCTAGAAACCTCTCTCTGTGTAACTAAGACTTAGCTACTTCAAATGTTTTACCCATCTTTTTGCAGTGGTGATCCTATACCAAGGCTAGCCAGTGGTCTTCATCAGTATTTAGATGTAAACCTCTGCAGAACTCTTTTAATTTCCTACTTTAATTCTCTCTCTCCACCTCTCATTTCCCACAAAAGCCTCTCATTCCCCACAAAAGCCCTAGAGCAGGGGTGGGTAACACATAGCTGATGGATCACATGTGCCCCCAATTCTGTTCTTGAGGCCCCTAAAATCGTGTTATAATTTCTTAAAAATCCAGTCTCCCCCTCCAAGTCCGTGGACTTGAAAATCTGCAGAGGGGTGACCGTGACCCCAGTCTCTTCTAACTCCTACTCAAAAACCCCCAGAGAATTTGGTGATGTATGTTACTGGAATAAGCCTGCTAAAAATTCTGCACATGCTTTTATTTTGGAATGTAGGGAAATCTAAAGCTTTGTCTGGAGAGGAAACTTACTAATTCTCTCCTGTGTCAAACTTCATGCTAAAGCCTCCTTGGACAGACCTCTTCTCTTGTAGTATACACTCTGATGACTGAGGACATTATAGATAGAAATAAATTCCTCCTCAGTCAAGAGCCTGTTGGATGAAGCTGAGCAAATTATTTCCCTTTAACCTTAGTCTGTAAGGCAAACCATTTATAACTGCTGCAGATTACAGCTCCACTATGAGCTTTTGATAAGCACTGGACTGGTTTCATTTGTGACAGAAAAGTAGATAATTTGAACTGATCTAGCCCAGAAACTTGTATAACACATAAATAACCAGGAGGACTATTAAATGTCCAAAGTACTTGGTATTCAGTAGCTGATTTACATCGCTTTCAAAACACACGGAAATGAAAAAAGGAAATGAAAGGTAGTGAGCAATCTAAATTCCTTCAGTTTCTGTCCACTGCAGTTACTAAACAGGGATACATGAACATAATTGACACCATGCACTTTCAACACAGCACATAAATCTGTGTGATATTTTAGTCAGTAATTTGTTTTTCTGTCCAGTTTAGAAAGACAGGTAAGAAGCATTCACTATTGGTCACTGCTAGGAAAATGCTAAAAGAAATCCAGTGTGTCACTGAATATATTTATAGATCTATTTCAAAATTATTTGCAATCCTTCCAATATACATAATTACAAAATTTGGGGAATTTGAATGTCCAACTTGTTCCAAATCTCTCTTTGACCTCCAGTGGGATTTACAGAAAACTCTCTAAAACACTGGACTTCACTGGCTATTTGAGACTAATGTCATATGGAAAATCTTTTGTTATACAGGAAATGGAACTCTGTTAAAGAAAATGTTGTCCAAATTCAAGACAAACTTAACAATAAAAATTTAAATTTGTTAAACAAACTATTAGTTTAGTAACTGCTAGAGATAATCATACAAAGAAAGTGGCACAACTCATATTGCCTTGAATGATCATGGAGAGAAACAGTGAACTCATTGGCAGGACACCTATTTTGCATGTGGCTGGTTCCTTGTTCAGTCTCCAAAACTGCCAGTTAAAATGGGTAGGTGGAAGGAGAAGGAAAAGAAATCAACTTAAGTTCATAGGAGCTGCTTCCAGTCATGATAGACAATACTCGGCTAAGAGTACAGTGTCTGACTAGATTCCTGAGCTCCTGTTCAGTGCTCCAGAAATCCTTTTAAATCAATGACATGAAACAAAATTTCACATACAGACAAATGCCATGCCATTATTTTTCAAGAAATTTCCTCCTCCCCAAGTATCCAAAAATTATGGTAGTCCCCACTACTTTTTAGACTAGCGAAGGAGAAAGTGCAGCCCATGAGCTACATGTGGCCCCAGGTCTCCCCATCTTTTTGCAGCCTTCAAATTTTCTAGGAGGAGTAGCCAATACTCCAGAAGACAGGGTCAAAATTCAAAATGACCTGAATAGACTAGAAAGCTGGGCCAATGCTAACAAAATGAAATTCAATGCGGAGAAATGTAAGGTACTGCACTTAGGGCACAAAAATGAAATGCAGATATAGGATGGGGGACATCTGGCTGAATGAAACTACGTGTGAAAGGGATCTAGGAGTCCAAGTAGACCATAAGTTGAACATGAGTCAACAGTGCGATGCAGCAGCTAAAAAAGCCAATGCTATTTTAGGCTGCATCAATAGAAGTATAGCATCTAGATCAAGGGAAGTAATAGTGCCACTCTATTCTGCTTTGGTCAGGCCCCACCTGGAATACTGTGTCCAGTTCTGGGCACCACAATTCAAAAAAGATGTGGAGAAACTGGAGTGGGTCCAAAGGAGGGCAACTAAAATGGTGAAGGGCCTAGAAATCCTGCCCTATGAGGAACGACTTAGGGAGCTGGGGATATTTAGCCTGGAGAAGAGAAGGTTAAGAGGTGATATGATAGCCCTGTTCAAATATATGAAGGGATGTCATATTGAGGAGGGAGCAAGCTTGTTTTCTGCTGCTGCAGAGACTAGAACACGGAACAATGGATGCAAGCTGCAGGAAAAAAGATTCCACCTCAACATTAGGAGGAACTTCCTGACAGTAAGGGCTGTTTGACAGTGGAACACTCTCCCTCGGAGTGTAGTGGAGTCTCCTTCCTTGGAGGTCTTTAAGCAGAGGCTGGATGGCCATCTGTCGGGTATGCTTTGATTGGGAGTTCCTGCATGGCAGGGGGTTGGACTGGATGGCCCTTGTGGTCTCTTCCAACTCTATGATTCTATGATTCTATTTGAGTCTTCCACTTCAAAAATGTAAATTCTTTTTCAGGCAAACAACCCATCCTCAAAAATAGCCCCAAACACTGCTTGGAGAAATGTTATGTACTGAAACACTCCCATCCTCAAACATAGAAATGCTAAAAATCAGATGGGAAAAAAATCCAGAAGTGTAAAATGGAAATGAGTATTGACTTGCATTTTCAGTTCAAATTGCATTAGTGCTACCAACTGCAGGGCTGAAAGATGGCCCTCACCAGAGTTGCCTATCCCTGCTTTATGCATACTACATTATATTGCTGGATTATGTTTGGGTTCCAAAGGGTGCCTAAACAAATTCATTGTTATTCAGAGATGGGTGGATGGAAGAAGAAACTCACTAACCCAACAATTCCTGAAGAAGAAAGTGGTTATGAACCAAAACTGTTGCATTAGTTGTAGACAAAAGTAAAATAGAAGCTTAACGAGAATTCTGTCCTAGTCATACTTTTAGTAATCAAGTTTATTAACAGGACTTAACCATGCTCTTTTTGGCAGTTATCCAACACTATTCAGAGCTGACCATACAGATTGATGTAAAGACTCTTTTGTCTATCTCTACCTCCATGTCTGTGTGTATACCTGCCATCCTAAGATAAGATTTCCTGTATTGATTATGTGGATTCTAGTCGATAAATCTAGTGGATTCAATAGGTCTACTCTAGAGGATGTCTGCCACCCTTAAACACTTTAAACACAAAGCTATTATTCTTAAGCAGACTAATAGCTACTCCTCTGGAAAAGAACAGATGAGATGTTATAACATGTGACTATACAAAATCAAAAAATAGTAATGCCATATTTACATCACTTTTCAATTTGCATTAAGCTATATAATTTCACTGTCTCAGACAATTTACCTTGAGAAGGTTTCGGTGTTATTTCTTGAAGATTCAAAGTAGTTTTATAGCAGTCCTGCATAAAAGAAACATATATTTGAAGCATCTTCTGCTAAGCATTGGACTTGTTTTAAATTTTTAATTCCTCCCCTCCCCCAGCATGGCCTTTGTTATTAGAATGTATTTCTTTTGTATACAAAAAAAGTAGAGCGGAGGAACCTGGGCTCAGTACGAGAGGGATATAATAAAGTTTACTCAGTAGTATCAGGTGTTTCAAAACCTGAAACATTAAAAACATATTTATTTTGCTTTCTTATCGCAATGCAATTTGTGTTCGCCACTGTACAGTTTAGGAATTAGGTTTACTTTATAGTCTCTTGAAAGTTCACATCAGACTCAAAACTCTAACCAGCCAATCCAAGATGCCCAGGCCTAATGACTATTTTTAACTTCAACCAAAGCAGACCAATTAAATAAATGAGCTTTTTATAATAATAATAATAATAATAATAATAATAATAAATTTATTTATATCCCGCCCCTCTACAAGATGCAATCGGGGCGGCTTACAAAGATTTGAAAACAAACATACAATTCAAATCCCTCAATTCCCCCTTTAAAATAAAATTAAACATAAACATACAGTATACAACATACTTTAAAAAAATGTGGCTGTGGTGAGGTCAGAATTATAAGTGCTGTCTCACCACTATACAACTGATTCAATAAGCCTGCTCTTGCTGGGACCATGAACAAGACTCAGGTTGCAAAGTTACCACCATTCCATGTTTAGTGAAATGATTCATATCATAACTGATGCTGCATGCCTCCAATACAGATTGACAGAGGTAGGGGAAGGGAATTTCATGTCACACTGATGTGACAAACTAAGTATTATTGGGATGCTAGTGACAGAGACAAAGTAGCAGCATCTCCATGAGATATCTAATCCTGGTGTGGTAGACTGGATAACTCTTGGACTTAAGCATGGTAAAAAGATATGCTCAAAAACAAATTAGCTGTGAAGCAGGTTGGATGAAATTGAGCAAGACACTGCTGCTCAGCCTCACCTACCACACAAGGACTGTGGTGAACATAAAATGGCATAACCCAGATTTGTTGTTCAGAAATCACTAAAGGAAGGTTGGGATACAAGTGTTTCAATATAATCAGTGCACATGATCTCCAAGGATTTTAAATAATTGTTTATTTGGACAACATCTTGAACCAACATTTTTATGAAATGTAGTAAACTGTGCTTAGAGGCAACTTTTACCAATGGGAATATTTCCCCTCAAAACATATGAATTTCCTCCTTGGAATCTATTTATCTGAGTAAAGGATGGCAGCAGGAATGTTTATTATTATTTATTTATTTGAAGAATTTCTTTAATGTCTCCCATCCCACAAGAGCTCCTGAGGCAATGAACAAATAAAAGCCAGTTAAAACAATACTAATATAAAAACATTTTAAAAACAAAACTCCTAAAAGTAGTTTAATACATGCACACTTATAATCAGGATAGCAACAGTGTCAACTGTTCCTGTTCCAATTATCTCTTATTTTCCTCAGTTTTAAAGCCTCCACAACACATATGGTTTCTGAAAAAGACACACCTTTCTCAAATTCACAAATGGATCACTGCCAATATAACTTTCAGTAATTGGCTAGGTAAGCATAGTAACTTAACTGCTCTGCATCACACTGGCTGTGGGCCGAAACAGACAACCTGAAAAGGACAGATTGGGGTCGCCCAGAACTAGTTGCCCCAGGGCCGTGGCAACCACACACCATGGCCCCAACACACCCATATGCCAGCCCAAATGGAAAAGATCAGTTCCTATTTGGATGAGTAAAGGATTGCCTTTGGCAGCCTCGCTGCAGCACCAGGGTGGCTTCTGGCACTCAGGGGGTGTGCAACATGTAAACGGCATGTCCTTGGAGTGGGTGGGAGCTGCCCCTGTGTAATTAGTCAAGGCAGATTCCAGGCATCTTGGGGAGGGGGGGTGCAGCATGTAAACACCATATCTCAGCTATCAAACCACTTTACATTTGATTAGTAATACTTGCAACACTCCAAGAAGGTTAGTGTTACTATACCTTCATTGAAAATGAGGAAGGCTGACAAGAGTATGGAAAGAACAAGACTAGCTAGCACTCCTGGCTGAAACAATTCTTACTTGATACTGTACATTATATTACCCATTTAGTAGCACTATAATAAATCCCAGTTTTGGACACCAATAAATACCTGCTGACCTGAACTAAGAAAAGTGACTTTTTTGGATTACAGCTTCCAGAATCATTCAGTAAGCATAACTTGGTGATTCTGGAAGTTATAGCTGTTTTTTTTTTGTTTTTTTTAAACGTATTTCCAAGCTCTGCTACTAGCTTATCCATAAGCAAAATGACTGCTAATTCAGTTTTCCTTTAAAATCATGTAACTTTCCCCAGAAAACTAAGAATTAGATTTACTCACCAACAATTTTTGCTGTGCTTTAAGGGCTTTGACAACCTGTACTTGCACTTCTCTGGGATACTGATTACGCTTGGAAGCTACTTCTACTATTAACTCATCAAGCCGATCTTCTAGGAGTTTGATGTCTGCATCTAATTTTAAAAAAATATTAAAAGTTAATACATGAAAAAGAAGTATGTGAACAGTTTTTTTGCAACTTCTCTGCAAGAAGAGTATGCTCTGTCCTAGAAAGACTTTGAGGAGTGAACTGTATCACATGGTTTACCAATTTGCAAAGTTATTGCCCTGTGATTCAGTAGGAGCAAATGGGATGTTTGCAAAAGGGGAGAAGCAGGATCTGCATGGAGGAAAATCTACGTAAGGAGGGGAAGAGAAAATGCAAAAAATCTTCCAACAAAAACAAGAAGAATTTGACCTTAGCTTTCTAAATGACAAAAACTTTAATTAGCTTCTTCTAGCCTAATAATAATAACTCAAAAGATATAGAAAACACAAAGTGCCCCATCATGACATTAGAAGACCTTTAGTAGATCATAAATATCCACTTCCTCTCTTCATGGATGGCTTCCTATGTTGATATTTGTGGTAATTTATTAGCAAAAGTAACTTGATGCCAGACTTCTTGTTGATTATGTTGCAACAAAGTAACAAAGTTGTGCTGCAGGAGCCCTCCTGATAAAGTCAGGTGTGTATGTTGAGTGGCCTCTACTGGATAAATATGGTAAAAGAAAACAAAAAATACTACGGAAAGTTGTTTGGAGACCTACAAAAGACTAGATGGGGGTAGCAACTAATTTCTAGGAATACAGTATTTCAAAGGAGAAATCAACACTATTCAATGAACATTCTACTTCACATTTAGACTTAGAAGTCAGGCTGAGAGGGTGCGACATACCCACGGTTTCATGGCCGAGTGAGGAAATGAAGTCATCATATATACTGCATATATTTTCACTACAAATATTTATATTGTTTCAAACATTAAAAAAATTAATGGAAGCGATCAGGAATTTCCAATTTTTATTTTATTTTCTGTGCGTATTCAAACATTACTCATTCATACATTCATACTTCTCAATAATAAAATACTAGATTGGACAATTATAAATTGTTCTCTGCACTAATCTAGTGTGCCAGCAGATGGCAGAAAAGTTCGGCAAGTCCCCTCTTCTGAATGTTAAATTCTGATCTAGCGTTTTTAACCTATTGACATTTCCTATAATGTTACCCAGTTCTATATTTTGGATTATTTCTCCATAACCAGGATGACAACTCACTTAAGATTCTGTATAGGCATACCTCACTCGCACTGCAGAAGTAATCCAGTTTGGCATTATTTTAACTGTGATAGCTCAATATTATGAAACCACAGGAGTTGTAGTTTGTTGTGGCACCAGAGTTCCCTGATAGAGGAAGCTAAATTACTCACAAAACTACAGTTCCCAGAATTCCATAGCACTGAGATATGGCAGTCAAAGTTGTGTCAAACTGGATTATTTCTGCAGTGAGCCTCAGTTAATTACACATAGTATTTTTATGCTTGGCCAGCCCCCACTTTTCCTCCTCGTTTAGCTCTGATTAGCTCTGAATTTTTCAGTAGCATCAACATTGTAAAGATTCTAAACAAGAACTGGTGAAACCTTCAGTGCTGGGTTGCAACAGGGTGTCTGGAGTAAACGATACAACAAAGTTTGAACTGGGAAAGTATGGGATTATACTCTTTCTACACTAGCTACGAATGCTTGCTTACAACAGGCAAAATAAATAGAAGCTGCTTTTATAATGCCCTACTTAACATGTGTCAAACAGCAAGACAGAAAGGGAAAAGGGAAAGCAAATATTTCTCACCAGCCACTCCCACCCAGAATGTTAAAATAGCAAAGCTCTATAAGTCTGGACACCAAAAGGGAAATCATAATAAAAATGAAGACTGGTGAAAGGATAAAACAAAAACTGCATGCATTTTGGAAGAATCTATCAAGTGACTGCAAGAAAGTTCAAAATGTTTTTGTTTATTTATGCAAGGTTTACCCAACCTAGATGTTTCTTTTCAGGTGTGCGTATTGTCAGTTTTTAATAAAAAGGTTGCAGAAACATGTTTGTTTGTTGTGGTGGTATAGGAACCTAACCCTATTCTTTCCATGTTATTTCTGCCACCAGTACAAAATTTTGGGTTAAAGTAGCAATATGTAGGGCACACATCTACTTTGTTACATGAGATATACCAGTACTTAAATTCAAATCAATTTAGCCCCTGTTAACATCACTGGAACCAAGTTTGCGTTCCCTGACAAAATTTCTTCACAGGAAATGCCAGAAATATAATAAAACATAGTTCTGAATAAACACATTTAGACATTTAGAACTCCCAGATGGAAGAGATCCTACCTAGCTTAATATCCTTCCCCAAGATTTTCTACTCTGTTCAAAGTATCATTGACAGTACTGTCTGGAACTGATGGAAGTTGGAAGTTGACGGGTGAAGGACAAGGAGTTTTCCATCTTTGCTGTAGGGCCATGTCTCATTCGTAAAGTTTTCCTTCAAACACTACCATACTAAGAGATCACACCATACCACCAGTAAGAGGGAACTATCCTATAAAAGTAATTCAGAGGACTAAAAGAAATAACCACACAATCTTGGAAGTAAAACAAGCAATACAATCTTGGAAGTAAAACAAGTAATACACCATGGGCGTTGTGATCACTTAATGCCTATTATTCATGGGAGGAAACAGAATACAGTTTCTTGAATGTAAATTTTTCAAGGTAAAAGGTAAAGGTAGTATCTTGACATGAATATCTAGTTGTAACTGACTGTAGGGGGCAGTGCTCATCTGTATTACTAAACTGAAGAGCCAGTACTGTCTGAGGACTGCTCTGGTGGTCATGTGGTCACCATGACTGCACTGGACGCTGTTACCTTCCCTTCAAAGTAATTCCCATGATTCCCTATGGGCAAATAATCCCCATGATTCCCTATGGAGAAGTAATTCCCATCTACTTGCATTTGCACACTTTTGAACTGCTAGGTTGGCAGAAGCTGGGACTAGTGACAGGAGATCAACCCATCATGCAGCACTTGGGCCTCGAACTGCCAACCTTCCAATCGTCAGAACTGGCATCTTAACCACTAGGCCACCGTGCCCCATAAATCATTCATGGGGGGAGGAATCATCTTAACATAAGAATATCTCTGAAGTAAAGCAGTAGAAGTGAACATTTGATCTGAAGCACATTTAGTATCAGCATCATTAAATGGAACATATGAATGAACATTTATAATAATTAGTTTTGTCAGTGAGATCCAACAGAAATATTAAATAATGAAGCACAAAAGAAATAACATGTCATAGTTTTTGTACCATCATCTGATGACTCCTGCCATGGTTGTCCATTAACAGTGATGTTCTCTTGTACAGCTGTTTCAAAGTTCTGTAGAAAATATATACGTGACAACTTTTAAAAAATGCTGCTTTGCAAGAATAATAACAATTTTTCACAATAACTTGAATATTCATCAATCACATTCTTTCTCTACCTCTTTGGAAAGAACATAGCAAATTATGAAGTAAAGCTGGTTGACAAAAAGAGGGAGGGATACTGAAAGGAAGATTAATGAATGGGCTAAATTTGAGACCATATGGCTACTTCAAAGATGCTCAATGCATGTCATTATTCTACCTTAAATTAGTAAACACCCCTCAATGTAAGGCTATTAGTGACACAGCAGAATACCATCAGGCCCTGACCAACAGGATCTGGCTGGCCACACTCTCTTTACAATCAGTCAGAAGAAACAGTTTTGAGGTAGAAAAGTTAAAGGGTACTGCCATTTTGGTAGAAAATATTTTACATACAAGACAATTTCCAGCATTCCACACCTTCCTCCCAGAATTCCATCTATGTAATTAAAAAATGAATGCACAATGATTCACCAATGACCACTGGCAATATGAAGAATGCCTGAAAAGGTAATAAATAACATTCACTACAATGACACATAGTTTCAAAACTATCTGGCAAGCATTCTGTCTTTGCACAATACTATTGTGGGGGTAGGAAGGAGAATACAGGGGAAAAAATGTTATTATTTCATTAAGATCTGTTAAAATACCCAGATGTTCAATCCACTGGTCTAAAGCCGAGAGTAGATGGAGGGGAAAAGCTAAATTATTTCTGGGGTTGCCACAAATGTTGTTTCAAGAAAAGTCTCATCTAAATCAGCAAATTGCTGGAGATGTAATACTGGTCATGATTCCTTAACACGTATGTTTTGGCACTGTCCTGCTGCATCATTTTGAATGGAGGTAATTATGTGAATAAACTTGGTATGGGAAGTTCTTTGATATTTAGGAATCTGCATGTTCTACTGAATTATTTACCCTTGGAAAGTAAAAAAGGGCCAGCAAACATGGACATCTAGCACCCTTTTGACTGCTAAAATACACCGATGTTGGAAAGTCAATCTTCCTCTAATTCTGACCCGATAAACAGATCTAACAATGCTTGCAAATATAATCACGGCCAGATCTGGCTTCTGAAGAAACAGGCGCTAGTTTTAACTGTACAAATGCACTCCTGGACACAAAACTGAAGCATTTCGTGGGAGCTATCCAGTGTCGAACCTCTTTTGGTGAATTAAATTCAGTACCCTGGATAGCTTTCCCAAAAAACTCTCATAAAACCCAGCTTAGATTCATTACCCAGACACAATGGAGCCGTTAGACATTGCTGCGAGTAGTTTGCCCCCATTTTATAGTTGAGCGTTCTGCGACGCGAACATTTAAAATTATTTTTCAATACTTTAGAACGACGGACTTGGTGACCAATAACTCCCTTTTTTTGTTTGTTTGTTTGTTTCATTTATGCATTAAGATTTGGAAGGAGTTATTGACGACTATAAAAAATAGAAGACCACGGATCAACTGGAGGAAAGTTATTCCACTTGGTACGTAAGAAAAACTAACATATAATAATTGAGGAGCGTACTTCTCGCATTTTATTCTCCAATAATTTAACTGTACCGCATAACCTTTTATTTTTTAACTTCGGTACATGAAATCTAGTACCATTTTATATATAGTACCCATATATATATATATATATATTATATTTTATATATATATATATATGATTTAAGACTCTTTGTTTGGGTCAGTCGCTATGGAATTCTGGGAGTTGGAGTTTGTTGTGGGGCCTTCGGCCCCACAACAAACTCCAACTCCCAGAATTCCATAGCCTTGAGCCACAGAAAGAGTTAAAGCGGTATGAAACCGTGTTATCCCTCCAGTCTGGATGCAGCCTTATAGCTCCCCTCTCTCTTACCCAGAGGGCTTCGGCCACAGCCTGCTCCAAGCCCTCCTTCTCCAAGGGCTGCCCAGCCCCGAGCTTCTCCAGGAAAGGCCTATAGTCGCCCAGCAGCTGTGAGGCCCAGCCTCGGGAGCGGCACTGGACCCGCGGGTCGCGGGGAGGAGGAGAAGAAGAACCAGGCGGCGGCGGAGGGGCCTCTTCCATCTTCCCAGCCGCCATTTCCCGCTCTCCAAAACCGTTCCTTAAAAAAAAAAAAAAAAGCGGAAGTGAGCCGGAACGTTTTGTCCGTTGCACACTGGCTGAGGGCGAAAATGACTTAAAAAGAGAGGGATTGGGTCCGTCACTGAAATAGGTCCGGATGGAAACTCGGACCCGCTCTCTTTTGGTTCCGGGATGGAGGCGGTGGATTGCCATTGTCACCTGGCGGCCCCCGACTTCGAAGGGGTGAGTGAGTTTGTAGTCCCGCCGCCACCACCACCAGCGTATGACGTCACTACGTGCTGCCCCCCCCGCCTCCCGTTGCATTGTGGGGTTTGTAGTCCAGTGAGGCCTAAATGGCTGAGGAGTCTAAATGCCACTCCTTACACTGCAACAGAATGCAACAGGAGGCAGCCAGAACAGCACTAGTGCTATAAGAGTGTATATACACTCATCCCTCCACGTTTGGTTATTCACTGGTTTTATTAACATGTCCTCTCTAGGAATATCTAGGTCCTCCCCAGCTCAACTCTATGGTTAACTTTAAGCAAAAGTCGCACTGAAGGGCCTACAGAGTCCTAGAGAGAACGTTGTTAATAAAATCCATGAATAACCGAATCTGCAAAAGTCAAATCCGCAAACGTGGAGGGGCGGGTGTATATGTACGCTCTAGGCTTTTGTAGTTCCTCCTGCATAACTCCATGGTCGAAGTCTGGGAGATGTTGACCATAGAGTTGCACTGGAGGACCTAGAGATTCTTAGAGAGAACACACCGCCTGGCCTTTGTAGCTCCTCCGGTGTAACTCCGTGGTCGAAGTCTGGGAAATGTTGACCATAGAGTTGTACTGGAGAACCCAAAGATTCCTAGAGAGGTGTCCTCTCAGGTAAAAACGTTATCACACGAGGCACTTACCGCCCTGGATTCGTGGCCCAGACGCTTCAGGAGCACGGAGGTGGGATCGCCGATTGCGGTTCTCAAACGTCATTGAGGCATTTCACTGTTCTTCCGTTGTCAAAGCGTTCACGAAGCAGCCATTTTTTGCATAATGGAAATGACTGCTCCGTGAACACTTCGTCAACAGGAGAAATTATACACTCAGTGGTGCTTCAGAAGTGCAACCAGCGATCCCACCTCTGCACTTCTGAAGCATTTGGGTCATGATTCCAGCATGGTAAGTGCCTCATGTGATAAGGTCCATAGTGTTTTTGTGGTTCATTCAGTTATTTTTTTACTGTGAGTTTTCCCACATTCATGGGGCTCCTGTGTCCCTAACCCCAGAAAATGTGGAGGGATGAGTGGGGTTTTTTGCACTGATGTGACTCCTAAATCATCATTCCCTCATATCACTGAATGTCATGCTAATAGCACTGAGTACATTTCGATACCGCTTACCAATGTAGTAAGCGGTTTACATAAGCTAATTGCCCCCAACAAGCTGGGCACTCATTTTAGCAACCTACGTACAGGAAGATGCCAGACTGAGTCGAACCTGGTACTGAACTCACAACCTCCAAAAAGTAATATTCAAAGACTTAAGCTGTGTTCGTCTGGAAAATTAGGATGCAAAGGGATCTTGCAACACCTTTGAGACTTACTGAAAGAAAGATGTTGGCAGCATAAGCTTTCATAGATGCATCTGAGGAAGTAGACTTGAGTCTATGAAAACTCATGCTGCCAACTTCTTTCTTTCAGTTAGTCTCAAAAGTGCTACAAGATCTCCCTATATATTGGTTCTCTACATACTGGACTGGAAATTGGGAAAACACAATCTTGTGGTTTGTGAGTGAAGTAGCTGCAGTACCAGCATTTAACCACCACACCACCAGGGCTCTCTGCTGCTAAGAATAGTTGTGACACAAACAACTAGCAAAATTAAAATTATACCTTCAAATGACATTATCGTACACACAACCTACATGTATTTATGTATACGTAGTGAATATTTGGTTAAAATGTGAAGTTTGTAAGGTAAATTTAAAAAGAATATTTTTTTGCAAAAAAGATTAAAAATACATTTTTTAAAAAAATTAAAAATTTTGAAATTTGACATTTTAATTTTTAAAAATTCTGGAACTTCTCCTTTCTCCTTCCCCTGATTTTTCCCCAGAAGGTAGGTGTTTGGGAAAACGTGGTGTCACTGTTTTCCCAAATAATTCCCAGCCCCCCCCCCGTGCAATTCCCAGCCCCCCCGTAACACCACTGCATTGACCGGGCAACTCACACTCTTTCAGCCTCAGAGGATGGCCATGGCAACCCCGTTATGAAGAATTTGTCAAGAAACCCCCATGATTTGACAGTTCTCTTAGGTTCACTAAATTGGAAACAAGGCACACAACAGTAAATGGGAGCCTGCATGGCATCACGGTTTGAGAGCTGGACTATGTTTGACTCTGGTGCTGCTGTTGTCTGCCTTTCTTCCAAAATACATTGAGACTGCTTTAACTGCCCTGCCTCAGTTTCTGCGACATTTAGCTTTCTCTATCAGACACCTCTGGTGCCACAATAAACTACAGTTCCCATGATTCCTTAGCACTGAGACAGAGCAGTTAAAGCAGTCTCAAAAGTGGATTATTTCTGCAGTGTGTTTTGGACGTTCAAGCCATTTACGACTTCTGGTGAACCTATCGCAGGATTTTCTTGGCAGGTTTCTTCAGAGGGAGTTTGCCATGGCCATCCTCTGAGACTGAGAGAGTGTGACTTGCCAATACACCCAGAGGGATTCAAACACTGGTCTCCAGAGTCATAGCCACACTCAAACCATTGTGCCATCCTGGCTTTCAGTAGACCAGGGTTTAATTCAAATGTTGCTAACAAAACCTCATGATAGGTTTGTTTTAGGGTCACCATAAGTCAAAAATGACTTGAAAGGACACAACAACAATAGTTTTAATTTTAGTTCCCCTTTGCAGTTATTTACAACAGTGGCTATCCACACATCTCGTGACAGTAAATACCACAAATTACCACCCCCTCCAAAAAACAGTATTCAAAGATTTAAGCCATGTTAGTCTGGAAAATTAGAAGGCAAAGGGATTTTGCAGCACCTTTGAAACTAATTGAAAGAAAGATGTTGGCAGCATGAAGTTTTGTAAATGCATCTGAGGAAGTAGACTTACATCTAAGAAAGATCATGCTGCCAACTTCTTTCAGTTAGTCTAAAAGGTGCTATAAGATCTCCTTACATACTGGTTCTGCAGTCTAACATGGCTATATATTTGAAAGAAAGAAGTTGCTAGCATGAGCTTTTGTAGAATTGAGCCTATTTTCTCAGATTCATTTGAGCAGGGTGACTAGATGTCCCAACTGCAAAGGAGGACAAGGCATCAAAATTTAGGGCATTCAAGAAAATTAGGACATTACAACATAAAAGGTTTTTAAAAATCAATATAAATATAAATTCATGCTGTTCAATCATGCTCAAAATAGAGGACATTTTGAAATTCTTCCTGGGTAGAAGGTTGAAATGTCTTTGAATAGGAGGACATCTTGGTCACCCTTCATTTGGGTAAAGCAAGGCTGAAGTCTAGGAAAGGTTATGTGATTCTACCAACTTCTGTCTTCTGTCTTTTAGTTAATCTCAAAGATGCTGCAAGAGTCCTTTGCATACCAAAAAAATATACCCGTGTTAATATAGTTGCAAATATAATGCAATGTAAATACACTGAGTTGTTCCTGTCAGGGGTATCTGTACCTAACCTTTGGAGTCTTTCCAAGGGTACATCTGCCCTATAGAAATAAAGGCAGTTTGACACAACTTTAAGTACTGTGGCTCCAGTCTACAGAATTCTGGGATTTATAACTTTGTGAGGAACCAACATTCTTTCGCAGAGAAGGCTAAAGACCATGTAACACTTAAAATCCCAGGATTCCATAGGATAGAGCTACAGTACGTAAAGTGGTGTCATACTGCATTATTTCTGAAGTGTAGTTGCACATCTAGTGGCAGGTTGAAACCCTACATGTAGTTTACATGGTATTGGTACTGGTGAGACTTGCTTTTGAGTAGGCATGCATAAGAAGTCACTGTAACAAGAGCCAATGGAGTGGTTATATAACATGTATGTTGGACTGCAACCTGGGAAAACCCAGGATCAAGTCCCCCCCTCACAGTGGGACTTTGGCCAGTCACTCTCAGCTAGCCTACCTCAGGGGCTGGTGTAAGGATAAAGTGCAGATAAGAAAAGTCATGTATGCTCTCTTGAGCTCATTGGAAGACAGAAAGGACATCGATTAATTAGTATTTACTTGGAGGTCTCATATCACTCAATTTTTATTGATTTATTTAGTATGTATCTGTGTTACTTCTGTCGCAGAATTTGACATGTGTACCAGCTTCTCCGACAGTATTCTGTCTAGTAACTGATGGGAACCAAACCTGCTTAATTTAAGGAAGGTGATGGCTGGCCTTTTTTGAAACAAATCAAAACACTTGTATAACATAGCTTCCCATCCCTTGAATGCTGATAAGCTGCTGGTTATTCTGTTTCCACAAAAAGAACTGCCATGTTTGTGAACTTCTCAAAGTCAGTAATTTCTCCAGCTCTGTTGACCCAAGATTTTCATAGTCACATTGCCCTTTCCATTCACTAACAATGCCCAGATTTACATGTGTAAACAGTAAGTGAAAGAATGGGGGGGGGGGGGTCCAATACACTGTTTGATTATTTATCCTGTTTCCTTCTTTCCCAATGATTCTTCTGTTTACTTTTTAAAAATATATATTTCAGGACATAGAGAGTGTATTGGAAGAAGCAAAGAAGGTTTGTAATTTTATTTTTTGTTGTCAAGTTTTTCCTTTTGTCATGTTTAAACTCTAGGAGTGTTTACATTTTCACTTTGTTTTTGAGCTGTCTTTGAACTTCAAGCTGAATGTTGAATGCTAATACATCTTTAGCTTACTAAAGATTGCCTTGAATCTTAAGGCAGTTAATGCAAGGATGTTAGCAGAAGTTTTCCATCCCCTATTCACCTTACAGTTATTTTTGCACATGCCTTGGATTTTGCTTTGGAGGGATTGTGACCCTCCTGATGACTGTATATGAAATAGAAGGACAGCTGTGATTGAGGGAAATATCCCAAGGTTATGCCTGGATCCCACAATATATTCAGGAAGTCCACAGAAAGAAATTTTCCTAGCCCTTCCATCTTCTGCCAACCTCTTTGCCCCATTTCATATTAGAAGGATTGCCCAGCTTTTCAGAGGAGCTTTTTGGGGTTACACTTGGTCATAGTGGGGAAAAGATGACAAGAACCTTGATTTCTATGAACCTCCTTTAGTTACCATATATACTCAACTATAAGCCAACCTCATTAATAAGTCGAAGACAAGGTTTGGGATCAAAGTTATGGATTTTGATACTGCCCGTGGATAAGTTGAGGGTAAAACCTAAGGGCATGTAACAAAGGAGCTAAAGGATGAAGCAAAGGAATATAATGCCAAACAACTTACAAAATTGCAGCAGGCATAACTGTTTATGCTCACCCAAAAGTCTAGATGGATGGGAGAGTAGAATAGGGTCAGTTTTTCCAGGACAAAATACACTATTGCCTTTCACCAATGGCTGGTTCCTTTATTAATAAGAGTTAAGGTACAGTACTTACATTGACCCTTGATAAGTCAACTCAGGTTATTTGGGTGAATTTTTTAAATAAAATTTCTCGACTTATACATGAGTATATACAGTAACTTATCTTAGAATCCTGGTATAGTTCCCACATCTTGGGGCTTGTTGGGGATGTGTGTGGTCTTAAAATAAATTTTTAAAAAGGTTTTTCACTGTATTGCTGGTCCGCATCATTGCAGGCTGTTTCAGAAGAACCTTTAGAAGGCTCTCTTGGTCATCTTCTGCTTTCTTTCCTTCACCTCCCCAAGTGTGTCAAACTGTGGCTCTCACAAGAACTTCACAAGGTGGGAATAGTCAGTGCGGGGAATACTGAGTTGCCTCAGTATTCATTGCCTCAGGAGTAGCTGCGTATAGGAATGCTGCATTGTGGCTTTTAGCATCATAGTGCCAAAACACACTGCAGAAATAATCCAGTCTGACACCACTTTAACTGCCCTGGCTCAATGCTAGGGAGTTCTGGGAATTGTAGCTTTGTGAGACATTTAGCCTTCTCTGTCAGAGAGCTCTGGTGCAAAAAAACAAAAAACAAACCTACAGTTCCCAAGATTCCCTAACACTGAGCCAGAGCAGTTAAAGTAGAAACCAAACTGGATTATTTCTGCAATGTGGACTAGACCATAATGTTATATTTTAATTATATTCCCATCTTCCTAATTTTTGTAGTACAATTCCTTTTCTTATTCAGAGAGATGGAAAGATTCTAGCAAAGTTAGTAAAACTGTGGTACAAACATCTTTCATCAGCTCTGATTAAGCACTTGATTCCTTTTTCTTTTAATTCTTGATTTCATTTCTCTGTCTTCCTTGTCTTCTTTCTCCATCATCAAGAAGTCCTGGTTAAATACCTTCTTCTCCCTCTCCCTTTATCTTTTGTCACCCAAGACTCCTGCTAACAGTACATTCATCATCTCCCTCATTCCCTAGTCCTACTTGCCCTCGTTCTCTGCTCAACTTCTAGTTAAATTTCTTTTCCTTCCCTTCTCCCTATTTTGGCCTCTTTCTCTTCTCATGAGCTGCAAGTCCTAGCTAAATTTCTTCTTTTTCTTCTTCCTTCCTTTCTCTTCACATCCCCTGTTTGTATTTGTCATTTTCCCTAATCCTTCTCTGTATTTCTTGTCCTCTTTCTTCTTCATCCCTCCTCCATAAGTCTCTTTTTTTCCCCTTTCTTTCCCCATTCTGCTATCTACACCTGTCAATATTGGTGGGTATGTTTTGGAAGATTTTAACTGTATATGTTTTTAACATGTTGTACCCCACCCCAATTGCTCGTTCAGAGGGGCGGGTTAGAAATAAATATTATTATTATTATTATTAGTAGTAGTAGTATTATATTGTCCCTGTCTCTCCAATTCTTTCCCTTCTTACCCCCTGGAAACCATGTTATATTCTCATCATTTCCCATTAAATTCCAAAAGGACTTGCTTTTGAATAGATATCCTATATATATAGGTTTGCCCTTTGATATATCATCACCATCATCATCATTTCCCTTTCCTCAAAATATTTAGCGATTTTTAGTAGCATTATCATGACTGATTATTATTATGATTTTGTGGCTGATGGAGTGTTCCACAGCCCATCTGAAGGAAGGAAGGTGGCCAGTGAGAGACACCAGTAAGAGCTTTAAAGGTTTCGAAAATCTTTTTTGCTTGGAGATGTTTCTTTGGTTGGACTACTACTCCCATGTACTACTAAAAGTAATTATTACAAAGATATTACAAATAACTCAAAATTATATTTTATTTCTCTTCAGAGCTGAGCTTTCCAAGCAGCAAAATATTTTCTCATATGCTTTTTATTTGAGTAATGTTGTCTAAACAACTGTGACTGTCACTTGATGTAACTTGCTTAATGACATCAGTATAGGCTGGACCTAAGTTTCAAGTTTTGGCCCTGAAACTCGGGCTCCTGATCTGAAGATTCTTGATCCAAGCCATTAAGAAATGAAAATCACTTGTTGTTGTTTTTTTTTTAAATATATTTTTAGATACATATGCTTAAAATTATGGAGGTTGAAAGACTTCTAATTATTGTTCTCAATTCTACTTATTTTTTGCTGTTTCAGGCTAAAATATTAGCCCTGGTGGTAGTTGCTGAACATTCAGGAGAGTTTGAAAAAATTATTCAGCTTTCAGAAAGGTACTGAAATTTCAAGTTCTTTGCCCTCACTTATTTCAGATGAAAAAGGTTGCAGAGTAGAATCCAAAGACCCATGCACATAGGAGTTTATCATATGATGGAATTTGGGGGTATAATGCAATGGCAATCCGAACGCAATCATGGGGTTTCATGTAATTGCGTATGAGTGTATCCTACGCAATTTCAGGCAATGGGAAGTCATTCCGAACACAATCATGGGGTTTCACGTAATTGCGTATTAGAGTATCTCACGCAATTTCAGGCAATAGGGGGTCATTTTTGGGAAATGGGAAGTCATTCTGAACACATTCCAAACACAGTTAGAATTCACCTAAATTCGCTAAACTAGCAAATTTATTTGAATTTGAATTGGCTCCATTCGAAATTGTTTTATGCAAAATATGCATTATATTATTTTGAACAACATCTTCCAGAATCCCTTGCCACAGTGGTTATTGGTCTTACTGCCTGTGGCATTCTGGAGCTGTAGTAGGGTCTAAATACCCTAAAGGTACCAGATCTGTCTGATCATGGTCAGCCCTGGTTCATATTTGGATGGGAGGCTACAGTACCAGGTGCTGTAGGCTATTTTTCATAGGAAGGAACTGGCAAAACCATCTCTGAGTATTCCTTGCCTAAGAAAACTGTATCAAATTCATAGGATACCAAGGGCACATTGTATAAATTTTGAATAAGTAATTGTTAATAATTAAGCAGTCAGAATAAGCATAATAATGACCACTTACTTTCTTATGTTATTCTAATCTAGATATCCAGTTTTGTTGGTTGAAATAGCAAAGGCTTTTCCCCCCTCAGTTTCTCATACTCTGTTTTTACTTGGCAGTCGTGTGGATCTAACTATTTCTATCCCTTTGCATGATGTATTTATATCTAGGCACTCAGGATTTGTCTTTGGATGTCTGGGGGTCCATCCCGTTCAAAGCAGTCCAACAGGATGCGAACGCAGTGCTACTTTACAGGTGAAATGGAAACAAATTACTGTATCACTTTTGTAGTATTTCTCACTTTCATGACTACTTTTTAGTCTTTGTTGCAAGACCAAATGCCAATAATGAGGCAATCAGTGTTATTCACATTTTGATTTTTATTCAAAATAAGACAGCCAGGGGAAACACACTTTTTAGAAAGTGGAACATCTTTGTGTTCTTCCCTCCCCCCCATTACCATCCTAATTCTGTAGCCATTTTATTTCTCTTCCCTCTGTTATCCATATTTATGGGAAATTCCACAGGTGTTTAGCCCATACCACTTTTGTACCTGCAGGAAAATTGGCTTGTGCTTAATTAATATTTATGACTTAAGCATTACCAGAGTTTCTCAGACTATCTAATGTGTGTCTGAAATAAGATAATAAGCTAGCTCACCAAATCTCTTAAAAGTCTTGAAAGAATACTATCCTATATTGTAGTTTTGAGAGATATTTAGCATTCAAGCTCTGGTGCCCTATGAAACTACAAATCCCAAAATTCTGTAGCATTGAGCCATGGCGGTTAAAGTGGTGACAGACTGCATTATTTTTGCAGTGCAGATACAGCCAAGGTTATAACTATGTCAGCCTCTGTTCATTGGACATTTATGCCAGATCTTTTTGCAGGATCTAGATGAAGCATTGCCACTCATAGAACTCTATAAGGACCACTTGCTGGCCATAGGAGAGGTAAGCAGAATCTCTATGAACTTTAAGCTTTCACAACAATTTATGCTTCTAGATTTACAGCTGCTTTGTATGTTATGGTTTTCTTATGTAAAAAGCCCTTTGCAGAACAGTTCTAAGCACTTTTATTTAGAACTAATCCCCACAAAAATAGATGGAACATTTTTCCTTAAAAAGCCCATAGACTACAAACCTGCAGCACAATCCTATCCTTGGGCTGTATAGAGGAGAAGAAAGGTCACCCCTTTCTCCTCCGGATCGTTGCTGCAGCAACTGCACGGGCGCAGCAATGATCCATTCTAAAAAGGAGCTGCAAAATGCAGCTCCTTTCCATGCCGCTGCCAAGGCACCATTAGCGCCCTGGAGCAGCACAGTGACGTCTCTTGTGCATCATTCCGCTTAGATGGGGCACATAAGACACTTCATTGGCGTGCGTGCCGTTTGGTTGTGTGTGCCCCAAAATGATGACCATCTTAGGCTGCACTCCTGTTCAAATTTATCTTGGAATAAGTCCCATTAAATTAAAAATGGATATTTTGAGTATACATGTATAGTGTTGCCCTTTAGAAGATAATAAGCACATCTTGTTGTTAGATATGTGTAGGACTAAAGCACCCATACTGGGTATTCACATGGCTCAAAAAGCTGTGTTTGGCTGCTATTCCAGAAAGTGTGCATGTGCCACAATATTCATATTTACAACCATCATACTTTATTATATCCATGCATCCTTTATGCCCAAGGAAAGATAGGACACAAATATTTAAAATACAAGGGGGTATCCAAAAGTTTTAATGATCACTTTTTTAAAAAATTGACAGAAAGTTTTTTATTTGTAGTTGTTAACTTATCTCTATGTACTCACTATCTAGATTTATACATTTTCCCCAGCGTATCTTGACCCTCTGAATACCTGATATTATAGAAGTCTGCAGATTTCGCCTTACAAGGGGGTATCGTAAAGTAATAATTATCACCTGGAAGTTATTATGGCATATTGATGAAATTTTGTCAGTGTCATCATTGGTCCCTAAGTGCATGTTGCTGAGAAAATCAGCTCACTGCGTCCTTTATTTTTGTGACTGGCTGTGCCAGAAGTGACTAAAGTGTAAAATCCTCATCAGGCGCAATCTGCAGGGCTATTTGGAGGGTCAAGATTCGCTGGGAAAAATGTATAAATCTAGATAGAGACTACATAGAGATAAGTTAAGAACTACAAATCAAAACAAACTTTCTGCTATTTTTTTTTAAAAAGTGATAATTAAAACCTTTGGTTATCCCCTTGTACATGAATGAATGTTTTTATATGGGATGCAAAGGTATCTTGCAGCGCTTTTGAGACTAATTGTGTGACAGATGCTGCAGCTTGAACTGTTCACTCCATGCATCTGAGGAAGTAGACCATGTCTATGAAAGCTAATCCTACAAATTCTTTCACACAGTTTCAAAGGAGTTGCAAGGTCCATTTGCAGACTGTTATTCCAGACTAACATGGCTAAGTCTCTGAATTCATATATTGGATATATTGTTGTTGTTGTGTACCTTCAGGTCATTTCCTGCTTATGGCAAAGCTGTCACAGGGTTTTCTTGGCAATATTTGTTCAAAGAAACCTCTACAGAGGTTTGCTGTTGCCTTTTTCTTAGTGTGGAAGAGAGTATGATTTGCTCAAGCTCACTGAGTGGGTTTCCATGGCTGAGCAGGGATTTGAACCCTGGTCTCCAGAGCTGTAGTCCAGTGCTCAAACTACCACACACACACACACACACACACACACACATATATATATATACACAGTTATTGTATAGGATCAGCTACATGTGGGTTGCACAGGCTTTCCTGTGTGGAGAGTATTTATTTTATCCTGTTTAAGGTGAATCTTAAACTCACAGCATACTGTTGGCTTTTTCAGCACAACATCTGCTTTCCTACCAAAATTCTGGAAAAATTATTGATTAAGGATCTCAGGAAGTGTTTCATAAAAAGAGCAAGGCTTCAGTAATATAATCCATATTAAATGTATCATAGAATCGTAGAGTTGGAAGAGACCACAAAGGCCATCCAGTCCAACCCCCATGTAAGCTGGATTACATTTAGAAAAAGAATAGTGAGTATGTGTGGCCTTCCACTTGTTGATCTACAGTTCACATTACCATTGGCTGTGCTGGCTAGATAGAATTGGTAGTCTAACATATTCAGAAAGTTTCACATTCCTCAGCCCTGTTTATTTGACCTTATTTTAATTGTTGCTCCTAGCTGAATCCATTCTGAGTTGATGGTCAAGTCTAAAAGGAAAAGATGCTAATTTTTCAGTTTTTCCTCCAGGTTGGTCTGGATTTCACACCGAGATTTGCCAGCACTGAAGAGCAGAAGAAAGGACAAAGACAAGTCTTGATCAAACAAATTCAACTGGCAAAACAATTGGATTTGCCTTTGTAGGTCTTGTATGTGTTCATTGCAAGAAAGCTTATTATTTTTATCTTTTGGAAGATAATACCAAATTCCTAATCCTTTGAAATTAGGTTCAAGTTACTAATTAATTTAGATGTTATCACAAATGTATTGATCTTATAAATAGTCTTATTGCAGCTTACATAAATCTGGTAACAATGGAGATAAAATGTGGTTCCTATGTTTTCGGGGTAATTGGTTATTTTGTTGTGTAACCTCAGTATATTTCTTTGAGGTATCTCTGGGCATTATACTAATAGCTATTTTCTCATGGCTTCACTCCATTTTGCTATAATCAGCATCTTAGTGATCTATCAAAAATACAGTTGTTCTCTTGTTTTTGTAATTTTTAAAATAAATATATCCTTAGGCCATGTGCTGGATAGCAACAAGCTAAAATGTCCATATTCAATTAAGCCTAAAAGGATAAGAAATGATTAGATGCCAGCCAAGTAATTGGCTTATTTGGCTATGAAAATCCAGCTCAGTTTTAAAAATTATCCCCTGCTGCTGTCTTTTGTTCTCCTTATTTATTTTAGGAATGTCCACTCCCGCTCAGCTGGAAGGCCAACCATTAACCTCTTAAAGGAACAAGGTATTTGTTTTTGATGGATTTTTAAAAAACGGTTTATATTTGTTCAAGTTTTTTTTTCCTCTCTCAAATTCATGAGCACCTGCTGTGAAGCTGGCCAGACTTCACTGTGGGGAGCAGTCAACTTTTCTTTTTGAATGTTACACCAGATACCTTTTCCTGCTTCAGTGTAACATCCAGAACCATTCTTAATTATAGGCACTAGTCTAGGTACATGGAAGCCACAAGAATTGCACTTTTAGAGAGATTGTGCTTTTGTGTTTAAGCAATTGTCTCCTTGGGCTAGGATTCTAAAGTTACAGGGCTTTATTCAGTACATTAAATAGGAAGGACACAAATCTACCTTACCAAATTTTGATGAAATACTCAATACTTTCTACACATAAGTAAAGGAGTCATGAGGCCATTAAGACTGATTGACTACACTACAGAGTATACAATAACATTCCAGCAAAAGCATAGAATATGCTATGAAATGAATGGGAACATTTTTTTTGTAGTTTTGAACTACAACTTCCTTTGTCCCATGGGGCATTGTTTCTTGCTTCCAGTGTAATTTTCCTTTCCAGTCAGACCTTTTGACATAAGCATTCTAATGGAAGCAAAGTATTATTTTTGCTGACTCTTTCCATTCTCCTTAGGTGCTGAAAGGGTGCTGCTCCATGCATTCGATGGCAAGCCATCAGTGGCTATGGAAGGGGTGATGGCTGGGTACTTTTTCTCCATTCCTCCTTCCATTATAAGGAGTGAACAGGTGAGAAGTGGTTCCTCCATATGATTTCTTCTTCCTATCGTAAATATTTTTTCCTAGCCTGTCATAACCTACTGGGTGCATATACAAATCATATATACAATAGACTGGTGGTCAGGTTCCCGTTCTGGCAGACAAGGACTCAGAGGAAGATGTCATAATCTAAACAGACTAATGACTAATTATGGGAGTTGCTGTCCAACAATATGTGGAGAGCAGCATATATCCCCACCCTTGTTATAAAAAGCAAGCAGGACCTTTGGTGGATTCTCAGGTCACTTGATTCTTTCTGGAATGACCAGCTTCAGTTTCTCCTCCCTTTAAGGTGTATGTGTGCGTGTGCTGTTCAGCAGCAAGGCTTAGGCCAGGCAGTCCCTCCATGTCTCAGCTGTCCTTGTGGTTGCAGAGATTATGGATCCTTTTGCTATATTCCTTGGATTGAACAAGTTAGTTGATTATAGTAGCCCAGTATGGAAAGAAGAAGAATCATATGAGGATGAACCACAAATTTTGGAAAGTGAAGTGAAATCACCAGGAACAAATGACCTACCAAGAGAGTTATTGCAGTTTATCGATACAGAATCAACTTTAATGCTAACTAAAATCTGCCAGCAAATATGTAAAATAAAACAGTGACACACAGATTGGAAACCATTGATATGCACCCCATCCCTAAGTCCCTCCACTGGCTACCGATTAGTTTCCGGGCGCAATACAAGGTGTTGGTCTTAACCTTTAAAGCCCTACAGAGCTCGGGTCCATCTTATTTTAGGGACCCGCCTCTCCCCGTACAATCCCCCCCGCACACTCCGGTCCTCCGGGAGAAATCTATTACAGCCTGTGAAAATGAGGCTGTCACAGACCTCCCGGGGGACTTTCTCTGCTGCCACTCCCAGGCTATGGAATGACCTGCCGGTTGAGATGCATCTTATTACATCCTTTGATAGTTTTTAAAAAGCCTTAAAGATGCATCTGTTCCGGCAGGCCTTCCCAGAAACATCTTAACTTCTGGCCCTGACACTGGTTTACAACATCGGGACGTGCACTCCAACCAACTCCCAGCACTTTATTTAGGAAGTTTACATCTACAGTGTCTATAGAATTGACTACCTGCTTTTTATGTTCTATGTTGTATGTATGTAATTGTTCTTGGATTTTAATCTGATATTGGTTTAATTTAATTTTAAGGGGTGGGAGGTGGGGTTTTGGGTTATTGGAATTGTTTTATATTGATTTCTTTTAATTATTGTAAACTGCTCTGATTGATGACAGAGGAGCGGGCTATAAATATTATTTATTATTATTATTATTATTATTATTATTAAAAGGGGGAAGACAAAAGATTGCAGCAACTACAGGATCATTACTTTGATTTCACACAGAAGCAAGATCATGCTTAATATTCTACAAGGTTCCTGCCATAAAGGGAGCAAGAAATTTCAGAGGTTTCAGGAAGGGAAGTGGCACTAGGGAGCAAATTTCAAACATGAGATAGATAATAGTGCACCCTAGGGAATTCCAGAAGAAAATCATAATGTGCTTTATAAACTATAGCAAAGCCTTTGACTTTGATAATGAAAAGTGATGGATTGCACTTGAGCTGAATGTGCCAGTACATTTGATTATCCTGATATGTAATGTATACTCAGGAAAAAAGGCTACAGTTAGAACAGAATATGGAGAAACAGAGTGGTTCCCAACTGGAAAGAGAGACAAGGATGCATCTTATCACTCTATTTGTTCAACTTAGAAAATATCATACATAGGCTTAGATTCAGAGAAAGGAGGAGTAAAGATTAGAGGATGGAATATCAACAAACTAAGATATTCAGCTAATACCATAATACTAGTAGAAAATGACAAAGACTTGGAACAACTATTAAGGAAAGTCAAAAAAGAAAGTCAGGTTTAAGGCTGAACATTAAGAAGACTAAAATAATGACCATGGAGGATATTCACAAATTCAGTAAGGATGATGAGAAAGTTGAAATAGTCAAAGACTTCCCAAATATTGGATCAATCATTGACCAGAATGGAAACTGCAATCAAGAAAAGACTAGGATTAGAAAGGGCAGCTATAAAAGAACTAGGAAAGATCCTAAAGTGCAAAGATACACAACTCAAGACTAAAGTGAGGATTGTTCATGTCATCATATTTCCCATCACTATGTATGAGTGTGAGAGCTGGACAGTGAAAGCTAATAGAAAATTAACTAATTTGAGATGTGGTGCTGGAAAAGAATTCTGTTGATACTATGAACTACTAAAAAGACAAACGAATGTGTATAAGAGCAAATTGGATGTGAACTTTCCCTAGAAGCCAAGATGACTAAATTGCGGATGTTGTATTTTGCCTACATCATGAGAAGATATGACTCACTAGAAAAGATGATAATGATTGGAAAG
Source organism: Urosaurus nigricauda (assembly GCA_034509955.1). NCBI lineage: Eukaryota > Metazoa > Chordata > Lepidosauria > Squamata > Phrynosomatidae > Urosaurus > Urosaurus nigricauda. The sequence goes on along the minus strand of JAOEGL010000001.1, from coordinate 346,796,888 downwards.
ACAGAGGGCACACCAGATGGATAGACTCAGTGAACGAGGACATGGCCCTAAGTCTGCAGGAACTGAGCAGGTTCATTGTGGACAGGGAGTCTTAGAGATGCCTCGTTCACAGGGTTGCCAGAGGTCCAGGTTGACTTGAGGGCAGTTAACAATAATGCCTTATGTTTAACATAGGGCATTTCCTGTTTAATTCCTGTTTTATTCCTGTTTAAATCCTGTTTGCCCTCTAGTGTGATAAACCTCATAAATAGTCATTTTTTGTTCTGATCTCACAGTGCTAGTTAGGAAACACTGAGGTTCTAAGTTAAGTCAGGTTCAAGAGATAAAATAACATTTCCAAAAACATGTGCACTATCTAACAATTACAGCTTTATTGTCTCTGGACCTTATACACTAGGGAAAAAGATGGGAGCATAGTGGGATGCTCCTGTCAATATTGTGTGATTTGGCAAAGATTATCACACAAAGTCAGGCAACGTTGCAAATATCCTGTGATTATCCTGTGAATAAAGAGGAATTATAGCGCCACTTTTTATTCATGTGAAAATCCAGTGAATAAAAAGCAGCACTATAATTTCTCTTTATTCATGGGATAATCACAGGATATTTGCATAACATCATGTGATAATCTTTGTCAAATCGCGTGATATTGATGGGAGCATTCCCAGTGTGGTAAAGTCCTCAGTTATGTAAAATGGGGTTCCTATTTGATGGATTTTCATGAGCTGCAGTTCTAGAATATAGCCTACTTAATTTATACTTAAATCTACCACCAGATCCTGACATTTTGGGGAAACTTTTTAATCTGGGAATGGCAGGAGACTCCCCTGCAGGAAAATAGTCCCTACCCCTTTGCCATAAAACAGTGTCAACTGCCAGCAAGGCTACTTGCTCTGTTCTGCTTGCAATGGTGCTTTGTTATTTTGGTGATACTGTATTATTTTAAGATCCCTTTGTTAAGAGTTTGAAGTAATGCTTTAATGTTCAGGGGGTATTCATTTTCCCTCCTGCAGCACATGTGAAAATCTAGCCAAAATTTGTTTTGATAAGGTGTATAAACAAACCTCTGCAACCTGGATAAACACCTCTCCCATTTATTTCCTAAGGATGGATATCCTGCTATTGTTGTTGAAATGGGCTTGCTGTTGGGGTGTGCACATGGAGAAAGCAAGCGGAAAGGCTTTTTCTCTTTTTATAGTTAATTTTAGTCCCAATTTAATAGACTAAATAATAGCCGCAGTATTTCAATGAAAACAGGAACTTGGCTTCCACATGGTCATAATGGAGAGTAGCTCTTATGATTCTTGATATTTATTATAGATTTATAATTCATTAAATGTCCTGATAAGATCAAGTTTTTACAAATGTAAGCATTTGTACTACACCCCAAAGAGAGCAAATAACCTGAATTATTATTCAAAAATTTACTCAGAATTTATTAAGAATGCAGTGGGAATTTCTTCTGAATAAGCTTAATTGAGTAATAAATAAAAGAGGACTGTATTCTTAGACTGCAGTCCTATAAAAAGCACTGATAATAATCCAACTGAACTGATACAGTGCACACAGACAGAAGCAACTTTAGTTCCAACCACTTTATGCCAAATGTGGAAAACAAAATGATGGGCAATAGACTGGAAACAATAAATACACATCTCCATCCACAAAAAAGGAGGCATAAAAGACTGAAGCAATTGTAGAACCATAACATTAATCTCACATGCAAGCAAAATTATGCTTAAGATTCTGCAGAATAGACTCCAGCCATACATGGAGAGAGAACTCCTAGAAGTGCAAGTTGGGTTCAGGAAATGAAGAGGCAGTAAGAACTATGTGGGAAACATAAGACGGCTAATGAAGTGTACAAAATAATTCCAGGGGAAAAAATCTCCATGTGCTTAATAGATTGCAACAAAGCATTTGACTGTATAGGTAACAATGGCTCTTAAGGTCATGGTAGTCCTGATGAGAAATCTGTACTTTGGACAAAATATACTGTCAGAACAGAATTCAGAGAAACAGGATGGTTCCCAATTGGCAAAGGGGTGAGGCAAGGATGCATACTGTCCCCCTATTTGTATAACTTGTATGAAGAAAATATCAGAAGAATAGCAATAGCAAATACATTTCTATACCGCTTATCAGTGAAGTATTGCTCCCTAAGAGGTTTACAGTGTATAAACCAATTGCCCCCAGCAAGCTGGGTACTCATTTTACCGACCTACGAAAGGATGGAAGGCTGAGTCAAACTTGGAGCCCTCCAGGATCAAATTTACAATGTTGTGACTGCAGGATGAGCATTTAATCACTGAGTCACCAGGGCTCCTTCAACAGGAAACATCACAGACTTAGAGCAATTACTAAGGAAAGCAAGTAAGAAAGTGCAAATTAGGCTTGTTGCGGAACATGAAACAAAAATAATGACTATGGAGTATCTACACAAATTCAATCTAGACAATGAGGAAATTGAAATAGTTAAAGAGTTTCCTAGGATCAAACATTGATCAGAATGGGGACTGTAGTCAAGGAATCAGAAAAAGACTAGGAATGGGTAGGACAGCTGTGAAAGTACTAGACAGGATCCTAAAGAGAAAAGATATACAACTGAGCATTAACGTCAGAATTGTCCAAAGCATTGTATTCCCCATCGCTATGTACAGATATGAGAGGTGGACAATTAAGAAACAAGATAGGAAGAACATCAATTCATTTGAAATGTGGTGCTGGAGGAGAGTGCTGAGGATACTGTGAACAGCCAAAAAGATAAACAATTGGGTCCTTGAGCAGATAAAGCCAGGAAGTTTCTTGGAAGTCAAGATAATCAAATTGAGGCTGTTGTATTTTGGCCACATCATAAGAAGGCATGATTCACTAAAAAAGACCATAATGGTAGGAAAGGCAGAAGGGAGCAGAAAGAGAGGAAGACTGCATGCTGGATGGATAGATTAAATCATAGAGGTCACGGGCATGAATCTGCAATAACTAAGCAGAGTAGTGGAGGACAGGGAGTCTTGGAGATGTCTCATCCACAGGGTCACCATGAATCAGGGCCGACTCGAAGCCAATTAACACAACGTCCCATTAAATTTAATAGGGTGTATTTATGACAGGCATAGACTTGTGCATTAATCAGTTGATCAGTCAGTTAAAGTTTTAATTGAGCCAGCAGTAAGAACTTATTTTATCACGTCTTTAATTCTGAAAGCTTTTTAGCACTCATCTTCCTAAAATCAGGAATGGAAAATAAGTTAACAGTGTAGTCTGCTTCCAGTGACTGACACCTGAAAAGTTAATAGATAAGTTATTTCCTATCCTTAAATGGTCATTTTTAGTCAGCTTTTGGGGTGGATAGTAATATTTTACTTATAATTTTCTGGGAAAAAGAAGTATTCCTTATTCAGTGGACAGCTCTATTTTAGTACAAAAATGGAGCTTACCGTGTTAATCCATAAGAACAAAAGAAAATCCAACATGCATAAGTGAGCAATATATTTATTAAGACCAACTATAGTTCTACAATACTATGCATAGTTTGAGCTTTCCATCATTTAAAAGATTTGTTTTAATGCTTATGTGTACTGAGACTGTAGACATGAATGACCTATTTTGTGTCTTTCAAGAAGCAGAAACTTGTGAAGCAGCTACCTCTAGAAAACATTTGCTTAGAAACGGATTCTCCTGCTCTGGGCCCTGAAAAACAGGTAAAGGATCAGTTGTGATATTTTCTTATCAAGATCAGCAATAACAAATAAAACATAAGATGCAAATGACAAGACTCATGATAGCACATGAATTCAGAGAGGTGACAAGACCTAGAGATGTAAAAATGGGAGAAATTCTTAATGGAATGAACTATGGACTCTGCCCAAAACTTGACAGGTCAGCTAAATGCTTAGTTCTTTGAGCTAGATATGTCAGCATTCCAGGTGTGGTGTCATTATAACAGTGGTGCCTGCAGAGTTTCTTTGGGTTCATCTGCACTGAAGAAATAATGCACTTTGACACCACTTTGCTATAGCTCCATCCTATGGAATCCTGGAATTTGTAGTTTCACAGAGTCTTCTTTGTCAAAGAATGCTGGTTTCTCACAAAAATACCATTTCCAGGATTCTGTAGGATGGAGCAATGGCAGTTGAAGTGGTATCAAATCACATTCTTTCTAAAGTGTAGATGCACCCTCAGATATCACTGGCTTGGTTCACTCTTCCACTGTTTCTTAGCTGAAGGAAGTTCATGGAGCCCACTTTCATTGCACTGGATGCCCCTTGTGGTCTCTTCCAACTACAATTTTATGAGTATATGATTCATAGGAGAAGCAGAAATAAAATAATAAATAATTGATGATACTGATGCAGCCCATAATATCAAAAGTTGAGCTTTCCAAAACTATGACTCTTCTAGAAGAAGGAAAGGTAACAGCAAGAGGAAAAACAGGGGAGTTACAGGGGCAGGCTGCCTGACTTTCCCAGAGCACCACGAACAAGGGCGGAGAAAGATGTTGAGTGGTTAGTGGAGTGGAAGAGGTAAAGCTGAGTTATAGTTTTCTGTGGGACTTTTGGGCTATGTGGCCATGTTCTAAAAGAGTTCCTTTCTGATATTTCGCCAGCATCTGTGGGTGGTATCTTCTCTGAAGATGCCAGCTACAGATGCTGGCGAAATGTCAGAAAAGAACACTTTTAGAACATCGCCACGTAGCCCGAAAGCCCCACAGAAAACTATGGATGCCGGCCATGAAAGCCTTCAAGTAAAGCTGAGTTGTTCTTCATTTTTCCATTTATTTATTTATTTATTTATTTATTTATTGTTCTTAGTTCTTCTGTGCAGGCAGCAGGCATAGTAAACGAGATGATGTCTTTGGTGCATAGTAAAAAGGTAATCCTTTTAGATCTTAATCCCTGAAATTGTAGCAATAAAGACTGGGAAATTCTGCTTAATGTTGGAGAAAGGTGAGTTAATAAAACCCAGACTATCTCACAGTCGGAACCATTGTTTTAGCAGCTGGCTCTAAAGATACATTAGTTAGCAACGGACATTGATGCAGAAACCATAGTTCTGTATTTGTATTTCAGGTGAGAAATGAACCAAAGAATATCTTCATTGCTGCAGAATACATTGCTAAAATCAAAGGAATTTCGGTGGAAGATGTTTTACACATAACAACACAGAATGCACTGAAGGTTTTCCCCAAACTCAAAAACATCATCCGGAAGTAACAATGTCTTACTCTAAGACAGGCAAATATACTGTTATCTGTGGACATGTGGACATAATTTTACAGTTTGTTTTAGTTTCTGTCTTTGGTTCTTCTATCATGTCTATCAGTTGACCAGTGGGGTCAAGTATAGAATCTGTGGTTCTGTTTTTTTAAAATTGAGTGACATTCAGATTTTTCTTAAAGAATTTAGCTATAACTATTATTTCACATCTACAAATTAATTCCTTTTGGGCCTAATGAGCAATTAAAGGAAGCGAAAAGGGTATGCAAATAAAGCTAAGTCATTTATTTCTCATATTTGTTTATATCCTCTTCTTCTGTAAAGTTCAGCTCAGCATACATGGAATTTTCTGACTTTGACCCTCACAGTATTACCAAGGCAGGTTAAGAGAGAATATAATTTGTCTTCATTCTTAGCAATGAAAATCTGAACTTGGTTTTCCTCACTTAAAGTAAACAATTCTGGTTTTACAGTCCTGCAGACAACCTCATAGGCTGCTCAGAGCAAATGTGATGCAAAAGATAGGTTAGCATGAGTGTTGGAACATATTGATGCAGTTCACCTCCAGTGATTTATACTAACCTGTTAAAATCCCAGTTTAGTAAAAGCTATATAATAACTTTACCACACTTAGCTATAGGGATTTAAAATAGGCTGAGCAATGTCTGGGTTTGAGGGCCACTGCTGCCTGGCAAAAACCTGTGGGCCTGTACACACACAGATGGCTCCTGCCTATCTACTGCCACTGTAGTGGGGAAAAGTACCATTGTACTTTCAAGGAGCCATTTGTCCATTAAAAGAAGGTGTGTGCTCCATGCTCAATTTCTTTACTAGTGGATTAGTGCTTTGAAAAAGTTTCCAGAAGCATAAATATGCTTAAGACTACAATGCAGCTTTTTTGTGGTAGCAATAGGATATGGGAACCTTCAAGACCCCCCCCCCCAAAAATGACTGGGAGCTATATTAGCTATCCCCTATTTAGAAAAAGAAAGTGCAGACTATTCCTTGATAAGTCCAAGATTAGAAAATATTGTTCAAGCTTTTGAGTTCCTTAAACTCTTCAATAGGCAACATATTAAAGTATATAAAAATAGGGTAGAGGGAGTGGATGATGTTGAAGTTTGGAGATGGCTGCAACCAAAATAAAACTTCCTGCAGAAATGGCCAGATTTTTTTTAGGCTACATCTGGATAGTCTTGGCATAGCATAACAAATTAATAAAGATATTGGGCAACTCACTTGTTGACTAATAAATTGTCCTCAACCCATCTGCTAGGAGACAAAACCGATGGGATCCCATATGTGTGCAACCTATTGTATTACTTCCCTGCCCCCTGAGAAGAAAGGAGGCCCAACAGTCTCCAAGCAGGGCATGTTCCTGAAAGCCTTCTCAAAATCCCTTAAATGCATACCAAATTTGGAGAAAACAAGCACATAGGTTCTCTTTCCCTCCAAATGATCCATCCCTTTCCCCAGATCTGTGCAAGAAGTGGGCAGGAATACATTAATCTCCTGGCAAAGATGCTGCAGGTCTAACCAATTCCACAGTTTGTTCTACAGCCCCTTCCATCATCTGTCTTGCCCTCTGTCTGAAAGATGAATCTCAAGTGTGCTCGAATCCTAAAGTAGATGCAAATGTTTTGCCAACTGACCAGCTACCTCAGAGACAAAGGGGCCTATCACCTTGTGGTCTTTACTTCTGATCATGTTGATCTTCACTGGGTCAAAAGTCCACCTTTTTAGTAAGTCAGGCCAGAACACCTGGTTGTATCCTGGAAAAACAAGCAACTTAGAAGCCTTGTTCAGCTCTGGATTGTCAATGTTGAGTCCTTTGTTTATAGCAAGGCGATTCTTTCTGAGCTGGATAATCGATGTATTCAGTGGACCCTGTATTCAGCATGATGAAAGATAGCAAGCACTAGTTAGTCCTCTTTAGCCTAGCCAAGCGATGTGAAGAAATTCTTCCACTCCAAAGTGTGATCAACATCCCACAGTGGCTGTTCTTTCCCATTTTTCTTCTCATGAGCTAATGTTCTAGTTTTCTTCTCAGAGCCCAATTTCATTCCTCCAAAAATCTGACAAAGACTGGTTTTAACTCTTGGTGGTGTGGGGAGGAAGGTTTCTTGCTTGGATCTATCTGCATATCTGTCCCTAACCATTGAGCTGACAAGCCAAGTAAAGATCAGCCAGCTAGTATTTGGCATGAGTGATGTTGTCTTTTACACCCTTGAGACAAAAAGACACACTGATTCTTCCCCACACAGGTGCATAAACAAGGGCATGGGTAAACTGGGAACCTGTTACCTGTCACTGGTTACCTGATCTTTTCATTTTCAAACTGGGTATGCCAGGGAATTGAATCATGCACTCTTACCACTGAGTTATGTTCTGTCCTCAAGCCACTCCACAGACTGTGGCCCAAAACACACTGCAGAAATAATCTAGTTTGAGACCGCTTTAACTGCCCTGGCTCAATGCAGAGGAATTCTGACAACTTTAATTTTGTAAGACATTTAGCCTTCTTTGTCAGAGGTTGGGTGCCACCATTATCAGGATTTCCTAGCACTGAGCCAGGCAGTTAAAAGCAGTTTCAAACTGGACTATTTGTGCAGTGTGTTTTGGACCTATGTCTGCTTGGTTTGGTGTAATTTGTGGAATTTGTGAGAAATCCAAGGTCTGATGATACAGCAGCTCTGAAATTAAAGAATGAGAAAAAGCAGGAACAGATATGGGAACATTCTTCTGAGAGTTTTCCAGCAACCTGGGGCTAAGCAGTTATTGTTGGCCAGAAGCAAGGAGACGAGAAGAACTAGTTAAGGGTTCTGCGCTCTTTCCAGCAGCAAGAAATTTCTCTGTCCTCTTTTCACCCTGGCAGTCGTCATGGGACGAAGGGGGCACGGCAGCTGTCTCCTGCCTGCTTTCCTTCTCTCTTGTGGGCAGGAAGAAAGAGGGAAGCTTGGTGTGTACATGTGTGTTGTTTGTGTCAGCCTGCAGCTAGCTGTTATCATTGGCTCTCTCCATTAATGTAGCAAGTCAGGGCTGGAAAGGATTTGAAACACAGATTGCTATTAGACTGCATAGAACATCTGCCACAAAAAAATGGAACCAGATGGTACAAGGAAGCTGGAAATAGAAATTAATGTAGATTAACAAGCAAAAAATGTTTACCAAGGGTTTTGAAGGCACCTTCATAGCATTGTACTTTTAAACAAAGAGAACAGCATTATACTTTTAAACAAAGCTGAGCTGAGTGTGGTGGTTTGTGTGTTGGACTAAAATTCTAGAGATCAAAGTTCAAGTCTCTGCTTGGCCATGGAAATCTAGGTGATTTTGGCTGAGTCACAATATCTGCCTCAGAAGAAGGCAAAAGCAACCCCCCTCTGAAAAGTTTTGCCCAAAAAACTCATTATAGGTTTACCTTAGTCAGAAACTACTTGAAGACACACAGCAACAAAGTTGGAAGAGGCTGTTCTTCTTAAGCCATTGATTGCCTTAGAATCCTAAGCATTGCCTTTTGGGGCCCATTTAGGTCAGTGTTTTGTTTGAAATAGTAGTCATCTCCAGTTTCTTTTTTAAATGCAGGCTCTCAGCACAACAGTCCACATGGCTAAACCTCCAAGGAGAGTTCAACACAACAAACCCCTCTTGAGACCTTTGTCAACAAACTACTTTCAGCAGCTTTCATTTCCACTAGCAATGGATCTTTTGTAAAGCTGTTAGAGCTCAATTGCATACCCTTTCTAGTGACCAGGTGTCATTAGAACAATCCCAAACACTTTGGATTACACTAAGGATTACTTGTAACAATATATTGTTACTGGAAAATGGATCTGCTGACACCAGTTACTTTGGGTACTGCAACTACATTCAGAGGGAAGAATGAAGTCTGATTTGAGTGGTAAATGACATAATTATAACCTAACTGACAAATCAAAAAGCCACAGTTCTTTGAGTCTATGAACCACCACACCATTGGCAGGTTGGGTACCTCTGGAAGCAAGCACTGTTTCTCTCTCACCCCTGAAGACAGGAATTCCATTTGCTTTTCTGATTGATACCCTCTGATAGACCTATTTTTTCATAAATATGAAAAGTAAGAAGAAAAGTAAAGAAAAAGAAGAAGAGTAAAGTTCATTCCATCAACCTGGTTGGATCAAACACCTTCCAGAACTACATTCTAAGTAGCCATAAGAGTTGCTCATTAGAACAATTATGTTACTTCCAGTGACTGAATCTGCTTGATACCTGAATCTGCTTGTTTTCTCTTTTTCCCCCTCGTAGTGTTTTTCTTTGTTAATGTATCTTATTATATTGAGAAAGTGCAGGCAATTACTGTTTTGTTTTTGTCTCTTGTACAGTGCTTAGAAAACATTAGGCACTATGCTTGGGATTCTGTTGAATGTTAGAGGAGTCATGTTGAAAGCCAGTGAACAAATCTGGGAATGTAGAGAGGATGGAGATAGTCTTGGTCACATGAGGGGTGGTGGTCCCCAAGCATTGGACCACAAAAGAAGCCTGCTATTTCACCACTAGAGAACCTCTGCTATGAAAAGATATTGGATACTTCCTTGTGCAAAGTTGTAAAAAGTACCTACACTCATGCAATAGAACATTATATGAACATGGGACTCTATAGGATTTTGACCATCCTCTCCTCATTATCATCATCATCATCGTCGTCATCGTCATCATCTTCATCTTCATCATCATCTTGCTTTCCACTGTATGGATGGCATGAAATCAAGGTACATTTTTTCCCATAGTTGCTAAAGGGAATAGCAGGTTTAACTTGTCCCCTCATGAAAGCAGAGCTAGTTCAGTGCCCCCTCCCCCGTGCCTTCCTCAACAGCACTTTAGAATACAAATAACTCTGAGATTGTTTTTGAGACCATTCACAATTTCAAAACTATAACTTCAGAGAGACAAGACACTGTTTACTATGCTGAAAGAATAGGCATGTTAAAGAAGAGACAAGCAAGGTCAGAATTAGATGCCACAAGCAGAAATGTAGCACCCTTTTTGTTATTCTAGACAAACTGCTTTCTCAGACAGAGCCAGCCAAAGACACTTTGTTGTCTGAGATGAAGGTCAAGATAGCAACCCTTTCAATTGCACCGAGCTGACTAGACTGGCAATTGATTCTTACTTTGATACTGGTGATGAGGCAGAATCTTCCACCATACCTGAAGATAGCAGACTAGGAAGTGCAGAAGAGTCTAGCCAGAATCAAAGCTGCTGTGGTAGCCCTCTATACTATTCAGTACCTGGCGTCTGTTCCACTCTGTCCAATGTTACGACTGGCCCTTTTCCAAGTTCCTCTGGGAAATTTATTCTAATTGTTAGGATACTTGTGTTGTATATTACATAGCCATTATGTTTGTTTTCAGCATGTTTCCATGCAATCTACAAAGTCTTACCCAGCTACCAAAGTTCATCATATAACTTTGTGACCCTGGACTCCCAAAGGCTATTCCAGCAAAGCTCAAGTTCCAGCAGATTTTACCAAGCTGGTAAAGCTTCAAGTACAAACTTGGTGGCCAGCTGCATGTGTGCCATCAGAGGACTAGTGTAGCTAAGTACAGAAAGGGTTATTTTCAGAAGGCCAAACAGGTGGTGAATTAACCACAGCAACTTTGAACAGAATGATAATACTGTATATAATAGTTCAGCTTTGTATCAATGGGACAGAGGTAAATTGGGAACCTCCTACCTGTCACCAATTAAATCACATTTTTTAAAAAAGATACACCTATGTAATAATCAGATGCTATTTATTTTAAAGTATTTATGCTAGTCTACTTTATTTTAAAGTATTTATGCTAGTCTACTGAAGAATTTGTTTATCCTAGTGGGCATGCGACTACTAGCCACATCCAATTTGCAGAATACATTTTTTGTTGACGTACACAGATCCTACCGCCTTGTGGCATGTGGAAAAATACTCATGTATACTTGACTATAAATCGACCTCATGTAGGTCATATTTTGAGGACGTAATTATGGATTTTGCCATGACCCGTGGATAGGTTGAGGGTAAAACTTAGAGCCTCCTTTAGTGTGTGTATGTGTGCATGAGGCTAGAGAGACACTCATTGATGCTTTTTGCTTCAGCATTCAGCTTTTGTTTCACCAAGGCAAGGTACGTAGAGATGGACTCTTAAACAAATAGCAACATCAATCAGTCACCTAGGACTTTTTCTGCTTGGCTCAAGAGATAAAGAAACTCTCTCTCCATGGCGAAATCTGAAAGAGCTGCTATCACATTACCATAGTGACCCATAAATAAGTTGATCTGGGATTTGGGGGACAATTTTTGGGCATAAATTTTTAGACTTATACACAAGTGTATACGGTAGATGAGAACCTGCCAGTTGACCATACAACAGGCAATAATTACAAAGTTCAAGACAGCAGTGAAAAGTTTTCATATTACTGTTGGCCACACCTACAATTGGTCATTTCAGACAATACTTTTGTCCTAGTGAGTTCATGCTCAAGGAAGGGGGTGACATTTTCACATATATACAACAAAGATTTGCATTAGAACCCAGTTACAGCAAAATGAAGAAACATTTGTGAATGAGATGCCCCCAAAGATTGAGCATTAAAAACAAGGGACATAGCCTTCAGTCAAATAACATATTTTGCAGAATTTAACTTTTAGTTCGGAGTACCAATACTGTACATTAATGGCATATTTAATGACACATTTTACACATCTGACTATCATCTCACTTTAGCAATGCATGCCAGTATGCACTTCTCACTGCACTTCCAAAGGTCTCTTAAGGTTTTGAGGTCTAGTAAGGTTTTGCTTAACTTGGCTATAACTTGCTATTCCACACTACAGACGCATGTTAACAGCCACTATTACAAGTAAAGAATGTTTTTATTTCTTTGTTAGCAATATTGTCTTGGCTTAGCTGTCATGTAGTTAATCAACACACATGCTGTCTTTTATCTTAAAATATTTTTATGTGTTTCAAGAAATAAATGTACTGAGATCAAGGGTTATGGCCCCCTGAAATTTTACTGTAACTTTGGGTGGAGGCTGGAAGAAATAATTTTTGGATGAACACTCTCAGAACCTTCCACTGGTCATGCTGGATGGGTGATTCTGGGGGCTACAGTCCCCAAACTAATGTCTTTAAGCTCAGTCTTTGGGGCTAAATGAAGGCTGGATTTTTGTCTGACTAAGGTTGCAAAACCACATCTGTATTCCTTCCCTAGGAAAAACCCTAAGAAGTGCATGGGGTTGCCATAAGTCAACAGGCAGCTTGAAGTCACATACACACACTAAGTTGGACTCTACACTATTAGTACTAAAGACCCCAAGATTGGGAACGTGCATTGACCTAAACTGACATAATAATTATTCCTTTTCCTGAGTGGCCTGTAGTTCTATGAGAGCAGGAAGAATCTTTCACCTATAATTTTCAGTGTCCTTATGATGGTTCTCATAGCTGTGTCAAAGTAGCCATGGCAGTTAAATATGTTATATACCCCACCCATATGTATGGAATTGAGTGAGCATGAATTGATGGAAAGAATCAGGAGATGCTGCGGTCAGTGGTGTTACTGTGGTTGGTGTCACTGGGTGCAGCAGGGTAGCCTGCCCAACCTCCCTTTTGCTGCCTCACTTGCCTGCCCTTGGCCACCTTCCTGCCACCTGGCCACACCACTTCTGGAGGGGGTGGTGTCTTCTGGTCAGGGTCACCAAACCCTAAATAGAAGTCACCCCCTAGCAACACCCTCCAGATGGCCTGTTTTAAGGTCTGATGTGGCTGCTCAGATGAACAGGTACACCAGACCCTAAACAGAAGGCAACACACCCCCAGATGTGGCACTTTGGGGTATCACCCAGTGTGATCCCTACTTCACATACATCCCAGTGATGCCCCAGGTGGTGGCTGTGTTCACACCCACTGGCTTGCATAATATGGAGACCTGTGGGAGCAGCCAAGAAATTGGCCAGGAAAATTGGCCAGTATGGGTAAGTATCAAAACCAGTCTGGGTTTACAGCACAGTGAAACATATGCTCCAAATAAGCAGCTGCAATTGAAACAAATGTAGACTGTTGCCTTTGTAGCAGAAAGGAAAACCTGCTGCATGTGGTGTCATGCCCTCCAACTGTCTGTGGGGAAAGTCCCAATTAGTCCTTTGTCATCCCACATTTTCAGTTGTTTTAAAAATGTCTCCATTTCTCTTTCCTCCTCCCATTTCCACCCTTTGTCCTCTGTTTAGTGTATGGGTGAAAACTGAATTAAAAGTGCAAAAGTGGTTTCCATTTCCTTATCTCAGCAGGGGGAAGATGAGAAAATGGGGCAGAATCTTGCCCTTCCCAGTAGAGTCAGGCAAAAGCAAACTGCTGCCACCGCTCCTAGCTTCTCTGTTTGTTTGTTTTTTTTTTGCCCTCTCCCCCTCATTAATACCTTTCATGATCTAAGCACTCTGATGGTGCTTAGCCACACTGTCCAAACTTTCGAATGAAGTATTAGAGGGTATGTGGCATATGTAGACATTGTTATTCATTATTCCATATGTGTGCTTCATGTGAATAGAGAATTTAAACAAGGCAACAGTTGTAGGCTTTCAGGCACAGTTAGGGTTACATTCACCTGCTTGGATTCACCGAAAGGAATAGTTTGAGATTGGTCACACAGACCAAAATGCGACAGCCAACTCTGTCTGGGACTCACTTGTCATTGCTTCCTGTCTCCTCACTTTCTATCTGAGGGGACTCTTTCACCCTATCTAATAGGGTGGATCTGAAAATAAGTGATAGATTTGTAATACTCTGGCTACCAATTCTATCACTTCTTTTCAAGTCCAACCCATTAGGTAGATTAAGATAATAATAATAATAAAGTTTATTTGTAGACCGCCCTTCCTGCGATCAGGGCGGTGTACATCATAATTAAAACATTACAACAACCAAAATTAAAAAGAGAAAAATTATAACATTATCTACCCAATGCAATTACAATGGTAACGTTCCGATGGCTTATCACGAGGGTAATAACATGGTCAAGGATAAGCCTGGGTGAATAGGAATGTTTTTAATTCCTTTTTAAACTGGGGGAGAGAGGGGGACAGGCGGAGCTCGCTGGGCAATGTATTCCAGAGGCTCGGAGCAGATACAGAGAATGCTCTTTTGGCGGTTGTTACAAGCCTGGCCTCTGGAACCCTTAACAAGTGTTGCCCACTAGATCTAAGTGTGCGGGGCGGATTGTGTGGGGAGAGACGGTCCTTTAGGTGCTCTGGGCCCAAGCCATTTAGGGCTTTATAGGTAACGACCAGCACTTTGTACTGAGCCCGGAAGCGGATAGGCAGCCAATGTAGATCTTTCATTATTGGTGTTATATGGGCAGCCCTGGGAGCACCAGTGACCACCCGTGCCGCCATATTCTGCACTAGTTGCAGCTTCCGAGTGTGACTAGTGGATGTCATAACAGCTGAACTAAAAATCAGCTATCGGGTTTTGCATGTAGAACTGGAATCAGGCATCAATTCTCCCTTTGCACAGCCTGCAAAATACCTTGGGCTTGTGTAACCCCTAAAAGTATTGATTTGATCAAGTGGCTGGAGAAACCCTCTTGTTCAGAAGGAGAGCTGGAGAGGAACTGTTGTTGCCAGGGCTAAGGATAAAGCCCTTTTGCTTTGAATAAAGTAGTGGTACTTAGGGTTTCTATAAGTCAAACGTAACTTGAAGGCACACAACAACAACAAATTTTCAGTTATGTAGGATGGAACAAAAGGGCAACTTTGTAGAATAATTTCTATACTGGATTTGTTTCTATTTTGTATGTTTTATTTAGGGCTTTAAGGTTGCATCAAATGTTTCAGTAAATACGCAGAAGTGTGCTGTGATCAAGTCCTGAACTGAGACCTGATTGTTAAAAATATACATTGTGATTTAAAGTGCAATTGTGTTTGCAATATTCAATTATAGCTGCCTCCCATGGGACCCAGAAAGAGTACACTTGCTTTGTACCTTTTTCTGTCTCTTATCACCCCATTTATATTCTAGTACTACAACATTAGACCAGTGGTTTTTGCTAGATTTAGAATAAAAGTTGATTCTTCCCAGGGGACAGCATGGGAAAGGACTTTCACAAAGGACAAAATAATTTTGGTACCTGCCCATGTGATTTGTGAAACTGCTATTACTATTAACACCATACAGCCACTGCTATTAACACAGGGCAAAAGTATGGTGTGTATTCCACTGACAATTTTAACACACGAATGAAGCATACATTGTGACCCACGTACCAAACTGAGATGATCCATTTAGCATTGAAACTTCCACCACAAACTGCCTTTATCCTAATAGCTAACCAACATTTAATGATAAACATAAGAACTTTAATTGGCAACGTGCTCTTCAAATTGCTTTTTTGGCTTGAACTGAATAGGGCTTTTGCCAAAAAAGGAGGCAATGAGGCTTGGCAGTTCTGAGTTTGTTTCATGGAAACTTTTCCTCTCTCTCCCTGTAGCTAGATTCCAGATACACCTCTCAATTTAGATCAAATATGTTTAGTTTCCTAGAGCTGAAATTAATGTTTTGCATTTTAAAAAAACAGACAGATTTGAATCAAGTTATAGGGGACTCTCAGTATTTAATTCCTAACCTATTGATGCTTCTAATTAAAAATGAAACAATGAAATATAGATTGTCAGGAGACAATATGCAAATGGTAATATTCACATTGGATTTGGGATGCATTTCACTGTAGAAACAATGCAGTTTGGCACTACTTTAACTGCTATGGCTCCAACCTACAGAAACCTGAGTTTTGTGTGGCACCACCACTCCTTCGAGATGACTAGTGTCCATGTTGGTTATTGGTACTGAGATCAATAGTCCAAAGAAAATCTTGTTTAAAGTCTACATCTACGAGGGGGATATCCCAAAGTTTTAATTATCACCTTTAAAAAATTTGATAGAAAGTTTGTTTTGATTTGTAGTTGTTAACTTATTTCTATATAGTCACCATCTAGATTTGCACATTTCCCCCAGCGTTTCTTGACCCTCCAGATACCTGATATTGTAGAAGTTTGCAGATTGTGCCTTATGAGGGAGTACCGTAAAGTAATAATTATCACTTGATAACTGATGAAATTTTGTCAGTCTCACAATTAGTCCCTAAGTGCATGATATTGAGAAAATCAGCTCATTGCATCCTTTATTTTTGTGACAGGTTGTGCCAGAAGTGACTAAAGTGTAAAATCCTCGTAAGGCACAATCTGCAGACTTCTACAATAACATTATTTGGAGGGTCAAGAAACGCTGGGGAAAATATGTCAATCTGGATTGTGACTACATAGAGATAAATTAACAACTACAAATCAAGACAAACCTTCTGTCAAATTTTTTAAAAGGTGATTATTAAAACTTTAGGATATCCCCTTGTAAGAAGGGTTTGATCCTACAAACTAACCTGCAAACTATCATGTTTGCAGTCTGGAACCCTGACAAGGTGTATGTGTGTGTGGTTGTCACCAAATCTGAGTTATTTAATAAACATGTTCATCCAAACGTACTCTGTTGTTGTAAGCCTTCATGTCTTTTCCAGCTTATGCCAACCCTAAGGCAAACTTATCACAAACTTTTCTGAAGCTAAGAGTGTGTGACTTGTGCAAGGCGATACAGGGGGTTCCATGGCCGAGTAGGGACAGTTCCCTTTTAGATCATCACACTAAATGCACAAAAGGTCACCCAAGCAGTTGGGGTGGAATTTCCATGATGCTGTCTTGAGCCCTGTTCATGTTGTAGGTGAATGCCTATATCAGCCTTTTGTCCTGTTAGAACTTGTTTGATATGGTTTAAAATGAATTGCTTTCAGATGCTTTATTATGACATTTATACAATATTTGGTGTGAACTGTATGGGAAAAGTCCTATATAGCGAAACTGAAATAACTTATTGAGGCTTGAGCAACCTAAAGCAAGCGTAACAGAGAAATCTAAGCATAAAGAAAAATGTTTGGAAAGGTCTTTAAAAGAAATGTAGGTGTTAGCATAGGCTTCTACAACAAAGGCATTTGCTCCAGAATTATATAGCATCTTCTTCTTACACAACAGTTTTACCCCTTCTGTTTATTCAGAGTGGCATCTGTTGACTTTGGAGACTGCATAGCATTTTTTATCACTTTATAATTTCTGTCTTACCTCTATTAAGGCAGAACAAAATGCATTCTGTTTCCCCTTGTGCAAAATGGTTAGTGGTGGCCCATGGGTTGTGTCTGCTCCCCAGGGCACTATCAAATAGGCCTGGAAATCCTATCAAATTTTACTGAACAGCTGGGCAAAAATGTTGCCTACAATATTAAATTTAAGCAACAATGTTAAATTTGTATCTGTGCCAGGCTTTAATATGAAATATCTGCTTTCAGAGGTTTTTATATATAATTAGTTTACAGTTCTTCGTGTGATTTTTTTCTGTGTAATAGTATCCCAAGAGGAACAAGGTGAGAGGATGATGGGACTTGTACTCTAACACATCTGAAGGTCACCACTTTGGAGGAAACTGTCCAAGAATGCATATACTCTGCAACCCAGAGAAATAGTATGCAAAGGGATCTTGTAGCACCTTTGAGACTAACTGAAAGAGAGAAGTGGGTAGTATGAGCTTTTGTAGACTTGAGTCTACTTCCTCAAATCCTACTGATTGTCCAGACTAATATGGCTATGTCTTTGAATACTACCACCTGAGAAATAGGTAATGTGTGGAAAAGTTTTTTTTTTTTTTTGGATTGTTGTTGTTGTGTGGCTTCAAGTTGTTTCTGACTTATGGTGACCTTAAGCCAAATCTATCATGGGGTTTTCTTGGCAAGATTTGTTTAGAGAGAGTTTGCCTTTGTGTTCTCTGAGCCTGAGAGCATGTGACTTATCCAGGGTCACACAGTAGGTTTTCATGCCTGAGCAGGGATTCGAACCCTGGTCTCCAGAGTCATAGTGCAACGCTCAAACCACTACACTATGTTTGGCTCAGTCAGGAGAACCACTGCCCTGCCATCTCCCTTCATGGAACATTCTGGGGACTGTAGTCCAAATGCTCTGGAAACTGAGTTGATAGAGTTGTTGTTGGTTGACTGGTTAAACCTCCCCACAATTGCATATGAATAATGCAATAGTTTTGAAGCATGGTTCAGCAGTATTGCTGACAGAATTAACAGAATTAGCAGATAACTATAGGGTCTTTAATTCAGTTGTCTCTTGTGCATTTATCTGAGGGCAGAAGCTTTAGCAGGTTATCATATCTCAGCTACAACACTCCCATCTCCATGGGTAGTTTTGACCTACGTTACAGTATTTTTATAAGGATTATCGCCATCATTAATTTGAAACATTCTGTTCAGTAGTGTTATATTAACATTTTAGATATTGTGCCAGTATACCTCCTTTTTACTCACTGAATACACAGATATATTTTTAACCAATAATTTTTATTGGTGTGTATTTTACATAAATAAAGACTGACCAATTAGTTGATGTATCTTTAAACCATGTAAGTTATAAACAATTTAATTAAAAGAAGGAATAATTTAAGAAGAACATTGGTCTTTCACTCAGATGCTCAGTACTCCAGCAGAAACAGCGTCTGAGGAACAGGTCATCCAAAGATAGCATGGTCGGTAACTTAAAAAGTAATAAATAAATGAAAAAAGGAGAACAGAATCACTGGGCTATACAAAACAACTTTCCTATGTAACTATTCAATTAAAGGCACACTTTTGACATAGAATCATAGAATCATAGAGTTGGAAAAGTCCACAAGGGCCATCCAGTCCAACCCCCTGCCATGCAGAAACTCTCAATCAAAGCATCCCCAACAGATGACCATCCAACCTCTATTTAAATTTTATTACAGATGAAATGGGACGACATAAACAAAGTTCATACAATGTCCTATCAACATGAATTTAATGTATATCATACTTTGGCTGGAAATGTTGGCATAATATCCTATTACACTATCATATGCACGTTTAGGGTAGTTGTGGAAGGAGGTACCCAATAACTTGTTGCGTAATGCCCCCTCAGAACACAACCTCAACTTGAGGGACATGGTGCATAGCCAATAAGTAGGCAGAAGACCACTGGGCACCATCTGGCTGCAGTCATATGGCTGGGAAGAAGAAAGAGCTGTTGTCCTCCCAGACCTCCAGCATATTTACTGGAAGTCTGGGGTTGCTGCTACACTGCATAATTAATGCAGTTTGACACTGCTTTAGCTATTATGGCTCCAGCCTATGGAATCTTGGGATTTGTAGTTGGCCGTGGCACCAGAGCTTTCAGACAGAGAAGGCAAAATATCTCACCAAACTACAAATCCCAGAATGGTAGTTAAAGTGATGTCAAACTGCATTAATTCTGCAGTGTAGATGCAGCTTCAGTCACCAATTAAGTATATGATATACTTAATTATCCAATATTAACAGAATTGGGGTTCCCAGTGCAGTTAATGTGGTGTCAAACCAGCAAAACTTATTCCAGCAGAACTTCATGCTCCACCAACAGTGAAAAGGTGGAAACAGGATCCTAGCCACTGACTGACCAAACTTTCAAAGAGATATTTTGTGTCATCTAAAATGGGACAAAGTTTGAAAAGTTACCCCCATTCTTGTAATAGCTTGTTTCATATGTCAAGTACTGTATTGCACATAGTGCTAGCTATTAAGAGGAAAAAATTGGAGCAAAGTTCTGTCAGCTCTTTGGCACTGGATGTTTCTCTTGGCCATAAAAGTTAATCCCGTGTAGGACTGTGAGCTATCCAAGATAAGGCTACAGATAGAAAAATAAACACAACTTTGCTCCTCATTGTTCTGAAAGTGGTGGCTGAAATAAATCTAAAAGCAATGGTGCAGCATCCTATTCTGTTGGTACTGGCCCGTGATCAACAACAGCAATTTGTTAGACATGGAATATTGTTGGCAATTCAGGTACAGTTGAATCCCAACAGAAATATATGCTGGCTATAGGAACAAGCCTCATTTTCTGGCAAAAATGCCCTTCTGCTGACAGAACCATCTGCCAACTGATCTTGGGAAAATGCCAGCAGAGGTATTTTGCCTGCAGAACTGCTCTGCTGGTAAAGACCAGTCATCAAAGAAGCTGCAGGAGCTGTCATCAAAATTTATACCAGATCTGAAAGACCAAAGTGCAGAGATACACCCCCAGGACATAAATTTAGACCAAGATATGTGTAGTCCTAAGTAACTGTCAACATCCTTACATTGAAAGGGGTTGGATTAGCACAATTTCACCTGGCCATTGACCATCTCTTGCACTATGGACTGGCCTCTTATTCAGGTCTTCCTAAGAGTCAACCTAAATTGCAGAAATAATGCGGTTTGGTACCACTGCAAGTGCTGTAGCTCCATCCTATCGAATCTTGGGACTGTAGTTTCACAAGGTCTTTAACCTTCTCTACCAAAGCATGCTGATGCCTTACAACACTACAAATCAAAGAATTCTGTAGGATGCAGCCTTGGAAGTTAAAGTTGTGTCAAAATGCATTATTTCTATAGTATGGATGCACCTCAATCTCACTTCCCATATGCTTTTTGCAGTAATAGAGTTCAGCTATGAAGTTAATCAAATTATGCTAAAAAAGCCTGTCAACTTATGGGGACCCCATGAGTTCCATAAGGTTTACTGTAATATATTGGGGTGGGGGCATGTAGCAGAATTGCATTCATTGAGAGTGGGGATTAACATAGGTGGATAATGCCAGACTTTCTGACAACATACATCCAAAGGAAGAAGAAAACAATGTGCAGGGAAAGGAAAAAGGAGATGGCACTAGAGAGTTAGAGGAGAACAGAAGAAAAGCACAGGGAAATGAAGGAAAAAATGGACAGCAGGTAGGCGGCATACCCTGAGTGTGCATCCACACTGCAGATATAATCCCATTTGATACCACTTTAACTGCCATGGCCCAACACTATGGAATTCTGGCAACTGTAGTTTGTTGTGGCACTAGAGCTCTTCAACAGAGAAGGCTAAATATCTCACAGAACTACCATTGCTAGCATCCTATAGCATTGTGCCATAAGTGGTGTCAAACTTGATTTCTGTAGTGCAGATGAAGTCTGAGTTACTCTGAATTTAACCAGTTTTAATTAAAAATGACGTACTTATGTAGCAGTAATATTTATCTGCAGTAGAACATATATGAGCTTACCTTTTTCTGGAAAGTGTCTTTTTTCTTTGTGATGAGGAGGAGTTATCTTTATCCAGGAGGTTCTACCACTATCATCTTCATGCTTCTCCTCTGCGTAATTTTCTACTGAACTGCGATTCGACTGGGGATAATGCCTCCTCTGAGGCCTGAGCCAAGTTGATTCACTCTTTCCTTCCAGCCAGCAGTTGGATTCCCTCATCTTATTATACGCCAGCACGCGTTTTTTCTCCTCTTCAGCCATGGGCGGTTGAATAGACTGCGCCATACAGCGAGATAAATTCCTGCTTTAATTGACAAAATCAAGCAGCCTCGTTATCTTAAATGTCTTGATTGGTTGCCATAGAAATGAAACCTAAGATGTACTTTCAATAGAAGATGGTACAATGGGCCTGAAAAGCAGCTATTTTCCAGTAGGCTTTAACAGAGGAAGAGAGAAAGGAGGACCCTTCTGGCAGTCCAAAACACACAGCAGAAATAATCCAGTTTGAGATCATTTTAACTGATCCTGGGAATTGTAGTTTATTGTGGCACCAGAGCTCTCTGGCAGAGAAGGCTAAATGTCTCACAAGGCTACAGTTCCCAGAGTTCCCCAGCATTGAGCCAGGGCAGTGTCAAACTGGATTATTTCTGCAGTGTGTTTTGGACCTTACTGGAAAGACCACTTTTTAAAGGCTCCTAATCCCTCAGCTCTGACCAGCGGCAATCTTTTTCAGCAGGCTGTAGCCTACTAGGAAGAGGTATAAAATATGGTTATCATATTTTGAATAATTTAAAAAAGGACATGTATTATTTCAGACCATTAGGAATATTATGGTGATTATTACACAGAGAAAAAGGACGAGAGAGAAGCAGGATGCTCCCGTCCTTATCGTGGGGGAAACTACCATTAATGAAAAGTGACGGGACCATTTTACTTCATCGTGGGTAGAAGGACAGGATGAGTGGGACATTGTATGATAATGACAGGCCTCTGCTGCAAAACACCCCAGTAGACAGAATGGGAGGACCACAGTGACTATCTGGGGCCAGGGAGAAGAAGCAGCTGCTGGCTCTACTACTCCTTGGACCTCTGCCTTCCAAGTGCCTTCTAAGAAGTAGAGCCCTCCCTCCAGTTCATCTGGTGCCATCTGGCCATGGAGGCAGAGATGCAGGCCCAGCTCCATCAGGCCTGGCCTAGATTAAGTAGCAGAGCCCTCACGCCAGTCCATCTGCCTTGGTCCAGGCCTCAGAGGGAGAGAAGAACTTTTGGACCTGATCCCCTTCCCCACCACCATTCCCTTCTCCTTTTGTGTCATGTCTTTTTAGATTGTAAGCCTGAGGGCAGGGAACTGTGTAAATAATAACAATAACAATAACAATAATAATAATAATTGTAAGCCACTCTGAGAGCCTTTAGGGCTGAAGGGTGGGGTTGAAATACTGTAAATAAATAAATAAATAAATAATCTTCTGGCAAATGTGTGATAAGGATGGGAACAACTCGCTTCCTTCCTGTCCTTTTTCTCACACTAGGGGGCAAACAGGATTTAAACGAGAGTTAAACAGGAATTAAACAGGAAATGCCTTATGTTTAACATAGGACATTTCCTGTTTAATTCCTGTTTAAATCCTGTTTGCTCCCTAGTGTGATAAACTTATGTGATAATCGTTGCACTGGTGGCATCACTAGGAGGGTGCAGGGGGTGCGACCTGCACCAGGTGACACCATCAGGGAGGTGTCCCAATGTCTCCCCAAGAAGGGACTCTTCTTGGTTTGCCATTTCTTTTGGGTGAGGGGAGTGGGGAGAGAGGTGAAGCTGTAAACCTTACTTTCTGATGCCCCTCCTGGAGCCACCCACTAGAATCACGGAGTTGGAAGAGACCACAAGGGCCATCCACAAGGGCTATGCAGGAATACAGTATCAAAGCACCCGACAGGTGGCTATCCAGCCTCTGTTTAAAAGTCCCCAAAGAAGGAGACTCCACCATTATCCAAGGAAGTGTGTTCCACTGTTGAACAGCTCTTACTGTCAGGAAGTTCCTCATAATGTTAAGGTAGAATCCCTTTTCCTGTAGTCTGAATCCATTGCTCTGGGTCCTAGTCTCTGGAGCTGCAGAAAACAAGCTTGCTCCATCCTCAATATGACACCCCTTCAAATATTTAAACAGGGCTGTATCATGTCACCTCTTAGCTTTCTCTTCTCCAAGCTAAACATACCCAGCTCTTTGAGTCCTGATCTATTTGGCTCCTTTCCACTCTTGTCCTCTCGGGAGACTGGTTGCTTTGACGTCTTCTTTCCTGGAGGGTGGAGATAATTCATAATTAAAACACTGTTCTTGCTCAAAGGGACCACAGTCTTGGATGGAGGGATGGCGGCAAGTGGATGCTGGGTTCCCCAGGGTGAAAAAAATCCACCTGGACAGAAATTTTACCTCTGAAAAAGAGGTCATGTCTGGGAAAAGGAGTGTGTATGGTGTGTCCCTGTATAAAGCAGGATGATTTTACTCATCCTGCCAAAAGACCACTTTTTTCAAGAGCTTGGGAGCACTAGTGTTCACTGCTAACAACTTGATGTTTTGTGTGTGTTGTGTGCCTCCAAGTTATGTCCAACTAATGGTGAACTATCACAGGGTTTTCTTGGCAGTTTCTTCAGAGGGGGTTTGCCATTGCCGTCCTCTGAGGCTGAGAGAGTGTGACTTACCTAAGGTCAACCAGTGGGTTTACATGGCCGAGCGGGGATTTCAACCCTGATCTCCAGAGTCATAGTCCAATGCCCAAACCACTACACCATTTTGGCTCTCTGTTGATGTTAACATGAAACCATTTGTCATGTTACTAGTTATAGCTAAATTTACTCAGGAGTCTTTGGTGGAGGACTCTAAAAGGCTGTTTGAAAGTCTACAATATGTACATCAGTAATTCCCAGATTTGGTCCTCCAACTGTTTTGAACTTCAACTGCCAGAAGCCTAAGTCAACTTGGCCAACAGCCAGGAATTTCCAAACAATTGGAGGACCAGAGTTTGGGAACCACTGGTGTACAGATTCACCCCATCCATATATTTGTCAGTACATACCTGTGCCCTTCTATACCTGATTTCTGACAAAAGATGTTGTGACTGGGGCTCCCAAGCTAGAGTTCAACTGCTGATGAAAAACAGCCAGGTTCCAAAAGTGCTTAGCAACAGTCAGTTCAAACCATCATAACTAATCCTGCACATTAGGGTGTCTGTTTACTTGACCAAACTTGTTTTAATAGATCGCAGCTGACTTTCTCCTTTTTTTTGAAAGGAGATCAAGTTCAGCAGTTCAGGTGATGAGATTTTTCTGAACATAATGATGGGTTACAATAAAACAATAACATCAAAAAAGGCATTAATAGTTAGATCCCTTACAGAGGTCATTTACAAAACAAATGAAGTACCAATAGTTACAAATGTAATATAGTGGTAACTCTGAATCCCAGGCCTTGCTATAAATATTTCTTACAGACTAACATCTGTTCTGAACGATTATAAAACTCTTTTTCTAGTTCGTCTTCATGAAGAACCTCCAACTGACATGTTAGTAGTTGCATTTTTCAAGGAGTAATGGAGTGGTAGGAAGAAAAGGCAGATAAAAATTGCTGTTTCTAAGCAGCCTATTTCTCCAGTGCCTGCTGCCCTCATGGCTGCTGTACCCAGGGCACTTTTCTTTCTTGAGAAAATATTTGTTGTTCTGGGCGGCCAAGTCATTTCCAGCTTACGGTGACCCTAAGGGAAACCTGTCACAGGGTTTTTTTAATTTTGGATTATTGTTTTCTCTCCTTTGTGAAGCACTATGTAAAGCCTATGGCGCTACACAGATAATAATAATAATAATAATAATAATAATAATAATAATGTATGGGGTGAGATAGGACGAGGAGGAGGTCAAGAGGGGGATGATTCCATGAGTTCCTGCACCGAGTGATGCAAACCCTAGCATTGAGCCATGGCAGTTTAGGTGGGGTCAAACTGGATTATTTCTGCAGTGTGGATGCAGCCGATGAAGACAGACTTTCATTGGCGTCTAGGGTTTGCATCACTAAGTGTGGGAATCCATTGGCTTTACATAGCGCCTTACAAAGGAGAGAAAACAATAATCCAAAATAGAAACAAAACCTGCCTATGGCGCACAATCTAAAACCACAAACGAGATTATAACATTAATAAAATATTACTATAACCAAGTTAAAACAATACGATAAAGGTGTAAATTAATACCAATAATATGTCACAAAATATATAGTCATAAAATCTTTAGTTATGTTTTTTTGTACTAATGTTACTCATAAATCCTAATTCCCCTATATCACTGTAATGGCAATAGTTGTGACGTAAACAACCAGCACATTTAAAATTAAACTTTTTAAAATTACAATGTTATAAACACAGCCTAAAGGTGTTTACGCAGACACTGTTTCATGTGTTTCAAGTGAAAATTTGGTAAAATGTGATTTTAAATATTTTTTAAAAAAAATTATAATTTTCTTTTATCTTTTTTTAAAGTTTAAAATTCATTTTTTGAAATCTGACTTTTCTTTAAAAAAAACAAACAAAACAACACCTGGGGCCTCTTCTTTTTCTTCCCACTGAGGCTCACCCCACTCACCCCATCTCTTCAGCATTTTAATGCCACAGCCTGTTTCTGCCCAAAGGCAGATGATGTTTGGGGAGCAGTGGGTCACCCCTCTTAAGGTGTCATCTGGTGAAGTGGTTTTACGATGGGGGTCATCATAACACCACTGACCATATCTCACAAGAACTCAGTGCACACTTTTATTTCCCCCTTTTTCCTCCTACCCTCTATATAATACCTTTTTGGTTGTTGTTGCAAATACCAGCTTTGAAGAGGTCATTTGGAGGGGTGAGCGCAATATGACCAGGCAACAGTGAAGCAATTGCTTTCTCCTTACGATGACTGAAAGTGATGGGAGCTGTAGTCTAGCACGTTGGGTTAGCAAAGGAAATTGTTTCTGTGCGGACTAGTAATTTTTTAAAAAAATACAAGAGACATTGGGACTCAGTTACAAAGCTTAAGAGATATCGGAGCTCAATAATGAAATCGTTCACAAATCCTTTTTAGAGGCTGGATGGCCATCTCTCAGGGGTGCTTTGATTGGGAGTTCCTGCATGGCAGGGGGGGTTGGACTGGATGGCCCTTGGGGTCTCTTCCAACTCTATCATTCTATGATTCTATGGAGTTTATCACACTGGGGCTAATTTCAGCATTAAAGGGAGATTAAAGCACATTTAAAGCATCTGCAAATAAAGCAAAAATGGCGAGCAATTGCACGAATTATTATAACATGCAATTGTGCAAATAAAGTGATATTGGAAATGCATTGCCACTGAAATCCCGAAAGTAAAAAGATGCGCATTAATGCTTCTTTGTGACCACTTTAATATCGGGTTTTTGTATGATGTGAAATTGTTGTGTGTAATTCCAGGATATTCACGGGATAAACTCCCGATCTCCTTCGTGTGATAAACTCGTATGACTTATGGTGACCCAAAAACAAACCTATCATGGGGATTCCTTGGCAAGATTTGATCAGAGAGGGTTTGCCATGGCCATCTTCTGAGGCTGAGAGAGAGCGACTGGCCCAAGGTCACCCAGAGGGTTCACATGGCCAAGCCAGGATTCGAACCCTGGACTCCAGAGTCAGAGCCCAACAGTCAGACCGCTATACCATGCTGGCTCTCTGTTGACAAATATACAATTGCACAACGCTGAACGGATATCCCAATTCTCCGTCCCATTCTTTCTGTATCCTCTTGGGTCATATTTATTTGTAGATTTTGTTGTCGTTGTTGTTTTTGTGTGTCTTCAAGTCAATTCCTATGGTAACCCTAAGGCAACCCTATCACAGGGTTTTCTTGGCAAGGTTTGTTCGGAGGAGGTTTGCCATGGCTTTCCCCTGAGGCTGAGAGAGTGTGACTTGTCCAAGGTCAGCCTGGTCTCCAGAGTCATAGTCCGGCGCTCAAACCATGACACCACAACGGCTGTTTCTTTTAAAAAACGATACAATAAAATTGCAACATAATTATCGTACTAGTTATCGTATGGAGCAGGGTGACCAGAGGCCCTCCTTTTCCAGGACATGGTCCTCCATTCCAGCCTTCTTGACCTGGAGGAACTCCAAAATGTCCTCCATTTTGACCAAGAAGCATGGATTTACATTTCTATGACTGTTTTAGCTTTTCTTTGGTCATCTCCTACATTTTTCTTGAATGTCCTCTATTTCATGGTGCCTTGCCTTCCTTAGCACAGGGTGACCAGGAATCCTCTTTTTCCAGGACATGGTCCTCCATTTCAGCTTTCTCTACAGGAGGAATTCCAAAATGTCCTCCATTTTGAGGATGACGAAGAAGCATGAATTTATAAGAAACTTTTATAGATTTTATTTGATCACGCCCTACATTTTCCCTGAAGGTCCTCCCTTTTCCAGTGTCTTGTCCTCCTTTGCTCAGGGTGACTAGTCGTCCTCCTTTTCCAGGACATGGTCCTCCATTCCAGCCTTGTGTCCAGGAAGAATGTCAAAATGTCCTCCTTTTTTGGAGTAGGACTAAAAAGCATGAATTGAAATGTCCAGGAGTGGGTTTATTTGTGTAGCTTTTATTTGGTCCTACATATTTCCTAGAAGGTCCTACATTTTGCAGGGCCTTGTCCTCCTTTCTCACTTTGTCCTCCATCTGGTCACCTTACCTGCTTAAATTGGAAAGAGAGAGAGAGACAAAAAATGTTGAGGCTGAAACGGAATCAGAACGCATCAAATCCCTGGAGCAGCAGCACCACGAGACCACCCCTGAGATCAAAGGAGCCGAGGCCCCGCCCCGCGTTCGAAAGGGCGGAGCCTTGCCTTGATCGAAGGATGGAGAGGCATGAAAGACCGAACCATGCCCCTTTCCTCTTCGCGATTGGCTGAGGGGCTGGCGTTCCACGGCTTCTTATTGGCTAAGACGCGCTGGCGTGGGGCTGCATCAGTCCTCGCTGCTCTGAGCATGCGGGAGCCGGTAGGAAGAAGAAGGAGGAGGCACTCTTATTAAGGCTGGAGGTGGCAAGGAGTAGTGAAGGGGCCAGGTCCAGGAGGGTTTTTGGAGGAGGGGAAGGAAGGGCCCAAAGGCAAAAAGAGAGCAAAAAGGGGGAGGAAAAGGGGGGGGGGTAGAGGAGGGAGGGGGCTGGGAACATTGCAGGTCTCAGGGGTGGAAGGGGACAGGTGAGGAAGGACAGGTGAGGAAGGACAGGTGAGGTCAGTATAATAACAATAAGAGTAGGACACCTGGGGAGGCCCAGGGTGACCTTTGCAAGGCTGTGGGAAGGGGAGGGAAGAGGGAAGGAACCTAGAAGCCAAGGAAGGGACATAGAAGTGAAGGAAGCAAGAGGAGTGGGTAGGACAGGTAAGGACAGGTAAGGCCAAGGGGGCACCTGTGGAGGCCCAGGGTGAGCTCGGCCAGGCTGCGAGGAGAGAAGGAGCCAGGGAGGGAAGGGAAGGCATGGCTTTGTATTAGGTGGGACAGGTGAGGTCAAGGGAGCACCTGCGCAGGGACTGGAGAAGGTGAGGGTGACCTCGACTAGGCTGCGTGGAGAGCAGAAGCGGAGGAAGGGACGCAGAGGTTAAGGGAGGAACAGGGAAGCATGACTCTGTGTTAGGTGGGACAGGGGAGGTCAAGGGGGCCCCTGGGGAGGCCTTGGGCAGGCCCAGGGTGAGCTAGGCCAGGCTGTGGGGAACGCAGGAGTGAGGGAAGGAACAGGAAAGAGTTACTCTGTAGTAGGTGGGACAGGGGAGGTCAAGGGGGCACCTGTGGAAGGACTGAGGAGGCCCAGGGTGAGTTAGGCCAGGCTTTGGGGAGAGCAGAAGTGAAGGAAGGAATGGGAAGGCATTAGGTAGGACAGGTAAGGTCAAGGGGGCACCTGTGGAGGCATTGAAGAAGCTGAAGGTTGTGGGGAGAGTAGAAGTGAGGGAAGGAACACAGAAGCAAAGGAAGCAACTTAGAAGTGAAGGAAGGAACAGGAAGGCATTACTCTTGTATTATTATTGTTGTTGTGCTTTATTTATATAGCACTGTAGATTTACACATTATTAGGTGGGACAGGTGCAGTCAGGGGAACACCTGTAGAGGGATTAAGGAAGCCGAGGGTGACCTTAGCCAGGCTGCCAGGAGAGTAGGAGTGAGGGAAGGAACACAGAGGGGAAGGAAGGAAGGAAGGGGAACTTGTGACACTGTGGTGGGTGTGGATGTGTGTGTGAATTTAGTGATGCCTGTCTAAACTGGGGGGAAATAATCCTGCAACAGTATAGTGGGTGGAGGAAAGAGGAGTTAAAAGAGGAGGAGCAGTTCTCTGAGAGTAACAATGCCTGTTGTGGGGGTGGAGTAATCTTGCCATAGTGTGTGTGTGTGTGTTTGTGGAGTAACTTTGTCATAGGGCTGCTCAGCCTTGGGGAGGGTAGTTGTGGAGAAAGAGGGAGCTCTGTGGAGGAGGGACTCTAGGAAGGAGGCTTCCAGTAGGTGGGGATTGCCTGCCTCTGGCTTGGGAAGGGGCGAGCAGGGAATGAATAGAGGCTAGTTGGAAGGAGAGGGGCTCAAGGATGGGTGGGGAGGGAGCTGATATGGGAGAGCCTGGGGATGGTGGCGAAGAGGGTGGCGAGGTGGCCATGGGAGCTCCCTTCCAGCAGAATGGTTGCCTCCCAGGCAAAGAGACTGAACACATCAGTTGCTCCACACCTTTGGTAGCCAAGAGTGATGTGGAGGTTAGAAGCGGAGTCCCTTTGTTTCCTGATCTTGAGGACCATCCTGAGGTGGAAGAGATGCTCTCCTCCTCTGCATCAGGAGGGAAGCTGACCCCTCGGCTCTCCAAGCGTAGGCTGGTGGTGCTGGCTATCTTCAGCATGTACTCCCTGGTGAACGCCTTCCAGTGGATCCAGTACAGTATACTGACAAGTATCTTTACACAGTACTACAATGTTTCCAGTTCTCAAATTGATTGGCTCTCAATGGCGTATATGGTGGCGTACATTCCTCTGATTTTTCCTGCCACGTGGCTGTTGGACATTCGTGGCCTTCGCCTGACTGCCTTGCTGGGATCTGGACTCAACTGTTTGGGTGCCTGGATTAAGTGTACCAGCGTTCAGCGAAATTTATATCCGGTCACCTTGTTGGCTCAGATCATATGTTCCATCGCTCAGGTCTTTATTTTGGGGCTGCCCTCCCGCATTGCCTCTGTCTGGTTTGGACCCAAAGAAGTTTCTACTGCCTGCGCTGTAGCTGTTCTGGGAAATCAGGTGAGAGGGATGAATGGTTGGTCTTTGGGTTGGATGTGCTTAGGGAGGGATGCTCATGTAAAGAAAGGATGTCCAAGCCTAATAGTATGTTTTGTGTGTACTACATAGTTGTAGATTAATCATAGGAAACCTTTGTCTATATTGATGCTTAAAGCAGCTTTATTTGTGGAAAAGGAAAGTGTTTGAAGCTGAATTAGAGTTGGAAAGGACCTTCAAAGTTATCTAGTCCAGCACTTCTGAAGCTGTTTGATGTGGTGGACCAGCAATTCCCCCCCCCCTCCATGTGCCAGAAACCAGTACTGTACCATGTTTGTGTCAGAGTTACAATACTTGTGTAGTGTCCTACAAACTTGCCATGGTCAGGCAGCTAGTGGCTTATAGATTGGCACAGACTAACACTATGAAAAGTACTGATCTAGTCCAAACCCTGCTGATGCAGGATTATGTTGTAATTTATTACATTTATCCATGTAGTCTATAAGATTACAAAGTGACAGGCAGCATTTATTGTTCTTATTCTGTCTGCCATTCAAACAACTCAAGCCTTAAATTTTAATCTAGGAACTTTTTGAAAGCCGGTTCTGAATAATACAGAAAATATTATAAGAGCAGAAGGCAGGGCTAAGATTTGAAATGCGTGTTTACTTGTCATTGTGGGATCTAAAGGCACAAGATGGCTCTAGTAGTTTTGCAATTAAGTCATGTGTTTCTGGTAACATTCCTGAGGAGAACTCTAAACATCTACAGACTCAGAATTTCAGGTATAGAGTTGCAATCATTGTAGAGTCAATAAGGGGACCAGTCTATTTCAAGATCAGTTATTTCTGCTAAGGCTTTGGTATAACCATTAATAAGACCGAGACTCACTGCCTGGACAATAAATGCTTATGGAAGGTATTGTTGTATGAAACTCAGCCAGAAAAGTGAGTTACATAATCGGTATACAACTATTGGTCTAAAAGTAGCCTTGCATTTTAAGTTAGAAAAAAGTGGGTTATTTAAGTACAGTGATGTGAAATAGTCTCATTGGTGGCCATCACTTTACAGGTTGATGGAGAAACACTGTTCTTTCAGCCATTATTTTTTCTTTCTTTCATATAATCTGCTATTTTGGTTTCTAAAACTTGTTTTTACTTTGGTGTGTCTTTACAGCTAGGCACAGCAATTGGCTTCTTATTGCCACCAGTATTAGTTCCAAACACAGCCAATGACATGGATCTCATGGGGTATAACATCCGAAATATGTTCTATGGAACAGCAGCAGTATCCACATTCTTGTTTATCCTAGTAGCACTTGGTAAGTAAAACATACCTGTAATCATTTTAGAAAAAAACTGAAGAGAGCAGTGCAGTTTGAATTAATAAAAGTGAAGCATTCTGAACTGAGGGCTGGGTCTCAGATGAAGCTATGCTTGACCATCCATTTTAAGCCACAAATTCTTATTTAACTTGAAACAGTTAACAAGAAAAAAGAACCTTTTACATAACTTCTAGTGTGCAGAATGTTGGAAGGCATTTTTGTCTCTTTTTAAGACTTACAATTGTAAAAACAAATCAATGTTTATCATTTACTTTTGCAGAATATGTTCATGTAAGGTAAGAGGTATTCAACAGTGGAATAGGCTACATTGCAAGACAATTGTTTCCTTTTTTCTGAGATTTTTAAAGGCTGCTGCCACACTGCATAAATAAAGCAGTTCGATAGTTTTTTGTGGGTAACAGTTTACAAAACAAATGAACTGTAACAGTTTCTGAGTGGCTAAATGTGTATCATTACACCTCAAACCACAGAAATGGGAAGGAGAAAGTTTATATGCAAAGGGTTTGCATTGGAGAGGAAGGGAAGCAAATTGAAGAAACTAGAGTGTGCAGCTTGTCAAGCTGAAATAATATTTATTATTATTATTATTAACTTATATTTATATAACACTGTAAATTTACACAGCACTGTACATACAATCATTTAATTAGACAGTTATCTTTATTTATCTTTATTTACATGTGTAGCCAGCCTTTCATCCTCAAGGTGAAAACAGCACAAGTGACTCTGACCTACCTAGTTCATTATTAAAAAGAATAATAAAAAGTAGAACTCAATATGTAAGCTAGAGATAATTCCTGAATATAGTGATAAAATGTTAGCTACTAAAAAGTGAAAGACTGAAGCAACATTGTGGCAATTCCAAAAAGGAAAAGTATAACTCTAGGATATAGTGCAAAGCATCATTCGTGACACTTGTCAGCAAATAATATCTATTGTAGTCTGATACTGGGAGGCAATATGCATAAGCTGGAAAAATAAAGTACTATACTTGGGCTTTGGTTTGAGTGCATGGTCTGCTTTGTTAAGAGAAAAGTGTATATAGAAAAACAGTGAGCAAAGGCGACCTCTTGTCTTTTCTGCTCTGACAAAACTCAGAGTGTTTTGGCATATCAGATGCTCAGACCAACGGTATTCCTGAGAAGAAAATTGTGAATCTAGAGTAATTACATCTTATTCTAAGCTGCTAAATTGCATAGCATATGAATAGCACTGTAGTCTAAATCCAGTTTTTAGTCTGAGGTATAGTATGTTAATAGAATGTAAATTTGGTAAACCAGTATTTTGGTGAGTTTCATTGATTCAGTGGGTCTACTCGAGTTGAGATTAATTGTTGGATTTAGTCCAGAGATGTCTGCATCTCCACACTGTTTTACAATAGGCATTGAAGAGGATATACAACTCATAAATTTGCATATAAAGTCACCCTGTGATGGAAAACTATGATGTACTTTGTAGCATAACAACATGATTTAATATTCTAATATTCATATAATGCCAATTAATGACATTTGAGTAATAAAGAATGGGTAGCAAAACTCACATTTGTGTCATTATCTTCCTAGTGTTTAAGGAAAAACCTAAGTATCCTCCAAGTCAGTCTCAAGCAGTTCTTCTGGATGTATCTACAGAAGACTACTCTTACAAGCAATCAATTGTCAACCTGTTCAAAAATGTTCCTTTTGTTCTTTTGCTGATAAGTTACGGTGAGTACTGGATCATGTGTTTAGACCAGAGGTGGCCAAAGAGTGACCCCAGGGGTTCAGAATACCCCCCCCCCCCAAATGCACTCTAGGTGTGGAGGGCATTTCTACCATGGTTGGAGAACTCCAGGTGTCAAATTATTTGCAGTACTCTATATGCATATATATATATAGTTACTAAATGTACATGTTCAGGAGCAAAAAAATTTGGGAGTGGGAGCAAGTTTGGCCTTCCATCATATTCTAGAAGGATAATGTGGCCCCCTAGCCTCCCACCATTGCCCATTTCTGGTTTAGACTGATGTGACATAATTGCCGTAACCCCTGTGTATTTTTAATAGATAGCATGTAGAATGTATACACATACATTAATAAAATAATACCTTATAAATGATCAGAGCCAAATAATAGGAAAAGATGAAAGCAAACCACTGTATAGTTTATTCCATTATATGACAATGTTTTAGTTCATTTTTTAAAAAATGCATGCAAACCCTTTCATTTTGAATTGATATTCATGTTCCAGTTTCCACAGATATCTGATATTTTCCTTAAACAGAACAAATATTCAAAAACAAATGGTAGATATCCAAAGATTTTATAAATACATGGTTATTCAAAAGGAATGGTGCAAAACCACACAAGAATACCTTTATTTTTTCCACCATTATTTTTAATCACTTGTAGCAACAGCAAGTACATTGCAATACAACTTATTAGTGAACTATCACTCCCTAAGCTGTTTACAATGTGTAAGCCAATTGCCCACAGCAAATTGGTACTCATTTTATGACCTATGAAAGGACTGAAGGCTGAGTGGAACTTGGAGCCCTCCTCTAGCATTGGACTTACAATGTTGTGGCTGCAGGACCAGCATTTAACCACTGCGCCAAACGTGTAGCTATGAACAGGTTTTGCAGCAAAAGCTTTCATTATGTATTTTGTTCATTAAATTTCACTAAAAATTTTGCTCTGTGTGATTCTGGCATTCATACTGAGGCTACTTTAGTTCTTGCTTAGGATTTCATGTGAATTATTCCACATTTTATTGGGCTGTCTTACACATAAAACACCACACTCTCCATTTGCTTTTTTTTTCTGTTATAGTTCAGGACAGGATTCTAGTGGTCTGCTAAGTGTTGGTTTTCATGGTATGATCACTACCTGGATGAGGGTCTTGTGAAATTCACTGCCTTCCTTGCATTAGCAATGGATCAGTTTAGATAACTCAGCCTTGATGATGTAAGATCTCTGTATTTTCCAAAGCATTGTGGGATCTTGAATGTCATTGTGGAAACTGTTCAGTTGCAGTCAAAGAAAACTGATCGTGGCTATTGACAAGCATCACAGGGGCTTTCTAGATTGGCAGGAAAGTGTGACATGAAGTTGCCTTTTCCTTAATGCTTAGCAGCTGCACCGCAGCCTTTAGATGGAGCTGCGCTGTTCTGCAGTTTTTAAAAAAGCATCTGGGAAAACCAGCACTTTTTAAAAGGCACTTCTTCTCCATTAAAACGCAAAAGAAGCGTTTTCATGGCACACTTTCCCTTTTTCTCATCTAAAGGCTAAAGTTTCATGCAGCCATGAACACACTTCTTTTTGCCAATCTAGAAAGCCCCACAGTTGCTAGTCAATGTGGTGAATTACTCATTGACAACATGCCATATTTCCTAGCTTCTTCACATATTGGTGCTAAAGAAAATGCCTTTTCGTATGTTGCAAGTTGCTAAATTTGCTAAAGGATTTATAATGAGTTTTATTTGATTTTATTTCAATAACCATAGCAATATTTTTAATTGTCTTCTTATAGGAATCATGACTGGAGCTTTTTATTCAGTCTCAACTCTACTAAACCAAATGATAGTATTTCATTATGAGGTAAATTTCTTTAGAATTCCTTGTGAATGATTTCTCTTATTGATGCTTCGTTTAAGGATCATTGCTTGGTCTGGTTATCATTATTGGCTCAGCAGTGGCATTTCTGCTCAGAGCTGGCAAAGTTGTGACTCTGGATTAAGTTTGTGAATCAAACATTGATATATCTTGGCTGCATGCTAGAGCAATGGAAGAATGGATCTGATCTGTGAATTATTGGTAGGTATGAAAGATGGGGTTTGTCTCTTTGGAAGTGTTTCCTAGTAATACACAAGTCCATCTTCTGGCTTCTGAAGGCATCTCCTAAATCTTTCACAGCCAAGAGATGTTAGGCAACATCAGATTTTACCATGTTATGATTTTTATTTTTGACTGCCTTTTAAAAAATTACATGATTTATAATGCAAAAGTCTGTTTTAATGACATTTAAATCTTTTTAATAAACTACAAGGTGATGTCTTTGACAGTGCAATAAATTGATGCCTGGCCTCCTGTTAGCAGTTTTTCTTTCACTGACTGATCTTAAATATCCTCTTAATATGTATTAACCCATTTGTAAAAGATAGTGATATTTATCCATTACATTTTATCTACAGAAGTAGTGGATCTATGATGTTAAGAGCTTAGCATTTGTGAGACAATAAGGGCTGCATTTAGGTAGGAGAGAGTTTCTATGTGCATTTTCACTGTAGAACATTGCTTATAGATAGTTCCACAACTGTTTTATTTAAAGGGAGAAGAAGTGAATGCAGGAAGAATTGGCCTGACACTTGTGGTAGCTGGAATGGTGGGCTCAATTATTTGTGGCTTATGGCTGGATCACACCAAAACATACAAGTAAGTCTGCAAGTGGAGAACTCAGTCATTATAGTTTGTTTGTTCTTTTGTTGTGGTTAGCTTGCTTCCTGTAGTGGCTGTAGGTCCTCTATATGTTTTTGGACTGTGGCTTCCATCAGCCTTAACCAGCATAGCTAGTAGTGGTAGATACCATAGTGTGTGGTTGGAAATGAGCATCATGATGGAACTTATCACCTGTTTTGTATGGTTATGCATGGGCTTCAGTGCAAACATCTTGCCCTGGTTCAGATGATTTTGCAAGGCTTCATACATTATAGCTTATGAAGAAGGAGCTTCATCACAGCCAGGTCCTCCTCCTCCACTCCTTCCATCTTCCTGTTGTACACTGGCTTTGGAACAAAGATTCTGACATGTATTAAGCCATGTGTCCAATTAATGTTCAGCTAGATCTTAACGGCTTGTATGTAATTTAACAAATAATAACAAAAATAATCCAGGACACATCTTAAGCTAACATTCTGAAGTTTTGATCGTGCTGAAAATTCAGATTCAACACAATTGTTGGGCTCCCTCATTAATGTGATGCAGAAGTAAATTTAGCATAGCTATTTTAGAGACCACTTCTGTTGGCAGAGAACTGCTTTTCTGTAATGTGTTATGTTGGGCTCGTTTACTGTTGCTGTTCTTAGAATGATGTTTTTTATGTCATTATCTTGGTAAGTACCTTGTGAATACTGAAAGATGTAAAAGCATTCTTTTATTATTTTAAATAAATGGTATCAACAGTGAAACTCTGTACAGAGACAGAGGAGAGTAATGGATAATACAGTATATATCTATGCTGGTTATGCAAAGCAGATTAATTAAAACTGTAAGCAATAAGAGTAATACAGATGTGATCTGTAATTGGCAAGGTTGTATATATTTATTGTAACTTTGTGCTCTTTTCATAGGCAGACAACATTAATTGTGTACATCCTCTCATTTGTTGGGATGGTTGTATTCACATTCACCTTGGATTGTGGACACCTTATAGTTGTATTTGTGACTGGTGGAGTGCTTGGGTAAGGATGTATAAAGCATTAACAAAATACTTTATATACTCATGTATAAGTCTACAAATATTAGTCAAAAAATTGACCCCCAAAATGGAGGTTGACTTATCCATGGGTCAATGTTAGTACCATACTTTAACTCTTATTTAAAAGAAGGAATGATGCACTGGTGAAAGGCAAAGTATAATCTGTCCTGGAAGCATTGACGCTTTCATTCATCCAGCTTTTAGAATGAGTACAAACAGTTATGCCTACTGGATTTTTGTAAGTTCTTTGGCCTTGTTTTCCTTTGCTTCATCCTTTAGATCCTTTCTTACATGGCCCTAAGTTTTACCCTCAATTTATCCACGGGGTATATCAAAATCCATAATTTTGGCCTCAAAACCTGCCCTCAACTTATACATGAGGTCAACTTAATAGTCAAGTATATACGGTATGCTACTTTATTCTCTTGAGCAGGCTAAGTAATCTTTATAAAACTTGTTTTAAAATCTTGTGAGCTTTCTAGGCAAAGGTGGTGGTTATGAAGTGCAAAGAACACAGCAAAATACATTATTATAGCTTAATAGCAATAAATAGACATTAATAATTGCTTTTAATGCATGGTTTGTAAGTGCTGTTGTTAATCTGAATTTTGTATTTTTATGACAGCTTCTTTATGACTGGTTACCTTCCCCTTGGTTTTGAATATGCTGTGGAAATTACATACCCAGAGTCTGAAGGCACCTCATCAGGGCTTTTGAATGCTTCAGCACAGGTAATAACAGAATACTTTGTAAAGCTTTTTCCTAAATAATTAGCACTTTTTTTCTGAGCTCGGATAGCTCACAGTCTTGTAACATAGAGATTTATCTAGTGCTTAAAAATATCATGGAAGTTTGACATAGCTAGTCAAAATAAAGAGAGAATCTTTGCTTCTTTGCATTTTTCGGAATGCATTTGAACCGTTTTTAAAGCTTACAGCATCTTTGCTGATAATATTCAGAAGCCACTGTGTATGTTTCATTTAAAGTTGCATGAGCATATTTTTAGTTGCCCTTCTTTAAAACTGCATCAGACTGGGGGATAAATCAAATCGTGCTCATGATATCAATACTCTTGTCATGAGCACCAATAAATTTTAGCTTTCCTTTCCCCAACATCTATCCGTTCTGCTTAGAATGCAAGAAGAATTTACTTAGCCTTTTCCCCACTGGAACCTTTGGTGGAGTGTGAGACATTCTTCCTTTTGCATTGTTGCACAAATCAGCAAAATGAGAAAATTACTGTGCTGTGTCAGTATGGTGAGAATATGCCATGCTCTCCCCTAAGTATAATGGTAAATACCCTATTAGTATAGTATGGAGGGGGGGGAATCAAAACTGATTAAATGAGGGAACAGTGTTTTTGATGGTAGATGGTATAATTATAGTGCTTGTTGGCATGTGCTGACTGAACATAGAAAACACTGTTTATATCAAGAAGTTTTAAAGGCTCCCAGATCTGCTTCTGCAAAAATCAGTTTTTAAAAAGCCAGACAATAATCCCGGTCTTAAAATCTAAAACACAGAATGCAAAGGAAAGAAAGGTAAGAGGAAAACAGACTCAGACACCAGTTGTAATAACTGGAAAATTTCTTATAATGGCCAGTTTGAGAAGGAGAGAAACCCAATGGAGCTGGTCTCCAGCAGAGTCACGAAGTTGGTGCTGATGCATAATACCATGCAGTATTTTTCTGTGATAGTCATTGTGTAAACAACTACAGATCTTCTGGCTAAGAACCGGAAATACTTTCTTGTATATTCATTACAGATATTTGGGATCCTCTTTACATTGATTCAAGGAAAGCTCACAACAGACTACAACCCCCGTGCGGGAAACATTTTCCTCTTTATGTGGATGTTTATAGGTATAATTTTGACAGGTAATTAGTTAAATTTCTTTCAGATTAATGTATAATGTTTTGTTCCTACAGGAAAATTGTCAGTAAGACATGCAGTAGTTCCCCTCAAAGATTTAATTAATTTGTTCACTTTCTATATGTGTTTGTTTTAAAGACTACAGCTTTTTAATGTTTTTTAAATTCTATATATTAATAGAAAATAGCTCTTGAGAATAAGAATAATCATAAAATATTAACAAAAAGCCCAAATTAAATTCCAAAAAGATCTTGAGGTAAAGGAAAATCAATAATGCTAATAAAGCAGCAACTTACTTACCTTTGACCTCAAAGGGGGAAGTGAAAAGGAAATGGCAGGTCAGTACCTCGTCTTGCCACATTCATGTAGGAAACAAGCATGCTGGCAGGAGAAAAAGAAAAAAGGAACACAGGCTGCTCATGAATAGCAAGGGGGACAGGAGAAGACACTGATACCATATGACTGCTAGTATCAGAACTGTCATAGAAGGGATGTTTTGCACCTATGGATTAATGGAACAACAGTATGATTGGGAGCTTATTGATGAGCTTTCCCTGTCAATTAAAAGGGACACTCTTTTAACATGTACTGTAGATTAATGTATAGGTTAGTTAAGCAAAAGATAAGGAAGATAGAACACTAATATTAAACTATTGCAAAAATAAATGGTTTTGGTATGTGATGGCTAACAACTGGTCAAAACAAGGTTAGCCTGTAAATAACAGATCAGAGAAACTAAGGGTGTAAATTATGAACCCTGAAGTCAATGAAAATAAATGAAAAGATTATTTTTGCAAAGTGGGTTATCAGACAGACGTAGTGAAGCAAAATGAAGATTGTAAATTAGTAGTAGACATGTAATGAACTGTATGAATATAATAAAACTAACTGTTACTGTTTCAATTTTTTCTGGATTTTTATAAATAAATACTTAAACAGAAAAAGAAAAAGAAAAGGGATAGTAAGGGCCAGAACAGACAGCCCTTTAAAGCTGCTGTCTGAGCAGCTCGGGAGCATGGCATTTATACGCCTCATGCTCCAAAGCCGCCAGGAAGTTGGGCAGCCGCCCAGATGTGGGTGGCTTCAAGACTCTCCAGTGGCATGGCATTTACACACATTTACACAGCCAGCTTCATGCCAGTCTGTTCTGACCATAACAATGCTTCAAAAGCACAGCAGCAATGTTGTGTAATTAGTATTTTTAAAAAAATGTGATTCTCCAGTTTTAATTGTGATTTAAAAGCCTTGTGTGATAATGTCCTTAAAAAGAGAGAACTAATTTCTAGCCTTGCTTCTTTCTAGCCTTGCAGCATTTAATAATTCTGTACATAAACCTAGTTTCTCTACATGGTGCTTCAATGAGTTGTTAGAGCCTCACTGCCTCTAGTTTTTTCATGCTGGAAAGTCAGTTCTCATGCTACCTGAAGTCAGTCAGATGATCAGCCTTCATGCTGTCATGTTTTTCCATTGCTTGTAATAAAGCATTTCCTCTCCTGTTTCTTATGTTGGCAAGTGCTTTTTATCATGCTGAATCATGCACCTACTAGTTTCAATGTATAAGTTACCTGGAAAGCATTGTTTAGTAGTTATTTCAGTATACACCGAATATCTTACATCTATAAATATCTTACATAGGAGTAGTCTCTTGATTCACAAGTAAACATCCTTTAAATACTGAAAAACTTATCCAGCAGAATTATTAATGCATTGGAATTTATATGCAGTTCTTTCTTTCTTTTAGCTTTAATCAAATCAGATTTGCGGAGGCACAGTGTGAATTCAGGGATAAATGTTGACATTAAATCTGTAAGTAGTTTTAATCTTCTAATTTGCTGGCATGATTAGCCACTAAATCTGACACTTAGTGTAAAACTATTAATGCTATTACAGTGCTGGTTGCTTCAAGTAACCAATTAGACTTGCTGTTATTTAAATTGCAGTGTATTTTTTCTAGTAGGTTGTCTTTTTAAAAAATGTTTTGGCCATTAGGAGTCTCAAAAGCAAAGGTGCTCTGTCTGTAGTATCTTCCACATGTGGATATATTTTCCCAGCTTTTCTTCCCAAACCACTTTTCTAGAATGGGTGGGAACTGAAAACAATTGGGAAGCTGTTTTAAACATTTCCATGTGTTAATGGCACTGCTGTGATGATTTGCACCTGTTAATGGTTTCAATAAGGC
This sequence comes from Urosaurus nigricauda, assembly GCA_034509955.1. Taxonomy (NCBI): domain Eukaryota; kingdom Metazoa; phylum Chordata; class Lepidosauria; order Squamata; family Phrynosomatidae; genus Urosaurus; species Urosaurus nigricauda. The sequence continues at coordinate 346,755,371 of JAOEGL010000001.1, read as the reverse complement.
TAGCTCACAAGGGTTTTTTAAAGACTGTAATAAGTAGTGACTTTTAAAAGACAGGAACATTTTTTACTTGTTTTGTGTCCATTCTTTATTATTTCTAGTTGGAAGTTGGGAAGGTACTTCTTTCTAGCCTGGTTGTAAATAAGATAAAAATTAAAAATTTGTGCAGCCAGTCCTCTATATCTACAGGCTACCCATCCACAGATTAGAGCACCCACAGATGGCCTTGCCCAATTATCCTCAGGGACGGAGCATGCATAAAAAAATAATGGGACTTGAGCTCCTGCACTTTTTTGTATTGGAGTGTGTGTGTGTGTCTGGAATGAAGCCTCCACTGATACAGAGGCCCAACTGTAATAAATAATATAAATGTGTACAAATAATGTAAAAATGTTATGTTTCCACTTAGTTATTCTTGCTCAAGGCATACAGAATTTTATCAGTGATATCAAGAGGAACCTTACCAGGAATTAATTACAGATTGAATCAATTTTATCTCTGTTATTTCTCCCACAGATGTCAATTGATTCTCCTATAGAAGATGGACTCAATAAAACTGCATCAAAAAGCCAGCCTGAAACAAAAATTTAAACAGAGGAATGTTAAATATCTTCATTTGTCACATTATACCAAATGGAAATAGTTTGATCACAAGACCTGTATGCCTGAAGGTAGAGCTATGTTCTATCAGTGATAATACCATGCAATTTGCTTATGAACTAAAATGCCCATACTCCATTGGTGTCACATTTTAGTTTTTCAGAGACCATACTGGCAGTTTTCACCATTTTTTAAAATTTACATGGATAAAGGATTCCTAGGAAACTGGACTTTCAAAAATATATGACAGCAATTCAGTGCTATGACAGGTCACAGGTTCTGATTAAAATCAGCACAATGGTTCTCTTTCCCTCCCCATAGCCCAAAGAATCACCACTTAGCTCTTTGGAGCAGCTTTTTCGTGCATGTGAAGGGCACCACTGAAAGTGTGAATTACCACCTCCTCACACTGATTCTGATTTTTGTGAAAGCAAATATCCAGATTTAGACACAGCCCATGAAGTGTGTGCACTGAATGGATTGCCATAAATTAAGGGAGTGGTTTTTTTAAACTTGGATTTTTACTGTAAATATTTTAGAAATATTAAACTGCCTTTTTGGTGGGAGAGGCATTGCACAACAACCAGTATAAGAATTTCAGATTTTTGAATGTGTTATACTGTAAATTTTATTTGCCATTTCTGTTGGCTTTAAAAGGATTATGGTTTATGAAATGTCTCAATATGTGTGAAGGACCTGCATAAATGTATATTAGCTGGAAATACTTTATGGCCTGTTATTTAGAAGATAAAGGCCATATTAACTTGTTAACAACAAAATCCCTAGACCCTCATTTATTCTTTTGTTTTGCATTCTGAAAATGCAGGGATACATATGTTTGTAGCATGGGAATGTCAAAAAAGTATTGCCAAATCTTTCAGTGCACATGTCCACAGCTGTTCTCCACTTGTTCATGAATGTGTGTTAGTGAACAACAAATGTTGGAAGTGAATTGGCAATTTAAAAAAAATATTGCAAGAGCACACAATGGGTCTCTGCTATTTTCCCTTGTCACAGATATGTGCAGGTTTACAAGAGTATTGTGCCTTCTAGTGAATCATGCAACAGAAGAACAAGGACTTGCTTCTAAGATTTTATGTACATTCCCTTTTGCATTTAAGAGAATATACCAGTTTGTGTGTGTGTGTGTTTGTGCTGATTGGTGGAAGTTTGTCAATTCTTATGTGTCTGGAAATATTAACAGTGATGTTCTTCCATCATGGTATCCCTTTAGTGTAATTTGGATGGAAGTAAATAATGATTAACTATTTTCCCTACTTTTAAAAGGATCAAAGTGAAAAGACTGTTGCTTTTCCTGAGCTTACTGATGCTGCAATTCTCAATTCTCAAATCTATAGGGACAGTTTCTCTTCTGTTTGATGGGAAGATAAATTGTTTTCTCTTGTGAATTATTCTGATATAATAGTATAAATGCATCTATTCATGCAGCATCTCTCCACTAATCTAAAGAAAAAAAAATATGATCCACCAAAAATAGAGCCCAACTGTCTCAAATGGGAGAAACCTCCTCCATTTTAAAAATCAGCTTACCTGGCTGATTGTGCTCCATCTTGCCGAGAAAATTTCTGAGACAATACTTATTAAAATTGTGTGCCTGTGTCTACTGAACCTCTCTTATGTAAGCAGTCTTGTACTCATACTTTATGACTTCTTGGCCTTTCCAGGCTGTAATCTTTTGCTAAGCACAATTGCCTCCTTTCTCCATGACCTCAGTGATAATAGAAATACTATTTTTGCCTTGTCCTGTTATTATTATGCTTGATATGGAGCTCACTTTAGTAGCAATCAGTATATTAACAATATGTAACAATATGTATAAACTAATTACTAAAATATTACTAATTTATTAATCACTAGTACTAGTTACTAGTTCCTCAGTACACTTCAGAGATGATCCCATGTCAGAATATAGTAAGGCTAACATTTAGACTACAGCATCTGTGTCTGTTAAGCATTAAATTCTGGGCTGCACAGATTCTGAAGAAAGGCTTATCTGAGCACGGTTGTGCTTGAGTAGATAAAACTGTGCAGGAAGGTATATACCCATGTCCTCAAAAACATACAAATGGAAGATACCTGTGTTTACTCAAAGTAAGCTCTAGTGCAACTGAATGACAAGCTAAAAAAGGCCTCCCCCAAATCTGGTTTTGAAAAGATATGTTCAATATTTTTCTGAACATTATTGCTCTTGAACACAGGAGGGATAGCTTGCATCCACAATGAGTAGAATTAAAAGCGCCAGTATACTCCACCCTTTTTCTTAGGTTTAGCATGGATTTTAGGGCTAAAGAGATGTTAGTTTCTTTCTCTGCAGCGTTCAGTTCATAATTTAGAAATCTTAATCCTTTTAAGCCCCCTGTTTTTTTTGTCTTTTGCCAAAGTACAAAGTTACTCTTTACAAACTGCAAAACTCAAAATACATTTGACATGGCAGTGGGCCTGCTGGGCTTTTGAAAACAAAGCAGTCATGTAATGAGGGCTTAATTGCAGCTAAGATGGATTGATCCTGAAATAAGGTCATGCACGCTTTTAACCTGGGCTTGGCAAATTGTTTTTCTGTTCAAATCAAGCATAAAATATGGGGCAATGCTTGCAAGTTCCAATTAATGCAATATCATATTTTCTAAATAATATACGAGGGGGTATCCAAAAGTTTTCATTATCACATTTTTTAAAAACTGACAGAAAGTTTGTTTTGATTTGTAGTTGTTAACTTATCTCTATGTAGTCACTATCTAGATTTATATATTTTTCCCAGCGTAAATTGACCTTCCAATTACCTGATATTGTAAAAGTCTGCAGATTGCACCTTATGAGGGGGTATTGTAAAGTAATGATTATCACCCGGAAGTTATTATGGCATATTGATGAAATTTTGTCAGTGTCATTATTGGTCCCTAAGTGCGCGTTGCTGAGAAAATCAGCTCATTGCGTCCTTTATTTTTGTGACTGGCTGTGCCAGAAGTGACTAAAATGTAAAATCCTCATCAGGCACAGTCTGCAGGCTTCTACAATATCAGGTATTCGGAGGATCAAGATACGCTGGGGAAAATGTATAAATCTAGATAGTGACTACATAGAGATAAGTTAACAACTACAAATCAAAACAAACTTTCTGTCAATTTTTTTAAAAAGGTGATCATTAAAACTTTTGGAAACCCCCTCGTAGGTTCATGATCATTCTATTGGTTTGCTAACTTAGCTTCCTCAATGTGTGTTAATTTGTACATGCTGAGTTAAATTAGTTCAACAGAACAGGTGGTCCAAATCTTCTAACTGAGGAGTAGGACCAGGTAAATTTTGTCAGTGGTGGAGACTCATCTTTGTTCCTACTCTGAGAATTCATACTACTTTAGTAGTATTGAACTTTCTCAGATTGACGAAGTATTATACAATTCCATGATAGGTGTCCTTCACCCTATCCTTTCCCAAATTTGCCCCCTCCCCAAAATGGCCACTTGTGCCACAGAAACCTCTGGAGTTGGTAATTGGATGTATAGAGATCTGCTTTAGTGGGGAAACTACCATTCAGTTTCTTCCTGTTTTGGAAAAGCCTCCATGGACCTAAAGGAGGAAGGAGAATGGCCTGCAATGGTCAGTTGTGCTCCTTGTATACACAATATGCCATTCTCTCATTGGGAAAGATGCAGGTCAGCCTGCCCCAAAATAGCAGGTTGGAGGGGTGTAGTCTTGGGAGAAGATTGGAAGCTGGCCCTGACTCTTAGAAGTTGCCCACCCATAGTTTAGATTGTGAGTGGGTTGATACGCTATATTCTCAAAAAGTGAGCATACATAACTTTTAATAGTTTTAAACTATTGCATAATTTTAAAATATGCAATGCCATTCATATTATGGAGCTTCAGTGAGCTGAACCTTTGGCCTGTGTAACTTCCTTTGTGTGTTTTTGGACTGATGTTGATTGCTGTAAATCATTGGTGCCCTTTAAGTGACTTCAGCTTCCAGAATCCCAGAATATTCGCCGACATGGCTGAGGCTTCTGGGAGCTGAAGTCCAAAATCTCTTAAAGGACACAGTTTGGGGACTGCCGCCCTAAACTATCAAAATGAACAAACAAACCTTGAGACTGGTTCTACTGCTCTTTGCAAATGTTGACTATTATAATATATTCTCCCAAGTCAACCAAATTTTCAAGCAAGTGTGTAATGTGTATGCCTGTCTGGTGAGACAGAATTGCCATTGCAAAATGTTGTAGTACCCACAAATTTGGCAGTATGCCTAGAATTTCTGCAGCTCAGTATTTTTTACCATCTTGTAGACATACTCATGTTTAAAAATTGTGTGTTCTGAAATGCTTTTTTTTTCTCGATTATAAAAATATAAGTGTCTCCTCCATTAATGCCAACTTTTATGCCAATCATAAGATGAGCATTATTGCTTTTTTTTCTTTGCTAACTCTCAGAAAGAATAAAAAAGTTGAAGTAGTTTTAAAGGTAAATAGTGGCACTGCTGAATCCAGAAACTAGGTCATCAAGACCTATAGACCAGAGGTGAAAGGGATGAGAATAATGTAATCCTCCAGATGTTGTTAGATTATAAATCCTATCATTCTCTAATACTGTCTATGCTGGTTTTGGTGGTTGAAATTTGTAGTCCAACACCTAGAGGACTGCGTAATTGCAACCCTACAGTAAACAAACGTTTCAGCCTTGTAACTAGTCTGGGAAAGACTATCTCTATGGCCCACAAATTATTCAGCTTCATTTCAAGACTGCTTGGCTCATGGTATGTTATATTGTTTGCCATACCACTGTTATTGACCTGTGGTACAGATGTCTTTCCAAATGTTTATGTATCTGTCTACCTGATCTCAATAACTCTTTAGCATTCTGACAGCAAAATGAACTCTTGGACCACTTATCTGCCAGCTGTGCAACATCACAAGGACAGATTTAACCAGATCTGAACCTTGTGCTCTCATGACATGTTTACCAGTGTATTTAATGGCGTCAGATACAAGTAATGCAATTCAGGAATGTCTTAAAATAGTTTCCTCAATTCAAGTTTGTCAGCTCAGTGTCAGTTGTTGTAGCTAACTATCTATGTCATAAATTTGACTTTCTGAAAGTAGAAATGATGAAATTTTCTGTGTTCAAGCTCCTTGTTGGTTAAGTCGGTTTAAATGGGAGAACACGAATATTAAGATGACTGTAAACTGGACTAACAAAATGGAACCCTCCAAATGCTATACTCTAACACCAAGTATCCATCACCATTGAATATGCTGACTAGGAGCCAAGGGCTGATGGTCATTGCAGTATAACGATTTTAGAGGGTTGAATTTTGGCGACTCGTGATACATACGATACCTCTCTGTGAATGGGTGCTGTGTTTCATTAATTATTCTAACTACAGTGACTTTTAAAAATGAGAGCCCATATTCTCACTTCTGCTGTCATATGTCTGCTGGGCATATTTGCCACAATCACTGTGATATTGTAAAATTTGCTATAAAAGCTTGGGATTTAAAAAAAAAACTTTTTTGATACAATACTTTTTTTTGTTAGCCATCTATATCGCATTCAAATGTTTTGCTCATTTTCTATGTCATTCAGCAGTATCTGTCTGCTATTTTCAAGGCCTAAAAGTGACCTGGGACCCTTCACACTATACAATTATAGCACTATATTCCATTTTAACTCTCATGGTGACTTCCCATGGAATCTTGAGATACGCAGTGTGGTGGGAGCATATAAAATTGTCAGCAAGAGAGTTCTAGTGCCTGACTGAAGTACAAGTTCCAGGATTCCATTGGATTTTTCCATTGCAGTAAAAAGTTCCATTATGGTGCTATATTTGTAGTGTGAAAGGGCCCTGGTTTCTGGATGGTACCAAGCAACACTATGTACCAACTGTTCATACCATGGTCTCATTTTCAGATCTGTCAAGTCTTGTGCTATAAATATTTCCAGAGAGACTAAATACTAGGTCAAACCATCAAGGCTAGGGTCCCACATGAAGATGTAACTGACAGCACTAGCTTTGGACTTGGTCTGTTTGTTGCAGATACTTTCTCTGTCTAGTTGTCAGTATGGAGGTGGTTTGGAGAAGTCTCAGTATAAAAAGGTCAAGTTTTAGTCTGCAGAGCTGTGGTGAGTACTTGTAAAGACAACTTTCTCCATTGCAAGCTTTACCACTGAGTATTGTGAAAAAAAATAAACACAGCCCCTCTTCCTAACAGACTTTTCATCTACTTAATATTGGAATGTGGAATAGTATATCTGTTTTGTGTGAAAGATTAATACATGTTTAACTATAGTGAAAGATAAAAGGACTGACTGTCTCAGAAGATACCTACACCATGGCTGCCTTAATGAATCAGTATGGTATAGCCTGATGTTTAGAAATACATTAAGGGTACCAGCAATTGACAAATTTAAAGTCTAGACCACAAGGGCCATCCAGTCCAACCCCCTGCCATGCAGGAACTCCCAGTCAAAGCATCCCCAACAGATGGCCATCCAGCCTCTGCTTAAAGACCTCCAGGGACGGAGATTCCACTACACTCCGAGGGAGTGTGTTCCACTGTCGAACAGCCCTTACTGTCAGGAAGTTCCTCCTAATGTTGAGGTGGAATCTCTTTTCCTGCAGCTTGCATCCATTGTTCCGCGTTCTAGTCTCTGCAGCAGCAGAAAACAAGCTTGCTCCCTCTTCAATATGACATCCCTTCAAATATTTGAACAGGGCTATCATATCACCTCTCTTCCAACTCTATGATTCTATGACCTCTAGTTCTTGGCCAGAAAACAGAATATAAATGTTATCGATTTAGATATAATAGTGGTACAAAACAAGGCTTTAGTATCAGTCTAATGATCAAGTAATGAAGATTAGGGCTATCCTGTAATGGGGTCTTAGGCAGCAGTCCTTTATAGTTAGGCCAGTGTCTGAGGGGCTGTAGGAAGGAGCAAAAATTATTTCCTAAGCTTTTCAGTGGAGTTCCAATCTCAGAGTTTAGATACATCTTTTGAACAAGTTTTTGGTTCTCAGCCAGCCTCGTCTCCCTATTAGAACTCCAGCTTTTAAGCAGGGAGGAAAATGCATATTGCTGAAACCTTCTCAGTTTCCAGCTACAGTCCCAACACAGAATAGGTGGAATGTAGTCTAGCCCTGAAACTGGTCTGAGTTGATTTTGGGAGGTGGGGGCTAAATTATATTTTAAAACAAAATAAAAATAGTTCTGTAGAGGGAGAGGGCTGTCAACGAATGGCTCCTTCATTTAGTTAGTTTTTTACCTTAGTGGCAAAAGCTTGCAGAGCTTTTTGATAGTACTGAGTGTCCTTTCATTAGAGCTTTAGCTCCCTTAATGTTGTGTTCCTAAAACAAATATATAATGTATATGACTCAGGACGTTTATAATAGTTACTACAAACCTGATGAAGCCAAACTACTACAATGTTCTTGCAGAGCTGTTATCCTAGCCATGGTATTTGCTAAGGCAAAAACCTGTTAAAACTCCACAGCTGAGATGGTTACAGGTCAGCAAATGAAGGATTAGAGAAGAAAAACATCCTTGTCCTCTTGAATGTATTTGTACTGTAACTCAATTTGTATTGTTTGTATTTGCCTGCATTGCTGTACTACTAAATAAAAATATTGTGGAAAGAGTGTCATATGATTTATTTATTTATCTATTTATTTTTGCTATACATGTTTTCCTGAACTTTATTGTTCTGAATTTGAACTGATTTTATCAGTATTTTGCATGGATAATGTGAATCAGTTAGGAAACCCTTTATAATCAACATTATGTTTTAGAGGCCACTATTTATGTATCCTACTACTACCTATGGTTTACACCCAGTTCCTGAGTGGAAACCATGCTAATCTGTTGGAGTAAATACAGGAGAGAGGCTTGTTTCACACGAAAGACCATGAAATGAAAGTAATACAGTCTGGTAGTCCTGTGCTTTATATGGAAATATCACAGATTATATTTGTGATTCATGGCTTTCTGGCCTTGCTTCCCATGTGCTCATAGTTGAATGTAGACCTGCCAACTGAGAATACTGCTGCGTGCATCTGAAGTGGGCTCTAGTCCACAAATCTTATGCAACTATAAATGTTAGTCTAAGTGACACAGGGCTGCTCTCATTAGATCAGTACTCCTGAATAGTGAGAGGAGCCTTTTTAGATTGATAGGAGTTGATAAATAGGGCCAAAATGGCCTAATGAATGAAGTTTGTGTGTGTTGTGTGCCTTCTGACTTACGGTGACCCTAAAGTGAACCCATCACTGGGTTTTCTTGGCAAGATTGGTTCAGAGGGAATTTGTCATTTCCTCTTACTTAGTCTGAGAGCATGTGACTTGCCAAAGGTGGGTTACATGGCCAAACTCTGAAAGATCAACACATCGGTTAGGAATAAGATGCCGTGGACTATAACTTCAGATGAAGAACCATCATCCAGCCTTCAATCAAATTCTAGAGACAAATCCAAGTGCAAGATGATCACTTTGATTTTTTTAGACAATTAAGTTTGAGACTATATAGATGAGATGACCCGAGATGGGCAAAGCCAAACCCATTTCTGCAGACTTCCTTCTTTTCCCATCTCTAGCATTGTTTCATGCCAGTTCTCTGTGGGTTTTTTAATGGAAAAAATCTGTATTTTTGTACACATTTCACAAATTGCAGTGGTCCTCCCACATTCATTGGGGTTAGGGTGAATGACCCCTGTGAATGTGGAAAAACTGCAAATTAAAAAAACAACAACCCACTATTCTTTTTGTTGTTTTCTGGGGGGGTTGGGCTATGCGGCCATGTTCTGGAAGAGTTTATTCCTGACTCTTCCAAAACATGACCACATCGCCTGAAAAACCCACAAAAACCTATGGACAAGGGCCATGAAAGCCTTTGACTTCACACTATTTTTATCTGAGAGAACATCTCTCTAGGAATCTCCAGGTCCTCCAGTGCAATTCTATGGACAATATTTAGAATCATAGAATCATAGAGTTGGAAGAGACCACAAGGGCCATCCAGTCCAACCCCCTGCCATGCAGGAACTCCAATCAAAGCATCCCCGACAGATGGCCATCCAGCCTCTGCTTAAAGACCTCCAAGGACAGAGACCCTACTACACTCCGAGGGAGTGTGTTCCACTGTTGAACAGCCCTTAATATCAGGAAGTTCCTCCTAATGTTGAGGTGGAATCTCTTTTCCTGCAGTTTGCGTCCATTGTTCCATGTTCTAGCAGCAGAAAACAAACTTGCTCCCTCAAGACTAGAACGCGGAGCAATGGATGCAAACTGCAGGAAAAGAGATTCCACTTCAACATTAGGAGGAACTTCCTGACAGTAAGGGCTGTTTGACAGTGGAACACACTCCATCGGACTCAGATCTGCCAGACATTGATCATAGAATCGTGCTGGAGGACCTACAAATGCCAAGAGAAGTGTTTTCTTTAGGAACTTCTAGATTCTTCAGCACAAATCTGTGGTCAATTTCCAGCAGAGTTGTGTTGGAGGACCTAGAGATTTCTAGAGGGAACATATTTATCAAAACTGCAAATAATCAAATCCACAAAAGTCAAAAGCTGCAAATGTGGCAGGCCAACTGTACACACTTGAATAGATGCATGCTTTTGTTGACTAAAGGTGTGTTTGTGTACATCTTAGAAATGTGCCTATAGCTTGTGGTGTCTTTTTCAAATGTGTGTATATTTAACCTATGTTATATCTTTTGTGTAAAGTATCACAAGCCTTGATATGGGCAGATTTTTGTAACCCCCCCCCCCCCAGCTGCACCTGTTTGCATACTTAGGAAGTGCCAATGAAATAGATCTGTAAAAACAAAATCTAAAGAGAGATTCTATCACATCCCTGGAGATGACTATCTACTCTTAATTTTCAGTACAGGGAGACCTCTGCTGTTAGCTTTGTGCACTTGGTCAACCTCCTCAAAATGTGTTGCACGTAGTACTCTTTTTCTCTGCGTGCATCTTCAAGTCACCTGTCATTATATGATGAACCCATGAATTTCCTAGGGCTTTCTTAGACAAGAAATATTCAGACGTGGTTTGCCAGTTCCTCCAAATATAGCCTACGGTACCTAGTATCCATTGGCATACAGGCAGCCAAAATCTTTGACTATAGCAGGGTAAGTGAAATTATTGATAAGCCAGCTCATGATCAATCTAAAACCTGAGTGGAACATTTGGGTATTGCTGGACTGTAATTTCTAGCCTAACAGACTGCCTATAAATGGATTAAATAATGGAAAACTATTGAATTCTTTCCTCCTGTCAATATTTTAGTCGCCCTCTTCTGGACACACTCTAGTTTGTCAACATCCTTTTTGAACTGTGGTGCCCAGAACTGGACACAGGATTCTAGATGAGGCCTGAGCAGATCAGAATAGAGTGGCACTAGGACTTCTCTCGATCTACACACTATATTTCTATTGATCCAGCCTAGAATTGCTTTGACTATTTTAGCTGCCACATTGCACTCTTGCTTCATGTTCAATTGGTGGGCAAGGAGGGAGGACACTTTGGGTTACTCAGACTATCTAACCCTGTTATTGCTGCCCACTCTGAAACATTTATGACTCTTCAATGCTAAGCATTGTTGTACTTTTAATAGGTTCAACTCATAACAATGCAACCTCCTGGAGCAGCACAACTGACATACCATGGCTAGTGTAGCTGATCTTCTCTGTGAATTAAAACAGCCTCTTCTACAAATTTGCTAGTGGCATCCACACTGTATGGTCTCTCTCTTCATAATTCTGCATTCCAAATCAATTGATTAATGGGTATTCCAAAATTTTATTAGAATTTTATTAGAATGGATGAAGACAGAAAGATCCCATGTTAGCTCCATCCTTTGCAAAGGAGAAAAGTATTTCTTCATGCATTTCTTCATGCATTTCTTGTCATGGATGGAGTTTGAATGAACCTACTTTTTAAAATCAGAAAGTGTCTCTGATATGCCATGTGCATGCATAGCTTGGAAAAGTAACATTTTCAACCCATGGCTCCCCAAATCTGTCAGTCAGCATGGCTACAGGGAGCTATAGGCTAGAAAGGTTAGTTTCCCAGGCTGTGGCTGTGTGTCTGCTCTTTATGTCGGATGCTTGTCCACAGTGGCTGGTGGCTTTCATACCAGTCATGATTTAAGCTCACCCTTCACATTGAACTTGTGGGGAGCTGTACAAGATCCTCAACGCTAGCCCACCAATATGTTTAGTACCTTGGATAGCTCCTTTAAAATTTAAAGATTAACATTCTGAGTGCATTCACCATTGTGCTGATGTGGAAGCCATAAGTCATTCTTGCTTGAACACTTTCCCTTGCTTCTATGGTAGATGAGAAAATAAATGTTCTCACCACTGGCAGAAAGGAAGAACAGGAATTTTACAAAAACTGATGATGCTGTGGAAACCACAAAGGAAAAGGGATCGGAATCAGGGAACTACCTCAAACAGTGCAATACGAAAAGGAGTGTGTCAAAACTGACAAATGAAATTACCTATAAATGCAGGCAAGGTACCAGGTATGAGATACAGGTGGACTGCCATGTTTTGATAGACAACCACTAATGAGATATTTGCAATGGGGTTGATGTATTTTTCCTTATCTTTGTTTCTTTTCTGGTCTCAGTGCTTGCTTTTGAAACCTACTTCAAGAATAGTTAATGAGTTCTGCGCCTAAAATATATGTCCTCCAAAAGGACACACAATTCATTCTGTTTTTGAACCAATGAAAGAAATTAAACAAAACGTCCTTTTGTTGTCTCTATTTTATTAGTGCATTTTATTTTTTTAAATTAAGCATTTGAAGAAACAATTTGGCAAAGGAAATAGAACTGTGTATGATGGCATTTGGGCCTAAATACCCTAAAGGCATCAGATCCCATCTGATCTTGGAAGTTCAGCAGGGTGAGTCCTGATTAATACTTGGATGGGAAAACACCAATGAATACCAGGTGCTGTAGGCTACATTTCAGAAGGACTTGGCAAAACCACCTCTCAGTATTCCTTTCCTAAAAAACCCAATGAAAGGCACATACATACACATACCATGGCACATGTACTTCAGAGACAGCAAGAGAAAAGTGCTTAGTGCAGGAAGCAACAGGATGGCAGAAGAGGGTAAAAGACTGCCTTCTGACTACAAGCCTCACCACATATCCTGTGGTACATGACCATTGCCAGAGCTGTGAAAAATTACTTTTGAGGACTCCAGGTCCCAGAATCCTTGAAGTGTTTAGTCCAAGAGAGTGACTTTTTCAAGCATTTAGTAGGCAGCATCTGTGTGCAATGCTGTTTAAATAATAATAATAATAATAATAATAATAATAATAATAATATTTATTTCTAGCCCGGTTGTACTGAGACAGAAGGAAGAAGCCAAGGACAAAGGTGTCCATCCATAGAAAAAAGTTTGGCCCAGAACCCCATATGATACAACTGAGGGACAGAAGCAGTATAAAAGTTGAGACTAATGCACACCTTCTTGTGGAACAGTGATGTTCTCAACTGCACCACTCCAGGTGGCACAATATTGTATATAGAATTGATTTAGGTTTTTTATCTGAATGTATTTATGCTATCACCCTACCCCCATGAGGACTAGAATCCTTACTCCTGTGATTTTTGTTTAGACCATCAGATCTTCTTAGCCAGCTTATTACTATAGAGCAAAACCTAGCCTTCCTTCTGACTTTTCATCCACTGGGGCTGGTCCATATATGACTGCCATTGATCCTGAGTATTCTCCTCCTTGACAGGAGGCACCCAGAACAATATGATGCTCAACGTTATAGGTGGCAAATCTCACAATGATTCCATACATGTTGTAGGTGTTTCCAGGTGACTCAAGCGAACAGAAATGAACAGAACAGAACAGAAATGAGGTTGTCCAATTATGAGCAGCAGATGGCAGCATCTCTTTCTGACAGTTTGTGTTCATAATCCAGAAACAGAGTTCTATGTATGTGGAAATAACTGTCCAACTCTGTCTACTCAGACAACTCAGCTCTAGTGCAAAATTCCCCCAATGTGTTGGACTACAAATACCATCATCCCCAAGATTATAGTCCAACACATCTGGAGTGTACTGCTGGGCTAGGAAAGAACTGATCTAGTGGAAATCATGAGTGTGCTGCATAGTGAGGTGGGAAACCAAGATCCTCCAGATGTTTAGGGATTGCGATTTCTGTAAAATCCTCTGGTTATTTATTTTGGCTGACATCCAGCTGCAATTGCATACATTTTTTAAAATACAGTCCCACACACCTAAAATAATAATCTGCATAGTAAAACTGAACTACAAACATAGAAACTGCCACAGGCCATGTCAGCTATTCTGATGCTGCTGATGTTAACTGGCAGCGATTTTCCCAGCCAGAATTGTTCCGATCCTACTTGAAGATCAGTGTGTGTGGAAAAATGTTTAATCAACAAGAACCAAAAAGTATTATCTAATATATACAAAGTGTTGTTAAAATGGGAAACAGAAGATGAATTTATACAAGTTTCCATGAGAAATTGGGCTAGGAACATTGGTCATAACATTGCAATAAATAAATGGAAACCAGTATGGAAAAAGGCAGAAAAAAATTCTCTAGCTCAAAATATAAGAAAATGTATACAAGATGCATTATAGATGGTATCTTACCCTGCAAAAATGATCAAAAATGTAAAAACAACTAGATGATACATGTTGGAGATGTAGGAGAGAAAAAGGAACTTTTTCTATCAATGGTGGACATGCAAAAAGGCTAAAAAGTACTGGATCTCCATACACCAGATAATCGAAGAAATATTAAACACAAAAATTCCAATTGCAACCAGAAACCTATTTATGAAACTGAGGAAGAATTGGATAAACAAAAAGTAATTTAGAATATTATATTGAATGATTGCAGCAGCCAGAATGCTATTTGCACAAAAATGGAAAGAAAGTTCAACACCAGTGGTTCAAGATTGGTTGATAAATTTAGTACAGAGGGCACAATTAGATAAAATGACATGCCTTAGGAAATATGAAAAACTAAGGAGATGTGTACAAAGTTGGGGACAGGTTATGGAATATATAAGTAAACATAATAGTAATTGAGGGACTTATGGATTAATTAATTAAGAAATAATGGAAATATAATGTTTGTTTTGGCAGCTATGCAGCAATAATTAAAAGGTATGAGATGGAGTTTGCTCAACATATCTATACAACTTGGGGATAGTTTGAGAAATCTGATAAAGCACGAAGTATTACTAACATGGAAATCAAGCCTGGAAAGAATGTATAAAGACAATGATGAAGAATGTGTGACAGTTATGTGGGGTATATGTTGAATATGTTGAACATTTCATGTTTTTTAAATACAGTGGTCCCCCGGTTTACGAATCCCCCGGCCTACGAAAACCCCGGTCTAAGAAAGAGCCGGGGCCGGAAAAACAGCCCTGGTTTACGGAAAAACCCCCGGTTTATGAAAGAAAGCGGCGGGAAATTCAAATGGTGCAAAGTGCAGCTATTGGCTAAGGGGGCTGGTTTAAGGGGATTTGCTAATCGGTCCCGGTTTGTGAAATTTTCGATTTACGAAAGGGGTGCTGGAACGAATTAATTTCGTAAACCGGGGGACCACTGTAATAATATTTTTTTTAAAGGAGTGTATACACGTGTCTTCTGCATGGAAGCAGTGTGCCCTCTCACTGAAATACAGGCCTTTCCCATGTTGAGCTGCATTCACCTATCAGTGCCCTTTTTTCCAGTTCAGAGAATGATGATGACAGTCTGTACAGGAACATTTGGTTTGAAAATGTCTTGCATTTCATTCATTCTCAGCACCTACAGAAGCCAAGGGTTTTAACAGGGCTAAAAATCCTTAGCACGCAGCAAATTTCACTGCCATGAGAAGCATCTTTGTTCACAGTGCCCTCCCTGAATGCTTCTTTCTGTTGGAACTACATACTGGGCAGGCATTGCAGACCTACACAGCTGGTTGACTTGAGCTCCTCAAACAATACCTCCATGGTCTTCCTGGCACTCATGCTTCAATGATGGGGCTCAGAAATTCCCTACTGGAGACTTTATCATACCAGGCTGCTAAAATGCCACTATCACATTAGTGTAGGAAATGCAAAGATACTGGTTTCGGGACAGCCGTTGTCTTTTGGTCTGTATTTTAGGGTTTTTTTTTTAATCCAGTTGTGTAATCACAGCAATTGATTAAGTAAAAAAGAAAGAAAGAAAAGAAATTGGAAAAAATATAATAAAATGTAGACATGCAAGAACTAGATACACCAACTAGTTGGCTAAACAGACGAAGGATAAGGAAGACAATAGATGACTAGGTCTGTTATGAAAATGTTTATGAAAGAGAAAAAGAAAATTAAAAAATCGATAACCATTAGGTAAAAAAAAGAGATTGTGATTAGCAAACTAGACACTGCAAAGAAAAATCTTGTTTATATAAATCTGATGTCAGGGAAAATAATGAAAAATGTGTTATTTTTATGCTAGATTAAGAAAGGGAAGTATATATGTAAACTATGAAGGAAATTGAATATAAGACAACTAAATGGGTAAGAAACAATTCAGGAACGATGGAATTTATTTTGAAAGGTAACTTTGGACCAAAACACACTGCAGAAATCCTGGTTAATCTTCTGTTGTCCTACTTTTCCAGCTGCTTTCAAAATGTCCCATTTTCTCTCTCCTCCTCTGACTTTCGTTCTTTGTACTCAGATTGCTTCAGCTGCTGCAGTCTAACACAGTGCAGAAGTAGCTTGCATTCAATTATTGCAGCAGAAGGGAGAAGGAAGGAGGGTGCAGAAATTTGCTCTTTCCAGTGGGCTCAGGCAATAGCAAACCTAGTTTCTGGGCTTGTCTTAACTACTGTAATAATTTTGCATCTGATGTTGCTTGGCTATATATGTCCCAGTTTTCATTTGTGTAATGTTGAAGGGTTTGGGGTGTTATGTGTGTGCATGCAAATCTGGGAATGATTAATTAGCTTTCTGAAGCTTTTCAAAGTAGTGAAGTTCTCACTTATTCTCCTTGGTCATGTCTTGTTGCTGAATGTGACATCCCTGACAGATGGGCATACGCTGGAATATCTGCAAGATCAGTCCACTGCAAACCTCTAAGAATGTTATGGCTGGTACCTTGATCACAAAAGCAACTCTAGGCTCCATGAGCATTCCTGATGATGACTATTGTTGCAGAAAAAGAACTTTGAAAACCTGAAAACGTTAGGTTAAAAATAATAGCCTTCATTCTGGAAGTGGTCAGAGAGTTTAATATTTATGTTCATTTTACATCATCTGCTTCTGCCATCTGGGCTAGATAAAAAGGGAATCTGAGGTCTAACTGCTGAAATCCGCTGATCCCTATACTGGGACTTTCATAAACCCCAGCTTATGCCACTGCCCATCAGACACAAAAAGGAAAGCAAATATTACCGGGCTATTTTGAAGGCAATGAAAGCATTTAACATCTTCACAACCGCGTATTCAGAGCCAAAAGGCAAAGCAACCATTCTATTTTACATTTGAAGCATTAAAATAAAATGGCCTTCACATATCTGAGATGGAAATGAGAGAAATTTAGAGGCAGAGAGTTGTCACATGTCTACATATTTTTATTTCTATTTAAATTCATTTTTCTTACCCCATGTTTTCCCTGAAAAGGGCTCAAAGCAGCTATTTCTTGTTCGAGTCCTGGCGTATCACATCAGAGAAATTAAGTTATAGGATAAGAGGAACTTCTTAGAGAGGAGGTGGTGGGTCTCCTTCTCTGGACCTCTGCAAAAAGAGTCTGGTCTGCAACCTGCCAGGGATTCTTAGCTGGAGATCCTGCAATGAGAATAGGGTTGGAGTTCATGGCCCATGAGGCCCTTCCATCTCTACCATTCTACTGTATGATTCATGTAGACGGAGCAAGACATTACTCCAAAATAATTTGTAGAACATTGGTCTCATTGGAAAAACAAATAGTGATGGCTTCAGATCATTTAATACTATTAATATGTTGTTGTTGTGTGCCTTCAAGTCGTTACCAACCTGTGCTGACCTATCATGGGTAAGTTTCTTCAGAGCGAGTTTGCCATTGCCATCCTCTGAGGCTGAGAGAGTGTGACTTGCCCAGAGACATCCAGTAGGCTACTTGGCTGAGTGGGGATTCGAATCCTTATCATGGCCTAATGCTTAAACCACTACACCACGCTGGTTCTCACTATTAATATACAACACATCATTAATACATGGGAGTTTATCACATGGGAGGAATTTGTCTCAATTTCGAAAGAAATGGAAGTGAGGCCAGTTCGGGATTGAGTAAATTCGCTAGTTCAGCGAATTTACGTGATTGTGTATTGACACTGCATTGTGTTCAGAACTGCCCGAAATTGCCTCCCAGTGCCCAAAATTGCGTGTGATAGTTTCTCACGCAATCATGCAAAACCTCACGATTGCGTTTGGAAGGACTTCCCTTTGCCTGAAAATGTGTGTGATCAGCTTTCACACAATCACGCGAAACCCCATGATTGCATTCAGATTGCCATTGGATTATACTTCCAGTTCCCTTCGTGTGATAAACTCCATGGTCATGTCTTTTTTAACAGGCAGAGCTTGGAAAAGTACCCGTTTGAACTGGAGGGATGCTGCTGGTTGGAATCTCTAAAACAGAGTAATCGAATCATAGAGTTGGAAGAGACCACAAAGACCATCCTGTCCAACCCCCTGCCATGCAGGAACTCACAGATGGAGGGCCAAAACCAAACTTTGGTCCTCCAGATGTTTTGGGATTTCCTGACAGTTGGCCCACCTGGCTAGCGCTTCTAGGAGCTGAAGTCCCAAGCTACTGGGGGAAACAAAGTTTGGGAACCATTGAAATTTGCCCAGTGGTTCCCAAACTTTGGTCTTCCATGTGTTTTGGACTCTTAAGTCCCAGAAGCCAAAGCCGGCTTGGCCAACAGCCAGGAATTCTGGATGCTGTAGTCCAAAACATCTGGAGGAGCAAAGTTTGGGAACTACTACAGGGTGATTAACCTGTGAAGCAGTGGTTCACATATACATACATACATATGCATACATACACACATATATACATACATGCATATAATTATACACACACACACACACATATACCTATATACATACACACACAGAGAAATATATATATATATATATACACACACACAAATACACACACACACATATATACATATGTATATATACACTTACATACATATAAATATATACATATGTATATATACACTTACACACACATATATATGTATATACACATACATATATACATCTATAGACACATACATAAAGACACATAAATATATGTACATATAAATATATGCTTGCACACACACACACACACACACATACATATAAACACACACACACACACACACACACACATATATACAGTGGGACCTTGTTATCCGCTAGGGTTTGGTTCCAGGACTCTCTGTGGATAACAAAATCCGTGGATGCTCAAGTCCCTTTAAATATAATGGCACAATAAAGTGGTGTCCCATATATAAATTGGAAAAATCAAGGTTTGCTATTTGGAATTTATACCTTTTGGGAATATTTTCAAGCTGTGTATGCTCAAATATGTGGGTAAAAAAATCTGTGGATAAGGAGGGCGAACTGTATACACAAATATACATACATATAAATATATATGCATATAAATATATACATACATAAAGACACACAGAATCATTGAATCATAGAGATGGAAGAGACCATATATATACATACACAAACACACATGCACACACATACATATATAGGCATATACATACATATACACATCCACACACACACATATGTACGTGTGTGTCATACACACACACACACACACATATACACACACAATTATATATATTATATATACACACATAAATACACACACACACACACATACACACAAATACATATACACACATAGATATAAATACACACACACATATATACATACATACACCCACATACACACACACAAATATATATATATATATATACACACACACACACATATACGTACACACACATGCACACACAAGCATATATATATATATATATACACACACATATACATACACACACACAAGTATATATATTATATATACACACATAAATACACACACATAGATATAAATACACACACATATATATACATATATACACCCACATACACACACACACACAAATATATATATATATACACACATATACGTACACACAGGTAGATAGATAGATAGATATAGATATGGATATAGATAGATGTATGTATATTTCCATAGCTGCCTACCTACCTACATACACACATGCCCATATCTGTGACCGAGGGCTTTCCTCCAAAGGCGAAGAGAGACAGAAGGGTCAGAAAATATTTCCCGGGCTGGCCTCGGGGGGGGGGGGCTCTGTGGGGCGCCTTGTCCAATCAGCGGCCGGGGATTCCTCCGCAAGCCCCTGGGGCCCCGCCCTTCTTTGTTGCGGCGTCCAATCAGGAGCCTCGGAACGTCGGCGGCTGCCGGGTAACATCAGGGTTCCATGTCCTCCGCGATCAGCAGCAGAACCAGCAGCAGCAGCAGCAGCAGCAGCAGAAGGAAGAGCCTGGGGCCGGCCCTCCTGGTGGCTGGCGGCCGAGAGGATGGAGCGGCGGGGAAGGGAGGCAGCCCCGCGGAGGAGGAGGAGGAGGCAGCCCCGGCAGCCCCGGCAGCCCAGGCCCCCCGGACAGGCCCCCGGCCCATGAGGGCCCCGGCGGGCAGGTGAGAGCCCAGGGGGAGGCCCTCCAGCGGAGACCTCCGGGGACCTGCCAGGCCTCCTCCTCCCCTTCCCCGGGGAAGGCAACGGGGGGCAGCTGGAGCCCCTCTCTTTGGAAGCAAAGGGCTGGCAGACTAGGCAGAGGCAGGAGGAGGCCACGGAGGAGCCCCTCACAAGCCAACCCCCGGTCCTTTCCCCTCCATCCCTCCTTCCCTTCTTTCCTTCCTTATCTTCCTTCCTTCCTTCCTTCTTTCTTTCTTTCTTCCCTTCCTTCCTTCTTTCCCTTTTTCCTTTGCTTCCTTCACTTCCTTTCTTCTTTCTTTCCTTTCTTCCTTCGCTCCCTCCCTCCCTTCCTTCCCTCCTTCCTTTCCTTCCCTTCCTTTCTTCCTTCATTCCTCCTTTCTTTCCTTCTTTCCTCCCTCTCTTCCCTCCCTCCCTCCTTACCTTCCTTCCTTCCTTCTTTCTTCCTTCCCTTCCTTTGCTTCCTTCCTTCCTTCCTGCTTTCCTTCCCTTCCCTTCCTTCCTTCCTTCTTTCCTTCCTTCCCTTTCTTTCTTTCTTTCCTTCCTTCCTTCCTGGTGGTTGCCACTATCCTCCTGCTGGGCTCGTCTGGAGAGGAAGGCAGGGGAAAAGAGCACCCAAGGGAAGGCTTTAGCATTTATTTATGGGGTTTCTATCCCACCTTTCTCCCTAAATCAGATTCAAGGTGGCTTTGGATTTCTATCCCACAATTTCCCCAAAATGGGAGTCAGAGCACCTTGGGATTTCTATCCCGCTTTTCTCCCAAAATGGGATTCAAGGCTGCTTTGGGTTTCTATCCCACATTTCCCCCCAAAATGGGATCCTGAGGGCGGCTTGGATTGGGGCTTCCTGCCATGCAGAAGTGGGTTAAACCAGGTGACCCTAAGGGTCTCTTCCAACTCTTCTAGGGTTCTCTCTGGATGCCATCCTTCCTTTGCAGATCAGACTCCAGCCAAGCGCTTTTCCAGCTGCGGTGGTCAGAATAGGCTGGATAGGTATATCCATAGGTCTGCCTGTATTCTGCAAGAGAGAAAGGCTCTCTATAGCTGTGTTCACACTGGAGGAATAAACCGGTTTAATTGCCATGGCTCAATGCTGTGAAATTCTGGGAATTGTAGTTTGTTGTGGGGCCCAGAGCGGAGTGGAGCTCCGCTCTGGGCCCCACAACAAACTACAATTCCCAGAATTTCACAGCATTGAGCCATGGCAATTAAACCGGTTTATTCCTCCAGTGTGAACACAGCCTGAGGGTTGTTGTTGCTGCTGCTGCTTTGACAGGTGAGCATTGATCATGGCCTTTCTATTGTTTGCCTCTTCCGGCTGACAATGGCAGAGCCTGTGTTTGTGTGTGTAAAGAGCTTGTGCCCCTCTTGTGCCAGCACCCTGCCGCCTTCAAGGGCTCCAGAGAGCCGGTGGTTGGGAGACGCAGTGTCTTGTCTCGCCTCCTGCGATGCCCACCACCTGCTCCGGCTGGCTGGCATGGCCATGTGCTGCCGGCTCTCACCTTCTCTGCTTCCTTTTCAGAGTCTGCCTGCGCGAAGCTGAGGAGGAAGAGGCGAGGGAGAAGCAAAAACCCGTTGCCGGTGGTCTGTCGGTGGTCTGTTAATCCGCTTCTCTTAGTCCGGCCAACTTCATGCCCTCCTGGTTCCCTGGGTGAGAGGAAACGGGGATGAGGGAAGCATGAGGGAAGCGATCTCGGGGGGCCGCTGAACTCTCCGCCTTTTCCTGGACCTCCTGTTGGTACCCGGCGACGATGACGGGATCCAGCGCCAATGCTTCCCGCAAGGCCCACGCCAAGGGCGACAAAGGGGGCCGCTCCCGGAGCTCCCACGCCCGGACGAATCTCAGTACTGCCAACAACGGGGGCTCGGAGGAGGAGGACAAGGACGGAGGGGTGGTTTTCCTCGTCAACAAGAGCGGCTTCCCCATCGACGGGCACACCTGGGAGAGGATGTGGGGCCACGTGGCCAAGGTGCACCCCTCCGGACAGGAGATGGTCGACACCATCAGGAACGCAGCCCACCTGGCCAAAGTAAGTGGTGCTCTGGGGCTGCCTCTGAGTACAGTGGAAGTCATGGCCACAAGATGTAGTGAGGGTTGCACCTTAGATGGCTTTCAAAACGGAGCAGATAAAGATGAAGAGTCGTCCTGGCTGCTTGGCAGGATGGCCATTTTTGACTTAGCTCCTGCTTTTAGTCTGAATTTTAAAAAAGCAACGTAAGGCGCTGAACCCTATCCCTAAAATAGATTTGGCACCTTACAAAGCTCCTTTAAACTTCAGACTAAACCCCAGAATGGATCCAGTGCTTCTCTGATATGAGCCTCTTGCTCCCACCTCCCACCTATTGCAAGGTGCCAAATCTGAGGCAGTACATTCCTGTACTGTGGCGAGTAACAGGCAAGCTGGAGGTGCTTCCCATAGGCAACTGGTTGGCCACTTTGTGAGTAGACTAGTGGATGAAAAAGGTCTTTGGTCTGATTCATCATATTCTGTGTCCAAGGATCCCAAATACTCTTGCCCAGCCTTCTCCAACCAGACAGTCCTTGCATGTGCTCAACTACAAACACCATCATTCCCAGCCAGCAACACATTGTGATGATGGGGCTTGTAGTCAGATACATTTGTAGTCCGTTTGGAGTTTGGAGAAGAGGGCTATAGCAAAATGTTTGTACGGATCAGTCAAGCTCATTGTTTGTTTGCATGATTGTGCTTTTTTTCAAAGAACTAAGGATTGTTCCATTCCTGCATGCACCTTGCCAGTTCTTTTGCAAGGAAAGGTATGACCATAAGGAAGGGAATATATATTGGTTTAGATAGCTAAAGGAATGAAGTGAGGTTTAAATCCTAAAATCTTGCCTAGCGACCATCAATGCTATTAAACCACCTGCTTGGTTTCCTCGGGTTTGTGAAGTTTAGCCCTGTGTTCCTAAGATTCTTTTTTTTTTCTGCCATGAGGACTAGTAAGTTGCTTTAAAAAAAACCTGTTGAAACCAAATATCTCAGGATATAGCATTCTATACATGTGTGGAGTACTGAAGTACAGAAGACTCCTAGTCCTGGTTATAATTGCTTTAGGAAGCCTCTTGAGATATCTATAAATGGAGCCCAACAGCTGTTCATCTCTCTCTGGGGCAAATATTTGTAGTTCCATATTACAGTTGAGATGGAGGCTGGTAACAGCTACATTCCCATACTTTGTGCTTCTTCCAAGCCACTAAATCTCTTTGCACATCTTTGAAAGTGTCAGGTCTTGTTGTCTGCCTCCCAGCACAGATGCCAGTATTTACAGTTCTCTGTTAACTGTCCTTGTGCCACAGTGAAATAATGAGTGGGCAACAACTGTCTCCTGGCATGAGACAAACAGTGCTTTGCTGCAAGGGCCTTGAGTCGTGATTTGATACCATGGAACTGGAACTCTGTACTAGACCTCTGGAAAGTTGTTTTTTTTTGACCATGAGGGATTCTGTGAGAGGCAGTCCAGAAAAGTTCAGTACCATTTCCAAACTCTGGGACTACCTTGCAAATCACTTTCTTCTGCTGTGATTTTGGTACTTATTCTAAAAACAGTTACCAGGTCTGGTTATTTTTCCGTCCAGGTTCCAGTTAATTTGGATTAAAATTCCTTGGAGCCCAATGTAGTGGGCCCCATGTATATACTTACTACTAGAGAGTGATGAAATACATAAGCACATTTTGAATCTGAATGAACTGAATGGATATGTTGAACCCTGAATATGCCCAATCTGATTCTGGAAGCTAAGCAGGGCTGTGTCTGGTTTCACCAGGAAATACTAGGGATCTCCAGGGAGAACTAGAAAGGAAACCCATCTGAAACCCTGAAGAATTGCTGCTAGGCAAAGTTGACAATACTGGGCCAGATGGACCGAGGGTCTCACTCAATATAAGGCAGCTATTGATGTTTCACTCAACTATATACTCAACTATATATACTCAACTATAAATTGAGAAATGTATGTCCCAGAATTGACCCTAAAATCCTGGGTCAACTTATATATGTCAATTGCTTAGAAAGGTCCTAAAACAAGCAAGCCTGATGCCCCACTCTTGTCACATGTTTTTCTGGTGTGTGTAAAAGAGGTTCCCAGACCGATTTGCAAGTCTTTTCTTCCCTTGAAAGAAACTCCCCATTTAACACCACTTGCTTCCTTCCCCAGTCTGATTTGCAAGCCTCCTCTTTCCATGGAAAAAACTCCCCATTTAACACCGCTTGCTGCTCTCCCCAGTCCAATTTGCAAGCCTCTTCTTCCCATGGAAAAAAACCCTCGTTGAACACCACTTGCTTCTCTCCCCTATCCAATTTGCAAGCCTCCTCTTCCCATGGAAGAAATATCTCATTTAACACCACTTCGTTTCTCAATTCAATGTTAAAACCTCTCCTCCAGCACCTGAGAATCGGTTAGGTGGTCGAAAGAGGTCCAGAGAAGGAGAGATGGAAGTGGTATTTTCCCTTTCCACCTTTCTTTATAACCCCTATGTTTTACCCTCAACTTATCCATGGGTCATATCAAAATCCATTATTTTGACCCTGAAACCTTCCCTCGACTTATACGTGAGGTCAACTTGTACATGAGTATATACGGTATTGTTGCTTGAAGAGAAATGGCCAATGGCATTGAGCCAATGCTGGTCAGATTTCTTTGATAGTCCCCAGTGAGGCTAACTGGGACACTGAAAACAATGAACCCTTTGATGCTCTTTTATGACACCTGAAAGCAGCTGTCAAAGACAGTCTTCTCTGTTCTCACTGGTATGGCTGGCTGTAAGGCAGATTCTTTTGCATTAAAAAGAACAGAAGAGATATCAAAATTCCCACCCTAAGCTATGTCCCAAACATGAGCAGATATTGAAGTTCGGGAGGTTGGCAGCTCAATGCCCAAGTGCTGCTTGATGTGGTGAGCTCCTATCAATAGTCCCAGCAGTTGAAAAACATGCAAATGCAAGTAGATAGATAGGTATCACTTCTCAGTGGGAAGGTAACAGCGTTTGGTGTAGTCATGCTGTCCACATGACCACCAGAACAGTTCTCGGACAACGCTGGCTCTTTGGTTTAGAAGTGGAGTTGAGCACCACCCCCTACAGTTGGTTACGACTAGATATTCATGTCAAAGGACTATCTTCTCCTTTTTACTTTTTTCTGCATGACATTTTCTTTATTTTTGGAAGTTCTGTTCTGAATCTCTTTGCCTTGGCCAAAGCAGACTCTAAAATGTTTCTTCTAGTTCCAAAGATTTTAAATTTTGTTGCTTGCATGCACCTAAAATTAGCATCTGAAATTCAGAAACCAGGGATAGGTAACTTGTTATCTTTTAGATATACTGGACTGCATTCCCTATCACTATTGGCTTTGTTGGCTAGGAATTATGGGAATTGTGCTCCAAAAACATCCGAAGGGCAGGTTGTACCATGCCCACAGTGGCCATAATGGCTTAATAATAATTTCTTTAAAATAAATGTATAATTGTTTGGATGCTCAGTTTGTATCACATTTGTGAAAAGAAATTGTATAATGCACCCAGTCCTTCTACAGAACATGAGGGTCACACTGGTCATATTTGACCACCTTGTGATGTTTTCTTTGAAGCAGAAATGGGTTTCTATCCCACAGTGAGTGCTATGGGATATGAAAGTAGGTGAAAGAAGATGCTAAAATGTATGGTTTTCAGATTGTGTAGATATTAAGACACTCATGTGAAGAATAAGATGCAGCTCCCAGGAGTTTCTCATTTGAAGACATGCTTCATCTACTATTTATTACCTGATCACTGATTGGAGATAAAAGGCTAATATTATTAAAGGCTAATATTAAAAACTGGGAATGTTTATGTCTAAAGAATGGCTAGAGCTTTATTGTGAGAGTCAAGGAGCTTTACTTTATGATTTCTTCCACATCTTCTTATGTATTGTTATCACATACACCAATCTCTGTGACCCTAATTGCCATGGGCAACTAGTCACACACAATCATTTTCTGTTCCAGCTGGTTGTGAGAAGACAACCAGCAACTTTAGGCTGCATTATGACATTATTTCTGCATTACAGCTGGCTTGTATACCGTCATTATTACATTAAGCACTAATGCATCAGTATTCTTATTTTCCTTTCCCCTCTCAGCACAAAAACATGAGCTATCTTATTATCTTTCCACTGATTAGTGAAGGCCCCTTTACTCTGACAGGCCTTTGAGAACTGATTATTTTAGGGGAATCAGGTCTTCTATAATGTGCTTGTCTTTTATTTGTTGCTGTGGTTTAATGGTTTATATTTTAACTGGTTTTAATTTTTTTGATAATTTCACTGCTTTTTAACTTTTGCCTTCTATCATCAAATTGAGAGAAAGGTGGGATGATGGTGAGGATAATTAATAATCCACCAAAGCATAGCTAAGAAATCTGCTTTTAAAAAGTAATTAGTCGGCCCTCCATATCCATACATTCTTTATCCACAGATTCAAGCATCCACGGTTTGAATTTTTTAAACAAATATATACATTCCAAAAAGCGAACCTTTTATTTTGCCATTTTGGTTTTAAAATAGTTTTTATTGATTTATAAAAAGAAAACATAGTCACATACACATGAACATACAAGACATTACCACATATAACAATACTGCACAGAAAAAAGGATACACTCATTCTCATACATACAAATACACTCATTACTTCCTTACTTTTGGCTTGGAATTGCTATTTACAGAGATTATCATATATCAGCTAGTTACATAAAATAAATCTAAGAAAGAGCTTTTCTTTTAAAAATGAAAATGTGTCTTGATACTTTTATACAAAAAAGTCTCGAGTCTCTAGGAAACACTTTAATTCCCAAAAGAAAGAGAAATTAATAAGTTTACAGTTACTCATGTGGTCATACTCACTGTATATCTAATCCCATAATAGTTATATCTCCCCATTTCTTTAGGAGATAGCTTAATATTTTTCCCAATCATCCTTATAACTATTTTGCTATTTTAAATAAGGGACATAATTTTGCTATCAATTGTATATAATGAGACTTGAGCATCCATGGATTTTGATATCCATGGAGGGTCCTGGAATCAAACCTCAAGGGATATCAAGGGCCCAGCGTAGTTGTGGTTCCAAGGTCCCCAGAAGTAGTCTGCTGCCATATAGTCAAGATTTTAAGAAGTTGCTCATTACTGTCTTTTTTCACAAAAGTAACTACAATAGCTACTTCTAGTTACCTTTTTTTTAAACAAAGCATTTCTGAATGCTAGAAGTGACTGGTTTGCTGTACAGAAGACATTTTTTCCTATCCATTTGGTTAATGCCCACAAGAGAGCATAAGGCAATATGAACCAGCACTTGAATCCTGTTATATTGCTCTTCCACCATTCAGGTACAGGCACAGACTACAACCCTGTACCTATAAAAGCATCTACATTACTGTTACATCACAAAAAGGAGTGGAATTATCCATTGAATTACTTATTAATACAAATGAGTTATACCTTCATTTATGGCCACAGCAGCTTTGGATGGAAGAGGACAACTTGTGATCAGGGAGAGGGTAACTTGGATAGCATTTGAGGAAAAGGCTTCATCCCTTGTTTTATGAGCCACTATTCTCATTTTTTTAAAAAAAATCAAAAGTAAAAGTTGATGCTGAAAGATATACACAGCAGATGCAGGTCATATTGGAAATTGGCTTCTGTGAAATCTAGAATAATTTCAGCAATTGGATAAAAAACAGAACTATCAGCAACAGGATACTCACTCTCCTGTGATGCAGACTACAAAATATTATTTTTGACATTTTCCCCAGACTTTGGAAAAAATTCTTTTTTTACTACAGTTCACTGAATCCCTAGCCAACATAGCAAATGGCCATGCTACCTGAGATGTTTGTCAAGATAATTTTTTCTTTTTCTTTTTTTGAGATTAATTTTTCATTAATTTTTAAACACAAACAATTTAACTTACAATCAAAATAATATACAAACAAAGATGTCTTTGATTGCCAGGCTATTTTTTCCAAGTTCTGATCTTAACTCAGTGCTGATAGATAGAACAAGAACAACTCTGGAGTCGAAGCAAGTAATCTAATACAGTAATTGCAATTTATCTGCAGTCCAGGCAAACATATAATGCTGTGGTCACCAAATTGCAAAAGACTAATAGTGTGTGTGTGTGTGTGTGTGAATGCCTTCAAGTCATTTCTGACTTATGGTGACCCTATCATGGGGTTTTATTGGCAAGAATTGTTGAGAGAAGGTTTGTCATTGCCTGTACCCCAAGAGGCCTCTGGGGCATGCAATTGTCTATTTAATGTTATTCTTCCCTCAACATACAGACTTTGTGGGTGTCTGAAACAAGCTTTTGTTTGATAGCCTCCAGGTGCTTTCCAGTTTGAAAAACAGGTGATGATGTAGTCCACATGCCTACTGCCAGACTAGATTATCTCTGAGGTCCTCTTAACTCCATTTTTATAGTCACTGCTTCTAAAAGGAGAGAAGCTAAGTGGAGAAACAGAAAGCTGGCGTCTCTCTTTCCATTCCACCCCTTTTAATTTTTATTTATCAGCTGCTGGGCTGTATGCGAATCCTCATAAGTAACTTACTGAAGTGAGTGTTAAATTACAAGGTAGGGAAAATTGGCATATGTTGTATGAATTAAGTCTGTTATTAGAGATGATTTGCCTATTAGGGCATGCCCAGGCAAGGCGTACAAAGGCTATATTTCTTCTAGTCCAGAACGGAGTCAGGATTTGGCTTCCCATCAGCATCCCAATACTCCATTTGCTGAGCAGATGCTGCCCTTTCTCGCCCTCTCCCTGGTTTCCATTTGGAATTCTAATTCCATGGAGCCATGGGACTTGAGGCTGGCTGGGCTCCACTGTCTGGTGACATAGAGATGGAAATGCTCCCGAGGCAGCAACCCTTCCAGCCACCTGTTCTGGATGGGGGCTTTTTAGCACCTCACTTTAGGTTCTTCCCTCACCTTGCATATGAATAGTGGAGATTAGGGGATTCCATTATCTGTGGCATGGTAGAATCATAGAGTTGGAAGAGACCTCAAGGGCCATCAAATTCAATCCTGACATTCAGGAGTACACCATCAAAATACCCCGCAAAAGATAGCCATGCAGCCTCTGTTTAAAGACTTCCAAAGAAGGAGACTCCACCAGCCTCTGAGGGAGTGTGTTCCACTGTCAAACAGCTCTTATTGTCAGAAAGTTCCTCCTAATGTTGAACTGGAATCTCTTTTCTTGTAATTTAAATCCATTGCTTCAGGTCCTGTTCTGTGGAGTTGCAGAAAACAAATTGAAAAACTGGTAAATCTGCCCCAAGTTTTAATCCAGTCTGAAAAGGCTAACCCACAAATAGATTCAAATCCTTTCAAATTCACACTAAAACCTGGATTGGATTGTCCATCTCACTTACATGGAATTCATGGGCTGCAGCTACATAGGAGCTGCCATAGCTGAATCAACCCTGGCAGTCAGTAGGGTGACAGATGTGGGCAGCCAGTTCTCCCTCACATCTGGAGCTGCCATAGAAGAGATAGATGTTTGTCTAAGATTGTCTTATCTACTCCATCTGGCAACAGCTCTCTAAGACTTCAGATGTCTTTCCCTTCTTTTGTTCTCTCTCTCTGTGTTGTGTGCCTTCAAGTCACTTCTGACTTATTATGATCCTAAGGAAAACCTATCATGAGTTTTTCATGGCAAGATTTATTCAGAGGAGGATTGCAATTGCCTTCTCCTGAGGCTGAGAGCATGCAACTTGCCCAAGGTCACCCAGTGGGCTTCATGACAGAACTGGAAATTTCACCCAGCTCCCCAGAGTTGTAGTCCAATGGTTCAAACACTACACCATACTGGTTCTCCTCTCACTTGTTACCTGAATCTATTAACTGGAGACGCCAGGGACTGAACCTGTGATCTTTGATGTGTAAAGCATGTCTTTGCAAGTTGTTATTTATAGTCTGCCTGTTTGCCAAAGAAGGAAACCAATTAAAAACTACAGTTCAGTTTTGAAAACAATTAAAATAGCCACAGTTAAAACTATACAAAATTATCTGAAAACATAGAAAAGTTTTTTTAAAAATAAAAATAAAACACACTCCAATAAAAAGCATCCTTGGTGCAGTTATAAATTAAAAGTCTGCTGGGGAAAAAAAGGTTTTTGCCTGACAGCAAGCATGCCTGTGGTGGTGGTGGTGATGGGACCAAGAGAAAGGCTTCCCTGGAAGATCTTAGAATTCTGACAGGTTTGTATGGGGAGATACTTTCTGGACTTAACCATATATTGCTTTATAGGTCAAATAATTTACAATCTCATTCTAGTAGACAGAGAATTTGGGCAGAATCCTCTGTTTCTAAGCCTCCACTGATCCTCTGACAGTCTTTGCTGCTATTCATACACAGGAAGCAGGAATGTTCAAAGCACTTGTTTCAATGTTGTGTTCAGTTTTAATAAGTTTAATAAAGTTACATTGAGTTTTAATTTAATAGAGTGGCAGAAGAGCTATCATTCCTTGGCATGCTGTTCCAGAAGCTAGGTGCACCACCCAGAAGGCCCTCTTGGATCTTGGCTATTTAACGATACTGTATAGGTCAAATAATGACTTTCATTCCCAGTGTTCTTCTGTCAGTGGCATATATATGTATGAGAGAGAGAGAGAGAGAGAGAAATACAGGAAGAGGGAGAATTTTGCAGATCTGCTTGTTTTTAGTTGTAATTGTCTGGTATTTAGAAGTCCTGAGAAAGCCAGAAAGAAACTCTGCGTG
Organism: Urosaurus nigricauda; assembly: GCA_034509955.1. Classification (NCBI taxonomy): domain Eukaryota; kingdom Metazoa; phylum Chordata; class Lepidosauria; order Squamata; family Phrynosomatidae; genus Urosaurus; species Urosaurus nigricauda. The sequence continues at coordinate 346,724,210 of JAOEGL010000001.1, read as the reverse complement.
ATCTGAAATATAGTGGTGCTTAGTTCCTTAATTTCCCCCCTAGTGCAAGCATGTATGCTGGGAGAATAAAAAAGCAGGACAATCTATGAATAAATTAGTAGTGTGTGAAAGGGCTGAGAATATATTTACAATTTTGGGAAGCCAGGGCCTTATTTTAAGGATTAAACTCTGTCCAGAGCTATGAACATATTGAATTTTGGTGTTCTTTTGTCAGTTTCTTAAGAGTCTATACAAACAGGTGCCTACTATGCTTCCCTCCAGCTACACACACAGACAGACAGACAGACACACACAGAGTTTAAACATGCAACTGTTTTCTCTTACTCAAGGCTGTCATGCCAAAGAAGTTTGGGAAATCTGTTTGCACTTAGCAACTATCCCTGTCTCCTGCCATCTATGCCATCGGCTCAGCTGTTTCATGCATCCTGTTTCATTTGCCAAATGGCACAGAATGCGGCCATGTGATACTATAATGAGCTGCCTTCTACAGTTGCTGCAACAACTGTGGTAAAAAAAATCAGGGAACAGTCAGGGTGGAAGTGGTGTTGACAGATGGAAGACAGCCTTCTGTGAGTTGTGAGGTCAGATGATGAATGCTTCCTTGATTTGGAAGGGAAGCTAAAATGGAGACAAAAGCTGACCTTTCAGAGCGTATGTAGAGAAATCTTGTAGCACATTTGAGACTAACTGAAAGAAAGAAGTTGGCAGCATGAGTTTTCATAGACTTAAGCCTACTCCACCAAATGCATCTGAGGAAGTAGACAAGTCTACGAAAGCTCATGCTGCCAACTTCTTTCTTTCAGTTAGTTTCAAAAGGTGCTATAAGATCTCTCTACAGACTAACACGGCTATATCTTTGAATTCTTTCAGAAAGTGGTTATTCCTTCAGGCATTGAACGTCTACAATATATATGGCAATATATATGAGGACATTTGTATTGGGAATAAGTCCCACTGCACAGAAATGGGCTTTATGTGAATTAGATCAAGCTATGCTGACATGGCTGAGATGGTTTCAGCTCTTTCCTTCTACTTGTATAGCATCATTTTGGCTGCTGAAGCGTTGACCTCTCTCAACATTTCTCTCTCTCTTTCCTGATGTGTAGCCTTCAGTGCCGTCTGTGCCAAACTACAAGGCTTCCATGACGATCCCGGAGTGGCTCCAGGCGATACAGAATTACATGAAGATGCTGCAGTATCCTTTTCTTTTCTATCTTTTTGAAGGTGGCCTGAAGTCAGCTATGACAATAATTTATTGATGTGAGGCTAAGGAGGAAAGTGCCCTTACTGTCCTGGCTAGAGTTTGTGGAGATTTGTGAGGCTGCCTAGGCACCTTGTTCACTGGATCTTTAGCAGTAGATGATTAGGATGTAATGGAAGAGAGAGATTGAACATCTATTGATAGGAGCAATCTTTGTGGATTTGGCTGAGTTGCAGTGTCAGAGGAAGGAGAATTTGGAGGCCTCTGCAGTGATGAAGTGTAGTAGCAGAAAGATATGTGGCACCATGATGATCATTTGATCTCAATCAACATTTTGTACATGCCCTTGAAAAGCCCCAGCAGCCTGCATTGAGATAAATGAATCTAAAGTACAATGGCACAGGTTTTGAATAATGGTAAAATAGATTTTAGCAGCGTTTTTCTCAAACTATGTTTTGTGGACCACTGGTGGCCCATGAGGTTTATTTAGTTAAAGTTTAGGAACATTGTGAAACAGCTGAAAAGGTCTTTAAGTGGCCCTGTACTTACTATTCTTTTTCTGATAACAGAGACTAAAGCCATTTTAATTAAGGACAGATTACTGAACACCCTAATGAGGTATTGGTCTATGGTCTGTTGATTATTGTATGTGTGTATGTGCCTTCAAGGTGCCTTGCCCATTCATTTCATAGGGTTTTTTTTAGCAAGAAGTAGTACTAAGAGGTGGTTTTGCCAGTTCCTTTCTCTGAAATATCATCTACAGCGTCTGGTATTCCTTGGCAGTCTCTCTTCCAAGTACTAAGCACTGCCGACTCTGCTTAGCTTCAAGATCATATGGGATCCAGTGCTTGTAGTGTATTTAGGCAGGCTGTGATTTAATAGTTCAATTAGTAGGCTGCATTGATGATCATACTACACTGTTAATGCAACTTACTAATTGAACTATTAAAAATTACCAGTTACATTTACCCTTCTGGCACAGGTCCCATAATTTTTGTACAACCATCATTGGTGCTTTCGAATAAGGATGTCATTGCTAAGGAAAAGAATGCTAGTAAAATATGTGTTGTGTATATGATTTGATTTGCAGAGCAACAAAAAGGTTAACTAAGCCTAACCTGTCTTATGGAGGAAGAATTTTTAACGCCACTCTAAGAAGCTTGGAGGAAAGATGGAGCATACATCTGTGCATATATTAGCATGGCATTTCATATGATACTAAGATGAAAAGTGTCCCTGTAGGGTTGGCATAGTACAGTCCTGCCCCATAACAATTATATGGTACAGGCCTTCCTTCCAGGCCAAGAAAAAAATGTTCTAGTATCTTTGTCTAAGTCCAGGGTGGGCTTAGATGTTTCAGGGCTACAACTCCCCTAAGACAGCATTGCTAATGGGAACTGCAGTCCAGCAACATCTGGAGAACTAGAACTACCTACCGTGTTTCCCCGAAAATAAGACAGTGTCTTATATTATTTTTTACTTCCAAAGATGTGCTAGGTCTTATTTTCAGGAGATGTCTTATTTTTCCATGAAGAAGAATTCACATTTATTGTTGAACAAAAAAATTAACATTTATTATATTTTATTATATTATGTATATTATATATACAAAAACTTTGCTAGGTCTTACTTTCAGGGGAGGCCTTATATTTAGCAATTCAGCGAAACCTCTACTAGGTCTTATTTTCTGAGGATGTCTTATTTTGGGGGAAACAGGGTAACCCCAATTAACTGATGGAAAGTTATGTTCTTCCTCTCAGTGGAAACCTGGACATCATTATTTGGCTGGTGCAATTGTGGCTCCACAGCCATTCTATTGTGACAATGAATTTGGGGATGCAATGAAGGTGACCACTTGTTAAAAAACTGGCTAAATTGTCTGAGCAGGTTCATGGCCAAAAATGAAATATTTCTCTGTTCACAGTCAGTTGGATTTCAGTATCCTCTCACTTCCACAGGGCAAATGAACCTGATACCGTGTCTCACTTTTTGACAAATGACTCCCTTCCAGTTCATGTCTCCATGGGGAAAACAGATATTCCCATTTTGCACTGGCTTGGCTATTCAGCTGACATCCTACTTCAGAGAATGACTGAAAACAATACCAAATATAAACCCGCTGCTTTGGCCATATGTGGAATCCAGCACAGACCCAGTGTGGATGAAATCTTTTTTAGGATAAATCTGTTAAAAGTTGTCAGCATTTATCAAGTTGTCACATGAATGGTTTCTGACAGATTCATAAGTTTTCCTTCCTCTTGGCAGAATGTGGGAGCGAATGAGAAAACTCTAGGGGCCAATGAAGAATCACTTTGCAGATATATTAATAATTCAACCACAATGAGTATTCTGGATTTGTCCAGATCGGTCCTAGTCAGTGGTTAAGATTTTATACAAGTGTGTAGCTTTTCACAGGCAATTCTCTGTCCTCAGCAGCTGGCAAACCCTAGAACTGGGCTCCTGCTGCTTGTTGCTTACAGTGGGGAAGGAATAGAAGAAACAGAAGAAATGAACCTGCTTGCAGAACCAGGATACTGTTGGCAGATAAGCTACTAGTGTGACAGGAGTCCCACCTTGCCACATCCTCGCTAACCCTGGCTGACTCCTGAGGGAGAGTAGGATATAAAGCAAGTCAAACTAATCAGTCATGCAAGCAGATTATTGTTGCTCAAAGTCCCAGTCGAAATGGGAATCCATGCATAGTCCTTTCTGGGAAGGAAGATGGAATGGCCAGCTTGGGTGGGCCCAATCCAGCACTTAAGAATACTCCATTCTCCTAAAACAAGGGTGGGGAACCTTTGTCTTTCTAGATACTAAAAAGAAAAAATGAAAGCCCAATCCAATCATGAAAGCCCAATTTTTATTTTATTTATTTATTTATTATTCACTGGCTGAGCTGGCTAGGTCTGGTGGAAACTGGAGTTCAACAAAATCTGAAGGACAACTTGATAGTCCAACCTGGAGTTCTTGTTAATCTATAGCCACACATCATGGTGAAGGCTTCAGAGCTGGTGTCTCCTGACCAGAGATTGTAAAAGTTAGGTTTTTGAACAGTAGATTGCAGAATCACCCAGCTATCATGGCCATATCCTCTGTGGATTCAAGGAGATGTGCACTCGTGCATGCACACACAAATTTGCAAAATTCTGCTTCTACCAGACCTTCATTTCACTGTGATGTCTGATCTGGGCCCAAAGCTACTTTTATCTTTGTGAAAAAATTAAGACAGAAGTGTAGCTATGGAAAAGAAGGCAAAATGAGGGCATTGCCCCTACAGATAAGAACTATGTCCCCCCCCATGAATTTTCCCTTCAGTCTCCAAACTTTGCCTGCCCATTGCTTTGGATGCCTAAACTGTATTTCTGAATGTTCAAATGAAGTTTTAAGTTACGGCAATTCTAGAAATTTTGGGACTGGAGTAAAATTTCATTGGGAGACAATCTCCCATTTTGCCACTGCATAACTACACCTCCAGTTAACATAAGGAGATCTTGTGCATTGAAAAAAGTACCCCCACTCAACCAGGAATTAATATTGGGAACATTACAGATTCTTGATAACAATTTTGGTTATGTGTATTGCTGTACTATAAACGAGAATCCATTATGAAATTTTGCTGTTGAAATCATTGTAAAATTGATCTGGGCATTTTTTTAAAAAAAAAGTTATGATTCAATTGGGTTCTATTATATCTCGGTATTTGAGAACTGAAGTGCTTTCCTGAAAAATAAGATGGTTGAATTCTTAAGGGCAATTATGAAGTAAAATTAAATTACTTTTTCTCACCATGGGACTTTAGCACTGGGTTTAGTCTCAGTATATTTTAATACCTGATGCATATTTCTAGAGGAAAGTATGATTGAGTCATTCTTTTAAGCCTTATTTGATCCTTTTTCCACTTTCCAGTCTGTGCTTATTTTGCCTTCAATAATAAAACCCAGATACAATCACACGGGAACTCAATTTTTTGAAATTAGGAAATCAAGACCTCTAAGTGGGTAAGTAAACATAATCAGGTAGCTTGGTTTCACTTCATTTTCATTCCTAACATTTTGTTGTAATTTTTTTTTAAATGGAGGCACAAGACAAATAGGAAATATAGATAAAGGCTAACACACAACTCTAGTAGAGAACCTCTATGGATTTCTCATTTTTGTCTCAAACAGGGTCCCCTAGTGCACACTTAAAGTGCAGAATTTGCTGCCACAGGATGTTGTGAGGACAAATCAACTTGGATAGCTTTAAAAACATTTGGACAAAATCACTGCAGAATTAATGTAGCTTGACACTGCTTTAACTGTCATGGCTCCAGTCTATGAAATCCTAGGATATGAAGTTTGGTGTGGTCCCAGAGCTCTCTGACACAGAAACCTAAACATCTCACAAAACTTCGGATCCGGAATTTCATAGCTTTGAGGCATCACAGTTAAAGTGGTGCCAAACTATATTAATTCTGAAGTGTAGATGCAGCCATGGAAGAAAGGAACATCAATGGTGATGAATCATTAGCATTGTATATTCCTTCTAGAGGCAATATACCTTTTTATATCAGTTGTTGAGGTGCTCATGTTCTCCTTGTGGGCTCTCCACAACCATCTGGTTGGCCACTATGTGGACTAAATAGATCTTTGATCCATGGCAACCCTGTGGGTGAGACATTTCCAAGACTCTCTGTCCTCCACTGCTCAGCTTAGTTCCTGCAAATTCATACCTGTGACCTCTTTAACAGAGTCCATCCATCTAGCATGCAGCCTTCCTCTCTTTCTGCTTCCCTCTGCCTTTCCTAGCATTATAGTTTTTTCCCCAATGAAATGTGCTTTCTCATTATGTGATCAAAGTATGACAGCCTCAGTTTAGTTATTTTGGGTTCTAAGGAGATCTCTGGCTTGATCTGTTCTACGGTATGAATCATTATTTGTCTTTTTAGCTGTCCACGGTATTCTCAGCACTCTTCTCCAGCATCACATGTCAAATAAATTGATTTTCTTCCTTTCTTAACTGTCCAACTCTCACATCCATGCATGGTAATAGGGAATACAATGGCTTCTACAATTCTGATTTTCATGCTCAGTTGTATAGCTTTACATTTTAGGATCTTTTCTAGTTCATGCATAGCTGCCCTCCCCATTCTTAGTCTGCTTATGATTTCTTATGATTATGATTTTTAAAACATACTGGCAAGTAATCAAAACTAGTAACAATCTCCCTGTCAGTTCTGGTCTTCTGATCTAGACCAGTATTACTGATATTGATTGATGAGCTGAGCTCTGCAGGTTTGTAGAGGGCAGACTCTTCCAAGATTGGTCACTGGTGACTTCCATGCAACTGGGGTGATGAAAGCAGTCAGGGTTTTAGTAAAAGAGCTATCCAAGAGGGCTGATCCCTATCCTCCCAATTTGTTCAGCCCCTTGGATAACTTCTTCTAAGTTTAGTCTAAATCCCAGAGTGTATTCACCACCCTATGGACAGCAGAGCCACCAGCCGCTGTCTTCTACCTTTGCTGGGGGACTGAAAGAGGGACTGAGATATGTATAGGAAATTGTATTGTTAATACAAAGAGGCAGCCCCCCCCCCAACACCAACATGTGCTGATAAATTTAGAGCATCTTCAGTGAAAAGTGCCTGCTTGTTGCTGAATGTGTTAACTGTCTGTGGTGACATAAATACTCAATTATGCAAGCTTCTTCTTCTGTTGGAAGTGCAAGTATCACCAACTTGAAACAGCTAGTCTGTGCTAATTTATTTAAGAACTTGATGCAGGAGCTATTGGTTTTTTAAAAAGAAAAAGAAAACTTTTTTATACAGTGCAGATAATACTTTGTATACACTATTTGGGCATGCTATATATAGCTAGCTATCGTGCAGATATAAACTTTCTTGACCTTTCAGTGTTCTGATGGAAGAAAATCTTGTTTGATACTTAATATCTAGGTGACACCTAGATTCTACTGGGGATTAGAGTAATCAAAAAGAAATATTTACCCTTCTCTTCACTGTCCCACAAGTTTGTGAGTCCAAAATTAAATGATGTCCAGTTTTGATGGACATTGTGAAAAATTATTATGGCATATACTAGATATGAGGCACCAAGAAGGCCAGGTTTATTATAGTAATAACTCAGTTTGATATTTCCCCAGAGCTGGAAGAATTCTGCAGCCTCCAGCATGGCACATCCATGCATGCAATAGCAGAACCCAGATTAAATGTAGTGAGGGGGAGCCTATATGCAGCTCCCCATAAACCTTCTCCAGACAGGCTGAGAAATTCTCCAGAGTCTGTTTCAGGACAGTGTCTATGACTGCAGGAAGGAAGGGAAGGCAGGGAAGGAATGGGAGCACTGGCCCAATAAGAATTCTGTCCCCCCCCCCCCCTGAAATTTTCAGTCCCAAAATTTCTAGCAGTAAATTTCAATTAAAATTTCAGCTTGGGATTTAGAAATAGGGTTAAAGCATCCAAAGCAAAGGGGCGGACAAACTTAGCAAGGGAACACAAACACAGCAAATATAGATGTTCAAGGTGTGAACAATTTTTAGTCTCTTTCTCTCTCTGCAATGCTAGAAATTTGGGGACGGAAGGAAGATTTCATTGGGGACAGAATTCTTATTGAAGGCAAAACCCCATTAGTCTGTCCCACAGCTACACTCCTGGAAAGAAAATTCTATAACATGTTGGGTTTAGCTCATTGTCTTTAGTTTTAGCAGACTGGCATCACCGTATAGTTTTTAATTAATTTTTCATAGCCATTCCATTCCCTCTAGCCATTTGGGGTATGTTTGTTAGATGGAAAGCAAACCTTCTATCTATATATGTCCATCTATATGTGTCCATCTAATCTAATCCAATCCAGTCCAATCTATTTCAGTGACTGAATGCAGATACAGATATTTACTGATACATCGATGCAGGAATAGCTGACAAGGCTGCCTGGTAATTTTTTCCAGTTCATTTGTTTGACCTCCAAATGGAAGATTTGGAGCTAATTCATTCAGCTACCACGACTTGACTTTTTAGGCAGGGTGAATAGCCTTTATTCAGAAAACTCATCTCATTCTTTTCGCCACTTTGACTTTTGTGCTGCCAAGTGAATATCCTTAAATGAAAGTGAAGACTCTTTCCAGTGTTGAATGCATATAATTAGCAGAATGATACAGACCACTCACAGTTAATTTGGTTTTATTTAGTTTTGTCAGTGGAGGCATGCACTTTACTGCTTTTATTAAAACCTGGAACAGTTGGGTTTAAAACATTCTATGGTATCCATCAAGCCCAGCCTAAACAAAACCACAGCCCGCTAACCAAGACCACATTACAATCACTGAGCCCCAAAGCTTTGCTGATCACCCAACTGTTAACTTGATGCTGAAAGGTCAATGAAATGAGGCCCTGTTGGTTTTATTGTATTGCTCAGCAGTTCTTGATAACATAAAACATATTACTCTCCTGCACCACCTCTTTGGGATGTGATTTGAAGCATTGTTTTGCAATGGCTTTGGTCTTTTTGGGAGGGTTGAATTCAGGCGGTGGTGCTGTGGGATTCATGTTCAACCCAGTGGCTGTTGAACTGTGGGGTGCTGCAGGGTTCAGTCTTGCCCCCCATGCTATTTAAAATATACACGAAACCGCTGGAAGATGTTGCCCAGAGATTTCGTATTTTTTACCACCAGTATGCTGATGATACCCAACTTTATTTCTCCTTTCCAGTTCACTCCAAGAAAGCTATTTTGGGCATAAAAATGAAATAACAACAACAACAATAGTTGTTTGTTTGTTGTTGTTGTTTTTCTTTTTAGTCATGTATAGGGAGAAAGGTGGGATATAAAACAAATGAATAGATGAAATACAGGTTTCTGAGGGGAAGCCATTCCACATCTCAGCTGCCACAGTCAAGACACTCCTCTTCTATCCTTGCACAGAGTGTACTGCTCCACACAGTAGGACACCAAAGAGGTTCCCTTGATGGATAGTCCTTTGGATGTTGTCGGTCTGCATCTCCCAGCATTCTTTACCATTGGTGTTGCTGAATAGGGCTGTTGGGACTAGCAGTCCAACAACATCTGGAAGGTTACATGATCCCCATCCTTGATCTAAAGGCTCAGGAAAAACAGGACTTCCAAAACACAAGCCAGCCAGAGAGTTTGTGGAATGCTATGACCAAGGAGATAGTATGTGCTTTTCTTGGTTAAGTACAAAATGCCTTGTGAATGGAATTTAAATCTGCCTTAATAGCACTTCAATATGTTGGAGAGAGACAGATCAAGACAAGTGAGTTCATGCACTGGGAATGGAGTGTGCATTAAACTCAACTGGGTCTTTTAGTAGTAGGAAACGGTGCTCTTGCCAGATAAGGATAAGTTGTGGCTAATTTGCACTGCTCAGCTTGTGAGGTCTGTCAAGTGTTAATATATTTTCTCCATGTGGATGAGCTATTTGGGCAGGGGAGGAGGAAATCTAGGATAATAATTATTATCTTGTAAAACTCAGTATTGAAAAGCTGCCAGGAAGAGTTCTTCTTTGGCAGTGAGGAAGATATTGTTTTGCATGTGCTATTGCTCACTGCTTCAGAGTTTGGTGTCAGAAGTTCAAAGGCATGGAGCTCCAGGCCATTGGCTACTTGTCCTTTCCAGGGTATATGCCTTAATCCAATCAAAAACTGATTTACAGCTAGCTTCAATTTCTTCCAGGTGGGCTAAATTCACCTTGTATGCCAGTAACAACATTCAGGGGAGATGGAATTGTGCTTCCTAATTGCAAGCATTTTGCTCCTTTCAAAAGGAGATCAAGCAATTGCTTGTCAAAGATACTTTCTTGATAGTCTTGGGAAAAGAGGGGAGTTAGATGATCCCCTTTTTTATATATTGATATTCTTCCGTTCATCCAAGGAGCTCAAGGTGCAGCGCATGGTCCTCTGCCCCATCTTTATCCTTAATGATAATCCTCTAGGTAGTTTAGAATAAGAGGGAGCTGCCTGGCTCAAAATCATCCAGCAAAATCATCCATAAGTAGTGATTTTGACTTGGGTCTCCCCCCCAAAAAAATCCATGATAGGTTCACCTTAGAGTCACCATAAGTTGGAAATGATTTGAAGGCACACAACAACAACATTCTTTATGTACAAAGTTATAATAGTAATCCAGCCTTGGCCTCATGTATATCCATGATCATGATCTTTATGTGGACAAATGTGTATGTTGTAACTACTTCTGTGATCATAGAAAAAGTTTTCTAGTTGGTCGTGGTTGACAGAAGTTTTTGCTCACATGATTGCATCTATATGCATGGCCAAAATAGAGGCAGAGTTGTTGACAAGCAGAGGAAACTTCCAGTTGGGGTTGTCAAAATGGAAGGAGTTTCTTCACCCAACTTCAGTTTATCACCATCAATGTACACAGTGTTGAATAAATTATAAGTTTATTAGTCCCTTTTCCAGAAATGTTTCTTTCTCAATTTTAATATGAATGGTGATAGAGGTGGGACACACCAGGCAATTTGGATTTATTTTTTTTACAGAGAATAAAGCTCCAGCTAGTATCAGCTAGTGGCTTCCATGTTAGTGGGGGAGTAGTGTTAACTCTCCAGATTTTAGTCTGAAGGTAATCTCCAAAGTACTGAATTTATTTTTGATGTGAGGTTTATTCAGAACCTTGAGCAGCTCCTTTAAAATGGAGACCAAGGAATTTATTGTGCGAGGCTAAGAAGGAGAATTTTAACAGCATAAAAGTGTCTTTGGCTAGTACTTGTCATAATAATAATTATAAAAATAAATTTTATTTATAGCCCGCCTCTCTGACCAAGCAATTGAGGCGGGGTACAACAGAGTTAAAAAACAATTACAGTAATTTTTTTCCATCCCAATCCCAACCTCCCACCCCTTAAAATAGAATTAAATCAGAGAAGATTAAAACAAAGCAAACAAGACAAATATGATAAACATAACATAATGGCATAGAAACACTTTTTCTTTGGGCAACAAGGAATGTGACAGATGACATTGTCAGATGACATTGCGTCCATCCTGCTGCTGCCCTGCATTTCATTTGTTTCTGTGTTGCACCTTTCCACTGATGGGGAAAACTTGTCCATGATATAAATATCACAATTACTGTATAGTGTAAACACATGGGTGCGAAAAGTTCTCTTCATTTCAGTTCCAGCATTACAGGAGTAAAGTAGCAGGATGGAGCCTGATTCTCCTCCTTTCTCCCCCTTCCACTCATTTTTCCAAAGCAGGCTAACTCTATGCCTACTGAGTTTTTATTTTATTTTATCCTTGCTATGTTTTCATACTTACAGCAAATTGATAACATTAAGATAATTTTAAATTGTTTAAGGTTGCAAGTTCAAGACCAGCAAAAGGGCACAAGCTCGACTCAGGCTTGCATCCTTCTGAGGTCGCTAAAATGAGTACCCAGATTGTTGGGGGCAAGTAGCTTACAGTTGTAAACCGCTTAGACACTCCTTAGGTGGTATGAAGCTGTATATAAATGAAGCTGTTCGTTTTGTGTGTTTGTTTATTTTTGCTGTAATTGCATAAACACAGCAAAACTAAAAAAATAAACCAATAGGCATGGAGTTAACCTGCTTTGGAATAGTGAGGGAGAAAGGGGGGGGGTGGAATCAGGCCTTCTCATGGCACTGACTGTTGTAATGTTGGAACTGCAGCAAAGAGACTTATTACACCCTGGCAGGTTTCAAAGCAGTGCAGTTGTGTGAAAGAAGAGAGGTGTGAAAAGAAACATTTTCAAAGTGGTATGTTCCTGTTTCCTTTCATAACACGATTGTGGTGAGATATGTGGCTGGTGTGATGATGATGATGATGATGATAATAATAATAATAATACAGTGGTCCCCCGCCTTACGAATCCCCCGGGTTACGAAAACCCCGGGATCCGAAAGGCGGCGGACCGGCAATGTATCCCCCGGGATACGAAATATCCCCCGGGATACGAAGCGAAAAAAGCTGCGCGGCCCCTTTAAATGGCCGCGCGGTCCATTGAAAAAAGTGGTCCCCCGGGAAACGAAAGCTTCTGGGTTACGAAAGGTAATCCGGAACGGATTACCTTCGTAACCCGGGGGACCACTGTAATAATAATAATACTTTTATTTATATCCCACTTTTTGCATGCACAATCATATCAAATAATGTCCCAAATCCCAGTCACTCTTCCAGTGACATGGACCTGGTCATCACTGGGTCTGTCTCATCTTTATTGCTTCCATGCTCATTTTCTACTTAGGGGGAAATTTAATTTTGGTTTTTATGAAAAGGAGCATTTCAATCAGTGATGCTTACCTCTGTATTTTCAAATGGTTCTTCTCATTCTATCAACCTCTTCTGCTTTGCCACTTCTTGAGCTGTTGCTTGTATTTCAGAAAGTTTCATTATACTCAACATTACAGATGTCACAGCTTTGCGGCAGAGCTTGGGAAAGTTACTTTTGGGAGACTATAAAAAGTTGCTGGAAGAAGGACTGGAGCCAGCATGACCACTAGCCATGCCAGCTGAGGGGTTCTGAGTTGTAATCCCCCCCCCCAACACACAGTAATTTTCCTAAAGCTCTGCTTTGAAGGCACTGTCCACAATTTCTTTTGACTTCTTTTGGGCATCAAGACTGGGAGGGGTTTTTTTATAGGAAGTACATTCAGTGCTTTGAAGGGAGGGATGCTTGTGCCATCATATCTTAGCACAGCAAAGACTGTGTTGTCTGTATTTTAGCTGCTGCATTTCCTTAGTGAGAACCCTGATCTATGAATAGGAACTGTTGTGAACATCACGGTATACTAAGCAATGCCTGAAGCCCTGCTCAGAATGGGATCCTTGATACCCCTTTGGAGCTGTGACTATAAGCGGCTTTGGCTGTGATGACAGATGGGGAGGGCAGGATGAGGGAAGGGAAGAGAAATAGAAACTCACTTCACTCTCTCCCTGCGGGGGAGATGCAAAAATGATTCCTTCTCCTGATGAGACAGGGAGGAAAGGCACACTGTGCATGATGAACCTGCATTTCTTACTTACTGCGTCCTTGTCACATTGGGAGCGGCGGTTGTTGATTTGGAATTATTGCTTCTGTCTGGGAAGCAGAGCTGAAGCCAGCATTGGGGGCGTCCTTGTGTGACTTTCCCTCAGAGCTTGTAACAGTTACTTTTCAGGGCACCGGTTCCTAGATTTTCCTAGATTGGCCAGTTGTGGTGTAAAAACTTTGCCCAAACTCTATTACCTTCCCTGAACTCTTATTTTCAACGTATAACAATGTTTGCCAAGATTAAGAGAATGCGGAATGTGTTATTCAAGGCCAGTCCAAATCAGTTGGTTTCCTGGGACCAAGGACAAGATGGCCTCCTCACCTTGCCTCCTTTGCTTTCCACATACAAAAGCCAGCCAGGCTGGTAGCTTAACTTTATTTCAACAACTGGAGATGTGATGGGATTTGCCACATCTGAGCAGAGTTTGGAACATTAAGTGTGAAAACTAATTGGATTGTGCTAAGTGTTGGAAATTGGAACATTAATTTTTTATCATAAACATTAATACATAAAATAATTTAGTTAGCTAGCTTACTAGTTAATCCGGGGACCCTAAGATGGTGCTACGTAGCATATACGACTCTGTTCATCCACACAGGAGAACAGCTAAGATCTGGGAAGCTGCTTATTATCTGCTACCTGAGGCAACTGCATCACTCTGTCTAATGGTATGGCCAGACTAGTATTATTATAGATTACAGTGGTCCCCTGGGTTACGAATCCCCCGGGGTACGAAAACCCCGGGGAACGAAAGAGCCGGGGCTGCAAAAACGGCCCCGGCTTACGAAAAAAAACCCCGGGTTCCGAAGAAAAAAACCACGCGGCCCCTTTAAATTTGCCGTGCGGTCCGGCAAACAAAGCGGTCCCCCAGGTTGCGAATATTTCCGGGTTACAAAAGGTAATCCAGAACGGATTACTTTCGTAACCCGGGGGACCACTGTAATATACATATACAAGGAGCATGAGATCCCCTTGTACAATTGCCTAAAATGCAGCAAGTTAGTTGTTAACAAGTTCCATCCACAGAAGCATGTGACTCCCTTGCTGAAATAGCTGCATGGTTTTCCATTCTGTTGCTGTATACAATTCCAAGTATTGAAGATGATTTTGAAAAGCTCTGAATGGTAGCAGGTTGGAATATCTGAAGGATCATGTTCTCTTATTGCCCCTTTTCTGTGATCATTTTCAGAGGTTCTTCTCTGAGTCCCAAGGACTTTTAGGATGTATTGTGCATGTTTATATTGGGGCAAAATTAGTCCACAATGGAATATAGTACAGATATACATTCATCCCTCCACATTTGCTGGGGTTAGGGGCACAGGACCCCCATGAATGTGGAAAAACCACAAATAACAAAAACAGTATGTTTTCACCTAAGGGAACACCTTTCTAGGAATCCCTAGATCCTCCAGTGCAACTTGGTGGTCAACATCTGCCAGACAGTGAGAATTGTGCTGGAGGAGTTACAAATGCCTAGTGGAGAGTTCTCTGTAGGAATCTCTAGGTCCTTCAGTGCGACTTTTGGTTAAAGTTGACCATAGAGTTGTGCTGGAGGACCTAGATATTCCTAGAGAGAACATACTGGTATTAATAAAATCCATGAATAATCAAATCCACAAAGTCAAAGCTGCAAATGTGGAGGGATGAGTGTAGATCTTTCAGAGTTCTGTACATCCCAGGAGACTTGCAGAGAAGTTCAAGACATGAACTCCTCACCCAACACAGAAAGGTTAAGTCAAGAACTTGGCATCCAATTCAAAAATACCCCCTTTGCTATATTTGTATAATTATGAAGCCATCAATACTGATTAAAGGAAAAATACAATATGGGGAATATTTCTTCTTTCTCTTTGCCAAATAAATGTGTGTATACCACTTTTCCTGTGTTTATATAGGCAAAATGGATCTCCAAATGACTAGATGTGATAGTAATTTTCAGACACAACAATTCTTGACTCTAATTTGTTCAGCTTTCTCTTCCCTCTCTTGCTTTCTTAGGCTAATGGAATCGGCAAAAGAAATGACCAGGGAATCTTTACCTATCAAATGCCTTGAAGCAGTTATCCTGGGGATGTATCCTTTAATGTACAAGTTTGTTGTTCAGTGCCTCAAAGGGTTACAAAAGAGGTAACCAAATTACTTATACTTCTTTTATTTTGTGTAGTACAGTAATATTAGCTAAAAGTAAATTAAAATACAACTGTAGATTGTTGGAAGCTGGACTCTTCTTCCATACAGAATTTGAAATAAATATCAGGGAACTTAAGTCAGTAGTGTTTGAATAGGTATATACACAGTTTAAAAAAACCAGCGAAAGCAAGGCAAAATTCAGGCCTTGATTTTATTAAAAATAACATTCCAAATTAAACTGTATTATTTAGAATTGTTGTGGGTGGAGACCAGTTTTGAGGAACTCCAGTGGATCTCTACAGATTAGAAGAATGGACAATAAAGTGGCAAATATTTTTCTTTGTAAACAGGTGTAATTGAAGGCACATTAAATCAGTGCACATTAACATTGTATATACCCTAATGGGGCAAAACTAGTGATGGTCAATTAGTAAAGAGAGTTTGACATTATAGTGTAAACTGCTCAAAGAAAAAGGCAATCCAATGTGAGGTAGCTTTGGAAAAGGGAAATTCAGTGTGGAATCCTCTTGGTGACTTACATTGGCATGACTTGGGGGGAGATTTGAGTGCAACTGCCTTTTTTGAAATGGTATTGGGAGACATCCAGTGTCTCCCAGTGCAGTGTTGCTTTTGCAACAGCACTTGGAAAGCTTCCTTGGGTCACTCACTAGCTGTCTGCTTTCACCATCCTACTTCATTTCCCTTCTCTTGTTATTTTTATGTGGTTCCTAACATGCTAAATTCCTGCTCTGCCAAGAAGCATACAGGATAACATTGGGGTAGTTACTTTTGCCCTTTATTGTAAATAAAATGGGTTTGGATAATTTTATGTAACTTGCCTTGAAATTCTTGTAGGAAGGTGAAATTAAATTATAATGGCAGCGCTACTTAAATTACACCACTGGTAGGATTCAAAGATACAGCTGTGTTAGTGTGTAGAATCAATATGTAGAGAGGTCTTGTAGCACCTTTGAGACTTAACTGAAAGAAAGAAGTTGGCAGCATGAGCTTTTGAAGACTTAAGTCTACTTCCTCGATGCATTTGGTGCCAGCCAAGAAAGTGAAATTTACTTAATGGTTTTAAAAAACCCCCACATAGAATCTTCCCCAGTGTGAAGCAGATTAGTGAGATGTCTTATTAATCAGGCTGCTTGACAGCTTGCACTACCAGCTTTTTACAAGGTTTTTTGTGTTTTTTTAAAAATTAACTTCTATAATCTTTGTGTGTCACATTAGATTTTAGTGCACTCTCTTTCTGCTAGATGCCACTGCAGTGTAGTTAAATGGTCATAGGCAATTCACTGCAACATTCAAGGCTATATTGGCTGAGGGAAGGATACTTAAGGGCTTAACAGAGGCTCTGCTATGGATATTGGTGTTATTTGCTGTCAAGCTGGCTTCAGCTTAAGGGAAATCTGTGAATGAGAGATTTCCAAGAGTCCTGGGCATCAACAACTGTGCTCAGGTTTTGCAAGCTGAGGGCTGTGGTTTTCTATCCACCTGTAATGCAGTCTTCCTCTTTTCCTAATACCTTCCACTGTGCCAATAAATGTATGCTGTAATTTGTACTATGAACTATGGTGTAACAATATTTCCATTGATTTTAGACTCTCAGCAAACACAGATCTGCACCTGAGCTTTCTAAAAGGATCTTATTAACATGCCATCTTCTTTTCTTCATCTGTGGAAATCCTTCCACAGTTACAGACCACTTGAGTTAGGAAAACTGCCTGATTTTTTTCTGCACCAGATTTTTTTCTAGCACCAGCACCAAAATATCATTAAAAACAGGAAGGGAGAATCATGTACTCTGAAAGATTGTTTTGAAGTCAAATGACAATTTAAAAGTCTGTTAGTGATAAATACAGCCTACAAAATGTGTAAAGTTTTAAAAATAAACTGATAACTTGTACTTATGATCCTTGGAAGGACTTCCATTGGGACATTCCAAATGTCACAAGATTTTTGAAAACCTATGGGTGGAAAGATAGGTCTGTTATCACAAGAGAAGATCTGAGTTGGGAATGTCCCTCTGTGAATGTGCAAAAAGATCCATAGCCAGGGCTTTCTGACATGGGGGGGGGGGGGGGGGGGAAGCAAAGGGAGAGAATGTGAATCTGTAATATTCCTGTCCCCTTTCAGTCATGCCAGGGACCCTGGAACTATTTCTAACATGGGAGGACTCAAGACTGGTAGGCAGGTCATTATTAATTTTGCATACATTCATGTATGTTTTTACAAAACAGTAAAAACAGAAAACACAGTGGATGATGAAGATGATAACAACCAACTAAAGCAGTTAACACTGAGACTTCCCTGAAGACCATGCCAAAATAATAAAGGAAAGATTACACAGTAAAATTGTTTACAGCATTCAATTAATATGTCAAGGAAAAGGAAATATGCAGGAGACCCTATTGAACTCAACAATACAGGAATCTTCGTGGTCCTGATCCCTTGTGCTTGGTCACTTCAAGGGGAGGCTCAACCAGTGTGGTTCAGTGGTTTGAGTGTTGGACTAGGTCTCTGGGAGACCAGAGTTTGAATTGTAGTTCAACGATGGAAACTCACTGGGTGACCAGTCTTAGTCTTAGATGAAGGCAATGGCAAACCTGTACAGTTTTTACCAGGAAAATTACTTTAGGATCGTCAAAAATCAGAAACAGTTTGAAGGTACACAACAATAGCCCCCCCCCCCAGGCTAGTCTTGAGTGGAGCTCAAGTCCACCCCTTACCATGCCCCATGTGCTCCAGAACAGAGAAGGAAAAAAGAACTACAACATCTCTGAAGCTGGCATGGCTCATGTATGACTCATGTATGGCTCATTTATTGTGGCACAAAAGTTAAGTAAACAAAAACAAACGGGCACTTATTAGTTGCATTTGTATTCACTACCACCCCCTTTGCTGAGACGTGCCTAAATAAGTTCTGTTACAACCCATTGCCTCTGGAAGTCACATAAGTAGTGTAATGGCGTCCACCTGTAATATAATTTCAGTACCAACTGATCTCAGATTAAAGGATGTAAAGGATGAAGTAAAGGAAAATGATGCCAAAGAACTTGAAAAACTGTGGCAGGCCTATTTGTTTGTGGTCATTCTAAAGGCCGGATGGATGAGGAAGGAACTACGATAAATGGTGGTTCTGTGATGTGTGGAGGAGCCAACCAGGCACAGGTGGGCTTAGAAAATGCACACATCTCAAAAAGAATGAAAAGGTAAAGCAAAGAAAATGACAACTACATTAACAATGATTATATAGCCTTTAACTTTAATGTGACAATTTTGCCTGATTTTAACTCAAAAAGCTGACAAACATGCATAAATGTTTTATTCAGATCCTTCAGAGCCCAATTCCTTATGGTGTTCCTTTGAGGGGAAATGGCAAAGAGCTCCCACCGCTGCCATTCTCCTGCCTAGGCATTCAAAAATGTCAGAAGTGGTGCCATGGTGGAGAGAATAGAGCAGGTTGGTACTTCTTTTAGGTGCTCCTGGAATGGAACCTGGGAAGCTCTTGCCTTTTGCCACTTTACTCAGAGAAGGTGATGGTTCCTTTTTGGATAAGAGTTAAAGTACAGTACATTGACCCATGGATAAGTCAACCCAGTTTTTGGGGGTCACTTTTTGACTAAAATTTCTAGATTCATAAATGAATATATACAGTAATTTAATGGGATTTATTTCTGAGTTGTTATGCATAGGATGACATTGTCAGATGATTAAAAGGTTTTTTTATGTTTCAATGCTGTATTACTTGTATGCAAATGTGAAGAGTGCTTTACATGTTGAATTGATGCCTGTTATACAGCTGGCAAAGATATACAGGAATGTACTCCCAGAAAAAAAAAAAGGGGGGGGGGTTGACCTTAAGCAGTTGTCTTGCATTTGGTTTCATAGCTTCATGTGCCGGAAGGTTTCCTTCCACAGCCTTTTTTCCTGTGGAATGTGATAGTATGGAAGCCCTTCTTCCAAAGGACTTCTTCTCTCCATCTTAGAGATAATGAGCTAGTGAGATTAGATTGCAATGCCTTGGTGACCTGTGACATAGGGGGCAGATGGCTACAGCTGTATAAGCTTATCAGAGAGTGGCTTGGAGTCAAATGGACTTACAACTCTTTTGTATTGCAAAGAAACAGTAGCAGCATTGTATCTTGTGGATTTGGTCCCCAGTAATGTGATTGGTTTGCTTCAGTGCTGATGTGTAGTTGTGATCAGGATCAAATACTGTAGATTTATCCAGAGCTCAGGAAAGCTGTTTTTGCACTGGTTCTTTACGGCCGTAGCTGCATTGTAGAAATAATGCTGTTGGACACTTAAACAGCCATGGCTCAATGTATGGAATTCTGGGAATTGTAGTTTTGTGAGGTATTTAGCCTTCACTTTCAAAGAGCTCTGGTGCCACAGCAAACTACAAATCCCAGGATTCTATAGGATGAAACCATGGCAGTTAAAGTGGTGTCAAACTGCATTAGTTCTGCAGTGCAAATGCAGCTGATGTATTTATGTCTTTAAGTGACAGACGGAGGAAAACAGTGTGGCTTAATCCTGTTAGATCTTGTGTTGTATTAGGCCCTTTCAGTGCCTTTAGAGATCATTAGAAGCTGTATGGAAGGGCTGCAAAACTTGTGAAAGCCCGTAGTGGTCACAGCAAATAAATTTCCGCTAACTTATTAAACCTTGATATTTAGTGGCATCTTACTGGTCTTTGTCTTTAGCAATCAGCTTCTGCACAGATATTATTTGAAGCAGAACTGTCAGTTGAAAAGTTCTCTGTTTAAGCATCTTTCTGGCACTTGAGGATGCATGCAAACAGTGACTGATATTGTGGTTGTGAGAGCCCAAGATTTTGCCTTTACCTAGAGTGGCCAACATGCACCCCCCAGAGCAGATTTTGTGCCCATCTGAGTCTCCCAGGGGTCAAACTTTTCCTTTTTAAAAAGCTATTTGGCTCCAAAATGCCTTTAAAACCTCTAGGGTTATGTGGAGGGAATTGCCACCACATTTGGAGCCCTCCTGAGCCTCCCCAGGGGTCAAAATAACTTTTTGCAAAATTTTTCAAAAAAATTACTTTGCCACAAAATTACCCAAATGGCCCTCTAGGAACCAAGGAAGGTCCAAAACATGGTAAGAATGCCCCCATGTTCCCTAGAAAGTGTTTCTGGGCATCTGGGGGCATTTTTATCATTTGTAGGAACAGTTACAGGCCTTCAAGTTCTCTTGGAGAGCCAATGCTTAGCCTTCCATGGTTACCACCCCTTGGCTAGGAAAAGCAATGGCTGAGATGGCAACAGAATTAACAGTCATGGACAACCTGAGACAAGAATGCTATCTTCAATGTTCACAGAGCAGGAAACATGGAAATTTTTGGTTTATTTGGGACCTGACTGACTGTCAGTTGAAATGTGGCTTTGTAACTTTGCATCTTCTTGAGCTGTACTTCCAAGAGTGTTCCATGCATATATGTCATTATGAATGTGATATAACCTACTAGGAAAATAAACTTTCTTCTTATACATTCTTATATATTATACATTCTTCTTTTTTCATCCTCAGTCCTGTCTTAGCTGCTTCATACAATAGTGTTGATACTAACTGAAGGTCTCAAGAAAGAGCAAGGTTTACTCTTTGTATAAGGAGCAGTTACTGCTGACTCCCAAAAGTAGGGAATGATGTGAAGCAAATCCTTAGTGGTCCCGTTCTTATGCTTGCCAAGGAAGGACACCCCAAAAGGAGGAGGTGGTGGCAATGAGATCCAGTCATAGTTTGGATTCAAGATAACAAACCATAAGGTCTTTAAATTTCCAGTTAGTCCCTGCATAAAGAGAATGAGCAAGCATTAAGGTCACCTAGGGTTGTAGGTTTCCCCTGTCTTGGGTTAAAGAGGAGACCTACATACTTAGGTTGACCTCATCCCATGGTTAATGCCTGCAGCATTAACCAGCATTAACCAGGGGATGCCTGAAGCATTAACCAGGGGATGAGGTCAACCCAAGTATGTAGGCCTCCTCTTTAACCCAAGACAGGAGAAACCTACAACACTAGGTGACATTAAAGACAGCTCATTCTTTTTACACAGGAACTAGTGGGCAATTTCAAGGCCTTATGGTTATCTTGAACCCAAACTGTGATTGGATCTTGTTTCAAAGTGACGGCTGTCTTCCATGAGGACACAAGGCCATCCTAGAAAGAAATCTATCTGGAGAGTCAGTTCAACTAGAATGGGGATGGGTAAATGTGGGATGCTAGGGATTGCAATAGCCCTTCATGAGACTTTGAAGGGCTGTGCACCTCCACCACATGGACTAATTTGGATAGTTTGGACTGTTCTAGGTTATTATGAACTCTATTGCTATAATTTTATATTCTATATGATAGTGGGAGGTCTGGACAAGAATTAAGTTTACATCATTCTTTTCTTTCACCTTTTGTTGTAGTAGAATCGATTGCTGAAAGGGGCAGGGATAATAGCTGGAGGATTTATTGTTAATTTTGCTTGATGTTATATTTTACACTTTAATAAATAAAGTGCTACTTTAAAAATATATTCAGCACAGTAAATATTTCCTTTCCTTGGGTGTATTTTTTATGTTGTTCCCTTGACATCAGCCTTACCAGATATTTAACCAATGGGCAGCCTTCCGTGGAAAGATTCCCAATCAGCTTTAAATCCCATTTCTCAGGGAATAATTTTCATCATGTGGTGCTTGGAATTTATTTCAATGGCCGATATGGATCACTGGGCATGAGCCGAAGATCAGAGCTGATGGACAAACCGTTGATCTACCGAACTCTGAGTGACCTCATCTTTGAATTTGAAGAGTCTTATAAAAAGTACTTACACTCTGTGAAGAAAGTGAAAATTGGATTGTACGTCCCTCATGAGCCACACAGCTTTCAGCCCATTGAATGGAAGCAGTTGGTGCTCAACGTGTCAAAGATGATGCGATCAGAGATCAGGAAGGAGTTGGAAAAATATGCCAGGGATATGAGAATGAAGGTATGTGTCATTTCTGCAATACTTGGTGATGGATGGAGAGGTCCAGTTGAGTCATGTAATATAATTAGTATAGGTGATGATTGAAGGCTGTATTCCTGGGGAAGGTTCTCATGTGGTTCAGCTGATTTTATCCAAGGTCATTAATGAATAAAAAGCAAGCCAAGGGTCTGTTAATTAGACTCCTGGTAAGTCTAATTATTTCCATCAACAAAACCAGGAAAACTATTGCTCTGTAACTATTCCACATTATGGCTTGCAGATTTTGCATCCTTAGGTGGGCTAATACAATCAACCATCAGTGGTTTGTGCTCAGGAAACCTCCAGGTTAAATTACTTAGGTGCTGCTATACATGGGGCTGCCTTTCATTAAAGTTCAGAAATACTGTACAGTTAGTGCAGAATTCAGCAGATGCTGTGATCATGGGGAGCAAAACATCATGTGGCACCTGTTCTGGCTGCTAATATTTTTCCAGTTCCAGTTGAAAGGTTTTAACCTATAAAGATATGCTTGGTGATGGCACCTCTGTTTTCATGAATCTACTCATATCTTGACATCAGTCTCTGAGGCTCCTTTCAGAGAGACTCAAAGTCTATTGATGTGTAATGGTTCATTTTTAGATGCAGACCCTCCCCCACTGAGTGCTATTTGACCCCGGCATTATCTTATTTTTAGAACCTGAAGATTTCTCTGTTTCTGATCACTTCATGGTGTGTGATTTGCCCATTTTTAAATATGAGCCTTGAGAGTTTGTTGGATTTTAACTTCCAAGATCCCTCTGTATTAACCATGGCTTCCTAAAACTAAAGGTTGTAGTCTGATAACATCTGGAAGATCACATGTTCAGTACTTTGATATTGGATGAGTGACTGGCGAAATTGAAATTTGGATACTGCACTATCTAATAGTTTCTGTGGAGCTCTCAAAGATGCAGTTTGTCTGTTCCATAGTAATTGTCTCTTTTCAAAAGATGAGCTCTAGAATTATAATCTGGGTTTTGAACAGAGTTTGGTGGAAAATGACTACAAATTTGGGAGTTGTAGTCTAAATTTAACTTTTTCAAGCTCTGGTCTAGTCTGGATTGGGTTGTACATGTGGCTGCAATAGGGATGAACAAATCTGTCAGTTTCATGGGCCATGTGAACTGGGGGGTTCTGGGAGTTGTAGTCCAAAAAGTAACTTTTCCCATTTCTTGGGTCCTTCTTCAGTGGTTCTTTGAATACACTAAGTAATGGACAGAATCATCCACCAGATGTAGGCTGGTAGTTTCGACACTACTGATTATGACCTGGATTTCATATAGTTCTGACCGTATACCAGCAATTAGGGTAGAGTAGGTACTATCACTCTGTCTATAACTAGTTTCCCTTGAGAGAAGTCTCAAGAGTTTTAAACTCATCCAGTGCTCTTGTTATCCTTCAGGTAAAATCATGAGTATGTTTACTAAAAAAAATAAGTGTCATGATTGGACTGGGGGCAAAGTTTATCTCCAAGTAAATAAGGTTGAGAAAATCATACTCTTAGTCTTCATGGTCCTCAGCAATTATTTATGTGCACAATCTGGTAGGAGAACAACAGCACAAGTGCCACAGAAACTATTGACTCTTTCACACTGGAGGAATTTCTCCCAACTTCGAATGCAGCCAATGTGAATTCACGTGAATTCACTTGTTTAGCGAATTTACGTGAATCCCCATTGCATTCGGAAGGCATTCGGTATGACTTCCCATTACCCGAAAATGACCCCTCCTTGCCCGAAATTGCATGAGAAGCTTTAATTCGCAATAACGTGAGACCTATGATTGCATTCGGAGTGACTTCCTTTTTGCCTGAAATTGCATGAGAAGCTCTAATTTGCAATAACGTGAAACCCCATGATTGCATTTGGATTGCCCTTGGATTATACTTCCAATTTCCCACGTCTGAAAGAGTCCAGTACAGTATATATTTATCAAATCTCTGAACCTTAAGCTTCTTTGAGTTCTTGAAATATGCATGTTATCTGCCAAAATGAACACCACTAAAAGCATTGTCCATAGATTCTGTGGCACAGAAGAATGCAAAGAAAAATCAATGCCAAGTTTGAAATACTCTTCATCAGAGTTAGTGGTAAAGCAGTGGGCAGAATGAGTCACGTCCCTCAGGTGGCATAGCATTGGAAGTGTGCCTCCCACTAGGCGGCTCCTCACCACTGCTGCAGCTCCAGCTAGGTGCATGGCTCCTTTTTCAGAGCTAGGCACTGTGGATGGGATGTCCTGGGAGTAAGGTTCCCAAGTCTCATGGCCTGGCCTGTCTTCTCCAGTACTCAGGGGGAAAAGGAAGAATCTCAAGATGAGAACACTACCTTGAAAAGAATATGTGTATATGTTTTCTTCAGTTGTGAGAGTTCTTTAAAATATGAATGACACACTCTGTGGAACTGCTGTGGTAGATGTCTCAAGAAGCCAGGATGGATGACTAAGGAACTTTCAAATGAGCTAAGTTTTAAACGGAACATGTATAAGAAATGGAAAAATGGAGAAATCACGAAAGAGGAATTTAAACAAATAGCCAGCACATGTAGGGGTAAAGTCAGAAAAGCTAAAGCGCAGAATGAACTCAGGCTTGCTAGAGAGGTTAAGAACAATAAAAAGGGCTTTTTTGGATATGTCCGCAGCAAAAGGAAGAAGAAGGAAACAGTAGGGCCACTGCGTGCAGAAGATGGCAAAATGCTAACAGGGGACAGAGAAAAGGCAGAATTACTCAACACCTTCTTTGCTTCAGTCTTCTCAGAAAAGGCAAAAGGTGCTCAACCGAAGGATAATGGAGCAGAAGACAGAATAGGGGAATTTCAGCACAGAATAAGTAAAGAGATAGTACAGGAATACTTGGTTAACCTAAATGAATATAAATCTCCAGGACCAGATGAACTACATCCTAGAGTATTAAAAGAACTAGCAAATGTAATATCAGAGCCATTGGCAATAATCTTTGAGAACTCCTGGAGAACAGGAGAAGTCCCAGAAGACTGGAGGAGGGCAAACGTTGTCCCCATCTTCAAAAAGGGAAAAAAAGAGGATCCCAACAATTATCGTCCAGTTAGTCTGACATCAATTCCAGGAAAGGTGCTAGAGCAGATCATTAAGCAGAGAGTCTGCGAACATTTAGAAGCCAATGCCATAATCACAAAAAGCCAACATGGGTTTCAGAAAAAGAAGTCATGCCAAACGAACCTGATATCTTTTTTTGATAAAATTACCAGCTTGGTAGATGAAGGGAATGCTGTGGATATAGTATACCTCGATTTCAGTAAGGCCTTTGACAAGGTTCCCCATGACATTCTTGCAAACAAGCTTGCAAAATGTGGGATAGACAAGTTAACTGTTACATGGATTTGTAATTGGTTGACTGGCCGAACTCAAAGGGTGCTCAACAATGGCTCCTTTTCATCCTGGAGAGAAGTGACCAGTGGGGTCCCACAGGGTTCTGTCCTGGGCCCAGTGCTATTCAACATCTTTATTAACGATTTGGATGACAGAATTGGGGGCATACTTATCAAATTTGCAGATGACACTAAACTGGGAGGAGTAGCTAATACCCCAGAGGATAGGATCAAAATTCAAAATGACCTGAATAGACTAGAAAGCTGGGCCAGTGCTAACAAAATGAAATTCAATACGGAGAAATGTAAGGTTCTGCACTTAGGGCGGAAAAATGAAATGCACAGATATAGGATGGGGGACACCTGGCTGAACGAGACCACATGTGAAAGGGATCTAGGAGTCCAAGTAGACCATAAGCTGAACATGAGTCAACAGTGTGATGCGGCAGCTAAAAAAGCCAATGCAATTTTAGGCTGCATCAATAGAAGTATAGTTTCTAGATCAAGGGAAGTTATAGTGCCACTCTATTCTGCTTTGGTCAGGCCCCACCTGGAATACTGTGTCCAGTTCTGGGCACCACAATTCAAAAAGGATGTGGAGAAACTGGAGCATGTCCAAAGGAGGGCAACTAAGATGGTGAAGGGTCTGGAAACCTTGCCCTATGAAGAACGCCTTAGGGAGCTGGGGATGTTTAGCCTGGAGAAGAGAAGGTTAAGAGGTGATATGATAGCCCTGTTTAAATATTTGAAGGGATGTCATATTGAGGAGGGAGCAAGCTTGTTTTCTGCTGCTGCAGAGACTAGAACGCGGAACAATGGATGCAAACTGCAGGAAAAGAGATTCCACCTCAACATTAGGAGGAACTTCCTGACAGTAAGGGCTGTTCGACAGTGGAACACACTCCCTCGGAGTGTGGTGGAGTCTCCTTCCTTAGGGGTCTTTAAGCAGAGGCTGGATGGCCATCTGTCAGGGATGCTTTGACTTGGAGTTCCTGCATGGCAGGGGGTTGGACTGGATGGCCCTTGTGGTCTCTTCCAACTCTATGATTCTATGATTCTATGATTCTATGATTCTAAGAGATTGTGCTTAACAACCACCATCAGGGTTGTCCCTTGTAGTGGCACCTTTGTAACATTACCAAAGACTGCCCTAGCTCTCAGGCTACCCTACCTGAGAGATTGTCTGTATGGGTGGCATAGAGGCATTATACTCTGCCTACAATGTGTGGCTCTAAGGAAGAACTTATCAGAGCCCGACATATGGGCCTAGCCAGCTCCGTGGAAAATCATGCTAGTCTCCCAGAACTTGTCCATTATCTGTCTCATTCTCAGGGTGAGGCAGAAGGAAGACAGGTGGCAAGAGTGATGCAGGGAGAGGAGGCAGAGAGTGGTGTTGACCCTGGAAGAGATGCATTGATGGAATGTGCTTCTCCTTCTCCTTTCAGCCATGGGAGAATTTGGATTGGAAGATCATCTTACCCTCCAACGTTTCCAATTTAGCAGAGACACTCCCAATTAATCCTGTCTTCCTATTTTTCAACTGCTTTTAAAATGTCAGTTTTACTTTCCTCCTTCCACTTTCTCCCTTTTGCCGCAGCTTACTTCAGTTGGTGCAAACTGATTTCAACATGCATAAGTGGTTTGCACTGAATTAACTTAACAGGGGTGAGAGAAGAGGAGGAGGTGACTCTTATTCTTCCCAGTAGGCTTAGGTAAAGGCAAACCGCTGTAGCCCCTCCCTGCTTGTGTGTTCTTCATCATTTATGACTTGATGACCCTTGAAGCCTCTTCCAGCCCTATGATTCTATAACACTCTGATGTTGTTCTGCCACAAATGTCCCAGTTTTCATCTATGAAATTTTTGGGGATATGGAGCATATACTTTGCATTTATTTAACATATCCTGCTTTGCTCCATGGGCCTTCCCACGGGAAGAGGATTGAAGTGCTGCAACATCATGCACTAAGGCATGGAAAAAGGGGCTACTCTCTGGTTCCATTTCATCTTTATTATGTGATAAGGCCCTTAATCTAAGGCAGTTTCATGTATTCCTATATATAACAAAATGGAGAAGAAAATCTTTGAACATTTTGAATCACTAATGAGCAGAATTTGGAAATGTTACTTTTTTGGACTACATCTTCCAGAATCCCCCAAATGACATTTCTTCTGGGAACCTTAGTCCAAGATGTAAGTATGTATCCTGAGTATTTTAAACATTACCATGGAGTTTTACAAAATGCGAACATTTCATGACATTTTACAAGCTCAGTCAAACAACGCATTATATCTTTTATCTGAAAAAAATTTCAACCATTAGAATCATAGAATCATAGAGTTGGAAGAGACCACAAGGACCATCCAGTCCAACCCCCTGCCATGCAGGAACTCCCAATCAAAGCATCCCTGACAGATGGCCATCCAGCCTCTGCTTAAAGACCTCTAAGGAAGGAGACTCCACCACACTTCGAGGGAATGTGTTCCACTGTTGAACAGCCCTTACTGTCAGGAAGTTCCTCCTAATGTTGAGGTGCAATCCCTTTATATCCATTGTTCCGCGTCCTAGTCTCTGGAGCAGCAGAAAACAATCTTGCTCCCTCCTCAATATGACAGCCCTATAAATATTTAAACAGGGCTATCATATCTCCTCTTAACCTTCTCTTCTCTAGGCTAAACATCCCCAGTTCCCTAAGGCGGTCCTCATAGGGTAAGGTTTTCAGACCCTTCACCATCTTAGTTGCCCTCCTTTGGACATGCTCCAGTTTCTTACCGAAATCGAGGTATACTATATCCACAGCATTACTGAAATCGAGGCATACTATATCTTTCCTGGTATTGATGTCAGACTAACTGGACGATAATTGTTGGGATCCTCTTTTTTCCCTTTTTGAAGATGGGGACAACGTTTGCCCTCCTCCAGTCTGCTGGGACTTCTTCTGTTCTCCAGGAGTTCTCAAAGATTATTGCCAGTGGTTCCGATATTACATTTGCCAGTTCTTTTAATACCCTTGGATGTAGTTCATCTGGTCCTGGAGACTTGTATTCATTTAGATTAACCAGGTATTCCTGTACTATCTCTTTACTTATTCTGTGCTGAATTTCCCCTCTTCTGTCTTCTGCTCCATTATCCTTAGGTTGAGCACCTTTTGCCTTTTCTGAGAATACTGAAGCAAAGAAGGTGTTGAGTAATTCTGCCTTTTCTCTGTCTCCTGTTAGCATCTCCTTTCTGAGAAACTCCCATCTGTCTTGAACTCCCTTCTCTTTTAGTATTACTGACCATGGGATCACCCCCAGTATTTCTCTAAGTTTATTGAAATCAGCTCTCCTAAAGCCTAGAGTGTGTCTCTGACTATATAGGAAAACTTTTTAAACTAACTAGTTGCTCTCTTGCAGATTTTGAAGCCCGCAAGTGCCCATTCACCAGTCAAGCAGAGGTCACGAGGAAAGTCCTTGTCTCCCAGAAGAAGACAAGCCAGCCCACAGAGGCGGGCCTGCCGAAGAGATAAGTCGTAAGTACTGTCATGCTCTGTAATTCTCATTGGTTATGACATTTCAGATTTTGCTCCCATCTAGACATGAAACTGGAGTCCTTGGAAATTGATGGGGGTTCCTCAGGAGAAGGGGGAAACAGCTTCCCTGGAAGGCAGTCTGCTTTTGCATCCAATTGCAGAAATAAGTTTGACACTGCTTTAACTGCCATGGCTCAAGGCTATGGAATTCTGGAATTTGTCTCTGACAGAGAAAGCAAAATATCCCACAAAACTACCGTCCCCAGAATTCCATAGCATTGAACCGTGGACGCTAAAGTGGCATCAAAGTGGATTATTTCTGCAGTGCAGATAAAGCCTAAATGACATGATTGATTGATTTCATTACTGCATTTATTTCCTGAACTTTGGTCATAATGAAACTCACACTTCCCAGATGATCTCCTAACTAGGCATAAAAGAGCTTCTTCAGTACAGTCACTGCACTGAGTGCTTTCAAGCCTGAGTGTAGACTGTCCTAGGTGGAGACCTGTCATTGACATCTGGCGTCACTAACCTGACTGTTCCAGGCTCTACAGCAGCAAAGAGAATCACAGTCTGTGGATGGCATGCAACCCAAAGGGGAAAGGTTTTCTTACTGAGCCCTCCCAATTCAGGATGCTACAATATTTGGCTACAATAAACAGCCTTTTATTAGTGCAGCTGCTTGACATATACATTTGTAAAATTAAAACAGTAAAACAGGCATGATAAAAAGACTGTATCCACAACAGGGCCATAATATATACAGTAGTTTTATTCTAAGAAGGGTCCTTCAGAGAGGCTCCTGCCAGTCTCTGCTGTTTTTATAACCACTAAAGATGTCATCAAGGTCCCTTTCTAAATATATTTACTTCAGCATTCATAGCAGCTGCTGAATTAATCACAAGTTTCCATTTTACACATTAATTCATACTGCAGCCACATCAGAACATTCCTGGGGGCCACTTGGTTGAAGTATCTGCCCCCATGTAGTACTATATCTGGATAATTATAGCTGTCAGAGGTTGGTTGCAGATCTCTGTGCAACTCTGTCCCGCCTCATTGCACTCCTTCTTTAGGGGGTATTTTAATCTTTGTGTTTCTGTATCTGTTTCCACAGTTGCTAGGGTGGCACAAGTGTACAGGGGTGAGATATCCGTTTGAATAAGGCATGTCAAATGAGCAGCCCTTTTGAGTACCAGCCTACTTCTGAGCAAATAGCAGCTGCACAATGTGTGCGTGTTTGCACCTTCAAGTTACCTGTCAACTTATGATGACACCATCAATTCCTATGGTTTTCTTAGGCAAGGTGGTTTTGCCAATTCCTTCCTCTGAAATGCAGTCCTTCTGTTGTTGTGAGCCTTAAAGTTGTTTCTGGCTAATGGTAACCCTAAGGCACATGGGCTTTCTTGGCAAAATTTTTCAAAGGAGGTTTACGTTTGTCTTCCTCTGAGGCTGAGAGCATGTGCTTGCCCAACGTGAACCCTGCTCTCCAGAGTCATTGTCCAATGTTCCAGCTACCACACCACTACACCACACTGGCTTTCTAAATTTGTAGCCGACACCTGGCATTAATTGGCAGTCTCCCATCCTAACTAACCAGAGCTGACCCTGCTTAGCTTCCACAATCAGATGGGATGTGGTGCATGCACAGTAGCCAACTCCTGTCCTCTTGTTTTTAAATCCTTCCTGGGTGATGTCTACGTGGGCCAGGTTAATCCTGGAAACAGCCCAGAGTATCCTGGCCCTAGAACTACCTCCCTCTCTTACTTGGGGTCCTCCCTTTCAATGCTGGGCAGCTGTTCACATGCATGCCCTGCTGTGCCAACTGACTTCTGTAATGGCAAGTTGCTTGCACTGAGGTCAGAACAAGGTGCCAAGCATTGATCATCACATACCGTAGCTGGGCAGCTGTCACATTCTCTGCTAGATGAGCTATCCCACCACCAATAACCAAGCTCTGGATTATTTCTCAGTATGGATTTATTGAAGAAAAGAAGACATAGAATAACAGGTACTTAATGACATTAGAAAAGTGTGAGCTGTAAAGCACATTTGGTAACACACATCTTTATGCAGTTCTTTTGGGAATCCCACCCCCAAAGTCAAACAACTGCCATCATTGGTCAGTTTAATTTAGAGGTTCCTGCTCAATTAACTTTTTTATGACATTTCCACCACTATGTTGTTTTTATTATAACTCCCATACTTAACATTCTTTCACACAGGACAATCAGTTGTTTTCATGTCTCCCATCTCTTGGAGATAGGACCGCATCCAGATGGGCAAAACCATAAACATGCCCCTCATTTCACAGTGATAGCACCACACCTGACTTTCTCACAAACAATCCCATGTTCTTATGAGCACACACCCCCATCCCAGGGTTCCATCCTTCACTGGGTTGACTGTTATACTGGTATAGCACACACAATAATCCTTCTAGCCAACTCTATAGTATGATCTAACAGTGATTATCTGATGAACTTTATCACAATATATATCTACTGCATATATTCTCTTCCCCCCACATACTATGGGTTGACTCTTATTATATACAATTGACTTCTCTTTATATAGGGAGGTATCAATTTTATCTAGCATTCAAAAGACAATTAATTTACCAGTTCATTTTAACATCAATCTGCTAAAGCAAACAATATCCTTATGACTGTTAGGTTCTCATACACACTTTATAACAACTAGGTTGAACACTGGGCATCCCAACAAATAAATCATATGGTGACAGGTAGGGCATAACAGATGTAACAGCTATTAAACATATGAACATCAGCAACCGACATAACCTCTCTGTCTCCACAACAAACCACTTGCAATGTACACAATCTATGCACTCCCAATTATATCCCCAAAGTTCTCTAACTCTGGCCCATGGCATGGACCATAATAGTTACGGGACATGATAGCACCTTGTTCTGACCTGAGAGTGAATGACTTACTGGAGCAGTGGCTGCAGGTGGCACAATGGGACACATTTTAAACAGCCACCTGACATCACAGAGGAGGGCTCTGGATCTTCTGGGAAGATCTGGAGCAACTAGTGAATTTATTTATGCCTCCTTGAGTGCCTATATTGGGAGAAAACAGGATAGAAGTAAATAAAATAATAATAATAATAATATTTGATCTGTTATAAGGGGGATATTTAGCATTAAGCTAAAATAGCTAAAATCAGGCACCAGCATGGCATAGAGGTCTGAGTGCTGGACCATGACTCTAGAGATCAGGCTTTGATTCCCGGCCCTGCTGACCTTGGTCAAGTTGCATGTTCTCAGTCTCACGGAAAGGCAATGGCAAATCTCCTTTGAACAAACCTTTCCTGGAAAACCCTATGATAGGTTTGCCTGAGGATTGCCATAAGTTGGGAATGACTTGAAAGCACACTACAATAGCAACAAAATATATAAAACAATATGTAATATGAAAATTAAAAATAATGAAGCAATCAATCCCTTTAAAACACAATGTTAATTAAAAAAATAAAAGTAGAAAACACTTATTACATATGAAGAACTGCACTTGTCTATTGTATGTCCCTGTACCCAAATCAGTCAAGGATGAAGGCCTGCTTAAGTTGGAAGGGCTTGGCCTGCTGGGTAAAATAGGATGTATAGGTCTCACCTGGACTGGAATTTCACAGCATGGGAGCAGCCACTGAGAAGGCTGTGTCCCATGCGTTCACTAGACAAGCATGGAAGAGTCGTGGGACAGAGAGAAAACCCACCATCAAAAGTCACAAGACTTGGGCAGGCTCTTTACTAAATTACTCATTACTAAAATACGAGTACAGTGGGCCCTTGGTATCTGATGGTTTTTTTTCCCCAAGTCCCCCCATGGATACCATAATCTGTGAATGCTGAAGTCTCATTATATACAGTAGGGTAATAAAATGGTGTCCCTTTTTGTGGTGGTGGTGGTGGAGGAGTATTTTTAAGCCATGAATGGTTGAATCCATGGATGCAGAATCTATTGATATGGAGGGCCAACTATAACATCTTTTGACTTACAGTGAAACAGTTTTTTAAATTAAATTTATTATCATATGCTGTTTATCATTTGCGGCTGGCTTTATAGCCATCCATTGTTCATATTTTATATTTTAAACATTTTGGAAACTCCACAAAGAACTTTTGTTATCTGGAGGTCTACGATGACAACAAGTGAATAAATAAATAAAGTGACCCACTTGCAATTTTCAAGTAGTCTCTGGGGTACTGGTTGTTTGAGAATGCACAGACTTAATCAAACAATAATCATTTTTCAAATCCTTTAATTTCAGTGTCATTAGTTCTGCAAAATTAATTAGCAGGCTGCAGCTTTCAGCCCTGGGTTCCCCCTACTTTCCCCAGCTAAAACAATTACTATCTACAAAGTGTGCTTTGCCTCATCATTTATGAATTTTTTATTTGGGCAAACTAATTATAGAGGATCAAGTGACAGGGTAAGAGACAGGGCTTCACTCAGCATTTTCCCTTCCTTCCCTTGAGCTGCATAATTTGTCTGGCTAAGGCTGAATAAGCAACTTGGCATTTGCTGTGGGGGAAGCTCCGTCTTCTTGGTGACAAGCTGTTATTAGTCAAAGCTTTTTTGGCAGAAGCTTATGTAAGCCTCTCTCAGGGTCAACATTCACATTCCTTTTTAGTTTACCCAAACAAAATATCCAGGCTTGGAAAAAGTTAGTTATTTGAACAACTCCCAGAATCCCCCAGCCAACAGGGCCACTTCCTCCCTACTCCTGGTTTTTCCAAATCTGAAGTAAAAGACCAGATGACATCATTTTCCATTTTATCTGCCCAAGAGAGTTGGACTGGCAATTGAATTGTAGGATCCTCTACCACACCTGAGGACAGAAGGATAGTTTATGGAGGTGAAGTCCAATCTGTGCTTCACAAATAGCTCTGCCATCCAAGATGTCTTAGAAACTCAGGAAGAGTTGGGGGAGAACGTTTGCTCCCAAGCATCTTACTCGTGGAAGTTTTGGTTCTCATCTTTATTTGTTGTTCCTATGTCCCTTTATGTTGGCTTCAACCTATGCCATCCCTATGAATGGGAAATCTCGATGAACCTCAGTCATCAACAACTCTAATATGCAAGAATTCTCCATCAGTTCTTGCAAACTTAAGGCAGTAGTTTTCTTGACTTAATCCATTTGTAAAGTGATCTTCTTGTTCCTCTACTGTTTCCCAGTTTATTCAGCATTATTGCCTTTTCCAGTGTGTCATGTCATCTCATGATGTATTCAAAGTACAATAGCCTCAGTTGTATTCAACTTCAGTTGCCCTCATAATGGTTGTACTGACATTGAGCGTTGTCTCTCTTGACCAAGATTGTTGAAGGTTTTTCAGTGTGGTAACCCAAATTTCTTGAATCTAAGGCTGCATCTCCACTGAAGAAATAATACAGTTTGACACCATTTTAACTCCCATGGCTCAGTGCTATGGAATTCTGGGATTTGTAGTTTTTGTGGCACCAGAGCTCTCCGACAGAGAGACAGCTCATGAAACTCCAAATCTTAGAATCCCATAGCATTATTTCTGTAGTGCAGATGCAACCTAGGTACCTGTTTGTTTGTCAGGTAGTTACTGGAAACATTGTGGATGGCCTCTTGTGAGTGAACTGGCAAGGAATTGTTGGTTTCAGTACAGCTTTCGTTGTTCTGGCTTGACTGCCTGATTTTACTGTTATGAAACAAACAAGATTCTTTTGTTTTAAATCTAGGGAACTGGAAGTAACAACACCCTGCAGCCACTTGAAAATGTCACTAAGAAAATTGATTATTTTCATGTTTGATATTAGGTGACATTTTGAAAATGTGAGCTTCATGAACGCAAGAGCAAAATGCATTTCAGCTTAGACTGGAAAATATAATATGGGGTGGCATGAAACTGCGTACAGTGACTTTACATTTTTAATGAGCCAGCTGCAGTCTATGTCTTTTGAGGGTTTTTTGATATTGCATCTCCCAAATAGATGATCTGGAGGAATAACCTGCCCAGTTGGTAAAGGACAAAGTATATGCTATAAGTACATTATAATAGTAGTCATCACTGTATTGTAAAAGAGGCCAAAGGCATTTTTACGCTGGCAGCCATGCTGAATTCCAAAATTTAACATGTAGGTTTTTCTGGGGGAAAAAATGGTGCCCATTCAGATTCTTCCCCACAACCAGAAGAATTTCATCTCACTTGAAAAATAAAGCCAAAACCTCCAGTCTATAGTGAGATGGATGAAATAGTAGAAAAGTTATGTGAAGTTGGCATACCGGTAAACCAACCAAAACAGTTTAAACAAACAAAAACAAAATACAGAATAGATAACAAGGTAGTACAAGATTGCCTGCACAAGCTAAAGGACTTCAAGTCTCCATAGCCAGATAAACTACAGTCTGCCCTTGACATTCATGAGGGTTAGGAGTGCAAGACCCTTACGAATGTGGAAAAAACATGAATACAGGAAAAGCTCAGGACAGAGGAGGAGGAGTGCATGCACCCTTTCAAACTGCTCCAGTCCTGGGATTGCCCTTCCCCCCTCTTCTTAGGAGACTCTTCATCCTACAAAAATACTGTAGGTTCATTAGGTTGGCCAAAGTAGAATACTAAAGAAAAGAGTATGCAGTATAGGGCAAAGATGGAGAATGTGATGCCCAAGGAATGCAGCTCTAATTTCATATGGCTCACAGAGATGAGAAGTACAGATGACTGCTAGCAGAGTTGAAGTCATTTGTAGAGGCTCACATATGATTCTCATCTGTCTGCAAAAGGAGACAAAAACTGCATAAACTTGGCAAGAATCTTACTTTTCCTTCAGTCAGTCTGGAGGAATGGTAAGAAATGATTATTTCCTCTTGAAAATACTAATTTTATATTTGTATAAGATTTATCCTAGTCTGTTTCGTTTTAATTCATTTAAAACCTGTTGTTGCTATCTGCCTACTGCTTGGAGCCACAGATTTAAGGTGGCTTGGTTTGGCTGGGCAGTAGTGCCAAACAAATTTTTAGGTGCCTATAGCAGGAAATGGCTGTGCTGAGGGAGCTGCACAGCTTATGAAGTGAAAATTTTGAAGTGATAGCTTTTGGGAGACAAGTCAGCATGGTGTAGCGGTTTGAGAGCTGGACTACAACTCTAGAGACCAGGGTTCAAGTTCCAGCTTGGCCATAAAACCCACTAGGGAGTTTATCATACAACGGAATTTGGGAGTATAATGCAATGGCAATCCGAGTGCAATCATGGAGTTTCGTGTTATTGCAAATGAGTGTATCTCACGCAATTTTGGCCAGTGGGAAGTCATTCCGAACACAATCATGGGGTTTCACATGATTGCGTATTAGAGTATCTTACACAATTTCAGGCGGGGGGTGTCATTTTCGGGAAATGGGAAGTCATTCTGAATGCAATCAGATTTCACGTAAATTCGCTAAACTAGTGAATTCATGTAATTGCGAATTGGCTCCATTCACAATTGAGAGAAATTCCTCCCATGTGATAAACTCCTAGGTGACCTTGGGCAGTTCACATACTTTCAGCCTTAGGGGACAGCAATGGCAAATCTCCTCTGAATATATCTCACCAAGAAAACCCCATAAGTTGGAAATGACTTGAAGGCACACAACAACAACAACAACAACAACAACAACAACAACAACACATGGGGAGATATAAGTACAGAGGTGGAGATATCTGAAAAAGGTACATCTCCTGAGACAGGATCTCAAGTTTCTCCAAGTATACAACCCAGGGCAGTTTACAGTATGAGATTAAAGCCAGATACAATGAAAATGTTATATAGTACAAAAGTTTAAAACCAGAAAATAAATAAACAAAACAAATAAACACTTTCTTTCCTTTTTTTTGTTCCTCTTTCCTCTTTGATTCCAGGCCAGCTGTGCTAGACAAGAAAGGGGGAGACCTCTCTACACTGAATGAAGTTGGCTACCAGCTACGCATCTGACCAGGCTAGAAATGGAACAAGTTGGCTTCCGGGTGCTCCTTGTCGCACTTTACCCTTGATCTGTGAATACAGAGGGTGGGAAGGGGGCTGCAAGTATTTATTATGAATGTGAGGGTGTTACTTAAGATTTCACCTAGAACCTAGGAATCCTAGAAGTGACAGTGGTGGTATTTTTATTTTTTACTTTTCAATTTATGAAATGGAATCAAGGAGAAAAGGACATTAAAAAGTGGTTTTTTGGCTATGATAATGGTGTTAACCCTGCTATCATGTTTAAGTGGGGGAGATGATGTGGTGTGTGGCTTGGCTTTTTAAAGTTTGGATTGAAATCATCGTTTTGGTAGTGGCTAATTTGCATTGGTTTGGAACATTGTGTGACGTCTGTAGGATTTAGGAGTGGCAATGATGAAAGTATATTCCTCTGTGGGTTTTTTTTTAATTTAAATGCTGGGGTGTGCAGTAGGGGGCAAATTCAAGAAAGGAATCATCTTATGTGGACTTGCTTTCTACAGCCTCCATTGAAAAGAAGGGCAAACTTGAGTCATGTCAACGGAACTTGGTGCAGATCCCAGAAAACTTTCCCAAGCTCTAACTCAGTGTAAAGGAACTTGCTGAAAAAGACTTGCGTTTTGGAACCAACATTTAAAGGTGACATTCAGCAATAAAAACAGTGGTACAGAAGTTACACTAGTGGGCTTCCCCCCTTCAAAATATCAATATTACCTCAAAAACCTTTACAATAGATATGCAAAACTGACAGTGTTTTAATTTTGTAATGGATTTGTATTGTGTTCCCAGCTTCTCCAGTAGCAGAGCATTTACTGTACCCTTCCCAGTTCCACTCCATTCTGCCTTATTCCTTTTTTTCTGGCCAACTGTGATGAAGGATTAAAATGTTCATGATATGCAAGTGTCTTCTTCAAAGCACTGAAGTCTTACATTATGTTAGGGATACAGAAAACTGGTGGAGGTGAGTGGTCTGGTGGAGGAAAAAAATGACCAACATTAAGTAAAGATCAGATTTTTTATAATGTTTTATTGCAGGCTTTTAATCTTCATGAGCTAGTTTTTACAAGCACAAGTGGAATGATCCAATGGTTCTGACATGAATCACTGAAGCTCTCATGTTTATGTGCAGCTCTGAGCATGCAAATACAACTCCCTTTTCTTCTGTGCATCGGGGTGTACTCTGAACATCTAATGGTAACCCATTATGCTTGGGGAATATTCTTCAGAAATGAAAATAATATGTTAACATGCTTCAGATCTACACAGAGCCCAGGGAAGCTTTGGATCATTCCAAAGAACTAGAGATCATTGCTTTTCTGTACAGATGAACATTGTTGTTACAGTCAAATTTATGTATGGATATTCTTAAAAACAATAACAGAATCTATGGGCTTCCCTTAAGAATGTACTTTTCTTCTTCGTTGTATGTATTCTGGTTATTTGAAATTGTTATCTTCAAATGGATTGACACTCCAAGTGGATGATATCTTCACATCTTCTATTAAGATCATCAGATATTCAGGACTGATTCCAACTCTGTGATTCTATGATTCTATGATTCTATATTGTGGCCAGTGCATTTGGAGGAAACAACCATCTGTGCAGACTGCATTCAAATAAAAAGGAATGAAGGAATATATCCACAGCCAAGAAAATGTGTGCAATGCAGCAATGACATTGTGGTTTTTGGAATGAAGGAAATGTTGAAAGAAAAAACACAGGGAGCTGCTAGGTGTATGGAGAGGGGTCAGTTTCTGAGTATTTTTCTGGACAGATGTAATTACAGTTGGCCCTCTGTATCCACAGATACAACCATCCATGGCTTGAAAATATGTTTTAAAAAATCAGTTTCTAAAAGCAAACATTGATTTTCCCATTTTATAGAAAGGACAGCTTTTATGCCATTGTATATAATGAGACTTGAGGATTCATGGATTTGGTATCCATAGGGGTCCTGGAACAAAAGCCCAGTGGATACCGGGGGCCTGCTGTATAACACTTCTGATCTTTTAAATATGGTTAAGAGGCTGAGGCTGCAATTTGGTAAACCAGGGACTGGAAATGATTTTTTTTTTCATATTGAGAGTAGTGTTCTTTTTTTCCTCTTAATTTTTTCAAGTCCCTCTTTTCCTCTAAGAGAGAGAATATCAAGGGGTAGACAGAGCTTTCAGATACTCACTTCTTTTTCTCCTTTCCTTCCTACCCAGCAGGCTGTAGAGAAAGGAACATACACCTTGTGCCAGAGGTCTCAACTTTTTTGTTTGCGGAATGTTTATGATATCAGATTGTTTGTGATTGCTTTATGATATCAGACTAAGGACTGCATGAAATTAGGCTTGTTGCAGGGCTGTGACTCTCAGCTGTAGGCTGGTCAACTCTACTATCACTTGAGCAGGAATAAATACCATTGATCTCAGTAGGGCTTACTTCTGAGTAGACGAGTCTATGATTATACTGTCATAGAGCCCTATACAGGGACTTTATTTGGAAGTAAATTCCAAATAATTGTGTGTAGAAAAGCTTCCTAAGAACAGGTCATGCTGGAGTACATTCCCCTTCCTCTCAGATTGATATTCCAGCTCCTTTCCATCATAAAACAGGTTTTTGGGTTCAAGGTGTTCCATTAACTATGTAACCTATAGTTAATGAAAGCCAAGTTACATCACAACCCAAAGCCTGGGGAAAGTATTTGTTTGGACTATGATTCCTCCATGCTGGCTGAAAAACTTGTAGTCCAAAAATAACTTACCCAGTCTCTCTCAGAAACATGGGTTGCCAACTTGGTTCAAAACATAATTTTAATACTTGGCTAACAAGTGACCCATGGCTTGCATCAGCACATGTTAATTTTGAAGAGGAGAAGAACTGGATGGCAGTTTCAGAAATTGTGGTTTGCTTTCAATCTCTTAACCATGGATAAGAGAAAGAATCAGTGGTGTTATAGCTGCATCTAATCTAGGAGATGATAACCTGACCTCACATTTGTAGTAATGGCCTGGCAAGATACAGTGTGCCAGAAACATGTACACACTGCCAAGGAGCTGCAGGGAACTTGAAAAATTTGAAAATGTTACTTTTTTGGACTAGAACTCCCAGATTCCCCTAGCCAGCTTGGCCATTGGCTCAATGATTTTCTGGGCATTTAAGTCCCAGAAAGTATCTTTCCTAAGCTCTGGTTGTGCCCTTCTATAGACAGTGTTGTTGTGTTCTTAATAACTTCAACTGCTTTGTGAAAATTTAAACAAACACAAATTTATTTATTTCATAAAACAGGTATATAACACCTACTAGGGATCAAGTAATGACATTTTTGTTCTTATCACAGTGATTTTTAACCCACATAAAATTTGGATGTTTTTAATTTGGTAAAAAGATTCTGTTTTACAAATCCTCTTTAATTCTTTGATGTTACTCAGAAATCTCTATCTTTTCTTCTTTTTCTAAATGTTTCTAATCCTTTGGAAGCAGCTGGAGCACAAATTATTATGAACTTGTTTGTTAAGTCTCCTTAAATTAAGAGGAGTGATGCAGTAAAAATGTAATGTATTTTGCTCTTCATTCCAAATCCCTTCTGTAGTCTGATGTTTTTCTAAAATGGGTGAATTATTTTGTATTCAGGTGTTGTGTTGTTTTCCTTAACGTACAGGTGAATCCTATTCTATCACAACACATACTTGCAATTTTTGCAAAGTTTTGCAAAATATGAAAAACTGTGATTTCAGTGAGTAGGTTACTAATTGCCATCATTTTGTCAAATGCTGTTCTGTTCTGAGTAAAAAATGTGCATGATGTTTTGCTTTTGTTGCCATTTGTATGTTCAGTGCAGCATGGAACTTTAATAAAATGTCTTGGAAGTCTCTTTTTTAAAAAAAGTAGCCTTCTGTGTTGTTGTTTTTTTTAAAACTAAATCTATTGTTTAAGGGAAGTACAAAGATTAAGGTTTGCTGCAGGAAGCTAAGTGGTTCTGATCCAACTGAGTGAGCTCACACCAACCACTGCAAAAGAGAACTCTGCAGAAACAGCTCCAGAACAGTAATGACTTCTGAAAACAGAAATGTTGGCTGAGATTTTGCATCAGATGATGCAAGATGACAAACATCCATTGTCACAGCTACATCTCCCATTGTGATTCCCCAAAACCCATTTTAAACGCCTAAAATGGCACCAACATAGAGATTTCTGAGACACAGTGAGCAGGACAGTGAGTGAAGTAGTAGTAGTGAATCTGATAGTGACTCTATGGGATCCTGTCATAACTGCTTGTTGGAAAGTGCTTTGCTTCCAGGAGAGGAGTAGACACTTCTTCACTCACCACCCTACTCCCCAGCACACTGAAAATCCCTATGCATGTAGTGCTGCCTGGTTTCTAAAGTGAAATTTTTGAGTGGGAGGGGAGAAACACGTGGCCATTGCACTGCTGCAATACTTGCAAACATAAATAATCTCAAAAATTTACGATGCTGTAAATCCAGTTTACAGTGTTTTGAATATTAACCAGGATGCCAGCCATTATTCCTCCTCCTCCTCTTTTTTTTTTTTTTTTTTTGGTTACCATTTTCAGAACATCTTAAGTCAGTGTAGTCATGGACAATAGATTTTTCTCTACTGCTGTTTAAAAAACGCTCTGCTCACTGCCCAATATGAGGCTGGACTATGCAAACAGTGCCTAGCACCTTGTTTGCATGGCTGGCTCATCTTTAAACAAAGTTGTTTTAGGAAGCTTCCCTCCTTTGCCCATGGTATTCTTTACTGCTGCACACTATACATATAGACAGATAGAGAAAGAGAAGGAGAACATTTTATCACATAACCTTAACTGTCTTGTCCTCCTTCCTTAAACTATTAGCTGCACACTGCTGTTGGCTGGTATCCTCTAATGCAGTTACAGATCCATGATTACGCTATATTCAGCTATATGATGCAATCACAATCATAGAACTATCGCCACAATTATAAATGCCTCCTTAACCCCACTTTAAACTCTAAGGAGCCACTCCAAGCAATAAAGACCTGTTCTGCTGGCAATCAGGGCACAGCAAGATGATGTTTCCAGCTCCTTCCTGCCTGCCAGAGATTTGCATTGTGATGAGAAATTGCAACAAGGATTGTCTCAGCTTTGCTCAGAGTGACTGCTGGCTATTAAGCCAGATTCAGGAAGTCTGGCCAGGAGACAACACTGGTAACTAAGCTAGTGATGTAGGATCACAGCCGTAAAATATGAGATATGCAATAGGACTGGCTGCTGGTGGCTGTCCACACACCTGCAAGCAGCTACTAATGAAGTGGAAAAACATATATTGTGTGTTGACCTCATTTTATAGTATTGCAGGGAGGATACCGAACTGAATTGCCCTTTCCAGCAACTGTATCTGTGATTCAGTCTAAGACCAACTATCTAGATCTGTGGTTCTCAACCTTTAGCCCTTCTGATGTTTTGGACTTCAGCTTCCAGAACCTGCCATCATTGGCCATGCTGGCAAAAGGTCCTGGGAATCGCAGTACCAAACAGTTGGAGGATCAAAGGTTGAAAATCTGTGGCCTAGAGCCTTGAAAAGGAACCCCTAGCTGGATGCATTGCTGCTGATCTCCTCACTCTCTGAAAACCTGGAAATGCTGGTTTTTGTTCTGAGTAAAAGGGAAGGGATGGCTTACAAGGTAGGTTTTTGGGGAGCATTTTGGTTGTTGCATGGGTGATAGAGAACCCTGGCATATGCCATAATTGAAAACATGAGTTGTAAGGTCATAAAGTGGACTTATACCATCATAATTTACTAGCAGGATTCCAGCTGTAGAATGAAGGGGGAAAGTAAATGGCTTCAGTTATAGTCACAAATTTTGGGGAAAAGTTTTAACTGTCCAATTTCTCAAAAGGAATATAAAACAGTTAGCTTTCAAAGGAAAAAAAAAACACCTCCACATATGAATGCTCTAAGCTGCTGGCCTGTGGTACAAAGCACACTCTCCTGCTGCTTGCATCATCTATTACATTGGCACCTCCAATAGAGCACGGGGAAGTAAGCAGCAAAAGCACTGAGTCATCTCATCTTCCTCTTCCAATATTTAGTAAATGTAGTGGCTGCCTTGAATTCCATTTTGGAAGAAATGTGGGGTATAAATTCTATAAATAAATAAAGCAAGAAAGCAAGATCCCTATACTAATAAAACTGTACAGTTAGACTGCAAAACAAATGATGTTATCCCTTATCTGTTATGGTCACTATGAACACTCGTCCCTCTGCATTCGTTGGGGTTAGGGACACAGGATCCCTGTGAATGTGGAAAAAAACACTACGTTTTTACCTGAGAGAACACCTCTCTAGGAATCTTTTAATAAAAGACAATATCTTAATAAAATCTGTGAGTAATAAAATTCATGAAAGTCAAAGCCACAAATGTGGAGGGACAAGTGTAATTTAGTTACATCTTCATTATTTCAAAAAGGAATTGCAAGCAATCTGTTATTTGTAACTCATTGCTTCCACACTCAGGACAATGCTGGATTAGATGGACCCATAGCCTGATCAATATAAGCAGCTCCCTATTTTTTTTTCCCAGGCAGGTGTTTCTTTTTAAATTCCCATGCAGAACAGGTAAAGGTGACAAAGCTGCAACAAAGCCCTGTCTTATACAGCTCTGTCTCTTCTTCCTGTCCCTCCCCTCCTGCCAGTACTCAAATAGCACTTGAACAGGCATTAATCAGAGGAAGCTATTCCAAAAGGCATCAGCAGTTCCTCTGAAGTATTTGATTTGAATAGGCACCTCTATCTTTCAAGCTCAGGTCAAGAAAAGTTCAATTGTATTTCATTTCTCTTTTGCTGACAAGTGGTGCTAAACAGATTTCCAATCAATTCAATACACAGGTTTGTGATAGAGGCAAACCATTTTGTAAAGATTCCAGCACACTGTATATATGTGTCTAGGCATAAACAAACCTCTCTCTTTTTAAGTAAAAGCATGAAAATAAAAAAATTCACAAGGAACTCCAGCTTTTGTACTAACACACCTCCATTTGATGTTCTAACTTTTTAAACTATGCAATTTACAATTTATGTCATTTACATTTTTTTCAGAGAGCCAGTGTGGTGTAGTGGTTTAAGCATTGGACTGGAGAC
The DNA here is from genome assembly GCA_034509955.1 of Urosaurus nigricauda. Classification (NCBI taxonomy): domain Eukaryota; kingdom Metazoa; phylum Chordata; class Lepidosauria; order Squamata; family Phrynosomatidae; genus Urosaurus; species Urosaurus nigricauda. The sequence goes on along the minus strand of JAOEGL010000001.1, from coordinate 346,679,903 downwards.
CAGGGTTCGATTCCCAGCTCTGCCATAAAACCCACTTGGTGGCCTTGGGAAAACCACATGCTCTTGGCCTAGGGAAAGCAATGGCAAACCTCCTCTGAACAAATCTTGCCAAGAAAACCCCACAATAGATTTGCCTTAGGGTTGCCATAAATCAGAAATCAGAAATGACTTGAAGGCACACAAGATCAAACAATCACTTCTTTTTCGCAATTCTAAGGTGGTATATTATTCCAAATGATTGAGTTATGTGTACTGAAATGTTTCAAAAATTCTTTACAGTTTCTGAGATTGCAGCTGAGTCTGTATCATAAAGGGTATTGTTCCCACTCTGTTGCTTCAAAAGTGCTAGAAACTCTTTTTACAAACCCGAAAGCAAAGATACTTGGCACCTATTACCACATTTTGTACTTCATCCCTTGTTCTGGGTTATTATGACACACACAGACTGGCATTCTGTTAGTGACATATACATGTTTAAGTCACTCTATGCATACAAGGCAAACAATTTTTCTTAGTGCAAGAGCAGCGTTCTGCTGACAATAGCAAAAGTGGAGTTGTGCACTGCGGTTGTAAACTACACATAGCACAATGGCCCCTGGTCATTGATATAGAATAATGGAATCATAGAGTTGGAAGAGACCCCAAGGGCCATCCAGTCCAACCCCCTGCCATGCAGGAACTCCCAATCAAAGCATACCCAACAGACGGCCACCCAGCCTCTGCTTAAAGACCTCAAAGGAAGGAGACTCCACTACACTCTGAGGGAGTATGTTCCACTGTCGAACAGCCCTTTCTGTCAGGAAGTTCCTCCTAATGTTGAGGTGGAATCTCTTTTCCTGAAGTTTGCATCCATTGTTCTGGGTCCTGTTCTCCAGAGCAGCAGAAAACAAGCTTGCTCCCTCCTCAATGTGGCATCCCTTCAGATATTTAAACAGGGCTATCATATCACCTCTTAGCCTTATCTTCTTCAGGCTAAACATCCCCAGCTCCCTAAGTCGTTCTCCACATTCTTTTTGAATTGTGGTGCCCAGAACTGGACGCAGTATTCCAGGTGGGGCCTGGCCAAAGCAGTATAGAGTGGCACTATACTTCCCTTGAGCTAGACACGATACTTCCATTGATGCAGCCTAAAATAGCATTGGCCTTTTTAGCTGCTGCATCACACTGTTCACTCATGTTCAACTTGTGGTCTACTTGGACTCCTAGATCCCTTTCACATGTGGTTTTGTTCAGCCAGGTGTCCCCCATCCTATATCTATGTCCTATATCCTACATGTGTTGCACAACATTGTTAATCTGCACAGGGCTGGCATAGCATATCTCTTTATGTGGACATTTACATTATACTGAGGGAATGCTGGACTGCAGCCACAGCCCGAACCCCTCATATTTCTTATGAAAAAACATTATTTCTACACATTAGGCATTTTAGGCAAATAGGGAAGCATGTGTAGGACCAGCAAACTAAAATCTAATCTGCAAAATTAATGCATTTTGAAACTACTTTGACTGCCATGGCTCCATCCTATAGAAATCTGGGATTTCTAATTTGTTGTATTACCAGAGCTCTCTGACAGAGAAGGCTAAATAAAATGATGGATTCTAGAATTCCATAGTACCCATGGCACTTAAAGTGGTGCCAAACTGCATTATGTTTGCTTGGAGTGCAGATTAGACCAAACTGTGTAATCCTATAATACATATTCAGAAATAGGTCCCATTAAAGGTTTCTTGGCAGGTGGGTACAGAACCAGTATAAGTATCAATGACAGTTGACCTCTGAAGAGGAAAAACACAGAATTGTGTTTGTTCCTCATGGACACTTTTACTTTTTAAAGTCCTGCTTGCTAAGTAAGGAAATAAACTTTATGTGGTCATAGTCAAGGCTTCCTATTAAATTATCTTAAACACACTCAGTCTGCTAACCCAGAGTAACTGAAGAACTGTATCAATCAAAGCAGAGTTATGTAACTTTAATGTATAATGCAAATAGTTATTTTTTGTGCCGTTTCTGCTAGTTATTATGAAGGGCAAAAAGCTAGATGAGAAACTGGGGCTCTACCACTGAAATTCCTTGTTTTGAGTATGTTCAACACCTTTGAAACCAAAGGTGCTTTCTGAGCACCAGTTCACTCCATGCATCTGAGGAAATAAACCTCTTTGAAAGCTCATGCTACAATGCCTTTTCCACAATAAGCCTCAATGATGCTACAAGATGCCTTGATGTTCCTTGATAATCTGATATTCCAGACTAATATGGCTATGTGTCTGAATTCTTCATTTTTGTGATCACACTTTTTCAAGACAAATGTCACAGCCATAAGGCTAGCCACCTTGACTGGGAGTCCCCACCAGCTGTCAGTGATACTTCAAATGCTGAGGAAATTAGCTCTGCAAGAGGCTTGGGCAACCTTTAGACAAGGGAGCACCAATATATGCCAGTATTAACTGAGAGGACTCCAGATTCTTGGTAAGTTAATAAACCTAACAGGGACGCAGTGGCTCAGTGGTTAAGATGCTGACTCTGATGACTGCAAGATTAGCAGGTCGGTAGTTTTAGGCCCAGGTGCTGCATGATGGAGTGAGCTCCCATCACTAATATTGGCTTCTGTCAATCTAGCAGTTCAAAGGCATGTAAAAGTGCAAGTAAATAAGTACCACTTTGGTGGGAAGGTAACAAGAGTTCTGTGTAGTCAGGCTGGCCATATAACCATGGAGTCATCTTTGACAACGCTGGCTCTTCGGCTTAGTAATGGAGATGAGCATCGCCCCCTACAGTTGACCATGACTTGACAGCCTTGTCAAAGGACAAACCTTTACCTTTACCTTTGCCTTAAAAATCTTTATTTAGAAGATATGCAGAGTACAAACACACACACACGCTTCAAAACACACGTACACACAGCATACAGAGCTAACTGAAACTGAGAAACGGAATGGGTTAGTGGAGTCTTAGGTCGTGGATATAGCTATTTATCAGAAGAGAAGACTGTGAAAGGCTGGAGTGACTCAGACAGGGGGTGGGTGGGGTCTGAGGACACAGAACATACACAGAGTGCAGGTGTGTATGTGGGCTGGGCTGTGTGCATAGAGGCTAAGCTTGAAGGTGATTTTATTGTGATTTTATTGTCTTACTGGTTTTACTGCTTTTATTGTTTTATTGTTACCGGCTTGTTTTAATGGTTTTTATGTCCTACTGTTTTTTATATGCTGTACACCGCCCTGATCTATGGAAGAGTGGTATAGAAATAAATCATATTATTATTATTATTAAGGTCATATTTATGACTTAAAAGTAACCCAAGGCAATGGGATGTCTACCCAGCTAACAAAGTCTGAATGGCTTGTCCCAGGAAGCTACAAAGGGATTCTGGACTGTTGATGGTATTACTAAAAGCAACTATGGGTTCAGGATGGCCCTGGGTAAGGTACATAGAGACATTTGGCTAGGATCGCAACAGGGGGTAGGCAGAAATGCTGGCCACCTTTCTCCAAAAAGAGACCCAAGGCGGCTCACAATATACTTGGATGTTCACATGCCAAGGGAAGCCATTCCCTTTTTCCTGGGAACTTGACCTTTTATTGTTCCTCAAAGGTCATTGATCTCTCAGAAACATGCTATTTCCAAATATCACATCTCTGCTTAAATTTTAAGAGGGTGAAATGCAGCCCATGGACTGTATGGTGTCCCACCCAAGTTCCCCCAGCACCTATGTATGCAAAACATGTGCTCAGCCACTAAATAGTGATACTCAGAGGATGACTTTAGAAAATCAAAACTCCCAAGGACAAAAGGTGAAATTGGAAGGAAGTCTTTTAAATTTCTGTACAAGGGAACTGTTAGGTCACAATCCATACTGAAATAAATGGGTTCCTTCATTTCAGATTTTTGGCCCTTCATCAGTAATATACACTCATGTGGCTTGCATAAATTATGTGTGTCACATTAAGCCATTAGCAAGTTTTTTTAAGTGCCCTGTAGAGTGGTGAGCTATAATCATATTTGGATGATTAGATTCACAAACTGTGTTTCCATCTGTTCAGTCAAACCTATGGGGAAATTCAGTCTGGCCTTTTCTTTAAAAAATACCAGCTTCCAAACACAAAGGTTACTTCAGGTGCATTGCTCCTCCACATTGCTTTCAGCTCATTGTTTATGCCTCTTGTTCTGTTTTAAAAGGATATATATGAATGTCAACAAAGGCTGCAGGACTTACAGAACACAAGTGAGCAATGTTTTCTGAGAGTCAGAAAATGGAGAACAGTGCACAATTATCATCTTCTTAGTAAAGGGCTTGACTATTTGCCTTTTGAGCTAGCAGAACTGCCAGGTTAAATCTTCTTCTAACAGATGTTCTTAGTCTTCAGCATCTATACCAGAGGCCAGGAATGTAAATAACAATTCACCTGTGGTGCTCAAAAATCCCACCTGGTCAACCAGGCCAAGCAGAGAATGCATTCTAATACAAAAGTATTACATTTGGAATTTCTCACTTTCTAGGCTATCAAACATCAAGAAAGGTTAAGGGGGGGGGGCAAGAAAAATGGTCAAAATATATTCACAAAGCAGAAATTTGCTGACCACTGCAACCCTATACAAGAGAACCCTGCAGCTTGGACAAGCAGTGTAGTGTAGCAGGTACAGTGTTAGACTAACACATAGATTTAGGACTAAGTCCCTAGTGACCAATGAAACTCACTGGATAACCAGTCACCGTCTCTCAGCCTAATACAGGGTTGTCATGAGGATCTGCATAGGGAAGACTGAGAGGCTGGAACTTACCATAAATGATCATTCTGGGATGGCAAGAGGAGCAATCTCCTTTAGCTCACTGGAGAAAAGGTGGGGTATAAAAGTAACTAATAAGGATAAACATTTTCAGCACACTCAATTCCTTATAGTGCTTGAATACAAAGCTGCCCAATGGCAAAGTTAGATGGAGCACTAAGACATCTGGGGAGCACAACACAAAACACTGCCAAGTTAAGATGTCAGAACACATGAGTTCAAGTGCATGCTGTAGTTAAGAGGGCCAATCTTAACCCATCTCACTGGGGTTTTGAGGCCAAGAAATGTAGTGAACATATATTACTACTACTCTCTTTGGAGGAATATGGGAAAATAACCAAATAGCCATTCTCACCTCAATATTTTCCCACAGGATTGAAAGAATATCTACAGTGTGCCCTTCTCTTACACGGGGGATCCGTTCTGGACCACCCTGCGTAAAAGAAAAAATGCATATGTTCGTGCCCCATAGGACGTAATGGGGCTCATGCCTGCGGCGCACACCCCATCATTCCTTCTGGTGTGCGAGAGACTTTTTTCCGATGCGGCTTCCGTGTATGCTGGAAGTCGCGTATGACGCGGGCACACTGTATAATGCTAAGAAGTCAAGTAAAATTAATCACAGTATTTTTTAAACACAATTTATATCATCTCTGCAGAAAAAAATGTATTTATTAAAAAAATACAGCACAAATACTTTCCGTTATTTTCTTTAAAAAAAGGGATTCCAATGTAAAAGTACAATTTGTTTCTATATCTGAATGATGGTGATAATTTACAAAATACATAGTTTTTAAAATCCACACAAGAGGCATGCTCTCTCCAGTTGTTTTGAATGTGTGTGATGAGAGGATAAAAATGACCAGTCCTATTGATTTGGGTGTTATTCTTCCAGTCTGAACTTAGCTAGGAGTGGGAGGTGATCAGAAGAGTTTGTCTTGTTGGGAAGTCCATTGACTGCCCACAGATCTTGCTCAGTTACCAGAGACAATCGGCCAAGGAGTTTAAGACCTCCATCAAAAACACATCCAGCTCCTGTAAGATAAAGAAAAGGCTTTCATGTGTGTGTACAACATACAACAATATTGTGGACAATACGAGTGTGCTACATAGGCCAAAGATGTGCAGCTGGGGCTCTCCAAGATGCTTTTTGGCCCATAGCCCAGCTATGTTAGCCAATGGTGAGGAATTATGGGACTTTACCCCCTTCTAATGTAGGGCATTTTTGTGAACAATTGCTGAGATACACATCTCTGGGCATACCTTTCCTTAATACATGCATGTTTCAGTACATTTTCGAGCGGCAGACCTGACTGCTAAATTCTGACACTTGCAGATTTCCATGTTGAATTCCCAGAATTCTTACAGGACTGCCAGATTTAAATTTTAAACAAAACAAAACAAACAGCCTCATTTATATACCGTTTCATACCCTTAAGGAGTGTCTAAACGGTTTACAACTGTAAGCTATTTGCCCCCCAACAATCTGGGGTACTCAGGAAGGATGCAAGCCTTAGTCAAGCTTCAGCCCTTATGCTGGTTTTGAACTCACAACCTTATGGTTTTGAGTGAGTGGCTCCAGTACAGGCATTTAACCACTGCACCACCAGGGCTGGGGTTAACAGCTTTGTGTAAGAATTCCTGCTAGACATATTTTCTTCTTGTCTGAATGGAGAGCTGCTTGAAGACACATAGTAATGTTCTAGCACCACCTGGAGCCTTTTGGAAGAACTACTATTGCCAGATTAAATGACTTAATTTTAATTTTCAGAGTGCAGCCTAGACATCTTTTATTTGAAACAACTAGATCACTTAAACTATAAGTAACAAACTGAGCACTTAAGCTTCACAATGCTTTCTCTTCTCCACAGGAAGAAACAGATCAGAATAAATCTGAACAGGATAGGAAACAGTTTTCATTACAGGTCCTTGCAATGCCATGTATAACAACAGCCTGAACCACAGAAAGTAACAAGAGTTATCTCTGTGCAGTGAACAACTTCACTAGTTTATAACTATGGATCCAGCTTATGTTAAATGCATAAGAGCAGGCCAGGTTCATTTATTTTTTTAAAATCTATCTGCAACCCTAGAACACAAACATGCAGGGAGCTCACACAAGTCAGTTCACACAATAAAGGCCATGAAGCAAGGAACACTGGTCATTTCAGGCTGCAAATATGTGTGGTCTGTAGTGGCAACAATCCATTAGTTGAATGCTATGGCATGTTACTAATAGCATGACAACTAGAGTGGAATTAGCTGTTTGTGCAATCAATATTGAAAATCAAGGCAGAGCTGGAGTCCAGCTCTCTTTTCTCAAGCAGCCCCACTGTGGTGGATTATTGGTACTCATATTGTTGACTGGAACAGAATGAGGAGAAACAGGCAGATATTTGTTACAAATTCAGTCACCTGATCCCTCAGTTCTGCGGTCTTTTATTGCAGAATAGAAGATGTAATCCACAGTGACTGCGCTTCTGGAGTGGCAAGTTGTTACTTCTGGAATTCCACTTTCAGGTAAATAATGAGAGTAGACTGAAGACAACTGGAAACTGTGGTGTAAGTCCGTGGGTAATCTAAAATGGGGCACAGTGTTTCAAAAGTATCAGTGTCTGCTGCAACACAAGATTACAAATGAGGCATGCTGGAGTTTCTGAAGGTCACTGTCCATTGCTGTGCTGTTCTACCCAAATACAAACATAAAATTCAAAGTTGAGAACAGTATCATTACAAAGGGGATTCTAATGTGCATGAGCCAGAAGTGTTTAAAGAAGATTTTGTCCTCAAAACAAGAATTTCTTCTTTTTCATACAAGTTTCAGTGTGATTAGACATTCAGCAATTAGTGCATATACTCATATATAAGTCTAGAAATTTTAGACAGAAATTTGACCCAAAAAACCCCGAGTCAACTTATCACAGGACAATGTAAGTACTGTACTTTAACTGTAATTAAAAGAGGAACAATTCCCTGGAGAAAGGCAAAAGTGTAATCTGTCCTGGAAGCACTGACCCCTCTTTACCCTCTTATCCATCCAGCCCTTAGTGTGAGCACAAATGCTTACGTCTGCTGGAATTTTTTAAGTTCATCATTTTTCTTTGCTTCATCCTTTGTATCCTTTGTTACACCCCTCTAAGTTTTATCCTCAATTTATCCAGGGATCACATCAAAATCCATAATGTTGACCCCAAAACCTGCCCTCAAATTATACATGAGGTCAATTTATAGTCAAGTATATATGATATATTCTGGTTAAGCTAGGGGGGTTTGCACCTAACACTAAGCTGCAGTTTAGCATTTATATGGACAAAGCTAGAATTTGAATGCTCTTCCTACCTTCTCCATCCTAGCATGGTGAGAAAGAAATCAGAAGCATATTATGCCCAAACAAGGACAAACTCTAATAATTTCATCCACAGCTGACCTTAAAAACTTTCAATTGCCATTAATGATTCTGCCTTCTTTGGACTGACAACAGTTAACACTAACCAAAGCTTGTTTGGATATAAATATACCGGTAGCAACAAATTACAGCTAGTTAAAAACAGAAGCCATTTTTTCTGATTTTCCTTCCTGTGGCTAAAACTGGAGCATGAAAAGGGAGTGAACAAGCCTGAAACCTCACCTTGTAAAGACTAAACTATAGTGTATCTTAATTACACCCACGTGCCAAATTACATTATATAATTCATGCTTGTTTTGTACAAGATTGTATATAACATTTAAAAAATTATTTATTATTCTTAAAAATACAATGCTTAACATATTCCGAAATACGAGGGGGTATCCAAAAGTTTTAATGATCACTTTTTTAAAAAATTGACAGAAAGTTTGTTTTGATTTGTAATTGTTAACCTATCTCTATGTAGACACTATCTAGATTAATACATTTTTCCCAGTGTATCTTGACCCTCCGAATACCTGATATTGTAGAAGGCTTCAGATTGCTCCTGATGAGGATTTTACACTTTAGTCACTTCTGGCAGAGCCAGTCACAAAAATAAAGGATGCAATGAGCTGATTTTCTCAGCAATGTGCACTTAGGGACCAATGATGACACTGACAAAATTTCATCAATATGCCATAATAACTTCCAGGTGATAATTATTACTTTACGATACCCCCTTGTAAGGCAAAATCTGCAGACTTCTACAATATCAGGTATTTGGAGAGTCAAGATACGCTGGGAAAAATGTATAAATCTAGATAGTGACTACATAAAGATAGTTAACAACTACAAATCAAAACAAACTTTCTGTCAATTTTTTAAAAAGGTGATCATTAAAATATTTGGATACCCACTCGTATATATTTGTTTTAGGGAGTTTACTAGGAAAGAAATTAAGATAATTGGAAACCCACTTATGAAAAATATAATAGAAATATGGAATAAAAACAAAAAAGAGTTAATGAATGAAGATTTGATATTAACATCAATAATAATGGAAAAGAAATTTCCAAAAGATTTGAGAGGATTGTTAGATAAGGATTTAAGGGGAAAAACAGATAGAATAGAATACTGGATACATGTAAGAGTAGAGAAAGATGACATAAAAGAAAAACTTATGGGGATAAAAATTTCTTGTTTTCATTGTATGCAAATAGAATAATGGATGAAAAATTGGAAGATAATGAATGTAGAAAGGAAAAGTATACACAATTTGAGCAAATAATTCAGAAAGGAAGAGGAATGGAAGAAAATGAGAACATAAGGAGTGATTAGTAAAATCTGTAAAATATTGATGGAGAATAAAATTGGGAAAATAAAAGGAAATATTTTGAAAGGAATGTGGCAAGAAGAAGTAGGATGTAAAATAAGTGATAAGGAATGGGTTAAAATTTGGGACCAAGGACATTTGTAGAATTTATTGGTACAGAATAAAGAAAATTATTATAAATTGATATGGAAATGGTATTTCACACCAGTCAGATTATATAATATTGAAAAGAATAATTCAAAAAATTGTTGGAGAGGTTGTCAAGAAGTAGGGTCATATATGTACATGTGATGGCACTGTAAATATGTACAACATTTTTGGGGAAAAGTGTTATTAGAAATAGAAAGTGTTATGAATATAAAAATAGATAGAAAACTGAATATAGTTCTGTTATTATATAATATAGAGAATTGGAAAAAAGAAGAAAAAGATTTGGTAACAAATTTGCTTACAGTAGCGAGATTAATTATAGCAAGATGTTGGAAAATGAAAATAAATGTGCAGTTGGAGGACTGGTACAAAGAAGTATGGAAATTAGCATTTAATGATAAATTGACATGTAAATTAAAAGTTAAAAAAGGACTATGGAAAAGAAATGACTTTGATAGGATTTGGAAAGCATTTATTGAGAAAGTACTGAGAAAAGAAGATGGAAGACTACCTCTACGAGAAAAACTGGAATTTTGGATGGAATATAAGGACGGAAATGGCTCCAGGGAAAGGGAGCACTGAGGTGGAATCAAAAAATAATTACCGGTAGCTAAATGTAGTAGAATGTAGGAATGTTTATAACATTTAGTTATAGAACAAACTTTATTTCTGAATTTTTATAATGCCAACAAAACCCAAGTTTTCATGGACTGAAATCTGCTAACGAGACAGCAAACAATTATCAACAATTACCTTTTTGCTACAACTATGATCTCCTCCGAATTTTTTGAACTTTCTTCTTCAATTTCTTCTTTTTCTAAAAAAAAAAAAAAAAGGAAAAAGAAAAAGTGTGTGTGTGTGTGTGTGTGTGAGAGAGAGACAGACAGAGAGAGGCACAGTATTATAGGAAGCTGTCTTGTAATAGGTCACTACTTGTCAATCTGCTCCAATATTGGTACAAAACACACTTCAGAAATGATCCACTTTGAGACTGCTTTTCCTGCCCTGGCTCAATGCTGGGGAAAACTGGGTTGCTTATTGTGGCACCAGAGCTCTCTGATAGAGAAGGCTAAATGTGTCACAAAACTTCAGTTCCTGGAATTCCCTAGCTTTGAGTCAAGGCAATAAAAGCAGTCTCAAACTGGATTATTTCTGCAGTGTGTTTTGGACCATTGTCTACACTGAGTGACAGCAATTGTCTAGGGTCTTAAGTGGAGATCTTTCACATCACTTGTTGCCAAACCTAAAAACAGTAACAAAACAAAACCTCCAAAATATGCCAGGAATTGGGTTTACATTAAGAATGGGCAAAGTCCAGCCCTCCCGATGTTACTGAACTACAACTCCCATCCATCCTAGCCAGAACAGCTAATAGTAAGGAATGCTGGGAGCTGCAGTTCAGCAACGTCTATAGGACAACACTTTCCTCGCTCTTGTTTTGCATCAGCAGTGTGGACCTGTTTTTAGTCTAAGAAATGAATTTCATTCTCAAGGACCTCACAAGCAAAGAAGATGAGTCTGATAACTTAAAGCTCTTGCTGCCAATAACTATACCTTCGACCTATTAGAAAAACATTTTTAAAAATGGGAAACTACTAAATGACAGTGTGATGGTGAAGGGGTGTGACATTTGGGGAATGTGTGGAGTGGACTGGATTTGGATGCAGGGACTGCAGTTGCCCAACCTTGTTCTATGTGCCAAGGATGTACTCTCCACAACCAATGGACCCCCCCCCTCACCCTGCCAAAAAAGCCCTACAGCTATTGCTTCTCGACTCAGTTCCAAACCTGGGCATGAGTTGATCTACAGCTGCTTGGCCACAACAACAGTGAACCATATTTTCTGTCGGTTCTACTGAATTCGCACAAGAGTCCTGCAAACATCTACAAATATGTTTTGACTCTTGATGTGTTCTCAATATATTATTATTTTTAGGTCTGGGCTTCTGTTAGCAAATACAGTTATGAACATTTCAGAAAGCAAGCAAAATGGTCAGAAAGCCAAAAATTTACCTTTTTCTTTTCCTGATTGCTTCTCCTGCTCTTCGTACATACAACCCTGAGAAATACCAAGGCTTCGAGGCCAAATAGGGATAGTGAGTATCCTATTACCTCTTGGAGACTGTTCTTGGCCAGATACCTTAAAAAACAACAACAAAGCCAAACAACAACACATTTCTTGATGGCTTATAGCTTTTTACAATCAAGTTTCACCCTCACATTCTGAGAAGGGGATCAAAGTTGATTTTCAACTTAAGACTATCTATTTAGGCTGAGATGGATATGCTGAAATGGTTGGAAGGCCATTTTTGGTTCATCTGATCCCTTTCTGGAAGTGATACTTTGAGCAACTGTAAAATCTTTTTTTGCTACCAGAACACCCCCCCCCCCCCATTTCAGATGCTCAAAAGCATTTAAGGTGGAAAACTGACTCCTTGGAGTCAATTTTGGGTGGCAAAAATATGTACTATTTTTGAATGCATTATTTATAAATGCCAAGAGTACTTTTTGGACATAAGCCCTTTAGCAACCCAATTGTTTACTTCTACTGTTGTGAAAATTGTTATGCTTATTCTGATACAGTAGCTTCCTGCTTAGACAATTTTTAATCCATTAAAGAATTTATATCCCATCATCACTTGGTTTTGGATCTCTGGTGAGATAAATGGCCAGTATTTTTTTAAATTCAGGTGTGGTCAACATGTGGTCACCCTGTTTTTGTGCCTGGAGTCCCAAATGCTGAAATTGATGGTGTGTTACTGAATTTTAGTGGTGCATTACTAAATTAAACCACATTTCCTTGCTCTTGTCTTGATTTCAGTAATGCGCCCTACATGGGGCTACCCGTGTACCAAGTTTGGAAGCTTCAACTGATTCAAAATATGGCAGCCAGATTGGTCACTGGTTTTTCCAGGTTTGACCACATAACACCTGTGTTAAACTCTCTTCGCTGGCTGCTGATCAGCTTCCTGGCACAGTACAAGGTGTTGGTTATTACCTTTAAAGCCCTACATGGCTTGGGCCCGAGTTACTTGCGGGAATGCTTCTCCCTATATAATCCACCCTGCACACTCAGAACATCTGTGAAGCAGCTATTGAAGTTACAAACTAGACTAGTAGCAACTTCCCAAAAAAACTTTCACAGTTGCTACCCCAAAATTGTGGAATAGCCTGCCGGAAGAGATCCGTCTTATTACCTCCTTGGATGCTTTCAGGAGAGCAATTAAGATGGATCTCTTCCAACTGGCATATCTGCCTGACCTTATATAAGAGATACCACTTCACTCTTCTATGATTGTTCTGTAATCCTATTATTGCTAGATTTGGTTTTTTAACTAAAATTATTGTTTTTGTCATGTTTTGTTGATTGTTTTCTGAATGTATTTTAGGTTGTAATCCTGCCTTGATCCAACCGGGAGAGGTGAGCATATACATCTGTATACAAAAAGAGCTCCTCCATGTGGTTGTTAAATACACAGACAGCAATGGCATATAGCTGCTGTGTATATTTGTGGTGGGCTACCTCATAAGACCCCATGTTCTTTCAAATGATAGATCACCCTCCCCAGCATGTTGCAATACAATGAGGCAAATCCTAAGAGCGGCACCAGCTTTTGTTCTCCTTTTTTGTTGCTGCAGCTGATCTTCTAGCATTGGACAAGTTGATTCTCATTCTATCACTGTATCCTAGCACACCATTCTCTCACTGAGCTCAGGATGGCATCCATAGGCTTACATATGAACTGTGATCTCCCTTATCCAACATTCTACCCACTACATCCTTGGCTTTCACATTTTCTCTAAGTGAACACTTTCCACCTTGTCTTGTCTACTGTGAAATTCCTGAGCATCTGACATAGAAGCTTTCCACAAACGAGGGAGGTTCTGGGGTATATCTGCAACACTCGCAGGCCACATGGCCTGGCCACTACCATATGGTTATGAAACATACTCCTCATTGCAGAAGGGGAACACCTGCGGTCAAATCTTTCTAGGAAATGCTATCTGACATTACTAATCAACTCTTTAGAGAACCTAAAAAAAGCTTCCAAGGAAATCCAGGATTCTCTCAAACACAATTCTGAAGGTTTCTACCATATACTCCACTGGTGTTGGACCAAAGAGTATGATTTAGAATGAAGAGTATTAAGCCAGGTGCACTGGGCACCATTTTTTTAAAACTCCAGCTTTATATATGGGTACCTACTTTCCCTATCGCCAGTCCTTCATAATTCAGCTTTCCTTCCCTTAGGAAATTGTACAGTGGAGAATGAGGGACGGAATTGAAGTCACCACAGATGACAAGGGGACAGAAATGCCCGTCTTCCCGAATGGCTACATTGGTAATTTCTGCCAGTAGCATAGCTAGTTGGGTGAGCTTTATGTCTCCACGTCTTGGATTATAGAGCAGATGCGTGTTGGCCACGCAGATGGCATTGGTGGTCTTGCAATAAAACCGAGGCTGCAAGAGCAAAACCAGGCCCACGTTATCTCTGTCCAAGAGTGGGATGTTGTGGCGGAAGAATTCTACAGGATTTGATGAGAGGAGATTGAACTTGGAGGTCTTGAAGCAAGTAGCACAGCCATCTGGTTTTCTGCCAGTCCTTGTCTTGTACTCACAATGATAGCCTGCAAAAAAGAGGATAAGGAAATGGGGATGGGCAGCATATCATGTTGTTTTTCGTTTGTCAATTATGATTTGCCTTGGCCACCAAGTGCTCAGAGTTCTCAAGAAGATGGCCCAACTCCAGATACATTCAAAAGAGTTACTTAAGACTGTGGGCTATAGTCAGCATCATGCAAGTAAACTTCTGCTTACATAAGGCAGGGATATCTATTATCTGCTTTAATATTCAATTGGTGCTTGGAACCCTTAGCATATGCTATTAGAGACAAAATTCCAGGATCAATAGATTTTTTCATGTCAACTTAGAATTTAAAAACATTCTTTTTACAGATGATCTTTCATTGTTCATTTCAAAGCCCTAGCAGTTGATCAGAAATACTATTGGTGGGAGATAAGATGGACTGGAGCGTTTTTAAGCATGGCAGTTTCAATATTGCTTAAATTCTAGTACAGTGGGACCTTGCTATCCACGGACTTGCCATCTGCAGATTTAAGCATCTGTGAACAGCAAGCCCCATTATCCCCAATGGCGGCACGTGCATGTGACTGCGCCACCATTAGGGACAACTTTTGCAATGGAAGAATACAGGACACCTGAAAAATTAAAAAATGGACTGGCAGCGTTTGTCAATGTTTATAACTGTTTTTAACATATTAAATTAATTTACAATTATATATTCATCTTTACAATCTCGCAATGAAATAGGTTGGAAGATCAAGTTCAGTTTCTGTCTGTGTGCACCACCAATTTATTTATTTACATATTTATACTGCTCTACTGCAAAACTTTTGGGGATGTTTATTTTAAAAAGACAAAATATACTGATAACAGATAATAAATAATAGCCTGTTACTTATTTCAAAGGTGGTTTTAAGAATGCATGCTTTAATTCTACATTTTATTTAGTTTTATTTTGCAGATGCATTTCCATTAGACTCCACGTAGAAGTCAAGTGGAAGTCAGGAACCATAATACCATAAGCAACTAGTTATCAAAGGAGCTGCTTAATCACAGAGCCCTTAAAATAAAGAAATATTCACTGGGAGGTCATTCTGCATCTGATGAAATTGTTTCTGACAATGTGCAAATCGTTAAAGTGCTTCAGGATCCTATTATGTTTGCTATCATGGACAAAAACATCAGTTGTACTGGAATTGGGAGTAAATGGCTAAAAGCAGAAAAGGCAAGGCAAGGCAACCTGAGAAGGCCTAGTCTATAAACTCCATATGATATAATCAAATAAACCAGTACATGCTGGATAAATACATACACATGTAGTCTGACCCTCTGTTTGGACTGACATTTATTCTAAGCAATCTAAAAATACATATATAACAAACATGTTATACCTAAGGCTTCCAAACTTGGCTTGATCTGCGTTCCATATTGGTTTTCTTGTACCTCTTGTAAACAAAGTACCTGTGGAATGAGACAGGAAGCGGAAACACCAGATCAACCCCAATAGCATCTGAATGCCTCCTAAAATTACTACGTTAACAATTTTGGAAAGGAATTGATTTGTGATTTTGAACAACATTGGTACAAAGAAAACACAATATCACAACAGAAAAGTATTGCAAATCAGGCAACATTACACTTATAGATGCATTATGCAGATAAATTAATCCACACATTTTCAACTCTTAATTAATTTCAATAAAACCTCTCTAAGTGCCTACTTATATGTCCCAGTGAAATCAATAGGACTTAATTACATTTAAGCATAATTTTTATGCAAGTTTTCTTGAAAGTAATGCCTTTGACTCTGAATCCTATGCAGTGTCTGTCAATGTGATGGGTCTTTCTCTTTTTTCCTCCTCTATGCAGCCACCTGTGCTCTAAAAACCTGCACCAGAGGTCTCCCCATGCGAGGGATTACCGGGGTGGGGGGTGGGGGAGGACCCTCCCTCCCAATTCTGTCAGTGGAATTACACCTCTGGATCCAACTTGCTGTATTCTGTTTATCCTGTTCACACACATTCATACATACTTCCACTTGCCTATATTACAATGAATTGAAAGAAATTCACTTCCAAGTAAAACACATGGGATTAAAGCTTTAAGGGCAAAAGTAAAAATCTGTGTATAAAATGTGTATTTTGAGAAACGATTCAACAAAGAGAAATAGATGGCATCATGTACATGTCATTACACTTTAAAAATGTAATGTGCAACTTACAGTCTGAAAAAGTTATATCCTGCTACACATCTACTGCTTTCGTATTGACAGCTGGGGGCTTTCCACTTACATCTGCATCAAGCTGTTTGATCTCCGCAAGAATGTTGGGAAACCGATAGTTCCAAGTGAGTATGTGCCTTTGGCAGTGTTTATACAGGTGCGAGTTGTCTTCTAACAAGTCCTGGGAAAGGATGTTGTATGACATCACAGTAAAATCAAACCTTTCCCATGGGTCTTTATTATTCTGACTGACTTGCGTCTCCTCTTCAACGATCTTCATTTTTTCACTTTGCTGATAGAAGTATTCCCAGTGTCGTTTGATCAAACCTGATAAAACACAACAAACAGGGTTTTTCTTTCTTTCTTGCATGAATATTTCTGACTTTTAAATAATTATTTATCTTTGTGAGTATGTAGGAAATAAGTAGGAACCTGCTCAGCCTGCACCAAGAGCTGTTCTCCAGTGCTGACAGAAAGAAAGAAAGAATCTTCCTAGCAGTGGCAACAAAACTTAGGCAAGTTCCTTTGGTGGACTACAATTTCCAGAACCCCTGCAGCCATGCTGGGAGACACTAGGAGCTATAGTCCAACCACATTTCCAAGTTCTAAGTAGCATTTTCTTCTCTGCAAGCACAGCTAGGAAATCCCAAGTTAACATTTAATTAAGTTTTCCTGTTTGTTTTATTGCATTTTTCTCTCCCATGATAAGCCCATCTGGAAAAGTATTTTTTGAAAGACAAGTTATATATGCTTTGAAATAAACAAACTAGCCGAAACAACAGGTATCTTATTAATCCGGATGTCTAATAATTATGCAGTACCATTTGCTTCTTTTTACAAAGGAGGAAGTAAGGATTAGGCAAGCTTATGTGACAGGGAGAGATTGGGAGAGTATCCCATTGCAAAGAGACGGGATGAAATTGGTTCTTTTGAGTTCTACTATCAGAGCAAAGACCCAGTTTGAAATCTAGCCAGAATGTATGTAAAGAACATGAAGGTATGGTATACTATTGTGAACAGCATATTCATGTGAGTAAATTAAATAAATATGGCATATCGGTGAAATTTAGCATTGCTGGCAAACAGGTGTAAATATAGAGAAATATTTACCATTCTAAAATTCTACCCTTTTTCCAAGGAACACAGGTACAGTGTCTTCCAATTTTATTGTCACAATAATGCTGTGAGCTAGATTAGGCTGAAGAGATGTTCACTAGCCCAAAGATATCAAGTATGCTTGAAAGCTGATGATCCAAGGTCTCTCAAGTCTAAATCCTGTAAAACACAGAACTGGAAAAGGACTTGTAGGCCATCTTGTCCAATGCCCTATTTGAAGTATTATCCACCACACTGGTTCTCTCTTCCTAAGTAACAAATACATGTGCACACTCACACAAAATTAACATTAAAAACAAATTATTAAGGCATTAAAATGCCCCAGTACCTCTTGATTTATGTGTGCTTTCTTCATTAAGTTGAGGAGATGGTGGTGCTTCATCTGAAGAACAGGCATTCAGTATATCACTAGGACTGCGAGTAATGTCCTGATCCTCACTACATTTTCTCCGTTTTAAAGATGGCTCCTCTTCCTCAGATTTCATCTTTGCTGTACACAAATGAATAGAACAACTCTGCTCAAAGTTGGGGTTCTGGCAGTTCCAAAACAAAGGAAGCCTCCAGCTCACAAAGCAATCCTGAGAGTTCACATATGGATAAAAAGCCCAAGAATAATGTTTAGTCCTCTTCATGCACTGAAAAGATTGACCATTCTGGAAGAGGCTTTGAGTAAGATTCCAGTGGGAAATCCTCTCTCTGCCCAGCCTCTGTACATGGCGGGACAGCATGGGATATCTAGGAGAAAAAAAGCAACATTAGTAAGGCTTCTTTGGTATATAACATAGGACATAATTGTACATTGTAAGCAGGTTATTTGTATGTTGAGTTCTTTATCTTTGTAAAATGCTGTGTAAAGCCTACAGCGCTCTATAAATAAAAGTACTAGCAAGTAATAATAATAATAAGGAAAGTGCCCATAGGATTAGTTTGGTGGCATCTGCAGAATCTTTAATAGAATTTTCTTCAAAGTATTGCAAACAGGTATTGCCAGATGGTACTAATACCAGAATAGGGATTTTTGTCAGAAAGTTGTACAAGCTATATTTTCCATCTACCGTAGAGATGTGAAACTTTTGGCCTATTAAATAGTTTGGAATACAATACCCACAATCCCTTACCATTAGCCATCGTAATCAGAGCTGTAGAAAAAATTATCTGGAGGGCCAAATGCTTTAACCTACAGGGAAGTCTTCCTTTTCTATGCTAGTTTCCCTTCAGGGTGAAACCAGAGGTGAGGTGAAATGCATGGATTCAGTCCACATGGATAGTTTTGTTAAGCAGAACTCAAGGTAAACACTATATTTTGGGGATAAATGAATGGGTTTTACAGCAAAACAAGATTGAAGTCTCACTAGAAGTGCAGATGACTAAACTGAGACACCATACTTTGGATATATCAAGAGATGACTAACTAATTGTTAAAGACAATAATGCTTGGTAAAGCGGAATAAGAAAAGGGACCTCATTACAGGTGCATTGATTTGATTAAGGAAGCCTCAATTCGTCAACTTGACAGCAAATGTAACAACTAAGTCCTGTTCACACTTTCCAAATGGGTTAACCAAAACCATAGTGGAAGAGCAGGACCATGTCTATTCCAACTGTCCCATGCTTAACTGTCACATGTCAAGAGAACATGTGTATAAAACTCTGCAGGCATCTAATTAGAAAGAGGAATCTGACAAGTGATAACCTGGTGTAATCCAGGTCTTTTCTCTGTTTATGGACAACATTCATATCATCCCTTGGAGATGTCTAGGCCGAGGAATAGGGCAGGAGACATCATATGGTTGCTCCTCCACAGCTCAGTGAACATATTCTGAAGGTATGAAGAAGGCTCCTGAAGGACACAAAACTATTTTACAATAATACAGAGTTACAATGGACATGTTCTGATATCACAACAAATTAGAACTCTTTAGCTGGCCAATTGGTAGTTGATCATTACTCCTACAAGTGGGAGTAACTAAACCACAGCTGGGAATTGTTTGGTTCTTGTGTTTTTGTGGACTGCAACTCCCAGCCACATCTAGACTGTTTAACCTAGCAAGGCTTAACCTAATTACCTCTGCAAAACATCTCCCACATTTAGTTGTATAATGACTATGTCACAAAGACGATGGCTTTTTCACCTTGCTCAACAAAATTCTTCTTTCTCCTCTTATGCCTTTTTCATTATTTTGTTAAACAATTATTATTATTAAAGTTTATTTATACAGCGCTGTAAAGTTTGCACAGCGCTTTACATAGTAGACAATAATAAAAGTAAAAGTAAAACCTACCAATCGGCATACAATATAAAAACAATCAAAATTATAATGATTCTTAAAATGATTCAAGCTAGTAAACAATGAAACTGATAAAAGAATTTTAATGGACTCAAAATCTAGTTTACTTCCTTGTGACTTTATAGTTGGGCCTAATAAACTTATTATCACCCTTTTATATTTTGAATTTATGTTTATTTTATTTCTATTTTATATTTTGAAAATTTAATAAAGAATATTGTTTAAAAAATTATCACCCTTTTATGAAATTGATAATTTTTTCTTCTAGATCAAACACTATCTCTGTGTGGTGAAGATAACAATGAACAGCTCCCGCTGAGTTCAATACAGCTTACTCTGAAGTAAGAGAACCAGAACAACAACCTTGTGCATCTAGTTTGACATAATTGCTACTAAATTTGACAGAAGTTTACTTCCAGGTAACTGTGGATAAGACTACATCCAAAGTGGGGCTTAGGATCTCTGACTGATGTATATTATTTCATGGGGGGGGGGGGGGAGGAAGGGACAAGAACCAGCATTACCAGCATTCTTTCACACAGTTAAAGTTTTGTCCTTCCATGGTTATTCATACAGTCAATAAAGGTCCTCCCTGGGCATCAGTTCACTCTCTGCATCTGAAGAAGTAAATCAAATCTATGAATGCTCATGCTACGACTTATTTCGTACGGGTCCAAAACACCCTGCAGAAATAATCAAGTTTGAAACTGCTTTAACTACCCCAACTCAGTGCTAGGGAATTGTAGTTTATTGTAGAAGCAGAGCTCTTTGACAGAGGAGACTAAATGTCTCACAGAACTAGCTCCCAGAATTTCTTAGCACTGAGCCAGACCAATTAAAGTTGAAGAATGCTGAGGGTACTGTGGACAGCCGGAAAGACAAACAATTGGGTCCAGGAATAGATAAAGCCTGACATACCCCTAGAAGCCAAGATGATAAAACTGAGGCTGTCATACTTTGGTCACATCATGAGAAGGAATGACTCATTGTAAAAAGGAATAATGCTGGGGAAGAGAGAAGGCAGGAGGAGGAGAAGCAGACCACATGCCAGATGGATAGACTTAATTAGGAAGGTCAGCGGAGTGAATGAAATGACATGACCTGAGCAGAGTAGTGGAGGACAGGGGGGCTTGGAGATGCTGCACAGGGTTGTCTGACCTGGGATCGACTTGAAGGCAGTTAACAACAACAACAGTGGGATTCAAGGTGGCTAAGGAGCGCCAACAAGACTCAGTGGTCTGAGTGCTGGACTATGACTCTGGAGACCAGGGTAAATTCCTGCTCAGCCACGAAAGCCACTGGGTGACCTTCACATGCTCTCAGCCTTCATGGGAAGACAACGGCAAACATCCGAACAAATCTTGCCGAGAAAACCCCGTGAAAGCACTGAGTTGGGGTAGTTAAAGCCTTAGGAAGCTGTAAGTCAGAAACGACTCAAAGGCACACAATACACACAGAATGGGATTCAGGATTACATATATTTATATTATATTAATCTATATCCTGCCCTTTCCCCAGATTGGGTCTCAAAGAGTTTACAACAATAATAAAATAAAACACTGCTAAAAAGCTAGAAAAATAAAAAGTTAAAAAAAAAAGTTAAAAAGAGGAGAGAGAATGAAACCCTTAGAAAAAATTAAAAAATAAATTAGTTAGGAAATAAATTTAGTTGTGTTTGAATTGTTGTGGCCAGTTAACTGTATGAAATATTAATGGAAACCAAGTGTTTGTTTATTTCATTTCATTTCCATGCCACTTTTCTCCCATAAAGGGACCCAAGGTGCCCTACATGATAAAAACACTTTAAAAACAATTTGAGGGCAAATAAAAGAGGCGAGAGTGGGCATCCTTGTCTAGTTTAGTCTAGTAAGGTTTAGGCTCATGTCCATTGGCTAAAATTGTTGCCTCTGAGTTATCACAGATGTGGCACAACATTTCAATAAATCTGTAGCTAAAATTCATTTCTTTTTATATACCAAAAAATCTACTGCCATTCCATTTGGTCGAAGGCTTTCAAAACATCGAGCGACGAAAGGACCAGAGGTGTTCTTGATTGAGTTTGTCTTATATTTTTAGATTACATTTTAAATATATACAATAAATGTTACATATTTGACTATATAATCATATATATAGATATGTATGCATGTTGTTTATTACACACACACATATATATGTTTGTTTATTTAATTAAATATATATATCTACCGAACATATACATTTACATATCTATATAAGTACTTATATATATTAAACATAATATATATTAAAAATAAACAATATGTGTGTGTGTTTATATACATATTATATATATAATATATATCAATATAATTATATATATAGAAATATATAATACACATGATTATATATACCCACATACATATATTGTTTACTTTTAATACATATATTAAATTTTAACATATATATTAAAAATAAACAATATGTGTGTTTATATATATATATATTATATATATCTCAATATAAATATATATTGAAATATATAATACACATGACTATATATACCCACATACATATATTGTTTACTTTTTAATACATATATTAAATGTTAATATATATATTAAAAATAAACAATATGTGTGTGCGTTTATATAATTATATATATATATATATATATCGATATAAAAATATATAGAAATATATAATACACATGATTATACATACCCACATACAAATATATGTTTATTTTTAATATATATATTAAATTTTAATATATATATTAAAAATAAACAATATGTGTGTGCGTTTATATACATATGAATATATATCAATATATATATATATATATATATATAAAAAGAAATATATAATATACATGATTATATATACCCACACACATATATATATATTGTTTATTTTTAATATATATAATATATTAAAATAAACAATATATATATGTGTGTGTGTTTATATATATATATATATATTATGGTATATATATTTATATAAATATACAATAGGCCACCCGAGGCCCCGCTTCCCTCCAGTCCTCAGCCTCACCTCCAGGGGAAGCCCTTCCCTCTCCCTCAACCGACGACGCTCCTCTTCCTCCCTCCGCCCTCCCTCGAAAGGGGGCATCGCAGAGAGGGACTCCTCAAAAAGACCTCCACTCAGCTTCACTCAGGAGGACTAGCCTTCACTCGCGCGGAGGCTCACGGGAGTCGTAGTCCCGCGCTGCCGTCATCATGCCCGACCATAGAGCTATAAACATTAAACACTCGCTACCACCTAGAATTCCGGGGCCAAACTCGAGAGAGAGAAGGAAGTCTGTGGAACAAAATGGCGGCGGGGGAGGTTTCCGTTTCCGGCGCCGTTTCCGTTTCCGGTGACGTCAAGCTGTACGGCGGCTTCGCGCCTTCGCCGAAGGCGAAGGCGCGAAGCCGCCGTACAGCTTGACGTCACCGGAAACGGAAACGGCGCCGGAAACGGAAACCTCCCCGAGTCATATAAAACCCCCAAAAGCAGTAGCGAGGCTTCATTCTCTCGAACGATGCCGCTCTTGTTGGTCTGCGGCCTCCCGGGGAGCGGCAAGACCCGCCGTGCGGAGGAGCTGAGGGCGGCCCTCTCCGAGTCCGGCTCCGCCTTCGTGGTCTCCGAGGCGACGGCCGGGGAGGGCCGCTCGGCGCTGCGTTCGGAGGCGGAGCGTCTGCTGGGCCCGAGCCCGTCCCCGGCGGTGGTGATCGTGGACGGCGGGAGCGAGCTGAAGAGCTTCCGCTACGAGCTCTTCTGCCTCAGCAAACAGGCCCGCACCCCGCACTGCCTCCTCCTCTGCCCCGGAGGCGCCCCTCGCCCCGACAGGCCGCCCTTGGAGACCCCGGACTCCCGCAACCGCTGGGACCGGCCGCTCTTCCTCGCCCCCGAAGACCCCGCGGAGCCTTTGCCCGTCGAGGGCATCCGTGCGGCCCTCTTCGGACGCCCGCCGCCGGCCCCCAACCGCTCCACCCGAGGGCAGCCCCTCCAGGCCGCGGGGTTCCTCCACCGCCTCGACCGGCTCACCCAGGACGTCCTGGCCGCCCTCCTGGAGGCTCAAAGGGACGGCGGGGAGTTCGTCCCCGTCGGCCTTCGGGGGGCGGTGGTGGTCCGAGGAGGAGGGCCCCAGGGTCTCCTGCTCCGCCGCCCGGTCGGCCTGGCCGAGCTGAGCCGGCTCCGGAGGCAGTTCCTCAGCTACGTCAAGGTGAACCCGGGACAAGGAGAGGAGGACCTGCCGCGGCTGGGCAACATGTTCCTCCAGTACCTGAGCCAAAACCTCGCCTGAGGGGGGCCTCCGTGAAGAAGACGGCTCGGAAGAATGCCTCGGAGGGCCTCCCCCCTGGAAGAACTCGCCTGAGGAACGTTTGGAAGACCTTGCCTGAGGGAAGCCCTTAAGGCTTTGAAGACGATAAAAGCCTGGGAGACGTCTTGACATTGAGGAAGGCTGAAGGCCTCACCCGAGAAAAGCGTGGGAGAACTCGCCTGAGGGGAACCTGGGAGACTTTGAAGTTGAGGAAGGCTTTGAAGGCATCAAAGTTGAGGAAAGCCTGAAAGGACACAAATGAGGAAGGTCTGGAAGACCTAGAAGTTGGGAAAGGCTGGAAGACCTCACTTGAGGAAAGCCTCAAAGGCCTCAAAGTTGAGGAAAGGCTGGAAGACCTCGCCTGAAGAAAGCCTGGAAGAACTTGCCTGAGGAAGGTCTGGGAGGCCTGGAAGCTGAGGAAAGCCTGGAAGACCCTGGGAAGCAGGGAGGTCTTTCGTCACCCCTTGGACTGCATCTGCACTGATGCAGACTGACACTGCTTTAAACTGCCCCGGCTCCATGCAATGGGATTCTGGGAGTTGTCATTTTCTGATGCAGGGTCTTTGAGATTAACAGAAAGACAGAAGTTGGTTGCATGAGCTTTCCAAGACTTGAGCCTCCTCCTTCAGATGCAGAAGGCAGGCAGAGACAAGCATACTTTCTCTATTTCGTTGCCTTGATTTTTCCAGACTGGTTCCTCTTACTGGTTTCTCGTATTGTATTGAAGAACTATAGCTATAACTCCTTGCCTTTCCACATGCTTTGCCTTGGCTTTATCCACACTGCAGGAATCTCAGTTGACACCCCTTTAAACTGCCACGGCTCCATGTTCAATGCCACTGGAACTTGTTTTGTTGAAGAGTGGCATAGAAATATTTTAAATAAATATATTTTCATCTTCTTTATAGATCATGTTTGTATTTGTATTTAAGTCTGTTCTTGTGTGCCTTCAAGTCATTTCTGACTTATGGTAAACATAAGATGAACCTACTGGTATCATGGGGTTTTCTTTGCAAGATTTGTTCACAGGGGGTTTGCCTTTGAGGCTAAGAAAGTGTGACTTGCCTGTTGTCACCTAGTGGGGTTTCCATGGCTGAGTGAGAATTCGAACCCTGGTCTTCCAATGTCCTGGTCCAATGCGCAAACCACTACAGCATTTTGGTTCACTCTATTTAAGTTGCTAGATTTTTATTCTGCACTTTAAACCCTATGAGGTAGGCTGGGCTGAAAAACAGCCTTCAGCCAAACTTAAAGAAAAAAACAATGGGTGCAAGTAAGGCTGTACCATAGAGTTTAGGGTTTTACACATGAATTCAAATTGTAGATATTACTGGAAACTGTAAATCCTTGGCTTTCTTTTCTCTAACAAAATGGATTTACATGTTAGGTGTGGATAAAATGTGCTTAATTCCTAAACGGATTTCAGTGGGAGTTCTAGTTATTGATCACTTAGTAGTTATGCAGGTGTTTGGCTCATTCAGCTTTTAAATCATCTTCCCCACATTTAATTAATTTGTATTTCATCTTTCTCTGGAAATGGAATCCAAGATTATTTGAATGTTAAAAAAGTTTTTTTTAAAAAAAAATCTAATGTTAAAAACAAGTTCTTATGTCATCACAAACATGATACAAACATGATAACATTGTAAATTAAAAGAGTACAATTCATTTAAAAACCTAATTAAAAAAATTACAGCACCTATCCTGTTAAAATTAAGGCACCTATCTGCACAACCAAGTATTTTAATAAACAAGCATCTCTACTATAATAAAAATGTTTTGTAAATGCTAAAAAAATAAAAAAGATGAAAAAGCCATTAAACAATGGTTGAAGGGGAGCAGAGGGGGCAAGCCTCATTTGCTGTCCGAGGGAATTGTACAGTCTGGGACCAGCTATCAAAAAGGCCTTCTCTTAGCATCTTGACCAAATGGGCCTATGACATTAATTGGATGCAGAGAGCTGCCCTGCAAGGAGCTTAAGCCTTCTGTCTCATTGGCTCATTGAGAAGGATAAGGTTTTTCAGATAATCTGAACCTGAGCTATATAGGACTTTTATCAGACACAAGCAGCACTTTGAATTGATTTGTGTTAGGGAAAGCAATGTTTACCATAATTTGCTCTTCTGTTGTTGTTGTGTGCCTTCAAGTGATTTCTGACTTATGGAGACACTAAGGTCTGAAGAAACTTGCCAAGAAAACCCTGTGATAGGTTCGCCTTAGAGTTGCCATAAGTGAAATGACTTGAAGGAAAACAACACTCACACAAGGTACACTTATCACAAAGTTTTCTTGGCAGAATTGTTCAAAGTGGTTACCCAGTGGGTTTTCATGGCCAAGCAGGGATTTGAACCCTGGTGTCCATTGTTCAAACCCACTACACCATGCTAGCTCTCTTACTCAGCTCTTAAGGAATTCCACTCTTTATTTCACTTTTATCTTAATTTTCTTTTCAAGCTATGGTCTTAATGTGCTTTTGTAAATTAAGGCAAACAAGATGGATGTATAACTCTCTAAGGCCTCCTGCATTTCAAAGCTGAAGACCTCTAAATGTACATTTTACTGTAGTGAATTCCAATTTGGGGCTAATTCATCTATCTCTTGAGCCCATGATCATCTGCTAATTTTTGGATGTAGCCTGGTTAGGCCAGATTCTGTTGTACCTTTGGCAAACTTTCTTTCAGTGCCAGCAAATACCTGTCACACCAGAAATTTTTGTTTTATGTGAATGGATGACATAGTCCTACAAATAGCATGAACATCAATTACCTGATGGGAAGTATGTGTATGCTGGTTTTGTAGATCTGTTCATAGCTTGTTTTGATATTAATTGTAGTTTATAATAACATATTCACAGAGTGGGATGTAAATCTAAACAAATCCTTTCTTTCTGAATAACATGGGAAAGTGTTCCTATGTGGGTTTGTTAAATTAAATGGTACTTAATTATTTCACTGAGGTTTGCTTGGGAGTCCTTCCTAGAAATGAGTCCAGCAACAAAGCACATTATAAGCCTTGAATGAATTGCCATTTCCCTTTTGTGACAGCTTCTTATCTTTAGTTAGCTAACCAAAATCTCTTTACCAAAAGATGTATCAAATTCTTCTTGTACAAAAAGAAATGTTCTTCAATGGCTGATATGGCACCATCACCTTGTGGCTTAAGAAATCTGTGCAATAAGATTTTTAACATCTCTGCCTGATGAGGCCAGTGAAGTTTTGAAAGCTTACGTGATGTATTTTCAGTATTTTGGCTGGCCAATAAAGGTACTGCTCTTTTTAGGATTTTGGATTTTGTTGTATTTTGCTGCATGGCCAACAGAATTACTTCTGAATATGCTATAAGTCGTTACATACTAGTAAGGAAATTATATTAAATGCCAAATTGGGCTGGTATTTTTTATACAGACTATAAACCATTTCAATTATATGTATAGAAAGGATCAAAGATGCAATCATATGTATCCTGGGGAATTTGCCCCACTGAATTAGGGCTTTTGAATAATTTAACTAGGGCTGCAGTCCTGTGCACACTTATCTAAGAGTAATCCCTAATGAGCAAAGTGGGACAGCCTTCCAACATAGGCAGAACTAAGGTATTCAGTTTCTATATGCAGTACAGAATTAACTTATGAACAACAAACCTTATAGCCATGCTGCTGCTCCACATGTAGTTTGAACTTCAAATGAAAGTAATGTCTTCTGGAAATGAAACTGGAATGGCTGTGGAGAACTGCTGAAGTTGTCATGGCAATATTGGCTGCTGTGTGTCAAACTTTGGAACCATTGTTGTTCTAATATGATCTCACAATCCAAATTGAGGGGAATCTTGAGAAGCTGTACACATAGACATCCAAAAAACAGGAATATCTTTAATCGACTAACCAAAATGCACAAAATACATAATGCAAGCTTTTGAAGCTCAACTGATGTCATCAGGCAAATATGTTAACAATCATACAGGAGAAAAAAAATATAAAATGACAATGTTAGTCGCAAGGCTTGCATTTTCTCAAGGTGTTGTTGATGTTCTTTGGAGGTATATCTATGCAAGCGTCATATATTGTGCATTTTGATTGACTGATTAAAGGTTTTGTGGATTTTAAGTGTTGTACTTTGCGATATGGCCAACGTGGCTACCTCTGAATATGTTTCCTACATGTAGACATGTATAAGAAGTTGTCACTGGGGAAATAATATGTACAGCACTATATGTTATGCTACGCAAATAAAAACTGTTCATATGAGCTCAAATAACCTTTCTCTGTTTTGCTTCTCAAATTTATATAGACGCATTTATACAGATCAAGTCAGAGGAAGAGCTGTTGGCACCTACAAAGTAGTTAGTGGTTCTCAACCTTTGGTCCACCAGATACTTTGGATTTCTAGCTGCTGGAAATTCTAGCCAGCATGGTTGATATTTAGGGGTTCTGGAAGCTGAAATCCAAAAGAATGGGGAACAATGAAAGGTTGAGAACCACTGGAATAGATGACACCTTATGACACTCTTGGCACATAAGCAGGTTAGCAACATTTTCCCCTGTTGGGAGCCACATTTACTTGAGGTTTTTGCTGTTAGGGACTGAAGCCTGTAGGGGTTACATCAGGAGTCAATTCTTCTCTGTTCCTTTCATCATCTTTATTCTCTGATGTTTCCTTCCTTCTCTCTCTCTCCATGTAGCACGCTGCCAAGAATCATTGTCCCTGCTAGAAGTACAGAGTGATCCCTTTGGTTGTGCACCTTGCTGAAAGTAACACCAGGGGTGACATTTGGGATGGACTTGGCACCTATTGTCTAACTGTTTTAAACTCAGGGTGAGGCAAGCTTACCGAGTTGGAAAAAAAAAATGAAGCTGTTAGTCATAGGCCTGCATTTTCTGTACAGTATCTGGCTTTATCTCAGATTTGGTAGGGAGGGCTATTTCTGCACTGAAGGCTGGCACCTCCTCCTTTGGCCGTGCAGTCACTGGGAGATTTTCAAAGTCAAAAAAGATGTTTCATTGGAATCCGGCAAGGGAGAGAAAACACAGGTTTTGACTAACATCTTCAATTGTTTCAATTGATCAAACCCACGAATAATCAAATTTGCAAATATCAAAGCTTCAAATATGGAGGGATAAGTGTACTACGCACTTGTTTGCTTGTTTTTTTTTAATGTCATGAGCCATCCTGATTTCCAGTTTAGGGGGAAAAGGCGGGATATAAATAAATATAATAATAATTATAATAATAAGCAATTATCATTCTAAGAGTGGTAGTAGAATTCAAAGATATAGCCGTGTTAGTCTGCAGAACCAGTAAGTGGAGAGATCCTAGTTGTAGCACCTTTGAGGCTCACTGAAAGAAGGAAATTGGCAGCATGAGATTACCTAGACTTAATCCGACTTCCTAAAAAGCACCAGAGGAATTTGAAGGCTGCTTTACTTTTAACTGCCTGCCCTGGCTCAGCGCTAAGGAATTCTGGGAACTGCAGTTTTGTAAGACATTTTTCGCCTAATCTCTATTCAAAGGGAGAGCTCTGGTGGTGCAACACAAGCCGAAACTATGGCTGCATCCACACTGGGGGAATAACCCGGTTTGGCCCCGCTTTAACTGCCTTGGCTCAAAGGCTATGGAATTCTGGGAGTTGGAGTATGTTGTGGGGCCTTAGGCCCCACAACATACTCCAACTCCCAGAATTCCATAGCCTTTGAGCCAAGGCAATTAAAGCGGGGCCAAACCGGGTTATTCCCCCAGTGTGGATGCAGCCTATAATTCCCAAAATTCCTTAGCAATGAGCCTGGGGCAGCTAAGGCGGTCTCAAAATGTCAGAGGGATGATGATGATGATGATTTTGTCGTCAGAGAGAGAGAGGCAGAGCCACCAACGGAAGCGGCCGGCGGTTCCCTCTGTCTTCCTTGGTCCTAGTCCTGGAGGCCTTCTTCCGGGGCCTGAGCCTCGGGCTTGAGTTGGGATCCAGGCCCAGGAGGGAGGATGCTCTCCCGGCGTGAGGAGGAGGAGGACGTGGGCCGTTTTTACACGGTGACGGAGCCCAAGCGGCACCCGAGGGGGGGATACACCGTCTATAAGGTCACCGCCAGAGTGAGTCCCTTCTTCAGGGAAGGAGGGAGGGATGGAGAAGGGTTGGAAGGCCTCCTCCAGGGCCTCTCCTCCTCAGTCACCACAAAATGGAGGGCCTTTTGGAGGAATGGAGGAGGAGGATGTGTCCTCCTGGGAAAAAGGAGGACACCTCTGCTGCCCACCCTGGTTTCCAAGAACCCTCTTTGACTTGACTGGCCAGGTGTCCTCCTAGATAGGAGGACAAGGCCCTAGAATGGAAGGCAGTCAAGGAAACTAGAGTTTAGTAATGCTTTTAGCTTCTGGTTTCTAGGTGCTTTTAGCTTCTAGAAAGACCAGTGCCTGTTTCTCAAGCATGCTCATAATGGAGGACATTGTGGAATTCCCTCTTGGACAGAGGAGGTTGAAATGGAGGACGTGTCCTCTTGGAAAAAGGAGGGCCCCCTGGGTCACCCTGGTTCAGGCACTAAGATGGAGGACAGCCAAGAAGAAAAAAGGACATTACTAAAATATAAGCTAAAATCACATTCCAGTGAATGTTTCTTAGTCATGCTTATAATGGAGGACATTGTGGGATTCCCTCTTGGACAGAGGCAGTTGAAATGGAGGACATGTCCTCCTGGGAAAAACAGGACCTCTGGTTCCAGGAACCCTCCTTCCCCAGGGGGACCAGGTGTCCTAACTGTAAAGGAGGACAAGGCACTAAAACGGAGGACATCCAAAAAAGGGAGGGCAAGAGCAAATCAAAGCTCAAAACACTCACAGAAATGTAAACCCATGCTTCTTGGAAAGCTCAGAATGGAGGACCTTTTGGGATTCCTCCTTGACAGGAGGATGAAATGTGTCCTCCTGGAAAAGGAGGATGCCTGGTTACCCTGCACAAAGGAGACCGAGACACTACAAAATGTAGGAGCTTCAAGGAAAATGTAGGATACAAGCAAAGCAAAGCTAAAAGACAGTCATAAAAATCCATGCTTCTTAGCCATGCTCCAAATGGAGGACATTTGGGAATTCTTCCTGGAAAGAAGGATGAAATGGAGGATAGATCCTAGAAAAGGAGGACCCCTGGTCACCCTGGTTCCAGGAGGATCCTTCTTCCTTTCTTTGGCTGAGATCAGGAAGGCAGGGAATGGATTGGAGAGGATCTTACAGCTCAGTGCTTTTTCTTTTTCTTTCTCTTCTTCTTCCTTCTGGGATTGATCTGCGCTCCAGGGGTGCATCTACACTGTATAGATCTAATGCAGTTTGACACCACTTTAACTGCCCTGGCTCTGTCTCCCAGAATCCTGGGATTTGTAGTGTACAAATAATAATAATAGCATAATAATAGGGTGGTGCATCAGAATATTAAAAATGAATGATAAAATGTGACACTCTAAAATGCTAAAATACTAAAATAATATCCTAATATGCTAAAAACAAAATCCTTAGTTTGGTGAGGCACCAGCACTCCTGAGCAGAGAAGACCTTGTAAAACCCCAAATCCCATAAGATGGAGCTTTATTGTTGTTGCTGTATTCGTTCCAAGTATGGCAGTCCTAAGGTTAACTTAACATGGGGTTTTCATGGCAAAATTTGTTCAGAGGAGGTTTGTTATGTCCTTCCCCTGAGGCTGAGAGAGTATGATTTGTCCAAGGTTACCCAGTGGGTTTCATGGGTGAGAGTGGAATCGAATCCTGGTCTCCAGAGTTGTTGCCCAACACTTAAGCCATCTGGCTGGTCATAGGATGAAGCTACAGCACTTAAAAGTGGTGTCCAATTGCATCATTCCCTGGGAATTGTAGTTTAGTGTGACGCTAGAGGTATGTGACACAGAAAGCTAAATGTTTCACAGAACTACAGTTCCCATAATATCCTAGCATTGAGCCAGGACAGTTAAAATGCTCTCAGACTTGATTATTTTTTCAGTATGTTTTGGACCTAGGACTCTTTGGTCCTTGCATTATAGATCTTTCCAGCTTTCAGCTTCTGTGATTCTGTGGTTGAGAATTATAAATATCTGCCCCTAAACTGGGATTTTAGATGAAGCCGTGGCAGTTAAAGTGGAATTATAGCTTCATAACTGTGTAGTGTGGAATTGGCCTGGATTCTTCCCATTGGTTGTGCTGGCTAGGGTTGATATGGTTTCTAAGCGAAAAATATGTGTAGGGTTTGAGCTGCCCATTCCTGCTTTAAAACAAGAATGGCAACCTGAAGTTTGTTAAAATTATGACTTCCTGGAGCCATATCTACATGAAATACAGAGAGGCCTCCCTTTGCCTCAGGCAGCAAATATATGGGACAAATTTTGCTCACCAGATGTTTCTGGATTTAGTTCTACCATGCTGTACTTTGTCTGGGTTGGCTACTAAAGTGCATCTTGTGGGTAAGAATCTAGCATTATATCACTTACAGCACAATTCTTGTGGTATGGTATTTTGATTGCTCAAACTGAAAAGCATTCGCTTTCCAAAGGTCTCCTTTGGAACATATAATGACAGAAAGGATGCTGGTACACATTTTTATCATGCATTGGAATGTTCATTCCTGGTTTGTTTCACAACAGTTCTTAAAATAACCCCGGCAGATAAATTGATATTATTATCATCCCAGTAGTGCAGATGCAGCAGTGGGAATTGAAGATGAGAGAAAATGGATTATCTGACAGAGTATTTCTTAAACCATTTGAACATTTGCTCCTTTCTTTGCTGTTGTTTGCTGCCTCTGAGTGAACTTTAGGTCATTGTGACTTGCTGTGGATTGCTGTGAATTGCTCCTCTAAACCTACTTTGTTTATTTAAAGTATTTCTGTATCGACTCCCAGCTCACAAGGGCTTCTGAGGCAATGAAAAAAGAAAAACGATTAAAACAGCACAAATATGAAAAACACTTTAAAAACACATTAAAATACTCTTTTAAAAACTCCTGAAAGCAGTCTAAAAAATCTTAGAATTCTGTTTTGGAACAGTTAAAATAGCAATTTGGATTGCCACGTGGAACAGCACTGTTTTGGCTGCTGGCCAGAAGCTTACAAGAGATGGGGCCCAGCCTAACTTTCTTGGGTAGGGAATTCCACAGTTGAGGTGCTGACATAGAAAAAGCTCTGCTATGTGTAGCCATAAACTAGACTTTGTAAATTGTTGGGTCATGCAACAGGGCCTCCTCTGAAGACCTCAAATTTCTGACAGATTCATATGAGAGAGTTCTGTCTTTCAAATATCTTGGCCTCAAGTCATTTAGGACTTTGTAGGCCAAACCAACACCTTAAATTGAATGTGGAAGCAAAGCCAGTGTAGTTCTGGCAGGACCAGTGTTATATAGTTTCTAAAATGCACACCTGACACCAGTCTGGCTACTGTATTTTGCACTAGTTGCAGCTTCCAAATACTTTTCAAGGGCAGCTCCACGTAGAGGTGGAGGTGAAAATCTCCAAAGAAGGATAATCCAGGACAGCATTAAACAGTTCTTACCCTCAGGAAGTCCTTCCTAATGTTTGGGTGGAAACACTTTTCCTCTAATTGAATCTAATACTCCATGTCCTAGTCTCTGGAGCAGCAGAAAATAAGCTTGCTCCATCCCTTATGACATTCCTTCAGATATTTTTACTTGGCTATCATATCACCTCTTAACCTTCTCTTCTCCATGCTAAATGTACTCAGCTCCCTAAGCCTCATAGGGCATGATTTCCAGAGCCTCCTCTTGCCCATTATAACTGAAATAGCAGCACATTTTGTTTTCTCTGAACACTTATTTGGCTGACTAAAAATTAGAGAGCAAACAACCTACCATAAACAAACACAAAGGTCAGTTTAACCTGAAGGAGCTCCCAGTACTTAGCCAAAGCTAGCTTCATGGGGTTCTACTACTCAACAGGTGCTCTATTTTCTTATTTAGAAAACAAAACATGCTGTTCTGGCAAAAGCCTCCCTCTTTACCTCCCTCTTCCCTAGCATCAACTATCTGTTCAAGTGCAGCTTTTGCAGAGATTTTTGCACAGTGTGCATGCAGTCTGCTGTCTTGTGTAGAACAAAGCCATGAAGAGTTTTTTTTTAAAGAATACAGCTCCTAGAATAACTCAGTCAACTTGGCCAGCTGGCTGCTAAATTGTGGATGTGGGTGTGTGGGTTGTAGTCCCCAAAAGTAACATTTCCAAATAACAACTCCATTGTTTGCAAGTCTGGGTTGGTTGGCAAGTAATCCAGCACTGGCATGAGGAAAAGAATAGCTCTGGACATCTCTAACTCTACTTAAAGTCGCATCAGGAAAGCACTGTCAGGACCCTGGAGAGTTTCTTCTGAAATTAAGGTGGTATAATATGGTGAAGAGTGGAGGAACTGTCTCCACAAACTGCAGTGCTAAATCCTTTACTAGAGACCAGTCAACTCACCCTTGTTTGGACTGCTGCACTGAGGAAAATATGTTTGCCTCAGGATGCTGTCCCACATTGGAACTTTGCTCTTCATCTTCCTGGAACCATTTTCATGTTTCACCTGTCCCCTCCCCAATGCCAGTGTCAGCACCATAATCTTTGCCTTGAGGTTACCTAGCAACTAGTTTAAAACATGGTGGTGAGATTGGTTACTGGTACATCTAGGAGTGATCATATACCAGTGCTATTTCTGGCTGCCAATTAGTTTCTGGGCAAAGTACAAAGTCTTGATTATTACTTTAAAGCCCTACTTGATTTAGCTTACTTATGAGATTGCCTTCTCCTGTATACAGTATTCCATCCTATACATTCAGGTCCTCTGGGGGATTTCATTAAGCCAGGACTAGCCTGGCAACTGCCACTGAGAGGGCTTTTTCTTCAGCTGTCCCCAGAGAGTAGAATTTGTCAGAAAAGATTTGACAGTTGGATTTAAATAGCACTAAAGACCAGTCTCAAGACATTGAGTATTCTAGAGCAGATCATTAAACAGTGAGTCTGTGAACATCTAGAAGCCAATTCCATAATCACAAAAGGTCAACATGGGTTTCCGCGTTCTAGTCTCTGCAGCAGCAGAAAACAAGCTTGCTCCCTCCTCAATATGACATCCCTTCAAATATTTAAACAGGGCTATCATATCACCCCTTAACCTTCTCTTCTCCAGGCTAAACATCCCCAGCTCCCTAAGGCGTTCTTCATAGGGCAAGGTTTCCAGACCCTTCACCATCTTAGTTGCCCTCCTTTGGACATGCTCCAGTTTCTCCACATCTTTTTTGAAATGTGGTGCCCAGAACTGGACACAGTATTCCAGGTGGGGCCTGACCAAAGCAGAATAGAGTGGCACTATAACTTCCCTTGATCTAGAAACTATACTTCTATTGATGCAGCCTAAAATTGCATTGGCTTTTTTAGCTGCCGCATCACACTGTTGACTCATGTTCAGCTTATGGTCTACTTGGACTCCTAGATCCCTTTCACATGTGGTCTCATTCAGCCAGGTGTCCCCCATCCTATATCTGTGCATTTCATTTTTCCGCCCTAAGTGCAGAACCTTACATTTCTCCGCATTGAATTTCATTTTGTTAGCACTGGCCCAGCTTTCTAGTCTATTCAGGTCATTTTGAATTTTGATCCTGTCCTCTGGGGTATTAGCTACTCCTCCCAGTTTAGTGTCATCTGCAAATTTGATAAGTATGCCCCCAATTCTGTCATCCAAATCGTTAATAAAGATGTTGAATAGCACTGGGCCCAGGACAGAACCCTGTGGGACCCCACTGGTCACTTCTCTCCAGGATGAAAAGGAGCCATTGTTGAGCACCCTTTGAGTTCGGCCAGTCAACCAATTACAAGTCCATGTAACAGTTAACTTGTCTATCCCACATTTTGCAAGCTTGTTTGCAAGAATGTCATGGGGAACCTTGTCAAAGGCCTTACTGAAATCGAGGTATACTATATCCACAGCATTCCCTTCATCTACCAAGCTGGTAATTTTATCAAAAAAAGAGATCAGGTTCGTTTGGCATGACTTGTTTCTCTGAAACCCATGTTGGCTTTTTGTGATTATGGCATTGGCCTCTAAGTGTTCACAGACTCTCTGCTTAATGATCTGCTCTAGAACCTTTCCTGGAATTGATGTCAGACTAACTGGACGATAATTGTTGGGATCCTCTTTTTTTCCCTTTTTGAAGATGGGGACAACGTTTGCCCTCCTCCAGTCTGCTGGGACTTCTCCTGTTCTCCAAGAGTTCTCAAAGATTATTGCCAATGGTTCTGATATTACATTTGCCAGTTCTTTTAATACTCTAGGATGTAGTTCATCTGGTCCTGGAGATTTATATTCATTTAGGTTAACCAGGTATTCCTGTACTACCTCTTTACTTATTCTGTGCTGAATTTCCTCTATTCTGTCTCCTGTTCCATTATCCTTAGGTTGAGCACCCTTTGCCTTTTCTGAGAAGACTGAAGCAAAGAAGGTGTTGAGTAATTCTGCCTTTTCTCTGTCCCCTGTTAGCATTTTGCCATCTTCTGCACGCAGTGGCCCTACTGTTTCCTTCTTCTTCCTTTTGCTGCGGACATATCCAAAAAAGCCCTTTTTATTGTTCTTAACCTCTCTAGCAAGCCTGAGTTCATTCTGCGCTTTAGCTTTTCTGACTTTACCCCTACATGTGCTGGCTATTTGTTTGAATTCCTCTTTCGTGATTTCTCCATTTTTCCATTTCTTATACATGTTCCGTTTAAAACTTAGCTCAGTTGAAAGTTCCTTAGTCATCCATCCTGGCTTCTTGAGACATCTTCCATTTTTCTTCCTCATTTGAACTGTTTGAAATTGTGTCTTCAATATCTCCCTTTTGAGAAACTCCCATCCGTCTTGAACTCCCTTTTCTTTTAGTATTCCTGACCATGGGATCACTCCCAGTATTTCTCTAAGTTTATTGAAATTAGCTCTCCTAAAGTCTAGAGTGCGTGTCTGACTATGCCTAGCTTCTCCCTTCCACTGTATTACAAACTCCAGGAGAACATGGTCACTCCCACGTAAGGATCCAACCACTTGCACCCCATCAACTAGGTCTTCCCTGTTGGTTAAGATCAGATCTAAAATGGCTGATCCCCTTGTTGCCTCTTCCACCTTTTGGACAATGAAATTGTCTTCCAGGCAAGTGAGGAATTTGCTAGACTTTGAGGATTTGGCTGAGTTTGACTTCCAGCAAATATCAGGATAGTTGAAGTCACCCATCACTACTACATCTCTCTTTTCTGAGTATGTGATTATCTGTTCTAGAAAGGCATCATCCAATTCCTCTGCCTGAGTCGGGGGTCTGTAGTAGACTCCCACAGTAACATCCCTGTTATTTCCCTCTCCTTTAATTTTTATCCAGATGCTCTCCACCTGGCTTCCAGTATTGACTTCCTGCATCTCTTCACTGGTGTAAATATCCCTGACATATAATGCTATTCCTCCTCCTTTCCTGCTTGGCCTGTTTCTCTTAAAAAGGTTATACCCCTCTATTTCTACATTCCAATCATGAGACTCATCCCACCAGGTTTCAGTGATGCCTATTATATCATATTTCCCTTGTTGTGCTAGGAGTTCAAGTTCATCCTGCTTATTTCCCATACTCTGTGCATTAGTGGAGAGGCATTTAAGACCATGTGTCCTCTTTACTTGCTGCTTTTGCACATTTTTTTGTTTCCTACTGTTGGGTCCTTGCACTGTTTGCCTTGTTCCCTCTATGCCACTTGGACTATTCTCTCCATCCCTTTTGCCTTCCAGTATAATGTCTCCCTCCCCCACATAACTCAGTTTAAAGCCCTCCTGATCAGATTCTTCAGACTGTTGGCAAAAACGTTTTTGCCAACTGGCGTGAGATGCAGTCCATCCCTTGCCAGAAGTCCCTCCTCATGGAACCGCAGCCCATGATCCAAGAATCCAAACTGTTCTTGGCGGCACCATCTACGGAGCCAGTTATTCACCTCTGCTATTTTCCTCTCCCTTCCTGGACCATGCCCTTCTACCGGGAGAAGAGATGAGATGACAACCTGTGCATCCATCTCTTTCAGCTTCCTTCCCAGAGCCTCATAATCCCTTTTGATATTCTGAAGGCTATGCCTTGCAGTATCATTGGTTCCCACATGAACCAAAAGAAGGGGGTATTGATCAGTAGGCTTGACAAGTCTTGTCAGCCTCTCCGTCACATGATGGATCTTTGCCCCAGGGAGACAACACACCTCCCGAGACATCCTGTCAGGCCCACAAACCACTGCTTCTGTACCCCTCAGCAAGGAGTCCCCCACCACGACCACGCGCCTCCTCCGAGGCTTAGCAGTGGCTGTTCCTTTTCGT
Source organism: Urosaurus nigricauda (assembly GCA_034509955.1). Taxonomy (NCBI): domain Eukaryota; kingdom Metazoa; phylum Chordata; class Lepidosauria; order Squamata; family Phrynosomatidae; genus Urosaurus; species Urosaurus nigricauda. The sequence continues at coordinate 346,641,442 of JAOEGL010000001.1, read as the reverse complement.
GATACTCTCAGGCTCTCCTGCTCTGTCCCTGATGTCTGTCCCTGCTGCTTTTCCTCATCATCTCTGACAACAGAGAGAGATTCAAAGCGATTCTGTAGCTGCAAGCCGCTCACAGAACGTTCCCTGGTTTCCTTACTTCTGTGTGTGACCTTCCTCCAAGCATCTACCTCTGTTGTATGTGGAGTGACTTCCTCCGCCCCAACAACTTCCTCTGTCTGTTTCCCACCCAAGACATTCTGGTCTGATCTGTTCAGGAGAATCTCCTGCTCTCTATGATGCTGGAGTGCAGATATCTGCTCCTCTAGCTGCTGTACTTTCTCTTCCAAGAGGGCTACCAACTTGCACTTGTGGCAGGTGTAGTTCGCCACCTCTGTAGGCAAGAAGACAAACATCCCACATGTGTTGCAGGTGACTGCTGCAGGGCCTTCAGTGTCCATACTGAGAAGTCTTAAGGAGGCACTGAAACAAGACTGTGGGCTTCCCTTGCTAGACTTGGCCTTTATTCCCAAGCTCTGTCACTGAGTTCAAGTCACGGGGCCTATAGTTATGTAGAGAGCTCCTGGCTAAAAGCTCCTTCCAAAGGCAAGTCTCTGATTCACTTCCTCTGATGCTTCAGGCCGGCTCCTCTTCTATTCTCTAAACACCTCCTTGACTAGATAAAAAAATCAAAATTTGCGCGCCGTTAGGCGCGCGCTTCTGCTAGCCTTGAGTAGCCTTAAGTAGCCTCCCAGCACTGGCTCCCAGAATGCAATGGCTCAAGTGTAAATTAGATTAGATCTCACCCAAGCACATGGACTAGAACCTCCTCCTTTTCTTTCTCCTCCTTAAAGGAAATGAAGCTTCTGCTAGCCTTGAGTAGCCTTAAGTAGCCTCCCAGCACTGGCTCCCAGAATGCAATGGCTCAAGTGTAAATTAGATTAGATCTCACCCAAGCACATGGACTAGAACCTCCTCCTTTTCTTTCTCCTCCTTAAAGGAAATGAAGCTTCTGCTAGCCTTGAGTAGCCTTAAGTAGCCTCCCAGCACTGGCTCCCAGAATGCAATGGCTCAAGTGTAAATTAGATTAGATCTCACCCAAGCACATGGACTAGAACCTCCTCCTTTTCTTTCTCCTCCTTAAAGGAAATGGGTGCCTAAAGGGTGCTCAACAATGGCTTCTTTTCATCCTGGAGAGAAGTGACAAGTGGGGTGCCACAGGGCTCTGTCCTGGGCCCAGTGCTATTCAACATCTTCATCAATGACTTAGATGACAGAATTGGGGGCATACTTATAAATGTCAGATGACACCAAATTAGGAGGAGTAGGTAATACCCCAGATGATCAAAATTCAAAATGACCTGAATAGACTAGAAAGCTGGGCCAACACTAACAAAATGAAATTCAATACAAAGAAATGTAAGGCACTGCACTTAGGACAGAAAAACGAAATGCACAGATATAGGATGGGGGACACCTGGCTTAAGGAGACTACATGTGAAAGGGATCTAGGAGTCCAAGTAGACCACAAGTTGAACGTGAGTCAACAGCCCGATGCAGCAGCTAAAATGGCCAATGCAATTTTAAGCTGTATCAATAAAAGTATAGTGTCTAGATCAAGGGAAGTAATAGTACCACTGTATTCTGCTTTGGTCAGGCCCCACCTGGAATACTGTGTCCAGTTCTGGGCACCACAATTCAAAAAGGAGAAACTGGAGCGTGTACAAAGGAGGGCAACTAAAATGGTGAAGGGTCGGAAAACCATGCCCTATGAGGAATGCCCTAGGGAGCTGGGTATATTTAGCCTGGAGGAGAGAAGGTTAAGAGATGATGATGATGATGATGAATTTTTATTTATATAGCGCTGTAAATTTACACAGTGCTGTACATACAATCTTATAATTAGATGGATCCCTGCCCTCAGGCTTACAATCTAAAAGAGACAACACAAAAGGAGAAGGGGAAGGTGGTGGGAAGCGGATGTGGTTCTTCTCTCTCTCTGGGGCCTGGACCAAGGCAGATGGACTGGAGGGAGGACATGGCTTATTACATAGTTAAAAGGAGGCATCCTGGGGCAGACAGCACAATCCTGGGAACACTTCCCTAAACAATATAGTCTATGTTAGCCCTGTTTAACTATTTGGAGGGGTGTCATATTGAGGAGGGAGCAAGCTTGTTTTCTGCCTCTTCAGAGAACAGGACCTGGAACAGTGGATGCAAGCTCCAGGAAAAGAGATTCCACCTAAACTTTAGGAGGAACCTCCTGGCAGTAAGGGTTGTTTGACAGTGGAACACACTCCCTCAGAGTGTGGTGGAGTCTCCTTCCTTAGAGGTCTTTAAACAGAGGCTGGATGGCCATCTGTCAGGGATGCTTTGATTGTGATTTCCTGTATGGCAGGGGATTGGACTGGATGGTCCTTGTGGTCTTTTCCAACTCTATGATTCTATAAAGTTTTCTCCCCATTTTATCTTTACAGTAAGGTACTAAAGAATGATAAGCACTGAATCATTTGCTACCTCCACATTGCCCAATGAGGTGTATGGCTGAGGATATTTCAACGAAGTGCTTTTGGTCTTGAGCCAGCCCAGAATTTTGTACTTGTACTTAAACAATAGTACATAGTAAAGACATACAAATGTATCATATATTTTCTTTACAGTCAAGCTGATCTGAAGTAAGCCAAATGTAAGGTGTCTTAATAAACATACGGTTGCCCCCTCCATTTTCACAGACTTGGAGTCTGCATCCCTCGCTTGTTCTTGGGTGGCAAACGGAGAGGGACAAAATGGGGCTCACACTGCCATTCAAGCCAATGGGGCTTGAATAGTGGCGATTTCTCATTTTTGCAGGGAGGTCCAGAACGGATTCCTTATGAAAACAGAGGGGCGACTGCAGTTTCATGTCTAATCTGCATCCTTTCCTTTTATATTTAAATATCAAAGTGCAATCACTGACAAGGTATCTGGTTTTGTTTTTCAGATTGTTTCACGAAAAAATCCAGAAGATGTCCAGGAGGTAATGTGTTTGTATTTTGAAAGATGTTTTTGTTCACATTCTTGTTTTTGTCTTCTTTTTAAAAAAAATAGTTTTGACATTTGTCATATTAAATCTCCACATATCTGTGGCACAAACCTGTGTGCATATCTTTTCCATCTTTGTTACAAAAAAGGCTAGTTAGACATTTGTAATACAAATGAAATTTGTATTACAGCCGCTCCGATTGATCTCAAAGGCGCGGGATATAAATAAATTTTTATTATTATTATTATTATTATTATTATTAGAAATTTGTAATACTGACAAAATTCAGTGTATTTAACTTGAAAGCTTGGGAAAGTGCACTTTCTCCTTCATAATATTTACTCAGTGCCAGTCTAATTAAACTGGTTTGTGTTTTTGTCTTCAGTGCTGGCAGCGGGGATGTCATGATAATACGTTACATATCTTCTCCTGGTTGCCCCCACGATTTTTAAAAATTCATTGTTCATTCTCTGCACACCCCAGACTTGCTGCATATCAATCTGTAGGTTCATAATAAGGGAAATGAAAAGACAGGTAGTCAAAGAGGTACTGTAAGGTAGTCATAAGTAGCAGATGCTTGTTTGCTGAGGAATTTATATATGCTGTTATTGTGCATATTGTCGTTGTCGTTGTTGTTGTCACCACCACATCATTAAAATCAACTTTATTTATATAATTGCAATGCCCATGTTTGGCAAGTACTATATAGACCGATGATGTCCAGATTTGGCCCTCCATATGTTTTGGACTTCAGCTCCCAAAAGCCCCAGTCAGCTTGACCAACCATCCGGAATTCTGGGAGCTGAAGTCCCAGACATCTGAAGGGCCAAAGTTTGGACATCACTGAATAGACCATGAAAGTGATGCACTAAGATGCTAGAGGAAAATAAGGGAAAATAAGGCACATAAAAGATCAAGGTTAGGAACCTCAGAGGCTCCTTATTACAGTGGTCCCCTGGGTTACGAATCCCCCGGGGTACGAAAACCCCGGGGAACGAAAGAGCCGGGGCCGCAAAAACGGATCCGGGATCTGAAATAAACCCCGGGATCCGAAACGGAAAAACCGCGCGGCCCCTTTAAATTTGCCGCGTGGTCCGTCCACTAAAGCGGTCCCCCGGGAAACGAAAATTTCCGGGTTACGAAAAGTAATCCGGAACGGATTACTTTTGTAACCCGGGGGACCACTGTATACCAGATCAGACGGTTTGTTTAGCTACGCTACTTTGATTAACAGCTAGTCTCTGGAGTCTGAGGCTGCCTCTGGACTGCAGAAATAATGCAGTTTGAAACTGCTTTAACTGCCATGGCTGCATTCTATGGAATTCTGGGATCTGCAGTTTTGTGAGCTATTTAGCCTTCTTTTTCAGAGGGCTCTGGTGCCACAAAAAACTAGAAATCTCAGGATTCCATAACACTGAGCCATGGCAGCTAAAGTGGAGTCAAACTGCATCATTGCATAGAATCATAGAGTTGGGAGAAACCACAAAGGCCATCAGTCCAACCCCCTGCCATACAGGAACTTACAATCAAAGCACCCCCGACAGATGGCCAATCCAGCCTCTGTTTAAAGAAGGAGGCTCCACCATCTCCAAGGGAATATGTTCCACTGTCGAACAGCTCTTACTGTCAGGTGGAATCTTTTTTCCTGTTGTTTGAAGTTTAAGGCCATGTATTATGTGCTCTTACTGCCCCAGATTCTAGGAGAGGGTGGGTTTTTAAAAGGAGTTTAAAGCACTGTAGGCAAATCAGAAGTTTAAAGCTGGGAGAAGTAATCTGCAAGAAAGGTTTACATAGTTCTTCTCTTCCCCCACTTTGTGGCACTTCCCTATAACAGGCATAGAGTGAGAAGCTCCTCAAGATGCCATACAGTTAAACTGTCGTGACAGTGTCCCCTACCTATTCCAGTAGCCATGGCACTGCTGAGATGAGGTGAACACAGTAGAGGGAATCTTACTGTTTATCCCAACTAGAGTAGGCCCATTTGCCTATGATTTGCCTATGTGTTAACACGATCCAACCTTGTATTAAATGGATCTACTTTATTTAGGACTAAGCAATACAATTCACTCCTGTCTATCTAACTATGACATTTGCATCACTTTGGTTGGAGGTTTTGGTGTATCTGACTAAGGGTTATTCCAACTCTTGTGACACTGGGTATTTTTGAAGATGGTAGGGTATATATTATAGCGTCCTTCTGTTTGTAGCCTTGCACCATGTTTTAAAGGTATTACCTGTACATAAATATTTCAAAATGTTGTCTTTTGTTTAATAAAAACTGTATTACACTGGTCCCTCCAAATTTGCTAGTGTTAGGGGTAAAGGACCCCTGTGAATTTGTAAAAACTGCAAATAAAAAACACTTCTTTTTACTTGAGAGAACAGCTCTCAAGGAATTTCCAGGTCCTCTAGTGCAACTGTGGTCAACATCTGCCAGAGGTTGATCATAAAATCATGTTGGAGGACCTAAAAATGGCCAGAGAAGTATTTTCTCTAGGATCTTGCTGGTTCTTAGCACAACTCTATGGTCAACCTCTGGAAGAGTTGCACTGGATTCCTGGCAAGGACATATTAATTAAAACCACAAATAATCAAATCCGCAAAAGTCAAAGCTGCGAATATGGTGGGCCAACTGTATACTACTTTTCCCCAGCTTGGAGTCCTCTGGGTGGCTTGAAATCCCTATGGTGCTCAGCTATCAATGACTATGCAGCCTGGGAATGATTGGAGTTGCAATCTTGTTAACCTAGAGGGAACTGCATTACACGGTCCTACATCACTGAAATCAGGAATAATTTGTTGTTTGGTTGGTTGGCTGGTTCACATGTTATGGCAAATGAAGTAAAATTTTCAATCTTATATTCTCTGTACTGTGAAATTTACCTGGTGCTATTCAGGTTGATGTCAGATTTACTCAGCAGTTCTGAAAGATCCTGTTTACTTTTGATTTCAGTGAAACAAATGTTTGTCTAGGAGCATCTACAAACCTTAAAATTTGTTTCAGTCAATATTATTCACAAAATGTGTGAAAACAGCAGTTTTGGGGTTGGGAGAAAAGGTGAAGTTTGCTAGTAAGTTTAAATTTGCATGAAAATATTCAGCATGTCAGTCTAAGTCTAAGTATTATTAGGTCAAAATCAATTTATAAATGTGCATTCTAGAGCAAAAAATACCGCACTCTGAAGTGTTTGCTCAGAAAGTAACCAAAGGGGTTGATAGACTGGTTTCAATCCATTGCTGTAGCGTTCGTTGTGGTCCAGTTACATATCACAAGTCTGATGCTTCTATGATGAAACATGTAGATTAGTATAGCATGACAAGCAGACAGACACATTAAATTTTAATATAGAGGCTTGTCAGTGGAGGAGCTTTAAACTTGCAGGAGTTGAGTGGATTTTGGATATGTAATGTTTAACAAATAGAAAGAAAAAAAGCATCTGTGGCTGGCATCTTCTGAGAAATGTCAGAAAGGAACTCTTCTAGAACATGGCCACATAGCCCGAAAGCTCCACAAAAAACTATGGATGCCGGCCATGAAAGCCTTCGAGTCCACAAAAAAAGAGTTTGTTAAAGAAATAAACATTATTGTTTTATTGTCTAAGAAATTGCCTCTGCTGTCTGTATGCAAAAGTAGTACTGAGTAAAAAGTCTTCTTCTGTTCATTCAGTTCTACTTATCTCAATTCCCCCTTTATGTTCCTTCTCTGAACTTCTCTTTAAGGATGTTAAGAATATGACAGATCTGTGCTAGCAAATTAAAATGGGGCCCTGGTTTAAGTATTTTTTGATCTAGTTCATAATTTGATGCTTCCCTTTTACAAGGAGAATCCCAAAGAGAACACATCTGGCAATATGTTTTCTGAGATTCATATTAATTTTGTGAGAATAGTCATAGATGTTCCAGCACGTTAAATTTTCTGACTGCATATGACTAGTTTCCGAGTTGAACAGCACTAAAAGCCATTTGAAGGGGATATTTTTGTGTTTAGTTATTATGGGCCAGCACAACAAAACTTTAACACTGTTATAGATCTTAGTTTACAAAGTACATATAGTAATACATTTCCTGTACAGTAGTCCCCCGGGTTACGAATCCCCCGGGGTACGAATCCCCCGGGGTACGAAAGAGCCGGGGCCTCAAAAACGGCCCCGGCTTACGAAAAAAACCCCAGGTTACGACGGTCCGGCAAACAAAGCGGTTCCCCGTCTTACAAATATTTCTGGGTTACGAAAGGTAATCCGGAACGGATTACTTTCGTAACCCGGGGGACCACTGTATTTAGTTAGTGGTTCCCAAGTCTTTTGCTTGCTTATGAGAGAGGACTTGTGTTGGATCAGACAAAATGCCTATGTCATCTAGCATTCTGTTTAGCAGTGGCTAATTTATGGAAAGCCCATCAGGAAGGCATGAATGTATCTCTCCGTGAATGGATAAATATGTCTCTCATATCTTACTAAATAATAATAATAATAATAATATGTTGTTGTTGTTGTTGTTGTTGTTGTGTGCCTTCAAATAATTTCTAACTCAAAGCAGCCCTATCACAAGGGGCAAGATTTGTTGAGAGGAGATTTACCATTGCCTTGCTTTGAGGGTGAGAACGTGTGACTTGGCCAAGGTCAGTCAGTGGATTTCCATGGTTGAATGGAGATTCAAACACTGGTACCCCAGTGTCCTAGTGCAGCATTCAAACCATGGCACCACACTGGCTCTCAATAAATTTCATAGGGTTTTGTTAGGCAAGGAATACTCAGAGGTGGTTTGTCATTGCCTTCCTCTGAAATGCAGTCAACAGCACTTGGTATTCCTTGGTGGTTCCTCATCCAACTGCTAACCAGAACTGACCATGCTTAGTTTCTCTGATCCAACAGCATCTGTGCATTTAGGACATTTAGGCCTTGTTATTGTTGTTGCTATGTACTTCAAGTCATTTCCAGCTTAAGGTGACCCTTAGGTGACTCTTAGGGTGACCCTTATCAAGGGATTTTCTTGACAAGATTTGTTCAAAGAGGATTTGCCTTTGCCTTCCTCTAAGCCCAAGAGAGTAACTTGCCTATGGTCACCCAGTGGATTTCAGTAGTTGAGTAGTGATTTGAATCCTGGTCTCCAAAGTCATAATCCCATTCTCCAATCACAACACCAGTAACTAATGTACCAAGACATATTGCCTCTGATACTGGAGGTGATACATAATCACCATGACTTGTAGCCACTGATGACCACCATGCCTAGGGCTGGATCTGCATTGTAGAATTAATGCAGTTTAATACCACCTTAATTGCCAAGTTTCAATGCTGTCGGAATCTGGGATTTGTAGTTTTGTGAGATAATTAGGTTTTGCTGTCAGAGAGCTCCGGTGTGACAAAAAACTACAGATCTCAGCATTCCGTAGGATGGAGCCATTACAATGGTGTCAAACTGCATTAGTTCTGCAGTGTGGCAGCAGCAACCCAAAATGCTTTTAAATACTGTTTTCAGAAGGCCTGTTGAGAACAGTGTGTGTTCCTCTGAAATAGTTCAACTGTGCTTTGGTTGCAGAACTCTATTTCTACTGATGGTTTGGTTAGCACCTTCCTTGCTCTCTTTCTGCCAGCAAGACTAAGGACTTTCTATTTTGCCAGGCATTTGACTTCTAATCATATGGTAGTATGGTGTTTAAAAGTGGTATCTTTTATCTTTTATTTGTATCGTTATTTTTAAAATGTAGTTTGAAATATTTTAGCCATGCATATTTTCATAGAATTGACATTTAATTGTTTGTTCAAAATTTTGTAAAATAATCTTTTAGCTAAATACAGTCGCCCCTCCTAACTTACGGATCTGAGATCCTTGCCCTTGAATATCCGTGGAGGGGCGGCGTCTGTTATTTTTAATGGTGCATGCCTGGTGAGTGCGCCTGGGCTGTGCACCGATGCATATAGTGCTTGAATATGTGCAAGCCTCTGTTTTCAGGATATGTGTGTCTGGAACAGATCCATCGTGAAAACGGAGAGCCAACTGTATTTTAAGATTTTGTAAGTTGCCTTGAGTCCTATCCTAGGAGAAAAGCAGGTTATAAATTGAATGAATGAAAGAATGGGAATGGGATGGTCTGTAAACACGAACATTTGTTTGTCAACTACTCTAAAACTAACACAGTACATTTTGGGAGGAGAAGCCCTAAGTCCATTTGGACATTTTATGGATGTCAGCTAGAACAGGTGCACTCATTTAAATAACTGGGGCTACACTTCAGTAAGAAACTTTATTGGAAGTAAACTTTATTGGAAGTAACATTTAGAAGCTACTAAAATCTCAATTTATTAGGCAGCTTAAAATATTTTTCTATTCGAGAAGGGAGGCAGTTAATAGCTAAAGGTTTTTACAGCTAAAATTATTGCTCAAATGCTGTATGGAGTGGAAATCTGGGGAGAAGCTACCAAGTCAAGATTTGGAATGAAATGAATGAATAAATACCTGGTAAACTACAACACTGTACTTGGCACTATGGAAAGATTTTTGTTTTTACTGTCTGTGTCACTTTCATATTGTTGTTGTTGTTGTTGTTATATTTATTTATCTTCTGCCCTTTTTCCAAAACTGGGACTCAGGGTGGCTTACAATATTAAAAAAACAGTACAACTTTCATGTGTGCTTGTCCTTTAGTCCATTCCATTTATCAACTAATCTTTGGTTGTATTAATTTAAAAACTTGCAGATTGTGCAGAATATGATAGCATCCAGAATCTACAAAACTGGAATACCCTTATTGGACAAACCAGAAATGTACAAAATACATTGTGCAAGCTTAATTTGGCAAAGAAGTTGAAAAACTTACAAGAGAAGAAAAAATGATGATGGTATTAGAGTCACAGACTTACATTTTGTCAGATGTTATTTTTGCTGTGGTCAGTTAAGATGATGATAAGGGTTATCTATGTAGGCAGAAACCACTCCTCTCTTTGGCCATGTGGGCTGTGGGAGGCAAACTGTCATAAAATCCAGGTAATTTACAGAATGGGAGAAACCTCCAATTTGGTCAGGAGAATTGATGAACTTTGAATTCAACAGATTCAGATTGAATAAAGCAGATGATTACATAATTAAAAATTTGTTAAGAGCAGCACACACTGTAATAGCATTGGGATGGAAAAACAAACAGTATTAGGGGGGAAATTCTGCTATTATATTGCAGAATAGCTTTTATTTGATTTTTTAAGGGAGAGAAAAGGGAAATATAATGGTCAAATAAAGGAAATGATCCAGTAGGACAAATGGGGTTGTTGGATTGAGAAAGTTAAAACTGAAAAGGGATGTGATGAAGTTAGGAAAACTATTAATAAGATATTCCACATCATAGGTACTGGGTACTAATTACTTGATTATAGCTATCGGAGGGGTTAAAAAGTATGTCTTGTAATAATGTTAATATTTATTGAGGATTTATTACATATGTTGTATTGTATTATGGACCATAAACTTATAAATAAAATAAAATAAAATCCAGGCAATAAAATTTAAACTCCATTAACAACAGAAAAAAAAGTAATGGCATCAGGTTGCCATTGTTGCTCTCACTGCGTAGCAGATGTTGCTAGCAATGAACAAAGGAACATAGATGTACATAGGAACATAGGTCCCCTCCAGATATTTTGCGCTCTCACAAGCCTTATGTTCCACTGTCTGCTTTCAAGTCATTTTTGACTTATGGTTACCTCTTAAGGGTTTTCACAGTTTTCTTGGCAAATTTCTTCAAGGGGGGGGGTTGCCATTCCTTTCCCCTAAGTCTGTGAGAGTGTGGCTTGCCCAAGATAATCCAGTGGGTTTAATGGCTAGGGGGAGATCAAAGCCTGGTCTCCAGGGTCATAGTCCAACACCCAAAGCACTATGCCACATGGGCTCTATTCTACAGAAGTTACAAGTTCCTCTGAGGCTGAGAGACTGTGAGCTGCCCAAGGTCACCCAGTAGGTTTTCATGGCTAAGTGGGGATTCGAACCCAGAGTCATTGACCAACATTCAAACCACTGCACCACTAGGCAGGCAGCAAATGTTCAGGAGTAAAGGGCATTGTAGACACAAAAATCTGGGGGAAGGCTATATAGAGATGTTACGGTTCTTCTTCCCATATAGAAGAACAGAGTTTCCTTGTTAGTGGCAAGAAACTCTCATGTGATAGTGACAAGGTTTGTAGTTTGTAGCCTAGTGACTGAAGCTAATTGCTCTAACTCTCTACGGAATGGACTTCAAATAACCTGAAGTGAGGCTCAGTTGCCAGTTGTTTTGTAAGCTTATATGTATCTCTTGCCACTAGTTTCTGTTTATTTTCTGCAAATTTGAGAGATTTTGGTGGGGAGTACTTCTGTCTTCAAAATGCTCTTCAGAGGCAGACCTGGTGAATTCAGTGGTTCTTACTTCAAAGTTAAGTGTGCTTAAGATTGTAGTATTCTTTCCTCATCTTAGGTGGTGAAAGTCTAGATTAATAATAATAATAATAATGGGTAGAGAGATCTTGTAGCAGCTTAATAATAATAAGTTTTATTTATATTTCCCACCTCTCCCTACGGATTGAGGCGGGATTACAGCAATAAAATCATTACAAATACAATAAAATAATACAATCAAATATTAAAACCAGTATACAATATTAAAATGCTCCTACATTATGCTTCAATGCTACTGCTGTTCATCTTTAACCTAGTCAAGTGGAGGTGGTGGTGTTCCTATGGTTAATTAAAGGAGATCGGGTGGATATGCTTGCCGGAACAGATCCGTCTTAAGTGCCTTCTTTAAAGGCCTCTAAGTCGTTGATAAGACTAATCTCTTCTGGTAAGCTGTTCAAGAGTCTTGAAGCTACCACAGTAAATGTTCTGTGGAAGGTTGATTTTACTCTGGTGGTGGGATACTCAAGTAAGTTTTTTTCCTGATGTTCGGAGAGTGTGGGGCGGATTATGTAGGGAGAGGCGTTCCTTTAAGTAACTTGGGCTCAAGCCATTTAGGGCATTATAGGTGATAACCAATGCTTTGTGCTGCGCCCAGAAGCTAATCAGCAGCCCATGTAGAGATTTTTGTATCGGGGTGATATGGTCTAATCTCGATGTTTTGGCGATCAGTCTGGCTGCTGCATTTTGAATCAGTTGAAGTTTCCAGACTTGATACAAAGGTAGCCCCATGTATAGCGTGTTGCAGAAAGGTTACCAGAGTACCACTGCTTCGAAGTCCTTCTGGGCCAGGTAGGGGCGCAGTTGGCGTATCAACCAAAGTTGATACCAAGCACTCCTGGCCATCGCTTCCACCTGAGATGTCAATTGTAGAGATGAGTCCAGGAGCACTCCCAAGCTGTGAACTTCGTCCTTTAGGGGAAGTGTGACCCCGTCCAGGACTGGTTGACAGATTTCCATACCTGGACCAGGGGTACCTATTGCAAGCACCTCTGTTTTCTCTGGATTCAGCTTGAGTTTGTTTTCCCTTATCCAGTCCATTACTGACAAAGGCCAGGTGTTCAGAGGGGAGATGCCATCCCTGATCACTGCAACATAGAGAAATAAATTTGGGTGTCATCAGTGTACTGATAACACCGCACCTCATGTCTCCGGGTGATCTTTCCCAGCAGCTTCGTGTAAATGTTAAACAGCATGGGAGACAGAATGGCGCCTTGAGGGACGCCAGATGTCAGCTCTCTTTTACGAGAGCAGCTGTCTCCCAGCTTCACCATCTGGAATCTGCCCGAGAGGTAGGAACAGAACCACTGAAATACAGTGCCCCCGATACCCAACTCCCTCAGGCGTTCCAGAAGGATACCATGGTCAATGGTATCAAATGCCGCTGAGATGTCCAAGAGCACCAGCAGGGTCACACTTCCCCTGTCGATGCCCAGCTTTGAGACTAACTGAAAGAAATGAGTCTTTGTAGACTTCAGTTTACTTCCTGAGATACATTTGGTGTAATGGAAGCTAGGTACAGATATGTATATGCCATTGGTGTGCAAGGATGTCAATTCAAATTACAGATCCTTTGTGTATTGAAATGAAGTTGCAGGTCCAGTTTTAACAATGGTCATTAGTGCACAAAGATTATTTATACTAATAATCTTAAATATGTCTTCTTTCACTAGCATTCTGTAGTTTTTGATCTTGTCTTTTTTCTCCTCTCGGTTGAATATGTGATTGTTGGGAGACACTGGTGTTAGAATAGATTTTGTTTGTTCTTTTCTTACATTTCTGTACCTTTACTCTTGGTCAGCACCATTTGTGATTTCCTAAGCTGTTTGAGGCCCAACAATACTGAATTGTACCAGAACATGGAAACAGTACTCTTTTTGTACTACATCACACCAGGTAACTGCTTTCCTGCTGCTTCCCAAACGCTTCCACCGGAGCTGCAGGGATTGGGGTAGGGGTAACAGTCACAGTTGTCCTGATAGAAAGAAGAGTTTTGGTGTCTAGAAATGACTCTCTCTTATTTTCCCTTGGGGCCTAAATCCACTAAGGCTGATTGGACAGAAGAGCCAGCCTTATATAGAAGAGCTGCCAGGGCATAGAAAACTTGCTTTTTGGAATTAGAGAGGTCTTGTAGCACTTTTGAGACTAACTGAAAGAAAGAATAGTTTTTGTGGGCTTTCCAGACTATGTGACCATGTTCTAAAAGAGTTTTTTTCCTGATGTCTCACCAGCATCTGTTTTGCCATTGACATCTGATCTGCTTGATTAGACTTTCGCTTTTAACACCTCTAGATGTCAAGTCCTCTCAAGTGCCATGGCCAATGGCCATGATAGCTGGGGATTTTAAGAGTTAATGATGGATGTTAAAAAAAGGTAATAACCTCTAAACTTTGTTATAGTCTTGCAAGTACTGTAGACCTCTGTTTTAAAGGCTGATAATATTCCATATTATTTTTTAAATAATATCTGTTTTTCCTACCCCGTTTGTTAATTGTGGGCTTTGGCAAGTTCATATGAAAATAAATGCAGAACAAATTATTACCCACCTGCACCAGACTCATTTAATAGATTTATTCTTAGCATTGAGAGGATCTGTCTGCCATGTAGCTTTTAAAGATGAAATAGATTCCTGTTTGATTTTTGGAAGCTAAGCAGGATCAGCCCTGGCTAGTACTTGGATGGGAGATTGCCAATGAATAACAGGAGCTTTAAGCTATATTTTAGAGGAATGAAGTGGCACCTCTGAGTTTTCCTTACTTAAGAAAACCCTGTGAAATTCATGGGGTCACCATAAGTCGGCAGGTGACTTGAAAGCACATACACACATAGGTGCCTTTCAGTAAAAAAGAGATGATGGCCTTAATTGAGTACTAATATAGGCTGCATCTGCACTGCGGAAATAATCCATGTTGACACCAGTTTAACTACCATGGCTCAGTGCTATGGAATTCTGGGAACTGTAGTTTTGTGAGACATTTAGCCTTCTCTGTGAGAGAGCTCTGGTGCCCCAGAAACAAATTCCGTGTTTTGGAGTTCCTAGAATTCCATAGCATGGAACCATGACAGTTAAAATGGGGTCAGCCTGGATTATTTCTGCGGCCATAGTGAAATATTCTATCTGCTTTATCACACTAGGGGGCAAACAGGATTTAATCGAGAGTTAAATGAGAGTTAAACAGGAAATGCCTGATGTTTATCATAGGACATTTCCTGTTTAACTCTCGTTGAACTCTCATTTAAATCCTGTTTGCCCCCTAGTGTGATAAAGCAGTATGTGTACTTATCTTTGCATTGATGGTCAAGTCTGTTGATCGCTCTTTCCTGCATTCATATTTTTAAGATTTCATTTTCTGCAATAATTTATGAAGAAATCTGGAAAACCTGGTGGGTTTTAAAGCCAAATGAATTAATATCCATCTTTATCTGTTTTTGCAAACTCACTCAAGCAGCAAAACATGGAGACTCATTGTGTGCTTGGTTGGCTGTCACACAATTAACAGACTGTGGCCCAAAACACTCTGCAGAAATAATCTAATTTGAGACCACTTTAGCTGCCCTGGCTCAGTGCTAGGGAATCCTGGGAACTGTAGTGGCATCAGAGCTCTCTGATAGAGAGGGCTAAATGTATCACAAAACTACAGTTCCCAGAATTCTCTAGCATTGAGCCAGGCCCACTAAAGTGGTCTCAAACTGGATTATTTCTGCCATGTGTTTTGGACCTGTGTAATGTCTCACACAATGTCCAGATCTGACCTGTTTTAACTAGAGGAGCTTCATTCTAGCAGAAGTCCGCCTCTGTGTTAATCTACTGAAAACAGAAACAAGGCCTGTCATGCTCTTAAAGCAACAACCACCGATACCATTGTTTTATTACTCATATATTATTAGTGCATTTTGAATATAAACAATTGTTCAAATTAATCATTAGGCATAAAGCATATTGTACATTCAAAATATACTTTGGCCTAGATGCTGGATGCAGAGTGAAACATTTTAAAGCTTGCCAGAAAACAATTTGCCATTCGTCCATATAGAATGTCTGATGTTTCAAACGTGAAAATGAAGGAAAATTGGCCAGAGTTTGGATGAAATTATGTTGGTAGATATCAGTCAACATTGCTTATGGTTGGAGCTGTGTAAAGTTGATTTTGTGTTTTGTGTACATTCTCTCTGTAATTAGTTTCTGTGTCTGTCTCTCTTTGGCTGCATAGACATTGTAAAAATAATCCAGTTTGACACCACTTTAATGGCCATGGCTCAGTGTTATGGAATTCTGGGAATTGTAGTTTTGTGGGATATTTTGTCTTCTCTGTCAGAGAGCTCAGGTGCCAAAGCAAACTACAATTTCCAGAATTCTATAGTATTGAGCTATGACAGTTAAAGTAGTATCCAACTGGATTCTTTCCACAGTGCAGATGCAGCCTTTATCTTTCTATCATCCTCATATAGACATATCACAGCTCCTTCACTGCATGATGACCCAGATTCTGGACAGAAGTGTGTAAACCTTAGAAAATAAGGGATGGGGACACTATTTATCCTTCTGTTTTCCTCCCCATTTCAGGAAAGGGGAAAAAACTTTTTAAATCCCAGTTTTCCCTGAACTTTACAATTGTATTTCCCAAAAATCAGTTGTGGACTCTATAGAATTTTGAACTTATCTATATTCAAAGCCGTTCAGTCCTGCAATGAATTATAATTTTAATGTCAGTGTAATTACTTGTCAATTATGATGTTCACAATAATTTATAAATTAAACACAAACAGCACCTATTTTTTTTTTTTTTTTTGCCTCTAAGGATTAGGCTTGGCAAGAATTTGCATTTTTTGAGGTGGATAGATAGAAGAATGGAGATACCTAAGGCTGGGAAGTAGGACTGGAGAGAAGCAATAAAATATGCTAGTCTCTGAGATCTTCACTCTGTGGGTCCAGCAGATTTGTGCCCATTCTCCATCCCTGTTTTCTATATTTGTATGTTGAAGAGAATATGTAAGTGCAGGAATGAAAACGTTATTACCCTTCGGATGTTGATTAAGTGTTATTCCCATCATGTTGTTATGTTTTTAACTTTTGTATGTTTTTGAGTTAATTTTATATTGTTTTATCTAGATGATTTTAATTATTTTTAATTTTTAATTTTTTTATTAAACTACAAATAAAGAAAAAAAGGAAACGTAAAAGAAAACAAAAAAGAATACATAAAAATGAATTGACATTACAAACTATATACATAATATAACACAACAACATTGACATATATTATACATAAATTACACTCCACAATAACTGATAAAAATAATTGTTTCCATATTCTTTACACAACTTCCCTGATAAATCATGTCATTCCGATTCCTTAACATAATGATTGTTCCTTGAGATTCTATACATGATTAATCTCTCAGTCTTAATCCATTCACTCAAATACACATTTGGAACCTGTATAGATACTAATGCACTTGTTTTTAATTTTTTATTGTAAAGTCTTTAAGTTTTTGTGAGCTGTCTTGGGTTCCTTTCTGGGAGAAAAGCGGCACAGAAATGAAATAAATATATAAAATAAATACATCATCCCTCATTATTGACTAACTTGGCAGTTTGGATTTCTGTTGGCACATAAACAATGCCTTAATGGGCACAAGGTCCCTAGCCTGGATGAAATCCTTCTCTACCAATATAAATTGAAGCTTTGATCTAATAATTTTGTAAACAAATCTTTAGTTCAGTGTCAATGTTGCCTGTCTTTTTCAATGTTTCTTTGTACTGGACATGAGAGGTGATAGCATCTTTTCTCTTTCTAACAGAAAAACTGCAATTACTACCATTACTGATATGTAATGAGTATCAAATTTGTCACTATATATATATATATATATATGCATAATTTCTTTTTCTCTAGTGTTTAATTTGTTTAAAACAGCTTCATTTATATACCGCTTTAGTGATATATTTTTAGCTTTGTTCTTATTGTCTGGTCCTTATTTTACCTTCCCTCTTCATTGTTTCTTTTAGGATCTTAACACTAGGAAAGTGTTTTCCATGGCAGGCAGAATGTGTATCATTCTGCTCTTAAGTGTCTCATCCATTATGATGTACTGCAAACCCTATGATGGTGTTTGCTATCTAGCTGTTCCGAATGAGTCTGAGATTTGAAGAATCATAGAGTACTGTATAAGCATAGAATGTTACAGTTGTAAGTAACCACAGAGACCACCTGGTTCAATCCTCTGCCATGCAGGAATACAGTCCTTATCCATGGATTTATCTAACCACAGATTCAACAATCCACAGCTTGACAATATTAAAAAAAAATCCAAAAAGCAAAGCTTGCTTTTACCATTTTAAATAAGGGCCACCATTTCCCTCTGTCATTATGCTTAATGGGACTTGAGCATCCACTGATTTTGGTATCCATGGATGGTCCTGAAACCAAATTCCAATGGATACCAAGGGCCCGCTGTACATAGCGAAAGCAGTCCTGAGAGAGGGCCATCCAACCTCTGTTTAAAGAACTCCAAAAAAACCCAATTATGAACCAAAGCCGTGTTCCTTGCTATGAGTTATTACTTTTGTCTGTATTTAAAGGTAATAATAAGAACTTAAAATATAAATATATAATTTGTTTCGTTCTTGCTATTACTTGGTAGGAGATAGCACAGAACTGGAAGACAGGCTGCTTGCTCATGGAGAACTGGTGGCAAAGGCTCTGTAACACCTTAGTAATGGAAAAGTTATTGGACAGGATGAATAGCCCAACCTCATATGACGCTTCTTTTGAGGAGAGAAGCTTATCCTTTTTGACTTTTGTGAATTCTTTAGAATACCCTCCTCTGCCAGCGTTTCAACATTCGAACTTTTGGAATGATGTTGTTTTCTTATTTGACCCATTTGCCCTATGATATATATTGTATTCATGAATGTTTAACTTTTCTCAATAGATTTATGCTTTTAAAAAAAATAAAAAAAGACATCCAAAAAAGGAGACTCCCCTACCCTCTGAGGCAGTGTGTTCAAATAGGGCTTTTCATTAGCAAGTTCTTCCTAATGTTTAGGTGGAATATCTTTTTTGTAATCAGAATTATTTGGTTTGTCTTTGGAGTAGCAGAAACCAAGCTTGATCTCTCTTCTGCATGATATCATTTTAGATATCTAAACATGACTATCTGTCTTCTCTTTGACAAGCTAAACATGTCCAGCTCCCTAAGCTGTTCCTCATAGGGCTTGGTTTCCAGACCTTTAGTCATTTTGTTCCCCCTGGACACATTCTAGCTAGCCAATATCTTTCTTGAACTGTGGTGTCCAGAAATGGGCACAATATTTCAGACTAATGTCTGTGCATGAGTGAATAGGCAAGAGCATGTGTCTTATTTAGATGTTTGATTGAAATTTAAGAGGGCTTTAAACTGTGTTTGCCAGTCGCATCCAGAATGTTTTTGTGTATGCTGACTCCACTTTGGGTACTCACACATTCAATGTGAACATCTGAAGAGGGCTTCTGAAATCCTATGCAGAGCAGGGCAAGCCAGCTCCATCAGGCCTAATCAGAGTAGGAAGAAGGGCCCTCCCTCCAGTCCGTTTGCCATGGTCCAGGCTGCGGAGGCAGAGAAGATCTGCTGGACTTTCCCCCTTCCCCACTGCCATTTCTTTCTCCTTTTATGTCTTGTCTCTAGATTGTAAGCCTGAGGGCAGGGAAATGTCTAATTAACAATTTGTAAGCCACTGTGATAGCCCTTTGGCTGAAGAGCAGGGATTATTATATCTCTACAGACATTTTTGCTATTTTCTGGTATACCAAATGTTCAATGTAGAGCAGCTGTGTGGAGATATTTGGGCTCAGACTTAAGGGTATGTTCCACCCTCTCCCTCGCTTTACATCCACGTGTATTTTATTTGTTGAGATATCCAAAAAGGGCTAGTAAGAAGGCAACAGAGAACATTAGTTGAACGTCAAAGCATCTTGAGATATCGAGGGTCTTTTTCTGTGATGTAGAGATTGTGAATCTTCTGCCTTGCTCAGAATCCATAATGTTGTCTTTATCTGTGCCCTATCATTATCTAACTTTTTATTTGTAAATGAATGAAATCTGTCAAGCTACCTTAAATGCTGAGAACCAGTGTGGTGTGGTGTTTTGAATACTGGACTTGGACTGTGTAGATTCAAATTCCTGCTCAGCCATAGAAAGCCATTGGGAGACCTTGGGTAAGTCACATACTCTTGGCCCCAGAGAAAGGCAATGGCAAATCCTCTCTGAACAAATCTTGCCAAGAAAACCCCATGATAGGTTTGCCTTAGGGTCGCCATAAGTTGGAAACAACTTGAAGGCACACAACAATAGTTTTAAATATTACAACTTGCCACCTGTATATATGTAAATAAATCAAATATTTCAAGACACTCATCTCTCTTCAAAAACAATATGTAAGCCTGGTAAGCTATGAATTTGAGCATTCTGAGAGTCAAAATAGTAACTTTTCCAATGGCAATTTTTTACTTCTTAGGTAAGAAACAAGTATGTGACAATGCAATTCTGACTGTATATAGCAGTGATTTCATTGGATGTATTACTGAGGCCATTTTTTCCTCTGGTGATGGTATAAGTAGATTTTAGGCTTCTGTGTTTAATTTTTTTACTAGAACATTAAGGTCTACCAACTAATTCCAGATACAAAACTGTGTTTTAGAGGATGGAGTCGGTTATCTGCTCCAAGGCTGGGGAACCTGTTTCCTTCCAAAAGTTTTAAAACACTAATGTCCATAAACCTAGCCAATAGTGAGGTATGATGGGAGTTGTAATTCAACAGTTACTGGATGGCCATAGGTCCTCACTCTTTTCCTGCACCCCATGAACCATGACTGGGATATACATAAATCTGTATGCCAGTTACCAGATAGCAGAGGTCTTAACATGGTACTCCAAAACTGACTCACAGGACTGACAAAATAC
The DNA here is from genome assembly GCA_034509955.1 of Urosaurus nigricauda. Taxonomy (NCBI): domain Eukaryota; kingdom Metazoa; phylum Chordata; class Lepidosauria; order Squamata; family Phrynosomatidae; genus Urosaurus; species Urosaurus nigricauda. Next base: position 346,621,083 of record JAOEGL010000001.1, on the reverse strand, counting down.
TGGTTAAAAGCAACTTGTTAGTACTTTTATTTTCCATACGAGAAATCACTAAGGCTGAGAAAAAAGCATGAATAGCATAAAGTCAGACATGGTAGCACTTTTCTTCTTCTAATTTTACACAACTGTTTGTGAGCTTAGATGATGTTTTATTGGAAATGCAACTGTTGCTGAATACATTGACTAATGTGGAGAAAGTGCAAAAGGGTGCTGGAAAGAAAATAGACCCACTCTGGGTCTATTTTAAGTTCCAGTGATAAAGGCTTGGCTAAAATTTATTGCTTTAGCTAAGGATTTTAGTGTCTTTAAAAATATGTCTCCTAGAGTACTTCTAGTAAGCTACCATGTTTGTTCTGCTGTACTTCATAAATGCTCAACTAGCAGTAATAATTGCTTCATGGGTGTGTTTGTTTTCTGTTTTGCTTCAGATAGTCGTTTGGAAGAGATACAGTGACTTTAAGAAATTGCACAAAGAACTCTGGCAGATTCATAAACACTTATTCAGGCATACAGAATTGTTTCCTCCTTTTGCTAGAGCAATAGTATTTGGTAAGCATAAGTTTTTTTTAATTGCTAAAATTGTTTGGGAACGGCTGATTGATGAACACATGTGGATGTTTACAGTTGTCTGTTGTGCTAATGGAAGCTGGCTTTTGCTGGAAACACCTTACAAACTGATAAGTATGTGTGGGTGTGTTTGTGTTGTGGTGTGTGGAAATGAAATAATCACTGTTGAAAAAAAGGTTATTTTCTCTTTCTACCTGTAATATAATAATAATTAATGATTATTGCAGACTTACAGATAAAAGTGATACATACTGTGCAGAGCTGCAGATCTGTGCTAACATTTCTGTGAATCCAAAGTAGATGTAATTTGGTGCAATCTTTTTTAATCTCTTAACTATGATTGGAATTTCACAAATATTTTAGGATTTTTTTGCCCCTCCCATTTGTGCAGATTCCCCACATGCATGCTTTTGAAAATCACAATTAACCCCAGATCATAGTTTGAGTTGCAGACCTAGCAATGAGCAACTAGCAGAGATAAAAAATAACTCTTGCACTAGATATTTTTTAAAAAGCCACAGCTTTATTGTTATAGTTGTAAATTGTTGGCTTGGCATAATCCAATATTTGGATGGCCTGCCTATCATCTGTGATATGACCCATCTTCTGATCTGAATGCCAGGGGGTAACCACAGGGTAACACTTGAAGAAGCCCATTTTGTGAACTGTCACTCTATGATTTCCCATGATCTGGGAGTTAGGCAAGTCCTTGTGTACACCTGTATGTCCATAGTCCTTAAAATGACCCCCAACTAGTCCTGTTTTCTCCCCCAAATAGAACTTGCTCCATACCATATTGTTAAAATTGTGAAAAAAGGGGAAAATTACATAGAACAAAATCTTTAGAATAGAGGGTGGGCAGAGTGTGGTGTAATGATTTAGCATTGGACTATGACTCTGGAGACCTTGCTCAGCTGCGGAAACCCGTTTGATGATCTTGGGCAAGTCACAGTCTATCAGCCTCAGAGGAAGGCAAAATGCAAAACCCCTCTGAAGAAACCTTGCCAAGGCTGAATCTGTACTGCAGAAATAATGTGGTTTGACATTGCTTTAACTGTCATGGCTCCATCCTGGGGAATCCTAGAGTTTGTAGTTGTGGCACCTGAACTCTTGACAGAGCAGGCTAAATTGCTCAGAAAACTACAAATCCCAGAATTCTGTAGCTTTGAGCCATGGCAGTTAAAGCAGCATCAAACTGCAATGTATCTGCAGTTTAGAAACAACTTGAAGGCACATAAGAATAAAAACAGGAAGTCAGTCCAAGACTGGATACAGTAGTTGGTTCTCCAGTTGTTTTGGACCAGCCTGGTCGACTGTCAGGAATTCTGGGAGCTGAAATCCAAAACATCTGTAGGACAAAAGTTTGGGAATCACTGGAATACAGGAAGACCTTTGAGGCTCCCAAAGTATAGTCCCTGGGCAGGCTGCAGCTTCAACATCTGGCTTCTGGGTAATTCCTTGAAGGATGTTGGTATCAACTGATTGCTTTCTTGCCAGCCTTCTGCTTGGCAGTGTTCCTGTGGCTCAGCTGCTTTTTGTTTCTTATTTGATGCAAGCTCACCCTGTTCACCTAGCTGTTGGCCCTGGGTGGGGAAAGCTGCTGCTTCTTTGTTCCTTCAGATTGATTTGCCTTGGCTGGCATCTTGCTCCTTGGATGATAATACAGAATGTTAGCCATAAATGTTTAATCCCGTTTTAGCTTCTTTAAGTTATAAGATCCTACTAAGATTAGTATATGAACAGTGGAAGATTCAATTAGCTGTGAGGATAATGAGTAAATAATGATTCCAGCTTTTTATCATAAGAAAATCAAGGAAGAAAAATGGGGTGGAGAGAATGGTTCCAGTACGTTAAAAAGTGGGTTAGGAGAGTCTAGTAAAGGACAAATTTGTCCCACTGTTTTTATTTAATAAAGACAGAATGAAGGATTAGCTTGATCATGCATCACTTCTAGATAGCCCTAACCTTCTATCTAGTGAATTGGTCCACTTAAGGCTGCCCATTTCCCTTGGCAAAATTCCTGAGCCTCTTCCAGTTATAGTTCCCTTCTTATTAGTGTCCAGCACCTGGCATGGCTCAACAAGAGGGATCTAGCCATAGTTAAGGCCTGAGACAATACTGACCAGATCTTAACTATTACAAAAGCTGTTGCATTTGGTCAGGGACAGTGATGCAGCTCTGAAGGAGCTTTGTTATATCCCTTGCAAGGGTTTTTATTTCTCTGGTAGTGGTGGCTGTCTGCCTTTCCCCCGTAAGCTACATAAACTCTCTCACCTGTTTCTGCCTCTCTCTGCTGCCTTTATCTTCAGCTGCAGCTTTGTCACCATCACCATTGACCATTCTCCCTCATTATTACTGCCACTGTTGCTTTGTTATCATGGCAGTGGCTGCTTCCTACTCTTCCTCTAAACTGGTGCCTCTTAGTGTTCATTGCCCCTTCATCTTTCTGCCTTCTTGCTTCTTCATGAGGCACTTTCCTGTAACCCAGACCAGCCCTGAATGCTGGGAAGAGCTTTGAAGCTCCCAATATCATCTCCCCGGATGGACCAGGGTTAAGACTGAAACTTAAATGTTCAGCTACTCAGACGTTCTGTCTATTTGGTTCATTGATTGGCTGTCTTTCCTAGGCCTGTGAGAAAGACACAGGCTCATGCAAAGAAGATCAATGAGCGAAGGGAAACATAGTAGCTCTCTGTTGCACTGAATTGTCCTGCAGCCTGCAGGTAAGTCTAGGGGCCTGGTTTATGATTCTATTCATTCATTCATTCATTCATTTATTTATTTAATTATTGTCCCGCCTTTCTCCTTGAAGGGACCCAAGGAGGCTCATAATAACAATTTTAAAACATAGTGCCATAAAACAATCAAAACATCAGCTAAAAACAATATAAAATTACAAACATTAAAACCACATTAAAACTGCAATACCCCTCCCATATAAAACCAATCCCATGTCTAGACATTAAAAGCCTGCCTGAACAGAGCCATTTTTATCTGCCAACGAAAGGCAAGTAAGTAGGGGGTCAGCCTTGCTTCTTGTGGAAGGGCATTTCTGAGGACAGGAGCAGCCACCAAAAAGGCTCTCTCTCATGTCCTCATTAGGCAAGCCCATGATGGTGGAAGGACTGAGAAAAAGCTTTCCCAGGAAGATCCTAGGCTCTTTTCAAACCGGCTTCAGGAGGGGATACGGAGTCGAGACAGCCCTGGTCGCCCTGGTCGATGATCTCTGTCTGGGCATTGACAGGGGAAGTGTGACCCTGTTGGTGCTCTTGGACATCTCAGCGGCATTCGATACCGTAGACCACGGTATCCTTCTGGAATGCCTGAAGAGGATGGGAATCGGAGGCATTGTTCTCCAGTGGTTCCGCTCCTACCTCTCGGGCAGATTCCAGATGGTGAAGCTGGGAGACAGCTGCTCTCGTAAAAGAGAGCTGACATCTGGCGTTCCGCAGGGCGCCATTCTGTCCCCCTTGCTATTTAACATTTACATGAAGCCGCTGGGAGAGATCATCTGGAGACATGGGGCGCGGTGCCATCAGTACGCTGATGACACTCAAATATATTTCTCCATGTCTCCAGCTATAGCAGCGACCAAGGATGGCATCTCCCCTCTAAATACCTGCTTGGAGTCGGTAATGGGCTGGATGAGGGAAAACAAACTCAGACTGAATCCAGAGAAAACGGAGGTGCTTGCGATAGGTCCACCCTGCCCAAGGATGGAGATTTGTCAACCTGTCCTGGATGGGGTCACACTTCCCCTAAAGGACAATGATCACAGTCTGGGTGTACTTCTGGATTCGTCGCTCCAGCTGACTGCTCAGGTGGAAGCGACAGCTAGAGGTGCGTGGTATCAGCTTCGGCTGATATGCTAGCTGCGTCCCTACCTGGGCAGAGAGGACCTTGAAACATTGATACATGCACTGGTAACCTCTCGTCTGGATTTCTGCAATGCGCTTTACATGGGGCTACCTTTGTACCAGGTTCGGAAGCTTCAATTAATCCAGAATGCGGCAGCCACATTACTCACGGGGGCCTGAAGATCTGATCATATCACCCCCATATTAAAATCTTTCAATTTGTTTGCCCTCATCCAGTCTATTACTGATCACAGAGACTGGTTCAGTACAGAGTCAGCTTCCTTGGAATCAGATGGAAAGGACAGAAAGAGTTGGCTGTCATCTGCAAACTGGTGATACCTCACCCCAAAATTCTGGATGACCTCTCCCAGCAGTTTCATGTAGATGTTGAATAACATGGGGGACAAAATGGAATCCTGTGGGACTGCACAGGACAGCAGGCAAGGAGTTGAACAGGAGTCCCCCAACACCACCTTCTGAGTCCGCCCCTCCAAGAAGTGCCCCTAAGTCCCATCCCAGAGAGGCGGCTCAGAAGGATGCCATGATCAATGGTATCGAAAGCCGCTAAGAGATCTAGCAGGACCAGCAGGGACACATTCCCCCTGTCTGGTTCCCTGTGGAGGTCATTGACCAAGGTGACCAAAGCTATCTCCATCCCACATCTAGGTCTGAAGCCAGATTGAAATGAATCTAGAAAATCTGTTTCATCCAAAAACTCCTGGAGCTGGGAGGCCATCACTCACTCCAGAGCCTTGCCCAAGAATGGAATATTAGAGACTGGCCGATAGTTATCCAGGATGGTGGGATCCAGGGAGGTCTTTTTCAGTAACACAGCCTCACCACAGCCTCCTTTAGGCAGGATGGCAATCTACCTTGCTGTAGTGAAGCATTCACCACTCCCCTTACCCACTCAGCCAGTCCCCCCTCTAGTTGCTTTCAGGAGCCAGGAAGGAAAAGGATCCAGTATGCACGTAGTAGTCCTCGTTTCCCCAAGAATCCTGTCCACATCATCAGGCTGCATAGAAACTTGTCCAATAAAACAGGACAAGCAGGTGTCAAGATTACATCTGCTGGATCTGTGTCAACTCCAGCATCCAGGTCAGAGTGAATCTGAGCAATTTTGTCTGCAAAGTATCTTGCAAATTCTTCACAGCTACTGTCAAGTGGTCTTTGTTTTCTTCTTAGGGGCCAGAGTGTAAACAGCCCTTGACCACTTGAAACAGCTCTGCTGGACGACACTGTGCAGATGCAATGGTGGCAGAAAGTGTAATTTCTTCACTGCATTCATTGCCCTACCATAGGTCTTCCAGTGGGATTTAGTCCATGTTTGATCAGACTCTCTCCGAGTTTTCTGCCATCATTGCTGTAGTCTCTGTCCCACTCGTTTCATCACAACCAGATCCTTAGTGAACCAGGGGGCAAGTTTGGCTCTACTTCGTGTGATGGGGCGCTCAGGGGCAATTGTATCCACCGCACTGGCCATTCCCTTATTCCAGAGATCTGCCAGGACTTCGACAGGATCATCTGCCAAGGCAACAGGAAATTCCCCAAGAGCCATCAGGAGTCCATACGGATCCATAAGCCTCCTGGGGTGGACCATCTTAATTGGCCCTCCATCCCAGCAAAGGCTCTGAGTCCCAGTGAGTCTAAACCCTACCAGGTAGTGATCAGTCCATGAGAATGAAACTATAGAGAGTTCATCCATTCCCAGATCACTTTCATCCAGCCCAGAGCAAGATACCAGGTCCAGAGTGTGTCCTGCTGCATGGGTGGCACCAGATATTACTTGGGATAGCCCCATGGTTGTCATGGCATACATGAAGTCCTGAGCTGCTCCTGAACAGAGCAGTCTCTGCATGGATGTTGAAGTCCCCCAGGACAACAAGTCAAGGGGACTCCAAGGCCACTTCAGAGACCAACTTAGCCAGCTCAGGCAGGGAGATAGCAGGGTTATTGGTACACCAACAGAATCCCTAATCTGTCCCAGCCACCCACCTTTACATAGATACACTCATATCCAGTAGATTGTGGGACAGGGCACCTAGTAAGAGATGGAATCCCAATAGACTACTGCAACTCCGCCTCCCCCCCCAAGGCCTTGCCTGCTGCTGTATGGAAAACCTAGGTGGACAGGGTTGGGAGAGATTATACAGCCCCTCCCCCCTGGCTTCATTTAGCCAAATCTCCATAATACCATAAAAGTCAGGTTGACATACTCATCCAGGATCAAGCTGGATCAGAGATGTTTTTCCATTCACCAACCTGGCATTGAGCAGCAGCCTTTTCAGCCCAGCCAGATTATTTGAAATGGGGGACAGCTTGGGAGAAACTAACCCCCTGTAACTCTCCCTTCTCCCAGAAGGAAAGAGCTGACTCCCCATGCCATATTTTCCCTTGGCCATTATTGCCATTATGGCTGCTCCATGGGTTACTTCCCTTCCCATTCCCTCCTTATACACATGTTTGGCTGGTAACAGGCAAGTTGTTTCAGGATCGTAGCCTGTAGCAGTCCTCCAGATGAGCCTAGCAACAGCAAGCAAGCAACCTCTTCCTGGGGTGTAGGGTTGACAGTTCTTCTTTCCCCTCTGTGCTAGCTCCCTTCCATCCCAGCCAGCACCCAGCTTATATCCCCTTTCCCAGGGGCCAGGAGTTCCTCCCTGGCTATGTAGCCAGGAACCAGTTGAGTGCCTGGGCCCTGATTCTGGCAGGGAGCAGTTCACAGAGTCCTGTGGGGTTGGCAGTTCTTCACCCCCCTCTGTGCTAGCTTCTAAATGTGTTTGCAAGCTGAAGGGATAGTGAAAATGCTGGTACAGTTGTTGTGGTAGCCATTTTTAGCTGTGAATTTATACATAAGACAGGAAGAAGGAGGGCAATTTATACATGAGAAGGGGAGAGGGAAATGTAAAGATGAATGTACTGTAGTTCATCAGATATCACTAGGCCTGTACTACAGGCTAAAAAGGAAAAAAAATTGCAATGTTAAGCCCCTCTATGCTCCCACAATTGCACTGAAAAAAATCTATATCACAGCTATGTTTCTATTCTTTAAAATAAGCCTGATTATTGCTATTTATTGTTGTGTGCCTTCAAGTTGTTTTCATTTTATAGCTACCCTGTTGTGAATCCATTGGGTTTACTTGGTCGAGCAAGGAATCAAACCCTGATCTTCATAGTCATAGTCCAACACTCAAACCACTACACCACAGTGGCTCTCAATTATTGCTATGCTTGATAGTAAAGAAACATATGTGCAGTCTTGGTTCACAGCCTCTTCTAGAGTGAGGAATGGACTATTATGAATATGAATTGCTCTCATTCTATTATCAGTACAGGTTTGTTTAGAGATTTTCTTGTGACAGAATATCTTGCCCTAAATTTAGCAATGTCTGGATAGGGCTTATTCACCTCTTAGTGCAAAACTGGACTATAACTAGACTGTATGTCATATGTGTCTACTGAATTGCTTTTGTGTGCAGAGCGTTCTTACAATATAAAGTGGAAGGGAGAAGCTAGGCATAGTCAGACAGGCAGTCTAGACTTTAGGAGAGCTGATTTCAATAAACTTAGAGAAATACTGGGGGTGATCCCATGGTCAGGAATACTAAAAGCCAGGATGGATGACTAAGGAACTTTCGACTGAGCTAAGTTTTAAATGGAACATGTATAAAAAATGGAAAAATGGGGAAATTCAAACAAACAGCAAGCATGTGTAGGGATAAAGGCAGAAAAGCTAAAGCGCAGAATGAACTCAGGCTTGCTAGAGAGGTTAAGAACAATAAAAAGGGCTTTTTTGGATATGTCCACAGCAAAAGGAAGAAGAAGGAAACGGTTGGGCCGCTGCGTGCAGAAGATGGCAAAATGCTAACAGGGGACAGAGAAAAGGTGGAATTACTCAACACCTTCTTTGCTTCAGTCTTCTCAGAAAAGGCAAAGGGTGCTCAACCTAAGGATAATGGAGCAGAATACAGAATAGGGGAATTTCAGCACAGAATAAGTAAAGAGATAGTACAGGAATACTTGGTCAACCTAAATGAATATAAATTTCCAGGACCAGATGAACTACATCCTAGAGTATTAAAAGAACTGGCAAATGTAATATCGGAACCACTGGCAATAATCTTTGAGAACTCCTGGAGAACAGAAGAAGTCCCAACAGACTGGAGGAGGGCAAACGTTGTCCCCATCTTCAAAAAGGGAAAAAAAAAAGAGGATCCCAACAATTATCGTCCAGTTAGTCTGACATCAATTCCAGGAAAGGTGCTAGAGCAGATCATTAAGCAGAGAGTCTGTGAACATTTAGAGGCCAATGCCATAATCACAAAAAGTCAACATGGGTTTCAGAGAAACAAGTCATGCCAAACGAACCTGATCTCTTTTTTGATAAAATTACCAGCCTGGTAGATGAAGGGAATGCTGTGGATATAGTATACCTCGATTTCAATAAGGCTTTTGACCAGGTTCCCCATGACATTCTTGCAAACAGGCTTGTAAAATGTGGGCTAGACAAGTTAACTGTTACATGGATTTGTAATTGGTTGACTGGCCGAACTCAAAGTGTGCTCAACAATGGCTCCTTTTCATCCTGGAGATAGTGAGAGAAGTGAGAAGAGGAGAATCCTGAGAGAAGTGACCAGTGGGGTGCCACAGGGTTCTGTCCTGGGCCCAATGCTATTCAACATCTTTATCAATGATTTAGATGACAGAATTGGGAGCATACTTATCAAATTTGCAGATGACACTAAACTAGGAGGAGTAGCTAATACCCCAGAGGACAGGATCAAAATTCAAAATGACCTGAATAGACTAGAAAGCTGGGCCAATGCTAACAAGATGAAATTCAACGCAGAGAAATGTAAGATTCTGCACTTAGGGAGAAAAAATGAAATTCACAGATATAAAATGGAGGACACCTGGCTGAACGAGACCACATGTGAAAGGGATCTAGGAGTCCAAGTAGACCATAAGCTGAATATGAGTGAACAGTGCGATGTGGCAGCTAAAAAGGCCAATGCAATTTTAGGCTGCATCAATAGAAGTATAGTGTCTAGATTAAGGGTAGTAATAGTGTCACTCTATTCTGCTTTGGTCAGGCCCCACCTGGAATACTGTGTCCAGTTCTGGGCACCACAATTCAAAAAAGATGTGGAGAAACTGGAGCATGTCCAAAGGAGGGCAACTAAGATGGTGAAGGGTCTGGAAACCATGCCCTATGAGGAATGCCTTAGGGAGCTGGGGATGTTTAGCCTGGAGAAGAGAAGGTTAAGAGGTGATATGATAGCCCTGTTTAAATATTTGAAGGGATGTCATATTGAGGAGGGAGCAAGCTTGTTTTCTGCTGCTCCAGAGACTAGGACGCGGAACAACGGACACAAATTGCAGGAAAAGAGATTCCACCTCAACATTAGGAGGAACTTCCTGACAGTAAGGGCTGTTCGACAGTGGAACACACTCCCTCGGAGTGTGGTGGAGTATCCTTCCTTAGAGGTTTTTAAGCAGAGGCTGGATGGCCATCTGTCGGGGATGCTTTGATTTGGAGTTCCTTCATGGCAGGGGGTTGGACTGGATGGCCCTTGTGGTCTCTTCCAACTCTATGATTCTGTGATCCTCACCCTGGCCAGCTACAGTGACAGTTGATGGGAAAAGTTCTGAGATAGAAACACAGACATGGAGTATACCTTGTAGTTCTTTAAGGCTTTCCTTTTGGTAAGGTCTAGTTCTGCCCTAAGCAGAACTACCTACAGCTACAACTGATAGCCAGAATAAGAAAATTGGTACTGTTAGCTCAAGGGCTACATTGTGAACCATAGATGTCAAGTATATTGACCCCTGTGGTAGGTTTAGACCAAATCACTCTGGCACAGAATTAGAATTCTTAGACCCAGATTTTTGGGGTTACTTTTTTGACAAAATTTTTCAGATTTATTTTGTTTTCGTTGTGTGTCTTGAAGTTGTTTCCAACTTCTGGCACCCCTAAAGCAACTGTATCATGGGGGTTTCTTGGCAAGATTTGTGCAGAGGAGGTTTCCCATTTGCCATTTGTTCAGTGGAGGCTGAGAGGGCATGACTGGCCCAGGGTCACCCAGTGGGTTTCATGGCCAAGCTGGGAATCAAACCCTGGTCTCCAGAATCGTAGTTCCAAGACTTGAACCACTACTGTATGGCAGGGGGTTAGTCTGGATGGCCCTTGTGGTCTCTTCCAGCTCTATGATTCTACACCACTCTGGTTCTCTCTAGACTTATACATGAGTATATACAGTAATTCATGGGGAATAAGTAAGGGGAAGACCCACCTAAAACTGTTCAGTGAAGATCAAGCATGGTCAGTGGGTATAAAATGCTATGGTGGGGGGAGTGGAAGAGAAAAAAAGACTGGGGGAGGTTGGATGATGTGCAGCATCATGGAATAGTATACAGCACTTAATGCTGCAACATGTTCTGGTAGGTCTAACATATTAAATAGAATTTTCAACTTTCACAATACTTTCCTTCAAAGTTTTTCTGTATAGGAATCTATTAGAGACAATGCAGTTTTATTTTTACTATTTTTCTGCAGATAATTACCTTTTTTGTCTAGTTAAGTTTTTTGTGTTGGATAAACAACAACAGAATGCTGGGGGAAATGTGCTCAAAGACTGTATTATTTAACAGCTCTGTTGAACTAAAGATTGTAAAATATTGTTGTTACTGTGGCTTGGGTTTACAATGATGTGCATGAGGAGTAATACTTTGACAAAAGTAATAGCCCAATAAAAGGGATAATGACTACAGGGAAGGAAGATGGCAAGAATGGAAAGTTTTATGTGTTTTGAATAGAATAACTAAGGAGATGTGGCTGACAATCATTGTTCATCTGTTCTCTCATTTAAAAAATACAAGCAAAACCTGTTTTCCTTACTTTTAAGAGATTTGTTTTGAACAGAATGCTTTACAAAACTGTCAGGAAATTCTGCTTTCTGTATACTATAAGTAAAATTCTATGAAACTAGAAGTATGTTTCATTGAGATAAATGGGCTCTTGTTGTTGTGTGCCTTAAAGTCATTTCCGACTTATGGTGACCCTATCACAGGGTTTTCTTGGCAAGATTTGTTCAGAGGAAGTTTGCCATTGTCTTCCCCTAAGGCTGAGAGCATGACACTTGCCTAAGGTCAGTGGGCCAGTGGGTTTCATAGCTGGGATTCTAACCCTGGTCTTCAGTGTTGTGGTCCAACACTCAAACCACTATGCCACACTGGGCTGTAGGTTCATTCTCTTAAAAAGGTTTACACTGGAAGTCCACTTCAAATCTAGAGCTAGATGCTCTGAGGAACCATACTTTTTGAAAAAAAGCTGCTTTGTGGTAACATTTTCAGTAGTTCAAAATAATCCTTTTTTTAGCTGTAGTTTTTAAATGCTGGTTTCCAGCATGCGATGAACTGAATTGTAAAATATATTTTGACATCTTAGTGACTATTATTGAATAGGCAACCCAAATGATTATGTGTTGAAAGGGTAGACTTTAGTATGGAAGACGTTACAGCCATCTTTCTTCAGTAGAGTTCTAATATCTCATTTATTATTTTGTTTAACAAGAATGAACCCAGTGAGTTGCCCTATGTAGCCAAAATGGCATCTGCCATGGGCAGGAGGGAGATACTAGCTGACTTGAAGGAACTTTACTATTTGCAGAAGTATAAAACAAAATAAATGTAAAGATGTGGGGACAACCTAAAACAGCCAAACAGGAACTAAATATTCTCATTGGTCACAGAATTTGTGTGAACTCGCAGATGACCACTTGGTTACAGGCAAGCAACCTGTCTGTGCCTGTTGCAGAAACAAAATAAAAAAGAATTGGTGAAAACAGACTATGCCAGGCAATGGCATGGCTGGCTAGAAGCTGCATTGCACATTCCAGTTTTTGTTGCAAACCTACTTGTTTCTCCCTAAGCACCATCTCTGTGGCCTAAGCCCAGCCACATTTAGTGTATCCTGAGCCTACTCCTCTTCATTAGTTAGAGGCTGCAGCTGTGTGTCTTTATCACCCTGTTGATGGCCTTGTGGTTTGTGGGTGCTTTCTAAAGAGGGTTTTTGTTGGGCAGTTGCATTGCCTAATTCACTGAATTTTCCAGATGAACATCATGATATCAGTTCCTAGCTCTTTTGCCATGTTTTCCAACTGTCTCTTCTGGCCTTTTTTAATTAGGGGGAAAAAAAGGATTAAGAAAGAAAATGTAGAATAGCTGCACAGTTTGATTGTTAGCATTTGCCGCTTTTTGTCTGGAAGCATCCTTTGCACCTTTAAGTGATTTGTGGGGGAAATCATGTAGACTGGTGACCATCAGTGCTGTTCTGTCATAAAATCAGAGAATCATAGAATTGGAAGGGACTGCCAGGGCCATCCAGACCAACCCCATGCCATGTAGGAAACCACAGCTAAAGCACGCTTGAGAGATTACCATCTAACTCTGTTTAAAGATCTCCAATGAAGGAGAGTTCTCCATCCATCAAGGTAGTCCATTCCACTGTGGAAGAGCTGTTGACATCAGGCAGTTCCTTCTAATGTTAAATGGAATCTCTTTTCTTCCACATTGATTCCAGTGGTTCATGTCCTCTGGAGCAGCAGAAATCAAGCTGCCGCCTTCTTCTAAATGTCATTATACCATCTCTCAATCTTCTACAGGCTAAAGATACCCAGCTCTTTCAGACCTTCTTCATAAGCTTTGATTCTCTGACTTTTTACTGTCTTAGTCACTCATCTCTTGATATGTTCCAGCTTGTCAATATTCTTCATGAACTGTAGTGCCCAGAACTGTATGCAGCTGAGGTCTGACCAAACTAGAATAGAATGGTGCAGTTGACTCTCTTCTTCTGCAGGGTTGCTATCTGTGGATTGGAGCATTGGCAGGTGGCCCCATCCCATTCTCCCCATCGGTGGCGTATCACACACAAACAAAAATTCTTTAGAAATAAATGGTGCATCTCTGTTCAAAACCCATCACTCCATTCCATTCCCAATACCACACTCCTATTTTCCAGTTCCCCAGCTCGACTGTAAAGTTGGCATTCTGGCCATCTTCATTAGGCCATTTTCACAATTTCCTCCCATACCCAGGTATTTATTTCTAAAGAATTTTTGTTGCTGGTCCCTTTTCTTCATCTCTGTGTTAGAAAAACACATTACTGGGTAAACTAACATGAATTGTAGCTGCATCTTTTTTTTTTTTAGTGCTATAGTTTTCCTCCCAATCCTGGGGCTATTAGAGATAATATTTATTATTTATTTTATTCATTACTTGGTACCTGTTGTGGCTGCATAATGCCATGGTTTGTGGAGTCTCTGTGTCTAAAATTTAACTGCAGCTAGAATAATTGCAGCACCTTCCAACTCTATGGGGCATTACAGACCGCTCAAAAGGGGCGGTTTGGTGCCACCTCTTTTTAGACTGTACCTTCACTGCAGCAACCACACAGAGCGGCAAAGGTACAGACTTAAAAAAGGAGACCAAAAAAGCGGCTCTTTTTTGCGTTGCAGTTGTGACACGAAAAGAGATAAAAGGTTCCATAGGGTGCCTTTGCGACGTCGCAGCTGCACAGTGCTGTATGGAAGCTGCACAGCTGCGACGTCGTCGCTGTGTACGCCGTCTATACGGCGCTTCACAGCAACAATGCCCCCGTCACGTGCTAGGGTTGCGGGGCGTGTGTAAGCCTCTTAGTGCCTGTCTGTTTCAGGCTAATGATTCTATGGAGTAGATCCATTGAATCATTGGAACTTGCATAAGTGTTGACTCAACATTAATTCAATCATTATATTCTTGTTCAAAATATCAATTGGATTTAGGCCTATGGTGGGCCCTTGGCATTCTCTGGGGTTTGGTTCCAGGAACCCCTGTGGATGCAAAAATCCTGGATGCTCAAATCCCATTAAATACAGTGGCATAGTAAAATGCTGTCCCTTATATAAAATGTCAAAAATCAAGCTTTGCTTTTTGGATTTCATTTATTTTTAATATTTTCAAGCTGTGGATGGTTGAGTCCATGGATGAAGAATCTGTGGATACAGAGGGCCAACTGTATTGTTAAAACAAACCATGGGTTGGCAAGGCGGTTGAATTTAACCAATAATCAGGTAGTGTATATATAATAAAAATAAGAACCCAGATACAGTACCGTAAACAACACATGTTGCCAACTAAGAAGAGATTTATTTCCTTAGTCAACAATATCACATTTCAAAAATGAAAATAAAAGTAAAAAGTGTAAATAAAAAAACAGAATATAGATTATATCTGTAAGACTTTATAATTATGTTTCATAGCACCATTGAAGTATTTATCTGAAAATAAAAAGTAGAGTTGCATTTTTTACAAGAATTAAAAAAAAACTAAGCTGTATAAAACTGTAGCCCCTCAGAGGTCAGTAGGGCTTCATCCCACAAGTCTGTGCCCTAGCTGGCTGCCTAGTTAGCCTAATGATTGCACTGGTCTGGATTCAGAAGGTCAAAATGAGGTGTGAGGTTTTGCAGGCATTTAAATTGATCTTGCTTGAGTTTTCCCTTAGTAGAGTTCTTCATAGGGACTAGATTCCAACAGTCCTTGATTCTCTGGCTCTTACCAGACAATCCTTCCTTTGAGGCAACATACAACTAAAGAAACTAGAATTTATTAGTACTGCTGTTGGCTGCAAGTGCTGTTGGATGCCTTCCTTCATCCCTTACAAAATGGATGGAAAATTCTTCAGTTCCCACGTTTGAAGTATGATGAGCTGTTATATTTGTTCACTGCTGTTACAATAGAGCCCCAACCACTACTTGATGAAATCCTTTGATGGGAAAAGTTAATGCTGCTTTCCTGACTATAACTTGGTCTTTTCCATCTTCCCCACTGGGAAAGGAGCATTGGGACAAAGCATGGGAACACCAAGTTAATGACACTAGAGTTCATGGCACAGGCTCCAGAAAGGTGAGTGTGAGTAGGAGAAGAAAGTATCACTGAGTCCAGTGAAACCTATACCCACATGGCATGCAGACTGAATTGCTATTTTAAATTTCTGATTGACTTCCTGGTCAAACTCTCTAGGAGGCTTCCAAAAACTAAGAACATCCCACAGAAGATTCTCAAGACTAGAGTCCCCAGAGTACCTGATGCCCTCCTGATGTGTCGGTTACAACTCTCATCATCCCCCACATTAGGGAAAGTTGGTCTCGAGGTTCCATTGTGACAGGGAAAGTGCTGCTCTAGACTGTATGTATCTAAAAACAACCCTTAAGAACAACTCAAAGTACAAAATAGTAGCCAAGATTTTAGAGTGCATCTAAACTGTAGAAATAATGCAGTTTGACACCATTTTAACTTCCATGGCCCCATCCTACAGAATTTTTAGTTGTAGTAAAGGTACCAGGACTTGCAGTTTTGTGAGGCACCAGCACTCTTTGGCAAAGAAGGCTAAAAACTGCAAATCCCAGGATTCCATAGGATGGAGCTACAGCACTTAAAGTGGTGTCAAATTACATAAGTAAATGCACCCTTAACCAGTGTGACAGAGCAATCCAGCTCTTCCCCAGCAGAAAAGCTTCCATAAACCCCAAGTCTTCACCATTTTCTTAACAGACAGAAGTGATCTTAGATGTACAACTGTTGCTCAGCATTGAGTATGGGAAAGGTGGTGTCACTACAAGTTAAGCTTCTTGAAGGGCATTATGAGCATATTAACTGTCAGAGCAGTGGTCACTCCATCTGGGTCTAGTTAGTAAAATGTTTTTTACTTCATTGCTTCTGTTAAAGTGCTGTACACCACTGGGGAAGTAATTGCTTTAGTATTAGCTAGTATTGTTTTTGTGACTTCACTTGACTCTTGGTCAGAGGTCTTTCTTGGTGTCTGCTTAAGAAAAAAATTGTGCTTAAGAAAAAAAAAAATACCACGGATTAAGTCCAGGACACTAGATAAGAGAAACATTGGCTCTCTTTTTGGACTGTGATTGACACTGGTTTAATGTAAGTTATCAGCAGCAACCTTGACAAAGTACATAGAGAACTACTGTATACTGAGTCAGACGATTCGTTCATCCATCTGATTATCTGTGTTTCCCCAAGGCTTCATGGCAGGATGTATGTTTTTTCTAGCCCAACATCAAGATGCTGGGGCTGAATCACAGAATTTCTATATCCAAGTCATATAGTTTGCCACTGGATTCTGTCCTTTTCCTTCCTATAACCTGTACATCTGGAATGGAAATCATGTAGCCCTCCAGGTGTTTAATAGGTTTCAGCTGCCAGAATTCCTCACAATTGGCTATGCTGGCTGCTGTGAAGATTTCATAACTGAGCCTAAATACCCTAAAGGTATCAGGTCCCATCTGACCTTGAAAGCTAAGCACCGTCATCTCTGGTTGGTAATTGGATGGGAGGCTGCCAGGGGATACCTAAACTGTATGTACTATGTTTCAGAAGAAGGAACTGGCAAAACTGCCACTGAGAATTAGTTACCTAAGGAAACCCTTTGAAATTCATGGGGTCACTATAAGTCAACAGATGTCTTGAAGTTTATAGTGTTTCCATAAACAGTTGAATCTCCCATATCCAGAATGGCCAAATCTGAAATACACCAAAATTGAAAATTGTTCACATGGGTGGCTGGGATAGGGATATCTTTGCTTTCTGATGGTTCTATCTACACAAACTTTGTTTCATACACAAAAATATTAAAAAAATATTAGTTATAAAATTACTTATAAGGTGTGTACAAAACATAAAAGAATTTCATGTTTAGACTTGGTCTAAACTCCAAGATATCTCGTTATGTACAGTGGGCCCTTGTTATCTGCTGGGGTTTGGTTCCAGGAACCCTGGTGGATACCAAAATCTGTGGATGGCCAAGTTCCATTAAATACAATGTCATAGTAAAATGCTGTCCCTTATATAAAATGGCAAAATTGAGGTTTGTTTTTTGGAATGTATATATTTTAAAAATATTGGTTAAATCCATAGGTAAAGAATCTGTGGATATGGAGGACCAACTATATATGCAAATATTGCAAAATTAATTCCAAAATTCATATTATGATTATGTAGACATAGACCTGAACTGAATTAGGTTCTATATGGTACCATTTGTAGCATGCAGCCAGTGGAAAAGGAACATGCAGGTAAAAGGGAAGTTAGGGGAGCTTTGGGGCCAGAATACTTTGGGGACAGCTCAGAGTATTCTGGCTAGATTTTCTCCGGATAGAAAGGGCTGTAGGCTTTACCAGAAGTGGTAAAACAACTGCCTTTCATTTCTTCCAGCAGTGGGAGTTTCCTGTGGGTGTAGTTCTACTCAGTAAAACTCAATTTCCAACTCTCTGTCCCTAGTATTAGCTGAGTAACTGGTGCTGTTGTCTGTATCAAAAGATCTAGGCTGTAGCTGAATACAGTATGGGTGAGTATCCACAATGTGACAAGTCCTACAGAATTTAACATGTGGATTTTGATGGACATATGTTAGTGTTTCTTGGCTAATCAAGAGTGTTGCTTTGCATATTCTTTAAAAAGGCAGAGCCTTGGATTCTGCTAGTGGCTGCCAGATTGTATCATTTACTCAATAGCAGAACATAAGATTCTGGGGACATTTGAGAATGGAAAGCGTGAAGCTTGTTGCTGTCTCCTGAAGGGATTTTGTGACTTAGTAGACAGAGATCGTTCTTCTCATAGGGGGTTCTTCAAGAAAAAAAAGCTCAATTATTTCTCAGAATGTTGATCTTTTTATGTTTCAGGGCGATTTGAAGAGAGTGTGATTGAAGAGAGAAGACAGTGTGCAGAAGATTTGCTTCAGTTTTCAGCCAACATCCCAGCACTCTATAACAGCAAACAGCTTGAAGATTTCTTTAAGGTTAATACTTCTGAGCCACTCTGCTTCTCCTAAATGATCCCACTTGGCAGTAGGAGTGAAGTTCTCATTCTACTTTATGAGAGATGATAGGCATACTGTTAGACATAAACATCAGGAAAGTATATGTTAACTGTGATAATGATGCAGTATTAGAAAATGCCTAAGGCCTATGGCCACCCATGTTTTAGCTTCCATTCTCCATCTGCAAATGGGACTGGTAATGATTAGCCTTGCAGGGTTTTTTGAAGGCTGAATTAGAAGGCTTGTAATGCACTTCATGGGATCTTCATAAATCGACAAGCAACTTGAAGGCTCATATACAAACAAGGCACTTTGCACACTAAGGCTGCTGTTAGTCAGGGATGGTGGGAGTTGTAGTCCCACACCTAGAGAGAGGGCCATGGGTCCCTCTACTTCTGTGCTAAGCAAGGAAACAGTACACATGTAATGAATTGGACACTAATGAAATACCATTATGAGCAAAGCAGTTCTTACTCCATAGCATTGGGTAGAGCAGGAGATCTTGATGTTTTGTGTACCACTTAGTATATTTTACGCAGCAGCATGAGTAGGGCTGCTAATAAGTGGCTCTCTTATAACTCTCATTTATAGGGTCACTATAAGTTGAAGCTAATTTGATGATACATAACAACAGCATCAAGAGATTCTGTGATGGAGTCCAGGAAGAAACTGACGACACTCCAAAACAGTTGTTTTCTAATAATAGGTAACTGGAACACGAAAGTAGGAAGCAAGGAAGAATAAATGTGTAGGAAGATTTAGATTAGGCAAAAGAAATGAAGCAGCAGGAGAGGCCAATGATCTGCAAATATATTCTTCGTACAACCAGAGGGGAAACTATACACATGGATATCACCAGATGGTCAATATAAAAATCAGATCGATTACATGATTGGAAGCAAAAGATGGAGAAGCCATTTTTGTAGCCAAAACTAGACCAGGTGCTCATGGTGACACAGATCATGAACTGCTTATATCAAAAATGAGAGTAAAGCTGAAGAAAAACACCAAACCAGCCATGATACCAAAATACAACCTGAACAACATATCAACAGAATTTACAGACGATGTAAAAAGTAGACTTGCATTATTAAGCATAACTGACGGAACCAAAAGAACTATAGATAGAAATCAGGGACTTAGAGGGGAATCAGACAGACCAGAAGGGGTGGCTGGAAATCTGAAGATGAATTGGGACTGTCGCAACCACACACTGTGGTCTAAATCCACCTTGAAGCTGGCCAAAAAAGGAGTGGATATGATCCACTCCTTTTTTTGGCCGGCAAAAAGCCAGCTTTTCATACCCTGCTTCCAAGATATTCCAGCTGCTTGCGGCATGTGAACACCACATTATTGGAGCATCTTGAAGCCTCCTGTGTCAATGACACCCAGAAATGGGCTTTTTTCACCCCTTCTATTCAGGCTGTTTGCCAAGGAAGAGTACAGAAAAACACTATTGGTACCCAGAAAGAAAGAGAAGAAACAATGGATAACAAATGGAACACTGCAAGCAGTAGAGGAAAGACGAAAAGCAAAAGTAAAAGGAGATAGGAGTAAAATCAGAACGATGAATGAAACTGTTCAAGGAGTGTGGCAGGGTCTCCTTCTTAAAAGGTTTTTAAACAGTGGCTGAATGGCCATATGTCGGGGGTTGTTTGATTGTATGTTCCTGCATGGCAGGGGGTTGGACTGAATGGACCTTGAGGTCTCTTCCTATGATTCTATGAAGATCCATGAACTCAGTCAGAGAGGTCACAGTCCTGAGTATGCAGGACCTAAAGAGAGCAGTGAAACATGGGTCTTGGAGATGTCTCATCGACAGGGTTGCCATGAGTTGGGGTTCACAACAACAACAACAAAATTTTCTCCATGGTGATAGACTAGTTTTCCTTCCAGAGAAAGGTCTTGTGTTTGTGGAATGGCCCAAAAGAGATAGGCAGATGGGGGCGGTTTCAGGCCGCTCCGAGAGCATGCATTTACCCGGGGCTGCCTAAGGTGGCGGCCCAAATCTGACCCCAAAAGGAGCAGATCTTTTCCACTCCTGTTTGGAGCCGAGGGAAGAGGTGTCCTTGGGGCTGCAGCATGTTTTCGCTGCGGCCTGGGTGTGATTAGGTGCAGAGTGGCTTCTGGCCATTCCTTCCTGCCCGTCTGCTTTGTCCCTAAGATAAATTGCAGGTTTGTGAACTTTAATGGAACAGGGTTGTTTTAAAGTAGGGAGTACTCCAGATTCCAGAATAGGTTGCAGCTTAGAATATTGCTCATATAGAAGTACAACACACACACACACACACACCACTCTAGCCAAATGATTATACTGACAGACAGGTCTGGTATCTGTTTGCAATGGAGTGATTGGGCCTAGCTGCTGGATTATACATTTACTATCCTTTGCTGAACGAAATAAATCCTCACCAGTGTATCAACTACAGAAGGAGCATAGATTTGATTGGACACATTCATTCTGAATAGGAAGATTCTAGAACTTCAGATCATTTTCTAAGCCTCCATCGTCTGGTCACTTTTCTTATTGCTCCTCGGCCAAAAATGAAAGGTGAACAAATTCACAGTAAATAACTGGAATGATAATATCTCTATTGTCTCTGTTTCTCTCTTTCTAGGATGGAGAAGTACATGATGGGTCTGAGCTGATTGGCCCTGCAGAACCTCTTTTGGATTCTCTGACAGACAGCTTATCTATCTGCAGTTCTGAAGGTTGGCATTTGTCTTGTTTTGTAATCTTTCTCCCCACAGCAAATAATACTCTGAGTGGTAGGATAGTCAAGAAATTAAAAATTTTTTTTGTTATCCTTATCCCCTCTAGATGGCAGTATTAGCATTTCATCTGTAATGTTCTGATTCATGCAAGCATGTGAAATTTCTCAGAACTGTTAAATAGGAAGACATCTTCCCATCTCCCAAAGTTGTTCTTTTCCTATATGGGATAAAGCCTACTACATTACATTGATACTTATTCAGATTATTTCTGGAGTTTCCTATCTCTAGAAGGTGCTTTTTAGCACAGCAGTTCTATTTATTTACTTACTCTATTTTTGTATTTCATCATCATTCAAAGACAAAGCTGTGTTAGTCTGGAAAGTTAGTATGCAAAGGGATCTTACAGCACCTTTGAGACTAACTGAAAGTTAGAAGTTTGTAGCATGAGCTTTTGTAGAGTTGAGCCTACTTCCTCAAATAATTTCAAAGGCTGGAAGTAGCCACTGAGAAAGCCCTCTCCCTTGTTTGCACAAAATGAGCCTGAGAAGGTGTTGTGACAGAGAGGAGGGCCTCTCCAGCTGATCTGAAAACCCTAATGGGTTCATACAGGGAAATACAGTCCTTTAAATAATCTGGATCTAAATCTTATGTAACTTTTAAGTTATATGCATTTTCAAGTGATTTTTTTTACAAAGAATGAAACTTGTTTTTGTGTACAATTTTCATGAAATTGCACACTTTTGTTTGCTTTTTGTTTATATATATATTTTCACATTTTCTCCCTGGTGAAGTGCTTCAAACTTCACATATTTATGAATCTTCATAGAAAACATACTTCTAATACTTCTTTATGTTCTGGAAGTATAGGTTTGGTAAATTCTCAATGAAAATTAATTTTTCATATGCTATTAAAGCCAGCAATCCTGTGACATTTTAGAAACTGAAAGGCTAAAAAAGGACTTGTTACTGAAAATGTGGCAATATTGGCATGAGGTGAACCTCCTTGGAGATAATTTCATAAATGAGGCATCACCACTGAAAATTTCTCTCTTAAATATTTTACTGGCTTATTTCATTTGAATAAGGGTTTCAGAAAAGCCTCAGATCTGGACCTTGCCAGATATGTATATTGTGGAATAATCTAATATAAGGAAAGAGTTATCCTTCAGGCAACCCCTTAACTATAAAGGCAATACCCACTGAACTCAGTGGAACTTTTTGCAAGTGAATATGCATAGATACTGCTGCAAGTCTATAGTTTAAATGGTTTATTTACTACAGCTCCTGGAATTTCTCAGACAGCACTTTGGCCAAGTTCTGTATTTGAAGTGCTTAAAATTTCCCAGTATCTTTTAGTATCACAGATATATTTAATATATTGTTTTGTACATTTTCAAGTTGCTTCTGACTTATGGTGACCCTATCTTGGGGTTTTCTTGGCAGAGAGGGTTTGTCTTCACCTTCCTCTGAGATTGTGAAAGTGTGACTTGTCCAAGGTCACCCAATAGGTTTCTATGACTGAGTGGGGCTTTGAACCTTGGTCTCCAGAGTCATAATCCAACACTCTAAACCATGCTGGCCCCTAGTAATGTTTTAACCAACAGCAACCAACAGTGCTTAAGCCTTTTTTCATAAGGTAGATTTTACTTTGCTCTTCTTAGTAGAATTCTCAGCTTTTACTCATGTAAAGGTGAAAAACTTCCACATTTAAGGAGGGCAACCTGTACAGTCTCCTCTAAAAGATGACAAAGCCCAGAGGGAGTCAATTTACCTGTTGTGGGTTGACACAATCCATTTGATTCAATGCCTTGCTTTTTCTTTTGTGCCTCTCTTTGCAAACCTTCATGGTTGGATCTTATTGCTTGCAAATATGTTGCTTTATTTACTATCACACCTGATATGGCAAGAACAGATTAATATGGAGGCTCATGACTTCCCTGGTTGAGGCTTTTAGAATACAGATAGCCTGGACTTTGTGAATTTAAAAAAAATGTATATTTCTTTGTAATATGCATTCATCTGTCAAACGGTCTTTCCTTTTTTGATTCTGAGCTGCAATAGATTCCTTGTCCAACTTCTTCCTGTCTTTAATTAGTATAATCTCAGTACTTGTTCTCATTTATAAAAAATCATCAACTTTCTTTCCACGTACTCTCCCTCTTTTCTTTGTTTTTGAAGCTCGGAAGGATGTTGGCGTCCTTGATGATGTTACACTTAGCCAATCAGAATATGGAGGTAAGAATAAATGGAATGAATTGGGAAGTCCTTGAATGTTTCTTTCTTCTGAGGTTTAATGCAAACAGGGCAATTGTGGCATTTCTTGTCGCTTCAGAGATGAGCTGAAACCTTGAACTGCACTCCACGCAGTGGAGTTTCTTTTGACTAAGCAAATAACCTGGAGCCAGTTTTGTAACTGACAAGACGCCCACATGGAAATGGTGTTTTGTCACCAGTGTCCTTCAGCACTGAAATCTTAACACTTGAAACAGTAGTCCTTCACAGGGTGCCTGTTGTGGGAGTGAAACTTAAAGGAACTTTGGTGACAAGGGAGAGCTACACAAAGGAAATGAGTGAAAGGATGGCTGAGCATTAGAAAATTGATTTAGGAGTATCTTGGTTGTGGGCACTTAAAAATAGTTCTTGGTTTAATGACTGCTTGTTTGCCTGTTCTTCCTTCTGAGAGAGGTTTGGACAGTAAACCTTCTACAGATGTATCTAGAGCCCAGTTTTTAAAAAACTACACAGCAGTTTAGCATGTTGAAGGTGCCTCGTATCCTCTCAGTTCATCCTTAAGGCTGACCCTTACTTTAGTGTTATCACTGCTAGATAGTATTGCAGATTGGTGTGTGTGTGGGAAGGTTGGGTGAGAGCAGGCTTGCTTTTAACACAAATATAGAAAGCTGCTTTTTCATGGCCGGCATCCATAGTTTTTTGTGGCTTTTTCGGGCTGTGTGGCCATGTTCTAGAAGAGTTTCTTCCTGACGTTTCACCAGCATCTGTCCTGCAAAATAGAAAAATCAGCACTCAGCAAATGCAAATGAGAAACCACCCAAGGTCAGGGGCTTTCCCAGCAGACTATGATAACCAATTAGCAGACATTAATCCTCTTTTGCATATCCTCCCACCCTGAGGCCCTGCCATCAACAACAGAACAATACACAGATTAACATGGAATCACTTCTCCCTACCTGAGGTCACACAGTAAATACCCACTGTCTTCCATTCCAATATTCTCTGAAGATGCCAGCCACAGATGCTGGTGAAACGTCCGGAAGAAACTCTTCCAGAACATTGCCGCACACCCCGAAAAACCCACAAGGAATTAAAGCCTCTTTTATGTATCCATATTGCTGTAATACAGATTGAGCTCCTTTGAGTTTCTGGAATTCTGAAATCCAAAATACTCTAAAATCAATGGGCCCTATCTACCTCCCTGTAGATTATTATTATTATTATTATTATTATTAACCTTTATTTATATAGCGCTGTAAATTTACACAGTGCTGTACATACAATCTTATAAATTAGACGGATAACAAAATCTATGGATGTTCAAGTCCTATTAAATACAGTGGTGTAGTAAAACAGGGTCCCTTGTATAAAATGGCAAAATGAATGTTTCCTTTTTGGAATGTATACATTTCAAAAATAATCTCAAACTGTGGATGCTTGAATCCGTGGATAAAAAAAATCTGTGGGTCCAGAGGAGTGATTGTATTAAATGTATGTAGTATTACATTACTTTCAGGCTATGTGTATAAGGTGTATATGAAACACAAATGAATTTTGTGTTTAGACTTGAGTCCCATCGCCTAGATATCTCATTAAGTATATACAAATATTCCAAAAACTGAAAAAATCTAAAAGCCAAAACACTTCTGGTCCCATTTAATATAAGGGAGAGTCAACCGTGTAGTGGGGAGACTGGAGGCATGTAAACATAGGTGGAGGATGGATGCAGCCACAGGCCAAGTGTAAGATACCACTAGTTTAAGAGATACCATCTTACCCTGTTTCCCCAAAAATAAGATATCGCCAGAAAATAAGACCTAGTAGAGGTTTTGCTGAATTACTAAATATAAGGCCTCCCCCGAAAGTAAGACCTAGCAAAGTTTTTGTATATACATATATATACAGTGTATAATAAATGTTCGATTTTTTTTTTGTTCAACAATAAATGTGAATTCTTCTTAACGGAAAAATAATACATCCCCTGAAAATAACACCTAGTGCCTCTTTGGGAGCAAAAATTAATATAAGACACTGTCTTATTTTTGGGTAAATACGGTAGAATAAGAAGGTTAGACTAGAGGAGTTTTAGTGTACTCTGACTCCATTCTTCTTTTACTCTTCAGGTTTCTCCAGTGACAGTGACCTACTTTCTTTGACTGTGGATGTGGACTCTCTTGCTGAGTTAGATGATGGGATGGCATCTAACCAGAATTCTCCCAGTCGATCCTTCGGCCTCAGCTTTACTGCTGAGCCTCCAGCACAGGCTTCTGCCTTTTCAGATCATGAATGGAGTAAACCTGATGGTGAGAGAGAAAGCCGTGGTCTGTTTACTGGGAGCTTAAAGGCCAGGCTTGGCAGGAGAGACTACCTGGACAAAGCAGGGGAGCTGATAAAGCTGGCCTTGAAGAAGGAAGAAGAAGAAGACTATGAGGCTGCCTATGGTTTTTACAGGAAGGGAGTGGATCTGCTTCTGGAAGGTGTTCAAGGTATGACCTTTTTTTTTGCTCTACACAAAGCTGCTTTTTAGTGTATTTAAGCCTGTATCCACTCCCTATCAGCAAAAATGTTCACAGACATTTGCCACCCACCAAACAGAAATTTTTGCATCTTTATCATAGTGATAGATTTTAGCCTGTCTCCAAGCTTGGAAATGTCAGGTTTTTTTGGACTACAGCTCCCAGAGTCCTTCAGTGACCCAGGGTCACTGAGCAGACTTGCTAGGGGATTTTGGAAGTTGTAGTCAAATTTTCAGAGCTTGAGCTTTCTCATAGTATGTACTTTACTTCTAAATAAAACACCAGAACTTGTTCCACTGCTAAAACATGTCTGGGTTTAGAATCTATAGCTATTTCACTCCTCATTCTATATAGCCATTTCCCATTCATTGTCTGATTCTCCCCCTCGTCATGTGATAAATGAGCTATGAGAAATTTGGTTCCAGGAAGCTGATTTTCCAAACACGACAGTGTAGAATATACCATATATACTTGACTATAAGTCAACCTCATGTATGTCAAGGAAAGGTTTTATGGCCAAAATCATGGATTTTGACATGACCCATGGATAAGTTAAGGGTAAAACTTAGGGGCATGTAATGAAGGATGTAAAGGACAAAACAAAAGGAAAACACCACTTCCCTCCTTCCTTCTCCCTCTCTGGACTTTTCCTGACCACCAAACACCACTTCCCTGATGCTGGAGGAGAAGGTTTCAACATTGGATTGAGAAGGTAAGGAAAGTTGAGGGAAATGGGTTGTTCCGTGGTAAGAGAGATCCAGAGGAGGAGGAGGAGATGGGAAAGGAAGGTTTTAACATCTGGTTGAGAAGGGAATCACCTCTTTCACACACAGAGACACTCCTTGTCTTGGCAACTCTTTCTGAAATTACTGCTGAGGCACAGAGAGTGGGGCATCTTTCTAAACAGTATTACTTTATTGACCTGTATATAAGTCCACCCAGGATTTTGGGGTCAAATTTTGGGCATATTTTTTTTAAGAACTTAGAATAGGGTCACCATAGATTGTAGCTGACTTAAAGGCATATGACAACAGTGCTATAACCAATTAATATGCATTCATATTAATTAAATATGTATTCATATTAATTAGGAAGCTTTCTATGTCACTGACATATGAAGCTTCAGATGGTTTTATTCCCATTAGCTTTCTTGTCCCTTGAGAAAAGTATATTCTTGCTTTCTCCCATTTCTCTTTCCCTCATCTCAAAACATGAACAAAGGGGGACTTAATTTCCTCCTCTCCACACCCCTCTTTACGATTTTATTACATTGATGTGACATACATTACAAATAGAAAGCATTATGCAAATGTTGATGTGGTGGTGGTTAAAACTGACAATCAAATTGCAGATCTGTATTATTACCACTTGGTGGCACCAAGCAAGTATGATTTGATGCTCTCAAATTTCAGTGTCAGCTTACAGTGAGGAAAAAAGTAGAGAAAAATTCCCCTGATATTTTGCTTTTGCCCTGTTAATGGCTTGTTATATCTATGGATTTGAGAGCACTCTACTTCCAGTTTCATCTTGAAGAACTCTCCCCATTCCCTTTTACTCTGTTTATGCCATATTCCTGTTGTAGTTTTTAATCAGAACTTAAAATCAATCTCGTTGAGTAGTTGAATCCTGAGAAAAGCATGCCATGCATGTTTAAAGTTTCTGTAATAAAAAGAGATCAGTTTTCATATCCTCCTGAATGAATTGCACAATGATTGATGCTTACATATCTGAAAGGAGCTGAAGGGATCTATCTAGGATAGTAGGATACATGTTCACTGGCATTTAACTGCCAAGCTCTTGCTTGCCTTATCTGTACTTCTGTGAGGTGTGCATTTGATCCACTGTGGTTGTTTGGTATTAACTGGGTTCCATAGTGGCAGCATTGTAGTTTGACAATTATACACAGACTGGCATCAAGTGTTGTCTTTGTAGCTCAATGAAATTTATTGTGGTGTATGGAATTCTGCTAACCTTTGGGGAATCTTCTTCCTTTCACAAGTTAATACAATGGTAGTGTAGTTTTTATGCTTTTAGCTGGAGGCCCTGCGTACTATAGTGAGATTTAGTAAGGTTGATTTGGTTTGAAAGTGGAGAAGGCCTTCTCTGTTGTGGCTCTCACCATTTAGGATGGTCTCCCCATTGAGATTGAGCAGATTGTTGGGTATTTCTTTCATGAAACAAAGAATGATTTCTTTTCTCAGGCATTTTTCTCAGTACTAAGATTGTTAGTTATCTCTGTTTTTAATGAATTAATTTGAATAATGCCTAGTGATGTTATTGTTGTTGTATAATTATTTCTAGCAATTTGTTTGATTATATCTGTACTTACTGTAAATCACTGTGATCTTTTTAAAATGAAAAGTAGAGTGACATGTTTTTAAACAAATTAAATGAAATTTGAATACAGTGGTCCCCCCGGGTTACGAAGGTAATCCGTTCCGGATTACCTTTCGTAACCCGGAAATCGTTGTATCCCAGGGGACCGCTTTAGTTGACGGACCGCACGGCCAATTTAAAGGGGCAGCGCGGTTTTTCTTCTTCGCATCCCGGGGTTTCATTTGCATCCCAGGGGCTTTTTTTCGCCCCTGGCTCTTTCGGCTCCCAGGGATTTCGTTCCCCGGGGGCTTCGTATCCCGGGGGACCACTGTACTTTATCTGTCAGAGCTTCATCCTCTGACCCTCATATTAATGTTTGATTCAATGTGGGCTACTGTATTTGAAAATTGTTTGAAGGTGTGCATGGAAACATAGAAAACTTCCATATACTATCAGACTATTAGTTCATTGAGCCCCATATTGTTTATTCTGACAGGCAGCAGCTTTTTTGCTCTTTCCATCAGTTGCTGTGTGAATGTTTTATTTGGACCTGGGATATTTTCTGCTGTGGGCTACAGTCTGTTTCCTTAACATGCTTTTGATACAGATGGATATTTTAAACTGCAATAGATGTTACATGTGTTCATTGCATTGGCATATTAAATACTACAGGTGTACACTGATCACAAGATTTGGTCATAGAATCATAGAATCATAGAGTTGGAAGAGACCACAAGGGCCATCCAGTCCAACCCCCTGCCATGCAGGAACTCCCAGTCAAAGCATCCCCGACAGATGGCCATCCAGCCTCTGCTTAAAGACTTCCAAGGACGGAGACTCCACTACACTCCGAGGGAGTGTGTTCCACTGTCGAACAGCCCTTTCTGTCAGGAAGTTCCTCCTAATGTTGAGGTGGAATCTTTTTTCCTGCAGCTTGCATCCATTGTTCTGTGTTCTAGTCTCTGCAGCAGCGGAAAACAAGCTTGCTGCCTCCTCAATATGACATCCCTTCAAATATTTGAACAGGGCTATCATATCACCTCTTAATCTTCTCTTCTCAAACGGTTGTTCCGAAACTGGCCTCGTTCAGCTTGGACTGTTTTGGAGTCTGTCTGATTTTATTCAGGTCCCAAACTCAGGCCACCTCTCATTGGCTATCATTAGAAATTACCTTTTTGTAACCTTTATAACCTTTTTTCTGTATGGGAGTAGTACCCCCAGAGGAGCAAAATATGACTACCAAATTTCTGACAAATTGATATTTTGTGTTATACCTTTAAATTTGATATACATTTTAAAAAAGATTAAACTACAAAGAATATATTTATTTCATGGCAGAATGGGAAGAAACGTGTAGACGTGGTTCCTTCTCTTCAAGGGATCAGGTGCTACCAAGTTTCATTAGATTCAGGGATTTTAGTACAGTGGTAGCTGTTACATTTGAACAGTATATAAAAAAAACAAATAAAACATATTTTACCCCCAATGTTGAGTGTGCACCATTGTTCTGAAATTATTGGAAATGATAAATTGAATAAGTATAAAACCTGTACAATTTTCCATGTATAGTTCTAGCATTTTGTAAAAAGGGATTGGCTTTCTGTTCCCTCCCTAAGTAGTTTTATTTGGACAGTTTATGTGAAAATGGACCACATAATAGTGGTAGCTCCAAGGCAAGAAACTTGCAAAGTTTCAGTAAGGTAGGTACAGGAATGAGGGAGTTAAGTGAGTTGAAAGCCAATTCAAGGGTTTTTAAAAAGTGGCCCTTGGTGACATTGATAAAATGGATGTTAGAGAAAGGACTCAGGCAATGGCCTGAGGTTGGAAAAGTTTCTTACTTTTCCACATCATTAGGGCAGTGGGATCTTGTGGGTGTGCTGTATTTTTAATACAGGAATCCCCCTCTTTTTAATGACTCCTTTTTGGATGTTCACTTGTTTTGCTATCTAAATTACAGCCATGTACTGCAATGTGTACCCAGGTCTGCTCCACTATTGGGCAGCAGGTAGTTGAACCAGGCAAAGCCTCTTGCTGGTGATGGCATCTTGCAGGCTGGACAAGCAAGAAGACAGGTACTGCTACTGGTAGGCAGGAGAGAGAGAGAGAGGCAGCTCAGAGAGGAAGATGCAACTCTGCTTGCCAGGTGGGCACAGTCCTGATGGCAAGCAGGATTGGTGTGATAAGCAGCATCTAGTGTGCTAGGGGTTTTAGGTAGAGAGACCTAGGTGTGCAGGAGGCTGGTAAGCTGTGTTAGCTGGTGATGGTTGGCAGGCTGGAAGAGAGAGGTGGCAGCTGAGGATGGAGGAGGCTGGCAATATGAGGAGGCAGTGGAGAGTATCAGATGCCAGGAGCAAGGAAGCTTTAAGCCTGTGAGCCAAATCAATAGGATACCACTCAGTTGGCCCTGCTAATTTGTCTTGGCATCAGGTGAGTCAACAGTGTGATCCAGCAACTAAAAAAGCCAATGTGATTCATAAAATCATAGAATCATATAGTTGGAAGAGACCACAAGGGCCATCCAGTCCAACCCACTGCCATGCAGGAACTCTCCATCAAAGCATCCCTGACAGATGATCATCCAGCCTCTGCTTAAAGACCCCTAAGGAAGGAGACTCCACCACACTCCGAGGGAGTGTGTTCCACTGTCGAACAGCCCTTACTGTCAGGAAGTTTCTCCTAATGTTGAGGTGGAATCTCTTATTCTGTAGCTGGCATCCATTGTTCCGGGTCCTAGTATCTGGAGCAGCAGAAAACAAGCTTGCTCCCTCCTCAATATGACATCCCTTCAAATATTTAAACAGGACTATCATATCACCTCTTAACCTTCTTTTCTCCAGGCTAAACATCCCCCGCTGGGCATGGTTTCCAGACCTTTAACCATTTTAGTCACCCTCTTTTGGACACGCTCCAGTTTCTCCGCATCCTTTTTAAATTGTGGTGCCCAGAACTGGACACAATATTCCAAGTGGGGCCTGACCAAAGCAGTATAGAGTGGCACTGTTACTTCCCTTGATCTAGACACTGTAGTTCTATTGATGTAGCCTAAAATAGCAGTGGCCTTTTTAGCTGCTGCATCGCACTGGTGACTCATGTTCAACTTGTGGTTTAACTCCCCATCACCTTTCCCTTCTCCTTTTGTGTTGTGTCTTTTAGATTGTAAGCCTGAGGGCAGGGAACTGTCTAATTATAAGTTTATATGTACAGCACTGTGCAAACCTACAGTACTATATAAATAAAGGATAATTAATAATAATAATAATAATAATAATAATAATAATACTTGGACCCCTAGATCCTTTTCACATGTTGTCTAATTCAGCCAGATGTCCCCCATCCTATATCTGTGCATTTCATTTTTCCATCCTAAGTGCAGTACCTTACATTTCTCTGTGTTGAATTTCATTTTGTTAGCTTTGGCCCAGCTTTCTAGTCTATTCAGGTCATTTTGAATTTTGATCCTGTCCTCTGGGGTATTAGCTACTCCTCCTAGTTTAGTGTCATCTGCAAATTTGATAAGTATGCCCCCAATTCTGTCATCCAAATCATTGATAAAGATGTTGAATAGCACTGGGCCCAGGACAGAACCCTGTGGCACCCCACTGGTCACTTCTCTCCAGGATGAAAAAGGAGCCATTGTTGAGCACCCTTTGGGTGCGGCCAGTCAACCAATTACAAATCCATGTAACAGTTACCTTGTCTAGCCCACATTTTACAAGCTTATTTGCACGAATGTCGTGGGGAACCTTGTCAAAGGCCTTACTGAAATCAAGATATACTATAGCCACAGCGTTCCCTTCATCTACCATGCTGGTAATTTTATCCAAAAAAAGAGATCAGATTTCTCTGACATGACTTGTTTCTCTGAAACCCGTGTTGACTTTTTGTGATTATGGCATTGGCTTCTAAATGTTCACAGACTCTCTGCTTAATGATCTGCCCTAGAATCTTTCCTGGTATTGATGTCAGACTAACTGGACGATAATTATTGGGATCCTCTTTTTTTCCCTTTTTGAAGATGGGGACAACGCTTGCCCTCCTCCAGTCTGCTGGGACTTCTCCGGTTCTCCAAGAATTCTCAAAGATTATTGCCAATGATTCCGATATTACATTTGCCAGTTCTTTTAGTACCCATGGATATAGTTCATCTGGTCCTGGAGACTTATATTCATTTAGATTAACCAGGTATTCCTGTACTATCTCTTTACTTATTCTGTGCTGAACTTCCCCTATTCTGTCTTCTGCCCCATTATCCTTAGGTTGAACACCCTTTGCCTTTTCTGAGAAGACTGAAGCAAAGAAGGTGTTGAGTAATTCTGCCTTTTCTCTGTCCCCAGTTAGCATTTTGCCATCTTCTCTACACAAATCTTCTTCAAATATTCTAGGCTTTATCAATAGAAGTATAGTGTCTACATCATTCTATTCTGATCTAGTGTCATTCTGTTCTGCTTTGGCCTCACCTGGAATACTGTGTCCAGTTCTTGGCATCGCAATTCAACAAGGATGTTGACAAGCTAGAGTGTGTCTAGAGGTGGGTGACCAAAATGGTGAAGGGTCTGGAAACCGTGCCTTAGGCAACTGGGTCTGGAGAAGAGAAGGATAAGAGGTGATATGATACCCCTGTTTAAATATTTTAAGGGATGTCATATTGAGGATGCAGCAAGCTTGTTTTCTGCTGCTTCAGAGAACAGGACCCTGGAACAAGGGTGAAAGCTATAGGAAAAGAGATTCTACCTAAACATTAGCACAGTAAGAGCTGTTTGACAGCGGAACACACTCCCTCAAAGAGTGGTGGAGTCTTCTTCTTTGGAGGTCTTTAAGCAGAGGCTGGATAGCCATCTGTTGGAGATGCTTTGATTGTGAGTTCCTGCATGGCAGGAGGTTGGACTGGATGGCCCTTGGGATCTCTTTCAACTCTAGGATTTTATGATTCTAGGTGGGCAGACTGGGATAGAGAGACAGTCAAACACCTAAGCCTTTCTTAAGCCACACCTTTGCCAGGTGGGCATAGTCCCCCCATAGAGACGGAAGTTACCTGTTGGCTGAGGGTGGAGTGGCAGCACCAACAGGGCATCTAGAAGTATAGGTGGAGGTAGGCAGATGAGTAGCTGGTGGCACAGGATGGGAGAGCCAGGAAGCAGCTCTGGTTATGGCGGAGGAGCCAGAGGAGATGGTGACATGTTAAATCTATAATCAGATTTAAGAAATCAGGGAGGGTGCTAGGTGCAAATCACCCTTACATTTTTGAGCCACTGCAGCCAAGATGCTGCTTGTAGGGGCCTACAACCTCAGCAGTAGAGAAGCAAAATACTTCCCCCCCTATTAACTTGAAGGAATAAGTGGGTGTGTGGGGACAAACAGGAGTGAAGATATCCCCAGTAAGCATCTCGTCTTGACAAATCTTGCTTTAGGGCAAGGGTGGGCAACTCTGGAAGGCTAGGTGGCTTTATTAGCTCTTGGAGGGCTACATCTGCTCCTGCACAAATACCCCTCCCCCACCAAAGCCTGTAGTGGTTATGGTGGCATTTTCACCATGTTTTGGATGTCAAAAAAGGCCCTAAAAATGTTGTGACAATGCAGCTCATGGCCCCAGGGGATATTTTGGAACATTTCAGGGCAATTTTAATATATATATTTTTGCATTTTTTTTACCTCATGGAGTTCAAAGGAGGTCTCCAAATATGATGAAAATGCCTTCCATACCTTCATTTTTTTTTGGGGGGGGGGGCATTCTGAATTAATTGCCTGGAGTCCACAAAACAGCCCTGGCATCCACATTTTGTTCACCTTTGCTTTAGTGTAACCCAAAATGATTCGCTAACTACATCCAGCTCTTTCCTGCAGTTCAAATACTCTATAGCTATGTGGAAGGGTTCTGTTTGCAAAAAATAAGTCAATGTTTTTTTATGGGTAGGAGTGCAGTATGTAACTTAACTGCTCTTTGCTACTTCTTATCCCGTTACACCTATTCCAAGGTAGAGGATACTCCATAGCTAGTGTTTGCTCTGAATGGTGTTTCTAAGTATAGAATGGCTAAGTCCAGGCCAGTTTACCATATGAAAAGTGGGGTAGTTGTAAAACGACACATAACTGGCCTGCTTAGATGGAGGTGGTCTGGACTGGAAAAGTTTATTTACAGTCAGCTCTCCTTGTCCATGGATTCTTTATCCATGGTTTCAAGCATCCACAGCTTGAAAATATTCAAAAAATATATTATTATTATCCTTTATTTATGTAGCACTGTAAAATATATAAATTCCAAAAAGCAAACCAAGATCTTGCCATTTTATATATGGGACCTCATTTTACTATGCATTGCATTTAATGGGACTTGAGCATCTATGGATTTTGGTATCTATGGTGCATCCTGGAACCAAACTCTAGTCCATTGGATATCTAGGGCCCACTGTAATTTTTTGGGATTTTATGTTTAATTTTGAGAAGCTTAGACAGAAGTGAAGGAGCTGCTGCAACTTCCAGACAACCTATTTCAAAATACAATTAATACTGTGTACAAGGATGTGGTTGAACAAATCCAATGTTTATGTTAGTCCCTCTTGAAAATAGTTCTATTAGATGTCTGCAACAATTCTACAACCATAAGCATCACCACATTAATAGAGGTGATTAATGTTGGTTTTATGTATTTTCCTTCTGTCTTTTTTTGAATTGTGTTTTGTATTTTAACGTTTTGTACCCTGCCTCAAGCTTTGAGAAGAGGAGGGAAATTTACTATCATCATCATCATCATCATCATCATCATCAGTCATCGGCTTATTGTTAGGAGTGGCAGTGGTGGTGAAGGCTGTTTATGCCAGGCCCGGACAACGGTAACCTTTCGGATATTGTTAGCATACAGGCCCTGTCATCAATAGAGAGCATAGTTGATAGTGAGGGAGGGAAGAACAAGTCCCTCTCTCTCACACACATACACCCAGCGTATGTAACACTAAGATCCTTGAAGAAAGGGATCCTTAGTCCAATGAGGAAAAAAGTTTATCATGCTGAAGGGTGCCTACTTACCTGGCTTTAAAAGTGATTGTACAAGTTCATGGAGGATGGGGCTATCATTTGCTACTCGTCGCAAATGATATATATCCCTTCCCATACCAGAAAAATGCTGTTCTTTAAATCAGTTGTTGGGAGACATGAGTAGGAAGGTATTCTTTTGTGTCTTGCTTGTGGGCTTCCCATAGGCAACTGGTTAGGCAGTGGGATTAACAAATTGTTGGACTCGATAGGTATTTGGCTGATCTAGCAATACTGCTCTTATGTTTTCACAGTAGTTCCTAAAGCCATACTTCTTTGTGTTTTGAACCTAACTATCTTGGTGTCCTGCGCAATAAGGAAACAAATGCTAACTATTGAAAGAGCTTGATGCTTAGCATATATTTATTTATTTATTCATTTACTTATGTATTGACAAAGTGTTGGTCAATTAATTGTTGTGCACTAGCAAAGTTATATATAGCCAATAGAAGTCCCATGAACAATTGTCCAAACAACACTGGATTGGTTATGATTTGGAAGATGTCTGAAAGCTTGTTCAACAAATAAGAAAGTAAAATGTTAAAATAATGTTATACTATCATACTTTTGTATATCTCCAAGCAGAAGCCCTTCAAACTTCTGAACATATTCCAGCCAGAGGTGGTATGGGTGTGCATCTGTATATTCTGACTGTGGATTCAGCTGCCTTGGGTCCCACTCTGAGAGAAAAGCATCATCTAAATGAAGTACATAAATAATTGCTAGGCATCCAGCTCACTAAATCATATGGTTAACATTTCTTTCCACAGGTTGTTTTACATTAGCTGTCCCAAAGCCCATCCTTGCTATACTAAGGATATAATTAGTGAGTTTCATTTTATAATGTTTTCAGATGGTTTCAGAAGGTTGTGTTTTAATTTAAATTAATAACTACTGTTTTAATATTTTATTAATTGTATTTTTATCTTATTGTGCTGTTTTATGATGTACTCCTGCCTCGAGCTGCAGGGAGAGACGGGAAGATACAAATAAAAATTTATTATTACAGTATTATATTATTATTATTAAATTTACAGCACTATATAAATAAAGGTTAATAGTAATAATAATAATCCCATGTTCTTACTCATATCATGTTATTATGTAGTATTCATCCTGGTTGCTGTTTATATTACCAACTTCAGTTAGAAAAAATATTTAATTTTTTAAAATAGAGAGAGAGAAAGAGCGAGGTACTGTGTTGTATGAATTATAACAATGTGACTGAAAAACACTCCATCCTCATATCTTTAGGGTTATCTGAGCACAAATGCATGTGGTTATTCCTCATTGAATGGGAGAGAGCCACTGTGATTATAATTTCTTCATCACATTAAGAGAGTCCATGAATGAAAGCATGTGTTACTATTTTGTCTTCAGATCATTCTTCAGAATTGGCCTTTATGGTTTTAAAATCTCTCCACAATCCAAACAAGGGAAACCAAAGTGCAAACAACAAGAACAACATGCCTATCTCTTTGGCTTTATCCTTTCATCCTGGGCTTAGTTGACCAATAAATGTTGGTTATGAAGTCAAGCTGCTGAAGACTGCCAGATCTTCTGAGGCACAGACCTGTCTCTTCTGGCCAGAGACATCACCCTTGGTCATCAGAGAATTTGAAATCCTTGGTTGGGCTATGTTGTTTTTGCCTTCTCTCTCTTGTCGCTTTCCACTTGCAGGTCTTTCCAAGAAAACTGATTTGCTTGTCACTTCAGGGCAAAAGTAGTCCTATGCCAGTCTCTTGTTGGAGGCTGGGAAGCTGCTGTCTGATGACTTCCCAAGGCATCAGAACAAGAAACCTCTTGGCCCAAATTCTGTTCTTGAGGAGGCTCCAAGTGAACAGAGCTGTGTCCAATGAAATGACTAGAGAGCAGGACCAGCCAGTTGACATTCTTATTTCTGCCTCAGCTTATTTCTGTCAAATGTGTTCTTTTTCATCTTTAAAACCTGCCCTAACTTAAAAAGGATAGATTATAATAGTCTTCCCCAATGTGATGCCCTTGATATGTGTTGAACTACACCTCCCATTATCCTTTAGCCAACCTGGTTGGTGATGAAGGACACTGTAGTTCAATACATCATGGGGGGACCAGGTTGAAGAAGGCTAAATAATGGTCTTCGTTGTTTTTTAAGTAATATTTTTTTTATATCTAAAAAGTAATTGTTAGAATATCTGTGCAGACAGTATTTCTTTCTCTCTGGTGAAGTGCTGTAGAACACGGATATGGATTCAGTGAGCATCATAGCAACAAGACAATTCCCTTCTCGCTGAGACCAAAGATGGTCGGTTTCACTGTTTTGTGGGATTCTCACAAGAAAGTTCCCTTGTTGCTTATCTCCAGTATTTGGTATTCAAAGATGGTTGATGGGGTTCCTGGGGAAAAGGAATGAGTAGTATTATTCAAGATATTTCTTGGTCATTCTGTAGCATGCTTTATTTTGGACAACTGACAGTGCTCTTTGACTGAGACAGCATCATTTCTTCCAAACTTTACCCATCTGAACAATAAACAAACAGTTTCTGCAGTATTTCCAGAGGTGGTCTGGACTTTTCCAGAGAAAACATTCTAGAGCTAAAAATGACCTTGCACTGGATCCACAGTAGGGTTTTCAGTATGACAAGAGGCTATAATGGGTAAATTAATCTACAGTTGCAGTGTGTTTCTAGCCCATTACAGTTTCCCTGATCCCTACAAGTAGCAACCAATGAAGTAGAAAAGGGAGAAATAACATGTGAAGAGGATGCCATGTCATTGCTGTTTTTTCTGAGCTACACATGCTAAGAAGACGTGTCTGCAACGTCAGCACATCACCACATTATGTCATGAGATTGAAGCCTCAGTTTCACAACACTGCAAGTTGGTTTGGAGTGACAGACTGATGCCCTCAATGTGCTTTGTACTGTAACTCCCATAATCCCTGACCATTGCTGTGTCAACTAGAGTTTATGGGATTTGTCAGACAAAACATCTGAAGGGCACCAGGTTGCCTTTCACTTAGACTAAATGGTGGTGCCTTAAAGATTCAGATCGATTCTTGTGGCCTGTCTGGGTTTTGAACTTGACTTTCCCATATCCAGGATAAACTCTACTTTCCAAATGCAACTGAGGAAGTAGACTTAAATCGA
Source organism: Urosaurus nigricauda (assembly GCA_034509955.1). Lineage (NCBI taxonomy): Eukaryota > Metazoa > Chordata > Lepidosauria > Squamata > Phrynosomatidae > Urosaurus > Urosaurus nigricauda. Next base: position 346,582,865 of record JAOEGL010000001.1, on the reverse strand, counting down.
CGAAAGCTCATGCTGCCAACTTCTTTCTTTAGTTACGGTAGTTTCAAAGGTGCTACAATATTTCTCTGTATACTGATTCTACTGCCATTAGTTCATTCTTTTTCCTTAGTTGGGGTCTGTAGAGTAAAAAGGAACAGTCTTCATTCTGACTTGAATCCAAGTCGTTATTGTGATAGTATCTTTATTAGGAACTGAATGACTGTAGGTAATTAGATTCTGTAGTACCTCAAGGGGACTTTTTGTGAAGACAGAAGTAGAGATATTTTTCCACACTGATTCTACACCTACATTTGTACAGAGGTTTCTTATGACTCAGTACAACATAACAACCTTTTACAGATTGGCTTGGCATAAAATTATAATGTTTGGTTTATTAAAAGTACACTTTATTCAGAAAATAATTGCAAATTGAATTTACTCATTTTTATTTAATTATGAATTCAGTTATAGGATCCTGACGTTCAAGAGAAGCAGGCAAAAACAATAAAACCAGGAGAAATGATCAATATTAGTAAAACAAAGATTTATTTTTTTTGTGCTATAGTCTTCCATTGAATCAAGCAGACATAAAGCCCTCATTCCCATAAAAGGGGTGAGAGAAGGCAACTAAGACCAGGAGTTACAATGATATGTTCCTGTACATAGTCTTTCCTTGTTATATAATTTTTAGAAATAATTTTGGGAGCTAATGAATGAATATTTTGTCACAAACATTTTGCTCATTATTAAAAAGGAAAATATTCTGGAATCCACATTTCCAAGGTTTTTTTTTTTAAGAAACCAAAAGCTTTGGAGGAAATGGGTGGACAATCCATGTCCTCACCCTCCAATTCTTTTCTGATTCTGATTAGTTCATGTCTCTGCACTGAATGTCATAAGAACGCATTGGCCCTGGTTGTTGAGAAGGAAGGACGCGACCTGGCTTTTCTGTAAAATGGATGCTGCAAGTCCTGTCTTTGATCAGTGTGCAGAGCAGTCTGAGGTCGGCACACCCCTCCAGGCCCATTGATTGCCCTCTGCTTTAGTGAGCAGCCTCCTTCTTAATTGACCCCTTTCTGGGTAAGTCCTTGAATGAACCGTGTGCCATGCAGTAACATCACCCTCCCTATTTTCATTGTTCAGTTGCAAGAGGGAAACCTTTTCATAATTTATTGTTCTCCCACGGGGTGGCTATCAAAATTTTTTCAAAAAGGGAAGGTGTTTTTTCATGTTGATATTATCTTATTTCATTGTTTTGTAAGCTGTCTGGAGCATTTGACTGGGAAGCCGGGGAAAAGATTTAAGTAAAAATGTCAGCCACACAATCTGTACATGTCAAAGAGTAGGGCAGGCCACTTTTGGTGTCTCCCAGATATATTGGGTAGAATGTACTATAACTCCTACCAGCCCCAACCACCATGGCCATCACTCACTCGCTCACCTCTTTTGTAACAAGCTGCTTACTCCTTTTGCATTCTGGGAAGTATCTCAATCCTCGCACAATTTGTTTGAGCTACTATATTTCTCCTGCACAGTTTGTACATGGAAACACTTTCTTTATCAATGAAATTTGGTCCAATGTGACAGCAGAAAAGCTCATTATTCGTAGCTTCTTTTATGTTGTTTTTTTAATAATGAAAAAGCAATTTGCAATTTTTTTTTTTTAAAAAAACAGGCTCTTCAGTATCTCCCAAGCAATGTTGAATGCAAATTATTCTCTTCCTGCAGCCTCTGTATCTAAGTTGTGTTAGTTATTCAAGCTGCCATTACCCGTTTCCCAGGATCAGGCATTTGCTGAGTTCTTCTTTGTTGTCTAACAAGCTCCTCTCATGCTACCCTGATTCTTGGCCATCTCTCTTTTCCTCTGAACTGAGTTGAAAGCTCTTCCAGAACAGAATGCAGAAGGGCCTGGAATCCTTCTCGGTCTTCTCAGTTCTTCTCTCCCACTGTTTTGGGGTTGTCTGAATAGCTTCAGAATATGGCTCTGAAAACAGATTCCTCCTGTTTCTGTGGTGCTTAAGCTGGAAGATAGAGTGCTTCTGGCACCATTTTGTTTTCTTGCTGGGACTAGGAAGCTGTTGTTTCTCCCTCTGTTTTCTTCTTCTTCTTCACATTGAGCAACATCCCAAATTTTTACAATTCAATATGAACACATAATTCACGAAAGAAAAACAGAACAATCTCTTGCCAGTTAGCTGCTTCCGAATGCCAGCCTAAAGAAGGAGGCCTGAAGGATTCTGGAATATGTTCCACTTTGGATTCTGAGAATAATACAAATGAAAGGAGGAAGCTCTTTCTCTCTGGAAGGCAATAACTCTGTTCACAATTAAGCAACTACATGAGCAGGATTGATTAGGAATGACCTACCTTAGTGGACAGAAGAGTCCTACTAGATCAGATCAAGGGACTCTCTAATCTGGCATCCTGTTCACACAGATGATTATGGGAAGTCCATAAGCAGACTAGTAGCACCCTTCAGATCATATTGCCCTGCTTCTGGTTATGAGAGACATAGTGGTTTGTTTGTTTTTTAATATTGGAGGTATATATAGCTCTCATGACTAGTAGCCATAGGTAACACTGTTTTCCACTTCATTGGCCTCATTCAGAAATGACTTTTGAAATAATAGTTCAGAGGAACTTGCAGATTCCATGTGTAATTAAGACGTACTGCCAAAAACAGAAACAGGGAGCTCTCAGATTATGCTGCAATATACTGTATATAGATTTTATCATTGGATTCAAAGGATGTGGTTTTCTCTTTTTTCTATTTGCTTATACAAGGCAAATGGATATCTCTAAGTAAAAGAAGCAACAAAAGGACTACTAGGAAAAGATAGCAAGAAGAATATGAAAAGTGTGGGTTAATCTTTAAGATGAGCTAAATCCACAAGTATTTAAGATGCACAAGCAAAAAGAAAGAACAGTCGGTGCATGAATGCAATGGTAGGTTTCAGAACAAAGTGTACAAAGTTATTCAAGGCTTGCTAACTATGCATGGCAAGAGCTAAAGTGTGGAAGACAATTAATTGTGGTTGTTCAAAATAAAGGATGTCTACATAGTATTTAAACCCTTTACCCTTTTAGTAGTGGGAATCCTTCAAGATTGAGTTGTATTTCCACATAAACCGGTTAAATCTCAGAGATATTTACTTATGTAATTTATATTCCTGTATTCATCATTGGGACGGGGTCGCTCAGTGGTTAATACGCTGACTGATTATTGCAGAGTTGGCAGTTCGAGACCCAAGTGCTTTGTGATGGACTGAGCTCTTGTCACTAGTTCCAGCTTCTGCCAAACTAGCAGTGTGAAAGTATGCAAGTAGATAAATAGGTACTATTTGTGTGGGAAGGTAAGAGTGTTCCAAGCAGTCATGCTTTCCATGGAATCATCTTTGACAACACTGGCTCCCTCGGCTTAGTAACAGAGATGAGCACTGTCCTCTACAATCAGACATGATTTGGCAATCATGTCAAAGGGGAAACTTTAACCTTTTTATTCATCTAACATGGATCCATGTTTGGTGAGTATACAGGGAAGCCTTTACAGTAGCCATCCCAGTGGAACTCTCCACTAAAGGAGTTTGGGATGGTCCCTTCTATGTTGGCCTTCCTCCAGTAGGCAAAGTCCTTTTTATTCACGCAGGCTTTTGACATTTAAGGTGAGTTGCTGCAGAACAGACCTTCAGTTGGGTGGATATTTCTTTTATTTGCATTTCTAAAATGGTGTATTTAATCTTGGGTTTTTAATGTATCTGCTCTGTCTTTTGATTGTGTTTGGTTTGCTCAGTCTTAGTGCTAACCGCCCCTGAGTGCTACTTCTGAGAAAAAGATGGAATAGAAATTTAATACATACAAAAACAAAAAAATATTTGCCACTGGGCTTTTAGATTGGCCAGTTTGAAGGATATGCCATTATTTTAGCTGCTGGGCAGTGCTTGGGCAGGCATGTGTTTGCATGTTTCCATTACCATATGATCAGCTACTTTAATCAATAGAGGAAATGTATTCTCATTATAATAAAGGGCCCATTGTGAAACTGAACTTTCATTTATAATACTGCAGTCGAAATGCTCTTTTTCTGAGAAATAGGGGAAAGTGCAGAAAGGTGCCTGTATCAGCGAGTACACTTATCTGAGCAATATTTTATATCATGTGACCAAAACAATTCTCTCTCTTTTGCTCTGGCAGTCTCCATATAACAGAAGCGTCTAATCTTTTTTCATGTGATTGGCATTTATTGATGATCAAATTCTACTTTCCTCAAATGGCCTCTCCCGAATAAATGACTTCCACATTGAGGGCGCCTCGTCCTGCGCTTCCCATTGTCAAGCCCTCAAGCCTCTGCTGTGAAATTAACAAGCAGAGTTCTTTATTGATAAAACAAATTGATTATTTCAGTTGCTTTTGAAGCCTACCAAAGAAAGTAGTTGACACGTAGCAAAAGAAAATGCATTTTCTCCTCTTGCTTTCAATTATTGCGCTTTATCGCTTTTTGGCTCATTCCACAGTAGTTTTAAGAATTAATACCCCTTACTTACACAGAGAGGATGAAGATCCAAAGCATTAATTTTACAACAGCTGCAAAAGGGAGCAAAAGAAACTCATTTTAATGTTAAGAACCATAAATAACGGAACTTCTCACATCCAAGCAGTATTTACACCTCACTTTCCTTTCTGGAGTAACTTCATATGGGGATATGTTCTGGACCAAATGGATTAAGTAGGAAAGAGTGTATTGATGACGTGCTCTGTTTGACAACTGAAAGCTATAGTACAAGAGAAAATGTCATCCAAATGAGAACTTCTTTATAATGTATAAATCTCGTATAATGAAAGTCCTAGACAGAAAGGCCTTTCTTCCATTTAGGAATACAAGAATAACCTGAATGTAGATCATTACCTACCTAACTATGTAAGTATGAAACTCATACATGTAGGCATCATGAGTAGATTATGCCTATGAAACTGTGTGACAAGATATGTAAAAGTTCCCTGTTTTTATCTGGGGAGATTTTCAAAGTGTATGTTTTGTGCACAAGATTAGTTAGTACTACTTAAGTAGAGTTAAATATACAAAAGCTTAAGCTACCATCTTCTTTCTCTCATACTGAAAGGTGCTACAAGATCCCTTTGCATACTAATTCACACTATGTGGGATGCACAAATGTCACGCCAGTGAGATTGCAACAAGTACAAGTGCTGCATGTGAGTCCATTCTTGACGGTGCAGGGAAAATACATTTCCCACCTCTTTTACTGTATTTACCCTTTGGTGGCATAGGAGAGTTCATTTTGACCTGACTAGCTCAGGTGCTGGCACAAATAGAAGAAAGATTAATTTTTTAAGATGCAAGTTAGTTTGCAATGAAGGAAGCAAATAGCTAGAAAAAGCTTAGAATTCTGTTATGTGGTTCATAGTTGCTGTATAGTCTCCCCCCGCTTTTTCTTTTTTAATATTCTGTTTGCAGTAACGGTGAACAGAGCATCTCAAAATAACCACTTTCACATTGCAACAAACACATCATCATTTGCTTAAAAAGAGTTATAATTACAGTTGACGAAGCATGGCCACCATAAAAATGCATTAGTTTAGCTTGACACATTAATTACCTGTTTTTGCAGATGTTTTTATGTATTGTTGTGTGAACAGTTTACAAAATAATTACAGGAAAGTCATATGGAAAACAAGCTAAGGGGGTGGTTTCTCGCCTAAATATTTTCATTCATGTGAATTTGTGTGAGGCACAGCTGCTGTATAGCAAATGGAGAGAGAGGGAGAGAGAGAGGGAGAGAGAGAGAGAGGAGGAATCTCGAAGGGTTTTTATTTGAAGGTCTCTGTCATCAGCATTACCACACTTTTTATATCTTTCTTCAGAGGAGGCTATTTTTTTTAAACATTTAAAACGACATTGCTGCTTTTTCAAAAATCTGACTGATTTAGGTGAAAAAACTTTGATCTTTATCAAATGAAACACAAATATCTGCTGGTATCTAGGAAAACACCTAAATAGAAAATGAATATTTTGTTTGAAGTGGGATGACCTTGCATGATCTTGCTGTAAAGAATAATTAAAAAGCTTTAATGCAGTTAACACTTGTATTCCTAATGTGTTTTCCTCTAGTTAAAGAACCCTCAAAGCATTTAAAAAATCCCAAGGTGTATTTAGAAATAATGTGGGGTTGAATGCAATATTGAAGATCTCAAGATTTTGTTAGAAATAGGAATTTTTACATTTGAGGATCTTTAATTCTTTGTTTCCTGTTTTGATGTTTCTGTAGTGGCATTCTGTAGAGAAATCGGGGATTTCTATGGCCTGTACAGTGCATTAAAAATTTCAAACTGAAAAGAGCATTGTTATTAGTAACATCTATGTATAGTTTCACTTAAGAGGATAACAAATGTTTTTTCTTTGGTTTTATATCTGATAGCTAAAAAAGTTAATGTTAAATGATTTCGTTACCTCTGTGTTCATGATTGTGCAATGCATGTGGATAACAAAAGATTAAATGTTTAAAATTTGATGAGTTGTGCAGAGGCAAAGAATCCTGGTTTAATCTTGAAACTGTATCTAAGAAGTGGAAAAAGAGTGAGAAGAAATTTAGAACACCATACTCATGACGTTAATCAGGAATTGAAAATCACATTCAAAAATTGGCATTCCTCTGATTTTTGGATTCCCATTGGGGAGAGTGGGAGACAGAAGAGCGAGAGTATGTGTAGTTCCGTCTATAGCAGTCTGTCTGTGTTACAGCAGGAACAGGGTCCCCTGGAGGTCTGGGTCTGTACCTGCCCCATTTCCACCACCCCCTGCATGCTGAATGCTCCCATTTTTTGAATCCAAACTTTTCAGGTCAGACAATCTGGAGATTGCACAGAACAAACCCTTTGAAATAACCATAACTGCAACCCTAGATAGAATCATAGGGTTGGAAGAGATTTCAAGGGCCATCCAGTCCAACCCCCTGCAATGCACACTTAAAGAACTCTCAACTCTCACCTTGATCTATAGAGTGTGTGTGTGTCTGTGTGTGTGTGTGTATGTGTGTGTGTGTGTGAGAGAGAGAATAATGAATATATTTAACATATTCTTTTTTTAAAAAATACAATACCTTAATGTATGATTTTTTTTTGCTGTTCAGTACTAGTTTTGTTACCTTGAATTTATTGCATTTCTTAGTCCAGATCTTGCCTCAGAAAAAAGAAAGAATGAAAGAAAGAAAGTAGTTAACAGGATGTGTAATTAAGAGAATCCATCACAAGTAGAAGGAAAAACAGATATTCAGCTATTTCTGTTATGCAATATATTATTCATTCAATGTGATAGGAATCAGCCAGCACTGCTGCCCAAAGGGATTCACCCACAACCTTCCAAGATTGTGGTTGTTTCTGACTGTCTTGATGCTCATAGCTGGTGGTGGCTTCCATGTCAGTGGAGCAGAAAATGTGTTTAGGGCTGTAATTTAGGCTTTGGAGGATATATTAAATGTGTTGAACCTGTTTTGGAGATAGGTGTCAGTGCTTTGGGTAGGTTTAAAGTTTGGACTAAAACTTGGAGGGCATTTTCTGAGCTAGTGACATGGAAACCACCAGCCACCACTGCATGCTGCCATCAGTGTGACACATAATTCAAGAATGTCTCTTAAAACCCAGCACATACTTTCCTACAATTACACAAAGATAGGTCGTAGGTAGATGGGCAAATTCAGATTCCTCCCCCCCCTCCACTATTACTCATCCTCATGGTGAAGAATTCCTAATAAACATGTGGTGAATTCCTTATGACAGGGGAATCAAGTCCAACCCGTCGTGAAGCAGTGAAGAAGAAGACTTCAGAATATTTGATGAGAGCAGAAAAAATTTCCAGCCTGTACTGCAGACCCTCCTCAGAAGATGGTTCAACATCTGGGGTAGGTTCTGCTTTATTTCCAAAGTAATTTAACTGTTCTTTAGTTGTGTGTCCCTGGGTATACATATCAATGTATTTCTGCTGTTCATTGTATGACCTTGAAATTAACAGAAGAAAAGTGAATTATGCCAAAGAAACAAATGGAGCAAACTGTGGATGATCTTCCTGTCCTGTTTGGCTCATCAGGAATAACATTTATTTACTCACTGATTTTCTTAGGAAAGAAGAGTGTTATGTTAAAAATTGATAAGCAGTAATGAAGTTCAGTAAACAGATAAAAATGAAATTAGTGTTACAGTAGTGGCATAATTAACATTAGTTTTTTTAATTTAAGAAGGTCCTCTTAATGAGAAGAGAACAAAGAAATTTGTATGTTGTTATTGTTAACTAACTCAAATACATTTTTGGTGGGAAAATGAGGAATCAGTCAATCAGATAGACAGATAGGACGTTTACTCTAAGCCAGAATTTCAAAAGGGTGGATGTTAGAACAGAGGTTGGTCTGCGCATTGTGGCACTTCTTCTAGCAGACAGAGCTAAGTTTGCATTTGTAGAACTGGAATCCTGGCCCTTGGATTTGCAGTTCAGGTCCAAGCCACCCTTTAACAAATCTTGACTTTGCCCTCCTTCAACAACAGCAAAAAATATAAAAATAAAATAAAAATAAACCCCTGAGGACCTTTCTGTTCTTAGCTTAGATGTCTTTTATTGCAGTCACACAATACCGCATGTGATTGTTGATGAGTGCTCGCATGTAGCAAACGTTAAAAGTTGCGAACTTCCTGTCTGTTTACATTTGTATCATGGAAGGACAAAGAAGGGCAGATGAGTCTTTTATCTTACTCTCAACAACCCCAAGAAAAGTCGAAGGCAGCTAGTTGCTGAGAACAGGGAAAGAGAAGACATTAATCTGATTTACTAAATGGCAATTACTGCTCTTTCTGTTTTTGATTTGAACTGTTTTTTCATGGCAAGCAAAAAACAACATGAAAAAGAAATCTTTTATTGGGTAGAAATAGTCATATAAGCTTTTGACAGTAAAGAAATTTACTATTGGGGTGGTAATCTGAGGGTGTGTCTTGGGGAGCTGCATGAGGCTTGTGACTTGGAATTTGCCAACCCATGCCCTAAATGAAAGGAATCTTCTGAAATCATTTTGATTGTCCCATTGATGGAAAGAAAAACTTTGTATGAAAGCCAGGGGAAGATTATGCACTCACCTCAACTTTTTCTTCTCTTCCCCTTTTCCAAAACATCTGGCAGGCTCAAGATTATCTGTCCCTGTTCCATCCCATCATATGTCACCTGTGTGAAGGGAGTGACATATGACTGCCAGGAGCAGAGATGCTCTTCTGCCTACTCCCAGTGTTAGCCATGCAAATGACCCTGTCCCCCAGACATCTATATTCCATGCAGATTTTGATTACATGGAAATATGTCTGCATAATACATAATTTTTCATGATGCAGACAGTTCATGCCAATTTGTGGATCACAGGGCTAGACATGTTAGTCACCATTTTGGAAGTAATTCTTTTTTTTAAATAGTACTTCAGCTTTCCCCAGCCCATTGTTCTCCATCAGCCAGAGCCAGCAAGGCCAATAAAGGTTAGGGGTGGAGAGAGCTATATTCCAGCAAATAAAGAACAGCGGGTGGGATAAGGATAGTTTCTGATATATTTAAGATAAGGTTCCCATAGAACATTACCTTTGGCTGCCCTATACTTCTTCAACACTTTTTAAATTTCTCTTTCTTCATGCCTAGTATTATGGGTATGGGTGGGTTTTTTCAGCCGTGTTCTTGAGTTTTGTTGCATGCACAAAGAGCAGGGAAACTGTCTAAATTGTGAATATATTTTAATATATATATATTAATATTCCTTTTTGCTGTGTTTCCATTTTCAGTGTCCCTGCAATTTATTTACTCTCAACTTCTTCTTTTTTCTTTTTTTACATTAAGGACAAACAGCAAACTTCTTTCATCTCCCCTCTCTCTGATTTATGATAAATTTAGTTTCCTTCAGCCTGGCATTTGCTTCAGCAGGCAGTCTTCCTTCAAGTACCACCCTGATTGATGTTGTAATCTTTGATATCTTCCATTAGCCTCCAGGATCACTAAGTTCAAGGCCCTCTTGGAACCTAAGGAGCCCTGCCGAGGAACTGAAGGCCTTTAGAGTCCTTGGGGTGATTGACAAGGTAATTCTTCAGTGTCTCTTCAAGAGTTCAGTCATAAATCGACTGCATGCTGACATTCTATCTTTGAAGCTGTGGATCTTAAGGATATGAAACAAAGGGGGAAAATGACTCAAATGCATCTGCACTTTAAAATAACAAAAGTAGAAGGAAAAAAGGCTTTTATCTAAGCAATTCATGTAAGGTCATGCAAAATATATTTGAGCTGAAGTATAAGGCACATGTTTGGTGCCATTCTGTGAGAAAAGAGCTGGTTTTTTTTCTTCTTCAAAAATGCCCTGGTTACTGTGCACTTGCAAAAAATAAGAAAAGTGCCAATAAGTTACCAGGCTTCTCACATGAATGACAACTTCGAAAGAACATAAGATAGAAAATTGTGCAGCCTTATCTCACAGAAAAGATGGTACCCACCTCCTCACTCAAACAGCAGTGCAAATGCTGATAAATAGGCACTTTACATAGATGGCATTGTGAAGCTGGAATTTGTTCACTCAGATGGATATTTTAGTATAGTCTTATAGATAGGATGCTAAATTCCTGCTCATGGAGTTATCTCCAAATTTACACTGATGACCTGTTATAATGATTTTCATATGTCAGCTCCTGTGGGAATAATTCAAAAAGGTTTAAAGAAGGCCCCTAGGAAGACTGAGGGGTTGATAAGATAAGCATGCCAAAATATAACCATTCCAATGAAGAATGTTGAACACTGGCTTTCCTTATGGAGATGCCTGTGTCCAGTTTTGGAAAACTAGTGAAGAGGAAACTAACATGGCCTTGCATGTGCTAACCCTCCCCCCTCCCCCAAAATACTTGCACCTCTTTTATTTATGTATCCTGGTCCTAGGGAAATTATTCCAAAAAAGCAAGCTAACACTATGAAGGTAACATGATATATTTTGTTCCCTATGGTGCAAAACACACTGCAGAAATAATCCAGTTTGAGGCTGCTTTTGCTGCCTTGGCTCAGTGCTAGGGAATCCTGGGAATTGTAGTTTATTGTCACATAAGAGCTGTCTGACAGAAGGCTAAATGTCTCACAAAACTACAGTTCCCAGAATTCTCTAGCATTGAATCAAGGCAGTTAAAATGCTCTCAAACTGGATTATTTCTATAGTGTGTATGAGACCTATGATGCCAAGAGACTGAGGAATGGTTGTTTATCTTAAAGGAGACATTACATGACCAAATAATGCCTAGAAATCATAGAATCATGGAATCAGAATCATAGAGGTTGAGGAGACCACAAGGGCCATCCAGTCCAACCCCCTGCCATGCAGGAACTCTCCATCAAAGCATCCCCGACAGATGTCCATCCAGCCTCTGCTTAAAGACCTCCAAAGAAGAAGACTCCACCAGTCTCCGAGGGAGTGTGTTCCACTGTCAAACAGCCCTTACTCTCAGGAAGTTCCTCCTAATGTTGAGGTGGTTGCATCCATTGTTCCGTGTCCTAGTCTCTGGAGCAGCAGAAAACCAAAAGCAAAACTTCTCTCAAATTTGTTAGCTTCCCGAGCACATACACTTTGCAATAGTGATTTGGCAACCTTTGCAAACTGTGTTGGAATGTAAGAGTTAATGGCTCAGGGCTTTCATTCTCTTCAGATTTTGTTCTGTCTGGATCTGAGACAGAAATGCATTTCTTTTCCTTAGTAAAGCTGGATCCTTGATTCACTAGTCCTTCTAATTTCTACTAGAGTTGCAGGGGAAGGAAAGTCATTTGGTCCTTCTGTGTTACTTTCTCCTCAGCACTCAAGCTTATTCAATAAAGGAGCTTTTCAGGGATGCGGCGAGGGCCAAGTTCTGCATGGCAGTGTGAGCTCCTGTCACTAGTCCCAGTTCTTTCAACCTAGCAGTTCAAAAACATGTAAAAGTGCAAGTAATAATAGGTATAAGTAGGAAAGTAACAGCTTTCCATGCAGTCATTGCTGGCCACATGATCACAGACTCGTATTTGACTCCCACTGGAATTGCCCTGTAAAGTCAGAGACGGCAACCTTTTCAAATGGGAAACCTTTACTGTTACCTATTTAAGGGGTAAGAAGATGTAGGGAAACTCAACGTCCACTAGCCACCTTCAGTACTCTTTCTTCTAGAGCCAGGTGGGAGTCATGCAGCTCTCCTGATATTGTTAGATGGGAACTCCCAGCTTTCCTCAGTGCTGGCTGTGCTAGTTAGGACTACTGGGTCTTACAATCCAGCAATATCTGGTAGGCTGTATGAATTTTACACCTGCTTTAGATACTATTTTGTAAGAACATATCTTCTAGTATCCTAAGCCAACACTTATTATGTCTGATATGAGGGACCAGCTGGGTTCCCCCCCCCCCCCCGCACAACCACCACCAGTGTGCCAGGGACTCGGATCTTATTTGTGTCCATTGATTACATCTGTTCTACCCCCCCCCCCCACACACACACACACATATGGAAATCTGCCATGGACTGGCAGCCAGTGTTCAGTAGCCAGCTTTGTCCTAAGCCAAGTCACCACAGCACTAACACTGTCTGAAAAGACTTCTCCATATCCTAGTGTCAGAGTCATGGTTGGGACAGGAGGATTTTCTTTGTGGCTGCACCTAAAATTATTCTTGCAAAGGAAGACCTGATTCCAAATCATCATTAATAGCATTCCAATACCTTGTGAAGAGCTCATTTCAAAAAGAATTACCTCTGTTGAAGAGTTGACATCTTTATTATCTTTATTACTTATGTGACATTTTGGCCACTGTCCCTGTCAATTGAAAAATAAAATAGTTTTATATTGTTTTTGTTTTTGTTTTTAGTATACTTGTTGATTGTTTACTTTAAAACAGCCCTCTGATATGTCAGATATTTTTCTTTAAGTATTAAAGCAGGATATACATTTTCTAAGTAAATGGGTAAATAAAAATGCTCCCTGGTTTGCAGTGGCAAGAGAAAATTTACCCATCACAAGTGCATTTGAACTTGCAAACTCTGAAAAGGTCCAAAGGTTGAAAGGATTGAGGCTCCTCCTGATCATTAGCTGGAGCATGTATAGAGTTCCCTCAATGATGTGACATCAGGCCTAGGGCTCTGGATTGAGGTGCAGTTTTGAGTTCTTGTCAATGTGTGGTCTCAAGAATAAGTAGCAATTTCTCTTTCCATGTTGTGATGTGTGATGCATTAAACTTGAAACACCAGGAGACCTTTCAGTATTGTCTTTCTGCCTGAATTATGAACTTCAGGGCACTTACATTAGAATCAATTTAGTTCCATTTCCTTCAGTGGCATGAGGTCAGGCTTGTAAGTCAATGTCTTTTCCCTTTTCATCTGCTTGCATCTGCTTATAAAGGTCTGATCTGGTCTGGTGTTTCTTTCTTTGCATATTTATTAAACAGCCTAGGCGTGCAAGAGCAATTTGACCAGCTGATGATAGCTTTCAGCTTTGTATACTTTGTAAATCTGTAAGAAGATGGGAGAGTCCAGGAACTACTTAACCTCATAATCCCGCACCAGGAGGGATGGAGCAGATAGCTGTAAGTCTTGGGGTGCGGCCATGTGTGGGATTCATCCATCGTTGGGCACTGACCAGAAATGTTTGTGTAGCAGCAAAATGGAGCTAGACTACTTCAGTCAGTGAGACAGTGAGATGCTGGCAGTCAGCAAACTGAAGGCAGTAGTTACTGCCTTCTAGGCCAGTCTTGCAAATAAAAGAAATGGACCCAAGATCAGCAAACACAGAAAGGCTTGCCAACCTTGTGTGTGCTCTCTCTTAACTCTCTCTTGCTGGCAAGGAGAGAGAGAGAGAGAGAGAGGAAGGAAAGTGGAGAGGAAAGGCACAGCCAGCTAATGCAGATTCTTGCCTCCTGGAAGTGATCCGTGCTGCAGATGTTTAGTCCAGGATGTGGCCAGATGGTTACTCCAGATGGAACCAGTTCATCTAGTTCTTTGTGGATCTGCTAAATTTTAATCTGTATGTAGTAAAGCTAGGGTGGTAGTAGTATTTTTCACATCAAAGTTTGGAAAACTGCTTTTGGTAAAAATGAATATAATGACATGCTGAAGTTATCCATAATGGAGTAGTGATAAAATGGTGTTCTGGGACCCTGAGTACCATCCAACTGATGCTCAATCATGGATGGCTTCAGTGAGTCATTACATTAGGTTTTCTTAAAATTAGCTTTCCAAGTTCTGAATTTTGTCTGTGTGTAACAGACAGACAGATGACACAGGACATTCCATGGCAGTTTCCATACTAAATTTGCACTTGGATTTTTGATGCAGTGCACCAGTAGTAGACTCCATGAGGAGATCAGTTTGTGTGACAGAAATATGCTTCTGTTGTTGCCCTCATCTCTAAGAGAATAACATGTTCTCAAAGTTAAAAATCATCCTTTCTTTAAGAAGGGAATGTTTTTTAGTGTATCTTTATGTGACAAAGTATAATGTATCTCTACACTACAGGCCTTACCAAATGACAACCATCCAGGGTGAGGGGGATTTCCAGCAGATAATGGATCATTAAGTAAATAGACACCCTGTAGGCCCTCCCATTCAACAACAGAACAAAACACAGATTAACATGCATAATATCTCCTCTCAACCAACAGTATACATACCCCACTCTCTTCCATTCCAGCATTCTTTGAAGATGCTAGCCACAGCTTCTGGCAAAACTTCAGGAATCAACTCTTCTAGAGCATGGCCTCATAGCCCGAAAAATCCACAAAAAACGTACCTATAATATTTTTGCCTAGGGAATCCTGACAATTATAATTTGGGGAACAGACTGTTAATTCTCTGTTAACAATTCCCAGTTTTCACATATGGTTAGTTCTTGGGGTTTCTCTGGCAGAAAAAAAACCTAGTATCGTCTCCGTCTTTCTCCTAAATACCCCAGAGGCACCCCATCTGATCTTAGAAGCTAAGAAGGATTAGTACTTGGATGGGAGTCTGCCAGCAAATGCCATTTGTTGTACAGGGTATTGTAGACCATGTTTCAGAGAAAGGAGCTAGCAAAACCACACCTGAGTATTCTTTTTCCATGGCTGCATCCATACTACAGAAATAATCCAGTTTCACACCACTTTAACTACCATGGCTCAATGCTGTGGAATTGTGGAAATTGCAACTTGTTGTGGCAACAGTTTGCTCTGATGGAGAAGGATAAATATCTCATCCAAACTACAATCCCCAGAACTCTATAACATTGATCTATGTTAAATTGGGTTATTTCTGTAGTGCTGATGCAGCCTAAGTAAAACCTATGGAAATTCATGGAGTTGCCAAAAATTGACAGGCAACTTTAAGGCACATACATACATACACTTTCCCCCCTTCTTCACAACAGATCTCACAGATCTTCCCTAATTAAATTAGCAGTGTACCCCAGGTGCTTTTAAGTAATTAAAAATAAATGGAAAGATCTGATTGCAGATTTCCCTCATATTTGCTTTGATCCTCAGAAATCTTCAAGTTTGTCCAATTTCTTCCAGGTTTTATGATCTACCTTAAAAAATTGGTGTTATGAAATTCCATGAAAATCTTGTGTTATTTTCATGTTGACTTTTAGCAGGAGGAGACAGCACTGTGGCTCATTAATTACAGTTATAGTAGTACCCCTGTGTATTGTGCCACTATTGATCTGCCTTTTTAAAAAATGTACACATTTAACCTTTTAAAATTGCAGGTTTAATTGCCTACTTTCTGGGCACTCTGTGTGGTATGCAGTAGGATGCTAGTAATGTTTATGTCAAGTTGTGCATGGAAATTGGTACATTGTGCTTGAGCCGGTATTTCAGAGCTGGAGGTGAGAATACTTTTTGCACTACAACTTCCAGGCCTGCCAGCATGATAATTCAAGTTGTAGACCAGAAGAGTAACTTTTCTGCACTCTGAAAAATTTTACTTTGTTGTACCTCCTCTTGCTCCTACTGAGCCATCTTGTAGGATTTTGTTCCCCTTCCATTTATTTTCTGGCTGAACACCACACCTTTTTCAGTATTTAAAAATTGAATAATCTATTTCCTTAAAAGAATCTCTTCCATCAAAATTGTTGTTAGTACCTGGCATCCTTGGTCAACAGCAACAGCTTCTTTCCCCACACTGAGAGTAGAGGGCAAGTGCTCTGAGAGTCCTCAGGAAACAAAACCTGAGCTACATATCTGAGCCCATCGTTTCAATCAATTTTACTCACAGCTCAGAAATTTAAAGTAAACAGGAACAGTCATAAAACACCTCAGAAGTATTTAGTTATGAGTATAAAACAACTTTGAAGGGATGCGGAGCCTTAGTGGTTAAAACGCCAGTTCTGACGATCGGAAGATTAGAAGCTGGGCAGTTCGAGGCTTGAGTGCTGCATGATGGGGTGAGCTCCTATCACTAGTCCCAGCTTCTGCCAACCTAGTAGTTCGAAATCATGCAAATGCAAGTAGATAAACAGGTACCACTTTGGTGGGGAGGTAACAGCATTGGGTGCAGTCATGCTGGCCACATGACCACCAGAGTCGTCTTCGGACAACGCTGGCTATTTGGCTCAGTAACAGAGGTGAGCATTGGCCCCTCAGTCAGTTACGACTAGACATTTGTGTCAAGGGACAACCTTTACCTTTATAAAGTAATGCTACTCTCACATTTGTCAAAACTAGCAAACAGAGAGGTTTTACAGACTGCCCAAAAAGGGCAGTCCGTGGGTGCCCCTTTCTGCACCAGATTGGGGCCAGGGCAGCCTCACTGGCAGCCCCAGAGGCCCCAATTCGCTGCTTTCCCAGGCCTCGGAGAAGCGGCAAAACGCCCCTTCCCTGTGGCCTGGAAAGGGGTGTCCTTGGGACTTCATGTCCCAAGGACATACTGACAGACAGGGGAAGGGGAGAAAGGGGCCACTGATAAAGGCTGCGCCAGTGATGCACGCGGGGAAAATGAGCTCCGTTTTGGAGCTCCTTTTAGCGACGCTGAAAGGGCTCCCCAATCTCCCTGCAGTGTCGCGATGATGTCAGGCACATGCCGGTCCATGTGAACGTGGCATGTGCTATGATACCATCACCACACGCATATGGACAGCGTGGTTTCAAAGTGGCGCCATCCATATGCGCTAGGGCTGGTGAGTGTGCAGATGCTGCGCTCTCCCCAGCTCTACTTAAGGCGTGGGGACAGTCCCCCCCCCCCCCAAGCATAGTTATAACAGTGAAATTTTGATCATAATGTAATGAGTGCTATCTTACTTCCATTTGCAGTGTAAATATGTTTTGGATGTTTTATGATTGTTCCTGTTTACTTTTAAAAAGTAATTTCTGAGCTGTGAGCAAAACTGATTGAAAGGATGGGGAGGAAAAAGATCAAGGTATGTAGCTCAGGTTTTGTTTTCTGGGGATTCTCGGAGCACTTGCCCTTTAATCTCACTGTGGGGAAAAAAGCAGTTGCCCTTGTTGTTGTTGCTCCCACTGGGATGGAGCAAAGTTGCAAAGAAACAGTATTTGCTCTGGCTGTTTAGGATGGGATGTCCTAAACAGCCACAGCAAATACTGTTCCTTTGCAGTTACCAGTTGTTTGAGCCTAAATAATCCAAAGGAACCACACAATCCTGTCTGATCTTGGAAGCTAAGCAAAGCAAGATCAGTCTTGACATATAGATAGTTCTTGGGGTTCCTCAGGCAGAAAAAGCTGACATGGTCCCTGTCTTTCCCCTAAATACCCCAAAGGCACCCAGTCCCATCTCATCTTCGAAGCTAAGAAGGGTCAGCCTTTGTTAGTACTTGGATGTTAAACCGCCAACATATAACAGGTGCTGTAGGCTAAATTTCAGAGGAAGGAACTAGCAAAACCACTGCTGGGTACTCCTTGCCTAAGAAAACCCTAGGCAGCCCTGGTCATGCATTGGTTAAATGCCTATACTGCAGCCACAAGTTTGTGAGTTCTGTCCCAGAGGCCTCCAAGGTTGACTCAGCCTTCCATCTTTTTGTAAGTCAGTAAAATGAGTATCCAGCCTTTTAGGGCAATTAGCTTACAGATTGTAAACTGCTTAGAGAGTTCTGAGTTCACTGATAAGTGTCATGGTAATGTACATGCTATTGCTATTGCTAAAACTCAATGAAATTCATGGCGGTCACCATAAGTTGACAGGTAAATGATAAGCACATACCCTTACACACACCCCAGTTGTTTGCTTTGGCAACACCTTTTCCTGGCTGGTGAAGAGATGCCTGTTTACAGACCAAATGAGAAATTGTTTCTTCAAAACCTTTTTTAAAAAAAGATAAATTGTGGTTGCTAATTTGAAGCAAGGAGGTCGGAATTAAAAATATGTGTTTTGAAAATAGTGGGGCAGGTGGCTGGGTGGCTGGGTGAAAGAGAGAGAGCTAAACCCCTTGTCTAAGTTGATAGAATAATTCCACTCTTGTTTAACCACCGTCTGAGGAGGTACATTTATTTGTGGCTTTGAGTTCATCCAGTTGTGTCCCTCGTGACCTTGGCAGAGAGTTGAATAAGGTGACTAATGGCTCACCATATTCCCTCTTTCGGGTGGCTTGCCTGTTGCCTGCCTCTGGGCCTGTGACTCCCCTTCTGCCGACTTCTGCAGTATTCCTTCTGTCTCTTATCTTGGTGCTTTGATGCATATGTTCTGAAGGTGGCCACCGTGACTTGGGGTGGCAGCAGATGGTAACCCTTCAGGCTGCCACCAGCTATGCTGGTGTTAAGTTGGAAACTTTGCTTTTGATGAAGAGTCAGCAGTGCATATGAAAGAGCTCTTGCTGCAGAAGTATCTTTTAATTAAAAAAAATTAGCATACTGAAACAGTTGCTAATTTCTCTGTGTTTAAAGGTTTCTAAAATCAACTCTTTTCTTTAGGCTAAATAGTAGTTATTTACCAGCCTTTTTCCTACTCCCCCCCCCACCCTCAGATTAATATTATTATTTTTAAAGTGAATTTATTTACACGTACTAACCTGTTATTTTCTTTTTTGGTAAACTGAACTGCTAGCCCCCATTCAAAATAGTGTCAAGCATTTTCAGAGGAGGGTTGGAGTGGGCTGAGATGGGGTAGAATTGAGTGATTTTGACCACACTGTTGCTCTGAAACTTTTATGGGGAATTAAGATTTCACACATGCCTGAGAGTAAGCCTCATTCATTCAGTTTAATTTTGGAATGACTTCTAAGTAAACATCTCTCATCAGTGCTATTTTTCTTATTTCTTTCAGGTAGATAACTCATGTACAGAGATGTTAGAATCACAACACTTGTATTGATTAACTTTGGAGGTTTAAAATTAAAATACTATTTTTTTTTAAAAAAAAATCACAGTCCTGCCCTCCTCCTAAATTACCATGTTCCTAGCATCTTAGATATCATAATCTTCCCTTGCTGTTCCATTTATAATAATTTGTCCTAATTTGCATTCATTTTTGGAGCTTTTATACTGCTGACTTAGAGACTTAAACTACTGTCAAAGCACAAAGACTCCTTTGAAGGCACTGACTTGGTTTTTCTAGTTGTACTTTTTCATCCTGATCTACATATTTCGCTTTAAAGCATTTTGAAAGGTTTTTAAAAGGGGAATTTGCTGAAGAGTGCTGCTATTGACCACAGAGCCATGTAAATTAGGGGTGGGCAAAGGATGGCTCTGGGGCTGCATTTGGCCCCAAGGCTGTTTTTGCACCCCCCCCCCCCCCACAAAAACAACCCATTGCTCCTTTTCTGGCCTGGAAGCCTCTAGAAGCAATGAGTCACCTTTATGTACAATTTAACATTAAGGCACCTCACCCACTTCAAAATCAGAAGTGGATTCCTGGTCACTTCCAGTCTTCCTCCCCCATCCCCCGGCCAATTGTGATTTAATTGTAAGGTACCTAAATATCCTAAAGGCACCTAGGAGCTAAGTTGAGTCAATCCTGGTTATTACTTGGATGGGAGACCTCCAACAAATGCCAGGTTAAAAATAGACTAGATTTTGACTGCAATCTTAAACACAGGAAGTAATTCCATTGGGATATAATCAGCTTCCCCTAAGTAATCATGTACAGGGTTGCATTGTTAAGACACTTATATTTTACTTTGTCTCATTTTATTTATATTCAACATCTTTCTCACTATGGAACCCAAGTCAGCTCACAGTATATAGTTAAAACCAAACACAGTTAAGTTGATAAACAACCAGATTAAAAATTGTCATTTAAAACAAGTTATGATGTAATGATGATAAGTACTTAGTACACCCCAGTTAAAAGACATGGTCCTTGCCTTGCGGGAAATAACTTGCAGATGGTTGAGAATTCTGTTTCCTTCTTTTTTTTTTTAATAAGAACTGACTCAAATTATTAAATTTGGGAAAACCCACATCCAGATAGACAAATGGATGGATGGATGATATGGTATAGAAATTATCCCATAGCTTTGGAAAAATTTCCACCCCACATCTTTGCTTAGAATTCTGTGTGTATGTTGTAAGAAGATGCTTCCTGCTTTGTGAAGTTATATATACTTCTCATTTAGTTGTATTTTCTCTGAAGTTAGATGAATAAACAAGAACTGACAATGTCCACTGTTATGCCCCCGATCCGTTCACATGGGGTTGTTCCTTGTTCTTTCTGTAACAAGTGTGTCTCCTTTGTCATTAAGCCATGACATCAGAGTTCTACATAGCCCCCCCCCTCACCTTGTAAAAGTGGTACTTCCAAGGTTGACAAGAATGAGTTGGGTTATTTATAGGAATTCCAAGGAAAGTGCAGCAAAAAGCCTGAAAATAGTATGTGGCCTCTGATGGCCTACTGTTGCTTAGATTATATGTACAGTAAGCCAGTCACACACTAGCTAGATTTAGATAAGCAAATACAATGAATTAAAGAGAGCATTATTTTAATTGTATTGTCCCAATAATGATATGGTATCAAAGGTAATTATTTCATGACGGCTTGGTTACAGCAGTTGTTTTATCCTGAAATGAAAGTCTGTGTTGGGTGCTTTTGATTGGGAAGATGATCATATCAAATTAATCCAAATTAGATTTTTGTCTTTAGAAAGGTGAGCAAAGCCATGAGCAGTGTTATTAAATTGGAGTGTTCTTGCCTACAAATGATCCAGCACTCTTGAGGGTTAAAGAAGTGATTATTTTGTCCTTTATGCTGACGGCTTCACTACTGATTAGCCTAGTGTTGGTATTTTTTTTAAATCATGCTTGGCTCCTTATGATCTTTGTGTATGCAATGATAATATTAATCCAGAGTCGTAGGCCCATTCATTAAGAAATGACTCTAAAATGAGGTTGCTTCATGTAAATTTGGAGAGCTGCAGATGTTGCGTGCAGACATTTCTTTTTTGAAATTAGTCGTATGGCTAATAATTTCCAAGTGGCTAAAGCTCTTGTTAACAGGAGTGCTGGGGTGTTAAGAATGGCCCTATAAATAACTTTAAGAAGGGAAGTTGAAGGTGCTTCTTTTTAAAGACTATTGTTAACTAAATATTATTGCCAAACAGATGGAAAGCATTCACCAGCCTGATGTTTTCACTCTAATTATATTATCTCCAGTCCTGTACGGCTCAGTTGAAGAGGTGTATCCAGGGGCCAATTTATAATCATTTAACCAACACCTGTTTGGGAGAAATTGACAGTCAAAGGGCACATTAAAAAAAATCACATATGTTCTTGTATTTACTGCCTCAATGTGAATGTTACTAGTTACAAACAAACTTGGTCAAAAAGACAAAGTCCCTGGGAAAACTGATGCATCACTTTCTAACCATCTTTATCTATTTTAATTTGGCATGTCTTCTCCTCCCCATGCTTTGTTGCCAAACAGGAAGACCGCAACTCAGTTTTCTTGCTATGATTTATCCCATCATTTCCTAGTGTGTATTTAAATAACCCTGCTTTACAAGCTTTTATAGTTGGGAAATTCACCAGTTGCACAGCTTAAGACCAACCCTTGCAAAAACGTATTTAGATATTATATTTTCATGACCCCAAACTAACACATGGATATATGAACAGTGTACCTATTAAAAACATTCACAGATTGTCCATGTCCATGTATAAGGAAGGTGAATAGGAAACTCCTGTGTTCCCAATGTGTGGAAGGCAGTGGAGCTGAGTGAGGGGAAAGTGACAGAGGTGCAGACCTTGAGTTCAGCTGCACATTTCCCCTCTGATCTTAGAAGTGTTACTTTTTGAACTACAATTCCCAGAATCCCCCTGCAGCCAGCGGTCATGTTGCCAGGAAAGAAGTTACTTTTCCAAGCTCTGTTTCCTCTCATGTAATACATGTAATACCTTTCATGTAATACATGCTGAACACGTCAGGCTAAAATATATGGAATCCTGTTGAATCTGAAGTGCCCTTGAGCTATTGAAATCAAATTCAGCAAAGTTCTGATTCACAAAACAGATAAACGTTTTCTTAAAAATGCTTCTCTCCTGTGCCTGTGCCTGAAACAAGAAAGCCAAGACATTTTCTTTGGTAGTTCCATGCATAACCAGCATATTGGTTTAGAAGTCTGAGGCAGTATCCTTCTGTGCTGATGCACATCCTGTTGACTTCCCACAGACATTTTGTTGACCAGTGTGGTTTAGGCCTGATAGCTTGCAAACAGGTTATGATCATAATAGCATCGTCCCACTTGTGTTCCCCAGCAAGAGTTCCTTTGTAACGCTGTCCAAATGGAGATTGTTACTACATCTTGTTCACACAGTTTACATTTAGAGTTCTGTGTATGTTTGAGAAGAGAACAAGTAAACATTGCTTGTTGCATACACAAAGTATATAAAAGGGTTTTGTGTAAACTGGACCCAATCAATGAAGGGATGTTGCAGTTTTGAGAGGGTATCTTTTAAGGATGTCATATGATTTAAGCAATAACAGTGCATCATATTTGATCTATGTCAGATGTATGAGTGAATTAAACCTGCAAATGAATAAAGAGTTCTGAAGCGGGGGAGCTCTTATTTGAATGCTCAGCAATTTTGTTATGGCAGATACTATCTTACAAGAGTCATGTCAACTTTTGTTTCAACAAAAGATGGCATCCCTCTTCCAAGGTGGTCCCTGTTATGACACAGCAGGGAATACCTCTTCTGAGCCAGCCATTCATAAATGCCATCTATGGTGCCCATATGTTAATTAAAAATCATAAACTTCTGTTTTAAAATATCTGCTCCTGTGTTAATTGGAGATGTCTTTTAAATTGGTCAGTCTGATTGATTAACAATGCAATCTGAATTCAAAAGTGCTCTCCCTGGAAGAGTCTAGAATAATGCAGAAGTTGTTCTGCTGGCAAAATTGTACTGCTCTTGACTGATCTCAAAGATTTGCTGATAGAGCAATCTTTCAACTGATTTCAAAGATCTGCAATGCTGCCTAAGATCTGCTGGCAGAAGAGCTGGAATGTGAGTAGAGAAAAGTGGGCGAGAGGTAAGTCAAGTTATGCCCCCTTTCTGTGACCTTTTCATCTCTTCTGCTTGCTGAAGAAGTCCAATGACAAAACCATGGAATTATGCCACTGTGTGGATATTCTTAAATAATTTCCAGCTTCCCTTGGCTGGGAGGGATTTGGATTCAGCACAGCTCCAGATGGCACTGTGGCTTACTGGGGTTTTGCCATGTCAAGACATACAGGGGCATAAGTCCACCTTACCCTGTGTGTCTCTTTTTAGGGGGCATTGAGAAGGTTGGCATTGTCTTCCACTCCCTGCAATGACCAAACCTTCCCACTGCTCCATATCACAATATAAATGCTGCAGCTCCCCATGACCATTCAGTGGCAGTAGAGAGCATGGAGTGGGATTGGAGAAGTGTCTTGTGTCTCTGTAGCCAAACATGAGCCAATGACATAATCTGCTGAGATCTTCAGAGGACCTCGCTGGATTTCAGTGATGATGGTCTGTGTCTTACTATAGGGATGTAGCCAGGTACTTAGAATCATAGAAATGTAATGCCTCCCTCCACTGGTCACTGAATGGCTGTGAGTGCATGAAGGGCTGCAGAGCCTAAATGGTGAGTCATTTATGCTTCACTGTGCAGTACAAGATCTCAGCCTTGTTAAGACAGGAGTTCACTCGGATGAGGTAACAATTTTTTAATTGCTTGTTTCGTATAGGTTTTGCTTGTAATGGACACTAGAACTCAGGAGACATTTATACTTAAGGTAAGTCACTATTCCCCCCTTAATTATTCAAGGTGTCAGTAGGATACTGCCATATTTCATCTATCCACTCACCCTCTTGTAATTCAGGCTAGTAAATCCAGAGATGTGGGAGTGGTTTTGTTTCTTATCTTCACTATTAAACCTCCACAATAGGTCAATAGTTGGTACTGTTGGGAGCACTTCCAGCACTCTACTTACAGGTTGAGCAAAGGAGGGGGAATATCACAATCAGTGTTTAATGTTCTGTTTGAAATCTTCTTGATTGAAATGTACTACTCAGAAAAATAAAGGGATTCTTCACTGGTTACCAGAGCTGATACTAGGTGATGAGTTGCTGTTGCTACCCATCTTATAGTATGCTTTAAGGGTGTATGTGAATCAAGATTTAGAGATCATTCTTACATTTCTGGAGGACATAGCTGTTATTTCCCTGTGGCTACATCTCATGCCATTCTGTTTGTGTAGAGAAGCCAGTTCCATAGTTATTCTCTGCATCATTAATTTTTACCTGCAAGGAAAGACAACTGTATGTCGTTCCTTGTCAATAGGTAGCACTTCATGAAGTGATTTAAAAACATAATAATGGACATGCTGTCAGGAACTGCTTCAGATCTCCAGACATTTGGCCCATGCAGTAAGCTACTGAACTGAAAGAGGCAGCTTTTTTTGGTGCAGTATCCTCAGAACTGGAATAACTGCTCACTTATGCTGACAATGGGATCTGTGATGCTGCTTCTTGTTTCTGCTGAGTTTTGCTCAAGCCTTCAGGTGCAGATGTATTCCTGTGTCTTTCATTGTTCTTTGGGCTTGACTTGCGTTGCAGTCATTTCTCCTCATTCATCCTTGAATGTTGACTTATTCTTTAATTCTGACTACTGGTTTTGCTCCATGATTTCTAGATGTCACCTTCTGGCTCACCTCGAACTACTGTCCCAACTTTGATATTTATGTGGTTTTCTCCCTTCGTATAGATGTTCCCAGAGTGGCACAGGATGGAGTGGTTGGGTGGGTGGTGTCAGAGTGGATGTTATTCAGTAACATGACAACAACCTCATACTGTGACCTCATGAAGGTCTTCCAAAGCTGAAATCATGGAGGGTACAAAGAGGTGTGTATGAGAGCTCTGTTCCTTCCACTATTGAATTCCTCACATTGATAAAGAAGTTCTGATGAAGGAATATGACCCTGTGTGGCAAGACACAGTTACAGTTACATGATTGTGAACTCCTTAGGAATGGGAAAATTTATGGAAGCATTTCTTTATTGTGCCTAACATTGCAGTAAGCAAGAACATGAAATGTGTGGCTACTGCCTAGAGTGACAGCCTTGTGTCACTTAATTCTCTTAATCCTTATGACATCTAATAAATCAAAATGTGCACTGAATGAAGTGGTGCAGAGATGGGAACAATGATAGTGTGGTGATATCATTTATTTATTTATTATTTTATTAATTTCATTTATATGCTAACTTTCTCCCACAGAGAGACCCAGGGTGGCTCCCAGACAGTCAATTTAAAAAAAAACTTCACAATAAAAATTTAATAACAATTAAAATCACCACATAAAACAGTATAAAATAATTTAAAAGATTTACAAAATTTTTAAAAGATAGAAAATGCATCCCAATAAAAAGCTCCCCTGCTTACACATTAAAAGACTACTTGAACAAAAAGCTGCCAGCAAAACAAAAGCAGGGAGGGGGCCAGCCTCCCTGTGGAAGGGAATTCTAGAGATTGGGAGCAGCCACTGAGAAGGCTCCCTCTCTCTCCGGTCCTCACCAAGCAAGACTATGATGGTGATAAGACTAAGAGAAAGCTTTCCACTATAAATTTTAAAACTGTGGCAGGTTCGTATGAAGAGATGGGATCTTTCATATAGTCTGGACTTAATCCATGTAGCACTTTCTAGTTCAGGAACAGTGTATATCATGTTGACTGTTTGCTTTGTGTTAGATGTTGTCGAGAGAGAAGAGGAGACACAGGACTTTTTTTTTTTTTTGGTGGCAGCCTCATGTCTTTTATAAGATTTGCTTATGACCCAAGTGAACTGAAACACAATTTGGTTTGCATGTCCACCAGCAGCAAGGCTTCTCTTACAGCTCATTTCTGTGTGTGTGCCTCATTTAGAAACCATAACCTTCTTCTGGGAACAAATCATGTCACCCCTTTCCTTTCCTTTAAGTCTGATGGAAATGTGTGCTTACTCCAATCCATAAAAATGGGGGAGGGATGGTTGCCATTGGAATGTTGGTGAATTTAACAGTTTACTTTAAAACTTAAAACACACTACCACCCCTTAAAAAGTGGCTTCTTTAAAATAAAGGGTCACAGGGAAATAACTGAGTGTCATCCTGATGACTTGGTTTGTGAGAGATTCTAATGAAAACATTGACCCATGTAATTGATTTTAATGGCAGCTTTGTGCCATCTTCTGTTCTCTGGATATGCGCCAGATGCCATCAGCAGGGCCTCAGGGGACTGAGGGGCATAGAGCAGCAGATGAGTGGTTTCTCTGAAGCCTGGAGTAACTCGGATAGATTAGTTTGGTTGATAAGCACAGAGCACAGCATGCTCCAAAGGCAACTGAGGGTACAACTGACCTTTTTGTTCTCTGTCAGGGTCTAAGGAAAAGTAGCGAGTACAGCAGGAAGAGAAAGACCATCATTCCCCGCTGTGTCCCCAACATGGTGGCTCTGCACAAGTACATCATCTCGGAGGAATCGGTGTTCCTTGTTCTGCACCATGCTGAAGGTTGGTCTGCAGATTTGGATACATTGCAGAAATAGGTGGGTGGAGGGAGTGGGTCTGCTGTTCAGTCAGTGACATCCAAATATTGGAGGACTATCTTTCAAGCCAGAGGTTTAGGAGCTGCACAGAACACAGCTGCAAAGTACATAAATGCATGTTCCTGTTTTCAGTTGCTTTCTCTCACATGCTCTTCATTTTGTCTGCTTGACACCGGAGCTCCTTTTAGTCCCTCTGAACAACAAAACATGGAGTACAGAAAGAGGCAGTTGCCTTCCTGTTTTGACCTCCAAAAACAAAGCTTTCATGTTACTCTTCTTCAGAGTGATTGAGTGGCTTTCAACAAGGAGAAATGTAAGGTACTTCACTTAGACAGAAAAAAATTAAAGGCTCAAATATAGAATGGTTGACACTTGGCTTGACAACAGTACATGTGAATGTAATCTCGGAGTCTTAGTAGACCACAAGTTGAACATGAGTCAACAGAATGCAAAGGGATCTTTTAGCAGTATGCAAAGTATGCAAAGGAATCTTCTTTGAGACTGAAAGAAAGAAGTTGGTGGTAAAAGCTTTTGTAATCTTGACCCTACTTCCTTACATGCATGCATCTGACATGCATCTGAGGAAGCAGGCTCAAGTCTACGAAAGCTCATGCTACCAACTTCTTTCTTTCAGTTAGCCTCTAAGGGAAGGGCTACAAAAACCCTTTTTTATATTTATTTTCCAGACTAACACAGCTATTTCTGTTTATCAAAAGTGTGATACAGAAGCTAAAAAGCCAATATGAACCTAGGTTACATCAATAGGAGTGTGCTATCAAGATCTAGGGAAGGAATAATACCACTCTATTCTGCTTTGGTCAGACCTCACCTGGAATACTGTGTCCAGTTCTAGGCACCACTATTTAAGAGGGATTTTGGCAAGCTGGAGTTCATCCAGAAGGGGGTGACTAAAATGGTGAAAGGACTGCAAACCATGCCCTCTGAGTAGCGCCTTAGGGATCTGGGGAAGGGAAGTTTAAGAAGTGACATGATAGCCAAGTTTAAAACATTTGAAAGGATGTCATATTGAGGGAGGAGCAAGCTTGTTTTCTGCTTCTCCAGAGAGTAAAACACAGAACAATGGATTCAAGTTACAGGAAAAGAGATTATACCTAAACATTAGGAGGAACTTCCTGACAGTAAGAGCTTTTTGACAATGGAACACACTCCTTGGGGTGTCATGGAAACTCCTTCTTTGGAGGTTTTTAAACAGAGGCTGGATGGACATCTGTCAGGGGTACTTTGATTCTGTGTTCCTGCATGGTAGGGGGTTGGACTGGATGGCCCTTGAGGTCTTTTCCAACTCTGTGATTCTGTGGTTACTTCAGTGAAGCAACAAAATAGATACTGTGCTGCGATATGGCCATGGGCTCATTACTCTAGTCAAAATAACACCATCATGTAGCACTCTTCAAACCATTAATAATTGTTTAGAAATTCCTTTTCAAAGTGAATAGCTGCCTCCATCTGGATGGAAACCATACTGTTATGGGGGCCCTTGGAGTAGTCTTCTATTGGCCATGCTCACTGGAGGATTCTGAGAGCTGTAGCTCCAAAAAGTACCTTTTCTAAGTTTTGTATTATATGATGGCCAGAGGCCCCCATCACCTCTGGAATTTGGCTCTGTTTTTATCCCCTCCATTTTTTGAATGTTTAGCCTGGGAAACCACTCTGCCTAACTCTAAAACCAATCTTAATTTTTAATATTGCTCTGAATTTAAACTCTATTTTTTTTTTAAAAAAATGACCCTCATGTTATGTGTCCATTAGTCATCACATAGAATTTTGTTTCCCCAATTGGATAGAGATTACTTAAACCAAGATGGTGGAGCCTTTGGTCCTTTACGTGATGTTGGAGTACAACTTTCATTGCCCTTTAGCACTGGCTGGACTGATTGCATTTATATTAGCTGGAATCCAACAATGGTTGGGGAGCTGTAGGTCCCTTTCATTGGATTTAACTGCAATCTGAAATTAAAGATAGATTTTCAGGGAGAAGAAAAGAAGGCTACTCATTTTTGACAAATGCCCTAGTTCCTATTATGGTTTTAAAATACCTAATATCCAGTCAAGATACTTTTAAATTTCACTTTAAAAAAACTACAAGAGCTTTTGTTGAGTTTCTAGAGTTACACAGTTGTTCTGATCTGAGTGTTTTAAGAAAATAGCCGGTGGCATTGCATAGGAGTTCAAAGCAGTACCACAGAGTTATGCTTTCACTGTCTTTAGGAAATGACTGGTATGTTCAGGGAACAGGTGGCAAAGAATAATTACCTTTTGATTTCCCCCCATTCCAATAATACATGGGTATAACTGCTCTGTACATTTAATTATCCCTTTTGTTTTTGAACAGAATGGAGGGTTTAAATTAAAGTTTTCCTAATATATATTTTGAAAAACCTAAACTTGTTGGAAATAGAGATTTAAAAAAACCACCCTATCAGAAAGCTCTTGTTTGCCCTTGGGAAGCTGAGAACATTAAGAATGCAATGAAGCTTAGATCACGCCTTGTTCATACTGCCCTTTTACATAGCATGGCCACTGTGTTAGAAATTGCCACACGTCTGAGTTGTTGTTATTATTATTATTATTATTCCACCTTCCTTCCAGTACAAGGACTCAAGGCGGTTTGAGGATTGATGACCTACACCCAAATTTCTCATTTGGACATGGTGCTATGTACTGCCTGCTGTGCCATGTACCACCCCAATCTAGAATGTAGAGAGGAAATGCCTTGTGCAGTAAATATGTCTGGCTGTGTTCTTCACCCTGGACCATCGTCACATGCAAATGTTCCCCAAGGATGCACGGTTTTGGCCCTTTATACCTGGTACCCTTGGAGGTAGGTGAAATAGGAATTTTATCCACAGTTTCCTCACCCTTTCAGGTTCTGTTAGGGAGACTGTTGGAGTCAAATAGGGAATGTATCTTCTATGGCAATTATTTTTACTCACACTAATCTTACTAAGAAAACCCTGTGATAGGGTTGGCTTGTTGTTGTCATTTTGTTCCTTCAAGTCGTTTCCAACTTACAGTGTCCCTAAGGAGAACCTCTTATGGGTTTTCTGGGGTGAGAGTGTGTGACTTGCCCAAGGTTATCCAATGGGTTTCCATGGTTGAGTGGAGAATCAATCCCTGGTCTACAGAGTTGTAGTCCAAAACTCAAACCATTGTGCCATGCTGGCTCTAGTGTTGCCTTAGGGTTGCCATAAGTTGAAAATGACTTGAAGGCACACACAATAGCAACAACAACAACAACAACAACAACAAACATTAGGAATAGTTCTGACACAGATGGGGAAGGACAGCCGATTTCCTTCCTGCATCCTCAACATCTTTGGGTGACCTGTCTTTATTAATTATTTATTTAATTTTTATATGCTGTCCTTCTTCTGAAGTAAAACCCAAGGCGGCTCACAAACAGAATCAGCTAATAAAATTTAAAATGCAATTAAAAATAATCACATTAAAACCATAGCTTATAAAAGTATAAAACCATTCAGAAGCATACAAAGTTTAATAATAAACATCCCCCTTAAGAAGGATTCCTGCAAGCAATTATTTATTAAAAGCCTACAATATATTAAATAAAGTTACTTAAAATGTCCACAGTTATCCTCCAGAGTCAGATAAGAGTTTGAAGTTAAAATGTATGAAAAGCTTAAGCACTCCTTTCCATCCTCTTTTCTTCTCCCACAATGCACCTGTGTTCACACAATTGGATGGGAAAGGAGTGGACTGCAAGTCCCATGCAGACCCTGACCTCTAGTTTTGTGTCACAAAGCCTCCACCAGTCTCCAATCCCCCATTTAAAAACTGGCACAAGTTAAAGAGTGATATTTGCTTGAACACTGCACCCATCAATGGCACTAACTTTCCAGGGTGGTGCTGTTATGTGTTCCTGTGAAGCAAGAGGCTATGCTGATGGCAGTGCTCCCATGTTGGACAAGTAGAAGGTGACAACAAAAAAGGAAGAGCAAGAGACCTTGTACACAAAATCCAAGAAATCAAGGGGAAATTTAAGTGGGGGTGGGGGTAGAATACCCTATGATCAGCAGGGAAACAAATTGTAAGAGCAAGTAGAAATAAAAAGACTATGGATACTATACACTGAAGAACTATATACAAGAGATGAAAGGATGACAGATTCATTCAAGGAAAAATCATTTGAAGATGAACCTACAATTTTAAAAAGTAAAGTGGTAGGTGCACTCAGAGCACTTGAAAGAAATAAATCACTAGGAACAGATTTTATACCAATAGAGTTGCTTCAGAGATAGCGTCTGTCAACAAATATGGAAAATGAAACAATGGCCCACAGATTGCTCATGCTTAATACACATTCCAATCCCCAGAAAAGAAGATGTTAAGGGAAACCTTCACCTTCATATTAATAACAGAAAGAGAATCTGAAAGAACTGGACAGTGCCTAGGATTGGTGGGGACAGGGAAGTTCTGGTCAAAATGGTAGGCTAAAATTCAAAGCCATAGTCATGTTAATATCCCTTTGCATAATGGCAGCCTAGGTTCAAAGCCCAAGTACAATATGATGGGGTGAACTCCTGTCACTAGCCCCAGCTTCTGACAACCTAGCAGTTCAAAGGCATGCAAATTTAAGTAGATAAATAGTTACCACTTAGGTTGGAAGGTAACAGCATTCGGGGCAGACATGCTGGCCACATGTCCACCAGAGTAGTCTTTGGATAACGCTGGCTCTTTGGCTTTGTAACAGAGATGAACATCGCCCCCTACAGTCAGTTATGACTAGAGATTCATGTTAAGGGGCTACCTTTACCCTTTTACCTTTAGTCTGTTTTTTATTTCCACCTGTACCACCACTCTCCCCTCTTTTCTCTAATGGAAAATGCATACACTGAACCAGTTGCAGAAATTTTAATGCCAAGCATACTTTTAACTAGAAATATGGCTCGGCACTGAAATCCCCCCTTCGCCCCTTAAGTGTATCTAAACATTTTAGATCAAACAGGTGGTGCCTCTCCCCCCCCCCCCCATCTTGGTCACAATATATTAATGGCTTGTGAGAAGTGAGAACATTCATAAAGTGTCTGTTTGCTTTGTCACAAAGAACTTGGCAAGATGTAATGTGATTGAAAGCCAGTCTGAGGCCTCACTACTACTTAGTGGTGTCAGTACCAGAAATGATAGAAACAGATGCTTCAAAATGAATCTTTAGGGATGTTGTGTGTGTGTGTGTGTGGGGGGGGGGTGAACTTTGATGGATATCAAAATTTAAATGGCTGTTGGAAAGTGTCACATCTTTTTACACATAAACAAGCTGGCATTCATATCAATTTGGAAAGCTCTCAAGAAACTTCAGAATGAAGATGTTTCCTGTTAGCATGCTCTAATACTGTAACAGGACAATGCTTTAGCAGTATTATTTCTTTCCAGTCAAAAGTCTGAAGAGTCAGATGTACTGCCAACCATACATTTTCTTGCAAGCATGTAGAACTGGCAACCATATTTTTACCTCTGGCTTTGACAAGAGAGAGAGAGCAATATAGCTAATTATTCATATTTGACAAACCAGTCTTTCTTGACATGTCAAAAGAATCCATCATGCTTGTGAACCCAATCCCATTTTTTATTTTGCCTCCAGCATCACAATTAGTGCTTCCTCCACTCGTTAGAGGTTTCTGCACTTTCAGTAAACTATCTGCACAAAACTGCTATCTTTTCTCTTTGTGAAGCAAAGCAAAGCAAAGCGCATATATACACACACACATAGATGCACACCAAAACTGTAGAACTGGCTGATTGATTAAAAAGATCCAGACATCCAATCTGTTTCTTCTGATTTTTACAAGTCCAGGCAATAAGGCAGTAACTATCGTAGCTTAGAATCATAAAATCACAGACCTGGAAGAGACTCCCAAAAGTCACTTGGTCTAACCCAATGGTCACCAAACTATGTTCTTTAAGGGATTTTGGACTTCAGCACCTAGAATTCTAGACTATTGGTCAACATGCCTGAGGCTTCTGGGGAGCTGAAGTCCAAAATCCCTTAAAGCACACAATTTGGGGATCACTGGTCTAACCACTTGCCATGCGAGATACAACCAAAGCACACCTAACTGCTTGAAAACCATCAAAGAAAAAGACTCTACAGCCTCTAAGGCAGTCTGTTCCATTGTTGTTCTTGTAGAGTCAAGTTCTTCCTAATTGGGGTTAGCTACCCAATTTTTGTGTTTCTATAATTTGTGCAAAACCCTTTCTTCAAAATTCAAAATCTGTCTTGAAACCAACAGAAAATACATTGTCATCTTGCAAGTGAGAGGGAAAAAATGCAATTTGGGAGAAGAAAAAAAAAGATTTGTAACCTTACTTTTGGTCATACCCTCTATAGAAGCCTTTCTCTATCTTTTTACCCTGGAGGAAGCCTTGAAATGATTTTCAGGTCTCAGAGAACTCCTGCATGAACATTATTTTACCTTTAAAAAGTTTATATTATTTCATTTTATTTTATTTAAAATCACAATCTCTTACAGAACACCTAGTGACCGCTTCAGAGAACTCTGATCGAAAAACCCTGCTCTGTTTGTTGCATGATATGTAGATATGACCACGTTTGGCCCTAACCTGAATCCAAATTACAGGTGCTTGGATTGCAGTAGGCCTTGTATCTAGGCTATCCAGCCATCTTTTTTCTTTATGAAAGGCAGCTATGTTTTGACTGGATGTGGTGGCTCAGTGGTTATGATGCCAACTGTATTGTTCACAAGGTAAGCAGTTTGAGACCCAAGCGCCACGCGATAGAGTGAGCTCCCATTACTAGTTCCAGCTTCTGCCAACCTAGTAGTTTGAAAGCACATAAAAGTGCATGTAGATAAATAAGTACTACTTCCATCCAAAGGTAACAGCATTCCATTCAGTCATGATGGCCACATGACCACAGGGGTCGTCATCAACAATGCTGGCTCCCTCGGCTTAGTAACAGAGATGAGCACTGCCCCCTACAGTTGGACACGACTTGACAACCTTGTCAGGGGGGAAACCTTTACCTTTTTTTCTTTTGGGCTGGATTTTGAATTGGATCACAGCTGCACCATGAAACAGGGGTTTCATTCTTTCCCCTCTGGTATTTTTTTCAACCTGATGTTTGTAGACATCTTCCTGCAGGACCAACAGCAACCTCAGGGGACAACTCTGGAAAATAAAATGGGAGGGTATGCCCCTGCATGATGTAGTGGTTTGAACGTTGGACTACAATTCTGGAAATCAGGGTTTGTCTCCTTGTTCAGATTCCCTGTTCAGCCATGAAACCCACACTTAGCTTCAGAAAACCCTCTGAAGTCTTAGGGTCTCTGTATGTTGGAAATGACTTGAAGGTACACAACAACACAATACCCCTGTTAGCCTTACCAGACTCTCCTCCCCTCTCCCAGTATTTCTGCATGGCCTTTGATACGTAGTAGAATATTCTGTTGCAAGTCTCAAGTGTCACATATGGTTTGTTTTGTTGAATTAATTAGAAGAGGCCTAGCAAAGCTGTGGTTCTCCAGATGTTGCTCGGAGAGTGGTGGAGTCTCCTTCTTTGGAGGTTTTTAAGCAGAGGCTTGATGGCAATCTGTCAGCGATGCTTTGATTGGGAGTTCCTGCATGGCAGGGGGTTGGACTGGATGGCCCTTGTGGTCTCTTCCAACTCTATGATTCTATGATTCTATAATCCCAGCAAGTGGACTGTCTGGTTGAGGTTGAAGGGAGCTGGAGTCCAACAGCATTTGGAAGTCTCTGAATTAGAGTCTTAAAATATATATTATACTTATCTTCATGCGTATGTAATCTGTCATAACTTTGACAAGTAGGAGACAAAGCTGAAAACTTATAGAAACTCCTTTGCATCAATTGATTCCTCCACCTCCATAATTTTACATAATAATAAATGGCCAATAGTGCCAGCCAGATTTGGGTAATGCATTTACTTGATCTTATCTGTCGCAGTGCAAGATGGGAAAGATTATTAGTGTGTCATTTGTAAAGACATAATTATATACCCAGATGGAAATATTGCTCCTCTGTGACCTATATTGGGCTTTTTGAAAAAGAAAAGGAAGAGAAGAGGGAATAGAATGGTTTGTTCTTTTTCTCTTAACATGCACAACTATTAAAAATGTCTTCATATTTCTTCTGTGATGTCTTTCTCAAAATATTTATGGGTAGGTGGGTCTGTTCCACAGATACTCATATTTTGAACCAAAATGTGCACCAAACATATAAAGTGTGATTTTCCTTCATTTCCATTGTTAACTTCTAAAGGCAGTTGTGCAGAATTTTTCTGAAAGTTTTGGGAGTCAATCGATAAAATAATAACAGCTTTCAGAAAGCATGTGAAATTAACAGCTTAGACTTTCATTTGTAATGGTGGCAATTATTTATAAAGCACAATCAGTGAATGTTTCACTTTGTAGAACAAAACACAGGTCCCATCCCTAGGAGTTTAAAATATAAATGTAAATGTGGGGATGGTGATGAAACAACTAAAGAAGCTGGGCTTGGAGAGGTCAGAGGCTAGTAGCCAGACACAAGCAAATACTAATCTTTAAAGCCTTGAATATGAGTCCCTTGGAAGGGATCATAGCTTCGTGGTACACCATCTGTTTTGCATGTAGAAGGTCCCAAGTTCAGACCCTACTATCGCTAGTCAATAGAATCAGGTAGAAGGTAGTGGGAAGCCATTGCCAGTGAAGGTAGACAATATGGGTTAGATAGACAACTGCTAGAAGATAGCTTTCTATCTTAGGGCTTGTCTACACCA
Organism: Urosaurus nigricauda; assembly: GCA_034509955.1. Classification (NCBI taxonomy): domain Eukaryota; kingdom Metazoa; phylum Chordata; class Lepidosauria; order Squamata; family Phrynosomatidae; genus Urosaurus; species Urosaurus nigricauda. The sequence continues at coordinate 346,547,129 of JAOEGL010000001.1, read as the reverse complement.
GTCAGAATACTCCAGGATGTTCCTGGATTATTCTGACCCTGAAGCTACTGATGGCCATCTGTCAGGGATGCTTTAATTGTGAGTTCCTGCATGGTAGGGGGTTGGACTGGATGGCCCCTGTGTTCTATTCCAACTCTATGTTTCTCTGATTCCTTCTATATTCTGTAGCAATGCTGGGTGGCAGTCTACACATGTGTCTCTGTTATGTTCTCCTGTGGTGCTGCTGCTGGTGTCACTGGCTCCCTCTGAGGTCAAAAATGAGGTGGCCAGCATTGATCACATGGCATGGTTGGGTGCCTCATTGTGACCTCAGAGGGAGCAACTCACACCAGCAGTGGCACTGCTGGGCAAGACAGTGGTAGCCCAGGTGTAGACACCACCTGATATCACTACAAAGTGCTCTGGGCAGTCCTGCAAAATCTGGAGCAAAAGGTAAGTTAAAAAAAAACTGTTTTAAGGGAGAAATAGAGTAAATTCAGTGCAGAACTGGCTTTACATTGTGAAGACAGGTTTCAATAAGGACAGGGTGAGATTGTTTTATTTGGCCTGCGAAGATGAACCTTAAGACAGTGATGGGGAAAGTGGAGCCTGTAAACTACAAGGAATCCCTGGGCCCCTATATGGTAGTACTCCTTGAAGCCCCTAACTCCCTCCAAGTTTAAAAAATGCAATTTTTTTCTAGCCCAAATCTGCCTCCAAACACTGAAACTACCACAAAATATGCATTTTGTGATAGTTTGGGTCCCTTTGCACTACTGCTAATTCATGAAAAACTTCCTTCTTTGGCCAGATCCCCAAACTGGTAGTAGCGTTAAGTCATTTTGACTGTCCCAGGAGTCAAAATGCCTACTGGGGTGGGTGTGCAAATATACTATTCGAATGGGTTACCAACTATAGATAGGGAAGGAGCATGAAGGGGGTAGTGGTGGATCTGTTAATAATTATAACACAGAGCATGGTAACATTTACTGTTTTGCACTACATCTCCCTGGATTCTCCAGCTTGCATAGGCAGTAGTCATGTTGACTGGGGGATTCTTTAGGTTTAGAATCTTAGAATCATAGAGTGGAAGAGACTACAAGGGCGATCAGTCCAACCCCCTGCAATTCACATTCAAAGAATTCCCAATAGATGGCCATCCAGCATCTGTTTAAAAACCGCTAAAGAAGGAGACTTCACCACACTCCAAGGCAGCGTATTCCACTGTTAAACAGCTCTTGTTGTCCGGAAGTTCTTCCTAATGTTTAGGTGAAATCTTTCTTTATATAGTTTGAATCCATTGTTCCATGGCCTTGTCTGAAAAAAAAATTCTCAAAGGTTATTGCCAATGACTCTGAAATTACTTCTGCCAGTCCCTGAACAGGGAGAATATGGAGAGCTGTGTTCAAGAGGCCATTTTGACTGGGTGAGTTTTTTCAAATTTGGGTGGAGTTTTACAGTCAAGGAAGACTCAGAGCACAGAGGAGAAATTGAGCTGTGTTTGAGCAGCAGAAAACAAGTTTGCTCCATCCACAGTATGACATCCCTTCAAATATGTAAACATGGCTATCTTTTCACCTCTTAACCTTCTCTTGTCCGGGCTAAACATACCCAGCTCCCTAAGCCACTCCTTACAGGACATGGTTTCCAGACTTTTCACTGTTTTGGTCATAGAAAGATAGAATCATAAAGTTGGAAGAGACCACAAGGGCCATCTAGTCAATCCCCAGCCATACAGGAAGACACATACAAACACTTACAACAGACAGCCATTGAGCCTATGTTTAAAAATCTCCAAAGGTCATTCTGGTCAGTGTTGTCCCACAAATTTTACTTTTCCAAGTATGTAGTATGAAATATATTCCTACTGTTTCTACATCAATCCACAAGTTTCTTTTTAAGTCTTCCAAAAGGGAAGGGAGGGAGGGAGTGGGAGATGGGAGTTGTACATGTTTTTCTTAGCAGGCACGTGTAGCACATTATGTGCATTCTTGTGTTCACTTTGCCTGTTATACTTATATTTCAGCTTTTTTTCTTTTTTCTTTGTGTACATGTCTGTTGGAAGTATCACAACATGTAGAAATGTGCAGAGGCCACTGTTAATTATGTTCTGGTTCATGTTGTATTTTGGAAGTGGGTAGTTATTTACATTTATCTTAAAATGTGAATCAAACTAATTTGCTAACAATCTCTACTTAAGAGAAGATTTTAACATTTAGTAAATATGCCTACCTGCCTTTGTAAACTCAAAATATCTTTTTGAGTTTATCTTCAGATTTGTAATTTCTAATTGCAATCATTTACCAATAACTATGCTTCCTATAACTTTCTAATTTGGGATTAAAGATAACCTTTTTGCTTGTATAAAGCAAAACATAAGATAGGCCTAAACTAAAACAACAATAAACTGTCTTATATTCCAGAGACTGGTGAAAAATAAGGCTAGTGCAGATGTAATGTTAGTTACCAAATGAAGTAGGATTAAGGGATGAAAAACAGACTGTAGTAAAATATCTTCCTTTGCTTTAACATGTCTAACATACAAATCCACTTCTTTCTCTCATTGTGGTTAGGCAATACATGGAATACATCTAACCCTGGTTAATTTCTTTTCTCTGTTGTAGGAGGCAAACTGTGGTCTTATATCAGTAAGTTTTTGAACAGGAGCCCTGAAGAAAGCTTTGATGCTCCCAAATCTAGAAGCTCCAGTTCTACCAAAATACATCTGCATCAGGCAACTCCTAGTCCCCAAGATGGTGGAGGTAGCATTGATTCTAGAGGAAGCAATGATGGGAGGGTGCTGAAGGTTTTACCACTGAAGACCAGTCTCACTCCGAGTTCTCATGATGGTAGTAGTAACCAGGATGATGGACAGGAAAGTCCTCCTAAGTGGATTGATTCTGGGTCCAGTTCAGAGGAAGAATGCACTACAAGTTATTTAACATTATGCAATGAATATGGGCAAGAAAAGGTTGATCCCAGTTCATTAAATGAGGAGCCTATCCTGAAAGCAGATGATAGCATGCTCACTACCAAAGAGCCAGCTGGTTTCCAACCACACACTGTTGTTGCCAGTGGGAATTTGGGATCTGCATTCACATCTCAGGAAGTAAACATTTTTGCTGATGATGCTGATCCAGAAAGAGCCAGCCCTACTAGGATATCAGAATCGCTAAGTAAATCTAAGAACAGCCCCATGGAATTATTCAGGATTGACAGTAAAGACAGTACCACTGAACTTCTGGGGCTTGATTTTGGAGATAAACTTTTTAGCTTAAAATCAGAATCATTAAAACAGTTTTTGTCTATGCCAGATCGAGATAAAGGCCTTGATGCCATAGAAAACAAATTGAGTCTTGCATGTCAAGATACAATCAGCAGGGGTTCAAACGATTCCGTGCCAGTGATTTCTTTTAAAGATGTAGCCTTTGATGATGTCAGTAGTGTGGATGAAGGAAGGCCTGACCTTCTGGTGAATTTACCAGGCATAATAGAGCCAACAAAAGAAGCTATAGTGGATGGTCCTGCCAAGCCAATGGAGCAGAATGGAGACATTTTGGAAAGTAAACATTTGGAAACCCCAGATGTCTTGCAGCTGAACAACAGTGCAGAACCATGTAGAGTACTTGAGCAAAAAATAGACCATTTGGCTGAAGAAGATGCAAGAGGTCAGCACAGTGACAACCAGGAAATAATCAGGACATTCCATATGACTAACAGTGACCCAACTGGATGTGGTGATAGAACTTACTTTCGAGGTCCTGGAATAGGAACATCTTCATCATTGGATGCATTCAGCAGGGAAGATGGTTGGTTAACATATAACACACAAGCAGGCACTAAAGTATGTAAAACAGATATAGACAATGAAACTCTTCTGTTTTCTGATCATATTGAAGACTCCAGGAAAGAGGAAATGGTTCCATCTTTGTTGCACAAAGCAGAAAGCAAAGAGTCAGATGTGAGGGTCAGAGGAGAGAATGAAATACACCAAATTTTTCAGGACCTCGATGAGAGATTAGCACTAACCTCCAGGTTTTACCTCCCAGAGGACTGCATTCAAAGATGGGCAGCTGAAATGGTTGTAGCCCTTGATGCCTTGCATCGAGAAGGAATTGTGTGCCGTGATTTGAACCCAAACAACATCTTATTGAATGATCGAGGTCAGGAACTTCTGCAAATGCATTTCTTTTTATTCGCTGTTGCTTCCAATTAACTGAGTAGGCGTTTTATCTTGTAATTAGTATCTTCATTTCCTGTCTAGAGCTTCATTATCAGTGCAGCAAATTCACCCCCAGTAATAGCTTCTAGTACTTAATGATGCCATTATTCTTAATGATACTGTTTTTAGCTACAAAAGGAGTAATTACAGTTCACTTCTGCAGAAAATGGAAGGGAAAAATGTTTTGATTTCTCCTGTCGTTTTGTTTTTAGGACACATTCAGCTAACGTATTTTAGCAGGTGGAGTGAGGTTGAAGATTCCTGTGACAACGATGCCATAGAGAGAATGTACTGTGCCCCAGGTTAGAGCAATCACCTCAAATGTTTCACTTGGAAAATAGATTAGCAGCTTTCATTTTCTCATGGAGCTTTCATCCCATCCCACCCTCTGTTCCTTGGGAATACAAGCTGTTCAATATCTGCTGGCATTTTATTTTATTTTTTTAATGTTTAAAATGTTACCTTGGAATCTGACATGGTAATAGCAAAGCACTGCTTAGCAGGAGAACCTTGCTATGAATTGTAGTTTTAACATGTATGCAGCATGTTACTGAGAACTTTTTTCATTAAGAGGACACAGGACTGGAAACCATCTTCTGTGCATAGGCCATGGAAATGAATAGGAGTAAAAAAAATTATGTAGGAGGGAGGCTGTGAAAACCTCCTATGTGTGGATCTACAGTGCATCCAGGCAAATGTTCTTACATAGATTCCAGAATGTATCCAGATACAGATAAACAGGGAGTGCAAGAAAACACTGTGACAATACCATATTTTCACATGTGTTAAAGTTATAAAGAAAGCTTATTGTAAACCTGACTTATTGATTTCAGTGGAGATTGTAGCCCCTTTCCATGTTCTCTAGTTAAATAGAGTGAGCATGTAAGCAGTGGGCTTTTCCTTATCTGTTGTTACTTCTGTTGCTCTTCTTATATCTCGCCTGCTTTGTGGAGGTTGTCTACACAATCTTGAATGCAGTCTTCTAGATCATGCAGATAGTCATGGAAGTTGGGATGGAGAGAAGAGGAGCTAGTGTAATCTCCATCCTTATGTATTTATTGTCACTCTTTAGAGTACTGTACATCAAACAGGGCTTAAGTACAAGTGATGCAGTTTGAATTCAACAGGAAGCAAAATTGTGTAGTTGAGTTAGTCTGTTCAGCTTCAGAATAGTGTGATGAACTGTGGAAAAATCAGGAAATACAGGTGCCTTGTGCTTTCTGTTTCTGTGGTTCTCACTAACCTAGATTTGGGATCTCTGATGTTCCTCTACAAAACAAATCTCATCACTGAAAACTAGATATCTCTGCTGAATTAGTTTTCTATGTGCAGGGAAAGTTAGCACTCAGTCATATGACTTCACCTCCGCAATCTGATTTCATACACCCTTAGACACAAATTTAGCACCTTAGGTAATATTGAGGGCCAGGCTATGTTCAATACCAATCTCCTGCTGGGAGATGGTCAAGTTTCTTGTGAACATCATCTCCCAGGTTGGACAAGTTCCAAACGTTCTGCTCTGCACAGCCCTTTGCAGGGCTACTCTTAGAACTATTCTGGACAGCTATATGGAAACTTTAAATGTTGCATAATTAGAAAGCTTGCTACCCAGAATTGGAAGTCAGAAGAAAGATTCCATTCTGTGTTCCTTTCAAAAATCTCCCTTGTGAAAATGTGAAAGTCATTTGTGATTTGGGTTTTTATAAATAATATTGTTTCTGTGTTTGATACCATTTGCCCTGGTTCTCAATTCATTTCAAATACCAGTTCAGAGGTCCCATATTCAGTAGCCAGCATTTTCACATAGGGTTGGGAGAGACTCCTACCTGGCAGAATTGACAGCACTGGGCTAGATGTCACAATTGTTTGATACAGAATAAGCCATTTCCTGTTGCCTTTATAGCTTGAGGGAGAATATTTGAAAGGACTGGTTCCTTACATCAGATTCTGCCCTTCATTGAGATCTTCAAAGAGTTCTCTACTCTACCTCCCATCACTATCTAAGATTAGGTCCTCTTTTTCAAATGAATGAGTTCAGACCATTCTTTTTCATCTGTTTTGATAATGGGCAATATACCGGCATTCTGCTGGTGGAACAGTGGCATCCCAGGAGAACTGAGGAGGCTTCATATCTCCTTTTTCTGTAATTGCTTGCAATTGCTTGTGTGTCCTCCAAACTGATCTGGGTGGGGGGAATCCCTTCATCCCCTAATTACAATAAATTTTAATAAAAATCAGCAATATTCAGTCAAATGCAAATAAAATAAAAATCAGATCACAGTACAGTTGGCTCTCCATATCCATGGATTCTGCATCCGTCAGCCACCCACGGTTTGGAAATATTAAAAAAAATTCTAAAAAACAAGCCTTGATTTTGCCATTGTATTGAAAAGACACCATTTTAGCAATAGCATTTATATTTCTGTACAATTGAACAATACAATAGGATTTACATTTCTATATTCTTACCAGTGAACCCAGCACTCCAGAACAAGCTGGGTACTCATTTTACTGACCTACGAAAGGATGGAAGCCTGAATCAGGCTTGGAGCCCAGGGATCGAACTCACAACCTTGTGGTTGCAGTACCGGCATTTAATCACTGTACCACTAGAGCTCCTTGTTTTACTATGCCACTGAATAAAATGGGTCTTGAACAAATTTTGGTTCTGGGGGGGGGGGTATGGAAAAAAGCTCCAGTGGTTACTAAAGGCCCACTATATTAGCCATGTTAAATAATGCAAGTACAGTATATGAAAATTTTCATCCTAGTGGATTACTGTGTGGACTCATCCACTCTTTTACTAATAGGCAAATTGGAATGTTGTTATCCTTTAGATTTCTCATTTCTTTGACTTTTGCCATGGACATCTTGCCAAAAGTAAATTATGGTAAAATGACAACAACAACAACAACAACATTTATTTCTATCCCGCCCCTCTGAGCGAGCAATCGGGGTGGGGTGCAACATTTAAAGTATGATTAGAAAAGTGAATTTCATGAGAGAATATATTGACCAATTAATATATAAATACAGTTTGTGCTTTAAAATGTCACTGCAGATTAAGTATATTGATCCTCCACCCCTTATCCCTTCCCATTTGCTGTTTATTTGAGGCCAATTATTAGTTTTTAACTTTGATTGTTGCTTTCCATTTTGCTACAGTGTTATGATGCTATGCTCATTATTTAGCCTTTGGCCATAAACATAAAAAATAAATGGTACAACAGTAACATTTGTAGATGTAGATCTAGATATTATGCCTTTCTAGTGTATAAATGGGCATACTGGACTACTTCAAATTAATATATATATACTGAGATAAAATCAGTATAAATGGCAGAGGGTTGAACTGAATGTCCCTTGTGGTCTCTTCCAACTTTATGATTCTATAATTCTAATAGGATTAATAGAATATCAGTGCTACATGGATAAAATATCAAGAAATCAAAATCAAGACCAAACTCGCACCAAAATTGTATGTAGCAGAAAAAAAATCCCCTTCCTCTGCAATCAGACCCTTGCAAATAGGATATCTTACCCTTTTCCTGGATCAGGTGTGGATAACATGTGACCCATGAACTGTTTATGCTCTCCACCCTATTTTTCCCTGCTGTTGGAAACATCAGCTGGTTTGTTGGCAGCAATTGGGAGGATGAGGCTCCTCATGGATTCTGGGGAAGCCAGTATAGTTCCTCATGAATTGAACAATAGAATCTGGTGGCCATGAGTGGATTGAGTGTTCCATAAACAGGCCTCCATATCAGGGAAAGATCCATACAACGTCTGCTAAAAACACATAGTTAACACACATAGCATATGCTTAAAAGAGCATATAAGATTGATACATATTAAAACAATCAGTCCATGGTATAAAATTCATAATTTTAAATTCAAATTTAAAAAATCCTCTGAATAGGTCTGGTGGAAGAGACTGATCTTTAATGCTGTTTTAAATTAGACAGCCTATTCAGCTGTATTCTACAGTCTAGGGGTGGCTGAAGAAAAAGTCCTCTAGGTGACGGTCGCCAACCTTCACCCAGTATGTATCCTCCAGAGGACCTGAGTGTAAAGGGTGGATTAAATGAAAGGAGGCAATGCAATAGGTGACCTAGACTCAAACATGTAGAGCTTTAAAGGTAATAACCAACACTTTGTACCTTGCTTGAAAACTAATTGGGACCCAGTTGAATAATTTTAATACAGTATAGGTTCACTCCTAGATGTACTAGTTTGGTGTGGAACTGGCCTTCCCTCGTGAAGACAGTCCACACTTGAATCATGTATTTGGCCCTGAGTTGTTTAGACAGGTCACCATGAGGGCTGAGGAAAACAGGTCCAGTTGCCCTGTGTAGACATGCCCTTTGTGAAGTAGGTGTAAAAAATAGGAATGTTACTAGAGCAAATGTGTGTTTTTTTGTATCTCTACCCCATCCTACAGCTACAATTGCTTTCAGAGTGGCTTGCAAATTGTTAATTTTATATTTCCTGTCTTCACATTTACTGTTTAAATAAGACAGAGCACACAAGGAAAAGAGGATGGCAGTAGGGAAGGAATTTTGTCCATTAGAAGCTGGTTGCTTTTCTCTTTTTCATAGGCCAAAGCAATGGCAGTTGGAATATGGAAGAAGAGGCTCTTATCATCCACTGGGGCTAAGGCATGATGGAGCTGTACCTGGGTGTTCTTACCCTCCCCCTCCCCCCAAAATAAGACATCCTCAGAAAAAAAGACCTAGTAGAGGTTTTGCTGAATTGCTAATTATAAAGCCTCCCTTGAAAGTAAGTTTTTGTATATAAATATATATACAATATATAATAAATGTTAATTTTTTATTCAACAATAAATGTAAATTCTTCTTCATGGAAAAATAAGACATCCTCTAAAAATAAGACCTAGTGCATCTTTGGGAGCAAAAAATAATATAAGACACTGTCTTATTTTCGGGGAAACACGGTATCTCCCTCTAAGACCAGAATAATGAGAGTTGGAATGGAGAGGAATTCTAACTCATAGGCAATTTTAAGTACTTAAGATGGAGGCGGGCAATTGTGGCCTGTTTTGTTTTACAATCCCCATCAGCCCTAGCCATCATAATAAATGATAAGGAATTATGGGAGTTGCAATCCAAAAAAACATTTGGAGGGCCACAACTGTCCACTCCTAATTGAAGAACCAATGTAGTGTATAACATAAGTTGAACGATGTTACCTAAATGGCAATTTAGACCATTGGTGGGCAACTTGTGGTCCTTTACCTGTTTGTTGGCCTACTGCTCCCACCAGTCCTAGCAAGCACATACAGTGGCAAGGGATGATTGGAGTGCAACTCCCACAAAAAATAGAGTGCCACAAGTTTCTTACACCAAGTTAAACAAGTTAAGTGAAGCAGCTACATGAGGAAAGGGGAGGAAGAAGGGGTAAAGAACGAAACTAGAGTCCGGTTTATCTGAACAGTTATATCTTGCATTTTGTTTTTGAATTTGAGATTTCAAATGTTACAGATAATAATCAATATGAAAACTATCCTCAGTGTGCTAAAGTGTGACATGGAATGAGGAGTCATTTGAATTTTTTTGTAGCGCTTATTTTTGTCAGACACAGTAGTTGGAATCCGTAACTTTCCTCTGATGGACTTTAAAACCTCAAGGGAAAAAAAAACTGTAAGTGACAATGCTTGGAGCTGTTTTTGCTTGCCATTCTCTGCCAGGGAATCCGATGACTCTGGTAAGGATCTGCCATGGCATTTTGTTGAGGGCTGCCTCAGATCTAAAGCCCACCCTGATGAGAGATAACAAAAAGCACGCACGCACACACACACACACACACACACAAAACAAACAAGCAAACAAACCCAAAAACAAAACAAAAAAGAGGGGAAGCGAGCACAAATGGCAGGCCTTTGTTGACTTCCCTGATCACAGCTATAACATTTTCATACCACTTTAACTACTGCATGTAAACTCCCTGGGATTTCAAGTTTGGTGAGGCATTAGAGTTCTCTGGCAAAAAGTTCTAAACACTTCATAAAACTACAGTCTTCTCTCCTTATCCATGGATTTGTTATCCTTTGCTTCAAACATCCCTGGCTTGAAAATATTCAAAAATAATATAAATTCCAAAAAGCAAGCCTTGTTTCTGCTATTTTATATAAGGGACACAATTTCACTATGTTGCTGTATTTAATAGGACTTGAGCGTTCATGGATTCTGGTATCCATGGAGGGTTGCGTTCTGGAACCAAAGCCCAGTAGATATCCTGGGTCCACTGTATAAATTTCAGGACTCCAAGGGATAAAGCCATAGCAAATTGTCTATCAAATTGTTATGTTTGTGTAATGTGAAAAGGACCATAGTGTGTAGTAATGAAAATGACTGGCTTAATCATCCCCATCTCATGCACTTCCTCTGCTTCCCCTAAGCTACCAGCTAGGACATGAATGGGAAGATACAAACTGATGCCACATCACGGATTTTCATTGCTGCACATAACAAGGGAGAAAGGTTTCAACCCCATGTACTTTACCCCAGATACTTTCACCTTCAGATGACTTGGCTATAATTGTAACAATGAGAGGGTATCCAAAAGTTTTAATGATCACTTTTTTTAAAAAATGACAGAAAGTTTGTTTTGATTTGTAGTTGTTAACTTATCTCTATGTAGTCACTATCTAGATTTACACATTTTTCCCAGCGTATCTTGACCCTCTGAATACCTGATAATGTAGAAGTCTGCAGATTGCGCCTTATGAGGGGGTATCATAAAGTAATAATTATCACCCGGAAGTTATTATTGCATATTGATGAAATTTTGACAGTGTCATCATTGGTCCCTAAGTGCATGTTGCTGAGAAAATCAACTCATTGCGTCCTTTATTTTTGTGACTGGCTCTGCCAGAATTGGCTAAAGTGTAAAATCCTGCGGATTTCTACAATATCAGGTATTTGGTGGGTCAAGATACGCTAGGAAAAATGTGTAAATCTAGATAATGACGACATAGAGATAAGTTAACAGCTACAAATCAAAACAAGCTTTCTGTCAATTTTTTAAATAGGTGATCATTAAAACTTTTGGATACCCCCTCGTAAAGAGGATCCTTTGGGCACAATTGTGGCTGAATACAAAGTGGATTTAATAGCGACAAAGTTCTGTCAGAAATTACATATGCAGATGGGGAACCATTGTGAATGGTGACATAACAAAAGTGTGGATTGTCTAGTCTAGAGATGGGGAATGTGTGAACCCTAAATGCTCTTGGTATTGCAATTCCCATTGTCTTTTTTCATTGGTTTTGCTGGCTAGGATTTCTAACCCCCTGGCAATTTGTGGTGCTGTGCAAGAACCACATTCTTTGGAGCGTGTATCCACACAGCAGAATTAAAGCAATTTGACACCACTTTAATTGCCATGAATCTCTATCTTACAAAATCCTGGTGAGACACCAGAGCTCTCTGACAGACCAGGCTGATACCTCACCAAGCTACAAACCCCAGGATTCTATACAATAGAGTCATGACAGTTAAAGCAGTGTCAAACTGCTTTAATTCTGCTGTGTGGAGACAAAGTTGGTTAGTAATTTCTGGGTTGGAACCAGGTAGCTTTAGTTGACCTGTTTGCAAAAGCAGGTGTCTTTCCATGTTGCACTGATTGGGATACAGGAGAAAGGGCCCAGACCATACAATCTTCTGGTGCAGTCAGTGATTGAGACACACACACCCACAGAAAGACTGGAGGCAATGGTGGATTTGTTAGGAATTACCTTTTCCCTTAGCTTCATTGACACACAGTGTACTAGCCCATTATAAGCTTGTGGTTTAATGGGCATGCCAGCCTTGTGCCACCCAGGCGTGCTTTCAGTTGCATGGTAAAGCATTTAATCCAAACATGTTAAAGCACATCAACAACATGTGACCCGGTAGTTAGCCCAAGATGTGATGGTAGATGTCTATCATGGTCTTTAAAAAGACCAGGTGAACACAAAGGATAAGATAATCTGTGGATAAGAGACATGGCACTTAAAATGAAACTCTGTGCGAATGTAGAAGACTCTCAAATACAATTGGTCATCCATATCCATGGATTCTTTATCTATGGATTCGACCATCCATGGCTTGAAAACATTCCACAGAGATACAGATTCCAAAAAGCAAATGTTGATTTTTATGCTTTATACACCATTGTAAATAAGGGGATTTGTGCATCCACGGACTTTGGCATCCATGGGGGGTTGTGGAACCAAACCCCAGAGGATACCAAGTGCCCAGTGTACCAGATTTCAAGAACCCATGGGTAGGCTATCACCTAAGAGTCCCAGTCCAAAAAGTGACATTTCTAAACTTTAGAATGCTGGATGAGATAGACCAGCTTGATTTGGCAAAACAGCTGAGCAAATACCTAGTGTAAACACACAAGAGCTCTATACCTGCATAGTTACACTGCTTCTGTCCCACTCCCAGAAGCCAGCTGAGGGTGAAGCTCCAGTCTGTGTAGACTTTAGGAATGTGATGCGGTCTGTAGGCTATGTACTTGAAGTTCATTTGTTGCTTCTTTAACAGTTCCCCACTCTAAAAACAGTATTGCTTTTCTTATCCTAGAAAAATAAGGCAGTACAGATGTACAGAATACTGTTTTTATTAGTCCAGCTCAAAGGTACATATCAAATACTAACCTTTACTGAGATTTTCTTTAGAGATTGGAAGGGGGACAAGAGGTTGAGGATGTTACTTTTTAAAGTGGGGGATGTCCATGTCTGAGGAAGGCAATTGTTTTCATTACAATGGGTCCTAAGTATCCACTGGGATTTGGTTCTGGGACTTCCATAGATACCAAAATCTGTGTATGATCATAGTAAAGAGGTATTCCTTATTTAAAATTGCAAAATCAGGGTTTGCCTTTTTGGAATTAAAAAAAAATGTTTTTAAGCCATGGATAATCAGGCAGAATCCATGTATATGGAGGGCCAACAGTACATAAAAATGCTCTTGGTGCTTGTAATGGGGGAAAAAAACCCACATGACTTAGAACAGAAAAATGGCACATCTCTCAGATTTGCTTTTCCATAAACAAAGGCTCCGTCTGGTTTGGAAACATACATTTGTTGGTAAAGCCTCTCTGGCCCGAAAACAGCTTTTGTTGAGGGAACGATTTCCCAATGTAGACCAGTAGGTGGCAACCTACTATTAACTGATTTCTGTGGTCACCTTGGCCCAGAGCTTTTCAGTGCTGCATGAATGCTCTAGATATAGAAGAGCATTGTGGTAATTAATTGTGCTCATCTGCTCTTTCAGTTATACAAGTTATGGAGGATTCTAGCTGGGGTCACCCATTCGGCCATTTCTCCCTAGTTCATAGGATGGGCAGCTTAATCCCATTTAACTTGAAATCAGTGATCTTCTGACATAGGGCTAGCCAAATAAAATGTTTATTGCCTAGATAAATGTAATATTTTTCCATTCCCTAAAACTGAAAGAGTCATGGTTAATGTCAAAATCCATCCCAGCAGTAATAATACTGTTATGTGCTATTTCTCTAAAACATTTGTATAGTAAAAATACCCAACAACACTACAACTGTATTGGTGGGATTTACTATAATAAGGGCTGAACTTCATGTTGTTATCAGTGTTACTGCCAAAATGGTTCTATATGCTGAATTCCTCTTCTCTAAATAGTGTCATTGTGTCATGATACTGAATGTAGGAGTGGGTGAGAAGTTCATTTGAGGTTTTTTTGGTTTTTTTTAAAATAAGAATTTGCATAATGTTTGCAAATTTCTTCATATTCAGATTGGAAAGAACTTGTGAGAAAAACCATTCAAATGTGAGGGAAAGCAGATTAGAAAGAACTTTGTCTACCCAGGTCCAGGGCTTTCAAGGCTTAACTCTTAAAAGCTGTTGGTTGAATTCAGCTATCTTTACTCATCTGTCTTAGGCTGCTGCCACACTGCAGATTTTGTACAGTTTGACATCACTTTAACTGTTGTGGTTCCATTCTATGGAATCATGGGATTTGAAGTTTGTTGTGATACCAGAGGTCTCTGATAGAGAAGGCTAAATATCTTACAAAACTACAAATCCCAATAATGCCTGGAGGACTATATAGATATAGATTCCAGCTATAGATGTTGCTGGAATCACACATCTCATTGTTAGTGATGCTGTTTGCGGCTTTTGGGCATCCTGCTCCCTACACCAACTAGAGGTGGATGGTTGGATATACCTTTACCTGTTCATTGGCTAATGACTAACCAGTATGGAAACATAAGCAGCACATCAGTAGCTCCAATCGCCTTCCATTTGCAGAAGGGTAGCTATGTTAATTTATGGCAGCAGGACCATGAAGTATTGTGTGGCACTTTCAGTACTAAGGCATTCGTTATGCCATAAACTTCTGGGATTACCCCCCATCTGACCTTGTGTACATAGTTGTAACTCATGATAGCATTTCATGCATCCTTTTCCTTGGAACCTTATGGCACAGCAAATGTGCTGATCGTTAAAGTTCTACAAGCAGCTTTGTTGTTCAAACTGATTGATCTTCATTTTTAAAACACACACACATATATACAATTTATATATATTTATTATAAATTAAGTGCATCAAAGCGGGTGGTGTTTGAATAAAAGGGCAAAGTTGTCCTGATCTCATGATGCAAATGTTTCACTTCTGTTTAAACATCCCTTTGCTCCGAGTGTCCCCTGGGAATCCTTATCACATATTTGAGCTAAAAAAACATTAACCACCTGCCCTATGCTTTGTAATATCAGCAACCAATCTTTTTATCTCTTGGTTAATGTGCCTTAGTATTTTGAAAGGGGGAGGAGAGCGGGAGGGAAAAATTCCAGTAACAGATTCGATCTACAGGGACAGAAAATTTTGAGCAAATGCCAAACTAGCAGGGGGGCCATTATTCTGCTCTATAAATAAGTTTGAAAAAAGAAACAAAAACACACACACTTACACACAAACCTTTTAAATCAACATGTTTTGGTCTAATTGAGGGGAAAGCAAGAAAAGATAAATTTTGAAATGCAAATGATCACCTTCTGTTATTGACATACATTTTTTTGCTTGCCAAGTTTATGATCTTGAATTTTAAAAGAGCCATTGCCAGTGAAAGAAGGCAAACGGCAGAAGCTGCTGCTGTTAGCTCACAACTAATCTGAAGTTTATAAAAGTGCAATTTTAAATAGATTGGTGAGTGTGGGGAAAGGGGGGCGGGAAGTAACCATTTCCTGCAAGGAATAGTAGCTGAATAAAGAATATCTTGAATGTGCAACCGATCAACTATGCTTAACTTGGTGCAAAATTGGATCCTGCTTTCATTTAGCAGGATTCAATTGCTGCATAAGGAGTCATAGCATTAGTCCCTATAAATCCCAGTGCTATATACTCCGATGAGCAGCATCTCTCTATAGTTCTAGAGAAAGGGCTTTTCTGGTGTCTGCCATCTTATCCTACAGCCACAGGCAACATAGAATCAACCTGCGACCTTCTATTGCAAAGCATGTGCTGTACAGTTGAGATACAATTTTTTCTCCTTATCCCCAATATGCTCAACATCTCCCAACTTTCTCTGAGGCTGTTTTCCTCTTTTTTCGCTCTTTTTCTTTTTTGCTGCATCTACTAGCTACCTAGAGAAAAATGTGTCTGAATGTATACAAAAATGTCCCCCCTCCCCCACTGTGAAGTATCTACAACTTTTCTTTATATGTCTAGAATGCTAGGATAAGGCTTGCATGCAAGGTTGTGTGTTAATGCTCCCCCCATGTCCATCAACTGACCCTGAAGAATGACTTAGAGCTCTTCAGCCCTTGCCTCTTGATGCCTTCGAAAGCTCTTGAAGAGAGCTGTTGTTATAAAGTCTTTTAAAGCTTCTCGCTGCTCAGCAACAAACCTTCCTTGCTTGCTTCCAGTGTTGTTAACACCCAGAGTCTCACCTTGCTCATGTTGACATTTCAGGGAGGAAAAAAATGATGTTGTGGAGAAAGAGAATTTTATTTGCATAAGTAGTTCCAAGAAAATATACATATGGGGTGGTAGAAGTGTTGAACTTTAATCCTGAATCCTGTGTGCATACAAAACTTCCGTGACTGGATCAGCTGAGTGCATAGAGGGTTGGCCCTCCAAGGGAATGGAGAGCTCTGATAAGCAGGGGAAGTTCATTGCTTGAAGCCCATTCACACTACACAATTGTTGTTGTGTGCCTCTAAGTAATTTCCAACTGATGGTGACCCTAAGGCAATGCTATCATGTGGTTTTTTTTTTGGGGGGGGGGAGAGTGTGTGACTCATCCAAAGTCACTCAGTAGATTCCTATGGTGAAGCAGGGAATCAAATCCTGATCTCCAGAACTGTAGTCCAATGCTCAAACCAGTACACCACACTGGCTATTTAATTATAATGCTATTATTTCGTTTTAACTGCCATGGTTCTGTCCTGTGGAATTATGGGGTTTTTTGTTTGGTTAGGCACTGGAGTCATCTGACTGACTTAAAGTGGAATAATCACACTATAATTGTGTAATATGAATGAACCCTTGGAATGCTGGCCACCCTTGGAATGCTTTACCATATTCTATACTGTATATTCACTGGATGAACAAATACATGCTTTACCCCATTTTTTCTTGCATTAGGGCACAAGATCTGAGTGTCAGAGCTTGGAAAGTTACTTTTTTGGATTATAACTCATTTGGTCCCATGCCAGGAGATAGGCAGTATATAAATTAAATTAATTCAATAAATAAAAATTCCCTTTCCAAACCAGCATAACTACTGGTTGTGCTGTTTGTCAATTCTGGAAGCTGTAGTCCAAAAAGTAACTTTTCCAAGCTCTGCTAAAAAAAAAAAGGGAAAAGATTAGTTGTTTTTCATTATAATTGGAAGTAGCCAAGAAGGGCAGGCTGGGAATGAATGTTTATCATCTTTGATAACACAGTGCTAAACAACTTTGTCCTTTTCATATTGCCAGATGGCTTTAAAGGAAGTGTTAAAAGCCATCTTGGAGTAGCTAGCAGGAAGAAAAAGAAAGATCCTTACTATCACTGTTAATCTCTTTCAGCACATGGAGGATTTTTTCCCTTTCTTTCACAAAACAGAAATGAAATGTTCTTTGTATTTCAGACTTTTGTTTGTTGTGGTCAAAAGTTTCTTGTTTTCTTTTTCTTTTTCAAAAGACATGTGCATATGATTTGCTTTTAAATCTAATGATGAGGGTTGTCATTTCACAAGAAGGTTCCAAATTGTTTGTCCAGTACAAGATAAGGGAGGAGCATGAAGCAGTGCAGCTAGTGGGAGACAAAATCCAAAGAGGATCTGGAATCAGAAG
The DNA here is from genome assembly GCA_034509955.1 of Urosaurus nigricauda. Classification (NCBI taxonomy): domain Eukaryota; kingdom Metazoa; phylum Chordata; class Lepidosauria; order Squamata; family Phrynosomatidae; genus Urosaurus; species Urosaurus nigricauda. The sequence goes on along the minus strand of JAOEGL010000001.1, from coordinate 346,529,604 downwards.
AATTCCTGACACAATGGCCTTGTTCAGATTTCAGCATGCCATGTACTCAGGAAGGTGCAAGGTCCTGTTCAGGCCAAGACTGAGGCCAAGGATGGGTTCCAGGTTGACAGTCCATAGATCAAGGACAGCAAGAATGGAATCTGGAATGAGAGGAAGATTAGAGCTAGAGGGAGAGAAGAGATTAAGGCAGAAGCCCAGGTAGAAATATCTGTATGTGCCTGTGTGTTGTATATAAAATGTGTCCATCCAAATTCTATGTCCAGCTAGGTTCTCTTACGCAAAGAAGGGGAAAATCAGTGACTCCTCTTAAAGCTATAAGATTTCTGTGCTATCCTAGTCTATGGCCCAATGGCTTTGGTCTTAGAGCTTGATAATGACATGGAAAATTATGGGTGTTTTGGATATGAACATAGCAGGAGAGAGCTGAAACTGAATGAAGTGCAGGCTTCCTTAACAAGGAGGAACTACCCAACATACCCTCCCCTGCCAACAGAAAATGTGAAGAAAGAATATATTCTCAGCCTCTCCTTGAAAGCAGAATTGTATAAATTGACAGATATGCTGCTTCCCTATCCTGAAGAGGAGGAATGAGCTTGCTAATAAAGCATTAAAAAAAGAAATGTAGAAAGTTACAGGTTCAGTCCCTTGTGTGTTTGGAGAACAGGGTTGGGAAAGGCTTAGATCCTGGAAATGGACTATAAGAAGAGATGTTGCAAGACTCAGTGGCCTGGTCTGCATTGGTACATCTCTTTTGTGTGCTTGTGTGTCAGAGTCTGGAAAGGTTTCTGGGGACTACAGTTCCCAGAATCGTGGCCCAATGGGTATGATAGCTGGGAGATACTGTAGTACCCAAAAATAACTTTTCCAAGACGTGATATGTACACACATGTACATAGGCATTTGTCAATGAAGAACTCTTGTACAAGGGTTATGAGCAACTGCTGTGTCTTGTAGTAGACATCATTAACCCCAAGAGACAGTTTTCTTTTTGTTTCCTGAACTTTTGGGGCACAATGAAAAGATTTTGCACCTTCACTTTGTTGAGTATCTTGCGTACACCAAGTGGTAACAATGCTAGTTACATCCATTTCAATTCCAGATTGTAACACAACAAAATGTAGAGTGAGTACCTCTGCAGGGAACAGTAGTTATGTCTGGAAGATGCCTGGTAACATCAGAATACATGAAATTACCCACTGTATACAAAGGGGCTTATAATGCTGTAAAGGAATGAAAGAGTTGGATCAGAGAGAGACTGTAGATCAGGAGTGCAGTATATGCTTTGTATGCCAAATGTGCCATGTTGAGGCCCTTGCACCTTCATTTGGGCCAGGAAAAATGCTTACCTGAAATCCTGTGGACCAAAAAAAGGACCAGTGGACATCTGACTTGTAATTGTTTGTAATTGGTCTAAATCCAAATATACCAAATTTGTTTCTGAATATCCCCCACCATTACTTGTATCCACTAAGGAATTCATAGCCCTCAGAGCCCTGCTAGAAAGAATTGCAGTAATAGGAAACAACCCTACTGGTCACTTAAGTTTGTAGGTCACTGGTGTTTACTGTACAAATGACTTGGCTGATGTGAATGCAGTGGTTTCATTATTAAGAACTGGTATTTGGGTTTAGATTAATGGCATGTTAAAGCTTTCTTTTGGTGGATGAGGAGAGCTTTTTCTCTACGTAGAATCACATTTAGCTGGCTGGATTGTGTATCACTTGAAAGCACTTCACCATCTATACTTTTCTAATTTTCCCCTGTGATGCACTTTGTGAGTAAAAGTAACCATACTTACTTGATACACTGTATTGAACCTATTACTAGCAATAGGCTGTAGGGGAAATAATCTGACCCATTCAAAGGAAGGCAGAGTGTACAGCAAATGATTTCCTGCAGCTTTTTCCTTGATTAAGGAAAATATCTTCCTTTAATTCTGAAAGTGGAAATGGCCATCTCTGAAAGGCCAAGCCATAAAAATGGAGATACTAGGAAATGGAAGAGTAAAATAATAAGTCATTAAGAAAAAGCATCTAAGATCTACAGTTCTGTGTAGTATAAGGTATTATTTCAGTATTGTTTGAGTCTTGAATCTCATTAAAAGTGCCCATGGGCTTTGAGAGTTCCCATAAAATTGGATGACTCTAAATATAAATGAAGGGGCAACCAGAGCTTTGCCTGCTACTGCCATTGCCAGATGAAGGCATAAAAAAGAAAGCCTGGCAGCCTGCACCTTCTGTGATTAAGCAGCTGTCCAAGGTTGAGTGCCTGGAAGTTGCATGCATAGAGAACACCCCCTTCTGATTCATAGAGAGCATTCCCTTCATATCACATCATTGATGCCCCCAGAAAACATATCCCACTTTCATTCCTGTTGTCTCCAGATCCCAACATGAGCAGAATCTGTCAGTAACTTCACTGTCATTCCAAGATGCATCATTTCTTATATTTTGGTTTGTAGCTTGTCTGTCTTAGAACCTCAAGATGGGCCAGCAAGGTGAGAGAATAATTAAAAAAGCATTGCTAAGTTGCTAAAACTATGTCATCTTTCGTTGCTGAGAAATAAATGGTTTCTCAAGGCTACTCAATGAGCTCCATAATCCTATCCTTTCACCATTGCTATGTGCACTTAAGAGATGCTACTGTACAAGTCACTTAAAATATCTTCTTGGGGGCATGCTCCTACCGCTGGAGGAGTGCATTTCTCTTCACATTGCATTGTTGGAGAGATACAAGAAGGGGCAGCTTTGTTTAATAATTACATAAGGCAGGAGGTTTTTTTTTTGTGCATGTGGGTATGCATATATGTGTACCTGCATGCACAAGTGTGTAAAAAGATATTAAATCTTGATATTTAATGGATATTCCTATTAGAAGTGCATATTATTTTGTTCATAATGATGTGTGTCAGCCTGCAGTAGCAAGATTATAATCTTAATAACTTCAGATATGCTTTATCAGCATTACAGTCTCCTTGTAAATATGCATTTGAAGGTGTACTTGATGCTTGCATTTTAATTGCAAATGTCTTTGATTCAGAAGTTGGTGTTGTCTTTGAAGAAACAGAGGCTTGTGACTGGTGGAGTCTGGGAGCCCTTCTCTTTGAACTCCTTACTGGGAAGGTAAGGCAGTGCTGAGAATTATTTAGTAAAAGATTTATGGCAAGGGTTTTTTACCTCTTAATTTACTTTGGTGCAAGATGCAAGCTTCCGTAGCACGAGGAATTCTCCAACAAGTTAAGGCATTCAGAACAACTGATGGTGTTGCATTGTCTTGCTGCATATATATATATATATATATATATATATAGAGGGAGAGAGAGCGAGCAAAGGGACAGGATTTTATTCGGCTTGAACAATACATTTTGTGGGGTTCATCACTCAGAAACTCCCACAAATTCCTAGCAAGCATGGAAGTTTATATATTGCACCTCCGTTTGAGATTGTGATAGGTTGGGTTGAATCATAGAGTTGGAAGAGACCACAACGGCCATCCACTCCAACCCCCTGCCATGCAGGAACTCCCAAGCAAAGCATCCCCAACAGATGGCCAGCCAGCCTCTGCTTAAAGACCTCCAAGGAAGGAGACTCCACTACACTCTGAGGGAATGTGTTCCACTGTCGAACAGCCCTTACTGTTGAATAACATGTCCCATTATTTCTGGCCATTGCCATTTTCCTTTGGGATGATGGGAGGCTGGGGTGTATGTGAGGATTGAATCAAGGCAAGTTGCCCACTTAACTGTGGTGTGTGCTGCTTACCCTATTCTTTCTCATATAAACTGGATAAGAGAGAGAATTCATTTATGTGAGCACTCCCCAGTTTTTCACCCTCAGTTCCCTCCCCCCGTCCCAATTTCTCGCAATCCCTTCAATGAAAAGCTGCCAATTTTGGGGGGTGGGAGGTGGGTGAGTTCTGTAAAGGGCAAGCTGGTGTCTTTAATACCAATATTTAGTTAGGAAATAGTGGTTATTTTGGATTTATTTTTTAAATCAGTGTTGCAGGTCATGCATTCACAGGCCAAAATACTCCAAAATAGCCTGAAGTATTCTGGATCCCAAAGCTGCCCTGAAGTCCCCCCATTACCTGGGTACTCCTAGCAACATGGCTAGGTGCCTCACTCTGAGTTTCAGGGAAATGACTTGCACCAGCAGGTGGCACAGTATGACGTGTCAAAAACAGCTACCTGCTATCACTCCATAGAGCTCCAGATCTTCTGGAAAGATCTAGAGCAAAAAGTAACTTTTAAAAATCCATATTAAGGGTGGTATACCATGGGTTCGGTATTTAATTGACCATACATCGTCTGGACATTTCACACCAGAACTGAGGACTGGACCCTGCGTCATCTGGATTGATCACTGTCAGGATGTGGGGAAGACATGTTATTTGGCCCTTGTGGACAAAGCCTGAGATAGGTACTTAGATCATTTTCCAGGTAAAACTCCAGCCTTTGACTGTCAAGGGACAGTAATTCTAAGACAGGATTGAATAATGTCTTTGGAGAAATACTCTCATCATCTGAACTTGGAGGGTAATGCTCTGAGACTTTATTTCTGCCCTTGGAGTCCTGACTAATGCCAGCACTAGCTTTGCAGCCTAACTGGTCAAAATATTTATGGACAAGATATTAAATTGTTTAAGAAATTGTCATCTTTAGTGTTTTTTTCCAGGGGTCCATTTAGAACCAAACTTCAGAAATTTCTGAACCAGGAACTTTCAGACTATACACTAGATGAGAGTTAAGAAACTTAGCGTACAAATAGAGTGAAATACCCCAAGCTTTTCTGCTTAATAAAAGAGCCATTGTTTGAGCATCTTGAGATGTTTCTCCTGTTTATCTTGTAGAATTCATTTAATGCTCCCCAATTTTTGCTTCTTTTCAACAGTTTAACCTTCTTAACCAGATTTTAACTTGTCGACTTAATGTTCTTTTAGACTATTTTAATTTATTTGTATTCTGTAATGTTTTAATATTGATTATACTTGTATGCTGCCCTGGGATCTTGTGATACAGGGTGGAATATAAATATTCAAAAAGTTAGCCAGCTAGCCAACTGTCTTTGTCTCTCTGTAAACACAGACCATCTGGGCTTAGAATGAGTGAGGGTTTTTTAAAGATCTCAATTCCCAGTAGCAGCCCTCCAAGACATAGAAAGGTACTATTGATCATTTTTGCACTGTATTTAAAAAATTGATTACCTGCTGCCCTGACATTTTGATGGGGAAGCAGAATTGAGGGTGTGGCCCTCCAGTGTCCCATAGAGGGCTTATGCCCACCCTGCAATTCCTAGTTGGTTCCAACTCCTGTTTTAATGGCATTCCAAGCACAGACACTGGACATCAAGTGGGCTATACTCCCAAGATTTGCCTGTGGAAACTTTCTTTGATATTAACCACTAGCTTAAAAGAAAAAAAAAGACTATAAACTTATAAGACCCATTTTCCTCATCATTCAGTTGTCTTACTTATGCATCACATTTCTTGTTGGTTGACTCTAGACCCTGGTTGAGTGCCACCCAGCTGGTATAAATACCCATACCTGTTTGAATTTGCCAGATCACATCTCAGAAGAAGCCAGATCACTTCTTCAGCAGGTAATTCCCTGGTTTCTTGTCCTTATGTTTGAAATATACTTTATCAGATGCTAATGAATTCAAATCTGAAAGTATACTCCAAGGTCTGTAGATTGTCTTGGTGGGATACCTAGTTCAGCATCTTTCCACACCAGAAGTTCCCCATCTTTGTTTAAAAAGCACAGAAGCAGATAGAACTGCACCTATTCTTTAAAAGCTGGAAAAGAACCAAAGCATTGACTGTCTTGGACTACGGCCAGCACACACCAACACAAGCTGATAAGGAGGCACAGCAGGGAATTAGCTTTGCAGCTTGAGAGAAAGTCTACAGACCTAAGTATTGTCCACAAGAATAATCCAGAAGCCAAAGCTGAGGTCAGGATTAGAGAAGTCACAGAAATCTGTCCGGTTCGAGATCAGGGCAAGGAGAAGGCAGCAGTAGTCCAGTTCGTTCCAAAGTCATGAAGTCAAGGCAAACAAGGGTTCAAGAGACATGGAGCCAGCATGCAATCACACCGAAGGAACTTGCAATAAGTTCTGGCAAAGGGATGGCATTCCATAGGTGGTTAAATAGGAGACTCCCTCCCTGTTGCCAGCTGTGCCTTATCAGCAGCTTGCTTTTCTGCAAGCCTGTGAGACCGATGTACGCCAGCACTCTCAGCTTTCCTTTCCTTAAAGGAAGGAACCTTCAAGCTTGGTTCTTCCTTAGGAGCCACACTCAGCTGCTGAGCCTCTAAAGGGAGTTCCACGGTGCTAGAGCCTGACTGAGCCTCCACTCCTGGGGCTGAAATGGCAGGGCTGGGGTCTGGCAGGGCAGAACTGGGACCTGGTCTAGCCTCCAACTCCTCTTGCACCTGAGGAGCCATCTTTTCCTCCTCCTCCTCCGATTCTACCTCTTGGCTGGCCATGACATTGACAAATTAATGGTTAGTGGAGTGGTCTACAATAAAGATATGCCCATTGAAGTCCGTGATATCATAGGTCAAGATCCTGTGTGCCAGAGTAGAGCATAAAAATTCTGCATGTAACAGTATTACTCTCCTCTAAACCTTCCTCACTCTGTCTCTTCTGTTATTCCTCCCACAACTAATCGGTGGCTGAATGAGAACAGGGGGTTGGAGAAATGTTTGGCTATGTCCCTATAGCCAGACGCAGATCAGTGACAGTATCTGCTGAGATCTGCCAAAGTCTTCTGGTGGCCTCAGTGGATGTTATAATTCTGTGTCTACAGATATGTAGCCAGACACTTCTCCAGTCCCCACCTCTTCTTTAGCCACTGAAAGGTGATGGAGATTGTACCAGCTAAGCAGTGAGTGCAGGCAGCAGACTTTGGTTGTTGTGGAAGGAGCAAAAGCAAAAGAATACCAACTTCCACTGTCACCAAACACACACACACACATACACTGGCTTACCTTGTCTGTGTATGCTACTAAGAAGATGCTGGCCATAATGTTTGTAGATCATTTTTGTAAGCAAGTAAAAGTGGATATGTGTCAGACTTTTAAAACAAAGGTGGATGACCTTTGTCTTCAACTCCTAGAAGCTTCAGACAACATAGGCAATTGTAAGAGATTATGAGCATTGTAATCCAAACTGTCTTGAAGCTCAGAATTTCCTCACCCCTATATTAAAACCTGATTCATCCTGGAAAGAGGTTAAGACAGAGAGTAAGAACCTTTTACAGCTGCAATCATGGAAATATAATAAAAGTCTGAATTTACTCCAAAGCCCCCACTGATTTCACTGAACTAGTTCTTTAAGAAGAACTGCTGCAGTGGTGATCCAAACCTATATCCTGTGAATGAAATAGTTCATAATCCTTGTTCTATTATGATAAATTCACCCGTCGCCTAACTTTGCTTGATTAAAAAAAATCCCCCCTTACTTGATCCACTCATCACTGGCTTTCCCCCTCCAAAGGGTTTGAAAATAAATGGAATTTTACCACTGACATCTTTGAGACCTTTTATTAAAGAAATACATAGCAACACTCAACTCCTCTGAGACCATTAAGCTATTTCCCTCCTCCCCAAGTTCAAAGTCACTTGGGTTGAACAGGAAGCTGTCCCAGCCCTCGGCTGCACGTGGATGACTTTTGGTGGAAGGGTCTGCTCCATTGGCTAGTAAATCAACCTTCTGTTGTATGTCTAGCCAAGGAAACTACCATTCATTCTTTGAGGAAGCTTTGTCAGGAAAAGGAAAAAGGGGCTCTTGGCATGGCTAGTCATTTGTCATTGTGATTTTCCTCTTCCACCCCCTCACAGGTCAACCCATCACTAAATGCCTAGGAGAGGAACACTGTGCAGACACATGCCAAATGTGTCCTGTGACACAGCTTCCAAAACTAGTGACCTCATTTAAAAAACACACCAAAAAACTCTTTATCTAGCCAACTCTACCACTCAGAAGCATTATTATTTAATTTCAGTTGTCTAAAGATTTTAAATGAAGTGCTTAAGGCTGTCTGAACTGGCACTCTGTCTACAAGGTATTTCTCAAAGGTTGTCCCAGCCAGCATAATAAACCAGCGTGTTTTCTATCCATGTAGATCTACTGCAATTTATTCTGCATTTGCTTTTGGAGATTAAAGTTCTTTTTCTTGCAAAGGGGAAAACCTTCAGAACATAAATTTCTTTGCCCTTAACTTCACCACCTGCTGTCACTTGTTACATTTTTCCAGAGGATGGCAGAGTGACAGTGACTGTGACTGCTTATCTGCCGGCTCATGTATATTCACAAAGAAAGGCTTGTTTTGCTATCTGCCTTATCTTTACCAAGGGAGGTTAGGAAGATTTTTAAGTGGCGGAGCCAACTTAAGATGTGCAAATGAATACATTTTACGGGGAAATTTCTCACTTTGATTATTGGGTGTATGTGTTTGAAGGCATGTGCCCCAAAGAATGCAGAGTACTCCTAAATGACAATTGGAGGTAGGGTGTTGCATTATACTTTAGTCAGACCTTTAGAGGAAATCCAGAAATGAAATTATTCTTTTGAACTGTTTATTTAGAATGCGACAGTCTCATAAGATGGCAAAATGTAAACTTCAGCTCCTTTATCCTTGGTAAATATTTTCATGCCTCTTTGCTGGTTACTTCCTTTCAAGCAATCATTCTCCATCAGAATCTGCAGATATGACGAGTCTGCTTCACTTTCTACATATATTCATCCCCTTGTCTGAATATATTGTAGATTTTTTCAGTGCAAAATAAACAAGCGACTTAGTTTTCATAATGTTGCCCATAATCTGCTCACTTAAAAAATGTTGGAGAGATTCTGAGTACCTCTTCACATTCAGGTTTTTTTGTTTTTTGTTTTTTTTTTAGAGTTTGCAGCTAAGATTTCAGGTGAGGCTTAAAGTCTAAGAAATAATTGACAGATAATCTAAGAAATAACTAAAGAACTGATGCATTGCAGTAGTAAAGTACGAATTAGCATACAACCAGTGACTGCAAGAGTAAAGTGTTAGTACTGTCTTGGTTGTCCAACTATATTGGTAAAACTAGACTGTAAGAAGCCAGGAAACAGCCCAAATAACACAGTGCATTACCCTGGTTTTCTTATAAAAGGCATTGAGTGTGTGTGGTCTCTTTCTTCTTTTTATTACACATATTAGTTAAGATGTGTAGAAAATCTGAAAATTTTCTTGTTCTTGACATGAAAAGATGTGTTGAAAGAGCCATGAACCCAGTGAAAAAAACTGCCGGACACTTCAAATCTCTGCATATTTAGACATACAATTTTGCAAAAACAAAACCAAACCCTTTTTATGTGTGTGAAAGCAGAAGACACTATTTTGTGCAAAAAGATGCTAAAAACATTAATTTTACACGAAACTGGGGTCTTGAAGAAAGGTGTTATTTTGTTACCCAAATGACATTTTTCTGCCGAAAAGTCCACAACTGCAACCCCCCTTCAAAAAACCTACCCTCATCAAAAATGTCCCACATGGGAGAAAACTTGGGAGAAAACTTTTGAAATTCTTCATTCTTCCATGAGAATTAAATAGCAGAATATTTAGCATCATGGATATTAGAACAATATAGCTATACAGCCACCCCTCTGTTTTTGCGGGAGATCCGTTCCGACCTCCCCCCCATGCAAAAATAGAAAATTGTCAATATTCAAGCCACATTGGCTTGACCAATGGTGCACACCCCATTTTGTCTCCTTGTTTGCTGCCTGAAAAATTTACCAAAGATCAATTAGAAATATTGAACTCCCCAATATCCCTAGCTGAAGTAGATGCTGCTATATTGAATTTGAAAGAGAACAAAGCCCCCGGACCTGACGGTTTTTCAGCAAAATTCTATAAGGTTTTTAGAGAGGAAATCTCAACAATGTTACTAAATACAATTAAAGAAATAGACATGGGAAGGTTTCCGGAGTCATGGGGACAATCGTTAACAACACTGATACCAAAGACGGGTCAAGATCTCACAAATATAAGCAATTACCGTCCTATTACATTGCTTAATTTAGATTACAAAATCTACGCATCTATTTTAGCATTTTAGCATCCAGACTGAAAAAATGTTTGTCATCTTGGATTAGTGAAGAACAAGCTGGATTCCTCCCAGGGAGATACTTAAGAAATAATATAAGAATTCTAGTTGATATTTTAGAAGTGTATCATTTAGATAAAAGTCGCAAATTTGGTGCTGTATTTCTGGATTTGGAAAAAGCTTTCGATAGCGTTAATTGGGAATGTCTGATACTTATGTTAAAAGAATGTGGAATAAATGGTAGATTTTTAAATGCAGTTAAAAACATTTATGATCAACAAACTACACAGATACTAGTAAACGGTAAAAGAACAAGCAAATGTAAAATCAATAAAGGTACGCGACAGGGTTGCCCCCTCTCGCCACTCCTTTTTATAATGATAATGGAAATCTTAATTAAAAAAATCAAAAGTGAAAAAGCCTTGAAAATACCTGAAATTAATAGACATAAATATCCTTTGCGGGCATACGCCGATGACATTGTTATCTTTTTGGAAAACCCAACCTCTTGTGTGCAAAAGTTAGAAGAAATCTTAGATGAAATAGGACGAATAATAGGTATAAAAGTAAATACCAATAAAAGTGGAATTTTAACTAAAAATATTCTACCCAAAGAAAAAGATACACTTCGAAAATATACGAAATTTCAACTAACCAATAAGGTAAAATACCTAGGCATTACTTTTACAAATCAAAATAAGGATTTGTTTAAGAACAATTATGAAAAACTCTGGTTTAATATTAAAAAAGATTTAGATAATTGGCAGAACAAACAACTTTCTTTTATGGGTAGAATAGCAACAATTCAAATGTCAGTGCTGCCTAAATTACTTTTTTTGTTTCAAATGATCCCAATCATAACTAATAAGCAACAATTCAAGAGGTGGAACCAAGATATAGTAAAATTTATTTGGCAAGGAAAGAAATCAAGAATAAAATTAGTTGTTCTCCAAGATAAAAAAGAAAAAGGAGGTTTGGGACTTCCAAATTTGGAATTGTATCATAATGCATGCTCTTTTTTATGGATTAGAGACTGGATAATGCTAAAAAATTCAAGGCTGCTAGCATTAGAAGGTACAACAATGAAACAAGGGTGGCATAAACATCTTTGTTACAATGCTCCCCTAATGGATAAAGAAATCTCCTCCCACTTTATCAGGAAAGCGCTCTTTCAGAATTGGAAAAAATATAAGAACATACTCTACAATAAAATTCCCAAATGGACATCAGTACAAGAAGCATATTTTAAACAGGACTACCCAGACAATAAAGCTTGGATAAGATATGAAGAACTAATAGTAGAAACAACAGGAGAGGTAGAAATTAAAACTAGAGAACAATTAGAGAAAGCAGGCATACAATTCGATTGGTTACGCTATTTACAAATTAAAAAAAGGTTTAATGTAGATACTAAGTTAAGTGGAATAGAGACAAACAGAAACCCATTTGATCAAATTATTTTAGGAACAGAAAAAGGGTTTATTAAAAAAATCTACCAACTTCTGTTAGACTATGAATTAAATAATGAAATAATCAAAGAATCTATGGTAAGGTGGATGCAAAATTTTGGAAGGACAATCCCGTTGGAGCTGTGGGAAGAATCGTGGAAAATTACACATAAATTTACTAAAGGTAACACTCTAAAGGAAAACTACCTGAAGATATTTCATAGATGGTACCTCACGCCATCAAGATTAGCCAAAATGAATAAACACCTAGACTCCAAATGTTGGAAGTGTAAAGACAAAATTGGTACAATGTATCATGTTTGGTGGCAATGTAAAATAATTAAAAACTACTGGCAAAAAATACATAAAGAAATGGAACTAGTATTAAAATTAAAAATTCCTTTCACGCCAGAGGTATTTTTACTGAATATCATAACAAATATTAAACCAAAACCATCCTTTAATAAAATAAGTCTGATGCTAAACATGATATCTGCCGCCAGAATGGTGTTGGCCAAATATTGGAAATTACAGGTAATGCCCACCTTAGATGAATGGAAACTAAAACTAGCAGAATTATGGAACATGGATAGATTGTCGATGTATCTATCAGGAAAAACAATACAAGAATATGAAGACAAATGGAAGGAGGTAGTAATGGCATGGTATCAATGACTACTACATATATGAGATACTTTTTTCCTTTTGTTAACTGATATTTTGCAAGACATATATAAAGAAGTAGAGGATGTTTGCTGTTGTTTTTGTTATAATATGTAACAATTGTGGGAATATACCACCATAATATGCTTAGCCATTTATCCTATTGGGTATTCGATATTCATGCCCTCCACTTGGTAATATCTCATCTGTATCCTTTTATTACTGATGTATACTTGAATCAAGCTGTACCGAACTATACAGGAATATATGCTACTTTTTTTCTCCTTTATTATTGTTCGAAAACACTAATAAAATAACTTAAATTAAATTAAAAAAACCTACCCTCATCAAAAATGTCCCACATGGGAGAAAACTTGGGAGAAAACTTTTGAAATTCTTCATTCTTCCATGAGAATTAAATAGCAGAATATTTAGCATCATGGATATTAGAACAATATAGCTATACAGCCACCCCTCTGTTTTTGCGGGAGATCCGTTCCGACCTCCCCCCCATGCAAAAATAGAAAATTGTCAATATTCAAGCCACATTGGCTTGACCAATGGTGCACACCCCATTTTGTCCTCCTTGTTTGCTGCCTGCAAACAGGGGAGGGACGTGGACTCCAAGTTGGGAAAAACAGAGGGGCGACTGTACATTAGAAGAAATTTAAATGCAATATTTGAGGCTGAAATTTAGCCATTTGGCCCTGGTAGAAGATTAATCCCTCTCCCCCTGCTGGTATGCTGCAGCACATACAACTTGGGATGTTTGGTTGTTTCTTTTAATTCCAGGGGTGGGGACTCTGTGGTCCTCCAAATGTTATTGGACTATAACTACCATCTGCCATGACAACTCATGAAGCTGACTGGGGTTGATGGGAGTCAAATATCTGGGGGACCACATGTGCCATTTCTGTTTTAATTCTTGAGCTGTCCACTTCCCTAACTATATTTTTCTTAAAGCTTTTGCAGTTCAATTCTGGGGAGCGTCTTGGTGCTGGAATTGCTGGAGTGGAAGACATCAAATCTCATCCATTTTTTGCCCTCATTGACTGGGCAGAGTTAACAAAGTGAAAGATCCCATGAGTTTTCTGCTCATGCTTATAACTTCTGACAGAGACCTTTTTTGGCCTGCTGCCATTGTAAAAACCATCATATGTCTTGGGTAAGGATAAATAAAGCTGAAAATTGGGACAACTGCACAAAAAAGAGAACTGTTTCAACCAGAATCAATGACTAGGCAAAAGTCAGATGTGATCTACACTACTGAGCACTGAAATCAGTCTTCTTGGAGGCTGGAAAGCAGTGAAAAAAAGATTACAGAACATCAAGAACATCCCATCCCACTCTGCAGTGTTTTGGAAACAAGTGGAATTGTAGTGTCATACATTTCCTTAACTCTTTTGCATTATTGCCAGCCACTTGGGTTTGAGATGGAGAAGGCATGAAAAGAAGGAGATTAATACAAGAGTAAAGTTTTTGGCAGCAACACTGGACTTGCAACCACATCTAGTTCCTTAATGTGGAATTGTATAAAACGCACATTTACTCCTTGGGTTTGCTTATTTTTAAAATGATGATAGTATGAAATTCCTATTGTACATGCCAGCTCCTACTATATATACCAGTTAAAATAGTTCTTCTCCCTTTTTATAGCATCAATATACTTCTTCCCTTAGCTGGGTAAACCTGTGATCGGTAGGAAGGTGTGGAATAGGAAATGAATAAATTATTAATGACATACACAAAATAACTATGGTGCTCCAGCAATGTCCATGTGAAGAAGAAAAAAAAACTCTCATAGTATGCAGTGTAACCTCAAAATTGCTGCATATCATCTGCCTCAAAATCAAGGAGGGTAATCCTGCTATTGTATCTTGTGCTTTCTTGTTGGTAATGTTTGTTTTAAAGCAATAACTCTTTAACCTCAAGTAAATTATGTGTTTTAAGTCACTACAAGGCAGGAAGTTTTCTCTCAGCCAGATAATGATTGCATTAATAATTTAACCTGGAAACTAGAATGCAGAATAAACATAAGTATATATGATGGTTTAAAACAACAATGAGCTGCCACATTTGGTTCTCCAGATATTGTTGGGCTGAAACTCTCATTGGCCTTAATCAGCGTAACCAATAGTGCAGGATGGTGAGAGTTGTTGTGAAACAGCACCTGGAAGACCACATAGGACATTTTATGTTTGATCTGTACAGGAAAGTAAATCTGATAGTACAGAGTTTTTGAGTCTGTAGAATTTCAAGTCACCGGTGGAGACCTTCAACATTTGCATGCTTTCCCAAATGAAAAACTTTTTGACCACGGCAAAACTGGCATATATCAGGCATGGAAAGGTAGCGTCGTTTAGTAGTTTGAGTGTTGGTCTAGGACTGTGGGAGACCATGGTTCAGTTCCTCACTTAACTATGGAAACCTATGGGGAGAGCTTGAGCAGATGACACTCTCTTAGCTTTAGTGGAAGGCAATACCAACCTCTGAATAAATCTTGCCAAGAAAGCCCTATGATATAGTCTCCATATATTAGAATTTACTTGAAGTTACAAAACAATAACAAGCAAGGAGAATGTTGTCCAGTCTGTTTCCTGCTGCCTTCGCTTTCTAGGGGGCATGTACTCATGTTTTTCTTTTGTCCTATTTTTTGATTACGTGGGGAGTGTTCCACTGTGAAGAGCTTCACTTCAGACTGAAATGCCGTAGGTACAAGAACTCAGTATTTCATAATTTTATTTGCATGCGCAGATAAGCATTTGTTTTTGAAAATGCCATTTTGTCTGTTCCCAGATTCCACTGTCACTCAGTTTCTTTGTTGAGAAACAGTAAATTTGTATCAGGTTTTTTTGTGGTACTGTGTATCCCTCCTAAGGAGGAGACAGCCTCCAAATAAAACTGCTTAATTGAGGGAGGTGTGTCCTATATTAAATTGACCCACTAAGGCACATTTGGAAACTTTTCACCAGCAGTAGTGTTTCATGCAGAACATGGGGGGGGGGGGGGGAGAACCTTTTTGGATGACAACTCCCAGAATCCCCCAGCCAACATGGCCAAAATAAAAATTCTCTTTTATTTGGGCAAAATGCACAACTGAAGCAAGTGGGATTTCTGCAAGAAGAGGGCTGCATTTTCCTTGAAAGCTGCCATTATGGTAGATGTGCCACCAGAACTTAAGAATATGCTGGTAGTTTTTCTAAGTTGGGGGGGGGGGACCCTACACTAGAAGCTCCAAATGTTGTTTGGGAGAGGTTAGTCAGACATCCTACAATGATATTTGCATTAAAAAAAGTAAAAATATTTTTGTTTTATCAAATTTATGGACTGTTAAAAGAGTATTCCAGTAATCCATTCACATAGTGTCCAAGCGGCTATTTAGGGTAAGCCCAAAAGTAGGACATGAGTCATGGTCCACAACAACTGATATACAAACACATACTGCCACTCATACTGGAGGGAAAACAGATTATTCCTGACTAGCAACTCCTGATAGTGCCTCTTTGAATTTGTCCAACCTCCTATTAAAGCCATTAATACTGGGGACCATCACAATTAACTTATTGTAGTGAATTCTCTAATTTGTGTTGTGTGTAGAAACATAATCCACAGGTTCTAGTGTTGGCATGACAGGGTGAATTTCTTTCCTCCTTTCTTTGCTTTCTGCATAATTTTATACACTTCTGTAGCATTCAAACTCTTTCTGAGCTAAATAGAGCCTAGTGTTGCCTGTGAGAGATGCTCTGGCTATGTCAAAAGGATTGGCAGAACTGTTACAGTAAAGTTCTGATACGTGTGCCTTGCATATTGGTACCTATTTCAGTTCCCTGTTGGATGCTGAGAAGCAATTTCAGCTTTGTAAGCCCAAACTATTTAAGAGTACTTTCCTGAGAGTACCTTGATGTTCCAAAAGGTCACAGGACAGTACAAAATAATAATAATAATAATAATAATAATAATAATAATAATGATGATGATGATGTAATGTGAATTTAGGTGTTCTGTCCTCAGGGCAAACATTGTTTTGTGCCAGATACAGCTTTTCAGCAGTTCTTATCATCTGAGTTGAGGAAACTACTCTAGTTAGGAATGTCAATTGGATTTAAGAAAGAAAGAAAGATGTCTTCCAGAATTTTAAAGAGAATCGTACCGTGGAAGGGAACTGTTTCCCTTCTTTTACTAGTGAAGCATTGGTAGCACGGATGGCAAAGGGGAGTAGAGCCAAATTAAATAACTGATGTAAGTTAAGAGACTTTAATGTTCTTCATATTCAGGGCTGAACTCATCCATTAGAGTCAGGCAGTCCTTCAGAAGGCAACATGCCAGCTTCCTGACCCATTCCCCTTGAGATTCCTGTCCATTCCTTCCTTATAAGCAAAGCCTGCTCCCTAGCCCCCTAAACTAGCCTGTTGTTTGCCAATGCTGTGGAAGATGTAGTCTTGATGCCAGTGTTCAAGGAAGATTCATCTGCCAGTCCAATTGGCTTCTGTACACGGAGCGGTGAGGTAGCACCAATTTTGTCCATTTCTTGTAGGCACCAGCAAATGGTCTTGAGGTGTCTTGTTGATTTTATAAACCTAGCTCTCTGTGACTATCACCAAAACAGCAAATTTACTTGAACACTCATACAAGACACCAGGTTGCTTCTGCACAACTATGTGTAAGTATCTCCTTGCTGTTTTTCCTTTCTTTCTTTCCCTCAGCTTTATCCGGAGAGCAAAGGGCACATTCCTTTAGAAAAGGAGTTTTCAGGCTTTTCAACAACTCATTCTGTTCATCCTAGTTCAGATGGTAACCTTAGTGTTTTATGAGTTTCCACCCCATGTGCATCTGAACAGGCTGCATCTGTTAGCCACCAGAATGGGATATTAACATAAAATGGAAAAGGAAAAGACTTCATTGAACCAAAGGAAATCTGGAGGCTCTTTTTCTTCCCCTTTTGAAAATGTTCTGCTCCCGTTTTCCCCTTGTCTCCCTTGTGATAAAAACACAAACCACGGGACTGTAAAAACACTGTAGGCTGCAACCAGGTCACCAGGAGAATTGCTACGATGGATGGCCATCCAACATTACATCATTCCCCAAAACTTCTCTTGAACAAAAGTGTCCCATGGCTACATAACAGGAACTTGTCTCAGGTAAGCCAGAGCAACCACTTCCCGTGCTGAGAGGTGAGGAAATTTCTGACGCTGAGAAAAATATAGAGCTTCCTCCTAGCAGTACCCTTGGTACAGTTTTGGAAGAGGATCTCATTGTGATCGCAACTGTCCGTAGACTTTTATTGATGTACAAGAGCCAGAGTTTGAAAGTTACTTTTTTGGATTACATGTCTCAGTGGCTGGGGCTTAGGCAGTAGCCCTTGTCCAAAAAGTAGCTGTTTTGATTTTTGTGAAGATTGTTGGCTGTTTTAAAATACGTTTTTGCTCTTTTTTTAAAAAATAATCTTTTAAAAATTATTTTGTAGGAATTATTTTAAAAAATAGATTCCAAAATGAGATACCTTCTAAAACAATGATAGACAAATAACATTTTAAAAAATACAGTTAGCATATATTAATAAAACAGTGGTGATGATTATAAGTGTGCTAACATATGCAACATATGAAAAAAACATTTTAATCTGCTTCTGAAAGATGATGGTGAGGAAGCTATACATTTCCGTTAGGAATGTCTCCAAAATTTGGGGGATGTAACAGAAAAGAACACAAAATTTCCAGAAATATTGATAGTATGGGGGGGGGGATCAATTTAGGAGCAACAATTCCAGGCTTTTTGTTCTGAAACAATGCAGAGATAATCCAGTTTGAGACCGCTTTAACTGCCCTGGTTCAGTGCTAGGGAATCCTGGGAAATGTAGTTTATCATGTCATTAGAGGAAGGCTAAATGTCTCACAAACCTACAGTGCCCAGAATTCCCTAGCATTGAGCCAGAGCAGCTAAAGCAGTGTCAAACCAGATTATTTCTCCAGTGTGGATGCACCCTTTTATGGATTGAAAATTTGTTATTTTAGGAAGGTAAAGTATATAAGTGGTATATGAAAAGTACAGTTCAGTCCACTTTAACTGCCAGGGTGCGGTTCTACAGAATCTTAAAGGTCCCTCCCTAATCTGCAACTCCCAGGATTCTACAGGACAGGACCAGAGAAAGTATAGTAGAATAATACCACTATAATTCCATAGTGTGTATGGGTTTTCAGTTACAACCTGAATTCCTTTTTTAAAAAAAATTGTTACAGATTGAATTACCTGGTCCTAAATGATAGGGAACGTCTTCGGTTTTGCCACTTTTTTTCAAAGTGGGAAAAGAAATAAAAAATAAAAACAAAAGAAACCATCAGGGTTAGCAAATCAAAGAAAAACATTTTGTCTCGTTTAATTGTCCATAATGTCAAGCAGACATAAAGCATTTATTCCCATCAAATGAAATTAGAAAAGGATACAAAGACCTGGAACTTCAGTAATCGGATATAGTGCATTCTCTTCCTGTTGTGGCAGCAGAAAGGTGCCCAATGGCGTCTTTTTTCTCAATCGCGCCGCAACTGCGGTGCAAAAAAGGAGCGGGGTTTACCCGCTTCTTTTTTGCTGCGCAGCTTCACCGCAGTGTCTAGCTGCTGCGGTGAAGTTGCGCTGCAAAAAAAGGTGACACCAGACTGCCCCTTTTGGGTGGTCTGTACCGCCCCAAAGTTTAGTTAGCTCCTAGAGCTGTTTCCCTGGCAATTCCAATTTTTTGTTGTTGGCTGCTGCCACATTGCAAAATTAATGCAGCTTGACATCACTTAAACTATTGTGACTGTCATTTGCTGTAGCACCAGAGTATTGCTCAGAGCATAACAAGCTACAATTCTCAGAATTCCATAGCATTGAGCCATGGTGTTCAAAGTGGTGTAAAACTGGATTTTTTTTTCCTGCAATGTGGATGCAGTCATTGTGGAATGCAAAAGGGCTTCTGGTTTTGATTAAAAAAACCCCCACACACAGTTAAATTGGATGTGGGGGTGCATTGTAACCTATCTAGGAGGTGAATTACTGCTTCTTAAAGCAATTCATCCTTTCAGGGGGTCCGGGTATCTTGGAAGAGTTATACTGGCTCAAAAAATAGCCTGAAGAAGAGGATTTAATGCTGCTCAAGGCCTGTACTTTGTCCACTCCTCAGCTCAGGGCATGGTGTGTGGAATCCTTTGTAGATTATGTGGACTCAAAGTTGACAGAGTGTACCTGCAAACAACCCTCCATTTGACTTGTAAATCATCAATCCTTCAAAATGTCCCTACCAAGGTGTGCTGTATGGCACACTTTGGAGCAATGACCGGTTAGGTCTATTCCCCTGAACAGAGACCTACTAGACTAAATAAGATGCAAGGGAAGGGGAAGTGGAATGATTTCATGTTCTTGCAACTACAGTGTCATTTATTTTCTCAAGGACAACAAATGGGAAGCTGAAGAAACAGCAGCTTCCTCTTTGGCAGGATTTATGATGGCGATTTAAGTAATAAAATGAGTGCTTATTTACCTTCATAGCCATCGATACTTTATTAAAAGACGTTGTAACAGCTCTTTAATGCTGCTGTTGAGAAGGAGACAGTGGGGAGTGTTTAATCAGCAAATGTCTGTAATCTAAATGAGAAGACTTTAATGCTCTTTTTCTCACAGCTTCCAAGCGCAGGCAGTTCTGAATGGTGCAACTAAGCACCAAGATAAAAACTGAACTGACTGTACACTCCTTGGAGTTTTAAGTATTTCAATTACTTTAATCTTTTGCAGTGTTTTATATACTGGGTCTCAAAAAGTTCAGGAAGGAGCAGAGCGTGGAAAAGTTTATGGACTACATTTCCCAGAATCTCCCAGCCAGCATGGCCACTGAGATTCACTTGGCGATTTCTGAGGAACTGTAGTCTCCAAAGTGAATTTTTTCATGCTCAAGGATGCGACCTCCACTGGTCACAGTGTTGTTCTTTATTCACTTTTAATATCCTGGAGAAGTCCTACTTCTTGGTTGACACTTTGCCACAAATTGAAAAGGAGACATGAAATGTCCCCTTACCAGATTTGGCATCAACAGTTTGTTTGTTACATTTATCTTCTGTCCTTTTTCCAAGGAGCTGAAGTTGGCATGTTCCTTGTGCCCATTTTTACCTAAACAGCAACTCTATCAGCCAAGTCCCCTTTCACCCAATGTGACTGGGGATTTGAACCCTGGTCTTCCCAACAGGGGGTTCAGACAATACATTGATTTGGGTCTCAAGAGCCAAGGACAGGCCTGTGAATTCCTGATAGTCGCATTCCTTAAAAAAAAAAAAAAAAGAACAAAATCCAAAACAAAACCCAAAATTTCACAGGCCCTTTCCATTGCATTATTTTACAAAGATTACCAAACAGCTCTTGGGGTATTTTCTTGGGTTTTTATCAGGACCTATCTTTTCACCGTGCATTTTGATTATGCTTTTATAATCAAACACCAAAATCTGTCTACTTTGTTCATATTTTACCATAACCATGGAGATTATCACATACAGACAGGATAGGGACGGGATCGCTCCCCTGTCCTTATCCCATCCATGACAGAGATTGTGCCAAAGCCTTTCATAATGTAGCAGTGATCCTGACATTATCTTGTCAGTGAAGCAGCATTGCATTAACATGAACTCCTGTTAATGCAAAATGCTGGGCAATGCCACTTCAATGACGGGACAATGATAGGACAAAGACAGGATCAGTGCAACGTCATATGAAAGTCTTTTGCATGATCACTGTCACTCGTGCTTTCCAGATGGGATAATGTCCAGATAAGCGTGGTGGCTTCTGAAAGTCCTTCCCGCAATCTCATGGGAAGGACATGACAGTGACGGGATGATGACATCCTGTCCTCTCCCATATTTTTTTCTACAAAGAAGAAAGCTATTACTTGAACATTTCATGTTATACCACTATCTTTATAGAAAAGATTTAATTGAGTATTTAAGGTATATTTGGACTTTATATCCTTAATTTTGAGAGGACCCCTCCCCACTTTCTCCAGGCCCAAAAGCAATCTTGTTCTGCCATACAATAAGTATTTTAGAAGTCCTACTTCCAGGCCTGGCTGAATAGTCAATGCGCACAGAATTGTAGAGCATGATCAACTCTGTGTGGTAAACCATTGTGACAAAGATATCTTAAACGGTTGCCATTGGGTTAATAATTTGATTTAGGTGTCAACCAGGGATAGCATTGGTCCAAACAGGCAGGGAGTACCTCTTCATCTTACTACTCCAGGGTAAGGCACCTCTCTCCACTTGGTCCACAGGGTATTACCCCAAAATTGGTGGCTACATCTCACTTTTTGAGGACAGAACAAACCTAAGAATTTTTCCGGTGACAGGCAAAGGGCAACAATGAATGTCAGCATTCATTCTCAAAGGCAAGACACATTTACTTCAGCACTAGTGTGCTCCATTATGCTGAAGGCATTGGGCTAGTTTAAGGAGCCCAGGACAAACTGTGTGGCAGAGAAGAACCTAACTCTGTCTTTTTATTTTTATTCAGTGAGAGTGATACAGTAAGTGGCTTATGTCAGTAGGACAGTGAATCCACTCTGGAATTCAGCATGATCTTTAATGGAGTGATATATCACTGCTGCTCCACACTCATTATTTGCTACCTGAAGTGGTTGCCTCATTTTGCCTGATGGTAGGCTTACTCCTGGGCAGGAACCCATGTTGTTCTCCAAGAAACAAGGAGAACAATATAGTTAGAGGGTGGTTGAAATGGTAGCAGCAGTAGCAATGAATCTACTGGCTTTTTTCTGCTATGATGAATTGCATTCCTCATGTCCTTGCCTCTGGGCCAAGAAGGACTAATGTGAGTACAGAAGAGATAATGCTCCCAAGCTTTTGTGGATGGGTGACACAGCTTACGGCAGTGCTCCAGCTGTTGGGGACTGGGGGTCTTCATCTGCCAAAGGCAGCTCTACCTCCATCTTCTTGGCCAGCGAAGTGCTCAATGAGGATTAAAACCCCTGCTGGAGGGTTGATCTGGCCTTGTGTTGGGCATCAGCAGGAGGACAGAAAAGGGAGGGCATTCACCCTGATTCTTCTGCAGCTGTAAACCCAAGATCCTAGGTTTGGCTGATTTGGGAAAAGCACTTCTGGGGGAAGTAAACCACACTGGCCAGCTGGCAAATGATCTGGCTAGGGAAGCCTAAAACTGAATTAGGGGAGGGCCAGCCAAGAAAACAACAGATGTCGTGATGGTCAGAGGCTCTTTCAAAAAACCAGCAATGCAAAACCTCTTTCTAATTTGACTGGGGGTTAATAAGCGGTGTATTTCTGGATGGACTAGCCTTGGCAATGTGCAAACTTCTGAGCAATTCTCTTCCCCCAAATATGATGGAAAGGCAAATTAATTGAATTATAGGCACTAATATGCAGGAAACTGTTTAGTTGAGCATTTTGTCCAGCAAGGTTTCCTACAACAAGGGCAGGAAGCTACAGCTCACAACTCTGCTGTTTCTGTGTTTCATTTTTATGTATCACTTTGAAATCTTTTTGCAAAGGTCTTTAATGTCTGTACTAGAATCACTTTCACAGCAACCCTAAGAACACTACACTGTTCCAATACTACTGTATACACTTCTTACCATCTGGAGAAAGGCCAATACTC
This sequence comes from Urosaurus nigricauda, assembly GCA_034509955.1. Taxonomy (NCBI): domain Eukaryota; kingdom Metazoa; phylum Chordata; class Lepidosauria; order Squamata; family Phrynosomatidae; genus Urosaurus; species Urosaurus nigricauda. The sequence continues at coordinate 346,506,774 of JAOEGL010000001.1, read as the reverse complement.
AACCATCTTGAAAAACCATGGGGCAGAGAAAAGAAAAAGACAATGGAAGAATTGTGATGGGATTCCTAGCAGTCTCTATAACTAGGGTTTGCTGCAAGTGTTGCTTTAAGGCAATACCTGGACATGACCAAATATTCTGTGATATCCAGACGATGCATCTTCACCAGGAACAAGAGGGCTAATAAAAAACAAAAACAGTCATGTAGTCCATGAATAGTGGTGGATGGTGACTTCCATATCAGTCCTGGATGTTAGCTGAGATTTTAAAGGCTGTATTGAATGAGCTGAACCAATTCGAGCATAGGGCCCAGTACTTTGGATAGCTTCAGTAAACCTCAGACTAAATTCCCAAGTGCCCCACTGGCATGGAAGTGACCTCCACTGCCCAAGAAAAATATATAAATATAACATCCCCAACATGGAAATATAATACATAAATATAAATATTTAAAAAAAGCCAGCTAACCACCAGTGGTGCCCTTCTAAAGAAAGCCAAGCACTACATCTCTAGAACTCCCCACCCCTCAGAGATGTTTGTTGAGTGGGCAGGGCTGACACACCCATTAAGTCCGAGGAGGTTAGTTACTTCAGATGGCAAATGCTGAATGGTGTACTTCCCTCTGTTAGGGGAAGCAGCTGAATGTCCTCTAAGCTGGCTTACAGTCCTCAGATGAGGTGGAAAATGCCATTTCAACACCAGTGTCACAAAGTAGATCCATTTGCCATTTCAGTTGGCTTCAGAAGATGTTAAGACAGAGGTTCTGCAGCAAAATGAGTTTGGCCAGCCTCAGTGGTAAAAGGGTTTAGTTATATACTACAGGCATTGCTCGAAGTTAGAAAAATATTTTGTAATAGTTATGTAGTCCATGAGTAGACTACATTCTCTGGAATCTGAGGAGTCTGACATAGAGGAGTCGGAATTTGAAAAGACTCTGGCTTCAGATGAGGGCTTCATCTCTGAACAACTAATGGCAGACATACCTGATGTCTAACTTTGGGAAAATGGCCCCCTACTTCAGACAGTATTAGGAGACATCCTGACCTTTTGCAGCACATTAACAGGATTGGGAGCAGCACTTAGGGGGCAATGACTCTTATAGAGGCTGAAATAAAAAATGCTGACCAATTAACCAGCTGGCTTCTCCAGGTCAGGCAGGTCTCACATCTTCCAGCAGCTGCTAGACGTTTTGTGGTTTGCAAAGGTTTGTCTACCAGACTTTCCATACTCTTTGTGCTTGTGAATTTATTTTGCATTCTTCAACTTTGGACCTACTTATGTTTTACATTTCTTTGTCTTTCCCTTTTCTCTTTGGTTATTGTGATTGCTGGCTTTTTGTGACAGGATTCTGGAATGATTGGGACACTGGTACTTCAGCTACAGGGAACTCCTTTGATTACCTTTATATGTCCCAGACTGGATTCATTCACCTGCAACAGCTTTATTATAGCTTGCCTCACCTGGAACATGCTGTCTTTAAGCACAGGACGAGACAAAAGTGATAACAGCCAGATCAGTGGATGCTTTTGGAAAATGGCTCTCCATGAGTTATATACTGCAGCATCAGTTTAAAAGGTTTAGTTTAATTTAGATTAATAATAAGCAGAACCCACTTTTAACTCATAAGAGAATGGTTTTCCATCTTTCTCATTGATCCTCAGGAAACTCTTCTGAAGTAGGCCAGGCTGAGAGGTAGGGGCTGGCTCACAATGATGGAATGAACGTCACAGCTGAAGAAGAATTTGAATCTGGGTTCTTCTACTCCTGGTTCAATGTTCTATCACCTATACAAAACAAAAATATTGGTATGGTTGTTTGTTGAGACTATAGTTGTCTGGTTTGGTTGTCTGTTGAGACTATTGTGGTCTGGTGTATTACTGTGAACGAGAAAGGTTTTCTTCCTTAAAGTGGATTTCCTTACATCCTTCCTTTAAATGGCCAGTTCCCATACTTTCTTCATTAGGTCAAAGTTGCTCTTCTTGAAGTTTTGGTAATATACAAATGTACTTCACTTTTAATCAGTTAACTCATTAATGAAGGAATGAAGGCATACATAAAAAATAAGATGTGCAGGAGGCACTCTAACTGGAGATCCACTCCAATCAGAGATCCAGAGAAAAGGCCACAAATGGACAGGAAATACACATGACTCTTTGCTTGGAGCATCAGCATCATACGTATTACTTTACACATACACAGAGTTTGGCAAAATCATTTTGGACTACAGTTCCCAGAATGATCTGGCCAGTAAGGCCCATGGCAGTATGAACTGGGACTCTGTGGGAGTTTAGTCCAGAAAGTAACTTTGCCAAACTGTCTTTCCTATATAAAATGTGTCATCATCCAATAAATATTGGCTTGAGTTAATGTGTCTATGCTTAGAAAAAAGAAAATTAAGAGAAAGCCAGGGTGATGTTATCACTAAAGATGCTGGAACAGACTTGGGATAGTTACCATGTTTCCCCAAAAATAAGACAGTGCCTTATATTAATTTTTGCTCCCAAAGAAGTGGTAGGTCTTATTTTCAGGGAATGTCTTAATTTTTCCATGAAGAAGAATTCACATTTATTGTTGAAGCAAAAAAACCTGAACATTTATTATATACTGTATATATATTTATATACAAAAACTTTGCTAGGTCTTACTTTTGGGGAAGGCCTTATATTTAGCAATTCAGCAAAATCTCTACTAGGTCCTATTTTGGGGGGATGTCTTATTTTCGGGGAAACAGGGTATATTCTCATCTCTACTTAGTTTTGAAACTCAGTCTTACTTGAGCCAGTCACTCTCTCAGCCTTGCCTATCTTGCAAGCTTGTTGCAATGATGCAGCTAGGGCAGCAAGCCCTGTATACTACTTTCACTCACTGAAGGAAAGATGCTATAGAAATATAATAATCATAATAAATAAATAAATAAATAAATAAATAGTATAGCCAGCTAAGTCATTGTTCAGGTATTTTAGAAAGAACAATTGTTTCCCAATTGTGACAGAGAACAGAGGCAGTAGTTTGCAGAAATGTCTATTTTTTCTGTAAGATGTGTGCAGTACAACCTCATGCATGTTAACTCTGAAGTAATTTCACCTGAGTTTATTCTGACCTCAACAAAAAAGCCAACATGATGCAGCACTTGGAATGTTAGAATGATACTGAGGAGACATGGGTTCAAAAGCATAATCAGACAGAAAATGCAGTGGGTAACTCTGGGTCAGTCACAAACTCTCTCACCCTAATCTACCTCACAGGTTATCGGGAAGATAAAATGGGAAGGAGGACCTTGTATACTGCTATGAGCTCCTTGGAGGAAAAAAGGCTTATAAATTTAACAGAGAAAGACAATAAATGTATAAATGGGTGCAATGTGGGCTGCAGTTCCTTGGATGCATTAGAAAGTCCCATACCAACGTTTTATTGTTCAAATTTATTTCTTTAGGAGAATAAATGCTAGATCAGGAGCATATTTGAGGAACATCTCTCTTTGTGCTCTGTAGAGAGCAGTCCAGGATGTCCATAGACTCACCTTATAGTATATATTAGGCTTTCATGAACGAGAGGTTATGATTTCTATAGAAAACCTTACTTGGCACTTATATGTGTGCTTTTCCATGTGCATTTGCAGATGTCGCAGATGAATGTGGAGGGAATGGCAAGCCTTATCACTCAAAGTCCTTCTCAATGAAGCTATCTTTAGGTGTGTTCCCCTTTCCTTCGCTCTCTCCCTCCCTCCCTCCTCTCTTTTGTCTCCTTCAGCAGTTGGAGTCAGAATGCCCAGCCAAACTGGAGAGAGCATGGTTGCTGTTCCAGACCCCAGATGCCAATATGTGGTGGCATCTGGTTCATTGGCAGGCATCGCAGACAGTTGTGTTGGCGGCTTGTGAGCCTGTCATGTGGCTTATTTTGCTGTTAGGCACATTGATTCTTTGAGAAAATGGTCTCAACTGAGGGAACAAAGAAAGTGTGTGTGTGTGTGGGGAAATTACATGCATTAAAGATGCAAGTGTACAAAGCAAGGTGACTACTGTCTGATCCTTTACGCATTCTTGCTTCACTGCCTGTCCCATCCTGATGCAACTTGTGTAACTGTACCTTCTTGTGCTGCTACTGTTTTTCAGGTGCCTTAAGGCATGGAACTCCTTGAAAGAGAAACACAAATAGCTCTAAATGTTGAGATAAAATTCTCTCCTTAGAGGCCATGTGTTTGGCTTGGGAAACACACGATAACAGCTTGCTTTAGAAAGGTGACATTTCTAATGAAAAGCTGCATACTAAAAATACTAATACTAATACTAAAGAAGATAGCTATAAACACCACTTGCCCGTGTCTTCAGATAGGGATGAGACTGTCGTAACAAAGGCAACCTCTTTGTGGGATGAAACAAACTTTTCCCTTGAACTCTTGGCATTTAAATCCCTGTGACCCAGCTAGATATGAATAAAGTACTTTTGAAAAAGTGCAGAGAAATGCCACCCATGTTCAAGGCACAACACCAAAAATGCCATTCTTCTCAGGGAAGGTTTTATTGTGAGGAGTGTGTGTGTGTGTGTGTGTGTGGGGATATCTATTTTGTTTTGTTCAGCTTGTCTGCCTAAAGAATTTTTCTTGCCAATAACAAGGACCTCTATGGAGTATGTTTGTCCTTGTTCACAGTATGCTAAGAAAAGGATAACTAGCTCATTTACCAAGACTGGCATGAAACATGTGCTTTCCCTATTGTTGCCCAGTGTAGGATATCTGGCCCAGGTTATCACAGATCATATATGGCAGAGAGATATTGATATGGAATACATTGGTTCTCTCCTTTTACAGCCTATGACACCACAAGCCTTGCATTCATTCGACTGTTCAGCATGTTGATTTGTGGGTAATTTTTTTTTTTAAAAAAAACACCAACCCTGAAATTCATATGGTGTTGCTACTCATAGATGCCTCATTTTTTTACAGGATGTAGGGAAGCACAGGGATGGTTTCAGACACTTTGCTAAGTAAACCCCACCACCCATTTTTGCACAACTCAAGGCACATTGTGTAGAAGACTAAGCAAGTTATTCTGGCAACTGAAGCAGAAAATCCCATAAATAAGTGTCCCCCTACCTGGCAATAAAAAGACAATTACAACAAAGTAAATAAATATTTATTGTCTTTTATGACACCTGCTGCCTGAGGCATCTGCTTCATTCTACATAATGATAAGGCCAGGTCTGGGGAAGCATAATATTAGTATAGGCCCATCTGGTCTATCAGTCTTATGTCCAGAAACTGGTCAGATGATTAGGATTCTTTCAATGGCATCATGAAAGATGGCAGCTACATTAGGTGTAGTAGGGAATACAAGTTTTGTGAATTTCATATAGCATTCCAAGAGGTATTCTTGGTGGTTTTGTGTCCCTCTAATGCACGAAGGATAGTGGAGTCAAACAGTAGTGCAATGGACACGGTGGCTTTAGTCTCTCCTTCACATATTTCTAATGATGTGAAGTCAAAAGCCTTAAAATGGCTTACAAGACTGTTGTATGGGACCTCCCTCCACCCCCTCCCCCCGTTCCACACAGTTTTTGTTGCTGCCAAGAACCAAGAAGGAGTTGTATGGAACCAAGGTTTTTATTTAAACAAGCTTGCTTTCAGAGTTTCCCTCTAGCTTTGTCTCTCTGGACTCTTTCACACAGGAGGAATTTCTCCCAACTTTGAATGGAGCCAATGCGAATTCACGTGAATCCCCATTGTGTTCGGAAGGCATTCGGAATGACTTCCCATTACCCAAAAATAACCCCCCCTTGCCCGAAATTGCGTGAGAAGCTCTAATTCGCAATAACGTGAAACCCCATGATTGCGTTTGGATTGCCCTTGGATTATACTTCCAATTTCCCGCGTCTGAAAGAGTCCTCTATTGCCATAGCTGATCCCCTGCCTGATGGGTAACCAGGAATCAAACTAACATTAATTGTCACAAATATTTCCTAGATGGACCTCCCCCCCTTCTATAAGCGGACTTCCTCAGAGATACATATTTGATTAATCAGACTTGCAAATTAAACTTATCTTTCAATTACCAAGCACAATACAAGCCACATTGAATGCAAGATACACAACTGAGGACAATCAAATGCTATGACAAACAGATGTTTTTCACCCCTTCTATATATGTCCTAAATATGTCATCTCTTTTGACATTAAGATCTTCTCATATGCTGCCCTAAACCTCTTTCTTAATTCCACACGGATTGGGACACCAGCAACATCTTGATAGACATTTTGCTATCAAGGACAGGAGATCTTATATGGCCACCAGGGCAAGCCCTACCATTAGACAAAGTGAGGCAGCCACCTCAGTCAGTAGATTTGGCGTTTCACAAAAGGACACCACAATCTTAGATATTTCATTTGTTATTATTGTATTTTACTGCCAGGGAGGGGGCAAGACACTTATGCATTTTTCAGCCTTGAAGGACACAGTAATTGGCAGCATGGTGTATTGGTTTGAGCGTTTGACTCTGGAGAGCAGGGTTTAAATCCCCACTCAATGATGAAAACCTACTGGATGACCTTGGGCAAATCACACTCTTTCAGCCTCCGAGGATGGCAATGGCAAACCTCCTCTGAACAAATCTTGCCAAGGAAACCACATGATAGGTTTGCCATAAGTCAGAAAGGACTTGAAGGCACAAAACAACAACAACAACAACAACAACAACAACAACAGATACTGTACACCTTGATGGAGGAGTGTTTTTTTGCCCTGGACAGCAAAATGTGTACCTATGTGGACTCCCTACTTCAGGAGGTCTAAATTACAATCTTACTGATGGCCTTCCACCATTTTGTAAAATATCCTTCTTTTACAGAAACCATGTTTAAATTGTTCAGGTATTACCTGATTGATCCTCTTGCACTCGCAAACATTAATGTCTAAATGAACAGAAGATAAAGAGGTAATTAAAACAAAAATTCAAATATTTAATTACCTGTGATATACTTATCCTTTAACTCTTGGTCCTTTATATTTTATCTGCTATACATTTCATTGATATTATTTATATCCCTTTAATCCTGGTTATTCAACTCAGACTTTTTCTGGAAAGGCAAGGAAGAAATCTTGCAAATAAATAAATATACATCTTATCAGTTGCTATTTAGCACAGACTTTTTTGTTTAAGGGAAAAAATCCCAAGGGAAATTGTATGTAAGGAGAACCTTTCATGCTTCTTAACCAGTCGTCTCCCATCCCCTGAGCCATATGTAAACAAGGTGTACATTTGGAGAAAGCATTATTTCCTTTCTGCAAAACCTTCAGGCTATGTGCCTAACTTCAGCAGTGATCCCCCCTCAAGGCACAAAATTGTGTAAAACCTTTCAAGACAACATATCTCTTCGAAACCGACACATCACATTCCTTTTCCCCACAGATGTTGGCGATAACAAGGTACCAGCAATGTAGTCAGTTATAAGATTTTACTTCTTTTGAGGTAATACAGCACATGGGTTTTTAACAAAGCCATATTTCAAAAGTAACATCAAGAGGTTACTAGTGTAACAAGTAATGGTTTCTAGTTATTTTCAAAGCTATCTTTAAAGAGGATTTTGAAATAAATTGTCCATGTTTTATGCTATACTTTTATCAGGCTTAAGTTTCTTCCCCCCTCAAAAAGGTAGCAGAAAGTAATGAAAAAGTAAAGGGCAGTAATGAGTTACTTTTCAGTATTGCCATTCATAATGGAAATGGTCATTTCTCAAACACAAGCAGTAACATGAGCCAATGACCAATTAAATAAGTAACTTCCCAAACTATGGTCTCCCATCCCATTTCTTTGTGACGTCAAAAGATGTTACCTTGAAAAATTGCACACAATTTTGTGTCTTGGTTTTTGGTCAGCCTGAAAAAGGTATTATCATGAAATGATGCTTGATTTTCTGTTCTTGTTTTATGGCCAGCACATTTTGAATAAGTAAGTTCTTGTCTAGCTTCCTGATTCCTGTGTCCAAAAAACGTTACGAGCATAGGTAGTTTGTTTTCGCTGTCTTTGGAGTTCCTGTGTGTATGTGTTCAACTGTCTGAATATCAAAGGTTACTTTTGCTAGTAATTTACTAAATGAGAAAGAAGGAGGAAGAGAAGGGATAAGACACAGAGAGGGAGAAGTGGAGAGTTGGATTGGATAGCCCTTGTGGTCTCTTCCAACTCTATGGCTCTATGATTCTAAGTGTCCACTTTTGACTCAGGCCTCTTTCACTTTTCATTTTGACCCAGCTCACTTGAAGCATGAGGCTTCTGACATAATGCCCTGGCCTTGATAATAGAAAAATTTCCCAACCCTGCCATGCCCCAGGCTCCTCATTACCTGCTGATACCTCTGGTCAAAGAGTTTCTGAGAGGATTGCAGGAAACCCGAAAACTTCTGGAGTCTAATCTGAAACTGGACTAGAATAACTGAAGCAAAATAATGCAACCCCTTATGTCCATGGGTGCTCTAGGTTCTAAGCAAGCATTTGCCCATCCTAGGGTACATCTACACTGTATAAATAATGCAGTTTAACTTCACTTTATCTGCCATGGCTCCATCCTACAGAATCCTGAGGTTTGTAGTTTTGTGAGGCACTAGTACTCTTTGGCAGAGAAGTCTAAAGACCTTGTAAAGTACAAATCCCAGATTTCCATAAAATGGGGCTACAGCACTTAAAGTGGTGTCAAAGTGCATTATTTCTACAGTATAGATGTACCCCTATTCATTAGTTCAACTATCATCCATATAAAGCTCTTATGGTACTCTGACCGTGTGTGTGTGTGTGTGTGTGTGTGTATGTGTGTGAATTGGCAAAATGAGTGAGTCATCATCAATTTAGAAGGTTACCTTTAAAAAGAAATCAGTTTTAAGCCTCCCAATAGTTCCTGTTACAGTTTTAAAAAATTAAAAGCAACTATTTACTTAACTCTTTCTCAAAGTAATTAAACAGCCATTTGTAGTTACTAGAGAAATTACATTAATCTGCATGTTTTTCATTTAGCACAATGACGCAAAGCATGAGGCATTACTTGAACCATGTGATATTTCTCCTTCTTCATTCAGTGCAGTCATACACAATATTATGTATTGTTGCTGTGAGCCTTCAAGGTTTTTCTGACCTATGGTGACCCTAAAGCAAACCTATCATGGGGGTTTCTGGGGCTGAGAGTGTGTGACTCACTCAAGGGCACCTAGTGGCTTTCCATGGTTGAGCAGGGAATTGAACCTTGCACTCCAGAATCATAGTCCAACTCTCTAACCACTACACCATGCTGGCTGTCATTGCGTGTATGTATATGTAGTTTAAAAATTACACATGAAGCAGGGATAACTGTGTTGGCCTTAAAATAAATTCCAAAATCTATATTATTTGTCATGCAGTCTGCATATTATCTTGAATATCTTGGGTCTGCAGTCTCTCAGAGTGGCTCCTTCGATAAGACAAAAAAGAGACAAGTTCACAGGTTCCTTTTGATATGAAAGAAGCCACAGCTATACTGTAAAAAGAGTGAAGTTGCTTCTCATTAAATTGCAGTTATAATCTGACTCTAGTTTCTACCTTTGGTACTGGGGAAAGGAATTAATTACAAAGAATTTGTAATGTTTGTTGACTGGTTGCTTCCAAGCTCCATGACAAGCTTTATTTTCTTTTTTTCCAGCTTGAAACACAGATCAGCTTTGATATTTGGCAGCTTCTCTGCTGTCCATTTGAGATAAGCTAACAGGAGTAGTGAATGGCCCCTTTAGGAGTTCCACCCATTACATTGCAGAAGCTCACGTGAGCCTTTTGTGTGTTTTGGTTTAGCTTTTCTGGCAAGCTGCATGGAACCTCTGGACTGTCTTGTGGCCATCATTCCAGGGATGGCTTTCTGACCTGCCCTGCTGTTTCAGAGCAGCCTCTGCTGCAATGCCAGCGCATGTTTGTCCCCCCTCTCTTCTCTCTCCCTCTCTCTCTGTGTCACATTGTTGGCACAGGCCTTGGAAATGTAGTATCTAAAATTAAAGATTTGTATCCGTTTTGGAAAATCTGAGCTGACCTTTGTCCCTCAAATGAGGAGAGGGTGGTTACAAGGAAAGACTTGGCTCAATCCAGGGCAATTAGGAAAAATACAGTTTGGAGCAGCTTTGTCCAGGGAGGCGTTTTGTGAATACAAGTTAAGGATGTTAAAAATCCCTAATCAAGAGCTCTTTATTCATTATGTTGTTATTATTTCTCTTTTTGTTTACAACTTTGGGATCCTCCTGCCTCAAGAAACTCAAAGCGACAAACAGGGAGCAATCCTGTTTGATCCTCATTACAATTTTCTGAAGTAGGCTTGGCTGAAAGAAGATAGTGATACAAGAAAAGTCTAGCTGATTCAGGCCAAAGGCTTCTCTAGTCCAATACCCTGCTTCACACAATGGCTAAGTTGTTGTCTTTGTCAACAACAATATCGGACATGAGAACAACTCACTTCTTCCAACTGAAGCAACCCAGCCACTAGCATCCTTGAGTAATTGTGGGAGCTGTGATAGAAGAAAATAATAATTCCAAATGCTGAAGACTGGGGAAAAAAGTATAAGCAAAAATAACCTTTCTAAGATCTAAACATGATGGGCTGCCACGTATCCCTTATTGTAAAAGATGTCCCTTGTTTGAAAGCCAGAAAGCTTGTCAAATTTTGTATTTTGTACTCTGGCTCTCACCCTTTTTCATCACTGGTGCTGGGGATTATAGCGATTGAAATTTACTGGATAATTTAATTACATTTAAAATGTTTATCATTAAGTTTTTAGCTGTATTTTTTTCAGTCTATGCTGTAGGCCATTTTGAGTCCCATATTGGGAGAAAGGAGGGATAGAAATTAATTAATTAAAGTTTAAACACTTGGAGAATCAAAGATTCCCTACTTCTGCAGTAGTCCAGGTCATGTTGATGTTTTATTTGTGTTGATTTGGCTTGGCATTGTAATATCTTTTATTCTTTTTAAGCACATCTGTGTTTATTGGAGACAGGTTAAAGGGACAACATATGGTCTCTAAACATGCAGCATAAAGATAAATAACCATCATTTAATGTCAGATTCAGGCCTAAATCCTACTGCTACTCTCAACCAAATTCCACTCATTGAATCAGTGGGATTTACATAAGACCCTCACTTCCAGCTGTTCTGATTTGGTAGACCTCTGCCATCCTACTTTTTCAGCTGATTTTAAAATGCCCCAGATTTTCTCTCCTCTTTCCACTCCTCTTCTCCTCTTTGTCCTTAGCTTACCTCAGTTGCTGCAGACTGAGTTCAAGTGCAAAAGTGGTTTGCACTCATTTAAACCTGCAGGGAGGCAGGAGAAGAGATAGTGGAATTTTGCCCTTTCCTGTAAACTGAGGCAAAAGCAAACTGCTGCAACCTCTCCTAGCGCATGTGTTCTTCCTTGCTAACAACTATTTTGCCTCACTCTGATGTTCCTTGGCCACATGTGTCCTGGTTTCCATTTGCTAAGGGTATGTAAGACTCACCATTCAACAACTGTTTTAATGGGTCTGTTTTATTTGACGCTACCAAAAGTATCTAAAGTTTAATCTTATCTTTGTTTCACTAAGAAGCAGTCACTGAGGGTGGGACTCAAGCAAGAGGAGGAAATTCCTGCTTCTTAGTCACCTCTGCTGGCAAGGCTCAAATTATGTTGGAAGCTGGAACAAGTTTAAAACTTGTCAGGAACCACCAGTTGATGGATAATGGCAGTTGCCACACCAACGTTTCACTAGAAAGGTAGAGACATACCAGACCTTTTGTTTTGGAAACTAGTAATAAAAAAGGATTATCCCTAAAGAACCAGCGCTGTGAAGGATATTATGGAACAAAATATTTCAATTAAGAGACATGTCATGTTTATATTTTTTACTCTGCCCCTTTGAGCACTATAATAGGGCTTCAGAGTAAAGTTATTTGAAACTTGTTTGTGTGTGAATATTCTCTTGTCTGCTGCCTGAGAATCCACGTTCTTTTATTTTCTACTCCATGTTTCAGTAGGGTTACCACCTTCTTTTGGCATGATCATTGTGCCTTTAATGCAGAGGTGAACAAAGGGCCACTGTGTGGTGGTGGTTTGAATGTTGGCTCTGAAAACCACAGTTCGAATCCTCACTCTGCTATGGAAATCCACTGGCTGACTTTAGGCAATGCACACTTGCTCAAGCTAAGAGGAAGGCAAAGGCAAAACCTCTCTGAACAAATTCTGCCTAGAAAACCCCATAGTAGATTTGCACTTGAGTTCTCATAAGTTGGAAGTTGTACTTGAAAGCACACAACAAAGAACAAACAAGTATAAAGTGCAGCCCTCCAGATGTTGTTGGAGTGCAAGTTCCAGCAGCTCAACCCAGCAGAACCAATAGCAAGAAAGGCTGGGAAATGTAGTCCAGCAACATCTGGGTCACACATTTCCCATCCCTATTTTAATAGCTGCCTTTGTGTCATTTTTCTTCAAGCTGAGTCTGACTTATGGAGACTCTTTCAAACTTTTTTCCTGGCAAAATTTCTTCAGAGAAGGTTTGCCATTGCCTTCCTCTGAGGTTGAGGTCTTGCCCAACTTGGACAAGTTCACCAAGTAGATTTCCATGACTTAGTGGGGATATGAACCTTGGTCTCCCAGAGTACAAGTCCAACATGCAGCACTCAAATCATATACCATGCAGATTCTTTGCATACATGGAAACACAGTACAGAAAAATCCAACAGCTGAAGATCCTTCATCTGTCCTTATACTTTGCACAAACCAGAATAATCCATGAACAGCTCAGAGTATTCTCGCTTAGAAGCTGCTCCAGGGTCTTCCAGTTACAGAGCTCTTTGCTGCAGGGCTGAGTGGCTGTTTGCACATGCATTCTGCTGTGTCGCTTGGTGTGGCAGTGGCACATTGCTCTCTGTGAGGTCAGAGTGAGGTGTCCAGTGTTGATAAAATGGCCAGACACATTGTTCTGACCTCAGCATGAACAATACAATGCAGTAGTGGCCACACCAGGTGGCACAGAATAATGCGTGTAAAAACAGCTGGTCGGCACCTCGATGAAGGGCTCCAGATCTTCTGGGAGGTACCTTTTTAAATACATTAGTGGTGTGGTGGTTTGAGCATCGGACTATGACTCTGAAAACCAGGGTTCGATTCCCTGCTCAGCCACGAAACCCACTGATTGTCCTTTGGCAAGTCACATGTGCTCAGCCTCAGGGGAAGGTAATGTGCAAAGAAAACCCCATGAAGACTCCAGTATAAGTCAGAAGCAACTTAAAGGCACACAACAAGAAAAACAAGGGGGTGCTGAAATGGGCCAGCTGTTGTCAGGACTGTTTGTATCAGAACTGGGGTTTGGGCTGTGCATTGTATGGACTCCCCACTGGGAGGATAGGATGAGGACATTTTATTTGGTCCGAGCAGGGGGGGGGGGGGGAACAAAGACACAGGTGTCTTGCTTGGAAACAAAGATTGCATCTAACATAAATCAGTGTCAGAATTTACAGTATCTTTCACTCTCCAATTTTATTATTATTTCATGTATTATTAGAAGAGAGCCATTGTGGTGTAGTGGCTACTGTGCTTTACCAGAACTTGGGAGATCCAACTCCAAATCCCTATTGAACAGTTAAACTCATTATGTGACTTTGGGAAAGTGAGGTGAAAGTAAATGCGGTGTTGTTTGAAGCACTGTGAATTTTTCATACACTGCATTTTTACTTGGAAGTAAATCACATGGCTTCAATACAATTTTCTTTCAAGTAAGCACACACAGGTTCACTGCCTTTATGAGTTAGCACATCTTTAATAAGCACTGCTCTCATTCAACAAGCCATACTTAACATAAATCCTAAACAACTCCGTTTATGTGTGGGTCATGCTGAACTGATTTTCCAAATCGGAAGGCTTAGAACTGCAGACTCACATGATGGTGACGGTGGTGGGGAAAGAAGCCTGGATGAAAGAAGATAGAATCCACCTGAGGGCTTTTAAACTGAAATCAGCAGTCTGAAAGTCAGGATGAAAGCCAAGCACTTGAAAAAGTTTGCTATAAGAAGAAAGGAACAGAAAGTATAAAGATGGCAAGTGAGTTTTAAGTTAGATATGGAAGAAGAGCTCAGTGGTGGGCCACAGACTTTTCATGGAATTGTAGAAGCATAGAATCTTAGTTGATAGGGACCACAAGGGCTATCTAGTCCTACCCCCTGCCATGCAGGAATACACAACTATTCTGAAAGATGCCATCCAGCCTCTGTCTAAAGACCTCCAAAGATGGAGAGTCCACCTCTGAGGTGATCTTTTCCACTTTTGAACAGCTCTTACAGTTTTAAAAAAGTTCTTCCTAATGTTTATGTGAAATCTCGTGTAATTTGAATCTATTGGTTTATAGTCTGCTCTCAGGAGCAGCAGAAAGCAAGCTCATTCCATCTTCTGCATGACATCCCTTCAGATATGTAAAGCTAGCTGTCATTACACTTTTTAGTTGTCTGTTCTCCAAGATAAACCTATCCAGTTTCATAAGTTGTTCCTCATAATATTTGGTTCCAGATCTTCAGAATAGAACACAGTATTCCAGATGAGGTCTGACCAAAGCAAAACTGAGTAGCTATAATACTTCCCTCAAGTTAGGTTATTATACTCCTGTTGATGCAGTCCAAAATTGCATTTTATTTTTTTATTTTTTGGCTGCTGCATCACACTGTTAAATCATTATGTAGAGAGATCATGTAGCAATTTTGAGACTAACTAAAGAAAGAAGTTGGCAGCACGAGCTTTTGTAGACTTAAGTCTACTTCCTCAGATGCATTTGATGAGGAAGAAGATTTAAGTCTACAAAAGCTCATGCTATCAACTTCTTTCTTTAGTTAGTCTCAAAGGTGCTACATGAACTCTCTAAATACTGATTTTGCTAACACAGATATATCTTTGAATTCTACCACTGTTAAATTATTTTAGTTTGCAGTCTACAAAGATACTTGCTTTCAAGCCAAGTATCACCCAACCTACATTTGTGCATACAATTTTTCCTTTCCCAGATGTCTCTGGCTTTTCTTCACTAACAAAGATTCAGGAAGGATTCATCCCATGCTTTCTACAAGCACGTTGACTAAAAAGGCCAATCCAAGATAAACAAGTTTGGTTACAGAAAGCACAGCAGAAAGTCTCCTTGGGTGATGCTTCCAAGTTGTGGTTCTTTCTGCATTGTCATTTCTCTCTGAGACTTGTTTGGTGTGAGTTCTCAAAAGAGGCTTCAGCATTGTGGATAGTGCGTCTCCATGCTTCCCAGTATGAGGACAGGGCAGACCATTGTTGGTAATCAATTTGGCCGACCCTGAGGTGTTGTTTCAGGGAGTCCTTGTATCTCTTCTTTGAGGAGCCCCTCTTACATTGGCCTGTGGTGAGTTCACCGTAGAGTACTATTTTTGGGTGGCGATGATCCTCCATCCTAGAAACGTGCCCTGCCCAGCGCAACTGCATTTTCAATAGCATGGCCTCAGTGTTGGTGATCCCTGCTAGCTCCAGGACAGCAACTTTAATCACATAGGAGTTTATCACACGAGGGAATTTGGGGGTATACTCCAAAGGCAATCCGAACGCAATCATGGGGTTTCACGTTATTGAGTGATA
Source organism: Urosaurus nigricauda (assembly GCA_034509955.1). NCBI lineage: Eukaryota > Metazoa > Chordata > Lepidosauria > Squamata > Phrynosomatidae > Urosaurus > Urosaurus nigricauda. The sequence goes on along the minus strand of JAOEGL010000001.1, from coordinate 346,491,169 downwards.
ACTTATCTCACGTAATTTCAGGCAATGGGAAGTCATTCCAAACGCAATCATGGGGTTTCACATAATTGCGTAATAACTTATCTCATGCAATTTCGGGCAATGGAGGGCCATTTTCGGGGAATGGGAAGTCACTCTGAACACATTCCGAATGCAACTAGAACTCACGTAAATTCGCTAAACTAGTGAATTTATGTGAATTCGAATAGGCTCTATTCAAAATTGGGAGAAATTCCTCCCCATGTGATAAACTCCAGAGTCAGTCCAGTGTATATTTAGGATTGTATGTATACAGCGTTGATGAAAGCGTTTGAGGAGTTGTAGGTATTGGTGATAGGTAACCCATGTTTCAGACCTGTAGAGGAGAATAGACAGTACAAAGGCTCTGAACACACTGACTTTTGTGCTTCATCTCAGGTGTTATTTCTTCAGACTCTTTTGTGAAGCCTTCTGAATGCACTATACGCCTTTGCTAATCTGTGATTGATCTCTTCATCAATCTTGGCATCTGAAGAGATGATGCTTCCCAGGTAGGTGAACTGCTGGACAGACTTAAGCACAGATTTGCCTATGGTGCCATGGGATGATTGTGCTCTTCCTGTGGTGCAGGCTGGTAGAGAACTTCTGTTTTCTTCAGGCTGACTTCCAGCCCAAACATCTCTGCAGCTGTTGCAAAGCAGGATGTTAGGTGCTGCAGAGCTGTTTCTGTGTGGGCATCAAGGGCAGCATCGCCAGCGAAAAGCAGCTCACAGACTAGATAGTTTAGAGTCTTTGTGCAAGCCCTCAGACAGCTTAAGTTACCTACCATCAATACGATAATGTATATAGATGCTATCTTCTTCTTCTTCTTCTTCTTCTTCTTCTTCTTCTTCTTCTTCTTCAATATCTGCCGTAGCCCTCTGGAGCATCATGCTGAAGATTGTAAACAGAGTTGGAGTGAGAACACAACCTTGTTTCACACCATTAGTTATTAGAAAGCTCTCTGAGCCAAGTATCACCCAACCTACATTTGTGAATGCCATTTTTCCTTTCCCAGATGTAGTGCCTTACATTTATCTTGGCTGAAATTCATTTTGTTAGTTCTGGCCCAGATTTTGTCTTCTGGATTATTAGTTATTGCCCCCTAATTTGGTGTCATCATTGACAGCTAATTTAGTGTTCATGTAGAAAGCCCCATGTTCAATTCCAGGCACCACCAATTAAAATGATCATATCAAATAGTGGGAGATAACTCTTCAGAAGAACTGTTTCCTGTCCAAGTTGAAAGCATTGGGCTGGGTAAATGAATAGAGTGGGAAAAGAGGGCAGGCTCCTGTATTTTTATGAGATGTGAGGAAAACCAGACTTTAGCAGGTTTAGTTGTTATGTCTGCTTTCCCACGTCAGTGTATATGCTCTCTTTCTCTATGCCACCTTAGCATGGTTTCGTCCTCCAGCAATCTCCAGTGTGGCCACTGTTTACCAGTACTTACTTGCAATGGCTCAAATAAGGATCTCTGACACTAAAGAACAATGTTTCCCACTCTGACCCCGTCCCTCCATCTTGACTGTCTGCTTGGGCTGTGGAGGAAAATCAGTGAGATCCCATGTATTTTGGGGGTTGCACAAGGAATAGCCAAAAGTTGCATTTGACTTCAAGGCTGTCGATTGGAAACCCAGTAGTGAATGGTGGCTTCCAGGCCAGAAGGATGCTAATCTGAGTTGTTGAATCTATGCTGGGAATAGGGTGCAGTGGCTTGAATAGTTCCTTTAAAACAGAGACTGAAACCTGAAGTGAATTCATCACTCCTCACTGTCACGATCAGGACCACTTCAGTTCAGAAAATCAGTAATAAAAATCAGCAAGCTTTATAGACCCATAGACGTTATGTGGTCAGGACTGAAGAACCAGCATTAAAACAGTACAATTAAAGCACACAATAATTCAAATTTTGAGCAGGCTTATACTCCATTCACCCACAAAACTAAACATTCTTGTTTCCCCTCTTTCCTAGAGACTGTCATGCCCTGTCTCCATGATCCTGGCAAGTCCTCAGGGTCTAAGTGCTCTGATGAAGCGTCTGAGAGCCCAGGGGGCATGTATGGGCTGCAGCAGCCCCAGGAGGAGAGCCTACAGCCAGCACAGGGGCTGAGTTCCCAGCAGCCACACCCTTAGAAGAAGAGCCAGACTTACCTATGGCTACCACCTCAGAGTGACACCAGGAAAGAAAAAGATGTTGGTGCTCTCAGTGTTTAAGTAAGAAGCATGCAGCTAATAGGAAGCATCTGTGAGACTTGATAGTTTATCGCACAAGCCCCTGGAATAGGCCTGGCGCATTACACAAGGGGGCGGGATGGGAACGTAAGGCGGCATAGGACGCAGTTTACCACACAAGAAAGAATGCTGCTGCCACGGCTGGAAGTTCCCATTCTGTTCTGGATGCATTCCCCACGAGGTGATTTTCAGGAACTGTTTAGAATGCATCTGGAATGGAACGGGAACTTCTGGCGGTGGTGGCAGTGGCATTCTCCTGTGCAGTAACTGCGTCCTATGCAACCTTCTGTTCCCATCCCACCCGCTTTTGTAATGCACTAGACCTGCTCCAGCTATGCCAGCTCCTCCCTCAATCCAGTATGGCTGACAACTCACCTTCTTCCTTGGGAGAAAGTGATGCTGGTGCCTCATTCCTTGATAGATTCCCTGTTGCCTAGATATCTGCTTAAGATGCTGAGGCTTCAGGCTGGGAACTTGGGGGCTGTACAGACTGCCCCTGAAGGAGTGGCCTGTAGCCGCCTCCGTCTTCGCCAGATCAGGGCTGCAGCATTATGGCACTCCTTTGGCACTGTGTCATCTAGATGTGGTGCGGCGCACAGCATCACGGCACCCTGGGGGTGGAGTTGGGGCATGCACCATATAGACACCATGCCCTGACTCCACCCCCAGGCTAGCCAAAGATGCCGGTCTGCACAGCCCCTTAGCTAGTTTCCTAAGAGCAAAACAGGACAGAGATGCCCTTCCTTCTACCTCATTTTGAATATTCTCATGAAATTGATTTTGTAACTTCCAAGCCAGTCTCTACTCCCTTCACATCTGCTCATTAACCATCAAAAGAATGTAGGCGGAAAACTTAGCAATTAACTATAACATGTGCCATCATCTGGTATTAAAACATCATAATATGTCACAAGCAAGCACAGCTATTAACTATGACAGGCAAGCTGAGGGACTCAGATCTTGACACCATAAATTTGGAAGCACCTCCAATGTATGGCTGTACCTCTAGTCTAAAAGAGAGAAATACTTTTTTAAAAAAAAATAAAGCAAACAAGGTATGCCAAGAATGATTTTTTCACCCCTTGGTATCTCTATTTAAAACAGTCTTCCTTTACCTAGCATCTTGATGTGTAATACCCCCCCCCCCCGGACACCAAACAGTATAACGGCTGGGAATGATGGGAGTTGTAGTCAGCACATCTAGAGCATGCTAGGTTGATGAAACTGAGCTAAAGGATGAAAGGCAGCAGTAAAATGACCTCTATTTGAAATATTTTAAGACAACCCACCTGACAGCCAGTACACAGTACAGAGCTAATAGGCCAAAATGCTAAAGCAGTATTTAAAGATAGGTTCTAATGAACTGCTCCCAGACCTCGAACAAGTTACTTTTGTAGAGTACAAAACCTACAATCCTCCAACCAGCATGGCTACTGCATCTCCCAGAATCCCCCCATTACCTGGCCTCTGGCCTTGTTGGCCGGGAATGGAAGTTTCTGGGAGCTGTACTTCACAAAAGGACCTTTTCCAAGCTCAGCTGCTCCTGCCCATTGAAGTAGTTACGAGAAGAACTCTCCTAACGGAATCTCCCCCCCCCCCAAAGTTTGATTCAGGTTGAGGTATATTTGAACCCACCACTTTTTCTCTGTTTGTTTGACAGACATGACAGCCTGTCCTCATTATTATGGAAAATATAGGTTTGGTGGTAATTACTATCTGAATATGAATGGGTGCCGAAGTGGGCACCGCTGGTTCTGGCCTTTCTTTGACAAGGCATAACTTTCTTCTGAATTTCCGTGTTAATTAATGCTTATTTTTTTTTTAAAAAAACCACTTTAATTGGCAGTAAACACCTCAACTTTTTGTACTCATTAAAATGCAGCCATTGATGTGTGATGGATTTTTTTTAAAAGCTTAATTAACTTTTCTTTCTGTATATGTAACCTATAATAATGACAAACATTGAAAACTGCTCTCCCTCAGCTCCCCATTGCCATATTGCTATCACTTCAAGAAAAGGCAATAGAAGCAGAAAACATATCCTGACTCAGTTAGGATCAGATGGCATTTGGAAGATCATCGCATCAATGCTAAGTGAGACACGAATAGATCATACACTGCCTTTGTATGCGTGACACCTGCCACATCAAGAGTTGGAAGACGGACCTCCAGATTTGAAAACCTTGGCTTTCTTGTACAGTTGAACTACAAAGCCATAAATTTGGAGTCAGCAAGTAAAAAATAGCTGAGCTTGGAAATTTTCCTTTTTTGGACCATAACCTCCCATGCCGAGCAGGCAATTGTAGTTCATGAAAGCAACATTTTCAAGATCAACTCCCCCCCCCCCCGGCCATTCACAGATTCCTTATTCATGCTTTGAAGCATCCAAGGCTTGAAAATATTTAAAAAACAACATATACATTCTGAACAGTAAACCATAATTTTGCCATTTTATATAAGGGACACCATTTTACTATCCATTCTGTTCAAAGGGATTTGGACATCCTGGACTTTGGTATCCAGGGAAAGATCATGGAACCAAACTCTAGTGGTAATATGTCTAAAAACTATCTCAAAATGAGAGACCTTTTTGAGGTCAAAATGAGAGACCCAAAAAAGATGCACAATTTTATTCTGCCATTATATTCAGTGGGACTTGAGCATGAATGGATTTTGGTATCCACAGTTGGTCCTGGAGCCAAGCCCCAGTGGATACCAAGGGCCCACTTATCCTTCCCTAAATTGCCAATCCCAGGATTCTATAGGCTGGAACTATAACAGTTAAAATGGAAGAATAGCACTATAATTCTGTAATGTGAATGGGCCCCTGGTCTACAATGACTTTCTTCTGGTCCCATTCCTTTCTCAAGCCTGGATCCTCATGCCAACTTCTCAGTGCTGAGATGTTCTCTCTTCCATTCTCTACATCTAATATGGATTCAAATGGCCCAAAGCCAGACAGCAGTACTTTAAACTTTAAGGAATGAGGTTGTGTTGAGAGTCAACAGGATCCTTTTTGCATCTTCCAGACCCTTCACAGTCTGTACCAATCCACTTGGCAAAGAGTGGAAGTGATGTTTCAGTCACATCTGGTCAGTTCTGTTTCATATATGTATGTATTGATTTATTCAATTTATATTCAACTTTTCTCCCGGTACAGGATACAAGACTTTATGCTGAAACCTATTTGATATAAAAATACAAAACACAACAAAACACACCATTAACTAGTTCTATCAAAAACACTTAAGCGTAAACATGAAAAAAACTTCAGTTTTTAAGTTCTGTGAAAAACACTTATCACAAGGGAGGAATTTCTCTAAATTGCGAATGGAGCCAATTTGCAATTACGTGAATTCACTAGTTTAGTGAATTTATGTGAAATCTGATTGCGTTCAGAATGCGTTCAGAATGACTTCCCATTTCCGAAAAATGAACCCCCCCATTGCCCGAAATTGCATGAGATACTCTAATACGTAATTACATAAAACCCATGATTGTGTTTGGAATGACTTTCCATTGCCCGAAATTGCATGAGATACACTCATTCGCAATAACGTGAAACCCCATGATTGTGTTCGGATTGCCATTGCATTATACCCCCAAATTCCGTTGTATGATAAACTCCTTAAGCTTAAATATAAAAAAAACAAACCCCCTTAAGCTTAAAATAGTTTAACAGTTTAAGACTGCATCTGCATTGCAGAAATAAGCTGGTTTGGTACCACTTACACATAAAAACAGTAAAAAGTATAAAACGTCACAAACTCCATTAAAAGAAGCTTCTTTCATAGTAAGTTATGAGTAAGTGTGAGACAGTATTTGGGGCTGTTTTGAGGTGATCCCAATGGGTTTGTTGGGCCAAAATGGCCCCCTGAACTCACAACACAGGGAGAGGCAGGATGCAAATAATAATAATAATTATTATTATTAGCCAAAATCATTTTTGGATTATTTTTATTTTAATTGGGGTTGAATGGGGTCAGGAACACCATCAGGCCACATACACCCCAAAGGCCACAGAATTCCATCTACTGACTTAAAAAGGTTACCATGAGGTATTTGCATGAGGATATTTTCATAATAATCTCCAGATATAGAGCAGGATTCAAACATTTTGAGAGCTCATGTGGTGTAGTAGTTTGAATGTTGGACTGATACTCTGGGATACCCAGGTTCAAATCCCATTAGGTGACTTAGGGTGAGTCACACTATCTCAGTCTTGGAGGATTTGTTCAGATAGGCAAATCCCATCTGAGCAAATCTTGCCAAAACAAAACATGAGACAACAATAGCAGCAGCAGCAACATAAGTATTTTAATAAATCAATAAAAATAATCTCTGTATTTTTCAAACATTTCATATGAAAATGTACATCTAAATCCATTTTTTGAACACATTTTCTTTTAAAATACATATTTCTGAACCCATTGAGCCTTAAATCAGACATTTCAAAATTCAAAAAGGCATTTTGAAGCACATTTTGGTGGTGATGGTGGGATTGAGCTGAGAACTTCATCATCATGTTATAGAAGATGTGAAATCCATCAGCACATTAAACCAGGAGATATGAATCAGTTCACATTATACAAGAGTTAGAAAAATACGAATTCCTCAAGCATCCCTAGCTAGAAGGATCTTAACGTAGGCCCAATGAGCACTTACCTAGAAAAAACTGCCTTAAGCTCAGTTATGCACATGCTAGTTATGTCTAGACTAGACTACAGTACTTTAATCTCCCCAATATGGAGATATCTTGGAAGATGACTTGGAAATTTCACCTGGTACAGCAGGGAGCCCTTCAAGTGCTCTGCTTGTGCAATGGATGGGAAATAGAGCTTGGAAATAACTTCCTACAAACAACAAGAGGCCATTGTAATTAATATTCATTTTCAAAAACTCAGGCATAAATATATAATTACAATATAATTGCAAGGTCATAATGGTTAACATAATTTCTTTTCCTGTGTAACTATAACTGTTGTGAGTTAATTTTATAGTTCAGGTTGTGTGTAGTGTCACTACATAGGTGTGTGTATTTTTGTTCCATGGGCCAGTGGCTTTTAGTGCTCTCCTTTAAAAAATAACTTAAACACAACTACATATGACCCTCGTATCCATGGGACCAGTACCCGTGGTTTCACTTACCCATTTCTGAAAAAAAAAATATGTCCTCTCTGGGCATTTTCTAGGACCTCCAGCACAATTGTATGGTATGCTTAAATGGGAAGTCATTTATTTCAGTAGGGTTTGCTATTATTTGCAGTTTTGCTTTTCCACAGAAAGTGCAGGAATTTATACTCCGCAGATAGGAGGTCTTCCTGTATTTGTATATTAACCAAGTACTTTAGGAGACTTAGGACTGCTTTGTAAAAGAATTACTTTTGAAAGCAGGTTTCTGAGCTTGAAGAGGAATTAGATCAGTCTGCCACCTCTGTGTATTCTAAAAGTTGGATAATCAAAATGAATACTGTGACCTAGAATCCCTCCTTTTCCTGGTGATTCTTCACTGACGAACAACTTTGGGAATGGGAATAATGTTAATGTATTAAATATTTTCTGTAGTCTTCAGCTTCCATGCTAACAGTTTGACTTTTGCAATCACCGGTCCTTTGCCTTTTTTTTCATCTGGTGGCAATTGCTTTCTAGAAGGCTGTGTTGTGTTACTGCCAATGTTAGAATCATTACTATATCTCACCTCAGGCCTGGATGGAACAGTTTGCTTTTGTTATTGTGACAGACATAAATCTATGTATTCATGGCAATTCTGCAAAGTGCTTGGTTAAGAAAAGGGGATACGTATAAATCAAGATCCATACCTTGATTCACTACTGGTCTTGTTCACCCAAAATATGTCAGGCTCTATTACATATGACTGAAGTCTGCATTAATAATGGAATACGTTAAGTCTATTGTCACCTTGACCTGCCTGAGACTATCCAGTTTGTCTTCCGCCAGTCAGCGTCTTGTCATCATCCCAGCCAATACCATTTAGGACAAGGACTGAATCTGCTTGTAAAAACTTTCTATGCACAATGTAATTTTAATGCCATTGGAAATCCAGTTGACCATGGACTTTGGATAAGAGCCACTTTCCATTCCTGTACTGCAAACAGTAATGGGAAACCAGATGCAGCATACAGAGCAGAGACAGCCAACTTGCAATGCATGTGGTCCTGAGTTTTAACCCCAGGATATTATATTCTCTGTGGATATGTTGCTTTACAATATCCTACTATGATAAGGTGGATTGTATGTCTAATTTCACATATCATGCAAAGTACATGCAAGCAGACATATATGACAAACAGTCAGGTTTAAATCCAGCAGGGATACTCTACCATTAGGCTTAGTGTTGCTGTTGCCTCATCCAGCACTCAAGTGAGCCTTTCAAGTCAGCTTTGTTGTTGATGTATTTCTTCAAGTCATTTTGACTTATGGATCCCCAAGGTGAACCTATCACAAGGTTTTCCTGGCAAGATTGAGTTTGCCATTGCCTTCTTCTAGGGTTGACACTGTAACTTGCTCAAAATCACCCAATGGATTTCCATGGTCAGGCAAGGATTTGAACCCTGGTTTCCCACAGTGTTATTCCAGCACTCAGATCTCTATACCATGGCTGGCTTTCTTTCTGCTCAGCTGCTATATATGATCTGAGAAGGGCTGCCATCTTGTCTTTTATCTCAGGCAGTAAAGTTGACCTGGCCTTGATGACTGCAGTCATGGTTGACAGCTTCAGGGATCAAAAGAGAAGAGGTATACTTTAAAGACTCTTCCATGTTGATCTAAAGAACATGAAGTTTCAAGATGACAGTTCCTTCAGAGAGGCAGATTATAAATAAATAAATAAATAAATAAATAATAATAATAGTGTTTTTTTAAAAAATAATTTCTGCCACCTTTTGCAGGTGCTTGAATCTGCACTAGGGGTCTTTTTTTAATTGACTTCTTTTGGCTTTTCCACTTTATTTGAAAGGTTAATCAAATCAAAAGTACAAATTACTAACATTTAAATTCATCGACAATCAACATTAAAATTCACCAGCTAGTTAACAGATCAACAATACATGGATATGTTTTTTTAAAGGTCTAAAACTGATTGATCATTTTGTAATCCATCTTTCCACAGACCCAAGTGATGTGGTTTTCATTCATTGTGGGTTGTTATTAATACATTCAATAAAGTGAAACCATTTCTGACTAAATGCTAGTCCCATTTGTCCTTTTGACTCTTTCGTGTTGTTTGTTTTTCCATTTACTTATTTTTATTTTATTTATTTGAAGGATTTATATCCTGCCTTTCTCTCACAGTCTCTTCCACTAGTTTTCTAATGCAAGCTCTTCCATTTTCCAGTTTTTAGTATTCTTTTTTTAAAAACATATTTAAAAACAAAATAAAACAGGAGCATTGATTTGCTGAGGTGATCCTATGGCTGAAGGGCAAATTTTCTCTTCCCTGAATATTTTAATTTTTCAAAGGATAGTTACAGCATTATAATGCAAAAAGTAGCATTCACAGATGCACCCAGATTACTGATATCACTAATTTTTTAAGCATAGCAACAACAACAAAAAAGGCAAAAAGGAGCAAAAGAGAAAGAAAGATACTTTTTTGCTTTAACATGTCTTAGAATTAAAAAGAAATGTTTGAGATGTGAAGATGTTCACAGTCTGCATCCATAGTTTTGTGTGCGCGTGTGTGTGTGTCTGAGCATGCATAGGTTTAGAAATACTCAAATGACAATTTAAATTATCTGTATGTATATAGTCAACAATAAGTTTTCCTTTAGCTTTCCTGTTTCAGACTATCTGGCTCAATAAACCTCATTTAGTAGTTTAGAGCATAGTTGCATTAATCCACAGTAATGTGGAAGACATTTGCTCTACCAATCTTTTTTTTTTTGGGGGGGGGCAGACTTTTCCCTGTCCATATTTCCCAGACTAAGAACTTTATCTCACAAGGCTGCTAAGATGTCACAATCATATAGTGTAGGAAACGCAAACATACTGGTTTGTGGACAGTTATTTTTGCACAGCTCTTCAAAAGTACCATGGTACTGCTATAGTCCTGAGCTCTGTCTTCTACATGCCAGCCTTCATAATCTGCCCTATGCCCTTCCTAGCATGCCTTTTGGTCTGTAATTTTCAATTGTGCCATCACAGCAATTGATTTATTGAACTAGTTTACAATTTCAAACCAATTGATTAATTAAAAAAGAAAAGAAAAGAATATTTTAAAACAGAAAGAAAATAGCCTGCTTGAGAGGAGGAGAGGAGCATAAACACACTCAGTCACACCATGTGACTGCCTGCATATCAGAACTTACCAAAGTTCTGATATCCAAAAAGCAGTACAATTGGTAGACACTGATAGGTTTTGCCCATCAATGAAAAGGAGGACTTCAGGAATGGATGTAAGTTGAAGTAGCGACAGGACAGGCACAGTGTTATGTGATAAGCTGTGATTCTGCTTATTTAAAAGTCCTAAATAATTTACACTCTAGAACTTGCAGGCAGATTGTATCTACCATCATAGTTGTAATAATAGTACAATAATCCAATGCTACCTCATAGATTCCTAGATTTCTGGACAGAATCTGAATCACTGATGGTTCTAAACTCTAGTCCATATCACCTGGTAGAATGGTTCTAAACTCTAGTCCATATTACCTCCCGCTGGGCGAGATCATTCGGAGGCATGGAGCTCAGTGTCTTCACTACGCTGATGACACTCAGATATATCTCTCCATGACCAGATCGTTGGCTCAGACTTCAGATGGCGTCTCTCCTCTTAATGACTGCCTTGCAGCGGTAATGGACTGGATGAGGGGAAACAGATTGAAGCTAAATCCAGACAAAATGGAGGTACTAACAGTTACCGGTCCGAAACCAGGCTTGGGAATACAGTCTCCAGTCCTAGGTGGAGTCACACTCTCCTCTAAGGACTCTGTTCGCAGTCTGGGGGTACTCCTTGACTCATCGCTTCACATGACCAGTCAAGTGAACGTGGTAGTCAGGAGCGCCTGCTATCAGCTTCGGCTGATACGCCAGCTGCGCCCTTTCCTGGATACGAAAGACCTGGAATCTGTGGTACATGCCCTAGTAACCTCACGTCTGGATTTCTGTAATGCGCTCTACATGGGGCTACCCTTGTGCCTAAGCCGGAAACTTCAATTAGTTCAGAACGTGGCAGCCAGGCTTATCACAGGAACATCAAGGAGAGAGCATATAACATCTGTGCTTAAAGCTCTCCACTGGCTGCCCATTAGTTTCTAGGCACAGTACAAGGTGTTGGTATTAACCTTCAAAGCCCTACATGACTCAGGCCCGTCTTACCTTAGGGACCACCTCTTCCCATACGAACCGCCCCGCACACTTCGGTCCTCTGGGAGGAATCTGCTGAAGCCTATGAAAACCAGGCTGTCACAAACCTCCCAGAGGACTTTCTCAGCTACTGCCCCTAAACTTTGGAATGACCTGCCGGACGAGATGCATCTCATTACATCTTTGACCAGCTTTAAAAAGGCCTTAAAGACACATCTCTTCCGGCAGGCCTTCCCCTGAAGAGGGAATAATATATCACCAACCCCTGAACCTAATAATGCAAATGAAAATGTAAATGGCACCGGGGGATTAACACTAGCTGTCCCTCTGTTCAAACCTTCTGATCCCACCCACTGGGGATTGCACTCGTACTGCCCATCAACTGCACTTTATTTTTATTATTTTAAAATTTTTTAACTGATGTCAATTTTAACTAGTTTTGATTTAATCTAGTCTTAAGGGGGGGAGGTTGGGAAGGGATTTGACTGCTGTTTTATTCTTGTATTTTTTTAATTTGCTGTACCCCGCTCTGAGTATTCTATTAGAGGAGCGGGTTATAAATAAACATTATTATTATTATTATTATTATTATTATTATTATTAAACTGAAACAATAATGCTCACAATTGAAAAGTGCACATAGACAGCCCATACTTTTCAAATTTTGCACAAAACACTACTTAAACATGCATTAACCCCTGGGCGAGGGGAGGATATTTTCAAACGATTTGTAGCATTTTAAAAATGTACTAAAAATAGAGATTGTATTTCATCCCATGCCAAAATGACAACCAGCCATGAACCAGACATGGAGGCAGGTAAAGGAGAGATGGATGCTGACTGAATGAGCCTCATTGTGGTGAGCAGAATCTTATTGAAAAGAAGGTAAGGTGCTAAGAAGAGTAAGGTACATTGTACACTAATGTTCTTAGCATCTCCTGTTAATTTCAGTAGGATTTGTGCTGCACAGGAGAATTTTCCACTGCATTGTGGGTCCCTAGTTACCCGTAAAATATTATTGTCTCAAGCAAGTCACTTCACTGGAGAAAAGTAACTATGGAGGTGTGTACCAAAGCTTGGGAAATGGTGGTTTAGAAAAGCAAAACGCTGACCCTTTGCAAACTCCTGGGTCACAAACAGGCTGGTGTAATATTTAGCTGTTGTTGTTGAATTTTCCTTCTAATGCAAAATGAAGGAGAGCTTGCCACTTTTCTCAAATTTCTCCCATGATTGAGAGATGAGCGAGCCCAGTAGCTGCAATATCCTATGGCTTTGGCGATTCAAGGATATGATGACTGGGTAATAATGCCCAATTTTACACACTTCAGATCCATTAGTAGCAATTACCTTCCCTGAGGTGTTTTGAGTTAGTTTTAGTGCAGCATTCTTGCAGTTGGTGGATAATGAGAGTAATAATGTATACAGCATTTTCAAGTCTCTCTGTTTTTCGCTGCAATAATGCCATTAGGATGGCTATTTAACAAATGTGTTTCAGAGTCAAAGTTAAGATTTTTGTTAACAGTCCTCTCTTCAACCTCCGCCCACCTCCAGCTTGCTGTCTCGCCATGTTGTTTCACAACAGCTCAGTTTTCCTTTCAAAATGCAAACAAAATTACAAGTTGGGATCTGTGATTTTTAAAAAAAATATTGTTCCTGGTGGTACAAAAATTGTGCTTTCCCTTCTGAGGGCAGCTTTATATTTATCTGAGTTTGCACATTTAAGTGGGAAAGAAGTTTGCTATCTCCTGAAAATATCAATAGACATTTTGATGTTGATGAAACTGAAGTCAAAAGTTAGATCATCGATAAAGCAATTCTGTTCCCAGCTATGTTCAGTTGGAAAGTTAAATCCAAAAGTACAGGGCTATAAATTGCAGCAAGAAAGAAAGCACCTAAGACCAGAAGTTGAACCGTGACTCTCTGAATTCATGTTACACTCTTCACTCTGCTGGCAACATTACAAAAACTATAAGATAGTTGGACCAAAAGTCTCTCTAGTCCAGCATCCTCTCACTCTGGGAAGGTTCATAATCAAGCCACAAAGTAGGGTGGCTAAATAATAGTAGTACTGTAGTAGTAGTAGTAGTAGTAATAATAATAATAATAATTTTTATTTATACCCCACCTACTCCAACTAGGACCTGAATTTGCAGAGTACAGTCCTCTATTTCAAGGGTGGTCCCATCTTAGAAGCTTATCTATCAGATGACACTGTCATATTGCAGTTATATTGCATTAGTGTTGTCCTTGTCTGGAGCTCATTGCATAATGTTGTGGCTCTCCCAGTGTCATACAGTAAGCTCTTGGTATCTGCTGGGTTTGGTTGTGGGACCCCCCCCCCCCCCGCCGTATTTCAAAATCCTTGGATGCTCAAGTCTGATTATATACACTGGTGTAGTAAAATAAAAAAGGCAAAATCAAGGATTGGTTTTTGGAATTTTAAAAAAATAATAATCAAGAAATGGATGGTGGAGTCTGTGGATACAGAATCTGTGGATACAGAGGAATGACTGTACTGTGCTGTACCACTTTGATATAATTTGGTTTTTCTTTCTTTTCCCACTTGAAACAATCTGTTAATGACCCCATACCCCAATATGGTTTAGTAAGTACTTTGGGTGCAAATATAGCATTTCATTTCATTGAGATATTAGGAGCATAGTGTGTGTGGTGTTGGTGTGGTTTCATTGTTTCTACCTTGGGGATTTCTCAAGGATCTGCATTAAGGGAAAGCCAGACTATGAGGCTTATTGCATTGGTTATTAAATTGTTTTAACTCTATCCAGTTTAAAGCTGAATTTGGGCAGCATCCTGATCTTATCAGACATTTTTTGCCACTGAATCTGCTGCCTGAATATAGCTTGGCTCCACCCCTTCTTCCACAGCCACTTGTCCTGGCTCTTTTCACATCCAGCTGTTTTCTGACTTAAGAAAATGGCCAGTGGAGTTGCTCTGGAAGCGGGGATGGACCTGGGCTCAATTTGGCCAACAGATTTGGTGGAAAAAAGTCTGATAAGATCAGGATGCCATCTGAATTCAGCTTTAAACTGGATAGAAGTAAATTGATTTAATAACCAATGTGATAAGCCTCTACCTCTGGTGGCTGGGCTGGGAGGACACCAGGATTCCCAAGAGTTCCCAAGGGAACTGCTGTGCATTTGTTCTTTTAAAAAAAAAATACATTCAACACAAAGAAAAATAAACCCAGACAAAACAAAATGTATAGACAGTTTATAGAAAATCAAAATATACATAAGTTCTCTGTGCTCCAGCATATATTTTGTTCACATTACAGTATTTTGTATTTTTTTTAAAATAAGAGGAGTAGCACAATAGCACGATTCCAATGTAATCCTATTAAGGATTAATGCCCATAGGAATTAGGAAAAGTTTAAAGAGAAAATAAAGAGTAAATATAGAAATGTTTAAGAGAGTAATATATAAAAGCAGAACTGGCCAATTGTTGCTTCACAGGAAAAAAGTGTAGGAAAAAATGGTGGAAGTGGCATGGTGTGTGTTCATCTTACCGATGGGACTGGAGATGGTTTGCTAATAGTATTGCTATGTAATAGCACAATTGCATTACTATGTATCTTCCCATTAAAAAAAAATGAAACACCAATCATAGATCAGGAGGAGGAGCAAACAGG
This sequence comes from Urosaurus nigricauda, assembly GCA_034509955.1. Classification (NCBI taxonomy): domain Eukaryota; kingdom Metazoa; phylum Chordata; class Lepidosauria; order Squamata; family Phrynosomatidae; genus Urosaurus; species Urosaurus nigricauda. The sequence goes on along the minus strand of JAOEGL010000001.1, from coordinate 346,475,945 downwards.
GTGGTGTAAATAGCTGTTGTTGTTAAATGCTGTCCAGTCACCCTCGACTCATCTCTGCAGGCTCATGCCTGTGGCCTCCCTGGTTGAGTCTAACCATCTACCTTTCTTAGCACCATTGTCTTTTCTAATGATTCATGCCTTCTCATGATGTGCTCAAAATATGACAGCCTCAATTTAGTCATTCTGGCTTTCTGGGAGAGTTCAGGCTTAATCTGTTCTAGAATATATATTTTTTTGTTATCTTGGCCAACCTTGGTATCCTCTTCTCCAGCACCACACCTCAAATGAGATTAATTTCTTTCTATCTGCTTTGTTCACCGTTATTTAGAATGGATCATCACATATCTTCCTTTGTCATGACATTGCATTTCAAATAGGAGTAAGCTAACATGTGTACTACCTCCACTGAAGCACAAATGCAACCCAAAAGAACTGAATAGAGTGACAATCACCTAAATCTGGATTAAAAATCAAGAGCCACAATAGGAAGGAAGAGCAGGGGCCTTGAAATTGCCCATTAGCAAGCAGATTTCTGCAACTTGCATGCAGCCAAAATGAATACCCTCTCACAAAATCAACTAATCCAAGCAGTAACTATCCATGTCAGGATGCTGGGAATAAACAGCCTTTTCACCAGATCTTGTGATGTGGGCAGGATGACAATGGAGGATGCTTCTCTTTAGAACCTAAGCCATTGAAGGCTTTATAGCTGATAACATCAGCACTTTGAATTGTGCATAGGAGGGTTGTGGCAATCTGTGCTGTTGTTCTAAAAAGGACATGAATATGCTCACTCAGCTATGTTTCAGAGAGCACTTTGACTCTAGCATTCTGGGGCAACTGAAGCTTCTAAGGGCACTCTGAAAATCAGAGCTTGATAAAGTTACTTTTGAGGATTACAATCCTGGAATTCCCCAACCAGCATGTCAAATGATTCTCCTACCTGCCCCCCCCCCCGAAATACCAAAAAACAAAAACAAAACCTGTAACAATTGAATTTACTGTTTCCTTAATAAACATTTTTTTATGTGTAAGGACATCATTCCTTATTGAAGAAGAAAATTTGAAAGTATCCTTTACATCCCTGACTTAATTGAGCAAGAGCAATCCACATCCTGATGGACACAAAAAGTTGTAGTAGTTGAATGCTTGTATTTGCTTTGTAGTTTGGTTTTCTAATAAATGATACAGTGGAAAGTGTGATAAAATCATTGTAAATTTTGAATTTAAGCTCAATTCGGAAGAGGTAAGTCAGGCACTGGAGGCAGTGCTGTCTTCCACAGCATCCACAGATTCCTCATCCACGGATTCAACTATCTATGGCTTGGGGGAACACACACACACACACACACACACACACACGTTCCAAAAAGCAAGCCTTGATTTTGCCTTTATATATAATGGATACCATTTTACTACATCATTGTGTTTAATTGGATGTGAGCATCCATGGAGTTTGAAATTCACCTGGGGGGGGGGGGGGAAGTTCTTGAACCAAACCCTAGTGGATACCAGGGGCCACCGTAGGTGGAAAACTCATGGAAATTAACAGTTCTTCCTAATGCACTGCATATAGAGCTCACCCCAGGATGAGGCATGCAAATATAATATTTTCCAAGGGAATCTGATATGGTAAAATGTCATCATTTTAGTGATAAACCTGGGGAGTGGGTATGCATTGATTCCAGGCACATATCCCACAAATGTAGATCTTTGAAGGTATGAGCCTGGTCATCCCATCCATTAAGCAAACAATCATTTAGTGTCCCCATTTAAACGTTAAATGTTTAATTCAGAAAGTTTAAGAAGCAGGGTAACAAATGGGTTCCAAACTCAAACGTTTGAAATACAAGCCCAGTCACCCAATCCATTAGAGAAACTAAAATTTTTTGTTCGTATGTTAAAATAATATATTAAAATTGTAGTTTTAATTCAAAAAGGTCTATGAACAGGGCAATGAGCAGGGTTGTGAGTGTGCTCTTTGAACTCGGTATGGGTCGAAACGGCAAGAGTTTTTGCTAACCCACTGAAGTGCTCAGTAGAGACAGAAGTTCCTTGATGTTCCAACAGGGCTGAAGCCTTTGCTTGGTCACCTGAGGGAATCCACTTATAACTCTATTACCTGGCAAATTAGCAGAGTGATTCAGTCAGGTATATTTATCACGAAGAGAACCGAAGATAATTAATACACTGCATTGAATGCAAATTGCACCCACAGCACTTATCTCATTTTCAATTAGCACAAACGTTACAGCACTGCAGGCTTGTTATGGTTTTACCAGGAGCTGGGTAATTAATTTCTGTGAGCTACATATCCGACACCTGATAATGTCGTTTATTAATAAATGTCACCCTAGGTATCTGTTAGGAGAGGTAAATAAATTAAATGTTCAGTTGTCTGCCCTGTGCGAATCTCTTCTTACACCTCAGCTGCATCTTTCCCCCTGTTTGTTTATCAGCCAGAATGACTGCAGAGATTACTGTTGATCTTATCCTTTTTGTTTTTAACTGTAATCTGTAAGGTTGCCTCTTTTTTTCCTGGCAGAGATCCTACTACTGCATGTTGATCACAATGTCAACAGGTAGAACTATTTCTGGAACGATGGCACAGAGATGAAGAGAGCCTTCATGGGGTGAACAGGGCTGGCCTAAGACATTTTGCTGCCTGAGGAAGAATAGTAAATTATATCCTTCTTCTATAAGGACCAGAGAATCCAAAGCCAGCCAAATTATTTTGGGACATGAAGTATAAAATCTCACAAGCACTTGTCCCAATCCCTGGAAGTAAAAATATAAAACATCCTAGTAGATAGGCTCTTCCATATTGATCTAAAGAAGCAAAACCTCTCACAGTATAGCTCCTTGGATTTTTCAATTATTTTGCCATTTGTTTTACCTCCACTCCTGTCCACTTCCATTTTTTTTTAGAAATTTGTTTCTAGTATTTTTCTGAAGCTGCACTAGGGCTTTTCCAGAGGGTTTTTTTTCTGTGTGTTTTTTTAAAAAATGGGCCATAGTTTGCTGTGGTTGCCCTATGGTTAGAAAGACAATTTTTTCCTCTCTGTTTTTTAAAATGATTTTTGTTTGTTTGTTTTTTACAGTGCTAAAGTGCAAACATGCCATTTCATCCATATGCTATAACTCTATCTCTCTCTTTAAAACCAAATGCACAACCATCTACCTGTGCAATGTGATTATACCTCTGTGCAGGCCTATGCACAGTACTTGTGTACATCTATGTGCAGTGCACAAACATGGACCATAGCACTACATGCACTGCTTTGCTTCTGCAAATGTGGACTGACTATGGCTGTTATTCCTTGAACGAAAATGTGTCATGAGCTTCCTTAGGGGAATTTATACATTTATAAGACAACAGGATATCATCCATTGTGCAACTTGCTGTTAAGTAATGGTGGATTTTTATATAATAATAATAATAATAATAATAATAATTATTATTATTATTATTATTATTATTTTCCTTCTAAGCCTTTGCCTGCAGTGTGGCCAACGGGCATTCTACCTTCTGTTCTCCCAGCCCACAAGCTTAGCTAGGCCTGCTTGGCTCTGTATTTGGATATAGGATTTGCAGTTAAGTGCTTCTTTAGAAAGATAAAGTCAGTGCTTGAAGGATTCTGTTCTAAAAATGCCTTAGTTGGATTAGTGATCCCTCTCCAGACAAGTCTACGCATTTTCAAAGGCCAAATGGCTTGCGAGTATCATTTAAGAGTCATTTACTTCATGAAGGATGACGTATAAAACCGGCATTTAAGCGGCAACATAATATTCATGTTAAAAAGATTAGGAGACATGGCTTTATGTGGATTTTCTCCTTCCCTCCCAGGTATACTGAATTCTCTGGCTTTGGAGCTCCCAAATGCATAATAAAATATATGTTAGTAGCCCCAGGCAATTTTCTCTCTCTTCTAATTAGAGACTCACTAGCTACTGTATACGATATGGTCTCCTATTTGGCATTTAGCCCAGCCATATTTGTATTGGCTCCAGTCCTACTACTGTTACCAGACCCCCTAGCCAACAAGATCTTAGCAAGCCACCAAGGTGGCAGGGGGCTGCTTCCTTGCTAAGATGCTCCTTGAGGCGTAAGCCATTCTATGGAGTGTGATATAATGTCTTTTTACACCTTCCAACCTGAATGTGATTTCCACTTTGGAGAGCCCACCAGCTGCCTCCTTTTTTTAAAAAAAATTGCAGACTTTAATTGTTTTCAGCTGCCTTACAATCCAAAACCAACAGGTTAAATTTCCCCTATCAATGCATTTCTATTTTAGCAATATTTCTCTATCTCTCTGTCTATCTCTTTTTCTGACATCTGATTTATTTCTGTCTGCCAGGCAAATGTGGGCCTAAGTATCCTAAAGGCACCAGATCCTTTCTGATCTTGGGAGGTCAGCCCTGGTTAGTTCTTCAGTAGGAGACTACTATTTACTATCAAGTGTTTTAGGCTATATTTCAGAGGAAGGAACTGGCCAAAGCACCTTTGCATATTCCTTACTTAAAGGCTTTACATCAATGAAAAATGCTGTACTCAACCCGAAGCAAATGCTGGCAATCTTGATGATGTATGGCTACTTCCAGGGAGGATCCATGGTTTTGTTTTGTTTTTGCCGTTAACCCAAGGTTTCTCTGAACTAAGCAAAGTTAGAGAAAATCCTGATGTTTCCTGGAAACCCCAGAGTGACCTCAGGTTCTTTTGGCATGTGGACAACTGGATCAGTTATGTTTCAGCCGAATCCAGGTTCCATACACCAAGAGCCCTGCCATCCCACTCCCCATGCTGAGCAGTGCAGTGAAAGGGGATGGCCTTTTCGGAGGAGCTGCCATTGCTTCCTTGCGGGCAGCAGCTCTGTGTAAAGGCTGTCAAGTGTGCAACTGCTTCTGATGAGGTCAGTAACAGGCACATGGACTCCTTGCAGAATCCTCCTGCCCTATTTAACATAAAAATAGTCATTTTTCAATGTGACTTTTGGCCCCTTCGGTTTTTCCCCCAAATGTTTAGCCATTTTTGGCAGTCACTGTGGCCCTCAGAGGTTCTCAGGAGCAGAATTTTACTCTTAGATCTGTTGAAGTTGATTTTAAGTATTTTTTACCCCACTCTGCAGCTGAAAACAGTAAAGGAACCACTCTCTGAGTTTATAAGACCAGAACAGGGTTGTTGATGACAGCTTGACTTGGAGGTCTCTCATCCATAGGGTTATTATTATTATTATTATTATTATCATCATCATTATTATATTTATTTGTATCCCACTCTTTTCTCAGAACTTTACAACATTACAAATAGTACAATTAAAAACATAGAAAAAGTACATTAAAAAGGAATTAATTTTTTACTATAGATTTAATACAGATGTTTATTAAAAGAATAAAGCAAATTTTAAAAAGATAAAACTATATATAAAAAACTGTATCAAAATTTTAAAATGGTATAACATTCCAGCCTGTCCTTATAACAATTCCTTAAAAGCCTGTGTGAACAGGTAGGTCTTACCCTGCCAACAGAAGGGCATCAAGGAGGGAGCCATTCTGATCTCTTTGGGCAGGGAGTTCCAGAGTCTAGGGGCAGCCACCGAAAAGGCCCTCTCTCGCATCCCCACCAGCTGTGCTTATGATGGTGTTGGGACAGAGAGAAGGGCCACTCCAGATGATTTCAGAGTGTGGGCCGGTTCATACAAGGAGATAGAGTCTGCCAAATAGCATGGATCTGAGCCATGTAGGTAATAACCAGCACCTTGAATTATGCCCTGAAACAAACTGGCAGCCAATGAAGCTATTTCAACAGGGGCATTGTGTGGTCTCTGTAATCTGCCCCTGTTAGCAGCTGGTAGCAGCTCTTTGAGTTTTCTGAACACTCTTCAAAGGCAACCCAATGTAGAGCCTATTACAGTAGTCCAAATGGGATATAACCAGGGCATGTACCACTGTGGCCAGATCTGGCATCTCAAGGAATGGGCATAACTGTCGCACAAGTTTTAAATGTGCAAAAGCACTCCTGGTCACAGCAGAGACCTGGGCCTCCAGGTTCAAAGCTGAGTTCAAGAGTATTCCCAAACTGCAAACCTGTGTCTTCAGGGGGAGTGTGACCCCCATCTAACACAGGCTGGATCCCTATTCTATGATCTGCCTTCCAGCTGACCAGGAGCACCTCTGTCTTGTCTAGATTAAATTTCACCTTGTTTGCCCTCATCCAGTCCATTAATGATAGACACTAGTTTAGGACCAGGACAGCCTCCTTGGATTGAGGTGGAAAGGAGAAGTAGAGTTGAGGATCATCTGCATATTGATGACACCGCACCGCAAAACTCTGGACAACTTCTCCCAGCGGTTTCATGTACATGTTAAATAACATAGGGGATAGCACAAAACCGTGAGGAACGCCAGAGGGTTGACTATGACATCAGTTAACAACAGCTGAAAAGGGTCTAACAGAGGCTTACATATTAAACAGAGGTGTTCTGCACCTACAAACTTACAAGTGGAAAAATTCTTGTTATTTACTGCCAAGTTGAGTTTGACTTGTGGTTATCCTATGAATGGGAGACTTCCAAGAACTCTGGTCATCAACTGCCCCACTCAAGTTTTGCAAACTCAGGGATGTGGCTTCCTTGGTTGAGTCTATCCACCCGTAATGCAGTTATCTTCTTTTCTCACTGCCTTTCATTTTACCAAGTATTATTGTCTTTTCCAATGAGTCACAGAATATGACATCTTAAGTTAAGTCATTTTAGCTTCTAGTGAGAAATTTGAAAAGATATGACACTAAAGGAAAAAGAAATGAGGAAGCAGGGATGAATTTCAATCCCTGAAATTAAACAATAGTTTTCAAAATGACTGTTTAGAAGCAGTTCAGCAACAGGAAAAACCCAGTCATTTGGGTCTTTCAGCAAAGCCAGAGGAATGGCTTTGCTTCCCATTTCTCTACTAAAGTCTGATGAAAAGGCCACTGCTGGGTAACAGTTGGGAGTAGAGCTTGATGGAGTTGGGATCAATATTGTGTGCTTAATGATCTCTAGCAATGTTATCGAAGACCAGATTGTTTCCCCAGGAATTGACCATGGGATTCCAAACTGGATGGTGGCTTCAATTTTAGGGTAACAAAAACAGTGATTGGATGAAGACAGCCCTAGGTTGGATGGATAGGAAAGTTGGCTGGAAACATGGCAAGGAGTAGGCAGAAATCTCTGGCTTATTGCTTCAGTGCAATGAGACCTATTTTGTCTCTCAGTGCAAGAGAAAATGCAAAAGAGCCCAGGTCGAGGAAGTAGGCAGCATACCCATTTATTTTTGATTGTAACATTACCTGGATCACATACATGCCCTCGGGTCATTGCTCCTTCCTCCACCTAGTGTTCCAAGAAATATGAAAAACTCCACCTAGTGTTCCAAGAAATATGAAAAACTCCACCTAGTGTTCCAAGAAATATGAAAACATGGAGACCTCAGTTACAGCACAGGGTATGTAGGGTGTGCTAACATTCTCATCTCCCTCTTCTACATCTTGCTGGAATATCACTTTCTTCTTTCTTACTCATCAGCTTTTTATTTTACTAAATCCTCCCTGTTGGTTCCAGTCAGGGCAGGAGAAAGGAAAGCAAATGTGCTATATGCAAGCTGGCAAAGTAAAGGAAATTGGGACTTTATCACATGCACTTTTAAAACCGTTTTCGGGATGGGGACGGGACCCGCGGAGGCGCACATGAACGGTTTTTACCGCACATGCAAGCATCCACAAAAAGGTCCCGTTCTGGCACCCATCCCTGTCCAGTGCCAAGAAGCGTTAAATGTTCTGGTCGGAAGACTTCCGTCGGGACAAAATGGCGCCTGCCGGCACTGAACAGGGATGGCTTGGGGACAGGTGCCAGAATGGGACCTTTTTGTGGATGCTTGCGTGTGCGGTAAAATCTGTTCATGCTCGCCCAAGCGAATCCCATCCCTGTCCCCCAAATGGTTTTAAAAGTGCATGCGATAAAGTTCTTGAAATTCAGTGAGACAAGGGGGTTTGAATCAGAATTATCTCTGTCTTACCACATTTTGAGGCCTGTCACCAGCAGAAATATAAGCACTGGTATTTGTACATTTACAACACTTTTCACATTCATAATTTGTGTCTCTAGGGAACTTGTGTGTTCCATAAATCCTACCACTAGTGGGGCTCCTCTATCCCAGTTCTAAACCACTCCAGCTGGTAGGTCTGGGGGCCAAGATTTCCATCTAAATATGCCAAGGAAAGTATTATGTTACCTGTTTGACAGAAGCAGAAAATTAAAGATGCTGAATGTTCTAATGATGTAAGAAAAAATCATAAACAATTATGTTTTAGTCATGAAGTTAATGTATGTAGAGAGAACTTGTAGCACTTTTGAGACTATCTGAAATAAAGAAGTTGGCAGCATAAAGTTAATGACACACAGACTGTTGATGTCCAAGAAGTTAACTTTAACAATCTTGCTAAAGATGACTAGGATAGCAGTATTATCAGTTGCTGGTAAAAACCTATAACACACAATCTCTCCTGGTTCCAGTCCATGTGTGATGTAAAAACTGTTATTGGTTTTGATAATAAGAAGTGCTTTTGCTTGTCATCATGCCAACATTTTTGTGATTTATCCCAGTAAACAGTTGGAGGAATCTGTGTTTTTAAAGGTTGATTTCTTACATAATTTTTAAAACATCGTATTATATTAAGATAGAGAGACGAATGGGTGAGGGGGAAGGAGTTTGCATTAGCAAGTGATTGGGGCATAATAAAGAAAGGTTACCTGTTTGTTTGTCAACAGGATGAAATAAAGAATAATAAAAGGGAAAAAAAACCCTGAGACACCAGTCAAAGGCAATCAAATATGTATTTAATTAAAGCAAACATAAAAATTAAAGTTACATGTCGAATCAATAAACAACACTTTTTTCTACATGTATTTTGAACAAGACAGATCAGAATCTTGCATGATGAAGACATAACGTGTCATAATAATTAGGAGCACAGACAAAGGAACAGCTAATCAACATGCAAATGTATGCAGTTCTGGCGATTCAGATGAGGCAGATTTCTACCTCCTTTTTTTTTTTTTTTTTGCTTGATTCATCTTCATTGCTAATCATCTGAAGGCTGCCAAATGTTCACTGACACTAATGTATTATAGGTCAAGAGAGGCAGGTCTTCACCTATTACCCCCACAAACAATATGCTTTCCTTCCCTGTTTCCTCTTCAGGATTTTCAGCAATTACTGCCAGATGCAATCAGACTCCTTGAATAGGAGCAACTGGGGCTTGTTTGTGGCTTGGATTCATTAGAATCAGGAGGATGAAGAAAGGAATAAATTACTTAATTGCACAAAAAAGTTGCAGCCAAAGTGATGGCGAGAGAAGCTGATTGTGTGGATGTGTATGAGGCCACTCTTGGAATGGAGGATCTTAGAATAGCTGGTAGTTTGGCCCGGCAGATTCAGACAGACTTGGGTGTCCTCCAAAACAGATGGCTCCACATACCATCTATTCTTCCCTTTGTCAGGTTTTACCATTTATTTGATCTTGTTCGTCTATGATGCTGCTTGTATTAGATGTAACACAAATATGCATTCAGATCATACCCATTTACTCTTGCCTCCCAACTTTCATTCTTTCTGTCTTTATCTCTCTCTCTTTTTGTCTTTTTGATGAGATGATCAAGTTGAACAAAGCCCTTGTTGTCCCGCTCCTGAAAGCGCCGCAAAATGTGACTATTGCAACTAATGTGCATAGCCAGATTTGCCCTTAGGGTTTTAAGGATTTGTGGCTGCGCCTTCCTCCCTCCTTTTCTTCCTTCTCTTCCTCATCCCTGATGATGCATCAATTTTACATAAATGGAGGAACACTAATCAAACAAAACAAGTAAGTGTTCTGAGGCTTCCAATGAAAATTAACAATTGCATCTGCTTAAGCAAAATAGCTTCTCTCCTGCTTCTTCTGTTGTGACTTCTTCTTAAATATTCTCTTCAGACTCTACTCTATGTATATGGATTGTGGGTGGTCTCTCTCTCTCTCTCTCTCACTCACACACACACACACCTCTGTGAAGTCATCTATCCCTGGTAATAATTTTGTTATCATTATTACAGTATTTCTCTTAGCAGTCTATACATATTTCCCTTTTAAAGAATGAACAGGACTTCTTAAAAAGCACACTCAATATTTATGTTTGAAATCTTTCATTTGGGAATCATTTTCAATCAGTAATTTAACTTCTTGGCTCTCTTAGAAGAAAAAAAATGGTGTTTTATATTAATGGGCTGCATGTAATAATTAGATTTTAACTTCTGTTGGTTGTTTCTGAAATGTGTGTAGTTACTTGTGGGATTTTTTTGCTTATTTAGTCTAATTAATTATTCTAATTATAAGATTGCATGTACAGCACTGTGTAAATTTACAGCGCTATATAAATAAAGGTTAATAATAATAATAATAATTTGTTATAGTTGTGTGCCTTCAAGTTGTTTCCAACCTATGGCAACCCTATTGTGGGGTTTTCTTGGTAAACTATTGTGAGGTTTTCTTGGTAAGCTTTGTTCAGAGCAGGTTTGCCATTACCTTCCCCCTACGGCAGAGAGCATATGACTTGCCCAAGGTCATCCAGTGGGTTTCTTGGCTGAGCAGGGAATCAAAACCCTGACCAACACTCAAACCACTACACCACACTGGTTCTCTATTTGCTGAATTTATAAATACTCCATATTGGAAAAAAATTATAGTGTAATCAGATATACGAATAAAACAGTGTCAGTGACTGTCATGTATTAGTTAGGAAATGCTTCTTTTAAAAGATATGTCTCCAACAGAGACCAAAAAGAAAGAAGTAGGGAAGGACATTCCACACATTGGATCAAGCACACTAATAGTGCTACTTTTCATAGAGCTTTATCACATGAAGAGAGATCAAGGGGTTAATTCAAGGATATCCTGGAGAAATCGTGAAATTATGTGACACCGTTTCACACGACGTCATGAAAAACCTGCAGTCAAACTAGATTTAAAAGAGAATTAAGCGATTCTATTTCACATGATGTCATGAAAAACCCACAGTTAAACTAGATTTAAAGGAGGATGAATCCACATCTTTTCAAGTTTGGATCTCTACAGAAAGTGTAAATTCAAAATTGCTTTAATTGCAAAATAACGTTATTTCAACTTTAAATTTGCTTTAAATTTGCTTTAAATTTGTGAAGGCTCAAGTTTGCTTTAACACCACTTCAGTGTCATTTTAACTTTGAAATTGGCCCCTAGTGTGATAAACTCCATAGACTCCAAGTGGATTTCTGCCCATGTGGACTCTCTGGGAGTGTCTTGAGACATTAGTAGCTAATCAGAACTGTATGGTCATGTACTGGCTAACCTCGGTACAACAGATTCAGAAAGCTTTATTCAGAAAACTATGCTGTTGTTCACAGCATAATAATATTGTCGGAACTGAGACAATTTCAGTTACACAGTATATTAAATGCACATAGCAATTCAAATGGTTTTGTGTGCTTGCCCCTCATTCATCTTCTAACCAAAACATTCCTGTTCCCAGGGCTGCTCCTCCTTTACTCTTGGTACAAAGTGTTCCCACTTGGGCTTGTCTAAATGATTTAAAACATTACTAATTCAAATAGAATAGACTGGGATCTGTTCAAAAGAGAGTTGGCGGAACCACTGAGCCCTGGTGGCGCAGTGGTTAAATGCCTCTACTGCAGCCACTCACTCAAAACCATAAGGTTGTGAGTTCAAGACCAGACAAAGGGCTCAAGCTCGACTCAGGTTTGCATCCTTCCGAGGTCGCTAAAATAAGTACCCAGATTGTTGGGGGAAAGTAGCTTACAGTTGTAGACCACTTAGACACTCCTTAGGCGGTATGTAAATGAAGCTGTTTGTTTGTTTGTAATTTGGGCTTTTTGTTCCCCACCCTGCAAACTTAATAAACTGCTAAAAAAGGATTCACAGATTTTTCCTGGAGTATCTATGAGGATATGAATTATCAAACATATGGCTGTCTGTCTACTTCTTGTGGTTTTGCATGGATTCTCATGGCTGTGCATTTTTGGCAGAGGGAGGGTGAATAGATGTGAATTTGCAGAGGAAAGTGAAGACAATTAAGCGTCAATGTGAATGTATGAAACTTTGCGGCATTTCACATGATGTAGCCCCTTGACAATTTAAAGTGCATTTTTCCTTGCCTCACATCTGCTCTTTAGTTAGCTTCAAGAAAGATAAACAACTTCTCCACCCAGCATCATCATTTGTGTAGCATAACCTATCACCCAGTTTTACAAAACTGGCCATACATTACAAATATATGGCCAGCAAATATGTCAGGTCCAGGGTTGTTTAGGCCTTTGTACATTAGCACCAAAAAGTTACACTGGGCGCTGTAGCAAATAGGCAAACTGGAGAGAACTTTGTATTATGTGCTGATATGGCACAGCTGTATCCAGGCCTTATAAAAGTTATATTTTGTGATTAGAAGTCCCAGAATCCTCCAGCCAGCATGGCCAAAATATGGGCAGGCTTGTATACTATCTTTTATGTGGTTTTTCTTCCTTCAGTCTATAGTCATGATCCACTCAAGAATCCTAGTATGCAAAGGGATCTTGCAGCACCTTTGAAACTAACTAAAAGATAGAAGTTAGTAGTATGAGCTTTTGTAGACTTGAGCCTACTTCCTTAGATGCATATGGAAATAGGCTCAAGTCTACGAAAAGCTCATGCTGCCAATTTCTATCTTTCAGTTTCAAAGGTGCTGCAAGATTGCTTTTCGTACTGATTTTCCAGACTAACATGGTTATGACTTTGAATTCAAGAGGCAGTGATGCTGAAGTCTTTATTGAGGGCCTATTTAAACATACAGTTGTTTCAGTTTAATTGGAACAATGAATCCTGTAGTACCTTTTAACTCTGTACTGTTTAAGTGAGAGGACAGCCATTTTAGATATATTGAAATAGTATGTTGAATTAACAAAGAGAGGTTAACAAGGTTACTAGGCCATTTTTGTTTGACTGCTAGTAGTGAAGAGCAGACATCACCTCACTTGTCTTAGAAGATTCCTCAGGAACTTATGCTGATGGTAAACTGGTTCACCATAGCAGAGTCTATTACCTCCTTTGTTTTGACATATTTAATGCTTCCTGTTATCATTAATTCTTCCCCTCTGGCTGTATTTTCCTGTATGTGTTTTGTCTTCCAGATGTCCAGTGGTTGACTATTTTGGTAACTCTTGAGTACATATTTTTTTTAAAAAAAATTGTAATGGAAACCCCTCCAGAATGGCCAAAGAACATTTATTTCACAGTTCACCTGCATATGAAAAACAATATTAAATTGAATATCTCCAGCACAACAGGAAGAACAAGAAAAAAATAGATTTAAAAAAAATTAATACAATTGACATAGTGGTTAGGTGGCTGATTACTTGTTAATATATCATACCTGATTATAGTTGAAAGGCAAAAAACAACTGAAAAGACAAAGTTGTGTTATTTTTGGAGGTTTGAAATAAATTTATGTTTATTTTGGCTTGTGATTTAAAAATATTAACTGTACAATCCTGTACATACCTGCAGGGAAGTAATCCCCACTGAATGTGGTTCTTTCTTCCACATTCCAGAGCATTTCTCTTTTTTAAAAAAATGCATATTAGCTAGAATTTATTTTTCTAGTAGTGACATAGAATCATAGAATCTTAGAGTTGGAAGAGACCACAAGGGCCAGGAACTCCCAATCAAAGCGTCCCCAACAGATGGCCATCCAGCCTCTGTTTAAAATGCTTTATGTTATCAATTCCATTTTTAAGGGTACCACAGCTTCTTCAGCAGTGAGGTAGAAAAGCTCTCCACTTCAGCTTGCTTTTATTTCTCAGAATATGACCTGCTTTCTTGTCCCATCCTTTCTCTGTATTATATTGTGAAGTCCCCCCCCCCTTTTTTTTTGGTATGGAAAATGGTACGCATTTTCATGTGCATTTTCCTCTAATATTTATGTTTTTGTATGCATTTTCTTCAAATACATGCATTTTTGTATGCATTCCCCTGCAATGAGTGAAATATTTTGTGTGTATTCTTCAATAGTTGGCATTTTTGATATCATACCTGTTTCAATGTAAATTTTATTTGTCAGAAAGGCCTTTCAGACATATGGATTTCTGAACAAGGTGCTCTTTGGGCTTGTCTGCACTGGCTGGAATACTCCAAGCTGCTCCTTGAGTATTCTAGGCCTGGAGCTGCCCCGGATTCACCCGTTACCTCCCTACTCTGTAGTGACACCAGGTGTCTTTCTACACACCTGTCTCTGTGCAGACAGCTGCCAAGCATTACTATGGAGTGTTCTGGATTTTCCTAAAAAATCTGGAGCAAAAGGTGAGATTTTTATACATCAGTTTAATAGGGCGGATTTCCTGCTTAGGATGGATTTGGTGCAGAACTGGCCTCACTTCATGAAGACAATCCACACTTCAATTAGGCATTTGGCCCTATGTTGTGTAAATGGGTTGTGGTGAGGGTGTGTGTGTTTGAGAACTGGTTTAATTGGCCCATGTAGACATGCCCTTTGTCTCACAAGAAGTCTCAGGAAGCATGAAATGGATTGTTCTCCATCCCTGTTCCTTGGTCAGTCATATTATGGTTCTTTAGATTTTCTTTTCCAGTTCATAAAATTATTAAACCTTATCCTACATTTCTGTGTATCCTATGGCCACTAAGAGCCATTGATTTAACAAAAGAGGATCTACCATGTTAAACCTCTATCTAGATTTGGGATATTAAGAGGAAAGTGTATTCCCTGTGGTTTATCCATTTCTTTCCTAAATGTTTTCCCCAGAGAAAAATGTCTCAAGAATCAGACTTGCAGTTTAATCCTGTGTTTACTTTCCAATGACTGCAAGATACATAGGTGAGAAAAATCATGTGCTATGGCAAACATATGTTTTTCACCACTTGGAGGAGCACTTCTCTTTTATAGAAAAGGCCAGATGTACTATCTAGTCTAACCCTTGACCTCTCACTAATCCTAAATCTTTTACAGTTAGTACCAACATGGTTGTAAATTGTTCTGGAAAGGGAATCTCTCATCTCATTACACTAATAGGACTGCTTTTCTGGGGGGGGGGGGGGGGGGGGGAAATAACAAACATTTATCTTTGATTTCTCCCAGATCTAATTGACAACTGTACATTTCCAGTGCGATAAGCTGATAAAGCCCTAAGGCTATACTTTGATGCACTGGCTATACAATGATAAAAATACAAGCTGGGAGATCTCAGATGAAACATGTTCCATGACACACCTAAGAAAGTCTAGGAAACCTCCCTTTATTAATAGCTGTTTTGTAGCTGATAACAAAATCACAATAAACTTCTTCTTTCCACTGCTTTTCTGGATTACGAATCACCATCTAGAGATGGTAGTGGTGCCTTTTTTTTAAACCAAGTGTCTAAAGAAGCTCTGTACAACAGGGTGAACAAAGTGCAACCCTGGGTATTTTTTACAGTCCTTGAATCCTGCAGATTCCCCAGCTGGCCCTTTTCTGGAAGAAACAAAGGTTGAATTGCTTCTCATGGGAGGCTCCAGGATCAGCAATTCACATTTAAAATGGTTGCAGCCCACCCTGTACTGTTTAATATTTTAAAAATATAATTTTTCAGAATGAGAAGTGGGCTTTCAGACACTTCAGGTTTTTTTTCCTGACACCAAACAAGATTTTTTTTAATCAATACAATTTGTGTTACTCTTGGAGAGTCCAAGGAGTATAAAATGGCCTCTTGGATCCATCAGAATTATACATTCTTGCTGTACATTACTATTTTAGGATCAGAATTACAGAGTTGGAAGGGACTGCAAGGATCATCCAGTTGAACCTCCAAACATTCAGAAATACACAATTGCAGCACTCCTGAAAGATGTCCATCCAACCTTTCTTTAAAGACATCCAAAGAAGGAGATTCCATTACTTCTATGGCAGTCTATTCCACTCTTAAACAGTTCTTACAATCAAGAAGTTAATCCTAATGGTTAGGTGGAATCCCTTTTCTTGAGTCTTGAATCCATTGGTTCTTGTTGTAGTCCCTGGAGCAGGAGAAAACTTGCTTGCTCAGCTATAACATAACATTCTTTCAAATATTTTTAACATGTTACCTCTCAGTCTTCTCTTCTCCAATCTAAACATACTTGGCTTCCTCTGTTGTTCCTCAGAAATCTTGGTTTCCAGAAATTTGACTATCTTGGGGCACAAGAAATCCCAGACTTTGTTCCTGTTCTTTCTGGTTATATTTTCGAGATGCAATTTTTTTAAAATTCCAGAATATTGTCTGTCATCTGATATGAATAGAAACTTTTTATAGGTCAATTTATTTTAATCCAACATAAAACCAGAAAGAATAGGAACAAAACTTGAGAGTTCTCAATCAGGCTGCATGTACCCTTGGTCACCCTTGTCTGGACCCATTCCAGTTTGTTCATATTATTTTTGAACTGTGGTCCCCAGAGCTGGATACAGTATTCCAAATGAGGTCTGGGCGATGCAAAATAGAGTGGTACTATGACCTATATCAAGCTGGACAGTTTACTGCTGTTGATGCAGCCTAGAATTGGCTTTTTTGGCTTCCATATCACCTTGTTGATTTATGTTTAGCTTTTGGACTACTAAGATCCCTAGATCCTTTTTACATATACTATTGTCAAGCCACATGTCATCCATTCCATATTTCTGCATTTCATTTTTCCTGCCTAAATGTAGTACCTTACATTTATCCCCATTGAATTTAATTCTATTAGTTTTGGCCCAGCTCTCCAGTCTGTGAAGGTAATTTTAAGGTCAAATGTGCACAATGTGTGATTATATCTCATCATGCATTGTGACCTATGAGGCACTGACATCTTTCTGTTTTTCATAAGTCTTAGGCATGCATGAAGCCAAGATGTTACAAAGACTCTGTAGCATATCATATACACTGGAAGAACCACATTGGCCCCTATGAGCCTGCCTGAGCATTTAGATCTGCAGGGAAGGCACTTGTCTCTATCTCACCACTTTCCCAGACACAGTTGGTGGGAACATAGGAGAAGGCCTTCTCTTTGACTGCTCCCACATTCTGGAGCTCCCTCCTTAGGGAAGCTAGGATGGCTCCTTCTCTACTGTTCTTTTGACAACAGATTTAGACCTTTATTTTCCAACAAACCGTTGGATTTCTAACAAGCAAAGTGCTGTTTATGGTTCTGTACTGTTTTAAATCTTTGTTTTAAAGTCAGATTTTAAATAGTTTTAATTTTGTTATTATTTAATATTGTTTTAATCTTAATTTTGTATGTTTTTATTGCATTTTCTGCCTTTTTTATAAGAAGCCTTGAGTCCGTGTCTGAAGGAAAGGAGGTGGGTGAAGTAGATCTATAATGCTGGCAAGCAAGGTGCTGAAGGATGACATAGCCAGCTCCCTTCCACGAGTGACTCATGGTGAGATAAACAGAAAGAAAGACCCCTGTGAGTTCTTTCACAATTCCATATTGCATCATGGCTCGATGGCAGAAGGGGACTGGGCATTTCATTGTTCAGCAGCCTGCCACAGAACACCTTCACCCAGTACAGCTGCCTAGTTTTTAAGGTGGATTTTAGGGACATTTGATGCTGTGATTGTAAATGTGACTGTATAACTGCTAAAAGAATTATGCAGCCACTGTTTTCTAAATCAACTTGAACTGCTACAATAAATCTAGTTGTTAGTTCCTGTTAGAACATATCCTCCAACTGTCCCAATTTGACAGGGACAGTCCTGGTTAATCCTTTGTCACCCTGTGTTTTTCAGCTGCTTTGAAAATGTCCCAGTTTCTCTTTCCTCCCCCTTCTTTGTTCTTTATTTTGTCCAAAATGGGATATATAAATGCATATAAGCAGTACAGAAGCTATGCATGTTGGGCTATCCTGCCTAGCACCTCTATACCCTCAATCTCCAACCAGGGCTCTGAGTAGGGAATTCTGTAGGGAATTTCTGTTTATGTTCACTGAACCTCCTTCCTGTATATCTGAGATCTCTGATAAAGGAGAGTCCCAATCACAAAGACAGCTCTGTTCAAATCCAAGTAAAGATAACTAGAACTTCCCTTCCGAATTTTCCACTCAGCTGGGAAAAACTGGAAGCAGGGAGCAGGGTAGGAAATAGACTGTGTGCATGGCCCTGTGCCCCTTATGCATTTCTGCATACCCTGTTTAGGTATACTGTCTGAAACAGTCTTATGTAATCTTCCTTCTGGCTTATGGATTGGCCAACTGGCTATATGGCTGGAGAGGAGCCATGTTGTTGCTAGAATCACCAACAGGTGGGCTTGCTTGACTAGTGGGATATATATTGAGAAGGTTTGGCTTTATGGCTGGCACTTACTTCTTTTCCCCGTCATGTTCCTGTTTTCTATCTCCCAGTGAAAAACAATGCCACCTGGGATATCTTTCATCTCCCTCGAGAGACCTTTTTGTGGCAGAGACTGATAATGAGGGTTACCAAGTTTGTTGCTTTGTTCAAAGAAAGATGTCATCCAGTGCTTATGGCTGGAGATGGTTGCTCAGGAAGGTTTCTAATTCAGGGGTCTTAATTTTTGTAAAGCATGAATTACAAGAAGTCAAAAGAATGATGCAAAGAGCGTTTAATAATGCACATTCACAAAAGAAGTGGTGTAACGACATTAATTAGGCAAGTCTTGCGTAAAGATGCAGTGTAATTATATATTTGAGACAGTTAATTAGGGAGCTACTTGGAAATTTCAGTGAATATTAAGGTAATTATACATAAATACTATAACCATTAAGATTGCACCCATAATGAAAGCAATAACTAATTACATAAATAACAGCATACTTATGTTTTTACATTACCAACACCTAACAATACTTCCTCTTTCCCCCTCTCCCCCTTGCCACGCAAATGACAAAACTTCATTTTCTATTTCAGATATTCTTGCAAATTGTTAAGGAAACAATGAACTTTCGTCCTGTTTTCTTCTCTCCCCTCCCCGATACCCCCAAACACCTGCGGCTGTGAACACCTCAATGCATGGAAGAAGAGATGCTGATTTGATGAATAGCGAGATTATTCTAAAAGCTTTCATCTCGCAAGATGCGAGTATTCTTGTCTCTCCCCACAGCCTCTGGCTCAATGAGGTGGTCTCCTGTATTGTTCTTCATGATCTGAAGAATGTAGGCTGCTGTTTTCTGTTGAGGACAATATTCAGTTGACAGTAGAGACTCCATTTTAGACTTGCACTTATCTGCCTGCTTCTTCCTGTCCAGGACACAGCCCTTGTAGTGATAAATACTGGGTAATTCCTTCCAACACTACTGTCACCACTCTCCAAATCTCCTTGCTCCCTTCCTCCCCACACCACCACTTGCTGGAACAAAGGATGGCTACTTACATGTCACCAAGAAAGAGGGACAAGGGAGGTCACAGATTTGCAGAAAAGTTGCATATGCTAATTTATATGGCTAGATACTTACTTGTTACTATAATGTAAACCAAATTATAATGCATCTCACCATTGTGCGGTAGGCTATGACCAGTTGACTTATGTGTCTTCTCAACCTGCTGATTGAGTGCTCTCTGGTGATGGGGAATTTCAAACCTCTTACTCTGTCTTTGTACACTCACACACTGGAAAGTAGGACACATGGCAATTTCCTAATCTACCTTTCTCCATACGCAATCCTTCTGCCTTTTCTGGCCTTCTTTCTCCAGTAACATATGAAAAATAGATAGAAGCCAGAACCTGGAAAAATTACTTTTTTGGATTCAAACTTTAAGACACTCCACCCAAGATCTACCTAGTACAGATTCCTGTTTCCCACCAGGTATTATGGGAGGTATCATGGGAGGTCTCCAAACAGGACAAAGCGCCTTGGAAGTAACTACAGTAGTTATAATTCATTTCCCCAATAATATAAGAAATGGCCTAAAATCAAAACAATCCTCATAAAATACCCCCAAAACACTGATGTCCTGCAAAGTAACATTTTTGTAAACTATAAAAATTAATGGTGGGGTCTCATTCTCTGGATGTATTCAGAAAGAAGCTGGGCAGCTACTTACTGGGGATGCTTTAGCTGGAGAGCCTGCACTGAGCAAGGAGTTGGTCTTGACAGCCCTTTCAACACTATGATTTTTTAATTCTATAATTCTATGATTCATCACACTGTGTGGCTTCACCAGTGGCTAAAACCCCTGAGAGAGACAATACCTTGTACCTGTTTTACATTGATATAATTCCATTAAGTTTTGTGGAGGTAGTAGTAACTTTTGATTTACATTGGGGTGTGTGAGACTACAAAATTATGGTTGTGCCCTTCAGTGGTGATGTATGGGCAATACTTAACAGTGTTCAGAGCAGTTATGAAGGAAGCAGAAGAGCAAAGCCATTCAGACAGCCAAAATTCAGGCAATGAAATTATTCAATAGTGCCTCTATGCTCCACTGTGATTTTTACAATATAGTAAATCAGGTTTGACCAGAAGCTAGAAGAAGACAAAATTGGGATTTTAAAAATTATCTGAAGGAACAATCTGCTACAATACTCTAGAGAAGAGATGGAAATTGTGTTGGTACCTCAGATATGAGAATCTGAACACAACACAGGAGCATCCAATTGCTTGCAGCTTGGATTCCAGAACTGTCAGAACCACACAAATGATGATTTTAGTATTCTAAAACACAATACTATTAGTACAACAACAACTACTGGTAGGGCTGCTACTACACGGCCTGGCTGAAATGAATTGGTTATTTTCTTCCCTTCTGCTTGTTGTATTTTTGTTTATTATTTTAATGTTTTTTTTGTTTAAAAATGATTCTATTTCAATTTTACTCTGCCTTCAGAAATTATTTTATTTCGGCATGTAGCTCATGAATCCCTAACATAACAAACCGTGAGTGTTCTATTTCTTCTCCTTTGTTTTCCATCTCATTCTCTCAGTCCACCTGAGGGCACATTTTAAAATTAATCTCCATATTTGTGAGTGTGGAATGGACTTGCATGATCATCATTACAAACCAGTAATGGGATAAGTAACATACAGAAGAAATATTGTCAGCTCTTTGAGGTATTTTCTGTGGCTGATCTGCTATATATTATTGTCTACTAGTTATAACTAAGGGAAGTGGTGGCTTAGTGTTTAATACGCCAATTCTGACAGTTGAAGGATTGGAAGGTTGGCAGCTTGAGGCCCGAGTGCTGCATGATGTGGTGAGCTCCCATCACTAGTCCTAGCTTCTGTCAACCTAGCAGTTTGAAAGCATGCAAATGCAAGTAGATAAATAAGTACCACTTTGATGGGAAGGTAACAGTGTTCGCTGCAGTCATGCTGGCCACATGAGCACCACCTCCTACAGTCAGTTACAGCTAGACATTCATGTCAAGGGATTACCTTTGCCTTTAGTTATAACTATAATGCACAATATAGTCATACATCAGTTGACAAAATGTTTGATAAAAACACTACATTTTACAAAGTCTTTTCCTGCCCAATCAGCCCCTCCAATTTTCTTCTTTGTTCCTTGGCATTGGGAAAGGTGGTGAAGGACTGGAGAAACAGGAAATATAGAAATAATGCAATTTGACACCACTTTAACTGCTATGGCTCCATGTTGTGGAATTTTTCAGTTTGTTGTGGCTTTCTGATAGAGAAAGCTAAATGTCTCACAAAACTACAATTCCCATGATTCCACAGCACGAATGAGGTTCTTTGGACTTTGTTAGGCTGATCCTTGGATGGCAGATGTGATGTCCATCTCTTTAGCTGACTCATAGCCTTGACAGCTTGATAGAACCTTCTCGAGCTTGCTTTCAAAATCCCGTGGTCATCTTTATGCCAGAATGAGGCAGAATAGTAGGACATCATAGGGGTCTTCTATTTATTTGGGTGACATCTGATGACACCCAGCATGAGAGTGGGAAGACATGGGCATCATCTGCATTGCAGAAATAATGCAGTTTGACACTGCTTTAACTGCCATGGCTATTGTTATGGAATTGATTTGTAACTTTGTGCAATATTTGGTCTCCTCTGTCAGAGAGCTGTGGTGCCCCAACAAACTACAAATCCCAGGATTCCATAGGATGGAGCCATGACAGTTAAAGCGGTGTCGAACTGCATTATTTTTGCAGTGCAGATGCAGCCGAGGGATGGTCAGTTTCTGAGCATTTAGAATAGAATGGACAGAATGAAACTTTTAATGTTTAGCTACAACTTGCAGGATGTCATAATCAAAATCACTGGGATTTCAGTTAATGATGATTGCATCCAGTTGATTTCAGCTGGCCTGAAATACTACAATATCTGGATCAAACATTGTTGAAAACCTGCTAGTTCCTGTAGCTTTTTAACAAGATCTAGTAATTCAGTCTGCCAAGAGAGGCCAAATACCTGCTGAGCAATATATATAACCATTGAACGATAATTGACAGAATTCATAGCTGTGGATAACAATTGGCTTGCTAGAGCTTCAGAAGCCAGACATCCTGCTTACTGATTGACAGTCCTGTTGACAGTAACCTAAGTCAAAGGTTAACTATACAGTATGGCCCCCCTGGACTAAGAGGGGATGTTCTTTCTGACCCTATAATATATAGCAGTGGTTAATATATCATTAACTTGCAACCCTATCATGATGGAATGAAGGTACAAAGGGCTTTATCTCCATATTTTATATTTTTAATGGCAATTAAAAATTGCTCAACCATTTCAGAACTTCTTGATGCAAATATGGTTAACAACCTATCTTACACCTTCCCTGGCCCTGGCAAATAATTGTTTAGGTCTTTGCTTTTCTTAATCTGGGTTATGCAGCTGTATATTATCAGAATTTTGTTGCTAATACAGCTTTCCTGATTTATCAACAAAACAGCAGGTAAGGCTCTCGGTAAATAAAAATGAAGGACACTTCCATGTTGAATTCTGTCCCCTCTTTACTTCTCTGTCATTGCCAAGAGTGAAAGAAATAATAGATCAAAATTGTTTCAGAATTGTAGTTGGATTTAATCTTGAAAGCCTCACTCCTGCACAAGACTTTGAAGCAATTTTTAGTTATAGGGAAGATTTCCAAAATAAAGCTAATAAGCAGGTTAGGAATCTAGCAATTCCCTGAGTTCTCAGGGAGGAGAACTGTGTACAGGAGTAAATAGGACCACTCAAATTTACCTGGGGGAACTTTGATGGCTATGTCACTGATGTCCACCATGATGAGCTACCATCTTCTTTGTATGCTTCCTTCTTCCCAGGCTTCCCCATGGCTTTCATGGGCTTGGGAAGAAGCAGCCAAACAGTGTTGGCGTGAGGAGGTGCCTCCCTGATGTCTGATGTTGAAGATGATGGCTTCATTCTGCCTGGGGGTGGGGTGTAAAGTGTGGGATATAAATTTAGGGGTTATTCAGATGGTGAAAATAATCCAGGATGAATCCAGATCGAATCACCATTGTTCGCATGCATCCTGAACACACCCAATTAAATGGGGTGAGTGTGGGTGTGTGCAAAAAACCCCACTTAACCTGGGATAATACTATTTTTTCCTCAAGTTTTAAAAAAAGATTCACATTGTCGGCAGTGTGAATAGCAGATGCAAATAGATCCGGGATTAAACTCCTCATGCCTTGAGCACATTTTGAAAGCATTCGCATCATCAGCTCCATGTTTATTCAAATGTTTGCACATGTAAGCAACCAAGCTCCCTGAGATGCACATAGATGCAGTTCCATGGTATAAATAACAAACCTGGAATGTGTGAGTGAGGTTATTCACATTGTTCCACTAAAAAAACCATGATCGCTGAACAACCCTCTCAGGGAACCTCTACCTTGCAAGGCAGTCAGGCTAACTGCTTTCTCATCCCCCCACCTTTTGCTGTTATGCCCTGTTTGATTAAATTGTTAATGTATGCTCCAGCCATAGTTACAATGTTTCATCTATGTACATTACCTTGTCACATCTTTAGTGGTGTGGCATCTAGAAATGGGTGAACTGGAGTTTGAACCCATCATTCTGGTGTGGTGGTGATGAAATTTCTGACTTTATTCTTCTCAAGCCTGAAGGAGGTGGGAAACTTTAAGATCTCTTCTTGGGTGCTCTGTGAAGCAAGATAATTCCATCGCCTTGTCTCACCTAAGTGAGCTGACCCATTTCCACAAAATTCCAACCTAGGGATAAGAAGGAGAACGTAGACTCAAATGATGTTGGTTGATGCTATTTGCATGACTAAACACAGGCCATCTTCTTTGTTATAAGACAGTTTTATTACTTTATGGTTTCATGATTCAAAGGCACAGAGAGTTTAGGGTAGGAAAAGATATAACCGATTTGGACTTTGCCCACTTCCCAGAAACTTTGCCCTATGGGATTAGCTGGGGAGAGCCACCACTTTTGGGAGGGCTAGTCTTAGGGAATCTGGATTTTGAGGTGAATCTTGCATTATATCTGAACAGGAATTCAAATCCTAGTTTCCCAGAGTCATGGAATCATAGCTCTAATTGTGGGCTACCTTGCAGTGATGCTATAGTGGTGGCTTGGACTACATGAACCCTTGGGTTCTCTTCTAACTTCTATGAATCTTGCATTCTCAGCGGGGATTTCATTCTGTGCTTTGCTTTACATTGGCCCCTATGGTCTCTTGGCCTTGCAGAATCCCAAAGGTGAAAGTGCCACTTTGAAGAGTAAATGCACCTCCCCTTATGTTGGTTAAAGTGGCTGCAATGGAACCAGAACTTGCAAAAAGAAAAATGAATTTTGCCATCACCGGTGTATTGATTGCTGTGAGGTCCACCTCTTGTAATACAACTTGTAGGACTAACTCAGTCTGAAATGGGCCAGTAAGGGTCATGAAATTTACATGCCATCCTGCTTCCAGAATGGCGTATGGGAAAGATACCCTTTTCCCCAAGCAACATTTGCCTCCAGGAAATGGTTCCCATCTCCTCTGGGCTATATGTGGGCCCAGGCCACTGCAGTAAGCTATGACTCCCAGAATCAACCAGCTAACATGGCTTAGTGGCTCTGCTGGATGGGGTTTCTAGGTGATGCAGTCCACTAAGAAAAGGAAGAAGAAAGAAGGAAAAGTAACTTTCCTAAATTGTGCCTATTTTCTCCAAATGGACCCCTTCATTTATAGGAAAGAGGTGAATTGCAAGCAAGTAAGCAAGCCCCAGGGATGGATCTTCATAGCAGCCTTTTCCTTTTCAATCCATTCTGGCATTCTCATTGCAGGTTCAAACAGATTAAGCCCCCCTGTTTGCCATTAAGATATGTACCCGATTGGGGTCTGTTGCTGTGGTAACAGTTGCTGAGAGTTAGCACAAACTAACAGCAACCAGTTGAAGTGTGGAACTCACTGCCACTACAGGACAGACTTATGGGCTCCATCATAAAGCTCTCATGTTCTCATCATAAAGTTCACAAGTTTTTAAAGATCTAACTGTAAATCTTTTAGCCTGGCCTGTTTGGCAAGTAATCTTGAGTCCCAGATTGGGAAAAAAGTGAGAAGAATGATAATGATAATGATTTTAAACACACTTAACTGGGCGTAAATAACATTGAACATGGAGTATACACATCCTATTGGCATGATCCAAACTTGCTTGCAAATAGAACTATTTAGGACTTGACCCCTGGACTAATTCACCTTCCAAACAGCGTTTTCTTGGCAAGGGGGTTGCTTTTGCCTTCTGAGGCTGAGAGAGTGTGACTTGCCCACACTGTTCTACTTCACATTAAAATATAATACAATCCTAAATAGGTCTACTCAAAAATAAGGCAAAGTCCAGAGGCTTTATTCTGAGTAGACTAGTTTACAGACAGGTCTTTGTAATGTTTACTCAAAGGTAATGCTTGTGGTGAGGTCTACTTTGGAATAAACAGGGCCATTAGTTGCACACCTTTCCAATTCAGAGCTTTTCAGACAGTCATTAAGGGAACAAAAAGGGTTGGGTGGTGTGGAGGAATTGCATTGTAAAGATAAGCACAATGGGACTGATTTCCCTCTTTTTCCATGTATGGATAAGATTTCATTTTCTCTGCATGCATGACAGAGACCCAAAGGGAAAATGTAACATGATAATCAGTTATAAGCTAGAAACCACATATATCTTGTTTTTATGGAAGCAGAATTAATAGCAGCAGTCCCTGGTTTTAAGACCCTGTCCGAATGGTTGTTGACATAAAGTATGTAACCCTGCATCTTGAATTTTCCTTTGAAGTTCTTGCCCTGTCACTTAATTTGCAAATTATGTAAAATGGAAACCCCAAAATTTCACAGCTCATAAAAGACTTGTTTCAAGCACTGAAAAACCAAAATACCATATGTTTAATGATGACTCTTTTGCACATCCCTATCTGGTGGTACCTCAGCTGAGGGTGGAGAGGAGAGGCATATGAGGTAATGTCCAGTTCAGAGATGGGACCTTCCTTACCCTAAGGTTGCAGACCACACAATGGCAGTGAACCCAACTGGCTCCTCAGCAGCCATCTCCTTGTTGTCTCCTGCTTTGGGTCAGGAAGATAGGTTTTCAAGTGCACTTGGCCTCACAAAATCCAATCAGCCAGTCTCCTGCTTAATTTCTTGATCCTATGCCAAATTTACCTATAAATCTTTGATTCCACCCTGTTTCTTATTTATTTATCCCAATCACCTACAAATAACAAGAAGTCCTGTTTTGGTGCTAAATTAATGGAATGGGATGGGGGGTTAAATTTGGTAGCCAACCTGGAGGTTTGTACTGACAGAAAGCAGGATATCAATAGCTTATAAAACACAAATATAACTACATAACAGCTGCATCAGTCCATTTGCAATCTATTTGTGCTTTTGTGAATGAGGTTTTAAGAGTTCAGTAGCATGAAGACTACAGCTGCAATGAATAAATCCCATGAAGACTGCTAATCGTTTTAAAGCAAGGTCTCCAAATACCATTTCAGTTTTAAATCCCCAGTGCAGACCAATTGCAGTGTGTTCCTCGAATCTTAGCAAGAAAGCATTCTCTTTTGAGACACTGATCATGTAAACAATGTTTGGATGAAAATATGCATTATATAATATTTTACTGAAAGTGTGCCATGGTCGATTTGTATGAATGGCTGTGTTTTATCCTCTCAAAAAACTGTGAAATTTTTAATTATCTAAGTTCTAATTAAGCTTTTATAGCTTTTGAAAACAAAAGCTTATTTTATGCATGCTTCATGCTAAGGTTTTCAGATGTAGTTATCTCACAGGCAACAACCTATTATGAACATAAAGTGAGAATACAGTCTATAGCTTTCCTTGATTTTTATGGATCACACAGTTCCTACTCACTGGAACCTCCACAAACTCTAGTTCTTCTTCTTAGAGTACCTATCCTAAATTCATCTTGGCTCTTGGGCTCCATGTATATCACAGGTGCCAAAGCAAGGATGAATAAAGACTGGCTTGTTCAAAATTACCTGCCAAGGAGGAAGGTGCCGACTGAAAGGGAATTTTCTGCAGTATTGTGTTTCTTTTTTTCCTGGTGGGCTGTTGGCTGGTGATGCTTGCTGAGGTCTACAGACAGATTTCTTGGACAATGATATTATGGAACAGCCTGGATGTGTTGCCAGTCAGAACCCAACCAAAGAGTTAGGCACATTTTCTGAATGTTTCAAAAGAACTACACAATAAGGTTTTTGGCAGCTCCATGGTCAGATCATTGCCTTTTGTAATGGAAAATAAAACAGATTCCTGAGAGCGTATATTCCTTTTTGTTTTGGAGTGATGTAACTTTCCTGTGCTCTACTTTCTGGGAAAAAAAGTTGATTCCATATTAGAAAAGAAAGTAATGTTTTCCTTGGTTTTCTATATTTCATAATTTCACTTGACTAATTACATTACTCATTTTCCTGTTTACATTTTTTTTGAAAAATGGTGTGCAACACTTTGTGTTGCTAAGGCCTCAAAGGAGTGGTGGATCATTCTCTGTCAAATTATTTTTTCCAGGCAACAACCCTCATTTCTGTAGCCCATTAGTGCTTTTGGACTAGAAGGTCCCTAGTTTAAGCACCCCTACATCTAGGCTGGGGTGGGTGGATCTGACTTCCCCCAAATAATCAGGCACCAGGGATCAGGACCACCCAAAGTCTCATAGGTGACTGAATCCCCAGAAGAATTATCAATCAGAAGTGTTCTGGGTTACAGCCACCTTTGCATTTGCTTAATAGGGTCTTCTATATTTCCCCCCTTTCCTTGATATATTAATTTTACGATTTAAATAATTGTATAATGTTTCATTTATTATTTTGTCATTATCTTCACAGTAGTTTTATTATTAACCATTGAGGTTGGTAATGTTCTTCTTCTTCATTGTATTCTGTGTTCTTAGGTATAGGTACCTAAGAACACAGAATACAGCGAAGAAGAAGAACACCACCAACCTCTTTTATAAAAGCATGCATGTTAGTAGTCACCTCTTCACATTCGTGAGGGTTAGGGTGGAGGACTCTTGAAAAAGTGAAAAAGCCATGAATATGGTAACCCTGGATACAGAGTCCTTTCCCATCAAGATCACCACCCGTAACACTCTCTGCAACCTTGTACATCCTCCCCCAACTTCCAAACTCCTTCCACTTTCAATCCTATGTTAGCAGCTTGATCACCATGAAGGATCCACCTTCTCCTCCCTCCCTCTCCCTACCAGCCAGGCAAAAGCTACACCCTCCCATCTCCACTTAGCCAGGCTTAGAATCCCCGACATTTCCAAACTCCAGGTTGAAAGTGGAAGAATGTGTGTTATTTCACATATCTCTGATTCTGCTTAAAGCAAAATATCATACCTCACCACTCACAAGGAATCCTTGGACGAAGACTCAGGGGTTGAAGAGGCCACCCCTAAGGGTTGGCCCCATGCTGCCCCTTTCCTTGCTGGATTTGAGGCCGTGGCAACTGCACACCACAGCCTCAATCTAGCTTTTTCTGGGTGCCAAAAGGAACAGCAAAATGTGGTTCCTTTTCACACCCGGGAAAAGGCATCTTTGCCACCAACATGGCACTTTCCAGTGCTTCTTTGGCACTGTGTCATCTGGATGCAGTGCCAAAGGAGTGCCGTGAGGCTGCCTGCTGTATGGTTGGGTCTACAGCATGACAGTGGTGTCAAGGCAGAGTTGGGGTGTGTGTCACGTGAATGCCATGTCCCATTCTTCCCTGAGACTGGCATATAACACTGGTCTATTCAGCCTCTCAGTCTTACCTGATCAGCAGGAAAGGAAAGGGACCTAGTGGAGGCCTGAAGAGAAGTCAGATCCTTATTCTGTCCAGCAGACTAGCTGAGGATTGGAAAAAAATGAAGGAGAAAAGGCCATACAGCTCCTGAGAGAAGTATAGGCTGAAGAATCTGACCCAAACTCTTGCCCTCGGGTGCAGCATCCCCTCTGATTTAGCTATAATCACAATCTTCACAATGTATTAAATGTTCCCTATCTGCTTGGCAAGAATAGGTCAGAGGAGCCACTGATGAGTGGAGGGGAAAACCTAGGCATCCCAGCTACAGCAATGTTGTGGAAAGGTTGTCTAGAAAGCAGTGATATGGAGCCATCTCTTACCTCATTGCATTATGAAAAAAGTAACAGGAATACCCTTGCAGGCACAATGGAGTTGTGAAGGACCCACCAATGATGAGGTGAGCTCTGGATCATTCCTGGATCATCTCCCCCTATGTAGAAACTTCAGCCATCAAGTTATGCCTTTGTCCTCTGATGTTTCATCTGGCCATTGGCTTTCATTTAAAACAGGAACAGAGAATAAATGGCTCTCCACATGTTGCCAGACTATAACTTCCATCACATGTAGAGAGCACAGCCAATGGAAATTATAAGAGATGTTGTGACTGAAGAGCCTAAAACCTGATGTTAGTCCTGATTAGAATAGAACTAATGCAGAGACACTGCACTTCTCAAATGCTCAAAGACAGCTAGAGAGTATGGCGCAAAACAGACTGCCCTGAAGGAGTGGCTTCTGGGCACCCCTTTGCTTGCTGGGTTTGGGCCACCTGCACACCATGCCCTCAACTCGGCCTTTTCCTGGTGCAAATAGGAATGGAAGACAGCCGCTCCTTTTTGACCTGGGGAAAGGGTGTCTTTGCTGCTGTGGCAGCATTTTTTCAGTGTTTTTTCAGTACAGCATGTATAAACACTGCGTTGCTGAAACGCCCTGGATCTGCCTCGTGTGTGGTCGGCCGTGCAGCTTTCCACTGGGAAGCCAGCTGTTTTTCACCATCTGTTTCACCCCTATGTGACATCAGTGGGTTGAATGAGAATTTCAGTTCAGTCTTGTTCCCATATTTACTGAAATTTGCAAATTTCTTTGTATTTGGAATGAAAAGAACTGGACTTTCAAAAACACGCAATCAAATGCAGTAGAAACTTAAACTTCCAAATTCCCTAGCTGCTCAACCATGAAGAGTACAAAAGCCTTCTCCATTTTTCAATCTGGTAGCATTATTTACAAATTTCTTTATATTCACAATGAAATAACCTTGAGTTGGGGAAATTTAAATGTGGGAGCAAGAGAAAAGATGTACCTGTCCCAACATGACAAGTTTTTCTTTGTTTCACCGAGTCTTTATTCTGAACTTACAGCCTGATCCCCCCCCCCCCTTGACCAGTTCACCTTCAACTGAGACTTTCAATATGGGTTTGAGTTCTGTCCAGATTGGGGTATTGGTAGGGGGGTGGGGAAGGGTCATTTTAATTTTGGGTTCAGGTTTAGTTTGACTTCCTGCACCAAAGCAAAGCTCTTGCAAGAGGTCATTTTCCATGGTAAGGCAACTGGTGTAATACAGTTGACTGACATCAGATAAGCTTAGCAAAC
Organism: Urosaurus nigricauda; assembly: GCA_034509955.1. Taxonomy (NCBI): domain Eukaryota; kingdom Metazoa; phylum Chordata; class Lepidosauria; order Squamata; family Phrynosomatidae; genus Urosaurus; species Urosaurus nigricauda. The sequence goes on along the minus strand of JAOEGL010000001.1, from coordinate 346,445,084 downwards.
TGGTTCCAGTTCCAGCAAACTGGCTCCTCTTCAGCATTCATCTCCCCCACCCATTTTTTGGCCAAAGTGTTTTAATGTAATGCCCTTTAACATATGGTAAAGCAATGAATGGAAATACTGGGGGAAAAAACAACAAAAACAACTGACCATCTTTTGCTTGATTGGACGGGACAGAGCCTAATTCAGTCTTATCATCAGTGCAGGTTGGCAGGTATTAAATCTGTGACTTCCCTGCAACAGAGTTTAGGAAGCTGCATTTCCTTTAAGGAGGAGAAAGAAAAGGAGGAGGCTGTAGTCCATGTGCTTGGGTGAGATCTAATTTAATTTACACTTGAGCCATTGCATTCTGGGAGCCAGTGCTGGGAGGCTACTTAAGGCTACTCAAGGCTAGCAGAAGCTGCATTTCCTTTAAGGAGGAGAAAGAAAAGGAGGAGGCTGTAGTCCATGTGCTTGGGTGAGATCTAATTTAATTTACACTTGAGCCATTGCATTCTGGGAGCCAGTGCTGGGAGGCTACTTAAGGCTACTCAAGGCTAGCAGAAGCTGCATTTCCTTTAAGGAGGAGAAAGAAAAGGAGGAGGCTGTAGTCCATGTGCTTGGGTGAGATCTAATTTAATTTACACTTGAGCCATTGCATTCTGGGAGCCAGTGCTGGGAGGCTACTTAAGGCTACTCAAGGCTAGCAGAAGCTGCATTTCCTTTAAGGAGGAGAAAGAAAAGGAGGAGGCTGTAGTCCATGTGCTTGGGTGAGATCTAATTTAATTTACACTTGAGCCATTGCATTCTGGGAGCCAGTGCTGGGAGGCTACTTAAGGCTACTCAAGGCTAGCAGAAGCTGCATTTCCTTTAAGGAGGAGAAAGAAAAGGAGGAGGCTGTAGTCCATGTGCTTGGGTGAGATCTAATTTAATTTACACTTGAGCCATTGCATTCTGGGAGCCAGTGCTGGGAGGCTACTTAAGGCTACTCAAGGCTAGCAGAAGCTGCATTTCCTTTAAGGAGGAGAAAGAAAAGGAGGAGGCTGTAGTCCATGTGCTTGGGTGAGATCTAATTTAATTTACACTTGAGCCATTGCATTCTGGGAGCCAGTGCTGGGAGGCTACTTAAGGCTACTCAAGGCTAGCAGAAGCTGCATTTCCTTTAAGGAGGAGAAAGAAAAGGAGGAGGCTGTAGTCCATGTGCTTGGGTGAGATCTAATTTAATTTACACTTGAGCCATTGCATTCTGGGAGCCAGTGCTGGGAGGCTACTTAAGGCTACTCAAGGCTAGCAGAAGCGCGCGCCTAACGGCGCGCGAATTTTGATTTTTTTTTTTTATCTAGTCAAGGAGGTGTTTAGAGAATAGAAGAGGAGCCGGCCTGAAGCATCAGAGGAAGTGAATCAGAGACTTGCCTTTGGAAGGAGCTTTTAGCCAGGAGCTCTCTACATAACTATAGGCCCCGTGACTTGAACTCAGTGACAGAGCTTGGGAATAAAGGCCAAGTCTAGCAAGGGAAGCCCACAGTCTTGTTTCAGTGCCTCCTTAAGACTTCTCAGTATGGACACTGAAGGCCCTGCTGCAGTCACCTGCAACACCTGTGGGATGTTTGTCTTCTTGCCTACAGAGGTGGCGAACTACACCTGCCACAAGTGCAAGTTGGTAGTCCTCTTGGAAGAGAAAGTACAGCAGCTAGAGGAGCAGATATCTGCACTCCAGCATCATAGAGAGCAGGAGAATCTCCTGAACAGAACAGGCCAGAATGTCTTGGGTGGGAAACAGACAGAGGAAGTTGTTGGGGTGGAGGAGGTCACTCCACATACAACAGAGGTAGAGGCTTGGAGGGAGGTCACACACAGAAGTAAGGAAACCAGGGAACGTTCTGTGAGCGCCTTGCAGCTACAGAATCGCTTTGAATCTCTCTCTGTTGTCAGAGATGATGAGGAAAAGCAGCAGGGACAGACATCAGGGACAGAGCAGGGGAGCCTGAGAGTATCACGAAAAGGAACAGCCACTGCTAAGCCTCGGAGGAGGCGCGTGGTCGTGGTGGGGGACTCCTTGCTGAGGGGTACGGAAGCAGTGGTTTGTGGGCCTGACAAGATGTCTCGGGAGGTGTGTTGTCTCCCTGGGGCAAAGATCCATCATGTGACGGAGAGGCTGACAAGACTTGTCAAGCCTACTGACCGTTATCCCCTTCTTTTGGTTCATGTGGGAACCAATGATACTGCAAGGCACAGCCTTCAGAATATCAAAAGGGATTATGAGGCTCTGGGAAGGAAGCTGAAAGAGATGGATGCACAGGTTGTCATCTCATCTCTACTCCCCGTAGAAGGGCATGGTCCAGGAAGGGAGAGGAAAATAGCAGAGGTGAATAACTGGCTCCGTAGATGGTGCCGCCAAGAACAGTTTGGATTCTTGGATCATGGGCTGCGGTTCCATGAGGAGGGACTTCTGGCAAGGGATGGGCTGCATCTCACGCCAGTTGGCAAAAACGTTTTTGCCAACAGTCTGAAGAATCTGATCAGGAGGGCTTTAAACTGAGTTATGTGGGGGAGGGAGACATTATACTGGAAGACAAAAGGGATGGAAAGAATAGTCCAAGTGGCATAGAGGGAACAAGGCAAACAGTGCAAGGACCCAATAGTAGGAGGCAAAAAAATGTGCAAAAGCAGCAAGTAAAGAGGACACATGGTCTTAAATGTCTCTACACTAATGCACAGAGTATGGGAAATAAGCAGGATGAACTTGAACTCCTAGCACAACAAGGGAAATATGATATAATAGGCATCACTGAAACCTGGTGGGATGAGTCTCATGATTGGAATGTAGAAATAGAGGGATATAACCTTTTTAAGAGAAACAGGCCAAGCAGGAAAGGAGGAGGAATAGCATTATATGTCAGGGATATTTACACCAGTGAAGAGATCCAGGAAGTCAATACTGGAAGCCAGGTGGAGAGCATCTGGATAAAAATTAAAGGAGAGGGAAATAACAGGGATGTTACTGTGGGAGTCTACTACAAACCCCCGACTCAGGCAGAGGAATTGGATGATGCCTTTCTAGAACAGATGACCACACAATCAGGAAGGAGAGATGTAGTAGTGATCGGGGACTTCAACTATCCGGATATTTGCTGGAAGTCAAACTCAGCCAAATCCTCAAAGTCTAGCAAATTCCTCACTTGCCTGGAAGACAATTTCATTGTCCAAAAGGTGGAAGAGGCAACAAGGGGATCAGCCATTTTAGATCTGATCTTAACCAACAGGGAAGACCTAGTTGATGGGGTGCAAGTGGTTGGATCCTTAGGTGGAAGTGACCATGTTCTCCTGGAGTTTGTTATGCAGTGGAAGGGAGAAGCTAGGCATAGTCAGACACGCACTCTAGACTTTAGGAGAGCTAATTTCAATAAACTTAGAGAAATACTGGGAGTGATCCCATGGTCAGGAATACTAAAAGAAAAGGGAGTTCAAGACGGATGGGAGTTTCTCAAAAGGGAGATATTGAAGGCACAATTTCAAACAGTTCCAATGAGGAAGAAAAATGGAAGATGTCTCAAGAAGCCAGGATGGATGACTAAGGAACTTTCAAATGAGCTAAGTTTTAAACGGAACATGTATAAGAAATGGAAAAATGGAGAAATCACGAAAGAGGAATTTAAACAAATAGCCAGCACATGTAGGGGTAAAGTCAGAAAAGCTAAAGCGCAGAATGAACTCAGGCTTGCTAGAGAGGTTAAGAACAATAAAAAGGGCTTTTTTGGATATGTCCGCAGCAAAAGGAAGAAGAAGGAAACAGTAGGGCCACTGCGTGCAGAAGATGGCAAAATGCTAACAGGGGACAGAGAAAAGGCAGAATTACTCAACACCTTCTTTGCTTCAGTCTTCTCAGAAATGGCAAAAGGTGCTCAACCGAAGGATAATGGAGCAGAAGACAGAATAGGGGAATTTCAGCACAGAATAAGTAAAGAGATAGTACAGGAATACTTGGTTAACCTAAATGAATATAAATCTCCAGGACCAGATGAACTACATCCTAGAGTATTAAAAGAACTAGCAAATGTAATATCAGAGCCATTGGCAATAATCTTCGAGAACTCCTGGAGAACAGGAGAAGTCCCAGAAGACTGGAGGAGGGCAAACGTTGTCCCCATCTTCAAAAAGGGAAAAAAAGAGGATCCCAACAATTATCGTCCAGTTAGTCTGACATCAATTCCAGGAAAGGTGCTAGAGCAGATCATTAAGCAGAGAGTCTGCGAACATTTAGAAGCCAATGCCATAATCACAAAAAGCCAACATGGGTTTCAGAAAAAGAAGTCATGCCAAACGAACCTGATCTCTTTTTTTGATAAAATTACCAGCTTGGTAGATGAAGGGAATGGTGTGGATATAGTATACCTCGATTTCAGTAAGGCCTTTGACAAGGTTCCCCATGACATTCTTGCAAACAAGCTTGCAAAATGTGGGATAGACAAGTTAACTGTTACATGGATTTGTAATTGGTTGAGTGGCCGAACTCAAAGGGTGCTCAACAATGGCTCCTTTTCATCCTGGAGAGAAGTGACCAGTGGGGTGCCACAGGGTTCTGTCCTGGGCCCAGTGCTATTCAACATCTTTATTAACGATTTGGATGACAGAATTGGGGGCATACTTATCAAATTTGCAGATGACACTAAACTGGGAGGAGTAGCTAATACCCCAGAGGATAGGATCAAAATTCAAAATGACCTGAATAGACTAGAAAGCTGGGCCAGTGCTAACAAAATGAAATTCAATACGGAGAAATGTAAGGTTCTGCACTTAGGGCGGAAAAATGAAATGCACAGATATAGGATGGGGGACACCTGGCTGAACGAGACCACATGTGAAAGGGATCTAGGAGTCCAAGTAGACCATAAGCTGAACATGAGTCAACAGTGTGATGTGGCAGCTAAAAAAGCCAATGCAATTTTAGGCTGCATCAATAGAAGTATAGTTTCTAGATCAAGGGAAGTTATAGTGCCACTCTATTCTGCTTTGGTCAGGCCCCACCTGGAATACTGTGTCCAGTTCTGGGCACCACAATTCAAAAAGGATGTGGAGAAACTGGAGCATGTCCAAAGGAGGGCAACTAAGATGGTGAAGGGTCTGGAAACCTTGCCCTATGAAGAACGCCTTAGGGAGCTGGGGATGTTTAGCCTGGAGAAGAGAAGGTTAAGAGGTGATATGATAGCCCTGTTTAAATATTTGAAGGGATGTCATATTGAGGAGGGAGCAAGCTTGTTTTCTGCTGCTGCAGAGACTAGAACACGGAACAATGGATGCAAACTGCAGGAAAAGAGATTCCACCTCAACATTAGGAGGAACTTCCTGACAGTAAGGGCTGTTCGACAGTGGAACACACTCCCTCGGAGTGTGGTGGAGTCTCCTTCCTTAGGGGTCTTTAAGCAGAGGCTGGATGGCCATCTGTCAGGGATGCTTTGACTTGGAGTTCCTGCATGGCAGGGGGTTGGACTGGATGGCCCTTGTGGTCTCTTCCAACTCTATGATTCTATGATTCTATGATTCTAGGAGAAAGAAGGTGGACGTAGCCAATCAGTTGAATGCTGTGGCATAGTTGGAAAAGGCTATAGTTTGTCACATGAAGGAACCATATTGCTGGCAGGCCTAGATTTGTTACAGTTTCTACAGCTGTCTGAGTCTGCCTGCCAAAGCGTGTGCTTTTACAATGGCGTGTTCCTGTTTGTTTCTTTCTCTTCCCTCATACTGTGCAAAGCCCACACAAACAGGGAAAACTGACAATGGGGTGATGGTGGTGGATGGGTTGGGGAGAGTCTTGGTGATTATTCATAAAGCATTCAGTCAAATGAAATGTGCAAATAACACTCCAAAGTAGCCCCCCCCCTTCTGTGATTTCCTTTGGACTGGCAATGCTGAATTTTTAAAAATTTTTTAGTAATAGTGGTCTTAAACATTGTTGGGGATCTTGGTTAAGGTAAAAGAATCAAATGTCAGGGCTGCTTGGATTATTGATTTATCTCTTCATACATTCATGCAACTTGTGAATTGCCCTCTCACTCGAGCTCTTAGTGCAAGGTATATAAATGCAAAACAAAACATAATAAAATCTACTTAAAATACAGTTAGAACAACAAACTGATAGTGAGCCTAAAAACAAATTAAAGCAGTTAAGACTAAAATATTAACTATGAAAAGTTTTTTTTAAAAAAACCCATGGGGATAAGCAAGCAAGCAAGCAAGCAGTAACATTGATAATAGGCTAAGAATGAATTAATTTAAACATTCCTACTCTGTATCAAGAGATCTCAAGGCAGCATATGAGTAAAATCACTGTAAACGAATTAAAACAATTAAAAACAATGAGAATACGTAGACTAAAAATGTATTAAATAAATTTAAAAGTTTAAAACAGGCTTCAAAGATTTGAAAAACATTTTGGTTTATGACTGAAAACAAGCAACTACTAAGGCTGCATCCGTACTGAGAAATAATCCAGTTTTACATTACTTTAACTGCCATGACTCCATGCTGTGGAATTTTGCAGTTTGTTGTGGCTCCAGAGTTCTCTGATAGAGAAAGCTAAATGTCTCACAAAACTACAATTCCTAGAATTCCATAGCACCGAACCATAGCAGTTAAAGGAGCATCAAACTGGATCACTTCTGCAGTACATATGCAATGTAAGGTTACTACCTTTAAGAAATCCCTGTTTTCATATAATTAATATCTGAAATAACTTTGAATGTACATTTAAAAGACAAAAGAAGAAACAAGAAATTACAAAAATAATATATCAAGAATGATGAACACATTTTATGGGCACTCTTGATTTTACAGAAATACTCTTATCAGTTAACCATATATTCTGTGCTTTCAAACAAAAGCTTTAAAAATTGATTTTTGTTTGTTTGCTATTGATGTTTGCTCTTAGAAATATATCCTCCTGAAATCAATGAGATTTAAGATTAACATATGAATGACAAGTCCCAGTGGTTTCAGTAGGCCTGCTCAAAGTATGACTCAGGATCCAGCCTCTTCTTACAATGGCAATCACGCCTTTAACACATTATGATAAAAACTTGGTAGGGATACATCCCATCTTTGCATTATTCTCCCTGAGAAAACTGATCCAATACTTATCCTGTACTTTCCCAGGTTTCTGAAATGTTTTGTGCCTTGTGCATATCCCACTCTCTTCCATGCCAGCATTCTCTGAAGATGACAGCCACAGCTGCTGGTGAAACTACAGGAATAAGCTCTTCTAGAACATGACCTCATCGCTTGAAAATCCCACAAAAACCTGTGTTTTGTGTATATCTTCCATGTTGCTTGATAGTTTAATTCTGCTGATGGAGTTTAAAGTGTTCTATTATATCAGCGGTGGGCAACTTTGGCCCTTAGGCAAGCACATCTAGTTTGGCAGGGACAGTTCTGATTAATCCTCTGCCCTCCCATTTTTTCAGCTGCTACTAAAATGTCCCAGTTTCCCTCTCCTCCTCCACTTTCCCCCTTTGTCCTCAGTTTTTTTTCTAATTGTAAAGTGTACAAATAATTTGTGCTCAATAAACTCAGCAAGGGGGAAGAGTAGAGCAGGGGTGGATCTTGCTTCTCCTGGTTTTTGTTGTTAATCGCCTTCAAGTCGACCTCGACTCATGTGGATAAGACATCTCCAAGTCCTCCCTATCCTCAACATCTCTTCTCAACTCCTGAAGGTTCAGCCCCTTGGCCTCTCTGATTAAGTCTAACCATCCCTCTCTTTTTACTACCTCCTACTTTTCTTTGCATTATTGCTTTTTTCTAATGACCTATGCCTTTCCATGATGTGGCCAAAGCCTCAGTTTAGTCATCTTGGCTTCCAGGGGATGTTCTGGCTTGATCTGTTCAAGGACCCATTTGTTTGTCTTTTTGGCCAACCATGGAATCTTCAGGACTCTTCTCCAACACCACATCTCAAATGAGCTCATTTTCTTCCTATTTGCTTTCTTCACTTGTCTAGCTATCACACCCATACATGGTAAATACCACATTTTGGATGATACTAACATTAGTGTTCGTTTTTATGTCTTTGCACTTTAGGAGCTCGTCTAGTTCTTTCATAGTCACACACCTCCATTCCTAGTTTTCATCTGATTTCTTGACTGCAGATCAAAGTGAACTGCTGCAGCTTTTCCTAGCTTGTGTATTTTTTCCTCATTAATGAATTTTGCTATCTTGACCACACTGTGATGTTGCTTGACCATGTTTCCCAGTTTTCATCTGTGAAATGTTGGAACGTATGGCATACATGTGACCATCAAGGCTACTTTTGAAGTCCTAGATTCCTTGGTCCTGATGCCTCCCAACTACAAACAGAGCTGCAACAAAGAAACCATTTTTCCTCTTCCGGTTCTTGATTCAAGCTTTGTGATTCTAGGTGTGATTTTCCATGAAAGCAGGCTGCAGATTTCCTCAATCCTCGTCATCTTTACAATCAAAACTGGAAATGGACTTCTGCTCAGCTAAGGTTGTCAGTTCAGGATTAATTTAGCCAACACGCCTATAGGTGGAAGATGGATGGAGAGTAAAATCGAAGGTGAGCCCTGTTTCTAGGATTGGGGGCCAAAACACACTGCACAAATAATTCAGTTTGACATCGCTTTATCTGCCCTGGCTCAGTGCTAGGGAATTCTGGGAACTACAGCTTCTTGTGGCACCAGAGCTCTCTGATAGAGAAGGCTAAATGTCTCACAAAACTACAGATCCCAGAATTCACTAGCATTGAACAAGGGCAGTTAAAGTGGTGTCAAACTGGATTATTTCTGCAGTGTGCTTTGGCCCTGGGAGGGAAGGAGGAAGCTAAACCTTCTGGAGAGCCTTTGTAAGTTGCAGAAACAAGTCAATTAAACCTTGCAAATTGTAACAAGCTGCTGTTTTAATATGCACCCAGTCTTTTTCTCTTGCCTGAATCTGATGCCATCAAAACTGGAGAATTTGTGCCCTTGTCCTATGCCTGGAGATAACCCACAAAAACTGGGCACTCTTGGCCAAATCCTGACAAACCTACTGTTTTGATATTTTTTTTAAAAAATTTTTTTTAGAGACTTCATAGGGCACTCAAGACTTTCAAGGTCACCCAAGTCATAGAATCATAGAGTTGGAAGAGACCACAAGGGCCATCCAGTCCCTCCCAATCAAAGCATCCCCAACAGATGTCCATCCAGCCTCTTTCTAATGATCTCCAAAGAAGGTGACTGCACGAAACTCTGAGGAAGTGGCTTCCAGTATCCTATTTTAATGTTGTTGTTGTTGTTGTTTTTAAAAAATATTATTTGACTTGGAATATATATATATATATATATATAACCCTAGCTTTCGGTGAGAAAACCTTTTATAGGTGGCTTAAGGAACCAAACAATCATGCAAAATGAAATCTGTGCCTCTGTCTTTCATCACCCAAAGGGAAAGTAGGAGCTTCTCTCTTTTGCCTGATGCCACGGAAAGGGGCCTTGCTGCCATCTCCCCATCTGATGAAGCTGAGTAGAATGGTAGCAGATGGACACTGGTTCTTGGAGGGGAAAACTCCCAGAATCCCACAGCCAGCATGGCCACTAGCCATTTTGGTTGGGAGATTTTGAGAGCTGTAGTCCAAGAAAGTGACTTTTCCAAGCTCTATTTGGAACAGTGGAACAAGCCCTGCTGTCTAGCTGTTCCCTCTGATTTTTGTTTTCATGTTTTTGGTTTTCAATGTTTTATTGTGATTTTTAAACTTTTTCTTTTTGTAAGCTGTTCTGGGAATCTATTGATGGGAGAGAGATAATTCAAGCAAGCAAGCAAACAAACAAGCAGACAAGCAAAAAGGAAATCTTGGCCAGAAAAAAATTGCTTTTGTTATGGCCTGTAGCTCAGCAGGTGGCCATCTCTCTTTAAGGCAGTAATCCTATAATAGCAAACTGGCAGCTTTGTTTTCTGTCCACACTGAATCTTGGGCTGAGGTCTGTCCCTACCAAATGGACCTGAAAAAAGCCATGGGGGAAGTTTTCTTTTAATTAAAAAATGGATTCAGTCAGGAGCTTGGAAAAGTTATTTTATTTTAAACTACAAGCCCCAGAATTGCTTAGCTAGCATGGTCACTACCGTAGTTGAGAAACTGTGGGAATCGTAGCCCAGGAAAGTAACTTTTCCAAGCTTTTAGGTCCAGTTTTCTAAGATACACTGATTGTGATTGTAGTTAAAGATTAGAGTTAGCTTTAGCAGAATACTGGACTGTAATATTACTTATATACTTTCATTTAAACTTTTCCAGCTCATTATGAAGTGGACAGCAGCATCGCCAGCATAATTTGAATCCCAGTTACCTAGGAAGCAAGACTATCACAATTAACAATGGGTATGTTGCTTACTGCACTGTGGCTGCATCTTTTAGCCAAAGATAAATTGACAGTGGCCATTAGGGAAGCGTGTGTGTCCTCTAAGTACAGACAAGGTTTCATATATTCCAACCTACATGGATTTTTTTTCATGCACCTTTGCATATTTTTCTTCAAGAGTGTTGGTTTCACAGCAAAGAGATTTAATCAGACACTGCAAAATGTTGAGATCTCAGAGCCTTTTCTGCATAACGTTGTGCCAGAGATAAGTTCTGATGTACAGCATTAGGATCTCTTTTGTGTCTAATTTTAAAGTCTCCCTCGTACACATTGCAAACATATTTGAGGTTTGCTGGTGAATTCCATCCTCCCTAATCTTTAGAATAGGGTATGGGCAGTTTTTGGATGGTCTTAGGCTATTTCTCAGATCATGGAGCTTGGCCCTTTTCCCAGCATGATCAGGGCAAAACAGGGATCTTAAAGTGAGAAGAGGAATCTCAGGACAAGAGAGCTGACTTGGAAAAAGCTTTTTAAAAACTGTGGACCTCTGATGTCTAGAACAGCCACTGCAGATTCTTTATGAATTCACCTGGACACCTTCTTCCCTCCCTTCTCACTATGGCCAGCAGAAAGGAATTATCACTGCATCACGAGTCAGATTATATGGTATCATTATTGCTATTATTTTATTTATAACCCACCTTTCTCCTGATATAGGGACTCAAGGCACCTACAACAAATTTAAAAAGAATACAAATACATTAAAACTATAAAGTTAAAAGACAATTAAATAATTTAATTTAAAAACATTAAACAATTAAAATGTTAATATGCATTAAAAACTCTATACAAACTTTAAAATCTGAGTCACATATCATCCAACCCTTGTCAGCTTAATAAAGCCTGATGGCACAAAAGTAATTTTACTTTCTGCAGAAAGGAGAGCAGGGATGGTCCCAAACATTGCCTTTTGGCAGAAATGAGCTGTGGTGTTTGTCTGCATCCCAGTCTTCTTCTTCTTCTTCTTCTTCTTCTTCTTCTTCTTCTTCTTCTTCTTCTTCTTTCCTTACATGCCTCTCCCCATAGTCAAGGCAGGGGACAACAACAATGAACAAACATGATCACTGAAAACACATCAGTTTAAAACACACATCAGTTAAAAATACATATAAGATATATACATATTAAAACAATCCATATTTAAAATCCATAATTTAAAATTCATTTCAAATGCTGAAGAGATGGTGTGAGTGGGGCGAGGATCAGGGGAGGAGAAAGGAGAGCCCACCCACCTTTTTTTAAAAGGAAATTTTTAATTTTAAAATTCAGATTTTTCAAAATTATCTAACCATTTCAGTTCCTTTTGAGAGACAGGAAAAGGAAGAGTTACTTTTAATCTTTTTTATAACAGGAGTTAGCTTATTTTGGGGCCTTGGAGCTTCGAATATTAGAAATAATCTTTCAAAAAGTAACTTTCTTAGTTCTGCTCTTTATAAATATTTATTTTTTACACTCTCACCTTCCCATTTTATCAGGACAACACTATCTTCAAACTGTGTGATGCCTTATTAAAGAAGGAAACAGCTTTATTTTGTATATGAGCAATGAGCAATTCTTCTTTATAGGAAACGGAAGGCTTCCTATGCAGGAAGTAGGAATTAAGAGAGGCTAACATACTTCCACTGTAAGAAGTAGGGACATTTGTCATGGAAGACAAGGGGAAGTTATATTACCAGTTTCAACTCTACAAGGATAGGATGATTATGTAGGCCTAGATTTTTTAAGGCAATCCAGAATGAACTTCATTTTAACAATGAGTGCAAAGGGCAGTCATAAACTTCTTGTTTGGCTCACGCTGAGACAACTTCCTGTACTAGACAAGTAAAGACACTAAAAAGAAAATCTAATAAACCTAAGTGGCTGGTTATGGTGGCCTCATTGTTTCCCTCTGGAGGAAGTTTCAATTTTGTTAGATTTCAGCTTTTCTTCTTTGGCAAGTTAAGACTGCAATCCGCTGCATGCTTAAATTGGGAAAAAGCACTACGAAACATAGGACTTTCTCATATGGGACGCAAGTGTCTTCTTCCCATCATTCAATGGACATTAAATCCCATCCTGCAATAATGGGATGATTTTCACACGACATCTCGCAACATTGCAATTATTTGACCATTATCCCATGAATAAAGTGGAAAAATCGCGCCACTTTTTATTCATGGAATTTTCCTGTGAATAAAAAGCCGTGCAATTTTGCCTCTTTATTCACAGGCTAATGGCCTGATAATTGCAACGTCACAAGATGTCGTGTGAAAATCATCATGTTGTTGCAGGATATTGACCGAATTTAATGTTCATTTAATGATGGGAGGAGGATGCTTGCCTCCCATGTGATAAAGTCCATAGTAAGAATGATATCAAAATCAATATGTCTACAATCCAACTGGACATCTTGCCTTAAATCCTGTTAGTCCCAGCTAGAGCAGATTCACTGAATCAATGGTAACTTGGGAAGTCAAAACTTATGTAACTTCAGTAGTATCAAGGCTCTGCTCTAGTAGGAACTAGGGTTCAAGTGCTTTTCTTCATGTGTGTAATGTGCCTAGTAATAGGGCACATGTGTGCAAGTCAAAACCCATGAATAGTAGGACAATCTGTAATGCACAACTCATGTTCATTCTGAAGGAGTTTTCAGTACAGTAAGATATGTCAGGCTGTTATATTTTCCCACCATATCACTGCATGGGCTGTGGTGAGATCACCCAATGGGAAATTAGTATATATGTTAACAAGTACATGAGGATGTCATTGGCCTGGATCCTATTGCTAGTTCCAGCTGGAGTAGACACATTAAAACAATGGAATTTATGTATATGTTGACTCGCAAGTCAACAATTGATTCAATGGGCCTTTATCCATTTCTCAGAGGGATGGCTCACAAGGTGAAATGCCAACTGAGCACCATGTTGAGGTAAAACCTTTATTTTTTCCTCTCTAGAAATCAGTCTCCATACCTAATGCCACCTAGCTGCTACACTACAGATTAATATAGTCTGACACTGCTTTAACTATAATGACTTCATCCTAAGAAATCCTGGCAATTGTAGTTGTAGCACAACAGCTCTCTGACAGAGAAGGCTACATAGCTCACAGAAATACAAATACCAGAATTCCATAGCGTTGAACCATGGTAGTTAAAGTGGCTTGATGAACTGCATGGTCTAGAGGTGTGAGTGTTGGACTATGACTCTGGAAACCAAGGTTCAAATCCTAGCCCGGCCATAGAAACCCACTGGGTGGCCTTGGGCAAGTCACACTCTCTGAGCATCAGAGGATGGAATTAACAAACTGCCTTTGAAGAAACCTGCAAAGAAAATCCCATGTCATGTCCATACCTAATGCCACCTGGGCAGCTGCTACACTGCAGAATTGATCTAGTCTGACACTGCTTTAACTACCATGGCTTCAACCTAAGAAATCCTGACAATTGTAGTTGTGGCACGACAGCTGTCTTACAGAGAAGGCTACATGGGTCACAGAAATACAAATCCCAGAATTCCATAGCATTGTACAAATCTCAGAATTCCATAGTTCTCTTGAGGGTTGCCATAAGTCATAAATGACTTGCACGCACACAGCAGCAACAACAACCAGTTGAAATGGGGTCAAACTGCATTCATTCCACAGTGTAGATGCAGCCAAAGTGTGCTTAGTGCATGTACAACTAACACCTCACTTTCTCCCCCCCCCCCCCCACTTTTGTTAGGAGTTGTAGCAGCAGTAGTCTCCATAATGCCCCAAGGAATTGTGTGTTTGTGCGGGAAGAATAGTTGGATGACCTTAACATATAAATCAAAATGAAGGAGAATACTCAGAAGGAAAAGTCTTCAAAGTGCTACCTTTTTCTAGGGTGTGTGTGCACAAGGGAAAGGAACTGAGAAGTCTTAGCTCCCTCCTGCCTGAGACTTAATAATAATAATAATAATAATAATAATAATAAGTGTTTGTGCGGGAAACATTATTATTATTATTATTTATACCCCGCCCCTGGAGGGTGTCAGATAAAACCATGCTGTTTGGAGGGTTTAGGGAGCTGTAGCCACAAAAAGAAAGACTTCCAACTGTGTATATTTATGGCCAACTGAACATCGCTTACCCTTCAACATTTTACAGGATAAAACTGGAGCCAAGCAACATCAGAGTGTGGTCAAGATGACAAAAAAATATTAATAATGAAGAACGCTCAAGCTAGGAGAGATTGTAGCAGTGTGTTTTTGCCCCCTTTGATTGGAGAAGTCAGGATTCCACCTTCTTGCGACATCTCAGCCTGTCTCGTCTCATCTCATCCCATTTTGCCTCACCGCCTGTCCCCTTTGCTCAATGAACTGGCTGCAGATTTGTATATCAACTGAGTTTGCTGCAAGTAAAATAATCTGAGATCAAATAGGGAAAGTGGGAAGAGGAGAGAGAAACAGGGACATTTTAAAAGCAGCTGAAGAAGGGGGAAGGGAGAGGATTCGTTGGGGTTGTCCCTGCCAAACTTGGACAGTTAGAGTGCATGACATCAGGAGAAGGCTTCATACAATCAAGTCCATTGTTTTATCACTATTCCAGACTTTTGTTCTATTAGTGCTCTGCAGAATCTCCATGCAAAGCTTCCCATTAATAAAAGTGTAAGACCTAGTATGCCAAGGGAAATGAGGGCAAGGCCAAATATGATGCCCGAGTCCTGTGCCCTTATTTAATTGTTGTCTGCTTTTGGAGTGCCTGCAGAAGGCAGTAGTCTGATTATTCCACTCCAACAACTCATTTCTTTAAAAACTCTTCCACTGCATCAAACAGTGGGACTAAACTAGGCATGCATTCTTCTGTGTTGTTATAAAGGAGTGTATTTATTTAAAAACAATATTTAGAGAAGAAAAAGTCACTTGCAATGGAAATAAATTCATCTCATTCCAGACTTATAGATTCCTGGAGGAAATTGTTATCTAGCATGGTGATCAGAGCTGAAAGAAAGACAGAGCAATGCAGTGCCTAAACTAAAGTGATAGACACAATTGGAGCAGACATATTGAATCAAATGGAACTTACGCAAATGTTGAGTTTTGCTATTCATGGTTATTAAATGAATCTGTTCTTGTAGCTGGGATAGATTTAGCCCAGAATTTTAAAGAAAGCTGGAAATTTTGAATATCCAATGATTGTTGGCAGAGAGTTTTTTTTTTAAAAAAAAACAAACACTTTTGTTGTGTTTTTGCTCTTGAAATACTCAGTAATAAAGGATACATTTCAGAAAGTTCCTGCCTCCCCCCCCCAAAAAAAACTGAATGAAAGAAAGTCACTTACCAAGGAAAATTAATACATTCACATATGTTCCTAGAAGAAACTGTGCGCTTAAATGAGACAGTTCCAGAGAACAGTTCCAGAAAATAATCCACTCTGGGGCCTGAAATCAACACATAGCATGACTTTATAATATAGAAGCTGCTGCATCTTTACAGCCGAAATAATGCAGTTTGACACACTTTAACTGCCATGGCTATGGAAGTCTGGAATTTGTAGTTCTGTGAGATATTTAGTCTTCAGAGAGCTCTGGTGCCACAACAAACTACAAATCCCAGGATTCCATATCATCGAGCCATGGCAGTTAAAGTGGTGTCAAACTGCATTATTTCTGCAGTGCAGATGCAGCCAGAGACCAAAATCCAACGATTAGTTCTGATTTGAGTAGACCAACCAAATCAATGTGACTTACTGACTTGTGCCAATTTATCATGTTTCCATTAATTCAGTGAGTCAACTCTCATAGTTGGAACTAACAACTGGGTTTATGCCAGAATTTTGAAGAAAGCTAAAAACTAAACTTCAAACTTTATTTTCAGAGAGTTTTAAAAATGAACCCAAACACCTTTGGGTGAATATTTGCTTTTGAATAATCAGTACATTTCAGATTCCCCCCCCCCCCACCATTGAAAATCTTAGTTTTTGTTAAAAAATAGTTTCAAAGTTTTGCACATGCAATCACATTTTAAAAAGATTTTTATTTTTATTTTATACTTCCTGTTTAAGGCTGCATCTGCACTGCAGAAATAATGCAACTTGACACTACTTTAATTGTCATGGCTCAATGCTATGTTACTCTGGGATTTGTAGTGATATGAACTATTTAAAAATATAGGATCCTGGTGGTGCAGTGGTTGAATGCGGTACATTTGGTAGTGAGCCCTTGGTATCTGTGGGGGGATCCAGAACAGCCCCAACAGATACACAAAGCTTGTGGTTCCCGCTGCCCCAGTCAGGACTGGACAACATCCCCCGGCCCTGTTCGCCCCTCCTTCCGTAGGGCCCCGTCCTCCTTGTGGTGCTTGACCAATGGAACAGTAGGAGGAGCTCATCCAGGCCTGACAGGAGCAGTGGGAACCACAAGCCTTGGGTGTCTGTTTGGGCTAGAAGACTTGGGGGAGGAAGGAAGGTCTGAGGGTGGTGCTCTGGAGTGCCGCTTCCTGAGGAAAGGTTCTGGGGCCTGGCTGGATGACCTCACAATACCTTTTGGCTCTGGCCCTGCTGAGGCTCCTTGGTCCTCTTCCTGCCCCTTCAAGCCTTGCAATGCCCAATGGGCCATAGGAGAAGGAGGAGGAGTGGGAGGAGGAGGAGGAGGAGAAGAAGGCCCCAGAGCATCTCCCTGGGAATAAGCACTCTGTATGCCAACCTTGGACCTTCTTTCTCCCCAGGTCTTCCCTCCTCTTCTTCTTCCCACCACCACCACCTCCACTTCCGCCTCTTTGTCCTCCCTTCTCTTCTCTGCTGTCACCGTCTCTTCCTTTTCCTTTGCCCCCCCCCCCCCCCATGGGTTTGTCATCCGTGGATGCTGGAATTCACAGATGGCAAGTCCATGGATACAGAGGGCTCACTGTACTACAGCCACACTGTTGTGAGTTCGATCCCAGGGCTACAAGGTTGACCCAGCCTTCCATCCTTTTGTAGGTCAGTAAAATGAGTACCCAGCTTGTTGGGGGCAATTGGCTTACAGATTGTAAACTGCTTAGAGAGTGCTGAGTTCACTATTAAGTCGTATAGAAATGTAAATGCTATTACTATTGCTATTTAGCCTTCTCTGTCAGAGATCTCTGGTGCTAAAATGAACTTCAAATTGCAGGGTTCCATAGCATTGAGCCATGACAGTTAAAGAGGTGTCAAACTGCATTATTTTTGCAGTGCAGATGCAGCCTAAGAAAAATGATAGCAATTCTAAAAATATAACTATTTTGGTGCTCCAGGATGTATAAGTATATATGAAAACCTTTGAAATTATTTTGAGATTTTGGCTGGAGAGCCTTGGGTAAGCACTAGAATTCAAGAAGAATATCGAGAAACTGGAAAGTGTCCAGAGAAGGATGACCAAGATGATCAAAGTTCTGGAAACTAATGAGGAATGACATAGGGAGTTGAGTATACCTTGGAAAAGAGAAGACTTTCAGGGACTAGACTATGGACCAGTGGATTCAAATTGCAAGAGAAAAGATTCCACCTAAAGATTAAGAAGAATTGGTTTACTGTAAGAACTCTTGAACAATGGAATAAACTGGCTTGGGATGATGGACTCTCCTTCTTTGGAGATCGTTTGGATGGGCATATTTCAGGAGTGCTTTAGGTGTGTATTCCTACATTGCACTTGCATTCCTTCCAACTTTAGAATTTTGTTATTCTAAAACCTCATTCATGTGATGCGTTAGAGGTTTATGGTGAAAATACATCAGGATAATAAGATATAATAAGTAAAGTAAATGTACAGCTTGATCCACAGCAGTAGGCAAACTTCTTTCCATTGCAGTGGATGTAGTCCCAGATAACTTTGTTTAAAGCAGTTCTGAGTTGGATACTGTGGCCCATGGGTCATACGTAGGTGAATTGTTCCTCCCAGAAGCTTCAAGTGCTTTTACTATCATTTGACTTCCTCACACTTCACACACTCGCACACCTTGGTGGTGCAGTGGTTAAATGCCTGTACTGCAGCCACTCACTCAAAACCATAAGGTTGCGAGTTCAAGACCAGCAAAAAGGCTCAAGCTCGACTCAGGCTTGCATCCTTCCGAGGTCGCTAAAATGAGTACCCAGATTGTTGGGGGCAAGTAGCTTACAGTTGTAAACCGCTTAGGCACTCCTTAGGTGGTATGAAGCGGTATATAAATGAAGCTGTTTGTTTGGTTTGTTTGGGGAACAAACTTTGGGAGCATTTCTTGGGAGTGAGAAATTGACTGCTGAATTTCCAGATTTTTCTCCCTCCTAGTTTGGAAGATGGCATCTTAAAGACATACAATAAAAAACGATTTTCTCTGAAAGATACAAAACCTCCACAAATACCACCCCAGTCAAAAGATGATGCAAAGCATGTGTATCCACTTCGACCGTCTGCAGGTGTGGTTGTGTGAGGAAGCTGAATTTGTCAAAAATGATAGATGAAGCATGGATGAAATCTTTTGAGTGCCTACATATGATTCACAGCCTATGCTATTAGAAAGGGCTGATGCTGAAGCTTTGATTGTGCCTATGCCTGTTTATATGTTTGGGCTTGCAATATGATTTTAATAGTATGGTAAATGCACAGGAGGCCTTGGTTCTGTTATTCTACCACCCTCTGCTCAAAGGGAACACAGTTTGACAAATTGTTTTTTTTTTAAATAATAATACCACCACTATCGCCACTCCAACAATTATTTTTTGTACATTCATGACTACCCACTCCATCCTACTTTCTTATCTGGGTCACTTACTGAGACTGGTGAGATGCTCCAGCAACCTGTCTCCTCTGAATCTGGTTTGATTCCCATCTTACAGTTTAATGGTGGCATTTGGAAGGAAACATGGGCTGTTGGGGGGGGGGGGGTGGAGTGGCAGAACAGGATGAACTCAGTGTTTGATCTACTAGTATGTACCTTAAGAGAAGCACACACACATACAGATGAAGGTATCAGCTGGGTACTGCCTACAGTTATGTCAAATAAAGTATGCATTGAAGTGCCAACTTTGCTTTTGTGCTGTGACACTGAATGCTGCCAAAAGTTATTTAAAAAGCTTGTGTGAACTAGCAATGGCAGTTATAACTATCTAAGTTATTGCCTGGCAGATGAAAATACTCCTTCGGTGCTGCTGGCAGTGTGTGTATGTGTGTGTGTGTGTGTGTGTGTGTGTTTTCTCCATTTGTTTGTTCATATTCTAACAACCGAAGCCACCCAACGCAAGCAATGGGAATGATACAGCAGAGGGCCATGTGCTCCTACAAAAGAGGCAGCCGCTTAGTAAAGTCAATGGAGAGTCTCTCAGGCAGCTGCTGATACAAGTCATATTTCTTTTGGATCATGCCCCAATCTCTTTCCCCCCTCCCTCCCTCCTATGGGTCAATGTGAATCCAAGAAACCTTCGATGAGCGGATGGCAAAACGGCAAACATACACACACACACACTCACAAACAACACCAAAAAAACCCCTGCAGCTTTTCTGTGTTATTTCCATGTTGGCTCTGAATGAACGAGTACAATATAGCCAGCTCCAAGGCCTTGCCAATCCTACATCTGCTCTCTAAAACCTCCAGCAAATAAGAATTACTGTGGGCTTGTTTAACCAACGCTTACAATATACACACGTTTCCTTTTTCCCCTCTTTTTTGCCGCTTCTATCTGCATGCTGGTGGCAAAGGTTTGAGAGATAATGGAGAATGATACCCATCAGGCGCTCGCTTCTCTCTCTCTCTCTCTCTTTTTTTTTTTTTGAAAGGGGGTGCACGGGTGGGGGCAATCGCAAGCTAGCCTTGTCTGCTGGCAAGTAAATCAGAGATATAAAATTTATTTTATTGTCCCAAGCTTCTGGAAAAGGATCTGCCCTAGGTTGGGTGGCTGACTGTGAGTTGTTCCCCCCCGGTAGTCTTCTGTTGAGTTTTCTCTTATTCAGCTGCCTGTTAAATAATTCATGTACTGCATGAATTTTGTATTTTAGGAGGTACTTGTTTTTGTTCACCCTCTTTTTGTTTTCTTGTTAAATAAAACCTTGTGGTGTGCTGTGCTGTTTAAAAACATGATAGGATAAGAGTATACTCTTTGTCATGATATAAGTCATCCTTTTCTTCATATCTGTCTCTCTACACACATACACACATGAAGATCCTATACTGAAACTGAAGTTTGCCAGCAATAAAAAACATTCTAGAGTTACTGAACATATCAGAAAATCAGGACTGCTGATTTGGCATTAGGTATCTTTTACCAGATTGTTTGTTAAGCAGTCTTAACAAACTTGTAAGAATGAACATGATCACATATATTTTGGTAACAACTGATTTGAGGAAAATGTCTTCCATGCTCCGCCAAAGAAGGAATTTCTTAAAGTACATCTAAGTCCACTTCCCCATGAGATAATTTAAATAGGATCTGAACCTATTTCATTTTACTTGTGCCTGCATGGAGTAGTCATTTGAGCATTGGACAATGACTCTGGAGAACAGGGTTCAAATCCCCATGTGGCCATGAAACCTACTGGGTGACCCTGGGCAAGTTGCACTTTCTCAGAAGAAGGTGATGGTAAACCCCCTTTGAAGAAACCTGCCAAGAAAATGCCACGATAGGTTCACTTTAGGGTGACCACAAATCAGAAACAACTTGAAGGCACACAAAAACAGCAACAACAAAATCCTAAATACCACATAGAGAAGTAGAGAAACCTACATATTCTTGCCAATGGATAGGGTTTGCTTCCATGTATCAAAGTGATTATTTAAGGAAATGATAAACTGTGGAGTGGTTATGTGGAATTTTTTAAAGCTGAGCTGATTATGGTATATGGATCCAAATATAATTCTCCATGTCTCAATCATCAGTGACGATGACAGATGGCATTTCTCCCCGCAATCGGTGTCTTGCAGCAGTAATGGATTGGATGAGGGAAAACAAGCTCAGGTTGAATCCAGACAAAACGGAGGTACTTATGGTAGGGGCTCCTAAACCTGGTATTGGGCTACAACCTCTGGTCCTAGAGGGGTTCATGCTCCCCTTGAAGAAATGTGTTCGCAGTTTGGGGGTACTTCTTGACTCGTCGCTTCACATGAGGAATCAGGTGAATGCGACAGTCAAGAGTGCCTGTTATCAGCTGCGGCTGATATGCCAACTGCGCCCTTTCCTGGAACCGGGAGACCTCGAAACCGTAGTACATGCACTGGTAACTTCACAACTTGACTTTTGTAATGAGCTCTACATGGGACTACCCTTGTGCCTAGTCTGGAAACTTCAACTGGTACAGAATATGGCAGCCAGGTTGATTACAGGAACAACTAGGAGCAACCATATTACACCAATACTGAAATAGCTCCACTAGCTGCCTATTAGTTTCCGGGTAAAGTACAAGGTGTTGGTGATCACCTTTAAAGCCCTGCATGGCTTAGACCCAACCTATCTAAGGAATTGCCTACTTCCATATAATCCACCCTGTACATTCAGATCCTCTGGGAGGAATTTATTACAACCAGTGAGAACTAGATTAGTTGTGACCTCCCAGAGGACATTTTCTGTGGTTGCTCCCACTCTATGGAATGACCTGCTGAATGAGATCTGTCTAATATCCAGCTTAGACAGCTTCATGAAAGCTGTTAAGATGGATCTCTTCTGGCAGGCCTTCCCAGAACAGCCCTCAGCCATATAAAAGAACCCCATACTGCTTATATTGGTGTAACTCTCATTACAATAATTCTGCCCATCATTAATTGTTAATAGTTTTATTGTGTTTTTAACCAATGTTAGATTTTAATTGTACAACTGTTTAATTCTGTTTTAAGGGGGGGGGATATGGTGTATATTTGTACTTTTATTTTATCTTGTAAGCCGCTTTGATTGTTTCCACAAAAAGTGGGGTATACATTAAAGTTTTATTTATTTATTCATTCATTTATTTATTATTAAGTTGTGTTGACTTATGTCATTGGTCTCACTTGGCTCTTCTCACACCCCATATCCCCAAGGCTGTACTTTGGAATGATGGGCAGATGGACCTGGAGCACAATATGAAATAAAGTTGCTGAGTAAAGTTGCCAGATAAAGACTATCCCAAGCTCTGATTTTGGGGACAAAACCTGAGACCTAGCAATGACCCCCTTGTGATGCAGGGCATGATGATAACATTAAGCATCAAATGCAAATATTTTATTCAATAAAAAAGCCTACAAGTCTAACAAATACTGAAAACAGAGAAGAAACAGAGCCCTCCCTCCAGTCCATCTGCCTTGGTCCAGGCCTCAGAGGGAGAGAAGAACTGCTGGACCTGATCCCCTTCCCCAACACCATTCCCTTCTCCTTATGTGTTATGTCTTTATTAGATTGTAAGCCTGAAGGCAGGGAACTGTCAAAAAATATTAATTGTAAGCCGCTCTGAGAGACTTTAGGGCTGAAGGGTGTGTATAAATACTGTAAATAAATAAATAAATAATAAAAACATATATACTGGTACATATGCTTTTGAAGGCAATGCTTTCACTCTCAGATTCCCACCTTTGCCCTGAATCTCAGCGAAGAGAGCCCAGGTCTTGAGATCTGGGAACTCTGAAACAGAATAATTTGGAGAGTTTGATGGAGCTGCTCTAGGCAAATGCTACCAAAAGTTATTTAAGAAGCCTATCCAACTACACAAGACATCTCTGGATCTAAGCCACTGATTTCACCAAGTACTGGTCCCATTGATTTGCAGAACTGAGAACATTTACATTGCTTTACATTGAGATACAATTCCATTGAAATTGGGGGAGGGGGGCAGGAGGGGGGCTTTCCTTGAGTAAGTGTTAAGTAAGTGCAGTATAAAAATTGGCCAACTATAATTTTGGACTTGGGCTGAAATATTGCTTTTGTTGAAGAGTAAGTTGAAAGTATGTATTTTATGAGTACAGTGGGCCATTGGTATTCACTAGGGTTTAGTTCCAGGACACCCC
Source organism: Urosaurus nigricauda (assembly GCA_034509955.1). Taxonomy (NCBI): domain Eukaryota; kingdom Metazoa; phylum Chordata; class Lepidosauria; order Squamata; family Phrynosomatidae; genus Urosaurus; species Urosaurus nigricauda. The sequence goes on along the minus strand of JAOEGL010000001.1, from coordinate 346,421,809 downwards.
CTCCTGTGGTTATCAAAATCCATGGATGCTCAAGTCTCATTAAACACAATGGCATAATAAAACGTGCCCCTTATCAAGGTTTCCTTTTTTTAATTTATATCTTTTTGAAATATGTTTGAGACATGGATGCTTGGATATAGATATAGATCTGTGGATATAGAGGGCTTATACCTGTGATTCTTAGGAACACAGTCAGTCCAGGAATGCCCTCAGATTTTCTCCCCACATCACATTTTTATATATCTACTTGCTATACTCAGTTTTCAAGAGATAGTGGAAAATAGTAAGCTGGCTGGGTTATTTGTCCATCTAGCTTAATACTATGTACTTGGACAGAAAATGAGTTTGCACAGGGATGGGCAATTGATAGCCTTCCTGATCTTCTTCAACTGCAGCTGGACTATTGACTATGCTGAGCAGGGCTGCTGGAAATCGCAGACCAACCAGATCGGGAGGGACACAGTTACTATACCTTAGTCTTCAGAGTCTCCACTTAATTTTCTATCTAATGTTTTCAACTGAAGTGGCCAGGAATCAAAGTAGGGATTTGCTACACCCAAAATATGTTTCATACCACAGAACTATGGTCTCTGACCAATGGTATGTATTACCTGATCCATAGTGTAACCTATCTTGTTTCATTCTCACATGTATATAAGGTCCCAGGGAGTATAATGACTAACAGCAGTCTCCCCCCAAGTTATTGTGCTCCAGATGTTTTTGTCTACAGTTACCACAGCCCTCTTGTGCCTTTAACTGGCTTCCTGAAGCCAGTTAAAGGCACAGAAGGACAGAGGGAAGAAGGAGCAGGTGCGTGCCTGTTCCCAGCCCCCTGCCTGTTCCCAGTCCAACTTCTGGAATTCCCCTCTCCAGCACCGGATGAGAACTGGTGTGGGAACACCAATGAGTTTAGGCACCTCTAAAAGTTTGTGATCACTGATCTAGAGGGTACCTTTAAATGGACAGAAAAATTAGATGTCTAGAGTATGTGGAGAGATAAAAGATTTAGAGCTTTTCTTAACCCAACTAGGAGACAAACTGTTTCACTGTTCACCTAATGAAGCTTCCAACTTGCATAAACAATGCATTGTCTATTCAGTTCCTGAGTTTAGAAGATCATGGATGAGCTAGGTAAATCCCACATCTCAGGAAATTGCAGAGCACATCTACTTTCCTAAAATTTGAACCCAGTCTAAACACTAACATTGAGATTCTTATATAATTCAATAAAGCAGCTTTGAAAACTAAAACTGCTTCTACTGTCTGTAGGTCCTTTTTGTTATGTCATCACTATGCCAAGAATATTTAATTCTTATTGAATTAAATAACATTTTTGTTTCAAATAAAAGTACAGATGGCTTGCATAATACACAAGTCTGTATTATGCAGATCCAACTTTACATGAAGATCCCTCCTCCAGACAGCTCACATTATTTATTTGTTTCATTTTTATGCTGACTTTTCCCCAGAAAAGGACCCAAGGCAGCTCACAAATAAAAACATTTTTAAAACTTAATAATAAAAATGTAAAGCAACATCAAATAAAAACAGTATAAAATTACATATATTAATAAACAAAAAACAAACCATAACTGTGATATCCTGTGTTTGCAGTACCACATATTCAGCATTGAGTAGCTCCTGTTGATTGGCTTGTGCTGTTTGTCACTCTTGCTGGTCATGCCACTGAAGTGGTTGTACTGGCAAAATGGTTGTGCTGTTGAAGTGGTCATGTTGGTGATGTAAATGTGCCAATGAAAAATGACCTCAAAGATCGAGAATGGTGATGCTGGCATTCCAGATAAGCCAAAGAAAATCCATAAAGTGCTTTCTTTAAGTGAGAAGGTGAATGTTCTGGATTTGCTAAAATGTACAGTAAGAATAAATCTTCTATCAATACAGTTGTGAAGAAGGACATAGAAATTCATGGTAGTTTTGATGTGGCACCTCAAACTGCAAGGTTTACATCCAGAGTGCTTGTTATGTCTTTAGTAAAAATGAACAGTGACTTAAATCTGTGGGTGGAAGACATGAACAGAAAATGTATTCCCATTGAAAGCATGATATTGAGCCAGAAAGCATTGAGCCTGTATGGCCACCCCCTGAAATGAATTCTGTTAAGACATTTACTGCTATAAGGGGGTGGTCGCATGGATCTGGAGATAGGCATGGACTTAAAAATGTCAAACTGACTGGAAAGGCTGTTTCTGCCAATGAAGATGCTGCTGCCACATTTCCAGAAGAGTTTAAGAAGCTGATTGAGGAGAAAGCATACACCATCCAAAACAGGTGTTCAGTTGTGGTGGAAATGGGTTCTACTGGGAAAAAATGCCTGTTAGAATATACATTCATAAAACTGCAGGGCATAAAGCATAAAAGACAGATTAGTTCTGGTTCTGTCTGGCACCTCTGCAGGGAATATGATAAAGTGAGGCATAGTGTACCAATCAAGGAACCCACAAGCTCTTAAAAACAAAACAAAACAAAAGACACACACACACACACACAGTTTATCTGTTTATTTTCTGGCAGCATAATAGGAAACTTTAAGTGACCACCATCTTGTTCAATAAATGGTTTCATCAATGCTTCATACCAGAAGTGAAATTTATGACAGGAAAGTTTGCCATTTAAATTTTTAATAGTAGAGAATACACTTGGCCATCCTGAATCTGTTTGCTATGAAAATGAAAATGTCAACATTGTTTTTTTGCTTCCCAATACAGCTTCACTGATTCAGCCCTTTGACCAGGGCATAATTTGTATTGTCAAGGCCATGTACACTCCTTGGTGTATGTGGCCTTGAGTGCATTGAAGAAGAAATTGATGCAGACCCTTCTGTGGGTCTCATGTGGTGCTGGAAATCCTCCACTATTGCTGACACCATAACATTAATCAAAGCTTCAATGAATCAATTAAAACCAGAAACTCTAACTGCCCACTGGAAGAACTTATGAAGTGATGTCGTGGAAGATTTTCATGTCACCCCAGGAAAAGTTAGGAGAAACACTGACCCAGCAAAACATCTTGGTGGAGGATTTTCTGACATGCTGACATGTGAAGGAACACATCAAGTGCTATGAGGAAATGTTAACCAACAGTGCGATGCAGCAGCTAAAAAGGCCAATGCAATTTTAGGCTGCATCAATAGAAGTATAGTGTCTAGATCAAGGGAAGTAATAGTGCCACTCTATTCTGCTTTGGTCAGGAATACTGTGTCCAGTTCTGGGCACCTGGAGTACTGTGTCCAGTTTTGGGCACCACAATTCAAAAAGGATGTGGAGAAACTGGAGCGGGTCCAAAGGAGGGGGACTAAAATGGTGAGGGGTCTGGAAACCATGCCCTACAAGGAACGACTTAGGGAGCTGGGAATGTTTAGCCTAGAGAAGAGAAGGTTAAGTGGTGATATGATAGCCCTGTTTAAATACTTGAAGGGATGTCATATTGAGGAGGGAGCAAGCTTGTTTTCTGCTGCTCCAGAGAACAGGACCGGGAACAATGGATGCAAGCTCCAGGAAAAGAGATTCCACCTCAACATTAGGAGGAACTTCCTAACAGTAAGGGCTGTTCGACAGTGGAACACACTCTCTTGGAGTGTGGTGGTGTCTCCTTCCTTAGAGGTCTTTAAGCACAGGCTGGATGGCCATATGTCAGGGATGCTTTGATGGAGAGTTCCTGCATGGCAGGGGTTTGGACTGGATGGCCCTTGTGGTCTCTTCCAACTCTGTGATTCTATGATTCTATGAGGAACTGGAGGAACTTGCTAAGAATTCTTTAGCAGCAGCAGCCGCTGCCGCCGCCACCGCCGCCATATGGACATTAGAGAAGTTTATTGATTGTTTTAATTCTGTTGTGCACTGCCCCGATTGCTTTGCAGAGGGGCAGGTTAGAAATAAAATTTATTGTTGTTGTTGTTGTTGTTGTTATTATTATTATTATTATTATTTGTCAAAGTTTTTTCAAATTGCACAGACATTAAAGGACAAAATTATGGAATATGATCCTTGGATGGAGCACAGTATTAAAACAGCCTGTATGATCACCTTAGCATTACAACTTCTGCAGTTACACTTTGATGAATTTTTAAAAAGTGAGACAACTTTCCATTATGATGTTCTTCCAAAAAGTTTCTGCAAATGAGGAACCCAACCATTGACATTTTTTGCTCCTATAATTGACATCCTACCATTGACAACATCTGTTCCCAACACTGACATCGAACCATTGACCTCCTGGAACTACAATACAGGAGCATCTTCTGATGACCCTCGTTCTGATCATGTTCCCTCTTTAGATGATACCTCTATATCATAAGGTCAATACTGACAGTTTTTGATGGCTGTGATTTCTCAGTCATTCATTTCATGTAAGAAAAACAGGGTTCCAGATTTTATACAACAATTGTATTAAGTGAAAGGTCCCACAATGGATCCCTCATGTAATATGTGGGCTGCTTGTATTGTTTTATTGTTTGTAAATTGCCTACATTATTTTACAGAAATGATGTATGTGGAGTACAAATCCTAGAAATAAATTAGTAATAAACCTTCAGTCTATTACCTGTTTTAGTAATAAACATAAATTAGTAATAAACCTACAGAAATAAATTAGTAATAAACCTACACCCACATTCTACCTGATGTATCACATTGTTTGGTTTTTTTTTTGTGTTTTTTTACTAGTGGTGCAGTTAAGCCTGCCCTTTTCAGAAATTCTGCTCTAATTATGAAGTGAGTCCAAGTCTTTCTGAAGTTAAGGTTCAGTTCATAATTAGCTTGCTCCTGGCCCTGACCCTTCCCATAGCCACCTTTTTCTTGTTCCTACTAAAATTTACATGGTGGTGGTAAATAAAATGAGTTAATTGGGGTTCATTTCAAATTAGACTCAAATATGTTTATTCTTGAGTCCATTCTGAGAACTAGCTCTCATTAGACCATAGAGTTTGACAATGGGAAAAGAGCAGGGCAGTTTACTAGAGATGCAGAGTCAACTTCTCTCATAGGATCTGGTAACCACAGCACAATGCTTCTGCTTCCTTCTAATGAAGGCCAGAATAGCTGACCTTCAACTATGACAGGTATAGATAATGTGCAGGCCTCACACAGCCCTTGGGGATCCTTTGTTTGGCAACCTCTCTCCTTGCCCTCTTTCTCCTCCACAAACATTTTGGGCTTTTTTCCAGAAAGAAATCTGCTGCTCTGCTAGGCTTCTAGGAGAACTATTTGCATTTCCATGCCCTCCAGTACTTTGCCAATGAACACTGGGTTACATGTGCAATATCAGAATGTGGTCAAGATGGCAAAAATTATTAATGAGGAAGCACACTCGAGCTAGGCAAAACTGTTGCAGTTTGCTTTTGCCTGAGTGTACAGGGAAAGGCAAGATTACACTCTCACGTCTCGTCTCGTCTCATTTCCTCTCCTCTCTGCTGAGTCAATTTAATGGAAACTTTGAACAGAATTTGCACTAATCGGGGGAAAGTGGGAGGGATGAGACAGAAACTGGGGCATTTCAAAAGCAACTGAAAAAGTGGACTGACCAAGGATTAATTGGAACATTTTTTGTGGTTGGGGAGTGACCTTCCAAGTTCTTTGGGAGGGCCAATGTGGTCCCCTCATCTTCCACAATTGCCTTCCACTATGGTATATGCTTCAACCCTCCCATCAGTTATCCCTTACTCTTACTCTTGCCTGCATAGAAGGAAGGTAAAGATAAAGGTTCCCTCTTAACATAAATGTCTAGTCATAACTGACTATAGGGGGTGGTGCTCATCTCTGTCACTAAGCCGAGGGAGCCAGTGCTGTCCAAAAATAATGCTGGTGTTCATGTGGCCAGTATGACTGCACAGAATGCTGTTACCTGCCTACCAAAGTGATACCTATTTATCTAGTTGCATTTGCATGCTTTTGAACTGCTAGGTTGGCAGAAACTGGGACTAGTTATGGAAGCTCACTCCGACATGTGGTTCTTGAGCCAACCTTCTGACCTTACAATTATCAGAATTGGCATCTTAACCACTAAGTCACTATGCTCCTTTTTGAGGGGACATGTCACATAGGGAAACGTAAAATCTACTTTTCAAACCCCATCTCCTGTAGTGGAAAGATGCTCACTCTGTTTTAGAGAGTGGTCTAGGCCAGCAACTCACTGGTTAGGAGGTTGCCTGCTCTGCTCTGACTCTGCTTTTGATTCTTTCCAACTAATCTCAAAAGGTATTACTTACTGGATTTCTATCCTGCCTTTCTCCCAAGATGACAGCTTACAATAGGTTCAAGACAGCTTACAATAAGTTGAATAGGTTACAACTAAAAAATCAATTAAAAAATTAAAATGGATTAAATAATATTAGTATTAAAACATAGTTTAAAGCACAACATAATTTATTTTTTTTCAATTAAAATGGAAAACAAAAGGATTACGCCAATTACATACACACACATTTGCTTTTGTTGTGTGTCTTCAAGTTGTTTCTGACTTATGGTGACCCTACAGGTTTTCTTGGCAAGATGTGTTCAGAGGCAGTTTGCCATTGCCTTCCCCTGAGTCTGAGAGCATGTGACTTGTTTAAAGTCACTCAGTGGGTTTTATGATTGAGCTGGGAATTGAATCCTGACCTCCAGAGTCATAGTCCAACATTCAAAGCACTACTCCATACTGGCTCTTATTACAATACAAGCAATTCACATTCAATTGTTCCAATAGATGTCTTAGGATAGGCAGCGAACACCAGCTGATTTAACCAAATCTGCTAGCTACGAGCCTGCATATGAAGCAAACTGTTGCTTGTTCAATGAACCACACACACACACACACACACACACAAATGCACCCCATTTGAACCTGGTTTGTTTAGCAATTAACTAGTGTTTGTTTAAAATTACAATTCATGCTTCACATGCAATGACAAACTGGGAATCTGCTAAAGTGAAATTAAATTCTGTTTTCTTTTCTTTCTTGGCTGCATGGGGTAGGAAAGAGAATGAGGGCAAGGAGTGGTTGAACCCAGTGCTTTATGCAGACATAAGGGCTATACAGACTGCCCCAAAGGGGCAGTATGCAACCACTCCTGTATTGGCTATATTGGGGCCATGGCAACCTCACCCCATGGCCCCAATCTGGCCTCTGGAGGCTCCTTTTTGTGACTTCCAAGCGGTGCCATAGCTGTAGTGGCACAGCTTTATGACACTCCTTCAGCACTGTATCATGTGGATGCAACGCCAGAGTCGCGCCATGATGGCATGTGCCGTGTGGACTGCCGTGCATCAAAATGGTGCCCTGGGGGCGGAGTTAGGGCATCCAGTGTGAGGATGCTGCTGCCTGACTCTGCCCACAGGCCAGCACAAAATGCTAGTCTGTATAGGCCCATAGTCTGTTTTATATGCACAATCCTATATCATGTTTTTTTGTTACATGAAAACTTAATCAATGTTAAAAGCATGTCTGTCTGTCTGTCCCCCTCACTGTCAGCAAACATTTGGTGCAAATAGCATTGGGGAAAATCAGCATTTGTTTGCATTGAATATTGAATTTATCTGGGAAAATATCCTTTTTTTGTGGGTTGGGAGATGGTGATATAAAAGATCACCACACACCATGTTGTCGTTAGCCTCATTTTATTTTAATAAGAAACTCAACAAGAATATTAAATAAATAAATGGAACAAATAGAGTAACAACAAATAGAAGAGACTTCTGGCAGCTGCCTCCCAAGACAGTTCACAGCTCACATTTCAACATGAATTCTTATTTTTCTTTCCTGAACAGGTTGTGAAAGCAATGCCTCCTCTTTGGCAATGCAAACGGGTGCCTTGGATGTCATGGAAATGCTGACAGACCTTCTCTGTTACAGCATGAGTGGCACCAGTAAAAGAGCGGGGGAACAGATGCTGCCACCACTGCCCCTGGTGGGGGAAAGACGAGGAAACAGAAGGGCATTAGAGTTGGTTGATGGCAAATTAATCCTTTTGTACTAGCAGCTGCAATGAGTGAGATGTTAGCATTCATGCTTCGGTTCTTCCAGTGCACCAAGCCCTGGTAGAGATGGTTGGAAGAGAAGAGACAATGAAAGGTCACCAGTTTCAATGGAAGAATAATGGGGTGGGGTGGGGAGGGTGTGTGTGGGAAAAGCATTCATGGGCATGTTTTGTGAATGTATGAGACCCCCCTCTTCTTTTCAAGAAGGGGTTCTTCATGTAGGTTTAGGATTGTCAGGTGTATGTAATTTCCATATTGGTGTGGAAAAGACATGAGTACTTTAAAAAATATATGTGTGTTTGAGTGTGTGTGTGTGCATGTGCATTTCCCCCTCCTTATGTTTAATGCTTTGGCAGCCCAGTGTCCAAATTCAACCCATGTGCAGAAAAATCTCTCTTCTGATTGGCAAAGACAGAAAAGAAAAGAATCTCCTTGTTCATTTAGGAAAGAAATAAGGAGGTCAGTCCTGTGTTTCAGAAGAATATGGTGATATTGGCGAGGGATCAGTAAAACAGCAATCTCATCTTTTGGTTCCAAACAATTAGACTCTCAGCATGATATGTTGGATTACAGATGAAGACTGTGTGAAAGATATCAGTCAAGGTTTTGTGGGCTCTGTTCCTTACCTGATTTCTTGCAATTCTTTGTGGAAACATGGAGGGAGATGTACAAACAATGGCCAGTATGTGCCAAAGTTGGCACACAATTATTCTTAATGTCTGAATAAGAGCCGTTCTCCCCCTCCTTCCACCATCTCCTTTCTTCAACAAGAGATGCTGCCAAGCAAGTAGTTGCTTTTAAAGCATTTACAAATGGTAATGTACCAACAGCTGGTCTCAATCCAACTCAGCCATTGTAGGGATATTTTAAAAGCCAGGGCAGAGAGTTTGAAAACTCCTGCCAAACTCCCAGGGAGAGTAGGGCAGCGTTTTGCTAGAGCAGGAAGAATGGGGGAAAGGGAGAAAGTTGGTTTACGGTGTCTTCGAAAGATCTGCAGTTTATTTTATCCAGTTCAAGCCTTGCCTGGCATACTAGAAAGATAAATGTTGCTTGATCTGTAATGCTTTGTCTCTAATGAAGAACTTGGGTGAGAAGTGATGACAGAAATGGAACCAGCGTAAAACCACTGAGAAACAAGGGGACACTATTAGATGATAGGATGCTGCTGGTTTTGGGAGCCTCAAGGTATGAAGGACAAAAAATTCTCACCTTCTCAAACCTAAAACTCAAACCTTACAAACCTCGTCCAAAACACTGTAATGGGAACTGAGCATGCTCCATAGCTGAAGGATGTTGAGCGTTGTGTGGAATGGCAAAATGGGAAACTGTTGGTTGGGAGGGGAGAGAGGATGGCATGACCTGTCGGAAAAAGGACATGGATGGATGGCATTCTAAACCAAAGATGGATGGCTGTCACTCTCAACCAACTATTGGTTGGTGAGAATTCATTGCAATATTTTGTTGTAGAATATTCAAGAATGGGGAATGATAGATTGCTTGTATGTATATTTCAATTTTCTCATCCTTTTAACAAATATTATTACAATTGCCAGCTGATTACAGTTAACAGCTGGATCAAGAATGCTCATACAGTCTGAGTCCCCCTTATCCGAAATGCTTGGGACCAGAAGTGTTTTGGATTTTGGAGTTTTCTGGATTTTGGAAAATTTGCATATACTTAATAAGGTATCTTGGAGAATCTAGGAGAAGGGACCCAAATTTAAATGTTAAATTCATTTATGTTTTGTAAACATCTTATACACATAGCCTGAAGGTAATTTTATAAACAATATTTTTTAATAATTTTGTGAATGAAACAAAGTTTGTGTACATTTATCCATTGGAAAGAAAAGATATCACTACTTCAGGCACCAATGTGGACAATTTTGGATTTTAGAATATTTTGGATTTCAGAATTCCGGATAGGGGAGACTCAATCTGTATGTATATTTAAAATTTGTCATCCTTTTTACAAGTTATACTGCAGTTACCAGCCAGTTAATTTTTACACCTGGATCAATGAATTTATCTATTAAAACTAAAGAAAAGGTCCATATTCATTTACTTTTTAATGGATGATTTTCTCTTTCTACAAGTTACAAAGACAATTTTGTATTACTAGTAAAAATGCTGCTTTGAATGCATGGACTGTGCGGATAGATGGATATAGGTTCTTGAAAAGAATCTTGAATTTAATGAAAAACTTTTCTATGTAGCATTTTTTACTAAATTCTGATTTAAGTGATAAAAATATACATTTCCATATCTTTTTTAAAATTTATTTTAAATTAATTATTTTTTAAATTTAAATTTAATTTTTAAAAAAATGCTCAACCAATTATACACACACACACACACAAATTAATTCTCAGGAGGGCTGCATGCATTTGTATCTGGTAGGATTTGGAATTTTTGATAGCTGAATATCCTCCTGAAAGAGCACTCATATTTCCAGCTATTAATAAATATTTGGGAATTAAAAATAACCACAGCAAGTCAAAAAATAAGTGGAAATTTTTGGGGGCCATTTAACCATGGATATACTGATTTAAATCTTTCAGTGCTGTGAATCCTTTCTCTGCTTTCTGGAGACATCTGAAGTGGAGCTCTGCACTAATACCAGGAAAATCCGAAGTCTAGAAGGTTTATAACGTCAGTAGTCATGTACAACTCAGACATTATCATTGCAATCTTTAAAAATACATGTATACTTTCCTGTTTCCCACAAGCAACCCAAATAGCTAGCTTATAAGGGGGAGGGGAGAATGTCCCAAATGCTACAAGCGGCTGATCTGTTGCACAAAACATTCCTCCAGCCCATCACTTTAACATCCACATGCAATTTTTTTTGTGGAAATTCTCCCTCTCTATCTACAAAAGTCAACTTTATAACTATGGTTACAGTAAATATACCTGTAACACATAATTGTTGGAAAATGTAAGAATCTGATCCCCTTTTAACTTCAGTAACTGATCATAGGATATGCATCTGAGGAAGTAAACATGTATGAAAGCTCATGCTGCCAACTTCTTTCTTGCAATTAGTCTCAAAGGTACTACAAGATCTCTCTACATACTGATTCTACAGACTAGCATGGCTATATCTTGAGTGATCATAGCATTGCTACTCAAATCTTCTTTCTTATGAGGAGGTTTCCCATTGCCATCCTCTGAGTTGTCCATGGTCATGCAGTGGGTTTCCATGGCTGAGCCAGGATTTGAACCCTGGTCTCCTAGGACTTTATTGCATGCACTTCTTTAACCGTTTTGAGGAGGGGAATGGGACTTGTGGGGTGCGCGGGAACGGATTTTACTGCACATTCAAGTGTCTACCAAGAGGCCCCGTTCTGGCACCCGTCCCCAAGCTGTCCGTGTTCAGTGTTGGCGGGAGCCATTTTTGCTGCACAGAAGTCTTCCGAGCAGCACATTTAACACTTCATGGCACGGGACAGGGACGGGTGCCGGAATGGGGCCTCTTGATGGACGCTTGCATGTGCGGTAAAATCCGTTCCCACGCGCCCCCGCGAGTCCCATTCCCGTCTTCAAAACGGTTAAGGAAGTGCATGCGATAAAGTGTCTAGTGTCCTAATCCAACACTCAAACCACCTTTGCCCTCCTGAGTAATACTTACAGGAAATATTTCAGGAGACTTTTCTACTGATGTTTTTTTTGGAACCTGGATATATCTAGGATGAGCATTGGTATACCATTTTTGGAATTAAAGTATTTGAAACAAAATTTGGATTATTACTACACATGCATTCACCTTATCATTATTTCAGCATTTGCAGCACAGCATGAGGACAGTTCACAAGCCAGCACTTTGACTATGTTTGAATCTTTACTGCAAAAATAATGCAGTTTGACATTGATTTAACTGTCATAGCTATGGGATTTTCAGTTTTGCAAGATATTTAGCCTTCCCTGACAGAGAATTTTGTGTCACAACAAACTACAAATCCCAGGATTCCATAGGATGGAGATATAACATTTAAAGCAGTGTCAATCTGCATTAATTCTACAGTGCAGATTCACCCTGCATAGTGTGTTTCCTCCAGCATTTACCATACAGTGGTCCCCCGGGTTACGAATCTCCCGGGGAACGAAAATCCCGGGATACGAAAGAGCCGGGGCCGGAAAAATGGCCCCGGCTTACGAACGTATCCCCGGGTTACGAAGGCCTCCGCCGGCTGAGAGGAAAGGAAGGCCCGATCCACCGGATCGGGCCGTCCCTTCCTCTCCGAGGAGGCCTCTCCGCCGGCTGAGAGGAAGAGACGGCCCAATCCGCCAGATCGGGCCGTCCTTTCCTCTCCGAGGAGGCCTCTCCGCCAGCTGAGAAAAAGGGAAGGCCTGATCCGGCGGATCGGGCCTTCCCTTTCTCTCCGAGGCCTCCGGAGGTCTCTTTTTTTTCCTCTCTTTCCCCCGGGTTACGAAAATTTTCGGGTTAGGAAAGGTAATCCAGAACGGATTACTTTCGTAACCCGGGGGACCACTGTACATGGCTTTTAGACTGCCATAATAATGCCATCACTGTCTTGTCACTGCCTTGTCCTCAAAAAATTGGTAGAGTGCTTATGGGAGTCAGAATCAGTCCCTTATTCCTCCTTAGGCTGCATCCACATTGCAGAAACCATCCAGGTTCACACCACAATGCCATGGAATTCTGCGAACTGTAGTTTTGCAAAACATTTATCCTTCTCCTCAGAGAGCTCTAGTACCACAACAAACTACAATTCACAGGATGCCATAGCATTGCACCATTGCAGTTAGTGATGTCAACTTGGAATATTTCTGAAATGTGCAGCCTTAGACTGGCTCTCTAGTACATCTTCCCATTCATAGGAAAAACCTGTCAGTAAACTCCCGCTATAGTAGTATTATTATTATTAACCTTTATCTATATAGCGCTGTAAATTTATACAGTGCTGTACATACAATCTTATAAATTAGATGGTTCCCTGCCTTCAGGCTTACTCACTAGCACAGTGTTAGTCCTCAGGTGCAATAAGCTACACCCACATAAGTTCTGGTATTGTGTAGTCATTTGCTGTCAGTATTTCCTGCTTTCCCCTCCCTTTTGGTATTCTCGAACAGCATGTTTGTATATATATATATATATATATATATATTGGGTTAAATCACAATAGTTCTGGAATTGCATTAAAAAACACACACACACACACACACGCACACAATGAATGGCACACTGGGTAGGGCCGCTGGCATCACAAGGAGAGTAAACGCTCCACAAGGTGACACCTTAAGTCTGTGCATGTGACACTAATACTTCTCAAACATCTTTCTACCTTTTGACAGAAATTGGCTGTGGCATTTGCTTATGTCTCTTGAAAATGCTGAAGATGTGTGTGAGCTCAGTGGTAGGAATAAGAAGAGGTCCCAGTTTTTTTTTTAAAAAAAATTAACATTTGAAATTTTCAAAATTTGTAAAATCTATAAAAAATTCTTTTAAAAATTCTTTTAAAATTTTCTTTAAAAACATTTTTTTAAAATCCCCCCCTTAAAAGCATCATCCAATTTTTCACTTGAACCACATGAAACTATGTACATAAAGGTATCATTCTAATTGTGCTAGTTGTTTATGTCACCACTATTACCCTGGAATTCAGTGATGTATGGGAATTACGATTTATGAGTAACATGAGTACAAAAGCGTTCCTGAGGCTTCTGTATGGTGTGAGATGGGAAGAGGTCAACGGTGTGGGGGATGACACCATGAGTTACTGCACCACATGATACCAACTCTAGTGACACATTGAGTAGGGCAGAAGATAGGGAGGTGGTGTTGAGGATGAGGATGGAAGAAAGTGTGCAGGATCAGCAACAGCCCATTCATGCAATTGAACAGAGGTGTGATAGGAACTGCTTCCAAACTGGTATGTATGCAATTCCTTCCATTAATGCAATCATGGCCAAAATGAGGGTCATATAGAAAATCCCATAGTGTGGCTACACACCCATAACTATAATAGAAACTTTTTATTTACATCTTGTAGCATCTTTGTGACTAACTGAAAGAAATTGGCAGCATGAGCTTTCATAGACTTAAGTCTACTTCCTCAGATGCATTTGGTGGAGGAGATTTTAGTCTACAAAACCTCATGGTGCCAATTTCCTTCTTTCAGTTAGTCTCAAAGGTGCTACAAGATCTCTCTACATACTAATTCTGCAGCCTACCACTTTATATTTACAATTACATTACAAAAGGAATAAAGTTTTCCCTTTTTAATTTACAACTGTCACTCCAATACTTACCTATTAGAGAATGAAAGTAATTCTAAATGAAATAGTTTTATTTTTGAAAATTATATTAAAGTTAGGACCCATCATTGAACTAGATAAAACTTCATCCATGGAATATTTAAGTTTTCAGTGGAATGATTATTAAATTTGGGTACATTTGAACACATGCAAACTTTTTGTAGCACTGAAGACATAACATAGGGGAAATGTTCTGAGAAGAAACATTCCTTTTATGAGTGAGACGATGGTGACCATCGGCAGTTTTTAATCAGCATCAAAAATAAAAATAATTACATATTTATTTTAAAAATCTGTTGCCAAATTTCTCAGATGCAACTTTTAAAATGATTTTATTTAATCATTTTATCAGACGAACAGTACAACTGAATAGATATCTACTCAGGAGTAAGCCAAATTGCGTTCAATCAAACTTTCCTTCCAGGAAAACGTTTACAGGATTTCAGCTTAATTGGTTAAAAGTTGTAGGCTTAATTAAAATATGAATCATTCAATTAACCGTCTCCCAGGAGATCTAGAAGAAGAGAAAGGGTTTTTTTTAAATAAACAAAAACAAACAAAATAGCAGATTTTTTTTTTTTTAGAAATTTTAGAAAAGATAATTTCCACTGCATCAAGGATAATTTTTGAAGGTTAGACAGAGACTAGCTTGCCTTTAAAAAAAACCAAATAAAATAAAGCACTTGGTCTCCAGCTTATTTTGCATTAACTATATTCTTTAGATGCTTCTGAATCTCCAGGAAATTGTGAAGCTAAAATGATGTTTTCTACCTAAATATAATTACTGATGAACTCAGTCTATGGTCAATGTACTTCAGAGTGAAACAGGAATTACTCTAAAGGCTTTCTTTATTGGCATTACAGCTTATATATGCCATCTCCCCCCCCCCTTTTCCCCCCTGAATGGAAATGAAGGCTTGGAGTATTTATTTATTTTTTTGTCAAGCCACAGAGATAAATGATATTTGTGGGTGCATTTTATTTCAACTAGACATTTATGTCAAACTTTTAAAAAGTCATAGTAATTATTTTAAAAGATGAAGAAGGTAAGGAAAACGAAGAATCAAAATGGTGAACTGTGTATCCTCCCCCACCCTCCTGGTGTCACACAGCCCTTTTCGTTTCTGCCCTGGTAAGATATTTGTATTTAAAAGATGTTCACAAAGAATGGCACAGTGCCTGTTGGCTCAGACTCCTCTCTTTCTCTCCCTCTCCACTTTTTTTTTAACAATCATATGGCTTGATTCTGTTTTCCAGATCTATCCCGAGAGCTGCTATTTGAAATAAAAATGTTTGTATCCATTTCCCTATTAATGGCCTCTCATTGTAATACAACCTGCTGCAGTTAAAATGGCAAAACAGATGCAACAATGAAAATTCAAAGTGATGGACACTCAGCTTTGCCTGTAAAAGCTGCTGACAATTTAGAGAACTGGAGAGGCTTTTGGAGCTCCAAATATGAACACCGAAAGTGCCAATGAAAAGCAAAAGAAAGAGGGCTGATTGTGAACTGGAGAAACTGCTAGGAATACTACCCAGGCCTGGATGATTCTCTGCCTTTTGAGGTTAGGCTTCATCTATTGATGGGCATCAAGTGCAGAATTGTGAGTAACAGAAATAAAGCCAACAGCTTTTCTTTTAGTGCTTCATGCTGAATTTTAAAATGGGTGTGCCTGCTTCATAGAAGACAGCATGATAGGTCTTTCTTCTTATGAAAAAGGCAGATGAACTCCAAGATTTTGTTTCCTCCCCATTAGGACAACTGTTCGTTTCATTTTTTTTTAAAGTTACATCTGAAGTGTCCTGGATTGTATCTTGCTTTCATTCCCTTTTTTGAAACCATCACAATTCCTAAATTGTTTCTAGAAGGTCTTCACTAAAAGAAAAATTCAAATGTTCGTCTGGAAGACTGACATACTTCAGATTAGCTTTGCAAAAGATTTAATCAAAAAGTCAAGGATCTGAAAGTTCTTTAAGTCCTCAAGATTCATACGCTCCAACATTTCACATCTGAAAACTGGGAGACGTGTGGCTGAGCAACATCAGAATGTGACCAAACGATGTGACCAGGTGACAAGAGGGCAAACATTATGAACCAAGACACACTATTTTGAGCAGAAAACCCTGGAATTTATGTACTGAGTTCAGGAAAGCATGAAAAAACAAACCAATAAATTCAATATTCCATGTGAATTCATCCAAGGGCACAGCATGGTTAACAATAAATATAAAACACCTTATTCCAAAATCAAAATGACTTTATTAGATCTACTCAGAATTACAGCTTTCTTTCCTATCCACTGTATAAACTCTGTGTTTATACCCACCCGCTGTGCTCAATGCATATTACAAATCCCAGCTTCCCTATAACATTACACTCATGAGATTACTGCGAGCCAATTGTAGCTTCTCAGGGTAACCTATTTCACAGGGCTGTTCTTCGAATAAATATGTGTAGGAAAAATAATGTGCAATACTTTTAAATCCAGGAGATGGTTGGAAAGAAATTAGTTAAGAATTATCAGGTGTGAAAAAATGATTGTCACAAAGAGAGTCTTTTTTGAATGCCTCAGCCCCAAACTGCAAACATTTACCTAGGAATAAATCCACTGGGCTAACTGGGCAGAACCAGCATGGTGTAGTGGTTTGAGCATTGGACTTTAACTGTGGAGAACAGGGCTTGAATCCCTGCTCAGCCATTAAACCTACTGGGTGACTCTGGGCAAGTCACACTCTCTCAGCCTCAGAGGATGACAATCACAATTCCACCTCTGAAGAAACTTGCCAAGAAAACTCCATGATAGGTTCTCCTTAGGGTCACCATAAGTCAGAAATAGCTTGAAGGCACACAACAACAAACAACAATAACTGGGACTTGCTTCTGAATAGATGTGTGTGTGATTGCATTGTTAGTGTAAATGGAACACTGATGTGCAGAAAAAAAGAAACTCTCTCAAAGCAAACTAAATAGAAAGTATAATCTCTCCCAGTGTTTTACCTCTACCAAGTGACTGTTGTTTTCCTATGGAATTATGCAGCCTGGCATAGGCAGAAGACTGATAAATGAAAAAGAAGTGGGATAGGATGTAGATCAAAAGGAGGGAAACTAGAAGATAACATAAGATAAAATATATTTTCTAGATGAGAACTAGAAAAACAGAGGCCTCATTCCCACTTACAGGTAAATTGGTGTGCAATCCGAATCGATGGATCTATTCAATAGCGAAGCGTGGTTCCCACTACAGTTGCCCCGATTGCACTTTTCCCCTCCAAAATAACCCACTTGTGGTTCCCATTCACCAAAGAATAGATTCAAAATTAGTTGGTTCCAGATGGCTGAAGGGGAAATTTGAATTGATTCCAAACCATTTGTGGTTCACACTTGTGTGAAATCGATTTATCGAAAAAATAAGCATAAAGAAGACTCACGTTAAATGGGTCTAGAGCATGCCCCCCCCCCCCCCCGAATCGCTTCAGTGATTCGGATAAAGTGGGAACCAGGGTAGTTTGAACCTACAATTCTTTTGCCAGGCAACATGTTTACATCCTGTGATTGGTTGAGGTCATGGCAAAGGAGGGTTGACAGGAAAACTGCATTGATCTTTTGCTTTTCTCCCCATCTGCTGCTATGGGTTTTTTAAAATGCATTTTTTTTAACAAGTTAAAAAGACAAAAATAAAACAACACAAAATGCATTTATTTTTTAAAAGGAAGAAAACAGTAATAACAATATACATTCATCCCTCCATAATTACAGACTCTGCATTCATGGATTCAACCATCTGCAGCTTAAAAACATTAACCAGAATCCTGCCCCCCCCCAAACCCCACCACATCCTTATTTTGCTATTTTATATAAGGGGCACCATTTTACTATGCCTTTGTATATAATAGGAATTGAGCATCCATGGATTCTGGTATTCAATACAGTTGTGGGGAGGGCCCTGGAACCAAATCCTAGGAGATACCAAGGGTCCACTATACTAACATCAATGGAACCTGGGGGGAAAGCTTAAGTTCACTGTTTCCTTTATAATATCTTTGAGGATAGCATAATATTGGTAGGGCAGCAGACTGATTGGGCAAATGCACAAGGATTACTAACCTGAGTTCCATGGCAAAGTAGCAAAGCCAAGTAGTAAAAACAAGAAATATCAGAATGCTACAATATAGTAATTATGGCACAGTGGAAAAATATATATATAAATCATAGATGGTATTCTACTTGGGACTTATATTTCTGTGTGGGCAAAATTGAACTGAGTAGTTTTCCAATGTCTTGATTGTGGATCCATTGTAAAACCACCTAGGGGTGACCATTGTACAGTGGTAGCCCATAGAGTTACAGCCTGTTGCACAATGTGTACAAATGTGTATCATGGCAATTTTTAATGCACATCAGGACATCTGCTATGAAGTGCCAAAGCCCAGTGGTAGCACCTGATGCACATCAAAGAGAAAAATGAGAAGAGGAGAGAGAAACCAGGAGATTTTTTTTTTTTTTTTTAAAAACTGTTCCCCACTTGCTGTTACCTGCCTTGATCCAACACAGGGAGAGGCGGGATACAAATAAATACAATTATTATTATTATTATTATTGAAAAGCAGTGAGAAAGTAAGATGGCAGAGAATTAACTAGGGTCATTCCTGCTAACCCTGGCCAATGAGAGGGTATGAAGATTAATCCTGATTTTTCTGCCAGTCCCTTGAATAGTGAACTTGGGGAATGAACGAATACATAAGAGTTTATTACACGAGTCCCATTCTCACTGTGATTGTACAAGTAAGGATACATACAGCTTTTGAAGCATTCCCTCCCATATATTTTTGCAATAGTGCATAGGGCCTCATGCTCTCTTCCGTATTCCTCCTTAACCCCACCTCCCTGCCCTAAGCCCAACTCAGTGTGAATTTCACCATGTGATTGCCCAATACTGCAACTGCTATGCAAAACATTTATCACATCTGAGTACTAATAGGAAAGCAGCTCATTTGAAGGCTTATTGATGGGTTTTACCATCAATGACAAGATGCACTCTAACCACACTTGGATGGCAAGGCAGCAATGAGATGGAGATGGCATCGTGCAGTAAGTATTGCCAAAGCCACTATTTTCAGACTTTATAAGTGGTTTAAAAGCCACATGTGATAAAGTTGATAAATGGAACCTGAAATGGAACCAATTCAAGAGAGGGAGTATCAGTATGTTCAGGATAGGGACAGGTGAATCTTTGCATTTGAATTTCACAGATTTCTTATTTCCCCACTTACATGTCTGAAACAGCTCATACAGGAAGCCTTTACAGTCCAAAACAAGCCTCTATGGTAATCCAAAGTGCACCCCTTCCCGTGTTCAATCCGTGATACTTCTGTGTGCAGTCCATGGTACTTCTGAGACTGTGTGCACTGTGTCTCTTATAGTATTACTGTAGAACAGTATTTGTGCTTATAATACTGTACAATATTCATAATGGCAACTAAGTGCAGCGATACAGCTAAAAGAGCCCTTAAGATTCTCAGTTTTCAGGAAAAGCTAGAACTAATCAAACTTAGGGAGGCATGTCCATGAGTGATATAGACTGCAAGGAAGGCATTCCTCATTCAACAGTTAGTACAACTGGTAAGAATAAAGCCAAGCTGTTAGAGAAAATTTAAAAAACTGTGTCAGTGTATACCAAAGTTATTAATCTTGATGAAGTTGAGAGCAGGACATTAAAGGTAAGCTTTTGTTCATTTTACTTTATATATATACAGGGGAGTGTGTGTGTGTGTAGTATGGTTATTTAGATTTTGCATGCATTCAAAAGTGATATATAGTGTGTTATTTACATTTTGGCCGACCAAAATGCATTTGCGAGCTTAAGAAATGGGTTACATTTTTCAACCATTTCCTTTTTCTGATAGTGCTCCAGTCCCTAACCTGTCAGATAAACCGTGGCTTCTTGTATTTGATTCAATTTGTTAAAAGGAAAAACTTTTCTTTTAGATGTTTGTTTAAAAATTCACATTGATAAATGGGCTTTGTAGCTGTTATATTGGGATGCATGGCAGAATATTGTGCTCACAAAATGTCAACACATAGAAAGGTTCTGGAATTAGTCCCTGGCAACTCTAGAAACAGTTGGGGAACCCTCCTTTTGAAAGTCTCAAGAGCCCCTCCACCCAAAAAACCTCCTATAGTGGGACTGCCATAAATTCAAAATACATAACATTAATAAACAACAACAAAGTGTAGACTTTTTTTTGTATGTGTGAACCCTATAAACTTTTGGATTGGCCTAGTGGATGAAGAAATCCTAAGGATGAGTCTGTATTTACTGGCTGAGTTTAGCTGAGTTCAGAAAGACAGGGAGAATTGGAGCTGGAACAGAGCTGCATTTGCCAGGACTATTGCATTGTTGCAATACAGTAGTATTGCAGCACAGGCCGAAGAATCCTGGAATCAAGTCCTGCCCTGGCATGCAACGTTTGAACAGTATATATATATATATATATCAAATTTAATGTAAATTTTGTTGAATATATATATATATATATATATATGAGATATACTTGTATATACTGTGTGTGTGTGTGTGTGTGTATATATATATATACACACACACACACATATACAGATATATCCACACACACAGAGATTTAAATTGTGAGTGTTGCAATATTAAATTATAGTTGGCCTCATAGGACTCAGAAAGATGTAAATATGTACTTCTCCAAATATGAGCTTTTCCACAAGCATTTCCCCTCAAGCTATGCATTTCAGTGAATGCATTTCTTTAATATTAGCAGAAGCATCAGATTCCTATGCTCTGGATACCCAAAAGCCCTTTCCGAGTGGCATTCTCTCCCCCATGTTTCCTTCTTGCTAGTCTTTCTTTTTTCTCCACCCTGTTTTTCATCCAACCTGTAGTAGTTTACAGATTTCTTACAGCTGGTTCCTCTTCCTCCTTTCTACTCTCCATTCAGCTTCCTCCACTCCCTCACTTGCCTTTTTCTCCTTCTGCTCTAGTGCCTGTTCAGCCTTTCCCTCTGCTAACTTTTCTCTTTACTTCCATACTAGACAGCATAGTCTTCTCTTTTCACCATGTTTGAAGAATTTGGGTATCCTGGAAGCATTGTGGCCACGTGGAGAAATGAGTCAGTCATGGGTCTGCTTAGAGAAGGCTGTGGAACTCCCTCCTATAAGGGGTCTCAAATGTTTCAGTGTGGCTGTTTCAGCTCAGCCATTTCAGTGTGGCCATTTCACAATTTAAGTCACACTTCAGAATGGCCGTCCCACTGTGGCTGCTTTAGCATGGCCATTTCAGTGCACCCAGTTCACTACAGCTGTTTCTGCGCAGTATGCTGAACAGACAAACCAACCTTAATCCTCTAATCCTGCCAGAGCATCTGGATTATTCCCTATCTCCAGGACTTGTACCCTAACACTAACCCTAACTCTAAAACTAATCCTAATCTTAACTAATGGTTACAAATGATGTGATATCAAACCTTCTCTATAGTCAATCACTTATCTACTGATTAATCCTACTAATCTTCAGATCCAACTACTGAACATTTCCCTGGTTGAATCTATATGAAAGCAATTAGCCTATTCATCACAGCCAAATCATACTATTTCAATATCCAGTCTTCTTTCATTGGGGTGGTCTTATCTTTCCATTTCTGCACGTACAGAAGTCCTGCAGGATTAATCATATATTATATAATTCTACTGTATTTAATCCCCATTAGTTCATCTAACAGTCCCAAAATAAAACATTCAGGTTTCAATCTAAGTTTTATCTTCAACATATCTTGAATCACTCAATAAATCTATAAATCAAAATCCAAAACTTTTTTGCTTTATCACATCTTTACCATATGTTGTAGAAGTTTCCTGGCTCCCCACCCCCACACTTCCAGCTAACATTGTTTGTTTTTATTAATGTAGTGGGACCAAATGGAGTTCTGACTGAATATATGCAAATAAAATGCATATGAGATGTAGATACATTTGTCCGTCTCTAGTTTCCTCCTATTAAGAGATGGATGACTCTCGCCTAAGCCTTTACAATATCTGCTGTGCAGGTATCCAGTCCAGAGATTTTATAAGATAATGGATTATGTGTATATGTTTGTGTGTATGCTTTTTTTTTTTTAAAATCTCATTATTTGTAGCCTGACAGGACTGTCAACATCTTTGTGGCTGTACCAGTTCAGGTCAATCTGGAGTCACATCTGAATGGTAGCTGAGAACTGAAAAAAAACACACACAAGTGGATAAATACACAGTATGAATGAGAAGGCAATCCCTATTGTCTTCCTAGAGTCAGGGAGCATCGGCTGCCCTCTTGCTTGAAGAAGGAACTCTGCTCCTGCTTGCTCAAAGGAGCTCAGTCTCTGTTGTACACAATACAGAGACATCATTACTAATATAAAACACTGCTGGGGAGAAGGGATGCATGGGCGGGCCAAGATGGCAGATGGCTTTTAGTGGCCTGCTGCTTTCTGTTCTTTTACCTTTTAGCATTTGTGCAATTTAAAGCTCTTGGTTACTGTTCCCCCCTCTTTTTTTTTTTTTTTTTTTTACCTTTGCTGTCCATTGGCCCTAGTGGGAGCTTTTGTTGTCATGAACAAATGCAGAGAATTTTTAGTGAGAGGCCACGGCCAACTGAATGGAACTGTGCCTTCCTGATAGCAGCAGTACAAAAGGAGAGCTAATCAAGAAAGGGTCCGATGATTTAAGAGGAATTCACAGATAGTATCCAACATCTTCTGCCTCAAATCTTTAGGCACAAGTTGTATTTTAAGGCAATTTGATAAATGGGCTTTGTGGCTGTTCTATTGTCCTACCTGCCAAATGCATCTGAGGAAGTAGACTTAAGTCTATGCAAGCTCATGCTGCCAACTTCTTTCTTTCTGTTAGTCTCAAAGGTACTACAAGTTCTCTCTGCATACTAATTCTACAGACTAACACAGCTATATCTTTGAAAACAGCAACAAAAAATGAGAGAATACTCGGAAAGCTAGGGAATAACCAAAACATGAAGTCATGGGCAGGGCCAGCTAAAGAGGTGCACCGAAGGGAGGCACAAATGAGAGCTTGCCCCAAATAAGAATTGCACATTTTAGTGAAATTTGCCTTCAGTCCCCAAATTTCTAGTGTTGCAGATATGAAATATTGATGATCTGAAATAGCTAGAACATTTTCTGTGTTCATATTCCCTTGATAACTTTACCTGCCCCTTTTCTTTGGCTTTCTAAATTATGGCTGGAATTTTGTATATAATTCTGTAGTTAAGTATATGCTCTAATCACACACAGAATGAAACTCCTTCTTCACATGCAGATGATGCCTGGTAATGTAGGTTTGAGGAGAGTTACAATGTGGCAAAAGTGTCAAAACCATGATTAAGTATGCATCTACCCTATAGAAATAATGCAGTTTGATACCACTTCAACTGCTATGACTCTATCCTACAGAATCCTGGGATTTGTAGTTCTGTGAGGCACCAGCATGCTTTGGCAGAGAAGGTTAAACATCCTGCAAAACTACAAATCTCAGGATTCCATAGGATGGAACTATAGCACTTATCATGTTGTCAAACTGTATTATTTCTGCAGTGTAGATGTACCCTAGGTAGTGATTAAGAATACAGAATAGTTCTGGATGAGTAAAATACTTAACAGAGGGCCGGAACAGATCAGAAAAAAAAAATCCAGCTTCCCAACAGCTTGGGGGTGTGGCGTATGCATGACACACGCCTCCAAGCCAGCAGGAAGCTGGCATCATGCTGCCTGGCTGTTTACACGCCTGACACTTTATAGTGCTCTAGCAGTGCAATGTTTAGCTGCTGTACACTGCAGGAGCATTGCAAAGCTGTGGAAGCAGCAGAAAACCCAGCTTTTTGCCAGCTGAAGAAGGAGCGGCTTTCTGCCACTTCTTTTTGCACTAGCAAATGACTGGATTGGGGCTTCAGCATGAGGTTGCCGCAGCACAGCAGCACATGGCTCTGTGGCAGCCCCAATCTGGCATTTTTGGGTGGTCTGTTTTTCCCCAGAGTGACTTCCCCTGGCCTCCCCCCTCCCTCAATTGGAAAGAAACATAACTCAACCATGTTCTGATCACTGGTGGAATGGATCTCCAGCTGATGCTTAGTAAAGTAGGTTGGGGATGCTCCAATCATAGCAATAGTGTCAAAATTATGATTAAATAGCCACACTGTTGCAATGAGCATAATCCCTCCCAACCTACTTTACAAGGCATTAGCTGCATGGATAGAAGGAAGTCCATTCTGCTGGTGATCGGAGGACGGGTGAATGATGTTACTGTCACGTTTGGGGGAAGGTTGGGTCAGGAGAAATTAGTTAAGTATAATTAGCTAAATAGTTAAAATTCAGAATTTGGGCCTATATTTCTAAGAACTCATCTGAAGCTTTTAGTGCAATGCTAGAATTAGGAGTGGAGGGAAATGAGGGGCAATGCCCTTATTTTGTCTCTGTGGTAGCAATGTGGTGAAGGGTGGAAGATTACACAATACATTACAAAATACAAATCTGATATCTCAGCAGACCAGAAGCTATAATGCCTGTGGCAACATCCCAACATATCCAGGTCTTCTGTAATTTTATGGGAAGATTAGGTAGGGGAGAATTGGATCATGCCAGAATCTATTGTGTCAGAATCCATATATTGCTTCAGCTGTTGTTGTGACTTGACTATGACCTGACTCTGACTTGAACATTAAGCTGCTCTGTTCATAGGGAAATGACATGGCCACCTGAGGAACCCCAAAGCTAGTTTGGGACCCCAAGAATGAAATGATGACAAAGCTAAGCAGTCATCTTTTCCCAGCCACAAAGGATTGAAACCACATATTGAAGGAAAGAGACCCAGTGTGGTGGAGTGGTTTGAGTGTTGGATTGCGACTCTGGAGGCCAGAGTTCAAGTCCCTGCTCAGACATGGAAACCCACAGGGTGACCTTGGGCATGTCACTCTCTGTCCCTCAGAGGAAAGAAAGGCTCTCCTTAGGATCCTCATAAGTCAGAGTCACAACAATGGCTGAAGGAATATATGAATTCTGGCACAACAGTGAAGACATTAGCTACTGTGATGAATCTCAGTTTCAGAAGTATGGTATTTTTTCAGTGTTGGGTCATTGAATTGCTTGGTTCTCATGCACGGGGTCTTCTAATTGTAGCAGGATACATGAAGCCAAACATTCTGACAGAGATTCTGTTAACATATGTCCTCTCAAAACTCATATGTTTTACAAAATCCATGTTATAAAGATCATTGAACAAGGCCCAGAGCACCACAACCTTTTCTTTCAGAATTAGTACACAACACTAGATTATATTTAGAGTCAGTAGGCATTGATTTATGTAGTAAAACTTAAAATGTACAAAAATTGGCCATCATTCCACTACAAGAGCAAATTTGGGGGAATAAATGCAAAGCACATTACCTTGCTGTGGGCAGAAAAAACAGAGTACTGTGCCCAGAGCTTGGAAATGTTACTTTTTAAACAGCAGCACTCAGAATGCCCTAAGCAGGGTGTGCCCATGATGGATGGGACTGATGACATCTGGAATTCAACTGTACTGAGAAGGACATATATTTCATAGAATCATAGAGTAGGAATACACCACAAGGGCCATCCAGTCAACCACCTGCCATGTAAAAATGTACACTCAAGGCACTCTCAACAGATGGCCGTCCAGCCTCTGTTTAAAAGGAGACTCCACCGCTCTCTGAGACAGAGTGCTCCATCCATGGTCAAATAGCTCTTGTTATCAGGAAGTTCTCCCTAATATTTAGGGAGAGTCTCTTTTCCTGCAGCTTGAATCAATTGTTCCATGTCTTAGTCACTAGAGCACCACAAAACAAGCTAGTTCCATCCTCAATATGACATTCCTTTGAATATTTAGACATAGCTATCATGTCACCCCTTGACCATCTCTTCTCCAGGTTAAGCAGACCCAGCTCCCTAAGCCATTCCACATACTGTAGGTCATGGTTTCCAGATCTTTCACCATTTTAGTCATTCACTCCTATTATGTTCAGCTGTGTTTCTTGGATGTACTACTTTGTAATTTTTCCTCATGCAAGAACTCTGGAAACAATAGTTCTGTCAAGAAGGAATCTCTACCAGACAATTACAGTATCAATAAATCTAAAAATTAATCTCTCTCTCTCTTGCTGTATGTGCTGTGAGGATCAAAATTAGCTGTGTTGGTTTATAATTCACCACATTATATATATTGAAAAAAATTAAGCTGGTATAACACATAATATTTGTGGTATAGATGTGGTCTTATATGTAGTTACATTATGACAGAAGAAGCTGCATAAAGGCATGATTTCCTTCTTTGTCCAATCACACAATATCTTTGTTATCAGTCTGACACTGAGATCTGAAACCAATCCCAGAAAAAGTACTTTTAATTATATGATTGACACTTTCTCAACCTCGCTGCTTGCAGAAGATGTGTATTTAGCATCACCTCTAATATCATTGTCACCTTTACTATGGATTCCACATATATTTACATTTGCATGCCTCTATCGCCCAGGCTGGGCCTCTTTGTAATGAAAATCTATGCAGCATTTGCACAAGCATAGAAGCTTGCCATCTGATTTCCATTGTGTTCTGGGGCAAACTTTGATCTTCTGACTCACAGATGGGAGAGTATGTTGATATTCTTTGGCTCATTTGATCTCATCCATGCATCTGGAATGAAGTCTAGGTCTCTCATACATTCTTGAGACCAGGTTAGGCATTTATAAGATGCAGTTTGGGATTGTATAAGCCTCTTACATTTTTTTATCAGATTCCATGCACCCAGGACACAAATTTATAGCATGGGTTGCTATTATTATTAATTTTTTCCCCTAGTAGGGATTATAGCTGAGCAAGAAGCATGAATTTGATAATGGATTTTCAGCTCTATTTTTCTGAGGTTGTTTTTATTTGAGTTTATGGATCACACAGTAGCTATAAAAAGTCATATTATATT
Source organism: Urosaurus nigricauda (assembly GCA_034509955.1). Lineage (NCBI taxonomy): Eukaryota > Metazoa > Chordata > Lepidosauria > Squamata > Phrynosomatidae > Urosaurus > Urosaurus nigricauda. The sequence goes on along the minus strand of JAOEGL010000001.1, from coordinate 346,394,554 downwards.
TTCAAGGTCTGTTTCATTATTTATGATCTGCATGTGGAGGTGTCTAGCTAGCTGTTGGTGGATTGTACAGGACTAAAAAGGTACCTGGGGGTCAAAAGCATTTGAGGAAATTACAGTTAGGATCAGAAAAAGGAAAATGTGAACCTCCAAGAAAATAGGTGTGAGTAGGCTTGTTTTAGAACTGTTGCTAAGGGTTACAGTTAGAATGTTATGGTTTTTGTCTTGTTTTATATTCTTTTACAAACTTTTTTTGTTTCAAATGTGAATTTGAAGTAATAAGAGTGACCATGCACAGTCTGTAAAGAAATACCGAAAGAGACAGACGTATTATTAATATCTGACATGGTTAGGCAATTGCTGGGGCCTATAGGGGCTATACAGACCACCCCAAAGGGGCAGTTTGCAGCCGATCCTTTACTGGCTGGATTGGGGCTGAAACAACCTCATGCTGTGGCCCCGATCCAGCCTCTGGGGAGAGCAAAAAGCAGCTCCTTTTTGCGCCTTCCAAGGGGTTCCATAGCCACAGCAACACAGCTTTATGACAGCCCTTTGGTGCTGCATCACGTGCAGCACCAGAGGGGTGTCAGGATAGCATGTGCTGTGTGGACCGGCACATGCCAAAATTGTGCCTGGGAGGCAGGGTTAGGGTATCCAGCATGCGGACGCTGCACCCTAACTCCGCCCACAGGCCAGCACAAAGTGTTGGTCTGTATTGGGCCATAGATCCCAGTAGAGGGATGGAGAAATTTACAAGTTTTGCCTTATTTTTTTTTAAAAAAACATCAAATTGTTTTCATTCTGAATGCAACAAACTTTACAACTGTTGATTAGTCCTTCAAAAATTCTCTCTGGCTTTTCTTCGCTAATGAAGATTCAGGAAGGACTTATCCCACGCTTACTACAAGCGCGTTGATGACTAAAAAGGCCGATCCGAGATAAGCAAGTCCGGTTACAGAAAGCACAGCAGAAAGTCTCCTTGGGTGGTGTTTCCAAGTTGTGGTTCTTTCTGCATTGTTGTTTCTCTTCGAGACTCGTTCGGCATGAGTTCTCAAAAGAGGCTGCAGCATTGTGGATAGTGCGTCTACATGCCTCCCGATGTGTGGCCAGGGCAGACCATTGTTGGTGATCAATTTGGCCAAGCTTGAGATGTTGTTTCAGGGAGTCCTTGTATCTCTTCTTTGGGGCGCCCCTTTTTCGCTGACCCGTGGCGAGTTCACCGTAGAGTACTATTTTGGGGAGGCGGTGGTCCTCCATCCTGGTAACATGCCCTGCCCAGCGCAGCTGCGTTTTCAGTAGCATGGCCTCAATGCTGGTGATCCCTGCTTGCTCCAGGACAGCAACATTCGTCACATAGTCAGTCCAGTGTATGTTTAGGATTGTGTGTAGACAGCGCTAATGAAAGCATTCAAGGAGTCGTAGATGTTGGCGATAGGTGACCCATGATTCAGACCCATAGAGGAGAATGGACAGTACAATGGCTCTGTACACACTGATTTTGGTGCTTCGCCTCAGGTGTTTGTTACTCCAGACTCTTTTGTGAAGCCTTCCGAATGCACTATATGCCTTTGCTAATCTGTGATCGATCTCTTTATCAATCTTGGCATCTGAGGAGATTATACTTCCCAGGTAGGTGAACTCCTGTACGGATTTAAATACAGATTTGCCAATGGTGACATGGGGGTGATAGTGCTCTTCCTGTGGTGCAGGCTGGTAAAGGACTTCCGTTTTCTTCAGGCTGACTTCCAGCCCAAACAGCTCTGCAGCCGTTGCAAAGCAGGATGTTAGGCGCTGCAGAGCTGCTTCTGTATGGGCAACAAGGGCAGCATCGTCAGCGAAAAGCAGCTCACGTACTAGATAGTTTAGAGTCTTTGTGCGAGCCTTCAGACGGCTTAAGTTAAACAAGCTACCATCAGTACGGTAATGTATATAGATGCCGTCTTTTTCTTCGAGATCTGCTGTAGTCCTTTGGAGCATCATGCTGAAGAAGATTGTAAATAGAGTTGGAGCGAGAACACATCCTTGTTTCACACCATTAGTTATTAGAAAGGGCTTTGAGAGAGCATCGCCATATCTGACTTGTCCTTGCTGGCCCTCATGTAGCAAGATGATCATTTTGAGGAATTTGGGGGGACATCCTAGTTGTTCCAGGATCTGCCACAGTCCTTTTCTACTCACAGTGTCAAAGGCTTTGGTAAGGTCGACAAATGTTACATAGAGTCCTTTGTTTTGCTCTCTACATTTCTCTTGCAGTTGTCTAAGAGCAAATACCATATCTGTAGTGCTCCTATTAGCTCTGAAGCTGCACTGGTTTTCAGGGAGAAGTTCTTCTGCAATAGCAGGAACTAATCTGTTCAGGAGTATCCTTGCAAGAATTTTCCAGCAATGGAGAGCAGTGTTATACCTCGATAGTTTGAGCAATCAGATTTTGTTCCTTTTTTCTTATACAGGGTGATGATAACTGCATCTTGGAGATCTGATGGCAGTTCACCTTTTTCCCAACACAAGGAGCTCGTGAAATTTGGCATGGAGTACATGACCTCCGTATTTCCAAGCTTCAGGTGGGATTCCATCAATCCCAGCTGCCTTGCTGTTTTTCATCTGCTGTATGGCCTTATGTCATGGCCAGCCAAGAGTTGGAGTCAGAGGATGAGGAGGAGGACATGGCTCCTCAGGAGCAAGAGGAATTGGAGGCTAGGCCAGGTCCCAGTTCTGCCATGCCAGACCCTAGCCCTGACAATTCAGCCCCAGGAGTGGAAGCACAGCCAGGCTCTGGCACTGTGGAGCTCCCTTCAGGGGCTCAGCAGATGAGTGTGAGCTCCAGGGAGGAATCTGGCTTGGAGGTTCTCTCCTTTAAGGAGCGAAGGGCTGAAAGTGCTTGTGTCCGTCGATCTTGCAGGCTGGCTGAGGAACAAGCTCTTAATAAAGCTCAGCTGATACCAGGCAGGGTGTCGGCTACTTAAACACCTGTGAGAGGCCATCCCTTTGTCAGAACTTATTGTAAGTCTCTTGGTGTGACTGTGTGCTGGCTTTGTGCCTTTGGAACTCTGGTTTGCCTTACCTTGGAACGATATGGACTTTCGCTGCTTTCTCCTTGCCCTGACCTCAGACCGGACTGACTTCTGTGATTTCCCCAACCCTGACCTTGGCTCTGGCTTTTGGACTATTCTTTGGATCAATGTTTAGGCTTGTGGAACTGACTATTCAGCTATTGTTGGTGAGTGCTGGCCGCAGTCCGGGACACCTTAATGGTTTCTTCCAAAGTGGGAGCCACGTCCAGTTCATATTTCATTGGTTGTTGTATCATATGTTGAATAGCTGAGCCTTGGACTTCTCAGTTGGCACTGAAGAGATTTTGGAAATGTTCAGCCCATAGATTCAGGATGGAGGCTTTGTCTGTGATTAGTGTTTGACCATCCGTACTATATAAGGAGCTTTGGACCTGGTAAGTAGGTCCAAACACTGCTTTAAGAGCTTCGTAGAATCCTCTGGAATCTCCCAGATCTGCACAATGTTGTGTCTTTTCTGCTAAATTGATCCACCACTTGTTCTGAATGTCTCTGAGTTTTTGTTGGAGTTTGCTGCATGCGAGACAGAAGGCTGCTTTTGTTACATGGCAAGATGGCTGAGCGAGGTGAGCCTGATGAGCAGTTCTCTTCTTTGCCAACAGCTCCTGGATCTCTTGGTTGTTTTCATCAAACCAATCTTGGTTTTTCTTGCGGGAGAACCCGAGGGATTCTTCCGCAGACTGCAGGATACTGTTTTTTATATGTTGCCAAAGCACTGTAGGAGAAGAATCTAAAGGATGGTCTTCAAGTTTTGATTACAGATTTGCCTGGAAGTTATCTCTCATGGCAGCTTGTTGAAGATTGTTGACTTGGAGTCTCCTCTTTAAGATGCCACCCCTCTTAGGTTTGAGCTTAAGATGAAGATTTAGTTTGCATCTTACAAGGCGATGATCTGGACATCACTCGAGTATGACGGACATCGCGAATGTCTCTCTGGCGTACCAGAACATAGTCAATGAGGTGCCAGTGTTTGGATCGGGGATACACCCAGGTTGTCTTCAAACTATCTTTCTGCTGAAAGATAGTGTTTGTAATAGTCAGTTGCTGTTCTGCACAAAATTCTAGCAGGAGGCGTCCGTTATCATTACAGTTTCCAACTCCATGCTTGCCTAGAACACCTTTCCAGGCTTCGAAGTTCTTACCTACTCTGGCATTGAAGTCACCAAGGATAATGTTTTTCTCTTCTGCAGGGACTTTTTGTATGAGGTGGCGTAGGTCTGAGTAGAATTTGTTTTTCTCCACAGGGTCGGCTTGCATAGTTGGGGCATATATACTAAAGAGAACAACATGAGGGAGGCGTAAGGAGATAATGCGATCAGAGTGACCTGTTGGCAGGGTTTCGAGTTTGGAGGCAATGGAGTTTTTAATCATAAAGCCTACTCCTGAAAGATGTTTTTCAGTTTTTGCTTTGCCAGACCAGAAGAGTGTATAGCCGGCACCGTGTTCTTTAAGGCTGCCTTCCTCATGGAGACGAACTTCACTAAGAGCAGCGATGTCTATATTAAGTCATGATAGTTCATGGGCTATTAGAGCAGAACGACGCTCAGGACCTCCACTGTCTGCAGAATCTTGCATGGTTCTAATGTTCCAGCATGCAAGCGTCAGTCTGTTTGCATCTTTGGAGGCCGGTGCGTTCCTTTCTACCTTTGTTTTTGTTTGACTGCATCAGAAGATGCCTGTTGACCGCGGCTCACCAACTGGGTGGATGGAGATGAGCTTTCTTTAGGCTCCCTTTTCTAGGCCCCTCTCCGTATGGAGCAAGCAGTGCTCTCCTTAAAAGGCTGCTTGGTCATTCAGGATGCTGCCAAACAAGACTGTCATCTCCTGGTCAGTCTCGAGCGACCAATGTCCTGAACCGCCTGCATGCAGGGTTGGGTCTGCAGCTTCCAGTGCTTCTTTCACCTTCTGTTTTGTCCCTCACCTATTGCTACAGGACTTTTTTGGGGGGGGGATTGGATCGGATGTATCCTTCGAGCCTGTGCAAAGGATTTTTCTGGTGAAGCACAGCGTGCACAGAACTGGCCTCCCCCTTTAAACCAGAGGTTTGTCTGCTGGGCCAAGCAAGCAAGGACGGTGGCAGTGAGATCCTCAGGTCGTAGGTTTGATTAGAGTTTCCTTCTCTTAGATGGTTTACCTTCCAGGGTTAGATGAGCACCATCTGCCTGGGTTTGGGATTGGAGTTTTCCTTCTCTTAGGATGGTTGCCATAAGGCTAAAGAGCCCATCCTGCCCTTTGACACTCTTAGTCTGACCCTTCGGTTGTGACCTGTCTGGCATGGGAGGCCCTACCAGTGGCTATTTGTGCCACCGCCATCATAGCTCACAGCTTCATTAGGGTACGCAAGCCTCTCCCCCACGACAAGGGGACGTCAATGGAGAGGAATTAAAAAATAATCCCAAAGTAAATTCTTACTCATTTTCTCTGGCCAGATTCAAAAGGTAAATATATACCCAGTATAGATAGAACCACGTTGTACCTGCCTGTCTTCTAGGCATTAAAAATTATATGCCTTTCTGAAGGAAGAGAAGGCAATCCCTTCCCTTCCCTAAACACATCACAGCTTGCACAAACAGCACCAGCAAATAACCTGTCTTCCATGTCCACTCCAAGTCATTTTAAAAATAGTAAGCTACCAAGTTTATCAATGAATATTATTTTGATTGTATTTTTAATACACAGACATTGTACTTTTTTTTACCGACCACCATCTTTTCTTCTTTCAGCATAACTTAAAAGTAAGGACTTTTGAAAAGTATCAATAGGGCTTCTCATGTATTTTTACCCACATGTTAATACCCAATGATGTGTCCATTACTGTTTAATGACAGAAGAAGAACAGCATAAGCATAGGGGTGCATGATAATCTTCCCCTGATTGCATGAATGAGAAAATTTAACGACAGAAGGAGGACGCTTGCCTCCTGTGTGATAATCTCCTAGAAACATCACTATATCCGAGGAAGACTCTTAAGACACTTGAGAATTAAAAGAGGGAAAAATGAAAATTTCACTTTAGTTCAAAGAGAATGCAGAGTAAGAAGTGAAGAGCTGCAAATATGTGAGAAGCTCTATGAATACATTTCAAAAGTCCTTGCTTTTAAATTATGCTTAGAGGAGAAAAGATCGTGATGGGTTAAAAAGCACAATGTCTATGTATTAAAAATACAATCAAAATAATATTCATTGGTAAACTTGGTGGCTTACTTTTTTTAAAATGACTTGTACAGTATTGGACTGTTTTTGGTTGGTTATGAGTGCAAGTCATGATGTGTTTTGGTTGCTGAAGTTTTGGATCCTGGTGATCCTGGATCCAGGTTCCTTCTGCGCCAAATCCCCTGCTTGACCCCATGACAGCCTGCTGTGACGCATTTAACACTCACTTTGCAGACAAAATCTCTCGGATAAGAGCCGACTTAGACGCCAATGTTTTAGCAGTATCTGTAAATGAGGCACCTAGCAACTCCGTTGTTGTCATCTTACTGGATGAGTTTCAATCTGTAAGTACTGATGACGTGGACAAGCTCCTTGGAAATGTTAGGAAGATGACCTGCTCTCTTGATCCATGTCCATCATGGCTGGTTGTCCAGGGAGGGGGCACATTGAAGACATTCCTTCGGGATGTAGTCAATGCATCCCGAATTCCATCTTGTCTGAAGGAGGCGGCTGTTAAGCCCCTTCTGAAGAAACCTTCCCTTGATCCCCTGGACAGAAACAACTATAGACCAGTTTCCTTGCTGCCGTTTTTAAGCAAGGTAATCGAGAGAGCAGCTGCCTCCCAACTCCAAGCTGTCTTGGATGAAACCGATTTTCTTGATCCATTTCAATCCGGCTTCCGGGCAGGATATGGAGTTGAGACTGCCATGGTTGCTCTGACGGATGACCTCCGCTTGAGTATTGACGGGAGTAGTGTGACCCTGTTAGTGCTCTTGGATCTCTCAGCGGCCTTTGACACTATAGATCATGCCATCCTTTTGGACCAGCTGAGGGAGATGGGCATCGGAGGCACTGCTTTGGAGTGGTTCCAGTCCTTCCTCTCTGGTAGGTCCCAAAGGGTGAGGCTCGGGGACAGTTGCTCCTCCAAAATAGAGCTTAATTGTAGCATCCCTCAGGGTGCCATCCTGTCCCTGATACTATTTAACATCTATATGAAGCCGCTGGGTGAGATCATCCGGAGGCATGGAGCGTAGTGCCATCAGTACACTGATGACACCCAGATATAGTTCTCCATGACCAGGTCATCTGCTCAGACCTCAGATGGCATCTCTTCTCTTAATGACTGCCTGGCAGCAGGAATGGATTGGATGAGGGAAAGCAGATTGAGGCTTAATCCAGACAAAACGGAGGTACTGACAGTTACCGACCTGAAACCAGGTCTGGGAATACAACTCCCAGTCCTAGATGGAGTCACACTCTCCTCGAAGGACTCTGTTCACAGTCTGGGGGTACTTCTAGACTCGTTGCTTCACATGACTAGTCAGGTGAATGCGATGGTCAGAAGTGCCAGCTGTGCCCTTTCCTGGAGATGAGGGATCTGGAAACTGTGGTACATGCTTTGGTCACCTCATGTTTAGATTACTATGCAATGCACTCTACATGGGGCTGCCCTTGTGCTTAACCCGGAAACTTCAATTGGTTCAAAATATGGCAGCCAGATTAGTCACTGGGGCATCTAGAAGAGAGCACATGACACCTGTGCTAAAATCTCTCCACTGGCTGGCGATTAGTTTCCGGGCACAGTACAAGGTGCTGGTTTTGACCTTTAAAGCCCTACATGGCTCAGGTCCATCCTATCTAAGGGACCGCCTCTTCCCATACGAGCCCCCTCGCACACTCCAATCCTCTGGGAGGAATCTGCCTAAGAAAACTAGGATGGCGCAGACCTCCTAGAAACCCCACCAACCGCACCACTGGCTCCCAAGGCAGCTGGAGTGCTCATGTCATGACCACATGACATGGCTTCATGCCAGGAAGAAGTAAGAAAAAGCTACTTCTTTTTGAAACGGCTTTTCTCTGCATAAGGATACTTTTCTGCTGGCTTCAAGGCATGTGTCATCTAAACGCCACACCTTCAAGCCAGTCTGAAAGCACCTCCTTTTGCCCATCTGTTTAGCCCCATAGTTTGTAAATTCATTTCACATTTAAAGTTCAGCAGGTATGCAGAGTGGTTTCCAGCTACCATTTTCTCCCGGGAAACATTTTGAAATAACACCAGTAGATTCTGTGTATATTAAACTGTATATTCTTTAATTGGCCAGTCATACATTTAGCAGTTGGGCAAAAGATTTATATGATCTGAAGAGAAACCAGAGTATATACATTTAGCAGTTAATTATTTCTGATCTAGTCTGGTCCTGATGGTTATCAGAGGGCCAATTGTGCACATCTGTTTTATTGTTGACATATTGTCTCTGCAAGATTTGTTAGAACCATCAGGATATAAAAAGTTTTTTGGATTAATTCCTTCAATTTTTTTTTTAGAAACCACTGTTAACTGTAGATTATTTCAATATGATCCATTTTCCTGTGCTTCCACTTTCAGTTTTTATTCATTTCTGCCTTTTGCAACCAACACATACCTTCCTGCAGAGGAGACCCAAGTTCCACTATCGTGCCACCTGTTTTATGACACGTATGCCCAGTCTTATCAATTTGTTGATGTGAATGATATCTGAGATAGTGCAACCGTGTGATGCAGCAGCTAAAAAAGCTGAAGCGATTCTAGGCTGCATCAATAGAAGTATAGTGTCCAGAACAAGGGAAGTAATAGTGCCACTCTATTCTGCTTTGTTCCGGCCTCACCTGGAATACTGTGTCCAGTTCTGGGCAAAATTCAAAAACGATGTTGACAAGCTAGAGCATGTGGTGAAGGGTCTGGAAACCATGCCCTATGAGGAATGACATAGGGATCTGGGGATGTTTAGCCTGGAGAAGAGAAGGCTAAGAGGTGATATGATACCCCTGTTTAAATATCTGAAGGGATGTCACATTGAGGAGGAGCAAGCTTGTTTTCTGCTTGTTTTCTGCTGCTCCAGAGAACAGGACTTGGAATAGTGGATGCAAGCTCCAGGAAAAGAGATTCTACCTAGACATTAGAAGGAACTTCCTGACAGAACACACTACCTCGAAGTGTGGTGGAGTCTCCTTCCTTGGAGGTCTTTAAACAGAGGTGGGATTGCCATCCGTCAGGGATGCTTTGATTGGGAGTTCCTGCCTGGCAGGAACTTGGACTGGATGGCCCTTGTGGTCTCTTCCAACTCTATGATTCTATGGTTCTACTTCAGTTTTGATTTTAACTGCTGTTAGTGAAGTCTCATCTCTCCCAAGTTCCTTTAGATGTTTTTCCCTTTTTCTTGTGGACATGAGATTAACTCTCATGATGAAAGTTTTTAATACAGTACCACCACAATATTGTCTCTACAAGTAATGACTCCACCTGAACTCTTCAGAAATATTCAGTTGTCAGTTTTGGTAATCTCTTCCTCCTCTGCCACCACTTTAACCTAAACTGGCCTTTTGAGAAAGTATGCTAAACTTCATACATGGAATTCCTTCTTCATGCCTAATGTCTGTCTGAATGCTCTTACATCCCCTGTGCCAGTTTTTTAAAAATGAATTTTCCCATTTCCAAGGATGGTAGTTTTTGCATTAAAACAGCTTCTCCCCAAGCCCCTAATCACTTCTGAAATGTCTCAAATCAAAATGAAGTAGAAATCTGGCCATTTCTGATATATATATATATATATATGTGTGTGTGTGTGTGTGTGTGTGTGTGTGTTGCCATTATTAGGCCTGGTGCAGCCTACAGTAGGGCTTGTGGGTGAAAATGTGATCCTCAAGTTTGCTAGACCCCTGTGAGAGACTGGCAGAGACGCATCTTGGTCCACTGGTCAGAGGTGGTGGTAGTTATTTCTCTATTTTTTGATATGTTTCCTTGTTATCCAGGCTTCTACAGTTGGCCTTTTGCATGCATGGATTCCTTATCTGTGGATTGAAGCATTCACAGCTTGAAAATATTCAAACAATATATAATTTCTAAAAAGTAAACCTTGATTTTGCAATTTTATATAATGGATACCATTTTACTATCCATTGTATTTAATCGGACTTGAACATCCATGGATTTTGGTATCCATTGGAGATCCTGGAACCAAACCCCTGGGTGCTTTGTCCACGTTAGCAGAGAAATCCTTCATGCAGAGTGGCCATTGATCCAAATCCCAATAAAAAGAACTATATGTAACCTGGTATTGTCACATCTTACACTGATTCACCCAGCTTATAGTTTCCATCTTGAGATGCAGTTCCATATTGGGATGCAAACCTACTAGTTATACCATCCACCCCCATTGTTGGATTTTTCTTTTTTTCTCCCAACCCTTAATAAATGTTTGTACCATCTTTGTCTCCTAGATTAATATAAACAGCCCTTTGTCAGTTCATTTACTGAGAATTAAAAACAAAATTTAATTCTCATTTACTGCGAATTAAAAACAATACAAAACAACAACAACAAAAATCAAATCCAAATTGACCAATAGGTTTTGTGGGTGCATTTGTGGTACAGCAGGAATAGCAGCGCTGGTGATGCTTGAATGATATTGATACATCAAGAGACTGGAAAATGTTCTTACTTACACACACACGCACACACACACACACCTCTAGCGGGGGAAATAGGTACATAACACAAAAAGTACATATTACCATATTGACCCTATTTATTTTCACAGCAGGTGCAGCATAGCTTGTGGTATCAATGGCCACTGGAAACAAAGGTGACCAGAACTGTGAACTTGCTTTCACCTCTTATAATTCCACAGTGGTATCAGAGGTTAATGTAGAAAATAATTCAGGTCATCATGACTTGAAACCAGTAGACCATAGAAGCCTCCTTCGGAATCAGACAGGTCTTACAAGCAGTGTTTCAATTCATTTATGTTGCTGTGACTAGAGCAAGTCCAGATCAGATATTACTATTTTTTTTAGTACATCACTGCAGTATAAAGCTAAAAAAGAGACTTGTCCAAGACCACTCAGTGGGCTTCATGGGTAAGTGAACAATTCAATTTGAGTCTTTCACTACTGGTTTCCATATGAAGTCTGTGTATCTTTCCTCTTTCACCACAGGTGAAACAGAAGTACATTGGGTCAGGGACCTGTCATGTTTGGTTAAATGGATATTTTGCTTAAATGACTCTGTATACAGCTTTTACAGTTTAGTGCTTTATAAATAATATTAGTGCTGCTGCTATCAGTCATGTATAAGTCACCTAAAATGTACTAAATATTGTACACATAAAAATCCCAAGACAGTGTCTCTGTTGTTGGTGATGTGTGCCTTCAGGTAAGTTCTGATTTATGGTAACCCTAGCACAGGGTTTTCTTAGCAAGACTTTTTCAGGGGAGGTTGGCCCTTGCCTTCTTGTAAGGTTGAGAGAGTGTGTCTTGCACAAGGCCACCCAATGGGTTTCCATGGCTGAGTAGTGATTTGAACCTTGGTATCATGTGGTCCTAGTCCAGCACTCAGACCACTGTACCACACTACACCACACTAGTGTTTGGTGGTACCAAGTTACAAAATAAAGTAATCATGGGCATGTGAGAACAACTGTGTTTTTTATTAGAAGGCCAAGACCAAACAAACATATGCTGGTACAAAAAATACTTTTAGAATTAAAAAAAATCTGAACACAGGAATTTGAATGCTAGAGTTCACAGTTATTAAACAGTTATTAAAGAGTTGGGAGTCAGACATATTTGCCAATTCGCTTCAAACTATTCAGAAATCTAATAGCAAGTATAAACCAGAATCCTGTTGGTAGCTTATACTGATGTAATCCCAGCCATAGTGGCTGGTGGATTCTGGGAGCTGTAGTTAAAAAATATAATCCATGTTGTAGTTTGAATGCTATCGGAATGAGCCAGCCATTGTTAAACACCTTTTAGTATCTCAAACACTCATTTAACCTTTTTCCCTGAATGAAAACAGAAGATATAACAAGTGCTTAGACAGCACTGTGTCATATCCTGTTTAATGTAGAGTCTCACTATAATATTGTCCTTTCAGACCACGGGAAAAAAAGCCAGATAACTTGTTCTGGAAACACCCCAGCAAATGTCCTATAGAAGGACAAACTCATACACAGATGTTCTCCATTTTATGGTATCTGTCCTGCAGCTCTCTTGCTTGATGTACTCTGAAGTCAGTCAACCCTCCTTTAAAAGGTTTGGCTCAGGGCAAAGCAAAAGCAGCTGTGAGGCAGGTGAAGGGTTAACCTAAAGCATGCAGCTGCTAATGTTAGTTTCAGAGACAGACCCAAGTCTTCAGGGAGAATCTGTCCGGGCAAGATCTGACATGAGATGTGACATTTATTATCAAGCAGAGTAAGGCCACTGGGTATGTTAACCAGAACTATTGAAGACACCTCTCCTTGCCTCTTTTCCTTTCTGCTTTGCCTAAACGAATCCACTTCTTGATCATTATCCATTCACCCATCATCTGTCTTCCATATACTGGTGACCTACTCACTATATTATAGGCTTTTTAACATTGGTAGGGTAGGTCAACACCATCTCAAAACCTAAAAACTGTATATAGGAAGCCCAATGAACCCTATATCCAAGGTCAATCTAGGAATGGGCTGTTTCTGTGCTTCTGACTTTGAAGGTGGTGTTAACATAATAATAATAATAATAATAATAATAATAATAATAATAATTATTTCTTACCCGCCCCTCTGTAAAACAATCGAGGCGGGGTACCCTATACCTCTCTAGCTGGATATGGGTTTTCATAATATCTAGCATTGGGCATGTTTTCAGAGGTCACAGTGAAGGAAGTTACACTTGTAAGGAATCACACTGTCCTAAGGACATGTGGGAGACTGAGGAGTTTATCATGCTGCTAAAAATCCATGGCTTACCTCTCCCAAGTTGAATTCTAATTCAGGAGGCAGCCAGAATCTATCACATGTATTTTGCTGCCAAATCCGCTGCCTGAATACAGCCCAGGCCCCAGGCGCACTCAGTAAGTCACTTTTCCAAGTCGATAAACTTTTCAGATATGTACTAAAATAAATGCTGGATGAGTTTTCTGATCAACTCCATACATTCCCCAAGCTCTTCTCATTTTCTCATGCAATGGAGACACAGTGAGTCCCATCACAAAAGCAGTCAAAGATCACACCTTTGTTGTGTGGAAGGTTGTGTTCCTTCCTATAAAGTCCAGCTATCCAGGGAGTATCTCAAATCCAATCAATGCTTTCTCACTCCAGAATTAAAGCCATCTGTTGTTCCAGATCCCTTTTTGTCAATTCCATGGAAAACACTTTGTTACATCATTTGGTAGCATGAAACACTCCTTGAGGGTATGAAATAGGATATAAATGTCCATCCCAGTCAAAGCCACCGTACTCAAAGATAGAGGTGTGGCTTACAGACCATGTGTGCACAGAGGATCTTGCTCACTCTCTGTGTCTGAGCCATTCTCCATTTTCTGTGGACGTATCTTCAGGACTGGTAATTATCCTTTTAAACTCCTTATTTGTTTCTATCCAACCTTCCATACCTTTGTTTCTGATAGCTTTGTATGGTTCCTAATGTTTCATTGGTTTGCATATTTGCATACACCTTTGCACATTTCTAAATAAAACCTTCTAGTTACTGAAACTGGAGTGCTCTCTGCAGTTAGTACTGGTATACATAAGTAAAAAGATCCCTGCAGTTATCCTCCTCTCACAGGCCTCTTTTTCAGCTATAATTTCTCTTAAATTTCAAGGAGACACTGACATGTAGGAACCCCCACATCCCCTCACCTTTTAGGGCAACATGACATTGTACGGTCAACTTGGTGTTGAAATTTAGAATTGAGTACTTAACAGTGACTTCCATGTCACCCAGGCAGTGAATCCTTTAGACTAAAACCTGATTCCCACTGCTCTGGAAGGCATTGATATCTCACTGGTACAATATAATACAAGACACTGTGGCTAGTAGAGAAATAACAATGACAACAATAACTACAGGCCAGGAGTCTTGTGCAGCAGGACTTCTCATTGAAACAAAGGACACGAGATTATGATTAAGATATTTATACATCAGTGAAACAACTGAATAAAAAAAGATTTCTGGACAGGTGGGAGCAGGAGCAACAGTTGGTCTTTCTACGTTGGGTGACCAAGTGAAAAATGCAAGGTAATTTTGCTAAATATGTTTGTGTCAATAACACAAATGAAGAAAGGTGCTTTATGTCAAGTATGACTATTTTCCAAGAGCCAGCATGGTGTAGTTGTTTACATATTGGACTATGATTCTGAAGGCCAGGGTTCAAATCCCCACTCAGTTATGGAAACCCACTGGGAGACCTTCGGGCAAGTCCCATTCTCTCAGCCTGAGTGGAAGGCAAAGGCATGGCCCCTCTGAACAAATCTTGCCAAGGAAACTCTGTTTCTCTTAGATTTGTCACAAGTAAAAAATGACTTGAAGGTACACAACAAGAAATGACTATTTTCCATCTACACCAGTGTTGGCTACAATGACTGGGATCAGCCTTTTCAGATTCCAGAATCTAGACTTTCTAGAGTTTCAGGCTTACTCAGTCGTACTGCTGCTGATCTCTTCCCCTACATTTAAAACATCCAAAGAAGCAGAAGGGGAAGCAGTCAGGATGTAAACTCCTCACCTGAGTCTAGGAAGCAGTCCTAGATGAGCCCTTTCATTGCTTTGCTTTACTTCCCAGCATTTTTTCCCATGTGAAGATGCATTTGAAAAATATCGTGCTCTCACTGCAGTGTGCAGTCACTTATAGCACAAGCCCACATATTCACCTTTAAGAACCATGTCCAGGTATGTGGTTCTAGGATTCTACTTTCAATCTGTTCTGATGCCTCCACATGCATGCACTCCCTTCTGCTGTGTGTGGGGACCGGGCCTTAGAATTGGTCCATCCATGGTCAGCTTTGAGCACTTTGGCAGCCATTGCTGAGTAAATGTGTTGCTTGCCTGCTTGAATAAAATCCAGTTTTAAACAACAATGCTTTAGCTTTGCATGACATTCATTTGAGGGAAGGGGGGGGCTATAGAGTTCTGTAGCAACTGATGTTGGCACCCTCTCATCCTCTTGATGTGCCTGCAAACGCCTAGAACTGAATCTGTGATGTTACAATAATTTCTTTGCCAAGAGAACGTGCTGAAATAAACACAGGATTATGACTCTCCCTGTAAAAATCAAGTGGAGTAGCGGTAGGGTGGTGGTGGAATGAGGTTAGAGAAAAAGTGGGAAGAGAGCTTGCATGCAAATATTAGCAGCATCATTAATTAGCAAAAATAATGAGGGAAGAGAAGGAAAAATTATAAGTCAAGCGCTTCTTGCATTACTTCAATAAAATATCTTTCCCCATTCCTATGTTTGTGAGAAAAATGACATCTTCAACAGGCACAGCTCAAAGAAAGGATTCTCAGTGTGCATCCTTGAAATTATAGAACATGTTACAATTAACTTCAAGGGCAATTTAGTTGGTCCTATAATCAAAGGGGTCACTATATTTCAAAAGAAGAGTTTGTGCTTTCCAACCTGAAGTAGTTTTAGTTATTAATGTGTCCAGTTAAGCAATTATACATCAGGTTGCTCTGTGCAATATTTTCCTAGAAACTCTACTGTAGGTATGTGTAGCTCCACTTTCTGAATGTGTGGACCCTTTCCATAACACAAATTCTCCAGGTGGCCCACAAAACAAAAACAAAAACAAAACAACTCTTCAACATAAATATGCAATATATACAAAGACAGTGGCCAGAATTCTGTTAGTAATGTATACTGGCATAAACCCCAGTTATGCCAGCATAAATACTTTACTGAGCATTGTGCAAAATTATACCCTGTGGCCCTATAAGCAAGTTCTTTGCCCACCACTGTGTGCAAGAGCAGCCAGTTGCCTCTCTGATGCAGCTCTGCCCACCCCCACTGATTGGCCGTGCAACTGAGCCCAAGTGTCATCAGCTATATAACACTGGGTATGATAAAGCTGCCCTTTCATAAACAGGAAGGAACAAACTTATCTTGTTCTGGAAGAATTTGGCTATCCAATCTACCTTTTATAACACCTGGAGTCACTCTTGTGGTCTATCAGATGGACGACACCTCTGCACACCTGTGCAAGAAGGAAAATATTTCATCACCAATCCCAACCAACAGATTTAGACCACCAGCAGCCCCATAGGATCTTGAGCAATAAAGTTCATGAAAAACTAACAATACAATGAAGACTGCAATTCTCTAGTCCAATTCTCTGTGTCCTTGGAGTTATGGGAAGGACTAGATCTCCCACTCAGAGTTGTTGATGATACGCAACAAAGCCCCAAGTCATTGGTGGTGAGGGGACAAACCTTGAGGGATGCTGGAAATGGAAGAATTGAACCTGCCAATCATGAATCAGTGGCAAATCACTACAATTGACAAAACTGGCACGGTTACAATGGTACACAATTGGTTTTCTCTTTCGTCAAACAGTATAAGTAGATGAATTGGACAAGTGGTACCTCCAGTGAAGAGTTGTTCAGGTAGAATGCCAGCCAGGATATTCTATTCTGTCTCATCCCAACCCAATGAGGACTAGAAATACTAAGTAGGTACTAGCATATTTACTTACATGGCATTTGGAAAAAAAAAAAAAGAAATGCATCACCAGTAATGTATATGCATAGATGCAAATTTAGAAATAATTATTGAAAGTCTACAATTACTATCCAGTTGAACACAGGCAGCTGCAGGACATCTCCCTACAGAAGGGAAGACTGAGATAAAGTGACCTGTGTGCTAAGTCATCTGCAGGTTAAGTGAAATTTCATGGCTCTTATGCTTCATGGCTCTTCATATGTCTCTTTATCTTTAAAAGAAACTTGCATTGGGCAGAGCTTCAAATAGAACACTGAAAAATAAGATTTTATTTTATTTTGGCCAAGTTACTTTATTTTGGTCCCAGTTACTTTAGCCACAGGATGTTGAGTGTCTGGGTGGTGGTGGTGGAGGAAATCCAAGTGCTGAGTGGGGTACATGGGATGGGATATCCTGGAGGGTGGCAAAACTGGTTAGCATTCTGTCTGTAGAACATTTTGTTGCAGGTCCCAATTGTCTAATGCTTCTACATCGTCTGGTGGCACAAAAGGAAAAGCAGTGGCACACCTTCTGCTCTGTGACTCATTGATTCTACAAGAATAGTTAGGCTTTGCACCTGTGCCAGTTTTGTCAAATGCATGTGATCTGCCAATAATCTAGGGACAATCTTTTGCCAGGACAAAAACGGTGTCTTTACTGAGTTATAACCTAAATCTTTTTTTTTTTCTGGGGTCAGTTTGTTATTTGACACTTTGGCTAAAACTCTGTCACTGCTTTCAGTGCACTGCTGCTTTGCTCATCCATTGCTATGAATTTAGGCAAAAACTAGCCATATGGCAACTGGGAAGCTGTGCTGGAAAAAGTTGCCACACATGACACTTTGGCTGCTACATAAGGATTTCTTTCCTAAGGTACAGATTTCATGTACAAATCTCCAGAGTAATGGGTTATGTTGTCAACAAGGCTGGAAGAGTTTGCAACAGCCTGCTTTAATACCCAGGAGGAGAAGTCTACCTACACTTCCAGCTTGCAGCTATTGGGCTTTTTAAAAACCTTTCTCTGCACCCTCCTCTTCATTTGGTTAGGAGAGCAAGAAATATTCTTTGTTGGCTCCATCACATCCACAGCAGGCTTGTCAGCAACAGTTCCCCCAGCATGGTCTCTGTGGAATTTCCCCTGAATAATGCTCCAATTTGCTCCTGGAACCTTCAGATGAAATTTCCGAACTCTGTTGTGTTCTTGTAAATAACCTACCACAGCCAAGACATCTGCCAGAGTGTGATATTCTCCCCCCCCCTGTAGTATAAACTCAAGTTGTCATTTTTTTCTCTTACTTTATGCAACAATGAAAGTTAACCTTCTTGATAGCACAGTCAAAACGATCACATGCTTCCTTTTATCTGCAGTCATTTCCCTGAGTGTTAACAACAGTGGTATCCTTACAAGTAAGTGTTTTAGTATTTTATCTTACTCCATGACTTCTGAGGATCTGTAAAGCTTCAAGGAATATATTTTACTAAAGTGAAACACAGGCAGTTACCATATATTGAGTTAGGCCATTGGTCCATCTAACTCAGTAGTGTCTACATCATTGCTACTCATTCTCTGGGCCAGTACTGGACCCAGATGCATTGTCTATTGATCTGTAGTGAGTTTCCAGGAAAGAAAAATAAACCTTATAATCAATAAGTACAAATATGGTATATAGAGGGAATAATTGCTGGTCTCTCCATAACAAATAGCCTGAGAAGCACTAGTCAACACCTTGGGTGGAAAATCTTTGGCCCTTCAGAAGTTTTCGGTTTCAGATTCCACAATTCCTTCCTACTGACTATGCTAAATAGGACTTTTAGCTACAGGGAGCATATAAGTCCCTTGTTGTGATAGTTCTGTTGGTTGCCAGTCCACTTCCAGGCCCAAATCAAAGTGCTGGTTTTAACGTATAACATTCTATATTGCTTGGATCCAAGTGATTTGAAGGACTGTATCTCCATTTATGAGCCCACTAGGATGTTGAGATCACCTGGAGAGGTCTGGCTGTCTGTCCCATTACCGGCTTAGGCTTGTTTGATGGGAACAAGAGAGAGGCCCTTTTCAGACCACATGCCGGTTAGGCTCAATCATAGAGACTACAGGCCTGAACCTGCAGGACCTGAGCAGTGAGGTAGAGGACAGGGAGTCTTAGAGATGTCTCATCCACAGGGATGCCATGAGTCAAAGTCAGCTTGAGGGCAGTTAACAACCACAACAAGAGAGAGGTACCTGCTGCCTTGAAAGAGGCTGTAGCGCACCCTCTCCTGACCCAGAGATATGTGATAATTATTGCCCTATCACTAATATTCCATATTTAGGTAAGATTCTTGAATGTTTGGTGGATGGACAGCTTCAGATGTTCTCAGAAAAAACATTGTCATGACCCATTTCAGCCTGGTTTCAGGCCAGGATACAGGGATGAGACAGTCTTCATTGCTCTCACTGAAATCTTATTCCTGAGGAAAGACAGGGGGAGTGTTGCTCTGTTGATTCTTTTGGATTTCTCAGTGGCTTTTGATGCCATTGATGATGGTATCTTACTGGACTGGCTCTAGCAGATGAAAGTAGGAGGCACAGTTCTGCAGCACTTCTGTTCCTAACTGCTGTGTTGATTCCAGACAGTAGCATTGGGAGATTCCTGCCCAGTCCTATGTCTTTTGGGTGTTGAGTGTCATAGGGTTCAGTCTTGTCTCCTGTGCTTTTAACATCTATATGAGGCTACTGGGAGATGTTATTAGGAGTGTTGGGGTTGAATCACCATTATTCTGATGTCACTCAGCTCTGCTTCTTCTTGTTATCAGAGTTGGCTGTCATCAGGGCTATGGAGGTGCTGAAGCAGCGCCTGAATGCTGTAACGACCTGGATGAGGGTGAATAAACTGAGGCTGAAATCCCATAAGATAGAGGCTCTGTGGACTGATAGTTTTTGAGTCAAGGAATTTGATAGGTTACCTCCCCTGGATGAAGTTGCATTCCCCCTAAGAGAGCAGGTGTGTAGTCTGCGGGTACTTCTACATCCATCCTTGTCATTGGAGGCCCAGATAGACTCAGTGACTCAGAGTGCTTGGAGCCAGCTTTGACTGGTCCACCAGCTATGGCCTTTCCTGAACAAGGATAACTTAGCCAGTACCCCATGCACTGGGAACTTCCAGTTAGACTGCTGTAATGAAGGGCTGCTCTTGAAGATGACACATAAACTGTAGCTAGTGCAAAATGCAGCAGTTAGACTGTTGAGTGGTTTTCCATTCTGATATCATATAACAACTGTTCTGAAGGAATTTCACTGGGTGCCAATTCATCTGTGTTCTAAATTCAAGGTGCTGGCAATAATATATAAAGCCCTGAACAGCTTGGGACCTTGATACTTTTTGAGGGAAGACTCTCTTTCTACAGTTGGCCCTCCTTATCCACAGATTTCTTATCCATGGATTTGAGAATACATCGCTTGAAAATATTCCCCAAAAGTATAAATTCCAAATAGCAAACCTTGATTTCCCATTTTATATATGGAACACCATTTTGTTGTGCCATTATATTGAATGGCACTTGAGCATCCACAGATTTTGTTATACACAGAGGGTCCTGGAATCAAATCCCAGCGGATAATAAGGGCCCACTGTATATATCTGCTCAAGAACTGAGATCTGTTGGAGAAGCACTCCTCCTTGTCCCATCAGTAGGGAAAATATATTGTAGGAAGAGCTGGGAGAGGGTCGTTTCTGTGGATTCACCCCAGTTAAGGAATTCCCTCCCTTTGGAGGCCTGACTGGCATGAACGTTAGAATAATTTCAGCACCAAGTTAAAATATGGCTTTGAGTCAAACTGATTTTATTCAAGCTGCACATCTTTTATGGCTATATTATTAAGGATTGTTTTAATCTGTTTTAACCTGATTTTAAATAGGAAACCATTTAATATAATTTAATCCTTTAAACTTTTGTAATTACTTATTGTTTTAAGTTTATTTTATTAAAAGTTTCCTGAGATCTTCAGATAAAGGACAGGATAGAAATATTTTAATATGTAAATAAATAAATAAATAAATAGACTCAAAACTTTATTCAAGGGTTAGTCAACTTGCTTTCTTCACTGTGGCCTGATCTAGACGGGCACAAAGCGATGCCATAAGGGCTTGAAAAGCTGATTTTAGGGGTAGGGAGGGCGCAGAGTTTAATCCCTCCCTAGCCCTAAAGCGTATGGGTGCTGCTATTTTAAAATGGCAGCGTCCATACGGATGCACCATGAAGGCATCATGATGCGTGCAGCATTTAGAAATGCTGCACAGTTCATGACGCCATTGTGCCTCAGGAGGGCGCCAACCATGCCCTTTCCACGTCGCAAAAAGGAGCTCCAAAACGGAGCTCCTTTTTGCTTCCAGGTCTTTGCCGAGGCCTTTAAATGGCTGCAGCAAAGACCCGGGGAGAAAGGGGCTGCTGTGGCAGTCCCTTTCTCCCCTCAGCCCTGCCAAGGCAAGCCGGGTGCAGCGGGTGCCCAGGGCACCCGCTGCACCTCACTTTGAGGCTGTGGGGAAGCGGCAGAAGTGGCGGGATGGGGCTGTGGAGGCTTCTGGTGAGGCAGCCTTGGCCCCATCTTGCCGCTTAAAGGGGCGGCTACAGACCTCCCCTTTGGGGAAGTCTGTACTGCCCCTTTATGAGCAGGGAAATGCTTTACCCTAACTTCTTCTTTTGTAACAATGCTCACCTGCAAAGTGGTGTGTTTGAAGAGAATAAGTTCCTGTATATGTGTGTGGAAGCTTTCCATGTGCACAAGATCCCCAATTTCCCAGCATTTTTGGTTGTATGGAGAACTTCCATGTAAACAGAAACCTTTCCTCTTCAAAACATACTGCTTCTCAAGTGAAGAAATGGTGATGTAGGAGGCATGGCTAGGCACTCATGTTTGCATGCCGAAGAAAGCAAAGTGTGAAACACATGAATAAGGCTAGAGTTATCCAATGAATTTGACTGTCGGTAGACTGGATGTAGTCTTCTCACAAGAAATAGTTCACCAAAGGGAATAAGTGATTTTACTGATATTTCTTTTGTAAAATTTTATCACTATTGACAATAAGTTGGAGCTGATCAGGGTGGGACTTATGGGATTCATAGCCCCAAGATGTGACATATAGTTTTCATTATTTTCACAAGGATATGACCCTTCATAGAGGACTGGTCTACCAACTGTGGTAGCAAAAAGTTCCAAAAGCAATATATTTCTATTATCTGTTCTCTATCTTATGCTAGAGCCAAAGTGCAGGTAAGGGCCTCTCCAATGATTCCCTCCTCTGGAGCTTCCATGAGCATCTGCTAGTTACTTTGAAAAAGCAGAATGCTAGAGGAAGTACAGTTTTCATTTGATCCTGAATCCAGTTTATTCTACCCAGTGCCATGAGACCTGTGACCAGAGTGGGTAGACCCTGGTTTCTGGAGTTGAATAGCTATTGAAACCTTGATGCTGATTCTTGTCAAGTATTGTCCATAGCATTAGTCTGTGCTAAGTAGTAACTGGGAGCTGTAGGACCAAAGAGTAAATCAGGGCCTAAAGGCAATCAGATGTCAAGAAATATTTTAATATGTAAATAAATAAATAAATAGACTCAAAACTTTATTCAAGGGTTAGTCAACTTGCTTTCTTCACTGTGGCCTGATCTAGACGGGCACAAAGCAATGCCATAAGGGCTTGAAAAGCTGATTTTAGGGGTAGGGAGGGCGCAGAGTTTAATCCCTCCCTAGCCCTAAAGTGTATGGGTGCTGCTATTTTAAAATGGCAGCGTCCATACGGATGCACCATGAAGGCATCATGATGCGTGCAGCATTTAGAAACAACAGAAGAGCGAGGGGGCGGTACCGGTGAGAGCACCAGCCACGCAGCTGAGCGGGAGCGGGGATGCCGGTGGGAGCGGCTCCCTTCTTCAGCCGGCCTACCGGGGCCTGGACTAACTGCTGAGCTTGATGGCAGGAAGAACTGCGGAACTGCACTATTGCGCAAGAGTGCCAATGCACTCTCACTCGGCTCCCGGCCCTCCTCCTTCCTTCAGAAGCGCTCTAGCGCTGAACACTTACCGAACTGAGAGGTGGAGTTGCTTGGCAGAACGTTGCTTAGTCCAGAACTGTGTCAGTAGGCTTTGTGATTGGCTTTTACATCCATCAATCCCTATTTCATTATTGTTGGTTGGGGAGGGAAGGGGGTGGTGAGGATTGGTTGAGGTGGTTAAACTGGTAGGGTAGATAGAGAGTATATCTCTTGACATGAGCGGGGCCCCCATCCCAGTTGTGTGGGACAAGGGGAGGTATGGCGGTAGGAGTAAGGACCAGCGTTACAGGGGAAGGCGGGATCGATGCTTAATATCTATCCCTTCTTCCAGTCTTTCTCCTAACCAAAGGGACCTGAGGGTCACTCCAGCCGTACCACAAACCCTGTCTCTGCTCCTGTGCAACGCCAGGTCCATTAAAAACAAGACCCACATCCTTCAAGAGCTAATAGAGGACAACAACTGCAACCTGGCGTGCATAACCGAGACCTGGCTTGGACCTGAAGGGGATGCTGTGTGGGCTCAGGTCCTCCCCCCCGGGTACTCGGTGAAGGACCAGAACAGGTTAGGTGGGCGGGGGGGGGGGGGTGTTGCCTTGGTGCATAAAAACACCTTGTCTCTAACCAGGAACCATGTCCGCCAGACCACCTATATCGAATGTATTTACCTGACCCTGAAGGCTAGAGACAGTCTAGGGATTCTGTTGGTCTACCGGCCACCCCGTGCGCTAACTGACTCCCTTAACGAGCTGACACAGTTGGTCTCGGAGCTGGTGTTGGAGTCTCCCAGGCTTTTAGTCCTGGGAGACTTCAACATCCCCTTCACGGCCAACAACTTTCCATCTGGTGCAGCTCGGGAATTCATGGATACCATGACAGCCATGGGCCTGTCCCAGCTAGTAACGGGTCCTACGCATTTTGCGGGGAATACACTCGATTTGGTTTTCTGTACGGACATGGAAACTCCGTGGGCGGAAATTACTAATATTTCGGCCCTGTCATGGATGGATCATTTCTTGGTAGAGGCAAGCATCAAGGCATCAACCCAGATCCCCTCCGGGGGTGGCGGACCTATTAGGATGGTCCACCCTCGAAGGCTGATGGAACCTGATAGGTTCCAAGAAGCCCTAGAGGGGTATATGGTTGGAAGTGACGGCGATACTGTTGATGCCCTAGTTAACACCTGGGATACCGATCTCTCCAGGGCTATACACAGTATCGCTCCCAAGCGCCCTCTCAGGCCTGCTTCCAAAAGGAAGCCCTGGTATACGGAAGATCTCCGGGCAAGGAAGCGGGTCCTGCGACGGCTAGAGCACGCCTGGCGGAAACACCAGCGCTTATCCGACAAGGCTCTCCTAGACCATCTTTTGAAGGACTATGGAGAGGCGATACAAGCAGCTAAGAATTCGTTCTTTGCTGCTCGTGTCGCGTCCGCGGAGTCGTGCCCAGCAGAGTTGTTCAGGGTAGTGAGGGAGCTAACTCAGCTCCCCCCTGCCCCGAACCAGATCCTTGAACCCACCAAGGCCTGCTGTGACAAATTTAACAACTTCTTCGCGGATAAAATCTCTTGGATAAACGAAGGTCTGGACGCCAGGGTTGAAACAGAAACCAGAACAGAGGTGTCGAGAGCTTCCGTGGACTCAGTTGTACTGGATCAGTTTGAGTCTGTCAGTACCGAGGCTGTGGACAAGATCCTTAGAAGTCTTAGGAAGACAACCTGCTCTCTCGATCCCTGTCCCTCGTGGCTAGTGGCACAGGGGGGACCGGTTGTAACTTCATTGTTACACTGGATCATTAATTCATCCTTGAGGGAAGGGCAGTTCCCTGAAGATCTTAAATTGGCCATTATAAAACCTATATTGAAAAAGCCCTCCCTCGACCCCCTGGTTTATAATAATTATCGGCCAGTTTCGCTGCTGCCATTTTTGGGGAAGGCGATCGAGAGGGCGGTTGCACTCCAACTTCAATCGATCTTGGATGAAACGGATTTTCTAGATCCATTTCAAACCGGTTTTCGGGCGGGTTACGGGGTTGAGACTGCCATGGTCGCCCTGGTCGATGATCTCCGTCTGGGCATCGACAGGGGTAGCGTGTCCCTGTTGGTGCTCTTGGACATCTCAGCGGCTTTCGATACCATCGACCATGGTATCCTTCTGGAGCGCCTGGCAGAGGTGGGAATCGGGGTCACTGCGCTCCAGTGGTTCCGGTCCTACCTCTCCGGGAGGTTCCAGATGGTGCAGCTGGGGGACGTGTGCTCCGATAAGAGGGCCCTCACCTCTGGGGTCCCTCAAGGAGCCATTCTGTTCCCCATGCTCTTTAACATTTACATGAAACCGCTGGGAGAGATCATCCGGAGGCATGGGGCGCGGGGTTATCAGTACGCTGATGACACCCAAATAGTCTTCTCTATGCCTCTGACTGATGCAGTGACCAGGGATGGCGTCGCTCCTCTTGTGGCCTGTTTGGAATCGGTAATGGACTGGATGAGGGAAAATAGACTCAGCCTGAATCCAGAGAAAACAGAAGTACTCGTGATAGGTTCTCCCGGCCCTGGGATGGAGGTGGTTCCACCTGTCCTGAACGGGGTCACGCTCCCCGTGAAGGACACTGTACGCAGTCTGGGGGTGCTCCTTGACTCGTCGCTCCATCTTACTTCTCAGGTGGATGCGACAGTCAGGAGCACCTGCTTTCAGCTTCGGCTGATACGTCAACTGCGTCCCTACCTGGACCGGAGGGACCTTGAAACAGTAGTACACACTCTCGTAACCTCTCGGTTGGATTTCTGTAATGCGCTGTACATGGGGCAGCCTTTGTATCACACTCGGAAGCTACAATTAGTGCAAAATATGGCAGCTTGGGTGGTCACTGGTGCTCCCAGGACCGCCCATATAACACCTATATTGAAAGACGTTCATTGGCTGCCTATTCACTTCCGGGCTCAGTACAAAGTGCTGGTCGTTACCTATAAAGCCCTAAATGGCCTGGGCCCAGAGTACCTAATGGACCGCCTCTCCCCACACAATCCGCCCCGCACACTTAGATCCACGGGGCAACAGCTACTTAGAGTTCCAGAGGCTAGATTATCAACAACTTCAAAGAGAGCCTTTTCCATCTCGGCCCCTAGCCTCTGGAACTCCCTCCCCACCGAGCTTCGTCTGGCCGCCTCCCTCAGTGCATTTAAAAGGGGTTTAAAAACATACTTGTTTGACCATGCATACCCCTGACATCTTCCCACATGCGATTCCCCCCATATTGGTTTCGTGCCCTGACACACTACTATTGTAATTGTTACATTGTTTTAACATTGTTTTAATGTTTTAATAACTTGTATTGTTTTATATTGTTTGTTTTTATGCTGTGCACCGCCCTGATCGCAGGAAGGGCGGTATACAAATAAAAATTATTATTATTATTATTATTATTATTATTATTAATACCGATGGATAAATCAGGAAGCAGGATTGAGAAAACCAAAGAATAAATTCAAAGATACTACAACATCCCTTGTCCAAGCAAGGGAGATATGGAACAGGAAGCTGTCTCATGTTGAAGAGGCTCCAGCAGCCAGGCTGGATTGTCACCACTACTTTAGCTGCTGGAAAATGGCAGATGGTAAAGCATATACATTGAGTGACTAAGCCTAGCCCTACTGTTAGGCAGAATAATGCTGCTCCAGGCTGCAGATGCTGTGAAGCAGAGTACAGAAGTTTTTTGACAATACACAGGATAGATTGAATATGCCACTGGACCTGTTCTACATCCCTTTAAGCTTAGCATGTTGCCTTCAGGTATAGTGACTGAGGCCGTTGTCTTCCTGGGCCTCCATTTCAAGTTTTGCTCCACAAGTATCATATAGAATCTCAGATTTAGACTTAAAGAATTAAGCCTAAATCTTAAATCTAAATCTAAATCTTAATTTAGAATTAGGTCTAAATTAAAGAATCCTGAGCACTGAAAATTAATAGACTCCTCCCCCTGCAAATATTCTTTATTTTGACAGCATTAGTTAGAGAGGAGTTGGTTGCTGCTAATGCTAAATAGATAAGAGAGTTGGAAATCATTGATGATCCGCTGCAAATCACACAGAGATCTACTTGAAGATATAAATCTACCTTCTGCCCACCTCTAGCCTAAAGTTGCTCATGGTTCCTGTCCCTATCCCTACAGGATGAATTAAACATGAAGTGGAGGTAAGAAAAGATGACTGTGAATAGAATTTTACAAGAAGTGCATTGAGAATAAACATCCCTTTTTGGATGCGGCTCAACACATCTGTTTCTTCTAGTTAAAAAAGAAAAGGAAGGAAGAAGTAGTGGAGGAGAAGGAGACAAAAAGCTGGAGGGGAATGAAATAGACTCAGTGAATAACATACTCGAGAGCTCTCCTGCACAATGAGATTAGCGTGATGTGATCATTTTGGTGCCAAGGTGCTAACACAATAATACACCCGAGTTTGCCAACTTTTCAAATTGAATGTATTTGATTATTTGCTTTTAATTAGGGTGAGTTTTGGAGGGTGTACAGGATTGTTAGAGATCCATGCAAAGCCTCTTGCAGGAGGGCGATGCATTCTCTATAAAGATGGTACAGCATTGTTCTTTTTGAGCTGTGAAGAATGAGATTTAACGGCAATGTTAAACGTTTTAGCCTTATCCTTCTCTTGTGCCTCTGTGTTTCAGCTGACTGGTATAGTGTCTAGGAGCCAGGGAAAATAAGGCTACAGTTCTATGTACACTTACCTGAAAAGAAGTCCCATGGATATAAATGGGATTTAAGTTTAGAGTTGATATGTGTAGGGTTGTAGAGTAAATATCTTGTCTTATCTTTGTGCTATGGCTTTTACCAGAAGAAAATGAGAACTCCAATTAAGCATGCCTTGATGCCAAGAGATTGGCTTCTTTAGACTTGTGCTAATTTCTTGAAATCCTAAAAGATTTTTCTTGTTCCCTTGATAAGGGTATATGAAGAATGCCATTTCAGTCTAGAGTTTGGTGGGTATAACTCATTTTTCAGCTTCTGGACTGTACACAGAATAGATGCAGTTTACATAGTGCAGCCCTTGTTTTGATAGATGTGTCTGAAAAAAGGTACATATAGCATGCATACAAAATTAACATGTGTAATATATATATATAGAATGCTGCTTTAGTTAATGTCAGGGGGAGTCCTGTTCAGATAGTATGTATAATTAACAAATTATATAAAATGTACACATTTGAAAAATGTGCAAAAATGGCATGGCTCTCATTCCATAAAGGGACAAGTGAACATGAAAAAATCTGGCAGAGACTGTACAAAGATATGGGACAGGGAGGCAACCAACAATGCAGATTTTATATTCAGTTCAGTTCCTTATCATGGTCCAAAGACTCAGTAAAATCAAATTCACAACACATTAAAAAATTAAAAGTACAAGGAACAATTAGTCAAATGCACATTTTATAGATGCCCCCACCTCTTTTCATGGGTGAACTACTTCCAACCAGGAATATGTAAACAATGAATGATATTTGTTTTCAATGTTATGCAGCAGGGTTTTTAAAAAGTTATATATTAAAGAAAAGTAAATTAGAGCAGGAACTTTTTTATGCTACTTTTGGAATTTTGGTGTGGGGCAAAGAGTAGAAAAAAGAGACAGTGATGGTAATTCCCCTACCAACACCAATATCTTGGATTTTTTTATCAACTGATTTCTATAGTGTTAGAAAATAGCTAGTTGACTGATTTGGCAAGTTATTAATTTATTAGTATTTTGTTCTAATGTGGTTCAGTTCACTAAATTTCCTGATTAATCCTGTAAAATTTGACATGATAGTTCTTTTAGGTTGGTAAAATTGGTTCGGATTGATGGCTCTCCCTTTGCAGATTCAGTAAGTGGGGAAGACCTTAGGAGAAGAAGGATAAGGATTACAGATAGAATCATACTACAGTCGCCCCTCCAAGTCTGTGGACTTGAAATCCATGGACTTGAAAATATGCGGAAGGGCGACTGCCATTAACCCCAATGAGGTGTGTGCCTGTGCCACGCGCCCTGCATGCACGAGCCCCATTCAGATCTATGGGGCTTGAATATGCATGCATTTCAGAACTCGTGGGTGTGTGTGTCCGGAACAGATCCCCTGCAAGTTTCAAGGGGCCATGGTAGATTACTGCACTACACTTCTATTGTAGTTCTGGGATTTGCATTTAAGGAGGGGCATTTAGAATTCTCAGTCAGAGAGCTGTTAGGCCTCAGTCAGCTACAAGCCTCAAAATGCAACAGGAGGCAGCCAGAGCAGTAAAAGTGGAATAGCAGCACTATAAGAGTGTACTGCTGTAATGTGGATAGAATTGGAAGAGGCCACATTGACCATCCAGTCCATTCCCCTGGCATGCAGGAATACACAGTCACTGCATACCTGACAGATGATGATGATGACGACGACGATGATAAAATGCTCTTACTGTCAGGAAGCGTCAAACTGCAGTAATTCTGCACTGTGACAGCAGCCCAAATTTCTACACCATGACTTTCTATCTTGATATGCCACACCAGCTTGCCACTTTGGGCAGGTGGCCTTCCCTTGTGAGCAGGAGATAAGGGAAAAATAGTAAATGGGAGTTCCAGCCTCATGTATCTGTGTTAATTGTTCAGACCAATAAATGCTACAGAGGAGATTTTCTATACAGAACCAGAGGAGGTTATATTTTGGGGCCATAGCTCTTAGAATTCCCCAGCCAGACATACTAGTTCTCATCAGCTCCAACTCCAGTTCTCATCAGCCCCAATTATAAGGGACAGCAGGTGTAGTAGGTCATTGAAATGTGGAAGTTCACAGGTTCTCCACCCATAGTTTGAAGACAAAAGTGTGAACCAGATTTGCACCGATGATTAATAAGTTCCTAAACACCAGACTTGGTTCCTAAACATGGAACTTGCAGTGTTCATACAATATGCATGGAGAATAGAACAGATCTAGAAAAAAGAATAACAAGAAAGTACAAGAAGATCATTTATCAGAAAATCAAGAAATCAACCAGATGAATATAAGCAGGCAATAACATTCCTATATCAGCAGCATATTGCCATTTTTAAACCGTACATCTTTTCTCCCGGTGTTTATAACTTTCCTTTGGAGGAACCACATGATAATCAAAGAAAACAAAAATAACTAAACTAAATTAAACTGTCTCGATTTGACTGTCTCAATTACTTAGCTGCTTTAAAGAAGTTGTTTGCTGTCCGCTAGAAATCAGGAGACAAGACATACATTGTGTAGAATAGCTCAAGCCTTTTTACCTACATACTTTTTCAGATGGACATGTATATTTAAAATCCCCACCACCCCCTTAAACAATAGAAAGAAACAAATGGTTGACAATAACAACGGCAGCAGCTCTCCAACAAAAGCATGCAATTATTACAATTATACTATCCTTGATTAGGCTCCCATGCATTGCATTTCAATGTAATTGATGTTGTAGGTTGACACATTGGACACCAAATATTCTCGCCTGTCCCTTCACTCTTTTGTTTCAGAGACTGATTTGCATTTTCTATGCTTTTAGTAATGAAGACTTAGCACTTTTCCTCCATTAGAAAAAAGAGAGAGAGGGGGAGAGAGAGACATGCACACATACACACACACATACAATAATCTGCAACTCGGCACTTGTTTAAGGATTCTGACCCCCCAAAATACCACTTTGCTTCACACATTAGCTGCTTACAAAGAAGGGAGCTAATGTATCATCTAATTGGGCAAACCACTGCATCTGATTTCTCTCAATCAGACTATTAGCTTCGTAATTACCCATCTGCCTCCTGTGGAAAAACGGCAAGGCGAACACCCAGCTAATAACATTCTCAAGAGCTCTCCAGCACAGTGAGATGAGCACAATGTTGTGAGATAGGGTCCCTAACCATTTATGTGCCAAGAAGGTCTCCACAATGCAAGGTGGGGGGGGGGGGAGGTGCCAACCTTCTCAGTCTGAACATGGTTAATTATTTGTCTTTAATTAGTCTGAGTTTTGTGTGTGTGTGTGTGTGTATGTAAAATAAGACCCAAACAAGAGCAAAGAAAACCCCTTAAGAACCCCATCAGTATTAATTTTTCAGAGAGAGTTATCTGTCAAGATAGCATTGTTCAATGTGGCAGGAACAAATGGGTTTATAGACTTCTGTAAAGCAAAGAGTTTTCCCTAGCTTCATTCTATGTGTGTGTGTATGCATGCCAAATATATGCACGTTGGCTTTATATAAAACTTCAGACTTAATGGAAAATATGTACCTGCTATAAAAATAACCCCAGTCCTCATTCTTTCTCTCACTCGCTCTTGTAATATCAAATACAACAAAATATGCCATGTAACATCTTTATTACTTATTTTATTAATTTACATGTTGCCTTTATCCAAACAATGCATCTCAAAGGCAGCCCATATCTTATTAAAGACAATAGAGATTAAAAAGTATACAAAAACATCAAAAATATAGATATAAAAGTTATTTTAAAAACAGAGAAACAATATGTAAAGTTGAAAACATTAAAATTCATTAAATGACTAGAAACAAACCAGCAAAACAGCACAGCCCACTACAGAAAATTTCTAAAAGCCTGATAGAATGAGAATTTTTTTTACTTCCTGGCAGAAGGAGTGCAAGGAAGGAGCCTTCGTAGCAAGAGAATTACAAAGTCTTGGAGCAGCCACCAAGAAAACCCTCTCCCTTGTTTCCATCAAGCGAACCTGAGATGGTGGTGGGATAGAAAGAAGGGTCTCTCCTGAAGATCTTAGAGCTCTAACAGGCTCACTTAGGGAGATACTGTCCTTCAAATACTCTGTACCCAAGATGTGGGTCATCTCTTTTCCCAGCTTGCCTTTTATCTCCAGACACTTGTAGTTTCACACAGTGTGCAATATTATAAAGAGATTGTTTTCTGATGGTTTTGTGTACACAAAGTTTGTCTAAGATTGCTTTTTTACTAGGTTATAGGGGAGAGGAAATAAGAGATATTATAGCCCATTGGTAGACTATAGTTTGTGACCATTTCCCATATGATTCTTGGCATTTCTAGATGGGGCTGATTCAGATTCGTATCTGAAAACTTGGGGAACCTCTGAAAATCAATGTAGACAAGATGGACCAATTGTCTGGCTTGGCAAAATTTACTTTGGTCTTTTTTAACATCTAGTTTGGGATTAGAGTTTACTTTATACATTTGACAGAGTCCACTGGTGAAAGCTTTTCTTAAATTTGATCATTTTAGGCTGCAAAAGGTTTCTATGTTTGAATGTTCTCTCTCTCTCTCTCTCTCTCTCTCTCTCTCTCTCTCTCTCACACACACACACACACACACTCATGCAAAGCACCCACTTGGCTTGCCACTCACTCACTCACAAATACACAACTATACACACCATGCACCCAGCTGTGTCCTTGCATACAGATGCCTTAATCTCATTCTACAGATTCAAGACCAAACACATGAGCTGCTCAAGCCTAACACAGGTTGAATATCCTTTATCTAGAAATCTTAAATCCTCCGAAATCCAAAATTGTCTGAGATAGTGAGATTGCTTTCTGGTGAGTTAGTATACACAAACTTTGCTTTATGAACATAATTTTTATTACTACTACTACTACTACTACTACAATATTGTGTACAACAATACATTGAGGCTATGAATTTCAGTTTTAGACTTGGGTCCCATCTCCAAGATATCTCATTATATATATGGAAATATCTCAAAATCTGGGGGAAAAAACCCTCAGAAATCCAAAGCACTTCTGCTCCCAAACATTTCAACTAAGGGAGAGAGTTAACCTGCACATCCTTCAGGAGGTCAGCACCATGGACAGCTCACAGGAGAAGCTTGTGGCAAGTTGAATGGTTGCATGGTGCCTCCAGCAATTGTGAGGTGCCAGAAAAAAGAAACTATTTGGCTTGAAAAGTATACACTTGTTACTGAAAGTGCTTTCTCTGATTGGTTGGAAAGCCTGTTGCCATAGGAATAGGAAGCTGCCTTATGCTGAATCAGACCACTGATCTCTCTAGATCTTAAGGTACTGTGTACTGTGTACCTTAAGAGGATGGTGGCACAGCTGTTCCTCTTCTTGAGAAGATATGGGCCAGGCATTTGTTTTATGTGGCTCTAAAAGCCCACATACATAAAAGGGATAACAAAATGAAGGCCATATGGATTGAAGAGTCATATGAAAGTGAACCCCAAATTCTTAAAACAGAGGTGGAGGCTGCAATTAGAGAAACTGGAAAAAATAAATCACCAGGAACAGATGATATTCCAATCAAATTGCTTCAATCCATACTATCAGAATCAACATTATGCTAATCAACATATGTCAACAGACATGGAAAACAGAGTGATGGCCAACCGATTGGAAATGATCAATATATATCCCCATCCACAAAAAGGAGATACAAAAGATTGCATCAACTATAGGACCATAGCTCTAATCTCACATGCAAGCAAAATCATGCTCAAAATTCTGCAACATAGACTCCGACCATACATGGAGAGAGAACACCCAGAGGTGCAAGCAGGATTCAGGAAAGGAAGAGGCACTAGGGACCACATTGCAAACATATGATGGCTAATGGAGCCACACCAAGGAATTAAAAAAAAATCAGCATGTGCTTTATAGATTATAGCAAGGCCTTTGATAGAATGGTTTCCAATTGGTGAATGGGTGAGACAAGGCTGCATCCTCTCACCCTATCTGTTCAACTTGTATGCAGAACATATTATACAAAAAGCAGGATTGGACACAGAAGAAGGAGGAGTGAAACTCTTACCAGCTTACACAGGTAAGGAAAGTCAAAGAATTTATGTTCAGCAGGCTTAATGCTGAACATAAAGAAAACAAAAATAATGACCATGGATGATCTACAAAAATTCAACCTAAACAATGAGGAAATAGAAATAGTAGAAGAATTTTCACACCTGGGATCAAATATTGATCAGAGTGGGGACTGCAGTCAAGAAATCATAAGACCAAGAATGCGGAGGGCAGCTATGAGAGAACTAGAAATATCCTAAAATGTAAAGACATACAACTGACCATGAAAGTTAGAATACAAGCCATTGTATTCCCATTCACATCCATTGTATGGATGTGAGAGCAGGACAGTTAAGAAAGTGGGTAGGAAGATAATTAATTCATTTGGGATGGGGTGCTGGAGAAGAGTGCTGAGATTACCACGGACAGCCAAGAAGTCTAACAAATGGGTCCTAAAGCAGATCAAACCAGAAATCTTTCTGGAAGCCAGGATGACTAGACTGAGGCTGTTGTACATTGACCACTTCATGAGGAGTGCATGCAATAAAAGCAGCAAAAAAAAAAAAAAAAGCTTTTCAAACTAAAACTATTGGAGCTGCACAGAACTGCTCAGCTGAGCTGTTTCAAGTAGATAAGGATCTGTTATGATCTGGTCCTGAGGAGACTGTAAGCCAATCAACAGCTTGCTGTGAAGAATTTACTCACCACTTTGCTGTTCACCTTTGATGCTTTGAGTTCCTTGGAAGAAAAGTATGACAGAAATGAAACAAATACAAGAAAATAACTGTTGAAGGCAAGATAGGGGCTGTACAGAGTGGCCCAAAGGGCTGGTGTCAGGGTGGAGTGGGGCCCTTGCGGCCGCACACCATATGCCTCGACTCCACCCCCATGCCACTGTCATGCTGCCTGCCTGACCAGATGCCAGGTAGCATGGGTATGCTCCTGAGGTGCAGTGTTTATATGGCAATTTGCTGCTTCTTTCTGAGCTGGCAAACTGCCGGATTGAGGCCGCGATGTGAGTTGCTTCAGGCCCGATCCGGTGCTCAAAGGAGTGCTGGCAACTCACTTCAAAAGGGCCATCTGTTCAGCCCCATAGTGTGAACACATCTTGTATGGAAGTGTTACATCTAAGTCAAAGTAGACCTTTTATGGGATTAATCTCTCTCCACAAAATCCTCTACAGCCATTGCAAAAGTATTTGCTGCCATTGTAGCTGAGGCTTTATTTAGGGTGATCAACCTATGCAAAATTATGGTTCTTGTTTTTATTCTGTTGCTTGAAGCTAGGGCTTAGGGTAAGGACAAGTACAAATTTAGTATTAGCAGAACAAGGCTTGAAATTTGGTGGATAAATTAATGTAGCTGGACTGAAAAGGACTTTGGAAACAGCAGTTTTGCTGTGGGCATAATCTGTCAATCTCCTCTCCTTTTTTAAGTGAGTAGAAGATTGCAAATGAGGATGGCATGCATTGTGTGTCCTCTTATTATCTATTATTTAATTAGGTCCTTGATATATGTTTTATGGATCTTTGGATTCATAGAACATTGGGCTAGGCATGTTATCAAGCAGTGCATTTGTAATGTCAACTGTAGGTGACCATAACATAATCTACCAGATGAAGGTCAACTGGTAAATCTCTGGGTGATTTGCACTTGATTAGCAAGGTATATTAACAGTATGATGTTTCCCACATTATTTTACTTTTCTTTCATGCATTTTATCATGTCTTTCCACTAAAACCAGAACAAAAATTGTGCTCAGGCTGTTGCTAATAGAAAAATGGGGGAAAGAACAGAACAGTCAGAAACTATTTACTGCTTATATCTGTGTAAAACTATAGAAGCTTAAGTCTCTGCATGTTTTTTGGCAAAATCTGTTCTTTACTAGGTATGTTGAAATCTCTGTACAGAATGAGCTGGAGGATCTCTCTGGTGTATGAATGGTACCACTATTGAGGAGGCCCTGATCCTTGCACTTAGACAAATGATTGGTCTGGATATTATCATGAGAAACTGGTAAAACAAACCCAACAACTGAAATTTGCCATTTATTGCTAGCACCATCCTCTAGTCTTCTAACAGAAAGGGAGTCTACACTAACCATTAACCACACTAACCACAGAATAGACACACTGAATGATAAGTCAATATATAAACAAGTCCCATTGATTGCGTAGGTCTTTTCGGGACTAACAGTAAGATTTGGGCTATTAGGATAAGACTGGCTCTGTTAATTAATTATTATAATTATGATTACAATTTCATCTTCAGAATATCTTCAGAATGTAAATCCTTCAAAATAGCTTACAATAGCTCACAAAAAGCATCAAATGATTAAAAGAAAGGTAGTGGGGGGAAAGCATGTGCCACAGTCTATATTTTCAACATGTAAAAAGTTATCATGAGCTAGTGTGGTGTAGTGATTTGAGTGATGGACTACAACTCAGGAGACTAGGATTTTATTCCCAGCTCTGCCATGAAACCCAATGTGTGATCTTGGGCAAGTCACATGCTCTTAGCCTCAGGAGAAGGCAATGAAAAACCTCCTCTGAACAAATTTTACCAAGAAAGATTATATCATTATAGGTTTGCCATAAGTTGGAAATGACTTGAAGGAACACACAACAATAACAACAAATTATCAGAATCCTTCCCAAGAGACAGCTTGTGAAAGATGATCCTGGGCAGAATGGGGAGATTCTAGCTATTGACGGAGTTTACCTGCTCTTCTTTTCCTGCCCCATTCCTTCTTTCATCTTTCTGCAGGACTGCTGGTGGTCAATGAGCATCATAAAACATAGCTTTATAATCACTATATCTGTTCCTCATGTGCACTGAAATTGAAGATATTTGCATGAAATTAAATCTCATGGTTTTCAATGAAACCTTATTTGTGTGTGTTTGTGCTAAGGGCTGTAGCCTTAGGCAGTTGAAGTTATGATGCGCTTTGGTTTCTTGTGTCTATTGTGCTCTCCCTCCCTCCCTCCTTGAAATGCCCTTGACTTCTCCTTGAAATCATTTGTTCTACATGCATGAACTCACTTAAAATTATGTTCTAAACCTGATGTTTTGCTTAGAGTTGTATATAATGAATACATTGAAACAAAAGATCTGCTTTCAGAAAAGAAAGCTAAAATAAAACATGGAAATATGAATGAGAAAAGATTAAAGGAAGGGCAAAATAACCCCAACAACAACCCAATATCAGTGGTACAAAGATATAATTCAATAAAGTTATATTATGATATATTAACTGTCTAGTGAACATATAAGTAAATCATAGGAATGTGTCTTTTTTTGAAAACTCCATGGCTGAATGCAGACATGTTCTGGATGCGCTATACTGAAAACAAATATCACAGAGTTTTATTTTGCTTTTGCTCTTCATGTCTTGATGTAAATATTTTTAAATATTTTTTTACTCCCTTTAATGGTACCCCCCCCCCAAAAAAAAACCCTGAAAGGGGTAAACAAGACTAAACTAACATGAAAGAAATTTAACTTTAAAAAATCCATTAATAAGTATTCTGTCAAGTAAAATGAGAATTACCAGCAAAAGCAGGAGCACAAGAGACCCACATGAAAGCATGGTGTGGGGTCCAGATTTTTTCTAGGGGGGAAGGGCGGCGGCAGTGGTGGTGGCTGCTGCTGTTGCTTCTTCTTCTTCTTCTTCTTCTTCTTCTTCTTCTTCTTCTTCTTCTTCTTCTTCCTCCTCCTCCTCCCCCCCCCCAAAAACTAGGACTCAGGGTGGATTATAATATTAAAAAACAGTACAGTTAATACATACAAATATAATACATTAAAATAGAATTAAATTACTGCAGTATTAAAACAAATTGCATGTTAATATATCAAATACAGTTTTAAAAGATAAAAAAAAGTTTAAATCATATTAAAACAATACAACACCCCAAACATTCTGTTTTAAAATCCTGTCTGAACAGGTAGGTCTTAGTCTGCTGGCAGAAGGCTAACAAGGAGGGGGGGCATTCTGGTCTCCTTAGAAAGGGAGTTCCACAATCTAGGGGCAGCCACAGAAAAGGCCCTCTCTTGTATCACCATAATGGTCGTGGGACTGAGAGAAGGGCCTCTCCAGAGGATCTCAGAGCCTGAACCAGCTCACATAGTGACATAAGGTTGGCCAAATAGCCTGGACCTAAGCCATAGAGAGCTTTATAGGTCATCTTTATAGAACATCTAACAAAAAATTATTGGAAATAAAAACTACTAGATTGACGACAACATCAAACAGAGCTTTTTCCACCATGGCTCCTAAACTATGGAATGACTTGCCGGAAGAGATCCGTCATATTACTACCCTAGAGGCTTTTAAAAAAGCACTAAAAACAGATCTCTTCCGGTGAGCCTATCCATCTGATCTCCTATGATGACTGTGATGATCATAAATCGATAACTAGAGACCAATTGATGACAGATATGGAATGTTTTTTATTAAGTATGTATATTTTAATTGCTTTTATATTATATTGTATGTTTATAATTGCATATTATTGTATTGGATGTGTATTTTACCTTTTGGAATCCCACCTCAATCCAGGGGGAGAGGCGGGAAATATAAATAATAATAATAATAATAATAGTTTATTTATAGCCCGCTCCTCTGTTCATACACTCGGAGCGGGGTACAAGTAAAAAAAACATAGATTAAAACAATCCCATGACCCGTTTCCAAACCTCCCACCCCTTAAAAATAGATTAAACCGGCAGTGATTAAAACAGTAATTATTTAAAAACATATAACAACATCCTAACCCTTCCTTATGCGGCCACGTCATAATAATCATCAGCACTTTAATAATAATCATCAGCACTTTAAATTGTGCCTTGAAACAAACTGGTAGCCAATGGATCTGATTAAAAGGTCATTGTATGGTCTCTGTAACAAGCCCCAGTTAACAGCCTGGCTGCAGCTCTTTGGACCAGTTGAAGTTTCTGAACACTCTTCAAAGGCAGCCCCAAGTAGAGCACATGACAGTAGTCCAAATGGGATGTAACCAAGGCATTCTCCACTGAGACTAGATCCAGCATTTCAAGGAATGGGTGCAGGTGGTGCACAACTTTTAAATGTGCAAAACCACTCCTGGTCACTGCAGAGACCTTGGTCTCCAGGTTCAAAGCTGAATCCAGTAGTACCCCCAAATTGTGAACCTGTGTCTTCATGGGGAGTGTAACCCAATCTAATACAGGCTG
Organism: Urosaurus nigricauda; assembly: GCA_034509955.1. NCBI lineage: Eukaryota > Metazoa > Chordata > Lepidosauria > Squamata > Phrynosomatidae > Urosaurus > Urosaurus nigricauda. The sequence continues at coordinate 346,355,825 of JAOEGL010000001.1, read as the reverse complement.
GATTCCTATTCCTGATCTGCCTTCCAGCTGACCAGAAGCATCTCTGTCATGTCTGGAGTAAATTTCAATTTGTTTTCTCTCACCCAGTCCATTGCTGATGACAGATACTGGTTTAGGATCAGGACAGCCTCCTTGGTTTGAGGTGGAAAGGAGTAGTGGAGTTGTGTGTAATCTGAATATTAGTGGCACCATGCCCCAAAACTCTGGATGACCTCTGTCAGCAGTTTCATGTATATGTTAAATAGCATAGGGGACAAAACAGAACCCTGAGGGATCCCACAAGCCAATGGCCAGGGAGTCGAACAGGAATCCCCTAGTACCACCTTCTGGGTTTGTCCCTCCAGGAAGGAAAGGAGCCACAGTAAAATAGTACCTCCAAATTCGATCCTAGAGAGGCAACCCATAAGGATACCATGGTAAGTTGTATCAAAAGTCACTGAGAGATCCTTAGAATTAACAGGAGCACATTCCCCCTGTCCAGTTCCCTGCGTAGTCATCCATCAAGGTGATCAAGGCTGTATCTGTTCCATAGCCAGGCCTGAAACCAGATTGAAATGGATCGAGATAATCCATTTTATCAAGAAACCCATGGAATTGGGAAGCCACCACACATTCCAACACCTTGCCCAAAAATGGTTCGTTGGTCACTGGCCAATAATTATTCATTATAGTGGGATTCAGAGATGACTTTTTCAGCAAAGGTCTCACAACTGCCTCCTTTAGACAAATTGGAATGCTGCCTTGTTGTAGGGAGGCATTGACTGCCCCCTTCACCCACTGAGCCAGTCCCCTTCTGGCCTGTTTAATAAGCGAAGAAGGACAAGGGTCTAAGGCACATATGGTGGCTTTCTCCTCTCTAAGGAGCCTGTCCACATCATCAGGCTGCACAAATTGAAAAGTATCAATTAACACTGGCACTGGATGAACTACAGCATCCAAGTTGGAATGAATCTGAGTGACTTTATCTGCAAAGTGCCATGCAAATTCTTCACAGTGGGCTGTTGAGTGGTTTGCATTTTTTTACTTGAGGGTAGAAAAGACCCTTAAAAGATCCCTAACCACTTGCAATAGCTCTGCTGGATGGCTCCTTGCAGATGCAATGCTGGCAACAAAAAATCATTTCTTTGCTGCCCTGACTGCCATAGAATAGGCCCTCAAATAGGTTTTAGTCTGTGTTTGGTCAGATTCGCTTTGAGTCTTCCACCAATGTCACTCTAGTCTCTGTCTCACTTGCTTCATCACTGCCAACTCCCTGGAATACCATAGGGCTGGTTTGGCTCCACTCTGTAAAAAGGGATGCTCAGGAGCTATTGTGTCTACTGCCCTGGCCATTTTGCCATTCCAAAGGTGGACTAGAGCTTCAACAGAGTCACCTGGCAAGGTGGCAGGAAACCTCCCAAGAGCCATCAGGAATCCATCCAGATCCATTAGCCTCCTGGGCGGACCATCCTAATTGATTCCCCACCCCTGAAGAGGTTCCAAGTCCTAAACCTTACCTGATAATGATCTGTCCATGACAATGGAACTGTGGCAAGTTCCTTCACACCAAGATCTACATCACCCAACCGGCACAGAAAACAAGGTCCGGAGTGTGTCCAGCAGCATGAGTAGGGCCAGATACCACTTGGGACAGACCTATGGTTGTCATGGAGGCCACATTGTCCTGAGCCACTCCTGAAAGGGGAATCTCAGCATAGATGTTGATGACCCCTAACACTACTAGATGAGGAGACCAACTACAAGACTCAAGACCATCCCAGCTAGCTTAGGAAAAGAGACTGTTGAGCAGTGGGTTTAGGAATACACACTCAAAGTCTGTTGACTGTGTGAGGGAGCATCTGGTCAGGGAGATGGAATCATGATAGACCACTGCAACTCCTTTTTCTTGCTCTTGTCACTGCTTTGTTCCTTGGAGGAGATAAGCATTCATGCAGGAACAGCCAGAGCTTGGAAAAAACTTTCTATTTCGGACTATGCCAGTAGTGGTCATGCTGGCCAGGAGACTTTGGGAGCTATAGTCCCCATAAAAAGTAACTGTTCCAAGCTCTGAAAATGACATCAAGGAGGATTATCAGGGACAAAGGACTTAGGGAATAAGCACCTCTGGGAGAGGTGGGCCGAGCAGTACTGACTATTTGATGCCATTGCTAGGCTTCCATGAATAACAATAGCTTGGAATTTTTCTGTTTTACTGCACTAAAGTCAACATGAGAAAGAACAAAGTAAGGCTATGACGCATATCCTTGACCAAGCGCTATGCAAGATCTTTTCAAATATTAAAAAAAAAGCAGGAGGGAAGGAGGAGGAAGAAAGGAAGATGATAGAAAAAGCACACATGGGTTGGGGAAAAAAAAGAATAAAGGTGGAAGAAGCTTCCAGAAGAAGGCATCTGTTTTAAAAACATTATGGCTTGCAGTGTCATAAACATCATAAACAAATAGAACAGCTGCACAACACAGCAAAATCACTTGAAAAATTCATTGATTTTGCAGTAAAACTGTAAGTACTTCACTTTATAATGACTGTTCTGCTCATGCTCTCAAATCTTGTACTTGAGCTAGAAGTGCATTCAGGTCAGGGTTGCATTTTTTTAAAAAGGCACCAGAAGACAATGAAGCTTAACGGAAGAGATACTTTAATCATGAGCTAATTTACAAACCAAAGCAAAACAAGATCATTTGGGTAGAAGATTATTAGAAGATGCTAATTCTTTGCTTAGATTATTTTTCCTAGTCTAAAAACTCTCTTATTGCCATAATTATATTTTATGATTTTACATATGTGGTTGGGTGGTCCTCAACTCGTCTCCATCTACCCCAGATTCTGAGCTCTTTGCTCTCTCTCTCTCTCTAAATATTATAATGATTAAATTAATTTACTTGTGTGGCACTCTGCAAACTTTTTTTTGGCTTGTAGATATATTTAAAATAAGTGAGCAGCTTTATGGAAAAGGGAGATGCGGAAAAATGGAACCCTGCTAAGCACAGCCTGCCTTGCAAAACCAAGACAGACTTTTAAAAACAAGCCAATTGTAAGCCAATAGAAACATCTTTGCTATCAGGGAACTTAGTTTTAGGATGAAGTTAAAATGTGAACATTTGCTACATTTAAAAAAAAAAACTGATTTTTTTAAACAAAGTGATCTTGAGCTATTTTTAAGTTTATGAATATTCATGACAGCATCACTACAAAAAGTAATGGCAAATTTACACATTAAACTTTCTAAGTCCATTTACTGACTGCAAAACTATAATGCAGCTCTAGCATGGAGTTGGGTAGAAAGGAGTTGATCAAGAAAGGGCAGTAGCAAGCATAATCCAGCTTTCTGTTCAGTGATATTCCACATGGGTAGGATCCTGTTTATACGAAGGGAACTTTTCTGTTGATAGCTTTGGCTGAATTCAGCAAGATCCTTAATGATAATTCTACATCTGAACCAGAATACAAATCCAACTTGGTTTCAAGAAATAACTCTTGCAGAGGGCAGGGACTGTAGCTCAGTGCTTGGTGTGCAAAAATTTCCAAATTCAGAATTGCTTTGTGGAGAATATTGGAGAATGATGGCAAATGCATCCAAACAGCAACAACATCCCACACATTTAAACAAGGATACACTTTCTAATTCGTGCTTAGCTGTGACTTAATCAATTCATTGCATGCAATCAGACTATCTATGAAGATTTTAAAAATGTGCAGAAAATTAAAAGATTTTTTTAAAAATGTAAAAGGGGAGAATGGATTTCATTTCTTAAAAAAAGAAAGAAATGGGCACAGACTATGTGTGGAGATAATAACATGAGGAAGTGTGTAGATGCAGCTTTCATAGATTTGCACATCCCCTGAAGGCATTGCATATTCAGATAGGGCTATGGTAAAGTCCTTTAAAACCCCAAACTGTAGATGGTATTTTTCTTGATATATTCTAGTTCAATTAAACATGGATATAAATGCCACCAATTCATATAGCAAAGTAACAGACATTATGGGTGGCTCTCCAAATTAAATGTATCTAGAACCACAGTAATCATTGCAAAAGAGCTAAAATGCTCCTTAACTCAAAAAACAATATCTTCTCTAGAGAGGGTATCTCTTCTACATTGATTGCAACATACAACAGCTTTCCCTCCCCCACCACCATTCCCTTCTCCTTTTGTGTTGTGTCTTTTTAGATTGTAAGCCTGAGGGCAGGGAACTGTCTAATTAAAAATAATAATTGTAAGCCGTTCTGATAGGCTTTAGGGCTTAAGAGCGGGGTATAAATAAATAAATTAATAATAATAATAATAATAATAATTAATCTTCAGAAATCTATGTAAAGCACTCACAGCAGGCAGCTGTCCAGCCTCTTTCTGAAGACATCTACAGAAAGAGATCCGACCACCAATCTAGGTAATTGGTTCTATTGTAAAGTCACTCTCATTGTAAAAAAGTCCCTTCTACTGCTCAATCAAAATCTCCCCTCTTGTAACATAAAAACACTAGAGTTGCAGGCAGGTAGATTTCAATTAAACTTTAGAAAGAAATTTTTCAGAATAAGAGTGATTACTGTCCATTGGTTTGACAACACAGCCAATTACCTAGAGAAATGGTGGAGTCTCTTCAACTCTGTTCCACCATCATTCATTTATTGTGTGTGTGAGAAATAGACAGAGGCAAGAGAGAATTTCAAAGTGGTCATTGGTCACTCTGATTTTGAACTGATTGATCTTTCACTGCCATATGTCTAGGCAAGTGGTACTTGTCTGACATGACACCCAACGTGATTATACATTTGGCTATGTGTAACAAATACATATACATTTTTATATAAGTACTTGTCTATGGCTGATTGATTTCACTCAATACTACATGTGTATTCATAGGAACATCTTACAGTATAAGCTGCATAAATAATAGTTACTGAAAGGAAAAGGGGGGTGGGGTGGGTGGATGACTGAAAGCAATTCATATTTTCTAAAAAAAATTGTCCTTCTACTAAACTTTACTGATATCATATTGCAAAGTGATATGCACAAAGTAATGTACATTTAAATGGATACCTCCTGGTACTGCTTGGATTTTAATCTTAGTTTGCCCTTCTTTTATATGGCCTTGTTTACAACACTGGCACACTGGTGCTCATGGAGTGATATCTCCTTTCTCGCATCACCCAGGGCAAAGATGGACCGAGACCCTGTACCAGCTGGCTGATCTGTGTTTCCTGGGTAGTCCTCTAGGATTGTCTTCTCCAATTTGTTTTGACTGTTTTGCTGCTGGGCAGGCCTAATCGTGTGTTGAACTAATGTGCCACCTTGAAGAATCTTCTCCCCTTCATTCCATCAGCTGGCTAATTAATGCTTTGTGGGTGTTCTTGTTTCAGTGCTCTCTCCAAGTCTTTGACTGTGTCCTTTCCCCCATTCCCATTTGATTCCTCTAACAGTCGGTTGTTCAGCCTGCCATACTCAGCTGAACTACTTTTCAAAAAAGCTTGCAGCACACTAATCCTTTCCCTGCCATTTCTCTAGTTTTTTCAGAAGCCAGGACAACCATGATGGCTCAGTCCTTTTAACAGGGATACTGGGCACAGAGCATACAGTGTCAATCATGCCAGATGTTATCCCCTGTGCAGCAACATCTAGTCCATTTCAGGAAACCAGCATTTAGACATTTAAATCAAGAGTTGAAGATAACACCCAATCTATGGTTTTGCAAAACCAACCCAGAAAAATGTGCCACTTTAAAAATATTGATATATGTAGATGTCTTAGATAGGGATGTAAATCCTCAACCATTTCATCCTTGCATGTGGGAGCAAAGAATTATAATAGAACATTCTGAACATTCCTCTGCAGTATTCTCCCCATGTTCAATAGCCATGAAGTGTTGTGGAGGAATTATTCTGCACAGAAAAACATATGGTTTTTAGTGTGCAAAACTCTGAAAATAAGAAGAAACCTGTTGTGCAGGTTTCTGTGTGTGTAGAAAACAAATTTTTGAGCAAACAAGCAAACAAACCACTGTATATATTTTAAATGTAGAATGATTTGTCTGCAACACTTTGAGATGCATGTTTCTTGCTCGTCAGTACTGTCAATTAACCAGAGTGACTCCAAGTGATGATGAAGTAGAAAGACAAAAAAAATTATACAAAAAAGTCAGCAGATACCAACAGAACAGTCTATATTCAATGCAAGTTGTTTCTCATAGTAAAAGGGGGGGGGGGGGAACAGCATGGAAGTTTCAAAAAACACAGCCTCCTCCTAACCAATCTAAGTTGGCTAGGGCTAAGCTTAAGAGACTACAGACTAAAACATAAACAAATGCATTTTCTCACCCTCTGATGTGAAGAAGATGGCTAGAAATGAGACCAGCAGAAGGCAGGTCTCAGAGAGAGGGAAGTAGGTCTAAGAGAGAGACTCTCTCACTGTGTCTCTGTATTTAACCTCTTCCTAAGCTGGAGGCTGTATCCCAAAAGTCAGTCTAGTGAGTCATGTCTTCTTGTGAAACATCCAAAGTATGACAGTCTCAGTTAAGTCATGGTGTCTAGGGAGAGTTCAGGGTTGATTTTCTCTAGGACCCCTTTATTTGACTTTTTAGAAGTCCAGAGTATCTGTAAAACTCTTCTCCAGCACACTTCTGGCATTCCCAGCTAAAGACTCATATGAATGTCTACAAACACCTCTTCCTCATTTTGTCTCAAAATACTGTGCAGATAACATGATTATTCAATATCATCCTTCTCCTTCTTATAACATTTTGTGCAATGGAGAGTTTCTCTCTCTCAAAAACATGCACCCAGTTTGGTGTCCTGTAGTTTAGTCTGATGAAGGCTCTTATAATTTTAAGCATAAATGTCAGCAGGTAAAATGCTGACAGAGTCAAGGGAGACAGTGTATAATCTAGCGAGAGAACATATACTCTATGTGAACATGGCTTGGGTCCATCTTATCTCAGGGACCGCCTCTCCCCATATGAACCCCCCCGCACGCTTCGGTCCTCTGGGAGAAATCTGTTGCAGCCCATGAAGACTAGGTTAGCGCAGACCTCCCAGAGGGCCTTTTCTGCTTCTGCTCCCAGGCTATGGAATGGCCTGCCGGACGAGATGCGTCTCATTACATCACTAGACTGTTTTAAAACAGCCTTAAAGACGCATCTCTTCCGGCAGGCCTTCCCTGAAACTGTATAATCTACCTGGCTCCTAAAATCTTTCAGCCAATTCTCAACTCCTTACCCCCCCCCCTCTGTATTTTATTGCTACCCATGCTGTGGCCAGCATTGCGGTTTTGTGTATCATGTTTTATTGTACTTTTATTGTTAGTAATTTAATTTTAAACTTAACTAATTTAATCCTATTTTAAGGGGGGGAGGTTGGGATGGAATTCTTGAATTATTTTAATCTGCAATCTGTTTTTAACCTTGTTGTACCCCGCCTCGATTGTTTTACAGAGGGGCGGGTAAGAAATAAATATTATTATTATTATTATTATTATTAACAAGCTCTTACATTCAGTCCCTAGCATTACCATAATATGATTTTGAAGTCACACTTGAATCCTATTTTTAATCTCAAATAGAGTAAAATAATCAATGAGATTTATCCATGTGTTGACTTGTTAGTCAATAATCAGTTTAGTGGGTCTACTCTTATTGGGACTAACTGATAGGATTCAGATTTGCATAGATTTGTAAACTAGAAATAGTGTAATCACCAGAAATGCTTGTGGGAGCAGCTTCTTTCATGATACTACGCTACTCCAAGTACTAAGGGTTTCTGGTGAGATTTGTGTTCCCAAGTCATCATTTTAGCAATGACCCTGGACAATGAGTTTTTCTTCAAGTTGACTCTGTCTTATTGTGATTCTACTGTAGGATTTTCTTACAAAGCTTTATTTAGTGGAAGCTTGTCATTGCAGTCCTTTAAAGCTGTAAAAGTGTGATTTGCTTAGGGTCACACAGTGATGTGGTGGTTTACATGATAGAGCAAGGATTCAATCTGATCCTCCAACACTCAAAACACTATACCATGCTACCTGTACATACAAGGAGCAGGTGCTTCTACATATTTAAAATATTGGTTATTCATCTAGTATCTTTTAAAGCACTCTTAAATATAGCTAGTAGACTTTGAATCTGAGCATACTGCTATGAATTTTCTGTATGAGCCAAAATGTATAAATATAGATATGACCCTTCCCAATAGATATGTCTGTCTTTGCTTATAGTTCCCTAATCATCCATATGTAACATATTTTGTAAAATACATGGTTTGTCAATGTTTTAGTGTATAGGACATATTTTAATCTGCACTCTGATATTTTAAATGCAAGGAAAAATCATCACCATCACCATCACCATCACCATCGTCTGCCAGAAGAATTATAATAGTCATTTTCATTTCAAAATCTGTATCAATAAGAAAGTTTCCAAGATTACATCACTACAAGCCTGTGCTTGGGAGGTAGGATGGGGAAAGGAAAGGAAAAAGAGCATCAGCTTTGAGCATTAATGTAGTTAATCCCACTGTGTAGCACTTGTTCATATGAAGGATTTGGAATTAAGACTCAAATAGTGATATTTCAAGGGTGAAGGTCAACTTGAAAGGATAATAACACTTTGCATTCTCCCACCCCCGTATATTCTTTTTCTGATCCATGTTATGCTGTACCAAAGGGATATAGGAATGATAAAACTATTTGAGACAGCTGTGGAAGTTCTCCATTTTTAGGATTCCCATTTTACAGAGGGGAAACAGTCAGTTATAGAGATATGAAATTGTATCTTGTAAAACTGAAGAGAGTAGAGTACCTTTTGTAAGACTCGGGTGTGGACTGGAAATGGTAAAGGCAACCACCACCACAATAACAACTACTACTATAATTATTATTTATATCCTGCACTGGGGCTGGAATGGCCAGAGATTACCCCAAAAGCACTGACAAGTATCTCCTCTGTTAGGGAAATGATGGGTAAATCATGGTGAACAACCAGGAAATAGCTGATGACTTTTCTGGGAGGTGGGAGACATTTTGGAAAATGGAGACAGAATTTCTCCTTTTCCCACACCCTTTCACTCCTAGTGGCATGATGAAATCCTGATGTCTGTGTGTGAGGTTTAACTGGAGTTTTGAAAAACCACCAACAACAACCTAGGCCCAAAACACACCAGGAATATTTCAGTTAGAGAACACTTTAATTGCCCTTGCTCAGTTCTAGGGAATTCTGGGAACTGTAGATTTGTGAGACATTTAGCCTTCTCTGTGCCACAATAAACTACAAACCAAATACAAATTACAAATAAGTTGGGTTGATTTGGCGAGTTGGAGAATTATTTAGAGCAGACGTCTTAGTAGTTGGCTGGAAGTTGACAGAGAGGAGTGTGTATATATATTGTATTATATTGTACATGTTGCAAATGAAGACAAAGCCTCCATAACTTTGGATGAATAACTATGTCTGTGAGAGTTTCTTTTAAGTGTGAGAAGTGGTCAGTGCATTGCCAATACCAATAGCTGGATGTTTTTGTTTTTCAACTCTGCTACGATGTTGTTTGGCTGCATCAGGGTAAACTTGTCCCCACACTGCATTGGTAATTGGCTTTCCACTCGCCAACAGGGGATACCCCCCAGTAAAAATGCATTAAGAAAACTTTTTACTTCAGAATGATCTTCCAAAAACTATTCCAATGCTAGGCTGCTGTTTAAAACACATCCTCCTGAGCTACCCAGTGCATCGACCACTGCCACCAGTCATGCATTCTGAGGCCAGAACAAGGAACCCAGCCATATGATTGAGGCTGGGTGCCTTGGTCTAAACTCAGAGTGAAGCAACCAATGGTGGTGGCAGACACACTGGGAAGCTCAGCAGGATGTGTGTGTGGTCAGTCACCTGGCATCAGAACAGAGGGCTTTTACAATGAGGGAAGGTCAGCAGCCAGGGCAGACAGGATCTTCCTGGGTATGTGATATTAGAACCAGACATTCTGGCTGTGAATTGCAGTGTTTAAGGCTGAGATGAGATATCTGTGTCAAAGGGTCCTAAGCATACTCTGGTTGAGCCTGTTCTGTAGACTTGGCCCATTTAGGCAACGTTGTCTTATTCACCTTGAGCTCTACTTACCGTGGCTCTGGAACTCCCACTGCTGCCTCCAATAGTTTCACTTTTTTTGCTTTTGGTTGCAGTGCTCATGTCTGTTGTCTGGTCTTTCACTCTGAGTAATGTGGACAGTCTCTCATCTTTTAATTCCCTTTGCACAGCACTGTTCAAATATTGCACTACATGCTTGCATGAAGCAAAGTGGCCTTTGGTTGCAATCTTGCAATGAACTATTCTAGAAATCCCCAATGAGTCATAAAAAATCCCTCAACTGCTCTTTCTGAAGCTGGTATGAAAGGCCTTCTACTTTCATAAGGAAGCTCTATAAATTACTACAATGTGTCAGTCCTGGTAGAAATTCCTTTGGGTATTATTATCTTCAGTGAATCCTTTTGGTAGTAATTTGCTTTCACCAGTGTTTGGTAGGCCCAGCATTCAGAAGATAAGGCTCTTTCAGTTAAAAGTGTCCTGCCTAGCTCATCAAGCATTACCCTCCAGTCAAAGAAATGCAACTTTATTGAGGACACCATACTCAGTAGCTCAGCAGAGGCCTAAGAGGAATGTCACAGTAACTGCCCTGAGTTCAATAACTGCCCTGAGTTCAGTCTTTTCCCTCCCTCTTCCCAGAGGTCTGTTCAACTTTTCATATAGAGGCAGTAACACAATAAAACACATGGTTCTAAATTAACTGAAAAGCAAAGCAAATTCAACCACTTTTCACACATATGTCCACTGTCCGGCATGGAGCCTCCAAGGCAATGTGGCTGTCAGTAGAAGAAAAAGGTGCCCCATCCCTGATTTTAAACTTGAGCATGCTCAGCCTCTGCTCAGAAACCACATATTACAGAATAACAGAAAATCTGTTAACTGTCTGCTTCAAAAGGAAAGGAAGGATAGTAATGCTGCATCCTTGGAATTTCTCATCACTTGCAGAACTGGGGTAGTCACAAGCCTTGCTCCAGCAGTGCATTTAGATGTTATTGCCTTTGCCACCTCTCTGCTGCCTCCTAGCAAGCATTCTTGGGTCAAATGCAAACTTTATCCCCTCCAAAAAGAGAAAAAACTTTCCCCTTAAAGCTTATCCCATACTAGAGAGGGAAGTGAAGCTTTCACTCCCAAAAGAAGCTCTTTAAAACAAGGAAGGAAGGAAGGAAGGAAGGAAGGAAAATACATGTATGTTCTTGAATGCAAAAATGAATTTGAACAATACAAAACCATTCCACAAACTGTTGAATTGACAAGCAAGCAACACCTTTAACAAGAAATGCTAAGATGTCATAAAATGGTGAGCAAGTCTTGGTGTTTGTTTTTTAGATTAAATATTTTTATTTCGATTTTGACCAAATTACCAATATTTACAAGTAAACACATATTACATATTAACATATATGACATATAACATATATAATACAATCCAGATATAAATATATCTAGCACATATAACACATAACAAATCTAACACACGGGACTAACATTGTATACCTTAAAAACATGTAACATATATGCTGGCTTCCTACTACCCAGGATTCCTTTTTACCTTTGAATTTTCTATTGTTTTATCTTGATGCTCTTAGTTTTGCCAGCTTTACATTTATTTTTATTTTTTTCTATTATTCAACTTCATTTCAAATAAAATTATTCACTAGACCATCTTTATATTGTCTCTTGAGTAAACTCAAAATAACTCCTGATGTTTGTAATAGATAAATGTTTTGCAGTTTACAGAATTCACAGAAGCCTAGGATGTTCTAAGTAAGAAGATTAACAATTCAGAACAAAGAGCAGCACAGGAAAAGGGTGGAAAATCTTGTTCTCCAGATGGTCTTGTACTATAGCTCCCATGGATACCAATGATTGGGCTCATGCTGTTGGGGTTTGTAATCACAGCTGCCTTTGGTCCTTTTGGGAAGGAGATGGGATCAGTGAGGCATCACTAGGGCTGGTGTCACTTGGTGCGGTAACTCATAGTATCGCTGCCCATTGACTTGCTCCCATATCACACTATACAGAATTCTTAGTAATTAGTTTTGTACAAATCTATTCATAATTTTCAGTTTCCATATATCACTGAATGTAATGGCAATAGTTGGGATATAAATAGGTACCAAAATTAAAATTATTCCTTTACAATATCATGCGCATAGTTTCATGTGGTGAAAATTTGGTAAGATGCAAAATTAATTTTTTTTAAAAAAATACAATTTTATTTTTAAAATTATTTTAAAATTAAAATTAAATTAATTTTTGAAAGCTGAATGTCACTGCCAAATGTATCTGAGGAAGTAAAGTGAAGTCTATGAAAACTCATGCTGCCAATTTTTTTCTTTCAGTTAGTCTCAAAGGTGCTTCAATATCTCTCCACATACTGATTCTACAGACTAACACAGCTATATCTTTGAATTCTACAAACACATAGGATTGTTGTTGAGTGTTGCTTTCAAGTTGTTACTCACTTATGCCAACCCTTCCTCATAGAATCATCGAATCATAGAGTTAGAAGAGACCACAAGGGTCATCCAGTCCAACCCCCTGCCATGCAGAAAATCATAATCAAAGTGTTCCCCAACAGATGGCAATCCAGCCTGCTTAAAGATCTCCAAGGAAGGAGACTCTACCACACTCTGAGGGAGTTCCATTGTAGAACAGCTCTTACTGTCAGGACATTCCTCCTAATGTTGAAGTGGAATCTCTTTTTCTGTAGCTTGCATCCATTGTTCCTTGTTCTAGTTTCTGGAGCAGCAAAAACAAGTTTGCTCCATCCTCAATGTGACACCACTTTAAATACTTAGGGCTATCATATCACCCCTAAACTGTCTCTTCTCCTGGCTAAACATACCCAGCTCCCTAAGTCTTTCCTCATAAGGCACAGTTTCCAGACCCTTCACCATTTTAGTTGCCCCCCCCTCCCCGCTCTAATTTGTCAACATCCTTTTTGAATTGTGGTACCCAGAATGGATGCCATAAGTCAGAAATGACTTGAAAGCACACAACAACAACAACACCATTCACTTAAAAAAAGAAAAAAAAATGTTAAGATTAGGGTTATGCATTTTAACTCAGCTATAGGGGCTATTTTTTAAGTGATGTAGAAGGCGTCTTTCAGTACAACAAAAATGCTACGATGCTTCACTGGCACAATACTGTAAATTTATAAAGCAGAGAACAGAAAACACTATCAGTCGAGTGGGCCCTTGTTACCTGGCCTTCCACAAGTCCTATCCAATGTTGTTTCCACTATATATCTTAGAACAAAACATACTGTTCAAAGCAAAGCACTGTTGAAATCGATTGCTAATTAAATTTATGTCTAAATTAATAAATCACAACTATTCAGACTGTGGTGCTATGAATAATTTCAATTATGGTGAACATAATTATTAGATTTTGTATTTAATGAACCATATTGTTCAATGGTAGTCTTCTGACAATTGGGACTAATAGAATACGTTAACCTTTATTCTCCTCAGCTTGACACTGCATTAGATCATGAATTAATATCTAAGCACTTTGGAGAGTTTCATAATTGAGTAGCCATTGTAACTCCTTCGGCCTATGGGATGAGTTATATTCTTCATTTGGTAGGAACATCTGAAGTAAGCCAACAGTGGCCCATATATTCAGAATACAGTTTCAACACTGGATATATGATACTTCTGTTCCTCTACCTGCCTAACCAATTGATCTCTGTGTATTTTGCTCAGGCTCAGTGACATGAATTGGTTATTTTAAGACATATAAACAAAAGAAGCTCCCTGGGAGAAGGAATTACTCCTCCTATTTGGGCTACCCCAGATAATAACATTAGAAATGCAGTTTACATTGGGCCATTGTTGGTAATCTGGAATATGAATTTGCTTAAACTGTAATTCTAAGGACATTTTGAAATCTGGATTGGGGGGGGGGCTTTGTTTCAGATCACACTGGGCAAGGCCAATAATGCTTTTTCACTGAAATGGGGTCTCACTTCTCATTCCTGAAATCCAGATTTCTTCCCATTGACAGTATTCACCAAATAGTTCGAAATGTGTAGGGGTTTTTTGTGGTTCCTTTTTGGGGAAGAATTTGATGAACATTGGATACAGCTTACTACAGAAGCACAACTCTGGAAAAAAACATGGCAAACATTTTTGGAAAAAGCCATATCTATCCTCATCCATAGGAAAGACAACCATACAGATCTTAACAATTAGCACCCAATTTATCTCTGTATTGCCATTTATAAAACTTTATGCAAGCTATATTGTTGCCAAAGTCACAGACTGGCCCATCACTGGCTTCATTGCCAGCCCCCCAACAAAAGGATTTTATCTCATGTCAGGGCTACTACAAGCATCATTTCCTATTGCAAACAGTTATTGATACTGTCCACTACATCAGACAAACATGCACTGTGGCCTGGTTTGACATCAGCAATGCCTTGATTCTGTCTCATTGCTATATTCTAGAAGCCTTGGTTGAATTGGGTATGCTTCCAGCATTTCTTGACCTTTTCCTTGAGCTATATACAAGTGCAGCACCATTGTATGGGCTGTGGAAGGTGAGACTACTATTGCAAGGTGTCTGGTTAGTCCAATTATTTGCTATGTAGCTGCTCCTTTGTTACAACATCAGTGGCCCTAAAGACTTTGGTAGCTGAGAAACATGAAGTGCTGTGGATTGGATGGGTCTGTGCTTGAATGTCAAAAAGTATGCAACACTCCATATTAATGGGAGCTTGAAAGATTGGGTCTTACCAACTATCGTTACCATCGAAAGGAAACCCATGAGCCATAGAAGCAGATATCAATCAACATCTAGGTAATCCAATGGATTTCCAAAGCTGCCATACCATTAATGCCACTCTCTATACCATTGTGATGGATGCCAAGAAGACAGATGTGTCCCTCTTAGCTGCTTAGCAAAGGATTGGTGCACTTGGGACTTTACTCCTCCTAAGGACTGACTTTGCTCTTCAGGGATCATTGGTTTGGAAAATAGTACTTAATAAGAGTCAACTTAACAGTCACTATTTTTCTTAAGAAGGGGTTCAGTCTAGCCACCAATGACATCTTGCCCATTGACACCAACACTAGCCACCAATGACATCTTGCCCATTGCTCAGAAACATGGAAAAATCACTGGGTGACCTTGGGCATGTCACATGCTCTCAGCCTTAGGGAAAGGCAATGACACACCTCTTCTGGTCAAATCTTGCCAAAATAGGGTTGCCATGAGTCGGAAATGACTTGAAGGCATACAACAACAAAGCTGCAGAGACACGGGATGTTCCAGTCATCATCCATGCATTCTGCCTTCTTAATTACCCTGACAGGACTGTAAAATCTATTGCTTGAGGTTCCCTTAAGAGAGTTGTCCAAAAGCATACAGTCAGAACTCCATTTGACAGTGACCTGGTAACTTATCTCTCTGGTTCATTGGAAAATGAATTCAGACACGACAGTGGTGATTCTTCTTCCTTCTTCACCTATACTAGGAACTCAAGCTGCTGTCTTAGCAAACTAATTGACTGTCAAGAGGGCCCTCAGCTCACCATCACCAAAGGGAACCCTTCATTGGTACAGACTGTCTCCCATAAATCAAAGCACATGGTATAAAGTTCCTTGAAATAATTTCTAAGAGGGTAATATACCACTGTTCTTTTGAGCAAAAATTTGTTTTGTATCTACAACTAATATGCTTTCATATTATTTATATTTCTGATTACATTATTTGGATCTGATATGTATTATTTACTGTTTCTATGGTAAATTATTTTTACAAATATTCTCTAATAAAAGGATGAATCCTTTTGCTTCCTGTGCATTTTGTGTTGCAGCAGACACATGCTGAATTCAGATCCAGATGTTTCTGGATGTTTCCATGGCAGTTAAAGTAGAATCATAGTGCTATAACTATGTAGTAATGAAAGACACTCTTATTCATGTGTTATGTCCAAGTATGAGTGATAGGGAGTCAGTCACAGCTGGTGGCTTCCATGGCATTAACACAATCCCCAACTGATAGGCTTTGATGGTGTTTCTATAAAGTAGTCGTGGTTGTGGTCTCTGTCATTTTTAAAATTTCCTTTGTTGTCTGTTTCCCCCATCCATAGTGGGAGAAAAAAATATGGCCTTTTCAATGCCATAAAGGGAGCATTTGTGTCCTGCCCAGTGTAAAAATGCCTAAATCTTAAAGTTAACTCCAGAATAAAACAAGTGTATGTGTACATGTGATTTACATACATGTGTGCACTATATAGTTAAGTAGATAGACAGGTAGTTAGTTAGTTAGCTAGGTAGATAATATACACATTTACACACATTTATATATACATATCTATGCAAAGGATGTATGTGCATTCCTGCTTGCTGCAGGTTGTTTTCTTCCAAGGCTGACAGATCGTCCTTGTCATGTGACTGACTGTCTGATTTCCGACTCAAGCTTTTCATTTCCTAAATGATAATGGATAAAAGATAAAATCTGGCACACACAGGTAATCTTTGCCATCTTAATATTTGTTAAGCTTTGTGATTTACTGAGACGTTAAAGTCATTGCAGGTCACACAAAACCTGCACATTGGATCTGCTTCATAAAACACTCTGAGTGAATACTTCAGTCATTTATGTCACCGTCCTTAAACCAATGTAGCTAAATAACTCCGTCTTCAATAATTTAGAAGTCTTTCAATTTATTTTTGATCCCACTTATATAGGATGGGACCGTGACCAGCTGGTCCTGGTGATTTGTGTTCAGCTGGAGAAGGAACTTAACATATTTCTTGCATAATGTAGTCTTGATCCAGATTATGTTTGAATTGAAACATTTGTTCTGGGAATCCTTTAAACACAGTTCACATATATCCAAGGTGACCCATGTTTAATAGCATCCATCTTCAGTGTACAGGATTTTTCTATGCCCCAACCTATTCCTGGAAGAGGTACTTTTGAAAAACCTGTGTCTTTTTCCTGATGGGATATTACTTTCCTCCCTCCTCTCACATTCACTCTCTTTCTCCCTCTGATACACACATACACAGAGACAGACACTTACTTCTGAAGGAGTCATACAATCTGCATAGAAGACAGTCTGGCAAAGGGGAAATCTGAGCCAGGCAAGCACCTCCAGATATCACATGCTTAGAAGTATCCGTTGTGGAGTGTTTGAGGGCTCTTGTTCAGCTCAGATTTCACCTTTGCCAGCTTTTCTGAGTTCTGAAGGGCAGAAAGAAAAAAAATGATGACAGAAACAATACTTCCACTGAAACTGGACAGAAGGTAAGAAAAGCCTTCCAAAGAGATGTAGAGATATCACAGTGTCTAGAAATGCTTGGCCTAAGCTAGGATCAGTGGAGAATGTTCCTGAAACAAATGGGCATATAAAAGGAGACTGTTCCACTAAATGTAACAGGGACAGGGTACAGAGGGCTTTGAAATGATTGGTAGGAATAACTATTCAAACTATTGCAAATAATAACAGCTTGGGAAAGCTTTCTGTTGTTCTTTAGTGTCTTCAAGTCATTTCTGACTTATGGTGGCCATATGAAGAGCCTATCCTGGGATTTTCTTGGCAAGATTTGTTCAAAGGAGGTTTGCCATTGCCTTCCATTGAGACTGAGGGCATGTGAATTGCCCAGGGTCTTCCAGTGGGTTTCATGGCTGAGTGGAGATTTGAACACTGGTCTCCAGAGTCATAGTCCAATGCTCAAATCACTACACCACACTGGCTTTTGGGAGAAAGATATACAACTCACCAAACCTAGCCAACATGGCCAAAGTCCGTGTTGCTTGTGGATTCTGGAAGCTGTAGTTCAGTAAGGTAACTTCTGCAAGCTCTGAAAATAATTAAGAAGTGGGAGAAAATTTGTCTTATTATTTTTCCTGAATGCTTCTGACCAGCAAAATCTTTTGCCAAATAGTAACTCCCCCCACCCTTCAAATGACAATCTAGTGTATTTCTCACTCTACTTTCTGGTGCTCCCCTGAAGGAGTTAGTGACTAAGAATGATGCATGACACTATTGTCTAGATTAGATCTATTCTCAAGTTCTTCAAGAAGCATAGAAAACTACAGTTCCCATCAGTCCAGAAAGTAATGAGGATGCTTAGGAGCATCCAGTTTAGTTAAAGAGAATCTTACTACAAACCTTCTCCTTTATCTAGTTAAACCCCCTGACCTCCAATAATTTCTTCAGCTCCAGAATGCTTGGAAAAACTAAATGCATTAAGAAGTGAATTAAAGGAAGCTTGCCACCAGTAATATTAAAAGTGACTATCTACCATCTATCCATCTACTTATCAATCAATCAATTGAGTGTTGCGCTGCACATAATGTGTACCTTACACAGACTCCATGCAGTCAATTAGCAATAGGTGAATTGTGACCAGTAAAGACCCATGCAGCTCAGGTTCAGGTTATCTGGAAGACCATATCTTCCCATATTCAGGGGAGACTTTTTCTTAGCCTCACCACCTTCAGGGGTATGTTTTGTGAGGGCATAGAGGAGGGCCCTCTGGGTGGCCACTGCTACAATGGGATTGCCTTCCCTTAGATATTAGGACAGCTTCCTCCCTATTGTTCTTCTACTAGCAGGAAAGAGCTATTTATTCAGGCAGGCCTTTAATACCTTAACTGTGTCTAAACAGATGTGCTGCCCTTTTAGTATATTTATTAAGGGAATGTTTTATCATATTTTAATGAGTGTTTAAATTAATGTATAATTTTATATGTATAATGTGTTGTGTTTTATTAGCTATTTTAATATGTTTAAACCAACTTGTATCCAGCCTTGGGAGAAAGATGGAATAAAAATAAAAATAATTTTAAAATGGCCTTTTCACAAACATCTAACCCCAGGTAAACATGGGTTGGTTATTGTTGGTCAACAGTTAAGAAGAAAAGACAGTGTGGTGTAGTAGTCTGAGTGTTGGACGAAGACTCTAGGAGACCAGATTCCCTACTCAACCATGGAAAACCACCGGGTGACCTTGGTAAAATCACACTATCTCAGCATGAGAAGAAGGCAAACCTCCTCTGAATAAATCTTTTATAGAAATTCTGAAGTTAGGGTCACCATAAGTTGGAGACAAAGGAAAAATAACAAAGTAAAAAAGAAGACAATTTGCCATGTTGATAGTCTTATGCATCATTACTTCACAAGTTGGATTCAGATAGATATTCTGGGGCTGCCTGAAAATTAGCTAAAATCTACATGTGCTCGATAAGGAACAAAGAATCGACCACTTCATTATCGGCCAACTGCCAATCTGGATGTTGTCCAGCTTGCCTGTTTTAACATACCTATAGGTATCTTCCTGTTCTCTTTAAAGCAAAGTGTTTGCTCAAAGACTTTTCCATTAAGCATTCAAGTTCTCTATCCCTTGTATTTGGTAGTAGGTTGTCAACGTTACTATTCATTTATATTCCTGGTCTCTGAAAAGACATTGTCCTCAGGGTTTTGAATTGCTTGGATGGCAACCTGAAAACAGCCGAGCTTGTACCTTCATATTCTATTGTCTTTGATGAGAGATTCTTTGCAGGAAAATGCCTCTTCTTATTTAGAAGATATCTCCTTTGTTGACAAACTTTGAGAAGTGGTGATGATTAGGATATATAACTGTGCTTTAACTGTGTAACTGCCAGTGATGTTTGTGCTCAGGTTGTCATTGACTGTCAGAAATATATCTGGAGGCATTTCAGGTGAAAGAAAAGACTCCCCCCTCCTTCCATCACTGGATTAGTTTCATAGAGTTCAGATTCAAGTGTTCTAACTTTGGTCTGAAAATCTAAGGGAAACATGAGTATTCATAAGGCTGTGAAATTGTTTAATTTAGAGGTGGACCACTATGGTTCTCAAGATGTTTTTGGGCTACAACTTTTATTAACCCAAGCCATCATAGCAAATGATAAGCAATTATGGGAGCTGAAATCCAAAAAACATCTGGAGGTGCACTGTTGACCACCCTCATTTTAAATATCTTTTTCCAAATAGCCACTGTTGGATATGTGTGGAAGCAAATGGTTGACTATGTGGCAAGGAATATTTTATGTGAAAAAGATGTACATTACAGATTGGGATACCAAAGCTAGCTATATATCTAAAAGAGAAAAGGCTGAGCATAGGAGAAAGTGAAGTCAGTCAGGGAATATCACTTTATAAGCAGGAAAGGGACAGTTTAGGCAAGAGAGAGAAGGGAACACTTCAGCTGAGTTCACTATCTGTTGCTACCCATACCACTCCCTGTAAACATGTAGTTGATCATGAACACATGGTAGCACTTTGCTTCCAATAAGTAGACCTTGTGGGAAGTAACTCTGCAAACTCAACCAGGCCCCAAAGAGCTGTAATGCAGGTAAGGGAAATTTTGTCTACTGCTGGATGTGTGTTCACCCCATGCCCTCCTGTTGGACTGTGTGGTTTGTGTTTGTTGTAGTTACATCCTTTGGAGTTGTCACACTTCCATATTTTTTGCTTTGCTACAGTTGTGAAGATGTGCATTTTTCCTGCTAGGCTGGAGTATTCTGGCTTCTTTTTGCTCTGGCTTTTAGCTTCATTTCAGTTTCCACCCACTTTCAAGGCATGTGTCATATAAACATGCCACCTTCAAAGCAGCTGCAGTCCTCTTTATTTTACCTCTCTGTTTCACCCCTAAGAGAAAGGGAGAAAAAGAGAACAAGCGTTCCTGGCCATTTTGAGTAAACTAAGAAACAGCAGAAGTAATTCAAAAGAAATGTTTAACTGTTTTCAGAATAGGGATAGATTAACATGTCTGTTTGTTTGTGTGCATGTATGCATGTATGTGTGTATTTTGAAAATCTGTATTTCTTTCTGTGCCAATTATGATGACTTTTAAAATTTTGATAATTTTTAAAATAAAAAATAACCAAATGAAATTCTCACTTGTCAAATCCATGAAAAGGACTGTATTGCATCTGCTTACCATGCAGCATTAAAGATGCAGAGCTTTTTTTTTTAAAGAGATGGAAACCCCAGTTCAGCATCTCTAAGGAGTTCAGATCCACTGGGATTCAAACCCAGTCCTGGAAGAGTCACACACTTTGACTGGCATTTTCTCAACTTTTTAAAAACCCTATAGTTCTTTCTGTCAAGTAAAACAAGTTTGTTATCCATCCTCACTCCTAAAGGTAATTTCCTTTGATTATGGACTCTGGCAGTTGATAAAAATTGATAACAAGGTCTTTTAAAAAAGATGCCTCCTATCCTATTCTTTTGCAGTAGTAGTACTTCTACAATAGTATTACCACTAGTATAGGCTGGACAAGAATGCCAGTGTGGTGTAGTGGTTTGAGTGGTGGACTGCAGCTCTGGAGATCAGGATTTGATTTTCCCCCTTGGCTGTCAAACCTGTTGGATGACCTTGCGCAAGTCACAGGCTCTCAGCCTCAGGGAAAGATAATAGTAATCTTCCTCTGAACAAATTCTGCCAAGAAAACCCAATGATTTTGGGGTCACCATAGGTTGGAAACAACTTGAAGGCACACAACAATGACAACAAGTCTGGTCAAGGCAATCAGCTGCTCTTTGTCATTATTCAGAATTGTGGATATTACAAGTCCAATGACCCTGCTGACAGAGGAAGTCCATTTTGGTACAGCTCTCTAGTGTCCACCCTAAAGGTCAAAAAGAAAAGAAGGTAAATAAATAAACCCTAAGATTCCATAGGAGGGAGCCATGGTAATCAAAGTGCAATCATAGTGTTATAACTATGGAATGTGAAAGAGTCCCAGGCAGTAGCAACACTGAGGAGGTGTGGGGAGTACAGACTGCACTGGGTGACACCTCAGAAAGGGGGGTGACACCACAGAAGAGATGGTAATACCCAGTCAGTCCCCCACTCCCACCCCCCCCCCCCGCTTCCTGGAGCCTTGAGCCTGCTCTCCCAGATGCAGTGGTGCTTTCTGGGCTGCTGGGTGTGTGTGGGACCCACTCTCCTGGCTGCTGGGGGGCTTTCTGGGCTGCCATGAGGCCGCATGCACATTTTCCCAGTGCACACGCTTGCATGCGTGCTCCCATGCCCCCAGAAGCCCCATCCCCACACTGGGTACACCAAGTTGGGGGTATGCCACTGGTCCCAGGTGTTGCATGCAGTCAGGAGGCCATTCTTGTTCCCATAAGGGCAAGATCAAACTGCTGTAATACTGCAGAAACAAATCAGTTTGACACCACTTTAACTGCCATGACCCAATGCTATGGAATTCTGGGTGGTGCTGGGATTTATAGTTTTTGAGATAGTTAGCTTTTCCTGTCAGAGAGTTCTGGTGTCCCATCAATCCGAGAATTCCATAGCACTGAGCCATGGAAGTTCAGGTGGTGTCATACTGCTTCATTTCTGTAGTGTGGCAGGAGCATATGACTTTGAATTTCCTGTCCTTGCAAAAACAGAATGGATTCTCCATCAGGGCCTTTTAACTTCCCAGGGAAATGTCAAGTAAACTATATCATTCTGCCAAGTCCTGGGTTAACTGCAGATTTTTTATATTTAAAAAAATGTCAGAGTGTATCCCAGGCCACCAGACATCATTTTTAGTAATGTTGTTGTTATTGTTGCATGACTGAACAAGATAACTACCTTTCCTTATATCCCCATAGTCATCCAAATAGGGCAGGCTATAACTCTCAATAAATAATTTGGCTGTATACCAATTTAATCTTTAACAATGATCTAAGATGTGCAAAGAACTGTATGCTTAGTGTAATGCTGTAACTCTGTTTTCCCTTAGTATGCCTTTGGGTCTCAACCCCCTCCCTTCTTTTAAAATCGCAGGGCTGAGTATCTGCAACAACTTGGCTGTAACCTCAATTGACTGAGACTAAATAGAGTTCAGAGGAATGTTAAGTGGAATAACCAGAGCAATCTCTTTAGGAGAAATGGAGAGGAAGATTGTCATAAAGTGTCTGGCTCAGTCTACACGGAGCTTTAAGAGCTGTCCAGCATAGAGTGTCAATTCTCAGCAAAGAGAGGAATCTTTTTTTAAAAACCCACCACACAATGGGTTTATGGGGATGTTTCCCAGCATTCCAGCTACCGAGATTTCCCCGGCTAAATGGCTTTACTTTCCTCCAAACTCTACTTAGTCTCAGTAAATTGAGATTTGTAACAAGTTGTTTCACATACTTAGGCCTGTCATAAACTGCTATTGCATTTCATAGCCCCTAAGTGGGGCCCCAGGCTTCAGCTTGGATTCACCAAACTCTTTTATTGTGCAGTGAATTGCTGCTTCCACTCATACTGCGGTCATGATTCCTAGCAAGAAATGTATTCATTCATTCCTATCTATCTATCTATCTATCTATCTATTATTTTTAAAGAGAATAGTTCACCAACAAGTGCTAATACTTGGCTTGCAGTCAATACTGCAAAGTGGGGTTTTATATCATCTTATCCAAAGTGCATCAAAAGTTAATGATGAGAGCCAATATGGTAGACTATGGTGTAGGTCATCTCCACACTGCAGAAATAATCCAGGTTCACACCACTTTAACTGTCATGGCTCAGTGCTATTGAATTCTGGCAACTACAGTTTGTTGTGGCACCAGAGCATTCTGACAGAGAAGGCTAATGTCTCAGAAAGCTACAGTTCCTAGAATTTTATAGTATTGAGCCATGGCAGTTAAAGTGGTGACAAAATGGATTATTTCTACAGTGTGGATGCCACTGTAGTGGTTAGAGTCAGGGCTGGAGAGAAAAACGTTCATGTGTCTGCTTGGTCATGAAGCTGACATGGTGATCTTAAGCCTAAATTGTGTCATAGGGTAGGAGGATAAAATAATGTGCAAAAAATATATGCTACCTTGAGCTCTTTGGAAGGCTATATTAAGAAAATATTCTTTTATTTTTCATTTTTGAAATAAGATGCAAACTGGTACAAAGACATAAGAAAAGGCTAATCTTTGAGTCCTGTTTATCAAGAGCTTGGTGAAATATGGAAGATATAATTATTCCCTTATAATGTTGCTATTGTTGCTGCTGCTAATGCTGCTATTATTTGAAAGAGGCATGGCTTCACAAAAGATAAGGCAGAGCTTGGAAAAGTTACTTTTCCAGACTCTAGCCAAGATCCTACAGATGATACCAACAGAATTATGGCCAGTAACTTCCAGAATTTGTCTGCCAAATTCTGGTGTGTTCAGTGAGAAGTAGTTTTATATTAGTTTAATTAGGGATGCAACATTTATTCTCATACAGAAGAAAAAAATCTCCCTATTGGGCTAGTTTTTCACACAGTTTTGTTTTGTGTTTTTAGCATTTGTGGATTTTTTGAGGGGGATGATAATAATAATAATAATAATAATAATAATAATAATTTATATTTCCCACCTCTCCCTACAGATTGAAAATTTCATGAAAGATTTTTTCACAAGATATATTTTTGTACAAAATACATTGAGTTTTTTTTTGGGGGGGGGGGTTACAGGAACATCGGTTTCCCCTGTTGTTTTCCTGTTGTTGACCTTTGCACGCAAATGGCTCAGTGCTAGGGAATCCTGGGAATTGTAGTTTATTGTGGCACCAGAGCTCTCTCACAGAGAAGGCACATTGTCCCATGAAAGTCCAGCTCTCAGAATTCTCTAGCACTGAGCCAGGGCAGTTAAAGTGTCTCTAACTGGATTATTTCTACAGTGTATTTTGGATCAGTGTCTCAGTTTGTAAACTGTGATAACCCATCCAATTCCTCCCCACGCTAGCTGTGTAGCCCTGAAAGAGACCACTACAAGAGAAGGAGGAGGCAACTGAGATGATGCAGCTGTTCTGGGCTCTGAGGGGAAGGAAAAGTAGGGTGCATTCTATTTTTGGAGTGCATTCTCATTTCTTCTCATTTCTTCTCCTATCTGCTTGATTGTATGAATTGCCTCCTTCCCCTCCCGACAAGTAGCATCAGTGGGCATGGAACTGTGTGGACAAAATATTATACTGTTCTATGTAGGATCTTGGCCGCTGCTGCTGCTGCTGCTGCTGCTGCTGCTGCTGATGATGATGATAATGATGTTTCTTACCTGTTTCTCACCATGGATCTTTACTTGTTTCATGATTACTGACATTCTCAGCACAACTAACAAGGACAAACATACACAGAAGTGCATCTGAATCAATGTGAGCATTTGTTCAAGGTTTCTTGCATCATGGATGCCCTTATTTGCTGCTAGAAAAGATTACATTAAAGAGATTACAAATTGTACATAAATTCTGGAAAAGGAATTCCGAAGAAGAGATTTTCTGATTAATCTGTCAAATCAAAACTGCTGGAAGACTTAGTAATATATGTTCAAGTGTTTTAAATCGGTAATCTCTCAAGATACACAAACTAAAATGTCTTTGAAATTATATGCAACTCAAGCAAATTTAATAAGATACACAGTTTAATAAGATACACAATTTAATAAGATGCCAGATTCCAGATCCCTTGACAGTTGGGAATAGTATCGGTGGGAGAACAAAATCTATACTGCAGCATCTGTGATGTGGTTGCTCCTTTATTCCTTTCCCTTTCTTTCATTTTTTCTTTCTTTTCCTCATTAGCTCTAGTCAGCATAGCCAGTGGCACAGGATGATGAAAGTTGCAGTCCCCCAACAAGACCAAACCTTCCCAGTTCCTGTGCTATGCATTTATATATTTATACTTTATCCTACTATGCCAAAGCACATTCAAGACAGTATACAGATTTCCCCCCAAAACTATAAATCAGAAATCAAGAATCCACCACACATGGAGCAACAGAGTTGGGGAATGCAAGAAGGTACCTCCATGTTCATGAATCATTCATAGTTGGATCTTATAGTAACAAAAGGAGACCAGAAGTCTCCCTAGCTTTGAACCCCCCATTATCATTATCAGGTGTCAGGTGTTCAACTCCTCCAAAGACTCTGAGAAATCATATTCCACTGTCAAACAGCTCTTACTGTCAGGAAGTTCTTCCTAAAGTTTAGGTGGAATCTCTTTTCCAGCAGCAGATTCAACTGGCAGGAAAAACAATTCGACCTCAATATCAGGAAGAACCTCCTGACAGTAAGAGCCATTGAACAGTCAAATGTGCTATCTTGAAGTGTGGTGGAGTCTTTGGAGGTTTTTAAACGGAGGATGGATGGCTATCTGTCAGATATGCTTTGGTTGTGTGTGTTCCTGCATAGCAGAAGAGTTGGACTGGATGGCCCTTGAGGTCTCTTCCAGCTCTATGATTCCATGATTTGAGGAGTTGAAGAGACAACTTATGTGCCATAAAATGTTGGGGATCATGCGTGATGGGTTAAAGTAAAGTTGGTATTGCTAGGTTGTGATGGTCTCATATCCAAGTGTTGAGAAAACACTGGAGTAGAGGCAGGTATGAGCCAAACCAGTTCAAGGTCATTACTGGGAAAGCATTCCATTGTAACAACAAAGAAAGAAAGCAATATGGGAAAATGTGGAGAAGTGTGTTTATTAATTATAACAAATAAGAATTAAACCCTCCTGAAATTTAAAATTGTGTGTAGTTCAATTAGAGAATTGTAACATTCACTGGCCACTTCTGACAAGGAACATCACTGACTGGATCTACAGTTTTATAAAGGTTTTCTGAGTTTTAACTACTGAAACCTGATTTTCTGAATTTGGTATTCTCCTGGGCTTGACATTAGGCAGTGATGATGAGAAAGAAGTTTTTGCTATGGATGGGGAAAAATGTTTCAATTTCCCTACAAAAAATATCTACTGCACACTGAGACTAGTGATAAGAAAAAGGTCATCTTATGTTGGGAATCCATCCATATACAAGTAGTGGTAGCTGATGACATCTATATTAGTATGGCAGTGAATCCACTTTGGGTTTTAGACTGAACTTTAAAAGAACCATCCATGGTGCTAGCCCCTATTCCCTAAATAGGTCCAGCACCCTGGGTATCTCCTTTAGATCAGACTAAAACCCAGAGTGGATTTATCACTTCACTGAACAGGATTCTCCAGCTACCATTAGCTCTGAGGCTCGTGATGCATTTTGGCAAAGAAAAAATGTGCAGAAAATAACACACACATTTTTTAAAAAAGTGTTTGCAACTAAAATATGTATACAATGTGCCCTTGGTATCCACTGGGGTTTGGTTCTAGGACCCCTCATGATACCAAAATCTGTGGAGTAAAATAGTGTCCCTTGCATAAAATGGTAAAATCAAGGTATGCTCTTTGGAATTTATATGTTTTAAAAACTATTTTCAAGACATGGATAGTTGAACCCATGGATGAAGGATCCATAGATATGGAGGGGTGACTGTCTTCAACAAATGAGCTTAAAGAAGATTTAATTAATGGAGAAAAGGAATACAACCATGTGCAAAGGATACATACACATATCCATTTTGGGGGAGAATTTCCATTCTGGAAGCATGGGTGGAGTGGGGAGGGGCTTGCAATCCACTAGAGAACTGGGATGATGGAAAAATGTTGGTGGTATCCTAAGAAAAGCAAGGAAAGCAGAACACAATTCCACTTCTGTTCTTTCTACATATTCAGTTGTCACTGGAGAAGTTCTTACGACTCCTGGAGTGAAGTATTTACACCTTAGCAGACAGCTGCTGAAATCCTATACTGAATTGTTCTGCCCATGTAGTTTATCATCCTTCCCCCACTCCAGCCCCTAGATGAACAATTGCATTCAGGTTCTGACCCTATTTCTGTCACCTTTCACTTTTGCTTCTCATTTGTCCTTAACTAATTGAACAGTTTCATCTCTTACTTTTTGGGGGCAAATACTGTCTTTTTGCATTTTCCCTTGGCAGTGTCCCTGGCTTCAGTCCAGAGTTCTTCTGGCAAAATAATAATAATAATAATAATAATAATAATAATATTTATTATTTTCCCACCTCTCCCTACGGATCGAGGCGGGATTAAGTCTTAATTGGGTTAATGGTACAATTTTTTTTTTTTAAAAAAAAAACCCATTATCTTTAAATTGTTCAAGAATGTTCTTCAGGTAGTCTTTTGACACAATAGTTGGTTTAGTTCACAGTTCACAGTCTGTCGACTCTTTCATACAAGGCTAAATTGGAAGTATAATTTAAGGTCAATTCGAATGCAATCATGGGTTTTATGTTATTGCAAATTAACTCTTCACATGCAAATTCGGGCAGGAGGGAAGCCAATTCGAATGCAATCATGGGTTTTACCTTATTGCGAATTAAAGCTTCGCATGCAAATTCGGGCAGGAGGGGGTTATTTTCGGGTAATGGGAAGTAATTCCGAACGGAGCAGGGGTTCATGTAAATTCGCTAAACAAGCGAATTTACATAAATCCGCATTGGCTCCATTCGGAGTTGGGAGAAATTCCTCCCCGT
Organism: Urosaurus nigricauda; assembly: GCA_034509955.1. Classification (NCBI taxonomy): domain Eukaryota; kingdom Metazoa; phylum Chordata; class Lepidosauria; order Squamata; family Phrynosomatidae; genus Urosaurus; species Urosaurus nigricauda. The sequence continues at coordinate 346,327,455 of JAOEGL010000001.1, read as the reverse complement.
TTGAAAGAGTCCTGTGCCACTATTTGCTCCTTCTCTTGTTTTTCAGAGAGAACGGTGATTCTCCATCTTCTGCCTCCAATTATGCCTGTTAAAGTAGGTTGAACGGGGAGTTACAATTATGGATATATCAAACTTGTGGTTAAGATACACAAGTAATTCAAAGCAACTGTTTCATATTCACTATCACTTCTTCCTCACGATTTTGACACTATTGCCATAATTGTAACTTCCTCCCAAACCTACTTTACAGGCATCAGATGCATGGGAAGAAGGAGATCCTTTTTGCCACTCACCCACACTCCATTACCAGGGTTGGACCAGAAAAGTTTAGGGACATAACTATGTAGTTGATACATTGTGGTGTTTGGGTGTTGGATTATGACTCTAGAGAGCAGAGTTTGATTCCCCACTCAGCCATGAAACCTACTGGGTGATCTTGAGCAAGTCACATGCTCACAGCCTCAGGGGAAGGCAATAGCAAACCTCCTTTGAACAAATCTTGCCAAGAAAAACCCATAGGGTTGCCAAAATCAGAAATGACCTGAAGGCATGCAATACACATACACACACACACACACACACGCGCGCGCACGGGGGGGGGGGAATTCTGGCCCATATTTATTTATCTGTTTCTTAAAAGTAGCTACAATTATTAATTTTAATTACTTTTTAAATTATATATATATATATATATGGATATCTTCCACTCAGAAGCATTAGATACAATGCATTGATTCTTGGTTGGACTAGTGGATGGGGAAACTTTAAGGAAGAGGCTGACCTGACAAATTTCAGCTCAGAAAGAGAGAAGTAGAGTAGGAAGGAGCTGTGATTGCTATGGTGTATGAAACAGGCCCTTGTCACAATGAATTGAGTAGAAGAATTTTAATTTATGGGTGTCAGAGGAAATGGAGGGGCAAATTCAGTATAATGGCCTTGTGTATTTGCATTTATCTTTCTTTCTTCTTTTTTTTTCTTTACTTAGGGCTTTCAGGTTTTTGCCTTCAAACATATTTGATCTGCATATCTTGAGCTTTTCTGAAACTCTGAGAAGTATGTACATTTGCTCTATTTACTTATGGAATTTGCTACATTATTGTTGTACCTGATTTAAATGCACAAATCCTTAAAAAGTATAATGGTGCCTGCTATATTCATTTATATAGCAGCTCCAAAGAACCCCAAAGAGTGGTACAACAGCAGAAGCCAGCACTTGAACCAGGTGATATTCCTGTTTTGTCATTTTGTGAAGCCTTATGCTCATGGGTATAGAAGTAACTTTAGGTTACATTTACAATGAAAAAAACAACAACCCCCAAACCTATTGAAATTAGTCCTTAAATTACAATCTTTACCTAACATTATAGCTTTATTAGGGGGGAAAGGAATTAATTAAAAATAACTTGTTACATGTTACCTCTTTATATAATCAGTGTAATCCCACATGACCATTAAATACTACACACTGTGACAGATTGGCCCAAGCCACACTTACCAGTAAACAGTCACTGGGATTGATGGGGATCCATTCCCTATCAATCAAGAAGCAGCTGTCTATAGGTTACATATCTGTAACTGCCTAACAGTATTCCAGCCAACATTTGTACATGCCCTCAGTCCATGAACATGCCAAAAAATATTCAGGTTAGGACTTTCTGAATTCTTCTTTTCAGCCTAGAAATTGTGTCTACATATCTATTGACAGTGCTCTCTCTCTCTCTCTCTCTCTCTCTGTGTGTGTGTGTGTGTCTTGTGTCATTCTTTAAATTCTCAACACAGATTGCACTGACCCTTCACAATAACAACAATAAAAAACACACTATAAACAAATCAAAGCAGACACAGTATATATACAAGACTGCATATTAAATATTTTCATTATTAATTTGTTCCTAAGAAGTCTAACCCTAATCCAATGTTTATTAAAACTGGACAGGATTTATTAAATTGATTCAAGATTATCAAATATGAGCAGATCTTTACATATATTACCTTAATTCTCTTTCTAAATATTTGCAAAACTTCTTACTGCTCTTTGAAGGATTTCTTTTTTTAAAAAAATTCTTCTACAAAGCCCAATGACATGCTATTGAAGTTGAATCCACTCATCAGAAATATGTGGAGTTACTATAGATGCTAGCTTCAAGAATAAGTGCATCCATTTTGAACCATCTTGTTGTACTTACCTGGAGCATCTAGGATTAGGAGATTTGTAGAAAAATGAAGATTGGAAACAAGAGAGGAGGGATCAAAGAGAGACCCCAGAGCTCTGAAATCAATGTACTCAGGTTGATAAACATAGATTTTTTTATAAGCATAACTTGTTAGGTGGAGTGCTAAATTTTAAAGGAAGTAACACATTGTGATGGTCTCATACTTTTCCATACTTTGACCAAAAATTGATCCATATCACCAAACAACAGTTTCATTTCAAACCAAGATCAAGTCTTTTGTGAATCTAATGCAGTGGTTCCTAAACTTTTGTCCTTCAAATTGGGAACCACTGATCTAATGTATCTTAACTGCATGTTCAAGACAGAGCTACAATATTTCATATATTGCAGTACATAAAAGATAGCTCTTAACAATATGTTGTTGTTGTTGTTGTTGTTGTTGTTGTTGTTGAGAAACCCCATCCCCTCTGCCCAGCTCAGTAAAAGATACTGTAAGGGTTGGTGTCTAAATTCAGAGGGAAGACTGATGAAAGTGGATGGGGACAGCATCATTTTGGCTAACCCAAAATACATTATGCTCTGACCCATAAAGCTCTAAATGTGGTTAGGAAAATTTTGGTCAAGAAGTGTGCTATTGTTCAAGAAACCAAATCATAATGATTGTCAGTGTTCTGCATTGAGATGATTCACATATGAAGCTCCATATGACTGGCAGGAAAATAATAACACACCATTAGCTTGCAAGCTGTACCTCTACAATCCCTAATGCAATGTCTAAAACAGACAATCAGGTTTGTGGAAGTGTCATAATTTTGCACCAATGATGGGAAAGGCAGGTTGTAGAGAGATATCATAATATGTAGTTTATTGTATTGCACATCAGGTCCTGAAGGCCTTGGTTCCTGTTGGAAATGAAATCTTTCTTCCTGTCCCTCTTACTGTCTTCCTCCCTGGAGACAGTAGATAGGAAGACTTGTGGTACTAAAAGTTGTGTGAAAAACTAAAGGCCTAGTTGATGCCTCATGTAAAACATACAACCATGAATGGAACCAAGAAGATTTTTCTAGTTCTTTTCATCATTTCCAGTTTGTAAAGTGAGGGAGAGTCTCTGCAATACATTTTGCTGCCTGAGTCCAGGGGTGTTATTAGAGGAGTGTGTTTCGGTGTGTGTGTGTTGGGGGGCTGCACCAGGTGACACCTTAAGAGGGATGACACTGTGTCCCAAACATCTGTCTTTGGACAGAAATGGCATGTGGCATTCATCCATGTTCCTGTAAAACACTCGAACTCAACAGAAGAGAAAGCATGAGTGGGATGATGCTCAGTGGATGGAGAAAGGGAAGGCCTCAGGTTTTTTTTTTTAAAAAAAAAAACTCTTTTAAAATTTCTTTAAAAACATTACATCACAAAATTTCCACTTTATCAACATGAAACCATCACTGAAAACAGACGGCCCTAAAAGGGGACCCCACATGTTTGTGCACCGATCTGGTCTTTTCCCAGCATTGGGGAAAGGGTGCTTTAGCCATTGTGGTGGTGTTTCTTCAGCATTTTTTTTAGCGTGCAGTGTCTAAACGCTGCACTGCTTAAATGCCGAAATGCTGCCTGCCATCTGATTGGGCAGGTGGCATGATGCTGGCTGGGGGGGGGGGCTGGAGTCGGGGTGTGCAGCATGCAGATGCCATGCCCTCACACCACCCTGAAGCTGGCTCTTTTTGCCAGTCTGCATCAGCAGTAATTAAATGTAAATACATTTAGGCTTTATGTATGTCATTGAAATTTAAAGGTATAATTTTAATTTTGCTAGTTGTTTATGTCACAACTATTGCCATTACATTCAGTGATATGTAGGAATTACAATTTACAGGTAACATCAGTAACAAAAAACATTACTAATGATTCTGTATGATGTGTATGGAAAGAGGTCAAGGTGTGTGTTTGACACTATGAGTTACTGCACTGAGTGACGCCATCACTAGTAATGCCACTACCTGGGGTTAAGGATGGGATTCTTCTAAGCTAGCTGAATATTACTTCAACACTGAACATCCTCTGTACAATTTAAGAACAATAGGGTATTTTAAGTGTTACACAAGGCTTTCTGACTGGGATATATACCTTTGTCCTCCAACAAAGGGGGGATATTTGGAGGGTTTAGGAAGAGAAAACAGGGTATTTGCCATCGGGGCCAGTAGCCAGCTGAGGCAGTGGCCTCATTTTGCCTCATGGTAGATCTAGCTCTAAGGGAACAATGTGGACAGACTCTCAAATCAGGATTTCTTGATGTATGCTGGCACTCCACACTTGACTCACTGTTGTAAAAAGTGAGAACAGTTTTCACTATGTACCCTGATCTGGCAGGGATAATCCCAATTAATTGTCTTTTCTTCCACTTTTCAACTGTTTTTAAAATGTTCCAGTTTCTCTCTCCTTTCACCTCTGATCTCACCTTACTCCATTGGCTACAGAGTCCAAAGGCAAAAGTAGTTTGTACTCGATTAACTCAGCAAAGGAGAGAGAAAGGGGAGAGAATGGGATCTTGACTTTTCCAGTAGGCTACAGAAAAAGCAAACTGTTGTAGCTTCTAATAGCTTGTGTGATCTCCCTCATTAATAATGCCCACCATCTTGATCACACTCTGATGTAGCTTGGCTCCACATATCCCTGGTTTAATCTGTGAAGTGTGTGTGTGTGGGGGGGGAAGTATGTCACCGGCGAGGTTCAGCCTTCCAGAGTCCACAGCTTCGCATTTGAAACTGGAGATTATTGCAGCTTTCTAGGACTGAACCTCATCAGTGATGTATGCCCCCACTTGACATCTCATAGGTTAAAATGTGAACCTTTTAGCCCTGGAGAAAGTAGTAGTAGTAGTAGTAGTAGTTGTTGTTGTTGTTGTTGTTGCGATGTGAATTCATGTCATTTCTGACTTATGTTGCCCCTAAAGTGAACCTATCATGGGATTTTCTTGGCAAAGTTTGTTGAGAGGGACTTTTTCTTTGCCTTCTTCTGAGGCTGAGAAAGTACAGTTTAGAATAATAGAATCATAGATTTGGAAGAGACCATGAAGGCCATCCAGTCCAACTCCCTGCCATGCAAGAACTCACAATCAAAGCAGCGCTGCAGAGATGGCCTTCCAGCCTCTGTTTAAAGAACTCCAAAGAAGGAAACTCCACCACTCTCCAAGGGAGTGTGTTCCACTGTCAAACAGCTCTTACTGTCAGGAAGTTCCTCCTAAAGTTTAGGTGGGATCTCTTTTCTTGTAGGTTGCATGACTTCCCCAAGGTCACCCAGTGGGTTTTCATTGTTGATTGGGGATTTGAATCCTAGTCTCACAGTCTAGCACACAAACCATTACATCATTCTGGTTCACCTGGAGAAGGTACTGAACTCAATTGAATACTAAATATGAAATAAAAGAGAGGTACCATTTCAGCAGAGAGCCAGCATGGTGTAATGGTTTGAGTGTTGGACTAGAACTCTAGGAGAGCAGGGTTCAAATCTCTGCTCAGCCATGGAAACCCACTGGATGACCTTGGCAAGTCACACACTCTCAGCCTTCGATGAAGGCAAATATCTCTGAACAAATTCTGCCAAGAAAACACCATAATAGTTTTCCCTTAGGGTCACCATAAGTCAGAAATGTCTTGAAGGTACACAACATCATTTTAGCTAATGCTGATGAGCTTCATACAATTTCTTATTTTAAAAAAAAAATCCTGTTAAGCTCTTGCTCCCTCTGTAACATAATGAAAATGTGTTTTGATGGTTGTTAGCATGACCCAGCAGTTTTTGTGTCTACACACACATTGATTGGAAGAATCAATTTGGATTATGAAATGCAGCTTCATTTGTTGTCCTTGACACTACGGTACATTAACAGCAAAGCTATTTGGTACCTTTGCTTAAATATATCTTCAGATTCTTAATAGAGGGGGGACTTTGTGCTTATAAATTTGTAAGAGCTTCTTACATTATTATTATTTTTTTTAAGTCGAAGCGGAGCTTTGTGTTGAGCATACTCCACCTCCGTTTTTTCTTTCTACAAAAGAGATAAGTGTTTTCGTTCACCTTTAGTGACTTACAAGCAATTGAATAGCACTTGTTGTGTTGGAATGTCACATTATATGCATTGTGGCTGATAAAAAAAATGTCATTTTCTCTCTGTTGCTACTGTCTCTTGAGACACTCTTAGAAACAAGATGTTTTGACTCAAAACACTTGCCTGATAAAATACATTTAAAAGAATGGCAGGAAGTTTGCTAGTTGAAAGCAAAACAGAGCTGAGTTTCAGTCTTTTTTTGAAGATTGCTGAAAAGAAAAAAGGGAAAAATGTATCCTGAGCAGGATACGTGAAGGGAAGTCTTGTTTGAATTTTTGTGGTGATAAAGCCTCTATGATAGGAATAAGATTATTATTTTTTTATTTAGTGGCTTTACTGGTAATCTGTTTTCGCTCTGTCCTACTTTCCACTTGGTCCTCGGTGTCGGTTAATTGGAGCTCCACTCTTTATTTCCCCATCTTTGTGCTCAAAGTATTTTTGGGTTGGAAAAAAGCTTGGCTTTCCTCCAGTCCTTCTGCCTTGGTCCAGGCCTCTGAGGGAGAGTTGAAGTCCTGGACCTGATCCCCTTCCCTTCCACCCTTCCCCTCTCCTTTTGTTTCATGTCTTCTTAGATTGTAAGCCTGAGGGCAGGGAACCGTCTAACTAAAAAGATTGTATGTACAGTGCTGTGTAAATTTACAGCACTATATAAATAAATAAATAAATAAATAGTCCAGCTCCCTTTTTATGCAAAAATAAACATGGGAGGGGGACAACAGTTTCAAAAGTTATTCTTTTAGAATACAGATTTCAGAATCTTCCAAGAAGATCTCCACATTGATCAGGGGATTCTGGGTATTGTAATCCAAAAATAATTTATGAAGATTTGGAGGGATCCCCCTGGAAGCTGAACCTCACACCCTGTTTCCATCCCTTTAGCTACACCTTCAGCATTCCCATGTTGGACAAAGGTCTGAATGGAGATGCAAGTGCATTTGCTTGCAGCCCTGTGTGATTGTGACTCCAGATCATACAGAAGAATGTATATAAGTACAACTAGGGACTCTGAAAGGAGTGGAGTGGTCAACCTTTTCCAGAGCTTAGTGAAATTTTAAAGAAGCTATCTCCAAAATAGGTTCAGCACTTTGCATAGCTTCTTTAAATTTCATACTAAGCAAGCATGGTGTAGTGGTTTGAGTGTTGGACTATAACTCTGGAGACCAGGGTTTGATTCTTGGCTTGGACCTGGGTGTCCTTGGACAAGTCACATGCTGTCAGCCTCAGGGGAAGGTAATGGTGAACCTCTTCTGAAAAAAACCAATATGTCAAGAAAACCCCATGATAGGTTTGCCTTGGAGTCTCCATAAGCTGGAAACAACTTGAAGGCATACAGCAATTACAAAAGCCCGGAGAAGCAGATTTACTGCCCCATTGATTTGGAAGATACTAGCTGCCACTGTTCAGGATAATGAAACACAACGAAAAGCAAATATTTTAAAAAGTGCAAAGATAATGAGTAAGGACTAGGGATGGACATCAAGCACAGCAGCTCAGTGCCAGCAGTGACCAGTGCAGTACCAAGCCTAAACCCAACCTGGGAGCTGTAGTCCCCCAATTCCACCGGGGTGAAAGAGTGGCAGATGGATGAGGCAACATGCAAGTGGGCATGGCTGAAGCAGCAATTTAAACGCTGCTTCTCCAGCCCACAAGAAGACCAGCGCAGTGCCAAGCCCAAGCCCAAGCCGGGAGCCTGCCCTTCAATACTCTCTATTTCACCAGACTGAAGTGGGCAGAGCTAACATTGAATAATGGGTGTGAGCTAGTTTAACTACTATCCCACTATCCTTTACAAACATCGGACATGATAGGACTGATGGGAGAAGGGAGAAATGAGGTGGCTGAGGATAAAGTGGGAGTGGTAATTCAGGTTGTATGGGGCAAAGGAAGATATGGCGAAAACAGAGTGAAATTTTGTTAGAAAAGAAGGCAAGATTGATGTCTGAAAGCGATCCCGCCTTCAGTTCACCCTGTTACCCAGAATAAGATGGGGAGCTTATCAAATATGCCACAGAACCTTACTCTGATCCTTTGCAATGCCAGGTCAGTCAAGAACAAATCACATATCATCTATGACCTCCTTCTGGATGAAAAAACCTGGCATGCTTTTCAGAAACCTGGCTGGGAGAATATAGTGCCATCAATTGGAACCAAGCTCTCCCAGCTGGGTACTCTGTCTTTGAGCAGGTAAGGGAAAGTGGGCGAGGGGGGTGGTGGCTCTGGTTTACAAAGACAACTTCACCTTGATCAGGATACCTGTCCGGAAGACTGACCACTTCAAATGTGTGTATCTAAGCCTGAAGACCAGGGATAGTATAGGGATTCTGTTGGTATACTGTCCACCCCGTTGCTTAACAGAATTCCTATCCAAGCTGACACAGCTGGTCTCAGAGTTGCTGTTGGTGTCACCCAGACTTATAGTTCTGGGCGACTTCAACATCCCAATCAAGACCAGTTTAACAGGTACAGCTTGGGAGTTCATGGAATCCATGACATCCATGGGCTTTTCACAATTAGTTAACAGGCCTACACATTGTACAGGTCACACTCTCAATGCGGTATTCAGTACAGAATAGAAATATTTGTGGGCATTGTCATGGACGGTTCATGTTCTGGTCAGGGCAGAACTAAGAGCCACTGTCTGCTCCCTCGGGGGTGCAGGACCTATTAGAATGGTCTGCCCTTGAAGGCTAATGGAACTGCTCGGATTCCAGAAAGCCCTAGAGGGTTTAATAGTTGATAATGCCTGTCTATTGAAGCCTTGGTAAATACATAGAACACTAATCTTATTAGGGCCATCGACACAATCACTCCCAAGTGTCCTTGCCAACCTACTTCTAATCAGAAGCCCTGGTATACTGGAGAGCTGAAGAACATGAAGCAGGTGGGACAATGACAACAACAACAATAATAACTATTATTTTTATTTCTAGCCCACCCCTCTGAACAGGCAATTGGGGTGGGGTACAACAGAATTAAAAGAACAACAATTAAAATAGAACAATTCCATCCCCACCTCCCAACCCTTAAAATAAAATTAAATCAGCAATGAGTTAAAACATATCAATATCAAAACCTAAAAATTCTTGAGCTGTATGAGTGGGCTGAAATCATGGCTGGAAGAAGTCTAAATCTTGGATTTGGAGCTGGGAGATGCTAAACATTGTCTGGGAAGGCCTGCCGAATGAGGCTTTTTAAAAGCTTTTTAAAAGGCTTTTTAAAAGCCATTGATGGATGAAATGAGCCGCATCTCATACGGCAGGTCATTCCACAACTTGGGAGCGATAGCTGAAAAGGCCCTCTGGGAGGTCTGCATCAGCCTGGTCTTCATAGGCTGTAGCAGGTTCCTCCTAGATTACCAAAGTGTGCGGGGGGGGGGGTCATACAAGGAAGAGGCAGTCCCTAAGATAGGATAGACCCAAGCCATGTGGGGCTTTAAAGGTTAAAACCAACACCTTGTACTGCGCCCGGAAACTAATTGGCAGCCAGTGGAGAGACTTAAGCACAGGTGTTATGTGCTCTCTCCTAGGTGTTCCTGTGACAAGCCTGGCTGCCATGTTTTGAACCAGTTGTAGTTTCCGGGTTAAGCACAAGGGTAGCCCCATGTAGAGCACATTACAGTAATCCAGACGTGAGGTTACCAACGCGTGTACTACAGTTTCCAGACCCGTTGCATCCAGGAAAGGGTGCAGCTGGTGTATCAGCCGAAGCTGATAACAGGCACTCCTTACCGTTGCATTAACCTGACTAGTCATGTGAAGCAACGAGTCAAGAAGTACCCCCAGACTGCAAACTGAGTCCATCAAGGAGAGTGTGACTCCATCGAGGACTGGTGATTGAATTCCCAAACTGGGTTTCGGGACTAGAGCGCAAATGGTGGTCAACTGGACTCTTATCTGACAGAACTCATCATAAGAATTTTCTTTATTCTTATAGAGAGGCAATAAAAGCAACGAGGAGATCTTCCCCCTCTGTGTGCATTGCATCTGCAAAGTCACGTCCGGCAGAAATGTTTAGGGTGGTGAGAGAACTGACAGTGAAGCCATCTATCCAGAATCCTCTACTTAACCCAACAACAGCCTGCTGTGATGCATTTAACAACTACTTTGCAGATAAAATCCCTCAAATAAGAGCCCATGTGGATGCCAATATTAGAACAAAATCAACTGATGATGTGTCCAGTAAAACCTTTTATGAGATTAGACTGGATCAGTTCGAGCTCATGAGTACTGATGACGTGGACAAGATCCTTGGAAAGGTGAGGAAAATGACATCTCAATCCCTGCCCATCATGGCTGGCCAGTCAGGGAGGTGATGGCTTGATGGCACTTCTTAGACATGTCATCAATGCATCCCTTAGAGAAGGTTATGTACCATCTTCTTTAAAGGAAGCGGTCATTAGAAAAAAAAACCCTGGACATGAAAAACTACAGGCCTGTATCCCATCTGCCATTTTTGAGCAAGGTGATCGAGAGGGCTGTTGCTCTTCAGCTCCAAGTGGTCTTGGATTAAGCCTATTTTCTTGATCCATTTCAAACTGGCTTCAGGATGGGATACGGGATGGAGATTGCCATGGTCGCCTTAACTGATGACCTTCGTCTAGGCATCGATAGAGGGAGTGTGACCCTGTTGGTGCTTCTACACCTCTCAGCGGCATTTGACACAATAGATCACGACATCCTCTTAGAACTTAGGAATTGGAGGCACTGTGTTGTAGTGGTTCTGTTCCTTCCTCTCAGGCAGGTTCAAGGGGGTGATGCTTGGAGATGGTTGCTCCTCCAAAATAGAGCTTAATTGTGGCATCCCTCAAGGAGCCATCCTGTCCCCGATGCTATTCAATATTTATATGAAGCCGCTGGGAGAAATCATCCATAGACATGGGGCGGGGTGTTATCAGTAGGCTGATTGCACCCAAATATATTTCTCCATGTCTTGGTCATCAGCAACAACGACAGATGGCATTTCTCCCCTCATTCAGTGTCTTGAGACAGTAATGGACTGGATGAGGGAAAACAAGCTCAAACTGAATCCAGACAAAACGGACGTACTTACAGTAGGGGCTCCTAAACCAGGCATTGGGTTGCAACCTCCAGTCCTAGAGGGGTTCATGCTCTCCTGAAAGGACTGTGTTCGCAGTCTGGGCGTACTTCTTGATCCATCGCTTCACGTGAGAAATCAGGTGAATACAGCAGTCATGAGTGCCTGTTATCAGCTTCGGCTGATACGCCAGCTGCACCCTTTCCTGGAACAGGGGACCTTGAAACTGTAGTACATGCACTGGTAACCTCAAGACTTGATTTTTGCAATGCGCTCTACTGCAATTGGTACATAATATGGCGGCCAGGTGGATCATCTAGGAGTGATCATATAACACCAATATTAAAATCACTCCACTGGCTACCTATTAGTTTTCAGGCACAGTACAAGGTGTTGGTTATCACTTTTAAAGAGCTACAAGGCTTGGGCCCAACTTATTTAAAGGATCGCCTACTTCCGTACAATCATAGAATCATAGAATCATAGAATCACAGTAATTTAGAGTTGGAAGAGACCACAAGGGCCATCCAGTCCAACCCCCTGCCGTGCAGGAACTCCCAATCAAAGCATCTCCGACAGATGGCCATCCAGCCTCTGCTTAAAAACCTCCAAGGAAGGAGACTCCACCACCCTCCGAGGGAGTGTGTTCCACTGTCGAACAGCCCTTAATGTCAGAAAGTTCTTCCTAATGTTGAGGTGGAATCTTTTTTCCTGCAGTTTGCATCCATTGTTCTGAGTCCTGTTCTCTGGAGCAGCAGAAAACAAGCTTGCTCCCTCCTCAATGTGACATCCCTTCAAGTATTTAAACAGGGCAATCATATCACAATCTGCCCCATGCTCTCGGGTTCTCTGGGAAGAACTTACTGCAGCCTATAAAGGCCAGATTGACTGCAGCCTCCCAGATGGCCTTTTCTGCAACTCCTCCCAGACTGTGGAATGGCCTGCTGAATGAGATCCATCAAATCACAAATCTAGATAGCTTCAAGAAAGCTGTTAAGATGGATCTCTTCTGGCAGGCTTTCCCAGAATAAATCACTTGGCCATGTAGCGACCCCCCACATATATCTGATGACTCTGCCCACTGTAATTTTTTAATTGTTTGTGTAATTTTAACCTTAAACTGTTTAAATCTTTTTTTAAGGGGGGATACTCTGTATATATTGTATATTCTTTTAACATTGTAAGCTGCTTTGATTGTTTTAACAAAAAGTGGGGTAGAAATAATAGTTTTATTATTTATTTAGTTTTATAATATTCTCTATTATTCACATTCTAGCTGACAAATGGGTTTCCTGACAGTCAGAAAACCCAATTGGGAAAAATAGTAAGGCAACAAGCCTTTTGCAGAGCTTTCTTCCTGTGTTTGAGCATCCCAAAATGTTCTGGAATATTTTTCTATACGGAATGAGAAGGGGCTTATACGGAATGAGAAGGGGCTTATATTTGCTTTGTTCAAAACCAAAGTATGTCTGTCTGTATAAACATACTCTGGAACAGTTTGGGATGTTCAAATAGAGGGAGAACACTTCAGAGAAATATTGGTTTTCTCCCAGGAATAAGAGTAATTACAACATCAAGAGTAATTACAAGTCCTTGCGTATAAAGATTAAATAGTTGAGTATTTACATCCCAGTAAGGACCCCATGTGCTTCCTCTTCAGTTCTCCATTTCATCACTCACACTCTGCTTAAGCAGTGAGTGTAAGTATGAGTTAAGTTATGATTACTGCTTATTTTATGACCTCTACTTATTGATTTACTCATTTATGATCATGATGAAGGATGCAACTGCACTGAAAAATTAGTGCAGTTTGACACCACTTTAAGGGCTCTAGTTGCATCCTATGGAATCATGGGATCTGTGGTTTTACAAGGTCTTTAGCTTTCTCTGCGAAAGAGTGCTGACACCCAAAACAACAAATTCCAGGAGCCATGGCAATCAAAGTAGTGTCAAGCAGCATTATTTCTACAGTGTAGATGCACCCATAGTCATTGTTGCCATGTGTCTAAGTCCTCCCCACAATCTACTTCACTGAGCGTCAGCAGCATGGGTATAACTATATTGTCTGGATCAGTGGTCCCCAACTATGCACTTTAAGAGATTTTGGACTTTACCTCCCAGATGCCTCAGCCATGTTGGCCAATAGTCTGAGATTCTGTGAGCTGAAGTCCAAAATCCCTTATTGAGCACAATTTGGCCTCATCTGAAATATTGTGTCCAGTTGTGGGCATCTCAATTCAAGAAGGATGTTGACAAGCTGGAAAGTGTCCAGAGGAGTGCGACCAAAATGGTGCAAGGTCTGGAAGCCATGCCCTATGAGAAGCAAGTTAGGGAGCTGGGAATATTAAGCCTGATGAAAAGAAGGTTAAGAGGGACATGACAGTCATGTATAAATATTTGAAGGGATGTCATATTGGAGAGGGAAAAAGGCTTATTTCCATGGCTTCAGAGACTAGGACAAGAAACAATGGATTCAAATTACAGGTAAAGAGATTCCACCTAAATCTCAGGAGGAACTTCCTGATGGTTGGAGCTGTTCAACAGTGCAATATGCTGCCTCAGAGTGTGGTGGAGTCCCCTTCTTTGGAGGTTTTTAAACAGAGGCTGGGTGGCCATCTGTCAGTGCTTTGGTGTTCCTGCATGGCATAGTGGGCCCTTGGTATCATCTGGGGTTTCGTTCCAAGGACCCCTCATGGATATTAAAATCCATGGATGCTCAAGTCCCATTAAATACAATGGCATGGTAAAATGGTGTCCCTTATACAAAATGGCAAAATCAAGGTTTTGCTTTTGGGATTTTTTTTAAGTTTAATTTTTATTGATTTTAAAAATAAAGATACTCTCACATTCACCTACCTACATACACTGAATAACTCATACTAGCTATCCTCTAACAGTGTCTATCTACTACAATCTTTTATAACTGAATTTATAACTGAATTTTATACATTTTGGCAATTCTCTCTGGACTAAGATGCCACCTAAATAATTTTCTTTCAATCTTTATGATGCCGTATGTTTAATTCTTTTGTTCCAATTGGTTTCCCAGTCTTCTAATTGTATTGGATGACCCACATCTATTGCCCATTTTATCATCATTTCCTTAATAACCTCATCTTCCATTTCTATCTTGAATAATTTCTTATATATTTTTGCTATTTTAGAATTTGTTCCCCCTAACAATTTTTCAAAATCTCCAAACCAAATAACTTTTGATATAATCTCAACCTTTCTTGCAATTGCCTTTATGCAAACCAACTGACATCATATCCTTTATCATACAATATTTCCTGAGGTTCTAACCTAAGCTTCTCCATATCTTTCTTGATGGCTTCCCCATACGTAAACCACTTTCTTTCTCTAATCATCTCTTTCCTATAAGGTGCTTCTTGAGGTGATAACCATAGTGGGGATTTATTGCTTATTCTATTCTTATATTTTTCCCCATGTTCTTAATAGAGGTTTCCTAATACAGTGATTATTAAACATAGTGTTCACTTTCTCTTTGTCATACATTAGATACCCATGGAACCCAAATGGTAAACTTTCACCTTCTAACTCTAACAATCTCCCATCCTTTGGTATAATCCATTCTTCACTCCATTGGAGACAACTTGCTTCAAAATATAACTGGAAATTTGGAAACCCCAGTTCCCCTCTTTCCTTGACGTATTACAAAATTTTTAGCTTAATCCTAGGTCATCTTGCTTTTGGGAATTTATATATATTTAAAATATTTTCAAACTGTGGATGCTTGGATGCATGGATAAAAAATCCATGGCTATGGAGTGTTGACTGTAAATCAGGTAACTGACACAAGATTCCAGCCAATGTTTTCAAGCCTTGGGCACTCCAAACAGGTTTGTATCTCAGAGGTCCAAAATACACTGCAGAAATAATCCCGTTTGAGACTGCTTTAACTGCCCTGGCTCGATGCTAGGGAATTATGGGAACTGTAGTTTTGTTACTCTCTGTCAGAGAGCTCTAGTGCCACAATATACTACAGTTCTCAGGATTCCCTAGCACCGAGCAAGGGCAGGTAATGTGATCTTAAACTGGATTTTTTCTGCAATGTGTTTTGGACCTCTGACTTCAGTACATTCAGGGAAGCACTGAAGGAAGTAACAGTTCCATTCAGTAATGTCAGCTGGCCCCACTCTGAGTCAGCCTACTCAACCTCTGAGCCAACCCCACTCCTGTTCCAAACTATTTTTCAGTGGTCTCACAGTTCTGCTGCTAGGGGGTCTGTCCTTATGTCATATTGCATTCAAGGTTCTGCCAGGAGTCACAGAATCATAGAGTTGGAAGAGACCACAAGGGCCATCCAGTCTAACCTCCTGCGATGCAGCAACACAGTATCAAAGCACTCCTGACAGATAGCCATTCCGCCTCTGTTTAAAAATCTACAAAGAAGAAGACTCCACCACACTCTGAGGGAGTGTGTTCCACTGTCAAGTAGCTCTTACTGTCAGGAACTTCTTCCTAATTTTGAGCTGGAATCTCTTTTCCTGTAGTTTGCATCTATTGCTCTGGGTCTTATTCTTTGGAGCAGCAGAAAACAAACTTGCTCCAGCTTCAATTTGACACCTCTTCAAATCTTTAAACAGGGGTATCTTATCACCGTCTCTTCCTCAGGCTAAAAATCAAATCCCTATGAGTTGTCATACATTGGCACAGGCAGCTTCCAGTTTCTTGTGACATTGGAATCAAAACAGACATGGAGTGGAAATCAGGGGTGTAGCTGCAGGGGGCACAATCAGGGCATTGCCCTGCTATTAGAAGTCTGCCCTGCCAAATGAAATTTTCTTTTGTTTTCAAAATTGGAGGAAGATGGTGGCGATGTAGTCAGATGTGTTTAATTTCACTCCTTCATTTCTCTTTTCTCTCTTGTTTTTGTTTCTAGTTTGCCTCCCGTTACCTCCTTGTGAGCTGATGAAGTAGAATGAGAATTTATGGAAACAAAACAAAAGGATTACATGGAATTTTTAACTTTAAGGATATTGAAGATGTGAAATACTCTATTGTAAGTGAGAAGGATTGAAATGAAGGTTTTGGCAGACCAAGGCTATATGAAGTTATAATTGCCAGTTGTTGCTTATAGACTGATAACTTAAAACCATAGTAGGAAACACTGAATAAGGAAATAAGACAATGGTGATGACTCAGAGAGGTTCTATAATGCTTGCCCTTACCCCATCTTCTATGAACCCTACTGAAAAGGCCTGGTCCCTTTACCTTGTGTCTCTCTCTGACTATAATGAAGATTACAAAAAATGACTCTAACCTAGTCAGTTTAGCTACTGAATTGTCTCTTTCAAAGAGCCCAGTATCCTTGTTCTGGTTTTTAGACACTTGAAAAGCTCCTTTCTTGCATTTCACCCTCTTGAGCATTCAAATATACTTTTTTTTCCATCTGCAGAGAGAGTGTGACTTTCTCAAGGTCTCCCAATGGATTTGTATGGCTAAGGGGGATTCAAATCCTGGTCTTCCAGAGCCCTAATTCAGCATTCAAATGAGTACACCACAATAGCTCTGGTTGAGTCAATGATTAGCAATCAAAAATTTCCAGCACCCTGGCTGTGCATGTCTGAGGTCTCCTACACCAATGTGACATTAACAGTGTTTTTGCTTTTTAAAAATTGTCTTTTTCAAATGATATTATACACACACACACACACACACACACACACAAAACAGTTATGTACACATTTTCTATTTTCTTTCTCTTTCTACTCACCCACCCTACTCATTTCTATGCTCAGCTATGTCATATGTTTCAGTACAAATTTTAAAGCAGCCATCCAAAGAGCTGAACATATTTTGGAAATGAGGTTAAGCACTTCCAAGTATGGATTAACACCTTGCTGATTCCTCCTTTAAAATTCCGATTAAAAACCAGAGTGGAAGCCACCAATATGAGGTTCTGGCTACTAGGTAAATGACCCACCAGATGATAGACACCTTCTGTTACACGTAATATATCTTGGATCATGTCAAAATTTGGAAAAGTTACTAGTTTGGACTACACCTCCTAGAATGCACCAGTCAACATGACCAGATAGTCAGGTCTTCATATCCACAGATTCTGCACCCATGTATTCAACCATCCACAGCTGGAAAATATTCAGAATAATACAAAATAAAAAGTAAACTTTGATTTTGACATTTTATATAAGGATCACAATTTTGTTAGGCCATTCTTTCTAATGGGACTTGAGCATCTATGGAATTTAACATCCATAGGAGGTCCTGGGACCAAATAGATATCAATGGCCCATTGCACATCACTTATACATCTGGACCATGTCAATTTTTGTGATAATTTCTGCCCAGAAGGAAGCTGTGCTTTGACATGTGCATAAAATACATGTGAAGGTAGCTGGTAGATTCCCAGTCTTCCATTACCTTCAGTCATACCTCTAGAATCATAGAATCATAGAGTTGGAAGAGACCACAAGGGCCATCCAGTCCAACCCCCTGCCATGCAGGAACTCCAAATCAAAGCATCCCTGACAGATGACCATCCAGCCTCTGCTTAAAGACCTCCAAGGACAGAGACTCCACTACACTCTGAGGGAGTGTGTTTCACTGTCGAACAGCCCTTACTGTCACGAAGTTCCTCCTAATGTTGAGGTGGAATCTCTTTTCCTGCAATTTGCATCCATTGTTCCACATTCTAGTCTCTGGAGCAACAGAAAACAAGCTTGTTCCCTCCTCAATATGACATCCCTTCAAATATTTAAACAGGGCTATCACCTCTTAACCTTCTTTTCTCCTGGCTAAACATACCCAGCTCCCTAAGTCGCTCCTCATAGAGCATAGTTTCCAGACCCTTCACCATCTTAGTTGCCCTCCTTTGGACATGCTCCAGTTTCTCCACATCCTTTTTGAATTGTGGTGCCTAGAACTGGACACAGTATTCCAGTTGGGGCCTGACCAAAGCAGAATAGAGTGGCACTATTACTTCCCTTGATCTAGACACTATACTTCTATTGATGCAGCCTAAAATTACATTGGCCTTTTTAGCTGCCACATCACACTGTTGACTCATGTTCAGCTTATGGTCTACTTGGACTCCTAGATCCCTTTCACATGTAGTTTCATTCAGCCAGATGTCCCCCATCCTATATCTGTGCATTTCATTTTTGTGTCCTAAGTGCAGTACCTTACATTTCTCCGCATTGAATTTCATTTTGTTAGAACCATTGTTGGGAATTAATTAGAGTCCAGTGCCATCTATGCAAAATATTGTCTCAGCTAACTATTTGAAGTTGATAATCTGATTATTTCCAGGGCTGATCTCAAGTGTGGAGTGTAAACTTTATTTTAAACTCTGTATTTTATTTATCTTCTAGATAGCCTAAGTTAGGGGCCAAGGATTCTTGGAAAATACTATAAATAAATGTGTTACTCACTGCTGAAGTAGAGACTGCTTGTTCTAATATGTCATACTCTAGAGGTGTTTCCCATGTCAGTGGAGGGGTGAATCTAGCCTGGGATTTAGGATAAATTGTAGAGGAGCTGTGCACGGTGCTAAACTCATTTGGGAATAGAGTTCCTCTTATGTTCAAATTAAATCCAGAGCAGCTACAGCTAAGTTTTAAACAGAACATGTATAAGAAATGGAAAAATGGAGAAATCACGAAAGAGGAATTCAAACAAATAGCCAGCACATGTAGGGGTAAAGTCAGAAAAGCTAAAGCGCAGAATGAACTCAGGCTTGCTAGAGAGGTTAAGAACAATAAAAAGGGCTTTTTTTGGATATGTCCGCAGCAAAAGGAAGAAGAAGGAAACAGTGGGGCCACTGCGTGCAGAAGATGGCAAAATGCTAACAGGGGACAGAGAAAAGGCAGAATTACTCAACACCTTCTTTGCTTCAGTCTTCTCAGAAAAGGCAAAGGGTGCTCAACCTAAGGATAATGGAACAGGAGACAGAATAGAGGAAATTCAGCACAGAATAAGTAAAGAGGTAGTACAGGAATACCTGGTTAACCTAAATGAATATAAATCTCCAGGACCAGATGAACTACATCCAAGGGTATTAAAAGAACTGGCAAAGGTGATATCGGAGCCATTGGCAATAATCTTTGAGAACTCCTGGAGAACAGGAGAAGTCCCAGCAGACTGGAGGAGGGCAAACGTTGTCCCCATCTTCAAAAAGGGAAAAAAAGAGGATCCCAACAATTATCGTCCAGTTAGTCTGACATCAATTCCAGGAAAGATTCTAGAGCAGATCATTAAGCAGAGAGTCTGTGAACATTTAGAAGCCAATGCCATAATCACAAAAAGCCAACATGGGTTTCAGAAAAAGAAGTCATGCCAAACGAACCTGATCTCTTTTTTTGATAAAATTACCAGCTTGGTAGATGAAGGGAATGCTGTGGATATAGTATACCTCGATTTCAGTAAGGCCTTTGACAAGGTTCCCCATGACATTCTTGCAAACAAGCTTGCAAAATGTGGGATAGACAAGTTAACTGTTACATGGATTTGTAATTGGTTGACTGGCCGAACTCAAAGGGTGCTCAACAATGGCTCCTTTTCATCCTGGAGAGAAGTGACCAGTGGGGTCCCACAGGGTTCTGTCCTGGGCCCAGTGCTATTCAACATCTTTATTAACGATTTGGATGACAGAATTGGGGGCATACTTATCAAATTTGCAGATGACACTAAACTGGGAGGAGTAGCTAATACCCCAGAGGACAGGATCAAAATTCAAAATGACCTGAATAGACTAGAAAGCTGGGCCAGCGCTAACAAAATGAAATTTAACACAGAGAAATGTAAGGTTCTGCACCTAGGGCGGAAAAATGAAATGCACAGATATAGGATGGGGGACACCTGGCTGAATGAGACCACATGTGAAAGGGATCTAGGAGTCCAAGTAGACCATAAGCTGAACATGAGTCAACAGTGTGATGCGGCAGCTAAAAAAGCCAATGCAATTTTAGGCTGCATCAATAGAAGTATAGTTTCTAGATCAAGGGAAGTTATAGTGCCACTCTATTCTGCTTTGGTCAGGCCCCACCTGGAATACTGTGTCCAGTTCTGGGCACCACATTTCAAAAAAGATGTGGAGAAACTGGAGCATGTCCAAAGGAGGGCAACTAAGATGGTGAAGGGTCTGGAAACCTTGCCCTATGAAGAACGCCTTAGGGAGCTGGGGATGTTTAGCCTGGAGAAGAGAAGGTTAAGAGGTGATATGATAGCCCTGTTTAAATATTTGAAGGGATGTCATATTGAGGAGGGAGCAAGCTTGTTTTCTGCTGCTGCAGAGACTAGAACGCGGAACAATGGATGCAAACTGCAGGAAAAGAGATTCCACCTCAACATTAGGAGGAACTTCCTGACAGTAAGGGCTGTTCGACAGTGGAACACACTCCCTCGGAGTGTAGTGGATTCTCCTTCCTTAGGGGTCTTTAAGCAGAGGCTGGATGGCCATCTGTCAGGGATGCTTTGACTTGGAGTTCCTGCATGGCAGGGGGTTGGACTGGATGGCCCTTGTGGTCTCTTCCAACTCTATGATTCTATGATTCTATGATTCTAAAACCCCCTACATAACTAATGTGTCAAATGTGTAGGTCTGACTAGGGAGCCATATAGCCATATAAGAATTACCAGTGAAGGAACAAAAGGGAATGAGCATAATAGTTTGATAAAATGATAGGTCTTCCTTACAGTGCTTAGCTGTTTCACTTTTGTGAGCCTTGTTGGGGTATTGTTCAAGAGATATGCTGTGGAGTTTTCCCCCTTCAGATGAAGGCCAGAATCCTATCCAAACAGAAGGAGGTATTTCTCCTTCTGTGCTCCACTAGGAGAAAAGAAGTTTCATGGCAGGCGAGTGCTCCCCAAAAGCCATGGAGCCACAGAGAGAGGGTGCTTCAGCAGTATACTTTGTCATACTCCATGGAGATCTGTGACAATGATATCTTCTCTCCTTACTGCAAAAAAGAAGACTGAAGGGTCGGAAAGCAGCCTGCTGGAACTGCACTGGCAGAATGTTATGTTATGCTAGCTAGATGTAGCAAATATTGCATTGAGATAAGCATGTATATCTGATTTATGCATGTTCACATGTCAGGACAAATGATTCAAGTAATTTCCTTCCTGCTACAAGAGAAAAAGTATTCCTTTCTAAAGCATTCTCCATGTACTGGACCACCCTAAAAAGCAATTATTCTGCAGAGAAAATCATGAGGTGGGGGAGGGTTGTACAAGAAACTGTTTTCAGTATGGAGTACTGATTTCCTAGATAGCAAACAATGTTTTCTGTGCATGAAATCCCTTTTTTTTTTTTTGGTGGGTGGGGTCACAAAAAGTGTTTTTTGTACAGAGTATTACAAGAAAATTTTGAATACCAGGAAAAAATTCTGCAAAATTCTTGCTGTTGTTTTGTTCTTTCCAGTGGGGCTTTCTGTTGGGAAACTTGTTTTTCATTCATTCATTGAGATTGTTCTCAAAGGGACAGGATAATAATAATAATAATAATAATAATAATAATAATAATAGGAATGATTATACTGGGCCCTTTTAACTGCTGGGGATTGGTTCCAGGATGCCCCACTCACCCACCATAGATACCACAATCCATGGATGCTCAAGTCCCATTACAGACAATGGTGTAGTAAAATGGTGTCCCTTATATAAAATAATAATAATAATAATAATAATAATTATTATTATTATTATTTATACTCTGCTCTTATGGCAAAATCAAGCTTTGCTTTTTGAATATTTTTTGTTCTTCAACATTTTCAAGATGTGGATGGTAGAATCTGTGGATGTAGAATGTGTGAATACAGAAAGCTGATTGTATACTCTTTCTATTCCTACACTGAAATCCCGATAATTACCAGCTCCTTGCCCATAGCTGGTGACATTTGCACTGAGCCTGTAATTCCAAGACTATGAAATCTTGACAACCCCCACCCCATAATTTTCTCAGTTCTGAGAAACAGAACGCCAGAATGCAAAGTCCAAATGCAGTTTTATATGTAGAGCAAAGGGAATCACCACTCATGCAAAGACCATCACATGAAAAAGACGACCTGCTCCCTTGATCCCTGTCCATCTTGGCTGGTCGTCCAGGAAGGGGATGCACTTAGGGTATTCCTTCAGGATACAATCAATGCGTCCCTCAGAGAAGGCTGTTTACCATCCTGTCTGAAGGAGGCAGCTGTTAAGCCCCTCCTGAAGAAGCCTTCTCTTGATCCCCTGGACAGGAACAACTATAGACCAGTGTCCTTACCCCCTTTTTTGAGCAAGGTGATCGAGAGAGCAGTCGCCTCTCAACTCCAGGTTGTCTTGGATGAAACCGATTATCTTGATCCATTTCAAACCGGCTTCAGGACAGGACATGGAGTGGAGACTGCCATGGTCGCACTGACCGATGACCTCCGCCTGAGTATCAACAGGGGTAGTGTGACCCTGCTTGTGCTCTTGGATCTCTCGGCGGCTTTTGATACTGTAGATCACTCCATCCTCTTGAGTCGACTGAGAGAGTTGGGGATCGGGGGCATCACACTCCAGTGGTTCCAGTCCTTTCTCTCTGGGAGATCTCAAAGGGTGAGGCTCGGGGACAGTTGCTCCTCCAAGATTGAGCTTAACTGTGGCGTCCCTCAGGGCGTCATCCTGTCCCCGATGCTATTTAATGTCTACATGAAGCTGCTGGGTGAGATAATTCGGAGGCATGGAGCTCAGTGTCTTCAGTACGCTGACGACACTCAGATATACCTCTCCATGACCAGATCGTCGGTTCAGACTTCAGATGGCATCTCTCCTCTTAATGACTGCCTTGCAGCAGTAATGGATTGGATGAGGAAAAACAGGCTGAAACTCAATCCAGACAAAACGGAGGTATTAGCTGTTACAGGCCCGAAACCAGGTTCGGGAATACATCTTCTGGTCCTAGATGGAGTCATACTCTCCTCGAAGGACCCTGTTCGCAGTCTGGGGGTCCTCCTTGACTCGTCGCTTCACATGACTAATCAGGTGAATGCGGCAGTCAGAAGCGCCTGTTATCAGCTTCGGCTGATACGCCAGCTGCGCTCCTATCTGGATCAGAGGGATCTGGAAACAGCGGTGCATGCTTTGGTAACCTCAAGTTTGGATTTCTGTAACGCGCTCTACATGGGGCTACCCTTGTGCCTAACCTGGAAACTCCAACTAGTTCAAAATATGGCAGCCTGGCTTGTTAGCGGAACACCTAGGAGAGATCACATTACACCTGTGCTTAAAGCTCTCCACTGACTGCCGATTAGTTTCCGGGCACAGTACAAGGTGTTGGTTTAACCTTTAAAGCCCTACATGGCTTGGGTCCATCTTATCTCAGGGACTGCCTCTCCCCATATGACCCCCCCTCCCTCGCTCTGGGAGGAATCTGTTGCAGCCCATGAAGACTAGGTTAGCGCAGACCTCCCAGAGGGCCTTTTCTGCTTCTGCTCCCAGGCTATGGAATGGCCTGCTGGACGAGATGCGTCTCATTACATCACTAGACTGTTTCAAAACAGCCTTAAAGATGCATCTCTTCCGGCAGGCATTCCCTGAAACCGTATAATCTACCCGGCTCCTAAAATCTTTCAGCCAATTCCCAACTCCCTATCTATCCCCCCCCCTCTGTATTTTGTTGCTACCCATGCTGTGGCCAGCATTGCGTTTTTTATTTGTGTATCATGTTGTGTTTATTTCTATTGTCAGTAATTTAATTTTAAACCTAACTAGTTTAATCCTATTTTAGGAGGTGGGGAGGTTGGGATAGAATTCTTGAATTATTTTAATCTGTAATCTGTTTTTTAACCTTGTTGTACCCCGCCGTGATTGTTTTACAGAGGGGCGGGTAAGAAATAAACATCATCATTATTATTATTACTGATATGGGAGCCACCAGCTACCACCATGAGGCTGCTTGGTAAGAGATGGCAAGGTGACAGAGCAGAGTGAAATGCTGAAGGAGCATCAGGGTGGAGGAAGAAGAAAACCAGAGAGAAAGTAAAAGATTTGGGGCAAGATAAACTTGTGTGTGTGTGTGCGTGTGTGTGTGTCGGGGGGGGGGGGCTACAAGAGCACCTAGGTTGGGTGAGTGACAGAGTTTCTACCACATGCAAAGCTGCTACAGGTACTACCACCAGTAGTGGCTCATGTTTTCCACATATGTGAGACAGTCAATAGAAGTTTTAATGTGAAAAATCAAAAGTCTGAAGACAGAGTTGACACTGGCTGACATCCTGGATCTCAGAGGTTAGGTGCCTCCAGCCCAGTGGTGCCAGATCATGAGGAAGAACCTATGTCAAGACAACTAGTGGTGGTTAGTTGCTCTAATATGAATGAGGTAGTGAATTGTGTTCATGTTTTAGCCAAAATTTTAGGCGAGCTATCTAGGGTCTTCAGCCCCATGCCTAGAATAGATTAAGCAGCTATGATAATTCCTTTTGAGACTAAAACCCAGACCAGACCCACTGTCTGGCCACCATGAGAACCATCAGCAGCCACTGTTGACAACAACTACTATAAATACAACTCCTTACTATAATAAGGAATAGGAAGGGAAAGGAGACATGTAGTAGTATCCTTCAGTAACTTCTTTCCCCCTAAAACCAGAAGCCATTGTAGGAGAAACTAACTTGCTTAAGACAACATGAACTGGGAGCATATGTGAAGGCCTATACAGACTATGTACCATCATCCTATAGATTAATCCAGTGAACTGTTTGCTTGGGTTGGTTAGGAAACAATACTAATTTTTTTTCCAAGAGAGGACCCAGAAGTGTAGCATTGTACCACAAATAAAAGTGGTGCCACAATGCCTGTAAATCAGAGCTTTAAACTATGTTTCAATTATCCTTCTATTATCCAGCTGGTGTTTAAGCATGTTTATTATTCAAATCAGCAGAGAATGTGCGGCTATTGTGTAAACAACTGTCAATTGCTGAAACAATGATTACAAGGCACCATCTCTTTCAGGTGTACTTAGAGGTACTTATACCTCAGCCACTTGTATTTAAATATCATGCAAACACAATGCTTGAGTGACTACTTTCGCTCCTGCTCCCAATACCTCTTGCCAATTCTATTACATTAAGCAGGGAAACCTATTACATTTTCTCCCCCATTTCGAGGCAGCCACCCTCTGTTTTTAACCATTGTATCACTAAGGCTCGAGTTAATATAATAGATGCACCAAGGGATCCAGGCACCACAGAAATGGAGAAGCCCTGTGCCGGAAGACAAACCATTTTCTTGCATATTATTTCAAGGATTTGAAAGCTTTTGCTGGCTTGGGGTGGGTGGGGGAGACACACAAAGAAAGGAAAATTGTATTTTTTTTTTAAAAAAAAGGGGGGAGGAGTGGAAGATACAATCATGGAGGTAATACTCCCTCAATTATGCATTAACTAGTTTAAACCTTGCTACTGTATCTTTGAAAACAGGTGGAACAGGGGTGTAGCAACTGGGCTGGGGAATGACAGCATTGCCCTCTCAGTAAGAAGTCTATCCCACAATGAAATTTTCCTTTAGTCATCAAACTTCTAGCACTGCAGAGAAAATTGTTAACACCTAGAACTCTTGTTTCAGGCATACTCTCATTCCCTTGGTAGATTTATCTGCCCCCTTGGATGCTTAAACTGTGTTTTGACTGCTGAAATGAAATTGTAAGTTACTCCAGTGCTAGAATTTTAATGGCCAAAGGAAAATTTGATGGGGTGGGGGTGTAGAATTCCTGTGTGGGAGAATGGAAGATACCATAAGGGCCATCCAGTCCAACTCCTTGCCATGCAGGAATACACAATCAAAGCAGTTCCAACAGATTTTCTTGCATGGTAGGGAGTTGGACTGGATGTCCCTTGAGGTCTCTTCCATCTTTGGGATTCTATGGCTATCTAGGGAAGGATAGCTCTGAGGCTGCTCACACTGAAACTGGGGGGGGGGGGGGGGGGTTTAGGAGGAATAACAAGTCATAATTTTAATGTAAGCAGTCCATATATATGAGGAAAATAGCCAAATAAAAATGTTAACTATAGAATACATATTTAAATTTATTTAATGATTTACTTCATTTATTTCCATTATTTGTCATCTTTCTCCCAGAATGAGACCTCAGGTGGTTCCAAGACCAAGTAAATAATGAAAAAAATCTTTAGAATAAAATTGAAAAACAATTGAAATCATCTCATAAAACAGTATAAAAATCAATTTTAAAACATACAGAGTAAAAAAGATGACTAAAACCTTCCAATAAGTACCCTCCCTGCTTACAGATTAAAAGCCTGATTAAACAAAAAGGTTTTTTTTTTTTTTTTTTTTTTTAGCAAAAGGGAAGGGGTCACCTAACCTCCTGAGAAAGGGAAGGTGAGAGCTGCCACTGGGAAGGCTGCCTCCTATGTCCTCACCAAGCAAGCTTCTTATGGTGGTGGAACTGAGAGACCTTCCCATGTAGATCTTAGGACTCTGGGAAGTTTGCATGAGGAGATAGGGGAGCTTATCACTTTGGCCAATAAGCTGACTTACCTCTTCTGACCTTAATTCTGGATCCAGGATGCCCCAGGATGTTATCATAGCTAAATTGCCACCAGTCTATGTGGGATGCCGCAGCCTGGATTCATCCCAGGTTGACGCCTCACTCAGACCACCAATTTTTTAAGATGGAAGCTTCCTGGCGGCATCCCATGTAGATCAGTGATGATTTAGGTATGATAACATCCAGGGGCATCCCGGATCCAGAACTGAAGCCGGAAGAGGTAAGCCAGTTTATTAGTCAAAGAAATAAGCTCCATGGTCTTTCAGATAGTCTCAACCTAAGCTGTATAAGACTTTATAAGTCGTGACCAGAACTTTGAATTATGCCTGGAAATGAACCAGTAGCCAGCATAGCTGTTTTAACAAGGGAGTTGCATGCTGTCTATAACTGGCCCCAAGCCAGTATTCTGGCCACAGCATTTTGTACTTGCTGAAGTTTCCAAACAGTTTCCAAAGGCAGCCCTACATAAAGTGCATTGCAATAGATAGATCCAGCGGAACTTCATGCCAAAACACTAGGTTTGTGTACCTAATAATCTGTATGCTGAGCACAAATATGAACCTGAATCTTCTTCTAATGTCTCTCTGTTGAGAAGAACATGGGGACAAAATGGTGCTCAGTTTGGGATACAGCCAGCCATGATGAGCTGGACACATTGCCACACTAAACAAGATAATTATAAACTTTAGCAGCAGAGGAAGCCTAATGCATAATGCTGTTGACATGAAAGATTTTGAACTGTCCCAGTCTCTGAAAGTGTTGTAGTAAAGAACAAAAATGAGTGAGTGAAAGATTTCATTTGGGGGAAATTATTGCCATATATTTTGACTAACAGGAAAAAAGAGCTTCCTGTTGCATTTATTTAAAGCATACCATTCTGAATGTAAAAGTAGTATGCAATACATAAATACATATGGACCATGCGATAAGAAGAAATTGCACAATATGTTTGTAAACTGACACTCTTTTCCCAGAAATTAATAGAGACAATTTGGCAGTTCAGTAGTCAACAGCATTGGTCTAATTGGTGGCCTTGGCAACAACATTGGGTCACATTGAGATCAATCATATGTAGATATTCTTGTTCAAATATACATTAGAGCAGGAACGTTTTGTAGACAGTCCACAATGTAAGGATGAAGACAGTTCCTCTCATGCACAGCTAATGTTACTTAGAATTGTTTACCTATTTATAACATTAAGGTAGCCTTTCCCAACCTGATGCTGTCCAGATGTGGTAGACTACAACTTCCAGAGGCCTCCAGCCATTTCTGGGAATTGTGGCCCACCACCACACCTGGAAGTCACCAGGTTGGAAAAAAACCCTGCTTGATTATTTTTTTCCAGAGCAGGGGGAAATAATCTTCAATAGACACAAGAAAAAAAAAAAAAAAAAAAAAAGAGAGAGAGAGAGAGAGAGAGAAAGAAAGTGATCATTTTTGAAAAAGCCTCACAGAGCAGAGCGTTTGCATACATGTGGCTTTATAGCACTGTGTAATGGTCTCCTTTGGGTTTCTAATGTGACTGGCACATATATTTAAATGTAATTAAGTAATCAATGGTGTACATTGTCAAATGAATGTTTAGGCTGCTGAAGGATGATTTTCCAGCACTGTCATTGCAGCTGCGCAGTTATCACTTACTTACCCATTTCCCCCTCCTTTCCCCTCTATAATTATGAATTGAGTTATTTACATAGTGATGATACTTCGTGGAAACAGAATTGTAACTATCCACTAACCATTGGGATACATGTGCAGAGCAATAAACATGAATGCTCCGCTATTTTGTTACTAAAAATTGTTAGTGTGTAAGATAGGGATTGGGAATTGTTTTCCCCCTGAAGGCACACATTTCTCTGGAGGTGTGTGTCAGGTTGGTAGATGGGCCAGAGCAGGCACTGGGTGATGCAGAGGAAAACAGATTATGAACTGGCTAGAACATTTTCTAGAATTGTTATATGGCAGTGATATAACAACAATAAATAGAGACAGTATTGCAGTGATGGAATAAATAAGTTGGAGTGAAGATATGGGGAAAGAACATCAACAGTCTAAGATATGTGAATTGTGGAAAACATTTGGAACATTTACTGAAGAAGGTAAAGGAACAAAGTGCAAAGGCAGGCTTGATGCTGAACATAAAGAAAACAAAAATACTTACCACAGAGGACCTATATAAATTCAACTTAGACAATGAGGAAATTGAAATACCTTGTACCTTGGATCAAACACTGAACAGAATGGAGACTGCAATCAAGAGATAAGACAAGGAATGGGAAGGGCAGCCATGAAAGAGCTAGAAAACATCCTAAAGAGTAAAGATACACAAGTTAAGCACTAAGTTTAGAATCATCCAATCCATTGTATTCCCCATTACAATGCACAAATGTGAGAGCTGGACAGTGAAGAAAGTGAATAAAAAGAAAATCAATTCATTTGAGATGTGGTACTGGAGAAGATTGCTATGGATGTTGTGGACAGCCAGAAAGACAAACAAATGGGTCCTTGAACAGATCAAGCCTGAAATATTATATGTGAGCAGAGCGTAGGGCTGTGCTATGTAGATCCACTCTCCAACATCACACATTTTGTGACATTGCCTCCTCTTCCTGGCATCACACATATGTTATAAATGTCTGGATAAAGAGGCCTATGCAAGTTCAGCAGTGCCTGTGTCCTCCACTTCCTATAAATATTAATGGTGTAGGCATGAATACCTCATGTGTAACCTCTGGGGAAAAAGTATGGGCCTCACTCATGTGTAAAGGTACCTTAGGTTCTGCACATTGAGAGAAGACTTATATCTTACCACTGCCTGAATGTATCTAAAAATACTCCTGTATTTATATTGTTTTGATAGATACTCTATCCTTGTGGTGAAGTACATCAATCACATGCCCGAATCATATGAGTCTGAGTAGATGTTCTTGCTGATGATTTAGAAATGCATAGTGAAACTTGAGTGTATTTTTTGAAATCATAATGAAATTCACTGTAGATGATACTTTGCCATAAGTAAGAGTCTTCAAGGCTCCTAGTGCCAGAGGATTTTGCTTGGACTTAGGAAATGATAATGCTTGTAAGGTTAATGTCTTCTTTGTTTCACTTGCTCAAGTATTTCTCCTCCTCCTCCTTTTTTGGCATGGCAGTGTCAACAGGTGCAGATAAGTCTATGGAGATACAAAGTGCCAATCCTTCATTTCTGGCGGAGGATGGCCTCCATGCACAAGAGACTGAAATTGCAGAGTTGTGCAGACTGCCCATCAATCCGCATTGTTGCCTGGCACCTATATATCATCCAACATGTGTGTAGGCACCATGCCATCTGAACAGATGGTAAAGACTGGAAGCAGCCAAGCTACTATGTACTGTAGGTGTGCTAAAGGAAAAGCGCGGAAGGTGTGATTTCCATCCAAGAATGTTGGATCCACTCTCTTTGCCTTGGATTCAGATACCCAGAGTTAAGAGAATGGACAACAGCCATTTAGCTGAACTCCCTTCTGGATGTGTTTCCCTTCACACTAAAGCTTCCACTTTAGTTCAAAGGTGCATTTGGCCTCGTCAGTGAATGAGGAGGAATATTGGAAAGAACAGCAAAATGCCTGCTTAAATAATCACTACCTTATCTGGCTTTCCCCCAGAAGATTTCATAGATGAGATAAAAACAACCTTACATAGACTCATCTCAGATTTATTCAAAATCTGCAGATAGAGAAAACATTATCTTTAGATTTGTATCATGACCTGAGTTTTCAACAAAACCTTTTAGGCTAAAACCCATTATTGGCAAACTGTTTCCCTTTAGGGAACAAAGTAATTGAAGAGCTTGGCCTGCTATATACCTCTTTAATACGAAAGAGCAATTCAACTCTTGTGGGGATCAGTGGTAATATTTCTGCTCGTGAAACAGTCTGCATGGCATTGCAAGTGCAAAATGATGCATTGTGATATTCAGAAAACTCCCAACATTTCCTAGCTAAGTACACTTCTGGATAGGAATGGAATGGAATGGAAATTTTACCAATTTTTCAGCTGAAGGTGAATTTGAAGTTTCTGACCCTTTAAGAAATGTACACAGGATAAAAAACAGCACACCAAAAGTTCCCACAACTTTGTAGGAATTTATCTTTTGTTCCCAGCACAACACAAACTGCACATTTTCCAGAATTGTGCAAGAGTTTGAGAAACTGTGTGTCTTTGCAGTTAAAAGGAAGGAAGGAAGGAAGAAAGAAAGAAAGAAAGAAAGAAGACACTTGTGGTCTTTTTATGTTCTATGCACAGAAAATTATGCAGCTTTCTGGGAAAAAATACTTGTTTACATTGTTTTTCACTTGAGGAACAGGGAAGGTACCATGTATTAAACCCCAACAGAAAGCAGCCGAAGCACCAAGGGGCAACTGAGGCTGCACTGCGTAGTGATAAATAATAATAATAATAATAATAATAATAATAATTATAGTGCTGTAAATTTACACAGTGCTGTACATACAATCTTATAGTTAGATGGATCCCTGCCCTCAGGCTTACAATCTAAAAGAGACAACACAAAAGGAGAAGGGGGAGGTGGTGGGAAGGGAATGAAGTCCAGTGGTTCTTCTCTCCCTCTGAGGCCTGGGCCAAAGCAGATGGACTGGAGGGAGGGCACGGCTTCTTAATACATAGTTAAAAGGAGGCATCCTGGGGCAGATGGCACAATCCTGGGAATGCTTCCCTAAACTATATAGTCTTTAACTTAATTTTGAAACTGGTTAGAGAAGTGATGAGGCACACATGTGGGGGAAGAAAGTTCCAGGAGTGAGGGGCAGCAAGTGAGAAGGGACGAATCCAGGATGGGGCAGTGGGAATCCTCAGCTGGGACAGGAGACCTTGACTACCAGAATGGAGGGTACGAGAAGGAGTGTGAGGAGAAAGAAGTTCAGACAAGTATGGAGGAGTCAGTCCGTGGAGGGCTTTGAAAGTCAACAACAAAAGCTTGTACTGAATGCGGAAGGGGAAGGGGAACCAGTGAAAGGAGGATAAGAGGGGAGAAACATGGTCAAAGTGGTAAGTGGATGTTATAATACGTGCATCTGAGTTCTGAACAGAGTTTAAAGGATGGAGGTGAGAGAGAGGAAGCCCTGTCAGAAGAAGGTTACAATAATCTAGTCGTGATACCACCAGGGCATGGACCAGAGTCTTGGCAGTGGAGGCTGAGAGGAATGGACGGATTTTAGCAATGTTGTAGAGAGAGAATCTACAGGTCTTGGCGGTGGCCTGAATCTGGGAAATAAATGACAGAGAGGAATCAAAGATGAAACCAAGACTGTGGGCTTGCTGAACCAAATGAATAGAAGTGCCATCAACAGAAACAGAGAAGAAGTATTGAAGGGTGGGCTTAGGTGGGAAGATGAGAAGCTCTGTCTTAGACATGTTGAGCTTCAAGCGCCAATGCTGCATCCATTGAGAAATTGCAGCCAGACAAGATGAGACTTGCTGTTCAAGCCCCGGCAAAAGGTCAGGGGTGGAAAGATACAGCTGAGTGTCATTGATGTACAGATGATAGGAGAAACCAAAAGAACTGATGAGTTTACCAAGGGACAATGTGTATAGAGAGAACAATAGGGGCCCCAGGACAGAGCTCTGAGGAACTCCAACAGATAAGGGAACAGAGGAGGAAGTCTGACCACCTGTGACCACTGCAAAAGATCTGTCTGTCAAGTAAGATTTAAACCAGTTGAGAACAGAGTTGGAGAACCCAAAGTCAGAAAGTAAGTCAAGCAAGAGACAGTGGTCCATGGTACCCTTAGACTGTATACAACAATACAGTCCAAATACCCTTAGACTGTATACAACATTCACAGATGTTCAATATTTATTAGTCAGAAAAAGAATGAAGCTGCAACTTTTTGTCCAGTCAGAGGAATCTTCTATTTGCTCCTGGTTAGTCTTTGGTCTTTCCTTTCAATGCTGAAAGCCATTCAGTATTCAGGGAAGCATGTGCAGTTCTTACAAGAAGCTGCATGCTTTTGAGAAACCTGTGAAGCTTATTGGCAGGATCTGCAATTTTTGTAGGAAAGCTGCACACTTTCCTGTCACAGTAGGATGTGTGTGTATGTGTGTCCCAAGTGTCCTGACAGCTATGAGAAGAAAAACTGATTCACTGTTCTTGACAAATATCAGAAACCTGGAAAACTGAGATTTATCATCACTACCTCTGGATTTAATATGAAATGGAATTTGGGAAAAATTTGTCGCAACATGTGAAATTAAAAATTCTTACGCATGTTAATTTACAAAATATTGGAAAATGATTTTGTATGCCAAATATGCCTGTGCAACATCTACACATGCTGTTTTAAGACTACACAGCTCATCATACAGTCATGCCTGTGGGTACTTCTAGGTAATGTTCACATGCACAGGAGCTTTTTTTCCCCTTTTTTGAAGAAAGCAAGCAAGTACCTATAATGAGCAGATGTCCAATATAGATTTAATCAGCAAATCTATCACCCAGATTTTAACATGTGAAATTTAAAAGGGAGAGAAAGGGCCAAAACAGATGGCTTTCAAGAGGTGGCTTTAAGCAGCCTGGGAGAAAGTGGGATTGGGGCTGCAGCAACTGCATGCCACAGCCCTGATCCAGCTTTTTGCTGGCCAAAAAAGAGGTGGCAAAATGCCACTCCTTTTTGAGCCGGCAAAAAGCTGGCTTTTCCGCCACTGCCATGGCTTTGCGGCACTCCTGCAGCATGAGGAGTATAAACGCTGCACCACCAGAGCACCACAAAACTGCCTGCGATGTGATCAGGTGAGTGGCATGATGCTGGCTTGGGGGTGGAATCAGAGCATGCAATGTCTAAATGCTGCATTCTGACATTGCCCCTAAGCTGGGGCAGTCTTTTACAGTACTTAGGAAGCATCCCACTCCTAACCCAGTCCTCAGCTAAAACAAGAAGAGTACTGAATTCATTGGTGGATGGTGGTGAATCTACAATAGTTTTGCAGTTAGCCCTCTGCATTTGTGACTTAGGCTTTTGTGGATTTGATTATTTGCAAATTTGATTAATGCAGTGGATCTGTTCCGTACCCTACCCCTGCATAAAAGAAATACTGTGGGACCTCAAGTCCTGTTGTTTTTAATGGTGGTGCACTCCAGCGCGCCATGCCATGTGCTCACCATGGGTACATGTACCATTCATTTAATGGGGGGCTCGCCATCCACAGGACATCAAGTTCATGTATGGTGAGCCTGTGTATTTCTAGGTTCTCCAGTGCAACTCTGCTGGAAGCTGACCATAGATCTGTGCCGCAGGACCTACGAATTACTAGAGAAAACACTTCTCTAGGCATTTGTAAGTCCTCCAGCATAATTCTATGGTCAACCTCTGGCAGATGTTGACTATAGAATTGCAGTGGGGGACCTAGAGGTTCCTAGAGAAGTGTTCTCTCAGATGAAAAAGTGGTGTTTTTTTACCTGTGGTTTTCCACTTTCACAGGAGTCCTGTGCCCCTAACACCAGCAAATGTGGAGGGCTTACTGTAGTTTGAATTTTAAAGGGATGAACTCAAAAGAGCTTGAATTTCAAAGGGCTAAACCTATTTGAGGTATAGCATTAGCATCTTGGACACTTCTCTTAAGTAAAACCCAGTGTAGATTCACCACTCCACTGATATGGATACAGCTTCTGGCTGAACTCCATGTTATCAAGGCTCCGCCATGCTTCTTGGCATCCATAGCTACTCAAATAACTGAGAGTATATTCAGGAGCTTGGGGTTCATAGTGGTTTCTCTCTTTGACTAGTGCATTTCCCCCTGCACATGGCTTCTTAAGTGCCTATACTGCTGCCACTCACTCACAAACCACAAGGTTGTGAGTTCAGTACCAGCCAGGGACTCAGGGTTTACTCAGCCTGGCATCCTTCTGAGGTCGCTAAAATGAGTATCCAACTTGCTGGGAGAAATTAGCTTACACATTGTAAACTGCTTAGGGAGTGCTTAAGTGCACAGATAAGTGCTATAGAAATGTTATTGCTATATGGTACTGAGAAACATCCTAACAGAATGACGGCAGGGCAATTTGAGGCAATTTTACCAAAACACCTAGTGGTGGGTCCAGTTTTATATTGAGGATCCTCCCAGTTGGTTTACCTGGTAATAAAGGTAGCAATCTGAAAAGTGCAAGATGGCTCCCAGTTGTGTGTGTGCTTGTGTCTGTGTCTATGACTGCTTGCCTACATAAGGGACACTATGGGAAATTCAAAGCAATATGTTTCAGAACCATACCAGGGGCTGCTTGGTGCTCATTGCAATTGGACAGGCAGTCTTGCAGACTACAGTGATAGGCATTAGGGGCCCCAGACTTCCGTGTCAGTGGTATGGTGACTGCTCCGGATATTATTCTGAGCCTTAAAGGAACTATCCAAAGTGTAGAACCTATTTTTGAGATAGGATTCAGTATCTTGGATAGCTACTTTGGAGTTCAAACCTGGAATAGATTCACCACCCCATGATCTGAAAAGCACCAGGTGCCACTTGTGATAGGACCCACAAAGGTTTTCAGTTCCTGGCATCTGTCCCAAGGATTCTGGATGAACGCATTATTCTGACATTTCAGTTCAAAAACTTGGCTCTTCTCTTCTCTCTCTCTCTCTCTCTTAAAAAGCCCAAACCAATCACCTTGACTTACAGTGCTTCATAGAATCATAGAATCACAGAGTTGGAAGAGACCACAAGGGCCATCCAGTCCAACTCCCTGCTGTGCAGGAACTCCAAATCAAAGCATCCCTAACAGATGGCCATCCAGTCTCTGCTTAAAGACCTCCAAGGAAGTTGACTTCACTACACTCCAAGGGAGTGTGTTCCGCTGTCGAACAGCCCTTACTGTCAGGAAGTTCCTCCTAATGTTGAGGTGGAATCTCTTTTCCCACAATTTGCATCCATTGCTCCACATCCTAGTCTCTGGAGCAGCAGAAAACAAGCTTGCTCCCTCCTCAATATGACATCCCTTCAAATATTTAAACAGGTGAGAGACAAAAGAGAGACAAAAATTATGAAAGAAGACATTAAATAAGATGCTATTTTCAATCAAACAGCAACAATTTTTCACCTTTGAAGTCTAAATCCACATATCATGGTTTTTCAGAGGCTGACATGAGTTTTTTTTTTCATGTTGGAATAACTCCAGTTCAGAAGAAGAATGTTGCAGAATGAGTTGAACATGTTCAGCAACTAGCTGGCATCTGGCAGGCTGATGCCTTGTAAATTGTGCTAATTATATGCAAATAAAAGCTGCAAATTAGCTACAAATCTCATCCTCATGATGTATTTCTACCGTGGCCCTTAGTGCTAAACAGGTTGCCCACCCCCATCTCATTAGCTGAAATCTTGCAGTTTAATTATCTGTTAGCAGAAAAGCAAGATCCCCTGTGTTAGCAAAGTTTTATTTTTCTGTTAAATAAATAAATAAATAGTAGGCTGTTAAAATTATGTACCCGGATGTTAAAGGAAATAAATGCAGGGATGTTTGCTTTTACATGTTACAGCAACCTGGCAATTATTATGTTGGGAGTGATCGGGGGGTGGGGGGTGGTGGTGGTGGTGGTGGTGGTGGAAGGAATGAGGTGAAGATGGCCAAGATGGCCAAGATCAGCATGCATAACATAAATCTCCTCTTGCTGAGTTATGTTGCATCAAAAGCCACAAATCCAAGACGGTCTCTTCTTTGGCACAAAGGTCAGTGTGTCATGCTAACAGAAGAGAAGAGAACATACAGATCAGGCTCTTTCCACAATCCACATTGGTACAATTGGTATATCAACACAACAATTACAGGGCACCCACAGATTTAATGAACCCCAGGTAGATCGAGAAGCCACTATGGTGTAATGGTTCAAGTGTTGGACTTGGATTCTGGGTAACCAAGGTTCAAATCCCTACTCAGCCATGTCTTAGCTTTAGAGTAAAGCAATGTCAAACTTCCTTTGAATAAGTCTTGCCATGAAAACCATATGATAGGATCACCTAAGTCAGAGTCTACTTGAAGGCGTATAACAACAAACAAAATGTGACTGACTGATCCTATACTATTAGGGAAGGACAAAAGTGAAACAAAAGACATTAAGTGACTTTATAAGCTCTAAGCATGTATAGAACTTTTCCTCCTCACAAGTAGTTATGATTCTGACATGGATAAATCAAATGGAGAAATCGATTTCATCAATGTTGATTTTATTTATTGTAGTAGTATATAGATGGGGAGGATACAAAGGCAGTCATCTCCTTGACCTTGAGGAAAGCCAGTAGACAGTTGGTTGCTTCAGTGATGTCTAGGACAGGACTGAGGCTGTTTTATTACTCTTGTGTCAAATCATCCCTCATTTGCTTTACTTTCTTTGTGAAGTGGAAGGACTTAAAGCTGTAGGCATTTGGCTTGGAAGCTAGCACTCCTCCCTTGCTCAGGCAATTCTGTTGACACATTTCTTATGCTGATGAGCAATAAACACCCATGGTTTGAGCGGTGGGGGGGGGGGGAGGATACCTCACCCTAAAATGGGGATCCTTTATGGTATGGTGCCTCCACCATTTTTGGGGATCCTTTATGGTATGGTACCTCGACCATTTTGGGCTTGACCTACCACTACAAGGGGGTATCGTAAAGTTTTAATGATCACTTTTTAAAAAATTGACATAAAGTTTGTTTTGATTTGTAGTTGTTAACTTATCTCTTTGTAGTCACTATCTATATTTATACATTTTCCCCAGCATATCTTGACCCTCCAAATACCTGATATTGTAGAAGTCTGCAGATTGCGCCTTATGAGGAGGTATCGTAAAGTAATAATTATCACCTGGAAGTTATTATGGCATATTGATGAAATTTTGTCAGTGTCATCATTGGTCCCTAAGTGCATGTTGCTGAGAAAATCAACTCATTGCATCCTTTATTTTTGTGACTGGCTCTGCCAGAAGTGACTAGAGTGTAAAAACCTTGTCAGGCTCAATCTGTAGACTTCTACAATAATGGTATTTGGAGGGTCAAGAAATGCTGGGGAAAATGTGTAAATCTGGATGGTGACTATATAGAGATAAGTTAACAACTACAAATCAAAACAAATTTTCTGTCATTTTTTAAAAAGGTGATAATTAAAAGTTTATGATACCCCTTCGTACTGATGGGCTAATATTGGGTGTGTTTGGTTTGCAGGTGTAGAAACTGACAATGCCTTAGGGTGCCTTGGGTGTGTTTGGTTTGCAGGTGTAGAAACTGACAATGCCTTAGGGGACATGTGTGCAAGTCCCAGTGGCAAGGACTCCTGGATATCAAAATGCAGTGGGATGATGACTTGAGGGCTTCTTATCTGACAGGATCAGGTTTTGGCTTGGGCCCAGACATGTTGTGGGTTACTGTTCATGACTTCTGCTTCCAATACCATTTGTCCAGTGGTTTCAGCCAGACCCTTCAAGTCTGAGCTAATGCTCAGAATGGGGATCCTGGCAAGGGTCCCATTCACACCATGTAATAGTGCTATGATTCCACTTTAATGGCTGTGGCTATTTCCTATGAAATGCTGGGGTTTGTCATTCAGGGAAGCACTAGAACCTTATAGCAGTGTAATTGTACTGCAGTTAAAGATGTGTAACCTAGAGTTATGGATGTATAATTTCTTAGTATTCAGTAATACAATTTTCATGATCATAAATGTCCCCCCTTCCACCTTAACAGCCAGCAGCTGCAGCAATAGCAATAGAAACTTCATTCATATACCACTTCATACCACACTAAGCAGTCTCTAAGCGGTTTATAACTGTAAGCTAATTGTCCCCAACAAGCTAGGTACTCATTTTAGTGACTTTGGAAGAATGCAAGGCTGAGTTGACCCTGAGACCTGGCTGGGATTGAACTCACAGCCTTGTAGTTTGAAGGTGAGTGGATACACTACTGGCATTTAACCATTGCACCTCAAGGACTCCTTCAAGTGAAGGAAATCTGTTCAGCTGCTGATCCTGACCCATGGAGTGTGACATTTCCAATCCCCTTCCATCAGCAAGTGAAGTTGCAATGAGAAACTGCTATTGAGATCTTGCTTCTAATTGACACAGCCTTACTTGCTGGTGAGAAAGGGCTGACTGGAGATTTCATTCTTGTCATGCCCTAAATGGCAGCTGAACAGACATCCTTTGCTTTTCGCAGCTGCTGGCTGTTAAGGTGGGATTTGAAAGTTGGGCCAGGAGACTTTACTTAGTTATGCATTTGTAACTAAGTAGCCGATGTAGGATGCTGTTGGCTGTTTACAAAGCTGTTTCATTTGACAAATACAATCAATTTTTGCATTCATATGTAATGATGGTATGTACTAAACAGGAAATAACTGAATTAGATTATGTGAGGTGAATAGATAGGAAAATACTTTGTCAGGTATGATGTAATGAATATGAAAGAATATAAGATATCTATGTCTTCCATATATTGATCTCTATCATTTATATCTCTACTACTGGATGGTTTTTAATGTGTAAAAGCATGGGATGTATGAGTTGGGTTTGTTTTTTTAAAAACTTTTTAAAGAAGTAACTTCAAACTGTTGTCACTTCTTTGCAGGAAAAACTTCCCAATTTTATTAGAGGACAGTTATTTCTATATTTAGTGCCCAGAGGAAAGACAGACTTCCGTTTTCATAGGAAGTCTTCTTTCTCAGGAGACACAAGTAACTTATTTGAGAAATGCAGGCATGACAATAGATGTTGTCCTGGTAAATGACTTCCTCTATACTGAACTTCCTATTTTTCATACCCACAGGAATCATGAAATAATATTCTTTAATCATTTTTAATGGATATGCCCTTTGTACTTTGGTATTGGATGGATGTTGGGAAAAAATAGGCCTGAAGCCTTAGATTAAACAAAAATATTTTTTGGATGGCTCAAGAAAACAAAACAAAACAAATTCCTGTTTTTCTACTCACACTTTCTTTGCATTGAATGTATTATCTATGGGAGAAAGTGAAAGAAGTGAAAATGTTTATTTACTCAGAACATTTATACCAAGACCTTCAGCCAATACGTCTTCCAGGATGGCTTATAATAATTGATTTGATAGTTCCCTTTCCTCAGACTTACAGTCTCAATAAGAGATGACACATAAAAGAAAGGGAATGGCAGTTGCTGGCTGCTCTTCTTTCCCTTAGAGATCAGAAGAATGGCAACTGGACTGGGATGAGGATCCCCCAGCAGCTGCTGGGCCAATGGGGCAGTGCCTGACTCTTCTCTTCCCTTCCAAGACCAGAACAATTGCAGTCAGAATGGAGGGAGTGGGTTTCAACAGCCTTTGGGCCAAGGCATGATGGAGATGTACCTGGTTCTGTTGCTCCATCTCAGAGGCCAGAGCCAGTACTTGACATGTGGGAGATTACTATATGCTGCTTTTAAACCATGATTACACCAGGGAAAAAAAGACCACACAATTACACAAGTCCCCAGGTGTGAATTGTGACTCCTGGGGCAATTAGTGTGATTGACAGTCACAAGGTGTTACTGTACCCTCTTCCCCCTGACCCCCCCATTATTCCCAAGCAACCTAATTTCCTTGTTCCTTTTTTCCTCCTCCCTCACCCCCCCCCCCCATTCTTCTTAAACTTTACTTGCAATATCTCACAGTAGAAAAGCTGTGGAATTGCAAGAAAAATAAAATAAAAATAAACAACCAAAAGGCATGCTGGATAGGGCATAAGGCAGAAAGGTAGGGTTAAAGGAGAGTTAGGGAGAGAGCGCGGCCTCAGTTGCGTGATTGAAAAGAGGTTCAGTGATGGCTGCTCTGAAAGTAGCATGTTTCCATTTA
Organism: Urosaurus nigricauda; assembly: GCA_034509955.1. NCBI lineage: Eukaryota > Metazoa > Chordata > Lepidosauria > Squamata > Phrynosomatidae > Urosaurus > Urosaurus nigricauda. Next base: position 346,286,821 of record JAOEGL010000001.1, on the reverse strand, counting down.
TTTATTTGTGACTGCTGAGATAATGGATTTGTATGGTAAAGCCTATGGAGAGCATACAGTTAACGTAATTACAGCTGTTTTTGAATCTGTAACATGTGTTGAGATATTTGCAGGATGGGAATGTTCCTTGAGCCAATCCTGACTCATGGTGACCCTGTGGATGAGGTATCTCCAAGCCCCCCTATCCTCCACTCCTCTGCTTAGGTCCTGTAAATCCAGACCCATGATCTCCTTGATTGAATCTATCCATCTGACATGTTATCTTATTCTCTTTTTACTATCTTCTACCTTTTCTAGCATTATTGTCTTTTCTAATGATTCATTTCTCCTCATCATATGGCCAAAGTACAGCAGCCTCAATTTGATCATCTTGGTTTCCAGGGAGATTTCTGGCTGGATTTGTTCTAGGATGCATTTGTTTGTTTTTTGGCCATCTGTAGTATCCTCAGCAATCTTTTCAGGCACCACATCTCAAAATGTTACATCTTCAAAATGTATGCAGTCTTAAACATATCATCTCACAAAACAGGCATCTATAATTTCATATAGCAACCAGTATCATCCCCATGAAAGTAGAGATGCCTATTTGTGCTAGTTACTGTACTTGAAAAGTGGAATTGTAGCTTCAATTATATTATCATTACCATTGCAGATACTTCATGTACTGGTTCTTATGAACAAACAATTTTGGAATTTGAGTCTACCGCTCTGCATTGACAACCATCCGGCTCCACAAAAGTGATGAAGCTGGAACAAACTATAGTACAGAATACTATGCCATATACACATTGCCTAAAGTGATGCAGCTGTTAAGCACATTGCTCGTAGCTGTATTGGCAGTCTAAAACATCAGTGAACATGGGAGGGCCTTAACACAACATATTAAACCAAACTGCTTTAGTTAATTGAACAGAACATAAAGAACCCACCACATCAAGCATTATAATAATTAACATAAACTTATGGAACTCATTTTTTTTCAAATGAGAGGAATCCCATGGATATTTGTAAGGAGATAGGTAGTGAACACAGATGTCAATGAAATATAAAGAAATCTACACGTGTCAAATAACTTTTTTTGAGGTGTTTAACCTGCAGATGTGAGTGGAAAGGAAAGCCCAAAGGTGAGAACTAAATGTAATTCTTCCCTAACCATGAATGATGGCCAAAGGACGAGTGATATTATTATTTGTTACTGTGCCAACTCTGATAGCATACAAACCTTTTAGAGATACACTGATAATAATGGCCAGGAGAAACCACCTAGTCAATCAAAGGCCTCCATGTCTCAATGCTGAGAATACAAATCACTTTCTGTGGCAGCTCTCCATCTTAAGTCCAATTATCTTTCCTGTGGCTCACTCCATCTTTCTCAACTTGTCCAGCTCCCTCTGCAACTGATGTTGCTGGTTCACATCTATTACTGACATAAGCACATCCCCTTTTGTTTCATGAACTGACAGGCTTTTGCACAAATACATTCTACATAGATTCTACCTCCTACATCTTATTATTTCTCCCCCTTCAATGTCAGATAAGATGACCTCTTGGTTTTAAATATTAGTTTGACAAACAACACACCTTCCAGCTTTTTATGGATGAAAATTGGGACACTTGTGGCCAAGCAACATCAGAGTGTGGTCAATATGGCAAAAGTTACTGAGGAAGAACAAACAAACTAGGAGATGCTGTAGCAGTTTGCTTTTGTCTGAGTTTACTGGAAAGACATGATCCCACTGCTCTTCTCATCTCCCCTTTTCAATAAATTTAGTACACAGCTACTTTTGCACTTTGAACTCCGTTCACAGCAAATGCAATAAGCTGAGGACAAAGGGAAGTAAGAAGTAAGAGGAGAAACAATCTGCGAAAATTTAAACGGAGCTGAAAAGGTGAGATGACAGAGGATTAAATGGGACTGTCTTTGTCAAACTGGGACAATTGGAGGCTATGAAACAAATATAGAAACAAATCAACAAACACAAACTAAAGAGTAGGTGAACAAAAAATGTCCTTTTTGGGATCTCTTTGGTTGCTCAAAAAACATCACTGGAGAGGTACCAGAGCTGGCCAAAGAAATCCAGTTGTCTCTTGTATGGCAGCACATGGTATTTTTCCTCCCCTCTACATGACTCATTTAAATCAAGGTTCATAGTAAACCAAGTGTGTTTGTGTGTGTGTGTGTGTGTGTGTGTGTAATTTTGAACAAGGTAATTAAAAAAACAAACAAACCAGACAGCCATGTTAGCCTACTACAGTATAAAAAGAAATATCCATGAGAATCCTTTTTGTACTGAAAACAGAATAACAAAGCTGTCTCTCTAAAAACTGCCATGTGGTTTTGTGTGTGAGTTCTCCAAAACACAAAACATATCTTACAAATATTTGAAGTTCCAAGGCAAATTGCACAATGTTTTTGAATGAATAAGTGTGAAATGTACATTATTGCCATGAATCTCAATTCCAATGAACAGTAGTCACATTCTACACTCACCAAAAATATGTTTACAATTGATCTATATATGGACTAAATCAAAGTAGTCCTATCCTGGGAAGATAGCAACCGTTATGGGAGTGTGGGTTCTCCCCCATTAATTTATTCCATCTTTTGTTGTTAAGACCTTGTCTGTTTGGCTATTCATTCAGAAAAAAGGTAGTTCATGCACTACTTTCCTTTTAGTGTGTATATTTATTCATTCTCTCTCTCTCCCCCTTCTCTCCTTCGCACACACAATCTTTTTCTGTATATTTGTGTTTTTTCCCCACAGCTACCTGTGACTATGATGTAGGATTGCCAGGTGAAAAACAGGACAAGGCTCCTGTACCTTTAGTGGTTCTGTTGAAAAGGGAATACCATCCAGCAGGTGTTCTTTGTAAGACTGGCTTAACCTTCTTCTGATAGAAATGTATTGTTCCATATTTCACTGGCACAAGAAAACTGAATTTAATTAAATTTTATTCTGTTGTTATCCAGCCTAAACTTATGAGATGTGATGACATCAACATTAAATAACTTACCCAATAAAAATTAATAGTTTTATTGAATTGTATCTTTATGAGCTACATTTTACTTTTTTTGTTTTTCCAATTACATTGAATGCTACATAAAGAATAATAGTATTGCAGTGGAGAAAGAAATCTATGTTTTTATTACTTACAATACCAGCATGAAAAGGGTCATCTATCCAAATACAGATAAACATATCAAAACCCTAATAGCCTATAGTTCATAGAAGAGGGAGAAAAATACAGTATTTTGAGGGAGTCTTCCTTTGAAGTTGTCTGATAAAAGACTTTAATTGAGATCATTTCAATATGCAAATATAGCCAGAGCATTGCATGAGTCTAAAGCTACGGTTGGAAGTACATATCCCAGTCTCACAGCTGCGTTCCTTCCATGCTTCCAGCTTTCAGCAAAGGCAGCTTATCGCAAGCAATTATCTTACCCAAATAAAAATGAAAATGGAAAAGTTAAATAAATAACAGAACATTTTGATGAAATCACTGTAATGTACTTGGTTAACGGTATCCCTGACTTTTGGAAAGATAGATTTGTTAATGCACTTGTCCTTTCCTTCTGCATCAATCTCACTAAATCTTCATATAAACTGCAATGATGGATGCCCAGCTGTCCTATTTCTACATTGCAAATAAGTCCTTCAGAAAAGCCAAAAGAGCAGAAATGGGACCAGAAATCTCCTCACCTTTGGCTTCATATGTCTCCACCTTCACAATATTTTGTCAGTTTTGAAATTGATATTAGACAATATATTTGATTACTAAGATATGCCATTTCCTACATTTTGGTTATATTTATGTTAAGATGCCTACTCCGACGTCCACAAGGTCAGCAGATTGGCAGTTCAAGACCCACACGCCATATGATCGAGTGAGCTCCCATCTCTAGTCCCAGCTTCTGCCATCCTAGCAGTTCAAAAGCATTTAAAGTACAAGTTGATAAACAGATAACACTTTGGTGGGAAAAACAGGGTTCCGTGCACCTTGGTGTTTAGTCATTCTGGCCACATGACCATGGAGCCATCTTTGATAATGCTGACTCCTTTGGCTTAGTAACAGAGATGAGCATTACCCCCTACAGTCAGATACAACTAGACAATAAAGTCTAGTCCTTTACCTTTATTTTATCTTATATTAGCTTAAAAGAGCCTGCATTGTCCATTGGGCCAGGATGCTATGGAGATCTGGAGGAGTTTGGGGCGAATGCATATGACATGGTTTTCTTTGTAACAACATCCTATGGAAAATTCTTCCAATGGATCTCTTTGGAAGTTTTGATGGGAAAAAAATATGTCTCTGTTTCACCTGTCCTTTGGTCCTTAAGATTGCTCTGGCTGTTTCAACTGACTAGATTAAATTATTTTTAAGGATAGTATGTAATCTGCTCTTTAAAATTATATTGTTCATGTATTTTAAATTGTTTTTGTGTCTTGAACATTCCCTTGGCCACCCTGGCTGTCTAAGAGGTAATACTTTAACTAACCAACAAATGAATAGGGCTGGGCTTTCCAGATGTTGCTGAACTCCAGTTCCCATCAGCCTAGTCAATGATGAAACATGAAGGTAGTAGTAATCCATCAACATCTTATTTCCTTACCATTTACTTAAACTAACTGGAATAGTAATTGTGCCTGGTAATAGCATCCTACATGCATCTCACAGGTAACACCTGCTTCCTAGGGTGACCATGGGTCTTGCCCTAGTTGGGATTAGAAACTGAATTTATGTCAATGATCAAAGAATTCAGGGCCCATGATATACATATAGGAACACCAGACTTTCTGCTTTGAAACTCATATCTTATGGACCACAAAATTAATTAATTAATTAATTAAATAAATAAATAAATAAAAATCTGTGTGCCTTCAAGTCACTTTCAATTTATGGCAACCCCAAGACAGGACTTTCTGGGTCTGAGAGTGTGTGATTTGCCCAAGGTGACCTGATGGGTTTCCATAGCCAAGCAGGGAATTGAATCCTGATCTCCACAGTTGTAGTCAGATGCTCAAGCCACTACGCCACACTGGCTCTCAAATATAATTCTTAAGAAAACACAATTATAACATCTCCCACAATTTTTTTTACCTCAGCCCAAGTCTTATCTTTGAGTGGACAATTGCAGAGGGTATAAGGGTCACACCCAGTGCATTCTTCACTCCATTGGGCATCTATGGATTGCGTCCATCACTTTGTTCAAATTCACTGCTGACTCTTTTGGACACTTAAAAGGTGCATGTGTTGATACAATAACATGAAACCATAGAATCACATCTTCTTGAAGCTCCTGAATATTTTTCAGCTCATGTGTTCTGAGGGTTTGCAGCCACCCAAAGTTTTTGGTAGGCTATATGTGCCCTATGGGCCCCACATTCCCAGCCTGGCATTAGCCTATTTCAAAAGTTTATCATTTCCCTATGATAAAATATTACAGCATTTGAGACATTTTAGTGACTTTGAAGAATGATGCTTAAGATAGAGCCATTTTTCTTCATCTCTCATAGTAATAGAACTGTTATGGTAGTAGAGTGAGGGAAGATAAAAGGATGTGCACCCTAAAACAGTGTCCTGTTAGAAGTTAGTCATCTCAGGATGTGGTGATGGCTGCCATCTTGGATGGATTTAAAAACAGATTAAATAAATTCACAGAGAAAGATATAGATATGAGTGATTATTAGCATTATCTCTGTTATAGGAGATTGCATGTCTCTAGATACTGCTTGCTGAGGAATGTGAGTGGGAAGGTGCTATTTTCCTCTTGTTTCTTAGAGGGCTTCCCACTGTGGGAATTGAACTGAATTAAGTGAACCTTTGATTTGATCCAACAGGGCTATTCTTATATTTTGGCGTGGGCAACAGTAAGAGTTAGCAACCCATTAGTGGCAAAACTCTCGAAACACTCACAGTGTTTCCTTTTCTGTATGCTTACAGTGACAAAGTTTAAGGTTCATGCATTTATTCAAAACCAACCTAAACAGGGGTTTAGTGTCAATCACATTTACAAACACTACTGTCTGAAATAATCAAAACAAACGAATAAACAAAAAGCTTCTGAGTTTAATTTCCCATTATGTGCAGTCAGTAGGATTTATGCAAACAAACAGAAATCCTTTGCGAAGTTAGGCTTATATTCATTGGCAGCAAGTTGCAATAGTTTGCAACAGTATACTTCGGGGGGGGGGGGGTGGCCTCTTTGTTGTAAACCTTGGATTAGAGATTTCCCTTCTATCTATTTTGATTTTCTGGGACAAAGAAATTGGTGGAATAGGGCCAGCCCTGTCATTACATGGTGTGAGGTAGTCACCTCAGGAGGCCAATGCTTGAACCCGGTAGAAAAATCCCCTCCCACATCTCCATGTGCCAAGAAGTAAAGACCTTTTTATCTCAAAATGCATTTTGTAACTAACAGTGGAAAGGTCCTTAACAGTATGTGCTTTGCATTCTTATTATTCTGATCATGTTTTAAAGATAATTTTATATTGTTTTCAAGTACTGATGTTATTATATGGCAGTAAAGTCATTTGAGATGTGGTGCTGGAAAAGAGTGCTGAGGATACCAAACAGCTTCATTTATATACTGCTTCATACCCTTAAGGAGTGTCTAAGTGTGTGTCTTTGCCTTCAAGTCACCTGCCAATTTATGGCAATCTCATGAATTTCATAGGACTTTCTTAGTCAAGGAATACTCAGAGGTGATTTTGCCAGTTCCTTTCTCTGAAATTATACCCTGAAATACCTGGGATATGTTGTTGGTCTCCCATCCAAGTACTAATCAAATCTGGCCCTCCTAAGCTTCCAAGATCAAACAGAATCTGCTGCCTTTATGTATCTAGTATTAATTCATGTTGTGAGCTGTGATCTTTGGGATTCAGAGACAGTGAATGGAAGGTTAAACAGATTTAGCTACTAGCCTGTAAATTTTACAGATGTTAAGGCAAATCCTGTACATAACAGCCCACGTGTCTGTTTTGCTGTTGAGAACCCCACGGAAGCAGGAATGAAGTCAATGCAGGGCAATGATGTGCAGCACCACAGTATTCTGCTGGTCGGGAAAATATATGTACAAGATCTTCAGGTTGTTTAAAAAAAAAAAACAGGCTGGAAGAGAACAAAATGCAAGGGGGAGAACTTATCTTAAGGTGATTTAGTCTGCATACTCATTTGAGAAGTAATGCAGATGAAGAGCCTGCAGACTTTCATACAAGATACTCAGGTGATGTGGTGGTGTTATGTTGGCTGGGAGCAGGAAAAGCAATAAATATAGATTCTGAAAATAATAATAAAAATGAACCTATAAACACAGGACACTGGCTTATTTGAAGCTTTCTGGCTCTTTTGTTAACTAGGCAGTTTTTCTGTTGGGAAACCTGGAGAAAATTTTTACATACTGAATTAGTAAAAAGAGTAAACAGAAATCAAATTACACGCTTTACTTACCAGCTGTTGTTGTTACCCAAGGTCTCTTAAGATGCTGTCACATTGAGCTGTTATAGCATTATTATTCCACTTTAACTTCTACTGCTGCATCCTGGGATTTGCAGTTTAGGAAGGGCATTTAGAATTTTCAGTCAGAGAATACTTAGGCCTTGCTAAGCTACAAACCCCAGAATCCCACAGGAGGCAGCCATAGTTGTAGAATAATAGTTCTATAACATAGTGCTATACGTATAATAATAGTGCTATAACAGCGCAGTGTGATATTGACTCCAGTAGGTTTCCATGGCTGAGGAGGAATTTGAACACTAGCCTCCAGAGCCATAGGAGGCAGGCATTTCAGATAGTATGCCCTTGTGGATCATTGCTATGTGTTGCCATAAGTAATGACCCTACAAAGTGTCATAGGGCAGGCTTGCTGGTTCATGTAGTAGGTAAGCCTTCAAAATTAGGAGAGCATATTCCAATTTCTTCTCCAAACCTACTGCTTTTATGTGTGTACCTGCATGAGCAGGGGGCATCATTTGGAAAAATGATACCAGTCACAGATGTTCACCAGCCTAGAAAATTGCAAAGTTTCATAAGGGTAGGTGCAGGGCTAAAAGATTATGGTGCCTAAAAATCAGTTTAATGCTTTTACTATAGTGAAACAAGGGCTTCATCTTCTCTGGAGGTTGAAACCACTGTGCAAAAGAAGTTGTAGTAGAAGGTTTTGTAGTCTTGGTCTACTTCCTCAGAGGCATCTGAGGAAGGAGATTGAATCAGTAGAAATAATGCAGTTTGTCACTTTCTTTTTTTACTTAGTGACATAAAAAAAGAGAAAATAATGAAATGTATGGGTATAGTGTTTGGGAATTGTTTTTAAACTGACTTTGGAAGTATTGATCTGTAAACTTCAATATATTTTCTGATACAGTGGTCCCCCGCCTTACGAATCCCCCGGGTTACGAAAACCCGGGATCTGAAGGCGGCGGGACCGGCATCGTATCCCCCGGGATACAAAATATCCCCCGGGATACGAAGGAAAAAAAGCTGCACGGCCCCTTTAAATGGCCGTGCGGTCCATTCGCGAAAGCGGTCCCCCGGGAAACGAAAGCTTCCGGGTTACGAAAGGTAATCCGGAACGGATTACCTTTGTAACCCGGGGGACCACTGTACTATGTAGTAACTTGAAGCTTTTTTTATTGTTTTTGTATATAAAATGCTTCTATAAATAAAAATAAATAAATAAAATAATGCAGTTTGACACCACATGAACTGCCATGGCATAATACTATGGACTTCTGGGATTTGTAGTTTTATGCAATATTTCGCCTTCTCTATCAGAGAGCTCTGGTGCCACAGCAAACTGAATTTTCCAGAATTCCATGGCATTGAGCCATGGCAGTTAAAGTGGTGTTAGACTAGATTATTTCTGCAGTATGGATGCAGCCAGGCTAGTACAAATGCCAAGTGTGATTTTTTTTCCTGCAAGTATCCCTGAGTCTTTTGTAAAACATGCCTAAGATGTGAAGCTGGACAATCTGGACTTGTCAGTTAATCAGGCCTATGCCCTCTTTCTCATTGTTTATTGTGGGTGTTTTCCCACAGAAAAGTTGTTATTATATCAGCCCAGACTGTCTGACTTTCCAAAGTCAGAAAACAGAACAAAACTTTAGTTGGACAGAGATGTAGTTCTGTTTGCCTTGGTGGATGAGAGTGTTCACTTAGTTTGGCTTCAGGAAGCACCCGAAAAGCAGTCTGAAGGAGCTCACTTCTACTGAAAGTTCAGCTGAATGCGCTTCCTTAGACACTATGCAAGATGAGCCCTGAGAGCCATGTGTTGAAATGACAGCTCTTTTCTCCCAGTTCAATGAAACACATCATGAAAACTTTGGCAAATGACCTGTTCCATTTACAAATTCAATAACACAAAGTCAAGTAAAACTCTTGAGGTGGAAGCGGTAGATGATAATATGGTGCAAAAGCTAACAGATGAAACCTAGAAGTAATTGTGCAAAAAGAAAATAGAATAAAGAGGAGAGGAAAAGAATTTTTTTTTTTGGTTAAAACACACACACCATACTCTCAGAAAAAGAACTGGGCGGGGGGGAATGGGGTTAGAAGAAAAAATAGAGATCGAAGAATCAAAGATATGAAACAAAGAGAGATAAAGGAAGAGACTGCAAATATATCCCTAGGGAGGGGGACAGCTCAGATATAAGAACATTTAAAAAAAAGAACTTAGAGACAGAAGGGAAAACCACAGGGAAGAATATGTAATACAGGATTGAGAGGGAGAGGGAGAGAGAAAAAAATCCTTGGTGACTACATAATGGCTGACATGTAGGTTATTTTTTTATTATTATTTTATACCCTACTATCTCAGCTGTGACCATATACCTAGGTTGAAGGTTTGTGACACTGGTGGATAACATCCACTAAGCTTTTGTATTTGTCTTAAGAGCTTCTTGTGTCCCTGACAACTTGCTCTAATTGCTTAAGTTCAAACACTTCTGATGTTTGATGTGGCTACGAGCACTTTTGAAAAGGTTGTTGCAGTGGCAAGGCCTTCTCTTTGTTGCACCCATTGTCCCTCTGTTTTCTGAAAATGCCAAGGGATGTCTTTTGTATAATGTGTGATAATGAGAGACTGCCACAGTTTGAGTCATTCTAAGCAGTAACAAACAGCAACAGGACTTCAGAATGTGGAACCTGAGAATTACCTAAATTTCGCCCCCTTGTTTCATCTAACCTTTTATACAGGAGCATGTGGAAACCTGAACTGCATGTAAGCTACTGGTTGGTGAAATCCAGAGGCCTACTTTTTAGTAGACTTCCCTAATGTGATGCCACTGCAAATGTGTAGGACTACATCACAACATGTACTTTCTATCGAGGAAACAGGAGATGCAACACATCTGAATGGTATCTGGCTAAAAAGGATGTTTAGAGGAAGGCATAACAAGGAAAGCCTCCATAGGGAGAGGTGGAATATAAATAATTTTTATTATTATTATAAAGCTGTCCCCCCCCCATTAATTGTCACTGGTCAGTAGTATCATCTTGCTTCTAGGTACCTTGGGGGTGTTAGGAAGTCTCTCACTTAGGGGAATTATAATTAGCTCAAACTATGCAGAGAGGAAGATCCTGACAAAGTCTTACGCCGGAATTGCGGTCCCAGTATTGTCTACCAGAGGTCCATGGACAAACCCCAAGAGAGATGACACTAGTCCAAATGAGTCCAATGAAAATATTCAGTTTATTGGGGGGCATAAATACCACACACAGAAAAAGGGGGCATACACACACACACTCACGTTCGATGCTAGTGAAAAGGAAGGGGTAAGCGGGGGACGCATTGCTGGGGGCCCTGCCATTACCAGTAACCAAATAACAGTTAACCACAGCAACCATTATCTACTGTTCTGGGGTGTCATGGATTTCTAATCCATCATTACTGAGATAAGTAATTTAAACTATAAATATAAAAACTATAAAAATAAGTGATTTAAACTATAAATATAGTGAAATAATGTTTTTTCCTCAAAGTGACACACCACCCGTTATGCTCATTTTTTTGGAGAAGTTTGACACACCAAGCTCAAAAAGTTGCCCATCACTGGTGTAAAGAATACTTCCAAAGGGTTATACAGTGGTCCCCTGGGTTACAAAAGTAATCCGTTCTGGATTACCTTTCGTAACCCGAAAATTTTCGTAACCCGGGGGAAAGAGAGGAAAAAAAAGAGACCTCCGGAGGCCTCGGAGAGAAAGGGAAGGCCCGATCCGCCGGATCGGGCCGTCCCTTTTTCTCAGCCGGCGGAGGCCTCCTCGGAGAGAAAGGGAAGGCCCGATCCACCGGATCTGGCCGTCCCTTTTTCTCAGCCGGGGGAGGCCTCCTCGGAGAGAAAGGGAAGGCCCGATCCGCCGGATCTGGCCGTCCCTTTTTCTCGGCCGGGGGAGGCCTCCTCGGAGAGAAAGGGAAGGCCCGATCCGCCGGATCGGGCCGTCCCTTTTTCTCGGCCGGGGGAGGCCTCATCGGAGAGAAAGGGAAGGCCCGATCCGCCGGATCGGGCCGTCCCTTTTTCTCGGCCGGGGGAGGCCTCCTCTGAGTGAAAGGGAAGGCCCGATCCGCCGGATCGTGCCATCCCTTTTTCTCGGCCGGCGGAGGCCTTCGTAACCTGGGGATGCATTCGTAAGCCGGGGCCATTTTTCCGGCCCCGGCTCTTTCGTATCCCGGGATTTTCGTTCCCCGAGGGATTCGTAACCCGGGGGACCACTGTATTCTTTGAGGAAGTGGCCAGCCTTCATGAGATTTTTCACACTATTAAACTTTATTTTTGGCAAAAAAATTATCTGCATAAAATCTTAATTTTGCAAAAATGTGGGTTTTTTTTCTGAAAAAGAAAAAATAAAGATTTTTTTTGGCACAAAACAGTTTTTTCTGCAAATGATTTTTTTTAACAAAAAAGTCTGAAGATTCATGGAAATAACCAGAAAATAATCAAAAGCTCTTGTAATCTCACTTGGCATGGAAAGATTTTTTTTAATTAGTTGCTCTTGCATGGGAGAATAACCACCAACACTCTTTGGCAAAGAAAGCTTAAGACCTTGTAAAACTAAAAAAAGTGCCAGCATTTAAAGTGGTGTCAAACTGCAATATTACTCCAGTGTAGTTGCACTGGGTAGACTTCCACGGAATAGGGGTTCATGAGGCTGTTTGACTTTCCCATCCATATCCTATCTTATTTCTCTCACCCTTTTCCTATCCCACTGTGGCCATATTTTTTCCAAGAATCACATAAAGAAAAAACATGAACTTCCAACTTTTTGTGTTGTAGCTCTCTGTCCTTATAGTTACAATTATAAAATTCTGGGCTTTCTACTTCTCAAACATTACTAAAATACACAGACTTGTCATGCATGGACTTGAGCTCACGAGGACTGCAAGCCCTGGCAGACAAAATGGCACAGGAGCCACAGGTGCATGCATGCTGCCATACATGGGAGCATGCTGCCACAGGAATCCATAGGATTCCAGCATAGGTGGTTTTTCCCATAGGTGGGGGGAGAGTCCAGAATGGATCCCCTGTTTTTAGGAAGGGCTCACTGTATTATGTCTTTATATCCATTGGCAACTCACACCTGAATCACAGGAAGGTACTTGAATTTAAAAAAATTGTAATTAAAAAGTTTTAAAAACAGTTAAATGAGCAACCAATTTAAAACATCAATCCTTTAAAACAGTATAAAGTCACTGAAAATCATGACATAAGCAATAATAAATGCAGTGCGCCTACATTAAAAAGTTTTGGAAAATACTTCCCAATCCTACATTCTTTTTAAACCCCTTCACCCATTTGCTGCTATTATTGTTGTTGGGCTATTGTTGCATGACGTTTCTTTTGAAGAGCTGTGCAAAAATGACAGTCCCAAACCACTATGTTTGTCAGGGACGTAGCCAGGATTTTGGGAAGAGGGAGTCCAGATTAGTTGCCACCATGATAATGTGGCTTAGATGTGGCAACACAGCGGCGTGGTGATGCACACCATTCATTGTATTTAATGGAAAGGGGGTCCAGACCCCATGGACACCCCCTCCCCTTGGCTATGTCACTGTTTGTGTTTCTTAAACAAACATGATTCTGGAAGCTTAGTAGTTTGGTGTGATACATGTCCATAGAGGGATAAAGCTCTTCCTTTTTCCCAGCTGTGGCAGCGGGGGTGGGGGGAAAATGACGGAATTGCCCCCAAATAAGAATTCTGCCCCTGCCCATGAAATTTGCCTTCACTCAGATCTAGATTGCAGAGAGAGAGAGAGAGAGACTGAAAATTGTTCAAACCTGGATTCTTGCATTTGCTACGTTTGCATTTCCCTCATAATTTTGCCTGCCCTATTCCTTTAGATGCTGAAACTGTATTTGTAAATACTGAATCAATGTTTTAAGTTAATGCCATGCTAGAAATTTGGGGGCTGAAGGAAAATTTCATTGGTGGGCAGAATTCTTATTTGGGGGTAATGCTCTCATTTTCCCCCTCCCTTGAATAATAGAATGACAGAGTTGGGAGAGACCCCAAAAGCCACCCAGTCCACCCTCCTGCCATGCAGGAAGATGCTATCAAAGCACTCCAGCCTCTGTTTAAAAACCTCCACTCTCCAAAACAGTGTATTCCACTGATGAGCAACTCTTACTATCAGGAAGTTCTTCCTAATATTTTGGTGGAATCTCTTTTCCTGTAGCTTGAACCCACTGCTCAGTGTCCTAGTTTCTGGGGCAGCACAAAACAAGCGTTCTCCATCTTCACCATGACATTCCTTCAAAAATTTAAATACAGCTATCATATCACCTCTTAACCTTCTCTTCTCAAGGCTCAACATATGCAGCTTCCTAAGCCACTCCTCCAGATGAGGCCTGAGAGCCCCCTTCTTCTAGACCATTGATTTCCTGTGAGGTGGGATGTCCCAGCACCTTCAATCTAGAGCTGTGCAGCCACTGACAGTGGAAGCCAAGGCCATATTAATGTGGATGGGGCCTTGAGGAATTCTCAAAACCAGTGGCATCACTGATAGTGCTGGAGGTACAAGCTGCATCAAGTGATACCCAGTGGGGTCCTCCTTCTGTGGTGGTGAAGGAGTAGGCACACTCCTTATGGCTTTGTCACCAGCCCAGCTCATTGCTTAGGGAGGGAGCTAAGGTGGTGGCAAGAATGGCAGAGGGGTAAGCTCTCATGGTTTTGTTGCTGATCCAGTTCTCTTCCCGAGAAGCAACCAAGGTGGCAATGAGGGTGGCAGAGGGGCAAGCACACCCCTTGTTGCTTCCTTGCCAGCTCAGTTTTCTACCTGGGGAGGGAGATAAGGTGGAAACAATAAAAGACAGCAAATGAGCAAGGCAATGGGAGGCCAGACCATTGCAACCCCCCCCTGGCAGCTCCGCCCACTCAGGGGGTGTCACCAAGCCTGACGACACCACTGGCCAAAACAGGGCTGCCTTTGTGCACATGTTTAAGCTATTCAAGGAAAAGTGAAATAGAAATTAAGTACAACAACATAAAAACCTTCATATGTGAACTTATTTCCAGGCCTGCAACGTCAGCAAAGCTAACACCTTGATCCCTTGAAGTTTTACTCTGTTCCTAGTAACATTTAAAAGACTCAGAAAATGTTTGGGGAAGAATGAGAATCAAGCTGCTTTTTCCTTCACCTCTGGGCCATCCAGTGGAAAGATGCTGGCCATAAATTCCCACTCCACCAGCCCTTAAAGCAGACTGTGGCCTAAGATTGTTATTAATTTAATAATAATAATAATAATAATAATAATAATAATAATGATGTTTATTTATAGCCCGCTCCTCTAATAAAATACTCAAAGCAGGGTACAGCAGAATAAAAAGAGACAGAGTAAAAACAACAATCACATCCCACGCCAACCACCCCCCTTAAAGCTGAATTAAATCTAGACAGTTTAAAATTAACACAATTAAAATTGGTCGACAGTTATTAAAACAAAGTGCATTTTCATGAACAATCCATGTGCAAGGCCGCATTAGATTGATTCAGCATATTAAGTGAAGAGATCGTTAATAATTCCCAGTACTGTTTATATTTTCAGAGCAGGTGTTCCACTTATTCTCTCCGTCAGGGAAAGGCCTGCCAGAAAAGATGCGTCTTTAAAGCCTTTTTGAAACTAGCCAGTGATGTAATGAGACGCAGGCCGTTCCAAAGCTTGGGGGCAGTAGCTGAAAAAGCCCTCTGGGAGGTCTGCGACAACCTAGTTTTCATCGGCTGCAGTAGGTTCCTCCCAGAGGACCGAAGTGTGCGGGGCGGTTCATACAGGAAGAGGTGGTCCTTAAGGTAGGATGGACCTGAGCCATGCAGGGCTTTAAAGGTTAGTACCAACACCTTGTACTGTGCCCGGAAACTAATGGGCAGCCAGTGGAGAGCTTTGAGCACTGGTGTTATATGCTCTCTTCTAGATGTTCCAGTGATAAGCCTGGCTGCCATATTCTGAACTAATTGAAGTTTCCGGGTTAGGCACAAGGGTAGCCCCATGTAGAGCGCGTTACAGAAATCCAGACGTGAGGTTACTAGAGCATGTACCACAGTCTCCAGGTCTTTCGTATCCAGGAAAGGGCGCAGCTGGCATATCAGCCGAAGCTGATAGCAGGCGCTCCTGACTACCGCATTAACCTGGCTAGTCATGTGAAGCGAAGAGTCAAGGAGTACCCCCAGACTGCTAACTGAGTCCTTAGGGGAGAGTGTGACTCCGTCTAGGACTGGGGACTGTATTCCCAATCCTGGTTTCGGACCGGTAACTGTTAGTACCTCTGTTTTGTCTGGATTTAGTTTCAATCTGTTTTCCCTCATCCAATCCATTATCGCCACAAGACAGTCATTAAGAGGGGAGGCGCCATCTGAAGACTGAGCCGATGATCTAGTCATGGAGAGGTATATCTGAGTGTTATCAGTGTACTGAAGACACTGAGCTCCATGCCTCCGAATGATCTCACCCAATGGCTTCATATACATATTAAATAGCATCGGGGACAGGATGGCGCCCTGAGGGACGCCACAATTAAGCTCGATTTTGGAGGAGCAACTGTCCCCGAGCCTCACCCTTTGGGATCTGTGAGAGAGAAAGGATTGGAACCACTGAAGAGCAGTGCCTCCAATTCCTAACTCCCTTAACGGACCCAAAAGGATGGAACGATCTACAGTGTCAAAGGCCGCTGAAAGATCCAAGAGCACTAACAGGGTCACACTACCCCTGTCAATACTGAAGCGGAGGTCATTGGTCAGAGCAACCATGGCAGTCTCCACTCCATGTCCTATCCTGAAGCTGGTTTGAAATGGATCGAAATAATCGGCTTCATCCAAGACTGCTTGGAGTTGGGTGGCAACTGCCCTCTCGATGACCTTGCTTAAAAATGGAAGCAAGGACACTGGTCTATAGTTGTTTCTGTCCAGGGGGTCAAGGGAGGGCTTTTTCAGGATGGGCTTAACCGCTGCCTCATTGAGACAAGATGGTAAAATGCCCTCCCTAAGGGACGCATTGATCGTATTCTGAAGAAATATTCTCAGTACGTCTCCCCCTGACCAGCCAGGATGGACAAGGATCGAGGGGGCAGGTTGTCTTCCGTATACTTCCAAGTAGCTTGTCCATGTCATCAGTACTTACAGATTGAAACTCATCCAGTAATGTGACAGCAACGGAGTCGCTAGACACTTCACCTGTAGGATCTGGAGAAAAGGTGGCATCCAAGTCGGCTCTTATCCGAGAGATTTTATCTGCAAAGGTGTTAAACACATCACAGCAGGCCGTCGTAGGGTTAAGTAGGGGATTTGCCGCCCGGGGAACCTGCGTCAGCTCCCCTACCACCCTAAACAGTTCTGCTGGGCGAGACTCTGCAGACGCAATGCGTGCAGAGCAGAAAGATTTCCGCGCTGCACGCAGAGCCTCCCGATAGGCAAGAAGATGCTGCCTATGGTGAGTCTTGTCGGATAGGAGTCGAGTCTTCCGCCACTTGTGCTCTAGTCGTTGTCCAACCTGCTTCATCTCCCTGAGCTCTTCCATATACCAGGGTTTGTGCTTTGGGGTGGGTTGGAGAGGACGCTCAGGGGCAATCATGTCAATAGCCTTGGGAAGATCGGTATTCCAGGTATTTACCAAGGCTTCGACACGATCACCAGCATTACCAACCATTAAACCCTCTAAGGCCTTCTGGAAACCAATTGGTTCCATGAGCCTTCGAGGGCGGACCATTCTAATGGGTCCGCCACCCCCGGAGGGGCGAAATGCTGCTTTTAGTTCCACCTTGATCAGAAAATGATCCGTCCATGACAGAGTGGAGGTTTCCGTTACCTCCGCCCACGGATACTCCTGTTCTGTACTGAAAACCCCATCGAGTGTGTGACCTGCACAATCAGTGGGCCCGTTGACCAACTGGGATAGGTTCATGGCTGTCATAGATTCCACGAACTCCCGAGCTGCTCCAGATAGATCAGAAGGGCTGGTCTCAAGAGGGATGTTGAAGTTGCCCAGAACCAAAAGCCTGGGCAACTCCAACAACAACTCAGAGACCAGCTGAGTCAGCTCAGTCAGGGAGTCTCTTAAGCAACGGGGTGGCTGGTATACCAACAGAATCCCCAAACTATCCCTGGTCTTCAGGCTAAGGTACACGCACTCAATGTGGGTTGTTTTCCGGACAGGTTTCCTGATCAGGGTTAGGTTAGTTTTGTGGACTATAGCAACGCCGCCCCCCCCCGCCCACTTTCCCTTACCTGCTCACTGACCGTATAACCGGCTGGGAGAGACTGCGCCCATGTTGCGGCACTAGCATCTCCCAGCCAGGTCTCGGTGAAGCATGCCAGGTCAGCCTGCTCGTCTTCTAAAAGATCGTAGATAATATGAGTTTTAGCTTTAGCCAACCTGACATTACAAAGGAGCAGATTAAGGGATTGTGGAATGGTTGGTATGCTCTCTGTCTTAGCCAAAGGAACAGAGTGGACTGAAGAAGGGATAGATATCAACCATCGATCCCTACTTCTTTTGTAACATTTCTCCACTCTGTTTCCACCATATCTTCCCTGGCCCCGCACAACTTCAATACCCGTACCTGGCTCAATCCTGATTCCATTGCCGGATGAAAATAGCAGCTTGCTAAATGGAGTTGTGAGGTGATTTCAATAATAGTAAGAGTTCATGAGGGCACAGTGCTCATATCAAGAAACTAAGTCCAATTTCACCCCTATTTGCGACCAAAAACAGTATAAGATAGGGGGTTAAGGCAAAAGTTGTTTTGTTTTTTTCAGCCTGGATGTCACTGCTGGCCACCGCAGAAGGAAAGGGAGGAGATGAGATATCATGGGGTTTTTTCCCCCCAGTTGGAGCTCGACTCTACTGCTATGTAGCACCTAAGGCCTAGGTGGTAAGGGCTGAGGTGGTGGGAGGGAGGGAAGAATCTTTCCTCCTCCCTCCCGCGCCGCTGCCACCCAGGGAGGGAGCGTTGGGGCCTAAGGAGGCTCAGGTGGTCCTTCCTCCTCCCCCTCTCACCGCTGCTGCTGCTGCTGCCAGGCCAGGGAGAGAGCGTTGGGGCCTAAGGAGGCTCAGGTGGTCCTTCCTCCTCCCCCTCTCACCGCTCAACAATTTAGCCAATGTTTATGTTCTGATTGGGAGAATACATCCAGCAAACAGTACAGAGTAACAAAAGGGAGAATTTGAACTGCTGTTGCTGGCTAATGCTGATGTTTCTACTGCAGTGTATCCCCCTGTTATGAAATATGCTTTTATTAAAATTTTGGGAACATGTTGTCTGGTGCAATGACTGCTAGCTCACCTCCTAGAGGGCCCGCAAAGGGAGAGAAACCACTGGGCAGGACAGTAAATTGCCTTGGAAAGACCAGCAGGGCCCCTAGAGATGAGATTAGTGGAAGTTCTCTATAGGAAGTTTGGGAGTCACCAAACACACATTTCCACATCTCCCAGGTAAGACAATAGCCTTGGCATCATATCTGATGATCCAGTGATTAACTTAACGACTCAGCCATTAAGTCGGCTGCCCCTCCGAATTGTGTCCAAACCTAAATGCATTGTACACAGATTATTTGCTCTTGGCTTAACAAAGCCCAGGCAATCAACATCTTTGTCTAAGACTATCTAGTAGCCCTATAAAAGACCCTGAGTTTGAATCCCCTGTTGATACTATCCTCAGAGTGCAGGCTGGTCCATACCAGTTTGATCTCTGCTCATAGCTCCCGCGGCCTGTTTCCCCTCATCCCGGCGGTCGTGTCCATCATCCTCATCCACATCTATAAGGGGTAAGATTGGGAGTTAGGTTTGAGAGAGAGAGAGAGAGAGAGACCACTGGAATACTACCTTAGAACTTGGAGCAGCAAATGTTTCATCCTCCCCTATTAGACATTCTGTGTCGGACGTCTGTAGGCCAAAACAACAGAAGTCCGTCACAGAGCACCTAGTTCTGGGACTTCTGGTTAAGCTGGGATCTTTGCCCTCACTTCCGCCGGCAGAGCAGGGAGCAGCGGATGAAACATTTGCGACTAGAGTCTTATTCATCCTTGGCTACTGCACTCAGCCATGCAGGAGCCAAGGAAGAAACATCCTTCTTGGCATGTGGCCGCCTCAGCGGCTGCGTGACATCAAAAATGGCTACACTTGTCAGTGCTGACACGCGTGTCATAGGTTCGCCATCAGGACTTTGCACCCTTGTTTGTCACCAAATATCTGTCCTCTGAGCAGCACCACAATATATAGCAGTTAGCTGGAGAAAAACTGGTAGAGGAAAATTTCAGAGCAAAAAAAGGCTTTGCTATAATTGATAAAGCACAGGCTGATATTCTTTTGAAATTCTTTGATGTGGTCTATTATATAAAACAGTAGAGTCCCGATTATCCATCCTTCGGTCATCTAACATTCCAGATTATGCAACAGACAGATAAGGGGGGGGGAAGCCCACCACTGCTGCCGCTGCTAAGGCCTGGGCCGCCTCCTCCTCCTCCTCCTCCTCCTCCTCCTCCTCCTCCTCCTCCTCCTCCACTGTGGTTGGGGTGGAGGAGGCCCAGGCCTTGGAGGCCCCAATCACAGCGGTGGAGGCCCAGGCCCCGGCGGCAGTGGAGGAGGAGGAGGGGGAGGAGGAAGAGTCCTAGGCCCCAACTGTGGAGGCCCAGGCCCTGGTGGTGGTGGCAGTGGAGGAGGAGGAGGAGGAGGCCCAGGCCTTGGAGGCTCTGGCAGCAGCTCCAGAGGAGGAGGAAGAGGACTCGGAAGCCCAGGCCTCAGAGATGCAGGAGGTAAGCAAGGAGGGAAGGAAAAAAGAGGGAAGGAGGAAGGGAAGAGCGCAGGGGAAGGGAGGGGAGGGGAGGAGAGGGACATTTGTCCCCAATAGCAGCATGGGTGCAGGTGTGCACGTGCCATCATTGAGGATAAATGGAGTCTGGATTATCTGACATTTTTGCTTATCCGACTATCACTCGATCCCATTTATGTCGGATAATTGAGACTCTACTGTACATATTTGCAATATGATCCCTAGTGACTCTTTCTTTCCTGAACCCACCTTGAAACAGCTGCCATTTCTTTCTCCATATATGGTAAAAATCTTTGTGGTAGATTTTTGAACATCACTTTGCTTGTGTTAAAAATTAATGCAAGGATGCTGTGGTTATTTCAATCCCTTGTGTCCCCTTTCTTAGGGATATCGATGTGTATTGAGCTTTTATCCACTAGCTACTATATCTGCTAATTTTCTTCCATGACTATGGCGCGACATTTAAAAAATGAGTGTCAAGAATCACATCTTAATGTCTAACATGGCCCTTATAGAAATATTATCTTGGGCACTATGTGGGCAGCAGTAGAACACGTGGAATAGCTTTATATCTTCGAATAGAATGCTTCCAATTGTCCTTCTGCATACCTGTTTGAATAACTCCAGAAAACCTTTGCTGAATAAAATAGAGACATTGTATTTCTAGCTCCATTTGTTTTTCTCTTTCTTTCATGCTCCACCTGTTTCTTAAGCGGAATGACAACAAAAGTACTTTAACTCACAAAGACAAAATGTTTTTAGTTTAACAGAGCCTATTGTAAGCTGAAAGCTTGAAGAAATGTTAAAGATGCTTGCACAGATTTTATTTGCCATGTTTGTTGGACTTGTGTTTATGTCCATCACTACCTATTATAAAGAGGTATGGGGTGATTAAGAGTTAGGTGTGTAATTTTGGTAGCAACTGTGAATATCTGGGATACTGAACATCTGGGATGAGGGAAAGTTTGCAAATATTTGTTTTAAGTACACATTTTCTACTTATCTCCTGTTTCCTTGTATTAGAGTTGTGGATATAATATTTCTCATGATGTGTTCAAAGTACAGAAGCCTAGGTTTATTCTGACAGTGAGCACTAAAGATGTAGATGTATAAATATAGCTTTCATAGTGTGACAAAATAATACTTCTGAGAAACTGAAGTGCCAAAAAGTGGATAGGAATGTGAATTTAAATGTATATTGCTTCTTTGCCTACTGACCACTGGCCATGCTGATTGTGAGATTCTGGGCACTGTACTGCAATTCCCAGTTACCTCACCCTGCCAGAAACCATTATAACAATGGAGAGTTTCACTATTGGTCCTGGGACAGTCCGGATATCATTTAATGTTTAGGGACCCAGTTTTACCACTTCTTTGGTGGGGATGCTAGAACTGATTGGCTAAAGATTTGTTCAGAGTGGGGTTTGCCTTTGCTTCCCTCTGACGTTGTAAGAGAGTGTGACTTGCCCAAGCTTAACAGGGATGGTACAATGCTCAAACCACAAGACGCCACTGCTGCCAGCACTGTCACTGCTGCTTGCCACTGCTGCAGCTCCTCCTCCTCCCCCCTCTGCCTTTTTCCCAGTTAAGGACTCTTACTGGCTTCTTGTTGTTAACTGCCCTCGAGATGATCTCAACCCATGGCAATCCTGCTGATGAGATATCTCCAAAACCCGCTGTCCTCCACTTCTCTGCCCAGCTCCTGCAAATTCATACTTGTGATGTCTTTCTTATTTTTCTACTTCCCTTCACTTTACCTAGCATTATTGTTTTTTCCCCCTATGATTCATGCCTTCTCATTATGTGTCCAAAATACAGCAGTCTAAGTTTTGTTATCTTGGCTTCCAGGGAGATATCTTGCCCAATTTGCTCCAGGACACATCTGTTGTCTTTTTGTTTGTCCGTGGCATCTTCAGCACTCTTCTCCATCACCACATCTCAGATGAAATGATTTTCTTAATGTCCTTTTTCTTAACTGTCCATCTCTCACATACATACATGGTAATAGAGAATACATTGGCTTTTATTATTATAACTTTTGTGCTTAGATGTATATCTTTGCATTTTAAGATCTTTTCATAGCTACTCTTCCCATTCTTAATCTTCTTCTAATTTCCTAGCTACAGTCCTTTTTTCCATCAGTGTTTTATCCCAGGTATGAGCATTCTTTCACTATTTCTGTTTTTTCATTGTGTAGTTTGAATTTGTGTAGGCCTTCCATACACATTATTTTTGCTGACTTACAAGACTTAAAACAAGCATATAACATTTAAAAATGCAATGAACTCATCAAAAAATGAACATCCAATAGAAAATCCAGCATATTATGCAAAATCCATTTTTTGTAACCAACCAGCCTTCCCCAAATCTTCATCTGCCTGAAGAAAAATAGTAGGAGGGTGCCACTCTAACCTGTCTGCTGAGTTCTAGAGCATGGAAGCAGCCACCAACAAGGCTCTCTCCCGTGTTCCCACCAGATATTCCTGTGAAGGTGTGGAGGCAGAAGGGGCTTCCCTGAAGATCTCAAAACATGAGCAGATTCATATGGGATGATTCATTCTGTCAGATAACCCATACCTGAGCTGTATAGAGTTTATAGGTCATAACCAGCACTTTTTGAATTATTTTCTACAGCCAATGGAGCTGTTGCACCAAGTTATTTACTGCCAATGAAGCTTATCTTATGCCAGTGATGAGAACCAGTTTTGTGTCATATGAAGTTTTGGAAAAACTTGGTATTCCATCTTATTCCAGCTCATAACATGGACCACAAGCGTATTCACTGGGGTATTATGATGGTCTTTTTTTTCCTGGCTGCAAAACTGCATCCAGACTGTGCCCAAAGTGCCCCCAAGATAGTCATTGGGTTTCAGACCATGCCATAACACCTGAAGCTGAGGCCACATGTAAATGGAAGGAAGCATAGAGGAAGAAAGTTGGCAGAAATATATATGATCATACAGGATCTTAGCTACAATCTGTCAATTTTGTCTCCATTTGTTCTGTCTGTTTAATGTGAATCATACAGGGGTGTCAATAATATAAAATGAGAAGAAACAAGCCTTACAGATGCCAATAGGTGGAGAGTGGAACAGACAAGTGTTAGGAGAAGTTAGCATATCTAAGATATACTTCTCACCTCCTCATAAACCCCAAAGGGACTAACAGCAAGCTTTTCTGTCCACCTGTTTGCATATGTTGTAAAAGGCACTACAAAGAGAACATCAGTGGTGCACCCTGACAGACGACAGGAGTTGGCAGATGTTTTGCTAATTAAAAAGATTCAGGTAATGAAACGGCACCAACAGCAGACAAAGATGCAAAACCCACACACACATGCACACATGCTGTTAACCAAGCAGCACCTGCTTGCTAATTGTTTGAAAGCTGCTGTCAAAGTAAAGTCTAAACCAAGAAAATGAATATGAGAATGCAGGTCTTTTCCTGGAGTAACCAAAGCTTTCCAAACAGGTATTATAATCTTTCGTATTTTGTTTTATGTGCAAAAATGAAAAAGTTTTCACCCTGCTGTTAAGAAACTAAGACATTTTTGAAGAGGAGTGAGGGTTTTTTTTTTTTTTTTTGCATTTATGAGATTATTTCTATGCAAACCATGGTTTTTACATAAATTATTATTGTTGCTGTTTTTTTAAAAAGAAGCATTGGGTGGGCTTTTGCATGTTTCTGACTCAGTAATCCTGAGTCCCAAGGGCCTAAATATCTTACAGGCACCAGATCTTGTCTGATCTTGGAAGCTAAGCAGGATCAGCCCTGGTTATTACTTGGATGACAGACTGCCAAGGAATACTGGGTACTGTAGACTATATATTTCAGAGGATGGAGCCACCTTAGAGTATTCCTTGACTAATAAAACCCTATTAACATCTATGGGATCACCATAAGTTGACAGCTAACTTGAAGGCAAATATACACACCATGAATCTCCATGTAATATGTAGGGGTCCCTCCTCAATTACATGCCACAGACTTGTTTTATCTATTGTTTACAAGAAAGTAAAATATGTTCACTTATAATTTTCTCTCGAGTTAAATACATATTTTACACAAACACACATATACACACAAAATTATTTGCTAAGTAGCTCGCTCCAAAACATGTTTATCCTCTCTTGACAAGCTCTGATTACAAGAAAGGTTTTAAGCCCCATCATTATCTTTTCTCAATCATGCCCATGAAACAGTTATAAAAAAAAACAAAACAAAAACAAAAAATTCCTGCTATTGAATAAGCATTTTTCAAAGTACATATTAATCATGTCATTGTATAAACTGAGCTCTAGTGAAGGAAAAAAGAAAAGTAAAATGCTGAAAACATTGGCATAACAATGGTTTTTGGTGAGGGAAGATAAGGTTGAACATTTCAGCTATCACCCATTATTTTTGATTAGGGCTTCCAGTTTTGCAGAATAGTACTCCAGAACCCAGTTGGATACCAGCTCAAGTCTGGCCAGGTCACATGAGGCAGGCCTATGCAAGACTATTTGAAATCTCTTCACTCTGGGACTCATGAGATTTCAGTCTTATGGGTACCTGAAAACTGCAGTTGGCAGGCTGCTTATCACAAGATAACAATTTGTTGATAGGATGTGCTAGCTGGAGATGAGAAGAAGTGTGGCATCACATCACCCATGATTGATGTAGACAAAGTCCTGGCTTTCAGCATGTAATAGGCCAGTTTGCTGTGCACCCAGGATTCAAGGGGTTGGTCTGGTGAGAGTACAGTTAGTGCCTGTCCTCAGATTTGGAGCATCCTGCATTGTCCAATATAGGATTGAGTTGTACAAATCCAAACATGGGCATCCTATAAAACTGGGTCACCTGGGAACCATGTTTCTGATAGTAGTAGCAACTGTAATGCTGATAGGGTTACAGAGCTCTGGATGCACAGGGACTTCCTGGTCTTCCTTCTTTTATAAAATGCTGTGTTCCATTCTGTATGGAAAGGCCTTGCTTACACAGGTGTAGCGATGCATCGTAGACATTGGAATGCTGCCATGATGTCTGCTTTACATTAGGAAAAATACAGCAGTGCCTATCCCTAAGGACTTTAGCAAACCAGGCCGCTAAGACGCCACAATCACATTGGTGTAGGAAATGCAAACATACTGGTTTGAGGACAATTTTGCTCAGCAGTTCAAAAGTGCCATGGTGGTACTATAGTCTTAAGCACTCTGTCACCTGTATACCAGCCTTTATAACTGGCCTTCCTTCCCTGTGCCCTTCCCAGCATGCCTTCCCAGTGAGGGAGGGGGAGAGGAGCAGAATCACTCTTACCTGCACCACATGACTGCCTGCATATCGGAACTGCAGCTGGAGGAACTTATCACATGTGAATTAATGGTGGAAAAACAGCAAGGTTGTGGGGCAATGACATGTCCCCCCCCCCAGGAGAAAATGGTGGAAAACAATGGAAAATGAAGCAGCTATAGGACAGACATGGCGTTGTGTGATAAGGTATGGTCACAGATGCTACTATCCTGCTGTAATTTTACAGTGATGAGGTCCTAACAGTCATTTAGAATGAGATATCAATGATCCTATATTAGTAACACAATATTCGGAGCCATAATTTCTAGCATGACTTTTGAACATATAATGCAAATCAGTATGCGCTCAGTCTGCTGACACTATCTTCTCTCCGGCCCCAGCTCTAGATAAGATGCCCCATTTTTCTTTACTTTGCAATTTCTCAAGCTGCAATTAATCTTCTTTCTTCTTTTCCCTTGATGAGCTGATGTCACAGACCCTCAGCTTTTAAACCTAGTTATGGACTGATTTCTGGCAAACATACAATAATGTTGTCCATTAAGGGGAGAGGAGAGGAGAACAGGATTCATTCATTTATATCCTGTTTCTCCCTCAAAACTGGGACTCAATGTGGCTTAAAACAATTTAAAAGTATCAAGCACTTTCAAGGTATAAGTAAGAATGTAGAAAAAATGATTGTTAATGCAATTTAAGTATCCATAGAATCAAAGCAATTGAAAATAAATTCATAACAGATAAAGTAAAGCAGTACACTACTAAAAGCTCCCGCAGTCTGTTCAAGATCAAGGCTCACACATGTATACATTATATGCACCTCTTTTATATTTCTTAGCGCAGGCTCTTCCAATCCATTTCCTGCCCTCAGAAGAAAATATTGTCCAAGAAGCACATTATCCAACAAACAAATCACAGCAGCATGGAAATGTATATTGAACTCGGCTATGACTTTGAAATAGCCAAGGGAAAAATAACATAACAAGGGGGGGAAATCACTGTGGAAAATTATGACATAAATGTAAAATGATATTATAAAAGAAACATAACATTGCATGGGGAAAACAAATACAAATATGAGAAATTGATAAATATCACCTAGTGCAAATCTTCTACATAGCAATTTTTTTCCCCTATCAAATCAAAAGTCTTTTAGTGATGCATAGCAATGGTTAGATACATAGCTAAGTTCAACTAACCAATTCTCTTTGGAGGGAGAGCTGTCTTTACATGGGACAACACTTATTTGAGCCAGGCCAGTCTATCAAGGCAAACACAAAATGCATCTACATTGTAGAAATAAAGCAGTTTGATGCCACTTTGACTATCATGGCTCCATCCTGGGATCTGTAGTTTTATGAGGCAGCAGCATGTTTTGGCAGAGAAAGCCGAAGGCCTTGTGAAACTACGAATCCCGGGGATTCCATGGGATGGAGCTACAATACTTAAAGTGGTGTCAAGCTGCAGTATTTTTACAGTGTAGATGCACCCATAGTCAATATTCTAGTCTAGTACCTCTTCGCAAGATAATATGTTGATTCAAAACAACCAACTGCTTGAAGGGATGGAGACAAACTCTGAGTCACAGATTAATACAGACTGATCTGATTTGCAGTTCTCAAATTAATATGTGAACTGGAACATAAACATTCTTTATTGCATTTCTTCAAATTGTTATTCAATTTCTCAATCAATATAAACGTTGAGTACATAGAGAATATACAAAAAAAGTCATGTATCAGGGGACAATATTGCAGATTTTTTTTAAAAAAGTATATATTCGGGAAAAACATCAGGGTCAGATACCACTTGTACATCATTTTATAAAGGTTTTCTCTTAAATCATATATCCTTAAGTCTGGTATTCCATATCTTAATCCATAATTCCAAATTGGTATAAAATCAGGATCCCATAACCTCTGAACAGAATGCCAGATGAATACATATAGGAAACTTGTGTTAAGATGAATATATGAGGGGGAATTGAAAACAAACAATCATACAATTTTTGTTCAGATCTTTAAAAAAAATGATGCAGAAACCTGATGCAGAAACAGATGGATCAAAGTTTATGTGGAAAAAATGAGCAACAGAAATAAAAAATGACAGATTCATCCATGTTTATAAAACTTTCTCAGAGTGGCACCAAAATGTATCCATTGCACTGTGTAGCATCCCATGCATGAGCATGCACAAACAATGTAACCCAGCCTCACTTATTCTTGGCATTCTGCATCAATGGTGGACACTAAAATTTTGCAGAATAATATTAGTCATAAGTACTATGAAATTTGGGAATTTAATCTCAGAGCCTTTGCCTATAATCTTAGAATACTCTAAGAGATCAGGTTAAGATCCCTGCACACTGTGGGAGGCTAAATGTTATCCTCATCTTCAAAAACGGGCAGCTGGGGGAGGGACCTTAACAACTTCTCATCAGTCAGTTTGAGATCAGTACAGGAATGCTTGTAGAACAGATCATTACACAGTCTGTGAGCGCTTAGAAACACTGTGGATTAATATGGGAGAACATGAATTTCTTAAAAATAAATAATGCCAGATTGTTCTTATCTTTTTTATAATGCTGCAAATTGGTAGATGAGGGGAATGCTGTGGATTTCAGCAAGGGATTTTCCTATGATGTTCTTAGGAACAAGTAGGTGAAATGTAGGATAGATGGTGGATTATGTGGCTGTTTTGTTAGTAGCCAGTAGGATAAAAAGAAAGCTTGTCTTCAGATACATCAGACAGCTGGGACCAAACCAGTTTGACTAAATATTAGGAACAACTTTTGAGAGTGATAGCTATTTGACAGTGGAAAGAACTGCTTCAGATGGTGGTGGATTTTTTCTTTGTTGGAAATTTTTAAGCAGAGCTTGGACAGCCATCTTTGAGGCATTAATAATGTGGATTTGCTGCACTGGCAGGCAGTGAGACTCATCCTTTCTACTCTCATGATTCCACAGTTATATCTGATTTCTGAACCAGTTACCAAATTGTACATTTGCAGTGCTACACTCCATTACAACTTAATAAAACCAAGGGTGTTGTCTGCCATGAAATCAGCTGAAGTTCTTCAGGAAAAGGGAAAAAATGTGCTAAACAGGGAAAATTTGCAGTTTGGACTTCTAGAGGCCTACTCAGACCCTGCACATCAGTTACAAAGGTACAAATAAACCAGGAAAAACAGTATGTTTGTAGTGTAATCTTTAACATTGTCTTTTGAACTGTACAATCAATCATTTAATTAGCACTGTCAAACTCCTTTTAGCTGAACCAGATCCAAACCCCAGTGTTACATATAAAAAGAGAGCAAGAGATACCAAATGTTAAAGTGAGTTTTCTCTTTTGCTGTTTCTGTGTTCTTTGAAGGAGCAGTGCCTTTGTTCTAGAAAATAAAGCCGTACAATGCATATACAACTACTGAAGTCTTGTATGCCCTAGCTTTCAATGAGTAAACCTTGGAGAACAAAGCAGAAACCCTTCATCTTTCATCTGTCATGGGTTCTCTGAAAGTCCAATGGGTATGTGTGTGTGTGTGTGTTAATTGTTGTTAAAGACAGCATTTCTAAAGAACTGTTTTGAGCATATTCCAAGAAATGCCTGAGCCTTCAGAAGAAAATATAGTCTCACTGCAAATTATCAATACATCTTTTAAAATCCAGGGCATGCTTTTAGTGAAGCTAGGCCAAAGATGATAGCAGTTGGATAAAGATAGTGTGTTGCTAGGATATTAGTTTTTTTAGGTTAGGATTTTTTTTCTTTTTTAAAAAAGTAGGGTGTGTATGTGAATAAGATTTTCAGTACTGTTCTTGAAATTGTTGGCATTTTGAAAGGATTGTAAGAAATGCAACTGGTTATAAATTTAAGTAAAAACATGTTATAAATAAGAAAACCAGCACAATATACTCAAAATCATCTATAAAATGTTTAACGAATAGATGTGAAGATGGAGTTACTTCTTTCCCCCTGAGATTTATTGGAAGGATCTTTCTATTCAGTAATTATTTAGTATTTTATTCAAAATCAGCATAACTTTCTCCATCAATATTAATTTCTGTATGTGTGAGTACAATAATGGATTGATTAATTTTAAAATTTGTCTGTAGTATGCAGTTGCATGTTGAATCACTAGGTGGAAGATACAGGATCTTCACGAGTAAGAGAGCTTCTCAGAAAAGGACTTCTTTGGAAAAGAGATCTCCTTAAGAGCAAGCATCCTTCAGATTTGATCCTAAGGCTTGCAGCTGGTTTTGGCTGGAGCCATGGAAGATTAGCTAGTTCAGCTTTCAGTAATGACCCCTTTATAGAAAACTGGGCTCCCTGATTTGGGGGACTAGAAAGGGGAAAGTAGCATAGGATGAAGAGGTTTATAATCCACTTGAAGCGGGTGTGGCATGAGTTAATACTGTGGGGATATATGAAAGATTAATGTGATAGAAAAAAGAGTGGATGAAGAAGAGAGAAAAGAAATAACACTGAGGTAAAGTTTGGACCCAGATAAAGCTGAATACTTTTGCTAGTGATCTACTGTATATACTTGACTATAAGTCAACTTCATGTATAAATCAAGTTTTAGGGCCAAAATTACGGGTTTTGATATGATCCATGGATAGGTCAAGGGTAATACTTAGGGGCCTGAAACAAAGACTTTAATGCCAAAGAACTTAACAAATTCCAGTCATCATAATTGTTTGTGCTGATACTAAAGGCTGGATGGCTGTGAGAGAAGGGCAGGGTCAGTGCTTTCAGGACAGATTACACTCTTGCCTTTCATCAGGGAATGTTTCCTTGTTTATTAAGAGTTAAAGTATAGTACTTACATAGACCCATGGATAAGTCAATTCTGATTTTTTGGGTCAATATTTTTACTAAAATTTCTAGATTTATACATGAGTATATACAGTAAGTAAAGTTCCCTTCTCTGATGCCTAGACTTGGACTAGATTCATCCAGATGCCAACCTGCCAGTTTTGTGATTCTCTGATTTTGGATTCGTCTCTATTTGACCTTAAATCAGGATTGGTGGACCAACTCCTGCCAGCCTCCAACCTGACTGAGGAAGCATGGGAAGACACAACAAGGAAATAGTTTTGCATATGGGCCCTTAATTCTGAACACTTCTCTTCTATGAAACTTTCCCTCACTTTCTTTACTTGTAATGTGACAGTAAGTATCCTGTAGGGGGCAGATGTGCTGACATTTCCATTGTGGAGAAGAGAGGTTAATTTGATGGTCTTTCCATCCCACCCCCCATTTACCTCTAGGATTCCTCTGTGTGTGAGCAGTGTCAACTGAACTTGTCTGCCTACTCATCTGAACTTTCCCTTACACTGTTTGTCTTTCTTAGTCTACAGATCTTGGGGCGGGGATGATGGGGGTGAAATCTCTTTGTCTTCAGATGAGAGAGACATAGCGTGTATCTCCACCTACTTCCCTTATCGCTCCCTATTTGCTTGGTCTTTGTTATTACAATACATAGCTCCTCTCTTTGTGTTTGCAGAGGTACAATGAAAATACAGAGGCAGCTGTAACTTTCTTGAATGAGGTGGCTTGGCATCGCAGCTCCAGAGCACACTGGGAAACTGTTGATATGGGCTGGCCACATGACTGTGAGAAGAGTTTTGTTTCCCTGTATGCCTACTTCAGTTTAATCAGAAGTTCATAGCTGTTGAGTGGCTGCCTCTGGTTTTTCCTGGGTTGAAAAATGTTTTTAACACCCCCTCCCTCCCTAGTGCTGAGTTTATCTGTGAAATGTACTTCTCGCACAATATAAATCTGATCTGTATGTACTTGGCTCCTTAAGAACTCCTCTCTTCCAATTTTGCAAAATGTTGTAAACCAGCATTCCCCTCTCTCCCTTCCCCTTTACTGATTTGGCAAATCCGAGTGACCTTGGTATGTCTTCTTACAACACTCCATATCAGGAAGCTTTATAAAACTCATATCTCAGAAGTGTCTGACATTACATTACAAGAGGATCTGTAAACCTCAGCAAGATGACAAATGTCTTTTTTAAACAACAGACCAAGACTTCATTTAAATTAGTAACATGGAGATTAGAGGAGCTCTCCCGGGCTGAGCGGCAGCCACACCGGGACTGGAGGAATATCAGTCACATGAAAGCTGTTAAATCTGAGATGGAAAATAAATCAAGGAGCCTGTAAAAACTGTCAGTGGGTCAGGGAAGTTTATGAACTCTTGCTGTATCTCATCGTAAATCATAAGAATAAGCTAAAACTGAGAAGAAAAATGTTCTCTTTTGTAATCTAATGCTGTCTGTTAAGGCAATAAAACTCAAATGAAATGCATGCATTGCAATTTTGAGTTGATACTTTACATTATTACCAAAGTGAAGGGAAGAGTCTCAAAGTTATAAAAGTGAGACGGATGAGAGGTGAGCCTCCATCTTTCCAAGACTTCAGACCTGGAACTCCATTAACATATGCCCAGTGGAAGCTTCATTGAAGCATTTCTGTGAGGCTAAGCATGTACTACAGGTGTCTTTCCAGGATCACTGTCACAGCTTCTGTTAATGTATTGTTTCTGTAACTATTTAAATCTCTTACAATTCTCTACCACAACCAAGTCAGGCTTTGAACACTATTATTGATCAAAGCTCTACAGCTGATTTGACCAAACTGAAGTTGATTGAGTTGATTTGGCCAATTCAGACCAGATTAGATCAAATTGGTCCAATCTAGTCTCATGCAGTTCCAGAGTGGAACACCATAGTCTGATGCACTTTTAACCAATCGATCATGGCATTAATAATAAATGTGGAAAAGCCAGAGGATATGCCTCCAACATGATCAATCCCTTTTGTTTAGTCCACCCAGGTGGAGGTATGGAATGTAAGGAAAGGTTTCTTAAAACAGACAATACTCATTTTTATTTTTATTTTTTGCCTTTCGTTGTATGGAATAGATGAACACACTCTCTAGCCCATCTGGAGAAGTGGGTTGATATCCACAAAATAAACTAATCCACTAAAATAAACCAGTTTAACCTCAAAAGATGCTGCTATATACCTGTATTCCATCCCCCCCTTTCCTATTTTACACTGAGAAAGAGTAACATTGCTATCTCTTTGAACTCCCCTACCATCCTACCCTACAGGGCAATATGGTGGCCATTGTGATAGATAACTAGGTAGCTCCTTCAATAGGAACTACTCAGGAAGAGAACTACCACAAAGCCAGAGAAAGAAATGGACACATAATAGCCAGAAACCTCTTTGTGATTTACACTGGGATAACCCTTGGTTAAGCCAGTGTTAGTGTGTGGTGTAGTGGTTTGGATACTGGACTAGGACACTGGAGACCAGGGCTTGAATCCCTACTTGGCTCTGGAAACCCACTAGGTGGCCTTTGGCAAGTCATACTCTCTCAGCTTCAAAAATAAGCAAAGCCCCTCTGAACAAATCTGGCAAAGAGAACCCTGTGATTAGTATCATATTGGGGCTTTTTACATTGGCAAGAAAGTGTGACATGAAGTTGCACTTTCCTTAATGCTTAGCAGCTAGACAGCAAGCCCCAGGTGTGCATTTAAAAAGTACAGGGCAGCTAGACTGAGGTTTTTTCTGTGGCTCAGCAACTACATGGGAAGCTGTCAAAACGCTACAAACACAGGCGGAGCAGCTACATGGGCGGCAAGGAACGTGGCTTTTAGCCGCGCTTTAAACATTTTTTTCCCTTGCTGGCTGCGAATTGCGCAATTGCGCAGGTACACCATACAGTCAGAGCTTATCACATGGGGGAGTACAGGACCATTCCGAAAGAGGGAGAAAGTGAGGTCAGTTCGGAAATGCACATGATTACGCACAAGCTCATCACACACAAAACAAGAGAGCATCTACACAAAAAGAAAATGCAGAGTCAATACGAAAGAATTCATCACATGTGAACATACTGGTCGGCTTTCTGTTGCAAATTAAGGCATCTTGGGAAATGGTAGCAAAGGCTCATGGGAGTTGTAGTCTGTGTTCTGTCAGAGCATTATATTGAGTTGTCTTGAGGTTTCAGCCCTCTGTCCAGGAGGGATTCCCATATGTCCTCCATTCTTGAGCAGAGGCCCCCCTTTTCCAAGTTGACCAGGCACGTCCTCCTTTGCCAGGACACGTCCTACTTTTCCAGCCTTCTTTTTGAAGAGGAAGCAGGAGGGCCAGGCGTGCTCTGGCCAGGCTCTGGGGGTCTCTTCCTGGCTCTTTCCCTCCCTCCCTCCTTCCCCGCTGCCTTCCTCCCCCCTTCGGCTGAGAGAGTGTGACTTGCAGGGAGGAAGGGCAGCGGAGGTGCTCCAGGTCCCTCCCCTTCTCCTCCTCCTCTTGCCAGCTTGCCCTGGTCTGGCTGAGCGCCTCCAGTGCCCTGCTGTCTCCCTAGAAGTCACACTCTCTCAACCAAAGGGAGGAGGTGAAGGAAGGTGCAGGCACACTCTGGCCGGGCTCTGAAGGTCTCTTCTTGTCTTGGCACCTTCCCTCCCTCCGCACTTGTATCGCTGCCTTTAAATGGGCGCTTTAAAGATACAGAGCCCCATTTAACCGTTCAACTACACCTTAGCCTTTAGATGCAATAGGGGTGCTTTTTACGTTGGCTAAAAGGGGCGGTCCAAACTCACCCCTTCTAGCGGCGAGATGAGGCCTAGGCTGCCACACGGGCAGCCCCAGAGGCCTCATCCCGCCGCAACGACCCGCCGCAAAAAAGAGCTCCAGGATCGAGCTCTTTTTTTGCGGCGCGGGAAGGGCGCGATTGGCGCCCTCCCGCGCCGCCAGAGCGTCAAAATGTGTGCAGCGCGTCAAAACGCTGCGCACGTGATGACGCTTGTATGGCACCACCGTGTAGACGCCGCCATCTTTAAATGGCGGCGTCCATGCGTTTTAGGCTTAGGGAGGGTGTAAAGGCTACGCCCTCCCTAACCCTAAATGCGGGCTTTTTAGCCCTAAAAGCGCCTTTTTTTGCCCGTGTAAAACGGGCCAGCAATGCTGCACCCTTTTTAAAAAAGTAGTGGGGAAATCAAACTACTTTTTAAAGGCACTCCTTCTCCCTTAAAACTCCAAAATAGTGTTTTCATGGCACACTTTCCATTTTTCTCATCTAAAGGCTGGGCTTTCATGCAGCCTTCAACACACCTCTTTTTGCCAATGTAAAATGGGCCAGCTCCTTTTTAAAGCACTTCTTCTCCCTTAAAACTCCAAAATAGTGTTTTCATGGCACACTTTCCCTTTTTCTCATCTAAAGGCTGGGCTTTCATGCAGCCTTCAACACACCTCTTTTTGCCAATGTAAAACGGACCATTAGGTTTTCATGAGTTGGAAATGACTTGAAGTTGTACAACAACAACAGCAGCAGCAATAATGAATTATGCAGTAAAGCATAAAGGTTTTCCTTTAGGTACTTCATACATTAGAATTATTTTATTGGCTATATGGGGAGAAACATAGAACTTGGGTTTCCAGAGATGTTTGGGTCATTTTGATTGACTGCATGAGGAAATTCTTTTTGACTGTGTGATTCAATACTAAATGTTACTATAACACTTCATGTTATAGGTTAAGATTAATAAAATTCTGTTTTAAAAAAGCATGGATGAGCCAGCATGCTGTCTCTTGTGGCAGAATGATCTCTCTTTTTATGAGAGCAGTTAAATATATATAAAAAAGGACTTCACTCCATGGTTTGTTTATTTCAATGTCTGAATTCATCGTCAGCTGCTGCTCTGACTTGTTTTTCCTCTCTCAACAAGTTTGGAAAAGAATATAGGCTTTGTTCCTGGCTTCTTTCTCTGGCTTGTTAGGAGACAAACATGCAAGAGTTTTTGGCTACTGCCAGGCTTGTATACCATGCTAAACAAACCATAAACCACATGTCTATGGTTAGTTTAGCTGCTCCCACTGGAAGCAGAAGGAAGTGAATTACCTTGGATTACTATGATGGATAAACTGGGAACAATGTGTGGAAGCTAGTACTAAACAGAAAATTCAGTGAAGCCAACAGAAATTCAATAGGCCATAGATCTAATGCAGTATATTAAAACATTCTCCAGAAGGCTCTAATGTGAATAAAAGTAGACTTTGGCCCAGTACAGGTGGGCGGGAAGTGCCGTCATGGGGCCAAACCTAGGCCCTAGTACATGCCAGAGACACTATTTTGGTGTGCACACATTTACATAGCACATGTACCAATGACATGTCTTGTGCAATGTGTTCAAACGGTGCACAAGACATGTCACCATGATGCTCCAGGGTGCTAATCATGTCTTGGCAGCATCGCCAGAAGGAGCTCCATTTCACAGCTCCTTTTTGCAGCGGATTGTTGTCGCAGCTGTCCAGTTGCCACAGCAATGATCTGTAGAAGAAAGTGATGGCCTCTGCCCGCCCCTATCTTCTAATTTGTACTGGCCCTATGTCACATGCCAACCCTGTTAAAGCAACGTTCTGAACATGTGGAAACCTCTACACATGTTTTCAGATGTTTAAGATTTAAAAGAGAGGAATACCAATAAATAGCTACTCCTTGCAGGGGAAAAACCAGAAAAGCAAAAGCTCAGAAAAGTTTAAAAAAATCATAAGAAATGGTGGGGTTGGCTATGTTTGGAAAAAGAGGAAGAACAAGTAATGGCAAGATCACTGTGGGGACAGGATGGGGAAATGTTAACAGGGAGAGAAAAGGCAGAACTGTACAGTACCTTCTTTACCTCAGTCTTTTCCTCAAAGAAAAACTGTGCTCTAGGTGGTAAAAATAGAACAAATTATTCAGTAAGGGGACGGCAGCCCAAAATTGGTAAAGAGGAATACCAAGCTTTGCAGTTGTGTGCCTTTAAGTGGTTTCTGACTTATGATGTCTCAAAGGCCATGGGGTATTCTTGGCAAGATTTGTTCAGATTAATCTTTTTATCAGATAATGTTTACAACAAGGCCTTCATCTTAGGCAAAGTGTTAGCTGATGAAGGTCATCCCATTGGTTTCCATGGCTGAGTGAACCCTGGACTCCAAACTCTTAGTCCAACACTCAGACCACTAGACCACATTGGCTCCCAATACCTACTGACCCTAAATAAATTCAAGTCTGGAGGGCTAAATAAACTGTGTCCTAGAGTATGAAAAGAAATGCATATATAATATCAGAGGCACATTTCATAATCTTTGAGAATCCTTGAAGAGCAGAGAGGTACCAGTCTACTGGAGGAGGCCAAATGTTCCCATTTTTCCAAAAAGGGAAAAGAAAAGATGACTCAAGGAAATACTGGCAAGTCAGCTTGATAGCAATACCAGGAAAATTTCTAGAACCAATAACTGAATAGTCAGTCTGTGAGCAAGGAAAGGAATGGTAGAAAGGAATGCTGTGATTACTAAAACCAAAAATGTGTTTGTAAAGAATCAGGTCATGCCAGATTAATCTTATCTCTCTTTTTAAATCAAGTTACAAATTTGGTAGATCAGGGGCATACTGTGGATGTAATATACCTTAATTTCAGTAAGGCTTTTGACAATGTTTCCCCTGCTATTCAAATTGGTAAAATGTGGACTAGACAATGCTATTTTTAACTAGACTTTAACTGGTTAACAAGTTGAATCCAAATAATGTTCACCAAAGTTTCTTATTCATCCTTCAAAAAAGCGACTTGGGAGTGGCATAGGTTTCTGTCCTAGGATCAGTCTTGTTCAACATTTTTATAAATGACTTGAATGATAGAATACAGGGCATGCTTATCATATTTGCCAATCACATCTAATTAGGATGGGTAACTAGTACTCCCAGGGAGAGGGTTGAGATTCAAAATGACTTTAACAGATTGGAGGGTGGGGCCAAAACTAATAAAAAGAATTTCAACAGGAATAAATATAAGGTACTACATTTGAACAGGAAAAAAAATGACTTGCACATATACAGGATGGGTGACACCTGGCTTGACAGTACTAGGTGTGAAAATCATCCAAGCTAAACATGAGTCAACAGTGTGATGTAATGGCCAAAAAGCCAATGCAATTCTAGGAATGCACAGGATTGTAGTGTCCAGATTGAGAGAACAGTAGCAACTCTATTCAAATTTGTTCAGACCTTACCTTGAATATTGTGTCCAGGTCTGGGGACCACGGTCCAAGTAGGATATTGACAAGCTGGAACATGGCCAAAGTAGCCAAGATGGCAAAATGACTGGAAAACCAAATGCTAGGAGGAATGGTTTAGGGAGATATTTATGAAGAAGAAGGCCTGAAGAAGAGTAGACAAAGAGGTGATATGATAGCTATCTTTAAATATTTAAAGGAATGCCATGAAGAAAATGGAGCAAGATTCATTGCTGCTGCTTCAGAGACTAGGACATGAACCAATGGATTCAAATTAAAGAAAAGAGATTCCACCTAAACATTATGAACAAATTCCTGATGATAAGAACAGTTCAACAGTGGAACAGACTGCCTCAATGAGTGTGAACTATGCTCTTGTGGAGGTCTTTAAACGGAGATTGGATGCTTTAGTTGTTCAAGAGCTTTTTCAGGCACTGAGTAAAGATGGGCCCAGGTACAACACAGCCACCAGGCACCGCGCTGCTGGGAATAAGTTCTGGGCCCATCTTTACTTAGTGACTGAAAAAGCACTTGCACCAGCATAAACCCTGGTTATACAGCAAAAGTAGCTGAGGCTGCATCCATACTGCAGAAAGAATCCAGTTTGACACCACTTTAACTGTTGTGGCTCAGTATTATGGAATTCTGGGAATTGGAAATTATTGTGGCATCAGAGCTCTCTGACAGAGAAGGTTAAATGTCTCACAAAACTACAGTTCCCAGAATTCCATAGCATTGTGTCATGGCAGTTTAAGTGTTGTCAATTATTTCTGCAGTGTGGACGGCTCTGACAGAGAGGTTTCTAGTCATTACAGTCGGCCCTCTTTATCCATGGATTATTTATACACAAATTCAACCATTTTGAAAATATTCAAAAATAATATAAATTCCAAAAGCAAACATTGTTTTTGGAATTTTATATAAGGGACACCATTTTACTATGTCACTGTATTTAATGGGACATGAGCATCCATGGATTTTGGTATCCACGGAGGGTCCTGGAACCAAACCCCAACAGATACCAAGGGCCCACTATATTTACAAAGCTGGATCTTTGCATTTGACACACACATTTAACTGCATTTATCTCTTTTGTTTTTATTGTCCCCCCCCCCCTTTTTTCATGATTTTTTGCCACCTTGAGGGATCTTCCATGTGGGCAGAAAGAAGTGGTAGAAATATTTTAGTACACAATAAACATTTAAAATAGATTTAAAAATTTAAAATCTTATCTGAAGATGACAGATACTGGCAAAACATCAGGAATAAACTCTTCCAGAACACAGCCACATAGCCCAAAACACCCACAAACCCCCCCTATAAAATAGAATGCATTGTGAATTGCATATGACATGATGAATAATGTTGGGAGAGCGAGACGGTCAGCTTCAGCCATTATGGACAATCGTGAAAGATTATTGTACTTGTAGTTCTCCAGTATGTTGAAGGCCACAGTTTGCTAAACTCATTTGAAATAGTCCACTGTTAAAACTGTTTCATTGGTCATATATTGGGTGGTTAATATGCATGTACTTAGCAAATTGCTTTCCCCACATACCTGTTCATGCATGTCTTTGACCTGTGTAGTGAACATCCCCAAATTTTGCCAAGAAAACCCAATTAAGGATGTTTCCTGCAGAAATTGATAACATGCCCAACGTCCAAAGTTGTTCATTGTTAATCTTTGCTAGATGGAATGAGTTTGGATTAAGAAAAAAGAATGTGGTTTTATGCTTTTAAATTTGCTTCATATTTTGCCTCGTCATACAGTGAACCACTAGTCTGATCTATTGGAGAAGGCAGGCTGGCAACTTCTGAGAGTGGGGCGTCTGACAGGAAGCCAAACCATTGTCCCCATTGACATTTCAAATTTATCAATACAAAAATCCAAGGTTCTAATATTGTTACCCTTTTTTGGCTTTTCTTATGTAGAATTTCATGCCTCTCACTATGCTCTTGACTATGCTAAACTTTTCTACGTGTGCAAAATGTTCATTTCTGAAAAGAATAATAATATTATTATGGCTCTTGGTTTCAGAACCAGCTTCATGCATGATTAAT
The DNA here is from genome assembly GCA_034509955.1 of Urosaurus nigricauda. Taxonomy (NCBI): domain Eukaryota; kingdom Metazoa; phylum Chordata; class Lepidosauria; order Squamata; family Phrynosomatidae; genus Urosaurus; species Urosaurus nigricauda. Next base: position 346,247,172 of record JAOEGL010000001.1, on the reverse strand, counting down.
CTTGTATATGAGTTGTCTGGCAAGTACTAATTACTTATACTTCCTTCTGCAACTTGGAAAACATGTTTTATACTTGCCCTCTGGACACCAACAGGACATTGGGATTGGGAAAGGCTATAAAACAGATCTTCATCAGTTTCTCCTCATTGTTATGATGAGACGACCCTAATGACATCACTTCCTTTTTGTATGGGCTGAGGCGGGCAGGTGTGCAGGTGCCTATGCTTTCCATTTCCTCCAAGCTGCTCATCACAAACTCTTCCATAACAAGCGCTAAACTTTTTTTGTTTTTTGGGGGGGTTTTTTTTTTGGTTCAGAAATCAGACACTTCAGCTTTTATGTTTAACAAGATCATTTGTTAAACATTTAGCAGGCTGAAGCCTTCCCAGTCCTGCATCTCTAGCTTGTATCATTCAGTGGACGGAAATACTTTAACCAAGTTGTCATGATATTAAAGATGAATGAAGAGCATACAATATTTAAATCCCTGCCTGTGATCCTTGTTACAGAGCGGTGTGATCTCAACACATTCTTTGCTGATGAAACTGAAAGGGGAATTTTAATATTTATTCACAGACAGGACAAGCAGAAGAGCCAGTCTCATTGTAGGGGAGGGGAGGCTAGCCTACAAGGTAAAAAATGGGAGCCACAATATAGTTGTAAAGATGGTGACATTTGACATCCTCCCATTCTTTACCTAATCATCAAGAAACTCCCAATATGTCATATGGATATGTTCTTTAAATATCTAAAGGGAAAGCATCTAGAAGATGGAACAAGCTAGTTTTCTGCTGCACTAGTAGACAGGACCTGGACCAATGGTGTCAAAAGGAAAGGAGTTTCTGACTAAACATTAGGAAGAACTTGCTGATAGTAAGAACGCTTCAGCAGTGGAATAGATGCTTCTGAAGTCAGTGAGTCTATGATAGTGAGAAGGGGCCACACAAGAGTGAATGCAGTCCTAATAATAATAATAATAATACTTTATTTATATACCGCCCTTCCTGCGATCAGGGCGGTGCACAACATATGCAAAATTAAAAACATTACAACAATAGACAAAACAATATTAAAATCCATATAACATTATAGTAGCAGTATGCCGGTATAAGGGAATATGCCAGGCCGGTCACAACAGGGGAGGGGGGGAGTCACAATAAAAGAGAGAATATCAGGGGTATGCTTGTCCAAATAAATATGTTTTTTAACTCCTTAATCTGTGGATTCTGCATGCATGGATACAACCACCCTTGGCTTGGGAAAATACTTTTTAAAAATAAATCTAAAAAGCAAACCTTGATTTCATCATTTTATGGAGGGGATACCATTATACTACACCATTGTTTATAATGGAACTTAAGCATCCATAGATTTTGGTATCCATGGGATGCTGGTCGTCCTGGTACCAAGACCCCAATGTACATACATACATTAATGTCTCCTAATAGCTGTGTGTGAGATATACAGATATTTCTCATATTTTGTCATCTGAAATTAGTTTATAGAATCATAGAATCGCAGAGTTGGAAGACACCACAAGGGCCATCCAGTCCAATCCCCTGCTATTCATATAATCAAAGCACTCGTGACAGATGGCTTTTGTTTAAAAACCTGTTTTTCTCCCACCTCTGTTTAAAAACTTCCAAAGGAGACTACACCTCTCCCTGAGACAGCATATCCCACTGTTGAACAGCTCTTACCACCAGGAGGTTCTTCCTAATGTTTAGTCGGAATCTCTTTTCATATAGTTTGAATCCATTGCTCCATGCCCTAGTCTCTGGAGCAGCAGAAAACAAGTTTACTCCATCCTCAACATATCCCTTCTAATATTTAAACATGGCTATCATGTCACTTGTTAACATTTTCCAGGCTAAAAATGCCCAACTCCCTAAGTCACTCCACATGGAGCATGGTTTCCAGACCTTTCAAAGTTATGGTTGCCCTCCTCTGGACATGATCCAGTTAAACACGACTTATAAACTGCTTAGTACAGTTGTCATTGCATGTATTAATGTGCATTGCTAAGAGGTATCCCTCCTAGACTGTCTACACTTTACAAAAAATAATAATGGATTTTGTAAATTGTAACTTGCCTCTTACTATAATTTGTGTTGTCTGTGTATTGCCTTCCTTCCTTCCTTCCTTCCTTCCTTCCTTCCTTCTGTTTCATTCATTTCATTTGTATGCTGCCTTTGTCCCTGACTGGGCCCAATGAACCCAAGGCACCTCCTAGAAAGAGTAAATTTTAAAACCCCATCACATTATTAAAAAAAAACAACAATTAAAATTACCACATATGTAACAGCCTCTGAAAAAGGCCATGAAAAATATATTCAGGCCAAAATACACTGGGCTGATTTAAGAATAAAATTATATTTTTTCAATACCCTGAGACTTACCTGACACCTCATCTGTTGGATGTTACCAGTCTTCTTTGCTTTGTGTTTACACTTTAAATAAGTGATAGGCAAATTGTAGTCCTGGGTCCCAAAGTGATTTTTGAAGCTCTGCTGCTTCAGTTACTTCAGACTGCTTTCTTCTGACTCCTGAAAGAATGCAATGCCATTTTGGGAAGCTCCAGGAACAGTATTCACCTTTTAGATATATAGCAAGAACCCCCTACATGGTTTAACAGCAAAACCACCCATTTTTTGAAACCAGAAATTGATATCTGGCCACTTCTAATATTGTTCCTCTGTATTTTCTGGAATTTTTGGCAGTGTCTCTGTTGTTGTTGCTGTGTGCCTTCAAGTCATTTCCAACTGATGGTGACTCTAAGGTTTTCTTGGCAAGATTTGTTGCCTTTGCGTTCCTCTGATGCTAAGAGAGTGTGACTTGCCCAAGTTCACCCAGTGGCTGAGATTTGAAGCCTGGTCTCCAAAATTGTAATCCAGTGCTCAAAACATTGCACCACACTGTCTTTAATCCTTGGAACACATAATTTTTCCACCCCTGCCATAATATGACATATGACTTAATGATGTATTAAATATTGCTTCTATTACTACTTCTACTAACTACTTTATTTTTTATATTCTATTATAACCCAGCCCTCCATCCTAAGGAACTTCAGGTAGCATACATGTTTTCTTTTCTCTGCCCCACAAAAAAGTATTCTTTCAACACCCCGTGAGGTAAAATGAGAAAGCATGAGTGTGACACCATCATCCAGTGAGTTTCATGACTGAACAGAAACTTCACAACAACCCTCAGCAGTCCTTGTTCAGCATTAACCCTGTGCCACATTTTCAGCAACTGTCAACTGCTGTTCCTACCACTAGAACCATTCTGTACAGATAGAAAGAATTGCCAAGACTGAACCCTTTTCTTTTCCTTCCCAGACTGGGTCAGCGATTGAAAGTGATAGCTAACATGTGCATGCCTATATACATGCCCAAGGACTTTCTAGGGAGATAAAGGGAAGATAAAGCCAGCATGATGTAGTAGTTTGAGTTTGGATACAACTCTGGAGACCAGGGTTTGATTCCCAGCTCAGCCATGAAATCTGCTGGGGACTTTGGGCAAGTCACATGCTCTCAGCTTCAGGGGAGGGCAATGGCAAACCTCTTCTGAACAAATTTTGGCAAGAACACCCCATGATAGGTTCATCTTAGGGTTGCAATAAGTCAGAAACGACTTGAAGGCACAACAACAACAACACTGCTTCTATAATATTGGGGTGTGTTGTACTCCCATTATCCCTCAGCCAGCATGACCTTCGTCATCATAATCCCACACATCTGGAAGTACCAGCTAGGAGAAAGGCTTGGCTATGCTCATTTCCATGGCAAGAAGGCCTACACCCTCCTTCATAAGCACCAACTCCTGAATCTTTGCAAGTATGCTTTTTCAAACAGCCACCACCAAGAACTTGCAATTTGAATCCATGTTTGCTTTATTTTCTTTTATTTATCTCTTTCTCTTATGTTAAAAAAATAAATGCATGTACATTAATGTGAAAATGAGACTACTGTATATTTAAACCATTATTGAGAGCTCAGAATATCACAGACCGCTGTTTACTGCATTAAAGAACAAATATGATGCTACTCGTCTTCAGGAGTGAAGAATAGATGCTATAAGCCACAAGGCATTTTCACAGTGTGAGTTAAACTTCTGGGTTTAATCTCTCCTTCTCTCTAACTCTTGCTGTATGAACTTCTCTCTCTCTCTCTCTCTCTCTCTCTCTCTCTATATATATATATATATATATATATTCTGGGTGGAAGAGGTATAGAAAACACAGCTGCCCTTTGTGATCACCATTGTGCTACAGATTTTCATTTTTTAATTTGAAGTACCTTCACCAAGGCTGACCATTGGATCCTCTTAGACAAACAAAACCAGAAGTGGCCTGATATTCTTTTCTGGTTTTGAAAAGTACTCAGTGAAGTACTTTCAGGCCCTGAACTATCTCTGCCCACCAAGGCTGGCCATTGGATCCTCTTAGACTTGTTATTTGCCATCAAATTGACTTAGCATATGGTAACTCCATAATGAGAGACCTCTAAGAGATCCCCCAAAGCCCCTCCAAGAGTAATCAAGAGCCCTGTCAAGGTCTTGCAAACTCAGAGTCACAGCTTTCTTGACTGTATCAATTGGCCCTGTAGTGCAGTTTTCCTCTTCTCCAACTGCCTAACAGTTTACTGAGTTTTATCATCTTTTCCAGTGAATCAAAATATTCTATGATATGCTGAAAGTATGATAGTCTCAGTTTTGTCATCTCTGATTCTAGTGAGAGTTCAGGTCTGATTTCTTTTAGGACCTATTTATTTGTCCTTTTAGCAGCCCATAGTATCCCTAGAACTCTCTTCCAGTGCCACATTTCAAATGTGGGGCAAAACAAATGGTCAAAAAGAGCCAGCTTCCTGGTGGACTGGGGTTGTGGCGTTCAGACAGCAACATGCCTCCAGTTTGCCAGGAAGTCGCACAACTGATCGCATGTAGCAGAGCCACAGCATTTTGGTGGCACAGCGTTTACACACTTTGTGCTGAAGAAACACTGAAAAAACACCACCACCATGGCAAAGGTGCCATGTCCCTGGTACAAAAAGAAGTGGTTACTGTGGCCCCAACAAAAGGGGCAGCGGCAAGCCACTCCTTGCTCACCATCTGTTTTGCCCCTAAGTTTCCTTCTATCACCTTTGTTCACTGTAGCTTTCACAACCAGGCATAAAAAAATTCTATGATATCCTAAAATCCTAAAATTCTGTCCTCATCATAGGATGGAAAACCCCATCATGAGACAGTTCTACTGGATGGAAATGAGTACTGTATATGAAACATTTTGCTCCAGATGAACTTTGACAAATAATCTTTTTTGGAACTGTGTTTGTGATTGCTCATGATTTTTAGGTTGATCTTTGATCCTGATACTAGGTTTGTCTTTATGTGCTGCCAGTTGCCAGTGCCACACAACTCAGTCCATTGATGTAGCTTCATGGATTTTAAGGTGGGTTTTAGGGGACAGATTGGGGGATGGATGATAGCCACAACATCATGGAAAGATCTTGGTCATTGTTCTATCTGTTTGTTGCCTTGAGATTTCATGATAAAAAGATGGGATAAAATATTTAAATAAACAAATGCTAACATGCAATATCATAAGTCATTAATCAGTAAGTAAAAGATTACAAGCAGGCACTTCATCAAAACATTGCAATGTGGAATGCTTCCATTTATGGTTACAGTCAGCTAGCCATGCTCTTCCTTGGACACATCATTCCATCCTTTCCAACTTATTGTTTTTCCTTTCCTTTTTAAAAACCACACAGTCAGCATTTTGCAACCACTGAGCATGCCCAGTTCTTACTGGCCTGTCAATGGGCTCCCTCTGGCCTTTTTTTTTCTCTTTGAGACCCCCCCCCCCCACAACAGACTTCAGCAAAGCCACTTAACCTACTCATGCCCCCCTGTTAAGCATAAATGGTGCATTTTTGTCATTGCTGTTGGTGTAAGGTTCCACACTCAGAAAATGAATTTATTATTAGCATGTGGGATTATATATTCTTGGGGGAGGGTGAAAATCGAAAATTTACATTCTGTTAACTGGAAGGTCTGCTTTAAAAGCTAATGCTATGTAGGCTGTCAAGATCAAATTGATACAGTGTGTGGTAGGTGAGAAAGTGTCTTCAAAAATATGAAAAAGTCTCTCTCTCTCTCTCTTTCTCTGTGAGCGATAGATGGATAGAGAGAGAGAGAGAGAGATTGAGTGGGAGCACCCAGATATTTGGACTGTGACTTTAGAATTTCCCAGCCAACATGCCTACTGGTTATGCTCACTGAGGGATTTAGGTCATGGCAAAATGTTGGCAGGTATACATCCCCAGTGTTACTGTTGTTTTCAGTCAGAATGCAATTGTAAGTATGAGCAGTGGTTTCTGTACCTTATTTTAATTTTATGTAAGAAGACCAGACAAAAATAAAGAATAAACCCTGCCATTGGTACAAAAATATACCCAGTTTCCCTTGCTCAAGTGTGTTGCAAAGGGTTACTTAAGATATTTTTGGTAGGGATGTGCAGGACCACAGCAACAAAAACAAAACAAAAAAACTGTGAGGAAAGCTTCTAATTGTTATGAGTCTTCATGCTTCAGGGCGTAATAATGTGATCACCAGATGTGCCCAGAAGAAATTTGTCTCTTAGGAATAATAGTACAAAATTAGGTGCTTTGTAGTGGTTTGTTTATGGCTTTCTGTGATTTGTCCAGCCTTGGATGGGGCTGAAAGCAAAATAACAGTGACAGTTTAAGGGATGGTTTGCATTTGCATCAGGAGCTGCTAAAAAGGAGATAGATTATGGTCTTTGGCCAAGGCAGTCATCTAGAGCACAGTTATGCACACATTAATCTTGTGGCTTTCCAAAATTTAAAGGGTATAAAAATTGCTCTCCAATCAGAGGGAAATCTAAGATAAATGGTGAGAGGCACCATGACAGAAACAAAAGGTAGCTATCATCTGCTTTAATTATGACCCCTGTCTCCATGTCAAACATTGAAGGCAGTTGGCAATATTGATCTTAAGAAAGTCTTCTGCTACTATAGAGTGGTGTGCTTGCTGCATCAGAAAAGGATTGGATTAGATGACATTGAGATCCCTACCAACTCAGTGTTTCTGTTGGATTGCACTAAGAAGCACCATAAGAAACAGGCAGAGACTGCTTCATAGTGGTGCCAAATTTCAAATTGTTAATTTTTCCTTTAGAACGTTAATCTTGCTCTCACTCCCTTCCCCCATTTCTCTTACTTAAATAAGGAAAGATGGTTTAGGAAGAAGTCATACTTACAGAATACATGCAGAAGATTTAATTCTTGGCATCTTTGTTGGTTGATAATAGAAGTAGTAGTAGTAGTAGTAGAAGTAGTAGTAGTAATTGCAGGACAGAAAAGACCTCTGCTAAATTATTTTCAGTCAATAGTGACCTGAATGCACAAATGCACTGCTCTATTATAAGGTAGATGTCTATGTTCACCATCTTATGTAAAGAAGGGGCTCCAATGGGCAATGGAAATCTAAGCAGGGACTCTCTTTGCCAAAACTGCACTTTCATCTGGGTGTCAGCCTTGCCTAAACATTTTGGAAAGGAGTGGGGGAGTTACTTTGCAGTGGGAGGAACACATCTGACAACCTCGGAAGGGCTAGATCAAAGGGACTGGTGGCTTCTATGTCATTGGGTAGGATCTGATTGTGGGTTTAATCTAAACTTAGTTTAAAGGATCTATCCAAAGTTTTGAATGCTATTCCCCAAATAGGTTTAGCACCTTTAAATTCTGCTGACATGGAAACCACCAACCACCAGTCTTAACAAAAGCTGCTCTAAATCAAAAACTAAATTTCCAGGCTGCAAAAACAAGATTTTCATCTGTAAAGGATCTACTACTTTTCTCTCACCCCCTCCCCCTTTTTTTGTGCATGCAAAATAAATGGCTGGCATGGATGAACAAAGCGGAGCAAAGATTCATGAAAAGGCCCATGGGCTATAAAACATCAGGGGGAGCAAGGAGAGTGGACAGATGACAGAATGGAAGTTAGGAGGTATAAAATGATAAGAAAAGTTCATGCAAAGGAGAGAAGAGAAGATTGCACAGGAGGCTAAGGCAGATAATGGGCCAATGTTCTCCAGTACAGAAAGAGCACGAGGTCACTGAAAGGGATGCAAAGGCTGCTTAAGGCACAATAAAGGTAATGTGCTGACACAGAAGATATTTTGCAAATATATCTGTCCTGTATTCTCTGCTTTAGTACAATCACAACAAGAAGAAAAGGGACAGATGTCAGGGAAAGGCATAAATTTCTCATGGGGAAAGTGGGGCTGGGAGGCTAGGGGTGGGGGTAAACTCACAAGGGGAAAAGAGTCAAGCTAACACACCAGGCCATCTTGTGACCTCCAAGAGCTGGCAAAACAGTGACAGAGAATGAGATATTAATTGACAGAAAACAATGTCTTATTCTGATGCCAGCTGAACTGAAGGCGAGGGAGGAAAAACATTTTCATTTCTGACCATGATTATTAACCCAGTAAGCTGATCATTCTGCTGCTTTGCTGGCAGCTAATTGGTGCACAAACTAAACCATCTTTTGCCAAATTGACATGAAAGGGAGACTGTCAGTAACGTCTGAAGCTGCTGTGGTGTGACATTATAGAACGTGTTGTTGGTGGTTTTTTTTTGCAATACATAAAAAAGGGAGAAACTATTTAAACAATCATCACTCAGCATAAAGCCTAGAGATGCCAAACAACTCTCACTCTAAAACTTTTTTCATACGGGAACTCTATTTTTGTGAACAAAATAATAAATATAAGCTTTAAGGGATCTTACATTCTCTTACACCCAATCTTATGAAGATTGTCAAACAAACACATGGTGCACTCACACAAAGGAATTTATAATATGATGGAATTTGGGGGTATACAATGGCAATCCGAATGCAATCATGGGTTTTCATGTAATTGCGTATGAGTGTATCTCACGCAATTTCGGGCAATGGGAAGTCATTCCGAACACAGTCATGGGGTTTCTCGTAATTGCATATAGAGTTTCTCACACAATTTTGGGCAATGGGGGGTCATTTCCGGGAAATGGGAAGTCATTCTGAATGCATTCCGAACACAATTAGATTTCACGTAAATTCGCTAAACTAGCAAATTTATGTGAATTCAAACTGGCTCCATTTGAAATTGAGAGAAATTCTTCCTGTGTGATAAACTCCAAAGACACAGACACAAGTCTGCATCTCAAAAAATAAAAAAAAATGATGCATGACATTTAATGCAAACTCTGGGACTTCAGTTTTATTATCCTTGCTTCTTTAAAAATCATAGAAGGATTTAAAACACTGGGTCTTTTTGGAATCTTTTTTCTGATAGCAGCTTCTAATTGGAATCCTGAACTTTTTAGAACAACTTTGGTTCTACAAGTAGATTTTGAAAGGACCTGCAGTGCCTCACACAATTTTATCTGGGGCCTGAGATTCAGTCCTGAAATCTGAAAATTAAACATGCTGCCTAGCACAACTCTCCATGATGAGAATATCCAAACAATTATGGCACCTCTACATTACATATGTAACATCACACTATGTGTCAGCTTGGCTTTATGTGCTGAAAGCTACCTCAGTATGTAGTTGAATCTATTATATTTTCTACTTGTGACATGGACTTTGGCATATCTGGACCTGTTACATATATTAGGTTATGAACTATGTAACTTGCAATCATATTGTATGATTAGCTCTCACATCAAAGGAAGCAAAAACAGATAGAGGTGTGGCTTTGAAATGAGAATTAATCATGTGATCTTGACTGTTTTCATATGTTGCAATCATACTGGAAACCCAATGCAGCCATGCAGTAGATATGTTTTGGTGATAGAAAATTAGGTAGGCCAAAGTTATAGCAGAAGTGTAGCAGAGGAACTGAGTATTAGGTTTTGGATGATGATGATGATTTTGTCCATTGATATCCCACCTTTCCCCAATAATGGACCCAAGACAGCTAGCAACATATTTCAAAACTATATACAGTTGCCCCTCCTAACTCGCAGATTTGGGATTTGTGACCTTGAATACTCATATTCAAACCCATGGGACTTGGATATGCACAAGCCTCCATTTTTGCATGCGTGGGGGGGGGGGGGGGCGACAGAACAGACACGAAAATGGAGGGCCAACTGTAGATTGTTTGAGATCTTGAAGAACTGCAGCAGGCTTTCAATATAATTAGCCCTCTCTTTTCCCAGGCAGTAGACAAGTGAAGAGGAAACAATGGACACCGAGAAGGCTCCCCAAGATATCTTCCAAGCCATGGGCTGGCAGGCTGGGTTGGGATGGATGGTTGTTACTGACTGTCCACCTACTCATAACTTGGTGTGTGTGTGTGTTTGTGTTGGGGAAAAAGGGAATATTTATGTCTTCTTGCTGTTTGAGCAAGGGAGTGTATCAGGAGGTTTAATCAGGGCAGAAAGAGTTAATAATTGGGGTGGGTGGTGGGTGGAGATGCAGAGTAAAGAACTCTGCATATTTCCTCCCCAGCCAGAGAGACCTTTAACTGTTTAAATGCTCTTCACCTTCGGAAGTGGGGCAAAGAAACATTCATCCACTCTGCCATGTGAAGGTATTTGAAGAGAATATCCATACCATCAATAATGCATATCCATCAGTATACTAGGTTAAAAACCACAATTCCTTTTTCTTTGGATTTTGAAAACATTTTGGCTCCCTTCCCCATGAATAGGGTGAACACATTTGGATCACTTATGACTGGATCACATTCTACCAGGATAATTTTCATTGTGCATACTGAACCTTGGTCTTCCTAGGGAGGGAGTTCCAAAGAATGTGAGAAGGCTTTTCCATTGTACTTATCAAGCAAGCCTGAGAAGATGACATCCCTTGATTGCTTTAAAAAAGCTTTAAAGACGCATCTCTTCTGACAGGCCTTCCCAGAAGCTTCCTAACTTTCCGGCTCCAAAACTAGAAATCTTGCTGACTGGATCTTCCCATCCCTAATACTATGCCCCCGTGCCTTGACCATGATGTTCAAAGCATTGTTTTTGTTGTTGTTGTTGTTGTTGCATAGTATTGTATAACTTTTATCTTTTTGCTGGTTTTAACTATTGCTTAGTTTAATTCAGTTTTAAGGGGTGGGAGGTTGGGTAGTGGGTGACTGGATTGTTTTTAGTTTGTGTATTTTATTCCTGTTGTACCCCACTCCGATTGTTGAAACTGAGGAGCAGGTTATAAATGTTGTTGTTGTTATTGTTGTTGTTGTTTGTTGTTGTGGGAGAGATAGAAGAGCCTCTCTAGAAGGCCATAGAGCTCTAGTGGGCTAATAAAGGGAGGTACGGAGCATGTTTTAGGGGATGCGACTCCACCACTGAGACCAACTCTCTTCATTCTCTATTACTACTACTACTGCTATTATTATTATTATTATTATTATTAACCTTTATTTATATAGCACTGTAAATTTACACAGCACTCTACATACAATCATTTACTTAGATGGTTCCCTATCTGTCCTTATATGCTATTTCCTGCTCTTAGATAGAGGAGATTATCACATGTAGGGAAAACTGGGGGTTTAAACAGTCATTTTCCTGGGAAAGAAATGAAGATTTTCACACACATATTCAATTAGAGATGACTTATCCTGGGAATAACCAGGGATAACCGGCAACAAATTGTCAGTGATTAGGATCATAGAACCATAGAGTTGAAAGAGACCACAAGGGCCATCCTGTCCAACCCCCTGCCATGCAGGAACTCTCCATCAAAGCATACCCAATAGATGGCCATCCAGCCTCTGTTTAAAGACCTCCAAGGAGGGAGACTCTTCCACTCTCTGAGGGAGTGTGTTCCAGTGTCGACCAGCCCTTACTGTCAGGAAGTTCCTCCTAATGTTGAGGTGGAATCTCTTTCCCTACAGTTAGCATCCATTGTTCTGGGTCCTGTTCTCTGGAGCAGGAGAAAACAAGCTTGCTCCCTCTTCAATATGACATCCCCTCAAATATTTAAACAGGGCTCTCATATCAGCGTTTAACCTTCTCTTCTCCGATTTCCATAAGGTGTTCCTCATAGGGCATGGTTTCCAAACCCTTAACCATTTTAGTTGCCCTCCTTTGGACATGCTCCAGTTTCTCAACATCCTTTTTGAAATATGGTGCCCAGAACTGGACACATTTGGGGCCTGACCAAAGCAGAATAGAGTGGCACTATTACTTCCCTTGATCAAGAAACTATACTTCTATTGATGCAACCTAAAATCGCATTGGCCTTTTTAGCTGCCGCATCACACTGTCGACTCATGTTCAACTTGTGATCTACTTGAACTCCTAGATCCCTTTCACATGTTCAGCCAGGTGTCCCTCATCCTATATCTGTGAATTTTATTTTTCTGCTTTAAGTCCAGTACCTTACATTTCTCTGTGTTGAATTTCATTTTGTTAGCTTTGGCCCAGCTTTCTAGTCTATTCAGGTCATTTTGAATTTTGATCCTGTCTTCTGGGGTATTAGCTACTCCTCCTGATTTGTTGTCATCTACTAATGTGATACTTATGCCCCCAATTCTGTCATCCAAGTCATTAATAAAGATATTGAATAGCACTGGGCCCAGGCAGAATCCTGTTGCACCCCATTTATTATTCCCTGGTTATTCCCGGGATAAGTTGTCTTTAATTGTGATGTCGTATGAAAATCTTCACAGCGATTGCATGACTTTCCCAGGGGAATGACTGTTCAAACCCCCAATTTTTCTTGTGTGAGTGAGAAAAGAGTGAGATGATAGCAGATCATCATCAGTGGCAGTGTTCTAATTGTACCTCATAAACTATTTAGCTGTTCTTGTATGTTGGAGAACAAAGCTTTGTATACCATATAACCTGTCCTGAGCTCCCTAAATTAGCCAGCTGCCTCACATACAGTGGAACATGTTGTTGCCAATATTGAAATAGAATTTATTTGTCACTCCATTCATCTTTTCTACATGGATTGGATATTAGTGCAATCTTCTTCTTCACCTCAAGTAATAAAATGTCATGCCCTTATAGGTTGCCCAATGATAGACGTAAGAGGACTGTGGGAATCAGTCTTAGAAATAATTAAGAGATATGCCATAAGATAGCACAAAATAACCTCCTATGTTTCTCTTGATTTTGAGCCATTTAATTTTTCTTTGGGCCCAAACTGATACGGCTGATAGATTAATGAGATTTTGTATTTCAATTTAGAAGTGTCAGCAAGACTTTTGTATACTGATACCATTCTCATCTAGAAAAACAAAGTTAAGTGGAGATGCAGGGACTTGTGCCAAATATTCTTGAGGACAGGTGGTCATGTGGCACTTTTCTGCTAGGATACAGAATGAATATATATATATATATATATATATATTCGCATGCACACAAAGGGAGAGTTTTCATCTGGTGGAAGACTAAATGTGTTCTAATAATAGGTGGCTCACATGGAGACTAAGTCACCTACAACAAAGCTTAGTTTGTAGAGGTGAATCAAAGTGCTAGGAATTAAAGACTTTTCTTTGACTCGGTTACAGAATACAAAAATAGGCACAGGCAAATTCATATGTGATGAAGAAAGAATGTCTAAGCTGACACCCTTTAGAAGCTAGCAGAAGCACAGTGTGAGGATTTACAATTCCCCTTTGAGTATTCCTTGGCCTGGCAGCATTCATATTTTGCAGCATCAGCCTTGAAGTGAGCTAACACCAAAGGCCAATTCACACAACTTCCTTGGGTTGGTATGAGGAAGGATTGGGGTTCCACCTGTGCTGGTCTGACATTAATTATACTTGGTTTCTGTACACTTGGTTACTCCTTACTGAATGTATAGACTTTTTATTCAGTTATCTGCTGAAAGGGCTGAACTTTGCATGCTGGAGATAATGCAAAAGTCCTTTCTCTAATGTTAGACTAGGCCAGTGGTTCTCAAACTTTTACAAACTAGCACCCCCTTTTCCTCTTGGGTGGAAACCCTCAAGTCTCCCACATGCCTTTTTTGCTATTAACTCTACTATTCTACTGCAAACTCAAAGTCCCATACTTGAAAAGATGTGGCAGAACCCTAGCTTGAATATAGCACTGCATACTCCCTGGCAACAGGGAAATGTGATAAGATCTGCCTGCTTTCTTAAAGTTACATCCTGCGTCTCCCAAGGGAGCAAAGCCAATTCGATAAACTCCTTAATTAGCACAAGCAGCAAAAATACTGCAGAGAATATAACTAGACGCAACAGAGGAGAGTGCTAAGATCTAAACAAACTAAAGACTGTTCTTAAAATGCCTGGAAGAAAAAGAAAGATCCTTCATGAGACATCAAAACGCCCATAATGCAATGTCAGGTGAGGTTTTGTAGGGAAGATATTCAACTAAAGGGGACCCAGCACTGAAAAGGTTCTTTCTCTTATAATAACTAGTCGTACCACATGAAAACTACTTTTTGAAGACTTAACATGGACGTATATATATTAAAAAGCTTGAATTGGATTCTACAGAACAAATAAAAATCACTTTGGAAAAAGTTTAGGAAAAAATCCCTTGTCCCAATAGCATTTTCCTAATTTTTATGATAATTATTTTTCAACTTAAAAAAAAAAAAACTTTAGAAAGCTTTTTAAAAAAATCTTTAAAATAGGAAAGGGCAAACATGGTTAGTTTTTTGTTTTGTATTGTTTTGCTCTGTTTTGTTTCAGGGGCTACTTTTCCTCCAAAAACTGGAAATGGACTTTCCATTTTTTTCATTTTTGTTTTTGGCATTACACTCTTTCCTTTCACCAGAGGATGGTGTGTGTGTGTGTGTGTGTGTGTGTATGAGTTAAAGTACATTACTTACATTGACCATGGATAAGTCAACTCAGGTCTTTGTGATCAATTATTTGACTAAAATTTGTAGACTTATACATGAGTATATACAGTACTTAAAAGGTGAATCACAGCTCTAGGGAGAGACAACCTCTGGATAGTGTGGAGTGCTTTAGGCCCACAAAAACAACCTTTGGGGACTACATATGGCCCAGGTTTGTATTTTACCCATCCCTGTTGGTCCAAAGAGCTGCAGCCTGGCTGTTAATATAGAGATCACATCACACCACTGTTTGAAACAGCTCCACTGGCTGCCAGTTTGTTTCTGGGCACAATTCAAAGTGCTGGTTATGACCTATAAAGCCCTATGGTCCAGGCTACTTGGCAGACCATATCTTTCTGTATGAGCCTACCCAGGCTCTGAGATCCTGAAATGAGGCCCCCATCACAAGCACAGTTGGTGGGGACACAAGAGAGGGCCTTTTCCATGGTTGTCTCTAGACTCTGGAACTTCCTGCCCAGGGAGACCAGAATGGCCTCTTCCTTGTTGGCCTTTTGCTGGTAAGCAAAGACCTTCCATTTCCAGAAAACCTTATGAAAACCTTAGGGTCTCCATACATAGGAAATGGCTTGAAGGTACACAACAACAACAAGGTAAAGTTTGTTGGGCAAGTCACCTACTCTTTACCTGAGGAAAAAGCAATGCCAAACTTCCTCTGAATTCTTGCCAAGAAAATCCCACATTTGCCTTAGTGTCACCATAAGGTGGAAACAACTTGAAGCTACACAACAATAACAACAACAATTTTAAATTGCTTTTATTTTTATCGATGGTTTAATTACAATTAACAATCACTTTGTTGGATACATGGTTTAATGCTTTTTAAACTTTAGTACTCCATATTATATTAAATGTTCTGTTTTGATTCATATTGTAAGATGCTTTGAGTTCCATTCAGGAGCAAAGTGGGAAATAAATCAAATAAACAAATAAATAAAATAAACTTTTTGTATTTACCTGTGTTATTTTTAAAAAATCTGTATCTGTTTTAATTTTTTAAATAATATAAGGTAGTACAAGAGTTAATATAATATACTATATATGCACATCAATCCAGTGTCTCATGTTTTAATGTGAAGTCACTTATGCCTACATCAGATATGGTGGACATCGGTGACTAATAGTATTCCAGCCATAGTTTTCTGGTTCCCTGCCTACCCTTTCTCAACAGTCAGCCAACACCAAGCATGTTCAGTCTTCTTTGAGCTGTTCTGGAGGTGTCACCTGTTACTTGCATTGGTTGGCATTTTTGTTCTTCTCCACACCTTTGAGTTCTGAAGCTGCAGATACCTCTTTGCACTGTGGAGGTTCAAGGTGGTGCCATTTTGTAATGCTGCTCACAATCTGAACATTGCCAGTGAAAAGGAAATGATATTGAATATGTCCAACAAATCCCCCAAAATGGATCACACTTTCTCCAGATGACACAAACAAACATAAAAAGCACTTAAATGATTTCACCTCAGCCCTAGGTCAAAATACACTTCCGTGTCATTGCTCATATTAGTTCATTTAAATGTCATGGTGCCACACTTCTACTGTTGAACAAGGTCCATTCTTCCCAAACATTTTTCAGAACATTCAGTGCAAGTGAATGAACATTTGCTTCATGTAGTTCCCAAACAAGACAGATAGTACAGAGCCACTCAAAATAGACAAAAGGTGAAAAAGGAGTCTCATGATAACTAGGGCCTTCAATGAAACACTGAAGGTCTTCTGTCCAGGATTCCAGATTTTCTTGTTTTAATTCTATTCTGGTTTCCTGCCTCTCATTTTTCTTCCAGCATTCAAATACCATTTCCATATCTCAGAGGTAATGAATAACAAATAATATAGTTACATGTAACCAGTTCCCCTTTTATTTTGATAGTGAGGGCATAACAAATTTCTATTTCAAAAGCAACATAACTCGTGGGACCAAATTCACAGTTAGTAATGCTTCGAAATTACTTTTCAAAGTGTTTTGAACTGGTATCTCCTGAACTGGTATGTTTCTTCAAGAGATTAATGTGATAATAAGACTGACATAAGCCACTGGTGTGAAACAGGGCTTTGCTGGTAATTAATGTACACCCGCCTGAGATCCTTAGTTATAATGTAGGACACAAATATTTTAATAAATAAAATAAATAATGGATGTAGTAGGTGTTTACAACAGGAAAAAAAACATACTCTGGAGAAGCAAGGTCCTCCCCCCAGGTAGAAATACTTATACCCCTAAGCATGCATACACATTTCTTATTTTGAGGACATGCCAAAGGAGTGTTGCTTACGGTATTTTGAGTGTTGCCTATTTTGAGGACATGCCAAATTATCCCATCCCACCATATATAATGAGTAATTAGAATGAATTACCTTTTAAAAAGTAACTGTTTATGATGTTGCATAATGAGAATCACATTAGATACATCTTCTATCTATTTGGTACACATGTTTTTCAGTGGCTGTCATCTTCTATGGTTCTATATAATTCAAGGGTAATTTGCTCTGCTAGCTATATAGAATCTTCAGATTTGGGACATGCTCTGTCAGCCATGGTCTCAACCTGCTTACTTACAGTTTCCTGCTAGAGATATTTTTCTTACTTCTTCCTGCCTGTTGAAGCCTACCCACCCTACAGCATGTGGTCAGTACCACACTGGAAACAGAGAGGCTGATTCTGCATGGCATGTAATAGGTCCAGCTGCAAATATGGAATGTTAGCTCTCTTCTTTAAAAAATTAAATAAATAAAAGCTGGAATTCTAAGCTTCTCTATAAAATCTTGCCAACTGGACAAAATTTGGAAGGAATTCTGTCAATGAACCATAGTAGTTCACTTCGAAAGCATTTCTCATTGTGGATTAAGTCAGAGCTGGAATAAGCTCTCTCTCAGCAGCTAGGTCAAAGGGACACAGCTGACCACATTGACATTTCTTTCCTGCTTATAAGCACACAGGAAGGCAGGCACCCCTCTGGTCTGCTGCCCTGGGCATTTCAATTGTCCAGTGCAAAATGCTGTTCATCCGATCTCAAGGAAATGATTCATAAATACCAAAGTTTGGTATAACATAACAGCTATTGACTCCCAACATTAGGTTGCTAGATATTCTGGTCCTCTGTCTCCTCTCTTATCTGATGTGTATTTGTACATAACTTTATAAGCATAACCACAGAAGAAAGTTCCTTTGACATGATAAACCACTAGAGGCCTCTTGATTACTTAAACTGATTTTGTTTCCGGGAAATCTGCCTTTCCTTAAAAAGTAGACCAGGCTTACTGGAGTAAACAGTTTTCAATCTGCAGTGCCAGGCTGACACTGAGACTGGGAAGCATGACTAAAATACACAGCAGCTGAAAGAAAAAACCAAAGAATACTTGGGAATCCAGAGTATTAAAATACGAACTGAGCAAGGTGGGAGATAAGTCAAGTACAAAGCAATGGTGAATTATCCACATATATAGCCGCCTTCTTCAACTCAGCTATAGTTTGGACTACAGGTCACATTAGTTCCAGACGGCATGACCAGTGACCAGAGAAAATAGCAGTTATAGTCCAATATACTTGGAAACTGTCAAGGCTGCAAACCACTGGCATTTAGCCTTTATTTGTTGCAACCTGGTGAAGGAAGAAGGTACAGTCCAAGGTACACAGGCAATGATCAAATGGAATAATAGTACTTCTCCCTCCCACCCCAGAGAGAAACTGTCAATAACTAAATTATTTTTTGTGATTTTGATATATTCTTGTGTTCAAATCACACAACATTAGCAAAATGAAAGGTTTCTTTTTTTGAGGGGGAATGCCATCAATGGGCCCCTCTCTTTTTTTCATCGCTTTCACTATTGCCATTTACTTCCTTCTTGGCCCAGTCTTGAAAGCCAAACATCAACATTTTGCTGCAAAGGCAGAGCACCAAAAGGCATCCTAACACCAATCCTAAACAAAACACAATCAATTATTATTTAGGCATTAGATATCTACAGCTAATGCTTGGAAAAGTTGTTTGGACTATAGTTCCCAGAATCCCTATTCAGCATGGCCAGTGGTAAGGGCTTCTTAGAGCTGTACTTCAACAAAGTAATTTTCAAAGTTTTTGATATGTCAAGAGTGATTTGATTGCATATTCCTGCACATCAGGGGGTTGGACTGGATGGCCATTATTATCTCTTCCAAATCTGTGATTCTGTTTTTGGATTGTGATGTAGATACTGTGTATTTACTGTGTATCTACATCTCTATGTGGCAGTTATGAACAATGGTAAAGGATGAATTCAGGTAGGGAATCACTTTGTGTTCACAAGGAAGTTGTTAAAAAAAAACTTGGATCTATATTGTTGTTTATTATACTTTACTTTTTTTAGATATATATTACTATAAATGCACTCTATGTTTATATATTAGGTTCATTTTTTGTGTGTAACTATCCTGAAATGTGTTATTAAGGATAAATTTTCCTTCTCTGTTTTAATGTGTGTATGTTTTTTTTAATTCAATAAAAATTATTTCAAACCCCCCCCCCCAAACCTGAGTTCATTGGGTTGCTGGAACAGTGACCACCTGGTCTAAACCCAAGAGAGCTGAGCTACCAAGACAACACAAGTGCATGCAACAGCTGTATTTGCTAGCAGTGGTGTCACTAGTGTTGGCATCCCCCATTGTGGTAATTCATGCTGTCATATAGACCTTGACCTGTTCTCATACCCCACCATATACTATCCTTAGTAATGTTTTCTGTACTAATGTTGCTTGTAAATCATAATTCCCATATATCACTGAATGTAGTGGCAACAGTTGCAAAATAAACAACTAGCGACATTAAATTTATACCTTTATCATATGAAAAGCATAAATGTATTTACATTTATATAGTTTCAAGTGATTAAAGTGAAAATTTGGCAAGATGTCATGTATCTAAAGAAAATTTTAAAATAGTCAAAATTTTAAAAAAACAAACCACCTCTTGTGGCCTCTCCTTTCTCTACCCATTGAGCGTTGCCCCACTCACACCTTCTCTTTTACTGATCTTCAGAACTTTAAAGGGATAAGAGCAGGTGAATGCAACGGTAAGGAGTGTGACTAGTCAGGTGAATGCGACTAGTCAGGTGAATGCGACGGTCAGGAGTGCCTTTTTTTTTTTCAAGTTTCATTATTTTATCCCCAATACTCAAGTGAAGAAGAAGAAATATCAAGATGTCAAAATTCTTACTAACCATAACCCATCCCAAGTTATGTTTCAAAACGATTTTATAAAAGACAGATTCCGTAGACATCCAACAATTGTATTCCTTCCACACCAAATCCTCAGATTAATGACATGCAATTAATCCTTCTTTAAAGTTTTCCAATAATCTTTAACCATCTTCCATTCTTTTTCAATTTCTTCCTATGACATGATGCCTATCTTAAAACCTCCTGGTGAAATGGGTGCCAAGGTAGCTACATCTTCTCTTATCTATTTTACCCCCATTTGCTGTCTTTCCAGATAACCTAATGTTATAGTGCAAAAATCCTGCCAGTGAATGTCAAGGTACATGCACATTTTCCTGTTACTGACCAGTAGCAATAGCAATAGCAAGTACATTTCTATACCGCTTATCAGTACACGTAAGCACTCCCTAAGCAGATTACAATGTGTAAGCTAATTGACCCTACAATCTGGGTACTCATTTTAGTGACCTCGGAAGGATGCAAGCCTGAGTCAAGCTTGAGCCCTTTGGCTGGTCTTGAACTCGCAACCTTATGGTTTGTGAGTGAGTGGCTGCAGTACAGGCATTTAACCACTGCACCACAGTAGCTCTGTGAGGCTTTGGTCATAGCACTGGATATCACAGATAGAATCCAGTCTCTGACAGGATTGCGAGGCATGTGATGATTGCCAATTAAGGGAGGGGATGAGCCAGCTTCAGGTTGTAGTCTGAACTTTTAAAAGAGCAGTCCAGGGTGCTGAACTCCACCCCTCCTCCATAGATCTGGCACCTTGGAAAGCTTGTTTAAAATTTGGTTTAAAATCCAGGGAAGGTTCACTGTCCCACTGACAAGGAAGCCCCCATCCATCACTGCAAATGTTGCTTTTGAAATAGTCATGTTGGCAAGAGTGAAAGTGAATTCCAACACCTCTCAGGCTTTTCAGCTCTTTCCTTCTATGGATAAGAAGGTCTTGATGGTCTATAAACCGTTCTGTCCTTTTAAGAAAAGTTCTGGCGAATCAGATCTTCCATTCTTGCTTCATTGAGCTCCTAAGTCCAACTTTTACTTTATCCCTTCCCCCTCTTCTCCATCTCCCCAACCGCTCCTCCCCTCATGTCCCTTTTTGTTTAGTTCGACCTTGGTCACTGATGACAAGGCTGCTTTTCCTGCCAAACCAATCAATAAGCTAAACAGAGAGAAGATGAGTATTTAGAATATGGGAAGCCAAACTCAAACACAGATAGGTTATCAGCCTAGCCCAGAGCAGACTTCTAAGCAAATATTTCATTAACAAATTTTTCATGGCAACTTGCATGTTAAAAAAAAAAATGGCAACAGCAGGCGAGAGAGAAAGAGAATGACAAAGGGGATCAAGTAAAAAAAAAAAAATGGGCTGGAGGCTTAGCTGTGGCACAGCTGTCTTTGGTTACTAGTACAGGGTAAGTTTCTCTACGCTGCAGGTTTATGGGCAAATGTGAAACAATCGGGATGAGAAAACTGTGCAAACAGTGTTTTGAAATCCAGCTCTTCTCAGGAATGTCCTACTTTTCATTTCAGCCTAGGAAGGATCTACTTTGCACTTTTTTTAATAAAAAAGTTTTAATCTATTTTGGAAGTTTAGGCCTGTTGAAATCTTGGAGAGCTAACAAGAGCTTGTGTATCTTTGCTGATAGTAAAATATTGCTGAGCCAGTGATTCTGTTTCTGGGTCATGATAATGCACTACATATAACAAAATTTGTCACTTGGGTAGCAAACAGATCAATATTTCTACTGATCCAAACAGGTGACTTATGGCATTTTTACCACCACTTCCCAAAAAGAGACACAGCAAAATTCATTGGACTTTCCTTCTCTGTAGATCTTCAAACAGCAATTGGATGATCATTTCTCAGAAACGCTTTAGTTGTGTATTCCTGCATGACAAGGGGTTGGACCAAGTGGGTTGTGTACTCCTTTAAGGTTCTATGATTCTATGATTGTGGATTGATCTTATCTTTCGTTATCTCAACAAGATTCCTGTAAGACAGGTTAGTCTAAGAAAGAGTGACTGGCCCAAGGTCACCTGATGGCTGAGTGAGGATTTGTTCTGGTCCCCCATGTCCTAAGAGCTTATCACTTGGCATTTTAAATTGGCTACAGCACCCCAGACTGCAGCTGGGACGTGGGATGGAGGCAGGGATTATTGCACACTAAATCACTGCTGAATTGCCAGCTGCCATAAGCTTGGGTCCCAGCCGGGTCCCAGCCATGCTCTGCTAGCACTTCTAAAAAGTCCTGGTGGAGTGTGGCTTTGAACCGGGCTGATGGAGGCTGATGATTTGGTGGTGATTTAGTGTGCTATAATCCCCACCCCCATCCTGAGTCCCAGCTGCAGCCCAGGAGGCTGGAGCAGATTTAAAATGCCAAGCGATAAGCTCCCTAGTCTGACACTGTATCAAGATATCAAGTTAATCCTGCAGTACCATAGTGGAGGCAACATCAGAGACCCAACAGTTACAGATTCCAATATAGGCCATCCTAGTAAAACTATACAGGTGTAGCAGGGGAAGGAATCATGCAGTGCACAGGTTTCATCCTTCCCTTAGCCACTGGGCAAACTTCTCACACCCATGGCATTTTTTTGGTCCACATCCCCATTTTTCTGCTGGAAAAAATGCTACAGCTACAGCATTCTGTGAGGTAATTGTGATGCCTCTCACCTGCCTTATGATATTGCAATTTACTGGGATGCAACAAATAATGGTCCTCCTAGAAACCTATTTTCCAAGCCATTCCACCCCACCAGCATAGACATCTCCAAGTTGCTGAACAGTCTGGAAGGTGAGCCATGATGCATCTAGATTTCTTCCTGGGCATACTGTAACAAGCAGCAGCAGCAGCAGCAGCAGTAGTAGCAGGGGTGGGCTAGATGTGTCATGGCTCACTCCCCTACTCTCCCAAAACTCAGAAATGGCTATATTGGAAGGGCTCAGTGGCTTAAAGGGTTTGAGGGGGTTATGTTGCCATAGTTGCATTACCATAGATACATCACCACAGTTACGTCGCTTTAGCTACATCACTGTAGCTACCCTGTTTTCCCCAAAATAAGACATTCTCAGAAAATAAGACCTAGTAGAGGTTTTGTTGAATTGCGAAATATAAGGCCTTCCTCAAAAGTAAGACCTAGCAAAGTGTTTGTATATAAATATATATACAATATATAATAAATGTTTTTTTTTTTTTTTGTTCAACAATAAATGTGAATTCTTCTTCATGGAAAAATAAGACATCCCCTGAAAATAAGACCTAGCTCATCTTTGGGAGCAAAAATTAATATAAGACACTGTCTTATTTTTGGGGAAACACGGTATGTCCTCCAATGCAGGTTCTCAGCTGTTGTTTCAATGGGGCACCTGAAACACTACAAAGCAACAAGGAATATCATATCTGGTAATTCAAAATAGCTACCATGACAGCACATGGCAGGCTTCAGATGCTCTGGTGTGGCTAAAAATCAGGAGGTGCAGCCCTTTGTGGTCTGATGTGTGTCCACCTCTGATATATTTTCTATATTTCTGCACCTCACCCCAATTCTCTTATGATCCATTCCATGCTTTGATTGCAAGAGCAATTTATCATTTTTTAAATGCTAAACATGGACTTGACTTCAAAACAAACCACAACATATTTGTGTGTGTGTGTGTGTGGGGGGGGGGCAGAATCACTTTTCATAATTTTATTGTTCAGATCCAAATAATGTGAGGAAAATTACATATAAAATAATAGTTCACATGAACATGTATGTATTGGTGAGAAACATCTTATGGACAAAATGTTTGTAAAAAGTATGCACACTAGGGGAAATGCATATAAAAATCGAATATTTTGGAGGAAATGTGTGTTTCAAATGAATGTAGATCCTTACACAGACCTTTTCTCTCTGTTTTTGGACAGATTTTGCCTCATTTTTGCCTCGTTCACACACTGTTGTCAGTAGCGCCCAAAACTGACATGAACACCAGAATTTTTTTAAAAAGAATGATTTGTCCAATGTGAAGCTAAAAGCTTTTATGGCTGGCATCCATAAGAAGGAGAGGGAGTTCTATCTGAGGAGGGAGGGGCTAACTGTCTCATTACAAGCGGGGCTCCTATCCAAGTTGTGTGGGGCAAGGGGAAGTATGACGGTAGGAGAAAGGACTGGCGTTGCAGGGGAAGGCGAGATCGATGCTTAATATCTATCTCTCCTTCCAGTCCTTCTCCTAACCAACGGGGCCTGAGGGTCACTCCAGCCGTACCACAAACCCTGTCTCTGCTCCTGTGCAATGCCAGGTCCATCAAGAACAAATCCCACATCATACATGACTTAATCGAGGATAACAATTGCGACCTGGCTTGCATAACCGAGACCTGGCTCGGGCCTGAGGGGGATGCTGTGTGGGCTCAGGTCCTCCCTGCCGGGTACTCGGTGACGGACCAGAGCAGGTTAGGTGGGCGGGGGGGGGGGTGTTGCCTTGGTGCATAAAAACACCCTGTCTCTAACCAGGAACCATGTCCGTCAGACCACCTATATCGAGTGTATTTACCTGACCCTGAAGGCTAGAGACAGTCTAGGGATTCTGTTGGTCTACCGGCCACCCCGTGCGCTAACAGACTCCCTTAACGAGCTGACACAGTTGGTCTCGGAGCTGATGTTGGAGTTCCCCAGGCTTCTAGTCCTGGGAGACTTCAACATCCCCTTCGCGGTCAACAATGTTCCATCTGGTGCGGCTCGGGAATTCATGGATACCATGACAGCCATGGGCCTGTCTCAGTTGGTTGTGCGGGGAATACACTCGATTTGGTCTTCTGTACGGACATGGAAAATCCGTGGGCGGAAATCACCAACACTTCCGCCCTGTCATGGATGGATCATTTCTTGGTTGAGGCAAGTATCAAGGCATCAACCCAGATCCCCTCCGGGGGTGGCGGACCTATTAGAATGGTCCACCCTCGAAGGCTGATGGAACCTCTCAGGCCTGCTTCCAAAAGGAAGCCCTGGTACACGGAAGATCTCCAGGCAAGGAAGCGGGTCCTGCGACGGCTAGAGCACGCCTGGCGGAAACACCAGCGTTTATCCGACAAGGCTCTCCTAGATCTCCTTTTGGTGGACTATGGAGAGGCGATACAAGCAGCTAAGAACTCGTTCTTCGCTGCTCGTATCGCGTCCGCGGAGTCGCGTCCAGCAGAGCTGTTCAGGGTAGTGAGGGAGCTAACTCAGCTCCCTCCTGCCCCGAACCAGATCCTTGAACCAACCAAGGCCTGCTGTGACCAATTTAACAACTTCTTCGCGGATAAAATCTCTCGGATAAACGAAGGTCTGGACGCCAGAATTGAAGCAGAACCCAGAATAGAGGCGTCTAGAGCTTCCGTGGACTCTGTTGTACTGGATCAGTTTGAGTCTGTCGGTACCGAGGATGTGGACAAGATCCTTAGAAGTGTTCGGAAGACAACCTGCTCTCTCGATCCCTGCCCCTCGTGGCTAGTGGCCCAGGGGGGATCGGCGGTAACCTTGCTGTTACGCCAAATTATTAATACATCTCTGAGGGAGGGACAATTTCCTGACCATCTTAAATTGGCCATTGTAAGACCATTATTGAAAAAGCCCTCCCTCGACCCCCTGGTTCATAATAATTATCGGCCAGTCTCGCTGCTGCCATTTCTGGGGAAGGTGATCGAGAGGGCGGTTGCATTCCAACTTCAATCGATCTTGGACGAAACGGATTTTCTAGATCCATTTCAAACCGGTTTTCGGGCGGGCTATGGGGTTGAGACTGCCATGGTCGCCCTGGTCGATGATCTCCGTCTGGGCATCGACAGGGGTAGCGTGTCCCTGTTGGTGCTCTTGGACATCTCAGCGGCTTTCGATACCATCGACCATGGTATCCTTCTGGAACGCCTGGCAGAGGTGGGAATCGGGGGCACTGCGCTCCAGTGGTTCCTGTCCTACCTCTCTGGGAGGTTCCAGATGGTGCAGCTGGGGGACGTTTGCTCCGATAAGAGGGCCCTTACATCTGGGGTTCCTCAAGGAGCCATTCTGTCCCCCATGCTCTTTAACATTTACATGAAACCGCTGGGAGAGATCATCCGGAGGCATGGGGCGCGGTGTTATCAGTACGCTGATGACACCCAAATAGTCTTCTCTATGTCTCCGACTGATGCAGTGACCAGGGATGGCGTCGCTCCTCTCGTGGCCTGTCTGGAATCGGTAATGGACTGGATGAGGGAAAACAGACTCAGCCTGAATCCAGAGAAAACGGAAGTACTGGCGATAGGTTCTCCCGGTCCAGGGATGGAGGTGGTTCCACCTGTCCTGAACGGGGTCACGCTCCCCGTGAAGGACACAGTACGCAGTCTGGGGGTGCTCCTTGATTCGTCGCTCCATCTGACTTCTCAGGTGGACGCGACGGTCAGGAGCACCTGTTATCAGCTTCGGCTGATTCGCCAGCTGCGTCCCTACCTGGACCGGAGGTACCTTGAAACCGTAGTACACGCTCTGGTAACCTCTCGGTTGGACTTCTGCAATGCGCTCTACATGGGGCAGCCTTTGTATCACACTCGGAAGCTACAACTGGTCCAAAATATGGCAGTGCGGGTGGTCACTGGTGCTCCCAGGGCCGCCCATATAACACCAATTCTGAAAGACCTTCACTGGCTGCCGATTCGCTTCCGGGCTCAGTACAAAGTGCTGGTTATTACCTATAAAGCCCTACATGGCTTGGGTCCAGGGTACCTGAAGGACCGTCTCTCCCCATACAATCCGCCCCGCACACTTAGGTCATCTGGTCAGCGGTTACTGAGAGTTCCGGAGACTAGATTGGCGAGTACGACGAAGAGGGCATATTCCATCTCTGCCCCCTGTCTCTGGAACTCTCTACCTATCGATCTCCGCTTGTCCCCCTCCCTTGCTCAATTTAAAAAGGACTTAAAGACCTATTTATTTAACCAGGCTTACCACTGAATGGACTTTTATTTATCTGCTGTTGTAATGCCGCCCACTGTTCTGCTGCTGCATATGCACTAGCACTTATATTGAGAATTGTGATTTGATTGTGATTTTATTGTCTTACTGGTTTTACTGCTTTTATTGTTTTATTGTTACCGGCTTGTTTTAATGGTTTTTATGTCCTACTGTTTTTTATATGCTGTACACCGCCCTGATCTATGGAAGGGCGGTATAGAAATAAATATTATTATTATTATTATTATTATTATTATTATTCAGGTTTTTCAGGCTGTGTGGCCACGTTCTGACATTTATTTCTGACATTTCACCTGCATCTGTGGCTGGCATCTTCAGAGATGCCAGCCATGGTTGCATGTGAAACATCAGGAATGAATTCTTCCAGAACACAGCCACACAGCCTGAAAAATAATAATAATAATAATAATAATAATAATAATACATTTTATTTATACCCCGCTCTTCAGCCAAAGCTATCAGAGCGGCTTACAATTTGTTAATTAGACAATTAAGTCCCCTCAAGATGGTGGTTGAAGGGAGGGCTCTTCTTGCTTGCAGCAGGAGGTGGCCTGCCTTTCTCTCCCCTCAAGATGGTGGTTGAAGGGAGGGCTCTTCTTGCTTCCAGCAGGAGGTGGCCTGCATCTCTCTCCCCTCAAGATGGTGGTTGAAGGGAGGGCTCTTCTTGCTTCCAGCAGGAGGTGGCCTGCATCTCTCTCCCCTCAAGATGGTGGTTGAAGGGAGGGCTCTTCAAAAACCCACAGAAAACTAATGATTTGTTCATTCCTATCCTATCACTCTACTACCACTGATCTTCAAATCCTTCTATGGCCTTTCTAGTCCATATTTGGCCAGTATTTTAGAAAGAAAAAAATTACGAGCTCTACATGCATAGATAAAATTATTTTATGATTGGCTCTCCATATCCACAGATTCTATGTCCACAGATTCAACCAACCACAGCTTGAAAACACCCCATACCCCATTTCACAAAGCAAACCTTGATTTTGCCATATTATATAAGGGACACTATTTACTATGTCATTGTCTATAGTGGGACTTGGTATATACATGGAACTTGGTATGGAACTATACATGGAACTTGGTATGCACAGAGGTCCTGGAACCAAACTCCAGTGGGTACCAAGGACCCACTGTATTGCCTTTGGTAGCCTCAGAGCAGCTTCTAGCTGCTCTGGGGGTGTGAGTCATCTGCGTGCCTTGCCCATGAAGCAGCTGGAAGCTGTACTTTTTGGCCTGACTGTTTTGGGCCTCTGATGACTAAACTGAGACTATTGTACTTTGGGCCTATTATGGGAAGACATGTGTCACTAGAAAAGACAATAATGCTTGGTAGAGTGTAGTAGAAAAAGAGAAAGATTGCATCCCAGATGGATGGAAGTCCAGTCAAGGAAGCTATGTCCTTCAGTGTGCAAGACCTGAGCATGGCTGTTGATGATAGGGTGACCTGGAGGTCTCTTATTCATGTGGTCACCATACAAAAGTCAACTTGACAGCAGTTAGAATTTCTAAATTCAATCCTTGCAAGTCCTGACTAGGGATGTGAAAACATTTCAGTTTCCATTTAACTCAATTTCTTTGAATCCCGCCTGAAATTTCTTCACCTCCTCATTTCATAGCGGGTTGAGAGTCTTTGTCCCCCCCCCCCCAATTCTATGTAATTTAAAAAGCCTTTCCCCCAATGTGTGCATTTATCTGAGCAATGTACCTAACCTGATAACTTTCCCTCATTAACTTAATAAATTTCTATGTCTAGTTTTCAATTTTGCACATTTATTTATTTTATATCTCAGTTTACAGTGGCTTACACTGTAGGTTAAAACAAAATTGGTACAGTAGAGTCTCGATTATCCAACCTTCAGTTATCAACATTCCGGATTATCCAGCATCGCAGCTGCTGTGATGTCTTTAAATTTTCTGTGATTTCTTTAAATTTTCAGAGGACTCAACTGTTTATACTATACATCACAATGTTGATCAGTGATTTCTTTACATTTACTTTTACTGTTACTGCAATAAGAACTTCAATACATTTGCAATTCATTGTGATTTCAAGGCTTTTCTTGGACCCTCCAGATTATCCAACATTTTCGGCTATCCAACTATCAGCCAGTCCAGTTTATGTTGGATAATCGAGACTCTACTGTAGATCAATTCATGGTAAAACATTTTAAAAGCATTAAAGAATAGCCCAATTAAAAAAATCTTAAAGTTAAAACACATTAAAAACAGTATGCCCATTGCATAGCCTATTACTAATCAGTTGAAGACTGAAAGTCTATTTAAATAACAAGATCTTTGCCTGCCATTGAAAGGAAAGCAGAAAATGGGCCAACTGAGCCTCCTTTGAAGAGGGTTCCATAGCCTGGGAGCAGCTATTGAGAAAGCTCTCTCCTATATCCTCAACAAATATATCTGTATAAGTACTAGGATCAAGAAAAAACTCTTCTTTAAAAATTGTAAGGCTCAGGTAGGCTAATATGGGGAGATATGGGCTTTCACAGTGGTCCCTAAACTGTGCTCCTTGAGGGATTTTGGACTTCAGCTCCCAGAATCTCAGACTATTGGCCACCATGGCTGAGGCTTCTGGGAGCTGAAGTCCAAAGGGCACAGTTTGGGGACCACTAGTCTAGGGTGTGTGCTGTTTGCCTTGAAGTCATTTCTGAGTTATGATGACCCTAAGGTAAACCTGTCACAGGCTTTCTTGGCACGTTTCTTCAGACTGGGTTTGCCACCTAAATCATTTTAGCCATTCACATTTCAAAGACATGGAAGTAGCCTATAAACCTCTTAAATGTGTGAGTGCTAAAAGAAGAAGAAGAATTTGTGTGTCCCTTTGATCCCAGTTCTGACTTGTAAACCGCATCACTGGTTACTAATTGTGGTTTTACAATTCCTGCACTGAGAGGGGAGGTGTACTATTTGACCTCCAAGATCCCTTTCAGCTCTAAAATTCTGTCATTTTTGGATTCTAGGACATGGGCCCCTTTGTGTTGCTTTTAGGAAGACTCACTGTTTCTCTCAGGAAGACTTTCTGGTTATTTGTGTACCACTTTCCATCATAGTTTGTCTGTGGGCCTGATGATGACACCCATTTAACCTACCATCATAAATTGTGTGCATTGTACAGATTAGTGTATATTATGGTGTTAGATTCAGAAAGAAGATTAGTGATTTTTCTCTTCTTTATACACATAAAACAGGAATATAAAATTCAACATTAATAACTGCATCTTATAAAGATATATTTTTCAGTATTGACAACAGGAGGTGACAAACTCACTAAACAACTTTTCTAATAATACAAGGAGGGTAAGGGAATTATATATGTAGGTCAGGAAGCAATGAACTCGATATAAGACAAATAGATCCTTCTGGCTAAGGAAGACTCTGAATCACCATCTACCTTTTACTAAAATGAAACCAAAATCCAAATCCAACATAAAGCATTACAGCTTTAAGTACTGAAAATATTTATTATTTTTATACCAGTAATCCAATAGCATAATCTCAAGAACATCAATGCTCTATGAATGTCTAGAAACACAATGGATTTGCCTTTATTCCTTTATCCAGATGTTTGTATAAAATACTCTGGATGCTAGGAATCTGCAAGGGAATTAAAGATTTATTTTTTAATACTTGAAAAACTTGGATTTCTAATAACTGTGATCCTTTAAAATGTTTTAACTGCAGATACATCATTTCAATTTCCCCAACATTTCCCTTATTTCTCCCCCATTTCCTTGGGATGTAATGGTGTCAACTGGAAGCTCTTATGGATCCACAAAGCTCTTACATTTTTGTCTAGTAGGCTAGCATGTCTTGAGCATTGGGCCAATGTTTGTTCAGTTCCCTGCTTGGCCATGAAACCCACCGAGTGGCTTTGGGCAACTCACACACTCTCAGCATCAGGGGCAAGCAATGGCAAACCTCTTCTGAACAAATCTTGCCAGGAAAACCCCTTAGGGTTTCCATAAATCAGAAATACCATAAAGGCCCATGACAACAACAACAACAACAAGGCACACATGCTACCTCATCTAATTCTGTGGATTTCAATGGGCCTTCTAGAAGAGGTCACATCTTTCTCTGTGTTCAGATACTCAGTCATTGGTGTGTTCATGAAACTAATCTCACTCTTGGACTTTCAGGTATCATCAATGGTTAGCTTTTTACCAGATCCATTATTTTAGGTTTAGTGTTCATAAATGTGTGATTGAGTGAGAAATCAAGGGAGTTCCTACTCAGTCCAGAAATGTCAGAGGAAACATGACGTATCATTTTTGCTACACCTCATCAGAGCGTTGTCTATGTTTCTGGGAATTCTAAGTCTCTAAAACTAACATTTACAAATTTTGGGCTCAACTGTTTTGAGCCTAGCAACACAGAAGGAGCCACTGAACATTAAGATGATCACTTGACCTGCATAGCCTCACCCACATTCTGTTTCTTAGTCACATTAGCATGTGACAAAGAGACAGAACCTTGGAACGGATCTTTTACACACTTGGCAGTTCACACAGGTTCTCCTGAAGCCTATAAACAAAACATCAGATTCAGAAACACACAAAAAGCACAGATTAGCAAGCCCTGTGAAGTAGTACTGTCTTGATTTCATCTTCCATGTAACTAACAGCAATAGATAGGGAAATGCTGTAAGGCATTCTTTTCTTTGTTGATGCCCTAGGGGCTCAACTCTGAACTTTGTTAACAAAAAGGAATAGCCAGGGGCAAAAATGGTAAATTCCTCTTGCTTTGAGTATTGTAAAACTTGCACTGACAGTTGCTTTCTTTTTGCTGTGGGAAGCATACTGATCTGTTTTTCCCCCGCAGGCATGTTTAGTTGCATTTAAAAAAATCCCTGCACCTTAGACATACACATCTTCACTTTTGATAGCATTACTTTGTGATGGGAGAGACAACTGGTAAAGCTTGGGAACCACAGATGAGATCTGCTCATAGACATGGCTAGAACGATGGTCGTGCATTGATTTGTTTTATGCTTACATTGTCAATGGATCTGTGTATGGCCAGTACTGGCAATTTGGGTGAGCCGGAGTTTTTCAAATCTCATGCAAAGAATTGAAGATGCAAGAGACTGAGCCTCTGATTTTTCTCATGTAAAGCCAATTCAATAAATGTAAAGGATAATAAGGAAAAACTGTCTTAAAAAGGAACAGAATAACAGGGCAAAGAGGTGGGAAATATTCAGACTGCACATTAATAGATGCCCAGAGGTCATTTTACTTGTCATCTACTGCAGATTCTTCATGGGTTGGATGGACAAGCAGAAACCTAATCAGGAATTTTAAAAGGACACATATGAAAGTTATTAAAACAGGTACAGTGGAGCACTTGAAAGATTACTGAATCGAAACTACAAAAGAATAAAAATGATAAAGAAATAAAAGCTGAAAAGCATGAGAAAATGAAATAGAGATTGCACAAGAGGTTATGATAAATATTAAGATTTTCCCCACTCTCACAACTTTAAGTACATAATGGAAGAAAAAAGAGAGGTCAGTGCAGGAGATTGGAAGGTTGCTACAATATAGCTGAGATAATCTGTTGAAAGAATAGGTAGGCAATGCTGAAAATATTGGAAAACATAATTTGTCTTCATGCTCTCCAAAGAGGATGGTTGGGGACAGATTCTAGAGAAAACCAGGCATTTCTCAAGGGAGGAAAAGAAAAGAAAAATGTTGGAAGAAGACAGGAATATGGCAACAATGGTTATAAAACAAAAGGAACTAAAAATGATGTTGTCCTAATTCTATTCATCAGATCAGAAGAAAAATGACAATTTAGGCTATAATATCATGTAATCTGCAGACATGGACAGGAAATATTTTGCATTCAACATACACTTGCATTCAACAAACACTTGTTATTCTCTGTTTCTCTGTCTCTCTCTCTATGCTTCATATTTATCTATGTATCAACCTCCCCACCTATCTACCTATAGAGTTTGAAGGTTGAAAAACTCCTTCTATCGGAAAAAAGTGGATTATTTGACATATGCCGCAATAATTGAGAGATTAATGTACAAGCCATTCCTACAATTAAAAGCAAGACATCCCCCCCTTTAGATGGCCCAAATTGTTATGAAATATGTTCTCCACTGAAAGGAAAGATCACCGAGAATGACAGAAAGGATATAGGCCTTAATCAATGAGAAACACAAGATATGGCTATATCAAGGAATCATAGTTGAGATGTCCAGAAAACACATAATTCACTGTGTAGAAAAAACACGAGGGACATATTGTATGCAGCGGGAATCAAACGCTCATTGCAAATTGAATGGGAGGAGTAAAGGCACTAGAGACTTCACATCTAATGAAAGGTACTTGCTGTATCATCACAGAGGTGGCTGAGCCTAACAAACCTGCAGGAACTTTTTTTTAAAGTTAAGTGAAAGGTTGAAAGGGGACAGTCATGGTTATCATTTCTCTGGACTTTGGGAAACCTTTTGATACAATATCAGACAAAAAATGACTTCCTAAGGTCAGCAGGAATGGTGTAGGGCTGAGCTACCTTAGTAGATGTAAAGAACTGGCTTGGATATCAAAGCCAGAAGGAATTCATCAATGGAGGCTGCAGGTCAAATGGAAGCGGTTGAAGAGTGGTGTTACATATGGATCCGTGTTTGGTTTGATTTTGTTCACTTTACATAGTCATGAAAGGCTTTGATGGAGAAGTGTGTAGGAATATACTGATGATAAGCTTGCTGGGGTACAAAGGGGGCGAGCTAATAGAAAGGAAGTGGGAGTGGTGGAGGTCAGGTGGGGTCAAGGAACCAACCAACCCCAACTGTGCTAGTCAGTAGGGAAGGAAGAACCTGGAGATGATGTGATTCAAGGCAAACCTTTGAAAATGCTTTATGAACAAAATGGTTCAGAGAATTTCAGATAGCACAATAGCCACCTCCTCCTCTTCCAGCCCTTCAGCCTCTATCAGCTTTTTTGGTACCGAGATAGGTTTCCATGAGAAATATCACTACAAATGCTCATAAAACTTAGACCTTCTCACCTTCTTCCCCAGTGTTGTGACCAAGGCAATGCAAAACACTTCAAAAACAAGATGAATTACATACCTATATGCTGGATTTGTATTGCCACTGAGTGATCAGGCAAGATGCTATACATTGATATGGGGGTATGGAAAGTTTTAAAATGATTTATATCATGCATTTAACAGCATTCTGCAGAAACCTATAAACAAAAAAACACATGATACAAGCTTATTTTTCAGAATGGGATATCTCATATATGACTATAAACATGGTTACACATAATGCAGTCTTGTTTTCCAGAACAGAATGTATCTCAAGCTTACTAATATCTTATTTCTTCAAAGATCCAGTAAAAATACGTGTGTATTATGTGTCTCTGTGTGTATAAATATCTCACCAAAATCCCAATAAATCTCAACATAATCTCAATAACAATGTCTAATAAAACAGCAGAGCCCAGTAGTAGTAGCAGCAGAAGCAACACAGAAAAAACATTAGCATCCATTTAACCTCTTGTGTGTCTGTCAGACTTAGACATAGGCCCTGAAATGTAAGAATGGAGTCAGTCTGATGGACCTCTCCAGAGGTGCTCCAGAGAAGGGGCTCTACTGAAGAATGTTCTCTGAAAAGCGATCAATGATGTAACACATTAAAATGAAATCTGAAGTGCTGTCTTATCTGTTTCTTCCCCTCTTCATGTTTCCCTAGTAAATGTCATTAAAGAATATTAGTAGTGTGGTGCCATTGTATTTGGAATTTTCTTATTCTTATTTATAGCTCCTTCTTTTGGTGACTGGGCAAATGCTTCTTATAATGTCCTCAATCCAATCTTTAGAATCAACTAGAGTAGTGCCACCAAAACAATGGAACTTACATAAACATCTGCTTACCAAGTGTCCATTCATTTAGGAGGTCTGCTCTTGTGAGCATTTTCATTGGAATTAGGCATAATCTGGTGATATCATGCTAAGGGGTTGGTGAGAAATGAACTTTCCTTCTGCTTATTTTTTTAATAAGAATTTATAAAGATTTGCAAATATCTTTATATTCAGAATAGAAAGATTTTGAGAATGAAAACATCTGAAAATGGAAGAAAGCATAAATGACAGATTCATCCATCCATCCAATCAGAAGCTTTTAATACTTAACACTTAAAAATGTGACTTTGCATCCTTATGTGTTCAGTTTAACTAATGCTGTTATCATCCCCCCCCCCCGAGACTCTGCATCTTTGCCATGTCTATGACAGACAACTATAATGTGGCTAATGTTACAAATAGCTGTACCTATTGAATTTGGAATATTGTGGGTGAGTTTTGTTTCAGTTTCCTTAGAAAGACTTTAGCCAAATTTGCATAGGCTTCACATTTGGGATGGAAAGGGTTTTGTGGGTTCTAAAAAAAAAATCAAACGTGTAGGGGGGGGGAGGCAAAACTGACC
This sequence comes from Urosaurus nigricauda, assembly GCA_034509955.1. Lineage (NCBI taxonomy): Eukaryota > Metazoa > Chordata > Lepidosauria > Squamata > Phrynosomatidae > Urosaurus > Urosaurus nigricauda. Next base: position 346,211,671 of record JAOEGL010000001.1, on the reverse strand, counting down.
CATTTTTTCTATCCTTAACCATCCCACATCTCATCTGTGAAGACAGTGCTAAATAATTAAATTAGTTAAACAAGTGCTTTGTTGATTAAATAAAGATCAGTCTCATAGGTGTGTCTATGTGTGTGGTGGTTTTCTTACCTTGTGCACAATCTTGTATGGATATGAGATCAGGAAACATTACATTATCAAATGTTTTAATATCAGCAGAACCCATACACAAAACAGCTAAGAAGGGCAGTTTCTGTTTACTAGATACTTTAAGAAAATGTTTAGCCTGTGATTTGCCTGGAGAAAAAAGTCTCCATAGGCATAACCTCCACCTGATGAAAGACACCTGACAATTTCCTCTTTAGCTTTATTTAAAATTGCAATGCAAGCAGCATTGCTCCCTGGAGACCACAGCCTTTCACAGTTGTTATTGCTGTAAGGGAATAATCATACAACATTTTATTATACTTTTATCAATGAATCCCTCATGGCTACTCTCTGACTATTTTCACAAGTTTGAAGGAGCTGAAATGAGACTACTGGATCTATCTTTCAATGCAGCCGGTCTGTTTAATGCTGTCAACGAAGTTTCAGTGGAAATCAGAACTACTGAGTTACCATGATCAGAGTTATCCTATGTGGATTTCTACCAATTACAATCACAGCCATTCATCTGGTTTTAGTTCACTGTACTGTGTACAGTGAACAAAACGCACATTTAGGCTGAAAACTGTAAAAAAAATTGCCTGCCTTTTAATCTACTAAGTAAAAAAATAAAAATTCCAAAACGCACATTTTTTATAGAAATCTTTTAAATTTTCCCCCAAATGTGCAATCTTTCAGTTTCTTGAAAACTCTGCAGCAAGCTGGGTGTCAATAAAGCATTTGAAGTGCCATTATCATGGCTTGACAGGGACATGGAATTCTGATGTCCTGTATACAATGTACACTGCTATTTAAAAAAAATGTTTCAAATTATTTTAGTTTGTCTAATTTTTCATTTTCTACCCCACTCTGAGGTATTCAGGCAGAGGATAGAAAACAAATATTTGAATGAGTGAAGCAGGGCTAAAAAAAGTTAGACCAGATTTTATGACCATAAGGTTTGCACTGCAGTGAAGAGTCAGTCTCAGAAAGGAGAAGGAAAAGAGAACAGATTAGCTACTGGATGTTACAGGTATTGGATTACACTTAACAATGCACTTTGGAATAGAAAGGCAATGGCTTATCCCCATTTCTGGAAAGTGAGGCTGCATGACTTACTGGGCCAGCCTATTTGGTGATGGTGATGATTAGTTTCCGGGCACAGTACAAGGTGCTGGTTTTAACCTTTAAAGCCCTACATGGCTCGGGCCCATCTTATCTCAGGGACCGCCTCTCCCCGTACGATCCTCCCCGCACACTTCGATCCTCTGGGAGGAACCTACTACAGCCTATCAAGACCAGGCTGGCACAGACCTCCCAGAGGGCCTTTTCTGCGACCGCTCCCAAGCTCTGGAATGGTCTGCCGGATGAGATGCGTCTCATGACATCTCTAGATTGCTTCAAAAAAGCCCTAAAGACGCATCTCTTCCGGCAGGCCTTCCCCTGAAATTCCTTATCCCCAGCTTCGGTTCCAGACTTTGATTTCCTGCCTACTCCCATGTTTCTGATCCCCACTTATGACGTGGCCGCATAAGGAAGGGTTAGGATGTAGTTGTATGTTTTTAAATAACTGTTTTAATCATTGCTGTTTAATCTATTTTTAAGGGGTGGGAGGTTTGGAAACAGGTCATGGGATTGTTTTAATCTATGTTTTTTTTTTACTTGTACCCCGCTCCGAGTGTATGTACAGAGGAGCGGGCTATAAATAAACTATTATTATTATTATTATTATTATTATTGTGAGACACCATGATGCTGTGATGGCATCCCCGTCTGCCCTCCTCCCAGTCTTCCCCCATAAGGCACTGACACCATTTTATGTGTCTCTGACTGGACAGCTGAGACCTTGGTGGGTGGGACTTCCAGACGGGGGGCTGGAATTCCTACTGTGGGGGACTCCAATTCCTACTGTGCTCCGGGGGCTGGAAGTGGCTCCCAATTGGTCTGGCCAACAGAAGGGGTGAGACTTCCAGATCATCATATTGTTCCTGGTGGCTGAAGGGGGCAGGACTTCCAGTCCCCCCCCCCTTCTATTGGTTGCGGAGCCTATTTAAGGACATGTCACTGTGTGATTGGTGCCATTCTAGCTTGGATCTCCCACCTTTCCACCCTGTTTGCTTCTGTAGGAGGGTTGTAGTTTGTTGTCACAACTTTTGCGGGCAGTGGTATGGGTTCTTGATCTGGTGGGCATGGCTACCTGTGCTGTAGAGCATTGGTATTGGGCATCCCACAGGGACTCTGGGGTTCTGGGAATGAGGAGGAGTTGCCATTGTGGGGGCAACTCCTAATCAGCATCCCCTGGTGGCAAGGGGCGAACATGCAAATATCTGGTTACCCCCCTTTTTGTCATCCTGAGGTCTGGCTGTGACTGGGTAATGGGGTTTATCAATCAACAGTCAGGTTGCTTGATGCCAGATCTGGACCCATGCCTTAGACCAACCCCACCTGTCAGCTGAACTCAATAAAACCATTTTCCTTCCAAATGGTTGTCTTGGTGTGTTTCCTTATTGTGACACCCGCTCCCCTGCAACATAAATGCTCTTTGTATGTCTCTTAGTTGAGACATACAACCTGAGAGCCTACATCATGTTTGTGGAATGCAAATCTACATTCATAAAGTGATGGTTGCACTACACCGTCTTTCTGCTGAATACCAACATTGTGAAACCAACTGAGTATCCGCCAACGTGCTTACTTTTTCCACAATCCAATGGAACATCAAAGGTATTGAAGGATGGTTATCAAACCATTCAAAAATGTTCAACTGCATGTGCAAAGCTTACACTTGCAGAACTCCACTTTTGCAATTTTGAATGGAATACTGACATTATGTCACAGCCAAGCAAAGTACAACTAAATGTGTAATGGAATTTATGTGTGCATCAAACACCAACACAACAATAGCCACAATTTCCTATGTAGGCAGAAAGAAGATCTGAAAAGGAAGATGGTAGTCTTTATATTAGCAGCATTAGAAATTAATCGTATATAGTATCCTTATTTAAAAAACAGTTGTAGCCAAATTGAATTTATGTGTGCATCAAACACCAACAGGATGACAACCACAATTTCCTGTCTAGGCAGAAAGAGAACATGGTAGTCTTTATATTAGCAAAGGCAGAAATTACTTTTAAGTTATATCCTTGGTTTAAAAAAAAATAGTTGTAGCCAAATTGTATTAAAACACCACATATTGAAACATTGGTATTTATCTACTGTACTTTCATAAGTATCATGTTTAGTTTAAAAATAATGGCTGGCATCCTGTTCAGTGTTTATAAGACTTTAAGATGTATGTATGATCATGTAACTTTTGGAATTCATGTTTATGACTGCTAAGCCCCAACCTACCTCTTAGTCCAGGTAGTGCCCCAATCACATGGTTTGTAAATTTCTGAAGATTAATATGTTAGGAAATGATGACCACAATGTTCTATGGAGAACCCCAGAATGCCCATCTTTCTGTCATTTGTTCATTTGTTTTAATGAATCTAGATGTTATTTTACTATTGTCTCCAGCAATTATAGGCTGTCGGTTGGAGTGAGAGACAATGGGCTTATTTTGTATTGTGGTATTTTATTTTATTGTTGTTCCACAATTCAAAAAGGATGTAAAGAATCTGGAGTGTGTCCAAAGGAGCAAAACTAAGATGGCGAAGGGTCTGAAAACTGTGCCCTATGAGGAATGCTTCAGGGAACTGGGGATGTTTAGCCTGGAGAAGAGAAGGTTAACAGGTGATATGATAGCCCTGTTTAAATACTCGAAGGGATGTCACATAGAGGAGGGAGCAAGCTTGTTTTCTCCTGCTCCAGAGACTAGAACATGGAACAATGGATGCAAACTGCATGAAAAGAGATTCTACCTAGACATTAGGAGGAACTTCCTGACAGCAAGGGCTGTTCGACAGTGGAACACACTCCCTCGGAGTGTAGTGGAGTCTTCTTCCTTAGAGGTCTTTAAACAGAGGCTGGATGGCCATCTGTCAGGGATGCTTTGATTGGGAGTTCCCACATGGCAGGGGGTTGGACTGGATGGGCCTTGTGGTCTCTTCCAACGCTATGATTCTATGATTCTATTTATTGTTTTATTGTTATATTTTACTGTATTGTAAGCTGCCTCAATCCTGCCAGAGAGGTGGGTTAAAATAAAATTTCTATTATATTCTATGTATTGATATGGTGCACAAAATAATGACCTTAATAACAGTCTCCTTTCTTGGAGGTCTTTAAACAAAGGCTAGATGGCCATCTGTCGGGTATACTTTGATTGAGAGTTCCTGCATGGCAGTGAGTTGGACTAGATGGGCCTTGTGGTCTCCTCCAACTCTACTATGATTCTATGAAAGACTATCTCTGAGAGGTTGACCACAGGGCCATGGAATGAAAAAATGAACACATGAAAATGGGTGCAGAAGTTAACTGGAAGCCTGCCCTGTTCCTATAGAATGGTCTGAGAAGGTTCATCAAAGTGCTTTTCAGCTTGTCTAATAGATTTTGAATGTTACTTCAGCACAGGAAGACAACTTTAGCCCTTAGCAGGCATTTGCTTGCTCACATGTAAGACAAACCTGGGCCTGGGGATATGGGTGTGCATGAAAGTCCCACCCCTTCAATGTCACAAATGCTAGGGCACTAGGTACAAAAACTTTCTAAAGTATTTGTCTGAATATAGCTTCAGAGCTGCTGTGAGCAGGAACCGTGTGAAATCAGGATTCCTGCTTACAAGAATTCTGTAACCTTGAATGTGAAAACAGAGCCCGTCACAACCTTATACAGACCTTTGCTCTCAACACATGAAGGTTTGGGATGTTGCTAAAGTTGTCAGGTTGAATACAAGACAGAGCTCCTGTACCTTTAATAGTTAACAAATCCTGGGAAACAAAGATCCATTATAAAGGTCTGCTAGGTAGAACTGTGCAACATCTTCTCTATCTACCCCACCCAAATAAATAAATAAATAAATATAAATAATACCCTTTCTTACTGCTGCAGCATCCCTACTCTCTGGTAGCTTTTTCACCACTTCCTCTGCCTTTTTAAAATAGTTTTGATAACTATTAAAGGTACAGGAACCTGTCCTGTATTCAGCCTGGCAACCCTAGATGTTGTCCTAATGCAAATGATGTTAGGAGACAGGGGTTACATGCATGCTTTCATCCCAATACCTATTTTTGCCTTGCATAAGAGCAGGCAAATGTCTGCATAGGACTTATTTGAAAACTACATGATGGTCAGTACAGACATTCCATGTATGTAAGGCTATTAATTCTGTTCTAGAGTCTGACCGATAGTTTTTGGGCAAGTCCTTAAATTTCTCATTTTTGCCAGTTTTACTCTCCAAAGGCCATTTTCTTCAAGACTATTCACATATTCTGAAGAATGGATGATGGTTCATTGCATACTGACCTCACTGCCAAAATGCCTGGCTCATCTTCCTCCCCTGTCTAAACAGAGACTGTCCATTTAGACTGGAGGTAGGAATTATGTTGTTCCCCTCTTCCTGGGAGTTGCAGTTCAACAGCATCTGGGGGAATACATGATTTCCACTCCTGGTTTAGGCTGTCTTGCTCCAGAGGTAAGCAAGTGGAGGTCAGGAAAAACCTTGTTTAGTGACATTGGGGATGAAGAGATCAGTATATATAACCACTTCCTTTGTGTCACCTTTAGATATGACCTGTTATTTGAAACAGGTCAATAGTGGTAGTATGATATGTGGAAACAGCTCTATACACTAAGTAAACAAGAGCAACAAAAGAGAGGGGGAATGATGAAATTATTTTGGATGAAAATAAATTTTATGTAAGGAGGTATTAAATTCATACCCTGCCCCTCTGAGGAAATGTACCACTGATCAAAGCAAGTGTGGGCTGAGATGTGGATGAAGTGCAGCTCCTGTTGACAGTTTCTTATTAGAATTATAGAATCACAACAGAGTTGAACTTGTAGACTTTATACTCTTAACCTCATTTAGGAGATAATTGCACATGTTTTTGTCCCAAGCTGGGCACAGGCTGGATATGGGTGTAAACTATGTAAAAATGGATGTTATTTCACATCTTGGTGCTCAGCTTGGAGGCATTTTGTATCTGATCTGGACTTCTTCCAGACTTCACAAAGAATGGGAAAGTCTTTGTGAAGTCTGGATCTGGTACGTGATGCCTCTGACCCAGGCATGTAAGTGTGAAATGACGTTTTTAAGTGGTCTATCCCATACCCAGCCTGTGCCCAGCTCAGGACAAAAACATGTGCAATGATCTCCTTCGTATAGAATATCCAGAGCTAAAGCATCTTTGAAAGGCTTGTCCAGTCTCTGCTTAAAGACGTGCAGTAGAAGAGAGAATAGACTGGGAACTGGCTCCATTGTCAAACTACTATTACTATCAAGAGGTTATTCCTGAAGTTTAACTCAATATCCTCTTCTTATAACTGTAGCCCATTTGATTTAGACCTACCTATAACAGAGAACAAGTCTTTGCCTTTTGTACGTATGACACTACTCCAATACAATCATGCCTGAACCATCTTCCCTTTGACAGGCTAAATGTAACAAGTCCTTCTAACCTTTCTGTGGAGGGCTTGTTTTCCATATTACCGATAATTTTTGTTGCCTTTGCTGAACCTATTCCCATTTGTGTATTTCAGGAGAAAGCAAACTGTGATTGTCCAGATATTGTCAGACTACATTCTTTTAACATTTTTTAAATTCTCATTTGGGTTTCCTCCCTCATCTTAAAATATTTTATTCCTTGGGCCTTCTCTGCTCACAAAAGTCAGGTGAATGAGAGAAGGCCAAGCCAGGCCATAATAATAGTTACTCCTAGAGATCTCTCATTCATAACATTACCATACGTTGAAATTAACTTGATAGCACACAACAACAAACAAAGGCAAGCCATGTGATATAGTGGTTAGAGAAGCCTTCTTCAACATGGTACTTCAAATGTTTTAGACTACAAATCCCATCATCACTAACCATTGGTCATGCTGGCTAGCACTGATGGTGACCAAAAATTCAACAACATCCAGGCAGCTACAAGGTACACACCTTCATCTGTATCTTTCGTGATGTTCAGGACTGAAGGTGGAGATAGGTAAGGAAAATCAATTAAATTTTCCAGGTGTGGTCCATCTACTGGACAATTATTGTGTTTACTAAATGTGCAAAAATAAGCTATTGTCGGCATCTCATTTCCAGGATTATGTTTTCATAATAAAATACAATGTACTGGCAAATTCTCCTGTGTGACAGAGAATTAATGTGCACATTATTTGCTTAAGAGCATTGTTCCTTTTCAGTTACAGAAGGCTTCTGCAGCATATAGGGCAAATCCTACTATTAGGTAGAGTGAGACAACTGTCTCAGGCAACAGATGCCTGGGGACTATAGCTCCCCATCATTCTTCTTAAACTTCAAACTTATTCCCTCTCTTGGAGGTCAGAGCTGTGTATGCGATATGGCCTATCTTACACTCCTGAACTAGTCAACCTAAACTCTTCAGCATACGAATGTTGAAATAAAACATTTCAACTATCAGTCTAGTTTGCTTCCATATATGGAATTTTTATTTAACCTCAGGCAACAAAACATCTTGAGCTGATTTTGACAGAACAACCTCCCTTGGACTGTACTTACATTAGTACAATGATCTGCTCTCTTTTTGACTTTCTGTAAATCCTCATTTTCAGCAAAAGACTATTTGGAGGAATCAGTTTATACATTTCTACTTTGAAAGAAAACTTGAAAATAGGCTTCATACTTTTTATCTTTTCCTAAATGGCTTGTTCCTACCAATGCTTCAGAACAGTTCCAAAACATAGCAAAATCCCCTTAAACATAGCAAAATCCGAACATGGTGGTAGATTTCTTTTCTCTCTCTTTCTCTCTCTTGCTGAATAAAAGATGCAACTTCAATACAACAGAGTCATCAAATGACTGTTTTGCTGAGGACCTGAATGAAAAAGACACCGTTCCTGAGAGTAGATCTTATGAGCAAAATGGAAAATTGTGCCTGCGTGTGGAGTGGAAAGGATAAACACAGGAGGTGGAGCTAGATAAGGAAAAACGATTAAGTTCTTGCGTGAAAGTCGTTAAGCTGTTGTCTTAAGCTCACTTTATCAGAGTTATTGCTGCTTATTCATAATAGCACTAAGCAACAGATGTTCACCTGGCCAAACAAGCCTCTTGAAAGAAAGGAATCCATATGCTGTAGGGAGTGTAGTGTGATCAGATTCTTAGAAAGAAAGGAAGGTTCTTGTTTCCCTGTGTTTGTTGAAGCTTAATCAAAGCAGTGTTTCTCTCTCTCTCTCTCTTTCTCTCTCTCTCTGTGTTAGCGAAAGGAAGAAAAGAGGGCAATTGAACAAGAGGAAAAAGGGCCAAAAGCAAAACAACAGAGTCAAACTGAAATTATAAATGTTTGGAAAAGATTAAAGGACCTTTCTTAAAGAACTGTAAAAAGCAAGCACGAGAGACTTACAAAAGGAGGCTAATGACCTCTAGAAGCCTAGAAATTATGAAAAATAATCACCATATTTTGAGAAGATATAACTCTGTGGCAGACAACAGCCATTTCATCTCTGCGGAGAACTCTGGAAATTCTAGTTCTCTTATGAGATTGGGTGGGCTAGTGAGGGCTATCAGAGAATAATCAGCTTCTTCATCACACTATGGCCAGCACCCTGTTATTAACTTATGTAGGGTAATGTAGGATTTCAGCCAGTGGGCCACCCTGGATCCTTTCTTGAGAGAAAGGCAGGGTATGAATCCAATGAATGGATGAATACATACATACATACATACATACATAATAAAGGGAATGTAAGTTGTGAAATACATGCGGAGTGGTTATTTCAACATTGTGCAATGGCCATATTCAGCTCTCGGTAGCAGAAGCAGAGTTGTGGAGGCAGAACCATTCCTCATATGGTTGTACAAAAGGGTACATTCATCAGTAGCCATCGTTGTGCATTGTTTAACAGGTCCCATTTCTGAAAATGTAATGTAATGTAGTGTAGTGTAATGTTGCTATTCTGTATCCATATTTTGTAATGCTAGCGTGGCATTACTCTGTCAGGGCATATTCATGCTACATGGTGGCAATGTAGAGCTGCAGCTAATAATTCCCTGGCTCTGGGGGAAGACAGTTAAAGCAGTGTTTAGAAACAACAACTCAAAGAACCCACTACAATGTATTGCCCCAGCAATCTTGAAGGAAGTTAGCTGATGAAATGGCTCAAATATCTCTTTTTCTATCTGATCTCTCTCACCTTTTTGATTAGAGCTACAGCTCTCTGTCACTGCCATTTCCTTCTTGATAACCTGAAGATGTTTCAGATTGCATGTGATGAAGCCTGAGCTGCTAATCATTGTTTCCAAATCCTCTTCTTCCACCTTGTTCTTCTGCTTATCTGACACAGCTGTCATCTCTCCAGCTCACAGAACTAAACTACATGCTATGTTAAATACAGAGCATGGAGCACAGCATCTGTCTTACTCTAAAATGAGCCTATATAGGATCAGCCTATATCTGGACCACTGCCTGCTGGTAGGAGAGGTTGAAACATCATCCTCCCAAGCAATTATGTCCCCTTAAATTCATGAATGATTTTGTTTAAAATACACGCAGCCAAATTTAAGAGCAAAGGGTGTTGGACAAAAGTTTTGGCCTCCCTAATTAATTAATTGAATTTATATCCTGCCTTTCTCCCAAAGCTGGAACTTAAGGCAGTTCACAGTATTACAGCAACAGCAATAGCAAGTACATTTCTATACTGCTTATGAGTGCACTTAAGCACTCCCTAAGCACTTTACAATGTGTAAGCTAATTGCACCCCAACAAGCTAGGTACTCATTTTAGTGACCTAATGAAGGATGCAAGGATAAGTGGACCCTGGAGCCCTGCCTGGGATTGAATTCACAACCTTGTGGCTGTGAATGGCTGCAGTACCAGCATTTAACTACTGTGCCACCAGGTTTCCTTTATTGTTAAATGAAATAAGAATACAGTTAAAACACAAAACAAGACAAACTCTTAAAAGAGAGAAAAATTGAAAGCCTATTTTGAAACAATTAAAACAAACAATAAAAAACACAATTGAAAAATACATCCTTCAGAAAAGTACACTCCCCATCAGGTAACATGGTCTGTGCTTAGTAGCCCATTTACCAAGGCCACCTGAATTAAAAAAAGGCATTAATCACTAGCTGGGAAGGGATTTTCTTGGCAGATTTGGCCATTTATTCCACCCCCACCCCCACCCCCAATCTCTTCTAAAACTGCTAGATTAGGGCTCCAAGATTTGTGGAAGGTTCAATTTATTTTCAAGTACACATATGGAGAAATTCCCTTCCATGTACTTACCATGCTGGCTGAGGGATTCTGGGACTGTAGTGTACCGTCCAAACTCTGATTAGAGCAGCAAAAACTGAGAAAAATTAAAGATGGGCAGGATAAGGATTTAGGGGTGGAATTCAGCTTGAGTTTTCCAGGTTGTTTAGATGCCTGAATAGGGCATCCAGCTGTATTCTACTTTTTCTTTATTGACCTAGGACTGGGAGATTTCTCTTCTGCCCTGGTGGCACAGTGGTCAAATGCCTGTACTGCAGCCACTCACTCAAAACCATAAGGTTGCGAGTTCAAGACCAGCAAAAGGGCTCAAGCTTGACTCAGTCTTGCATCCTTCCAAGGTCGCTAAAATGAGTGCCCAGATTGTTGGGGGCAAGTAGCTTACAGTTGTAAACCGCTTAGACACCCCTTAGCCAGTATGAAGTGGTATATAAATGAAGCTGTTTGTTTTGTTTTGTTTTTTGTTTTGTTTTCTATGTACAGCTTGAAAGACTGCCAACAATTCTATGGCTGCAGTCTTATGCACCTTGAAGTGAACATCTTTAAAGATATCACATTAGGGGGCAAACAGGATTTAAACGAGAGTTAAACGAGAGTTAAACAGGAAATGTGCTGTGATAAACATAGGGCATTTCCTGTTTAACTTTTGCTTAACTCTCATTTAAATCCTGTTTGCCCCCTAGTGTGATAAAGCAGATACTTCTGTGTAAATGTGCAATATATATGAAGGATGAGAAAAATCGTTACATTTTCTCTTGCTACTAAACTTTTAAAACCTCACATTCTTGAATGTGCCTGTAAAAAATCTTAAATATATCATAATTCTGAAAGAAAATTGTAAATTTGGGGAAATCAAAAACAAACCAGAACAATTCTTCTCCATCTGCACTAGCCAGACATTAGTCTTAAAGCTACTCACATTCACTTCCTCTTCTCCTTCTCCTTCCTCTTCTTCTTTTTTGAAGTTATGCAAGGAGAATATAGATAGAAAGCATTGGGAAGCATATTGGCAAGACAGATGTTATCCAGACTAAGAGAATCCCAGCATCATTCTAATACTTATCTCATGTACAAAAATATATTCTCTTGGCCTTAATAACGATATTGTGATATTTATGTATATCCTGCATTACTCATAACACAGAAGGATATAAAGCATATTTCTGGAATTAGAATATTTTACAAGACCCAGCACCCAAGACCAAAAGAAATGGAAGACACTGAAAAGCAAACCTAAGCTCAACTTTCTAAGCTAAATTTTCAATTTAACAAGCAGGATTAATACTCTCCTTTCTTGGGTGAGTGCCAGAATCAGCCCTAGCACTAGCCAGGATGAAATTACTACCTAAGGCAACAAATTTGGGGTGTGAATTATAGTGCAAAGAAGAACTTTTCTAAGCTCCTACCTTACAGTTTCTTGGCTCTCATGTACAGAACATCTGGTTTATCTTTCCTAAGAATAGGTGAGAATTTAATTTGACACCCCCCCCCCTTTATTGAAAGAATAAGATTGTAAGCCTGTAGGCAGGGAACCATCTAATTTATAAGATTGTATGTACAGCACTGTCTAAATTTTCAGTGCTATATAAATAAAGGTTAATAATATTAATAAATTATTCCATGAAATATCTTTACTTTTCTTGTCTAGTTCCTTCATATGAGGGGGATGCTGAAAAGTTCTTCTCCAGAAGTACTTCTCAAAATCTGAGTGTAATTTTTCACCGTAGTTTGAAAGAGTGTTCTTTTGTATTACAAACTGCCATTTTGCAGTACTGTACCTCTAATTTCTGATTTTTTTCAGATCACTGATGTAACCGTGTCCACGAAAAGTATGGAATCTTCAAGTGCTGAACTTTGGGCTGTTATGTATCTCCTGTTCCTGCAGAAGAAAACCTCAAAAGAAATTCATGTGTGTATGATGCAAACATTAAGTGCCAAGTGCCCCCTATACTAAAATGTGAAGAAGTGGTGCATCAACTTTCAGCATGGGGATTTTGAGACTGAAGCTGCAGCAAAGTCTAGGAAGCCTTCAACAGTGTCAACTCCTGATATTGTAGAGTATGTTCATGACCTGACTCTGGTAGATTGGTGAATCTCAGTTAAAAAGAATTGCTTAGACACTAGAGATATCCCAGTTATGCATTGGGTTTATAATTCATGAGTAATTGGTTATGCAGAAGCGGTCAGCAAAGTGGGTGCTGAAATGTTTGAATGCTGACCAGAAGCAAAATTGAGTAGATACCTCCAAGTTGATTTTGCAGCATTTTGAGTAATCTAGTGATGACTTTTTTGGAACAACTCATCACTGTTGATGACTGTTATTTCATCACTGTTGATGAAATATGGACTATGGTATCACTGTGGTCTGGAGAGCAAATAACAGTCCTTGCAGTGGCAACACTTTAGTTCTCCACAGCCAAATAAATTCAACACTCAAAGGTCAGCAGGAAAGGCTATGGTCACAGATTTTTGGAGATCCAGAAGATATTTTGATGACCATATTCAGAAGGGCCAAACAGCTAATGCAGAATATTAGCCTACTGATTACTGTGCTGATTAAAGGAAAAATGCAAGGAAACCTGTGGAAAGGTGTTTTTGTTTTGCAGGACAATGCACCTGCTCACAGGGCTGGATGGATGTTTTGAAGCAACAGAACATTAAATCTGACTAGACATCAGATTTGGGGGGGGGGGCTGTGGGAAGGGTTAAATTTAAGAAATGATGTACTAAGTGTGTAGAACTTCGGACTGAATGTGTGGAATATCATGTAAGTTTCATGGCTCCAGGTAATTCCCTTCTTGGTTGGGCTGCGAACTTTTCAGCACCACATCATACCTGCTCATTGGTATTCTATTATTATTATTATTATTATTATTATTATTTATATAGTGCTGTAAATTTGCACAGTGCTGTACATACAATCTTATAGTTAGATGGATCCCTGCCCTCAGGCTTACAGTCTAAAAGACAACACAAAAGGAAAAGGGGAAGGTGGTGGGATAGGGATGAGGTCCAGTGGTTCATCTCTCCCTCTGGGGCCTGGACCAAGGCAGATGGACTGGAGGGAGGGCACGGGTTCTTAATACATAGTTAAGAGGAGGCATCCTGGGGCAGATGGCACAATCCTGGGAACACTTTCCTAAACAATATAGTCTTTTCTGATTTCTTGACTGCTGTCTCCATTCTGATTAATGACTGACCCAAGGTATGGCTAGTTTATGAACTATTCCAATGTCTTCATTGTCTGCTTTAAAGTTATGTAAATCATCTGTGTTCATTATTTTTGTTTTCTTATTGTTCAATTGTAAACTCAACTTTGCACTTTCTTCCTTGATTTTCTTCAATAATAATTCCAAGTCTTTGTTATTTTCTACTAGAAGTAGGGTGTCATCTTCATATCTTAAATTGTTGATGTTCCTTCCTGTAGGTTCATCTTCAACTAGTTCTTCCTTGAATGAATCTGTCATCTTTTCATCTCTTTTATTTAGTCCTTCAGTGTAATGTTTCTATTGTCTTTTTATTTCTGGTTGCTCAGGTAATGTTTTCCCTTGCTAGTCATATTGCACCACTAATCTTGGTTTGAATTTCCTTTTGATTTCTTGAATCTTGTGGAAGAGGCCTTTTGTTTTCTTTCTTTCTTTCTTTCTTTCTTTCTTTTGGCTGTCATCTATTTTTCTGCATGAATATTATAGTATTTCTCTTTTTTCTTATGCACAAATCACTGAGCAGTTGTGTTCAGGGTTCTGATCCTATTACTTTTACTTTTTGTCCCCTTTTACTTTTGCTTCTCATCTGTTTGCAACTGCTTAAGGAGTTTCACCTCTCATCCACTGAAACGTCTCTTACTTTTTGGGTGCAGATAGTATCTTTTTGTATTCCTTCCTGACATTGTCACTGGTTTCAGCCCAAAAGTCTTCTGGGTCCAGGTTAATTAGGCTTAATAATGAAAATCTATTTTTCACATTTAAATTCTATAGGAATGGACTTCAGATTTTATTTTGGTATGATGGTTCTTCTTTAGTTTTACTCCAATTTTAGCTATTAGCAAAAATCTACCAAGCAGTGATACCTTTATTGGTCAACCAAAATACACAATATACTTGTTGCAAGCTCTACTGGCTTCTTCATCAGGCAAGATGTTACATACCAAACAGGAGAAAAAAATGGAGATGTTAGTAAGATGCCTGCATTTTGTTGTTTCTCTCCTTAGTTAAGATGATATGGCGAGAGTATCTTTAGCAGACTGGCCCCTTCTCCTCTGACCATGTGGCAATTAAGAGATTTTCAAAATCCTAGAATCTAAAGATACCTTCTCCATATCTTCTGCTTCTCATTATGTAGACTTTGGTTTGTATACACTTACCTCCTGGGTTGCTATAAGAATGTTCTTGCAATGTTACAAACTGTTGGTTTTGCAAAATTACATCAGTCACTCTCCTGCTTCACTTCTTGATCCTAGGCCAAATTTTCTTACAATATTTTATTCTGCTTTTCTTTGATTAACAGGAAGTCCTGTTTTGTTGTGTGGTCAATTTCCTCCTGGATTCTAGCACAGAATCTTTTCATTTCTTCTTCTTCTGCCTCTGTCATTGGAGCAAAAATTGGATTACCATTATGTTAATGGGTTTTCACTGAGGTCTTACTGATATGAGTCAATACTTTGCATTATATTCTATGACTGCTTTTACTACATCTCTTCTCATTATTGATGCCCACCCCTTTCTTCTGAGATTTTCATTTCATGTATAAAACACAGTAATTCTCTGACTCAAAATGTCTTATTCTTGTCCATTCCTGTTCCATTTCTTGTTTTATTATGTCTAGTTTTTCATGATTCATTCTTCTCACATTCCATGTGTGGCTTCAAATTTTCCTTTCACCTCTGAACACCTCTGAAATTCAAAGGTCTCCAAGTGGAGCTAGGAAAAAATTTCTGTCTGAAACCCCGCAGAGGTACTGGGCTACATGGACGAAAAGAGATTCAGAATGTTCCTATATTCTTCCTATGCTGATCACATGTCTGATTCTGCTTAATTGGTGTATGGTTTCAGATCTAGACTTGTAAACTGATTTTTCTTTGTTGCACAGTAACTAAAAGTTTAAAGGAGAATCATACTGACCAAATTGTGGACATTTTAATTTTATTCAACAACTAAGAGGCTGTAGCAAGCAATATCAGAACATGAGCAAGTTGGTAGAATTTGATTGCTTAGACATGCCAATCACGCAGACACCAGAAGAGTGAAATCAACTCATGTTAAACTTTGATTTTCATTACAAAATGTCAACATTTTCATGGGATCCAAATCAGGGACAGCTCTATGTTTAGGAATTATGTAGTTACAACTGGATTTGATGGCCATAGCAACTAATTCCAAGTTTCAGTGGTACTGCTTATTCTTACTATGATTAAAACCAAATACCATGAGCCTCTTCTTTAGTTTGCTCTTCAAAATGAGCAGCAAAAATGGTGGCTGGCAGACAGCAAAAGGCAAGAGAGTGAAAGAACATAACAGGATGCTAAGTGAACAGGATGAGAGGCTTGACAAGTTGTCAGTTTCACTTGGGCAGGATGAAAAGGAAGTGCACAGACAGCACCCGGACTCACTCTTGATGTATCTCAAGGCATGACAATCCTAGTCTATGTGTCTGGGTGTTTCCCCCCTCCTCTCCCTCCCACTTGAGAAGGGAGAGAGGGAATTCCATTTGTTTTCTTAAGACTATTAAGACCTTCTAAGTGACACAGTCACCATCCTATGATTGAAAGTGACAAATGTAGGCAACCCTATTTAAAAACTGCCACTTTGCATTAGCAGAAGTATCAGCTCAGTTTTACAATATTTTGCTGCTCTCTTCTCTTCTCTTGCCTCCCCCCTGCTTTCTTGCCTTCCTTCTTTCAAAGTGCTGTTTTACATAAGGATGACTGAGTAGATATCAGGGAGACTTGTCTCAGCCAGAAATCCCACATTCCCTCCGCCCCATTAGCTACTGTCTTAAAAATGCCAAACAAAACAGAAAGTGACAGCAGTGTGGCAGTGGGCACTGGGGCCAAATATCCAAACAGCTGAGCCAGAGTTGTGTCCAGGAAACAAGCTGCCCATGTGGAGAGTTGAACATTAAAGACACGCAGATGTGCATGTTGACTTAGAGCTGAGCATGCTGCATTTGAGCCTGGCCACAGCTCTAGATGCTGTTTGCAGAGCCAGAAAAAGTGGAATGAAAGAGGGTACTGGGAACTAGCATAGAGCAGGTCAAGCTTGCCCAGCACCAGCAACTTGCCTTGTTTCGCTCATGCTCGGAATGGTGAAGAGGGGAAAGTGTGCTCGTGCTTCATTTTTTAATGTGACTAGAAATTAGTTTCTAGAAGAGTAGTTTGGACAGCAATACTCAGAAACCTATGGCTGTCATGGACACTACCATTACTGTGCTAAATGTGGGATTGTGGGAGTTGTAATCCAAAAATGCAACCTTTCCCAAGTTCTCTTAATTGCACACCTTTGAACTTTTCAAAAAGTCCAAAATTATTTGAACAAAAAGTCAAATTATTATTTAAGTGTAACTTTCTTATGCTATTGAAGTCAACACTTACAATCATCAAGGGCACGGAAAAAGGGAAGGTACACACATATATGTTAGTGTTTTAAATGTTGTTTAAAAGTACAAATTTAGTGGGAAAATTTCTTGTGGGAATGTGCATTGTTCTGCAAAATTGCACATTAAAATGTATGTATTCCAAGCAGTATTCTACACAGAATACATACAAATTTTCTTGGGAAACTTTAACAAAAATTAAAGTTTCAGATAAATCGAATTTTAAAATGGAAAACAGTGGGAAAAAACAGTTCAGAAACAAAATTGATGCTTGAAAGAGACTGATAAGGCCTACTGTCTTCATTTTTCTTTTTAAAGGCAGGGAACATTATTTTAGAAATCTGTTGAGTTTTGGAGAAGTTGGTTTTGTGGATTTGATCAATTCACCCTTGATCACTGCTTTTATTATGACATTGCTACTGGAGACTTAGAATCATAGAATCATAGAATTTTATAGACTTCATAGACTTCTGTCTGTAATTCTTTTTTCTGTATTTCTGTAGATTCAATTTTAATATGGATTTGTCATGTGAATCACAACTCTTTATTGTGGAGTACTAAATGTTTTCAACTGAATTCATGAAGCCATGGGCTGAAACCAGAGTTAGCCCTATCTAGAGTGGAACAAACAGGATCACGATGATTTCAACAGACCTACTCTACATAGGACAAATATCTATTCTGATAGAACTAATCTCCGGGTATCCCAAGGACTGGGAAAGTGGAAAAGTCCAGACATGGTTGGATCAGCTCAAGCCAGCCTATCCAGTGATTGATGCTGTGATGTGATGTGTGGTCTAGAAACATCTTGAGGCCCATAGATTGTTCACCTCAATTTAGCTCCACACAATATTCAATGTGCCAAGTACAAGAGTGGTCCTGGTGCCATGCCCCTTTTTCAAAATGGGTTCCCTATTGTTATCCACAAAAGTAGGAGTTCATTGCCTCAGTGTAAATAAAGCCAGATGTCCACACCAGAGGGAGGAGAATGTATAGTTTTGTTTGCTGCAGCAAAAATAGATGCCTTATCACTACGTATATTAGAATACACACATCATTGTCTATTGTAACAAATGCCAGGCTGAGTCCTTATCCATTTCAAGAAGCTGGAGGTGCTCTGTAGGGATGTGGAGGCTATGAAGTTTTGAATCTGTCTTCCCAGTTGCTTGCATTTAAATCTGTATCCATCACACTGTTCACATTTTAAATACCTTTACCAAAGTACTAGAGATGTGTGAAAAATTCACCAATGCCAAATTTTTGTAGAAGCTCACCAAATTTGGAACACCAAACTTATAAATACCTAGAACACACTTGGGAGACAAATACAAACTTTTCAGAATGTTGTTCAAAAATGTACAGAAAGTATATATGTTAAGAGAAAGTACACGTAAAATGGTGTAGTATCAGTAGAAAGTGTTTGTAAACATGTACAAATTAGGAAAAATACAAATAAAATTAATATATTTTGGAAAAATGTGCATAACTTTGCACAAGAATTTTCATGTGCCTTTTTGAGTGATGAATTTTAGCTACATTTCCAGATTCCTGTGACTGTTGATTAAAGTGATCTTGTAAGTCAGAGAATGAGAAATTCAATAAAAATGAAATTCATAGACTTCCACTGTACTACAAAGTAATAACACTTATTGATACATTAGCATTTGATATTTTTGCAAGGAAACACTTTTCTGTTTTAGGCAATACATAGAATCCTCAGGTGGTATCTATCAATTGTGTACCACTCAAATCTAAACATGATTAACAAGGGTACTACAATTTTTGCCTTCAGACTATCCTCTGGGATCTTATACTAGAGGCAATAACAAAGAAGCCTTAATGTTTGTTCTATACATTCAAAATATTATAGAGTCGCTATTAATCACCACTCTTTGAAAATTGGCAGTATTGTTTGTGCAACCTGGATGTAGAAAATCAAAGGAAGAAGTCAAGGTACAATGAGACGCAACTGCTTGGCTCATGTTATTTAGAAACCCTTCTCCTATTGTGCAGGGAGAGTAAGGAATTTTTGCTTTCAAAACAAAGCTGAATTTGAAATCTTTGATCTTTCCTTTGTAGTCTTTGGTTTGCATAAAGAAAGACCCAGATAAAGCTGTGCCTGTAAAACAGGTTATTTATAAGCCAGCTTGAGTATCCATTAAATCTTAAAGGCTTTATTAAACTGACTTTCAATGCTCATGGAAAAGTAGCTTTTCTTCTTTCTCACAGATCTTCCAGAGGGCCAGATGAACAAGTTGGCTGCGTGGCAAGCGGCATAAAGAGCAGCTGACATACATTTGCTAGCATCTGGGCAGGGCTTAGTTAACTGTGTGCCTAATAGTGTGTTTTTTAAAAAAAATACACAAGAAATCAGAGATGCTCCTAGAGGAAGAAATAAAGGCAACAAAAATCCCATCCAGAATACAATTGTGGCCAGAGTGGCAAGTGATAATGTATGTCTGAGCTTATGTTTATGTGATCCCTGTATTACTCAGGTGGCCAAATATAATATTTCTGGTGCTTTAATCAGCACTACAGTTTGTATCATTCTGGAACAGCTGCCTTTACTAAGGATAAGACTAGGGACTAAGACCTCTTTTTCCAGTTTTTTCCCCACTGTCCAGCTCTGAGAACCATAACTAGAAATCAGAAATACTATGGCCTAGATGATTCTACTTTGGTATTCAATTATTTGTCTTTACACTTGTGGGTCTTATCTAGTTCCTTTATGACTGCCTTTCCAAATCTTAGCCTTTTTCTGAGTTCCTGACTATAGTCCCCATTTTGGTTAATGGTTACATAACCAAGGTATAGGAAACCTGCAATATCCAACCCAGCACAATACATCTCTTGTTGTTGTTGTTGTTATGTTATTTTCTTATATCCCACGGATAACATGCATAGAATACAATTAAAACAGTGTAAGAATGTTAAAATACATAAATATAAAATTTAAAGACAGAATTAAACAACTTAAGGAGTTAAAATAGTTATAAATTAAAATATAATATGTCAGAATAAAAACCATTAGCATAATAATAATAATAATAATAATAATAATAATAATAATAATAATCCCTCATCTCCAGGAAAGGGCTCAGCTGGCGGATCAGCCGAAGCTGGTAACAGGCACTCCTGACTGTCGCATTCACCTGACTAGTCATGTGAAGCGACGAGTCTAGGAGGACCCCCAGACTGTGAACACAGTCCTTAGAGGAGAGTGTGACTCCATCAAGAACTGGGGATTGTATTCCCAAACCCCGTTTCAGGCCTGTGACTGTGAGTACCTCCGTTTTGCTTGGATTGAGCTTCAATTTGTTTTCCCTCATCCAATCCTTTACCGCCGCAAGGCAGGAGTTGAGAGGAGAGACGCGATCTGAGGTGTGAGCAGACGATCTTGTCATGGACAGATATATCTGAGTGTCATCATACACAGCATTAAAAACCCAGCCCTTCTCAGTTTGCAAAGGCCTGTTGGCACAAGAATGTCTTTATTAGCCGCTGGAAGGACAGCAGGGATGGAGCCATCCTGGTCTCTCTAGGGAGGGAGTTCCAAAGCTTGGGGGCTGCCACTGAGAAGGCCCTCTCTCTTGTTCCCACCAAGTGTGCCTGATATGGTGATGGGACAGAGAGAAGGTCTCTCCTGATGATCTCAATGCTATGGTGGGCTTGTACAGGGGGAAATGGTCCTTCAAATAGCTTGGACCCAAGCTGTATAGGTCAAATCCAGCACTTTGAATTGTGCCCAGAAACAGACTGGCAGCCAATGGAGCTGTTTCAACAAGGGAGTTGTATACTCCCTGTAGCCAGGTCCAGTTAACAGACTGGCTGCAGATCTTTGGACCAGCATTACAAGAGTCAAGATGGGATGTAGCCAAGGCATGTACCACTGTGGCCAGATCTGACTTCTCCAGGAACAGGTGCAGTGGGTGCACGAGTTTTGCAAAAGCACTCCTGGTCACCGCTGATACCTGGGCTCCCCAGGCTCAGTGCTGAATGATAGAGAAGGGTGATAGAGGTGATTATCATCATCAGACAGGTGACACCTTACTCCAAAACTCTGGATGATCTCTCCCATCAGTTTCACGTAGATGTTAAAAAGCATAGGGGACAGGACTGAGCCATGAGGGACTCCACAGGTCAATGGTCAAGGAGTCGAACTCCCCCCCCCAGCACCACCTTCAAAAGAAGTCCTACCACAGCCTCTTTTAGGCATGTTGGAACCCTGCCTTGTAGAAAGGCATTAATCACTTCCTTTACCCACTCTACCAGTCCTCTTTTGGCCTGTTTAATAAGCCAGGAAGAACAAGGGTCTAGAATACATGTGGTGACTCTCACCTCTCCAAGGATCCTGTCCACATCCACAGGCTGCACAAGTTGAAAGATATCCATCAATACTGGACAAGCAGGAGCCAAGGTTATATCTACTGAACCTGTATCAACTTTGGCATCTAAGTCAGAGCGAATCTGAGCAATTTTATCAGCAAAATGGTGTGTAAATTCCTCACACCGAGCTGTTGAATGGCTTAAATTCTTCTCAGGACCAGATCATAACAGATCCTTGACCACTCAAAATAGCTCAGCTGAACAAATTGTGATTCTCAGTTCATAACTCAGATGGCCAGGTAACAGTGCTATAAAGTGAATGGAGGGCTTTATCACATGCAGCTTTAAAACCATGATTCCCATGGGAAGGAAGTGACATCAGTGATGCTGATCACACAACACCACTTTCCTTCCTATGTCTTTTCATTCATCGAGGAAGTCTGTGACTGAAATATTAATCACACTAATCAGTGGGTGCAGAAAACCATTTCTATGGCAGTAGTGCGATTGGCAGTGATGTGGTCTCACTGTCCCCTCCTCCCCCTTTCCCTCCTCCCCTACCTTCTTAAATCCCCTCCTCCCCTACCTTCTTAAATCCTCCCCTCAACTTTTTTGCGCTATTTTGGAGCTCAGCACCCTGCAGGAGGTTTCGGAAATTGTTTTATGAGTGGATCTGGGCTGCAGAGCTCTGAAATACCACAAAAAGTTAGGAAATGTTTTAAAAATGGAAAGGCATGCCAGGCAAGGCATAAGAAAGGGAGGGAGGAGTTAAGAGAGAGGAAAGGAAAGGAACACAATGCAGGCAGCAGCCTCAGTTATGCAAAAGGAAGAAGTGCGGTGGCGGCTGCTCTTATGCTGGTATACTAACATTTTATTTTTAGTGCCGGACTACAGCTCAAAAAGGGTTAGTATGATAAAGTCCAGAGATGCAAATGGCAGCATTACACTATCAGGAGTTAGAATCTAGATTTGCTTCGCTAGTGTTCAGTTGTACAGCCGTTTCTGCTTCTAGGTCCTATGTCTGGTTTTGATCTTGTCATATTCGATCTTGCCCTCCTTTGTCAGCAGCACCCATTTGTTTTTCGTGAATTCCCACTTTCTTGGTCACTGCTTACATTGTCTAGCTTGTTTCTTTTGTCTCCTCATAGCTAAAGTCCCCTACTCCCCTTTGTCCTCCCCACTAATAGAAAGCAATCCTCCTGATCCCAAGTGCTGTGCCATTGCTTCACAACCCTTCCTTGGATTAAACTCTTTTCTTTCCAGATCCCTTTCTCCTTTGCTCTTTTCTCCAAATATCATTCCACCAAATTTTCTTCAAATTATTTCCCCTAGCTCCCCATTTTCTATAATTGATTTTTATTCTCCATGCTTCAGACTTTCCAATCCCTTCAACTTCAGGAATCTTTCCCTAATTCTCAATGTCTGTGAGGTTTAATCTCACCTAAACTAACAGTACTTCCTCCTCTCACATAGAATGATCTTCAAACATTCCAAGCCATGATTCTAACTCAGGTAATAATTATTAGAAGGTTCACTGGCATAAACACAATATATCACTGAATCCCAAATCAGACTTAAGTCTCTTTTATATTCTAAACAGATAGAATATTCATAGTAGTAATTATAGGAATATTGAAAGAATCAACTATATGAGTCTCACTATAAAACATATGGCAACAGAAAAAACATTTTGTATATAGAGCACACCGGTTTGCATGACTTCCTAGCTCTTCCTATATACACTAGGGATGTATTTCCTTGCTAATTTGGTTCTCAAAAGAATCAGTGAGAAATGTTTAACAACTTTCTTCCTGCTGTCAGAAAGTCTTTAAGTTTTTGAAGACTATTCACAAGTTCAGACCTTGTTCTGCACATACCGTATATACTCGACTATAAGTCGACCTCACGTATAAGTTGAGGGCAAATTTTGGGGCCAAAATTATGGATTTTGATCTGACCTATGGATGTCAAGGGTAAAATTTAGTGGCATGTAACAAAGGATCTAAAGAATGAAGCAAAGGAAAACAATGCCAGAAAACTTACAAAATTACAGCAGGCATCACTGTTTGTGATCACACTAAAGGCTGAATGGATGAGAGAATAGAAGGGGGTCAGTGAATCCAGGACCGATTATGCTCTTGCCTTTCATCAGGGGATGGTTCCCTTTTTTATAGGCGTTAAAATACAGGACTTGCATTGACCCGTGGATAAGTCGATCCAGGTTTTTGGAGTCAATTTTTTTTTACTAAAATTGCTAGACTTATACATGAGTATAAACAAGTAAATATTACAGACAATGCTGTTTTCTGGGCAAAACAATGACAACAACAAAAACCATGTATGAATTTTGTGCAGAATGTGAAACACATTTTTGTAACCATTTCCTGAATTTTTTTTTTTTTTTACTATTCTTTCCATCCCTATCACAGTCAAATGAATAATCTGCCAAATAGGACAAAATATGATGGGACATAAGCGCTGGTATTACAGGAATATTCCTACAGTAATGTTGACTGAGATTACATTCACCAGATCTAGTTGTGTGTGTGTATGTGTGTGTATGTGTGTGCACGTTCAAGTAGCCTCTTAGGCAAGAATTCATAAGATTTTCTTACGCAAGGAATATTCAAGAGGGACCTGTAAATAAAACCATGGCTCTGCATTTCGAGTTTAAACCTAGAAAGGAACCATGGTATTCACAATGTTACACTAGATTTATGTTACTGGAAAATTTTGAAATTGTACCATTGGTGGAGCCATAATGCTCTCTAAAAATATCACCAGCCAGGTGGCTGTGGGAGGGAAATCAATGAAGTAGTGACTCCCCCATTTGTGTTTTTCAGTAACTTGTATTGCAGGAGGGGCATACTGCAACTGACACTGGAGGGAATAAATATCCATCACACTTAGCGGTCATTGATAGCCTTCTTCTCCATGAGCAGAGTCCACAGTCAGTTTGTATGCATACAGGCACTGCTTACAAATTCTTAAGAGCTGCTTCTATTCTATTGGGTAGCAGAACCATGATTTCACTCTATACATATCATGTAAGGAATAAATTCTTACTTGGCTTATCTTTATACACTGAATGTAAAATGCATAGACATATTTCCCAACTGCAATATAGTGAGATATATGGGAGAGGCTGGTCAATGTTTAGAGATTTTGCACTTTTGGAATCTGATTTCTATGAATGTGCAAAATTTAAAACAATGATAAGTATTCCCTTTTTGTTTAGGTCATTAAAATATAGTAGCATGGGGTGTTTTTTTTAGGTAAGGTTTTGATACATTTCCCTATTCTTTATGCTTGCTGTGCATATTTAAAGTAAATATCTTTTTGGACATAGGTACAGCTTATAATGGGAGGGTGCAATGGCTCAGCAGTTAAGATGCTGGTTCTGAAGATTGCAAGAGTGGCAGGCTTGCAGTTTAAGGCCTAAACACCGTATGAAGGAGTAAGCCCCCATTACTAGTCCCAGCTTCTACTAACCTAGTAGTTTGAAAGCATATAAAAGTGCAAGTAGATAAATAGGCACCACTTTGGTGGGAAGGTAACAGTGTTCCATGCAGTCATGTTGGTCACATGATTACAGAGTTGTTTTTGACAATGCTAGTTCTTTGGCTTAGTAATGGCAATGAGCACAACCCGCTACAATGTGACTTGACAACTTTGCCAAAGGGAAAACCTTTACCTTTTTACATGTATCCCCTCATTAGACAAAATTATAGACCAGTCTCATTATTCCCATTTTTGGGCAAGGTGATCGAGAGGGCAGTTGCCTTCCAACTCCAAGCTACCTTGGATGAAGCAGATTATCTAGATCCATTTCAAACCGGCTTCAGGAGGGGATATGGAGTTGAGACGGCCATGGTCGCCTTGGTCGATGATCTCCGTCTGGGCATCAACAGGGGAAGTGTGACCCTGTCGGTGCTCTTGGACATCTCAGCGGCGTTCAATATCGTAGACCACGGTATTCTTCTGGAACACCTGAAGAGGATGGGAATTGGAGGCACTGTACTTCAGTGGTTCCATTCGTACCTCTCGGGCAGATTCCAGATGGTGCAGCTGTGGGACAGTTGCTCTCAAAAAAGAGAGCTGACATCTGGCGTCCTGCAGGGCACCATTCTGTCCCCCTTGCTATTCAACATTTACATGAAGCCGCTGGGAGAGATCATCCGGAGTCATGGAGCACAGTGTCATCAGTATGCTGATGACACTCAAATATACTTCTCTATGTTTCCGGCTGTTGCAGCGACCAAGGATGGCATCTCTCCTCTAAATGCCTGCTTGGAGTCGGTAATGTGCTGGATGAGGGAAAACAAACTCAGACTGAATCCAGAGAAAACGGAGGTACTTGTGATAGGCCCATCTCGCCCAGGGATGGAGATTTGTCCACCTGTCCTGGATGGGGTCACACTTCCCCTAAAGGACAACGTTCTCAGTCTGGGCGTGCTTCTGGATTTGTCGCTCCAGCTGACTGCTCAGGTGGAAGCAACAGCTAGAAGTGCGTGGTATCAGCTTAGGTTGATACGCCAGCTGCGTCCCTACCTGGGCAGAGAGGACCTTGAAACATCGGTACATGCACTGGTAACCTCTCAATTGGATTTCTGCAACGCGCTTTACATGGGGCTATCTTTGTACCAGGTTCGGAAGCTTCAATTAATTCAGAATGCGGTAGCCAGATTACTTACAGGGGCAACAAGAACCGATCATATCATCCCCATATTAAAATCTCTACATTGGCTGCCAATTAGCTTCTGAGCGCAATACAAAATGTTGGTTATTACCTTTAAAGCCCTATATGGCTTGGGCCCGAGTTACCTGAAGGAACGCCTTCTCCTGCACAATCCGCCCCGCACCCTCAGAATATCAGGAAAGAACACCCTGGAAACCTTGAGTACCAGGCTGATATCAACTTCTAATAAAACTTTTTCTGCGATGGCTCTGAAATTGTGGAATGACCTCCTGGAAGAGATCTGTCTTATTACCACCTTTGATGCTTTTAAGAAAGCACTAAAGATGGATCTCTTCCGGCGAGCTTTTCCACCCGACTTGTTGTAATTATTCACTGATAAACGAGACCAATGACGGACAATGGTAGCCGACATATGTTAGATTAAGGATTAATTGTTTTTAATGATCTTATGACTGTAATTGATTTTAGCAATTGTACTTGACTTGTGATTTTACTTGTTGGAATCCCGCCTCAATCCCTGGGGAGAGGCGGGAAATATAAATTATTATTATTATTATTATTATTATTTACAGCTTATATTATTGTAATATGCCTACCCCATATTCCTATCCTGTGCATTCCTTCTCTGACACTTTGCTGCTCTTTTTCTCCTCCCCTTTTTTGCATTTATGTTTTAATTGCTAGGAAGACATGCACTAATTTTGCACAGAGACTATTTTTTCCAATTGTGCAAAACATGATGGGAAGTAAAGGGCTTATTGCCCTATATTTCTGCTGACTGTTGGAGAATTCTCAATAGGCTGTCTGATCTTGCTGATGGCCTGTCACAACCAAAATCTGTCCACGTGCAAGATTGTTGCCATCTCTAATGTCCATTGCATGATCAAGTTTATATTTCTGGTTTGCATTGCACCTGTTGGTAGAGTGTGCTCTTCTTATTTGAGCTCCTGTGTATGGCGAACCCCCATCGTTTGTAATGGAAGTGTGTGCAAGTGGCTGCACACATGCCATGCCACCATAGAAAACTGGCCATAAGGTCCCACATTTTTATTATTTGCAATGTGTGTGTCCAGAATGGATCTTCCTTGAATATAAAGGGATGACTGTAGTAATACTCGGTCAAGATCATGTATTGGAAGACGTAGCTACAGCTCCATAGGTACAACTCCCAAAACTATCCCCCAAAACCTACAATTTCAGTATTGCAGCCCCCTCCTTAACCTGGCCATTTCCATGTTGCCAGAGAGTAGGAGGATGAGCAGAGATATGGCAATCTCTTTTCCTTGTAGCTGGGTACACTGTGACAGGCATCTGCAGGGACCTTCTGTTGGTGTGTGCTGTATTGTATCCCTTCTATGTAAAAACTTTATTCCTTCTCCACCCCATTCACTCTCTTGATTTCTGACACAGTTCACAAATAGTCTCTGTTTTAGTAAATTCATTCTTTGATTCAGTGAGTCCTAAATTCTAATCCCCTCCCTCCCAATCTTTTGTCCTCTTTGGTTCAGATGGGTCCAGCCTTACCCTGAATGCAAAAAGTCTAGTTTTGAAATATTATCTCATTTTAAGTCTCGGATCAAGGGAGAGCTGTATTAAGCCTAAGATGCTGGGAACCCTTTTTTACAACAATAGAACATGGCAAGGGAACAATATTTCCCCAATTATATTCCCTGGGCTAGGAGCCAGAGACCCAGAATGCCCTCCACTCCTCCTGTCTCTTGGCCCAATGTGTTGTGCTCCATTGGCTTGTTCTGTAGCAACAGCTTCTTAGCAAACACCATTCTCAGCATCCTGCTGCTGTTTAAATGATGACTCTAGTGTACAAAAGTTGTCTTGGCATAACAAAGCAACATCTAAGTTGTAAAACAACAACAACAAAATAAACAGCCACATCCAACTCATATTATAGTCCAACTCATATTAAAGCATCAGGAAGCAACTCTGTGTTTGATATGAGGAAAAGAATAAAATCACTAGCACGGGAGGAAAAAGAGGATACAATTTACAGATGGACTTTGCATTCAATTATAGTCTTTTTGAAAATGAAGTAATCTAGAAGTCACAGTCTATAAATGTTGGTGCGGGAAGTGTTGCCTGTTACTGAGCTGTAAAATCCAGATGACTGTGTATCACAGCATAACAGGGGCACCACTTGCCTAATTTTGCTACTTTCTAAAAATAAAAAAACCCTCCCCCTTAGAGTTCCCTATAAAGCTGGAACCTTATAACTGACCCTTGTAAACCTTTATCAGTATCAGATTTAGGACCCTTTATCAATATCTTCACAAAGTAACTTTAGATTGAAGAACACCTTCAAAACAAATTCACAAAATGAAGGGGTACCTCCATTTTCAGCTCTTCCAGCTTCCATTTCTACAACACAGTGATTCAAGAATCTGTTTATTAAGTTTAAAGTGCAAAGACATTTCTATAAAACAAAAGCAACACTGGTCAGTATTTGGAAAATGTTCAGAAACATCAGCAGGTCCAAATTGCCACAGCTAGAATGCTGACTAGAGCTGGCTAAAGCGAGCAAAATAATAATAATAATAATAATAATAATAATAATAATAATATCCTGTTTTTCCTCCAAACTTGGGAATCAAAGTGCCTTACAGTTTAAAAGAACAGTACAACTAAAACAATCAAAAGAGAGACTTTGTGTTATGATATTTCTTTGCTGACACAGCTGTATTGGCTGCTAGTCCATTTCCAGGCACAATTCAAAATACTGGTTTTGACCTATAAAGTAGTACAGTATATGGCTTAGGTCCACACTATCTGAAATTTTGTATCACCCCACATGAGCCTGCCCAAGTCCTGTGAACTTTAGGAGAAGGTTTTCTCTTTCTCAAGCTCTGCCCCTCCCCAAGCTTCTTTGGTGAAAACATGGGAGAGGGACTTCTTGGTGGCTGCTCCTAAGCTATGAAACCCACTCCTCCATTTGTGCCATCTCTGCTGTCTTTTCACTGACTTTCTTGTTCTCAGGCAGGCTTTCAACCAGGGTAGAGAGATTTGCAAATAGATGTGTTCTTTTTAATTTGTATTTCATGTGTTTTTAGTTGCTTTAAAGTTAATGTTTTGATTTATGGTTTAATGGTTTTTAAAACAAACAAAAAAAACCTTTTACTGTTCATATTTCTTTAGCTGTCTTAAACTTATATTGTAAGCCACTTTGAGTCCCCTTTGGAAAAAAAAGCAGGATATAAATAAAATAAATAATAATAAACAAACATAAAGATGTGTTTCTTGAAGCTGCTGAGTTGGGCATTTTTTATATATTTAATTAAAATATTTATATCCCTTCCCATATCACTGGTTATCAGGATGGCATTTTTTAAAAAAGAAAAGAAAAGAAAAGATACGCCACCACTACTGGCTGCATTAGAGGTGGAACAAAGGTTCCATCACAACATTCATGTACTTCAAAATGTATCCAGTTAGTTGTACAATCTCTTGCACAACTACTTATGGAAGAAAAACTGTTTTGAATGCCACCCTTGCTCTAACTTTGCAAATTTGCAACCACTTCAACAAAAGGCCTTGTGACATAATTGGATACTAGCTATTATGAGTTGACTGTTAGTGTATGGGATTAATATGTGAAATAATTGGAAACATCAGACTGATATGTGCATTTTTTTTCAGTTCTGTACTCATTGTACTAACCCAGTGTATTCTCATGCTCTTCACTGCAATGTTTGGGTCCTTTGAGATTGCAATAAGCTTGTCATCCACACCAGTCGAGTCCCAAATTGAAAACCATTTTCTTTCTCCCATAAAAGTCAATAGGGAGTCATTAAGAACTGAGTTGGCACTTATTAGTGTAGCTATACTGTAGATAATGTTTTCTAGCCGTGACACAGTTTGGTAGAATATCAGGAGTGATATCAGATGATAACTACAACAATACATAGGGATGCTGCCATTGATTGTTCCTCAGCATCTACAGCAAAATGTTTTCTTTGTTATATCCTTGAGCTGTTGTTGCCAAGGTATCTATGAATCCATTCATTAGATGTGCATACAAAACCAATGTTAAGTAAGTAAATAAGTAAGCACTCTCAAAGGAGATTTTATACTTCATAAACTAGGTTAAAAGGAAGTTAACAGCAGTAAAACAACATACTTGAAAGTTCAGAAAAGTCAGATAGAGTTTCTGCCATTACCTTCATTTTTATGCATTCTCTGTGAATGCATTATTCTATGATAAAATAAAACAATCCTTTCTCACTGGTCTGGTCTTTAGCATGCAAAGTGACTGTTTTTTTAAAAGTAATGTTTATTGTGACTCATTCTCTATATTTAATGCAATCTATGCATTATTTTTGGACTCTTGTACTTTTAAGGTTGAAGCTCCTATGACTTGCACTAGTCTATTCCTTTACTTGGAACCATGAAAAGCCAGTAATTTTCAATGGAGCTTTCCTGCCAATCCTTCAGGGAAAAGGTCTGTGTACAAACAGATTGGGCTGTCTCACAGAGAGTAGTAAATGTTTAGAGGAAGTAGGTCAAAAAAGGCAAAAGCTCAAGCAAAGCAAAGTAAATCTGGAAATGCTATATTCACAGGAGAGACTCAGAAGAACAAGCCAGAGGAGAGATCCAGGTTTGTGTAATTCAGAATCTGAATGTACAGCTCAGGATCACAGAGCCAATTCAGTGCAAGGTTGACATTGTTTCCCAGGATGCCTTGGAATGATGCAACATTCAAGGCATTCTGGACAATGAAAATGGCATCTGCCAGCGACATCTGCCAAGCTCGGCTCTTGCTGCTACCAGAAAGAAAAAGCTTATGTATATCTCCAGTCATATAAAATAGGTATTAATGAGAGTGCTCAGTAGTTTCTTGGTTCCATATTTAGTTTTCTTCCAAATGTTCACACATTCTTAAGTGGGTCCTACTTCAGAATAAATGTTCATGGGATAGTGGCAGGACTCAGCAACAAAAAGAAAAAAAAAAGAAAGATCAGGGAAAATTAACCAAAGAATTTTTGGAAATCATAGAAGAATTGCAGTTAATAGATACAGGGAGATATAGGGGAAAAGATAAAAAATATTTCACCTCCCCCCTCTCCCCACGATTCCCACAAATCGCTATCCCCTGCCTGCCCCTTTTAACTAACTTTTTATATTATTGTTTATTATCCATTTGTATATTTTGTATAATGCTTTTTGTATCTTATTTGTAGATTGTATGCCTTTGGCAGCTTTTATTTACATAGCTTATATTTTATTGATTTGCATATTTGTATGTAAAGCGCTGAGCACATGTACAGTGCTATAGAAATAAATAACAACAACAATATCTAGAATACATATGATTTGGTTTTCAAATAAGCTAGTTAATAAAATTGGGAAAGCGGGAATTTTGTCAAAATCCATATCTAATCATAATCCTATGATGATGGTGATGAAAAATAAATTACATATTAACAAATGGAGATTAAACGAATTATTGCTATTTGAAGAAGAGATTGTTAAAGTATGTAAGAAAAAACTGAAGGAATATTTTGAATTAAGTTAAGATAAAGGGACAAAAATAATATGGAATGGATGCCAGTAAAGTGGTTATTAGAGGGATATTTACTCAAACATCTATAATATGGAATACAAAAAGACAAGAAACAATGAGAAAAGTAACAAAAGAAATTAGACAAAAACAATAAAAATTAGCAAAATCCCCAACTAATAAAAAGAATAGAAATCAAATAAAGTTTTTGTAAGAGCAGCTAAGAATGATAATGACAAAAGAGATCAAGAAGAAATTATATATAATCTTTAATAGCTTTGACTTTAGTACATTAGAATGAGGCTTCCTTGGTTATAGGTTCATTTTCTGGCATGCTACAGAATGGGGCTTTACAGACTGCCCCAAAAGGGCAGTCTGTAGCTGCCCCTTTGAGTGGCGGGTTGGTTGTGAACACACAAATGGCTCAGAATATATAATGTTGAACAATCTCTGTGTGCATGGCAGGAAAAACTTAACTTGTTATGATTAGCCAACTCAGTACTGTAGCATATTGAACCAATATTCAGTGAGTTTTACCTGACTAGTTATTATCTACCGTCTGAGTACATGGGCAGTTGTACACCACCACAGACACCTCTGTTCAAGAGAGCAGCTCACTTGCATTATTTTGGTAGTCTCCAGGAGAGGTCCTACTAATAAAAAAGGCTGTACTGTGCCTTTCAAGACAAGAGAGTAACGTTTATCATTTGGGGAAAGAGCTTTTGTCAGGCTGCCCCAGTTGTCCGATTTTTTTCCAGTTCTGATGTCTATTGTTCACCTCACATATATAGAGACAAGTTAAATCAGAAGTGAAAAAAAGTCACCATAAGCTTATGGTGCTACTCTGTTTCCTCCAGAAACTGGAAATACCTATCAAATCAACTTGTTAAATTATTAATTGATTAATTTCCCTTCAACATGGATTGACTCACTAGATTTCCTGACTGATGCTAAAATTAATCATATGCATTCATTTTAGAATTCATCAGTATGGGGTGGCTCTTGAACTGCCAAATTTAGTAGGACAATAAGGCTTGGGAGAAGACGGGTAAAATCTAGAGGCAAGGGAACACATGGTTCTGTTCTTAAATAGGCTAGTTGGTCTACTTTTTTTGGGCAGAGAAGGGCTGATGAATTTTTGGAGTCAGAGAGTAGAAAAGAAAGCACTGGGAATCAACTGAAGAACAGAGAGGAAGGAAAAAGTGAATATTGATCTGGAAATCAGGAATAGAATTATGTGTGTAGAAGGTGTAGAAAGCCCCAATAAAAGGCTTTCAAACAGCCAGGATCCTTTTAGTACACCAGACCATTTAGGTTTGAATGTGACAGTCCTGTCTTCCTCCCCAACCCCCACAAAACAACAACAACAACAACAACAACAACAACAACTGGTTTGTATGTAGGTTGTTGGAATCTTTTGGGTGAGTGAGGCAGGACTGTTGTGACTCTTTTCAGTTCTCCTCTTTTGCTGATATTATTGTGGCTTCTATTGTTACATTACTGCATATTATGTAATATTGCAATAAGATTGCAATAACATACAATGTTGTTTGGAGTGAGCTGCAGTATATTCCTTTAAATTGTTTATTATTTCTCACATTGAGTTATCTACATTGTATGGGTAAGTAAGTGGATATTTTTTTTCCTACTTCCTCTCTCTCTCCTTCCCTTCTGCTTTCAACCCACCTTCTGCTTCAGTGGGTCAGATGTTTGAGGGGTTTGGTAGGAAACACTGTATCCATTTTTCTCAAGTAATGGTGGAAGAGAAGGAGACTGGGCTGACAGAGTAGATATTATGTTAGGAAGGCTATCTTCCAACTTGCCTTAAAGAGTCAGTAATAAAACTTCTATTAAAAAAGTAACCTAGAAACAGTAGTACATGAGGTGGTAACCTCCTGGCTTGATTTCTGCAATGGGCTCTACATGGGGCTACCTTATGCCAAGTTTGGAAGCTTCAATTGGTACAGAATATGGCAGCCAGACTTGTTGCGGGTACCCCACAAGCTGCCCATATTACACCAGTCTTATAATCATTACACTGAGTGCCTATTAGTTTCCAGGCAAGGTATAAGGTGTTGGTTATTACCTTTAAAACCCTACATGGCCTGGGTCCTGACTACTTAAGGGAACACCTCCTTCCATACAATCCACCCCACACTCTCAGGTTCTATGGGAAGAATCTACTACAATCAAAAAAGACCAGATTATCAGCAGTGACCCAGAGGACATTTTCGGCGGCCGTTCCCGGGCTCTGGAACAACCTGCCAGACGAGATCCATCACATTACCACTCTAGAAGCTTTTTAAAAGGCTGTTAAGACAGATCTCTTCTGGCAGGCCTTTCCAGACTAACCTTGTTCAGTCTTCCTCTCCCTCCCCTTGATGATTGTCTCCGCTTTTCTCACCTGGGATAACGTATCCCTTCTACACTCATTAGGATTTGTATGCAGAT
Organism: Urosaurus nigricauda; assembly: GCA_034509955.1. Classification (NCBI taxonomy): domain Eukaryota; kingdom Metazoa; phylum Chordata; class Lepidosauria; order Squamata; family Phrynosomatidae; genus Urosaurus; species Urosaurus nigricauda. The sequence goes on along the minus strand of JAOEGL010000001.1, from coordinate 346,177,620 downwards.
TTATTTCTATCTAAATCACTTTGTATCAGGTATTTTAATCTCTTCATTGTTTAATACTTTTAAAGGTTCTAATGTTTCAGTTTTTATATGACTGGGGGAAGGGGAAGGGAGGGAAGGGGATCTTAATTTGATTGTGATTTTAACTGTACTCTGTTTTAATATTTGTTGTAATCCGCTTTGATTCCAACCCGGAAAAGGCAGAATAGAAATAAATCATCATCATCATCATCATCATCATCATCATCATCATCATCATTTGCTGTTCTAACTGTTCCTTCCTGAAACATTGCTGCACATATTTCATATCTGCCACTTGAAAAACAGACAATAGCCCAAAATTATTATAGTCCATGTCCTTTCATGGTTAGTGAAACTTTAGGAAGATGTGATGTTTTTTTTTTTAAAAAGATTATTTAAAAAAAAATTCAAGAATAAAAAATTAAAATTCTATTGGCTGTATAATGAACAGACATGTGGCAGAAGATAATGGTACCATGATTCATCAAGGCCAGTCCTGTGAGAAGTTTGAAAAGGCCTGGAAGAGACATGTGCGAAAAGGATGGTATGTAAATAACACTGGCTGTAAACATGTTTTTGGCTTATGAAAGAATGGGGGGGGGGGGAGGCCATGAACCTATGGGGCAGGCACATTGCTTACTGCATGTGTGTAATTGGGTTTATGGTAGTTCTGTCTACAGAAGTCATACTGCTAACCTCTTTGGTTACTGAAGTAAAACTTTACTGTTAAAATACAGAAGCCTGGTTAACTCAACTGAAGGGAGGAGACTTCTTGACCCTCAATGAACAACAAGAGTGGCTTGCCCATGGCATTGTTGTCACCCCTTCACAGTGAAGCCTTGTGCAGTCCATCCCCATTGTAACCCCATAGTAACACCACTGACAGCCAACTTAAGAGCCTGAGCAGATGGGGCAAGATACCCGTAGTATGGGCTGAGCCTGTGCTGTTGTACCCCTGATGCTCACCTGGGTTAGTCTCTGGGTCAAGGTGGGGATGAGCAGGTGTTCACACATCTGTCTTCACATTGAACCAGGACTTGGGAGCCATTCCTTAGCTTGCCAATATGCAAATAATCAGAGAAGCCTCCCAGTCACCCCATCTGATGCAGAAATGGGGTGTATTTTAATTAAAACCACACTTTGACAGTTTATTTGAGAAGAAGGTCACAACTAATTTGACTGATTGTTTTGATTCTTTTGATTTTGAACCCACCACCTCTTAAAGGATCTGAAAAGAGGGTAGAGACTGCATGAAAGCCATCAGTGCTCTTTTCAGCATTATGTTGCTTCTGCTATAAACTAGAAGAAGCAAGACTGATTAAAACTAAATGAATTCCCAGAGGAAGTGGACATATGATGCCCTAATAGAAGTTTTCAGCTCAATTTAGCAATTGTTATGGAATGAATACTATCTAGCAGTTCAAGACTCCAGGCAACCCAATGAGTTATGGAGACTAATCTTCATGTGTAGAAATGAAGGATGACACAAGACAAACTAGGAATATATTAAAGAATGCGGAAAATGCTTTCCTATTTTTTCTGTTCACAAGCATATTCACATCGCACTCATGGCAGTTTTTGAGAGAGAGAGAAAACAAGGACACCCACAGATGCCTTAGTGATGTCCATTCTACAGCTAAATGGCACAGGGGAAAGAAGTGACTTCTAGTCACTTCCTGCTGTTAAAAAGATATCTCCAGGCCCTAAAATGACCCTAGAGTCTCTAAAAATGGCAAAATGCCTCCCAAACTTGGATTGTTCCTTTTAAAATCTGACTAAAAGCCAGAGCAGATTCATCTCCTGAGAGCCACCAGCCACCACTGAAGGAAAACTTGTTTACTGTCCCAAGGGAAGAATCTCTGAGAGATACTGGGAGGAACAGATTGTACTTGGACTGCAGTCCTTAGCATCTCACACCATTAGGTAAGATAGCTAGCTGGAGTCAATTAAAGCACTAGTCCAATAACATCTGGTGGGACAGATGTTTTCACTCCTGTACAGAACTCCCTTTTCATACTGATGGTTATTACACACTGGCAAGGGTGTGTGACCTGTGCCCAAGACATTGTCAATGAAGCAGGGCTTTTCCCTCTCATTCCCATTAGGGTTTTTTCTGTCCATTTGTTCTGTAATTATGAGCCCTGAATGCTTCACCAGGATAACCTGCATTCACAAATTTTATCGAATCATAGAATGGAAAGAGACTCCAAGGCCTATCAAGTTCAGCCCCCTGTTGTGCAGAAAAACACAATCAAAACACTCCTGACAGATGACCATGGCCATCCAGCCTCTATTTAAATACCTCAAACAAGAATACTCCACCACTCTCCTACGAAGTATATGCCACAGTCAAGCAGCTCTTACTGTCAGAAAGCTCTTCCTAATATTGAGGTGGAATCTCTTTTCTTGTAATTTGAATCCATTGCTCCAGGTCCCCGTGAACAGTTCAGCGATGAAAGGAAAGTGGGAAGCCTCTAGGATGTTTCAGAAGAGCGGTAGATGATCCCACCTCCCGCACTTTTGAAATGTTTGGGAAACACTTCAGGAACATTTGGGCAACAGTAAGTGCCCTGTGTGATAAACCTCAATGTCAAGGCCGAGTCTAACAGGGATGGCATCAGAGTTTGAGATTATCAGGCAAATGTCAAAGCCCGTGTCCCTGAAAGGGAGTTCATCTCTTACCCATAGAGCCTTCTGGCCTTTTTAAAAAAAACTTTGCTTATCTCTGTTTATCTTTGCCCCATCTGCCTTTTCAACTGCCCACTTTGAGCATTTATTCGGGAACAACACTGTAACAGAATCCTCCACTCAATTTCTGCCTTCCCTTTGGGGGATTGAGCTGAATGATATTGACCTCAAAGGAATGAGCAGTGAAAACCACTGAGAAAGAGCTTTTACAGAGGAGGTCACAGATAAGTATCTTATCTAGAACATATATTGCCCCCATGTTCTGAAGCTGGCAGTGCAAACTATCCCAACACAGGGTCCCACTTTTCTTTTTTCCCTTCTGATAATTTATTTTCTTTCCCATAGTACAGTAGTGGGAATATGACTGTAATAATTGCATTTAAACCAAGATTAGTCCATCATATGCTTCATTCAGTTTGTGGATTTTACAAAAGGTGAAGGAGAGAAAGAATCAAACAAGCAAGATACCAGAGGTTTAAAACCAATCAGCTGCCGTTTATGCAAATGTGTTCCACAAAAATGTCATTGGGATTTATGTTATGACAATATTGTGCTCATGTGCAATGCAGAAATTGACACTAAACCATTTCGCAAGGACCATGAAGAACTGATTTGTAAAGAGATCTATAGTTGTTGTTTATTTAAAAAAATGAATTGTTTTACTGGGAAAGCACTGCACCCAGCCATCGCTGTTGTAACAAGAGAAAGAAGGTGGCCCATCTGTCAAGAGAAAGCTGTCTGATTTTAGACTCTGGACTTAGGCTTTGTCTGCATGAGCAAAAACTCTAAACCAAAACATTTCCACTGTGATGCCATTGCTTTCTATTTGGACAATGCAGAGTGACTTCCAGTGAAATACCATAGGCTTTCCCTGTTAACCCCACTTTGCTCTAGAGCTGACAAAGTAGTAAGACGTTCCGGTGTTTTAACAAAACTGTGGGTTTAGTATGGGGTTAGTATGGGGGAATTGAGCCGGCCTGCTGTTTGCATGCCAGGTGCTGTGCCATCCACCTCTCCATGCTGAGCAGTGCAGGCCTGTCCCCAGAGCTGTGTCTGCTGTTGTTGTACTTGGAGGAGATCCAATGGCAGCCGCCCAGCATGCCACAACTTCTCTGGAGCAAGGGCTCACCCATGGGACAAAAGAGGCGAAAAGCCAGAGGGACACCCTGATCACATGGTGAGGGCACCCACTATGTGATTAGAGTGTCTTTTCACCTTTTCTCATTTGGCCATACGGGTGAGAAGCTGTGGTGCACTGGGTAGCCTGTACATGGAGCTCCTACAGGTGTGACAGCAGCAGTTGCAGCTCTGGGGATGGGGGATGAGCCAGCTGTGCTGATGTGACATCAGCCCAGCTGGCCCATGTGAACAATGTTGTGCTGCTGCAGCAGATAAAGCCTAGTGCAAGTGGCTGCTGTCATGGCCAGTCCAGGGCCAATTCAGGAGTGGTTTGAACTGGCCCCAGACTTATGGCCAGTACAGACAGGATTTATGGCCTTATTGGTATGGTGGTTGTCTTTAAATGGTAGCATGGGTTAGCACTTTTAATTCAAAATGGAGAAAGCCAAACAGCTGCATTTAGAGGTCCTCCTGCTAAATAAGATACTGGACTTCTTCCCCAATGTCCTTTTTAAAAGGACCACTGGCTACAATGTGAGCATGTAGGAACCTGTGTAATTCAGTTTATTTCTTCAAACTGGGTTCTATATTTTACACCTATCAAGTTGTCTGGAAGTCTATCCAACCTACCTCGTAAATTTGAATGAAAGAATTCAAGATTTAATAAAAATTTGAATGTTGAAGAAAATGAAACATAGATTTTTCCCTCCTTATGTGTGGGACCACTGATCTAACAGTGGGCTCTAACGGTGTCTGAAACTGTTGGGAATTTCTGAGCCATTTTGGTCAAAGTGCTCCTGTAATCATAGATATTCCCTCTACTGCATCTAGTCATGGCTGACACATCCTGTTTTCCCCATTGCTTATTTTCCTGATAACTGAAATCTTCACAGGTGACTTTTTCCTCTCTCTCCTTCCACTTATTTTTTAGGAATGAGGTCAGTTTGGCTGCAGGTATGTTTCTTCATGGGCTCCATACTTCCACTTTTCCACCCTCCCTCCATACCTTCTGTGTTCAGGTTTCACATTCAGTCTCATGCAAGATTCCAGAAGTCAGTTTTGTTAAAAATGCTGGGACTAAAACAAATAAACAAACTGCTGAGAAGTGGCAATAAAAAGTCTTGGGCAGGGCTTGGAGTTCATAGAACATACATTGAAACAAAGGCCCCTTCACACTACCTGATTACATGACTATAATTCCACTGTAACTGCCATGGCAACATCCTATGGAATATTCAGATCTGTAGTTTGGTGAGGCACCAGAGCTCTCTGGTTGAGAATTCTGTATAGTCCTCCTAAACTACAACCTTCAGGAGTCCGTTGGGTTGACAGTATGAATGGAATCATAGCAGTACAAATGTGTGTTTTGAAAGGGCCCAAGTAAAATGCTGTATGGATCTCAGAAATAACATCTGTCAGTATAGGAACAAAACCTGGCATATTCTTAGACTTTTGTCTTATCTGGAAAAGTCCAAAGGTAACAAGAAAGAATACTCATGGCCTTATACTTGTAGAGCTTAAGAAGATGAAGATAGATGTCCACTAATGAGATCTGATCTTTCTGCATCTATATCCTAGGAGATGGTCCAGAAATTTGGCTCATATTCCTATGTAGCACCAAGAGGATGTTTATCTCTGATCAGTTCTCTTTATTTGTTAGACATGTTTGTTTTTCATCTTTCCCATTGTCCCTCCTATGAGATCAAGGCAGTGCACATGTCTTTCTTCCTCCCCAATTTTTCCTAACAACAACTCTGTGAAGTAGCTCAGACCACAAAAAGAGTGAATGGCCAAGGTCAGCCTGTGATTATGGCCCAGGAGAGACTTGATCTTACCGTGAATGAGTGGCCTTTTGCACAGCATAAATTCTGAGGGGCTTTGGTTACTATCTTCTGCATTGTTTCAGTTCAGCAGTCAAACAAAGCATAGAAGCTGCTTTCCTCTCCATGCATTCTGTTCAAAGACAGCCACTGGTAGTGACATATTTCCTCTTGTGCCAGGCAGAGATGGCACAGAGGCTCCATGTGCCTACATTGCCAGCTAGTTGTGGCATTCGGAGATTGGACTATGTAGGATTACACAGACAGGTTTATGTGCTGGGGAAGATCAATGGCTATGAGAGGTTCATTGATGACAGATGGCTGGTTTCAGGCATTGAAGGAGTAACAGAGGAGGAGGAGAACCAGCTGTGAACGAGTTGCAGGATGAGTGCCTTGGATGAGTGTGCAGGGCAGGGGAAACAGCCTTGTTCCAGCAGAAACAGGAGGATATTAATGGCAGCGGCTGGGTAATTGTAGGAAGGGGTAGTAAAGGAAGGACAAAGTATAATAAAGGGAGAGAGGGCCAAGACATTTCCCACCATTTTATTCTTTCTACCATAGAGTCTAGTAAACAGCATTCTGTGGAAGATAGATAGATAGACAGAAAAATAAGCAAGCAAGAAAACAAGCAAACATGGTGGCTGCTGAACTCTGCTGAACTTCAATCTTTTGCTGAATTCAGAAAATAATCCTCTGAATCTGAACATTTTTTTAAAAAGGGTAACTTTAAAACAGTTACTCCAGATTCAACCTCCCCCGTGCCATCAAAGTTGCAAACAGAAGTGACCTCTGTGTATAATTTCCAGTCAATTTTCAGCTGTGGCTTGTCATAGGGCCATAGAGAGAGATGGCTCTCACCCCAAAGACAGCTTCCCTGCTTTAGATGTTTGTTCTTGTAATTTTTTAAACACTGGTTTTGAATTTCCTCATACAGTAAGAGTTTTTCTCCCATTGGCTGGTGTATAGGTGGTGGTATGGGCATTGGCACAGTGACACAGATAAAATGGCTTCTGGAAATGTGGTAACAGAGAGGATGGCAATGAAAGCCCTCTGTCAGTTACAAAAGCAAGATGGCTTTCTGTGGCAATGGTGTGTCCTTATACTGAAGTAATGGACACTTGTGTTGGTGTATCTCACCAACATGTTTGCAGGCTGAAATATGAATTGCATTTTTACGTGATCATCTCTGAGAGGGTTGCATGACCCTTTAATTGCAGAATGTAAACTAAATGTACCATCTAAACATCAATGCACTGGATGTTATGTCAAATGCATAGCAGCTGTGGAATCTGTGACCTCCTGATGTCATTGAACTACAACTTCCATAATCCCTTAGCAGGATGGCAGAGGTAATGGGATCTGTTTCCCAGCTGAGGTGGAGTATGTGGTTTTCTTTTCTTTAGTTACTCACCTGGCATGGAAAGAGCAGTGGAGTCCAACAAGCAACAAATCAGACAGGCTTCTCTCTTCACTCCCAAACTACAATGACAATGGGCCCTTGGTATTCACTGGGTTGGTTCCAGGACACATACACCCCACTGTGGATATCAAAATCCATGGATGCTCAACTCCTCTTAAATCCAATGGCATAGTAAAATGGTGTCCCTTATATAAAATGGGAAAATTAAGGCTTGCTTTTTGGAATGTATTTATTTTTAAAATCTTTACAAGCTATGGATGGTTGAATATGTGGATAAGTAGAGCCTACTGTACAGTCAGAATGAAAATTGTCTCCATCTCCATTCAGAGTTTGGAAGCTTAAGGAGAAAAATCTCTTAAACATGAATCAGGGCTTCAAGACATTTTGCTGATTGAGGTTAAAGACAAGATGGTATCTCACTACACCTCAGAATACCTCAAAATGACCTTAACAGATTAGAGATCTTGGCCAGAACTAACAAAATGAATTTTGACAGGGAAAAATGAAAGGTACTAAACTAAGGCAGGAAAAAAATGAAATGCACAGATATAGGCTGGGTGATACCTGGCTTGATAACAGTACATGTGAAAGGAATTTATGAGCCTTAGTAGACCACAAGCTAAACATCCGCCAAAGTGTGATGCAGCAGCTAAAAAAGCTAATATGATCATAGGCTGCATTAATATGAGTGTAGTGTCTAAAGTGAGGGAAATAATAGTGTTACATTATTCTGCTTTGGTCAGACCTCACTTGGAATATTGAGTCCAACTTAGGCACCACAATTCAACAGGGGTACTGACAAGCTGTAGCATGTGCATAAGAAGGTGACCAAAATGATGAAAGGTCTAGAAATAGATCTAATGAAGAGAACTTAGGAGATGGGCAGAATTCATCCATTCAGAATTCATTAATTCAAATAGTTATATCTTACCCTGTATCACAAGTAGTATATAAATAAAATGAATGTAAACAATTCAGAATAACAGAAATGGCTTGAATGCTATTGATTAGTCCTAATTGGAATAGACCCATTGAATCAATTTTTGAATAGTGACTCAACACAAATATAAATCCCATTGACTAAATAGGTATCCTTTACATGGGACTTCTTGAGATTTAGTTTGGATAACAAAAAGAAAACAAAAAATGCACAGAGTTATTTGATAACAACTATAATAACACTTGGAAAGAAATTAAGAAAGATGTAATTAAATGGTCTAAATTAAAATTATCATTTTTAGGTAAAATTGTAGCAGTGAAAATGGTAATTTACCTCAAGTTCAATTTTCTATTTGCTAATTTACCTATTATAACTAGTAAAAAACCTTTGATCTTTGGAACACAGAATTAAAAACATTCATCTGGGAGGGGAAAAAAACAAGAGTCAAATGGAAAGCTTTGATGGACTTTAAAGAAAATGGTGACTGTAACTTTCTGGATCTGCAAGCCAATACATTAACATGGATTTCTGAGTGGATAAAATTAGACAATAGAAAACTTTTGAACTTAAAAGGTTTGATGATGCAATTTAAAATTAATAAAAATATTTTGAAAATAGTTGAAACAGATTAAAAGCATATTGAACAATTTGACAAGTTAAAATAACTCAAAATAGTTTAGCACCACACAGATATCTTGATTTTTATGAAATCATTTACCCCACAAAGGCTTTAATAAAAAACCAGCACTGGTGCCAGTTGGGCCTTCAACAGGAAGACATCCCACAATCCTGCACCCCATCTCATCCCAGGGTATTACTGTCTCTGATGGGATCCAAGGGAAAGGTCTCTTCTGCAAACTTCTATCCTTATCTAGGCTTCATCATGGCCCAATCTAGACGTGCCAAATGAGGCGCGATTAGGGCTAAAAAGCCCACCTTTAGAGTTCGGGAGGGCATAGCGTCTACACCCTCCCGACCCCTAAAGTGTATGGGCGCCGCCATTTTAAAATGGCGGCTTCCATACAGACGCGCTATGATAGTGTCATCACGTCATCACATGTGCAGTATTTCTGCTGAAGCCTCCTGTACATCTTGGGATTGGTCTGGTTTTTACCTATTCATTTCTATGGAAATTAGGTGTACTTACTGGGCACTTGTCTGCCTTAAACAGGACACACTATTTGATGAGTGGTGTTTAACTCGTACTGTGTTAGAGCTTTAGAAATTACCGATTGGCATCCTATTCAATATTTATGAAATGGTAAACAAAACCTATCATCTCATAACTTTTGGAGTTCACATTTATGGTTGTTAATGATCAAAAGTGACTCCAGAACCTATATTTTAAGCCTGGCAGTGCCCCAATTGAAGATCAGGACACTAGAAAGTGATGGCTATCACTCTGCTGGTCATAGGGAGTGTTGAGAGAAGCAGTTGAGGCAGGAATGGGGGTCTCCCCAGCTGCCTGGCTCAATGCACCTCATGGCTGCAGTCATCATTTCACCAGCACCCCAATACACAACAGCCTTGGGTTGGAGCACTATCTGGCTTATGAGGTAGAGTTTTTGTGGTAGCATGGGAAGAAGTAGCTATGAAAGTGGAGCACTGTCATCAAAGCTTTGTCTATCAGTGCAGGATGTTGGCACCTGTTTTGCACACAATTTCCATAATATCTTGACTACCACTAGAGGTGTCACTTTGCTGACTGCAGAATGCTAGGAAGTATAGTAAATAAACCTAACTTTCAAAGCTCTGCATTGCTTACATGGTGTAACTCATGGTTTGAAAACAAAACTTGCAGGGGAGAAGAGAACTGATTTTGCCCCCTGCAACTTTGTCATCTGCTATCCAATTGTCATGATATTTTTAGAAGTTCGAATACTTTAACAAGCCAACCTATCTGCCAAATTTTAGGCAGATCTGGAAAAGGGTCCTCATTTTGTAAGCAACTTTAAAAAATCACAAGCCAACTGCTTTCCTTCACTCTACTTTCCTGTAACCTTTCTGTGACCTGTACAGGCTGTTCTAGACAAATTCTATTTTTCATCCTGGTGAAACAAATGACAAACAAATGGATTTTTCATTTGTAATGTGCACATTTTTATTCCACTTCCTTTTTATAAGGGATACAAATGAAACTGACAGGGCTCATTCATTTTGTTTTTCATTCATTTTAAAAATGAATGCACACCCCTAAAATCCAGGCATGTGATTATTCCTCAGAGGCATCTATTGGTTTCATTATATATCTGTATCTATTGTGGTGGAATATCTCTATATCTCTATATAGATACAAATGCCATCACAATAGATATTCTTATGATAAATTGCTTTTATCTGTTTAATCTTAACTAGCCCCAGATGGCTGTCTTTAAAAAACAGGAGGGCTGTTATGCAGAACATGGTACAGACTTGTTCTTTTTCATCCAGAGGAGAAGACTTCAAACCAATGGGTGGAAATCACAGGAAAGTAAATTGTTGTCCTGGACTGCCAATTGTATCTGATTCCTAATGAACCTTCCTGATACTATAAGCATATGATAGTTCTCCTTTTAAGGATTCATGATACTCTAGTAATTACATGATACTTTAGCCATTACATTCAGATGGTTGAGGATGTTGTAGTTGTACCATGCATTGCAGATCCTAATTTGAATTTTGGTGAATGCTAGATGCAATAAACTTCATGCATCACTTAAAATAAAAGCGATACAGCAAGTTTATAACTCCTTGGCTCCAAATATATAGAGTATCATGAATTACTCCAGAGTCTCTTTTATTGCTGCGATCTGACATCTCTCTCCATTCTACTCTTCTTCTGTCCCTAATAACTAGTTGCATTTCACATGCTCCATGACACCTGGGTCACTGGTAGACCAGATACTCATGTTCAAGAAACAGAGGAAAGGGAGAACCTATGTTTCATCCCGACTGCCTCCAGAACAGGGCTATCGTCCTAGTAAAGAAAAGGGAAAAATCATTCATGACAGTGGGAATCCGGTGCAAGAATAAGCTATGACCTTGGGAGGGGATGGAGAGTGGAATTCACCAGTTCAGTCAACAATTTAAGCTGAACTAGAATGCTGGGAGTCATAATACTTGTCTCAGATTGGAGGTTAACATTGTAAGCCTTGAGATTTATATTTGGAGCTAAGGAGCTATAAACTTGCTGTATCACTTTTATTTTAAGTGATGCATGAAGTTTATTGCATCTAGCATTCACCAAAATTCAAAACCACAATGGGTTAGATCTCATAAAGAAAGCCACTGCTGAAGGACATTAACCAGAACTATAGAATGCAATTTGTCTGGCATCTGACTTATGGACACAATCATACTTTAACTCAGTAGTTATTTCTTAGTACAAACCTGGGCAGATACTTTTGATATCTGGATTGTGAAATTTAATCCACTAAGGATTTTCCCCCTAGTTTCAGCTGCTTACCTCCTCCTCCTCCTCCTCCTCCTCCTCCTCCTCCTCCTCCTCTCTGTCTAGCACCACATAGTTCTCCCAACATGTCGAAAATTAAAAGGAAAAGTTTGAGATTAGCGGATGCACAGGCTATGGATTTTTAATGAGCCTGTTGACAGGTTAACATTCTTACAGAAGAGCCTATGATAGTTGGTATAAATGAAAGGCTGGGAAAGAGTCCAGGAATGATGGAAAACAAAAGCTTCACAGCCTTTGCCTGAAAATGAGAAGCTGCATAGCAATGCTTTCTAATATGCACAAAGGTTTTCGTTCCCACAGACAGATTGACTGGTCTGGGGAGGATATGGAAACAGTTTGGGGAATCTGAGACAAGAACTTCAACAAGCAGTCTGGCAAAAATGGAGATGGGCTGAGCAAGTCCCAACTTTAGACAAGCAGATTTGCCTCCATTAGAAAAGTTTCTGAATTTCTGATGAAGGAAGCAGAGTGGCAGAGTGTTGTCATCAAGACAGGACTTTGGAATAGATGTCCAGCAATGTAAGGCCTAAATGAAGTAGACCCATGTTGAAGAAAACAGATTGCTTGGATATAAGACAGTCTTGTAAATTCCTAGTATTTTCAGGTTAAGTTAAACCTGCACAAAATATTCCAAGCCATATAGTAAAACATCTTGACAGATTTTGTTGGTATGAGAACAGCTAAAACACTGGAGTAAGATGCAAAGAATAAGTTTGACATATATAGATAATTAGAGCTTGTTCTTTACTGGTGAGTTTGCTTGTATGTCATAGCCTTTTGCTGCCCCATTGCTGCCATTTTTAAAAAAATAAGAATTCCACATAAAGTTGGTTTAATTGTTTCTTTGAGGTGGAAACCAGGGGCTTATCTACACTTGCCAGAATACTCCTGGAGTATTATGGCCCCTGTATTCCCCCCACATTCACCCCTTATTTAACTGCCTATCCTTTAAATCACTCTGCAAAGTTGAGTCACTCTGGACTAGTCTGAGGTCATTTTTTAAAAAAATGCTGGAGAAGGCATTGTGTAAGTAGCCCAGATCCAATTTGGGGTTTGGGGACTGCATGGTCTAAAGATGGGGGCCAGCTCTACATGAATTTGGGAAATAGGGCTAATGTATACAAGCCCCTAGACTAACAACCCAGACCCCACCTGGCACTGTATTATTACGTAAACTGTTGAGTTCAAATCTACTATCAGACTCAATTCATGAACCTTAAAAGAGTTTTTTCTAATCCCCTCTCAGGTCCTACTCAGCAGAACTTATTCATTCATTCATTTGTGACATTTCTGTGTCACTTCTCAGCCCGCCAGGGCTTCTGAAGTAATGAAGAAATAAAGATAATTAAAACAGTGCAAAGATAAAACAGTTTAAAGCCCATTGAAATATTCTTTAAAAACTTTTAAAGCAATACAAACTAAAATACAATTTGAAAACAGTTAAAGCAGAGCAATTTAAGACTGTTTCACCTGAACCTTACAAGAGATGGAGCAGCCAATCCTCCTTGAGTAGGGAGTTCCACAGGTGGAGAAGGCCCTGTTATGTGTTCATGCCAGCCTAAATACATGAGGATCTGCGACTTGCAAAAGGGCCTCCTCTGAAGAGCAAATGTATTTCAGATCTCCTGTCCCCAAGCCATTTAGGGCTTTGAGTGTCAAACCCAGCACTTTGAATTGAGCTAGGAAGCAAATAGGAAGCTAGTACGCTTCATATAAAACTGGTGTTATATGGTCTCTACAATGCAAACTGACACTAGTCTGGCTGCTGCCTTTTGGACTATCTTTAGTTTCCAAACACTTCTCAAGAGCAATTCTATCTGAGCACATTATAATAATCTAATTGCATTTACCTACCATCTGGAAGGATATATTTTCCCCATGCAGCATCCATATGATGCATGCCCTGGCTCCACCCCCAGGGCGCATGGCATCACAGTGCTCCTCTGGCACTGTGTCTGCATGATGCAGTGCTGAAGAAGCTCTGTAAAGCTGCAGCGCTGCTGCTATTGTGCCCTTTCCAGGGCGCAAAAAGGAGCCACTTTTTGTGGCTCCTTTTCATGCCCTAGAAAGGTCTGATCAGGGCCACGGCATGCAGTTGCTGCAGCCCCAATCTGGCTGTAAAAGAGGTGGTTGGAGGCCACCCCTTTGGGGCTGTCTGCACAGTCCCATCATCCCTAAAGGTGGGAATGCTGGCTTACCATATTTTGAAGTAAGTGAAGTAATATTATCAGCTGAAGAGTAGTACCATTATGGGGAAGCATAAAGAGTAACACCAGGTATAGAGTATACATTTTGAAGTAATTTAAAGTATGCATATTGCCATCTAAAGGGACATAATGTTAAATCCACTCTGCACCACCGGTCCAACAGTCCATTCAACTTCTCATTCAAACCTCAGTTACTACTAGTTACCACTAGTCCCAGGGCTTGGGGGAGAAATGGAAGGATCATCATTTTCATCAATCCTGATCCTTTTCCTTAAATAGTATACATGCATGGGTAGATGCAGTCCCGCTCCCACAAGTACATTTATTCATTAAAATCTCTGTAGACATTCCTGGTATTACATCTTTAAAAGTGTGTTTAGAACTGAAGTCTTGAAGATAAATTAGAATATCTTTTTCAAATATATCACTTGAATTGCCAAATCACTACTGAGATATCAAGTTAAGATGACCTCCATTTTCAACCAGTCAGGAAAACCTGAGCTCGCACTAAAAACAATATAAATATGTTTTGCTACAAGGAAATGAAACATTTTGAACAGGGGCTAAGTAAGGACAATAAATGCAGTAGCCCTATTATGACTGGATGTTGGGACAGGCCTCCAGGGCAAGCAGAGAGAAAGTAGCTCAGGAAATGTTTTTGAACAGATAAGAGGAGCCTGTAAAACAGGCCAGAGCATTGATCATGGTGGATTTTAATTACTCAGATATTGATTTGGGAAGCAACTATGCAAAAACGAAGAAGACAAATGGGTTTCTCAGAGTAATGCAAGATTGCCATCTTGCATTGTTTGTCAAACAGCCTCACATACATGGACTGAGGGTATTCAGGTCTGAAGTCTAGGAAATGAGCCAAGGGGGATCAATTAAGCTGAACTTCAGGGGTATTTAGGATACAGTGTCAGCATGTATCATGAGCACTGTACCTCTTTTAGGAGAGACAACACTAATGCTTTTGTCTTGAAACCTGAAGAAGTGGGAAATGTCTCCAAAGCCCAATTGTGGAGTGCATCATTTGAATATGTTTGTGGTAATAAAGCAGGTTTGTTACAAATTAAAACCTGGATGACTGTGTTTGATCATGTTAATACATTTTAGTAGTATTCTTCAATCCTAAATTGTTTTAATTTTAAAAAGAGGAAATAAAAATCTATTCAATATTTACCACACCTAGAATAAAATGATTCCCTGTTACAGCTGAGAAATTTGGCATGTTAAATACAAATGGGTCAAAGTGACCCAGGAAGATGGACTTTACTGTCATTATCAGAGTTTGGGAGCAATTCACTAATTCTTTACATGTTGCCTGATAAAGTCTTCAGCAATTCAAAAAGTTGTTATTTTAATTATTATAAAAAC
Organism: Urosaurus nigricauda; assembly: GCA_034509955.1. Taxonomy (NCBI): domain Eukaryota; kingdom Metazoa; phylum Chordata; class Lepidosauria; order Squamata; family Phrynosomatidae; genus Urosaurus; species Urosaurus nigricauda. The sequence goes on along the minus strand of JAOEGL010000001.1, from coordinate 346,162,580 downwards.
AGTGGTGTTAATGGATTGAGTAATGATTACATTTTTATGTTATTTTAAAGTGTTAGATTAGAGTGGGAATTTACCATTTGGGGCCATTTTTGGTAATTTTAGTGATTTCAATTCCCCCCCCCCCTCAGCTTGGGTCTCAATGCAACTTAAAAAAATTAAAACAGATACAGTTAATGGTTCACATCATACAGATGACTTTAGAAATGTCAGCACATGGAATGGCTCCTTGCCAATGCTCAGAGGACATATATAGTGGTTGTATGGAACTCTTCCTGAAGGGAACAGAAGCAGTGGTTTGTGAGCCCAAAATGATGTCTTGAGAGATGTGCTGTTTTTATGGGACAAAAATCCATGATGTAATAGAGAAGCTGACAAGAATAAGCCCACTGACTGTTACCGTTTCCTTTTGTTCCATGTGGGAACACTGGAAAGCATGGCCTTCAGGATATCACAAGAATTGTGAGGCTCTGGATAGAAACCTGAAGTACCTTGATGTCATTTTATCTCTCTCCCAGCTGAAGGACACAGCTGATGGAAAGAAGAATAGTGGAGTTGAAGAGCTGGCTCTGGCTCCACAGGGGGTACTTCTGGGACTATGATGTGAAGTTTCAAGAAGATGAACTTCTTGCAAGTGATGGGTTGCACCTTATAGCAGTTGGCAGGAAAGTTTTTGGTAAAAGTCTCATGAACTTGATTCTCTCTCTCTCTCTCTCTCTGTTGTGGGGAGAAGTATCATTGAGGGCAGGAATCCATCAAGCCTAAATGTTATAAGAGGGAACTGGATGAATAGTATAAGAACCCAATAGTGAGGAAAGGATGCTTAAATAAGGAGATAGGAAACATGATCTCTACCCTAATGCACAGAAGATGGGAAACAAATAGGGAATTTTAACTCATAACACAGGAAAACAAATATGGTATAGTACTGAATCAATGAAACCTGGTGGGATGAGTTTCATGACTAGAGTGTAGTACTGTAATAGATTGTTATAAACTATTTCAGAAAAATAGGCCAAACAGGAAAAGCAGTGGAGCAGCGTTAGGAGATTATCGTACTACACTCTTAAAGAGTTGCTATTTCACTTTGACTGCTCTGGCTTCCTCCTGTTGCATTCTGGGATTTGCAGTTTAGGAAGGTCATCTAGAATATTCATCCAGACCACTCTTAGGACCCACTGAAAAAGCAGTGGGTATTATAAACATTAATAAACAGTTGACCATTGTTTAGCACATGGTGCTTGCCTCCTCGTTGTTTGCTGATTTCTCCCAGACCAAGATATGCTACAGAAAGAAGGCTTACAAATATTACAGGGCTGGTGATCATTCAGACAGTGGTTGCCCTCCTTTGTGCATCCTTGCAAGTGTGAATGACTACAGCTTTTCTACCGTTTTGCTTCTTTCAAATTGCTTTTCTGATTTCTTGCAGTAGTTATGTCATAATGGGACCAATGAGATTTGACACATAATGACATTTCAGAGAGCAAAAAAAGCTCATGTAGAATGAGAAGCAGGTTTCCCAAGTAGGCAGTTCTCTCATTCTGAATTGTTTTTGTTTGCTCTGCTAAATTTGATTCACTATTCCAGGGAAAAATAAATTTATCTGAGGAGGGTGACTTGTTGCCAGAATGGCCAGTCAAGGACCTGAATATATTTGCCAATAAGTGCAAAAAGAGATCGGGAGATGGGAGAGGGGGTAGGTGTATTTTTATTAAACATTTGGATTACCCAAATCTTTCCTTTTTCACTGAAAATGTTTCCTAAGCATTCATAGAATAAATGGTACTTAGTACACACCCTAGAATTTTCTCTGCATTTCAGTATAAGTTATAAAGGGCTCCATGAAATTAATATTACTTTACTAGGGATATGAAAAGTTTCAGTATTAATTTTGTTCTATTTCTTGAAATCCAGCATGCATTCTTTATGTTTCATCCTTGGTTTCAAATCATGAGAGTTTACATTCCCCCCTGCCCGAATATTAATTCAAAAACATTTTCCGCATGCATTTTTTCCAAGTTGTATGCTTTTTGGTAGTCATTTTTCCCACTTACAAGAATGTACTTGTGTGCCTGTTTCAAACATATCGATTATAACCGTTTATGTTTTTTAAATGTATGCATGGTTTTGTGCCCATTTTAATCTTTTCAAGTGCACTGTAAAGTCTTACAGACATGAGAAGGAAAGGAATATTTTTGTCTTTCAGCTCCACTCCCCCCCATCTATTCCTGCTCTTTAGTATATAATGTTATATATTAAATGCTATAGAGTATTTACTGGAAAAAATGTTGAGAGATAACTCTAATACTTGTATAGCATACCTGTGACTAAAATACTCAGAATGGATACATCAAACTTTTCTGATGACAAATTTGTTGTTGTTGAAAATAAAAGTTCCATTTTTTCAATCCTTTTTTGGCAACTAGAACACACAGAGTAGCAGTCACAAATCATAAATGTCATACTTTTGTCACCAGAAGTTGAAGAAGTCTGCAGGGTTCCTATTTGGATGCAAATCCCAGAAGTCCCACCTCCTGTGATTCACATCAAAATCAACTTTGAAAATGGTTTTGATATTGCAAACTGCTGTCAAGATAAAACTTTCATTCAGCTGCAGCCATCCCACTCCAAGAAAGCTTCTGCTTCTATTCCACACAGGTCTTGGCTTTCATTTTACCCCCAAGGTTTTCTTTCTTTTTCATGTTTATTGAGAATTCAGTGTAGCTGTATAACTGACAATTAGAACTTTAACAATGGAAAACAATCTGAAATAGTTATTAGAAACAACGTCCACCTTTTCTCGCACATGCTGCATACTATTAAAATATCTCTTGGAACATCCCCCCCCCCCCCATCCTAAAAACCATTTTCTTCTTTATATTGCATAGCTGTTGTGTGCTCTCTTCTCCACTTGCTCTCACTTACCCATGGTGATATGATTGTGTTACTAAATCTGATGGACTATATAATAACGTGACTTCATCCACCTGTATGCACTACATACTGTTATGGTTTGATTCCCCATCAAGGATGCTGCCACACTGCAAAATTAATGCATTTATACACCACTTTATTTGCCATGGCTCCATCCTATGGAATCCTCCTTGTAGTTTGTTGTGGCACTAAAGCTCTTTGACAGAAAAGGCTAAATATCTCACAAAATTACTATATGAGCCGTGGCAGTTAAAGACTCATTTAATCCTTTGAATTTAAATAAATGTTGAACTTACCAAGTGTGCTCTATCTAATATCACTTATTTATGCATGAAAGACATGAACAGAAGGTTGAAGTTTTTAATATGTATATTTTGAAACAAGTAGACAGTGCACCCATGCTATATGCGGGCACCCTATATGTGGATTTCAGCTTATGCTGAAGCTGTGTGGCAAAAAAAATGAATGGTGTGCATGCTTCGCTGCGCTGCGAGCATGAGTCCCATTGCATTTTTTGCCTTACACTGGGGGGGGGGGGGGGGTCCAGAGCTGATCCCCCATGTAAGGTAAGGATCCACTGTATTTTCAGACACTAGTGCATGTGTTTTGAGTTGCTAGAAAATGATATCAAAGATTTCTAGACCAGAATGTTCTGCAGACTTTAAGTAAATGTGCAGTGTGTCTGTCTATCTATCTATCTATCTATCTATCATCTAAAATGATGTATCAACTGTTGATTTGTACATTCAGTAGAAGACACCCCCCAGACCAAAGTATGTGGGGCTTTTGAGGAGAGACTTCTCTTTACCAAGTCCTCCTTGGTATCACAGAGGCCTCAAACTGAAATCTCTTTCTTCCTGTTTCTGGTCCTATGACAGCTGCGTAAGAGGAAGTAGATGAGGCAGTGGGACATGACTGAGGGACTTAGAACTGGAAGATTCTATAAGGATCATTTAGTCCAACCCCCTACCATGTATACACACCGAAACCCACTTCTGAAAGATGCCCATTGAACCTCTGATTAAAGACCTCTAAAGATGTTATCAAAAACTGACCAAACAAACAAAAAATCTCACCCATCCCTGGTTAAGACCAGTCCACATTCAGAAACAGAAAGGTAAATTTTAGTGTGATCAGCAGGGTTTTTTGGTGGGGATTTCCCCCCCCCCCCCCAAAATATCTTCATGCAGTGCTACTTAATTCCTCCAAAGAAAAAATTGGAAGGGGATTGAGAGAGAAAAAACAAAAAATGAGTGGGTAGTACATTTTTCTTTAGTGCAATGAACTTTGGAATTTCAAACCACAGAGGTGTTTTGCTTTTAGAAATTAAACTCCTGCAGAAACAAAATGAACTTAAAACTTTTAATAATGCTTGCAAGTTTCAATTTTCTTTAAAAAAAACATACTTTTAAAAAGAGAAGAAAAATCAGCTTTTCCTAAGAAATCATTGTTACATCAAAATGGTTCACCCCCATCTGCTTTTTCTTTCTGTTTAGAAGAGAACGAGAGAAAAAAAAGATCTCCCATTGAGACTTTCATGGTCTGTCTACAGATTCTCACTATTCCGTTGTTGTATATTTCAAATGGTCATACAGCTGTAGTGGCTGTGCCTGAATGCAAACTTCTGCTGAACTGCACAATAAACATCAGGCCTACGGGTATCATCCTGAGGTCCCCATGCTCTTTGTAGTGATATTACAAAGGTGCATGGCACATATTGTGTCTGTGACAAGGGAATAGTTATTTCAAGGTCAACAACATTTCACGCTTTGTGAAACCAGTTTGCATGTATTACTTTGTTGACACCTTTGGCCTATGCACTGCTGTACAGTGGTGCTTTGTGTTTTTCCCCTTAAATTTCTGCTAAAAAAAAGCATCAATGTTAGCCTGTTTCAGAACAGAGAAAGGAAAGGACAGTGATATCTAAGAGAGATCTCTACTGAAACCTGGAGGACCTTTGCCATTTCAACAACAAGCATCCCATATCATTTTATATTTCAGTTGGAAGGACAAAGAGATTGTAGCTGTGTCAACAAGTTTGTTATTTCATTTTATATCGCTTTTCAGAAGAAACAACTACAAAAATATGTCCCATTGTGGCTTGCACAACATGAAAAAAGAGAAACAGCCATAAGATACAAATAAAATTCTAAAACAGAGAGAGCACATCTGAGACAGAAAATTCAATGTCAGTGTTAGAGGTGAAGGATAAGGAGCAGAAAAATCTGTTTAAATCAAGATAAATGATTCTTAAGGAAGGCAAACATCTTAACTGGTTTGCTTATTTGTATGTTAAGGACAGGCTTAAACAAGACAAGAGAAATGCATCCATAGAGATGAAGGGAAATCAGCTTTATTCAAAGTTGTGTAAAGACAATGACCACCAATACTGCAAAAATAATACAGTTTGACAACACTTTAAGTGATGAAGCTCCATCCCATGGACCCCTGGGAGCTGTAGTTTTACAAGGTCTTTAGCCTTCTCTGCCAATGAGTGATTATCCTTGACAAAACCATAAATCACAAGATTCTCTGCAGCAATTTAAAAGGAAATCTGTATAAGATGATATACAGATTGTATCTAACCCCAGATAAGCTGTCAAAAATATCTCAGAATGTTTCAAATCAATGTTGGGGTTGTCAAGATAAGATTTTTTTTCATTTGTGGTGGACAATTAAGAAAGCAAAAAGTTACCAGACAAAATTGTAGATAATGATGATGATGATGATGATGATGATGATGATATTAAAGGTAGATTTGGTAATATCACCAGAAATATTTTTGTACCTCAAAAGTAAATGTGGATTAATTATTTGATATAAATGATATATGACAACAGCAGCAAGAATATTGTTTGCTCAAACTTGGAAATGGACTGGAGCACTGATGACAGATGTATGGATTGTTAAAGTTGTACAGTAAGCCAAAGGCCTAATTATCACAAGTTCTAAAGGATAGGCCAAACTGAAAACTTTTTGATTTTCTTTTTTTCTTTTTCTTTTATAGCAATAAGAAATTTAGCAATGTATTAATCTGTAATTATGGGGTTCTGGTAATTTCAGTAGGATTACTTAGTTGGCTCGGCAGTGGCAGAATAATTCTTTTTCTTTTGTAATTTTTCCCATTGCTATCAGTATTGGTCAGAGCATTAATTACTGTATATATTCATTTATAAGTCTAGAAATTGCCCCAAAGTTTTACCCTCGGCATCCAAGGGTCATATCAAAATCCATAATTTTGGTCCCAAAACCTGCCCTTGACATACACGAGGTCAACTGTATACCGTATATACAGACTATTTTATTTTTGTTGCTTTTTTCTTTCTGTCTCTTTATCAGTATATTAGAATGTAAATTAGATTGTTTGTGTTAAAAATTAATAAGAAAGAACCCTCAAACCTCATAATACTTTTTTTAAAAAAATTTCCAATACACATCCCTATCAAGACCATTTCAAAAGATTCTTTTAGATACTGTTTCATATATTTCCTTGGGAAGATATTGATCTTAAATGAAGCACAGTGTCAAGCACTCAATAATTTCTTTATAAATATAAAGCCAACACTCTGAAAAGCTGGCATTTGGGTTTATATTTATAAAGGAGTTATTGAGAATTCCACAAAAGAAAAATAAAATAAAAGACTCCCCCCTCCCCCCAATTGCTTACTATATTTATTAGCTCCATTTTATTATTGCAGCCCTCCTATTACTAGGAGAATCTGCATTCAAGGCATTTCACTGTTTAGGGCTCTGAAGGTTTTTCAGCACTTATACAAGGTTACAGCAAACCTTGACTTATTTACAAAGAGATGTGGAGTGGAGATAAAACTACTTAATAATCCACCAGTTCTTGCTAAACACATTTTCCTTCCATGTCTTCAGTGAAAAGCAAGTGGAAAGCACTCTTATTTGCCATTAAAATTCTTACATTGTTTCCCTTTCATTTGGAATGCAGCTGTTTGAACCTAGGACTGTATATGTATAAGCCCTATTCAAGGGTTCAGTAAGCATGTGCATTCCACACATGTGGAGGGCTGGGGGAGTACTCTAGTCTCATCCCTTCTGCCTTTGCTTCCTTCACATGAAAATGTTGTGTAAGAATAGGATAGCATGTTGTATTCATGGAGGCCCTCCAGGTTAGCCAGAATGTGGAAAGTTCTGGCTCCTGGGTAGAGATACTACACAGACACAACAGACTCCCCCTGAGGCACATGGCTTTTGCATGAGTGCTGCAATGATAGACTGGGCGGAACTAGCATGAAATTCCACTTCAACATTAGGAAGAACTTCCTGACAGTAAAGCTGTGCAACAGTGGAACACACTCCCTCAGAATGTAGTGGACTCTCTTTCTTTGGAGGTTTTTAAATAGAAGTTGGTTATGCTTTGATTGTATGTTGGGCATGCTTTGATTGTATGTTCCTTAATGCTCTCTTCCAACTCTATAATTGTATGTTCCCCACTTTGCATATGTATACCTAAAAAGGCTAATGCAATTCTAAGTTGCATAAATAGATGTACAGTGCCTAGATCAAGGGAAGTAATAATGACACTCTATTCTGCTTTGGTCATGCCTCACCTGCAATATTGTGTCCAGTTCTGGGCACCACAATTCAAAAAAAGATGTGGACAAACTGAAGTGTATCCAGAGCATGGATGGCGGATCAAAATGGTGAAGTCTGGAAACCATGTCATATGGGAAGCAAGCTAGGTCTGTTTAGCCTGGAGAAGAGAAGGTTAAGAGGTGTTATGATAGCTCTGTTTAAATATTTGAAGGGATGTCATACTGAAGATGAAACAAATCTGTATTCTGCAGCTCCATTGAACAGGAGTGAGGCCTGACCAAAGCAGAACAGAGTTGTTCTATTACTTCCCTCAGTCTAGATTCTATACTTCTAGAATCACATTGATTTTTTTTAGCTGCCACATCACATTGTTCACATATGTTCAATTTGTGCTGTACTAGGAATCCTAGATCCCTTTAACATGAAATGTTGTCAGGCCACACCCTCCATCCAATATCTGTACATTTCATTTTTTCTGCCTAAGTGTAGAGTTTGCTAGGGTACCTTTTGACAATCCACTCACTTGACCCAACCCTGGCAGCCTGATCAGGTGTGATCACTTTGGAGGTCCCTAAAAAGCCAACCAGAGGGATCACACTAGATTATAATACACAAGTCAGAGAAATCACTGCAACACAAACCTGTTCCTTTTGATGGAATGGAAAAGGATCTGAATGCCTGGATCACAGGATGCAGACAAAATGACTAGACCTTAAATCAATCTAGCATTTGGGTAAGGGCACTTCAGGTGGCAAAAGAACAAAAATATTCAGTGACCAAAGGCATTTCCCAGTTCAAAGCATTAGCTGGTTGGTATATATAGTTCATTAACCTCTATGGCTTCTGCCTTCGCCTGTGAACAAAGATCTGACATAAGCTGCCTAAAGAGTTAGATAACAAGGTAATTTCATTTAATAGTTTTATTATAAAGCAGAGACAAAAGAATGACATTGATATGGCTAACACTAGCAATATGGACAAAACCCCAATGATTTTTGATATTCCTGTTAATCAAACTGTGGCAAGGATTGGTGGAAAGACCATCCTTGTGAAAAAGACTGGTCCTGAAAAGACCCATTTCACAGTCATCTTTTCTTGTCAGATGACACAAAGCTGCTTCCAATTAAAATATTGAAAAGAAAAAATATTTCAAAGACTTTAAAAAGCCTTTCAGGCATAACTGTTTGTGTACGCCCTAAAGGAAGGACTAAATGGTGGTTGTACAATCAGTGTGACCAGAGGGCCTCCTTTTCCTGGACGGGTCCTACATTTTAACCTTATGTCTGGAGGGCCAGGTTGAGTTTGCTGCATCTCCAGATAAAAAGAGCTATGGAACAGATTATGTGAGAGAATCTGGAAAATCTAGTGAGTTGCTTGCAGTCAGATTAGATGACGCTATACTAAATGAGTAATCTAATTTGGTATTGGGCAATTAACATTTTGTCAAAGTGGAGTGTTACGGGTGAGAAGACTTTTGCTCAGAGAGACCTGTATTTCAGTTAAGTCCTTATACCTTGGGATATTAGATAAATCAGTTTATTGGCATGAATGTATGCAGCTGGCCGTAACTTTAGGCAGAGTGAAGCAAGTGGAGAGTAAAGATAACAGATGTGGAGAAATAGCAGCAGCAGATCCCTAGCCCATTCTTCTACAAAGTGCAAATTTGAATTAACACCATAGAGTCATAATGGATACGAACAGAACAACTGAAACATTTTTACATAACTAAAGGTAAAGGTATCCCTTAACATGAATGTCTAGTTGTAACCGACTGTAAGGGGTGGTGCTCATCTCTGTTTCTAAGCTGAGAAACCAGCATTGTCCAAGTTTTCTCTTGTGATCATGTGGCCAGCATGACTCCATCGAATGCTGTTACCTTATCACTGAGAAGTGGTACCTCTTTATATACTTGCATTTGCATACTTTTGAACTGCTAGCATGATAGAAGCTGGGACTAGTGACAGGATCTCACCCCATCATGCAGCACGCAGGCCTCAAACTGCCAACCTTCTAATCTTCAGATCATCTGTACTTGTGTCTTAACCACTAAGCCACTGCATCCCACCTTAATCTTTACATAACTAGAGTCCCTCAGATGATTCTACAACATATTCTGCTCTTTGACAATTGGCTTCTCCTGTCTATGTGATTATGGTCTGGAACAGATAGGCAAAAAGAAGCAACTTCTGGCTGCTTTAGAAGCTTGAAGCCAACATGGCCTGAAGCTGTGCTCTGGTCTTTTGGACCAGAGCAAAAAGGAGCCAGGGTTATCTAGCTGCTGGTGGCACAAGTTGGATCCTGTGGCCAAGGCCCACTTTCATAGCAGACCATGCAGTTGGCATAGATCCTATCTGCTTGCAGCTGGAGTGGACTCACTCCACCCATTCCTGCCTGTCTGTTCCAGCCCAATGTTCTTGACCATTGGCCCAATATAAATCGCCCAAAAGGGGCTGTCTATATCCACCCAGGAAGCTGTGGGATGGGGCCGAGGCTGCCAAACCAGGAGCCTCCGTGGCTCCATCCCGTCGCTTCCAGAGGCTGTGGGTAAGCGGCAAACTGCGGATTCCCCATGGCTTCTAAGTAGGGTGCAGCAGGCACCCTGGGTGCCCACTGCACCCCACTTCAGGAGGGGGGCCTGAAGGGAGGAAGGGGCCGCTGCCGCGGCCCCTTTCTCCCGGGGTCTTTGCCGCGGCTGTCTAAAAGCTGCAGCAAAGACCCACCCACAAAAAGGAGCTCTGTTCAGAGCTCCTTTTTTGCGCCATGGAAAGGGCGTGATTTGCGCCCTCCCGTGGCGCAAAGGCGTCATGGCGTGCACAGCGTGTCTAAACGCTGCGCATGCCATGATGCCATCATGGTGTGCCCGTGTGGACACTGCCATTTAATTATGGCGGCGCCCATACGTTCTAGGGTTAGGGAGGGTCTGAAAGCTGCGCCCTCCCTAACCCTATTCGTGCACTTTTGGGCCCTAGACGCGCCTCTTTTGGTGCGTCTAGATCAGCCCACTGTGTCCAAAGAAGCTTGTGTTAGATGCAGGGCCAGAAAGAAGAAGTAAATTGCACCCCACTACACATAAGCCAAGATGCAAAGAACCTATGGTCAGTCATGGTCTTTTGGCACACAAAGCACAAAATCCTACAAGTGCCACTCCAAAGCCCTCAGCAGTAAAAATGATAAAAGAAATAATAATCAAGTATGTGGCTGTACAGACTGGCCATAAAGGCTGGCCTGGTGGTGGAGTCGGGGCATGGCATCCACATGACACCCCCCCCCGACTCTACCCCCAGGCCAGTGTGATGCTGTGCGCCTCACCACCACATGGCGGTGGCATCATGGCTCTCCTCTGGTACTGCATCTAGATGATGCAGTACCAAAGGAGTACCAAAAAGCCAAGGTGCTGGCAGCTATGGCATTCTTTCCACGGCACAGAAAGGCAAGATTGGGGCCGTGGTGTGCAGTTGCCGTGGACTCAGTCTGGTGCTACAGGCCTCCGCTTACGGGCAATCTGTACAGTCCCTAACTTAGAATCATTTTGTCACCCTTTCACAAATCATCTGCCTCAGATAACTTCCTTACTCTACCTAATGATAAGGCTGGCCCAGGTTGAATGTCTATATGGCTGCACAAAGAATGACCACTTAGTGAATTTGGACAGATACAGCTGTGAAAATGGAAGCAGCCAACTTTGAACCCAGCCTTGTCACAGAAGGGCTGGTCTATATCAAACAGAGTCTCATTCATGTTAAAAAATTGTCAAAAAATAAATGTGTTTGTTCACATTTCCAACTTTTACTTTAACAGCCACCCCACTGGCTGCCCATCAGTTTCTGGGCACAGTACAACATGTTGGTGATCACCTTTAAAGCCCTACATGGTTTAGGCCCAACTTATCTAAGGAATTGCCTGCTTCCATATCATCTGCCCCATGCACTCAGATCTTCTGGGAAGAATCTATTACAACTGGTCTGGGCTAGATTGGTTGCAACCTCCCAGAGGTCTCTTTCAACTGTTGCTCCCACCTTATGGAATGGTCTGCCAGATGAGACCCGTCAAATATCCAACTTAGATAGTTTTTAAGAAAGCATTCAAGATGGATCTCTTCCAGCAGGTCTTCCCAGAACAGACCTCGGCCATGTAAAGACCCCCCCCCCCCATATCTCTCCTGATTGATGTAGCTCTGGTGACCTTGCTTATTGTTAATTTTAATAGTGCAAAATTTAATAGAGTTTTAATTAATATTGCAATTTTAGTATTATAGTAGTTTAATCTTGTTTTCACGGGGGATTTGTATATGTATATAATTGTATTTTAACTGTTGTATGCTGCTTTGATTGCACATGCAAAGAGGTGGATATAAATAAATTTTTATTTATTTATTTATTATTTATAAGTCAAGTAATTATGAATATTTCATATTTCAATTTATTCCTTAGGAGTATTTTGGAGTAACTAGCCATTTTGGCCTAATTTCATTTTAGTTTTTATAAAAAAAGATTAAACCAATATATTATCGACAGTATTAATGATGAATACTAATTACTTTGGTTTGCATTATTAGTACATGTTTTCATTGAGGCAATTGTTATGGTCATGTGCTTCTGAAAAAACTTTTTCTCTCGTATTATTACCTCAGCCATTACATAGGCACCAGAAAAACAACAGGGCCATGTCCAAAGAATACTTCATGAACATCCAAAACTTAATAAAGTCCCAGAAGCCTCTAGTGAAAGTCTCCGCGCTCCCCCCCCCCCCATCTTGGTATCTGGAATATTTAATTGGGAAAGGCTTGGACTGAAACTGGAATATTCATTAACGGTGGAAAAACAAAAAGATAACCCATCCCATATGAACCCAGTCTGATTCGTTCATGTTTTAAACAGTTATACTTAGGCCTTGTGCAGACCAGTGCTTTGGGCTGGCTTGGTGGTGGAGTTGGGGCTTAGCATCTACATGATGCATGCCCTGGCTCTGCCTCCAGGGCACCATGATGCTGCACACTGCACCACATGATGTGTGATGTCATGGTGCTTCTCAAGTGCTGTGTCCGTACGATGCCGCACCGAAGGAATGCCTTATAACCATGGCAGCAAGGCTATTGCTCCCTTTCCAGGGTGCAAAAAGGAGCTGCTTTTTCCAGCACCTTTTTGCATTCTGGGAAGGCCAGACTGGGGCCATGGTGTGCGGTTGCCACGTCCCCAATCTAGGTGAAAAAGGGACAGCTGGAGGCCACCTGTTTGAGGCTGTTTTCATAGCCCCTTAGTCTCTGAACAGAAGGACATAGAACTCAGACCTGACTCTATAACCCCAATTTCTTGCCACCCTCCACCAAATTCCACAGGAATGAGGTATAGGTGTGATTTTCTCAGTGGTAGGGGAAAGACATTCTGTTTGTCAGAGGTATGATATGTAAATTGTTATTCCACAAAAGCCAAGCCTTAGCATTAAAGACAAACAAACAGATGACTGATCCTCCCTGTCTGAAATAAAATCCTCATACCTTTTTCAAATTATATTTTTGTGTATTTTCTCTTTAACTAACTTTTTCTGTTTCCCCATAATTCAAACCTTTTTCTTTCCAGTTTAATTTGTGTATGTGTGTGCGAGTGCATGTGTGTATTATAAAGTTGCTTAGTTTACTCTGCTAAAAAGGATGAAGAATCCCCCCCCCCTTTTTTTGGACCTACCTGGCTCTAATCATTTTGTGACATATTGCAGATTAGAAAGTAATTCCCAAATAAATCTCAAGGACATTTAGTAAGGAAAAAAGGAGGGAGGGATGTTACTTTACCATTCAAATCAACATGAATACAGATTATATAAAGCAAGTCTGAAAATGTTTATGTGGAAAATGGCTAGGACTGCCAACTGACTGTAAAAAAAAAATCCCCGAACAATGCTGGTGTGGTATGTTCTTGTAGCTTTAACAGCAGAATCTGATTTCTGGTCTGCAGAAGTCATTAGGTGATTATTTCTTTATGTATGTGTGATGCAGGAGATAAGTGTGATCACCTGTTACTGTCCTCAGAGTAGGAGAAGGCATAAATGGGAGACTATAAAAAAGAACATTCTGTTTGCTTAGTTAAAAACAAAACAAAAGACAGCACTGACCAACTTGTTGGGATGAGTAGGAGTTTTATTCACTTCATATTTTTAAATAAGCCACTTCGATCCACATTTTCTGGACTGATAGACAGATAGAAGACAGATTATTATTCCATTTATCCATTTCTCCAAATTTTTAATACAGTCCTCAGCTAAAAAATAATTCCCAAGAAGTATACAAAATGTATTATTTAAATGCATTTTAGGACACAGCATTTGCAAAATAGCTTTGTGAAAATTGCATTTTAAAAAATGAGTGACGAAGAAATGCATGCAAAACTAGCACGGACAAATGTTTTTCTTCTCTAGTAGTGTATTATCAGCATCTGCTAGGGCCAGGCCTACCATAAGAATGCTACTCCCAAGAAATATAAACTTTCATTCTTTTATGCAAAACCAATAATTATAAAGACTACCAGCATTTCTGCAGATTTTTATGGTTTTTTTTTCCCTTCAGATTTTGGGACTTTTGTGAAAAATATGTGAAGGGCTTTTTGTATTAAAAAAGTGGTTTGTAAACAAATGCAAAACATTCTGTCTAAAAGGGGGGGAGGGGGAGAGAAATGGGGCCTCATCTGATTATTTTTCACTCTCCTCCTACTTAGCCTGCCTTTTCACACCCTTTCTGCTTCCAGCTATGGTGGAGGATATTGTCCCCTCACTAGTTTGAAGTAGGATTCAGCTCTCTGATTGATGTTGTATGTGAAATAAGATTTGGAATTTATCTTCTTCCTAAGGTAGCAAAATGTCTAGGGCTGGCCCTTTAATTGAATATGGCACGTGTACATCCAAGTTTACAGCATCGTTGTTATGGCTGTTGTTGTTTGCCATCAAGTTGATTGATTTATGGCAAGCCTGTGAATGAGAGAAATCCTAGATGCCTGGTCATCAACTGTTCTCCTCAGGTCTTGCAAACTCAGGTCCAAAACAGACCAGCAGTAAGCGCTGGGGCAGTGTGGTGATGTGGCATTTAGATGACGCCTGCCCCCAAGCTGGCATCATGCTGCCCACCTGCCTAGATGGCAGGTCACATTGCGGTGCTCAAGCGGTGTGGCATGTATACGCCACTCACCATAGGAGTGCTGCAAAGCTGTGGCAGTGGTGAAAAGGGCACCCTTTTGCAGGCTCAAAAAGGAGCAGCATTTTGCCACCTCTTTTTGAGCCAGCAAATAGCAGGATTGGGGCTGTGACATGTGGTTGCTGCAGCCCAGATCTGATGTTCAAAGGAGTGGCATGAAGCTACTCCTTAAGGCCATCTGTTTTGGCCCTCAGAGCCATGGCTTTCTTGATTGAATCAACACACCTGTAGTCAGTCACCCTTTTTGCCTAATATTTTGCCAAACATTATTGACTTTTCCACTGACTCATGTGCAAAGGATGACAGCCCCAGTTTAGTCATCTTCACTTCTAGTGGAAGTTCTGGTTTGGTTGCTTTAAGACCCATTCATTTGACATTTAGCTGTCTGTGGTATCTGAAAAACTCTTCTCCAGCACCACATTTCAAATGAGTTGATTTTCTTCTTGTAAGCTTTCTTCAGTGTCTGGTTTTCACAGGAAAAAAAAAAAAACCTAAGGTCACAAAACAAAAGCATCAGAGAAATCTCCAAAGGGCCACCTTTATATGTTTAGTATTTTCCACAAAAATATTATAGTTGTTCAACAAGCATTTCTGGCAACAAAATGTGAGGTGTAAACATGGACAAAAATTGTGGAGTGGAAAAGAAAAGATGATGTCTCAGCATTCTGGGACACCAGTGGATAGTCCTGATTGACTGTACTCCGTACTGAGAGTTTGGTTTGTATTTCATGATGCTTAGCTACCCTTACATTTCACATGTTCATTGCAAAAATGATCAGATATGGATTTTCTTTCAAAACTTATATTTATGAACAGAAGGGCAGCCTTGTATGGAAGAGTATGGAAGAAGGGAAAATACAATTAATATATAGGTTTGATTTCTTAGTCCTGAGATATTAAGAGAGATTAACGAACAGATATTATTTAGTCATAAAGATTTTGGGAATTTATTTGGGGTGTACTTTTATTGATTGATTGATTTGATTTGATTTGTTCAAGATGACTAACAATAAAGTTAAGGAGGGGCCCCTCAGACTTATCTGAAGTATTTTTTGTAGGCTCTGGTGGTGGTGGTGGTGGTGTGGGCAGCAGGAAGCTGGGGAAAAATGGAAAAATGAGGAAATCATGAAAGAGGAATTCAAACAAATAGCCAGCACGTGTAGGGATAAAGTCAGAAAAGCTAAAGCGCAGAATGAACTCAGGCTGGCTAGAGAGGTTAAGAACAATAAAAAGGGCTTTTTTGGATATGTCCGCAGCAAAAGGAAGAAGAAGGAAACGGTAGGGCCACTGCGTGCAGAAGATGGCAAAATGCTCACAGGGGACAGAGAAAAGGCAGAATTACTCAACACCTTCTTTGCTTCAGTCTTCTCAGAAAAGGCAAAGGGTGCTCAACCTAAGGATAATGGAGCAGAAGACAGAATAGAGGAATTTCAGCACAGAATAAGTAAAGAGATAGTACAGGAATACCTGGTTAATCTAAACGAATATAAATCTCCAGGACCAGATGAACTACATCCTAGAGTATTAAAAGAACTGGCAAATGCAATATCGGAACCACTGGCAATCATCTTTGAGAACTCCTGGAGAACAGGAGAAGTCCCAGCAGACTGGAGGAGGGCAAATGTTGTCCCCATCTTCAAAAAGGGGAAAAAAGAGGATCCCAACAATTATCGGCCAGTTAGTCTGACATCAATTCCAGGAAAGATTCTAGAGCAGATCATTAAGCAGAGAGTCTGTGAACACTTAGAGGCCAATGCCATAATCACAAAAAGCCAACATGGGTTTCAGAGAAACAAGTCATGCCAAATGAACCTGATCTCTTTTTTTGATAAAATTACCAGCTTGGTAGATGAAGGGAATGCTGTGGATATAGTATACCTCGATTTCAGTAAGGCCTTTGACAAGGTTCCCCATGACATTCTTGCAAACAAGCTTGCAAAATGTGGGATAGACAAGTTAACTGTTACATGGATTTGTAATTGGTTGACTGGCCGAACTCAAAGGGTGCTCAACAATGGCTCCTTTTCATCCTGGAGAGAAGTGACCAGTGGGGTGCCACAGGGTTCCGTCCTGGGCCCAGTGCTATTCAATATCTTTATTAATGACTTGGATGACAGAATTGGGGGCATACTTATCAAATTTGCAGATGACACTAAACTGGGAGGAGTAGCTAATACCTCAGAGGACAGGATCAAAATTCAAAATGACCTGAATAGACTAGATAGCTGGGCCGATGCTAACAAGATGAAATTCAACGCAGAGAAATGTAAGGTTCTGCACTTAGGGAGGAAAAATGAAATGCACAGATATAGGATGGGGGACATCTGGCTGAATGAAACTACGTGTGAAAGGGATCTAGGAGTCCAAGTTGACCATAAGCTGAACATGAGTCAACAGTGCGATGTGGCAGCTAAAAAAGCCAATGCAATTTTAGGCTGCATCAATAGAAGTATAGTGTCTAGATCAAGGGAAGTTATAGTGCCACTCTATTCTGCTTTGGTCAGGCCCCACCTGTAATACTGTGTCCAGTTCTAGGCACCACAATTCAAAAAAGATGTGGAGAAACTGGAGCATGTTCAAAGGAGGGCAACTAAGATGGTGAAGGGTCTGGAAACCATGCCCTATGAGGAACACCTTAGGGAACTGGGGATGTTTAGCCTGGAGAAGAGAAGGTTAAGAGGTGATATGATAGCCCTGTTTAAATATTTGAAGGGATGTCATATTGAGGAGGGAGCAAGCTTGTTTTCTGCTGCTGCAGAGACTAGAACACGGAACAATGGATGTAAGCTCCAGGAAAAGAGATTCCACCTCAACATTAGGAGGAACTTCCTGACAGTAAGGGCTGTTCGATGGTGGAACACACTCCCTCGGAGGGTGGTGGAGTCTCCTTCCTTAGAGGTCTTTAAGCAGAGGCTGGATGGCCATCTGTCAGGGATGCTTTGATTGGGAGTTCCTGCATGGCAGGGGGTTGGACTGGATGCCCTTGTGGTCTCTTCCAACTCTATGATTCTATGATTCTATTATTCTTCCTTTGGCTCAGCATCATCTTCTCAGGCTCCCTTGCACTGTTTGTGCACCCAGAAAGAAGCAGCCAAGCTCTGTCTGAGAAATATTTATTCAGAGTGCACCACTCTGCCAAGCATTCTGGTTTTGGTTGATAGTCCTACCCTCCTTCTCTTTATGGATGGTGAATCTAGCTGTAGGTATCTGATGTGGTTCTCTTTGTTGACATTTATTTTGGATTGTCAATGGTTATAATTCAATTTGTTTAATCTTCTGCCACAAATTTGGAGCAGTGGGGCATAGGACAAGATCGAGGTGCTGAGGAAGTTCGGCCTTGTAACCCATCTGCATGGGGTCCCAGTAAAAGACTTAATGGACAGAGGCTTACAGGTGATGCCCACTTTAGGAGTGGAACTCCCTCTCTCTCAGACAATGGGGAATTAGCAGTGACTGGATGCCTAAGTGGATTCTTGGTCACCATCTCCTTTGGTGACTCCTGCTTCAGATCAGGAGTCCAGTGTGTGGTGACTGCTTAGGTCATTTGCTCATTAGGTCATTGGATCGGAGCCTCTGGCCAAGCCAACCAATCCACTTGTAACCAATAAAAGTTGTGGCCATATTCTGCCAAAGCTTGGGTGTGTGCCTACCTGTTTTGTCTTGGCCTTTATCAGCTGGCACCAGCATCTTGCCACTCATCTTGCAATATAGTTTTTAAAAACCTAAAACAGAATAAGTAATGTTTAAGATGAAATGCATCAATAAGGAGAAAAAAATGTATGCAGTTGGCTTGTTCATTTTTTACTAGAGTTTGAGATGGTTGTGTGGTTGATTAATTAGGATCTTGCATAGGAACATAGCATTGCACTGTCAGTCTATTGAACTGGGTCCAGACTTATTCATGCTTTGAAGAGACTCAAAGAGTTCAATAGAACAAATGAGACATGGTTATAATAAAGTTCTACTGATTTCAATTGGTCTACTGTATGCATGGCTAAGTTTGGATAGAGCTGTATCCAAATTGTCCATCTGCAGCAGTATGGCGACCGTGGTGAAACAATTCCATTTGTTCCTGCAAAATCATCACAGACTGTCTCCAAGAGTGTTGGGGAGTGCATAACTCTATCCTTGAAATTATTAGGAGGTACACTATCCTCTTTAGATCTTCCAGAAATAGGAAAAGGCATAACTGGTGTAACAGATAAGCTCATTGCATCTATAGGATGCATCTATATTGCAGAATTAATGGACTTAGACACTGCTTTAACTGTCATGGCTCAATGTTATATGATCCCGGGGTTTGTAGTTTTGTGAGATATTTAGCCTTCTTGGTCAGAGAGGTCTGGTGCCACAATAAACTACAAATCCAGGACTCCATAGGATGGAGCCATGATAGTTTAAGAGGTGTCAAACTACATTAATTTTGCAGTGTGGCAGCAGCCTGAGTCAACCTTTGGAGCAATAGGAACAGCAGCCCCCTCAAGCTGCACCAGATATTGGAACCATGATTTGAAATGTTAATTCATACTTCTTTCCAGAATGCCATCTTTTCCCATATTGATTTGAACAGGCATGTACCCAGTTGCCCTCTCCTCCCTCCCTCCAGACACCCTCCCTCTAGACACCTTAAGTGTCCAAAAAGTTTCCTTTGTTTTATAGAGCCTGGAATAAAGCCAGTTCCACCCAACCCTGAGTTTCCACACCCTTTGGGGTCATGGGTCAGTTTAGGGAATTTACACAGTTAATGTGGAGTTAAATGAACAGGAAAGCCATTAACATTTATATGATTTTGGCAATGCTGCATTTTTCCTCAGTGTCAATTTCTGTCTCCTCAGCTAAAGGAAAAAGAAAAGAAGGTGGAGAATGAGGGGGGGAAAGAAGCCAAGGGTGCTTGTAATAATCATTGTGTGCTATGGTCTTGCCTTTGAGCATCAGAATGAGTGTATGGTACTTCCCACATGACACTTACTCTTCAACCTGTCAATAGAAGTGTGCTTCAAGAGAGGTGGATATGGAATAAAGTTAGTCTTTTAAGGAACAAACAAAAAGCCTGATACCTGTTGCGAAAATTATATGATACCCAGCCTAACCTATAACTACCACTTCTGGAGTCAGCTGTACAGCCACTTGAATTAGGAGGAGATGGAGAGTGGGGGGATGAATGAAAACTTCCTTTAAGCTTGCCAGACATTTCCTGTATTTTTACAGATGCATTTCACAATGATGTACACCTCTCCATTTAGCTTCATTGCAATTTCACTCTTGATCCTGACAGTCACCATGGATATATAATAGAGCTCCATATGATCAATATTTTGAGAACTAAAGAGCAGCAGGATATTTGGGCTTGCTGCATTATTTGGACTTGCTGCATCATTAAGAATGAGTTGCATCTAGAAATGTAGATCATTTGCTGACAAATGTAGATCAAATGCTGATCAGCAGCCAGTGGAGAGATTTTAGCACAGGTGTCATGTGCTCTCTCCTAGATGTACCAGTAATGAGTCTGGCTGCCATATTCTGGACCAGTTGTAGTTTCTGAGTTAAGCACAAGGGTAGCCCCATGTAGAGTGCATTACAGAAGTCCAGTCGTGAGGTTACCAGAGCGTGTATCACAGTTTCCAGATCCTTCCTCTCCAGGAAAGGGTTCAGCTGGCAGATCAGCTGAAGCTGGTATCAGGCACTCCTGACCATTGCATTCACCTGACTAGTCATGTGAAGCGACGAGTCAAGGAGGACCTTCAAGCTGCCAACATAGTCCTTAGAGGAGAGTGTGACTCTGTCAAGAAATGGAGATTATATTCCCAATCCTGGTTTCGGGCCTGTAACTGTGAGTACCTCTGTTTTGCTTGGATTGAGCTTCAATTTGTTTTCCCTCATCCAATCCATTACCGCCTCAAGGCAGCAGTTGAGAGGAGAGACGCTATCTGAGGTCTGAGTGGACGATCTTGTCATGGAGAGATATATCTGAGTGTCATCAGCGTACTGAAGAAACTGAGCTCCATGCCTCCGAATGATCTTACCAAGCAGCTTCATATAGATGTTAAATAGCATCGGGGACAGGATGGCGCCCTGAGGGATGCCACAATTAAGCTCGATTTTGTGGGAGCAACTGTTCCCAAACCTCACCCTTTGGGATCTGCTGGAGAGAAAGGACTGGAACCACCGGAGCACGGGGCCACCAATCCCCATCTCTCTCAGCCGCTCCAAAAGGATGGCGTGATCTATGGTGTCAAAGGCGGTGGAGAGATCCAAGAGCACGAGGAGGGTCACACTACCCCTGTTGATGCTCAAGCGGAGGTCGTCCATCAGAGCAACCATGGCAGTCCGAACTCCATACCCCGCCCTGAAACCGGTTTGGAAAGGATCAAGATAATCGGCTTTGTCCAAAACTGCTTGGAGTTGGAAGGCAACAGCTCTCTCGATGACCTTGCTAAGAAAAGGTAGCAAGGACACTGGTCTGTAGTTGTTCCTGTCCAGGGGATCAAGGGAGGGTTTTTTCAGGATGGGCTTTACCGCTGCCTCCTTTAAACATGATGGAACAATACCCTCCCTGAAGGACGCATTGATCACCTCCTGAAGGAAAGTTCTCAATGCGTCCCCTCCCTGGATGACCAGCCAAGATGGAGCCTGATCGAGGGAGCAAGTTAGCTTCCTAGTACTGCCAAGGAGCTTGTCCACATCACCAGTACTCACCAATTGAAACTCATCCAATAAACTAGCATCAACGGAGTGACTGGACACCTCCCTTGCGGACTCTGAATCAATGTTGGCATCCAAGTCGTCTCTAATCCGAGAGACTTTATCTGCAAAGTGAGTGTTAAACACCTCACAGCAGGCTGTCGTAGGCTTAAGTAGGGGGTTTGGCACAGTGGGAACCTGCGTCATCTCCCCTACCACCTTGAACAGTTCTGCCGGGTGAGACTCTGCAGATGCAATGCATGCAGAAGAGAAGGATCTCCGTGCTGCACGCAAAGCCTCCTGATAGGTGCGAAGGTGCAACCTATGGCGAGCTCTGTCGGATGAGAGGTGAGTCTTCCACCATTCGTACTCTAGTTATTGTCCAGCCCGCTTCATTTCCCTGAGCTCTTCCGTATACCAGGGTTTCCGATTAGGGGCGGGCTGGAAAGGACGGTCCGGAGCGATTGTGTTGATGGCCCTGGAAACATTGGTGTTCCAAGTGTTAACCAGGGTTTCAACAGAATCACCGGCATTCCCAACCAACAAACCCTCTAGGGCTTTCTGGAAACCAATTGGTTCCATGAGCCTTCGAAGGCGGACCATTCTAATGGGTCCACCATCCCCGGGGGTGGTGGTGGTGGAAAGGGGCCTTTAGTTCCAGCTTGATCAGGAAGTGATCCGTCCATGACAGTGCGGAGGTTTGGGTTACCTCCGCCCACGGATACTCCTGTTCCGTACAGAAGACCCCGTCAAGTGTATGACCTGCACCATGAGTGGGCCCGTTGACCAATTGGGAAAGGTTCATGGCTGTCATGGAATCCATGAACTCCCAAGTTGCTCCTGTTAACTCAGATAAACTGGCCTTGAGAGGAATGTTAAAGTCATTCACTTATCTGCTCACTTATCTGCTCACATTCACTTATATGCTCACCCTGCAAGGGGTGTGTGTGGCCCAGATCAGGTGACATCCCAGAAGGAGGTATGTAGAGATCTTGTAGCACCGTTGTGACTAACAGTTCTTTCGGTTTCTCCTATCATCTGTATGCCGATGACACCCAGCTGCATCTTTCAACCCCTGACCTTTTGCTGGGGCTTGAACAGCAAGTCTCCTCTTGTCTGGCTGCCATCTCTCAGTGGATGCGGCATCAGCATTTGAAGCTCAACATGTCTAAGACAGAGCTTCTCGTATTCCCAACTAAGCCCACCCTTCAATACTCCTTTTCTGTTTCTGTTGACGGCATTTCTATTCAACAGGTTCAGCAAGCCCGCAGTCTTGGCTTCATTTTTGATTCCTCGCTGTCATTTACTCCCCAGATTCAGGCCACTGCCAAGACCTGTAGATTCTCTCTTTACAACATTGCTAAAATCCGTCCTTTCCTCTCAGCCTCCACTGCCAAGACTCTGGTCCATGCCCTAGTGGTATCACGACTAGATTATTGTAACCTTCTTCTGACAGGGCTTCCTCTCTCTCATCTCCATCCTTTAATCTCTGTCCAGAACTCAGCTGCACATATTATCACATCCGTTCGCCGCTTCGACCATGTTTCTCCTCTTTTATCCTCCCTTCATTGGCTCCCCTTCCCCTTCCGCACCCAGTACAAGCTTTTGTGATTGACTTTCAAAGCCCTCCACGGACTGGCCTCTCCTTACTTATCTGAACTTCTTTCTCCTCACACTCCTTCTCATACCCTCTGCTCTGGTAGTCAAGGCCTCCTGTCCCAGCCGAGGAATTCCACTGCCCTGTCCTGGATTCGTCCCTTCTCACTTGCTGCCCCTCACTCCTGGAACCTTCTTCCCCCACATATACATCTCATCACTTCTCTAACCAGGTTCAAAATTAAGTTAAAGACTATATTGTTTAGGGAAGTGTTCCCAGGATTGTGCCATCTGCCCCAGGATGCTTCCTTCTATGTATTAAGAAGCCGTGCCCTCCCTCCAGCCCATCTGCCTTGGTCCTGGCCCCAGAGGGAGAGAAGAACCACTAGACCTCAACCCCTTTCCCATCACCTTCCCCTCTTCCTTTTGTGTTGTCTCTTTTAGACTGTAAGCCTGAGGGCAGGGACCCGTCTAATTTAAGATTGTATGTACAGCACTGTGTAAATTTACAGAGCACTATAAATAAAGGATAATAATAATAATAATAATAATAATAATAGAAAAAAAGAAATTGGCAGCATGAGCTTTCAGACACTTCAGTCTACTTGCTCAGATGCATTTTAGATGGGGGCATATAACAAGTGGGCAGTAAACCCAGTGAGACTAGCATAGCTGCTGTACACGAGAAAAAAGGTGTCACCCCCCTCCCCTACACACACTTTCTCATTTTCCCAGCCGTTGCACAGGATCTTAAATGGGCCATCTGGAGGACTCAGCACCACCCCGCAGCAGAGTACACTGCTGGAGAACAGTACCTTCTGTTTAGGGTCTGGTGTGGTCAGCTGAACATCTACACCAGACCCTTAATGGGTGGTTCATAGAATCATAGAATCATAGAATCATAGAATCATAGAATCATAGAGTTGGAAGAGACCACAAGGGCCATCCAGTCCAACCCCCTGCCATGCAGGAACTCCAAGTCAAAGCATCCCTGACAGATGGCCATCCAGCCTCTGCTTAAAGACCCCTAAGGAAGGAGACTCCACTACACTCCGAGGGAGTGTGTTCCACTGTCGAACAGCCCTTACTGTCAGGAAGTTCCTCCTAATGTTGAGGTGGAATCTCTTTTCCTGCAGTTTGCATCCATTGTTCCGCGTTCTAGTCTCTGCAGCAGCAGAAAACAAGCTTGCTCCCTCCTCAATATGACAGCCCTTCAAATATTTAAACAGGGCTATCATATCACCTCTTAACCTTCTCTTCTCCAGGCTAAACATCCCCAGCTCCCTAAGGCGTTCTTCATAGGGCAAGGTTTCCAGACCCTTCACCATCTTAGTTGCCCTCCTTTGGACATGCTTCAGTTTCTCCACATCTTTTTTGAATTGTGGTGCCCAGAACTGGACACAGTATTCCAGGTGGGGCCTGACCAAAGCAGAATAGAGTGGCACTATAACTTCCCTTGATCTAGAAACTATACTTCTATTGATGCAGCCTAAAATTGCATTGGCTTTTTTAGCTGCCGCATCACACTGTTGACTCATGTTCAGCTTATGGTCTACTTGGACTCCTAGATCCCTTTCACATGTGGTCTCATTCAGCCAGGTGTCCCCCATCCTATATCTGTGCATTTCATTTTTCCGCCCTAAGTGCAGAACCTTACATTTCTCTGCATTGAATTTCATTTTGTTAGCACTGGCCCAGCTTTCTAGTCTATTCAGGTCATTTTGAATTTTGATCCTGTCCTCTGGGGTATTAGCTACTCCTCCCAGTTTAGTGTCATCTGCAAATTTGATAAGTATGCCCCCAATTATGTCATCCAAATCGTTAATAAAGATATTGAATAGCACTGGGCCCAGGACAGAGCCCTGTGGGACCCCACTGGTCACTTCTCTCCAGGATGAAAAGGAGCCATTGTTGAGCACCCTTTGAGTTCGGCCAGTCAACCAATTACAAATCCATGTAACAGTTAACTTGTCTATCCCACATTTTGCAAGCTTGTTTGCAAGAATGTCATGGGGAACCTTGTCAAAGGCCTTACTGAAATCGAGGTATACTATATCCACAGCATTCCCTTCATCTACCAAGCTGGTAATTTTATCAAAAAAAGAGATCAGGTTCGTTTGGCATGACTTGTTTCTCTGAAACCCATGTTGGCTTTTTGTGATTATGGCATTGGCCTCTAAGTGTTCACAGACTCTCTGCTTAATGATCTGCTCTAGAACCTTTCCTGGAATTGATGTCAGACTAACTGGACGATAATTGTTGGGATCCTCTTTTTTTCCCTTTTTGAAGATGGGGACAATGTTTGCCCTCCTCCAGTCTGCTGGGACTTCTCCTGTTCTCCAAGAGTTCTCAAAGATTATTGCCAATGGCTCTGATATTACATTTGCCAGTTCTTTTAATACTCTAGGATGTAGTTCACCAGAGGCCTCAGCACTGCCCCCTAGCAGTGGACACTGCTGGAGGACTATGCATTCCATTTAGGGTTTGACATGACTGTTTGCCTTAGCAGCCATGCCAGACCCTGAATGGGCCATCTGGAGGCCTCAGCACTGCCTCCAAGAGCAACAGCTGCTGGAGGACAGTGCTTTCCATTTATAGTGTCTGACTCCAAATGGGCCAATTGGAGGCTTCAGCACAACCCACAGCAGCAGTCACTGCTGGATGATGGTGCTTTCCATTTAGTGTTTGGTGTGGCTGTTCACTCAAGCAGCCATGTCAGACCCTGAACCTCCCCCAGCAGTTGTCTGGCTGGGCAGTGGGTGGATGGCTAGGGGACAGATAAGTGAGGCAGTGGAAGGGAGTCTCCCCCTCCAGAGCTGATGACACCAAACATAGTCACCCTGTACCTTGATTGGTAGACAAGTTACAATTGCCTTGGTTTCTAATTCTTTATGGTTTTGATGTCACAAGAAATGTGTCAAAGTGTTCACAACCTGAAGCAACCTGTGTGAAATCAACTTCCATTATCTGTGGACAGATGACATGGGCCTTTCTAACGACACCGTTTTGATCTAGTCTGGTCAAACTAATTCAATATTTAAAAGAAGTCCACTGGAGAAGATCTATTGTGTATACTCATGTATAAGTCTAGAAACTTTCCTCAAAAATTTGAGCCAAAAAATCTAGGTCAGCATCCATGGGTCAATATAAGTACTGTTCCTTAACTCTTATCAATAGAGGAACCATGTGCTTCTCTGAGAAGAGGTTAGTCCATCCCAGCAGAGAACCTAAAAGAATCACTAACCCCCTCTACTCTGTCTGCCATAGCTCCACTTCTGGCCTTTCTAAGGCCCTGTACACACTGGCCAATAAGCCCCGCATGGGGGCAGAATCCTCACAATGCACGCTCGACTCTGCCTCCCAGGGTGCCCTGATGCTGTGTCCCTCTCCACATGGCATGTGATGCTTGGCACTCCTCCAGCACTGCATCCATATGACGCAAAGCCAAAGGAGCACTGTATAGCCTTGGCAACGTGGTTATGGTGCCCTTTTGAGGGTGCAAAAAGGAGCATGAGGTTGCCCCAGCACTGATCTGGCTAGGAAAAAGGCAGCATCCCACTGCCCCTTAGGGGCTACATGTACAGCCCCTAAAGCCTGGGTGGGAAAATGGTGGTAGTGGTGGCTTTTTGGCTCTTCCCCTCAAAAGAGCACTGAGAGAGTAGATATTTTTCTGTTTTCTTAGTCCTGTCCTCTCCTGATTGTCTTCCCCACATATTGCACATATTGCATAGCCACTGTTAACTCTATCTCCCTCCTCATCCATACAGCTTTTAGGGTGAGCACAAACAATTATGTCTGTTGGAATTTTGTATATTCTTTGGCATCATTTTCACTTGCTTCCTCCTTTTTGTAACCCGGAAATCTTTGTTTCCCGGGGGACCGCTTTAGTGGACGGACCGCGCGGCAAATTTAAAGTGGCTGCACGGTTTTTCCCTTTCGCAACCCGGGGTTTTCTTCAGTTCCCGGGGGCTTTTTTGCGGCCCCGGCAGTTTCGGGTCCTGGGGATTTCGTTCCCCGGGGGATTCGCATCCCGGGGGACCACTGTATTGTATTTTATTCAGGCAGGCTCTTTGGAGCATGGCCTGAGGTGTATTATTAAATGCTGCTGTAGCTGCTACACACACACACACACACACACAGAGAGGTCTGATTCTGTTTTCTCATTTTAAGAGACAAGCCCAGAAGACCATAATGCTGTCAGCCATTATAGCTTTCAGTTTCAAAGAGAATGGGGGAAAATAGACTGGCAAAATGTGGTGTCTTCCTGGTGGGTTGGGGGTGTAACTTATGTACAATTCACACCCCCCCCCCCAAGATGCTGGGAAGACACAATAAAGCCACCCCACTGCCTACACGGTGGTAGTGTTTTTAGCTCTCTGGCAATGCAGTGTTTAGATGCTGCATCCCACTGGAGCTCTGGAAAGCTGTGGCTGTAGCAGCAAAGGTGCCTTTTTCCCAGCGCAAAAAAGAGCGGCTTTCTGCCACTTCTTTTTTTACTGGAAAAACACCAGGTTAGGGGTGTGGTGTGGTGTTGCTGTGGCGCAATGGTATGTGGCTCTGTGGCAGCCCCAATCTTGTGGTTTTGGGCCATCTGTTTTGGCCCAGTGTTTAAGTTTGGGGAAGAGAACAGCTACAACCTGCATTTCCTTTACAGAGGCCAAAATAATTCTAGGGGTTCATGTTTGTATCAAGGCAAACATGTTCAAATGTTATATTTTTCTAATGCAAGGGGTCACAGGCCACATGTGGTCCTCAAGACCCTTATATGTGACCAACAGATTTCCAATATTTTATGTTTGTCAAACAAAAATTCAACTGAAAAACAGTAAAAAGCAAAGGAACACCAAAATCATCACTGAAAAAAAAAATGATCTGGGGCACCTTCATGGGGCATCTCAACAATCTCCCAATACCCCCTCCTCATCATTCCAATATCAGTTGTGTTTTCATCAGTTCACAGAAATGACAACTTCACTTTCAGTTGCATCAGAAATGTTGATGTAGCCTGTGGGGCCATATTTCCCCCCCCTTTTTATTGTTTTTTTTTAAAAAAACAATATAACAATATTAATGAAAATATATATAATCACAAAGTGTTCTTCTAATTTTCTCCACCCCAACAAAGACTGGTATCAAATAAGCTAAAATTCAACAAGATAATATCTATCTTGAACTACACTTTATATCTTCTGAGTAATCTATCTGAATCTATCTTAATTATATTAGATTTACCCACTTCTTCTTATCCTAGGCTTTTATGAAAACTCAAATTTTCTAAGCTTAATGCAGTTTCCGTAAGAAATAAAATGCCACTTTGGATGCAAAATCAATTTTCTAAACTTATTTTCCTTGATTTACCCAACCCAATACCGCCCTTCCAATGATCAGGGCGGTGTACATCAAATTCACAAGTTAAAAACAAGGAAAAGGGGGTGTGGCGATTTTTGTTAATAAGAAATATGAAGCCAGAAAAATATATAACGATTCAGAGGGAAGAATTTTAATAATAGAGGTGACATTTCAGGGGGAAAAAATAATAATAGCCAACATTTATGCTCCTATGGAAAAGAAAAATATTTTTTTTAAATTCTTAAATAACGAATTGACTGAACTTAATAAAGACAATGTTATTTTGACAGGAGATTTCAATTGTGTTATTGAGCCAATTAGAGATAGAAAATCAGGAAAATCAATCAAACATAATCAAGGTAAAATGCCAGCAACTGGGAAAGAAATGATTGATGATCAAGATCTTGTAGACATTTGGCCCATATTATATGGAGATAAGAACGGATTTACTTTTTATTCAGAGGTACACCACTCATACTCAAGGATAGATTTATTTCTGATCTCCAGAAATTTGATGCCAAGAGTTAATAAAATGGAGATCGCACCCAGGATTTTATCGGATCACAATCTCATTGAGTTACATATACAAAATAGGATTAGGATTGACTATGAGTGGAAATTAAATGAAGACTTATTGATTGATGAAAATTTTGTTTCTAAAATGAAAAAGGAAATAGAACTGTTCTTTAAGGAAAATGATATTGGGAATATGCCTATGAGAATAACTTGGGACACAAGTAAAGCAGTAGTAAGGGGATTTCTCATACAAAAAGCAAGTGCAATTTAAAAAAGCAAACAAAATAAAAAAATTGTTACTAGCAGAGCTCTATAAGACAGAAGAAGAACAAAGACAACATCCCCAAAATAAAGCAATATTACAAAAAATCAAATTTTTACAGAATCAACTCCAAAATGAAATAACGGATGAAGTTGCAACTGAACTGAAGAAAGCGAAACAAAAGTTTTTTGAGAACGCAAATAAAATAGGCAAATGGTTAGCCAAAAAGATTAGAAAAGATAAGAAAGTTAAAACTATTAGTGAGATCAGAGACAAGGGGAAAATAACAAATAAACAAGAGGAGATCATCACAGCATTCAAAGATTACTACCAAGAACTCTATAAAGAAGAGACTTGTGCACCAGAGTTCTCAAAAGAAATAAGTAAATTTTTAGAAAAAAAAAGATAGCTACAATTTCCAAAGAACAAAGAGACAGATTAAACGAACCATTTAACAAAGAAGAGATCTTATATGCGATTCAAAAGTTAAAGGAAGGCAAAGCACCAGGGCCAGACGGCTTTACAGCTGTTTATTACAAAATCTTCAAGGATCAATTGATAGAACCTTTATATAAGTTAGTGAATGAAATAGAAAATCAAGGGAAACCTGGGATAAAGCTACAATTGTGTTGATTCCTAAGGAAGGAAAAGACTTGTTAGATGTTAGCAATTATAGACCAATATCTTTGCTAAATGTAGATTATAAAATTTATGTAACTATATTAGCAGAAAGATTAAAATATGTATTAAGCGAAATAATCCAAAAAGATCAGAATGGCTTTTACCAGGTAGACAGTCCAAAAATAACATCAG
The DNA here is from genome assembly GCA_034509955.1 of Urosaurus nigricauda. NCBI lineage: Eukaryota > Metazoa > Chordata > Lepidosauria > Squamata > Phrynosomatidae > Urosaurus > Urosaurus nigricauda. The sequence continues at coordinate 346,132,692 of JAOEGL010000001.1, read as the reverse complement.
AACCATATTGAACGTCTTAGAATACTACCACAAAAATAAAGAGAAAAAATTAGCTTTACTATTCATCGACGCCGAAAAGGCGTTTGATAATATAAGATGGAAATTTATGTTAGAGGTACTGGAAAGAATGAAGTTAGGCAAGAATTTCATAAATAACATCAAACAAATCTATAAACAACAATACGCAGAAATTAAAATTAACGGAAGGAAATCAGGGAAACTGACAATCAATAAAGGTACGAGACAAGGGTGTCCTTTATCACCGTTACTATTCATTTGTGTTATAGAAGTATTAATTAATGCTATTAAGAATAATGACAAGATAAGAGGTAATAAGATAAAAGGGAGAGAAAGGAAAATATTAGCTTTCTCGGACGACTTGGTCGCAATACTGGAGAACCCTATTAAGGGGATTGATAATTTAATGTGTGAACTAAAAGAATTTGGAAACTATGCGGGTTTCAAGATAAATAAGGATAAAATGAATATGTTAGTCAAAAACATAAACCAAAAGGAAGAGGCCAAATTAATAAATAAAACAGGATGTAGACTAACGAGGAAAGTCAAATATTTAGGAATATGGTTTACAGGCAACAATGAGAACCTATTTGAAAACAACTACAAAAAAATATGGCTAGAAATCCAGCAGGACTTAATAAAATGGAACAAACTAAATGTATCAATCCTCGGTAGAATAGCGCTTATCAAAATGTCTGTGTTACCCAAAATGATGTATTTATTTTATAACCTCCCAATTATCACAAAAGAAGAGGTATTTGTCCAGTGGACGAAAGATATTAAAAAATTCATATGGAAAGGGGGCAAACCAAGGATTAAATGGGACATCCTGAAAGACAGCAAAGAAAGAGGGGGATATACACTTCCGGACCTGAAACTTTACATGAGAGCAAGCAAATTATGCTGGATCCAACATTGGGTTAAACTAAAAGATTTTGATTTATTGAATTTAGAAGGCATAGGCTTGAAACAGGGCTGGCACGCTTACTTATTATATAAAGAGCAAACTAATTATAGAGAATTCCAAGATCATTACTTAAGAAAAGCCCTGATACATACATGGGAGAAAATTAGAGGAGACTTTTATAGTAAACTACCATTGTGGTCATCAATACAGGAGGCCTTCTTTGGAAGAGGAGAAATAAGACAAAATTGGTTGACATATAAAGAATTAACCAAAATGAATAAAAAGAGAGAGCTTGAATTAAAAAATAAAGAAGAATTATTAAATGAAGGAAATAATTTAGATTGGTTGGAATATAATCAGATTAAATCCAAATTCAAGGAAGATAATAAACATAAAGGGATAGAAACCACAATAAATGATCTTGATGATGTTTGGTGGAAACCTAATAAGAAAAAGATTTCGAGATTTTACAAAATCTTAATAAATAGAGAACTGGAAAGGGAAACTATAAAAGAATATATGATAAGATGGGCACAAGATATAGGCCACCCGATAGCTTACGAAGAATGGCAAAAAGCATGGCATAAAACAAACAAATTCTCAGCATCACAAAACCTTAAAGAAAATCACATGAAGATCATTAATAGATGGTATTTTACACCGGTAAAATTGAAGAAAATATATAAAATTCCGGATATAAAGTGTTGGTGCTGTAATAAAGGACAAGGTTCATTATTCCACATGTGGTGGACTTGTGCTAAAATCTACAAATTTTGGAGTCAAATACATTCATTAATACAAAAAATTTTTAAGATCCAATTTGAAATGATACCAGATCTCTATCTATTAAATATGTTATCAACAATTAATAAAGAAACAGAAACTAAATATTGGAGGGTAATTATATACATGACTACTGCAGCAAGACTGGTGCTAGCAAAAAAATGGAAAAGTAATGAACCCCCGAAAGTAGAAGAATGGATATTGAAACTCCAAGAACTTAAAGAAATGGATAGATTAACGATCTTGATAAACAACAGACCCAAGGACAAATGGAAGGAAGAATGGTCCCCCATTACCGCGTTTTGGGGAAACAAGTTCAATATTGAAAAAGATTTAATAAACTAAATACCTAAGGCAATCTTATTAAGATTTATATTTGTTTATATATACCTATACTACATTTTGTAGTGTTCTTCTTTTCTTTTTTTTTCATTTATTGTATTTTCTTAATATAAAGGATGTAAATATTTTTATGTTATTCTGATGTGTTATATTGATATGCTATAAATCAATAAAAATTAAAAAAAAACAATCCAAGAACAATAAAACAATATCAACCTAATACAGCTATACAATGGCAGTACTCAAGCAGGCTCAGAATGAGGGAAAAAGATGACAACAGGGGGAGCACAATCAGGGATAAGCCTGCTTGAATAAGTATGTTTTTAACCCCTTTTTAAACTGGGTGAGAGAGGTGGCCAAGCGGAGCTCAATGGGCAGCGAGTTCCAGAGGCTCGGGGCCGAGATAGAAAACGCCCTCTTCGTGGTGGTTGATAGTCTGGCCTCTGGAACTCTTAGTAGTTGTTGCCCGGTAGATCTGAGTGTGCAGGGCGGATTTTGTGAGGAGAGACGGTCCTTCAGGTACTCTGGGCCCAAGCCATTTAGGGCTTTATAGGTGATAACCAGCACTTTGTACTGAGCCCGGAAGTGAATAGGCAGCCAACGAAGATCTTTATACAGTATATTATGAAATTTTACCATTCTTCTCCTTTTTCAGAGGAGTCACTTTCAATTGTTCTAGATAATGTGTCCATTTCATAGGCCTCAAGCATCTTTAATATCCAAATATAAAAAGAGGGTGTTTCTTTTAGTTTCCACATCTGTGCCAGGAGAATTCTTGCCACTGAAACCATATACAGAATTATTTTTCCAAAATTTAGATTTATTTTTGTTTGTTTGAAACATGTCGAGTAGATGTATTTCCATATAAATCATAAAAAATGTTCAGTATTTTACATATTTCATTATGAATCAGTTTCCAGAACTTTTCAACCACCAGACATGTCTACCACATGTGGTACCAGGTCCCAACATTCATCTGGCATTACCAATATTTAGGATCACAGTTTTTATATATCCTTGCTAATCTAGCTGGAGTTAGGTATCATCTAGTTTCCATCTTAAAATGATTTTCTCAGATATTTTGACTTTTAGTAAATGTATGTGCGTGGTGCCTAGGTTGTACCCAACTTTCTAAGTATATTTCTTTCCCAGTATCCTTAGACCATCACAACATGTAGTCTTTAATTAATTAATGTGGTCTTGTTCAACCTTTCTAAGAGTTTTTTTTATACAGTTTGGATGTTAGTTTGGGATTATCTTCTAACCAAATCTTATCTATATTATTCCTCAGAAAGTCAAAACCTAAGGGGTTTTTTTTTTTTTGTCAGACTGGAATATAAGAACCATTGTGTTTTGTGTTCTAAGATTTGAATGTCTTTTATGTCTTTTAATTCTAGCTTACCGTTGTTTATCTTTTTAATGTTATCATATTTCAGACATGATTTTGTTGTTTTATATCTGCCAAGCATTGCTTCCTGGGAGAAAACCCACCCAGGGATTCTGTGGTAAAAGGCTGATTTTATTATTAACCAAAATTTCAACAGGGCTTGTCTCAATAGGTGGTATTCAAAATCTTTATGAACCTTCAATTTGTCATACCACAGGTATGTGTGTATCTGGGGTTAAAGCCCTCTAGATCTAATAGTCTTTTGTTTTGGAGCTTTATCCAATCTTATAGGCAGGCTAGCACATTGGCTTGGAAATACAGTTCCAGATCTGGGAAAGCACTACCACTGTTCTCTTTTTAAGATTTTCCACTGAGTTCTGGGTTTTTTCCTTCCCATTCCTTCCTTCAGTTCTCTGTTCCAAATCATGAATGGTTTTCAATTTGTTATAATAGGTAGATTAGAAAAAAGAAAATTAAATCTAGGGAGGACTGACATCTTAACCACAGCGATTCATCCATAAAAAGATAATTTAAGTTTTGACCAACCAGTCATTTCCTTTTTTATTTCTTTCCATATCTTCCCATAATTATAATCAAAGAGGTCAGTGTTCCTGCTAGATACGAGATATATAGATAGCCACATATTTGATTTTTTCTTACTATCTTGCATTGTGATTTTTCTTGCAATACTCTCTCTTCTAATGGTATATTTTTGGTGATTATACTGGATTTCTGCTTGTTCCTCTTGAAACCTGAGAATTTCTCAAATTTACTCAGGATTATTATTAGTTTTTCAATTCTTTCCAAGAATTTCTCAAATTTACTCAGGATCATCATTAATTTTTCATGCTTTCCAAGGGATTTTCCAGGAAGACCACCAGGTCATCTGCATAACCTCTGAGTTTAAATTCATACCCTTTAATTCTGGTCCCTCTTATCGCATGATATTTTCTGATTCTGTTGTAAAGTAGCTCCATGACAATGATAAAAAGTAAAGATGAGAGGGGCCATGCTCGCCTGAGCCCATGTTGAATGTTGAACTCTTTAGTTTTTTCACCATTTATTAAAAGATGGGCATTTGGCTCTTTATAGATGTTCTTTATCCAGCATATAATTTTCCCCCCAAAGTTTAATTTTTCAAGAATCAGAAACAAGGACTCCCATTTCCAAATTTTGAACAAAATAGCAAGTATTTTTTTTAAAAAAAATATTCTTTTTGTAATATTCTATTATATCTATTACAAGTCTCGTGTTATGTTCCATTGCCTTTGTGGAAGGAAGCCTGTTTGATCTTCATATATACTATTTTTTTGTATTTCCTTTAGTCTGGTAATCAGTATGCAAGTGTATATATTGTAATCTATATACATGATTGATATAGGTCTGTAGTTTCCTGGCATTTTTGTTGTTGTTGTTGTTCTTTCCTTCTTTCGGGATTAACATTATATCACCTGATTTCCACAAATCTGGAATTCCATCCTTACCTTTAGCAGGAAACTTTTTTTTAGGGGGTTTATAAGGTTATCTCCTAACCTATTATATTCTTGGTGATTATTATTCAGCAGTGTGGCCATCCGGGCTGAGATTTCCCTAGTTCAAGGTTTTTAATAGCCTCTAATATTTCTGTTGATGTTATTTCCTTGTGCAACTTAGCTATATTGTTTTCATTTATTAACATATTTCTGGGATTATCAAGAAAATATTCTAACAGTTCTGTATTCAATGTTTCATTTGTTTTCTTCTCATATAGTTTTCAAATAGAATTTATTAAATTTATTTTGGATATCCTCTTGTGTTGTTGCTGCTCTCTTATTATCTCCAATTATTGTGATGTTTTTCTTTTCTCTTTCATTTTTCAACTTGCTGGCAAGCCAATTTCCTGTTCATTAGCAGATTCGGAATAATTTTGTTTAGTTTTTGTAATGTTCCGATTGATTTCCTCAATGCACATAATCTCCATGGTTTTTTTTTTTTTTTGCAGTAGCTTCAAATTATTGCTGATTATTTTTATCTTGGTGTTTTTTTTTACATTTATCTTCCATTTTTTTCAATTTTAGTTTCTAACTCTTTGTTGGTGTGCTTTTTAATCTCTGCACTTTGCTCATTGTACAGTTCTCTTATGACTGCTTTATGTGCATCCCATAAGGTTTTGGGTTGAATATGTTCAGTTTTATTCTCTGTGAAATATAATTTGATGCTTGTCCTCACAGTTTCAAGAAATTTGTCATCAACACAGGGACACATAAGCAGTTCAGTTTTGTACTTGTTTATTTTATATTACAAACATACGCTATAGTAAAAAGTATATATATTGTCTGCTTGATTTCATTTATGTTGTTCTTTTGTCTTTCAAAAAAAGAAGAAAGTAAATCAGAATTTAATTTCCAATTAAATGGTCTAATTCTTGTTTTGAACTCCAAACTTATAGGGTTATGTTCTGAATCAATTTTTGGGAGTACTGATGTTTTCTTTATTTTAGGAAAGAGAGAATCTGAGGCCAAATACATATTGATAAAGGAGAATGAGGAGTATTGCAGGGAAAGAAATGTGAATCCAGATGAGCTTGGGTACAGACAGGACCAAACATCTCTAAGATCTAAGATATTTATTAATTCAAAAAAAGGAATTCGGTAGTTTCCCATGATTTTTTTTTTGCTTTGTTATTGTAAAATCTGTCTACATGCAGATTAATTACTATGTTCAAGTCTCCCATAATCAATATCTTACCATAATTATGTTTTTCCAATTCCTTTTTCAAATTTTTGAAGGATTTTGATTTATTCTCTATGTCTCCGACTGATCCAGTGACCAGGGATGGCATCTCCCCTCTAAATGCCTGCTTGAAGTCGGTAATGGGCTGGATGAGGGAAAATAGACTCAGCCTGAATCCAGAGAAAATGGAGGTACTTGTGACAGGCCCTTCTCGCCCTGCGATGGAGATTTGTCAACCTGTCCTGGATGGGTCACATTTCCCCTAAAGGACAACGTTCGCAATCTGGGCGTACTCCTGGATCCGTTGCTCCAGCTGACTGCTCAGGTGGAAGCGACTGCCAGGAGTGCGTGGTACCAGCTTCGGTTGATACGCCAGCTGCGTCCCTACCTGGGCAGAGAGGACCTTGAAACATTGATACATTCACTGGTAACCTCTCGTTTAGATTTCTGTAATGCGCTTTATGTGGGGCTACCTTTGTACCAAGTTCGGAAGCTTCAATTAATTCAAAATGCGGCAGCCAGACTTCTAACCGGGGCATCAAGAACAGAGCATATTACCCCGACATTAAAATCTTTGCACTGGCTGCCGATTAGCTTCCGGGCCCAATACAAAGTGTTGGTTATTACCTATAAAGCCCTATATGGCTTTGGCCCGAGCTACCTGAAGAAATGTCTCTTCCCATATAATCTGCCCCGCACCCTCAGAACATCAGGCAAAAAATTGCTAGGAGAGAGAAACACCAGACTGATGATAACATCTAAAGGAGCATTTTCTGCTACTGCTCCTAAATTATGGAATGCTCTCCCGGAAGAGATCTGTCTTATCACTACCTTGGATGCTTTTAAAAAAGCACTAAAGACAGATCTCTTCTGGCGAGCCTATCCATCTGATCTCCTGTGACGTTTTCAACTGGAAATAAGAGACCCAACTGATGATGACATAGAAGGCTTTTATCGAAGTGTGTATGGTTAATTGTTAATTATCTTTATACTGTATTGCATGTTTTAAAATTGTGATTGGTTTATGGATTGTATTTTATATTGCTGGAATCCTGCCTCGATCCAAAGGAGAGGCGGGAAATATAAATAAAAATTATTATTATTATTATTATTATTATTATTATCTATAGGAGCATATAACTCAATAACTAATAATTTGAACCTTAGCAAGTTTATTTCAACTCCTATATAGTGCCCCTCGTTATCTTTAAATATTTCTTTTGTGGGGAAGGTATTATTTATGTATGCTATAACTCTTGATTTCCTCTCCTCATGAGATGCATGGAAGAATTGATCCAACTTTGGGTTTTTAAGATAGATTGAATGCTTTTTTAAAATCTTAGTCTCCTGTAAACAAAGAATATTATAATGTCTTTCTCCAAATAATGAAATATTTTTTCTCTTATAAACTAAATTTATTCCTTTAACATTCCAAGAACAGGCCTTTATTATTTTATTCATCAATATTAACTAAGATATTAACTAAAAGATAAAAACAGAGTGGGGGGAGAAGAAGGGAAGGAGAAAGAAACAGAGAAAGCAGTCTTAGCAATATTCTTCAGTAGTAGTATTTTCTTCAACCCTGTTTCTCCCTCCTCCACTCCCTCCTCCTTGTCTTCCTCCTCCTTGAGATTAGTTCTATATTCTCCTTCTTCTGTTTCACACTGTCTTTTTTTCTCTGCATCTAAACTGAATCTGGTTTACTTTTTTGTCATTGTAGTTCTCAGTCTTTCCTTGCATGTATTCATTTTTGTTGTCTCTTTGGAGTCTTCTGATACATTCTTCAGCTTTGATTTTAGAGTTGATTCTATATTTTTTTTCTTGAAGCTAAACAAGACACCCTCCAGTCAGTCCCACGAATATCGTATATTATATTTATTTAGTAATTGTGTAAGTTGTCTGTATTCCTGTCTTTTTAAAATATTATATCAGGCATGTCTTTAAAAATCCCTATTGCTTTGCATTCAATATGAAGTTTGTTTTTGTAACTTCTTTGTATTATTTCTTCATGGATTCTAGCTCTTGTCATACAAATTACAACATCTTTAGGAAGGTTCTTTCCTTTCGCTATTAAGGAGTTGATTCTAAATAATTTGTCTATTTCCACTTTCAGATATTCCTCAGATGTTTCCAGGAACTTAGCCAATGGTAGTATTATTTTGAATATAAGTCTGCATTAGTTGTTTTTACAATGCCTCTAAATTTGAGGCATGTTTCTCTGTATCTTAATTCCTGTGGGATAGAATTTTATTCATTATTTTTTTGTTGATCTGTTAATTGTCTGGAAGTATTCTCTAATTTTTGTATTTTTAAAAAATTATATCAACTTCTCCTTTTAAAGAGGCCATTTCATTTGTCAGTCCTTCCAAAGCTTTTTCAAATTTGCCAAGTCACTTATTTAAATTATCATTCACTTCTTTTCTATAGTCCTTTAATTCTTGTTTTATTTCCTTTTGAAAGTTTCAGATTTTCTCCATAAGCATCAAAATTTGAGGGGAATATTGCTGCTTAAGTGGCATCTCTAAATGTCCTCATCTGGCTGAAGCTGGTATTTGGGCTTTGGTAGTTTGTAGCCTGGTAGCTATGGACATTCCTTCAGGACCTAAATTAAGTGATTATTTCCCTAACCCTAGATATAATAATGTACTTCAGTGAGATAAAAACGGTAAATGCATTATTGATTTTTGTTTGATATTAATTAACAAACAACTGAAAGTAGTGGTCACTGTGTTGTCAAAAGCTAAGGCTATCAGATTTTATGTTAACACCAGTTATATGTCAAATCTTATAGTTCAATAAACCATACTAACTAGAACAAAACTATTCTAATAGTTCATTGTAACTCAACAAAGTTCATCCAAGTACAACCAATAATCAAGTCAAAAGCTAAAAAAAGAAAAAGAAACAAATGATGGTAGAAATAATGTTCCTAAGAAATTTGCTTTCTGTTAGTAGAACTTTTTGTTTATACCATCACATTAGACAAAATATATTGTTATTAACTGACTTGCCTGCTTAAATTTTATAGTAAGGGGGTATATCTAAGCCTTTCCCTGGGCAGAATATTCACAATACAAGCTTCTCAGCATAAAGAAAAGATTATATTTATATGTTTTTCTTTTCCTTTTTTTTTTTTTTTTTTTTTTTGGTACTTACAACTTTATTCTTGCCTCTCTTTTTATCTGACTATTCTCACAGTAGCTGGGATGGTGAACAAATGGGATATATTCTAAGGGGTGGTGTTTCCCTTATTGTGGGGAATCCCCATTTATCTATAATTTTTTTGGCATTATTCTGAGAAGTTAGAATACACACAACATTTAGATTTCCCCTTTTTTTTTTACTGTGGTTGTTTGCTCCATGGCTCCGGTCAGATTAGTTGGGTAAACACAGTTAATGCCTACAAAGAGGTTTGGTTGCCTTTCCAGACAGATATTCCTCCAATATCTCTATCACAGGATTATTTTATATCATCCTCCAGGCCCCAACTCTTGATTCTTCTCCTAAAGAATCAGTTCCCAGGGGCACAATCCCCTTTCTGGGGAGCAAGAAGAATCTTACTAATGGCAGCTTCTTTTTGCGTCATGCGAAGGCTAGGGCGCTGCTGCAGTGTGTGGTTGCTGTGGCAACAATCCAGCACAAAAAGGGGCAGCAGGACAATGCCAATCTGCACAGCCCCTTAGTTCAGTGGTTCCCAAACTTTTTATTCTTGTGACCCCCCTTTACATCTACATGTAGACATTTCTCCCCTGCTCAGTGTGGTATCTGAAGAAAAATATTTTGTTTGCTGAGTGTGCATATTATCATTCACACATTCATATATATTCACATTTCAACCTTTTATAATGAAATAACTCTCTTGCTCCTCCTCTTCCTAGCCTTCAAAATCAAGATATTAGGGGAACAAGAAGTATAGGAAAGCCACAATTCCTAAAGGACTGATGGAAGTCTTACCATATCTGAGAATGGTATAGAAGTTAAGAGTGTGAGACTGGGATTTTGAGAGTTCCTAACTCTCTGGGATTTCTTCGGACAGTCACTTTCTCACAGCCTAACCCACCTTACAATGCCATAAGTATAAAGTGAGAAGAAGGAGAAGCATATGTGCCACTTGGAGCTTGTTGAATGAAATTCAAGACAGAAATGAATAATATCTAAAATTCATTAAATGAAGAGGGTATTGTCAGCTATGTTGCTGCTGCTGCTGCTAAATGTTTTCACAGATTGTAGGCACAATGGCTTTTTTTTAAAAAAAGTTTTCCTTAGATTTCTCCACTTCTCTTGCTTCTTATAGATATTTAAAAAAAGGAGCGCAAGAGAAAAATATCATTGTGTGACAACACATTTCACCAATTGCTAGTCAATGGTCTTATAAAGGGGAGGATGAGAGAGAGAGAGAGAGAGAGAGAGAGAGAGAGAGAGAAATGGCTGCTCCAATGTACATTTCATAATTCATTTTTTGAAAGGTTTCAATTAAGCCCCTTATGTTCCATGAAATAAATATATAAGTACAGTGTGTCTTCCTGGCAGCTGGCTCCAGAGTAAACTTGGAGCACCTGCTTTCTTTTTCTTTTGTTCATGTTTTATTGCTAAATGTCTAACACTTGATGGTAAATAAAGACAGAGTGGCCATGGCTACTGAAAAGATTCAAAGGCAGCTTCGACACTGCTTCTAAAAGACCTGACTACAAGCAGAAATGCTGGGGCAGAGAGAAGAGCCACACATAATCAGTTGGCATTAATTCTTATTGTATTTTGAGTGCTGGGAGATGCTTGATGATCATGGGAAGACTGCAAAGGAAGGATATTGTCAGAGGTGCCACAATATTCCCTCTACTTCCTTCCCCCCTCTTTCCTCAAGAGGGTGTGGGTGGGGATTTTTGAAAGGGTGCCCAAAAGCCTGCACAGTGTAATGGGTGCCCTTGAAAACTGGCAGAATGGGCCAAAGCCAAGTTGAGCTTGTTTTGGCCTCTGTCATCGATCGCTTCTGCAGGGGAGGAAGGGAGGGGGGCAAACTGGAACTCTTGAGGTCTTGATTATTTTATTTGTAAATAACCATCTGCTTCTTTCTGATCAAGAGCCAGAAAGGCATGGTGTGGTCTCAAAGGATGTGTGATTGATACTCCTCCACCTCTGATAGCAGAGGTCTACATGAAAGGTAACATCAGGCTTGATGGTGGCCTATGATGAAAAAGAACATGTTTTCTTTAAAAATGTAAGCATTCTAATATTTTAAAAGGATGCAGGTGTCAAATGAGGTGTGTGTGTGTGAGAGAGAGAGAGAGAGAGAGAGGGAGAGAGAGAGAGAGAGAGAGAGAGAATTGAGCCAACAAAACCTTTCACTCGTCAGTCCTGCCTTGCTTGCCTTCATCTTTCAGTAATGATATTCTTAATATTAGCATTAGGATTGCTGCTTTAAATGGCTCTTTTGCTATTTTACATCAAGGGCCCAATCACATTGTAGAATTATAGTACTGTTATTCTGCTTTAACGACCACAGTTCCAGCCTATGGATTCCTGGGATTTGTAGTTTAGGGAGGGGCATTTAGAATTTTCAACCAGAATGCTCTAGTGGCTCAACAGACTACAAAACCTGAGTTTCCATAGGAGGGAATTTTCGAAGTTAAAGAGGAATAAAAAGCTACATGGGCTGCTGTCACACTGCAAAAATAACACAGTTTGACACTGCTTTAACTGCCATGACTCAAGGCTCTGGAATTCTGGAGTTTGTAGTTTAGTGGGGCAGCAGTGCTCTCTGACAGGGAAGGCTAAATATCTCACAAAACTACAGATCCCAAAATTCCATAGCATTCTGTAATGGCAGTTAAAGTGGTGTGAAACTGCTTTATTTTTGTAGTGTGGTAACAGCCATGGTCCTAAAAAGTTGCTGAATGCTCTCCTGTGTGGTGGGAATGGACCCCAGGTGTAAAATTGGTTCCCATAGAACATTGATGCCCATGGTTTCACAGCATTTGATAAAATCTCTCAATCCTGCCTCTCCCTAATTGATCTCTCTTTTGTGGGGTAATGCATTTCAATGTTTGTAATGGTTACTTCAAGTCATGTTGGCATTCCACCAATCCACTGGAGACAATTCCAAAGACAGCATGTGTGCATCTGGGGTTGGAGGTAGGACAATGAAAGTGGTACTGGAGGCAGAGTTTTGTCAATGTTTTCCTATCAGAAGTTTGACTGCTAAAGAAGTAAGCTGTGCTTGAAGCAGAAAAGCTGCTTGCCTATTCTTTAATAAGAACTATAGCAAAGTAAATAATTAGTGAAGCTGCAGTGTGCAATTCAGCCCATGGCACTTTGCTGCCTAAGACAATGAACAAGATGATGCCACTCTCCATTTCATATATGGAGGCAGACTGGACTGGCAGTTGATTTTACATCAGTACCAGTCTCCACCATGTATGAAAGACAATGTCATTATTTCGAAATGCCCCTAGTCGATAGTGAGATGTCTTGGGAGCAGATACACTATACTCCTGAATTTTTCAAAACCATATGGCAAAACATTTGGTCTTCAAATTTATTTATTTATTTATTTGATTTATATCCCACCTTTTTCCTGATCCAGTACCCAAGGCAGCATTCTGAGTATGTTTTGCTTACCAAGACTGATCCAGATTCTAGAAGAATGTTTGGATCCCAAAAGACAGATAAGAACGTGCTCATAGTCAGTGGCATCACTAGTTTTATTAGCATTGGCATTACATGATGTGGAGGGCAGTGGCCTGCCTTGTCCCCTCCTGCTAACTTGCTCACCTGCCCTCCTACTGGGCACCTGCTGACTGGTCAGACTCTGTAAGGGTTGCTGGGTGGCAACAGCAGTGGTGACCCCCATGCCTTCTTCCTTCACTGCTGTCTCATTCACTCACCTGCCCAGTTGGGCAAGTGAGGCAGAGGGAGCAGCCTGAGAGGTGTGCATTCCCCCCCCCCCATCCTTTTCTGCTTGGCTTCCTCCTGGAGAGAAGTCAAGGAATGGAGCAACCTGAAGGGTTCAGGTTCATCTTCATCCTTCCTACTTCTTCTCTAACTTGCCTGCCCGCCTGCCTGCCTAGGGCTTTGGGGGCATGGGAGGGAGTCCAGAGGCTGGGCAAATGAGGGGATGGAGGGGGAAGGAAGGGGTATATGCTGCCCCTCCTCCTCTGCTGCCTTGGCTTCCTCCTTTTGGAGCCTCCCACATGAACACACACTGCAGGGAGAGGAAGGCCCAACTCTCCTCTGAGGTGTCTCTCAGCGCAGTCTGAAACCCTACACTGCCAAGTGATACCACTGCTCAAACTATTTGTTTGAGTCACTACTGTCTTCCTGTCACTTTGGAGTTTAGTAGAGAACTGTATATTTAATTTAACCAGAACGTGAAAATTTTTGGTTTTGTATTTCAGTTCCTACAACCCACCAGCCAAAAGGGCTATCATGTTGGTGGGGGGTTTCTAGGAGCTGTATTCCAAAAATGCAGTTTATCCATGCTCTAGTTTGACTCCAGCCCAGCTATTCCTCTGACATTCTACTTTTCTATTGGCAAAAACGGGGACTTCTTCATGAGGAGGAGCATTAAACATGTCATCCCCACCTGCAGACTTAAGTGGGGTAATTCAGCAAGCATCATACCATGTGATTTTGTTGCTTGGATGGCTTAATCATAGCAAGTCATAAACAAGAGCCAAAAGCTCAGCTGTGCTGAATTTGGCAAATGATGCTTGCCTGTAGCAGCCTAGTAAAATTTAGTATTGGCTGACCAGATAAATAAATAAAAAGTAAAATATTTTAAATGCTTATGTGATCCTAAGAGGTTGCCTCAATGAGCCCCTAGCTCATAATAGAAACAAAAGTAAATAAATAAAAAAATTGGGGGGGGGGAGTAAAAGACCCTTGGGTATGAATGATGATGCAGCTACCATGGGATTACAGACCTAGTTATTTTGTATTTAAGTTGACCTTGATATCCAGGGGATTAAAAAAGATCTAAAACTGAATTGCTTTAACCGTTAGTTTGTAAAGATTTTTTTCTAGACCTGCTGTAGAAATCAGGAATGTTTAAAAGATCAAATGCTTTCCTAGAGCATGTAAGCTCGTGAGTGTGTGTGTGTGTGTGTGTTGTAACATAAGCTTTAAAACACTACCTATTGATAGTAGGAAGTAGACACCTGCTTAAAGTTGCTTCCTCATTTTCTTAATACTTGTAAAATACAATGTGGTGTCAACCAGTGTGATGGTTTGTGTGCTAGACTACAACACTGGAAACTAGGGTTCACTCAGCCATGAAACCCAGCTGCAGGAGTAGGAAATGCCAAATCTCCTCTGAACAAATTTTGCCAAGAAAACCCCATGATAGATTCACCTTAGGGTCACCATAAGTTGAAAAGGACTGGAAGGCACACAACAACAACAGCATCAGCCACAATCCAAGCAACCAAACAATTCCTACAATGGCACAGGTTAATTTAGTAGTAGTTCCTTGGTAGGTAGTTCCTAAATTAAATAGGTAGGTTAATTTAGTAGTTTGGAGGTAGGTGGTTCTTTTAATTGAGTAGCTACAGGATTGGTGGGTTTCCTTGCTTGTCTTACTGAGATATTTTATTAGAAATTTGTTTTTTTGGTGAATGAATTTCACAAAGCCGTAGTGAGATTGGGGGGGGGGGAGGAATAATAATGGAAAATAAATGGCAACAACAGTAGCAAGAGATACATTCAGTGCTTTTTCCACTCCAAAAACCAAACTTTTAAAACAACAACAATGACGACAACAACAACAACAACAGTAATATCGAGGAACATAAATGACACCAGCATCAGCAAGAGGTGAATTCAGTGTTTTTTCCACTCCAGCAACCAAATCTTTATCCACCTCCCCTTTCTCCTGGTCCAAGCAGCTGCAGGTGCCTCAAGTCAGGCAGTTTTGCTATCTGCAATGTCATCCATGTTTACTTGTTGCAGTGGACTTTAGATTCTGTCAGGATGCCAATCCACTGGGCCGCCAGGCACTGCAGCTGACAGTCAAATCTGTAATGCTGAATCCTTCTTCTGGGGGGAGAAAAAGAGGCTAAAGAGGTTAATACACTCAAGTAAGGATAAACACACCAGCTGTTATAGTTTCTAATATTTAATGTCATTATCAAATAAAATAACTCCTAAGAAATGAGAGGGAAAATATGCACTTTAAGCACAGGCAGACCTCCTAATCACCTGTCTTTGTTGGAAGAGCTGTTAGACATTATATTTAAAAAGGCTTTGGTAGGAAATGATAATAATAAAAAATTAAATATGTGTCATGTAATTTAAGAGGTATTTACTTTGCTGCTACAGTGATGTTATAAAACCAGGGCACAGTCTGTTGGGAATTTCAGTGGCTCAAGCCACGTCACTGGAATGAAGGTCAGGAAACTGTTATTTGTTTCATTTCGTGGTTTATCACTGTGTAGCTCTTCTGTCTCTCTCCCAGGCTATGGCCAAGATCCTATATCGAAAGGACCAAGAATAATGTTATGTTCATGGAATTACCTGGCAGTTGTACAATGACCCCTTCCTTAGTGCATTATGACATTGCGGAATCAAATGTGCAACCAAGTGAACATGCACATCTGTTTGAGCAATGTATAATAAGCATCAGCATGCATGATGCACAATGCACATCTGTAACCACAATGGTTCAGAAGGGCATGACCTTTAAATGTTAGCCTTGCTGTTGTTGCTGTGTGTCTACAAGTTGTTTCTGCTTTAAAAAGTTTTTCTTGACAAGATTTTGATCTGAAAGGTGCCTTACTCTGAAGTTGAGAGAATGTGATCTCCCAATGTCATCTAGTAGATTTCTATGGCTGAGTGAGGATTTGATCCCTGCTTTCCCATGTCCTAGCCACTATACCATGCTGTATCTTAAAATGTTGTCTGAAGTTTTTTCTCCATTGTTCCCGTTCTGTCCTAGTCTAACACTTTTTCTGGTGTTAGAAAAAGAAGAACAGAGAAAGGGAGTAGGAGAAGGAGCAAGAAAGAGACAAAGAGAGAGAACCCCCAGCTGTCTGACAGTTAGAGGTCACCCTCCATCAGAACTGTGGTGCCACAACAAGCTACCATTCCCAGAATTCCATAGCATTGAGCCATGGCAGTTTACATGGTGTAAAACTGAATTATTTCTGCAGTACAGATGCACTATCTTGCTCCCACAATGCATTTTGGCATTGAGATAGTATCTCCAGTGAAAGATATAAAGAACCTCTGCACAAGAAGATACTCTGTTTTCATGAAAGAGCTCTAGGCATACACAATAGCATACATGGAGAAACTCTCTCCACAATTTCATTCCTTCCAACTGTCCCCATTTGACAGGGACAGTCCCACTTAATCCTCTCTTGTTCTGCTATTTCAGCTGCTTTTAAAATAACCCTGTTTCTTTCTCCTCGATTTCCACTTTTCCCTCTTCACCCTCTGCTCACATCTATTGCTGCAAAATAAGTTCAAAATGCAAACAATGTTTCCACTCATTTAATGGGGATAAAGGAAAGGAGAGAGTGGAATTTTTATTTTCCCTGTAGACTCAGGCAAAAGCAAACTGCTGCAGCCTCTCCTAGTTGTTGCGTAGTTGTTGCTCCTAGTTGTTAATAACTTTTGCTAACTTGACCACCCTTTGCTGTTGCTTGGCCATATATAACTCAGTTTTCATCTGTAAAGTGTTGGAGGGTATGCAGTTTCAAAAATGTGAAGATGGTGTCAGCGTCTGGCAGCAAGACAGGTCTGTGCAGACCTGCCACTCTCCCTGCATTACCTTAATGCATGGGGGGAAGGCTGCATGAACTTTCTTGTACAGATGCCATGTTGGGGTCAAAGCCCAGAGCAATTTCAGGGAAAGCAGATATGACTCTGTGTGTGTGTGTGTGTGTGTGAGTGCGTGCGTGCGTGCGTGCCCGTGCCTCCCTTCAGGTCACCTGTCACCTAATGGTGAATTTCATCAGGTTTTCTTAAGCAAGGAATACTCAGAAGTGGTTTTTCTAGTTTCTTCCACTGAAAGGTAGCCTACAGCACAGCATAATTGTTTGTGGTTTCACATCCAAGTACTAACCAGGGCTGACCTTGCTTACTTTTGGGCCCTGGAGATGTGATTATTCCATGCCAATTCATAAACATATGAACTTCAAATAATTTTCAGAGGAACTCAAATAATTTTTAGGAGTTTAGCAACAAGTTATCAGTGTGGTTCCAAACATCTGTAATTGTAACCCCAACAGTCCCATACCCTGTGCCACAACAGATCTGATCTGATGATTTTGGCAAGTGGGACAAAGATTGGAGGTCACATTCTCTACTGAAAGGTAAAGGAAACAGCAGCACTACAACACTCCTTTTCCTCATTCCTTTAACTTTCAAAGCATAGCTTAATTCCAATAATCTCCACTTAAATAGGGATCTCAAACAGTAAGGCCCAGCAAGATGTCTGCTTTGTACAATGACAAGCCACAGTCAGCAATAGACTAAACAATCATTTGGCTAACTATAAGGCAGCACTATATTGGAAGCAGTAGTATCTAGATGCCCGTTTTCATGTCCACCTCTGCACACATTTTCTCCTTTACAAGAACATTAAACACATCCCCATTCTTGGCTAAAACTAAGAATAAAATGATCATGTTATAAAGATTGGAAATTACAGAGAGTTTCAAAAGCGAATATTTCACACTCTGCAAAACACAGCCCACATTGAGCTTAGCTCCCAATTTATGGTTTATAATTAAAGCAGGATCTGTTCCTGGTGCTGTATTTAAAGGTCCATGACAAATTCTGTGATAAAATCTGAATTTTAGACTTCACAGCTCTTCCAATTAGAGTCTCATTAGTCTGTAGCATCTCTCTCTTTCCAGATATATTCATTTTATAAAAATTAAACCAGTTTTGATGGAATTGGTGTTTCTTGATTATTATTTGAACAGGCATCAAAACATTGTATCAAATCCTGAAACTGTTGATTACAACTAAGCTGTGCTTATCAGACAGTATTTTTTTTGACCAAGCACCCAACTGCAGATTTATTTTGTATGTTCTGTTTTTCTGTCATATATCAGTCCTATGGTCTTGCCACCATCTTCTCACTAGGGGACAAAGTCTGAAGTTGGAAGCTGGTCTATCTGCAAAGGCTCCCTTTGAATCCATGCTGCAGCATGGGACCATTTTTATGGTTCATTGTAGATTAAAGACAGAATTCGAAGGAAAAGTGGAAGTCAATAAAAAAAAGATTCTGTCCTCTGAAATTCATTTTCAACATGGATGATGGTCTTTCTTTTGGATACATTATATCAGGATTCTAAACCTATAGCTCTGGAAAATTTTTTGGATGTCTGCTTCCTTAATTCTCAAGTAAGCATGGCCAGAGGCTGAAGGATTCAGAGAGTTGCCATCTAAAAATAAACTTTTCTTAACTTTGGATGCTTTGGACACATAAGATTTCCGCCAGCTCCTTCATATAGTGAATATACAGTACAGCCATATTTTTGGCACGTCTCTTTTTTATATACTTAGAGAATTGCTATCAGCCAATCTTTCTCATATAGTGCTGAAATTTGCCCTTGAGGCATCAGATGGAGCAGTCATATTGTCAAATAATTCTCCTAATTGAACTTAACACCAGCACAATATTTGCATTCTAAAAATAAACACTACCAGTGGAGTTGCAGGTTTGCCACACAGTAATGTGTAGACTTTGGCAGGACCTAGAAAGAGTTCATGGAAGCACATGGCAAAAAAGGTGCTTTTTCCTGGAAATTGCAAAGAAATGGTTTGGAAATCAATATCACTTTGAAAGAAAGTCAAGTGAAATAACGTTTACCACAACAATTCTCAATGAGAATGATTGGAAAAAATTGCCATTAAGTGAAATAAATATAGGCAAAGAAGAAATACGAGCAAGACAGAATTATTTGCATTTTTATATCTTGAAAGAACAAGGGGGCAGAAACAAAAAATCTGTAGTTCTTCTTGTGCTTTCTCCAATTAATAAGTAACTTTCTAGTAATGCTTATATTCATGAAAACACAGTGAATGGACATCACATGTGTTGTTTATAAAGACTGACTCATGTGACATTCCAGGTGGGTTTGAAAAGATAAGCATTTTCAAGCATGAACGAGATGCTTAGTACTCTGTCTAAGACATGCACAGACAGGGCCCAGTCAGATGCACAAATCTCATTGCAATGTGTTCTTGCAATTGTAAGACAAATTGCTGCCTATGAGGCACATTCACCCATGTGATTGTAATTGCTGTTTGCTTTGACATATAACACACTGAGAACACTGACTCTCACTCAGACTGAAGCTCTGGTGTAGTGCTGCAGGACCAGACTGGAAAGACCTTGGGCTGTAGTCTTGGCTACAGATGCTCCTAGGCATCTCCTGATAGGGTTACGAAACATGACTGTCTAAAAGCATGGAGAGCTGCTGCTGGACAATGTCAATAAGCCCGAACTAGATGGACCAATAGGTTACCTTGATATGAGCAACTTCCTATACAGGGCTACTGTGATGACAGAATGTGTGATACCACTCAGAGGAAGAAGTAAGGCTTTCTCCTTTCTGCTGCATTACTGCACTAATAGATATGATAGGGAAAAAGGATTACACAGCTCTGACACTTGGGAAATATACTTTTGTCCCAGAAGTTCCCTGCATTAATTATTCTGGTAAAGAGATTCTGCAGTCCAAAATAATAAGTTTTCAGAGATACAAAGCTAATGAGACACACCCTCAAAAAAAGAAAACAAAAA
The DNA here is from genome assembly GCA_034509955.1 of Urosaurus nigricauda. Classification (NCBI taxonomy): domain Eukaryota; kingdom Metazoa; phylum Chordata; class Lepidosauria; order Squamata; family Phrynosomatidae; genus Urosaurus; species Urosaurus nigricauda. Next base: position 346,112,790 of record JAOEGL010000001.1, on the reverse strand, counting down.
GAAAAACAAAACAAAAAACAAAACAGGAGAACATTTACCCATCTCTCTGTATTTCTCTATATTGGGCAATTGTGGTTCTCCAGATGTTTTTGTCCAACAATTCTCACCACCTCTAACCAGAATAAACAATGGTATTCATACAAATTATAGTCAAAGATATATGGAGGGCCACAGTAGCCAATTCCTAGGAAATGTGTATTGGTAGATGCATGTACACATGTACAAAGAGGGAGGCAGTTTGTGTTCAGTTTCTGACAAAAGTCAGGAATAAACTCTTCTAGAACATGGCCACATAGCCTGAAAAACCAACAAAAAAGTATGAGGTAGAGAGAGTTTGAATTACAATATAGGTACACAACCTAATTTATGTTTTGTCAAGGATGGACTGATTTTCTGGTACCTGTCCTGGTAACTCTATCATCTATCTATCTATCTATCATCTATCTATCTATCTATTCATTCCTGTTTAGCCTTGTCATAATTCCAGATTCATTTTCCTCTCTGGGAGCTTAGAATAGCTTTTCCAACTAGCTTTCCACAGGCATTATTGGACTGTTATTCCCATCATCCTGGGCCAGCATGAGCAATGGTTGAAAAGGATGTAAGGTTGAAAAGGCTGTTGTAATGGCTAAATCTCTGCAATCCTGTGCACTTTTACCCAGGCATAAGTCATGTCAAAGTTGATGGGTCTTTCTTCTAAGTACACACATGTGGGCTCACATTGTAGTTGGACTGACTTGTCTTTAGTGTGTGGATGGTCAAAATGCAGTCTTTCAGACATAGTTGGACTGCACCTTCCATCAACTCTAGCAAACATGGTGAGGAAATTTGGGAGCAGTAGTCCAGCATCTGGAAGCCCGTATTTATCTATTCTTGATGTAATGTAAATGTAAATGAAAATTCATTCACATGAATACCAAGGTGATATTTTCCTGCCTGAACCAAAGACCAAAATGGTTTCTGCTTCCCATTCCACATATTGAAACTGATTGGGCTGGCAGCAGAATGCTACTTCAGTCTAACCTTGTGGTGGGATAACATCCTCAACTCCATCCCCAACACCCAGGATGGAGGACCATCTGCCCCTTTGGGAGCCACCCAGTAGCCCAACTGTATTCTTGGGCGGGGTGGGAGAGTCCATTAATGACCAAGACTTATTCTGTATTGCTCGATTTGCTGTGCTACTGCTATGCATTTTATATTGTATTTTATTTCTAATTGAATTGCCTTTTCCCCTTGCTTTTGTTATGTAATTTTTGTTGTGATAGATGCATTGTATATTATATTTATGGTTTGTATTGCTATTTTTCTTTTTAATGCAATTGTTATTGGACTTCTCTTATTTGTTGTAACCGGCCCGGATTCCAAGTGATTGGGTGGGATATAAATAAATCATTATTATTATTATTACTACTATTACATCAGAGGCAACAGGACGGGTTGGGGGGGCTGAGACAGGTTGTATGGTTTACTCATAATAATTAAAAAGTAATGAGCAGGGCAATGAAAAGAGTAAAGTGTTACTTTTTCAACACTGTGTGAATAATGGCAATGATTTACATTTCAAATATGGCAATGAATTATTTGATAACAGTAATGTTTCAAGTTCTGATTTTGCCGTGCAGCTCACCTAGCCTAATTTTGTATGGCTAACCTAAAGGATTGTGAGAACTGTAGTCTAAAACATCCAGAAAATGAAAGGTTCCCCAGTTCTGTACTAGGGCTTATCTTGAATGCTTTGCTTTGTGTTATAGAACAATCATTGGGTCCTCCCACCCCACACTGAAACTGTAACACTGAAATAACTGTAACAAACACCTGTCTAGCTTTTCAAACAATAACTTGATGACTGCAGTGTTAAAAAAAAAAACCACACCAGCAAACAATTAAGAACCTTAAACAATGTGTGATAATGAAGATTCAGAAGGACTCATAGAGTGATCGCAGGAGTCCAGATCTGATGATGTTGCAAATACATTCCTAGCCTTTTACTGTGAAATGTTGGAAACACAAAAATGTTCTTATGGCTATTGTTAAACTACAGAATAAAATCTATTGAAAAAATCTTTAAGATGCCCTTGGGACTGTGCTTTTCATTCATTCATACACACACACACACACACACACACACACACGACATATACATGCACACACTCTTAGATTTTTGGAAAAAAAAACTTACCCAAATACTTCATTTACAGAGAAAACACTTGGAGAGAATATGAGTAAACTCTTTCAGTGGAAAAAAGCCATCAAAATATAAAATTCAACTTTTTTTTCTTTCTCCAAGAGTGCCATTAAGTATGATTAAACCTTTAAATGGAAGGGACAATGGCTGTAGCCCTGTATTTAGCAATTCCATGTCTTTAATGGTGCAAAGATTTCTTTAAAAGCATGGGCATGAAAGGATGCTGAATGTTGCAGTATTTACCGAGGGAGAGACAGAAATAGAATAAAAATGGGAGAGAAGGATGGCTCACTCAGAATTGTAGCATAGCCCAGACATTGAGGGACAGCAACAAAAGCTGGGGTGGGGGCTCTTTCCTTATCCAACATATACAAAAGACGCTCTTAAAGGCAGCAATTCTTGACTCACCTTAAGCTTTCAAAGTGGGCATGATGGTTACAAAGTGGGAGAAGGATATAGTCATGGCAGAATTTGGAGATATTCCATTATTATTATTATCGTTTTTATTATTATTACATCACCCAGACTCCCACAGTTGCCATGGACATTGCCCATGGTGGCTGGGGATTCTGGGAGTTTTGTATTCCAAAAATGTAATGTTTTCAACCTCTGAATCTGCTTGTAATGACACCATAATTAATCAAGAAGTACATCCAAATTAAGAAGAGAAAGAAGAATCCTCTGTACAAAATCTAGGAGAAAAGATTGAGGACTAGATAGGATGATGCACTTTCCTCTAACATGCAGAAAGCTGCAGATCTAAATAAGCATATCTTCCCTAATGCCTCTTAATCTCTTTAGATTGAACATACTCAGTTCTTTTACTAATAAAATCTTGCCTTGCAGATCCTTTGTCAGTCTTGTTTCTATCATTTAGATCCTTTCCAAGGGACAGCTGTCCGAAACCGAAAGTTCAAATTGCACACATATGTACACACATTCTAATGGCAATGAATGACAACAACAACAAATAATTGATCATTTCTTGCCCTATGCTCTGCTTATGCTTGTTTGCAAGTGGGGAATATTATTTTGGGGGATTAGAGTTGTAAGGAGTGCAACACTCTCTAGTGTTGATCAGGCTGTGTGTGTGTGTGCATGTGCGCACATGCTCAAGTTTGTGTGTGTGTTTGTGATACTTCCAAAGACCAAGGGATGTGTGGTGTCCTCTTCACTCACTGGTGGTCACCATTGACATTTTTTTCCCCTTGTCATCCAAGAAAGTTTTTCCATAGAAACCAGAAAATGCTCCCAAAATGGTCTGTTTTGCTTGTTGTAACATGTCAGCTGTTATGGAGGCATTGTTTGTTTGTTTGTTTTATGGCATTTGAGGCATTATGCATGGTAGATGGAATAACTGATCAATGTCATAAAGGACAAAAGTTCTACTCATCCTTGTTTTCAGTTCATACTGAGGTGAAATATACTGATTATGGAATATTAGGTGGATGTGTTATCTGGGATATTCTGGAAAATGTAGTTCAAGACGTATGTATGTTTTCTAGTGTTTGGACTGGCTGTGAACTAAAGATGTCTCCAAACAATGCACTATGAATAGTGCAACAGTGTAGAAGCAAATGATAGCTGTAATTTCAACACACAAGTGTGTTGAAAAATATAAGGCATGAAGCATATCTATAAACATATTTGTTCAGCTTAATGGGTGTTGTTTACCAGTTGGACTTGAAGTCTGAATGCTCTCTATTGAGTCTGTATGTTGATAAAGGGTATAGTGCAAATGTAGAGAGCTATAATCTGAAATAAAAGCAAATTAAACTATTTTGCAGTGCAGCAGCCTTTCATAATAGCTATAAGGCAGGAGAGACACTTATACGGGAGGAAGTATTGTAATTATAGTGCAAAAAGCAAGTCCTTATGGAAAATGAAATTATGAATTGAGCCTTACAACCTAGTGCTCCTAGAATTTGCATCATTTTTTCCGCTGATAGTTTGAGGCCATCAGTCTCTATGGATAAGGCTGGAGCCACTGGGTTTACAATAGCACGCACATTAGCAAAACAGATTTGATGTGTTCCAAGGCTTCCTTCTGCTAACCTGTGGTGACCAGAAGCCATTATTTCCACAGGACACAATGGGTACCAGAAGCATTAACTTCTGTGTTATTGGAAGAAAGCAAAATGCATTATCGTGTGACCTCTAAGGAGATAATGTGTGTTATTGCTGTGTGGAGAGAGACAGATGAAGGAATGGGTTTTCTATAAAACTGTTTATGTATGTGACAGTGATCATGGTAGTTGTTTGGTTTGACCCCCCAAGGAATGAGTGGTTCAAAGATACTGTATTTAGAGAGGTGACCACGACAGTAGTAGAAGTATCTGGCATAAATAAGTTGAGAAGACAGACTGGCTTGTGAGAAATTGGTTATATGTGGTATGGATAGCAGAAACAAAGAAAGCTGTAGTAACAAGAGACTGGGAGCACACACAATGCATAAAGAAATGCAGCAACCAATAAGGCTCACATTCCAATAGAGACTGATAAAGCACTGGTTGTATTTATGTGCATAGCATTTGTATCCTGCTTTTCCATCCACTCATGCCAAAAAACCAGCAGAGAACAACATTAAGCAATAAAATATCAAAAGTAGGAGGGGAAAAAACCAAGGCTGGTGAAACACATCAATATGATTAACAAAATCAAAGAAAGCCATTCTGTATCAGAGTCTGAGGTGGGTTCCCCTCTGTGACTAATTGGACATATGCCTCCAAAGTTTTTTGCCAATAGGAGTGGACATAAGAAGAGCTCTGGTGGATCAGATTGTAGACCTCTCTGGTCATCCTGTTTCTCTGTCTCAGAATTTAGATCCGCAGCTTTCCGTGTGTAGGAAACAAATGTCTCATTCTATCTGGTCCTTTCTTTATGGTGCCATTACAAGCAGATTCAGAGGTTGAAAACATCACTTTTTTGGAATACAAAACTCCCAGAATCCCCAGCCACCATGGGCAATGTCCATGGCAACTGTGGGATTTTGGGTACGACGACGACGACAATGATGATGATGATATATCTCCAAATTCTGCCATGACTATGTCCTTGCAGATTGCAAATCCCCAGAGCAAAAAGTGTATTTAAATTGTTTTTAGGGGTGGAAGGACTGGCTTTGGCATGGGACTGGCTTCAAGGCATGGAAACTGCTCATACCCAGATTGGGGTTTTGGCTGTGTATTGTCTGAACAGGAGACCACTTTGGCTTGTAAGGGCAAGATGTGTGAACATCTTGACTAAATCAGAATTTTTCTTTCCTGGCCTTCTAAGCTGTGAATTTGTGAATCAGCAGTACCCCCGCCCTCCGGTATGCTAGGGACTGGCGCAAATAGAACTTATGTTCAGGGCTTCTTTCTCCCTTTGTCTGATTACAAAAGCTCAACAAGTTTTTGGTGGGAGGAAAAACCCCTGCTGACCCTATTGTTTTTACTATTTCAGGTGGTCTTGGGGTTTTTGCACTTTCCTGTGACAATTAAAGTGTTTGAAGGCCCTCTGGCCTCAGTGAACACAAGATGAAGCCCAAGAAAATTAGATTTATTTCTTACTTTGCTTCTTCTACTTGACCTTGCCACTTCCTGCATAACCTCTGTTTTAAACTTGCTTGAGGTGCTCCTTGCTTCTTAAATTCTGTCTACCATTTAAAATCTGTATCCATAACTTCTTGATTTGTTTTCTTTATTATCTTCCCACTCTCTTTCTCTAGAATATCTTGAGAAGCATCCCCAACCTTTTGTAGATTTAAGCATGTTTTAAATCTACAAAACCTTATGCTACCAACTTCTATCTTTCAGTTAATCTCAAAAGTGCTACAAGATTCCTTTGCATACTGATTTTTCAACCAAACATGGCTATGGAGTTTATCAGACGGGAGGAATTTCTCTTTATTTCGAATGGAGCGAACTGGAGCCAATTCGAATTCACATGAATTCGCTAGTTTAGCAAATTTACATGAATTCCAATTGCATTTGGAATGCATTCAGAATGACTTCCCATTACCTGAAAATGACTGCCCATTAGCCGAAATCGCGTGAGATGCAATAACGTAAAACCCATGATTGCATTCAGAACGACTTCCCTTTTGCCCAAAATTGCATGAGATACTTTAATACGCAATAACATGAAACCCCATGATTGCGTTCGGATTGCCATTAGATTATACTTCCAATTTCCGTAGTCTGATAAACTCAATTGTCTTTGAATAGAGATCAGATGTGCTATTAAATCACACTGGTTGTCAGTGCTTGAATATTCCTTGGGTTTGAGGCAGCTGATGGTCTGCACTTGGGTTTCCTAGTCAAATGGCTTTCCTAGGTTGTGTTTTCTCCTGTTTGCATCCTTCAGTATTCAGCCACCTGTATGAGATAGTCAAGGCTGTCCAAAAGGACAATCAAAGCTTTCTTAGGGGCTTTACAGACTGACCAAAGAAGGGCAGTCTGGCGCCACCTCTTTCTATTGCACACCATCACTGCAGCAACTATACGGAGTGGCGAATGTGTGCAGTAAAAAAGGAGCATGGAAACCCGGCTCCTTTTTGCATCGCAGTTGCGATGCGAAAAGAGGTAAAAGGCGCCATAGGGCACCTTTGCGACGTCGCAGCTGCTCAGCACCGTATAGAAGCTGAGCAGCTGTGACTTTGTCACTGTGCACGCTGTATAAATGGTGTTGCACAGTGACGACACCCCCATCACATGCTAGGGTTGAGGGGTGTGTGTAAGCTCTGACCTGAGGCAACCCTAGCACGTGACGAGGGCACCCTATAGCGCCCATCTGTTTCAGGCCTTACTTTGCAATAGTTGGTGAAAGGCATTGATTTCAATGAAGTGATTCACAGGTTCACAGCTCTGAAGGCTAGGAAAGGAAAATTCTAATTTAGTTGAGATATCCACTAAGGCCTTGTCTGCACATGCCAAAAGGCCCAATTTCCTTTGCCCTGGTGATGTACTGTTCAGATGATGCACAGCCAAAACTGGTTTTTCTATGAGCTGCTCCTAACCTGCATGGTAATTCCTTGAGGTGTTGGCCAGTATCCTAGCAGCTCTAGACAGGGTTCTCCACCATCACTCCAGGAAGCAGGCCACTTTAGTCAGTACAAAACATTTTCTATAAGACAGGAATAGCCAAGGGGGTCTCAAAAAGAATAGTTGGATAGCTGACTCTGCTGCCTTCTACATCTGCCATATGAGGTAGTTGCTTCACTCTCTCTCGGGCTAGAATTTACGTCAGTGTCCCCTGCAGTAGGAAAGGGATATTGGGAAGCAATATTAAGCGTATATAAAACCAGTGAAGATTGAACAGTGTCAATGAAACACAGAAAATAGGCCACCACTGAGGCCTATGCCTCATATTTCATCTGCTCTGGCAATTAAATAGTCTCTGAGCAGAATGGTAGAGGGAAACAGTGGCAGTGGCTATTGGTGCTAGTCAAATGCCTTCAAGGGATATGTATTACTGTGAATGCTATCAAAGCTCTTGTCCCCATCAGCCTGAACACAGTGGTAGAATCATAGAATCATAGAATCATAGAGTTGGAAGAGACCACAAGGGCCATCCAGTCCAACCCCCTGCCATGCAGGAACTCCAAGTCAAAGCATCCCTGACAGATGGCCATCCAGCCTCTGCTTAAAGACCCCTAAGGAAGGAGACTCCACCACACTCCGAGGGAGTGTGTTCCACTGTCGAACAGCCCTTACTGTCAGGAAGTTCCTCCTAATGTTGAGGTGGAATCTCTTTTCCTGCAGTTTGCATCCATTGTTCCGCGTTCTAGTCTCTGCAGCAGCAGAAAACAAGCTTGCTCCCTCCTCAATATGACATCCCTTCAAATATTTAAACAGGGCTATCATATCACCTCTTAACCTTCTCTTCTCCAGGCTAAACATCCCCAGCTCCCTAAGGCGTTCTTCATAGGGCAAGGTTTCCAGACCCTTCACCATCTTAGTTGCCCTCCTTTGGACATGCTCCAGTTTCTCCACATCCTTTTTGAATTGTGGTGCCCAGAACTGGACACAGTATTCCAGGTGGGGCCTGACCAAAGCAGAATAGAGTGGCACTATAACTTCCCTTGATCTAGAAACTATACTTCTATTGATGCAGCCTAAAATTGCATTGGCTTTTTTAGCTGCCGCATCACACTGTTGACTCATGTTCAGCTTATGGTCTACTTGGACTCCTAGATCCCTTTCACATGTGGTCTCGTTCAGCCAGGTGTCCCCCATCCTATATCTGTGCATTTCATTTTTCCGCCCTAAGTGCAGAACCTTACATTTCTCCGTATTGAATTTCATTTTGTTAGCACTGGCCCAGCTTTCTAGTCTATTCAGGTCATTTTGAATTTTGATCCTATCCTCTGGGGTATTAGCTACTCCTCCCAGTTTAGTGTCATCTGCAAATTTGATAAGTATGCCCCCAATTCTGTCATCCAAATCGTTAATAAAGATGTTGAATAGCACTGGGCCCAGGACAGAACCCTGTGGCACCCCACTGGTCACTTCTCTCCAGGATGAAAAGGAGCCATTGTTGAGCACCCTTTGAGTTCGGCCAGTCAACCAATTACAAATCCATGTAACAGTTAACTTGTCTATCCCACATTTTGCAAGCTTGTTTGCAAGAATGTCATGGGGAACCTTGTCAAAGGCCTTACTGAAATCGAGGTATACTATATCCACAGCATTCCCTTCATCTACCAAGCTGGTAATTTTATCAAAAAAAGAGATCAGGTTCGTTTGGCATGACTTCTTTTTCTGAAACCCATGTTGGCTTTTTGTGATTATGGCATTGGCTTCTAAATGTTCGCAGACTCTCTGCTTAATGATCTGCTCTAGCACCTTTCCTGGAATTGATGTCAGACTAACTGGACGATAATTGTTGGGATCCTCTTTTTTTCCCTTTTTGAAGATGGGGACAACGTTTGCCCTCCTCCAGTCTTCTGGGACTTCTCCTGTTCTCCAAGAGTTCTCAAAGATTATTGCCAATGGCTCTGATATTACATTTGCTAGTTCTTTTAATACTCTAGGATGTAGTTCATCTGGTCCTGGAGATTTATATTCATTTAGGTTAACCAAGTATTCCTGTACTATCTCTTTACTTATTCTGTGCTGAAATTCCCCTATTCTGTCTTCTGCTCCATTATCCTTCGGTTGAGCACCTTTTGCCTTTTCTGAGAAGACTGAAGCAAAGAAGGTGTTGAGTAATTCTGCCTTTTCTCTGTCCCCTGTTAGCATTTTGCCATCTTCTGCACGCAGTGGCCCTACTGTTTCCTTCTTCTTCCTTTTGCTGCGGACATATCCAAAAAAGCCCTTTTTATTGTTCTTAACCTCTCTAGCAAGCCTGAGTTCATTCTGCGCTTTAGCTTTTCTGACTTTACCCCTACATGTGCTGGCTATTTGTTTAAATTCCTCTTTCGTGATTTCTCCATTTTTCCATTTCTTATACATGTTCCGTTTAAAACTTAGCTCATTTGAAAGTTCCTTAGTCATCCATCCTGGCTTCTTGAGACATCTACCATTTTTCTTCCTCATTGGAACTGTTTGAAATTGTGCCTTCAATATCTCCCTTTTGAGAAACTCCCATCCGTCTTGAACTCCCTTTTCTTTTAGTATTCCTGACCATGGGATCACTCCCAGTATTTCTCTAAGTTTATTGAAATTAGCTCTCCTAAAGTCTAGAGTGCGTGTCTGACTATGCCTAGCTTCTCCCTTCCACTGCATAACAAACTCCAGGAGAACATGGTCACTTCCACCTAAGGATCCAACCACTTGCACCCCATCAACTAGGTCTTCCCTGTTGGTTAAGATCAGATCTAAAATGGCTGATCCCCTTGTTGCCTCTTCCACCTTTTGGACAATGAAATTGTCTTCCAGGCAAGTGAGGAATTTGCTAGACTTTGAGGATTTGGCTGAGTTTGACTTCCAGCAAATATCCGGATAGTTGAAGTCACCCATCACTACTACATCTCTCTTTTCTGAGTATGTGATTATCTGTTCTAGAAAGGCATCATCCAATTCCTCTGCCTGAGTCGGGGGTCTGTAGTAGACTCCCACAGTAACATCCCTGTTATTTCCCTCTCCTTTAATTTTTATCCAGATGCTCTCCACCTGGCTTCCAGTATTGACTTCCTGGATCTCTTCACTGGTGTAAATATCCCTGACATATAATGCTATTCCTCCTCCTTTCCTACTTGGCCTGTTTCTCTTAAAAAGGTTATACCCCTCTATTTCTACATTCCAATCATGAGACTCATCCCACCAGGTTTCAGTGATGCCTATTATATCATATTTCCCTTGTTGTGCTAGGAGTTCAAGTTCATCCTGCTTATTTCCCATACTCTGTGCATTAGTGTAGAGACATTTAAGACCATGTGTCCTCTTGCTGCTTTTGCACATTTTTTTGCCTCCTACTGTTGGGTCCTTGCACTGTTTGCCTTGTTCCCTCTATGCCACTTGGACTATTCTCTCCATCCCTTTTGTCTTCCAGTATAATGTCTCCCTCCCCCACATAACTCAGTTTAAAGCCCTCCTGATCAGATTCTTCAGACTGTTGGCAAAAATGTTTTTGCCAACTGGCGTGAGATGCAGCCCATCCCTTGCCAGAAGTCCCTCCTCATGGAACCGCAGCCCATGATCCAAGAATCCAAACTGTTCTTGGCGGCACCATCTACGGAGCCAGTTATTCACCTCTGCTATTTTCCTCTCCCTTCCTGGACCATGCCCTTCTACCGGGAGTAGAGATGAGATGACAACCTGTGCATCCATCTCTTTCAGCTTCCTTCCCAGAGCCTCATAATCCCTTTTGATATTCTGAAGGCTGTGCCTTGCAGTATCATTGGTTCCCACATGAACCAAAAGAAGGGGATAACGGTCAGTAGGCTTGACAAGTCTTGTCAGCCTCTCCGTCACATGATGGATCTTTGCCCCGGGGAGACAACACACCTCCCGAGACATCTTGTCAGGCCCACAAACCACTGCTTCTGTACCCCTCAGCAAGGAGTCCCCCACCACGACCACGCGCCTCCTCCGAGGCTTAGCAGTGGCTGTTCCTTTTCGTGATACTCTCAGGCTCCCCTGCTCTGTCCCTGATGTCTGTCCCTGCTGCTTTTCCTCATCATCTCTGACAACAGAGAGAGATTCAAAGCGATTCTGTAGCTGCAAGCCGCTCACAGAACGTTCCCTGGTTTCCTTACTTCTGTGTGTGACCTTCCTCCAAGCATCTACCTCTGTTTTATGTGCAGTGACCTCCTCCACCCCAACAACTTCCTCTGTCTGTTTCCCACCCAAGACATTCTGGCCTGTTCTGTTCAGGAGATTCTCCTGCTCTCTATGATGCTGGAGTGCAGATATCTGCTCCTCTAGCTGCTGTACTTTCTCTTCCAAGAGGACTACCAACTTGCACTTGTGGCAGGTGTAGTTCGCCACCTCTGTAGGCAAGAAGACAAACATCCCACAGGTGTTGCAGGTGACTGCTGCAGGGCCTTCAGTGTCCATACTGAGAAGTCTTAAGGAGGCACTGAAACAAGACTGTGGGCTTCCCTTGCTAGACTTGGCCTTTATTCCCAAGCTCTGTCACTGAGTTCAAGTCACGGGGCCTATAGTTATGTAGAGAGCTCCTGGCTGAAAGCTCCTTCCAAAGGCAAGTCTCTGATTCACTTCCTCTGATGCTTCAGGCCGGCTCCTCTTCTATTCTCTAAACACCTCCTTGACTAGATAAAAAAAAAATCAAAATTCTGCTAGCCTTGAGTAGCTTTAAGTAGCCTCCCAGCACTGGCTCCCAGAATGCAATGGCTCAAGTGTAAATTAAATTAGATCTCACCCAAGCACATGGACTACAGCCTCCTCCTTTTCTTTCTCCTCCTTAAAGGAAATGCAGCTTCTGCTAGCCTGCTAGCCTTGGCTCAAGTGTAAATTAAATTAGATCTCACCCAAGCACATGGACTACAGCCTCCTCCTTTTCTTTTCTCCTCCTTAAAGGAAATGCAGCTTCTGCTAGCCTGCTAGCCTTGGCTCAAGTGTAAATTAAATTAGATCTCACCCAAGCACATGGACTACAGCCTCCTCCTTTTCTTTCTCCTCCTTAAAGGAAATGCAGCTTCTGCTAGCCTGCTAGCCTTGGCTCAAGTGTAAATTAAATTAGATCTCACCCAAGCACATGGACTACAGCCTCCTCCTTTTCTTTCTCCTCCTTAAAGGAAATGGTGTTTGTGCATCTGTAGGAGGGATGTTGGAGTTGGCCTCAGAGCTGAAGCTTACCAAATTTTAGAGTTTGGAACTCTTGGAGCTTTAGTCCAAATAATGACATTTTATTGTCTCTACCCATTTCTTAAGGAGCCAGGTTATAGACTATGTAAAATGCAGTCTGCTTGCAGGAATCACAACAAATGCTTCCAACAGGGCTGGAAATAACCCAATGAAAAATTAAGAGATGGGAAACATGGGAAGCAGTCAGGAAACATATATTTATTCTCAATATTTATTCTTCATAATTAGGTGTGCCATCCTCTGCCCCGCCCTCCCCTCTTGTTATTGCTAATTTGCATTTCAAAATTCATTTAAAAGCATGGGAATGCAAAATTGCTCATTGTGTGCTACTGAGCCATAGCTTTTCAAATAAGTGGGAGGGTGAAAATTACAAAACAAAATGGAAAGAAGTGGACAGAGCAATTTTTGAAATGGCCAGGTGCAGTACCCATATTTTCTGAAGTCTGGCCTAAGAGCTAATCAAGAGTGGTCATGTTAAAATGAATGGCACAGCCCCCAGTGCCTTCCCTTGCCAGGCTCCTTGAATGGGACCATTTCTAAAGGCAACCCAGCAGCATGCTAATTTTTTTTCTTATTGGCTTGCTGTTACTGGTGATGTGAAAAGGGAAAGGAAAGATCAGGGGGCATTTCATCCTCATTTGGAGCCAAAAAGGGCAGTTTGAAGAGTCTTCAGGGACTGAATGCTTGAAAAATAAACGGGGTGGGTGGGTGGGTGGGTGACAGGACCGGTTCTTTGCCTGTTTCTGCTCTAAGGTGCTGAAGTTAAGGACCAGCAGTGCAGTACTGGTGTCTGGTGCATGGCATTTTGCTATCCACAGTGAAAAATAATATGACATTCCCTTACACTCCATGTGAAAAAGGCTAACTAAACTGTTGGTGATTTGTTGTTGTTGTTCATCCTTGGTGGGTGCAACAGCAGCTGTATATGTAAATGTCTATATAGCAGGTATAGAATAATAAAATCATAGGGTTGGAAGAGACCACAAGGCCCACCAAGTCCAGCTCCTTGCTATGCAGGAACACAAAATCAAAGCACCACAGATGGCCAGATGTTTAAAAACCTCCAAAGAAGGAGACTCAACCACACTTTAAGGGAGTGTGTCCCACTGTCAAACAGTTCTTACTGTCAGAAATGTCTTCCTAGTGTTGAGGTGGAATCTCTTTTCCTGTAGTTAGAATCCATTGCTCCGATCCTATTCTCTGGAGCAGCAGAAAACAAGCTTGCTCCATCCTCAACATGAAACTCCTTCAAATATGTAAATAGGGCTATCAAATGACCTCTTAACCTTCTCTTCTCCAGGTTGAACATACCCAGCTCCCTAAGTCTCTCCTTATAGGGAATGCTTTCCACACCCTTCACTATTTTGGTCACCCTCCTCTGGATATGCTCCATCTTATCAACATCCATTTTGAATTGTGGTGTCCAGAAGAGGACACTGTATTCCAGCTGAGGCCTGCCCAAAGTAGAATAGAGTGTCACTATTATTTGCCATTGCCTAGACACTATACCTCTACTGTAGAATCACATTGTTTTTTTCTAGCTGATGCATCACACTGTTGACTCATGTTCAACTTGTGGTCTACTAGGACTCCTAGATCCCTTCACATGTAGTCTTGATAAGCCAGGTTTCCCCTAGCCTATATCTATGCATTTCATTTTTTTCCTGCCTAAATGTAGTACCTTACATTTCTCCCTGTTGAAATTCATTTTGTCAGTTTTGACCCAGCTTTCTAATCTTATAAGGTCATTTTGAATTTTGACCCTATCCTCTGGGGTAATAGCTGCTACTTCTAACTTGGTGTCATCTGCAGATTTGATAAGCATGCCCTCTGTTCTTTCATCCAAGTCACTGATAAAGATGTTGAATAGCACTGGACCCAGGACAGAACCCTGTGGCACCCCACAGGTCACTTTTCTCCAAGTTGAAGAGGAGCTTTCAGCTGGTCAACCATTTACAAATCCACCTAACAGTTGCATTGTCTAGCCCATGTTTTGCTCTCTTGTTTGCAAGAATATTGTGGGCATCTTGTCAAAGGCCTTACTGAAATCAAGGTATGCTATATCCACAGCATTCTTTTACCAAGATGGCAATTTTATCAAAAAGAAGAAGAAGAAGAAGAAGAAGAAGAAGAAGAAGAAGAAGAAGAGGAAGAAGAAGAAGAGTAAAGGGGAAAAAAAGAAAAGAGAGAGAGAGAGAGAGAGAGAGAGATCAGATTAGTCTGGCATGACTTGTTTCTCAGAAATCCATATTGACTTTTTGAGATTATGGCAATCCCTTCTAAATGTTCACAGACCCTCTGTTTAATGATCTTGTCTAGAATCATTCCTCATATTGATGTCAGGCTAACTGTTTGGTAATTGTTGGGATTCCCCCCCCCCCTTTAAAAAAAAAAAGATGGGGCAACATTTGCTCTCCTGCAGTCTGCTGGGTGTACTCCTGTTCTCCAGGAGTTTTCAAAGTTTATTGCCAGTGGCTCTGAGATTACTTCTGTAAATTCTTTTAATATTATTGGAGGCAGTTCATCTCATCTTGGAGATTTAAATTCATTTAGATTAAGCAGATATCTTTTAAAAATATACCCGGTCAATCTAAATGAATTTAAATCTCCAGAACCAGATGAACTACATCAAAGGGTATTTCTTTCATGTTCCATACAGAGTCCAGAACTATGCTACACAAAGAGGTTTTTCATGGACTCGTGCCAGCCTCTGAACCATTGGCTGCTGGTCACTGGTGAGCTTCTAGGAATGAAATAATTTTAGCTAAAGGACACAAAGGCAGCTGGATAAGGTCCTCAGGACTATTCAGGCCATCCGATTTATATGTATAGGTGTGAAAGCTGAAGAGAAAAAGCTGACAGAAAGAGAATCAACATATTTGAACTATGATACTGGAGGAGAATTCTGTGGTGGGTGCTATAAAGACAAATTGCTGGGTCCTAGAGCAAATAAAGCAGAGAGGACTAAACAAAGTCTGTTGTATTTTGGATGGAGCGTGAGACAATGTCACTCACTGGAAAAGCTGATGATGCTCAGAAAATGTGAAGGCAGTAGAAAAAGAGGGAGACCACATTATAGCTGGATTGATTCAATCAAGGAAACTACAACTCTGAGTTTGCAAGACCTGAACATGTCAGTTGATAATTGAGAATCTTGGAGATCTCTCATTCATAGGGTAGTCATAAGTGAAATTGAATTTGTCAGCAAAATAATGACATCAGCAAAGGATACAAATATGGTATCAGTTTTTGGAACATTGGGGGGAAATTCTGGTCTCTCACAGGAGATGCTCTGACATAGAAGATCTGTGTGGTACTTGCTGGCCAGAAGAGTTGCATTCTGTTATTTCTTGTTCTTTAATGGATATAGTTTGAAGTTTCTTTTAATTCCAAATATACAGTTAGTCTTTGTATCCGTGGGCTTGCCATCCATGGACTGGGATATCTACTGACGGCCGTCACTCCGTTCTTGCCAATGGTAGCACGTGTGGCTGCGCACATGGTGCACTGCCAATAGAAACAACAGGACTTGAGGTCTCACAGTTTTTGGCATCTGTGGGGTGTGGGGCATCCAGAATGGAATCCCTACAAATACAAAGGGCTGATTGTATTTAAACAGATTTATTATCTTATAATTTCTTTGTTTTTATGTACAGCTTTTACTGTTCCTGGAGTCCTGTCGGATATACTTATTGAATCAACTGTTGCATGAATTCAACAAGTAGTTTAATCCCATTGATTGAGTGACTCTGTTCTAGTTGAGCTCAACAGTAGGGTCTAGGCTTGTATCTGGTTTAATTTTTGTAAGCCCTTTTAAGTCCCCGGGCTGTAGAAAATAGTATTGATGATGATGATGATGATGATGATGATGATGATGATGGAGGAGGAGGAGGAGGAGGAGGAGGAGGAGGAGGAGGAAGCAGGCAAGAGCTTCTGTTGTTACACTGGTGACACACACACAGATGTCAGATTTTTTAGCCTACCTATGGATTATTTTCACTTGGCTTCAGCAGAATTATTTCCGAATAGAGTTCCTTTTTTTTAAAAGTAAAGTTTATATGCAGCTAAACATTCTGGCTGAGATCCTATTTGAGATCTGAGATCCTGTTTGAAACTGGGTGGGTAAAAGATTATTTCAGCATCCTTAAACAGCAGCCTGGGAGTAAGTTGTGGAGGTTGAGAGGGAGAAAAGGTGACCAGCTGAGGGGCAGCAAGAGGTAGCTTTCCCAGTTGACCTCCATACTCAATAAGTGGCTTTTTTGGTTGGAGATGGAATTACATCCAAGAACTCTCTGGAAGCTGTCTAGAAAAACTATTGCATAAGGAGGTATTAGGTGCCTCCTTACAAAACACTGTAGAAAGTATTGCTGCTAGCAGAACCCCAGTTTGTGCTAGCATAAAGACACAACAGGATTCTGGCCTCTGGGGAAAAGCTGAGAAAGATGCAATTTTTGAGAAGGGGCAATGAAAGGAAACTGAGATCCTCAAAAAGAGTTTAATGCAAGGACACACATAAATAAATAAATAAATAAATCAGAAGAAAGAAAGAAAGAAAGAAAGAAAGAAGAAAAGAAAGTTCAATTTATTTATTTCTGTACACACTCATGCACATGGAATGAAGTCTATAGAAAGCAACATGTATTGATTGGTATGAGACAAATTAAACAAAAATGCATTCTGTGTATAACTGGTCATGCAGATGGACTCATCTTGATGGGTTTCACCAGACCTTCGTCTTGTCCTAGAATATCTTATTCTCCTTGCTAAATGGTGTTTAAGAGCATAAAATACTTTTTTTTATGAAAATGCTTTTCAAGGCTAAATGATGTTGAAAGCCTTTTCTATAGCTCACATTGCTATTTAGGAGTGCATGTTATTCCTTTTTAATTTGCTCACTCATTCCTGAATAACTTTTCATAGGACTCCAGACACTGCAGTGTGACAGCTAAACCAAGGAGCATCGGATGCAATGGAATTGCTCTACAAGCAACCTTGCCAAAGGCCCTTTTCTCTGCACAAAGCTGGCTCTATCTTTGTATATTGAGGGAGCTAAATCAATGTTAAATGCTTGGCTCTTTTTACAGGACAATGACCAGGACCTAAGCTGCGTCCTTCCTTTTTTGATTGACACTTGAAACGTTGAGTTGGAATCAGCCAGAGGCACTGCTACAAGCTCGACGCCTCTGCTGGGGATAACAACTGGTGACATCTGCAGAAAGGCCGACAAAAGGCAGTTGAAAGCCGTGTTTGTTGCCTTCCCCTCTCAGATCTCCTCTCTTTCATGGAGCTCCTTACTTGCTTTAATATTATGATTCAGCACCTGGCTCTTTTGAACCTTGCTTTAAACTTCAAAAGACGAGGTGGTATTAACAAACATGAAACGAAAAAGTGGCGGTAGTTTGATTTACTGTTGTCGTCTTATCAAGGGGGTTTTTTGTCACCAGCTGCCACTTTCTGTCATCTTTGGAACCATTATCATTTCTCTAAAATCTAAAAGACTCCACTTAATAACAGCTTTGAATACAGGCAGGATCTGTAACGGAGATGGTTCTGGGGACGACAGGACCGTCAAGTGAACAGAAAGATGTTGCCAAAGAGAGAGAGAGAGAGAGAGAAATAGAGAGAGAGAGAGAGAGAGAGAGGTGCCAGGGGGAGTAAAGCTCAAAACAAAAACAGAAACCTCAAAATTTTTTTTTTTAAAAAAAATCATAGTACTTTTTTGTAGTGACCTTGATTTCAGCATTAAGCAAATCAAACCTATTGTTCTCTGTGTATGTGTGTGTGAGAGAATTCTGTTTTGCATTTCCTTGAGACCTTTTCTTTTTGTTCTCAGGACTAAAGCATTCCAAGGCAAAAGAACCACAACAGCAACAAACACTTTCAGAAATAATAAATTGGCATAAATTATCAAGAGGTGAGGACTTGAATCTGCAGTTTAAATGTAGGACAAATCTCACAATTGCGGTGACTGCTTACTTGGAATTTGGAACTCAGGATATACATTTTGATTTGATTTGTACTTTTATGGTAAAGAAGAAAACTGGGGGAGAAAACTATCTCAGTGCAAGCTGCTAAGTGACAACAGAGTTTGGGGTAATGTTGGTCAAAAATATGGCAATTCTTGGGAGTGTTTTTAACATATTTCGATGAAATATGTAATGCCAGAAAATGTGATAATGAATGCCTGGTGTCGGTGGTGGTGGTGGTGGTGGTGATGATGATGATGATCATCATCATCATCATGATCTCTTTTGGACCATACCTCCAATCCTGACAGAAATGTCATTCATCAGCACTCTAATTGCCAGCAGAATGGATCTCCTTCTCCCCACTGCAGCTCAAGTAGGTAAGGAGGGGGAGTTACCATCATGGTAATAGTGTCACAGTCCTGACTAACTACCCTTTCACACTGCAGAAGTAAAGCAGTGTGACACCACTTAACTGCCATGGCTCCATCCTGTGGAATCCTGGGATTTGTAGTTTGGCAAGGTAAACTCCACCAAACTACAAATCCCATGTTTTGGTAGGATAAAGTTATGGCAGTTAACGTGATGTCAAATTGCTTTATTTATGCAGTGTGGATACACCTTAAATAGCAATTGGGAATGCAGAATAGTTATCTAGATTTACTCATCTGTAACTGTTTTGTATCCACAATCATTGCTTATTTACAATTGTGACACTATTGTCATGATTGTAACTCCCTCCTAAATCTCCTTTACTGGGCATCTGCTGCATAAGAAGAAGGAAGAAAACAAAACAAAAGTATACCCAGCACCAGTGATTTTGTTTTGTTTTTGACATTAGCATATTGTAAGGATGAGTCTAATAAGAGGAATTTTTAATTAGCTCAAATTGCTGAAAGTGGGCCCTTACAAGTACCCCACTGGACTGGCTCCCAGTCTGTCTACTGAGGGACTGAATAACTCCTTAAATAGTGCAGAGACAGGCTTTAGTAATTAGAATTTAAATGTATTGAAAAGAGAGCACACACACACCAACACATGCACACATATAAACATTCAAGGCTCAGGAATCAAGGCTGGAAGATGAGGGATAGATGAAGCAGAACTATAGGCGATACTCCAGCAGACACCCTCTCCTGGGATTCAATGGAGTGAGAATGGAGATGTGGGACACAGTCACTCAGAGCACATGGAGGGAGCAATAGTGCTGGAATCAAGTTGGACTGCCAAACCGGTGTAGTCTTGGTCTGTTTCCAATTTAGCACACAAGGCAAATGAACACCAGGGTTTTTAAAGGGGGCCAAAATGAGCCCGGGCAAGAGGTGTTTAATTAACCACGTAACACCTGGATGGATGTGCTAGGAGGGCATAATCTGATGGGTCTACAGTCAGGGAGAGGTGCTAAGCTGATCAAATGGGCAAATATTGCATCTCTCCTTAATCATTTGGATTAAATGACAAACTCATTTGTGACTCTCAGATTATCTGGGGGGACATTGTTTGTAAAGACTGACCTCATTTGGGTTTGTTGCAGATGTGGTCCCACGCCTTGGGGCTTATGGCTGACCTTAGACCAGAGTACATCTGGGATCATATGGGTTATCATTTATGTCCAAAATTTCAGGAAAAAAGGGGAGCTCGTAATAATATGTCCTTTGTTAGTTAGCATATTTATTCTGATGAATGTTGTGCAAGGATATATTCATTAATTCCATATGGAGTATCCCCTTCCACAGTACAGTCCAATAGCATCAAGATGTAGCCACAGAGTTCAGTTTATGGCCAACAGGGCAGAGAAGCACCTCGGCACTGTGTGGCTCCCATTGGATAACCAGGAAAAGGAAAAACTGACATTGTCTTGGACTTCCAGCATAATGTATACAGTGTTGTACTGGATGTCAAAGAGGGAAATTTGTCTTTTCCACTTTGTTTGACCACTGATTGGCCATAGGTCTGTACCATCATTACACAGTCTTGGTCCATGATGAATATAGCTTACAGTTGTAAACTGCTTAGACACTCCTTAGGCGGTATGAAGCGGTATATAAATGAAGCTGTTTGTTTTTGTTTGTTTGTATGGTGTGTGAATGATTTGTATGTACAACTTTCCTATTTAAGGATGTGTTTTTAGAAATTCCTGAATCTCCATCTTAGCTTGCAGACCAAATTTAAATTCATGGTGTTCTTCAGAAAGGTAATGCATACAGAAGATGAAGATCTCTTAACATTTGAGCCTGTGGGGTTGTCAGTGTAGAATCTCTGTACAACAGTTGAACTATATATTAAATTATTTCTGACATCGGTATTACCATTATTGCTGCAATTGAAGTGATAACAGACACCAAGGACAACCTCACTTTGCTCTCACATTGATAAATGTGGCTCCAAATATTGTAGATGAACTCCATTTTTAAAATATTTATTTCTGCCCAGTCTTCCCCCTTCCGCAGGTGTTATGTAGTCAAAGAAGCAACAAGGCAATCAACTTCCCCTTGCCTAGTTAAAAAGCTGTGTACATGATTCTCTTTGGAATTTTGGCAGGTGTCCTATGTATTCATCTCCAGCTATAATTTGGACTTTGTGATCATGATGACACAGTTTGTACTAGGAAATTAGGCAAAGCTGGAAACTCTAAGGTGACTGCATGGATATTGCCTTTCAAGCTTTCCCAACACCAAAGCTAAATGTCTGACTGGGGAATGTGAGACAGAGACAAATTACCACCAAAGTTACTGCATTATCCCAGTCAGAAAATCAAGGGGAGGAGAATACGACTAGAATCACCTTGGTTTATTCTGGGGTAACCTGGGATTTAAATATTTTAAAAGATATTTTGCAAAAACATGTCAAGTTACAGAACAACTTTCCTCTGGCTGCATAATGGAAGCTGGAATGTGTTCAGGTACAGCTGTCTCTCCCTCCCTGTGCCACTGACTAGCTATAGAGGTTTACCCATATTATGTTGCACACCCAGAGAAAGGATCAGCCTTTACCTTCCAGCATAATAGTCTGATTCAGCCTTCATAAGGCAACTCATTGGCTGAGATCCTATATCAGGGTTGTCTAGAATAAATCTCCACATGCAGAGTTACACATTGCTTGTGCTTCTCAACCCTTGTACTTTTTGGCAATGTTGAAGAAATGAATTCAAACACAAATGTGCAATCAAATGGAAAAAGAAAATATGCACACACATCTGCAAGTGAGTACGCATGTTCATGGACAATGGCATTATATGCCAGTGATGTAGACCAAAATCAATTGACTCAGACTCAAGTTGGAATCACGTCACTTCAAAAACTCTACTTGGACTTGTCTCTGCAATAAATGACAGACTGACTCAACTCAACACATGATTTGTATATTTTAAACAACCAACTTGCTGCCATCATTCACTTCAAATAGAAGGCAAGACCTTCCCTCACAGTACAGGGTGCCTTTTTTGTTAGGCAATGGGCTTGAAGCAGAAGGAAGCTTCTAAGTCTTTCCAAAAGCTTCAGAAGGCTCCTCTGATGTGCTGCAGAGACAAGCTGTTGAATAAAACCTCAACCCCTATTTTAAGCACAGAGCACAGAATGCATTTCTCAGAATGGATCAGCAAACATGTTAGGGAATGGCCTTGAGACAGTGGTTGAGGTCTGCTCAGCTGCCTGTCCCCACAGCACATTGGAGGAACCTTCTAATTTTTTTTAAAAGATCCTTCTGCCTCAACCCCGTTGCCTAATGCATTTGTTATTCTTCCCCAAGAAACATACCTTGTCTCCTTTTTTTTCCTGTTAAAGTTGCCCCCAGATATGAGTCTTGATCAAGTATTTCTGTACTCTTGACTTGAGACTGGAAGACAGAGACTTGAGACTTGAAGTAAAAGATTTGAATACATCACTGCTGTATGCACAGCTCCAGTCTGCAGCCTTTACGTGGATGTTCTACATAAAACAATTCTCCAGCTGCAACTATAGGAGAATGTACACATTCGTAAAACACCAGCAGGTTCAAGGCCATTGTGTACCTAATTTTGTCAGTAGAATGCTGTGCTGGATGCGAGAAAGATGTAATTATTTAGTCCCACTGAAATCAATATAAAAAAGCATCTGTGAAATACAAAATATTATGAACTTCCTCTAGGAACCAGAGCATCATCTTATCATTGCTCAATTTTGGATGCTTCAGTGTGTCCCTGTATTCATTGTTCTAAAAGAAAAAAAGAAAAAAGAAAAAAAGAAAAAAAGAGAGCAATTCCCCAAGTTCTAGAAGTTGTAGCCTCAACAGCTGACCATTCCAGATTTAACAGGGGAGCTTGCCACTGATGTCATCGTACTGTGACAATTTGGTACCTATAGCTCAAAGCTTAGAAGAGTCAGTATTTTCTGGATTGGCTAACAATGGTATTGGGATTTTGGGAGTTGGAGTCCAAAAAAGTAACACATCCAAGCTCTGGTAGTAATAGGCAATTGATTATGTTGATCTTATGAGTCATCAGGCTGTTGATGGGTCAATTTTGGTGGACAGTGTCAATGAAAGTATAACATACATTTAGAGGAGGGTGGAAGATCTTGCTCTTGAATAAGTTTGTAGATAGATCTGCTTCCCTCTTTCCTTCTTTTGATACTTCCTCCTCTAGGCTGAAAAAGTTAAGAATCATCACTAAAGAAGTGCAAGCCTATGGAAGAAAGATGAGTTTGAGAAGTATCTTAGCAGCATACACAGATGTAACAAGTCCAAACGGGAGTCTGAAAAGCTTGTTGTAGCTAACGAGATGGGTTGCATTTCTCAAAAGGAGGTTAATCAAGGATATAGGCAGGATCCAAGTGCTTTGAGGCAGGCTTACCAGCAGGAGGCTGATTCAAGCCAGTTCCAACCTCTTCGAGGCTGGCTATGGGAGAAAGAATAAAAGACGGAACATGATCAGGCAAACCAGCTGCAGTACTGGCTTGAGGTTAGGGAGATGGCTTTCCTTGCTGCCTGCACCATCTTTTTCTTTTTGGAAGCAATGAGTAAAAGGGTTTAGGCAATGATTTCTATGCACATGTGTAGGGAAGTTAGAAAAGGAATGAATGTGAAGCAATCATTGTTTGATACCATAGCCTTACAAATCATACATTTGTGATTCCAGCAGGCAGGCATAATGAATTTTTTTTTTAAAAAAATAATTTTAGTGATAGTTACAAGAAGGGACATAGAAGGCAATAATTTTACTGTAATAAATAAATTCATATGAAAATTGTCCACCTTTAATTAGGGTGGACATTATGGGGACCTCCAGGTTTTTGTTACATTGATACAGTCATCAGCCTAGTCAACATAGTCAATAGTTAGGACTGCTGGATGTTACAGTCCAACAACATTTTATCC
The DNA here is from genome assembly GCA_034509955.1 of Urosaurus nigricauda. Taxonomy (NCBI): domain Eukaryota; kingdom Metazoa; phylum Chordata; class Lepidosauria; order Squamata; family Phrynosomatidae; genus Urosaurus; species Urosaurus nigricauda. The sequence continues at coordinate 346,089,031 of JAOEGL010000001.1, read as the reverse complement.
CCACTTCTGCCTTAAATCAAGACTGGGAAACTGGTGGAAGGTAGTGCTTCTCCATCAGTAGCTATACTGGCTCAGACATAAGGGAATTGTAATCCAGCAACAACAGGAGGGCCACAGGTGTGCCCCCACCTCTTTTTAAAAAGCAAATCCCTCTTAAACCTTCCCTCCTCCCTCACACACCAACAGTATTCTGCAGCACAGGAGTGGGCAACTGTGGAGAGTCATGGGCCAATTCCCCACCTCCATGACCCCCTAGTGAACCACAGTATCACATTTAGGTGTACAGGAACTGACATCACATCACTTCCAGCTGCCATTTGAACTCATTTGCAGATAATTTGGGGGACTCTAAGAGTGATGGAAGCAAATGGTCCAATTTGCAGTTCATTTTCAGATAGGAAGTCACATAAAAATCAATAGAAATTTTTTTAAAGGGTTGTGGAGGCTTTGAAAGATTGTCAAGAGGGCATCAGGGGTCCCAACAGCTGCATTTTGCTCACACATGCTCTAGAGATAGAGCTCCAAAATAGCTCAAAACTATTTGATAATCTGAAGGAAATTGATATGGTTGTGAATCCAAAAACATGAAGGCACAAATTAGTGCACCAGGAAAGAGACTGGGGGCATGATGTTGGATGAAAGCACAACTTTTTGAAAATTCAAACAAAAATCCGTCAGTGATACCTTTTATTGGCCAACAGAAATGCACAATATACTTGTTGCAAACCTTTGAAGCTTCATGGGCTTCTTCATCAGGCAAGATGTTACAAACCAAAGAGGAGAGAGAGAAAAAACAATTGGAGATGTTAGTCAAATGCCTGCATGTTGTTTCAGTCCTTGGTAAAGATGTTGGGGAGGATATCTTTCGCAGGCAGGCTCCTCCTCCTTCTGGCCATGCAGAAATAGGGAGTTTTTCAAAGACCAGGAAATCTGAAGTCCATTTACATCTCAACAGGGACCCCTCTTTTGCAATCCAATATGTCTCCATTCCAGTGAGGTCACAGGTCTTGTTGTAGGCAGAGAACAATGGATTCCTCAAGAAGACTCCATGTTTTTGCATCAGTGATGTTTTGGTGATGGTGATGAGGTAAAACTTGTGAATTCAGTCCAAATTTAAGAAGGAGAAAAATTGTTTTACCTTGGTTGAAGTCCCAGTCCACAGGCTACTCTTCATGGTTCCCCTGTTTCAGCTACAATGGGGTACCTCACAATACAGAAAACATTCAGAGGTAGCTGTGATGGCCTTTTGAAAATTGTTGTTCTTGTTAGCTGTCATAGAGTTCACTTTGACTTATGGTGACATTCTGGATAAGCCATCTCCAACCTCACCTATGCTTTACCTCCCTGCTGAGGTTCTGAAGGCTCAGGCCCATAGGGAGTAAACAGACAGGCAAAAAGAGGTGTTTTCAGGTTGGCTTGAAGGTGTGGTGTTTAGATAGTACAGTACATGCCTTGAAGCCAGCAGAAAAGTGTCCTTATGCAAAGAAAAGCCATTTCAAAAAGAAGCAGTTTTTTCTGCTTCTTCCTGGCTTGAAGCCATGTCATGTGGTCATGACATGAGCACTCCAGCTGCCTTGGGAGCTGGTGGTGCGGTTGGTGGGTTTTCAATGTGGCTTCAGAAAAGGCAGCTTCAAGCCACTTTTTCCTGCCCATCTGTTTTGCCCCATAGTCTTCTTGGTTGAGTCTAGCCATCTGGCATCTGGTTTCCTCTTTCTGCTGCCTTCCACTTTTCCTAGCATCTTTGCCTTTTCTAATGTATCCTTCCTTCTCATGGTGTGACCAAAGTACAATAACTCAAGTTAGTCATCCTGGCTTTCTGTTCAAGAACCCACTTGTTTGTCTTTTTGGCTGTCCATGGTACAGCACTCTTTTCCAACACCACATCTCCAAATGAGTTTATTTTCCTTCTATCTGCTTTAATTACTGTCCACCTCTCACAATCATACGTAGTAATGGGGGATACAACGGTATGTGTGAGCCTAATTTCAGTATTCGGTGTTATGTCTTTGCACTTTATGATTTTGTCTAGTTCCTTCATATTTACTCTGCCAATTCCTGGTTTTCTTCTGATTTCTTTGATTATTTCTAGGATGAATCCATGTAGTTCTTCCATGGTCATTATTTTTGTTTTCTTAATATTCAGCATTAAGTCTATGTTTTGAAAATAGGTTGTATACTTTCCCACATTCTTGAAGCAGGGGACTCATCCTTGTTCTGTACATAGAAAACCATTAAAATATACCCTTTTCTTTCCATTTGTCTTTTTGACCCATCCTTTTCTGTCATGTACTGGACTGCTGGGAAGGGACAGACCACTTTTTCCTGTAGTCTGAGTTTAGGATAGTAATTTCAGGGCTACTGAAGCCCTAGGGCCGCAGGTTGACAAATCCTGTGTGTACACAAAATGGCAGGTTTGCTTAGATATATATAGTTTTCTTGACTGATTCATGTTACAAAAATGATGGGTGTCTTTTGTAGATTTGAGCATACAGAATTAAAGAGTGTAATGTGTGAATGAGTGTATAGGAGAGGTATGTTGTTGTTGTTGTTGTTGTTGTTGTTGTGTCTTCAAGTCATTCCTGGCTTATGGCGACCCTAAGGTGAACCTACCTTAGAGTTTTCTTGGCAAGATTCTTCAGAGGAGGTTTGCCATTCCTATCCTCTGAGGCTGAGAGAATGTCACAAGGTCATCCAGTGGGTTTCCATGGCTGAGCTGAAATGCAAATCCTAGTCTCCAGTGTCATAATTCAGTACTCAAACCAGTAAACCATGTTGGAGAGATAAAAGAGGCATAGGGATGGCTGTAGACAGTCAACCAAATACATAAGTTTTGTTCCCTGAATTTTGGGAACACCTCTAACCTTTCCTAAATTTAAACTCTTTGGACTGCTTTATGTGTTGAGTAACCTGTCCCCAAGGAGCTCATATAACAGTGAATGTGAATATGGCCAGAGATGCTTGTTGGTGGAGTCTGCACTATCCATTGGCTATGTTCTCTCATGCTCAGTGCATCCTCTTTCACTGTCATTTTCATACACTTTTGAGTAACTAGATGACTCATACACTGAGAGTGACTCTGTCCTCTCCTAGGCAGGCATTTTCCAGCTGTCTTCTGCACTCAGCAAAGAAATGGTGCCTGCCCCAGATGCGTACAGGCAGCTGGAGAACACTTGAGGAAGGCTTATTGCCAGTCAGTGGCCAGGAGGTGAGTGTAGCTGCATCAGTAAGCTTCCAGCTACCCTTGTGCATTTGGGAAAGAAGAAATAGTGTTCTGTCCCTGAGCAGCAATGTAAGTGGAGGAGATTTACACTCTGCCAGTGGATTTGATTGATTGATTGATTACAGGTTGAGTCTCCCTTATCCGCAATGCTTGGGAGTGAATTTCCTTGTAATTTTGGAATATTTGCATATACTAAATGCAAAAATATATATCTTGGAGATGGGATCCAAGTCTAAACATGAAATTAATTTATGTTTCATATACACATCATAGACATAGCCTGAAGATAATTTTATACACAATATTTTAGATAATTTTGTGCACAAAGCAAAGTTTGTGTTCACTGAAACTTCAGAAAGCAAAGGTGTCACTATCTCAGCCACCCATGTGGGCATTTTGGATTCTGGATAAGGGATACTCAACCTATAATTGATGTCCTGCTTTTCTCCTTATACAGGATTCAAGCAGCTTCTATATATATATATATATATATATATGTGCAATTTCCTCCCATATTTGAGCATCTCAAAGTGTGAAGAATTCACACTTTGAGATGTTTAAAAACCCCAAGCCCATACACCTGTGTTGTTGTTTTGCACAAAACATTTTTCAACCAGGAAATCAGAAAATAATACAGATTCCCCACCCACCAACCCCATTCCTACCTCATGGAGCCTGTGAACTGAAAGATGAGAAGAGAAAGGTTTAAATGAAATAAATACAGCTTCTTGAGGTATAGGAATCACACGGACAATATACCTGGAATTTCACATATACTCTCAGGCCAGGTGAAGTGGGCAGAGAAGATAACAGTAGGAACAGAAGGGAACAAAATGACTTTTGCCTGCCATTACTGTTCAGTAAGGGAAAAATTATGGCTCTTGTTCCCTCCACCTTTCACAATCATTGTGGACCTAGACAGACAGTAGAAATTTTCCCCAGAAACTTTTGCACTCACTTACTCAAGACAGTTATTACCTATTATCTCTCTATTTCTGGACACAATAGTGCCTCTATTTGATGGACACATAAATATCTCTTTTTTTTCTGGAAAGCCAGCGGCAGCTGCATGCCTCTAGTCATAACCTGGAGTGCACAATACAACACATGGGCTACAGGCAAGCTTTGCAATAATTCACAAGATTTGTTGAAGGAGATGCACATCTGAAGGACTTATTGCAAAGGCTTTCTTGGATCCCACGGGCACACTGAAGATCACTCCAAAATGGCTCAGAACAACCACTATAGGAACCCTGCTACCCACCCAGGGCATTGTCACTGGATTATCACACAGACTGTGCATTTTAACCAGCAGTCTTAAAGAAGAAAACATATCATGCCCAACTGGAGCAAAACTCAGGAAGAAGCCTTACATGTTGGGAGGGAGGAATGCTTGAAATCATTTCTGATGCAGCTTGACAGGCACTTTGTATCAGCGTTGGTGCTGTTTATTCTGCTCTCTATGGATTTTTCCCTCTCCTCCCTCTCCACTAAATGACACAACTCGGCTGACAAAATCAATGCCTCAGAGGCCAGGCTGTGCAAAACATTACCATTTCTACCCTTCTTCATTGTGCTTCCTTGGGTGGATTTAACAAAAATACTGTAATTGACAACTTAATCAACAGACCAATAGATATGACTTTAAAAAAAATAATAATGCAAGTAGCTCTTTCATAAGCCAGAGGCATATTTAACACTTGCATTACTTTTACTGCACTTTTTAACTTGTCTACAGTCATGTTGTAATCATTCTGTTGCCTAATGCCTGTACAAGTCAATGGAAAAGCTCTTATTGATTTTATGGGTGTTGCATCTTCCTTTAGTGAGATGAAGCCTCAGCTGCTGAATCAAACATAATGATGCATTTTCACATACAAGACATAATTAATCCTTTAACTAGGTAAGGCCTTCAGCCCTCTAAAATGCCAGATCTCGGTAGCACACACCTCCAGTCATTGTAAATACTCCCATTCTGTGAAGCTAAAAATATTGTACACACTCCACCTCAGAAATTCCATCATTCTCTCTCTCCCTCACCTCAGTCCCACCCCACGGTCACAGACAATTAGCCAACAATTACGGAGCTACTGACAGACATGAAAACTGCAGGAAACTTTTGCAGCAAAACACAATACGATAGTGACGAACACACACAAGGCTCAAGAGAACCCCCAGTTCCTGCCATCAGGCTGACATACAGCAAATGTCAAGAACCTTCTATTCCAAAACAAACTCTGCCTCAAATTCCTTTCACTAGATTCAAATAAATTGCAGAAGGTTATTACAACCTCCCTGGGGGAAATCAAAGCATGAGTCTCACTTTTTGGGGATGTTGGCCTCAATTGTTTCTTTTTAAAAAATGTAATAAAAAGGAAGTCCTTTACAGACGGCCTCTAGGACAAATAAGAGACTATCTTAGCCATAACAACTGCCCTGTTGAATGACATCCAAAGCCTTTCTTATCCTCATGTATTCTTGTCTCTGAACAGACATTATCCAGGTGCTATGGAAGCACACCAGCAGATCATTATGGTGACAGTGCCATTCTCTCTTCTTTCTATCAAAATCTGCCAGTTGGACAGATCTTAATAAAGTTCCTTTTGAAGTGCCACAAATGCCAGAATTCTGCAGTCAGCATGGCACACTTTCTTAACCTCATGTTCTTTCTGCTGAAGAAATGTGCAAGTTGAAAAGAGATTCCCAGCTGTCTGCATTGGCCAAATTTGATATATTCAGTGGTTCTTAGGGTTGAAAGGACCATGTTGTACTTGTTTTCTGCATTGTTGTTAAAACTGAGCCTGTCAGGAAGGGGGAGAAGGGAAACAGATCATTTTTTTAAAAAAAGCATAGTCACCTTATAATCTTTGGATAATTTAGTTTCACAATGTTTTGGGACCTAGTACTCTAAGAGAAGTTACACATAAAGTCCAGCAACAGCAGATATTCAAGGACCCAGACTCAGATTCAGATTTGTTTGAAGCAACTTGGCTTATTTTTTATTTCTAATACACATGTTGAATCAGGTTATTTTTGTTGCCTTCCCACTCCAGACAGACAACTTAAGAGAAATTGTTTTAGATAATGGCAAACTCAAGCCCTCCTTACAGAAAAACAAAATAATCATCTCAGGATTTTGTAATGGTGTACTACCTAGGTTTGTATTGTTGAACTGCTTTTATGTTGTATTTATAACTTTGATTTTAAAAGTTTTAAAACAAAGTGTAGTGTTCAACCAGATGCCTGGTGAGAAGAACACAAGAAAAACAAAAATGTAATGGCACCCTCCCACTTGTGTTCCCCAGCAACTGATGTTAAGTGGCATGCTGGCTTGGATACTGGGGCCAATCTATAGCCATCATGACTCAGCCACTGACAGCTTTGAGCATAAATCTGGATAATTCCCATTGAAAGATGCCTGTGTTAGCAGCCATTACTGCATGATGTGGTAGCAACATCCATCATTTAATTATACACTTCGTGTTACAGGTCGAGCATCCCTTATCCAGAATTCTGAAACCCAAAATCCTCCAAAATCCAAAATTGATTACATGGGTAGCTGAAATAGTGACAACTTTGCTTTCTGATAATTCAATATACACAAATTTTGTTTCAGACACAATATTTAAAATATTGTGTATAAAATTTGCATATAAGATGCATGTGTGTGTGTGTGTGTGTGTGTGTGTTGTGTGCACTTTCAAGCTATTTCTGACTTATGGCAACCTTAAGGTGAACCTATCATGGAGTTTTCTAGGAAATAAATTTTTCCAAGGAGGTATGCCATTGCCTTCCCCTGATGCTGACAGAGTGTGAATTGGCCAAGTCACCCCATGGGTTTCATGGCTGAACTGGGACTCAAACCCTAGTCTCCAAAGTTGTGGTACAACACTTAAACCACCATGCCATGCTGGCTCTTCAAAGTGCATATGAACTATAAGTAAATTTTATGTTTAGGATTGGATTCCATCTCAAAAATATCTCATTATGTATATACACTTATTCCAAAATCTGGACAAAAATAACCTGTTCCCAAGTATTTCAGATAAGGGATATTCAACCTGTACCTATTGTCTGTCCTTCATTCTCCTTCATTCAGCTTCATTGGATGGCTCCTAGTCTTAGCATTAGGAGAAAGCTGGGGGGGGGGGGAATTTATACACATTGTATCGCCTTCAGCCTTCCATCTCTTACAAAATTAAATAGCTCTAAAACAGCTATTTATCATAGAAGTATTGCTCTATCCCAATGATTATTTTGGTTGCCCTTCTATGCCACATATAATTTGATCAGATGCCACTTTAAGTCCTTAACAGCAATCCTAAACATATGTACTACAAATAAGCTCAACAGAACACATATTTACTTGCTGGCTACCAGCCACACTTCATGTACTGACTAGAGAGTCATGCCACTGAAACACAGCAGCCAGTCAGATTAGACGAAGCAGACAGAGCCCTGCATAAATCTGAGTGGTGCAAGATCCTAGTTTTACAGTAAAAATAGAAAAGTTTTCCCCACGAACACCTTGCTTATTTAAGGATTTACTTTACTTTAGTGAGGCCTCACCTGGAGTACTGTGTCTAGTTCTGGCCATCACCATTTGGAAAAATATTGACAAGCTGGAACATATACATAGGAAGGCTACCAAGATGGTAAAGGGGTGGAAACCTATGACGAACAGATGAGGAAGTTGTTTAAGTTTATCCTGGAGAAGAGAAGAGGCAGATGATATGACAACTATCTTTAAATATCTGAAGGAACATCATGGAAGGTGATGCAAGCTTGTTTTGAGCTGTTCTATGGAGCAAAAACAAAACCAATAGATTCAAATTACAAACAGGGAGATTTTATTTAAACATTAGGAAGAACTCCTCAACAGTGGAATAGACTATTTTGGTCTATTGGCCAACTATCTTTTGCTGGATAATTTTAAACAGAGATGGGATAGCCACCTGTCAGTAATGCTTTAGCTGTAGTTCTTATGCTGGCAAAGGGTTGGGCTTATTTACTGTCGGAATTCCTTCCAATTCTATTATTCTACAATTCTGTTTCTTAATGAGTAATGTAATAAGTAATTTTTTAAAAACAAAGTAATGTTTCAACCTCAGTTATTTGAAGACTAGGAGTACTTGTTCAATGCAGTTTTTGATCCCAACTGTGTCCTTAAAATGGAAACTCCTCTTAAAAAACAAAGTAAAAAATAAGCAAATAGAAATGCCTTTTACAAACATTGCTACAATGAAATCTTTACCTTGCCAACTCTTTGCATTCATTTTTTTTACTAAACTGTCAATCAGTGTCAAAAAGTATTGACATGAATCAAAACTCATATTACGATAGAATTACATAAACTTGCAGGAAGGGGGTGAGAGGAACACCATAGGTGAAGTCATGTCAAATACAACTTTAGCAACATAAATCCTCTCCCCCACCTCTTCCTTTTAAATTGAGACATCTGTCTAATCTTGCTACTTTCAGGTAAATGAATACAGGCACCACTGAAGCTTATCAGAGCCTGATGCTAAAGAAAAACATTTCAATGGGCATATTTGCACCTGTCAGCATTTACTTTGGAGTTTGCTTTCCTATATTAATGTGACTGACATCGAAAGGTTTCAAATGAATGTTAATGTTAACTCAGCTTCAACATTCATTTTTACCTGTTTTTAATGGGGATTCTGTCCTTGAACCCAAGTGCAAATGGAAAGGGTACCAAATAGTGATAAGATTTTGTAGGTGTCCAATGGCAACATGTGAGAGATGGATTCATAAGAAAGACACTGCTGGATCAGACCAAGGGCCCTTTTAGTGTAGCAATTTATTCCAGCAGCAGACAAATAAAAGCTTTTGGAAGCTTTCACAGAAGATATGAAGGTAAGGGCCAAGTTCATACATAGTGTATATGGAAAGTGAAGTTCTACACATGCAGATACAAACTGATCTCTTTCATAGCTGCTGGAAGGGGGAGGCAATTCACTGGCTAAGGGGAGAAAAAGTTGCCCATCTTGATGGTAAGGGGAAAGAAAATGAAATCAGTCTCCATCCATGAGAGTAACCTTGTTTCTCTTCCCCTCAGCTTCTTGCTCATTTGAATTACCACCTCCCTCCACCCCAGCCAGTGAATGGCCATAGAAGCATTTCTCCTCTCCAGGCTTGGCAGTTGCTTGGGAAGGTGGACAATGTGGAATGGGTTAGTGAATAGGAACTATTCACCATGGGTATTTAAGAGCCCCCAGTCAGAGCCATAATTCCTAGAATCCCCAGCCAATGTGACCAGTGTGTTACAATGCTCAGAATCCCCTGTGCGCATGCTGGCTGGGGCTTCTCGGAATTGTAATCCAAATACTTTGTTTCCCAATCTCCAGATGTAACTCTAAGAAAAAAAGAATTCAACCATGTTGAGAGAGCCTATATGCACATGGTTTGTGTTTATATAAATTCCTGAAGAGATTATGAGGAATTTGCATGCAGCATGGGGCCAGTTGTCACATGTGGGTAAAACTCTAGTGTAATCACCCATGCAGGTTCAAAAAATATCTGAAGAGTATTCAGTTTTTAAATGCATTCATAAACACCTATATGTTGTGTTGTTCCAAACATCAGTGGTATCACTAGGAGGGTGCAGTGAGCACCAGGTGACACCTTAAGGGCGGGGGGGGGGGGGGTGACACCAGTGCTACTCAAACACCTGTATTTTGGGCAGAAACATTGTGGTGTTTGCCTGCATCTCTTTAAAATGTTTTAAGAGATGGTGAAAGTGAGATGAAGCTCAGTGGGAGAAGAAAAAAGGGCCCACAGAATTTTTTAAAATTAAAATTTCCAATTTTTAATTTTTAATTTTTTTAAAAAAATATTCTTTTTAAACTTTCTTTAAAAACATTACAATTTAACAAAATCTTCACTATGTATATGTAAATATATTTAGGTTATGTGTATGATATTGTAATTTGAAGGTATAATTTTAATTTTGCTAGTTGTTTATGTCACAACTATTAGCATTACATTCAGTGGTATATGAGAATTATGATTTATGAGTAACATTAGTGCAAAAAATCATTGCTAACAATTCTGTATAGTGTGAAATGGGAGGAGGTCAATATGGGGGGGGGGGGGTGGTGACACCATGAGTTACCACACCAGTTGACACCAATCCTAGGGATGCCACTGCCAAGCATCTTCATGTTGGATGTTTAACATCAATTACAATAGTGAATAAACACCTCTGTTTATAAATTGCATTCATATCTAGTTTTCCTCCAGTGAGCTCAAGGCCAGGGCACTGCACATAACCCTCTTGCCTTCAACATGTTATCTTTATAACAGCTTTGTGAGGAAGGGCAGGCTGAGAGCAAGTGACTGGCCCATGGACCATACAGTGGATTTTATGGCTAAGGGGGATCTTGAATCTGGATTTCCCAGGCTCCACTCTAACCACTACACCACAGTAATTTTTACAGTAGTCAGGATTGTTCTATCCATGTATAGTCTTGCTGAAATTATTCTCTAGGCATCTAATCTTTCTGCACTTAAAAGACAAGGCTTGGCATAGAGTCCAAGCCTTACCCAAAGACATCTCAACCTTGACATTCCATTTTCCCTTGGCAAAGGCTTCGCTCCTCTAAAACACTACCCTTGTCCCCCACCCCCACCTTGCCAGCCTGCTCCCACATGAGGTGCAATTATCAGAATAATAATTAACAGGCTCTCATTAATTTAGGATCAAACAACTGCCCTGTAATGAAGCAGAGAACAGCCAGTGTGATCCCTCCAAGAGAGGCGTATTCTTTTCTTACACCTGGTGGCCCATAGTCCACTCCAACCATCAGGCGTCGAGCTGACCGTAAAGGGCTGTATAACATTGAGTCAAGGACAGTTAATGGATGCTGGAGCACAAACAAGAGTGCTCCAAGCATGTCAGTCAAGACTAACCTGAGGCAAAAACATCAAAATGCAGGTTGGAGTTTTGACATTCCTGCAGGCTCTGTATGCCTCGCCAGTGAATTTTTAAAGTCAATATCCCACTTCTGCTTGTGAACCCTTTCTATCTGATGAGTTGGAGTAATGTGTGGACCTGATTGAACTGCATCTATAGTATTACTTAAAAGACAGCTTTGAATGTGTGTGTGTGTGTTATGTGTGGATTCTCCTCCTCACACCCATCCCCTTTTCCAAAGGTCTGTGATAACAATAAAGAGAGTTTACACAGATTATCACAGGCTGTGTCTTTAGACTTCAAGGTTATATGATTAGGAAATTAGAAAAGAGATGAGATTAGAAAAACCACAGAACAAGGTTTGCTCCCCCTCCTCTTTTCTATTTTTATTTTTTTTAACAAAAGGAAAGCTTTTTACAAATTATCTGTGTACTGAATTTACACAGAATCTGAGAGATAAATCTTCTAATATTTGGAAATGGATAAAATGTGGGAATGTAAACAGGAAAGGAAACAGCTTTAAAGCTCAAGGCTGGCAAAAATTCAAGAAACATATTAAGTATTCTAATTCGTTTAAAGCTTACTTATAAAAGCATGCATACTGTGATCTAATAAAATCTAATGATTCAGATACAGAATAGTCATGAACAATAATAATTGCTCAAGATGAACGCACCCCAGACTGTTATACAGTAGACTCGCTTTGCATCCAATTTCAGATTAAATTATTGCCACACTTGGTCTGGTGGATTGCACTGATATGAATAAAGTGTACATTATACAATAGTACAGGAAAAGAAGTACAACCTTATAGAGAGAAACCATTTTAGAGAACTTTTATGGGACTTCATGTTATAGAAGAATATTTGCAACATTGCCCATTATTTTATCTGAAGATTAATAATAATAATAATAATAATGTTTATTTCTTACCCACCCCTCTGTAAGAACACTCGAGGTGGGGTACAACAAGGTTAAAAAAACAATTACAATTAAAATAATTCAATGATCCCATTCTAAACATCCCACCCCTTGAAATAGAATTAAACTGGCTGAGTTTAAAATTAGATTTCAAATGATAAAACAAAACCAACATATTATACACATAACACCACAATGCCGGCCACAGCATGGGTAACAACAAATTACGGTGTGGGGGGGGGGGACAGAGAATGGGCTGGGAGGTTGTAGATTGTAGAAGCCGGGTGAATTATAAAGTTTCTGGGAAGGCCTGCTGGAAGAGATAGGTCTTTAAAGCTGTTTTGAAACAATCTAATGTTGTAATGCGATGTATCTCGTCTGGCAGGTCATTCTATAGCCTGGGAGCAAAAGCTGAGAAGGCCCTCTGGGAGGTCTGTGCTAACCTGGTCTTCATGGGCTGCAATAGGTTCCTCCCAGAGGACTGGAGCGTGTGGGGGAGTTCATATGGGGAGAGGCGGTCCCTGAGGTAAGATGGACCCAAGCCATGCAGGGCTTTAAAGTTTAAAACCAACAGGTATCTCTCAGCTAACAAATACAGGTATCTCTCAGTTAACAAAGTAGATGCATTCTTTGGCATTACCTCTTTAACAGAAAATTTTGTAGCAAAGGCAGAAATAACATAGAGAAAATAGGGATAGGTTCCTGCACCACAAAAAAAGAACTGTGTGCATGTTTCAGCAGACTTTCTATCCAAAGCTTTCTGGCTGAGCAAAATCATGTGGCAGTGATGGCATAGGGCCGCCTTGAGGACAGTATGGCATGCAATAAAATATGTTTTCACTCGGTCATGCACATCCACCGCCCATACCCAGATTGGGGGCAAAAGTGTGTGCAATATGATCCTTACCTACATGCTCAGTTGTTGCCATTCAGCAATTGATTCAATGGATATTTTCTAGCTGGGATTAACCAGCAGGATTCTGGTTAGACCATTGTGCATTTTTAGATTATATGTAACTGTGCCTTCAGTGTAATACTTTATTCAGTATTGTTGCAGAAACAGGTACAGTGTGTTGCACAGGGGGACCAACAGCATCACTTTCACAATGTCAGGATTTAGCAAAAGGGAGGTGTAGTTCAATCACATGAAACTATGTAAGTGTCTGTTTATTCTACCCAAGCATGAGAAAGGATCTTAGGTATCATATTTGTTTGGTAACAGCCTGAGTGTATGGGAAGGAGGAGAGAGCGGCCTGCCCCCTCCATCGGGCCTGGCCTTCAGTAAGCAGATGAGCCCTCCCTTCAACATCTACGTCATCAAAGGGAGAGAGAGGCCTGCCATCTCCATCGGGCCTGGCCTCCAGAAAGCAGATGAGCCCTCCCTTCACCATCTTCGTCATCAGAGGGAGAGAGGGGCCTGCCATCTCCATCGAGCCTGGCCTACAGTAAGCAGATGAGCCCTCCTTTCACCATCTTCATCATCAAAGGGAGAGAGAGGCCTGCCACCTCCATTTGGTCTGGCCTGAACTAAGAAGAAGAGCCCTCCCTCCAGTCCATCCTTTCCTGCATGGAATGAAAATGGTCAAGCACCAGATGAAAAGTTTCAGGAGTTGTTTTGCATGAGGAAGGACATTGAAGTCCAGGGGGCGGGGGAGAAGAGTTAAAAAATGACTTTGCTTCAGATAAATTGTATTCTTATTACATAAGCGTGTGTGTGTGTGTGTGTATCCCTATGTATGAGCTGTATCTATTTTAACATATTGTCTTTGCACTGATACGAAACCTCTATCTGTGATGCTTGATCTGTGATGCTTCTTGTACAGATGCTGCTGCAAAGAGCAAGGCCAAAAGACTCATGGGACAAACAGGCCTAAAAGTAACATGAAAATGTGAGACATTAAATGCATCAAAAGGCATTTTTCTTGTTCATCCTTGACTGTAGCTCTGTTGAAAAGAAGTCACTCTATGAGCCAAAACAGGAACAACATTAACAAATCTCAGTAACCTTCTATTATTGCCTTACCTTTCGGTCTTAACATAAAGTAATGATCTTATGTCAATGTTGTGGAAACTCCAGAGAGATGAGGCCATATTAAGATGTCATTATGATGGCAAAATGATGGCAATTCAGGCTTGTGGGGACCACGTGACAATGATGGCAAAACATACTCAATGCAAATCTATCAGAATTCATTATCATGTCAAGAGAATGGGATCTAATAGGCCCTTTCTTATTTCATGAAGAACAAAATTAATAGTTCTTAGGAGCTAAAAAACCCAAGCACATATCAAAACAGCAACAAAATAATGTCAACAAATATTAATATCACCAATGTGAAAAATGTTTTTGCTTGAAGAAAAAAGTCATGCAATTGCATGCAAACCTATCCTGAGCATGCTACACATATATATCATGTATGTTTACAATGGAAACTCTTTACCCTTGTGCTAACTTTCAGTAATGCATGCCCTTACCCAATTCTCTCTTCATCCCCCAAAGACACCTATCCTCATTACACACCCACACCCGCACGGGGGCTAGAGGAGAGTGAGAAATAGAGAGAGACTGTGTCATAGAATCATTTATCTGATTAAAACTGTATCCTCACCTGACAAAAATCATAAAGAAAGAGAGCACTTTCAGAGTGGAAGTTATGATAACAACTCTTTGTCCTTTTACCAAGTTGAATCCAGACAAAGCAGAAATACTTACAGTAGGGGCCCCTAAACCAGGTATTGGGCTGCAACCTCCAGTCCTAGAGGGGTCCACACTCTCCTCAAAGGACTGTGTTCACAGTTTGGGGGTGCTTCTTGACTCGTTGCTTCACATGAGAGATCAAGTGAATGCAGTGGTCAAGAGTGTCTGTTATCAGCTGCGGCTCATATGCCAGCTGCACCCTTTCCTGGAACCAGGGGACCTTGAAACTGTAGTACATGCTCAAGACTTGATTTTTGCAATGCACTCTACATGGGGCTACCCTTGTGCTTACTTTGGAAACTTTATTTGGTACAGAACATGGCAGCCAGGCTAATTACAGGAACAGCAAGGAATGACCATATTACACCAATATTAAAGTCACTCCATTGGCTGCCTATCAGTTTCCGGGCACAGTACAAGGTGTTGGTTAACACCTTTAAAGCCCTACATGGCTTGGGCCCAACTCTAAGGGATCACCTGCTTTCATATAATCCGCCCTGTACACTCAGATCCTCTGGGAGGAACCTATTGAAACCAGTGAAGACCAGATTGGTTGAGACCTCCCAGAGGACTTTTTCTGCAGTCGCTCCCACTTTATGGAACGGCCTTTCGGACGAGATCCATCAAATAACCAACCTGGATGGCTTTAAAAAAGCCATCAAGATGGATCTCTTTCGTCAGGCCTTCCCAGAATAAATCACTCAGCCAAAATATCCCCCCACATAAGCACAGAGGACAACGACTCTGCCTCTGTTATTATTGGGAACTGTTGCAATTTTATTTAACTATGTTTTAATCATTTATGTAAATTTTAATCGTAATTTGTTTAATTCTTTTAAGGGGGGGTATTTATGTATATTGTTGTATGGTTTTAAATATTGTAAACCGTTTTGATTGTTACAGCAAAAAGTGGGGTATAAATAAAAGATTATTATTATTATTATTATTATTATTATTATCCAGTTTCTAATTATTCAAGGGCTGTGGATTCCATAACCATTATAAATAGGAAGGACCACTACAACTGAAGGACACATCTGAAAGATATTTTCCAACAACTGAATGTCTTCTGCTTGCCTTTTCATACAATTCCACCACAGTCCATGGGAATGTACAGGTAACTAAGATGAGAGAGATATCACCACCATGTTCTTAGGCTCCCATATATCCTGGATGAGCATTGTAGGTAGACAAAGGTTAAAGTTCTTCTCCATGTTCTGGCCCAAATGCCAAGGGCAGCAGCATGTTCTGACTCCCTTGTGAACAAATATCTTTAAATATTTTCTAATAAAACATTTAATCTATTTCAGATGTGACCCAGAGTGCTACCAACATGAGTTTTCCATGTACACAACCTTTTCCATAGGTAGCATTACAAAACACTGGAACAGCATTCTAGTGTCTGCAGCATGGATGCAATTTGCACTCTGGAATCCTCCAGTTCACACAGAGCAACTAGTATAGCTACAAAAGGGACATACTTCAAGTATGCATTATTGATTTCTGATCACTGTACAGCAGGATTAGTTCTTCTTTTCTCCTCCAGGTATTCCTGGACGTTCTTCCTGCACAGACAGACATAAACAGCTGTTGCAATAGCTACTAAATTTCAGTGGTAGGTAGGTAGAAATAGAGGCAGCTAACTGGGCAGTGGTTTCGATAGATGTCAAAGCAATCTCCAGAGTGGAAATTACAATAACAATCCAGTCCCAGGGAGTTGTTCACTTCTTGTAAATACGAGGGGTATCCAAAAGCTTTAATGATCACTTTTTAAAAAAATTGACAGAAAATTTGTTTTGATTTGTAGTTGTTAACTTATCTCTATGTAGTCACTATCTAGATTTATACATTTTCCCAGCGTATCTTGAACCTCCAGATACCTGTAGAAGTCTGCAGATTGCACCTGATGAGGATTTTACACTTAAGTCACTTCTGGCACAGCCAGTCACAAAAATAAAGGACACAATGAGCTGATTTTCTCAGCAATGTGCACTTAGGGACCAATGATGACACTAACTAAATTTCATCATTATGCCATAACAACTTCTGGGTGATAATTATTACTTTATGATACCTCCTCGGCACAATCTGTAGACTTCTACAATATCAGATATTCGGAGGGTCAAGATATGCTGGGAAAAATGTATAAATCTAGATAGTGACTACATAGAGATAAGTTAACAACTACAAATCAAAACAAACTTTCTGTCAATTTTTTAAAAAGGAGATTATTAAAACTTTTGGATACCTCCTTGTATAATCCTTCACAAGAGGAGCCAATGTTCTGATTCAGTATAAAGCAGATTTCCATGTATCATCCTTCGGGATGTGATCAATGCATCCCTCAGGGAAGGCAATGTTCCATCGTGTCTGAAGGAGGCGGCCATGAAGCCCCTCCTGAAGAAGGCTTCCCTTGATCCCTTGGACAGAAACAACTATAGACCAGTTTCCTTGCTGCCTTTTCTCAGCAAGGTGATTGAGAGAGCTGTTGCCTCCCAACTCCAAGCTGTCTTGGAGGAAACCGATTATCTCGATCCTTTCCAGACCGGCTTCAGGGCAGGATATGGAGTCGAGACTGCCATGGTTGCTCTGACAGATGACCTCCGCCTGAGCATCGACAGAGGTAGTGTGACCCTGTTGGTGTTCCTGGATCTCTCCGCGGCCTTTGACACTATTGATCACTCCATCCTTTTGGATCAGCTGAGAGAGTTGGGGATTGGAGGCACCGCACTCCGGTGGTTCCGATCCTTCCTCTCTGGCAGATCTCAAAGGGTGAGACTCAGGGACAGCTGCTCTTCTAAAATCGAGCTTAGCTGTGGCGTCCCTCAGGGCGCCATTCTGTCCCCGATGTTATTCAATATTTGTATGAAGCCGCTGGGTGAGATCATTCGGAGGCACGGAGCTCAGTGTCATCAGTATGCTGATGACACTCAGATCTACTTCTCCATGACCAGATCGTCTGCTCAGACCTCTGATGGCATCTCCCCTCTCAACGACTGCCTTGCAGCAGTAATGGATTGGATGAGGAAAAACCAATTGAAGCTTAATCCAGACAAAACGGAGGTTCTCACAGTTACAGGCCCGAAACCAGGTTTGGGAATACAACTTCCAGTCCTAGATGGAGTCACACTCTCCTCTAAGGACTGTGTTCGCAGCTTGGGGGTCCTCCTTGATTCGTCGCTTCACATGACTAGTCAGGTGAATGCGACAGTCAGGAGTGCCTGTTTTCAGCTTCGGCTGATATGCCAGTTGTGCCCTTTCCTGGAGAAGAGGGACCTGGAAACTGTGATACACGCGCTGGTAACCTCATGTCTGGACTACTGTAACGCGCTCTACATGGGGCTACCCTTGTGCTTAACCCGGAAACTTCAACTGGTCCAAAATATGGCAGCCAGGCTTCTTGCTGGTACATCTAGGAGAGAGCACATTACTCCTGTGCTAAAAGCCCTCCCCTGGCTGCCGACCAGTTTCCAGGCACAGTACAAGGTGTTGGTTTTAACCTTCAAAGCCCTACATGGCTTGGGTCCATCTTATCTAAGGGACCGTCTCCTTCCATATGAACCTCCCCGCACACTTCGGTCCTCTGGGAGGAACCTGCTACAGCCCATGAAGACAAGGTTGTTGCAGACCTCCCAGAGGGCTTTTTCAGCTGTCGCCCCCAAGTTGTGGAACGACCTGCCGGATGAGATGCGTCTCATTTCATCCCTAGAAGGCTTCAAAAAGCCCTGAAGATGCACCTCTTCCGGAAGGCCTTCCCAGAGAATGTGAATATCTCCCAGCTCCAATCCTGAGCCTAACCTTAGGCCCTAGAATCGTCTTTTTTCCAGCTTTCCTTCCCTTGTACCTTATTCCTAGATGACCTAGGCCTTAGGTCCGTTTTCCCTGCTGCTGTTTTTTATTGCCTATTTTAGCTATTCTATGTTTTAACTATATTGTGATTTAATTTTTTTAGGGGGGTGGTGGTAAGGGAAAGGATGGGATATTTTAACTGTAACTGTTTTTAACTCTTGTTGTAATCCGCCCCGATTGCTTGTTCAGAGGGGCGGACTAGAAATAAATTATTATTGTTATTATTATTATTATTAGTAGTAGTAGTAGTAGTAGTACATTACCACAAAAAATTAGAAATATTTTATTATATTTTTAGATAATCCCCCCCCCCCCCAAGTAGTAGTTAGACAAACATTTGATTCAACTTGATTTTTCTGCTTAGGTTACAGAGATAATCATGCACAGCCTACAATTCCATTACTACTATACTGATGATTGGCTTAAATTTTGGAAACCTTTAGTTCAGTGATGGGGCCTGAACTCCCAGATGGTCATTAGCTGCCTAATGAAAGACCACCACATCTCCCATAATTACTTAACATCTTGTCTATGAAAACACATTAAACAAAGTGGGTTTTTAAATATTTAGATCTCAATTGCATTAAGTAAATGTTATTCTTGGTAATAAATGCAATGGGGGAAAGTACTATCTGAATTAAAAATCATTTTGCACTCTCCTTAGCGACATGAAGAGAGACAAATGAACCCATACCATCCAGGCCATTTGCTAGACTGACATTTAAAATATCAGTAATTCATTAAACTTCATGTTGCTATTTAAACAAAGGCATGTGGGCACTGGAAGCGGGTGTTTTATAATTTCTCACACTGACCTTTTTGATTAAAAAAATGTGATAAATGGGTTTGAAGGACATTCCTCTACCATTGATGATGTGAGTTGTGCATATAGGTCTATGGAATGTGAATCAGGAGAGAAAGTGTGTGAATCCAAACCATGCCTGTTCAGAAACATATTAGCATCTATATCTCTATATCTAGAAATCTATCATATACTGTAATAAAAATCAATATAATGCCAAATAGTTTTTGTGGGTTTTTCAGGCTATGAGGCCATGGCATGCAATTTAAGGTGGTGTTCAATTTAAAAAGAACAATACAACTAAAAACATACAAAAACTGAACACTGAAATGAAGTTTAATTTACAGCATTCAAACAGTTCAGAAGTATACATTTATTTATTTATTTATTTATTTATTTATTTAATTTCATTTCTATGTTGCCTTTATTCCAGAAGTGACTCAAGGTGGTCCCTTACTTTAAAAAAGACAGTTTAAAAGGTAAGTAAAACTATTTTAAACGCTTGAATTTAAAAGATTACAGCACTCCTTAGCCCATTTTTTTAAAATGGCTGTATTGAGTAGCGGTCTGATATGCTTCGTTATGTAGCAAAATCAGCAAACTGATAGGACAGTGGATACAAACTGAAGGACAGTGGATCCAAAAAAGTCCTATGAAGACCAAATATTTCTCACTGGCCAATGACCATGTCTATGGGGGAAAATTTAAAAAAGCACACACATTAAAACAGAAAACTATATGTGGGATGCATAGAATAATATATATAGGTATGGATGGCAAGACCAATTTCATATTGCAAAAATTTGTTGCAGGTCCAACTAAGGAAGTCACATTAGTTTCTGTCACAGTAGTTTTCAGATGGTGAAATACCATTCCTCTTTACTCACTTGGCAGAAATCCAGTCAGTGGCCTTGAGTTGAAAAGGTTTATATCCTATTCAGAATTTGCTTCAACCAGTAAGTTTCCCTCTGATTACCTGCTTATTAAATTTCTATCAACATTAACAACAGGAAACCACTCCACCTAACATATTTTAATAGGCCTCCAATTACTTGATTAAGTTTTGAGGGAGGCAGAAGGGAAATGTGTCTAGATTTACTACTCTAAATACCTCAGTGTTTCATTAATAAAGTAGGTCTCGTGGGTATCCTGTGAATCCGCCTTGGAAAATGGCCCATTTGCTATCATAGGATTTCTCTATTTATGTGCTACAGTGAAAATAAGCAGTTTAAGAACACAGAAAGGAAAAAAGAAATCTCTATCTCTCTCTCTCTCTCTCTCTCTCTCTCTCCTGTTTCAGCAGTTTTAATGACTTCAGAAGGAACATCAACTTTCATGAAGGTCATTACTCTAGAAATTAGTGTTGCAGGGAAATCATAATGATTTCACCAGTTGGGGGTCCTCACTGTATCATTTCCTGAAGCTTTATGTCAACATGTGTGGAAACAGAGTCTAACTATTCCCTGCCTAGAGCAGAAGTGATGTAATTGTCCATTGCCTTAGGTCACTTTGGAAGGTAAGACTTAGAATTTGAGACCTTCATGTGCTCAGATTGATACTTTCTTCAGACGTAGTCTGTGGACCAAATGCACCCATAATACCTTTGTTGCTCTTGAAAGTTCCTGGAACATTCCTTAAGCTGTCAAATCCCCAATGATTTTTTTAAAGTCAAACCAATTTTGTATTCCAGACCTAATCAAAACATCAACAAAATACAGGACCTTTGTTCCCACATCCTCCTGACCCCACCAAAGACCCAAAACATGTATCAAAAGAACACACACACACACACACACACACAAAATCTGCACATTAGCCAAAAAGAAAAGCAGAAGGGACATTGAACCACTTCTAGTTTCATTTGGGGATGGCTTTGAGGCTCATGGCGGGTGGCCTCCAGCCTTGGCTCTGTGGCAAGTCCTGAACTTCAATCTATTGCTATCTTTCAAATGCCTCTATATTACAAAATTGTTGTGACTGAGATGAAAGCATTCTGAATGTAAAACACAAAAGTATTTTGTACAGAGCTAGGATGAGCTGGACTGTATCTAGCCAAAATAGCATAAAGGCTGCTGGAACTTCCATGTGATAACTTAAAATTAGCATTAACGTGGGAGCAACATGAAGTACTAGATGTCAAGAACTAGCATAACCTATTGGTTTCAGCTTTGGACTAACTCTGAAGACCAAGGTTCAATTCCCCATTCAGTCACGGAAACCCACTGGGAGACCTTGGGTGAATCACACATTCTCAGCCCCAGAAAACCCCATAATAGGGTCTCTATAAGTCTGAAATTACTAGAAGGCACACAGCGACAACAGCACTAGATGTCAGGTCTTAGTGGAATTTTGTACACAGTGTACCCAAAACTTAGAAGTATCACATTACAAGTTAACAAATTACTTTGGAAGCAACAAAGAGGCAATGGTCCATATTTGTAGTATCACTTTTATTATGTGCCCCTGTCAGACAATTAGAGTGCTACAGTTCAGGGAAATTTATCAGACACCAAGAAAGTGTATCATTCTAGCAAGAATTCTGCCTATCTTGCCAAACTACAAATCCCCTTGGACATAATAAGCAGTTTTCACTCTTGTCTGTGAAGGACCTATTTCTTCTTTTTCTCCTTAAATAGGAGAGAGAAAAACCTCCCTCCTTCTCTAGACATCATCCACTGAGTCTTTGCTGCATACATACATACATACATACATAAACACATTTTTCTAATATATGCATTTTTGTATGCAAAATTTGAGCCAAGAGCTGCATCACAAATTCAGAAAAGTACAATATGTGTTACAATCCACATGTTAGTCTAGGGAGAGTTAATAAGCCCAGATCAATTAAAAAATGCAAACCAAATTAAAGTTTTCAATGGCTCTACTGAAGCCCTTAAGAATTGCAGCCAGTCATTGCAGACCAGTGTAGGTCAACTCTTTGTCGAAGAGGATCCATATTGTATGCCTCCCTCCCACAACTAACCAGATACTGCACTGCCACCTGCACATGAGAGATTTAGCAGGCACAACTGAGGATCTCTACTGTAACCTCTGTTGCAAACAAAATTTGACTTTGGTTCTATGACTTTCTGGCACCATAAACCCCTAAAGACAGGGCAAGGTATTTTATGTCTCTTCTAGAAAGGAGGGAGAGAAAGGTGCTTCCAGTTTTTGTTTTTTTGTTTTTTGTTATTTGCCATCAAGGCGACTTCAGCTTGTGACAATCCTATGAATTAGAGACCTCCAAAATCTCTGAACATAGCTGCCTCTTACAAACTCAGCCTTCTTTTGCTGTATTAATCTACCCATAACGTGATCAACCTCTTTTCTTTCTGCCTTCCATTTTGGTAAGCATTATCATATTTTCCAGTGGCTCATTTCTCAGTTTAGTTCAGTTTAGTTAGTTAGTTTAGTTATGTTTGTTTAGTTTAGTTAATAATAATAATAATAATAATAATAATGTTTTTTTATAGCCCGCTCCTCTAATAAAATACTCGGAGCGGGGTACAGCAAAATAAAAAGATACAGAGTAAAAACAACAATCACATCCCACCCCATGTTAGGGAATGCTCTAGGACCCATTCATGTAACTTCTTAGCAGTCCATAACCTGTTTCCCCAAAAATAAGACATCCCCATAAGTAAGACCTAGTAGAGGTTTTACTGAATTGCTGAATATAAGGCCTCCCCTGAAAGTAAGACCTAGCAATGTTTTGTGTGTGTGTGTGCTTTGTGTGTGTGTATATATATATATAGCATATAATAAATGTTCCCTTTTTTTTGTTCAACAATAAATGTGAATTCTTCTTCATGGAAAAATAAGACATTCCCTAAAATAAGACCTAGCACATATTTGGGAGCAAAAATTAATATAAGACACTGCCTTATTTTGGGGAAACATGGTACTTTCTGCAATGGCTCTGTATTTTTGTCTTGCACTTGATTCCAGAGCAATGGTAGTAATTGTGTGTGGCAAGCCACAAATATGGCCAGAAGCCACAGGTTTCAGCCACATCCATGTGGCTTAAAAAACTGAGCCTGGTGACTAATGAGCTGGCTGGGTATGAAGCAGCTTCCCATATTCTATGAAAAACCAAGCAAGGATTTTTTAAAGTGTATATAAAACATTAAGTGTATTTTTTAAAAAAGAATTCTTTTTCATATGCGTTTATTATGGCTCCTGAAACAGTTTGCTCTTTGCCATCAGGAGACATAAATGAATATCCTCTTGCTCTCTTTTAGGAGTAAAAAAATACAGTTAATTCCAGACTTTGATCACTATCATTTCAACACCAGACTTTTATTAAAACTATTTTGAGTTGGACACAAATGTATTGGTGGATAGAGTGGGAAGATAAATGTGTCTTGTGAATAGCTTTGGTATCAAAAGTGGATAGGAGAAAAGAGCAAACTATTTCATCTATGAATTTTTCACCTGGCTAAGATTTGCCACTTACCGCTGATAATCCTCTTCCGACTTGGAGGGTCAAAAGGTGAAAATGATTGAGGTACCTTTTGCTATGAATATTTTAAAAGCTGCCTATCCCCTTTTCAGCAAGATCTCAGTGCTGACGGAGGGCTTCTTCAGGATGAGTCCTTAGCTGACTGATGAATACAAAACACCTTTCAAACAAAAGGCATTCAAGATTAGCAGAAGACAAGGCAGCCTACTTTAGTTTCTGTGTGCGGTACCTGGAGTATCAATGGAGATTAAAAAAAAACTCCCAACACTGAGTGACAGGTCACTGAAATGCGGAATACCACAATATATTGTTCCCCTATTGATTGCAGAAAGAATGGGAAAGTTAGCAAGTCACGGTAATGTCATGAGCAAATGATGAACTTTGAAGAACTCAAGGACCAAAAAGTAACATGAAACAAGAAGTAAATTGAAGATAATATTTAGTTACAGTGCTGTTCTCAAATTGTCCTGAAACACATCCTCTGGCCTTTGAGGCTGTGTGGTTTTTAAAATGAAGACAATGGGAAGAAACTGGTAGCTGAAACAATATAGCCATTTTATTTTACGACAACCAGTAATGTGAACTTCTTGGAAGACATCTTCTTTCAGCACTTTATTGCAATGGAGCTCATTCAGTGGCTATGAATCAGAATGATCTTCATGCTGAGCTGTCTTAGGACCCTAACCTCTAAGATGCTGGCAATAGCTGGGAATGAACAGCATTCATTCCTTTTATGTGTGCACTTCATAACAAAACAATGGAAGCTGACATTCCCAGTTCAACATTGGAAATGAGTCAGAGAAAAAAGTTTTCTGTGAGGAAAAGAAGACATCTAGAAACCAGTTAGCTTGTTTTTGTTAGTAGTTTATGTGTATTGCTGCACAGGTAGTATCAATTTGATTGTTATGCAGTGTACACATTCAGTTAATTCTGCACTTTAGATGTTACACATCAGTTGTAGAACACTAATTATCCATCATTTTCTAGCTTTGCTGCTTAGGATGTCTATTTCATCATATTGGTTTCTAAACTATATTAAAGTATTCTTGTTTCTAACTTCTGTCTCATCATTTAAGTTTTCTTTTTTGTTAAAGAATGCCAAAACTGCATGATTTTTTCCAAGAGTCAATAATTTAAATTTATTTTTATAACATTCCATATACAAATATCTTCCTACCTTCTATTACATTCTATTACATTTTGACAAATTATTTTATATACCCCTCAGGCCCCCCCTTCCCCGGAGCCATCTCCATCCTTATATTCCATCTAGAATTTCAATTTGTCTTCTGGAGGTAGTCTTCCATCTTCTTTTCTCAGTACTTTCTCGACAAATTCTTTCCAAATGCCCTCAAATTCATTTCTTTTCAATAGTTCTTTTTTTACTTTCAATTCACATGTCAATTTATCATTAATAGCTAATTTCCATACTTCTTTATACCAGTCCTCCATTTCTATATCTATTTTCGCTTTCCAACATCTTGCTATTATCAATCTCGCTGCTGTAAGCAAACTTGATAACATTTTTTTTCCTTTTTTCCATTTCTCTAAATTATATAATGATAACAAAACTATACTCGGTCTTCTATCTATTTTTATATTCATAACATTTTCTATTTCAGATAGGACTCCCCCCCCCCACACAAATTGTACATATTTACATTGCCACCACATATGCATGTATGACCCTACTTCTTGGCATCCTCTCCAACAATTTTTTGAATTATTCTTATTAATATTATGCAATCTCACTGGAGTCAAGTACCATTTCCAAATCAACTTATAATAATTTTCTTTTATCTGAACCGGTAAAATTTTCAGATGTCTTTGTTCCCAAATTCTGTCCCATTCTTTATCATTTATTTTACATCCTAATTATTCTTCCCATATTCCCTTTAAAATATTTCTTTTATTTTTCCTCTTTTATTCTCCACCAACATTTGATAAATTTTACTAATAATTCCTTTTCTATTCTCGTTTTTTCCATTTCTCTTCCTTTATGAACTATTTGTTCAAATTTTGTATGCTTTTTCTTTTCTATGTTCCTCTTCCTTCAATGTTTAATCCACTGTTCTATTTGTATATAATGAAACCATGAAATTTTTATTCCCATCAATTTTTCTTTTATATTTCCTTTTTCTATTCTTACATCCATCCAATCTTCTATTCTATCTATTTTCCTTTCTTTTAACTCCTTATCTAACAATTCTCTCAAATTCTTTGGGAATTTCTTTCCCATTATTATTGGTGTTATTATTGATTCTTCATTCATTAATTCCTTTTTATATTTATGCCATATTTCTATTATATTTTTCATGAATGGGTTTCCAATAATGTTTATTTCTTTCCTAGTAAAGTTCTTTTAAAAAATCCATATTCTCATATCTACTTCATCTATATCTACTTCTAACCATTCTAGATCTATCACACCTAACATACCTTCTATCACGCAGACCTCCCAGAGGACTTTCTCAGTGGTCGCCCCCAAACTTTGGAATGACTTGCTGGATGAGTTGCGTCTTATTCCATCCACTGATAGCTTTAAGAAAGCCTTGAAGATGCATCTCTTCCGGCAGGCCTTCCCGGAAAATGCCTAATATCATCCGGCTTCAAACCTTTCGCCAGTCCATAGTCTTCATCATTCGATACAGCTCAAGGAACTTTTAGTTTGTTATTGTTGATTGTTTGTTATTGCACCATGTTTTAATTTGTTGTTGGTTTAATCTTTTTTAAGGGGGGGAGGTGGGAAAGGAATTGGATATTTTAACTGTTCTGTTTTTAACTTTATCTTGTACCCCACTCCGATTGCTCACTCAGAGAGGTGGCCTAGAAATCATCATCATCATCATCATCATCATCATCATCATCATCATCACATATCTCAATTCATTAGCGTCATAATATCCTCTTATATTGGGAAGGCCTAATTCTCCCTCTCTTTGTGTTTTATACCAAAATCGTTTATTTAATCTTGTTCTTTTCCCTCCATTACAGAATGTATTTATTAACTGTTGCCATTTATTCAGTTCGGTTTCCAACACTTTTAGTGGTATCATTCTAAATAGAAAATTTAATTTTGGTAATATTTTCATCTTGATTAATGCAATTCTTCCAAACCAGGATAATTGAATTTTTTTAATAATCTGCCAATTTCTTCTCCGTTTCTTTCCTTAGTACTACTAAATTCTTATCTTCAATTTACTTTAAATCTTTTGTTATATTTATTCTTAAATATTTTATATTACTTAATCTTATCTCTAAACTTTTTTGTTTTATAAATTCGGATTCCTCTTTTTTTGTATAATTAAATATCATCATATCTGATTTATTCCAATTAATCTGTAATCCTGTCATTTCTCCAAATGTCTTTAAATGTGATTTTATTTTCCCATTCTATCCATTAAATTCTTAATAGTTAATGTATCATCAGCAAATAAACTTATTTTTCTTTTTTTAAAAGTCCTATTCCTTCTAAACTATTATCATTTCTTATAATATTTGCTAACAACTCTATAACCATTGCAAATAGTATGGGTGATAGTAGGCACCCTTGTCTTGTACCTCTTGTTACTCTTATTTCACTTGTTATTCCATCATTTACCATTATTTTTACAGAATTGTCAAGATATAATTGGTCTATTAATCCTCTTATTCTATCCCTCATTCCAAATCTTTTCATAATTATTTTTAATGTTGGCCATTCCACACAAACACTTTAAATATGTCTAATGCCAAAATCCCTGCCATTATTTTTTCCTCCCCTATTACTTGTATTTTATTCAACACTCTACCTACTAAATTGGATATTTGTCTTCCTTTCACAAATCAGCATTGATCCTTTCCTATATATTTATACATACATTTAATGAATCTATTTGCTATTATTGCTGATAGAATTTTTGCATCTTGATTTATTAATGATATAGGTCTATATGATCCTGGGTCTGTTAAATTTTTATCTACCTTTGGTATTAAGATTACTAATGATTGGTGCCATGATACTGGTATCTTTTCCCCTTTCATTATTCCATTATATAATTCTACCAATTTTGGGATTAATATCTTTTCAAACACTTTATAATATTCTGGCCCCCAAACCATTCATCCCTGGAGCTTTCCCATTTTTCAATTTCCTTATTACCTCCACTATCTCTGCCTTCTTTATAGGTTGCTCCAGTACCTCTTTATCTTCTTCTTCTAATTTTTGCCTCCAGTTTTCTTCCACATATTTTTCTATTTTATCCAAATGCTTATCTCCTGCTTGGTATAGTTCCTTGTAAATTTCTTCGAAAAATTTTAACTTTTCTTTCATCGATCTACATATTTTACCAGATTTATCTCTAACCATATTTATCATACTTTCCATTTTCTTCTTTTGTGTGGACCTGGCCAACAATTTTGAATTTATATTACTATATTCAAAAAAATTCTCTTCTTAAATATATCAATTTTCTTGTACTTCATTTATTTCCATCTTATTCAGTTCTTCCCTTTTTACCCTTAATTTTACATATATCTGTTTAGCTCTATTAACTATGTATTTATTTTCCAGTACTTCTATATCCTTTTCTAGTTTCCTCTTTCTTTCTTCTTGTCTTTTCTTAAGGTTATATGTTTCTTTTATACACATTCCTCTTGTAACTGCTTTCATGGTGTCCCATAACAACCCTTTGGTCACATCTTTATCATTTATATCCCACATTTCTTGCCATTCCTTTCCAATTTTTTTCTACGATTTCCTTATAATTCAATATCTTAGTGTTTAACCTCCACCTTTTTACTTGTTCATAATCCTTCTTAACCACTATATCTACCTCCACCAAGCCATGGTCTGATACTTTTATATTTGATATTTCTGAATTTAATACTTTATTTATCATTTTTTTTGGATACAAAAATATAATCTATTCTTGTATATGTTTTATGTACAGCGGAATAATATGTATATTTTACATCATCTCCTTTTACTAATCTCCATACATCTTTAAATTCTCTTTTATTCATTATTTTATTTAAATTTGTTATGTTTTTATATCTATCCTTTACTGAGGGATTAGATTTATCTTTTACCCTATCCATTTGCATATTGAAATCACCTGCCAACACAACATATTGTTCTTGCAGCTTTTCCACTTTTCTTAACACTTTCTCATAAAATTCTTCCTGTTTTTCATTTGGGACATATACATTTGCCAATACTGTACATATTTATCTTCCTCTAATTCCCCTTGTATTATTATGTATCTTCCATCATCATCTTTTAATATCTTTTTTATTACAAAATTACATTTTTTGCAATTATTATTGCTACCCCCTTGATTTAGAACTTCCATATGCTTTCTCATAGTCCCTTGCCCAATTCAATTTCAACTGATTTTGACCATCCTTATGTTGGTGTGTTTCTTGTAAAAAATCAAATCTGCTGTAGATTTTTTAAATAATGCTTCAGTCCTTCTTCGTTTAACTGGCAAACCAAGACCATTGGTGTTTAAAGTTGCAATCTTTAACTTATTTGACATAACCCAATTTATTTCTATTTCTAATGGCTCCAATTAGTGCTCCCCATAACCAAATCCCACCCCCTATCCCCCTTTCCTTTCCCCCTCCTTCCCCATATCCATTTCACCTCCCCACTTCCATTTGCTAGGGCACTTTGCCCTAGCCTCGGTTGCCAAGGTTACCTTTGTGGGGAGTGGTGACGAAGACATCCAAAGGCCCAAAACTTCCCTCCCCTGAGTGCTCATGAATATAAAACTTAATTAATTTTTTTAAAATTTGATTGTAGTGATTCTGTCTTCCATCTACAAAATTCCAGCTCCTCCAACTGCTGTCAAGCTTTCTTCTCCTCCAGCCACTGCAACCATTGCATCTTCTCCAGCTCTTCCAGGTGTTCTTCTGCTCTCTCCAGCTCCTTTTCTTCCAGATGTCCTCCAGGTCCTCCAGGCTTTTCCCTTCTCCTTTATTTATCCCCTATTCTTCCAATAACTGCAGTCCTTGCTCCACAGAATCAATCCTATATTTTCTTCTTGCCCATCGAAATTTTAAGGACAGCAGATGTCCCCATGTATAATTAATCCCAGCTTTCAATAACACAACAGTACATGGTTTCATTGATGTTCTCCTATTTTCGTCTGTGGGCAGTAATCGTTATATATTTCCACTTTGGTTTCTCCAAATCTTAATTTCTCTGGATTTTTTTTCATCATGTTCATCAGACTTTCTTTCTTATTATAATTAGTCACTCTCACAATAACATCCCTTGGGATTATCCTATTCTTTCCTGATGGGATAGGATGAATCCTGTCTATATCATCTTCAGTCCAGTTAAGAGATGGGGATATCTGAAGCACCATTTTAATATTTCCATTTTCAGATTGGTTTTTCTATCTCCCTTTTCAATTTTTGGTATATATTTAATAACAAAATTTGATCTTCTTTGATAGTCTTGTAAATATACAAACCTTCTATCAATTTCAGTAATTTTATTTTTATTACTGTGTATTTCCTTCTGATGTGCTTCGTGGGTAGTTTTACATTCTTTACTGTCTATTTTTAATGCTTGTATATCTTGTTGAATTTGTTTAATACTTTCCTGTATTTCTCTGAATTTTCCATCCGAACCTTTCCTTTCCAATTCCATCTGTTGTTGGAATTGCTTTGTCATAACTTCTCTCTCCTCCTTTATTGCCTCCAGAAAGACTTGTTTTTGTTTTTCTATCATCTCTGTAAATTTCATCATCATTCCTTCACAATCCATCATTTTTATTTCGATTTCCTTTT
Source organism: Urosaurus nigricauda (assembly GCA_034509955.1). Lineage (NCBI taxonomy): Eukaryota > Metazoa > Chordata > Lepidosauria > Squamata > Phrynosomatidae > Urosaurus > Urosaurus nigricauda. The sequence continues at coordinate 346,058,363 of JAOEGL010000001.1, read as the reverse complement.
CATCTTTCCCCTTCCCTCCCTGCTCTTGCTTTCGACATGGCTGCAGACTGTTTAGATTCCTGTATATCCTTTAATGGGGGTGATCCTTTTTTTGGACTTTGGATCATTTCCGATTCAGGTTCAGAGTGGGCTTTTCTCTCCAAACATTCAACACACTGAAATAATTGATCTGATGATGTATTTTTAGTTGGTCTCCACCACACTATATCTTCCTCCCCCTTCTTTTTTGCCTTTTTCATTAACTCTGTCGTCTCCCTTCTCCTCCTCCATCTCTTCCATGTTTTAATCTTCACTTCGCTTTTGATCACCCTTCCTAATTATTCCCCAGCTTGAGGAAGCCTCAATTCAAAAATTCCAATTTCCAACTACCAACTTTAATTGATTTATTTCTTTTTTCTGTTTGTGAAGCCTCTTAGTAGTGTTTTAACGGTGTCATAAATCTTTAATGACGACCAGCAGCTTCACTCCCCAGTTACAGTCAAAATCGAAAGCAAGAGTAAAGAGGATCTTTCCTTAAGAATTAAAGTCTTTCTTTTACCTCAGTACACTCCTTATATCTTTATCTTGAATATCCACCTCAGAGCAGTGTGATTCCTCTTTTGGGGAGCATTATTTTAACTACAATCTCTCTTTTCTCAGCACTCGGTTGTCTTGAGTTGTCTTATTCAGCCATTGGCTGGCCCTGCCTCCCAATAATTATATTTCAAAGATTTTAAAGATGGAGAAGTGAGGTTGCACCATGATTTGCTCAGAATTACCAGAATTTGTGCCAGAGCAGATAGTAATTCTCTTAATTTTTATCCAAGACTTTTTACTGAGCATATTTGGAGGTGACAATGATGAAGTTGTTGATGATAATATCCTGTCCTTTCTCCAGCTTCGTCTTCCTTCCTTAATGGTGGGAGAATGAACTAAGAGCTTTTCAGCCACATATTTTCAGGAATTTACTTGGGCAAAATAATTCTGCATCCACATCTCAGTCTCTCTCTCTCTCTGGGATAATTTACCTTAACAACAACTAGATAACAACTGCTAGAGAAAGAAAGTCTCCAGGAAGCTGCATGGCTGAACTAGAATTGAGCCCCTGGTCTCTCCACTCCATTTAATTCATTGTAACCACAGTAGACTCAGGTAGGCGCAATCTGGGTTCCACCACCACCCCAAACTATGAAGTCCACCAAATCGAGCCAGTTGAAGATTTTTGGTTCATGGAATGGTGAAGGCTAGTTGAAAATTATGACTCACGGGAGCATATCCTGTTGCCTACTCCTTGGGAGCAACATTTCCTCTACAGATATAGCACAAGCCACCTTATGCTAGCCATACCAGAAGATCAGTTTGTACCAAATACAGTGTGATGTGACATGTGGTGTTGCATTTCATATGTTGTTGTTGTGCCTTCAAGTCATTTCTTACTTTTGGCAACTCTAAGGCAAACCTATCATGGGGTTTCCTTGGCAAAATTTCTTTAGAGGAGGTTTGTCATTGCTTTCCCCTGGGGCTGAGAGAGTGGACCTACCCAAGGTCACCCAGTGGATTTCATGGCCAAGCTAGAAATGGAACCCTGATCTCCAGAGTTGTAGTCAAACACTCAAACCACTATGCCACACTGGCTCTCATAATATATATCTATAAAAATGCAGATAGAATCTGCTGGCAGTTGAGGTTGATAATTCCCAGAATCACAGCAAATAGCAGAAAGAAATCAAACATCTGATGCTCTGTGACAACTCTGAATCATCTTTCAGAGGCAGATGCTTCATTCTGATTTATGAAAGGGCCAACCTGCTGTAACAGCTAAGCATAAAAATGCACTTCCACTTCCTCACTTTAATTTTCATAATGCAAACAAAAGGAGAATGGACAAGCTCCAGGGCCTGGGTTCAATTGCGTACCATTAGGGCCACTATGGACCAAACACACACATACACACCGAAAGCTAGAAGTAGAAGTGATAGTATCTTTTGTAGAAAATCAAACTTGGGTGAGGGAACAAACCAAGCAGAGGCATAATTTGCCTTAGGGGAGACTCTCCATTCCCACAGGCTTTCACAAGTAGCATTTTTGCCTTTTGGGGGACTAAATTTATTTGAGAGGGTACAAGGTCTTCAAAAATGGTTTAAAGATATGTGTGGCCCATGGACCACAGTGGCAGTAATACATGGGTCTGATTCCTATTGGTTAGCTCCAATTAGAATACACCTATATAATCAATGGTAACTTGATAATAAACACTTGTGCAAGTTCCATTAATTCATTAGTTTACTCCTGTTAGGACTAAGAATGTGATTTAGAACATACTAATGTAAAGGCTTAGCCCCAAATTCTGCCACACTTAGAGCCCTCACATCTATAAAAAGGAATATCTGGGTCTATCTATTTGCATTTGAATGATTTATTGCCAAAGCTAAAGTACTGACTACTAAAAATTAAAATAACAGGGCAATTATTCCTAAGAAAAGGTTAATCCTCCTGAGCATCAGGCAACTTCTAGACCTAAGTGAGTCTTTAGTCTTCAGTACATTTACTGGGAGTAAGTCCCATAAACCTCAGAGAGGATTACTTCTAAATCTAAAAAGAATATGGCTTCTTCTTGTTAACTGTCCTTGAGTCAACCTCAACTCATGGCTACCCTGTGAATGAGAATCTCCAAGCCCCCCATCTTCCACTGCTCTGCTTAGATCTTGTAAACTGGTTCTTGTGGCCTCCCTAACTGAGTCTATTGAGTAGTATAGCTTATATATCTGCACTCTCAATGCATGTACTCAGGAGTCCTATTGAATTTGGGAGATTATCACAATAGGGGGGAAGCAGGAAGTAAAAGGTATTTTCCTGGTATAATTGTGTGATTGAGGTGAGTTTTTTTGCATGACATCAATCCGGGGCTTCACCCTTGAGGACCTCAGAATTCTCCAGCAACAAGTCATTCATGGGGAAGGCCTGTGAATGGCTCTCAATCATGAAAACAAAGTGCAATTGGGCAGGTGTAAAAGTCATTCTTGCAATTGGGGAAGCAATTGGGAACATTTACTAACAGTGCATTTCCCTGGTGACAGTAATTTTACTTTATTTTGTAATGTGTGAGGGAAATATTTGGTGTAAGACATGTGCCGTTGTGCCAAAATGGTGCATGTGCAAAATGACTGACAACAATGTAATAATGCTTTATTAGTGGAGATGTGCAGAATGCAGTCACAAAATTATTTGGCTTTTATGTTGCCATTTTTGTGCTATTGCTGTCATATGTGAAAATATTGATTGCAATGGCAGTACTGTCACATTCTTTTGTAATGCCGAAATTCTTGCTGAATTGGCACTGGTGTGATACTCTCCTCAGTGGGGCTCCTAGGAAAGTGTGTCTCAGATTACATTGTATGTTTGCAAACCTCTGTGCATTTACCTGAGACTAAGTCTCCCCAAATTTCAGGAAGTGAAGTGTGGTGGGTCTTATATTTATAAATCATGCAGCATTGTTATGAAAAACTTAAACCTTTTCGTATGAATGTTGGCCAAACTGGTAAAGATGGCACATGTCTTTGTTTATAGACTTTGCTTAGTAGAACAGATGCTACTTCTTGAGCCAAAGGAAGCATTCAGGATGACCTGCTGGGTCAGGTAAAGGTAAAATGTGCCGCAGTTGAGCAAGCCTACTGTGACCAAAGACAGCTTCACTGTCATTAGCCTGTGCTGAAGGATCCTCCCCTGGCCAGATGGAGGTGGAAGCTGTCTTCCACGAGTCATTTTGCAGTGCCTTTCCTCTCAGTAGCAAGAATGCTTTCAACTTGCATTTACACTTGAAAGGTTGCTCAGTGGGTGATTTACGAGACAAATTATCCTTCTGAAGTGACAAGATAAGTTGAAAGAAGCTCTCTTTTCCCACCCTTCCAAGTTTTCATTTTAAAACACTTCATATATGTATGGATGGTGTAAAAGTTATTAGATTTTGCTCTTTGAGGCTCTTTTGTCTCCTCCTCCTTTTCAAAGCAGAGGTGCTGGTTTTGTAAAGCTGAACAAATCAAAAATGGAGTAATGTTAAGACATATTTTCTAATTGTGGCAATCCCATGGTGGTGAGATTTAAAACTGTTGTGAGACCTAGGACACAGAAGCAGGTTTTAGCCCAAAGGTTACCTTCTTTGGCATGTAGAGGCAAGAGGTGGTTTTTGGGTCACTCAGGCAGCAAATCCATTTTGGGATTTAGCCCCAACTTTGTGGGAGTTGTCTCAGGTGATGAACCTATTTGGGGGGGGGGGGGGGAGATAGGTTTTCATACTTTGCATTGCTCCTTGAAAATCAGGTATATAACATGGAGTGGATTCACCACCCCACTGGTATGAAAACCAGCATATACCAATGCCAGCACATGAATGCCTTTAAAGATTATCACATACTTATCACCAAAGACTCATATTATACATTTTCCACTTAGTTACATATACATAACTGAGTAACAAAAATTACATGGTGCTGGAGAAAAGTGCTGAGGATCCTGTGGATGGCCAAAAAGACCCCCCCCAAAGGGGGGGGGGGTTTCCTAGAGCAGATCAAGCTAGAAATCTCCCTAGAAGCCAAGATGACAAAATTAGGCTGTCGTATTTCACACACATCATGAGAAGGAAAGAATCACTGGGGAAAAACAATAATGCTAGAAAAAGTGGAGGGAAGTAGACAGAGAGGAAAGCCTCATGCTAGATGGATGAAGTCTGTTAAGGAAGTCATGGATATGAATGTACTGGAACAAAGCAGAGTAGTGGAGGACAGGGGGTCTTGGAGAGGTTTCATTCACAGGGTTGCCATAGGTCGAGATTGACTTGAGGACAGCTAACAACAACAAGAAAAAACTAAGTAGCATCTCCTTATCTAACAAAGAGACAAAGATTTGTTCAGTTGGCAATTAGGGTGCAAGAGGATGAGTTTCCAATACCCCACCACCTATCCATCTCCAACGAGCAAGGCTTTCATGAGGAATTATAAATGCTTCCGTTTGCCATAGCCTCACTCATTGGCAAGAGGAGGTTCAAACATTAGACTCATGCATCCTGATCATTAGATGAATAAGTGTGGCTTCTGCCTGGTAAAGTAGATTTGGGAAGACATTTATGTGGCAATTGTGTTAAAATATAAAGTGTAAAGATATAATTCTTAACACTAAATTGAAGATTTTCCAAGCCATGGTATTCCCCATCACCACATACAGATGGAGAGCTGATCCGTGAAGAAAGCCAATAGAAAGAAAATCAACTCATTTGAAATGTGATGTTGAAAAAGAGTGCTGAGGACACCATGGAGGGTCAAGAAGACAAACCAATCCATTCTAACAGATCAAGCCTGAACTCTCCCTGGAATCCATGATAGCTAAAATTGAGGCCACATCATGAGAAGGCATGAATCATTAGAAAAGACAATGATGATGCTAGAAAAAGTGGAAGACAGTGAAAAGAGAAAAAGACCACATACCAGATGGTTAGACTTTAGCAGGGAGGCCATGGGCCTGAGCCTGCAGGACCTAAGCAGAGCAATTTAGGACAGGGGGCCTTGGAGATGTCTCATCACAGGGTTACCATGAGTCAAAATTGACTCAAGGGCAGTTAACAACAACAGTGTGCTGCAACCATGACCATGATGTTAGTGGATACAGCACAGTTACAAGTATGTAACTCTGGATTACAAATCCACAACTGCAATGTCAGCGAAAGCCTGTAAGGGGATTCTACTCATGTTCAGCTTAGCAAAGTCTCCTTGAAACTTGGCATTATTAGGGTTCGTGCTTGCAGAGAAATTTGTAAGTGCCTCTAGCTGAATGTTTATACAATCACCTTTAAGTTTAATATACAAAAACTACTCACGAGCCAGGAACATAAGGATGTTGAGAGAAGCATCTTTGTGATTGCCTTTCTCCTCCACCATACGTATAATTTTTGCATGCGCAGGATGAATGGTTCTTTAGGGCTACAAGTCATTGTTCATTTTAGATAAGTTTAGACCATACAAAAATTTGTATATATTGTTTATACAATCCATTGTTTATTTTAGACAATTCATTGTTTATTTCTTTCTAAATAGTGGGATAGATAGTTTAGTTAACACTACAGCCTTCATTTTGAGGTGGGACTGGCCCGCTCAGGTTCAGAACTACAAACAGAAAACCAGAATTTACTGTTTTGGAATACAAGTCCTTGAACCCTCTCCACTGAAGTCAGTCCTAATGCAGCTCTCTAACTACTATGCAACACTCACTCTCGTTTCCAGCTGTAAGATTCAGTTTCTGTAAGACAAACTAGCAACTCAGGATGGCTCTAGGTCTGAGAGTTCTGACCATAAAATGCCCTCTGGCAAGTCCCATCTTGTATCCTGCTATGGCCCCCACCCCTTGTCCCTGTAAGGTAGTGATTTTTTTTAAAAATGCCAGAAGCAGTGCTACAACCTGCACTGGGAAGATGGGAGCCACTATATACAGTCCAATGCCCGTATGCTTCAGATCTATGGCCATGTCTTCCTTACATGTGTTCAGAAAAAAGAATGTCTTAACATCCTTATGTTCCTAGGCATCTGGAACTCCTCCAGCACAACTCAACCTCTGACAGAAATATAGCATTTGCCACTATCCATCTGCTGTAAATCTGGGAATGTATCCACAGTTTTTTTCAGAATCATATTACACAGGAGCACTGTGGGAAAGTGAAATAGTGATGAGCTCCCAGGTCAATCTGCCTGGTCTCAGAGCTAGGGCAGGCAGTAGAAGGGGGTCAAGCCATGATGTCAAGCCTCCAGTAGCTACCTGAGGATGCTAAGTAAGGGCCCTGGCCCTGCTAGTGAAAGATTCCCAGCACCTGATCCCAAGCCTATATAACTGGAGCCAAACATAGTGGTGCCTTGTATCTATCTAGCTATTTATTTTCATATTTTTAACGTATTGTACATCCAGTATGTATTTTTTGTTTACTAATATATTTTTAAATTATTTTTTAAAAAATTATGCTTCTATTCATTTTATTATTTAAATGAAACAGTTCTATTTCATTGTAAGACACTTTGAGTCCAATTTCAGGGAGAAAGATGGGATATCAATTCAGTAAATAAATAAATTCAGGGAAAGATATAGGCAAGATGAGCACTTTGAAAAGAAATTTAAAGCATATAAAACAACTCTAAATAAATTATATGTTTTATACAAAGGAACATTAAATAGAAGGCTCTGGCTTTAATCCAATTACTACTCCAAACTAAAATAAATGCACTGAATCAACCATATAATTGGATATGTTTCAGTTTGTGCAGCCTGAAGATGTGGACAGGATCCTTGGAGATGTGAGAGCCACCACATATTTATTAGATCCTTACCATTCCTGGCTTATTAAACAGGCCAAACTGAGTGGGTTAGGGAGGGGATTAATGCCTCCCTGCAAGAAAAGAAGTTTCCATCCTGCTTAAAAGATGCTTGGTGAAGCCATTACTTAAGAAAATGAACCAAAAAACCCTCCCTGAAGCCCAACATGGTTGAGAAGTATAGGCCAGTTTCAAACATTTGCTTCTTCAGCAAGATCCTAGAATGTGCAGTGGCTTCCCAGATCCAGGGATACCTGGATGACCCATTTCATCTGGCTTGTTATGGGATGGAGACAGTTTTGGTCATCTTGGTGGATGGCCTATGCAGGAGGGAGTCTGTCCAGTTGCTTCTGCTGGATTTCTCATTGCATTCCACAATGGGGATGAACACAGAGAAGGCCCAACATATGACTCTCCATAGTGGGATGAAGAGGAGGATAGCCTAGGCAGATGCTTGTGAGGGATTGCCCAGTGCTCTGGGAATTATGTACAAGGAGAACAGTTTCCTCAAGTGGAGATGGTGTAAAAACATGTTGTTATATCCTATAACAACAGAGGAATTTCTTGGCTTTTATTATGGAGCCTACCAAGGCCACCATTTTGTTAATTTACAAAGCTGATGCTGTAAAAAGAAATTGATGACAACTAATCTGCTATAAAACAAATTCAAGCTACCCAGATTTCAGCATTTATTCAGCTGTAAATTGATAAATGGATCGGCTGCAAACCACTTCCTGGGTTGCTTCTGCCCCATTATTAACAAATAAGAGAAAAGGAGAGGAATATTTGACTTAATGTAGGATATGCATCTCATGCCATCAGATTACATCAGGTTCATCAAGTCATGCTTATGTAACTTGACTTTAATTTATGGGTTTTATTGCTAGTAGTTTTCTGAGATTATGATTTGATTGAATGTCTGTTGAATGTCTGTAAAGTATCTGTTAGTTTCTAAATGGACTCTAATGGATTACACTGCTTGAATCTTCCTTCGTGTGGCTGTTCACCTTTGCATGGTGTAGTAAACAAGCTACATCTTGCTGTGATTGCACACAAACCCCACTATAATAACCATATGTCAAAGGCTATTGCATGAAAATACTCTCATTATGGTTTCATTTGGGGTGGGGGAAATCCACATTATCAATGGATTTCAGCATCTAGAAGTAAGTTACATGTGAAGTTCTCCAGCTTTTTATTTCAATGAAATGCAACTATCCAATATATTGAATTTTACTTTAAAAAAAAACTATACTGGAAAACCAGTGGAATATATTGGATATATAGAAGGATGAATCTATAAGAATCACAGATTTTTTTAAAGCACAAGTTCATTCTACCTCCATCGTACACCATCCTGTGAGATTGATCTATCTATCCATCTATCTTTCTGTGAATGATGCCAGACTTGATGTCTGCATTATTAAGGAGCAAAATGTATACTTTTTTATATTTAATCAAATATAGCATTTCTTTGCAACCATTTCCCCCAATATATTCCTCCCAGTATATTTATATTCTTGTAAACCTTTTTTTATAATGAAAAAATCCATCATCCACAAAATATGGAAACCTATGCAAGGATAGCTGTGTTGACAATGCAGCAAAATACAAGAAAATCCCACAACCACAAAACAGTGATACTTTTAACACAAAATGTTTCATACAAGCTTTCAAAGCTTCGCTGGCTTCACTCTAACATGAGTCACTTTTCTTCTCCTGTATAATTTTTAACATATTTGCCTGATGAAGAAGCTAGTGAAGCTTTAGATGACCCAAATAAAGGTATCACTGTTTTGTGGATTTTCAGTTTTCTTGTACAAAATATGGAGAAGTGGAAAAATGTAAGCATAATTGCATTTTTGTTTGCTTATGTAGGCATAGTAGGATAATTCCTGTTTTGCCACAGTCACGTGGTAGACATCATCTGACTCCATATTGCCCTTTCTTGGTTATTAAAAAAATGCTACAACATCACTGCCACAAGATGGACTACATTAGCTGAAGGGATCTAGGAGTTGTACCACTAAAATAATTTTGCCAAGTTTGGAAGTGCAAATTTGTTAAGTTTCAATCAATCAATCAATCAATCAATCATTAAACTATTCCTTTATCTCTAATAGTCCAAACTAGGGAAACCAAATAAATCACCTGGATATACCTATGCATTGACTAATTTACTTGTGTAAATTTACAGCACTATATAAATAAAGGATGATGATGATGATGATGATGATGATGATGATGATGAAAAACTGATACACTGAATCTTGTCATTGTATTATACTGATACCTGTTGTCAGATCATTACTGAACCATGGGGAAGAGGTATAAATACGAGCAACTTTCTCTCATATATCACATGAGTTATACAGAATAAAACCATTATGATAGGGGTCATGTCTGCAGTGGCTGTTAAAACCAGTTTCCCCCATCCTCATGTTGCCCTGTCCAGATGATGCACAGCCAAAGCCCCAGTTCAGATGTAGATTGTCTTCATGTGCATAGGCTAATTCTGCACCAGATCTGGCCTATCCCTTCCTTAAAACTGGTTTAAAGTAACTTACCTTTTGCTCCAGTGCTTTCTGGAAAATTAGGAGCACTCAAGAATGATGATGGATGGCTGTTGTGCCACCTAGCATCACCACTGCTAATTTTGATTACTCCCTCTGAGGTCACAACAAGGTGCCCAACCACATGATCAATCCTGAGTGCCACATTTTTTGACCTCAAAGAGAGTGATCAAAATCAGCTGTGGTGGTGTCAGGTGGCACAGCAAGATGCTGTGTAAACAGACACACAGCAGTGCTCTGAGATGTAGCAGGGTGAATTCAGGTCAGCTTTGGGGCCAGAATCTTTCAGGAGCAGCCTGGAGTATTTTATCCAGTGTAGACCCACCCTAAGACACTTCCAAACCACTCTTACTGTTCTACCAATGCTAAATCTATTTTCATCCTGTGAAAGTCATTGGATTACCTTGGACTAATCATTACCTGGCCACAATAGAAAGATAATCCTGACATATGCCATTCTTTAAAAAGAGAGATGAAATATTAATGAATTCTATAATGCCCATCTACACCTATGCTCTTGAAAAGTGTGAGGACCTCTGCACATGAACCAGAATTTTCATCAAAGTTAGAGTGTTAAATCAAAAGAAGAACATACAGGCTGGGGTTTATCTCCAGCCCTCCTAGTTGAAAACTTCTCAAGTTAAACCATGGTGCATACTTGGTTGACTAAATATGGGAAAACCATATATTGTGGTTCTGAATTCCAGAATTTGGAAACAGGACCACAGATTCCTGAATCCCCTAACTACTTCTTTTGAAAGAACAGTGGTACAGTCTTGAAGCAATTTGTAGAAATTGTGGAGTTGCAATGGGAAATTTCTGCTGAACAAATAACATTGCCTTGCTTATATTTTTGAAATGGGGACAGTGGCCAGCAGACTGTATGCAGAGTTGTATGTTTTCCTTATCACAGAATGCATCATAGAGTTGAAATGGATGTCAAGGACCATATAGTCCACCCCTGCAATGCAGGAACAGACAGCTAAAATACTTTTGAGAGACAAGCATCCAACCTCAGTTTAATCCTCCAATGAAGGAGAACCCACCACTTTCTGAAGCAGTCAATACTACTGTCCAAACCACTCTTGCCATCAGAAAGGTCTCCCTAATGTTTATGTGGAATCCACTGGTTCATTTCCTAGGCAGCATCTGCAATGCAGAACTAACGCAGTTTGATAACACTAACTGCCATGGCTCACGTTCTGGAATTCTGGGATTGATGGTTTTGTAAGATGCTGTCAGAGAGCTCTGGTGCCATAGCAAACTACAAATCCCAGGATTCCATAGGATGGGGCCATGACAGGTAAAGTGTTGTCAAACTGCATTATTTCCATAGTGTAGATGCAGTCCTAGTCCCTGAAGCAGCAGAAAACAAACTTGCTTCTCATCTTCTCTTCTGCAAAGTAAACATATTCACCTCCCTAAGCTCTTCTTAGGGATTGGTTTCTAGATCTTTCAACCAGAAGAATTCTTTCTCCTTTTTCTCTTCCTCCTTGTAACTACCCCCTCCCTAGTATGCAGTAATAGATGTGATATGCAACATCATTACAGTCTTGCCACTACTGACCCAACAGTAGTCTTACTGATTTCAACAGATCTGCTCTGGAGGGAAGTTGGTCAAGGACTGCCTCCTTGGTTGTGAAAGGGGACAACCTTTGGGTCACCTACTGAGTAGAAAAACTCTTAATGTGCTTAAAGTGTGGCTGTTTTTATTATAATTAAGGTATTACAGCATAAACAGAGAAATATATTTCAAGGACTCACTGTAGGTAATTGCTGCTGTTGGAAGCACTTTCACACCCACCAATTACAATCTCAGGGTTATTAGAATTCCTTCCAGAATGGCTTTGAATAAGGAGCATTCCAACACCTGACAGCATCTTCTCACTTTAAAGCCCCGTCTTTATGCTACTTGGGGTTCATTAAGCAGGGTGTTACCCATTTTAAAACTCTCAGTCAATTAAATGAATGAGTCTTAGTCAACTAATTGAGTGATTAAATCTGTCAAATCTGAAGATAAAAAAAGTTATTCTAAAAAAAGGGTGGGAGGGAATCAATGTTGCTTTGCCATTAAATAATGCATGCACAGTGCTAGTATTGTCTGCCTAAAGCAGAAGAGCAAATGTTGGACTGGCCCTATCATTAAGTATGTGATACATTCGCATCAGGCAGCAGGTATGTGGTGTCACGAAAGGGCAGATTAATTAATTTATCACTGTATTTTTATTTACCGGTGGGAATATAAATGTTTTTCTTGCAAGAATGAATAATTTCATAGTTTTTGTCCCTGCCAGGTGATATTGCAAGCATTATTGCATTTTGCATTTTTTGACATTTTTCACATGTTAGGACTTCTTTGCAAAAAACCCCTAGACCACAACCATTATTACCTTTTTGTGCACAAACAAATGGATAAACAATTTTACAAAAACACACCATTTTCTGTACAAATTCTTGGTTATGCCTAAGAATAAGATTTTTACATTATGAAAATATCTCATTGTGGTTGTCCATTTATGTATTTATTCAATGTCCTGTTTTGTCCCAGTACAAGATGATGATGATGATGATGATGATGATGATGATGATAATAATAATAATAATAATAATCATTATTTCTAGCCCGCTCCTCTGTGAGTACAATTGGAGCAGGGTACAACAAGATCTAAGATGGCATCAAGGTACTCCTTCTTGAAGATCAGAACATTTGCGAGTATTTTCACAGCCCTACTGCCAGGTACATGGAGAGGCACTTGTGACACTTTTTATCTTATGTATCAAAATAATTTGGCTGGTCTTGGATTCTATGCACCTTTGCCTTAGAGAGGTGTCATTTGGTACTTCATCTCAAGCAGCCAAATATCTGAGCAAATGGCACCCTGGCCCAACTCTTCTAATCAATGTGTAGAGATAACAAAGTGAGAAATATGTATGATTCAAGGCTGACTCATGTTGGTTTGTCATTTGAGTAAGTGAAAAATGCAGATGGTGCCCCACCTGAAATTAAATTGCCAAACATCCAGGAGCAGCAAGTTATTTTGACATTTGAAGTGGGAAATATATGATGCAGGGGGACATAAGAATGTAAGAGGAACCAGGCTAGATTAGACTGGAGACCTATGTAGGCCAGAATTCTGTTCATAAAATGGTCAGCCAGCTGCCTATGGGAAGACTGCCAACAGGACATGAATGCAAATTCACTCTCCATCTTGTATTTTCAGCAATTGAAATATGCAGGTATACTATGTCCATGTACAGGGGTGATTTATGATCTTGTCTTATGAGCCAAAAGACCTGTTCCCCCCATTTTGTGGTGGTGTCCTATTTGGATGATACATGGCCCAAAACCTAATTCTAGTGCAAAATGTCTGGCTGATGTGCAGCTTGTTCACTCCAGAACTGGGGTATAACATCCTTAACACAATTTAAAAACAAACAAACCCATACCTCTTATTTTAGATCTTCCATAGCCCTCCATTCCCATGCTGGGTTATCTGTCTGCACTCATTTCCTACTGCGAACACTTGACATCCCTGTGCTGGATATGACATCATATTTTCATATTTTAATATCTAGAGCCATCTAGAGCCAGACATGTTTTAAGAGGTCACAATGACCTATGAAACCCTAGGAAGTGTGCCGTGGGAAACCAATGTTGACCCAACATTGTATTTGTTTTTGTTGTCTGATAGCAATTCTTATATCTCTCATAAAGTAGCACAATTCTGCACATCTGCTATCACTTGCAGGAAAAGAATAAACGAAAGATAGCAGAATTGTTTTAGGATATGTCTCTAAACATGTGCTTACCTTTGTTTTTAATAATCTGGATACAATTTGTCCCTTATTCTATTATTGTTTTTGAAATTATTTTTTACCAAATGGAAATGCTTTTTATTGCTTTTCATTTTTTCTTAGTCAGCAGGTTTTTATCCCCGTTATTTTAAACTAAAACAGTTTTTTTAAATATGCTATTCTATTTTTATGCTGTGTGATTTATTATTGTTATTGTTTTTATTTTGTTTGGTGGACTTGCTGGTCATTGACCATAATAAAGTGATTGTATTGTATTGTAATGTTGATCCAAAGACATGTGGAGGACCTAAAGAGTATCTAAATAAAAGTTAAATGGGTATACTGATCACTCCATCCCCCCAGGCTTTCTGTATATTCTCTCACACATAAGACAAAAGGCAAAGGCGAGTAAACCAACACTTCCTACATATCTGCTGCTGTGTTCCCAGCCAACCTCCCTATCTACCTATCCTAGGGTTGTCCTAAATCCAAGCACCATTTTATAAATCCAAAGTAAAGCCATTAGTCAGCCTAGAATCCCATTGTTGATTACCTGAGAAGACCATCAGATCTTTGTTACAATGCAAGATATCACCAAGTACCTCCCAAGGCTAGAAATCAGATATAAATAAAAGTCCCAAACCTAGCCTTCTCACACACAGTGTGTACAGAGAAGCTATTACACTTGCTGTGTCACCCTCAGATACTGTATGAACCACATCCTGCTTTCCTTGGTTCAGGACAGGTACATATTATTCCCTCTACAGCCCTAAGCCTCCCCTATCCAACCTCTATTTCACTTAGCTCTAAATGATGTATTTGTTTGAATTGCTATTATGTATTTAGTTGTCATCTTGTATATTTCCTAAAATAAAAAAAAAACTTATTTTATTAACCAAAGCTGGAGTCCTCTCAGAGTTAGTACTGGTATAAACAGGTGAAAATATTCCTCAAGTTACCCAGCCTATTGCAAAACCTTCTTAAGCAAAACAAACCCCTCAACAGTAAAAGAGATCTTGGCACATTTGATGGGAAAACTCTAGTCCCCCCACCCTTTGGGGGTAACAGCCCTACATGTCCATTCAGGTTTCCAGTCATTCATTCTGAGGTCATAATGAGGTGCCCAGCCATATGTTCTTCACTGGACACTGGACACCTTGTTCTGACTGCATAAGGCATGATCCGTGGTGATGGTGAATGCACAGGGCAGGGCAGTAGGATGGGCATGCAGACTGCTGCCTTGGTGTGGGAACAGAAGGCCAGGCAAAAGGGGGGAAATAAGAGAGAGCTGCCTCCAGAGTATCATATGCAATGTAGACAAGGCCATCATTAGCCATCCTGAGCAGGAGCCTTCGATGGCCCTAGTTTCCATGAATTTATCATATCTCCTTTCAAAGCCATAAAAGTGAACAGACATCATTACTTATTGTGGCAGTAAATTCCACAGTTTGGTTATGGGCTGTGTGCATTTCTTCCTTTTAGCTGTCCCAAATCTCCTACTATGCAGATGCACAGAGTGGGCCCTTGGTATTCACTGGGATACCCCCCATGTATATCAAAATTTGTGGATGCTCAAGTCCCATTAAATACAATGGCACAGTAAAATGATGCCCCTTATATAAAATGGCAAAATCATCTACACACACACACACACTTTCAAACCATGGATGAGTAAATCTGTGGATAAAGAATCTGTAGATATTATGGAGGGCTGATTGTATATGCTGCTATAAGCTCTTTGAACAAATATAAATGTAATTAATTCATGCACATTTCATCAATGAACTATGATTTTCTAGAAAATAACTGTGAATTACTGTCTTTGACAAATCAGTAAAGTGGGCATAGTTCAGCTCAGTGAGGGCAAACATCTACTTTCTGCACCTTATTCTGATGTAAAATATTCAAGCTATACCCTCTTTCATTTCTGTATGCAAACTAATTATCACTTTGCATTTCTGATTGGGCCATTTTCAGTGTGTTCTGTAAAATTAGAAACATGACAATGCCACTGAATGCCTAAAACAGAAGGAACTCTGTTTGAAGTGGTATTCTACACCCAATCTCATGCTGTCCTCTCATAGTATTATACGTAAGGCCTGGTTCTTACCCATATTCTTTATGGTTTTCTCAATTGGGAAGGGATCCTTTAACTATCTTTTTCAAATTTATCAATTTGTACTGTTCAAGAGAACTAATGAAAGCACATCCCTATCTTTCAATTATCCCATCATCAAGACCTAACCCTGAGTATCATATTCTGGCCCTATTTAAAAACAAAAACAAAAAACACTAATTATTTGCAAGCAAATGCACACAACTAAACACGTCTGTATGTGACAACAAACATATACTTTTAGTCAATGGAAAAGTGTGTGAAGAAGTTGTGTATATTAACAGTATGTGTAAAAAATACATGTAGAAAAATGTGTAGTGAAATACACAAATATATATGTCGGCGGGGGAAATCTATCACAATCCAATAAACAGCTTGGAGATAAGAATGCTAATGGAATTCCCAGAAATGCAATGAAAAGTAAACTGAAGATTTTCACATCCTTACACTCAACTAGTTGAGCATCTTTATTAATGTTGTTTACTCTGCAGCAGAAATTGCGCCATGTTCCTGACTTCATTAAATGAGTTTTCATTGGGAGAAATTAGATAGGATGTTATAATCGCTGGGAAGTAAACTCCTATCACCTGTTGATTCCTGCAAAATAAAATTGGAGGGCATTACTTTTTTAGATCACAGCTTTCAGAATCCTCACTTTGACTTGGAAATCAATGAAGTTATTGTCCTAAAAGTTAAGTTTTCCATGCTCTTCTAAAACACATACGTTTCTGAATGGGCCACTAACACAGGCTTGGTTGAAAAGTTGACAACTCTGGCCTTCCTTCAGTTTAGCTATGGCCTAGTACACACTAGGCACCTCCTTTTTTGTGGTGTCATAAGGGCTGTGATGCAGCCCTATGATGCCATTTCCTCTAAGAGATGTATGGGCACCCATACGTCATCTACATGCCCTCCCGTGTCGGTGGTGCCATTCAATAATGGTGCCGCCTGCACGTCATAGGGCTTGGGAGCATGTCCCAAGCCCTACTATCACCACTAGGACACCAATCCTGGTGGTGTGTGCCAGCCCTATGTTTCCTCTCCCATCATTTAATTACATATCCTCTGACATTTCAAAGATGAAAACTGGGACACGTGCAGCCACGTAACATCTGAGTGTTGTTGAGGTAGCAAAAGCTATTAAAGAGGATGAACATACATACTAGGACGGGGGCAGCAGTTTGCTTTTGGCAAAGTCTATCAGGAAAGTAAAGATTTCACTCCTCTTCTTCTCTCCTTCATGGTGAGTAATTGAATATAAACTGCTTTTACACTTTGAACTTAGTTTGCAGCAATGGAAGTGAACTGAAGACAAAGTGAGAAAGTGCCAAGTGGAGAGAGAAACTGGGTCATTTTGGAAGCAGTTTTTAAAAGTGGAAGGGCAGGGGATTAATTGGGACTGTCCCTGCTAAATCAACACAGTTGAAGTCTATGCATTTAAACCAACCTCTTTCTGTGAAATGCCTGGTGAAACTTCAGACTTATTCACCTTGGACCACTTTGTTGTTTGTCTCAAGTTCTCATTTGAGAAAAATAAACTTTAAAAAGTAGTATTAGGTTTATTTATTTAAACCATTGACCATATGGCATTTCTAAATAAATTAAATTTTAAGGTGGTTTTTAAATAAAAAACACTCTTCTTTTTATTGCTGTTTTATTGTCTGATTTGTTATTAAAATGTACTATAATTGATTGGACATTGCCTTGAGTGTTTTTAGCAGAAAGGTAATTAACAAATTCATAACTAACCAAATAAATAAATGGCTCCCAGGTAGATTCCCTACAGCCAGGCAGGACTGGGCCCAAAACATTCAGCTGCCTGAGGCAGAGTAGCAAATGGCACCCCTCCCCCCAAGTCAAGTTATATAATACTACCCAAGGCTAGTCAAGTTATTGTCACACCTGAGGCAGAAAATACCACAAGAGTCTTCCACATCCTGTCAGGGGGAAAACAAGTTAATAAATTAAATAACTAACCATTTACTCCCCTTTCATGACACTGAGAATCAACCAGGTCTCATACAAGATGATGCCAAGGTTTAATGATAGGACCCAAGGCCTTTCAGGCACCTAGCATAGTTTGTCTCCTTTTGTAGAAATGCAGTTTTTGGCAGGCCATACTGTTGGACAGTTTGTTTTTCTATCTTCGGTTACTGCATGGGAGAAGAAAAGTATTTGGCAGGCATCTCAGAAGTCAAAGTTAGGCCTCCTACACCAGCGCTTCTTAAGTTACGTGATGTAGGGAACTGACAATTTTTTTTCCAGTGTGACAAGAGACCAGCACTATGGAGTTTATTGCACAGGGGCTCAGATGGAACAGAGGGGGCCTGGAATGAGTAAGGGACAAGTGGGGGACACATTTTATCACACACACAAGTTCCTCACTCCTTCCGTTCCATTCCCCATCCTTTCCCAGTCCGTTCCAGAGGAGGAGATTTTTGAGAACTGTTGAAAACAGTTCTCAAAAATCTCCTCCTCTCTGCAACACACTGGGAACAGTAAGGCAGGGAACAGAACGAGTGAGGGACTTGTGTGTGCAATAAAATGCACTCATTCCATTCCCTTCCTGGCCCTTCCTGTTCCATTCTGAGACTGGTCCCTGAAGACTGTGCGCTAAACTCTCCAATTTGTGTCCACTGTGTACAACTGTTCCTTTCTTGTATACTTGCTAGTGACCAGTCCAGAGACTACTACTTTCAGTACCATTGGTCTGGAAAATTCTTCCCTCACCCTCCAGTCCATGTGGTTGTGTTGTTAACTGCCCTTGAGTCAACTTTGGCTCATGGTGACCCTATACATGAGACATCTCCAAGACCCTCTGACCTCAACTGCTCTGCTCAATTCCTGCAGGCCCACACCTGTCTTCTCCCTGATTGACTCTTACCATCAGACCATGTGGTCTTCCTCTCCTTCTGCTGCCTTCCTAGCATCATTGTATTTTCCAATGATTCATTTTTCTTCATGATATGGCTAGTGTATGACAGCTTCAGTTCAGTCATCTAGGTTTCCAGAGAGAGTCCAGACTTCATCAGTTCTAAAACCCATTTGTTTGTTTTCTTAACTGTCTGAGGTATTCTCCATACTTTCCTCCAGTACCACTTCAAAACTGAACTGAATTTTTGTAGCTCTTCCATGGTTATTTTTTTTTAATATTCAGCATTAACTCATTGTTGGCATTTTCTTCCTTGACCTTTTTCAGTAGTTGCTCCAAATCTTTGTTGGTTTCTGTGGTTTCTATTGTGTTGTCTCTGTTTCTTAGGTTGTTAATGTTCCTGCCTCCTATATACACCTCCTGGTTCTGAATCTAAGCCTGATCTACATATGATATTTTCTGCATACAGGTAGAATAAATAGGGTGACTGTATGCAGCCTTGCTTGACTCCATTGATGATTGCCCAAACCATAGTAATGAAGAACATCCTAGAACCACCTCTTTCTAGAAAGCTTCCAGGTAGAGTTGCCAGAGTAAAAACTGGAGGCAGTTCACATGCCTTTAATGTCTGAGTAGAATGAGGAATTTCAGTAAGTGTTGCTTGTCACCTGGTTACATGACAAGTCCTTCTAGTGTCAATGCATTACTAAGAGTGTTTAAAAACACCTGAAAAATCATAAAATACAATACAGATAATTTGTTTTGATCCAAATTAGGAAGTGTGCAAGTTGCTGGGGTGGGTGCAGAATTACTCCATCCTCCTTTCCAAATCAGATCCCCTAATGTGGAGTCGAAGGCTTTCATGGCCGGCATCCATAGTTTTTTGTGGAGCTTTCGGGCTATGTGGCCATGTTCTAGAAGAGTTCCTTTCTGACGTTTCGCCAGCATCTGTGGCTGGCATCTTCAGAGAATTTCTCTGAAGATGCCAGCCACAGATGCTAGTGAAACGTCAGAAAGGAACTCTTCTAGAACATGGCCACATAGCCTGAAAGCTCCACAAAAAACTACAGATCCCCAGCTCTAAACAAAACTGATACAGGGCCAGGAGATTCTGTCAAAGAGGGTAAGCTGAAGCTTACAGGCAGAGGTGGTATCCCTAAAACAGCTTCCTTAAGCAGAAACCTCTGTCCAGTCTAGACCCAACCCAATAACTACACATTGACAGAAGCTGACAGAACAGTTCTTCTTAAGTTGTCTGATGTGGGGAACCAGAGGGAGGTCCCCCCACAATGCCCCAAAGACTAGCACCATATTTGTCCCCATTGATTACAACCATTCAGTTTTTGCTGTAAACTCACCATGGACCAGCAGCCAATAAGTCATGGACTAGCGCCAAACCACAGGCCGCCATTTTGAATAGGACTGTGATAGTGAACATCTGCAAATGAAACTGATTCTGTCAGGAAGGAAACAAGAAGTAATTTGTGTCCCCTCCCTTCTTGAACTCCACATTAATCTAAGGAATGGAGTCCATTCCCAAGCATTGTTGAGGGTTGCAAGGGGAGAGAGATGGAGAATAAGTTTTCATTGTGCCAAAGTGACATTGGCTGTCAGTCAGTAGCCAAGACCAATTAAAAAAAACAAAAAACCCCAAAACAATTAAAATGCATTAGAATTTCAATATAATTTGATAGATCTACCGTAAATATGGGAACCAATGTGAAGCAGTGGTTTGAGCATCAGACTATAATTCTGGAGACCAAGGCTCAAATCCCTGCTTGGCCATGGGAACTCACTGCATGATGTTGGGCAAGTCAAGCACTCAGCCTCAGAAAGCCCCATGATAGGTTTGCTTTAGGGTCACCATAAGTCGGAAATGAATTAAAGGCACACAACAAGAACAAACCACAAATAAGCAATGTACTAAAAATATACTGTTCATGACAGGTGAGGTGTCAAGTCATCATACAATAGCTTCCATATAGAGCTGAACTAGACTTGAAACATCAAAGGGAAACAACTCAGGGTTTTAAATGTAGTAGTACAGGCTAAGTATCCCTTATATTTAATTCCCAAATCCAGAATACTCCAAAATCCAAAATTGTCCACACAAAATTGTGACACCTTTGCTTTCTTTTTTTTAAATTTTATTATTATTATTAAATAAAATCTTTACATACATTATTTACATATTCTTTTACATAATATTCCACTAGAAAATAAGACAGAATATGATGGACCCCTTCCCTTCCCACCCCCTTGCCCAGTTTCCTTCGTCATCGGAATCAACTTCTCTTAATCCGCTTATACTGTATTCTTTCTTCCTCATATAGTAATACTCTTTATCTTTTAGACCACTTCACTATCAATCTTTGCTTTTGCTAATAAATAAAGAAGTGTGTATTATTATTAAATTAAGTCTCGTACTACAAATTTTTTCACTTTTCCATCAACCTCCATAATATACTGTTCTGCTGAATGTAGCTATATACTTTCTACATATCTTAAATGTTTAATAATTACAACCAACCACAGAGGGGGAGAGGTTTCTTTCTGATGGTTCAATGTACACCAATTTTGTTTCATGCACATAACTATTTTAAAAATATGATGTATATAATTATCTTTAGGCTACGTGTATGAGGTATATCAAAAACATAAATGAGTTTCATGTCTAAACTTGGGTCCCATCTCCAAGGTATAGAATCATAGAATCATAGAATCATAGAGTTGGAAGAGACCACAAGGGCCATCCAGTCCAACCCCCTGCCATGCAGGAACTCCCAATCAAAGCATCCTTGACAGATGGCAATAATAATAATAATAATTAATAATAATAATAATAATAATAATAATGTTTATTTATAACCCGCTCCTCTAATGAAATACATGGAGCAGGGTACAACAAAATTATAAAATACAAGGTAAATGAGCAGTCATATCCCTTCCCAACCTCCCCCCCCCCTTAATATTAGATTAAACCATGATTAGTTAAAATTGACATCAGTTAAAATTTGTTAAAATAGTAAAAACAAGGTGCAGTTACATGGACAGTGTGAGTGCAATCCCCAATGGATGGAATCAGAAGATTTAAGCAGGGGGGCAGCTAAGATTAATCCCTCAGTTCCATTTACATTTTCATTTGCATTTTTCAGGGTTGGGGGTTAGTGTTATATTTATTCCCTCCTCAGGGGAAGGCCTGCCGGAAGAGATGCATCTTTAAGGCCTTTTTAAAGCTGGCCAAAGATGTAATGAGACACATCTCGTCCAGCAGGCCATTCCAAAGCTTAGGGGCGGTAGCTGAAAAAGTCCTCTAGGAGGTCTGCGACAGCCTGGTTTTCATAGGCTTCAGCAGATTCCTCCCAGAGGACCGAAGTGTGTGGGGCGGTTCATATGGAAAGAGGCGGTCCCTAAGGTAAGACGGGCCTGAGCAATGTAGGGCTTTGAAGGTTAATACCAACAAGTTGTACTGTGCCCAGAAACTAATGGGCAGCCAGTGGAGAGCTTTAAGCCTCTGCTTAAAGACCTCCAAGGAAGGAGACTCCACTACACTCTGAAGGAGCGTGTTCCACTGTCGAACAGCCCTTATCGTCAGGAAGTTCCTCCTAATGTTGAGGTGGAATCTCTTTTCCTGCAGTTTGCATCCGTTGTTCCGCGTTCTAGTCTCTGGAGCAGCAGAAAACAAGCTTACTCCCTCCTCAATATGACATCCATTCAAATATTTAAACAGGGCTATCATATCACCTCTTAACCTTCTCTTCTCCAGGCAAAACATACCCAGCTCCCTAAGTTGTTCCTCATAGGGCACGGCTTCCAGGCCCTTCACCATCTTAGTTGCCCTCCTTTGGACATGCTCCAGTTTCTCCACATCCTTTTTGAATTGTGGTTCACAGAACTGGACACAGTATTCCAGGTGGGGCCTGACCAAAGCAAAATAGAGTGGCACTATTTCTTCCCTTGATCTAGACACTATACTTCTATTGATGCAGCCTAAAATAGCATTGGCCTTTTTAGCTGCCACATCGCACTGTTGACTCATGTTCAACTTGTGGTCTACTTGGACTCCTAGATCCCTTTCACACATACTTTCATTCAGCCAGATGTCCCCCATCCTATATCTGTGCATTTCATTTTTCTGCCCTAAGTGCAGTACCTTACATTTCTCCGCATTGAATTTCATTTTGTTAGCGTTGGCCCAGCTTTCTAGTCTATTCAGGTCATTTTGAATTTTGATCCTGTCTTCTGGAATATTGGCCACTCCTCCTAATTTGGTGTCATCTGCAAATTTGATAAGTATGCCCCCAATTCTGTCATCCAAGTCATTAATAAAGATGTTGAATAGGACCGGGCCCAGGACAGAGCCCGGGGGCACCCCACTTGTCACTTCTTTCCAGGTTGAAAAGAAGCAATTGTTGAGCACCCTTTGGGCTTGGCCAGTCAACCAATTGCAAATCCATGTAACAGTTAACTTGTCTATCCCACATTTGACAAGCTTGCTTGCAAGAATGTCATGGGGAACCTTGTCAAAGGCCTTACTGAAATCAAGATATACTATATCCACAGCATTGAATGTTTTTAACTTTTATACATGTTTTTAATTGCCTAACTGTGCACCGCCCTGATCTTCAGAAGGGCGTTATAAAAATAAAAATTATTATTATTATTATTATTATTATTCCCTTCATCTACCCAGCTGGTAATTTTATCAAAAAAGAAAAAAGAAAAAAAGGTTTGTCTGGCATGACTTGTTTCTCTGAAACCCTTGATGACTTTTTGTGATTATGGCATTGCCTTCTAAATGTTCACAGACTCTCTGTTTAATGATCTGCTCTAGTATCTTTCCTAGTATTGATGTCAGACTAACTGGATAATAATTGTTGGGATCCTCTTTTTTTCCCTTTTTGAAGATGGGGACAACATTTGCCCTCCTCCAGTCTGCTGGGACTTCTCCTGTTCTCCAGGAGTTCTCAAAGATTATTGCCAGTGGTTCTGATATTACATTTGCCAGTTCTTTTAATACTCTAGGATGTAGTTCATCTGGTCCTGGAGACTTGTATCCATTTAGATTAACCAGGTATTCCTGTACTGTCTCTTTACTTATTCTGTGCTGAAATTCCCCTCTTCTGTCTTCTGCTTCATTATCCTTAGGTTGAGCACTCTTTGCCTTTTCTGAGAAGACTAAAGCAAAGAAGGTGTTGAGGAATTCTGCCTTTTTTCTGTCCCCTGTTAGCATTTTGCCATCTTCTGCACGCAGTGGCCCTACCGTTTACTTCTTCTTCCTTTTGCTGCTGACATATCCAAAAAAGCCCTTTTTATTGTTCTTAATCTCTCTAGCAAGCCTGAGTTCATTCTGTGCTTTAGCTTTTCTGACTTTATCCCTAGGCATGCTGGTTATTTGCTTGAATTCCTCTTTGGTAATCTCCCCATTTTTCCATTTCTTATACATGTTCTTTTTAAAACTGAACTCAGTTGAAAGTTCTTTAGTCATCCATCCTGGCTTCTTGAGACACCTCCCATTTTTCTTCCTCATTGGAACTGTTTGAAATTGGGACTTCAGTATCTCCCTTTTGAGGAATTCCCATCCGTCTTGAACTCCCTTCTCTTTTAGTGTACCTGACCATGGGATCACCCCTAATATTTCTCTAAGTTTATTGAAATTAGCTCTCCTAAAGTCTAGAGTGCATGGCTGACTATGCCTAACTTCTCCCTTCCACTGTATAACAAACTCCAGGAGAACATGGTCACTTCCACCTAAGGATCCAACCACTTGCACCCCATCAATTAGGTCTTCCCTCTTGGTTAAGATAAGATCTAAAATGGCCGATCGCCTTGTTGCCTCTTCCACCTTTTGGACAATGAAATTGTCTTCCAGGCAAGTGAGGAATTTGCTAGACCTTGAGGATTTGGCTGAGTTTTACTTCCAGCAAATATCAGGATAGTTGAAATCACCCATCACTACTACATCTCTCCTTTCTGAGTGTGTGATTATCTCTTCTAGAAAGGCATCATCCAATTCCTCTGTCTGACTTGGAGGTCTGTAGTAGACTCCCACAGTAACATCCCTGTTGTTTCCTTCTCCTTTTTTATCCAGATGCTCTCCACCTGGCTTCCAGTATTGACTTCCTGGATCTCTTCACTGGCATAAATATCCCTGACACATAATGCTATTCCTCCTCCTTTCCTGTTTGGCCTGTTTCTCTTAAAAAGGTTATATCCCTGTATTTCTACATTCCAATCATGAGACTCATCCCACCAGGTTTCAGTGATGCCTATTATATCATATTTTCCTTGTTGTGCTAGGAGTTCAAGTTCATCCTGCTTATTTCCCATACTCTGCGCATTAGTGTAGAGACATCATGGTGAAGGCTTCAGAGCTGGTGTCTCCTGACCAGAGATTGTAAAAGTTACGTTTTTGAACTGTAGATTGCAGAATCACCCAGCTATCATGGCCATGTTCTCTGTGGATTCAAGGAGATGTGTACTCAGGCATGCAAAAACAAATTTTCAAAATTCTGTTTCTACCAGACCTTCATTTCACTGTGATGTCTGATCTGGGCCCAAAGCTACTTTTATCTTTGTGAAAAAATTAAGACAGAAGTGTAGCTATGCAAAAGAAGGCAAAATGAGGGCATTGCCCTTACAGATAAGAACTATGCCCGCCCCCGCCCCCGCCGCCTGTTGGCTGATGTTGCCAACCTCCTATTTCCCAGTGATCCTATCTTCAATTCCTTGTAAACCCTTCACCAGGCATGGTGCCTGGCTGAAAATATTTTTGCAGTTATGTTAAAGACCATAAATGTGAATCCCAAAGGTTCCCAGACCATAACTCTAGGTTACCATCTCAAAACAATTGAGCACGGTGCCACCCAAATTTTTTAAATAGGAGACTTCAAAATGTATATTAAACACTGTATGCTGGGGAAATCTTGGGCTAAAGTCTCATTTTAAAAAATCTTCCATTTGTTTCATTAAATGAAATCCATGTCTGAAGAAGCCATGTCTGATATTACAAATATGTAACATTTGCAAATATTTGAATTATCTATAAAATATTTCTACTTTTCAAAGCATCACAGATACATGTCAACCTCAAAGAAAATTGCCATGAAGGACCTGTCAAGGGTAATTTCCTAGAATATTTGCATAAAAAGAAAGATTTTCTACTCAAACACAAACTTGTGTTTTCCTCAAAAACCATAATAGATAATTCTTAAAATAAACAGATAAATTAACAATTCCACTGTTTAGCACTTTTGCTTACAAATCCTATTTTCAAATACCACAAAAAAGCCTTCTTCCAGCATTTGTCATCAATAAATTTTGCATGATCTTTGCCTTTGACACTTTTAACCAATCATTTTCATACAGCAAGCAAATGAATCCATCTAATGAGAACCAGAAATGATAATGGCTTTTCACCTGCCCAGCAAAGGTGTGAAACAATCATGGCCTCCCAAAGCAGATCTGAATCAAAGCTGGTGTATCTTTATTCAAAATTTCCTTTGCTATCTTTGCACTGTTAGTGATTTATAGAGTGGAAAGCAATTAGTTTTATAACAGGGGAATAGGTTCAAACCCTGTTTAAAAGTCAATGAGTGGCTAATTGTTCCATGGCTTGGAAATACCACCCAATCATGGCTGTTTATGAATCTCGCTGTTTCGGCAAAAGCCTACAATTTAGAACCTTTCCACCTTATGCACTGCCTTTTCTGCTGGCTCTCGCTTCACAAAGCAATATTTTGCCATTGCTGAACTTGCAGTGTAGTCAACAGATTCTCAAGGATTCAAAAAAAGATGGTGATGGAGGCCTTCTCACTTGATTAGGCAGCATTAAACAAAATAGGATTATAGACAGGGAAAGACAACAAAACAGGAAGGCAGAGAGGCTGGTGCAACCCACGCAAAGGCTCATTGAAAGGCAAGAGTGACATGTTTCTGAAAGAGATTAATTTATTAATAGCCACTGGTGGCCTGTGGACTGAATGGAAGAAGACTTAACCCAGCATTGCACAGTGAGGCATGTCCTGCTCTAACCACAGGGTGCCTCTATTTTACTTACATTGATATCCCACCTTTTTGTCAATGAACTGAAGACAGTACATGTACAATACACATTCCTCTTGCTTTCTCTTCACAAAACCTCTGACATAAATCAGATTGGGAGAGACCAACTGGTTCATGGTCCTCCAATGAATTTCATAGCTGTGCGGGGACTTGAGCATGGACCTCCAAGATCCCAATTCATCTCTCACATTAGCACAAAGTGACAGGTCCTAAAGAAAGGAATGAGATTATAAGAGTGAGGAAGAAGAATAGCCTGTACTTACATTGCTTAAAAAAGAAGGGAAGGGGAAGATGAATCTAGCGACACTTCTGAAACTGATCTATTTCAGCTTAAATTTTTGTGAACTCCACTCCACTTCCATCAACCTATGCACCTGATGAAGTGGACTGAAGTCTGTGATAGCTTATGTTTAAATGTATCAATCAGTTTCTAAGGAGCTCCCTGATATCTCCCCATAGCTTTGCTTCTTATGCTGACCAAACTAACATGCCTATTTACCTGAGGGTTTATTTAGACTGGGAATATGTTTTCAATTCTTCTATGCAAACAGTCCATACCATTTCACCAGTATACAACCAATTGTTGTAGTTATGTGCCATCAAGTCGGCCTTCGTGTGTCTAACCCTTACACTGCACCACTTTGCTTAGAAGAAACAAGTTACAAGTCTGTTGATTTGTTTTTGCAGTAATTAAACTCTAAGTAATAGTATGTAACTTGACAAGAAATAACTTTAGCAATACAAGTGTTACTTTATAGTGGTTATAGGAAAGGCAGTACTAAATGATGGAGGAAGAATATCATATGGTTCACGTGCTGTTTTTGCTGTATCTTGTACCTCTTTCTCACATGTTGCTGTTGGTATTGCAGCAATGATTCAATGGATGGGAGGATAGTGTGTTTTTTAACACAAAAAAAAAATAGATTGTAGCATTCAAATTTTCTAAGTAAATTTGGTAAACTGGGTCCTTTCAGAGGCCCTAAAAATATAACTGTAACAGATTTTAAAAAAAATGTTGCAGTCTCTACATATGATTCTGCCATCTCATTCCTAATTCTTTTTCTCTGTTTCCATACCCAAGTTAAAAACTTCTTAAATTTTAATGTCCAGCACAAAGTTTAAATGTTGTTTTTTAGATGCAATTCTGCCAATCACACAGTCATGCTGGCTAAGGAGTTCAGGGATTTGGAAAACTAACTCTTCTAAACTCTGAGCTAATATGGTCACTATTTGGACACTATTTGGAAAACAGTGCCACAACAAGCATGCGATAACTTTGTGTTTTAGTGCTAGCTGCACAACCAAGATGATATCTGATTGCTTCATCACAAGGCCAGGTATATTTTCATTCTCATTCCCACTATATTCTTACCTTATTGCAGTCTGGGAATGAATCTGGGAGCAAGATATAACCACCACGATTTGGCATCACATAGCCAATGTGCAAGTCACAGTGTCTCACCATCAGAAGATGGCAGTGGCAAATTCCCTCTGACGAAACTTGCTAAGGAAACCCCACCTTAGCAAGTTCACCTTAGAGTTGCCATAAGTTGGAAATGACAACAACAAAAAAGCCAATGTGCTGGACGTTGAACTATCTTGTTTGGGTGCATGTCTAAACCACTGAAGAATGAAAGGAAAATCTTTATTTTGAATTCCCTTGGCTATGATTCAAATTCTGGAGCAATAAAAACCATCATCTTCTAAATCTCACAGCAGCAGGGATTCAAAGTAAAGTTACTTCTCAGCGTGTCTGTGCTGAAACAAAGAATGAACACCAGCCTACAGAGAAGAACGGGATCTGATTTTCTTGTCACCTTCTTTCTCTCCACCTCATGGACAAAGACGTTTGGTTGCATATCTTCTGAACAGAGAAATAAAAGCAAAAGCAAACACAAAACACAAAAAGGAAATGAAAATAAAAGGGTGGAGGGAAAAAAAAATCAAACGGGCAACAAATAATTTTACCATTACCAGGTAATACGCGTTAATTGCTCAGTTTATATACTCTGAATGACATACCATTAGAGACTGTGTATGCATTGTAACTAGAGCATTAATAAATTTAAAATGTGCCTATTAGGATGACAGCTTTGGAGGTGCAAAGGAATAACAGTTATCACTTGGCAGAAGCAGATCTCACCCCATCTGCCGAGACTTTGCATACATTTTCAGCTTCCTGAGCAATGATTAGGGCTGTCAGAACCTCTTTAACCTTCTAACTGCTGGTCCCAACTGGCCTTAATTAGAGACTAATGAATTCAGAAGATGCAGGCCGTGAGGAAAACTGCCTTGACAGTTTGTGTACAAATTAAGCCCCAATTACTTCATGCATCTTTTGCATTGCTGATACAAGTCTCTGTTATTATTTTGTGAATATGGTCATTTTAGCATAAACCGAGAACTTTGCTAATGTATTTTGTCATTTTTATGGCTCATCATAAGGAGGAGGGGAGGAGGGAAAAAGAAATACCAGAAGGGTTATGAATATGTGAAATAAGCTACTGTAAAGGATAAAAGAAATTCATTTCCCTCTAGGGAATATCATCTAACCTCCCCTCCCCTCTCTCCTTCTTTCTTTCTTTCTTTTTCTTTTTTTTTAAAAGAAAAAAATAACAACTCACCCTGATATATTATTATTGTGATTAGGTGCATAATGATCACAGTGTAAGAAGCAGACATAATCTTGCGCTCTGAATATTTTTATTAGCACTGTAAAGGCTGCCATTAACATAGAGAGGGAAAACAAACAAAAGCAAAGTGTTAGACTCGCCGAGGCTGTTAGAGGAAAAGTTTTTTCACTCAGCTGCATTAGCAGACTGGTCTTGTCATCAGACTTCTTTTTTTTTTGTCTTGTTGTGGACAATATAGACCTCAAAGTAGGTCTTTGATGGTGAACTTGAGGTTGTCTCACCAAAACAAAGTGTATATTTTGGGATATAATCATCACTTGTACATATTTTTAAATAATACTGAATCAAGTACCTGCTTGCCAAAATGTGGTCCAAGTAGGTGAGGTGATGGAGAAAGTATGAATTTAAATGATTAGATCTACACTGCAGAATTAATACAGTGGCACTGCATTTAACTACCATGGCTTATCCTTTAGAAAAGTTACTCTTTTGGATTACAACTCCCAGAAATCCCCCACCCCAGCCCAAATGGTTACCCCCCTATAGAACCACCAAATCTACAGGTGTCAAGCTGCAATACTATACGCATTCACCTGAGAATAAGTCCCATTAAACCAGACCCTGACTAGAATTTTATTGTTGGCAACTGATCATCCTCATCCCTCTGTGATGAAGACTGTAACCTTCATGTTTTATGTTATGAAAAGCTGGGCATGGGAATGCAAAAAGCTTGGCTTCCCATTCTTTTAATTTACATTGTTTTGCATCCTTGTTCCTTATTTTTCTACCTTTTTTCACTATAGAAAGAATGAATTTATAATTCTATCAAGATTTTCTTTTTAAATATTAACAAGACCTGGACTTTTAAAAGGAAAGACCCACAGTCCAATTTATGTTTTGCTGACAGATTGAGTCCACTTAAGTCCCTGGCATCCACATGTAGGACAAGAACAGTAACTTATGGTCCTTTAAATGAACTTTAAATAAACTAAATCAGTTATAAGATGGAGGACAATAACCCTAGAAAGTCTGATGAACTGTTGGTTGGACTGTACACTGGGTAATGTTAGTGCTAGAAGCATCTCCTTTATTAAGAATTGTAACTCTGTTTGGGGGGGGGGGGAGAGAGACCAAAGCAAAACTAAGGTATTTTCTTCCTGATAATGTCAAGTATCAAACAAATCCAGTTTATTTACAGTACTATACTGTTTCTAAGGGAAGGGACTAAACATGTGTACTGAAGCCATGGAAGAATGATGTGTTTACTTTATTTCATAAATGTTTGTTCATCCTTCCACCTCAGAGCTCACAACAGAAATCATAAATTTAACAGATAAATACATCCTTATAATTTAACAGCAGTTTAAATAACATGAACGCACAAAACTAGCAGCAATTTCCTATACCCCTCCCCCCCAAAACAGATTAAAAACATCAAGATTAAAAAAAACCATTTTCAAGGATTTGTTAGGCTTCAAGTATAACTCTTCTTTTCCTGGAACACCTCCAGGAGGACATTATAATTTCTTTAGAACAATCATCCAGTGAATGTATTTTCCAGAGTATGTGTTGCTGTTGTTTTTTCTTGAACAGTGCACAAGAAGGCCTTTCCAGAAACTGCAAGCTAAGTAAAAGAGTGGAGAGAAAAGAAAACATCTCTACAAATAACAACCCCAAATTTACTTTCCATCCTCTCAATGAGGGAGAAGCAGATGAAACCTGGGTGCCAGCACTAATTCTCTGAGGTCAGTGTTGAGGAATCTGAAAAATATGAGCCTGGGCTCTTCTGGTGGTACGCCAGAGAGCATTATGTGGCCAGCAGCTGTGGATGTTAAATTTTAGTTAATTAAACCCTAATTAATGCCCTGCATTCAAGCCCATCTTTGTGCTTATAATGTCATAGGTGACCTCTTGGATCAACCCTTGTCTTGTGCCTGATCTTTCTTTGCACTACTCCCACATGCATTTTATCCAACTAGTTTTAAACGTCTCTAATGATGATGACTCAACTACTTTGCTCAGCATTGTAAGCAGTTATTTCCCCAGTCCTAATTGCCCTGATCATTAAGCACCAATTTCTTACAGCTTACCTAGATATTCTTTTTAGTATTTCATTTTAGACTAACACAAATCAT
The DNA here is from genome assembly GCA_034509955.1 of Urosaurus nigricauda. NCBI lineage: Eukaryota > Metazoa > Chordata > Lepidosauria > Squamata > Phrynosomatidae > Urosaurus > Urosaurus nigricauda. The sequence goes on along the minus strand of JAOEGL010000001.1, from coordinate 346,026,850 downwards.
CCACATAAATGGCAGTTAATGCCCATGTTCTTTCAGCATATCTCCCAAATCATCTGAATTTTGATAGCCAGCCATCTTGCTTAATTCCAGTTTCCTTGCTGTTATGATCACAATAGCAATTTCATTTTCTGCAGAAGCTACTGTTTGCCCAGTGGATAATATACCAGACTTTTATGTGGGACATCTATGGGTTTAGACCTGTTCAGCCAGCTACAGATTTATAAGCCAAAGCATTATACTCATGCTTCAGTCTGCATCTGGGAAATGGACATATTAGTCACCTGCCCTACAGTGATTCTGTGAGCTATGATCTGGTTTCATACATAAATCACTACATCTTATATTGATCTGCATATATGAAATAAAAATCACACCACAATTAAAATTATTTTTGGTTTTCTACTTACTGAGGAAAAGGCCTTCTCAGTAGAGGCACCCTAGCTATGCCGTGCCAAACCCAGAATAGCTTGCCTGGACTGAGGGAAGCTGTTTTTAGCTAATTTCATTCTTTAAGGTATTGGTTAGTAATGTTATTTTATTTAATTTATAACCCACCTTTTTCTCAATATAGGGACTCAAGGCTGCTAACAAAAATAAATAAATAAATAAATAAATAAATAAAGCATTAAAATATAGATACAAAGTTTAAAAACAAATAATTTTAAAAAGTTAAAAAATATGCATTAACATTTAACATGTATTAAAAACTCTATACAAAACTCTATAAAAACCTTTTAGTAATATTCTTCCTATTGCAAGAAAGCCTTGGTATTTGTTTTTCTGGACTTATTCTGGACAAAATTCATACCTAGTACTTTTGTGCAGAAAACAGCATTTTCTGCACAGGAAACAGCACTCTGGGCATAGAAAATAATATTTCTGCAAAAAGAAGTCACAGAAATTTCTGTAGAGGGAACAGCATTCTTTTCATAGAAAATATTTTTTCTTTTTTTGCATAGAAAATGCTGTCGATGGAGACTTACTCTGTGCAAAATTCACAGATAGTTGTTTTGCACAAAGCCCAGCTTTTTCTATGCAGAGCTATTGCATCTGCACCTGTATTGCTGCACCTACATTGCAGAATATATGAAGTTCAACACTACTTTAACTGCTATGGCTCAATGCTATGGAATTTTGGGATTTATAATTTTATGAGGTATTTAGCTTGTAAGATATTTGTAAGATATTTAGCTTTCCCTGTTAGAGAGCTCTGGTGCCACAACAAACTACAAATCACAGGATTCTATAGAAAGAGCCATGACAGTTAGAGTAGTATGAAAGTACATTAATTCTGCTGTATTATTTTCTATGCAACTTTCTGCACAAAATCATGAATTCTGCACAGAATAAGTCCCAAACTACAAATATTCTTTTCAGTCCAGGAGTAGTTTCATCATGGTTTCCTGGCACTCATGAAATTTTTTCTGTCTCTACCTTGACCTTATCCTGATTTCATTTTGGAATCAGGAAAAGATAACTTTCTTATTAATCTGCTGTAGTTCTAATCAGTCTTATTTTTGCCATTTATTTCAGTGCTGCTCTTATAGGTTTTGTTGGTTTCTTTTTTTCATTGACTCTATTCTAAATGTGGTATTATTCCTGTAAGATCCTCTGAAAATTTGTTTATGAGGTGGGGGGGATCACAAATGCTTAAAATGAGTACATGTATAATAATCATTATTATCATAGTCCTATGACTGTCATAGCAACAACACATTTCTGTAGCAAACACCATTATTGAATGCTCTCCATGTTTCAGAAGAACTGTGGAGCTGGTCACCCCTCAGATGTTGCAGGTGTCTATTTCCAATCAGCTTCTGCCAGTATGGCTAACAGGGAGGGATAATGACAGTGGTATTTCATCAACATCTGATAGGTGACAGGGTGCCCAAACCCAATTATATTTTCAGTATCGGCTTTGAAAGTATTCATGAAGGCAGTCAAAATGGATCTCTTCAGGCAGGCCTTCCCTTGACTGACCTCCCTAATAAAAAGACCTCCCCATCTGTTCATAACTATTCCTATCATCTGCCCATCTTTTTAATGGTTTTAATCTATTTTAAATCAAATTTGTGATTTGTATGTCTTTTTATTGAATTTGTAAGCAAGTGTTTATTTTTATGTTGGTGGTGGGTCTGGGATCGTAAAAGATTTTATGATTTTGTACTTTGTATTTTGTTAGTTTTACTGTAACTTGCCTCGATCCGCAGGGAGAAGTGGGCTAAAAATAAATAAATAAATAATATTATTAAAGTGCCACAACCATCAGACTGGTGAAGAAACCATCAGCTGCATAGGTTTGTCCAATTTGCACAGAAAGAATCTTAGAAAGTCAAACACTCCCATCAAAAGTACACACAAAAAAAGCTTTATGCCAACTTGTGAGTGAGAAGAAAAATATGAGTTGAATGAAGATTGACATTTCTGTTTTCCCATGTGCAAGGCGATTTTGACTAAGAAATTATTTGGACACACCACTCCACCTCATTGTATCTGAATAGGTACAAATGATGAAGATAATATACCATGTTATCTCCCCCCCTTTTTTTTTTTAAATTATAAGATGCAGGATGTAGGAGTTTATTGCACTGTCCTTTCCTTTTCTTCCTAGCTAGGCATGGGATGAAAACTTTTAGACACAGATTTGTTGCATGCCTCCGTGCTCAGGCAGGAGGCATCCTGTACCTTCATGGCATCCCATACCCAATCTGGACTTCTCTGGCACTTTTTGAAAGAATGGGATTTCCCGTTCTTTGGAAAGTACTAGAGAAGCCTCAGTCAGGTACGAGATGCCTTCTGCCTGGACATGGAGGCATACGATAAAATCCATATTTAAAAGTTCTCATCCCACATGTAGTTCAGGAGGAAAGGATGGGAAAGAGCAATGCAATAAACTCTATAGACCACAAGTTGTATGGATTTATAATGTCCAGTTTGCACTTTGCACATTGAGATTTCCTCATCAATAAATTATTCATGATTTCAATTGTCATTTATTTCACTCTCACCTTCTCTCCCCCGACTCCCATCAGCTCTTACAACTGTTGGTCTAGAACTACTTACAGGAGTTAATACTAATAAATAGTAAAATGTATGTAAAAGTTCAGTAAAATAAATAGTAAAATTTATGTAACAATGCCTAACATTTGTATAGTCAGTGCTTTCACCCCTAACAACAACCCTGTAAACAGGCACATGTAACTTTTATAATTGAAGGGACCAATTTTCCGGAGCGGATCAAAACAGAGAGCATTGCCCAGCCAAGAAAAGAATGATGCCCCACCTAAAATTTTCCTTCAGTTCCCAGTTTTCTAGCATTTTATTAACTTAAAACTTCAGTTAAATATTTATAAATACAGTTTAGACATCCAAAGAAAAGGGGCAGGCAAAGTTACCAAGGGAATGCAAACACAGCAAATAATGACATTTACATATGAACAATTTTTCAGTGTCTTGCCTTCTACAATGCAAGGGTAGAATATCCTTTGTGAGGAATATGAAGACCCACAGCACATGGCCCAAGAGTGATTCATCATCATCACCATTTCATCTTTTCCCAGTCTGGGATTCAACACAGCTTTCAAAAGTTAAAACAGATGCAGCTTTAAAATTTGTTGTCATGTACCTTTAAGCTGTTTCCACTTTATTGGCAATCCAAAGGCAAATTTATCATGGGGTTTTCTTGGCAAGATTTGTTCAGAGGTTTGCCTTTGCTTTCCTCTGAGTCTGAGAGAGTGTAACTTAACAATATAAAAAAGTTTCAATATATATTCTTTAAATATAATGCTTTATATTAGTTGATTTACAAAGAATTAGTAGTAACAAGAGGAATCTCATTCATATCTTCCCTCTGTGACAGGTCGAATTATGGGTAAAGACTTAAGTAGTAACAATATATGCAAATGTTATTAATTTAAATGTGTGTGTGTATACACACACACACACACACACACACGTATGAATATATTTTCTTCTTTCTTTTCCCCCTCCCCTATTTCACCCTTCCCCACTTCCCTTTCCCTTCTCCTTTTTTCCACTTCTCTCCTTTTCCCCCTCTAACTCTGGTTTTATTGTATACTTTCTTCTTTGAAAAACTACTGTATATACTTGACTATAAGTTGAGAAATTTTTGCCCCAAAATTGCCTGGGGCAATACAGTATAAGTCTACCCAGGCTGGAAGGGCAGAACATTCTCCCTGGCTGAGCTTCTTCCTTCGGCGGAAGAAACTTGGCCACGGAGAAGGCCCAGGGAGGCGCATTGTCTCTGGCCAGGCTTCTTCCTTCGGCGGAGGAACCTGGCCAGAGACAAGGCCAAGGAGGGTGCGTGTTCACCCAGCAACCTTGTTTCTAGCTGGGCTCCCTCTGGAGAAAATCTGGCCAGAGAGAAGGCCAAGAAGGGCGCTTTCTCCCTGACCGGGCTCCCTCCTTCAGAGAAGGAAACCTGGCCAGAGAGAAGGCCAAGGAGGGTGCACATTCGCCCAGCGGCCTTCTCTCCAGCTTGGCTCCCTCGTCCTGAGGAGAAAGCCTGGCTAGAGAAGCAGGGAAGGGTGTGCGTTTGCCCTGTGTGCCCTTCCCAGTGTCCCTCCAGCCAGGCTTACTTCTCTGGAGGAGGAGGCCAGCCTGGAGGGAGAGAGAGATGCTGGGAAGGGTGTGTGTTCCTCCTGCAGCTTTCTCTCCAGCCAGGCTTTCTCTAGAAAGCCTGGCTGGAGAGGAGGCTGCAAGGCAAATGCACGCCCTTCCCAGCATCTCTCTAGCCAAGCTTTCTCCTCCAGAGGAGGGAGCCTGGCTGGAGCGGAGGCTGCAGGGCAAACATGCGCCCTTCCCAGCATCTCTCTCTCTCTCCCTTCAGCCTGGCTCCCTCCTCTGGAAGAGAAAGCCTGGCTAGAGAGATACAGGGAAAGGTGTGCATTCGCCCTGCAGCCTGCTGTCCAGCCAGGTTCCCTCTGGAGGAGGAGAAAGCCTGGCTAGAGAGACACAGGGAAGGGCTTGCGTTCACCCCGCGCACCCTTTTCAGTGTCTCTCTAGCCGGGTTTTCTCCTCTGGATGGAGCTCGGTTAGAGAGACGCTGATTGTCCTGGAGCCTCTCCCCAGCTGGGCTGCCCCTTAAGTCTGACTCTCGACTTATCCACAGGTAATACAAAAATTCCCATTTTTGGCCCCAAAAGTTGACCTCAAATTATACATGATGTCAACTTGTACACGAGTATATATGGTAAGAAAAATTATTTTTTAAAAAGTTGCATTATATAATTAAACTGTCAATACAATTAAAAGTAGCTAAAAGAGAGAACATTTTAAAAAGTGCACAGTACCACACATTTTGAAAGATCTTTCCCCCTGAGGGTCAGGCCTCAAAAGCTTGCTAAAGGCTTCTATGAAAGCTAATTCTGTCAACTGCTTTCTTTCAGTCCAGCCACTTACTGGCTGGATCGAAGCTGCAGCAACTTCATGTCATGGCCCCAATCCGGCCTCAAGAGAGTGCAAAAAGGAGCAGCAAAAAGCAGTTCCTTTTTGCGCCCTCAAAGGGTGCCATAGCTGCGGCGGTGCGGCTTTATGATGCCCTTTGGGTGTTGCATCATGTGAATGCAGCTCCAAAGGGGCATCATGATGGTACACGCCATGTATACTGGCATACACCAATATGATGCCCTGGGGGTGGGGTTAGGGCATCCAGCACGCAGAGGTCTGTATAGGGCTGGTCTGTATAGGGCCTTAGTCTCAATTGTGCTACAAGATCTCTCTACTTACTGATTCTACAGACTAACACAGTTATATCTTTGAATTCAAATTGTAGTTAAGTCTAACTTCTCTTGAAGGGAGTCACATAGCCTTGGAGCAGTCACTGAGAAGGCCCTCTTCTGTGTCCAAAACACATGTCCTATGAGAGTAGTTGGACAGAGAAAAACCTACACAGAATATCTCAGAACACATGCAGGATCATATAGGATGAAAACAGCCCAAACTAATAATAATAATAATAATAATAATAATAATAATAATAATTATATCCCGCCTCTTCCATTTGGAGATCAAGGTGGGTAACAGCAGAATTTATACAATACAAATAATTAAATTGACAGAAACCCCCATCCCCCAACCCGAAACCACCCTCCTAAAAGAATTAAAAACTCAGTAAAACCATACATAAATAGCTAACTATGGGCTGATCTAGACTGGCAAAAAGGGGTGTGTTCATGTCTGCATGAAAGTGTAGCCTTTAGATGACCCACACTGAAATTTTGGCATGAACACACTTCTTTTGCATTTTAGTGGGGAAAAAGCAGCTTTAAAAAGGACCTGCTTTTCCCAGCTTCTTTTTAAAAAGGGTGTAACTGCGCAGCTGCGTCTAAATGCTGCAGTGCAACTGTGCAGTTTTTTAAAGCTCCCAAACCTAGCTCCAGCCCTAATCCAAACCCTAGACATGTGCAATAGGGACTCTGGGATGCTGTAACTGTTATGCAACTGCACATAAAATGTCAATTCATTCATAAAATAAAGAAGTTTATTCATAAACTTAAATTGTAAAAGATTTAATATCTTTTTAAGGGGGGAGGGATGCAGTTTGTTTTATTGATGTAATAGTATTTTAATGTGTAAGCCACCTGAATGGATCTCAAAGGGGTGGGGTATAAATATAACAACAACAACAACAACAACAACTATTATTATTATTATAAAATAAAGGGGTTCATTCATGGTGCACCGATGTAACTGCGCACTTAAAAAAGGGAAGCAAAACCACAATGGTAATTTGACAGATCTTCATAACTTCACAGTTCATGTGTGATGTACCTGCACAACTGCGCAGTTCGCAGCCGGCAACAAAAATAAAATAAAATAAAATAATATTAAAGGTTCAGTGTGGCCAAAAGCCCCATTCATTGCCACCTGTGCAGCTGCTCCGCCTGTGTTTCTAGCATCCTGACAGCTTCCAATGTAGTTGCTGAGCAACAGAAAAGACTTTAGATAAGTCATCCCCACACCTCCTCAGTGTAGCTGCCCTATGCCTTTTTATTACACACCTGGTGCTTGCAGTGTAGCTTCTAAGCATTAAGGAAAAGGCAACTTCATGTCTCCCTTTCCTGTCAATCTAGAAAGCCCCAATAAAATCAAATTAGTTAACATTTGCGACTGATGAAATAGCAGGGGAGCATAGAAGGTGGAAGGATTCAATCCATTCTGGCCATAATCAATCAGGGAAGGCTTGCCGGAAGAGGATTGTTTTTATTGCCTTTTTGAAAGCCTCGAGAGAGGGTAGTTGGTGAATCTCTTTTGGAGCGGCAACAGAAAAACACCTCCGGGAAGTCACTACCAGTGTGTTCTGTCTTGGCTGTAAGAGATTCTTCCTGAGGAACAGAGTGTGCAGGAAGGATTATATGGGAGGAGATGTTCCTTCAAGTAAACTGTAAGAGTAACAATTTCTGGGGAGGAAGGAGTCATGTTAATTTTTTTCAACAAAAACACCAGAATCTCCTGAACTCTGAAAGGACCTTTTAGACCTTTAGGGCTTCTTTCACACTACACAGTTATGCTCTTTGATTTTATGTTAACTGCCATGGCTGCATCTAACAGAAGCTTCAGGTTTGTAGTTTGGGGAGACATCATCGTCATCATCATCATCATCATCATCATCATCATCTATTTATTTATATTCCGCCCCTCTGGGTGAGCAATTGGGGTGGAGTACAACATTTAAAAATACATATAGTTAAAATAACACTTCAGTCTCCCCTCCCACCCCTTAAAAATAGAAGAATAAGATTTAAAACAGTGAAACATTAAAAGGTAAACATTAGACAGTAATAGCTCTAAAAATTGGGTAAGTGGACATCCTCAAGTATCAATGTCTTGGTAAATGGGACTGGAGGGACAGTAGACGACAGAAAGTTAATCTTTTTCTGAGAAGGCCTGCCGGAAGAGATGCGTCTTGGTGGCTCTCTTAAGCAATCCAAAGTTGTAATTAGGCGCATCTCATCTGGCAGGTCATTCCATAGCCTGGGAGCAACGGCAGAGAAAGCCCTCCAGGAAGTCTGTGCCAGTCTAGTTTTCATAGGCTATAGCAAACTCCTCCCAGAGGACCAAAGAGTGCGAGGGGGCTCATATTGGGAGAGGCGGTCCCTAAGACAGGATGGACCTGAGCCATGAAGGGTTTTAAAGGTCAAAACCAGCAGCTTGTACTGTGCCCAGAAACTAATCAGCAGCCAGTGGAGAGATTTCAGCACAGGTGTTATGTGCTGTCTCCTAGATGCGCCGGTAATTAATCTGGCTGCCATATTTGGAACCAGTTGAAGTTTCCAGGTTAGGCACAAGGGCAGCCCCAATTAAAGCACATTGCAGTAATCTAAACGTGAGGTGACCAAAGCATGTACCACAGTTTCCAGGTCCTTCATCTCCAGGAAAGGGAGCAGCTGGCATATCAGACAAAGCTGATAACAGGCACTCCCGTCGCATTCACCTGACTAGTCATGTGGAGCAACGAGTCTAGAAGCACCCCCAGACTGCAAACAGGGTCCTTTGAGGAGAATATGACTCCGTCTAGGACCGAAAATTGTATTCCCAGACCTGATTTCGGGCCGGCGACCGTCAGTACCTCCGTTTTGTCTGGATTAAGCCTCAATCTGTTTTCCCTCATCCAATCCATTACCGCTGCCAGGCAATAATTGAGAGAGGAGATGCCATCTGAGGTCTGAGGAGATTATCTTGTCATGGAGAAATATATCTGAGTGTCATCAGCTGACACTGATGACACTGAGCTCCATGCCTCCGAATGATATCCCCCAGCATCAGGGACAGAATGACACCCTGAGGGACACCACAGTTTAGTTTGATTTTAGAGGAGCAGCAGTCCCCGAGCCTCACCCTTTGGGACCTGCCAGAGAGAAAGGTATGGAACCACCGCAAAGCGGTGCCTCCGATACCCATCTCTCTCAGCCGGTCCAGAAGGATGGAATGATCTATAGTGCTGAAGGCCGCTGAGAGCACCAGCAGGGTCACACTACCCCGTCAATGCTCAAGCTGAGGTCTGTCAGAGCAACCATGGCAGTCTCAACTCCATATCCTGCCCGGAAGCTGGTTTGAAATGGATCAAGAAAATCCATTTCATCCAAGACAGCTTGGAGTTGTGAGACGACCACTCTCTCGATCACCTTGCTTAAGAATGGCAGCAAAGAAACTGGTCTGTAGTTATTTCTGTCCAGGGGATTTAGGGGGGGTTTCTTCAGGAGAGGCTTTACAGCCACCTCCTTCAGAGAAGGTGAAACAATACCCTCCCTGAGGGATGCATTGATGACATCCCAAAGGAATGTCCTCAATGCATCCCCTCCCTGGACGACCATCCATGATGGACATGGGTCGAGAGAGTAGGTTGTCTTCTTCACGTTTCCAAGGAGCTTGTCCACATCATCAGTACTTACAGATTGAAACTCTAGAGCTCTGCAGTAGGGGATTCTAAATACCTTGTGGATCTACTTGGCGACTAATCATGTAATAATGAGGCCAGACAAAATGGGATGGTTTGAAACAAGAGCAATGCTATTACCTATAACCTATTTATGGAATGGTACCTGGGGATCAGTCAAGTGGAGGGAGCAACCTGAGACCCAGGTGTCAACCTCTGACTGTCTCCTCAGTTTTTCCTTGGATGAAACACCTGACCCTGTCGGCTATTAATAATAATAAAATTTATGTATATACCGCCCTTCCGGTGATCAGGGTGGTGTACAACATATGCAAACATTAAAACATCATAAATTAAAACAATCCAAATACAATAAAAACAATATCACCCAATGCTATATACAATGGCAATACAATAAGTGGCTTACATGACAAGGCAGATAATAGAAAAGGCCCATTCAAGAGTATGCCTGCTTAAATAGGTAAGTCTTCAAGTCCTTCTTAAATTGGGTGAGAGAGGGAGACAAGCGGAGCTCAGTGGGCAATGAGTTCCAGAGGCTAGGGGCAGAGATGGAAAACGTCCTCTTCGTTGTAGTCACTAATCTAGCCTCTGGGACTCTCAATAATTGTTGCCCAGTGGATCTTAGTGTGCGGGGCGGATTATGTGGGGAGAGACGGTCCTTGAGGTACCCTGGGCCCAAGCCATATAGGGCTTTATAGGTAATAACGAGCACTTTGTACTGAGCCCGGAAGCGAATCGGCAGCCAATGAAGGTCTTTCAATATTGGTGTTATGTGGGAGGCCCTGGGAGCACCAGTGACCACCCGTGCTGCCATATTTTGCACTAATTGCAGCTTCCGAGTGTGATACAAAGGCTGCCCCATGTAGAGCGCGTTACAGAAATCCAATCCAAGAGGTTACCAGAGCATGTACTACAGTTTCAAGGTCCCTCCGGTCCAAATAGGGACGCAGCTGGCGTATCAGCCGAAGCTGAAAGCAGGTGCTCCTGACTGTCGCATCCACCTGAGAAGTCAGATGGAGCGACGAGTCAAAGAGCACCCCCAGACTGTGTACAGTGTCCTTAACAGGAAGCGTGACCCCGTTCAGGACAGGTGGAACCACCTCCATACCCGGACCGGGGGAACCTATCACGAGTACTTCCGTTTTCTCTGGATTCAGGCTGAGTCTGTTTTCCCTCATCCAGTCCATTACTGATTCCAGACAGGCCACGAGAGGAGCGATGCCATCCCTGGTCACTGCATCAGTCGGAGGCATAGAGAAGACTATTTGGGTGTCATCAGCGTACTGATAACCCCGCGCCCCATACCTCCAGATGATCTCTCCCAGCGGTTTCATGTAAATGTTAAAGAGCATGGGGGACAGAATGGCTCCTTGAGGGACCCCGGAGGTGAGGGCCCTCTTATCGGAGCACACGTCCCCCAGCTGCACCATCTGGAACCTCCCAGAGAGGTAGGACCGGAACCACTGGAGCGCAGTGCCTCCGATCCCCACCTCTGCCAGGCGCTCCAGAAGGATACCATGGTTTATGGTATCGAAAGCCGCTGAGATGTCCAAAAGCACCAACAGGGACACGCTACCCCTGTCGATGCCCAGACGGAGATCATCGACCAGGGCGACCATGGCAGTCTCAACCCCGTAGCCCGCCCGAAAACCGGTTTGAAATGGATCTAGAAAATCCGTTTCATCCAAGATCGATTGAAGTTGGAATGCAACCGCCCTCTCGATCACCTTCCCCAAGCATGGCAGTAGCGAGATTGGCCGATAATTGTTATGAACCAGGGGGTCGAGGGAGAGCTTTTTTAGTATAGGTTTTATTATGGCCAATTTTAGATTGTCAGGAAACTGCCCTTCCCTCAAGGATGAATTAATAATCCGGTGTAACAATCGGGTTACAACCGGTCCCCCCTGTGCCACTAGCCACGAGGGGCAGGGATCGAGGGAGCAAGTTGTCTTCCTAACACTTCTAAGGATCTTGTCCACATCCTCGGTACTGACAGACTCAAACTGATCCAGTACAACCGAGTCCATGGAAGCTCTGGATGCCTCTATTCTGGTTTCTGTTTCAACCCTGGCATCCAGACCTTCGTTTATCCGAGAGATTTTATCCGTGAAGAAGTTGTTAAATTGGTCACAGCAGGTTGGTTGCAACCCAGACATTTACTGGAAGGCAAAGCCAGAGGGCTCCCATCAAGCCCAGAGGCTTAATAAGAAAGTAAACCCTCTCGTTGGGTCCAAAGGCAGACTCCTTCTCCACCCACCCAGGCCCATGCACCACAGAGGCAGTTCCAGAGCCCAACCTTTCACCAAAGAGGAGCCACAGTGTAACTGCCTTTTTATATTCTCTCTCCACTGTCTGCCACAGATAAGTGACAAACATGAGCTTAGTCCCTTTCTCTCACCAGGCCAGCCAAAGTGGCCCTTACCCCCTCCTGCACATCCCTCAGGAACAGGACATTACCTTTCTCCAACAGATGCATTCCCTGGATTCAACAGGATAGAATCATGGCAGTTAAAGTGGTATCAAAGTGCTATAATTGTGCAGTATGAGAGGGAACTGACACATTTTATTAAGGCATCAGCTTCTGTGGATGAAAGATCACATCTGATGCCTGCTTTTGATCAGCCTATATCTGATCAAATGGGCTGTAGTCCAAGAAAGTTTTTGCCATAATAATATTCATTAGCTTGTAAAATTGGGTATATTGGAGGGGAAACATCAAAACCACCTTGTAAGTTCAGCACAATAACCTTTATTAACCAATAAAATAAGTTAGGGTTTAGGGTGGGAAAACATCTAGACCATCTTCTAAGTTCATCACAAAGACAAGATCTAGATCAGAAACTTGCAAATGTGTACAGTAGTTTGCATATCCGTTCCTAAACTGATTCTGGGCATCATTACCTGGAAATAAGTCCCTCTGAAACCAGTGAGCCATCCTTGCACGTAAACCCTAAAATTCTCAAGAGCATCTCCATACTATTTCAGGGTCAGCTTCCCCCCAAAAAATCCAGAATGTACTGAATTCCTTCCATTCTTTATGAGAATAAAGCTGGCTGAGAGCTTTGAATCTCTTCTCTGTTTTCAAGCTTTAGTTTTCCATCTGGTCAGACCATTCAGTTAATCTATCCCACCAGGCCAGCTAGAAAGGAGGAGGTGAGGGGGAGGATTAAATAAACAGCAAATTAGAAATCATAGGGCATTTAGTAGCCCTTCTCTACTATGTCAGATATTTATATTTAACTGCTTTGTATGGCAGCAGAGCATCACTTCAGAAAAGAAAGCCCTGACATACTCTACATATAAAAATTTAAAACCTCATTGATAACCCATCTGGCATACTCCTAATTATGAATCTCATAGAGGCCTAATATTCCCATCAGAAGAAATGCAGTAAATATAACAAGGGAAAGGTGGTTATTAATTTTATTTCTGCTTTGACTCTTGAAAATGTCAATATTTCTGTTCAAGAGAGGGTTTTTTTTTTTAAAGTTTGCAATAGGCATTTCTTTCAAAGCCCCCAAGAGGCAGGTTTCTGATTTTAAGACATTCAATTGACTGCAAATGAGTTTGGTTTAAAACAAAGTGGCTGGCATGTTAACTTAACTTTTCTACCTCTCACTGGAGATCTTCATTGCTTAATCCTGATTCCAAAGAATACAGCTGACTTTTAAAATAGATAAAAAATGTTTTTTGAATACTTTTAATTATGCAATGAACAGCAAGTGAAGCAGAGCTGGAATTATCACCCTTTCTTCTGGATGAACTCCTCTGGATGATTTTTCTCAGCTATATGAGAAACTACATCTTGACTGCATCTGCACAGCAGAAATAGTCCAGTTTGACACCACTTTGGCTTGATGCTATGAAATCCTAGGAATTTTAGTGTGTTGTCACACTACAGCTCTGACAGAGAAGGCTAAATTCTCACAAAACTATAGTTCCCAGAATTTCATAGCACTGAACCATAGCATATTTCTGCAGTGCAGATTCAGTCCTTGAATGTTTTTTCTCTGAGCCACAATTTCCAGAATCTGGGAGGTGTAGTCAAGGAAAGGGTTAACCCCTCATCCAAGAAGCTCTGTGAGAACCATACATTTAACAGATTCTCCTTTCTTTACAGCTGAATCTCCAGGATAAGGAAAGCTACTCTGGATTAAAACAGCAAGGATAGTTTCATGGGTTGAGCGGTAGATTAAGGCTGCATCTAAACTGCAGAATTATATTATATTATTATATTATTTCCTGCCTTATATCACAATATAAAACATATTAAAACAATGTTTAAAAACAATTAGAACAACCCAATTAAAACACTAGAAGATTAAATTTTAAAACATACGGAAGTTAAAAACATAATCTAAATCATACACACACACATACACACGGCCCCAATAAAACCAGGCTTACATGATTTTAAAAAGCTTGCTTGAATAAAAATGTTTTTGCTTGCCAGAGAAAGGCCAGTGGGGAGAGGACCAGCCTAGCCTCCCATGGAAGGGAATTCCATAGGGTGGGAGAAACCACCGAGAAAGCTCTCTTTCGTGTCCTCACCAAGTGAGCCTGGGATGGTGGCAGGATTGAGAGAAAGCCTTCTTCTGAGGATCTTAGGGCTCTAGCTGGTTTGTATGGGGAAATATGGGGGCTTTTTACATTGGCAAGAAAGTGTGACCTGAAGTCGCCTTTATCTTAATGCTTAGCAGCTACATAGCAAGCCCCAGGTGTGCATTAAAAAAGTGCAGAGCTGCTACACTGAGGGGTGTGGGAACGACTTATCTGAGGTCTTTTTTGTGGCTCAGCAGTTACATGGGAAGCTGTCAGAACGCTACAAATACAGGCGGAGCTGCTACATGGGCAGCAATAAACGCGGCTTTAAACTGCGATTTTAATTTTTTTTTTCCTTGCCGGCTGCGAATTGCGCTGTTGCGCTGTTCGTGCCGCCGCCAACAGCGCTATTGCGATGGTTGAGGCTTGAACTGCGCTATTGCGATGGTCGAGGCTTGAACTGCGCTATTGCGAGGGTCGAGGCTTGAACTGCGCTATTGCGCTGTTTGCGGCTGCGAATTGCGCAGTTTTAAATGATTTAAAGGGGGTTTGGGAGCTTTAAAAAACTGCGCGGTTAAATCCCAGCTTTTACACCTGGAGGGCATAGAACGTTTTAATTAGGAGTGAAGTCCACACCACGCATGCTCCCAACCCACGATCCATTCTGATTCGCACCTGCAGCGCAGCCTTTAAATGGGCGCCTTAAGGAAACAGAGCCCCATTTAACTGCGCAATGGCATCTTAGCGTTTTGATGTACTAGCGCTATAACGCACTTTTTAAAAAAGTAGTGGGGCAACCGAACTACTTTTTAAAGGCGCGTTTTTTTCCCTTAAAACGCCAAAATGGCGTTTTCATGGCACACTTTCCCATTTTCTAATGTAAAAGCTGGGTTTTCAAGCAGCCTTCATGACACCTCTTTTTGCCAATGTAAAACGGACCATGGTTTCTCAAATAGGCTTTATATGTCAAGATCAGGACTCTGAATTGTGCTCGGAAACACACCGATAGCCAGTGAAGCTGTTTCAATTCAAGAGTTATATGCTCCCTATAACTGGCTCCAGTCCATGATCCAACTGCGGTGGTTTGGACCCGCTGAAGTTTCCAAACAGTTTCCAAAGGCAGCTCCATATACAGTGTGTTACAGTAGTCCAAATAGGATGTACCCGTATATACTCGACTATAAGTTGACCTCATGTATAAGTTGAGGGCAGGTTTTGGGGCCAAAATTAGGGATTTTGATATGACCCATGGATAAGTCGAGATTAAAATTTAGGGGCATGTAACAAAGGATGTAAAGATGATGCAAAGGAAAACAATGTCAAAGAACATACAAAATTCCAGCAGACATTAACTGTGTTCATTAAAGGCTGGATGGATGAGATAATAGAAGGGGGTCAGTGCTTCCAGGATAGTTTATGGTCTTTCTTTTCATCAGGGTATGGTTCCTTTTTAAAATAAGTATTAAAGTATAGTAGTTATATTGACCCGTGTATAAGTCGACACAGGTTTTCGGGGTCAATTTCTTGACTAAAATTTCTAGGCTCATACATGAGTATATACAGTAACCAAGGCATGTGTCACCGTAGCCAGATCTGACATCTCAAGGAATGGGGCGCACTAGTTTTAACTGTGCAAATGCACTCCTGGCTCAGAGTGGAGTCCAGGAGCACACCCAAGCTGCAAGCCTGAGATTTCAGGGGGAGTGTAACCTCATTCAGCTCAGGCAATGTCCCTATTTCTTGATCTGCCTTACGACTGACCAGGAGCACCTGTGTCTTGTCTGGATTAAGCTTCAATTTGTTTCCCTCATCCAGTCCATTACTGACAGCAGAGAGACAGCTTCCTTGCAGTCAGATGGAAATGAGAGATAGAGTTGCGTGTCAACTGAGTACTGATGGTACCACACCCCAAATCACCTATCCCAGAAATTTCATATAGAGGTTAAATAATATGGTGGACAATGGAGAACCCTGTGGGACCCCACAGGCCAATGGCCAAGGAGTCGAACAGGAGTCCCCCAACACTACCTGGGAGACATAAGGGTAAATTTGAAAGTTTAGGATGAAGAGGTCTGCAGTTCCTTTTTGTAGCTGCCAATCTTTTTTGCCGCAGATAAATTCTGGGGTGGAGATTTTTAAGAAACATTTGTGCAATATTATTGCATTAGCTAGAAGTACCTCAGTAATCAGGTGCAAACACTGGGAGAATTCTGGCATATTCGAAATGTCTCCCTTTCTTCATTGGAAATTTATGGAGTACCTTTTGTGGACACTGAGGGGCTGTGCGGCCTCCAACTGCCCCTTTTTCAGTCAGATTGGTGCTGCGGCAACTGCACACCATGGCCCCAATCTGGCCTTTCCAGGGTGTGAAAAGGAACCACAAAAAGATCATTTTTTGCACCCTGAAAAGGGCATGATAGCCATGCCGTCACAGCAATACAGCACTCTTTGGGTGCTGCCTCATGCGGATGCAGCACTGGAGGAGCACCATAATGCCGCATGCCTTGTGGTGTGACACACGGCATCATGATGCCCTGGGGGAAGAGCTGAGGTGTGTGTAAATGTAGATGCTAGACCCTGACTTCACCCCCAGGCCGGCCCAAAGTGCCAGTCTGCACAGGGCCTGAGTTTCATGCTTTTATCACAAAGTATGTAGTTCTGTTTATTAACCATTGTACTCTTTTTAGGCAGTAAAGTTATCAACTGCAACTGATTTGGCTGTATCCAAGTCTGAACCAGGTCTGAATCAGATTGGATCTATCCAAATAGGATGTGAATTAGAGATGAATCATTTTGGACTGGTTTGGTGATCTGGTCCTCACTGCCAGGATAGACTTGGGATGCAACTTTCTTAAGGTTGATGTTATCATATTCACTCATCGCCGGGAAGTATGCAGCTTGTATGCAGCCCAGGCTTCTCCAGGCTTGTCCCACATCTTTTCAAGAATAGGAAAATCCCATTCTTGAAAAGCTGAGAGACGCCCAGGTTGCATACGGGCTGCACACTGTCCAGTGATAGGTGAATATAATAAAATCCTCTGTAAGAAAGTTACCTCCTAGGTCTACTCTGGCAGTGAAGCTAATGCAATAATTTCTTTATATATTTATTTTTAAAGTTTTTTATTAATAAAACTAATCTATACAGATTCAAATTGACAACTTTATGTTTTCCACAACATAGAATATACAATATACATATCTGAAAGTTAACTGTGTCTGAAATATCAAGAAGCTTCCACTTCCACTTAAACTACTTCTAAATTTCTATTATATCTGGTTTCATAGAATATTTAGCTCTATATTCGCAATTTCTAATTCTTCTGACTTTTCACAATCTCAACAGTTTGAAATCTATTTAGTAGAGTTCCTAATTGTAAATCTTTCTTTATATTTTCATTTATTTAAGTTTCCCATTTCTTTTTACAAAATTCTACAATGGGGTTTCATTCTTTTTCAATAATATTCAAATCTTTATTATTTAATCTAGCTGTTAATTTGTCCATTTCACACCTTTCAACTAATTTCAGCAACCATTCATCAATCAGTGGTACTTGTTCAGATTTTCAATAAATTGCCCAAAGTATCCTAGCTGGGGTCATCATATATAGTACCAGTCTCCAATGTTCCTTCTTAATCTTTTCCAGTAAGTTATTTGTCATGTTTAACAAGTAGAGTTCGGGCGTCATACAAAAGTTAATTTTGAATAATTTACTTATTATCATGTGTATTTTCCCCCCAAAATGTCTTAATTTCATGACATCACCACCACATATGGATCCATGTACCTTTTGGTTTTTTGTGGTATTTGTGGGTCTTCTCTTATGCCTCTGTTAAGTATTTCTGACACCACTATAAACAATAATGGCAATAGAGGACATCCTTGACAGGTGCCTTTTTGGATTGTGATCCCCTGTGTCTTTTCTCCATTAACTACTGTATTATTTTTGCCGTTTGATTAAAGTAAATTTGTTTTATCCAATTTAAAAAGTTATCATCTAGATCCATTCTTTTAAATATCTTAAGCATACAGTCCCACTTAACATTGTCAAAAGCTTTCTCCGCATTGACAAATATAAACACTGCTTTCTTCTCGTTATGTTTCTCATAATATTCTATTGCATCTATTATTGTCCTAACGTTCTCTTTCATATGTCTTTTAGATAGAAAACCTGATTGGTCAGTATGGATTGTAGCTGTAAGCACTTTCTTCAATTTTTCCATCAGGATTGCCATATAAATTTTATAATCTTGGTTGAGTAGCAATATTGGTCTATAGCTTTCGGGTTTTGTTTGGTCTCACCCTTCTTTATGCATTAACACAATATTTGCCTCTCACTATGTATCTAGGATACCATTTTTCTGGATTTCATTGAGTGCAATAATCAATGCAATAATCTCCTTTAAAAGTAAACTTTAGGGGTTCACAGACTGGCATAAAGAACCAGAGTGCGGAAGAGTGGGGCATGGTGACTGCATGCTGGCTGCCCTGACTCTGCCCCCACACCAGCAGGATGCCTCCAAAGCAACCACACAGCTGTGCTAAAGAAGTGGAAAAAAGCCATGGCTGTGGTGGCTAGGGCACCCTTTCCATTGCGCAGCCCTAATCCAGTGCTTCCAGGGGCAGCACATAGCTGGCTCTTTGGGGTCGTCTTTAGATTATATTTTTCCAAAATGTTGCAAAGTAACACTGCAAAAGAAAAATTGTGAAAATGTCAGTGTGATGGAAAAAGACAGAAACTGGATTTTGCTTCCTGACTATTACAGCTTCCTGCATGGGACAGAAATGTCAGCTGCACTCTCCTATCATGGTGCTTCTGGCGAGAAAGTATCTTGCCTTCTTTGCTAAGTAAATCTAAAGGTTATTCCAACCACTTTGAAAGCACTCTGTTGAAGATTAATCTGCTGCCACAATTCAGAATTAATGCAGTTGGACAACACTTTAACTGTCATGGTCCAATCCCATGAAATCCTGTAGTTGGTTGTGATACCAGAGATCTCTGACAGAGAAGGCTAAATATCTCAAAAATCTAAAAATCACACATTTCCATAGCATGAAGCCATGGCAGTCAAAGCAGTGTCAAACTGCATTAGTTTTGCAGTGCAGGTGGTATTTCTCTTTCTTTTCTCCTATAGTTCTTTACACCACATCCTTTCTCAATCCATATCTGTTGTTTATTTCACTAAGTCTCTATGCTCGTCTCATTATTATTTTAGTAATAGTTTCATTAGACAAAATCTCAAGCCCTTTTCCTTTATGGAAAATTGCTTTGAACTGAATCAGGCCTGAATTAGGATTGTCAAATCAGACCTGGAACTGAATTGAGGATTCTTGCACATTCTAGCAATTGCTACTGGTTGTGACAGGTGCACAAAAACTAAATCCTAGTCTAACTAAAGATAGATATAGATATAACAGGAGGATTGAGAGAAATATATAAGACTAGCAGTCATGCTAGAGACACATACTAACTGTAAGATTAACAGTTTAGAATCTTGAAATAGATAGGAAACCCTGTCTATATAAAGAGGGGAAAGAGAATGCATAAGTTTCTTCCAACAATGATATACTAACAAAATTAAATAGAGACGGCTATTTCCAGGGTGGAGAAGACCCAGTTGCCCCTTTTGTTATATACAGGTTGAATCTCCCTTATTCAGAATTTCAAAACCCCAAATACTCCAAATTCCAAAACATTTTTCATGGCTGAAAAAGTGACACCTTTGCTTTCTGATGGTTCAGTGTACACAACTTTGTTTCATGCACAAAAATATTTAAAATATTTTATATAAACTTACTTTCAGGACATGTATATAAGCTGTATATGAAACAAAAATGAATTTCATGTTTAGATGTGGGTCCCATCTTCAAGATATCTCATTATGTATGTACAAATATTGCAAAATCCAAAAAAAATAAAAAAAATCTAAAATCCAAAACACTGCATCCTAAGTATTTTGGATAAGGTAGAATCAGCCTGTAGCAGTTAAAGTTGAGGCATCTATCAGGGGAAAAAGAAAATGAAATACTCAGCTATTTGCAATCTCAGTACCACTTGCTGGACAACCCATGCATAGGGGCCACATCTAGAACTTGAAAGTTTCTTTGTTAAAAATTTTAAACTCCCAGAATCCCCAATCAACAAGGCCAAAAGCATGCTGGGAGTTGTTGTTGCTCCCATCCCATCCCCCAAACTTTTCCAAATTCTGATACTAATATGCGTATGTCCTTTCCACTGATACTTGATTTGCACTGTGGAATCAGAATGTCAGGTTAAGCAGGCTTTTGGTCTGACTCTGTACAGCTCTTCTTAAGAGCTTGTAGGCTGGCTAGACTTTTGGTCTGACCCCAAAATGGTCTGCCAAGAACTTAAAATATATTCTTTACATACTCAGAAACATGCTTGCTTTTCTTACTGTTTCTCAGACTGTAGCTGAGTTTTTGAAAATAAAGGGAAGACACTCTGTTGTAACTGATTCCAGTTAAGACTATTCTGATTTTAAAATATGGGATTGTATACTCAAGGTGTTGTGTTTTCTTCTATTTCCCCACCACCACCACTGCCATCACGCAGAAATCTTATCATCCACCTCTGCAAGTTCTTCTCTTCACTCCCCCCTGCTCTTCTCTGAATTTGATAGCTCAACAGACTGAGCTGCTCAATATTGATTACCAGCTTTAAGAAATCTTTTCAGTTCAGTCGTAGGCTTATCTGCTTTGGTTGTCACATGCTCAGGGATGATGGCATCAATACAGATTATGAATCCGTCTCTGTGTCCTATAAATCTGCAAGTTTCCTCTGCTTCAACCTCAGTACATCCTAAACCATCTTAATAAGTTCAGCTAGGAAGTGAGAAAGGTGCCACGTGCACTAAATAGCTGTAATTTAGAAATGTACAAAAGGTGAGGAACAACATAAATCTAAGAGGGCTTTAGTGGTACAACTGGCTCAGACATCTGCTCCTCGCAAGGGCATCTAGGGACCTGGTGCATTGCCTCCCCACCCCTCCCTTCTTAAAGATAATCATCAGCACGTTGTGATAAATAAAAATGTAAAATGCTGTGACAGCCGAGCAAGCCATGAAATACTAAATCTCCAAGGCACTTAGGCTCATCTCTTGCAGCTCCAAGCGAAAGCTCAAAGACAACTTGCCAAAGGAATGGAGCATTTCCAACATGCTCTTTCATTCATTCATTCAAGCCAAAGAGGAAACTCCTGGCAGATGGAATAATAGTAAGAGTTTGATTTACCCCTTCCTTGCCTGAGCATCATGGGGTCACCCATGCCCAGCTGTTAAATATTCAACCCATCCTCCTGTCTACAGTTCTCAAAAGGAACAGCTTGAGCACTAGTACCAAGTCAGAGTATTTGTCCATCTCTCCCCTCCCACTATTTTCTACCCTACATGATAATGATTCTCAGGTCACCAAACTATGGTTCTTCTGCCCCTTCCCTTCTCTCTGGTCTGATTCTGGTTTAGGAAGCTGGAAAGACTCTTCTGTAATGGAGTCTAGGAGTGTATCTACACTATGTAAGTCTGTTTACACAATTAAAACTCTTCTGACTACATTTTCTTTAAAAGTAAAGTTCTCTTAAAGACTAAAGTGTGTCCATTGTATCCATCAGATATATCTATGTGTTGGATCCCCATAAAACGATTGACTGTTTTGATTCCACTTCACGTACCATCTCTGTGGATTCCTGAGATTTGTAGGTTGGTGAGGTACTAGAGCATTCTGGTAGATGATGATGATGATGATGATGATGATGATGATGATGATGATGATGATGATCATCCTGCCTTTCTCTCAATAATGGGACTCAAGGCAGCTAAAAGTAATTCACCTTATGAAACTATAAATCCCAGGATTCCATAGCATGGAGCTGTGGCAACTAAAGTGTAACCAAGCTGCTATTATTGTGAAAAACAGCAATTATAGCAGTTGGGTATCACTTTAACTTTCATGGCTGCAAATACTTCAAATTGTCTGTCAAAGAGGTGCACAAAATCATATGAAATAGATATATCGTGCAGTATGGTACATACTGTGTTTCCCTGAAAATAAGACAGTGTCATATTAATTTTTGCTCCCAAAGATGTGGTAGGTCTTATTTTCAGGGGATGTCTTATTTTTTTTTTCTATGTGAATAAGAATTCACATTTATTGTTGAACCAAAAAAATAAACATTTATAATATAGTGTACATATATTTATATACAAAAAACTTTGCTAGGTCTTACGTTCGGGGGAGGCCTTACATTTAGCAATCCAGCAAAACCTCTACTAGGTCTTATTTTTGGGGGATGTCTTGTTTTCGGGAAAACAGGGTAGAAGAGAGTTTTGAACTTGTTGCTATACCTGTTGTAGAATTTCTCACTCAATTACAATCTTGCTGATCCAGATCTGGATTCAGTCTCCTAAATTAGTTGTTGAATACAAAGAGGGAACTGTTTGCAAAAGGAAAACAATAAAATTTACCTCCCCTTGTTTCCTATTAGTGGTGCATATGTTCACTGTTTATCTAAAGTCTTTTTTATGCATAAAAATAAATAGTACAATTGGATTCAATCCCTACTCTTTAGTTTGTTGTTACCTTGATGCAGAATGAGGGAAGAGTTACACAGACTGAATTAAATTAGGTCATGATTGTCACTGAGGAGCCAGTGTGGTATACTGGTTTGAGTGTTGAACTAGGACTCTTTGAGATTAACTACTCGGCCATGGAAACACACTGGGTGACCTTGGCAAGCCACACTATTTCAGACTTACATGAAAGCTATGACAAACCTTTTCTAAATAAATCATTGCCAAGAAAACACCATCACAAGGTTGCCATAAATCAAAATCAACTTGAAGGCACATAACAACAATAACAAACAATAACATATTTGTTTGCAAGAAACAGATCTAGGCTTGCATTAAGCTTGAGTTGGTTTCTTTGTTTAATGACTAGAATGTCTAACATCCCTGAATTTCAATAGCATTTTCATCTAATTAACTCCTTTGAAAGTGTTTTAATTTTTAAACCTATTGTTAGCTTAAGCAGAGAATGATGGTAATTAAAAAATAGTAGGAACTACAAAAATCATTTCAAGGATTCTTACTAAAATCTACTGACCCAGCAGAACTATATTTAAGGAGTAGTTAGCAATTTTAGCAAAAAGGAAAAAGAAAAAGAAAAGACTCCAGGAACAGATGATATTCCAACAGAACTGTTGCAATCCGCATTGACAGAGTCAACTCTGTTAGTAACCAACACATGTCAACAGATATGGGAAACAAAACAATGGGCAAAAGATTGGAAGCAATCAATATACATCCCATCCACAAAAAGGAAACACAAGAGACTGAAGCAACTACAGAACTATAGCACTAATCTCCCATGTGAACAAAATCATGCTCAAAATTCTTCAACATAGGCTCCAACCATACATGGAGAGAGAAATCCCAGAAGTTCAAGCAGGGTTCAGGAAAGGAAGAGGCATCAGGGATCACACTGTAAATATATGATGGCTCATGGACTGTAGCAGGGAGTTCCAAAAGAAAATCAGCATGTGCTTTATAGACTATAGCAAAGCCTTTGACTGCATAGATCATGAAAGGCTAGGGAACACTCTTAAAGACATGGGAGTGCCAACTCATCTGATAGTCCTAATAAGGAATCTGTACTCAGGACAAGAGGCTACTGTCAGGACAGAACAGAGAGAAACAGAATGGTTCCCAATTGGCAAAGGAATCAGACAAGGCTGCATCCTATCACTCTACTTATTCAACTTATATGCAGAACATATTGTAAGGAAAGCAGGCTTGGACATGGAAGAGGGAGGAGTGAAAATAGGAGGAAGAAATATCAATAATCTGAAATATGCTGCCGACACCATAATACTAGCAGAGAACATCACAGACCTGGAACAATTACTAAGGAATATCAAAGAAGAAAGTGCAAAGGCAGGTTTACTGTTGAACATATAGAAAACAAAAATAATGACCACAAAGAACTTACACACATTCAAACTAAACAATGAGGAAATAGAAATAATAAAAGAGTTCTCATATACGGAATCAAACACTGATCGGAATGGGGGCCGCAGCCAAGAAATCAGAAGAAGATTAAGAATGGGGAGGGCACGTATGAAAGAACTAGAAAAGATCCTAAAATACAAAGACATACAACTCAGCGTAAAAGTCAGAGTCATACAAGCCATTATATTCCCTATTACCATGTATGGATGTGAGAGCTGGACAGTCAAGAAGGAAGATAGGAGGAAAATCAACTCATTTGAGATGTGGTGTTGGAGAAGAGTGCTGAGGGTTCCATGAATAGCCAAAAGAACAAACAGATGGGTCCTAGAGCAGATCAAGCCAGAGATATTCCTAGAAGCCAAGATGACAAGACTTTGACTGTCATACTCTGAACACATCATGAGAAGGCATGAATTGTTGGAAAAGACAATAATGTTCGTAAAGGTAGAAGGAAGCAGAAACAGAGGAGGGCCACATGCTAGATGGATGGACTTTATTAAAGTGCCCACAAATATGAGTTTGCAGGAGCTGGGCAGAGGAGTAGAGCACAGGGGGGCCTGGAGATGTCTCATCCATAGGGTCGCCAAGGGTCAACATTGATGTGAAGGCAGTTAACAACAAAACAATTTTAAGACAGCCAGCATGGCACAGTTGAATGTTGGACTAGGACTCTGGGAAGCCAAGGTTTTAATCTTTACTTTGCTATTTTAACCCACTGGGTGACCTTGGGCAAGTCATAATTTCTCAGCCTCAGAGGGAAGACCAATTCAAATCCACCCACCTCTTGTCCAGAACACTCCATGGCAGCTGTGCCTTACAGTTGCAGTAAGTCAGTAACAACTTGAAGACACACAAAAAGAAGAAGAAGCAATTACAATTAAACTGCCTTTAAAGTACTTAGTGCCCAGCTATGGCTTATTCCCTGATAGATAAAAGGTGGAGACACCAATTTCTGATAGAAGAAAGCCAGAGTTTTTAGAAAATATGGGGGAATGGGATAAAATTCATAGGAAGTAAGTGCTCAAGTGATTTCTTTCTTTTTGTTTTGTATTTATAAAGATAATGGAATTCATTAATGCAACAAACACAGAAATATTTACAATGTAATTACATCAGCTCTCATTGTCTTCTAGTATTATTTTTAAGGGCTTTTTGGCATGGAAGAGAGACTTCCTTTGAAAACTGTGACCCAATGTCAGGCTGAGAACAGACCTAAGTCTCTTAATCTAATGGCTGTTACCGAGGGTGACTACTTTAGCAATGCTCGGTTGGAAAAAAATGAACTTTGCAATAAGTGACCTTCAGAGGAGAAGACTATTCATGTTAATTAGGAGCTCTTTTCATAAAGAATTCATCTATGCATTAGGCCATGTCATTTGTGAACAATGCCATCATTGTAGTAAACATTAAGACATGACTCACGTGTAGTTATCAAAATTTTTAGAAAACTCTTATTTGGCTTCCTCCCCCTCCCCAAGATTATGAGTTGCTCCTCCTGATGCATCACACAATTGTATCTCTCCTAATGGCTTTTAGCTTTTGTCACTGCCAACTTTTATATTTAAAATCCATACAATTATGGACAATTTATGAGCATTATGAGGCTTGCCTTTTTTTCCCCCTGCCCTGAATCTTAGACATTGAAGGCTGCTTTTATATCCAGCAAATGCATTTTACTTACAAATCTACATTCATCTGCCCTGAATCCCACTTTATTCTTATTATTGGTATGACTTATTATGCATTTTTAATTTAAGAATGCATTTTCTCCATTAAAAAATTAGAATATTTTCAAGTACCAGAAAGTGATTATTTGTGTTAGTTTTCTTTAATTAACTGTTACAGGGTGAATATGTTCTTTCTAAAGTGCCAGAACAAAGAAAACTAGAAAATGGGAGAGAAGGGTGGGCGGTTGGGGTGGAATTCTCACAGAAGATTGGCAAGAAATAAGAGAAGGGGGGGAGGGGAATCCTTTGCCAAAGTGCATTATCATTATAGAGCTCATGACAACAGGCACTACCACTTCACTACTACTACTCTGAGCATTACTACTTCTCTTGTCCTACTGGGGCTAGTACTGCAATTTAACATTGACTTAGCACCTGTAGTGCACAGAGGATGCCTGTTGCACAATCTCTGTTCAGAGGTGCTTACAATATATTCATTTGTTTGTGTATTTATTTACTATCTATCTAACAAGGATATAGAATGAGGGAAAGCCAAGAATTATATCTGAAAGCAATAGTCCTCAAGCTCAAATGAAAATGAAGTATCTTCTTCAAATTTTTGTTGTTGTTCTTGTTGTTGTTGTGTGCATTCACATTGCTTATGACTTATGGTAACCCTATGGTGAACCTATTGCTGGGTTTTCTTAGCAAGATTTGTTCACTGGTAGTTTTCCACTGCCTTCCTCAGAAGCTGGGAGAGTGTGCCTTGCCCAAGATAATCAAGTGGGTTTCTATGGCTGAGCAAGGATTTGAACCCTGGTCTTCAGAGTCCTAGACCAACACTCAAACTACTGCACAACGCTGGCTCTTTCTCCTTCAAATAATGGCAATAAAACCTAATAATTAATCTGATTTGTTTGATTTTGGTTATTTCCTTTAAAGAGACTTCCAAAAAACTTGGATGCTGGATGCTGGAACTAAAGACATTTATTTCCTTTTCAACAAAGGATAGAACAAACTGGAACATCCCATGGCAATTGGGGAGGTTTTGGAGAGCCACATTTAATTAAGGCTGATCAAAACACTGATAAGTTCTTGTTAGTTTAGCTGTTCAGTTATGGTTATTGCTGTATATTGTTTAGTCATTAATGTTCCAGTATTGGTTAAAGTATTTTTAAAAACCTGATGATGAATTACATTCTACTGGTAATAAGTGACTACTATAGAGAGGGTATAAATTTAAAACCATTAGAGTCAAGTGAGACATAAAACAAAATGTGGCACTGCATCTACACTTTCTAACAGGATTGTTCCTGTTTCAGGTGACAACTAGTCATCTATGCCCTCTTCCAGTAGACTCCATTCCTTTTCCTTTAGTTTTCCATTACAACCATTTGAGCATGCTGTTTTGATTGAGTCAGATGTTGTTTGGTGTTGATTTTTCGTTTGCTTGAATTTGATTTTTTTGTTTTGTTTTGTTTGTTTTTTCTTAAAAAGTAAGATTCCCTTGTAGGCTGTAGGGTTGTATTTGTGATAATGCCATTTTAAGTGGAAGTGATCCAACTATGCATTTATTCCCCTTTCAACAAAGGATAGAACAAACTGGAACATCTGATGGCAAGTTCTTTCATCTGTCCTTGGCTACCAGAAACTCCAGAACAGAATTGGTTCTTCTAAATTTCAACAGTTGTAGCTACGTTTTTAGGTCTGAACTACATTTTAAATAAGAGATGGGAAATTTGCAGCAAATTGGGATACACAAGTCTGTCTTGTCCATTTCCACTGACTTCCTCCTTTTTCTATCTGCCAGTCTGTTCTATGGGCAGTTCCTGTGCAGATTTAAAAAAAAACAACAGTGAAAAAAGAGCTGTATTTACTTTTGTATCACTTTTTCAATCGACCCAGTGATGGACCCACTTTTGCATACATGATTTCATAGACTAATATGTGTTTATGTGCAACATATTTTGTACAATTTTCAAATATGTGCACATGTTCAAACACATTTATTATTGTTCTTTCAATGAACTATCAGAAACTTAGAACCACAAATTGTGTCTGATTCTGTGTTTGCCCTGGAAATTGCAGAAACTGGTAAATTATTTTTAAAAACTTGATGGAGAGGATTTGTCAAACATTCCTGGTAGAAAGATGGGGTGAGCTTTTTGATAATTGTCAAATATATTAGGTCTGGCACCAGATGCTTGTACAATCCCCACCCCCACCCCCAATACTCACAGACAGACAATACTCTACATGATCAGACATTTTTGAAGTATTTTGAAGTTACTTTTTGAAGACTAGAATTCTGAGAACCCTTCAGACACTCACTATGGTGGCCATACCTCAGTGATTCCAAGCTCCATGATAGATATTATACATGCCCAAAGTTCCACAAAAGATTAATTTCAACAATGAACTGTCTATACACAAAATTCTGGGAGTTGCAGGGTAGAAAAACTCAAATTGACACTTTCAGGTTCAGGCCTGGAACAGGCTTGTGTACCCTCCAAAATTTTATAGATGAAAATTGGGGAGTGTGTGGCAAGCAGCATGAGTATGGTCAAGATAGCAAAAATTATTAATCAGGAAGAACACATGATCTAGGAGAAGCTGCAGAAGTCTGCTTTTGCATGAAAGGGCAAAGGCAAGACACCACCCTTCCTTTCTTCTCTCCCCTGCTGAGTTAACTGGGTGCAAACTACTTTTGCACTTTGAGCTCAGTTTTCAGCAGTGAGGGGGAAATGGAGGAAATGGGAAGAGGAGAGAAATGGGGACATTTTAAAATCAATGAAAAATGGGATGGCAGAGAATTAATTCAAATTGCCCCTGCCATATCAGGACAGCTGGAGGATATGGTCTGGCAGCTATTCAAAATCTTTATCAATAGCCCAGTGCTATTTAACATCTTTATCAATGACTTAGATGACAGAATTGGGTGCACACTTATCAAATTTGCAGATGACACCAAATTAGGAGGAGTAGCTAATATCCCAGAGGATAGGATCAAAATTCAAAATGACCTGAATAAACTAGAAAGCTAACAAAATGAAATTCAATATGGAGAAATGTGAGGTTCTGCACCTAGGGCAGAAAAATGAAATGCACAGATATAGGATGGGGGACACCTGGCTGAACGAGACCACATGTGAAAGAAATCTAGGAGTCCAAGCAGACCACAAGTTGAACATGAGTCAACAATGTGATGCAGCAGCTAAAAAGGCCAATGCAATTTTAGCCTGTATCAATAATAATATAAGTAGAAGAAGTGTCTAGATCAAGGGAAGTAATAGTGCCACTCTATTCTGCTTTGGTCAGGCCCCACCTGGAATACTGTGTATTCTGGGCACCACAATTCAAAAGGATGTGGAGCAACTGGAGTGTGTCCAAAGGAGGGCAACTAAAATGGTGAAGGGTCTGGAAACCGTGCCCTATGAGGAATGACTTAGAGAGCTGGGGATGTGTAGCCTAGAGAAGAAAAGGTCAAGAGGTGATATGATAGCCCTGTTTAAATACTTGAAGGGATGTCACATTGAGGAGGGAGCAAGCTTTTTTTCTGCTGCTCCAGAGAATAGGACCCGGAACAATGGATGCAAGCTCCAGGAAAAGAGATTCCACCTCAACATTAGGAGGAACTTCCTGACAGCAAGGGCTGTTCGACAGTGGAACACACTCCCTCAGAATGTGGTGGAGTCTCCTTCATTGGAGGTCTTTAAGCAGAGGCTGGTTGGCCATCTGTCAGGTATGCTTTGATCAAGAGTTCCTGCATGGAAGGGGGTTGGACTGGATGGCCCTTGTGGTCTCTTCCAACTCTATGATTCTATGATTCTTTGAAATTTATAAGGGAAACTCAGGATAGATAACTTGAGTATATCTTTTTGACCCTGCTTCCTTTCCCCCCCCCCCATACTTTTACCACCATCTATCCATTACTAATAAGCAGCTGCAGCCTGGTTGGCTGCTGTAACTATTAGGAATTCTCCTAAAACCTCAGAATTAAGTGGGAAAGGCCAAACTGTCTTTCTCTCTCTCATGAACACATAAGGAAAATGACAAGGTGTGGGAGGGTGGGTGGAGAAGAGCTAGGCTTTACTCAATGATATCTCTAAGATAAAATCTGTGGCAAGAATGTCACCTGCAGTCTCTATTTTCAGTGGTTATGGGATAGCATTGTTTGAAGTTATTGAAATTATATCCCTAGTTATCACCTGTGTCTCTTCATTCATTTGTTAGATTTGTCTGTGAATAGCAAATGGTGTAATGCTCTGAGTGTTTGGAGTTTATTGCACAGCTGAAACACGCAACTTACCGCTGCTTTGCAAATTGGCTGGCTGAGCTTGGATTCTAGCTGGAAGTTACCCAGGCTGCACCCGGCCAGCAGCATCAACAGCAAAATGCATGCAAAAAAAAAAAAAAAAATCCAGATGTATCCCGAATTTGAATTGAAACTGGCAGTGGTAAGTCACATTTTTCAACTGTGCAATAAACTCCTTGGACTGTGACTCTGGAGATCAGGTTTGATTCCCTGTTACAACAACAACAACAACAACAACAACAACAACAAAAGCCATAGGGTGATGTTGAGTTAGTCATATTCTCTCATCCTCAGAGAATGGCAATGGCAAGCCCCCTTTAAAGAAACCTGCAAACAAACAAGCAAACAAACAAGCAAACCTATTATAGGTTCACTTTAGGTGTCTGGGAAACCTGCCAGCAGCTGATAGCAATGAAGCTACAGAGTCTTTGGTTACTTGACAACAACCAGGCAGAGGAGCAACAAGAACACAGTGTCAAAAACATGTCAAAGTCCAGAGTATCAGAAGTCCAAGAAACCAGAGCATACAAAGAATTCAGAATAGCAGGGTTCAGGGTTGGAGCTAGCAGGATCATCAGTCAAAGATCCAAAGGTCTGGTCCAGAAAGTCAGGCAACATGAGAGTCCAAAGACATCAGTTAACCTCTGACAAAGTCCTAGTGTTCTTTCCAGGCTTTTATCTTCAGTTCTCACTTGTGCAGTTGTTCCTTGATTGCTCAGTGTTTTGCATAAATTCTTTGGGAACACCACACATTCTCTCTTTCTGACCTCCACAGGCTGAACAAAGGCAGAGGTAAGTCTGCCTCCTCATTCTCCTCAGTCCCCACACTGGCAGGAACCTCTGCTGCTCTGGTGCCAGTCCTCATTGGCAGCAGTCTCTACTGGCACTGGCACTGGCACTGAGGAACTGGGCCCAAGCTCAAGGCTGGTTTCCTCTGCTTCCTCTTCCTAGTCTCCTGCTTGTACACAGGTCATGACACTAGGGTTGCCGCAAATAAAAAATGACTTGGAGGCAACAATAATCGCAACATAGATTCTTCAAAATTTTGTTTTGTTGTTGTTCACAACAACGGCAAAACAAATTTTTGAAGGAGCTATGTTGAGGTTATTGTTGTTTGTCACTGAGGTTGGTTTCTCTAAGTTGTTTGGTTGTTGTTGGTTTTTGCAAATTTTTGGCTGTGTTTTTACCCTATCTTCATCTTCTGCTTATCTTTTTTGTTAATTTGTTAATCTGAGTAGTAATCTGATCATTATATGCAAATTTGTGTGTAGTGTGGATTTACCACATTGGGTGCTATGCAAAGAAAAAGGCAGGTTATAAATTAGATAAATAAATTGTGAGTCTTTAATCTCCCACCTCTCACATTCATTGACTCTAATTGTTGCTAGGGGACTGAATAGCTTTGTCATACTATGATGACTAGTTTTCTTCTTATCACATTTATATCTCACCTTTCCTGCAAGGAACGTAAAGTGGTCTACATGACTCTCCCTTACATTTTATATTCACAACAACCTTGTGAGGTAGATTGGATTGATAGAGAGTGACTGGCCCAAGGTCGCTCTTTATAAATGAAGGGTTTTGAACTTGATTCTCCTTGAGTCCTAATTCAGCGTTCTGTCCCTTCCTCTCACTATATGTCCACCTTCAAAAAATAAAAGAACAAATCAATAGCTTTTCTCACACAACATTCCACTCATTTTTAATGTCCTTACAAATATGAAAGGTTTGTTTTTAATTCTCAGCCTCTTTTTTTTAATGAGGCACAGCAAAGTTTGATCGGAAGAATGAAACAAAAGAGCAATAGGGAAAAAAAGCCAAGCAGAATCTTATACATGAACCTTTGGCATGGTTTAGGAATCCTTATGCTTTTATGATGAAGTGAAGCATCAAATTGGGTCTGTAATTAAGAAAAGCAGCTGGTGTATAGTTATTGCACAAACAGTTGTCTCCCACCGCCTTTTTGAAAAAATAAAAAAGAAGAAGATTGAGGATACAAAATATTTCAGAATTCAAGTTCTCTTCTTTACATAGATATCAGATGGACTCTTTTTTTTCTTCCAAAGAAAGCTGTTAGAAAGCAAATATATACAGTGCTGTTTAAAACATACATGTAAGTAGGATTTCTGTTGTTGTTGTTGTTGTTGTTGTTATTCCAGTTGACACAAATATGCATGAAAAGTAGAGGATAAGCTTGTCTGTATTTACTCAGAAACAAATAACACTACGTTCAGTGGGTTTTACTCCCAAGTCAGTATGTACAGGATTGTGGCTTAAAAGGATGGCATATTATTTGTCAAAACTGATTGTTTACTAAATAAAGTTTAAACTGTATTTGGAAAAAAAATCTAGCTTTAACTGAATAATAAAGAATAGAAAGCGCAAGCCTTATAGGACAAGTATCTTGAAGACAACCAGCTTATTTGGTAAAGTAGATGTATAAAAAGAAATATACAGTAGTTGCTTTGCTTTTTTAAAAAATAAAATTCTATTAACTATTTAGAGCTATTTTCATCATCTCTAAATGCCTATTTCCAAATTTTGATAGAAACTGCAGGCCTCTCTTATCACTTAGCTTGTGCTTCTGTACCACATGCATTGCTTATCCTTTGTAAGGAAAATCTGGGGTTTTTTTCCCCCTTTAATATTTGATATGAAGTGAAAGAATGTCCATAGGTCAAAGCAGGATTGATTTGAAGGAGTTAGATTTTAAAATCCCATTAAACAGCAGGACAAAAGATAGCCCATTATTAAAATAAAATGCTTTAAAAAATGAAAAGTATTATGTATGCCACACAGTAGAAGATCAGATTTTTATTAATGCAAGTTTTAAATGCTGATTAATCCTCTTGAGAATCAGTTTTCCTAAAGCTTTGGCCAGCATTCAAGTCTTTTTCAAAGGGGCACATCGCTTCCATTATTCTGAATATTAATTGAGGGACATTATAACTAAGGATACCAAGTAAGATTTAAAACATGATTACAGCTGTCATTGGCTACATCTACATAAGTCATTTGAAATTCAGGCTGATGGAAGGGCAGAGTGCTATTGTAAATCTCTGTTGTCTGGTCACTCTTATCTACACATATACTTTGGTTAAGTCAATATGCACATATACATCCTGCCAGCTCTTCTTACAGATCAGCTATCTTCTCTGTTTTTCAGGCATGCTTGGCCTCCGGAGAGTCAACAACAGACCAAAGTCCAAGTGCTTAAAATAATGGTTACCATCCAGTTCCAGATATTTGTGGATGACACTGAATGTCTAAATGAGGATAGGCAAAATGCTGCTAAAAAAGGGGGCAGTTTATCTTTGGCATTTCACTTTCTGTGATGCTTTTTCTCTATCTAACTCAATGATCACACTTCATGGATGAATTGGAAAGAGTTTATTGCAGCAGATCAGCACAGTAGGGCCCAAGACAAATGGGCCAAATAAGGTGACTTCCAGCCACTTCAGGGGCATGGGGTTTAGACGACGCATACCTCTGAAGTGGCCAGAAGCCTCTCTGAGACTGATTAAGGCACCCAAAACCAATGGAAAAAGGAGCAGCAAAAAGCTTTGGGAGTGGGCCATCTGGTTGCCAAAGTCCCAGAGCAATTGGGATCGGAACAGCCACTGGCCGCTCCCTTTGGTCTGTCTGCTTCACCCCAAGGCATCTTTTGCCAGAACTGGCATTCAAGCATCAGTTTCACTCTCAGTAGCTATTATTACTACTCCCACCTCTCTGCACTATTGTTGTTGTTGATCAACTTCAAGTCAATCCTGACTCATGGCAACCCTATGGATGAGACATCTCCAAGATTCCCTGTCCTACACTCTTCTGCTTAGGGCCTGTAAATTCATACCCGTGACTTCCCTAATACTATCTATCCATTTAGCATGCAGTCTTCTTCTCTTTCTACTTTCCTCCATCCTTCTTGTCATTATTGTATTTTCTAATGAATCTTTCCTTCTCATGATGTGCCGAAACACAACAGCTTCAACTTGATCATCTTGGCTTCCAGGGAGATTTCAGGCTTGATCTATTCAAGGACCCATTTGTTTGTCTTTTTGGCCATCCATGGTATCCTCAGCACTCTTCTCCAGCACTACCTTAAATTAATTGATCTTCTTTTTACCTGCTTTGTTCGCTGGCTAGCTCTTGCATCCACACATGGTGATGGAGATACCTCCTAGCACTAGACCTCTTCTAACATATCTACAGCATAGTATAAGCAAAGCTAATTTTAACATGGCAAAGTGAGACTGGAAGGAAGACCTTGACACATTCAACCTATCAAATTCTTCAAAATGTGAAAAATCACTTCAAATTATCTGTGAAAATACAGGACTTCTGGACACATTTGGGTTGAATTTTCAGCTGTCCCTGTCCTGGATCTCAAGGGAAGTTACTTTTTTGTTATTAATACAATACTCATCTTTTACTACCCTTTGCCCCCAGTCCTCAAATGGCTAAGAAGGGGAGTGGCCTCTGCCTGTATTCAAATCACACAGTGCTATCATAATTCACAACAGAGTAACATCTGAGACAAAATGTAGGCCTGTGACATCATCACCTTTCATCTGAGGAAGTAGACTGAAGTCTACGAAAACTCATGCTACCAACTTCTTTCAGTTAATCTCAAAGGTGCTACAAGATCTCTCTACATATTTTCTTCTGTTGTATGATTTTTAACATCTTTGCCTGGTGAAGAAGCCAGTTAAGCTTCAAAAGCTTGTGTATTTTATGCTTTGGAGTTGGCTGAATAAAGATTTAGCTTCTTTGTAGATTTTGGATTTTGTTTTATCAAGAAGAGAGTGTGTGTGGTACAACAAACAAAGAGGAAGCCACTATAATGATATACTTTTCCTAAAATCCTATTAATTAACAGTAGTAATTAGTGAGTAAAGGCCTGCATACTTTGCTAACTCTAATGTGACTATGTCAGTTTTGCATGTATTCATTCATATGTTTCCCCTGCTTCATTTTTACATTCATATGTGATCTGTATTGACCTGCATAAAAATTTCATATTTAAATATGCTTCTTTCCTCTCAGAGCAAGTGTTTCTAAATTTCTTTTATCCTAAAATATGCTGTTTATACACATTTTGGTCTTCTTTTTTTAAAGCTGAGAACTGCCTTGCAAATTTGAAGATGTGCAAAATCCAAAGAATGATTATGTTTTGGTCTGTACATTATTCCAGGCAATGAAAAAGAAAAGCTATGGGGAAGCAATGTCTGGAATTAGTAATGAACCAGGTGAGGGCCAATAAACAAAAGCTCAGTTGAGACTACATAGAAATTGGGTTTGTGAGTGCTGCACCCACTTTGAGAGGTGGTGTTTGTTCTAGATGGGGTTCCATTCTCCAAAGAATCAAATCTGCAGTATGGGGGTGTTGCATTGTTCTACCTTTGAAGACCGTTCAAAAACGGCAATAGGTACTAGGTAGTCCATAGATTTCCCTGTTGAAAGAACAAATATAAGTCAACTAAACTGAACCCTATACCATGTCAAAACACAATTGAAAGTATAGATTTTAACCTTGGCTCGAGATGCAGTTATCTTAAGACCTACATTCTCCCTCATGTGCCTGCCTGAAGAAAATGTGGCTAACAAGAAAATCAAATTAGAACCAACGATGCTACCAAAAACAATTTAAAACTCATTTGAAAAACAACAAAATCAATCAATAAATAAAAGCCAAGTAATCAAATGGCCACAAGATACATAAATCAACTTGCTGCATCTTCAAAGACCCTCTTAAAAGGATGATGAAATGGCCTTCATTCAAGGAGGATGGGACAACGAAGAATAGTCCTATTGTTGGCAGCATCTCCAACAATAACTGGACCTTTTCTTTATCTTGGCCTGCATTATCTGTTCCTGGTTTCATTGGTCTTTGATTGTGAAATATGAACTATACTAGGGAAGGAAAAAAATGTTTTAAATATTCGAAAAATGGTTATAAAAACATGTTTCTCATGCCTTGGGAAATCCCGATGAGGAAAACCCTGAACTGACAAGAATCTTCACAGTTTGGGATTTTATTCTGCACAAACATGACATTTTTTTGTACAGAAAATGCTGTTTTCTATATAGAAAATACTCTTTTCTTTGTGAACAGTACAGTAAGTCCCTATATACAGTAAGATATTTCTAAAAAAAAAAAATTGTGGGGGGGGGTATAAAGAAAATGCTATTTTCTATCAAAAAATATCATGTACAATTTTTCTTCATTTTTTGAAAAATTTCTTTTAGTTTTCTCATTGCTTCCTTTGAGAATAAAATAAGTGAAGAATTGCATCCCTAAACTGTACCCACCTTGGACTGCACTATTCACCTCTGGTCCTTTAGTATGATAATCAGTATCTTTTGAAGACTAAAACCTATCCTTTTGAGACCAGGATACCTGATGTGTTTTTCCATTTGTAATCCTGTTCAGGTATGATTTTGGCATTAGGCTTCCCGTTGGCTATCCAATCCATACATTATATGAAAACATGGTTCCATTTACCTTCAGAAAACTGCGTCAGGGAACACTCAGTTTTAAATATTACACTTATTTGATCATCTCAGGAATTAATAAACAAAGCAAATAGAAATTATATCATTATAATGAAACATAATAGGAAGGGATGGAAAAGAAATGATTTATGTTTATGATTTAGTTTTATTTTATTAATATCTCTAACACATGGCCTCTGAGTCTATTCACAAAAATTCCCACATACATTTTGGCTCCCCAGTCATCTGCACGCTGCCACTAGTAGTATCTGATGTTTTGTTTGTTTGTTTCAAATGACAGACAAGTAAATGTGACTAGCAGACATATTCTGGAGGAATGTTAGTTAGGAATTGCCTCCTCAGTTGTGAAAGGTTGCAAGCCAAAGTATTTTTCTCTGAGCTAAATATACACAGTTCTTAATTTACTCCTCATAGGGCTTAATTTTTAGACTTTTAGGGGGTATGCAGACTGGCCATTAAGGTTGGCCTGGGGGCAGAGATGGGCATGGAGTCCATATGATTGATGCATGCCCCAACTCTGCCCCCATGGTGGCATGATGCTGTGCGTCGCACCACCTCCTCTGGCACTGTGCTTAGATGACACAGCACCAAAGGAGTGCAATAAAGCCACAATGCAGTGGCTACAGTGCCCTTTCCAGGGCACAAAAAGGAGCCATTTTTGCAGCTCCTTTTTGTGCCTTGGAAAGGGCAGATTAGGGTTGTGGTGTGTGGTTGCTGTGGCCCCAATCTGACAAAGATGGAGATGGCTGCAGGCTGCCCTTTAGGGGCAGTCTGCACAGCCCCTTAGTCATCTTGGTTGACCTCCTCAAGCCCTGGTTGACCTCCTCAAGCCCTTCTTCAATGGTGGTAGCCAAAACCGAACATACTGTTCCAGATGGGGTCTGACCAAAATCCTACTAACAGACTGCTAGTATTATGGAATTATTTCACTTGATCTGGATACTATACTCCAGTTGATACAGCCTAGAATGGCATTGGCTTTTTTGGCTACCACATCACATTCTTGTAGCAAAGAAGCAGAATGGCTCTTTCTT
The DNA here is from genome assembly GCA_034509955.1 of Urosaurus nigricauda. Taxonomy (NCBI): domain Eukaryota; kingdom Metazoa; phylum Chordata; class Lepidosauria; order Squamata; family Phrynosomatidae; genus Urosaurus; species Urosaurus nigricauda. The sequence goes on along the minus strand of JAOEGL010000001.1, from coordinate 345,989,338 downwards.
CCATGTACTCATGCAAACCACCTTGTGATGATTTTTTTAACCTTAAACAATGCTCTGAAACAAACCACTAGTTTTTCACAATGGAAGCAAGCTATTGAACTTCTCCCTACCCACTCACCCAACCAAAAACCATATTTTTAAAATAACAGGAAGGAAATGGGAGAAAAATATTATAATTTTTGCATATCATTAACAGATCTGCCCTGAAACACAGCCAGGGATTTCCTTTGCGTTCATGGAGAATTGTTTAAGAAATTCAGATTTAAATAAAAAGCCAGAGATATGACAACTAGTACAATTTTATATAATGAACTGAAACACATTATTAATGATGTCTTTCATGTTTTCTAGCAGTAAAATAATCTAAATTTCTTATGAAATTATACATATATTTCATCATGGCCTCCCCCAATTGCCTGCTCCTCCCGTAAACACATAAAACATAGGTGTAAAAAAGCATCCTCTCCCCCAACATGGTTTCTAGAAATATTACACCTCTGAGTAGAGTTTGAATTTGGATTGGATTGGTAATGAACTGAGCCTATACCAAATCCAGGGTGGGTGGAAGTGGAACAGTTCTCCCAGCTATTCTCTGGCAAGTCATCAGTGGCTTTGTCCTTCAGTACTTGTTACAGGTGTTTGATGGTCATAGAATCATAGAACTGGAAAGTACTGCAAGGGGCATTTAGTTCAACCTCTTGCTATATGGGAAAACACAATAGAACACTCCGAAAATGACCATCCAACCTCTGTTTAAAGACTTCCAAAGAAGGAGAGCCCTCTACTCTCCAAGACAAGTTTTTACCATCAGGAAATTCTTCCTATTGTTTAGGTAGAATCCTATTTTTTGAACATTGAACCCACCAATTTGTGTTCTAGTCTCTGGAGCAGCAGAAAATAAACTGACTTCATTTTCTACATGATATCCCTTAAAATAATTAAAGGTGGTTATCATATCACCTCTACATCTTCTCTCCCCCATTGTAAATATATCTTGTTCCCCAAACTGCCCCTCACAGGGCTTCATTTCCACTCTTGTTACCATATTAGTTGTCCTCCTATGGACATGTTCCAGCTTGTCAATATCCTTCTTGAACTGTGGTGTCCAGAACTGTGGTGATAAATGTGAATTCTTGTCTCTTTAAGACTACAGGATCTTGGTGACTTTCTATTCCAAGCATATAAACTTGTCTTGGAATGATGCACCTTAGTTCAGATGTTGAGCTGGAGTAACATCTCCTGCTGATTATGCACACTGCATTATGAAGAAACTATTAAAAATGTATAGTCCTTGTTTTACTCAGATTATTTGTCAGCCAGAGAAGAGTAGCTCTTACATAACATTAAAAGAAAAGAGATCCAGTCCTAATGATGAAAAAGAAATAATAAAAAAAAGATAATGGTGCAATCACAACATCTCTCTGAGTTTGTATATCTCAGTTGCTGTTTGGCACAAGGCACAACTGTTTTGTGCCAACCTGGCACCAAAATGCAATGTGTTCATGAAAAGGAGGGGGCACAGTTTAAGAGGGAGAACTCAACGTGTTATCTATACACTGTCTAATTATACAACCTTACTGTCCCAGAATGTGATTTCTCAAACCATTTCTGACATATGGGATGAGGGGAGAACAGCTGGTCATTAAGGTTTTCTCAAGACTATTTAGCAACACACTTGAATGTAATTAAAGTGCTACATTAAATACTGCACTTGCGTACAATGTATTTTTAATCTTTATGGCGTGCTGTAAAAGGAAATATATGCAAAGCACTGAAGTTTCTCCCTTCATCCTCTTAGCTTTTAAAAGATAGCAAGTTATTCCCTTTCTGCACTTTCTGGATTGCCTCAAGGAAAATCGGACACTTTATCCGCATTTTGCTTGGCAATTGTGAATCCCAATACGAACAACAGAAAATGGCTCTACATGACTTTATTTGAGTGCACTGAATTTTTAAAATGAAACCTGGTTTCAGTTGTGATCATGTTGTTGCTATTGTCCGATTAATTTAAGTTCTCCAATACTGCATTGAGAAAGCCAAATCAGTTCTAGCACAATGAATTTATTTAAACAAGTATGTATATCAAGAGTGGGCAACTAAAAGGGGGAGATGGTTTTCACTTCTGCATACCCCCAGCAAGCTGCAACACTGTATTTAGGGCCTCAAATAGGTACAACCAACTCTAGCTAGCGAGCTAGCTATCTTCAGAGCTTAGTAATTTAACCTAATGATAATTAGTTTTACAGTTATTCTTCGAGGATCCCTGGAAAGTAGTTTGTTGTCAATATATGTATATGCATATTTATGTTCATGTACATTTTAAAAACTTTTCAATGTTATATTTCCCAAAAGTAACTGAATTAGTAGTAGTTACTGAATTATTTTTAAGTGGCAGGGGGAATCTCACTGTGATACAAAATATATTCTTCTTCCTTCCAACTGGTCCCTACAGCCACAACAGAGGACAAGACAACAGCATAGGGCACAGCATGAGTGACCATACGATATCCTCCACCATCATTTAGTGAGGCCATACCCCCATAATTACAAAAGTAATGACACAGTTACTGCTACACCAGAAAAGGAGTGAAGTTATGGTTTGTTAAACTATAACTGTAATAGAATTTGTTATTAAGTTGGAATCAGGTAGACTCCAACTCATGGCAACCCTATCATAGGGTTTCTTCAAAAGATTTATTCAGAAGCTGTGGCTTAGGCTATTTGAATGACCCTATCTTTCCATACAGGCATGCTAAAGCTCTCAGATCTTTGGAGAGGAGGCAGTTCCATCTATCCCACTGCCATCACAGGAATCATTGGTAGGAACACGGGGCTTTTCTGTGGCTGGTCAGTACACTTTGAAATTCCCTCCTTAAGGGAGATAGGGTCACTTCTTCCATGTTGTCTTTTCAGTAGCTGGTTCTTTCTCAGCAAGCCTTTAGAGACTGATTTTTAAGAAGAGAAAGACTTTTTATGGTACTGTACTATTTAGAATCCTAGGGGCTTTTTACATTGGCAAGAAAGTGTGACATGAAGTTGCACTTTCCTTAATGCTTAGCAGCTAGACAGCAAGCCCCAGGTGTGCATTTAAAAAGTACAGGGCAGCTAGACTGAGGTTTTTTCTGTGGCTCAGCATCTACATGGGAAGCTGTCAAAACGCTACAAACACAGGTGGAGCAGCTACATGGGCGGCAAGGAACGTGGCTTTTAGCCGCGCTTTAAACATTTTTTTCCCTTGCTGGCTGCGAATTGCGCAATTGCGCAGGTACACCATACAGTCGGAACTTATCACATGGGGGAGTACAGGACCATTCCGAAAGAGGGAGAAAGTGAGGTCAGTTCGGAAATGCACATGATTACGCACAAGCTCATCACACACAAAACAAGAGAGCATCTACACAAAAAGAAAATGCAGAGTCAATACGAAAGAATTCATCACATGTGAACATACTGGTCGGCTTTCTGTTGCAAATTAAGGCATCTTGGGAAATGGTAGCAAAGGCTCATGGGAGTTGTAGTCTGTGTTCTGTCAGAGCATTATATTGAGTTGTCTTGAGGTTTCAGCCCTCTGTCCAGGAGGGATTCCCATATGTTCTCCATTCTTGAGCAGAGGCCCCCCTTTTCCAAGTTGACCAGGCACGTCCTCCTTTGCCAGGACACGTCCTACTTTTCCAGCCTTCTTTTTGAAGAGGAAGCAGGAGGGCCAGGCGTTCTCTGGCCAGGCTCTGGGGGGCCCTTCCTGGCTCCTTCCCTCCCTCCCTCCTTCCCCGCTGCCTTCCTCCTCCCTTTGGCTGAGAGAGTGTGACTTGCAGGGAGGAAGGGCAGCGGTGGTGCTCCAGGTCCTCCTGATGCTGGGCCAGGGCAAGCTGGAAACAGGAGGAGGAGGAGGAGGAGGAGAGGGACATGGGGCCCCTCTGCTGCCCTGCCTCCCTGCAAGTCACACTCTCTCAGCCAAAGGGAGGAGGAAGGCAGCCAGGAGAGAGCCCTGGAGCCTGGCCAGAGTGTGCCTGGGCCTGCCTTCTCCTTCCCCCTTCGGCTGAGAGAGTGTGACTTGCAGGGAGGCAGGGCAGCGGAGGTGCTCCAGGTCCCTCCCCTTCTCCTCCTCCTCTTGCCAGCTTGCCCTGGTCTGGCTGAGCGCCTCCAGTGCCCTGCTGTCTCCCTAGAAGTCACACTCTCTCAACCAAAGGGAGGAGGTGAAGGAAGGTGCAGGCGCACTCTGGCCGGGCTCTGAAGGTCTCTTCTTGTCTTGGCACCTTCCCTCCCTCCGCACTTGTATCGCTACCTTTAAATGGGTGCTTTAAAGAGACAGAGCCCCATTTAACCGTGCAACTACACCTTAGCCTTTAGATGCAATAGCAATGTTGCACCCTTTTAAAAAAAGTAGTGGGGAAATCAAACTACTTTTTAAAGGCACTTCTTCTCCCCTAAAACTCAAAAGAAGCGTTTTCATGGCACACTTTCCCTTTTTCTCATCTAAAGGCTGGGCTTTCATGCAGCCATCAACACACCTCTTTTTGCCAATGTAAAATGGGCCAGCTCCTTTTTAAAGCACTTCTTCTCCCTTAAAATGCCAAAATAGTGTTTTCATGGCACACTTTCCATTTTTCTCATCTAAAGGCTGGGCTTTCATGCAGCCTTCAACACACCTCTTTTTGCCAATGTAAAATGGGCCAGCTCCTTTTTAAAGCACTTCTTCTCCCTTAAAACTCCAAAATAGTGTTTTCATGGCACACTTTCCCTTTTTCTCATCTAAAGGCTGGGTTTTCAAGCAGCCTTCAACACACCTCTTTTTGCCAATGTAAAACGGACCCTAGAATTATAGAGTGGGAAGAGACCTCATGGGCCATTCAGTCCAACCCCCTACCATGCAGGAAGACACCATGAAAGCACTTCTGACAGATGGCCACCCAGCCTCTGTTTAAAAACCTCCAAAGAAGAAGATTCCACCACACTTCAAGGCAGTGTATACCACTGTCAGACAGCTCTTACCATCAGGAAATTCTTCCTAAAGTAAGGTACTATAAATAATCATTTTCTTATTTTTCTAAGTGAAGACTCTCAGTGTGATTGCCTTCCAGGGTAAACTGTGTTCTTCCCAATATTTCACAGGGCTAAATCCACTTACCAGCTACTATGTGCTCTCATTCTTCTAACACAAAAACTAAAGTTCCATAGAAATATGCTTTATGCCAAATCAGACCATTAGTTCACTTAGCCTAGTCTTGTCAAATTTTGCCAGGCAGCAATGGCTCATCGGGATTTCACCAAGTGGGAATCAAAAAGCGGATGGAGGGAGAATCCAAAAAAGTGTGATTATGACAGTAAACAGTATTGTGAAAAACATAAGGATCACAGAAAAACAGACGCCTATAAGCAATATGATATTTTCAATATCATTGCTTTAAATTAAGATTTTTAATAATTTTAATTCTGGCACTGTTTAATACTATTTTATTCTCAATTTTGGGGTGGTACACATCGCCCAAAAGGGGCGGTCTGATGACACTTTTTTTTGGAGCGCAACTTCACCACAGCAGCTAGACACTGCGGTGAAGCTGAGCTGCAAAAAAGGAGAAGGTTTTCCGCACTCCTTTTTGTGCCGCAGTTGCGGTGTGAGTGGGGGAAAAGGTGCCATTGGGTACCTTTCCACTGCTGCAACTGCGCAGCTGTATCTAGCAGCTGCACAGCTGCGCCAGAGCCATTACGAACACCATCTAAATAGCGTTACGTAATGGCGCCCTTTGTAAGTTTAACTATATCTGTTTTTCTTATAATTTTCTTTTGTGAGCTGGCTTGAGTCCCAGTCTAGGAGAAAGGCAGACTGTATAGAGGGATGGATGGATGGATGGATGGATGGAGGTTTGCCATTGTTTTCTTTTTATGCTGAGAGTGTAACTTGCCCAGTGGCTTCCCATGAACAAATATGGACTGGAACCTTGGTTTCCTGTTAGGCTATGCTAGTTACATCTTTGTTACTGGAAAATCTAATTAAACCTTTATTACCAGGTGGAGTGACTGGAAAGAAAGAGTGTTTTGTACTACAGGCCAGCAGCTTTCTAGGAGATTCTGTTTTTAAGTGGAGAATCAAAAAAACACTGCCTGTAGTTTCTTTTAGAAATGAGAAAGCCAGCGTCTACTGCTTTAAAACTGTAACAGTAATTATCACTTTGTGAATCTTATGACTTTAATTATTAGTTATCACAAGTAATTAGTTATAATTATTTTGGTGTTTGCATAGTTATAAATAGTATACATTATTCATTTGCTGATGGTCATTCCTTAAACAATGCAACTGTCACTGAGGGGACCACTATCAAAAATATACACTACAACATCCAGTAAACTACTAGATATTTCCTTTGGTTTTTCTGTTTTCCAGCAAGGGAGGGGGGGGAAGCCTTATATACAAAGGGCAGCATCTCCCCTTACATTTCTTATGCAAAGGATGGCTTTCACTAATGTCCCCATAAATGTGCAAAACACTTGCCAGCATAAATAATGCATGTGCCTGGCTCCCCAACAAGACAACATGGAACGCAACACTGTCTGGTACTCATTCAGACAGATGCACTTGTATAAGAACATAATCTAGGTATGTAAAGGGGTAGGGATCACATTATGATTTTGTATAGGGGCAAGGATGATATATGTTGCTATCCACATGATATGATCTACTATATGTTGTAAGCAGAAGGTCCCATGTTCAATCCATGATACTTCTCTAGTTAAATGATCTCAGTCCGTATCATGTAACTAGAAAGCCTCTCCGTATCATGTTAATGATATTTGTCATGGTGTCTATGACAACTTCCCTCATGATTTATTTGTTGTTGTTGTATGCCTTTGAAACATTTCTGACTAATGGTGACACTAAGGTGAAACTATCATGGGTTTTGCTCAGCAAGATTTGTTCAGAAGGGGTTTGCCTTTGCCTTCCTCTGAGGATGAGAGACTTGCCCAGCGTTGCTCCTAGGGAGTTGCCATTGCCATGCAAAGATTCAAGCTCTGGTCTCTGGGGCAACATTCAAATGACCACACCATGTGAATTCTCTTATCATTGTCAACTACAAGTAATTCATTGCTAGCTTAAAAGTAATTCTATTTGGTCTGTAGATTTTAGTAAGAATCATTGAAATTGTTTTTGTAGTTCCAATTACTTTTTAACTAACATCATTCTTTCTTCAAGCCGACTTTAGGGTTAGAAATTAAAATACTTTCAAAGCAGTTAAATAGACTAAAATTTTAAAGTAGACTAAAACCATAAGGCAAACCTTGTGCAAAGGGGGGTTTGCCTCTGCCTTCTTCTGAGGCTGAGAGAGTGTGACTTGTTCAGGGTGAACCAGGAGGTGTTCCATGGATGAGTGGGGATTCAAACTCTTGTCTTCTGGGTCATAGTGCAATCCTCAAACCACCACACCAGCTTTTTATCCACACTGAAGCCTGTTTAGCTTCAGCAAGATTATACAGAGAGAAACACACCTTTCAGCCACTTTCTTTGGTATTACTGAGCAGAAGATCTGCCCAAATCTCCTGGCAGGATCTTGCATGATTTTCAATAATCACCAAATATTTCTAACTTAACAATAGCAGTATCAAAATGGCTTACTGCCACCACCATCTTAAATTGGACAGAAATGAAGAGACTTTTTCTGGGGGTAGGTGGGGTAGAGTGAGTTATCCAAGTGTGGATTTTTAAAATAGAAAACTACATGTTCTGTTCAGTTTCAGTAAAACAAGCTCTGGAACTCTGAATTCTTAGATCCACACAGCTCCCAATGATGAATCTTGGGTTTTTGTAGTAAAAATGAGAAATTCATAAGCCTGGAGTATGCCCACCCTTGTCCCATGCTACAACTAGTCTGTCAGATCTCTCCTTTCTAATCTCTCTTCTTATTATGTCCTCATATCCTTTTCTTTCCTTCCACAGAAGCTTGTAGAATTCCACTCCTAGTGCCTGTGTTTCTTGTGATATGGTGTGACAAGACAGAAGACCCTCTCAATTGAAGTCCCTACACCCAATACTTTATGGGTTTTGGTCTTTGACCAAAGCCAAGACTGTTTCTACATTACACTGTTATATCATTTTGATGCTACTTTAAGTGCCATGTCTCCATCATACAGAATTCTGTGATTTATAATCTTGTGAAGAATTTTCTGCCTAGATAGGTCAACTCTCCTCAACTAGATCACTTCTGGTCAACTCTCCTCAACTAGATCACAAGAAGACTCCAGCAGAGAATTCTAAGGATGTCACCAAAGTACAAATCCTACAGATGTATAGAAAGGAGCCATAGCAGTCAATGTGGTATCAAACTGCTGTAACTAGGTAACAGGAATGTAGCTACTGGGGAGGGGTTGCATTCACACCTAGATCTCTTATATTTGCTGTGTTTGTATTCCCTTTTTGGCTTGGTGGCTGTTGTGTGCTTTCAAGTCATTTCCAACTTATGGCAACCCTAAGGCAAACCTATCACAGGGTTTCCTGGGGCTGAAAGTGTGTGATGCCTAGTCACCCAGTGAGTTTCAATGGATGAGTGGGGATTCAAACCCTTGTCTCCCAATGTCTTATTCCAGTGCTCAAAACATGACACCATACTGGATCCCCTTTACAAAAGGGCTTTGCCTACCCCTTTTCTTCAGATGCCTAAACTGTATTTCTAAATGCTCACGAGGAGTTTTCAATTAAAATAGTGCTAGATAACTGGAAATTGAAGAAAAATGGGGAGGGGGGGTTCGCATAGGCCCTCATTTTGTTCTACACATAGTAGTTACTTCCGCCAGACAGTGTAGTAATGCTCCTAGTTGTTTAGGAACACCTTCATCCAGGGGTGCATCGGAAACCTTCTTATGAATCTGGAACTGCTATCTTTCTTTCCCTGTTCCCCATTTTGAAGTGTGAGTGGAATGGGGGCAGTTCACGGGGTGCCTTTTTCATCATTTTTAGAATTCTTTATGACATTCACATTTTAAAGTGCTCAATTGCAGTTTGTGCATTTTGTCTTGTTGTACTGTATTTTATTTTTAAAAGTCACTTTAAATTTATTTTTTTAAAAAATAGGTAAGATTTTCACAACCATCACTATGAGACAGGACTGTAGGCAGGAAGATGGCCAGGGCATCCTTACAACTGAATCAAGTGATATACTGGACTACAAAGTGATATTTCACTCATTGCTTCCAAGGGCTTGTCAATAGTACTACTACTACTACTACTACTACTAATAATAATAATAATAATAATAATATTTGTATACTACCTCTCCCTATGTAGGATCGAGGCCGGTAACAACAAACTAAAGAACAACAAAAATGACAAAATTTAAAACATAATGGGGCAGTACAGACCGCCCAAAATCTGCAGATCTGCAGCTGTACCTTTAAGTGGCGAAATAGGGCCAGGGCTGCCTCACCTGCAGCCCTAGAGGCCCTATCCCGCCTCTTCTGAAGGCCGCAGGGAAGCAGTGAACTGCCACTTCCCTGTGGCCTAAAAACAGGGTGCAGCAGGTTCTGCAGCCATCTAAAGGTCATGCCAAGGACCTGGAACAAAAAGGGAGCTCTGTTTCAGAGCTCCTTTGGCGCCGCAGAAAGGACGCCCTTGGAGCCCTCCTGCAGCACCATTACGTCAGGCTCGCGCAGCCTTGTTTAAATGCTGCACACGCCATGACACTATCAAAATGGCAGCATCCATACTCTTTAGGGTTAGGGAGGATGCGAACACTGAGCCCTCCCTAACCCTAAAGGCGCCCAAAAGAACCCTAATGGCACCTTATTTTGCCCATCTGTATCACGCCAACAAGACATAACAAATCCAAATTCTCTCTCTCCCACCCACCCTAATAATAACATTAAGACAACAATTCCCAATAATATTCCCAGTACAATCAATCACAGTACAGTGGGAGCAGCTAGACAGATGGAGAGTTAAATACCGGGGATATCAGTTTGGGAAGGCCTGCCAGAAGAGATCTGTTTTTATTGCTTTCTTAAAGCCTTCAAAGATGTTATATGACAGATCTCCTCTGGCAGGTCATTTCAGATTTTGTCTATGCTAAAATATACACTAGATTCATCCTGGTCCCAGTGCAATCTGTCCATATGGCACCTTCCACAGCAACACCACTGTTTTAAGCAGTTCTTCCAGCTTAAGATAACCGGTGGTTTACTCTGTCCACAGAGCAAATGCTCTTCAGAGCTGCCACTGCCTTGATAGTCAAGCAGCTCCTTGCAGGTGCCTGGCTATCTCTGTCAATTCTTCTGAGGTCAGAACTGCATGCCTGTGTGATCAACAAGGAAGGGGTAGAGTGACCTTTTCCTTTTTTATCATTCTCATCTTAGAAGAAACATTGGTGACTGCCAGGCTCTCTCAGGAAGCGGCTTGGATGGCAAGGTGGCAGCTGCAGCAACAAGAAGAACTGGCCATCAGGGCTGATGCGGTGTTAGCCCAGCGGGCACATGTGCACAACAACAACATGATGCCACACCAGATTTGTCCCAGTGCATGTGGTTTCCATTGTGGCCAGTCTAGGGCTAGTCTGGGGCATAATGCTCTGGACTTCCCCTAGATTAAGCAGCTGATGTAGACACACACCAAAACAATTGACCTATTTTTGGTGTCCAGCAGAAATCCTGATTGTACTTTGAACAGTAGCACAGTATTTGTTTGATTTTGTGGAAAGTCCTGGGAGTGAGTGACAACTCTAGAATGGACTCTTTCCCACTCAGCACACCTGAGAGCAGGAGGCTGCTCTTGACTCCAGTTTCTGGACCAAGGAAAAGAAGAACATTAATGCATCCAAGCTAGAAAATGCCTGTAATTATGATGAACACAAGCTGCATGCCTTGCCCATTTCAGTAAATTATACACTTCTGTTCTTCATCTCTTTCTTGAGTGACTAATTTCTTTTGTAACTTCATCACAGCATAGAGTTTCACAGAAGGTTTGGCAATTTCAGTGAATTAAAGGTAGAGGGATAATTATTTTTCTCTCCCATTTAAACTAGCCAAATACCAAATATAAGTGAAAATATGCTTTATGATACTAATGGGAATAGCTCACTCAGACCCACCCTCCTACAGAGTAAAATGTACTAGTGAAAACAGATAATTTTTGTAATGTGAAGCTAAATACATTTTCTTTTCTTATTCCAAAACTCAGTTCTAAAGCAACAGCTGCAGAAGGTTATCCTTTGAGTGAAATATTCCCCCTTGGTATTTGGACTACTACAAAGCTACAATGATCATGTTAAAACAATGGATCTGTCAAAACAGAGCCGAAATGAAACATTCATGCACACCTTCAGCATTGGTTAGTAATCTATTTGCTAAGTTAATGCTACTCCAAATGATGGTCCTTGTACCAGTGCTGGTCCTTGAACCACTGACTGTTGACCCCTGGCAAGTTTTCAAGAAAGAAAGAAACCACTGTACTCAGTGGGCACCAATAGCGTGTCCCTGGCACACTGTTGAAATAATAATAATAATAATAGCTGGCTCTCCACATCAGGTAGCCTGAGAAACACTGTTCTAATCTACATGATACTGGATTATTATAGCATATATCATTTAATTTAAATTGGACTAATACTCTCTAACTGGCATCTTAGACTTTGGAAATCTATGAGACATGACACAGCTTCTCAGTATTTGTTTTGATCTGAAAAACAAAACCTCTTTATAAGACAATGTAGAGTAGTTGTCTCAACCTTGGAATCCCTAGCACAGCCAAGTCAGGGGAAATGGGAGGGAGACCTATCCTGTAAAAAAATATCTGGGATGTGCCAAGGCCAGAGTTGTGTTTCACACTTGGAAAGGGAATAGGAAGAGAAAATTGAAAGCCCCAAACTCACCAAGTGAGGCTTAGGTCTATCACTTTCTTTCAGTATAACTCAGGATGCTTCTGCATTACAGAATTAATGAAGTTTGACACTGCTTTAAGTGCCATGGCTCAATGCTATTGAATTCTGGGATTTGTAATTTTGTGAGCTATTTATCCTTCTGTGTCAGAGAGCTCTGTGCCATAATAAACTATAAATCCCATGATTTCATAGCATTGAGTCAGGGTAGTTAAAACAGTGTCGAACTACATTAATTCTGCAGTGTGGCAGTAGCCTCATCTTACAGAGTTACTCTAATGATACAACGGATGGGATAGAATCACATGCACTGTCATTTGTTGTTGTTGTTGTTGTTGTTGTTGTATTTTTATGTACATTTTTACAAAGAGAAAATTTCTGTACATTTGTTTAGGGGCATAGGTTTCTCTGGGAGTTTCCATGAGTTGAGTGACTTCCAAAAGTATCCATTGTTGTTGTTTTAAACGACATGGCTAAAGTCTGCTCCTAGTTTTGAAAAGCTAATGTTTGGGTATTTCATACTAAACAGTGCAAAGGGTTTGCAATGTATTCAAAAAAGCAAAATGTCGCTTCTGGATGTTTTCTCCAGCAAAAGGACAATCTGGAAGGCTGAAAGGGGCTGAGGATCACAAAAGCAGCCTAACTTGGCTTTACCTCTATCTTGTTTTAACTTTGTTGTAAGGCACCTTGTATATAAGGTGAAAAATTGAATATAAGTACATGAATGAATGAATGGGCCACACTTTACCAAACTTTGCTGTTCATAAAACAAAAGCTACAGCTTTTTTCCCAGTCTGGGACTCAAGGTGGTTTGCAAATGTTAAAACAGATACAGCTAAAAAATTGCATCATACAAAAATCAAAATTTAATTAAGCTTTCAATAGAATTAAAAGCAGTTAAAAAGAAATCATTAAAAAGAACAAATATCACTGAAAAGGGCTTTTCCTTCTTGAGCAATTATGTCTCAAAGGACTGCCTACGAAAGGATAGCAAGGAAGGGAGTTTCAGAGCCTGGGAGTAGCCACTGAGAAGGCCCACTGCCTTATTCCCACAAGATGTACCTGTGAGGGTGGTGGGATACAGAAACATAGACATGCTCACATTGTGCTTCAGGTAACCTGGAGCTAAGCTATATAGGGTTTTGTAAATTATATCCAGCACTGACGTGTCCAGAAACATACCAGCAGCCAGTGGAGCTGTTGCAACAAGAGAGTTGTGTGCACCCTGTAGCTCTCCTAGGTTAACAATCAAAGGGGCTTGACAGACCAGCTGGAGGTGCTCGTTTTTCCCCTGGAGGGATGCTGCATCAGCCAAACTGCACGGCGTCCCTCAGCCCCAAAAGGAACTCAGGAAAATTGGCTTCTTCTTGCGATGCCGCACAGACATCACGAGTGCACCATTGGTGCACTATGGTGCACCAGTGATGTAAGTGATGCATAGAGATGTCTGTATGCTGTGTGTCGCTTATGTAATGATAGAGGTCCCCATGTTGATGGGAGGCTGCCATTACGCTCCCACCATGACGTGCTAGAGTTAGAGTGCTTGTGGTTAGTGTGCGCTCCCTAACCCTAGAATTGCCACCAGGATGCCATTTCCTGGCGGTATGTACCAGGCCCAACTGTAGCTCTTTGGTCTAGCTAAAGTTTCCAAACCCTCTCCAAAGGCAGCCCTATATTACAGTAAAAGCACAATGTAACTAAGGCATGTGCCACTGTGGCCAGATCCAGTATCTTTAGGATGGCTTGAACTGGCACAACAGCCTGAACTGCACAAACTGTACAAATGTAATCCTTACCACTGCCAAAACCTGAGCTACCAGGCTCACAGTTAGGTTCGGAAATACACCTAAGCTTTGAATTTGTGCTTTCATGGGGAGTTTAATCTCACTGAGCTCCAGTTTCATTTATTTTTCTGTTAATTAAGTTATAGGTCTAGGGGAAGAAAATTCTACCACAAAGGTAGCATGCTGTTTTCTCCACAGCCTTGTACTAAAGAAAACTCACACCTTCCATCCAACTTTTTTTTTAAAAAAATCACTGGACCAATGATAAATGTTTTCAAAAGTTCCTGGTTGTGCAAAAGCTATCTATTGTGGGTAGGAATTCCACTTCCTTATGTCTAGAATTTCATTTTCAACCACAGAACCTGCTGCTGTTTGCTATGCATTAAGTTTAACATGTAGTTTGTCCATAACAGAGGAGTTATGTCACAGGTGTGCTGAGAAGGAATTCCAAGTATACGGAACAGGCTCCAGTACATATCCAGGAGAAATGAGGCGGCAGCTGCTTCAGCTTCATTCTTCATTCACTGGTGTTACTTATATAACACCATCAACCTGACTTAGAATATAAATTGCCAAGTTAGTAAATGTGGCATATATTCAACATTTTCAACACATTCAACATGTATCAAACAGCACAATATGCAAGCTTCTTTAAGGGATATTGTGTTAATAGTTCTATCCCCCTATTTGAAATAATTAATCTAGGTTGGACACAATCATTAGGTACAGCAAGACCCTGGTATATACCCTGTGTAGATATCAAAATCCATGGATCCTCAAGTCCCATGAAATACAATGGTGCAGTAAAATGGTGTCCCTTATATAAAATGGCAAAATCAAGATTTGCTTTTTTGGATTGGATATATATATATATATATATATATATATATTAATATTTACAAGTTGTGGGTAAAAACTCCATGAATACAGAGGGTTGACTGTACTATTTTATGCTAAACTATATAATTTCAACACTGACAGATTATGGTTTCCAAAATGGGGGACACTTAACCATGGCTATGTCTACAAGCAAATTATGATCTAAGGCAGGTGACAAATTGCTACCCCTTCTTATCCTGCATAATTCCTTCAGCTCCTGGTAGCAGAGTCCAAAATACATGAGAAGGTCTTCAGACATCAAGGATACACATGCAAACAAATATGCATGGAGATCCCAGTAAGTGGGGAGGTAAAAGTATCTTAACAGATGTATCAGCAATAAGCAAGTGGTAGCAGCTACCAAGGAGCTGTGGAACATATCTCTCACCACTTCACCTAGGAAGGAAAGTATAGGAGAGTGGCAGGGAAAACCCATCCTGTGGTCCTAATATGACCTACCAGCATCTCCAGTCTGGCCTACAGAATTTCCATAGACCACCTTGATGCACACACACACTGAAGCCCTTGCCTTAAAAGGGGATGCACTGTGAAAGATTTGGTCCTCCTTTAAGCTTCTCCACAGGCCAGCTGGAGATCCTGGCAGGACAGATTAGGTAGAAAAACTGAGGGAGAAGAAAAGCCTGGTGCATTCAACCAGCTCTTGTATCCTATCTCCCTTCTGAGATGATGGGAGCATGTGATCAGTGGAAACTTTATAATCAATGAGACAGATTGGTAATCCCCAGTCAGCTGGTTTAGGCAGGACCAGGGAAGGAGCAAAAAACAAGGAGTGGTCATGCTGGGAGAATTCAGCCAGACTTTCAGGATTTTCTTAGGGTGCATCTACACTGTAGAAATAATGTAGTTTGACACCACTTTAAGTGTTATAGCTTCATCCTATGGAATCTTGAGATTTGTGGTTTTAGCCTTCTCTGCTCAAGAGTGTGGGGTTTCACAACACTGCAAATCCCAGGATTCTGTAGGATGGAGCCATGGCAGTGTCAAACTGCATTATTCCTGCAGTGCAGATGCAACCTTAGTCCCAAATTTAGTACTAGGATGGCTTCTCACATTTTAAGATGAGTGTACATTACTCCTCTCTCACCTTTCCTGTTTGGGGATGAGAAAGGGAGTGATGCCAGTCCTGAGCTGAAGTACCAGATGGAGAAGTGCTTTGGTCAGTGTCCCAGTGCTTTGGTCAGTGTCCTAGTGATGTCATTATACATGGAAATGAGACATGATGTCATCTGGCCCATGGCAATGTGGTAGTGGTGGTGAAGAAAATCTGTTGCTGTATGCCTTCTAGTTGACTTTGACTTATGACAGCACTAAGATGAAAATAGGCCTTTCCTGGCAAAATTTGTTAAGATGTTGTTGTTTGTATTCCTTTGCCTTCCTCTGAGGATGAGTGTGTCTTGCCCAAGATCATCCAGGGGGCTTTCCATGGCTGTATGGGGATTTGAATCCTGGTCTCCAGAGCTGCAGTCCAATGCTCAAACCATTATACCACACTGGCTCTCAAAGGAAAGTCAATCTGTCCACCCTAAAATGGTCCCCAACCCTGGAATTAGGTTCTTACACCTGGATAAAGTTGTTTTGTGTAACCATTGCCCCATGGTTGGAAAGCCGAAAAAGTTCTGAATTACTTATAGTGCCATGTTGACATTCACTGGATAAAACTGTTTTCAATCTGTTTGGTAGAAATCAACAAATCTTTCACTTTTGCTCTCTATAACAGTCACACTTTTTGAAGCACATGTTTATTGCAGCTATTTCTTCATCAGTTTACATCTGTTTTCTTTAAAGTCTGTATGAAAAAGTGCACATGTATTGTATGCAATTTGTGTTACACGCACAATCCTCCCTAATATTTTCTTGAATATATTGTTTTTGTGTGCAATTTCACCAGATTTCTTCCTTTTTGTAAATACTTACCAAATGCAAAACTACCACAAAATTTGGAGAAATATGAAAACAGAAATACTATTTATGAACACAGACACACCAATTGTCACAAATGTAGTTTATCTGTCTTCGCAAGCTGTTAGAACAGATAACTTTGGGGATCCCTTCCAGTTCTTAAGATTGTTTGTATATGTCTGTGTGTGTCCATACGTGCCACACATAAGAATAGGATTCATGGGAGAGAATATTACTTCATTTTATTTTTGGAGAATTTGCAAAATAATTGTAAAGTGCATATTCACGACGGAAAGAACTAAAGGTTTTAAAAAAAATAAAATGCAAAAAAAAAAGTTAAAGTGGCAAATTTCCCTCTCCTTGACATAAAACAGGATAGAGCATTAGATAAGGACCGGAGAGATCCGTGTACATTGTGCATCCATGGACAATTCTCATCTGTGTTTAACATTTTGCACCAAATGTGTAACTTTGCTTCTGACATCTGAATGTGAACATTCTGCATTGGATGAAAAAGTAAGGGAACTTACACATGCACAAGACACAAACAGGAATCCATCTCAGCCTAATGTATCACACAGGCTTGTTGGAAAGATAAACTAGATTTAAAGGTAAAGGCTTTCCCTTGACATGAATGTCTAGTCATAACTGACTGTAAGGGATGGTGCATATCTTCCTTACTAAGCTGAAGAGCCAGTGTTGTCAAAGACCCAAAGATGAATCGATGGTCATGTGGCCAGCATGACTGCACAGAATGCTGTTACCTTCCCACTGAAGTGGTACCTATGAGATCTCCTCAGGTCCTCCCGGAGTCTCAATACCTATGTAATCATTTGGTGTGAATGTGCCTATGGGGATATAGTTGGGCAATTCATTGCTATACCAGATCTTCCCAGAACTCTGATCCTGCCTGCTCCCCATCAGACATGGCATGGCCAAGTGATGCATGGGGATCAGAGGCTCTATAGCAAGTCCAGGGAGAGCAGTATATAGCTGAACCTAGGACAGATTTGCATGTGGAACTATTATGATTTTCTGGGCCATACTGGATTGCAGCAAAGGTTAGGAGCAAGGTCTTTTGCTTGCTGTGGTGAGAAAGCTTCTTTCCAACAATGTCACCAGCCTGCACCAACACAGACTACATGCTGTCACAATATTTTCAGGTCTACAGATGGCTGACCTGGTTTATCTACCAGGAATCCCTTTTATATCTGTATATAGTGAATTTATAATATTTGAAGTGGGGATGTAATCTTGGAAATTCTTTGGTTTTTGGAACTGCAGAATGCATATATCACAGACCAAGGGAGAAGGAAAGGAATTGAGACAGCCCAGTACATTTACCAAGGTAAAAAGGTTATTTCCAGGAAAGATTCTAGAGCAGATCATTAAGCAGAGAGTCTGTGAACATTTAGAGGCCAATGCCATAATCACAAAAAGCCAACATGGGTTTCAGAGAAACAAGTCTTGCCAGACAAATCTGATCTCTTTTTTTGATAAAATTACCAGTTTGGTAGATGAAGGGAATGCTGTGGATATAGTATATCTTGATTTCAGTAAGGCCTTTGACAAGGTTCCCCATGACATTCTTGCAAACAAGCTCGTAAAATGTGGGCTAGACAAGGTAACCATTACATGGATTTGTAACTGGTTGACTGACCGAACTCAAAGGGTGCTCAACAATGGCTCCCTTTCATCCTGGAAAGAAGTGACCAGTGGGGTCCCACAGGGTTCTGTCCTGGGCCCAGTGCTATTCAATATTTTTATTAATGACTTGGATGACAGAATTGGGGGCATACTTATCAAATTTGCAGATGACACCAAATTAGGAGGAGTAGCCAATACTCCAGAAGACAGGATTGAAATTCAGAATGACCTGAATAGACTAGAAAGCTGGGCCAACGCTAACAAAATGAAATTCAATGCGGAGAAATGTAAGGTTCTGCACTTAGGGCGGAAAAATGAAATGCACAGATATAGGATGGGGGACATCTGGCTGAATGAAACTATGTGTGAAAGGGATCTAGGAGTCCAAGTAGACCATAAGTTGAACATGAGTCAGCAGTGTGATGCAGCAGCTAAAAAGGCCAATGCTATTTTAGGTTGCATCAATAGAAGTATAGTGTCTAGATCAAAGGAAGTAATAGTGCCTCTCTATTCTGCTTTTATGAGGCCCCACCTGGAATACTGTGTCCAGTTCTGGGCACCACAATTCAAAAAGGATGTGGAGAAACTGGAGCGGGTCCAAAGGAGGGCAACTAAGATGGTGAAGGGTCTGGAAACCATGCCCTATGAGGAACGACTTAGAGAGCTGGGGATGTTTAGCCTGGAGAAGAGAAGGTTAAGAGGTGATATGATAGCCCTGTTCAAATATTTGAAGGGATGTCATATTGAGGAGGGAGCAGGCTTGTTTTCTGCTGCTCCAGAGACCAGAACGCGGAGCAATGGATGCAAGCTGCAGGAAAAGAGATTCCACCTCAACATTAGGAGGAACTTCCTGACAGTAAGGGCTGTTCGACGGTGGAACACACTCCCTCGGAGTGTGGTAGAGTCTCCATCCTTGGAGGTCTTTAAGCAGAGGCTGGATAGCCATCTGTCGGGGATGCTTTGACTGGGAGTTCCTGCATGGCAGGGGGTTGGACTGGATGGCCCTTGTGGTCTCTTCCAACTCTATGATTCTATGAGATTCTATGATTCTATGATTTCCAAACAATCTAAAGCTGCTTCTCCAAAAGATGACAGGGAAATACTATTACATATGTGTGTGTATGTGTAGCATTTAAACTCTCCCTCAAAGCCTTCCATTCTCAATATAACAGCATGCAGACTGGACTTGAAGTACACATATCTTTTTATGCACTCTATTACCTCATAGCCATTTACTTGTGGGTAATGAATGCTTGTGTTAGCAGAACACCATGCTGATGCATTTTTCCTGCCATTGTATGTAACATATTTTCTAATTCTTCTGCTCTATTCAGAGTTTGACCCCAACGATAGGGGATTATGGTATTAACTCTCTACACAGCACACATTCTTTACAGACTTTCACTAAATACTGTAAGCCTGCTGCAGAGTGGAATAAAAGTGAAAGCAGACCGTCTGGTCTTAAGCTGTGCACACAGAGGGTCGTGATCCAATTGGAAGAGAAGCAGAATTTTAAAAAGAAAGAGGTTTGACAAAATTTTAATCCTTGTCATTTTCATTTCTCTTACCCTGTGGATTTGGGTGATTTTATTTACACTGTCAGCTTGAGCCTAGGGATTGGAAATCAGGCTTTTATGGAGATTATTAAAAGTACATACAGTACACTAAAGGTTGGACCACTAGTAGATGCTACTAAAAATATGAATATGGAATCACTTAATGTTAAACATTGAAAAGGGGTGAGTTTATTATTTACTTATTTATTTACTTTTCTGGGAGGCATGTGGTAATTGCTTATTTTGCAGTAAAGGTCTTTCATCTATGAGGTTCTTTGGGGAATAGTTTGTAACTTTTAGATATAACTTGGAGCCTAACTGCCTGAATAAGCTATGATCTTCCCTATAATCAGGAATGAGTCAGCAGCAAAGTTTCTGATTTATTTCAGCAAGGTCAGGGTGTGTGATAGACAGAAATTCAACAGGTGTTGTTTTTACCAGAATGGAGTGATAAGGAAAATACGGTCAGCTATATTTTTTTTGTAAATCACGAAACTCTAAATAGGTCTCCATAACCAATTTTCCAAGAAGGCTTGGTCTCCCTAGCAGATGATATCAGTCCAGAGAAAGTCAGGGACATACGAGTCAGCTAACTCTTGACCTCCTTGTGGCTTTGAATGTCATCAACCATTGTGTCCTTCTGAACCATTCTGTGAAATGTGAGTGAGTGATATGGTACTTCTTTTCCAATTTACAGGATTGTGTTCCTGTGGATGATCGTGGAAGTCTTTCTGCTCACCCCTCCTGAGTGGATGTATTCAGGCATTTGGAGCACAAGACATCAGTATGCAGTCTTCAAAAAGAGGCTGGACAGTTATCTGCTGGGGTTACTGTAGTTGGAATTCCTGAACTGAGTGTGGGGTTGGACTCAATGGCCTATGAGACCCCTTCCAATTCAATGATTTTATGAAGACAGACAAGTCTTTCTCCCTGCCAGCTGAGCCAGATGAAACTGTGGAGGTGCTGAACTAGAGTCTGGAAGCAGTGTTATTCTAGCTATGGGCCAATAAACTAAAATTTAGCCCCAATATGACAAAGGATTGGTAGGTAAATGGTTCTTGGATTGAGGAACATGGCATTCAATCTATTCTAGTTGTGATTTACTCTCCTAAAGAGAGGTTCTCAACTTGGAGTTCTCCTGGATTCAGCTAGTTAACCAAAAACCCAAGTAGCCTCAGTGGTACAGAATGCCTTTTACTAGTTTCAGCTAACTTTTTTGTTTGTGGTTCTCATAGATGTGGTTTCCCAAGATAGAAAGTCTGGCTGCATTTATCCATCTCTGGTAACTTCCAGCTGGATAACCATAATGTGTAATATGTACAACTTGGTAATGTTCCCTTTGAGACTACAGCTCCCAGAATTAATATATATGAAGATTCTTATCACACACACACACACACACACACCCAAAAAAAAAAAAAAAAAGGAAGGAAGGAAGGAAGGAAGGAAAGGAAAAAGGTAAAGACCCTACTTCCACCCCAAAATAAGGTGAGAGCAAAACAACAGCCAATACTTAAAGGTCAGCTAGAATAAAAAAAAATATTACCCAGTTTTAGAAGATAAACAAAGGAATAATGAAAGCAGTTCTGTTGGACCATATTGCCTCTTACATCTAATATGTGGTCAATGGGAAGAGTGGGTGAGTTCAAGAGTGTTCACATCTATAGGCCCATCACTGTATCACTGTGGCCTAACATGATCAAAAGCATTTGTGATCAAGCCATCACACATTATTTGCAACCAAATCTTCCCCTAGAATAGGAAAAACATTATCTTATTTGAGCAAATAAGATAATATTATCGACTCCATAGCTGTCTCGGGTCTTAGGCAGAAGTCTTTCACACCACTTGCTACCTGGTTCTTTGAAGATGTCAGAGTTTGAACTTTGACACTTCTGCAGGAAAAGCATATGTTCCACATGTTCCATGTTAGGCCACAGTGATGCAGTGATGGGCCTGTAGATGTGAACACTCTTGAACTCACCCACTCTTCCCATTGACCACATATTAGCTAAGTTTTAAACGGAACATGTATAAGAAATGGAAAAATGGGGAAATCACGAAAGAAGAATTCAAACAAATAGCCAGCACATGTAGGGGTAAAGTCAGAAAAGCTAAAGCGCAGAATGAACTCAGGCTGGCTAGAGAGGTTAAGAACAATAAAAAGGGCTATTTTGGGTATGTACGAAGCAAAAGGAAGAAGAAGGAAACAGTAGGGCCACTGCATGCAGAAGATGGCAAAATGCTAACAGGGGACAGAGAAAAGGCAGAATTACTCAACACCTTCTTTGCTTCAGTCTTCTCAGAAAAGGCAAAGGGTGCTCAACCTAAGGATAATGGGGAAGAAGACAGAATAGGGGAATTTCAGCACAGAATAAGTAAAGAGATAGTCCAGGAATACCTGGTTAACCTAAATGAATATAAGTCTCCAGGACCAGATGAACTACATCCATGGATATTAAAAGAACTGGCAAATGTAATATCGGAACCATTGGCAATAATCTTTGAGAACTCCTGGAGAACAGGAGAAGTCCCAGCAGACTGGAGGAGGGCAAACATTGTCCCCATCTTCAAAAAGGGAAAAAAAGAGGATCCCAACAATTATTGTCCAGTTAGACTGACATCAGTCAGTTTACAAAATAATCTGTGAATCTAGAAAGTACACAATAATCAAAGTCTTGCATGATCAGTTAGCCCAGGGCTAACAATGATGGGGAAAAGGGAGGAGAGTTCCATGTTCAAAATATGGTACACTTATTCAGCTATTTGCTTGTCCTATCCATTTGTATTTGATGATTGCAACATAGAGAATAATGGACTCAGCGAATACAGTAATGCTCCCCAAATGTTCACCATGATTCAAAATATTATGACAAGACATGAATGGGCTAATAATTCTAGCTAACAATGTATTTTTCTGCTATGCTTTTGCTGCTTATGAGAAAGCAGTAGGAAATATTTTGAGGTTAGTTGAGCTGCCAAGAATCCAATGTTCAACACTACAGCCAAGGGCTCTTCCTGACCAATCAAAAGTAATGTGAGTTTTCAGAATATTACCTTGTAGGTTTTGCTGGATTTCACCAATTCCTGATTCTTAAGCATTCATGTGTTCCCTTCTTTTATGGGTCTGTTTGGATCTGTACTATGGTTTTTCTAGTAAACATTTTTGTTTTAAAAAATTCAAACATACACACATACTCAGAAACACACCAGGAAATGGTTTGCTGGGGTAGTTCTATGCTTTGGAGGGCAAATATTTTTCCCTCTGTTTTTTTTTAAACAGATTAATAGCACAAAAGTACAGTTTCACTGATGCAATATAGCACTATACCTGAAAAAGCAATAAAATAAAATAAAAAATGAAAATGAAAGGAAGGAGGAGAAGGAAAGAATATAGGTTTTTTGTGGTATTGTTTTGATATGTCTCAGAATTAAAAAGAAACTCACTATTCTGGTCATTGACCGTAATAAATTTTTCATTCATTCATTCATTTTAGAGTGGGAATAAAATGTTGCACCTGGTGCCAGGAATTGCCAGAAAATAGTTCAGGACAACAGAATATCTGGAAAAGCACATAAAGTACTTCATGAACATGATTCTGTTGACTGATGAAACTAAAAAGGCAGGAGCAACACAGAATTTTAGAATCATAGAAATGGAACAGGGCCCATGGGCTATCAAGGTCCAATCCTCTACTCCACCTAGATCATCTTCAACAGGTAGCTTTCCAGTGTCTTTCTGAAGACATTCAGAGAAAGAGACTCCATCACCTCTCTAGGAAATTGGTTCCATTGCCAAATCACTTTCACTGTTGAGAAGTTCCATCTCCTGTTCAATCCAAACCAACTCTGCTGTAACTTTAAACTATTAGCCATAGTTCTACCCCCTGAAAGCAAACCTCCTCTTTGTGGCAGTCTTGAGAAATTTAAAAAGTTAAATTATGTCACCCTTCAGTCTTTGCTTCCCCAAGCTGAACATGCTTCTCCAATGCCTCTTCATGTCTTTTGTTCTCCATAACTTTTATCATCCTTGTCACCCTTCCCCAACCCTTATTCCAACTTGTTTTTATGCTTCTTAAATGATGCACTCAGAACTGAAGACAATACTCCACATGAGGCCTGGCCAGCACAGAATATAGGGGGACTAATCCATCAACTTGGAAACTATTTTTATATTAAATTGACAGAAACATCTTAGAAGGCTAAGATAACATTTGCCTTCTTTGCTGCAGCATCACACTGCTGGCTCATGTTCAATTTATGATCAACAATGATCCCAAGGTCCTTTTCACATGTAGTACTGCTGGTCCAAGTACCCTCATCCTATAGCTGTGCATTTTGTTTTTGTGACCTGAATAGAGAATTTTGTATTTGTCTCTGCTGAAATTCATTTTAACTTCAGCCCAGTTTTCTAGTTTATCAAGGTCCTTTTGAATTATGTGCCAATTTTTCAATGTATTAGCTACCCCTCACCATTGTATGACTTCCTTGGATATGGTGCCAGGGAGTTGTAGTTCAAAAAACCCTCAGCCTTTCCAAGCTTTAGTGGCAACTCAGATGGCCTAAACACTAAACCAGATCTTCCCAGTCCTATTTCAGCACCACATTGACTCTGCCTCACAGAGGCATTTGCTTAGGTGGAGTGAAGGCTGAGTTTGGTTATTCTGCTCCCCTTAAACTCATTAACTGAGATAGTTCCAAGCTTACTATGCATGTCTGGTTCTTGGACAAGAGCTTACACCAGGAATGCAACCCATATGTGGCCACCAAGGCTACTTTTGTGGCCTACAGACCCCCCCCCCCCAATTCGGAAGGAAGGAAGGAAGGAAGGAAGCCCTTCCTAATGATAGTGGTGGTGGTAGCACAGAAAGTAGACTGCCAACTACTTCCTATTTCTATTTTTTCACCATCTGGAGTGTCACCATCTGGAGTATGCCATGATGTCATATTAATTGAAAATAAACTTGTCAAAATGTCCTGTCACTCATTTCTATCATTCATTTCTATCATCCTTTACCTTATTTCCCTTCTTCACTAATTAGCATTTCTGATTCTTCATCTGAAAGTCATGCTGAATGACTTTCATTTCTTAACAGAAGACTCTGATAAAACCGAGTTTCTGTATTCCTCTCCAAATCTGTTACTATCTTATTTCTTTTTGATTCGGTGATCATTATATTGTCTCCCCAGCATCACAATTCAAGTTTATAACTTTGGTTTCATCTTTTGATTCTTTGCTTTCTTTCTCACTCCATAGCCATTCAATTGCTAAACAGTGTCTCATCTATCAGCAATATCTATCAAATTTATAATATCTATTAAATTTGGCCTTTTCTTTCTTTGATGGGACTGAAATGCTTGCTCATTCCCTCATTATCTGTTACATTGACAATTAATCAATTGCCCTGTCTGCCTTGAATTTTACAATTTGCAGTCGGTCGATAGTATCCGCAGAGTCTAGATACAAAGAGTGAACCAACCAGAAACTCAAAATATTCGGAAAAAAATTCAGAAGATCTAATAAAGTGAGTTTGTTGTTGCACCAAAGCTCTCTGACATAGAAGCCTAAATATCTCACAAAACTCACAGAAGTCCATAGCATTGAGCCATGGTAATTAAAGTGGTGTCAAACTGCATTAATTCTGCAGTGTAGATGAACCCTAAGATAATAGGGGGAAAGCAAATATCATTTTTTTCTGAGTCTATATTAAATATTAGGTGCCAGAGGGTTTTTTTCTTTTTCTTTTTAGCAGTAAAATAAGTTTTGTTCCTGTGTGAAGTGCTTTGTCAACTGCTTTTGATTTGTCCCTAGGACAGAATGCCACTATGAATTAAGTTGCATCATGATGTCACTGGGCATATTTTTCTGGGAGATAGATGGATCCTCCTGAAAGTCACCACATATTTCTTCTCACACACTTCCTCAGGAGACAAGTCAGCCAAGAATATCCTCTCTCTGCTGCTTCTACATATTCTATCAAAATCTGTTTGTTCTCTCTTTGCTCATCTGATACATCCATCCTCATTCTGCCCATTATTTCTTTTTATCTTCTGTAATGGAAATGCTTAAATAGGAATCGAAAGAATTCTTGAAAATAATGAAAAAAATCGGGGAAAATATATATTCCTCAAGTGCCAGGACAGAATCCTGAGAAGACAAAAATTTTCACAATATGAGACCATTCTACACAAAATCTGCATTTTTTCTGCACAGAAAACAGCATCTTCTGCACATAAAATAATATTTCTTCCCAAACATTTGTGCAAATTTTTGACAGAATAAGTCCTGAATTGTGAATAGTATTAGAAAACTGCAGATTTCAGAGATGCTCTCACAGTGGGAAGAAAATTGCTAAAATTACTGGATGTTTGAAAAAATAAAATTAGCAAAGAATGACATCCCTACTCTCAACTTCCTTCATCCCCTCTGGATATTTCCACTGTTGTATTTTTAAATTTGCCTCTCTGTGTTGGCATTTCTACTTGACCACAGATGTCTTCTTTTCTCCTCTCCTCTCCTCCCCTCTTTTCTCCTTTCCTTGTGTGCCCTGTCTTACTAAAACTGGAAATAGGGATGACAGAATCAAAGTATTTATCATTGGAAGAGACTGTAGATGCCATCTAATCCAACTAGTTCAATGCAGGAATCCTGCGCTGCAGTTGCAAGATCCCTGACAGATAACCATCCATTGTTTGTTTTAAACACTCTTTACAGCAAAGAAAAGCTTTGCCCTGGAAGTCTGTTCTACTGTCAAACAGATCTTACAGTTAGGAAGTTCCTTCTAATGTCAAGTCAACATTTGCTTCCTTGTAATTTCAATTCATTTTTTTCTAGACCTGCTCTCTGAAGCAACAGAAAATAAGGCCATTCCATCTTCTATGTGACAGCCCTTCAGATATTTGAAGAGGTCTCTCAAGAGGTCTCTCCTTAATCTTCTGTCCTATGCTAAGCATAGGCAACTTTTTATATCATTTCAATTGAGACTTAGTATAGCTGTAGTGTAAATCATCTACTTTTTACAGACACTCCAGAAATAAATAATATAGCTGTTTGAGCTGGTGTAGGTAAATTTATTGGATATTGCAGTGTGGCTTAGTGGTTTGAGAGTTCAATTCACAGCTCAGCAATAAAACCCACTGGGTGACCTTGGGAAAGTCACACTCTCTCAGCTTCATGGGAAAGCAATGTCAAACTCCTCTGAACAAATCTTGCTAAGAAAATCCCAAGATAGATTCTCCTTAGGGACATCATAAGTCATAAATGACTTGAAGGCACACAACAACAACAAGCAACAAGCTATCATGGTGCTTGAGTGAAACAGAACAATCTTACAAATGTCCAGGGGGCCCTGGTGGTGCAGTGATTCAATGCCAGTACTGCAGCCACAAGGTTGTGAGTTCATTCGCAGGGGCTCCAAGGTTGACTCAGCCTTCCATCCTTCCATTGGTCAGTAAAATGAGTAACCGGCTTGTTGGAAGCAATTAGCTTACAAATTGTAAACCGCTGAGTTCACCGATAAGAAGTATAGAAATGTACATGCTATAGCTATAGCTATTGCTACTGCTATTACTCAGTGGTAAGTCCCTCTGAGTTCAGTGGGACTTATTCTCAAAGAAGCGAGCACAAGCATGCAGGCTAAGACACTGTCTGGAAGTAATGAAATCATAATCTAGTTTAAAATCATCTTGGATTCCAAAAGGGACACACTAAATCATTTCTTTTGACATCTATATACAAAAATGATTGTTCATTGTCCAAAATCTTGGCATTAATCCTCTGACTTCTATATCAGATTTTATTGAGATTAAAGGGAATTCATTTTGTTCTTTCCCATCCCTATGCCTGGCTTTAAGTTCCTGCCCTTCTTCTACACACTCCTTGCCTGTCTCTTGTCTAGTTATGTGACTTCAGCATATGATGTGATATTGGTGTGTGTAAGAAAGCAAATTTTGCAGTTTAAATGTGGTAGATAAAGTAACCATAACGTTGTATCCCCAGAGACTACAAGCCCAAAGTTGTATGATTGAGCACAGAAGATACTGAAAATTTTGCTTTGGAGGGGAGAGAACAACATAGAAAGAGGCAATGAGAAATGCAAATGAAAGCACCATAATACACCATGAGGATGTTGTGTGATGCAAATACTGTAGGGACTAATATTAGTAAGGTATGCATTTAGGTGCAAAGTGAAAATCTGTCTAGATCTGCTGGGATCTATAGGAGTACTTTCACATGCCAGCCTTCACTAAGATGTCTAAATTGGCATCTCATAAAGAGCTAAGGATGGGGCTATTGTCCTTAATATGGGATTCCCTGATTGCTGGCCTCATTCTGCATGGGTGCTGAGGACTTTCAGCTGCCACAGACCTTATAGGGAATCTTTTCCTCCACTTTCCAGGGAATGCTCGCCGTCTCACAGGATTGAACCTTTTGTCCTTAATACTAGCTCATTCCCATTATGCTCCTTTTTGCCCACAGATAATCCCATGGCATTATTCTCATTATACCACTTTGCCGTTCCCATTATGCTCTTTACTACTGATCTACCCATCTTTTCTATTTAATTTCCTTGATAAAAAGTATATGAATTTTAATAAACATTTCTGCTGTGGCTAATGTGAATCTTTGCAAGCTTCTGCAACCTACCGTTCCCAGTCTTGTAACTATTCATGAATCCTAAAAATAATTTTAAAAATATCATATCTAGAATTTTTTCTATTACTGATCAAACACCAGTTTTAGTTTATACTGCTTTTCTATGATACATTGTACTCAAAAAGGCTTAAGAGCCAGCATAACATAATAGTTTTGAGGGCTGGACATGTTTCAGGATACCAGGGTTTGAATCCCACTCATCCATGGAAACCATTGAGTGAGCTTGATAAGTCATAATCTTTCAGCCTAAGAAAAAGGCAAAGGCAAGAGCAAACCTATGAATAAATGTTGCCAAAAAAACACACACAAAAAACCCTAGAACAAAGTATATATTAGCGGGAGTCAACTTGAAGGTATCTACCAACAACAAATAACCAAGGACACTAATGGCAAAGCTTAGTTTCTACCCCATTTTGGCAGATCAGAAAACAGCCCAGCTTGATTAGCTGCTTTATCACACTAGGGGGCAAACAGAATTTATACAAGAGTTAAATGAGAGTTAAACAGGAAATGACGTATGTTAAACATCAGGCATTTCCTGTTTAACGTTCGTTTAACTCTTATTTAAATCCTGTTTGCCCCCTAGTGTAATAAAGCAGAAGGACTGATTTCAAGGCCAGAATGTTTCACTAAAAATTGAATTGTGATTCTGCAGTCCATGTTTTCATTACTATTGACTTTCACAGGAATTCAACAAACAGGTTCCTGTTCACAGCTGGATGAATTTCCAGGCATAGTAGCCCCTTATAAGAGGATTCAACCTAACAAAGGAGCAAAACAGACTGGCTAGAAACACCGGCATTGGGGTGGATTGGGGGCATGGCGACAGCATGCCACACACCCTGACTCCACCCCGATGCCGGTGTCATGCTGGATGCACAACCACAAGGTGGAGGGTGTCACAGTCCTCCTTTGGAACAGCTTTTATAAACACTGTGTCAAAGAAATGCCAAAAAGTCATGACTGTGGCTGCAAGGGTGGCTTTTTGCCAGCTCTAAAAGGTAACTTTCTTACTTCTTGACATTATTAGATGAAATTTACTGTAGTAGTTGCTCCATCTACAAGGATCAAACCCATGAAATTTCAGGTTGGATACATGGAGGGAGTTTTATACAAGAGCAGTACTTATGGTTTTGCAGATCCAGAGTAGTTTTTGTGTATCTGTCTATGGTGGATGTGGACAAAGTGTGCCCTTCCAAGGCTGTTTTGGGGGGCTCAACCCCTCCAGACTCCCTAGATCTAGAGAGACAATTTAGTTTCTAAAAATATTGGAGACTTCTCTCCATACTCACTATATAACATTAAAAACTCTGTTTTTTCAAACCAGAGGAAGATTTCCAGCTACTTCAGGCTGTGTTGCTGTTGTTGTTATTCATTGGCATTTACAACAATCTGTTGCCTACCCTACCCTAGAAGATCCCAAGGTGGGAAAAGCTATCCCCCAAAACCATCACAGTTGCCCCCTCCTTTTGTATATGATATGGCTTACACAGCTTGGCATGATTAAGAAGACCTGGCTTGCTAGCCACTTCCCATTCCTGGACCAATTTCTGAAAGAGCCACAGAATGGTAGACTCATCACAGCATTCACCATTCCGGATGGGTGTCACGTAGTTTGCACTCTGTTAACTCATCAGATGGTAAGAAGAGCGGGCTGCATAATTTTGCTCTTTCCTGTAAGCTCAGGCAAATCCAAACTGCTGCGACTTTTCCTAGTTACTGTGCTGTTCCTCATTAATAGCTTGACTACACGTTGATGTTACTTGACTACATGTGTTCTGATTTTCATCTGTGAAATGCTGGAAGGTATAGATTCCATGGGAAGTAGCAATGGCAGTTAAAGTGGAATCCTTGTGCTATAACCTTGTACTGTGAAAGGGCCCCAGGTGTTGATTCTGACAATTTCACTCACAATTTGAATGAAACAAAAAATTGAATGATAGCACCTGCAGTTCTTAAAACTGATTTCCCCTATACAGTCATTCACCACAAAAGATGGATGTTCCTATTAAACCAAGGGCTGAATCTGAGTGCAGAAATAATCCAGTTTGACACCACTTTAACCGCCATGGCTCAATGCCACAGAATTCTGGGAACCATAGTTTGTTGTGGCACCTGAGTTCTCTGACAGAGAATGCTAAATGCCTCACAAAATTACAGTTCCCCAGAATTTGATTATTTCTGCAGTGTGGAAGCACCCTAAGATATTGACAATTATGTACAAAACACAGCATTGTGAACAGCATATGTTGATGGATTCCCATTTGCATAGGAAAAATAAGATCTATAGAAAAGGGATTCACAAATTTCTCACAACCTCACAGTCAGTGCAGGGTCAAATACCCTTAAACTGACCAAGTGTCCTTTGGCTGACCAGGCAGAGAATATCCGTGCTGATAGCTGTGCCAGACTTGTTATGCACTTGAGTGTCTTCCAGCAGCCTTTTCTATGGAGGGTCACCAAGTGGCAGATGTTATATTTTACTATATTTTCTCTTTTACATTGGCATTTGCTTTAAAAACTGTTCTTCCTCTCTGTGTAGGATTTGTGGAAAAGTGGATAACCCACTTTAGAAAACACACACAATTAAATAAGGTCTGGAACAGACCAGCCAGGAAAGCTGGCTTGTGGGCTGCTTAGGGGTGCTGTGTTTTGACACTGCATGCCCCTAAGACACCCGGAAGCCGCTCAGCCAATCAGATGTAGGCAACTTCAAGACGCTTTAGGGGCATGGCATTTTGATGCCCTAAGTCCCCAGGACACTCAGAATCTGCTCAGCCAACCAGACATGGGAAGCTTCAAGATGCTTTGGGGGCATGGCATTTTGACACCGCATGAAACCCGGAGTGATTTGAAGGTGCCCTGGGGTTGCTGTGGGGCCACCTAAGGCAGCCTTTTACCAGTACAAATAGGAGCTGATCTTTCCTGCTTCTATTTGGGCCAGCTCCTGGGCAGATTGAGGCCAGGCATGTGGTTGTCATGTCACCGGGGTGAGCAGTGCTGGGGCAGCCCCAATCCACCCTTTGAGGGCAGTCTGTCTCACCCCTAAGTTTTTCTCTGCATTTTAACCCATGTATTGTCGTCATGGAAGCATTTAAAGATTACACAATACAGCCTGTGCATATTTGTCTTTCATAAAATCACAGAGTTGGGAGAGACCTCGAGGGCCATCCAATCAAACTCTCTGCCATACAGGAAGACACAGTCAAAGCATTCCCAACAGATGACCATCCAGCCTCTGCTTAAAAAATTCCAAAGAAGGAGACTCCACCACACACCAAGGCAGCTTATTCCATTGTCAAATAGCTCTTACTCTCAGGAAATTCTTTCATGTTGAGGTGAAATCTCTTTCCCTGTAGCTTGAATCCATTGGTCTTGGTCCTGTTCTCTGGAGCTGAAGAAAACAAGCTTGCTCCATGCTCAAAATGACATTCCTTCAAATATTTAAACAGGCCTTCTCTTCTCTAGGCTAAAGATATCCAGCAACTTAAGCCTCTTTTCAAAGGGCATGGTTTCCAGACTTTTCATTATTTTGGTTGTCTTCCTCTGAACATGCTCCAGCTTGTCAACATCCTTTTTGAATTGTGGTGGCCAGCAGGGGGATGTCAGGGGTGCAGGCTGAAGCAGATGACACTCTAAGACTGCATTTTAAGGGAGGTGACACCACTGTTCCCCAAATGTTTGCCTTGGACAGAAATGGGCTTTGGCGTTTGCCTGCATCCCTTTAAAATGTTTAAGAAACAGTATGAGTGGCACAAGGCTCAGTACAAAGAGAAAAAAAGAGACCCCAGTATGTATGTGTGTGTATATATATGTATGTGTGTGTTTAAATTTTATTTTTTTAAAAAAACTATTAAATGTTTATTCTTTTTAAGTGTTCTTTAATAACATCACATCTTACCAAATTTTCACTTTAATCACACAAAACTTTGTACATGTAAATACATTCAGGCTGTGCATATGATATTGTAATTTAAAGGTACAATTTTAATTTTCCTAATTCTTTATGCCACAACTATTGCCATTATATTCAGTTATCTACAGGAATTACAGATATGAGTAACATTAGTACAAAAACATTCCTAAGGATTCTGTATGGTAGAAGGAGGTCAAGGGGGGTATGACATCATTAGTTATCACACCAGATGACAACAATCCTAGTGACACCACTGATGCCCAGAAAGGGGTACATTATTCCAGATAATTTCTGGCCAAAGCATATTAGAGTGGCACTATTACTTCCCTCAGTCTTGACACTATACATATGTCACATTGGCTTTTCTAGCTGCCACATCACACTGCTGACGCATGTTCAACTTGTGGTCAAAGAGGACTCTTAGATCCCTTTCATATGTACTGTTGTCAAGCCAGACTTCCCTTATCATATATCTGTGTATTTCATCCCCCCCCCCTAAGTACTTTTCGCCTTCATTTTATTAGTTTTGGCCCAGCTTTCTCTGAAATATTCTCTGAAATATGAGGAAAATAAAGTAAGTGGTGTTTTTTTTTAAATAGGTCTACAGAAAACGCTACTTTAAAATAGTTATTGTAGTCAAGAAATGTCCTAGTTCTCTCTCCTCTCTCTCTCTCTGAGAATGGAACTACATGAATTTCATAACTGTTTACACATATTCTCAGTCAATCCTATAGCTTCTTTTTAATTCCCATAATGGAGGGGCCACCTTTAGGACACAGGCTGCCATGAAGGCAGCTTGTGTGTAATATCTGGAATACATTTCAACACTTTTTGGCTTTCATGTCATGAGTCCATATGGGCCACTGCTTGCAAAATGTTGCTTTTTCATACCAGGAGAGAAACAGATGATGGTACATTTAGTTGATTTCTTTGGTGCTCTTTGTTTTTGCAAGAGCCTACTCTACACTGCTCTCCTTCATGGATCATCTTGTCCCATTTGTTTTGAAGCAGAAATAATATATGAGGCAGTGACGTCCAAGAAACATTTCTTCCATGTTCATAGAGAAGTGGCTGACTATATCAGATGACAGCACAGTACAGCTTTCCAGATCTTGCTGAGCTACACCTCCCATCAGCTCTACTCGTAATGGTGAGGAATACCGGGAACTGCAGTTTGGCAGCATCCAGAAGTCTGCACTTTGAACAGTTCCCAACATTGTGACTTGCTTTCCAAATCTTTTGTCCCACTTTATGGTGCCCAAGAGGTATATTCTGAAGCCTGACTATGCCAGGAGCTCTTGTGGATCTCCATGGTTTCTACTGAATTCTATGGCCTATGAATGAACTAAAATAGACAAGAATAGGACATTTGAGTCAGATAATTGTAGGGTTTTAATTAGGAAATGAAAATATAAGAAGATATAGGGTGGCATTAATACTGAGGAGAGATGTAGCAAAAGCAGTCACAGGATATAATGTTAAGTTTGATTGATTAATATCAACATGACTTCACAGAAAATTCATCAACAGAAGAAGAAGAAGCAGAAGAAGAAGAAGCAGCAGCAAGCAATCGGGGTGAATTACAACTAACCCATAATCCAAGTTTATGCTCCAATTACAGAGGGAAGGGAGAAGTAATGGAAAGATGTTGTACATAAGGAAATTGATTAAACACCAAAATAGGATTTGTAGTTAATCATAGGTGATTGGAATGCAAAAGGAGGAAACAGGAGAATCAAAGAGTGTAGGAAAATTCGACCTTAGGCAAAGAAATGAAGCAGAAGAGTGACTGGTTGGCTCTTGCAAGGCCAAAAGCTTGTGTTCATTGTAAATACATTCTTCTACACACAGACATCACCTAATGGTTGATACAAAAATAGATTATATAGTGGGAAGCAGAAGATGGAGAAACTCTATTCTCTCTGCAATAATAATAATAATAATAATAATAATAATAATAAATATTTATTTATAACCCACCCCTCTGAATGAACAATTGGGGCGGGGTACAACATTTTAAAAACAGGTACAGTTAAAATATTACAACCCAGTCCCACCTCCCACCCCTTAAAATAAGTTTAAACTAATACAGAATTAAAAACAATATCAATAAAACCTTAAAACAATGCAATATCTCCAATGAGAATTTTTGGGCAGCCTCGGGGGAGTATCGGATGTATAGCAGAGAGAGGCTGGATAAACATTTAGGAATTGGGAAAAGTTAACCATTATCCGGAAAGGCCTGCTGGAAGAGATGCGTCTTGGCAGCTTTCTTGAAGTCATCCAAGGTCGTAATAAGATGCAAAAACTAGGCAAGGAGCAGATTGTGGCACAGACCATGAACTCCTAATATCAAAAATTAGGGTAAAGCTAAAGAACACTAAATTAACCATCATGCCCAAATATAACCTGAAGAACATCCCTCTGGAGTTTAAAAATAATATAAAAATAGATTTGCACTAAAATAAAGCTTTGCTGAGGAGCCAGAAGAATTCTGTCTCCTTGACATTGTCAAATGTCAAGGAGAAATTGTCAAGGAGAAATTAAAAAATACACTATCTTCTACCAAAGATAAAGAAAAGTCTCAATGGATGACAGATGAAATTCTTCAAGCAGTTAAGGACAGATGAGAAGCAGAAGTAAAAGGTAAAAAAAGAGAGTCAGAATCCTGAACAAAACTGTTCCTACAACTTGTGTGCATAGTCAAATACTACTGTAATAATTAATGCGGAGAAATACTTGCAACCAAACATTGGATAATGAAGCCCACTAAAGATTTTCAGAAGCAAACCAGATTGTGCTTTATAGTCTTTGATTGTTTAGATCATTAAAATGTATGGATCTCTCTTAAAGAAAGGGTGTACTACAAAATTTGATTGTCCTGATGCATAAAATGTACTCAGGACAAGAGGCTATTGTCAGGACAGAATACTGAGCAACATAATTGACATGGGTGTCAGGCAAAGCAGCATTTTATCACCCTATTTGTTTAACTTGTATAGTGAATGTATCATATGTACCATATCTAGTCATCTATAAGTCGAAAAATTTATGCCCAAAATTGACCCCAAAATTACGGGTCAGTATGGTAATGTGATAGCAGCTTTTTCAGATTTCCCCATGTAGTTGGGAGAGTAATTTCTTTCTCTCTCAAGCAAAGCGAAAGGAGTCCTGGGTGAGTGATTGCTGCTTTAACAGTCCTTTTTGCCATAGGCACACTCATACGCACATTGAAGGAGCCTCCAAGTTCTACCCTCAACTTACCCATGGGTCATGGCAAAATCCATAATTTTGGCCCAAAAACCTGCCCTCGACTTACATGTGAGGTCAACTTGCAGTTGGGTATATATAGTAAATCAGGATTAGACTTGGAGGAAGGCAGTGTGAAAATTGGAGGAAGGAACATCAATAAACTAAAATATGAAGATAATATCATAATGTTTTGTTTGTTGTGTTCCTTCAAGTTATTTCCGACTAATTGTGACCCTAAAGCAACTCTATCTTTTCTTGGCAAGATTTGTTCAGAGTAGGTTTGCCATTGCCTTCTCCTGAGGCTGAGAGAGTGTGAATTGCCCAAGGATACCCAGTGGTTTTACATGGCTGAGCTGGGAATAGAACCCTGGTCTCCAGAGTCACAGTGCAATACTCAAACCACTATGCCACTTTGCTCAGTATCATAATACTCGCAGAAAATAGCAAAGAATTGGAATGAGTCAAGAGAGAAAGTGCGAAGGCATGTTCACAGTTGAATATTAAGAAAAACAACAATAATGACCACAGATGATTTATATAACTTTAAAACATGCAAGGAAAACAATGAAATGGTTCAGGGTTTTCCATACCTTGGCTCAATCATTAATCAAAATGGCAGATGCTGTCAAGAAATTGGAAGAAGACTATGAATTGGAAGGGCAGCTATGATGGAATGAGACAAGAACCTGAAGTATAAAGATAGACCACCAAATGCTAAAGTTAGGATTGTCCATACATCATATTTCCAGTTTTTATGTATGGATGTGAAAGCTGGACAATGAAGAAGCTTATAGGTAGAAAAATCAACCCATTTGAAAAGTGGTGCTGGAGAAGTGTTCTACAGATACCATGGACTTCTAGAAAGACAAATAAATGGGTCCTAGAGCAAATCAAGCCAGAAATCTCCCTCAAGATCCAGATGACTACATTATTGTTGTCTTACTTTGGACATATCATGAGAAGATATGACTCCCTTGAAAAGATAACAATATTTGGAAAGGTATAAGGCAGTAGGAAAAGAAGAAGACAGCTTTCCAAATATGTTCAATCAAGGGAGCCAAGGCCCTGAATCTGTAAGACCTGAGCAGGTCAGCTGATGACAGGGAGATTTGAAGAGTTCTCATTAATAGGACTGCTGTATGTTGAAGTCAACTTTATATCAGTTAACAACTACAACCTATGACTATATAAATGGGATTGAAATTTCTATGTAAAGAAATTGACAGTACTTCTGGAAGAGGGACAAAAACTGCTTTCTAAAGACAATATTTTCAGTACTCATAAGTTTAGCAATCATTCCAGTTACTCAGTTATGTCATATAAGCAACTGATTAACATTCCCACCAGTGGGAAAACTAAAACACTATGGTTCAGTCTGAAGGGCAGTGGTTAACTGCACTGCAGCACTGCAGCAAAAACATTATGAGTCCAGTCTGGCAGGGCTCAGGCTGACAGCCTTCCATCCTTTTGGAGGTCGGTAAAATGAATACCCAGCTTGTTGGAGGCAAATAACACATTGTAAACTACTTAGAGAGTGCTTAGCAATATAAAATGGTATAGAAATGTAAGTGCTATTGCTATTGCTACGATAGACAATTCAGCTATCTGGTTGAATCTAAGTAAGTGTATGTGTCTGCTCAGGGTCTAGATGAGAGGTCAAGACCAAACCCAATGCTGCTTTGAAAGAAAATGGCCCCATCATTTGGTATTAATGGGAGTTTCCATTAATCCATTTTGCTCCCATCGGATAATCTCTACATAGCCCTGACATCATCACATTCATGATCTGACCCTGCTCTGTCCCAGGTGGTGGTCTTATCAAGTTGAGGCTCCATACCAAGGCAAGAACTCAGGTTTCAGAATGGGAAATTTGACCACACCATAGTCAAGATGGTGGTATGGTAAAGTGAAGCAAAACAAATTTCATATACTGATGAGGAAAAAAATCAATTTCCAGATAGCATTCCAGATGATCCTATAGACTTGAGATTCATTCTGGCAGGTTAATATTTTACTTGAAGCATTAGAATCATAGAATAGAATCATAGAGTTGGAAGAGACCACAAGGGCCATCCAGTCCAACCCCCTGCCATGCAGGAACTCCAAGTCAAAGCATCCCTGACAGATGGCCATCCAGCCTCTGCTTAAGACCCCTAAGGAAGGAGACTCCACTACACTCCGAGGGAGTGTGTTCCACTGTCGAACAGCCCTTACTGTCAGGAAGTTCCTCCTAATGTTGAGGTGGAATCTCTTTTCCTGCAGTTTGCATCCATTGTTCCGCGTTCTAGTCTCTGCAGCAGCAGAAAACAAGCTTGCTCCCTCCTCAACATGACATCCCTTCAAATATTTAAACAGGGCTATCATATCACCTCTTAACCTTCTCTTCTCCAGGCTAAACATCCCCAGCTCCCTAAGGCGTTCTTCATAGGGCAAGGTTTCCAGACCCTTCACCATCTTAGTTGCCCTCCTTTGGACATGCTCCAGTTTCTCCACATCTTTTTTGAAATGTGGTGCCCAGAACTGGACACAGTATTCCAGATGGGGCCTGACCAAAGCAGAATAGAGTGGCACTATAACTTCCCTTGATCTAGAAACTATACTTCTATTGATGCAGCCTAAAATTGCATTGGCTTTTTTAGCTGCCGCATCACACTGTTGACTCATGTTCAGCTTATGGTCTACTTGGACTCCTAGATCCCTTTCACATGTGGTCTCATTCAGCCAGGTGTCCCCCATCCTATATCTGTGCATTTCATTTTTCCGCCCTAAGTGCAGAACCTTACATTTCTCCGCATTGAATTTCATTTTGTTAGCACTGGCCCAGCTTTCTAGTCTATTCAGGTCATTTTGAATTTTGATCCTGTCCTCTGGGGTATTAGCTACTCCTCCCAGTTTAGTGTCATCTGCAAATTTGATAAGTATGCCCCCAATTCTGTCATCCAAATCGTTAATAAAGATGTTGAATAGCACTGGGCCCAGGACAGAACCCTGTGGGACCCCACTGGTAACTTCTCTCCAGGATGAAAAGGAGCCATTGTTGAGCACCCTTTGAGTTCGGCCAGTCAACCAATTACAAATCCATGTAACTGTTAACTTGTCTATCCCACATTTTGCAAACTTGTTTGCAAGAATGTCATGGGGAACCTTGTCAAAGGCCTTACTGAAATCGAGGTATACTATATCCACAGCATTCCCTTCATCTACCAAGCTGGTAATTTTATGAAAAAAAGAGATCAGGTTCGTTTGGCATGACTTGCTTCTCTGAAACCCATGTTGGCTTTTTGTGATTATGGCATTGGCTTCTAAATGTTCACAGACTCTCTGCTTAATGATCTGCTCTAGAACCTTTCCTGGAATTGATGTCAGACTAACTGGACGATAATTGTTGGGATCCTCTTTTTTTCCCTTTTTGAAGATGGGGACAACGTTTGCCCTCCTCCAGTCTGCTGGGACTTCTCCTGTTCTCCAAGAGTTCTCAAAGATTATTGCCAATGGCTCTGATATTACATTTGCCAGTTCTTTTAATACTCTAGGATGTAGTTCATCTGGTCCTGGAGATTTATATTCATTTAGGTTAACCAGGTATTCCTGTACTACCTCTTTACTTATTCTGTGCTGAATTTCCTCTATTCTGTCTCCTGTTCCATTATCCTTAGGTTGAGCACCCTTTGCCTTTTCTGAGAAGACTGAAGCAAAGAAGGTGTTGAGTAATTCTGCCTTTTCTCTGTCCCCTGTTAGCATTTTGCCATCTTCTGCACGCAGTGGCCCCACTGTTTCCTTCTTCTTCCTTTTGCTGCGGACATATCCAAAAAAGCCCTTTTTATTGTTCTTAACCTCTCTAGCAAGCCTGAGTTCATTCTGCGCTTTAGCTTTTCTGACTTTATCCCTACAAGTGCTGGCTATTTGTTTGAATTCCTCTTTCGTGATTTCTCCATTTTTCCATTTCTTGTACATGTTCCGTTTAAAACTTAGCTCAGTTGAAAGTTCCTTAGTCATCCATCCTGGCTTCTTGAGACATCTTCCATTTTTCTTCCTCATTGGAACTGTTTGAAATTGTGCCTTCAATATCTCCCTTTTGAGAAACTCCCATCCGTCTTGAACTCCCTTTTCTTTTAGTATTCCTGACCATGGGATCACTCCCAGTATTTCTCTAAGTTTCTTGAAATTAGCTCTCCTAAAGTCTAGAGTGCGTGTCTGACTATGCCTAGCTTCTCCCTTCCACTGTATTACAAACTCCAGGAGAACATGGTCACTTCCACCTAAGGATCCAACCACTTGCACCCCATCAACTAGGTCTTCCCTGTTGGTTAAGATCAGATCTAAAATGGCTGATCCCCTTGTTACCTCTTCCACCTTTTGGACAATGAAATTGTCTTCCAGGCAAGTGAGGAATTTGCTAGACTTTGAGGATTTGGCTGAGTTTTACTTCCAGCAAATATCAGGATAGTTGAAGTCACCCATCACTACTACATCTCTCTTTTCTGAGTATGTGATTATCTGTTCTAGAAAGGCATCATCCAATTCCTCTGCCTGAGTCAGGGGTCTGTAGTAGACTCCCACAGTAACATCCCTGTTATTTCCCTCTCCTTTAATTTTTATCCAGATGCTCTCCACCTGGCTTCCAGTATTGACTTCCTGGATCTCTTCGCTGGTGTAAATATCCCTGACATATAATGCTATTCCTCCTCCTTTCCTGTTTGGCCTGTTTCTCTTAAAAAGGTTATATCCCTCTATTTCTACATTCCAATCATGAGACTCATCCCACCAGGTTTCAGTGATGCCTATTATATCATATTTCCCTTGTTGTGCTAGGAGTTCAAGTTCATCCTGCTTATTTCCCATACTCTGTGCATTAGTGTAGAGACATCTAAGAACATGTGTTCCCTTTACTTGCTGCCTGTGCAAATTTTTTTGCTTCCCACTGTTGGGTCCTTGCACTGTTTGCCTTGTTCCCTCTATGCCACTTGGACTATTCTCTCCATCCCTTTTGCCTTCCAGTATAATGTCTCCCTCCCCCACATAACTCAGTTTAAAGCCCTCCTGATCAGATTCTTCAGACTGTTGGCAAAAACGTTTTTGCCAACTGGCGTGAGATGCAGTCCATCCCTTGCCAGAAGTCCCTCCTCATGGAACCGCAGCCCATGATCCAAGAATCCAAACTGTTCTTGGCGGCACCATCTACGGAGCCAGTTATTCACCTCTGCTATTTTCCTCTCCCTTCCTGGACCATGCCCTTCTACCGGGAGAAGAGATGAGATGACAACCTGTGCATCCATCTCTTTCAGCTTCCTTCCCAGAGCCTCATAATCCCTTTTGATATTCTGAAGGCTGTGCCTTCAGAATATCAAGGTAACTCCACTCAGAATGTTGAAGCTCTGACAAGGTGGATAACTTAGTTTTTGGTCTAAAGAAGACTTACAATGTAAGCATAATGCAGAATTAAAGCAGACTGACACCACTTTAACTGCCATAAATCTGTCCTACAGAATCTTAGGATTTATAGTTTGGTGAGATATTCAGCCTCGTCTGTCACAGAGCTGTGGTTCCTCACTAAACTACAAAGCCCAGGATTCTATAGGATACAGTCAAAATGGTGTCAAATTGCTCTAATTTTGCAGCATGGCTACACCCATGGCACACATAAATAATCTGGAACCCCATCAAAAGGTGGTGACCATTGAGGGTCTTCTGTAGAACCTCAGTGTCAGAGATTACCAATGCAACCTTCACAGGCCAGAGAAGTATTGGCAAAATGAAGTCCTCTAGTGCTGGGACTTCCAGGGCAGTGGGTACATTTGGCAGTTTCCTCTCCACTGAATTCATAGTCTTGTTCTGTGGAAACCCTGGGATTATGAAGACAATTTGTTTGCTTGAGATCACCCAACCAACAAGAACATCTTAACAAAGGGATAAAATACTGATAATTAAGGAGCGAACTGGAGCGAACTGGACAAAAAGTAGGTGTAAAAAATTATAAATGTTAACAGAGATATAGGGTCCTCCCTTTGTGGGGAACACTTAAACAAGAGATTCTTTGGCTCAGCATTTTCTGATTTATCTATCAAATTGTGCCTGAATATTTCCTCATTTAGCAGTGCACCACTGAAAAGTGGGACAGGTCTTAGAACAACTTCATAAAATGGTATGATTATCC
This sequence comes from Urosaurus nigricauda, assembly GCA_034509955.1. NCBI lineage: Eukaryota > Metazoa > Chordata > Lepidosauria > Squamata > Phrynosomatidae > Urosaurus > Urosaurus nigricauda. The sequence continues at coordinate 345,947,722 of JAOEGL010000001.1, read as the reverse complement.
TGTTAGGTGACTAACAGGATAATCATTCTCTTGTATTTTTGAAACAGTTTTGATAAGAGACTCAAAAGAGGCTATTAAAGAAAATAAATAAGAATAGGATGAGGGGTAAAATCTTTGTTATAGATTAAAATATGGAAAACAAAGAGTGGTTATGACTGGCTGTTACCCCATTGTGGAAAGAGGTTAATAACATGGTAACCCAGGAGTCCGTATTGGGGTCAGCCAGCTTTCCCTGATTTCTTTGTGATTGGGATGGTGACACAAATGGAGAATTTATGTTGGCTGAAAATAGCACCACAAATCCTGTAGTTACTTTTATATCAGTGGCATAATAAATAGCCTAGCCTCTATAGAAAATGGAGCATTTATGTCAGCGTCTGCACATGACTCCATCTTCATCTTAGGAGGATGCCCTATCTGTCTCTGTGTAATTAATTAGTGGCATTGTATGATGATGAAGTGTGTGGTGCAGATCAAAACAATGCCTTGTATATCTCAAAAATGAATCGAAGTCACACTCTTCCTGCCAAATTTGGTAAGATCCAAGACACTACACTTGTCACTTTTGAGCTGGTTCAGCCTTGCACTGAATGAAAATCAAGATGATAAGTCTTCTGTTCACTTGTCATTATTGATGGAATTCAAATTAGATTCAGTGGTGGATCAAACAGAAGAGCCAAGAAAGGAAATGATGAAGACACAGACAATGCTATGGAGAAAGCACACAGAAGATGCATTTGTAGCCCAGAATGATGGTGGGAGAAGGCGGACAAGGAAAGGGAGAGAAAGGGTAAAGAAGGAAGAAAGGACAATTAACTTCATGTGGAACAAAAATGAACATAGAAACAATCCACACCTAGTTTCCTGAGATCACTCACCTTCCTGGCTACTGCTACCCTAGAATGCTACATAATGGAAGTAATAATAATAATAATAATAATAATAATAATACATTTTATTTCTAGCCCACCCCTCTGAACGGGCAATTGGGGCGGGGTACAAGAGAAGTTAAAAAACATCACAATTAAAATATCCAATCCCATTCCCAACTCCCCCCCTTAAAAAAGGATTAAACCAAAGACAACTTAAAAACACTTACAAATAAACAAAATCCACAATGTCACACCAAAAGGCTTCCTGAGCTGTTTAACCAAATGGAAACTAAGAACTAGCAAGGGATAGAGCCAGGGAATGTTAGACATTTTGCGGGAAGGCCTGCCGAAAGAGATAAGAGATAAGTAAGGTAACAAATTCAGCAACAGACTCCAGCTGGGCTTTCACAACATTATGTAGAGTGGGAAACAATTTTCCCTTTTCTATCTTTTCTATCAAGCTCCTTGATAGGTCAACGTTTCTGCTCAGCTTTGTCAGTCTCTGACACCAACCCTGTGACCTACAATTGGAGCACTGTGGCTACCTATCTTTGCCCATTCTTGAACTTATTAATAATGTTAGGAAAAACCCCAACAACCTATGTTAGGCTTTATAAAACAAGAAGAGCGAGTGGCTATATGACTAAAAGTGAATCAAGGGAGAGCAAGTGGGGTCACTGATGTTTTGTTGTTGTTATGTGCTTTCCAGTCGGCTCTGACTTATTGTGACCTGATCATTCCTGACAAGATTTATTCAGAGGATGTTTTCCATTGCTTTTTTCTAAGGCTGACAGAGTGTGACTTGCCCAAGATCACGCAGTAGATTTCCATAGCTGAGTGAGGATTTGAACCTTAGCCTCCCAGAACCCTAGTGCAGCACTCAAACTGCTAGACCTAACTGGCTCTGTAAGTCTGTAAGTATGTGCCTTCAAGTTGTCTTTTGATTTATGCTAATCCTGTAAATCAAAGGACACCTTAAAATGTCTGAAGGCATGTGTATATGCATGAAGAAGTATACAGAATACAGAAGTAATGTTGTCTGATCACAAGACTGTGGTAAGAAGAAGATTATTACAAAAATAATCTTACAAGATTATTAATGGTGTTATTGTTTTTCTTATTTTTCTTAATTGGTTATTTAATTTGTGAACTGCGAAAGCAAGATTTTACAACTGAAGAGCAGGACAGAAGTAACTGAAATAAACAAACAGAAAGAAAGAGGAAGCAGAGACAATATGTTCTAATGAATGAGCTATGCAGGACTTTGTAGGGGAAAACCACTGTCCTAAATAACAGTATGTCTAGAAAATGATGCAAGGTAAAGGAACTTTTAACATATGGAGTGTATTTTTTCTACACTTAAGTGAAATATATTCGATCATTTTTACAGTCAAGTACATTAATGGCATGGAACTTTCCTCTGTTCCATGAACAGTCAGCAAAGCAGTAAAAAAGTGTTCATTTGCTGCATGTTCTACAGTTCCCATTTCCATGGAAATGGGTGAAGGAATGGCAATGTGAAAGCTTAAAACCAAATATAGTGATGGTGCCGACAACTACAGCAAAAATGGCAAATATGGTAAGAGGATTTGAAGCATTTCAGGAGCACTATTTCATAACAATAGCAATTACAATACCTTACACGCATGTCATATGTTAACATACACAAATGTAAAACAAATTAATATAATCCACTATGCTTTTTTTACACTACATGTTACAATATTTAAATAATGTATCAATAGCTTTGTACTTGCCAAATTTAAATTAGAGATTCATGAGCTTTCTAAAGCTCTTTGTGGATTAACTCCAAAATTCTATGAGTTTCCCATCACCACAAAATCAAGAAGGCTCAGATCATTTTTCTGATCTAATCTGAGGTTTTAGAAAAATCTGTCCACTTTGATAGCTTTCACCATCCCAAAGTCCTCCCAAAGAATTCCTCATCCTTCAAATGTACTCTCCCCTCCTCCTCTCACATGCTAGGCAAGCAGCAGAAAAATTTAAGAAGAGCCAAGCTGAATCAGACCAAAGGGCTGGGCTAACCCAACATGTTATTCATACATTGGCCAACCAGAAGCCTCTGGGAAGTCCACCATCACAACTTTAGTGCAAACTGCACCTCCCATCTCAAATTCTTTGAAGTAACTGTCATACACAGACAATCTGCCTCTGTCTCTGATACTGGAAGTTATAAATATACATTTTGACTAGTAGCCTATGATAGGTTTCTTTCATGAATTAGTCAAATCCTCCTTTAAAATTATTTAAGCTGCTGGTCATCATTGTTGGTGGTAGCCATTTCTAGTTCAACTATGAAGCAGTGGTCATATGTGGTAATAATAATAATAATAATAATAATAATAATATGATTTATTTCTATACCGCCCTTCCATAGATCAGGGCGGTGTACAGCATGTAAAAACAGTAAGACATAAAAACCAGTAGAGTAGAGGACAGAGACTTGTCCTTGTTTTCACTTCTTTTCATCCATTCTATTATGCTACTTAGCCTATATTGGAGTATCAAGATCGAGGGATCCACGGGAGATGCAGTTCTCCTGCATTTCAGCATTACACAATGCATCAGAATGATGGAGAAGGAATAAATATAAACTTTAGACTTACTATAGGGTGGTCAATCAAGTACATATGGTTCAGGGTACTGTGGGGTGGGCGATACAGTGCCATTTTACTTTTATGTCTCTTGATATTCTTTCCTGTCTCTTCAAAGAATCCCAAACTGTTCCAGGCTGGATGGAGCCTTGACCAGGAGCTGTCTTTTTAGATGGGAGATAAACTGCAACATTTTGAATCAGATGCCTAAATGTTTTATTTCCTAATGTGTATCTATACAGTTATGTCAGTGTGGTGCCATTTTAATTGTTATGGGTCCACCCTACAGAATCTTGGGATTCGTCATTTGGAGAAGTACTAAAAATTCTTCTCAAGATTGCTCTAAGAGTTCTGGTGAATGGACTACAGCTTTAAAAGAATTGTAATTACCCCACCAAATTTCAAATCCCAAGATGCTGCATGGTACAGCCACAGTTGCTGGGGGGGGGGTGGAATGAAGGCATTGCAGTATGTCATTATGTATTTAAACCAAATAAGTTTTTTCCCCTCTTCCTTTTATGAACAGCAGCTCAAGATAGCCCTGTTTAAATATTGAAGGTGTGTCATATTGAGGCTGGATCAAACTTGTTCTCTGCTGTTCCAGAGAAGAAGACCTGGAACAATAGATGCAAACTGCAGGAAAAGAGATTTCAGCTCAACATTAGGAGGAACTTCCTGAAAGTATAGCTGTTTGACAGTGGAACACACTTGCTCAGAGTTTAGTGGAGTCTCCTTTTTGGAGGTTTTTAAAAAGAGGCTGGATGACCATCTGTTGGGAGTTCTTTGATTGTGAATTTCTGCATGGCAGGGGGGTTGGACTGGGTGGTCCTTGTGGTCTCTTCCAACTCTATGATTCTATCTTTGAAAAACTGAAGTCATCACAGTTTTGTTACATATACTTGTATGAAATATCTAGCGTGCCCCTCAATTAACAGAAGTACGTACATGAAATACCTATTGCTAGCCAACAGTTCACCATCTGGCTTACAATGGTTTCCTGTTGCAACCAGCTACTTCATTTTTCTCTTCAAATGCTTGAATTGTTTTTGTCTCTGATATGTACCACTTCAGTACAGGAAAAAAAATCTCATAATATTTTTCACCTGGTGGACATCCAACTTGATGAAAGAAGCAATAAAAACAAATGTGTTCTATTGGCTACAACTGGTGCTACTTTTTCTGTGATCAAACCACAGTTGGAAAATTTCAGAGTCAGATAAAAGTTATTAGGAATCTTTTTTCCCCTTATAGCTTTTGAAATGAGCACTGTTAAAAAGGAAATCTGCAATAAGGAGATAGTATGGGTGAAAAATAAATATTTCACATGTTTTCATTAAAATGTATGGGAGCACAAAGGCACCTGTTGAAGTAGGCTTTCAAGTTTGTATTACTTTTGGGATGGATTTTTGATGGTTTTATTTATAATAGAGTGGAGTTTGGAGTGTGGCTTAGTTATATAACAAAATTGTTTTTCAGTAACTTTTTGAAGGTGTCCAAAACCTTCATAGAATCAAAGAGCTGGAAGAGACCACAGGGGCCATCCAGTCCAACCCCTTGCCATGCAGGAACATACAATCAAAGCACCCCCAACAGATGGCCATCCAGCCTCTGTTTAAAAACTTCCAAAGGAGGTGACTTCACTACACTCTGAGGGGGCATATTCCACTTTTGAACTGCTCTGACTATCAGGGAGTTCCTCCTGAGGTTTAGGTGGAATCTCTTTGATGGTGATAGCAATAACTACTACTATTATAGCAGCATCCATGTATTTGTGACAAATATACTTTCCTGCTTCAGGAGCTTACTATCTGAACGGTGGATACTTTTAGATAGCAGGTTATTACAGGTTGAGTTGCCCTTATCTGAAATGCTTGAGACCAGAAGTGTTTTAGATTTCAGATTACTATTTTTTTTTTTTAAAAAAAATGGAATACCTGTGTTTTCATATACATACATAATGATAACTCTTGAAGATGGGACCCAAGTCTAAACACAAAATTAATTTATGTTTCATATACACCTTATACACAGAGCCTGAAAGTTATTTTATACAATATTTTAAATAATTTTGTGGGTGAAACAAAGTTTGTGCACATTTAACCTTCAGAACGCAAAAGTGTCACTATTTCATCCACCCATGAAAAATCTTTGGGTTTTGGAATATTTCAGATTTCAGAATTCCAGATGAGGGAGACTCAACCTGTACCATTAATTAATTACAGATCTCATTTTTTTCCTAATAAGAGACAAAGGCTGCTACCACTAATATTCAAATGGCATTATGGAGCTATTTCATTTTTAAGGGATTTTTTTTTTCTCTTCAACACAGGAATAAATTTTAAATACAGAAAGGGACTAGATACACTTCTCTGTGGACCCATGTAAATTTCCATAAATTCCAGAGCTTGGAAAAGTTACATTTTAAGACTTTTTTTTTAGACTGATAAACATAGGGCGTTTCCTGTTATGACTCCCCAAGTTAGCACAGCCATAGTTTTACTAAAAATCAGCCCTATACTGAAAGGTGGTACTACAGGAGTTCTATAACTACCATGGACTGTCAAAAAGACAAATATGTAAAACAAAGAGTGAATTAAGCCTAAATTTACACTAACATAATCTCAGCATATCATGAGACATTATTGACATTAAAACATAAAGCCCAATAAAGTGGAAGGTAATGGAAAAAAGGAAGACCACATTTAAAGTAGATTGACACTTTCAAGGAAGGCACTGCCTTGAGCTGGGCTCTTAATAAGAGCTGACCAGTTGGAATGATGTAAAGGTGCCCAATGGCACCTTTTCCATTTAGTGCATCGCAACTGTGATGCTAAAAAGGATCAGGATTTCTCCGCTCCTTTTTTTGCTGTGCATCTTCGTTGCAGCATCTAGCTGCTGCAGAGAAGGTCTGTAGCAAAAAAGGGAGGCTTCAGACTGCCCTTTTTGGGCAGTCTGTAAAGCCCCTGTATGTGCCAAGCTGCTGACTTTTGATACAGCATTTATTTCTAAACTCTGGGAACAAAGTTGGCTGTGTTTATCGCCAGAGCATGTCAGCCACATCTTCTTCATTTGTGGCTTTGACTTATGCAGTTTTGATTATTTGTGGATTTAATTAACATGTTTTCTTTAGGAGTCTTCTGGTCCTCCAGAGAAATTCTGCTGGGAATTGACCATATAGTTGTGCTGGAGGACCTAGAGATTCCTAGACAGGTGGTCTCTCAGGTAAAAAAAAATAGTGTTTTTTTTATTTGTGGTTTTTCCACTTTCACAGGGGTCCTGTGCCCCTAACCACAGTGAATGTGGAGGGCTTACTATATTAGGAAGCCAAGAGTCTTTGCACATTCATATAGCAAGTGAATGAGCTGTCTGATGTGCAGATTGGAACTCCTCAGACATTTTCTTGTTCACTTCTGCAAATGTTGTGATACTTGTTTAAGAATACACATTTTAAATTTGTACACACAGCTTTAAATACATATATAAAGAGACAATGCACATTTGAATTGTATGTAATTCCTCTAATTTAATTTTAAAATTTAAAATTTAAAATTTGATTATTAGAATACACACTTAGGGGCAGTATAGACCACCCAAAAGGAGTGGTCTGGTGCCACCTTTTTTTGCGGTGCAACTTCACCGCAACAGCTAGATGCTGCGGTGAAGCTGCGCAGCAAAAAAGGAGCGGGGTTTTTGTGCTGAAGTTGCAGCGTGATTGAGGGAAAAGGTGCCATTAGGCGCCTTTCCACCACCACAACTGCACAGCTGCATCTAGAAGCTGCGCAGTTGCAGTGGTGCCATTACATATGCCGTCTAAATGGCATTATGTAATGGTGCCTGCGCCATTATGTAGTAGGGTTCGGGAGCATGCAAATGCTGCATGCTCCTGAACCCTAATGGCAATGCCCAGGCGCCTCTTACTGGCCATCTGTTTCGGGCCTTAAATGAGCATTTGGGGAAGAGTTCTTTTTTAATGCAACTTAATGCAGACACAGAACTGTAAACAAAACCACATGAAACAGAGAAAGACAGCAAACAGACATTTTTGTTCATTTCTTCCATGTACCATTCAAAAGATAGATGTGTTTAACCTGAAATGCATTCTAATTCTCTTCACCCATGAAACAAAAGACACGGCCAAATAGAATCACAGGAAGCATCTATATCTTTTCAGAGCCTTATTACCTGCATACTTATTACTTAGGACTGAACCTTACTGCCAGTTAAGTGCACACAGAGGTGCATCCATACAGCGCAACAATTATGTCCATGTCTATTCAAAAAAATCCACTGAGGTTAATGTGAGTTACTCCCATTTGAGTAAGTGATTACTCGGGGTCTTTCACTTTCTAGTTAAATGGATCATTTCCCCCTGAAATGAAATTTTGGCTCCACTGTGAACATGCACATTCTTGGTGCAAAAATAAGCACATCATGTCTTTTTCAGAAAGCTTTGTTCTAAAGATCATTCAGTTCTGTTGCAGAAACAAAGATGAAAATGAGTCCTAGCATCTTAAAGGACAAGCCCAGTTTGCTTGCATACCCATCAACAAGCTTTCCTATTCCCCAGGGTGGCTGCACACCACCATCAGCCGAACTGTAACTAGTGCCATCACAAGCCACTCAGACAGCAATAAAGACATTCAAGCAGCCAGCAAAACACTCAGTTGCTTCAACAGGAAAAGTACATTACAGAGCCCGGCATCTGTGTCTTGCAGCTGCCAAGTATCCTCCATGTGTTGTTACAGCTGTTGACTCTATTGCGGAGGAAGACAGAACAGAAGGATGGGAAAGAAGGAGCATTAAGAATATTCAGCTCCTGGAGAAGTGTGCCAAGCAGGTAGCCAGATGATCTGCCTGTCCAATCCAGGCCTCTCCTACGCACAAGATCTCCTTCTGCTCTTTCCTCACTGTCTTAAGGCTGCAAATCATGAGACCACAAAGCCAGACATCAGGCATTTTTTCAGCTAACTCAGACACAGGATCTGATAAAGCCTTATAAGGCACAGACATTGGTAGCTTTTGGATATTCTTCCTGCACAAGCTGGAGTGGTGAGGTGGGAGTTGATGGGGACAAGGATTATTCATTCAGTTGAATAACACCAAAAAGGAGAAAGCAAGGTATAGAACAGTCATTTTAAAAGAGAATATTTAAGGATTCATTTTAAGTACTTAACCAGACTATGGGCTTCTATCAGAGGAGGACTAAAACAAAGAATGTAATGTTGCTTGGGAAACTGATTTCCTCCAGTTTCTAGATTTCTGGTTGAAATTATATTCTTTACTTTGTTAACATGCATTGGAATGATGATGATGATGATGATGATGATGATGATGATATTGATATTGATATTTATTTTATCCTTTGTTTTTCCATGTCCAGGACTCACAGCAGCATATGAAGTTTTGAACAGATACATTTAAAGTTCATATAATAAAAATGAATTATAAATAAACAATCTAATAATAGGATTAAAAGCAGTAAAAAAAGCAAGGCCATGACAAACACCAACAACAACAACTGATTAGTACAAGAAATTCTGAAAGGCCCTTTCCCCCCCGAGCAATCAGCCATCAAAGGCCAGCCAAAGCAAAAAGGTCTTCAGCTTTCTAGATCGATATCATAAAGGCTATTTGTGTAATGGAGTTGCATAGCCTAGGAGCAGCTACCAAGAAGGACCTCTCCCATGTTACTAACTTTGAGAGTGGTGGGGCAGAGAGAAGGGCTTTTCCAAAAGATCTCAAAATGCAGATAGGCACACGGGTAGGCAGATACGAGAGAATATGCATGATATAAGAACAACAGTTTAGTAATCACCTGCCTTACGCAAGCTTCAGAGGATGTTAGAATAGCAATAGAGAAAAACTAGACAGCATTGTATACTATGTCCCCTATATATAAAGAGAAATGGAAGGACATCTGACTCAGCACTAGTGATGCATTTATGGAAATGTATGGTTTTACAATTTATCATGCCTTAACTGTATTGAAGCGAATGGATTATATTTGTAGCAACAGTAAGCTCTCTTATTTGCTCTTGTTTCAGGCACAATTGGGGAGGCAAAAATATACATTTCATGCAAAACCAATGAGATGTCATAGTTAGGGAATTGGACTGGCTGGGTGAATTGGCAGGTTAACGTCCTTGAACTATGATGCTTACAGGGTAGCTTTGTACCAGGTACAATATTTCAGCATAAGGTACTTTATGATTATGTTATGAGGATAGAAAGAAAAAAGACAACTGTGGATGTTTCCTTGAGTCCTCTAGGGACAAACCATCCCTAAAATGGTACAAACCACCCACAAGATTCATTTGGCAAATGACTTGAATTGGCTCAGACCAATTTGGAGACCATCCAACTTAATAAAGGTTGTAAAACTATTTGAGGATTTGCAAATGTTCACGTCTCCCAAAAATTTCACACCTTTTCTATAAAATGTTCTAAATGTTGTTTGTTTATCAGACATGAATGGTACCTTGAGAAAAGATTGTGCCAAATTTCATATAAATGGCTTTGTGTCACACACCTATAGACCTTGAGCTTTTTGCGACTATCAATAATCTTTAAACACACACACACACACACACACACACACAATTTTGAAATAAATTTGTACCCATATTTGTATTTCCTGAGGAAAGTATATGTGTGTTATCATTCAGAAACAACTGATCACTGAATCAGTTGGAATTGATCTGCCATGAAAAGCATACATTTTGCCCGCCCTGATTACAATCGACTTGGACGCCAATATTTGTTCAGAGTCCATAAGTGAGGTTTCCAGTCACTCTGTTGCTGTCAGTTTACTGGATGAGTTTCAATCGGTGAGTACTGATGACGTGGACAAGCTTCTTGGTAGTAGTAGCCATCCGCCCCAGGATGCCACCTTTTAACTTTGTATTAAGAAGCCATGCCCTCCCTCCAGTCTATCTGCCTTGGTCCTGGCCCCAGAGGGAGAGAAGAACCACCGGACCTCACCCCCTTTCCCATCACCTTCCCCTCTTCCTTTTGTGTTGTCTCTTTTAGACTGTAAGCCTGAGGGCAGGGATCCGTCTAATTTAAGATTGTATGTACAGCACTGTGTAAATTTACAGCGCTATATAAATAAAGGCTAATAATAATAATAATAGGAAGATGACATGCCCTCTCGATCCGGGTCCATCTTGGCTGGTCGTCCAGGGAGGAGACGCATTGAGAACATTCCTTCGGGTGGTGATCAATGTGTCCCTCAGGGAAGGTACAGTTCCATTGTGTCTAAAGGAGGCGGCTGTAAAGCCCCTCCTGAAGAAACCTTCCCTTGATCCCATGGACAGGAACAACTATAGACCAGTGTCCATGCTACCTTTTCTTAGCAAGGTGATCGAGAGAGCTGTTGCCTCCCAACTCCAAGCGGTCTTGGATGAAACTGATTATCTCGATCCATTTCAAGCCAGCTTCAGGCCAAGGTATGGAGTTGAGACTGCCATAGTTGCTCTGACAGACGACCTCCACTTGAGCATCGACGGGGTAGTGTGACCCTGCTCATGCTCTTGGATCTCTCTGCGGCTTTTGACACCATAGACCATTCCATCCTTTTGGTTCGGCCGAGAAAGCTGGGGATTGGCGGCACTGCACTTCAGTGGTTCCAGTCCTTTCTCTCCGGCAGATCCCAAAGGGTGAGGCTTGGGGAAAGTTGCTCTTCAAAGATTGAGCTTAATTGTGGCATCCCTCAGGGCGCCATCCTGTCCCCGATGCTAATAATAATTAATGTTTATTTCTTACCCGCCCCTCTGTAAAACAATCGAGGCGGAGTACAACAAGGTTAAAAAACAGATTACAGATTAAAATAATTCAAGAATTACATCCCAACCCTCCCCCCCCTAAAATAGGATTAAATTAGTTAAGTTTAAAATTAAATTACTAACAATAGAAATACAATACAACATAATACACAAATAAAAACCGCAATGCTGGCCACAGCATGGGTAGCAACAAAATACAGAGGAGGGGATAGGGAGTTGGGAATTGGCTGAAAGATTTTAGGAGCCGGGTAGATTATACGGTTTCAGGGAAGGCCTGCCAGAAGAGATGCATCTTTAAGGCTGTTTTGAAACAGTCTAGCGATGTAATGAGACGCATCTCGTCCGGCAGGCCATTCCATAGCCTGGGACCAGAAGCAGAAAAGGCCCTCTGGGAGGTCTTCATGGGCTGCAACAGATTCCTCCCAGAGGACCGAAGCATGCAGGGGAGGGGGTTCATATGGGGAGAGGCAGTCCCTGAGATAAGATGGACCCAAGCCATGTAGGGCTTTAAAGCTTAAAACCAACACCTTGTACTGCACCTGGAAACTAATCGGCAGCCAGTGGAGAGCTTTAAGCACAGGTGTAATGTGCTCTCTCCTAGGTGATCCACTAACAAGCCTGGCTGCCATATTTTGAACTAGTTGGAGTTTCCAGGTTAGGCACAAGGGTAGCCCCATGTAGAGCGTGTTACAGAAATCCAAACGTGAGATTACCAAAGCGTGCACCGCTGTTTCCAGGTCCCTCTGATCCAGGTAGGGGGGAAGCTGGCATATCAGCCGAAGCTGATAACAGGTGCTCCTGACAGCTGCATTCACCTGACTAGTGATGTATTCTCGAACGTGGTTTCGGGCCTGTAACAGCTACCTCCATGCCTCCGAATGATCTCACCCAGCGGCTTCATGTAGACATTAAATAGCATCGGAGACAGGATGGCGCCCTGAGGGACGCCACAATTAAGCTCAATCTTGGAGGAGCAACTGTCCCTGAGCCTCACCCTTTGAGATCTGCTGGAGAGAAAGATGCTGTTTAATATCTATATGAAGCCGCTTGGTGACATCATTCGGAGGCATGGAGCTCAGTGTCTTCAGTATGCTGATGACACTCAGATATACCTCTCCATGACAAGTTTGGTCAGACCTCAGATGGCGCCTCTCCTCTCAACCGCTGCCTTGCGGCAGTAATGGATTGGATGAGGGAAAACAAATTGAAACTCAATCCAGACAAAGCGGAGGTACTCACTGTTACAGGCCCGAAACTGAGTTTAGGAATACAACTCCCAGTCCTCAATGGAGTCACACTCTCCTCAAAGGACTCTGATCGAACTCTGGGGGTGCTCCTTGACCCATCGCTTCACATGACTAGTCAGGTGAATGCGATGGTCAGGAGTACCTGCTATCAGCTTCGGCTGATCTGCCAGCTGCGCCCTTTCCTGGAGATGAAGGACCTGGAGGCTGTGGTACATGCGCTGGTCACCTCACATCTGGATTACTGTAACACACTCTACATGGGGCTACCTTTGTGCCCGGAAACTTCAACTGGTTCAAAACATGGCAGCCAGGCTAGTCACTGGAACATCGAGGAGAGAGAGTATAACACCAGTGCTTAAGTCTCTCCACTGGCTGCCGATCAGTTTCTGGGCACAGTACAAGGTGTTGGTCTTAATCTATATGGCTCGGGTCCATCCTATCTAAGGGACCGCCTCTTCCCGTATGAACCCACCCGCATACTCCGGTCCTCTGGGAGCAATCTATTACAGCCCATGAAGACCAGGCTGGTGCAGAACTCCCAGAGGGCCTTTTCAGCGGTTGCCCCCAAGCTGTGGAATGACCTGCCAGATGAGATGCGTCTTATTCCATCTATTGATGGCTTCAAGAAAGCCCTAAAGATGCATTTCTTCCGGCAGGCCTTCCTGGAAAACGCCTAACATCCACCAGCTCCAAATGTTGGTCAGTTTCTAGTCTTACTCTTTTATACAGCTCAAGGAACTTTAGTTCGTTATTGGTTATTGTTGATTGTCTGTCTATTTGCACCTTGTTTTAACTTGCTGTTGGTTTAATTTCTTTTTATGTGCAGGGAGAGGTGGGGATAGGATTGAAATTTAACTGTTGATGTTTTAACTTTCTTCTGTACCTCGCCCCGATTGCTTGTTCAGAGGGGCTGGCTAGAAATAAAAATTATTTTTTATTATTATTATTATTATTATTATTATCCCAGGTGCAGCTCCACCACTAGGCAGGCTCTGTAGGTGAAAATGGTAGAAACCCAGGTAAACAACCAGGTGGCAACCCATCACATAAAACACTTATGCATCCTACCTGTCTATCATTAATATGAGAAGAAGGTAAAAGACCCATTTGATGGGTTTAAAAACAACAACAACCTAGCCCTTCATTTTAAAGGAGGAAAGCTTGTGAACTATTTGCCACAGATATGTTCTATAGGGACACAGAACACTGACATAAAATGAAAAAAAAAGAGAGTGTGTGTGCATGAAACTACTGCAGAAGATAAAAGAGGTGCAAATTTGGGGTGAAACAGATGGCCATGAAGGAGTGGCCAGGGATCACTCCAGCCTTGATTGGGCCTGGACTGTGGTGACCGCATGGCCTGCTGCTGGAACCAATCTAAATCGACTTCTTTTTAGGTCAGTTTTTCCGTTCTTGGTGTGGCCTTGCTATTGCTTCCAGCCACTTTGGGGGCATGCATCATATAAACACCATGCCCCCAAAGTGGCTCAAAGCCACTTTATTTGGCCCATCTGTTTCTGGCATTAGACTACTCTTCAGGAATGAATGACTGAATGAATTGAGTATATACATACATAGTCCAGTTGGGACTAACCAGGAGACTTTCCACCATTGCATTGTCATTAATCAAAGAAAGATTGCCCACTTCAGTGGGAAAAGTCTGTGAAAGATTGGTTTAAACTATTTGAGGGGAAAAGAAAGGATTTAGCTTTTATGATTTCGCTTTTATGGATGACCATCTGGCGGGGATGCTTTGATTGGGACAAAACAAACAAACAAACAAACAGCTTCATTTATATACCGCTTCATACCCTTAATGAGTGTCTAAGCGGTTTACAATTGTAAGCTATTTGCCCCCCAACAATCTGGGTACTCATTTTAGCGACCTCGGAAGGATGCAAGCCTGAGTCGAGCTTCAGCCCTTTGCTGGTCTTGAACTCGCCACCTTATGGTTTTGAGTGAGTGGCTGCAGTACAGGCATTTAACCACTGCGCCACCAGGGACTTCCTGCATGGCAGGGGGGTTGGACTGGATGGCCCTTGTGGTCTTGTCCAACTCTATGTTTCGATGATTCTATGATTCTATGATGAAACAGAACCTGAAGTTACCATTACACACATTTCCTAACAATTGAACTAAGGAAAAAAGTAACTGAACTTTTGAGAAACAATAGTTTTCTGCAAAACCATTGACTGAAAAGTATCTTGTACAATATACCCTAGGGTTAGAAGATGGACTTGTAAGCTATTCAGCTACACTCCTCCCTTTCTCCTCTTCCTCACCCTTAGAGTTTTCAAAGAATTTAAATTTAAAAGATACAAGATGGCTTTGCAAAGCCCAAAATGCTAAAAAGGACCCTACTTTGTGCAGGGTCAAGCTTTGGGGAGGAAGTCTGCTTCACCTAAAGTAGTATAAGAATCATTCTGAAGGGGCTTAATTCAGCTCAGGATTTGGCCAAATCCAACATGTATACCTAATAAATTGACCCTTAGTTACAACTTGGGTGGTGTCAACATGGAGGAATAAAAACTTTCCTGCCCTGTTCCTGCTCTGGCCACTTCAGATGATGCACAGAGCCAATGGGCAGAACACGGGCCCAATTCATGCTCCAGAACAATTCTCTGAAATAAAAATAGTCTTCTTTTGATCCAGATAAGGGCATAAACCCTGAAGAATCCCCTGAGCATGTTGACTGCATGACTGTGTAGGGGTAAGAGAGGAGTGTTGGTGGATAGGCAAGCCAATGACCTGTTTCTGCCTGGAACTTTCAAATCCCTGCCACAACGCTTTCAAGTTGGTGTGGTTCCTCCAGCATCATTCCTTTTGTAGATGTGCAAATTGATTGGACAAACACACATTAGCACCACAATACTATCAATACCATGCACCGATGCTCAATAGGATGACCGTTGCCCCCAGGAGTCATGAGAAAAGAGAGAGGGGTATTCTGGGGAATGTATGGACAGTGCTGTCAGTATTGGCCCATTGTGGGTGCTGGCTGTGCAGGCAGCTCATCCTCCCCATGGATCCAGAAGCCCCAACTGTAAGCAAGGGTTTCCTTGCAGTGTAGACATAGCCTAGGTTTTGTCATTATGAGCAAAAATTAACTTCCCATGCTCAACTAAATAAACAATAAAAGGCCATTTTTATGGAACTTTGGTCCCTGTTCATCCACTACACTATGGATCATCAGTATACAAGGTGCACCATTATTTCTTCTAAAACTGAGGAACAACAGACTACAAACTCTTGATTGATTTTGCTAAGTAACTGATCAGTGAACATTTTTCTACCCAGGGACCAGGAGTGTGAGAGTTTTGACTGGAGTAATTACAATCCATGTATAGATAATAATTAAAAGTAAAATAACGAAATAAATATTTTTAGATTATTTTTTAAAAATCTTAAAAACACCAACAACAATAACAACAACTAAATTTTGCTGGATTGAGGCTAAATTATACATACTTTGAATTGAGTCCTTACCAATTAAAGTATTCTCCCTCAGCCTGGGGCCTCAACTTTGAGATGGCCAAAGTATAAACTTACTTTTAAGAACATAGGTATATTCTGGCTTTGCAAGAGAGAAATAATATATTATAAGGGATCACAGCCTATCCATATCATCTCTGCAAAGGATACCAAAGGGGATGTGAAAAAATGTTATGCTAGTTTGAAGTTCACAATGTTCTGCAAGCTGGACTAAATGAGCCATATAAATTTTATTCACTGCAAGAAACCCTGTTTTTAGAAATTATTTTATCCAGTGACATCTTCAGATTGAGATATATGAAGACAACAGAATCTCAATGCATCTATATTAGAATAAGAGGTGGGTGAATTGTCTCCTAAATGTCTGAGTTCATGCCATAAAGTTAAATGGGGAAAATCTTTTTTTCCCCTGAAGCAGAGTTTGGGTCATAAGCAAGATTTGTGATGCATGCCTAATTGTAAGCGAAAGTAACTGCTAAAGTTGTAACTAGGAGCACTAGACAAAAAAGGATGGTTACCCTTGCCAAATCCCATTACAGGGCTTTAATCCTCTTAGAAAAAATGCATCATGGGATCTGAAATTTTCACTTAAAGAAATTCAGAACCAATCACATATGCCCTAACAAAGGCTGTATCTACACTATAGAAATAATGCAGTTTTACACTAATTAATAATAATAATAATAATAATAATAATAATAATCCCACCTCTCCCTTCAGATTGACGGTAAGAGGTTACAGTAAGAGGATATAAAATACAAAACATAACATAATCAAAATAATACAATCTCCAACCCTTCATCAACATCAAATTAAAACAATCAATTACAAATCCAAGATTAAAATTAGTTTCATTAAATGCTGTAGCTCCATTGTAATGGAATACTGGGATTTGTAGTTTTACAAGATCTTTCACCTTCTCTGCCCAAGAGTGCTAGTGCTTCACAAAACTACAAATCCTAGGATTCTATAGGGTGCAGCCATGGTAGTTAAAATGGTGCCAAACTGCATGATTTCTGCAATGTAAATGCACCCAACGATATAGGTCCCCTTTTCTATTAATCCTATACTATGCATAGTCATTCCCCTGGGTAAGGTCCTTTCATGTTTTCATACCTGTGACCTTAGCTGCTGCTCATTTTTACAGATAGAAAACTAGCCT
Source organism: Urosaurus nigricauda (assembly GCA_034509955.1). Classification (NCBI taxonomy): domain Eukaryota; kingdom Metazoa; phylum Chordata; class Lepidosauria; order Squamata; family Phrynosomatidae; genus Urosaurus; species Urosaurus nigricauda. The sequence goes on along the minus strand of JAOEGL010000001.1, from coordinate 345,930,550 downwards.
GCTGCAATAGAGCCCTTAGCAAATGGCCAATTGGTGCCTTCTGTCCTCTATGATGTTGGCTGCTAGCAGTACCAGAGATCTGGGCAGCACTATTTTAACATTGACATCAACCATGTTGTTCCAAAGTATTGTGGGAAATTGAAATAGCAGTCTACTGTGGAGTGGGCAGGTCTCTGTAGGATGCTAAATCTTTACTAGCTACCAAAGCATAATATGCACTGAAATCGGCCTTACTGCTTGATAGGTTCACTCTCCCATAATCCACCTTCATATTACTTTTGTAATGAATGACAAGAGATCACTCAAACACTCCATCATTCCACAGTGCGATCAAAATGCCCAAAGTGGACTGATGGAAGATAATTTTGGAGTGTCAGTTGAAGTTGGAGACAGTTGTAGAGCATGATCGCTGTTTCTCCACTCATTTGCTTTCTGAAACTAACATTGGATGTGACTATTAGTTCTATTACTTGGCAGTGGCATCACCAGGGGATGCGGGGTGTGTGGCCCACATCAGATGACACCTTAAAGGGGGGGGGGGTGACACCATTTCTCAAACATCTGCTTTTTTGCAGAAATGGGCTGTGACATTTGCCTGTGTCCCCTTAAAATGCCGAAGAGATGGTATGAATGAGGTGAGGCTCATTGGGAAGAGAAAGGAGAAGCCTCAGGGTTTTTTTAATTGAAAATTGTTTTAGTTCTTCCAAATTTTTTTAAAAACATCATTTTGCCAAATTTTCACTTTAACCACATGAAACTATATATATATATATATATATATATACATACATACATTTAGGTTGTGCATATGATATTGTAATTTAAAGGTATAATTTTAATTTTTGTAGTTATTCATGTCACAACTATTACTGTTATATTCAGTGATTTCTGGTTACTATGATTTATGAGTAACATTAGTTAAAAAAAAAATACTAAGGATTCTGTATGGTTTCCTATGGGAAAATGTCAGCTGCAGGGATGACACCATGAGTTACAAACAGCTTCATTTATATACCGCTTCATACCATCTAAGCAGTGTCTAAGTGGTTAACAACTGTAAGCTACTTGCCCCCAACAATCTGGGTACTCATTTTAGTGATTTCAGAAGGATGCAAGCCTGAGTCAAGCTTGAGCCCTTTTGCTGGTATTGAACTCGCAACTTTATAGTTTTGAGTTAGTGGCTGCAGTACATTTAACCACTGTGTCGCCAGAGCAGAGTTACTGCACAGGGGGACACCAAACCAAGTGATGCAACTGGTACTTGTGTTCGAAGCCTGTGTGGTGTAATGGTTTGAGTGTTGGACTAGAACTCTGTAAGGCTAGGATTTGAATCCCTGCTCTGCCACAGAACTCACTAGGAAGTCACTCTCCCCCTCAGCCTTAGAGGAAGACCATGGCATATCACCTGTGAACAAATCTTGCTTTTAAAAAAACTTAATAACTTCGCCTTCCATAAACTAAAAACAACTTGAAGGCCCTCATCAACAAACCTGGCTTGAAGTAAATACTTCCACAACTTTGCTAGAGATCTAGGTTTGCTTAGAGCTTATATGAATGATTTGCATGGGAACCCTTTGAATAGTTCCTTTGGTTCTCCTGTGGAAGAAAGATGGCATACACATGTCACAAATAAATATAGCTTATCAACATATCCACAAACCATCACAATGAGAGTTACCTATGCAATTGCTATCCCAGTTTTATGAAAACAACCCTCTATAATTTTGCTATTAGGCAAATTACAAATAAGTAAATAATTTTCTGAGCATTATACCAGCATTACTTTCTGTTGCAGATGGTGCTAGTTCCCAAAGATGGGACTGCACCAAAGAAACCACGTTGTTGGAAACCTTGTTACACAAATCCTAACTAATATGGAAGGAACCATGCCAATTGGAATATAAGTGAGTTAGAAATGGGCAAGTCTGAATTTCACTTTTGCTAAATTCTCATTTTCCTCATTACAACTTTGTTTTTGGCTCCTGTTTGTACCAAGCTGCAAATGTAGCAAAATTCAACCCAAAAACTCTTTTCAAATGTGCATTTTTACATATATTTTTCCTAATATAAATATTTTGTATGTGTATTTTACTATGCATATTTTGCAACAATTTCCTCTAATATAGGATTTCCAGACACATTTTTCAATAATACACACATGCTATTTTTGACTTGCAAAGCAGATCATAAAATTTTAAAAACTAAAGATTTATGAGCATTGTTTACAGTTTGGTATGTCCACATTTGGCAAATTACTACCAAAATTCAGACCTGCCCAATTTCTTCTGTATTCGTAATCTGAATCCAATATGGAATGATCCCCTGTCCCCATAATTTACCAAGGGACCTGTTTGACCTGGGCTGTATTTAGGATATTTTTGGGGTAATTCCTAATACCACCTAGTACTAACAATGGTTATGAGAGACAAATGAGGAGGTTCCAGATAATAGACTATTCATAGAGGAGATAGTGGCTATAGGCAATGTGGATGTCATGGTCCCAAATTTTGTCTCAGTACTTTGAAGAACACTCATACTGCCTCTTTATGGACAGCTGCCTGACCACAATTGGCCCACATGGCAATGACGAAAGGCTTCAGTTTCTATCCTCCATTTTCTAGATACAAGCATTCAAATAGTTTGAGAGTAGTATAAGATAACAGAGATGGAATAATGAACAACTGTAGAATTGGGTTCAATAAGGAGTGCTCTCTATTATGCTGAGGATATATTTCCTTTTGACAAAAATGATCCTAGTGAACATTAGACTATTCATAGTCCTTTTAAAAAGGCAAGAATTCTCTTTTCTTTCCAACTTTGGAAAGTTGTATAGTGTTATAGCGATCCCTTAAAATAGCCGTCATATGAAAGAAGATACTGCCACAAATGTGCTCCTCTTGTAAGTATCATTCTCCTAACCAAATGATGCAGCCCAACTTAATGGTGGCTGGCAAGTGAAGCCCTCTCATGAGTCAATGGAGTTTATCATATGACGAAATTTGGGGGTATAATGCAATGGCAATCTGAACGCAATCATGGGGTTTCATGTAATTGCGTATGAGTGTATCTCACGCAATTTCAGGCAAAAGGGAAGTCATTCCAAATGCAATTATAGGTTTTACGTTAATACGTATAAGAGTATCTCACTCACTTTTGGGCAATGGGGGTCATTTTTGGGAAATGGGAAGTCATTCTCAATGCATTCCGAATGCAATTAGATTTCACATAAATTTGCTAAACTAGCGAATTTACGTGAATTCGAATTGGCTCAATTCAAAATTGGGAGAAATTCCTCCCATGTGATAAACTCCAATGAGAAATACACAACCAACTGCCTTCATAGAGATTGGCCTGTAAAATACATACCCCTGATTGTTTGTTTACACAGTCTAAATACTGCAGGCTAGTCAGAGTTGCCTTTTCCACCAGAGGGTTCTCTCAGCAGATATGCCCAGCTACTCTGGAGTTATTTTATATCTTCTTCACTGTCCTGGTTCCCTTTCTGTTGTGAGCAGATGCTTATACTATTGCCTTGCTTGACTGCAGGACGTTTATATTCTTGGCTTCAACATGGCTTCTGGCCTCATAATTCAGGGCTGTAAGAAGTCCATTTCTTTTCCCACTTTGCCACATAAACTGCCAGCATCTCAATGAGCTGTGACAAATACTAAGGCTATTGGTGCTCCTCCCGAAATCTTTGTTACATGTACTTCAGTCAACATGTTTAGGGCCCCCTGGAAAAACTGTTTCTGAAAGATGGGGATATACATCTTAATATAGCTAGAGTAATATAGCTATATTGCAATTGCAATATAGGCCTTTGGTTATCCTCCCTGGAAATTTCTGATCTTGGGCAGACTAACAGTACAGTCAGCCCTCCATATCTACAGATTCTTTATCCATGGATTCAACCATCCATGGTTTGAAAAAAAGAAAGAAAAGAAAAATAAGCAAATTTCCAAAAGCAAACTTTGATTTGGTCACCATTTTGCAATCCACTGTATTTAATGGGACTTGAACATCCAAGGATTTTGGGGGTCCTGGAACCAAACCCCAGAGGATACCAAGGGCCTTCTGTACATATATGTATGCATACCTGAACACATAATATCCCTTGCATACCAACATTGCTGGTTGTTGCTTCCTAAGATATGGGAGTACCAAAGAAAAGGATGCATAGATTGCACCCAGAAACACCGATGTCCTATGACAGCTATAGTCATTTAACCATAATACTGTAATATAAGTATCTGCTAGTGTTGCTGCTATCATCACCACCACCACCACCACCACCATCTTCTCCAAACTTAGGACTCAAGAAAATTTGTACCAATAAAAGCATAGTACATTCTAATAGTAAAACTGGTTAATCAAATTAGAATAGTAAAACATAACCAAATGGAAGCAGTTTGAAATGCACATCTATAAAGAAATACAACACCCTCGTTTTAAAGCTTCAGCCTTAAGCTAAAGGTAAAAGTTTTGCCTTTGGCAAGGTTGTCAAGTCACTAAGAGGCCTAGCAACACCATCAGGACTGGTCTCAAGCTGAAGAGCCCTCCCTTCATGACAACACTATCTGGTTGCCTATGAAGGGAGTGACAGGTTGCCTAGATTAAGAAGGCGAGCCCTCCCTCCAGTCCATCTGCCTTGGTCCAGGCCTCAGAGGGAGAGAAGAAATGCTAGACCTGATCCCCTTCCCCATCACCATTCCCTTCTCCTTTTGTGTCATGTCTTTTAGATTGTAAGCCTGAGGGCAGGGAAACGTCTTAAAAAATAATAATTGTGAGCCGCTCTGATAGCCTTTAGGGCTGAAGAGCGGGGTATAAATAAATAAATAAAATGTTCAACTGTAGGGAGCAGTGCTCATCTCCTTTACTAAGCTGAAGAGCCAGTATTGTCAAAGATGATTGCACTGCTTGACCGCACAGAAAGCGGTTACCTTCCCACCAAAGTGGTACCTATTTATCTACTTCCATTTTGCATCCTTTTGTACTGCTAGGATGGCAGAAGCTGGGTCTAGTGATGGAAGCTCACTCCATCATGTGGCACATGGGCCTTGAACTGCCAACCTTGCAACCATCAGAGTCAGTGTCTTAACTTCTGAGCCACCATGTCCTTTCAGCCTCAAGATACACAGTGCTTAATCTATGTTGACAGGAAAAGTGAAATCTCCTTTGCCCTATTAAGTCATGCTCATTATTATTACTGTTGAATTGCTATTTATTTTGTGAAAGTCAAGCCACTGTATATCGGTCCACTGTCAAGTCAATGGTCAAATTCCAGTCTGCTTAGCTTGACTCGATCACATGTCTTCAAACCTGGTAGCTTTATTGGCAGGGCTGCCAGATTGAAAACTGGAGATGGCTTCTATCCTTTTAATGGCTGTGCAAAAGGGGATTTGCAGCAAGTGTGGTTTGTCATGCAGCCAGGTAACAATCTGAACAATCACCCATCCACACATGATTAACAATCACCCATCCACACAACCATTACAAGCACAGGAACCATCTCCAGCTTTGACTCTGGCAACTCTACTTGTGGATTGCGAATGGAAACTTAATCTGCATTAGTGATCATGGGTGTACCTTCCTCAGGTTTTCGGGGGACAAGTTTCACATAAGCTCAGAAGAGAGAATTTCAAAATGTTTTCCCATCCCTAGTCAGCATCCCTATTGTGCTGCCACCAGTAGAGATTAGGAAATGAATTCTTTTAAATAGTTACTTCTTTTCTCCCAAATTATGATTTCTAAATTTTAGGTAAAGATCCCCTTCTCATTAAGAATATACATTTTAAATAAATTTTTCTGTTGTTTGAAGCAAAGGCACAGCTGTTTTCAGCACAGAGCAGAACACCCTGTATTTACTGACCACATATGAATTAAAATGAACATGCTTGACTAGTCAAGGATTCACAGCCAGACGTGTAAGAGTTAAACCATCCAATCCTTGTGACTGGATGGATGAATTGGTCAATTTTATCTTCTTTCACATTCAACTTTTGGGAAAAGATGGAAGACCTTTTCATATTTTGGTTGTTGTTATTGTGTACCTTCAACTCTTTTTTTGATTTATAACAACCCTATGGCAAACCTATCATGGGGGTTTCTTGGCAAGATTTGTTCAGAGGGAGGTTGCCTTTGCTTTCTTCTGAGGCTGAAAGGGTGTGACCTGCCCATGAGTACCCAGTAGGTTTTCATGCTAAGTGGGGATTCAAATCCTGTTCTCCAGAATTCTAATGCTCAAACCACCATACCACCCTGGATTATTTTTAAAATGCTGAAACACAACTCACACCATCTGTAGCTAATCCATAGATAGGGATCTTTGGACACTAAAACTGACATAAATATGTTGGGATGTAGTTGGCAGGAGGAGGAGGGCATTGTCCTTGCCAAATAAGAATTTTTCCTTGAGTCCCCAAATGGCTAGCATTGCAGAGATTTGTAACTGGTTGACTGGCCGCACTGAAAGGGTGCTCAACAATGATTCCTTATCATCCTGGAGAGAAGTGACAAGTGAGGTACCACAGGGTTCCGTCCTGGGCCCGGTGCTATTCAATATCATAGAATCATAGAATCATAGAGTTGGAAGAGACCACAAGGGCCATCCAGTCCAACCCCCTGCCATGCAGGAACTCCAGTCAAAGCATCCCCGACAGATGACCATCCAGCCTCTGCTTAAAGACCTCCAAGGACGGAGACTCCACTACACTCTGAGGAAGTGTGTTCCACTGTCAAACAGTCCTTACTGTCAGGAAGTTCCTCCTAATGTTTAGGTGGAATCTCTTTTCCTGCAGCTTGCATCCATTGTTCTGTGTTCTAGTCTCTGCAGCAGCAGAAAACAAGTTTGCTCCCTCCTCAATATGACATCCCTTCAAATATTTGAACAGAGCTATCATATCACCTCTTAACCTTCTCTTCTCCAGGCTAAACATCCCCAGCTCTCTAAGTTGTTCCTCATAGGGCATGGTTTCCATACCCTTCACCATCTTAGTTGCCCTCCTTTGGACCCGCTCCAGTTTCTCCACATCCTTTCTGAATTGTGGTGCCCAGAACTGGATACAGTATTCCAGGTGGGGCCTGACCAAAGCAGAAGAGAGTGGCACTATTACTTCCTTTGATCTAGACACTATACTTCTATGTTAGCTAGAATGCTGGGCCAAAGTTAACAAAATGAAATTCAACACAGAGAAATGTAACATTCTGCACTTAGGGCAGAAAAATGAAATGCACAGATATAGGATGGGGGACATCTGGCTGAATGAGACTAAATGTGAAAGGGATCTAGGAGTCCAAGTAGCCCACAAGTTGAATGTGAGTCAACAGTGTGATGTGGCAGCTAAAAAGACCAATGCAATTTTAAGCTGCATCAATAGAAGTATAGTGTCTGGATCCAGGGAAGTAATAGTGCCACTCTATACTGCTTTGTGTATATGTGGAACCAATACCTCTTTCTTCACTTTATTGCCAAATGAATGACCAGTAATTTTATTTCTGAGAATGCAAAGCTAGGGTTTTCTTAAGACCACCGTTTGAAGCAAAGGAATTTACGTATTAGATGAAGCCTTTCAATATTAGAGAATTTTTTTAATAGTGTTTAGTGATTGAAAGCAAGATACAATAGCTTTATGACAAAGAAGCTTATGATGATGGTCCTCCATAATAGCTTTTGTATTACTGTAAATGACAATGCTTAAGGTTTGCTTTTTATTTATGCTAATGAACTGCAAATGACATAAATTCAGACTATCATCAGGTCATCAGGTTTCTGCAACATTTGGACATGGCAGTAATAGTAGTATTTTCCCTACCTTCATTTCATGTCATGCCATAAGAATGCAACAAAAGAGTAACTGTTCAAAAGCTCACATCATGTTCCATGTGCATTTTGGTTGTTCCAATAAAGGTATTGCTGTTTTGTGGATTTTGGACATTATTGTATTTTGTTAAATTCATGCTAAGGGTGTTTTTTTAATGTTCCCTTTTAATTTGGTTGCTTTCTTCATGTATGCCAGCAAGGATGCTTCCATAACAGATGGGTAGAGATTGGAAAGATATGGCGCAAAACATTTCAGAAGCAGCAAATCATTACTAAATTGTACCTTACAAAATGCTGTGGATTTTGGGGGAAAAGGAAAATCACTCTTTCCTAGGGACAGCATCTGTGATTGGATTCCTGCTATCATTTTTAACCAAGTGCAGAGTGGGGAGGGAGAGATTAAATTCCCCACATCACAGGTAGCACTTGCTATATGTCGCAGCCTTAGCATATCTATATTCAGTCACCACTAGTCTGCACATCTCTCTCGGATTTTAGGTATAGCATGATTTCAGTTTATTCCCTGTTTGATTGTTTTAGGCACACCCTAGGTGCATCTATTCTGTAGAAATAATGTACTTTCACTCCACTTTAACTGCCATGGCTCAATCCTACAGAATACTGGGATCTTTGGTGGATAAAGCTAAAGTCCTTGTAAAACTACAAATACCTGGATTCCATAGGATGGAGCTACCACACTTAAAGTGGTGTCAAACTGCATTATTTATAGAAGGTAGATGCACTCCCTGTCTCTTTCTGTATCAGTTGGTCTGCAGTTAATCTGAGTTTGCTCATCCTCAGTTTTGTAGATTTTCTCTCACTCCACTGTGTTTCAAGAGCATCACACCATGACATGTTATAAAACCTTTATATTTGTAAATAAACTTACTATGTTGTTTTTGTTGTTGTTCTTGTTTATTGAGATCTGATGTATGGCTGTGATAGTTATTGTTTGGTAAATAAATAAAAAAATCACACTGGCCTGATCTAGATTGGCAAAAAGAAGTGTGTTTATGGCTGCATGAAAGTCTAGTCTTTAGATGAGAAAAAGGGAAAGTGTGCCATGAAAATGCTTTTTTTTTTTTTTTTTTGCGTTTTAAGGGAGAAGAAACGCCTTTAAAAAGGTTTTCCCAGCTTCTTTTTTAAAAACTGCGGAACAGCACAGCTCCATCTAAAGGCTGTGGTGCAGCTGCTAAGCATTAAAGAAAATGCAACTTCATGTCACACTTTCTTGTCAATCTAGAAAGCCCCTTTGTTTCTATTGCTAGACCCTTTGCATTGCCAAGTGGGATTGATGGTTTCTCATCTTCTGTTTGCACATACCAAATATATTCACTATATGCACTACTATCTCTCCAAGTCCCCAGAAGGACTTCTTCTGACAGAGTCCATTAGATTTGAAAGGGTAAGGTTCCTTCTCCAATGAAACCACCCACAAGCAACCCAAAACCAGTTCTCCATGATCAGTTTAAAAGGGCTGTTGCGGGAAATGACAGGAAAAATTCTTGACATTCTGTCATTGCAACACTGGATCTAATCCCCATTACTGGATGCTGCAAATCACCCATAAATACATGTTCAAATTATTATTAACCACACCTCAAAAGGCACTCATATTATGACTCCATGTTTTCCTTTTCATTTTTAACAATTGTTCTAGTGAAGAGGGCAATTAAACTACAGAACTACCACAGAGGCAATATTAGCTTTTTCTAAAAGCAGCACCCAAGCTTCTCACAATAAAGAAAAAAGATTTTAGGACTTGGAAGATTCAAGAAATAAGAGGAGGAAGGGAAACATAGAGGAGGAAAAGAAAAGGGGGGAAGAGAATGACTGAATTAACTGAAATTCTTGCTTTTGGTGAAATTTGGCAACTTCATCTTACAGAAAAACTTTTCATTTTTTTTTCAAAACTCCTTGAAAACTTTGTCCAAAGAATGTTTGTCAGATTTCTTTTTGCTTTCACAACTTTTCCTAGAATAATAATGACCAAAAAGACAATTACGCACTAAATGAGGAAGCCAGTGCCTGTAAAATCCACAGCAACCTCGGTGATGCTAATAGTGCTTCTCATGAGAAAGGAGTTTAAGATTTCCTGCCTTAATTACCAGGCTCTAAAGGTTTACCTTAGGGTTGCCATATTTTGGAAATGACTTGAAGGCACAAAACAACAAAAATCCCTAAACCATGTAATAATCAAAGAAATCTGAAGAAAGAATTTGAACAGAGAATGAGAGGAACTGTTATGATTGCCTTTTATTTAGACAGACACTTAAGAGCAAAAGATTCTAAGTATTTCTTTACTGTATTAATATTTCACTATGTCTCCAAGGAGTTCTGCCTCTCATAATTGCTTTACAATTGACTTCTTTTATCAGAGACAAAATAGGTAAATAAAGAGTTAAATAAAGGGGGGGGGGACACTATCAGGCAATGCTTTTATTAATGCCAATGAAAATTTCACAAAAGCAAGTTTTAAATTTCAGAAGTCTTCACCAGTGAAAGTACTTTTAAAAGGATGGTAGAAGAGGGAAAGAAGTTCCAAATTTTCACCAGATGTTGCAGCCATGTGGTCTGCAATTCCAAGACAGAGCTGCAAACTTAATGTGTTGTTAGTGTGGAGCTATGAAAGTACACCTAGCAACACATACCGAGATGAAGAAACAATTGTGAGTCTCCATTTCCAAAAACACACAGCTGGCAGTAGTTGTGAGGCACATTAGATCAGCAATTCTCAGACTTTGGCCCTCCAGATGTTTTAGACCTCAGCTCTCAGAATTCATGACTATTAGCCAAGGCGAAAGAACTTCTGGAAGTCCAAAACATCTGGAGAACCAAAGTTTGGAAATCACTGCATTAGGCTGAGAGGTATGACCAGTGACCATATCCAGTGATTCTCTTGGCTGAGTAGAGTAGGAATGAACTTACATTCTCCTTGAAGTGCAACACTTGGACTCCTATAATACACCCCTTCCCCTACACATACATATCTGACTAGTCCCACTTGTTTATTAAGCACAGAATTAAGAATCCTACCATGTCTTGAGAATCACATCATGTCTTAAGTCTTCACTTTGGAGATTCAGTAGACTTCTTTGTATCAGAAGGAAACATAAATAAGAAATATTATGGTAGATGAAGCTCTGGATCCTTACAAGCTTGACAATGTCTCTCTTTTGACATTTTATTTTTATGGTCTCTTAATGGTCCCATTGGAATCTTAATGCTCTTTGGATCTTTATGTATATATTACTGCAACACACACATACATTTGATGAATATTTTACGACTACCTGGGTTTCCAGGAGCTATCATAAATTTCATGGAGGGCTATTTCTGAGGGATATTAATGTGAGAAATCCCTGTTGTTGAGGAGTAACATCAATCATTTTATGCATCTATAACCTGCAAGCTGAAAAATGTATTGCTAATGCATTTTTAAAGACTCATTTACAATTAACATCTTCCAAGTGTCACACCACTAACATTTTGTAGAATTAGCACTAAGGTGATTCCACTCTTGACCAATATGCCCTAGGGCTAAATGTAAACATTTCTGTAGTCTAGGTCTGAAATACTTAAGAAGCCAACAAATTGAGTACAGGACATGTGTAATATGTATGCCGTAGCCTGTCAGTTATCCGTATTTGCAGTCTCAGGAAGACAGCAATTATAGAAGCTTCCTTTAGGCAGTGATGGACCTCCACAACAGATGACCATTGGCTTAGTTCAAGGGTAAGGAATCTGTAACCCTCCAGTTGTTAGTCTGTGACTCCCTCATCATTGGCTATTATGACTACGGTTGAGTGGAGCCATAGTCCAATATAATCTTGAAGGCCACAGAGTCCAACCCCAGATCACATGTTGCTGACTGAATCTTGTTTCTCCATGCTGAAGGGGCATTGAAGGGGAGAGGAGACTGCATTGCATTTAAAGAAATGGTGAACAGTTAATTTACTTTGTATGAACCTACTATAGATCTAGTGACTCTTTGAAGAATTTGGTCTTTGAGAATTGAAATGCTCTCTCCCCAGATCCATACCTCTGGTTGAACAAAAAATATCTAAACTACATTTTGAGTTCTTCTCAGCTCAAAATAACATATGAAAATATATTTTTAAAAGTGTAATTTGAAAGAAAATATCCTTACAGAACAATACAGTGCATAGTTACTTAGATCTAAGTTTAACTGTATCTGGATGTTTCGTATTAGAATTGGTGCATGGGATTGTAGCTTTTAAAATCACATCTGAAGAAAAAATAGAAATGCATATTTTAGCATTTATGTAAATATTTGGATATAATTTTTCATCCCTTTAAAAAAATAAACAGACTACTGTACAGAAACAGAACAGAAAGGACTGTCCTTTTGAGTGAGCACATCACCCAAAGAGTACAGTATTATGGGTGAGCCCATCAAAAGTGATAGGTACATCCATCCTTATAAGTGACACATTATGGTGTGGTTGTGATGGTGGTACTTTGTTTTCTTTTTCAGCCTGAGAATAAATAAATATGGATTTTCTTTCCATCCCTATCACCTTATCACTTTAATTATCAAGGTGAATGCACCATCCTGTCCCAGTCCAGAAATTTCTCAGTATTTCCCCCCTCAGTTATTTCAGGACATCATCATCATCATCATCATCATCATCGTCGTCGTTGTTATTATTATTCCACCTCTCCCTACAGATTTATTCCCCTCTCACCCCAACAAGAATGGCTAGGAACCAAAACTGGACTAAATTACTGGAACAGCCTTTACCATAAGTACTCTGGAACAGTATGCTCCTAGTATTAATACCCTGGCATCCTTGGATTGTGAATCTTCTACCAGGTCTTCCATCAAAGTTTGAGCTATATCACTGCAAACCAGAGCTTGGGAAAAAAATAATGTTTTGGACCCTAACTCTCATAATTCCATAACTAGCATGTTCACTGGAAAATTTGTTACGTTTGCATTTCCCTATAAACATACCCTTTTCACACCCTCAGAGACTGGTAACAGGACAAAGCATATCTTGCCTTGGGATATCTACAATGAATTTTGGGAAAGAAAATAATATGCTGTCTAAAAGTGCATATTTTTGAAATATATGTACAAGTATGATTTGGTGAATGGAGAAATTGTATTAAAATGCAAAATACATTAATAAAAATGCATACAAAAGTTAAGTCTTGAGGGTGGAGAGTACACCCACACACACACACACACACACACAAAAACCCTCCAAGAGTTTCCACATGGAAGGGAAAAAATTCTCATAGTCTAACACATAACTGGGACAAGTTGAGAAAGCTGGTGAGATTCTGAGAAATACAAAAAAAAAGAAGAAGAAGAAGAAGAAGAAGAAGAAGAAGAAGAAGAAGAAGAAGAAGGAAAAGAAAGAAAGAAAGAAAGAAAGAAAGAAAGAAAGAAAGAAAGAAAAAGTGACAAATCCTCACATTATTAACATTAGTGAACCTTGATGGCTAATGTGTCAGACTAGGGCCAAGGATACCCTATTTCAAATCTCCACTTATCCATGAAGATACAGTTGCACTCTATCAGTCTGATGTACCCCAGAAAACAACACTAGGTATAAACTCATACCTTCTTGCCTATCTCTTCTCTCACTCTGTCATCTCCATTTTCAAGTTGCAGACCTAATGGCCATACCTGGCCAGATTTTTAGAATGTTTATTTCTTTCACCTTTCATTAACTTTTGATACCATTTAGTCTGATGAAGACTTTTGCAGAACCTGAAAGCTTGCATGCATTTTTAACATTCTGGCTGGTATCCCAATTCTTATTTTTGTTGTATCCCAATTCTTATTTTTGTGAAGAGAAGAGAAGGCATGACTTCTATCATGAGCTTCTTGAAGGAGAGATTGGATCCTAATGTACATACAACTGTTAGGCGCAAAGTAGCCAAGCAGTACTTTGTCATTATTAGTCAAGTTGACTGTATGTTGAACCTATCATAGAGTTTTCCTGCCATCATTTGTTCAGAGGGGGTTTGTCATTGCTTTCTTCTGAGGCTGTGAGAGTGTAACTTGCCTAAGGTTACTGTGAGGGTTCCCTGGCTGAGCAAGGATTCAAACCCTAGTCTCCTAAAGTCCTAGTCCAACACCTCAAACTGCTACACCACACTGGCTTTCCAAGAAGTATTTATATGTATAAAATGTGCAGCCTATGTTCCTTGCTATATCGCCTGTGGAGTTTAATATTCACTCTTAAGCAATTCATAGCTGATTTACATGACATTTCACCTACCCTTTTCCCTCATGTGCCCAGGCAGCTCAACAAACATAAATAGATTGCAGAATTTCCTGAATATTTTCCCAATGGTTTCTTTCAGTCTTCATTTCATTTTAATGCAAGGGCACAAATCCTAGTTTATGTCATAATAGATGGACAACAATAGTGCAGTTTAATGAAAATAAAACGCTAAACAGTGCTACATGTTGACAGAGTCATGATGGATATAATTTGGAGTGCTTTCGATGGTGTGGATCTTTGAAAAATATCTGGCAAGCCTGCAAAATGACAAATGTATTTAAGGATCTATGCCATTCAAATGATACCACCACATGTCTGTTTGGGAATTTTCCCTATTAAATGTGGGGAATATGGGCAGAAAAGTACTTGCAAATTGTGTTCTTTAAACAAAAAAAAAGTGTTTACGTTGCAGAGGGGGGATGTCTGTCAATAGCACCCAACATTCAACATTTCCAAAGATATGTCTGTATAAAGTGCACAGATTGGACAGGAAGGCGGGGGAGGGGGGAGATGATGGCAAAATGTATCACTAATGCATCCATGATTTTTTTTCTGGAAAAAAAATTATCCTATTTCCATATGAGGGAGCAGCCAGCTTCTTCTCCCTAGCAAAAATCATGTGTATTTAGCTATGCTACAGAGCAGTTTTTGCTTGATGCTACAGTGATGTAGAAGGAGTAAATCTCTTGCTTTCCATGGCTGGATTTCAGCATGGCATTCACCCCCCACCAGCTGATCAGAATGCACCAAACAACACGGCTGTTGTCTCTTTTCCGTTTCTCCACCATAAGCGACCTCCTTGGCTGGGTTGCCCCCGCTCCCCAAATGCTTGCCTGTTCTCCAAGTCCATCTGCTAAAAAAAAGTATCCCATCTGAATGGTGATGGCATCATTAGCCATCCTTTTCTTGCTCAGAGAGAGAAAGGGAGCAGTCCCCCTATTTTCACCCAGTTCAGTAGCTCAGTGGATGCACTAATCTTGCTGAACACTTCAGTTTAGATGGTGTATCAATGAGGCATTCAAAACCCAGCAGTTTATACACAAAAAAATTCTGTCTGCTTTGTAAAAGATTATCCTTTTATAAACACTCTGCGGAAAACATAAAAGCAAATAGGGGACAGCGCATAGGACAGGAAAGATGTTAGCAGGGAGATTAATGCTGAATGGGTCGAAATGAATGGTGCTTACCCAAACGAGGTCCAGATACTTTGGCTGCAATGAAACATAAATAATGGGAATGACACATCGTTTATTCGGGATAATGAGTTGATCCGAAGTAGGGGCCTAGAACAAGAGATTAAAGATTAAATATCCATCTCCTGATGAATATCAGTAGCAAACTTTAACCTTTTCCTTCCAAAAGCACAATTTCTTTGAACAAATCATGTCACCACAAGACAATGAAGAAATGCACTGAAGCCAACTTTAAATAGCATTCCAAGTTTTTGTCAGTAGGTTGGGGGAGGGGGGGGGGAAGAAACCACATCCAGCATTTTAATCATGTTTTAAGACAAATAGGAATAAATATATAAGCATCAACAAATTTTGTACAGATTTCAAAATAATCATGGAAGAGCTGAAAGATAGGGCTTCATGTTCTTCTTCCTTTATGTGAGAGAAAAAAACTTGCTTTTGATTTGGGTGCTGCCTTTCTAGTCTGCTGCAATATAATTGCTGAGAGAACATGCCCACTCAGAACATTTACTTTGGTAGAGAAACAATAACCAAGAGCAGCCTGCTGGAATTAAAAAAAAAAAAAGCCAGCATACCACATGCTAAATCAGACTCTTGCATTCAAGGAGGACTTGGAAGATGTCACAGGCCTCAGATCAACAGGGGTGGGAAACACAGCGAGATAGGGGCAGGCACGGTCTGCTGGGGATTGGGAACACGCCATGTTGAAATGCTGGCAGCTTTTCTAGGCTGGTCAATTAGTGGTCCTTCTTGCTCAAGATGCTGTAATGTAACTGAGGCAGAAGACGGAGGACAAGTGGGAATCTGGATAACGGTGGCTTGCCCAGAACTTGGAACACAGCAGCTGCTGAATGTATTCAGTCAGCCAAGACTAGCCTTGTGGTTTTGTTGCTGACGGCTGCCTCTTGAAACACGGATAAAAAACACTGAGGCATGGGGAGGGGGGAGTAAAGCAGGGGAGGAAGGGTGCTCTTTCCAAATTGCATTCAGCACACAAGAGAGCCACAGCGGGATGAATCATGTCAGGCAACTTTTCACCTGCTCAGTGGAAATGGGCTGCTGAGTGAAATGAGTTTAGTGGCATCGTTACATCCTGTGTGGTGAATTTAGCATAGATGCCAAACCCACATGCATGTGGATTTGGCAGGAAAAGACAGGATTTGCTTGGTAAATATTAGCTTGCAAAAACTCCTATTCCTCTGAGGTTTTGCATGGGTTTTTAAGGCAGCAAAAGGGACAGGGCATCTGGTTTGTTTATTTGTTTGTGGTTTTACTAGTTGCTTCACCATTTTTTTAAAGATACCATATGCACATCAGAACACTAAACCTGCCAACCAATTTATAAGAACTTTGTTGGTTCATCATAAAGGTTTTTACATGGATAATTGTTTAAAATACTGCTTCATCACTTTTTTTAAAATGTCATATAGGCACATGACAGGAAGATAGGAACATATGGCTCTGTCAGCCAATGTTAAAAGAGTGTGGATAGCTCATTGATCTAGACAATGAAAATAGTACAAAGTTTGGTAAGAGTCACTCTGGTGGATAATCAATAGAGTATTGCCAAGAAGGGGATGATTCAGACCTGGGTCCCTGCTTTTTCACCAAAGTCAAATTTTGTCCAGTCACTCTGTCAGTGGACCCATAATGCAGAGTTGTTGAGAAACTAAAGGAAGAGGAGAAAAGCTGTGCATGTCCCTTAGCTCCTTGAGGTATGGCTGACTAAAAATGTAACAGATCATGCTAACAATAATCACTTTGTTTTAAAGAACAAACTGTGTTTATAAACAGCCATGTAGCTCTAGGGGACAAAATGAGGGCACTACCCCATCTCAAATAAAATTTCTGTTTTCCAATGACATTTTCATTCATTCTCTAAATTTCTAACATTCACACCTTGAACTCTTACATTTTCTTTGTTTGCATTCCCATACTTACTTTGTTTGCCTCTGTTCTTTGTGTGGTTAAACTATTTCTAAATGCTCAACTGAAAGTTTAAATTACTCCTAGAAATTTAGAGATTGAAGGAAAATTTCATTTCAGAATGCCTATTGAAAGAGCAATTCCCTCATTTTGCTTCTCCTGCTTTAACTACAATCTTGACTGTAAAACTGGAAATGCTTTCATGCCTTTTTCAAAAACTCATATGAGTATCCTTGATAAACTTTATAAGGGTTGTCAGGGGAAGCATAATCCACCCACCCACCCTGGACATGGAGTTTGTCCAGTCCCTCCTTCTTGAAGTTATAATTGAATTATAGGCTTGGATCCATGACCTTCCTTCTCCTCCATTTACTGAGGAAGCCTGCTCACATCCCCAATTTATAAGAACTTTGTTTGTTCATCACATCCCTTGAGCAAAGAAGCTGGTCATAAGCCCTATTTACATGGTGAAAATAATCCAAGAAGAATCCAGGTTGAATCTCTGTTGTTCACTTGCATCCTGACTGCACCCAATTAGCTTTTTTTTTTTTTTTTGGGTGGGGCTGCCAAAAAAAACCCCACTTACCCTGGGGTAATCAATATTAGTTTTTGTCCAGAGTATTTTTTAAAGATCTGCATCATCATCAGTGTGAATACCCACACTGAATACAAAGGAAGGGTGCCAGCACATGTGAGCAACCAAACTCAAAGAGATGCGATTTGTGGAGAGATGTGGTTCCATAGTGTGAATAACAAATCCAGAGTGTCTGAGTGAGGTTATTCTCATCATTCTGCTTTAAAAAATGACATCTGAATGACTGCACAGTAGGGCTGTTGGGAACTATAGTTTTAAGATTATTAAGTAAAATTTGTAGTGTACATAATTCCTGGGGCAGCTGGCAGATCTATTCCTGTGTGTTTGGGAAATCCATATTTGAATTTATGGCCAGTCCTCTATTGCTACTCCACGTTGTATGGTAGCACTTCTGGTTCCATACTTCTGGACAGGACATGGCCTTGCACTGAAAGATCTTCTGTACAACTTATAGCAAGTGTAGGAGGAGCAGTTGTAAAATCAAGAATTGTTTTACTACTCCAGTGGCAAGGAAGTCACTGGGTGCCCCTGTGAAAACCACAGGTAAAAACAAAACACACAAAAAAATTGTATTCCTTCCATTTCAGTTCATAAAATAGCATCTCTGTGCTACAAATAGGGAGAGGGGGACTATTCAGCCAGTGATACTGTGTACCCAGTTCTATTTGTCAGGACTACATGTCTACTGGGTGAGAGACCTAGCACCAGTCCAAGACGTGATAATCATCTTCATTCTTGGCCTTCCAAGCCACACACTGTAAAAGTACAGAAAGAACAGCAGACCTAGAATGAACTCCATTTCATTAGGAATCCAAGCAGGTGGCAACTATAGTAGCTGTCAGGGATTCCCTGAAGGTATATTTTGCATTTTGTTGTACAAAATGGCAGTGATTGACATGATAGAAAAGGACATTGCAGGGAAAATGGAGATAATGTTGCCCACATGCAGCTGTACCTTGCTGTACACTGACAACTAAAATTGGCTGGGCTGTAGGAGATTGCTTAGCTGGGAGACCTCTGAAGTTCTTTTGTCTGCCCTGCAGATATGAGACAGATTTCTTTAAAAAAATAAAATAAAATAACTAGACCTCACTGGAGACTAACAGACTGTAAAGCTCAAAGTAAAAGAGGGGCTCCCAATTCCACAACTATGGAGTGTGGTTATTTTGGACTCTGACATAGCTAACTAGAGTGTCTGCCTCCCAGCTAGTTTATAGCTCCAGTACTGTAAAGATCTGGGACACAAGTGTAACATTGGTTTTAGGCAGAAGGTTATCAATGGGATCTGATCCATGGTAGGCACAAGGATAAAGAGTTGCAGGAGGGTTACGTGATCCAAGGAAAAAAGGAGCCTCTGTAAACTGAAACAGAGGAATAGACTAGCTTGTAAGATGGTGAGGTCCTATTTGTTGGAGCAACTTGAACAGAGTTGGTATGGCCATCTCTCAGATATACTTAACTGTGGACTCTGGCACAACAGGAGGATGGATTAGTTGAGCATTGACATCACTTCTACCTGTATGATTCTGTTATTCTATGAAGTAAAAAGCCTAGCTTCAATCCAATTCTAAGTCCAACTAGAGAAGACCCAATCAATTAGTGGGATTTACATAAGTATTAATTTATACAAATTCTGCAACTGATTCCATGTTACCCAAGTCTAGCAATTTGATTTAGGCTCCTCTTTTCAGGTAATGTGACTGCATCTATCTTATCTAATTGGTTGATCAGTTGATATTCTCTCATATTCAGGGAGTATAGAGACTGGAGCTTAACCTGAATGCTCCCTAATGGGATGCAGCTGGGACATGGGATGCAGGCAGGAATTATTGCATGTAATTCACCACCAATTCCACTGGCCAAATACAGCCCAGCTGCATCCCAGCTCCCAGGCATACTTCAGAGACTGCTTTTCAAAGCTGGGAGCTTTCTAACTTGGAAAAGCAGCCGTAGAAGTGCTCCCAAGGGCCGGGATGCAGCCGGCTTGTACTCGGCCAGCAGAATCGGCAGCAAATTACACACGATAATTCCCGCCTGCATCCCACCTCTCAGCTGCATCCCATTAGGGTGCATTCGGGTTGAATGTGCATGTGATAAGCTCCACTAACAGACCCTATGGAAAATCACATTGACATTGAAATAAAATATAAAACCATTTCAAAGGGTATCAATATATAAAAGGTGAATTTTAAAATCTATCAGCATTTCCAAGTTAAGTTTTAATTCTGAAATTAGACTACAACAGGGGCATTCAAAGACATTTTGCTACCTGAGGCATAGCAACAATGGGCAAACCCCACCCACTCAAAGTTAAGGTATTTTTGTCATCATCATCATCATATCATCATCTTAATTTATATCCTTAATTTATATTCCTAAAACTGGGATTCAAGGAGGATTACATTTTTAAAAGATTACAATTAAAAATGTACAAAAAGTCAGCACTAAACCTGAATTAAATTATGAACCATATTAAAAACATGCATTCTAAAAGAGATTGCCAGAAATTTAATAATGCAATTTTAAAACCATACAGCACTTATAGCCCTTTTCTTAAAAGTTTGTCCTTCAATTCTAAATGCCTGTCTGAATTTTTTTAAAAAAAACCTGTTTTCGTCTGCTGATGGAAGGACAGTAAGAAGGAGGCTTGTCTAACCTCACTAGGGAGGAAATCCCAAAGCTTAGAGGCAAGCAGTGTGAAGGCTCTCTCTTGTGTTCCCACCAGCGGTATTTGTGAAAGTAGTGGGATCAAGAGAAGGGCCTATATTGTGGATCTCAGGGCCCAGGCAGGCTCATAATGGAAGATATCTATCTGTCAGATCGTCCAACCTAAGGTGTAAACAGGGCCAAAAGTCATTCATGTTATTTTGGTGTAAGAGACAAGAAATTCCATGAGTACCTTTCACCATTCCTGGTAGTAAAACTACAACAATAAAAAATTAAATAACAACACCAATATGATGTCCTTTAATGACACTCAAAATCTGCTGCCTACAGCAGCTGCTTCATTGATCCAAAACACACTACATAAATAATCCAGTTTAAGACTGCTTTAACTGCCCTGGCACAATGCTAGAGAATTCTGGGAACTGTACTTTTGTGACACATTTAGCCTTCTCTGTCAGAGAGCTCTGGTGCCACAATAAAACACTGTTCCCAAGATTCCCTAGCACTGAACCAGGGCAAATAAAGCGGTCTCAAACTGGATTATTTCTGCAGTGTGTTTTGGACCACTCTTTCTAATTCATTATCAGTGGAATATGAGTGTGTGAGACATACATGCTGAACAGTAGGTGCTGTCAAAATTAAACTGCCAAATATTGAGATACAGTACAACACACAAGATACCGAAGCAACACTCTCAGGACTTTGAAAATTGTTCTGAAAATATACTTTTCAACAGATGGTTGCTCACTAATTCCTCTCCCTTCTCTAGCTTTCAATAACCCCAATGTAAAGCAGACGTCATAGGATTTTCCCTTCCTTTCTGAAAAATGACTCAAGTCTCCACCTCTAGCGATGAAAGGCTTTGAAGTCCTAACACAGCGTGCTACAAGTATTTTGATACATCCTCATTAGGACTAGAATAGGAGCCAAAACAAGCCTCCAGGTGCCAATATTACACCTGACAAATGGGGCACACGACTGGAAAAGGGTGGGCACTTCCTTGCAGTTAATAGCCATTTCCTCCCTGTTCCATATTAACAGGAAGTATTTGGAATCAGAGGGAGGCTCTTCCTTGAGGACCTGCATTATCAAAAGGTCTGGAGTCACCACTTCTTACAAACAAAAACTTGGACGCCGGCTCCAATCCTGTGATTTCGACCTCATTTACAATGACTTCTTTCACCCCCACTGACTGCACGATGAACAGGATGTTATGATTTATTTAACACTTAGAGCGGGTGGGAGGACAAGGTGGATGGTGCCCTTAGATGTAGTCTTTGAATAATTGATGGCTCCAGAGGCTTAATTTTTCCTCGGGGAAACCTTTTGACGGCAGGCTGCTTAGCCCTGTGTTTAAGTGAGATAGATTAAGTTGAAACCATTAAAAAAAAAAAAAACACCAAACAAGAATGCAACTACATTTTACTCAGCCAGCTCTGGCAAATTGCTTGGTTGAATGAGGCATATCCATGTATTTGAACGTCTGGGGATGTTTCAGGTCTTTTCTTCTCAACATCAGCTGAAGCAATTTGGTTAAATGTTGTTGGGTAACATAAAACGTTGAGTCTTATGGAGGTAGTAATTGCATAATTTGTTGTGCCTTCAAGTCATTTCTAAATTATGGCAACCCTAAGGGGTTTTCTGGTGCACAGAATGTGTGACTTGCCCGAGGTCACCTAGTGTGTTTCCATGGATGATTCAAACCCTGGTCTTCAGGCTCATAGGCCAATGCTAATGGCTTACACTCTGGCTCTCAAAAGTGTAAGACCCATGTAAAAAAAGAAAAAAAGAAAAGAAAACCAACTTATGAAAAGATATCATATTATTCCAATGTAAAGCAATAACAAAGGCCATACACACATTTTTAAAGAGCTTGAAAAATTTACTGTTTGGGATCAAAAATCTGCAAGATCCACTAGTCAACAAGGCTAGAAGTCAGCATGGTGGATTCTGGGAGCTACAATAAAAAAGTAACTTTTTCAAGCTAATAGTATATGTCAGGAATTTAGAGAAGGATGAACCTCACTGCAAGAAATACATTCTACTTGACAGTAGGGGAGCACTGATATTTAATATATCAAAATCCAAAATGACCTTAATAGTTTAGAGAGCTGGGCCAAAGCTAACAAAATGAATTTCAACATGGAGAAATGTAAGTTACTACACTTAGGGTGGAAAAATGATATAGGATTGGGGACACCTGGCTTAAAGTGTGAAAGGGGTCTAGGAGTCCCATTAGACTACAAGTAGAACATGAGTCAGCAGTGTGATGCACCAGCTAAAAAGGCCGGTGCAATTGCAGGCTGCATCAATAGAAGCATAGTGTCTAGATCAAGGGAAGTAATAGTGCCACTCTGTTCTGAATACTGTGTCTAGTTCTGGACACCATGATTCAAAAGGGATGTTGAGAAGCTGGAGTGTGTCCAAAAGCAGGGTGACTGAAATGATGAAGGGTCTAGAAACCATGCCCTAGCAGGAGCGACTTAGAGAGCTGGGTAGGTTTAGCCTGGGGAAGAGAAAGTTAAGGGGTGATATGATAGCCGTGTTTAAGCATTTGCCATATCGAAGCTGGAGCAGGTTTGTTTTCTTCTCCTCCAGAGAACAGGACCTGGAACAATGGATGCAAGATACAGGAAAAGAGATTCTACCTAAACATTAGGAGGAACTCCTGACAGTAAGAGCTGATTGACAGCAGAACACACTCCATCAGAGTTTAGTGGAGTCTCCTTCTTTGCAGGTTTTTCAACAAGCCATCTGTCAGGAGTACTTTGATTGTGAGTTCCTGCATGGTGTGGGGTTGGACTGGATGGCCCTTGTGATCTATTCCCACTCTATAATTCTATGAAAAACCTGCAATGATATCTGTTCTAAACTATCCTTTCCTAACCTGAATGCAGGTCATCTTTCAGGGAGGGGGGAATTAAGTCAAAAGTATTCTGTGAACTAATACAGTGATTTTTAAAAACTTATTAGGACATCTCTGGACTGATTCAAAAATACCCATTTCTGTTTTGTTTTGGTTTTGTACAGGGCTGACAGAAAATATTTTGGGATAAAGAAAACATGTACAGAGCTCCAAAATAAAACCAGAAAGAGCAGGAATAGAATCAAAGACTGTCTGATCTTTTTAATCAGTCTGAATGAGTCCTTACACATCAGTATTTCACATCTGTTTTATGCCATATATCCCAAACTTTGGGCAACTTGAGCAAGCATAATCTATTTCATAATCATTGCACTTGTGGGATAATGAAATCTCATCTCTTATCCACTATAATATAGTAATTTCTCTTTTCATACAATGATTGGAAATTGCCTTATAGTAGTGACCCACAACTGCCGTTGGTTGGATGGATATAGTAACACCTTGGAGGGCTTCAGAAGCCTTCATTTCCTTTCCATACTACTGATCCCCCCATGTTAAATTGTTTTTGAAAATAAATTCAATATCCTATTTAGTTTATTTCCTGGTTTTAAAGGGGCTTCTCCTAGACTCAATCAGACCAGAGTACCTGAAAGTTCAGGACCAAAGCCAGAGGGGATAGACCTTGGTGGTATGGCATTGGCCAGCATATGGTGATGCCATCTACCACAACTTTATCCTATAGTAGTTTGGTGAGGCACCAGAGTGCTCTGACAGTACAGGCTGAATTATTCAACAGACTACAAATCCCAGGACTCTATAGGATAGAGTCATGGCAGTTAAAGTGGTGTCCAACTGCTTTCATTCTGAGGACAGGTCCTGGTGATATCATTATGCACAATACATTAAGCATCAAACATCATTGGTCAAATGTCTTTCAAATACAAGCATGAGTTGCCTAACAAATGAGAAAATATTTATTTGACTGGAAATTTGTTTTCCAAGCTCTGCACTGAATGGAAAATTTCCCAGATCTTTTAAAAACCCCTTTGCAAGCACTTCTGAGATCACTTCAGAATTTGTTATCCACCGCACCCCCTTCAAGTTTTTAAAGCTCTGCTTTGAACGGGGGAGGGGGGGATCACACAATTTTCAACATGCTCTGTTTTTAACATTTTTTAAAAAAAGACTACCTGGGGGTTCTAATAAATAAAAAATCTCCAACTTCTGTTTTGAACAGATCTGTTTCTTACACTTTATGCATTTCTTTTAATACGTGAGTGCTACGATGAGAGGATGGGGAGAACAGCAGCCATGGGGCCAAGGCTTGAGATCTGTCAATCCAGGCCTACATAGGCCCCAGAACATGGTGGAATTTCTTATAGGACATTTTTAAGAAAAACAAATCCAAATAGGTACTGGGGAAATCTCAAAAATGGCCTTAGAGGCTTCATCTGGCCCATAGACCACATTTCCCCTAACCATATCTTACAGTATATCAAGTCAGACTACTGATGACTCCCCCCACCCCCACCCACACTACCCCTTATATGATCTATACTTAGTAGCAGCTGCTTTTCAGGATTTTGGACATGGGTCCTTTCCATGGAGCTTATCAGATGGATTTTAAAACTGTTTCAAGCCTCCCAGGTTGGAGCTGGGATGAGGGATGGGGGCAGGCATTATTGCATGCTAAATTGCTGCCTAATTGCCGCCCATCCTCAACCTGGGTCCAAGCCGGGTCCCAGCCATGCTCTGCCAGCACTTTTTCTGGCTTCTAAAAAGTGCTGGCGGAACATATCTGGGACTCTGGCTGATGACAGGTGGCAATTAGGCAATGATTTAGCATATGATAATCCCCACCTCCATCCTACATCCTGGCTCTAGCCCACCTACCTGGTTCATCTATATACAAAATACATATTTTTCCACTGAACTTCAGTCATTTCAAAGTACAATGGTCCTTTCTACATTCAAATGGGCTTGTTGAAGATTTGAACTCCAGTCCTCTGATAACCAAATGATGAATCTTGTTCAGAAACTGATAGCCCTGACTCTAAGAGATAAGGAACATGCAAAAAGTAATAATGGCATGTGTTATGTTTAATTTCAGTAACAAGAAGCACTATCATTAAGTTTGCATTTCTGTAACAAGAATAACATTAGCATAATTTTTCAGTATGGCTAACATTTACTTATTACTTTGGGATCATAATTTTGTGGGAATTTGGGCCCTTCTGGCTATTTTTATTGTTTTTTTCTTAAAAGAACTTAAAATGTTGGCAATAGTGAAGTTATGTTATTCACTACTTGTAAGTAATTAGTATTGGAAAACAGCTGATAAATAAAACATTGCCCTTTGACAAAGATTCCAAGCTTCTCTTTTGAGAATTTTACATAATTTAGCATGTAACTTCAAAATAGACAAGTATTTGTATCTTCTTTTGACAATCTATAACCCCATGCTGATGCTCTCTCCTCCATCAATGAGGGGCCTGAAGTAATACACAGGTCTAACTCTGGCCCCTCAATCTTGAATCAATTTATTATCATCTGAGTCTGAAGGAGGCCATTTTCTGGCATATAGAGTTCTCTATACTGTGATAGGCCATGTTGGAATATCTGTACACAAAAACAGGGATCCCCATCATACTGAGTCATCATAGTTAAAAGGCTTTGTGCTTTTGAAGGTGGCCAGTAAAGGCAATACTGTTAAAGGGGCAATCTAGAGCATCACTTTTTCAAAAGGGCACCTTTAGATGTTTAGAGTTGATTGCCTGAAGGGTTTGTGTGTGTGTATTTGTGTGCGGATCTGTCTGTGCTGCCTATGAGCTCTTTCAATTGAGGCATTCAGGTAATGCTTTTTACATTTAAAACATGAAGTTATTTTATTTTATTTTAGTGCAAACTACACATTATTATTTCCATGTGCAATGTGTTAAATGTTATAAAACTACCCATTCTGTCAAAACCTATCTGAAAGAAAACAAGACACCCTACAATCTTAACATCCAAACTGACTGGTGATTATCAGGAATTAAATGTGTAGGAATTCTGAGTCTGAGATGTCTAGATGACTTTTGTTTTTCCATAATTGTATGAGGTTTCTACATAGTATTTAAGAATCAATTATATTGCAATTGATGCAATTAACACTAATAATCCAGTAAAAGTCAGTTGGAGGTCTATTGAAGACATTAGAAAAGAGGGACTATATGGCTGTTATTAACCTATGTTGAATTTTGGTAGACATTTCCTTTCTTGCATAATAAATATACAGTAGTTAGCAAGGCTGTCATTATAATTTTGCAAGAACAATGGCTCATCACTTTCTTTCCTCCGGCACCCTTAACTAATTCAACATACAGCACATAAGCAAAATGAATCCATGTATCACTCTACCCATCTATCAATCATCTGTTGCTCCCTAGTTATTAAAATCTATGTTTTCAGATCTGTTGAAGATATTTCTAAAAGAACAACAGTTGCCTACTCACCTTTTCACTCTTTTAATTTCACACACCTCCTGCATGATTTGCTATCTTGCTTATCCCATGTACTTATTAACAAATTCTCATTTAAAAAAAAAAACAGTTGTTGAATGTGTTATCACTTTGAAGTTTCAGTTACACTTGACTGCATTGGATTCCTGGGCAATGAGACTGAAGTATGGCACTGAGATAGTTCTTGTTGCTCTTATCAATAATCTATTCACCTATTTGTTTGACAATTGTACTTCACCATACCTCCAAGGTGCTTCTCTGAAGTACATACTCTTACTTCATTTTGTATTCACAGCAACACTGTGTGGTAGATCATGCTGAGAGGCAGTCCCTTTGTTAGCCTTCACTAAAGGAGGGCTCCTTGCATAACAAACCCAGTGGTCTTGTATTACATTGGTTTGTAATACATAGAAATCAATAAGATATTTTCTCCCTATGGACATTAAGACTACTGGTCTTTTACAGGGCTAGCCCAAGAAATGATGCTTGAAGGGAAACATGTATGGTACATAATATCTCAAACTAGCTATTGTGTTATTTTGGCACATGAGGCAGAAAATACTCTCTCCCATTCCTGGTAATCAAAATAGAATAAAAACAAATTAAATGGCTAATATTTTGCTGCCCTTTCATGACATCTAAATGTGCTACTTGAGGTGGCTGCCTCACTCTGCCTAATAGCAGAGGGGATAATCTATTTTTTGACTCCCATTCCGGTGAATCACAACCTTGTACTTGGGTATGCTCTGACTGTTGCCTACAGATCAGTCCTGACACTCTCATGCATACTTGTACATACAGGCCCATTTTAGATGGGCAAAAAGAGGCGTGAATAGGGCTAGAAAGCCTGCCTTTAGGGTTAGGGAGGGCGTAGCTTTTACACCCTCCCTAGGCCTAAAGCGTATGGACGCCGCCATTTAAAGATGGTGGCGTCCATACGGAGGCACCGCAAAGGCGTCATCACACGCGCAGCGTTTTGACATGCTGCGCACGTTGTGACACTTTTGCGGCACGGGAGGGCGCCAATTGCGCCCTTCCCGTGCCGCAAAAAAAGAGCTCCAACACGGAGCTCTTTTTTTGCGGCGGGTCTTTGCCGCGGCCTTTAAATGGCCGCGGCAAAGACCCAGGGAGAAACGGGCCGCGGCGGCGGCCCCTTTCCCCCTTCAGCCCCGCCGAGGGAAGCGGGGTGTAGCAGGCGCCCATATCCTTTTAAAATAGTGTTATGGACTACATTTCCATAGTGGTGGGATTGTGTGCTCCTGAGATGCAAGAGGCTATGCTGATGGAAGCAGTGCTGCTGGTAGGGCCTCCTATGTCAGATATGCTTTTGATGTGGAACCAGAATAAATGTACCAAACAGCTGCTGAGAAGCAGTAGTAGTAGAGGATGATGCTGGTGGAGAATCTCTCAGAGACGATGACAGTGGCACCATAGTAAAACTTGCATAGAAGGAGAAACAGTAAACTCCTTTTGAATGTCTTTTACCATGAAAACTCTATGATGAGACAATTAAAAATGAAACAAAAGATAGTCCCATGAAATGACACTCCCAGACCAAAACGCACTCAAAGAATTACTGGGATGCAGCAGAGGATAACTACAAATAGCACTGTTGCTAATGATGCAACTGGACTCAAGGCAAAATGATGTTCAGATGTTAATGAGCTTAGAGTTGAAAGCCAAGTCCAAAGCCATACAACCGATATTATAGGAGCATGGAATGTGGAAAGCAATGAATAAAGGAAAACTAGATGCAACAAAACAAGAAGTATAGCATATGAACATTGCAATACTTGGGGTGAGCAAGTTAAAGAGGAAAGGAATGGAATATTTTGAGCCAGATAATTACACAGTGCTTTACTCAGGACATGAAAACTCAGAAGAAATGAGGTGGCATTAATAGTGAGGAGAGTTGCAGCAAAAGCAGTCAAAGGATATAATGCAAAGTCTGACTGAATAACATCAATCAGACTTCAGGGAAGACCCAACAATGGGGCTTTCTAGATGGGCAGGAAAGTGTGACATGAAGTTGCCTTTTCCTTAATGCTTAGCAGCTGCACCACAGCCTTTAGATGGAGCTGCGCTGTTCTGCAGTTTTTAAAAAAGAAGCTGGGAAAACCAGCACCTTTTTAAAGGCGCTTCTTCTCCCCTAAAACGCAAAAAAAGCATTTTCATGGCACACTTTCCCTTTTTCTCATCTAAAGGCTAGAGTTTCTTGCAGCCATGAACACACTTCTTTTTGCCAATCTAGAAAGCCCCAATATAACCATAATTCAAGTTTCTGCTCTAGAAGCAGAAGAAGATGAAATAGTAACATTCTGTACTGGAGTCCAGGAGGAAACTGATCATACACCAAAACAGGATTTATAGTTAATCATGGGTGACTGGAATGCAAAAGGAGGAAACACCATAATCAAAGAGTATAGGAAAATTTGATCTAAGACAAAGAAGTGAAGCAGGATAGCAACTGATTGTTGCAAGGCCAACAGTTTGTTCATCACAAATACATTTTTCAAGCAACCAACTCGTGACTGTATACCCAGACATAACCGGATGGCCAATGTAGAAGTTAAATAGAGTATATAAGTGGAAGCAGAAGACGGAGAAACTCTATTTTCTCTGCAAAAACAGGACCGGGGCAGGTTGTGGCACAGAACATGAATTCCTGATATCAAAAATTAGAGTAAACCTAAAGAAGAATGCTGAACCAACCATCATGACAAAATATATCCTGGAGAATATCCGTATAGAATTTAAAGAAAATGTAAAAATAAATTTGCACTACTAAGCCCAACTGACATGGAATGAGAAGAACTTTGGATTGAACCTAGGCACATGGTCAGAGGGGAATACAAAAGACACTATCTGCAACCAAGAAAAAAGAAAAGCCTAAATTAATGATGGATGAAAGTCATCAAGCAGTTCAGGACAAATTGTCTGGGAATAATAATAATAATAATAATAATTATTATTATTTCTATTTCCCACCTCTCCCAATGGAGCGAGGTGGGATTACGAGTTAAAAAATACAATCACTATAGCAATCAAATACAACAATTACAACCACATAAAATCCTATATTCTATCATAAAACCAATTCCAAACCATCATATGCTACACACCGTCTAGACCAATCAGTTGCTTAAGTTGTTCCTCTTTTGATCAGGTTCTCACATAATCTTCAATAATCATTATAATAAATCAGGTGGATAGGCCTGCCAGAAGAGATCCGTCTTAAGTTCTTTCTTAAAAGCATCTAACGTTGTTATCTGATGGATCTCTTCCAGTAGCCCGTCCCAAAGTTTCGGGGCCATAGCTGAAAAAGCCCTATGGGAAGTGGATACTAATCTAGTGTTATGGCCTTCCAATAAGTTCTTCCCTGATGTTCTGAGAGTGCGGGGCAGACTGTATAGGGAGAGGCATTCCTTTAAGTAACTCGGACCCAAGCCATATAGGCCTTTAAAGGTAATGACTAACACTTTGTATTGTGCCTGGAAGCTAATCGGCAGCCAGTGTAAAGATTTTAAAATAGGGATGATGTGATCCATCCTTGAAACCCATGTGAGCAACCTGGCTGCTGCATTCTGAATCAGTTGAAGCTTCCAGACTTGGTACAAAGGTAGCCCCACGTAGAGCGCATTGCAGAAATCTAATCGAGAGGTTACCAGTGCATGTATCTATGTTTCAAGGTCCCCTTTGCCCAGGTAGGGACGTAGCTGGCATATCAGCCGAAGCTGATACCACGCACTCCTGGCTATCGCCTCCACCTGAGAAGTCAGCTGGAGGGAGGAGTCCAGGGGTACACCCAGACTGTGAACTTTGTCCTTTGGGGGAAGTGTGACCCCGTCCAGGACAGGTAGACAAATCTCCATCCCTGGGTTAGGTGAACCTATCACAAGTACCTCCATTTTCTCTGGATTCAACCTGAGCTTGTTTTCCCTCATCCAGCCCATTACCGACTCCAGACAGGTGTTCAGAGAGGAGATGCCATCCTTGGTCACTGCATCAGTCGGAGACATAGAGAAATATATTTGGGTGTCATCAGCATACTGATAATACTGCGCCCCATGTCCCCTGATGATCTTGCCCAGCAGCTTCCTGGGAATGCTGATAGCACCCACACACAAACAAATGCTGATAGGAATGGCTCAGCAAGGGATGCCAAGTAGACAGCTAGAAAACAGTCTACAGACCTTTCAAGAGTCCAAGAGTAGCAAACCACAAATGAAAGCCAAGGTCAGGAGAGCCAAAAGGTTTGGAGTAGTCATGTCCATTCCAGAGTTGTAGATTTAAGTCCAACAAAGGTTCAAGAAGCACAAGAGCACAGGATTCTAGGAGCCAGCACCGACAGTACCCAATATGATGGATCTGCCTCTAGACGAGACCCTATAGAGCTCAGGTCTTGCTGATCCTCAATCACTGGGGCTGGAGGAACAGAGCTGGGATCTGGCAGGGCAGAACTGGGACTTGGCATGGCCTCAGGTTGCTCCTACACCTGAGTAGCCACAACCTCCTCCTCGTCCTCCAAATCCTCCACTGGGCTGGTCATGACACAAATGAGAAGAAAAAGAAATAGAGTCAGAACACTGAATGCAACTGTTCAGTGACTTGTGTGCAGGGACAAAGAGAACTATTATAATAATCGATTAGAGAAACAGAAGATGACAAAAAAGGAAAGAAAGAAAAAAACGAAAGAGAAAAAGAGAGAGAGAGAGAGCAGAAGAACAAGATACCTCTTCTACTATATCAGAGAAATCAAAGGGCAATTTAAACTAAGAATGGGGATGCTATATGACCATCAAGGGAATACATTATATGATCAAGTAGAAATAAAAAGAAGATAGAAAAAATGCATTGGAGAAATATATAAAAGACATTAAAAAAATGACAGATTCATTCGATAAAGAACTATTTGAAGATGACTCCAATTTTAGAAAGTGAAGTGGAAACACTCAGTGCACAAATAACTAGGAACAGATGGCATACTAATAGAGTTGGTTTAGTCTACAGAGACAGACTATTCTCTTGTTCTAATTAAAATCTGTCAATATATATGGAAAATAAAACAATGACTCACAAACAGGAAAATGATGCAGCAAAAAAAAAAACTAGATGTACAAGCTGAGTTCAGGAAAGGAAGAGGCATTAGGGATCATATAGCAACTATATATTGGATAATGAGGTGTACCAAAGAATTTCATAAGAAAATCAGCCTGTGCTTTATAGATTATAGCAAAGTCTTTGATTGTGTAGATCATTATAAACTATTGATCACTCTTAAAGAAATGAGTGTGTCTCAACATTTGATTGTCCTGATGCATAACTTGTACATTGAATATATACGTAAAGCAGGATTAGACTCAGAAGGAGAAAGTATGAAAATTGGAGGAAAGAACATGGAGAATTTAAGATATGCAGATCACACTGTACTACAGTTGGCCCTCCATGTCCACAGAGTCTTTATCCATGGAATCATCCATCCATTGTTGGAAAATATGTAAATATATGTATGAATTCCCAAAAGCAAACCTTGATTTTGCCATTTTATATAAGAGACATTGTTTTACTATTCCACTGTATACAAAGGAGCTTTAGCATCCACGGATTTTGATATCCAAGGGGGTTCCTGAAACCAAACCCCAATGGATACCAAAGGCCCACTGTACTAGCAGAAAATGAAGAATATACTACTGAAGAAAATTAAGGAAGAAAATGACAAGACAGATTTACAGTTGAACATTAAGAAAACAAAAATAAAAACTACAGAGAATTTACATAAATTTAAAGTAGATGATTAAGACATTGAAAGTTCAAGATTTTCCATACCTTGGCTCAGTCATTAATCAAAATGGAGTCTGCAGTCAAGGAATCAGGAGAAGACTAGAACTTGGAGGGGCAGTTATGACAGAAATAGACAAGATCCCAAAGCATGAAGATATATCACTGAATAGTAAAGTTAGAATGGCCAATGTTATCATCATTTCAGTTTCCACATATGATTGTGAAAGCTGGACAGTGAAGAAAGATAATAGGAACACAACCAACTCATATGATATGTTATGCTGGAGAAGAGCTCCTTGGATACTGTGGATTGCTTAAAAAGACCAATAAATGGGTCCTAGAGCAAATCAAGCCTGAACTCTCCCATGAAGTCAAAATGACTAAATAGAGACTGTCTCAGGGCCTAAAACAGGACCAAGCCTAGCCATAAATGGCAATTTTTCCTCTGTAAGTACAACTAGCTGATTTATTGGCCAAAACAGTTGGGCAGGAGATATAGAGGTGCAGGGGAAAGGAGTGGTCTCCAAAGACGGGGCGTGCAGTACTGCAACTCCCATATGTTTCCCATCCTGCTTTAAATCAAGCTTTAAACTTAGGTTTTAAGCAAATCTCTGGGTGAATCTATACTATAGAAATAATGCAGTTTGACATCACTTTAACTGCCAGGGCCCATCCTACAGAACTGTGGTATCTGTGGTTTTCTGAGGAACCTAAAGACTAAAGCTATAGAATTATCCAAGCCATTGTATTTCCCATCGCCATATACAATGTGAGAGCTGGACAGCAAAGAAAGCAAATAAAATGAAAATCAATTCATTTGAGATGTGGTGTTGGAGAAAAGTGCTGAGGATACCATGGACAGCCAGAAGGACAAATGGGTCCTTGAGCAGATAAAGCCAGAAATCTCCTTGGAAGCAAAGATGATCAAATTGAGGCTGTCATACTTTGGGCACATCATGAGAAGGCAAGACTCATTAGAAAAGACAGTAATGCTAGGAAAGGCAGAAGGTAGCAGAAAGAGAGGAAGGCTGCATACCAGATGGATAGGTTCAATCAAGAAGATCATGGGTCTGAATGTACAAGATCTAAGCAGAACAATGGAGGACAGGGAGTCTTGGAAATGTCTCATCTACAGGGTCACCATGAGTCAAGGTCAGTTGAGGCAGTTTCTTGGCACTAGCACTCTTTGGCAGAGTAGGCCAATTGTAATTGCTTTTAAATGTTGTACCCCGCCCCGATTGCTTACCTAGAGGGGCAGGATAGAAATAATAATAATTATTATTATTATTATTATTATTATTATTATTATGCTAAAGATTTTTGTAAAACTACACATTTCAAGATTCCTTAGGATGGAGCTACAGTACTTAGAATAGTGTCAAACTGCATTTTCCCCCTACAGTGCAGATGCATCCTTTGACTATACTGGTCTGAAACCTGTTGTTAGTCCCAGCTAGAGCAGACCTATTGAATCAATAAGAGTTACCTGTGTATGATTGTGGAATCTGGACAGTGAAGAAAGATGAGTGGAAGAGAATTAACTCATTTGAAATGTGCTGCTGGGGGAGATACTTTACATTCCCTAATTGTTCCAGCATGGCAGGGTCAATCCTAATTTATCCTCTGTTGTCCTCATTTTCAGGTGCTTTTAAAATATCCTAGCTGCTCACTCTCTCCCCTCTCTCTTCCTTTGTCCGTGGCCTGTTTCAATTGCTGCAAACCAAGCTCAAAGTGCAAAAATAGTTTGCACTCAACTCAGCAACAAGGGGAGGGCAGAGGAGACCCTTCCCAGTAGTCTTAGGTAAAAGCAAATTGCTGCAGCCTTTTCTAGTTCATGTTATCTTCCAAATGAATTTTTTTTTCCCATCTTAGTAACACTCTGGTGTTGCTTGGTCACACAAGTCCCAGTTTTTATCTCTGGCATGTTGGAACGTAGGGTACCATGGAGTGCCCAAATGACTAATAAATGGGTCCTAGAGCAAATCAAGTCTGAACACGCCTTAGTAACCAAAATGTTTAAATTAAAGATAGTAATGTGTTACCATCATTTTAAAAAAAGCAAAAGCAAAAGAAATCACTAAAAAGAAGCCAAACCCTTCTAAAAATAACATTTTCTCTATAACAAGTAAACACTACTTGTGCAAAACTTGTAACATTATACCATTTTCATTAAAATGTTAAAATTAACAATGTTGCCCCCTAAAGGAATGTCTTCTGAGTAACACTGTTATTTTGAATATGTTACTTCCAAGCTCTGATGTTAGCACAGAGCCACAAACCAAACCCAAGTTTTCTATAGTGGCTATCCTACTACAGGGGAAATCCAACTTAAGCTTTCCTTCTCACTAAGGAAAATAAAGCAGCCCAAAGAAGCAAGTATTCTAGTTTCTAGGCAGCCTTGATCCCTGACTCCTCTCATTCTGGAAATTAGGCATTGAGAATAGAATCACTGTGGGCTCACAAGATACTAAGCTCAGCAAGTGAGCGGACAATGCAATGCAAAACAACAAAAGCCAAACTCCAGCATCCTGAATATCAGCAGTTGACAGGTCCTGAACTCTGTAAGGCTGAATGAATGGGCTTTGATTATAGAAGAAGAGATGGGCAACCCAGCAGATTTCGAATAAATGGATTCTCTACAGACTTAGAAAGCTACTGCCTGTTACATTATGGGCTAAATTGTGGCCATTACACACTAACGTAGCCCACTTTAGAACTCTAAAGCGTAAGCATAATAGTAGATTTCTGTGTCTACCATCAATGCCAGTACTTGCTTTGTACTTAACTCCATAATAAGTGTGAAGGAGAGAGAACAAGCATGCCCATGTTACATTTGCTACACCCCCAAATGTCTCTTTATAACACAGAGAAATATTGAAGGAGCCTTGCCAGCACATAGTAAGACACCATGCCCATGCTAGATTACACACCTGATGGCTGTTAGTGAAGGTATTGAGCCTCAAAACATAATGGTGGGTCTACACCATAAATAACTCTGTATTGTAACCAAACCAATGTGCAGACCATTTTACCATACCCTAGGACAAATACATTTATTAAGGTTCAGAACGAGAACATAAGAGAGAGCTTTCTCAGAATTCCTTCCCCAAGGAAGCTAGGTTGACACACAAAGTCCTTTTTCTTTACCCTGCTTTGGTACTTAACTACCCATTGCAAAAGATATTTCAAATGGAGGACATGTTGTATTTTTCTTATGTTGTAACTGCTTTTCAAATTGTTGTTCACTAATGCTTTTAATACTTATCAAATTATTTTCAATGATTTATTCATTTTTTTCCACCTTTTATTGTGTGTGTACATGCCTTCAAGTGGCCTATTGACTTATGGTGACCCCACAAAATGCATAGCCTTTTTAAAGAGGCCTAGCAACCTTGGGCCTGGCCTCAAGTTGAAGAGCCCTCTCTCCATGGCAACACCATCTGGCCTAGGAAGGAATGAAAGGAGAGGCCTGGCAACACAATCGGGACTGGCCTCAAGTAAGAGCCATCTCTCCATAGCCATACCATCTGGCCTAGGAGGGAGTGAAAGGACTGGCCAAACTCCATTGTGCCTGTCCTAGATTATGAAGCAGAGCCCTCCCTCCAGTCCATCTGCCTTGGTCCAGGCCTCAGAGGGAGAGAAGAACTTTTGGACCTGATCCCCTTCCCCACCACCATTCCCTTCTCCTTTTGTGTCATGTCTTCTTAGATTGTAAGCCTGAGGGCAGGGAACCGTCTAATTAAAATAATTATTGTAAGCCGCTCTGATAGCATTTAGGGGTGAAGAGCAGGGTATAAATAAATAAATAAATATTTTAAGGGAAGGAATACTCAGAGGTGGTTTTGTCAGTTCCTTCCTTTGAAATATAACCTAGTCCTATACCATCTGGCATTCATTGGCAGTCTCCCATCCAAGTGACCCTACTTAGCCTCCAAGATGAGATGGAATCTGGTGCCTTTAGAATATTTAGGTCTTGTATTACATCTTTTGAAAAGACACATCTTGGTGTGGAAGGTGACACAAGCTAGGAAAGACTGCAGCAGTTTGCTTTTGCCTAAGTCTATTGGGAAGGGCAACACACTGTGGCCTCCCCTGCCCTCCACTTGCTGCTGAGTTAATTGATCTTAGGTCCAAATTGGGAGAAAGGCAGGCTTTAAATAAAAATTGAAAAAAAAATACCAAGAGTGCATTCAATGAATTCTGAAGCATGCAGTTTTCCCTCTCCCCACTCCAAGGTAAGTATTTAGGCAGTGTTGCATTTTATCATCTTTTAGTTTGAACACTGAATGAAAAACAACATTAGAGTGAGATAAAGGAGGCATGAAAATTCTGGTTCTCCTCTTTTAAGCTAAAAAACAACAAACCTGCATCTATGAGAGTCAGATTGTGTTTATAGGGGAGTCCTGAAGCTATAGTCTGTGGTATTATACAGTGCCAAAAGTAAAAGACTGTTAAAGAGCAGCAATTCAGGGATTGATAATTCCTTTGCTGAACTCCCTAAACACCACTTAGTAATTTCATACTAAGAAACTGGAATCAGTTTCTTCACAAGCCACAAACCAGCTTTTAAAGAGCTATGCTCTGCAAGCAGAATGCAAATTAAATAATAAATTAGAACAGTAACCATCAAGAAAATGTTCTTGGGTTTCATGGAAAAATCAATATAGCCTTATCTCTATTATTTTACTCTTTGAATCTCCACATACACACACAATCCATTCTGATGACCGCTTTTGGATGCACTATGAAAAACAACTAAATATAGCTTTAGATCAGGGTGGGTGGGAATGGAAAACAACAGAGACAGAAGCTGAGCTCCTGCTGCTATTACGTCATTCATTATTTTATTATGTGCATTGCCCTCTTCAACCATATCTGGATACCACTTGAAAATGATAAAGATCTGATGAATTATATAAACTCTCTTTCTTTTGTGCTCATATACACAATAGTTTTCTTCTAGGTTAGCTGGGGAGGGAGAAAAAAAGCTATATATTCTTTTTTTAAGCAGTGGGTTAACAAATCAGGAGTACCTATGTGAGGCCTACAACAAAATGTTGCAGTGTGGAGGACTCCTGTTGAGAGTTCTTGCCAGCCAGCCATGCCATTTACCAAGATAATCTGCTATTTAAAAGCAATTAAAATATTTACTGTTTAGTTACATTTTGGAAAAGATCAAAATGTTGTTGGGTTTTGGGAGAAAACACATTAAACAAGTTGTGAGGCTATGCACATCTTCTAATTATAAGTATTTTAAACAAAACTGATAGATAAGAGCCCACACTTGCTATTACTGCCTAGCAGCAGTTCTTAACCTGTGGTGTGCAATATCCTCACAGGGGATCTGCAATGTCTTGAAGACATGTTATGAGCTTTTTACAGAAGGAAGGAAGGAAGGAAGGAAGGAAGGAAGGAAGGAAGGAAGGAAGGCAAATTTCAGCTCAAACCATCAATTGTACAAATTGTACTAACCCATTCCCTCTATTAAAACCAAACAAAAGTAAAACTCGGTTATGAAAATAACCTGTTCTTTTTGTTGTGTGCCTTCAAGTCATTTTTGACATGGTGATTATAAGACCAACCTATCATAGGGTCTTCTTGACAAATTTCATCAGAAGGGGATTGCCATTGACATGCTCTTAGGATGAGACAGTGTGATTTGCCCAAGGTTACTCAGTGGATTTTTATGCTCAATCAAGACTCAAACCAATAAACCACACTGGCACCTATGAAAATAACTGCTTGGTAGCAAAAAAATATACTCAGGACTTGCTACTTCTGCATGCTGTAAAAATGTGCAAGTGAATGATGCCGAGCAGCTGAGAAAAAGCACATGACATTTCTTGCTACCACACACATAGCTAGAAAACACCTTGATAGCTGCACCAAACTCTAATGTTGTCCATATTGTTCTACCATATAGAAGCCCTGGTGGCTCAGCGGTTAAATGCCGTTACTGAAGCCACAAGGTTGTGACTTCGATCCCAGGGCTTCATGGTTGTCTCAGCCTTCCATCCTTTTGTAGGTAAGTAAAATGAGTACCTAGCTTGTAGAGAGTGTTGAGTTCACTGATAAGTGGTATAGGCATGGTACAGACTGCCCAAAAAGGCCATCCTCGCGCCATGATTAGGGCTGGGGAGCACGCAGCAACCAAATGCTCCCCAGCCCTACCATGTATGGATGGTGCCATTTTTACAGTGTGCCATCCATACGCACGTGCCATGATGCCTGATGTCATCGCACTGCAGGAAGGCGCCTAGAGCACCCTTTCTGTGGCGCTGAAAGGAGCTCTGAAGTGGAGCTCCTTTTCAAAAAGTGCTTTGTTTCCACAGCAACCAGTTTGTCGTGGGAACAAAGCAAGGAAGAAAGGGGCCAGGAGTTGGTTGGGCTGTTGTTGGGGCATGAAGCCCCAAGGATAGCCCTTTCCAGGCCGCGGAGAAGGGGTGTTTTGCCCCTTTTCCATGGCCTGGAAAAGTGGTGGATTGGGGCATCTGGAGCATCCGGTGAGGTTGCCCTGGCCCCAATACACTGCTCAAAGGGACGCCTACAGACCGCTGCTTTTGGGCAGTCTGTAAAGGCCCATAGAAATGTAAATGCTATTGCTATTGTCAGAACATCTGTTGTTTCCCAGCTATGTCAAGAATGTTCTCAAAGAAATTCATGTATAAAAGGAAGACCATGTTCATGGGAAGGGAGGGTCAATGTCAGTCAGTGTCAGTGAGTGTTTGGATGGATTTTGGAATGATAAATTTGAAAGGTAAAAATCTTCATTATGTTGATGAGGATATATCCTGTTGAAAGCAAAATGAAACTTGTTCCAGTCATCTTAAAAAGTGTTACCATTATAACAAGAAATATCTGTTCATTGGCTTCATGTGGACAGACCCAGAAGAAGCAACTACCACGATATGTATGTATTATGTTACCATGTATTGTACAATGAGGGCATAGAATCAAAGAGTTGGATAAAACCAAAAGGACCATCCAGTCCAACCACTTGTCATGCCAGAATACACATGACACAAAAATACACAAAACTGTAAAGACATCTCAATGCTAAACATAAAGAACATGCCACAAAGAGCATCTTTTTTACAAAAGTAAGGAGCAGTGGCTTTGTGGAAGTGAAGAAATTGTGTGTGTGTGTGTTTTAAGACTGCAGCTGGTTTTACAATGAAAATGCAGTGATGATCTAATTTGAAGTTTCTTAACTAATAGCAAAGCCCAGAAAACCACATGCAATAGCTGAAGAACTTACACTACATGCCGTAAAAATCATGGTTTCTTTATTGATCAAGAAAAAAGCTGCCAAGGGACTTTCTTAATACGTTTGCCAAATGACCCAGTTAAGAAAGGAATTGACAGTTTGTCAGCCAATTTCAAGGAACAATCATTAGAAAGAATTCACATGTCTCCTTATTTTGCTCTGCAATTGGA
Organism: Urosaurus nigricauda; assembly: GCA_034509955.1. Classification (NCBI taxonomy): domain Eukaryota; kingdom Metazoa; phylum Chordata; class Lepidosauria; order Squamata; family Phrynosomatidae; genus Urosaurus; species Urosaurus nigricauda. Next base: position 345,890,503 of record JAOEGL010000001.1, on the reverse strand, counting down.
TGAAAGCACAGGCATAACAAATGGGCTGTACAGACACCCCTGAAAGGGGCAGCCTGTAGTTGCCCCTGGAAGCAGTGGATTGGGGACAGGCGAGCCTCACCAGCAGCCACAATCTGGAGTTTTTCCAGACCATGGAGAAGCGGCTAAAGGGGTTTCCTTGGGGCTTCATGCCTCTGGACACCCCAACAACCACAGCCATGGGGGAAAGGTTGGCATTGTTCCTGTGGCCGTTTGGTTGCTGTGGGAACGATGCTTGCCCCAAAAAGGAGCTCCTTCTTTGCAGCGCTGCAACTAGGAAGTGGTGCCATTATGACGCCACTTCCTATGTGCGACGTATAGTCATTGCACAGTGCCTTTGGCATCATGGCAGCCCCCGTGTGGATGGGAGGCCACCATGAAGTTGGTATGGTCCCATGTTAGGGAGCATGTGGATCGTGCGCGATCTTTAACCCTGGTATCACCACAGCCACGCCCCTTAATGGCCTTCTGTATTGCCTCAAAGTGACTTTATTGTGCTATATTACATATGCACATGTGAAAAATCCTCTCCAAGACTTAGTTTTCATCTCTTCATTTGGTTAACATAACAGCTGAAGAAGTATTTAACAGTTTAAATTGGTTTAGAATAACTCATGTCATACATGCATTGGTTGAAATGATTTGGAATGAGCATAGAATGCTTCGTAGACTTGTTGCATGGATTAAGGAAAATATACTATTAGTGACCTGTTACCATTGCTGCATACATAGGAAAGCTGCAGTTGCTAAGAAAGTAACAGGGGGAAAAACCCTAAAATAGACCTTAAATGTATCAATCAATTTTATAAAAAGCAAATCTCTGAATTCAATACTTTTTGAGCAGCTTTGCAGAGATATGGACAATGAACACTATCAACTTTTGCTTCCCTGTTCATTGGCTATCACGAAGTAACATTTTTTCTCATTTTGGGGAATTGAGAGACAAGATAAGATGTTTGCTCATGGAGCAGCAATATCACCTCAGTAATTGTTTGACATATTTTCCTAGTTAGTAAAGACAGCATATCTACACTCATTTATATATTCTAAACTTAATTATTTAAGGAGAAAAAGTTGGTTTTTCAAGCTGAAGACAAGATCAAAGTAATGATGAAAAAGTTGGAATTGTTTTATCATCGCCTATTGAACCAAAACTATGAGAATTTCCAATTTTTATATTTTTTTATTTTATTTTGTTGTTGTTGTTGTTGTTGTTGTTCCACTGGCAAAGAGTTGTCTGAATAGGATGCATCACTTATCACACAACATTTGAAAGATTTGTAGCATAGTGTCTATGGATGTTTTCCCATTTCTCATACAATCAAAAACTGGGTTAGAAATCGATTTTCAGTTAATGTGTGTAAACCAGAGGGGCTTACAGAAGTAGAAGACAAGTTCATAGAAATATCCATGGATGGTGCTTGTGGATGCACTTGACCTGCAATCCTACAATAGAGATGTATGAATCAGCCCAAAATGTTCCACTTCAAACATTTGGATCAGAGCTTTCTTTCCCACTCAGTTTGAGAGATCTTATTGAACAATGGTGTAGCCTAGAGCTTTGCCAGTATACTTCCATGGAAGTATAGAGAAATTCTGGTTTCCACTAAGGGAGGGTACAGCAGAACCCTCTTCCCACCAATTAGAGGATGGAGCTGAGCCTGGGACTGCCCAGAAAACATTGCATGGCTTGAGGAAAAGCTTTGCAAAAAGAGGTAATAGGTACCTCCTTGTGCAATACTGTAAAAGGGGTGCTTATACTAGTGTAACCCCCAGTTACACTGGTATATGCCTAAATATCATTCTAGGCTCTGTTCATCCATCTCCAAAATGTGAATAATAGTGATCTTGTGTGGGCCCCAAAATTAGCAGCTGAAGACCACTTTGTAAAGAAAAAGTGCTTAACAAATGACTAACAGCTACAACAGAATCAAGACTGTGAGGAGTGCTTTAATCTACATACCATCAAGTGACTTAAAATGAAAAATATTACAGAACTATCATACTATAACAGGACAGTTCAAGATTAAATCAGGAATTCAGGGCATGTCATGAAGCTGACATACAGAGACTGCAGGGCTTGGGTGGTCGCTGATCTTACTGAACCGGCTGCTGGCCAATCCTTGGAGTGTCACTTACATCAACTCCAAAGTAATCGGCTAGCCTGCCCTTCAAGCAAGAGATAAGATGTCAGGATCAGTTAATAGGAAGTGGCAAGAAGGCATAATAATAGATGTGGGGGCAGAGAGCGGGGATTGGAGATTGAAAGTACCTTTTTTCCTCTTGACAACTATGTTAGCTACAGTCTTTCAAAAATATCCATTCATTTCTCTTCAAATTATTCATAGACTGACAAGCTCACATACGTTGCAAAGATCTGGTGCTTTGTGATATTTTTTAAAAAATTCAACCACTTTTTAACTTTTAGTCAAAAGATTTCTGGATGAGTCTGTACAGTCACTCATTACACAGGCCTGCAGAATTGCAGGTTATAAAACCTTTATTTAAAATGTATGCTGGTTTTATATGAATTTGGCATTCTAAATCTAAAAATTACCTCAGATTTGCTCCATCATGCACACTTTTTTCACAACTTGTTTTGACATTTCTGTGTGATAATGTGTGACTGGATGTAATGATCCTGCAAAGAGTATGAAGAAGTCTTCTAATACACTTTAAAATTCACTGATATGAAACACAAAAATCCATTCAAAAGCACAGAAATTGCACTAGAACATAATCAAAGCTGAGTAACAATTGAAATGATAACAATATAGAATCTGTGAAGGGACTGTGTGTGGTATGACATTTTTATTGTTGTTGTTGTTGTTTTTTCAAATTCAGCATCAAAAATACATTAAAAACAGCTACAACATTAGGGAAGAATGTTTTTATCAGCATTGTTAGTAGCTTGAACTGAACTGTCTGGTTTTAACAACAACAACAACAACACCTGACCAATCTGTTACAACTACTTCCAAGTCTTCAACATGAGCAATTTTGGTTCACAATTATTTGTTTATTACACTTACATCTTATCCTTTATCCAATGAGCTCAAAGCAAAGTATGTGACCATCCACTTCCCCACTTTCCCCTCATTACAACCCTAGAAGGCAGTTTGGACTGGAAGAGTATGACTGGCCCAAGATTAACCACTGATTTTTATGGCCAGTTGCCCTTGAGCTGAATGCATTGCTTCAAACTTTAAGATACTGGCTGAAACTCTTTTATGCAAATCCTTTTATGCAGACCCTATTTGTATCTTTTGCAGAAAGATAGTTAAAAACATTACAGAAAAATTGCAAACACTGTTCTTCTCAGATAATTTTCTGTCCACACAAGAGCTGTTCAGGGCAAAGCTGATCCTAGCTTGTGACCATACAATACTCAGTGATTGCTCCAAGTTCTCCTTCTAGTTTAGGACTACAGTTTAAATCCAAGAGGGGTGTGTATTATTTACAAAATTTGGTCATGTCTAAATATCATATTGCATTCACTCAAGAATGATTTAATATAATCCCCTCTCCTGTGCTAGAGTCAATTTCAGAGAATCGCTTATAATGACTGTGTTTTCCCTTGTGGAGAGGGATTTGTAGAGTCTTTAACTCCTGTCCTTTTCTCTTGTGACTTTTATAAAGATGAGAGATCAAGATTAATCATACTTCTCCTAATTAAGGGGCTTGACAGACGACCCCAAAGGGGCGGCCTGCAGCCGCCCCTTTTTGCGCCGGATCGGGGCTGTGGCAACCTTACACCATGGCCCCAATCCGGCCTTTGCAGAGTGAAAAAAGGAGCTGCCAAAAGCAGCTCCTTTTTTGTGCCCTGGAAAGAGCACCATAGCTGCAGCAGTGCAGTTCTGCAGCACTGGAGGAATGCCGTGACACTGTGCACCATGTGGAGTAGCACGTGGCATCATGGTGCCCTGGGGGCAGAGTCGTGGCATGCGTCATGGGGATGCAACACCCCAACTCAGTCCCCAGACAAGCCTTTCAAGCCAGTCTGCACAGGGCCTAAGTTCCCAGGAAGATCTCTGGAATGGTATGTTTGCCAGGAGATCCTTAAAAAGTATAACAGATGTGGTTAGAAATTGTTTCCCCCCCTATGTTGTTAAAACCCATAAGATTATGACATAAATATATAGGACTTTATCGCATGGGGAAAATCATGGAATTCAAAAGGCATTATCCAGGGAAAGTTATGTGATCATGGCTAAGATTATCACACACATTGCAATTAGTGAGCGCTTATCCCAGAAATAACCAGCAACAAATCATTCATGGGAAACACAAACAGCTCCCACATATTATAGTCCACATGCTTCACCATCCTTACATCTGGTATAGACAGTAGCTTAAAATACATGATCCATTAGTCTGACACAAGAGGCAGCAACTCCTTTCCTGTGTTCTCCAACAATTTAAGTCAGACATTTCAGTAAGGTGATAAATATGACAGGGCTGTAACTCAATGGGAGGGCATATACTTTGTATTAAGAAGAGCCTAAGTTTCAATCCCTGACATCTTCAGTGTAACTGGAAGAAAGCCTGAATCTCTGGAGAGCTGCTGCCAGTCTGTTCTAACAAAACTGGGCTATAGGGCTAATAGCCTGGTAAAGTAAAAGGCAGTTGCCATTATCCCTTTCTCTTTTTGGGATAGTTATGAAATTCTTCCCATGTGATATTTTCCCTGGATCCTTGAATTTCAAATTAGAAATAGCTCTCCAAATAAGATTTATTCCACCAAAGAATAAAAAGGATGTATTCCATCTAAGAATGCACACATGCCTTCAAGTTGCCTGCCAATTTATGGTGACCCCATGAATTTCACAGATTTTTCTTGGACAAGGAATCCTCAGAGGTGATTTTGGCAGTTCCTTCCTCTGAAATATAGCCTACAGTCTCTGGTATTAATTTATTGTTTCCCATCCAAGTACTAACTAAGGCTGGCCCTGCTTAGCTTCCAAAATCAGACAGGATCTGGTTCCTTTAGAGTATTTAGGCTACCCCATCAAATAAAACAGGAGTATTTATTTCAAGTGTTTCCATCTTGGGGAGGAAGGAAGGTTATTCTACTCAATTATCTTTAATTCTCACATTTTACTTGCAGACAAGAACTGTTGACATGAATAAGGATTAGTGGAGCTAGCCTTCCTTTAATCATGGCTGAAAGCATCAATTGATTCCATTGTGAAAGTAATGGATTAAGCAATTGATTATGTATTTTTAAATATGGCCTTTAAGTAGGAGCAGTCCTGTGTGAATATAGGCTCTTCAGTGCCCCATGCTGTGATGGCATAGGAAAACAGGGTAGGGAAAGAAAGATTCCTTTGAGAATGCCTGAAATTATATGTCATAGCCCCCCCCCCTCAAACTCAACCAACTTGAAACAAAAACCCACAGATCAATAAGAGCATGCAGATGTGGCTTTAGTTGACCAGATAATACAAAAGAAGCCTCATGTATCTTGAGCCATATCCAGCTTTTCAGCAGGGAAATTATTATGTTTCTAGTAGTCAGGTATGGAAAGTCTCATTTACCATGCAGGTAAAAGCATTTTCAAGGTAAAAGACAAAACTCTGAATCCCATAGCAAACTTTTTATATTGAGTTTTATGTCCAGAACCATACGAAATGCAGAGAAATAGAGTCTGCTGCCACACTGAAGAATAAATGCTGTTTGACACTACTTTAACTGTCATGGCTCCATCCTATGGAATCGTAAGACTTGTAGTTTGTGATAGCACTGTTGCTCTTGGACAGAGAAGGGTAAATATTTTACAAAACTACAAATCCCGGATTTCCACAGCATTGACCCATGGCAGTTAAAGCGATGTCAAACTGCATTAATTCTGCAGCCTAAGCATACTGCAAAGTCTCCTTCCTTGGAGGTATTTAAGCAGAGGATGGATGGCCATCTGTTGGGGATGCTTTGACTGGGAGTTCCTGCATGGCAGGGGGTTGGACTGGATGGCCCTGTGGTCTCTTCCAACTCTGTGATTCTATGATTCTATGATTCAAAGGAGAAGCAGAACCCAGTAAAGGTCCAACAAGACTCTTCCTTCTCTTCTCCTTCCACAGTGGCTAGTCTGAGGAGCCAGGCATCTTGCCCCTCTCCAGAATTTCGACTCTGTGGGCAAGGAATCTCCATTGAGTCATACAGATCTCCTCCTCAGGACCTCTCTATATGCAGAAGAGGGTTGAAAACACAAATAAATACATTTTATTTATGTATGTATTTATTTTACTCCCCCTTTGGGAGAAAGACAGGATATAAATCCAACAAATAAACAAATATGTGTCTTATATCCCACCTTTCTTCTTAGGTAGGACCCAAAGAAGTCTACAGAATGTCAAAAACAAGATATGGTTGAAATAATATTACATATTATTTCTATATTTTTTTTTAAAAAAACCTAAATACCAGTATAATTAAAAACAAGATTAAAACAATATTAAAACACTGATCATGACTGGAAAAGCTTTTAAAATACAAACAGAATCCCATTCAGAAATCCTTTCTGATACATAGATTTTCACCCAAAGGCCTAACTGAAAAAAAAAGATCTAAGGGTGCATCTACACTGCAGAATTAATACAGCTTTACACCACTTTAAATGCCATGGATCAGTGCTATGGAATTCTGAGATCTGTAGCTTTGTAAGATATTTAGCCTTCTCAGAGAGCTCTGGTGCCACAACATACTACAAATTCTAAGATTCCATAGGATGGGTCCATGACAGTTAAACTGGTGTCAAACTGCTTTAATTCTGCAGCGTGGCAGCAGCCTTGGTCCTCAGGTAAAAGAAAAAGAGGGAGGTGGCCAAATGAACCTTCCCAGGAGGGAAATCCACAATCTGGCAGCAAGCACTGGGAAGGCTCTCTTCTGGACCCTCAGGAAAATAATAAATTTTATTTATATCTCCAACTTCTCCCTTCGGATTTGTGAAGGTGGATGGTCTGTGAAGGTGGATGGACTGAAAGAAAACCTTATCCCATAGATGTTGAAACTCAGGCAGTCTCATACAGGGAGGCTACATCTGCACTGCAGAAATAATCCAATTTGACACCACTTTAACTTCCATGGATCAATGCTATGGAGTCCTGGGACCTGTAGTTTATTGTGGCACCAGAGCTCTCTAACAGAGAAGGCTAAATGTCTCTCAAAACTACAGTTCCCAGAATTCCATAGCATTGATCCATGGTAATAAAAGTGGTGACAAACTGGATTATTTCTGTAGTGTGGATGCATCTGGAGATTACACTTTTTCAGATAGTTTGGACTCAAGCAATATAGGACTTTAAAGTTCATAACCAGTATTTTGAATTCTGCTTAGAAATGGACAGGTAGCCAGTGAAGCTGTTTCAGCAAGGGTATTATATTAATCTGACTCAAAATATTTTATGTGTTGTGTCTTGTGACAATTGGTCATCTACACCTAGTTTATATGGCTTAAATGGTTAGAAGATTATCTTTGGTGGGATGAAAAAGTGCCCGTTGGTTTTAGCTCAGCTACAAAACCTTGACAGCACTTTAAATAATTATTCACTGACACAATCAAAACAATATATAATACAAAGTTGTCTTGATTGTTCACATTAAAAACACACTATAAACCAGGAATCTGGAAAGAAAGAAAAACCCTAGGAAAATTAGCATCATGTCAAAGTATGAATGCTTAATTAAGAATACTTGGATGAAAGAGAATAAAGTTCAAATCAAGGTCACAAAGGGAACTGATTGAGGAAAGCTGTCATTTTTGCTCGGGTTGCGAAGCTGGTTTAGTGACACAGTTTCCTCTGAATCAGAACCTTACAATGAAAAATTACACTGTCGGGGTTAATAAAGAGGGTGCACATTTGCTAAGGCGAACATCTCAATTAAAATGAAAATGGCTAACATCTTGCTCCAAGGTGAAGTAATAAAAGGAAAATAAACAAACTCTCAAATTGCTGATAAATTATGGGCCAAATCCAGTCGCACAGTTCCAAACACTGCGCCTGTTTTTAGATCCTTCCCCAGAGAAATATCACTTTCTTCCCAGGAAGGGCTGTTAAAAAAAAATCCAGACAGAGAACTATAGAAGCCTTGCCAAAAAGGCTATGTTGAGAGGGGGAAAGGGGTGGAGGGAGAAACAAGAAGAAAGAAAAATAAATAAAAAGAAAGAAAGAAAGAAAGAAAGGAGAGAAACACTGAAAAAGGCTGGATTCTAATTGTATAAATTTTCCTAGCTTCCAGATGGATATTTCTACCCAGCCTAGGCTAGATTACATTGCTATGCAGAAATGGGGAGTCATTTCTAAACAAATGGAGTTCTCTTTCTAATTTATAATAGATCCTCAGTTTCCAGACTTACCTTGTATCTCCAGTATTACACATGGCGTGGCAGTACTAATTAAACACTAGTGTTTTTATTAAAGGATCTATATTGTCAGTTACTGTTTTTATGGATTTTTGAAAAACTTTCCATTATACCAGTTTATGCATTACAAAATATAAAAAAATAAAAGACAAGTTGAAGCGGCAAAAATTAACAAAAAAACTGTTGAGTTATCAATACCTTTTTCCAGAATACCAATCCATCCTCCTTCTCTAGCCTCTCCCTTGCCCCATACCAGGGATATAAATATTTTAATTACTTCATCTTTGCATGTGAAGATAAACAATTGCAATAGTTTTCTCTGTACTGCAAGAGAAAACAAATATTCTCCAGCAGTGTATGTTTGTGCGTCTGTGCATTCAAGTAGCCTGTCGACTTATGGCAACCCCATGAATTTCATAAAGTTTTCTTAGGCAAGGACTCCTCAGAGGTGGTTTTGTCAGTTTTTGAATAATCACAGAAACTTAGAGTTAGAAAGATCCACCAGGGCCATCTAGTCTAAACTCCTGCCATGCAAGAATATACAACTAACGCACCCCTGAAAGATGCCCATCCAGCATCTTCATTGCAGAAATAATCTGTTTTGACACCACTTTAACTGCCATGGAGCAATGCTATGGAATTTTGGGACTGGTAGTTTGGGACTGGCCCATGAGCAGAGCCACCACAAACTATGGAGATTATCACACCAGAAAAAAAAACAACTTATCACTGATGGGATATAGTCACATTTTGTATTAATCTCTGATTTTATTACACTATATCACCTCCATTGCCACTTGGTGACTGCAACCTAGCTGCATCCAGGATCCCAGCCACACTTAGCTGGCTGATTTTCAAAAATGGCAGCCAGGTTGCAGTCGCCTGGTGGTGAAGGTCATGATTTATGTACGATAAAATCAGAGATTAATCCAAAAAGCGACTTCATCCCATCGGGGATAAATTGCCTTTTTTTGTAGTGTGATAATCTCCTACCACTCCCAGAATTCCATATCATTGGACTATGGCAGTCAAAGCTGTGTTAAACCACATTATTTATTCAGTATGGATGCAGCCTATGTTTAAAAACCTCCTAAGAGTCCACCATCCTCCAAGGCAGTCTATTCCACTCTCAAGAGCTAGAATCCTATTGGAGTGTTACATGCTTGTAAACTGACATATGTGCAGGAAATAGAAGTGGAAGATGTGTAACATCTGCATTCTGCACAGGAATGCTGCTTTGTAACTGTGTAGCAGAGCCAGCAAAGTGACCAATGCACAATGGAACATTGATGATAGAGTTTCAGTGCACCTTGGGTATTCCTGATATGCACCAGATATGCATATTCACAATTTACTAAGCAGATTTCTTAAAACCTTTCTTAAGATTAAAAAAATCTGAGGATACCAAGGGATGAGTATACAGGATTCCAGCAAAGATGTTCTTAGAGAATCTCTTTTCTTGTGATTTCAATCCATCACTATGGCACGGTACAGACGGCCCAAAAGGTCTGTTCCCGCGTGGTGATTAGGGCTGGGTTGCGCGCAGCAACTGCACACTCCCCAGCCCTAGCATGTGTGGACAGTGCCATTTTTACAGCACGCCGTCCATACGTGCACGCTGCCATGACGTCATGGCACATGCCAAGTTTAGATGGCGTGACACACTCCTGACATCATGGTGCCCCAGGAGAGCACCTAGGGCGCTCTTTCTGTGGCACTAAAAGGAGCTCCAAAATGAAGCTCCTTTTCAAAACGTGCTTTGTTCCTATAGCAACCAGATTGCCGCTGGAACAAAGCAAGGGAGAAAGGGTCCAGGAGGCCCCTTTCTCCCTTGCCTTCACCAGTCGGGCTGTCCTTGGGGCCTGGTGGCAAGTTCAAGACCAGCAAAAGGGCTGAAGCTCGACTCAGGCTTGCATCCTTCTGAGGTTGCTAAAATGAGTACCCAGATTGTTGGGGAGCAAATAGCTTACAGTTGTAAACCACTTAGACACTCCTTAAGGGTATGATGCGGTATATAAATGAAGCTGTTTGTTTGTTTTGTTTTGTTTCATGCCCCAAAGACAGCCCTTTCCAGGCTGCAGAGAAGGGGTGTTTTGCTTCTGGGGCTTCTGGGGCAGCCGGTGAGGCTGCCCTGGCCCCAATCCGCCACTCAAAGGGGCAGCTATGAACCACCCCTTTTGGCAGACTGCTCTTTGTGTCCTAGTCATTGGAGTAGCAGAAAACAAGCTTGCTCCATTTTCCACATGACATCCCTTTAGATATTTAAAGATGTCTATCAAGTCTTCTCTTCTCCAAGCTTATAGCCAGCTCCCTCCATCATTTTCTGTGGATAATTCTTTTGGAACACTTTAGGATGACGATTACCAGGAGGCAACTGCAGAAAATGTTAGACAGGGGACCTATTTTTCAACCTGGGAGAAAACATTTACCAGTATTCTTTCCATCCCTATCAGAGATATGAGTGTTTCTTGGTCACTAACTATGCTCACACACCCTGGTTTGTTTTGGAGAAGTCCCACTCTTCTATTTTTTTTCCTCCTAACAATTTTCAGGGTGGAATTCAAAAGTAATTTTTCTCCTTAGAAATATTTTTTTTTCTCCCTACAAATCTTGATGTTCATTTCAGCTGCATCTGCACTGCTGAAATAATGCAGTTTAACACACTTTAACCACCATGGCTCAGTACAATGGAATCATGGGATTTATAGCTTGTTGTGATACCAGAGCTCTCTGACAGAGAGGGCTGAATATCTAACAAAACTACAAAACCCAGAACTTCATAACTCTGAGCCATGGCAGGTAAAGTGGTGTCAGGCTACATTATTTCTCCAACCCTAATCATGCGCCCCATCCCTCCGGTTTCTTAGCTGTCATTTTTACTACTTTCCAGACATCTGAGTTTGCTATTGAGAATTGAAATTCTGAACTGGAGCCTCTTACGGGGGGAAAGCAACTGGGTAGCATTTTTGTAGAGTAAAAGTATCTGGTGACAGAAGGCTTAAGCATCACTTCTTTTCTTCACCCCTCAAAATTTTCCAATTCCAAGGAAACTAACTTTTATCTTTTTAAAAAATCGTCTCTTTTACATTCACCTGGCTGTCATGTACACCTTGCCTCTTACACAGTCCTGACTTAATTCTTCCTTGGGTGCCAGAACAAAATGGCTGCTACTACAAATACCCTTCCTTCTGTTGAATTCTGCTTTAGTCAGTGGAAGTACTCCCCCTGCTGGCTTTCATCACTGATCTTAAAGAGAAAACTCAGTTTATTACATCATGAATGTGTTTAATTTTAAACAGACAAATAAATTGTTATGTGATCTGGAAAACTCCATACAGTCCACTAACCATGTATTGTTGCTTGACTAACGATTGGCATCAGTCGCTTACTATGTCCTGGTAATAAATCCACAATATCCACCTTTGAAAAAGTACTGAAGATCAACTCAGGGCCCATCTACACTGTAGAAATAATGCAATTTGACACCACCTTTGACACTGCTGTGACTATGCTGAGACTATGAAATCATGAGATTTGTAGAAGTTTTTAACATTCTCTGAAAAAGTGTCTCACAAAGCTACCCAGGATTCTGTAGGATGGGGGCATGGAAGTTAAAGTAGTACCAAACTGCATTATTTATTTCTAAAGTGCAGATGCACCCTTAGTAGTAAATAAGACTTCTTCCTCCTCCATGGACATGATTAATGGTTGATAACCTGATCAGAAGGTGAAACAAACAAAAACAGATTTGAATCCTGGGATTTATAGTCTAGAGAGGGGGACATAGCATACTCTGCCAGATAGCTCTAGTGCCTCAACTATACAAATCCCAGTGTTCCAGATGATGCAACCATGGCAGTTAAATGCTATGAATGTGTAGGCAAGATGGGGTACGGATTTTCTAGACCTTTGGTCTCATCCAAAATGACTCATCTTATGTTCTCAAGCTTTTAATATCCACAATCCCAAATGCCCCCAATTTTTTATTATTAATTATTGTTGTTGTTGTTATTATTTCTATGTCCCGCCTTTCCTTCAGATCAAGGCGGGATTACAACATATTAAATATACACAGTACAATATCAATAATCCTATGCAGAATATAAACCTAATGCATTAACATCAAATTAAGTACATACAATACAATATCAATAAAACAGTTCATAATATCACCTAGTACATTAACATCAAATTGAACATATATCAATGAAGCAATCCACAGTACAAACATAGTACATTAAGTCAATCGATTATTTAAGAGATACAATATAGATAACATCAATCAATTATAATACAGATACAACATAGATATCAAACCCTTCCTCTCCTAAGTGGGCAGGATGAAAACTACATCTCTAGTGTTTAAAGTGGGCCCCTCAGAAGTCCTCTGCAGGCGGTAGGCAGATGTAAATTGGTAAAAACAGGGACTTTATTGGCCAGAACCCCATTTGTGCACCACATTTACATAATGGTCCATTGTGATTATGGTTTTACCTAAGTTATCTAGTGACCAAAAGAGAAGTAAGGTAGATTGCTCTCTAACTATGCTAGTGACAAATGGGTTTCACCAATTTTATGCCCAGTGTTCCTTCTTTCCTACTGCTGTGCTGTCCCTGCTTAAGCTGGTGTTACTACACTGGTAGAATTACATAACAGGGATGTACAGACCGCCCAAAAGGCCCCATTCCACTGCTTCACCAGACCACGGAGAACCGGTGCACCCCGCCATCCATGGCGGTTCCAAGGGGAGAAAGGGGCTGCCGCCGCGGCCCCTTTCCCCTCAGAAAGGGGAAAGGCCGCACCAAGGACCAGTGCCAAAAAAGGAGCTCCATTTTGGAGCTCCTTTTGGTGCTGCAGAAAGGCCGCTCTAGGCACCCTCCTGCGGTGCAATGATGTCAGGCGCGCGCTGTGTTGTATAAACGCAATGCATGCCATGACGCCATCATGGCACACATGTATGGACGACACCATTTTAAAATGGCGCCATCCATACGCACTATGGTAGGGAGCTTGTAAATGCTGTGCGCTCCCTAACCCTAATCCCGCCCCGCAGATGGCCATCGTCTTCCTGATGGGCAACCAGTTAGGAGAGGTGGGTTGTGTTTGGCTTAGTAAAATGAAAGGGGAATGCTGAAAATGTGGATTGCAATTTCTTAAGGTTCAGGAGGGACTCAGTAGAGACCAGGGTTCCTACCACATTACAAAATTAATGCAATTTGACACCACCAACTATCATGGCTCCATCCTATGAAATCCTGGGATTTGCAGTTTGTTGTAGCACCAAAGTTCTATGACAGAGAAGGCTAAATAACCCACAAAACCACAGGTCCCAGAATTCCAAGTACAGTACTTACATTGACCTGTAAAGAAGTCAACTCAGATTTTTGGGATCAACTTTTGACTAAAATTTCTAGATTTATACGTGAGTATATACAGTAGGTGTAGTGGGTGATGTGTAAGGATCGTTTGTTTCATTCTATAGTATTCTGATCTTGCTGCAAAGTCACATATACTATTCCACTTGTAAGAGTGACATACAGATATGCTAAGTGACTGCATATCTTTACAGCTATGCCAGAATAAGGTATAGCCAACAACAAACATCTTTCTTTTTATCCTTTTAAAAAAGTAAAAGGAGAAGGGAGAGGGAACGGAGGTACTACTCTGTGTGCAGAACTTTTTAGGTCCCTCCATCCAAATGACCATTGAAGATTTATGCTACATGCTGCACATTATATAGAATTGTGTTGTAATAGTTCAAATGCCTATGTATCGTTTGGACAGTCAAGAAAGCAGATAGGAAGAGAACTAGCTCATTTAAAATGTGGTGCTGGAGGAGAGTTCTATGGATACCCTAGACTGCCAAAAACACAGATAAATGGGTTCTCGAGCAAATCAAGCCTAAACTCTCCTTAGAAGCTGAAATGATTAAACTGAGATCGTCACACTTGGACATACAGTATCATGAGAAGACATGACATCCGGGGGGGGGGGGGGACAGTAATGCTTGGTAAGTTAGAAGATAGTAGGAAAAGAGGGACATTGCAGGTGGATAGACTCAGTCAAGCAAGCCATAAACCTGAGTTTGCAGGACCTGAGCAGGGATGCTGATGAAAAGATGTCTTGGAAGTCTCTCATTCATAGGTTGACAATAAGTCAAAACAAACTTGACAGCAATTACTAACATATTAATTATATTATTTTATATTATATATTATTTACTCTTAATATTTATATTTATATTCCAGCTTTCTCCTAGTATGGGACTCAAGATAACCACTCCCCTAAAAGCAATCCTAATGAGTGCAACAAGCTCCCAAGCTACTTAATTTGTTGAATGCCCATGAGAAGGCAGAGTAAACAAGGTGTGTGTGTGTGTGTGTGTGTTGATTGATTAATTAATTAATTAATTAATTGAAATTGGTGGTGGTGGTGGTGGTGGTGGTGGTGGTGTGCCTTCAAGTTGTTTCCAATTTATGGTGATCCTAAGGCAACCTTATCATTTCGGTTTTTTGGCAAGGTTTGTTCAGAGGGGCTTTGCTTTTACTTTTCTCTGAGGCTGAGAGACTATGACTTGTCCAAGGCCACCCAGGAGGTTTCCATAGCCCAAGCAGGGATTTGAATCCTGGTCTCCAGAGTCCAACACTGAAACTCCTATACCATACTGGTAATTTAAAACAAGATTAAATTAAAAGCTTATTTTTGAAAACATTGTTAAAAACACAGTTATAACACAATCTGGAAAAAAATCAGAATGTATGAAGTTTTAATATGTAAGCTGCCTTGGTTATCTTTGATAAAGAGGTGGAATATAAATAAAAATTTATTATTATTTTATAGAATAAAAATGATAAAAATGATTTCCAAAACCATTTTTTAAAAACAGGAAATAGTTAACCAGACAGCAGCTATACCAGAAAGGAATGTTAATACAGATCACCCCAAAATCTTTTTATTAAGAAAACCTGCTTCAGACTTCTCTACCTTCTGTGTCCCTCTGGTTCTCCATCTGTGGACTATTGTATTGAGTCACCTCCTCACAGCTGTTCCCACATTCAGTGCCCTCCTTCAGTATAATTGAAAATCAAACTCAATGAGGCATTTCCATAAGTGCAATTAGTTAGTCCCAACTGGAGTATACCCATGGAATCAACTTCTGAATGGCAAGTAAACACACAAGTAAATCCCGTTCATCTGGTAGGTCTACTCTACTTGGGACTCACAATAATATTTAAGATATTAACTATGGAGTTTATCACATGGGAGGAATTTCTCCCAATTTCGAATTGAGCCAACTCAAATGCATGTAAATTTTCTAGTTTAGTGAATTTACGTGAAATCTAATTGTGTTCGGAATGCGTTCAGAATTACTTCCCATTTTCCCAAAAATGACCCCCCCCCATTGCCCGAAATTGCATCAGATACTCTTATACGTATTAACGTAAAAGTATGATTGCATTCGGAATGACTTCCCTTTTGCCCGAAATTGCATGAGATACACTCATACGCAATTACGTGAAACCCCATGATTGCATTCAGATTGCCATTGTATTATACCCCCAAATTCCATTGTATGATAAACTCCTATGTCTAAGCACATTTTTAAAAAATAGCAGCAAGAAAGAAGTTGTGCAGTACAGAAGCACAGGGCTAAAGAATTTAATCCTTTCTTCCCCTCCCTAAAATGCCCCCTCTACTGGAGACTTCCCTTCTGACACAAATAGCAGCTGTGTGGAGGAATTCATAGGGAGCATAGCAAGAAAGAAGGATAAAATCCTCTTCCCGATGAGTTCCCCCATGACAATTCTGTGAGGGAATCATAGAATCATAGAGTTGGAAGAGACCACAAGGGCCATCCAGTCCAACCCCCTGCCATGCAGGAACTCCCAATCAAAGCATCCCTGACAGATGGCCATCCAGCCTCTGCTTAAAGACCTCTAAGGAAGGAGACTCCACCACACTCCAAGGGAGTGTGTTCCACTGTCGAACCGCCCTTACTGTCAGGAAGTTCCTCCTAATGTCTAGGTGGAATCTCTTTTCCTGAAATTTGTATCCATTGTTCCACGTCCTAGTCTCTGGAGCAGCATCCCTTCAAATATTTAAACAAAGCTATCATATCACTTCTTAACCTTCTCTTCTCCAGGCTAAACATCCCCAGTTTCCTAAGGCGTTCCTCATAGGGCATGGTTTCCAGACCCTTCATCATCTTAGTTGCCCTCCTTTGGACACACTCCAGTTTCTCCACATCTTTTTTGAATTGTGGTGCCCAGAACTGGACACAGTATTCCAGGTGGGGCCTGACACCTATATAGGACTGTACTTAATGCTACACACACTAATTCCAGAAGGACAAAAAGACTTGCACAAGCACATAAGATGGTCTAAATTACTCAAAGGTACCAGATCCCGTCTGATCTTGGAAGCCTTGGTTTGTACCTGGATGGGAGACAACCAATGAGTACCAGGTGCTGTATGCTATATTTCAGAGGAAGGAATAGCAAAATCACTTCTGAGTATTCCATGCCTAAGAAAACTTTATGAAATTCATGGGATCATGATAAATCAACAGGCAATACCCTGGACTCCCACTTCTTTGGCCTCTGAAGCCTCTCATGTGTCCCCCAAAGCCCCCTTTGCATTATTTGACCTTTGCATGATATTTGGGCATATTTATCTGACAACCACACAGAAATTCCCAGGCACACATAAAAACATGCTGCGTCCTTTCCAGGCATAATTTAGGGGACACAGATCATTGGGAGAGAGGGAAGAAGAAATTGGTACCTGCTCTAGTGCAGAAGATTAAATTGGTCCCTTTCTAAAAGATGTGAATCAACACTACCCATGAGGAAGAATTTTTCTTAGGAGTGAGGAATGCATGGAACAATGCATTGTAATTTGTTTGTTGAACATGCCTGCTTACCTATTTTTTTCCTTCAAGTGCTGCAATTTGTTGCCTTTAAGCTGTATTTCTTTAAATGCAATGTGCTTTAGTATATTTTCAAACAGATTCCTATCCTTGCGCTCCCAGGACCCCAAAGTGAAACAAAAGCACTTCCATTGTGACCATGCAAGGGTGAAATGAGAACAGTTGCCAAGTCGTGCTCAAAGCATGGAGGAACCGAATGGCCTGTCTACTCATTCATTCTTTTCCCACGAAGATTCTGAACCTTTAGGAAAAGAACTTGGTTTGTTAAGGAACTATTAATTTGTGGACAGTTAATTATTGACAGATTTGGAGAACTTTATCTTTCAATCAAAAGCTGGCCCCAGACCAAACAGTAAGCAATTTACAGCCAGAAAAGTCAATCTATCCACGTGCCTTTTTAGTCTGAGTTGTACCTTTTCTAATACTTTGGATAACTGGCTCACACAACTACTGCCAGTTTGCAGTTTCCAGCATGTTCTTCTTGATCTGAAGCAAACACAGAGGCAAACCTTCTGTTCTCATAGGCCGCATCGGTCATCTGACTAGCATTTGTGTGTAACAAGGCTCTACGGCCGGCAGTGAGAGGGGAAAAAATGACCAAGAAGGGAAATGAATGCAAACAGTAAATTCTCTCCAAAGGAGTCTCTGATCTCCTGGCAAACTCCAGGCCAAGTCAAGGTGGCTACCCTGCTTAACCCCACTTGGCATTGAGCAGGAATTACCAAGGGGGGATCCATCTGGAGCTGGCTGAGATAAGAGGTGTCCAGTGTTAATAAACAGGCTTCCTCTACACCTCAGCAGGGCCTTCCTTTTCTAAACAGTCTTCCCTTTAATGTTGTAAAATGTTTTTTTCCATTTATTCAACTATTACGCCTTTGGTGGTAGAAGAGGGAGAATGGAGAAGAAGGAGGGGGAACATACAGGCATGAAGGGGGGGGGGAGCTGTGTAAATTTCCTAATAAGTTACTCACCTGCTTTAAAAAAAATAAGTTCTCTTCCATGGCCTGTTTGTTCCTTCCTCAAACATATTCAAAGGGTCACCACTGGCAAACATTATGGACTCCCTACTAGCATTAATTGGGGAAAGGAACATTTTTTAATCAAAGTGATATATTAAAAACCACAGAGCTAAGAAGTAACTAATCACTTTGGGGTATAACTAGAATGTGCCGTGGTCACATTTCTGAAGTAGCATGACAAGACCAAAGTTAGTCTTTGCTGTAATGAGTACTTGTAATTGATGTAGTGACTAATTGATGCAATGAGTAACAGCTTGTAGTTTCCTTTGAGAAGTTACTTTGAAAATGCATTTTTAGAAGCATTTTGTGTGTGTGTGTGTGTGAATGTTGAAGTTTTATGCCATTCTCTTACCAAACCTAGTTTTTAGTCCTCAAAAAAAAAATAATAATACAAAGAAGCATTAAATAGCACTGCAAATAATGCAGCAAGTTACTTTTTTCCAACATTGCAATGAAGAACAGCCATCAGTTACTTCTCAAACTCTGCAATGAGTAACAGGAACAAATTACTTGTAAAAAGTAGCTTTCTAAGCTCTGTTTATAACTCAGCAAAGCCACATAAAAAGGGATTCAGCATCTAGTATCATTCAGTTAATGAATGATTGAGATGCCCTTGAAGGTTAAATTTGCCCAAACAAAAGGTCAAGGGACATCTTCAAAACAAAATATTGATTAAAGCAAGTTAAATGTTTTGACTTGAAGGAGACATGAAGGATTTAAAAAACAAAACAAAATGAAGTTGCCCAGATAAGAAAGGGACAGGAAAGATTGGGGTGGGCATCCACCCCAGACACAAAGGAAATGGTAGAAAACATATCTGAATCAGCTAGTCATCTACTAACAAGCTGTAAAGATTTCCAATGACAAGTTGTCACATTAGTTTAGTGAAACTGAAGCAGCACTTATCCCTTTTCCTGTGCTTAATCTCTCCCTGCGGTCCACAGAAACATGCTACTGCGTTTAATAGGATTAGGAGAGTTCACTTTCCCTTCTCGTGAGCTCTTCCCTCTCTCCCGCCCCCTTTTCCTTTGGTGATTCTATTTGAACCAATGCAAGAGTTTTGAATTAATCTGCTTCCTCTCAAGATGTCCCTCTTCGAACCCACCCGTCTCAAGATGAATGCATCCAACCAGGAGGTTCTTGGAGGAGCTTGTGAAAGACAACCCTGAAGAAAACAACAACAATACTTTGAGCTCTAAAGATGATGTTGATGACAATGACAATGACAACAATGATGATATTTTATTTCTCTCCCACTTCTACTCAAGCCTCGAGGCAGGGTACAACATGTTAAAATACAAACACAATTTTATAAAAACGCATAAAACCAACAGTTAAAATACAATACTATAAAACCATTAAAATACACTCATAATACATTTAAAATATACAAATGAAAAAGTCATGATTTAAAATTGACTGGTATACCAACTGGAAGAGATATGTTTTTAATGCTGTTTTAAATGCCATCAGTGTTCTTAGTTGTGGTTATCTCTTCCAGCAGGTTATTCCACAGTCTGGGGGCAGCAGATGAAAAAGTCCCCTCAGAAACTGTTGACAGTCTAGTACTGGCCAGTTGGAGCAAACATTTCCCAGAGGACCTGAGAGAATAGGGTGGATTGTACAGGAGAGGATAGTCCTGTAGGTAACCTGGGCCCAAACCATATAGGTCTTAACCAACACTTTCTATTTTGCTCAAAAACTAATTGGCAGCATGTAATGATGAACTATTTATAAGAGGCAAACAACTTGAATATCTATTCTAATATCTATTCTTGAGATTTCTGTATAATGAGAAAATCAGCTAATGATTTGTAAGTGACCATCATTTCACTTTTGATTTGACCATTATGCCATTACATTTTAATTCATCTCCATATTACCAGACTGTCAGTACAGTTGAAAGCTGTGTGACGGAAGTACAATGGTGCAGGTGCCCATGGCCCATGGCACGCATGCTGTGCCTCGTGCACAAGCCCCATTATTTTCAATGGGGCTCAAGCATACACTCTATTTGCCTTGTGCGGTGGGTCATGGTCTGGAACAGATCCCCCCGCATAAGGCAATGGTACACTGTATTTTGGAGATATTGAAGAATGGGAACATTAATGTACTCCATGTGAGGCTTCTTTTAGCAGTGTTCAGCAACTGTGACAAGTGTTCAGATTCTTACAAACCACAGTAGATACCGATTTGTTTCTAAACAGAAGTCAAAGTATTGGCCCTTATCTTTAAAATACTGCATGGAATTGAGCCAGACTATGGTTTGGAACCAGACTGCTTACTTCTATATGAAATGTTGTGTGTGTGCCTTCAAGTCACCTGCCAACTTATGATGGCCCCATGTATTTTATAAGGTTTTTGGGGCAAGAAATACTCAGATGTGTCTTTGCCTATAGTAAAACAAATGAACAAACAAGCAAGGGCAAAAACAAAGTGCTTCTCTTTGTCCTTCTGAAACAGTATTTCCTGTGAAATATAGCCTACAGCAAATAGTATTCATAGGAATGGGCCATCTCCCATCCAAGAAGTAACCAGAGCTGACCCTGCTTAGCTTCCAAAATGAGACAGGATTTCTTGATTTCTTACTTCTATATGAATTATCATTAAATGGTTTCTTTTAGAGGCTTTTCTGTATGTTGGATGACCAAGACATTATTGGTTAGAAAGAACTGGAGAGGGAACAAATATTTTTTAAAAAAATTAAAAATGGTTGAGAAACGGGTTGCTCAAATGTCAGAAAATCCAAGAAGAAGAATCATGGATGAGTGGGAATCTTTGATCTTTGTGAGTGCTTGATGTTCTTTGAACAAGTATCTGAATTTAAAATTAATAGAAGTATATTTAAGATTTTAAGAAGTTGCTTGCATATGATGAGAGATGAAATAAACTTTTTGACAAAATGCACAAGTATTCCACTCAAGTCCATCTCACTACAATATTTGAGTATTCCTATCCCTAACCAACTATCCAAACTCAGGGGTGAAAAAGATAAGCAAGAAAAAGTAGCTTGAAGCTGCTTTTTCTGAAGCCACATTCAAAACCCACCAACCACACTGCTGGCTCCCAAGGCAGCTGGAGTGCTCATGTCATGACCACATGACATGGCTTCAAACCAGGAAGAAGCGGGAAAAAGCTGCTTCTTTTTGAAATGGCTTTTCTCTGCATAATGGCACTTTTTTCTGGCCTCAAGGCATGTGTCATCTAAACTCCACGCCTTCAAGCCAGCCTGAAAGCACCTCTTTTTGCCTGTGCTCAATTTAATTCCAATTTAATTATAAGTCAAGGTGTGCATCACCATAGCTAGATCAAGGAATGGACACAGTTGGCACAGTAATCTTAGCTGTGCAAATGCGTTCTTGGCCACTGCTGAAACGTGGGCATCCAGGCTCAGAGCTGAGTCCAGGAAGACAGATATGAATAATCAAAAGTCTACAAATACTTTTGTGGAATGTTTTGGCCTACTGTATGAGGTATTGCTAATGAATGCAGAAATAGTTAATAGTGTCAATGATAAGTGACTTTTATTGATTTCTGCATATTCTATTAAACTATATCATTATTGATGAGGTTACATCTGTTACAGGTTTTTTTTTCTTTACACAAATTAACAGTGTTAGTATAGAAAAAAAAGAAAAACAAAGTACTGAGGGCTTTTCAGAGTGCCCACAACTGGCAAGTGCACAGAAAAGCAACTTTCACAGCAATGACTCCTTGTGGTTCCAGGGCATGAGAGGCTTTCAGGTAGCCCTCTTCTTTAGCTGAAGCTTAAACTCAGGCTGCCAGAACTTGGGTGTTATAGGGAAAAGGTTAATAAGTTTCTCTGGCAAAGGGGTTGTCCACATGGACTAAAAGAAAAGGAGCTATCTTGTTTGGAAATCTGCCTGTTCAAATGATGCACATGGCCAAAACAGGAGGAAAATGGAATGAAGTCATGCTCTGGGGCTTAAAACCAGATCAAAAAACATCCCAGTTTGCTTTGGTTCAAGATGGAAAGAGAGAATTATTGTTCAACGTGGAGAAGAAACAGGAGGAAAATGGAATGAAGCCATGCTCTGATGCTTAACATCAGAGCAAAAGACATCCTGGTTTACTCTGCTTCGAGCTGGAAAAGGCAATGGCACTGGCATGCAGATGGGGGAAGGACCCAGTGAGCTGCAGGTACCATTGCTGCCCATAATTTCTTTTTGTCACCCACCACCCATGAATCAAGTCCAAAAATACATGAGTGGTCAGCTGCAACATTGACCCATCACACCTTTGACACATGGCACACCCCATTAAGTGAAATGATGACAAACATGTCAGGTCATCAACAGTGCAATGGTGCAATGCATTTAATAAATAAACTAACAAACTGGCAAGTCCAATAGGAGGTTATGGGAGGGAAGTAGGATAAAGGGTGCATTTATAGTATGCTCCATGATTGTGTTGTGCCAGTGTGTTACTGAGTACACCAATGGGCAGTCAATCAATTGTGAAATCTTTTGGCCAGTCATGGTCAGTTGTGTGGGACTTCCAATGGACTACT
The DNA here is from genome assembly GCA_034509955.1 of Urosaurus nigricauda. Lineage (NCBI taxonomy): Eukaryota > Metazoa > Chordata > Lepidosauria > Squamata > Phrynosomatidae > Urosaurus > Urosaurus nigricauda. Next base: position 345,867,647 of record JAOEGL010000001.1, on the reverse strand, counting down.
GGCTAGGCAGGACAAGGGAGGTGATTGGCAGCTGTTAGTAGAATATCTGTGCACTTGTATGCACATGTTTACAGCTGAACAAAAAAAAAATGATGCAGCATGGCTTATAGCCATGAACACTCCATTTTGACAGATCCGTCATCATATAGAGAGGGAGTGTGCAGACTATACATCAGTTGTCAGCATATTGTGGGAGTTGGCAATGTGGTCAGAGTGTTTCCCCCACAAATCAGGGGGTGAGCCAGCTTTTCCCCTGTGCCTGCTCGTGCCCAAACCTCTGATTCTCTGGTAAAGTAATTAAACTTTCTGAATTAAGCCAAAAAATTCAGCACAGCAAAATACAAGCATTTAAAATCCAGTCTTCCCATAGCACTAGACCCAAGATGGGGAATCTTTGCCAGATATGGAACACTTTCAAGTTAGGGAAATCTTTGGACTAGGCATATTCGCTCCTGCTTCTTTGATGATCAACCAGTCTGTGCCTAATTGTATTTAGTGTCTACATTCATATATATATATATATATATATATATAGTTGTTACTTTAGTGTGTTTATGCCCTTGAATGCTTTATTGACCTTAGAAAGCTACAGCCCACAAGTTCTGACTTTCCGCTCCTTTTCTGGTTACTGCTATCTTCTCTGAAGTTTTGGGACAAACTAACATTATCCTCTTCCTCTTCCTCTGCATCTTGGTTTCAAAGTCTATCAGGTGTTACTGACTGAAGTTTTGTACCATCAGTGATTCTGAGTCTGTCCAAGAATGTTTAAATCTGTGAGGAATCATTGCATAATGTAGCACGTGGTTGTTGTTGTTGTTCGTGGTTTTGTTATCTTAAGTAATTAAACTATCAATATTCTCTTACAACAACATGTCATAGAGTTACACATATACAATCCTGCCAACTGTGCTTTTTGTATGTTTTTTATCTGCATGTGAGACTGTCTCACTTCTGGGGAAAAGGTAGGACAGTAATCAAATAAATAATGAAATAATTAATGTGTAAACAGAGTGCTGGACTAGAAAGACCTTTCTTATGTTCTTAACTTCATCCTCATTGTTTATTTATTTATTTATAAATATTGTAAATATTTTATATTAATTCATTTTTGCACAGGCTCCAATACTGTAACCCTTTATTTTCCAAAAAAAATTTAAAAATCTGATGTGCACCCTACATCCATGGAAAATAATTTTATCTCAACTCTTATTTGTCTTCACTGGGCCAGCAACATGTCAAGTTCCCCTGTGATGGGGAACAGACATTTTTTTATTAGTGACAAGTGGTTACTTCTTCAACTGTTACCTCCACCTATGGCTTTAAATTCACTTTGATCTACTCCTGGTCACAAAGCAGCTTTGATAACAAAGAAGGGTGTCTTTTTGTGGCACATTAAGCCATTACATGCAAAGTCTTCTTGAATTTCCATGGTGCCCTACAGCGAAATACTCATTCTAAAATCCAAAGATAATTTTTAAAAATTCATAATAACAGAAAGCTTTTACCCAAATCTATAATGTTGGATTTGTAAGTCAGAAAACAAATTACAAATGTTGATGGAGTCAATTTACTGATCATGATGTTAACCCAAAATTCTGAAGGTGAACTATATCCATAAATAAGGATGGGAAAGCTGCTTGAATTTTGGTGCCACTAATATACAGGTTGAGTCTCCCTTATCCAAAATGCTTGGGATCAGAAATGTTTAGGATTTTGGAGTTTTCAGATTTTGAATAATTGCATATAAATAATGATATCTGGAAAAACATAATCTTGGAGATGGAACCCAAGTCTAAACATGAAATTCATTTCTGCTTTGTTTACACCTTATACACATAGCCTGAAGGTAATTTTATACACAATATTGTTTAAAAAATTGTGCATGAAACAAAGTTTCTGTACACTGAACAATATGAAAAGAAATGTGTCACTATCTCAGCCACCCATGTGGACAATTTTGGATTTTGAAATATTTCAGATTTAAGAATTCTGGATAAGAAGACTCAGCCTCTAATTCAAAAGGCTGTACAAACCCAACAATAATTGGGTAGTTCATATGTTTTATTCAATTTGTACCCCATGAAGTACAGGATAATTGTTTCCATTTGTGTTTTTTAAACCTCAAGTTATACCTCAAATATGAAGAACTCTACAATTTATCAAAAATGAAATAACATGAAACTATTCTTTATTTGCAGCATCCAAATTAAAGAGATAGCACTATTCCCTTCATGGAAAAGACTTTGCTTTATCTGCTTGCTGTCTCATTGATCAAGAGGATGAGGAGACTCTTAGATAAACAGAGGTGGCAGCTCAAATTCAGTGCAAGCATGATAACATATACAGGAATCTACACTTTTAAGAGTTAAACATCCATAGCATTGGGCAAAGATAGACAAATAAGTCCATTACAGTCATTCTCTTACTCCTTGTTTCCCATCTCTACTATGAGAAAATGTGAATTCTGCTACATTCTTACCAAAAAATACTCAAAATTACTCGATTCCATATCCAGAACCTTATGTGGAATGTCTGATCAAATGGCAGGTGGTTTTAAGATGGATTAAGGTGAATCCAGCCAGTTATACAGTAACTGCTTTAAATGGCCTATTATCACTAACCATCCAGCTACACCCAGTATGACCACTGTCCTTCAGTGGTGATGGACTTCATCATGGCAGCTAAAAAGCACAGAATACGTTGCACTAGCTTTAGAAGTCCAGTGGCATTTTCATCAGGCAAATATGCTTTTAAAAATGTGCAGAGGAATAAAACTGGTGAGTCACAGATCTTCATTTTGTGTGATGTGTTTGTTTAAGGTGATCCTTAATTGATCCAGATGAAAGGTTAGACAAAACCTTCTAATGGTCCATAGGCAATCAGGAACAAAGGCACTAAAGGAAATACCTCTCCCCCCCCCCCCTCCAATGAGATCAACAAAGTGCCTCCACTGGACATCTGATCTTTTTCCACTCTGTGGAAGGCCAGAGGCTACTTTGTAGGGAGACTACAGTGAGTTCTTTGCATAGATTCTATACTGACAGGCATAGAGATGAATTTAGGTGATATAACATGTAAAGTAGGGATGCGGTGACAATTGGAAGATCAGAAGGTTGGCAGTTTAAGACCCAAGTGCTGTATAATGGGGCGAGCTCCTGTCACTAGTCCCAGCTTCTGCCAACCTGACTGTTCAAAAGCATGCAAATGCAAGTAAACAAATAGGTACCACTTAAGTGGGAAGCTAACAGCATTCTGTGAAGTCATGCTGGCCACATGACCACCAGAGTAGTCCTTGGACAATGCTGGCTCTTTGGCTTAGTAATGGAGATGAGCACCAACCCCTACATTCAGTTACGACTAGACATTCATGTGAAGGGACTATCTTTACCTTTAACATATAAAGTATAAATGTTAAATTGTTTTATCTTATGTTGGCAGGAGTCTGCTCTCTCTAGGTTAGGATTTCCTTGGTCAGTTGATAACTGTCCCTCAGTTACTCAAAAATCTGAGAAGAGGAAGGATGATATGCCCTCCAGTCTTTCACAGATGAAATCCAGGATACATGATTCCACCTCAACATTAGGATGAACTTCCTGACAGTAAGGGCTGTTCGATAGTGGAACACACTCCCTCAGAGGGTGGTGGAGTCTCCTTCCTTGGAGGTCTTTAAGCAGAGGCTGGATGGCCATCTGTCAGGGATGCTTTGATCTGGAGTTCCTGCATGGCAGGGGGTTGGACTGGATGGCCCTTGTGCTCTCTTCCAACTCTATGATTCTATGTGGAAAAGCATCATCAAAGTGGGGTCAAGACAACAAAAGTTATTGAGGAAGAATACACAAGCTAGGTGATGCTGCAGCAGTTTACTTTTGTCTAAACATACAAGGAAGGGCTAGATTCTGCACCTTGCTCTCCATTTCCCCCACTGTGTTAATTGAGTGCAAACTGCTTTTGCATTTTGACCTCAGTTTGCAGCAATGGAAATAAGTTGAGGACAAAGGGGGGAGATGAGAGGAGGAGAGAGAAATGGGAATTCTAAAAGGAGCTGAAAAAGTGGGGCAACAGAGGATTAATCAGGGCTGTCCCTGCCAAATCAGGACAGTTGGAGGTTTTGGAATGGCAAGACTGCCAAATTGCATTACCCAAAACACAATTAGCATTTCTCCCTATTCTTTGTTGGTTTGGTATCCTACCATTCCTCAAGTGAATTCAAAATGGCATATGTGGCTCTTCTCCTCCCCACTTAATCCTCTCAACAACACTGTCTAGTATGTTAGCCAGGGAAAGAGTGGCAAGCACAAGGTAACCAGATATGTCTTATTGCTTACTGAGGACTTTAACCTGGATGGCCCAAAGTTAGTGTTCCCAGGTGAAAAGAATAGAGGGCATTTTCACATTAGCATGCCACCTCCACCTGCTAAACTACCCTCTTCCACACAACTAATAAAGATACACCCATACCCAGTTCCTCGTACAGAACTCTAACTGGTACAGCACAGTGTTTTTCCTTGATACAGGTTGTAAACAGGTTGTAAACTTTTAAGTGGTCTTGCACTGAATCCACAACTTTTCCCCACCTCTGGCACTTCATTTCACTCCAGCTCCTTGTTAACTGACATTCAACCATGACAAATGAAACAGAAGTTTCATTCCTGTGTTCCCCTTTTGTCAGCTCCCTCTCCTTCCTCAGATGAAAAACAAGGCCAGAGGCAGGAATATTCAATACAAGAGGCTTTCTAAGTGGAAGCTGAGCCTTTAATTATACCTCACCAACCGACTGTGATGGCCCTGTCCAGGCTTCCTCTGCTCAGATGTAGCAAGTGTGGAAGAAGGCAGAGCTGGGGTGAGGTCACTCCCAGTCAATTGCAAAAGCACTGCTATTCAAAGCTTCTTCAAAGTGTCCTTGAAAGGCAGGGCAGGTGATCAGGGAGAATAGCCATGCAAGGAAGGAATTCAAGTGTCTCTCAGACACCCGTGTGATCCACATGCTTCAGCTTCCATATGCACTCTGGCATACTCACAATTTAGCCCATACAGCACTCCAAGTAATAAGAGGAGGAAAATATGTCACCTATGAGCACAGAATAGGTGTTTAAAAGGTGAAACTTCTTTCACCAGGTAATCCCTTTCCTTCAATTGCAGCACAAATGCCTTTAATGGTACAACATTCTGTTTCTGGGCCTCGAAATCACATTGGAACATTTGTATTAATGATAATGAATGACATGAGCCTGTGTGACATAATTATTCATTATATCATAATGACAGAGTATTTCCCACCTGTTTAACATGAGCATTAGGGAACAATGAAGCTATGATTTAAAGGGGGAGCTTAGATTCCTCTGGCTTTGCCAAAATCACCTTCTCCTTTGTATGGCCAAAACCTAAATCCATTTCCACAAGCTTCAGATTTTCTGACTCTGAAGGATCCTACTTTTCAGAAGTCCTCTACATCTAAGCAGGCCACCAATTATGCTGTAAGCCTGGTGGCAAGTTTGTCCTTTTTTAGAACTACTTTATTTAGCAGCTATTTCAGCAAATGCCTTGGTCTCATGTCAAATGCCCCCTACAAGTGAACAGTTCAGAGCATTGGCAAGAATAATTTGTCTTTCTTCTGGCAGCCATATGTGTGGGGAGGGATGGTAGAATGCAGGGAGAAAAGGGATGAAAGAAAGAGAGAAATGGGGACAGCCCACCCATTTTTGCCCTTGCCCTTTGCTGCTACCAGATTTGGCACCACCCACCATTGACATGTGATCCCTGATCTATATAATTCATTGAAGAAACTTGGCACCTCTAGTTATTATAGTACTGTATAGTCTAAATTGATTCGCTGTTTTAGAAAGAGAGGGGGCATGATTTTCTGGAGCCATTTCCATTTCCCTTTGTGCACAGTTTCAGAACTAAGACTGCTATGAAAATAAATTTGCTAATTCTTGGGGAATAATATTCATGTAAAGCAACATTGTATAAATATACATTCAAGTCACCTGTTGACTTATGGCAACCCCATGCATTTCAGAGGAGATTTTCTTAGGCAAGGAATACTTAGAGGTGGTTTTGCCAAATCCTTCCAGGTATTCATTGGAGGTCTCCCTTCCAAGTATTAACCAAGGTTGATCCTACTTAGCTTCCAAAATCAGATGGAATCTGGTGCTTTTAGGGTACTTAGGCTAGCAACGTTACACAATATTAACTCCCCCAAAGAACAGTGCCTGCCTCAAGCAAAATTATGAAGGAATCAATCTATCCCAATCTACCCCAGTTTCAGCGGGGTAGTGAATCTGCTCTGGATTTTAGTTTGAACTTTAAATTATCTATCAACAAGGCTTACCCCATACTCCCAAAAACAGAGATAGGTTCAGCACCTCAGATGACTCCTTTGGACTAAAACCTGGACTGGTTTCAATATCCTGCTGGCAATGAAGCCACCAATTTCCCTTGCTTGAGAGGAATTTCATCTACTGAAAAGGTCCTATTAAACTGAGCATTCACCATTTTAAATTTTCTGGGGCCTCCACTGACAATTGTAAGTTACAGGCACATTCACATGAAAAAAGACCATCATTCAGGTATGTATCCTTCAGACTAGTTGCCCTGAAATAATTTACTAATGCCAATGGAACTACTCTAGAATAAAGCAATTTGATTTTTCATTTTATATAACTGCTAGGAGAGGCTTCTGGCCATACCTTCCTCAAGGTAAACCTGTGCTTCTCTGTGTGCCTTTTGATTGGGTAAGACCTTAAAATTTGAATTTGTGAGCCATTTCATTGGTTCATTGGGGAGGAGGAAAGAGAAATCTCATTTTATATAACTGCTAGGAGAGGCTTCTGGCCATACCTTCCTCAAGGTAAACCTGTGCTTCTCTGTGTGCCTTTTGATTGGGTAAGACCTTAAAATTTGAATTTGTGAGCCATTTCATTGGTTCATTGGGGAGGAGGAAAGAGAAATCTCATTTTATATAACTGCAAGGAGAGGCTTCTGGCCATACCTTCCTCAAGGTAAACCTGTGCTTCTCTGTGTGCCTTTTGATTGGGTAAGACCTTAAAATTTGAATTTGTGAGCCATTTCATTGGTTCATTGGGGAGGAGGAAAGAGAAATCTCATTTTATATAACTGCTAGGAGAGGCTTCTGGCCATACCTTCCTCAAGGTAAACCTGTGCTTCTCTGTGTGCCTTTTGATTGGGTAAGACCTTAAAATTTGAATTTGTGAGCCATTTCATTGGTTCATTGGGGAGGAGGAAAGAGAAATCTCATTTTAGGAGAGGCGCGCGCCTAACGGCGCGCGAATTTTTTCTTTTCATACTCATTTTTATATTTGATAGCCAAGGCAGGGGGGAAGCACAGAGGAGAAGGTAGCCTGAACACAGTGAGGACAAAGTCATTCAATATTTATACTTTTCTTCCCACTATTCCCTTAAGGGGCTGTGGGGATTCAGAGGAAGTGAATCAGGGACTTGCCTCTAGAAGGAGCTAGCAGCCAGGAACTTTCTAGATACCTATAGGCCCAGTTGATTGAGCTCACTAACAGAGCTTGGGGACAAAGGCCAGCCACACAGGGATTTTTTACACTGGTGTTTTACAAGAGAAGCCCACAGTCTTGTTTCATTGCCTCCTTAAGACTTCTCACTATGGACACTGAGGGACCTGCAGCAGTCACCTGCAACACCTGTGGGATGTTTGTCTTCTTGCCTATAGATGTGGGGAACTTCACCTGCACCAAGTGCAAGTTGGTAGCCCTCTTAGAAGGAAGAGTTCAGCAGTTGGAGGCCCAGGTGTCAACACTTCAGCATCACAGAGAGCAGGAGGTTCTCTTGAACAGAAAGGACCAGATGGTCCTGGACAGGAAACACACAGAGAAAGTTGCTGAGGAAGAAGAGGTCACTTCACACACAAAAGAAGGAGATGGTTGGAGGAAAGTTACACGCAGAAGTAGGGAAACCACGGTTCGTTCTGTGAGCTTGCAGCTACAGAATCACTTTGAATCTCTCTCTGTTATCAGAGATGATGAGGAAAAGCAGCAGGGACAGACATCAGGGACAGAGCAGGGGAGACTGAGAGTACCACGAAAGGGAACAGCCGCTGCTAAGCCTCGGAGGAGGCGTGTGGTGGTTGTGGGGGACTCCTTGCTGAGGGGTACAGAAGCAATGGTTTGTGGGCCTGACAAGATGTCTCGGGAGGTGTGTTGTCTCCCTGGGGCAAAGATCCATCATGTAACTGAGAGGCTGACAAGACTTGTCAAGCCTACTGATCAACACCCCTTTCTTCTGGTTCATGTGGGAACCAATGATACTGCAAGGCACAGCCTTCAGAATATCATAAGGGATTATGAGGCTCTAGGAAGGAAGCTGAAAGAGATGGATGCACAGGTTGTCATATCATCTCTTCTCCCAGTAGAAAGGCATGGTCCAGGAAGGGAGAAGAAAATAGCAGAGGTGAATAACTGGCTCCGTAGATGGTGCCGCCAAGAACAGTTTGGATTCTTGGATCATGGGCTGCGGTTCCATGAGGAGGGACTTCTGGCAAGGGATGGGCTGCATCTCACACCAGTTGGCAAAAACATTTTTGCCAAAAGTCTCAAAAATCTGATCAGGAGGGCTTTAAACTGAGTTATATGGGGGAGGGAGACATTATTTTGGAAGGCAAAAGGGCTGGAGAAAATAATCAAACTGACATAGAGGGAACAAGGCAAACAGTGCAAGGACCCAACAGTGGGAAGCAAAAAAATTTGCACAGGCAGCAAGTAAAGGGAACACATGTTCTTAGATGTCTCTACACTAATGCACAGAGTATGGGAAATAAACAGGATGAACTCGAACTCCTAGCACAACAGAGCAAATATGATATAATAGGCATCACTGAAACCTGGTGGGATGAGTCTCATGACTGGAATGTAGAAATAGAGGGATATAACCTTTTTAAGAGAAACAGGCCAAACAGGAAAGGAGGAGGAATAGCATTATATGTCAGGGATATTTACACCAGTGAAGAGATCCAGGAAGTCAATACTGGAAGCCAGGTGGAGAGCATCTGGATAAACATTAAAGGAGAGGGAAACAACAGGGATGTTACTGTGGGAGTCTACTACAGACCCCCGACTCAGGCAGAGGAATTGGATGATGCCTTTCTAGAACAGATGAGCACACACTCAGAAAGGAGAGATGTAGTAGTGATGGGGGACTTCAACTATCCGGATATTTGCTGGAAGTCAAACTCAGCCAAATCCTCAAGGTCTAGCAAATTCCTCACTTGCCTGGAAGACAATTTCATTGTCCAAAAGGTGGAAGAGACAACAAGGGGATCAACTATTTTAGATCTGATCTTAACCAACAGGGATGACCTAGTCAATGGGGTGCAAGTGGTTGGATCCTTAGGGGGAAGTGACCATGTTCTCCTGGAGTTTGTTATACAGCGGAAAGGGGAAGCCAGGCATAGTCAGACACGCATTCTAGACTTTAGGAGAGCTGATTTCAATAAACTTAGAGAAATACTGGGGGAGATCCCATGGTCAAGAAAACTAAAAGAGAAGGGAGTTCAAGACGGATGGGAGTTTCTCAAAAAGGAGATACTGAAGGCGCAATTTCAAACAGTTCCAATGAGGAAGAAAAATGGGAGGTGTCTCAAGAAGCCAGGATGGATGACTAAGGAACTTTCAACTGAGATAAGCCTTAAACAGAACATGTATAAGAAATGGAAAAATGGGGAAATCACGAAAGAGGAATTCAAACAAATAGCCAGCACATGTAGGGGTAAAGTCAGAAAAGCTAAAGCACAGAATGAACTCAGGCTGGCTAGAGAGGTTAAGAACAACAAAAAGGGCTTTTTTGGGTATGTCCGAAGCAAAAGGAAGAAGAAGGAAACAGTAGGGCCACTGCGTGCAGAAGATGGCCAAATGCTCAAAGATGACAAAGAAAAGGCAGAATTACTCAACACCTTCTTTGCTTCAGTCTTCTCAGAAAAGGCAAAGGGTGGTCAACCTAAGGATAATGGAGCAGAAGACAGAATAGGGGAATCTCAGCACAGAATAAGTAAAGAGATAGTACAGGAACACCTGGTTAACCTAAATGAATATAAATCTCCAGGACCAGATGAACTACATCCTAGAGTATTAAAAGAACTGGCGAATGTAATATCGGAACCATTGGCAATAATCTTTGAGAACTCCTGGAGAACAGGAGAAGTCCCAGCAGACTGGAGGAGGGCAAACGTTGTGCCCATCTTCAAAAAGGGGAAAAAAGAGGATCCCAACAATTATCGTCCAGTTAGTCTGACATCAATTCCAGGAAAGATTCTAGAGCAGATCATTAAGCAGAGAGTCTGTGAACATTTAGAGTCCAGTGCCATAATCACAAAAAGCCAACATGGGTTTCAGAGAAACAAGTCTTGCCAGACAAATCTGATCTCTTTTTTTGATAAAATTACCAGTTTGGTAGATGAAGGGAATGCTGTGGATATAGTATATCTTGATTTCAGTAAGGCCTTTGACAAGGTTCCCCATGACATTCTTGCAAACAAGCTCGTAAAATGTGGGCTAGACAAGGTAACCATTACATGGATTTGTAACTGGTTGACTGACCGAACTCAAAGGGTGCTCAACAATGGCTCCCTTTCATCCTGGAAAGAAGTGACCAGTGGGGTCCCACAGGGTTCTGTCCTGGGCCCAGTGCTATTCAATATCTTTATTAATGACTTGGATGACAGAATTGGGGGCATACTTATCAAATTTGCAGATGACACCAAATTAGGAGGAGTAGCCAATACTCCAGAAGACAGGATTGAAATTCAGAATGACCTGAATAGACTAGAAAGCTGGGCCAACGCTAACAAAATGAAATTCAATGCGGAGAAATGTAAGGTTCTGCACTTAGGGCGGAAAAATGAAATGCACAGATATAGGATGGGGGACATCTGGCTGAATGAAACTATGTGTGAAAGGGATCTAGGAGTCCAAGTAGACCATAAGTTGAACATGAGTCAGCAGTGTGATGCAGCAGCTAAAAAGGCCAATGCTATTTTAGGTTGCATCAATAGAAGTATAGTGTCTAGATCAAAGGAAGTAATAGTGCCACTCTATTCTGCTTTGGTGAGGCCCCACCTGGAATACTGTGTCCAGTTCTGGGCACCACAATTCAAAAAGGATGTGGAGAAACTGGAGCGGGTCCAAAGGAGGGCAACTAAGATGGTGAAGGGTCTGGAAACCATGCCCTATGAGGAACGACTTAGAGAGCTGGGGATGTTTAGCCTGGAGAAGAGAAGGTTAAGAGGTGATATGATAGCCCTGTTCAAATATTTGAAGGGATGTCATATTGAGGAGGGAGCAGGCTTGTTTTCTGCTGCTCCAGAGACCAGAACGCGGAGCAATGGATGCAAGCTGCAGGAAAAGAGATTCCACCTCAACATTAGGAGGAACTTCCTGACAGTAAGGGCTGTTCGACGGTGGAACACACTCCCTCGGAGTGTGGTAGAGTCTCCATCCTTGGAGGTCTTTAAGCAGAGGCTGGATAGCCATCTGTCGGGGATGCTTTGACTGGGAGTTCCTGCATGGCAGGGGGTTGGACTGGATGGCCCTTGTGGTCTCTTCCAACTCTATGATTCTATGATTCTATGATTCTATGATCTATGATTCTATGATAATTGCATCCATATTCCCTTTTGAATAAGCAATATAAACTAGTTGAAACATTTCACTAGGACCTTTCTAATATGTTGATTTTTGAAAAACTGGAACAGAGTCAGTAGTCCAAAGATGGTTCCCTGCATAGCTTGTTGCTTTGTGGCTGAATATTTTGCAAAGGTATTTTGAATCTATTATTCAGTGAGCCTTGCTGTCATCTTTCTATAAATGTTGTCTTTCTATAACATGTCATGAAGCCCAAATGGTAGGGAAATTCTTTGACAGATAACTGTATAATTACTGTATCTGCACCTATTTTGAAGAATTAATGAGAGATTCAATGTGTCATAGCCTTACTTTAATTAACTGATATAGTTGAATTAATTCCTATTTTTAGAAGGCAGTTCATCAATTGATTTATATATGTGAATTATTGCAGGGTGGGAGGAAGGCCCTATTAAGCTGCTATGTAAAAGGGCTATCTAAACATGGAAAGAGTGTACTAGCCCCATAATCTTCTAGTACCACTTTGCTAATATAGAAAGCGGTGAGCCTGAAAAAGCCTCCTGTAAGCATGGAAATTCTCCATGATTTTCCAGGGCTCTGGTTGCTGTGGAGAACCTCCATAAAAAGAAGAGGCTTTCCTCTTCTATCATCTCTTTTCACATGAACAAAATAATGGCAGAGGAGACATGGCTGGCCTGCTTCACTCTGTTTAGATCACCCATTTTATGACATTTAGATAGGTATATAGTACATCTATAACCACCAATTTAAACCTCTTGCAAAAAGGAATTTGAAGAACAGCTTACTAGGAAGAACATCTTGCATAGCAGAATGTCAATAAGATATTTGCCTTCAGTGGCTTGTACATCAATAGGCCAATAATTTTAGTCTGAGTTTTTAGGATGAGCTATCCAAGGTGCTGAATCTACTTTGGTGAGGAAAAGGATTAAGCATGAGACCCAGTGTAGTGTGGTGGTTTGAGGGTTGGACTACGACTTGAGTGTTCGACCAGGGTTCAATTCCCAGCTCATCCATGAAATCCAGGTCACATTTTCTCAGCCTCAGGGGAAGGCAATGGTAAACCTCCTCTGAACAAATCTTGCCAAGAAAACACAATGATTGGGTCACCATAGGTTGGAAGTGAATTAAAGGCACACAGCATCACTACCAGAGTCAAGCATCTTCAGAATTAAAACAGTTTGATATCACTTTGACATCCATGACTTATCCTATAGAATCCTGGCATTTGTAGTTTGATAAGATATTCAGCCTGGTCAGTCAGAGAGTTTTGCTGCCTCACCAAACTACAAATCCCAGGACTCTGTAGGATAGCGTCATGATAATTAAAGTGGTAACAAACTGCTGGAATTCTGCAGTGTGTCTATACCCTTGGAGAACATCTTTGAAGTTTGGATTAAAAAGCAAAACAGACTGACTGTCCTATTGGCATCAGAGTCACCAGTTGCCACTTTTTGCCTCTATCAAACATGAATAGTTGGTAGAGACAGAATAGTTGGTAGAGATAGGGGAAAACATGGAGTGCCAGTCAGTACCTATAAACATTAAAGAGCTTCCTTCTGGATAGATAACTTTCTCTAAATAACATAGCATGGGGGCTGTCCTTCAGAATGCTGTTTAGCTCTGCCTTGACACAGGAAACAAGGCACTCCCATCCTCTTTCAAATCTTTGAATCAGACCCCTCTTCCATCATTTGAAAACCAGAGTCCCTAGGCAGAAGAGATTCATAGAATCACAGAGTGATGGCAATGACTATTTAGTCCAGCCTCTTGCCATGCATGAATGAAGCACTCCCATCACATGACCATCCAACTTCTGCTTAAAACTTCCAAAGGAGAGTCCATCACTGTCTAAGGCAGTCTATTCCACTGTCAGACAGCTCTTTGAGCCAAGAGGTTCTTCCTAATGTTTAGGTGGAACATCTTTTCTTGTAATTTCCACTGATTTATGCTTGGGTCTCTGAAGCAGCTGAAAACAAGCTTGTTTCATCTTCTACATGAAATCCCTTCAGCTATTTAGATATGGCTATCTTATCACTTTTCACTTTCCTCCTAAACACAGCCAGTTCCCTATTTATGTTATTAATATGGTGCAAATAACCCTATAAATACCTTCATGCAGACAGCATTATTCTTGAATTAAGCAGTAAAGGGAAAGAATGAAAGGGGGAAGTTGAGTGATGTCTCAGATATAGCTTATGGTCTTGTTCCTTGTTACATATTCTTATAAACTGGATTGATGGAGTTATCCTAAATTTACTTTATAGTGACTAAAGTGAAAGAGCTGGAGTCTAAAATCTGGTTCCTTTTCCTCTTCCTTGCCATACGAGTTAAACTTCCATGATACAGGAAACAACCAGGAAATAGAACAGGATAATGCATTTTAAGGGAAGATTGATCTTGTGAATGTAAAGGAACTCTCCTGAGTTCCACTCGAGACTGAACTGTTTTTCAAAAAGTAGCAACACTTCACTTAAGTAGGACAAGCAAGAGGAAGCATCCGACAATATCAGCCCTCTTATGGCAAAACATACAATACAACCAGATGGCCTTTCTTACAACTCACTTATTAAATTCTTCACAGCGCTATCCCACAATTGATAATCTTTCTAAAGTGTAGAGCAGCTATTGGGATAAAGAGAGAATATCAGGAAGAAAGTAGTTACTAATGCAGGACATTTGTGCTGTTTCTTGTTTTATATTGGACCTAAGAAAACCTTGTGAAATTCATGGGGTTGCCATAAGTCAACAGGTGACTTGAAGACACATCCAAACAACACTTCCAGTGACTCTAGTAAAACCTTTTCTGCCATTTTAGCTAGCAGCAATCCACTAGATGGCTTAGTTTCATAACATCCTCATGTAGTTTGTATCTTAGAATTATCATTCTTATGCTCAAAACTCCTGCTTCTGGAAGGGCCATTAGAAAGCACTCAATTGCTAGTAACTGCCTTCATTTCCAAAATTCCTGTTCCAAATTACAGGAACTTCCCATGGTGAGTGTTTTTATTCATGACTCTCCCAAGTGTAAATATGGTCAATGTAGGAGAAGTAGCGGGAAAGAGACATTTCAAAATCATATGTGCATTTTAGACAATGTAATTTTTTCCAGTCGAGGAAATAAATACATAAAGTAGTTTCACAATAAAGTAGGAAAATATCCTTTAAATCAGAACTATTCTCATCTGTCTCACAAAGCCCTATTGTTTTTGTTAACTGCCCTCAAGTCATCCCCAGCTCATTGTGACCCTATGGGTGAAACATCTCCAAGCCCCTCTATCCTCTATCCTCCACTGATCGGCTGAAGTCTTGTACTTTCATACCTGTGGTCTCCCTAATTGAGTCTATCCATATGACATGCTATCTCTCTCTTTCTACTGCCCTCCACCTTTCCAAGCATTATTATCTTTTCTAATGAGTCTTGCCTTCTCATGATGTGACCAAAGTATGACAGCCTCCATTTGATCCTCTTGGCTTCCAGGGAAATTCCTGGCTTTATCTGCCCAAGAACCCACTTGTTTATCTTCTTGGCTGTTCATGGTATCCTCAGCACTTCTCTAGCACCACATCTGAAAAGAATTGATTTTCTTCTCATTCACTTTCTTCATTGTTCAGCTCTCACATCTGTATATGGTAATGGGGAACACAATGGCTTGGACGGTTCTACTTTAATGTTCAGTTGTATATCTTTACACTTCAGGAACTTGTCTAATTCTTTCATAGCTGTCCTTCCCATTCCTAGTCTTCTGACATTTTGACTGCAATCTCTGTTCTGATCAATGTATTTGTGTAGTTCCTCTGTGGTCATTATTTTTGTCTTCTTTATGCTCCTACCACAAGGTTGTTCTTCTTCATATTCAGGGCCCAATACTGTGTATGAAAAGAATCAGGTTGGAGTAATGGGAATCTCTAGCAGAGACCATGGACAGCCACTGTCCAACAGAGCAAAAAATACTAAGCTTGATGCACAAGTAGTGTGACCCAATCGAATGTCCCCATGTTCCTCCACAATGTTTATAGGGAAGGCATCTTGCTCACTAGGTTGTGGTGGAGTGCTTTCTGATACTCCAGTAAATGAGCTAAATAATCACAAAGGGGGGAAAAGATATGCATCTAGACAAAAACCCTCATGACACTTCAGATGTACACCAGAACCTCCTGGTGTTTTGTTTTGTGATTTTGTTGTTGTGGTTGTTGTGGTTGTTTTGGAGGCTGAGCTCTCCACTAAACAGAAAAGAAGAGGCTTGCTCATCAGTCATCAAGAAGCCAAAGTTGTTTTCAAGTACAAATAGCAACTGCCCTATTTATGTTCTACCTACACAACACAAATTATATTGATGCCACTAGTTTCAACACTAGTTTCACTACGTTCACACTGAAACTAGAGGAACCACTAGTTTCAGCAGCCGTTCCCTGGAGATCCCTGCATACCATTGTCCTATAAGAAGCAGCAGAGTTCTAGCAGGTCTAATACAGAGCTTGAGAAAGTTACTCTGGAGGCCACAATTCCCTTGGCCCTCTTGCCTGGGGATTCTGGGAATGGCATTCCCTTCCCAAGCTCTAAGTAAGTAAAACAATGCTTTCCCTCCCCGTCCAGCTACAATACTTCAGGGGATATATTGTGATGGCAAAATTGGATTACAACAATTGGTTTAAGTTTATAATACAGATATACTGAAATATCAATAGAGCTTACTGGCCTTCATATTCAGAAAGATTACGAGTTTGTTTTTTTTCATTCCCTTAGGCATCTTTTAAAGTTACTACACAGGTTTCCTCTTAGGAAGTCATTTTGATCCTTCCTCATTACAGGTGATAATGAGATACAGGAAATAATTCCAAAAGTGAAATCAAGCAGAGCTTTATTATTCTAATCTCAAAGCTTTCTGGATCTCAGTTCTTAGGGGTTTTAAAATATTGTTATTAACTTCAAGGTTGCAATATACTTCCTCCTGTCAGTCAGGTGGAATAATGCATCAGACATGGATAAAGTTCAACTAATTCAGCACATTACTTTGCACTGTGCAAATTCAAGTACACTTGTGGTTCAGGAATGTGAGCAGTGTTGTCTTCACTTGCTTTTCAAATCTAAGATTGCATCCTGGATCTCAATTAATATTATTAGCCTTAGTATTCATTCATGGAATAATGTTCGCTTTCTCTCTGTGTGTGTGTACGTATATATATATTCATTTTCCTTTATCCATAGACAAACATTTTTAGCAGCACAAATAGAAATCAGTGAGCATCCAGAATGCCATACAAACACTTGGCGGCCCACTGTCCCTTTCAGGAAGCATTTGTGGGTTTGGTTATTTTTTTAAAAAATTTAAAAAAAGAATTTCTAACAAAAAGAAAGCAATGAAGCTGATGAAACAGGGAGCAGAAGGGAGAGCGATAAGAACGGGCCAAGTGCAGAACTCTTCAGAATACATGGTGTCCTTCTGGGATTCACTCTTTATCGGCTTGAGTGAAATGACTAGATTCTCTCTAAGCAACATCATCTCTCCATGTGGTTGCCACCATCTGTTAATGTCTTGATTTTTGGAAAGTTTGGTTGCCTGAGGCAAAGCCAGTACTGGCTATATCTCTGGTACCAGTCAATTGCAAGTTGCTGTTCCATTACAATTTTCAACAACAAAAAACCATTCTTCTCCTCCCATCCTGCAAAGAGCAGCAGGCACAGGGACAAGCTCTGGGTTCGAGTGCCTCTTCAAACATAGGTGCTATGTATAGCCAAGAGCAGCAGGCACAAGCTATGTGTGCACACAAACACAAACCCTTTCCTTCTTCTCCTCCTCACCCAGCATGGCTTCTGTTCTGTGCCTTTAAAGTTCAAAAGCTGTGAGGCAGGCAGGAATTCAACACTCTTCGCCCCGGATTCAGATTCAAAGTGAAACATTTCCTGGCACTTCTGGGGGGAAAACAATTGCACCTGGTGAATTTTGAGTCATGGGGATGGGAGGCAGTCACTTGGACATGACTGACCTGGGCAAAGGGCTCTTACTTGTCCCTCTGTAAAATGGGGATAGTCCTCCTCCATCTGTAAAATGGAAACACCAGTAGACTGAGCTCCAAAACACACTGCAGAAATAACCCAGTTTGAGACCGCTTTAACTGCCCTGGCTCAGTGACAGAGAAACCTGGGGACTGTGGTTTATTGTGGCCCCAGAGCTCTCTGACAGAGAAGGCTAAATGTGTCACAAAAGTACAGTTCCCAGGCTTCCCTAGCATAGAGCCAGGGCAGTTAAAGCGGTCTCAAACTGGATCATTTCTGCAGTGTGTTTGGCACCTGTTGGTTGGATTCATCTCCTCCTGGCACAAGGGGGGAAGGAGGCAGCTCCTTTGATGCCACTTTTAGGGCAAATAACTTTGTCCCTCTGCAAAATTGGGGTATCCCTTCTCCATCTGTAAAAAGGGAACGCTGTTTCAACTGCCCTAGCTCAGTGCTGGGGAATCCTGGGATCTGTAGTTGATTGTGGCACTAGACCTCTCTGACAGAGAAGGCTAAAGGTCTCACCAGACTCCAGTTCCCACGATTCCCTAGGCACTGAGCCAGGGCAGTTAAAGCGGTGTCAAACTGGATTATTTCTATGTCTGGGACCTTTGTTGAGAGGATGAGGCACGTCGGGGATCTCAGGCTGCACCCCCACTGCAGAAACAACCCACTTTGACACCGCTTTAACTCAAGGCGATGGGATTCTGGGGGCTGTCGTATCGCAAGGCATTCAGCCTCCTCGGCCAGAGAGCTCTGCTGCCACAGCAAACTACAAATCCCAGCATCAAGTGGTGTCAAACTGGATCTTCTCTGCAGCGCAGGGGCAGGCGTGGAGCTGGACGTCGCTGTGAGAAGGGGAACGTTCCCCAAAACGCCGTTATAAAGGAACTGAACTACTATAAAAGGAAGGGAGGCCAGTGACAGAGGTGGGTTTGTTGTGAAGCAGTAGAGAACTACAGTGGGCCCTTGTTATCCGCTGGGGTTTGGTTCCAGGACCCTCCGTGGATAACAAAATCCGTGGATGCTGAAGTCCCATTCAATATAACTGGCACAGCAAAAATGGTGTCCCTTATATAAAATGGACAAATCAAGGTTTGCTATTTGGAATTTATACTTTTTGGGAATTTTTTTTTTCAAGCCGCGGATGCTCAAATCCGTGGATTAAAAAAATGAATATAAAAGGAGGGGCATTTGGACTTGTCCCTTTCTAGAATATTGTTGTGGAGAAGGAAGATGCCAATGGATCTTGGTGGCTCCTTGGAGACTAAGGGAAGGAAAGAAGCTTGGGAGCAGGAGCTTTCGTAGACTTGAGCCCTACTTCCTCAGATGCATGCGGAGCATGCATCTGAGGAAGTAGGGCTCAAGTCTACGAAAGCTCCTGCTCCCAAGCTTCTTTCTTTCCCTTAGTCTCCAAGGAGCCACCTTTGCATACAGATTATAAGAATATATGGACCCTCTGTTGCAGTTTGACCCAACTTTGTTCTCATCTCCGATGAACTTTTCTTTTAGTGCTCACTTCGAGCTCTGTTTGAGGAAGCTCTAGTTTCTTCCCGTTTCGATGCCGGTTCAACCAACGCCAGAGGCTTAAAGAGAGAGAGAGAGAGAGAGAAACGGTGGGAGTTTCTCCCTTTGGGCATCCTTTTCCACTCCCATCTTTTTGGGATGAAGGATGCTGCTGGGGAGCTGCTCCTCCGACGGTTGGTTTTGTTCAAAGAAAGGAAACACGACAGATTTTGAGCCTTCGCACCGGCCTCTGTTTTTTTTTTTTTTTTTGGGGGGGGGGGGGACACAAAAGGCCATCAAGCCCCTGACTTTGATTCGGTGGCTTTAACTAAAAGGGTGTTTTTCAAAAAATAAAAGACTTTTTTTGGGGGGGGGGGGGGACACAAAAAAGACAAACAAACACACACAAACACACAAACACACCAGGAACCCGAAGGTTTCCACAAGTTAAAAAGTCGGCCAGGCAGCCACCCCCCATATTGGGCCAAAGGATCTGGGGCTTTCAAAGAAGGCAGCCCAAGGTAAGGGATTTGTAAGAGGGAAAAGAAGAACAAGAAAGAAGGGGGTTTGGGAAGAAAGAAGATGGCAGCAAAAGTAAGGGATTTGGTAAAAATGAAAGGTGGTTGCAGGAAAGGGAAGGGGGTTTGGAAAAAAGAAAAGCTGGCAGCAAAGGGAAGGAAGGGATTTGGAAAAGAGAAAGGCAGTGGCAAGAAAGGGAAGGGGTTTGGAAAGAAGAAAAGATGGCAGCAAAGGGAAGAGGTTTTGAAAGAAGAAAAGTGGTGGCAAGAAAGGGAAAGGGTTTAGGAAGAAGAAAAGCTGGTAGCAAAGGTAAGGGATTTTTAAAAAATGAAAGGTAGTGGCAAGAAAGGGAAGAAGAAAACTGATGGCAGGAAAGGTAAAGGGTTTTGGAAAAAAGATGGCAGTCAAGGTAAGGGATCTGGAAAAAGCAAAGGTGATGGCAGGAAAGAGAAAAGAGAAAAGAGAAAAGATAGCAGCAAAGATAAGGGATTTAGAAAAAGGAAAGGGGGGTGGCAGGGAAAGGAAAGGGTTTTGAAAGAAGAAAAGTGGTGGCAGGAAAGGCAAGGGGTTTGGAAAAAGAAAAGCTGGCAGCCAGGGTAAGAGATTTGGGGGGGGGGGGGGGGAAAGCAAGGTGGTGGCAGGAAAGATATAGGGTTTTGAAAAGGAAAAGAGAGCAGCAAAGGCAAGGGGTTTTGGAAATAGAGGAAAGTGTTGGCAGGAAATTGGGTTTGAAAGAAGAAAAGGGGTGGCAGGAAAAGTAAGGGGTTTGGGAACAGATGGCAGCAAAGGTAAGGGATTTGTAAAAAAGAAAGGTGATGGCAGGAAAGGTAAGAGATTTGGAAAAGAGAAAAGAATACCAGCAAAGGTAAGGGATTTGTCAAAAGGAAAGGGAGTGGCAGGGAGAGGGAAGGGTTTTGAAAGAAGAAAAGGGGGTGGCAGGAAAGGCAGGGGGTTTGGAGAAAGAAAAGATGGCAGCCAAGGGAAGGGTTTTTTTGGGGGGGGGGAGGGAGAGACAAAAAGTGTTGGCCGCAAAGGTAAGGAGTTTTGGAAAAAGAGAAAGTGGTGGCCAGTGCTCACTAAGGTCAGGGATCCGGTAAAAAGAAAGGCGTTGGCAGCCAAGGCAAGGGGGGGGGGGTGGAAAAGGAAAGTGTTGGCAGCACGGTTAAGCGGTGAAATAGTGGGAAAGGAAAACAAAAGGGGGTAAAAAAAAAAAGCAGAAGTTACCCTGAGAAGGTACCAAGTTCAGAGGCTGTTTGTTTGTTTTAAAATGTCAGCCTCCAAAAAAAAAGGGGGGGAGGGGGAGGGTAAACTTTGGTTCCTTCTTTGACACTAAAAGATAAGGAGAGAAAGAGAGAGAGAGAGAGAGACTGTGGGTCGGGAGGGGAGTAGCTCCCAGTGGGAAGCGCGGATGGCTTCCTCCACTTTCCCCACAACGGAGATCTTCTCGCCTCCTGACTCTTCTGCCTCACCTCACAGATTAGGAAACAGATGGGAGAGTCGCATCAGATATTCAGGGAGGTTGTGGTTTGGTTTTGTTTTGTTTTTTTTCCCCTTCCCTCCCTCCCGGGAGAAAGAAACGACGAAAGAAAAGAGAGAGAAAAGGGAGAGAAAGACGCAAAACAGACGCAGAAAGAGGATGTGAACTACCTACATTCAAAGGCGGGGAAAGGGGAGCCTCCTGGTCTCCTTTTCTCCCTCCCTGCCTCCCTCCTTGGCTGAACTCCATCAATCCCAATTTCGAGGAGTAAAACTGAGAGAAATAGGGAGGAATGGCCGCCTATTCTTCACCCCCAAAAATGGAAACCCGACCCCAAAGTCAGGAGGAAAGAAGGGGCAGGGGAGGGGAACATTTTTTCCCTCTCTTCCTTCTCATTTTTATCTCTCTTCTCTCCCCTTTTTCCACCGAGCCCCCCAATTTTTCCTCCCCTTTGAGGTAACTGGAAAGTCTCCATAATGATAGAAAAGGGGACCCTTGAGTATCCCTTTTCCTCAAGGATGTCTCTCCCACGAAGTAACCCAAAGAGTTTTCCCCAGATAGAGTGACTGCCTCCAGACTGGAGAAATAACCCGGTTTGGTCCCGCTTTAACTCTTTGTGGCTCTTTGCTATGGAATTCTGGGAGTTGGAGTTTGTTGTGGGGCCCAGAACGGAGCTCCGCTCCGTTCTGGGCCCCACAAACAAACTCCAACTCCCAGAATTCCATAGCAAAGAGCCAAACAATTTAAAGCGGGTCCAAACCGGGTTATTTCTCCAGTCTGGATGCAGCCCCTCAACACCAAGGTCGCCATTCCTTGTCAGGGGCGGCCACTGCTCTCCCTTGGAGGGCATTTTATGGGGACAGCTGTTGTTTTAAGGTTATTATTATTATTATTATTATTAAATTGTTAATATTTCATTTTTTGGGAGAGGATAGTTAAATTCATCTCAGCGTTTTGTAAATTTAGGTCCCCCCCCCCAGTGGCTCCTTTTTTTCCCCCTTTGAGAGGAAAACGGTGCAAAAAAAAAAAAAAAAAAAGACGGGGAGCGGCATCCTGCGCAGCAGTCCCTATGCAAAACTGGCAGCCCCTATGCAAAAACTCACCCTTTCCCTTTGACAACACACACAAACACACACACAAATGTTGTAAAAGGTTTTTGGACATTTTATTTTACCAAGCAACTGAAGGTGGATGAAACGGCCACGGAGTTGTGGAGAGTCGGGCGCCTGAAGCGGCCGGGAAAAACTACCTGTCGGCATGTTGGCTTGTTTGTTTGTTTTCCACATGAGGCCGTATATATAAATAGCTTAAACCAGTCGGTTGCTGTTGTATTTAAAAATAAGAGATGTATTTTTTAAAAAAAATATTTTACACAAACCCCTTCAGTGTGAAAAGAGAGGAGAAACCTTTCTGGAATTTGGGCGCGCAAAGAAAGACAGACGCGAAAAGATAACTCTTTCTACTTCTCTCAAGGTTTTAAAGCTCTGATTTGTTCTGGGTCAAGAAAGTGGCTCTTGAGCTTTCCTTACTGTGCCTCTTCCCTCCCAAAATTGCTCTTGTTTTCTGTTTTTTCCCCCTCTATGCCTCTCATACACACAACCAACCAAAGAAGACTTTAATATCTTTTTTCCTACGAAGGAGAGCTATTGAAGAAACTCTGAGGAAAAGGAACGGCGCGCTGAGGAGTTTAGGCGCGTCCTAGATAAACAACTCAATAAATAAAAATGAATTAGTAGTTTTAAACAAAAAAACCCCTTCTCTGAGCTGACGACACTCCCAGAGAATATGGGAAGGTGATACTGATAATTCCAGACATAAGATATCCGCCAAAGAAGGATTGAAGGGTCTTTAGTGGGACGACTTGTGGAAAGCAGGCTGCTCTGAACTTGGAGGGAAAGTGTCTCTTTCTTTAAAAAGTCTGTGTTGGGGGGCTTTGAAACAAGCAGAAGGGAATATATATATATGGAAGAGGAGCTGGAGACTGATTCACTTTGGACTCTGCTTTCTTTTGGACTCTTACTGTATATGTATATGGCTGCATCCACATTGGGGACATAACCCGTTTTGGCAGCGCTTTAGCTCTTTGTGGCTCAAGGCTATGGAATTCTGGGAGTTGGAGTTTGTTGTGGGGACCAGAGCGGAGCGGAGCTCCGCTCTGGTCCCCACAACAAACTCCAACTCCCAGAATTCCATAGCCTTGAGCCACAAAGAGCTAAACCACCAAATCAGCTTTATCGCTTCCCGGCTCCGTTAATAAGGCGCTCCTCCGTCGCGGGCGCTTGCTAAGCATCTTCCTCGCCACTTCCTTGAAAAGTAGAATCATAGAATCGTAGAGTTGGAAGAGACCCCAAGGGCCATCCAGTCCAACCCCCCTGCCATGCAGGAACTCTCCATCCAAGCACCCCCGACAGATGGCCACCCAGCCTCTGTTGAAAGCCCTCCAAGTCCTTCGAGGTAAGCTGCGTTCAGAGACAAGTTACTTTCTCTCCCCCCCCATCCCCATCTCCCTTTCATTTTCTAATCTTGGGATGTCCTTATCTCTCTTCCAGTCTCTATTCTTGGGGATGGCCACCGGGTCGAGTCTGAGACGAAGAAGGGGATGCTCTCTAGTCCTTGGGGCGGACTTTCTCCTTCTTCTTCTTTGGCCTCCTTCTAGGTAAGAGCCACTCACCCCACAAGTCGGGACCCAGATGACTGTCCTTGTGAGTGTGTGTGTGTAAGTGAGTGTGTGAGAGAGAGTGTGACCTCCCCCAAATTTAGTGATATGGTCTCCTTCCCCTGAGCAAAGAGGGGGTGGGGAGGAAGGGAGCTGGAAAAGAGGGGGAGAGATCCTAAACCACCCCCTTTCTCTTCTTCTTCTTCCTCCTCTTCTCCCCCTTTCTCTCTCCCTCTCTCTCTCTCTCTCTCTCTTTTTCCTCCCAAGTTCTCCTCTCCCTATCCCCCTTTCCCTCCGAAGGAGCCTCCCGATTGGGCGCCGGGCCTGGCGGACGTCACTCAGACCGTGACGTGTAGTCTTCCTGTTTCCTTCAGCTGTGTCTTAAAGTAAATCTTGTTGTGGTGCGGAGCCCTCAGCTGAGCGTCGCGCTGCTCGGTTGCCTGCAGGAGAAGAAGGAGAAGGAGAAGGAGAAGCAGAGACAATTACCGCCGGGGAGAGAAGAGCGGCGCAGAAGAGCTGGGTCTTCCCTCCTCTGCTCTCCTCTCTCTCTCCCTCTCTTTCTCTCTCTTGCACACTCTCTCTCTTCCTCTGCCTCTTTCTCTCCCTTACACACATACACACAAACCCATCCACAGCCTGGCACGCTGACTTTCACCCTCCTTCGGCCAGTTATTGGCTGTGTGCGTATATCTGGGCGAGCGTCTGCGCTCCCTCTTTCTCTTTCTCTCTTTCTTTCTTTCTATCTCTCTTTCTTTCTCTCTCCTTCTATCCAGCCAGAGGGGGAGGGGGCAGAGAGAGAGAGAGAGGGAGAGGGGGGCTCAGTTTCATCGCCTTTGCCACCGAGTAAGTATCGCTCTCTTTTTGCACCTCTCTCCTTGTTCTTTCTTTCTTTCTTTATCTTTTTTTTCCCCCCTTTCTCTTTTCTTTGTGTGCGGAGTATTCTTTTAACCCTTTGGCTTCTTTGGTTTATTTCTTTTCTCGTGTGTGTGTGTGTGTGTGGAGTGTTTCTTTGAAAATGCTGGATCCAGTTATTTTCAAGGGAGCGCTTTGAATTCTCCTTTTACCATTTTGCGTTAATTCTTCTTTTGCATTCTGGTTGATGTTTTTTTTTTCCCTCCCGGTAAGTTGGGACAGTGTTTAGAGTCAAGAGAAAATTTGAGGAGGGGGATGTTTAAGAAATTTGATTATTTTTTAAAAATACTTTTCAGGGAACCATCACAATACTTTTGTCCGGTATAAAAGGACAAGGTTGGCGTTGTCTGGTCGATCCCTCCTCCTCCTCCATCTCCTTCTTTCTTCTCCCTCCGTCTGCCTTTCTTCTCTCCCTCTTTCCCCCAGTCTTTTCTGGGCTGATCTTTTGCACTTATTCTTCTTGTACTTCTTCTTGTTCTTTTGCACTTCTTCTTCTCCTTCTTCTAAATGCGATCTCTTTAGCTTTGGAAGCTTCTTCTTCCTTTCCAAGTCCTGGACTGGTCTTTTCTTCTTTGTTCATTAACCACACTCTCTCTCTCTCACTCTCTCTTTTTTGTCTCCTTCGATTTGCTTATCATTTGCATGCCCCCGACTCCTTCTTCTTCCTCTTCTCTTCTCTTTCTTTCTTTCTCTCTCTCTCTCTGCTTCCCAATACAAGGATCTACGAGGCATAAAACACACGCGACGGGGGAGGCAGGAGTGCTTGAATGACTTTTCCTCCTTCCTCGCCTTTCCTTTCTCTCTCCAAAAGAGTCAGGGAAATGGGTCCAGCGCTGAGAAGAAGGGAAGGGGAAGGGGTTTTTTTGGGGGGGCGGGGGTCGGGTTGTTGGGGTTCAGGTCCAAGTAGACGATTCGGCTGCATCTAAACTAGAGAAATAACCCGTTTTGTCCCCGCTTTAACTCTTTGTCTGGCTCAAGGCTATGGAATTCTGGGAGTTGGAGTTTGTTGTGGGCCCGGAGCGTACGCTCCGGGCCCACAACAAACTCCAACTCCCAGAATTCCATAGCCTTGAGCCAGACAAAGAGTTAAAGCGGGGACAAAACGGGTTATTTCTCCAGTCTGGATGCACGCAAGGAGTTTGTTGCATGTGTGTGACACCTCTTCTAAGACTCAAGGCTATGCAATTCTATGCAGTTGGTTGTGGCCCCAGAGCCACAGAATTCCCCGACTTTCTCTTCTTCCTTCCTTCCTTCCTTCCTTCCTTCCTTCTCCTTCCTTCCTCCTTCCTTCCTTCCTTCCTTCCTTCCCGGCGCTTCCCTTTCTCCTTCCAAAGAGAAACGGGTCCAGCGTTGAGAAGGATGGCAGGAGAACTTGGAAGGGGGGAGGAAGAGAAGTGTGCAACCTGCGATGGAGCAGCAGCAGCAGCAGCAGCTTGGGCTGGAAAGCAGAGCCGGATGGGGGGGGGGATGGAGAGGGGGGGGGACTATAGTCTCATCTCTTCCTTTCTTTGCTTCTCCTTTTGGCCCCGACTCTCTCCGACCCAGGACGAGGGGCTCTGGGGAGGTGGGGCGACTGCGCATGTGCGGGGCCAGACAGGTGTGTGTTTGTTGTGTCAAGAAAGACAGGTGCAGGCTCCTCTCTGCGCGACCAAGGGCTGGCTGTTTGTTTGGTTTTTTTTTCAATGAATTTATGGCGCTTTGTTAGGAGAGAGATCGCGGTCGGGCGAAAAGGGGCTGGGGAGGGAAGGCAGGGCAAGGCTGCTGGAAGCTGGGAACTGGAAACTGGAGAGCGAGGTCAGGGAGGGCTGCTGGAGCAACTGGGCTTCATTCAGAGGACAGGCTTCAGAGGGAAAGGAAGAAAAAAAGTTCGGATGCTGTGTGTGTGTGTGTTAAATAAACGCACAGGCCTCTTCTTTTGTCGCCTTGAGCACTTCGTGGCTTTATAAAAGTTGCTTTGTTGTTTGTTTGTTTGTTGTTGTTATTGTTATTATTATTAATTGCACAGCCCATTCAAATTAGTATGAACATATTAATCACATATGTTTATTGAGTGATCACTTGCGCTGTTTTTTTTAACACTTACTGTTTTGAAATTTTGGCTAGATGCCTCGAGTCCCTATATCAGGAGAAAGGGTGTATTTTATTATTAATACCTGCTCCCAAGATAGTATACAAAGGAGAAAGGGGGTATTAATAATGATGATGATAATAATAATAATAATCCTTTCTCCAGGTATAGGAACTCAAGGCAGCTAACCAAAATTTAAAAACAGTATGCATTAAAAAAAACAGTGCAAGGAATAACTTAATAAACATGTCTAATTATAAGATTGTATGTACAGCACTGTGTAAATTTACAGTGCTATATAGGTTAATAATAATAATAACAATAAAATATGTGTGGTAAATATGTCCATACTAATTTGCGTAACCCTGTGGTGTGCTGACTATGAAACTTTTTTTTTTGGTCACTTTAGTTTAATCACTTTGTTTGGTATGTTGCAGAGCCACCTGCGACTGTAAATGTTTTAAAAGGTCATAGCCATTTTTGTAAGATGGTAATTGGATGGCTATAACCTGTATGTGGTTGTCACGAATAAACCGTACCTTACACGCATTACAGTGTAGATACCACATTTCAAGTCGGTTGGTACCGTGCTTTCATAAACCATCATGTATATATTTTAGGAATGCTGACCTGAAAGTAAGTCCCACTCGGGACCCACTCCCAAGATAGTACGCAAAGGTGCATCTTTATAATGCAATCCTAGGAAGAAAGTCCTGTCGTTTTCAGCAGGACTTTTTCTGTGGAAAGCATGCATAACTTTCAAGGTGAGGTCTTATTTCAAAATCTAAAAGTATGCAGAACTCATATTATTGAAATGCACGCTTAGAAATTGGCACCTCATGACTAAAGGCGGCTTACGTAAAAATGTCTGTGTGTGCAATTTGCCACCCAAAGCTGCAAATGGAGAGGAACTGTCACTGAGCTCCATAGGGATGACTTTCGGTAAATATTGGTCGGATTGGGCCTTATGTCTTAGAATCCTGGTTCCACCCATTTTGATCTTCTTCATTAAGAGCAGATTTACGTAGAGTGTGATGTGAGAACGTTGGTTGGGCAGGTTTAAGCTACAGAGAGAATATGTGATAGGTACCCAAGCACAGAAAGAAAGAAAAATGTGAACAGCCTAGGATGAAGTCCCCATATCTGTCTTTCATTAACCCACCCCACCTACTTTCTCATCAGTGCCTGCCTTCAAAGTTGTAGGTTTGTAGTCTGCATTTGAATATGCATGCGTGAGGGATGGATGGCTGTGTGCATACGTATGAGAACCTGTCATTTGCAAAGTTAATGTCATCTCGTAGGTTAATGGAGGGTATGTGTAACACCGAGGTTGAACTATCAGATTAAAAATAGAGAATGGTGTTTAGTGCTTGCTTCCTTTCCATTGACCAGCCTGATGAGTTTTAAATTCATCTTGTATTTTTTTTAGTATCTTTTTTTTTTAGTATCTTTCCTTTGTGTTTGTCTTACAAAATCTACCACCAAGTTATTTCACGGGTTACATCCTTCAAGGCCTCTTCCACCACATATTTTGCTTACTTCTTCCAGTGCTCACATCTAACAGATAAAAAGTCCCTAGTTAGAACTCCAAAGCATTTGAGACCCAACATTTAAAGGATTTGAACATCAGTTCCAAAAACAACATGTAACTCATATCTTTCAGCCAAATTGTATTATATTAAATGCAACATACTTGAAACACTTCATTAATCTGTGACTTAACTGATTTCTAAATTAAAAGGTGGCCTCTTTTTTGCCACTAGAGTTTGTTTTAATCATTAAGCTAAAAAATAAATGGCCAACTTTCATATTGCCAGCCTTAGATATTGGTTATTTCTGTAGCACTTTTTGAGTTTTTGATGATGGATACCTTAACTGTGTTCCACTGCAAAATGCTAGGGCGATTTCTTAAAGGATCTTCGTAAGGGTCATTTGATTCCATATTCTCATTGTAGGTTCTATATCTTTTGCGGCAGTGGTGGGGAGAAAGAAGTAAGAAAGTCTGGGATGAACTCACCTGTGAAGTGACATAATTTTGCAAATGCTAGATTTTGCTAGTATGCCACCACTCATGAGAGCGAGTGTGGTGTAGTCATTTGAGTATTGGATAGGACACAAGGAGACAAGGGTTCGAATCCCTGCTCAGCCATGGAAACCCCCTCGGTGATCTTGGGCAAGTCACACTCTCTCAGTTTCATATGAAGGAAAGGGCAAACCCCCTCTGAACAAATTATGTCAAGAAAACCCCAGTGGCCTTAGGGGTCACCATAAGTTGAAAACAGCTTGAAGGAACACTACTACAAGAAGCCATCAATTATCAATTACCTTGGCACAATTGTACATTGGTAAGAAAGAATGTCCCTTTAGGTATTGCCCATATATATTGTATATTTAGACTGTATCATGTGTGGATTCGAGTAGGAGGGGTATCCCCCCCCCCAAAAAAATATTTAAAGCCAGCAATTCAGAGAGCTACTAACTTGTTTTAGTCATCAAAACACTTTGTACCTATTATGTTATATAGGAGTAGGAATGCTAAGTGCCTCACAGCAGCTTTTAGTACCTTGCCAGATTGGTCCCCATGTGCCCATGATGCTAAAGAGTGGTCCAATTTCTTTCTTTAACTACACAACTGGCATATATATTGCTCCTTGTAATTTTTTTAAAACTAATAACTTAGTTTGAATTAAGTTTTTAAAAAGTAGTAGTAGTCTATACCGGAACTAACTACAGTATTAATCACTTATGCTTTTAAATGCCTTCACATCATTTAACTTCACTGAGTGTAGCATAATTCTATTATTGAAACCTTGGAGAAATTTTAATTTTACAAATTTCCATTTGTATTTCCAGGAAATAGAAAAAAGTCACTTTAACTTCCACATTGACCCATGCAGTGTATTGTTTCAAATTCCTCTATGTGTGTGTGCCACTATCACTATGTTATGCTCCCTAATCCATTCTGCCAGAGATCTTGCCTGTTGGAACATTTTTATCTCACATATATTTCTTCAGTTAGACAGCTTAATTATATTTTTTTAAACTTGCTTATAGAATACTAGCTTGAGGACAGTGAAAGAATAGTTCTGTAAAGGAGGAAAAATGCAAGCAATTTTGGACTTCGTAGGATTTTTTTCCTTTAAGTGATACCTTGGCTATTTTATTATATTTATTTATTTATCAGTCAATCAGCACCTTTGATTTAGAAATTGGACTAGATAATTCTTCCCCTCTGGGTATGATGGATATCATCTTCTCAAGTAAAAAAAGGGTTCAAATTTAGTTATATCTATTATTTTAATAGTTACCTTTTCTTGAATCAAATCTACTTCAGACATAAGGGAAAGCCGTTTAGCCAAAATTACCACAAACTACATTATGCAAGATGATAACTTTGTACAAAACCTCAAAAATGAATCTTTAGGTGCCATTCTAAATATTCTTGAATTCTATAGTTAAGCAAGCTAGTATTAAGAACTAAGGCTTGTCATATCGTCATATTCATGGTTTCCAAAGAATTTATGTTGCCTCTGTGGGCATTAAAGTCTCTCCTCAGATATTTTTGCATCTTATATGTCATATATTTGCTATACTACCCATAACCTCCTCAGTTTGACAAATGTAAATGTATGGAGGATGGCGGAGTAGACAGACAAGATATGAGCTACAACTTGTGAACATTGCTAGAGAAGAATAGATTATTTCATTATGTAGTGTAGTTAATGTGATCTGCAAAAAGGCGTGATTTGGCTCATGCCCTGAATACCTTTAAAATGATCTCCCATTCAGTACTTCATATCTTGAGGGCTCAAATTATTAAGACAGATAGGTCAGTAACTTGCAATATGTATTGAACTAAACTGTTAGTAATCTACACATTTGTGTCAGCTATGAGCAAACCTGGACTTCTGGATTTTCATTAACTTTTCTGTTTCAAAACAGAAATACTTTGAATTCAGAAGAGACTTTATTCTCCTTTGCTTTAGAAAGCAGTGCACTCGATAATTCTATCATAAGTTCATCCTTCCTCCATCCCCCCCGCACATATCCACTAGGAAAAACTTCATCATATCAAATGTGTGCACTCTTGCTGACTCAGAATCTCACATTCTGCTAGACACTGTATTCTGTTTCTCTCAGGATGTCGATTCATGTTGGCATTTTTTGAAACCATGAGATTGAGCCAGTGTCATTGTTCGGCTGAAGCAATACATTTCTCACTATTTATCGTTTTTTAAAAAATGCAAAAAAAAATGTAGTGTAAGTAGAGTTAGCATTTGGTTAGATGATATTTGGGTCAGTGCAAGCAAAGGGATTGAGCCCCAGGGACCGTGAGGTAAGTGAAGGGTGAATGTGTGTCATTCATGAGCGTAACCCCTCAATGTGGCCCTTACCTCCTGGTGACAGAATCATGCTAAAAAACAATGATTAGCTGGGATATAAGAGAGGAGAATGGATTCCTTGGACTGTGGATCCATGACACTGACCTTATGACCCATCCTCCGTTCAACATTTCATCGGTCAGCATTTTGCAGATACACTAGGCCTCTCTCTGTCTTTGGGTGGACAACAATGAAGAGAAGAAGAAGCTAGAAAAGAGTAATTTTTAAAGACATATGTAGGGAATCCTATGGCAGGGTTCAAAGTTCAAGGGCAATTAGAATTTACATTGATTAAAATATACAAAGGAAAACAAAGGCTAAAAATTGCTTCCAAAAAGTTTAATTTGTTTCACTGTTGAACACAATTGCCTGTTTTATAGACAAAAGAAGCTACTCATGCAAGCCCCTGCACACATAGCCTTTGTGCAAGTGCCACTGAACGCAGTGGGACTTACTTCTTCTGAGAAATCATGCACAGGATTGTCCTGCTCTTCCCTCTTTGCTGCTACTTCTTCACTGTTTCAGAAGAAATAGGCTTATGGTCTTGTATGTCAATGTTGAACCCCATTCTTAAAAGCCTCTCATGTAATAAAACTTCTAAATCTCCAATGTAACTTGTACTAATGTGAAACTCGGAGAACAGAGTTAGCCATAAAAAGAGACATTTTCTCTGCCAATGTAAATTGTCTGTGAATCTAGTCCATTAAAAGGACTTTCACCACTACATATTTTTTTTGCCCTTTATTTATCAAAGTGGTCATTCGAGTTATAATTAACCCAGGAACAAAACAAGGTTTAGAAGACCTAAGCTGGGTTTCTGTTCTCATTAACATTAATGAAATAGAGAGTAACAGAAAATAGAACGATACCTATTTATTTCACAGGCGATCTGAATTGCTTCCACATTTCATGAAGAGCAACAGCACATTGTCAACTATGATGCGAACTGTGATTATATGATTTTCACTGTTATCCAAATTTCCTGGGAATCTCCAGCATGGGTCCATATAAAGAGGAGACCTCATTTAAAAAACACTCCGCTTCTGATTATTGAAAAGTTTTGTCTTCCTAGGCCATCTGATGAATTCAGTGCTGCCATACAATCTCATATAAATTAATTCTACCCCAGTTAGTACATGTAGTGAGAGTCAAATGCTCTTTTCATTTTTTTCATTTGGCTATGATGATTGTGGCAAACCCCTTCTTCTTCATTTGAATTCAGTCAGGTATGTCTGATTGATAGTTCATTCCCTTCCCCAAATTCTCTCTCTCTATGTGTGTGTATCCTTGTAACTGATTGTGGTTTCACAACCTATTCGGGAGGATTTCTATAATTGTATTCTTCTTGGGGTGCCAAACTAAAGAAACAGAAGAAGATCTCATAGCTTTCATAAAAATAAATTCTTGTAAGTATTCTTTTAACAAGTCCAAAATGGCAGGGTTGTGTGATTAAAATAATAGTGCAAGGTTTCCATCCTTTCAAAACACTTCTTCACTGCTGCTACTGTGCTTATAAATATGGGCTACTCACTGGATTGTACAGATTATTTCATGCTGAAATTATGCTTATTTGCATGGGTAGTCATTCTTTAAAAACTAGCCACAGATGCAGTCCTAGGGAGCACGTAGATGTTTTTACAGGTGAACCGAAACAGATGGGAGCAACTCCAAAAAGTCTGAATGCTGCCTTTGGCAAGATACCCTGTTATTGTGAAGACTGTGCTCTGTTAAGCAAATGTGAAGTTTAATATTAGATAAATGCCATCTTGGGGAGGGGGAATATTAATTTTAACTCAGTATAATTTACAGCATGAAGGCACCGGAAGGAGTCTGTAATGCCTCATGTGCAATGTGAGTTTAGCATCACTAGTTAATAAGTCACGAATGATGTCAAGAGCCTTTTATAAAATGCAAGGAAATGTGTTATCTGTCTTCTTTTTTTAAATTCTGCATTCCTGGGAAACAATTATGGTTCCTATGAAAGAAGAGATATCTTCCTTTCTCACGCTGTTGGTTCATGTTGATTTCTTTCATCTATCCATATTTTTCTTTCAGTCTTGCTCTCTGTGTGTATGTGTGTGACAGGAAATAAGGGCCTGTGTACATAAAGTGTTGTATGTAAGAATTATTTCACTAGGCACCTGAGATATTATTTTTGGAAGCTGTTCTAAAGCAGAGTGTCAGAGGGCTGAAATGCCTTGTTTGTGATTATGCAAACAACTTGGTACCATATATCATAGTTTATGAAATGTGAAAATATTCCTGTTATCAAGGATGACAGATTTTGTTCTCCCCCCACAATCCAACCCCCTTCAGGTTAACAGATTTAGATGGTCAAAATGACATAGGGATAGTAACTTGCATAGGCTTGTGGATAATGGATCTATCAAATAATCTTCTTTATAGTAACAACCACTTTGCTTTTAAAAAAATATTGAACACTTAAGAGTAAAATGCAATTTTCTCCAACATATAAGTGATTTCCAGAGCTGTTCCCCAAATTTGGGACAACCTGATAATTCAACATATTATATATGTTGAATACACTCTCTCACACAACTTAAGGCTACCAAAACCCATGTAAATCAAGGGAAGTTTTTTGTTTTTTTATTTTTTGCAATGAAACTGATTTTTTTTTAAAAAAAACCTCAAATTTTATGTGGCTGTCTTGATGAACAATAAGACCTAGATTCATTTTCTCTTGTAATATGTATCTCAATACTTTAAATTTAATCAATGGGCTGTTAGAGCCTGTGTTCTTCTAATCTACTGTTTCTTCTGAAGATAAACAGTATCATTTTAAGCATTTGTGCAAGAGAATCATATATTACTGGTGCTTAAGCAGTTTTTCCTCTTATTTTTTTTAAAAAAATCTTAATCCATCTTAAACCAGTGGAGCAGAAATATTTAAAAATGTTTCATTTCAAGTAGAGTGCATAATAAATTGCAATAATTGTAATGTGCCATAAATCCCAGAGCCTATGCATTTTGCATTTGATTCAGGATTGAGGTCAGGAAATTTGGAGAAATTTAAAGAAAATGATTCATCAGTCCTTTTGTTCTGTTGGCCAGGGTCCCAGGATTCTTGAGCTGTGCCCAGCTGACAAGCTTTTGAAGATGGCACAATAACAGTTCAGTGATGCCTGACCATGACAGCACAGCCCTCTTAAGCAGGCAGACCAAGAGAAGAAGAGTTGACATTGGAGTGAAAAGGACGGTAGGGACAGCATCTGCATTTTTTGCAAAGGCGAGAGCGTCGTTTTTTAGTGCCATGAATTCCCAAGGTTCAGAGCAGGATGTTGAGTATTCAGTGGTGCAGCATGCAGATGGGGAGAAGTCAAATGTGCTCCGCAAGCTGCTGAAGAGGGCGAACTCGTATGAAGATGCCATGATGCCTTTTCCAGGAGCAACCATAATTTCCCAGCTGTTGAAAAATAACATGAACAAAAATGGTGGCACTGAGCCCAGTTTTCAAGCTAGTGGTCTCTCCAGCACAGGCTCAGAAGTACATCAGGAGGATGTGTGCAGCAACTCTTCAAGAGACAGCCCCCAAGAGTGTCTTTCCCCTTTTGGCAGGCCTACGATGAGCCAGTTTGATATGGATCGGTTATGCGACGAGCACCTGAGAGCTAAGCGTGCCCGGGTTGAAAATATCATTCGGGGGATGAGCCATTCCCCAAGTGTCGCATTAAGGGGCAATGAAAATGAAAGAGAGATGGCTCCACAGTCTGTGAGCCCCCGAGAAAGTTACAGAGAAAATAAACGCAAGCAAAAGCTGCCTCAACAGCAGCAGCAGAGTTTCCAGCAGCTGGTTTCAGCAAGGAAAGAACAGAAGCGAGAGGAGCGCAGACAGCTGAAACAGCAGCTGGAGGACATGCAGAAACAGCTGCGCCAGCTGCAGGAAAAGTTCTACCAAATCTATGACAGCACAGATTCTGAAAATGATGAAGATGCTGGTAACCTATCTGAAGATAGCCTGCGTTCAGAAATGCTAGATGGCAGAGCAAGGGATTCCGTGGGCAGGTCAGATAATGAAATGTGTGAACTGGACCCAGGGCAGTTCATTGACCGTGCACGTGCCCTGATCAGGGAACAGGAGATAGCTGAAAACAAACCCAGAAAGGAAGGCCCGAAAGAGAAAGACCATGGACCAAACTCTTTCCATCCAGAAGGCAAACACCTAGCTGAGACACTGAAGCAGGAACTGAACACTGCCATGTCTCAGGTTGTGGACACTGTGGTCAAGATTTTCTCTTCTAAACCTGCCCGCCAACTTCCTCAGGTCTTCCCACCACTTCAGATCCCCCAAGCAAGATTTGCTGTGAATGGGGAGAACCACAACTTCCACACAGCCAACCAGCGCCTCCAGTGCTTTGGTGATGTCATCATTCCAAACCCGCTAGACACCTTTGGCAATGTGCCACTGCCTAATTCCACAGACCAAACAGAAGCACTGCCCCTAGTTGTCCGCAAAAATTCATCTGACCAGTCTGCCTCTGGCCCTCCTCCTGGCAGCCACCACCCTGCTCTCCACCAGTCTCCACTATCTGCTACCGCAGGTTTCACTTCATCTTCTTTCCGTCATCCTTTTCCACTACCCCTTATGGCATACCCATTTCAGAATCCACTAGGTGCTCCTTCAGCTGCCTTTCCAGGGAAAGACAGAGCTTCCCCAGAATCCTTAGATCTAACAAGGGAGACCACAAGTCTGAGGACCAAGATGTCATCACACCACATGAACCATCACCCTTGTTCACCAGTGCACCCACCCAACACAGCTGAAAGCCTCTCTTTATCTCTCATCAAGTCTGAGTGTGGTGACCTACAAGATATTTCTGAAATCTCACCGTACTCGGGGAGTGCAATATCCTTTACTGTACAAAGGCCATATTTTGCATGATTAGTTTTCCTTTATCTGGTGATTGGTAACTGAAACGTGTTGGTGGAGGAGGGGAGGAAGGTGGCATGAACCTAATATCCCTTATTTCTAAATATGGCATGCCTCATTATGATATAAAATCCTGCACTGGTCAAATCTACATGTTTCCAAATTAGTATATTTTAGGGAGATAGTTCAAACAGATTATCTTATAGTACTTTTATTTCTTAAAAACAAATATGGGGTGGGCAGTGTTCTAATTGCTAGAAGTGGAAAGCTGCATTATAAAATTTTTGGGGAGGCAGAAATTCTTTACTGTCTTGAAACATCTATAAGCAAAGCAATAAGCTGTACCAACCTTGGGGAGAAGAAGGGACTTAACCAATTACCATGGTGAAACTATGGTGAACAAGAATGGGAACAGGTGACCCAACATTTGCAGGTGACCCAACAGGTGACCCAAGTTTTGCTGTCAAACATGAACAGCTGATTGTCATATCAAAACCATGTTCTCTATTAACATATTATTTTTAATGAAACCAGTTTTGGGCAGACCTTCAAATAGAGGACACCTTTAAAAAGAGGACTTCTGTTTGTAAGTTAAGACTCATGGCTACTCTCATTTTGAGACAGGTAAATCTCTTACTTCTTCAGGCCTGGTTAAACTGGCTATTCACTGATTACTGCAGTGATTCCAATCAATGTCGATGGATGATTTGTGACTCCAATTCACTGTCCATAAAGTAGTGGATCCAGCCCATATTTTAGACTACTGTAAACTGTAAAGAAGTTATCCAGGTGTTATCCTCAAATAGGTTAAATGTTCAATAATAAACCCAGAGGGGTCCCACCACCCTACTCACATGAGAACTGCCAGACACCACTGATTGTAAGTAAAGGCTTCTTGTCATGGGAATGTCACCTTTGTTAAAGGAAAGAATAGTGTTGAGTGGAATGAACTCAAACACTTGGTAGGATCAGCAGCCTGTGCAAATTATCCAGGAGTGTGGGACCTTAATTTGTATATAGTGCAGAAGATAAGTAAGTAGCTCCTGGACTAGTTCAATAGTCTACAAACAAAGAAGGGTCCATAGTAAATTTTCCATAAAGTTTTTCAGGATGAGATTGCTGGTTTTGTACTGTTTTTTTTTCTTCCCCACAACCACTTCCCTAGATTTCTGGAGATTCTCTCCCCCCCCCCCCCCCCAAATCTTTTTGCTGCCTCTGCTCCTGTCACTAGCACAATATACTAGCCACTCTTACAGGAGTGCATTCAGATAATTTTCCATGTTTTTGTAACTTCAGGTGACAGATACTGTAGCCTTATTTATTCCACTGTATTGGTTGGCACTGAATGTCTACATCTGCAGTCTCATATACACTTGCCTGGAAGTAAGCCCTACTGAATTCTATTGAACTTACTTCTGAACAAACTGCACTCAGTAAATCATGGAGAATTTAAGAACCTTTTAAAATTGCAGCTGAAACAAAATTTTCAAAATTCAAAATTTGATGCCAAACACTTTGAATTCTAACAATTTGGGTGGGACAGATCTACTCCAAATCATTTATGACGACAGTAATAATGTTTCTAAAACAACTCCAGCGAGTCTGAATTTTAACAGTACCTTGGCTGCATTTCTTTCCAAAGAAGTAATTAATTTGAAAACCTCTGACTTATTTTCTCATATCAAATCAAATTTCTTTATTTGTTTCGGCTGTATTCCTTTGAAACATATTTCTTAAGTGGGTAAGCAAATCATATATAAAAGCAAGATAAAGATACAGGTACTGATGTATTTAAGCTACATCATCCTTTTCACTTCATCCCCCTCCCCATCTGAGTCTTGTTTTCAGATCTTGTGCAGCTGCTGGGTATGCATGGCTAACCTCTGCTCAGCCATACACAGAAATCTTTTGTCCTAACATACAAAAAGCAAATCATTTGGCAAAGCCTGAGAGTACAATTAGATATAAGACTTCAGATTCAGCTGGATTAATCTTATAGGGCACGTCTTTAAACACAAACAGACAGAGAGAGAGAGAGTTTCAATACTGCTCTCTTTATTTTTATAATAGTTTTACAGCATTGATATCCCAAGTTTATATATGTTTACTTAGAGGTTATTTAGTGTTCAAAAGGACTTATTTATGCACTCTCTTTCCATAAATTGCAATCAGTACATCACAATGGGTCATTTTGCAGAAATCTATATCAAATTCTTGGCAGAAGACTTGAAATAAAGGGTAAACTGATTCTTTGGATTTAGGGAGACCACTTGGGATCTTGGCTGCATACAGAAGACCTAAATACAGTAGATAGTTTTTCCGTTCTGGGAAGGAAAGTAGTGATCACATGAGGATAACGCTGTTCATCCTTGATGAATAAAAGTAATACTGCCACAGATCTTGTTGCTACCCAACATGGTCATATACTCTGATGAATCCAATGGATGGGTGTTTTATAGAGGATGATAGAAGGTTTAAACTGATTTATTCTAAATTTTAATGCTTTTTAAAATATATATGTTTTAAAAGTTTTATTTTAGGCAACTGAAAGGATAGGAAGAAATTTTGTCTTTCCAAATTCTATATTTACTTATTTATTTATTAAATTTATTTGTTTATTATTATTTGTTCTAACAGTACTTATTAGCTTATGTCTGTAAAGTGTTAGAAGACTTGGTCTATGGAACCTTTTGCCATTAACATCCTGATTAAGACTTAACTCTAGATAGCAAAGAGTATTGTTTTTTAGTGCCATCATTCAGTGTCACCTCTGTGGTCTATGAAGACTGAACTGAAGCTGTTTTGTTGAAATAGCCACAAGTGGTTATTAGGTTAGGAGCCCTTGGTGATAATGGAGACATTTGAACATGGAGACTGAAACAGATTTTTATCTAGAAGTCTTCAGTTCTCAAAGACAGTGTGGAGATTCATGATACATAGGAAGCAAAGAATGTTTTTTATTCTGTACTGCAACTTAGAGTATTTAGAACAAAGGGGATGAGATATCATGCCTATCAAAGCTACCTGAGCATTTCGCTAGAAGCCAGGATCCTTTAATCAAGATCATAGAGAATTAGAGATCAGGATAGTTCTGAGCATGTTCTCAGTCTAAGAATTTGTTTTCAGAACTGGAACTGAATTGAGCTCATCTTTTTCACACACAATCTATACCTGGCTGCCTCAAGTTTTCTTCTTCATTTCAGCAATCTAATTTGATTGGAAAGCTATCATTCTGTTGTGGTAGTTGCTTACCAGCCCTGGTGGCGCAGTGGTTAAATGCCTGTACTGCAGCCACTCACTCAAAACCATAAGGTGGCGAGTTCAAGACCAGCAAAGGGCTGAAGCTCGACTCAGGCTTGCATCCTTCCGAGGTCGCTAAAATGAGTACCCAGATTGTTGGGGGGCAAATAGCTTACAATTGTAAACCGCTTAGACACTCATTAAGGGTATGAAGCGGTATATAAATGAAGCTGTTTGTTTGTTTGTTTGTTTACCAAATTGGGAGACAGAAAAACATTGCTAATCTACTGAAAATCACATAGAGATCTACCAGTAGGTCATGTCCCACCTTTTAATTGCTTCTGGTTTGGAATGCTTTCCCTAGCCCTCCTCACCTTTAATCCCAGCCAGCTTTAGAACTATAGGGCCAATTCACACTGGATGACTTCTATCAGTCACTCCCATGATAGACAGAAATGTACCATGTGGACTGTTTGTCCATCTGCTCCTTGATAATCCAGTGAATTGTGGATTATGTGTATGAATTGTTCCCACAACAATACTCTTCCCCCAATTGCTAGTGGTAAGAATCTGTTCATGGGAGTCATCCCATTTGAGTAATAAGGCATGCTAAGGGGGAAGATGTTATTGTAGGGTTTAGGATGAAGAGAACCTGAGTGGAAAGAGGGTCTAGTTGCTAAGAAACATGAAAACTACAAGTGATGGATTCATTTCCAACCTCTTCCTGCTGTCTGTTGTAGAATTTTGAGTGCAAATCCCCAAAACCTGGCAGTAAGTGCTTCCAGTTTGGTCCACAATATTTTTAAGAACAACCATACCAGGTAAGTCAATAAGTCAGTATTATTATCTCCCATATTGTAAATGGAAGGTCACAGGGACTGAGGCTGGGAGAAAATGGCTTGCCTGAAATTGGCACATGAGTTGATAGTGTAACTGAGGTTTGGTTGAGGGACTTGACTATCTCATAGCTCAGTCTTTATCTACTATGCTACATGACCTCTTACCATGTTCAATGTCTGTTTCACAATCGGCTATTAGCACAGTGTGACCCTTTGGAGGGACTGAGAGGTTCAGGTCTTTCCACTCTCTCCCTCACCATCACTGCTCCAGCTGTAAATTAATCATTTAAGCAGGTTTTTAAATAGTTAAGCAGGGAAGGATTTTATGTATTTGTGTGTTTTATTTGCTTTTAACTTTTGGATGGCTTTTAACATGTTTTTATAGTGTTTAATGTTGAATTTGAATTGGTTTTTAAAAAAATTGTAAACATGCTTAATTTTTAATTAGTTGTTTTTGGAAGCTGCCTTTGGTCCCACTTTGGGAGAAAGGTGGCATTTAAATGAAGTAAATAAATAAATAAATAAATAAATAAAATGTATGAGATGATGATGATGTTGATGATGATTGATTACACTCCATCCATCTACTGCTTCTGTTAAAGACAGTCCAACAGACCTATTCATTGAACACATATGAATACATCATAGAAATAATTGTCTTCCCGTTCTACCTAAGCTAGAACATGGAACAAATTCTGAATGAGTATAGGGCATGTGTACTCATACTCTGTTTATATCAGGGGTGGGAATCATGTGGCCCTCCAGGTGTTGTTGGATCACATGTCCCAGAAGCCCTAATCAGCGCAGCCAATAATGAAGATTGCTTCAAGTTGAATTCCAAGAACATCTGGAGGTCCATGTGAGTCCCATCCAGGCCTTTACGATCTGCACTACATTCAGAGCCCTGTATCAACATATGTGTAAGATGCAGGATTAAGGGGCACAAAACTCTGATGCATGTTTTGATTCTATCCTCCTCTCTCAGTACATTTCCACACATTCATATCTCCAGATATACAATGTGGACAAAAATACAGAGTCCTGAGATTAAACACATTAGCTGTAATAAGGGACTAGATGCTTGCTAGAGAAATAGCCAAGCATTATGACAGTCACTTGCATAATAATATGGCCCACCAATCCAACACACAGCACCCAGACATTAGTACCCTTCTCTCTTCATTGTCTGCCTGAGACTATCAAAACAAGGTGGTCTTGTAAAACACCTAGCAGACTCTAATATACAACTAATGGGTTGTATATTATGAAATTATTAAAAATTGTCTGTAGGCAAAACGTGGTGGATGGATCAGATCAGGACTTGGTGGATGGAGCAGTTCGCATGAGAGTCTCAGTTATATCTCATCTAGTTACTGATCAGATACATCTTCTCTACTTCACCATGCTTACAGAAATTTGTACTCCCAAACCATTTAGTTGGGCCCATTTGTACAAAACAGTCACATGCCCTAAGTAAATAAACAAATATCATAGATGAAGCAGCCCTCTGGCTTATTCATCAGACCTTCTTGCAGAGCCTTGTTTTGGTTCTGGCTGAAAACATATTTTAAAAGCTATTGTATTTCCACTGGGGCCATCACTTCGTCTAGAATATTCAGCCACTTTATTATTTTTTTTTTAGCAGCTGCCCATTTGTCTGTGTTATCGGGAATTCATCGCAGGCAAAACCAAATGGGAGAGAGGCATGTGAAGGTCTGTTTGTTCTTGTCCAGGTTTTTGTTTTTGTTCCTCTCTATTTCACATGGCCGAATATTCATATATAGAAAATCTTAAGAGCAGCAGTTCTTCCATTTGGAACAGAAAGCAACATCTGTTTCCTTGGAGAATCCATCCAGGATAAGAACACAAGCCTAGCTGATAACAGCCAAGTTGAGGTTTTGCTAGCTAGAGCCCTTCCTGGTCTCTCCCCCCTCCATTTGTTTGTTTTTGCTTTGCTTTGCTTTCCAAATACATCTTGCTCTCCCCCCCCCCCCATAAAAGGCATCTAACCATTATTCTTCCTTGTTTGAGAGCAAAGGGAGAGAGCTAATATTCATATGCCACATTAAACAAGATGTGAAGATGCACCTGCATCACAGAGTTCCTGAAGGCATTGTATATCTTTGCAAACTAAATATGTTTAATCAAATATTTAAGTTTTTATTCAAATTGCAAAAGAAACAGACAGCCAATTGTTTTTCTGCATGATCTTCCTTGTCAGGCACCCTCTTTGCATCTCAAGAAAAATAGCCTTGTTCAGCCTCAGGGCATTTGCATAAAGAATACTGAAGCACAACAGTAGATTGTGGGTTTGGTTTTCTTGTGAGGCATCAAGATTGTCTTGTCAGGTGAAGATTACAAGATTTTTTCTGCTCTTCAAAAAAGTAGCCTTAGAAAATTAAAAAAAACTTTTAAAAGTCAGCTGGACAATTCTTATTCTGGCTGAACAGTCATTCAAGATGCAGCACTGACAAACAAAACAACACATTCAAAATGAGAACATTTGGATCAGAAGGGATTTTCCCCCTCCCTTTTTGACCAAAATAAAATCACCGAAAGCTTCCTCTGTAGCATGTATGGCTGTTTAAGATAATGTTGAATTCAGCATGGTAACATATAATCACTCCAAATAAAATGATATAAAACAACAATTTTTAAAAAATTGGAGATACATTGATAAAAGCCGGGAACGTATATACTGGAAGCACCTGTCCACTCTTAACATTCATACATGTGTACACAGACATAGCCATTTCATTCTACAGGTAGCCAGGTGGGAGAGGGAGCCCTTAAGAGGATTTTAAAAATGAGGGGATAAAAATAAATAAAGACCTCTTCATATAACAATTCTGACAAGGAAGCTTCTGGGCCAGATAAAATCCAGCTGCTTATGCCCCATCGTTAATATCCCAAATCAGGACAGTCAGCATAGAATTGTATTTTTATACGGGGTAGGAGTGTTACCAAAAACCATATCATCTTTGTGTCTTCTTCCTTTATCTCTTTCTCCCTACTTCCTGATCCTTAACATCATTTTCCCCCTCTCCTACGTCTGCTGTTGTTTTAAATACGGCTGCTTTATGCTTTGTAAACAGATAACACTCAGATTCTCAGGTTGTTTGAACACTGTTTTAGGTTCAGCTGCAGTGCAGTTTCTCTGATCTTTTATGTTCCCGAGCAGATGTCTTTCATTAATTTATGGATTTATCATCTTTTCTTTTCTTTTGCCCTCCCCCCACTTATTTTTTTTTTACACCTGGCAGCTGGCTCAAGTTTC
Source organism: Urosaurus nigricauda (assembly GCA_034509955.1). Taxonomy (NCBI): domain Eukaryota; kingdom Metazoa; phylum Chordata; class Lepidosauria; order Squamata; family Phrynosomatidae; genus Urosaurus; species Urosaurus nigricauda. The sequence continues at coordinate 345,824,249 of JAOEGL010000001.1, read as the reverse complement.
AGCAGTTATTGTCTATTTTGCATTACACATAGAATTGAATGTCATCTGTCTTCACAAAGCTATGGTGAAGAGTACCGAGGCAAGCCACATCAGCTGTTGGGGCAGAGCCTGTTTGCCTTCTATTTGCCTTCTCATCCTCCATCCCCCCGACCCCCACCCCTTTCTACCTCTTCCTCACTTTCCCCTCCCCACTTCTACCTCCTTAATATTTATTTGTGCTCATTTTCTTTCCTGACCTTGAATGGAGCTTAGCTCGTGTTCAGTACAGCTGTATGTTTACTGAATCTATTCCATCATGAGTCATTGTGCGCGTGTAAGTATCCTGGAAACAGCCAGTGCTTTCTTGGAAGAACGGTTGCTTTTCAGCACAAGCACTTAAAAAGAAAATTAACCAATTGGTCAGCTCAGTCTTAGCAAGGGTGTTTTGTTATCGATTTTAAATAGTTGCTATTATGGATGCTTTTTAGCAATAATCTAATCTTTGAAATGAAACATTTGAGAAGGAATAGTCAATTAAGATTGCCTTGAGAATGGAAGGCAAGGTTTGGGGGTAGTTATTTTTTTTTAAAGGTTTCTGGGAATTAAATTTTGAAATGAGCCAGATAAATAGATAAATAGAAGCACTAATAATTTCCTAGGATTGTAAAACCCAGGGATTGAGTAGGGTTTTTGTTTTGTTTTGTTTTGTTAAGATAGTGTGTTGGATTTCTGGGTTCAGATACCCCAGGCGGGAATGAAGTAGAGTAGTGGGCCTTGGGTGAGTTGTTTGTATCCCTCAGCCAGATCTGTCTTTCAGAGTTGTTATGAAGCTGAAACAGGGAGAATATCCACATTCTGTGAACTCCCTAGAGTTTGGGGAAGACCAAAATGTTTTTTAAAAAGTCTAGTGGATCCTGGTTCTTCTCCTGGCAAAACTTACTAAAACAAATGAGCGGTGCAAGAAAGCATTGAATTTCTTGTGCCTCCATTTGATTAAGTGGGAGTACACAAGAGAGGTTCCCAAGAAATTGTGTCATTACTCTTAAGTTATCTGCTTCATAATTATCCAGTATGAACACTTTGTACTTTCATATCACAAATTTTGGGGTGAGAGTCTGCTACTCTAAACAGGCCCTCTCACCCTCCCTCTGTCTCTCCATGCAGTTACATAACAAAATAGAGTTCTGTCAAAGAAGTCTGGACTTGTCTAAAAATCTTTCTGCTCTGCAATAGGTGACAGCTTGCTACTATTCTTTCACTTATGCATTTTGACAGATGGCAGTGCGGGAGTGTAATGCTCTTTTAGATTTCTCTATCAGTCTAATGGAGGTAACTGGAGGTTCTTTCAACTCTTCTCTTGGCACAAGAAGTATGTCAGTCATAAATTATCTTCTTTGTAATCATTAAGCATCTAAAACAAAAATGCAAGTTCAGCTGAGCAGTTCACAGTGCGCTTACATAAATTAAGAGCTTTAAATCCATAGCATTTTCGGTATCCCCTTCTTTAAGAATTAAAGCTAAACCATTTTTCTAGATCTTGTGTTTAAAAATAAAATATTCCTTTTTTTCTTCTTCTATTCATGAACAAATTTCAAAGGCTATGATTTGGTACATGAGCTGTATTAAAAAGAATATCATCCCAAACCAATATCACTATCACCCAACAGCTATAGTAAATATGTGGTCTTGTATTTATTACAGAATTTGACACACTGACATGTCACATTCTGTGACAGATAAATCAGTTTAATTGTATATTTACTCTTTATAATATATATATATATATATATATATATATATTACACGTGTGTTATATTAATGTAGTATATACTTTTAAATAGATATACATTTTACTGCCATGCTGTTAAGTGAAGATGCTTCAGTTTCTGGATAACTTTTAATTTGACCTTTTCTCACCATAATACATATTATTTAATAAGTTACATTTGTGTTTGTGTGTGTTGACTTTCTTTAAAAGAAACAGTCCTCTAAGAAGCCACTGCGAATTCTCTTAATTGACCTTGTGGGGGCCACATTGATTTTTGTCACGTGCATCTTCATTTCTGATAAATTATAAAGCCATTAATTTAGAGAGGAAATGGCAGGGCCAGCCTGCTGCACAGATGTGACCAAAACTGCCCTAGCAAACAGTACACAAAAGAGTGCCAAGAAACTAGGGAAAGGGATGGGGAGGGAGAGACACTGGAACGCCTAGATTGTTATGGTTAGCTTCACATTCCCTTGGGAACACTTTTGGTTATTTTTCTTTGCAGACCCAAAAGGTAATGATGTTTGCAGGACAAATAGGTCCCCTTGTAGAGTAAGTGACCATATATAAATGAGCATATCTCTTCTTGTTGGTGATTTATTTTAAGCTCCAATACACTTTTATGATTAAAATGAAAACACCATATAAAACAGTGGTTGTTGTTAATTAATTTTAATTAGTTCCTATTCCAATACTTGGGGTCAGGGTAATTTTGCTGATTCCATTTAAGTTATCAAAGAATAAGAAACAATTTATCATAAGCAGCAAAAATATTTTCTATTTGTACTACTAGCATAATTTGATATGAGGATAATGTGATGCTCAGTGAATAAAAATGCATAAAACTTATTTTTTTATTTTGGATGTTTGGATGTAGGTGATATATATATATATATATATATATATATGCCATATATGGCAAACAAGTGAGCATACATGTAGTGTCCAAACTTGACACCTGAAAAATGCCAGAGCAACTGGCAGGCCCAGTTCAATGTGTATTTTCTTGAATGTAAGTCTTGCTGTGTGCTGTGAGGTTAGTTTCTAGTAAAATATGTACAGGATTGCAGTCTTGAGTCTTCTAAGTAATGTATTTTTGATTACTCTTTTTTCCTAAGTAATTACAATCCAAGGAGCTGTGAAATGAATGTGAATTTGTTCTTCAACTCTAAAGACCTCTTTTTCCAGAATCCTAAATGTTGAGAACCAGATTTCAAGAAATGTATTTTTTTTTTCCTTAACGACTTTCATCCTACATGCAGGAAGGTCTGTCGCCTAACCACTTGAAAAAGGCTAAACTCATGTTCTTTTATACCCGATACCCAAGTTCCAATATGCTGAAAACATACTTCTCAGATGTAAAGGTAGGAAAAGAGCTTTTTATATTTCCACCTTCCCTTGTCTTAATTGCATGTTTAGACTTCCTGAATGCTTATTAATTTTAATTTGATTTCACTAATAATATATCTTGACAAACTCTTAACTTTTTTGTGAGTCATGAAGCTATCCTAAGATCTGTTTGATTTTTCTTTTTAAAAAAAAAAAAACACCTCTGCGCTGTCTTTTTCATTCAGTTTATCTCTCCTCTCCTGGTTAGCTACAATGTGGGCAATAACCAAAAAACAGACAAAAGACGGACAAGCAATTTATTTATCATTTTTGACACAATGGGATGGCACAGTTTTGCATCTGCAAAATTTGTACTGGTGGCATTAGCGTGCTATCCAAGAGTGTTTTGGAGAGCCGTTTTCAAAGTACTCCTTTAATTGTTCCATTGCAGGCATGTTCCTCCTATTCTGCTTACACTGGATCCCGCTGTAGAGACCCCTATTTTCCCCTTCCGTCCAAAAAAAGAAAAAGAAATGCTACATTGAAATTCTCCATGCAGTAGCTGCTTAAAAACAAAAGTGATGATTGTCTCTTATTTACAACTTAATTTGTTGTTGATGCAGAGTACACTGAACATAAGGAGGATGAATAAAATGACAGATTCAGGCCACATTATTCAAATGAGGATATGAAAGCTGTCGACATACAGCTGCATCCTCCCCTCATTCTACAGAATATTAGGACCTCCTGATTTCTTTCCCCCCTAAAGTAATTGTTCCTTCACATCAACTTGATTTTTTTGTGTTAATCATGTAAGTTTCTTTTTTAGAAAAGAAAGAAAACAAACCTAGTTTGGGTTCCAATTATTATAATGACACACATGGTATCATTTTGTAAGCCTTTTAAAATAAACATCACATTAGTTCAAATTTAGTGTGTTAAAATTCTTCTTGTGCACTACCATGCCCAAATTCTCTCAGAACTTTAAGTGTATTCCCTTTTCCCACCCACGTCAACAAATTTGGCTTTCCATCTTCTTTTTAAAAAGTCTGTTCTCCTACAATGAGTGCCTTGGTCACTTCAATTTTCCTTTTTCTTTCCTTTTCCTTTTTTTCTTTTTCTTTTCTTTTTTTTGGAAGGGGGGAGAAGAAAAAATCCTCCCTAGTCTTTTTTGTATTGTTTAATGAATTGTATTTTTCTTCTCATTTTTTAAAAAGCATTTCATATTTTATTGAGTTTTTTATTTATCAGTATATCACCTTGCATTTAATGCTCACTTTGTCTACCATCACCATCTCCTTGCTTATAACACTTCAACTAGAATTTTTTTAAAAATCTCATTTCTTTTCATTTGCAGTTTGCATGGAACACATATTCAACATTTTCTGTCCAAGTATCTAGAGTTTCTGGAGAAATGGGGTTTGTTGAATGTGTTAGTGTTTTCAAATAAAATTGACCAGAAAGCCAAGGGGGGGGGGGAGGGGGTAAAAGCTAAATCCAATGTTAGTCCCAAGTAAATCAACAGAATTTTTGTAAGTAGTGACTAACAAATCCCATTCACTTCAGTGGCTCTACTGTACTTTGGACTAACATTGGATTTACTCCAAAGTGTTTACTACTACCAATGATGTTCTATCAAAGGCTTGCTAAGTCTCATATATAGATATATATCTATACATTAACCTATTCCCTGTTAACAGGTATAAAATGTAGTACTTTTGTAGCAGTCGTACTTGCAATTCGACAGTAGAAAATAATTGCTTTGGAGACTTTGGAGCCATTGATATAAAGCTTGGCCAAAGTATGGCTTGAGAGAGTCGCACGAGAGGTTTCTCTGTGGTTCTCTTCTCTAGTGGATGCTAATGTAAGCAGCTGTACAGAAAAAGTTTTACTAGCATTTAGTGCTTGTCATCTTTTTCAGCATGTGATGAACTGATCTTAGTCTTGTTGCAATGTTGCCAAGTTTATATTATACATTTTGATGTTATGCCACCTTATGTTTATATAGCATCATTCATCCAGAAGAAGCCCAAAGTGCTTTTCAAACAGCCAATATAGGGACCATTCACCCACCACTGAAAGGCAGCCACTTCCGTGGTGGAAGGCAACAGCCATTCGGGGTCAGCAACATCACACACCAGTAGATGTAAATATTAGATACATTCCTCTTTTCTTGGGGGAGCAGGGTTGGGAGGGTGGGTTTCCACGTTGAATCTCGCTAATGTTTTGTTTCATGGGTATAGTCAGCTTCTGTTTTGACTTACTCTGCAGAGTTGATGAGACTGACAATGTTATTAGAGGTGGGTTAATATTTATGTTAGGCAAGCCTCAGAGTAGAACTTTGTGAGGACTGTGAACATCATTCTCTCACTTTCTCTTTCTCTATCTCTTTCTCTCCTCCCCATCACTTTGTACTTGATTCCCTTTTAAAATTTAGTAGCTTAGAAAATATGAGATGGTCCCTTATTGCAAACAATTAATGTGCTAATTCTCAGCTAAATATGATGGAGAATGTAAATAATACACTATATGAGATGGCTACCTTTTCTTGCCCAGTCATTAACCCTGATTGGCTTTGGTAGGGAATGTGTAGCCCTCTGGATAGGCAGGACTACAACACTGTTGAACATATTGTCTTGGGATGATGAAAACTAGAGTCCAGAAATGTCCAGAGGGCCACAGGTTCCCCAGTCCTACTGTAAGACCTAAGTTTAAGACCTAAGCCCTACTACTGTATTTGATAGTCTTCAAGCTACCATACAGGGTGTCAGGCCTGGGGCAGAATAGAGTGGATGGGAGGAGAAAGGAGGGTTATGTTTGTACAATTGACACAAATTTATTTTAATTCACTGAAGTCCTTTCACAGCCATAGAATCACTTCACAACTCTATCCTCCATCTCAAAACAAATGTTTACATCATCATTCGGACTAATAATCACTATCACACTCCAAAGGGGAGAGGAACTTTAAAAATCACAATTAAACTATTCTTTTTCCTTTAAAAAAAATCTTTTCACCCAGTCTTTAAAAAAAAACTTTTCACCCAGTTTCTTGGGTGGTGTGACAGCAGAGAAAATAGATTAATCATAGTGTCAGCAAAACTTTACTCTTTACAATATACAAGATTTCATGATGATTCTCTTCATAGTTTTGTACTACAACATCTGTAAGGACCAAACAGCATGGCCAGGGCATTATGGGCATTGTAGTACAAAACATCTGAAGGACACTGGTTTGCCTACTCCAGTTCTAGGGCACATCTGCTTGAACAAGTGCATGGGGCTAGTGTTTTAGCCTCACTAAATTCATTAATTCAATGTAATTAAACTAAATTCAATGTAAGTGGCACATAAATCGCTTAAGTATTTGCCATTTAAATTGATATTTTGAAGACACAAGTAAAAAGCGAGCCCCAATGCAACTTAATCCATGAATTTAAATCAAACATGGTAGCAAAATGTAGACATAGCAAGACTAAAATGAAATAGTTCTTTTTGAACATAGTTACATCAGATTGTTGCCCTTAGTCTTAAAGGAAAAAAACAAAACGGATGTTTTGTGGCACCCGGAATGGAAGAGGAGCTTAACTTTTAATTGAGCATTTTCACTGTGTTTCTAAACAAGAAAGAAATCATGAAGTAATTTTTAGGAGGGAGAATCTTTTAGTTAACCTGAAGGGTGTGGTGGCTGAAGGACATCTTTATTGTGTCATGGTACAAAGTGAAATCTTTCTACCACATGAAGTATGGCTATGAAAGCTTTTTTAAAAAAAGCCCATACAATTTAATGTAGTTAATGGGCAGAAGCCAAGATGTATGGATGGTGTTTCCCTCATACCCATGCCTGCTTAGTCTTCAGACTTTCCAGAACAACTCATTGTACCCCATTAGAAATCCATTCCAAAAAAATCAAGGGGATTTTTCAGAGTGGCCTCTAAAGCAGCATGAGAAGCTGGAGTTGTAACATCATGCCTGGAAAACACAGGAGGACTCCTTGGATTCTAGCCCATGCATGCAATTTATCCTAATGCATTGTACAATAAATAGACAAAGTCCAATTCAGTACTTTGTAGTGGTGCCGTGTTGGTCTTATCCCCAAGGCAATCCACTTTTATACAAAAGCCAAGTTAACAATCCTCCTTTTAAAAAAAAATCCAATACACCAATGAGCCTAAAATCTTTTATTTAGAAATAAAATCCAAATTGGTTTCAGTTGATCAAATGCATTTAGACTTGCTTAAAATTGTCCTGCTGATTTTCTGTAGAGCTTACACATGAATTGTACCCTCGGATTTTTTTCTTGTTATGATCTTCCTTGAATTAAGAAGCTGAAATTAGTAAGACTGAATAAGATGCAACCATAATTTTTGTCTTTTAACTTGGAGGGGAGAAAGTCTCCCCATTTAGTGTGGGAACAAAGAAAGGAGTCTCCTTGTATCATCTTCTTTCACTTCACTTGATGCCGATTTCAACGTATAAACTAATAATTCTTAGACTACTAAATACAACAGATTCAGTGTCATTTTAGCTTTGAAGAACAGACCCTTCCAGGCTTTTCAACCCAGCAATGTTAAATGATGTATCTCATTCCCTCCACCCCTTGAGTCAACTGCTGCCTAGCCAGATTAAGGTGTCAGATTGATTTGTTTTATACATCTTTTGACCATGCTCATTGAATATTTAGGAAGTTTCTTCAGCCCATATTGAGGCTGAGGTATCCCGTGGGAAGCATTAATCAAAGTCACAGAGACTCTTACACTGTGGAAACACAGACTCTTTATTGTAGCGATTAGTTTGTGCAGTAACACATTAACACACTACAGAGCTTTTCTTTTATAGAACAATTGATCCTTTTCTTGTACTCCACTACAGAAGGAGGGGGGGGATAATTAACTCTTTAAAGTTTGGCAATTTAGAAAAAGGCTGATTTATCTACACTAGAATGTTGAGGCAAGAGAGGGTGTGTGTGTGTGTGTGCATGCACACGAATACACACACACACACACAAAGTAGCCCACTCTTCAAATGTTTATATACTATTCAGGCTGAACAGTTTTGTTCCGTAAGTGTTTACGTATGTCATTTCGGCATGCCCTATGTGACTGTTGTGGTTTTTTGTTGTTCACATCCTTTCTTCCTTCCTTTCTTTCTCTTTTTTTCTTTCTTTCTCCCTGCTATTTCCATACTGAAAGAATAAACATTAAATCTCTTTTTGTCCTGTTGTTAAATAATGACATGTGCAACTACTTTTTTGTTGTTGTTGTCGTTGTCCACATTAGGTCATTCATGGGCATTCTAGAAAAAAAAAATCCCCTTTCTGTTTTCCCCCCTCTACAGTACTCTTGTCCATATGAGACAATGTCTTGTAACAATGCAGGAGCCTAATCTCCATGTCAAAGCAATTTTCATTCCCCAGTGCACACCCTGCTATCATTTTGTAATGTTTTGTTTCTTATTCTAAAAGAATTAAAAAGGAACAGTAAGCCGTCACGGGGGCCTGTAGTCCTTATCTCAGTGTCTGGAAATTTGGACAGTGTATTTTACTGCTGAGATAAAATGGAAAGAACTCCAAGTTCAGCAAATCGTAATGGGTTTAAGTTCTATTGAAATCGGTAACCAGAAGATCAGATAACGGGGGTCCTTCAGTTGTCTTTTTAATCAGGTTCCCCGCAAGGGCTGAATAGAGACAGAGCAGACACACAGAGTGAAAATATAATTCTTGGATAGGTTAAGTACATGTTTGAACTCTTGCAAGCAGAAGCGATTTGATGATGACTTAATCATTTTCTGGTCAATTATCTGTAAGGACCCTTGCAACTGCATGGCAATTATGATGCAAGTTGGCCTTTTGGGAGAAACACCAGTCTCCCTGCTTCTGTTTCCTTGTTACTTAGATTCCCTGCCATAAATTTTCATTCGTTTATTATCTTTGCTAGCATGGAAACAACTTTCTGTGTAGTAATTACAGCCCCAATGCACACTTTAGCTGTCATCTTGTTGGAGGCCTGGATGTTCTCATGGCCAGCATTTGATAAGTGTTCTTTGTTGATTTTTGATTAATGCACATCTCTTTCTGGGGGCCAGGAAAGTGAATGCCTGTGATGACAAAAGGCAGGGGGGTAGTATATCAGCTTCCTTGATATATAGCTATGGATTTATTGGTTTTAACTTGGCAAGTAGAGATGCATCTGTCCTTTACACATGGGCTGGGGAGGCTGTCAATAAGAGAGTATCAGCTGCACCATAGCCTAGATGAAATCCTTAGTTCAAAGGTCATAGGAAACAGTAAGAAAACTTCTCTTGAATGCTAGGAATACTTTTGACCTTGATCTCCTTATTCCTTATAAAGGATGTGACACTTCTCACACCATTTTATAGAGGAGGTTGGAAAACCTCAGATTTGCCAAATGGAATGGCAGCCATTGGTTTTAATAGAGATTGAAGGTCTTCTGGATTACCATAGTCATAACAAGAGAAGCATCTGCAGCATCTAAATAGATATAGCATATAACTTAATTTCTGGAATCCAGAGTGCACAACTCCATAGAAAGACCACAATTTAATTATATAATTTATATGTGTGCATAGAACAGCCTTATGCAATTCATGGGGTTGCCATAAGTAAATAGGTGACTTGAAGGTGCACACGTTTATAAGGATATTATCTTTTTTTGGCTTGACATACAATAACAAAGAAATGTAGCATCGGATCTACATCTTTAGCAATAAAATAATAATATTTACATTACATGAATCATTTATACCACTTGTCCATAAATACATTCTGAATGGACAGGATTTTTCTTCTTGTGGAACAGGTTTTAACATCTTATGGAACACAGTGCATTTCTCTTATTCTATATGTGTTTCCATAATACTTGTTTACAATAGATAAAACTTAGTAAAATGTATCATTGATTGTCATGACTTTGGCTATTTACTTAGCTAGGAAATCCTGGGCTCTATTGAGTGCCTAGAAGTTTTATACTATTACCTAGAAATATGGAAATATTGCCCAATGTTGCATTTGGTTCAACCATACTGCAACTGCATAGCAGCTTTAGGAATGAGACCCTGATAAATGCCTTGCTATTTAAACATTTGGTGCATATTTTTAATATAATCTGACTCAACCTTTTGTACCTCCTTATTCCTCCAGCTTAAAAGCTTTTGAAGATGAGCTCTATGAGGGTGGGAGAGAGGAAAGGGTGTAAGGATGTTATGAAATGGGGGAGAAAAACAGGACATGTCCATGGCCTAATCCTTTTTTCTGTTTTATATTTTAACAGTTCAACAGATGCATTACCTCTCAACTCATCAAGTGGTTTAGCAATTTCCGTGAGTTCTACTACATTCAGATGGAGAAGTACGCACGCCAAGCCATCAACGATGGTGTAACAAGCACTGAAGAGCTGTGTATAACCAGAGACTGTGAGCTCTACAGGGCCCTCAACATGCATTATAATAAAGCAAATGACTTTGAGGTATGCATTCTTTCTGTTTATTTGCCCCCTTGGTTCATATGCATAACAGATTTTTTAAAAAGTCTTCTTTCACTTGACTCAACAAAGTATTTGATCTAAATGCCATTGCTAGCTCCAACATAATGAATGGGGACTTGGTAAGTCAACTCTTAGGTAAGTTTCACTGATCCAATAGATTTCTCTAATTGGCACTAGCAATTGGATTTAGGTTTCTGTTTGATACAGCTCACCTTGCAATTGATACTAATGAACTTTGTTATATGACTTGTAAAAGCCAGTCTAGTTAGCATGCCTAGTCAGAAGGACTTGCCAGAAGATGTTCTTTGTTTGTACCAGACATTCTGTTTAGATTAATTTGTACTTTTCCTCCATTTTCCAACTTGAAAATCAGAGCTGTGGTAGCATTATTATCCAGTATACAGACAGCTACTCTATGTAGCTCTGAACTGTTGTTTTGTAAACTGAGTAGAACACAGAACATTTATTATTTATTTTTGTATTAATAATAACATACAATCCATCTGCAAAATGAATAAAAGAACATCATACTCTAGAGGAAGTTAGTTGTGTCGTTGTTCCATTGAAACCAATGGGCTTGTATCTCTGGATTACACCCCATGGATTAGCAGGTTTGGCTGAAATGGCTTCTTATGGGCCAACTATCAGCTAGTGTGAGCCAACCACTGAAGCAGCAGCTCAGCAAACTATTGTTGCCAACCTGCTGACCTTCTGTTAGTCCACAATAGCAAATTCCTCAGTGCTGATTATAGCATTTTACACTGTTCAGCTAATCAGATGCAGAGGCAAAAGAGAGACTTTTGGGTGTTGTCACATATTGGCTTTGTGGTCTTGTGGCACTACGTTCTTATTGTCTACTGAAAAGCTGAGCAAGATTGTTAGTATACGTGTCACAATAGGATGATCAGAAGGGTGAACAAGTGTCTATCTGCTTTCTTGTGTGTTAGTTACAGAATTATTTGTTCCTTTCACAAACAGATGCATTATAATGCAATTGTTATTTGATAAGGAAGTGTTTAATCAATTTGCTATATAACTGTAACTTTTAGCTATGTTTATAGTTACAGGGTATGGCCTTACTTAATGTTGGAGGAGGAATATCACATGGTTCAGGCGCTGGCTTGTCTAGTACCTTGGGCTGCTAATTCATGCCCTTTTTGGATACTGAGGAGATGATAAGAAAGTGATTTTCTCCTGTATGCCAGTGGCTTGTGTTATCAGATATTTTAAGTTACTAAATGTAACTATTCTAGTTACTTGAGATATAGGAGGGTAAAAAATAATTGCAGCTATAAGTGTAACTAAGAACTGGGGGACTGTAATTAAGTACTTTTAAAAGTAACTTTCCAAATTCTGATGATATATGAAAACATTCCTGGGTGATTACCACACTTTCACATCTCAGTAGTTCATACAAAAGGGGATGCTGAATGTGGTGATATAGATTTCATTTCCTATTCACATTAGTTTTAGCCATTGGGACTGTTTGATTTTAATAAATGTTTTTAAATAAAATGTATGTCCTGAGCATCCTCTTTTTAGAATGTTAATCCTCTCACCAGATATTTTTAAAAATTGTTATTATTTGTCATATCTTGCAGGGTGACTAACAACAGTTAAAACCAATACTAAAATTCAATAAAATTCAGAGAGAGTAAGATACTAAATATATTTTATCCTATATAAAGAAAGGGGGGGGGGGGGAGAGAAACATGAAGCAAAGACACTGGACAAAACCTGCTCACCCAATAGAACAAATGGGTGCCATTGTAATGCAATGAGAGCATCAAGTTGGCCTATTGGGGCAAAGAGCTCCCTCCATAATTCATTGGAGCCATGGACAAGGCATTTTTCTCTTGTCCTAAACTGTCTTCCACCACAGTTGAGAGAGGCAGAAGGGCCTCAAAGTCAAGTCTTAAAGCTAATCTTAGACTTCCCTTGATCTGTGTTCTCAGGCAGAGGGTCCTATTCAAAAAGAGAAAGTGTGAACTAATAAAAAGTGGTGGGATAGCAGGGATATGAATAATAGTCACTAAACTTTTCACTCTCATTGAGACTGTCTGCTAAGAAATAATCATGTCTGTTGAGAGTTCTTCCTTCTTTCGCAAGAGAAAAGACCATTTGATTTCATCCAAATTTTAGTAATTCAGACAAAATGACTTTATGCATAACTATTCCCCTCTCCCCTTTGTGGAGCAAAATATATGTACATGGGATGGAAAGAAATGACTGTCCAGTTGATCAAAAGACATAACATTTTACAATGAGTCCAATTTTTAAATGTCCATGCTACAAACTAACATCTATCATAACAGTATGCCTAATTCATGCAGTGTGCACAAAAATAGTTCTTCAAATGCTTGTGTTTTCACATTCATGCACATGAAAACAAGATAAGTGAGCATTTACACCCCCAGAAAAGACATATGTCAACTTCCTAATAATAATTTTCTACTTGGGAATCTAGTATTATCCTCTAGTGTATATTTGGGGACTCAGTAGGCAGGGCCTGAGTGAAAAGGGAGAAACCTTCATCTGATCAGGTCACTGCTCATCAAAAGTCTAATTTGATCAATTGTAGAAGGCTTCTGAAAGATGTCAGAAAACAGAGTTGCATGATTTAGTGGAAGGTGGTATCCAGGCGTTAATGATATAAGCATAGTCACACAAATCACTTATATATTTGAAAATGTAATAAGAGTAATATAATTTCAATACTAGAAAGCTTTCATTTTCCATGTTATGATGTTAGATATGGAAGATATTTTCTTCATTCTTAAATTGAACAGCCCCAACAAGGCAACACCCTACTTAATATATTGTTTAGTTCAGACATCTTTCTCTGGGCTAGCATAAAATTGTTTAGGTAGTGTGATCTTTCTGGACCAAAAACAGAAGACTCACTTGAGCTAAATTCCAGGCTTAAAAATGGGTCCTGGCTTTGCCATTAAAGCATATCACTTAATCTGTAGATATGCATTCTTGCCCAATCAGCATCCAGCCCAGGTGACTAGTGCAGAAGGGAAGATGCCATGTACTGTGGTGCTGAAATTGGATCTGAACCTTTTGAGCAAATGGAGCATTTTCCATATTTAGCATCATCAAAGTTCCTCCTCTTCACCATTTTTTGCTGATCTTTTAATATAATTGAAGTCTGATATACTCCTCATCATAAATAATTGAAATGGATTTTCCTATTCCATTTCTGCTTCCTTTGACAGAAATAACATTCACAGTAAATACTGAAAATAAAATATTGAGAAAGCAGCAGTCATTGTAGGGGGACTCTCAAGAATATGTGCTCTATAGGATTTCTGGAAACTATTTTACTAAAATCTACCATGTGCACCTGCCAGTGAGCCTCATCTAACATTAAAGTGCAATAGGAGTCCTTAGGAGCTATGCCTTTGTTTCAGGCACATGAAGGTCTTGGCTATAGCTTATGAAACTGGCCTTGCTGTTAACACACACAATTACGATACTTAAAAGCTTCTTACTTTCTCACTTTAGCTTTGCCACTGTAGCCTCAGGCTCATAGACAGAGATTGATAAAACACCTCAGAGAAGGATACCATGGCTTTATGGATGATCTCTCTGTGTAAGGTGTGTTCCAGTGAGTTTCCATGCTGTTATTTGTCTCCCCTTTTAAGCTCAATTGGAATAGTAAACAGATATACAAGTATAGATATTTAGGCAGAGTGGTGCAACATAATTTAAAAAAAAACCCCTCAAATGCAAACGTTATTCTTTCCTTTCAGGTCTAGGAAAATTACATATGCACACATAGTGAGAGGGAATTACATTTTTCCATTCTTAGTCACTATTCCTTCTTATTGGTGGCAAAGGGTAGCATCCTCTACCTGTTCATACAAACTGTGGCACAAATCAAGAAGAAAGAGGAAGAGAAAGAAACAAAGAGAAAAAGAAAGAAAGGCATTCTTTGTGTAATCTGCAATATATCTTAAATCTAATGTTTTAAGCTTTGAGACCCATTTGAGAGGAAAAAGTGGGACAGAAATAATGATGTAATTCTGTGCAGATTTAGATCCTCACACCAGCATGAAAGACCGGGTTGGGGACAGAGTCGGGGTGCAGCATCCATATGACGCACACCCCAGCACTACCCCCAGGGCAGTGCGATACTGCGCACCACACCGTATGCTGCACAGCACCACGGTGGTCCTCTGGCACTGCATCCATATGACACAGCACCAAAGGAGTGCCATAAAGCTGCAGCTATCATGCCCTTTTCAGGGCTCAAAAAAAGAGCCTTTTTTTTTTTGCAGCTCCTTTTTGCATCCTGCAGAGACCAGATCGGGGCCGTAGCGTGCAATTGCCACGGCCCCAGTCTGGCTGTAAAACTGGCTTATTAGTTACCCTCCTGGTACTCAGCAAGATTTAGTTCTGAGTAGATGTGGATAGGATTGCTTGATAGATGAAACAGAAACATACAGCTATTCTCAAAATCAATGGCCTAAATCCACTTGCACATCATGGAATAGACCCACAGAACAGGACAACTTATGGAAGTGTTGATATGTCATTCTGCATTTGGTTCAATGGGTGCATTCTAGATGGGACTAGCATTAGATTTAGGTTAATATATTTTAAAGGAAACTTTCTTTTAAAAAAACAAAGTCCATAAATAAATAATAGGTTCTACTTTTTGTGGGTCTTCTACATTTTGTATTTTTCCAATTTAATTCACCTTATCTGGTGTTACAGTTTAATTACCTAGTTACCACACTGCAGTCAGCATTGCTTCACTCCGGTGGTGAGGTGTTTATATGCTGCACACTGCAGGTGCACCAAAAAGCGGCGCTGCAGCAAAAAAGCATTTTGCTGTTCCTTTTTGCCCTAGAAAAATGCCGAATCGGGGGTATGGCATGTGGTTGCCATGCCCCCAATCCAGATATCAAAGAAGTGGCATCAAACCGCCCATTTAGGGTTGTCTGTTTGGGCCCTTTGTTCTCAAATAGGGTTTAGCAAGCCTTACAAATCAGGTTTCCCAACATCTTGGAAAGTTGTGCATACAGGACTTTTCGATTAAAAAAAAGTTTCATGTGGGTTAGGCGAGAGAACTGCCTCATTATGGATAAAAATAGTAGCAGAAATAATAGCAGTTTACACTTTAATTGTAGTTTGTCACTTTTTTACACTAGAGAATAAATATCTGAGGATAAAACTGAAGAATTATAGAAAGAGCACACTTGTGTAAAATGTTGCTGGACCTTCTGAAAACAACAACATAGAATTAGTACCCCAGAAACAAAGTAGCATCACATACACCATTGATCGGAAGACCACATAATGTAGATCAGAGTGAACTCCCTGAGTATTAATTATAAGATGATGCCCCAAAATCAAGATTTGCTATCTATCTATCTATCTATCTATCTATCTATTATCAAACCATGGATTCTTGAATCTGTGTATATATAAAAAAAATCTGTGGATATGGAGGGCTGACTTTATTCTAGTATACATACTCATCTCCCAGGGATCTTGCAGCACCTTTGAGACTAACTGAGAGGAAGAAGTTTGTAGCATAAGTTTGTATAGACTTGAGGGCGAAGCAGATGGGACAAAAGAAACAACCGTGATTGTTCCAGGACCGCACCAAGTGGACAACTCACTCCCAAAACAGGCCACCACTATGGTCCCAAATAGGCTGCCAGCAGGAGTGGATTAAATCCACTGCTTTTGCCAGCATGTTTGGGTTGCCTTAGGCAACCTTGGAGTGGCATCCACCCATGACAGGGACATGCATTGTCTAAATGCCATGACCCCCCAAAGTGGCCAGAAGCCACTCTATCAGATGGCATCAAAGGCGGTACACTGGTATACTGATACAGACTAACACAGCTATGTCTTTGAATAATACTCATACCTATATGTTTTCAACTCTTCATATAGAAAGAAGCTTTTGGGGGGAGGGAGATAATATTTTGAACTATGGGAAACAGGTGTGGAAAAGATTAATGCTTCTTTGCTCTCATGCCTTGGCTTTACTTGAAAGAAATCTAAAGACACACATGGTTTCCAAACAAGCCAGGATTGTGAGTGAACAACAAATAATGGTCTAAAGCTGGCTTTTGATCCTGTCTTGTTTGAGCACAATAACCCATAACCCCAGGTTGAAACTTAGGGCCATTCTATCCATGTCTGCTTTGTTCAATCACTCATGCAAGTGGGAAGAGTTAATCAAAAGTGAGTAGGCTGTATGTATTAGCTTGTAATTCATGTAAATCTTCTGATCTTATTTTGAAATCTGAATTACCTTTTTAAATACATGAAAAACATAAAATGTAGTTTTAACTAATAATGAAACAGCAACTGTTACTCCTTTCCCCCATTATTTTATGCAATATTTTTTATTTGAGAATCCAAGATACAAAGTTTCACCTAGAAGAAGGAAAGCATTCAAGAGTTGTTTTTTGCTTGTTTGTCATAGGCAGGAACAGTTTACGATCTCATGTCTGAAACACAACCCTACAAAACATGAAAGCAACTTTTATCCTAATGAAATCAATGGAACAAAATTAGCTTCAGTTAGCTTAATTGGTTGTGGCTCTTGGTTCTAATGTCCACAGCATGTTTGTCAGTAAAACTGTTCAGATAGTACCACAAAATCTTCGTATTTATGTGTTTAGCTGTTGGGGCAATTTGTCCTACATGTTTGTGCACAGTATGTCTTAGCATTCAGCTGAATATTTTGGGTGAGAATGTCTAATAGTATACAGGTCTCCATAACTGCTACTGAGGTTAAAAGACTTGGCAGGTCAGAAACTGAGAAGCATAATTGTTTATTCAGCTATTTCTTTTGCATCTTTTGCATATCCATTAATTTAACTGAGATTGATCCAAGGACATTAGGCTAATAATAGTCCTTTAATTTACACTTTGTAATCATGAATCCTTATTTGTGTCATATATGCTAAAATGACTTCTTACAAGCCACATGTGCTTTTAAGATATCCGGTAATCCTTCCCCCCACCCCCACCTCCCATGTAACCTTAATGCTATTATTATTCATAAGGTTTAATTTCTGTGATTTGTAACAAGAGAACATAAAACCTACATACTGAATCTAAGAACAGGAAAATATTACTGATGGATAGATTAATATTTGACAACCTAAGTGTATGGAAAAATTGGGGAATGGTGATCTGTGGGTTTCTTTTCTCCATCATTTTCATTAAATTGCATGCATGTTGTGAGATATGTCAGTTGTCTCATGGCTTTTTAAGCATTTTGTAAGGGACGAAAAGTCACTTCACTAAAATAATTATCTTCCCTTTGCCATTCATTTTATAAATTCAACTGTGAAAGTTGTGTAAGTAAAAAGTGGTACTATAAAACACATTGCAAATGCCACTTTTAATGATTATTTCTAATCAAGATCTCCCTCAGCTGAGCCAGACAGAGCAATTGAAGGCATTATGAAGTTTTGGACTGGAAAACTATCTCAGTCTGATATTTATCTCCCTTGGATTCAAGGTGTTCATCAGTACAATGAGATAGGCCCAATATGATGTATAGCCTATTTGATTTAATGTCATTACATTTTATAGCTCCCTCTTCTTCCTTTTTTGTCACAGCAAGATCAAGTTTTAAACCTCCTTACTCAACAGCTCTATTAGTTATAATGCACCATGACCTCTCTCAACATTCTTAAAGAAAAAGATACAGTGTAATGTCACTTTACTTTGCTTATTGTTCTTTGTTGAGGTGAACAAAGCATTTTCTACAGTGGTTATAGCACATAATTATACAGCTTTCAATAGTGGTGTCTTGGCACATATCAAAGTTCAGAAGAGCCTTTAGAAAAAAAAAAGATGTTTTGTGGCAGCCTAGTGAGGGTCTCATCTTTCCTTCAGAAAATAGTTCAAGGCTCTTCTGTCAAGCTTCCCTACTTAGAGCTTTTTCTCCTCCTGCTTCATAAAGTTTAAAGGGGATTCAGTGGAGTTCTGTGATCTGTTTCCTTTGAAAGATTGTTCCTTTGCACAGAGAGGTCCTTTGACTTCAAGAGTTCACAGATTCATGTCTTTAGGTATCATATGTCTGACCTTATCAGTTACTCTATTTAATGTAGGAGAAAAAGTCTCAAACTCTTTTGTGTTTGTCTGTTTTTTTGCCTCTGTGAAGTGATTTGGTGAAGAGGGGGGGGGGGGAGAGAAAGGGCCATCCTTTTTAACACACCACTGTGAGGCCGACTGTAACCTACTCTGCAGCTTCTCTTGGGTGGGAGAAATTGCCCGTATATTTTTGTATGGGGTAGTTTCACAATGATAATTAAAATTATATAAGAACAGGCACACATTAAAGCACGTTTTTTGTTCCCCACCCCATCAGGACCACAAACCCACCCCTCTATCGGCTATTTTGGTGGCCACATCTCTGGCTCCCTAACAGGCACAATAATTTAACAAACACAGAGAACAAACGGCTAGAGCGCTGGGCCAGCAGTAGGCTTTGCCTTGCTTCGACCTACCCCAAAGGCTTTGATAATTAATTGTCCTTCAGAGATGAGGAAAGTTCAGAGACAGTGTGTGTAGCAATGTCTATTGTCTGACCTTCAGTTCTCCTTCCTTCTGCTCTTTTTCTTCATACCACAAAGAGTTATCAATAGGAGTGGAAGGAAAGTGCTCCTTCTAACAACTGCAGGTGGTGGTGATTGTATTCTCTTGGAAACCTATCATTGTATTTCAGTGATCTGTGAATTAAATGGGCTCAGAAAGTTCTGACAAACCCTTTTAGTACTCCCTCTGTTAATTCCACACACACTCTAACAGAGCCATTCTACTAATTCTTCAGAAGCTTTAATAGCTTCTTTCTCTATTTTTTAGCCTGTGGCTATGAAAACACTAGAAAAAGTTCAAACTATGTAAAATACTTGGATTGCAACCCTGTACCTACTTACCTGTGAGTAAAGCTCACTTATTCTTTAGTAAGCCTATAGAGGGTTGCATTGTTGGTCTCTTACTTTTCCCACTGTTCCTTAGTGGATTGGAAGAAGCAGACAGGTATGGCACAATATTTGAAGAAAGACAATATTAATTAATTAACTCAAGGTAAATATTTCAGAAACTACTCAAAGGCACATCACAATAACAACAAAAAATTCAGGGGGGTCAGGAAGGAGAGAAATATTTAAGACACTGCACTGATAAAAACTAGGTTGGTTTTCCAGCTTTTAAATTCCTTTTTTCATCTTATCTGTGAGAAGTACATGAGGGGAAAATATATTTTAGAAAATCACAAATTGAATATTACTAAAAATATTCAACATTTGGAAATGATGGCTTTTAGTCCAAAAATAGTCCAAAGATATAAAAAGATTATGATAAGACTGAGCCTTAGAATCTTGAGTTATATACAAATCAGTTGTAGTTAAACAAAGACATTTGTTTCTACTTATTTCAGCCAGGGTCTTTTAACACTAAATGTTTATAGTGGTATGATTTCACTTTAACTACCATGACAACATTCTAGGAAATCTTAGTTTGCTATGGCACTAGAGATCTCTGGCTGAGAATTCTAAATATTCCCTCCCTGAACTGCAAATCCCAAGATTTTGAAAGTTGTTGTCATGGCAGTTAAAGTACAACCTTAGTGCTATAATTGTGTAGGTCCCTCAAAGAGGAGTTCAGAGTTCATTTCAAATGTTCCTTTGGTGAATTTGTAGCAACTCTAAACTGTACGATCCTCAAGTAGGCTGGCTAGTTGCTGTTATAAGTGTTGTGGCTGAAGCCAGGGATTTGCAGAAACATGATGAAGTTGGAGTTAAGGCACAGAACCGTTTTGCACATCATGAATGGATAGATAAATATGGCAGAAGTGCCACTGACATTTGATTAAATAACTACAGCAATGTAAATACAAGACAATTGAATGAATTAAGTGGTGTTTTGATTTTTTTTTTTTTTAATGGGAGGTACTCAGAGTGAAAGGACAGTTTCCTTTCATGATTGTTCATGGATAAAAACCATTTATGGTAAATGCTTTGTCATTTGAGTCTCCATGTGAAATGTGTGCCTAATTAAAATTGTAATAGCCTAATAATATCTATCAAAGAGCAAAGAAGCTAGAGTTTGCCGAGCAGATTATTAATATTGTTTTACGTTCTGTGATTAATTTAGAATCCTCTGTGGCATAATTATTAGAGTGTAGAACAACATAACAAAATGATATACATATTTTGTTGTTTTCCCCAATGACATAGTAAGCAAAGATTGAATCAGAAGATGTAGAGAAAGTACTCTAAACTGGGAAGAACCTATTTTATCAAAATAAGAATTAGAAGATTGATTAATACAAAAAAAAAATTAATGGGAAATACATCATTAAATGCATAACTGGACAAACTATTCATTAAATTGTTTTTTGTATGTGGTGCTTTAAAATACTTTGTTTATATATAGTTCATATTTTTGGGAAATAGCTCTGAAAAGTTGCACAGTTCCTAAATATTAAAGCTATAATCACTGAACTTACTTGTGGAAAAGTCCTGATGAGGTCAATGGGGCTTACCTCTAAATAGATATGTGTAGAATTGTACTGTCAGTAAACCAACTGAACTATTGAGATCATTGCCATGATGATTAACTTAATATGCAGTATATTTTGCAACACATTTACTGTGTCTTTTAAAAAAAGGTTCAGGTGAAGAAGGCACAATGAACAGAGTGATGCAGAAAGGGGTCAATAAAAATAACTTTACTTTTTTATTCAGGTGTATTTTTTCATTAGATACAGTTGAAAAGGTAGTGAACCATCATGCTTTCCATGAAATCTTTCTCTCTTAGAAGCTGATGTCTCACAACATTTACTTACATGAACAGATTGTTTGGATGTACAGTTGTATAGAAGGATAATGCCAATTGTTTAAAGAATAGGGATGGCATGCTACATCTCAAGCAAGCATCCAAAAATCTATTAGCATATTAATAACATTTTGAGATTTCTTTTCTTGGTATAAAGTCCTCTCCTGGGAGTCATAGAATCATAGAGTTGGAAGTGACCACATCCAGTTCAACCCCTTGCCATGCAGGAAATCACAATCAAAGCATCCCCGACAGATGGCTATTCAGCCTCAGTTTAAAGACCTCCAAAGAAGGAGACTCCACTGCTCTCCAAGGGACTGTGTTCCACCGTCAAACCGTCAAACTGTCAAACTGTTCTTACTTTTAGGAAGTTCTTCCTAAGGTTAAGGTGGAATCTCTTCTCCTGTAGTTTGCATCCATTGTTCCATGTTCTAGTCTCTGGAGCAGCAGGGAAAACCATTGACAAACTGTGTATTATAATAATACTTAGGAAATATCCTGTGTATATAATGATTGCTTCAAATATGTTATTGCATCAACAGTACCAGTATTATCCCTATCTAGTAAGTAGATAGACTTGGGCTAAGATAGCAACTTGCCTAAGGCCACCAATACATTACAAGCATCATTACATTGTTTACAATGTTACTTACTCCAGGTTAAACAATAAGGCTGCATTCCTATGAACATATTTAACCTAGAGTAAGTAACACTGGACACAGTGGGGATTTACCTCTGAGTATGCATGCATACCAGAACTTGGTAAGTATCATACCATAACTGCAGTAATGATGTTTCTGTAACATATTACCAGAGAGCAGAGTAAAAGGAATATAAGGGGTTTTTTTTAAAAAAAAAATAAGCAGGTACTAGCCTCAAACTTTTAAAAATTTTTACTTGTCACTCCCAAAACATTACCTTTGGGAGAAGTATTTGGGGAGATTTTAGCTATTCCTGTATGGCTTTTTATGTATTTAAAAATCTTTCCCCCAGTATGAGACCCAAGGTGGCTCACAATATAAACTGAAACAAGATACAGTAAAAATAAGGGACAGTACATATGTTAAAAACCACTAAATAAACAATCATACTAAAAGCACACATAAGGACCACAAAGTAACAAATTACTTCTTTTTTTACAATAAATTTCTAACTTCTAGGTATGTCCAACTCGCTGTCCAAGGGCCCTAAACTGAAGGCATGAGTGACCAGGATTGTTGAAAGGAATATAAATGGAAGGGGGAGGTGAAACAGAAAGAGGGGTGGGAGCAAGGGGAAAAGGCCACACAGTAATCCTCACCCCTTACAGAAAAGAACTTGAGACTTTACTGACATTTCTTCTTTGCATGCAAAATGGGGAGAAGTTCAGAAAGGAAGATGACACTTCACATTATGTTGGCTTTGCCTACTGAAAGGTTTCTTTTGGTAACCATTTACATTATACTTCCAACCCAGTCCCCTCAAAACTATCTTACAGTGACAGTATGGATGAGAAGGACTGGGTATTTCTTCCTGTGTGTGTACTAGATGTCCCTAAAGACATCTTATTTATTCCCTCCCATGTCACCTTGTGTACAGTCTGGCCTGTGACACTGATGGTGATTATGTCATTATTTTGCTCTAGGGGCTTTGGCACATCTGCAGAGTTGATGCACATCTTCTTTGTTACGCTGGCATAAGTCCCATATTGCAAATGCTTCATTAGCCTTACTGCCTGCTTGCTTTGCCAGACAAGAATGCCCAAACCCAGGCTTCTTGTCCTTGTGTTCTTTTGTGTACTATGATGAGCCTTTATTCATCTTCCCAGTTCTTCCCTCTTCCTGGACTCCAGATGTCCTGAGCCCACAAGTCTCCCTTAAAAGATTGTGAGGGAAAGTGGAGAAGGCGCTATAGCTGTTAACCTCTTCTAACCCAGACTGAATTTTCTGCCTCTCTCCCAGCCACCCAGTATACCACTTTTCTCTTTTGCTTTCAGAAAGAAATTATGTCTTCATTCATACATAAGCATGAGCACAATGTGCAAATGTTTACATAGCTCAGCTCCAATATTTTCAGTGTCTTGTTACTTTTATGCATTCCTGAGTTTTCACCTAAAGATAGACAAATTTCAGGTTCCTAGGAATCTGGCAATGACCTCAGTAAGAGCACTTTCTGTTAAGTGTAAAGTGAATAAGCTTTATTAGGATTTACAGTAAACAATGGAGAGGGCTTTTCTCATGGCTTGCTATAGTACGGATGTGAACCTGATGTATTTGGTACTGTAGAAATTAGCAAAGAGCTACAAACATTAATGATATGAAAATACAGGAAGTGTGGCTCACTTGTGCTTCATCGTGCGGACAGCGCTCTCCAAAGATGACCCAAGGCTTGCTGCTTAAAAAGTGGGCAAAGTAGTCCTACCTACTGGTAGAGTCATAGAGAGGAAGGAATGCTTTCAATGTCTTGTTTGCTTCCAAGGCCCTGCCCATTCAGAAAGGCTAGAGAAGAGAGGCTAGAACAAGAAGTGAGGTCACAATTTTTACCTGTTTTCAAGATGTTTAGATTATTTTTAACACCCCTTCCAAAAACCACGCAGGAATAAGGAATGCCAGTTGCACAGCTGGTATACTTTAAATCATGGGGATTTAGTTTGGATCTAAGGCCTGCCTTGATCCTTTCTGACTCCAACACACACACAGCCCATCACTTTCAAAGCACTGACAGAAGAGAAGCAGTGGACTTTTGCTACAAGAAGCGCTATGAACTACAATTAATACATTTCCAATCACAGAATATTTGTTTTTTTAAATTACAAAATTATATCTGATTCCCATTTTATCGAAACGTTTGCACTCTGTTTTAGTATCCCTTGCAAACACTCCTCTTAATTGAAATGATATGATACAGTATAATAAGAGCCACAAGACATAGCAAATTTGAGGATTGGACTACAACTTTGAAAACCAGAGTCTGGAAACTCACAGGTGACCTTGAGGAAAGCACACACTCTCAGACTCAGAAAACAGGGTTGTCTTAGGGTTGCCATAAGTCAGAAATTACTTGAAGGCACACAACAATAACAACAACGCAATATAATATACTGTAATACAAAATGATATATACATGCATATACACATGCCCAGAGAGAACGCGCACAAAGAAGTGAGGGAGTCATGTTTTGCTGAGAATGTTTTATAAAGCACTGCTTAATTGTGAGCAGGGAAAATGCCATTCATGCAATTGCTGATTTGTAAAACTACAATGTGCTTCTACTTCATTTAAGATTCTAGACAGTTGCAATGTTCTACAGTGTATGAAAATTCTATTCTCATCTTGTTTATATAAAAGTTCTGAGGAATGTGCTCTTCTGCATGCTCACTTGTTTAGTTTCAGAGTGCTGCTTGTGCCATTTTCTGCATTTTAGATCTAAAGTGGGGGAAATGCAGCCAATGGCCAGCATGTGGCCCCCAGGGTTGATTTTGAGACATCTAACAACCCTTCAATTTTAAAAATGTGAATTAACAGGCGCATGAGGAAATTTTGCCATGGCTCTCCACTGGTCTGTTTTAGGTTGAAGAGAACCTCTTTTCAACAGGAAATAAACCAGAAATCGATACCTGCATACCCTCCAATTGTCCTGATTTGGCAAAGACAGTCCTGATTAACCCTCTGTTGCCCCACTTTTCCAATTGCTTTTAAAATGTCCTATTTTTTCTCTCATCCTCCTACTTCTCCTCAGATTGTCCTCAGTTTATTTCATTTGCAGCAAACAGAGTTCAAATTGCAAAGTTAATTTGCACTCAATTGCCTCAATTGAGCAGGGAGAAGAGGAGAGGATGAGGGAACAGAATTTTGCCCTTCCAAGTAGACTCAAGTAAAATCAAACTGCTGCAGCATCTCCTAGTTGTCTGTTGTTCCTCATTAATAACATTGCCACACTCTGATGTAGCTTGGCCACAGGTGTCCCATTTTTTAACTGTGAAATGTTGGAGGGTATACTTTTGTTTATATGTCCAGGTTGGTTTTAAAAAAAACTGTCTCTTTTGGTCCTAAAATAGCACAGAGAGGCCCAGGAACATTGCAAAATTATTTCCCTTATCCCCTGTTGGGTATGGAGGACTTGTTTGTGATTTTTTTTAAAAGGAAAAAATGGGTCATGGCAGGGGTCATCCCCCATGGTTTCATGGGAGATAAATTCACTGCCCCAGCCATTGGCAGTCACATACCCCTGCTTTAGAGATACTGGTCATCACATTGCTTTAGAAATCTGCTTTACATATACTGGGCATCAGCATAGTTAAGCCCTTCAGCATATGTTACTCAGAAAAGTACTCTTGAGAGTTGTTTGGTTCTAGTAACATTATAGATTCTCTTCTATCTCTTACAGTCTGTTACTTTGGTGTTCTTTCCTTCCTTGCACTTCAATGCAATTAATGAATAGCATGAGTACAGTATACAGTTACAGTCTAAGCAATAGTGTCCCCTCCCTCATTTGTATCTTGTAAGGCTATAACTTGATTAAAACAATCTGGGTGTCTATGTCTACAGCTTGCATATGTACTTCTAAAGAAGTTGATTAGTTGGAAAGGCCTTCCTCATTTGTTAAGAGAGGTTTTAAGAAATTTAAGAAATCCTTTAACCAATCCGTTAAAGGATGGAGCCCTGATACCTTAATACAACCTGGCTTTCAAATATCAGTGTATATTTGTACAGGGATTTTTGACATTTTTACAAAGATAACAGCCCTTAAAACAGAAACCAATTTAAAATGAGCTGTATATAACCCAGATAAAATGAAGTTTTTGGATTTATGACTATGGAGCTTATCCCATGGCTTAATAAATCGATTTACCTCTACCCGACAAATCTTAATTTGGATGGCACCCTGATATTATCGCAAGTTTTTTGCTGCCTAATTTGCCACCTGAATACAAACTGGGTCCATCCCTACTTCCAGGAGTGCTCCAGCAGCCATCCAAAAAGATCTGCGAGGAGCGCCCCTGGAAGCAGGGATGGACCCAGGCTGTATTCAGACAGCAAAAACCTTGCAATACTATCAGTATGCTGCCTGAATTAAGATTTAAGATGGGTAGAGGTAAATCAATTTATTAACCCATAGGATAAGCTCCTATGTAATCTCTTAGAGGAGGGACCTGGTAGCTAATTTCTCTGATCAAAATAGCAAAAACACCTGGGAGTTATGCTCTGGTTTTGCTGTTACTGTTCACTTTGAACAACATTCTCACTAGCACTGAGTTTTCCAAGGAATACTGGTTGCTCAGTGTTCCTATCATTATGGTGCAATCCACTGCAGTTTTACTTGGAAGTAAGTCACATTGAGTTCAGTCAGACATACTTCCAGTTAGCTGTGAACAGGATTGTAATCTAAATTGCTTTAATGTGAAGTAATGTATCCTCAATGAACTGAATTTAAACATTGGAATTTCCATTCTATTTCTGGTGTTTTGTAAACTGATTTAATCTATAGCAATCTATTAAAAACAATGCCAGTATACTTTAAATAGGATGTGATACAGTTGGTACAGTTTTTTAAAAAAGAAATTATGGATTTTGGCAGGATTAGAAAAGGGAATTGCAGAATCAGTGACTCAAAGAAACACAGCCCTACATTTCAATTGGCAGGAAATGACCATAACTTTACTGATTACAACTCAGGAGGCTTGACCTGACCATGTGTCCAGATTCAACAGCGGTTAACCTGACTGCTTATCAATGAAGACCAAAGCCCAGCCCATGTACTGGGTTGTTATGGGAATCCACATGGACAGAAGCCACTATGTGGTACTAGTTCCACTTGGGAGGGGGTAAAGTCATTGCTCCCAAACTGGGCATGACCCAAATCATCTCACCTTCCAGGCCCCTTAAAGTTCCACAGCCTGTTTCATTGACCCTTCATGTCCTGCTTGCACCAAATAGAATCCAGACATGCCAGAAACACCTAAAGTTGTTGCACAAGGTAAGTTAAAACAAAGTGTGAAACAAACATTAGTAATGTAACAAATTAGGATGGATAGGTGGGGGTGAAAAAGAGACGTCATGGTGTAGTGGTTTGGACTATGATACTTGAGATCAGTGTTTGATTCCCTGCTCAGCAATGGAAACCCACTAGGTTACCTTGGGTGAATCACATGCTCCTAGCCCCAGAAAACCCCATGATAGGCTTTAGGATTGCCATTAGGAAGAAACAACTTGAAGGCACACAACAACAAAGGTGAGGATGAACCCCTCCAAGCAGATGGATGAGAAGCACAAGGGATGCCAGAATATATAAGTAAAAGGCAGACCTGAGTGAAGGCCCTTGCAACTTTTCTTTGGTCCTGCCCGCAACAAGCTGGGGCCAGTTACCTGATTGTTTAGTTCTCCTATGGTTTCCACAAACTCACAAAAATCACATTGGCTTGTGGGTAGGAGATGATGATGATGGTGATGATGATGATGATGATGATTTCTGTCTTACCCACCTCTCCCCATGGAGAGATAAAGAGCTGGTTATAAAAAAATGGTACTATCTACATTCTCACCTGCTACTGTGAGTAGCCCATACTGCTATAGGTAAGTTGGAGGTGCTATTCTATTACTGTTCTCATTATTTACAGTCAGGAGCCAGGTGCAGTTTGAAAAATAGTTTGATTCAATACAATTTGGAACTTGTCATGGACTTAAAACTAGTGGCCCCAGATTTATTGACAAGTCCTATATAAATCTTTTTTTCCCTCCTTATAAAAATTATAATAAAAAAATTAATAAAAAATTGCTAATAATGCCAAACATCCCATTGAAGAATC
The DNA here is from genome assembly GCA_034509955.1 of Urosaurus nigricauda. Classification (NCBI taxonomy): domain Eukaryota; kingdom Metazoa; phylum Chordata; class Lepidosauria; order Squamata; family Phrynosomatidae; genus Urosaurus; species Urosaurus nigricauda. The sequence goes on along the minus strand of JAOEGL010000001.1, from coordinate 345,796,059 downwards.
GAGATGCAATGTATTTGAGACACATCACTGTGTTCATTCAAATCATTTTTTACTTATGGCAATCCAAGTGTTTTCTTGGCCAGATTTGTTCTGAGAGGGATTTGCCTTTACCTTTGCCTTCATTTGATGCATAGAGTGTATGATTTGCTCAACAGCCAGTGGGTTTTTTTGGCTGAGCAAGAATTCAAACCCTGGTCTCCCAGTGTCCTAGTCCACTTGAGAGACATACTGCTAAGTAACTTATTCTAGTTAAGAGTAACTATTGTTACTATAGCTGTCTAGTGTAGCCATGAAACTATAATATTTCAATTATATCTTAACTACCTCCATGTTTTAAAAAGCCAATTTTACAAGGTTTATTTTTTCCATTGGATTAATATGACAAGTATATTGACAATTTAAATAAAAAATTGAACACTCTTACTGGGGATAAGAAAATAAATATAGATTTGTGATAAGGGGTGAATGCAGTTAGACTTTTGTTTACTTTAATATTTTTGCAATTGCATTTTTAAATATATCCATATAAATCTCTGAGAAACTCTTTAAAATGATCATATCTTCACTAATAGTTGTTTATTAAAATTTCCTAGAACACAAAGCAAGGCTTTACTTGAAAGAAATATAAAATTTAACTGAATTGTCCTGGCCAGTTCAGGACCCATCTATTTCTTCTAAGTTTTGCTCCAAACAGAGTAAGAATGTCCTGCTAGCATCAGGGCCTTCTTGGTTTGACTCTTAAAGGGTTATGCAAAATAGTGGAAACTGGAGTGTTTGGTAAGAGAGCATGAGAGACTGTATAGGCTGCTGGAGCTCAGGTCAACTCTAAACTATGCTGTATACAAACTGGATAGCTTTCGGCAGGACTGTGCTCTTCAGAAGCCAACCACCATATGTGTAATAAGCCATACCTTCCAACTTCAGGAGCTACCCACCAAACATGTAATAGACCATACCTTCCAGTTTAGCAATGACAATTCCAATTAACTGTCATACCACTTTTCAACTACTTGTTAAATGTCTTAGGTTTTTTTTCCTCCTCCACCCACTTTCTTCCTTCATTCTTGGGTTAATTCAATTGCTGCAAACTGAATTCAAAGTGAAAAAGTAGTATGCATTCCATCAGTTCGGGAGGGGAGGAGAGGAGGGAACAGAGTCTTGTCCTTCCCTTCAAACTCAGGCAAAGCAAACTGCTGCTGCTTCTCCTAGTGTGTATGAGTGTATTCTTCCTCATTAATAATTTGCCATCTTGACCTTTCTCTATGTTGCTTGGTCACATGCATCCCAGTTTTCATCTATGAAATGTTGAAAGGTATGATATACAGGATAGTAGAAGGGGTCTTTATTACTAAGAGCCTTATCACATGAGAAAAGAAAGTGGAAACTGAGCTAGAGAGTGTGACTTTCTCCATGTCCTATCACATGATGTCATAGTGCTTCAGTTCTCTAGCTGTGGGATATAGTCATAAAAGTACATCTTTCACCCAGCTGGAAAAATCCATTTGTCAAAAGACACACTTTTACAACCTTATCCCACAGGAAGAAAATTTACTTATAAGCATTATAATGTCATGCAATAAAGCACAGAGAAAGCCACTATTTTCAGCTCTGTTCCTGCTTTCTTTTCTCATGTGATAGGACTCTTATTTATCAGTTTGTCCAGAAAACATAAGAGGCTTGATGGATCATTTTAAATGTCTCTATACTCCAGCATCTTGTTTATAACAGTTGCATATGTCAACCTCACAAGGAGGACATGAAGCTAATATTAGGGTAGGTAATTCAGAAGCCATTGGCTTCCCATCTTATAGCAATAGCATTTACATTTCTATATCACTTATCAGTGAATTCAGCACTCTCTAAACAGTTTACAATCTATAAGCAAATTGCCCCCAAGAAAAAGTCACCAGTTTTTCTTCCTGACATGTAGCTTCTGCATGGACAGAAGTTTTTGTATAGAAGAGGGTTTAATCACTCATGCGGTTTCCCCATCTACAGTCTGAATTGGTTTCTCATTTCTCTGAGCAAAGGTGCTTTTCTATTGTGATAGAGGAAACATGTCTGGTAAAAGCAGGATTATTGGGGGTGGAGATGGGGGGACAGCCTCAGCTCAGACAAGGATAGAAGAGCTTTGTGTACAAGTCTTGTCTCTCTCTTTCATCTATGGCAATCTCTTTTGGTTTTACCCTGGTTCACTGTTGGTTATCTGAGGGTTAATCAATACAACCCTGCTCATTTTGGATCTGGAAACAACCTCCTATACCCACACAAAAAGGAAAGTATTAAGGGCCAACCAGCCAGGAACCCGTGTCTCTTACACACAAAAATTCCAGGCAAACTTGAATATTTGTACAAGCAATTAGGAGTGATCTTCAGATTTCTTTCATTATGCTACTTTAGGCAAGGGGAGAAAAGCACCAAAAAGACAGACATGGGGGATATGAAAGGGATTAGAAGAAGCAGGTACTGAAAACTGCATCACCAAGCCTTCAGAAGAGTTGTTACGAGAATAACAGGGAGTTGCTGTATATTTTCAGTGCCATTCTCCTATCACCCAAATATTGTTTTGGGAGAGCTGAGCTTGTGACTAATGGTCCCATCCCCATATTGCAAATAGCTGAGAAATAATGGTTTGCCTTAGGCCACCCACTGAGTTACTAGCAGTGATGAGATTTTAACTTGGGACTTCCAAGTCATATTGTGTGCGATTAACTGCTGTGTTCCACCATCTACTATCTAAATTTCTGTGATTTGCTAGACTCACAGTGTTCTCCCATTGCTATGGCTTCATCCCTCTTTCTTCTTTAGCTTTAATGAAATAGCACCAGGTTGGTCATGCCATACATTTAGACAGTTCAAGAAAATACTTTGCAGAAATGTTGAGTTGGCTTTGCACTCTTGCAGGAGTTGCTATCTTAGGATAGTAAACAGTGGAGGGCAAAGTAAATCCCTCTAGATGTTGCTATGTTCTTAATTCTTAGATTTTAAGACCATCCATCTTTGAAAGAATACCTCCCCCCCCCCCTTTATCTCTCCTTTATAACAAACTGCTGTCCAGTGTGACCTTCCAGGAGTTGCTAAAGTGCTGTTCCCACCATTCCTTACCATTGGCTGTTTCAGATACAACTGATGTGAGCTGCAATTTGGCAACATCTGGAGGTATTTACTTTGCCTTCCACTGCTTTATATCCTTACATCTCCTCTTGAACTGTCTAAATGTTTGACCTGACCAACTTGGTGCTGTTTCATTCTGGGATTCTAGGAGTTCTAGTCCAAAGCATCTGGGGAAGAATGGCATTTTTGTAACTTTGTTGTTATTGCCATCAAGTCAACTTTGACATATGGTAATCCTATGAATGAGAGACCTCCAAGTCCTCCTTAGGACTTGCAGAATCAAGGCCTTGGTGTCCTTGATTGAATGTGGTCTTCTTTTCCTACTGCCTTCTACTTTGTAAGGCATTATTGACCTTTCTAGTGAATTCTGTCTTATGATATGACCAAAGTACAACAAGCTCAGTTAAGTTATCTTGGCTTCTAAGGAAAGTTCAGGCTTGATTTGTTCCAAATCAATACCAAATTTAAATATAACTTTCCCCTTCAAATCAAGCTTTCCCCACTTCCCATGTTAATTGAATTGTAACAATTCCTGGGCAGGTAATATTTCTTCCTATGTTATGTCCATCTTTTAGTATATTGTAAAATTTTCAATAGTAGTAGTAGTGGGTCTCTCTCTCTTTAATTATCAAAATAAGCCCTAAGGGGCCATTGCAGTGATATCCAGATAACTTAAACACAAATCAAGGCTTGTTGGTAGCAACATTTCCCTTGGACTTTGTAACAATTGTGATAACCTAATAGTACTTTGTTCTAGATGGGGCTCTCTTTTTGGCTTGGGGCCTTATGAGGGAATTATACAACATTCAGCCAAGACGTCAAGGATTTTAGTAACATCAGTATGCCAAAGAAAGTTGTGTGGAGAGCTCTGATTAATGAAAGGCTTGTCTATGTAGAACAGAACTTCAAAAATATTACTGTTTTATTCCCACACTTAGAATCCTTCAACTGGCATAGCTAGCTAGGAGATTCTGGGAGCAGAGTTCAAAAAGAATTTTTTCCCCAAACTCCAAGGCAGAATTTTTTAGATCTTTTTCTAAATTATTTATTTTAAATCTTACTAATAACAAAAGAAGATGCACTCATTACACTCATCTAAAGATGCAAGGTCCCCAGTGTTGCGCAACACACGTTGCAAAGAAGAGTCAGTCTAGGAACTAGTGGAGAGATGCAGGACAGAGGGTTCAGCCAATGTGTAACAGAACTCCTGTGTCTTCTGGCAGCTTTCAGACATTTTTGTTTGTCTTTGTACATTTGTATACCATCCTTTAGCCAGATGGTTCCCAGAGTGGTCCACAGTAAAATCTATACAATAAAACAACAGTTAAAAAGCGCATGTCAGTATACAGGGAGAAGAATTATGTGAGAAGTGACCCTTGGAGATTGAAGAAAAGATCAGAACTGTCATCCAGCTAGCTTGACAGTTGGAGGAACATTTCGTCTCCCAAAGTGGCTAGTCTGATGTTGTTCCTTGGGATTGTACAAACCAGGCATGCTAGATTATCATCTCCTGTTCTTTGCCCAGGGATTCAATGATACTGCTGCTGAAAGGGGAAGTTCTCTTTTTAGCTATTAATAACCATGTATTAATAACCATGCATAGACTTAAATATTTTTGTAGATAGGACAGCTAACTCAGGTGCCTTACTGACACTGCAACAGTGCATATCCTGGTGTATCTGTTCAGTTAAAATGTGTGTGTGTGTGTGGGGGGGGAGCCTTCGTATCAGAACACCATGACATATGTGAGAATTTGAATTTTATAAACATTTATATTACATTACACCCTCCAACATTGCACATATGGCCATATGTGTCCCATTTTCATTTGGGAAATGTTGGAGGACATTATATTCTTTTCACTAAAACAGGGTCCTGGTTGCAAGAGAGAAATGGCCATGGTGATGACAGAATTACACTGTGGAATCAAAAGCATATTGGATGGGGCAGTTTTCAAAGTGGGAATCACCAGAAGGGATATAGCTAAGCAACCCCTTTTCCCTGCTACTCCAACACTAAAATGTACAAGTTTGGAGGCAGACTTTGTTTATTTATTTTTATTTTTATATTATTTTTATATTATATTATATTATTTATTTATTTACAATGGGGAAGATGCTTCATTTAGCCTGGTGCCTCTAGATGTATTGGATGCTAGGTCTTAGATCATTTGGGAACTGGAATGCAGCACATCAGGTGGGCACCAGATTAGTGGATCCTGGGCATACATATACTTTGGAACATATAAAATGGATTACTGCATGCAATATATTCCTACAGAATCCTCACTTTATTTTTAATATATAATATTTGTAATATTGGCCCTTTCATGTCCCTCTTCTAATTGGAATGCCCACACAGTTTACAAGAAAAATTTTGGAACTATTTTAGATAAATATATAGATTTATATTCAGGTTTATTGACAGATATGGTCATATCTTGTTGGGTCTTCCGGCTAATGAAACTGCTATTGTTAGTAGAGTTCTCCTTTCCCTTGTATATTCCAATAAACTTACAAAGTATTCTCTGAAGGGTTGCTACCAAGAGTAGAATAGGCCACTCACTATTTCTGAACATGACAGTTAACAAATCGTTTATGCCACAATTTTGTCATAATTGAACTCCCCCCTCCCCCCATTCACAATGTTGTTGAATTTAGACACTGGTTAGTATTTGGACAGTCTTACTAGATTTGGTTGACAAAGAAAAATAAAGTTTTATATTGTGACTATATTTATGACACATTTTTAAAACTATCTCCACCAGTAGCTTTATTTATTTATTTATTTATTTAAAAACATTTATGTCATGTGATCTCAGGGAGGCCTACAAGTAAAATCAATTTTATCTGTTCAGAACCACTCAGTGTTTAAAACAATCAAAGATAAGTTAAACAATGAACAATTTAATAAACTGAAATAGGTTAAAGCCATTTGAAACTATGTACACATACATTTTGGAAGAAATAAATTAGGCCCCTAATGCTTGAATAAAAGTCAGTATGTAATTTGACAAATGAACCCAGCATTAGCACCATTCAGGCTCCAAGGGGAGGATTTCACAACTGGGGTCCTAGAGCAAAGAAGACCCTCTCCTATGCTCATCTTACAGTTTATTACTCCAATTGGTGGTAAACAGAGGATTCCCCCAATGAGACCTCAGTCCTTAAGCAGGTTATATAGGGACAGATGTTCCTTCAAGTAGTGAGATCCCAAGCCACTTGGGGCTTTTTGTACCATTGCTAGCACCTGTGTATGGATGCAAAGAAGCATGAGGGACGATAGAATACACCCCCATGAAACCCCACAGCAAAAATACCATGTGGTTCCACAGAAAAGCATCCTCAGATCTTTCTGAAACTGGAGTGGTATAGAGCCACTATTATGGTGAATCTTTCACCCAACGCATAGAGTCAGTTCGGGAAAATATGGTGGTTGATGATATCAAAAGCCACTGAGAGATCAAACTGTATCAACAGAGCAGCAATTTGCACTCTCTCTCTCTCTCCTGAAGGCCATCCACCAGGGTAACTCATTGCCAAAATTTCACCTGAAGCCAGACAGAAATAGGCTCCAATCCTGGCTGGGCAACCAGGACTGTAGGGGGTATTTTCTCATTGATCAAATGTTTGAGTGCACATGGTTTTGTTTTCCTTTTTGCTCTTAAATTGCTTTAGTTAAAAATACATTAGTTTATTTTTATATATGTAGCTAATTAGTATGTATTTTTACTAAAACAGCTGTTTTAAAAAGAGTAAAATTGGTTGAAATTAATTAAAATCCCTTCTGTAGTCAACATTATTAAATTAATCATATTCAACATTTATATTTTATTCATTGTTATTAAATTTATGTTTATGCATAAATGAACTCTACATGTATTTAAATTGACTCTCACTGATATATTGAATATTCCTACTGAAGTAAAAGGAATGAAAATGAGGATATTATTGGCTGCATCTGCATTGCAGAAATAATCCAGTTTGACTCCACTTTAACTACCATGATTCACTGCTCTGGAATTTGTAGTTTGTTGTGGCACCAGAGCTCTCTCACAAAGAAGGATAAATGTCTTACAAAATGATAATTCCCAGAATTCCATAGCACTGGGCCATGGCCATTAAAGTGGTGTCAAATTGCATTATTTCTGCAGTGTGGATGCAGTCAGTGACTACTTCACTTTCTACTTCACATTTGAGTACACATAGAAATTTGCCACTGAATTTCATTAGCAAATGGCAATATCATTTTATTTATATGAAAAAAATAGAGGGCATAATAATGGGCTTGGGTGTACATGCAATCCAAGGCTTCATGTACCTATATGCCTCCATTTTCCTACCTATGATCTAGATACTGTGTGTGTGTTGTGTGCCTTCAAGTAATTTCTGACTTATGGCAACCTTGACCTGACCCTATCACAGGGTTATAATGGTTCAGGTGGTTTGCCATTGCCTTCCTCTAAGACTAAGAGAGTGTGAGTTTCATGGCTGAGTGAGAATCAAAACCTGGTCTCCCGTGTTGTAGTCCTCAATACACAAATCACTATGCCAAGTTGGCTCTTGATCTAGATATTACTACTTCCAAAAGCTTTTGGATCTGAGTGACCACCATCTACTCCTAGACCTTGGGCTAAAATACATTAGCATCTGGGCACTCATTGTTAAAATCCCCAAGAAGTTTTCTTAAGGAGTAGTACCAGCCATGTTCATCAGCATTTCCAAAGAGTATTCAAGAATCCCTTAGGAGCTCTCTCTCTGGACATCTCAATCAGTCCATTGCTCAATCAATATACATATCTATTATCAATCTAAACATCACCAGGAAGTTGTCTGATCATTGTCATGTTTGCCAAAAAGTCCTGCTTCAATCTGCTTAAGGTATCTCCTATACAAATACTGAACTCCCCAGTGTCCCAGGATTCCACAACCCTCCTCAACCAGATTGTGCTTGTTATAATCATAAAATGCTAATCCCTCTATTTCTTGGCCTAGTACCATCTCCTGACTGAAATGAATGCCTTATAGATGTCAGCAACCACACACACACACACACACACACACACATATATGCCCTTTTGGTTTCCTACTGCACAGTGACACATATCTGTTGTGTCTATTGGTTGGAAGAATGACCAGAAGAGAGGATAACTTTTAGATGTCTTACTTTTTTCCCCCCTTAGCAGACTAGTACAAGTTCTGTGAGAGCCAGTACAATGTAATTGTGCGAATGTTGGACTAGGACACTGGGAGACTGGAGTTTGAATCCCTACTCAGCCATGGAAACCCACTGAGCAAGTCACACTGTCTCAGCCTCAAAAGAAGGCAAGGAAAAAAACCCTCAACAAATTCTGCACCATGATAGGTTCACTTTAGGGTCACTGTAAGTCAGAAATACTTGAATACACAACAGCAACAACCTCTGTGACATATTTGCCTCTGACTGTGTGTGCTATAATAGGGTACCCCTCAGAATATCACCTGAATGGACAAGTTTGTTTGGTTTTTTTATTTCATATTTCTGTGTCAACTGCCCTAATGCACCATTATTTGTTTTAAGACAAATTCCTGCTGTAGCATCCAAGGAGAAAACTGCCAGTCTCCCTCCCCCAACCTGTTTACCTCCCATTGACATGACCTTGCACAGTTTCACTCCGCAACGTGAGCAGCTTTCACCAACCAGAGACCTCTGATCTCAAACCCACAAGAGATCTGAGCCTTTCTGTTTGGCAAGACAACATGTTGCCCACCAGGTCAACATGAATAAAGATGGCTTGAATCTGTAAACTCTTTGCTACTAAAAAAAATAATAAAAAGAGCTTCTCATTAAAATTATAACATCTCAAGGCAGAAGGACAGCCCGAGTTCTTGAATTTGTTTACTGCTAGCTATAATTTGACAGGAAGTGTGAGAAACCTCCCCCTCTAACAATTCTACTTTTATATAAAACTGCTAAGCAAACCAATCCTGGCCCAGTCTTATCATATTTAAAGTATGTTTGTCCAGCTTTGTAGTAGGAACAAGCAGACTGTTTGAAGGCCACATAGCTTTCAAACCTTGGTTGCGACACGTTAGCCCCGTTTTGAAACCATCTTTATCTGGCTGAGAAAACTAAAATCTATTTGACCAACTAGCTCTCTGGCCAGTTTATCTTGTAATATGCCTTTAGCTCCCAGGGCTTATTGATTTCCTTAAATTAATGTTTACAGAATGCTACTGAATTTTACTCAATGGGACATTGTTCTTTTGAAGCTTGGTAAAATATGAGACAGAATGTTACTGCTCTTCGTTCTTGTGCTAAGACTGATGAAACATTCTGGACTTTTTTTAAAAAGCTAGCCTTGAACTATAGTTGTTTCCTACAAGTTTGTTTGTTCTGGGTACATTAGTAATGCGGCACACTATTAGATACCAGCATTATACTTAGAAAAACTCTAGACAGGTAGAACAGCTATAGAAATCTAAATCAGGTGTGGAAATCATATAGCACTCCAAATGTTGGACTGCAGTTCCCAGCAACTCTAACCAGTATAGCCAGTGGTAGAATACTGGGAGTTGTAGCCAGACGGCATCTGGAGAGCTGCAAGACTACCACTCCTGGTCTAAACATTAAACATTTCCATGTTTAATGTTCAGAACAGTAGTAGTAGTAGTAGTAGTAGTAGTAATAATAGTTTTTATTTCTTACCTGTCCCTCTGTTGAAACAATCAAGGCGGGGTACAGCAGAATTAAAAACAGTTACAGTTAAAATAAAACAACAGTCCCATTCCCGACCTCCCACCCCTTAAAATAGAATTAAACTGGCAAAGATTAAAATCAAATTACTATCAAATAGAAATAAAACAAACTTATAACACATATTAAACCAATAGTGCTGGCCACAGCATAGGGTAACTTCAGGGTATAGGGGTCAGGGAATTGGCTGGAAGATTTTTAGGAGCCGGGAAGGTTATACAGTTTCTGGGAAGGCCTGCCGGAAGAGATGCATCTTTAAAGTTGTTTTGAAACAATCTAACGTTGTGATGAGATGGATCTCGTCCCACAGGTCATTCCATAGCTTGGGAGCAGAAGCCGAAAAGGCCCTCTGGGAGGTCTGTGCCAGCCTGGTCTTCATGGGCTGCAGCAGATTCCTCCCAGATAAGCGAAGTGTGCAGGGGGGGGGGTCATACAGGGAGAGGTGGTCCCTAAGATAAGATGGACCCAAGCCATGTAGGGCTTTAAAGGTTAAAACCAACATCTTGTACTGTACCCGGAAACTGATCGGCAGCCAGTGGAGAGCTTTAAGCACAGGTGTAAAGTGCTCTCTCCTAGATGTTCCGCTGACAAGCCTGGCTGCCATATTTTGGACTAGTTGGAGTTTCCGGGTGAGGCACAAGGGTAGCCCCATGTAGAGCGCATTACAGAAATCCAAACGTGAGGTTACCAAAGCGTGTACCACTGTTTCCAGGTCTTTCAGATCCAGGTAAGGGCACAGCTGGCATATCAGCCGAAGCTGGTAACAAGCACTCTTGACCGTCACATTCACCTGACTCGTCATGTGGAGCGACGAATCAAGAAGTACCCCCAGACTTCAATCAGGGTCCTTCGAGGAGAGTGTGATTCCATCCAGGATTGGGAGTTGTATTCCCAAACCTGGCTTCGGGCCTGTAACTGCTAGTACCTCCATTTTGTCTGGATTAAGTTTCAACCTGTTTTTCCTCATCCAATCCATTACCGCCGCAAGACAGTCATTAAGAGGAGAGATGCCATTTGAAGTCTGAGCCGATGATCTGGTCATGGAGAGGTATATCTGAGTGTCATCAGCGTACTGAAGACACTGAGCTCCATGCCTCCAAATGATCTCAACTAGCAGCTTCATATAAATATTAAATAGCATTGGGACAGGATGGCGCCCTGAGGAATGCCACAATTAAGCTCAATCTTTGAAGAGCAACTGTCACCAAGCCTCATCTTTTGAGATCTCCCAGAGAGAAAGGACCAGAACCACCGAAGTGTGGTGCCTCTAATCCCCAGTTCCCCCAGTTGACTCAAAAGCCACTGTCTGTGCACTAAACCTAGAATGTGTATGGTCACATCCTCACTTTGGTAGACAAGAGAAAGAGGTTTAAAGCTTCTGTTCCCAAGAAACTGTGGCTTGTACAAAGCAAAAAACTTAAAAAAGCAATCCCACCCTGCATAATTCAAAAGGTTCATGTAGTCCAGCACTTTGTTTCTTTCTAACTTTCTAACTTTCTAACTGCTCTGCATATAGGACAATAAAGTAATGAATTCAAATTAGCCAAAATTAGAAGTTGATGAAGTATTATGAAGAACATTTTGTTAAACTGTCTCACTGAAATCAATAAGACTTAAAACTTCTTAACAGTCAGGTTAATTTAGGAAAGGAACAAGTTGCCTCAGGAGGTGGTAGAATGTCTTTCCTAGGAGGTTGTCACAATAAAACTTGACATGTAGCTCTGCAGGCTGCTTTAAGTCAAGTGTGTTCGGCCTAAGGGCAAGGGGTTAAAAATGATAATCCACTGAGTCCTCTCCAGCTCTGTGATTATTTGGGTGAAAACAAATTATTGTAACAGATTTCTCAGACTGTCAGTAATCACACTTTTTATGGATGAGAACCATTTTTTATTTTAAGAATCAAAACTATGTTTTTTGATTTCTGCTCAGTTTGCCATAACTAAATCAGTGGAGTTTGAGGTGAGAAAGTGATTAAACAATCCTTGAATTTGCATCAACCTTTTGTTTTGTTTTGCTTTGTTTTGTTTTGTTTCCTTCCCAAAGGAAAAAGTTCAAGGAATATGTGTGGAATCTATCCTTTGCTGTTCTGAATCCTACTGATAATCCCATCTAGAGTAGACCCATTGAATCAATTGTTGACAACACTTAGGAAAATCCCATTGACTGTTCAATAGGATACAGGCTACTATTCAAATCAACTTTGCAAGGCAGGTTAGTTAAAAGTCTGATCATTCACACATGGATAATCAGGTGTAGAATTTGGAACCTAGGTTTCCTAAATCCCTAGTCTACAGTGCCTTACTCAGAAATAACTGAAATGTAAGAATGTCAAAGTTGTAGCTCAAAAACTCCATCTTTCAATAGATGAAGCAACAGGTTGTTACCTCCAATATACTGTGTAGGACTAACCAAATGGGTTTTTTTTCCCCTCAAAAGAAGCTCTTCTGTCAGAAGGGACAGAATGTTTGCCACATCAGCTCTTTATTTGATTTTTAAAAATGGAACATTATTTAACTGTTCATAGCCTCTCTACCCAAAAATCATGTATAAATGTCATTTACTAACTGAGAATGCAACAAAAAGCCATGGCTATACATGAATAATCAGTGGCAGTCCAGATCGCTATGGAGGGAATTGCGTTATACCGGGTGTGTATCCATTCTATGCAATTACAGCACTTCAGTACCATTTTAACTACCATGACTCCATCCTTTGAAATTCTGAGGAATTCTAGTTTCATTAAGGTACTTAGATAGAGAGCTCTAAAGCTGTGGTACTAAAGAATCTGGAGTCCCTCCCCAAAATTTCGTCGGATAGAACCATGATGCTCAACATGGTATCAGAATTCAATGACATAGCCATGTTAGTCTGGAAAATCAGTATGCAAAGAGATCTTGTATCACCTTTTAGACAATGAGGTATTAGACTGTTATAAACATGTGGTGTGGATGCCCCCAACTCTGCTTTTCTATCTGTTCTAGTGGTTGGAAGTATGTGACCCACAGGCTGCAGGTAGCCCTTTGAGAGCCCAGTGCAGCTTTTGGGACTCTCACTGATCACCAAAGGCCACAGCATCCCCCCCCCCCCCAAAAAAAGTTCAGTTAAAACAAACATGATTTTCATTTTTTAAAAAAACAATAATAACACTTTTTAAGGTGTAAATTTATTTTAACACATTTAAGCAAACAGCCCAAAATGAAAGGGGAAGAAGGAGAAGCAGCAAAACCTCAAACACCCTTAAATGGCCCCCCAAATGAGTGGAAGTCATTTGACATCACTTCTGTTCACACAAAATAGAGGTGGTGATGAGGATGGTCTAGTTTACTGGGCTACAGGGAATGTACATCCCTGATCTAGCCCATATTTTTCATTCTAACTGGCAATGATTGTCCCAAAAGTTTCAGAAAGACCTCTTTTTCATTACCTGCTACTTTGTCCTTGTAATGGAAAGTGACTGGACTTGAACCTGGGAGATTCTGCAGGCAAAGTGTGTTCTCCTCCATTGAAGCTCCTCCTCACTGAAACTCCTCCTCCGTTCTCATTGTTCTTTGCCAGTGGCAAATCCTGTGCACTGAAGCAATGACATTATGGAAGAGTGCATGGTTTTGTATTTTTCCCATTCTTTGGAAAATGATAGTAGCTACACATCGGTGCCTCAAGGAATGATGTTGCATCATGATATCTGGACATGATAGCAAGACATCATTAAAGGATGCAATGAAATGCAATTGGTGGAAATTAAATACTTCTAAATAGTATGCAAATGGATCTTGTAGCATCTTTCAGACTAACTGTGTGAACGAAATTGTAGCATAAGCATTTGTAGACTGGGTTTACTTCCTCAGATGTATACTGATATTCCATACTAAGAGTAGGACCAAACTGGCATAAAAAGCCAGCTTTTAGCCAGCTTTTTATGGGGGGGGGGGCATATGCATGATGCATACCCCCTAGAAACCTGGAAGACACCCAGCTGCCCAGACAGAGCTCAGCTTCTGGGCATTCTGGTGGTACAACATTTATATAACACATGACACAGGAGTACCATAAAGTCATGGTGAGGCAGGAAAAGCCAGTTTTTTGTCATTGCAAAAAGGCGTATTGGGGCCACAGCATACAGTTGTCGTGGCGTAGCAGCATGTGACTCCATGGCAGCCCCAATCTTCCAGTTTTTGGTGGTCTGTTTCACCCCTAGGGTGGCTATGCCCCTTACTTCTAATAGGTAAACCAAAACCAAGAACCATGTCTAGAGTTTGAGGGAAATATAAATAAATTCGAAAGTTTCTGTCTTGTGGCCTTCTGGAAGTCACACAGAATGTCCCAAATGACCACAAAAAAATAAAATAAAATAAAATAAAAATCCAGATGTGGCCAGAAGTGCAGTTCTGGTTTTGAAAATTGTTGTTTTCTAGATGTTGAACAGTGCAGAGGGCACCATAATATATTTAGAAGCCAAACTGCTGGCTTTGAATCATTCAGGGACAGGAAATCCCTCTTGCTCTGCCAGAAAATGGGCATTCCCAATATATTAGGGCTGCAGAAATAAACTGGGAGTGGGGTCACATGTCACGATGGGGGGCATATTTGCTCACCTCACATTTATGCAGAGCCCATAAGTCTCAATTTTTTTCCCATTATGACTTCTAGGATCCTATGGCTAGCGTAGCTCTTCACTGGCTGGAGGATTCTGGGAGATATAGTCCAAAATCATAATTTTTCCATGCAGCATGGATGTATAATCCTGAATATCTCACAGTTTGGTTGGGCAAAAAAGAAACTAATAATTAGATATTGAATTTCAAGGTTTTTAATAAATTTCTTCTTGCTGTCCAATAACTGCACACACTCACACATACTCATTCTAGAGACAGTGCCCACGTTATTTTTTTTCCATAAAGGAATTCATAATCAATAGTGAGAAGGAAAAGCAAGAGAAGCCACTTTCAAGCTGATCCACAAACTGATTAAGCTGGCAAACTTGATCTTAAGCTTCTTAATCCTTTGTGGGCCTGAAATCAGCTTAAATCAGAACACTTTGATTTAGCACGTTTGTGAATCAAGGCTGTTAGGAGGATAGCAGTACTGCATGCACTGTGGTGCTGTTCCCAGGACATTTTTGAGCAGAGAAAGTATTCTTTCTTTTCCTCCTGACAAAAATGTTTGTGGAAAAGGACAGGGCATTTATGACACCTTGAAAAGGGAAATGTGGTTTCATCTTGTCCTTTTACCTAATCCTTGGTATGAGTGGGTTGCTAAAGCTGCCAAGTTTATCTGTTTTAAGTCCAGTCTGTCTGTAGTACAAGTCCCCCAGCTTGTGTCACTGCTGTCAGGAGATAGATCTCTCCTTGATCAATATTTACTTAACAAACAGCTTGGATAGGAGAGTTTGTTTAGAAGAATCATGTGCACACAAGGGTGAATGAATGCTCGGTAAAGTACTTCAGCTGTTTGCCTCTTTCCCTTGGTCTCTTTTCTGCATACATTTTGTTTTTCTTACTTACTGCTCTGTCACCATGTTAAAGCAGTCTGTTCTGAAACAATTTAATAACTCTCACCAGAAAAGAACCTGTGCATTACAGTTAGTGTTAGCATAGTGAGAGGCTGATCAGAAAGTCCATCATTCAAATCCTCCACTTATCATGAACTCTGCTGGCAGTTCACTCTCAACCTTAGCCCTCCTACTCCATCCCCCATGTGCAGTACAGGGAACAATAGTACCAATTTACTTTAGAGCATTGCTTTAAGAATTAGAATTAGATAGTGTGTATTAAGTTCTTGAATGTTTGGAAAGCACTTAACGGTTATTATGCTACTGTCTTCATCTTCAGAGTTATAATTATTTGTTTTGAGCTGTAAACCAGCAAATGACAACAACGAATCTTAATTCAATCAATTCTCTCTCAGGTTTACCCTTTAATCCACAATGTGGGCATAATAATATTGATCTGCCTTACAGTGCTGTTGTTGTTGTTGTTGTTTTATTTGTATCTCACTCTTTTCCTAGAACTGGGACTTAGGGTGGCTTCACAATATTAAAAAACAACACAATTAAAACATAGAAAAGAGATACCTTAAAACAAAATTAAATTGTTACGATATCAAAATAGATTCCTTATTAAAAGAATAAAAATATAGTTAAAAAGATGAAAAAATTAAAACACTTAAAATGATACAACATCTTAGCTGGTCCTTTAAGAACATTCTGTTTTAAAAAGCCTGGCTGCATAAGAAGGCCAATAAGGAGAGAGCCTCTGGTCTCCCTGGGCAGGGAGTTCCAAAGTCTAGGGGCATCCACCAAGAAGGCCCTCTCTCACTTCTATACTAACGTGTTTGTGATGGTGGTGGGACAGAGAGAAGGGCCTCTACAGAGGATCTCAGGACTTGGGCCAGTTTGTGCAGGAGATAATGGTCTGCCAGATATCGTGAACCACATCGGGCTTTATAGGCCATAACTAGCACTTTGTATTGTGTCCGGAAACAAAGTGGCAACCAGTAGAACTGTTTCAACAGGGGCATTGTGTGATCTCTATAACCTGCCCTAGTTAACAGCCTGGCTGCAGCTCTTTGGACCAGCTGAAGTTTTCAAACACTCTTCAAAGGCAGCCCCACATAGAGCCCATTACTTTAGTCCAAATGGGATGTAACCAAGGCATGTATCACCAAGGCCAGATCCAGCGTCGCAAGGTACAGGCACAGCTGGTACACAAATTTTAAATGTGCCAAAGCACTCCTAGTCACTGCAGAGACCTGGGCCTCAAGGTTCAAAGTTGAGTCCAAGAATACCCCCAAATTGTGTGCCTGTGTCTTCAAGGGGAGTGTAACTCTATCTAACACAGGCTGGATCCCTATTCCCTGATCTGCCTCTCAGCTTGTTTGTCCTCATCCAGTCCATTACTGATGACAGACAGTAATGGTTTAGGACGAGGACAGCCTCCTTGGATTGAGTTGGAAAGGAGTAGAAGAGTAAAGTGTCATCTGCATATTGATGACACCACACCCTAAAACTCTGAACAACCTCTCCCAGCAATTTCTTGTATATGTTAAATAGCATAGGGGACAACACAGAACCCTGAGAAATCCCACAGGCATTGGCACCACCTTCTGGGATCACTCCTCCAGGAAGGAATGGAGCCATTATAAAACAGTACCTACAAGTCCCATCCCAGAGAGGTGGCCCAGAAGGGTACCATGGTTGAAAGCCACTGAGAGGTCCAGTAGAACCAACAGGGACACACTCCCTCTGTCCAGTTTCCTCTGTAGGTCACCCACCACAGTGACCAAGGCTGACTTTGTTCCATAGCCAGGTCTGAATCCAGATTGAAATGGATCTAGATAATCCATTTCATCCAGAAACCCCTTGAGTTGTGAAGCCACCACAAGTTCCAGTAACTTGCCCAAAAATAGTAGGTTGGGCACTAGTGGATAATTATCTATTATAGTGGGATTCAGGGATGGCTTTTTAAAGTAAGGTTTCACAACTGCCTCTTTTAGGCACGTTGGGACTTTGCCTTGTTGTAGGAGGCACTCCTTCACCCACTCTAAAGATTAGTGAAGTAAGATATCTGAAACATCTTGACCAATCTAAAAATGCTCTATACAAGCTAAAAGGTATATTCATAAAACTGTATTTCAAATGGAGGTGGGGACGTGTTTGCATGTCCCTTAGGTGTTATGTTTTGTCTTAGAGAGACTGCACAGCCCTCATAAATCTTAAGAAACGTACCTGAAGGAACATTTATACTGATGTGGTTCTCTGTTTCAAAGTGTTCAAATTACTGTGGCTGGAAACCTGCAACTTGTATCCTGCAAAAAGAGATGAATTTATAGTTTTCCATGAGGACAGCATTTTGTATGTATGGAAAGTATGTACACTCTGGATTCTAAAATTGTTCATGCTTGGCTATAGTATCATGGGAGTTATTGGGGAGGTTTACCTTGCAGACCTGCAATGAACCCTGGCAGACCTAATGTAGCATCTGGCCTCATGTGTCTTTAAACAAAAACTTTTTATTGCACATGACAAATGTGTTTAAAATGACAATGCAGCCCTCCTAAATCCAGTCAAGTCGAATTTTGCTTCACTTTTGCATTCTTACAAATAAATAAATAAATATAGGGAGCTATTTCATTGAGAGATTGCATGACATAACACTGCACCAGTGTAACACTACAGGATCCTAAGAGAACAGAGGGACCAAAGAAGTATGAAGAGGAGGGCAGAAATGTGCCTGCACATCTTTCTAGTGTCGTGCAGACTACAATGCAACCTGGGGAAGTCCTTGTTCAATGATGCCTTGAAAACCTTGTTATATAAACTAGCAAAAATTCCAATTAGTCATCTGTAATTCCACAATTTTTTCCCATAACCTCCATCACATTCATATTTAAAACTAGGAAACTCAATTACTTTATGCAGAAACCTAGGCTGCAATCCTAAAGTCTTTTCTTCCTTGGGAGTAAGTCTTACTGAGCACAGCAAAACATCTGAGGAAATACATATAGGATTGTGCTGGAAAACTTTTCTCTTGGTCGTCCAGACCTTCCCATTTCTTTTATTTTAAAATCCAGATAACTATGTTTAAAAGTAAAGAGAGTAAAAAAGTGTTCTTTATTTTCCATTCCAAAACAACAGAAGTGGTCATATGCAATTAGCCTTAAGGCATCTGAGCCTAGGTTTGTGTGTGTGTGTGTGTGCTTTTTTATTTTGTGAATCAGTGTTGTAAAAGCCATCTAAAATATTCATGCAGAATTGTCTGAGAAGCAGTTTCTGTTTTATTTACTGCACACTAGAACAGCCACAGTGGATTAGTTTGACAATACCCGTAACAAAAGCACAACAGCTGATGCGTGTGATGTTAGGAGGTGACAAAACAGTTAAAGTATGCTGCTGGCTACAGGCAAGCAGTCAGCAGATGCAGACAAAAGGGTTTGTGACAAGAATAACTCTCTCTCCAAGGCGAGCAGTCAAGAGTATCCAAAATACCAATACCCTTTTCTCCTTGACATTGTCTTCTTACAGTCAGCATTTTATTGCCCTTTTATAGTTAAAAAAAAACAAACAAAATGCAATTCCCCAGGAGATCAGTTTTGACGGGACTACGATCTTCATATCACCCTGACTTTTCCTATCCTCCAGGTTTAATACAATTGAATCTGCAGAAGACATAGATTGTAGTTCTGGTGGTCCCAGGGAGTCCTACAAAGGTGGAAGACAGAGGAAAGTGCTCCTGCACAAGCCTCAGTAAATTGAAAGGGGGATGCATGGTAGGCTAGTTGCACATCAATGCTTATGACTAGATTTTACCCATAAAAGATTGGTATGTGTTGCTTGGTGTGTGTGTGTTTGTGTTTTAGGGCCTTCTAATTAAGGCTTAATGAGGCAAATTATACTGTTTAAAAACTCATGCCTATAACATCAACAAAAAAAAATTAAATGCTTTCACCTTAAAATTATACAATCATCTTAAGCCACCAATAAAGAGATGACAAAGATAAGGGATGGGACCTAAAAATAGCAGTAATATCTCACTCTCAACACATACATCTGAACAACAAAAGAGCTTTTTTGTAATGAAAAAGTTTTAAAGGGACCAATCAACAATTTTCTGTAGAAGCTGATGTCTATTTCAGGAGCATGTATATGCAGAGAGAGAGAGAGAAAGAAAGAAAGAAAGAGAAGGCGAGGCTGTCTTCTCTCTAACCTTTGTAATTCCCCTTCTATTCTCTATGACATTCATTCAGCTGCCAAGCGTGTTTGGCAAAAGCTCTAGCCAGCCAGCACACTTCCAGTGACCGCTAACCTTGGTATGTCCTGACACTTATGATGAGTATCTGCAGGACACAGAAGGCAGGCAGGCTGCTATGTCAGGCTTTTATTATGTACTGCAGAGGCTGGGGACAGTCAGTTTAATAAAACAAATCATCCTTGAAGGTAAAGCAACTGGGAAGAGGAGGAAGGGGGGCGGGGGGGGAGGGGAGAGAGGCAAAGTCTTTGCTGCACTGACAAAAATAAAACTGAAATAAAGAAATAAGAAGAAAACAATCTGACAATAGTAAAGGCAGAATACCAGCCTGTGAACCATTGTAGATGCACCCAAACTGTATTCTGTAAAGTGTAAACCTTTACAAGTGTTCAATGTTCTTATTGCTGTAGACAAGTATATAAGCCCAATTGTATGCCTACTCAGAAGTTCTCTTGAGGTGCTTACTCTTGGGTAACTATCTACAGAGTCCTAATTTACAAAAAAGCCTCACATGTTGCTACTGAGTTGTGGGTTCTCTGCCAGGACTGCAATGTCAGTGAGTTTATGTTTCAATCTTTACTCCTTTCCCCACCAACCTTGTTAGTTCATATGTTTAGGTATTCCTTCTCCCTACCTCAAAAGTAACATAAAATATAAATTCTGCTTCATTTCTCTGAATTTAGCAGAATGCTCACTGGAGAATCTTCTGAACTCCCTAAGTCATTGGACTTTTAAATAAAACATTCTTCTCCTTTCACTGAAAAGCGATTCAACAAATAACTGAACTGATCTGTCTGACAGTTCCCAGATCCCATGTGCTTTTCAGTAAACCTTGGCTTTAAAAGTTCCATTTTGCTTAAGCAGGGGAAGAAAAGGATGAAGTAGCTTTTACCTGATTCACACAGCCAAATTTATGAGATACCAACTTGATTTTCCCATGATTTTCTGTATTTATTCACATTTATATATTCAGGCTTATGTCTTGCTTTTCCTCATAGATTAAATTTCATGCTCACAAAATAAAACATAATCTAAAACACTGAAATTATAAAAATAAAATACCACTACCAGAATAAGTTAAAGTGTGTATGTAAAATATTATCATGATGTGATGAATTTCTGTTGTAACAGTTATCTGATAAAATACTCGGGGCTCTACTCAAAATGTGCAAAAGTTTTTAAAAGTAGATTGAATTTGAAACAGGATGTAATCAACTGTTCTTTGAACAGATCGTCATACCTTTAAGAGCAGGCAATATAGCAAAATCCAGTGGAAAACATCCCATTCTGGTTTAATCTACCTCAATTAATAACATGTGTCTTGTCTCTTGTGTGTGTCATATCCAGCTCATTTTTCCACAGTTTCCTTTATATTTTTTGATTGTGGCTCACAGTAACTGCTGCCGATCAGTTTCTGAGCACAATACAAGGTGCTGGTTTTGACCTTTAAAGCCCTTCATGGCTTGGGTCCATCCTATCCATCCTATCTTAGGGACCGCCTCTTCCCATATGAGCCCCCTCGTACACTCTGGTCCTCTGGGAGGAACCTATTACAACCTAAGAAAACTAGGTTGGCACAGACCTCCCAGAGGGCCTTTTCTGCTGTCGTTCCCAGGCTATGGAATGGCCTGCCGGATGAGACGCGCCTTATTACAACCCTGGATGGCTTCAAGAAGGCCGCCAAGATGCATTTCTTCCGGCAGGTCTTCCCAGACAATGATTAACCTTTCTGCTATCTACTGCCCCTCTTGCCTCTTCTACTGGGATTTCTGATATTGTCGAGGCAACTCATCATTTTTTATTAGAGTTTTCTAATGTTTTAATTGTAATGGCCCTGTTTTAGTATTTTTAAATCTTATTGTAGTTTAATTTATTTTTAAGGGGTGGGAGGGGAAATTGAATTGTTATATTTTAATTGTAATTGCTTTTAAATGTTGTACCCTGCCCCGATTGCTTACCCAGAGGGGCGGGATATAATTATTATTATTATTATTATTATTATTATTATTATTATTATTACTAAGATACATTATGCAGGATGAAAAGCGGCATGGAAGTGTTACAGAGGGCCCTTCCTTATAGTGAAAGGTAGGAGGCTATGTAAGTGAGGGGGTGGAGCAGATGAACATGAAGGAGTAGTTTGCGTCTGCTCCAGCTGGAAGTGAGTCAAAACCCCACTGTCAACATGGCCCACTCTCAGGTTGGATTGTGGATACACGGCCCAACCGGCACCAGCCAGGAATCAGGTTTTTCCAGCTCCTTTTTGTTCTGATCCTAAGGACTGGATTGTGGGTTTGACATGGCTTCTGGCCACTTTGGAGGTGTGTGTCATGTAAACGGCACTTCTCCAAAGCGGGTGGAAGCCACTTCATTAGTCCTGTCTGTTCCACCCCAAGACTTCTGTAAATCTGTGCAAAAACAGCAATATCATATGGGTATTTATTCAGCTTTACTTGCAGAGAACTAATCACAATTAATGACTGGTGGTCTCATAGGGAAATTGAGACCCTCATTACAAGAGAAGACAAAACCAGGAAGTTTAACAGAGTGATTGTCACAGTGTAACAACAGTGCAACAGAAGAAAAAGCTCCTTTTTAAAAAATGAACTTTTGCAAATTCAAAACAGTGCATTGTCTTTTAACTCTTATAATTACTCCTGAAGGGTGAGATGGGCAACAAGTCAATTTGTGTCTGAAGACAGAACTTGGGGTCTTTTATAGTTTCCAGTTCCCAGTCAGCTGGGGACATCTGGCTCCTAGATGTGCAACAATGGAAAGGACTAAAACACGCGCTCAAATAGTAAAATCAAGTTGAGTTTTCTGAGTATGTTTTTAGTCACAATTGTATGTGACTTCTTGAGGGATGTTTGTAAATTTTACTAAATTTAAAAAGAAGAAGAAGAAAAGAAAAGAAAAATTAGAGGGAGAGGAAGCAGGAGTGGATTTTTGAAGGAAAGGACTTAGGAACTTGGGTTAAGTACTGATCACAGATTCCTAAACTGAACATATGCCCTGAAGAACCCTGTTACTTTATTGTTACAATACATTGGCTCACTGAGCCACTGTTTTTCACCTGGGTCCAGCTGGTAGATCTTGGGTTCTAATAAAAAGACTGAACAGATCTTGCAAGTTTTGAAATCTGCTCACCCTGTTTATAAGGTGGGTTAATATCCTATTTTTGTTTTTAAACTCTGTTGTAATCTGCCCCGATTGCTTTGTTCAGAGGGGCGGACTAGAAATAAAAATTATTATTATTCGGGGAGCACAGTGGTCTGAGACACTGAGCCTAAAACCAGCTATTACTTTCAATCCAGAGACCTTCTAATCTGTGTTCTGATTTGTACTGTACTTGGCCACAACACAGCACCAGCTCTCAGTGTAGTTAAGCATCTGTTGATTGATTATATACATGGAAGGCTGCTTATGTGGATGGATGTCCCATACTGGATCAGATCCAGTAACTGAAGACTGAATCATTTGGTTAGCCCCAAGTAGTGATGGCCCACTGAGTCAACATACAGATAACTCCTATTGATTCAACAGGTCTACTCAGTTGAGATTAACAATAGGATCCAGACTTCTGTTTCCACTGCAAGTTCATATTTCCATCAAAATTGTGCAGGGATTTGGAACAGAACTACTCAGCATTTAAGCAGCACTTTAAAGCAGTGTTATCCAAAGTGGTGGTCCATGGACTGGTGCCAGTTCACAAGCCATCAGCAGCTGGTCCCTGAAAAGTTTCCATGAAAGAAAGAAACAATAATTGCCAAGGGCATAAATATGGTGTTGATTTCTGACATGTTGCGGGCTTAAGAAGCACTACTCCAAAGTATAGAGAGCAGTTCATACTGCACCATGCTGTTCAACAGTGTTTTTACATCAAACAACAAAAGGAGCAGAGTCCTGTGAGACTTGCCATCCAGTCTACATTCCCCCTCTTGACACAGTAAGGCAGTGCATATAAACTAGACCTTGTAAGGACATTTTGGTACTTGACATGAGGTAGCAAATCTTGCCCTTCCTTCTCCTGCTCAACTTGAATAGTTTCTTTTGTGGATTACAACACCTAGAACACCACCACATATGCATATTCTGGCTGCAGAACTTTTCAAAGCTCTTCCATAGGTAAGGTATGATATCCTAGAGCAGTCAAGGTATTTTATCACTGGAGGTAGAAAATTTCACAAGTGGCTTCTTAGCTCTTTCAAGCTCCACATCAGCTGCTTGAGGTAGCCGCCTCACTCTGCCTAGTTGTAGGTTAACTCCAGGACTTCGAATAGTTAGAGAGAGTAAGTATTGAGGCCACTGCTGAAACTATAGATGTATGTACACTGTACCATACATACCACTTAAACTGCCAGGATTTCATGAATCCTGAGATTTGCAGTCAGGAGAAGTCCTTAGAAGTACTGTTAGAGAGCACTAATGCTGCAGAGAGTGGTGTAGAACTCCCCAGAAGAAAAGTCAGTGTCTCACCAAACTATATATTCCAAAATCCTGTAGGATGGAGCTGTGTCAGTTAAATTGGAATGAAACTCCTGTAACTATAGGCTGTGGATATGATCTCTGACTCTCACAAAGAACTATGAGGACTGTGGACAATTTGATCTTTTTTTGTTTTAAAGCAATATTCCAAATAAGTCATTTCCACCAACAGTTTCACATTCACTATTGGTCTTCGCTGTTTCTACCTAGATGCCTAGATAGCTGTTTATCCCCAGAATACACTGATTATGTGCAGCAGTATATTGCCTGCTTCTTAGACAAGGGTGTGTAAATCTGAAGTCCAGTAGCTGGTTCCCCCTTTCAGCATTGTCTTTCCTTCTGGTGAATGTCAAGTATTATTTGATTGACTGCAGCCACCTGATGCTAGGAAAATGTTCTGGGTTCATAGTGGGGATTCTTGTTGAGTCTATAAAAAGAAATCTGGATGAGGGTCTTATTTGTCACTGAGGCATTGTTTCTGCAGATGTTTCTACAAGTGAGATGTTCAGTCAGTTAGGTGTAAAGATGTACTTAGTAAGTCTTCATCATTTAGGGTCAGGGAAAAGTTACCCCCAGACACACACTATTAGCACAGCTGACTGGCTAATTGCCCACTGGAAAAAAAAATCCATCTAGCCACTCATCCATTTAAACAATTAGATGCATTGCCTCAGAATGTGCATTCTCTTAAGAAAATATTTTGTGCTTAGTCAAATGGGGGCAGGAATTAGCTAGTCTTGAGTTGCAAAGAGTGTTTGATTTCTAAAATGGAGGCTTTTGTTCTCAAGTCTGCAACTTATATCTTCTGGCGAGAGCTTGGGAAAACTTATGTTTTTGATTTACAGCTCCCAGAATCCTCCAGTTAACATGGGCATTTTCCCAAGTGGTACTTCTTCCCCTTCTTATTTTTTGACCTATTAGGTGCTGTTTGTGGTTAGTCAATAGTGAGGAAGAAAGGTGTTATGTACTTTTAAAAATCTTATTCAGGAAGGTTCTGTGGTATGAAAGTTCCCATGTCTAACTCTGGCTCAGATTAAACCCTGGTGAGCCCTGGTTATTAGGATAAAATGCAGCACAAAAGAATAAGCAAGGCCTCCTGGCATAAGAAAACAAGCTGGATGGAAATAAAAATAGACTGGGACAAGACTAGTGGAGATCTTTTGCAAACCCTTAGAAACACAGTGTCCAGGGGAGGGCGCCCAAAATGGTGAAAGGTCTGAAAACCATGCCCTATGAGGAGGGAACTGAGTATTTTTATTTTGTAACATGTTTAGATGTTTGTAACATGTTTGTAACATGCTACAAACCAATTTAGTTTAGAGGAAGAGAAGGTTAAGGGTAATATGATAGCTCTGTTTAAACGTTTGAAAGGATGTCATATTGAGGATGGAGCAAGCTTATTTTCTGCAGCTCCACAGAATAGGACCTGAAGCAATGAATATAAACTACTGTACAGGAAAAGAGAGTCCACCTCAACATTAGGAGGAACTTCCTGACAGTAAGAGCTGTTCAACAGTGGAACACACTCCCTTGGAGTGTGGTTAAATCTCCAAAGGTAGCCAAATGTCAGGGGTGCTTTGACTGTCTTCCTGCATGTCAGGGTGTTGGATTGGGTGGGCCTTGAGATTTCTTCCATCAATATGATTCTATGATAGTATGTGTAGCCACTCATTTTGAAAGTGTTACTTTAGAAACTGGAAATGTTCAATAGGTAAAGGCCATTGCAGGTTTTAAGTAAACTTATTCAATACATTATCTGTAAAGGCTGATTTCTGTATATGATCACAATCAAAAGTGATTCTTACATTTGTTCTCTTTCCATAAGAATCCTAGGGAGTTTATTTATCATACGCAGGCAAACCTGCAAGCCATAGCCATAAATCAAACTTACGAAGCAAACATGTGTTCATGCAATGATACCTATGCTTAGTGGAGCCAAGAGCCTTTCACAACCAACAGGTTTTGAAAATACATGTTACAAACAAATATACATTATATTTCTGCTAATATGATAATGTCTGAATAAGAAATATTTTCTCTATACACTCAGTTTTGTGGGTAGATGTATGTAGTGGGCGACTACAATTGGTTGTGACCAAGTTTAACGCACAGAAAGTATATCTGTGGTGCTCCAGATGTTGCTGAACTATAGCTGTCACTATCCTATACCATAGGCTATGTTGCCTAGCACAGATAAGAATTATAGTCCAATAACATGAGTAGGGCCTCATGTTCCACAGACCTGAATTAACCAGAGATTGATAGTTTAGATCTTAATCCAAATACCTAACATTTGAGAAGCTTCCCAAAATTTTGCCAGACACATCTAAGTTGGTAACAGAAGGATTTTCTTTCTTCTCAGATAGAAGGTCCCTCTCACAGTTTTTGTTAGATTCAAGGGTTCTTACTCCTAGTTAGGCCAGTGCCATTGCACCTATAAATATTGTAGCTTTTGCTACTCTGCACCAGTGTTTACCGACATGTAGAAAGTTCTCAGAGAAGGCTTCATCTTTCTGCCTAATGCAGTATTTTCAGCATGCAAAGGAAGTTCAAACGAGTTATCCTCCTACATGTGATTTGAGAGGATTATTGTATTGTATTTCTTCTTACAATTAATTATTTCAATTAATTAATTCTAAGGCCTAAATAAAATTGCTAGTTCCAGCAAGAGTATATCCACTTAATCAACTGCGACAGGGTAAGTCAGTGATGGTGAACATTTTAGGGACCGGGTGCCCAAACTCAAAGGTGTTCCACCACCGGGTGTTACCCAGTCCTGGAGGCAGAACTTCTGGGAGGATGGGCCTTCAGGTGAGTCCCTGAGGGATGGGGCTTCCACCTTCTGGGGATGGAACTTCCGGTGGGGGGACTTCCCTGCAGACAAAATGGCTTAGTGTGCCAGAGAGGGCATGCATGCTATAGGTTTGCCACCATGGGGGTAAGTCAACAGATATAAATCCAATTGATTCAATGAGTCTTAAGGCTGGAATAGACACCCCCAAAGGAGTGGCTTGAAGTGATCCCCACTAAAGATAGATTGGGGCCACGGCAAACAGACACTGCTGCCCCAATCTGTCTTGAACCTGGCCCAAATAGAAGCAGAAAAGATCCAACCACAACCCCAAGGCAGTTTCAAGATGCTCCGGTGGCATGTAGCATGTAAACACTGTTCTCCTAGAGTGTCTTGAAACTGCTCACGTCTGGGCAGCTATACGGCCTTTGGATGTCTTTAGAGCATGCAGCATATAAACGCCACACTCCCATGATGCCCAGAAGAGAGTTTTTAAGGTCCATCTATTTAAAGGGCTATCCAATGTAAATATCACTCCATGACGCTTGTCAAGATGAATTTTTTTTCCTGAGAGTTAAGGGTAATTTATGATCATGAAATTAGGAATATGTGCTATGAGAATCAGGTTACTTCTAAATTACATTGTTTGGCAGGTTACAGAGACAATACAACAATCTTGTTGAGACAGCTCTACTGGCTGGCAGTTTGTTTCTGGGCACAATTTATCATTCTGGTTATGACCTATAAAGCCCTATATGGCTCAGTTCCTGGCTTTTCAGCAGACCATATCTCCCTGTATGAGCCAGTCTAGGCTCTGAGGTCATCAGAAGAGGCCTTTCTCTCTGTCCCACCACCATTGCAAGGATGGTTGGTGGGGATGCAAAAGAGGGACTTCTCAATGGTTATCCCTGTACTCTGAAACTCCTTTCTTCAAAATGCCAGAATGCTCCCCTCCGTGCTGTCCTTACCACAGCAGGCTAAAATCAGACATACTTTTAAAACAAAAAGTTTTTAAAGAATGGGCTAGAGTATCCTGTTTTATTTTAATTGTACGGTTTTAAAGAGCTTTTATCTTTTTAATTGCATTTTATTCTTATGTTTTTGTGTTGTTCTTGAGTCCCAATTTTAGTGGGAACTGGGATAAAAATAAGTATAATAATAATAAAATAGATTTATAATCTCATAGATTTTGGGATTCACATGTACTGTCATTAAGTACCAAACACCCCCCCCCCCGGGTATACTTTTCAACCAAGCACTGCCCTAGGAGTCATTCATACTAGGAAATAACCTGGTGTGGAATCTGGGTTATTTTTATGGTGTTTGCACTCCCCCCTGGCTGCACTCAGTGCTGTTTTTTGAGGGGGGGAGGCACCAAAAAACCCCACTTGACCTTGTGCATTTTGCACTGGTCAACTATTGTGTCTTTTTCACGACACCACAACAATCCAGATCTTTGACAGTGAGAACACACTACTGAAGAGATCTGGATTGCATGGGATTGTTTTGAAAATGGAGGCACCTCCACTTTCAAAACAATCTGGCGCCTATTCCTTACCAGGTTGCATCAGTCCTCCCTCCTTTTCCTTCCTCCTCTTCCTTTCCCCTGCACCTGCCACATCCTCCTTGTTCTCCCTCCTCTTCCTCTCCCCCTCATACCTACCGCATCCTCCTTGTCCTCTCTTCTCTTCCTCCTCTTCCTCCCCACTGCCATGATCGACTCTCTTCTGTCCTCTTCTGTCAGTTGTCGTTTCTCTTTGACCTAGTTCTTAAGCTGCTTTGCCACCAAAAACCATGCTTGTGGTACCTGTGTTCCTCCAGTATCTGAGGGAGAATGTTTTTTTCAGCCTTTCTGATCTTTTCTTGCCTTCCTTCAGAGTTTGTTCTTATATATTTGCTCCCTCAAATTGTTTCCTTCTCGTGAAAGGGTTTGATAATATTACCGTACTGTTTCCCAGCCACAGGAATGACACTCAAAGAAATGTATAGCTTGCTCACAGCACGTCACCACTACACAGTTTTGTCAGCTGAGGCCATAGACAATACTGGCCAGGATGGACGTATGCATTGGTCCTGTCTAAAGTCATGATATACCCCCAGGGTGTCCCCCTACACCTTTTAGCATCCTTGATTCATAGACAGATTAATGCTGGCAGTAATTTGTGGTACATTCTGAAGGCAAAAATGTCTGTTGTTTTCAAATACTTAATCAAACCTCCAGAGAAATATTTGGCTGAATGTATCAAATATTTGTTAACTTTCCATAACATTTATCAAATACCTCCCACCTTCCCCAAGCCTCAACACCCCATCAGCTTTTATACAACATATATGACAGCATGAGATAGATTCCTGCAACCACACTAAAAGCAGCAGTATCGTCACTAGAGCACTCTGTGTTTATATGACCAACAACTCAAACATAAAGATGTGACACTTTTTTTTTCTCTATGAGCAAAAATGATTGTTTTCATCTTTGGTACTGAATGCCTCACCTCCGCCTCTTTGTATGTTACTCCTTCAGCATTATGAGTCAACATCCCATTTGCAAAGGACATTCAGTGTTTGGGTCCAAATTCCACCCTCTAGTGCATGCAAGCAACTCCCACTGCCTTGAGCAGCCACTGATCACATGTCTGCCTCATGGCAAAATCTGGCTCACAGATTACTTAGTGTATCATCTGCTCCAAGAGGTGACAGAACTTCCAGTGCTTTGTTACAAGAGGAGAAGTAGAACATTCAGGTTTTCAATGTAATGAACAAAGAAGGTGGACTACAAGTTAGAATTAAAGTTTCATTAGCCAGATTTGAAATTGCAAATAGTATCCAGAGTCAATGGACAAAAAGTCTTCTTTGGTATTTCCTGAAAATCAGTTGATGTTTGCAAGTGAAAGAAGGCTTCTGAGGCTAGAATCTGATCAAGGCCAGACTTAGCATTTGACAAGTGGTCACCCCAAGTGACAGAGACTGAATGTAGCTGCCAGGTGTTGTAAGAAAAAGTTGTGTGTCTTCTAAGGTAGCCTATTACCTTTGGGCATGGTGGAAGATGATTTTCCATTGTCATTGTCACACAAAGAGTCAACTGCCTGTCCAGCAATTATACAAGGAATGAGAAGGGACACCATCTTTTTCTTCCTCTTAAGCTATAAAATGCCTTGTGCTGAGGCTGATTGTAGGATTATAGGATCAGAAATGGAAACACTTCTGAGAGATCATCATCCAACCTCTGCTTAAAGACCTTCAAAGAAGATCCACCATCCTCCAAGGCAGTCTATTCCACTCTCAAACAACTCTGGTAGTAAAAAAGTTAATCCTAATATTTAAGTGAATCTCTTTTCTTGTAATTTGAATCCATTGGTTCATATTCTAGTCTCTGGAGCAGCAGAAAATAAGTTGATTTTTAAGGCTAAAGTTTAGGACATTGTCTCTGAAGGCCAGATTGCCTCTTTGACATTGGTTAGTGAACTACCTACAAGGATGCATACACCTATGCTAAATTTGAACTCAGTCCTTGATTAAAACATATAAAACTGGCAGAAGATCTCTGGGATCTTAAAAATGAGAGAGAGATTGTTTGCCCTCCTTCCCACCTGGGCTAATCCCATGCCTTGGCTCCTGGACTAAAGGAGGAGGAGTGGCCCTCCATTCCTCCTCTCCAACATCTGCTAATGAAGACCAGCTGAGTGAGTGTTTGTTTGCCCTCCTTCTACCCGGGCTCCTCCCATGCCTTGGCTCCTGGACTTAAGGAGGAGGAGTGGCCCTCTTTAGGCCCCCTTTCCAACATCTTCCAGTGAAGACCCGGCTGAGAGAGTGTTTGTTTGCCCTCCTTCCCACCTGGGCTACTCCCATGCTATGCCTCTCCTTTCACTCCCTCCTGGATAAGATGGTGTAGCATGGAGAGAGGGCTCTTCTACTTGAGGTGAGGTCCGATGTTATTGCTAGGCCTCTCCTTTCACTCCCTCCTGGGTAAGATGGTGTAGCATGGAGACAGGGCTCTTCTACTTGAGGCCACACAGTGACACACAGTGGGTTTCTATGGCTGAATGGGGATCTGAGCCCTGCCCTTCAGGCTTGTAGTCTAAGGTACAAACCACTGCACCACACTGGCTGTGTCTATCAAATTACAAACAGACATTTTCTGATCCTATGATTCTTTATTAACTCTCATAATTAGCTGGGACCAAAGCTTGGCCACAAAAATGATTTTGGGTTTTGTTGTTGTTGTTGTTGTTTATGCACATGGTAAATGATCATATCAATAAAGAAGAGAGTTTCAAGACAACAGATTTCTCCCCTCCCCAAACTCCTCATTCCCTTCCTCTTCT
Source organism: Urosaurus nigricauda (assembly GCA_034509955.1). Lineage (NCBI taxonomy): Eukaryota > Metazoa > Chordata > Lepidosauria > Squamata > Phrynosomatidae > Urosaurus > Urosaurus nigricauda. The sequence continues at coordinate 345,764,866 of JAOEGL010000001.1, read as the reverse complement.
AATTATATCTTATGAATCCAGTGCCCTCTAAACCCAGATGTTCATATCTTAATACCTACATTCTGTGGTTCAACTTTACAAAGCTAGTTAACACATGTTTTAAAAGTTATTGTACTATATATAACAGGCTTGCCTAAGAGAATAGAGGTCTGCCACATTTAGAAAATGCAGGTGCTATGTAAGCCCCCTTTTGAAAGCAAGAACTTAGCTCAGTTTCCTTTGAAGACCCAGAGACTTGAAACTGAAAACTTTTATTAATGCCATTGTCTCCTTGTATCAGCAGGTTCCAGAGAGATTCCTGGAAGTGGCTCAGATCACATTACGAGAGTTTTTCAATGCCATTATCGCAGGCAAAGATGTTGATCCTTCCTGGAAGAAGGCCATATACAAGGTCATCTGTAAGCTGGACAGTGAAGTTCCTGAGATTTTCAAATCCCCAAACTGCCTCCAAGAGCTTCTCCATGAGTAGACATTTCAACCACTATTTATGAATGTATAAAAAAAGTAGCAGACACCCTTTTTTGATGCCCAAGTTGTGTGTGTGTGTGTGTGTGTGTGTGTGTGTCTATATTCTTTTTATATACATATATAAAATATGTATATGAAATCAGATCATAACCCCTTGTGATTTTCTTGCTTAGATCAGTAAATAATGGATAATTATTTAACTCCATCATTTGATTTACTTTTGTCCTTGACTTTAAACTTTTCACAAGGAAAAAATGGGTTATTTCACCCCAACCCCATCCCTACATCTCTGGGAGAAGTTTTTTTTTTCAGTGTGTGCAAGCCTATTTTAGCTAGTTTAGGACTTTTTTGTTTTAGCATTACCATTCTACAGACCATGGTTTCCAAACTCTTCTTTCAAGCACAGATAGATGCTCCTTCTAGTTAGTCAAACAAAATCGTAATCCACACTTGTCTTCAAGCTTTTTTAAAAACCTTTTCAAGACCACATATATGCATTCCTATTCCTTTCCAGTGTCTAGTACGCTCCTGCACAATGCCATGGGCTGTATGCTCTAACTCAGTGGATCCTAGGAACCACTGTCTCCCCATTTTGGAAAGGTTGAGGGGTCTCCTAGGAACCACTGCAGGCTTGAAATGGATCCAGACTAGGTCCAGATTCTAGAGAAGTCTTGATCCATTCCAAAACAGATAAAGGTAGTAAAGTTGGAAGCTCAAAATCTAATGCTTGGATGCCCTTTATAAATTTAATCATCCATTTTTAAGTCCTATTAATTTACTGGTAAATCATGTGGTAAATCTCACCATAGAAATCAATGAAACCTTATGGCTGTAGTCCTAGATACACATTTGTGGATTTAGTCCCATTGAATTCAATAGTAGCTGACCATTGAACTCATTTGCTTAATCCTGAAATTTGGCAGGATTGTGTCCTTAGAAATGATCACCTTGAATGATCAGATTTGGGACCATGTTCCAAATGGCATTTTTATCAAAATATATTCTTCTCTCTTCCACACCTTCACCCACAAGTCCTTAGGTGGTGTATATATTTGATATTTCCTATTTTTACCTGGGGGAAAACATGTTTTGAATTTACCTTTACACCTGAGTAATATTGTAAAATACATTTGCTTTATTTTTAAATTACCAAGGCAAAAAATTAAAAATAAATAAAAAATAACATCATCTCAACATACAAGAAAACTTTCCGGATAATAGAAATTGAATAGACATTTTTATAGAAAACAATGTTTAAAGGACTGAATTAGGCACAATATAGAAAGAGAGCACAACTGTGGAGAAAATTGGGCATACTGGGTTTCATTGCAACCAATGGAATGTAAGTGGTTAACTGTGTTTGCTATCTTACTGGGACTTAAAGCATGCTTAACTAGCTCTGGATTATGCCTATAAATCATGCAGAAATTTCATCCCTGTCCCACTGGCTAGGAAAGCAGAAGCTAGCCATTTTTATTATTTCCTCAGATATGAGTGATTCATTAACAATGAGTAGAAGTGATTAAGCAACTTTTCTTCTAAAACAAGTGTTAGCAGAAAACAAAATATGAGAGTAATACATAAAAAATGGGACTTGTTAATTTTTTAAAAAAAATCATCTCAAGATAGCTTTCAGAATTACCTTGTGAATAAATCCACCAAAATTAACTGAGTCCTGATTAAAACATGATTTTTAAAGGTCTCTGGATCAAAGTTAGCATAAGGCTGGGCATTCAGCAGCCCCTGAAAGTGGCAGCCATGGAAATAGTTCTGTACCACTCCATAAAGTCTGCTAGAATGGAGCATTGCAACCCTGGTGGACAGTGGTCAATGGCATGGATCCAGAAAGTGCAAACTGTCACACAATTGAAATATAGTCGGGGGGGGGGGGGTTGTGTGTGATGGTTACATGAGTAATATGCATTGCTGCCATTTTCAGCAGTGAGTGGGTATTTAGCACAGAGAAAGAGCTCTAATTTTTGACATTTACAGAAATAGAATGCATGTTAATGCAGTCCAAGATGAAATTTCTCCTCAATGTGATCAAAATCAAGTTTACTTTACAGTGCAAAATAGTAATAAGACTTGTATGAATCCATCTGAAGTGAGTTGACACAATAATATGCCAGACTGGGTGCTTGTTGCTAGTTTTTATGCTTTTTTCCCTAGTGGTTTCCTTTTTCATTTCTTTTTTTGCAAAAGTGTAGTGTCTAATAGTGTTTTCTGATATGCTATGGCACTATGTATTAGTTTTCTCTGTTGTCTTTTGTACAGATGCAGTAAGAATTTATTGTTAACTGGGCTAGCATTTTACATTATTTGACCCTCTCCTTTGGCAATTGAATACAGGGATGATACTAATTAGACAATTTGCTTTACAGTTTAGCAGGGTTGTTGTGGTGGTTTTTTTAAAGGATATCCCCTCCTTTTTTCTCTTCTTGGAACTTGATTTTTTTAATATATAAAAAAGATAAAATGTATTTTGACTTTAGAGAGTGAAAGTTTACCCCAGATGGCATTTCTATAAAACAAAAAGCCGATCTAGTAATTGCAGTGGTGCTTTATGTACAAATACTGCATGAGAAATGGTTGAAGGTAGTTATTGTCATAAAAAAAGCCTTAACACCTGCTAATTTCTTTTTTTTAAAAAAAAATACACTAAGGCAGCCAGAGTGCAATCCAATGACCCTTTTCCACATGCCGAAACAAGTTTTCTACAGGCCTGGTAGGAATTTTCTTGTTCCAAGACTTTTGTTCAAGAAAATAAGCAAGACACATCCAGAAAATATACACTATATACAAAATCCAATGGGTATTTTTATACTGTAACTTAAAACACATTATTGATCAACCACATTTTATTAATCCAGGAACAAATATCAGGACTGCATCCTCTCACCTCTCACCTTGTGGGTTGAGTCTTCACACTTCACTTTGAGGCTATTCAAGTTGCAACTCCCTGTTATACTTGAAACAGAGAACTGTGGTTTAATGGCTGTTTATTATCTTAAAACTCAGTTTGATCCCACTTTCAAGTTCTTATTTACTAAATCAACATTAGATCATGGTTTCATCTTTCAGAGGTAAATTGTAGTTTAAACAGACCATGATCAAAGCACCATAACTGGCACACACAAAAAGAACAGTATCAGTAAAATGTGCAGTTTCAAAATTCATTCCCAGATTAGTAAAACAAGGTTTATTAACTATCTAAACCAGCTCTAATTGTGCATAAGCTTTTTTTTAAAAAAAATCTCTTGCTTATAGCTCTTAGGACTGTAGCCTATCATTTTTAAAATTATTTTTACATAGGTTGTGTCTGTGCAGCATAGACAGTAGCATGGGATAAAAGGTCACCTTTCTTTCTTTCTTTCCTTCTTCCTTCCTTCCTTCCTTCCTTCCTTCCTTTTTCTTTTTTGCAGCAGGCCTTGTACTCAAAGCAAGCCATATTAATTAATTTCTTCTGAAGTACTTTAGTACAATTTTTGCATCCATTCAGTTTGTATTTGATGTCCATAGCATTTCCCAGTGTAGGATTTTGCTGAGGACCTGTGCTCTTGAATCATTCACATTCCTTGATTAGGTTGGTTTTCCCTGTTACTTTCAGTGTTAGTCTAGATCCACAAATTGCACATGAAACAGTGGTACAATTGTGCTAAAATAATGACAATATTTCCAAACTTCTCTACTAGCAAGTACTTCATCAATGAAGTACTTCTTTTTCTGTACTTCCATGGCTGCATAGAATTTTTCAAAATAGCCTTTCCTTGTATAACAGTTCCAGTTTGAAAACAGGATTAAAACTTTGGTTCAGGCCTTCTTTTCTTCCTATTACAGGAGAACATTTCAGTTCTCATTTAAACTGAAGCATTCAGGATATGTGCAGGAAACATTCAAGAAATTACTTTCCCAAATATATATATATCTTCCATTAATTAGCAGCAAATAGTAAACAATATTCAAAATGAGATACACTTTTATGGCAATTGCTTATGTACAAAGGCTATTTCATTATTGTCACCTTGGACATTGAAAAACAAGCATAACAAACAAAAGCCATATTGCACCTGTAATTTGCTGAGTTACAAGTGCACAGACTCTTACCAAGGAAGACATAGTCCTGAGTTCTTTGCCATGAAATGTTGTGTACAGATTGAACACATTTTGGTGGTCATGATTGTATGACTATGTCACCTGATCTTCATCATCCCATTATGAATGGGGGGGGTCCCATTTATTGGACATGTGAGGTTGTATCTGACATAGCTTGCTCTGTCACACACCCACTAATCGTAGGTTGCAGTGTATGTGAGCTGTACCTATCCCAGCTGCTTCAGGAAAATTATACATTATAAACAGAAACTAGTTCTAAAACTAAAATTGTAATAGGGCCTGAACACAAGTTTTTCCTCTCCAAATTGCATTGTTACATGTGTCTTAAAAGCCTGTTCTGGAGGTTTTCCCATTCCTCTGGAGCAGAGATGGAGTGCACATGGGGGATGGGCCTCATTGATTGATGGAAGTCCTATAAGCAGAACAGCACTCTTGAGATTGGGACATTTTCAGGCTACAGAATTATAGCACTATGATTCCATTTTAACTGCCATGGTTCTTCCCTTTGAATTCCTGGGATTTGCAATTTAGGGAGGGGCATTTAGAATTCTCAGCCAGAACTCTCCGGTGTGTCACCAAAATGCAGAACCCAGGATTCCATTGAATGAAACTGTGGGACCTAAAATGGAATAATAGCTCTATTGTCATGGAGTGTAAATGGGCCCCTAGCTGTGGTAATGTCCTCTCTTCCAGAAATATTGGAGACTATATAGTCAGACATTCACATCCATGGAGGATATGTTTCAGACCACCATCCTCTGCAGATACAATAAAATGCTGTACCTCAAGTCCCATCCCTAATGGCAGTGCAAAGTGTATATAACTGTTAGCACCGCTGCATGTACAGGATGCCATTTGGAACAACAAGGGGCTTGCCATCAACAGATGCTCAAATCCATGGATGGCAAGCCTGTGGATGGTGAGGTCCCACTGTAATTAATAGAAGGAAGATCTCTAAAATGGCTTTCTAACTGCGTTTTCCACAAATACTTTGTGGGGAATTATGATGGTCAAACCAGTAACACCAGTAATGCGGAAATGCCCCCTTCCACTAAGTTCAGCACAGCAACCCCATAGTTGGTGCTGTATCCAACAGTAGTTGGATAGCAGAAAAGATCCATACTGCTGAACATCCAGGGTTAGAGGTCATCATGCTAAAGCAGGCAGAACACTGAGCAAGCCCATAAATAAGAATGCCCACTCACCCCTCCAACGTTTTTTAGTGTTTTTTTTTTCTCAGCAAAACTTTACATACAATTGGGTCATTAAATACAGGCAGCTGCTTTTATTATACTAAGAAAAGTTTTTTAAAGTTAAAATCCATGTGCACATTCACACCCTCCTAATTCATATATACTTTTCCTGCATAGAAACTGGAGGGTAGTTGTGTGCCTAGACCTCAAATGCACCAGCGGAAGGATGAAGTAAAACAAATCCTTCAAATTCCCAGTTTTTCTCCCCTTTACAAGTACAATTGTTCTTGTGCCTTCTGTGGCTTACAATTTTTGTCTTTTTGAACCTTTCTGCAACTCCCAGTTACTACAGCTGCAATAAACACTAAAATTCTTTTTTCGCTCCCCTACCCCCTTTTCCACAGCTGTTTGACATAATGTTGATAGCTATGCATATTTTGTGTCTTTTTGAAGAAAAAAATATTTAAAAAATCAAACAAACAAAAGCAGGAGAATACGTTTTTGAAGAAAAGAATTTTTAGAACAGTTTGATAATAAAATTATTTTTTCTCAGTCATTTGAGCAGCGTTCAATTTTGAAAATTTCTTGTAGAAGCCAAGTTTTTGTAACAGTGGTGCAGATCTTGTGTTTTCTTAGCCTAATGAAAAGTAGTATAGAAGCAATATTTCATACGTATTATACATATGTGTATACATATACATACATATATACCCACATATACACATGATAATATATATATATGTATATATACTGATACACACACAATATGCGTGTGAAGTGAAAAGCTTACAATTTTCCAATGTAGATTAAGAACCTATTTTAAACATTTGTTATGTTTTGTGAGATGAATGTTCTATTTGAAACTATGAAACATTTAATTCTTACTGTATCTCTGGTTGTGTAATGGGAACGCTTCACATTTAATGGTTTTTAAAAAGTGGAAGATATTAGAATGTAGTAATTATTTAAGAAAGTGTTCGCCCATATATTCCTGAGGTTTGCTTTTGTGCCTCTGAGTATTATTTAATTTAAAGTGTTTTAAGTTTGCAGAATCATTGTTACTGTACCAGGTATGTGGGTGAACATCTATAGCGAGGGGAACTTTTATAAAGCAATGTATATATTCAGCTTGATGGCTCTTCTTGAATAAAAGGCATATGATTTTAATAACTACATTCTGAGAACATCTGTTAAATTTATAAGAAAAACTGCAGTTAACTGTATAGATAGTTGAAAGCATTCTTTAAAACCCAGCTCAGTACTTTTAAAAGAGAGATCTCATCATGTGTCCAGGACATGAACAATCTAGTTTCTGTAAAGTTATAGATTTTTTTTTCCTGTATGCACAAAGTAATTTATTGGCAAAAGGGTTTTTTCCTGCCCACAGGTTCATATTAATTAAGAAATAAAAGTGAAAATTTTTTGTGGCTTTAAATATAGGACTTTCACCAGCAAAACTGAAAGATATAAATAAATAAATATATATATATAAATATATATATATATAAATAAATATAAATATATATAAATGAAGTGGTTTGCAAACCCCCTCAAATGAGCATTGTACATGAAAAGTAATCAAAAATGGGGGGAAATCCTCTATTTGTCACGTGTATTATATAGTAATTATTGGTGTTTTAGTGCAAAGACTTCTTTTGGGTATCTATTCTGTGTTTGGAAGTTTTAATAAGCATTGTTTTCAAAAAGCTCCCCTTAAAGAATGTAACTGATTTATATGAGTAAGCAGTTACTGTATTGCACTTAAATGTTCTGTTGAAGGAAATGCAATTTTGTTTTCTGTAGAACTGTTGGTTGTAAACCATTTAAAATTGCTCATATATTGAGCTGGGATAAAAACTGGTTTTAACCTTTGCATCTTCTTAGGGATAGCTGTAATGCAAAATGGCAGCTTTAGCCATCTCTGTGATTTGAAAATTGCATTTATTTTCTCTGTTCAGCTAGTTGCCATCAGAAATACTAAAATATACAAGAAATCTATGGTTGGATCCAGATAAGACTTCCAGCTTAAATTCTACTCCCAAACTATTGAAGGTGGATTTACTTAAGAAATCAATTTTATACTGCAGGATTTTTTAAAAAGCCAAACACATACATATTCTTTTATGGAAAATATATTCTAACCATATAAATCTCAGTTCAAAAGTTAAAGAAATATACTTATTTAACAATTACATTTTAACCAGAAGAGTCAAAGGTTAAGGTATAAAACTGCTATTGTCCCAGTTGCTTCTCATATGTATATAGTTACAAAAGTGACAAAACACTGCCTTTATATTATTTAGCAATATGTTGTAAATAGCATCATTAAACTTTTTTGTAATAAAACCCTTTAATTTGAAGTTAGTACAATAACAGAATTAATAAAGTCAATTTTTGATTTTTTTTAATTTTATTTTTTAGTTAGAGGCAATTTCAACTGTGGATTTTTTGTTGTTGTCTATTGTTCTGAAGACTTTGCATAATTTATTGGTTTAATTTATCCTAATTTATTTGATGGTGTACAATTTTGTATTGCCAAGGATGTACTGTAATATTAATTGATGATGTGATAAAACATGAAGACTCCCCTGTCTGTATGGAGGGAAAAAAGGTGCAGTAGACAATTGATTGGGAAAAAAGTTACAATTCTAGCTTGGCAGCTACTAAATTGAAAAAGAAATCAGGAAAAATGGTTATTTGGGGAGGGTGGGGTGGGAAGGGAGGGAATCTTATTTTGTGTGTTTTAAACTTTTGTATACTCTCCAGACCTTTACCTTTTTGCTTTGTACCACTTAAAGGATACAGTAGTTCAATTGCCTTGTGTGCCTTCCATCTTCTCTAAACTGAATGTATGTGCAGTATATATGCAAGCTTGTGCAAAATAAAATATAAATTACAAGCTCATTGCTCATGGTTTATATTTATTTCTTTTTCTTTTTTAAAAAAATTATTTACATTAAAAACAATACATACATTCAGTTAGTGGATGATAATAAACGAATTACACAAATAATGTGCTAAAAGAAAGAAGAAAAATAAACCAAAAATGGTTTATATTTATTTCTAAACACCTTACAGTTGCACACCAAAGGTGAGTGTATGATGCTCTAAACACCAGTCCACTACTCATGAAAACCCTCAGTTATTTCATTCTTGCACACAGAAACATTTTCAAGTTTTCTCTCTTCATAACAAAATTGTGAAAGTTATTTTGCAATTCTGAATGACTTTTTTTTTGTTTCTTGGGATTTTTATTTTTTATTTATTTATTGACAAGCAAATGTTTCTACAAATCATATTCTACACAAAACTGTGCTTTGTAGAAGTGCATAGTTTTTCATTAAAATGTAGTATTTCTACAAAATGCACTGTTTTGTGCAAATTTTCATCAAAAGAGTCTTGAAATACATTTTTAAAAGCCTTTAAATTTGTTGGAACATGTTGAGGAAGCCCTTATTGTCAAGAACAAGAAATTCTATTAATTTTTGTTTTGTTTTGTTTTTTACATATCAGCTATTTACATATGTGGGGGTATCCTAAAGTTTTAATTATCATTTTATAAAAAACTTTGTTAGAAAGTTTGTTTTGATTTGTAGTTGTTAACTTATTTCTATATAGTCAACATACAGATTTGCACATTTCCCCCAAGTTTCTCGATCCGATACCGTAATTGTAGAAGTCTGCAGATTGCACCTTACGAGGATTTTACACATTAGTCACTTCTGGTGCAGCCTGTCACAAAAATAAAGGACGCAATGAGCTGATTTTCTCAATATCATGCACTTAGGGACCAATTGTGACGCTGACAAAATTTCATCAATATAGCATAATAACGTCTGGGTGATAAGTATTACTTTACGATACTCCCTCATAAGGTGCAATCTGCAAACTTCTACAATATCAGGTATCCATAGGGTTAAGAAACGCTGGGGAAAATCTGAAAATCTGGATGGTGACTACATAGATATAAGTTAACAACTACAAATCAAAACAAACTTTCTATCAAATTTTTTAAAAGGTGATAATTAAAACTTTAGGATACAACCTCATAATAAACTTTTCTATTTGTGGAAATTCTGTACGTTGTTGCTCTGCTCCATCTAGGACTTTCAGTTGACAGGCTTGGGCATTCCCAGTACCCATCAAGGCAAGTAGAGTATACCAGTAATATCAAGTAATCCATCCCTACCTTAGTAAATATTATTCCCCCCGCCACCACATTTTTCCTTTCTTTTCTTTTCTTTACTTTTTGGCAAATGCTGAAAGTTTAATCTTGGTGTTGCAAAAGTAAACCTTCAATGCACGGGTAAGAAAATCACAGCTTTCCAGGCATTGGACTACAACTCTCATCAGCCTTATTATTACTGTTATTATTATTACTGTCTCAACTTTCTCCCAAAATTGGGACTGAAGCAGCTAACAGGTTTAAACAACAATGCAATTACAATACAATATAAAAAAGAATATTCAAACAGAATTAAACTATTTATAGTATTCAAACAAGACTAGCATGCAATTTAAAAAGACAAAAAGCTATTTCAAACTTTTCAGTTTAAATTAAAACAATACAGCAACCCATAACCCATTCTTTACGAACTTTCTGTTTTAAAAGCCTTTCAGAATAAAAAGGTTTTAGCTTTTTGATCAAAGGACAACAATGAGGGGGCCCTTCTTGCCTCTTTGGGAAGGGAGTTCCAGAATATAGCGGCAGCTACTGAGAAGAACCTCTCTTACATCCCCAGCAACTGTGCTTGCAACAGTGGTGGTGTTGATAGAAGGGCCTCTCCTGATCATCTCAGGGACTAGGCAGGCTCACACAGGGAGATGTAGTTTGCCAAATAGCCTGGACCTGAGTCATATAGCCTGGACCTAAACCTAGCTAGTACAGCCAGCAGGAAAGGGTGTTGGGAGCTACTGTTCAACATTTGGACCTTCCTTGTTTTGAACAGGAGATCTGATTCACCCTGAACGCACACACAGAAAATTGAATTGACATTTGCACTAAGTGTTCTACTGGCACTGGAAGAAAGAGGGCTGGGTGGTTCTCCCATCCTCAGCAGTTTCCATACTGTTCATCATGCTTAGCGAAAATTGCAGGAAATGTTTGTTCAGCCTTCTCCTTATGGAAATCCAAGCCTCTGCTGGGTTTCAACTCTCTCTTCAGACTGAAGGATCTCTTCTGTTCATGAAGCAGAAAGTCTGTATCTCCCAAGAGTACTCCCCCCCCCCGCCACATTTCTCTATGTCTCTATGTTTAGAAGGAAACTACATACTTAATCCAAAATGTACAAATACAGCCACAGATGTAACAGTATGTGAAATTTACACATCCTGTTTCTTCTCCATATGATTAAGTTCAAATTTTGCCTTGTCAGTTACTACTTATTATTATTATTATTATTATTATTTGTTTCTTTGATCCTTTGGCTTTTCAAACATAAACATTAAACAAGTTGGTAGGTGATAACTTTATCATGGGCATCTTTACTGGTATACCCAAGTGGTCTATGGACACAATACCTGCTGTTGTTATGTGTAAATGCCAATCTTGGTAGGTCTCAAGTAAAAGAATTTGCTAAGCTATTTTTAGTTACTTGAATCTTATGTTCCAGGTCTCCATTTACAGACTCCACTGTATTTCAGAAAGAGATTGGCACACGTACAGCACGATTGCTTGGCAGCTTTGGTATGCATTGGCCTTAACCAATAGAAATGCACCATGGATCTATATTGATTAAAAATGCTAATTAAGGCAACAGTGAATGTAATGGCTGCTCACTGCTGATAGACAGAATGCTGAGTTAGAACAGTCACTGATAAGACCCAGCATGGCAATGCTTGTGTTGTCTACAGCTGAAGACCAGAGATGCCAGTTGACTTCTAGAGAATCAATATAGTTGCAGAGTTTGTGGGGAGGGGAGGATCATTTTTGCACTACAACTACAGTCAAAAAATTTTTTTCAAACCTCTGTAAGGACATAAGGGCAATTTACATCACAAGGATTAATCCAGGTGGTACCTTCACATCAGCCCACCATTTAGCAGCAAGAGTAGGACGTGTTGAACTGTTACCTGAACAAAATCAAACATACTTCCAGCAGATGCCCAATACATTTTGTTTGCAATGAGATGGTTCCTTCACACTCTAACTAACTAAGGTGCTACAGAACTGAGCACAGCATAACAGTTCTGCTGTTATACTATGCTCTCATTCAAGAACAATGAGAGATAGCTGTTTATTTTAAAGTATTCTGGCTACATAGTTTTTTTTTGTGGAGTTTTTGGGCTATGTGGCCATATTCTAGAAGAGTTTCTTGCTGAAGATGCCAGCCACAGATATTGGCGAAACGTCAGGAAGAAACTCTTCTAGAACATGACCACATAGCCCGAAAACCCCACAAAAAAAACTATGAGTGCTGGTTATGAAAGCCTTCAACTCCATATTCTGGCTATAGCTCACCTGTTACCACATCCAGGATTCAGCATTGTGGTGTCATATCCCTGCCCTATCATCCTATTGCTAGTAGAAAGCCGGTGGGACTGGAGAAGCATCTGACTATGTCCCTATAGTCAACACAAACCGAGGACATTTTCCACTCAGATCCATTGGGATCCTCTGGAGGTCTCAGGCCAAATGCTTTTCTGATCCCCTCTGCTCTCCACTAGCAATAGAATGGCCATAAGGGGATTGGGGGGCTCTCACGATGCACTAGTGAATACTGGGGGCATCTTGGATGCTGCAGAGGAAAATAATAACAACCTCCATAACATCTACAGACCATGAGTCAGGCTTCATTTCTCATCCTGGCCTCCCTCACAGGGCAGTTGTTGCAGGGATAAAATGGAAAAGCTGGAGAGCCCTGGATGGCTCTTCACTAGAGAGTTCACTAGAAAAACAGATGCATATAAATGCAAGAAATAATAATAAATAATACACTGGAGTGGAAACAGAAGAAGATATGTTTGTGACAGAGACTAATCTAGAAACTTGTAGTACAGAATTTGGAGCAGAGCCTCAGCAGAAAATCTTAAGTGCAGGAAGCACTTTTCATAACACTTCAAGGAGTTTTCAAAGCATTTCTCACCTCCATCTGCCATACAGATTCCCATTTGGATGGCAAGTATGGTGTGTATGCATGTGCATTGCAGTGTGCTGAATTAGAGCATTAAAAGGAAGTACAGTGAGGAAATGATGTGGCCATGTTCCTAGTCAAATAACATACTTTAGAATTTATTTGAGATAGACATCAATCCAGCTTGCTTTCATTGCTATTTGAGGATTGTTCCATTTGCGATGAGTGTTAATTTTGAGAAATCCAAGCTTGCTCTTGGAAAACATTTACTCTGAAAAAGAGAAGCCTTAATAAAGAGAAGCTGCTCCATCCAATGCAAATATCCTGTTTTCCTTTGTAATAGGCACAGCAGACAGGCAGCTGGGGGAGGCGACAAGGGAGAACACTTGATGGGGAAAATCTTGTGGCAACAGTGGCCAGTTTCATTATGTCCACTGCCAGACTATGAAACAACTCTTGGGGCCTGAAATCCTATTGCCTATTAAAACTGGGCATGACAGCTCTTTTTTATGCTTCACCAACCAGAGATGGACCCGTGTCCTGGGGGAAATAAGGAAAAATATTTATTACAAGTGTTTAACACCTTTTAGTACAAAACAGCTCTGGTTGTCAGCAATTTGTGCCAGCGCAATATCAAACCAAAGGGAACCTTTCATGAATCTAATAATTGTCTGGAGAAAGAGAGACAGGTCTTATCCCAGAATCCTAAATCCAATCAGATGTGCATCATTGGACCTGAGGTTCATGGGTTCTTCCTTCTCTTTTCCTCTCTCTAAAGATTAATTTAGAACTGTGATGCCCTCTAGAAAGCATGCTGCCTTCAAGGCTCTGAATAGGAACACTTGGGTATGTCAGATCTCTCTTTCTAAACAGGCAAAACTGTGACTGTTCTGCTTTTATACCATAAAACCCCAAAATTGTCATCTATGAGATTGTTTCTTTCTACACACCAGTGTCACTCCTGACTACTCAACCCCTTTCTTTTTTAAACAACAACAACAACCTTATTCAGAAGGGGCTGCTTTTTCTTCTCTTTTCTCCAGCTAATGCCTCTATACTTGGAGAAGACTTGGTGAGCAAGCAACAACATCTAGTCGCGAAATGATGGGCAAAGAGGTTGTTATCTATGTGTGTGATCTATTTTATTTTGTTTTATGCATTTTAAATTGCCCACTGGGGTTTCTGGACGATGTAAAACCGTAAGACATATACAATATTATAGATTGTGTACAATATTTTGCATACAAATTTTGCATAGTGTTCAAACTCCAGGAAATATACAATATTTCAATGCAACAATGAGGCAATGAAACAATAACTGAAGAAACAGGAGAGAAAAACAAGATAAAAGCTGCAGCAGAGAATAAAACAGTTCAGCACATGAAAACAAAATGTAAACAAGCAGCAGTATAAAAATGTAAATGCTCTGAAAGAGTTTTCAACATGTTTGCAAGAACAAAAGAGGTCCCCAGTTCACGTGGAAAAGATAATAATGTCAAGGGCCAGCAAGCCTCTTTGTAGAAGGCATTACACAAACAGGATGCCACTTCTGAAAAGTGCCTATCTCTTGTGGCCACCTACCCCATCTCTGTTAGAAATTATTACATTTTAGACAAAGAACCTGTACAGAGGCCCAAGCCTCCCAAATGTGTAAATATGCTTTTATTATCACTCTGTACTGCAGCCAAAGAAATGGGCTGGTAGAAGGGCAGGGCAAGAGAAGCGATTGGTGGCTGTTGGCAGCACATCTGTACACACGTGCAAAAATAGTGGTATGGTACAGCTTGTACCTGGGAATGCCCCAGTTTGACAGATCTGTCCTTGCAGGTGAAGTTGGACAGTGAGGACCGCCAATGGGAGTTCAGCCTATTCTGGGAGCTGACAGCAGGTTCTCCCACAAATCAGGAACCCCCGGAGATAAAGTGGCTTTCCCCCTCCATCTCCTCAGCCCCCAGTGCTGAGAGTATTGCACAATTTTCACATGCTATTTACACATCCTGAAGTGTTTCAGAAAATTATTCAGTGCAGAAATACCCATGGCTTGTTTGTACAAAAATTGAAGGGTTTTTGCATGAGACACTTCTTTTTCTACCAAACAACAACACTAATGCACTTTTTTATGCTCAAAATTGTTAGTTTTCATGTAAAAACAGAAAACTTGCCCCAGACTATTTAGCTATTTGGAAATGAGCGGTGGAATACTGTATGACCCTTACATGTTGCATAGCACCATACATAAGGTATTTTATAGTGGATTCTGACCATATGCTCCACCAAATCCCATGTACTAGTAAGCAGCCAATGGGATTGACAGGGTTCTGTTCCCCTGTCAGTCAAGAAACAGCTGCCTGATGTTTCCACCTCCTCCCATCAGTGATGTCTGATGCAAAAGGCAGAAGAAAAACCATGTTCGAAACCTCCCTCATGCCAGAGAACATTCACAGAAGATGGGGTGGAAACATCAGTCAGTGCCTTCCTGGTCAACATGGGAATGGACCTCTGTTGATCTCAGTGGCCGCTTACCAGTAAGTGGATTTGGGGGGACTTTCAATGGTCCCTACATAGTCCCTAAACTAGGGGCTATATAGGGATCATGAATACATAGCAGTTATGAGTCTGTAACTGTGGGTTATACATTCAAACTGCCAAACAGGATTCCAGCCAGTGTTTTTTTGAGCAAAAAATTGTTTGGCATGAATTTTTCATGCAACCCCCTTCCAAAAAACCCCAACAACAATCAACATGTATTTCTGCACATAATATTTTCCCCAGACATTTCAGGATAGGTGAATACCAGTCAAGAACTGTACAGAAATACTGGTTTTCCTAAAGCATGGGGAAAGCAATGGAAATGATTCACCACTCTTAAGAGGACAAAAAAGTTGAATATTTACATCCCTGGTGGAAACAGGAATGTATTGACTATTTGTACGGCCTATAAAATTGTATCTTACATCACATTCCTTTACCTTTACAGTTTAAAGAGCAAGCATTTTAAAATATCAATGCTAGGCAAGTTTTTTTTTATTTTGTTTTATTTTGTTCTCTTTTGTTGCCTGAGGAAAATTTCACACAAACACACCCAAATTTAGCTAACTTGGACACCCTGAGGCAGCTGTCTCACCCTGTCTAATTATAGGCCTATCCAGTTAGAATGGGTTCCTGACTATGGACTGGACCTGGTCTGTATTTCTGTAGCGTCTGTGACAGCCAAAGTAGATAAAATGGGGTGGCGCGATACAATAGCTTGAGTCAATATGATTTCAATTCCTGACAAACCTAATAAACAAATCTTGATGTGCAACCCTGCATTAGTGCCCCCAGATAACCTGATTTGACATTCTGTATGTGATTTACTAATGCATCTGGCTTGCATAACTCACATTTTTGGTCCCTGTGAAGATAGGAATTCTCTGCTGACTGTGCAGCAACCAATCTAACCCCCAAGTTCAGCATTTAAGCTGTTACTTAACATGGCCATTTAATACCTGATAGAGAACAGGGGTGTGGGGAATGGACCAGGGTCCAGCTATGTTCCTATAGATAGATGCAGGAGAACCTCTGAAAGGTCCCACAGGATGAATATCATTGAACATCCAGCTGTAGGAACATAGCTGGATGCTACTCTGCTGTCACTCCTTACTTTCCATTGGTCAGTTAATGGCCAGCTTAGAAAGGAAAGCTGCAGCAAATTAAAAGATTGGTTGGGATGAGGAAGAACTACATGAGCAGAACTCCTGATCCAGGATCTTGGCCTCGATCTCATCCAATTTTCAGAAGCAAGGCCTAGTAATACTTGGAGAAGAGACTACCAGGAAATAGCAAGGATGTCCAAGTAGGGATGGGAAAGAATTAAGGAGAGCCACTGCCAGTTTTCAATAATGAGCTAAATGACTAATGATCTGCATCAGAATAAGGTGGTTTCCCATGTTCCCACTGGTGCATAAGGTTCCATAGCTGAGTATGAGAGAACTTTGTCACTCCATTCACCCAACCAAACAACCTATGCCAAATTTGGAAGCCTCATTGTAACACTAATACTCTGGATTATAGAAAGGGTCAGGTATTCCTGTTATCCAGCAATAGTGGGATAGGACACACTGTTAACTGAGCACCTTTTTTCCCCAAATGGAGCTACAAAGTACCAGCAGCTTTGACATTATAACAAGCACATTACAGCAAATGAACTGATTTCCAAGTACAGCCCAAGTGAACTCCATAAACAGAGGTTGTTCAAGCTGAAGACCCAGTGCTTCACTGACACCCTCTCCTGCCAGTTCACGTACTTGGATTTGGGGCAATGAGAGCATGGTATAGTATTTCCAAGAATTTCATTATTATCTGAGTGAGTGAGACAAGCAAACAGCTTTTTCAGAACCACTCCTTCACAGTAGCACATAGTAGGGTGATGTGGAAGAGTAGATTAGTAAGAATCAGGCAGTAGCATTATTTCATAATGGTTATATGGTAACGTAGAACAGTAGGTACCAGAGAGGACATCTCCCCCCCCCCACTAAAGCTTTAAACCATCTTGGCATCCCTATGTTTAACTTTATGACACCTCACTAATTTAAGTAGAATTTAAATTGCTGAAGACGACCGTGAAAGACACCATTTCACACATTATACAGAGTAAACCTTAGTTTGGCATGGGGAATGCACTTGACAAAGAGCTTTAGCCATTCTTGGCCCTGTGACAACTATGATCCATGGACTGGTAACTGGTTATGTTATCTTTTAAGTATATTCTTAAAACATATTAAATTCTTGAAACGTAATATGTGAAGGGGATTCTTAATCATCATTCAGCTAAACAGGCAAGAGATGAGCTGACAGACAGTTTAAAAGACAATGATAACATGTTAATAAGAAAGAGAACAAAAAAATGGATATGTAGGAACATCAATAGGTGTCTATACATATTGAAATCTAGGGGAAATGCTTGTTTCAAATTTTCAGATGAACATGGTGTAATGTAGTACAGACTTCAGAAGAGGCAAGATGCCAGTATAACTGAAAAAAGGAATAATGAGGGAAGTGGCAAGAGGGGGAGGAGGTTGAGGGCATTAATACAATAAGAAGAAAATTATAGGGATTTCTAACACTGCTGGTAAAAAAAATGTTAAAAGTTATTGCCACACAAAGAACCTCTTGAACTGCTCCAGCTTCCAAAATTTCTACTGCACTCTCTGCAGTTACTTGTGTATGGCAGAAGCAGCATCTTTGTATTATATGAACAGTCTGCTTCATAATCAAATACCATCTGTCGCTACATCTGAACTTGTTTTCAACATCTGTGCGTTCTGGTCTTAACAAAGCTTTAAAAACTAATTCAAAAACTTTCACAGATCACTGGCTAAATATGTACATTTACCATCTTTCGCATTGCTTTAAAATATTTCTTCGGTTTCCACAACCCCTTGGCTGGGAATAGTGAAGACGCCTGCACTTAGAGGCTTTATTAAGCTTATTTTCTAATGGCCTTGGGTAGCCAAGTGCAAAAGAGGGACACTCGCTCAAGCACCGAAAGGACCCATCATATCCTTTCTTGGTGCCAATACAGTCCCTTTCTGCCAATGAGAAACCTGAAAGTTGATCAGCTACCATACCCCAATTACTCAAAATGACACTACAGATAAAACGGCAACCAAGGGGAGAATCAACTGTATGGCTTATATGCTGCTAAAGTGTGTCTGAACAAATGGCGAAGTAAAATCATGAGAGCTCTCCGGAGAATTAGAACGTTGTTACTTTGCACATGCTTCAGAAATGTGAAGTACATCTTTACCGAACTTTGGGCCAACCCACTAGCAGATGTTGACCAGTTTTGCTTATGTATACATCAGTTGCAGAACACTAAAACAGAGATTAGAAATTTTAATTTAGTCAAGGCAGTTGGGTTAAAATGATGGCTTTTGTTGAAACCATTAAATAGAGCTGCCTAATGAAGTACAGTACAGAGCTGGCAGAAGGATTCCTGATGGGAACAGGGCTGCCGATTCCAAACGACAGCCTTGAAAAGGGGGGAAGGAGGAAGTGTTGAAGTCTTTTGCTAAACTGGAACAGAGCGACAGCCCTTGACAAAGCTGCATCCAATTCCATGTTGGAGGGCAAGATGGCATTTGCATGCTATTGCCCTGGCTTTTTAACCATTAACTGGAAATATATTATTACAAAATATGTTTCTTCCCAGTGATCACCCTATATTTCTTATTTCTATTTGTTAGGCAAGAGGGCTGATACAGAGAGTGATGGAGCAGTTATAAATTCACCTTTCAGGGGTCATTTGGGTTCAGAGCCTAAAGATTGAATATGGCAAATTCTTTAGGCATAAGGAAAAGAAATGGGGGCAAGGAAGAGGTCATTCTCATTGATGGGTTCAGTGACTGATTTCACTACACAATGGTGTTTGCCATTTCACTAGGAATAGCTATTACCAGCCCCCGGTCCATTACTCCTCTGCTTCTTAGGGTCAGTGCCTGGTGCTGAGGAAAAATATCACCTTGGCAGCAATAAAAAAAAAACCAAGCTGGGTGTTCAGCAACTGGAAGGTGTCTTTTTTATTAAGGATATATATGTTTAATATCTGTATTAATGTATTTGTAGAAGTCCTTTTGACACATTTTCTGTTCATCTCATGGTGCTCTGCTGAAGGAGACCCCCATGGTTTCATTGTTGCTCATGCTGTCACTGCATTTCCAGAGTCAGTCTTTTATTGGCCTTTTGGACTCTTTAATAATGTGTGTGCTGACACAATCTTCCAATGCCTATAAAATATCACATGGATGGGTCTAATAATCCATGTGTCTAATAATCCATGTTATATGTTTCTGTTGTGTTATTATTCTGCTGGGGGCTTGCCCTAGACTAAATGGCACCTGAGGCAAGAAAGATTCTTGAAGTCTCCTCACTTCTCCCATTCAGTTTTTAATACTTTTTTTTATTACATTTGTAGCTCATTTCCCAAATCTGATGCATTACTTTGATATACAATTTATCTCTCTTGCATGTGCCCTGTAACTATTAAATAAATAGAGTTACCATTGAACATTACTTCAGTTCAGTTCAGAAACTGAATCTGGCAGGGTCAAACTGAGTGCCTCAGTGCCTAACAAGTGGATTGCCAGAGTGAAAATTTGAGAGGATTCCTGTACCTTTAATGATCATATATAAGAGGGAATGTCATTATTTTCTTGCGTGACAAGAAACATCTGCTGAAATTCTCTCTTGTACACCACCCTAAAAGTATAGGAGACATCTCAGGTTTTGACTATGGCAACTCTAAGTATGACTCCTGGGCCATCTTCACTAGCTAGGAATAAAAGATTTTGCTCTCCCCAGTCCTACTGTATCTCTGACCCAAAGGGCCAGAGTTTGTTACTGGGGCCATTACATGAACCCTATCCTGAAATTTGAGTTCTGGGAGACTTTTATAGTCAGTAAAATAAAAATGCACACAGGATTAAACATCATATGTAATTTGGGAATTAGTTCAGTTCAGATGGAACAATGGGTAGATTTTGTTCCATGCAAACAGTACCCAGAAATTCAGCCTCTCAGATACACAAATGGTAGCATTTGTTCCTAGGGTAAAAAAAAAAAAAAAGTAAAGCACTCTGCTTGAGTGAAAAGGAGAACTGCAATGGGTCAGTGGAATTGAGATTACATTTCTCAGTTTTTCCTGCTGTAATCTATGTTTCTGAAGATTGTCTTCTGGATTGGTGTGGGTGGGAAAGGTGGTGGTGAAACCCAGAGAGAAGTGGAAGAAATTCCAGCTTGGGAGCAAACTGAGATGGAGTTAGAAAACATTTCCCCTCTCCAAGGTAGAGTAAGAGACTTTTTAAAAATAGTCTGGAACAACACTAACTCTATGCATATGGGGAAAGGCCAGGAGCAGGAAGACCTAACATATGGTTGTAGCTATATGGGCTTACTCTTAATCTGATAACAATATGAAATCTTGAATTGTTACAATTTCCACCCACTGCTTTTGTTTACTCCTTAATGGGGTGGATCACCATTTCCCTCTTTGCTGGTCTTAATTGCTCTCGGGTTGACCTCGAATCATGACGACCCTGTGGATGAGATATCTCCAAGACCCCCATCCTCCACTTAAATCCTCTAAATTCATGCCCATGCCCATGATTGAGTCCATCTAGTGTACAGCTCCCTCTCTTTCTTCTGCCTTCTACTTTCCCTAGCATTATTGTCTTTTTAATAAGTCATGCTTTCTCACAATGTGGCAAAAGTACGACAGTCTCAATTTAGTTATCATCCAGGTAGAGTTCAGGTTTGATCTGTTCAAGGATACATTTATTTGTCTTTTTGGCTGTTCACAATATCCTCAGCACTCTTCTCCAGCACCACATCTCAGATGAGTTGATTTTGCTTTCCTCACCATCCAGCTCTCACATCTGTACATGGTGATGGGGAAATACCATGGCTTGCACAATTCTAACTTTAGTGGTTCTAAAGTTGTTGCAGTCTTTTGTGTCTCTTTTACCCACCACATACAATCACCCATTGTTTGTAAACAACAGGTCGCTATGGGCACCAGAATCCACCATGGCCAGGACAGAAGAAAGTACTTTCATCATTTGGCAGCAGTCTACTGTTTTATCTATTCATTACTCAACAACGCTATGCAAGTTATCCTTCCTGTCACACCTGAGAGAGGGTAGCATAGCCTTCAACCCATGAAGGGGAAGGGCACAGTCGGCACCATACATTACTGACGGCCCTTCCCAGTTATCCATGAGGTCCCTGTAATATAGACCTTCCCCTGATATGCTCTACATACCAATGGATTCACATTAAAAGAAGGATCTGGCAAATCCTTAGGAAGAACCTCTTTGATCATAAGTTGTTTGAGGGTGGAATAGAGTACTTTGGAAAATGATGGGCTCTTTTTCATTGGAAGTTTTTAAACAGACTAGATTATTGAGATTATTGCATTCTATTTAAACTGATTTATCTCTGCTGGGATAAAGTCATGTTTAAATTTAAAAGTGGATGTTATCGCATTCAGCTTTGGCTGGGCAAATGCAACTCATCCGCAGCCCAGACCCCAGCTGTGCTTGTCCAATGGCTTTTCAAAAATGATGAGTTCCCATTTTTGAAAGCCTCTGGATAAATGTGGCTACAGACAAGTTGCACTCGCACAGCCATGGCTGAGTGCGGTAACACCCGTTTTTAAATTTAAATGCAACTTTATCCTGGTGGGGTTAACTCAGTTTAAACAGAATGTGATAATCTTCCATATAACAGCCTTTTATGGATGCTCTAACTGTGGATTCTGACACAGGTAGGCATTTGGCTAGATGACCTTAAGGATTACAGGTTTTTGATTCTGAACCTACTACCTTTCCATTATAATTGCAGGCACTGTCAAGCCAACATCTAGCATCTCACCTGTTGGTTACTAGTAAAGTGGTTCTTATGTGAAAGATGATTGATATGTGTGATAGAGACACATGTCCTGATAATGAATAGAATGGATGGCATGTAGCAGGCCAAAGAAAAATTAAGGGCCAAAAACATTATTATACATTGTGCCCTTGGTATCCCCTGGGGCTTGTTTTCAGGACACCCTGTGGTTACCAAAATCATAGAATCATAGAGTTGGAAGAGACCACAAGGGCCATCTAGTCCAACCCTCTGCCATGCAGGAACTTCCAATCAAAGCACCCCCAACAAATGGCCATTCAGCCTCTTTTTAAAAACCTCCAATGAAGGAGATTCCATCACATTCCAGCTCTTACTATCAAGAAATTCCTCCTACTGTTTAGGTGGAATCTCTTTTCCGATAGCTTGCATCCATTGCTTTGTGGCCTATTCTCTGGAGCAGCAGAAAACAAGCTTGCTCCATCCTCAATGTGACATCCCTTCAAATAGTTAAACACAGCTATCATATCACCTCTTAACCTTCTCTTCTCCAGGCTAAACATACCCAGCTCCCTAATTCTCTCCTAATCAGTGGATACTCAGTCCCATAAAATATAGTAAAATGGTGTTCCTTATATTAAATGGCAAAATGAAGGTTTGCTTTTTGGAAATTATGTATTTTAAAAAATATTTTCAAGTTGTGGAAGCTTGAATCCATGGATTTTTAAAAAATGTAGATATGAAGGGCCAACTGTATCGTAACAGACAGGCAAGACTTCAAAGGCTAGGTTAGACAAATTGTAGGTGTGTCTACAGTGATTAAACAAATTGGCCTCTGCTTGTGTTTTTCTGGTTCATAGTGACCCCACAGCAACCCCATTAATGCCATACATTCAGTAATTAAGCAAGATGACATTGGCATAACCATCCACACATTATTCACAATGCCTGGCTCTAAGGAAAATCCTTGGCTAGCCCTGTAGAGAGTGATGTGAGCTGGTTTCATAGAGACCATCAGCCAAGACAATGGATGAGCCCAATAGGCTGAGGTGTTGATGAGGAAATTGTGGAAAATGGGGTACGGTACTGTTTATGTCTCCTCCACAGGAGAGCTTGCAACATATTTGATTGCTACCCAATGCGAAGAAAATGATTTTCATGGGCCATTTCAGGAATTTTCTTCCCCAACAGCAAGGAATGAATCTACACTGCTGCAAAATATAGCAGTTTTGCCCTGCAAGATAATCCCTGGACATAATAATAATAATGTTTATTTCCTACCCGCCTCTCTGCAAAAACACTCGAGGCTGGGTACAGCAAGATTTAAAAAAAAACAATTACAATTAAAATAATTCAATAATCCCATTCCAAACCTCCCACCCCTTAAAATAGAATTAAACTAGCTGAGTTTAAAATTAGATTTCAAGAATAAAACAACAAACATGTTATACACATTCACATAGCTGAAACACACACACACCCAACACTATCAGCCAAAAATTGGATGAAAACAAAACAAACTGATGTCATGTCACTTCTGACTGTGTTAGGACCAGGAGTGAAGCTCTTGTGAAGAGCAAGTTGGGTAAAAAATGCCCCCCCCCCTTCAGCAGACATCAACCCCTGCTGTACAGTAACCTGCTAAGCACCCATTGGGAAGCCCTAAGACAACTGTATGCACTATATCTTGAAGCCCCAATGCAATAATGCAATATACTACAGAACCCTTTGTTATTTTGTTTGTATGTTTCTCAAGAGATAGCCCTAAAAGCTGAGGTATGAAGGAAGAAAGTTCCAGTCCCCAATATTATTTATTTATTTAATATGCCAATTTTCTTCCAGAACGGGACCCAAGATGGCTTCCAGAACAAATAATTCAAAAATAAACACTTCTAGGAATTTCTGACCATTCTGAAATATTGCAAGCAAGCACACCTTCAACTGAGTTTTTCCTAGGAGACTATTGCTAGAATGTCCCGTGTATAGTCCTCCTTCATCTCAAAGGGGGCCAGAAACTAGGTACATAATGGTAGGGTACATAATGGTCCTCAGTGTTCTCCCAGTTTGCTTCCCTTCTGATGTTTGGACTAAAGTCACCATCAGTCACAACCAGCATGAACAGTTGTCGCTGGAGATGCAGTGTTTTTTAAGTCCAAAACATCTAGATGGATCCAGGAAGTGAAAGGGTCCTACACATTTAATTTCCTCTCTTGCCGCATCAAATGTAGTCTACTAGAGGGTTGCTTTTTCAGGAGGAAAAAAGAAGTAATCAGTAGCATATGTGTTCAGGCATATCTTTCACCTCCGATGACTTTCAGACTAACAACTGCACCCCCAATATATTTAGATATCAATGATTGCTTATAAGATTAAGTAAGAAATCTTTCATAGCAGATCTTGTAGTAGCTTTTATTTGATTTTAATCCACTGAATCCTGGATTTAACTTGTAACCCGCCTTCTGTAAAGCCTCCCACAGCAAAATATCAAATTTTGTCACAGCATTATTGCTAGGTATGTCCCCATATTCATTTATTTATAATGCTACAAAAATATGAGAGTGAAATCCTATACCTATCCACTCAGATGGTAAGTAAAATTATATCAAATGATGCTAAAGCTTCCTCTTAGGATGGCCAGGGTTCATTTTCCTAATTTATTAAAGATAAATGCTTACTTAAGGGTAAAGAAAATCCATATATTCTGCTTAGTCTGCTAATATTTGTTTCATTAAAGACACATCCCTCAGTACAACTTGTCATATACCAAAGATACATAAATGGGAGAGGGGAAAAATAGAGATGGGTGCTTGAAAAGATGGAGGATTAATTGGTTCACTGCAGGTAATATTTTCTAAACTTGTAGCCTTACGCTCTAATTTTTCTAAAGGGGATAATTTAATGCAGTCAAATAAGATGCATAGATAGAGCTGCAGTTCTCTTTGCTAGAGTAAAGAGACTCTTGCACTCAAACAGCACATTTTGCTTTAAAGCATTAGTGTTGACGAGGGACTGTTGGCATTGGCCTTGATCCAGCTCTAGTTGGTTGTGTTGCACATGATGAGGATATTCATCCACATTAACAGACTCATCCATCAAGTTCAATAGGACCCTGATGGGTGCTCAGTTATATCTCCCTTGCTGGACAGAGGTATATATTTAAGAACAAACACTGCATATTTTGTAGGATTAGGAAAGGACTAAATTGTCTTGTACAGGGCAATCACCCTAAAACTGCATAGTAATTTCAATTAATTAATTACATTGTTTATCACACTCTCCCTCAGAGTAGCATATGTAGTTTCCCTGCCGGGGTTTTATCTTCACAAGAACCCTGTGAGGTAGGATAGACTGAGACACAGTATATGGTCCAAAATCACCCTGAGGTCTCAAGGATTTATTATTTATTCATTTAAAGCATTTTTCCTCACTCTTCAGCTATCAGTCTCTCTGAGCAGTTTACATACAATCAATAAAACAAGGAGGATGTGAAGTTAGACACTTTATAACCGTCATCCATTTGTTGTTGTACTATACATAGAAAATGAATTTTGGTGGGGTCAATGCATATTGGTCATATCTGGCTGATAGCAGCATATGAGGAGTTACGCATATGAGACCACTGGACATGTGGCAGCACATTAAAGTATACAGAGTAGGCTGTGAGTGCACATACACTCTATATATTGCCTTTGTGCATTTTGCACAAGACAATGAGTTGCCAGCAATGCTCATTGGCCATTGTTTGACCCATGTTGCTCTGCACTGATGTTCAGTATAGATATTGTGCAACATAACTCTGCCTATATATATTTAAGCTCTTCTAATGTCGGAACTTGGCTTATGGTTGTCAGTTGCTCTATTCAGTGTAACTGGGCTATAGATACTGTATATAAAAGAAGGAAATAAACTCTTTATCATAAGTATTTCAAATATGCAGTGCCCAAAATGTATGCTTCCAATTGCAGTTTCTTGTGGGCACAGAGGCTTCCTTGTACATATGGAGCCCCTTGTACATTTATTGCTGGCAAGGATGCAGAGGGAGGGAGGGAGGGAGGGAAGGAAGGAAGGAAGGAAGGAAGATAGATGATAGATAGACAGGCAGTAATGTGGGCATTAGAGATGGCATTTACAGAGCTGCTTTAAATACACACACATAGACACACAACCCCACAGATCTATCAAATGGTTGGCCCTGGGCCCCTAAGAGTGTAACTGGACAGTTACTGCCGAACTCACACAAAAGATTGGCAGCATCCCTGCATCTTCTATTTTTTCCTAGTTGAGCTCTTTCATTTTTGTACACCGCCAGTTCCCTTCTTTTTAGCCCTTCCTTCCAAAGTCCTCAGTTTCTCCATCTGCACAGTAGAACAATGACAGTTTTCTTCCTTTGTAAAGGCTGTCCAGGCCCTCATATTTAAATAAAAGCTGCTTGTGTGATTGCTAAATATCCTCATCCAAAAATACCCCCTTGGCTTCAATCCTGGGCACACACAACCCCACCCACCAGGCTTCTGACTGTCACAATGACTGTACTGCTATCATAGTAATTTGAGAACCACTTGCCTTCAATTCCCCAGTATTTAATTTTTCATAGCATTCTCAGAACCTTTCACATATTTGTTTTGATTTATTCAATATTGATCCCTTCTCTGACTTTCGACGAGCTATCACCTTCTCCGCCTGTTCTCAAATAAACTGCCAAGCCAGCAGTTTGCAATTTTGTCATAATACATGTGTTTAGATCTCTGAGTGGCTGTCACAAGCTTCTGGATCTCACAAATGTCACTCTCTCTCCCTCTCTCTCTTTTTATTCACACATTTTAGTCAAGCGATAAGGCCGTCTCTCATGAAAAAAAAATGTAATCCTTCCTTACAACCATTCAGTATCAGTGCTAACTGGAGCATCTTATTATTGTCTTATAAGTGGAGCGGACAAGTTGTGCAGGGGTGTGTTGTGCATGGAATTGGAAGGGATGGCTCTTTTTAAACCCTGGTTTTCTTGTATTGTGTGTGGAATTGTCAAACAAGAATCATTGAATCTGAAAAGACAGAGCCAGAATGAAACATTGTGCTGGTCCTGGGGCAAACAACAAGATGTACCCTCTCTGTGGTACAGTGGTTATGATGCCAGTTCTGATTATTGGAAGATTGGAAGGTTGGCAGTTTGGGGTCCAAGTGCTGCATGATGGGGTGAGCGCCTATCACTAGTCCCAGCATCTGCCATCCTAGCAGTTCGAAAACATGCAAATGTAAGTAGATAGATAAATACAGATAGATAGGTACTGCTTCTCAGTGGGAAGGTAATAGTGTTCAGTGGAGTCATACTGACCACATGACCACCAGACCATTCCTCAGACATTTCTGGCTGTTTGGCCTAGAAATGGAGATGAGCACCACCCCCTACAGTTAGTTACAATTAGATATTCATGTCAAGGGACTACCTTTACCTTTACCTTTACCTTTTACCCTCTCTCGCCTTAAGGGAAGGTGACTGGACTGGTATTGAGAGGATGATATCCTTCTCCACGCCTGAAGGAGAAAGGCTGGTTCAGGGGACACAGGGCAGTCCATGTATCCCCAACAGAGTAGAACACAAGGAAAGTGCAAGATAAACAATGTATTTATTTAGTTATGTATGTATTTATCCCATTTGTATCCTGCCTTTCCCTCACAATGGGATCTAAGGTGGTTTAAGAAGTACTTCTTAAGAAGTAATTCTCTGAAGATGCCAGCCACAGATGCTGGCGAAACATCAGACAGGAACTCTTCTAGAACATGGCCACAAAGCCCAAAAGCCCTACAAAAAGCTACTTCTTAAGTTATTTGGCAGGGGGAGCCTGCCTTCCCCACACACACCAATGTGCAAGGGACTGGTACTGTATTTGAGCTGATTTACTACAACTGTTTCTAAAAAAACCCTCCCACCCCCAAACACTCCAGGAACAGCAGCAAATGGCTCAAGGACCAGCACCAGTCCACCATGTTGAGTATCACTGGCAGAAAAACAAACAAACCCTCAATGAAAACAATATGTAGAACAGAAAATTTAAAAAGCCTTATTTTAAAATGCTTCAAACAGTTTAGAATATATAAAAATAGAATAGCAAGGTGCAGTGCACCATACTAAAAGATCTTTGCCTGTCAATGATATCAGAATGGAGACCAGCCTAGTATCCTATGAGAGAAATTCCACCGTATGGAAGCAGCATTTGGGAAGGCTGTCTCCCATATTCTCACCAACTGTACTTCTGATGACAGTCAGAAAGAAAAATGTCTCCTAGAAATCTTAATGCTCAGGCAGGGCTGTATCAGGTGTGTGTTTGTGTGTGTGTGTGTGTGTGTGTGTATTCAAATAGTCTGGAATCTAGTTTGCTGCTACCTCTATTTATCAGTACCTGCTGTGGTTGTGCTAGCTGGAAAATTCTAGGGGTTGCAATAGAAGAAAATAATTTTGTCAATCTCTGGGTGAGCCCACAAGTCCAGAGTTCTCAACAAACTTGGAAGTGGTCCCAGAAAAGATACATATCTATGTTCTTTTTAAAATATATATTTAAATTATATTTACATATTGTAGTGGTGAATCACCCTACCTTGAACTCTATTCTCTATGCCTGACTGTGAATTTTACTTCTGCTTCTGTGAACGTAAGGTTTACCTGGGTCCAGGTGAATGACTTGTGCTGAATTCTCTATCTAACCAAGGATGCCATTTCAGCTATCAGCTTACAGCAGGATTTATTGGGAACCTGATCTCAGCACATTGTAAAGTGTGTATTGAACTTTGAACTTCTGCAACATTTCTAACATCTGTTAAAAGTGATTTCTCCATTAAAGGACATGTATATTAAGAGGCTATTTTAAAAAAAGTATTGAATATATCTTGGGTTCTTCCCCCCCCCCTTTTTTTTTTTTTTTTTTTTTTTTGAAGTCTCTAGGAATGTCTTAAATATTGGACTTCTCTTTCATTTATAGTATTCATCATTATAATATAAATGACATACCTTTGACTGGGAGTTCCTGCATGGCAGGGGGTTGGACTGGATGGCCCTTGTGGTCTCTTCCAACTCTATGATTCTATGATTCTATGATTCTTTTGGGAATGAAAGCTGGGATTCCATCCACAGATTGTACTGATGCCATTATTCAAATATTCTTTCCCTACATAAATAAGAAACAATAAGAGGGATGGGGATGGTTCACTAGGAGGATAGGGAATATTCACACTACCCTTCATATGTTGGATTAGACTAATGGGAACCCAACTGTCAGGGTCCCAACCTTGATTGCAGAGTTAGGAGGAGTCTGGGGTAGCTGTACCATCCCATGAGGATCTGGACCAGGTTCTTGAGCATGAACATTAATTTAGTGATACAGAGTTTGTAGAATTTATGTTAGGGCTCTGATGGACACCTTCCGCTAAGCTTGAGTCATCTGCAGAGTTAAGTATCACCCACTGCATCCCATTTGCTGAGCAATACAGTGAGACTGCCAGATGGGACAGCACAGAAAGGAGACATTATCTTCTTCAAGGCAAGTGGCTGGTCTTTCTTCATGTGTGATAGGATTTTCTCTTTCTTCTCTCAGGGGGTGGAGCTACTAATCTTTTGTGGCACTATAAATATATTTAGCACCTTCGCAGCATTGATATCTTGTGTACATCAAGCAGTAACAATTCCAATTCAATCCGTTTGAATTCCAAGTTGTAACACAACAAAATGTGGCCAAATCAAAACAGGTGGGTAACTACTGCTGCATAGCACCATATTTGATACTGTGAGCTAACAGTACTGACAAATGGGTGAAAATAAGTTAGGAATATTCTCAGGTTAGAAATAAGAACTGGTAAATAAGCACTGTGCAGATAATGGCAACAACTGAACAAAATAAACTGTTGCTGCTATTTAGTTAAAATCAGCACTTTAGAAAACTGAAATACAGAAAAACATAAATTATGATGATACAAGCAGTTCATTCCTGATTTGCAGTCAACAGAATTTGCCCTTTCCCTGGCATTCCATCTTAATTATTTGCTTCAAAAAGAGGTCCATCTATTAAAAGGACTGGCAGCACAACCCCAGGCACACCAACACAGACATAAGCCTCACTGAGATGAAAAGACTTTATTTCTAGGTAAATTCTTAAGATTCCAGTCTAAAGAACTGCCTCTGACCCATATGGTAATAAGAGTCACAGATGATTTAGTACTGATTGATTTGGAATGATTTTATAAATATTCAGTTGCACTGCCATTTCTGCTGCTCTGGGTCCAGTAGGATTGCTGGAGAACTGCATGGCATAAACACCTCCTGAGGAATCGTTCCAGAGGGAAATGCCAACCTGGGACAGCTGCTGATTATGAACAACATTGTCAAGTGCCTGCTGTCCCTTCCTGCCACTCCCCCTTCTTCAACACCCGTGAAAGAACTCTACAAAGACTAAGAGCTTCTGGGGTACAGCCAACAAGAACTAGAGATCTTGCAGCTGGTGATACCACCTGGGCCTTGTGGCATTCCAGCCAAAACAACTTCCTCTCCCGCTTTCAAGACTAACTCCCTTTCTCAACACATGTGTAAGAGGAAAGCAGAAAAGATGGATAATTTTATAGTCAGGCATGCAAAGTGAAACTGGTGGGTCCAAATCAAACACTCTTGCTTTCTCCCAAAGGAGAGGTACCTTAATGCAGACCATGACACCCACAAATGAGTGGGTGAAGCATTCCAGCCTTCATCACTGTCCAGCTGTATATTTGTCAGCTAGTTTTTTTTTTCAATTAAAAAAAGATGAAGATCCACAACAAAATTAGTTTTTATAGGCAAAATTGTAGCGAAAATTAGTTTTTGGCTAATTCACAATGGTTTGAACTGTCCTCTCTTGGGTATTAAGGAACCACTATTTTCCATTAAGTTTGTCAAATCTCTCTAAAGATTCCAAGATCCCAAGTGTGAAATATCATGAGTAAAAAATAGTTTTCATCATTTCCAGAGATTACTTGTGTTCCATTCTGCTTAATTCTATTCATTATTTGTGAGTCCCTAAAAGTACAGCAACTGATAAAAAATGTGGATGGGATTAATCTAATAACTTACTGAATGCAAGTCATTATGTATTTGTGTTTAGAGTGTACTACTCAATTTTAAATGTGTCATTTCCATGAAAGAGGTTTTTTTCTCTCTCCCCACTAATTTGAAAGTGTTTTAATCCTTGGTGTCAGCTGTTCCTGGTAGTTGATGACATATCTAATGTGAGTGAAACATGCTGATGATATATAGACTATAGGAATCAAATGTCATAAGCGTAAATATTTAAGCAATAAGACATGACAGGTAGAGCATTTCTTGGCTATTAGAGCTCGCTTTGGCTGCTGTTATGATGCGGCATTCATCCAATGGCCAACTTCCTTCAGCCATCTTCACAATATAATTGCCTGGAAGATGCACTTCATGAACTGTCTGATTACCATTCATCTTCCCCACTGACAAATATTCCACCCAGCAGCTACTGGCTTGAAGTTTCACCATTCTCCTTCCACATTTGCATCATGCTTTCTTAGTTTTTTAATCTGATTTTATATTTGAACTTTCTTTGTTGTGCATGGTATTGGCCTTAGAAAAGTGGTCCTTTGTGACTTCAGAGCAAAGAGTCTTAAGCATTGTTATGCTGAATCACCTGAGTCAATGTTTCAAGCCTTCCCAAGTGAAATACGAAGACCGTATATATTTTAAGAAAAGCTGTATTTAGTGTGTTTCCAAAAATTTCAGGGCAGCAAACAGGGTTCTCCCAAAACACATATAGACATAATGTTAATCTCAAAACAATCTTGTGACATGGGCTTTAGACTAAGAAATAGTGACTGTTTCCCACTGAGTTTGATATCTAAGTAGGGATTTGAACCTAAGTCTCACCACCTGGGATCTAAAAGCAATGCTCTTTGGTACCATACCAACTGTTGCCACTAGCCACTCTGGCCCACTGGCCATGCTGACTATGGGGGTTCAGAGAGATATAGTCTAAAAGGGTACCTTTGTCTAGCTATGGGTACTTACACACACACACATTTGTTCTGAGACTTATTAAATGCTGCTTGTAGCCCACCACCTATGAATGAAGAAGTTTTATCCTGTACTAAACTGAACATCCTTTTTGAGTTTGTTTCAACCCAACCCCCCACTCTTTCCCTGTTCCCTGTTTATAGACCCTGGCATCACTTCAGCAATTTCTGAATTAAGTGGATGCAGAGAACATGGTGATGAGAAGCTGGTAAATTTCTCCAGCTGGACCCAGCACGTGAACAGGATTCAAGTTATAATACATTAAAAACAGCCACTTATCTTCATATAGAATTGCCCTCCGCTACTTATCGCCCTTTTAAATAGCTCTGCTTTTACTGTGAAGCTGCATAAAACCAGGAAGCTTCATATAGCATCTCAGCAATCTAGGTCAAGCGAGCGCAACACATGCTGATTACTGGGGAGATGTACATCAAGGACTAGAGCAGCACCTTGGTCACATGCCTCTAAATCTTGATAATGTGGACCTGGATAAAGAAAATTCCAACCAGGGTTATTCTCCCTATGGTCCAGACATTACCAATGTTGTGCTGATGATTTGTCTAGGCTGGGCTCTTGCTTCTCTAGTCTGCCCAACACAAACACAACTCCCATCAAGGTATTCCCAAGAGTATCATATGCTAGACAGGTGTTCAGAAAATGTTTCTACAGCACCTGATGATTCATCTTATATAATGCAGTTTTGCAGAAAGAAAAGGATAATACCTGGTTAAGCTGAAGGCAGTAGGAAAAGAGGAAGACCACACTTTTATTGTTTATTATTATATCTATTTATATCCCGCCCTTCTCCCAAGACTGGGACTCAGGGCGGCATACAACATTAAAGATAGTTCAATTAAAAGCATAAAAATAGTACATTAAAACAGAATTAAGTTGCTGCAATAATTTTTTAAAAATACATGTTAGAATGTCAAACAGATTTAAAAAGATAAAAATGTATAAAACACATTAAAAATATAATACCCCAGCTCATCCTTTAAAAGCTTTCTGTTTTGAATGTCTGTCTGAAGAGGAAGGTCTTCACCTGTTGGCAGAAGGCCAACAAAGAAGGGGACATTCTGGTCTTCCTGGGAAGGGGGTTGCACAGTCTAGGGGCAGCCACAGAAAAGGCTCATGTCTCCACCAACTGTACTTGTGATGGTGGTGGATCGGAGAGAAGAGCCTCCCCTGAGGATCTCAGAGTATGGGCTGGCTCATATAGAGAGACACCATTTGCCAAATAGCCTGGACCTGAGCCATATAGGGCTTTTCATTAGAGGTGCATAGACTCAGTCAAGGAAGCCACAGTCCTGAGGTCCCCTGGATGTCCTTCATTCATTGGACTGCTATATTTTGAAGCTGGCTTGATGGTGATGCAGACTTGGTTCTGACTGGAAGAAAGCATGAAAAATGGTTTATAGCAATTTCATTGGAGCTTGGAAGCAATAGGTTATTTGTAAAAATTCCTTTTTGCAAGAATAACAGTATGTCAGTGTTTTATTGTAACTCCAGTTTGAGGGATACTTAACATCCCTTTTTAATGTAACTGTAACTTCTAGTTATTTTTATAGTTGGGGCAGCCTTATTATATTGTAAAGAAGGAATTTCACACATGCTGGTCCACGCTGCTGCCTCATACTGTATTGAGGCTGTTGAGATGTCAAAGAGAAAGTTGCATTGTAAATAGGCTTTATACTACAATCCACTGGCTTGTTAAATTCAGACTGAAACTCACCTAAAAACCAGTCAGCCATTCAGAGCGATGGAGGTCTGTGCTGATGTTGATCAAGACACTGCCAGATGATGTGACCAGTCCCCCACTGCTAGCTAGTGGTGCTGCAATGTAGAGTTGTGACAAGACCCTGCAAGGTCCCTGCTTTTGCTCCTTTCAGGAGAGAGATGGAGTCATCCTAGAATGCCATACTAGGCAGCAGCTGGGTCTCCATTGTTTTGGATGGTTAACTGGCTTTTAAGGTGGGCTCAGAATCATCTGCAGTCATGGCAAGAGTGCCAAAGCTATAAATGAGAATATGAAGCTGTTCCAATGTCATAAGGGTGCATCGGTTATTGTTAACTGGCCTCGAGTCATCCCTGACTCATGGTGAGCCTGTGGGTGACACATCTCCAAGATTCCCTATTCTCATCCTGTCTGCTCAGGTCCTGCATGCTCAAGTCTGTGACCTCCCTGAATGAGTCTAGCCATCTGGCATGCTGCCTTCTTCTCTTTCTACTGTCCTCTAGCTTTGCTATCATTAGTGTCTTTTCTAATGAGTCATGCCTACTCATGATGTAGCCAAAATATGACAGCCTCAGTTTGATCATCTTGGGAGATCTGCTGCTAGGGAGATTTCTGGTTTTGTCTGCTCAAGGACCCATTCACTTGTCTTTTCGGTTGTCCACAGCACTCTTCCCCAACTCCACAACTCAAATGTGTTGATTTTCCTATTATCTGTCTTCTTCATTGTCCAGTTCTTGTACATGGTGATGGGAAATGCAATGGCTTGAACTACTTTAATGATGCTGCCATCCGACTGCAAACCACCTAAAACCCACCTACAAGCCATGCTCAGATATCCAATTTGCAAAGCTGGGAAGCTCCCAACTTTGCAAATTAGCCAGATGAGTGTGGCTTTTAGCCGGGTGTTATGTGGGATGCAGTTGGGCAGCAGCAGTGGCAGCATTTGCCCCATTATAATACCAGACTGCATCCCATAATTGACTTGAAAATGGCAGAGGTAAGTCATTTATTTTTATTTTTATTTTTATTTTTATTTTATTTTTTTTGTAATGGGATAATCTCCTGCATCATTTCTACAGTGTAAGAGTCTATTGATGATCATGACTAACAGGATGCCAGTCAATGTTATCGGTGCAAAACTCTGCAATTCTCGTGCATAAAATCAAATGTATTTATCCACAAAATAATTTCCCAAAACACAGCACCGTATTATTCTTCCTGATTGGATTGGGAAACCTATTTTTCAGACAGGGAATTAATAGCAGCAAATCTTCCTTCCATCCCTATATTGCATTTTTAAACATTGGTTCCTTATGCCCCTGTTATTCCCATCCCCCACAAGTCACTCGTTATATGGAAACTATGTTACTTGTAACTGGTTACTCCCAAGCTCTGTTCTTGAGATCTCAGGAACAAGAAACTCTAATAACCAACACACAGAACAGATTTATCATCCCTCCATCCCAGCGGTATGTAACCATATTTCATTATCTCAGTGCATCTTATGTCACAACCTATCAAAAAAAAATTGCTAAGACAGAGGAAGAAGCAGCAAAGATTTCTTTTGTGATCATTGCTTAACGCTGTAAGAATTAAATATTAATGAATGTATGCTCCTTTCATTTTGCAAGCAATTTAATTCAATTAAAAATAAATGGCTCTTCGTGGCTCGGTGGATATACTGATATTCCACCCAGCATTTAACTTTGCTTCAACTGGATTTAACTACAAAATGTCACTGCAGAAAAACAGCTTCCAAATAACAGTAAGACTTTACATCCCAGTGGCATGATTTCTCAAACCCTCATCAAATCATCAAGTCCTCATTCGGGGAATGTTATCTATGTTGCTTTAACCTGCAGCAAGTGCTGTTTGCACCCAGTGTGTGCCTAAGATATCTTGCACTGGGGTCTAATTTCCTTGAAAGGAAGTCATTTGAGAAAGTATTAAATACATCAGCATGGACCTCCATCTCTCTTAGAAGGCAGGGATCCAGTGGAAATAATACAATAGTTTAGTGCTTTGAAACAGATAAAGTATTAGCACAATGATTCCACTGCACAGATAAGAACTGTTTTCGATTCATGTTGAGCCTATTTGTGGGCTCACTGTTGAGTGCAGCTCCACATGCTGTAAATACATAGACCATCACATTGTATTTCACAGGAAAAGACAACAGCTTTATTGGTTTCCATGACAGAGACTTGTCCAGAGCATGGGTTCACATCCAAGCATTGGTTGAAAATTGTGTTGGAGTTGTGGCTTTCTATTACCATGGAAGGCAAAAGCACATATTCTTGCTTACAAATTGAAAAGAGAGTGGCAATCACTTGGCTGGAAGTGGAACCATTTCTGATATTCCCACATGTGACAGTAAAGGTGTTTTTTAACCTCTTGCACTATTTGTGTGCACATTGAATTATTGTAATACTATTTGAATGTGTAGCCTACTTTGCAGACAGTGTGGGTCTGTCTCATTAGAATTTTCTGCTTTCATATACTTTTCGCATTACATGCAAAGAGATGCACCCTATCTAATAAATCAGAAAGTTAATAAAATATTAAACCGCACGCTCCAGTCCTCTGGGGGGAACTTGCTACAGCCCATAAAGATCAGGCTGTCGCAGACCTCTCAGAGGGCCTTTTCTACCACTGCTCCCAGGCTGTGGAATGGCCTGCCAGATGAGATACATCTTATTACGACTCTTGTTTGCTTTAAGAAAGCAGTAAAGATGTATCTTTTCTGGCAGGCCTTCCCGGATAATGCCTAAATCCCCCCCCCCCCCCCAGCTCCAAAGTTTTTGCCCAATGTTCTTGTCTGGAGTTTCCCAGCTCCTCCCCCTGCTGACATAATGAGATGCTACCACCCTAGTTGTCCAATTAGAAATTGGTTTGCCTATTTTTAATGCTGTTATTTTATCTATTTGTTTTAATTTTGCCTGAATTAAATTCTACTTTAAGAGGTGGGAGGTTGGGATTGGGTCGTAATAATTTTAACTGTACTTGTTTTTATATTTTACTGTACCTCACCCCAATTGCTTGTTCAGAGGGGTGGGTTATAAAATAATAATAATAATAATAATAATAATAATAATGGAAAGTTAGTTCATGATGTCATATCCTGCTGGGGGTGCAGCATTAATCCATGCTGTATTTCCAGTGGAGAATTTTGGGTGCTGCTGATTGCTGGGAGTGGGAAAGAAATGATCTCAGATTCTTCTTGAGACTGGCCATAGGGCAGAGGCCATTTTGCTCCAGAAATCCATACATCTCCAAGGCTTGGGATGCATTTTGGCACTCAATCAATTTGTAACCAAAACCACCCTTCTGTACACTTAAAAAATAGACATGACTGAAAAATATGATTTTAATGGGTAAAATGGTAAAAAGGTATTTTTTTGGAAAACATGCAAAACAAAGGGCACACAAATGTCCATACACAAGGGAAGAGAAAGTGGTAAACATCTCACATCTCAATATAGAATTAGAATAGGATCAGAATATTGGTTCATCTTGGAGAAAAGCAATGGAAACAAAGTCAACAGCTTTTCACATCTGTACTCACAACTGCCCTTCTGCCAGGAAGGTTGAAGAATATGTGGGCTCCTACCTGTACCTATCTTATTAAAAATCTAGCCTCTCATCTGACTACCTGCTGTCTCTGCACTCTGCTTCTATATTTGCAAATAAAGAGATTCTACAAAAACACCATATGTTTTCAGTAATCTTTCATGAAATAAATGACACTGTAAATCAAAAGGCTGCTTGTAGGATCAGTTGCAATGAAAAAAAAATGAAAATATTTTTAAAGTAGTTAAAATGTGTTTTTCATGTTTCAAAAAACAATAATGAAGAAAATCATGGACTGATAATTGCAGTTCAGAACATTTTCTGCACAAAATTTGCATAAGGGTTTGGGTTTTTTTTGTTTTGTTTTGTTTTGTTTTGCATAGAAAGCAGCGTTTACCATGCAGAAAAATAGTATTCCTATACAAAAGTGTGTGTGTGTATGTGTAGAAATGTCTCTGCACCAAAAAAAAACAACTGCATGCAGATTTTGCATAAAGTTCCAAATTGCAGTATTTGAAAATTGTGCCATTTTTGTTGAGTTTATCATAGCATGAAGAAAGTTGCATAACATTATGCATTGCTTCCTTTAAGAACAAATTAGCAATGAATTACAGTCCTGCTTTCTAGTTTTTTGAATTTCTCTGCTTGAGGAAGCAGGGAATGCCACATTTGCACCAGAACAGAATTTATGTTATAGAAAAACCAAAAAAAGTACCTGTTAATGCCCCCCACCCCACCCCTAGTCACAGCAATGTTATGAGTTAGCTTTCTTGGAGTGCGCACACACAGCCTTTTTTGAATGCTCTGCCATCACTCCTCCTTTCACTATCCCTAGAACTTGCTATTCTGCTGTGATAGTCTCCCCTACATTCATTGGTTGATAGAAAATTGAAGAAGTTTCTAGCTTGTGTCCCTAGCCAGATGCAAACTAAATGATACCATCAAGATCTGCCAGGGTCCTCTCAAGGTCTCAGTGGATGATGTAATTATTCTGTGGCTGACATTCAGGTAGGAACATACACACATGTAAGTGTTCCTTACATATCTGGATGTGTTGTTGGGAACCCTGCACTAGCTGGTGTTCCCTTCCTCTCTGTGATCAAAGAAGCATCTGACAAATCCCTCCCTCCCTCCAGACACATAATCATTATAGAAGTGCTGAAACCTCTGGAGATTCCCCGCAGATGTAAGCATCAACATCATCATTGTGTGTCTGGGTATGGGAGAATAGCCAGACATTCTTCAATCCTGTCTACTCATGTTGAAACATGGAGTGGCTGTGCATGGCAGTTTTGAGGCTTTACAGCAACTCAGGGAGGTGTTATATGGCTCAATGTAACATAGGCCCACATGCAGATATTTATTCTACACTGATGGGATGTTGAATTGAAGCCAGTGTCTCCAATCTGCCAACTTTCCGCCAGCCACCTAGTGGATATGGAAGAAGGCTATCACAACAAAATAGTGAGTCTGAGCTTTGGTCATTGTAGAAGGAAGATGAGAATACCAACCTCTGCAATGAACATACACACACACACACACACACACACACTTATGCAGGTGTACATTGGACTCTTGCTTGTGTGTGCCACTAACAGGAGGCCTGCAAATGTCAAGGAGAACAGCAATGGAAAAACCTGAAGTCAGACCTATATAATAATCTCTCCACTGTGGGGTCAGATTTAATATTTCCTTAATATTTCATATTGCTATGACATGGAATGATTCTACCCTTGTATTTGTCTATGCAGTAACTCGGTTTTCCAACAATAAATCATTTGCTTTGTTAGCATGCTCATAAAAGTAAGAGTTTTATTGTGTTAATAAGTGAGCAAGGGTTGGGGAAAGTGTCATATTCATCCTCTAACAGTCCCCAAAGCTTATTGGCAGTTCCCCCAAAGCTCTCTGAGCCTCCTTATCTTTTTTAAAAAATTGGCACAATTAGTAGGCAGCTCTTTTACTGCTAGAAGGAAAATCCTTGAGTCTGTTAGGACACATGAGTACTATGGAGGCTTCTTTAGACATTGTGCTATATATGTGAATAGTGATGGAATAAGGACTTGTCTACATTCGATAGAATACTCTAGGCTGCCCTGGAGTATTCTGGCCCCAAATTTCCTCCAAATCCCCCATTAGTTGTTGTGGGGTTTTGATGAACAATGGGTGGCTGCCTTCCCATACAGTCCCTGTAAACTGGCTGGTGCCACCATTGCAGGCGCAAGTCACTTGGAGCCTTGTTCTGACCTCATAGGGACTGGTGCCTCCAGAGACTCAGCAGGGACGATTGCAGGGACCTCATGAAAAAGAAGCCATCTGTCATTGCTACATTTTGCTTTCGGTTTTCTATAAAACCCAGAGCAAAAGGTAAATCATTTCAATGAGGGACAAGGGGTGGAATCTCCAAATCAGATCTGGGCATTGTGCAAACAGCCTGGGTCCAATTCTGGGTTTGGAGGCTGTGTAATATATCCAGCATGCGGAAAGCTTAGGGAAATTTGGGGTTTATAAGTAATGTAGACAAGCCTTAAAGGGTTATTCACATGGTGTAAATAATCCTATCAGAATGTGGTTGAATCTGTGTTGTTCACATGAATTACAAACATATTCAATTAAGTTTGGGAGGACTGCCAAAAAAACCATAATTGATCTGTGGGGGATGTTCTGCATATTCCTGAAAGTTTCACATTATTGGCTGTGTAAACAATGATGCGGATAGACCCAGGATAAACTGGGATAAAACTCTGTATGTCTTGAACATGTTATGAATACATCCACATCATCAACTCCATCTTTATTCACAGTGCTGACATGTGTGAGGAACAGTATTTACAGACATGTACAGAGATGTGGTTCCAATTTTTTTTAAAAAAAACAACAGTGTGAATAATAAATTGGGAATGTGTGAGTGAGATTATTCACTTGGTGCATTGTAAAATAAAATGTCTGAATAACCTCACAAGTTGCACCTATGGGCATTATCTTCCCCCCCCCCCCAAAGTCTTAGTGAAGAAGCCACCCCCAGATAGTATAGGACATAATAATATGATCCTGGGTCTCATGTGATGGGATATGTTGGGATATGTGGGAGCTAGTAGTGGCTCCCTCTAGCAGAATAATCAAATTGAAATGCAATCGTGGAACAATGGCCAGTCCCTCCACTCACCCAGGTCACATACAGATAGTCTAGCAAAGAAAAGAAATAAGCTTAGTCTTCTTTGTAAAACACATCAAAGTAGCTTTATTTTTTATTTTATTTGTTTAATTCATACCCCACCTTTCTCCTGAAATGGGACTCAAGGTGGATTACAACAAATTAAAACAAATTTCAGCCAAAATCTTATTTTCAATTAAACAATACTTTTAAGAGCACAACGTCAAAAGTGTTTGAAACACATTAAAATAAATCATAATCATACCATATTTTTCCATAATCAAATATATGGTCTAATGGAAGTGCTAAAGGAAGAAGAAAAGGGCTGTAGTTTCGAGTGATGCAGGAAGAGAGGAGGAGTGGTAAAACAAGGAAGTTGCCATAATGCAAACTAGCAATTAGCATGTCCAAGTATGAACAGGATGCTGACTGTAACAGTTCTGGCCATATGTTCCCTAACCAAACAGAAGTAGATTTGAGACTGGACATGTTCTGTGTTTGGTTGGAGTTAGCAATTACCAAGGCTGAAAGCCAAGATTTATTAACGGCAGCATACAGCCAAAAGTTTGGCATTTTGTGTGTGTAGTTAAGATCTTCATGTCACAAATTTTGAACATCAGCAAAGTCTTATTATGGCAGAGAAAAGATTAGAAGATAAACAGTCTGACCACTGGCTAGGTGGGAAATGTTTGTGTGGGTTTTTTTTAACCTAAAGGTTCATGTGTCTGGAGACATCCCAGCTTGTTTTAATCTCTCCAAGCAAATGAGAGCCCTCAAGGCTCATTAGGGCTATTTACACAGTTCTTAACTGGAAAAAATTAGATCTACACCAAAAAAAATGAATAAATAAGTAAAGTAATGTGAAATATGAATGAGCTAATCATGTTTGAAATGGGTTTCCAAATCTGAGAGATGACATGCTGAAAAACTCTAGCCAGCTGAGACTATTTCTTTGACTTGACTTGACTTGACTTTCCTCTGTTTATTATGCCAGCGACAACTCTTTGGGGAGAAAATGCACAGGAATGGAAACAAAGAAAGAGCACTTCTATTTAGCAGTTGGTAAAGGGTTGAAACAGAGGATGAGCACAGGACAGAGCCCAAGGACCCTATCACAATCTGTACCCCAAAGAAAGGACCTTGTGGTTCAGCACATGCAACCGAGGTATCCATTCTTCCAATTTGCTATATTGTTCAGCCAGAGCTGTGAACACAATATGCTTCCATGTAAGCACAGAAAAATAGAGAAGATAAAATCAGACACATCTTTCTCCTCCTTTTGTAGCCCTTATTGTAGCAATGATATTTTTCAAAGTTCTTGATTGTAGTGACTCCTAAAATCTACCTCCTTGGGCTGAGTCTTACCCTATGGTTATTTTCTGTTCCCTGTGACCTGATATTTTAGATTGAGCCCATGACCTTTTGCATGTAAGGCATGTGGGCTAGCACTGAACAATTCCCCACAACAGCCAAAGGCATCCAGGATAGTTCATGGCCACTGCTAAGTATGGTGTGTCTGGGCAGTGCATTTAGAAATTTCAGAAGCGTGAAAGAAAGCTTAATAAAATTTGACTGAAGATAGGTAGAGCTTGGTCAAGCTTACTTTTTGGACTGCAACTCCAAAGTACAGCTACATGATGTAGGGATTCTGAGAGTTGTAGTACCCCCGCTCCCCAAAAAACAGGGAAACTTGCAAACTCAAATTTCAGGTGGAGCTCATGGACCTCAGTAAGATGTAGATCATTAGCCCTCCAAGCACAGGCTGTTCCCAATCCCTATCCTATGTAGTGGGAAAGGAGAAATGGACAGCCTGCATGGCTGCTTCCCCTGGCCTCTGCTTTCACACTATAGCCTGTGTAGTGAAGTATAATAGTAAAGCAAGTGATGATGGTAGCAAAGAGCAGAAACAGCCACTGATATTTCTCTAGCAACAATGAACGGGTGGAAGCAGCTACTGGCACTACTTGGATACTCAAGTTTGTAAGAGGATATTAAGGAAATAGACAAGGAGGAGTAGCAAACCTGCCTACCCTTTCTCTTTCATCTGTTAGTGACATGCATGCACAAAGGTGTAGTTTATGCATGCATATACAGCGAGCCTGCAGTATTGGTAGGCTAGCCATCCATGGATTGGAGCTTTCACATATCCCATATTAAACAATAGTAACACACTGGTGTGGGTATCCTGAGACAGGCACATGCATATTGCTGCTCATTGGCTAATATGGGCTTGAGTTCCCATGTTTTTTCTCATCTGTGAGGAGAAGGCAGAATCAAACTCCTGCAGATGGGAAAGGCTCATTGTATCTCTTTTTGAATGCTTGAAGAATGCATCTATTCTCTATTTTTGCAATGTTTTGTTTTGTAAAAAAAACATTGTGCAAAGCACACTGTTTTATGATTGAAAGCATTTGTTTTAGTGCAAAAATGGCTTTGTACATATTGAAGACATCCAAAATGGTGGCATCCCCACTTCTGGTGCCACCTGGTGGGGGGGGGGGCTTCCAGAGAGAGCAGCCAAAAAGGCCAAAAGAGCATGCTCAGTGGTCTCCTTCACTATTGCAGTGGAGGTCTCCTTGTGAGGTGGCCTCTGCCACTACAGCAAAGCTGGGAGAGGGCACTTGGCCCTCTCCACTGTGGCCGAAGTCTTCTCATGTGGATGCCCCCAACCCTGTGGCAAGGCCAGGAAAGCCATATTCAGTCCTCTACTTCACTATCACAGTAAAGTCTCCTCATGAGACCTCTGGCACCATGGCAAA
Organism: Urosaurus nigricauda; assembly: GCA_034509955.1. Taxonomy (NCBI): domain Eukaryota; kingdom Metazoa; phylum Chordata; class Lepidosauria; order Squamata; family Phrynosomatidae; genus Urosaurus; species Urosaurus nigricauda. The sequence continues at coordinate 345,721,372 of JAOEGL010000001.1, read as the reverse complement.
GCTGGAAAGGGTGTCATGAGAGGAGGGCCCAACCAATGTCATTGGTTGTGGACCACACCTCATGAATCCCCCTAGTGATGCCACTGATCCTGAAAAATGAATAATAAAAAAACTGCAAAAATTCTTATAAACTTGTCCAGTGGGAAGAAAACTCTCAAGATTGTCATACCTGTGAGAACAAAACAAGCAATAATTTCATTTCCTACTTCAATGGTTACAAGTTGGTGGTGCCCTGCTTTCTTTCTAGGTGGATAGCTACCAAACTATATTTTAAAAAACCCAGATATTACAATAAGCATGTGCATGTGTGTGTGTGCATACAAACACAGAATAAATTATCAAAAATAAATGATGGAAATCTGTTTAAATCTGCATAATTTAAACAGGTTGAAACATTTAATGTTTCTTAGCACAGACTTCAGCTTGACTGAAAGAATGTTAACTTTTTTAAACCCTCTTACAGGCAAGATTATTGACTTATAGCCATGTCCATGAATATAGCCATGATTTTTTTACTTATAACCCAGACATTTTATTGCCTCAGGCAAAGCACACAACAACAACAACAACAACAACTATTAAAACAATCCATATTAAAAAAAAATTAATCATTTAAAATTAACAATTTAACAATCACCTAGTTGGCCTGGCAGGGAAGACTAGTATAATTCTGTTTTAAATTCAGACAGCATATTCAGCTGTTGAATCTCTTCCAGCAGGTCACTCCACAGTTTAGGGGCAGCTGAAGAAAATGTTCTCTGGTTGACAGTTGCTAACCTAGTTCTGGCTGACTGAAGTAAATATCTGCCAGAGGACCTGAGCGTATGGGGCATATTATATGGAATGACCCAAACAATGTAGTAGAAGTTGAATGATTATGCTACACTTGTGTAAAACTGTAGAAGGGACCTGATAGTTAACTTTACCTTGCAGCCATTCTCATCATTGTGCTGAATAGGATGGTCTTCTTTGGGGTTGTGGTCCTCCTTCACCTGGTCATGGATTATGCTGCCTCTTGTAATCAGAGCTGTTCAAAGTCCTTTTGTCAGAACTTCACCTCATAGAGTAGTCTAGCTTAAAAGTGCTGGCTTTAGGCATTTCTGTGCATGTAATGACTAGAAACTCAACCCGCTGTCTGCAAATGGTGCCATGGGATCCCAGGCGCTCATCAGAAGAAGGTATATCCTGAGGCTTCCTCCTATTTTAAAGAGCTTTCATTAAAAATATTTGCAAATTTTCAGTGTCATTAGTATAATAAGATACAAATATCGCAACATAATGCAGGTATTAACTATGAAACATGGCCTGAGGCATTCCCACCTGGGGCTGTGATCTATACATCTCTCCTAAGCAGCAGGAAAGCTGGACAGTATTCGCATTTCGATGAGAAACCTCAAAGCTGAAAGCAAAGTGCTGGAGGAAGCAATGCTGGCCGTTTAGTCAAAGATACTTCTTTGAGATGTTTACTTCTGACCCATTTGGCGTTAATGATGCTGTGTGACACTGAAGATGCCTTTTGGAATAATTCTGTGGCTGTTAATGATCCCTGAAGTTCCATGCACAAAAATTAAGGAAACCTATCATGTCTATCTTTCTTTGCATGCTCTCCAGCTTACTTAAATTCCCCTTGTTGTTTTCCAAAAAGACAATTCCAGACAGAGGGCTGTTTGAGTAAACCATTTCAGATTTAGGGATGAAAAGAATACTTGCATGAGAGAGAGCATCTCTCAGTCTATTGAGACACATTGGTAAAAAATCCCTTTTGGGGACTTTTTTTTAACAAAAAATTATTTGTGCACAAAAACATTTGCTGAAATTCTATTATCACCTACTTAGTTACTAAGCAACATCTCCAGATCCAGTCCCCCAAATCTACTTTAATGGCCAACTGCCCTGTCAAGTAATGGGTGCCTGTTCAACTAGCAATAAGAGTACAATGAAAAGATTTTTCTAGCCTCCTTCTGCCAGTGAGCAAGGCTTGCGATGAGGCATCCTGACAGGCATTCTGATTCTGAGTGTCCTCATTCTGGAATCAAGGTAGGTTTCTAGGGACATTTCTGATCATGGCAATAGTGCCATAATTGTGAAAACACAGTGTTACTGAATTTGGAACTGGTATAGATCCACACATCTAGGTTACAAATCCATAATTGCAATACAGGGTGCCAGCCATTTATTTTTGGAAAAAACAAAGTACACTCGTTCCTCCAAATTCACTAGGATTAGGAGCACAGGACCCCCATGAATGTGGAAAAACTGCAAATAACAAAAACACTATGTTTTTACCTGAGAGAACACCTCTAAGAATTTCTAGGTCGTCCAGTGCAACTCTGTGGTCAACATCTGCCAGACATTGACCATAGAGTTGCTCGCGAGGAGCCACAAATGCCTAATGGAGTGTTCTCTCTGGGATCTCTAGGTCCTTCAGTGCAACTTTTGGCTAATTATCTATGAATAATCAAATCAACAAAAGTCAAAGTCACAAATGTGAAGGGACGAGTGTACTTTGTCCAAAATATTGCTTTCTGCATGAAAAAAAATGGGTTTACTTTATTTATTTATTTATTTATTTATTTATGTATTTCTATCCCTCTCTATATAGAGAGATCACAATGTGGTGCACAATAAAACCAATCTGACAAACTTAAACAGTGTAAATACTAAAAATTATAAATAGGCTAAAATATAGTAAACCATTTAACAAATTTTTAAAAGATTAAAACCATTGAAAATACCTTAAAATCATTTGAAACAATGTACATGTAAGGTTTTATGTAAAACCAATAGGTTCAAAAGCTTTAATGGTACTGGAACCACAGCAACATTGGCACCAATCAGGCCTCTATGGGAAGAATGTTCCATAACTGAGGTGCCACAGCAGAGAAGGCCCTCTCCTGCATTCCTCCACAGCATATTGGCCTGAGTGATGGGACCCAGAGGAGGACCCCTGCAGCAAAACGTAAACCTTAAGCAGGAATATACAGTCGGTCCTAAGGACCCCTGAAAACTTGCAAAAACAGTGAATATCTCTAACCCCCTCCCAAACTTTGATTTAGTCTCTATTCCTCTCTCTATGTTTTATGTCCTGCCATTGTGAGTCATGTGGGGCCTTGTACCCAGATGTAGCCAGAGAGAAGCAGCCCTGGCAGGGTGTCCAGCACCAGGTGAGGGTCCAGGTATGGAAGCGAGAAGCAGGAATATTTTGTATTATTTTATGCATTTACTAATGTATTATTTACTTATGTATTATTTATGTTTTACTAAACGTCTACGCACATCAGCTGTGATTTTCCAGAGTAGGCTGCAAAACTCCAAAAATCTATTATTATTATTATTATTATTATTATTATTATTTCCTGCCTTCCTCCCAGTACAGGGTCTCAAGGTGGCATTATTGATGGCAAAATCACAAATAATCAAATCCATGAAAGTTAAGCCCATGAAAGTCAAATTTTGACTGTATATGAAGAGGGAGAGCCATTTAGGGCATTGAATGTCATTTCTCAGCACCTTCAACTTAGACTAGAAGCATATTGGCACCTAGTGGAATTCTTTTAAACCCCTTCATATACCACTTTTGCAGGATGTTCTGGTCAGCAGTCTATCTGGTCCATTTTGCACATAAAGGAATTTTCTCAAAAAAAGGCCCAAAGTAAAAAACAAATACTCCAAAAATGTGCAAAGATCTTACTCAGCAGGGAGAAAACTTTTTAAATTATTCATTCTTGCATCTGAGAATGAAATAAGCCAAGATATATGTCCTTATTTGGATTATAGCTACAAGCAAACTAGGGGGTTAGGTGGGCTGCAACTTGTGTGTCAACATTTGAACATATTTCTGGGAGAAGAGAAGCTGCAGAAGATAAGATTAAACTGATCCAGGATAGCAATACAGTATACTGAAAAAGCATTCCTCATTGATATTACATAAATCTCATAGTAACTTACAATATTATCAAGACAGTTCATGGATCAACTTTAATTAAAGGGATTTTGACTTCCACAAGCTCAGCATGGACACAGGCTAAATAATGGTAGTAGATGGTAATAATGGTAGAGCCTTTGGCTCCATATGTTTTGTCTACAGGTAGTATTGAGAACTGGACTACCTGTTGCCATTCTCATTGGTCCCCAGAGCTCAGAAAGTTGTCCAGTTCTGCTGAATCACGCTCCAGCAAGAGATGAACCAGTCTAGAAATGTCACACAAAATAAGAGAGAGCTTAAGGAAGATTTTTTTTCCCCTTTTTAAATGGCAGAGGTAAGGCATACTTAGACAGCAGGTTCAGGGGAAGAGAATGCATGATAAGATATTGTTGTCAGCTTTGACTAAGTGCCTCTATAAAAGAACCACTTCTTTGTCTTCTCATTTGCTTGCCTTTATGCAGGGAAGTAGATTCCCATAAACATCTACCAGACTTCCTCATTGTCCTTGCCAGTCTCTGTACATTAACTCTGTCTTTGCAATGATCCCTGAGAAAAGCTTGGCAAGACTCAGGCTGTTGGCACACAAAGATCATTGTCTTCAAGTAAGCAATGTTTGCGTTCTTGTGCTGTGCCATCTGTGCTGGTTCTGACATATAGGCAATACTTGGGCCCAGTCCCTAAAGGTATCATTGGGATGTAGCTATTATAGCTACGCTAGCAACAATGCCAAGAAATCACAGCCCATGCCCTCCTGATATAAAATATAAAATACTGGGAGGAGGCTGAAGGATGATACTGGGGAGGATTTTAAGAGTTTGTGAGTTGCTGAAAGAGAGCTATGAAGCCCAATACAGTCCTAGAAGTCTCTGTGCCAATGTAGCATAAGAACTTGCTGTCAGATTGGCTATATACACTACTCAGTGGCTCTGAGGGACTAGAATCATTACAAGACACAGTTGGTATGGAACAAAGGAATTGCTGGCTTCCTGGAATATGGGATATGCAGATAATCCTGCCACATTTCTGCAAAAGATGTAGTTGGATTATCTAATCATTCTTGGTGCAGTGAGTTGAAAGTCTCTAGAAAAGAGGCTGTCTGTTGCATTTCTTGCCTCCTCTAAAGCATAAATTGCTGGGATGGAGCTGCAAATTCTGCCTTGGTCATGCCTTGGGTTGACTGGATTGTTCAGTCACCTGTGTGGCACTAACCACTCTGAAAGGAAGCTGTTTGCTGCACTTCTGAGTGAATCCTTACTCTTGTTTTGCCTCTTTTAAAACTGGAACCTGCTAATTTTGCCATGTCTATGCATTCTGTGTGGCTGGATTGTTTCCTCTGTAACCAATGCATGATCCCTTCTTTGTGTTCCATCTCAAGTGATGGCCAAAGAAATATGAGGGTTTTGGCCCAAGTGGGATTTGGTGGTCCAAAGCAAGCCTTCAACAAAACAGAATTAGTGGGCAAAGCAGAGCTGGGGCAAGTGAAGCAAGGCAGCACTCTGGACAGCTCCATGTGCTCAACCTGGAAACTTGAGGAAACAACACTCCAATGTTGCTTCAAGGAACATAGGCACCTGCCTTACACTAACTCATGCCATTGGTTCACCAACTAATCCAATACAATCAACTTTGATTGGAAGTCGTTCTCCAGGAGGTAATGACCCATTCAAGTACTAACATCCTGCTTAGCTTCTGAAATCAAACAAAACTGGTTGTGTTCAGGACTGTATGGTGGCACTTACCAGTATACCACCAGGACAGCCAACATGGTGTAGTGGTCTGAATGTTGGAGTGCAACTCTGGAGACCAGGATTTGATTCTTGGCTTGGCCATAAAACCCATTGGTTGACCTTGGGTAAATCAGCCTCAAGGGAATGCAATGGAAAACCTCTCCTGAACAAGAAACACCCATGATAGATTCGCCTTAGGACTTTCATAAGTTGGAAGCAACTTGAAGGCACAGAACACACACAGCAGTTCACAACAGAATAGGAATTAGTGGTAAAGAATGTGATCTCCTCCTCTTCCTCTGCCTTCCCCTCCTCTTATTGGCTCCCTCTGCCTATGGTAAGAAAAGACTCATGAATTGCAGGGCCTCTTTGTTTGTTTCCTTGCTTCAAAAGCTATTGACTTTTGTTTGTTTCAAAAGCTATTGACTGCTTGGCTGGAATTCTTGTAGCCAAAGGTTGAAACAGCCCCCCTCCCCCTGAGCCCAGAGAGATGCTGGCAAAATGGACACCTCTTGTGCTGGAGCTTCCAGAATAGCCTGGTTTCATGCTGGCATAATTCATTATTGAGCTGGGCCAGCTCAAGACTTGCAAGAGTCCTGTGACAAGGTCCTTCTGGTGTGTGTATGTGTGTATATGTATAGGGCAGTGGACTTTTCCATTAATGGCTGTTGATAATCTTACCTAGTGGCACTGGCCAGAATCTAAGCAGTTCTAGGTTGGTGGCTTGTGCTGCCATTTTAATTTCCCACAATACCCCAATGTAGTGTACTGCTTTGGCACTGGGTAGAATGTAAATGTCAGGTAGAGTTAGATGCTTGGTGCATCTTGGAGCACTGGAGTGATTTCTTAAGGCACTCCTATGAACTTTAGGGCATTAGAAGCTGCCAATCCTACTAGTCAGTAATGTTTGTCAACCCAAATACAGCTGGGATCTGGAAACAAAAGGATCTAATATCAGGTAATTTTAAGACCTAAGACTCTTATTTTAGAAATGCCCCACAGCTTGAAGTAACAGTAGCAGATGAAGGCTCTTATGTCAGTAGAGTGGTGAATCCACTCCAATTTCAGTCTTTCAAGACTGGACTTTAAGGTAACAGCCCCTTGGTAATAGGGTTCAGCCCCTTGAGCAGCTCATTTAAAGTTTGGACTAGAATCCAGAGCAATTTCATTGCCTGACTGAAAAGAGAACCACTAGTTTTCACTGTCAAATATACCTTAACGTCTGAATAAAAGAGAAGGAAAACAGTATTAGCGATCAGACATTAAATAATTGTATTTGTGAAGGGCAATGGTTACTTGAGCTATGGACCCAAATCCTCCATTTATGTTTACTAGGAACATCTGAAAGGAAATTGTAACTGCATTCAGGTGAAAATGTTTACAGAAGTTCATATGACCAGAAATCCTGATAAGGCAAGTTTCCTTATTATGTGACATTTTATAACCATGTTCATGTGAATGCAGTCACATTTCCCCCTCAGAAGCAATAAACACAGGGCATGTAAGCATGGAGAATGAGGGACCACAACACATGTCCACTTATTTTCCAATCAAGCCCTAAACTGGACTACTCCTTGATATATAACGCTAGAATTGCCTTACTTATGTGTATCTTGTTTTGCCACTGAAACTGGCCATTGAAAACACATTGGGCTTTCCCTCCATTGCTTCTGCTGTTTATTGCTTTCATGTGGAGCAATACCATGATGAAAAAGGCAGCTTCAAGAAAGTGGTGAAGCTAGCAGGCTGCTTGCCCAAAGAGCATCACTCTCGGGAAAAAGATTTTCCAAAGTGTGAAGACTAAAAATTTATCACTAAAATTTATCAACACATTTGACTCCATCTTTAGGACTCAACTGAGACCAGGGTTGTCTATTATTATTATTATTATTATTATTATTATTATTATTATTAGCTTTATTTATACAGTGCCATAAATGTACATGGTGCTGTACAAAAACCAATAAAATCAATAATATACAAAAAGCCTGCCTATGGCGTACAATCTAGAGGTTAAAATAACAAGTTAACAACATCATAAGAAAACAAATTAAAACAGCAGATATCAGGTATTGCATTTAACACCTTCCACAACAGGTGTTAAATTAACATAGCAATTTTGGTTGGGGGATGTTCTGTTAAGTGCAAATTTCTGCTATTATGAGTGGTTGTCATCATGACCTTATATACATCGGAAACGTTCCATACGTTTCCATACCACAACCACCACACGATGGTTTGTTGAGTAGTTGCTGTTGTATGGGGCCATCCTGTAGTTCACTCCAAAATACACAGAAGGCTCCAGTTGTGTGCATGTTCTTGATGGGTCCACCCAAGTGGGTTCATCTGGGTGCACAGTTCCATAAAGGAGTGTGCTCATTGGTGTAAGAAGATAAACATAAATGTGCACAGCTGCAGTATTCCCCTGGTTCCAGAGAGTGTAGTACAGATAGCTGTACCATTTAATCACTGCTTCTTCACCCATTATACCCAGCCTCAGCAGGCCCCCCATTTGGTTGATAATTACAGTCTGCTGAAGACTAAAGAACTGAATGACAGGAGGAGAAGACCTGCCTCCATTCTTGGCTAATGCATCATTATATGTCACTGACAACAGGTGTGGCTTTGCAAACCAGGATATTAGAAATGGACATTTAAATGCTTTAACAACACAATGCACACCGAGAAATAAAACACAGATGTTCACTTCAGTATGCAGTATTACTACTCACAGTTCATACTACACCATTACACACATATACACATGTATACACATGCACGTATAAAGATTAACTGCAAGAGTATTGCCTGTGGACAGAAACATAGCAATATAATTGAGAATATACTTGATAATTCTAATGAAGAAATACTTGATTAAAAAAAAGTTTATGCCACCAAAGTTTATGTCAGAATCAATCTTTTAGGCCTAAAACCAATTGTAGTAGATGCATTGAATCTACGGAACATATATCAGTGTTGACTTAATGGGTTGCCATTGATCCAGTTGCTTTATTCTAATTACAACAAACAACTAGATTTACACCTTAGTCTTTAAAGAGACACAGGACAGTTTCTCTCTCATTTGTTAAAAATCTAGAGACAATAAACCCTACTTTTCCCCGATGTAGAAAATATGTAGGTGGAAAAATTAATCCTTTGTGAATTCTTGTACAAACTGACCTAATCTGTCATCCTTGAACTCATATATATATAGAGAGAGACATGTTTATCCTTTAGATTTTTCACTTCTGTGAAAACTGCAATGTATCCATGTGGCATCCTCACTTGCATACACCTGTCCACAGCCACTCACTAACATGTGGTGATGTACATACATGCTCTCTGATACATACATTTACTGTACTCCTAGACACTGTCTCTGAAAAAAGCTATTGTCTCAAACAGGGACAGATTGAAAAGATTTATGATTAGTTGCATTTATCTGTTGAGTGAAAACTTGGTGGCAAACGTGTCATGTGTGAAATTGTTCCTAACTGGTTATGTAAATATTTCCCCAAATACTAGCTACTATCTCTTATTCACTGCATAAGCAAGAAAGGTTACAGCTCCTTTGGAAAAACAAAAACAACAACAACAACAGATATGCAGAGGAGGCGAAATTGTCCATAAAATCATCTCCTCCCCCCCCCTGCCCACTTTGTGCAGCTGTCTGTGCCTCTTATTCTTAATTTATCAGGAAGAAGCCAATAGGACTACTCTGGTGGGAAATTATGTGCTGACATGTACCAGGTGGCAACAAGGTCATGTCAGGTATTTTGTACTGAGTGTGTGCATGTAATTATCAGGTAGAATTACAGGTAATGGAGGCTCAGCACTTTTCAAGGGGTTATGGTGAAGCGGCTCTCTTACTTACATTTGCTTTCCTTCTCTTATCTGCCTTGAAAGGCCAAGAAGAATGTAGTGCAAATGCAATGCATGTGTACATGAGCAGACACATAAACATTTTTCTTGGGACAAATAACAAAAGATACAGGAGTAATTTGCATCTTGAAGTCACCTATGATCATGAACACCTGTTCAGTCATTCTTCAGGCATGTTTACTTAACATGTCCTTGGTTCTGTCATCATACATAGCAAAAACTCTATGACTCATTGGAAAAAAATGAGGGTCCACAACCCTATTACTCTCTCTCTCTCTCTCTCTCTCTCTCTCTCTCTCTCTGTATATGTATGTGTTCTTATATCCCACCTTTCTCCCAATATAGGGATTCAACGTATAGATATATAGAGGGAGATGGAAGTACCAACAGGAGGGCAGTTAAATATATGAACTGTTGTTGTTAACTGCCCTTTAGTCAACCTTGACCCATAGCGACCCTGTGAATGAGATATCTCCAAGACCCCCTGACCTTCACCACTCTGCTTAGTTCCTGCAAACTCATACCCATGACCTCTTTTATAGAGTCCATCCATCTAGCATGTGGTCTTCCTCTCTTTCTACTTCCCTCTACCTTTCCTATTATTATTATTGCTTTTTTCCAATGAGTCATGCATTTTCATGATGTGACCAAACCTCAGTTTTGTCATCTTGGCTTCCAGAGAGATTTCTGGCTTGATCTGCTTGTTTGTCTTATGGGCTGGCCATGGAATCCTCAGCACTCTTTCCCAGCACCACATTTCAAACAAATTTATTTTCTTTCTATATTGTTTCTTTAATGTCCAGTTCTCACATCCATACATGGTAATAGGGAATACAGTGGCTTGTATGATTCTATCTTTTGTGCTCAGTTATATATCTTTTCATTTTAGGATCCCATTCAAAGGAGATTATCACATGGACAAATAACCTGAATGCTCCCTAACTGGATGCATCCGGGTTGAGGGATGAAGGCAGGTATTATTGCTTGTAATTTGCTGCTGATTCTGCTGGGCAGCTGCATCCCGGGTCCCAAGATCTCTTCGGAGGCCACTTTTCAAAGCCAGTTTCCGTTTTTAAAAAGTGACTTCTGAAGCATGCCTGGGAACCAGGATGCATCTGGGATGCAGCCGCCCTATGAAATCAGTGGTGAATTATGAATGATAATACCCGCCTGCATCCTGCAACCTGGCTGCATCCTGTTAGGGAGCAGTCGGGTTATTTGTCAATGCGATAATCTCCTTAATCTTTTTCCAGTTTCCTGGCTGCAATCCCCATTGCTATCAGTGTTTGATCCCAGGTATGAGAATTGTTTTACTATTTTTGTTTCATCATTGTCTAGATTGAATTTGTGTAAATTCTCCGTGGTCATTATTTTTGTTTTCTTTATGTTCAACAATAAGCCTGTCTCTGCACTTTCTTCCTTGATGGACTAAACATGCTTAAATAACAACTGGATAGGACTCCAGAGATGCCATGTTCACATATGTTTAAGTTTCCCAATACAGCAATAGATGCTTGCTTGTTCCTCTGATCCTGTCAACTATCCTTTCTTTTGCTTTCTATATAGTATAACTGGGCTTTAATAATTTACAGCCATTGTAGAAGGAGTTGACCACTGAACTGGGTATGAAACAGGTACAAGGAGCCACAATAGCCCTATCTCTGATCTCACTGGGAGATTTAAAGGTATATAAAAACATTCTCAGGCTTTGAATCTTGCAACCCTACTAACATCTCAAATACACTGGGGGAAAAGAAACATAGTCTAAGCTTTTTCCCCAAAAAACGTGCAACTAGATTTTCTTTTCTGATGTCAGCCAATCAATTCATCCTTTTCATATCTTCTTAAAACCTCAAAGGACTTCTGCTTTTCTCTGCTAAAAAAGGGGGGAGGGAGATCTACCCATTTTCTGGGTTCTTTTCTTCTACGCCTAGAAGGGAGACTGTCAGAAGTTACTTAAATCAACGAAGAGCTTCGCTTGGGATTAGAGTATCAGTGAGTATTAGGATCTGACGAGAATGGAGTTAAATTACATTTCAAAACAACATTTAAAACAGAATAATCACCATTTCTGAGTCTTGGATGCCTGCATTTTAGCTTGTTTGGTTTTCTTTAAAGCACAAACCCTCACCATCACTGCGAAGTTACTGTCTTAAGTGTAAATCCAATCTAAACATCTTCTGGTGAAGAAGGGGGAAAAAATCACTCCCTCCTTCCCAAACTGCATTTGGATCCTTAAAAGAAACACAGCAGGCCAGCTTTGCACCCATGCTTTGCATTTCTCTCTATATTAAAGGGTAATGAAAATCAGATGACTCACTGACACCTAGTGGTTTCTGGAAAGAGTGCACCAAACTTGATGGGAGAATATTTGGAATGTTTTCATTCAAGCAAGTTTCGTCTCTCGACAATATCAAACGCAACCTTTCCCAATGTAACAAGGTGTCAGCCATGAGAATTATATATATAGCTCAGTGGTAGAGAACATACTTTGCATTTCACTAACTCTTCAGAGTCTGTCCCTTTGTATCTCCACTTAGGTCTGGGAAAGATTCCTGTCTGAATTTTGAGGAGTTGCTGCCCATCATTGCAAACCAACCTCCCCCTGTTTGGCACCCTCCAGTTGAACTAAAGAGAACCAGTATGGTGTAGTGGTTTGGGTGTTGGACTAGGATACTGGGAGATAGGTGTTTCAATCCCCCACGGCCATGGAAACCTACCGGATGATCTTGGTCAAGTCACACTTTCTCAGCCTCAGAGGAAGACAAGGCAAATCCTCTTTGAACAAATTCGGCCAAAGAAACCTTGTGAGAGGGTTACCTTAGGGTTTCCATATGTAAAAAAAAAAAACATGAAGGCATACAACAACAAAGTCAGACTCCCCTGTACAATCCTGAAGTCATCCTGATCTGTGGGAGACAGGAATTGTAGTCCGGTGTCTGTGGAGGATGCCAGATTGGCTCAGGTTCATACAGACAGTACTGTTCTGAATGACCAAACTGTTGGCTAACAGAAGTAAGTTTCCTAGGTTACTATATAGCATAAAAACAACGTTTCCAAAATTAAAGCCTTTCAAGGTTGTTAACCATTTTCACCAAGCCAGAAACCTCAGCTATTTACCCACAATATTTGAAACATAGCACTGCAAGGAAAGACAGAGTTTCAATACAACTGGGTTTAAGTTCCTCTTGGCACTTAGTCTTTCATATTAAATAAGTTACTTCCACATTCCACACTAACCATGGTGGTTGGAGGATTTGCTATGGTCATCCAAACAGGAATTTTACTTCCCACAGTATACCAGGCTTAATACTGCAATAGGGCATTGTAGGAAATAAACAGAGTGGTTAGACCCAGCTACTCATTGCTGTCTGCTAGGACCCAGAGACAGAGAACAGTACCTAGAATGCATCACTTTGCCTAGCCCCCCCCCCCACCATCAACCATCTAAAATAAGCCTGAAAGATCTGCTATGTACAATTGGCCATATCCACAGATTCTTTATCCTCGGATTCAAGCATCCACAGCTTGAAAATATTAATATATATATATATTAATTCCAAAAAGATTTTGGAATTTTATATATGAGACACCATTTCACTATGCCACTATATTTAATGGGACTTGAGCATCCTCAGATTTTGGTATCCACTGGGGGTCCTGGAACCATATCCCAGTGGATACCAAGGCCCCACTATAAAATGTTGTAATGAAAGTCCCCAAGCCAGTAGACCAATTATGGTTTTAAAGCTATGTGAAGTCAAAGTGACCAATGACCATACAATATAGATGATATGAAGACACAACTTTTAATGCATGGGTGGGCAGCTGTGGAAGGTTAGGGAGCTGTGTTGGAGGGCAACACCTCCACCACATCCCCCTGCAAAAAAGAAAGAAAGAAAGAAAGAAAGAAGAAAGAAAGAGAAAGAAAGAAAGAAAGAAAGAAAAGAAAAGAAAAGAAAAGAAATGAGACTTTCCCCCAAAATGCCCCAAACAGCCTCTAGGAATTCTGGAGACCATTTTCACCATGTTTTAGGTCCATGAGAAGCTTTTCAAAAAAACAGGGAGGAAGCAGAAGTCACTTCCTGGTTCAAAAAGGCATTTCTGTTTTTAAAAAAAAGGCCTTAAGCTAAATTGGCTCAAGAGGAAAATGTGGTAGAAATGCCACCATGGCCCTAGAGACCGCTGGGGGTCTATTCATGGCCCATAGGCCACACTTTGTCCATTCCTGGACTAGACCCACATGCCATAACAATCATACCTTAGAGGGATATTGTAGATATGATGTTATCATTTGGAGCAAGTGGACTGTGGTTTTAGAAGAGGAAGGGATGACCTTGGGCAAGTCACACTCTCTTACCCTCAGAGGATTGCAATGGCAAACCCTTTCTGAAAAACTTTTTCAAGAAAACCCTGTGGTAGGATTGCCTTAGGGTTGCCATTAGTTGGAAATGACTTGAAGGCACACACCAAACCACCACCACAACCACCAACAACAAGGCAGTTAAATCAGAAATCAGAAAAAGATTGGAAAGACATCTGTATGGTTTTACTATACAGTACAGGGAAGATGTCTGTATAATTTAACCATAAAATTCTTTTTTGATCTCATTTAATTGTCACACTCTTCATTATTATAAATCTCTAATTCCAGATCGTAAGACTTTGGCTTTATATTGCACTCAGTGCAATCAGTTTCAATCTTAATTTATTATCTAATCTTTGGAGGATTTACATTTTTATTTATTAAAATCTGTATAGTGTTTACAACATAGTGCAGCTTTGACATGAACAGCATAGTGAAACAATAAAAATCAGTGCAAGTTAGAATTTTCAAAAAACTGAGACCCTCCCCCCCCATCTAACATTACCTATCTGTTAAATATGTCTACAAATCAGGATATTAGAAAGCTTGATAGAATGGGGAAAGGATCTGTACTTTACTGAATATTTATGATGCAATTGCAGGGGTCAGAAGTGCTTCCTGCAGGAAACAACAGAAATGTACCTCCAGCATTGCAGCCCTAGATTAAGCTAATCTCTATAACTGGAAGCCATCTTCTTTGCCATTATACTTGCTACAAACACTGGGAGGTTTCATAGAATCATAGAATCATAGAGTTAGAATAGTCCACAAGGGTCATTCAGTTGCCATCATGATCTTAAATTCCAAATGTGGAGCACCATAAAAAGAAGGCCTAATGGCCCTCCTCCCCACAGTCAGCTCATAACATTTCCTAAACCAGGCATCTGAGCTAAATTCTGATAAGTCATGGTGTGACTAATTCAAATGCCATACAAATAAATGACTAGTTCTGTGTAGTGTGTTAGACTTCACATTGGAAGAGCTATGAAACCCATGGGAGAGCTCTTGGGCTAGTCACCCTGGAGATTAGCAGATGGGGGATGAATCATCCTTGTCCCATCCTTTTCCTGTTCTCATAGTGTGATCATGATAAGATTTTCATACGATGTCGAGCTTATCCAGAAAGTGTGACAGACCACGATCGCATAAAAAACTAGAATCATAGAAATTTAGAGTTGGAAGAGACCACAAGGGCCATCCAGTCCAACCCCCTGCCATGCAGGAACTCCAATCAAAGCATCCCCGATAGATGGCCATCCAGTCTCTGCTTAAAAACCTCCAAGGAAGGAGACTCGACCACATTCGGAGGGAGTGTGTTCCACTGTCGAACAGCCCTTACTGTCAGGAAGTTCCTCCTAATGTTGAGGTGGAATCTTTTTTCCTGCAGTTTGCATCCATTGTTCCGAGTCCTGGTCTCTGCAGCAGCAGAAAACAAGCTTGCTCCCTCCTCAATCTGACATCCCTTCAAGTATTTAAACAGGGCTATCATATCACTTCTTAACCTTCTCTTCTCCAGGCTAAACATCCCCAGTTCCCTAAGGCGTTCATTTTAGTCACCCTCCTTTGGACACGCTCCAGTTTCTCCACATCCCTTTTGAATTGTGGTGCCCAGAACTGGACACAGTATTCCAGATGGGGCCTGACCAAAGCAGAATAGAGTGGCACTATTACTCCCCTGATCTAGACACTATACTTCTATTGATGCAACCTAAAATTGCATTGGCCTTTTTAGCTGCTGCATCACACTGTTGACTCATGTTCAACTTGTGGTCTACTTGGACTCCTAGATCCCTTTCACATGTGGTCTCATTCAGCCAGGTGTACCCCATCCTATATCTGTACATTTCATTTTTCCACCCTACGTGTAGGACCTTACATTTCTCTGGGTTAAATTTCATTTTGTTAGCTTTGGCCCAGCTTTCTAGTATATTCAGGTCATTTTGAATTTTGATCCTGTCCTTTGGGGTATTAGCTACTCCTCCTAATTTGGTGTCATCTGCAAATTTGATAACTAGGCTCTCACTACTGTCATCCAAGTCAATAAAGATATTGGATAGCACTGGGCCCAGGACAGAACCCTGTGGCACTCCACTTGTCACTTCTTTCCAGGATGAAAAGGAACCATTGTTGAGCACCCTTTGAGTTCGGCCAGTCAACCAGTTACAAATCCATGTAACGGTTACCTTGTCTAGTCCACATTTTACAAGCTTGTTTGCAATAATGCCATGGGGAACCTTGTCAAATGCCTTACTGAAGTCAAGATATACTATATCCACAGCATTCGCTTCATCTACCAAGCTGGTAATTTTATCAAAAAAAGAGATCAGATTTGTCAGGCATGACTTGTTTCTCTGAAACCCATGTTGGCTTTTGTGATTATGGAATTATCTTCCAGATATTCACAGACTCTCTGTTTAATGATCTGCTCCAGAATCTTTCCTGAAATTGATGTCAGACTAACCGGACAGTAATTGTTGGGATCCTCTTTTTTCCCCTTTTTGAAGATTGGAACAACATTTGCCCTCCTCCAGTCTGCTGGGACTTCTCCTGTTCTCCAGGAGTTCTCAAAGATGATTGCCATTGGTTCCGATATTACATTTGCCAGTTCTTTTAATACCCTAGGATGGTGTTCATCTGGTCCTGGAGACTTATATTCATTTAGATTAACTAGGTATTCCTGTACTATCTCTTTACTTATTCTGTGCTGAAATTCCCCTATTCTGTCTTCTGCTCCATTATCCTCAGGCTGAACATCCTTTCCCTTTTGTGAGAAGACTGAAGCAAAGAAGGTGTTGAGTAATTTTGCCTTTTCTCTGTCCCCTGTTAGCATTTTGCCATCTTCACCACACAACGGCCCTACCATTTTCTTCTTTTTCCTTTTGCTGCGGACATATCCAAAAAAGCCCTTTTTATTTTTCTTAACCTCTCTAGCAAGCCTGAGTTCATTTTGTGCTTTAGCTTTTCTGACTTTATCCCTACATGTGCTGGCTATTTGTTTGAATTCCTCTTTGGTGATTTCCCCATTTTTCCATTTTTTATACCTGTTCCATTTAAAACTTAGCTCAGTTGTAAGTTCCTTAGTCATCCATACCGGTTTCTTGAGACATCTCCCATTTTTCTTCCTCATCGGAACTGTCTGAAATTGTCCCTTTAGTATCTCCCTTTTGAGGAACTCCCATCCATCTTGAACTCCCTTCTCTTTTAGTATTCTTGACCATAGGATCACCCCCAGTATTTCTCTAAGTTTATTGAAAACAGCTTTCCTAAAGTCTAGAATGCGTGTCTGACTATGCCTAGCTTCACCTTTCCTCTGTATAACAAACTCCAGGAGGACATGGTCACTTCCCCCTAAGGATCCCACCACTTGCACCCCATCAACTAGGTCTTCCCTGTTGGTTAAGATCAGACCAAAAATAGCTGATCCCCTTGTTGCCTCTACCACCTTTTGGACAATGAAATTGTCTTCCAGGCAAGTGAGGAATTTTCTAGATCTTGAGGATTTGGCTAAGTTTGACTTCCAGCAAATATCCGGGTAGTTGAAGTCCCCCATCACTACTACATCTCTCCTTCCTGATTGTGTGGTCATCTGTTCTAGAAAGGCAACATCCATTTCCTCTGTCTGACTTGGGGGTCTGTAGTAGACTCCCACAGTAACATCCCTGTTGTTTCCCTCTCCTTTAATTTTTATCCAGATGCTCTCCACTTGGCTTCCAGTATTGATGTCCTGGATCTCTTCACTGGTGTAAATATCCCTCACATATCATGCTGTTCCTCCTCCTTTCTTGTTTGTCCTGTTTCTCTTAAAAAGGTTATACCCCTGTATTTCTATATTCCAATCGTGAGACTCATCCCACCAGGTTTCAGTGATGCCTGTTATATCATATTTCCCTTGTTGTGCTAGGAGTGTAAGTTCATCTTGCTTATTTCCCATGCTCTGTGCATTAGTGTAGAGACATCTAAGACCATGTGTCCCCTTTACTTGATGCCTGTGCATGTTTTTTTGCCTCCTATTGTTGCGTCCTTGCCCTGTTTGCCTTGTTCCCTCTATGTCAATTTGACTATTTTTTCTAGCCGTTTTGCCTTCCAGACTGCTGTTTCCCTTCCCCAGATCACTCAGTTTAAAGCCCTCCTGATCAGATTCTTCAGACTGTTGGCAAAAATGTTTCTTCCAACTGGCATGAGATGCAGCCCATCCCTTGCTAAAAGGTGACAGCATCTGCGGAGCCAGTTGTTGACATCTGCTATTTTCCTCTCTCTTCCTGGACCATGCCCTTCTACTGGCAGAAGAGACGAGATGACAATCTGTGCGTCCATTTCCTTCAGCTTCTTCCTCAGAGCCTCGTAATCCCTTCTGATATTCTGAAGGCTGTGTCTTGCTGTGCCATTCATTCCCACGTGGACCAAAAGGAAGGGGTATTTGTCAGTAGATTTGACCAGTCTTGTCAGCCTCTCCGTCACATCACGGATCTTTGCCCCAGGGAGACAACACACCTCACGAGACATCTTGTTGGGCCCACAAATCACTGCTTCTGTACCCCTCAGCAAGGAGTCCCCCACCACAACCACATGCCTCCTCTGGAGCTTAGCAGCAACTCTTCCCTGCGATGGAACTCCCAGACTCCCCGGCTGTGTCCCTGAAGTCTGTCCATGCTGCTCTTCCTGATCCTCCTTGATAAGTGAAAGGGCTTCGAAACGATTCTGTAGCTGTAAGCTCCTACAGCTATCCCTGATTTCTCTGCTTCTCTGTGTGACATTCCTCCAGCTGTCTGCCTCCTGCGTACGTGAAGTGACCTTCTCACCCCTTCCAAGGTGGTCCCCTTCCAAGATCGTTCCTTCTGTTGTGTCCAGGAAAACCTCTTGCTCCCTGAAATGCTGAAGTGTTGCTATCCTGGATTCCAGCTGCTTTACTTTCTCCTCCAAGAGGGCTACCAACTTGCACTTGGGGCATGTGAAGTTCCTCACATCTGTTTTGTTCAGCATGATCAGTTGCACATGTCTAGACAATTCAGGAAATGAACCACATAGCAATATTAGAGCTGGGAAGAAGGTAGAAGAATGGAAAGCAGGACTTGGCTAAGTATGTTGTTGTGTGCTTTCCAGTTGTGTCTGACTTATTGCAACCCTAAGACAGGGGTCATGGGTCTTTCTTGCCTAGGTTTGTCCAGAGGGGGTTGCCTTTGACTTCCTCTGAGGCTTAGGGAGTGTCACTTTCCCAAGATCACCCAGTGGGTCTCTATGGCCAATAGGGATTTGAACCCTCTTCTCCAGAGTATGGCTCAAATCACTACACCAGTGGTGGCTTTTGCTAATATCTCTAGACAGTTTTTGGAAGTTCCATAATAGAGAATATGATTGTGAAACTTCATGGAAATTGTTACAAGTATGTTTGTTCATGAGATATACATATGGCACATGGTTCCAAAGTCTTAAGGTTCTAATGTTTTACAAACAGGGACCTTTATAAATCTTTCTCACATAAACCTGAGGGTAGGGAATAGTCTGATTGACAATTTGTAAACTACTCTGGGAGGCTTTTGGCTGAAGAATAAGATATAAATGCTCTAAATAAATAAATAAAATGGCACATTGAAGGCATCTGTAACTGACCAATGCTAGGCTGTTGCATAGAGTCCCAAAGTATCATCCTATCACTGTTCAGTCATATTTGTTTTTCTTAATACTTGCTTTTGAAGCTCTGGATTTTTAATCTCAAGAATGATTTGTGGGGTTTACTCCAACAACTGAGCTATCAGGATTTTGGTCTATCATGAATTCACAGACCTCTCTGGCTGCAGAATTTCTGATCTGTTTCCACAAAAAAATTGTCATATTCCAGTTTCTCTTCCCATGATAGGTTGGGAGGGGACATTGTTAGAGAGAGAAAGTGCTGAGCACAGAACCATTTCTTTTTCTTCTGTCTGTTCTCCTTTTATCTGATCATCTTCTTAAGTTTCTTTCCCCCCTCCCAAACTCTCCTTCCTTTATCCTGAGTAGTGGTACTGAATGCTGATGAGATGATAAATGTTCCAACTCTAGGCAATCATTTTTGGGTAATTAGCTGAACTACTGGATGTGGAAGAGTCAATTGGTTCCAGCCTGGAAACTTGGGTGACCAGTTACCTGGTTTTTTGTGAGTATAGAATACATAGTTTTCTTAACCTCTTAAACTGTTTCTGCTTGCCTTGAGGGCCTGTTATGGTCAGTAGGATGTGTTATATAGATGGTGGCATGTGTGCCATAATTTCACTGAACTCATCCATTGGCTTACTTTTTTAATTAGTTAAAATATGTACTGAAACTGTGTAAGAAATAATAAGAATCTTTAGGGGAAAATATATACACAGTTTGAGAGCCAGCATGGTGTAGTGATTTGAGCATTGAACTATGACTCTGGAGACCAGGGTTCAAATCCCTTCTCTTCCATGAAATCCACTGGGTGACCTTGGGCATGTCACAGTTTGTCAGTCTCAGCAGATAGCAATAGCAAACCTTCTGAAGAAATTTGCCAATGATAGGTTCACCTTGGGGTCACCATAAGTTGGAAATGGCTTGAAAACAAACAAACAACGACAACATATACACAATCCACAGGATATTGAGAAGCCTGAAGTCTTGTGATATCAGATATGGTAACATTGGCACATGCTTTAATTACCTACCAGTTGGATTGCTGTAATATATTCTGCATGGGGATACATTTGAAGAGTGTTCAGAAACTTCAATTGGTCAAAAGAGCTGCAACCAGACTACTAACTGGGGCTGGCTACAGGGAGCTCACAACTCTCTTGTTGCAACATCTCCACTGGCTGCCAGTCTGTTTCCAAGCACAATTCAAAGTGCTGGTTTGGGCCTATAAAGTGGCAAGAATTTCTTTTGGTTAGTCTCAGTTAGAGTAGTCTTATTGAATCAATTGTTGGTGAGTCAACACTTAGGTAACTCTTGTTGATGTAATGGTTCTTCTATAGTTGGATCTAAAAATAGGGTTTATTCCAATTTTTCAAGCTCTGGTAAAATAATGGAGCCAAGATGATAGGTGGGCAATTGTCAAAAGGAGCTACCATGCCCCTTTTTCCCATTTGTATTGGACCTTAGTTTTAAATAGTTACATACCATCCTGTATCCAAGAATCTCAAGATGGCATTCAGTAATAAAATCCATCCTGTCCACAAAGTGTTGCTGTTAGGAAAAAGAGGGTATGGGAAAAGAGCCATACATGAAGTCTTCAGATGACTGAAAGAAAGGCAGGGTATATATATAAAACTAATATATAACAAGAACAAGTTAAAATTAATTAAGATATCAGAAGCCTGTCATGGGTAAATATTCCAGACACACTGTCTAACTGTTTAGGAGGTTATTTCATTTCCTTCTTGAGCACGATAGAATTAGAATCTGTCAAGTTCTGTTTTTGACAAGGATTCTATTGTTCTGATGGTGCAGACATAAGTTTCTGTATGTCTGATTCCATAAAATTTAATTTCTGTAATGAAAGAAAGAAAAAAGTGGCTGTAAGCACAAACACTTGCACAAGTCCAATAGAGTTTCCACCATATTCATTTCCCACATCTTCATGTGTTCATTGCCTATAATCCTTTGATGGTCACTTGCAAGTGTAGTTATCTCTATTTTGATCCTACATCTACCTACCAGAGACAACATTTCAGCTGCTCTTTATTTGACCTAATCCAGTCTTCCCCAGTCCCATGAGCTACACACCCAACTCTCCTCTGCAAGCATGGCCTGATAGAGGTGTCCCAGGATGAATCCAAAGTGAGTCAATAAATCCTGATTTAGTCCTCTCTACTAGCACAACCCTCTCATTATCCCTTGAATGTATTTTAAAAGCAGGATGAGTTTATTCAAAGAGCATCACCCACAGAAAGAGCTCTTTCTGGACTATACAGATTGTGTCTCCCTTATTTGGAATTCTGCAGTCCAAAATATTCCAAAAAACAAAACATTTTTCATGACTGGCTGAGTGATTTTCACACAGAGAGACATTTGCTTTCTGATAATTCAGGAGGGAGACAGGTGCAGTTTTCACACACACACACACACACACACACACCCTTGTATATAGATAACTAGCTTTGGAGAAGATATTAAATGTTTTAATTCGTATGTGGCTCATAGTAACAAGTGCAAAATGCCTCCTATTTAGTAACAATAGACTGTTTATTGGGTTTAGGCAACTGTAGGGCTAGGTTTTGATTCAGCTCCCGGGTTTTCTAAGGACCAATCCCCAGCTATTGTACACCACAGAACAGTGTCAGTTCCAGTACAGGTGTAAACCTGAGTCACCTTCAAACAGTAAAAGAGAAAATGACTCCAACCCACTTCAACGTGTTACAATGAGATTTTGTTTTGTCAGTAGTGAAAATATTTTGCACAGGTATTAGAATGATTTTTGTGCATTACTGTAAATGAATAACATTTACACATTGCCAAAATACAATCTTTTAAAGATAACATAAACAATAGATTTGGACCATTTAAAGATAACATAAACAATAGATTTGGACCATTAAGCCTAATTGACCAGAAAAACTTTGGAAAAAAGCCAGGGATATAAGCATGAATGCAAAAAGACAATCTCTCTAACAAAAAAGAGGGGGTGGAAAACACATTGAATGACAGATTAAACACTTTGAACAGTTAAGGACAGGTAAGAAACAAAAGTAAAAGGTGACAGAAATAGGGTCAGAACCCTGAATGAATCTGTTCAATTATTTGTGTTCAGGAACAAAAGAATTGCTATAATAATTAATGCAGAGGAATAGAAGATGACAACAAAAAATGGAGAATAAAAGATCTCTTCTTCAAGATCCAAGAAATCAAAAGGAAATTTAAATCAAGAGTGGGGATGCTGTATGACCAGCTGAGGAACACATTACATAACCATGTACAAATAAAAAGATGATGTAAAACACTGAATATAAAAGAGATGAAAGGATGACAGATTCAGTCAAGGAAGAAACATTTGAAGATGAACTTACAATTTTAAAAAATGAAATGGAAGCTGCATTAAGAGCACTTGGGAGGAAAAAAAATCACCAGGAATAGATGTCATACCAATAAAGCTGCTTCAGGCTAGAGATAGAACCTACTCTAGTTCTAACTAAAAGAAAGAAAACAAACGTAATGATTTGCATAGCTTTAAATTAGATGGTGAAGACACTGAAATAGTGCAAGATTTTCCATACCTTGGCTCAGTCATTAATCAGAATGGAGATACAGTCAAGAAATCAGAAGAATACTAGAACTTGAAAGGGCAGCTATGAAGAAACTAGGCAGAATCCTAAAATGTAAGATATCTCATTGAATGCTAAAATTAGAATTGTCCATGCCATTCTATTTTCCATTTCTATGTATGGTTGTGAAAGCTGGACAGTGAAAATAGCTGATAGGAAGAAAATCAAATTTGAAATGTAGTTTTGGGGGAGAGTTCTACAGATGCCATAGATTTCTAAAAAGACATATAAATTAAGACACCAAATCAAGTCAAGATGACTAAAATGAGACTGTCATATTTTGGCCATCTCATAAGACATGATTCACTCCAAAGATAACAATGCTTTGTAAGGTAGAATGCAGTAGGAAAACAGAAAGACTGCATTACAGATGTGACATGAAGGTTTCTCATTCATAGGGTCACCATAAGCTGAAATTGACTTGACAGCGATAATCAATAGCAAATAACATTTAAAACTGTGATATACTTTGCCATGTAGCATTGTCTATTAAAAAGCAAGAACACTAGATGGATTATTTGCTTTTTTTTTTAATCAATCACCTTGTCTTTTTCTGCTTGATGTATGTGTGTGTTAATTTTCTGAAGAGAGTTTTTGTATAAATTGTGGAAAGTAGAACAGCAGGGGACAGGGAGATGTTTAGTGCCTTGCTCTGGTACTGGAGGTGAGAACTGTTGAGGGAACTGGAAAATCCTTGGCAGGCTGACAAGCTGTTCTGAGACAACCTGTCTCAAACAAAACAAACAAACAAACAAACAAACAAAAACTTTCAATCTGCAAAGGTTTTTTTTAACCATCCAAGTTTGGAAAGGCTTTGAACATTAGTTCCAGAATGTGGCTGTTTCTTCCTCCACTCTTTACATTCACGAAGAAAAAAGGTGATAACATCTGCACATCTTCTCTTCTTCCTCTGAAATTAGTTGATATGGATTAGGCCAAGGGATTTTTCTTTCTTGCTTCTTTCACTACATTCCTTTCACTTTGAGTGTGCTTGGGTAAATATCAGCAACAGCAGCAATAGCAAACAGGGTACAGCAAGTCCAGGAAGTCACAGAGATGGGCAGGGGACCCCATACTGTGGCAAGAGCTTCAGAATATACCCAGCAAACCAAACTCATCATGGCAACTGTCACTGGGGCTGAGAAGATGGAGCAGGATAGCAGGAGCTGAGCCCATGTTATCCTAACACCGGTGCTTATCCAAGTTAGTCTCTGGGTTGATGCAGGGATAGGCGGGTGTTCACACACCCATCCCAGTACTGACCCAGGACTGCTCCTTATCTTTCCAATGGTGATCATTCTGAGAAGTCTCCCAGTCATCCTGTCTGATGCAGAAACAGGAACCATGGTTGCACTCACATGACCAGATGCTCTGATCCATATCTGTGGGGCATCTCAGATGGATTGCCTCAGATTTGCCACTGTTTCTTAGGACCTTATCAGACGTTGAAAATTGGAAGTATAATCCAATGGCAATCCGAACGCAATCATGGGGTTTCACGTTATTGCGAATTAAAGTATCTCACGC
This sequence comes from Urosaurus nigricauda, assembly GCA_034509955.1. Lineage (NCBI taxonomy): Eukaryota > Metazoa > Chordata > Lepidosauria > Squamata > Phrynosomatidae > Urosaurus > Urosaurus nigricauda. The sequence goes on along the minus strand of JAOEGL010000001.1, from coordinate 345,696,694 downwards.
AATTTTGGGCAAAAGGGAAGTCATTCCGAACGCAATCATGCGTTTTACCTTATTGCGAATTAAAGCATCTCATGCAATTTCAGGCAATGAGGGGGTCACTTTTGGGTAATGGGAAGTCATTCTGAACACATTCTGAACACAATAGGAATTCACGTGAATTTGCTAAATTAGCGAATTCACGTGAATTCAAATTGGCTCCATTCACAATAAAGAGAAATTTGTCCCATCTGATAAGGTCTTTAGAAACTTCATAGAAAACCAGGGATATTTGACCCTAGGCTAAAATCTCTTTACCCCCAGGTAAGATTGGATCCTCCAGATATGTGTCTGTACAGGCAGGGTTAGGTCCAATCCTGCCACAGGAGCAGCTTCCCAACATAAAAAAACAGTACAATTAAAAACATAGGGAAAAGTACATTAAAAGGGCATTAAATTATTACAAGCAGGATTAGCTCTGGTTAGTAATGGGATGGGAGACCACCAATGAATACCAGGTGCTGTAAACTATATTTCATAGGAAGGAATTGGCAAAACCACCTCTGAATATTGCTTGCCTAAGAAAACCCTATGAAATAGATGGGGTCACCATAAATCAACAGGCACCAGGCATGTAGACTGAGTGCCAATGTGGAGATAGAAGAAGCACTATTGGTGCCCATAGATTTTTGTGTTGCCTGCTTGGGTGGTGAGTTTTTAATTTTAAACTTGGTGAGTTTTTAAATTTTTTTAAACTGTAAATCACTTACTAGGGGGGATGGAGCTAGCAGCCTAGCTCTATATAACTGCTGCCAGAGGCTTTCCAGGCCAGTTCCTGCACAGGGAGGTTATTGGTGGCCATGGGCATGTGTTTGGGGTGAAAGAGAAAATTGCACAGTGCAGATTGTATCTGTGAAAGGATGGTGAGTCCATCCTTACAAATGAAGGGGATCTGCAAGTTGTTCATGAGTGTTCAGCCCATTGTGGGAGCCAATGGTGCAGTCAGCAGGTTCTTCCTATGAATTGGGAAACTCCAGAGGTAAGCAGCCTTAACCCTCCATCTGCTCAGCACCATGATTTCCCCATGCCAATATGACCTTAAATGCTCTTAGAGACTTCCCTGTGACTTACATGTAAGCCATTTTGGTTCTAGCTCAAAGAAATTGGTGCACAGTGCAAAATAAAACTTGGTCTCAGAACTTTTGCTGACCCTAGGACAGCCAGTAGTGATTGTGTGCAGGTGACTTGCATTACTGGTCCAGAAAGCATTGAATGATTCCCCCCTTCCATTCAGATTGTTGGTGCATAGAGGAGAAATCAGAAACAGCAACATAAAGATTTGCCAGTCTAGATCTCAATGGAAGTATGTGATAACCTTGCTCATCACATTAATACCTCATCAAGGGAATATAACCTACAGCAGACCCGCACGCTACAGTCGAATTAGCATTGGGTTTGGTCCAAAACCAGAGTGCGGATTCTCTTCTCCCAAGCCTTCTGGACCTCAGGCTACCGAATGAGCCACACTGACACCAATGCCCACAATCAATTTGTTAATAAGGATCGTGGGGAGATTCTGCAGATGGAGAGAGTGAATGGGAGAGAGGAGATCATTATTTTTAATTTAAATAAATCAATGTGTTAATCAGAGAAGTGTTACATGATGGGAGGAGGAAAAGAGTAGAGGAGGGGGGGGCAAATGAGAACACCATTCTCTCACTTTGACAATTGCTCAATGTAGTCAAAATATAAAAGACAGACAACTCCTACTCTTTTTAGTTTTATAATAGCAAATAATTAATTAAACTCTTCTGAATTTCAGGGGTATGGACAGCTCTTTCTTTCTTTTAACACAAATTAGAGAATGGGGAGGTTTGATTCCCAGAAGGGTTTATTTCCACGCCGTCTCTGTTCTAATGCACATCTAAGAGGACAGAGGAAATATCTTTTATCACTTAAATCTCCCTGAAATTTAAGAGCAGCTGGGGATTTTAAATAGATATATATATATATAAATATGATTCACTGAATTCATTTCATTCCAAAGACACCTTCCTGCCAGTTTACCTTTGTAACTACAGTCATCTCTCCAGAAGAGTGCAGTTTCCTGAATGTTGTCAACCTGGACTCTGTGTGTGTGTCTGTGTGTGTGTGTGTGTGTACAGCACTTATTTTACATTTCATTTACAAAATAAGCAGTGTGAGTCCATCTTCCTCCCCGTACTCATCTATAATTATTTTTTTAAACTGAGCTGCTGCTGCTTCTTTTTTTCTTTTTTTAAAGTGAAGAACAAAGCACCAAATTAGTAGGACTTAACACAACCTAACCTTTTAATTCCTTCTCTGCCCACCTTAGCAGAAACAACAGGAAAACTGTGCATAAGTCTTTTAAACAGTTTTCTTTTCACACAGACTGCCTCATGCACTCCTACTCCACCTCAACGTCATCATTTTCTGAAGGTCACTAAGAAATAAAAAGTTTAAGAGGTGATGCCCCCTTTCAGTGGAAATAGGTCCAGTTAGGAAGAAAAACCATGGAAGCTAACTTGGGGTGCCAGAATTCTAGAGGTTACTGTTCAGTGTGAGCATCTTGGGAGAAGACAAAGGCCATTTCTGCATTACACAAAGTATTATTAATAAAATGGGAATATTGCCATTACATGCTTACAGTTGAATGGGGTGGCTAATGGGAGTAGTGTTTCCTTGAGATTAACAAACGTGGAACACAACCATTTCATTGTTATGACATTTGGAAATTTTAAAATGTGAAACAATGCAAGCCACCTGGTCAGCTTTTGACCATTCAACGTGCTATCGCTGGGCTGCTTAGTGTACAAGACAATTGTAGTGTGAGTGTGGTCAATGGAATCTCAAAAAATAAAAATGTCAGTGAGTCCAGCATTATTGTGCATCATCTTTGGGCAGCTGCCAGAACCTCAGCTTTCAAACAGTGCCTACTGCTGATGCATGCCAAAGGCTCCCTATAAAACGTCTTATAGGGAGCTTATTGTTGTTTTCATTGTTGTTATTGTGTGCCTTCAGGTTGTTTCCAACTTAAAGCAACCCTAATGTGAACCCTATCATAGGGTATTCTTGGCAAGTTTCTTCAGAGGAGGTTTGCCATTGACATCTCCTGAGGCTTAGAGAATGTGACTTGCCCAAGGTCACACAGTGAGTTTACATGGTGGAGATGGGATCCAAACGCTGATCACCAGAGTCATGGCCCAGTGCTCAAGCCACTACACCACACTGGTGTAAAATAGGAGCTGGGTGGCCCTTATTTTAATTTCTCTCAAGTCTCCTGGGACATTGTGGAAAATTAAAATGGCAGCCATCATGCCTGGAACATCATTGGGCACAAGGCACTCCTTTTTCTCTTCATTGCCAGCTATACATGAGAGGGCTCACTGGCACAGAAAGGCACCCACCAAAGGTACTTGGCTGAGGGAAGACCCAAAGCTTCAAACCAAGGTTCCAGATCCAGAGATCAAATCAAAGGAGCTACAAGAAATGTATTTTCATGTACATTCACCATATAAAAAAGCCTTTTGGAGGTAACAAAGGTGTGATGAAGTTATATTCTAAAAGTAACATATCAAGTACGAGTGAAGTTAATTTTCATTGTAACAAGTAGGAAGCCCCAATGGAATGGAATGTTGTTACTGAACACAACTATTGTTTAAAGACAAAGGGATCAGCAGCAAAACACCACATCGTATCCTCATCTCCTCATGGTCGTGCTTATGTTGAAGATGCCAGGGAAGAATTATTCCATTCTGCCACCTTTCTTGTTTTCCATATCTTTCTTTTCTTTTCTTTTTTCCTAACCAGCATTGACTCCTTACTGAGCTGTTTAACAACAACAACAACAACAACAACTTCTTAGGCTATTTGGATTTTTTTTCTACAGTTTATTACAGTTTATTTATTTATTATTTATTTATTTATTACAGTTTGTTATTACTGTAAAATGCTGGGTGGTTTCCAAGCATAGTAATACCTTTCCCTTGATTCTTTTGGGTCCCCTTCTTCCCATGGGTCCTTGTTTGCACTTGCCAGGAGAAATTATTATTTTACATGTGGGCCTTCATATATAAATATATAAAAATATAAATATATATACAGTGCCTTCAAATATATTTTTGGTCATGATCCACACCAAAAAAAAACCCCTCTCTCTGTATATATATATATTTTATTGTTGATGTTGATTATCTGAATTGCAAGTGGAGAAAAAACCTACACAGTTCTGGGAGAAAGTAACATAGGGAAAGTAGTAAAAAGACAGAATGAATGCTGGAGGCACCGTAGAGATTAAAACTCACCACCCTAATGGATACTCCATTGTGTCAGAAGTACATATACTAAGGTTCTTCCTATTATTACCATTAATAGCTAGTATAGTACCAGGGAGGTGATTTGTTTTCTTTGTAAAGTCACTATGGGCTCTTGGATATTGTTGGGTTATTTTTTTTTCTGTCTCTGATCAGGATCTGAGTTCATATTTCCAGCAATAAAGTCACAAGTGGTCTTCAACATTTGTCATAATCTAGCTAAATGCCATTTGCAAATAGGAAGCAGGGTTTTATGCATGTATCCCAAACAGAGAGCAGCGTTTTGTGCATGGCTTAGGATACTTATGAGCTACTGATGCTAAAAATATAGATGTTTCCACCATCTCCATCAATCTCCTTGAAGCTGAAATAAATGCAAAAACTGAATGCAAAAAATCACTTAGAAAATCAGCAGGAGTTCCATTCAAATCTTGGATTCAGTTTTTTACTCCTTCCGTGGTGAATAGCTGATCTGCACAGAAATGGGACTCTGGAGCAGAGCTGCTGTGTGTCTGAATGAAATAAGTACTATTATTAAACTTTTTAAATGGTTGATCTGTATGATAATGCTTTTAACACTTCTAGAGTCAGGGTCTACTGTCCTTAAAAAATCCTGTTACTGCAGTACCTGACCCTGTCATGTAACCTAAACGATCAGATTATTTCATTTATCATCAGCTCTAACATGTACGTACAGCACTTATCAGTTCAGTATAACTGTAAAAACATTTAGAATCCTCAAGTTTTAAGTACATGATAGCATGAGACACCCTCGGGTCAGGTCTTGTAATTCTATACGAAATAGATTATTAGACATTACATGGGTATCAGGTGCTCTTTGTTCCACAAAGCACTTTAAAAATGTATTACCCATTGAACTTAATTATGGGTGGGAAAAGTCATTTCATTTCCACCATCCTATTAACTAAAACCCATACATAGAAATCATTGGCTTCCTGTAACAATCCCCATTATAAAATACCAGCCAAATCCCTTTGCTTAAAAAAAAAAGGAAAGGAAAAGAAAACGAAAGCTAGAGCTTAAACCCTAAGTACTTCGATAAAAATATAAGATCAGTTTCATCCTAAACTACTAATACCAATCTCCATCTAAAACTGCCCGACCTGAAAATATATTCGGAGCTTCTTCTAATCACAGGATATGTATTCTGAATAGGACAGCCCTCTATCAGCAGCTAAGTCTTTCTAAGTCATCATTTTCACTGCGTTTGGTTAAAAAAAATTAATTCCTTTTCAGAAATATTCTCATCTTCTACTAAAAGAAAAAAAAAAAACCTTTTTGATGTAGAGTGACAGGATTATGAAGTGACCCTTCAGGTCAGAAGGAGACTTTTCCTTTTCTCATCAAGGAAATCAATTTCTAAGTCTGAATCTCTTAAAATAATGTATTCTTGTGGCACGCATACAGGTTTTTTTTTGCTTCTTTTTTTTTTTTTTTTTTTTTTGATCTGCTATGAAAAGAATAAGAGGTAAAGAGGATCAGGGGTGGCGATAGAATATTATAATCTGCCACACTCACACATCAGTCTTTCACTAAGTAATTCCAGATAAATTGAGGATTTACATATTTAAGATTAAAGAGGGGGAGAGGAAAGAGTAGCAGAGCATAAATAGAGGACCATGAAGATAACAAGCTGGAGAAGTTAACTCTTAAAACTTATTTTTTATAAAACAAAAAGCACACACACACACACATGACACTCCTTTATTACTCTCCTTCTAACCCTTCTGGCCACATCTTTTTTAAAAGAGGGCATAATGTTTATTGGGAAACAACCAGGGTAATCTCTATGAGATCAATGGAGCACAAACAAAGATGCCTTAGGCTTTTGCAGGCTCACCTCCTCCCTCTCAGGCCTTCAGGATTCAGAAATACCAATTACCATGACAGGAAACAGTTAAATGCCTCCAAAGGCTTGTACAGGCAGCAGATGGAAAACAGGAGGAAACCAGCTGGAAGTGTGTTTCCCTTAGAACTGATTTTAACAGCCTTGTGCACAAATAATGTCTCACTAATACAGAGATAAAAATAAAACATAAATATTTAAAAGGTGACTGGTCAAAGCAGCAAGATAGCATTTGATACTGGGGAACTGTCCCAATTCCCATCACCCTCGGAGTCTCCCCGCATTCTTACAAGTGCTTCAGAGAAATCCCCTAAATTAGGCAGAAGTAAGCTTTGTTGTGGCAACTTTAACCTTGCATCGATGAATTCCAGTTATAATGCTGGGTCAATATCTCTCATTCTCATATGCTTCCCAGTTTAATTGCTTATCTTTTAAGCCCCTGGTTATACCCTCTCCTCTGTTCATAACAACAGAGGTTCTAATTTGAAGAACTCTATTATGCACTCAAAAGAAAATACCTTATTTAGAGAATAACACCCACAGAGTATAGCCAACCACCCTATATCCCATTACAACTCAAAAAGAGTTATTCCTCAAGAGTACCTGTTGAGGATATTGTGAGGTTAAACATATCTAATGACAGGACAGAGCTTGGAAAATCTTACTTTTTTGGATGACATCTCCTAGAATCCACAGTCAGCACAGCCAACAAAGTAACATTTCCATATTCTAAACCAGATTAAAATGCACTGATGTTTACAAATTCCTCATTAATATATTTAAAGGGTGCGAAGTCAAAGGCTTTCATGGCCAGCATCTATAGTTTTTTTGTGGGTTTTTTGGGCTATGTGACCATGTTCTAGAAGAGTTTATTCCTGACATTTCCCTTGCATCTTTGGCTCATTCTCTGAAGAAGCCAGCCGCAGATGCAAGCAAAACATCAGGAATAAACTCTTCTAGAACATGGCCATATAGCCCGAAAAACCCACAAAAAAATATTTAAAGGGTCTTTGAACCTTGCTATGAATTTTAACATACATTACTGAAAGCACACACAGTCCCTAATGTCAAATTTGTTGTTGTTTTTGTTGTTACTATTATTTCTTACCTGCCTCTCCCCATGGATTGAGGAAGAGGACAACAAAAATTGACAGACAAACAACACCAGCTAAAACACATCAGTTAAAACACACATCAATTTAAAAAAAAACAAATAAGATGTACATATATTAAAACAAGCCACATCTAAAATTCATCATTTAAAATTCACAATTTAAAAATCATCTGGATAAGCCTGCCAGAAGAGACTAGTCTTTAATACTCTCTTAAATTTATGGGGTGTGTTCCCTCCACCAATATTTCTGCCCGATTCATATTGACCATTTTAGCTTCATACAAGTTTGTACTTGATACAGAAAGTCAAAATTAAACCCAATCTGGATTGCAGCTCATTTTAGCCAGTGACAGAAGCAGATTCTACCAGAATGCCTCACATCGCTTCACAGTAAGGATGACCCTACATGTAAAATTAATCACGTTACAGAAAAGGGAATCACTCAGGATGTGCCTTGCCTTGTTCCCATTTCACTTTCAGTTCTGTCTATAAAGAAATGTAAGACACTATAGAATTAGTCAGATATTCATTGAGTACACATACTGGAGGAGAGTTGGCGCAGGCCTCCTTTACAACCATTGGACCTGCTTTCAGGACGTTTGAAAGAGTTTTTGCACATACAAAGCATGAAGGATAGGGGATGGGGTTTCTATCTGCTTAAGAACCTCAGATCATATAGGAAGAACCTACGCTGGTACAATTTGTATGTATAACCCTGTGGTATCGTCCTATTAAGTTTAGGAAGGGGAGGCAGTGTGATCTGTGCATGCTCTCCAAGGTTGTTTTGTTCTTTTTATTTAGAAGACTTCTGTGTGGTTTCCCCCCCCCCCCCCTTATGGAGCACTGGTGATCAGGTCTAGGTGGGAAAATCAGACCTGGTTAGTCTAGTTGAATTTTTAAACCTGCTCTTCTCTTCTCCAACAAGGTCTGCTTCCTTCAACTACTGTACAGAGGAAGCCAAGATCTTCTAAACAGAAAATCCTTTTGAGGATGCACCAGACAAAATGCTAAGCTTTTACACACAGAGCTGTACCCCAAGATTATGAATGCATGTATATCTTTCAGGTATTATGCAGGACAGAGCCTCAGTAACATGTTATTTCAATGAAGGGACAATAATAGTAGATGGAAAGGAGTGCAATAGCCTCCTTTGTGCTCTATCTCTAAGCATGGATGCCTGAAGTGGGAAAGTCTATATGCATAACTCTTACAGGTGTAGGCTACATCAAAACATGGGAACTTGGTCAGGCAAGACTCCAAGATCTACTTAGAGTTTGGTTTCTCTGCCTCAAATATAAATGCTAATGCATTTATAAGGTAGGCAAGAGAAGCATGGCTTGACTTTTCCACCCAACTTATCCCTTCATGCAAGTGATATGGGAAAGGGGTTCATATATAAGAAAAATAATTTGGCACGATCCTAATCCCCAATATACATACATTGGGATGAACGCCCTACTACAGGTTGAGTCTACCTTATCTGAAATACTTGGGACTTGGTTTGGATTTTGGATTATGTTGATGATTTTGGAATATTTGCATATGTCTAATGAAATACCTTGGACATGTTACCCAGTATAAATACTAATAGTAGTAGTAGTAGTAGTAATAATAATAATAATAATAGAAATCTAAATGAATTTATGTTTCTATTATTATTATTACTATTACTATTACTATAAGGATTTATACCCTGTTCTTCAGCCCTAACGGCTCTCAGAGTGGCTTACAATTATTATTATTTTTAATTAGATGGTTCCCTGCCCTCAAGCTTACAATCTAAAAAGACACAACGCAAAAGAAGGGAATGGTAGTAGGGAAGGGGATCAGTCCAGCAGTTCTTCTCTTCCTTGGAGGCCTGGACTATGGCAGATGGACTGAAGGGCGGGATCCCCTTCTTCCTTTAGGCCAGGCCTGATGGAGCTGGCAGGCCTTTAGTCTGAAGGTAATTTCACACACAATGTTTTAAATAATTGTGTGGATGCAACAAAATTTATATACACTGAACCATAAGCAAGCAAAGGTGTCACTATCTCAGCCACCATGTGGACAGTATTGGATTTTTGGAATTCTGAATAAGAGTGACTCAACTCAACCTGCAGTAGTTATTTCTCCAGGAGCAAATTATGGTTGCAAGAGTGAACACTGGAGACCCTGCCTGTTCCTTTAATGGCTGCATAGAAAAGGGGATTTCAGTAGGTGCTGCTTACTACATGGTTGCTTGATGACCCACACCTGTTGAATGTCCCTCTTCTACATAGCCATTAAAGACCCAGGAGGCATTTCCAGTTTTCACTTCAGCAACCCTAACAGATACAGAAGACTATTTACCAATATCAGTCTTCCTAATATGATGCTATCATATCCCTCTCACACACTTAATAGAATACAGATATATGTACTCAACTATAAGTCAACCTTGTATATAAGTCGAAGTCGACTTTTAGGGCCAAAATTATGGGTATTGGTATGACTTGTGGATAAGTTGAGGGTCAGACTTCAGGAGGCAGCCTGATTGCAGGGTGCAGTTGCCCTTCCCAGCCTCTCCCCAGCTGTTCTGTTCCCTAAGAAGGCAGCCTGGCTGGGGAGAGGCTTGGGTCAAGTACCGTATTGACCGATGTATAAGTCAACCCAAGGTTTTGGGGTCAATTTTGTGATCTAAGTTTATCTATATATACATAAGTATACAGTGGACCCTTCTCTTATGCGAGGGATTCATTCTGCCCCCTTCCCACGTAAGAGAAATTCCGTATATGCTTGAGCCCCATTAAAAGTAATGGGGCTCGCATTCATGGTGGAGTGGCATTGGCGCATGGCACTGCTGCTTCCGTTGTGGCTTTCACCGTATGCTGAAAGCCATGTATAATGCAACCGGGTATGACGCTGGCGCTGTATATGGTATGTATCAATATCAGTCCTCCTGATATGATGCAATCAGATCCCTCACACACACTTAGAATACAGACAGGAAGAAAACCTGATGGCATGTGCTAGACATGGTGTGGCCATAAACATCTTGAAAATCACCAATGCAGATGGTCTGAAGAACTGTGAGAATATAAGATGGAAATAGTTCTTGCTAGAATAATGAAGAATATGGACAAAAAGCCAATGTGTTATAGTAGTTGGAGCATTACACTACGACTGAAGATGGAGTGATTCCCCACTCAGCTTTGGAAACCCAGTGGGTGACCTTAGGCAAGTCACACACCCTCAGCCCCAGAAAACCCTTTCAATATATCCTGGCCTTAGGGTTGCTATAAATCTGAAACAACTTGAAGGCACATATCAGCAAATGGAAGACCAGGGCTATGAATGTTGCTATACATATTTCCCCCATAGAAAAATCTCTTTCCATACCCCATAATGAAAATTAAAATAGAATCCTGGTCATTAGAGTTTTAAATAATAATAATAATAATAATAATAATAATAATATACAAGGTGCTGGTTTTAACCTTTAAAGCCCTACATGGCTCGGGCCCATCTTATCTCAAGGACCGCCTCTCCCCGTACAATCCTCCCCGCACACTTCGATCCTCTGGGAGGAACCTACTACAGCCTATCAAGACCAGGCTGGCACAGACCTCCCAGAGGGCCTTTTCTGCGACCGCTCCCAAGCTCTGGAATGGTCTGCCGGATGAGATGCGTCTCATGACATCTTTAGATTGCTTCAAAAAAGCCCTAAAGATGCATCTCTTCCGGCAGGCCTTCCCCTGAAACTCCCTATCCCCGGCTTTGGTTCCAGACTTTGATTTCCTGCCTACTCCCAAGTTTCTGATCCCCACTTATGACGTGGCCACATAAGGAAGGGTTAGGATGTCGTTATATGTTTTTAAATAATTACTGTTTTAATCACTGCTGGTTTAATCTATTTTTAAGGGGTGGGAGGTTTGGAAACAGGTCATGGGATTGTTTTAATCTATGTTTTTTTACTTGTACCCCACTCCGAGTGTATGTACAGAGGAGCGGGCTATAAAGAAACTAATAATAATAATAATAATAATAATAATAATTGCCTCATGATTTTGGCATTCTTACTTGTGTAGTGGTTTGAGCATTGGACTACAACTCTAGAGACCAGGGTTTGATTGTCCTACTTGGCCATGGAAATCTACTGGGTGACCTTAGGCTAGTCACATACTTTCAGCCCTAGAAAACCCCATGAGTTGCCATAAATTGAAAATGACCTGAAGATACAACAACAACAACAACAACAACAACAAATCCCACATTATATCAATACTAGTCTGGTACTGATTTCTACATTGTCATAGTGACATGATTAATTCTTCTCAGAGGCTTCCAACATCACTCCAGCAACTTTTGCATGCTTGAGCCACCTAATGCCGTGGGTAAAAAGATTCATCTCTAGAAACATTTTAGTTACTTTTGAGAAATACAAAGTAACTATTTTGAGGGGAAAGGCACTGTAATTGTGGCTGCATTGTGAATCTTAGAACTAAAGCTGTGACTTTAAAAAAAGAACAATCTTTGCAACCTATGGTTATCTCAGAACTTCTGGTCACAAATATTCAGATACAATGCCTTTTTAAAATTCTATACTATCACTTTCTGTTACATAGTACAACGAAAGAGGAGTAAAACTGCTGCACTCTTCTCAGGGACAGTGCAGACAGTTTACCCTATCAAACTTCCTACATAAATCTACTTAGGACAGCAGTGGTCAAAATACTACTTAAGAGCTACAGATGGCTTCCAGCTTTTTTTTTTTTTTTGCTTTTTTTCTTTTTCTTTTTCTTTTTCTTTTTTTCTTTTTGCATCCCTTAGGTCCCTCAGGATTTTTTTTTAAACTAATATGCTAGTGAGCATCAGTGGTCTTTCTGCTGAAATTCAGTAGCTTACTACTGACTGTATTAAGAATACAGTTCACTAACTTAGGCCCTATGCAGACCAACCTGAAAGGTCAGCATGTGGCCAGAGTCGGGATGCAGCTTCCTGATGATGCACACCCTGACTCTGCCCCCAGGCCATGATGCTGCACACTGCTCCAAACGGCGTACAGCATCATGGCATACCTCCAGGTACAATACAGCTATTTCCCCATAGCTCCTTTTTCCACCCTCCAAAGGATCGGGGGCATGTTGTAAGGTTACCGCAGCCTTGATCTGGCCAGGAGAGGGGCAGCATCCCACCGCTCCTTGGGGTGGTCTGTAGAGCCCCTTAGTCAATTCTCTTCTCAGTTGCCAGTCTCAGCGTTATGTGCTAAATCCACTAACACAGCGCAATTGACTATCATAGTCAATTACCTTGTCAGTTACCAGTCCAGTTGGGGTTTTGGTTTTGCATGCATTTATTTTATTTATTTATTTTATTTATATACCGCCTTTCCAAAAAAGATCAAAGCGGTTTACAAAAGTGGATAAACAAGGGTTCTCTTTCCTCAGGCAAGCCCTGATGGAGCTGGGCTTGCCTCTTCTCTCCCTCCCTAGGCAGAGGATGGCAGTTGGTATGGAGGGAGAGTCCTCTTGCCTCAGGCAAGCCCTGGTGGAGCTGGGCTTGCCTCTTCTCTCCCTCCCTAGGCAGAGGGTATGGAGGCACGATCCTAATCCCCAATATACATACATTGGGATGAACGCCCTACTACAGGTTGAGTCTACCTTATCTGAAATACTTGGGACTTGGTTTGGATTTTGGATTATGTTGATGATTTTGGAATATTTGCATATGTCTAATGAAATACCTTGGACATGTTACCCAGTATAAATACTAATAGTAGTGGTAGTAGTAGTAGTAGTAGTAGTAATAATAATAATAGAAATCTAAATGAATTTATGTTTCTATTATTATTATTATGGCAGTTGGTATGGAGGGAGAGTCCTCTTGCCTCAGGCAAGCCCTAGTGGAGGTGGGCTTGCCTCTTCTCTCCCTCCCTAGGCAGAGGATGGCAGTTGGTATGGAGGGAGAGTCCTCTTGCCTCAGGCAAGCCCTGGTGGAGCTGGGCTTGCCTCTTCTCTCCCTCCCTAGGCAGAGGATGGCAGCTGGTATGGAGGGAGAGTCCTCTTGCCTCATTTAAAAGCAGGTTAAAATGCTCCCAGACCATGCGGACCTTCTGCAGCAACAGTTACTATGTGCTGTTCTTCTGTATTAAACTAATTCAAAATGCATGCTTTCCTGGTGATTTGAAATTTAAAATTATTCTATAGTGAATTAAAATCACTCTATAATGAATTTAATTTATTCTATTTTTTTAAAAAAATTGTTGGATTTTACAAATGTAATTCCAAACATTAGAAAAGAAAAGAAAAGGGGGGATAGAAAAAGGTGAAGAAGTACATAGGATATAAGTGTTAAGTAATTTAATTTAATTTAATCTTATTTATTCTATAAGGAGTTAATTTTAGTCCTTAAATGACTTGTAATTCATAAGATTTTTAATAAATTGAAATAAATTTTCATATAATGATTAGTGGGTTGTGGGGGATTTTTTTAAAAATTATTTCAATGAAAAGAAATATATTTGTTTCTTGATAATAAAATGTAAACATATTTATGCACTTTTACATATTCTACTGGAGAAGGGAAGGTTAAGAGGTGATATGATAGCCCTGTTCAAATATTTGAAGGGATGTCATATTGAGGAGGGAGCAAGCTTGTATTCTGCTGCTGCAGAGACTAGAATGCCGAACAATGGATGCAAACTGCAGGAAAAAAGATTCCACCTCAACATTAGGAGGAACTTCCTGACAGTAAGGGCTGTTCGACAGTGGAACACACTCCCTCGGAGTGTAGTGGAGTCTCCGTCCTTGGAGGTCTTTAAGCAGAGGCTGGATGGCCATCTGTCAGGGATGCTTTGACTGGGAGTTCCTGCATGGCAGGGGGTTGGACTGGATGGCCCTTGTGGTCTCTTCCAACTCTATGATTCTATATACTTTTGCTTATTTTATCTATTAAAATTCTACTGAGTTCCACTCATTTTACCCTAGACTATGGCCAAGCAGAAAAAATGGTGTGTGGTCCTGAGGAAGTTGTCTGACCTAGGAGGAAACCTACTTACTACTTGAAACTGGTTGCAAATGAACTCTTGCTGTTGTTGCAAATGCATCCTTTTTAGAAGCAACACAGAAGAAAGTGGAACAATATTTCCAGTAAGCCAATTTACTGTTATGAAGTCAATTTCTGTTTGATATTACAATTAGTACAAGTATTTTATTCTTTAATAAAGCAGAATTATCTCCCTCTTTCTGTAGGACAAACAGACAGCAGATATTCCGCTCTGAATGCAAAGCTGATGCATGTATAGTTTATGAGCATGTTTGGAAAATGTTAATTATGGATGTGCAAAACTGATGAGGTTGTTTGACATGCATGGGAAGGTGTGCTTTTTCTCTCCCCTTTTGTTGTTGTTGCTGCTGTTGTTCCTTTCCCCAGCAAGTATCTCTTAACCAACGTACCATTCATGGGGCCTAAAATAAAGGGTAAGATGCTTGTGGCACGTTTGGCAGCACTTCACTTGCTTTTGTCACAACATAAAGCCGCATTTGAAATACTATTTGATGTATTTCATTTCCTTGTTAAAGAAAGACAAGAAAATGAAAGGAAGAGGTGTTTCCTCTGATGTTTCTTCACCTCCCTGAATGAATTGTGCCTTTATTTTGTTTTTTATTGTGCGGCTGTATTTATTTCTGCCACCTTCAAATGCATATTATTTTAGAGATCTGATACCATCTACTGTTGTTGCAGGCTTTTCACATCTTACAGTTATCAAACAAGGACAGTCAGAAACGTGTCAGGGTTCACAGAGGAGCCACGTCAATGGGAAAGCAGACTCTCTTCCTCCACCCTCACAATATCTATATCACACTCCCCACAGCTGGGTGAAATTTATAGCTGATCTAGAATGCTTATCATCATTGACTGTCCAGAGGATCACAGTCCATTCGCTCATATACCTGCCATCATCTTATACCAGGTTTCCTGCTCTGATTTATTTCAGTCAGAGAAACAAAAGACACTTATGTCACTATTAATGACCTGGCAAACTCTAGTGAGATTGATCAATATCTTGTCTCTGATCTGTCCAAAGAAATGCTATTGTTGAAGATATTGTTGTTGTTTTATTTATTCAGACAATGAAGCCTGGAATGTGTTCAGTTGAACATTTTCCTACTTCTGTACTGAAGTGTCTCTAAAGTAGTATAGTTTATTATTTATTATTTATTTTTTAAAAACTTTTCTACCAAAAGGATTCAAGTTGGCTCACACATAAGATAAAACATGAGACAATATAAGAAGAAAATTGAAAAAGTCAATGACTGCTTATGAATAATCCCATAAATTAAAAAAAGCAGATATTAAAAGAAGTGTAATATATGCAGGGATGCAGTGGCTCAAGTGGTTAAGATGCTGGCTCTGTTGGTTGCAAGATCAGCAGGTTGGCAGTTTGAGGCCTGAGTGATACACGATGGGGTGAGCTTCCATAACTAGTCCCAGCTTCTGCCAACCTTGCCGTTTGTAAGCATGCAAATGCAAGTAGATAAATAGGCACCACTTCTGTGGGAAGGCAAATAGCATTCTGTGCAATCATGCTGGTCACAGAGTAGTCTTTGACAGTGCTAGCTCTTTGGCTTAGTAACAGAAATGAGCACCAGCCCCTATGGCCGGACATGACTTGACACCCTTGTCAATGGGGAATACCTTTACCCTTAATATATGAAATAATTATCAGTTTTACACAGTAACAGCAGGAATGATGATTGATTAGCGGTAAGTTAAAATCAATTTAATATTTTTAAATGGAATAGGGAAAATGTAGTCCTTGGATGTTATTGGAGTACAATGCCCATGGTCCCTGACAACTGATCATGCATTTTGTGGTTTATGGGACTTTACTTCCAATAGTATCTGTAGGTTCCCAAAGTTTCCAGCCCTACTTTAAAAGATGACTGAAAGAAAAAAGGCTTTAACTGATAATGGGCTAATTTTGGCACCACCACTGAAAAAGCTCTTTGCCTTGTCATAGTGGTCTTTCCTACATAAGAAAAGCATAGTGTTGTTAAGGAAGACCTTTACAAAAATGAAAGGCATAGGCATTTTGAAGTAGATAAGCCTCCAAAATCCTGCTCACATGGAGGATGCATTTTCAAAAGGTTTATTTACATATTAAGCCTTTTCACTGTAACTTTGTTAGTTCCCTTATGGAAGTTGGTGGAATTTTGCTTGGTGTTTAAGATTGTCAAAGCAGTGTGGCACTAGAACTGCCATTGTTCATTGGTTAGTGCATTGATGAGGACAAAACACAGGTGCTCCTGATCAGCTGAATGCCAGATCTGGGAAATCATCCTATGTTAGATGCTCCTGAAAATGCACATTCACCATTTGGGAAAACTTCTGGATTCAGCCCTGAGTGCTGAGCTCCAGATTTCAGGAGTGATCAGGAGTGCATTTGCACAGTTAAAGCTTCATCAGGCCTGATGAAGAATCCAGTGGAGCTTTGAAAGCTTGCAGCAAGCATGTTGTGCATTTTGTATGGCCAATAAAGGTATCACAAGGCTGAGTCAACATAGAGCCTTGCAGGATCAAACTCACAACCTTGTGGCTACAGTATTGACAGTTAACCACTGTGCCTCCAGGGCTCCTTTATCATATCTTAATCACCATCATCTTGACCTTCATCATCCCTACATAGTTTGTTTCCAGATTGCCTCCTCCTGTGCAATCCGCCCTTTACACTCAGGTCCTCTGGAAAATATCTGCTCTAACTAATAAGGACTAGACTAGCAGCAGTTTCACAGATGAAATTGCCCCCCCCCCTAAAAAATTCTGCCTCCTTGTGAAATTTTTATTTTTATTCAGTTTCCAAATACAGTATCTAGCATTGCAGAAAAGTAAAGCTTCAATTTAGAAAGAGAGTTTAGACCTCCAAAGAAAAAAGACAGGCAACGTGACCAAGAGTATATGAACACAGCAAATATAAGAGTTCTGAGTGTTAATGATTTTCAGCATCTCACTCTGTGCAATGCTAGAAAGTTGAAAGCTAAAGGAAAATTGGGGAAGAATTCATATTTGTAGGGCAAAGAATGGTGTTGGCTTTGTGCACATGCAGCCTTATGTTTTGAAATAATTTGTATGTGGAACATTTATGAACACCTTTAAATATATATTTTAGCTTATTTGATTCATTTGAAATGCATGTGATTGATTGGTTGCTCATTTTTAATTTTATTTTTTTAAAAAAAAACACAAAAACCTGTATTCTTCCTGATTCACATTTTAGTTCAATTATCTAAAGCTTTACGTCACTAACATTTGTATGCTTACTGTTATTTTTGCAATGAAAGGGGATTAAAGGAAAGAAAAATATATATGGGTATGCAATCAATTTTGCCCTTCAGAAAGAGATTAATGCCCAGTCAGGGGTCAAGGATAAAGGCAAGGCAAGAACTATTCTCAGAGCTTCCAGAGTCCCTTGGACACACCAGCCTTCCACTATACTGACAGAAAATTTAATTTGTATACTTAAACCCTGATTTGCCCTTATATTTAAAATAGCCTTTTCTTTTAGCTCAGCCCTTCTTCTATTTGGGAAGACTTAAAATACATTTTGACTTCATTTTCCTTTTTACCCAGTTATACTTTTTACCATTTCTTTGTATTGTTCACACTGATAGCTCTACCTGCCAGTGCCTTTTAAATCTATCACATAATCTACCCCCATACCTCTTGCAATATACAGACACACCTTGTTACAATTTTACATTACAGTTCCAAGCAGTGTAGAGATGTTTGTCATCTATTGAAATTATTATAAATTTGTATTAAAAGCCTGCTTCCTACCAACATATTGGGGTAGTACAGGGTTTCTGAAATGTTTTACAAAACCACAGTCTAATCCATATTCCTTGCCATAATAAATAATTTAATAAGAGGGAAATATACGTAAAAAACAAATCTTACATGTTCTCTACTTCACCATTCCCCCCACCTCAGGTATTCACTTCCCAGGAGACTGGATATCTAAAAAAATAAATCTAATTGTATATCCTGTTTTTCCTAGAAAATAAGTGGAAGGTGAATCTTGTTTTATTTTAAACAAGAGCCAGTTCTTTACTACTCTTTAATGTGACTTTTCTTCTTTTTGAACTATAAAGGTAATGGTAGTTTTGTTTTAGGGATAGCTGTCATTGCTGTTGTGTGCCTTCAACTTGTTTCTGACTTATGGTGACCTGAGGTGAACCTATCATGAGGTTTTCCAGTTAAGATTTGTTCAGAGGAAGGCTTGCCATTACACTCTGAGGCTGAGAGAGTATAACTTTCCCAAAGTCATTCAATGGCTTTCCATGGCTGAACAGGGGTTCAAACCCTGGTTTCCAGAGACCCTGTCCAACAGCCAAATCAGTACCATGTTTGGTTTTTGCCTGGTTATACATTTCTACAACCGTACATTGATCTCACACTGTTTCTGGATTATTTTCCAATTTTGTAAAAGTGTGCATGAAAACTACCGTGCATTTTCAAGTCCTTTTCTTCTAACACAAGCACTTATAAGACATTTTTGACAATGTGCATATTTCTGCAACTTATTCTTCTCTGTGAAATGTCTTTTTGGGGATGTATATGTATATGCAGGTTATATGCAGGTGAAAACATATACAAAATGTTTTCACCTGCATATAACCTGCATATACATTTTTGTGGGCATATTCCCCTACCTTGCCCACTTTTGCATGCAATTTTTGACTCAAGAAATGCAGCACTAAAACCAAAAGTGTAAATAGATTAGTATTGTTGCACTTCAATATGCAAAACATTCCCCAAATGTTTTAGGAAGGAAGTGCAAGTTCGGTACATTAGGTACAAGCCAAAGGAAATCTGTTGCACTCCAACTCTAGTTAGACTAGTGTCCCAATCCACAGCTCTTTTGACATACCGGTAGGAGCTGGTTTCCTGCATAGATTCTTTCTGAGGATTTTGGCATGTTCTTCAGGCTGGAAAACAGATGGTTACTTCTGGGTTGGGCAGTCACATATAGGTGAAGTTGGAATGAAACTGGGGGTGGCAATTTCACTTGAACAAAATATGTTCTGGTTTTAACATGAAAAGGACTAATATCTGCACTCTGCATTCAGGAGGTTTCCAAAAAATTTTTAAAAATGTAGAAGTAAGGATTAAAAATAAGCAGTAATTAACTTATTTTAACTAATAAAGGCATAATTATATTGCAACCACGTGGTAACTTAATGAATTTCTTCATGTCTTTTGTAAAATAGCAATATTTGAGTTACTTTTGTCATTATAAAGGTATAACCTCACTAAAAGATAAGAGGAAAAGCATCACAACATTCAAATGCAGGCTTATCCTGTGTATCAGCAAATTGTTGGGGAAAGCTTTTATACACACCTAATTACTTCTTAGAAATAAACTTTTAAATAATATGATGGGAATCACATTTATTCATATGTAGATGGAGCTATAGATCAATAACTACCAGCTCCAGTCTCAATATTATTCTGCACATGCACTTCAATAAGGCAAGCACTGTGTGAGTCTGTTCAGAAGTAAGCCCCATTGGTTTCAATGGGATGTACCCCCAGATATGTGGGACAAGATTGTTCCAAACAGGCAACCCCAAGAGTAGACAGCAGACTATCATTTGCTTATGGTACATTGCCTGTAAGAAACGCTGAAATCTATAGCATTCTAGTGTTAAATTCCGCCGTGTCTTCTGACAGCTTTGTAGATGATGTGTATTGCATCACTGCAATTTTCTTCCCAAGAAGCTGAAGGTAAACTTCATTTATGCCTGACCTCCCTGGCCTTCACAGCTGGAACGTGTTGGGAATCACTTCTGGCACAGAAAAGGTTAATTGTCTCCTGCTGTGAGGTAGAAGCTGAGCAAAGGATGCCACATTTGGTCAGAATTATAGTAAATGAGGTTTTCTTTATACCACTACTCATTCTCGACATGCTGAAAGGGCATTAGTTCACAGTCACTTTTGCTGGAATTATCAAATCTGCTCAGGAAGCTTCATTAGGATATTAAACAAGACTTAATAAGTGAAAGTGATTTGCATTGCTGATAATCGTGTGCATTAATCAAGGCAGCTTCTGTCTCTCTCCCTCACCGCAATATGCTTCGTGTTCTATTGTAAAGCCTCTTTAATTCCGCATGGCGTCTTAAAAAGGGAAACGTTTCGTTTTAGAAAGCCATTTTTATAATGATTTACTTAGCAAAGATCACTATAAATAATGCCTAACTCACTCCTTAGCTTCACCCATCAATATAATTAATATTGTGTGGGGTTTGTGAGCAGGATATGGACCAGATGTGTTCCCATTTGTCAAACATAGATTGCACTTATTTTAATAAATTCAGACCGAGCAACTTTGAGAGCCAAATAATGATATCTCACACTTTAATCTGAAGTCAAAATGTCAAATGAAAGGGTTTTTTATATACAGAGATGCTGCTGCTGTATGATGGGTTTGCCCCACCTCAGAGAAAAACAAAACATTTCACAGTATTATTATTAGTGTTAGTAGTAGTAATAGTAGTACTAGTATCTGGAATCCTATTGGCTAGTTACAAATGTGTAACCACAAGTTACATTTGTGACTGCTTCATGTTCATGATTTCTATTTATTCCCTGGTGGCACAGTGGTTAAATGCCTGTACTGCAGCCACTCACTCAAAACCAGAAGGTGGCGAGTTCAAGACCAGCAAAGGGCTGAAGCTTGACTCAGGCTTGCATCCTTCCGAGGTCGCTAAAATGAGTACCCAGATTGTTGGGGGCAAATAGCTTACAATTGTAAATGAAGCTGTTTGTTTAACAAATTGTAAGCCGCTCTGATAGTCTTGGCTGAAGAGCGGGGTATAAATAAAACATTATTATATTATTATTATTGATATCGGACACATAGGGACTATGAAAGTCCCCAGTTCCCACTCACCAGACAGCAGCTGCTGTGATCAATGATGATCTGTTCCCCTGTCACTCAGGAAGTGGCTGACTGATGTTCTCTTCATTACTTGTGCAAGTAATCTGTTTTATGGGGTAGATTGCAACAGTGACCCTATTTCTACCTGTCTCAATGGCAATCATCCACGCAAGGGAATGAGAGTGTTAGTGGCCAGGAGAAAAGACCCCTACTGATCACAGTGGCTGCTGACCGGTTAGTGGGAACTGGCAGAGGGTTGGACCAGAATTGGTCCAACTATAATTATATATGTACATAGCTACGTATATAGCTATGTAACAACTGTGGTTAGGTAGCAATGGAGCACATAGATCAGTGGTTCCCAACTTTGGCCCTCCAGATGATTTGGACTTCAGTACCCATCATTCTTGGCTGTTGACCAATTTGGCGGGGGCTTCTGGAAGTTGAAATCCAAAACAAATCGTGGACCAAAGGTTGGGAATCACTGGCATGGAGGATTCCATCCGTTATGATTATTATTACTATTTCTTACGCATTTCTTTCTATGGGGTGAGGGAGGGAACAATAGATTAAACATCTAACAACACTTAGATCACAGAACACCAGTTACTTCTCAAAAATATTTTTGAAATAAAACCAATATAAAATGAAGCTGTTTGTTTTGTCTTCTGCACAGCCATTCTATTGATTCATTGTTCTTGTTATTGTTGTGTATCTTCAAGTTGTTTCTGACTTATGGCGACCCTAAGGCAAACCTTTCATAGGGTTTTCTTGGAAAGATTTGTTCAGAGGTTTGCCATTGTCTTCCCCTGAGGCTGAGAGTATGTGACTTGCCCAAGGTCACCTAGTGGGTTTCATGGCTGAGCTGGGAACTAAACCTTGTTCTCCAAAATCATAGTCCAAGACTCAAACCATTCTGCCATGCTTGCTCATTTTCACTGCTTTAATACAAATATCTTGAGTGTGATTTATGACAAAAGAGCCACATAGAATCATAGAATCACATGCTTTTTGAATTGTGGTGCCCAGACCTGGACACAATATTCCAGGTGGGGCCTAACCAAAGCAGTATAGAGTGGCACTATTACTGTACTTCTCTTGATCTAGACACTATACTTCTATTGATGCAGCCTAACATTGCATTGGCCTTTTAAACTGCTGCATCACCCTGTTGAGTCATGTTCAACTTGTGGTCTACTTGGACTCTTAGATAGTCCCGTTCAGCCAGGTGTCCCCCATCATATATCTGTGAATTTCATTTTTCAGCCCTAAGTGCAGTATGTTACATTTCTCCATGTTGAATTTCTTTTTGTTTGCTTTTGCCCAGCTTGCTAGTCTATTCAGGTTATTTTGAATTTTGATCATGTCTTCTGGAGTATTAGCTACTCCTCCTAATTTGGTGTTTTCTGCAAATTTGACAACTATGCCCCCAATACAGTCACCCAAATCATTGATATTGAATAGCACTGGGCCCAGTACCAAACCCTGTGACACTTCTCTCCAGGATGAAAAGGAACCATTGTTGAGCACCCTTTGAGTTTGGCCAGTCAACCAGTTATAAATCCATGTAACAGTTACCTTGTCTAGCCCACATTTTACAAGGTTCTTTGCAAGAATGTCATGGGGAACCTTGTCAAAAGCCTTACTGAAATCAAGATATACTGTATCCACAGCATTCCCTTCATCTACCAAGCTGGTAATTTTATTAAAAAAAAAAAAAGAAATCAGATTTGTCTGGCATGACTTGTTTCTCTGAAACCCATGTTGACTTTTTGTGATTATGGGATTATCTTCTAGATAGTCACATACTCTCTGTTTAATGATCTGCTCCAGATGTCAGACTAACTTGACGACAATTGTTGGGATCCTCTTCTTTCCCCTTTTTGAAGATGGGGACAATGCTTGCCCTCCTCCAGCCTGTTGGGACTTCTCCTGGTGTCCTGGAGTTCTCGAAGATTATTGCCAATGATTCCAATATTACATTTGCCAGTTCTTTTAACACTCTTGGATGTAGTTCATCTGGTCCAGGAGACTTGTATTATCTCTTTACTTATTCTGTGCTGGAATTCTTCTATTCTGTCCTGTGCGCCACATGAAGAAGGACAGCCTGAGAGATGCTGCTGTTGCTATTGTTTTATTCATTTATACGCCAGCTTCTGTCCCAATGATGGAACTCAAGGCAACTTACAATATATTTTAAAACAATGCATACTAGTACTAACAACAATAAAACCCTTTATAGCTAAAAAACCCTATACACAAGCTTCAATAAAATATAAATGTAAAAGTCATAAAATACAGTTAAACCACTTATAATGCTAAAACATTTAAATTCATTAAAAGACTATAGAAACCATAAAACAGGACATCACATCACAAGAACATGAACCAGAATGAGAATTATCCTTTGGTTTTCATATTTCTCTAAATTCTCTTGGAGGATTATCTCATCAAAAAGTGGGTACAAGCAATAATAAGTACATCTAGGAGGAGAAAGGTCACCCCCCCCCAAAAAAATTGCATAAATGAGGTGTCCCCACTCTGATAAAGAAATCACTAGCTGAAAATTGTATGTATTTACAGTATTAGAAGAATATGCAAACCATAAAACAGCACAGCACAGCACATTGTTAAATGCTCATCTCAACCAGTTGCTAAAAGCCTGAGAGCACCACAAAAGTTTTAACTCAGTAGCAGAAAGAGAGCAAGGATGGGGCCATCCTGGTTTATCTAGGGAGGTAGTCCCAAAGTCTGGGATCTCCCATTGAAAAGACCTTCTCCCTAGATGTTTACTTTCATAGGATCATCTAGTAAGCTTCACTGCAGAGTAGTATTTTTTGACCTGCACAAGACAAAACCTCTATTCATTTGTTTATAGTACTGTATTTCCCACCTGCCTTTTAAGACAATAGTCTTCCTGAAGCGGTTTTCAGTATAAAATGTACAATTAAGTTATAAAAGTAAACCAGTAGCAAAAAAAAACCAAAAAAAAACAAACCAGTAGAATGTGAAAGGCGTAGTTGTTGTTTTGCAAAGCTTCTTAAAAACAACAGATGCTGTCAGCCATATATCTTGGGCATAGTTCCAGGGGAATGGATCCAAATTAGTGGATCCTATCTCTACAGCCAGCCAGCCTTACAGATATCAATGTCAGGTCAGTGAGTATTACTACTGACAATGTTGCTAATGTACATACAGTTTTAAAATGGGATAAACACTCCTTCAAATAACAGTGACCCAGATTGGGGGGGGGGGATTAATAAAGGTCTATGTGTGACCAAGACTACAGCTTAATGTTACATTTTATATTTGGAATTTGTCTGCCCATGATAAATGCATGTCTAATAATCATACTTCATCTCCAACTTTGGTGATTTATATGTTTATTAATTTAAACATTTCTATGACAGCTTTCAGGGCAAAAAAGGGGTCCCTCTCAAATCATAAAACAATAAAACACAATTATTTTACTACATTGCAGAGACTTTGTGTGGAAAGGTGGGTAAAATATTTTAAACAGAGAAATAAAATAAACACTAAAACAGACATATAGTTACATTTTATTTTGAAGTTGACACAAAATAAAACAAGAGATTGACAAAAGATAATCTAATATCAATATTCATTTAAAAGTAGATTGCAACAGCCAGGTCTACTACGGTAGAATGATTATATTAATGGCCTTCTTTTTTTCTTTTTTTCTTTTTTTAATTTCCTTGGAACATATGTTATTTGATCCTGTTGATGTGAATCAGTTTGCAAATTTTTGGTAAAAGAACAGCACAAAATTTGGTTAAAAAAAATCTCCAACAACAACAACAACAATAGATTTATTTCTAGCCCACCCAATCATGAAGAATCCAGATGGGTTACAACAGTAAAATACACCAAGTTACAGTAAAATCAAACCCTAAACCTCCCCCACCCCACATTCCCAGTATTAAATTAGAATTAAACAATAATACTATAAAACATTAAAAACATCAAAAACATTAAAAGCATTAAGAATATTCCAAGACAGAAAAACAAGTGGGGAAGAATAGGTGGGTAAGGGGGCAGATATCTCTATATCTAGGGAGTGTAGCTAAGTTGGAAAGGCCTGCCAGAAGAGATCCGTCTTGAATGCTTTCTTAAAAGCTGTCAGAGTGGAGATATGACGGATCTCTTCCACCAGGTCATTCCATAATTTAGGAGCAGTAGTAGAAAAGGCCCTCTGGGAAACTGATGTTAGCCTAGATTTTTTTTTTATTTTTTTTTTTTTGGCTGTAATAAATTCCTTCCAGAGGACCTTAGAGTGCAGGGCAGACAATAGGGAAGAAGACGTTCCCTCAAGTATTCTGGGCCCAAGCCATGTAAGGCTTTAAAGGTAATCACCAACACCTTGTATTTTGCCCGGAAACTAATAGGCAGCCAATGTAGGAACTTCAAGACCGGTGTTATATGGTCATTCCTAGAAGTTCCTGTAATCAATCTGGCTGCCATGTTTTGTACCAACTGAAGTTTCTGAACTTGGCAGAAGGGTAGCCCCATATAGAGCACGTTACAGAAGTCCAATCAAGAGGTTACCAGTGCATTTAATACTGATTCTAGGTCCCTCGGCTCCAGGAAGGGACACAGTTGGCATATCAGACAAAGCTGATAACAGGTGCTCTTGACTGTTGCATCCACCTGAGCTGTCAGATGGAGCGACGAGTCAAGGAGCACCCCCAAGCTGCGAACAGAATCCTTCAGGGGAAGTGTGACCCCATCCAGAACTCGCTGACACAACTCCATTCCTGGATTTGGGGTTCCTATAGCAAGTACCTCCATCTTACCTGGATTCAGCTTGAGTTGGTTTTCCCTCATCCAGTCCATTACTGCCCCAAGATAGGCATTCAGAGGATAGATGCCAACCTTAGTCACTGCATCAGTCGGAGACATAGAGAAATATATTTGGGGTGTCATCACTGGGCGAGATCATCCGGAAACACCCCGCCCCATGTTTCCGGATGATCTCGCCCAGTGGCTTCGTGTAAATGTTAAACAGCATTGGGGACAGAATCATGCCCTGAGGCACACCCGACTTGAGTTCCCTCTTGAACAAATAACTGTCCCCAAGCAACACCATCTGGAACCTAACTGAAAGGTAGGACCGGAACCACTGCAATGCAGTGCTACTGATACCCAATTCTCTCAGGCATTCCAGAAGGATACCATGATCAATGGTATTGAAGGCCTTTTGTATGCAATTTCCCCTAATGTATGCATCTGTATATACAGGTTTCTATTGGTAACTTCTTTATCTGAGTGGAAATCTCACACCCTCATTTTGGGGTAAGACCTCCTTCTCCTGCATGTACTCATTACTGTTTGTATCCATTTGTTTGATCAGAGAATTCCCTCACAGGATTTTGAGAACTGTGAAAATCAAAAGATAATTGTCATTCTGGTTCATAGAATTGGAGTGGATTATATTAAAATGTGGAAGAATTTTTTTTTCTTTATCCCTATTGCAAGGTTGGTTTAAAACATTCAGGGAAAAAGCCAAACATAGTTCCTGTGGTCATGCTGACTGGGGCTGTAGTCCAATACGCCTTAAGGAAACCAAGTTGGCAAAAGGTATCTATCTTGGCAACCATCTCATTTTAAAAAGCTCAAAATGCACCATTCAGCATCAAGGCATTCTGATCTAATTGCTCAGGTATCTCAGATTCAAAATGATAGTGTAGTGTGTACATTATATTATATTTTCAGGAGAACTACCTTAAGATTGATCTGTATTATTGACTGTTAGTGGTTAGTAATTGTATGACTTGGTCATACCTATAATATGGTCCAGTCACAATGGAATAACACTTTTTGGAAAGTTGACTCCTCATATTCTTGTCCAATTATCTTCCATTGACCTCAGAACAAGGTGAAGATAAATCGCAATGAATAATGAATTCTCCCCCACTGCCCAAGGATTGTTCCTTAAATCCTTCTATACAATAAGCTTGTTGGTAATTTCTATTACAATGTGCCAAAGGGACCAGTTTGTTGTATATTTAGCTGGGAGTGCTTGTACAATTTGTCAATGTCTGTCATGTCATCATGTCATATCAAATCTTGGGTGACATAGCCTTTGAATGGCATCATTCCAAGTGAATCATTCTAGGTTCATCTTTTCCCCACCCCATACTGCATCTCCTTTTCTCTAGTGGTCACTGAAGGTGTTAGGGGGAAATGCTGGTCTGTCAACACTCTGAAAATGATAACACTAATTTTACACTTCCAGTACTGATTATCTAGATCAAGGGGAAAGTAATCTTTGTCTACATAGGCTGGAGAATTGCCTTCCACTGTCAGACTATTGTGAAATAAGTCATTGTTGCACAATCAATAAAGGCAGGAGAGAGGTTGTGGTATCTTCCAATCAGAGCTGTGAACAGCTATTAGAATCATAGAATCATAGAATCATAGAAATTTAGAGTTGGAAGAGACCACAAGGGCCATCCAGTCCAACTCCCTGCCATGCAGGAACTCCCAATCAAAGCATCCCCGACAGATGGCCATCCAGCCTCTGCTTAAAGACCTCTAAGGAAGGAGACTCCACCACACTCCAAGGGAGTGTGTTCCACTGTCGAACAGCCCTTACTGTCAGGAAGTTCCTCCTAATGTTGAGGTGGAATCTTTTCTCCTGCAGTTTGCATCGATTGTTCTGAGTCCTGGTCTCTGCAGCAGCAGAAAACAAGCTTGCTCCCTCCTCAATGTGACATCCCTTCAAGTATTTAAACAGGGCGATCATATCACCTCTCAACCTTCGCTTCTCCAGGCTGAACATCCCCAGCTCCCTAAGGCGTTCTTCATAGGGCAAGGTTTCCAGACCCTTCACCATTTTAGTCGTCCTCCTTTGGACACGTTCCAGTTTCTCCACATCCTTATTGAATTGTGGTGCCCAGAACTGGACACAGTATTCCAGGTGGGGGCTGACCAAAGCAGAATAGAGTGGCACTATTACTTCCCTTGATCTAGACACTATACTTCTGTTGATGCAACCTAAAATTGCATTGGCCTTTTTAGCTGCTGCATCACACTGTTGACTCATGTTCAACTTGTGGTCTACTTGGACTCCTAGATCCCTTTCACTTGTGGTCTCATTCAGCCAGGTGTACCCCATCCTATATCTGTGCATTTCATTTTTTCTGCCCTACGTGTAGGACCTTACATTTCTCTGTGTTAAATTTCATTTTGTTAGCTGTGGCCCAGCTTTCTAGTCTATTCAGGTCATTTTGAATTTTGATCCTGTCCTTTGGGGTATTAGCTACTCCTCCTAATTTGGTGTCATCTGCAAATTTGATAACTAGGCTCTCAATACTGTCATCCAAGTCATTAATAAAGATGTTGAATAGCACTGGGTCCAGGACAGAACCCTGTGGCACTCCACTTGTCACTTCTCTCCAGGATGAAAAGGAACCATTGTTGAGCACCCTTTGGGTTCGGTCAGTCAACCAATTACAAATCCATGTAACGGATATCTTGTCTAGTCCACATTTTACAAGCTTGTTTGCAAGAATGTCATGGGGAACCTTGTCAAATGCCTTACTGAAATCGAGGTATACTATATCCACAGAATTCCCTTCATCTACCAAGCTGGTAATTTTATCAAAAAAAGAGATCAGATTTGTCTGGCATGACTTGTTTCTCTGAAACCCATGTTGGCTTTTTGTGATGATGGAATTATCTTCCAGATATTCACAGACTCTCTGTTTAATGATCTGCTCCAGAATCTTTCCTGGTATTGATGTCAGACTAACCGGACGATAATTGTTGGGATCCTCTTTTTTCCCCTTTTTGAAGATTGGGACAACATTTGCCCTCCTCCAGTCTGCTGGGACTTCTCCTGTTCTCCAGGAGTTCTCAAAGATGATTGCCATTGGTTCCGATATTACATTTGCCAGTTCTTTTAATACCCTAGGATGTTGTTCATCTGGTCCTGGAGACTTATATTCATTTAGATTAACTAGGTATTCCTGTACTATCTCTTTACTTATTCTGTGCTGAAATTCCCCTATTCTGTCTTCTGCTCCATTATCCTCAGGCTGAACATCCTTTGCCTTTTGTGAGAAGACTGAAGCAAAGAAGGTGTTGAGCAATTCTGCCTTTTCTCTGTCTCCTGTGAGCATTTTGCCATCTTCTGCACGCAGTGGCCGAACCGTTTCCTTCTTCTTACTTTTGCTGCGGACATATCCAAAAAAGCCCTTTTTATTGTTCTTAACCTCTCTAGCAAGCCTGAGTTCATTTTGCGCTTTAGCTTTTCTGACTTTATCCCTACATGTGCTGGCTATTTGTTTGAATTCCTCTTTGGTGATTTCCCCATTTTTCCATTTTTTATACATGTTCCATTTAAAATTTAGCTCAGTTGTAAGTTCCTTAGTCATCCATACCAGTTTCTTGAGACATCTCCCATTTTTCTTCCTCATTGGAACTGTCTGAAATTGTCCCTTTAGTATCTCCCTTTTGAGGAACTCCCATCCATCTTGAACTCCCTTCTCTTTTAGCATTCTTGACCATAGGATCACCCCCAGTATTTCTCTGTTTGTTGAAGTCAGCTTTCCTAAAGTCTAGAATGCGTGTCTGACTATGCCTAGCTTCACCTTTCCTCTGTATAACAAACTCCAGGAGGACATGGTCACTCCCACCTAAGGATCCCACCACTTGCACCCCATCAACTAAGTCTTCCCTGTTGGTTAAGATCAGATCCAAAATAGCTGATCCCCTTGTTGGCTCTTCCACCTTTTGGTCAATGAAATTGTCTTCGAGGCAAGTGAGGAATTTTCTAGATCTTGAGGATATGGCTGAGTTTGACTTCCAGCAAATATCCGGGTAGTTGAAGTCCCCCATCACTACTACATCTCTCCTTCCTGATTGTGTGGTCATCTGTTCTAGAAAGGCATCATCCATTTCCTCTGTCTGACTTGGGGGTCTGTAGTAGACTCCCACAGTAACATCCCTGTTGTTTCCCTCTCCTTTAATTTTTATCCAGATGCTCTCCACTTGGCTTCCAGTATTGATGTCCTGGATCTCTTCACTGGTGTAAATATCCCTGACATATAATGCTGTTCCTCCTCCTTTCTTGTTTGTCCTGTTTCTCTTAAAAAGGTTATACCCCTCTATTTCTATATTCCAATCGTCAGACTCATCCCACCAGGTTTCAGTGATGCCTATTATATCATATTTCCCTTGTTGTGCTAGGAGTGCAAGTTCATCTTGCTTATTTCCCATGCTCTGTGCATTAGTGTAGAGACATCTAAGACCATGTGTCCCCTTTACTTGATGCCTGTGCATGTTTTTTTGCCTCCTATTGTTGAGTCCTTGCACTGTTTGCCTTGTTCCCTCTATGTCAGTTTAAGTATTTTTTCTAGCCATCTTGCCTTCCAGACTGCTGTCTCCCTTCCCCAGATCACTCAGTTTAAAGCCCTCCTGATCAGATTCTTCAGACTGTTGGCAAAAACGTTTCTTCCAACTGGCGTGAGATGCAGCCCATCCCTTGCTAGAAGTCCCTCCTCATGGAACCGCAGCCCATGATCCAAGAATCCAAATTGTTCTCGGCGATACCATCTGTGGAGCCAGTTGTTGACATCTGCTATTTTCCTCTCTCTTCCTGGACCATGCCCTTCTACTGGCAGAAGAGACGAGATGACAATCTGTACGTCCATTTCCTTCAGCTTCTTCCCCAGAGCCTCGTAATCCCTTCTGATATTCTGAAGGCTTTTTCTTGCTGTGTCATTTGTTCCCACGTGGACCAAAAGGAAGGGGTATTTGTCAGTAGATTTGACTAGTCTTGTCAGCCTCTCCGTCACATCACGGATCTTTGCCCCAGGGAGACAACACACCTCACGAGACATCTTGTCGGGCCCACAAATCACTGCTTCTGTACCCCTCAGCAAGGAGTCCCCCACCACAACCACGCGCCTCCTCTGAGGCTTAGCAGCAACTCTTCCCTGCAATGGAACTCCCAGGCTTCCCTGCTGTGTCCCTGAAGTCTGTCCATGCTGCTCTTCCTGATCCTCCTTGGTAAGTGAAACGGCTTCGAAACGATTCTGTAGCTGTAAGCTCCTACAGCTATCCCTGATTTCTCTGCTTCTCTGTGTGACATTCCTCCAGCTGTCTGCCTCCTGTGTACATGAAGTGACCTTCTCACCCCCAGCGACTTTCTCTGTGTAGTCCCCTTCCAAGATCGTTCCTTCTGTTGTGTCCAGGAAAATCTCTTGCTCCCTGACTTGCTGAAGTGTCGCTACCCTGGATTCCAGCTGCTGTACTTTCTCCTCCAAGAGGGCTACCAACTTGCACTTGGGGCATGTGAAGTTCCCCACATCTGTAGGCAAGAAGACAAACATCCCACAAGTGTTGCAGGTGACTGCAGCTGTTTCCTCAGTGCCCATACCGAGAAGTATTAAGGAATCACTAAAAGAGGACTGTGGGCTTCATCCTCGAAGAATATCCCCCGGTAAACACCAATGTCAAAGGCCCCTGATGTCCTGGCCTATTTCACCAATCTCTGTCAATGATTTCAACCTACTGGGAATGTTACTTTATACAGATGCCTTGGTTTCTAACTTGTATTCACTTCCTCTGAGGTGGAGGGGAACCCCTCAAAAGCACTTTTGAAAAGGGGGAGATCTAAAGGAGAACCTCTAAAACAAAGTTTACAGCTCCTCTGCTCCTTATGTTATGCGCTCCTCCTCCTCTGCAACAGACACATTCCCCCAAGAGATTTTAAAAATCCACACACTTACCACTTAAAATGGCTGCCAAAAAGCTCCTCTTCCTTCTTCTCTCTCTCACTCCAACTGGTCTGCAGCTGGCTCTCTGAGCACTTCTCTATAGCTAGTCTCCTAGCTCCTCCCACTTGTGACTCACAGATGTGACTCACAGAAGCTCCTCCTCCTCTGCAACAGACACACTCCCCCAAGAGATTTTAAAAATCCACACACTTACCACTTAAAATGACTGCCAAAAAGCTGCTCTTCCTCCTTCTCTCTCACTCCAGCTGTTCTGCCACTGGCTCTCTGAGCAGTTCTCTATAGCTAGTCTCCTAGCTCCTCCCACTTGTGACTCACAGATGTGACTCACAGAAGCTCCTCCTCCTCTGCAACAGACACACTCCCCCAAGAGCTTTTAAAAATCCACACACTCACCACTTAAAATGACTGCCAAAAAGCTGCTCTTCCTCCTCTCTCACTCCAGCTCTCTCACTCCAGCTCACTCTCTCACTAAATCAGGTGCTATTACAACCTTAAAAAGATGCTACCAGGGACCCTTTCACACCACACAATTATGATTTCACTATAACTACTGTGTGTTCATCCTATGGAATCCTGGGATTTGAAGTTTAGGAAAGGACAAGGAAACCCCTCGGCCAAAGAGTCCCACTAGTGATTCACCAAACTCCAAATCCCATGATTTCATAGCATGTAGCCTGGGCAACTAAAGTGGAATCATAGTCTGTAAGAGCCTCAGAATGCAGCGATGTGCTCTCAGAATCAAGTGACTTCTCATTCTATGTTTACCTATAACCATGCTTACAATACCATCGTATACATATTTATTCAAAAATAAAGCATTCATTGGGGTCTCTTGATGCATCTGCGAAGTTTCATCTGCCAAAGCTGTTCAGGGTGATGAGAGACCTAACACAAATGCCCCCCAACCAGAATACCCTATTAAAGCCAACTCAAGCCTGCTGTGATGCTTTAAATAACCACTTCACAGATAAAATCTCTCAGATATGAGCCAACTTGGATGCTGGCCTTACGACAGAAGTAATGAGAGAGATATCCAACGCCTCCACCAATACTATTATTCTGGATCAGTTTGAGTTGGTAAGTACTGAGGATGTGGACAAGCTCCTTGGTAGTAGGAAAAAGATTATCTGCCCCATTGATTCCTGCCTGTCTTGGCTGGCAGTCGGGGGGGGAGGGGGAGAGAAATGATCAAGGTATTGTTGAAAAATATAATCAACACATCTTTCAGGGAAGGCCGTCTTCCATCATGCCTTAAAGAGGTAGTGATTAAAGCACTCTTTAAAAAAGCCTTCCTTTGACCCCCTGGACAAAAACAACTACAGGCCAGTGTTACGATACCTACATTTGATATAAAATTTTGGGAGACATGTGGATTGTATCATGACCCTTGCTTGACCCATTCAAAGACGCTCCATAAGTCCCAAGCGAGAAGGTCACATAGGCAGGCCCCGCTTGAAAGAATTGAGTTCATAGTAAGCAGCTTTCCAGGGGAAGTAGGGAGTCGTCAGACCGGTTTCGCCACTCCCCTCCAAGTAAAGACAATAGCCTTGGCTTTGCACTTGATGAGCCAGTGATTGACTTAACCACTCAGCCATTAAACCAGCTTCCCTTCCGAATTGTATCCAAGACCTAAGTGCATTGTACACAGATTATTTGCTCTTGGCGTAAGAAAACCCAGGCAATCAACACCTTAGTCTAGCACAAATAAATAGCCTCTGGATATGTTCAGCACTATATAAGGTTCCCATTTTGAATCGCTCCCTAATGCTATGCTTGGAGGACAGGCTGGTCCGTGCCAGTTTGACTTTTGCTTATAGCTCCCGCGGCCACCACCACCCCCCCCCCCCATTCCGGTGGTCATGTCCATCATCATCATCCATCTCAATCCGGCTTCCAGGAGAAGACTTCTATGGTAGATATTCCAGCGGTCTCTTTCTCTCAGCTCTAACCCCCACTCTTACCCCTCCCTTTTCTTTAGCATTGAGCATGCGTGTATATATGTGCCCCCTTGCTGTGTGATATTTGTCCCCCCTAATAAACTGTGTATTTTATTGGACTTATTTGGACTAGTGTCACTTCTCTTGGGGTTTGTCGGTGGACCTCCGGTAGAGAATATCGGGACCCGATCTCAGCGTAAGACTATTGGGATCTTCCTCTCTGCATATTTGAGCTAATTATAATTCCCCTAAGTAAGAGGACTCCTAACACCAGTCTAGCTTTTACCATTTTTAAGCAAGGTGATCAAGAGGGCTGTCACCACTCAACTCCAAGCAGTCTTGGAAGAAATGGATTTTCTAGATCCATTTCAAACCGGGTTTAGGACAGGATATGGAGTTGGGACTGCCATGGTCGCCTTAGTCAATGATCTCCGTCTGGGCACTGACAGGGGAAGAGTGACCCTGCTGGTGCTCTTGGACCTCTTGGTGGCCTTTGATACCATTGACCATGGTATCCTTCTGGAACACCAGGGAGAGTTGGGAATTGGAGGCACTGCTTTGCAGTGGTTCTGTTCCTATCTCACAGGCAGATTCCAGATGATGATGCTGGGAGACAGTTGCTCTTCTAAAAGAGAGCTAAAATCTGGTGTCCCCCAGGGCTCCATCCTGTCTCCCATGCTGTTTAACATTTACTTGAAGCTGTTGGGTGAGATCATCTGGAGACATGGGACTGGCTGTTATCAGTACGCTGATGACACCCAAATATGTTTCTCTATGTCTAGGACTGAAGCAGTGACCAAGGGCCAAGACAGATGGTCCAAAAGCAGCATGGTGGCAGCAATATTAGGGTTCTGGACCGTGTAGCAACTGCACAATCAGGAACCCTAGTATGTAACAGCAACAACCCAAAGCCAGCATCCCATCCACATGGGCATGTAATGGACACATAGCATCTGCATGTCACTGCACGTTCGTTACATCACCGCAATGTAATCTGGGCGCCGGAAAAAGAACCCTGGGCGTCTTCAGCCCGCCATTTTCCAGAGATCTGTCCCAGGCTCAAGGGTGGCATCTCTCCTCTGAATGACTGTCTTAAGGCAGTAATGGACTGGATGAGGGAAAACTGGCTCAAGCTGAATCCAGATAAGACAGAGGTACTTGCTATAGGGACACCTAACCCAGGAATTGAAATGCATTCGCCAGTGATAGATGGGGTCACACTTCCCCTGAAAAACTGTGCTTGCAGCTTGAGGGTACTCCTTGACTCAATTGACAGATAGATGAGATGGTCAGGCATGCCTGTTATTAGCTTCGGCTGGTATGCCAGCTGTGACCCTTCCTGGAGCCGGGTGATCTGGAAACAGTAGTACATGCATTTGTAACCTCTCGGCTTGACTTCTGCAACACACTCTACGTGGGGCTACCCTTGTGCCAAGTTTGGAAACTACAATTGGTACAAAACATGGCAGCCAGGTTGGTCGCAGGTACATCTAGAGCCAGCCACATTACACCCGTACTAAAATCTCTTCATTGGCTGCATATTAGTTTCCGGGCAAGGTACAAGGTGTTGGTTATAACATTTAAAGCCCTACATGGCTTGGGTCTAGACTACTTGCAGGGGTGCCTTCTTCCACATAATCCACACCGCACACTTAGGTGCTCTGGGAAGAACTTACTGAAACTGTCTGTTGTGACACAGAGGACCTTTTCATCTGCCACTCCTAGGCTCTGGAACGACCTGCCAGACGAGATCCATCATATTACCACACTTGAAGCCTTTATAAAGATCATTAAGATTAGCCTTTTAAAACCTGCCTCCCCCCACTGACATCATAGACATCATTGACTCCCCCTCCCCTAAAAAAAGACATTTCTCTCCCTCTGAATTCTACCCACAATTTTAATGACTTCCTAATAGGAATGTTCTTTTAATTTATCTTATTTTTAAATTTCTTTTTATGATTTTTGACTAATGTGTTTATGGTTGGGGGGAGGGTTGGGATATGGAGTTTTTAATTGTAATTTCATATTTTTTTTACTATGTTTTATTGTTGTAATTGTTGTAATCTGCCTCAATTCTCTTGGAAAAAGGCAGAATATAAATCATCATCATCATCATCATCATCATCATCATCCTTCCCTGGTAATAGGGTATTGGATTAACTATTTATAAATGTATTTATAAATATAAATCTATTTATAAATGTATAGTTTGAAGCAAATAGGATGCACCACAAGCAATGCTCTGACTGTGACAGCACTTTTTACAGAAATACTAAGGTAGTTTATAGAACAAAATGCAACAAAAACAAATAATAGGATTCCAAGAAACCAAGGAAAAATTAAAGACTTCTAATTCAGATTTAAAAAAAAAGAAACCCATTAAATGCAGGTGGAATAACAAATATTTTTTCTTCCTATACTGAAAAGGTAATCAGAATGAGACCAACCTAATCTACTTTGGGAGGAATTTCTTCCTCAAGGTGCTGCCACAGAAAATACTCATTTTTATGTTTCCCACCAACCTAGCCTCTTCAGGTGGCTTTTCAATAATAATAATAATAATAATAATGACAACAACCTATGGTCAAATTCATTAATGAAGAGGCCGACTTTCAGATATTTTAGCCCTCAGTTATATAAAGCTTTATAGGTAAGAAGCAGTATTTCAAAGTGACTTGATGCTAGAAGCCAATGAAATGTATAGATAGTATGAAAAAAACATACACCAGAAAGCAATTAGGATATAACATTTCATCAACTGCAGTTCCAAACAGGGGAAAGTCCCATGAACAGCATGTTGCAGTAATCTCTTCAAAAGAGATTAAGATTGGCAAATTTGCATTCTTCAAGAGGTAACACAGCTGGCATACTAACCTAAACTGAGTAAAAATATTCCTAGCTACAGAGACCACACAAACAACCAGAAGTAATCCAAGCACTCCTGAAACGTCATCTTGATGCATCAAAGAAAGTGCAACCCTGTCCAGAAAAGACTACTTTTTAAAATCTACAATTAGTTTCAGCAGCACCAATTTTATTTGGATTTAGTTTTAACTTGTTAGGTCTCATTTGATCCACCACTGAATCCAAGCAATAGTTTAGAGTTTCCACTGTCTCCTTGACATATGTTGAAAAAAGTGACAACATGAAGTATCATCATAGTCGCAAGAAGATTTAACTCCAAAACCCCAAATGACTTATCCCAGTGGCTTCACCTTAATGGGAGAAGGAAAGGAGTAAGGGGTGAAATAAAACCCCAAGGAATCCAATACACTGGGGGTCATGCAATAATCCACCAGCACTGGGATCATTTAGTCAGATTGGATCAGAAACACTCAAAATGATTTCCCCAAGATCCATTTTCATCGATGTCCCAGAACACAATTAAGGGTCAATGGTACAAAACGGTCTTAAAAGTTCTAGTGAAACCAACAAAGAGACACTCTTGCTGTGTAGTTTCCAGTTTAGTTAATCCACCAAGGAAACCAAAATGGACCTGAACTGAGAATGGAATGGAGGCAAATGATCAGCATTATTCAAGAAAGCCTAGTGTTAGTTTGCCACCCTTCATTCTAAGGCCTTTCTAAAAAGAGAAAGATTAGAAAATGAAT
Source organism: Urosaurus nigricauda (assembly GCA_034509955.1). Lineage (NCBI taxonomy): Eukaryota > Metazoa > Chordata > Lepidosauria > Squamata > Phrynosomatidae > Urosaurus > Urosaurus nigricauda. Next base: position 345,659,186 of record JAOEGL010000001.1, on the reverse strand, counting down.
GGTAGTTATCTCAGATAATTATCTAAATGGAAGACCATCCGGGTTAAAATAATTGATCCATCCTGTGAAAAGGAAATATCTATCTGAATTAGTTCTCTGCTTGGGCATTTAGTAAAGCAGCAGTAGATACTTCATGTTCATTTGTTTGAGGTTCCTGCTCACAACTACTCTGTCTCCTCCCTTTCTTGAAAAAGATACTCATTCAAAGCCTTCCCACTCTCTTTTTTTTCATTATTAAATATCTTCAAATAGTCATCTCTTAAATGAATGCATGAAATGATGGCCTTCCACATTCCTCCTTTTCCTGTGAATCAGAACTCTAGGAATCAGGTGCTAAGAAGACTGAGAGGACATTGTTCTATCAGCAACATCTGGCTCTTTTGGAGGCCATGGGAGAATGTTCAAAGATGCACCTCTGCCTCTGACATGGCTAGGCTGCTGGTTACCTGCTTTATCTTTTTGGATGTAATTTTTTCCTTTGATGCACCTATAATTCTGAAGGAATTGATGCATTTGTATCCATTTTGAATACAGTTCTATACAAATGCTTCATTTGATCTTAAGGCAGACCTTTTTTTATTTCCTCTTATATGATCTCAGCATTATCCATTTGTGCTTTGGTGTAAGAACTGCGCACACTCACCCTGGGTGATATCATACATATACTACCACCCCTTTATTCCTATCTAAAATAGCACACAGACATACCCATACATATTGGCATTCACAAAATCCTATTTTATTAGAAATAAAAGATTTCTTTTCCTTTTTTCCCAAAACAAATACTAATTGAATTACAAAAAATTACTTGCCCCATGATCATACTTGTAGACATTATAGTTCCTAAGTAATATAAACTGGAGAACAAATATCGCAGCTTTAGCTTCTATTGCATTGTTTTATGGTATCTAAAATGGTGAGCTTGACATGAAAAAATCTGTTCTTTTAATTTTTTTTAAAAAAACTCATTTTTTAAGTAACACTAAATTCAAAGGTTCTTCTTGAAGTTCTTCCTTATAGCACTGAATATGGAAGCATGTGGCTTAGAATTATGAAGTTTAATATGAAGCTGTCATCAGTGTTGGTCCATCTGACCCCAGGGCTTGGAATTGTTACTTTTGGGTGAAAGAGTTTCCAGAATCCACTGGTCATGCTGGCTGAGGGATTCTGGAAACTATACTCCAAAATGCCCCCCCCCCCCCCGGTCTACTCAAACTGGCACCACTCTTTAAATTTTCAGAAATTTGATGTCCGAATACTCCTAGGACCTTATTGCACCATGTCACTATAGCATCATTGAAGTCTTTCCAACCCCCAAAACTCCACCTCCACCAGCAAACTCAAATAGCTCCATTGCCCTCTGAAGTTCCTCTCAAAATGGTGACAGGAAGTGATGAGATCCTTCCTGTTGCCATTTTGAAAGGGACTGCAGAGAAAAACAGAGCTATGTGAGTTTGCTGGGGGATGCAATCCTAACGCAGGCTGGGGAGGAGAATTTTTCCCTTGTCCCAATATAGTTGCTCACGTCTGCCTTAAGCAGCTACTCATACAGCAGTAGCACTAATCTTTCCCAAAGATAAAAACAAAAAATAATGCAGCTTCTCCTTGTTCCAGTTTCTTACCATTTTCCCACTTATTATGGAGTTGGATGTAAACCATGGCTGACATCACAACTGCTGCTGTTTACCACAGCTGCAAATCCCACAATTTCTGCTACTAGGGTGCTTCGACATATGATCTATTGTCAATTATAATTTGATTTATGCGACTGTGCTAAACTAGCTCTGTGCAGTAGTCCTAATTAGAAGATTGCAAGACATTCATTTGTGGAGGGGGGGAGGTGGGCTGTTTTTTCAATGTATATTTTGAATCAATTGATCTCTCCAGAGCAGGACTTCTTGTCATTTTCGATGTTGCAGCCAAATGATCACTTACCCCTGGGTGCCTTATGGCAATATTTACATTTCCAGCGCCTTCTGGTATCTAAATATGAAATCAACTCTGAGTGCCTCGGATGTTCCTGGGATGTTGGAAGTATTAAATATATCCTCCAAGAAGTGGAAATCCACAAGGATAGTTTTAAAAAGTACTAAATTTGATACCAGTGTTGTTAGAATTGTGTGAAATGAAGAGTCTTATTATCCTGGGTAAATCAATCAATGAAAAACCAGCCTAGCTTCAATATCTATATTCTCTTTTAATAGAAAGGTACATTTTTCTCAGCAAGAATTGATATTTCCACTGTGAAGGATACCATTATGCCTATATTTTGGTTACACTGGAAGTCACTACTGAACACCATTATAGAAATAATATTTCTTATGGCATACAGTGTGGACATATTCAGTGACTCCTCATTTTTGGTTGGATGTATTACATGTATTACATTGATATAATTTTACATTGATACTGGATATGCACATTTACTTTTAAAACACATCCCAGAAAATATGAATTTAGCTGATGATCAGCATAGTTCATATTAATGTTGGACATATGGCCAGCTTATATTAATGTATATATGCCTAGCTCCCAGTTCACATCTTATGTACTTCTGTCTGTCATCCTCTCTCTCTCTTTCTTTTTTCCTTTATTTATATTTATACTTTTAAAATCTATTTTAAAAAAGGAATTGCAAGTTGTTTTGCAGAAAGCAAAATCTTATAGTCTTTTCTAAGGGGCCCTATTTTCTATCACTATAAAGATACATATTCTTGGTACGTCAGATACATCTTCTCCATGGGTCATACCTGCATGCATCAATTTCCTTTCTTGCTTCTGCATTATGTGCAGTCCTTAGAAATCCATCTTCCAAGCACCTCATCCTAGATCAGGATGCACCCCAACTTAGAGCATTCATAGCTAGACCCAAGGATCTTGAATATCAGCTCTGGGAAAATCTAAAGAGAATTAGTGGTTTGTGGGCCTAGTTCTACTTTTAGATGTCAGAAACCATCAGTTAAAAGACGGTGGTGCTTTCTCTGCTGCAGACCACCTGTTGCATCATTTACTGCCAATAAAGCTTATCTTATAACAGTGATGTGCTTCGGTTTTTGGTTGGCCTGGAACTTCAGCCAGTTCTAGCTGAGAACACCTTAACATTACCAAGTCACGAATTCTCCAATACCACAAATGATATGCAATGGGAAAATTGGCAGCAGCAAAGCTTATGCTTCTTTTCCACAGTTAACATACATGTACACTGCAGAATTAATGCAGTTTGACTCCACTTTAACTGTCATAGCTCAATGCTAAGGAATTCTAGGATCTGTAATTTTTTGAAATATTGAGCCATCTCTGCCAGAGAGCTCTGGTGCCACAACAAACTACAAATCGCAGGATTACATATGATAAAACCATGACAGTTGAAGTGGTGTCAAGGTGCATTATTTCTACAGTGTGGCAGCAGCCACAGTCTCAAAGGTGCTACAAGATCCCTATGCATACTGGCAGCGGCAAAGTGAGCTTACCCAGTGCAGCAACAGACATGTTGTCAGTGCAACAGAGCATAGCAAACTGAGCACATGACTTCCTTGTTACAACAGCTCAACTGACAACCAGACAGTTTCTGAGTACAAAAAGCTGGTTATAGAGCACTATATGGCTTGGCTCCAGGTTGTCTTCTCCACCATATTCTCCTTTATGAACTAATGACAGTTAAAGTGGAGTCAAACTGCATTAATTCTGCAGTGTACATGTATGTTAACTGTGGAAAAGAAGCATAAGCTTTGCTGCTTATGAATTGTGGGCACCACAATTCAAAAAAGATGTGGAGAAACTGGAGCATGTCCAAAGGAGGGCAACTAAGATGGTGAAGGGTCTGGAAACCATGCCCCTATGAGGAACGCCTTAGGGAACTGGGGATGTTTAGCCTGGAGAAGAGAAGGTTAAGAGGTGATATGATAGCCCTGTTTAAATATTTGAAGGGATGTCATATTGAGGAGGGAGCAAGCTTGTTTTCTGCTGCTGCAGAGACTAGAACGTGGAACAATGGATGCAAACTGCAAGAAAAGAGATTCCACCTCAACATTAGGAGGAACTTCCTGACAGTAAGGGCTGTTCGACAGTGGAACACACTCCCTCGGAGTGTAGTGGAGTCTCCGTCCTTGGAGGTCTTTAAGCAGAGGCTGGATGGCCATCTGTCAGGGATGCTTTGACTTGGAATTCCTGCATGGCAGGGGGTTGGACTGGATGGCCCTTGTGGTCTCTTCCAACTCTATGATTCTATGATTCTATGATTCTAACCCAGGTTGTAAGACCCACAGAGGATGTTTTTATCTCAGTTCTGCCACCATCAGGAGAACATCTGCTAGGAAGGCATGAGAGGATTCTTGCAATTACCAGTCCCAGCTTCTGGAAATCTTTTCCCTGTTGGTCATATTTCAAGGTCACCATGGCCTGTGGCAAGTAGATATTATACATGTGCAGGAATGACTCTGACCAGAGGACATGCTGGAGACCTAGATAGAACTGAGACAAAGAAATGGGTTTACTGATAAACTTACACATACATACCCTGGTTCTTTGCATTTCCTGTTGCAATGGAAGCACAAGATGTGATCATAAATCAATCAGAGACCATACCCCGTACATTACCTTCTGATGTTCCTGTGTCCCCCTTCTTCTCCAATAATCAAATGATTGTTTCAGTCTAATCAATGAATTGGCACTCTGGTGTTAAAGCCATCAAACTGTTCTGAACCCTTTTCCCCTGGAAAAAGCATTTGATCATACAAAGCACCCCTTGATGGGTACAAAATATTTTTTCCAGTCCTAGTCATATTGTTTGTAGACTGGGATCCCCTTGTGTAACTCTCAGATATGGTCTGAGCCACTTTAAACCATGCTGGATGCAGCACTTCATTTTCCACAATCCTCTCTTCAGGATTGATAATTATTGCCATCCTCAGCTCCCAACTTTTATCTAGCTAACCTTTCAAACCTCTCTTTTTGGTAGCCTTGTGTGCACACTTCTGAATAAAACTCTTATTTGCTGGAAACTGGAGTAGTCTTTGCAGTTAATTCTGTTATCCATTGACACCCCCTTGTTGTGGGGGAGAGGCTTGCGTACCCTAATGAAGCTGTAAGCTATGCTGGCGGTGGCATAAACAGTCACCAGTAGGGCCTCCCATGCCAGACTGGTCACAACCAAATGGTCGGACCAAGAGCGTGAAAAGCCAGGATGGGCTCTTTAGCCTTATGGCAACCACCCTAGGAGAAGGAAAACTCCAATCCCAAACCTGGGCAGATGGTGCTCGTCTAACCCTGTAAGGTAAACCATCTAAGAGAAGGAAACTTTAATCAAACCTATGACCCGAGGATCTCGCTGCCACTGTCCTTGCTTGCTAGGCCTCAGCAGACGAACCTTGGGTTTAAAGGGTGAGGCCAGTTCTGTGCATGCTATGCTCCACCAGAAATATCCACTGCACAGGCTTGAAGGATACATCCGAACCCCTGCCCAAAAAAAGTCCTGTAGCGATAGGTGAGGGATGAAACAGCAGGTGAAAGATGCACTGGAAGCGGCAGACCCAACCCTGCATGCAGGTGGTTCAGGACTTTGGTTGCTCAAGGCTGACCAGGAGATGACAGTTTTGTTCGGCAGTATCCTGAATGACCACCTACCCAGTTGGCTAGCCACAGGCAACGGGCATCTTCTGATGTGGTCAAACAAAACCATAGATACAAAGGTATGCACCAGCCTCCTAAGGTACAAACAGACTGACGCTTGCATGCTGGAACATCAGAACCATGCAAGATTCTGCAGATACTGGATATCCTGAGTATCGTTCTGCTCTAATAGCCCATGAACTATCACAACTTAATATTGACATTGCTGCTCTTAGTGAAGTTCATCTCCATGAGGAAGGTAGCCTTAAAGAACACGGTGCCAGCTACAGACTCTACTGGTCAGGCTTTCTGATTAAGAAATCCATTGCCTCCAAACTCAAAACCCTGCTAACAGGTCACTCTGATCGCATTATCTCCTTATGCCTCCCACATGTTGTTCTCTTCAGCATGTATGCCCCAACTATGCAAGCTGACCCTGTGGAGAAAGACAAATTCTACTCAGACCTATGCCACGTCATACAAAAAGTCCCTGCAGAAGATAAAATCATTATCCTTGGTGACTTCAATGCTAGAGTAGGAAAGAACTTCGAAGCCTGGAAAGGTGCTCTAGGCAAGCATGGTGTTGGAAACTGTAATGATAACAGACGCCTCCTGCTAGAGTTTTGTGCTGAACAGCAGCTGACCATTACAAACACTATCTTTCAGCAGAAAGATAGCTTGAAGACAACCCGGATGCATCCCCAATCCAAACACTGGCACCTCATTGACTATGTTCTAGTGCGCCAGAGAAACACTAGCAATGTCCGTCATACTCGAGTGATGCCGAGTGCAGAATGTCAAACAGATCATTGCTTTGTAAGATGTAAACTAAATCTTCATCTTAAGCTCACACCTAAGAGGGGTGGCATCTTAAAGAAGAGACTCCAAGTCAACAATCTTCAACAAGCTGCCATGAGAGATAACTTCCAGGCAAATCTGCAATCAAAACTTGAAGACCATCCTATATATTCTTTTCCTACAGTGCTTTGGCAACATATCAAAAACAGTATCCTGCAGTCTGCAGAAGAATCCCTCGCGTTCTCCTGCAAGAAAAACCAAGATTGGTTTGATGAAAACAACCAAGAGATTCAGGAGCAGTTGGCAAAGTAGATAACTGCTCATCAGGCACACCTCACTCAGCCATCTTGCCATGTAAGAAAAGCAGCCTTCCGTCTCGCATGTAGTAAACTCCAACAAAAACTTCAAGACATTCAGAACAAGTGGTGGATCAATTTAGCAGCAAAAACAACGTTGTGCAGATCTGGGTGATTCCAGAGGATTCTATGAAGCTCGTAAGGCAGTGTTTGGACCTACTTATCAGGTTCAAAGCTCCTTATATAGTACAGATGGTCAAACACTAATCAAAGGCAAAGCCTCCATCCTGAATTGATGGGCTGAACATTTCCAAAGTTCCAACCAAGAAGTCTAAGGCTCAGCTATCCAACATATGATACAACAACCGATGAAAAATGAACTGGACGTGGCTCCCACTTTGGAAGAAACCAATTAAGGCCATACAGCATATGGAAAACAGCAAGACAGCTGGGATTGATGGAATCTGACCTCAAGCCTGGAAACAAGGAGGTCATGTACTCCATGCTAAATTCCACGATTTCCTTGTGAGTTGCTGGGAAAAAGGTGAACTGTCATCAGATCTCCGAGATGCAGTTATCATCACCCTATATAGGAAAAAAGGAGCGAAATCTGATTGCTCAAACTATCGTGATATAACATTGCGCTCCATTGCTGGAAAAATCCTTGCAAGGATACACCTGAACAGATTAGTTCCTGATATTGCAGAAGAAATTCTCCCTGAAAGCCAATGCAGCTTCAGAGCTAATAGGAGCACTGCAGATATGGTATTTGCTCTTAGACAAATGCAAGAGAAATGTAGAGAGCAGAACAAAGGACTCTATGTAACATTTGTTGACCTTACCAAAGCTTTTAACACTGTGAGTAGAAAAGGTCTGTGGTACATTTTCTTGCTACATGAGAGCCAGCACAGTCAATTCAAACATAGCGATGCTCTCTCAGAGCCCTTTCTAATAACTAATGGTGTGAAACAAAATTGTGTTCTCGCTCCAATTCTATTTACAGTTTTCTTCAGCATGATGCTCCAAAGGGCTATGGCAGATCTCAAAGAAGAAGACAGCATCTACAGTATATACGTTAGCTTGTTTAACCTAAGCTGTCTGAGGGCTCGCACAAAGACTCTGAGCTATCTAGTCTGTGAGCTGCTTTTCGCTGACAATGCTGCCCTTGCTGCCCATACAGAAGCAGCTCTGCAGCACCTAACATCCTGCTTTGCAACAGCTGCAGAGCTGTTTGGGCTGGAAGTCAGCCTGAAGAAAACAGAAGCTCTCTACCAGACTGCACCCAGATTAGCAAAGCCATATAGTCCATTTGGAAGGCTTCACAAAAGAGTCTGGTGTAACAAACACCTGAGGCGAAGCACAAAAATCAGTGTATACAGAGCCATTGTACTGTCTATTCTCCTCTATGGATCTGAAACATGGTCATCTATCACCAACATCTATGGACTCTTTCATACAAGGCTAAATTGGAAGTATAATTTAAGGTCAATTCGAATGCAATCATGGGTTTTACGTTATTGCAAATTAACTCTTCACATGCAAATTCGGGCAGGAGGGAAGCCAATTCGAATGCAATCATGGGTTTTACCTTATTGCGAATTAAAGCTTCGCATGCAAATTCGGGCAGGAGGGGGTTAATTTCGGGTAATGGGAAGTAATTTCGAACGGAGCAGGGGTTCATGTAAATTCGCTAAACAAGCGAATTTACATAAATCCGCATTGGCTCCATTCGGAGTTGGGAGAAATTCCTCCCCGTTTGAAAGAGTCCTATGACTCCTCGAACACTTTCATCAGCACTAAACATACACTGGACTGACTATGTGATGAATGTTACTGTCCTTGAGCAAGCAGAGATCACCAGCATTGAGGCCATGCTATTGAGAACGCAGCTGCGCTGGGCAGGGCACATTTCTAAGATGGAGGACTACCACCTCCCAAAAATAGTACTCTATGGTGAACTCACCACAGGCCAGAAAAAGAGCGGTGCCCCTAAGAAGAGATACAAGGACTCCCTGAAACAACAACTCAGGCCCGGCCAAATTGATCACCAACAATGTTCTGTCCTGGCCTCAGATTGGGAGGCATGGAGACACACTATCCACAATGCTGCAGCCTCTTTCGAGAACTCACGCTGAATGAGTCTTGAAGAGAAATGACAAAGCAGAAAGAACCACAACTTGCAAATATCACACAAGGAGACTTTCTGCTGTGCTCTCTGCAACCAGACTTATTTATCTCGGATTGTCCTTTTTAGTCATCAGCATGCTTGTAGAAAGCATGGGATGAGTCCTTCCTGAATCTTCGTTAGCAAAGAAAAGCCAGAGTGACATAGATGAAAAGATCCTTGCAAGTTACACTCCTCTCTCTGACCTCCTTTTGAGCAATAGTTTCCCCAAGATTCTAAGGAGATGCTTGCATTGCTGGTAGTGACCCCCAATAATATCCACCTTTTAGGGTAACACTAGAAAACTCAAACTAGCTCCCTCTCTGTTGTCCTTCTTTCAGCAGGCAAAGGCCTTTCTATTCCAGGAGGCTTTCAGGAAATTACTGTTTTTGAGAAAGGGCTTTTAACAATAGTGCACAGTATGCTGTGGCTCAGCAGTGAAGACGCTGACTCTAATGATCACAAGGTAAGCAGGTTGGCTGTTTGAGACCCAAGTGCATTGTGATGGAGTGAGCTCCTGTCACTAGTCCCAACTTCTGCCAACCTAGCAGTTCAAAAGCATGTAAAAGTGCAAGGAGATAAATAGGTACCATTTTGATGGGAAGGTAAAAGCGTTTTGTGCAGTCATGCTGGCCACATGAACACAGAGTTGTCTTTGACAATGCTGGCTCCCTCAGCTTAGTAACGGAGATGAGCACACCCCTTCAGTTGGACACAATTTGACAATTATGTTAAAGAGGAAACCTTTACATTTTCAGACTATGTTTTATCTTTTTTTAATGAATGTTTATTTTTCTTAATGCTAGGGAGAGTTGAATCACATTGTAATGATAATCTTTTACAATTTTACAATTTGGCTTAACCTGGAAAGTTATTTTTTATGTTCCAGTTCTGGGGGGGAATGACAGAATATTAAATTTAAAAGAAATTATGTCTTTAATTTATGTCCTGCTTTTATCCTCTATGAGACCCAAAGCAGCATACAATGTGTGCTAAATACAAGATAGTTTAAAAAAATTCCAATACAATTTTTTTTAAAGACATTAAACAACAATGTACTTTTAAAAATAATTGGGAATAGTTAATACATAAACCCAGACCAGTCCTGTTACGTATTAAGAACTAGCACCCTACTTGCTTTACCTGAACCGGGTAAAAGCTGAAGGCATGTTTAAATAAAAGGGTATTTGCTCACGGAGCAGGCCAACCAAGCCTCCCAGTGAAAAAAAGTTCCACAGCCTGGGAGCAGGCACTGAGAAGGATCTGTCCTGAGTCTTCACCAGATGTGTCCCCCTCCAAAAAACAAAACAAAACAACCTACCCTGAAGATCTTACAAGTCAGATAGGTTTGTATAGTGAGATATGGTCTTTCAGATAATCTGGACCTAAGATGTATAGGTCTTTACAAGTCATAGCCAGTATTTTGAATTCAGTCTGGAAACAGCCCAGCAGCTGTTCAGGCTGTTTTAGCAATGCATGAATTAGTAATAACATAAACTACTGCTGCCTCTGTACCTTCAGAGCATTCATCTAACTACTATGCCTTTGGCAGAGACAGAGACATGCAGACCAATTAGAGCTGTTAAGCAGCTTAAAAAAACACAATTATTTTCTAAACTTAAAAAGTATACTTCATCTGTTTCTAGTATATGTGTTAGTACATGTGATTAAATAAGTTTCATTTTCAAATGATGTGAACAATCTGGGATTTGTCCAGAGAAGATAACAAAGAAGGCAAGGGATCTGGAAACTAAGAGGCAGTACAGACTTACGCGTACTAGGGCTGAGCGTCCATACTCTCAAAGCCCTTGTTGCACCGCCTCGGTGCCAATATGGCATGAACCAGTCCACACAGTTTGCGCCATGACAACTCACGTGCAGTGCAGCACCTAAACAGTGCTGCAAATATGGGACATCATCATGGTGCCCCTTCTGGGACGCAAATAGAACCCGCCCAGAAGTGGTTCTTTTTGGTCTTTCCAGAGGTTGTGGCGTGTTGTTGCCACAGCCTCCTTCTAGGGCAAAAATGGATAGAGTTTAGCAGCCTGTTTGTACAGCCCCTAAGTTAGGTTAGGAAAAGTTGAAGGGGTCAGGAATATTTAACCTGGAGAAGAGATAATTAAGAGCTAGTATGATTGCCATCTTTATAGATGTGAAGGGCTGATAATGAGATATATATATATATATATATATATATATTGTTGCTTTCAGAGGGTGTGACCTGAACCAATGACTTCAAATTACAAGGATTTTAGATTGGCGGCCCTTTTACACTACTCAGTTATATCATTATGATTTGACGTTAATTGCCATAGTTCCATTTTATGGAATTCTGGGTTGGCAGTGCAGGGAGGTATACATATAATGAAGAGTCCCCATGCCATTGGGAAGCTCCAGACCTACAGACTTTATCCAGCTAACAGGGTTGCCTATCTGGCCTGTTGTCTCCTTCAGCCAATCTTAGCCCTTTTCCCTTCCTTCAGCTCCATGAAAGGGGGAAAGGCTTGTTTTCATTTTTCTACTGAGCTGTTTGCTGCTGTTTTCATTTTACTTCACTACTCTGACAGTGGCTCCATCTCTCAATGCAGGCTTACTTTTGATGTGGTACAGATTAAAGATAAGCTTTTTCTGTGCCTAACACTGTAAAAAGTAGCCTCTCTAAATAATGAGTGAGGAAAATCTGTCCTCAGATGGAACAGATTAGGAGATGGGACATGTATGTGTCAATGCATGCACATGTATGTGCCTGTATGAGGGTTTTGTGTGAATTTGTCCAGGTATATTAAAAATGAGAAAGTGCCTATCAGTAATGCCTGCATTACTTGGGCAGTAGGTTCACCTACTGCTTCTACGTGGTGCCTTACATTCCATCCTAGTACCTAGCGGTGTCACTAGGGTTGACATCACCCAGTGTGGTAAATCGTGGTGTCACCTCCCCATTGACCTCCTCCCATACCATACCATACCATATAGAATCCTTAACAGTGATTTTTGTATATGTTAATGTTACTCATAAATTGTAATTCCCACACATCACTGAATGTAATGGTAATAGTTGTGATAGAAACAACTAGCAAAATTAAAATTATACCTTTACATTACAATATCATAAACACAGCCTAAATTTATTTACATGTGCATAGTTTCACATGGTTAACAGTAGAATTTGGTAAGATATGATGTTATCAAATAAAATTTTGCATGAATTTTTAATTATTTTAATTTTATTTTTTTTAAATGGCAAAAAATAAAAATTGGGGTCTCTCCTGTCTCCTCCCACTGAGCTTTGCCCCACTCGTACCATCTCTTCCGTGTTTTAAATGGACACAGGGGAAAGCCACAGACCATTTCTGCCAAAAGGTAGATGTTTAGAAAACAATGGTGTCACCCCTTCTCCGGGCAAGGAAGCGGGTTCTGCGACGGCTAGAGCACACCTGGCGGAAACACCAGCGTGTATCCGACAAGGCTCTCCTAGACCTTCATTTGAAGGCCTATGGAGAGGCGATACGAGCAGCTAGGAACTCGTTCGTTGCTGCTCGTGTCGCGTCCGCGGAGTCGCGTCCAGCAGAGTTGTTCAGGGTAGTGAGGGAGCTAACTCAGCTCCCTCCTGCCCCGAACCAGATTCTTGAACCGACTAAGGCCTGCTGTGACCAATTTAACAACTTCTTCGCGGATAAAATCTCTCGGATAAACGAAGGTCTGGACGCGAGGGTTATAACAGAAACCAGAAGAGAGGCATCCAGAGCTTCCGTGGACTCAGTTGTACTGGATCAGTTTGAGTCTGTCAGTACCGAGGATGTGGACAAGATCCTTAGAAGTGTTCGGAAGACAACCTGCTCTCTCGATCCCTGCCCCTCGTGGCTAGTGGCCCAGGGGGGAATGGCGGTAACCTTGTTGTTACACCAAATTATAAATACATCTTTGAGGGAGGGTCAATTTCCTGACCACCTTAAATTGGCCATTGTAAGACCGCTACTAAAAAAGCCCTCCCTCAACCCCCTGGTTCATAATAATTATCGGCCAGTCTCGCTGCTGCCATTTCTGGGGAAGGTGATCGAGAGGGCGGTTGCAATCCAGCTTCAATCGATCTTGGATGAAACGGATTTTCTAGATCCATTTCAAACCGGTTTCCGGGCGGGCTACGGAGTTGAGACTGCCATGGTCGCTCTGGTCGATGATCTCCGTCTGGGCATCGACAGGGGTAGCGTGTCCCTGTTGGTGCTCTTGGACATCTCAGCGGCTTTCGATACCATTGACCATGGTATCCTTCTGGAACGCCTGGCTGAGGTGGGAATCGGAGGCACTGCGCTCCAGTGGTTCAGATCCTACCTCTCCGGGAGGTTCCAGATGGTGCAGCTGGGGGACGTCTGCTCCGACAAGAGGGCCCTTAAATCTGGGGTCCCTCAAGGAGCTATTCTGTCCCCCATGCTATTCAACATTTACATGAAACCGCTGGGAGAGATCATCCGGAGACATGGGGCGCGGTGTTATCAGTACGCTGATGACACCCAAATAGTCTTCTCTATGTCTCCGACTGATGCAGTGACCAGGGATGGCGTCGCTCCTCTCGTGGCCTGTCTGGAATCGGTAATGGACTGGATGAGGGAAAATAGACTCAGCCTGAATCCAGAGAAAACGGAAGTACTCGTGATAGGTTCCCCTGGTCCGGGTATGGAGGTGGTTCCACCTGTCCTCGACGGGGTCACGCTCCCCGTCAAGGACACTGTACGCAGTCTGGGGGTGCTCCTTGACTCGTCGCTCCATCTAACTTCTCAGGTGGATGCGACCGTCAGGAGCACCTGTTATCAGCTTCGGCTGATACGCCAGTTGCGTCCCTATCTGGACCGGAGGGACCTTGAAACTGTAGTACATGCTCTGGTAACCTCTCGGTTGGATTTCTGTAACGCGCTCTACATGGGGCAGCCTTTGTATCATACTCGGAAGCTACAACTAGTGCAAAATATGGCGGCACGGGTGGTCACTGGAGCTCCCAGGACCGCCCATATAACACCTATCTTGAAAGACCTACATTGGCTGCCGATTCGCTTCCGGGCGCAGTATAAAGTGCTGGTTATCACCTATAAAGCCCTATATGGCTTGGGCCCAGGGTACCTAAAGGACCGTCTCTCCCCATATAATCCGCCCCGCACACTGAGATCTACCGGACAGCGTGCACTGAGAGTTCCAGAGGCTAGATTGATGAGTACTACAAAAAGGGCGTTCTCCATCTCTGCCCCTTACCTCTGGAACTCTCTACCCACTGAGCTCCGCTTATCTCCCACCCTCAACCAATTTAGAAAGGACCTGAAAACGCATCTATTCAAACAGGCATATTTGTGAACGGGTCTCTCTTGTGGTTTGCTCTGTTAGTTATGCTGCCTATTGTTTTTCCATCATAGTTTTACGCTGGGAGGTATTGTTTTTATTGTTTTATCGTTGTATTGTTTTACTTGTTTTTATTGTGTTATTTAGATTTTAACTATGCTTGATGTTTTAACGTCTTTTATCTTGTACACCGCCCTGATCTTTTTGGAAGGGCGGTATAGAAATAAAATTTATTATTATTATTATTATTATTATTATTATTATTATTATTAGAGTGTCACCTAGTGTAGTCTCAACCCCCACAGATGCCCCTGCTACTACCAATTCTGACTTCCCTCATTTAGACCAATTATTAGGAATGATTAACAATAGGGAAAAAACCTGCTTCAGAAGGCAGTGAGCTGTCATTTATTAGAAGTTTTTAAGCAAGGGCTAGGTAGCCACTAATCAGGGTTGCAGTAATTATTTTTGAGGTCCCTTCTAGCATTCTCTGTATGGAATTACATAATATTCCAAAATATCCAGTTAGGTTGAAATGTGAAAGAGGCTCTCCCTTGCCTAAGAATTAATATATTGCACAATTTTTCAAAAGTATGGACCAAATTTTCTTAATCAATTTCGTAATTGAGCTACAGTAGATAAGTCTTTGGATTGCTTCCTTATTTACTATGAAAGGGCACATGCTTTTGCTTTACGGTAGTTCATATGCAGCTGGACTGACAACTCAAATCATGCCTACTTAATGGAACATGAATAAGACTAAAAGACTCCCCCTTCTGTCCCCCAAATTAGGAGAATGTTCTCCCAAAGGAACACTAATGCAAGGCTACACAATGTGGCTTCAAGTAAAATAGGTACTGTTCTTCTGATGATCTTCTTTGCATTAAGTCAGTCATTGATCATTTATGTATATAAGAGTAGGATGTCATTTTCTTGTCTCCCCAACTCAGGAAGAAACTACTACAAAGCAAATAGGACTGGAGAGCCACAGCTTCCAGGCAGAGGCACACATCCCTCCCCTTTTGTTTGCATCAAAGAAAGCACCATACCATTCAACACCTTGAGTCTACTCAAGGTGACAGTAAAGTACAGGAGATATTTCCACCCACTTGACCCAGCCTAGTGTAATTTCAAGGAACAAATCTCCAGGGGGTGAAATAGCTCAAGTGAAATTCAATCCGTCATTGACTGAAGATACTGACGTTACTAAATAACTGAACCAGTGCTTGATACAGAAGAGGAAAATGTTAGAGAAACATGAGCTGCCTGGGAAGGAAGGACAAATCTGACACTTTTGCTTTCTTCCACAATTAATTTTTTAAAAACATCCTTTCTGCCTACTATATGAAGAAATTTGCACACTTTTATAAGTTCCTATCAAAAATGAACCAAATGAATTTCTCCATCATCTGTGTTGGCCCTCAATAGGCACAGCTGTTCCTTACTTGGAGGGAAATGTGCTCAATCCACTTGTCCGGCAGTTTTTAAAGATGAGGAGCCTGTCAGAAAAAAGAGATGATGACCTTAATTCAGTATCACAAACATGTTTGCATGCAAAGCCAGCCTTCCAGCTATTTAGGGGTTTGGTGTTTGCTTTTCGTACTCCATGTGACCCTTGTCGGGTTCTGGAGCATGAACCCTGGACCTGCCACAGTTGCCCATCCCTTGTCTAGATTAAAAATGCCCTCCAGACATTGTTGAACATCCATCATTCCTCACCATTTACTGCACTGGCTAGATTTGCTGGGAGTTACAGTTCCAAAACACTCAGGAGCCCATGCAAATTCCCAACCAGGTCTAAATCAAGGGTGGGGGAGCCTTTTCAGGTCAGGGTCCAAATTCCTAATTGGGAAGGATCATAGGAGCCATATGCCAGCAATGGATGAGGCCACAGCTCATCTACCAGTTTGGATATTTTCCCCATATATCACAACGCTATGCATGACCATGTGTATGCCCATGGGCTGCAAACCAGCATTCACCTGTATACTCTGATTTAGAATAGACACTTTAAAAAAAAAAAAACAAAGTTGTAAACTCTTATAAGAAAATTAACAAGCTCGCTCCATTTTCAATTTCATTTTTTATTTAAAATAAACATTTTTTTTCAAGTAGTGCCAGTTTAGGACACTTTGTTTTAATGTTTTCAGCTCAAAAGCTGCCATTTTTGAAGGGTTTTCTCTTCCCCTCCATCCTTTTCCTACGTTTCATATAATTTTCAAAGTGCCTTTTCTCCAGCTTCTTGTCAGACCTACTTCCACTGATTCCTGGAGTGCTTCCATAGACAGTGGCAGGTCCTCTTCTCTTCAATCATTTTCACATGCCACATACGTGTCTGAATTTCAGCAATGGTATACTTATGAAGTCAGAGGACAGTTTTCTTTTATTAACTGCTGATAATATTTCCTTTGTCTCCTGTGTTCCTTTTCTCTAAAAGAAAAAAAGCACCTGGGCTAAGATAACAGCAATTAGAATGCATTTTCTCTTCATTTAACTTGATATTCTATATAATTTCTTTCCAACACATTCAGTCATTCTAAGTAGCTCGAGATTAGAAGGGCAACAGTGACCTGTGACATATCTACAAAATACCCAGGAGTAATTCTTAGTGTTAACCTTCAATAAACGGATGGATTATATTACAAATAATAAGATGGCTAAATATAGACAGAGCCTATGAATTAAACATGGCCCCAACTTTGCATGATACTAATTTATTCTGGCACATCTTGATCATTGTGATGCAGCTGTGTCCTTCTCAATGTTTTTTTAATTGTCCAGTAGCTGTCCTTTATAATCTTCTTGCTGCCTGCTCTATAATGTACAGTAAAATGGTGTCAACCCTTTGCAACATATATTGTTCATTTTCAGAGACTGCACATTCAAGATGACAATGAAGGGGAAATCCAGCTACAGAATGTTTACAATGATGATGTATGACTTGCGATCTGTAAGATTAATCAAGCATGTCCTCTTAACAATAAAATTAATGGATTATGTTTAGGTTGTAGTGGTTTGAGCACTGGACTACAACTCTGGAGACCAAGGTTCAGATCCTTGCTCAGCCACGAAAACCCACTGGGTGACCTTGAATAAGTCACTCTCTCAGTCTTAGAGGATGGCACTGGCAAACTCCTTCTGAAGAAACTTGCAAATAAAAGCTGTGAGCTTTAGGGTTGCCATAAGTCAGAAATGACTTGAAGGCACACAACATAGACGTGCACACACACGCACAGAGAGAGCGAAAGAGAACATAGAGAATATATAGACTGGCATGCTTCACCGAGACCTGGCTGGGAGATGCCAGTACTGCCACGTGGGTGCAGGCTCTCCCGGCCGGTTACATGGTTAGTGAGCAGATAAGGGAAAGTGGGTGAGAGGGCGGTGTGGCCATAGTCCACAAGACCAACTTGACCTTGATCAGCAAACCTGTCTGGAAAACAGCCCACATCGAGTGTATATACCTAAGCCTGAAGAACAGGGACTGTTTGGGGATTCTGCTAGTATACCGGCCACACCGTTGTCTAGCAGACTCCCTAACCAAGCTGACTCAGCTGGTTTCTGAGTTGCTGTTGAGTCGCCCAGACTTCTGGTCTTCGGCAACTTCAGCATTCCTCTCGAAGCCAGCTTGTTTGAATTACCTGGAGCGGCTCGGGAGTTCATGGACTCCATGACAGGCATGAACCTTTCCCAATTGGTCAATGGGCCTACTCATTGTGCAGGTCACACACTTGATGGGGTTTTTAGTACGGAACAGGAGTATCTGTGGGTGGGGATAACCAAGACCTCTGCACTGTCCTAGACAGATCATTTCCTGATCAAACTGGAAAAAACACTTTCCGCCCCCCTAGGGTTGGTGGACCCATTAGAATGGCCCACTCTCAAAAGCTTATGGATCCAAAAGGCCCTAGAGGATTTGTTGGTTGGGAACGCCAATGATTCTGTTGAAACCCTGATTGACACCTGGAACACCGATGTCATCCAGGCTATCAACACAATCGCTCCTGAGCGTCCTTTCCAGCCCTCTCGTAATTGGAAACTCTGGTATATGGAAGATCTCAGGGAGATGAAGCGGGCTGGACAACAACTAGAGTGCAAATGGTGAAAGACTCACCTCCCATCCAACAGAGCTCGCCATAGATTGCACTTTCACACCTATCGGGAGGCTTTGTGTGCAGCATGGAGATCTCTCTGCTCTGCACGCATTGCATCTGCAGAGTTCCACCCAGCAGAGTTGTTCAAGGTGGTGGGGGAGCCGACGCAGGTTCTCCCCGTGTCAAACCCTGTACTGGAGCCTACGGCAGCCTGCTATGAATAACACCTACTTTGCAGATAAAATCTCTCAGATCAGAGCCAACTTGGACGCCAATATTTGTCCAGCGTCCACAAGTGAGGTGTCCAGCCCCTCTGTTGCTGTCAGTTTACTGGATGAGTTTCAATTGGTGAGTACCGATGACGTGGACAAGCTCCTTGGTAGTACTAGGAAGAAGACATGCTCCCTCGATCCATGTCCACCTTGGCTGGTCGTCCAGGGAGGGGATGCATTGAGAACATACCTTCGGGATGTGATCAATGCGTCCCTCAGGGAGGGCACTGTTCCATCATGTCTGAAGGAAGCGGCTGTCAAGCCTCTCCTGAAGAAACCTTCCCTTGATCCCCTGGACAGGAACAACTATAGAAAAGTATCCCTGCTGCCTTTCCTCAGTAAGGTAATCAAGAGAGCAGTTGCCTTCTAACTCCAAGCTGTCTTGGATGAAACCAATTATCTCAATCCATTTCAAATTGGCTTCAGGGCAGGATATGGAGTTAAGACCGCCATGGTTCCTCTGATGGATGACCTCCGCTTGAGCATCGATAGGAGTAGTGTGACCCTGTTGGTGCTCTTGGATCTCTCAGCGGCCTTTGATACAATCAATCACTCCATCCTCTTGGATTGGCTGAGACAGCTGGGGATCGGTGGCACTGCGCTCTGGTGGTTCCGGTCCTTTCTCTCTGGCAGATCCCAAAGGGTGAGGCTCAGGAACAGTTGCTCCTCCAAAACCAAGCTCAATTGTGGTGTCCCTCAGGGTGCCATCCTGTCCCTGATGCTATTTAATATTTATATGAAGCCGCTGGGTGAGATCATTCGGAGGCATGGAGCTCAGTGTCATCAGTACGCTGATGACACTCAGATATATTTCTCCATGACCAGATCATCCTCTCAGACCTCAGATGGCATCTCTCCTCTCAATGACTGGCTTAGTAGTTAAGACTCCAGTTTTGGTACCTCCTCCTTCCCTCTTTGCTTAGTCCTACACAATGATATTAGTGGGACTTTTTACTGGTCCCACATTTAATAGGATCTCAGGCAAGACAAGGAAATATGTCAGATGGAGTGGTGGCTGTGGCACTATGTAGGAAGACTTTTGTTGTTTACAAGAGCCTGAGCAGCTCATAAGTCATGAGAAAGTAGTACATAGCACAGAGGGTCTACACATGCCCACTCACATATCTGTTTCAAACAGGCTTATATAGTAAAAAAAAAAAAAAATGGTGCTTCAGAGAGCCAGGTCTCAGACCTGATAAACAATGCTTTGAACTGTGACCTGCAACTAGCATATCTATTTAAGAACTGATAATATGCTGTATAATATTGATACCAGATTATTAATTAGCACTTAACTTTTATACAAGCTGAAATTTCTGTGGTGTTGTGTACGTCATGTGCCACATGAAGCTGCTGTGACAAGCCTGAATCTATCATAAGAACATAAGAAAAGCAATGTTCTATCAGACCAAAGTCCATATCACCCAGCATTCTACTCCCACAGTGGCCAACCAAGTGTAAATGGTAAGCAGGGCACAACAGCACTTTTCCATATTGCTGATATTCCTCAGCAACTGATATGAAAACCATTCTGTTACTGATACTGCTGATAAAATATATCAATCATGTCTAGTAGCTATTGATAACCGAACTCTGTATGACTCTCTTCAGTCTTTTTTGGAAGCCGTCCGAATTTGTGGCCATCATGATATCATGTGGTAGTGAATTTCACAACTGAAGAAATACTTTATTTTATCCATTAGCACTCCCATACTGTTTACACATGAGTAGAACCACCACACCTTACTGCTCCCAATCCCAAATCTAGACAGTTTATCTAGCAGGACCCTGTTACTGAGTATACGGAGAGCCACTTTCAAAGTTCATGAGAATTATCAAGATCACAGCATCCCTGAAGTGCATAAATAATCATTCAGAGTGACCAAATTAGTTTCTGTACAATAAGTCAACCTGAAATCAGATTTAAATGAATCCAGATGATAAGTTTCTTTCAAGAGTGATTGGACCTACACAATAACTGTACTGTGCCCATGCAAAAGCTGATAGTTATTATAGTCCTTTGGGTCCAAGAAAGATTTCTTAAGGAGTGGCTTCCTAAATACCTCTTTCAAGATAACTAAGACTAGCACTTCAGGTCCATCATCACAAAAAGCCAACATGGGTTTCAGAGAAACAAATCATGCCAAACAAACCTGATCTCTTTTTTTGATAAAATCACCAGCTTGGTAGATGAAGAGGATGCTGTGGATGCAGTATATCATGATTTCAGTAAGGCCTTTGACAAGGTTCCCCATGACATTCTTGCAAGCAAGCTTGCAAAATGTGGACTAGACAAGGTTACCATTACATGGATTTGTAACTGGACTGACTTAAAGGGTGCTAAAAAATGACTCCTTTTCATCCTGGAGAGAAGTGGCCAGTGGGGTGCCACAGGGTTCTGTCCTGGGCCCATTGCTATTCAATATCTTTATTAATGACTTAGAAAAAATTATTGGGGGCCTAGTTATCAAATTTGCAGACAACACCAAATTAGGAGGAGTAGCTAATACCCCAGAGGACAGGATCGAAATTCAAAATTACCTGAATAGACTAGAAAGCTGGGCCAAAGCTAACAAAATGAAATTCAACACAGACAAATGTAAGGTTCTGCACTTAGGGAGGAAAAATGAAATGCACAGATATAGGATGGGGGATACCTGGCTGAATGAGACAACATGTGAAAAGGATCTAGGAGTCCAAGTGGACCACAAGTTGAGCATGAGTCAACAGTGTGATGCAGCAGCTAAAAAGGCCAATGCAATTTTAGGCTGCATCAATAGAAGTATAGTGTCTAGATCAAGGGAAGTAACAGTGCCATTCTATTCTGTTTTGGTCAGCCCCCACATGGAATACTGTGTTCAGTTCTGGGCACCACATTTCAAAAAGGATGTAGAGAAACTGGAGCGTATCCAAAGGAGGGCGACTAAAATGGTGAAGGGTCTGGAAACCATGCCCTATGAGGAACGACTTAGGGAGCTGGGAATGTTTAGCCTAGAGAAGAGAAGGTTAAACTATGATAACCCTGTTTAAATACTTGAAGGGATGTCACATTGAGGAGGGAGCAAGCTTGTTTTTTGCTGCTCCAGAGAACAGGACCCAGAACAATGGATACAAGCTCCAGGAAAAGAGATTCCACCTCAACCTTAGGAGGAACTTCCTGACAGTAAGCACTGTTCAATGGAACACACTCCCTCGGAGTGTGGTGGAGTCTACTTCCTTAGAGGTCTTTAAGCAGAGGCTGGATGGCCATCTGTCGGTGATGCTTTGATGGAGTGTTCCTGCATGGCAGGGGTTGGACTGGATGGCCCTTGTGGTCTCTTCCAACTCTGTGATTCTATGATTCTATGATTCTAGAAGGCATTATATACTTCCTGAAATCAGACAGCTAATATCCTTCTTCAAAAATCAGCAAGGTAGGGATGTAATTCTTCATTAATTTTCTTCTCAAAGAAAGCAATGAGTTATTCTAGCAATTTTCCTCCTGCTGCAAGAAAGATTTTAAAAACCATACAGTTTTTTAAAGCCTGTTTCCAATTCTGGACTTATTCTGTACAAAATTTGCATGTGATTGTTTTGTGCAGAAAACAGCCTTTTCACACTTTCTGGAGGGCAATTATGCTTCCTGGAATGTCTGTGAACTTTGTGGTATAATTTGTAGTTCAAAAATATATGTGCAAGTTGGATAGAGAAAGATGTATAGTCAAAATCTGGAATATAAAATTTTATTGTTAGTAGATTATATATGAAAATGTGAATTATTATCAGTATCTTGGGGAAAGAACAGCTATCACAGACTGATGCAGAAATAATCTTGTGACTGAATACATGTAAATCCCATGCAAAATGGAAATGAATTGATGCACCCATCTCTATTGAAGAAGAGGTGATCCATTTAAAAAAATCCTCAGCTCAACATTAAACCACATCCACTTCATATTTACTCAATTGGCAATCCGAAAATTTTACAAAGCTTCACATTTCCTTTAAAAAAATAGAGTGACAGAAAGAGAAAGAGAAAAAGAAATCTACACTATATGAAATAGTAAATACATTCAATTGTATGTTTAATTCATGGAGCAAATTACCAGAGATTACTTGTGCAAGTAGCTATAGTGTCCTTAAAAATATTCTTTAACTGAGGAAAAGTTTTCTGACCTTTTGGAGGAAATGCTTGCTTCTAGCTATGAGTAAAAAGAGATTTCTTTCTTTCTCTGTTGTGTTAAGAATCTTTTCTTCTCATAAAGAAGGCACCACAGTGGTTTATAACTGCCATGAAAGCCTGACAGCCTTTTGAGGTTAAGCTACTCAGCAATTCAACTTTTACTACAGAAACTTTGAAATTCAAAAAAGAAAAAAATAATGTAAGTTTTTGAAGGACATGTGTTGCTGTAGGTGATCCTCTTAATTAAAAGTGATTGCCTGGTAGGAAATCATGCTTTTAAAAGTTTCATGAATTTATTAGAAGCCCGAAGGTATCTTTGTATGCACAGGACTTTACATGCCGTTTATGCAATTTTTGTTTCAGATCTGTTTAAAGCCTCACCAACACTCCCTGAGCAGGGAACAGCACTGCTGGCATTTGTATGTATTTTGGCTAATTGAATTATGTGAAAATACATACTAATGAAGCTTTACTAGTGATGTTTGCTGAGGAGAGCATACTACCCATTTCTTCTAAATTAGGGGATTTCTTTGCCTCCCCCTCTCCCCCCATTTTTGTGGTGAATTAACATTTTAATAGACAGAGGTTCCTGCAGCTTTTTGTGACAGAAATGATTTTTGAAGCATTGTAAAAGGAAGTGCATGTTTGCATGTGTTAAAAAATACACATAGAGATGCAGACAGATACACCCAACATACACACTTAAACAACAAACAAATGTGGTAAAATCCAACCTATGCTTTTTTTTTTTTAACTAAAAATGACTTTTTACACTGTCCAATGGCATAATAGAACTATGACATCTGATACAGTCTTATACACACTTATTTGTGAGTAAACCAAAATTAACTGAAAGTGATAAACATTTGGTAAACAAATACAGGACCAAGTTGTATATTATGATATCATTGGAGTATGGCAGAGTCATTATTATGTCCCATTCCATCATTTTCATCAGTTGTTGCTAGTTTTTCTTGTCCTCTCTCTCTCGCTCTCTCTCTCTCTCTCTCTCTCTCTCTCACACACACACACACATATACTTTCATGAGCCTCAGGCCACCATTTTATATGTCCTGTAATGCTCTGTTGGGTGCTCTAGAACACTACAGGAAAGTTAAAATGGGCTGTCACTTCCAAATACTACTACTGAGATTGAGGGCCCAAGACCACTGTCAGTGGTATGATTCATGTCCCAAGCATGCTAGGGGCTAATGCCAGCTGTATCAATGGAACTGAAGTCACTTATGGGTAACCCCCCCCCCCCCCGAAAAAAAAAAGGATTTTTCAAGAAATAAAAGAAGATAATGTAGGGATGAGGAGGATTGCCGGGGGGTTATGCTACTAGTGCAGCAACTACTGCCATCACCATCAAAATAAGTATTGGATGGAATTCACAATCACAATTATGAATGCATAACAAAAAAACAATGGAACTGAAATTACTTATGGGTAAACCCAAAGGGCAGGATTTTTCAAGAAGACAGGGAAGAAGGAGGAATGGGATGAGATCTCCAGCCTGAGAAAAAATTGTGACAGTGATCCTGATTCTGACTGTCACATCAGAGACAGTATACTTTATAGTTAAGTATACCTAAATTAGCTGACCTAGAATCTAGGCCATTATTAATATTATTAATAAGCCCCCATGGTGATTGTGGTGGTGGTGATAATGATGATTTCTATTCCATTTGCTTTATCCATTAATATTGGATATCTCATGATAAAGTTACCA
Source organism: Urosaurus nigricauda (assembly GCA_034509955.1). Taxonomy (NCBI): domain Eukaryota; kingdom Metazoa; phylum Chordata; class Lepidosauria; order Squamata; family Phrynosomatidae; genus Urosaurus; species Urosaurus nigricauda. The sequence goes on along the minus strand of JAOEGL010000001.1, from coordinate 345,634,736 downwards.
TTGCTTATTAGCTGAAGCAGAACAAGTCTTGAATTCATCTTATCCTTTACTTAGGCAAAGTTTTAATGAACACAGAGTTTATGAGTTTAGACTTTTTCTTTGCTTGTCCCTGCAGCAAGATAACCCCAGAAAGCAGCCAACCAGCACATTTGTCTAGGCCAAAATTTAGACCCTGATCCCTCACATCCAAGCCTACCTGGCTAGAGTCCAGATGCTACATTCCAGGATTATGTGGTGGAGTGATTTTAACAAGTGCTGCCCCTGAACAAGGCTACAAGTTTGAAGGATAATAAGTAGATTCCATTTGTCATACGCAGCAGAAACACAATGTTAAAGGAAACCTTGAAATCAAAACAAAGATTCACTTCTAGTCAATAGGAAGTTAACAGAGATTACTTAACCTTTTTTATTTTTCATTCTGCTTCCCCTGTTGTCATATCTGCACCACATCTGAGGATCCACTCACTGCTGTCTTGTACCCTACAATAAGAGTCAAGGCCAACTCAACAACAGGTTTTCTGCCACTGCTAAATGTTCAGAAACTCACAAGCTGTTTTTGTCTAGGGTGCAAGCAGGAATGGGGGGGGGGGGGGAGAGAGAGAAAGACAACCTGGACTCACCAGCAAATGCCAAGACCCTCACCGAGATGAAGATAATTTCTCCAGGCTCCTGTTATTGTTTCTGTTTTGCCTGTTTTTTCCCCCAGATCTAAAATGTCTTGGGAAAAGGCATCAAATAAAAGAAGGAAAGGGCAAAGTACTAGTAGTAATGTGTCTGCTGAAAGTCTTAATTTCTGACTTATGAACATGACCTTTTTTTAAAGAAGCACAATATACATTGCTAGCTTAACACTGGCCTTGCTTGTTTGATCATTCACGTCTTTTACAGTACTTCAGTTTATGAAAGGAGAAGAAACATAATTTCATCATGAGTACTATATGTTTGTGTGTGTGTGTGTGTGTGTGTGTGCATAAATGCACACATAGAAAAAACTAGGAAATCATACCAGTTCTTCACCTTATTGGGTCTCACTAAAAGGGTCCGTTTGAATGAATGCTACTGAGCTTTATTTCTCAGAATTATATACTTGTGAAAAGGCAATTATAATCGTGGACAACTAATTATAATTGTGGTTTGCTTTATATATTATGTAGTTCTTTTCTCTGGACCCAAGCATGGATTTCTATACAGTGGGAGATAGAATAACAGTTATTCTTCAGATGTTACTGGACTTCAGTTCCAATCAACACCAGCCATTCTGGCCAAAGTTGGAGGATGATGGGAGTAGTTATTCAACAACATCTGAAGGGTCCTCCCTGCTACAGAATAGTACAAAACTACTGTATTGAGAAAGCACCTTGAATTCTAGAAGACCATGCCTTACCTGAAATATTGGGACCAGAAGTAATTTTTAAAAGTATTTTGTATTTGGAATACAAGTAGTATAGTACTTACTGCATTTGCAAAGCTGGACAGAGAAGTGAGGCTGGTGAGAGATGCAAGAATGGAAACAGATGTGAGTATCTATGAAATGGTGGGAATCCAAGCATAGTGCTTGGTGCAAATCTACACCTCCCATCATTTTGCAGATCCTTGTGTTTCTCTCCAGCTCTATTTCTCTCCAGCCTCACATCTCTCTTCAGCCTCACTGGGGAAAAAATACAGTATGGTACTTCACAGTAGATCTCTGGGGAGCTGTTCAGGAATGATGTACCTGTCACCTCAAAGCATCATATCAGCACTCAAAAAGTTTCAGATGTTGGATTTTGGGATAAGGGATATTCCTGATCAGTACTCCTGATTCTGGTTTTGGTGTTTTGATCCAAAAGATTCCCAAACTACAATATTTTTTTAAAAAAATGAATGAAAGAAAGAGGAAGGCAAAGGGAAAGAGGAAAATGAAGGAAGAGCATAGTATTTTATTTCAGCCTTTTTGATAATCCTTTAACCAAGATGAGGGTTCTGGACAGTTGTCATGCCAAAAAAAAAACCCACACCTTTTTCCAAGCACTACCCCACCCCCCAACATTCTTGTGTGTATCCAAAGAGGGTGCCGTTACTATTTGTGAAATAGTTAAAACATTTATTAATGAAAAAGAAACTAAGAAAGGCTATCACTGACATTGCTTCCAGTAAATCCTACCCTCTGAAAGATGCTACTCAACCCAAAAATGCTGAAGTGTCTGTTCCAAATTCACCACCTGTGAATGGAGCAGCAAATTCAGAGAGATCATCCAAAATCACTGTTCCAGTATTCAAAAGTTACGTAATGAACAGAGCTTGATCCTACCCATAATTTACATGCAAACTACTCCCCCTGATCTTAGTCACAGTAGAAAGGAATTAGAAAATGAGGACCCACATTGGGCTGACACTGAAAATGGCAACTCTGAAAGAATTCTCCCTCTTCTACCATGTAACATACCATTATAGAACCATGTTCCCACTCCCAACTGCTGTCAATAATAATGTGAATAAGGAACATATAAACATGTTACTTAGCATTGTCACAATATATATGTCTGCCTTTAACGAATAAGAAAATTCAAAGATATAGTCATGTTAATCTGGAAAATCAGTATGCAAAGGGCTCTTGTAGCACCTTTGAGACTAAGGAGTTTATCACATGTACTTTTCAGCCCAATCTGGGCATGGGGACAGGATCAGGCTGAAATAGGGAAAATGGGTTTTATCAGACACAAAATTGCTGCTGCGCTGCTGTCTGACCATCACCCGTCCCTCAGCTGCATATCTCCCGGCGATTTTGCTACCACGGAAGCTTTCCGTACCACCAAAATCAGCCAGCAGAGCATGGCTGAGGAACAGATGATGGTCGGGTAGCAGCATAGCAGCAATTTTTTGTGTGATAAACCCCATTTTCTCTTGTTTCAGCCCAATCCCATCCCATGCCCAGAGTGGGCTGAAAAGTGCATGTGATAAACCCCTAAGAGATTAAACAGACTTGCCAAAAGGGCCGGCATTAAGGTGGAGCGAGGGTGTGGCAGCCACATGCCACATGATGCACACCTTGTGCAGCATGCTCCGACTCCACCCCCAAGCTGCCATCATGCCACCCGCCTGACTGCACAGCAGACAGCATTACTCCACTCCTTTGGCATGGTGTTCAGATGCCTTATGCCAAAAGGAGTGCCAAAAAGTGCCACCATGGTGGCAAGGCACCCTTTTTACAGTTCCAAAATGACCAGCATTTTGCCGTTTTTGAGGGGGCCAGAAAAACACCTGATCAGGGCCACAGTGTGTAGTTGCTGCAGCCTCAATCCAGTGCCATCTGTTTTGCCCCTAACGGAAAGAAAGAAGTTATCGTGAGCTTTCATAGACTTCAGCCTTCATTTCTCCAAATTCATCTGAGGAAGCAGGCTCAAGCCTAGGAAAGCTCATGCCAACAACTTCTGTCTTTCAGTTAGTCCCAAAGGTGCTACAAGATCCCTTTGTATACTAATGAGAGAATGTTAGGGAAAATGAGCACATTTTGGCAACAGTGCTATGTTCATCACAACTAGTTGTGCCCTTTTATGTAAGTGCCTCCATGGTACACAACTGCTTTCTACAAAAAGGCAAGTGCTTATCAGAGCCTGTGGCCATGCTAGTGAAAGGACTGTGGAAGTTGTCACCAAAAAGTAATTTTTTCTCAGGTGTTGACTACAAATAAATAAATGAAATTAAATTTATTTTAAATTTCATGAAATTTATTTTAAAATCTATTTTATAAATAAAATAAATAAAATGAGTACCCACTAAGGTTTTTAGGAAGCCCTGACAGAAACACAGGTGTTTCTGAAGATCTCAAGCCCCAACTCTTCAATCATTTCAAGGTGAGTCAGCAAGAAGACTTCAGTGTGTCCCCACAAACCTTTTGCTGAGGCACTCCCCTCGGCAAGCTTTAATAACAGCTTTTGTTTAAAATGTAGAAATCCAGGACCTTAAAACTGGGGGTGGGGGGGGGGGTGAGTCATCTTTGGCAGCCAGGTTGTTATTAATTTGCTTGCTTTTAGGACCTTGCAAGCAGAAGGCAAATTATTTTTACCATCCATTACCATTGAAATGTCAGTAAATATGAAGATCCTACGAGTGCAATGTATACTTAGACCTACCCTCCATGTGTTCAGTGTAGCGTACTCTCAAGTAAGTTTGGGTAGGATAGATCCCAGGCATCCTGTATTATTCCTGCTAGGATTAGGTGGCAATAACTTTTAATATTTCTTAGTGCTTGATCATTTAATATACTTCTGATTGATAATTCCTGAGGATTGCCAACTACAGAGGAGTCTTGATTGTCTAATTTTGCCCAGCTTAGTCTCAGAGGGTGGGGGCTTAAACCACCACAACACATTCTGGTTCCATGGTGAAATCTATTAATTTTTATTTCACCCACCTCTGACATTTTTAATGATTCTTTCTGCCCCAGACATGAAGGTATTTGGTAAATAATTCAAAAACCAACTTCCTGTATTTGCAGTAGGCAAATGCATTAGCTCCCAGTACAGAGAGGATAATTTTTTTCCTGTCCATCATAAAAAATGAGCACCCTGTCAGGGAAAAAAAATAGCAAACCTAATTTAGCACTAACATGGTTGAATTTATAGATACTCAAACTCAAACATGCAAATCCCTGGGCCTCAAGTGTAAAAAAATTTTCCATGTTTTTTTTTAAATATCAAGTTCTTGGGATCCCTAGTATTAAAAAGTGATGAATTTTCTGTAATTTTTACAATCCAAAATTAAATGAAACAAATATTTTGCTCCTGTTTAGTCTCTAGTCTAAAGTAAAGTCAGAGAGACACTCATTGTCCATGGATTCAGAAGTCAGTTCAGGCCTTCTCAAGGTACATCGGAACTCAGGAAAGTTACTTTGAGGGAGACATCTCCCAGAATCCCATAACCAGGATAGCTGTTCTGGAAGCTGTAGTCAATAATAATAATAATTTTCCCAAGCTCTTAAGTGTTTGGAGGCTTTAGACTGGTAGTTAATCACTTGGTGATCCCCAATATATAAGGACTCAATCATGTTATTTACCGTTTATATATACCTGAGAATCATTACTATTATGCTGAGTTATTCATAACAACAATTTGAATTATGCAGCTTTATCCTGTTTATGATTGATGTAAAACAGGAATGGCTACTATGCAATTTTATAGCGATCAAATTAATTCCCACTGAAGTTCCACATAAGAGGGCATAGGATTGCTTGCAAGGTATCAAAATACAGTTACTTGGTAGGGTCTCTAATATGCATGCCTTCCCACCCTCCCCACTCACCACACTCTTAGTTCACACAATTAGAGCCTCTGATACTAGATGGTTGTGTCATTCTGCCTGACACAACTGATCTGCTCAGGTGTTTTTAAAGTCATCCTGTTGAAATATCCATGATAGCCTTCTGGAATAATGCATGATGCAGCCAGCAGATGTCAGTAAGTGATAATGAAAAACAGATTACATGAAACTCAGCCAAGTTTCATTTCAAGTGTTACCTGAGTACAACCAAGAACCAAACTCTGAGATGTTTTCTCAGATGGTTATCCAAAGTGTACCTCTCCTCAGTGAAACAGATGCTAATGTTTCAAGCAACAGGTAACAGAGTGGTGTAAATCATGGTAAATTGGCCTGTTCCTGTCCTTCCGTTTTACAAAGAAATGACCAGAGTGGTTTATTATTGACCTTTTGATAATAACAACTCTGAGTCCAAACAGTTTTTCCTAGTAAAAGGGCAAAGTGACGATATCTGATAATACAATACAAGCAGTAGTTCTGGTCCTTTGGGAGGGGCAAACTCAGAAGGTGGTCTTTGGGGACTCCTGTTCAATGCCTTGGCCATTGGCCTGTTGGATCTCTCAGGTTTCTGTTTTGTCCCCCATGCTGTTTAATATCTATATGAAGCTGCTGGGAGAAACCATTTGGAGTTTTGCAGTGTGATGTCACCAGTATGCTGATGATACCCAACTCTATTTCTCCAGATTCCAAGGAAGCTTTCTTGATGCTGAACCAGTGTCTATTTTCAGTAATGGACTGGATGACGGCAAACAAATTGAAACTTAATTGAGATAAGAGAGAGATACTCCTGGTCAGTCATAAAGCAAATTAGGGAACAGAGACTTCACCTGTGCTGAATGGGGTTAGACTCCCCCTGAAATCTTGGACTCATAGCTTGGGTGTTCTGGATTCTGCTCTAAACTTGGATGTCCAGGTTTCAGCAGTGGCCAGGAATGCATTTTCACAGTTAAAACACATGCACCAGCAGCACTTGAGACATCAGATCTGGCTACAGTGACACATGCCTTGATTAATCCTAGAATCATAGAGTTAGAAGAAACTACAAGGGCCATCCAGTCTAACCCCCTGCCATACAGGAAATCACAATCAAAGCAGCCCTGACAGATGGTCATCCAGATTCTATTTAAAAACCTCCAAAGAAGGAGACTCCACAACTCTCTGAGGGAGTGTGTTCCACTGTCAAACAGCTCTTACTGTCAAGAAGTTCCTTCTAATGTTAGGGTGGAATCTCTTTTCCTGTTTAGACTAATGCACTCAATGTGAGGATGCCTTTGAAAACTATTAAGAAACTTCAGCAGGTCCAAAATGCTGTGGCCAGAATGCTGACCAAGGTCATTTATAGGAATCATATAACTCCCTTGTTATAACAGCTTCACTGGTTATTGGTTCAATTCCAGGCACAATTCAAAGTGTTGGTCATGACTTATAAATCTCTATGCTTTAGGTCCAAACTATCTGAAAGACCATCTCTCCCTATACAAACTTGACAGTCTTAAGATCTCCAGGTCTTGCCACCATCACAGGTGCACTTGGTGAGGACACAAGAGAGAGCCTTTTCAGTAGCTGTTCCCACCCTCTGGAAATGCTTTCAGCAGGAGGTTTTCATCAGCATGTAAAGAGCTTTCTGTTTAAGCAGGCTTTTAGTGTGTAAGCATGGGCGTTTATAGTCCAATGCCTCTCAAGAAACCCCAGAATGTGGAGAGTTTGGCACTGGATTTTTTTCAAGCTATCTACCCCCTTAGTAATATAGCTAACCTTAAATAGAGAATTTCGAACCTGTGATTTTTCTAGGCAGTGTAGAATTAGTTTAATTAGTAAATTTTATTACTTAACTAATAAAAAGGGGACTAATTTTATAAAATCTCACAATAACATAACACAATTCATAACACAAAAGAAAAACATATATGTTAAAGTGCCAGGGACTCCTGCCTTACACTGAAATGGTTTTATCAGAAACAGATTGCTCTGAAGTACTGTGGTTGGTAGAAATTTATACTATAAAGTATAAATGCTCTGCATGTCTTAAGGTTCAAGGGCAAAGGACTGAGTTAGACAAATAGAGCCTATGAGTGACCAAACCCATGAAAGGTCCTGCTTTCCAAGTACTGTATGATCCTGAGTGTTTAAACCATTTAAGCCTCTCAACTTTATTTTTTCACAGCACAATTCCATGTTTCTCCCACCCTTTGACAAGCATGTGGAAAATGACTCTACTTTTACTAAGAATCTTGAATGAAAGCTTTGAACTATCTGCATCTGTTTGCTCATCATCCTTTGTGGGCTTCCAGCTAAGCAGAACAAATTTCAATGGCATGGTGCCCGCAGCTGAACTTTAATGACAACCTCTGTACAGAAGCATCCTGGAGGCAAGTGGGTCAACAAACAGAAAAGAGCCCAAATTTGTGTTTATCAGTGCACTTCTTTCATCCATTGGAAAGATGTCTACTTCGTTTCTACACTGTGCACAAGAAACACAGTGATTTAACTGATTTTCAGTACAGACGATGAAAACCTGTTCAGTAAGCCATTAAAGAGTACTTTTTAAAAACACCTTTAAAAAAATAGAGAGAGAAGTGAAAGCAAAAAAAAAGGGGGGGGGGAATGAGAAGTGCCAATAGAAGCATCCCACATCCCACAAACAGCAGTAATATTATGCCTCCAAGTGATCTGAGATTAGGGGTGCTGCCACAATGCAGAATTAAAGAAGTCTGATACCACTTTAACTCACAAAACTACAACCCACCAAATCCCCAGTCCCAACATTACAAGGGGTTAATAAAAACATTAACAACAGACCAGTTCAGACCAGGGGGCATGGGGGGGGGAGGATAGAAGAGAAAGGGGGGTATGTATAGAGGGGAAACCATGATCATGTTGTGCCAATGTATCACTGGGTGCATTGATGTGCCATACGGACAGTAAATGGATTATGCATTTGAGTGGCTGATTATGCAGGGCATCCAATAAGCCAGTGGCTGGGCTGGACTGGGGAGAACAATCAGCAGCTGTTGGTGGAGCACATGTGCACTCATACGCATACATTTGCAGCAGAATAGTGCAAAATAATAATGCTGCAGCACAGCTTGTAGGCACAAATACTGTGTTATGGCAGGTTCTTCTTCACCATGGAAGGGTAGGGTGTGGATTGTGTGTCAGTTGTTGGGCTGCTGTGGGCTGTGCAGTCAGCAGGTTCATTCCATGAATCAGGAAATCCCAAAGGTAACTCGGCTTTTCCCCTCCCTCTTCTTCCAACATATAAGAGTCGGGAAGGGAGGGAGACAGAGGGGGAAGTTGGCTATGAGAGTCCTGGGACTCTCCACATCCATGGTCAGCCATTTTTGAACATAGGCTATCTAGCAAGGGTTAAGCTAATACTGTATTCCAGTTCAGCCCCAGCCTTAAAAGCTTGAGAAATATGGCTCCATCCCAGGACCTCATGGTTTCTGTTGTGGAATGACTAGTGGAGGTTTGCTGTCCCTTAGGGCCCCCAGAAATATTTTTAAGCTGAGGAGGAATTCATCATAGACAGATTGTTGTTTATTTTGACCACTTGCAGGTATGTTATATAAAGCAATGAAAGCACAGAATAAACTATCATCATCGTCGTCGTCGTCGTCAACCAGTTGAAACCAATAACTGTCTGAATACCAATGAAATCATAGCAAAATAATCATTGCTTGGTACACTTTTCAGGAAAGGCTCCACCACACAAATGCCTCTGTGGTCCAATTTTACCAGATCATTTTGTGAAGGTGCACGCCAGCACCATCCCAGCCTAGTTTTGCAGGGGGATAATGTCCCCTGTACCATTATTCCTGGATCTATGCTCCCTTATAGTCTGGCTTTACCATGCCATTGCTTGCTAGCATGAACACTTACAATTACAGCCTAAACAGTGAGAATAAACACAATTACAAACCAATGATACAAATAAATAAGAATGTTTGCAGAATAATATACAAAGCTCAAGTTTACTGTGTTCTTCTAATCTAGAAGACATGTGAAGAAAAATTGTTTTTCAACATAGTTATTGTCCAGCTCTTATTACTGAATTTTTTCCAGACACATGTATAATAACAATCTCCAATGATTCTTACCAGCAAACCCCCATGTCACATGCCTTCTTCTTCCCCAAGGAGGAAATGACCTCTGCTCCTCAGCAGGAAGCTGATCACACCATCCTGCTTCTCTTTCCACATGGAAAGCTCAGCAGTTACAAGAATTCCATTCAAGTGAAAACAGTTCTTCTTGATTAGTGTTTTTCTCTCTGTGTTGCATGATTGTACGTGTGAGTCTGTCTCATGGAACATCTCTCCCACCAGGTACTATATTTAATTTTAGGTATATTCCTTCAGGTCCATAAACAATATCTAGAATTTATTATCAATCTTTAGTTGGTCCCCTCCTGAGCATCTTGGCTTACCAGTTTTACAACATACCATAGCAGAAATTCTTACCACATCATATTTAAGATTTGAAACATAAAACTGTACAAATAAGAAAAGAACAGCCAGTCCAAATGAACATTAGTAATAACTGGGTATATCAAATGCAAGACAGGCAGTAACTTCATCTACTGAGCTATAGCAGAATAAGGAGACAGCAAGTGCTAGGAAGTTATGAACTTAATTCATAAATGCCTGCAGTTGTCAGTCCTTGAACTTCTTGTTTACTTTCATTGCTAACAGATTCCCAGGACCTAGAAGACTTGTTCAAGAAAGGCAATGCTGCACAATAGTTCTGGAGAAAAAGCTGCATAGGAAAGGGAAACATGAGTCCTATCTGTTCAACCCATCCTATCACTTCTGCCACGTGCAGTTTCAGTACTGACTCCTTTCCCAACTCAGAAGTAGAAGATGAGGCAAACGATGGTTGGCAGTTCTTCTCCTTCTATGAAGGTTGTTGGCAGAGAGGAAGTGATAACAAGAAAAGCAAAGAACAGGGGCTTTAGATATTACCACATGCAAAATGTGTGATGCTCAATCCTTTTGGAGAGGCGATATAAATAAAATTTTATTCTAATATTATTATTATTAGTAGTAGTAGTATTGGTAGTCCCATTGTAGATACTCACACTCTGTTTCTTCACTGGGGACACTGTACAAGGTTCTTCCATAACATGGTGCATCAGAGGATGCATCATCAGAATCAGGTGTCTCTTCTGCCTAGCCCAGTTCTTCTAGGTCTGACTAGCAGGGACTCTCCAAGGTTTCAAGAAAGATTTTCCTAGACCTACCTAGAGACCCTTTCTAGTCTTTTCTCTCATTTAAGTTCTAACAGGCCTGTCTTTGCTTAGCTTGGAAATCAGACAAAACCTATGTTTTTAAGGTGGTGGTCCCTACACTTTCCAGAATTCCTGATCATTTGTCATGCTCACATGTGAAATTAAGTCCAAAACATCTGGAAGACACAGGATTCTATGGCAGCCACAATAATACGTTAGCATGAACAATATAATATAGATGGCAGCTGGTAATCAAAATGTGCATAAGATGGCTACACATATACTGGTTAGTCCCACAGTGAATCTAGTTGGACACCTAAGGTCTGCACTGGCCAGGATATTCCAGAGTATCCTGAACCTGAAGATGCTTCAACCTTCCCCTATTACCTTGGCCTCTATCCTTGCACCGTGTCAGCTGTCTGCACAGGCATCACACTGGGCCATCTGATGCATCTGTTGCCACCATAGGTCACTCATTTCTGAGGTCAGAATGAGACACTTAGTGATTGTCTTACGCTGGGCACCTATTTCTGACCTCAGAATGAGCAACTCATGGCAGTGGTGAACATGCCAGGCAGTCCATCAGGACACTCATGCAGACAGCTGCTACCACACAGAAACAAAGGGCTCTGGATCTTTATGGAAGATCTGATAAGTTTATAAAATTTGTGTTAACCTTGTTATGCTCCAGTTTTGGTGCAGAACATGACAGATGTCATCCAGATTGCCCACATGAGAACTGGGATTTGGGCCGTGTGTTGTCCAAACAGGACACCAGAACAATGGACCTATTCGTATGGTCCACCCTTGAAGGCTAATGGAACCCACTAAGTTCCAAGAAGCTCTAGAGGTTTTAATGGCTGATAGTGCCGGTGATATTGTTGAAGCCTTGGTAAATATTTGAAACAACAACCTTTCCAGGGCTATCGACACTATCGCTGCCAAGCGTCCTTTCCAACCCACTACTAATTGTAATCCCTGGTATACTGAAGACCTCAGGAGAATTAAGCGTGATGGACAACGATTTGAGCGTGACTGGCAAAGATCTTGACTCATATCTGACAGGATACTTCATAGGATTCATCTTAAATACTTTGGTGTGGAAATAGATGCAGCCAAGAAGTCTTTCTACTCTGCATCTATTGCGTCTGCGAAGTCCCGTCCAGCAGAGCTATTCAGGGGGGTTAGGGATTTAAGCCAACTACCCCCCACCCTGAATCCTCTTTTAGAGCCAACCGAAACCTGCTGCGATGCTTTTAATAATTACTTTGCAGACAAAATCTCTCAGATAAGAGCCAATTTGGATGCTGGCTTTAAAACAGAGTCATCTGGAGAGGTATCCAGCGCCCCCGCCAGTACTGTTATTCTGGATCAATTTGAGTTAGTTAGTACCAAGGATGTGGACAAGCTTCTTGGTATAAAAAAAGACAACTTGCTCTCTCGACCCTTGCCCTTCTTGGCTGGCCATCCGGGGGGGGGGGTGATTCCATCAAGTTATTACTGAAAAACATAATTAATGCATCCTTTTGGGAAGGCTTCCTCCCACCCTGCCTTAAGGAGGCAGTGGTTAAACCACTTTTAAAGAAGCCTTCCCTCAACCCCCTGGAGAGAAACAATTATTTGTCTATTTCATTATTACCATTTTTAGGCAAGGTAATTGAGAGGGCAGTTGCCAATCAACTCCAAGCAGTCTTGGAAGAAACGGATTTTCTAGATCCATTTCAAACCGGATTTAGGACGGGCTACGGAGTGGAGATGGCCTTGGTCACCTAAGTTGATGATCTCCATCTGGGCACTGACAGGGGAAGTGTGACCCTGTTAGTGTTCTTGGACCTCTCGGCGGCCTTCAATACCGTTGACCACAGTATTCTTCTGGAATGCCTGAGAAAGCTGGGAATTGTAGGCTCTGCATTGCAGTGGTTTCAATCCTACCTCTCTGGTAGATTCCAGATGATGTTGCTTGAGGATAGTTATTCGGCCAAGAGGGAGCTTAGATCGGGCGTCCCTCAAGGCGCGATTCTGTCCCCAATGCTGTTCGACATTTACATGAAGCCGTTGGGTGAGATCATCCAGAGACATGGGGCGGGGTGTTATCAGTATGCTGATGACACCCAAATATATTTCTCTATGTCTCGGACTGATGCAGTGACTAAGGTTGGCATCTCTCCTCTGAATGCCTGTCTTAATGCAGTAATGGACTGGATGAGGGAAAACAAACTCAAGTTGAATCCAGGTAAGACGGAGGTACTTGTAATAGGGACCCCCCCACACACTCTGGGTATGGAGTTATGCCAGCCAGTTCTGGATGGGGTCACACGTCCCATGAAGAATTTTGTCCGCAGCTTGGGGGTGCTCCTTGACTTGTCGCTCCATCTGACAGCTCAGGTGGATGCAACAGTCAAGAGCACCTGTTAACAGCTTCGTATGATATGCCAACTGTGCCCCTTCCTAGAGCCGAGAGACCTAGAAACAGTAGTACATGCACTGGTAACCTCTTGATTGGACTTCTGTAACGCACTCTATATGGAGCTACCCTTGTGCCAAGTTCAGAAACTTCAATTGGTACAGAATATGGCAACCAGGTTGGTTACTGACTCATCTCGATCTGCCCACATCACACCAGTTTTAAAATCTCTCCATTGGCTGCCTATTAGTTTCCGGGCAAGATACAAAGTGTTGGTTTTAACCTTTAAAGCCCCACATGGCTTGGGTCCTGAATTCTTGTGGGAGCGTCTTCTCCCATATCAAACCCCTCCCCCTCTTCATTCTTCTGGGAAGAATCTGCTTCAAACTAAGAGAACTAGACTTTCTGCAGTGACCCAGCATTCCTTTTCATCAGCTGCCCCTAGACTCTGGAATGACCTGCCGGATGAGATCCGTCAGATTACCACCTTGGAAACCTTTAAGAAGGCTATTAAGATGGATCTCTTCTGGCAGGCCTTTCCAGACTAATTCAATATCCTTGTTTACCTGCCTCCCCTCCCCCTTCCCTCCCTCCCTCCCTCCCTCCCTCCTTCCTTTTCTCTCACTATCTCTTACCTTTCCTTAATCCATCCAGACTCTGCCTAAAATTTTATACCATTTTAATTTTTTTTTGTTATATTAATGTTTTAATTATTCTTAGGTTTAATCCTTTTTTAATGTTCTGTCATGTTTTTATATCAGGGAGAGGGTCGGGGACTTTGGAATTTTTATGTAACTCTCTTTTAATCTGTATCCTGTTTTTATTGTTGTAATCTGCTTGGATTCCTTGAGATTAAGTGGAATAGAAATAAATTATCATCATCATCATCATTATTATTATTATTATTATTGGGGAAATGGGCCTTGTGGGCCATGCAAACAAGGCCTTTGACAAGACTTACAACCAACCCAAAAGATACTCTATTCAAGACATCTATGTCTGACACAAAAGTACCACTCAAGGGAATATTTGAACTAGGAGGCAGGTTACCTTTAAACTTAATTACACATGTTTTAAACCTTTAGTGTGAAAGAGAAGGTTGATGGGAGAGAAAAAAAGAAGTTTTCTGCAACCAGTGAAAAACAGTGAAGGAGAGATTCCTCCACATTTCACAGGGCAAAACATCCTATAAACTGTCTTAACCCATGGAAAATCCTTCCTCTTGTCCCATTAAAACATGCTTCCAGACACAGAGAAAGGCCTGTCCTTCTGATCAAGATGGCAGTAATAGGGTGATGGGAAATAATCTAGTGTTCTTTTGTACCCCCTAACACCAGATAGCACACTGTCCTGAATCCTATTGGCAATCCCGAGTAGACCCTTTCAATAATTGTGATTTGTGATTTAATGTTTAAGTAACTCCCATTCATTCAGTGGATGTACTCTAGTTGAGGCTATGAACAGGATCCAATCCACTGATTAAGTTTCAATATGAGCAATCTAGGATGAATTATAGCTTGATGATAGAACATATGCATCATATGCAAAAGGCCCATGGTTCACTTTCAACAACTCCAGGAAAGAGCAGTGGTGCAACTACACAGTAGAAGTAATGTAGTTTTGTCCTACTTTGCTTTAGCTCCATCCTATGGAATCCTGAGTTTTGTAGTTTTACAAGATCTGTAGCCTTCTCTGCCAGAGAGTGCTGGTTCCTCACAAAACTACAAATCTCAGGATTCCGTAGAATGGAGCCATGGTAGTTAAAGAGGTGTTAAACTACATTATTTCTACAGTGTAGATGCAGCTGAGGTCAGAATCCTACCTAAGATTTGTAGAGCTATTTACTGTCACTGTTGACAACACTGGGCAACACAAATCAATGGTTTGACTCATTGTAATACAGCTTCCTGTGTTACAATAATTTACCAAGAATGAGTACAGAAAACAGGGACAGCTGGAGTGTTTGGCTTTCTGGAGAAGAGTATCAAATTGAAGATTATTATTTTTGGCAAAATGATCTCTATTGCACCACAGAGAGGACACTCTCTTCCTGCCATTAAAGCATTTTCTCCTTTATTTTTGTTCTGAAGAAGCTTGAGTTCCCATGTCAAAAAAATTGTCCAGTTATTCATTTGGCAGGCTGAAGAACAAAGAATCATCCTCTCATGTTGAACAGGAAGAGAAGCACTCTTGCCATTCTGATATCATCTGCAAAGTGTTATTGTTGCCGCTGCTCCAGATAATAGGATTCTGGTAGCAAGAATATAAATCTTCAATGCTTTGCATTGTCTCATCCTCAGATCAAGGTCCTTGTTGCTGATTGAGTCATGCATTTTTCATTTGCCTGCCTAACCAACATGCTTCATGTGAAATAGACAGAAAAATGCTGAAATTCCAGCTGATCTTCTCCCTTCCCTTAACAGGATCTTAGCCTCTGAGCTGTAGAAATTACTCATCCCATAGGAAGTGTCGTTGATTGAAACCTGTGATCTTTATTCAGTTCAAGAATAATTTCCCTTTTCAGCAAATGGAAAGGTGTTGAGTGCACTCTTGCTGAGAGGCTAGCTCACACAAAGAGGTTTCTTGTGCTCTGGAAATAAATGAAAAAAATTCAAGTAGGAAAGTACAGGATGAGTGAAAGTCCTGAACTGCTGGTAGTGACTAGTATGAAGCTCCTGTATTCTTCTAATGCTTTCTAAACTGCGACAAGCAAACCATTGTGGATAGTGCTGCTAATTAGATAACAAAAGATGTGTCTGTTAATTGCATTCATGCAATTAATGTCATGCCTAGTTTGGCCCATAAATTGACATCATGTTTTCTGGGAAATATTTTCACCACATCATGTCTCTCTATAATTTTTCATAATTTAGAATCATGTCCCTTGTACAAGAGAAAGTAATTCATTTAGGAGCGGTTCCAAACCCACTCAAATCTCTGTGAAGCTTCCATGTTTTTGCGGATTTGGCCCCCTGGTCCATTCAGAAGCAGCTGAAAGTATATGGTGGGAAAACTGAAACATGTGAGTCTGAGTTGTTGTATTCCTCCCCCCCCCCCCGCCACCTAGGGGTGTTAAAGGCACTTTGGGCTTCCCCCCCCCCCCCCATGGATTGTTTTAAGACCAGAAAAAGACACACACACCTCGAGGACATGGCCCAGAGGTTGACCTCCATAGTGTTAACTGATAGCTGTTATAGAGATAATACTGCATCATTCAGTTAAACTGGAAGTTCCTTCTGGCTGAGCCCTGTATGGGAACCTGGGGTACTTCTGCTGAAGTTCTTGAACTGAGGGACTCCCGGTGCCTTAGTTGTTGTCGTGTGCCTTCAAGTTATTTCTGACTTATGGCGACACTAAGAAGAATCTATTGTGGGGGTTTCTTGACAATATTTGTTTGCCATTGCTTTCCCCTGAGGCTGAGAGAGTGTGACTTGCCCAAGGTTAGCCAGCTGGAAATTGAACCCTGCTCTCCAGAATCATAGTCCAACACTCAAACCACTATGCCACACTGGCTTTCCGGGTGCCTTAACCCCATACAAAATCTGGATCTCTTTTCAAGGATGTCACTTGGTGGTCTTGCTTCAAAAGATATCATAAACAATATATGTATACATGTGTATGAGCATATTTCATCCATGTTGTTTTATTTATTCTTTTCATTGCTCTCCTGCTACATGCCTAGCTTTTAAAAGGCCCCAGGGCTGCAGAGCTAGAGAACTCCTCCATTACCCCACAAAAGCTTAACACTGTAGGAGACAGTCTGGCAGCAAACAACCTGATGAGGCTGTTTCTATTGAGATTTGCTCATCACTATTAATTTCTCCGCTGCCTCTGACTGATTCAGGAGCAACTTATTGAAATTCTTCTTCTCCCGCCTTAGTGGAATCCAGCTCAGCTGCTGTCAAACCTGCCAACAGACGCAGCAATGCCACTGTGATAAAATAGGTCCAATTCTCTCCAAATCTTACTTTCCTGGGGAAGAACAGAACTCATTAAATAATTATCAACTGTGACAAGAAAGTAGCCAGCCAAACACTTGCCGCTAATCTAAGCATGACAGCAGGACTATACCTTTCAAAACGGTAATTAGCTAGATGAACAACAACATAAGTACCAGACAATGACATGGAAAGAACAGTCCCTAAAGGACAGATTCATTATACATAGGATTTAGTGTTTGCATGACTTATGAATACTATTTTGCATTACACAATGACACTTTATCTCGCCCCACAACCTTCTGTGTTTCTTCCTGCTCAGTGTATGCAAAGGAAGAAAGGGAGAATATGTAGCTATAGGTAAGACCAAACATTAGGAGAAGTGACTTGGGTTCATCACATTTATGAGGGGATAGACAGCAATCACTAGTCATGCAGCCCTGTACCCCATCATTCATAGTGTGAAAAAGCACTTAACTATCAACTTTCCAAAATTAATTATTGCTGCAAAAATGCTCAAGACCAAAACATACCTCCCCCCAATGTAAACTGGCAAAGATCCACAAAGTGAATGAAGCCATGGAGGTTAATGCCAGCAGAAGACTGATCTCAATAATTCACATGGTATTTGCTTTCAGAGAATTCACATCTATATTGTAGTGATTTACTTGTGTCCGTTTCCTTGTTAAGTTCCAGTTTTGTTTGTGTTCTTCTTAGCTGATTTTGGACAAATGTATAAAACTGCACACATATGATGCAGCAGCAACCTGGTGAAAGGTCAAGCATGATGTGGGAGAGTTTCCAGAGAGACACTTTTTAAAATAAATTAGATTTTTCATCCAGAATTATTATTTTTATTTATTTATTGAACTTTTATCTCACCTTTCTCCCAAGATCCATTCTTGGTTGACACACACTGACAATCTATTTTGTTTTCTCCTCTGTTTCCTAGAAAACCTCAGCTTTTATCCTTGTATCTGTATCTTGTTCAGTTTTGCCCACTATGAAGAATTTGCCTATCTAACAAGTCACCTTACAAGGCCTAGTGATAGTGCTGTTTGGAAAGGCACTTCTGAAAGAAAGCATATTTTTATTGACAAATTCTCATTTTGAATTGTTTCTATGGAAGTCCATGACCTGGGGGATTGAACAGTTACTATCAGGTGACAGGCATTGAGTATTGCAGTTACAAATTCATAACCTAGAGTTACAGATCTGTAACTGCTCTGTATTCAGTAAGACTATGTAGTCGTACTGTAAAATTAAGTAGATGCTACTCCACCCTACCTTAAGGGCCAGGCCCCTAATCAAGTCTCTGTTTCACCCTCACACTCTGGCAGGAGGGGACAAGAACAGTCTCTTCTTTGGAGGCCAAAGCTGAATGGATCTCCTTTGCCTGATCCATCTATTGGCTCTTCAGGTGGACTAGGGGAAGGTCAGGCAGGCAGATGCTACTTAGGTATGTGGATTTAACTAAGTAGCTGATGTAGAACAACAGCAAATATTCCTTTAAAAATAACAGCAAATTCAGATAATGCTTTTGTGGTTAGTATATAAAACAGAATTCTTTTTATTCTGGAATATGGAGATGCCAGCACTGCAATTTGTGATCCTTCTTACTGCACAAGCTGGGCAACAGTGACACGAGACCTAGTGGAAAAGAAAGCTCCCTGAGGTCTGATAGTGAGCTTTGCATGAACCTTAGCCACAGCATAGGGCCTAAAAGAACTCTATATGTGCCATGTATTTTTAGTCAAGATCTTGAGAAACAGTCTAATCTAACAGGAAGAGTGACAACTGCTGCAGCTGTTGGTCACACTTTAACACCTGCTCAGCTATCAGGAAAAAAAATGTTGTCCACCTGCCCCTTTCCAGGGTGCTATATCATGGTTAGTTAAATTTTGCCCAGATTCTACACCTGTTTACCTCTTGACTGTTTCCACAACCATCTAAACCAAAAGCAGTCCCAATTTGCCTCTTGACACTTTACTGCTCCTCCTCTGTGTCTTCACAAAGTCCCCCAACTATGACATCACAAAGACTTTCTTTGGTGACATCACAAAATCCCATCCTTAGCCTCAGGTTTGGGTCCTGAAATGTCAGGGAATAGGCTGCTGGTGACTTGGTAACACTAAGTAGCACATGGCCTATATCATGTAAGACAGAAATGGGCAATTAGTGTCTCATGAGCCAAAGCAGACCTTACATTTAAGGTAGATCCAAGGGCATGTAACCACCACCCCCTTTCACTAGTCTTCTATCTTGGCACCTTACTTTCTGATATACTAATGTACACAAAAGCAACACACATGTAAACTTCTTTATGCTGAGTGCAAAAGCCCAGGTGTCAGCAGGAAGTGGATAGAGATGAGTGTCACAATTAAAATCCGTACAAAACAACAACAACAACAACAACAACACCTTGCTTCGAGTGTTCCTTAGCTTAGTTTCTCTACCCCCATCTGGAAACCCAGAGGATCCCAGAAATTCTCTCAGACTTCTGCTGGTGCCCTGACACCTGGAAACCCTAGCTTCTCCTACATTTATTTTGATGCATGCTATAAACGCATAAAGAAATGTGATGGCTTAGTGTTTAAGACACCAGTTCTGATGATCGGAAGGTTGGCAGTTTGAGGCCTGAGTGCTGCATGACGGGTGAGCTCCTGTCATTAGTCTTAGCTTCTGCCAACCTAGCAGTTCAAAAGTATTCAAATTCAAGTAAATAAATAGGTACCAAGGAAGGTGACAGCATTCAGTGTAGTCATGCAGGTCGTCTTTGCACAATGCTGGCTCTTCAGCTTAGTAATGGAGATGTGCACTGCTCCCTACAATCAATTACAACTAGACATTCATGTCAAGGGACTACCTTTACTTTTTACCTTTACTAAAAAATGGCAGCGATAACACCAAAAAATAGCCTGACAAACCCAGCTCAAAACCTAAAATCCTCATCTATCTGTCTCCTTTTTCCTCCTCCATCTCTGAGTCTTAGCAATACCAATTACATTCCTTTGTCTATTCACAAAATCAAAATTAAATGCTGCATAAATATTTGCCTAACTGGAATGGTTGGAGTGAGTCTAGGAAGGTCTTATTTAGTGTGTTTGAACAAACCCAAGTTGAGATGGATTAGCCAGAGAAACAGACAAAAAGTGCTATACAGTTTACCACACGACCCTGGTTATTTATCATATGATTATCACAAACAAATATTTGGTACAGAGATATAGATACACACATGTACGCAGATTTGGAGAGAGCCAAAGTTTTTCTGGCATGTGAGCTATGCATTCATTGCAAATTGTGAGTCTGTGGCCTGCACTTGTTCCAGAATTGCTTCTCAGCTGCCAGCGCACTGAAGCGCCTATGGCTTCGGCCTCATCCTTTGTTTGCTTGCCCATTAAAGTTCTTATCCCTCACTCCCTTTTGGCAGAAGATTCCATTATTTCTGCCTTATGCTGGCCTAGGTCTTTCTCCTGCCTTGCTTTCTATTAACCTACAGCAGCAATAGCCAGGAGTAAACTGAAGCAGCTAGTTACAGATTCCTGCTATCAGTCTGTGAAACAACTGCTTTGCAGAAGGACCATGCTGGAAAATTTATACCACATAGAGCTGGGTCATATTTTAAGCACCAACCTAGATGAAGGATAAGAGAAGGATGAGGTTTTCCATGTTTTTCTATTCTGTTGTTGAGCTGTATGCCATTCAAGTGGCATACATCACTCTTCTTGCATGCCATACTCAAATGGTGCTTTCCAGGTATGTTCTTGGCATCACATCATGCCATTATCTATCTGTGCACCAGTGTCCATTGGCTCTCCTTCATCACTTGGTGTGAAAATGATTTCAGGATTTTCAGTATAAATTAATATTTACTGGTTGGTTATTTTTGGCAAGATGCTCTCTTTGACAGCATTTAATAGAAATGGCAAACAGGGGAACCAGATTCAGGTCTGTGAACCTTTACACTCAAATAACTTCATTTAGATGAAGTTAATTGAGAATAAAATCAGTTTCAGTGTTTCCTAGAGATTTGATGTTGTCATTTTTAAAAAGAAATTATCTTGCAAAAGGCTTCTTTTTCACTCGTAATGAATTACATCCATAACACCATTAGCTCCTTATATTTCAGAATGCTTAATAAACAATTGAAGAAAAGAAAGAAATAATTAATTGAATTCAACTTTAATGTAGATCAAGATTTGTGTAAATTGTGCTCACATAGTTTTCTGGTCATTGTATCACCCTTCTGATGAATACTGATTTGGTGCAACTGATTGTTTATTTGCCAGTGTGCCTGCTTATCATCCTTTCATGCAAAGAAGAAAGCACAGTGGCTGTTTCTGCAATCCCAGTAAATAAAGTGGTACATTGAAGGAACTGACAAATAGTTACACACCATCCAGGACTGCACAATTCACACAAATCATCACATTTCTAAATATATCTTGTGGGCAAAAACCTGAGGAAGATTTATAGCACTATGCTTTCAGGTTTATGTTTAAATGTATTATTCTGCTCCATTTATACAACCTGTGGGAGATATAGCCAGTTTAGATTTATTGCATTTATTGTTTCTCCGTATAGTTTCCCAGTGAATTCAGGGTGACACAACTTGAACTCAAGGTGACTTCATTCATGAGCCTCCCAACTATCCAGTGAAGGTGAATTTGTACCTGTGTTATCCTAGTTCTATCCTGACATTCTCATCAATTCACTGAAGATACAAGGGTTAGAATCTGCATTTTTTTCATGCAAGGCATATACTTTATCACTAAGCTATGGTTGCTCCTCAGATGACAGCTATGCACAACACCACACCCTCCACCTTTTTTGATTTGGCAGGGGCAGTTCTGATTAAGCCTCTACTGTCCCACTTTTTCAGCTGCTTTTGAAATGTCCCAGTTTTTCTCCTTCCTCCCACTTTCCTCCTTTGTCCTCAGCTTACATCAATTGCTGCAAACTGCATTTAAAGTGAAAAAGTAGTGTGCACTTAGTTAACTCAGTGGGGAAAGAGGCAGGAAGAGGGGCAGAAACACCCATCTTCACAGGAGGCTCAGGCAAAAATCAAACTGCTGCAGTCTTGTGTCTTCTTCCTCATTAATAAACTTTGCCATCTTAGCTAGATTCTGGTGTTGCTTGGATACATACATCATCTGTAAAATGTTTGAAACTATGCATTAATACCAATTCCTTATAGGGGATCCTCATGCCTTTCTTCCATCCTTCCACCACCCCACTGCCCTGAGATAATTTTCACTGCTACTGATCAGAACCAAAGTCAATTTGGGAGATCTGACTTCAAAAGAATGAGTCCAGCCAAAAATCTGGTAAGATCTTGCCCTGTTCAAAGAACTGGAGATTACAGGGCTCATCTACTTTTTCCGGAATACTCTGGAGCAACTCATCAGGGATGATCGCAGGGACTGTGTGGGAAGGTAACTGTCCATCATTTCCATGTTTTGCTCCAGGTTTTCTGGGGGGAAAAGGAGCAAAAGGTAAGTCTTTTTAATGGAAGACAAGGAGTAGAAACCCCAAATCGGGTCTGGACATTGTGCAAGCAGGCAAGACCTGATTTGAGATTTGGTGCCGCATAGTGTTGACAGCACACAGACAGCCTGTGGAGGGGGGGTGCAGATTAAAGATATATAGGTAACATAGACAAGTCCTAAAGAGTGTTGTGATTTGTGTTGCCTGAATCCCAGCACTTAGCCTCAGCTTTTGCCCTCCACGTTCAGGTGAAGTGGTCTTCTCATTGCCAATGCAGTAGTTTGACAAGCCCCATTAAATTATAAGTGCAGAAGCAGCACTTGTGAAAGCAGCCTGCAAGAAGAACAGTCCTCCCAAGAGAGAGAAAAAGAGGAAAGCATTACGTTAAGGGCCTTCATCATGCTGTGCTGGATTAATCACTTAAGAAACCCTTCAGTCACTTCTAAAGGGAAAAGAAATATAGTTGTTCAGCAGGACCAGGCATGGGAGGAAGGGCTACTTTATACAAATTCATTGTACAAAGCAGCCCAAAGTAATTCATTCTTTCATATGTGTAACAACTCAAATTCTCCTCCTCCTGATACTACAA
This sequence comes from Urosaurus nigricauda, assembly GCA_034509955.1. Taxonomy (NCBI): domain Eukaryota; kingdom Metazoa; phylum Chordata; class Lepidosauria; order Squamata; family Phrynosomatidae; genus Urosaurus; species Urosaurus nigricauda. Next base: position 345,611,792 of record JAOEGL010000001.1, on the reverse strand, counting down.
CAAAAGTTTATTTGTATCTCCGTGGCCTGGCTGTGGCAGAACTTGGAAGCAACAAGCTGCAAACAATGTAGTTACATATGTTAAGCTTTTTTTCTGGTAATGTGAGTGTCACAAAGTTACATTTTCATACCTGACAACATTTTATAGATGAAAATCAGGACATGTGTGGCCAAGCAACATCAGACTGTGGTCCAAGATGGCAAAACTTATGAATGAAGAAGAAACAAGCTAGGAGAGGCTGCAGCAGTTTGCTGTTTTTGAAAACAGAATCTACTGGGAAGGGCAAGATTCTGCTCCCTCTCTCCTCTCTTCTCCCTCTGCTGAGTTTATTTCGTACAAACTTCTTTTGTACTTTGAACCAGCTTGAATCAGCTGAAGTAAGCTAAAGACCAATGCAGAAAATGGGAAGAGGAGAGAAATGCTGCAACATTGTAAAAGAAGATGAAAATTGGGGTGACAAAGGAGTAATTGAAACTTTCCTTGCCAAGTCAAGACAGTTGGAGGGTATACATTTCAAAAGCAATGTAATGAGTGGAAACTGTAATTTTAAATGACATATGTAATGTGTTCTATTTACTTTTAGAGGAGATGTTAAACACAGTTCCTTATCTATTTTAAAGGCATGTGGTCTAATCAAAAGCAATGAAGTAACTAAAAGCAGTGAAAAGCAATTGTAAAGAGTACATTGTGCCCCATTGCACTAAGAAGTTAGAGCAATCTGATTCCATTTCAAATGCCATGGCAACATCCTGTGGGATCCTGGGATTTGCAATTCAGGGAGAGGGTTTTGGAATTCTCAGTGAGAAACATTAGTATCCCCTTCAAATGAAAATCCTGGGAGTCCTCAGGAAAATCCTGGCAGTTAAAATGGAATTGGGTTGCTATAATTGCATAGTGTAAAAGGGCCCATTGTAGCAAGTGAGAACCACAAATTATTTTGCATGCACCATAATAAGTAACAGGAATGACTTTTAAAAAAAACCTCTAAACTCTGCTTTACCACTGAAATAGTATTTCAGTATAAGAGCTCCAGAATCACGTGCCCACACACTCCTAAGCATGTGTGAGGCCTTTCACAGGCACACCAAGTCTGTAGTAGTTCTTGCTCCATTTTCCTGTTTGTCATCTTCAAGGCAGAGAAACTTGGTAACTGAACCAAGGCCTCTGAGCTGAGCTCATAGTGACACTGATAAATATTCAAGTCCATGTCTTTCAAATGTTATTGTGATTCACCTTCCCCTCCTTCCTTCCCCTGCTTCAGTCATCTTGCTGGCTCGGAATTTTTGACTTTTGTCTCAAACCTCAGCTGCCTTCGGTTTATTGCAGATGACTGCTATTGTCTTTGTCTCTTTTATCCGCTTCGCTGTGTCTCATTTTCCTAAAGTACCTGGCACCCATTTTTCCATAACATTGTTCCTTTGTTTCAGGAAAAGCATAATTTCAGGAGACAGCAGAAATACGGTTCCAAAGGCCGGGAGGTGACATCCTCTCTCACCTGATCTTTATTCATATCTCCTTTTAATTGCATTCTTTTTTATTTTCCATTTCTCAAGCACCTTGAAACTCCCTTCCTCCCTGACAGGAAGATGCATTTTTTTGTTGTTGTTTCTCATAAAATTGCTTTCCAACAGCTTTTCTCTTCTTCAGAAATACGAGGCCTTTCTGGCCTCTGGTGAGTCCCTCGGGGTCCCTGAACTCTTTGCATTGATGCAGCTTATTGCTGTTATAATTTTTGAGATTCTTCGCTTAAGCTGCACAACTTTTGCACCTTGATGTATTATTTTTAAAGGCTCTAGCCATTCTGTTCAAAATGAATCTTCCTCATATATATATATATATTAAAAATCTGTGTTGGGATTTTGGATTATTTTGGATATTATTTCTCTGGTAAAGCTGACACCCTTTATTCAAGCAAACTCCCTTTGAGTCACTCATGATGTGATCTGCCATCCCCAAATGACATTGATGATAAGAACTAGAAGTCTGGAGTTATCATTGCAATGAAACACCATATTTGTTGTTGTGCCTCTTCAAGTCATTTCTGACTTATGGTGACCCTAAGGTGAACCTATCATGGGGTTTTCTTGGCAAGATTGAGTCAGTGTTTTGCCACCATTGCCATCCCCTGATGCTGAGAGCATATGTCTTGCCGAAGGTCACCCAGTGAGTTTCATGGCCAAGCAGGGAATCAAACCCTGGTCTCCAGAGTCATAACCTAACATTCAGACAAGTACACCATGAATATTACAATGCCAGTCTCAAAAGAATTGAACTGGCTGCCAATATACTTTTGAGATGAAGTCAAGGTGCTCCAGAGGACATTTAATGAATTAAACAGCTTCACACAATGATACCTCCCCATATATGGGCCTGCCTGAGGAGTGAGGTTTGCTGCAGAGGGGTCCTTCTTTGTGTCCCACTAGCAAGGTCAATAAATTGTGCAAAAATGAAGGAGAGGACTTCCTCAACTGGGGCACCCTAAATGTGGAATGCCCTCCCCTTGGAGGGCCAACTGAAACTAATGCTGGCTTCCTTTGCTGTTGTTGTGTGCCTTCAAGTCATTTTCAACTTATGATGACCCTAAGATAAACCTATCATGGGGGCACCAAATAAAAACATAGCTTCACTGATTTCTCTCAAAATGCTAATGCACATGGTTATTTGTTTTAGTTTAGTATGTAATGTGTTTTCAGTCTGTTTATTTTTATTGGTTTAATTTGTTTACAGTAAGTTTACTTTCACAAAACCTGCAGCTGAATGCACCACCCGAAGTTCACAAATCCACCTTTGTGACATTGAACTCAATGCGGACTTCCTGCATGGGACAAGAATAGTCAACTATTTCCAAAGGGGAACTTGTGAATGTGCTTGATAACAACAGGATTCTAGCCATGGTTTCGGGACCAGACTTACCATTTGGCACAATCAGAGATGGGAACTAATTCATTAAAACCAATGAAAATAACAATTAAATTGGAGGTCTTCTAGCATAAATGGGGAACATAATTACACTGACATTCTAATCTGTAATTATGAGTCTAATTTACAACATTGTAATTTTACAAATTACTTTTATAGTCATTGTTTCACTCCAATAACCTGCTGTAGAACCCTACTTTTATCAGTTAGGGAGCCCTCAGAGGGATTTCTAAGTTACTGGGGTGAAGAGCACTCAGTGAAGCTCTGTCCAGCCTTTCTTAACAGCAAGCAGCTTTGCAACAAGCACCACACACACACACACACACACACCTCCAGAAATCCCTATGTGACTAAGTTTTGGGTTTTAGCATCAGCTGAATTCCAGCCTTGTCTATGGCCAAGACTTTTAATGTTGATGCAGCTCTTAATGACAACCAAAAATTATCGTGTTCTCCATTTCATAATTCCTTATATTATGATGCTAAGAACAGATGGATGGCAGTAACACCAAATTTCCATTATATGCAATTCTTTCGTGGGAAGATGGGAGATTTTTATCATGTCAACAAGAGGATCAATCTCCCTGACCACCAATCCTTTACACAAAGAGATCCCAGCTTTTGTGGTTTGCACTTAAAGCATCACACCATCCCACAAATGTTGCTCAAGTCAAAGATAGTGTGAAAATGACTCAAGGTTGAATAAAGCAAATGGTGGCTTAGCAGCTGTGCCCTTGGGGAGACAACACAATAAAACAACAAACACTCATCAGTATGTTCCCATAGAATAATCAAGAGCTTTCCTCCCCGCCCCCCCCCTTGTCCTTGACAGAGACAAAGAGCTATGTAAAAGGAATGTGTTAACCATGACCTACTCATTAGTATCTTCTCAAATCTTTTCTAACTAAGGACCATGTGTGATGCTAAGTAAAACCTTCCCCACATATTCTACCATTCGATAATAATAATAATAATAATAATAATAATAATAATAATACATTTTCATTTATAACCTGCCCCTCTGAACAAGCAGTCGGGGCGGGGTACAAGTAAAAGACAAATACAATTAAAAGTAATGACCCAATCCCTACCTCCTGCCCCTTAAAATGAAATTAAACTAGCACAGAGTTAAAACAATATCAATACGACACTACAATATATTAAAATCATCATTCTTGGGCAGTCTGAGGATGACATCTGATATATGGCCAGGAAAGCTAGGTATGTATCATTGGAGACTGGAAGAATTAACTACTATCCGGAAAGTCTACACTAGAGGTTTTTTTGTTTTTGTTTTTTGTTTTAAATAATAATATGAGGGCAGATTTCCAACAGCATAGCACACAGAAACCATATGGTAGAGGAACAAAATGACGGTAACATTTTACTTCCCCTCTCCTTAGCTACAAAGGAAGACGGGATCTGTTAACAAGAAAGAACCGAGGGTCATCCCATTCATACCACAATCCCTCACCATGCTCCTTTGTAATGCGAGGCCGGTGAAAAAAATCTCATATTATATACGATCTAACAGAAGGAGAGAACCCCGACCTGGCTTGTATTACAGAAACCTGGCTGGGCGAGGACAGCAATGTGACTTGGGCCGAGGTCCTCCCAGCCGGGAATACTGTTCAGGAGCATGTAAGGGAAAGTGGGCGGGGGGGGGGGGGAGTAGTGGCCTTGATCTATAAAACCAAAATCAATCTGACCAGAAGACCTGTAGTGAAAAGACCCCAGAAACAGCAAACCCCAGAGACAGAGATAGCCAATCAACGAGCACCAGGTGACCAGCCAATTAGAAGCTGGCTGGGCAGGGTTGGAGTTGGCTGAGGACAGGGACATCACTGAGGGGGGTGCTCTCTAGGTTCCTGATTGGGACAGGTGTAGGTTAGGTTTTAGGCCAGAGAGGATCTATGTAGAGTCCAGGAGAGGGACTGATTAGGCTTTAGGTTGTAAGCCAGTTGATTTAAGCTGAGAGTATTTGGCAGATTGCCTGAGGGCTGAAGTATTGTGTCTATGTAACTGTGGTAACGTAACTAAGAAGAAAGAAATGCAAAAGCCTTGAAAGTAGTTTACTGATTACTTTGATGTTTGTTAATAAACTTCAGTATTATTTTATTACAACTTGGCCTCTGTGAAATATAGTGGCACGCTACTAGAGATAACAAAGCCTCAGAAAAGATAGGCAGTGGTGGAGAAGATCTCCACAGAAGAAAAATACAATTGGTGGCAGCAAAGATGAAGACAGGCATTCTGTGTGGGTGGACTGAGAGAGTCTGAGTGAGTGTCCATGCTACCACAAGAGCTATCCGTAAGACTGACTACATCAAGTGTATTTACCTGACCCTGAAAGCCAGGGATAGTTTGAGGATTCTGTTAGTTTACAGTCCATCCCACAATCTAATCAGCCCTGGTGGCGCAGTGGTTAAATGCCTGTACTGCAGCCACCCGCTCAAAACCATAAGGTGGCGAGTTCAAGACCAGCAAAGGGCTGAAGCTTGACTCAGGCTTGCATCCTTCCGAGGTCGCTAAAATGAGTACCCAGATTGTCGGGGGGCAAATAGCTTACAATTGTAAACCACTTAGACACTCCTTAAGGGTATGAAGCGGTATATAAATGAAGCTGTTTGTTTTGTTTGTTTGTTTAGCAGACTCCCTAACCGAGCTGACACAGCTGGTCTCGGAGCTGGTGTTGGAGTCTCCCAGGCTTGTTGTCCTGGGAGACCTCAACATCCCTTTTGAGGCTGGTTTAACAGATCTGAAAGGTGCAGCTCAGGAGTTTATGGCTACCATGACTACCATGGGCCTGTCCCAATTGATCTCTGGGCCAACACATTGTGCCAGTGATACACCCGATGTGGCCTTTTGCATGGATCAGAAAAATCAGTGGGCAGAAGTTACTAGTACGACTGCCCTGTTAAGGACGGACCACTTTCTGGTCAAGTTAAAATTAATGGCCACTACCAACATTCCCCCCAGGGGTGGAGGACCTATTAAGATGGTCCGCCCTCAAAGGTTGATGGAACCCAAAGGTTCCAAGAAGCCCTAGAGGGATATACGATTGGGAATGACGGTGATTCTGTTGGTGCCCTGGTTAATACTTGGAACACCGACCTCACTGGGGCTATAAACAGTATCGCTCCCGAGCGTCCTCTCCAATAAACAACCATGGTATACACAAGATCTTCAGAGGATGAAGCAAGAGACGAGATGGCTAGAGCGCCGTTGGCGTCAACATCAATGCTTATCCAACAAGGCACTCCTATAGAACCTAATAATAATAGTAATAATAATAATAATAAAAGTTTATTTGTATACCGCCCTTCCTGCGATCAGGGCGGTGAACAATACAAGATAAAATTCACATACAAGTTAAAACATACATATATAGAACAGCATAAATCTAAAATCAGTCCAATAACAGTAATATCTCAAAACAAAGCCCCGATCCAGTCAAAAATAATGGAGAGGTAAAAAGTCATCAAGGGGGTGGGTCAGGGATAGGCCTGCTCAAACAGGTGTGTTTTTAATCCTTTTTTGAACAGGTTCAGGGAGGTGGCCAAGCGGAGCTCCGTTGGCAACGAGTTCCAGAGGATCAGGGCTGAAACAGAGAAGGCCCTCTTTGTTGTAAACGACAATCTAGCCTCTGGGACTCTTAATGAATGTTGCCCAGCAGATCTAAGTGTGCGGGGCGGATTGTATGGGGAGAGACGGTCCGTCAGGTACTCTGGGCCCAAGCCATTTAGGGCTTTATAGGTGATAACCAGCACTTTGTATTGAGCCCGGAAGCGAATAGGCAGCCAATGTAGATCTTTAAGTATTGGTGTTATATGGGCGGCCCTGGGTGCACCAGTGACCACCCGGGCTGCCATATTTTGCACTAGTTGTAGCTTCCGAGTGTGGTACAAAGGCTGCCCTATGTAGAGCGCATTGCAGAAATCCAACCGAGAGGTTACAAGAGCATGTACTACAGTTTCAAGGTCCCCCCAGTCCAGGTAGGGGCGCAGCTGGCGTATCAGCCGAAGCTGATAACAGGTGCTCCTGACCGTCGCATCCACCTGAGAAGTAAGATGGAGCGACGAATCAAGGAGCACCCCCAGACTGCGTACGGTGTCCTTCACGGGGAGCGTGACCCCGTTCAGGACAGGTGGAACCACCTCCATCCCAGGGCCGGGAGAACCTATCACGAGTACTTCCGTTTTCTCTGGATTCAGACTGAGTCTATTTTCCCTCATCCAGTCCATTACCGATTCCAGACAGGCCACGAGAGGAGCGACGCCATCCCTGGTCACTGCGTCAGTCGGAGACATAGAGAAGACTATTTGGGTGTCATCAGCGTACTGATAACCCCGCGCCCCATGCCTCCGGATGATCTCTCCCAGCGGTTTCATGTAGATGTTAAAGAGCATGGGGGACAGAATGGCTCCTTGAGGGACCCCAGAGGTGAGGGCCCTCTTATCGAAGCACACGTCCCCCAGCTGCACCATCTGGAACCTCCCAGAGAGGTAGGACCGGAACCACTGGAGCGCAGTGCCCCCGATCCCCACCTCTGCCAGGCGTTCCAGAAGGATACCATGGTCGATGGTATCGAAAGCCGCTGAGATGTCCAAAAGCACCAACAGGGACACGCTACCCCTGTCGATGCCCAGACGGAGATCATCGACCAGGGCGACCATGGCAGTCTCAACCCCGTAGCCCGCCCGAAAACCGGTTTGAAATGGATCTAGAAAATCCGTTTCATCCAAGACTGATTGAAGTTGGAATGCAACCGCCCTCTCGATCACCTTCCCCAAAAATGGCAGTAGTGAAACTGGCCGATAATTATTATGTAACAGGGGATCGAGGGAGGGCTTTTTTAATATAGGTTTTATAATGGCCAATTTTAGAGTGTTGGGGAATTGCCCATCCCTCAGAGATGAATTAATAATCCGGTGCAACATTGTGGTTACGACCGGTCCCCCCTGTGCCACTAGCCATGAGGGGCAGGGATCGAGGGAGCAGGTTGTCTTCCTGAGACTTCTAAGGATCTTGTCCACATCCTCGGTACGGATAGACTCAAACTGATCCAGTATAACAGAGTCCACGGAAGCTCTGGACACCTCTATTCTGGATTCTGCTTCAACACTGGCGTTCAGACCCTCGTTTATCCGAGAGATTTTATCCGCGAAGAAGTTGTTAAATTGGTCGCAGCAGGCCTTGGTGGGTTCAAGGATCTGGTTCTGGGCAGGAGGGAGCTGAGTTAACTCTCTCACTACCCTGAACAACTCTGCTGGACGCGACTCCGCGGACGCGACACAAGCAGCATAGAACAAATTCTTAGCTGCTAGTATCGCCTCTCCATAGTCCTCCAAATGGTGGTCTAGGAGAGCCTTGTCGGATAAACGGTGGTGTTTCCGCCAGACATGCTCTAGCCGTCGCAGAACCCGCTTCCTTGCCCGGAGATCTTCCATGTACCAGGGCTTCTTTTTGGAAGCAGGCCTGAGAGGGCGCTTGGGAGCGATACTGTGTATAGCCCTGGAGAGATCCGTGTCCCAGATGTTAACTAGGACATCAACAGTGTCACCGTCACTTCCAACCATATAACCCTCTAGGGCTTCTTGGAACCTATCAGGTTCCATCAGCCTTCGAGGGTGGACCATTCTAATAGGTCCGCCACCCCCGGGGGGGGGGATCTGGGTTGATGCCTTGATGCTTGCCTCTACCAGAAAATGATCCGTCCATGTCAGGGCGGAGATGTTGGTAATTTCCGCCCACGGAGTTTCCATGTCCGTACAGAAGACCAAATCGAGTGTATTCCCCGCAAAATGTGTTGGACCCGTAACTAGCTGAGACAGGCCCATGGCTGTCATGGTATCCATGAATTCCCGAGCTGCACCAGATGGAAACTTGTTGGCCGCGAAGGGGATGTTGAAGTCTCCCAGGACTAAAAGCCTGGGGGACTCCAACACCAGCTCCGAGACCAACTGTGTCAGCTCGTTAAGGGAGTCTGTTAGCGCACGGGGTGGCCGGTAGACCAACAGAATCCCTAGACTGTCTCTAGCCTTCAGGGTCAGGTAAATACACTCGATATAGGTAGTCTGACGGACATGGTTCCTGGTTAGGGACAAGGTGTTTTTATGCACCAAGGCAACACCCCCCCCCGCCCACCTAACCTGTTCTGGTCCTTCACCGAGTACCCGGAAGGGAGGACCTGGGCCCACACAGCATCCCCTTCAGGTCCTAACCAGGTCTCGGTTATGCACGCCAGGTCACAGTTATTATCCTCTATTAGGTCATGCAGAACGTGGGACTTGTTCTTAATAGACCTGGCGTTGCACAGGAGCAGAGACAGGGTTTGTGGTACAGTTGGAGTGACCCTCAGGTCCCTTTGGTTAGGAGAAGGACTGGAAGGAGAGATAGATATTAAGCATCGATCCCTCCTTCCCCTGTAACGCTGGTCCATACTCCTACCGTCGTGCCTCCCCCTGCCCCACACAACAGGGATAAGGGCCCCGCTCACGTCAAGAGATATACTCTCTACCTACCCTACCGGTTTACCACCACAATCTGTCCTCACCACCTCCTTCCCTCCATAACCAACGATGGTGGAGTAGAAATAATGGATGTAAAGCCAATCGTAAAACATAGTGACACGAATTTTGTTGACAATATTTAACAAAAGGTTCTGGACGGAGCAACAATCAAGCAATCGACTCCACAGTTGAAAGGCGGGGGGAAGGGCCGGGAGCCGGCTGAGGAGGGTGCTGCTCTCACCAGCACCACGCCCCCTTTGCAGTCCCTCTGGTGTTCCGGTATTCCTGCACTGGAGGGCAATTTGTAGGACGGGGGAAGGGCCGGGAACCGGCTGAGGAGGGTGCCGCTCTCACCGGCACCACGCCCCCTTCAAAGTCCTTCGATGTTCCTGCGTTCCTGCGCTGGAGGGCAATTTGTAGGACGGGGGAAGGGCCAGGAGCCGGCTGAGGAGGGTGCCGCTCTCACCGGCACCACGCCCCCTTCAAAGTCCCTCTGGTGTTCAGGCATTCCTGCGCTGGAGGGCAATTTGTAGGACGGGGGAAGGGCCGGGAGCCGGCTGAGGAGGGTGCCGCTCTCACCGGCACCACACCCCCTTCAAAGGTCCTATGGAGTCGCAATCGATGCAGCGAAGAATTAGTTCTATGCTGCTCGTATTGCATCGGCAGAGTCACATCCAGCAGAACTTTTCAGGGTGGTTAAAGAACTAATTTGCCCCCTCCCACCCTGAATCCATTATTAGAACCAACAAATGCCTGCTGTGACGCTTTTAATGACTTTTTTGCTGATAAGACCTCTCGGATAAGGGCCGATCTAGATGCCAACATTAATACAAAATCTATAGAAGAGGTGTCCAGTGACTCCGTGGACTTGATTAGACTGGATCACTTTGAGTTTGTTAGTACTGAGGATGTCGACAAGCTCCTTGGAAGTGTTAGGAAGACAACGTGCCCTTTCGATCCTTGCCCATCTTGGTTGACCATCCAAGGAGGGGATGCAGTGATGGCAATGCTTCAGCTTGTCATCAATGCATCCCTCAGGGAGGGCAAATTTTCAGCTGCTTTGAAGCAAGCGGTGGTTAAACCACTTCTGAAAAAGCCCTCCCTGGATCCCTTGGTAAGAAACAATTATAGACCGGTCACCTTGTTACCATTCTTGGGCAAGGTGATCGAGAGAGCAGTTGCCTTCCAACTCCAAGCTGCCTTGGAAGAAGCCGATTATCTAGACCCATTTCAAACCAGCTTCAGAAGGGGATATGGAGTCGAGACAGCCATGGTCGCCTTGGTCAATGATCTCCGTCTGGGCATCAATGGGGGAAGTGTGACTCTATTGGTGCTCTTCGACATCTCAGCGGCATTCGATACCATTGACCATGGTATCCTTCTGGTACGCCTGAGGAGGTTGGGAATCGGGGGCACTGCTTTACAGTGGTTCCGCTCCTACCTCTTGGGAAGATTCCAGATGGTGTCGCTGGGGGAGAGCTGCTCTCGTAAGAGAGAGCTGACATTTGGGGTCCCTCAGGGTGCCATTCTGTCCCCCATGCTATTCAACATTTACATGAAGATGCTGGCAGAGATCATCCGGAGACATGGGGCGCAGTGTTATCAATACGCTGATGACACACAAATACATTTTTCTATGTCTCCGACTGATACAGTCACCTAGGATGGCCTCTGCCCTCTGAATTCCTGCCTGGAGTTGGTAATGGGCTGGATGAGGGAAAACAGACTCAACCCGAATCCAGAGAAAAAGGAGGTACTTGTGATAGGTTCACCAGGCCCAGGGATGGAGATTTGCCAACCTGTCCTGGATGGGGTCACACTTCCGGGGTCACACTTCAAGTCTGCAGTCTGGGCGTACTCCTGGACTCGTCGCTTCAGTTGACAGCTCAGCTGGAAGCGACAGCCAGGAGTGCATGGTATCAGCTTCGGCTGATACGCCAGCTGCATCCCTACTTGGGCAAGGAGGACCTTGAAACACTGGTACATGCACTGGTAACCTCTCGATTAGATTTCTGCAATGTGCTTCACATGGGGCTACCTTTGTACCAAGTCCAGAAGCTTCAATTGATTCAAAACGCAGCAGCCAGGTTGCTTACAGGGGCACTAAGAATGGATCATATCACCCCTGTTCTGAAATCTTTACATTGGCTCCCAATTAGCTTCCGGGCGCAATATAAAGTGTCACCTTTAAAGCCCTATATGGCTTGGGCCCGAGTTACTTGAAGGAGCACCTCCCCCTACACAATCCGCCCCATGCTCCCAGGACTTCAGGGAAGAACTTGTTAGAATATAATAATGTTATATTAACATCAATTTCCCAGAGGACATTCTCAGCTGTGGCCCCAAAATTATGGAACGATTTACCGGAAGAGATCCGTCTTATTACCAACTTAGAAGCCTTTAAGAAGGCGTTAAAGACGGATCTCTTCCAGCAGGCTTATCCTCCTGACTCACTATAAGAAATACCATCACTATTGTGAACCTGATTCATACCAGAATATTGACAGTAATTTAGTAGGTCAAGGATTAAATTGTATTAGATTAATATGTTTTTATAATTTTAGATAATGTTTTTAAGATTTTATATGATTGAATGTATACACATGTATTTTATCTATTGTTGGAATCCCGCCTCAATCCAATGGGAGAGGCGGGAAATAGAAATAAACTACTACTACTTCTTCTTCTTCTTCTTCTTCTTCTTCTTCTTCTTCTTCTTCTTCTTCTTCTTAGCTTACACATTGTAAACTGCTTAGGGAGTGCTTAAGTGCACTGATAAGCAGTACAGAAATGTACTTGCTATTGCTGTTGCTATTATTTTGGCCAGTCTGTTCAGGCCCGAAGTTTCTCAGCCAAATTCTGTCAGAGGCTTCACAGCCATTACATCCAAAGTAGGTTGTTGAATTAAGGGGTATTAAGGTACTTTTCTATAAGAATGTGCATGTAAGAAGCAAGAGTGAGCATATTGCAATTTTGTCTTCAGTGCCTACAATTCTCTATAATTTTAGTGTGCTTTATAGAGTTTTGTACATCGATTTATCTTTACAATCTTGTTTTTAATGTTTTTATACTAGAGACACTGGTGGGGTGAAAAGTGAATCTATACATTAGAATTTAATTTTAATGAGATATAGACAGATTTATTAGATTGGGACCTTTTGTGCAGGGGCTTTTGGAAAATAAGGCTATGGGCTCAGCCCTGCTCACCTCTTGCATTTTCCCAATTTTTAACAATTCCTGTCTCTGTTCATTATACCCATGGACAGCTAATCAAACTGATGGCTCAAGAAATTTGACATGAGTAATATAATTAGTGATATTTAAGTTGATTTAATAACATTAATGGAAACACTACAAAAATAACAGAAGGCTAAATGATTAAGTATGTTCTAGTATGGATGATGTGCCTGATTATCGTGCTGTTTTATTAATACAGCTTGAAAAAATTTACTGACCCAGATGACAAGACCTTTCACCTCCATACAAAAGTTTAATATGCCTTGAATGCCTCATCCTTTCTAGTCACTGCCAAAGGCAGCTTAGGCAAGAATCACCTACTGTTTATGCCTCTGTATATCCCAGTCTTTGGCAACTTTGTTTCACACAATGCTGGAATTTGTTACTTTGAGAAATAAATAATAATAAAACTTTTATTTATACCCCGCTTTTTGCTGAAGCAATCAAAGCAGCTTATAGTATTTAAAACCAAGCAACAATATATATAAATAACGCCCCCCCTTAAAAAGGAATTAAACAATTACGATTAAAATTACGTAAAATGATTTAAAATGAAATAACAACAGTTCCAACAATAACAGTGGCAGATTCATTGCACATATGTGCCTATGTGGGGGGATATTTATTCGGGAAAGGCCTGCTGAAAGAGATCCGTCTTGATCACTTTTTCAAAGCCATCCAGGTTGGTAATTTGACAGTTCTCATCTGGCAGGCCATTCCATAAAGTGGGAACGACTGCAGAAAAAGTCCTCTGGGAGGTCGCAACCAATCTGGTCTTCACTGGTTGCAATAGGTTCCTCCCAGAGGATCTGAGTGTATGGAGCGGATTATATGGAAACAGGCAATTCTTTAGATAAATTCAGCCCAAGCCATGTAAGGTTTTTAAGGTGATAACCAACACCTTGTATCGCACCCGGAAACTAATAGGCAGCCAGTGGAGCGACTTCAATATTGGTATAATATAGTCACTCCTTGCTGTTCCCATAATTAGCCCAGCTGCCATGTTCTGTACCAACTGAAGTTTCCGAACTAAGCACAAGGGTAGCCCCATGTAGAGCACATTGCAAAAATTGAGTCTTGAGGTTACCAGTGCATGTACTACAGTTTCAAGGTCCCCTGGTTCCAGGAAAGGGTGCAGCTGGCATATCAGCTGAAGCAGATAACAGGTGTTCTTGACCATCATGTTCACCTGATCTCTCATGTGAAGCGACGAATCAAGAAGCACCCCCAGAATGAAAACACAGTCCTTTGAGGAGAGTGTGAACCCCTCTAGGACTGGAGGTTGCAGCCCAATACTTGGAGGTTGCAGCCCAATACCCCTACTGTAAGTACCTCCATTTTGTCTGGATTCAACTTGAGCTTGTTTTCCCTCATCCAGTCCATTACTGCTGCAAGACACTGATTGAGGGGAGATATGCCATCTGTTGTCATAACTGATGATCGAGACACGGAGAAATATATTTCAGTGTCAACAGCATATTGATAACACCCCACCCCATGTCTACGGATGATTTGTCGCAGAGGCTTCATGTGAATATTAAACAGCATCGGGGACAGAATGGTGCCCTGAGGGACGCCACAATTAAGCTCCATTTTTGAGGAGCAAGTGTCCCCAAGCATCACCCTCTGGAATCTGCCTGAGAGAAAGGAGTGAAACCATTGGAACACAATGCCTCCAACTCCTAACTCTCTCAAGCATCCCTTTATTGTATTGAATGCCACTGAGAGGTCTAGAAGCACCAACAGGGTCAAGCTCCCTCTGTCAATCCCTAGACAAAGGTCATCAGTTAAGGCGACCATGGTAGTCTCCACCCCATATCTGGTCTTGAAGCCAGTTTGAAATGGATCAAGATAATCGGTTTCCTCCGCTTAGAGCTGAAGAGCAACAGCCCTCTTGATCACGTTGCCCAAAAATGGCAGGTTAGATACAGGCCTATAGTTTTCATGTCTAGGGGGTTCAGGGAAGGTTTTTTTTCAGAAGTGGTCTTCCTTTAGAGATGATGGTACATAACCTTGTCTAAGGGATGCATTGATGACATGTCAAAGAAGTGACACAGCCTGGCACTTAGAAGAACTTTTTAAAAAGGGTTAGACAAATTCATAGAGGATGGGGCTACCAACCCTGGTGTCTTCTATGCAGATAAAAGAGGGGCATCACTGAGGGGGGGGTATGGGCCACACCAGGTGACACTCTAAAGGGTGTTACATCCCTGCTCCCCATACATCTGCCTTTTGACAGAAACAGGCTGTGACATTAACCTGCTTCTCTTTAAAATGCTGAAAAGACAGTGTGAGTGGAGCAAGGCTCAATGGGAGGAGAAAAGAGATCCCCCAGGATTAAAATTTCAAAATTTCAAATTTTATTTTTGAATGTTTTAAGAAAAATTAAATATTATTCTTTTAAAAATTTCTTTTACAAATCACATCTTACCATATTTCACTTTAATCACATGAAACTGTGTACATGTAAATACATTTAGGCTGTGAATATGATATTGTAATTCAAAGGTATAATTTTTAAATTGCTGGTTGTTTAAGTCACAGCTATTACCATTACATTCAATTATATATGGGAATTACGATTTATGAGTAGCATTAGTACAAAAACACATTAGTACGGATTCAGTATGGTATGGTCTAGGAAGAGGCAAATGGGGGGGGGGTTAATACCATGAGTTATTGCACTGGGTGACATCAACACTAGAGATCCAATTACAGTGAAGTAGTGAAGCTCCATTGGGTTTTAATCTAAACTCCTTTGGCTATCAAAGGTGCTGAACCCATTTTTTTAGAGATGGGGTTTAGAACTTTAAACAGTTCCTTCAGACGAAAACTCAGAGTGGATTCACACAAAGACACCCCACTGCCATAAAAGCCACTAGCTGCCACTGGTTATTGGTGACTACTATTCATGATGGACATATATTCCCTCCATTACCTTCAACAGTATGCCTCTGTATTTCAGTTGTGGAGGATGATAAGTGAGTGAGAAAGTGCTTTTGTGCTCATGCCCTGCTTGTGGGCTTCTCACAGGCAACTGACTGGATCTGAACCAGCATATTTCCCCTTGGACAATATCCTGTTGTTAGTTCTGACTAGAGTAGGGCTATTGAATCAATGGGCTTTACTCTATATACTCATGTATAAGTCTAGAATTTCAGCAAAAATCCTGACCCCCAAAACAGTTGATTCATGGATCAATGTAAATACTATTATTTAAAACTTAGTTAACTCTTATTTAATTCTTTGGCTTCATTCCAACTACCTTTTAAACCGGATCATGATTTGGTTCGAACTGGTTTAAATGACACTGGTTCCCACTTAAATCTGAATTGGGGGAGGGGACATGCTCTAGACCCATTTAACTCATGTCTTGACACTGAATTTTTTCCACTTCTTTTTCAATAAAGCAATTTATTTTTCGGTAAAGCGATTCAGCCCAAGTGTGAATCAGTGCAGCTTCGAATTAGCTCCCTGTGATGGGTGAAGATGGGCATGCCCCTCTTCCCAAGCTTCTGTGAGCAAGCCATGCAGTGTGGGGCTATTAGCGCCTCAAGCACCATAGAAACTACTGTTCCTCGGTTCCCGCTTCTTATCTGTGGGAGTTGAGAGTCATCCGGAAATCCCTCGGAGCCAGTGCTGGGGGCTTCAGGCAAGGGCCCAGCCTGCCCTAAGGGCTCCTGAGGGGCTCCTGCAACCTTTCCCTGCCTCCGGACCCCAAGAAAGGCAATGCCGGCAGGCCTGGCTCACCCCATCGTCCAGGGTAGACCCACGGAGCCTCTCAAATCAGATGTAGTGTGAACCACGCTCTGATGCTGAACCGATTCATCAATTCGGATCAGAAACCAAATTATCTGTAAGTGGGAATGAGGCCTTCTTTAAAAAGAAGCCATCCCCTGGTGAAAAGCGAAAGCTTAATCTGTACTTGAAGCACTATACCACCACTCCTATTCTCTAATCTTTCCAGCCTTTAGGGCGAGCACAAACAGTTCTGCCTGTGGTGTAAATGAATAAAACAACAATAACAATGACAGTAACAGAATGACTATTTGAGCTGAAGAGGGCTATGGCACTTATGTCATGTCTGTGGGCTTCTGAGAAGCAACTTGCTAGCCAGTAGACGAACAAAATGCTAGGCTAGGTAGGATTTTAGTCATATCCAGGAGGTTTCTTACACATTCATCTCATGACTTATTAAATCAAAGAAAAGCCATACTTCTAAAAGCTTTCCAAGGGTGGATCATGTAATGACATCTAAAGTTGTAAATAAAAGATCCATCATGACATATTTGCCATATGCATAAAGTCAACTGGACCCAAAACAAAAAGCAAAAGACATAGATGGATGGATTAGATAGACAGACAGACAGACAGACAGGTGTGTATAATTTAAGGCTATTAACTATAAAGTGATAGATTATATGATTATAGCCAAAAGACTGTTGTACACCCAGAATTGGGAAACTTACTATCTTCCTAAAGAAGTGGAGTGAACTTTTAAATTTTTGTGTTGACTGAGAATGCTAAACTCGTGATGTTGATTAAAGAAAAATTGTTGATCCATTAAAAAAAATTGCAATTATATTTGTCTTTTCCGAAGAAGAAGGAAGGCAATGTTATGGTTGTGGAATTTGAGGCCTGAAGCAATTTTAATTTTTTAGTCAGAGGTAAAACAAAAATAAGTTAGCATTACTGAGAAGTTTAATACACTAAGCATTAAAATTCTTTGGTTTGAGAGGTGGGAAGTTAATTATAATTTGTGTTAACTGTTATAATTTTGTGAAAGCTAAGGGAATTGGGAGTAAGGGGTATATGGGTCATTTAGTTGATTAGGGTTATATTTTGCAGTTTTATGTAGAGTTACCATTTTGTATTTATGTGGGCAATAGTTTTTTATATGTTTTAAAACTTAATTTAAGAGACTTTTTTTAAAAAAGCAAACAGGTCCATTGTTAACACTTGAAAGAATGCTGAAAAATATTGTCTTAATTTCAAAAGATTCATGCTGACAAAAGTTTCCAAACCTCCCTCCCCTGCAATGATCTTGAGCTATGCCCTTAGAGTCTCCTACACTTTGGCAGTACTTACTTAGCAAATCTTTCTTCTTATGCCTCCAGGCAACAATCTGCAAGTGTAGAATACCCTCTGCTTATAGCCATGAAGGGAATTTTTTTTTACATGTTAAGGTTTTCTTCCCCTGATGATTCATATTCCACATACATTTGCCTCCTGGGAATTATTTTACCTTCTTTCCCTTTTGCTTTGGGTTGATTAAAATCTTAAATTCTAAAGAACATGTGCGCAGTTGAGTTTCAGGGCCTTAGCATACAAACAGAAATTCCAGACACAATAATAGTGAAAGATTCTGTATTGAATATATTTTGAAACAAGTTAACAACTATGCGACTATGTTCCCCATACGTTGGAGATGTTTGTTTTATTTTATTTCATTGCATTAGAATACCCATAATACCTCACAAATTTATATGCTGTAAAGGGGTGTTGATTTCTAGGTGTAAAATATCTGTAGGCCAACAGTTGCAAATCTTGGCTATAAAGGAAGCACTATTTGTAGGTCTGGAAATTATTTCATTTGCATGAAATGTTGAGGAATAACTGCAAAGGAAAGCCCAGATTTTGTGGGACTTGCGGTGGTTGACCTTGGCAGTTCAATCTATTTTACTTGCCTATGTCCTCTGTCTCTGCTACCAATGTTGTTGTTATTGCGTGCCTTCAAGTTGTTTTCAACATGTGGCAGCCTTAAGGCAACCTATCACAAAATTTCCTTGGCAAGTTTTTTCAGAGGGAGTTTGCAATTGACATCCTCTGAGGCCAAGAGTATGTGACTTGCCCAAGGTCACCTAGTGGGTTTCCATGGCCAAGCCGGAATTCAAACCCTAGTCTCCAAAGTCCTAGTCCAATGGTCAAACCACTACATCATGCTTGCTCTCTGCTACTAATGTACGTTCCTAATACACAATGGGTTAACTTTGCAGACATAGAGTAACTATACAAATCCTAATTCTGGCATAAATGTTATGCTGTTGTCCATGGAATCTGTAATGTTTAAGGTTCCACAAAACTATTGTTTATGAACAGTTTCACCATAAATAAGAGAATGGATGAAATCCTGCTGAGCAACTGACAATTACACATTTGCAACTGCTATGTATTTTGGTCCCCCTACAGGCCTTATTTAGGGGCAACACAGGGATCATGTAAGCCCCCTAGACCTCACTTATTGGTAAGCAGCTGCTAGGATCAACAAAAGAATGGACTCCTGTCAATCCTAGCAGCTGCTTAATGGTAACTGGGATGGGGTGGGATTTCACGCTAGAATTCATTATAGCAACATCAATGCAGAACTGTGTGATAACATTTAAAGTCACAAACTGGTACTGGAAAGCACGCATTAGAACCCACAAGCAAAAGAAGAAACAAGTCTTCGCACGTTTCTTGATGTTTGTATTTTATTCTTTAAAAAGATTCTATGAACATCTTATTTTGTAATGGGTTTTTGAAAGTTTTTTCACAAGCTTCTCTACCCTCCCTCCTCCTTTCTTTGACCATCTGTTGAAATGTATAAATAAATGAAAGTTAGAAGCCTAGCCCCCCATTTTATTGTATAACAGTCCAGTTATATGGAGACAGATTTTTTTTAGCCAGCTCCAGAAATTTCTGAGGTTGAAACATAGAATAGTATATGTTTTTAAAAATATATTAAATAGAATTAATATAAACCATTGTGGTGGCACCCCAGGTATGGAATTCCCTCCCCCTAGAGGACCGATTGGCACCAACATTGGGATCATTTTGGTGCCAAGTCAAAACTTGTTTTTTTGTTTTTAATAAAAGCCTTTACGCCAAATTAATTCTAACTAGGATGTACATACCATATGGTTGTTCTATTTAACATCTTTTAAACTGGTTTTAAATTATCTGGTTTTAATTGATATAAAATTTAATATATTGTTAATCTTTTAAAACTATTATTTATTGTTTTTGTTATAGTTAGGTACCCTGAGATTTTTGGTTATATGGCGGGCGGATATGTTTTTTCCTTTTCTTTGGTCATGTCCTTCATTTTTCTTGGAGGCCTTACATTTTGTGGTGCCTTGTCCTCCTTTGTGGTCAGGGCATCTGGTCATCCTGCAAGTAACATTAATACCAAAAAACTCACCCAACATTCTCAAGGATTCTGTATGGTGTGGTGTGAGAAGAGGTCAACCTGGGGAGGAAGTGACACCCTGAGTGACTGTACTGGATAATGGCCAGCCTTGTGACGCCCATGCAGCGAAGTAGTGAATCCCCTCTGTTAGGTATATTACCTAAAGGTGTAAGTATATTAACTAAAAGGTGTTATTTTAATTTTGCCAGTTGTTTTATGTCACAGCGATTACTGTTACATTCAGAGCTATATGAGAATTATGATTTATGACCAACATAAGTGCTTTTTTTTTTTTTTACTAAGCATTCTATATGGTGGGATATAGAGGAAGTCAATGGGGGGGGAACACCATGAATTACTACACTGTGTAACATTGATTCTTGTGACGCTGACTCTAGTGACACCACTACAGGAAGTAGTGACTCTCCTCTGTTAGGTATATTTGTTGTTGTTGTCATCCATCCCAACCCATGGCAACTCTGTGGATAAGGCATCTCCAAGATTCTCTATCCTCCACTGGACTGTTCAGTTCCTGCAAACTCATACTTGTGACTTCTTTAATAGAGTCAATCCACCTGGCATGCAGCCTTCCTCTCTTTTCTCCACCTTTCCTATATTACAAAAGGTATAATTTAAATTTTGCTAGCTGTTTTATGTTACAACGATTACCATTACATTCAGAGCTATACAGGAATTAGAATTTAAGAGTACAAAAAAACCCTATCCTAATGATTCTGTATGGTGAGGACTGAGGGGAGGTCAACCTAAGTGACCAAACAGGATGATACCTACCCTAGCAACCACATTCCTAAGGATTCTGTATGGTGTGGCCTGAGAGGAAGAGTTCACCAGGGGGTTGGGGGGGTGACACCCTAAATGGCCTCACCAGATGACACCGACCGTAGTGACGGCACTGCAACAAAGCAATGAATCTCCTGTTAGGTATATTATAACAGTATAATTTTAATTTTACTAACAGTCTTATGACTCAACAATTACCATCACATTCAGAGCTATATGGGGATAATAATTTATGAGTAACTTTAATTAAAAAAATTACTAAAGATTCTGGATGGTGTGATATGGGAAGAGGTCAATGGGTGAAGTGATACCCTGAGTTACCACATTGGGTGATGGTGACTCTAGTAATGCTACTGCAGTGAAGCAATGAAAATCTTCTGTTAAGTATATTACAATAGATATAATTTTAATTTTGATAGTTGTTTTATGTCACAACAATTACCAATACGATCAAAGCTATATGGGAATTATGATTTATGAGTAGAAACAACATTACTAAGGATTCTGTATGGTATGATATAGGAGGAGGAGGAGGTCAAGGAGAGGTGACACCCTGAGTGACCATACTGGATGACACCAACCCTAGGAAAGCTCATGTCGACACTGCAACAAAGTAGTGGCTCTCCTGTTAGGTATATTACAAAAGGTGTAATTTTAATTTAGCTAGTTGTTTTCTGTCTCAATGATTAATATTACATTCAGAGCTATATAGGAATTACAATTTATGAGTCACTTTAGTGCAAAAAACATTACTAAGGATTCAGTATGGTGTGGTACGGGAGGAGGTCAATGGGTGGAATGACATCTTAAGTTACCACAGGGGGCAATGCTGACCCTAGTGATGTCCCTGCAGTGGAAGCAGTGAATCTCTTCTGTTAGGCATATTATAATAGATATAATTTTAATTTTTATAGTTGTTTTACCTCTCAATGATTACTATTAATCATTCAGAGGCATACACGTGTCCCTCCACATTTGCTGGGATTAGGGGCAGAGGACCACCATGAATGTGGTACCATCTGGCCTTGAGGGAGAGAAAGGCTGGCCAGCTCCATCAGGCCTGGCCTAAAGTAAGCCCTCCCTCCAGTTCATCTGCCATGGTCCAGGCCTCGGACAGAGAGAAGAACCATTGGACTCATACCCTTTCCCATTGCCATTCCCTTCTCCTTTTGTGTCATGCCTTTTTTTGATTATACGCTTGAGAGCAGGAAAATGTCTAATTAACTATCTTT
Organism: Urosaurus nigricauda; assembly: GCA_034509955.1. Classification (NCBI taxonomy): domain Eukaryota; kingdom Metazoa; phylum Chordata; class Lepidosauria; order Squamata; family Phrynosomatidae; genus Urosaurus; species Urosaurus nigricauda. The sequence goes on along the minus strand of JAOEGL010000001.1, from coordinate 345,589,924 downwards.
AAGCTGCTCTGGAAGCCCTTCTGGCTGAAGAGCAGGTATAAATACTGCAAATAAATAAATAAATAAATGTGGAAAAACTACAAATAAAAAAAATACTATGTTTTTCCCTGAGAGAACACCTCTTTAGGAATCTCTAGGTCCTCCAGTGCAACTCTGTGGTCAATATCTGCCAGACACTGTCCACAGAATTGTGCTGGAGGAACTACAAATGCCTAGTGGAGTGTTCTCTCTAGGAATCTCTAGGTCCTTCAGTGCAACTTTTGGTTAAATTTGACCACAGAGTTGTGCTGGAGGACCTAGATATTCCTAGAGCAAAGATATTAATAAAATTCTTGAATAATGAAAGCTGCAAAAGTCAAAGCTGCAAATGTGGAAGGACGAGTGTACAGGAATTACCATTTATCAATAGTAAAATTTGCATTTCTACTCATAAATCATAATTCCTGTATAGCCATGAACATAACGCCAATTGCTGAGACATAAAAACAACTTAGCAAAATTAAAATTATACCCATCTATTGTAATATACTAAGGACTCTGCATAATATGATTGGGGGGGGGGAGGTCAACTGGGGGTGATACACTGAGTGACCGCACCAGATGATGCTAGTTATTATTATTACTATTATTATTATTATTTAGAGAGATTTTGTAGCACGTTTGAGACTAACTGAATGAAAGAAGGTGGCAGCATGAGCTTTCATAGACTTCAATCCACTTTCTCAGATGTTTTTAAGTAGACTGAAATCTACAAAAGCTCATGTTGCCAACTACTTTCTTTCATTTAGTCTCAAAGGTGCAACAAGGTCTCTCTACACTATTATTATTATATCCAAATGCATCTGAGGAAGTAGACTTAAGTCTTGGAAAGCTCATGTCACCAACTTCTTTCTTTCAGTGAACCTCAAAGGTGCAACAAGATCTCTTTATGTACTGATTCTACAGTCTAAGAGAGCTATTTAAATTCTCTTATTATAATTCTATTGTTATTAGAATTATATTATTATTATTATTATTATTATTATTAATTATTATATTTATTTGTATCACACTCTTTTCCCAGAACTGGGACTCAAGAGCGGCTCACAATATTAAAAGAACGAATGTTTTTAATTTAATTTATATCCTGCCTTTCTCCCTGAAGGGACCCAAGGCAGCTCACAATAACAATTCTAAAAAAATAGAAAAGAAGTGTGTTGAGAAGGAATTATTAAACGATTACAATATTAAAACATCAAATTGCACTTAGTAGTGTTTAAAATGTTTCAAAGAGTAAGTACGAAGGAAGAATACGTGCTGGATTCCAAGAAAACATCTTCTTTGAATTGCAAACGGACGTTAAATTTCCTTGACTCTGAAAATCTCCCAGTGTCCCCCATGACTAAAAAAGGGGGAGGTTCCAGTCTGCAGGAAGCCCTCCATTCCATATGAACTAAGACTGGAGACAGAAAATGTAGGCCTATGACTAACATCTTCAATTTCTTTCTCCTGTTTCCCTGATGAAAAAGCCAGTGTGACTTCCAAAGCTTGTGACATGTAATTGTGCATTTGGGTTGGCCCAAAAAATAAAATTGCTTACCCAGAGGGGTGGGATATAAATAAATATTTATTATTATTATTATTATTATTAATTATTTATCATTAGGGTAGAAAAATGAAATGCACAGATATAAAATGGGGGACACCTGGCTGAATGAAACATGTGTGAAAAGGATCAAGGAGTCTTAGTAGACCACAAGTTGAACATGAGTCAACATTGCGATGCAGCAGTTAAAAAAGCCAATGCAATTCCAGGCTGCATCAATAGAAGTATAGTGTCTAGATCAAGGGAAGTAATAGTGCCACTCCATTCTGCTTTGGTCAGGCCCCACCTGGAATACTGTGTCCAGTTCTGGGCACCACAATTAAAAAAGGATGTGGAGAAACTGGAGCAGGTCCAAAGGAGGGCAACTAAGATGGTGAAGAATCTGGAAAGCATGCCCTACGAGGAACGACTTAGGGAGCTGGGAATGTTTAGCCTAGAGAAGAGAAGGTTAAACTATGATAGCCTTGTTTAAATACTTGAAGGGATGTCATATTGAGGAGGGAGCAAGCTTGTTTTCTGCTGCTCTAGAGACTAGGACCCGGAACAATGGATGCAAATTGCAGGAAAAGAGGTTCCACCTCAACATTAGGAGGAACTTCCTGACAGTAAGGGCTGTTCGACAGTGGAACACACTCCCTCGGAGTGTAGTGGAGTCTCCTTCCTTAGGGGTCTTTAAGCAGAGGCTGGATGGCCATCTGTCGGGAATGCTTTGATCAAGAGTTCCTGCATGGCAGGATTGGGTTGCACTGGATGGTCCTTGTGGTCTCTTCCAACTCTAAAGACCTTTTCACACGAGGCACTTACCACATGGATATTGTTGCTCAAACGCTTCAGAAGTGAAGAGGTGGGATCGCCAGTCGCGCTTCCCAAATACCGTCGAGGCACTTTGCCGCTTTTCCATCGTCAAAGCGTTCATGGAGCAGCCTCTCTTTTTTTGCGCATAACGGAAGATCCCGTTGTTGCAGAAACGGCTTGCTCCGCGAACGATTTGTCAACGGGAGAAGAGCGGGATGCTCTTTGGGAGTGCGGGCGGCGATTCCTGCCTCCGAAGAGGTTTGGGCCACGTGGTGAGTGCCTCGTGCGATAAGATCCTATGTTTCTATATAAATGTAGATGGGTTTACGCTGGAGAGGAAGAGGGGGTGGAGGGGGTGCCACCCTGAAGGCCAGCCCTGGGTGGCTCCAACTTTGAATGCTGGCTCTCCTTCAGCCTCTAGGACCCAGAGGGCTCTTTCCTGGGTTGCCTTCATCTCCTTTTGCCTTTTGCAGCTGCTCTGCTGCTGAGAGGCTGCTGCCCACATGATGCCCATGTATAGGGCTCTCTGGCTTGGCCAGTCCCTGGCTCCTCTCCATTAATAGCAGCCTCCTCCTCCTCCTTCGTTCTCTTCCTCCTCTTCCTCCTCCTCCTGGGGAAGCCTGCTGGCTGCTGCTGAGCCATGCTCTCCTCCTCCTCCTCCTCTCTGAAGGAGCCAGAGCCAGAACCAGAACTGGGTCCCCAGGTCCCAGCTGGGCTGGAGCGGTTCCGGAGCCCAGGCAAAGGCCGGGGTCTGCGGGCTCTGCGTCGCTTCGTCCCCGGGGAGCTGCTCTTCTCCTGCCCGGCCTTCACCTGCGTCCTCACCGTCAACGAGAGGGGCAACCACTGCGAGGGCTGCTTCGCCAGGTAACTAAGGAGAGTACTACTAAAAGCAAAGCAAGCCAGGAAAGGAAGGAAGCAAGGACTGGGGAGGAGGAAAGGAAAGGAAAGGAGGAAGAGGAAGAGGAGGAGGAGGAGGAGGCCAGCCACTCAGCTCAGCAGCAGCAGCAGCAAGAGAGCCCTGGCCAGTGGCAGCAGAGTCCCTCCCTGCGGGTCCTAGCACCGGGGCTGCTCTCTGCTGCTGAGGGGGGACACGTGTCTCTTTGGTTGGGGACACGTGTCTGTGTCTGTGTGTATGTGGCACCAGGGTTACTGAATGGAGAGCCAAGGGGGTTGCAGCAGCAGCAGCAGCAGCAGCAGACACTACAGTCTGTTCCACACACAGGCCTCACTCCCTGCAGCCAAGGGACGAGTGGCCAAGTGGGCCTCCTTTTCCAGGACAACATGTGTGCCTCTCCCTTGCCTCCTTGAGTTCTTTTTCATTGTTATGTCGCCTTTCTCCCTGGGGAAGGGACCCCAGGCGGCTCACGACGAGACAAACAAACAAACAAAAGCATTTAAAAAACTATCTCTCATTCTTAACATACTTTTTTAAACATATAAACTATATGTAAACTTAATATTATATGTGTGTCTGTGTGTGATATAGATATCACACACACACACACACACACTAGTTTGAAAATACTTTTTTGGATATATAAACTATATATAAACTAGTATTGTGTGTGTGTGTGTGTGATAGATATGTCACACACACACACACGTATAATAGTTTTTAAAATACTTTTTTGATATATAAACTGTCTAACACTATGTATATACTAATATGATATGTGTGTGATATATATATATATATATACACATATATAATAGTTTTGAAAATACTTTTTTGGATATATAAACTAAATATATATATATATATACTGTATATAAACTAATTTGATATGTGTGTGATTATATATATATATATATATATACACACACACACATATTATATATATATATATATATATATATATATTATACACATAATTGTTTTTAAAATACATTTTATATATAGAATATATATATATATATATAAATACTTTTTGTATATATAAACTATATATATATATATATATTCAATATGTGTGTGTGTGTTATATATATATATATATATACACCTCTCTCTCTTTCTCTCTCTCTCTCTCTCTCACACACACACACAATATTAGTTTATATATAGTTTATATATCGTTTGTATGCAGTGTTCCCCAAACTGGGCTCTTTAAGAGATTTTGGACTTCAGCTCCCAGAATCACAACCTATTGGCCAGCATGGCTGAGGCTTCTGGGAGTTGAAGTCCAAAATCTCTTAAAGGGCACAGTTTGGGGACCAATGTATAATATGTGTCTGTGTGTGTATATATATATATATATATATATAGAACACAAACACAATTAAAACAATATAAATGATCTAAAGAGAACAGAATGTCATAATTCTGGGGAAATCAGGAAGAAGTTAATGAGAGAAGGATATCCCCCCTCCCCCCAATTCCGTCTCTTGGTTTGATTTGTTTTGTTGTTGTGTGCCTTCAACTTATTTTTGACTTATGGGGACCCTTAGGTGAACTTGTTGTGGGGTTTTCTTGGCAAGGTTTGTTCAGCAGAGGTTTGCCATTGCCTTCCCCTGAGGCTGAGAGAGTGTGACTTGCTCAAGGTGGCCCAGTGGGTTCCATGCCCGCGCTGAGAATAGAACCGTGGTCTCCAGAGTCATCGTCCAGCGCTGATAGCACTGCGCTATGCTGGTTCTCAAAGTTAGCATGAAAACTTTACAAAGTTTCATGTCAACCTTCTGTCCAGGAGGAATTTCAAAATGTCCTCCATTCTGAGCATGGCTAAGAAGCATGGATTTCTATTTCAATAAGTCTTTTTAGCTTTTGATTTGTCATGTCCACCATTGACTGTCTTGCGTTTTGCGGTGCCCTGTTCTCCTTTGCAGTTAGGACATCTGGTCACCCTGTAGCCTGCACCCCTGGCATTTGAAACACCTCCTCTAGCCATTTGACAAGCCATGCTAAGGCTTCATCCACATTGCAGAAATAATGCAGGCTGACATTGTTTAACTGCCACGGCTCCGTGATGTGGGATTCTGGGAATTGTAAATGGTAGGATATTTAGCCATCTCTATTATAGAACTGTGAGGGAGTGGAGGGGAGAAGGAAAGAAGAATTCTCCCCCCCCCAATGTTTTTGGGGAGCAAACTTTCTTCAGTCCTAATTTCTTATGTTACAGAGAGTTAGGATTCAACTACACTGTACTGCAATGCGCTCTACATGGGGCTACCCTTCTGCTTAACCCGGAAACTTCAGTTGGTTCAGAATATGGCAGCCAGGCTTGTTACTGGAACATATAGGAGAGAGCACATAACACCAGTGCTCAGGTCTCTCCACTGGCTGCTGATTAGTTTCCGGGCACAGTACAAGGTGTTTGTTTGAACCTTTAAAGCCCTACATGGCTTGGGTCCATCTTATCTTTTATTATCTTAGGCATCTCAATAATTTCATCCAAGTCTTATTAATGACTTGGATGAAATTATTGAGGGCCTAGTTATCAAATTTGCAGATGACACCAAATTAGGAGTAGTAGCTAATACCCCAGAGGACAGGATTAAAATTGAAAATGACCTGAGTAGACTAGAAAGCTGTTCCAAAGCTAACAAAATGAAATTCAACACAGACAAATGTAAGGTTCTGCACTTAGGGAGGAAAAATGAAATGCACAGATATAGGATGGGGGATACCTGGCTGAATGAGACCATGTGTGAAAAGGATCTAGGAATCCAAGTGGACCACACGTTGAACATGAGTCAACAGTGCGATGTGGCAGCTAAAAAGGCCAATGCAATTTTAGGCTGCATCAATAGAAGTATAGTGTCTAGATCAAGAGAAGTAATAGTGCCACTCTATTCTGCTTTGGTCAGGCCCCATCTGGAATACTGTGTCCAGTTCTGGGCACCACAATTCAAAAAGGATGTGGAGAAACTGAGCGGGTCCAAAGGAGGGCAACTAAAATGGTGAAGGGTCTGGAAAGCATGCCCTACGAGGAACGACTTAGGGAGCTGGGAATGTTTAGCCTAGAGAAGAGAAGGTTAAACTATGATAGCCCTGTTTAAATATTTGAAGGGATGTCATATTGAGGAGGGAGCAAGCTTGTTTTCTGCTGCTCCAGAGAACAGGACCCAGAACAATGGATGCAAGCTCCAGGAAAAGAGATTCCACCTCAACATTAGGAGGAACTTCCTGAGAGTAAGTACTGTTCGACAGTGGAACACACTCCATCGGAGTGTAGTGGAGTCTTCTTCCTTGAAGGTCTTTAAGCAGAGGCTGGATGGCCATCTGTCGGGGATGCTTTGATGGAGAGTTCCTGCATGGCAGGATTGGGTTGGACTGGATGGCCCTTGTGGTCTCTTCCAACTCTATGATTCTATGATTCTATGACCGCCTCTTCCCATATGAGCCCCCCCCCCCCGCATGCTCCGGTCCTCTGGGAGAAATCTGTTACAGCCTATGAAGACCGGGCTGTCTCAGACCTCCCAGAGGGCCTTCTCTGCTACCACTCCCAGGCTATGGAACGGCCTGCCGGATGAGATGCGTCTAGTTATTACGACCCTTGTTGGCTTTAAAAAAAGCTCTAAAGACATATCTCTTCCGGCAGGCCTTCCCAGATAGTGGTTAAATCTTCCCGGCTCCAAAACTAAAACTAGAACTCCCCCCAGCCTACATATCAGACATTTTAGATACTGTTTTGCTTTACTATCATTGTTTTTAATTCTGTGTTAATTTAATTCTGTTTTAAGGGATGGGAAGTAGGGATCGGGTGTAAGAACTTTTAATTGTAATTGTTTTTAATTTTGTTGTACCCCACCCCGATTGCTCACTCAGAGGGGTGGGTTATAAATAAAATTTTATTTATTTATTTATTTATTATTGGCATAATGCAGTTTGAGAGCACTTTGGCCAAGCCCATGTTATCCTGGCCCAGGTCAAGTTGAAACCCAGTCCCCAGACTGACACAGGGTTAGGTGGATGTTTACAAACACGTCCTTCCCTGTAATGCGGATCTACTACCGCTGCATGCTCCTTATCACTACAGTACATCTGATGGGCAAACAGGGCACCTGGCCAACTGGTTGTAGCCAAGCACCCCATTTTCACACCAGACGGGGCAATGGGGGGGGGGTTCCTCACTAGCAGCAACAGCTCACTAATGTAAGGGGTGTGCAGGATTGTCTGTTTTGCTGAGGTTAAATGTGGAGTTTCTACACAACTCTGTGGCAAATGGCGGGACATTTAGACCTGTGTTATGGTCCCTTTTGTCCTAGGATCAGGCTGGATCAATCTGACACATATCCAGTCTGACAGATCTGTACCTAATCCTGACCCGGGGGCTAATGGCCTGCATGATCCACACAGGACAGCACAAGGTTGGAAGGGAACACAGGCCTTTTGGCAAATGTGGACAGGCCTTTTAAATGCTGTAGTTCCATCCTGTGGAATTCTAGGATCTGTTTTATAAAAGGTCTTTAGCCTTCTCTGCCAAAGAACACTGGTGCCTCACAAAATGACACATCCCAGGATTCTAAAGGATGGTGTCATGGCAGTTAAACTGGTGACTGGCATTATTTCTACAGTGTAGATGCACTGTGAGACATTGATAATTATAAATGCCTAGAACACTTACAGTTGCATCATCAAAATATTTTGGTTTTATGATTTTTGTGAAATTATTATTAATGCTGCAGCATATTATATTTTGCTGCAGCTTTAATAAATGCTAGTCCCAAGAGACAGAAAATCAACAGGTGAAGAATCTTTTGCTGTCTCCAGCTGAGCTTGTGGGCGAGTGTATGTGAGAAAAGGCTCAAGTAAGTTGAAAAGCTTTCCGTCTCTAAATCCAGAGGTGCAGGGATGTCACCCCACCTATTTCTTCTTTCCCCATCCATCCACTCCTATGACTTTAAAAAAAAAATCTTTAATAGCTGTCTCCTCAGGCAGAAAATCAGCAGGTGAAGAATTTCTGTCACCAGGGTCCCCAAAGTTTGGCAAAGGTATAACTCTAGAATATGTTCTCCATCTGCTGTTAAAACTGGAGTGCATGACTCTGAAGGGTCCGGGAGGTCAGGTTTCTGCCTGTAGGATTCTCTGGGTACTGGACAGACTTCTAAAAGTGCTCCCTCAACAAATAAAAATGAAATGAAAGTGTAAGGGGCGGAACATCAACTTCTTGTTTTGAAAAGTGAGTTGTTTTGACTGGAGGACCTTGCAAATTATATAAAGCAGTGATTCCTGAACTTTGGTCCTCCAGATGTTTTGGATTTCATCTCTCAGAATTCTTGACTGTCCACAAAGCAGGCTAGGGTTCTGGGAGCTGAAGTCCAAAACTCTTGGAGGACCAGAGTTTGAGAATCCCTGATTTAAAAGGTGAATTTCCAGCATTCTGTTCCTGCAGTGTCCCAACCAGATATCTGTGGGAAAGCAATGGCTTGTATGGGAAGCTGAACATGAGTGGTGGAGCTTAGGGACCAGCATCTTAGGCACAAGAAATAGAATTATCCTCTTCTGCTGCTACCACCATCTCAGGAAGGCTACTCTTCAGTGACGGTGTTCTGGCTCACATATACCTGCCTCTGTCCTCACTGGCATGGAAGGAGGAGAAAGAAAAGATGGCAATGACATCTCTTCTGGTTCCTCTCACACACATTACTGAGAGAAAGGAAACTGAGCTCCACCAGGGTCCCTGCTATTGCTTTGAGTTTTTGCTGGAGCCAAGCTACTGCACAGCTGATTTTCCAGGTCATCCCTTCCATAATGCCTTTGCTGCAGTACACATTCAAAACAATAGGTGGGATCTGAATAGTCCCCATATCATTTCATGGCATTTATTGTGTGAGTGGGGTCAGGAGAAGAGGAGCTGCTTCTGTGTTCCTCATCATCCCTTCTTCTTCTTTCCTTGGCAGGGACCATGAGGTGGGCCAGGCAGCATGTTGCAATCTTATGGCCCAGGACTCTTGCCCTCTCCAGGCCAGCATAGCTCTCCTCTGATGTAGTATTCTTTGGAGCATTATTGGATATTGGATTGTACTCACAGAGGAGCGGGCTAGAAATAAAGATTATTATTATTATATTGAATAAGTTTCTGTTGTGCAGGGCCCAGACCAGGAGGTGCAGTGGAAAGGCAAAATGAGAGCATTGCCCTTCCAAAAAAGAATTCTGCCCCCCCAAATTATTTTTAATTTCACTCCCCAAATTTCTACTTTGGTTTGAAAGAGTAAATTATTCATCATACCTAGAACTCTTGCATCTGGTGTTTGCTTTTCCTTGATAACTTTGACCCTTTTCTTTGGAGACCTAACTGTATTTCTAAATGCTCAAGTGATGCTTAAGTTACTGCAGTGATACAAATTTGATACAAATAGTGATACAAATTTCCCATTTGCAGGGGAAGAATTCATATGGGGCTAGGGGTTTAATGCTCTCATTCCCCCTCCCCACAATAGGTACAACCATGGTATAGACCTAAGCTTTCTTCATGAAGTAGTAGCCTGATCCTATTTAGCCTAAGACTGGTTGTGACATTTGTTTTTTTGTTGACTGCCCTCAGGTAGACCCAGACTCATGGCAATCCTGTGATGAGAGATCTCTAAGACCCCCTGTCCTCCACTGCTCTGCTCAGGTTCTGCAAACTCAGGCCCGTGTCCTCCCTGATTGAGTGCATCCATCTGATGTGTAGCCTTCTTCTCTTTCTACTATCCTCTGTCTTTCCTAGCGTTATTGTCTTTTCTAATGATCCTTTCTTCCCATGTTATGCCCAAAGTACAACAGTCTCAATTTGGTCATCTTGGCTTCCAGGGTGATTACTTGATCTATGCTGTGACCCACTTGTTTGTCTTCTTGGCCATCCACAGCACATACAATATTTTTCTTCAGCACCACATCTCAAATGAGTTGATTTTCTTCTTATCTGCTTTTTTCACTGTCCATCTCTCACATCCATACATGATGATGGGGAATTCAATGGCTTGAGTGATTTTGATTCAGTTGTATATTTTTTCTTTTTAGGATCTTGTCTAGTTCTTTCATAGATACCCTTCCCATTCCTAGTCTTCTTCCAATTTCTTGACTGTGATCACCATTTTGATCAATATTTGATCCTAGGTACAGGCACTCTTTAACTATTGTGATTTCCTCATTTTCTGGGTTGTATTTAGGTATTTCTTTGTGTATTATTTGTGACGTTAGGCACTGGAAATCTGTGGTTTGAGTAAGGAGGGGCACTCTACAGTTATGGGATGAGGCACACAACTGCTTACACCACTGGTGTCATCAGGGCAGGATTTTGGGATAGATGCCACATATGAACAGGGGAGGCAGAAGGAGTCTGCCATAGTCTAAAGTGTGTGGACATTGACCCATGCCATTATCAACTAAATAGGGTCCCCCTTTCTGCAAATCAGTTACTTATACAGTCTTAAATTTGCCTGGGTCCATCACTGCATGTGGGCATTAAAAACCTTTTGCATGCTAAATGTGTGTGCATAGGTCTGGACTGATAGCTGCTTCCATTTGTTTGCACTGTGGCAACATGAAGGAGGAACATGTGCATTCCAGAAATTGCAATTTATATCCTGTCTTCTCTCCTGCACTAAGCTTTCTAACTAGTGTAAGAAACTTATGCACATTTTCTGTTTTCTGCTAGTAAGAGTAAAATAAAATGAGGTTGGGCTCAGTCATTACATGAAACCAATAATTGTTTGTTTAGCCAAGCTTTGGCTTTACCTTATGTCTGAATTTGAGATTCCCACAGACAGTTTTCTGGAGACAACATATACAGTGGGGCTGTTGGTATCCACTGCAGTTTGATTCCAGGACTACCTATGGATATGAAAGTCACTGGATGCTCAAATCCCATTAAATATAATGGCATAGTGAAATGGTGTCCCTTATATAAAATAGTAAATTAAAGGTTTGCCTTTTGGAATTTATATCTTCTTGAAATATTTTCAAGCCATGGATGGTTGAATCCATGGATTAAAAAATCTGTGGATATGGAGGGCCAACTTTGTGTGTGTTGTGTGTGTTTTTCTCTCTCTCTGTATGTGCCTTCAAGTCACCTGTGGACTTACAGCAACCCCATTAATTTTATACAATTTTATCAGGCAAGGAATACACAGAGCTGATTTTTCTATTTCCTTCTTCTGAAATATATCCAACAGAACCAGTAATTGTTGGCAGTCTCTCATCTTAAGTACTAACCAGGGCAGAGCTTGGTTAGCTTCTAAGATCAGATGGGATCTAGTGTCTTTCATATTCTTAAACCACAGTCTGAAGTTTGTCTCTACAGACCACCATTTGTGCTCCTTGTGGTTTCTTGTTAGACTTAAATTCACAGACATTTGACAAGCTACAGTTAAGGCTATTGGCTTGCTTCCAGAGTCTGTTGCAACATGAAGATGGGAGTCAAGAGTCTTGGGCTGAGCAGTGGTAATACAGAGGCAAACAAGAACATCTAAACTGTTATTTGTATGTAATTGATCTGGAAGATCAAGCCATAGCTTGGGCTCTGTAGTTTAGCATAATCATAGTACTACTTGACATTTGAACTTAACCTGAGCTTGACAAACTAGACACTGTAATCTTAACAAGCAAAAACGCTATTACTGATGGCAGCAGGATCAGGATCAGGAGAGCAGCAGCATTTATTTATTTATTCATTCATTTAGCACCATCAGTATGCATGTGTGTATGTGCCTTTACGTTGCCAAGGATTTTCTTAGGCAAGGAATACTAAGAGGTGGTTTTGCTGGTTTCTTCCTCAGAAGCATAGTCTACAGTACTTAGTATTCATTGGCAGTTTCACATTCAAGTACTGACCAGAACTGACACTGCCCTGGGATCTGGTGACTTTAGGGTATAAATGGTTCTGTAAAAATCCAATGCTGTGCTAGCCTAATAAATGCTACTGTGATGGAACTTCCATTTGCTTCTTTCTGTTGCCTTTCAATCCACCTAAACCCAATGTTTCTCAATCTCTGAAATAGGTTTTCAGGGTGCATGGATGGTTCTACCCAATTCCACTCTATTCTTCTGCTCTGTCTGGAGATATCCGGTATTGGATACTGCCTATTGCTTGTTACTTTAATATGTGTGCCTTCTTCCAAGGAGTGTATGTGTTCCTCTTCTCCATTTTTATCTTCCCAACAGCCTTACGACGTACATTAGGCTGAGAGATCATGATTTGCCAAGTGGGGGTTTGGCCTCAGCCAGTTTATCATTCTTAACAAATCCTGCTCCCTACATTTAAACACAGTTTTCTCCCACAACATATAACTTCTGGAGTTTTTGAGATGTACAGTTTCAAACAGGTAGTTCTCTCTAATTGATATCACATGTCGGGGATTCAGTATAGTTAGAATTTCAGTTAGAGTCCCTTGGGGGAGGGATGCTGCCTTGTACTGTCTTTCTGCATGCTATCAGTAAAGCTTTATGTGATCGCGATGCAGAAACAATTATATTATCCTGTGAGAACCCCTGTTTATTTAGTGTTAAAGATGATTACGATTATTTTATAACGCCAACTTTATAGAGGGAAGGGCATCATGTTCTTGGTTTAGAAAGTTTTAATTCAGTTCTTCTGATGATTAAAGTCAAGGATGTGTGCAAACTCACTGGGGAGAATAATGAAAATTCTGCACTTAGGCAATCTCAATTCTGCACCAAGAAGACATAGAATCATAGAATCATAGAGTTGTAGAGTTGGAGGAGACCACAAGGGCCATCCAGTCCAACCCCTGCTGTACAGGAACTCTCCATCAAAGCATCCCCGACAGATGGCCATCCAGCCTCTGCTAAAAGACATCCAAGGAAGGAGACTCCACCACACCCTGAGGGAGTGTGTTCCACTATCAAACAGCCCTTACTCTCAGGAAGTTCCTCCTAATGTTGAGGTGGAATCTTCTCCTGTAGCTTGCATCTATTGTTCTGGGTCCTAGTCTCTGGAGCAGCAGAAAACAAGCTTGCTCCCTCCTCAATATGACATCCATTCAAATATTTAAACAGGGCTATCACATAATCTCTTAACCTTCTCTTCTCCAGGCTAAACATCCCCAGGACCCTAAGTATTTCCTCATAAGGCATGGTGTCCAGACCATTCACCATTTTAGTCGCCCTCCTAGACACTATACCTCTATTAATGCAACCTAAAATTGCATTGGCCTTTTTAGCTGCCGCATCACGCTGTTGGCTCATGTTCAATTTGTGGTCTTCTTGGACTCCTAGATCCCTTTCACACGTAGTTTCATTCAGCTAGGTGTTCCCATCCTATATCTGTGCATTTCATTTTTCCACCCTAAGTGGAGTACCTTACATTTCTCCGTATTGAATTTCATTTTGTTAGATTTGGCCCATCTTTTTAGTCTGTTCAGATCATTTTGAATTTTGATCCTGTCCTCTGGGGTATTAGCTACTCCTCCTAATTTAGTGTCATCTGCAAATTTGATAAGTATGCTCCCAATTCTGTCATCCAAGTCACTGATAAAGTTGTTGAGTAGCACTGGGCCCAGGACAGAACCCTGTGGCACCCCACTTGTCGCTTCTTTCCAGGATGAAAAGGAGCCATTGTTGAGCACCCTTTGGGTTCGGCCAGTCAACCAATTACAAATACATCAAACGGTTACTTTGTCCAGCTCACATTTTACATGCTTGTTTGCAAGAATGTTATGGGGAACTTTGTCAAAGGCCTTACTGAAATCAAGATATGCTATATCCAGAGCATTCCCTTCATCTACCAAGCTGGTAATTTTATCAAAAAAAGAAAAGAGAAAAAGAAAAGAAAGATCAGATTTGTCTGGCATGACTTGTTTCTCTGAAACCTGTGTTGACTTTTTGTGATTATGGCATTGCCTTCTAGATGTTCACAGACTCCCTGTTTAATGATCTGCTCCAGAATCCTTCCTGGTATTGATGACAGACTAACTGGATGATAATTGTTGAGATCCTCTTTTTTTTCCCTTTTTGAAGATGAGGACAACCTTTGCCCTTCTCCAGTCTGCTGGGACTTCTCCTGTTCTCCAGAAGTTCTCAAAGATTATTGCCAATGGTTCCGATATTACATTTAACAGTTCTTTTAATACTCTTGGGTGCAATTCATCAGGTCCTGGAGACATAGGGCCCGTTCAGACTACGTTATAAACCGGTTAGCAAACCGGTTTAAAATCAAGAAGTTCACACTGAAACCGGATTTAACACTACTGAATCCGGATTTTGCACACCCGTAGCGGGGTAAATCCCCCATACCCCAGGTTTTCCCAAAGCGGGTTTTTTACCGTTTCTTTTGGAAAAACCCGGTTTGCGGGGAATGTGAACTTGGCTCCGATCACGATCGGGTCAAATTCAGGGGAGGGGAGAAGGCCAGGGGGAGGAACATGCCTCCTCTCCAGGCAAAGTCAGGCACTCCAGCATTTTTAAAATATTTTTTAAACTGTATTTTTAAGTAATTATTTATTTTATTATTTTATTTATTTTAGAGTTATTTTATTTATTATTTATTTATTGTATTTTATTGTATTTTATTTATTAGTAATTTAATTGTATTTAATTGTATTATATTTTAGTATTTTTAAAATATTTTTAAATTTCTTATTTTTTTATTTTTCAGTTTGACAGCTTATGCGCATTCTACGAGGCTCCTTTCCCATCCAATTTTATGAATGGGGAAAAAGGGAAACTCCTGTCCATATATGGATTGGGGTTCCCTTTCCTGGGGCCCTTTAAAAATTGAAAGGGAACCCCAATCCATATATGGACAGGAGTTTCCCTTTTTCCCCATTCATAAAATTGGATGGGAAAGGAGCCTCGTAGAATGCGCATGAGCTGTCAAACTAAAAAAAATAATTAAAAAAATATATAAGAAATTAAAAAAATATTTTAAAAAATACTAAAATAAAATACAATAACTCAGGTCAAGTTCAGGGGAGGGGAAAAGGCCAAGGGGTGGAACATGCCTCCTCTCCTGGCAAAATCGGGCACTCCTGATTTTTTTAAAATATTTTTAATGTATTTTTTATTAATTATTTATTGCATTATTTTATTTTATTTTATAGTTATTTCATTTATTATTTATTTCATTGTATTTCATTGTACTTTAAACTGGAGGGAAATGAATGGGGTCCTTTTAAAGGGAACCCCAGTCCATATATGGACAGGGATTCCCCCTCTTCCCCATTCATAAAAACGGAAGAGCCAATGCGAATGACAGCTGTCAAACTGGGGGGAAAAAAGAAAAAGAATATTTTAATATTTTAAAAAATACCAAAATACCAAAAAATACCAAAAAAATACAAAAAAATCCAATAAATTAGATTTAAAATACACTGAAATACAATAAAATACAATGAAATAAATAATAAATGAAATAACTATAAAATAAAATAATACAATAAAAAATTAATTAAAAATACAATGGAATATAATATAATAAAATATTTAATAAAATATTTTATTTAATAAAATATATATTAAATTAAAAAATAAAAAATAAAATATTAAAACATATAATAAATAATAATTTAAAAAGTACTGGGAGGAGGAGGAGGATGAGGAGAGGAAAGGATCGCCTCAATCCGCACCGCTCCCAGCCAAATGCTTCATGCGCATAAGCTGTCAAATATTAAAAAAAAAAAAGCATCTCGCGCGGCCAATGGCTGCATCAGACGTAACCATGACATCATTTGATTGACAACCAAGAGGCTCCATCTTTAATCGTTACTTTTGCGTGTATGAACTTCGTTGGGGTAAAATGCACCGGGAAGCCTCAATGGGGGCAAAAGATTCATAAAAACGGAAGAGCCAATGCGAATGACAGCTGTCAAACTGGGGGGGAAAAAAGAAATAAAAAATATTTTTAAAAAATACAAAAAAAAATACAATAAAATCCAATAAATTACTAATAAATAAAATACAATAAAATACACCAAAGTACAATAAAATACAATGAAATAAATAATAAATAAAATAACTATAAAATAAAATAATACAATAAATAATTAATAAAAATACATTAAAAATATTTTAAAAAATCAGGAGTGCCCGATTTTGCCAGGAGAGGAGGCATGTTCCACCCCCTGGCCTTTTCCCCTCCCCTGAACTTGACCTGATTTATTGTATTTTATTTTAGTATTTTTTAAAATATTTTTTTTATTTCTTATATATATTTTTATTTTTATTTTTCAGTTTGACAGCTCATGTGCATTCTACGAGGCTCTACGGATGGGAAAGGAGCCTCGTAGAATGCGCATGAGCTGTCAAACTGAAATATATATATATATATATATATGAAATAAAAATATATTTAAAAATTGCTAAAATAAAATACAATTAAGTTAGTAATAAATAAAATACAATAAAATACAATAAATAAATAATAAATAAAATAACTATAAAATAAATAAAATAATACAATAAATAATTAATTAAAAATACCGAAAAAAATATTTTAAAAATGCTGGAGTGCCCGATTTTGCCTGGAGAGGAGGCATGTTCCTCCCCCTGACCTTCTCCCCTCCCCTGAACTTGACCGGATTGTGATCGGAGCCAAGTTCACATTCCCCGCAAACCGGTTTTTCCCAAAAGAAACGGTAAATACACCGCTTTGGGAGAAACTGGGTTTTGGGGGATTTGCCCCGGTACGGGTGTGCAAAATCCGGATTCAGTAGTGTTAAAACCGGTTTCAGTGTGAACTTCTTGATTTTAAACCGGTTTGCTAACTAGTATATAACGTAGTCTGAACGGCCCCTTAGATTAACCAGGTATTCTAATACTGTCTCTTTACTTATTCTGTGCTGAATATCCCCTATTCTGTCTTCTGCTCCATTATCTTCATAGCTGAATAAATTATGGACACCTAGAACTTTCCAGAGAATAGGCAGGATAAAAATGCTTTGAAAGAAATACAGAAAATAAACTTGCATAATATTGACTTTTGGCTTTGTATAACTTTAATTTAGTTATGACTTAATTTAATCCCATTTTAAGGGGTGGAAGGTGGGTATGGATTGTATAGATTGCAATTTTTAACTGTATATGTTTTTAAATGTTGTACTCCACCCTGATTGCTCGCTCAGAGGGGCAGGTTAGAAATTATATTATTATTATTATTATTATTATTATTATTATTATTATCTTATTTTGGATTTGATAATTATGAGAAGGATGAAGAAACATAAGCATTACTGCAAAGTTTTATTTGTCTCTCTGGCTTCTCTGATTGTATCAGGGACTGCCCACCTCATTTCAAGCATATCTTTATAGTCAAAAGGTAAAAACATGAATAGAATCTATGATTCTACGATTCTATTATTAGTTTTGTGCATTTTTTTTAAAAAAAAAATATTTTGAAATTCACAAGAAACTGATTTCTGTTGTGACATCCACAGAACCATGACATATCAACTGCTTTGGGAAAGGACTTTTGTGATCTACAGCAGTGCTGCTCAGAGTGGTGGTCCATAGACCAGTACCAGTCCATAAACTATCAGATGTTGGTCTCTGCAAAGTTTCCCAGAAAGAAGGAAACTTCTGTAAATATAAATATGTTACTGGTACTTTGCACTTTAAGGGGAAAAATGATAGCTTGAGATTCATTGATGGAGATTCAAAACTGCATGTGACTTTAACTGAAGCAAATGGGATCTTCCCCCACCTGCACAAATTGTGGGCATAGGAGTTTGATCTAAATGAAGACTGCAATTCGGAGAAGGAGCAAAAGGTTAGAGACTTTCTACCCTCTCCTCCATTTCAGGTTTCCAATATAGATTGGGGATACTAGATATTTCTGGAAGAAATTTCCTACAACCAGGGGCAAACCACATGTTTAATGTGACCTATAGTTTGACCCTAAGCTTTGTGGACAGCTAGGAGTGGAGAAGAGGCCAAAGGAAAGAAACAAAATAATTGCTTTTCCCTATACCTATCACAGCTTAATTGCCTTCGTGCTGGTCTTCTACCAGTCCTAGAGCTTGGAAAAGTTAGTTTTGGGATGGGTGTTTGTAGATTAACTTCAACAATTCTGGTGGGGCATTGTGTAGTCCATAAAACTGACTCTCCTTGTATATGAGAAGGACAAATAACCTGCATGGGCAAGTACATCCCTCAGGCCTGGACATCATAAATGGTCAGGCTGGGTTGGGTTCTTTGTCTACTAAAGTGTCACATTTTGGACATAACTGTCCAAAGAATGTCACACTTTGGACATAACATGAGAATACATGACTCATTAGAAAAGACAATAATGTTTGGTAAAGTGGAAGGTGGTGGGTCAGTAGACTCAATCAAGGAAGTCATGGCCCTGAGTTTCTAAGACCTGAGATGGCCTGTTAATAACAGGGAGACATAGAGGGCTCTCATTCATAGGATTGCCATAAGTCAAAATTGACTTGATGGCACTGAACAACAATTTATCTGTTGGGAAAATATGCAAAGCTTTCTTGCTAAAATGTGTCTAAGGCTTCCTTTGAGTTCTCCTAGTTAGAAAGGTCTGTGAATAGAATTATTTGTGGCATTAATATGTTGGTTGGGGCATATAATTCTATTGGTACTGATAAAACTATATTCCTAAGGTGCAGAGTCCTACCTTGCAAGTATTTCACTGTTGAACATCTCTTACCATCAAGACAGTTATTGGTGCACAAATGCTTTGGGATTATTTATTTATTTATTTATTTTGGTAAACTGTTTTATTTGCACTGGCCATTGTCTGTCAGCTAGAAATGAGATAGCATTCACCATGATTGATCATTCTGAGAACAACCCTCAGAGACCCCTGGATTTGCACAGTCCTTACTCTCTTCTGCTGTGATGATTAAGAGGGGGAGATGTGTAGTTTCTGCTTCTTTTCCAGATTAACAGGTCCAAAACACACTGCAGAAATAATCCAGTTTGAGATGGCTTTAACTACCTTGGCTCAATGCTAGGGAATTCTGAGAACTGTAGCTTTCTGTGTCAGAGCACTTTGGTACTACCACAAACTAAAATTTGCAGGATTCCCTAGCACTGACCCAGGGCAGTTAAAGCTATCTCAAATTGGATTATTTCTGCAGGGTGTTTTGGACCCAGAGTTTAGTTGCAATAGGAGGAATATTCAGAGATTCAAAGAAAAGAAATGAGGGAGGGGTTTATTAAGAGTCCACAAACTCCTGGTGAGAAGACTCCATCTCAAGGCTTTTTTTTTCTCCCTTCTTCCCTTCCAGCCCAAATTCACGCTTTCCCTAATGCCGTGGCTGGGAGAAAGGTGCATATATGTGAAGAGGATCACCAACACCCACTTGAATTCCATTGTGGGAGAAATGCAGGATATAAATCCTTGAAATAAAATAAAATAAACATTATAGCCTGTGCATCATCCTGCAAGATATCTGGAGGTCCCCAGAAGAGTGCATGCATCTGTATGCACTGGCTGAAAAGAACAATCCTCTTCACTCAGCTGTCCATCTGGAATGGATTGTGGGTGAGAGTAGTAAACCAAGCCTCATCGGTTTAGTTGATGACAGGCAAGCCTCCTTGCATGGCTGCCCAGCCTCTCCCTCCATCTAGCCATGTGCCTCCTTTAGTGGCCATGATAGCTAGCAGTGGGTAAGCCTCCTTGCTTGGCTGCTTCCTCCACTCGTTTCCAGTGAAGAGCTATAGTATACTGTACAGTTTTGGAGGATGTACATAGAGAGATCTTGTAGCACCTTTGAGATGTTCATGCAGTGGTGAGAAAACTGAGAGAATGATGAACTTAAGCATGTCCCTCCAGTTTAGCATGTTGAAGTCCCAAGCTGTAGCTAATAATAATAACACATGCTTTGGCTATATAAATCATGGCTTGCGGTTGGTTTGTTCCTATTGACCATAATTAAAATAGTTTGTCTGGTTTGGGAGACCTGCTATGGTTAATCTTAAAGGGAAACAAAAACTTTGCACATCCTCATGGCCATGCCAAAGTAGTAACCTAGGTGGGAATTTCTGTGAATTGTAGTAATTCATGCTTTGAGCTAAAAAACAAGCTTGCTCCTTCCTTAAAATGACATCCTTTCAAATATATAAATATTTGAAAGGGTGTCACATTGAAGAAGGAGCTACTTTGTTTTCTGCTGCTCCAGAGACTAGGACATGGAGCAGTGGATTGAAACTAGAGAAAAAGATATTCCATCTAAATATTAGGAAGAATGTTCTTAGGACAGTGGAATATGCTCCCTTGGGGAGTGGTGGCATCTCCATCTTTGGAGGTTTTTAAACAGAGGCTTGATGGCCATCTGTCAGGGGTGCTTTCATTGTGTCTTCCTGTGTGGAAGAGGGTTGGACTGGATGTCCCTGGTCGTCTCTTCCAACTGTATGATTCTGTGATTCTATTAATACAGTGTTATGATCATGCTTTCCAGTTCATTTATTCCTCATTTTGAAGTTTAGCTTAGTGCTAGGTCCCAATTAAAAGCAGAAAACATGGTTGCCAGTATATTTCTTATAGACAATAAATAATATAATAATAAATCAAGTACAGAATAGTGATTGGATGCCTTAGTTTTCCAATGTTTAAGTTTAATTCTGACACCATACTGGAGCATGGTTTATGCCAGGGACAGCTGGTTTGTCCCTTATATGCTCTGGATCTTATTCAGAAATTTAAAGGAGCTATCCAAGATGATGAGCCTATTTGGGGGATGGAGTTCAGCACTTTGGATAGATCTCTTAAAGTATGTACTGAAATCCAAAGCAGATTCACTGTTTCAGAAACACAGAAGCTATTAGCCACCAGATGTTTGAGCTTATCATAATTAAGAGCACACCATGGTTTGAACAAACTTTACCTTGGATCTGCTTGTCTCTATCCATTTCCTACCTCTTACAGCATTTAGTGCCAGTGTGGCATAGTGGTTTGAGTGTTGGACTATGATTCGATTCCCGCTTGGCTATGAAACCCAGTGGGTGACCTTGAGCAAGTTACATGTTCTCAGCCTCAGGGAAAGGCAATGACAAATGTCGTCTGAACAAATCTTGCCAATAAAACCCCACGATAGGCCTTAGGGTCATCATGAATCAGAAATGACTTGAAGGCACATCACACACACACACACACACTCATATAATATCCCATACTGTTTTTAAGGTAAACCTATCTTGTTAGTCCCACTGGCAGCAGTCACACAGTGGCCTCACAACAATATCTTAACATTTAGCACTGAGTTTTTGGAGAGAGGAGAGAATGTTTTCTAAATGTTTCCTGGAGCATTATTGCTAAACTGTTGGGAATTCCTATACTTGCTTTCAGGTGTAATGTGTTGCACTGCAGATGTTCTGTGCAGCATGGTAGCTTTGCTGCAATGCAGCGTGCTTTGCAACTGAGCCTGAGAACTTCTTCTGGTAGCCACTCATAGAAATATCCCAAAGGGAGATGGTGTGTATCAAGACAACTTCAGGATTTGTCTGTTTGTAGAAAACTCTGCTTAGAAAGAGGGTTGCAAATTAAATCCTTTGGTTGCAAGCATGTTAAATGACTTTTTCTAGCATTTAGTCTTGGAAGGACTAATATTGCTTTAAAGAAAACCCCCTCGAAAAAATGGAGTTTTGCATATATTCAAGCCCCATTGGCTTGAATATAAAGTTCATTTACCAACTGCTCAAAACATTATTTGGCTATAAAGTCCTCCCTCTATTGTCGTGATGTTTGAATTCGCATTCCTTGCTTATGCATGAGGGATGAATGTGGAGAATGAATGGCGCATGCACCCATGACGCTTGCCTGTGTGCCCTCATGCACACACGGCACAGGTGTGTGAGGGCAAACAGGCATGTGCCACAGGTGCGCACCCCATTCATTCTTCCTCCATTCATCCCTTGTGCCTAAGATGGGGAGACACTGTGACAACAGAGGGAGAACTGTATATCCAAATAATGTTTTGAGCAGTTGGTAAATGAAATTTATTACAGAAAATAGCACAAACACATCTATTACTATTGCTATCAAATGTCACATATATCTGCATTGCAGACAAAAGGACAACACTGTAGCCACCAAATATCCTAGATCTGCTACCATGTTGTGTCTAATCCTTCTGAGTAAGCACTATATGAGACCTACGGTAGCAGATCTAGAACTTATGAAAAACCTTATATTGCAGTTTGTCAATAAAATCTTTATATGTTCATTGTCTCAGTGTGCTTATTCCCTCTGAATCTTCATAGGAACCATTGCCTGTTGCTGGTACAGACTGCAGCTCCCATTAGCCCTTGCCAGCATAGCTAATGAAGAGGGATTATTGAGATTGCAATCCATTTACATTTAGAGTGCCATAGTTAGCCTACCCCTATTTTATATGTTGCAGTGCCAAAGTCTTATGGTTTTTCTTTTCTTTTCTTTTTTGAAAATCACATTTATTGTTACTGACAATTGTGTGTTTTATCACTCTCTTTTTTAAAGGCGAGAAGGCTTGTCCAAGTGTGGAAGATGTAAGCAGGCTTTTTACTGCAACGTGGAATGTCAGGTGAGAATTGAATCCTGTATAAAGATAAAAGAGAATTTCACAACATTTATAGATTGATTTACATGGGCTGAGTACCTATATTGTATTTGTAGGTGTATAAATGTAGCTATGAATGACCTATGAATAAGGAATCCACCCCCTGAAACCTACCCTAGACTTCAGGGAGCCATGGGAGAATTGGCCACCTCATCCTGAAATGCCCCACTTGACCACACCACAGACCTGTCTTTCTCAAAGTGGCTTCTGGATTTTCAGGTGGGTTCGGGGTGGCATTTACGATTGTGGAAATAGTGCGATGATGATGGAGCTGTTACATAGAATATGGATCAGTTACATATCTGTAACACTAGGTTACAAATAGGTAACTACAATCCAGGATATCAGTCATCATTTTTATACTATCCTTCAATGAAAAATTGTCAGGGTAGTTTTAGTACAGGGCATTTTGGGACTGAAACTCCCCCAATCTTACAGCCAGCTTGGGCAACAAAAGCCTGGATTGTAGTGCATCACTGAGAGAAGCTACAGAGATGGCAGTAGGGGAGAGTGGGTGGAGTTCATTGTGACCGTGGAAATCTCAGTCAGTGGACTGAGACATTCTAGGAATTTGGAAATTACCATCATGAATGCTAGTGGATCATCTGTGCTGGGTCATGGTACTGCTGAGCCATTAGATTAGTAGACTGCTACATGGCCCTAATTGCTTCAGAAGCTTCTGCCTTCTTTTAAGCATACCAGATGGTTAAACATTATTTCTCTAAGCTGGTGAAGAAGCCTGTGCCTAGCTGAGCAATCAGAAAGAAAGGCTGGATTTAACTTTGGGGGTGGGGAAGAGAATCTGTTTGCAAATGTACTATCACTGCTGCTAATAATAATAGCATGTGTATAGAAACCAACTGTGCTTCTACTAGGGAAGCCATATACTTTCATTACTGTTGCAAAGGAAGCAGCAAGCAGGCTGATTCAAATAATTGATAGTTCCGAAGAAGGCCTTAATGCACAGAACAAAACCTTTTAACCATATTTCGTAAGTGTGTATATATTTTGCTAAATGGCACTCTTTTAGTTACTGTTGTTAGTAAAGCCTAAGGATTTTCTCTGCCATAATGACAGTATGCACTTGTGTTTGCGTTTTTCTTCCCACGCCCTTTTCAAGTTTATTCATCAAGCCATGCTTGAGGTTAGCAAGATCCCCATGGGATAAAATGTTCTTAGGAAAGTGAGAAGATGGCATTTCTTGAGAAGAGATCACATGTTACCAGCAGGTGAAAACTGAGCAGGGCAAAGTTATTTGATTATAACTTGTGTAAAACAAAGATTGTTTATGTGAACAGCCTCTTATGTTGACTTTATTTTTATTTTAATCAACACGTTTTTATTAAAGTGTGAAAACTAGATGCTTGCCACTAAAGCAGAACATAAAGAAAGTATCTGAAGAAATGCTTAGATTGTAACTGGCGCAGTTAAATCAGGGGTGAGCCACATTCTGCCAGGCCTCAGTTGTTGGGATCTCCATGTCTGTGTTAGCAGGGACAGAGCCAAAGGAGGGGAACACCCCTTCTTTCACTCTCTTTCTACAACTGCTTTCCCTATCCCTCTCTCCTATACCAGCCAATATTTCACGGATGAAAACTGGAACATGTGAGACCAAGCAATATTAGAGTGCGGCCAAGATGGAACAAATTATTAATGGGGAAGAACACACAAGCTGGGACAGGTTGCAGAAGTTTGCTTTTGCTTGATCCTGCAGGGAAAGGCAAGATTCTACCTCTGCCTCCCCCCCCCTGCCGCCCCCCATCCTCACTGCTCAGTTAAGAGTAAAAATTACTTTTGCACTTTGAAATCAGTTTGCAGCAGTTTGATGTAAGCTGAGCCCAAAGAGAGAAAGTGGGAAGATGAGAGAGAAACTGGGACGTTTTCAAAGTTGCTGAAAAAGTGGGACAAAGGATTAATCAGGACTATTCATGCCAAATTGGCACTGTTGGAGGGTATGATGTTGCCTTCTCTTTTCCTTCGCTGCCTCCCTGGCAAGCTGCTGGGGGAAGGATGGATTTCTGTTGCCTGAAGTCTGATCTAATTAGTTACAGAAGGCATTTGCAGTTAGGCTATATGGTATTAGCTTGAGGGCCATAGGTTGCCTGCTGCATTTTTATATGAAATATATTTATCCTGCCCTTTGACCACAAAAACAGAGGTTACAATCATGTGTTGGCTTTATAGAGGTAGTATTCTGTGCTTATACTTTCTCCTCTTTGTTGCTGCCTTAACTTTGGTTGAACTTACTATTCATATTTGTACCTGCCAGTTTTGTTGAACTTAACATTCATATTTGTATCTGCCAATTTATGGGCACTTCCATTGTGGGTGGGGCTGTATTGTGTTTGATTTCACCAGTCTTATGTGCAAACTCTGGTGATGTCTGAACCAATGTTGTCAGTTCTGGCCATTATGATCTGAATCTGTCAGCCTGAACTATATACAATAACGAGATTGCAATGTGTGAACACTGAGGACCAAGCACATCTTTCCAGATGAACCAGTCTAATAGTTTGATGTTGTGAACTCAGCATACGGTCGTGGCTAAAAGTGTTACTTTTATCAGCATGTGAACCTGTGCTGGGAATCTATGGCAAAAGTTTGTATTCTTTGCAATTAACTCCTCTGGTACTAAAAAACAAAACAACAACAAAAACACTTGTGTGTGAAAGTGGTGCATATCCAGTGATCTTTTACTGCATTAGAACTGTGTTTTTATTTTGGTGGGAGAGGGATGCTTGACTTACAAATTTCCAAAGGGGATGCTTCATTAGTCTCTTGTAGCAATAAAATGAAGGGTCTTGTGGCATTTGAAAGACTAAGGCTTAAATCCTGCTGTTAATCTCAGCTAGAGTAAGATCTCAAAGTGTGTGAAGAAAACTCTGGTCCATGAAAGCTTATGCCAAAATAAATTTGCTTATATTTAAGGTAACATGACTCTTTGGACGAAATGGATTGTTCATGTTATTTTGTTGTTGTTGTTGTTGTTGTTGGACTCATTCAGCTTCACTGCATATCCCATCAGTCTGTGAGCTAAACATTCTGAACTAAGGGAAAGCAGAATCCAGGAAGTCTCTAAAATATCTGTGGTTGCCTCAAAATCCTGTCTCAGAAATCCTTATTTCTATTATATATTTTAGGTATCTGGATCCAAAGAGCATTGCAACGTGTTCCTCATGCAGAGGATGAACTTTGTGCTTGTAGTTTCTCCCCAAATAGTAGCCACTCCCCAAAACCAAGGACAAACTTACTGTGAAATAAAAAATAGTTTGAGACACAGCATTTAACATCTCTTGATCAAAGAAATGCTTAAAAGCATAGTTGTTTGATGCTGTCATTACTGCTTTTAGGCAGCACACGAAATCTTCCTTGTTCACATGTGCTTTTAACCTCCCACATGTAATGCTAAGGTTAGGTGTTAAGTATATGAATAGAAAGATGCTCAAGAAAAGCCTCAGAAGAAGAAATAAACCAGCATTCAGCTGCACTTTACCCAGTTTCTGGCTTACTATTATATGTAAATCAGCCACTCGAGAAACAGGCCAATTAGTAACTCAGGATTGTTTAATATAACTGGAGTTGTTTTTTTTTTTTAAATCCTGATGTTCATATAATTGGCAAAGGCAAAACAATCCTGGTTTATTTTTCCTTCTTAGCCTCAGAAGAGAAGCACAAGGTAAAGTTTTATGTGAGCTTCCTGTTTGTGCATGTTGTATTAAACTACGCCTTACCATTACATGCAAATACACCATGTGAGGTTTGCTCCTGCTGTAATCTGTATTGATTCCTGACAACTGTTTTAGGTATGTTTTTAGATGGTTTGGACATTGGATTTGTATTCTTGTTTTGAATTTTTACATGTTCCCATGGGCACTATTTTGGGAGAGAAGTGGATTGTAAATTTCTTAAAGTAGTTCTTTGGATTCTTGTATAATCTTCGATAACAGTAACAACACTAAGGGTAATTTTAGCTAAATATTTCTGCTATATGTATTTCCACCAACCTGTTTTAGAGTTGCTCTAGGGGATTCCTTTCAACAGTTCATCATCTTCATCATCATCAGGTTTATTTATAAAGTGCTATAAATTTACACAGCTCTGTATATAGTAAGTAGCAAAATACAAATAAAACCTGCCTGTGATGTACAGTCTAAAAACAAAAGGAAGAATTTATAGAATAAACAACATATCATTAAAATAACTTTAAAAAATAAACTATCAAAAAGTAAGACTGTACGTTGGAAAGTTGACCGAAACAAAATTGGCTTTAATCTGGATTTACAAGTTGCTAATGAGGTAGTAGTCTGTAGGTGTGTGGGAAGGAGATTCCATGAGTGGGGAGCAGCACAAGAAACGGTGGAAGAAGAAACCTATGGTTTAGTTAACAGTGTCAATGTCTGAGGAAAGTTCCGGAGTTGAGAAATATATTTGGGTGTCATCAGCCTATAAATGATATTGGAAACCATAAGAGCCAATAAGATTACCTAGGACAGAGTGCAAAGAGAAAACAACAATGGACCCAGGATGGAATCCTGCAGAACTGTGGCATAAAAGTCTTCTAAGAGATAAGACTCTTCTGCAAGGATCTCTGGCCATTTAAGTTACAAGGAAATTAAGATTTAGCTAATCATTAGACTTATCTAATGATTTCACAAAGGCCTGCCTTCAGGCTATCGTGTGACAACTGAAATGATTTATTTGAGAGTCATGGTCTTTATATTTTGAATTCGCTGGCATTTGAACCTCCTTTTTTTATCATGCTGTAGGTAATGCTTGTTTTTTCCCCCCTCTTCAGTTAGCAAAATACGTCTCCTCATATATGGGGGAATATTTCCAAAGCTGTTGCATGGAATATAAGTACTTTGCGTGGTGCTGAATTCTCTTTCAAAATTACCTTCAAGCATGATGTTCTTTAGAATCTGTTCTCTGCTGACTTTATGTGCTGCATAGACAATCTGTGTTTGCATCTTCACCCTTGTCTTCTTCAAAGACAATTTTTTAAAGTGGCTCAGCAATTCTGTCTTGAAGCTGAGAAGGACGTTTGCACCTTGATATTGAACTTGTAGGACTGCAATGTAGGGTAAATATTTCTTTGTTAGATCTTTTTCGCAGGGGAACACTTCTTGCTTTTTTTTTTCACACCAAAAAGAGGATGAAAACTAGGCCCCAGTTTAGAGATCTCTCAGGCATTGTTCTTAGCTTTGGTTACATAGAAGAATCCATATTTATTAGCCCTAGTCCAATGAAAAGTCCAAGATACGTTATAAAATATTCTATGTTAGCGTTGTGGGTACAGTTCTGACTGATGTTATGTTAGTACAGTTGGCCCTCTGTATCCACGGATTTTTTATTTATGGATTCAAGCATCCACTGCTTGAAAATATTCCCCAAAATATATAAATTCCAATAAGCAGACCTGGATTTTGCCATTTTATGTAAGAGGCACAATTTTACTGTGTGATTTGAGCATCCACGGATTTTGTTATCCATGGGGCATCCTGGAACCAAACTCCAGCAGATACCAAGGGGCCACTGTAACATACGTATGTGTTATTGAAAGTTATCCTTCATGCCAAACTTTGCTGGTTGTTTTACAAGAAAGACAAACTTATTACATTGTTTACTGCAGATACTCTGTTGCAACTCAGACTGAATGTCTGTTTCTTCGGCCTTCCATCACCATCCTCCCAATGCCAGTGGTGCTAAAAAAAAAATCTTCCAGTTAGATAGAGGACATGAAGAAAAGGGGCTGGGTTGGCATAAAAAGACTTTGTAAGAAGGAGCATCTTTATCAGAGGCTTTGTTAATGGAAGTATGCTTCAGGTGTACTTCGGTTACCAAAGTAGAGTTCCTGAGCATTATTCCTTTAACAGAAAATTTTGCGCCAGATGTTGAAATAACAGAATAGGGATAGATTCCTACACCAGCTTTTCAATATGCTTTCAACAATAATCTTATCCAAAAGCTAACACTATACAAAATGAAACAGCTAGGTCAGGTAAGTCTTACATAAGAAAATAGAAAATTTTGAATTTTCTAGAGCCAGCATGGTGTAGAATTCGAGTATTGGACTACGACTCTGGAGGCCAGGATTTAATTCCCTGCTCAGCCATATAAACCTGGGCAAGCAAGTCACATACTGTCAGCCTCATGGGAAGGCAATGGCAAACGTCTTCTGAACAAATTTTGCCAAGAAAATCCAGTGATAGGTTCATTTTAGAGTTGCCATAAGTTGGAAACAACTTGAAGGCACACAAAAGCAACAGAGACCACTTGAAAACTTTTTCCAAAATGGATCCAAGGATTATTATTTTTTTCTTTCACTAGCCTCCAGTTTTTGTATTCACTCCATTTTGGTGGCCAAAGATGTATGCCTCTTTAATATGCTGGGAATAGTAAACAGCATTCTGTGCAGTCATGCTGGCCTCATGATCACATTACTTTGGCTTAGTAACAGAGATCAGCACTGCACCTTATGGTTGGACATGATTTGACAACCTTGTCAATGGGGAATACCTTTACCTTTTACCTTACAGATACATATAGTGGGTGTATCTCTTTATTCCTCTCCCCACCTAACATTTGAAGATGCTGTGGGGTAAAATATTAAAAGAAGGGTTTCCTTCCCAATGTTTCCCATCTGTTTTGTATGAGTAGTGGTATTATTTGTTTCTCAAATGGCCATTTTGACACACAATGTGGGTAGTTATTAACTTTACAAACAAAGTAGAAATATGCAATTCCTGTCTCTCCTGGGAGCAAAAGCGGTGGGGGGAGGGGGGATGCCAGAATATCACTTGCCTCTGATAAAAAGCATAAGTAAACACTTATATTTTGAATCTAGTACAGTACTCTAGAAAAGTCTTTTTAAAACAACAAAAAGAGGCCTATTGTCTTAGTGTGAAATGCAAAGAACAATCAAATGTGAACTGGCCTTGACAAAGGTAACAGTTTTACATTTCATATTCCAAAGTGTGCTTCTAGTCTTCATGACTACACAAATATCTTGTCAACACAATTTCGAAACACTAAACTGGAGAAATCAGGAAGAAGTTCACTAGAAAGCAAATTGATCCCTTCCATTCACTTTCTTGGTTTGATAGCAAAGATTAATTGAGTCAAATCTGTCCCATTTGAACATCACTTTATGAACAGTGCTTATATTGAACCAAGGACATCATGTTCCCCAACCATAGCTTCAGCATGTCATCAACCAGATTTGTTTTTAAAAAATCATATGAAAGGGTGTGTGTGTGTCTTTTGCCCTTGACTTGCTCACTCTGTGTAGATCTGTCCAGTATGGCTGATGTGACTTTGAGGCCTTTTCCATGGGAGATTTTGTTCCCCAGCCTCTTTCAAAGTAATCAGCTATTGAGGACTTTGCTTTTTGCTTTTTGCTTTTTTAAAAAGAATCCCATAGGCTTCCTTACATCATATCCATCACTGATGGGATCCATTCTGAAGAGCTTATTGGAGGTAGTTTACTTCAATGTTTTGACTTCATTTTTTTAAAAAAAGCAGGTGTCCTCACAAACTTCCTTTCTAGAAGTTTTCAGCTGCTGTCTTTAAAGCAGAGAGAAATATAGCCAGTGTAGTGCCCCCCCTTCCCTTGAATCTACACTGTTATCATTAATACAGCACTAGGGAGTTGGCTAGAACAATGCTGCCTGTTACCAATCAAACAGCTTAGAGAAATTGTGGAAAAGAATGTTAAATGTGATCCTGCTGTGATCACTAAAAAGACCTCTATCAGAGTGTTTCCATGCCAGGTATTACTCACACGTGGCTCCCTCATTCCTGCAATGTTCCTGGCTTTCATCTTGTTTTGCACAATTCAGCCATATCTTGTCCCTTTAACCACCTCACTAGTTCACATAACTCAGTCGGATTCTGCCTGAGGAAAAATTTTAATTAACTATGCTTGAAGAATAAAAGGGTCAGGACAGAATGTTGGAAGGACATATTGGCATTGTCACTTTTGCATCTTTCTTAACTGGGGTGTTTCCCACTCTTTGGGCTGCAAAGTCAAGTCTATATGTTACCTTTTAGAATGTTATTTTCTTCCTCCCATCATTCAATGGATAGCTGTTTGATTAGAAATCTTTGCTATTATTTGTCAAGTCTGTTTGGAATTCTTTCTTACAGATACACACGTGTACATATACCTAGAAATGTTGTAGACATGATGTTAATCCTTTTCCATTAATTTTCTGTTGATTTTTTCAGCTTTATTCAATCTCTTATGATTGCTTATTTGGCAAACATAAATGAAGACTGCTGGGCAATATCTTCCAGTGAATCAGGTTTTTGGATGACCAGCATTTGTACCGAGCATACTTATTCTGTGTTGTAGATGATGACATTTAGTACTTAGGATTCAGTTAAATTTGAGCACATGTTTATTCCAGCATTTCTGTTTCCTGGGAGGATTTTCAAACTGAAGCTTAATTTTTTTTAAAAAAATCCTTTTTATCAGTGTGATGTTAAATGAAGCTTATGTGGCAACAGATCTCCCCACCCTGCAGGTTCCAAGTGCCAGCTTTAGAGTCACAATTCAGTACAAGATTACTTGGAGCTGATAATTCCTTTGACTTTCAATAGACAATAGGCATTAGAAGTCAGGGGCATTATCAACTCTAAGCATGAACTCTACACAAATATATGGACTAGGTCTGGGAATCATGCAGCAGATGTTGTGGACTGCAAGTCCCACCAGCCTTCACCAGCATAGCCAGTGGTGACTTGCAGTTGAACAACTTCTGGAAAACATCTGAATCCAACTCCTAGTTGATTTTGTTTGTCTTGAGTTAATGCTGCCAGTATAGTTGAGGATGCCATTGTCTGTGCATTTTATCTTTTGACATCTAATATGGTATGTTAATATAATAGTAGCATTTCTGTTTGTGTTATCTTCTATGACAGCTCTTCTGATCCATTCCATATGTCCACTCTCCTGTCATTATGGTTTTGCATACATACATATATACATATGCTGTGACTTAAGAGATTGGTACAGTTTGTCAACAAGAGTTTTTTGCATGTAGAATGCCAGCTTTGCAGTTCATTTTGATTTGTTGGCCACCACCAGTTCTTCCAAAGTTCTAACAAACTTTGTCTGTTTTTTGTTTTCAATTTTATTTTATTTTATTAAAAAATTACTAAGTAAAATGTCCCAGAAGTTGTGACAGGACAATACGGTAGCAGCAGCACTGCAGAGAATCTGTTCTGGTGATGCAATATGTGTGTGTGTGTGTGTGTGTGTGTGTGTTTGTGTGTGTGTGTTCACTGCCAGTACACATGTTTGGAATCCAGGGAGTGTTTTGATGGTCTTGCTGCATTGCTCTAAATACCCAGTCCCTCTACTCAGGAAGTTACAACTTTGTTAGATAGTCCAAGATAGTAACTGTTATCTATCTCACAGATATTAAGTATTCAATAAAATATCTTCTCCCCCCCCCCCCTCCCCGGACTTATTTCAAAAAGCTCCATTCCATCCATTCCCTGCTGAGCTTTTGTTAGCAGGTCAGGGGTATTAGTAGAGCCAATGCATAGTTCAATTCTCCCTCTGCTGAGCTTCCTTGAGATATTTCCTGACAGAATAACCTATCCAGTGAGAGGAACTAAACTAGAGGCATTCTGAGACATGCATACATTTCATTTCAGTGGGAACTCGATGGTCCTTGAATCCATTTAGGATCTCTGCCTCCCAGCCCATGACCACACACTAGCATGTCCCTATGTACCCCTTTATGAAGTTCTGACTAGATACGAGAGGTCACTGTATTAGCTGGAAAGACGAGAAGGGGAATCTGAGATTAGAGCATCACAGAGCATCATAGGGAATCTTGGACAATGAAATCTGTTCCCTCCCATGATTTATTCCCAGGACTATATGACTGCAGTTTTAGGGTCATAGAAAGATAGGCAACTCCTTATCTATTGAACCATGCCATTCTCTAGCTAGCCCAATAACATCCACAAAGACAGGCAGTGGATTTCCATGGATTTATACCAGGCAAGACTATAGTCTAATGAAAACATTTTAGGTTATTTTTGCATTAGTTGGTTCCCAAGGATTCAGACGAGGCTATTTCTTGGCCTTACTTGGAGAAACTCAAGTTGGCACCTGGGATATTTTGCAAACAAGTTATTTGGTATATAATTGAGCCACAGTCTGTCTTCATAACAGCTATCCAAGTCTTCATAGCAAGCTGAAAATTCAGAAGTGTCCAGAGATTCACTAAATATTGATGTAGTTTTTTTCTTCTTCACAGAATTTGCTTTGTGATGTCCTTTAAATATTCTGGGGCTGAAAAAGTAGAAATAAAGACTGTGATGGATGAGGAGGGTATAGAAAGTATGGATAAAGGTCCTTTGTACAAAAGGACCGGTTAGAGTGGATAAGGCTACTAACTTGTTCAAATGCCGTGCAAAGGAGCCTTCAAAATGAATTAACTGCTTTTTGTGTGTGACTTATACTGAGTCTAGTCTGAGTCTTGAGTTTAGTCTGAGTCTTGACAACTGCCCAGGTCTTCTCATTTCTGGTTCTGGCCATACCTATCCTCCTTCCGTCAAGACAAATGCTGCATTTTTTTAAAAAAAAGTTACATTATCTTGAAAGTTCATGTCTAAGCTAATTTCATCATGTCAAAAACAACTCCTCCTCCTCCTCCTCTTCATCAATGTATATAGCACCATCAGTGTGCATTTTGCTTTACATGAGTACTTTCCAATGGTTAATTCTTCAATTCCTGCCAACAGGCTAGAAACATGACACTCAAAGGAAAGAGGTTGACAGTGAGGGAGGTGGTTAAGTCCAGCAAATACTGCCTCTTTGTCTTTCCCTCCAAGGCCAGGGCAGTGGCAGTTGGGAGGGACAGAGGACTTTTCATCTGCTCCTGGGCCTAGGTATGATGGAGCTGTGACTGCCTCTTGGCAGTTGGGATGGAGGAAAGATCCTTCATCTGCTTCTGGGCCTAGGCATGATGGAGCTGTGCCGTCTTCTTCTTCTCTCTCCCCAAGGTCAAGGCAGTGGCAGCTGAGATTGAGGAAATGCCTTTCATCTGCTTCTGGGCTTAGACATGGGGGAGCTCTGCCTGCTTCTTCTCTCCCTCTGAGACCAGGGCAGTGGTAGTTGGGATGGAAGGAGGGCCTTTAATCTCCTTCTGGACCTGGGCATGATGGAGCTGTGCCTGCCTGTTCTTTATCTCTCCCTCTGAGGTCAGGGTGGGGGCAGCTGGGACAGAGGGAGAACCCTTCATCTGCTTCTGGTCCTGAGCATGATGGAGCCATGCCTTCTTTTTCTTCTCTCCCTCCAGAGAGGGCCAGGGCAATGTCAGTTGGGATGGAGGAGAAGGGCCTCTCACCTGTTTCTGGGCCTAGGCATGTTGGAGCTGTGCCTGCCTGTTCCTCTCTCCCTCTGAGGCCTGAGTAATGACATTTGAGCCTTTCTTCAGCTGCATGGCCTTGAGATTTGTTCCATGTTTAGTTCATTTAGTTCACTTCTAGCAAGTGTCATCTTATCATTGCAAAGGAAACATATTTTGGTTGACCTCCACACTTGGGTGGGACATACAGCATCCTCTTTTCAAAGTGCAAATCCACAGTGGTGTTTTTTTTTTTTTTTACATTCTATATTTAATCTTCCAGAAACAAGACTGGCCACTGCACAAGCTAGAATGTTCTGCAATGTGTGTGTTTGGGCAGAACTGGAACCCCTCGGAGACAGTGAGACTCACTGCGAGGATTCTTGCCAAACAGGTGAGCTAGGACCAAAGATTTCTGTTTGTGTTTTCACAATGCACAAGAACAAGCTGATGAACAGATAAATTCTACATGAACAATCTTCCTGCAAAGTTTACTGTACAGTCTACCATGTTCTTGTTTGCTTTTTTTGTTTGTTTGTTTAATTTACATAACTTTATAGGGCCCAAGATAGGTTGTATTATAGAACAGGAGTGGGAAAAGTGCAGCCCACAGCCCACATGCATCCCTGGGAGCCCTAAGTGCATCCCTCGGATGCCCCCCCTCCCCAGACAACCCCCAACCTCTATTTAAATCTTGGGGAGGGAGTGGTAGCTTTTGGACAATTTTCTGTCTTAAAGCCATCACAAATCTCCCCAAACATACAATGGCTACCTTCCCTTAACTCCCTTCAGACCCTCAAAAAAACCTCAAAACTCACACAAAAGGATTGAAATGGCAGAAAATCAGCCAATATGGCAGACAGATGTGATATTGCATCACTTTGAGAGTGCCAAAATGCACCCAGCCTGCAATGAGAGAAACATGGAATATAAATGAATAAATACATATGTAAGTAAATTGAGTGTTTGTTTGTTCAATAGCCCACCTTTCCCTTTATATAGAATCTAAAGTGGTTTACACATGGGTTAGTTCAAAACATGATCATATTAGGAGCAGACACAAGGAAATCAGTGGGACCTTAATGTAATGAGCTTTTAATGTCAGTGGATGGACTCACAAGTATGACCAAGTTTGGATCAAACCCAATAAAATAATACCAAGAATGAAGAATAAAGAACAGCAAACAAACAAACAAACAAACAATAAAAACCCAACTGGGGTCAGTTATTCAGAAAGTATAGCAAAGGTATTCCTGAAGAGGAAGGTGTTCATTTTAAAAAAAACAAACAGTGAAACAAGAAGACATAAGTATACTATAACATAACATTGAAAACAAGTAAGGCAGAAAAAGATTAGCAATACATAAAGATCAGAAGTTACACTGACAAGTTAAATAAGAAAAACCTGAGAAACTGAACAATTTGCAAGTTTCACAAATACTGGTAGGAAGTTGAAAAGCATACATAATCAAATACAAGGTACACATTACAATGAAAATAGATTTTATTTGAAAGAAAATGATTATTACAAGTGATATTGCAAGATATACATATTGTATCCAAGAGATTTTCAGTATATAAAGAACAAATGGATGATATATCAGGGACTATCAGTTGGATATGCCTTCTATATATGTCTGGATGGAATATATAGAATGATAGATTTAAATTTTGAGATGTGATCTCAGTATTACATATATTTGTTACACTAGATAAATTGATGCTTTAATAAAAAGTACTTTAAAAAGGAAGCCTTGTTTTCCGAATGGCAATAGTGACAGGTTATAAAGCTTTGACCTCAACAGAAAGGACAGCAACTGAGGACATTTCCTGGCAGGGGGCAGTGTGGTGTAGTAGAGTACTGGATTGGGAAAATAAGTGTTCAAGTCCCCACTCAGTCATGAAAACCCACTGGATGACCTTGGAAAAGTCAAACTCTCTTAGTCTTAGAGGAAGGCAATGGAACACCTCCTCCGAAAAAAATATTGCCCCCCACATGCAAAACTCTATAATGGGATCACTGCAAGTTGAAGGCACATGACTAGACATCAGGGCAGAGAAAGATTGGCCTGGATTGGCACCACCATGGCCATCATTCCACACCAAATGAAAATAAGGCTCATCTCAAAAGACTTTGGGGCTTAATTGGTTCATGTTTTTAAGTACTTATTTTACCAGTTCTGTTCTTCTTTTTATACTTGTTAAATGGTTTAATATGTTTTATTCTTTTAAAAATCATTTTTAGTTTTCAGCATTTTTAGATTGGCCACATTTGTTCTGACATACACTACCCTGAGATTTTCAGTGGAGGACAAGGTATAAATATGTTAGTAAATAAAATAAATGACATCAATGACAAGCAAGTGATGAGTAAATTATAGGAAAATTACTATTCTTGACTACAGCAAATAGAATCCCCCCCCCCCCTGCAGCCACTATGGCTGCAGAGTGTAAAAGGTATCAAGAGACCTCAGGGATATCCTATGGATCTGGTGGTGTGTGTGTCTGTGGACCTTATCAGACGGGAGGAATTTTTCTTTATTGCGATTGGAGCCAATTTGAATTCATGTGAATTCCTATTGGGTTCAGAATGCGTTCAGAATGACTTCCCATTACCCGAAAATGACTCCTCATTGCTCGAAATTGCATGAGATGCTTTAATTCGCAATAACGTAAAACCTATGATTGCATTCGGAATGACTTCCCTTTTGCCCGAAATTGCATGAGATACTTTAATTCGCAATAACATGAAACCCCATGATTGAGTTCGGATTGCCATTAGATTATACTTCCAATTTCCGACATCTGATAAGGTTCTGTGTTTCTGTGTTTATGCATGAATCCACTCTTGCATTTGCTACTGCCGCTCTGCATTATACAGGAGGTCTCTCAGTGCTGGACCCTATCCATTCAGTGGTTCAACACTGACAGAATTTCTCTAAAGTGGGAAACAGCTGAGGGGGGACTAGTGATAAAAGAATGGTTCTGATCCATTGACCACCCCTTAGTGTCCCTTCCCATGCAAAATTCTTGTTTGTTGGAAGGGTATCTAAGGGATCATTCAGATGTGTGTGTGTTTTAGCATGACGATGTGAATAATTGAACTGGCACATTCTGGGTTTGTTATTCACACTATGGAACCATATCTATGCACACCTCTGTGTGTTCAGGTGCTCACACATGCCAGCACTCAAATAAAGATGGAGTCAACAATGCAAATGTATTCAAAACACATTCAAGGCATATAGAGTTTTATCCCTGTTTATTCCAGGTCTATTTGCATTGGTTATTCACACTGCAGATGATGTGAATTTGTTTTTAAAATTTTGGGGAGAAAAACAATATTGATTATCCCTGGGTAAGTGGGTTTTTTGGTAGCCCACCTCAAAACTTAATTGGATGCCTTCAAAGTGCATCTGAACAACAAAGATTAAACCCAGATTACTTTCACTGTCTGAATAACCCCTTAGAATCAATTTGCAGGGGACAAAGTGGGACTGGCAAGTTTCAAGGTCACTGCGTCATACTCCATTGTAATGCTCCAATTTCTCTCCCTCTGCAATTAAAAAAAATTAACCCCCCCTAAATAGTGGCCTTTGAAGAAAATCTGTACACTTGAGAACCGCTTATGTGATAAGGGTGACCCAGATGCAGTATAGAGAGAGAACTCTGAAGGCCTGCTGGGATGGGGCCCTGCCTGATTCTCCCCTTCCCCCCGTGCTTCTTTTCTTTTCCTTTTTTTAAAAATTAAAGCACAGTCTAGTGGTGATTCACAAACAAAATTAGATGTTTAATGATGAAAAGTCATTGGAATAAATTTGTGCTTTTATCGCTTGCAGGGAAGTGGGAGGGAGCCCTACATGGCATATGAAAGCTAAATATGCAAACCAGAGTCCCTGAACCTCAGCTGTTGGGCCACCTGCAAACCCGCATTTAATGGCCAAGCTTACAAAGAAGTGGCCTTAGGCCAGTGCTGGAGTGTTGCTTTTGAACTCTGTCAACATTGAGATTATTCACTTTCCTCAAAGCAAAGTCTGCCTTCGAACTGCTTGCTACTCTTAGTAGCTTTCACAAAGTCTGCACTTAAATGACAAATTTTGAAATCACTTGTTCTGTGGCAGATGCATGTGCTTGTATGAATTTTGGTAGGAGTTCTGGATGTAGGGTGGTTAAACTGGTGCCTGGTGTCATCACTTTTAAATTTGGAGGGCTTTAATTGAGTTATCTGAAGCCTTCAAAGGTTGAAAGGGTCTGTGTGTATTTTAGAAAAGACTGTTGTGAACAAGATGTGATTTTTGAAACATGTCTTTTCTTTTCTTTTCTTTTCTTTAGAAAACACACACAGGAAGAACTGAGTCAGAAAAGCTCCTCTCTGTGAAAGAGTTTGAGTCCCGTAAGTAGAAATAAATGGTAAACTACAACAGTTTTCTGTGGGGCTGCTCAGAAAGTGTTTAACAGCTTTTCAGTGGAACCTATCTCGTTTAATGTGCTGTGGGTTGGATCAAGGCATATACCTAGGGAAGATGCATGTTCTGGAAGCTTGCTTTCTAACCCTTTTCTTTCCCTGCTGTCCCCTAGAAACAGCTGGATCAAGAAGTCCTGCTCCATGGAGTGGGTTATGGGGCAAAAGGAAATGGAATGGGATTTTGCAGGAAACGGAGCAGAAAGATATTCAATAAACTGAGCACAAGCCGTTTCCTCCCATTTTCTCACGATCTTCCCCTTCTATTTTAGACACCCGCACTGGAATGTAGCATACCCTACTTAGCAGGACCTCTCAAGTCCTTGAAGGACCAGTTTTTGGAATCCAGGGCAAGGTGCGAGTCATGCAGCCACCCCTGCAAATGTTATTGGATCACAGCTCCCAGCATTCCTCACCAGTGGCCATACTGGCTAGGGCTGCAGGGACTTGCATCTGGAGGGTTTTGGGTTAAATTAAAGCAACTCCCTGGAAAAGATGGAGGTTTTGGAAACTTGCCTCCCAGTCCATTCTCTTCAAGTCCAACCGCCTCCCATTCCAAACCATTCTATTATCTGTCTTAACTTTGGAAAAGAGAGAATTAGAATTCCAGCCCATTGATTACATCTTCTCTGTCTGTTGCTTTTCCTGGCAAGTAGGATGACTTTTGTGGATTCTAATGTTGTAAAATTTTTAAAAGCCAACACTGTTACCAGGAGGCATGGTCAGAGATGGTGCAGTTGCTTAATAGTGACAGTGTCTTTGGGGCTAATTGCAAGGCCCTCCAAGGTTTAGTAGCGTATCTGCCACTGCCAGTCAAATCTGACATGTCATTCGTGATTTGTGCACTCCAACAGTGAGCTGAGGGAAAGATAGGAGGCCAGTGTTTGTTTGTGTGTGTGTAATAGAGAACTTACTTTTTCCCCTCAAGGCAGAGTTAGAAACTGAGCAACTGTTAAGACCAAGCACGCTAGAATTGTCAACACAGCAGCATCACTCTCTTGTGTTGCTCTCAGTGTCATTCTCAGTGTGGTGCTGCCAAGAGGAAAATTGGTTGACCCAGTAAAACATGTACTATAGAATTATTAAATCCTATAAAGGCACCTCCTCTATCTTGACCATTTTGCACTGAATATGTTATTGTTGTGTGCTTTATGTTCTTTCTAATTTATGGTGACCTTAAAGCAACTCAGTTGTAGAGGTTTTTTTGGCAAGATTTGTTCACAGCCTTTGCCCTCCTCTCTGAGGCTGAGAGAGTGTGACTTCCTTAAGGTCACCCAGTGGGTTTCCATAGCTGAGCAGGGATTTGAACCCTGGTCTCCAGAGTCATAGTCCAATGTTCAGACCACTGCACCATGCTAGTTCTCTTTGAACTCATATCTTCCAATATTTAGTTTGATCATTAGTCTAAAACTAGGGTTCAAATCCCCACTCAGCTCTGAAAACCCACAGAGTGAACCTGGGCAAGTCACACTTTCTCAGCTCAGAGGAAGGCATAGGCAAATACTGAACAATTCTTGCCAAAAAACCCACTGATAGGTTCACCTTAGCGTTGTCATAAGTTGAGAAAATGACTTAAGGCAAACACCAACAACGTGTTCAGAGCAAGACCCTCCAAAATTTCACAGCTGAAAATTGGTACACATGTGACCAAGTAACATCAGAGTGGAGCCAAGATGGCAAAAGTTATTAATGAGGAAAAACATTAATACTACAGTACTGGGAAGGGCAAGATCCTCCCCCCCCCCCCCCCATGAATGAATTGAATGCAAACTACTTTTGCATTGAATTCAGTCTGCAGCAATTGACCTAAGCCAAGGACAAAGTGGGAAAATGGGAAGAAGAGAGAGAAACAGGGACATTTCAAAAGCAGCTGAAAAGGTGGAATGACAAAATAATTTTGTCTGTCCCTGCCAATTCTGGACATTTGGAGGATAAGTGAACACAACTGATCCCAGAAGATAAGTAAGATTAGGCCTAGTTTGAACTTTGATGAGAGAAGTATATGTGCTTTGTGTGTGTGTGTGTGTGTGTGTGTGTGTGTGTGTTTAAATTAAATTTCTGCAATCCTGATTAAAATAATGCGAGGGATACATAACCAATATTAACATGGCAGCTTGCAGTAGTTGAGAAGCCCAGAATTTAAATGATTAATGTTATCTCTGAATAAGATGAACCTATTTATGAACAAGCACAGGTGTAAAACAGAGTTTGGAAAATTTATTCTTTTGGACTGTAGCTTGCAGAATTCTCCTGCCAGCATGAGAATACTAGGAGTTATAATACCAAAAATTAATATTTTCAAGCTCTGATACAGCAATGTAATTGTTTCTGGACAACAAACATACTTAAGAAAGAGAGGTGTCAAACATCAGTTTGCTGCACAAAAGGAAATATATTTGGGAGAATAGCCAGCCAGTTTTTTTGAGTAATTTAAGGAGATGTTTACCTTGTGAATATTTAAGTTGTACAGTATTTTGCTGTTGGTGAGCAGTTGTCAAGGTTATAATGTTACCAATTTGAAAGCAAACATTAACTCAATATTAGGCTGTGGAGCATTAGCCAAAAAAAAAAAAAAAAAGATAATTTAATCTGTATTTAAGCCCAGTGGAATTGCCTATCTGAAAAAGTGAAATTTTCTGCATAACAAATGGGAAAAAATGTTTCAGTTGTCATATGTTAGCTTGTATCATTCATTTCCAAAAGTCTTGGGGAAGGGTAAATGACACCTACTGCTTGTTCAAGCAAGTATTCTTATGCTTGATTTCCTTTCATAGAAAATCACCTATCTTGCAGTTGACCTGATGGAGTTAACAAGCCAAGTGGTCATTGTATTGAAGAAAGATTTATTTTCTTTTGCAGATCTTGATAAGCTTGACAATGAAAAGAAGGAGCTGATTCAGAATGATATTTCTGCTCTCCATCACTTTTATTCAAAACATATGGAATATCCAGACAATGCAGCTCTTGTGGTCCTTTTTGCTCAAGTAAGATGGGTGGGAAAGTTGCTTTATTTGGCTGATTAGGCTGGTTGCAGAAGGCAGCTTTGGGACATTCAGTCTTCCAATGAACTGTTCTGCCTCCTTGTCTATGCTGGAAGTGGAGTTCACTAAATAAGTAGATAAATAAAGGCACAAAGTATGTCACCCCTACCTCCCCAAAAATGCTCTGTTGCAAGCATCCTAGTAACTCTCAAAATAGAAGTCTCGTCAAACACATTATATCTGGTTCTCTCTTAGTGACTGTTGTTGCTGTTGTTATTTATCATTAAGTTAGCTTTTGACTTTTGGTGACCCTATGAACATGAGACCTCCAAGTGCGCTGCTCAAGTCTTGCAAACTAAGGGCTCTGGCTTCCTTGAATGAATCAGTCCACCTATAGTGGGGTCTCCCTCGTTTCCTACCAACTTTATCAAGTATTATTGCCTTTCCCAATGAGTCACGGCTTGTCACGCTATGTCCAGAATACAACAGCCTCCATTTTGTTATCTTTTTTCTTATCTTCTTTAGTCATCTTATTTTCCCCAATTGTTTCCTACACCTAAATGGAGCTTAATTCCTCTTTCAATAAGGATGAGATTGTAATAGAGAGTTTATTTTATTGTAAGCACTTTAAAAAATCATGGTGAGGAAAAACTATTAATATTGTTTGAGACCAAGCTGGGACTTTTGGAGTGTTTATTTTAAAACTCATTTTTCATCATTCAGACCTCTGTGTTTTAAAGAGTCTTTAGGAAAATCACACACACACATACACATACTTTTGGATGTGGATACTTTCTTTTGTGATTCAGTTCAGCAGTCTTATTCTTAATCTTTCATAAGAGAATTGGGTTGTAAATAAATTCTAACCTCCCTTCTTATAAAGCTACTAGCTCAGCATTAAGACTTGATTAAGAATAAGCAGCATTCTAATCAGATTAATCAGTGTGGCACAGATGAGTAGGGTCACTTACCCTTAGATATTAAATAGGCCAGCAGATTTCCATTTCTATCTCCTGATTGTTTCTTTTTTAATTTTAAATTTTTTTTAATTAACATTTATTGCTTATAAAAAAGTACACGCACAAAAAGAAAACAGATATCACAAAAATAAACATTTAAGACTAAACTAACAATAAAAGACTAGACAAAAAAAAATCTTCCTACCAAGATTTCAAACTTTGTGTTATCAGATAACAAATGTTTCCTCCTCTATTAAAGTGATTGTTTACATCTTCTTCTTATGAATCTAGTGACTTAAAAAAGGAAAATAAAGACTTTTGGTTATATCACTCCACAAACATGGCCATTTATAAATACATTTCATACCAGGCCTATGGTCCAATTTTCTCCCCAATTATTTTTCAAATATTTAATCAAAGGGACCAGTCTCTTTGAAAATTATGAGGTCTCTTTTTTGGATTATTTGTGTCAGTTTGTCTGATTCCATAAAATAGTAGGCTTTAATCAACCAAAATTTTATGTCCGGAATATCTTTTTCCTTCCATTTGGGTTGCATAAACAATTCGAGCTGCTGATGTCAAATAAAAGATTAGTCTCCCATATTTTTTTCCCAAAGTTTCCACCTCGTTTATGCATAATAAGTATCTTTTTGGGTCAAATTAAATTGATGTTTGTAATATTTGTTCCATGATTTTATGGATTTCTCTTCAATATTTATTACATTTCCACCACAGATGGTAAAAGAAGCCCAATTCATTTCCACATTTCCTACAACAGTCGTTTTGCTTTTTGTAAATTTTAGCTAAATAGAAGGAGTGATGTACCACCGATATAACATATTGTAATAATTTTCTCTAATGTTATAACTTACAGCTTCATTTATATACCGCTTCATACCCTTAAGGAATGTCTAAGCAGTTTACAATTGTAAGCTATTTGCCCCCCAACAATCTGTACTCATTTTAGCGACCTCAGAAGGATGCAAGCCTGAGTCGAGCTTCAGCCCTTTGCTGGTCTTGAACTCGCCACCTTATGGTTTTCAGTGAGTGGCTGCAGTACAGGCATTTAACCACTGCGCCACCACGGCTGATGTGTAACTTAATGTGTATTTTAGCCTCGTGTACTGTGTTTGTTCCCATTGGGTAAGATGTATAGTTTGTTTCAAACCTTTGGCCCATTTAACCATCTGTGGTTTAATAACCTCTTCTTCCATATGATAGCCTAATAATAAATTATAGAATTTTTTAATTTGATGCTCTTGGGATGATTTGAGTATTTTTACAAAATTTGGATCTGCCTCTTTGATATAATTTGAACACAGATCTAGCAGGAAACGTTGTTTAATCTGATGGTAAGTAAACCAAGAACAATTGTATCCATCAGTCAATAATTGATTTTGAGATTTCAATTTCATTTCATCTTAGTTTTTTTCCAATAGATCATCATAGATGATCTATTTGTTTTGGTCAAGAGGTGTTCTATTTTAAAAAGCCTTATTTATGGACACCCATTTCAAATTTTAACTTTGGCCAGACTCGCAGTAAAGACTTTCTTATATAATGATTATTGAAATCACTGTTTGCTTTCACTTTATTATAAAAAAGGTAACCATGCCATCCTAACAGTTTATCACATCCCTCAGAATTTAGCATTGTTTTATCTTGCCGTTGGAACCAATCAATAATCCAATCTAATGCACACAAATAATAATATAGTTTAAAATTTGGTAGGGCCAAGCCCCCTCTGTTTATTGTATCATGTATAGTTTTGAATTTCACCCTTGTTTTTTTCCCGGACTATAGAAATTTGGATAAGTCTCTCTGCCAATTTTTAAAAATAATGTCATTTGTTGTGATGGGAATATTTTGAAATAGGTAGATCATTTTCGGAAGGATGTTCATTTTAATTGATGAGATCTTGCCCAACCATGATAGTTTCAATTTGTTCCATTTTTAAAGATCTTTCTTTATTTCCTGCCATTGGGTCAAATAATTGTTTTTAAATAAATCAGAGTCTTTAGTGGCTATCACGATTCCCAAATATT
The DNA here is from genome assembly GCA_034509955.1 of Urosaurus nigricauda. NCBI lineage: Eukaryota > Metazoa > Chordata > Lepidosauria > Squamata > Phrynosomatidae > Urosaurus > Urosaurus nigricauda. The sequence continues at coordinate 345,545,298 of JAOEGL010000001.1, read as the reverse complement.
TGGTTTTATTTACGATTTGAAAACTTGTCTTCTTTTCAACAAATTGTTTATCATCTTTTGACAAATTCATTAGTAGCATGGATGTTTTGTCTGCATTAATTTGCATTCCGGACACTTCACAGTATTTTTTAAGAGTTGTTGTTAGTTCCTCAATATTTTCAGCTGGGTTGGCAAGTGTCTTCTGATTGTTTCTGTTTCTCTTTCCTTTTCTCACAGGTTAACTGCAATGGATTTACCATTGAAGATGAAGAACTTTCCCACCTAGGTTCAGCAATATTTCCTGAGTAAGTATTTTAGATGTAGTATTCCCCCTTCCTGATAACTTGTTCCTTTCAGGTTTTGTTTCCAGCAACACAGAAAAGTTGTGTTGGAGAAAATGTCTCCAGCAACTCCCAAAAGTTATAACCTATTAACAGCCTTTTCCCATCCCACTCCTTGGAACACTGCACACTGCTCCCTCCCTCTTCATGTTCACCACATGCTCCCCTACCAGTGGGTTAAATATGAAGCACTAAACAGGAGAAATTGCCTTGTACTAGGCCAGATGATGGCCCGAAACTTATTGTAAGTCCTAAATAGAGTAAGCCCATTTAATCAGTGGACTTGCAGAAGACTCAGGCCTGTGAGCCCATCTAACCCAATATTGCCTGTAGACCTTCCACAGACTAAGGGAGAGGTCTGTGCAGTCATTGTAACTAGAGATGACCACAGCTGAATCTGGGACCTTCTGCATACATACCGTCTATACTGTTCCTTAGTCACAGAGCACATGCCAGGTCCCAGGTTTAGTACTTGGCATATCCAAATAAACTTGAAAAAGTTCTTCCTTGAAACCTAGGCTGGTGTTCTATTCTATTGGTGACAGACACAGGCACTAAGCCCAACTTTTGGTTGCATGTCTTTTTATGGTCATATTAGAGATTCTCAACCTTTGGTTATATTGAAGATTGGAATTCTTTGAAAATGTACATTATCCTGCTTCCAGCTTCTAATGCAGCCATGTAGGGGCTGGGGAGAGTTGGAGCTGGCTGAAAATTATCTGGCTTGTGTGCCTATAACCAGACATGAAATGATGAAGGCATCTTCCATGACCTCCCAGAGGTCATTCAGTGGTCCTGGAAGATGATGTTCTCATTGGTTGGCATCTTGTTAGTAAAATACGCATGCACGTTGTGCTGCACATGCAGGATGGATTATTCACCATGGCACAATTTATGTATTCTGCTGACAGAAGCAGAAACAGTACATACAGTAATTTTGCTCATTTCTGTTGTGCATTGCATATTGCATTTTCAAACTGCACGGTGCAGAATAGCAATCAGTCACTGGCATGTGTTGTGTAGTGTTGATATTTTGCTTGAGGATAGCGTGGCATATCTTTGCTTGTGGACACTTATTCTATGGTATAGGGATGCTGAATTGCCATCACTGAGGGTCTAGCCATAGGCACATAGCCAGAAATGTCCTTGGTGCCCTCCATTCTTCACTAGCCACTATATGGGGCAGGGGTGGGGAAAACATGAAAAAATGGGTTTTCAGGGGAGGAGACAGGACAAAAAGCACAGTTCTGCTGGGTAGAACTTTACACTATTGTTCCTCAATGTATCTTCTCAGACCTAGTTTTCTGGCTCTTTTGAGATGCTTTGGAGTTGAACTCCCATCAGCTCAAACCATCCTGGGCAATGGTCAGGACCCATGGGACTTATAGGTATAAAACATCTGGTGGGAGTGTCCAAGTGGAGAAAGGCTGGTGCAGACAATAGTGATACAGATGGTATAATGTGGAATAATTGGGAAGGAAAATAATATCTGTGGCTTTCAATATTTCGTGGTTTCAGTTCTTGCCAAAATTACCCATTTTGTACCAGGGTTTGAATCCCAGCTCAGCCATGGAACTCCACTGGGTGACCATGGGCAAGTAACAGACTCTCAGTCTCAGAGGATGGCAATGGCAAACCCCCTCTGAAGAAACTTGCCAAGAAAACCCAATGATAGTGTCGCCTTAGGATTGCCATAAGTCAGAAATGACTTGAAGGCGCACAGCAACAACAATAGCAACCTTGTGAGGTAAAGGTGCACTTTGCCTCGGTAATTTGAACATTTGTGAAGTTTGTGCTAAGTTTCATATGAATAAAATCATGCTTGCATTTTAAAACTGTGAAAGGCTTAAAGTGTGCCTGCTTGAACAACATATACAAGCATGCTTTAATCAGTGCAGAAAAGGTGCACAAAAAAGCTTGACTGACTTTTTTGAATAAATAAATACAAATACATAGACTTCTTTTCCATTTACATTTTATTATTAGAATAACATTGCATCAGCAAAATTCTCCCTATTTTTATAAAGAAATAATATACTTATAACCATATTTGATTAAATATAAGTCAATTTATATTTATATGCAAATGAAGCTTATACCACATTAAACCATCTGCATCATTATTGTCTTCACTCATAGTGGTATAAGGGGCTGGAGATAAGGATTTTGATAGTAGAGCAGGATTTGCTGATTAATAATTAAAGTAAACAAAAGATGTTTTGTTTCAAGTTGTCTAAATGAGAACCAGCACTCATGTTGAAAAAAAAATCCCCAAATGGCAAAGATGTTAATGATTTTAACAAGTATGTGGGAGTTGTTTTTTTAAAAAAATGTTATATTTATACTTCTCTTTCCTCCACTGAGCCCATGGAAGCATTCACAGCTCCCATCCCATTTTATCCTCATAAGAACCCTGCAAGATTGGTAAAGCTGAGTCACCTACTGACTTTCATGGCTGAGCAGGAACTGAAGCTAAATTTTTCAAATCCTAGTCCAATATCACACCACTGTAACCACATTGCCTCACCATTTCCCAGTGGATGTTTATGTTTTTCACACACACAGGGACCGAGGCTTTACTGTTCTCCTTGCTCAACATTCTTCCAGTTGAAAAAACTTATCAACATCTTTCAGCAAATCTGAAACTTGTTCAAGTTCCAGCAAGTCTCTCCTGATTTGCTGTATTTTCAAAACATGGAGGGGGGGGGGGATATTGGCTGTTGAAACAAGCCCTGTCACTTGTAGGTGTTTTAATTTTACTTGTGGTTTCAGCCCACAAAACAACAAATGCTCTTCTTTTTTCTATTTTGTCAGTGTGGCACTCATGAACCACAGTTGTTGCCCCAATGTGATTGTTACCTACAAAGGGACTGTTGCTGAAGTCAGAGCTGTTCAGGAAATAGAACCTGGAGATGAGGTAACAGTGTAAAAACAGTGTAAAAATATGTGTTCAGATAGGATCTGCCAGTAGCACTTAGCATGAATACAGTCTCTAAGGAACATGCAGATGTTGCATGCCTGCAGTGTACAATGAGTTCTCTTTATCCACAGACTGTACATCCATGGATTCAACAATCCATGGCTTGAAAATATTCAAAAAATGTTTTTCCAAAAGGTAAACCTTGACATTGTCATTTTATATAAGGGACACCATTTTGCTAGGTCATTGTCTATAATGGGACTTGAGTATCCATGTATTTTGGTATCCCTGGGGGTTCTGGAAAGAAACCCCAGTGGATACCAAGGGTTTTTTGTATCTGCACTTCCATCTTTGTGACATAAACTTTCCTCCATTCATTCCTTGCACTCTGTTTTTCCAAAACAGTGAAAGGTATTGCCTGAAATTCTACAATGAAAATCTAGTTATAATGTTGTAGCTATATTCTGATTCCTGACCAGAACCCTTGAACCCTACCTTAAAATCCAGGTGGCTGTACTAAATGGAAGAATTCTGTGGTGTTGGTGAGTGGGACACTAAAGGATGATGCACCCTGTCACCTCATGCCAGAGAACTTCAGTGCACAAGTAGGGACCTCTTCAGGATCCTGTTACAACTCATCATCCTCTCCCTGCCTCAGCATGTTGATGGAAGTGGGCACGATGTGTCATCCTTCAGCAGTATACTTGCCATTGCTGGGTAACTCCTTCACTTAATATGGCCACCTGGTTTTAGGAATGTTTATGCCACAATTGTAAATATGAATATGAAACAGTTTCTTAGTTGTAAGTCCGGTTTACAACACCGTAACGGCTTAACAGAATGGCAGCTGTTGATTTTAAAGAGAGCTATGAAGGGCCAGGATTCCTGTTCCCCTGTTTTTTTCTCTTCAGAAAAAGTGCAAAACTAGATTATGGGAAATTTTCTTTTACAACAATGAATAAAATATTAAGGAGAAGATGTTCTTGTGTAGCAGGTAGACTTTTGGGTAAGACTGCTGTGTTTCACATCCTTGAATCCTCGTTTCCCTTTCTTAGTTCTTTTTAAGCAAATAAGTGCTTCATGTCTGCTTGGCACTATGATGGATTAGAAGAGACAAGAGTAATTTGCTTTATTAATCTTTTGTTTTTATTTATTTTTTGCCTGTTCCTCATAAACGGGCAAAACCAAACAGCTTTATTATAGTATTGGTGATCCTTACAGTTGAGGACCTTGTAGTTCCATTTTAACAACAACAACAGAAGTAAATCAAGTTTATAATTATTTCAGGAATAAGCTGTTTTTTGCCAAATGAAGTTATACATAAATGTATTTTATGTTCCTAAAGTAACAAGTGACTTTCAATCTGTACAGGGTGCTAATACTGCATGCCCCCCCTCATTTTTTTGAAAAATTCGGGGGGGGGGGGATTCTGCAAAAAAGGGGAAATGTTCCATGGTGTCAGCATTTCCAGAAATTTTACATTTCTGACTTTAAAATGTGGTAAGCAGTAGCTTCTTTTTTGAAATCAGAGTCTGCCAACTTTTTTCTTTTAGAAAGGAATTACACTCAACACAAGGGGTGTTGCTCAAAACAGCAGCATGATATTTTCTCTCCCTTTCCCTGAAAAATTTAAACTTTAATTGTGCTTCTCCCTGTCTGCCTTCATCCTTATAATAAGTGATGCTACTTGCAATAGGGAAGCCATTTCTTTGAACGTGATTTAATTTTTTAAAGGGGAGTGGGAAGGAACTGGAAGAGATGGAGACATTGGTATTTTTGTCTTTGATCCAAGTATAAAGGAGCCACTTGTCATCTCAAGGTAAGTGCTGTGTGCAGCAGGTCATACTGGCATATCTTGTGTAGCCTCACCAGCAATTTTACCCTTAGGGCAGTCACACTCTGTTCCCAGTTAGTGTGGAGTGTAGGCACAGCTGCTCCCCAGTACATGTCTTTCTAAAATTCTTAGAGCCTTGTCACATGAGAAAAGCAAGCTGAAGGAGCAGGAGAGTAGCAGCTTTTTCTATCCCCCTCCCCATGGTGTCTTAGCACTTCTGTTATTCTCTTCCCAAGAAAAATGGTCATAAAAGCGTGCTTTCTGTCAAATGGATTTTTTCCGCACAACAGAAGACATGCTTTTATGACTATCGCCTTCAGGAAGAAAATGTGCTTCGACAGCATGCAGAGTGGCAAAAAGAAAGCTGCTTTTCTCTTGTTCCATTTCATCTTTCTTTTCTCATGAGATAAGTCTCATAGTAAACAACCTGGGACCATAGTATAGATGCAGCAACTTGGAAAATGCAGCAGAGGAAAATAGCACTGTGTAACCATTGGAAATGACTGGGTGGGGTGGGTGCAGTCATGTGGCTGCAGTTGAGAGCCCTAGTCGTCACATTGGTTTATTATTATTGTTGTTACCTGCCCTCGAGTTGGCCCCAACTCATGGTGACCCTATAGATGAGACATCTTCAAGCCCTCCTATCCTCTGCTGCTCTGCTGATAAGACTCATGTTCGTGACCTCCCCAATTGAGTCTGGCCATCTGGCATGTGATCTTCCTCTTTTTCTACTGCCCTCAACCTTTCCTAGCATTATTGTCTTTTTGAGTGAGCTATGTCTTCTCATGATATGGCCAAAAAACAAGAGCCTCAATTTCGTCATTTTGGCTTCCAGGGAGAGATCTGATTTGATATGTTCTATGATCCATTTGTATGTCTTTTTGGCCATCCATGGTATCCTCAGAACTCTTCTCCAGTACCACATTTCAAATGATTTGATTTTTTTTCCTTATCTGCTTTTTTCATTGTCCAGCTCTCATATCCATACATGGTGATGGGGAATACTTTAAATTAGACAATTCTGACTTTGCTGCACAGTTGTTTGTCTTTGATCTTTAGGATTTTTTAAGTTCTTTCATTGCTGCCTTCCCATTCCTAGTCTTATTTCTTGACTGTAGTGGCCATTCTGATCAATGTTTGATCCTAAATATAGGAACTCTTTAACTCTTTAGCTGCAGGCTTTCCACCCATGGATTTGAGCATCCACAGATGGCAAGCCCCAATTGATTTCAAGGGCTACATATTTTTCCCATTTTCGCAATGGGACCCCTATGGAAAACAAGAACCCACTGTATTTTGATTTCCTCATTATCTAGGTGGAATTTATGTATTTCTTCCATGGTCATTATTTTTGTTTTCTTTATATTAAACCTGCATTTGCACTTTCCCCTTTGACCTGCCTTAGTAATTGTTCTGATTTGAGATATTTTCTGTTAGTACTATGGTGTTGTCCATATATCTAAGATTGTGGATGTTCCTCATATCTTCATTCCTGCTTCTTCTGAGTCTAATCTTCCATTTTTAAATGATATTTTCTGTATACAAGTTGTACAAATATGGTGGTGATAGAATGCTGCCTTGCCTGACCCCTTGCTGACCTGGGACCAATCTGTTTCTTTGAATTCTGTCTTAACAAGAGCCTCTTGTCCTAAGTACAGATTTCTCAGCAGGACTATTGGATGTAGTGGTACTGCCATGACCTTTAGCTTTTCATGATCTATACAGTCAGATACTTTACTGTAGTATATAGAGCATATAACTTCTAAGAGTTTCAGAGGCTAGACTGACAACCACAACGAAGAGGGCATTCTCGGTCTCTGCCCCGAGCCTCTGGAACTCTCTACCCATTGAGCTTCGCTTGGCTGCCTCCCTTAATGTATTCAAAAAAGGGTTAAAAATTTACCTGTTTGAGCAGGCTTATCCCTGACTCATTCCCCCTGTTGTTACCCTATCCCTCCCTCATCATGTTTGGAATGGTGTTTTGTTATGGTACTGTTGTCTTGGCTGATACCATTGCTACTGTATTATTGAATGTTTTTAACCTTTATATATGTTTTTCTGTAATTGTACACCGCCCTCATCACTGGAAGGGCGGTATAGAAATAAAGTTTTTATTATTATTATTATTATTATTATTATATTGATTTTTTTCTGGAATTCTTTTGTAAGCTCCATTATTCATTGTATGTTTGCAATGTGGAGCTTAGTGTCGCTTCCTTTCCTGAATTCCACTTGGACCACTGGGATTTCTTTCTTTATTTGATACCGTTTTTTAAAAATTGCTATATATTGTTTCATGTTCTCAAAGATAAGAGAATGAGAGGAACAAAAGGGACAGACCGTGCTGCTGTGGAACCCAGTGGTCCAAGTGGAATTCAGGAAAGGAAGCTAAGATAATGATGCTTCCAAAAATATTCCAGAAAAAAATCAGCATATGCTCTATATACGACAGTAAAGTATTTGACTTATAAATTAAATTGAAATTTTGTAATTGTGCTGGCCAAATGGCTGTAATAAAGTTTGATTGATTGACTTATAAAAGATCCCAGTTTCTGCTGAGTTTGATGAAATGCTTTTCCCAACTTCCTTTTCAACTTAGATCTTCTTTGCTTCTGGCTGGTGTCAAACCTCAGTATCCCCTGCTTTCTGTAGCCACACAAAAGCCCAACTCTTGTCTCATTATAGAGTAATGCCTTCCTGGCATATTTGAGATTCTGAGCATGATTTTATTGAATGCCACCAGTTATCTTAGTTACCTTCCAGATAACTGTGTTACTGTTTAGGAAAATTCTACAGACTTCTATTGATTGTGGTTGGTTCCTGGAATTCAAGGTGGGATGGGGGGCATTTATGATTGTGGCAGCAGTATAACTGAATACAGAACAGTTACACATCAGTAACTCTAGATTACAAATCCATAAGTGCAATACAAGATGCAATACAACTGCAATACAGCCAGCATTTGGTTTGTAGATAAATAAATAAATAAATAAATAAATAAAGACTAGCAACAGCCATACCATACAGAAAAAAAAAGCATTAATGTGTCAGTAGAACATTTCTAATCAAGAAAATCTTACTGAGTTCTTGGAAACGGATCTTTGCTATTTAGCTAGAGCAGAACTACAGTCTCTTCAATAGCATGGCCTGTGCCTCCACCCTCTGGTTGAACATGGCTATTACATGAGAAGCCTGTCGAAATTTCCTACTTGTGTGTCCTTAACTTTGCTCTCATTTTTTGTATTTGGAGAATAGCAATTGAGAGGCGCTCGGTGTAGAATAAAAACCAGTGAGTGCTAACTAGGTGAAGGATGCAGTGAGAACATGAACAGGCTGTGTAAAAAACTTACATCACTGGTACACTGGATGTGTTTATGGTTTTCCTCTCAGTCTTTCTTTTTGGAAAACACTTTATTTTAGGTCACCGATTTAAAATTAGGATTAAATACTCTTTCCTCATTATTTTGTCTTTATCCCTTTTAAATCATCTGGCAGGCAGGAATGTTTTATCTCTTGAAATAAGAAAATGTTAGGTGTTTTACAAGTGAATAGAAAATGTTACTCGCTTTACTATTCTGCCCACTGGAATATTCCTTAATATTTTACATTTAAAAAAAATGAACACAAGAAAATTATTTTTGTGTGCTCTTGGATTGTCGTTTGTGTGTATATGTAAATGATACTTTGAAAAAACAAATTAAGTGTTGCATGATGGAAAATGTACATCTATGTTGTGCAAAAAGGGTTTAAAATAAATGAGTCTCTGTCTCCATCAAGTTGGTGCTTAGATATCTGCTGTAATATTTATCGGTAAAAATACTACTTCAGCATATACAAGTGAACCACAATTGTTTGTAAGAGTAAAAATATCTTTATATTACAGTTGGCCCCCACATTCACTCCTCCAGTCATAATTCTGTGCTTCTGCAGGAAGCTGACCATAGAATCATGCTGGAGGACCTAGAGATTTCTAAAGAAGTGACCTCTGAGATTAAAAAGTAACATTTGAATTGTTTATTAATATTTATACTCATGGTTTTTCCAATTTCACAGAGGGCGGGGTTGGCTCTAACCCCCACAGTTGTCATGGGAGGACAGCTGTACATGATTTGTGCATACTTCTTTTCATTTCTAAGATAAGATAATAGTGTGTATTGAATTATCATTATAAACTTGACTTTCTGAAAGAACATAGTGCTTTTCCTATACAGAGGCCATGGATACTTAGAGATTTGCTACTTCGTACTTTATAAGCAAAGATAAGAGCATAAGTAGTATGGACCTTTTGAAGCTGGTGCTACAAAACATTTTAAGAATGTTATTTCTAGACATAAGAGTCAAGAAAATGTTGCATTGTTGTTGTTCTAGCTTTATATGCAGACACTGTATTGCACAATATGTTATGCCTTTTAAATGCCATGATGTAATTGGCCTCTGCAGTATAATCCTGTACATATCTACTCAAATATAAATTTAATCGCCATTAGTGGTGTTTTATCACAGCTGTAAGATTGCAACCTTACCAGGTGATCCCATGATTGTGCTGTGTTGGTTCTTAAAATGCATAATAAATACTGTGTGTGCACTTTAAGTAACTAAAAGCACACAAACAGCTTAAAATTTGTCCCCCCCCCAAATTTTTTTTATTAGTGACATAAATTACACAAAAAGAAAAAACATAATAAACAAGAACATACACAACAGATATATATTGACATTGCACGGTCTATTAGTTCTAAGTTACATAAAATACCACTTTTGTATAATATTAAACCAAAATATTAACTGTGCTTCCAAAGTAACTTCCTTAACCTCTTATTACCAGCACATTTCATTTCCCATATAAAATAATGTTTATATATTTAAATATGTTCCTTTTTAGCATGATCTTTTATAATAAGAATCCCTACAAAAAACTTAAGAACAAACAGCTTAAAATTTGTAATGCGTTGATTACACCTTTAATGATTTAAAAATGAAAGTCTACTTGGGTGGGTAGGAGCAGGGATTCATATCTTTGTAGTGTTTCTCCTCACATGCAAGGATGAATAGTTTCCATAATCTTCTTGCCACTGTGGAAGAAATGAAAAATACTGTACAGTTCTGGAGAGGTATTTGAACTCTTTGTATTTGAATTCTTGAAGACCTGCAAGAATTCACCCTAGACAAGAAAAAAATTACAATAGTCAAAGAGATTCCTTGGTTCAAATATTGATAAGAATGCAGACTGTAGTCAATAACCCCAAAAAAGACTAGAATTGAGAAGGGCAACTATGAAGGAACTGGACAAAATCATAAAGTGTAGATATAATGAACACTAAAGTGAGGATAGTCCAAGCCATTGTATTTCCCATCACCATGTATGGATGTGAGTGCTGGACAGTGAAAATAGCCAACAGGAAGAAAATGAATTCATTTGAAATGTGGTGCTGGAGAAAAAATACTGAGGCCCCATTCACACTATGAAAATAACCTGGTGTGAAACCAGGTTATTTACATGGTGTCTACATTTGTCCTGACTGCACTCAGTGCAGTTTGCAAGGAGGGGCTACCGGAAAACTCACTTAACCTTACTTAACCAGGTATATTTGATACTAGGTTTTTCCTGCATCTTTTTTAAAGAGCTGCAATGATCTGCATCTTTGGTAGTATAAGTATGCTACCGAATCAGTTCAGATCGTGCTGCATCATTCCCAGAAATGGAGGCACCTCCATTTTAAATCACTCAGATGGCAAGTGTGAATGGCAACAGGGTTAAAATGCCATGGAGACATTTGGGAACAGAAAATGTAGTGGGAATATTGATCCAGTATTTCATCACTACAGAGATGCGGATCTCCTTGGCACAAAAAAATTAAGTGCAAATGCCCCCTGAGTGTGTTGTGGACAGGCAAGAAGACAAGCAGATGGGTTCTAGAACTGATGAGGCCTGAAGTCTCTCTGGAAGACAAGATGACTAAATTGAGGCTGTCATACTTTGGCCACATCATTAGGAACAATGAATATAAAAGACAATGATGCTAGCAAAGGTGGGAGGCAGTTCATGTTAAGAGCTGGTAATGATCAAAGCCCAGCTTTCCTTCTCCCCCTCACACCACCTTAACTTCTAATTTAATTTATACCCTAGCTTTCTCCCAGGGTGGGACACAGGATGGCTTATTCCTTATATCACTGTGCTGGAGACATACTTTCTGGCTTATATATACTTATTTTTGATATCCAAATCCCCAGGTTGATCCAGACCATTCTGGATTACTCCAATACAGTCAGAACCAAATGGGACCGATCCAATATATCAGCCTGACCCAAATAAGTCTGAATCAACCAGATTTAGGAGGGATACAGACAGGCAGAAAGGGGTGGCCAGACTCTGCCCCTTTCTGCCCCGGATGGAGGCCACAGCAGACAAACTAAAAAGAGCCCGCTCCTGGTGGGTTCTTTTTATGCTGCGCACAGGGTGCCATTGGCATGCTTGTGCACAACTATGATGTCCGTGCAGCATGACGCTGTTTGGGTGCCGCACAGATGTCATCATTGCGTGGCCCGTATGGATGGGCACGCGCAATGATGGCACCTGCACCCTGATAGTAGGGCTGGGTGCGTGTGGACACCCAGACCCATGTAACCCTAATTTCGGCCCCAGGCCAGCACAAAGTGCCGGTCTGTACTGGGCCTCAGTTTCACAGTCCTAATTTCAATGAATTTTAATGTTTGCCTCTTTATATGTCAGGTGTTGGCTATGTTCCCTACATTGTTGGTTTTGTTGTGTGCCTTCAAGTTGTTTCTGACTTATGGCAACACTAAGGTGAACCTATCATGGAGTTTTCATGGCAAGATCTATCCAGAAGAGGTTTGCCATCGTATGCCTGAGGCTGACAGTATATGACTTGTCCAAGGTCACCTAGGGGGTTTCATGGACGAGCTGGCATTGAGCCATTGTCTCCAGAGTCATAGTCCAATGTGCAGATCACTTCAGTGCATTGGCTCTCTCATTACTGGACCCTAATTTCTCATAATTTAATCGAGAATTATTCAAAGAGAAAATATTATGTGGAACTTATTATACCTTATATACTCATGTATAACTCCAGAAATTTTATTCAAATCCTTCAGAGCCCAGTTCCTCATGGTGCTCCTTTTTTGATAAAAAAAGGAACCATCCTCTTTGAGTAAAGTGGTGAAATGCAACAGTTTAGGCCATCCCAGGAACACCTAAAAAAAAATAGATCCCACCTTCACTCTCTCGACTTACCTGGGTGGGAAAATGGTGGCAATGGCAGCTCTGTGGCACTTCCCCTCAAAGGAACACCATGAGGAACTGGGCTCTGAAGGATTTGAATAAGATTTTGTATATCTTTGTAAACTTTTCTGGGTTTAAATCAAGCAAAGTTGTCATATTAAAGTTAAACACTATAATCAGCTAATGTAGTCACCATTTTCTTTGTTTTGCCTTTTCATCCTTTTTAACATATGCACATTTTCTTGGCCCCGCTTGCATCTGGCCGCCTCCTTCACATGTCACATAGCCATCATTGAACTTAGTTCTCCCCTCATCCATCCACTCTTTAATGAGACCACAGTTATGCCTGCTGGAATTTTGTAAATTCTTTGGTGTTGTTTTCCTTTGCTTCATCCTTTACATCCTTTGTAACATGTCCCTACGTTTTACCCTCAATGTATCTATGGGTCATATCAAAATCCATAATTTTGGCCTTAAAACCTGCCCATGATTTTGCTTACTTTTAATCCTAAATTCTTTGCATCCTAAAGTTGTAATTTACGGATCTGTGTAAATTCTTATTTTAATAAAGAACCCAGGTGAAATTAGTTTATGACACTAAAACAAATCAGTATGGGTAAATGACTAAGAAACCTAGATAAAAGGTGGCTCATAAATGTTAGCTTGATTGGCTGCAATAAACTTTGACCCCTGGATTAGAGATTGTGCTAACATACTGATTTCTGTGCCTATTTTCATGAAGAGAAGAGCAAATGGATTGCTGACTCCAGCATGAAGCTCATTCAAATCATGGTTCTTTAAGAATTTTTGGTTTACCAGCAAAGACAACCATTGTTATAATAATAATAATACAATAATAATAACTTTTATTTCTAGCCCGCCCCTCTGAGCAAGCAATCGGGGCGGGTTACAACAGAGGGGATTATACACACAATAACAATATACATGAATTAAAAAACAAATGGCAGTGTATTAAACAATAACAATAAAATCAGATAGCAATTAACAATAACAACTAGCAAAATACATAACAATTATATCAACAAAATACATAGTAATTTAAGTAACAGTAAAATTAGCAAAGCAAAATACATAACAATTAACAAAGCAAAAATACATAGCAGTTATAGCAACAACAACAAAATCCAAACAAAGTCAAGGAGCCAAGGCATGGGAGGAGCCCAGGTGGAAGGAGGGAAAACAAACACTCTCTCAGCCGAGTCTTCACTGGCAGATGTTGGAAAGGAGGGAAAGAGGGCCATCCCTCCTCCTTAAGTCCAGGAGCCAAGGCATGGGAGGAGCCCATGTTTATGTAGTTCATATACAAACAGCTGTATATATGCATATATAACCATCAATGTATTAAAATCTGTACATTGTTATACTCTGATCACTCTTTCTCCTCAGATATTTACCAGTTACATTGATCTGCTATATCCTACAAAAGACAGAAATGATCGTTTAAGAGATTCCTATTTCTTTACGTGTGATTGCAGAGAGTGCATTACTAAAGGAAAGGTAAATATATTTAATAGCTTAGCCACATGCTTTATAATTTAGATTGATAACCGCCTAAAATTTATGGCAGGGTTCCAAACAAAGCTATGACATAACATACATCTTGTTTCCTATTCTGATTTCTGTGGTCTCAGAGCCTGACTTAATAATAATAATAATAATTAATAATAATATTTTATTTATACCCCGCTCTTCAGCCAAGGTTATCAAAGGGACTTACAATTTGTTAAACAAACAAGCTTCATTTATATACCGCTTCATACGGTCTAAGCAGTGTCTAAGCGGTTTATAACTGTAAGCTAATTTGCCCCCAACAATTTGGGTACTCATTTTAGCGACCTCGGAAGGATGCAAGCCTGAGTCAAGCTTCAGCGCTTTTGCTGGTCTTGAACTCACCACCTTATGGTTTTGAGTGAGAGGCTGCAATACAGGCATTTAACCACTGTGCCACCAGGGCTTCTTAACTTAGTCAAGGTCAACCATTCAGGTGATCTTGAGATGATATTTGAACTCAAGTTGAGTTTCACCTCATTTTCCCTGGGCCCCTTCCCACTATAGAAATTACCTGTTTTCCATGAGGAAGTTTGGAAACCACTAAATAATAGTATCTTGGGAAAGTGGGCATAGCTGTTTGGGGAACTCCAAAGGACTTAGTTTTCTCAAGAGCCTGAGTTTGCCAACCTCTGATCAGGAAAATGACATGGGTTAAGTCAAGATCTGGAATGAGTGGAGAAGAGTTGGCACATATATGCCAATCCATTTGGCCATTCACAAGTCAAACCTGGCCATAAATTTTAGATGCAACTGTGTGGAAAACCACTGGAAACCAATGCAGATGCTGGAGCACTAGTATCCCAAAATCTCAATAATTTTGCCCTCTTAGACTATTTATTATTTATTTATTTACAGTATTTCTAAGCCGCTCTTCTCAACCCCCGAGGGGGGGCACTCAGAGCAGCTTACAAGGCAATCATTAGATGCCGGCAGTATACAATTTAAAACATAAATACAGCAAGTTAAAACTTCCATCAAAGCCTAGAAGGAGCATGGAGTTAATTTTGTTTTGAAGTGTTATTCCTCAAACATTTATCTCTATCTATCCCCAAAGTTGGCCAAGCTGACTGAGATGGTAGGAATTGTAGTGTTCCACATCTGTGCAGGGCACCAGGTTGGCGATGGTTGCTGTAAGTGTTATTGTCTCAAACAAAGCCCTCTATATTTTTTAAAGCTGTTCTCAGGTTCCACACAGATCTGCTTTTTGTATTTTGTTTGGAAGAGTCCTTGTAACTGCCTTGTTACTCTTCCCTCAGGACAAAGATAAACTGGAAATCCGCAAATTGAATGAGCCTCCATCAGCAGAAGCTGTGCGAGATATGATCAAATATGCCAGAAATGTGATTGAAGAGTTCAGGAGGGCCAAACACTACAAATATATCCTTTGGTGTTCTCTCTCTCTTATCTGAATCTTTGTAAAGCTGAACTTTAGATTCAGTCCAGTTACATTCAATTTAGCATCCTCATTCTGTTGAGGCATGCCCAAAAATGAAATTCCGAAAGCATAAAGAGTTCTGTTTTCAACCCTTCAGTTTCTTCTTCTTCTTTTTTTTAAAGTTGATGTTTCTTTTCTAAGAAGGATGTTAGCTTTATTTTAGAACAGAAGCTGATGTTGTTTGTGACTGGGAGCAGAGCTGTAGCTATGGGGGGGGGGCAAAATAAGGTCTTTGCCCCCTAATAAGAATTCTCCCCCCCCCCCCAAATTTCTAGTACTGCAGTAACTTAAAACTTTAGTTGACCATTTAGAAATACACTTTAGGTATCAAAATAAAAGGGGCAGGCAAAGGGATCAAGGGAATGAGAATACAGCAAACATAAAAGTTCTAGATATGAACAATTTTCAGTCTGTTACTCTCTGCAGTTCTAGAAATGTGAGGACTGAAGGGAAATTTCATGGAGCAAAATTCTATCTTGAGTGGGCTTTTTTTCCCCCCTCAGCTCGCCCTTTATCTACAAACCTGATTGGGGGAATATGTGAATGTTGAGGAATTTAAGAAAAGGTGGTCCAAGCCACAAATAAAACAATCCCTATCAGTGATTATTTAGAGCAAATTGGGCCTTAACTCTCCCTGGAAGCAAAGATGACTAAACTAAGGTTGTCCTATTTGGGCCATGTTAGAAGAAGAAAGAATTCACTAGAGAAGACTATTATGCTTGGTGAAGCAGACAGCAATACGGAAAGAGGAAGACTGCATTTCAGATAGATAAACTCAATCAAAGAAACCATGTCCATGAACCTGCATGAGCTGAGCAGGGCAGTTGAGGATAGGGTGACTTGGAGTCTTATTCATTGGTGTCTTATTCATAGGGTCAAAGTCTACTCAAAGGCAGTTAACAACAAAAGGAGATTTGAAAGAACAAGGGGCACAAAATGGAATTCAGTGGCACTGTGTAGACTAAATTCTCATGGTGCTCAAATGTAAAGCTGTAGTTTACCAGATGTTGACTTTCTGACAGTGCACCTCATCACAGGACCACAGATATGAATGTATAATGTTTCCCTGTCCCTAGGAAGGAATATGAATTTAGTCTTCTTCCATGGGGATCCTTGTAGACCATAAAAGTCCATAATTAGAGGCTCTTCACAGAGTCTTCTTGCTAAGTGAGGCCTGGCAGGTGGGTATCAGCAAAAAGGCCTTTTTCTCAGTGGCCTGCTAATTGGGGAAGGCTCTCCCTAGGGTTGCTTGCCTAGCATATGTGTGGTGTTTTTTGCCCCCATTCCAAGTTAAAAGGATTTTTTTAAAAAAAAGTCCAAAAAGTCATGGTAAGATTCTTTTAAAATTTTATTACCAGTGGTTAAATTTTCTCTGCAGATATTCAATTGTTACTGATGTATTTAGTTTATTAATTTGTGCTGTATTGTTAATTTTTATCCTGTGGGTAACTTTTACATGTTTGATGTGTAGCATTTTTTTTAAAAAAATGTCTTTTGTAAACCGTTGGGGTGTCTATGTTGAATTTAAAAAATACAATCATAATGAAGAGCAGCTGCATCTTTAAAGGATGTATATCTCTGAATGGTAGATAATGGAGACAAACCACAGAGGAGAGCTGTATTTTTTGTGTATAGCATATGTCTTTGTGGTTTCAGTTAGGAAATTACAAAATATCCAGCTGTGTAAAGAACCTGAGGTTATAACTGGATTTTTTTCACTACCTGTGTTCCTTGACTCTTAACTTTACCCCCAAGTGAACTGCTAGAGATTTGTGAGCTTAGCCTGGACAAGATGGGCTCCGTGTTTGCAGAGAGTAATGTTTACATGTTGCACATGATGTATCAGGCCATGGGAGTCTGTCTGTACATGCAGGATTGGGAGGGTGCTCTACGTTATGGGCAGAAGATTATCAAACCATACAGGTAATGTTCCTAACTTTTCCCCCTTTCTGTGCCATTTTAAGTAGAGGTAGCTGTGAAAAAGCACATCCATCAAAACACACCTTTCGTTTCCAGACCAGTGAATAGATCTCATTAATCTCTTCAAGGGAACTCTGACCTAGCATTGGAAGCTAAATAATGATATCAAAGAGAATATAAGTCTATTGCTCTCTGATCAATTATCTTGAGATAACACTTCTGATTTATTTAGGAAACAAGGCAGCCATCTGATTTAAAGAATTCTTAGCTCAGAGATTTGCAAGAGGTTTAATTTGTTTATACATATGAATATAATAGTAAATTTGAAGGAAAATGATTCTCTTTAAATTAGCATGATGTCTGTATGTATTACAAGAAGCCTCCCAAAGTCTCTTACCCCCATTTAAATTAAAAAAATGCATGGATTTGGATTTGGGTTATTTACACTGCAGAATCTCCCAGCCCCTATCCCTCTCCACAAAGCTGAAAATCAGCTGAAAATTGTTAAATTCTACTGAGCAGACTTTGCTCTATTATGGCAGTGGTGGTGAACCTATGGCACCCGTGCCAGCAGGGGGACTCAGAGCCCTCTCTGCGGGCATGCCCGCCGTAGCCCAACACTGCACCACATTGGCTTTTTGTTGCTGGTGTTCTGTGCCTAGAAGTCATTTCCAGCTTATGGTGACTCTAAGGCAACTCTTAAAATGGTTACCTACAGCGTCTTTTTTGTGGCACTACAGTGATCTGGATCTTCGGGAGTGAAAGGAAATCATATTGAAAATGGAGGTGCCACCATTTTTAAAACAATCTGGCACCCTGGGAGAGTTCACCACCTCTTCTTCCTTCTGCCTTTTCTTTCCCACCTGCCACACTGCATCTCTCTTTCTCCATCCTCATCTTCTCCTCCCCCCCCCCACCAGCTGTGTATTCAGGTTAAATTGCCATTTTGGCCCTTTGGCACCTTTGTCGGTGTTGGGTTGCAGTTTGGGCACTTGGTCTCTAAAAGGTTCGCCATCACTGTATTACATACTATATCAGGTGCACTGAAATAAAAAAGGAGAAGACCTACTACCTGCCATACTGATTGCTCTCCACATATGATTCACTGGTCCTACCAGGACTTCTTGATTTTTATTCACCCCAAGACTGGATTTATTTCTTAATTTTTAAAACTGGTAAAGCTGCCAGAGGCAAAATATCCCCTTCTACACTGCTATTAAATGAACAGGAGTCCTGCCCTCATTTGTTTCTGGCCACTCTACCAGTTGATCAACTTGTATTAGGAAGTAAATCCAGACTTGTAGCAAATGGAAAGGAAGTCAATAAATCCCAGTGAGACCAGTGAATTATGTAACTGTGGGTGGGGAGGGGGGAGCAGTGTGTGAGTTGTGTCAATAGGTCTTAATTTAAAAAAAAAAATCAGTGCACCCAAAGATTGACCTGAAGCAGCCCATGATAGATATTATGGATCTGCAACTTTAGGTTATTAATTTGTAACTGCAATATAGGGTGCTAAACAATTAAAGTATCTATAGTGTTAAAGTCATTAAAATTAATTGCAATACAGAATATAACAAGTAAAAAAACATCAACAGCACACCATTAAAAGACCCTCACAGTTAATTCATAAAAGCCTGAGGAAAGTCCTCACCTACCAGTGGAAGAACAGCAAGGAGAGAGCCATCCTAGCCTCCCTAGGGAGGGAGTTGTAGAGATGAGGAGCAGCCACCAAAAAGGTCATTCCCCATGTTTGTACCATATGACCCTGGGAAGGTGATGGGACAGAGAGAAGGGCCCCTCCTGAAGATCTTAGGACTTGGACAAGTTCATACATTGGCAAACCTGCACCCAGATTTCCAAATTCCTTTTCATAAAAGTTGCCTTGGGAGAAATGCCTGGTCTCTCATCCTGTAGTCTTCTTACTTTGCTTTCTATTTGAGCAAGATCACCTAGAATCATTTTTGGGGGGGAAACACCATTTGCAAAGATATACCACTATCAGCATTTTATGCCTGGGGATTCTGTAGTTGTGTTGTGTTTGCCACTCTTGTGTGTGAGCCAGTCGGAAGGCTCCTCAGCAAATTATTACCTTGGGGCATAATTTTCTCTCCAGCTGGGGACATGAACAAGCCTCTCTCTTTGAATTGGATGCCAGTATGAAGTCATAGATCAGCTGGCAGGGAGTGGTGATTGAGCAAACAATGGCACACTCTTCCCCTGGGGCTGGAATCAGATTTATCACCCCAATGATTTGCTGAGTTTTTACGGGCGCAGAGCCTAATCTAAACTGGTTTAGGCTGGCTACCCAACCTCAATAGTCTAATGGGATGATTCTTCACCCTTGTAGGACTCTTTTGGGCTGCCACCCTTTCCTTGAGCATTCATCCAAATGTGTAGAATGCTCTGCAAAAGGGTCATGACCTGTTAAGAGGGCATCTGTTGAGCAAAGACACTTTATTGGGAACTCCTGGAATTAATTGTGGCAATAGTTTAAAAGGGATAAATAAGCAGTCTTTTTGCCCAGTGTGAAACATGTCAAGCAGAGGCTTATGATCTTGAGCTGAGCTGCTGTGGAATTTGGTTTGAGTGTTCAAGCTCCTAAAAATCAAATATGTGTTCCTTTTCCCTTTTATTTTTATTTTATTTTTATTTATTTTTTTTGCAGCAAACATTATCCTTTATATTCCCTCAATGTGGCCTCCATGTGGCTGAAACTGGGGAGACTTTACATGGGCCTGGAAAACAGACCTGCTGGTGTTAAGGCATTGAAGAAGGTATATTTACATTTCTCCCTTTATAGAAAAAGATACTACTTTGAATTAAGTTTCTTATGTCAAGCACATAAATGCTTTTCTTGAATTACCTCTGCAATATTAATTATGAAAATTTGAAGCCCACCTCTGCCTTGTTCTAAAATATTAAAGTAAGAGCCTATTTCATATGCTAAAATGATGGTTTTAGAAATCCCAGATCTAGGGGTGGTACTGGCTTTGGTGTTCTGAATGGTCTGTCAGTTAAGGTGACTGCTAGTAATGCTCAGTTTAATTCATACACTTGGTTTTTCCAACCAGATCCCTCACTGAAAAGTCACTCTTGGTTTCTCTGGTTTTGTGTACAAAACTGCTGAGAGCTGTTCAGAAACTGAATGTTCTTGGCTTTGGTGGAAGCTGGCATATGGCTCAGGGCAGATTGCATTTCAGTAGCTAACTTGAATGTTAGTGCATATGGTAGTCAAAATATTTCTCCTCCTCCTCCTGGTAGCTAGAAAATCCTACACATTGAGTTGAGGGTGCAGGTGATAGATTGGAGATAGAGAAATAAGAAAAAAAATATTTGCAGATCTTCTCACCCTTTAAAATATTATAAACTGCTGTGAGATTTATTTATTTATTTATTTATGTCTTGGAATGAGGATGACAAAAATCAGTGCTATTTTGTTTGTTTCATTTTGGTTAGTTTTGAACAAAACATTGGATTCTGTGAAGTCAGAGGCTTTTACGTCTGGGATCCGTAGTTTTTGATGGGTTTTTCAGGCTATGAGGCTGTGTTCTAGAAGAGTTTTTTCCTGACATTTTGCCAGCAGCTGTGGCTGGCATCTTCAGATAAGATAGTGGATTCTCTTTGAACAATATATACTTTTACTCACAAAAGTATTTAGCACAAAAGGCTTTTCCCCCTGGAGAAAAATGTATTTTACACACCCAAAATCCATTTTTTACACGTGAACACAT
The DNA here is from genome assembly GCA_034509955.1 of Urosaurus nigricauda. Taxonomy (NCBI): domain Eukaryota; kingdom Metazoa; phylum Chordata; class Lepidosauria; order Squamata; family Phrynosomatidae; genus Urosaurus; species Urosaurus nigricauda. The sequence continues at coordinate 345,524,326 of JAOEGL010000001.1, read as the reverse complement.
ACAAATCTTCACAAAATTGTTGTAGAAAATGTCCTGAAACTGAAAATTATCAAAAAGTTCAGAAAAATTTCTGGGTATCCTCACCTAGTGGAGAGAAAACTTTTGATTTTTTTCCCCATTCTGAAATGCAAGAATAAAAGTAGCAAAATTTTAAATCTAAGTAATTTTCTGCTCCCAAACCAGTCAGAATCTTCCAAAACTGCCTAAGAATGTGGTGGTTTGCTTCTCCTAACCTTCCGAAGCCCCCCAAACCTCCCAAAAGCACCTCTTGAAAGTAAAAATATGACCAAAAATTGGCCAAAATGGTTGTCAGAAGTGACATTGCATCATGTCAGACATGCTGAAATGCTGGGTGGGTGCAGGGAAGAAAGAAAAAGCCCCTGCCCCACTGTATAGTTGCCTACCCCTTGCTTAAACCATGAAGGGATCCTGTCAAAACCTTGGTTTAAGTATACAGTCTATAAATTCGCCCATAATGCTGTGCAGTTGACATTCTCATTGAATTCTGAGGGTGAGACTTTTCTTTGAAGAAGCCATGCTGTTTCTTCCTCTCCTCAACCCTAGGACAGTCCCTGGGTCTTCCATAATGTTAAGGTTGGGGAGTTCCTATAGATAAACCTCTGTCATGGATTTTTCATTGTGTCGACAATAATCATTGCATCTTAATCCTGTTCATCTATTTGAAAATGTGTTGGTTCGAACATTTAACATGAATATTTTGGACTGTTTTTCACTGCACCAAAAACTTAGAAAACTTTTAAAAACAAAAAAACCCACATAGTAACAGAATTCAAGCTTCTGGAATAAAAATCTCCAGGAAGTCATCACAAGGGGGTCTTTACAACTTGGTTTGTGAGCCACTGGCATCACAGGTTGAAACAATGGGTGGAATACTATTGGTAAACCCCATCTAGAGTAGACACATTGAATCAATGGTTGAATGGTGAGTGAACACAATGATAAATCCTATTGATTCCTGTGATTCTGCACTAATAAGGATTAAGGATAGCATTAAGGCCCATAAATTTAGCTTTTGTGGATAGTATCTGAAGCCTTGACCATTGTATCACAATTTCAAGTAAAACTTGGTTACAGGGGCCTGTAACCCCTGTACATGCAGGCTCTTTAGTGGCAATGGCAGAGAGGGGAGTTATGGTTCTTAATGTGATGGATGAAACATCACCCACTCCTGTCGACCACCCAGACTTCGATGTGTCATATAACTTTTTGAGTACAGGCAGATTCAAACCTGGTTCAGAGCAGCTCTGTGGGAAAGTCATTTTCTATTAAGATGGGAACAGAAAGGCAAATACAATGCCGTTTAACTTTTTGCTTGTCTGTGCCTTTCAAAAGAGCTTGGAGATCTCTTAGGATCAAAGGTGCTGTGTATATAATATGGTTTCATACTTACAATCAAATGGGCTGTTTTCAATTGGATACATTTAAGGGGACAAAAACCAGTCAGAGGTTTCTGACTCTTTGGAATCCCTGACGAGAGTATTTCATAAACCCAGGCTATGTGAATCAATTGTATTTTTCCCCCTTTTTGCAGGCAATCGCTATCATGGAGATAGCACATGGGAAAGATCATCCATACGTTATAGAGATCAAAAAGGAATTAGAGGCCCACTGAGTCTTTGAATCTATGCAATCCTTCAACCTTTCTTTAAAAGCCTTGCTATGGAAACTTCAGGAGTGCTTTGAAAATGGATGTGGGATGAAAGCATTTCTGTAAAATAATTGGAATGACAAACATGTGGAGCACTTGGGCCTTGCCTCTTGCATTCTCTGAGGTTTATGTGAAATATCTTGAGCCTTGATGAATTAATTTTTGAATGCTTTTTCCCCCTAAGGAAATGCCACGATTTCATACATCCTTTGATCAATCATGTGCAGAAATGACCATTTCTTTTCTTTACACATTTTAATGTGTTATGTACCTTCACCATGCAGAGCAATTAATTAAATTGGGACAACACTGATTAAGCCTTGATTGCTTGTTTGCCTCCTCATTATTATGACATGCATTTTGGCTTCCAAAAATGTATTGTAAATCAAACCTTTGAAATTAGTCTTTATAACTTTTTCATCTTTTGTATACTTGCCACCCTGTGGTTATTATAAATTTTGCACGTTGTGTCTTCAACTCTCCGGTTTTCTTAGGACTTGAGCATGTCACAATAAACTTATGGTGAACAAAAAAAGTATGTTGGTATATGCTGCTTGATCATGTCTGCTTAGCTGTTCTACCAGTCAGAGTGGGAAGGCAAATGAGAAAGCCTTCATCTGTGATGTTTGCTTTTCTTAACAAGTCAAAATCATAAACAAAGAATAAATCTTGGTTTACATCTCTGCTTTGTTAGGAGAGAAACAAGTCATAAAACTTGGTTTTGGACATCATAATGAGCAGATTTTGAATGGACAACTTATCTGGCATATTTGGCCACTAGTCCAACAGGCGTGACTGAGCAGCACACACCAGCACATGTTCATTATTCATGATGAACCAGAATTTCTGACTGATTTTTTAAATACAGCCACTATCTACGGGGATTATAAATGCATAATTCCCTGTGGTGCTGGCATATCTACATTTAATTTAATTTTATTGTATATCACTTGACACAATAACGTCTCAAATCCACATATATCCATTCATCCATAGTCAGAGATGGCTGTGCTTCTTCCTCTATACTATGCAAACACATTGGAGTAAACCAATTGACATGCATGTGGATGCCTTTTAAGAAGCATATGTTTGTCCAATGATCTGTGCTCAGCAGCTACATCTGTATGCATACTTTGCCTTCTGCCCAAACAGAAGCCAGTGCGGAAATGTAAAAGTGAAATCTTTGGCTTTGTCTTGGTTGCCTATAAGTAGCACTATTCAATGCAATGAGACAACACTAACAACATAATAAAAATATTGAACTTCCATTTTTCCTCAACTCTTTCTTCGATGTTAGCTCTAGTAAAAAGTAAGTAATTTTTCCAACTTGAGTCAAATGATTATTTGGGATGCTGATTCTGTCAATTCTACCAGTCGGTTCATAAAATTTACAATTGGAGACTGTTCTTTTGGGGCTGTGAAGGGCGGACCGATGTGGCAGGATGCTTCTATTTACCTACACAATTGTGTATGCAAATGAAAGCTATGTGCATTGTACCCTGATCTAGATCCATCTATAATCTGCTCAGAAAATGATCAGTCACACACATCAATGATGCTGAGGGTTGACAAGGGTTGACTTAGTTCATATTCCTCTAGTCTTTCCCCATTCAAGTGACTGATACATGTAATTGTTGCTTTCTTGCCAGAGATATACAGTCTGTTGAAATGCACCTAGTTAGACAAAGACCTGTTTTATTCTGGATTCAGTTCACAGGGTTGCAATACTTCCTGAATCGCTTTTTATAAGCTGCTACCTTTCATCTAGCTATAAAATGGGAAGTAGATATTTACTCCAGAGCTGATGTACAGGTTGTATAAAATAAAATTGGGACAGCACTCTGAATTTTAAAACATTTCAAATAATGGGTCATATTATTAGCTTTGCATTTTTTCTTTCTGAACAATGGGCTAGTCAATTCCCCTATGCAAATGTGGGCAAATTTGACTATGGTCACACCTCATCTCCTAAGTACACCAGTTATTAAAGTAAACTAAATAATATTGGCTGATTTGGTGAAAATGTTGGTCTATGTCCTGCAAATGTGCTCAGAGTTTTTTTGTGTCAAGTACTTTTGGAAGTTTACAGTACAACCCCTGCATCCACAGGTTCAGTAACTACTGGGGTCTTTCAAGGGTCCAAATTTTGTTGCAATTGTGCATCTGGCTATGGAGACAAAGCCAGATGCTTCCCTGATCCTTTCTATTCACCACAAAGCATGGAATGGCCATGCACAAGGGCTTTATAATAGGTGGGGATCAGTGTAGCATGAGGGTATTTATGCTACATTGATGAGATATTGGATTGAGGTCCATGTTTAGTACTTTGGGAACCATAAACATGGGAAATTATTCCAGCATTTACATAGGAGCATGTTTAAGTGTTAGAGTTGGGAGATGAAATGTTTTCTGGGTTTTTCCAGCTAAGAATGAAATGAACTCAAAATACAGTATGACCATTATATCCACAGGGATAAATTTCCAGACATACCACAGATAGTAAAAATCATGGATAATAGCAAACCCTATATTTTCACAAATGCCTAGAAAAACTCCCCCCTCCCAGGATACGGGTGAGCGAAACTGTAGCTCTCCACCCTGATGTCATCATTTTGCATCTGGCAGATGTTTCACCAATCCAGTTTTACCATGAAATAGAGAATGGCCATGTAGTATGCCTTTAGAGTCTTATCAGTAAATCCAGTGGCAGGGGAATTGGGTGCTGTGGAAAGAAGAAGGGAATACTAACTCTGGTGCTTTAAAAAAAAAAAAGGACAACTGCGTATTTACAGACCACTTATGTCTACATCCCTAACAGGATTCAGGCCATTGGCTATTTATGAAGCATCTGATAGGTATCAACATATAGCCAGATGGGGAAGTGGTTGCATTTGGCCAACTAGGCCAATTTTTGTACAGTATTGCTCTAAACCTATGGAATCTACCACACTGATAAACAGACCCATCATTAGCTTGGTTTGTATGTAACAGTAAACCAGGTTGTTCATTGTTTAATTCTAGAATGTTATTTTGAACATGTCCTGTAAACAAACCATGGTTTATTAGGCAGCTGCAAATCATCATTATAAGCCATGGTTTGTGATTATGACTGAATCTGGAACTGTTTTTCCATCCTGAAACAGGTAATAACAAATCGAGTGAGAAATAGACCAGGATAGCTAACATAAATCATGGGTTAGTGTGATGTGCAAATGAAGTTTTCATTTTCAAGAAGATGGGGAACAAGTAGAATTTACAGGAAAAAAGTTTTATTGCATAATATGGTTAAGCATAGTCTTTTACAAAAAAAAAGCTTGAGTCAAAACTTTCTTACATTGGAAAAGGCAAATATTTACACAAAGGCAGTGGAAGGTGTAAAAAAATACTGCAATTATTAATGATGAAAACTTTATAAAAACAGAGGGAAAGAGGAAAAGTGCAAAAATACTGTCAAAAGTCAATCAGTTCTGTAAAAACAAAACTGACAAGCATAAGCTTATGTACTGATATGAATATACATTAGGGTACAAAATAGCATGCATAGATTTTCAGGCATTCAGTGATAAAAAAAAAAAGAATTAATGGCAGTCATAATGAATTTATGGAAATCATAACAGCTGAATTCAATTGTTACAAAATGTATACATACAGAAGTACTTAAGTCTCTCCAATAATGGCTTTGGACTCGTGTTAACCAAGCAAATTTCAGCTGGTGCATAAAAATATTGCAATAAAATCAAAATAAGAACAATCCAGTGAGGCAAAACATTTACAGTGTAATCTTATACCTGTGTACTCAGAAGTAAGCCACACTAAGTTCAATGGAAATTACCTCTTGGTAAGAATGTCAAATAATGCAATCTTACAATGGAATCCTATACATAATTACTCAGAAGAACATCACATGGATTTCAATAATGCTTACTCTGAGAAAACTTGGAATAATATTGCTGTTTTAGCGTGTTGATTTCTAGAACACACTTCAGATTTGATTATACATACAGGTGTTCAGAATCATCTGCACTGCAACCTTTCTGTAAAATACCGTAAGATGTCTGCAAACATGTAGAAAGAATGTTCCCCTCACAAGTGATCTTAGAAGCCTTGTTACCTTGCATTTTTACTCTTGGTAATGTCCTTGTAAAAACTGGACAGCAACAGAAGAAAGCAGCAAGCAAGGGATGTGGGAAAGTAGCAAATGCCAAGTTTTTAAAAAAGACCCGCAGTGATGAATTAATTTCTAGACACTATTTCTCTCTTGCTCTACTCCCTTAAGAGTATGCCTATAGAAATAAATCATTAAATGATAAGCCAGAATACAGATAACTCCCACTGACCCTACAGGCCTACTCCAATTGAAATTAATAACAGGATTTAGGTGAATAAGTTCTTATTAATAGTCAAGTGGTAGCAATTACATCTATGATTCTAACAGCAGACTGTTTCTGGGCTGTTTGGCCACGAGCCTGGAGTTGCTAGTTTACTGTGTCTTCTATGGCTTTGTAGCCATACTCTTTAAATTTGCAATGTGAGTAGAGGTTTCAATTTCAGTTTCATCTGAATAAGAAGCTGCACAGGAATTTTCAATACACCAAAAAGGCTCAGGAAGTTATGGTAATGTTGTTGCTGCCTTGGATGAATATGCAGGAGCATGTGATGATTCAAAATAACTCAAGAACTTTCTGTGCACTCCCAGAAAAAAATTGACCAGCCATTCTGATAGTACATGGGAAAGCCAATTAAATTGCACTAACCTTGTTTTGAACCTACAGGATAAAACTTCCTGTTATGCCAGAGGAATAACGTTTGGTGTTTTAAAAATTGAGATGATAATGGAAATGTGTCTGACATACAGGCTTTAACCCCAACGAGGATGGTGTTGTGACAACCTATTTTCCTTCTGGGGACATTAAGCATAACACTCCCAATACTGTTTATCATGTGCTTTCAAATAATTTAAACAACAACACAACTGCCAGCAACACTTTCCCTTACTCAGCTGGACTCTACATTCATGGCTCACTATTTCAGTATTTTGTAAATAGCAGCTAAATATATAACCATGATGTTTGCTATCCTGTCGAAAAACATGGGCTTTAGCCCCAAGTGGGTGTCTCAAATAAACTTCGCTGTGCTCTCTCTCTCTATATATATATTATTGGTGTGATACATGTAAGTTTTGTTTTAACAGAATTTCAAACTGTCAAGCCTAACATAGTGAGTTGTGTTTGTCCAAAGATACGTTAGGTTCTGTACTTTCAAAGTGAAGAGATTTAAATGGACTTGAAGACTCACTTCTGACATTATTAAATATTAAACTTCTCTTTTATTCTTGAAATCCTGCTGTTATTGTATGTCTGTGTAATATATGGCGTAGATCTGATAGTTTAGTTGAGGAAATTATTATTTTGAGAAATGCTGCCCATTACATGGAGCACAGATAAAACCAGCACACCACTATTTTACAACTGAGAACTATCAGAAGGAAACCGCTTTTTTAAAAAACAATCTTTAAAGTTTAGAAACCTGGTAATAATTGTACTATAAAACCAGCTGAAAGAAAATAACTCACTACAAGGAAGTAGGTGTGCTTTCCATTTTTCTCTTTCTTTCTTTTTTTTTTTTTTGGGGGGGGGTAACTTTTGCAAAAAGCCCATCAAGATATTAAGAGTGTATTACAACCTGTCTTGAACAACCAAGATGAGCACTGGTAACAACTGGCCACTAAAATCTAGAATTTAAAAGTCATCACCAGCAGCTTGAACTGGGCCTAGAAACAAAGTGGGAGCTAATGTCACTTTTTCATTGTTTTAGACTAGCATTGTATGCTCTCTGTGGCCTGCTCCAGTCATCCCACCACAATCTGGATCAGTTATTGTTCCAGAGCAGTCCATTCTGGCTGTCATGATGCCTAGATGGGAACTATTCAAATAAACAGCCAGCTGCCACCATCTTATACATGTTTAATCCTCATGAATTGTGATAAAAGGAAAACCTTGCAGTTTACACAGATGCATATCTTCTTATTCCAACTAGAATAGTGCTATAGTTACAGAGTGTTAAGATGCCAGTTCTGATAATGAGAAGATTGGAAGGTTGGCAGTTCGAGGCCCAGTTGCTGCATGATGGGATGAGCTCCAGCCATTGGTCCCAGCTTTTGCCAATCTAGCAGTTCGAAAGCATGCAGATGCAAGTAGATAGATAGGTACCACTTATCAGTGGGAAGGCAACAGCATTCAGTGCAGTCATGCTGGCCACATGACCACCAGAGCAGTCCTCGGACAATGCTGGCTCTTCGACTTAGAAATGGAGATAAGCACTGCCTGCTACAGTCAGTTATGACTAGACAGTCATGTCAAGACATTGCCTCTACCTTTTTACTAGAACTAAAGGGGTGCTTAGGGAAAACATAAAAAATAAGGAAAATTAAAATAAGTAAACTAACAGTGATAGTGTGTGTGTAATTTACTGTCCAACTGAACATCCATTTCCTCTCCAATGAAAGGCCTTTGCTGATATCAACCAAATAACAAACTGCCTCATCTTTCTTCATTATGATTCGCCCCAAAAGGCACTGGACATTTTTTGTCAAATGTTGGTTAGGATAAAGACACCAATGATGGAGAAGGGAGAATATTTCTAGCTTCAGATTGTGTGTGTGTTTTAGTGCTTACAGAAAGGATGTTGTTTATGGCAAGTGGCTGAAATTTGAAGGGAATGCAGGTCTACTCCTGTGTAAATTCTGCAACAAAAAGGTTCACCTGGGGACTAAAATGTCCCATTCGAGTGCATGAGGTTATGCTGTCACAAGACTTTTCTAATAGCTAATACAGCACTAATCATCTGACATAGCCAGTGAGAAAAACTGTGAGATTCAGATGAAGACAAATTATTGTCAGATGATGCTCTCTGCAAAAACAGTTAATTAATTTGCAGGAGCAACTGGGGTAAATATAAACATATATAGTAGAGTCCTGATTATCCGACATTCCGGATTATCCAACGTCAGCTGAATTAGGACACACCCCCAGTCATGCCCCAAAATGGTGGCCGTGATGGGCAAGGAGCCTGAACAGGCCCAAGAACAAGCTGTTGAACAGTGAGTTGAAGGCTATTCAAAATGATTGCAAGGTTTTTCATAGTGATTTCAAGGCTTGGACCCTCTGGATTATCCGACATTTTCGGTTATCTGACTATCAGCCGGTCCCGTTTATGTCAGATAATCGGGACTCTACTGTATTTGTAATATAGGTAAGAAAATGTAAACATTACTTATTTTTTATACACAAATCCCTGGTTAATAACAATTTATATTAAACTCCAAATTAGATGAGACTTGGAAACACTAGCAAACATTCTGGTTTGTTTGACAACTGAACAAAATAATCCATGATGGCGGGGGGGGGGGGAGATGGGAGGAAGAAGTGTATGAGCTGATGGCTTTAGGTAGACTCCTTTCTGCTCATGTGCGAAGCGCTAAAACCGAAATTCATTCTAATTCACTCTTAGGTAAGTGGGCACAGGTATACAGGAAACTGCTCAGACCATCTAGCACAACATTGCTGAAACTGGCTACTGCAGCTCTCCATGGTTTTCAGGCATGGGTTTTCCCAGCCCTACCTGGCAATGTTAAGGATTAAACCTCCTGCATAAAAAAGCATGTGTTATCCTGCTAAGCTGTGGCCTCTGTAATTCTCCTATGTCATTTACTCTGGGACTAATGAAAGACCTGATCAGAATCTCTCTTTTCCAGCCTGGGTTGCATATTTAAAAGGCACTCTGGCTTGGTAAAATACCTCATCAGGAAGGTCTTAAGTTTTGCCATGAATTAAACACACCTCTCTGCAAATCTTGTTTAACTAAATAAATCATATAATACTGACATTACCATCACAAATAAGGGCAGTGAGGAATCATTGAAGATATGCAAAGATCTCTCATTTGGAGTAAGATGTTAAACAGAGCTTGTCAAAGTCAAATCTCCTGTGAAAACTGCAGTGAATGTAACATGCATTTTAACAATAATAATAATAGAAAGAAAGAAAGTCACTTTCAGCACCATCAGCCATTTTAGGAATGGCATGAAAATGGTTGCTGATTATGCTAGTAACAATTTGGCTTGCTTGTGGGCATTGTTCTTCATTGCAGAAGGCTCTCCCCTGTAATTCTGTGTGCATGATGTGTACACACAGTGACAAATAGCCTTGGCAACATCTTGCTAACTTTCCCCTTTCAGCCTCCATTATGCCTGCTTATTAAATAAGTTCTTTTTGTTTGTGCACTTCCAGAAAAGCCAAGAATATACCCATTACAACCCAGATCTCATAGTAATCAGACCTTGGAGGAGATTATTTCCCCTATCTTACTCCCTACCTGTCAGGCCAAACAGAGCAATGGGACTTGACAGTTCTGGGTTCAAACTTAATTCATCATTAGGAAATTATTCAAAAAGCTATAATGAGATCACTAATTTAATACACTTTGCTTCAAGGTTTTATTCCTTGGCTGCCTTCCCAGATACAAAGCGTCTCTATGCAATTATCACGCAGATGCCACTAAAAGACTTTAAATGGTTGCAGCTAATTTAACAAGAGATATGTTGGCATCGACAAGGAGACACAGGACTGAAAAGTGGAGTTAACAAAGCAGCAACAGTATCTCTAAAGGAGCATCAGCAAGAGATTTTTTGCTTTATTTTATTTTCCGCAATCATTTGGGTTGGCTTGAACTCTTTTCCTATAGAAGGCCTGTCTGCATTTTATTCAATTGATTCACCAGCTAGATTAACAGATGAAAATATTTTTATGATGCAGTTGTATGCAGGTTTACTCAGAAGTAAGCCCCATTCTGTTCAATGTTGGTTACACAGATGTGACTGTAGCCTTATATCCAGGAAAGTTTCCATGGGACTTCAGCTTTAATGGATTAAAAAAGCTACCTCAAATTAAACTAGTAGCAATTTATTTTATCTGTGTATATACAGTATGCGCGCACGCACACACATTTCTAAAAGCACACAAGTTCTCAAGAATACAATAAGAGTCCTGTTGGATTAAATTTATCCTTATTTAAACTGCAATCTAGTCCAGCATTCTGTTCACACATTGGCCAGATATACTTGAGAAAACTACAAGATTTCCACTTACTTTCCATGAGGGAAAGAATGGTATTCTACTTGAAGGATCACTCCTGTTACATGGGGATACACGTGGGACTTATGAATACAGTGGTCCCCCGGGTTACAAATCCCCCAGCCTACGAAAACCCCGGGATATGAATGAGCCGGGGCCGGAAAAACGGCCCCGGTTTACGGAAAAAACCCAGGGTTACGGGAAAAAAAGGGGCGGGAAATTCAAATGGTGCAAAGTTTATTCCAATACATTACAGTGGTCCCCCGGTTTGCAAACTTTTTCGGTTTACGAAAGGGGTGCTGGAACGAATTAATTTCGTAAACTGGGGCACCACTGGACATGTGGACGAACACAGGAAAGACATTAAGGGGCAACCAAAACCAACAAATGACTCAAGCAACCTCTGATGAGGAAGGGAGGCTGGGGGCTATTAAGGTATGTATAGGGGCTGTTAAGGTGTGTAAAGGTAGACATAATGGCAATGAGTAAGCCTATGGATGGTGCAGAGCAAATGGAAGGGGAGATGATTTTCTCCAACTCTCACTTGAGGACATCCACTGACAGTGAATGATGGAACATTTAAGCCAGACATATGGAAGTACAGGGAGCCCTCCACATTCACTGGGTTCAGAGCATAGGACCCCCACAAATGTGAAAAAATAACTTTAGACCCCCCCCCAACCATATTTAACAAATGCAGAAAGTATGAGCTGCAGATTCAACCCACCCTGGATATCATCAAAGAGGCAGGGTTCCTCTGCAAGGCAGAAGTGGCTGGCTGGCAGCACTTTCCATAGCCTCCACTGCTGCCCTACACCATTTTTAATAGGGACTTGCAAACTTTGTTTGCAGTCCCTGAAGTCTCTACAAGGCATCCAAACCGTATTAAAATTGCACAGGGCGGCAGCAGAGGTGGAACCAAAATAATTCATGAATAGTCAAATCCTCAAAAGTCAAACATTTAAATGTGGAGGGCTGTATTAGTCTGGAATATAAGTATGCAATCCTTTAGCAGCTTTGAGACCAACTGAGCAAAAGACACTGTAGTAAAAGCTTTAGTAAATGTGGTCTACTTCCTAAGATGTCTATGTTCAGCACAGATTTGAGACTGTGGGCTTTGATACCACAAGATCTAGCAATGACCACCACGGCAGACAATTTAAAAGATTGGATTCATGGGAGGATGGGGCTATTGGTGGCTATTCATCATAATGGATACCTTCTCTTCAGTATCAAAGCAGTATGCCTCTGTGTATCAGCTGATGGAAAAGACAAGTAGGAGAGGGTGGTCACACTCATATCCTGTATGTGGGCTTCCCACAGGCAACTGGTTGGTACCTGTATGAACTAATCCAGCAGGGTTCTCTTTTATGTTTTTATGAAGACTTGCTTCTGCTTTTATCCATAGGCTTGATTAATCAAGAGATTAATCAATTACTTGGCTAATCAAATGACTGATCAGATTGGAGTTATTTTCCTAATGGGATTCATGCTTCTTTTTGGGTAGGCAGATAACTTGAAAGTGGCTCAACTTCAACCTCTCTGCATCCCATCCTAAACATATTCAGCTTAAGCACTATTGCTTGGAATTACAAGGAAAAACAGAAACATAATGCCATAAAGAAGACAAAGAGCAACAGCAGATCAATTTGAACACATTCCCATAAGGAGAACTTGTAGACAGCTCATGGACAGAGCCCATGTCTGCCATCATCAGTAAACAGGAATTCCAGTTAAAACAATCTCAGGTAGTAAGGTCTTGGAAATTTGTTATTCACCAGAACAGATAGTAGTAAATGGACAATAGGCCAACTCAATGTATCAGAGCTCCTTTATGTGTATATGATAACAATAAATTTTAAACATCAGACTAGATAGTAGAGCAGAGCTTGGAAATACTTAGGGCACAATCTTCTGTGTCTTGGAGGCTAAGGGTTCTGCTGCCCAAACCTTAATGAAATGAGTGGAAGCTGCCACTTTCATTCGCATTAATAGATTGCCACAGAAGAACACTGAACGCTTCCTCCAATTCCAGATATTTCCTATTAGGAACCATGGATTTACACTGACCCCTTTCCTAAGCCATATGAAAACCTCTTCTAGAGTCAGCAATCAGCCTCACATGTAGGACAAGAGATTTTTGATTTTTCAGTGGAAGCATTTGGAACGGATCCTAACACAGCAATTATACATGTAGATGCATTCTAGCCATAACTCGGGTCTTATGATAATTTTTGCCCAACAGTGAAGACTTTGACATTATATTTGAAGTCTTGCTTCTTCTGTGTAATTCAACATGTACATCCCATACAACAGCCTTCCACAACCTGATGCCCCCCAATTGGTTGGGGAAGATGGAACTGAAGTCCAGCACAGCTGGACAGCATCAAGCTGGAGAAAACTGACACAGGGCAACAGTTTGTTCCCTCTTAATAATATTATGGAAATGTTTTCACTTTTAAAATTTGGAAAAGTGCCTCTTTTAGTAGAGTCTTTATTTACCTGACCCTAAAAATAAAATATTGTTCTGCTAAACAAAAATAAAATAAAAATATGCAAACTGCTTAACATGTCACACAGCAATGCAAAAGACAAGAGAACATCACCAGATGGGAACATCTCCCCCTCTTGAAGGCAGGTTGCAGTGACGATGTCATGTCAAATGTGGTTCCATTATTACAAAAATCATCACATTTCACAAATTAAGGAAATTCACACATCATTTTCAGGAAAATAATAATAATAAATTATTTTGTATAAAATAATATGTGGAAGAACAAAGTCTCCTTACTGCTGAGGCAATGTTGTCCATGTGCCGTAAAATTCTGTAAAAAACAGACATGGTAAAGAGAGAGAGAAACAGATTCTTCGCCAGAACCAGAAGGCTGTATAACTGTAGGACCTCTTCTGAGGCTATATGAGTCTGGAATTTTGAAGGAACAAGATGAGAACTTGATAGACAAATTTGTATTGAGCGATGGTCTGGATCATAAACATCCTTTGCTCTCTGAGATGCTGCAGCATCACTGGAACATCGACTTTCTGTAAAATCAAAGTTACAGTTCACATAAATATTTTGTGTATACCCTCTAAATGAATAGCTACATTGATAAAGAAAATAAAAACCAGATTACAAATCAGAGCTTTGCTCAGATTGTGTGTGTGTGTGTGTGTGTGTGTGTTTTGCCGCCTGCAGACTACTATGTCCTTTTTTGTTTTTCTGGGATGGAAGAAACTGCAACAATGTTAATTATAGAATCATAGAATCACAAGGGCCATCCAGTCCAGCCACCTGCCATGCAGGAACTCTCCATCAAAGCACCCCCGACAGATGGCCATCCAGCCTCTGATTAAAGACCTCTAAGGAAGGAGACTCCGCCACACTCCGAGGGAATTCAATGATGCTGAACTGGGGGTTTCCACCCAATGGAAATATCAACATTAGAGGTCAGCTATAATTGAAGAAAGGGTAAATTCTTCCTTTGCACCTGTTAAATTTCCAAAATCCATCATCCTCTCAGTCCCTACAATGGCTATTTGTATTTTAAAAACCATGTTAGGTCTAGAATTTGGAAATATTAATTTTTTAATGTTAACATTTCAAGAATTCTCAAGTAAACATGGCCATGCCAGTGTGGAAACAGACTGCTATTTCCCTAGTATAGCAAGCAGATTCAGTCCTAATCGCATCATACAGCTGCAGGGCTTGTACAAAAGCTACACTGTAGTATAAACTGTTAATCTGGTATTAATTTCAATTTTTCATGCATCCCTTTCAAATACTGAGGTAGGAGGTACAAATTAATAAACTAGGCTACACTGTGTTTCCTTGAGAGTGGTATTTATCTGACTATCCAATCTATTCTTTCATAGGAGAGAAATGGATTGTCAGAACCTATGATGTTGATTCCTGAGAACGTACAAAGAACCCTGCTGGCTCCTACCATTTAACCTAAGTGATCCATTCTCCTATTCCCACAGTGCCTAAACAGATGTCTATCGGTATCCCAAACCCAAACAGAACCTGCCTGCTTCTACTATTCAGCAGCTAGTACTGAGAGGCACATTTTGGCACTGGAAATGATATACAGTGTACCCTTCCCTTACACAGCAGATCTGTTCTGGAATCCCTCCCGCCCCCTGTGTAAGGGAACTACATCTCTCGGCTGAGAGAGATGGGCGTCGGGGGCACTGCGTTGCAGTGGTTCCGCTCCTTCCTCTCTGGAAGATCCCAAAGGGTGAGGCTCAGGAAGAGTTGTTCCTCCAAAATTGTGCTTAATTGTGGCGTCCCTCAGGGCGCCATCCTGTCCCTGATGCTATTTAATATCTACATGAAGTCGCTGGGTGAGATCATTCGGAGGCATGGAGCACAGTGTCATCAGTATGTTGATGACACTCAAATATACTTCTCCATGACCAGATCGTCCACTCAGACTTCAGATGGCAGATGGATGAGGAAAAATAGATTGAAGCTAAACCCAGACAAAACGGAGATACTGACAGTCTCAGGCCCAAAATCAGGTCTAGAAATACAACTTCCAGTCCTAGACGGAGTCACACTCTCCTCGAAGGACTCTGTTAGAATGCTGGGGATACTTCTAGATTCATTGTGTCACATGACTAGTCAGGTGAATGCGACAGTCAGGAGTGCCTGTTATCAGCTTTGGCTGATACGCCAGCTGCGCCTCTTCCTGGACATGAGGGACCTGGAGATTGTGGTACATGCTTTGGCTACCTCATGTTTGGATTACTGTAATGTGCTCTACATGGGACTACCCTTATGCTTAATCCAGAAACTTCAGCTGGTCCAAAACATGGCAGCCAGGCTTATTACTGGAACATCGAGGAGAGAACACATAACACCTGTGTTCAAGTCTCTCCACTGGCTGCCAATTAGTTTCTGGGCACAGTACAAGGTGTTGGTTTTAACCTTTAAAGTCCTACATGGCTCGGGTCCATCCTATCTCAGGGACCGCCTCTTCCCATATGAGCCCCCTCGCATGCTCTGGTCTTTTGGGAGGAATGTGCTACAGCCTATTAAGACCAGGCTGTTGCAGACCTCTCAGAGGGCCTTGTCTGCCATCACTCCCAGACTGTGGAACGACCTGCTGGATGAGATGCATCTTATTATGGCCCTGGACGGCTTTAAAAAAGCTGCCAAGACACATCTCTTTCGGCGGCCTTTCCGGACAATGGCTAACCTGCCCTGGTCTCCAAGACACCTATCCAGCCTCCCCAGCCACATCAGATTCACCTTGAGGCTCCCCATAATTCTGGACTGGATATATTGTATTGTTTTTGTTTTTATTGCTGCTGTTTTAACCTTGTGCTAGTTTAATCTTATTTTAAGGGGTGGGAGGAGGGATTGGGATGTAACATTTTAATTGTACTTGTTTTTAAATTGTTCTACCCCGCCCCGATTGCTCGCTCAGAGGGGCGAGTTATAAATAAATATTATTATTATTATTATTATTATTATTATTTTCTTAACGAGTTAGGGGCCCTCCTTAATGAACTCAATAAAGACAGTACTGTTCAACCCAGTAAATGTTTGTAGGGCAGTGCTGTATACATATGACAGTTCTACTCAGAATGCAAAGCCTATGTACCACAGCTTACAATCAAAACTTAGGTTCTTTTTAGGTCCCCTCATGCTGCAGTCCATCTGAATAACTGAATGAGACTACTCTCAGTTCTAACACATACAGATATGTTGGTCTGCTTTTTTCTAAACTTTGGTAAAAGTCAACACTGTAGCAAAGAATGTTACTGGGTGGAATCTGATCAGCACTTCATGATCAAATCACTTTGCTAAGCCAGTAAGAACATGGCCCTGTCTACAGAAGGAAAAAATGCAGGCTAGTTTGGACTCGTTCAGCCCAACCCATCTTTTAAATAGCTGAGCATCGGGCCTGGTTCTCTCCCCTCCTTTTTCCCCTTCTTCTTCATTTAATCAGTTCATTTAATCTTTGTTTTTCAAGTCAGGTTTTTATCCCATTTAGAAGTCTAGGACAGATATACCTTATCAGAACCATCTGAGTTGCAAACTTTGGCTTGCATTTAGCACTATAAAATGTATTTTAAATCTTGTTGAACTGTCTTTGATTACATTTGTTAAAACCTTTATGCCTGGAAAAATAATCTTTACTGTTTAGCAGCAAATGTATACCACAGGTCTGCAATTCTTACCTGAAAGTAAATTCCTGTTGAAAGCACCGGAATTTGTTTTACACAGTGTAGAGGTTGAAAATCAGGTTGGAAAATCTAACGCAATGGTTCTCAAACTTGGGTCTCTATATGGAAGACAATTTTCAGAAGTGCTAGCCAGTTCAGCTACTGGTAAAAGCTGTTAGAAGCTGCAGGCCAGAAATGTCTGGAGACCCAAGACTGGGAACCAGTGATCTAAAGGGATTTATGTACCTGCCTCTTCTAAAATATTTGGACCCAAGGCAACTTCTAATTATTAAAACCAGTATAAAAACATATAAAAGCCTCAGTAATATAAAATATTTTAAAGCAATTATACAATCTATAAAGTTCAAACCATTTAAAATTAAAGTTTCAAGCTCTCAGAGGTAAAGCATAAAAAATTGAAATACATTTTCACAATTAGGGATTTTCAGTGAAACACCTGAGTTCCCTGGATCTTTTAAAGTCACTTAAAAGGTGTAGTAAAAATGTTAACACATTGAATTCATTTTTTAACTTACCATTAGGAGCCAAGACATATACAGATATAAAATATGGGAACAGCTGTCAATTGATAAAAGGTCAAGAAGTGTTTGGAAAATTGAAGGATGATAAAATTAAAGTGGTGAACAGACATAGCATATGGCTAATGCTTCCAGAAAATGATCAGTATTTGCCAGATTTTGAAATTTTAAATATAATAAAAATATTTGCTTAAATATTTGGCAAAGCTGTAAGTCTGGATCTCACTGAAGACAAATACAGTATTGTATAACTGTTTCTGTACAACAAATATAGTAAATTTATTGCTGTGGTGATATAATGAGAGAATATATTTATCTGAAACAGGTCTTCAGTAAGGATTATCTGAATACACAATATAATAGCATGGACATTACCATGCAACAAACAAGACATTTATGAATAAAAGATGTCTGGCAAGGTGTGATGAAGTGTCTGCAGATGGGCTGGGAAAGGCTTCTAGACTTGGCAATTTAACACATCTCATATGGGGTTGCCATTTTCCAACTCATCCCTAATCCTTTCTTATCACCCACCACTTTTCCTTTTCTTCTGAACCTCACTATGCTCATCTCCCTGTCCTCATGTCTTGCCACAGTGATCTATGAACCTAATTGTTTTGCATAAATCATGCTAGTGTCATATGTGTGTGTAGGGAGGGGAGATGCTGTGTATCCTTTTTGCAGAATACAATTCCCACAGAAATACAGAAAGCATTATGGCCTGCATTATGAAAGTCTATCAAAAAAAAAAAAAAAAAGAGGAAAAGTTAAGGGATGGCATTGGACTAGAATGTCAAGAATTCCCTACTGGAAATTCTGAATATGTGAGTCAAAAAAGTAACTTTTTCAAGCTCTGAAGAGAATTAAACTCTGATTTTCTTGGGACAGGTGATTTTTGAATGCCTCCCTCAAGGTCAACAAATAATAACTCACCAAATATGAAAACAACAGGGATGGATGTGATGCAGATGGTTAGCCCAGAATCTTTCCCACTGTTTTGCATGTCAAGTTTCAGTTTTTGGTGCTGTCAAGGTAGGACTTTAGATAGACGTTCAGGGCAGAATGATCAGATGTGTCTACAAACGCTGTAGGACTCGCTTATCACATTAAATCCACTCTAACATTACTAATCACACCACTACTTTTTTTTTTACATGAAGTAATGTAAAATATGCAACTCCTTGATCCATATTTTAAAGAGACAGAGGAAGACTGTGAAGTCTTTCCCTAACAAATAGGTTGACCTTAAAGGGACAATTTTTGGCTTCTGAAATTTGTTGCCCAGAAATCTGCTTGTTGTTGTGTGCCTTCAAGTCGTTTCCAGTTTATGGAACCCTAAGGTGAATCTATTATGTGGTTTACTAGGCAAGATTTGTTCAGAGGAGGTTTGCCAGTGCCATCCCGAGACTAGGAGCATGTGATTTGCCCAAGATCACCCAGTGCATTTCATGGCCCGACGGGGAATTGAACCCTGGCCTCCAATGTCATACTCCAACACTTATTTATTTATTTATTTTCACTTCATTTTTATGTCACCTTTCTTCCAGAAAGGGACCCAAAGCGGCTCACAGATAGAAACAGAATCCTCTGCTATTTCTTATCTTTGTTAAAGTTCTGACTCTCCAAGGTCTTCTGTTTACACCAGAAGTATAAGAGAGGGGGGGGGGGAAGTTTTCTATTGTATTGCACCTTTGAGATAACATGAAACATAGGTCTTTCACAAATTAGTTTCACAGTCCAGTGGGGATTTGAATTTTGATTTCCCAGGTTCATCTAACACAACAGCCATAGTTGGGTGTTAATAATAATAATAACAATAATATTTATTTCTTACCCGCCCCTCTGAGCGAGCAATTGGGGTGGGGTACAACATATTAAAAACATATCCAGTTAAAATCCTCCAAACTGGTAATACAATTATCCCAGCTATGATATGCTAATTTATATTTGCAGAGTGCCAAAAAACCCCAGAACTTAAATGGATAGAATTTAGTTCGTTTGCATTCAGAGGTTTCATGCCAGAAATGATTAAGAGAATGGCAAATCCTAGATCAGCAATGGAGTGCTGTGGTCAGAGGTAGGAAACTTGTTGACTCAGTAATCCAAGAATTACTGAGCATAAGCCAAGCCAATTGTGACTTCTGACATCTAAGCTTCCTGGCAGAGAGGCATACTATAAATATAACAAATATATAGATAAATAACACAGATGCCTTTTTTCTCTATCCATAAGTGTCATTGCCACCAAAAAATAATAGACCATGATGAACTAGTCTACCAAGGCTACTGTTAAAATAAACCTGTTTGTCTTTAAGAAGCTGCAACACATTTTGTTATTTTGGCTACCACAGATATGAAGGGGGGGGCACTGTTCTGGAATCTGTGGCCCCCCTTCAGATACCTCCAAGATAACTTCTGCAGCAGAGCTTGGTGAATCTGTTATTGCTAATGTCTCCTATTAGTGAGAAATGAGCAACTTTTGGTAGGCAAATCTACTTACTTCATTGTGCTCCAGGCAGCCAATCATGAGTTCCGTCAAAATAACCACACCTGTCCTTCCCACACCTGCACTGCAGTGCACTACAATTGGAGGGTTGCAGTTGTTACTGCTGTCCAGAACGCTGTTGGTATGGCGCCGCACAGACTGGATCTCTTCCAAATAGGCTGCAAGGTGGGAATAAAAGGAAAATTACAGCCCTCCCCCCACTGAATTGGATGCAGCTTCATACGAACAGAGACAAATGTATGGAGGAGTAACTTTCTGCTTAAATTATGATAATTTACTGTTCTGAAAAGACACTAATTATTTGGCCTCCGGACAGCAAATGGCACTGAATCCAGTAAGTACCAGCAGGGTGTCAATTACTACTTGGGACTTTGGTACTTTAAATTAAACAGCTCTTAAAACACACACACAGAGAAACACACACAGGCACTCTTTCCCTCTCTGCAAATCTCTAGGTCCCTGAAGCAGATGACTGTAGACATTACTTACAGTAATTCCTCCTATTAACAGGCTGGGATCAGAACAGCAGCAAGGTCCCCTTGAAACAAATGCCTGTCAGAGCCATAATCCAATAGAAAGGGAGCATCCATCTGCTCCTTGCCTTTCCTTACAGAATGAGACTGAATTTCAAATATGCTTGCTTCTCAAGCAGAAACTAGGGCTGCATCATGCACATTTTTTTCTATACAGAGAAAGCTTCATCCATCATAATACCCATACCATTGTGTTCGCTCCTATGTGCCATCTTATGTGTTAACACAGAATCTATTTTACTAATTACATGGGTGTGTTCAAACAAACCAGCATACTGGCTGCTTGCTCCCTGGGTAAGCAGGAGGAGCTAAAGAAACCACATACCTTCTGACTACAGTTTGCTTAGCATGAGAGCTGAACCTGGCAATATCTCGGTTATTCAGACTCGTCTCTTCCCTAACAAGCCAGAGGAAAAATGAAGGATTATTTCTCTGGCTTGTAAGGGGACAGCCAACTAAGTGTGGATTTTGTGGTTGGCTTGGTCGTGTCCATTCCTAATAAGAACAACTGATCCCAGCATGCACTTGAAACCTGGCTTGTAATGACATGCAAAGTAGACGTATTTGAAAAAGTGAACTAGAATGCACCAAAGTTTATGCAAGATGTTATTTTTTCTTGGTCTCAAAAGTGCTACAGGAATCCTCTCTATTATGCTGCAAGACTAACACGGTTATTTTTAAAATATTACTGATGAAGTGATTCTTAACTTCTTTTGGGGGTGATCATCAGCTCCTTTCAGAAACTATGAAAGCTATGGGCCTTTGCCCCAGATAAACGCATTTAAAACATAATTTTCAAAGTAACTGAATGGAAACTGAAGGAACAAAATTACTGGGGCTTTGTGTCCTGTTCAGATTCTGATCACCACCACCCCAACCTCATCCATAGACCCCTTACTTGTTTAAGATTACCATAACCAGACTTCAGCTCTATGCATGTGTTTTGTTTTAAAGAATAATTAACAAGCAAGAGTGGAGAGCATCACTGCTCCCATTGCTTAATTCCAAATATTAAACTTCCATGAAAAGGAGACTTTTGTATCCCTTCCTGGGAGAAGGATTTGGGCCCATCTGACCAATTTAGAATGCTGGAAAATATGGTTTCCAAATTGCATTTTAACAAATCAAGAATCTGCTCAGCATTTAAGATAGTACATTATGGATTTAAACAAATAAAGCTGCCTTGCAAAAGTTCCAAAATTACAGATTTTGATACGACCCATGGATACACTGAGGGTAAAACTTAGAGGCTTGTAACAAAGGATGTAAAGGAAAATAATGCCAAAGAACTAATAAAATTCCAGGAAGCATAAGTGCTTATGGTCATTCTAAAGGCTTGATGGATGAAGAATGAACTATAGTATATGGTGGTTGAGCAATGTGTTGGGGAGACAATAAAGTGTGGTTGTACTAAGAAAACATGCATGTGTCAAAAAAGAATGTAAAGGCAAGAATTAAGGTACAGCATTAACTCTTCTCAAAGAAGTAATCATCCCCTTCTCTGAATAGAATGGTGATAGACAAGATTCTCCATCCTGGGAGAATCTAAAAGAAACACTCATGCCCTGTACTCTCTCAGAGCTCCTTTGAGTGTCGAAGAGCCACTGCTCTGCTTTTTCACACCCAGGTATTTTAAAAGTCTAGAAGTGGTGCTGTAGCAAAGAGAATAAGGGAGGATCAGTGTTTCTTATAGGTTCTCCTGGGACTGACTAAGCTCTTGCCTTTCACTGCAAAGCTCAGAGAAGGGGATGGTTACTTTTTTGATAGGAGAGAAGATGCAGTACTTACATTGCCCTGTGAATAAGCTGGCCCAGGTTTTTTGGGTTGATCTTTTGACTGAAATTCCTAGATTTATACATTAGTATATATAGAATTTGTCCCAATGGAAAACATTAGTTACTTCATGACTCATTCCTCTAGAAAAATGGAAAACTTACACCAACACCACCACTACGCTTTTCAACCATTTTTCCAGTAACATGCAAAAAAAAAAAAAAAAAATCTTACACAGAAAGCCTTGTTCTTCTGGACAACCATGGTCTGGCCAGTCAGTATATTGCAAATGCCACACTGTTTTTTCTTGCCCTAACAAAAGGTGCTTCACCTTCAGACCCGTGGTGGCATAGCAACCAGAATCAGTGCGGAATTTGGTGGTAACTTTAAACTTCCCATAAGTAGCTGAGCTGTGCTTGGAGCCGAGTTTGGGCCAGTAACGGTGGCTCTTGCTTCTTCCTCTTTCCTGTCCCCCAACACAAATAGAAAAAGAAGCAAAATTAGCACAGTTATTTTCACAGTTCTACAGAAGAAAGAACCGGGTATTCTGATAGTTTAATAAGGGCATTTTTTTTAACAAACAGGACTCAGGACACTTTGGCTCAGCTCTTCAAGCAGGCTGATTGGATGATTCTGGGTGGCCATTACTTTCATTTAGCCTAGGGTCCATTCACACTACACAATTATCATGTTACGTTCCACTTTCACTGCCATGGAAACATCCTATGGAATCCTGGGATGTGCAGTTTTTAGCTGTGTGCCTTCAAGCCATCTCTGACCTATGTTGACCCTGAGGGGAATCTATCATAGGGTGAATCTTTTTTTTTTAACAAGATTTGTTCAGAGGGGGCTTGCTATTGCCTTTTGTCTGAGTATTAGGGAGAGTATGAATTGTCCAAGATCACTCAGTAGGTCCCAATTGCTGATCAGGCACTCTAACCTTTGTCTCCCAGAATCCTAGTCCAACACTCAAACCATTACGCAATGCTGGCTTATTTACAGGAGAAGCATTTAGAATTCTCATCCTAACTGCCTCACCAGACTTCACATACCAGGATGCCACATAGGGCAGTAAAAGTGGAATGCAGTGCTTTAACTGTGTGAAACAAATGGAAGCTACTAGAAAGAACCTATAAGCAAATTAATTTTTGTGGGCTTATTCTCAAAACTGTATTACAGACATATATTGCAGAGGAGATTATATAAAAGAGAAATTAGACCAAATTCAGGAATATTCCTACTTTTCATTTTTCTTACTAACAAAATTTGGTAAGGCAAACAGCAGCTAGAGAAAACAGTCCTTCAGTCTGTCCATAGGCCAAGCTCTCAATATAAACAATATCACAGAAATCAGCAGCTGCTTCAAGGGACAGTGATATAGTGGGAGGTTCTACCGAGTATTGGAACAGAATAAAGCTATAACAGGCCAGTTGCTTATATTGTCACCACGCACTTTCATATGGTTCAAAACATTCCTGAACTCATCAGACTAATCTTGAGTTTAAACTTGTGTGTGTCCAGATAATGGAGCTACTGAACAACAACATACAACATGAGACAAATGATGCTGAATGCTTCAGTCAATTTCTAGTGTACATTCATGGCGATGAGGGACTGTATGGCATTTATCACAGATGTATTTAGTTGGGAGAAATCAACAGTTTCATCAGCAACCACAGTATTCAGTCAACTCCTCAGGGGATCATTTCTATAGTTTCCCAGGAAACAGCTGTGTGATGATAATGGGGGAAAGGACAGAGGACTGATACTACTGAGTGGCTCAGAGAACACTTAGTGGTTTGAACAGAAAACATCTCCCTTTGCCTCAAGGCATGCTTGGATGCAGTTGTACTCCAAGGATGTGGATTTGAGGACATCAAAGAAACCCTGTTGCTCATTTGTTGTTAAATGCTATCAAGTCAACTTTGACTTATTGCAATCCTATGAATAAGAGACCTCCATGTCATGCTGTCATCGACAGCCCTGCTCTGATCTTGCAGACTCAGGCTGTGGTTTCCTTGACTGACTATCTATCTGGAATGCTATATTTCTCTTTTCCTACCTTCTACCTTACTAAGCATAATGGTCTTTTCTCGAGAGTCCTGTTTTCTCATAATGTGTCCAAAGTATGACAGTCCAAGTTTAGTCATCTTGGCTTCTAGGCTTCTTGATACAGGTTTGATTTGCTCTAGGGCCCATCTGTTTGTCTTTTTAGCAGTCCATGGTATCTGTAGGACTCTTCTCTCATACCACATTTCAAGTGAATTGATTTTCTACCTATCCCTTTCCTTACTGTCCAGTTTTCACAGCCACACATAGAAATGGAAAATATGATGGCATGGACAATCCTAACTTTAGTATACAATGATATATCTTAACACTTCAAGATCTTGTCTACTTCAATCACAGCTGCCCTTCCAAGTCCTAGACTTCTTCTAATTTCTTGAATGCATTTCCATTCTGATTCAGCCAAGACATGGAAAATCTTAAACTATTTCAATTGCCTATGTTACAATTATGTATATTTATAATTATGTATTAGAAAAAAAGGCCTTAACACAAATCAAAGCCCTGGTGGTGCAGTGGTTAAATGCCTGTACTGCAGCCACTCACTCAAAACCATAAGGTTGCGAGTTCAAGACCAGCATAAGGGCTGAAGCTCGACTCAGGCTTGCATCCTTCCGAGGTCGCTAAAATGAGTACCCAGATTGTTGGGGGGCAAATAGCTTACAGTTGTAAACTGCTTAGACACTCCTTAAGTGTATGAAGCGGTATATAAATGAAGCTGTTTTTATTTTGTTTGCATATAACCACAAATGAGGCCATAGGACAGCTCCTCGGTCTGCCACTGAGATTCTCCATGGTCAAATTATTCTAAAACTGTGCATATAATGGAATCTTGCTTCCCTTTCTGGACAGCTGATAGTGGTAAATGTTTAAAATAAGAAATATCAGGCTCTACTGCTAAAAAGAGAACAACTGCTCCAATGTATCTGTAAAGACTGTGTTATTCTGAAGTGGGCACAGGTCTGGGTACTGGAATGTGTCAGTTTTACAACACAACCTACAGTACTGGATTTCAACAAGAATTATTGCTTTGCTTGGCATAGGAATACAGACTTTTAAAAAAACAATGAATACATGAATGGGAACAATAGTTTCTGGTCTCTTTGTAGCTGATAAAGATGCTAGTATGAAGAAGTGGCCTTGGATGAGTGGAGAATGTCATTTTTTCCGAATAAGAGCGGCTTTGTTCTCTTGGAATTAACTGGAATTATTTTTGCTTTGTTTGGCATGGCACAATCTTCTAATGGAGATAAACTTCCATCCTTACAGTTTCTATCCAGCTGAAAGCTAAAATGTTACAAACAAGGTTGTAACAACTGAGTCATCTCAGGAAAAAGTTCAAAGGACTTAAAAAATAAAATAAAAAAGTAACCTCCCCCCACTTACCTAGCAAATAAAACAGAGAAAATAAGGGGAGAGCAATGACAAGAGATATTACAGGCTGGTTTTTGCACATTACAAAAACATACACAAAAATAAAGCCTCTGTACCCAAGATAAGTCAAGGTATGCTCAGCTGCTCTTACTGTTATGCTCTGATAGAGGAAAAATTAATCAAAAGAGTGAGAATAAATCTACAGAGGAATGCAAGCTTCAAGACTTGAAGAAATGGGTGCAAGGAAGAAAAATGCAGGCAAGCCAAATGTCTGTGAGAAACTAAGCATTTGCACTATAAGCAATGACAGCAGACATGGGGTCAAACTGCAGGTTCATGTGTTTGATTCAAAACTTGAGAATGTTACCTTTTGGACTAGAACTCCCCAAATCCCCTGCAAACCATGCTGGTTGTAGGAATTCTGAGATTTGTAGGCCAAAGAAGAAAAGTTTCCAAGCTCTATAAAGAACTGCATTCTAAGGAGGCTGCCTCAGGTGATTACTTACTGCTGTTGAGAGACTTCTGAAGCCTAGATACTGCAGGAAGAAAACAGCCTCCTTTTCTGCCTGCTACTTCCTGGTTAGCAGAATTGACAGCCAAATCACTGAATCATAGAGTCACAGAGTTGGAAGAGACCAGAAGGGCCATCCAGTCCAACACGCTACCATAATTTCACTGCCTATCAGTGACAGGTGATTGGAAGAAGAAATAGGAAGTATGTATTATCAACACGTTGTGAACCTCCCAAGTCTTATGAGGGGATATAAAAACAGAATGGCGGGCTAGACAAAAATTGCTTTGAACTGGTGCTTCTCACAGTGAGTGTGGTGTAGTGATCACAAGACTGAGGAGTCCTGTGCTGAAATGTCCATTGAATCATGAAGCTCACTGATAATTCTTTCTCAGCACAGCTTATCATTCTGAGGATAAAACTGAGCACGGACACCATTATGCATGCTGTTATGAACTCCTCGGAGAAACAGTAATATAAAAATATGTGGTAAATATAATTATATACTGTATTGTTGAATTTTAAAGTGATTGGAAGAAAATTTGATAGATCTGCCTGAAACTGACAGTAGCTCTCCTGCCCCTGCAACTATCTATCTCCTTGTTCAACCAAAATACTTTCCAACAAGGAACAGAAACTTTAGTTCTATTTTGATGTCAAGCTAAAAAAAAAAAAAAAATGAACGGGTCATAGCCACCTTCTGGGCTGATGTTCCTTTTGCTCTGCCCACCTCCCAATAGTTCTTCCTGCACAGCTGGAAGTTTCCACTTTTGGTTAAGTTTCCACTTTTGGACAGTTTGTCATACTGTCTGAACCAACTATTGTTACCATTAACTATGGTTAATTTAAATAAAGCCAGCTTCTAGCCATAGCTTCAACTAATAGTCATAGGTTCAGATGACATGGTAAGCTGCGATCAACAAAAAGTTGAAGTGAACGTTTCCAGATAGGAGGAAGAGAGTGAAGGAATGTGCCTGGGAGAAGATTATGCTCCTTCAAGTCTTACTAAATCATAGCTTAGCACACAATGGTTCATAAAGTAATGTCCCTAGAGCTTGTTCAACTGTACTACAATATCCAGATTCCTTGGACATTATAGTCATGACAGCTGCAGTTTCTGGAAAATGAAGTCAAATGCAAAATTCTGCATTTAGGCCACAAAAAAACAAATGCACAGGAATCAGAAGGGGTATATTTGGCTTAGCAGCAGTTTATGTTAAAAAAAAAACCAAACCTTGGGACTATCAGCAAAGAAGACAATTAGTATTTTAGCCTGCATTAATCAAACCCAGATTTACTCAATGGAAACAGTCCTGAGAACTTTAGGTTTGTATGCTACCCAATTGACATTACCGAAATGGCAGCAACTGCTTGCAGACATTAAATCACAGGGATGTTCTGTAATTTAACATACCTCCTCTGCTGTCACCATGGCTATTACATTCACCCCTTCTTCCCACACCATTTGCCAAAAGTCATGGCATGTTTGTGGCAAAGGTCCTTGTGTAGCAATGTAGTGCCACTCATCCCCACCTACCACAACCTGAGAAAAAGAAATAAAAGAAAATGAGAAAACAGGTTAATTCCATTGTACACCACAATTGAAACACCACCATCTCAGTATGCCATTCTTTCTCTTTATGTGGTCATAACATCTTGCTTTTATGTGTTAGTAAAATCCATTCATCCTTGTCACTTATATCCACAAGATATTGACCTTCATTTATGATGTTTCAGCCTCACGGCATATTTTAAGCAAGACATGTACATATGTCTTAATGTGTGCATACTTATTGCTTTAAACCCTGAATGAGGTAGAAATATCACTGAGTTAGAAATATAATAAATAAAGGCATATGCAGTAGTGGCTTCTAGGTCAGTGTGGCAGTAAATCTGCTCTATGTTTTAGAAGTTTAAAGAAAATATCCACAACACTGAACCAATTCTAGAGATAGGATTCAGAGCCTTACATAACTCCTTTGAAATTCAAACTAAATCCTGGAATAGTTTCATAGTTTCAC
Organism: Urosaurus nigricauda; assembly: GCA_034509955.1. Lineage (NCBI taxonomy): Eukaryota > Metazoa > Chordata > Lepidosauria > Squamata > Phrynosomatidae > Urosaurus > Urosaurus nigricauda. The sequence continues at coordinate 345,496,028 of JAOEGL010000001.1, read as the reverse complement.
CACTCATAGACTGTTCAGTCTATGATGGTGAGAGGGAAAAAGAGAAGGTAGAAAATGACCAGCACTACTTTCTCACTGAACACCCCTCCATCTCATATACTTATTTTACAGATTTATGTGGCAACCTATATTCAAAGAAACAGGTCTGCTCCTGTTACATATATAACAATTCTGCAATTGTCCTCAAGATATATATAACTATCATGCATGTGTCATCTGGTAAGGACTGTTCATTTTATGAATTATATGAGGTGAGATAGTTCAGCTACTAGTTGAAATCTAGTAAAATATAATAATAATCCTGTCAATTTCAATTGCTTTTAGACTCAAGACCTAGTCAGTTAAAAATAAAGAAGAAAAAGTTGTGTGTTGAACAGGGTAAAAGAGTGCAAGTGCTGAATTCTGTGGGTATGTAAAGGCAAAATCATCACCACCCTGACAGCCTGGAGTAAAGTAAGCAAAATATGAAGACAACCCACCCCAAAACTACAAGCATACTAGTAGTGTAGGAGTCATACACATGATCTTACTGGAATGTTATGGGTGTTTTGCTTGGCCTGCTGCTTTGTGAGCCAACTGTTCAGCCTCCTTGGCAAGAGACACGAAGAAAACTCCATAAATAGTCTAGAGGGAGTGCACTACTTGGAACGTGGAAGCGTTCTACTGCCCTGACTGAAGGATATTAAAAATTGATAACTGGGCAAAAAACACTCACTGTGTGACTGAGGTAAAATTTGCAGAAGCAATTTCACCTTCTGAGCAAAAGAACATCTGCTTGGCTATGGTAGAAGCCACTTGGAGTGAGGGAAGAAATGTGCTGGCAACATATAGAGTTGTACACTACAAAACACCAGCAAACATCCCTAAATGTGCTTCAGAACAATGCGTGTGTGTCCAATGCTGACATGCAAGGATGAAATATGAGCTCTTAAAACCAGCTTGGGAGAATTCTTTTTGGCCACTGCCACCCAATGGGGTGAAATTGTGCTTTCAGACATGATTTGTCCTCCCACAAATAGATGAAAAATGTTAGATTCAGTAATCAGTCATCCAAGCAGAGGGTGATAATGCCAAAAACACTCAGTATCTTTTACCCACCAGGTCTTTTGGCAGAAAACTGAAAGGATTCTGGTTTATAAGGTGTTTTGACTCAACATGGGTTCAGCATTGTAAATTATGATCAAACTGTTCTTGGATCTCGGTAGAAATGTCTTGCAGCAAGATGTGGTTACAATTTAAAATTATTTTGACAAGTGCTGAAAAATTGTCATAAAATCAAGCATGCTCAAGTTGATCAGAAATTTTATTCGGCTAATACAGTGAATTGCTAGAACAGCAACATGAAATAGTTTCTTTTAAAACTTTCCCTTAAAAGTTTTTGTTCATGTATTTAATGTTTTGAATTATTTTAGTTATTGTACAACATATTAGCATGCAAATGCAAGTAGATAAATAGGTACCACTTTTGTGGGAAGGTAACAGTGTTTGGTGCAATCATACTGGCCACATGACCACCAGAGTAGTCCTCAGACAACGCTGGTTCCTCGGCTTAGTAACGGAGATGAGCACAGCCCCCTACAGTCGGTTATGACTAGACATTCATGTCAAGGGACTACCTTGACCTTTTTACAAAACCTCAGGGTCCAGTAGCTTAAGAGATGATATACAAATGCTTTACACAAAAAACAAAGAAACAAACTCAACTGTACATACAAAACATATTCGGGGTAGCCATGTTGGCCATAGAGCAAAATCCAAAATCCACAAAGCAGCAATTCTTTTATGGGGCCAACTTCAAGGCATAAAGCATACCATCCTAGCTTCACTGGCTTCTTCATCAGGAAAAGATGTCAAAAATCATACAGGAGATGAAAGGTGATAATACTGTATGACATATGAAAGGTTATATGGACGTTGGCTGAATGTGGCCCATACACTGCATTCAGCTGCCAAAACCCCTAATGTGTCCTCCCAAGAGCCCCCCCCCCATGTGTAAAAGTGGTCAATGACAAGCTTCCAGGGGGCACAGTAAGTCATTTAAAGAGCTTGTTTCACTATGTTTGACTATGTTACAGTTGAAATAGCCCTTTAAAAATTGGTTTTGAAAAATGGCCTGTTGATGTTTGAGGGAAGGTAAAAAATGCTCCCTTCTGTTGTTGAAACCAGAGAAGAAACAAAGATATGTCATGTTTCAGTCACTTTTAAGCTGTTTTTTTAAAGAGTCTATATGCAATCCTCATAGGACAGCACATAAATACATAATGTAACACTACACAAAGTCATTACTACATTTGTAACAATAGGTATGTGCAGGCTATAGGTAATGTACTAATGCAATACTGATTTTATGCAAAATGATAACATGTACTTTCATGTGGTCCTTTTATCATTTATATTGTCCTCTGAAGAAGGCCTTAAGAATACATACAAGATGATAAGGAATAAACAACAAACAAGGATCTTTTGAGCATACAGAAATGTATCTCTTGTTTCTTCTGTGTATTCCACTGGTGCTAAGCAGGTTTTTGTTCTTGCCCCTCTAAAGTTGCCTGTTCCTACATTATAATCAATAATGAGAGCAGTTCAGAGGTTGGCAAAATTACTCACTTGAACTACAACTGTCAGGATTTTTGAGCCATGGCTACTGCATTGAAGTATAAAAAAACTAACTTTTCCAAAATTTGCATTAGTGAGATAGGAAAGGTGCAGAGGCTTACTTGCTGAGCCAGTAGCGCAGTTAATTTATTTGTGGTATTTATACCCCACCCTTCAACCCTAAAGGCTCTCAGAGTGACTTACAATTATTATTATTATTATTATTATTATTATTATTATTATTATTATTTAGATGGTGAGAATGTTCAAATCCTCCCTCGGTCATGAAGCTCAGGGGAAACTCTGGGTCAGCCTCTTTCTCAAAGCCTAACACAAGTATGTTCAGAGGGAGAGCATCTGGGGGATTTTAGCCTGCAACTGATCTTGTGTTTGCTCTTCCCATCTATAAACAGAATTATAGGGTTGGAAGGAAACACAGGGACTATCTAGTCCAAACTCTGCCATGTAGGAACACTGTCAAAGTATATTGGAGAGACTGTCATCCAACCTCTGTTTAAATCCTTCCAAAGAAGGAGAAGTTGCTCAACTGTTTAACTGGGAGCTGCTTTCATGGGTTTTGTTGTGAGGAGGCTTCCAAGAGAAATGGTGTGGGGGTATTAACATATGAAACCAAGCCTGTTTCACAGATGTGTTCTGCTTTTTGCACATTCAGGATGGTGAATGATGCTGGGGCAAGGTCTGAGAAAGATGAGACCTCAAATCCAAGCTCACCTACAAACTAAAAATTGGACAGATTTCTGTCCAAACCACCAGTGAATAAGGGAAATATGAGCCAGAACAATAAGGAAAAACCAGTTCTTTAAAGCACTGTCTAGTGTGTTCTACTACAACCCTATGTACATGTGAGGCCTATTGTGACATACTAAGAAGTCCCCTTGGAGTAGGCCTCCTTGCACTTACACAGACCCAATTTCCATTTCACATTCCACTCTTGAGTTTTTCCTACCATGGACTCATGTCAAGAAATGGCATCAAGAAATCATCATTTTTCTCTAGCTGTAAAACAGGGATATAACCATCCAAACACATCAATGGTTATTCAGAAATATGTTCCAATGTATCTAATTGAATTTAATCTCTAAATATGGAAAGATATTTTAAGATTGCAGCCCAATATTGTAATCCTGCTAGGAAATCAACCTCACTAAGTTCAATGGAACTTTGTATTAGATAAATGTGTATAACTTAAGCATCTCACAGCTTTGTGTTAATGTACAGGTAATGAAAAGCACTTTGGGGCTATATCCAGACTTTGCCAATCTTAGATTGACATCAGTAAGCTGTAAGAATTTTATGCCTAATTTATCTCATTGATTTCAATGGGTCCACTTACAGATGTAGATTAATCAAAATCCAAACCTTTGTGATAAAAAAAAGAATGTTCAACTAAGTGTGAGTAACCATTAATATGCCAGGAACAATAGCAATGCATCATATATTGGCAATGGAACCAAAGGAGAGTGATTTGTGACTGGTCTATGGATTAGATTTAAATTCTGGTCCCTCAAGTTCACATCCCACCCCAAAAAATCAGAGTTTCTTTCATCAGTAGTGCTTGTTTATTCCCATTTGTTACCTTTATGTGTGAGGCATTGATGTAGCCTGTATTGTTTTCTTTGGTTGGCACCAGCTCCACTCGGTTCTCCTCATATGGAATTACTTCTCTGACACGGTTACGCTCTATGTTCTCAGGGAGCATTGCTGTGGTAAATATCCCATTGGCCTTCTTCTTTGGAATCTGCTCGTATTCAGTGAATACCATCCCCTCTTCCAGTTTTCTTCTCAGAAGTTTACACTTTAATTTACAATTTCAAAAAGGAAGGGGAGGAGAAGAGATAATGTTAAAGGCCAATTTACAGAGACAATGGGCTGGAGTCAGTAATTATGTCCTCAAAACCGCTTTTTACAGATGTTCTATCATGAAAGCGCTTAACTCCACAATAAATCTCAAAAGAGCCAACCATGTAATTGGGTGGCACTGGACTGAAATCTGATGAGAAGTCTAATAAGACCATAGGGTAATGCTGACTCCCACATTAAGAAGCACATTGTTCAACAAGGCCACAGTCTCATGACCATGCTAAGAACTAGACTGCAGTAATTTTTTTAAAAAGCAAAAGTAAAAACTGTTTTGCAGGAAAAAAAATTCATAATAATAAATATAAGATTTATTTTTACCCCGCCTCTCTGTCGAAGACAATCGAGGCAACTTAAAATTGAAACAGGAACATATCCTAATCATTCCCTCCCTCCCCTAAAACATCAATTGAACAGATTAAACATTAAAAACAAAACAATTAAAATAATCTGGGATGGGCAGATGAGGCACAGGTACTGAGTGGGCTGATGAATTCAGTTGGTGGCCGGATTTGCTATTCAGGAAAGGCCAGCTGGAAGAGATCCATCTTGACAGCTTTTTTAAAGCTGTCCAGGCTGGTAATATGATGGATCTCTTCTGACAGGCCATTCCATAATCTGGGAGTGGTGGAAGAAAAGGTCCTCCGGGAAGTTGCAGTTAACCTGGTCTTTACAGGTTGCATTAAATTCTTCCCAGAGGGTGGATTGTATGGAAGGAGGCAAACCCTTAGATACGTTGGACCCAAGCCATGTAGGGCTTTAAAGGTTATAACCAACACCTTGTACTGCACCCAGAAACTAATAAGCAACCAGTGAAGCAATGGTATGTGGTCACTTCTAGGTCTCCCAGTGACTGATCTCGCTGCCATGTTTTGAATGAACTGAAGTTTCTGGACTAGGCACAAGGGTAGCTCCATGTAGAGCGCATTGCAGAAATCGAGTCATAAGGTTACCAGTGCGTGTACCACAGTTTCTAGGTCCCCTGGTTCCACCTAGAACACCTCCACATGTGAAGTAATCATGTTTGTTTATCTTTCACTGAGACCTGAGACACTGAGGTCAAAAATGTGAGGGCCTAATGGCGACATTATCAAATGAGGTTCTTAATCCACCTCACAGGATTGTTGAGAGGGTGAAACTGGGTGTGTAGTAGAAAGGTATGCATGCTGTCTTTAGAAACATGAAGGAAATGAGGGATATAAACTACTTTTTTTTAAAAAAAAAAAAAGTGTCCCCATCTTTGTAGACAAAGAATTCTCTCAAGGGCCTGTGCATTGAGTAGGATTACACATTTATCTCCATGTCCCACTGGTGATCTTATGCATAGAATTAGGATTTGACAGTCAGGTGTTACTGCTGCTGTATTCTATTTTTACCTGGTCTTTTAATACATCAGAAATGGCTGTCACTGACTAAACACCCAAACGGTATGCTTTGTTTTGAAAGGCCTATTCTTACCCGCTCATCCATTGGCACCTTGGCGCCTTCATCCTGGCTATCCTCAGGCACTGGAACTCGAGCAACTGAGAGACCATTGAGAGCTGCCAACATCAAGGGCCTCTTCTGGGCCTCCAGGCCTGCCATCTTCTGTTTCTCTAGATACTTTTGGCAAGAAAAGACAGGCTTTCATCTCGGGGTGATTAGAAATCAAGCCAGCAGAATGTTGGAATGTCTTTTTAATCTCCCCACAAAATCTACAATGCCAACCGAGAAGTGGAGATGATCGCCATTAGGAGAGCAAATCCAAATGCATCTTCTAGATTTTGTATTATTTCCCTGGGTGGTGGAGATGGGGTGTTCTTACATGAGTTCAGAATTTTAATTTCAAAGGAACAGTCACCACAATGCAGAAGACTTGCCATCAAAGATAGGCCTGCTGCTCCTTCTCACACACCCATATAAACACATCCTCTTAGTCTCTGTAAATATTAGTTAGAGTGTGCAAAAACAGACAAAATAAGCCAATGCAAAGACAATACCTAAGCCCAGACTGGTAGTACATTTTGAATAGTGTTATTATATTAAATTTAGGACAATGAACTACATTAAGTGTACACTTCTCCACCCCTGTCTCACCCCTGAAGAAAAGGGCAGATGGAAATAGCCTATTGGCACTAGGTTGGTATTTCACAAAGGGACAGAATCATGAAATATAATTTTTTTTCCAGCCCTGAACTGAGTACATTCATTAGGATATTTTTCCTGTCTCGTCTAGGGGTTCAAAAAAAGAAAACTACCATTCCAACTCACAAGCTAATTTTCTTGCACTGAACTGACTCTGCAAGCATGAACATTTATCTAGCATTTTGAATGCTATCCCAGCACTAAAAGGAGGGTACACATGGGTCAAGGTTAATGAAATGCCTCTCCTATCCTGCTTTTCCTTTGCAATAACTGTTCCTGCATTTAAACTATATGAACTTTAAATGTATTGCTGAGTACTACCATAGAATGTAACATTAGTTCTGTATGAGATAAACCAAACATACAGATTTAACCATAAAGGACAACAATTCAGACGTAGGCAATCTGGGGTAATTATGAATACCATGAAAAAAAATTCTTCTGACTTTCCCAAAGCTGCCATGGTTTGTAGCCAGGATAAAAAAAACATAGTTCAAAGTTGATTTGCAAACCATAGTTTATAATAACTGCAGTTAGATATTATTGTCCAAATCCACAGTCTATTGAAAAACTGCCATAAGGATCACTGTTCTGCTTCATGAGGAAAAGTTACATCATAGAGTGAGAGTTAAGTTATGAAACAGTAAATATTCCAGTACACAGTAAACTAGGATGGATCAGAGAAGGGGAAAGTTAATTTCTTTGGCTAGAGCTACCCCCCCTCCCCCCAAAATCTGCCAGCAAGTCTACACTATGGCTTGCCCACTGTACATTTGAAAGCTGAAACTGTTTTGTAGGTTCTTTTATAGTCGGCTCATTAGCATTTTGAATGAATTGAATTAGAAACTCTGAAAATCTGCATGGCAGAGCAAGACATGATGTGGTGAGCAACAATCAGGCACCTAAAGTGAAACTTTGTTAATCTCAGCATTATTCATTATAATAAGTTTCTAGGCAAAATGATTACTATTGATATTTTTAGGGAAAGGGCCATTCTTGAACCAACTCTTTTTCGCTGAACACTCAACTGTTCAAAGAGAGGCATCCGAACTTTTAAATTATGTTTTAAAAGAGCTTTACTTTACAATAGCAATGCAAATCCCCCAATAAATTTGAATGTACTGTTGGTGCCCCCAAATCCCACAATCATAGCTGAAAAATGACTTACTCTCATCTCCCTTTCTATGATACTATCCTCAATAGAAAACATTTCAGATACAGGCCTCTCCTTCACTGGCTCTTTCTTGACTCTTTCCTTTACACTTGTAAGGTCTGGCTCAGAGATTGATGGCCCAAGCAAAGACCCACTGACAGAGGTTTGATCAGTTCGAGATATGCTAATGGCCTTTGCAGGCCCTGGTCTCACAGGCCTGGCTCGAGACACAGCCAGCGAAATGTTGATTGGTTCATTCCGCAGAGCTCCATTGCTCACACTCTTCCTTGGCCCAGGATACTCAGGTGGAGGTTTATTTGGTATTCTAGCCAAGGCAGCTTGGAGCTGAGTGCTATATTCCATGTTTTCATGAAGTGCTGCCATAGAAGACACAGATTCTGCAGCTTCTTCTTCCTCTTCACTCTCACTGCTATGAATCAGCATGGTGGCATCTGAGAAGGTCTTCTTGTGATGGTAGCGGGGAAGCTGCTGGACCTCATGACCCCGTTGCACCACCTCCTCTGGCTGCACCTGCTCACGCAAGGTATTCCTGCGTGGTAAGGGAGCATTCAGACTCTTTAAAGCCATGGCTTCCATACCACGAACCATGTTACTTATCACCTCCAAACTGTGGCGCTTGTTAACACCTGCATGATGCTTGGCCATGATGAGAGGCTCACTAACTTCCTGGAGAGACTGGTGGACAACTGGAGAGCTATCCTCCTGGAAGGTCTTCACTGAGAGCTGGACCTTACGAGTGACTAGGTCAGGGCTGCTACCACTGACATACTTGTGGCGGTGACTTGCCAAGTCAGGTGTGCTGGTAGCAGGGCGTGGACGTGGATATGGTGGTGGTGGCCTGAAAAGACAGTTCTTTAGAATGTGCACTGTGCCACATCTCTGATTGTTGGGGAGCTGCATGTTGGCTAGCTCTGGTGTGCTCACAGTGTGGGAAATGGCAGTAGCAGCTGTTTTTGTCTGTGCTGCACTGATGGGGTTCACTTGTTCAGATGGAGCAATGTGTTTTTTGTAAGTGCCCTGGGGCCCATAAGTAATGGCATAAGGAGGTCTCTCCCGAATCTCTGGTTGGCTGTATACAAGGTCTTTGGGTTGGTTGTAAGCATGGGTATTCCCAATATTGAGATTTCTTAAAGATTGGCTTTGGCTGTCCATGTGAATAACCCCTCTCTTCATCTGCCTCATTACAGTTTCATAGTCTGGCGTTGGTCTGTAGGAAGGGACAATGATTGCACTATGTCTATGGCTTGGGATGTAGTCCGCTCTCATAATGTCACTTCCAGGAATACTGAGGTTGGAAGACACTGGAGAAGCTTGAATAAAGTTTTGTGAGTGGTTGAGAGAGTTCATACTCTGAGCACTGCACACACTGCCATTTGGGACACTGCCATTCAAGTAGCTGAAGTCCATTGCACATCTGTCCAAGCTAGTCTGAGATCGACAGTAAAACATTTCTTCATTTCCATGAAAAATGCTGTCTATGAAAAGCCAATGGGAAATATAATGAACAAACAGAAAAATAGAATGAATAAGAAAGAAGAAAGATGCAGAAACATTCTAAGGATTAGACCCCTATTTCAAATTAAGCAGCCCTATCTGCAAAAACAGAATCTCTCCACTTCTACTCTGTTTCCCTGAAAATAAGACATCCCCTGAAAATAAGACCTAGTAGAGGTTTTGCTTAAAATAAGGCCTCCCCTGAAAGTAAGACCTAGCAAAGTTTGTGTGTGTCTGTGTGTATACACATATACACAGTGTATAATAAATGTTTATTTTATTCTTTTTTTTTTGTTCAACAGTAAATGTGAATTCTTCTTCATGGAAAAATAAGACATCCCCTGAAAGTAAGACCTAGTACATCTTTGGGAGTAAAAATTAATATAAGACACTGTCTTATTTTCAGGGAAACATAGTTTGAAATAGAAGGGGTCCAATGTAATCATGGAGCTGGCCACAACCAGAAATAAGAATATAATAAACTGGAGTAGTTATGATTGCTCCATCTTTAGCTAAGAAAATCCTTGTAGACAAAGGATACACACACAGAGCGACAGAATGAAAACAGAAAATTGGGTGCAATTTTCCACTGGGAGGATATTTTTTTCTGCCAAGTAGGAGTTTAAGGACAAGGCTGGAAAGTGCACTGAGGACCTTGACTGGCAGCATGTAATACAGGGGCCACACAAGTGGTATCTTGGTTTTGTCCAAGGCAGTGTAGACCCAGAGAGGAGAAAGGTCTCCCATCCTTGCAATAGGGAAAGGCAATATCTAATGCCTGAAGTCCTTCCTTGCATTTTCAGTATAGAAATAAAATAATACTGATCTGCCTTACAGTGTTGCTGGAAATACCAGGTTTCAAAAGTGTTTGAGAAAATATAATAATAATAATAATAATAATAATAATAATAATTATTATTATTTCCCGCCTCTCCCTACGGATCGTGTATCCATATAATAGATACAAAGTACGTGTTATTACATACCTTGTGAATTGTGAGTTTCAGTGTAGTGTTCTCCACACTGGATGTGCATAGGAGGCATAATAAATGGATGCTGCCTTGGCTAAAAGGTAAGAGGAGAAATACAGTTTGACATGTACTAATGCAACAAATTTAGCAAAACAAACTTTGGTTATCTTTTCACAGCAATTGCATCACTATTATTACATTTAGAATTTTGTGGTTAATAGGGAAAACTATAGTCCTCTCTAGGTTCTTAGGTGTTTTGAATGTAATGTTTTGTTTCTTGGCAAAGGCATCACATATCCCAATATACTTTATTTTATTTTGTTCATTTATATCCTGTCTTTCTCCTAATATGAGATCCAAACCACTTTATAATGAAGATTTAAGCAAAACACAACTAAAACAATTTTTATAGTATAGTACAATTTTTTAAAAGTTAAATAAACAACGTATTAAAATTAATTTTAAAATGCTTTAAAACACATTTGAGACGTACAGGTTGCTTACCTGTAACTGTGTTTCTTCGAGTGGTCATCTGTGCCCTCACACAATAGGGTTTTGCGCCTGCGCAGAAGCTCCATTCGGAATGCTGAAAAGCTGAGCAGATTGGCGGGAGCCCCGCCCCTCCCATTCCCTGAGCATGCCCAATCCCGCCAATCTAGCTCCTCCTTCAGTTCAAGTCCGCCGCAAAAAGGCAGGGACCTGACCGAGGGGAGGTAGGGCGGGATTTGTGTGAGGGCACAGATGACCACTCGAAGAAACACAGTTACAGGTAAGCAACCTGTACTTCTTCTTCGTGGTCTCTGTGCCTCACACAATAGGGTGACTGAAAAGCTTACCTATGGAGGTGGGAAGGTCACTGCAAGATCGAAGAAAGGACAGCTCGACCAAAACTGGCATCTCTCCGGGATCTGAAGTCCAGCCGGTAGTGCTTCACAAACGTGGATGGCTGTGACCACGTCGCCGCCTTGCAGACCTCTGGCAGGGGAACACCTCTGAGGAAGGCAGCAGATGAAGCTGTGGCCCTGGTTGAATGGGCACGCACACCAACCGGTAAAGGGCGTTTAGCCAGTTCATAAGCCAGAGAAATGGTTTGAGCAATCCACTTTGCAAACCGTTGTGATGAAACTGGGTTGCCTTTCCTGGCACCACCATAACAAATAAACAACCTATTGGATAATCTGAACTCTTGAGAACGCTGAACATAAAAAGCCAAAGCACGGCGAACATCCAGGGTGTGCATAGTCTTTTCCAGAGGCGAAGAAGGATCTGGATAAAAATTGGGAAGCACAATCTCCTGGGAGAGATGAAACGGAGAAACCACTTTAGGGAGGAAGGAAATGTCCGGTCTGAGGACCACCTTGTCCCTATGAAAAGTCAAGTAAGGCTCATCCGAGCGTAGGGCTGTCAGCTCAGAAGCACGTCTGGCTGAAGTTATGGCCACAAGAAAAGACACTTTGAGTGTCAGCAGTCTCAAAGAAGCAGAGCCTAAGGGCTCAAATGGAGGTCTCGTAAGCTGTGTAAGCACCAGAGAGAGAGACCAGGCCGGAGCCAGTGGTGGCAATGGTGGATAAAGGTGATGTAATCCTTTGAAGAACCTCTTTAACGTGGGTGATGTGAAGAGGCGAGCTGACTTCGAGCCAGGTGGCTGGTGGGCTACAATAGCCGACAGGTAGACCTTGAGGGAGGAGAAGGCCAGGCCTTGATCCCTGAGGTGTAGCAGAAAATGCAAGACAGTACTAAGGCTCACAGGTGAGGAAGGTTCAGATCTAGCCTCCGTAAAAGCACAGAAACGCTTCCATTTATATGCATAGGATCTCTTGGTGGAGTCCTTTCTCGAGGCAGACAAGACCCTGAGCAAGTCAGGAGACTCTATGGCTGGATCCTCCACGCCGTCATCCGTAGGTTGACCAGGTCCGGGTGCAGGACCGCTCCATTGGAGTGAGACAGAAGGTCCGGCCACTTCGGCAGATGGAAGTATTGGCCTCTGGCCAAGTGAAGAAGAGGAGTGAACCAGGGTTGTCTCGGCCAGAACGGGGTCAACAGTATAGCGTTGGACCGATCCCTGGCCATCTTGGCCACCATCCTGGAGATCAGAGGAAAGGGTGGAAATGCATACAGGAGATCTCGACTCCAACTGCAAAGGAAGGCGTCCCCCATGGAACCTCGTCCTTTGCCCGCTCTAGTGTAGAATGCCCGGCATTGGGCATTCTCCGGGGTGGCAAACAGGTCCACTGAGGGAATTCCCCAACGAGACGTCAGGAGATTGAAGGCTGGGCTCGACAGAGTCCATTTGTGCTGCAGCACCTTGTCCCTGCTGAGAGAGTCTGCCAGCACATTGTCTTTTCCTGCCAAGTGAATGGCCACTGGGTGAATGGATCGGTGGTGGCACCACGTCCACAGCTGCTGGGAGAGACGCAGGAGGACTGGAGAGTGAGTTCCTCCTTGCTTGTTGATGTACCAGACAGTGGTTGTGTTGTCTGATACTACCTGCACAACTCTGTGGAGCAGGTGATTTTTGAATGCCCTGAAGGCTTTGATGACTGCCAACAGTTCCAAGGCATTTATATGCAATTCTGCCTCCTGTGCAGACCACTGTCCTTGCACACACAAGCCGTTGAGATGTGTGCCCCATCCTGACATGGACGCGTCTGTAGTGACCATCCTGGACAGTTCTGGCGTCTGGAAGGGCATCCCCTTGAGGATGTTGGAGGGAGACATCCACCACTTGAGAGAGTCTCTGACATGAGGTGGCAACGAGAGTCTCTTGGACGGATTGTCCCTCAGGTGATCGAATGAAGCCAGGAACCAAGCTTGGAGAGGCCTGAGCCTGAGGCGAGCCAGGTAGGTCACAGCTGTGGTTGAGGCCAGGTGGCCCAGCAGTCTCTGGATGTCCTTTGCAGACGGACGGTGAGTGTAGAGGACGGATCGCAGCTGTTCCCAGAGGGCCTCTGCCCGCCTGGTGGGAAGATAGGCTCGACCCATCACAGAGTCCAGGGACGTGCCTATATAGTCTATCACCCTCACGGGGTGGAGAATGGATTTCGGTAGGTTGACCCTGAGTCCCAAGTCGGCTAGAAGGTCCAAAGTGTACCGGACGTCTTTGTACAGTTGTGTCTTGGAGGACGACACCAGAAGCCAGTCGTCGAGGTAAGGGAATATCTTTATTCCGTGGAGACGAAGGTGAGAGATGACCACCGCCATGCACTTTGTGAACACTCGAGGAGCGGTAGAGAGGCCGAAAGGAAGAACGGTATATTGATAGAGATCTCCATCTATGGCGAAACGGAGATACTTCCAATGTTGAGGCCTGATACTGATGTGAAAGTAAGCATCCTTTAGGTCTATGGATGCAAACCAGTCCCCTTGGTGCAGGAACGGCAAGATGGATTGGAGAGTCACCATCTTGAACTTGCGAATCGTGATGTATGAGTTGACACCTCTCAGGTCCAAGATGGGACGAAGACCTCCTCCTCTCTTCCGAACTGTGAAGTACCTGGAGTAGAAGCCTTGGTGTTTGAAGCACGGTGGAACACGTTGTATGGCTCCTTTGTCGAGAAGGGAGGAAATCTCCTCCAGAAGAGGAGGAGAGGAGGGAGTGGAACAGAAAACGCCATTTGGTGGAATATTTGAGAACTCTATGGCGTAACCCAGGCGGATGATGGTAAGCACCCAGGAGTCCGTGGTGATCTTGGACCAGTTCTCGTAGAAATGGCGAAGTCTGGGGACTGAGGAGAGGGAGACTGGCAAACAAAAATTGGGTGTCGCCTCCAGGGGCCCATCAAAAGTGCGACTTGGAGGATGGTTTCCTGGAAGGCTGTTGCTGCTGACGCTGCTGGCCTTGCCTTTGCTGTTGCTGCTGTTGCTGCTGCTGTTGAGGCTGTCTGTAAGGCCTTCTATTGTAAGGCTGGGTCCTATAAGTGGAGGACGGAGCCGAGCGAGAACGGGTGAAACCAGGGTCGTAAGGCCTTTGGCGCCAGACAGGAGTGGATGAAGGCTTGCTAGGTGTCAGCCCAAGTCTCTTCCCGTTCAGACGAGCCTTGGCCATGGTGTCCAGAGATTCGTCAGTCTTGGCGGCGAATAGGCCTTCACCATCAAAAGGAAGATCTTCGATCTGGGACTTAGCTTCCTCAGACAGGGAAGTGGACCTCAACCAAGCGAAACGGCGGAGCGCCACTGCACCGGCCATCACTTTCGCAGAACAATCAACAACATGTCTAGCTGAGTGAACCTCCTGGGCAATGAGGAAGATTGCCTCAGCGTAAAATTCCTGTGCCGCCTCTTGTTGTGCCTGAGGCAGGTAGGGAATAAAAGCAGCCACACGATCCCACAGAAACTTCTGATAGCCGGCCATACAACCCTGCATATTGGCGACCTTTGCTGCCAGAACCACAGACGAGTAGAAACGACGACCAAAGATGTCCATCCGTCTGCCATCTTTGTCCATGGGGGCAGAGTGAGACTTGCCTGTAGACTTACAGGTAGATTCCACCACCAGAGAGTTGGGAGCTGGGTGGGTGAACAGGAACGGTGCTGTATCCGACTGCACCCGATACAAAGAGTCAAGCTTCTTAGAAGCAGGTGGTGTCGAGGCTGGCTTGTTCCAGGAAGCCACCATGATGTCGGAAAAAGAAGGTAAGAATGGAATGACCGCCGGTTGTTGGGGACGCACCACGAGGCCATCGATGGGGTCTCTGGGAGGTTGGGCCGTCTGCGCCGTTTGGAGGCCTACCGCCTCTGCCATCCTGTCGACAATTCCAGTGAAGAGATGGAGGTCTTCGACAGGTGAACCCGGTGTTTGGTCCTCAACTTCCTCATTGGGAGAGGAGATGGCAGGCTGTGGGGAGTCGGGACAGTTGTCCGTCTCTCCCGTGGACTCCTCCGTAGACTGGGAGGCTGGCAATTGCGGATCCACATAGGGCTGTGTTGGCGCCGTAAGGAAGGTCGACGTCGAGGCGTCCGCGTAACTGATCGGAGCGGAGACTATCGACGTCGAAGTAGTAGCGGTAGCTGAGGCCGAGACGGTCATAATGGCGCTCGATTCCGGGGGTTTCGACACCGTAGCTGTCGAGGCCGGCGGAGGTGATATGGCCCTGTATTCGGCTCGGGACCGAGAAGGAGAGCAAGATCGAGAGCGAGACCGAGAGAAGTCTCCGACGTGGAGGTCACGGACATGGTACCGATCCCGGTACGAAGGAGAGTAGGAGCGGTAGGATGGATGACGCTCTCTCCAATAAGATTCAGCCCGGTGTCGAGCCAGAAAGGAGGCCGACGAGTGGGGTGAGTCAAAGTAGTGCTCCTCGAACGGTTCCGGAGACTTCCGGGGTGGAGGAGATGGGAACCGCAGCCTGTAAATGCGCTCCGAAGAGGCAAGGATTTCCTTCGGTGGCACAGAGGTCGGAGCCGAAATGGGCGAAACAGTAGAGACCGAGGTCGAGACCGTCCCCATAGGGGCGAGGACCTGGTTAGACGCAGGCTGAAATGCGGGTTCCAAGGTCTCCGGCGCTGAGTCTAGTACAGTGACCGGGGCCGGGACAGAGAGGTCAATGGCCGAAGGCTGTCTAAGAAAGGACATGGCCAGGTTTGCCTGGGCAGCCGCCGAGGCAACCCAAGTAAGGACCTCCTTATGCTTTTTAGCTTTCGGCTTCTCCAGCTCGGTGGATGAAGGTCGCTTCTTGTGTTCTCTGTGTTGCCCTTCGGGGCGAGACATAGTAGTAGTGGTCGAGGCCGACGCCGAGGAGGCTTCCGTCGGTGTCGAGGTCGCCGTCGAGGTCGGTCTTTTGATTTTTGGAATCCTCGGGAACTTAGAGATGGGAAGACGTCCTAAGGGGTCTGCGGACAGTTCCGAGGAGTGGGAAACCGAGAGGGCCTTCTCCCACAAGTGGGCCTTGAGCCGATCTGCTCGTTGGCGTAGCGTGGCGGGATTAAAAGCTTTGCAATGCTTGCATTTCTCCGGGATGTGGGAACTGCCTAAGCAGAAAATGCACTTCGAGTGTCCATCCACAACCGGGATTTTACCGCCACAGTCAGAACATTTCTTGAACGGGGCGGCCATAAGAGGCCGGTCCGATCACGAGGGGCCCGTCCGGGCCAAAACCCTCGAGTTCCGAACAAAAAGGGGCAGCTCAAGGAAGTAAACGGGAGTAAAACAAAAAGAACAAAAATAAAGTAAAATAAGAAATAAAAGAAAATAGACAGAGTCTAGCTACTCAGCTTTTGTCGTGGTGAAGAGCACTCCGAAGGAGATGTTACTCTTGCGGTGGACGAAAGAGAACTGAAGGAGGAGCTAGATTGGCGGGATTGGGCATGCTCAGGGAATGGGAGGGGCGGGGCTCCCACCAATCTGCTCAGCTTTTCAGCATTCCGAATGGAGCTTCTGCGCAGGCGCAAAACCCTATTGTGTGAGGCACAGAGACCACGAAGAAGAAATAAATATAACAGTCCACCCTTTCGGCCACAGCCAATTAAAAATCAAAAGACCTGCCTGAATAAGAAAGTCTTTCCCTGCTGGCATAAAAGACTACAGAGAGGGAGACAGCTGAGCTTCAAGTGAGAAGGAATTCTACAGTCGGGAAGAAGCCAGACTAAGAAGGCTTTCCCTTCTGTCCTCACCAAACACCTCCCCTGAAGACCTTAAAACCTGGCATACTCATATAGGGAATAAGTTCTTCCAGAATGTGGAAGAAGGCCATACAGGGCTTTGGTAAATCATAACCACCACATACTTACCAAGGATGACTTACTCCAAGTGGGTCGCCGTCTGATAGGAGGAGGGGAATTTGATTGTCTGTTGGGGGAAAATTGGGAAGAGATTCTTAATCATTACTATCCTATGAAATGTATGAATTCTTATTCAAGAGATACAAAAAGGCCCTTGCATGCTGCAATTATCTACTTTGTAACTGCTATATAAAAACATAAGTAAACAAATAGGAAGAATTCAAACCTTCCTTCACTTACAAGGATACTAAAATTCTGTAACACACATGCTTTTTTCAAAAGTATGATATCCTGAAAATACAAGAAGATGGGAGTAGGGACTAAAGAGAAAAAACAAAGAAATGAGAACTGAAACAGTACTAAAATGGTTAAATGTGGTTTAGACCAATCTTCCCCAACCTGGTGCAATCCTGATTTTATAGACTACAACTCCTTTCACCCAGCATAGCCACTGGCAGGATGACAGCAGATATAGTCCAAAACCTCTGGAGGATACCAAAATGGGGAAGACTGGTTTACATAGAGAAGCAAAAGTAATTAACAGAGAAAGAGAGAGCAAGTCACCAACAAAACAGTGCACACAAGCTAAGAGAGAGAAAAAAAAAGAGAGAAAACAGATAAAAGAAATGCTAGACTTTACATGTTAGAATTGCAGGCTGCAAAGTGGCAACACGTAAGGAGAAACAGACAAAAATGAAGAAGTAGAAAACACACACACACAGGATACAGTAGGAGTAAGGTTCTTACGTGTAGAGAGGAAAGGTGGAATTTGTCCTCTTATAGTTTCTTATCTGGTGAATGATGTGATGTGCAATTAGAAAAGCCACATTTTTAAAAAGAAGTCATGTGAACAGCACAGCCATTTTCACAACACACAAGTTAGGACAGCTCTTCAGCTGGAAATAAGAAGCCTTGAAGACTCTTCTGTGGTACCACCCAAATGTTATTTACTCATCAATATCTCAAGGCATACAGTGTTCTCAGGCAAGGCACTCTCAAAAATGCAAAAATTAAAAGGAAATAACAAGCAATAAACAGATAAGAAGCACTGAAAAATACATTCTAACCCAACCATCAGAAAAATCTGTAAATAGTTACTACTACTCCAAATAACAAATCCCATCATGTTTTCATTTGTCTTCTAAAAGTTTATGAAGGAGCTTCTCAAGATAAGGAATTCACTATCTTGGCTTCTACTACCCAGAAAGTACTTCAAATGGATGGGACAAATGGTAGCTCAGTATACTTTGCATGAGGAAGGATGTGGTTCTATCTCTGATATTTCTGTAATGGACCAGGGAAAGAATTCCACCTAAATCCCAGAACTGCTGCTATCACTGCTGACAACACAATGTTAAATGGCCCAAGGGGCTCATTAGGCATTAGGCAGATTCCTATGTATCTAGCAGGTTCTTAAAGCAGTCTTGCACTTAAGCAGAGGTTACAAGCAATTACATGCAAACAAGAGTGATCTGGCAACACCAATATGAAGTAAACTAATAAAGGAAGGAAGCTCACTTCTCCTGGCCCAGTTCAGAAACACAAAGCACTAGAAACATATGTTCATTCAATGGACTGAAAACATATGATCACAACACAAAATCATATTGTCTCCCTACACTACAATACAGAAAGTTTGTTTTGATTTATAGTTGTTAACTTATCTCTATGTAGTCACTATCTAGATTTATACATTTTTCCCAGCTTATCTTAACCCTCCAAATACCTGATATTGTAGAGGTCTGCAGATTGCGCCTTACGAGGGGTATCGTAAAGTAATTATTATCACCTGGAAGTTATTATGGCATATTGATGAAATTTTGTCAGTGTCATCATTGGTCCCTAAGTGCACATTGCTGAGAAAATCAGTTCACTGCGTCCTTTATTTTTGTGACTGGCTGTGCCAGAAGTGACTAAAGTGTAAAATCCTCATCAGGCACAATCTGCAGGCTTCTACAATATCAGGTATTTGGAGGGTCAAGATATGCTGGGAAAAATGTATAAATCTAGATAGTGACTACATAGAGATAAGTTAACAACTACAAATCAAAACAAACTTTCTGTCAATTTTTTAAAAAGGTGATCATTAAAACTTTTGGATACCTCCTCGTATTTAGCCGTGGGTGAGATCATTCGGAGGCATGGAGCTCAGTGTCTTCAGTACGCTGATGACACTCAGATATATCTCTCCATGACCATCTGCCCAGACTTCAGTTGGCGTCTCTCTTCTCAATGACTGTCTTGCAGTGGTAATGGGTTGGATGAGGAAAAATAGATTGAAGCTAAATCCAGGCAAAACAGAGGTACTAACATTTACAGGACTGAAGCCAGGTTTGGGAATACAACTCCCAGTCCTAGATGGAGTCACACTCTCCTTGAAGGACTCTGTTCACAGTCTGGGGGTACTTCTAGATTCGTCGCTTCACATGACTAGTCAGGTGAATGTGACAGTCAGGAGTGCCTGCTATCAGCTTCGGCTGATACGCCTGCTGCACCCTTTCCTGGATATGAAGGACCTGGAATCTGTGGTACATGCTTTGGTAACCTCACACTTGGATTTCTGTAATGCGCTCTACATGGGGCTACCCTTGTGCTTAATCCAGAAACTCCAATTAGTTCAAAACATGGCAGCCAGGCTTATCACTGGAATATCGAGGAGAGATCACATAACGCCTGTGCTTAAGTCTTTCCACTGGCTGCCGATTAGTTTCCGGGCGCAGTACAAGGTGTTAGTGTTGACCTTTAAAGCCCTACATGGCTCGGGACCATTCTATCTGAGGGACTGCCTCTTCCCATACAAACTTCCCTGCACATTTCGGTCCTCTGGGAGGAACCTGCTACAGCCCATGAAGACCAGGCTGGTGCAGACCTCCCAGAGGGCCTTCTCAGCTGTCACTCCCTAAGCTGTGGAATGACCTGCCGGACGAGATGCATCTTATTCCATCCATTGAAGGCTTTAAAAAGCCCTAAAGAGGCATGTCTTCCGGCAGGCATTCCCAGAAGAAATGTAACACCTCCTGGCCCTGAAATGCATTTTGAGCTTTTCCATCTCTCTTTCCAGCATTACTTCACCCTTATACAGCTAAGGTTTCCAGATAGGAACTTCTGTCGCTGTTTTTATTTTATTTTTATATGCTCATTTATTTATTTTAATGTTGTTGTGATTTAATCCTGTTTTAAGGGGGGGAGTTGGGTGATGGGATGGTATATTTTAATTGTATTGTTTTTTAACCTTGTTGTAACCCGCCCCGATTGCTCGTTCAGAGGGGCGGGCTAGAAATAAATTCTATTATTATTATTATTATTATTATTATTATTATTATTATTTAACCTTTAAAGCCCTACATGGCTTGGGTACATCTTATCTTAGGGACTGCCTCTCCCTGTATGATCCCCCCTGCACACTCCGGTCCTCTGGGAGAAATCTGCTGCAGCCTATGAAATCTAGGCTGTCGCAGACAATCCCAGAGGCCCGCCACTCCCAGGCTATGGAATGGCCTGCCGGACGAGATGCGTCTTATTACATCTCTCGATTGCTTTAAAAAAGCTATAAAGATGCATCTCTTCTGGCAGGCCTTCCCAGAAACCCCTTAATTCCCGGCTCTTGAATTGGGATATGTTTTTCCCCCACCAGCCCCTGATACTTTGACCTATGACGCCACAGTTCACACTGCCCATGGAATGGTTAGTTCGTTTCTGATATTGCCTATGTTTTAATTGTCTTTCTGGTTTTAACTTGCTGCTAGTTTAATTTGACTTTAAGGGGTGGGAGGTTGGGCAGTTGGTTATTGGAATTGTTTTATTCTGTAATTTTTTATTTGCTGTAACCTGCTCGGATTGTCTCGACAGAGAAGCGGGCTATAAACAAATTATTATTGCTGTTGTTGTTGTAGCGGGCGTTTCACCCTGCCTTTTTGCTTCCCTGGACCATTGTTTTAATCACTGGTTGTTGTTGTTTTTTAAGTCCTCTTCTGGGCCTCAAGAGGGGAAAAATATGACATAAAATGGTCTAGAAGATGGGGGGGGGTAAGAAAAATCGATCCCATTG
Source organism: Urosaurus nigricauda (assembly GCA_034509955.1). NCBI lineage: Eukaryota > Metazoa > Chordata > Lepidosauria > Squamata > Phrynosomatidae > Urosaurus > Urosaurus nigricauda. The sequence goes on along the minus strand of JAOEGL010000001.1, from coordinate 345,475,027 downwards.
GCCACTGGGAAACACATACAGTTCCCTGGTTGTGGAGGGTTTTTTTGTTTTGTTTTTTTGCACTCCACCCCCAATTTAGGCTTTGCAAAAGGATACCCAAACTAGATGTTTTTGGCTCCAATGCCCCTGTGGATTTTCCCTTCACAGAACCTGCGCCCCTGGTAGGTATAATTGCTACTGCAATAAGGATTTCTGTACTGCAATATTATTGCTTTATAGAATTCCAAAGAAAATCAGAAAGGGCAAATGTCTTTGGGATGATGAGTCAGTGCATGGCTAGGTTTTCGGGGAAAGAAAACCAGGCTATACTGGATGGTTTTTAATTTTATTAGCATGGCTTAATCATAGAATCATAGAATCATAGAGTTGGAAGAGACCACAAGGGCCATCCAGTCCAACCCCCTGCCATGCAGGAACTCCCAGTCAAAGCATCCCCGACAGATGGCCATCCAGCCTCTGTTTAAAGACCTCCAAGGAAGGAGACTCCACTACACTCTGACGGAGTGTGTTCCACTGTTGAACAGCCCTTACTGTCAGGAAGTTCCTCCTAATGTTGAGGTGGAATCTCTTTTCCTGCAGCTTGCATCCATTGTTCCGCGTTCTAGTCTCTGCAGCAGCAGAAAACAAGCTTGCTCCCTCCTCAATATGACATCCCTTCAAATATTTGAACAGGGCTATCATATCACCTCTTAATCTTCTCTTCTCCAGGCTAAACATCCCCAGCTCCCTAAGTCGTTCCTCAAAGGGCATGGTTTCTAGACCCTTCATCATTTTAGTTGCCCTCCTTTGGACACGCTCCAGTTTCTCCACATCCTTTTTGAATTGTGGTGCCCAGAACTGGACACAGTATTCCAGGTGGGGCCTGACCAAAGCAGAATAGAGTGGCACTATTACTTCCCTTGATCTAGACGCTATACTTCTATTGATGCAGCCTAAAATAGCATTGGCTTTTTTAGCTGCTGCATCGCACTGTTGACTCATGTTCACCTTATGGTCTACTTGGACTCCTAGATCCCTTTCACACGTAGTTTCATTCAGCCAGATGTCCCCCATCCTATATCTGTGCATTTCATTTTTGCGCCCTAAGTGCAGTACCTTACATTTCTCCACATTGAATTTCATTTTGTTAGCATTGGCCCAGCTTTCTAGTCTATTCAGGTCATTTTGAATTTTGACCCTGTCTTCTGGAGTATTGGCTACTCCTCCTAGTTAAGTGTCATCTGCAAATTTGATAAGTATGCCCCCAATTCTGTCATCCAAGTCATTAATAAAGATGTTGAATAGGACTGGGCCCAGGACAGAGCCCTGTGGCACCCCACTTGTCACTTCTTTCCAAGTTGAAAAGGAGCCGTTGTTGAACACCCTTTGAGTTCAGCCAGTCAACCAGTTACAAATCCATGTAACAGTTACCTTGTCTAGCCCACATTTTACAAACTTGTTTGCAAGAATGTCATGGGGAAATTTGTCAAAGGCCTTACTGAAATCAAGATATACTATATCCACAGCATTCCCTTCATCTTCCAAACTGGTAATTTTATCAAAAAAAGAGATCAGATGTGTCTGGCAGGACTTGTTTCTCTGAAACCCATGTTGGCTTTTTGTGATTATGGCATTGCCTTCTAAATGTTCACAGACTCTGTTTAATTATCTGCTCTAGAATCTTTCCTGGTGTTGATGTCAGACTAACTGGATAGTAATTGTTGGGATCCTCTTTTTTTCCCTTTTTGAAGATGGGCACAACATTTGCCCTCCTCCAGTCTGCTGGGACTTCTCCTGTTCTCCAGGAGTTCTCAAAGATTATTGCCAATGGCTCTGATATTACATTTGCCAGTTCTTTTAATACCCTTAGATGTAGTTCATCTGGTCCTGAAGACTTATATTCATTTAGGTTAACCAAGTATTCCTGCACTATCTCTTTACTTATTCTGTGCTGAAATTCTCCTATTCTGTCTTCTTCCCCATTATCCTTAGGTTGAGCACCCTTTGCCTTTTCTGAGAACACTGAAGCAAAGAAGGTGTTGAGTAATTCTGCCTTTTTTCTGTCCCCTGTTAGCATTTTGCCATCTTCTGCACGCAGTGGTCCTACAATTTCCTCCTTCTTCCTTTTGCTTCAGACATACCCAAAAAAGCCCTTTTTATTGTTCTTAACCTCTCTAGCAAGCCTGAGTTCATTCTGCGCTTTAGCTTTTCTGATTTTTCCCCTACATGTGCTGGCTATCTGTTTGAATTCCTCTTTGGTGATTTCCCCATTGTTCCATTTCTTATACATGTTCTGTTTAAGGCTTATCTCAGTTGAAAGTTCCTTAGTCATCCATCCAGGCTTCTTGAGACACCTCCCATTTTTCTTCCTCATTGGAACTGTTTGAAATTGTGCCTTCAGTATCTCCCTTTTGAGAAACTCCCATCCGTCTTGAACTCCCTTCTCTTTTAGTTTTCCTGACCATGAGATCACCCCCTGTATTTCTCTAAGTTTATTGAAATCAGCTCTCCTAAAGTCTAGAATGCGTGTCTGACTATGTCTGGCTTCACCTTTCGGCCGTATAACAAACTCCAGGAGAACACGGTCACTTCCACCTAAGGATCCAACCACTTGCACTCCATTGACTAGGTCATCCCTGTTGGTTAAGATCAGATCTAAAATAGCTGATCCTCTTGTTGCCTCTTCCACTTTTTAGACAATGAAATTGTCTTCCAGGCAAGTGAAGAATTTGCTAGACCTTGAGGATTTGGCTGAGTTTGACCTCCAGCAAATATCTGGATAGTTGAAGTCCCCCATCACTACTACATCTCTCCTTTCTGAGTGTGTGGTCATCTGTCCTAGAAAGGCATAATCCAATTCCTCTGCCTGAGTCGGGGGTCTGTAGTAGACTCCCACAGTAACATCCCTGTTGTTTCCCTCTCCTTTAATTTTTATCCAGATGCTTTCCACCTGGCTTCCAGTATTGACTTCCTGGATCTCTTCACTGGTGTAAATATCCCTGACATATAATGCTATTCCTCCTCCTTTCCTGTTTGGCCTGTTTCTCTTAAAAAGGTTATATCCCTTTATTTCTACATTCATCCCACCAGGTTAATAACTTATTAATGTGCGAACTTGTTATTTTTTTTTTTAAAAAAAGATGATTGGCACAGTCCTCATTGTCTTTTCATCTTCCCATTTATCTTCCAAACAGCACCACAGATTGAACTGAGAAACTGGCCCCAAATCACCGAATAATGTTAATGACTGAACAGCAAACTGAATAAGACTGCTATGATAGTTGCAAACATTTCTCCAATATGCTCAATGGGGTATACATGATTCTCCCACTGAACTTCAAAATAACCCTGTGAGGTAAGTCAGACTGAGAGAAAATGAATTCTCCAAGATCATCAAGGGACTTTCGAAACTAAGTGGCAACCCAAACTTGAATCCCCCAGTCCTAGATAAACACTATAACCTGCACAAATGCTGAGAAACCACCAAACTGCAGTGGCAGGAAGAGAGCGAATGCCACCTGAGAAGCCCAGTGGGGCTAGACTGCGACCCAAAGAAAACCAGACTGAGCCCCAGAGGTCTGAGATTTCTGGTTCCTCCTTTTATTCAAGTAATCAACTCTATGAATTATCTGTATGAAATGTCTGTGCTGGGGCAGATTAAAATCAACCTTGTAAGTGGAGAGGTCCTCAGCTAATAAATTCTAAATACTTAAGTCAGCTCAACAACACTGCTGCGTCCTCAGCCTTTCCCTCAGTTATGCAAGCTCAACAGATGGCAACTCCGATAAAACAGATGCGGATGTTCAGTTTGTAAGTGGGGCATCAAGGTCATTGAGCACTTCCTCTCAGCTGTTCTGTTAACTAATTAAATGCCACAATATTGCTTGATCTACACTAGCAAAAAGGATTTGTCTGTTGTGGAACAATAACTAGGGAGATATTGAGCAGCTCTAATAGTATATATCAGCATTACTGAATTCAATGTGACTTATTCCCAAGTAAAATAATTTAAGATTGCATCCTTAATCAAGCTGTGACTAGCTACATATCACTCATGTCTGAAGAGGGACCTCTGGCCAACCAAATACTGAACTACTGTACATTTCCCATCATCCATAGCCATCTGGCTAATGTTGATTGCAATTAGAGACTCACAGTATCTTAATGACCACAGGTTCCCCGCCCCTGAAGTAAGGAGTATTTTACTATTTTCTCCATTCAAGAAACTTATTTATTCAGAGATAAGAAAAACAAACAGAAAGATGACTGACAGAAAAATACCTACATAGCCAGACAGGTAGATTTCATATTATTGTCTGTTAACAATCTGAGAGTATGTTCCTGAGAGGACAACTTGTGAAAGAATGTTTGGGCATGATCTAGGTCATGGTGCATCTGGGGTGAACATAAAGAGTGACCAATACCCTGGATCACTCTCCAGATTCCTAGACAAAAAATAATATGAAATGGATTTCCTGAACATAAAATGTTTAAAAACCAGAGGCAGATGGGATGCCTAAAACAGATACATACACGCACACACAATTTGGGCTTCAATTCACATTATTGTTTTGGCCAATGAACTATCTATACAAAAGATGGGCTTGGTTTTGCAGTAATTCCATGACAATTCATTACTTTTTCACTAATTGGGGGGGGGGGGCTCGAAAAAGGGTTCCTTGTACCTTGTGCCATCAGCACAGAGATTCTTTTCCAAACATGGTATACCAAGTCAAGGATGTTCTGTATGTGTCAGTCCCAGGTTGAATATTAAAGCTGCCTCCAAAACCAATTTGGGCACATTTCTGAGTCAGTTCTTCAGTCTGAACAGCCTGTTGCTGCTGCTGAACACCTGCCACATTCCTTACCACCAACTCATTTGCCTGCCTGCCTGCCTGCTCTGGAAAACAGAGTTACAGCTACACATTAAAAATACCAAAAAAAAAAAAATGATGAGAAATGATTTACACAAGTTTAAAGTCATTCATCATGGCAGTGAAACAGATAAAGATTTTATATATCTTGGCTCAGTCATTAATCAACAGAGAGACTGTAGTCAAGAAATCAGAAAATTAAGACTTGGAAGGGCACTATTAAAGAACTAGCTAAGATGTTCAAGTGTGAAGATAAATCAATAGATACTAAAGTGGGAATCATTCATGTCACGCTATTTTCAATTTATATAGATAGCTGTGAAAGCTGGACAGTGAAAAAAGCTGATACAAAAAGAATCTGAAATGTGATGCTGTGATGGTAGAATTCTAAGGATACCACAGACAGCCCAAAAGACAAATAAATGGGTTCCAGAGCAAATCAGGTTTCAACTCTCACTAGAACCCAAGATGACTAAATTGAGACTGTTGTACGTTGAACAGATCATGAGATGGTGTGGCTCACTGGAAAAGATGATATTGCTCAGTAAAGTGGAAGACAGCAGGAAAAGATAGAGAACATATTACAAAAAGATTACTTCAAACAAGGAAGTCACAGCCCTGAGTTTCCAAGACCTGAACAAGGGCAGCTGATGATTGGGGGCGCTTGGAGGTTGTTCATTCATAGGGTCACTGTACTTCAAAGTCAACTTGTTGGTAAATAACAACAACTACGCTTGACTCTGGAAGTTGACTTATCTTTGGCCATGCTGTCTCTTTCTAGCATTTTGGAGCCCAGTTTGCTTCTGCTAGAACTATACAGCTAGCCATCCCATGCTTCACCAAGGCATGACAGATATCCTTTTTTGAAAATATAAATCAGTATTTTTTATCTAGTGCTAAGCAGATATACTAGATTACAACTTGTATCTTCCTCTGATCAGCACATACAGTGACCATGCCAGGGGTGGGGAAAACTTGGGTGGGTTGTCCAACTGCAAGAAGCACAAAAGGAAATCTTGGAAGCCTGTCTTACCATCTCTTTATTAACCAACATTAAGCCAGAGTTTTCCAGTTGGATGCTAGGGTTTGGGGAAAAGAAACTTTGGTTTAATTTGAGCAACACTGATTTTCATTCTGTGCACACAATGAAAAGAAGATAAGGTTGAGGGAGCAGTGTGAAGTCATTGTCTTATGAAGATACATCAAATGAAAACATGTAAGATTAAAACATACCAATAAGAAGGCAATGAGAGGCCTTTCATATTTAAAATCTACTTCAGCTGCAAGTCATCTGAAAGTCATATTTGTCTTTGCATGCCAGGAGAAATATATCAGAGATGAAGCTCCAAGAAAGCCCCCTCTGAGCTTTCAAGGAAAAGCTTCGAAATGCTAATAAAAACAAATCTTTGTTCCTCTGAAATGCCAATCAAGAATGCACAAAGTCACCTATATATTCTTATCTTGAATTGCTGAACTAGAGTTCCCTTTTTTTTTATTCTCTCAAAAAGCCTAAACAAAAATGAGGGTGCTTACATTCAACACAACAAACCACAATATGGCTAGGTATGTACTCACTCTGTGCAGATTTTGTTTTGCTTGTAAAACTTGTGCTTTGCAGCAAAAAGACGTGAAATATACTTGGCATTTTCAAGTTCATCCTTTTAAAGCAGAAAGGTGAAGGTGGGAGAGAACAGGAAACAAAGGGAAAACACATTTAATTACATTGTGGCTAGTACAGCAAAGAGTTACCTAACACTGACCATGTGCTCCTAAAATATTCAGTAAGAATAATGCTATGCTTAGAACAATAAATGCAAAAACCCAGTAACAAGGATGTTAGACATTGCAATGGGGGGATGCTACTGCAAACTTGTCATTCCACCTGGGCTCAGACAGTAGTCTGAAAAGTAAATGATGCTATTACACTGTTAATCCTAAAAAAGTTGAGGCTGTCATTGCTGTGCTTTTATTCATTTATAATACTGAGACTCAAGGCAACTTACAAATATTCAAAACAAGTACAAGATGAAAACATACAAAACCATTTTTCTGTGTGTGTTAATTTAAAAATGATTAAACCTCAATGGAGCTAAAAGTTTTTAAAAATCTTAAAAAGACAGATTAAAAACCCCCAGCAAAATAGCATACCATTACAAGCCCATCACACTCTCTTGCGAAGCATGATGAAATAGGAAGCTTTTCAATTGTCCACAGAAGGAAAGCAAGGTGACAGCCATCCTTGCTCCAATAGTATATGAGTTCTAAAGTCTGGGAGCAGTCACTAAAAAGGCCTTCTCTGTTGTTCCCACAAAACAAAACAAGGTGGGAAGGATAGGCAGAAGGGACTCTTCCAAAGATCTCAGAGGTAAAACAGGCTCATATACAAAGATACAATCCTTCAAATAGTCTGAATTCTAGCCATATAGGGTTTTATAGGTCATAACGAGCATTCTGAATTGTGCTTGATAGCAGTGGGGCTGGTACAACAAAGTAGTTGTATGTTCACTGTAGGCAGTTTCGAGTAATAATCTGGCTGCAGCACATTTGGCCAAGTGATGCTTCTAAGCACTTTTCATGCATTGAACCTAGAATACTGTGTCCAGTTCTGGACATCACAATTCAAAAAGGATGTTGACAAGTTGGAGCATGACCAGAAGAGGGCAACCAAAACAGTGGAGAGCTACATCTTCGAAGTGGCTGGACCAGAATTGGGAAATGGAAGGCTTGAGAGAACTGTGACAGTTATTGCTATTAAAAATTAACATAAATCGCATAAATTTAACATAAAATATAAATTCTACAGAGCCAGCTAGGCCACAAACACCAGACTCTAAGGATAGATACCTCAGAGATCAAGGTATTTGGCATTAAGGACAAGATGTAAGGGACCTAAGAGTGGTAGGGCAGTTCTGTAGGAGTGGTGTCAATTCAAGCAGTGGGACACTTTTGCACCTCCCCTAGACAGTGACCTTTTAATGTTTTGCTTACCATATGAAAAAGCACTGTTTCATCCTTGTTGAGAAGTTCCACAGCAATCGCAGACTTGTTGTGTGTTATATTTCCAATATCATTCCATCTGTGGAAAAATAACTTTGCTAAAACCAGCCAATTACTGCAAAACAATGTTTAAAAATATTTCTGCTCTGTGAAGTTTCAGTGATATTTGTTCTGTCAATCTAGGGTGTTTTTTAATAGAAATTTTAGATGCTCTTCAAAGCAGAAGCCTCTCTTGCCTGGAGGGGCTTGACTCAGCTGAAAGTAAAGTTATAAGTAATTTAATAATAAACAAACACTCAGAGTCACCATATTTGTTTCATCCCAAAGCGAAATGGTCGGTGGCTGAGTTTAACCAACTCCCTCCCCACTGCACTTAGCTTGTAAAAACTTTGATTAATGGGTTTATTGCATTCACAGTAGCCACAAGAGTTAAGAAAACCAACACCAATGTTTGCTGCATGTCAAAGCATTTGAATGGTTGTGATAATTGTTTATGTTTTAATTGTTTTCTGATTTTAACTTGATACCAATTTAATCTAATTTTAAGGGGTGGGAGGTTGGGCTCTGGACTATTGAATTGTCTTATCTTGTGCCTTTTTAATTACTGTAACCCGCTCCGATTGGTTTACAGAGGAGCTGGCTATAAATAAAACATCATCATCATCATCATCATCATCATCATCACCATCATCATCATAATCATCATCAGAATAACTACATAACCTTTCGGGGGGGGGGGGGGCTGAAAAACAAATGACAACATTCACAATATTCTGTTTATTGTATTTTATTTTATTTATAACCCACCCTTTTTCCAACAAGGGATCCAAGATGGCTTACAACAAGGTTAAAACAAGATACAGTTAAAAACATGAAACTTTTTTTTTAAAAAAAATCTACCCAATTAGATTAACTCTTATGTGAAAACAACCAGAATTTAAATCAGCATAAAATCATTTAAAGGATACAACAATAAACATAAAAATGCAGCAACACAACCTATTAAAACCCTATTGCATAACTTGTTGATTCTCATATGGCTATTTAAGTAAAAACAATTTTATCTGCTCTTGAAAGGAAAACAAAGAGAAGAGTCCAAAACACACTGCAAAAATAACCCAGTTTGAGACCACTTTAACTGCCCTGTCTCACTGGTAGGGAATCCCGGGAACTATGATTTATTGTGCCACCAGAGTTCTCTGAAGAGAAAGTGAAATGGCTCACAAAATTACAGTTCCCAGAATTCCCTAGCATTGAGCCAGGCAAGCAGTCTCAAACTGGATTATTTCTGCAGTATGTTTTGCACCAAGGCTAGCCTAACTTCCCATGGGAGGGATAGCCCCAGAGGCACCACCAAAAAGGCCCTCTCCCATGTCCTCATCAAGTGGGCCTCTAAGTATGATGGGACAATGAGAAAAACAACTCCAAGGATCTTAAGACTCAACCAGGCTTAAATGAAAAGATGATTACTAATACCATAGTAAAAGCAGCATCATGGAAGAAACAATCTGGTAATAAGCAAAATGAAATCTAGAACCTACAGTGGAAAAACAGTGGAAAAGGGAGAAACTACCTCCCTTAGATCAAATTTTAAAAAGGCTTGGAGCTCTTGGTTACCACCCACAGAGTGAAAAAGTTTTTTATTTATTTGTTTCCCAACTATTGGTATAAATTCTGGAATCCTCCAAGAAAAAAATAATTTTTCAAGATCTGACATTTCCAAAGGTTCCTGTAAAGAAGCCATTTCTAACAAAGTGAATAGCAAGAGGGAGTGAGGCTACCTAGGGAGAGTATTCCATAATAGCTGGATATAGGCATTCATTAGCATTGTAAGTATTAAAACTGTACACAGGCAAAGCCTCACTCCCAATAGGATTCCTCCAAACATCTTCCCATGTTAGGTAGGAAAATCTGCAAAGTATTTCTGTTTATATTCAACCAGATGTGACCAGAAGCCTGTACGTGATCCGAAAGCCTGCCTGCGCAGATGGTTTTCCATTGAAATCAGTGGAAACTTAAGATGAAAATATCACAATATCAGTGTGTCTTGATTTTACCTGTAGATCACTGTAGGCCTTCCCATTCGATTCTTTACAAAAATCCCCATACAGAAAATTCCAAGATGCATGTCATTTCCTTGATTGTCCTGTATGAAGATAAGTTAGTAGAAAAGAGAAAACGTATTAACAAAATACCAATTGCTGAGGCAAAAAGACCAGTGCCTCTACCTTTCCACCTTTTTCTGCTTGAGGGGTTCCTAGTGAGCAAAAAGATGTATTCAGAGAAGGGGGGGGGGTGGAACAAACACACACAAAATCGTGGTTTACAAAACTGTGTTTTACAAGTTTTCATTTTAAATCCACACTTGGACAGAACAGGCTATATTTGAAATTATTAGTGTACTGAAATCCTCTTTAAGATGATTTGGAAGACAACAATCTTTCTTTAGGGGGAAATACTTATTTACTGATATACTATTTAAATTTATGCCTCACCTTGTTACTTGTGGTTTAATTGTTTCTTAAATTTTATATTTATACATTTTAATGTTGTGTTGTTTTTAAATTGTACTGTTTTAAACCTGCTGTTCACTGCCTTCAGTCCCTATATTGGGAGAAAAACAGGATATAATAAAATAAAATAATAGTAATAATAATACTCAGCAGAAGGTAGCATGTATGGCTCTTCTTCTCCCACCCTGTTAGGCAAATCAAGCTAAAAGACAGTGAGAAGTCCAAGTTCACTACACATTTATGCTGTTATGATTTCACTATAACTGCAAAGGTGACATCTTAGGGAATCCCAAGATTTGAAGTTTGCTGTTTAGAAGTGGTATTTAAAATTCTCAGCCAGAAAGCTCTAGTGTCTCACCAAACTACTTATTTCAGAATTCCATAAGATAGTGGTTCCCAAACTTTGGTCCTCCAGGCATTTTGAACTTCTACTCCTAGAAGCCTCAGCCAGCCTCACCAAAACTCAGGAATTCTGGGAGCTGAAGTCCAAATCACCTGGAAGACTAAAGTTTGGGAATCACTGCCACAGGATGTGGAGTCGAAGGCTTTCATGGTGAAACCGTCAGAAAGGAACTCTTCTAGAACATGGCCACATAGCCCGAAAGCTCCATAAAAAACTACTGCCACAGGATGTTGTCATAGTAGTTAGAGTGGTTTCACACTGATATAACTGTTTAATACAAATTAACCTTAAGGCATAAACCAAAACAAAAATCTATGAGAGTTAGTCAGGAGAGGGAAAAGAGTAGCCTTCAGATGTTAGGTTGAAACTCACATCAGCCCTAGCCAGCACTAAAGATTACAATAATAGGATTTGGAGTTTAACAAGATCTGGAGAGCCACATATTCTCCTGGCTGTTAGCAGAACCAAGTTATGAAAGTCTGGTCAACTCTTAACTCCAAAATGAGACCAGCAGTAGAGCGAGTCATTTCTACTGGAAGAGGGTACACTATAAGCATGGCGCTTTAGCTGAGAAGGTCTGTAGCATCTGTCTCCTACAATCATATAGACTGAGCACACATTGCACATTATGAGTAAGCTCTATTTGTCCAAAGGAGGGCAACTAAGATGGTGAAGGTCTGGAAACCATGCCCTATGAGGACTGCCTTAGGGAACTGGGGATGTTTAGCCTGGAGAAGAGAAAGTTAAGAGGTGATATGATAGCCCTGTTTAAATATTTGAAGGGCTGTCATATTGAGGAGGGAGCAAGCTTGGTTTCTGCTGCTCCAGAGACAAGGACGCGGAAAATGGATACAAATTGCAGGAAAAGAGATTCCACCTCAACATTAGGAGGAACTTCCTGACAGTAAGGGCTGTTTGACAGTGGAACACACTCCCTCGGATGGTGGTGGAGTCTCCTTCCTTAGAGGTCTTTAAGCAGAGGCTGGATGGCCATCTGTCAGGGATGCTTTGATTGGGAGTTCCTGCATGGCAGGGGGTTGGACTGGATGGCCCTTGTGGTCTCTTCCAACTCTATGATTCCATGGTTCTATGATTCTATCAGCATATTTGTGATCAAACTTTGGAGAACGAAGTCTGTTCCTTTTGTTCCAGCTGCACAGCAGTGGCGGTTGGGAGTTGGACTACTATCTGGATGCTCTTGCAAAGCTAGGGAAAAGGTGTTGCCCAAGGAGAGACTTAGCACCTCCTTGTATCATGGAGAAAGTTCTTACACTAATGTAACAAGGGGTTATGTCAGCATACATTACTAAAAGTATTGTAAGCATAATGTACTAGTCCCAACAGCATGAGTTTTGAATACATAGGCATGAGTATACAGCTGTGATGAATCAGATATAATATTTGTACAAACTTTAAAAAGAGTATCACCATGACTGACGCAAAGCAACACTTGTTCTTCTCTGTGTACTTCTCTGCCTAGCCTAACGTGAAAGATTATTTCTTACTGCTACAATGAGCACATACTTCCAATTAGTCTAAACATGCTCTGGTGCTTGTCAGGTGTTACAAATGGGAAACAGGATGAGAAACCTTTATAACATAACCAATTTGCCACAGCATAGACCTTTAAATATGGTACAAACTTTTGATTTCTCCTTGTTGTTGAAAGACTGGACACAGAAAACCACATGTATTTCTGCTTTCCCATGCAAAAGCCATTAACTCTGATGCAACTGTCACAAGATCTAGAATGCAGAAGCTAGCCAAATTTGTTTATTTCCCTCCAGGCAATATTGAGGGTTGACCTGCTTCTTTGCATCAGATGCAGCAGAGAAAGGGTCTTGAGATCCTGAACTGGGGCATGCCTCAGGGTAGAAATGGAATTGCTTGTTGAACTTAAAGCTGTAAAATAGCTCTACATTCAGTATATTGATGGGGAGTGAGGAGCAAAATGACTATTTAAGGCTGAAAAACACAATGTTTTTCCAAAGATTAGTATACACTATTACTGCTTGTAGGGTTATTAATACAGTGGGACCTTCTTATCCACTGGGGTTTGGTAACAGGTTTCCCCATGAATAACAAAATCCGTAGATGCTCAAGTCCCATTAAATACAGTGGCAGAGCAAAATTGTGTCCCTTATATAAAATGGAAAATCAACGTTTGCTATTTGGAATTTATACTTTTTTGAAATATTTTCAAGATGTGGACGCTTAAAAAATCCATTAAAAAATCCGTGGATAAGGAGGGCCGACTGTATGTAAATCCTATTAATATGTAATCCAGTCAAGGAGGCTAGAGGTGATTTTCTGATGGCTATTTGGTAGTTTCCTGTTACTGTAACAGGTGATCCTGCCGATGGCTTGGCTGGGAATTGGCTAGGGCAGTGGGCAGGTTCTCTCTTAAGCATCACCTTCCTCAGAGGGGAAGGTGGGAACTGGTAGCAACTAACTAGATGGGATGGAAGTCTAGAGTGTTGATGGCAGAAAACACAGAAAAGGTTTGACCAAACACAGCACACGCCCCCATTAAAAACAATGGGGTTTGCCATCCACAGATCCTTAAGTCTACAGAGGGCAAGCCCATGGAGAGAAGAGAATTTATTTTTCTCTTGCGCTAAACACAAAAAGTCCTGAGTGATTAATTGCTGTTAGACATACAAACAAAGGTTCTCTCCAACCCGCATTGAGCATTGCTATCTTGGTGAAGAATGAAACCAAAGTTGAAACAAATACTGAAGCAAAAAGCCTCAATTAGAGTCTTTCTTGCTATATGCACACATACACATAGTGAAGGAGCCTTCAAGTTTTACCATCGACTTATCTACAGGTCATGGCAAAATCCAGAATTTTGGCCCCCAAACGTACCCTAGACTTATACATGAGGTTGACTTATAGTCAAGTATACATGGGTAAGGTATTTACATCAAAATAAAATGTGGGAGAAGCCACAGAGAAAGTATTCTCCCGAGTTCCCTCCAACTGTGCTGGCATAAATTTATTTATTTATATCATCTATACTTCATTCTTCAGACAAAAGGCTTCAAGAGTGGCTTTTAATTTAACATTTCTCTGCCCTCAGGCTTACAATCTAAACAACAATAAGGGAGTTGTGACCTTCACATATAGCACATTACAATGATCCAACAGGGATGGTAACTAAGGCATGTGTCACTGTGGCCAAGTTAGATGTCCCAAGAAATGGGCACAGCTAGAATATTAGCTTTAACTGTACAAATTACACTAAAAACCAATATTTTAAAAAACAGAAATCATAATCATTTCCAGGAGGGGGAGCCTAAACAAATACATGTTCAGCAGCATGTGTTTAAATATTTACACTGCTTGTGCTTCTCAGACTACATGGGACAGTGGCTGGGGCCTTGCTTCATGATGTTACCCAATGGACAAAGCATTCCACAGCCCATTTGCAATAACCCAAAGAGAACATGCAATCAAAGGGAACTGTGAAGATCATGCTACTGAAAACACATGTTCTAGAACTGTATTTGCATATGCAGTGGGAAGAGTCCCTCCCTACACACAAACATACAGACACTCTAGAGCGCATACACCCAAATCAAGTATTGATACTACCTTAAACAACTGACAGGAATGTTTTGACAGCCAATAAACTAAACATAAAGAAAATCAAACCTGGTCCAAGGGTTCTCAACATTTGGCCTTCTACACATTTTAAACTTCTAATCTCAGAACACTTGACCTCTGGCCATGATCATTGTGAATTACAGAAGTTGAAAAGTAACCACTGACCCAGCCCATCTTCCTACAGCCCATAGTTGCCAATAGAAGCTTCTAGAAAGAATGGAATGAAAGCAATCAAAGTTGTCCACTACTACTCCTCATCAGACTGTGTTGGGAAACATAACACCCCTGAGTGCTAGAATTTCTATTTCAACTTATCAGCAAACAGCTAAAACTGGTTGAAGTGGGACTTGCATAGATAGCCCTAAAGCCAAAAAAGATCAAAATTATTTCTCTTCCTCCTAGACCAATTTTCTCCTTTGTAGTGATTCTAGCATTGCCATCTAATGTTATAAAGCTGACACTAATACAGAGGCATTATTAAGACTGGTGAATTATGTTTCTCCACCCCTCTCCTCATGATAAATGTCTTTGTTGGAAAAATAAATCACATCCTCTGTTGTAGCATCTTACCTTCACAGGGAAGCTTTCCTGCCCAAACCCATCTAGTCGTTCCACTTCACTGATGTAAAGAAATTCCGCTTCGGCTGCAGAGATACCACTGTGAATGAAGCGAACAGAAACATGGTTCAGCATTATACAGAGTGCCAAAGATTTTAGTCTGATCTGTTAGCTTGGAATTCTTTTTGGATCATTGGTCAAAATGGATCAGGTTAGTCAAACACTTGTTATGAGGAAGGGACATCATCTTGCCCCACAAGGTTAAATAAAGGGTACTGAAATCAAAGTCCGAAGCTGAATATGACCAAAACCAATGGAAATTTAATAGTGGTGCAAAATGGTTTTGTGCTATCATTAGTCATAATCTTAGTTAGAATAAGATAGAGAGCTGGTGGAGTTTCCTTCCTTGGAGGTTTTTAAACAGAGGCTGGATGGCTATCTGTTGGGGGTGTTTTGAGTTCCTGTATGGCAGGAGGTTGGACTGGATGGCCCTTGTGGTCTCTTTCAACTCTATGATTCTATTATTCTACTATAGTAAAGTAGTAAAGATTCTGAAATCTTATGTTAAAGTCTTGATTCTGTCATGAACTCAATAGGCAGTTTCAAGTAGCCTTTCTTAGCTTTAGCCCTTGCTACCATCTACAGATGATAATAATAATATGGAGCTACCTTAAAAATGGCATTTTCCTATACAGAGTGTACAGCTTGCCCAAGTGCGTAAGAGCAAAAATATACAGCAAATACCACTGACCTAATGTGTGAAACCAAAGTAAAGAATAATTTAAAAAAATCCCTCCCCAACAAGGCATCAGAGAGCAGGATACTTACTTGTAACTGTAGTTCTTGGAGTGGTCATCTGTGAACTCACATAGATGGGATTTTCTGCACCTCTGCAGTGCATCATTTGAACCTTTTGGAATTCTTATGTAATCATTTTGGCAATAGCACCACTGACTTCCTACATGCCTAACTGAAATGTTTTCCATCTAATTCCTCAGTGCCATGGATGCTGAAGCAGCAGCCAAGGATCTATGAGGATGCAGGACACAATATGAGGAAGATGGGAGGGTTTGTGTGAGCTCACAGATGACAACTCAAAGAATCACTTTTACAGGTAAGCAACTTTTTTTTCTTTGTGGTCTCTATGCCTTATACAAATGGGAGACTAGCAAGCTACTAACCACAGCAGAAAGGTATATCATGCTACACAGGAAAAAAGCACAGCCCTCCCAAATGCAGCCTCTGCCTCTGACACCGTGTCCACTCTCCAATAAGCAACGAAGGATGAAGGCTAAGACTAGGTGGCAACTCTACAAATGTCATGGAGGCACATGTCCCTCAAAAATGCTGCCAATCATTTGGAAATTGCCATCCAGTTCATAAGCCAGATGAATAGTAGCTACAAACCATTTGGAGAGGAGTTCAGACATCACAGGGGGTTCCTTCTTGTTAGATGAGACAAAAAGCTGCTTTAATTTTCAGCTTTTTGTCTGAACATATATAAATTGTCTGAATTTATATTTATCAATATAAAAGGCTAATGCTTTACACACATTTAAACCATGCAAGAAGCACTCCAATTAAGTCAAAGAATTCTACATGAATACAGGGAGTATGATGCCCTGGTTCAAATGGAATGCTGGCACAACCTTTAGAAGGAAGAAGGTTGTCTGGCCGAAGGATAGTATTATCCTTATGAAAATGCAGGTAAGGCTGATCTACAAAGAGTGCACCAAGCTCTCCAGCCTGACTGGCGGAGGTGACAGCAACCATGAAGTCTGTTTTCCAGGTGAGCAATCTAAGATAGCAACATACCAAGGGCTCAAAGCGCATTCTGGAAAGCTGAGAGAGGACACGCTGCCCTTTTCCCAGTTGAGGACTCAAGGCAATTTACAATAGTTAAAACAAACATAGCTAAAATTCATGGCATATATAAGTTAAAAATATAATTAGACTGTCAAAAATTGGAACAAGTTAAAAAAATATGTGTACGTGTGTGCCTTCAAGTCGCCTCTTGACTTATGGTGACCCCCTTATTTTCATAAGGTTTTCTTAGGAAAGGAATATTCAAGAAGTGGTTTTACTAGTTCCTTCTTCTGAAATATAGCCTACAGCACCTGGAATTCATTAGTGATCCCCATCCAAGTACTAACCAGCATTGATCCTGCTTAGCTTCCAATATCAGAAAATCATTACAAAGAAACTGAAAGAAACTGAAGCTGAAAGAAAGATCATTTCTTCGAAGAAATCAGTCTTCAAAGCCCGCCAAAACACAAAAACCTGCCTACAGAAAGGTAGCAAGGAAGGAACAGTCTAACCTCTCCAGGAAAAGAGTTCTGGAGCATGAGAGCAGCCACCAAGCGGCCTTCTCCCCTGTTCCCAACAGATGTATCTGGGAGATTGGTGGAACAGAGAAAAAGGTCTCTACAAAACATTTCAAAACACAGACAGGTTTGTATGGGAAAATATATTCTTTCAAATAAACTGGACCTGAGTTGTATAGAGGTTTATAGGTTTTCAATAGTACTTTGAATTGTGCCCAGAAACAGATGGGCAGTCAGTGGAATTCTTACAACTAAATAGATTGTTTGCTTCCTGTAGCCAGTTCCAGTTAACAATCTGGTCGCAGAACTTTGGATTAGCTGAAATTTCTGAATTCTCATCAAACACAGTCCCACATAGAACATGTTGCAGAAACCCAAATAGGATGTAATTAAGGTGTGTGTCACTGTGGCCAGATCCAATGTTTTAGTTGGCACACAAGCCATAACTATTTAAGTGCTCTCATAGCCACCAGTGAAACATGAGGTTCCAGGCTCAGAGCTGAATCTACAAGTACACTCAGGCTGTGGAACTGTGTCTTCAGGAAGAAGCTAATCCCATGTATTGCAGACTGAACAACTCTTCTCAAATCTGCCTTTCACTTGACCAGAAGCACTGTTGTATTGTCTGGATTGTTTTAATTTGTTCCCCCTCATCCAATCCATTACTGATGACATGCAGTTCAGGACCAAAACAGCTTTCTTGGATTGAAGTAGGAGAGTAACATACTTAGGTGTCATCTGCATACTAATAGCAACAAACCCTCAAAAACTGGATAACCTCATCCAGCAGTTTCATGTATATGTGAGATAACATGGGGAACAGAACAAGCTGACATCTAAAGGATCAAATAAGATTCCCTCAAAAGAACCTTTTAGTTACACCTCTCCAGTCCCTGGTAAAGCAGCTCATAATGATACCATGGCTGACAATATCAAAACGTCCCGCACGAAACACTTCCCCTGCCCATTTCCTCAGACAAGTCTGCTAAGTTGACCAAAGCTATCTCTGTCTCATAGCCATTTCTGAAACAAGACTGAAACTGATCTGGGTCAGGAATGGGCAACTGTGGAAGCCTAGAGGGCACATAAACCCCCTAGGAAACCCTGGAGAGCCGCATCTGCTCTCCCCCCCCCCCCAAAAAAAAAAGGTTATTGATCTCTGGGAGTATGGAGAGATTTTTAACATGTTTTAGTTTTCAACCCTCTATATCCACAGATTTTTTTATCTACGGATTGACACATCCATGGCTTGAATGAATATACATACATGCACACACACACACACACACACACATATATATATTGCAAAGACCAACTTTGATTTTGCTATTTTTACATACAGGACACCATTTTACAATGCCATTGTATTTAATGGGACTTGGGCATCTATGGATTTTGCTACCCATGGGGAGTCCTGGTACCAAACTCCAGCAGATACCAAGGTCCTACTCTATCTTTTAAAAAAATATTTTTGATAAACTATGCAACCTGAGGACTTTGTGTAGTCCATGGATTTTCCTCACCTTTGATCTAGATAATCCAACTCATCCAGAAACCTGTGGAGCTGGAATTCTACCACACACATTCCAGTAACTTGCCTAAAAATGAAATGTTGGAAATAAGCTGATAACTGTCCATTGTGAATGCTTTTTTCAAAATGGTCTTATAACTATTTCATGTAGGCATGCTTGAACTCTGCCTTGTTTTAAAGACTTGACTGCTTCTTCTACCCACTTAGCCATTCCTCATCTGGCATTTTTAATAAGTTAGGAAGAAAAAGGATCTCATATGTAGTGCCTCTCACCTCTTCAAGAATCCTGTCCACATTCTCAGGCTGTACAAACTGAAAAGTATCCATTATCCCTAAACAAGCAGGGAACAAAGTTACATCATTGGGTCTGTCTTAGCCCTATTATAAGGAATAATAATTACATCCCAGATCCATATTTTGCCAATTATCTATACACTAATTCACCTTTGATTTTTGTGTTCCTGAGCTACTTTCTGAGTCAGTTCCTCAAGGACTGCTTCATCTTGGGTCAAATCCTAAAAAGAAAGCACAAAAGAATTGCTGTTACTGAGGGAATGTATGCATGTGAAACAAACAGTTCATAAGAGGCACTACTGTACGTGTCTATAAGTCTAAAAATTTATGCCCCAAAATTGACCCTAAAATTCCAGGTTGACTTATTTACAGGTCACTATGGTAATGTGATAGTAGCTCTTTCACATTTCCCCATGCCATTTTTACCCTTGACCTATCCACAGGTCATGGCAAAATCCATACTTTTGGTCCCAACCTGCCCTCGACTTATACATGAGGTTGACTTACAGTTGAGTATATATGGTAATTCAAATAATTTAAATATCCACTTTGCATTTCTTGTATAATATGACTTTATATCTGAGACATGAGGAGACATTTTCAGCAAATACAGGAAAAGAGATTTCACCTTAACATTAGGAGGAACTTCCTGCAGTAAGAGCTGTTCAACAGTGGAATACACTCCCTTGGAGTGTGGTGAAATCTCCTTCTTTGGAGGTTTTTAAGTAGAGGCCAAATGGCCATCTGTCAGGGATGCTTTGATTGTGAGCTCGTGCATGGCAGGGGATTGGACTGGATGGTCCTTGTGGTCTCTTCCAACTCTATGGTTCTATGAATACTTTGAGTATGTTCCTTGATCAGACCTTGAAGCAAAGATGGTTGCTTTCCAATAATTCATCTATAAATTTGGGCCATATTCTTTATGAAAGAGATATAGAGGGTACAACTGAAGGTAGTACTGATGTAGAAGCAACCAGGACAGAAAATAGAGCAGATGAAGAAACAGGCAGATACAGAATGATGCTGGAGACTGGTGCTGAATAGACCTATGCAGTTACAGTTACCACAGAGACCACTACAACTGGAGAAGGTGGTGGTCTTGATACAGCTGAAGTTGTCCATGGGGTAGGGGGTGCAATGAAGGCTGGTGCTGAGGTGCTGAGCATGGATGAAAGAGGCCAGTACTGATATGAAAGAGGTGATTGGTGCTGAGAAGAGTCTGGAATCAGTCTTCTCTATGGAGAATAAAACGGCTTCAATATTGATGGTATGGGGGATGTCAATATGGGATATATTCCCAGTGATATTGTCAATCTATATATGATGGTGAGTATGAGGGATAGACACAGTGATGCTATTTCCACAGGTGCTCATGATGGTAATTACCAGTACAGGAAATGGAGGTGCACAGTGAATCCTCCCTATATTGATAGTCCCAGTAAGATGACCAGGAAGAAGATACCCAAAATGATAGGAGTGCTCTCTCACAAATGGAGACCTTTTGCAACTTAGTGAAGGAGGCAATGGTTTATGTTTAGGAGACCCTCGAGGGAACCTTGGAAAGTTCCACTCAGCTTTGCATCCTTCTGTAGGTTGCTAAAATGAGAATCCAGATTGTTGGAGGCAATTAGCTTACACACTGTAAACCGCTTAGGAGTGCTTAAGTGCACTGATAAGCAGTATAGAAATGTACTTGCTACTTGCTAATATTTGTGTTTACATAAGGAGATATCTACAGGGTGGGACCCAAAAATAAACATGAAATTTATTTATATTTTATCTTATTGACATAGTCTGAAGGTAATTTTATACATAATATTTTTAATAAGTTTGTGCAGGAAACAAGTTTGTGTACACTGAACCATCAGAAAGCAAAGGTGTCACTATCTCAGTCAATCATGTGGACATTTTTTTTTTAAATCAGATTATTTCAAATTTCAGAATTCCAGTTAAGGGATACTCAACCTGTATTAGGCGGGGGAGAACCTACTTTGTCAAATGGAAACTTCCTTATAATGAGTCTGACCACTGCTCATCTAGCTTAGTACTGTTAACATGGCCTGCCAGTGGTTCTCCAGGCTTCAAGACAGGACTCTTTCCTAGCTCTATGTGGAGATCTCTGGTGATCTCTCATCCAACCCTACTTTGCTTCCAAAACCAATAGAATAAAATCTTTTAAAATAATTTTGTACAATAGTACGAATGAACTCTACTCCTAATTTCAAAGGTTAGTACTCATAAAAATAAGCACTAACACAGACTCTGACTGGAATGCCTCAAGGCTATGTGTATTTTTACTTAATCAAACTGTCTTATTTCTTATTCACTGGAGGCCTCCCTGTAATATTTGTTCCTGACACTGAAAAATGTAAAAGCAGTAGCGTGCTAATGAAAAAGGGCATGGTACGTGTCTGTACACAGCTACACACCTGCAAGGCGTTCTGTGTACATAACTTTGTTCTTTTCGCTGTTAAAAAAAATGTTGTTTGACACATATTGTAGCTGCACAAGATCAAACACAGGCTCAATGCAGCAACCCTCTCTTGCAGTTCCTAAGTATACCAGTTTTGTATTTCTCTGACCCCACAGCAAAGTCCATGTAGCTAATAAGAACTAGGTATTAGTTAATTAAGTATACCATTCCACCCAGATCTCACCAGCAGACCAACTTTACACAAGAACAAGATAGGCTCAAAGACTAGAATATCGAACTTGAAAAAGGGAAACACTGGTTCAAATATCCATTTCATTATTAAAGTTATTGATTTTGTTGTTCTTGTTGTTGTTGTTGATGATGATGATGATGATGATATCATAGGTTCATAGCATTCTTTCAGCTTCTCAAGAGATACATGAGATAGGTTCAAGTTAGGGATGGGATAACAATCCCAATGTCTGCAGGAATTTGAATCTCAGTCCTCTTCTATATCAAAGCACAACTTTCTAGACAGGCTGCCATGCTGACCTTTCCAGTTCATTGGGTAAATTTAGGCAGATTCTTGTCATTTTCCAAATTTGTCAGGCTCCAGCATGGCAGGTTTAATGATACATAGCTTAATAAGAGAACATCAAGATACTGATGTAGCAAAGAATTCAATAATTTTGTGTGGAAATTGCAATTTTGCTAAAGTCTCATTAGTATCATATTTAACTGGCTAATTTATTGTACTGAATGTGTAGAGACAATTATACATTCCTACAATGTTCATTATTCTGCATTATGAAAATGTATTTAATTATGATAGACCAAATTTAGGTTTCACTATCAACAGGCTACTAGAATATACAGTGCATTATGTACAGGGACACCTTATACTATCAATGAAATTTCTAGTAGGGCCACCAATTCATGAAGTGAAGTTTCTTTTGGGTGCAAGTGTGTTGCCTTTCAGTTGTGCCTTGAGGACAAATTAGAAGTTATTTTTCACCAAGTAGCATATGACTATACCACTGAGCTAGAGCTCAGGTAGGTTTAATACAACCTAAAAAGGATGCCGGGGTGAATATCATGCAGATAGGAATCCCCAAACAGATCAAAGAAATGTAAGGAAAGTAAATGCATGTAATTCCATTGAATTTAAACATTACTGATACCATATCTGAAGGAAGGACTAGACATAATAAGATTTCCTGAAATTCTGAAGACATAAGGAAAACTTTTTTCAGTGGCAGTGGGTCAGGATTTTGGGGGCGCAGGAATGAAAACATGCAATATTAGCACCTTTCAAACATTGAATGATGAATTTAAAATGCATTATATATAACTTAGTTTCCCATAAGATCATCATGTCTTATATTTTAGAAGTACAGATTATTTAGAATATAATTACAAATTTAATTTATTTAAAACATTGATGTTTGTTACATCTGCAGCCATAAGGTCTTGAACTGTAGGGAATGTTTAAACTATGAAGAACCTCTTTGGTTATGTGAACCAAGCAAAAATCCGAACAAGAAAAACAGAAGAAATTATCAACATTAGTAGAAGAAAGAAAATTATTTTGTCTTCATAATGTCAAGCAGACATAACACACTCATTCCCATAAAAAGAACCGAGGAAAGGAAACCAAAACTTGGTATTGTAATGATCTAATACTGTACATAGTCTTAAATAATAAGAGTTCCCACACCGCTTTTAGAAATAAGGCAGTAAATTAGTAAAGACCTTGTCTTAAACATTTTATTCCTCATTAAAAAAGAAAATATTCCATAGTTCTTTTTTTAATTTCCCTACAGTTTATTTATTGATTTGATTTGTATTCCTCTTTTCTTCCAAATGGAACTCAAAGTGGCCTTCTCCCTCCAAATTTTCCAGTATTTTTTAAGTCTGTCCTATCTCTAGGCAGGACTAAAGTTTTACTGGCCTATTAAGAAAACCAAACATGAAGCAAGAAGAAATTGCACACAAAAGCAGTGATAAAAATGGTTGGGGATTACTGACTCACCATAGGAAACAAAACATATTCCCGGAGAAAATCATGGGATTCAAACTGATGATAGTCTCCAAAATCAGCTGGATGACAGCAGTAAGAGAAAGAAGACAAAACACTTTAATTCATTTTACACAAACGTTATTATTGTACTGCAAACTAGTAAGGTCAAAATAAATATGAAAGCAATGTCTCAAACATTAATCATATAAAAACCCAAAGTAGCTGGTAAGCTGGAGAGACCTTTGTAACAAAGGGTGATGGATGTTATGGTTTCACCAAATATTTTTCCAAAATCATTGCAAAAAAAGCAGTAATTTACAAATATAATGATGTCACTTCCTGGGGAACAGGAAGTACGAGGAGTATGCAGATTATCTGCAACGAAATGCAATTGTATAGGTTTGGCCGAGCTACAGCTTGAGTGAGTAACAACAACCAGGCCAGGGGTCTGGACCTCTCTTCCCCACCATAGGTCAGATAATGAAGGGAGGCATGACCACACTCACTGATGTTATTCTAACCCCAAAGAAACAGAGAAGGATTTTTTTTCCACGTGATGGTTTGGTAGAGGACTGGTTCCATTGTTCCTCCAGCATCCTTGAATGACTAAGAGGGACAAACAATAAGGTGCTTAATGACATAGGGCTGATTCATTTCTCCTGTCCCTTTCTCTGCATGGAAGAGGAACAAAGCCAACAAATGAATCCCCACTATCTCTAATTATTGACGAAACCGGATGGGGTACCTCCATGCATCTGATATGGTTGGCAGTCCAAAGGATCCTGTCCTATGCACCACTAAATTCCATCTATCTCCCTTCATCCTGACATATCTGCCTCTCTTCCTGCCCCCCCCCCCCCCACTTACAAACCATCTATATTAGGCTTGCTGAATTTGTGACCCACCAAGGCAAACACAGCTCATCAGGAGCATTACAACCATTCAGTATGTGCTGTCATGCCTTGGAAAGCATACATGGGTGCTGGGAAATTGCTCACAGGCCATAGTATATGAATGATGGGTTGTGTTCAGTTAGCTGCAATCTGTGCATGTCAATTAAGTATGCAACTTTGGAAGGCACCAATTTTCTACTGCAGCTCCCAAGAATCCCCAGCCAGCTCAGGGATTATGGGAATTACAGTATGAGAAGGAACATTTCCAAGCTCTACTTTACTGCTATGGAAGCCATCTCCATCTCACCCTAAAATCCAAGGGAACTTTTTAAGGGTTTCTGCTGAAAGCTAAGAAATCCAGTTTAGTAAACTATAGCTCTTTCTTCCACACTCTGGTGGTGCAGTGGTTAAATGCCTGTACTGCAGCCACTCATTCACAAACCATAAGGTTGCAAGTTCAATCCCAGCCAGGGAGCTCAAGCTTGACTCAGGCTTGCATCCTTCTGAGTTGCTAAAATGAGTACCCAGTCTGTTGGGGGCAATTAGCTTACACTTTGTAAACCGCTTAGGGAGTGCTTAAGTGAACTGATAAGCGGTATAGAAATGTACTTGCTATTTCTATAAATAAACAAAGATCTTCACCTGTGGTTGGGTTGGGAAAACAACAGATGGGGTTCCCAGAAAAGTCTCCACATGGCTTCCACTTAGTTGGAGAACATAATTTCCTCCAGGAAATTACGGGGCCTGTTGTTAGTTCCTTCTTGAAATGAACCAAGACTGTTAAGTGGCTGGAGGAAACTGGGAGTTTTCAATTGAGTTCATTCACTTCAAAGTCCTGTGTCATCCTAAGTAAGTGATATGGGAATTCTATTTACAGTGTCCTCTCTGAGAAGTGTATAAACAATTACCGAGTTTCCCCCCAAATAAGACATACCCATAAAATAAGCTGTAGCAGGATTTCTAAGCATTTGCACAATACAAGCCATACTCCAAAAATAAGACATAGGACCTTATTGCTCAGGCCCTGAAGAATGGGCCCAGTGCAGAACAGAAGGGGATGGGAAGGGAGCGGAATGGGGATATTACACATCTTACTGCACAGGGGAACGATGACGATGACACCATTCCCCATGCATCCCAAAGAGGCCGATTTTCAGGAACTGTTCAGAACACAGGGCAACAAGGCCAGAGCCACTGGAAGTCCCTGTTCCATTCCCCATCCATCCCACAGAGGCCAATTTTCAGGAACTGTTCAGAACAGTTCCTGAAAATCGGTCTCTGTGGGACGGATGGGGAATGGAACAGGGACTTCTGGCATCATTCCCCTGTGCAGTAAGATGTGTGATATCTCCATTCCACTCCCTTCCTGCCCTCTTCTGTTCCACACTGGGCCCATTTCCCAGGGCCCATGCGATAAGAGGGTTTGGAGAGTTATGACGATGTTCGAGAAGAAGACAACTTAACTGCATTTGAATAAAGATAGATTGTTGTACCATACTTAATACAAATAAGACATCCCCTGAAAATAAGCCATAGTGTGTCTTCTTGAGGAAAATTAAATAAAAGGCAGTGTCTTGTTTTGGAGGAAAGACGGCAGGGGTGATGTTTAGAAACAAAGTTAATTCACTAAAGACTCACACCCTGTACAACTTATTTCTTTGTGATGTCTACCAGTGTATTGTTGGCTACGTATCACTTGCAATTAAAGACAATGAGCAATGTAAATAAATGTTTTCATTTTTCCATGTTTACAAGTAAGAGTATGAAGTCAAAAGTATTTCCTGAAGGCTATAACATTTTTTATGAAAGGCTCACCTATTTTCCTGTTTTTAAGCTACATGATTTGAGGGAGAAAGAGAATGCCCAAGAGCTTTTATTCCATAAAATAACATCAAACACTTCTGAAAAGATTCTCAAGATGCTGGAAATTCCCCTCATAAATTAACCCACTCAAATAGTGTTGCAAACCTTTCAGAACAATTTCATGTTACCAAAAATGCTGTTTCATTTTGTTTCACATCATTAATGTACATTTACTCCTAAACTAAGGAATATCAACAAATCAAAAGCTGTTGTTTTTAAATCATTCTACATACCAAGGTGTTTAAAAAAACATTAACAAGGGAATACAAACAATTCTAAAATATACTCTTTGTTTGTCTCTCTGTATGGACACTCCCACATATACATTTAATATTGTATCCACTGACATTAAAAGAGCTCAACTTAAACCTCATGCAAGAACCTGAGAAATTCCACATAACTTGATAAAATCCACTTTAAAGCTTTACAACATTATTTCCACGTACATGCCACTTCTATTTCTGAATTATAAAATATCATATTTTTAAATAATGTAAATCAGTGACTCTCATCTGAAATATTAAGAATCATGCCAAGTTTCATGCTCAGCAGGTTGCCATCTCCAGCTGGAATGTATTCTTGTTATGGTTAAATAAGCAGATAGGAGACAAAAGATTTAGCAGGTGTGCTCAACAATACCTTGAACTGCCAGTGCAGCTAACCTTATCCCTTGTTCAAACGAAGATCGCAATCGTCCATCAAGAACATCCTTTTTCACCTGCAGGTAATACTGATACCTGCAAACACAAGATACAGCAAACTGAAATAGATACAGCCCTTATATTGGACTCCCTTCTTCCCCACTCTAGTAAAACAAAGAGATTGTGAAGACATGAAATCTATACACACAGTTCTACTATTTATGTTTTGTACAATCGTGCACAGAAAACCAAGGATGATGGGCTTCGGCATGAAACAGAAATTTTACTGTGTTTGCAGACTGTTTTCTAAGTGCATATCCTTATGCAGCAATTTAAGGGTAAATTTTGAAGTACAGGTGCTTTTCATAATACATTCTATAGCTAATATCCCAAAGAAAGTCTTAAAAAATTGGCAGCTGTGTTCATCCACATCAAGGAATCTCATCTAGCATTTTTCATGTCCTCCAGGAGCAAGTCTTTAGTAAAGCCAATGAGTCTTAATTGCCAATTCAACATCAAACCACCCCACCCCAGAATGTTTTGCATATTAACAGCTAGATCACAATAATAATAATAATAATAATAATAATAATAATAATAATAATATCATTTCTGAAGAAACCTACACACATTGGATACTGTGTGAGGACTGCAAATAATTTCAGAGGAAACAGGGAAGTCAGGGGTGGCAGAGCAGATGTTGTAACTGCCCTGCTAAGGAAAAAGTCCTGTTGCTTTGATGCTGTAAACCCTAATCACATTTAGGTTTTTGAACCTCACTGGTCATGCCTTTTATGAACTCTGCAATGTACAGACCTATGGAAACCTTTTTTATGGCTTTGGTTTTTGTTCCACTGCCCTCAGCCTTGTACTACCGTCAAACAACAACACCATAAATAACAGTTGGTGTATATATTCTGTTAGCCAGCTATTCATTGAAATGGTCTGCTTGCATGAACAGTTTAGCATTTTACACTGTAACAGGCTAAAACCCAATTATCTGGGAGTATTCCCACTAAAAACAATTAGAGTTTATATGGAGTGGACATGTATAGGATCATGGAGTGGACACATACTTAGATAAGTACTGGGGATGATCCCATGGTCAGGAATACTAAAAGAGAAGGGAGTTCAGGATGGATGGGTGTTTCTCAAAAGGGAGATACTGAAGGCACAATTTAAAACAGTTCCAGTGAGGAAGAAAAATGGGAAGTGTCTCAAGAAACCAGGATGGATGACAAAGGAACTTTCTACTGAGCTAAGTTTTAAACAGAACATGTATAAGAAATGGAAAAATGGAGAAATCATCAAAGGGGAATTCAAACAAATAGAGAGGTTAAGAACAATAAAAGGGTGTTGTTTTTTTAATATGTCCTCAGCAAAAGGAAGAAGAAGGAAATGATAGGGACACTGCATGGAGAAGACGGCAAAATGCTAACAGAGGACAGAGAAAAGGCAGAATTACTCAACACCTTCTTTGTCTCAGTGTTCTCAGAAAAGGAAAAGGGTGCTCAACCTGAGGAAAATGGAGCAGAGCACAGAATAGAGGAAATTTAGCACAGAATAAGTAAAGAGTTACTAAAGGAATACCTAGTTGATCTAAATGAATAAAAGTCTCCAGGACCTGATGAACTACATCCAAGAGTATTAAAAGAACTGGCAAATGTAATATCAGAGCCATTGGCAATAATCTTTGACAGCTCCTGGAGAACAGGAGAAGTCCCAGCGGACTTGTGGAAGGCAAACATTGTCCCCATCTTCAAAAAGGGGAAAAAAGAGGATCCCAACAATTATCATCCAGTTAGTCTGACATCAATACCAAGGAAGATTCTAGAGCAGATCACTTAATGGAGAGTCTGTGAACATTTAGAAGACAATGCCATAATCACAAACAGTCAACATAGGTTTCAGAGCAACAAGTCATGCCAGACAAATCTGATCTTTTTATATATATATATATATATATATATATATATATAATTACCAGCTTGGTAGATGAAGGGGATGCTGTGGATACAGTATATCTTGATTACAGTAAGGCCTTTGACAAGGGGCCCCATGACATTATTGCAAACAAGCTTGTAAAATGTGGGCTGGACAAGGTAATTATTACATGGATTTGTAATTGGCTGACTGGCTGAACACAAAGGGTGCTTAACAATGGCTCCTTTTCATCCTGGAAAGAAGTGATCAGTGGGATCCCACAGAGTTCTGTTCTGGGCCCAGTGCTATTCAACATCTTTATCAATGATCTGGATGACAGAATTGGGCGCACACTTATCAAATTTGCAGATGACACCAAATAAGGAGTAGCAGCTAATACCCCAAAGGACAGGATCAAAATTCAAAATGACCTGAATAGACTAGATAGCTGAGCCAAAGCTAACAAAATGAAATTCAACACAGAGAAATGTAACATACTGCACTTAGGGCAGAAAAATAAAATACACAGATACAGGATGGGGGACGAGACTATGTGTGAACAAGACTATATGTGAAAGGGATCGAGGAGTCCAAGAAGACCACAAATTGAACATGAGTCAACAGTGCAATGAGGCAGCTAAAAAGGCCAATGCAATTTTAGGCTGCATCAATAAAAGTATAGTGTCTAGATCAAGAGAAGTAAAAGTGCCACTCTATTCTGCTTTGGTCAGGCACCACCTGGAATACTGTGTCCAGTTCTGGGCACCACAATTCAAAAAGGATGTGGAGAAACTGGAGGGTGTCCAAAGGAAGGCGACTAAAATGGTTAAGGGTCTGGAAACGATGCCCTATGAGGAGCAACTTAGGGAGCTGGGGATGCTTAGCCTTGAGAAGAGAAGGTTAAGAGGTGATATGATAGCCCTGTTTAAATACTTGAAGGGATTTCATATTGAGGAGAGAGAAAGCTTGTTTATTGCTGCTCCAGAGAACAGGACTTGGAACAATGGAGGCAAGCTACAGGAAAAGAGATTCCACCTCAACATTAGGAGGAACTTCCTGACAGTAAGGGCTGTTCGACAGTGGAACAAACTCCCTCGGAATGTAGTGGTGTCTCCTTCCTTGGAGGTCTTTAAACAGAGGCTTGATGGCCTTCTGTCAGGGGTGCTTTGATTGAGAGTTCCTGCATGGCAGGGGTTTGGACTGCATGACCCTTGTGGTCTCTTCCAACTCTATGATTGTATGATCATGCTGTTAATCAGTTAATAACTATCTGAAATCAGCTAAAACTCTATTTAAATGGACAAAAATTGAATGATTTTATTCTAAATATATTAGTCACAACTAGAGTACTTCTGCTGAATCAATGAGAACTTGGCAAGTCAATACTTATTAAAATTCCATTGACGCAACTGGTCTACTCTAGTTGGGAGTAACTGTAGGATGCATGATTTATAAATTATTCAAAACTATCTTAATATGTACTTATAAAAACTACAATTTTCATAATTTATTGACAGTATTACATGCACAAGCTTCAGTTTGAGCAACAAACTAAACAAAGCTGACATATGCTAAGTAATTCACTGCTCATTTTTTTAAAAAACTATGTTCAGTCTATGTTCACCCAAAAGTAAGTTCTCCTGAGTCGATGTATGATTGCTCAGAAATTATTCTGAGATTTAAATCACTTTCCTTTCAGGTTTGTTTGTTTGTTCGTGTGTTTAAAACATTATAGTAAAATCCAACAAGCTCTTGACAACACAGAAAAAGCATATGCTCAACTACTCATGAAGATATATTGGAATAATCAATTGAATTTTTGTAGCTACTTTTATTTTAAAATTTCTATATTGTTGTTGCACTACACACCAACTGTGAGACTAAATGTTTGAAAGATAAAAAGAGCTCTGTATCTGTTTTTTCTTTCTTTCTTCTTCTTCTTTAAACCAAGTCATGTTTTGGATTTAACAAAGGTGACTGTCACTGAAAGAAAATGAGATATAGAAGCCTGCCACTAGACAGCACCAAAGTTCCAATCAAACCTTAATTTTCCAGCTTATAGCAGAGCAATGGT
Organism: Urosaurus nigricauda; assembly: GCA_034509955.1. Lineage (NCBI taxonomy): Eukaryota > Metazoa > Chordata > Lepidosauria > Squamata > Phrynosomatidae > Urosaurus > Urosaurus nigricauda. Next base: position 345,444,118 of record JAOEGL010000001.1, on the reverse strand, counting down.
ACTATAACAAACCATGTCAATGCTCACTGTTTATACAGAAAGAGCAATACTGTGTGCTTCAAAAAGCAGGAAGGGTTTTGCTAGAGTATATACTTTTGAAGACTTTGGATGTCAAGATGTCCACAAGAAGAAAAGATAAAGCCATGGATGTTTAGACTTGCTGTTATACTCTTGCAACACAAGAAGTCTGTGGGAACATATGAAATCAGGCTTTTAGCTAAACATAAAGAAAACAAAAATAATAACCACAGAGGATCTATATAAGTTCAACCTAGAAAATGAGGAAATCAAAATAGTAAAATAATTCCTGGAGCAAACACTGACAGGAATGGGGATTGCAGTCAAGAAGACTAGGAATGGAAGAGCAGCCACGAAAAAACTATACAAGTTCCTGAAGTGTAAAGACATACAGGAGAGTACTAAAATCAGAATTGTCCAAGCCATCATATTCCCTATTACCATGCATGGGTGTGAGAGATGGACAGTGAAGAAAACTGACAGAAATAAAATAAACTCATTTGAGATGTGGTGCTGAAGAAGTGATGAGGATTCCCCTCAACAGCTAGAAAAACAAACCAATGGGTTCTTGAAGAAATCACAACAAATTTGTGCGGGACCTCCAAAGTCAAACAACATCAGAATTATTGTGAGCACAGTCAAAATATAGAAACCAAGTACCATAAAAATTATGTAATAAAATTCATTTTAGAGAACTTTACTTATACTGTTATTTTCCATAAATGCAATATTCCAGATACATATATGCTATTGATCTAATGAGGTAAGATCTTTCTATACCAAGACAATTTTTAATCTTGCTGCTTGTCATAAGAATATAATAAGATCTTTGTGTTTATGATGCTTGGGAAAGGGTGATAAAAGAGTAATTGCTGGTATCACAGGAACTGACTGCCTCCCAATTTTATTGATTTCAGGAATAAATCTGAACAAAATTTTACTATATCTGGGCATTTCCATCAAAGATTAATATATGTAACCAATCTCTTTGCCCCCTCATGAACAAGTGCCTTTCAAACTAAGGTTCATGCACCTTAAATTTATAGGTGTAAGATACCATCTATGGACATTTTAAAAACATTGTTCACAATGAACTGAAGATACAGATTTAAAGTAAGGACTGGTTCATAGGGACAAAAGAGTAATCAACGTTTTTTTCATTATAAAAGAAAAAAGGTGCCTTGGCAAAAATGATCAGTCACCACAAGTTTGTGTGTGTGTGTGTGTGTGTGTGTGTGTAAAATTAACTTATGCAATCCCTCCATGGTTTTGTACCCCCTCCCAAAAAATGTGCAAAACACAGTTATTTTTGTGCACCTCATTTTTTTGCACAAGTCCTGAGACAGTCTATCTCCATCAGAAGAAGTGCAGAAAGTTTTTGCAGGGTCTCACCTATGGTAGCAGAGAATATTATCCTTAGAGTGTGAAAAAAGTAAGCAAAGATTTACTGTCCAAAGGTTAGGGCTTGTAGCTATCCAGAGATGTAAATTCAAGCCTTTCCAGTCCAGAATCAAAACATTAACCACTACATTATACAGTGTGAGAGCTTCCCTTCTTATTTCACTCTTAAAAACAGAAAGCTGAGTTCTCTAGTTTTTACAGGCTATAAAGGCAGATTGCCAATCTCATTCCAAGGGGTAGGTATGGGAGTGGAGAACAAGTCTGGACAAAGACATAATTACAAGATTGTTACTTCCTTTCAGGAGAAAACATGAGTTGTAACCTTGAGCATTATCTGATGCATACCACTGTGTTTACAGTGAAGTGATAGGATTGTATTTGAGAATTGGAGGGAAGGAAAAGATTCATCTGATCCAAGGCTGAACCATCTAAGTTCTGTTCAAGCTGCTACCAGATTCCTTAAATCATTCTGAAATTACATTTCCAAGGAATTCATATTCTTTGCACACAGCAATAGCATCAGTTAGGATGCAGAACCCTTTGGTAATTATCTGTACAATTGTCAGTATGATACATTGCTGTTGTTGATTTTGTATCCCTTCAACTCATTTCCAATTTATGGTGATCCTAAGGCAAACCTATCAGGGGTTTCTGGGCAAGGGGGTTTGTCTTTTCCTTCCTCTTAGTCTGAGAAGTGTATGACTTGTCCAAGATCATTCAGTGCATTTCCACAGCTGACCTAGGATTGAAAGCCTGGCCTCCAGAGTCATAGTCCAATGCTCAAACTATTACGCCATGCTGGCTTTCCAGTATGGTACTGCCCCTGTACAAATCCACATCTGGAATACTGTGTGTAGATCTGTCATGGCGCCTAACAAAGAATACTGCAGAGATGGAAAAGGTGAGGAAAAGGGAAACCCAAATGACCTATATTGAGTGTAGCCCATGTAGCAAAATGCAACGAAATACACAACCCACATAACAGTGATATCTTTATTAGACCACTTAAAAAGCACACAATACATCATGCAATTGATATTCCTCTAGAGCAGTGGTCCCCAAAACGTGCCCTTTAAGGGATTTTGGACTTCAGCTCTCAGAATCCCAGACTATTGGCTAACATGGTTGAGGCTTTTGTGAGCTGAAGTCCAAAAATCTCTTAAAGGGCACCGTTTGGGGACGGCTGCTCTAGAGTGATCATCCTAACCAACAACAGAAATAACATCTGAGAGTAGGCTGGTGACTTTAACAACATCACTTTTCTTCTCATGTATGATTTATAACTCTCTGCCTGATGAAGAAGGCAGTGAAGCTCTGAAAGCTTCATATATTTTAGCATGATGTATTTTATGCTTTTTAACTGGACAAATGACCAAGGAACTCCCATGTGAAGAGGTTTGTGGATGGTTTAGCTGTTTTTAAGGAATCGTTTTATATTTTGGTATTGTGTTTTAATTCATAGCTAATTTAATCTTATTTTAAGCGGTGGGAGTTGGGATGGGACTGTTTTTAATTTTGCACTGTTTTAACTCTGTTGTAACTCGCCCCGAGAGGGGCAAGCTATAAAAAATTGTTGTTGTTGTTGTTGTTGTTGTTATTAAGGAAAAAAGTGATTATGGGGAAAGTTCATTAAATTATACACACTACCAAGAAATTAGATAGGGAGAAAATTTTCTCAGTGTCTCATATTTAACCCAGGATCATCTGCTGAAGCCAAACAGGAGAATTTGGACAATAAAAAAGAAAGTACTTTTTCAGTGCATAACTGAAATGTGGAATTAATTGCCACACAAAGTGGACAGCTTTAAAGGAGATTAAATAAATTCAGGGAGATTAGGACCTGCAATTGTTATTTGTCATCTTGGTGACACATTTTCTCCAGAATAAAAGAGAGCATGCCTCTGAGGAACATGAGGCGAGAGTGCAGTTGCACATGTCCTGGTGGCAAGCTTCCACAAGCAACTGGTTAATCACTGTGTAAACAAAATGTCAGACTTTCATTTCATCCACCATGACTCTTATGTTCTTACTTGTAGTAGTGATTTCCCCACAACTCAGTTAAAGAGGTCAGGAAGAAGCAGATGGAGATCACACTACTGGAGGTTGGGATACATTGGGCTCCAAGACAGACGAGGATAAAGACTATGGGGGTTCACCTTAAGTGAGCTAAGGGGACAAAGAACAACCTGGAATACAGTGGACTGATGCATGCTTCTGACAACCAACCCTGATGGGGAGGATGGTAGCTTGGTTTAGAAACATGTTGAGTCCTACTTCTGAACAAGGTTCTACTCTAACAAGGGACATGAAGAATAGATTACCAAATGGATATGGTTTGCAAGGGGTTACAAGGAAAAAGAAGGAGGACGACGATGCTTAGGAGAGTGATCTCAGAGCTGTTCATATTCTGCACTGGAAAATATACTTACTTTGTAATGTATTGTTAAATAAACTCTGACGTATGGCAACCCTATCTTAGCAAGATTTATTCATAGGCCATTTGCCATTGCCTTCCTTTAATGCTAAGATGGCATGAACTTGCCCGAAGTCACCCAGTACATTTCCATGGCTGAATGAGGGATTCAAAACTTGTCTTGCAGAGTCCTAGTCCAAAATTCAAACCACTCAGCCATGATGGATTTGTTTATACATATGTTGAAGTGCTTAAAAGAAAACAGTCAATGTGCTGGTTGTTTAAATTACTATGTATACCTGTCATAGGAAGACAGTTACCACCTATTTATATGTAAGGCTTTACCCTCACTCTGCTCATCTGGTCACAGTAATATGAAGTTAATTTCTGTGATACACACAAACACCAAGAGCCAATATGGCACAGTGGACTACAAATCTGGAGACAAAGATTTGATTCCCAGCTTGGCCATGAAATCTATCTCAAGGAGCCCTGGTGGCACAGTGGTTAAATGCCTGTACTGCAGCCACTCACTCAAAACCATAAGGTTGTGAGTTCAAGACCAACAAAAGGGCTCAAGCTCGACTCAGGCTTGTATCCTTCCGAGGTCGCTAAAAGGAGTACCCAGATTGTTGGGGGCAAGTAGCTTACAGTTGTAAACCGCTTAGACACTGCTTAGGCGGTATGAAGCGATATATAAATGAAGCTGTTTGTTTGTTTGTTTGAAAGTCGCATGTTATTAGCCTCAGGGGAAGGCAATGGCAAACTTCCTCTGAAAAACTCTTGCCAAGAAAACCCCATGAAGGTTCAAAAGGTTCACCAGTTTACCAAGCCAGAAGACTAAGATTTACAGCACTATCATGAATAGACTGGGTGGGGTGTCCCCAAGCTTGGTGAATGCCTTCAATAGGATGTACAGTATTTGAAAAATTTGAAGTACAGTACATGCTTAAACAATAAAATATAAAACATGTACACTATTGGACAGCAAGTTACAACTGCTTTTACATTGAATCTAATCTAGCATTTTTCATCTCCTCCAGGAGCAAGTCTTTAGTAAAGCCAATGAGTCTTAATTGCCAATTCAACATCAAACCACCCCACCCCAGAATGCTTTCCATATTAACAGCTAGATCACAATAATAATAATAATATCATTTCTGAAGAAACCTACACACATTGGATACTGTGTGAGGACTGCAAATAATTTCAGAGGAAACAGGGAAGTCAGGGGTGGCAGAGCAGATGTTGTAACTGCCCTGCTAAGGAAAAAGTCCTGTTGCTTTGATGCTGTAAACCCTAATCACATTTAGGTTTTTGAACCTCACTGGTCATGCCTTTTATGAACTCTGCAATGTACAGACCTATGGAAACCTTTTTTATGGCTTTGGTTTTTGTTCCACTGCCCTCAGCCTTGTACTACCGTCAAACAACAACACCATAAATAACAGTTGGTGTATATATTCTGTTAGCCAGCTATTCATTGAAATGGTCTGCTTGCATGAACAGTTTAGCATTTTACACTGTAACAGGCTAAAACCCAATTATCTGGGAGTATTCCTACTAAAAACAATTAGAGTTTATATGGAGTGGACATGTATAGGATCATGGAGTGGACACATACTTAGATAAGTACTGGGGATGATCCCATGGTCAGGAATACTAAAAGAGAAGGGAGTTCAGGATGGATGGGTGTTTCTCAAAAGGGAGATACTGAAGGCACAATTTAAAACAGTTCCAGTGAGGAAGAAAAATGGGAAGTGTCTCAAGAAACCAGGATGGATGACAAAGGAACTTTCTACTGAGCTAAGTTTTAAACAGAACATGTATAAGAAATGGAAAAATGGAGAAATCATCAAAGGGGAATTCAAACAAATAGAGAGGTTAAGAACAATAAAAGGTTGGTTTTTTAAAAAATATGTCCTCAGCAAAAGGAAGGAGGAGGAAATGGTAGGGACACTGCATGGAGAAGACAACAAAATGCTAACAGACGACAGAGAAAAGGCAGAATTACTCAACACCTTCTTTGCCTCAGTGTTCTCAGAAAAGGAAAAGGGTGCTCAACCTGAGGAAAATGGAGCAGAGCACAGAATAGAGGAAATTTAGCACAGAATAAGTAATTACCATTACCACTGGATGAACCAGGACACTTATTAAACAACAGCCAGACCTGTTTCCATTTTTCTGCCAACATATTAATTACATGAACAATTTAAAAAATGAACCAATGCAGAAAGGAAATTTTGATTCAGTGAATCACAGAACACAGTAACATTTCTCATGAACAATACAGGATGGGATGACAGCAAATTGCAGTCCCCATCAGCAACAAATAGGTATGAATTGTAAAGGCTGAGGTGCAGAAACTGTAAGCCACAAGTAGCTCCCAGAGGCTTTTTTTCAGCTCCCCTGTCAGATTGCCCTTGTCAGGCCACTGTGCTCCCCAAATTGGAGGGAGGGCATTGTCATTCTTGGACAATGTCATTTTTTGGCCATGTCAAGAGTGGCCAAAAGCATAATCACCTCTCACCCGCAGCCCCAGCCCTCAAATAATAATAGCCATTAGAGCAAAATTGGAAGTAGCTTTTGTTTCCATTTCATTTTTACTGATAGAGATAGCTGCTTTTGCATTATTAAAATAAAGGTGCACTATTTCAGCTGTATGTTACTAACTTAACATGAATAAGTTTTGATTGAATGTTGTTGATGATATAGTTTGTCATGGCTGGACATGTTTCCTGTCTTTTTTTTTAAATCCTATTCTCTGGATGACTGCCTCAGAAATTTACACTCCTGGGTTTTTCCCTCATGCCAATTGATTAAGACAGGAGTTAGGAGTTCTTTTCTGTTGATGATGTTAACCCACTCCCTCGCAGATCTGTTTTAAAAATGCTGCCTTGCTAGTTGGTCGAGGTTTTCTCACTCTATTTAAAACATTCCAAATTTCACTTATAACTAGCTAATCAAAATTAGAAATAGAATCAATATCTAGTGATGCCATAAAGAAAAGAAAAACTACAGAGCTAGATACTGAATGAAGACTTTTAATTTTCCCTCACAGAAAAAGAGGAGGCAAACAGATAAAGAACCATCCCCTTAATCTGCTCTTTTGACTGCATTGCATTAAATCACAGAGCAAGAAATGGATAAAAATAACACTGATCAGTTGGTTGCTTCCCAGCAAGTCTCTGATCAGGAGATGGAATCAACATTAAAAAGGATTTTTACTGTCAACTAACAGTAAAATTGAGGTGCTGATAGCAAAGAAAAAACAAAACAAAACGATTTTTAAAAAGCAGACAAGGCAGAAGGAAAAAGGCGAGGAATTATTTAGGATGAATAAAAAGACAAGCATAAGGAAGTTAGTAAATTTAAAGAGGTACCATGTTAGTTGGGATCAGTTAAACAGGTAGGCACAACAGCAGAATTGCCAGTGGCCACTTCAGTCCACAATGTGGGAAAGGTGGGCCCTGAATGGGAGAGAGGTGTTTTGACTGGGCAAGCTTTTGGCCATGCAAAGAGGCAGAAAAGCAAGGGAAAGATGGTGTGCAGCTCTCTGGACAATCAAAGCTCAAAAGGAGCCATTTCTTCTGAATACGGGGCTTCTCCAATAAGTGTCAATTTCCAGCCTTCAAGTGCTCATGCTCATTTTTCTACTTGCAAGTGATAATGGCAAATGTTCTGCTCACATTCCTCATAGATACACAAGGACAGCAGTAGTGGCAGCAGCACTTGCAGACCGACCTGTTAAAATCCCCTCTTTCCACAGTCAGAAAGTCACCTGAATGAAAAGATCTGCCTACCAGTGGAAATATGGTATCAATGGTTGCCACCCTCCAGCTGTGTTAGACTAAAAACCTAATAGTAAAACAGTTCTTTAAAAAAATTAAAATATAAAGATATACAACTGAGCATGAAAGTTAGAATCCAGAATCATACAAGCCATTGTATTTGCATTTATTTATTTATTTATTTATTTCACTTCTATACCACCTTTCTTCCAAAAAGGAACCCCGTGTATGGATGCGAGAGTCAGACAGTTAAGAAAGTGGATTGGAAAAAAATCAATTCATTTGAGATGTGGTGCTGTAGAAGAGTGATAAGGATACCGTGGATAACCCAAAAGCTATACAAATGGGTCCGAGAACAGGTCAAGGCAGAAATCTCCCTGGAAGCCAAGATGACTAAACTGAGGCTGTCATACTTTGGTCACATCATGACTCATTGGGAAAAAAAACAATGCCAGGAAAAGTGAAGTAGAAAGAGAGGAAGGCTGCATGCTAGATGGATGGACTTTATTAAAGAGACAACGGATATGGATTTACAGCGAGTCTTGAAGATATCTCAACCATGGGGTCACCATGGGTCGAGATCAACTCCAGAGCAGTTAACAGTAACAGCAACAATAACAACAACCCAATCCTATTAAAGTCCTAATTTAAAACAGTTTAAAGCATATTTAAAGCATAGCAAAGAAGATAAAAGTACAGCATCATCCATTAAGAGAATCTTCTGCCATAATAATCGAAAGATCTGTCTAAATGGAAAGGTGTTTAGTTTAGTTTTTTGACTCCACATTAGAAAAGGTGTTTATCTGGTTGCAGAAAGAGCGCAGAAAGGGAAGGAGTCAACTCAATTTCCAGTGATATGAAATTCCAACCCTGGGAGCAGCCACTAAGAAAGTTCTGTCCCATGTCCTTACCAAATGTTCTTTTGGTGGTGATAAGCCTGAGAAAAAACCCTCCCCTGAGGATCTTAAAATTTGGGCAGGCTCATCAATCAGCGGCATAGTTTTAGGCAACAGTACTAAAATTAGTAAACCTACAGAAAGAAGCAGGACATATTTCTGAGTGGACACATCTAGGATTCAGCTACGGGATGCCTGAATTGTAAGCCAGAACACCCGTTTCCAATCTCACTTATGCCATAGATTCCTAGGGAGGCCATTCAGTATGTCAGCTTCAGCTACCACAGTCATACCATTCAGAAATTGAAACAGTTCACCTCAGCAATTCGTAGCTGTATTTCATACCATGTACAAAATTCTGCTTCTGCTCCACAAGTTGGGCAAAGGCCATCTATTCAATTTGTTCTATTATCTTTTTAAAGAATTTGGCTGTCAAATGTTTTGAACTGCACTTACAGATTTAAGGATGAGAAATTTTTTAAAAAAGCTCAGCCAGAATTGTCTCTCCTCCTCCTCCTCCTGACATTTATTTATTTATTTAAACACCCTGTATTTCTGGTGTTACCCTGAATCATTCTCCTGGTATTATAGATTAGCCTTAATTAAATTATGGATAGCTATGGAGTGATTTTGGTGTGCTCAGAAATTGTGCTTGGTCCCCCTGTAATTTTCTCTAATTAATTCAAGAGTTCAAGGGCAGACAGCTAAGGTCTGGGTTCAGACATGTCTTTTGTGTTCCAAAAGCATGTGTTGTTTATTTCACCCTGCAAAAAATCCAAGATTTTCTTTTAAGTCTTCTTTTTGATTTGAGGTGTGTGATTTTTAGGACCACACTAAGCAAGACAACATTGTCAATTCTGTGACTGGCTGTTTAAAAGTAAATTACAGTGGGAGGTCTTCCAGAGCAAGACCCTGAGATGCAGATGGGGGGGGGGCTTTAACTCTTTATCTCCACCCATACAGTGGTCCTGATCCAGACTGTTTTCACATATATCTATCATTTATGTTGTTGAACAAAAAGTGTCTTAGGAAGAGAAGACACCAGTAGCAAATTGCAGGCAGCAAGAGATACAAAAGAAAGCGGTATGTAGAGAGATCTTGTAGCACCTTTAAAACTAATTGAAAGAAAGAAGCTGACAGAATGAGCTTTTGTAGAGGAAAGTCTGCTTCCTCAGATGCATTTAGTCAAAAGAAAGCAGAACATTGTTCAAGACATTGGAATCTTAAAGACTCTTTGGGAAGAACTGATGATCTCTACCAGACAATATGATTTTCATCCTACCAAATACTTTGAGATGGGTTAGAAGAAAGTTGTTCTCAGAACTATAATCTTAAAACCTGGAACCCCTTTGGGAAATTTTTTTTTTTGTTTCTTTGTTCATTTAAAACTTTAGTTTTTTGGTATATCTTCAATTTTTAGTTAATTTTCTAGTTATAACAGTTTGGACTCACTAAATGATGGAGGAGGAATGTCACATGTTTCAAGAGTTGCATGCTGTGTATCATGCTGTTGCAATCTGGTGGTTATTTTTAGGAATTATTTCAATTACATTTAAGTTATTTTAGCTGCTGATGCTGGGAAAGTAGGAGATATTTTTTTAAAAAATGGTAACTACACAGTTCCTTTTGTCTTGGTCTACAGGTTTTGCCACTGTACCACTTGCACCGGTTCCCTTATAGTCCATATGGGAATTTTCTTCAATTACTGCAGGGGTAGGCAAATGGAGATGGGGGAAGTCAATGTTCACCTCCAAGGATCCCCCAATCAGTAAAAATGAAATGGAAACAAAAGCTACATCCAATTTTGCTCTAGGGGCTATTATTATTTTGGGGTTGGTGGGGAGGTGATTTTGCTGTTGGCCACTCTTGACAAGTATTGGCTGAACCTCCAAGAATGACAATCCCCCCCCCCCCCAAATTTGGGGAGCACAATGGCCTGGCAGGGGCAATCTGACAAGTGAGCTGAAAAAAGGCCTCTGGGCTGTGTAGACCAACCCTGCATGGGTGGCCTGCAGCTGTCTCCATCTTTGCCAGATTGGGGCCGTGGCAACCGCATGCTGTGGCCCCAGTCTGGCCTTTCCACAGCACAAAAAGAAGCTGCAAAAAGCGGCTCCTTTTTGCACGCTCGAAAGGGTGCTGTAGCCATCGGACCTGCAGCTTTATGGTGCTGTGTCATCTAAATGCAGCGCTAGAGTGCTGTGATGCCATGCGCAGTGCACGGCATCACACCACCCTGGGACGGAGTTGGGACATGCAGCATGTGGATGCCATGCTCCGATTCCAGCCCCAGGTCAGCCTTAATGACAGGTCTGCATAGCCCCCTACTCTTCTTTATTAGAAATAATTTCATCATATTTAAAGTACCTTAGATATTTCCTTAGTAAGTCGTTTTTCAAACCTATGGACACATTTTCTTTAGCCCTCCATATGTTCTAGCCTACAACTCCCGTAACCTCTTATATCTTACCATATTGTCAGGAGTCCAAAACATCTAGAAAGACAAAGTTTCCTCACTCTTGTTTTAAAAAGTGCAATATCTGCCCACCTGTTCTGTTCTTATGTTTGTTCTTAGTTGCACTAACGTAGAAATAAATCCCACTATGTTCAACAAGGCTTATGCCAAAGTACAGTGCAGGGACTAGAAATGTATTTATGTAAGAATGCCCTTTGCAATCCTGAACAAGTCCAGGTCCACTCTCAAAGGGGGTTATGAAAAGTGACATCTCCTCACTCAGCAGCTCAGCTCAGGTATGTGTTTACAGCTCATTACAGCACCAAGCTTGACAGAAACCTCACAGGTCTGGACAAGTGAACAGAATTCTTTTATGATTTGTAAATCAACGGTGCTGTTAACTTAATCCCGATCCCAGAGTCACCTGTGCAACAAGATTGTTTTCAAATTATGCATTCAATTAGCCTCCAATGACCCGATTACTTTTAGAGTTAGGCATGCAGATAGCTGGCATGGTAGTTGAGATGTTGGGAGGGATGAGTTGTCAAGCATACAATGAAAATAAAACTGGCCATAGCAATAAATGCTATTGATACAGCCGTGGAGCATCTTCACATCAAAATTGTTTATAATGTACTATAAATTCTCAATTATCTACAAAATTATATTTCTGCATTCTGAGAAAAGACCAGAATGAAAGACTGCATATTTTTCACCAATACGCATAACGCAGCTTACATACATCTTGTTCTCTTCATTTTATTCTGACAACAACCCTATATGTCAGAACAACAAAGAGTGACGGGGCCAATATTCATGGCTCAGTGGGGGCTTGAAACCGGGTCTCCTAAGTCCTGGTCTAAAACTATAACCACTATACCACAATGGCATTGGGAATCCACACCAGTGAGGCACCATACTTATATTGGAATAACATTACACCAGTACAGCTCTTCTAGAGATGGAACATCTGTTATGTTTTCAAAACAGTCCTATTCGTGTTGAATTGTGTGCCGAATAAATGTGACATTGTCATCACTCTTTATACAGAAGGGTGACTTTCTAAAGAGAAGATTGTCCTCTATCCATGGTAGCAAGAAAATAAAGATTAGAGGGGGTTGGAAATAGTGTGCTCCCTGTGACTTTCACATTTGTTAAATAATTCCAGAGGAGAGCCATTATTTTGAATTTCACCTTAAATTGGGGTGACTTCACTGAACAACCTAAAGTAGTTCCCAACATTTTCTTTATGTGAACTACATGGATATCACTATGTTGCCATTTTCCTTTGCAATCCATCATGCAAATCCAAGAACACTATTTTAAACATTTGTAACACAGGCCCCATTCATACTAGCCCATTTGCCTTGGTAAGATCTGGATGAGATCGTGCATGCCATTACCGAACCTCTCCGGAAAGAAGTTCATACTACCCTTTGCCCCCATCGATGCTTCCCAGTGCATTTTACCCCACTTAAGTTCATACACGCAAAAGTAACGATTAAAGATGGAGCCTCTTGGTTGTCAATCAAATGATGTCATGGTGACGTCTGATGAAGCCATTGGCCGCACGAGCTGATTGGTTTTTTTATATACTTTTATATATTTGACAGATTATGCGCATGGAGCGGAGCAGCTTGTAGGGATCCTTTCCCCATCTCCCCTTCCTCCGTTTTTATCAGCACCTGGTGCTTCATCTGGCACTGTTGTATTTTTTAATTTTTATTTATTTATTAATTATTAATTATTTTATTTTAATTTATTCTAATTATCTATTTCATTTCATTTCATTTATTATTGTATGTTTTATTGTATATTTTATTATTTTTATTGTATTTTTTATTATATTTTATTGTATTTTTTCAATTTGACAGCTCATGCGCATTCTACAGAAAGCCCTTTAAACTGGAGCCTGCCTTTCTATTTGGAGGCCCATTCATTTAAACCGGAGGGGAAACCTCCAATCCATATATGGATAGTTTCCCCTCTAGTTTGAAAATCCCCATTCATAAACTCTGGGGCTTATGAATGGGGCTTTTCAAATTGGAGGGAAACTATCCATATATGGATTGGGGGTTTCCCTCCAGTTGAAATGAATGGGCCTCCAAATAGAAAGGCAAGCTACAGTTTAAAGGGCCTCCTGTAGAATGTGCATGAGCTGTCAAATTAAAAAAAAAAATACATTAAAAATAATTAAAAATACAATAATAATAATAATAATAATAATAATAAATGAAATGAAATAAATAATAAAGAGAATACATTAAAATAAAATAAATAATAAAATAAATATAAAATAAAAAATATTTTTAAAAATGCAGGAGTGCCCGATTTTGACGGGAGAGGAGTCATGTTCTGCCCCCCGGCCTTTTCCCCTCCCCTGAACTTGACCCGATCATGATCGGAGCCAAGTTCACATTCCCTGCGAACCGGTTTTTCCCAAAAGAAACGGTAAATATACCACTTTAGGAGAAAACGGGTTTAGGGGGATTTGCCCCACTACGCGTGTGCAAGATCCAAATTCCATAGTGTTAAATCCGCTTTCAGTATGAACTTCTCGATTTTAAACCAGTTTACAAACTGGTTCTTATGATAGTCTGAATGGCCCCACAGTCTAAGGTTGATTGGGGTGGGTGGGTCACACTGTCCTGTCTGGTACCTAAAAACTATTTTCTTGAATGCATCTGACATTTCAGACCCAACAACTTTCAGGAAGCAAAGCAAAGGTCTCCACCAAAAAGGCCTCCACCCCTGCTCTTTGATTGGCTGGTCCATTTCACTCCTCCCTAAAGATGATCAATCAATGCAGTCCCCCATGGGACCAGTGGTCTGTGGAACACAGTTTGGGAATCAATGCCCTAATAAAAAGAAACAATGCTAGATGGATTTATCCTAGCTTTCCATTCATTGCCTAATCAAAAATGGAATCAGGTCCTTCACTGTTGCAAGGAATGACAAAAAAAACAAAAAACAAACAGTGTCACATTACTAAAATCCATCCTATTTCAGGCTTGTTTATTACATGTTACAATGGCTATTTAAATACCTGTACTAATAAATTATATTAAGTACAGGTCTTCCTCAACAATTTTAAACACTCATCTTTTGTAAATTTTTGATTGTCTCAGACATTAACAGTGTCTTCCTATTGTGGGCAAGGACAGGATTCTGAGATTTTCAGGGACTATTCTATTTCCCTGACAGATGTAGCATGATGTTTTTCTACAGCAACAGTAGGTAAAGTGTAGCTCCATGGCTGCACCCAGTTCCCACAGTTGTTTTTGCAGCCCTTACACCTCCAGATTCACCAGGCCCTTTCTTGAATAAAGGGGTAATATGCCAGAAAACTCCCAGGAATTATTTCCCTTTGAAATACGCTGTAGTATCCCTTCATTGTTTAAAATAAATATTTGTTGTAGTTGTTTTTTTTTCAAAATCAGAAGTGGAGTTCCAATCATTCCCATTCTTTCCACAAGCTTTGGTAGTTTCATCAGTTCATGTTACCCCTGGATGATCTGGCAGCAGCAATTTAGAATCCAGACCCTTCAAAACACCTCAGCTCTTAAAGATGCTCAACCTATACAGAGCTGGCCTCTACTCTTGTCCATTTTCTATGACCAACTCTACCTTCATTGTACGTCATCTCACTTTATTTAAAATTTGTTCCCAGCAAATTTGACTCATGCTGGAGGGAAAGCATGAGAGTATACATATTTTTACTGAGAGCTAAATAGCTTAAAAGCAGCATATTGTGGTTACTTTAAACAATAGTTGACTGAAACAGGTCAAGATGAGATCATGGTTTCTTATTCAGGTATCTTTAAAACAACAGAAACAACCCTACCAGAAGTTGTAGTTTCAACTGACTACAGCTCTTCATTTGGAAGTAGCAAGAAATGGCAGTTATCCTAACCACCACATGCCAAAGGGGAAAAAAGGGTGGGAGGGAATAATTACATCGTTCTAAATTTATGTAAGCTTGGAGTAACTGGCTTTCATGTCACAGTTTACCACAAGGTATGGGCTGAATCACTTTTGAATCTGTCTATTTTGATGCATGGTAAACTTCCTTAAAATTATTCATATGTCTGTAGATCACAGAATCATAGAATCATAGAGTTGGAAAAGACCACAAGGGCCATCTAGTCCAACTCCCTGCCATGCAGGAACTCTCCATCAAAGCATCCCCAACAGATGGCTATCCAGTCTCTACTTAAAGACCTCTAAAGAAGGAGACTCCACCACTCTCCGAGGGAGTGTGTTCCACTGTCGAACAGCCCTTACTGTCAGGAAGTTCCTCCTAATGTTGAGGTGGAATCTCTTTTCCTGGAGCTTGCATCCATTATTCCGGGTCCTGTTTTCTGGAGTAGTAGAAAACAAGCTTGTTCCCTCCTCAATAAATCTATTTTTAGGTAGTAAGGTAGTAGAAAGTTTTCTTTGGAATAAGAAAGTAAATGTTACTTAAACCTGATATTTTTCTTGGTACTACCATATCTTGTGTCAAATCATATCAAGGCACTACAATGTTTTAATACTGTATTACAGTGAAATAGGAGGGTTAGCCCATGGAGTTAATATTCAAAGGAATATTAGCCCTGTCATTTCCATTACTAGTACAACATACGACTCTTTCATACAAGGCTAAATTGGAAGTATAATTTAAGGTCAATTCGAATGCAATCATGGGTTTTATGTTATTGTAAATTAACTCTTCGCACGCAAATTCGGGCAAGAGGGAAGCCAATTCGAATGCAATCATGGGTTTTACCTTATTGCGAATTAAAGCTTCGCATGCAAATTCGGGCAGGAGGGGGTTATTTTCGGGTAATGGGAAGTAATTCCGAACAGAGCAGGGGTTCATGTAAATTCGCTAAACAAGCAAATTTACATAAATCCGCATTGGCTCCATTCGGAGTTGGGAGAAATTCCTCCCCGTTTGAAAGAGTCCATACTGTTAAAAGGCCTGAATGATAAGCAGCTTTCCGTTCCTCCTTGCTTGCCCAAATGAGGCTTCCTTTGATCAAGTGTAGAGGAAGGAAATCATAAAGCATTCAGTATGATTCAGACTTACTGATGCCAGTGAGAGTAAAGAGATTTGCACAAGGTTTGTTTATAATGAATGTGGTCTTTAATACAGAACGAGGCCACTCTAACATGTCCACGATCTAGATTCTTGCCCTTGCTCCCAAACCCTTCATTACCTTTGCAACCTCCTATAAACTGAAAACAGTTTTCAGATATTTTAAAAAGCATATCACAAAGCAAGGAAAGTAGTAAAGAGACAGCCATGGAACATGGTAGTCATGTGCAACATAAATCCTGTATAGTGGTGCCAAGTGTGGTGTAGTTTTTGAACATTTGGACTAGGACTCCGGGGATTCAAATCCCCACTCATTCATGAAGACCTACTAGATGACTTTGAGCAAATAACACTCTCTCAGACTCAGAGGGAGGCAATGGGAAACCACCTCTGAGCAAATCTTGTCAAGAAAATCCCATGACAGGTTGGCCTTCGGGTCAACATAAATTGGCAATTACTTGAAGGTGATAATTATTCCTCCTCCTCCTCCTCCTCCTCCTCCTCCTCCTCCTCCTCCTCCTCCTCTTAGTACGGCAGATGTGGCCAGGATTTCAGACAAGCAGAGAATGACATGGACACTTTGCAATGCTGAATTAAGAATTATTCACTATGTTTTAAGGACAATAATTTACCTATTGGTTTACACTGAACTGGCACAGAAATATAGCCTCACTGTCTCTCCAACTGTCACTTAAAATGAGTTCACGCATCCATATTCAGGACAGTGTCTCTTCAAGATCAGATATACATTAAAACAGCCCCCACAATCAACCACTACACATACAGACTCTGCCTTGCATCACCTCAAACCAAAACATTTCGGTGAAGCTACATGCGCTGCCACAAGTCACTGAATGAAAAGCTATTACATTATATCTGTGCCTGCTTTTCAAATGATATACAACTGCTACTAGAATAATTTGAGCATTTCCTGATAAAGGCAACTTTCTACAGAAGCAAAACTTGGGGTAAAATCCTATGCATGCTTCCCTTGTGTGCTCTGTAGCAACTCTCTAGCATTAAGTGTATTTAGAATTGTTGTTTTAAAGCAGAATGTTTCAAACAAGCCATCTTATTCCCATCTGCAGGGGTTAAGTTCCAGGGGGGAAATGTGGGAGCTCAAATCCATATTAGTCAATAGACAGTGGCTTGCACATGCCCACATCACTGTGACTGCAGGTATGCACTGTCATTCACTAATATGGGGTGGGATGATCTGCAGAGGCTCAAATCTGTGGATGGCTAGCACAATGATACTGCAGGACCACTGTAATTTCAGCCCCTTTCTTCTTGCTGTAAGAAAGACCTTGTCTACATTAGTGATTTACCCATTTTCCTCCCAGGCTCTCTGCATCCTGCTTACATGATCCAGGGCCAAAACCTTAAATTGGGTCCAGACTGTCTTCCGAACACCCATGTGTGTTTCAGGCCTCCTTTCCCCCAACCCACATTTAAATAATTCACCATTTGCTGTGAGGTCTCAGGAGAATTTCAGCAACAACAGAGGCTGCATTTTCACTCATGGTCCCTGTTTGTCTCCCAGTGTCTCCACTGTGGGCATGAGCCACTCCAAGTTCATAACAAGGTGCCCAGAGTAGATAGCAAGGCTGGATGCCTCATTCTGATCTCAGCAGCTACAGCAGACAATGAACAGGAACTGCATGGGAAAGCAGTGTCCCATCATCACTGGGAAAGAGAGCCGAAAATCCACAAGGTAAAGGATGAATTTGGGTAGAATACAGGGCCAGAATCCTCGGGGAGGGGGCAGATTTCTGATGACTATTTGAAGATAGGAGTGGATTCTGTGCAAAATTTGCACAGGGTTGTTTTCTGCAGAAAACAACATCTTTTGCACATTTCTGTCTAGAATGATTTGTGTGTGTGTGTGTGTATAGAAAATATAATACATTTTCCATATAGGAAACAGGATTTTCTGCAAAAAAATTAACATTTTTCTGCATTTTTCATATTTTTATGCAGAAAATGCTGTTTTTTGGCACAAACCCACATGCTAATTGGTGTAAAGCAAGTCCTGAATTATGAAGATTCTCGTCAGTCTAGGTTTTTTCTCATCACTTAAGAAACACATTTGTGTTTCAAACTGAAGAAACAGATTTTGATCATTTTTAAAAAAATATTATTTATTTTTCCCATCCCTAACAAGGGGAAATTGAGCTGCTTTGGCACCTGAGGCAGGGAACTCTGCACGAACCTTGCCCATTGCCTCAAAGCAGTGGCAGCAGGTGACTCCTATGTTACTGCATCAATGAACCTGCTCTTGGTGTTAGTCCACACTTTAAAGGATGTATGCAAGGTGCTGAATCTAATCTCCTCACTCACCCCCCACAGGTATCATTTGTATGTCACCGTTCTCCCAAAACGGGACCCAAGTCAGCTCCCAGAAAGAGTCACGTAAAAAAAAAGAAGTTTTTTTTAAAAAGGAAACAATTACAATCTCCACATAAAATAATATAAAATTAAGACATAGATAGTTTTAAAAGATAGATAAAACATTCCAATAAAAAAATCTTCCCTGCTTATACATTAAGAGCTTGCTAAATCAAAAAGTGTTTTGCCTGACAGCGAAAGGAAAGTAGGGAAGAAGGCCAGCCTAGCCTCCCGTAGAAGGGTATTCCAGAGGATGGGAGCAGCCATTGAGAAGACTTTCTCATGTCCTCACCCAGCATGTCTGTGATGGTGGCATGACCAACAGAAAGCCTTCCCCAGAAGATCGTAAAACTCTGCTAAATTCATATAGGGAAATATGGGCTTTCAGATTAAAGCACTGAATGGACTCACCACCCCCAGAAACATGGGAGCTAATAGCCATCACTGTCTAGCAAAGTAATCAAAGAAGTTGATGTTTTTTCATGGTTCCTCCTACTCCATCTGCTGCCTGAGATGGCTGCACACTTTGCCTAATGATAGTCACTCTAACAGTTCTTTTAATGCAACTCTTTTAATGAGGTGTGAGTGTGATATGCATTTAGTCTCATTGTTAAACTTTTAAAAAAAATTACAGTGTTTTAAATTAGAGGTACATATAGGAAAGTATATTTAAATGTTTTAGAGATTTTATCTTTGTTGTTTTAGGCAATTCTTTTAATATATGCTATGAGATGCCTTCGGTCCCATGGCCCCATGATATAAAATGGCCTCGTTATCAAAAAATAAATAATTAAAGAAATGAAATGGCATAAAATAATGCAATGAAAAATGCCAGTAATCACACTCATAACAACCTCAAACATAAAATCCAGAAAATAATTAATTTATTTTACTTGTTATTTGGCTGGATGATCATCAGAAGACATAAGGGTAAGATATACATACGATAAATAACATTAGCAACATCATACTGCTCTGCTCTCCAAAAAGAGGGGGACTCATGGCTTCAGGATACTCTCTGCCAGGTTTAGACAATGTGTATTTTATAATTTTTCATATATAAATATTCTGCCTGTGTCTCCAGAACATACAGAAAAACAGTGACTTTTTTCCCAAAGCTGAAAGTCTAACATAGCAAAGCATCAATAGCATCTTAAAATATCTGCCTCAAAGAATTCAGTATTCAATCAACAACACAATGAGAACAAGCTCTCCATTCATTGTAAGGAGTCAGCAGGGAGAAGAGTTTGCCATCCTCAGCAACTTATTTTATAAACAGGGAATTAAAGCCTCAGAGGTGCTTTCCTTCTGAAGCCCATGAGACAAAGTTTTTGACCCCTTCCACATCAAAAGTCTAAGTAGTGAAAATAAATACTGTATGAAAATACTGTAGCAGTTCCAACATGTCACCAACACCCCTCTTCCACTCAGTAAACACGCACTTTAAACAAGTCTAGATAACTTGCAAAAGAATGATCTAAACCATTATTTTGCAACTTTCATAATAGTACCCTTGTTTAGGCATTTGGCAAGAACACAAAAAATGTAGTGCCCACAGCACTAGTTTCACACACCCACACCTCTCCACTCCTAGCCTTCACCAGCACCATCCACACACCTCGGCAGGGTATCAATATCAGTAAAGAAGAAACAGATTATGTTTATTTATGGTCCTGGAAGTCCTGCAGAGAAGCAATATCCAAACTGCAGGCAAAATACTCATATTATATTGTCATCACTGGCTCATGAGTCAACAATGGGTTTAGGCCAAACTGTTAAGGAGCTATCCCAAAATTATGAACCTATCTGGGGTATAGGATTCAGCACCTTGGATAGTTATTTTACATTCAGACTAAAACTCAGAGTGGATTCACTGATCCATTAATACAGAAGCCAACAACCATCACTGATTTTCACACCAAGCTTGGCCAGAGCCATGCCGTAACTAACCAATCCTCAGTTCTTGTTTTATTCTACACATTTAAGCAGACATATCTTAGAGAAGTGCTGGGCAAGCTCTGGGGGATCCCCTCGCACAAAATCTAGTCAAATGAAACTTGTAAATATTTCTCTCTCACACACACACACACACACACACACACTTAATTTCTTTTAACACTCCTCTTTGTCATTAACAAGAATATCCTGACATTTTCTTGACATGTATCACAAGCTACATGAGAACTTTTTCAGTATTTGTCACTTCATGCTTGTTTTAACTTTCTCCAGAGTGGATCGATTCACCAGATGGTCCAGACTAACCAATGTAAGAATATGCATTACTTAGAAGTGAGTTAAAGGTTTGTATTCCACATATTTCAACCTCTCATCTATGTAGGAAATGTAAAGCTAAAGCATGCCAAAATGATGGCCATCTAGCCATTGTTTGTCATCCTCCTTTAGTTTGTTGTTGTTGTGTGCCTTCAAGTCACCTCTGCAACCCTAAGGCAATCTATGATGTTGGCAAGATTCATAGTTCAATCACACTGACTCTCCCTCCACAGGTTACTTAACCAAAGTCAAATTTAAGGATACATCCACTAAAAACTATTAAATAAGGATACCTAGGTTTCATTGCAGACGTACAGTTCTATGCACCTAAATGCAGGAATGGATTCAGCAGATACACCCACTCTACTACTTCTCATGGTTGGAAACTTGGGAGAGTTAATTTTTAAAAACTGATTCTTCTCCATGAAGCCTTCCCCCGCCACTTTTCCAAAAATTTCCTCAAGCTCTGGAGCAGGTTTTGGGGCATGGAAAACAAGTTGCATCATCAAAAATAATTTCTTTCCATTCAGCCTGTAGCAGTGTCTAATTGACAAAAATGTTTTCCATATAATTTTGGATCTAACCAACAACTTCACACTGCAATAGTTTGAAGATACATTAGAGTGTAACACAAAGCTCTAAGGCACACCGAAATGCTTGCGGAAACTGAGTGACCTTTTCCTTGCTGGAAAACTGGGGAGAGGTAGAAACTTGTTTGTTTTCCTTTTTGGCTTATAACCCACCCATCCCCCTATGACCCCACATTACAAAACTGAATGTCATCCTGCATTAATTTCCAGGAAAGTTAGAATCACTGGATGAGAACAACATGCTGATATGTAAATTATGGCAGAAGATTCAGCAGATTACTAATTCCTCATTTTATCTTACTTTGCTCTTGATTCTAAGTGAGGGAGGGAATGAAATCTAGGGAAACTGATCCGGTTAGAAACAGGCACAATGAGACTGGTAAAAAAGTACAAATAAAATGAAATCCACAAAGATGGATGACAGCAATCAGTATAGTTCAGGATAGCTTTGTAGTACTCCATGTCATGTGAACTCACCATCAACTGCCTAAATCCCAGTGTAAAGTATATTCACTGAATCAATAATATCTACATAAATATTAACTCATCAATGTTTGAATCAATAGGTCTACTCATTTACAACTAACAATTGGATGTAGGCCAGTATCACCAACATGATGCTCTCTTTCTTCTTAGGGTCCAATTGTGTGTGTGTGTGTGTGTGTGTGTAAATTTGTACTCCACTTTTTCCCTTTCATGTGTGATTTACAACATACAGTAAGAGACATAAACAGAGAAACAGTCCATCATTAGTATGTAGATACTATACTGTTAGTTTTACAAAAGTGGGAAAAAGTGATCATGTATAAATTAAACAACATTATTTATTTATTTAGCATCCCAAATTTTTCCCAATACAGGACCTCAGTGTACATACAATTGTAAGCTTATTAGAGAAATGCTATAAATTGCAAGACAACAGAAATAGAGAAGATAACTTAGGAAGCCCTATACAATCAGACCTCCATATCTGTGGGGGATCGTTCTAGACCCCCCCCTCCCGCAATGGATACAAAAATCTGTGTATGCTCAAGTCCCATTAAAATAAACTGTGAGCCTTGTGTGTGCAGTAGATGCACATGCGCTAGCTAGGCAAAATGGGGGCTTGCCATCTGTGGATAGTTAAATCTGTGGATGCCAAATCCGCCAATAAGGAGGACAGATGTACATTCTGCAATGGAGAAAAAGGCACCTAGGAGTGATTATACTGGTTGCCCAAATCATCTCCATATTCAACAATTTTTCAAAGGCACTGGAAGAATCACCAATCACATTGGCTATAAAACCATCTTATGAATCCATCTAGATCCATTAGCCTCCAAAATCAGCCCATATTAATAAGTCTCCATTTCCACAGACCTAACAGGGCCATAATGATATTTTACCCTCTCCAGTTCTGTATCAGTTTTGTCCAAAACAGAGCTAGATGAAGCATATCACTTGCAGTGGGTCTACCAAGCCCTGAATCTTGAGTTGCCCCTGTCAACATGGCAGCTGCATGCATATGAAATTATCTAACACAATAAGCCTCACAGTTCCAGTGTGCCTACTTAGTGCATACCAAGGGAGTGCTGTGGAGCAAGATAAATGGCACACATAGAAAACCCTCACCCTGTCCCAGCACAGTATTATACTTGCCCCAGTACAATTTATACAAACTTTCAGAAAATAAAACAAGTTATTAATTTCACTCCATTGCTTTTATGGTATATTAACAATTTTTTAATTATTTTATACTTTAAGGTTATACAACCAGATTTTCATTTTAAACGGTGATTGAAACTGCTCTGATATCCACATGCTGTAATGGCAACTTTTAAGAATTTTCTTGAGATTCTCTACAACAAGCTTGACCAGAGCAAATCTGAGATATCCCAGACTATATTACTCATGCAACATATGGTGGATTTGGTCCATGCAACAAGAGAATGGCGATGACACTGCTCTTTGATCTGCAAACATTACAAAAAGGATCTGTTTCAGCACCAAGGGGTGCACTATAGTTGAAGAGCTAACTTAAATTATTGGTCCATGAAAATATCTATCCTTCAGGAGAGCACAAAAGTTGTTTTATATCAGGTAAAACTGCAAGTGCTTCAGTTTCACCAACAAATGTTATACTACCACCTGTGCCAGCTGGTAATAAAGAGAACAGCTGGAGAGCCACAAAGTTGCTGTTTAACAGGTCTGTAATTAAAAGCATTGACTTCCAAGGTGGGAAATGCTTCTAGAACTACGGAAGACCATTCTCCACTCCACCACCCCACATTCCTGCATAGTAATGCTTTCATTTCAGATCAAAACAGAAACCTTTATTGTCAGTGGTGCTAAATATTAAAATAGAACAACTCGTCATGCCAGCTCCCATAGCCAAACCTGAAAGGAGAGTGCAAAAAATCAGGAGGTGCATTTGAGGAGAAAGAGGAGGAAAGGAAAGAGTGGGAAAGAGGGAGGAGGAGAGAAAGAAAGTGTGCATGTACACACACAGAAAAGTATCTGTGTGAGAGAGAGCAGACTTGATTTTTTTTCCCTCTCTCTCCCTCCCTCCCTCCTTTTGTGTGCTTTCAAGTCACCTGTTGACTTATGGCGACCCCATGAATTTTACAGGATGTTCTTAGACAAGGGATAGTCAGAGGTGGTCTCCATTCCCTATTTCTAAAATATAACCTAAAGTACAAAGTATTCCTTGGTGGTCCCCTATCGAAGTACTGTACTAACTAGGCCTGAGCTTCCATGAGAAGGTGGGATCTGGTGCTTTAATGGATTGTAGGTCATCTGTGTTTACTCCATAAATTAAATTCAATGGATGGCTCTGGATGGTTTTATCACTCTCTGAACCTAGCCTTTCAGGTGCTCGGCCTATCCTGTCCTTGAGTCCCATTCCTCTCAACTCATATTACTGGAGAATTTTGCTTCAGCTTTGCTCCTACTGCCATGTTCCTCTCACATTCCTATTTCATTGTCAATGAATTATTTGGTTACTTTCCAAACAGAATCCAGAAGCTGTGAAGCTTATAGTAAGACACTGTTTGTAATGTTTCAAGAGGTACACTTTCACTTCACACTGCTCCACTGCTTCTCTTTTTCAACCTTCCTTTGCTTCCCCACTTTGTAGAGGAAAAGTGCTAGGGTAGGCAGGTAGGTTTGTTTGTTTGTTAAAATGGATATACCTTCCTTTTAGCACTCAAAGCATTAAAACAATAACATCCAAATTCCCTACTTGGTCAGGCTGAGAACTTTTCAGCACCCCTCATATTTCAACAGTGACCCAGGTGAAGTGCAAAAGGTCCATATGAATTAAAAATTGTTTCTGTGGAAGGACAACAGAAAGGGCTAACCCTAGCCTCCCTTGGCAAGGGGTTATAGAGTTGAAAAGAGTTCTATAACCAGTCTCTAAACATGCAGGAAGAGCCCCCACCCCCCTCAAATTTTGATTCCTCCAACTTTAGGGGGAATCAGAACAGAGCCTTGGGAATTTTAAGGAAAAGGGGACTGTGATCCCAGAAGCCCTTGCAATTTTTGTTTAAATTTCATTTCATCCTACTTCCCAGATTGTGGAACGGCCTGCTGGAGGAGATCTGTCGTATTATCAGCTCAGATAACTTTAAGAAGGCTATCAAGACAGATCTCTTCAGGAAGGCCTTTCCTGAATACGAAAACCGTGGCCATAAATTGAGTCCACTCACGTCTCCTGTAGCCCCTTCGCCCAGTTTGAGAAAATGTTAATTTTATGGATAATTTTATTTTATGGATTGTTTAATAAGTTATTTTAATTGTCACATGTTTAATTGTCATTTTAAGGGAGGAAGGAAGATTGGGTTATTTATAGAGCGTGTTGTTGGAATTTCAAACTGCTTACCTGCTTCCTTGAAGGCTTCTGCCCCAGTTTGGCTGTGGGGGCGGAATCTGCTGGGGTTGGGAGCAGGGCCAAGGCTTGAGTCTCGGAGCCCCAGGCCCAGCAACCAGAAAGCCAAGCCCTGGCTCTGGCGCTGGCTCCCTCTGGCCAACAAGGTTCCAAGGGAGCCAGCGCCAGAGCCGAGGCTTGGTTTTTGGAGGCCAGAGGCTCCATCCTGGCTGCTGGGCCTGGGGCTCCGAGACTCAAGCTTCGGCCCTTGCACTGGCTCCCTCTGGCCAACAAACCTCAGCACTTCATAAGCAGGTTGTCTGGAGCCAGCACCAAAGTCAGGGCTTGAATTTCTGGCTGCTGGGCCTGGGACTCTGACTCAAGCCTTAGCCCTGCTCCCAGCCCTGCTGGAGCAGAAGCCTCCAATGAAGCAGGAAAGCAGAGAAGAAGGGAGAAAGGGAGGGAGGGAGAGAAGGAAGGAGGACTTTTGTCCCCAATGGTGGCACAGGTGCATGTCATTGGGGACAATATGGGCATGCCATCAGCGTATGCTCAAATCCAAAGATGGCAAATCCATGTATAAAGAGGGCCCACTGTATTTCCCCCACTTTGGGACAACTCAGGAAGATTATTCTGGTAAGCGGTTTTCAATTTTTAAGAAGCGAAATCCTATTTTTTTAATGAACATTAATTAAATATTTGGGTGCAAGTTGCTTATTACCACTAATACTATTTGTGTTTTTGTCTGTTGTCTCAAATTATATCTCATTGTTTTCCAAACACTTTTTTTAAAAAATTACACAAATACTTTATGTCAGTATAAATACTTACTGCACTGGCCAAACAGATTTTATCTTTCTTTCAGAGTAATTTAATTTGGTTAACACACACAAGCACACACACAAATTGGTTTGCTAAGCATACAGGTGGACCAAGTACAGCCCTGGGGCTCTATGAAGTCCTCCTCAAGTTGTTTTGTCACCCTTAATCCCTTCAAATCACTCTTTTTATGACCCCCAAAAAGTGGTTTGCTTCTCTCAGAACCTTCCAGGAGAGTGATTGATAGATTGTAAAGGCCTCCTCCAATATTTATATTTTTTAAAATACTCCTTTTTGGTGGGTGGCATTTTTTTTTACAATCTTTGGGGTCCCCAGAAGGCCCAAGCGGCAGAAAAGGAGCCTCTAACCCACTACAATTGCCCATGTCAGCTTAGCCCTGGAGTGTGAGCCTGTGAGAAATAAACATAACAAGATTCCCCACTCATGATACAGTACTTCATAAGCAGGTTGTTTGGGAAAAGGTGTTAATCCAAGATGAAAACCAGTACTTTCAATGGTGCCCAGATCCTCTCTCTTTGGTGGCTTTAAAGTGTACCAGCATCAGAAGCTGTCCCTGTGTTACACTATCTATTTTTTTAATGCACCTATACTTGTTAAGCAGAGACTTTGATTCTACAAGTATAAAAAGTGAATGAGGCATATCATACTTTTTTATTTCTCAACCATGTTTATTCACCACATGTACACTCAGCATACATTTCGAAGTATGAGGTTTTGCTGTGGGTCTCCCAAATAAGAGGCGATGGTTAAAAAAAAGTTTAAATGCTGCTTTTCAGAGGCAGTATGTGCATTCTGATCAAAAATGAATTCATATACAGGATCCTCTTCAGACACTTTAGCTACAGCCCTGTATTCCAATAGTGTGCAGCCTCTGTAGGTCCAAGGGCCTTAAATGAAGATTCAGCCCTCAAGCCTTTCACTGTTCAATTGTAAAAAAGATTTGTATTTGCTACAGAATTAAACCTGACAAATACCAAAATGAGGGTAAAGATTCCACAGACGAAAGGAGGAGGGATGGCAGAAAGGAAGCAAGGCAGGCAGGCAAGATTTGGAGAAATACAGAAAAAAACTGTATTGATCCTTACACTTGTTTTTCATTGCCAGCATGCACTGCAGTAAGCCTATGTCACACATCCATTGGCAGTCTGTAATCTGGGGAGGGGGGTGTCAGGGGGGACTGGGGGAGGGTCCAAGCTAGGGCGGTTTGTCATTTCACAATACAAATTGCCCCTTGTGATAACTGCAACATGAAACTATTTTTAGCTATGAAAGGTGTAAGGAAATAAGAGTTTTGCTTACCTTGTGACCTCTTGCTGTAGGTGAGCAACACTTGGCACGTAGAACATGACCCCAAAGAAAAGTAGAGGCTCACTGGCAAACTTGTCCAGCTGCTTTTTGAGTGGTTTCTCCAGTTCCACCCATCGCACTTGCTGGCTCTTGCTGTGAAACCAAAGGCCAAAATAGTGTGTCTAGAAAGGCAGGGGAGAGAGAGATTGAGAGTTCAACGATTAAAATTTATTCTCTGGACAAGTTTACAAAAAAGCAAGCACTGTTTCACTCTCTTCTCTTTAAATCTATGTATATTACCATTTAATTTACCATAAAATTTAACTGATGTCATGTTGATGGCCAACTAGAAGTGTGATGGAACTCTCTTCCTTTCCCCTCTTCCCAGATCTCTCTGCAATCTGAAAACTGGGTTCAGAGAGTTTCCAACTCCTGCAGAACAGGAGAAGGACCAATAACCTATTTCAAAGTTTTATGGACAAACAGTTCTGCCAATGGAAGAAAACACCCTACTGAATCTTGGCCAGTAAGTTTCATTTCCGTATCTTATGTTGAAGGGAAAAAAACAGTGTGTTTCCAAGTATTCCCCTAAAATGAATTACCATGACTTCTTGCTATAACTGAGTGGAGGCCTTTCACATGCCGGGGAAATATAAAATATAGAGCCACTACTGAAAAAGGCCCTATTTTCTACTGCCTGACAGTCTAGATGATTATAAAATTGGACCTGCAAACATACTTCATATGTGTATGAAGAAGATCTGTGATGCAAACTTGCTAAATTTTACCACCTATGATATTATGCATAATTATACTTAATCAAGTCCTAACATCTACTGGTAGTAGCTTGCTCTTAACATCAAATAACAAAGATATCTTTAGAAAATATGATATTAAAATTATTGCAGGTGTAGCAAAGTCTCAACCCAGGCCACAAGTTTCCACTATCCACTATGTTAAAATGATTTCAATTAGTTGAAGTGATGTGTGGTTTACACTTACATCAGCTGTAAACACACTAGAATAATACAGTAATTAAAAGCAACTTAGAGTAAAAACAGTTTTCAGTGGTGTCAAACTGCAGGAAGGAAAGCATCGTAATTCTTCAAAATGAGATACCAAAAATGAGTAATAAAAGCAAAAACATACAGAAGAATTGCCACCTGAAGCTCATCCCACATTCCAGGTTACAGTGAACGAGCATAAATTTATTTTCTTGGCAAGTACTAGTGGTTGTAGGCAAAGATGTTTTTGTGATGACTGTACCAGAGGTAGAATGAAAAAGTTACCATTTTAAAATTCAGGTGGCTGTACTGTCTATGGGATTATTACAATCCCAAAAATCTACTGCTCTATGTTTTCATTGAAGCATCAGGTTAAAATAATGAATACAAAGTGGGTCTGTCTGAAAAATTCTACCCATTAGCAGCGTAATAGCTAATTTACAAGAGAGAGTAAAGTTAGTGAGAAAGAATTAAAACACATTCGAGTTAATTGTTAATAAACTATGAAATCTAATTTGATTTAGAGGGGGATGTTTTTAAAAATTAAGTTAATTTTAAATTGATGTTTAAATTTGCATTACACTGCTACACAAGAGAACTTTGTCAGAATAAAAGTTTAAAAGCCCTCCCATAATTTTACTGCTCCTCTCTCCCCATTTCATCTGTTTTGAATTTTTCAAAGAAAGATACTGTTGAATCAATTTTTGAAAATCCCATTTCTCACTCACAAAACAAACCCTTCTCTTGTTTATTCTTCCTTCCTTATATTCTCATCTACTTACTACTTTCCTGCTTCCTTTATCTTACTGCTTCCCATATGGATTCTAGGTAAAAGTCCAAAGTTAGGAACTCCAACATTCAGTCCCTTGGGATAGATGAGGTTCTATGCACTACAAAAGGCCCATCTCCAGGTAAAGACCAAGCCTTCTTCTCAACTTTCCATATTATCTGTGACCTAATTATTGTTATTATTTCAAAATGTCCTATATTGATTTTAAAGCATGTCACCCTGAGATGCCTGGATATAGTATGGATATAAATACTTTAATAAATAAAAAATAATTCAAGAAGAACAAAGTGTAAAGAGGACGTCTGGTCTACAAATTCAGAACCAGACCATATGGGAAAATCTCATCCTTGTTGTGTGTTTTTTCCTGCTGAAATAAACAGTTGATATCTATCCAAATCCCAAAGAATACCCACCCATTCTACAAACAAAAATGTTAAAAATGGTTTCTCCTGGCATTAATCCCAATGCTGTGAATGGTGTGTAGCACAGTGGTAAATACAAGGAGACAAAAAGAAAAAAAACACACATAGCTAGTTGGTTAATGACTAAATAGTATGTGTGTCTTTCTCACAAAAGAAAGAAGACTAAGTATGGCCCATTGCTGAGGAACCTTTAACTTTCCAGCTATTTTGGGCTTCAGTTCTCAATTGTTCCATTCTCGATCCTGTCGGAGAGGCGGGATAAAAATACATCATCATCATCATCATCATCATCATCATCATCATTATTTCTGATGGCCAATTATTGGATTCTAAAAAATCAGGAAAGCCAAAGATTCCTAACTCCTGATATGAGCAACTCAGAGAGGACTAGTGTCACTTTGTTATAACAGGTACCGCCGAAGAAAGCCAGTCCAGGGATTACAGGCTAATTAGAAAATTCCTTTAGGAGACCAGCAATTCTCTTGCTTTAGGATCTTGAGACTAAAGTTTAGGAGCATAAAAAGTGCTAAAGAATTCACAGAACTTGCACTAATGCTAAATTATCTGTTAATGAAAGGACAGGAATAATGTTTAAAGGTATTTTAAAAATATTTCTTCAGTGAAACATCAGTTGAGTCTCCCTTATCTCAAATGCTTGGGACCAGAAGTATTTTGGGTTTCTGACTTGGGGGGGGGGATATCAGAATACCTGTACAGAAGACCCATCAGAGTCTGGTTGCAGGATCAGTGTGGATAACAAAATCCATGGATGCTCAAGTGGCATTATATATAGTGGGAAAGTAAACTGATGTCCTTATATAAAATTGCAGAATCAAGATTTACTGTTTGTATTTATATATATATAAATATTTCTATATATATATATATATATATTTCAAGCCATGGATGGTAGAATCCGTGGATGGCAGAATCTATGGATAACTTGGAGATGGAACCCAAGTATAAAAACAAAATTCCTTTATGTTTCACATGCACCTTACACACATAGCTTGAAGGTAATTTTATACAATATTTTTAATAATGTTGTGCATGGAACAAAGTTTGTGCACACTGAAACATCAAATAGCTAAGGTGTCTCTATCTCAGCCACCCATGAAAAAAGTTTTGTTCTCTGGAATATTTTGGAATTTTGGATAAGGGAGACTCAACTTGTACAGCATCATGGTACAGATTGAGCCGTCTCACATTTTTAAAATGGGAGTGTGATTCTGTTAGATACCACACTTAATTGTGGAATCATTTAACTACCCATTCAAGAATCATAGATAGCACTCTGTTGGTGAAGAAAGAAAATACGCACTCCATTTCATATCACTGTTTGCCATGACAGGA
This sequence comes from Urosaurus nigricauda, assembly GCA_034509955.1. Classification (NCBI taxonomy): domain Eukaryota; kingdom Metazoa; phylum Chordata; class Lepidosauria; order Squamata; family Phrynosomatidae; genus Urosaurus; species Urosaurus nigricauda. The sequence goes on along the minus strand of JAOEGL010000001.1, from coordinate 345,413,278 downwards.
AATAACAGTGAAACACAGTCCAAACTGGAGGTAATGGATTGTCTCTGCCTCTTATGTAAGCAGGATACATTTGCCAATGTTCCTCTTACTGATAACATCAGGCCAATTCCAAGAATAACATGATACTAAAAAACAAATTTCAAATGACTAATGGCTTTTGCTAAAAATATGCCAAATTACAAGTGACAGGTGGCCTTTTCCTGGGTTACCCTCACCTCTCGTAATTCCAGCCTCTGAGCCACAGCCTCCAGGCATTCTTGCCCAGTGCTCTCCACTGAAAGTGTGCACTCAATCACATTGTTGTCAAGTAAGCGAATCCGCGTCATGAAACAGTTCTTGCTCCGGACATTGTAGCGCCTCGTCCTGCGCAATTTCAACCCAAACGGCATGACTGCTGGAAGAAGGAGACTGTCCTGCTCCTTCTCACGCTTGAGATCTCTTCAGGAAGGGAGCCTGGAACGTTTCTCCTCTAGTTACTTCTGTTATCCTCCTCGAAGTTTGAGAAAGGTTGCCCATGCCAAATGCAGATCTCAAAAGCAGTCCCTGAAAAATATCAATAAAAATGTGGTTCATTTCCGTGGAGACATCTAGGCCAGAATCTTTCCTTCTTATAAGTATCAGCCATTAGTTCCCAAAATTAAGCTTGTCCTGCTGAATGCATGCTATGTCCAGCTTCAGCACCTCATAATAGTAATTTTAAAAAGAACAGAGAAGTCCTGGTTTAAATTACTTTTATTCAAGGAAAGCTGAACTTGCCACAAGTCAGAAATGGCTGTCTGCTAAGAGGACACTGATATGCATGCATATCCTGCCACCTTTGTTCAAAAACATCATTCTAAATGATAATGACAGTGCAAAGCTGCATTGTTCTGTTTGAACTCACATTCCCTCAGCCCATCAATTTCTTTCTTAGGCTCTTGGACTAGGATAAGAAAGAGTGCCCTCTAAGGCATAATAAAACCTAGTGCTATGCAAATATTCCTTAGGAAACCCCATTAAACCATAAATCTTACTTTTGAGTAAACACATAGTGGATGGACCCTACATATTAAAAAATCCTCAACTGGGAAATGTTGAAGTATCCTTCATTATTTTCCATTCATTTCCCAATGGACATTTCTTTACTACCTTCCTCTCTGTTTATCATTTGATGTATTTTTGTCATTCTTTACACTCTAAAGTGGCATTTACTTCTAAAATTCAAAAACACTATAAATATAATAACTAAGGGCTGAATCTAATATTATTCCTACCTACAGCAGACCCACATTAGATGTCAGTAACAAATCCCATTCATTCCTATGGTTACACTCCAAGTAGGACTACCACTGTGAATAATAAATCCCATTCATTTCTATGGTTTCACTCAAAGTAAGGCTACCACTGGTATTAGTCTGCAGTGATTAATGTTATGCCACCTGCTACAGCCCTTTCTGAATATAAGCTATTATTCTTTTAAGGCCATCAGGCAATATGGCAACCTTATCTATTTTGATATATGCTCAAATTAAGCTGCAGGAAGAATGGAAGTAAGTTAGATGAAGGTCAGTAAGAGTAGGACTACCTTGATCCTGATTCTGCTTTTGATAACAGCATTCTACAATATTACTTTATTTAACTTTATTGTTTCATAAAAATGCATTTCCTTTCACCAGAGGAACCACACCCTTAGTGGGATCCAATTCCGTAAATAGTTAACAATTAACATAAATAAATACTATTGTTATTATATTTCAGGACATACAAACAGAAAAAGAAAAAAAAAATCCTATGCAACAAGAGCAGTATACAAAAATATACTAAGGGGAAGCAAGTTATTGATGTAGAAAGCACAGAGCAAATTAGAATCAAGATGCCAGCATATTGCTCCTATTTTTTCACACTTATTTCAACAATTTCTTCAAAATTTAGGGACACAATTACTGGATTAAATTTATGAAGCTTGCTTTTCAAGGACTGGTGATCCCTCAGACTCTCAGTTCACCCACAACCTATTCTCCACTGAGGCATTAATATTTAGTAGCATGTTTAAATATTCAAATGGAGGCCAAGTTATATTTCAAATCCTAATAAAAGTTTATTTATAAATTATAAAAAGTACCGGTAAATTATAAAGTAGACTTAAAATTGTTAATTGTCATGTTGCTTAGTTACAAAACTTTCTTTTAAAGTATTAATAACAATACAGCCACTCAGGCAATATTATCTCAGTACCAAAACCTTAAACTACTGACTTGTTCTGAGCCAATCTCTACCAGACTCCCTCAAGCCTATCCAGTCACTCTCTGGACTCTTAAGACCCCTCTGTGGTCTCCAAACACCATCCAAATTTTCCCTCAGGAACCCTAAGAGCACACCCTCCCTTCGATGTGGCTCTTTCCCTCAAAAAAAAAAAAAAAAAAAACTAAACTAAACTAAAACCCACTTTTCACTCTCTGCGAGGCCCTTTTATAGCCTTGCCCAGCCGGCTTCTCATTGGGCGGTCTCATGTTGCTCTGTGATTGGCTGATAGATTGGCCTGGTCACTACAAGGACATCATTAGTTTAATTAATCTAGCTTCTTGAAAGTGAATGTATTCTAATACAGCAGTTTTCAACCTATGGGTTGTGACTCCTTTGGGGATTGAATTACCCTTTCACAGGGGTCACCTAAAACACATATTTCCGATGGTTTTAGAAACCAAGACCTGCAATTTTATGGTTGAGGGACACCACAATATAAGGAACTGTATTAAAAGGGTCACGGCATTAGGAAGGTTGTTGTTTTAATGCAAAGGAAATATAATTCTAATACAGTGGACCGACCGCTTATGCAGGGATTCGTTCCAGATCCCCCCGTGTAAGGAGGAATCTGCGAATGCTCACACCCCATAGGAAACAATGGGGCACGTGCTCGTGGTGGCGCAATGGCAGTGTGCCCGCCATTGCTTTTACCACTGCACGGCTTCCACATAAGCTGGAAGATGTATAAAGTGCACCTGCATATGGCACAGGCGCACTGTATAGGTTTCATTCATATATATATATATATATATATAAGCACCACATCATTTTATTTTACTGGTATTGCCCAAATGTGTCAAAAGACTGCAGCAACTATAGAACCATGACGTTAACTTCACACGCAAGAAAAATTATGATTAAAAATCTGGAACATAAACTCCAATCATACATAGAGAGAGAAATCCCAGAGATGGGAAACATGAAGGCTAATGGAGTGCACCAAGAAATTCCAAAAGAAATTTAGCATGTGCTTTACACACTATAGCAAAGCCTTTGACTGCATAGATCATGAAAAGCTATGGAATGCTCTGAAAGACATGGAAGTACCAATACATCTGACAGTACTGATGAGAAATCTAAACATAGGACAAGAGGCCACAATAGAACACAGAGAAACAGAATGGTTCCCAATTGGCAAGGGGGTCAGGCAAGGCTCCTTATTGCCACCCTCTACTTGTTCAACTTGCACACTGAAAATATCATATGAAGAACAGGTTTAGACTCAGGAGGAGTAAAGATAGGGGGAAGGAATATCAACAATCTAAGATACACAACTGACACCGTACTACTAGCGGAAAACACCATGGCCTTGTAACAATTACTAAGAAAGGATAAGGAAGAAAGTGTAAAGGCAGGTTTGTTGCTGAACTCAAAGAAAACAAAAATAATGATCAAGGAGAAGTTACATACAGCCAGTCTATGCCATATGCAGGCTTCCCCTAGGCAGCTTTCAGCTTACACTGAAGCCGTGGTATAATTAACTGAAAGGCACGCATGTCCACATGATCACTGTGTGCACGTGCTCCATTGTTTTCAATGGGGTGTGAGCATATGCGGTTTTCCCTTACACAGGAGGAACAGATCTCCTGCATAAGGAAAGGGATGACTGTACATTCAACCTAGACAACAAAGAAATCGAAATAAAGATTTCCCATACCTTGGATCAAACATCAGAAAAAAGATTGCAGTCAAGAAATAAGAAGAATTCTAGGAATAGGAAGGACAGCCGTGAAAGGACTGGACAAGATCCAACTGAGCACTACATTTAGAATCATCCAAGACATTGGATTCCCCATCACCATGTACCATGTGAGAGCTGGACAGTGAAGAAACTGGATAGAAAGAAAATCAACTAATATGAGATGTGGTGCTGGAGAAGAGTTCTGAGGATGGCATGGATAGCCATAATGACAATCTAATGGGTTTGTTCTGTATTTGTACCTTTGTGTTTGACCATAAACCACACTGTACTTTACAGTGTTAATGTATCATCATACTTTAAACCTAGTTCAATAAAACAACGACCTCATTTTGAAATTTCCTAAGACATAACTGGACCAGCAAACAACCTCAGATAGCAAAAGGTGGGTGCATACATTATTGCTGCTTCAATGTCATTGCGAGGTGAGAGCTTCCACATCCCAGCAAACTTTCAGCAATTAGTGGCCACTATAGTCACAGTCAAACAAAGATACTGCTGCACATGGTGACCTTTCCAACCAAATGATGACCAAAGGCCTTTTCACACTACAATTACAACACTATGATGTCATTTTAACAGTCATGGTTCCATCCTATGTAATCCTGGGGTAATAAATAAATAAATAAATAAATAGTTTAGGAAGGGATGCATCATGAGAAAGCATTACTTATTAGAAAAGGCAATAATTCTTGGGAAGGTAGAAGACATAGAAGAGAGGAATACTGCACAGAAAATGGATAGAGATGAGCAGGGAGGTCACAGAAATAAACCTGCAGAACCTGGGCTGAGCAGTTGAGGATAAGGGATCTTGGAGATGTCTCATTCACAGGGTTATCATCAATCAAGGTCAAATCGAAGGCAGTTAACAACAAACTAGGAACATTTAGAGTTTTCAGCCAAAGAGCTCTAGTGCTTCACCAAGCTACAAAACCCAGGATCCAGTGAAGGCAGATTAAGTAGAATCATCACCTTATAAATTGTTTAGTTTGCAAGGGACCCTGAGGTAGCAGTATAGGAACAGGGCCAGAACATCTTTACTGTCATTGTCAGAGCTAATTTTGTTTTTCCTAAATATGAATATCTACGCTGCAACCCCATTTTGGCTCCACTTTAGGAAATTTCAGGAGGAAGGCACTGTCAAAATATCTCCCCCAGACCTTTACTTCATTTCTTCTAGAGTTTTTTGAAGGCAGAATGATGGCAGCCATTTTGTCCCCCCCCCCCGAAGTATGTGTTGCCTAGGCAACTGGATAACTTCCTGCTCTTCCATCCTCTGGCCTTTTCCACCAGGAAAGTCACAAAGGCTGTGATCCTCATGACTGTGATCAACCATGTGACAAACAGTAGCAAAAGAAATGAAGATATAGTGGGCCCTTCACATTCACTGGGGTTGGGGCACAGAAACCCCATGAAAGTGGAAGAAGTGCAAATAAAAACTCTCTCTCTCACACTCTTTCTTCCTTTTCTTTGCTAACAAAGATTCAGGAAGGACTCATCCCACACTTTCTACAAGTGCGCTGCTGACTAAAAAGTCTGATCCTTATAAACAAGTCTGGTTACAAAAAGCACAGCAGAAAGTCTCCTTGGGTGATGCTTCCAAGTTGCAGTTCTTTCTGCGTTGTCGTTTCTCTTTGAGACTCGTTTGGTGTGAGTTCTCAAAAGAGGCTGCAGCATTGTGGATAGTGCTTCCCAGCGTGAGGCCAGGGCAGACCACTGTTGGTGATCAATTTGGCCAAGCTTGAGATGTTGTTTCAGGGAGTCCTTGTATCTCTTCTTTGGGGCACCCCTCTTTCGCTGGCCCATGGCGAGTTCACCGTAGAGTACTATTTTTGGGAGGCGGTGGTCCTCCATCCTAGAAATGTGTCCTGTTAAGCGCAGCTGCGTTTTCAATAGCATGGCCTCAATGCTGGTGATCCCTGCTTGCTACAGGACAGTAACATTCATCACATAGTCAGTCCAGTGCGTATATAGCGCTGATTAAAGTGTTCGAGAAGTCATAGGTGTTGGCGATAGGTAACCCATGTTTCAGACCCATAGAGGAGAATAGACAGTACAATTGCTCTGTACACACTGATTTTTGTGCTTCGTCTCTGGTGTTTGTTACATATATTTTACCTGAGAGAACATTAGAACAACCACCTTCCTTCCAGAAATTGACCACAGAATTGCGCTGCAGGACTTACAAATGCCCAATGACGTGTTCTCTCTAGGACTCTCTAAGAATCTCTAGGTTCTCTAGTACAACCTCTGGCGAAAAGTTGATCATAGAGTCATCTAGAGAACCTAAAATCTACAAAAGTCAAAGGCACAGATGTGGAGTGCTGACTGCAAGCGGATAAAGGAAATGAGGGAGAATTTGAAATGCCAGAAACACAAGAATGTATCTGTATAGTTGCTGGGGAATAGCAGCTGGGGAATTCAGCACTATGTCTTGCTGCCGTGCTTCCCACTGACCATTAATTGGTCACTGTGTGAACACATTTTGGACAAGACACACTTTTGGCCTTGGCCACCAAGTTGTTTCTAAAATACATGTCAATTTGCACCTGAATTTTCTACCAGACCATATGTTCTGAGTAAGTTCTAATGATAACTAGTGGTTTTGTTTTGTTGTTTTTACTACAAGGCAAAAAACTTAGTTGAAGCATGGCACAGAAAGCTACTTGGAATGCTCTAGTTGGACCAATGATACTAGAAACAGATTGCATCCCTCTTCCTATAAAACTCAAACACAGCTATGTTCAAGGCATTACACCTGAGCAGGAAATGTGTATGCCATATATAAGATATAAGGTGATGCACATGAGCTCTATGCCAAATCTTCTTTTGTATGCCCTTCATCTCCCTGTTCTTAACTTTAGCAACAAAAATGTAAAGAGAGCTACCTTCAAAGCTAGAAAAAGTTCTGTTTTTGTACTACAACTCCCCCCAAATACCTCACTTACCCAAAGAAATAGAGAAGCTGTAGTAACAAAACACCCCAAAACTCTTTTCCAAATTCTTATATGAGTGCTCACTTAAATATAAACACAACTTGCAATTTATCCTAGCAAAGGCAACCACAGGGAGGGCTTGTTTAGAATGGGGCTTTTATGTGTTGCTCGTTCCTACTATACACACACAATTTAAGCCAGTGAAAGGGAATCCATGGAACTCTGGATATATTTGGGCAGTAATTCCCATAGTTGCCTCATTAATGACCATGATGTGTGTGGCTGCTGAGACTTGGGATGAAATATATGTAGGTCTTCTTACCTGTTTCCTACCCCATGAGCAGGCTGGATGCCAGGATAGGACTTAATTTGCATCTCAGCCATGAGTACACAGAAGTAAATCTCAGTAAATTCAGCATTTCCTTCCATAGAAATAGGCACTAGGACTGAATATTTGCTAACTCCTTTTGCTTTCAAACAGTACTGTGGGATGGCTACCTTTTTATCATTCATATCTACATATTAAAAACAGAAGACAACTGCAAGACACCACCTTTGTGCCACCAATTCTGGGTAATTTAGCACATCACAATGTGTGAGAAAGGCAGCCAAGTTAATTTCATATATAGCATTTATATATTTTCACCCACATTCTTGAAACTCATTTTTACCTACAGTTTCTCTGGAGTTCTTCCAGCATTCCACATATTACAGCACACCTATCAGAACTATGCAATTCTGGGCTGGGCATGAATAAGGGGATAATTAGCACAACTGGCTGGATAAGGTGCAAGCCTGCACTTTTGGGAAAAGGCATTTAACTAAGTGCAAATATCAGAGACAGGAAAGATTCACTGGCTTACCTGTTATTGTTTCTGAAGCTCTTAACAATAAAACTGGGGGTGATGGTAGGGAGAACCATCTTTCCAAATAACTAGCTGTAAATAAAGATGTGTTTCTAGAGCTGACAGTTTCAAGTCAATGCACACTCACAAATCAAACTGAAATTTAATCACAAATCACACACACATGAGCACACACACACACACACACACAAAAACCCCAGTGATAATGGTAGAGCCCACCAAAGCTTGGTAAAATTACTTTTTTGGACTGCAACTTCTGGAATCCTCCAGGTTCTGAGTGGGGCATTCTGGGAGTTGTTGCCCTAAAAACTATTCCCCCCCCCCCCCCCAAGTTCTGTATCCACTGTTTCCAGACAACCATCAAGGCTAGACTGTCAGGGTACTGACTTAGTCCTCCTGCCTGGCTCCATGAAATTAATATGTTCTGGGGCAACATGGGAAAGTTACTACTGTGCCACTGAATACACCTGATCTTGTAAGCTAAGCATGGTCAGGCCTGGTTAATACATGGATGGAACACCATCAGGAAATACCACGGATCTCTGGATAGGACTAAGAAAGAATTCCACCTGAAACTCTAGACAGCCACGGCTACTAGTCTGAGTTAACAAGGCTGAGATAGATATTTGAAGAGTCTACGTAGTTCACTACATGGCAGCTTCCTGTCTTTCTAAAAAGTGGGTAGATTCTAAAATATAGCTGCTGACATTAAGTGAAACCCCTGGTATAGGAATTGAACCGACTGATGCAAGGGGGGCAGAGTCCCACCCAGGACACTTTTTTAGCTCTCAGTCCCTCCAGTCCCAATGCCTTCTGTACACTTTGTTTAGGAACACAAATTGCTATGCATCTTATGCTACTGACAGGCCCTTCTTCTCAAACAAGGAGCTTTAAATAATATTAGCTTGTCATGGAGACCTGCACTTGAGATGGTTGGTATAAAGTGTTCTGAATTGTGCTATATGGATTTTTAACATTATGATTAATAGAATAGTTTAAGTAGTTATCAATGGACTGAAACAGTGCTCTCTGTTCAGTACAGAAGAGTAGAAATTTTCCTCATTAAAAGTTGCTGAACTGAACCTCAGGCACACAACACAACACAACACTGGCTAATACAAATACTGTATTGAATCCATTAACTATTGCACGTATCTTGATTTAAAACCAGGTTGCTTTCCCTATACATGTACCAGAGGCACCATGCTTGTTTACATTGGAAACATATTGGTTGAGAACCCATCTTAAGATTTTGGGAGGAATCTGCTATGACTCATTAAGACCAGGCTGTCGCAGAGTGCTCAGAGGGCCTTCTCTGCCATCGCTCCCAGACTGTAGAACGACCTGCCGGATGAGATGCATTTTATTACAGCCCTGGACGGCTTCAAAAAAGCCGCCAAGATGCATCTCTTCTGGCAGGCCTTTCCAGACAGTAGCTAACCTTCCCTGGTTTCCAAAACACCTATCCAGCCTTCCCCAGCCACTGTCAGATATCACTTTGAAGCTGCCCATAAATCTGGATTTGATACATTGTATTGTTTTTTGTTTTTTTTGTTTTTATTCCTGTTGTTTTAACCTTGTGCTAGTTTAATCTTATTTTAAGGGGTGAGAGGAGGGATTGGGATGTAACATTTTAATTGTACTTGTTTTTAAATGTTGTACCCTGCTCCGATTGCTCGCTCAGAGGAGCGGGTTATAAATGAATAAATATATTATTATTATTATTATTATTATTATTATTATTACAGGCAATATCTCAATTAACAAAACCTCTGACAAAGAAGCTCCTTTTTACAAGGTCTTTTTAAGACCACTTACCCCATTCCCTTTTCACACTGGATTTTTTTTAAAGCAGTTTTGGCATTGGAAACATGAAGAAAGGATGGAGAAACAGAGCCTTTTGCTGTTGGTTTGTAGTCATGTGTCTGCAATAAACACGGCAGTAAAACTTGAAGTAGACATTGAAAATCTACTTGAATGATTCTGCTATAAACATGTCTCACTGTGTACCACAGGTAAGGTATATAACAGCTGCCTTGAGAATGCCTTACTGAGTACACATAAACAGCAAAACAAAGAGAAAGGGGGAAGACGATAAGCTTGCCTAACCAATTACTCCTAAAATGTTTAAGCACAGATCTGCCATTTCGCTGCCTAAATGAAAAACATAAGAAAATTAGAGGCTGGTAGAAGAGAAACAACCAACATTGGATGTATTTAGGAAAAAGCGTTCAACCAGTATCCAAAAGATTCACAATGCTTATATTTAGTTACAAGGGGGTATCCTAAAATTTTAATTATTATCTTTTTAAAAAATGATGGAAGTTTGTCTTGATTTGTGGTTGTTAATTTATCTCTACATAGTCACCATCCAGATTGACATTTTGTCCCAGCATTTCTCGACCCTCCAAATGCCGTTATTGTAGAAGTCTGCAGATTGCGCCTTACAAGGATTTTACACTTTAGTCACTTCTGGCGCAGCCTTTCACAAAAATAAAGGATGCAATGAGCTGATTTTCACTTAGGGACCAATTGTGACACTATCAAAATTTCATCAATATACCATAACAACTTTCAGGTGGTAATTATTACTTTACGATACTCCCTCATAAGGCGCAATCTGCAAACTTCTACAGTTATCAGCTATCTGGAGGACCAAGAAACACTGGGAAAATGTGCAAATCTAGATGGTGAATACATAGAAATAAATTAACAACTACAAATCAAAACACACTTTCTATCAATTTTTTTAAAGGTGATAATTAAAACTTTAGGATATCCCCTCGTAGTTTTATTTAGCAAGGCTTACCAGATCTGGTTGTTTCATTTCACGTGCATATTTTAGTTTAGGATAAAAAGTTTGCTGAAACATGTTGACCTGCTCTTCTTTTTGTGGTATAGGAACCTATCCCTATTCTTTCCATGTTATTTATGCCTTTGGTACAAAATTTTCTGTTAAAAAAGTAATGTCTAGGAAACACATCTCCTTTGTTAACTGAGGTATAACTAATATTATCTCCATCCAATGAAACTTATTGCTTCATATTAGACAAGGTGATTCTAAAAATGAAACAAAAATGTGTGAGAAGCAAGCAAAACTTAGTGGCGAAACAAACCAGCATAAAAAGCTGACTTCCAGCTGGCTTGGAGACAGGGCATACAGACGGCACATGCCCCCAAGATGCCCAGAAGCTGGCTTCAACCTGCCTGGCTGCCCAGAAGTGGGCCAGCTTCCAGGTGCTTCAGTGGCATGGCATTTACATACTACATGCCACCAGAGCAGCTTAAAGCTGCCTATGGGCCACAGAGAACAGGAAAAGGTGCCTTTCTGCTGGCCCAAAAAGGAGTGGCTCTTTGCCCCTTTCAGATGGCTTCAAGGTGGATTGGGACTGCAACGTGCGGTTTTCCAGCCCCAATTTGCTTTCAGAAGAGGCAATTTGAAGCTGCCACTTTGGGGCAGTCTGTTTCACCCCTTACCCAATCATCCCTGCTCTCCCTCCTTACATTTATCTTCCACAGTCAAAAAAAACACTGAAAAGGTTTAGCATCATGTTTATATCAGTCCTTATTTAAAATAAATAATACAAGATGTCTGCCTTTTATGCCATGAAGTTCTATGATTTCACCAGTGTTGTTAGCCCCTTTGCTAATGCAGAATGTTGTTATTCCATATTGTTATTGTGCTCATAGTGAATCTGACCAATTCAATATCTAGTGGCCAGGGTTATACTTATGAGTCTCTCCATTCCAAGCTAGACCTCTGAGGGCAGACATGCAGTCTGCCACACTAGCCTGATAGAATATGTTTGAGCTTGTCCTCTGTTGGCACAACCTGTCAGAATCCAGAGTCACCTCCATGCTGCAACAAGTTGGCAAAGCAGGATTTTGTGAAGGCCAAGGGATTTATATATAAGAAAATCAAGCTTAATTTATTACATTTGTTGGTCTTGGGCAGTAACCACAGCACTGGCTGGAAAAAAAGGCCGTTATTTGTAAGAAGCTCTCAAGCTTTTATGAACCCACGATGGAAGCCGTTTTAATCCAGATTCCATTTCCTTTCCAACTCTTGCTTAGTAAAAGTTTTAGACCACAACTACTCCTTTCTGGAACTAATCAATTGAGGTTTTTTGTCACAGCAGATATAATGCACACACACACACACACACACACACACACAAATGTTATTTAGATTATTTATAGATGATTTGATTATGTAGGTGCATGACCGTACTTGTATATTGTTATAAAAACATCATTAATTTTGGGGTCTAAGTGGTATAATATGATGTGTTGTCAAAGTTTAGAAAAGCATAACAAATATTTTTTATGAAAAGTTATTTATGGAAATAAACAAAAAAACCAAACAGCTTCATTTATATACCGCTTCATACCCTTAATGAGTGTCTAAGCGGTTTACAATTGTAAGCTATTTGCCCCCCAACAATCTGGGTACTCATTTTAGCGACCTCGGAAGGATGCAAGCCTGAGTCAAGCTTCAGCCCTTTGCTGGTCTTGAACTCGCCACCTTATGGTTTTGAGTGAGTGGCTGCAGTACAGGCATTTAACCACTACGCCACCAGGGCTGAAATATTAGGAGCAGTGATTTAAAGGGAGGTTGTAAGGTCTTTCAACTGATTGCCTGCCTATAACAGTTCTTGTCCCCCACACACAAAATGGAATTTCACACATATTGAAGCCCCATTTTAATTGCCTGTTTGCTCCTCGCGAGTAAGCGAGGGTTGCACAAATGGAGTCTGCGCATACAGTGGGGCAACTGTGTTTTAGTTGGCCTTATAATAAGAAACAGAAGACCTGAACCTTTAGAATACTGCCCACCCTCAGCATGAACAGTAAAAAGCACATGGAAAGCAATCATTAAAATCTTTTCCACTTGCATGCCTGTATGGAATGACATTCCTAGCTTTAATTCACAATAAGCCTTGATATAAATCACATAGCTAACAGCTTATGAATAAGTGTTCTTGTTTCAAAGGCAAACCAGAATGCCACCTCTTCTGAGAAACAAAGCAACAGTTCAGAAGTGAGCTAATAGCCTTGTCTCCCCCCCCCCCCCCACTTTAGTATTAACAGCTTTGATTTTCAATGCATGATGTGTGGGCTTAACTGGCATGATACAGCCTGTATACTAACAAGCAAGATTTATTACTGGAATGAGAAGGGCTGAGAGTTTTCCTTTGAAATGATGGGCTCGTTTGAGTTGTACCACAGAACAGGAATGCTTTAGAAAGGTAGTAACATCATTGCATTCTTTTATTCCAACTGCATGTGGATGCACTAAAACTCCTTGAAAATAATAAAATTGACCTTTGTAAAGATAAAGAACATATACTGAGCTACAAAAGTAGAAATCTGTACCTATAAGGCAGGGATCCAGTTGGTGATTTATACAAGTAAAAATGTCCATTATGCAAACATAAGTCACTTTTTCAAATGTGGCATAACAGTAGCTCCATGAGAAATGAAATTTGGAACTGTCAGGTAGATTATAAATGTGTATAAATTACACCTTGCAGTGTTTCATTTATGTTATACAGATAAATAAGAGAAACTACCTGAATGGCACTCTACTGTCGATTCTTAAGAACAAAATATTCACATGTTCACACAACAGGTATCATGACATGAATATATTATTTTTCAGGTGTATTTTGTAGTAAGAGGCTTGATAAAAGATAAAGGGGTTTATAGACATCCAGCTATCACTCGGCTTAACTTATGCTAAATTAGTAACCTGAAACCAATGAATATGCATACAAGCTTTCCAGTTTAATTCACCCCACAAGATAGAGTTAACTATCCAATTCTAATAAGAGAAAGTTCAAAAGCATAGAAGAAAGACTACTGAAATACCATACACAATTCTGCCCATGCAGCCTTTCATAACAATCATTCACAAAAGAACAACATCCCTTTCGGTTAATCAGGTGAAATATTTTCAAATACTGCTATTATTAGTGGCATTAATCTGTAACAGTTATTCTCCAGTCCAGTGATCCCAAATACATCTTGACCCTGAGAAAATGGTTCACTGACCTCTGGTGAAAACTAAACAAATAAAACACTGGAGAAACAAAACAAAATGAAAAAAAAATAAACAGATGAAACTGAGAAGGTATGGTCTTGTTCAGGCAAAATGCTGAACACATAGTACCATTACATGAAAAGATTCATCATACTAAATGCTTCTCTCCCCCCCCCCCCATGGTTTGTGAGTTCACATTTATTTTTAGTAAACTCACTTTAGTTTTACATCTGAACCCAAAACTGTAGTGAATCTTAACTATGTTCTATGGAAACAAGCTAAGTTTATGGACCACAGCTGAAGGCTTGCTAGCTTCAGTAGACCACCATGAAAACTAAATTCCATTCAAGGGTAATTTTAAACTGAAGTGAGTAAAAAACAAAAGCTTCTGATCTTCTTGCACCTACACCACAGGAAGGGAAATCATTTGTGAACCTGGCATTTGCTCATGTTCATTTATGTAACACTAACACATACTCCAGTGTAAATTCCATCACAACTTAAAGCATTAAATCTAAACAAGGGTTATGTGTAATATAGTGGACCCTCTTCTTGCATGGGGGTTTGGTTCTCCCACCGCCACCATCACTCCCACAGATAGGGAAAACCGCAGGAGCCCAATCCCACATTAGTTAGTGGGTGGCGATGTGCACGTCTGCATCAACACATCTCCACTGGCTAATATGAGCATGGGGCAATGAGTAGAAGCTCCAATCTACCTACCAATCACTAGCCTGCCAATATGGCAGGCTCAGTGTACACTCTTTCTTTAATAATAATAATAATAATAATAATAATAATAATAATAATACTTTTATTTGTATCCCACCTTTTGTAGCTACAATCAAAGCAGCTAACATCATAGAATCATAGAATCATAGAGTTGGAAGAGACCACAAGGGCCATCCAGTCCAACCCCCTGCCATGCAGGAACTCCAAGTCAAAGCATCCCCGACAGATGGCCATCCAGCCTCTGCTTAAAGACCCCTAAGGAAGGAGACTCCACTACACTCCGAGGGAGTGTGTTCCACTGTCGAACAGCCCTTACTGTCAGGAAGTTCCTCCTAATGTTGAGGTGGAATCTCTTTTCCTGCAGTTTGCATCCACTGTTCCGCGTTCTAGTCTCTGCAGCAGCAGAAAACAAGCTTGCTCCCTCCTCAATATGGCATCCCTTCAAATATTTAAACAGGGCTATCATATCACCTCTTAACCTTCTCTTCTCCAGGCTAAACATCCCCAGTTCCCTAAGGCGTTCCTCACAGGGCATGGTTTCCAGACCCTTCACCATCTTAGTTGCCCTCCTTTGGACATGCTCCAGTTTCTCCACATCTTTTTTGAATTGTGGTGCCCAGAACTGGACACAGTATTCCAGGTGGGGCCTGACCAAAGCAGAATCATGTAAAACAGTACAAATATAAAATTATACAATATCCCCCACTTAAAAAGAATTAAACAATTATGAGAGTAAAATGCTAACATCAATTAAAACTCCTATATCACAATAAGATATAGTACCAATATTAAAAGCAAGAAGCATTTTCACATTTTCTTGTTATGGAACAGCAGTCTGCAAATGTTTAAATAAATAATAATCTCCCTCCCATTTACTCCTCCCCCCCCCAACAATCTAAACACACTTTTTATGTATTGTGGCACTTTATAATAATAACAATAATAAAATTTATTTATATCCCCCCCCCCCCTTTGAGATCAATCAGGGAGAAAAACAGTTGTTTACTGCTTCTATTTTCCAGCAATTACACTTTTTAGCCATCATTTCTTTTCTCCACCTTACATAAGTATCTTACAAGCAGTGGTTCCTAACCATCTCTTTCCCTTTTTAAAATCTGCAACAGAAGAGAGAATTGTTTGTCTTTCTAAATTTAGATATCCATGGATACATGTAATATTTTTCTCTGTTTAAGCTTGGCAGTCTAAACTGATATGGAAAAGAAAAGTATGTTTCATTACAGGAAGCCAACTTGTGCTCTTGATTTATTACAAAAGAAAACCATACATAATATTGTGTTTTCTTGGTTTTTGGAGAAACTACTCCCCAAGAGGTTTTCTAGGATTTAATTTTAGCCAATTTAATTTTGTCTCTCTGCCATTGTATTTACTCAGAATTTGTAAAGGAGAAAGCCATACTTTAGAGTTTGATCATTTCTCCCTTCATATATACAAATACATTTTTAGAAATACTTCAGCATGCAAGCACTAGTAAAATATGGAGATGATGATGTGTGGGAGAGATATATAATCACTATAGATCTTAATCAGTCAATGTATACTGTTAGCCCTCCTTATCCACAGATTTTTTTATCCACAGATTTGAGCACACATGGCTTGAAAATATTCCCAAAAAGTATAAATTCCAAATAGCAAACCTTGATTTTCCATTATATATATAGGACACCCATTTTGTTGTGCTATTATATTTAATGGGACTTTGAGCATACAGTGGTCCCCCGGCTTACGAATCCCCCTGGTTACGAAAACCCCGGGATCCGAAACCGGCGGGACCGCTAATGTATCCCCCGGGATACGAAAAAACCCGCGCGGCCCCTTTAAATCGGCCGCGCGGTCCGTTGCAAATAGCGGTCCCCCGGGAAACGAAAGCTTCCAGGTTACGAAGGTAATCCCGGAACAGATTACCTTCGTAACCCGGGGGACGACTGTACACTGATTTTGTTATCCATGGAGGGTCCTGGAACCAAACCCCAGCGGATAACAAGGACCCACTGTATTTTAGAAACAATCTTAAGATTTTCACGGTCTTGTTGTGTCTTTTCAGTAATTAAAGTAGAATATTTAAAATATAATCTAATACAACTGGCATGATCTCATCCTGTCACATCCTGAGATGTGTAGTTAGACAAGGCATTTACAATTCTATGCTAGAAAGTTCTAGTTCAGTACTACTCACAGTGGTGATCTGTGGAGCACTGCTGGTCCATGAGCTATTGGCTGCTGTTCTCCAGCAACTTTCCAGGAAATAAAAGAACAGTACTAGTCAATGGAAAGAGCTGTAGTACCCCTCCTTTGGATATTGAAAACCTTGCTGGTTCCTCCTCTGCATCAGATAGCACCATTTGCTTAAATTATAGTACTAGAGCATTTCAGTAAATTGTAAGCACTTTTTGAAACAAGTATTCCAAGATTCCATACGACAGAGCCACAACAGTTAAATTTATAGTAAACTGTAGTAACTGAGCAGCACAGATACACTCTAACCTATCTTTCAAACTGATACAGGTTGAGTCTCCTTTATCAAGAATTCTAAAATTATAATATCCATGGATACATGTAAAATTTGTCTGTGTATACATGTAATACTTTTTTTATGAGTGGCTGAGACAATGACAGCTTTGCTTTCTGACAAACTTTGTTTCATTCACATAATTATTTAAAATATTGTATAAAATTGCCTTCATGCTATATGTACAAGGTGTATATGAAACATAAATGAATTTTGTGTTTAGAATGGGTCCCTTCGCCAAGATTTCTCATACATGCAAATACAACTATTCCAATAATAATAATAATAATAATAATCAAAAATCCAAAACACTTCTGGTCCCAAGCATTTTGGATAAGGGAGATTCAACCTGTATAAACAACTGTTCAATCTACATGGTGCTCCTCAAGCCTAAGGCACAAGATTAAACTGTGTATCATTTGACACAGGTGGCAAGTCTAGAGTGTTGTACTGAAAGACTTAATATGCTTGTGTGAAACGCAGTACTGGAAATCCCCTTCTCCTTGAGGTTATTCAAATGTCTGGCAGACCAATAGAACTCCCACATTCCAACACTGCTTTCCAAGTGTGGTTTCCCTTTCTCTGCATTAGCACTGACATTAGTCTTGAGCTAAGCACATCAGCTGTTCAATGTAAAACTGTCCCCCTTTCAGACTTTTTCAAGCAGTCTGGAATAAGAGAATAACTAATTACAGCTATTTATGGAGAATAGGCTTTCTTTTTACCTAATAGAGAAAGAAATGTACAGATATGTCTTTTAAAAACTTCACTGTTAGTTTATTTATCCAATTTCAACTTTCTGTTGATTAATGTTATACTTTTGAGCATCTTCTATTGAGGAAATATATAAAAATACATTACCAGTATTTCTGTTTTTTAACCACAGCAACTGGAGTGTCTTAGATATACTGTACAGTCAGCTCTCCATATCCACAGGTTCTTTATCCACTGATTCCACCACCCATAATTTGAAAATACTCAAAAAAAAAAAATACATATGCTTGGATTCTCAACATTTCACAGATCTCTAGCTTCATGTCTTTTTGGTATCAGTTGCCTGCTTTTGCCTTTAAGGTGACAGCAGCACTCTACTTGTTTGTCTCTCTCCAGCCTAATGTCTCTCTCTCCAGCATCACATCTCATTCTCTCACTAATAGTGTTGTATATGAGGCACAGGCTGGAGATAGAGTAAGACTCTGAAAGATGAATGAGTAGGAGCGCTTACAAATTGTTGTATGACTCAGAAAGTCTCTCTCTCTTTGAATAACTTCAAAAACTTGGGAAAAATCCACCATACAATGCATACTTAAAATACATTAATTTGGAGGCACAAGCCAAGTGAAATATAGATAGTTTCACCATGATAGGGGCACCATTAGGTGGAAACAACTTGAAGGCACACAACTACTACTACAGAATAACCTTCTGTAAAGTAATAACAAGAATATAGCTAATTAAAAGATCTGTTAAATTTCTGAAGCATTTTTAATACCATTTTAATGAACTGACTTTCTTTCACAATAAGAACACCTGGCAAAACACAGTCCATATTATCAGGAAAAGACTGACATTAAGATAATGGAAACTGAATAAATATAGTATTATTTTTTTTTTAATATTCATTCTATCTTTCCTTGAAGAAATGTGCTTTTATTGGGAATATATGTGGAGCAATGTGTGGGAGGTGCAACAGTAAGAGAATATGTTCATCTGATAAACAGAAGTGCTGTTTTGATATGATCAATGCAGCTGCAGGACTATAGGTAGAAAGGTGATGGAATACAGAGATGGAACTAGATTGATATTACAGAGAAATCAAAGTGTTGTTGACATGAAGAGAAAGAATGCTGGGTTTGGTTTTGATACACAGAGTTCATCAGCGGATGGTGGGGAATGTCAGTATGTATCTGTAATGTGTATGAGGAATATCAGTGTGATGTAAATGAAAGAGTGGATTTGATTCTTCTTTTTGGATGGAAAGAACAAAATGGATTAAAGAGAATGGGACTAATGTTGAGATAATGGAAATTGGATCAACATAGTATAAAATATGTTAACCCATTGTTTGAAAAAAAATGAAAAGAGGGATTTTGGGAAAGATGTAAAAGAAATTTGTTAGATACGATTTTAAGAGATATTGGTACTGGAGTTAGTGTGACAAATTAATGGGAATTGAACTCAATGCTAACAAATTATCTGTTCTAGAAGATTTATAATGGACAGTGTTTAAAATGACTGGAGATGACTTTGAATCAAGTTTTAGGTTATATATAATACTGCCTGCCTTGCAAAATGAATTGATTGATCAACTAAATAAAACTATAACTGAAAGAACACTGGTTCTCCAAGAGCTAAATATAGGGATTGTTCCAGGGCTTAAGACTGGTGTGTAGCCCAGTGTTGCAATACTGGATGTAGTTGGTCTGCAGACCATGCAAGCAGAGTGCCATGGGGGGGGGGGGGGTCTTTTGGGGCTCATGCCCATTTTCTCCACTACTGTACCACAGGATTCAGATTCTACAGGAAGTAGAACATCAAAAGTCCTGACTTGCATGGTCTTTATAAAGTCAGGGACTTCAATGGATTGTGAAGTTTACAATTTATTGATACATAAAAACACATGACCAGATCAACTGTGACTCAGTTACAAGCAGCCCCTCGATCTGGCCCTTAGTCCCTAATAGCTGCAGCAGAATCAATGTCTTCTTGGGGTATCAAGCCTGTAATCAGGACATTAGCCTTGACTGGTAAATGCAGATTCAAGACCATGGAATGAAACTGGACCAAATATATACAGGATTGGGATGATAAATTATTGTGTTATCTTTGATACTTCATAAAAAAAATGAGGTAAACTAGTTTTATATTAGAAGAGCGAAACATGCAGCCTGCCTCCAACTACTACTCTTGGACTGCAGCACTGAGTATTCCTTATCACTGCCTATGCTCACCAAAATAGGAAAAGCTGTGTGATCTTTACATCTTTGAAATACACAATGAATGACGTTTTTCTGTCCTAGAAGCAGGAGTGAGAAACATGCAAACTCTGCACTGATTTTGATAGAATATCAATAAAGATGCCCTGGGACTATGAACAGGGTAGAGCATGCCATAGATATAACCTTTTCTGTAGTTCTTGGGCTTGAAATGTTTGGCACAACCGGGCCCTGAACAAACCTTGGGTGATAATACCTTTATTCACCTCATAACATGCTAATTCTAAAGTGGGTAGTCTGGTGGTTCTCAAGCTGTGGGGTAAGACGAGGGAAGGAAGAGTTGTACAAGGGGGGCGTGAAACTTGGAGGCCCTGGTCCTCCTCTCCTCTTCAAACTTTTTTCTGTCCTGGTGGGGGAAAGAAAGACAAGGAGGACACTTGGAGCCTCGGCCTGTGGTAGAGGAAGAGGAGGAGAACTATTTCCTTATAAAACGTTAAAATATAAATAAACATGAATCTGTGAACAAAAATACACATATTAAACAAACAAAATATTTTTATTAAGGTACTATACGTGTGTTGGGGAGATGTTCACAGGTAGAAGTAAAGGGGGCCACAAGGGTAAGGTTTGAAAAACACTAAAGTAGTCCAATATGCAGTACAATATATATTATAGGATTGGCTCACATCGGGAGGCATGGAGACGCACTAACCACAATGCTGCAGCCTCTTTCAAGAACTCATGCTGAACGAGTCTCAAAGAGAAACGACAACGCAGAAAGAACCACAACTTGGAAACATCACCCAAGGAGACTTTCTGCTGTGCTTTCTGTAACCAGATTTGTTTATTTAGGATTGGCCTTTTTAGTCATCAACAGGCTTGTAGAAAGTGTGGGATGAGTCCTTCCTGAATCTTTGTTAGCGAAGAAAAGCCAGAGAGATATATTATAGTCACTATGCAAATGTCGCTTCAAACATGAGTGCACCATTCTGGATTTGTTTCTGATCTTCACAGAAGTAGTTTTAAGTAGTTCACACTTAATTTCAAATGTATCTAGGTCTCTGCTTGAGCATGTTGACACTCTACAGGATATATACTTTAAAAAGTGAGTAAGCTAACATGATAATTTGACCTCAGAAAACATTATTCAGTGAAAATCCAGAACTAGAATCAAATTCTTCTCTCTGAAGAGATAATGATAGGTTTACAAATATATGAGACCACACAGTCCTAACAGTAGAGTCTTCAAATTAGAAAACCATGTGTTTTTCTTGGAGGCTGGAAATAATCTAGGATCCCAGACTATGGCCAATACTGTGGAACATTTGTCTACTGCACACTAAAAGCAGAAAACTCTGTGAGTGGAACCAATCTCTTTGTATAGCATTTACATTTCTTTAATTATGGTAGGAATGTTACAGGCAATTCCAACCAGCCTTGCAACTAATAAATACTAATTATACAAATATTATGCTTAGTTGTGCTACTCCTTTTAATCAGATTCAGGCAGTTATAAGGCCCATGAGCCAAATACAGACCACCACCAAAGATTTCCTCTCAAATGTTTTTCCCATTTCTGCCCCCACCCTACTAAGAAGCAAGAAGCTACATGGGAAAAAACCTTGGCAGACTGGCTACACCACAGATTTAAAAGCCTTTGGACTGTTTGGAATATTTTCTTCAAAGAACTACCTTTATGTGGTTTTAAAACTGACTAGGTGGTGATTTAGGACACATTCTTATTCTACCTCAGCAACTTAGAAAAGCACTGCCATTTGTCTACAAGTCACCAGATTAAATTCATCCTCTGATGCTTTTGATTGCTTAAAATGATAGTACTATTTTTTTAAATAGTACTCTACGGTGAACTCATAGTTCTTCTCTCCCTCTGACGCCTGGACCAAGGCAGATGGACTGGAGGGAGGGCTCGGCTTCTTAATATGGCCCTCCATGCCATCTGCCCTGCTCCAGGCCCCAGAGGGAGAGAGGAACCACTGGACCTGATACCCTTCCCCACCACCATCCCCTTCTCCTTTTGTGTCGTGTCTTTTTAGAATGTAAGCCTGAGGGCAGGGAACTGTCTAATGAAAATTAATAATTGTAAGCCTCTCTGATAGCCATTAAGGCTGAAGAGCGGGGTATAAATACCATAAATAAATAAATAAATAAATAAATAAATAAAATTAATATAGGACAGGCCTGAAGGAGTTTGGCCTGCCCTTTCACTCCCTCCTAGGGCAGATGGTGTTGTCAGGAAGGAGGGCTCTTCAACTTGAGGCCAGGTCTGATAGTGTTGACAGGCCTCTCCTTTTACTCCCTCCATGGCCAGATGGTGTTTTCAGAAGGGAGACCTGAATAGACTAGAAAACTGGGCCAAAGCTAACAAAATGAAATTCAACAAAGAGAAATGTAAGGTTTTCTGCACTTAGGGCAGAAAAATAAAATGCACAGATATAGGATGGGGGACACCTAGCTGAACGAGACTACATGTGACAAGTTGAACATGAGTCAACAGTGTGATGCAGCAGCTAAAAAGGCCAATACAATTTTAGGCTGCATCAACAGAAGTATAGTGTATAGATCAAGTGAAGTAACAGTGACACTCTATTCTGCTTTGGTCATGCCCCACCTGGAATACTGTGTCCAGTTCTGGGCACCACAATTCAAAAAGGATGTGGAGAAACTGGAGCGTGTCCAAAGGAGGGCAACTAAAATGGTGAAGAGTCTGGAAACCATGCCCTATGAGGAAAAACTTAGGGAGCTGGGGATGTTTAGCCTGGAGAAGAGAAGGTTAAGAGCCCTGTTTAAATACTTGAAGGGATATCATATTGAGGAGGGAGCAAGCTTGTTTTCTGCTGCTCCATAGAACAGGACCCAGAACAATGGATGTAAGCTACAGGAAAAGAGATTCCACCTCTACATTAGGAGGAACTTCCTGACAGTAAGGGCTGTTCAACAGTGGAACACACTCCCTTGGAGTATGGTGGAGTCTCCTTCCTTGGAAGTCTTTAAGCAGAGGCTGGATGGCCATCTGTCAGGAATGCTTTGATCAAGAGTTCCTGCAAGAGGTTGGACCAAAAGGGAAATAACATTTCTGCCTTTTGTGGCAACCTCCATATCTGATAGAAAGCCATAGTGGCTTAACTTGTCTAAAAGGGTAAGCTACTCTGTCTTTCAGAACTGTGAATTTCAAAAAGAGTCCTTTATTATCCTCTCCACCTCCTAGACATGATTCAAACTCTGGATGGCTGAGGAGAGAATCTACATTACAGTGTAATGAAAATCCTCTTTTACCTTTACCAGAGGTGAAAGATACAAAGTACTATCTCTAATTGCATTGATCTTCAAAGCAGGCAGAGACAGACTCTTGCTTCTAGTCTGAGGATAATATGAGATACTTCTGAAAAGAAAAGGAGAGGAGAAAGATTCTCTCATGTTAGCTGTTTGGAAAAACATTGCTCCTCCTTCCATGAAAGACCAGAATAGCATGAAAGACCCTCTCTCCATAAAGTCCTCTGGCATATATAGAAGATTTGGTGCAAGTAGAATGCCAGTGGCAACCACAAATTATCTGTAACTGGTAAACCAAAAAGTATGTAGAACCCTGATAATTTCTGAGGCAAGGTTTTATTTGAACTAAAAATGATTGTTATTACTGAATGCCATTTCTTCTTTATTCTCTTACATTTTCAGAGGCGCATACAAGACTGCTTAAGCAAGCAATCACAACCCATTACAGTATACGCATGCCAAAAAGGGTGGCGCTGAGAACCACTCTGCTTTCTTACGGGCAACATCAGGCCATCAAGAATTTGGGATGACGTTTGGGACAACATTTTAATTCTCCATCTAAAACGGAAAGGAGACTTCAAGAGATTATCTCAAACACAAATTCTAGCCAAACTTTCATTGTGTTGATGAGGCCTATGCTTGCACCCTTTGCCTAGTAATCCTAACCACTAAGAAGCAAAGTTGTGTGCATTGACTCCTTTTAAGTTTTGTTTCTAGATCATGCTGGAGCAGGGGAGGAAAATATATGACTTTCGAGATGTCAACAGACTGAAATTTCCAGCATTTCTCACCACTGGCTATGATGACTAGGGTTGCTGTACTAGAGAGTAACAAAAGGTGGGTAACAACTTTGATAGCTCCATCTATGTAAAGTAACTGCAACTGGGATTTATGTTTATCATTTGGAAGCTATTTAGTCAGCCCTCCATATCCATGGATTCTTTTTATTCATGGATTCAAGCATTCACAGCTGGAAAATATATTTTTAAAATATATGAATTGCAAAAAGCAAATGTTGATTTTGCCATTTTATATAAAAGTGAACATTTTACTATGCCACGGAATTTAATTGGACTTGAGCATCTTTGGATTTTGGTATCCACAAGGAGTCCTGAAACAAACCCCAGCAGATATCAAGGACCCACTGTACTTATTTCATAGAAAGCAAGGCAGTATGCTGGATATCAGTGTCATAATACTGCTACTCCCTGCCCATGGTAAACTTGGCCACTGAGAATTAAGCCCATTTCTGCATTGAATATTTATGTCTTAACATTCTGTTTCTTGATCCTGCTTAAATATGACTGAATATGAAAGTAGGGCAGAATGTTGGGAACTGGCTTTTCCACAGATAGAATATTCCACCCCAGAGAAATAATAGCTACACTTTAAGGGCATTGCATTTTCATCACATTATATATATATATATATATATTACACTTAATGCTTTCTTAAAAGTATGTATAGTGCTACTTGGTATACTTTGGGGGCTGGCCAGAAGGGACATCTAGATATATTGGTAGAAGTTTGAATGGATGTATAATACAATAGCGCAGGGGCTAACGGATTATACACAAACATACAGAAATGTCACCTTCAACAAAAAGGCTTTCCCATCCAATTCTGGAAGAGGGAGGTAAAGCAGGTGAGGCCAAAGATGTTGGGAATGGACTCGCTTGTACAGTCTCCTACATAAGCTGTAGCTGCTTGTTTGGGAACTGGACAGGATTTAAGTGTATGCCTTTTACACCAGGCTGAAGTTTGGATCTTAGGAGCCTAGTAAAGAAACAACACAAAATCAAAAGTAGATTCTGTACACCTGACAACTGCTATTAGCAAAACCACATGGACTCTGCTTTTCCAATACTCTTCTTCATGGGAATAATAGGTTTCTACGATGCAGTAAATATTTTGTAAAATGAATAGCATGTTATTCCAAAATACAATAACTGGTAACCAAAATAGTAAGTCCACAATGTTGGTACAAAACTTATTTTTCTGTGTGCTGTTAACATTTTCCTTCATTTCCTAGCCAGATATCATTCTAATGAAATTAGTCATCTACAACATTATAGGACTAAATTCATTAACAACTTTTCACTGGGAGGTTGAGGCTCTTTCAAGGGATAGATATCTTTTTCTCTCAAACAATTAACCAAGTCAATAAGGAGATCTAATAGTAAAAAGGGCAAATTAGAAACAAAGAGCTGAGGGAGACAGAACTATTTCCTTAAAGTTTTGTACATCTTTTCATTATACACTAAGAATGTTATGTTTCTCCAAATGTTTAGAAAAAGTATGCACACTGCATATATGTTAACACACTGTTAACTATTACTAACAGGCCAAGAGAAATAAAATATTACGAGGTGGGTGGAATGATTGGTTAACATATAATTGACCAGCTGTATTTTCTTGCAAATTTTTATGGAACTAGTAGTGTTTTGGAAGTTGGGCTATGACTCTGCAGACCAGGTTTCGAATCCCCACTCAGCCATGGAAACCAAGTGGGTGACCTTGCACAAGTCACACTCTCTCAACCTTCCAACACATGGAAGTCTCCAGGAAACATGAATCACTTTTAAAACAACAAATGTGCATACATGCTAGATGTGCCTTGTTTTACATAAAGCCAAAGTATGCTTTCTTACAGCAGAAATAAACATCTAATTTATTCAATTTTTGATGGATGTTGCCTGTGAGCTCCATGCACATACATGTAGCGTGTTTTTCCCAAGATATGGCTGAAGTATACATAAGCAGCACATGGCGTGAAATCCACATCTCCCTCAATGCATGGGGTGTGTGTGATTGTACAGTACAGATATTCCTTTTGACAGCACTCTAATGATGAAATTATTTTACCACGGTTATCCCAAACCTGCATGCTTGTTGTCAACTGTTACCATAATGTGAAGACTGAGGCAAATGCATCCCATAAGGTAGCTTTTCCCCTAGACAAATAAAAGTAGCTTGTGTGGCTTTTCAATCTACAAATATAAAATGCTTGCAAGCAAATTTAAACAACAACCTTTTCCATCAGAAATGAGAAACAGATTTTCTTAATAATGCTTAAACTTGCTACTAAGAAAGTGAAACATATTAGACAGCAGTAAACCCTTAATACTCAGACCTTCTATGGCAGGCCCTTCTTATGATAGCCAGCTGCTTCTGGGTATTAGAAATGGAAAGAAGAGCTGATGATCTGACTGACCTTTGTAGGATTTTTTCTTAGTTCATTCCAGTGATGAAGTGGGTATGTTATTAACTTATTTGCAAAGGGCCTCTTGATTTATAAACTGTGGCCTCAGTCTCCATTCCTTATCATTTACTCTTTGTGTAGCAATGGCCACATCTGTCTCCACAGATGTGAACTGATGCAAATGAGACATATGGGCTTAAGCTGGCACTGGTTTGCTCACAGAAAGAGCTCCTGGCAAGAGAAGCTTGAATATAAACAGTTCTCCAGTCTGCCCCTCTTAACCCACCATTGGTTGGCGGCTGGGCACTGTTGGAAACCAGTAGGCTACTTTCTCAGTGGGCCCAGATCCAGCCTAACAGATGGCCAACCAGGAAGGCATGCCAGAGGACCAGAATGTGCATCTAATTTGATAATTAAGGGCTGTATTCCCCTCTAGACACACAGAAATGGAAGGCCACACACACATCACTACTGGCTTATAGTTAGGAGATCAACCCTCTTGTTCAAAATTGAGCTAAATTTTTAAATTAATGGGGGAATTATAAGGTTTTGTGCTTCAAGAAAGAGTGGGGGCAGAGAAGGTACGGAGGTACTTAAATCATTGCCAAGGCAGTCCTCACTCAATTGAGGTAAATTTTAAAAAATACAAGCAAGAAGCTTTGTAAGCCCATTAAAGAGACCTAAACTCATGTTTCTTTTCTTAAAGTCATTGTCTTGTTGGCTTTCAAGATATTGTAAATACTGTATTTTAATGTTTAAGTTGCCTTAAGTCCCATTTAGGAGAAAGCTGGCGTATTTCATAACAAGAAGAACAACAGCAGCAACATCCCACAATTACTTTAAAAACTGTGTAAATTCGCACTACCTTTTGATTAATTAGGTCAAGTGAATGTTTTGGATAGCTGCTGAACCAGATTTATCAACACCCTGACACTGGATATAAGTGTGGAATAGTTGCAAGTATCTTAGCCCTATGACATATATATCTTTCCATTCTTAAGACACTGGGAATATGCCACCAACTCAGGTACTCCCATTTCAGTGTTAACCATGGGGCAATTCTACCTCCTGTTAATGTTAAATCATTTTAATACTAAGAAAGGCTAGTTTCAAATCAGAATCTGCAAATTACATTAAAGGATACTTGCACAGCCAGGTTACAGCTACCTGTATTTAGTGCTATCCTCAATGCAGCTATACAATATTAGTTATCCCTACAAATTTTCCATACCTTAGCTCAATCAAGAATCAGAATGGAGATTGTAGTCAAGAAATCACAAGAAGGTTAGGACTTGGAAGGGCAGCTATGAAAAAGTTAGACAAGATCATGAAGTGGAAAGATATATAATTGAACACTAATGTTAGGATGGTCCATGCCATCTTATTTCCAGTTTCTATGTACAGTTGTGAAAGCTGGAAAGTAAAGAAAATTAATAGAAGACAATCAACTTGTCTAAAATGTGCTGGAGAAGAGTTCTACAGATACCATGGACTGCTAAAAAGATGAACAAATAAGTCCTAGAGCAATGCAAGACTGAATACTCCTGGAAGCCAAGATAACCAAACTGAGACTGTTGTACAGTGGTCCCCCGGGTTACGAAGGTAATCTGTTCCGGATTACCTTTCGTAACCCGGAAGTTTTTGTTTCCTGGGGGACTGCATTAGGAGACGGACCGCGCGGCCGATTTAAAGGGGCCGCACGGTTTTTCTCCTTCATATCCCGGGGGATATTTTTTGGTCCCGCCGGTTTCGGGTCCCGGGGATTTCGTTCCCCGGGGGATTCGTAAACCGGAGGACCACTGTACTTTGGACATATCATGAGAAGACATGACTCACTAGAAAGTACAGTAATGCTTGGTAAGGCAAAGGTCAATTGAAAAATAGGAAGACTGCATTCCAGATGGATAGATTCAATGAAGAAAGCCCTGAGTTTGCAAGATCTGAGAAGGGCTACTGATGACAGGGAGACTTGGAGGTCTCTCATTCATATGGTCTCCATAAGTCAGAGATGGCAGTTAACAACCACAAATATGGTAGCTTGGCAGAAATCCACAAGTTAAAGGGTAAGAGAAAGAAAGAAATGGTTAAGAAATTTGGGTGCATTAAGCCTGTATCCTGAATGAAGAGTCACCAAACTAAACTATTTTTTCCAGAGTTAGATCTTCAACTTTCAGAGACCTCTGAGAAACTTGAAATTTGATATATTCTTGAGACACTGAAGGTCATTCAGTTAAAACACTTGCCTTATGCTATATTTTTTGCTCTCTGCATCCAATGTATACAGTTTTAAAATGTTCTAAATAAGGTAGACACACACACACACACACACAAATATTAAATGTTCCAGTTCTACAGAACATCATTCTATGGATTTCTATGAAAAAATATAACTCTTGTTCTTTATGCATCTTATTCCTTAGATACAAAATTATTTACACCAAGGAATACCACTGCTTGTGAATGAATAACAGTAGGTAAAAGAGATTATCATATGACTCAGATATGTTAGAAATCACCAAGAACTAATTTTATCCTATCAGTCGTATTTCATATGACTGTACCTTCCTATGTTGACATGCAAACAAAGGTTGCTCTATGTGTCACAGATTTCAGTTTTTGTCATGGGAGGGTACTTCTAGATACGTTTTAATAATAATCAATAGTAATAATCAAACAAAAACAGAACTCAACACTATATAGTAACTTCAATAAATCAAGAATTAATGCCTAAATCAAGCTTAGGTGAATCTACATTGTCTACAAATTTTCAGTGGTTTTTTGATAGAGTGCTGTGCTTATAAGTGCATCGTAGAGTTGCACAGTCATGTTAAGAATATAAAGTTGCTGTGTGGATTGTTCCAGGCTCAGGTTGGTGTAAGAAATCCTGGCGGAACTTCTCAAGTGATTGCTTTCCATGTCTCCAAATTACAAGGATATCATCAACAATTCGTAGGTAGAGGTTTTTGAATGCATGTGTTGAGGAAGCATTGTTCCAGGGATGTTGATATATAGGGATCCCACATTCATAATGTTAGGATGGTGTTCTCTGGGAGACTGTGGACAGACTGTATTTTATTCAGGAAATGTAGCTTGGAGTGTTGAAGATATATGGCCTGAGAATTGAATCCATATATTCAGATACAAAAGATACAACTGTATATAAAAAAATGCTGAAATCTAGTTAAATATCTTTATGCACTTTATACTAACAGCAATAGTGTATGTGTGTGTGTGTACTGTTTATACTACAACTTTATTCCAATATCTCGCAGTTGCAATATTATATTGCTTGATGTCTTTAGGCTTATCACTTTGAGGATCTTCCTGGTTGAAAAAAAAGGCTCATGATTTTTAGTAAAATGAAAAAAAGATAACACAACTTGGAGTGCAGTCCATCCTCCCCATACACAAGGAGGGGGTCCGTTTGGACCCCTTCCCCCTGTGTATGGGGAAAAGAGCATTTGATCAAGCCCCATAGAAAATAATGGAGCATGTGTTTACCGTGCGGCGTGGGTACACGCCCCATTATTTCTGCCAGGGCTTGCCTTCCGTGTAAACTCAAAGCCGCAGAAGGCAAGCCCGCCTATGGGGAGGGCCCATTGTACTCTATTATCCCTACTTACACTTCATCATAGAATTTCAAACCAGAAAATGCTGAACTTTTAGATGCCAGATTCTAAAACAAAAAGCCAGAAAGTTGCTCAAGTTCCCCACCTCTCAAACAGAAGGATTTAAATGCTAAATGTAAAGGTAGTTCTGCCACACTTCATGTAAGGTAAATATAAAGCTCACGCACACCAGCTCTCTCTCTCTATAAAACTAATTTTCTCTGACATAAATTCAATTACTAGTCCAGACTAGGGTAAATACAATAGAAAGCTGGTTAAGTCAACACTTAACATAAACACCATTGATTCAATGGCTATAACCTGAGTTGAATTTACACTTCTGACAGCCAAACAGATTTAGATAATCATGTGGAGAGAATATAAGGTAGTCTTTGGTTGAAAAGGTTAGCTTTGGAAGATTACAAATCTTAAAGTTATTTATGCTCAAAGTGCAGTTTTCATCAGCCAGTTTCATCACGTTTTGTTTTGAAAACGAAATGTTGTGTTTGTTTTCCAATGAGTTGTTTCACACTGATCAATTATAAAATTATGACAGGAAATCATTAAAGAGTGCAACTACTAATGAAAATAAATGCTTCCTAAGTATGTCTGTGCATTATTGTTATTTTATGTAACCATGTGTTGTACCACAACTCTGGGAACCAAGTTTCAAATCTCTGCTTGAGCATAAAAACCCACTGAATGACCTTGGGCAAGTCACACTCTCTCACCCTCAAGGAACTGCAAACCCACACTGAGGAAACCTTCCAAGAAACCCCCATGATAGGAATAGGGTTGTCATAAGTCAAAAATTACTTGACGGCACACAACAACAATAACAACAGTGAACAATTGATAGTACCACAGCTAGGAAGACATGAAAACAGCCCAGTAGAAACCAGCTTTCTGTAACAAATCATTTTAAAGTCTTCAAATTATATATGAGCAGTTGCAGCCCTGTTAAAAGTTGCTGAAGCCTGAGAAATGGCAGGTATGATCCACACTCCCTCTTCACAAAAATGTCCCTATCAATGAAGGAATGAATTATGGGGAAATGAGATTCTTGTTTAGCATACCTGAAAGTTAAACTCTTCTAGTGACAATCCTAATCTTGCTATACTATTTACAGAAATACACCCAGTTGTAATGGACAATACTTTCTTAAATACACTCTTTATTTACTAAAGTTTGCTGGAAAAATCTTCATACTCTGTTTTTAACAAAATGACTTCAAGAAGTATTACTGGAGAAACTGCAAAAAACAGAAACCTAGATATCCTAAAGAAAGGGAAAAGGTGGAATAATTTTCCTACAAGAAAAGTTTATACCATTTGGAAATGTAGTAGAGAGATCTTATAGCACCTTTCAGACTAACTCAAAGAAAAAAGTTGGCAGCATGAGCTTTCATAGACTTAGGTCTACTTCCTCAGATGCATTTATGAAAGCTAATGCTGCCAAAATCTTTACTGTATTTCAGTTAGTCTCAAAGGTGCTACAAGATCTCTCTACATATTCATCCTACAGACATTTGGGAATGTTTACATTTAGAAATGGAATAAGGACAGGGCAAGATTCAGGTCCATAAAATTATACATGGCTGTTGTTGTGTGCTTTCAAGTTGTTTCCAACTTATTACTACCTTCTATCTAAAAGGCCAAAAAAACTATGAATCTGAATACCAGCTGTTCAGGAACATCTTTGCAACAGGGCAAAAGAGGATGAATGCTCTGATGTCAGGCTACTGCTTTGTAAGAAACAACAGTGGGATGAGTGCCCGACCAGGTGTCAGCCTTCTGAGGGGTCACCCGATGAGGTCTGCACCCCTTGCACCTCCCTAGTAACTAGACATCCTCCTTTTCCAGGACATGTCCTACATTTCAACCATCTGTCCAGTAAGAATTCCAAAATTCCCTCCATTTTGAGCATAACTAAGAAACATGAGTTTATATTTATATGAGCGCTTCTATTCTGCAATGTCCTACATTTTTTTCAATGTCCTACATTTTAAAGTGCCTTGTCCTTGGACATCTGGCCACCCTTCTACTGACACCACTGGGCAAAAGCACCTCTGAGCATTCCTTTCCTCTGACAACCCTGTGAAATTCATAGGGTTGCCACAAGTCAAAGGCAACTCAGAAGGTATAGATACATATAGTTAGCCTTTGATATCTGTGGGAGCTCTGTTCCGGACCACCCATGGACACCAAAATCCATAGATATTCATGTCCCATTGTTCCAAACCATTAGGAACAACAGGACTTATCACTGCCTCCCAGCTGAGGGCTTAAAGTTACGATTTCAATTGTACGATTTCAATGGTTGTGTTAATGTGTTTAGCCACCTTGGGTCCCACTCTGGGAGAAAGGTGGGACAAAAATAAAATAAATAAATAAAATAAACACAAAAAGTTAATTGGGGAGCACCAGGCTGCTTCCGCTCCGCCTTTTCCACATTCTCATCAGCCACTGGTCAGAGGGAGCTGTCAATCACCCAGTCATCCCCAGGTGACTGACAGCTCCCTCCAACCAGTGGTTGCCTCCACATCCGACTCTTCTACATTCTCATCAGCCATTGGTCAGAGGGAGCTGCCAATCACCCAGGGAGGAGGACCAGGTGACTGATGGCTCCCTCCAACTAGTGGCTGACAAGAATGTGGAAGAGGCGGGGTGGAGGCAGCATGGCAGACCCCAAGTTAACTTTTTGTGTTCCGGCCAGGAACAGCTTCTCTGGCCTTCTGAGCCCTCGGGTTGCATCATCATTGGGAACAACACAGGCTTACCATCCGCAGATGGCAAGTCCATATACACCAAGGGCCGACTGTACAACATTATGCACACATGAAATGAAATGCTCAGGAAAGTCTTGAATAAGTAAACAAAAATACTTTGAATTTTCTAGAGACCACCTGAAAAGTTCTTCCAAAATGTCCCATGGTGTTCTTTAGAAGACAATACAAAAATTATATGACCTGGTTATCTGTAGTGTGCCTCTATTCTGGTGAAAGTGAAGTTTCTTGGTTAGAAAGGATAGTGGAATTATCACTGAGTTCAGGAAATACAAGAGGTAAACATGTTTCCCTAATGCTAACCCACAATACTTTCAAATTTTCATTGGGATGAGAAAATAGCTCACACAATATTGCTGTTGGTTATTTTAAAGAAAAGACTGTGAGAAAATTAAAAAGAATTTAGTAGATAGGTGTACAGTGAGAACTTGGTATCCGCTGGGGTTTGGTTCCAAGATCCCTATGAATACCAAAAGGCATGGATGCTCAAGTCCCATTATAGACAATGCTATAATAAAATGATGTCCCTTAGATGTCAGTGGTACACATACTTTTAACCTTTTGGACCTACTTTTACATCTACATGGTGACATTTCACAAGCAAACACACATACACAATGTAGTATATGAATACAAATATTTTGTGTAGTTAGTGTGCATATTCACACATTCATGTGTATTTATATCATTTTATATGGAAATAACATCATTCAAATTAGAACAGTTTTAAGCAAATTCAATATTTAACCAGCACATGTATAAATTTTACATATAAAAAAGTGTGGGAAGAGGAGAAAGAGGGGGGATCAGAGCCTCCATGTCTCGCACACACCTACCCAGGTGACCTGGCCCCACTGTTTGAGAACCATTGCCTTATATGAAATGGCAAAATTAAGGTTTGCTTTGTGCATTTTTTGTATTAATTGGACAGTTGAATCCATGGATACAGAATCTGTGTGTACAGAGGGCCAACTGTGTATCTGCTCTGGGAGAAGGGCAGGAGAGAATAAAGGAATTTATCTCACACTCTCCAATGTCATTAGCTGACATCTCAGAGACTAATCCCAGAGACTGATCTCCTGCAGACATCTGAGAATCTCTTAGAATCACTTACTCCTGATGTTTTTGGAATTCCCATGCAAAAGATTTAAGACAGAGCCTTGTCAAAATTGCTTGAACTCAGAGTCTTGTCAGACAAAATATTCATATCCATAAAATTCCATATGAAAGAATGGAATCACAGTTTTCAGAGTGGTTTTAAGAGAGCTAATGGAAGTTGTCAGAAGAGCTAAATATTTAAGGAGTGCCAGATGACTTGGATAGTTGTTAACTCATTCCCATTACATCACAACCTTAAAATCCAAAATTACTATTTTCAAGTCTGTCAGAAAAATCATATATATTCATAATAACACAGTTTAGCGTTAATGGCTATAGCAACAAAGCAGTAAAAATTGGCTCCACCCCTTGTCAGTTATACTAACGGAGTAATTATAATTATCAGTAGGCTGACAACCCTGATTTCATTTCTAATGCAAAAGACAAACTACAAATGTGTCTATGTTCCACAAACAAGTATGAACAAAAGATGTTTCAAAAGTTCAAACATGATGTCAGAAATATGTATTTTCAAAAACTAATAATCATCATAGTTTTGTCTTGCCAAGAAGTGCTAAAGTTTTTAGTGTCAGATTATCAGACTCACTCTATAACCGTACAAAAGCATTATTATGTTTGGAACGGCTTAAGGAAAAAAAGAGGGGAGAACACCTTAACCCAAATAGACAGTGTTAAAGAAAGAGCAGGAGAAATAAAAATATTAATGGATTAGTAGACATCCTAAAAAGCCAATTTCCTATTAAAGTTTCTGGTGATCTTACAAGAGAGAGTAGATCATGGGCATACCTTTTATATATGTCTATTTAGATATGTTGTGACTTGAAAGGTAAGGATCTTCAGGGATTTGCTATTCACAACAGCCATTTGGAATGACTATGATGAATGTTAAGATAAAAAGTGCAAAAGCAAGGTTACACTTGGAACACTAAAGAAAACATGAATAATGACCAGAGATTATTTACATAGCTTTAAAGTGGGTAATGAAGACACTGAAATAGTTTCTTGCATATTTTGTATATAATGGCTCAGTCAATGGAAACTGTATTCAAGAAATCAGAAGATTAGGACTTGGAAGGACAGATATGACAGAACTAGACTGATACATTTTACTGTTTGAATGTTAACATGTATTAATATGTATTATGTTTAATTATTTTCATAGAATGTATGCAATAGGCAAGTTCATTTACCGTAATCTATTTTAATTGTATGTACAGCACTGAGTAACTTTACAGTGCTATACAAATAAAGCTTAACAACAACAACAACAATAATAATAATAATAATAATAGATAGGATGCTGAAGTGTAAAGATATATCATTAAATACAAAACTTAGGATCATCCATGCCATAATATTTCTAATTACAATGGGCCCTTGGTATCCACTGGGGTTTGGTTCCAGGACCTGTGTATGGATAACAAGATCCGTGGATGCTCAAAACCCATTAAATACAATGTTATAGTAAAATGGTGTCCCTTGTACAAAATGGCAACATCAAGGTTTGGCTTTTGAGGATTTATATATTTTTAAAATATTTTCAAGATGTGAATGCTTGAATCCATGGATAAAAAATTCATGGATACAGAGGGCTGACAGTACTATGTATGGTTATGAAAGCTGAGCAGTTAAGAACACTGACATGAAATTAATTAACCCATTTAAAATCTGGTGCTGGAGAAGAGTTCTACAGATACCAGGGACCACTACAAAAGACAAAGGAATGAGTCCTGGAGCAAAACAGGCCTGAACATTCCTCAGAAGCCAAGATGGCTCAACTGAGGCTGTTGTACTGTGGACATACCATGATACAAGATGACTCACTGGAAAGTGTAAAGCTTGGCAAAGTGGCACTAGGAAAACTGCATTGCTGATGGATGGATTCTATGTCAACAAGGACCAGCATTCAATGCAGTCATACCTCCCAGTTTGCATGGGATCCGTTCCAGACCCCTAACCCCATCCCCGCCACACGAAATAGAAAAATCACAGATATTCAAATCCCACTTTTGGCTGTCCATGGGATCCTAAGTACTCTTCTCCAGCACCACGTGAATTGATTTTCTTTCTGTCTGCTGCCTTCTCTGTCCACCTCTCATATCCATACATGGTAATTGGGAATACAATAGCCTGAACAATTCTGACTTTAGAGCTCAGTTGTATGTCTTTGTTCTTCAGTATCTCTTCCAGTTCAGCTGCCCTTCCCATTCCTAGTGGTCTTCTTGTTTCTTGACTGCTGTTTCCATACTGGTCAATGTTTGATCCTAGACATGGGAATTCTTTAACTGTTTCAGTATCTTCATTGTCTACATTGAATTTGTATATTTCTTTTGTGGTCATTATTTTTGTTTTCTTTATGTTCAGCATCAGACCTGCCTTGACATTTTCATCATTGACCTTCCTTATTAACTGTAACCCTTTGCTAACTGGGAACCATTCTGTTTCTCTGTGTTCTGTTCTGGCAGTAGACTCTTGTCCTATGTACAGATTCCATATCAGGACTATCTGGTGGCGCAGTGGTTAAATGCCTGTACTGCAGCCACTCACTCAAAACCATAAGGTGGCGAGTTCAAGACCGGCAAAGGGCTGAAGCTTGACTCAGGCTTGCATCCTTCCGAGGTCGCTAAAATGAATACCCAGATTGTTGGGGGGCAAATAGCTTACAATTGTAAACCGCTTAGACACTCATTAAGGGTATGAAGCGGTATATAAATAAAGCTGTTTGTTTGTTTGTTTTTATCTGATGTGGTGGCACTCCTATGTCTTTGAAGACGTTCCATATCCTTTCATGATCTATGCCATCAAAGGCTTTGCTACAGTCTATAAAACAGATGCTGATTTTCTTTTGAAAATCCTTGGTATGCTCTCTTAGCCATCATATATTTGTAATGTGGTCTCTAGTGCCTCTTCCTTTCCTGAACCCCACTTGCACCTCTGGGATTTCTCTCTCCATGAAGTGTTGGAGTCTATGGGGCAGTAGAGACTGGCCATTAAGGCCAGCCTGGGGGTGGAGTCAAGGTGTGGCATCCACATGATACACACCCCGACTCTGCCTCCAGGCCAGCATGACATCACGTGCCGCAATGCAGTGCTGAAAAGCTATGGTGCCCTTTCCACGGCACAGAAAGGAGATGTTTTTTGCAGCTCATTTTCGTGCCATGGAAAGGTGAGATTTGGGCCGCGCATGCAGTTGCCCTTGGGGTGGTCTGTACAGCCCCTGTGTTACAGAATTTTGAGCATAATTTTGCTTGCATGGGAGAGTAATACTATGGTCCTATAGCTGTTGCAGACCTGGTGGATGGCGGTGTATATTGATCAATTCCAATCTGTTGGCTACCATTTTGTTTTCCATATTTATTGATATATGGTAGTTAGCATTAGAGTTGATTCTGTCAGTATGGGGTGCAGCAGTTCAAATGGATTATCTGTTCCTGGTGATTTATTTTTCCCCATTTCTCTTATTTCAGCTTCCATCTCACTTTTTAGAATTTGTAGTTGTTAAAAAATCACAGAATTATAGAGTTGGATGAGACCACAAGAGCTATTCAGTCCAACTCCTGCCAATGAAAGGACCTCAAACAGATGGCCATCTAGCCTCTGTTTAAAAACCTCCAAAGCAGGAGACTCCACCACACTCCAAGGGAGTGTGTTCCATTGTTAAGCAGCTCTTACTGCGGAATTTCTCTTCCTGTAGCTTGCGTCCATTGTTCTAGGTCCTATTCTCTGGAGCAGCAGAAAACAAATAGGTATTATTAGCATATTAGCAGGCATTAGAGAGCATGAAGACTCATTGCATTAAAGACAAATAATTAGGATAGCACAGCCTGTCTGGACTGTCTAAAGCTATAATTTAATAACCACAGTTACTTGACATTCAGGACCATTTCTTCCTCCACAATTCTAGGCATGTATCTCCATAAAAGAAGAGGAGTTGATAAAAGCTAATCTAAGAAACTCAAAGAATGTAAAGCATTCTCTCTTGGTATGAAACACACACATACAAGCAGAGAGTTAACAAGATTGCGGCTGACCTTGCTTTCTTGTGGTAGAGATAGGGTCATCACAGGTTAGAGTCCATCACCCAAAGGATAAGCTTAGGAATTTCTAAAGGGAGACTAGACTAAATGAAAACAAAATGCCTTTCATATTTTTACAGATACCTGCATCCCCTCCCAAATACTAAGAACAAGATGCATACACCCACACACTACCTGAGTATGCAGGTAAATCTGAAGCTATTCCAACAGCCTGCGTGAAAACTTTTTTCTTCAACAACAGATTCTTGAACAAATAAAAAAAGATAAAATACTTGGTTTCTTGCATTGGTAAACAATAAGACTTCAGCTAGTCCAAGTAGTATAATAAATATGCAAACAATGTATTCTGGCATATGAATTTGTTTTCATTTATTGTCTATATTTATATATAGTTTGCATATGTATGTATGCATATAGTATGTCAGCGTGGCATGGTGGTATCGTGTGATTGTGGGACTAGGACTAGGGTTCGAATCTTGACTTGGCCATAAAAACTCAATAGGTGAGCAAAGGCAGGTCATATGCTTTCAGCCTCAGGGGAAGCAGTGACAAACCTCCTCCCAACAAACTTGCCAAGAAAACTCCATTATAGTGTCACCTTAGCGTTTCTGTAAGTCAGAAACGACTTGAAGGCAAACAGCAACAACAACAAGCACAGATATTTTAAAATGTTTTAAAACATTTCTCCCCACTTTTTTATTTTCAAATTAAAAAGGGAAATTTACAAGCAACAATTCAGGTGATACAATTAAACTAACCTAAAAAGCTAAAGCAACAAGTAGAGGAAACAAAACCCACAAACCATTCCACTGAAAGTTTAGGCATCTAGTTAAATCTTTCTGAAGAACAAAACATGAACAGAAGAACAAAAATAAAATGACTAAAGGACACAAACCTTCATGTCTCAAAAACCTGTTTTGGAAAAAGTGTTCCACAAATGAGGTGCCATTAATTAAAATATATTTGTTCCTAGTTGGCACATACTTGAGAGCCTGGAAGTACCATTTTAGAAGTAACAGTGTTACCTGTAGGTACTTGTGGGGGGGGGGGGGGCTAATGAAGGGCTAACAATACTCTACCTGCCTCATGTAACAAGGTCCCCAGATGTCCCCCATGTAGAGAAGAATTGTATTTTCCCATTTACATATTATGGCCCACTGCAAAGCAACCTATTTTTACACCCTTATTTCTTCCTTCTAATGAAACTCCAAATGATTACATCTATGGAACATTCCAAGTGATAGTCTAAAGCAATGGCACAAAGGTGGTCAAAACCTACACCTCCTGACCTATAGAGCTATGATACAGCTATAAGCCACAGAGCTATGATAGTAGACTACTCCCAAGCTACTGCTCTAGTATGCTCTAGACCCAGAGCTATATAGTGTGGTCTAAGAGAAAATATGTTATTCATTTCCAGGGAGCTTACAGATAAGATGCATGGTTCCCAACACTCCAAAAGTTAATCACCATAAAAACTCAACTGGGGCTGCAACACTTTTCTGACATTTTCAGTTTCTTGAACTTTTTACCAGCTCCAAATTGCATGGCTCATGTGCAACTTGTATGCAAAGCCGTAAGCACGACAAACAACTGGCAGCGTAATGACTTACAATCAGCATGTAGGCCATGCTAACAGTAACAACACAGGTTTTGTCACAAATTACAAGAGAACAAATTACTCATTGTAAGTAACACTGCAAGCACTGATTGACCTTTGATATCAGGACACCTGTAAGTGGCCTTTGAAGACAACCATAGGGTTCAGGTAATATAAACCTGAACTACTTAGGGCTCTATTGTTAGTTGTTAGATGCTATGCAATACAATGCCTACTTTTATATTGGCATCTAGATATATATGAAACTGAAGGAAGTTCCAAAGCTTTAGCATTTTTTGCATAGACTGGACCTCTCAGTGTTAAAAATCTGAGTATTTTATTTTGGGATATTGTGAGTTATGCCATACATTATACAACAATTTACAATTGTGTGCTGCGCACTGGGTGGCCTTGGGCAAGTCATACGCTCTCAGCCTCAAGGGAAGGCAATGGCAAACCTCCTCTGAACAAACCGGAGCAAGGTTGTTTTCTGCTGCTGCAGAGACTAGAATGAGGAACAATGGATGCAAGCTGCAGGAAAAGAGATTCCACCTCAACATTAGGAGGAACTTCCTGACACTAAGGGCTGTTCGACGGTGGAACACACGCCCTCGGAGTATAGTGGAGTCTCCATCCTTGGAGGTCTTTAAGCAGAGGCTGGATGGCCATCTGTCGGGGATGCTTTGACTGGGAGTTCCTGCATGGCAGGGGGGTTGGACTGGATGGCCCTTGTGGTCTCTTCCAACTCTATAATTCTATGATTCTATGAAACCTTGCCAAGAAAACCCATGATAGATTTGCCTTAGGATTGCCATAAATTGGAAACGATATGAAGGCATCCAACAACAATAAACTTCACACTGTAATTTTATTTATTTATTTTCTGGGAAGCCAGCCAGAAAACTTTTATTTATAAATGTCTTCAAGAAATGAATTGATATATGTAATATTTCTTTTCCTTTCTGCACCCAATTGTGCCTCAGCCAAAATCTCCCTGGAAGATCAGAAACAGGGTTGGATGGCAGCTTCCACATCAGAGGGGTGGAATGAACCTGCTCCAGATTTTGGTCCAGACTTTGAATACAGACTTTAAAGTCTGTATTAAAGTCCAGAACAGACTCACCATTCCACTGACACAAGAGACATCAGCTGCCACAGATCAGACACCTTACCATTAGTATGGAACTGGGTATGGGAAGCTGCTAGAGAACGGATGAGAATGAGAAAACCTTTCTGCATGCATTTCCTCATGTTTACTAATACCAGGATCTAAGTCCCATTTTGAGTAAATCTCATCCCACAACACCTCTACCTATCCCCCATTTTAATAAGGGCTCCCAACCCTTCATGGAGATTTTCAAGAGCAATATAGGGTAACTGTACATTTTTGTCCACTAAATTCCTCTAGTTGTGTTATTTCAAAACTGAAGCCCTAATGATTTTTTTTAAAGTCCTTGTTAGGTGTATAACTTTTATTACGATAAGATGGTAGGTGGGGAACCCACAGTCATTTAGGCCACTCATCTAAGGCATTCTCAAATATACAGGAAAAAGCTGAGTAAGCTTATAGTTACTTTCCATATTACAGCAATATCCCAGTGGTGGAGTACATACAAAATGAGTCATAACAGCCTTGCATATGGACACTTGACTGCCCACTGTCGCCATAGTGGTAGGGTTGCCCTATCCCAGTTTTGGATGGGACAATGAATGGTAGTCCGTGCATGTGGATACATGCACATTGCCACCCACTGAATATGGGGTGCAGCCATCCACATTTTTTCCAATTCACGGGGCATCCCCAAAACCTGCATTGATGGGAAAAGGCCACTGTACATGTTACCTGGCTCTAAATCCAAAATGCATTCAGTGTTTGAATGGCTCTTAACTGTTAGATCCTAACATTTAGGAAGTTGTAGCTTGATAATTTACTTGAATCTATTTTTCTGTGTTTACAATCACTGCTTCTTATTCTATCATTCATTCACGGGCTTTAACAAAAGTTAGTTTCCCTTCTTTTTTTCCAAATCTTTCAAGAATTTAAATGACAGTGTCTACATAGTTCACTTACAACTTATCCTGGTGCTGTATTTTTCCAAAGAAGAGCAGA
This sequence comes from Urosaurus nigricauda, assembly GCA_034509955.1. Lineage (NCBI taxonomy): Eukaryota > Metazoa > Chordata > Lepidosauria > Squamata > Phrynosomatidae > Urosaurus > Urosaurus nigricauda. The sequence continues at coordinate 345,371,504 of JAOEGL010000001.1, read as the reverse complement.
ATCAAGTCAATAAATTACATTAATCTATTAACTGAAAACATGTATGATCTTAAACTTTATTTTTTTTAAAAGTACTTCTAAAAGGAATTAGAAAAACACCTAGAACAACACTGGCATGAAAATTAATACTTGACAAGGCTGGTGGATACTAGGATACAAGGCACAGTACTATTTTTAAGCAGTTCACTTTAATTTTCCATTAACTGTGAGCCTCCAAGCAGGTCTTATTAATTGTCAAGATCTTAAAAGGAGGACAGCCAGCCAATTTTTTCCCCTACTGAATTGACCATGGCTGCACAAAGATTGATGCCTTCACTAAGACATGAATCTGAAGTAAAATAATACCAAGAGAGAACCAGGCCAGTTGCACAGATAACAAACACCAGCAGAGAGGGAGAAAACTTTACATAAAGTATGCAGGCTCAAGCCAAGGAGATAATAGTATGTGGCTTTATAACCTGATCCTGCCATGGTCTCAGGAAAAGATTCATATTTGTCTAAATCAAACAAACAAAAATAGAGTCTCATGGAGCACATTGGCATCATCTTCCACATAGTGTATTCCTGAATGACGTCAGCTTAACCAGACCATACCAGAAAGTACAAATCAGCCAAGATTTATAATTGAGACAGGTATTTTTCACAATTCCACTAACCACACGAAGTCTGAATCATATTACAACTTAGCACAATGCATATGTAAGTTAATTTAATCAATTCCAGCCCTGTAGTACAAGCAGAAAGTGAAACTTTGCTTCAGTGAGATGTACTTTCCTAATGTTAACAGGGGTTCTCTGCAAACTATAGCTTGAACAAGATAAACCAGATTTGGGGACATATGCTCCCTTTCTGTATTCCTCCAGGACACCTTGCTATCTCCAGGTTCCCTCTTTTGCAAAAGAGTAGCAAAATTTGTTAGTTCAATGATATGTTTTAAAATAAAAGAGGGATAGGGAACTTTCTACTTCAGGACTAAAAACTCTCTTCTGAACTTAAATTTTCATCAGCTCTCATCACTGACTATACCAATAGTATGCAGTACTGGTATACTGATAGAAGCAGTGACAACATGCCATACCTGGCAATGGATTTGCAGTTATTGCCTAACATTATTATCTGCTAAACTGAAAACCTGCAGGGTTTAAAACATTTTTTAAAAGCTGCTAAAACACTAGGAGCGAAAGTAGGAAACACTCAAAAAGGGAAAGATGGCATGCTTATTCATGAGACCTCATTTCCTAAACTATGGTTCACAGGTGGATGATATTCTCTGCCTGATGTTTCTCCAGCTTCTCATGCATTCATGCACACAGTCCCCTTTTCTTCCGATTTTGGATTTCTTTGTGCCTTAGTTTAGACACTTGTGGATTATGTAAAACTGTATGATCAGATCAGTTTCACAAGAGGCTATCCTATGTTGAAGCATCGGTAGAAGCACAAAGCATCTGCTGCCAATTAATGGCCAACTGAGAAAAGCAGTGAGAAGAGTATTAAACACCAGCTGCCAATTAATTGCTTCCATGAATAACATTGCACCTAGGCCATTACTGTGGTACTATAAATGATTACCAAAGGGCAGGCTTCCCTATTTTAATGTCTTATTAAAAACATGTGCGCCCACATGTGCGCCTTGTCACTTCTCTAACCAGTTTCAAAATTTAGTTAAAGACTACTGTATATTGTTTAGGGAAGCATTCCCAGATGTGTGACCTTGCCTGCCCCAGAATGCCTCGCTTTAACTGTGCATTAAGAAGCCAAGACCTTCCTCCAGTCCATCTGCCTTGGTCCAAGTCTCAGAGAGAGAGAAGAACTACTGGACCCAATCCCCATCCCCACCACCATTCCCTTCTCCTTCTGTGTCGTGTCTCTTTAGATTGTAAGCATGAATGCAGGGAACCGTCTAATTAAATGATTGCATGTACAGTGCTGTATACATTTACAACGCTATATAAATAAAGATTAATAATAATAATAATAATAAAACCAAAATGATAATAGGATAATACAACATTTGTTTTTTTCAAAAGGTTTTAATCCTACAATTCAGGCAGAGACCAAGGTTTGATTCCCTGCTCACCCATGAAACCCACTGGGTAACCTTGGACAAGTCTCAGCCTCAGAGGAAGGCAATGAGAAACCTCCTCTGAACATATCTTGCCAAGAAAACCCCATAAGTCAGGAATGACTGAAAGGCATACTACAGTAATATCAATGCAATCCTATGCATGCTTACCTGGGATTTGGAAATAAGGGAGTTGTATTAGTCTTTTACAGAAAAAAAAAACAATTGAAGTTTTTGGCACCATAGTCTACCAAGTTTTAGTTAGCATAAGTTTCCCTGGGCTCCAACCCACTTTATCGGATGTATGGCTTTCCTGGGAGTAAAGCTCACTGAACTCAATTGATCTTCCTTCTGTAATCAAGCATAAGACTATACTGTTCCTACTGTCACAGTCCTCTACAGTAACAAAGTGCCCACATATACAGATGGCCCACTAATCTGAAAACATCGGACTGTTTTAAAACAAAATTACAGAAATGGGACCAAAAACCATTTCAGTCAAGTAGATATGGTATTTTGCTCAAGTATCAGAGGAGGCACAAGAACAACACATATACAGCTAAAAGGCTAACTTATTTCTATGTTCACACATTTTCTTGTTGCTAAATAAAAGCTGCTTCATATAGTTACCTACAGTTGAATCAAAGGGTGAGGCTTGGGGACTGTTGCTCGTCTAAAATCGAGCTTAATTGTGGCGTCCCTCAGGGCGCCATCCTGTCCCCAATGCTATTTAACATTTATATGAAACCACTGGGGGAGATCATTCGGAGGCATGGAGCTCAGTGTCATCAGTACACTGACGACACTCAGATATACTTCTCCATGACAAGATCATCTGCCCAGACCTCAGATGGCGTCTCCTCTCTCAGTGACTGCCTGGCAGAGGTAATAAATTGATGAGGGAAAACAGATTGAGGCTAAATCAAGACAAAATGGAGGTACTGACAGTCACCGGCCCGAAACCAGGTCTGGGAATACAACTCCCGGTTCTAGATGGAGTCACACTCTCCTCAAAGGACTCTGTTCGCAGTCTGGGGGTACTTCTAGACTCGCCGCTTCACATGACTTGTCAGGTGAATGCGACGGTCAGGAGTGCTTGTTACCAGCTTCAGCTGATACGCCAGCTGCGCCCTTTCCTGGAGATGAAGGATCTGGAAACTGTGGTACATGCTTTGGTCACCTCATGTTTAGATTACTGCAATGCGTTCTACATGGGGCTGCCCTTGTGCTTAACCCGGAAACTTCAACTGGTTCAAAATATGGCAGCCAGACTAATCACTGGGGCATCTAGGAGAGAGCATATAACACCAGTGCTTAAGTCTCTCCACTGGCTGCCGATCAGTTTCCAGGCACAGTACAAGGTGCTGGTTTTGACCTTTAAAGCCCTCCATGGTTTGGGTCCATCCTATCTTAGGGACCGCCTCTTCCCATATGAGCCCCCTCGTACACTTCGGTCCTCTGGGAGGAACCTATTACAACCTAAGAAAACTAGGTTGGCACAGACCTCTCAGAGGGCCTTTTCTGTTGTCGCTCCCAGACTATGGAATGGCCCGCCGGATGAGATGTGCCTTATTACAACCCTGGACGGCTTCAAGAAGGCCGCCAAGACACATCTCTTCCGGCAGGCCTTCCCAGACAATGATTAACCTTTCTGCTATCTACTGCCCCTCTTGCCTCTTCCGCTAGGATATCTGATATTGCCATTGCCGCCCATCATTTTTAATTAGAGCTTTCCATTGTAATGGCTCTGTTTTAATATTTTTTAAATCTTATCGTAGTTTAATTTATTTTTAAGGGGTGGGAGGGGAAATTGAATTGTTATATTTTAATTGCAATTGTTTTTAAATGTTGTACCCTGCTCCGATTGCTTACCCAGAGGGGTGAGATATAAATAAATATATATTATTAATAAAAAATAAATATTTATTATCATAGAGTTGGAAGAGACCACAAGGGCCATCCAATCCAACTCCCCTGCCATGCAGGAATTCCCAATCAAAGCATCTCTGACAGATGGCCATCCAGCCTCTGCTTAAAGGCCTCAAAGGAAGGAGACTCCACTACACGCCGAGGGAGTGTGTTCCTTGCATTTCAAACAATTCCCATTTCTGTCATGTGAACTTATCTACAGTGAATCTGCACGGAATTCCTGTGTCTGAGCTACTTAGAACAATAAATTGTATTTCTTAGCTCTTCTCACAGAAGTATGCAGCAGTTTAGTAACTCATGAAGTTTCAGCATACACTTAGGAGTATAGTTAGCCTAGTTTATACAATACCAGGGAAGCTGTAGCAAACATATAACAGTCTGCTACTATCAACTGACCTAGTCCCTGAGTCATGATTTGTTAAGTTTAAAACATCTAGATCTGAACCACATCTCTATAAGTGACAGATTAAAAATAAACATTAAGGATTTTAATGACCATGTCCTCCTATATAGGTCTGCCCAAGTTTTAAGATCAGTTTCAATAGATCAATTTCTCTGCACTACCTCCTTGGGCTTTTACAATGAGTAAACATCCAAAAGTTTTAATAATCACATGATTAAAAAAACTGACAGAAAGTTTGTTTTGTTTTGTAGTTATTAACTTATCACTATGTAGTCACTATCTAGATTTATACATTTTTCCCAGCGTATCTTGAGCCTCCAGATATTGTAGAAGTCTGCAGATTACGCCTGACAAGGACTTTACACTTTAGTCACTTCTGGCACAGCCAGTAACAAAAATAAAGGACACAATGAGTTGATTTTCTCAGCAATGTGCACTTAGAGACCAATGATGACATTTCATCAATATGCCATAATAACTTCCAGGTGATAATTATTACTTTACGATACCCACTCGTAAAGCACAATCTGCAGACTACTACAATGTCAGGTATTTGGAGGGTCAAGATACACTGGGAAGAATGTACAAGTCTAGATAGTGACTACATAGAGATAAGTTAACAAGTACAAATCAAAACAAACTTTCTGTCAAAAATTTTTAAAGGTGATCATTAAAACTTTTGGATATCCCCTCATAACATACACTTTTTAGTAGCAGCTCTAAGGTGTTCCCTAGGAATCCATCATCTTTGGCATTCTTTCACCTTAAGCTAGAAACATTTCTCTTTCAAAGGGTTTTAAGATATTTAATGTTTTCCTGAAAGCATCAGGTTGGTGAGGCCCCACCTGGAATACTGTGTCCAGTTCTGGGCACCACAATTCAAAAAGGATGTGGAGAAACTGGAGCGGGTCCAAAGGAGGGCAACTAAGATGGTGAAGGGTCTGGAAACCATGCCCTATGAGGAACGACTTAGAGAGCTGGGGATGTTTAGCCTGGAGAAGAGAAGGTTAAGAGGTGATATGATAGCCCTGTTCAAATATTTGAAGGGATGTCATATTGAGGAGGGAGCAGGCTTGTTTTCTGCTGCTCCAGAGACCAGAACGCGGAGCAATGGATGCAAGCTGCAGGAAAAGAGATTCCACCTCAACATTAGGAGGAACTTCCTGACAGTAAGGGCTGTTCGACGGTGGAACACACTCCCTCGGAGTGTGGTAGAGTCTCCATCCTTGGAGGTCTTTAAGCAGAGGCTGGATAGCCATCTGTCAGGGATGCTTTGACTGGGAGTTCCTGCATGGCAGGGGGTTGGACTGGATGGCCCTTGTGGTCTCTTCCAACTCTATGATTCTATGATTCTATGATTCTATGATTCTATGATCAGATCCCATCTTGAAAGCTAAACAGGGTCAACTCTGATTAGCACTTGGATGAAAGACCGCCAATGAATACCAGGTGCTGTAGGCTATATTTCAGAAGAAGGAACTGACATAAATTAGTATAAATCAGTTGTGAATCACTTCGAGCACCTTAAGGCCACAAAAGCATAGTATAAATCAGTTGTGTGTAACTGTGCAGGGATCTAGCACCCTCACTGCCTCCTTGCCAAAGAAAACCTATGAAATTAATGGGGTCAACAGACGACTTGATGGCACACACAACATAGTGTTCTTCTGCTGTCAACTTTTGTATAATATTTTTAGTTAATATGTGAACAAAGGCATTTTAATGTATATGTTGCTTTTGTGTCAATTTGTACTGCGCTTCTTATCATGTGAACCACTATGAGCACCATAGAACCACAAAGGTATAGGATAAATCAGCTGTGGATAACAGTTCAGGGGCCTACAGCCCTCACTGCCTTCCTCAATAATATCACAGAGTCGTCCAAATGAAATGGTTGTGCACATGGTGGGACTGCTGAAACTTCATCCTCCTCATCTGTGAACAATTCTCCCTCCTCCACCCACCAGGAAGTAGAGAGACGAGAGAGGAGCCCAATGCTCTTCTTGTGTTTCTTTGGTATGGGGCCCTACTGGATCAGGCCTGTGGACTCAGCTTTAGAGGACATAGGCTCCAGTTCAGTCATGTAGGCTGTAATGTGCTTGGATTTAGACCTTTCAAGATGGCACCCATCAAAGCTGGAGGTTGAGGCTGCACTTCCTCCCATATGGTGGTAGTGCAGGAAGATGACAGCATGCTAACATGCTTGCATTGCCAATTAGTTTCCGGGCACAGTACAAGGTGTTGGTTTTAACCTTTAAAGCCCTACATGGCTTGGGTCCATCTTATCTTAGGGACCGCCTCTTCCCATATGAGCCTCCCCCGCACGCTCCGGTCCTCTGGGAGAAATCTGCTACATCCCATGAAGACCAGGCTGTCTCAGACCTCCCAGTGGGCCTTCTCTGCCACCGCTCCCAGGCTATGGAACGGTTTGCCAGATGAGAAGCGTCTTATTACGACCCTTGCTGGCTTTAAAAAAGCTCTAAAGATGTATCTCTTTCGGCAAGCCTTCCTGGATAGTGCTTTAATCTTCCCAGCTCCAAAACTAAAACTAGAACTCCCCCCAGCCTCACCCAGCCACACATCAGACACCTCCACCATACTGCCAAGAAAGATTGATTTTAGATACTGTTTTGTTTTATTATCATTGTTTTTAATTCTGTGTTAATTTAATAATGTTTTAAGGGGTGGGAGGTAGGTATCGGGGTGTAAGAACTTTTAATTGTAATTGTTTTTAATTTTGTTGTACCCTGCCCCGATTGCTCGCTCAGAGGGTTGGGTTATAAATAAAATTTTATTATTTTTATTATTATTATGTGATACCACTTGTTTATGGAAGTACTCTACTCATTGCAATGGAGGGCCTTGTGAAGCAGGCTTGGGGAGATTAAGGGAGAGAGAGACCATTTGCCGACCCATGCCTCCCATTTCTACTGCAGCTTGGTTTGATGCCACCTGGGTGGCAGATGCCATGGTGATGCTAACAGCAGCCTCTTAAGTTTTCAAAGGCATGTTGCAAACTCATGGGGAAGCTTCCTCCCAGCAATCATGGGCAAATGGCAGGGATCTCCTTTACTCATGCCTTCCTTGTCCTGATCCATCATCCCTCCTCCTGGCCCATTTCTGGCTGGGTGTGGATGGTGCCTACCAACAGTGGAATAGAGGGACCTTCCCTCACTCTACTGCTTTCATGCTTCTGCCATGGTCATGACACCCTTTAATCCAGTCTCCACTTCCTTTATGGAGAAACGAAGTTGCATTAGAGGGTGAAAGAGAATCGCCAGCCAGGCCAAAGAACTTCTCTTTGGTCCAGGAAAGCTCAGCACATCCATAGACATCTATCTCAAGCACCTGCTTAGCTTCCTTGTTTTACTCCCAAGAGGAGTAGGGAGGGGATAAGAGGGATGAAGACATAAAATCATAGAGTTGGAAGAGACCACAAGGGCCATCCAGTCCAACCCCCTGCCATGCAGCAACTCCCAATGAAAGCATTTCCAACAAATGGGTATCCAGCCTCTGTTTAAAGACCTCTAAGGAAGGAGACTCCACCACTCTCCAAGGGAGTGTGTTCCACTGTCGAACAGCCCTTACTGTCAGAAGCTCCTCCTGCTGTTGAGGTGGAATCTCTTTTCCTGGAGCTTGCATCCATTGTTCTTGGTCCTGTTCTCTGAAGCAGCAGAAAACAAGCTTGCTCCCTCCTCAATGTGACATCCCTTCAGATACTTAAACAGGGCTATCATATCACCTCTCAACCCTCTCTTCTCTAGGCTAAACATCCCCAGCTCCCTAAGTCATTCCTCATAGGGCATGGTGGGGTTTCCTTCTTTGGGGGTTTCTAAACAGAGGCTGGATGGCCATGTCGGGAGTGCTTTGTGTATTCCTGCATGACAGGGGGTTGGACTGATGGCCCTTGTGATTTCTTCCAACTCTATGATTCTATGATTTTTCAAGGGGCCTAAATACTCTGAAGGCACCAGAGCTCATCTCATCTTGGAAGCTAAGTAGGCTCAGCCCTACTTAGTACTTTGCTGGGGGCTTGTCAAGGAGGTGATAAACGGGGAAATAATAGACAGGGTGTTGTTGTTTTTAATCGAGGAAGGGGAAAGGAGAAATGTGAAATAGTACATTTAAGAGTGGGTCAGTTCTTCGTGATGAGCAAGTGAAGAGCAAGAGGCAAGAATAAAACTGACCTTCCTGGGGGTTGCTCCCTTGTGGGAACACCAAAAGATCTCTCTTTCCTGATTACTGGAATGTGTTAGGGCAACCCCGTCAAAGGAAGTTTTGCTCTTCTCTGCTAGAAAATCCATCATTTCCTATTACCATTTTGGAGCAGCAATAGAAGGAGATATTATAGAAGATATTGGAGAGAGTGGGCTTCTGCAACAGTTGAGAGAGGGCATTTCTGCACATTTATGTTCCTTGAAGAGGCTTTTGGCATGAATCCAAAAACTGCAACAAAAAAATTAAAATTGAGGTAGGTTAGGAGATTTGGGGCAAACTGGAAAAGGACGTTACAGGCCATAAAAGTGAAAACTACACATGGCCCATATTTTCCTAGGTTTATAGGGAACATAAATCAATATTTAGGTAGAACCGAAAGTGCTGCTATGGTTTTAAAATCCTACATGTCTTGGATCTAGACTTTTGAAAAATTGTATCTCCATATAAGACCTTGCCTATGCTCTAACACATATTGGGGAAAATTTTCTCTCATCCCAAGCACATCTGGTGGTGACCCAAGAGAAAGCCTTGTTGTTGACTGTTCCCAAGTAATGGAATTCCTTTCCCCAAGAGGTCCAGTTGACCTCCTCCCTGTTGCGTTTCCACTGACAGGTAAACACATTTTTGTTTAAGGAGGCATTTGGTTTTTAGAATGTTGCAGTAGCAGTGCTCTTAATGGAAGGCGTGTAGTGGTTTTTATTTCATTCTGTTTTAATGCTGTTTTGATGTTTTTAATGTAGTTTTTAATCAATGAATTTAGTTCAATTGTGTTCTAATTTTCATATTAGGAACTGCATTGTGGTGTTTTGCTTAGGGTACTGTATAGCACCTTGAACCCCATGATGGGAAAAAGGCGGGGTACAAATTAAATAAATAATCAGATTTATACAGTCAATTTTTCTACATGATTATTACAATTACAGTGCACTATATTATTTTTGTTGTAAAGGCTTCCAACGCTTGTCAGATATCCTGCACCAAATGAATGTAAGGATCTAATAAAGGCACATTTAATACAAATAATAATAATAATAATTTATACCCTGCTCTTCAGCCTTAAAGGCGATCAGAATGGCTTACAATTATTTTTAATTAGACGGTTCCCTGCCCTCAGGCTTACAATCTAAAAAGACACGACACAAAAGGAGAAGGGAAAGGTGGTGGGGAAGGGGATCAGGTCCAGCAGTTCTTCTCTTCTAATCACAAAGGTTAAATCTTAGAGATTATGGGAAGAGCCAGAGTTCAGTGGAAGAGCATGTGCTTGGCTTGCTAATGATCCCAGACAGCTTCTGGACTTTCCAGGTAGGACTGGGGAAACACAAAGAACGACTGCCTGTTAGTATAGATGAACAGCCCTAAGGTAGTAGTACAGCTGGGAGGTACGTAGAACACAGGTAAACTATGGAATTTCCCTTCATAGATATGGGACATCAAATTAGACTTTTAAAAGGTACTGGATCAGTTGACAGATCTTAAAGCTATCAGTAGCTTCTAATCTTAGTGACAATCTGCTACATCTGATTTAGAGACAGTGTGCTTTTTAATACCAATCGCTGGTATCTAGCAATTTCTATACTTATGTCTTGATTGATTATTCAATCTAGCTGGCTACTGTCAGAAATTGGATACTGCACTAGATAGGCTTTTAAGACTGATCTAACAGGGCTCTTCTCATGTTCTGATTTATCAATATACAGCAGCTCCCAAGATGTATTAACATTCCAGAAAAATCCTTGGATCTCAGAGAACTCAGAAAATGCCAATACATAAGGTTCATCTACCTGTCTGCAACAGATGAGATTACACAATCCAGATCATAGTATGCACAAGCAGAAAAGACAACAACTATAGAAGTTCTAAAGATGAAACAATTCTATGTAGATAGCTGTTATACTAAGATTGACTATTTGTCTAACTAGCCCACCACACTATACCTTGATGGTAATAAGAATAACTCTCCAGGCAGACAAATCTTTTATATTATCTGCTACTTATCCCTTTAATTTGCATGTAAACCATTCAGCATGGTAGCCATCACTCAGATTGGGGTAGCAAACTCCTTGTGTGGTGTTAGAGGGGGGACCTTTTATTTCTTCACATTCCACTGTTATGAAGGGAAATAGCTCTTCCCTGTCCCATTTTTCCACACAGCAAATACATTCATATACCATTGTCATGTTCCCCTTTACTCACTTCTTCCCACAAGCTAGAGATGACCAGTGGATCCACCATCATGGAATGGCTTCTCCCGTGACTCCTGTGAGCTGAAAGTGAGCTCTACTGATACTGAACTAGGATCAGCACCAAGTTCATCTTCAACTTGGAGTAACTGAAGAAGATACAATGGCAAATTTTAGTGTAGATTTTGTCATGACTGAGGTGGCAGATCTACCAGCCACATCACCACTGAGCTTAAAAGCCCCAAACAAAGTAACCATTTCTTATACAAGAGTTCCTCCCTTGATCATTTGGGCACTTCTTTCCTTTTCCAGCTTTACAATATCTTTTTTGTGGGTGTAGAATGGGAGAAGCTATAGTTTTGTCCAGAGACACAGCTGTGCACGTCTGGAATATCAGTATGCAAGCACAACTGAGACTAATTGTGCAAAAGAATGTGCAGCATAAACTCTCATAGACTTGGTCTTACTTCCTCAAGTGCATCGGAGAAAGTAGACTAAGGGCCCGAACAGATAGGCCAAAATAAAGCTGCTTCAGGTCACTTTGGAGGTATGCTGTTTAAATGACACACACATTTTAAGAAGCCAGAAGCCGCACCAAAGCTGTGCTCCAGTCCTTAGGGCTGGAGTGTGGCTTTGGCGCAGCCTCCAGCCTCTTAGGATGCATGCATCATTTAAACAGTATACTTCCAAAGTGACCTGAAGCAGCTTTATTTTGGCCTATCTGTTCGGGCCCTAAGTCTACGAAACCTTATGCTACAACTTCCTTCACACAGCTACAAGGTCCCTTTGCATAACATAGTCTTTGGATAATATAGTTCAAATAATATAGAGGCACTGTTACATATCCCACTACCTCAAGAGTGTACAATGGTGAGTGCCCATGAGAGGGCTTTCTCTGTAGCAGACAGTTATGGAACTTGCTCCCAAGAGAGGTCCACTGGCTCCATCCCTTTATAGACTCTAGCAAGCAGTGAATACTTTACTATCTCATATTGGTCTTTTGTACATAAAATTAAGGGGGTCTCCTCTTGCTGTTTGTTTGGATTCAGAATTGCAGTAATTTTAAAGAAGAGTTTAGACTGTTTTAATGGGTTTTTAGTAATTTGTTTATTATTTTTAACATGCCCCCCCCCCCCAAATTGTCTATTGCCTCGGGGGTCCTGCTGGGTCAACCCCTGCTGGGTCACATTAAATACATTGGTACACGGTCCTGCTGGGTCAACCCCTGCTGGGTCACATTAAATACATTGGTACACGGATGAGTTAACATTATCATCTAGTTATTCACCACAATGCAAAGAATCCTTTCCTGGTCCATCAACCCTGTTGAGGTGCCATCAACATACATATACATTCTGACGGCCAGTAAGCATCACTTGCTTAAACTGAACTGTCTTTATCATCTGAATAGCAATCAACCCAGTTTGGAGAAATCCTTTGGGGGTTCTTATGTCCTTTTATTTATTTGTCTTAACTAGACCATTGCTTCCTGTTTGAGACAGGAAGGAAAGACGAGAGCCAGCATGACGTAGTGGTTTGAGAACTAGATTACGACTCTGCAGCCCAGGGTGAAATTCTCTGCTCGAGCATAAAAAATACCCATAGGGTGAGTTTGGCGAGTCACACTCTCTACACTTCGGAGGATAGAAATGGCAAATCCCCTCTGAAGAAACTTGCCCAAAAAACCTCATGATAGGTTCACCATAGGTTTGCCGTAAGTCAAAAAAATGACTTGGAAGTACAAAACAAGAGATAAATACAAGAGAGGAGGGGGCTTCCCAGTCCACAATGAATCCCAAATGAATATACTGTTGGCCACCCACCAAAATCAACAGAGGAATCCATCATTCCACTTCCCTCCTCCTCCTCCAACTCCATTAGGACAGGGAAAGCCCCAAAAGCAGGTAAACAAGGACTCAATCAATGCACATGCTGGCTGTAGAAGTGCTGGAATGAAAACCCAGAAAGGAAGTTAGGAGAAATGGAATGGAGTGTCTCAAATCTTGAACAGAAAGATGTACCCTGCATTGCAACATTATATTTCAGGCCAATATCTGTATCAGTTTTAATCTGCTGATTAACAAATAGTGTAATCCAACTAATCAAGGAGCACACGTCTTAAAATGTTATTTTTAATGACAGTATTTATCAAAACTGAATCTAGAGCCTCAACAAAACTTATTGAATCCAGTGATAGATCCTCTTGAAACCTCATTTGAGAATTTCATGTTAACTAGAATATAAATTGGACTGCTGTCCTCTTCCACCACTACTAACCATCATCCTGCTCAGGAAAAAAAAAAAACTGTCTTGCATATGTCTTCTGAAATACTCTAATCAGATTTTGTACATGGGGCAGGTAAAGTCATATTCATTCTTGTTTTTCAAGGTGGGCAGAAAGTCCCCTCTGGAAGCCATGACAGCTTTTGTTTAAAAAAACCTGCCATGGTTTTACCATCTGAATAGCAATTCACCCATCCTTTGAGGGCTCTGATGTCTTTTTGTTTATTTGTTTTAATCAGACAATTGTTTTTAAAAATGTTGCAAATTGGTCTGTGAGATATTCCTAATCACAGCCATTTGTTTTTAAGCCTGTTTATGCAGCCAACCCCTTTCCATATAAAGCCCCCATATTCACTCTCACATCCACTATACTAGCAAACCTCATCTACACTAAAAGACTCCAGGAGACAGCACAATGCAATGATGGGCAAAATAACTAATTGGGTTTTAAATGAACCTGAAAGTCTGGTGCTTTAGATGAGGCACCACTTTCAACACTATGCTATCCCACAATGAGACTTTTCACACTCACCTGGCTCATCATATGCTGCCCCTTTGCAACATCAACTGACACCATGTAAAGCATTGGCCATTACAAGATTCAAGAAAACTGTTATATCCTTTGAAACATCCTTTGGTTTTCATTGGCAACAGTTCACACATTCATCATCCTGTCATCTGGCAAACTTTAAGTACAGAACAATCCAGCGTTTGTGCTTGTGTCCGCACACAAGAATAAACTTGCTAAGTAGTCACAGCACAAGAGAAAGATATTGTGCTTGAGTTCTGAGTGTAAGAAAGAAAGCCAGATCAACACATTCTTCAGATCAACACACTCCTCTCTTCTATGCACGGCCCAGGATGACCAGAAGTCCTATCTACCAAAGAGGACAAGACACCACAAAAACATTGGGCATTCAAGACAGATTGGGGATATTGCAAAAGAAAAGCTAAAGACACTCATATAAATTCATGCTTCTCAAACGCATCTGAAGAAGTAGACTTAAGTCTATGAAAGCTCATGCTGCCAACTTTTTCAGTTAGTCACAAAGGTACCACAAGCTCTCTCATTCATGCTTCTCAGTCATGCTCCAAATGGAGAACATTTTGGAATTCCTCCTGGACAAAAGATTGAAATGTAGGGCACGTTGGGATAAAAAAAGCAAACCAACTCAAGTCCTTACAGCCAAAGAACCCAGATATGTAACCAACACACCAAACAAGAGGGTTCTGCCAAAAACTATAAATGAACAGGATATTTACACTTCCCAATATAAAAAGACCACTATATAAAGAGATAACCAAATAACTAAACTAGCGAACAGAAAAGCCAGTGTAATTTCTAAAAGGGTAGTAATCCCCACTGAGAACTGTGCAAAGTGCTAAAAATAATTAAAATCAAATAGTATTATAATAGTAAATATTCCAAAACTCAAGGCCAGATGCATTTCAACTACAGTCTCCCTCAGTGGCCTATAAGTATGCAATATATATAAAAATATATAAGTCAAATACTCAGCTCACACAATGTGACTCTGTTAAATTCAAAGGTAATAATGTTTAATACATACATGTTTAATGTATTATTTAATACATTGAATTGACATGGAGCTGCTAGCAGCAAACAACAGAGGTGGTTGAATTTATACTCTGTTTTGGGGGACTTCCAGAAGAAGCATGGGACTGATTCCATTTGGAAACAGGATGCTGAACAGACAGACTTCTGGTCTGAAACAATTGGTGTCTTTGATCCCTCACGGGTCCAAAACCACCACTTCAGAAGTTTTTTAAAATTGTAATGTACACATAAGGTCTACGAAACACTCCTGTGGTTTGCTTTTTTAAAAGCAAAAAACAAAACAAAAACTCACACACATACTGCATTACTCTCCCCTGTGTGCTTTTTTGGGGGGGGGGATCACAAAGGAGGGAGGGGAGGGGATTTTAAGGAAGAGGCTTCACATCTGATACCTTTATTTCATTTCTCGCAACACCTCTCATTACAGGTACATGACTGGAGAGTACAAAGAAAGAGACCCGTAATCACAAGCGTCCTTTGCCCACAGAAGTTAGAAACCAGCAGACCTCATCCCCTTCACCATCTTTAAACTCACCACACACCTATTTTGTGGCCGCTGCGGGCAAACAAATGACTCATTCCTGAAATAATAGCTTTTGCAAAACTTTAAATAATGATAAAAAATTCAGTGGATTTTGTTAGATTGGGTGCAGAAGAAGATGCCTGCCGCATTCCTTCCTTCTTGTCACAACATCTGCCAGAGAGGAATGGCCAGTATAGACATGACTGGTAGTTAACAAAGAGCAGGAAGATAACATCCACCCAACCCAGAGTGGGAAGTTCAGTTGGGCCTCATAAGAAAAGGCAAGCAGCAGCCAGCAGCAGCCAAGTAGCAACATTCAGCTGTTTACAAGATTTTCAAGCCACCACTGCATCCACACTGCAGAAATAATCCAGTTTGACACCACTTTAACTGCCATGGCACAATGCTATGGGATTCTGGGATTTGTGATTTGTTGTGGCACCACAGCAACAGACCTGTGTGCAAGAACAAAAGCATCACAAAAGAGGAAGAGGTGAGTTTAGGCAAAAAAAGTTTTCATTTTTAATACTTTTATTTCATTCCTTGCAACACTTCTACATCACTGGAGAGTTATTAAAAAAGAGCCTTGTAATCATAAAGGGCATGCAATCGAAAAAGCAGAGCCACAACAAAACCATACACATTCCAGAATTCCATAGCCACTTAAAAGTGGTGTCAAACCAGATTGTTTGTGCAGTGCAGATGCAGAGAAGGCTGGCTAAAGAACTGGAAATGTGGTGAAGCCACTTCTTTCCAAGAGCCCTTTGGTCCAAAACCCAGTGCAGAAATAATCCAGTTTGAGACTGCTTTAACTGTCTTGGCTCAATGCTAGTTCTGTGCGACCTTTAGCCTTCTCTGTCAGAGATACCTCTGAGGCCACAATTATTATTTTTTATTATTATTATTATTACTACTACTACTACTACTATTTGTATCCCACTCTTTTCCCAGAACTGGGGCTCAGAGCAGCTTCACAACATTAAAAACAGTACAGTTTAAAACATAGGGAAAAAAGTACATTAAAAAGGAATTAAATTATAGTAAAATAACATCATATTCTTTTAATAAAAAGAATAAAGCACATTTTAAAGAGACAAAACTATATACAGAGAGAGAGAGAGAGAGAGAGAATCAATTCTTTTGGAAATGGTGCAACATCCCAGCCTGTCCTTGTGAACAGGTAGGTCTTCACTACAATAAACTACAATGCCCAGGATCCCCTAGGGTCTCAAAGTGGATCATTTCTGCAGTGTGTTTGGGACCCCTTGTTTTCAGAACTTCTTCTGCATGCATGCCTGCAAAGCCCTTTCAATGTTAACTAAAACAGGAGGCAGAAAGAGGAAAGACACAACAAGCGCAACTCAAAGTCTCCCAAACTGGTCCTAGGCTGCAAATGAAAAGCAACCCAGTACACACCTCCCAAGAGTGGAGTTGAGGAGGCCAGGTCTTAAACTGTGACCAACAAGACCTTTTGTGGAGCTGTGACCACAAAGCTTTGCTCACACACCAAGAAAACTTCAACTCAACAAAACACTAACAACAACATATATACACACCACAAATAAATAAATAAATAAATAAATAAATCTAGCATTTCTTCCTTACCTGCTTCACATGACTGGGGGGGGGGGGGTCTTTTGAGAGAGCTGATTCTCCTCCCAAAAAATCCAGCCCAGTTCTCTGAAATCTTCCTCCCCAAGAAAAAGAGAAGAAAAGCAGGCCTTTGTCTAATACTACTAATAATAATAATAATAATACCCTCCTTACCTGCTTCACATGACTTGGAGGATCCTTTTTAGGAAGCTGTTTCTCCCTCCAAGAAACAACAACCCAAAACAGCCCTGTTTTCTGAAATCTTCCTCCCCAAGAGAGAAAGAAAAAACAGGCCTTTATGTCATCATCATCATCCCCTTCTTACCAGCTTCACATGACTTAGATGATCCTTTTTAGGGAGCTGCTTCTCCCTCCAAAAAAAGAAAAGCCAAAACAAAACAGCCCAGTTCTCTAAAATCTTCCTCCCCAAGAGAAAAAGAAAAACAAGACTTCATCTTATTATTAATTATTATTACTATTACTATTACTATTATTATTATTATTATTCTCTCCTTACCTGCTTCACATGACTTGGAGAGGAGTCCTTTTTTGGGGAGCTGCTTCTTTCTCCAAAAAAAAAAAAAAAAAAGCCCAGTTCTCTGAAATATTCCAGCCCAAGAAAAAAAGAAAAGCAGGCCTGGCCTTTACCTAATAACAATAATATATCCCCAGAGAAGATGGATCAGTGATGGAAGGAGGAGGAGGCTTCTGCTTCAAAGAAAATCCAAAATCTAGAAGAAGTGGGGGGGGGGGGGGAGAAAGAAACAAACAAAAAAAACCCGTTGCAAAATAATATGAAATAAAATAAGAGTGAAAAGGAAGGGAGGAGGGTGGCTGAGTAATATATTGGGGAGGGGGAAAAGAGGCTTGGAAAATGGAAATGGGGGGAAAAAAGCTCGGCCCTGAGGAAAGTTTGGAGGAAGTTTAGAAAGAGAGGAGGAGGAAGAGAAGAGAGGCATCCAATGCAGAGAGAGGGAGGTTTTTTGCAGCTGAGGAAAAAGGAGGAGGGAAGAGGTTAGAGACTGCCAAAAGGGTGGGGGGAAAGGAAGGCAGCCAGGGGAAGAAGGGAGGGTTGCTTTGGGTTAAAAAGAGGAGGAGGAGGAGGGTTTGAGGCGGCTCTTTCTCTCTTCTTGGAAAGCCTGGAGAAGGAGGAGAAGGAGGAGAAGGAAGGAGAAGCCCGCCTGCAGTGGAGTCACAGCCCAGGAATGCTAAGAATGTGGAGCAGCAGCAGCCACTGAAATGGCGGGGATTTCTCTGAAGGAGGAGGAGGAGGAGGAGGAGAGCAGCCTGCCCTCCCCTCGCTTTCTCCTTTCCATAGGAGACCCCCCCCCAGGGCCATCCAGTCCAGCCCCCTGCCATGCAGGAACTCACAAACACCTCCCCCCCAACAGATGGCCACCCAGCCTCTCTTGAAAAGAAGGAGGTTCCACCAATGAGGGACTGGGCTCCACGTTGAAACAGCTGTCAATGTCAGGAAGTTCTTCCCAATGTTGAGCTGGGAGCTCTTTTCCTGTACTTTGCATCCATTGCTCTGGGTCCTGTTCTCTGGAGCAGCAGAAAACAAGCTCACTCTAAGCCTCTGCGGATGGCTATCTTAACCTCTTGACCTTCTCTCTCACCCAGCTAAACATACCTCCTTAACCCACTTCTCATTGGGAATGGCTTCCAGACCATTGCGCCACCAAAAACAGTCTCTTTCCATTCAACCTGCAGAAGTGTATGGCTGGCAAATGTGTTTCCCAATAATTCTGAATCCAATCCTTTGGATTAATAGAATCATAGAGTTAGAAGAGACCCCCTGCCATGCAGGAACTCAGTCAAAGCATCCCCAACCTCCAAAGAAGGAGACTCCACTGCACTTTGAGACATTGGGTTCAACAGCTCTTACTGTGAGGAAGTTTTCCCTAATGTTTAGGTGGCATCTCTTTCCTTGTAGCTTGCATCCATTTGTCCATGTTCTAGTTTCTGGAGCAGCAGAAAACAAGCTTTCTCCCTCCTCAATATGATATTCCTTCAGATACTGAAACAGGGCTATCATATCACCTCTTAACCTTCTCTTCTCCAGGCTAAACATCCCCAGCTGCCTCAGTCTCTCCTCATAGGGCATGTTCTCTAGATCCTTGACCTCACAAGTTCAGCATGAGTCAACAGTGCGATGTGGCAGCTAAAAAGGCCAATGCAATTTTAGGCTGCATCAATAGAAGTATAGCATCTAGATCAAGGGAAGTAATACTGCCACTCTATTCTGCTTTGGTCAGGCCCCACCTGGAATACTATGTCCAGTTCTGGGCACCACAATTCAAAAAAGATGTGGAGAAACTGGAGTGTGTCCAAAGGAGGGCAAGTAAGATGGTGAAGGGTCTGGAAACCATGCCCTATGAGGAGTGACTTAGGGAACTGGGGATGTTTAGCCTGGAGAAGAGAAGGTTAGGAGGAGATATGATAGCCCTGTTTAAATATTTGAAGGGCTGTCATATTGAGGAGGGAGCAAGCTTGGTTTCTGCTGCTCCAGAGACTAGGACGCAGAACAATGGATATAAATTGCAGGAAAAGAGATTCCACCTCAACATTAGGAGGAACTTCCTGACAGCAAGGGCTGTTTGACAGTGGAACACACTCCCTCGGAGCGTAGTGGAGTCTCCTTCCTTAGAGGTCTTTAAGCAGAGGCTGGATGGCCATCTGTCGGGGATGCTTTGATTGGGAGTTCCTGCATGGCAGGGAGTTGGACTGGATGGCCCTTGTGGTCTCTTCCAACTCTATATTTCTATGATTCTATGATTCTATGACTAAAATGGTGAAGAGTCTGGAAACCATGCCCTATGAGGAATGCCTTAGGAAACTGGGGATGTTTAGCCTGGAGAAGAGAAGGTTAAGAGGTGATATGAAAGCCCTGTTTAAATATTTGAAGGGATCATATTGAGGAGGGAGCAAGCTTGTTTTCTGTTGCTCCAGAGACTAGGACACAGAGCAATGGATGCAAGTTACAGGGAACAAATGTAGGAAGTGTCATAGTCCAACACTCAAACCCTTAGGTCACATTTATTAGGCTGATACAGCCTTCAATGGGTGACACCTGGTGTGGTGGTACATGGGGGGGGGGGGGAGGGAGGGTCACTGACTTCTAAGTCTGCTGAAGGCTTTTTGAGGGAGGATGGCTGTCCTCCAAATCCAGCAAACTCAAAAGGCTTTGGTGGGGTGTTGCTGTATTCCAAGACCTGCAGTGGCCTGGCCTCAAGCCATTCCCACACACACACACCCCGCACCTGGTGACACCAACTATGGTGATGCCACTGAATCATGCTGGCTGTCTCCTTAAAGGTGCTTTCATGCATTTATCCACATCAGACTGGCTGCTTTTTTTTAAAAAAAAAAAAATTAAAATACGCAGCTCTTGCCTGAGATGCATTTTTTTTCTGAACTACTCGGTTGTTGGTGCAAATTGTTTTAACTTATTGTTTAGTGCTCCTTGCAGCTCTCTGTATGATTGTTGGGGTTCCATCCATCATGTTCATGGACACACAACACAAAAAATGGTTTTAGTCAGGATGAGAAACTGAGTCAAATCTTGTAAGACAGTTTTCTATCCTTGGAAACTTCCAGGGACCACACAGATTAACAAAAGTTCAAAATAAATTCATAAATTAATAATAAATAATACATTTATTAATAAATTAATAAGAAAAGGGAGGTGGGAATGGAAGTCCACTTTTGGTTTTCAAAAATTGAGTATAGATGGGACCCCACAACCTATTAAAAAGGTTAATTGCCACCACAATTCACTCTGTTTCTGGCAGAAAATGGGATCCAGTCAGGAAAATCACGGACTGAAAAAAAAAGTATTGGGGCAGACATCTCTTCCTAAAGTCCTGCTCTTACATTCCACCAGTATTTAATATAGTACAGAAGCAGACAAATTTTTGGTGCCCTCTCAAGGTTTTGGTTTGTAGCTCCCATAAGCCCCAGCAGTATGGACAAGTATGATAAAAGGAGTAGTCCAGCCATGTGCCTTCAAGTCACCTGTCGACTTATGACAACCCCTTAAATTCTTCTAGGCTTTTCTCAGGCAAGGAATACTCAGGGATAGTTTTGCCAGTTTCTTCTTCTGAAATATAGCCTACAGCAGCTGGTATTCCTTGGCAGTCTCCCATCCAAGTACTAACCAGGGTTGACTCTGCTTAGCTTCCAAGATCCAATGGGATCTGATTTCTTTAGGGTATTTAGGAGAAGAGTAGTCCAGCCATACCTGGGATGAAGCACATGCCTCAGAAATGGCCTCCAAAAACAGTTTGTTTCTGGCAAAATTATAATTCCCACTCATATGGGCAGGGAGGAGCCTTGTATTGTGGCTATAATCTTGTTGCAAACAAATAGAATACATCATATTCCCACCATTGAGTAATACAACTCACCCACTCCATGTCTTTTAACTAAATTTTTACTACCGTATAGACTTGACTATAAATCAACCTCATGTATAAGTCAGGGGCAGGTTTTGGGACCAATATTATGGATTTTAAAATGACCCATGGATAAGTTGAGGGTAAAACTTAGGGGCATGTAACAAAGGATGTAAAGGATGATGCAAAGGAAAATGATGCCAAAGAACTTAGAAATTTCTGGCAGGCCTACCTATTTGTGCTCATCCTAAAGGCTGGATAGATGAGAGCGTAGAGGGGATCCATGCTTCTTTTTGGTGTTCCCAGGATGGACTAAGCTCTCGCCTTTTACCACTCTATTCAGAGAAAGGGGATTGCTCCTTTATATATGAGTTAAAGTACAGTACTTACATTGACCCATAGATAAGTTGACCCAGGTTTTGGGGGCCAATTTTTTGACTAAAATTTCTAGACTTATACATGAGTATACATGAGTATACAAGGGTTTTTTCTTCTTTTTTGATCTGAGTATTCCTCAAGTGCACATCTATGCCTATATCTTTTTTGGTTGCATGAACTGCATTTCTAGATGCTCAACTGAAATTTTGCAAGTGTTGACTTGCTTTTGGTTTGTTTGTTAGATATTTTCAAACAAACCAACCAAAAGCAAGTAAACACTTGCAAAATTTCAGTTGCGCATATAGAAATACAGTTCATGCAGCCAACAAAAATACTGGCAAAGTTACCATGGGAATGCAGACACAGCACATACAAGAATCCTGGGTATTAATAAAACTCATGTCTTAATCTTTTCAGTGCTAGAAATGTG
The DNA here is from genome assembly GCA_034509955.1 of Urosaurus nigricauda. Lineage (NCBI taxonomy): Eukaryota > Metazoa > Chordata > Lepidosauria > Squamata > Phrynosomatidae > Urosaurus > Urosaurus nigricauda. Next base: position 345,349,529 of record JAOEGL010000001.1, on the reverse strand, counting down.
AGGAATGAAATAAAACTATTGGAGGAGGAATTTCTATTTGAGAGGCGCTATCCTCATTTTGCCACTTCCCTGATAACATACCCCTCTATATGGGCCCATCAGTAGCAGCCAATGTAGATTATGAAGTAGATGAGTTCATGGAAACTTATGCTGAAATATGATCACTCTTGAAATTTCTACTAGATCATTTCCATATTTTCTTTCATGTTGGAATAGCCTAACAAGCCTGTCTCCTTTAAAACTCTTCCCCAGTGCCTCTGGTCTATGAAAGTATAGCCCTCAAGGGTATTTTTGCCCTTGACCCCTCCAGACTTTGCAAACCACCCTTTTTCTCTCTCCCCTTCAAGAACTGTTCTCCCTGAAACCTTCCAGGAGATGCAGTTCAGTTTTTTATAATGTTGTACCCCCCCCCCCCATTTTATTTAATGTGAGTAACCTGGGTATCATACAAATTCTTTTTTAGCAGTTGTGGATGGTTTGTTGCTGTATGCCTTCAAGTTGTCTCTGACTTATGTCAACCCCAAGGCACAGGATTTTCTTGGCAAGTTTCATCAGATGAGGTTTGTCATTGCCATCCTCTAAGGCTAAGAGAGTGTGACTAAAAAAAATTAAATTCTAGTACCACAGCTAACCATCCATGTCAAAGATCTTTAGCAGGTTTTTAAATTGTTGGTTATTTAAGTAAGAATAAATAACGTAATCACCTCTCATTTAGGTAATGTTTCAAATGCAAGGAGCCAGCACTTTTCCAACACTCAGAACAGCAATATTTTGTTGCTAGGAAAATTCTTTTCCCTCTGCTGTCCAGCACCACAGACGAAATCTTCCTGAAATGAGAGAGAGAGAGATGGAATAATTGATTTCATTAAATCAGTAAAGCCCTACAGCAAAGTTCCTCACAGGATCTGGATCCTGGCCTATGGAAATTGGATAATCTAGGATGGAGGCACTGTGGAACAATCACACCATGTCTGCCAACATTTCATAGATGAAAACAGAGATAGGCTTGCAACACACCTGATAGTGAGTTGCCCACACATTACACATTTGTTGAAAGTTCTGTTCTGCCAGTTGTATGCTGTATTTGTTTTACAGTAACCTGTAGTCCACTCACTTAAAAGCCAAACACAATTGTGTTCCCCAGATCTAGGCCCTTAATTGGCTCCCCTTCTGCATCCAGGACAAGCTTTTGTTGTTGATTTTAAAATCCCTCCATGGATTGGCCCCTCCTTATTTATCTGAATGTCTTTCTCCTTATATTCCTACTCATACCCTCCATGCAGGTAGTCAAGGTCTCCTGTTTCAGCCTAGGATTCCCACTGCCCCGTCCCAGATTAATCTCTTCTCATTTGCTGCCCCTCACTCCTGGAAACTTCTTCTCCCACATGCATGCCTCATAACTTCTCTAACTAGTTTCAAAATTGAGTTAAAGACTATGTTGTTTAGGGAAGCATTCCCAGATGTGTGCCCTTGTCTGCCCCAGAATGCCTCGTTTTAACTATGTATTAAGAAGCCGAGCTCTCCCTCCAGTCCATCTGCCTTGGTCCAGGCTTCAGAGAGAAAGAAGAACTGCTGGACCTGATCCCCTTCCTCACCACCTTTCCCTTCTCCTTTTTTGTTGTGTCTTTTTAGATTGTAAGACTGAGGGCAGGGAACTGTCTAATTAAAACTTTATATGTTCAGCGCTGTGTAAATTTACAGCACTATATAAATAAAGGTTAATAATAATAATTGTTGTGAAAGATAAATGGGAGCAACATGATTATAGCATGAGATGTTAACTGCTCAAAATATGCATGACTCTTTGGAGTCTATGCACATGTATTTACATGCATATGCATAGCAGGACAAGGAGCAGCAAATCTCCACTTAAGAGAATTACGATATGGTGCTATACTGTCTACTGAGAAGTCAGCCCATTCAGTTGAATGGGACTTTCAGAGTGAATGCCCATGGGACTGTGGCCTTAATTTACAGAAATTCTGTAGAAAGAGGTGAATTATTAAAAATGTAGAAGACTGAAGCTTTAAGGCAGGCATATTTAATTGGAAGCCAATCCCTTTAAAACACTACTTATTGTGAGATGTTAGAATAACATATTGTAGGGCTGGATTGATATGACAACCATAATGCATGAAACCTGGCCAACTCTGGATGTGGAACCAAGCAAGCTTTTACAAAACTCATCCAATGAGTAAAAGAGTAATTGGTGGCCACTTTACTTCAAGGGTGGCTAATGTTTGATCTTCCAGATGTTAACTAAAATTTCCACTGGACTCACTACTGGCCAAGCTAGGTATGGCTGATGGGAACTGGAGCTCAACAACAACTGGAGAAGCAAAGGTTTGCCAGACTTGTTTTAAGTGCTGAAGCACCTACACAGATGCAAAAAAAAAAAAAAAAAAAAGAAAAAAAAAAAAAAGAAAAAAGGCCTGCTCCATATAACTGGTACCTGCTTTAAAAATCTCAATATATTCATGCACTGAGAAATGGTATAGCATAGTAAACTAAAATATTCCAATATGAATTAGAAAATCCTGAACATTAAGAAAAACATCAAATGTAAGTGCAGCATAGAGCAGCTGGCATTACTTTCAAGAGCAATAAACATCATACAATATTTTTAAAAGTCCTCCCAAAATTTATCTGAATTGTCCATTGCTGTTAGTTATGCTGATAAGAAATAAAATCCAAAAGCATCTGACGGTCCTACGCAGTGGGCAAGTTGCCCACTGAATTCTACTAAAGGAATTAGATTCCATGTAGATGTTTTCATATTTAAAATAGTCCATAGAGATTGCTTCCAGTACATTCAGTTTTGGAAAATCTCATATAGAAGATTTGGAAAATGAAGTTTTCAAAAATAATCTTATTGAAACTATTCAAATGACCCCATACCATAATCCATGAAAATGCGGCTACAGTAACATTTGCACGTATTTGCCTTCAAGTCACCTGTCAATTTATGGTGACCCCATGAATTTTATAGGGATTTCTTAGGCAAAGAATATTCAGAAGTATTTTTACCAGTTCTTTCCCCTGAAATATGCCTACAGCACCTGGTATTCTTTGGTAATCTCCCTTTCAAGTACAAAGCAGAGCTCACCCTGCTTAGCTTCCAAGATCAGGTGAGATATGGCGACTTTATGGTATTTAGGCCACTTCACAATAGCATCTACCTTGTTATAGTATCTACTTGATTATATTGCTTGTTTCCCCTGCATAGCACAGTTCCCCAGGAGTGCTTTGCATTGCATGTCACACCCTAAGCTGGTAATAGGAAGGAAAAGAAGACACATTCCAGAGGTGGGCTGGAGCTCTGGCAAACAGCACAGATAAGACCTTGATGAACAGGTCTCTCTGAAGCCATACAGTACTTTTTCAAAAATGTAATGTTTTTAGAGCTATGCAGCAATGTACTTCAAAGCTGCATGTGCTGTAGCAAAAACAATTTTGTAGCTAAAGGAGATTAAGAAAGTTATTTTCTCCCCAACTACGACCACTGGCCTTAGGGACTGAGAGAATCTGGAAGCTGTAGTCCAAAAGTAAATGGATCAATAAATACAACTTTTCCAAGTCTTCTACTAAAGATGGGGGTATTTCAGATAAAAAAGCATTCTGCAACACTTTTACACAATGGGTAGGAAGAAAGATGGAAGAAGTAGTAAGAAAATATGGATTATGAGTGGAAAAGAAAAGTATGGGGAACCCCCCCCCCCCCCATATAAGATTCTGAGAACATGGCAATATCTGGAAGTACAGTATAAACATAGTACAGGTTGCTGCAGCAGTTATTTGCCTGAAAACTTTGCTGTTTAATTTCTTGCATAACTTGGGGTCTTAAGTGCCTAACAACCCGTGTCCTGGTTTGATCTTCATGTAAGATAACTAAGGCTGCATCTGCACTGCAGAAAAAATGCAAGTTGATACTTTTTAATTGCCATGGCTCAGTGCTATGGAATTCTGGGATTTGTAGTTTTTGTGAGACATTTAGTATTCTTTGGGCCAAAACAATGGGCAGGAAAAAGAAAAAAGAAACCATGTATTTCCAATGGTCTTAATTTTATGGTTGGGGGTCACCACAACATGAGCAACTGTATTCAAGGGTTGGGGCCTTAGAAAGGTTGAGAACCACTGGTGTAAACGGTGTCCCTTTCTTCTCTGGGGCTGCCTGGAAGCCTTCCTCTCTTCACACTAGCTGGGGCAGGGGAGAAGAAAGAAGCTTGGTACTGGTATTGAGGCTGAAATATAATGGTAAAAAAGTGCAATGATTAATGTATTGAATTTGCATAAGCAACATGAAAATTAATAATATGCATGATTATAATAATTTGTATAATATGCAAATTAGATGTCTGGACCTGAGGGACAGGAATATGACAACCCTATTGACATGCAGCAATTGCAAGCTGGTTGCCATGCTAGAAGAAAAGATGCAAGAACAAGGAAACATGAGGCTTTTTTTTAAACAGAGTAGAATAGTCTGTCCTGGAAGGGCAACACACAGGTATTGCCTCCAGGGAGAAAGATCATTCTTACAGGAGGCAGACCCTTGGAAGAATACAGCACAGAGAAGCAGGACTATCAGAAACTATGCCATGAGTTTGCACTTACACAATTAAGTTTTCCCTTTGGTCTGTAATTATGAGCCATGTAAAAAGAGACAACACTCTCAGTCCTCAGAGATAATGGAGATAATGGAGGTGGTCTGTCTGGGACTTTCAGTGGATGAAAGAGCTCCTGGCTGTTTCCAAAGGAAGAAAAAATGTGTGGTGCTTGTAGATGATTACCTGTTGAGGGGAAGAAATGCATTGGCGTGTGGGCCTAATGTCTTGAGAGGTTTGCTGTCCTCCAGGGGCAAAGGTCAATGTCATTATAGAAAGGCTGATAAGGTTCATCAACCCCATAATCAGTTTTCCCTTCCTCCTGATTCATAGGGAAACAACCAATACTGCAAAATACTGTATATTCATTAACATATTACAAGGGACTATGAGGTTATAGGTAGGAAGCTGAAGTACCTTGGGGCACAGGTTATTATTTCATCACTCCTTCATGTTGAAAGACTTGGCCCATGAAGAGATAAAAGAATACTGGAAGTGAATAACTGGCTCCACAGATAATGCTATTGGGAAATGTTTGGTTTCTTGGACCACAGTCTGCTGTTTAATGAAAAAAGGGATTTTTGGTAGGGATGGGTTGCACCTCAACAGTGATTGGTAAGGATATGTTTCCTAGGAATCTTGTGGACCTGTTCAGGGGGAGCTTTGAACTGATTTATGGAAAGAAGGGAGACACTATTCCAGAGGGCAGGGGGATACCGAGTACTGGGGACAATAGTCTCAATGATACAGGGGTAAGGGGGCTGATAGTACGATAACCCACTAATGGATGGGGGAGACAATTAGAAGACAGCTAGAGAGAACAGCCCATGGCTTTCCTATGGCTAGAGAGAATGGTCCTTGGTCTTAGATGTCTCTACATTAATATACACAAAGCATGGGAAATAAACAGTAATAAAGAAGATGAAGTTCAACTCTTAACATAAGGAGACAAATATGGCATAGGCATAACTGAAATCTGGTGGGATGAGTCTTGACATTTCCAGATAAATGCACTAGTAAATACACTAAACAGGGGAAGAACGACATTACATTTCAAGGATTTTTACACCTGTGAGGAGAGTAAAAATGAAAGGAAAAGGAAACAAAACTGACATCATTGTGGGCATCTACCTTAGACCCTCAAGCCAAACTGAAGACTTGGATGATGCCATCTTAAACAAAACCACCCAATATTCCAAATAAAGAGATACAGTAATAATGGGAAACTTCAACTACTGATATTTGTTGCAAGTCAAACTCTGTCAAGAATGTCAGATTTAAAAAAAACTCATTTGCCTTGCTGACAGGTTCATTATCTAGAACATGGATAAAGTAACAAGTAAAGTAACAAAGGGATTGACTATCCTGGACTGGACCCTAATTAACAAAGAAGAACTGGTCAAGTGGAAGCAAATAGTGGGATCCGTTAGTGGGAGTGACCACATTCTCGTGGGATTTGTTATACAGAGTAGATGGTAAACCCAGCATAGACAAACACTCTGGATTTTAAGCAGGCCTGTAGCTAGACTGGGGTAACCAGGGCACCACCCAGAAGTCCCCAGCCAAAGGAGGCCCCAAAGGAGCCACAAAACGTGGCTCCTTTGTCTGCCACAACAGAGGCATCATAAGTGGAATTTTTTAGGAAGAAAGTTTTATAGAAAGAAAGTCAGAAAAGCTAAAGCTCAAAACAAGTTCAGGCTTTTTAAAGAGGTTAAAATAGTTTTTTAAAAAGGGTGTTTGGAGCAAGAGGAATTAAAAACAAGTCATGCTGAAGTAATCTTACTACTTTTAAAAAATATTGTTACAAGCTTGGTAGACCAGGAGGATGCTGTGATTGTAGGTATATCTCAATTTCAGTTAGGCTTTTGACATCCTTGTGATGATGATAAAGCAACTAGTGGGGTGTAACAGAGTTCTGTCCTGGGTGTGGCTTTGTTAAACATTCTTGTAAATGATTTGGATGACCAAATAGACTGATTAAAAAAGTGAGATATATAAACAAGTATAGTAATAATACAGGCCATGGTCATCAAATTTGCAGATGATAACAAATTATGAGATGTAGATAATACTCCACATCACAGAATCAGGATCCAGAATTATTATAACAGATAGGAGAGCTGGGCCAAAACTAACAAAATTAATTTCAACAACAATAAATATAATATACTAAATTTAAGCGGGAAAATTGAACACATACATATGACACTTGGCTTGAGAGTAATATATACATAAAAGAGATCTTTGTAAAAGAGGGTTTTTTTGTAGACCATAAGCTGACATGTATGATGTGATGTAGCATTAAAAAAAACCCAGTGTAGTTCTAGGCTGTATCAATAGGTGTATAGGGAAATCAGACCTGGCCTCAAGTTGAAGAGCCCTCCCTCATGACAACGTCATCTGGCCAAGGAGGGAGTGAAAGGAGGGGCCTAGCACCACCATTGGACCTGGTTTCAAATTAAAGAGCCCTCCTTCCTGACAACACCATCTGGCCAAGAGGGAGTGAAAAGAGAGGCCTAGCATCACCATTGGACCTGGCCTCAAGTTGAACAACCCTCCTTCCTGACAACACCATCTGGCCAACAAGGGAGTGAAAGGGCAGGCCAATCTCCATCGGGCCTGTCCTAGATTAAGAAGCAGAGCCCTCCCTCCAGTCCATCTGTCTTGGTCCAGGCCTCAGAGGGAGAGAAAAACTGCTGGACCTGATCCCCTTCCCCACCACAATTCCCTTCTCCTTTTGTGTCATGTCTTTTTAGATTGTAAGCCTGAGGGCAGGGAACCGTCAAATTAAAGATAATAATTGTGATAGCCTTTAGGGCTGAAGGGCAGGGTAATAAATAAATAAATAAATATTAGTACCACTTTATTAAACTTTGGTCAGACTCACATGAAATACTATACCCAATTTTGGTGGCTTGGTGGCACAGTGGTTAAATGCCAGTACTCTGGCCACAACGTTGTGAGTTCGATCCCTGCAGGGCTCCAGGTTGACTCAACCTTCCATCCTTTTGTAGGTCGATAAAATTAGTACCCAGCTTGTTGGGAGTAATTGGCTTACAGATTCTAAACTGCTTAGAGAGTGCTGTGTTCACTATTAAGTGATACAGAAATGTACATGCTATTGCTATACCACAGATTGAGAAGGATAATGAAATAAAATGAAATCAATGAAAATTATATTTGAAGAGGAGGAAGAGGAGGAAGAGAAGGGGGGATAATAACAAGCTGGAATGTGTCAAGAGGAGAGCAACAAAGATGATAAAAGATCTGGAAGCCAGGCCAATAAGGAATGTTTTAGGAATCTTGGTATCTTTTAGTTTGGAGAACAGAAAACTGAGAGGTGACAGGATAGCTATCTTTTACAGGGATGCCATTTAGTAGATGAAACAAGCTTGTTTTCAGATGTTGTAGAGACTTAGACATGAACCAAATTACAAGAAAAGAGATTCCATGTAAACATTAGGAAGACCATCCTGACAGTAAAAGGTGTTCAGCAGTGGAATAGATTACCTCTCCTTTGGAGGTGTTTAAGCAGAGGTTGGATGGGCATTGCTCAGGAGTAAAGCTATGCATTGCTGCATGACTAGGGTTGCAATAGATGGCTTTTGCCATCCCTTCCAAGTCTATGATTGTATGATTCTCAACAACAAGAAGCCACCACAGCAGTTCTATGGTCTAGGATGGTTGTTCCCAAATCAAGAACTAGGACCCTAGATCTTGGGGGCTTAATCTTTCAGAAGCTCTAACAAGGATGGCCACTGGTCAGCACACTTCTGGAAGTCATAATATCGAGAAATCCAAATTTGAAAACCACATCCCTTTTGTAGGATGCTTTGGATCATGTCACAGTATTTTCTATACAGTGGTCCCCCGGGTTACGAAGGTAATCCGTTCCGGATTACCTTTCGTAACCCAGAAATGACCGTATCCCGGGGGACCGCTTTAGCGGACGGACCGCGCGGCCGATTTAAAGGGGCCACGCGGTTTTTCCGTTTCATTCCCCGGGGATCCTTCGGATCTCGGGGGAATTTTTACGGTCCCGCCGGTTTCGGACCCCGGGGATTTCGTTCCCCTGGGGATTCGTAACCCGGAGGACCACTGTATAACCAACTATGGCCTATATGCTTTTCAGCACTCTCTCTGTGCTGTTTTTATATGCATTACTTCATAGATGGTATAAATGTTTTGGGATATCCATCCATAAAATGGAATGAGAATAAGAATTTGTCCAGGTTTGCTATTCAGTGTCATTACAGATGCATTACAAATGCTGTTCACTCTCATTACAACATCATGGGGTTTAATTTCAGTTTGTACTTTGGCTGTTGATAAGAGACTAATCCCATCCTAACAAGGGAGTCCAGAAGCATATCATCATCAATGGTATCAAAAGCCACTGAGAGGTCTAGCAACACCAAGAGAGACGTACTCCCCCTGTCCAGTTCCCAGCATAAATTGTCCACCAAGGCAACCAAAGTTTTCTCTGTCCTAGAAGCAGTCCTGACACCAGATTGAAATGGGCCCAGATAATGCATTTTACAGTATTCAGAAACTCTTGGAATTTGGAGGCAACCACACATTCCAGCACCTTGCCCAAAAATGGAATGCTGGAAACTGACTGATAATTATCCAGTATGCTGGGATCCAGGGAGGGCTTTTTCAGCAATGATTTTATAACTGCCTCCTTTAGACAAGCTGGAACTCTGAGGTGTTAACCACTTCCTCTTCCCACTCAGCAGTCCCCCTCTGGCAATTTTTTAATAAACCAGGCAGGGCAGAGATCTAACATACATGTGGTGGCTCTCACCGCACCAATAATCCTGTACACATCCTTGGGTTGCACAGTTGTGTGCACTGCCCTGACCATTTCCCCATTCCAGAAGTTGATCAAGATGTTGACAGAATCACCTGCTGAGATAGGAGGAAACTTTCCAAGAGCAATTGGGAATTCCTCTGGAATTATAACACTCTTGGGGTAGACCATCTTTATGGCTTTCTCACCCACTGTGGAGGTGCTGAGCCCATCAAGTCTAAACCACCAGCAAGTGATCTGTCCATGAGAATGGAACTATAAACACTTCTACTCCCAAATCACCATCATCCAATACAGCACAGGAAACAAGGTCTAGAGTTGCCTAGCAGAATGAGTAGAGCTAGATACCACTTGGGACACACCCATGTATGTTATAGCACAAGTGAAGTTTTCAGCCACTCCTGGCAGAGCAGTCTCAGCATGGTTGTACTACAAGCCAAGGGATGCCAACAACAGAATCTCATTTGTCCTGAACACTCAGCTTCAGGTGCACACACTTGCACTGAGAAAACTTCAAGATAACATACTTGGTTGGAGTAGGAATATTAATAGACCAGTGCAACTCTGAATCCCCATTACTCAAATCTCACTTGCTGTTGCACAGAAAATTCCAATGGACAAAGCTGAGAAAAAAACCACCACCTCAGCTGCATCCAACCAAGACTCCGTAAAACATAATATATAGGCTGTGTAAAAACAGAATCTACCACACATGGGATTTCTGCTTAGCAATATGGTAACTTCAAGTTCTGTTAAGATTACTATAACTACACCAAAGGTCATTTTTCTACTGTCTGATGTGCACTCTATAAGCTACATGCTAATAGTTCTGTTGGTTAATCTTTTTTTTTTTTTTGTCTTCTTCTTTTGGAAAAGGAATTTGAATTACACAATCCTGAAAAGCAAACCTGTTGTTATGAAGCATGATCTAACTTGTTATAATAACTTGATGGCTCACAATTACTAAGACAGCACTGCAAGCCAAATACTTTTCTAGCAGATTATCATCCATAAAAATAAATAATACACTCAAAAAGAGAATAGACTGAAGTTACAATGCAGACATTTTAGTGAAAGCATGTTCATTTTCTGAACATTTTGAACACCAATAAAACAGTTATTCAGTATGACTCTCTTTTTAACTATGAGAAACAGATTATATTGCCCTATTCTTACGTCTAGCCTTAATAATTAATAATTTTTACTGCACTTTTTTCCAACTATGTGTGGCATATTGGTGGAAACTGCTTCAGGCTAGAATGCTCAATCTGCATGTTACCAGGCTAGAACCAAATTTATACGGTTTGTGTTAGTGTGGTTTACATTTTTAAACATACTGTTTAACAATTATTAATTTCCAGAGAATAGAATACCTCTGCGTATATATAAAAATGCATAGGTCTATTGCCTTTGAAATCAAGAAATCAGATGTCACCAGTATGGTGATGATACCCAGCTCAAGGTAGGTTATTCAAGGTGCATAATTCAAGGTGGTTTACAAAATAAAAAAGGATACAGGTAAAAAACACACGTATATAGTTAAAAACATACATAAAAATAATATTAAAACAATGTTAAACTACCGATAACTATAGAAAATAAAGATTGGAACAAAGATTTTCTTGGATATTTCTCCACCCCCAGAAAAAAAATGACAAAAAAGGAAGAATTGGCTCTTCTGGAAGGCTTTGGGCCTCCAAACTGGAGATTACCGGTATCATGCCTTTTTTGATCACTGCCATAAAAGGGTTTTACAAAACCAAATGGGGGCATCATCCATTTATTGGTTTGTTTTGGGGAGCAGTGCACCCTGCAAAAAGTTCCATGAATAGAAAATTAGCCCTTTGGTCCCAGAGCTTTCACACCTTGATGTAAACAAAAAATTTTACCTACCAATTAAGAAAATAAATTAAGGTTTATATTCCGGCGGGCCTATCCATCAGACATATTATACTAGATGCTGCTGAAGGCTGCACTTGTGTAGACCACCAACTATGACACAGAACAACTGCACTTGGCTGTTTTAATTTAATTTATTATTATACGTAATTATATTGTGAGTTTATTTAGTATTGTTATAATGGAGTTGTTTTAACTGAATGTGTATTTTATGTATTTTACTCTGCTGTAATCCTGCCTCGATCAATGGAGAGGCGGGAAATAGAAATAAATATTATTATTATTATTATTATTATTATTATGGTTTTAAAGATAATTTTGCATGCTCTAAACCACAGTTATGACTAACCCAAGTTCTACACTCAGCTGTGTGTCTTTAAATAGGTTTGGGATAGTCTTAACAGTCCTGGTTAGCACAGTTCATTTTGACGCCAACATATTGCTCAGCCTTGGGCATGACAGGAGGTACATCATTATATGTGCAGTTGTATCAAACAATATTGTTGCTTAGTTTTTGAACTACTGTGCATTAAGAACTTACATAATATCACAAATATTTCCCTTAACAGAACAGAAAGAATTTCTATTAAAAGAAAGAAAGAAAATGGAAAATGCTAAATTGACAAAATCAAGTATTCCTAAATATTATCCTAGTACAGTAACAACTATTCAACTATGATGAGATTATGCATTTTGCTCACCACATTTGCAGCTTTGACTTTTATGATTGATTATTTGCGGTTTTTATTAATATGTTCTTTCCAGGAATTTCTAGGTCCTCCAGGTCTGCCAGAAATTGACCATAGAATTGTGCTAGAGAATCTAAAAGTTCCTAAAGGAAACATGTCTCTGGACTCTTTCACACTGGAGGAATTTCTCCCAACTTCGAATGCAGCCAATGCGAATTTACGTGAATTCGCTTGTTTAGCGAATTTAACTGAATCCCCATTGCATTCAGAAGGCGTTTGGAATGACTTCCCATTACCCGAAAATGACCCCTCCTTGCCCGAAATTGCGTGAGAAGCTTTAATTCGCAATAACGTGAAACCTATGACTGCATTCGGAGTGACTTCCCTTTTGCCCGAAATTGCATGAGAAGCTCTAATTCGCAATAACGTGAAACCCCATGATTGCGTTTGGATTGCCCTTGGATTATACTTCCAATTTCCCACGTCTGAAAGGGTCCTCTGAGCATTTGTGGGTCTTCCAGCATGATTCTATGATCACCTTCTGGCAGATGTGACCATAGAGTTGCACTGGATGACCTGGAAATCCCTAGAGAATGTTCTCTCAGATAAAAAGAATAATGGGTGTTTTTTTATTATTATTATTTGCAGTTTTTCCACATTCATGGGGGTTGTTCACCCCTATCCCCAGAGCACGTGGAGGGACTACTGTACATTTAAAGCCCTAAATGTCTTCAAACCTCAATACGTACACAAGTGCCTCTCACTGTGTACAGCCTGTATGAGGATTAAGGTCAGTTGGAGGAGCCCTCCTCTTTGTCCCATCACTAGGAGCCACATGGTTTGGGAGAAAAACTTATCTGCTGCTGCTTATCTTATCTCCAGAAAAATCTTATCTTGGCTTGTGGAATACTGTAACCTTGGAGGCCCTGTTGGAATGGATGTAAAGCTTTTGGGTCTAATTCTTCCCATTACATTAATACATTCACATGGTTTTAAACTATTTTAACTTCTTTCCAATTGTTTTAAATTGGACGGATTTTAATATTTTAATCCGTCAGCCAATGCAACACACCAATATCACAGATCCATTTTTAAGAACACTTCTAATAGATTTTTGGCTTTTCCATAGAGAAGCAATTATCATGTTGGGTTTTTCTGTGGAAAAGGGAATCACCTAGTGGCAAGAACAGAAAAAGGGATCTGTTCTTTGTGTTTGTTTGTTGTTAACAGCCTATGTCTTGTACATAGGAATAAGTAAATCTATCCTTTCCTAAATTCCCTCATCCTCTGCCCATCACTGACTTTCTTGTTCTCCTGGCTACATTTATCTTCTCCCCCCTTCCCTTCTATTTCTTTCACTCATAATTTTATTGCGTTCTACCTTCAGTTCCTCAGGGTACAGTCAAAATCCTCCTTCCCTCTGTGTTTCTCCAACTCTTTTTCCTTTAGGATATGTGAGATTGCCACAGTTATAACATTGCAACTCCCAGGAAATTTAGTAAGAATTATCCAGATAGATTGCCCTTTTGGATTGTATAGCATTGTTGGACTATCATTCATATCATTATTATCTCACCTTCCCTAGAATATTTTGTAATTATTTGTAGCAATATTAGGACTATGATAGTTACTTACTACTGCAGATGCTGGTGTGGTGAGGAGTCCTGATTTCGAAACCTGATAGTAAGAAAACAAAATGTGGTCAGTGAAAGGCACTGGTTAATAAGAACACTCCATAAATAGCAGTTTGAACGATGTATTTGTTTGTTTCAAAAGCTTTCTCTGCTTGCACTACAACTCCCTTGTGTTAAAACCAGTATTTGCAATAGTGTTAAATACAGGGCTGGAAAAAACTTTTGGGATTTTGTTGATCAATGCAAAATTTTGAAAACTTTGGCCCTCAACAGATCTGCAAAATACGCTGGCGTAGAATCAGTATGTAAAAAGATCTTGAAGCACCTTTGATACTAACTGAAAGATGTTGGCAGCATGGCTTAAGTCTGCTTACTCGGGTGCATTTACACATCTGAGAAAGTATGCCATAGGCAGGTTTATCTATTTTGATTGTATCTACAGCGCTGTGTAAATGTACAGTGCTATATAAATAAAGCTTAATAACAACAATAATAATAGTTTTGCAAGGTCTTTAGCCTTCTCTGCCCAAGTGTGCCAGTGCCTTACAAAAGTATACATCCCAGGACTCTGTAGGATGGAAGCCATGGCAGTTAAAGCGGTATCAAGCTGCACTATTTCTACAGTGTAGATGTGGGACCCAGTGTGATCTAGTGGACTGAGTGGTTGGACTGTGACTCTGTCTCGAAGCCAGGGTTCGAATCCTGACTCAGTCATGGGGTGACCTTGGGCAAGTCACACTCTCTCAGCCTCAGAGGATGGCAATGGCAAACCACCTTTAAATTATTATTATTATTATTATTATTATTATTATTTCCTTGATTTTATATGGTTTTTGTACAGCACCATGTACATTTACGGTGCTTTATAAAAAAAGCAATAATAATAATCATCATTATTTGTTTTATTAATTTTTATTATTATTATTAAATTGTTATTATTATTATTAATAATATTTATTTCTTACCCGCCCCTCTGTAAAAACACTTGAGGTGGGATACAGCAAGATTAAAAAACAGTTACAATTAAAATAATTCAATGATACCATTCCAAACCTCCCACCCCTTAAAATAGAATTAAACTAGCTGAGTTTAAAATTAGATTTCAAGAATAAAACGACCAACATGTTATACACATACCACCACAATGCTGGCCACAGCATGGGTAACAATAAAGTACGGCGGGGGTGGGGGGAGGGGACAGAGAATAGGCTGGGAGGAGTGTAGATAGTAGGAGCCGGGTAGATTATACAGTTTCTGGGAAGGCCTGCCGGAAGAGATACGTCTTTAAAGCTGTTTTGAAACAGTCTAACATTGTAATAAGACGTATCTCATCTGGCAGGCCATTCCATAGCCTGGGAGCAGAAGCTGAGAAGGCCCTCTGGGAGGTCTGTACTAACCTGGTCTTCATGGGCTGCAATAGGTTCCTCCCAGAGGACCGAAGTGTGCGGGAGGGGGGGGGTTCGTATGGGGAGAGGCGGTCCCTGAGATAAGATGGACCCAAGCCATGCAGGGCTTTAAAGGTTAAAACCAACACCTTGTACTGTGCCCGGAAACTAATCGGAAGCCAGTGGAGAGCTTTAAGCACAGGTGTAATGTGCTCTCTCCTGGATGTTCCACTGACAAGCCTGGTTGCCATGTTTTGGACTAATTGAAGTTTCCGAGTTAGGCACAAGGGTAGCCCCATGTAGAGCGCGTTGCAGAAATCCAAACGTGAGGTTACCAAAGCGTGCACCACTGTTTCCAGGTCCCTTAAATCCAGATAGGGGCGCAGCTGGCATATCAGCCGAAGCTGATAACAGGCACTCCTGACCACCGCATTCACCTGACTCGTCATGTGAAGCGACGAATCGAGAAGCACCCCCAGACTGCGAACAGAGTCCTTCAAGGAGAGTGTGACTTCATCGAGGACAGGAAATTTTATTCCCGAACCTGGTTTCGGTCCTGTAACAGCTAGTACCTCCGTTTTGTCTGGATTAAGTTTCAACCTGTTTTCCCTCATCCAATCCATTACCGCCGCAAGACAGCCATTGAGAGGAGAGACACCATCTGAAGTCTGAGCCAACGATCTGGACATGGAGAGGTATATCTGAGTGTCATCAGTGTACTTAAGACACTGAGCTCCATGCCTCCGAATGATCTCACCCAGCGGCTTCATATAAATGTTAAATAGCATCAGGGACGGAATGGCACCTTGAGGGACGCCACAATTTAGCTCAATCTTGGAGGAGCAGCTGTCCCCGAGCCTCACCCTTTGAGATCTCCCAGAGAAAAGGACCGGAACCACCGGAGTGCGTTGCCCCCGATCCCTAACTCCCTCAGTCGACTCAAAAGGATGGAATGATCTACAGTATCAAAAGCCGCCAAGAGATCCAAGAGCACCAGCATGGTCACACTACCCCTGTCGATACTCAGGCGGAGGTCATCGGTCAGAGCGACCATGGCAGTCTCCACTCCATGTCCTGTCCTGAAGCTGGTTTGAAATGGATCAAGATAATCGGTTTCATCCAAGACAACCTGGAGTTGAGAGGCGACTGCTCTCTCAATCACCTTGCTCAAGAAAGGGAGCAAGGATACTGGCCTGTAGTTGTTCCTGTCCAGGGGGTCTAGGGAAGGCTTCTTCAGGAGGGGCTTGACAGCCACCTCCTTTAGACTGGATGGTAAACAGCCTTCTCTAAGGGACGCATTGATTGTATCCCGAAGGAATACCCCCCAATGTGTCCCCTCCCTGGACAACCAGCCAAGATTGACAGGGATCGAGGGAGCAAGTCGTCTTTCTCATGCTTCCAAGGAGCTTGTCCAGGTCATTGGTACTCACAGGTTGGAACTCATCCAGTAAAGTAACAGCAACTGAGTTGTTGCACACCTCATCTGTGGATTCTGGTGGAAAACTGAAATCTAAGTTGGCCCTTATCCAAGAGATTTTATCTGCAAAGTGGGTGTTAAATGCATCACAGCAGGCCGTCGTAGGATCAAGTATGGGGTTTGACGCAGGAGGAACCTGCATCAGTTCCCCCACTACCCTAAACAGTTCCGCTGAGCGAGACTCTGCAGACGCAATGCGTGCAGAGCAGAAGGATCTCCGTGCTGCACGCAAAGCCTCCCGATAGGCGCAAAGATGCTGCCTATGGCGAGTTTTGTCAGATAGGAGCCGAGTTTTCCGCTACTCGAGCTCTAGTCGTCGTCCAACCTGCTTCATCTCCATTATTAATTTTTATTATTTATTTTATTTATTATTATTATTATTAATAATTTTATTTAATATTATTTACTTTTGTTAAATTGTTATTAATTTTACTTATCGTTATTTATTTTTATTAAATTATTATTAAAAATATTTTTATTAAATTATCATGATTAATTTTTATTATTTTTCATTTATCATTATTTTTATTTATTTATTTAAAAATATTTTTATTAGAGATACAAATACATAGATTAAAAGGTACATAAGTAACATAGGTTTGTTAATTATTATTTATTTTTATTAAATTATTATTATTTTTTATTATTTTTTATTTATTGTTATTATTATTATTAAAATATTATTATTATTATTATTAATTTTTATTATTTATTTTATTTATAATTATTATTATTATTATTATTATTTATTTTATTTATCATTACTATTTATTTATTTTATTTATTATTATTATTATTATTATTTATTTTTATTAAATTATTAATATTAATTTTATTATCTATTTTATTATCTATTTTATTTTTATTTTATTACTATTTATTTTTATTAAATAATAATAATAATAATAATAATAATTATTATTATTACATTTGCCATGAAAGGGTCTCAAGGTTACCATGCGTAGGAAACAACAACAAAGAGGTAAAATCCCATCTTAAATAAAGAGAACCGTTGGCGAATTCGCCATTTATTTCAGCACACCGAACGGCGCATGCGCGCACTCCTCCCGTTTAATTCCCAACGAACTTTTTATTATATATCATTCATCATTTTTCCCTTCCCTTCAGACAACAAGACAACAAAACAAACTAAGCCCCGCCCTTCCCCGCCTCCGCCGGCCAATGAGGTGTGAAAAGAGCCCTCTTTCCCGCTCAGGAGTGAGGCGCCTCGCGTTCCTATTGGCTCAACCGAAGAACGCCGGGCGAAGATTGACGTGGCGGCCGACCAATCGGCGTCCGCGGTTCGTTCCAAACGAACCTGGCGCTCACTATTTGAATCTCTGAGGTGGCGGTGTAAAGTCAGAGCGCGAGAAGGGCTCGAAAGGGAAGGTAGGGACGGCTGGGCTCTGAAGGGTCTGTGGTTCCAGGGGCTATATATAGTTTCTTTGTGGTGACTGTGGCTGCATCCGCACTGGAGAGATAACCCGGTTTGATACCGCTTCAAGTGTTGTGGCTCAAGGCGATGGAATTCTGGGAAACTATCATCCAAATAGTTTAGATTGTGTTGATGTTCCTTCCTCTGGGCTTCACTATTAAACAGTTTAGACATCTCAATTGAAATCTAAGGCTAATCTACCCTGTTTCCCCGAAAATAAGACACCCCCCCCCAAAAATAAGACCTAGTAGGGATTTTGCTGAATTGCTAAATATAAGGCCTCCCCCCGAAAGTAAGGCCCACTAGAGTTTTTGTATATAAATATATATACAGTATATAACAAATGTTAATATTTTTGGTTCAACAATAAATGTGGATTCTTCTTCATGGAAAAATAAGACATCCCCTAAAAATAAGACCTAGCTCATCTTTGGGAGCAAAAATTAATATAAGACACTGTCTTCTTTCCGGGGAAACACGGTATAGGCATCCATTTATATCTACTTGAGCGCAGTTGCTGGGAATGCAAAACTGTCATGTAAGTTCTTTGTTGCAGAATCCGCAATGAGGATTTTATAAAACCACCTTAGACCTTGCAAATGGATTTTGAAAGCGTCTCATTGTGTCCTATGCTACTCGTGCTACCTGTTTCAAATGGCCTGAATGCCAATATGCATGGGAGCAAGGACCCATGGGATATTTAAACAGTCCTGCCTTATTCACCATGGAAGTACTGTAGTACATTTGCTATACCCCAGAAGAAGTGGTCTTCGTTGCTAGTATGCACATTACAGGATGATTCATAAGTACAGGTGGAAACAGCGATTCATGTCCTATAATCCCTATAAAATCTGGTTTCTGTTACTATTGAAACATAAATAATTGGCAAATACAGATTATTTAAAAGATAAAACCCCGAGAAGGATACAAATATGGTTGGTGCATTGGCCAAGGTGCCAGACTCTTTTCTGACACTAAAAAATGACAAGGTTGTGTTGATGCCATTTATTTTAGTCAAGTGTCTTCCTGTTTAAGAGCGCAAAATGTAGTACAATGCAGAACATAATGCATTTTGATGACAGTGCTGCACAAAGTACCAACAAGAAATAATGCTTGCCCAAATTTAAAGATCCATGAGGAAGGGCATTTTCTCAGTTGTACCATCATCAGAGGTACCTTTAGTAAGGGCACAGGAAGTGAGCCTTCTCAGTGGCTGCTCCAAGGTTTTGCAATTGGTTGACCCAACTACCCTAGACAGGGGAAGACCTTTCTGTTTCTACTGTTGTAGAAAAAATGAGGATGAATTGTATTTGTATCATTATTATATCTTAACAGTTTTTAAAATTAACGTTTTTGTCATGAAGGATCACTTGTGGGTTTTTGTTTGTTTATTTAAGGAAAAAACCCTTTTTATTATTCATTATTTTAATTGCATTTTATTTTAACTCACACTGTTAGGATATGTATTATATGTTAGATATTAAGAGAAATATAGTATATGGAAAGAAGGAGGGAAAGAGGGAAAAAAGAAAGTTACAACCAAAATTCATTAAAATTCTTCAATGGAAGCATCATGAGCCACTGGGTATGTAGTTGGGGAATAGGATTGGCTGTGCAAACTGTAAATATTTGGCTTGGAAATATGTTCTCTTAAAATCAGTGGGACTTACCTTGAAGCATGTGTCCATAAGATTCCAGCCTGAAAGAAGATCATTCCTTTAGTTGAGTGAAAAATATTAATATTAGATATTTAAAGGGCATTGACTTTATTTACCATTCTTTTCTGCACTTTGTGATGTCTCTTGTGTATGAAGGAAGTGAAAAGTAGATAAAATGAGCTGGGCTGTAGAAGAATGGAAAGAAGGCCTTTCCACAAGAGTCCTTCATAAGATTCAAGAACTTGAAAGTCATCTGGAGAAACTTAAAAAAGAGCGGCAGCAGAAGCAGTTTCAGCTGGAATCTCTAGAAGCAGCATTACAAAAACAAAAACAGAAGGTAGCCTAAGGATATATAAAATATTACACTTATTAGGAGGAATTCTGAAATTGTTTTGTTTTTAATCAATAATAGTGTGCTCTCATAATTTGTAATTTCTTTCATTATAAAAATGGGCACACAGGTAGTGCCTGGATTGCAGCTTCTGGCAACTTTTTGCTATGAAGACCCATTTAAAATTAATGTAATTTGTATAATCAGAGAATGGAAGCTCCAAGTAGCCAGAAGCATAATGAATGTTGTACAGCATGTTGTTCTTGGGGTTATCCAAAAACGAATTTGTTTTTATATAACCCCAATATCTGACAAGAATAAAATATCTGACAAGATCTGTAATAAGTAATTTTGGTATCATTATGCACGGAATGGCAGAACAGAGTGCAGTTAGTTATACACGTCTGACTTCTACAGTTTGAAGAAACCTCTCCTGTGTTGTGGGCATCTGTCCCACTGGAAGGAATGTGAGCCATAAAACAGTACCTGGTTTGGGGTATTTTTTGTTTTTGTTTTGGCATGGCATGGATAATCCATATACTAGGTCCCTAGAGAGAATAAATCTGAGTTTTCAAGGGGGCGGTACAAACCGCCCAAAAGGGGCGGTCTGCAGCCATCCCAAGAAGCAGCAAGATGGGGCCAAGGCTGCCTCACCGACCGCCTCAGAGGCCCCATCCTGCCCCTTCTGCAGGCTGGGGAGAAGTGGAGAACCCGCTGCACCCCGTTCTCCTTGGCGGTGCCAAGAGGAGAAAGGGGCTGCCACTGCAGCCCCTTTCTCCTCTGGGTCCTTGGCGTGGCCGTCTAAAGGTTGCGCCAAAGACCAGGCGCAAAAAAGAGCTCAATTTTGGAGCTCTTCTTTGCACTGCGGAAAGGGTGCCATGAAGTCGTTAGGCGTGCACAGCGTTGTTTAAATGCTGCGCGCGCCATGACAACATCATGGTACACCTGTGTGGACACCGCCATTTTAAAATGGTGGTGCCCATATGCTTTAGGGTTAGGGAGAGTGTAAATGCTGCACCCTCCCTAACCCTAAACTCAGCATAAAGAACCCTAATCGCGCCTCATAGTGCCCGTCTTTATCGGGCCAATAAGTCTCTTGTGTTTTCAAATTTTATTGAAGGATCTTGTTACTATTGGTGAAGACCAGTATACAGCAACCATTGTTTTGAACTGGTACAAATGTTATTCAACCAAAAGCAGTACAAGATTAATTCCTTGACCAAACAAATCTTGTCAAAACTTTGGGCAATGCTCTTTGGGTATTAACCTATCGGTAGATATGTAGGATGGAATTAACAGTCTGAGATATACACTGAATGACCTTCCTGATGATTTTGTACTGCACCTGCCATAATTCCTCTCTGTTAGCTATGCTGGCAAATCCTGATGGGATTTGCAGTCAAGCAGCTTCTGGAGGGCCACAAGTTGACCATCCTGAAGCACATTATGCTTCCAATTGCCTTTTTAATGTTACCCTAAGATATTTTAAAAGTTGTAAAGAAAAAACTTTTATTCTTTAGAACAAGTAATATTTTTTTTCATGAACTAGAAATTTGGAAGTCAAGCTTAATGTGATTATCAATTATGAACTCTTCTGCTAAGGTTGAACAAGAAAAAAATGAAGGAGCAACTCTGAAGAGAGAAAACCAGAATTTAATGGAACTGTGTGATAACTTAGAAAACACAAGACAGAAACTTTGTCATGAACTTCAGGTAAAAGAATCACAGGTTAACTTTCAAGAGGGACAACTCATTTCAAGCAAGAAACACATTGAAATGCTAGAGCAAGAACTTAAAAGGTGAGGATTTCTTCTGTGAGGAGGAACCAAAAACACCAGAATGTTGCGAGATTGTGCTGGTTGTCATCAACATGCTTAGAAGGATCACTCTTGATCCAGCCTGTATCTTTGAAGCCAGTATATTTGGAAATTGTTGTTCTGTGCCTTTGAGTCATATGTCAGTCCTAAGGTGTGCCTATCACAGAGTTTTTGTCTTAAGTTTTTTTCAGAGGGAGTTTGCCTTTGCCTTCTTCTGAGGCTGAGAGACTGTGATATACCCATCACATTGGGTTCACTCATTGGGTTTCCATGGCAAACAGGGATTCGAACCCTGAGCTCCTGAGTCATAGTTGCACACTCATTGCACTGGCTCTTTTGACTGGCATTATGTCCATTTAAAAGCAACGCCATTGTGAGGAAAAGCTACCTTGTCTGAGGAACATTAGGAGAAAAAGCAAGCAATAGTGAATTTACAGAATTATTGTTTGATGTGGAGAGAGAACCTGAGGAAAGGAAGTACTGCTTCATATGGTGGCATTCACTGCCATAAATGTAATGATGGCTCTCAATTGGACAGCATTAAAAGGAGATTAGGCAGCTTCATTTTAACTGTTACAGTTAGGGCTATATATTAACCTCATTATTGAAGAAGTATGTCATATCTTCCACCGATTGCTGGGGAACATGACCAGAAGGTTGTTCTTGCAGCCATGTCCTGCTCATAGTATGTTCTGGGATATCTGTCTAGTTATTGTGAAGACAGATTGTTAGAACAAATAATTTTGGCTTTGATACAGCAGACCATTCTTATGTTCAACCTTCATTGTCTGAGACAATGCAGTTTTTAAAATATTTGTGTTATGTACCATTTTCCATTATACTGTAGTTGCATCCAGGTGGAATGAAATTACAAATGAAATTCTGAAACCCAGCATGTCCAAAGGAGGGCAACTAAAATGGTGAAGCATCTGGAAACCATGCCTTATGAGGAAAGACTTAGGGAGCTGGGTATGTTTAGCCTGGAGAAGAGAAGGTTAAGAGGTGATATGATAGCCCTGTTTAATTATTTGAAGGGATGTCATATTGAAGAGGAAGCAAGCTTGTTTTCTGCTGCTCCAGAGACTAGGAACAATGCTACAGGCAAAGAGATTCCACCTAGACATCAGGAGAAACTTCCTGATAGTAAGGGCTTTTCAACAGTGGAACACACTCCCTTAGAGTGTGGTGGAGTCTCCTTCCTTGGAGGTCTTTAAGCAGAGGCTGGATGGACATCTTTCAGGGATG
The DNA here is from genome assembly GCA_034509955.1 of Urosaurus nigricauda. Lineage (NCBI taxonomy): Eukaryota > Metazoa > Chordata > Lepidosauria > Squamata > Phrynosomatidae > Urosaurus > Urosaurus nigricauda. Next base: position 345,326,542 of record JAOEGL010000001.1, on the reverse strand, counting down.
CTTTCATGGAGAGTTCCTGCATGGCAGGGGATTGGACTGGATGGCCCTTGTGGTCTCTTCCAACTCTACGATTCTATGATTCTACATGACAAATATGTAAAATTTTACTTCTGAAGAAATATAATGCTTATGTTTTCACAGCTCCCATGGTCACATCTAGACTAACATCTTAAGACTGAAGTACAGTGGTACCCCGGGTTATGAATCCCCCGGGGTACGAAAACCCTGCGGTACGAAAGAGCCGGGGCCGCAAAAACGGCCCCGGCTTACGAAAAAAACCCGGGGTACGAAGAAAAAAACCGCGCGGCCCCTTTAAATTTGCCGCACGGTCCGGCAAACAAAGCGGTCCCCCGGGTTACGAACACTTCCGGGTTACAAAAGTAATCCCGGAACGGATTACTTTTGTAACCCAGGGGACCACTGTATATAAAGAATATCTGACTAAGAGATCCGCTTTGTTTATACTGTATTATGTGGAAATTTAACCATTTTCTTCCCCAAAACCCCACCCATTGGTATGAGTAACTTCTCATTGGGGATGTGGAACAGAATAGAAGTTTGTGAAATATTGTTGTGCCTTATATATTATACAAACTAAATATTCCAATATGGATTTGGGTTTTCAGATACAAAGGACTAAGAGGTACAAATTAAGACACTCATCTATTAGAAAATAAACTGCATTTGGCTTACTTCCTATGGAACAGTGGAACTTAGGAATGGACATTGAATAGGATTGCTCTGTAAAATGCTTGAGCTTAGGCTGCATTGGCACTGCAGAAATAATGTCGTTTTAACACCGCTTTAACTGCCATGGCTCAGTCCAGTGGGATTCTGGGATTTGTACTTTTGTGAAATATTTAGCCTTTTCTGTCAGAGCTCTTGTGCCACAGCAAAGTACAAATCCCAGAATTCCATAGCATCGAGTCATGGCAGTTAAAACAATGTCAAATAGCATTATTCTCGCAGAGGCAGCCTTAATTCCTGTTCAATTCAAAGAGATCTACTTTGTTCATTAAGTCTTCACATTAATTTCAGCTAACTCAATAAGGATACAATCCTATTTTTGTTGTTTCTTAGCTAAATTTCCTTTCCTTTTTAAAAACAAAAAACAGATACAAATCTGAATTGGAAAAAAGTCAGAAGATCAGTATTGCTGGAGATGCATCTTTTGATAGCACACCACAGAAGAACTTCATTGCTCCTTTGACACCAACTTACCATGGTACATTTTGTTCTTTTCTAAACTATTTGGATGTAATTCTTAATCTTTAAAAAAATTCTCCAGTGTTATCAAAAATTAAAAGCATTCCACAGTTATGTCCTCAAAGCCAACAGTTTAATCTGTCTTGTTTGTTTATTACATCTTGTATTTATCCTGACGGCATGTCTCCTAGACACTGTGTTCTGTAATAGATCCCCTATTTCTGAATAATACAATTTCATAATACTTTACATTGTAAAAATATAATTTAAATATATTCATTGTTTCCCACATAGTGTTGTGTACATTTCTATGTGTATAAGATCTTAAATAAAAATAATGAGATTATAAAGAAAATAATAAGGTTGCTGAGGGGTTTCAATTCTGCATTGGCAGATTCAAAATTTGAAGAACTGCAAGCAAAATACAGTAAAGAAGTTGAAGAAAGGAAAAGATTGGAAGCAGAACTTACAAGCCTGAAGTCTCAGGTAATGATGTAATTACTTGTATTTAGAATACTTAAATGCAAAATATTGATTCAGGAACAGAAAAATGCAGCTTATCAAAAGATAACAATACAGTTTGTCCTATGGCAAAACATTGGAAGTAGTTCTCTGCTGACATAACAGATTGAAATGCTCATATAAATTCATGTATCTTTGAGTTGATGATGATGGATGAATGGGTAGTATGAATGGGTAGACCATATTAGACCATATTACACCAAATTTAAGATCTCTTCACTGGCTGCTCAATAGTTTCCGGGCCCAGTAGAAGGTGTTGGTTATTACCTTTAAAGCCCTAAATGGCTTGGGTCCAAAATATCTCCAGGACTACCTCCTTCCATATAATCCACACTCAGGTCCTCTGGGAAAAATCTGTTACAACCAATAAAAACCAGGTTATCCACAACTGCCCAGAGGACCTTTTCAGCTATTGCTCCCAGACTATGGAACTTATGAGATCCATCATATAATCATCTTAGAGAGCTTTTAAAAAGCTGTTAAGACTGATCTCTTCCGATAGGCCTTTCCTGAAAAGACGCCTGGCCACCAAAGAGAGAAAGAAATTAATCCGATCCCATTTACTGTTTGCTTGTCCATGGTTGCTGCTGTTGTTTTACTGTGTAAATTATCATTGATTTTTAACAGTTTTTAATTGTAAAATGTTTAATTCTATTTTAAGGGTGGGAGGGTTGGGGGCTATGTTGTGTATATTTTTTAATGTTGTAAGCCGCCCCGATTGCCTGAGTGCAGATGGGGCAGGATATTATTATTATTATTATTATTATTATTATTATTATTACATGCTTTGTTGTTTATTTGATCTCAGACTAGAAATTTCTTATTCCCTGAAGCATTTCCTAAATTGTGATTAGTTCAATTAAATAAATATTTTCTCTCTTCCTTTGTTCTAAAAGAAAACAAATGCCATGTGTCCTGAAAGTATGATAAGTCGCATAGCAATTGCTCGGCAGCAAGCTTCCTCATCAGTGTTCTCATGGCAACAAGTGAAAACACCAAGCTACTTTTCATCCAATAATCAAGAAACTCCTATAAGAAATGGGTCAGTGACATCACATCTTCCTCAGGAACTTGGGGCAACCCCAAGTCACAAATATCTGAAATCATCAAAGAAAGAGTTCACCAGTTCCAGTGTCCTCAGCAGTTCAAAGGATTCTCCACTCCTCAAGAAGCTGAAAGCCCAGAATCAAGGTAGCTTGCAAATATTGTAACCAAATCAACCTTGTTTCTGAATTTTGCAATTCAGTAATTTCATAGTAGACTTATAGTAACTTGTGCCCTTACAATACTAACATTACGGTGGCAATAGTTTCAGGGCATAAGTACATACCTCAGTTAACAAAATAGATGAGCATTATAGAAATTTGGTACCACAGACAGAAATATAATGGAAACAATATGGATAAGTTCCTACTAAAAGAGAAGTGCAGTTCAACATGTTTTAGCATATCTTTAATTCAAAACTGCCACTATGTATGTGTGAAATAAATGAAGCTACTGATCAAATAAGCCTTACATAGGGAAACAAAAAGTTTTTGAATATTCTAGAAACCACTTGAAGACTTCTTTCAAAAAGCAACCAGGGATTAGTTTTTTCCCTTTCAAAAGCCTCTAATTTTCTTATGATTTATATCTTGGAACCCAAATTTAGACAACTATACTTTTAAAAAAAACACGATGGTCGTACCTCGTGTGGCAGGCCATCTGCTTTTCCTTTTCTCTCTGTTTTTCCCTCTGTTTTTGTGTTCATGAAAACTATGTAAGGGATTTGCTATTTACCTTGCCTATTGTAAGCAGGCATGTACAGATTTAGTAGTATCACCTAGAGTGAAACCTTGCTCCTTTCCAGTTCAAGCTTTGTTTATTACATTGTTTTCTGCCTTGCTCCCAGTGCTGGTAATTTCCCTGGAGAAATGCAAACATAGCTCTAAGATATAAGAAGTAGTGCTATATTTTGTTTTTGTTTTTTATACAGAGTTAAAGTCCAGCATTCAGGAACTGGAGCATAAACTGCAAATTCAAACACAAGATATGAAATTCAGTCTTACTAAACTTCAGGAAACTCAGCTACAACTTGAAAATCTAAAAAAGGAATTAGCTGAAAAAGATAAAGTTCTGAACAAGACCAAAAATGAAATGAGTAGAATTACAACTCAACTTGATCAAGCTACTGATCAGGTAAAGTACCTTCTCAAATCTCATATGCGTGTTCTCAGAATTCTAACATCTGTTTCATGCAGGTATGCCCAACACTCATTGGAACATTACATAGCAGTGGCTTGTATGTGTCTGTTGGGTTTACAGAAAGGATTTCAAATGATATTTTCACATCAGCAAAGTATCATCATAAGAAAGGCTATCATAAACATATGATTTTATCCACAGATTCACAAAACCATTCTGGTGAAAAGTATGGTGCACATCTTCTAGTTTGTCTTTAGTTTTGGAGATGGGAACATAAAGAGCTGCCTTATATTGAGTAAGATCATTTCTCCATGGTGTCTTATATTGTCTGGTAGCAATTCTTTGGAGTTACAGGCAGAATTCTTTTCCTGGTCTTACCTGGCAGTGCTGAGGATTATGCAGCCTTTCCCCTCTACAGTTTGCAATATTCCTTGACTGTCACTCATCCAAGTATTAACCAATGAAATCAATGATATTAGGTATGTTTAAACAAAGAATGGTGGTCAGATGGACTATGTGGAAAAGAAAAGCAGGGGCACATTCATGAAATCTTATTATACTACTAGCAGTCTCTTGAGTGCCAGCCAGTGTCAGCATAAGAGGGCAATCTCTGTAGGCACAGGGAATTCTAACATTTGGAGTATAAAAATCATTTTGGAAAAGAAATCTAAGGAAAGGAAACCCCTAAAATAGCCTGCTAAAATTAAGAATGTGCAGTTCATAGAATGCTGACTAACGTGCAGTGGGGGAGAAATGGAAAGCCAAGTGGGATGAGAAAAATCAAAGAATAATTCAAACAAATAGCTAGCTTCTGTAGGGAGAAAGTCAGAAAAGCTAAAGGACAAAATGATCTCAGGATTCCTAAAGAGATTAAAAACAATAAAAGGGGTTTTTTTTGGGGGGGGGGGTTGTGTTGTTCATACCAAAAGGAAAAAAAAACAAGGTAGGGCTTGCATGGAGAACATGATGAAATGCTAACAGGTAACAGAAAAGACAGAATTATTCAATACCTTTGTATCACTCTTTGAAAAGAAAATTTTCACTTAACTGTGGAAAATAGATCAGATGATGCAGTAAGAAAAATGCAGAACAGAATAGGTAAAGAGGTAGTACAGGAATACCTGGCTACTCTAAATGAATTCAAGTCTCCAGGGCTAGATGAGCAACATTCAAGAGTATTTAAAGAACTGGAAGAAATAATCTCAACCACTGGCACTAATTTTTGAGAATTCCTGGGGAACAGGAGAGGTTCCAGCAGACTGGAGGAGGGCAAATGCCCCATCTTCAAAAAAGGAAGAAGAAAAAAGAGGACCCAAATTATTACTGCCTAGTCAGCCTGACATCAATACCAGAAAAGATTCTGGAATAGATCATTAAACAGACAGTCTGTAAGCACATAGAAAGCAATGTTGTGATCACTAAATGTCAGCATGTGTATCTCATAAACAAGTCATGCCAGACTATGGTAATATCTTTTTTTGAGAGAGATAGAGAGAGTCACAAGCTTTGTAGATGAAGGTAATGCTGTGGCTGTAGTGCATCTTGATTTCACTAAGGCCTTTGACAAGGTCCCCCACTGCATACCTTGCAAGGTTTGTGAGCTGGACAAGGCAATAATTAGGTGCAATTGTAACTGGTTAACCAATTTAACCCAAAAGCTCATTTTCATACTGGAGACAAGTGACCATGGGGTGCCACAGGGTCCTGTCCTAGGTCCAGTGCTATTCAACATCTTCATCAATGACTTGGATGATGGAATGGAGGGCTTGCTTATCAAATTTGCAGATGACACTAAATTAGGATGGGTAGCTAATACCCCAGAGGTTAGGATCAAAATTCAAAATCACATTAACAGATTAGAAAACGGAGCCAAAACTAACAAAATGAGTTTCAACAGGGAGAAATACTACAATTGCGTTGTAAAAATGAAATGCACAGATATAGACTGGGTGACACCTGGCTTGATGGCAGTAAATGGCAAAGGAATCTTGGAGTCTTAGTAGATCGCAGACAGAACATGAGTCAGCAATATGATGTGGCAGCTAAGAAAGCCAACAAAATTCTAGAATGCACCAATAAAAGAGCTAGGGAAAATTATAGTGCCAGTGTATTCTGCTTCAGTCAGACCTCACCTGCATTATTGTGTCTAGTTCTGGCCACCACAATTCAAAATGGCTGTTGAAAAGCTGGAACATGTCCAAAGGAGGTTGACCAAAATGGTGAAAGGTCTGAAAACAATGCCCTATGAGGAGAGACTTAGGGAGTTGAGTATATTTAGCCCGGAGAAGAGAAAGTTAAGAGGTGATATGATAGCCCTGTTTAAATATTTGAAGGGTTGTCATATTGAGGAGGGAGCAAGCTTGTTTGCTGCTGCTCCGGAGAACAGGACTCCCAAGACAAGGACATATAGCAATGGATTCAAGCTACAGGAAAAGAATTTCCACCTCAATATTGGTAAAACCTGTTCAACAGTGGAACATGTGGCCTCAGAGAGTGGTGAAATTTCCTTCTTTGGAGGTTTTTAACAAATGTGAATCTGTTGGGAGTGCTTTGATTGTGTCTTCCTACATGGCAGGGAGTTGGACTGGAGGTGCTTGTGGTCTCTTCCAATTCTATGATTCCATGAAAGAAGCACACTGCAACATTGTGTTGAGGGCCCACTTATAAGGCTTTGTATCCATTATGAGCAGCTTGTTTAAATACTAAGCTGTTTCTAGCCTGATTCAAATTCAAGTGTGTCCCCCCCCCCCCATGTCTTTATCTTAAACCATGTTTCTGTATAGTTGTTTATTTCTCTGTTTATACCCAGTGAGTATAGTGAAGAACTTCTTTTTCCTATTTATCAATTTTTTTAACATACGTGGAGACTATCAAGCTGATTGTCTCACCCACCTTGATACTGCCAGTTTTGTCTATGTCTGCCCAACAGCAACTTCTTCCCTGCTGGCTGATAGTATAGTAAATAGTTTCAGAAATAAAAAACAAAACCATCTGTGGTTCTAGGGAAGTGTCCTATATTCCCTTGCAGTATTTCAATAGATCCTGGCAACTTTTCTTTTCCCTCCAGAGAGAAAACATGTATATTTTTTCTCTTGATTCAAGCTACGGGAAAAGAATTTCCACCTCAATATTGGTAAAAGCTGTTCAGCAGTGAAACGTGGCCTTAAAGAGTGGTGAAATTTCCGTCTTTGGAGGTTTTTAACAGAGGCTGGATGTGAATCTGTTGGGAGTGCTTAGATTGTGTCTTCCTACATGGCAGGGATTTGGACTGGATGGCCCTTGTGATCTCTTCCAACAGGTTCTTGCCAAGGGATGATGATTGTATCTAACATACTAGATGCAGCCTTCCCCAACTCAACACCTTCCCCATGTGTTGGAATGCAACTCCCATCATCTCCCGTTCACATGGATGAAGGATACCAGGCTGAAGCATCCTGTTAGCTATGAAACCTCTGCCTTTCAGCATCTTTCACTTGAAAGGTCCACTTGACTGCAGAAGGCTTTTTCTTTGTGTTGTTCTCAAGCTGTAGAATGCATTCATAGGCTCATCTGGCGAGAACACAGAAGAGAGTCCTCTTGATAGCTGCTCCTTAAGCTAGGGAGCCCTCTCCCTAGGAAAGCTCAGTTGGCTCCCTCTATGCTCTATTTTCACTGATGGGCAAAGGTCTTATTTAGAAAGATCTTCAGCCTATAACTGGTTGAAGTGGAAGAATGTGCAGTGGGTATAAGGTTATGTAATATGTAATTAATGTGTGTTTAATTGTTTAAAATTTTAAGTTGGATCAATGGATTAATGTTTTTAAAACTTTTGTACCACATAGTGTATAAGCTATTTTGTTTAAACTTATATCGCAGGATGCTTTAGGTCCCATAGAATCATAGAGATGAAAGAGACCGGTAGGATAACAATAAAATAAATAAATTAGAAATAACCCCCCAGAGGTGATTTCAGGATTCTCCTTCTCACTGCATTTGGGAAAATTGTAAAGACACAGCTTTTCAAACTGGCCTTTTCTAACTTATTAGATTATTGTGGTGATTCTAAATACTTGATAAATCTTATGGTTTTAATGCATCCTTTGATTTATCTGTTTTTAATTTGCCATTAATTTGTGTTTAATGATGTTTTTAGCTACCCTGATTAATGTTGGATTATTAATATTATTATCATTTTTGGTGGAAAATTGGAATAGAAATGAAAACATGAAATAATAAAGAAATTAATTTTAAGCCTGTGTACAAATCATGTAGCACATATTTCCAACCTTAGCAATATTTTTACTCTTATTTTAGTGTGCTGCAAAAGAGGAAAAGGTGAAAAGGCTTTCAGAGGAGCTCAGCTGTCAGAGACAAAATTTCCAAAGTGCCCAACGTGCTTTACATGAGAAAATAAAAGAGAAGGAAAAGGAATGCCAAAAGGTAAAGGCACTAACTGCTACTCTAGCTAACACTAACCAGAAAAGACAGGGGAAATTCACAAAGGCTAAGAAGATAATTCTGTGGGACTTTGTAATTCTCCTGATTTGCTATATATTTTGAGTCGGTTGCTAGCTTTGTATCTCTGCTGAGCATTCATCTGTTTTTAGCCACAGGATGGCATTATTACAGTGCCATCATATATGTGCCTATCCCTGTCTGAGTTCATGCACTCTGTGCAGTCATAGAATGCAATTCTGTTAGTAAGTCCCTACTAGAGTAGATCCATTGAGTCAGTGGCTGAGTCAGTTGACAGAAAGGGACATCTCATGATTCAGTGGTTCTGTTCTAGTCAGGATTAACAATATAATTCAGACCTATAGACTTCTATTTACATAGTTAAATCTGTTAAAATATGAGACATATATAAAATAAATCCTACATATTTCATCAGGGGTTCCATGGTATTCCAGAAAAAGGAGCACAAGAAATTGTGTGCAGGAATATAGCTTTAAAATTCTTGCCTCACAACCAGTTTCCCCCCCCCCCCTTCTCTTTTACATTTTTAGTCACAAGATGTTTATCAGCTGGTCTACTTGGTTTTCTCCCGAATTTTCAATTCCTATGACTGTAAAGACTAGGATCCAAAGACCTACCTAAGCTCATACACAGTGTATTAACTCTGGATAATTTTTGCTTCTTTTGTTTATTTGAACAGCTGACATGTCACATGCTGCTTTTGAAACCACTGTTTCCAAAGGAATTGGTCATTTGGCATGGAAGGGCAACTAATCAAGAAGATGTCAGTTGCTAGAGTCACACCGATCTGACAGAACTAGTTTTACAGTTCTCTGTATAATATATAATTTTCTTATTTCTCAGTGGCCATGTTATATTGTTGCCTTGATACATAGCATAGTAACTAAGAAGTTTCTTTTTTACAAAACAAAATAACCCTGGAATCAAGCTAAGAAGATAGGAGAATTTTAACACATTTCTTGTTTATTATTGTTTAATTTTTCTCCATCATCACTATTCCAGGAACACTCTCTCCATCTTGGTCAGGTCAGGTCAAGTCTACAAGGGGAACTGCATCAAGCCAAAGAGAACTATAATCTTCTTAAAGTTGAACTGGAAAAAGTAGGTATCTCATATATGAAGGATTCAAACAAAACTGGTAAGCAGACCAATGCGCAAAGCATGAAACCATGTGCTGCTACTGAATGCTTTCCATTGTGCTACATTGTTCAGCTAGTTGCAGAGACTGGTTAAATTTGTAGAGACTTCAAGGTTAATTTCATCATCAAGGGTGGCACCATGAAATGCCTATAATGTTGTTATTGTCCTTATACACAGGCATTCCAACATAGTCCAGCATCTAAAGAATTTCTTACTTCAAAAAGTTGAAACCAGGCTAGGGATTTGTGAATATCAGCCATAACAATATCTGACCTAAATTCACAAAATTGCCCATAATATTTTTATTAACTGAGACATGGCTTAGGTGGAAATTCCATATGCTTTTCAGAGGTCTCCTGGATTCATAAGATCAGGGCATCTGTAGGTCAGGAGTAGGTGGGATGACATTTTATTTTGTTTACTCCCTCTGTCTTTGTTTGCTACACCCAATACAAAAAAAAAAAAACCACCCCAAAGCAACATCTCACCAACCATAGGCTGATTTTCAGAAAACCCAAAGAAGCAATTTTTCCTTTTGCTTTTTCAGAAGGAAGTAAGGAAGGACTTTGCACTGGTCATTGGCAGGGCAGGGCTTTGTGGTGCAAGATGGCACTCCTTCACCCTTCTGCATCATAAGAGACATGCTGCAATTCTTACAAGGCCTCAAGGGGTTGCAGAGGGATTCAGTGTGTCTTGTAACTCCTGGAAGTTGCTGTCTTCTGGTATCATAATGATCCAAATAGCAATTTTCAGAGGATAAAGTTTTGTCATGTAGTGACATATGAGTTGCTACCAACTGCCTATTGGATGACATTGAATATTATGTTCTTTTGTGGGTTTTTTGGGCTATGTGGCAATGTTTGTTGCCAGCCACAGATACAGGCAAAATGTCAGGAATAAACTCTTCTAGAACATGGCCACATAGTGCTACCTAGCATCCATCTAGGGACATGCCAGAGTTTATCAGTTGCATCTAGGTTATGTCAGCCTTATGTCCTTGTTTAGCTCTTTTTGTGTATAACCTGAAGAAGAATCAAGATCCTGGTGATTTTTCCCACCCCACCTGACATCAATTCATTAGTTGTCACATCTCCCAGCATTATAAGCAAGGTATAAAACGCACATGCCCATGCATTGTACTCAATGAAACGAAACAAAAATTAAGGCAGGCCAACAGATGCATAGATTGTACTTCTGTTGGAATGTAATATGAAAAGAGATAAGCAGAATTTTAGGAAATTAGGGGGCAAGATTGGTCAGAGTAGTTCAAGTCACGCATTCAAAAACCTCAAATAGGTTCAGCACCTTGGATAATTCATCTCATTTGAGACAAAAACCTGGAGCAGATTCACTGCTTCACTGATACAGGAGCTAACACTGGTTAAAAGATATATCTGCCAAGGGCTTGCTTTTTATTTTCTAGAGTTTTTTCAGGCTTTTGGTCAATATAGAGTGCTAAAGGCTTATTTGATGGCTTGTTGAATGACTGAAGTAAAAAAAAGTTTGGCTTTAAAGGCAATGTATGCAATATGGGTTTTTCAGGCTATGTGGCCATGTTCTAAAAGAGTTTATTCCTGACGTTTCGCCAGCATCTGTGACTGGAATCCTCAGAGAATACTGGCATGGAAGAGAGCCTGTTTATTGTTCTGCTGTTCTGATGTTGTTTGCATAGCCTCCCACTCTGAGGCCCTGCCATCATCAACAGAACAAGGGTCACACAGTATGTAAATATATATCCACTCTCTTCCATGTCAGTATTCTCTGAGGTTGCCAGCCACAGATGCTGGCAAAGTGTCAGGAATAAACACTTTTAGAATATGGCCACATAGCCTGAAAAACCCACAAAAAACAATGTATGCAATATTTCCTTATTTCAAAGCAAATATAAAATTCCACATTAGGCAGCAGAGGATGCAAAAAGAGTATAACTACAATTTTTTTAGTTTAATAAAATATCCCTGCTCTGTGAATCTTAAATTCCCGCCTTTTCCGCAAGATTGGGACTCAAGTCGGCCACACTTTGATCTGCAAGTTTTCTTAGCAGTATGTTTACTCTAAGGCTCTTTTTAGCACTAGTATTTAACTTTAATTATGGTAGATGTATGTTTCTAGAGACTTGGCATTTTGGCCATATAATGGTAAAAATAAAGTTGGCCTGTTCTATGACTTCCCATCTACAACAACAATGTTTTTCTATTTTTCTATGTTACTCAGTCTCATATATTAAAATTTACCACCTTTTCCCTATTAGACCCTCTCAGCAAAGCAGGAATTTGAAAAAAAGGCCAATGACTTGACAGAGAAATTGAGTCAAGCAAACCAGACTATGCAGACAATAAAACTGGAGGGAAATGAACTGAAGAATATGTGTGAGGTAAGTAAAATTATAGGAGTAAATTATATACTTAGCTGTATAACAGTTCCTAATCTGATATACCTGACGTGTTCCCTAGCCCTCTGGCCTCTGGAGAAGAATAGGTGTATTTAGGAACCAAGATGCTTTATGACCCCCCAATTCTTCAAATGCCAACACTCTTGTGGCTGGTCAAAAGCAGTCAAAATGGCTTCCAGCCAAGAGCTCATTTCCATCTGTTCAAACGGGTGGGACACAGTGAGGCAGCACATGGCTGTTAACTAGATCTTGCAGCCTCCCAAAGTCTAACATTGAAAAAGAAGAAAAATCCAGGAAACACACTTTTCTTGAAATAAAAGATGTACACCCTCCCTTTCCCGCAGTTCCTTGTTTTTACTGTAAACAAGATTTTTAAGAAACCAAAAGTGAACTTCTGGCCACTTTTGGGTTGGAGGGTACAGCAGGTTAGGGAGGGGAAGGATTAAGCTCCCAGACTTGCCCATCTCTGCTGTAAAATGCAAAAACAGACTTCTGCTACATATATGGAAGAAGTGTGTTAAAATATATAAATGCTGCAAACAGACTTCCACAACATATAGTTGTAGTGTGTTAAATATATAAATGCTGGAAAATGGTTAAAATATATCAGTACAGCCTTTTGATCAACAAGTAGGAGACAGGTTTGGAAGGCAATCAGAAGCAGTAGAATTAATAGCAGCTGGTTCTATTTTACCAGTTGCTGGAATAGAGAGAAGTCCTATTTTGAAAGAAAAAGGATAAACAAAAGATTTTTTTAATGCTGTAGGAGGCTGTTGTACCCTGACATCATTCAGAAATCACAGGCTTCTTTTTAACTTCTAGGTTTTCCTTGTTTTGGGGTGGGGGTTGTGAGGTGTTGCAGAGTGTTTAGAGTAGAAACATTAGTACTTGAGGCTAACCAACAGTTTTGGCAATAAAATGATCAGCTATATTAATGGGAACACATCCAACCTGTTTTAGGCCTTGAGGTATGCCTAGTGTTTGACCAGTTCTTGGCTACTTAGGCAAAATGCACTGCTAGAAAAGGAAGAGATATTATCATTGTTCAGTAGATCTTGAATAGCCTACTGCAGCAGATGGTATAGTCTTAAGTGGTTTTTCCTAAACTAGTCCTCTACAAATGTGTTGGACTACAGTTTTCTAGCCAACATGGCTGTTGCTGGATGGGGCTATTGGGAGTTGTAGTCCAGGTTCCCAAAGAGTGCGCCAGGTTGCAAAAGTCTGCTTTACAGTTACTTGGAATTACAGTTATTTGCCTGCTTATTCCATTACTAGATGAAATCAGAGCTTAGGAAAGTCCCTCCCCCCCCCCAAATGTTCTAGAATGCCAACATTTATACTGGGAGATGCCAGCGCTGCTACTTGGTCGCAGGCCCTCTCAGCTGGCTACATGGTTAGTGAGCAGATAAGGGAAAGTGTGCGGTGTGGGGGGGGGCGGTGTGGCAATAATCCACAAAACTAACCTAAAGTGGAAACCTGTTCCACTTTTCAGGAAACCTGTCCGGAAAATGATCCACATCGAGTGTGTGTACCTTGGCCTGAAGACCAGGGATAGCTTGGGGATTCTGTTAGTATACCGGCCACCCCGTTGTCTAACAGATTCCCTGACCGAGCTGACTCAGCTGGTCTCTGAGTTGTTGGAGTCTCCCAGACTTCTTATATTGGGTGACTTCAACATTCCTCTTGAGACCAGCTCTTCTGATCTATCTGGAGCAGCTTGGGAGTTCATGGAATCCATGACAGGCATGAACCTATCCCAACTGGTCAACGGGCCTACCCATTGCGCGGGTCACACACTCGACGGAATCTTTAGTACAGAACAGGAATATCCGTGGGCGGAGGTAACCAAAACCTCCGCACTGTCATGGACGGATCATTTCCTGATCAAGTTGGAACTAAAAGCCACTTCCGTCCCCCCTGGGGGTGGTGGACCCATTAGAATGGTCTGCCCTCGAAGGCTAATGGAACCAATTGGTTTCCAGAAGGCCTTAGAGGGTTTAATGGTTGGTAGTGCCGGTGACTCCGTTGAAGCCTTGGTGAATACCTGGAACACCGACCTCCCCAAGGCTCTCGACGCAATCGCCCCCAAGCATCCTCTCCAACCCGCTCCAAATCGCAAACCCTGGTTCTTGGAGGAACTTGGGGAGATGAGGCGGGTTGGACGACGACTAGAGCGCAAATGGCGGAAGACTCGATTCTTCTCTGACAGAACTCGCCATAGGCAGCATCTTCGCACCTATCGGGAGGCTTTGCGTCCAGCACGGAGATCCTTCTGCTCTGCGCGCATCGCGTCTGCAGAGTCCCGCTTGTGGGAGGGCTGACGCGGGTTCCCCCTGCGCCAAATCCCCTACTGGACCCAACAACAGCCTGCTGTGATGAGTTTAACTGCTTCTTTGCAGACAAAATCTCTCAGATAAGGGCCGACTTGAACTTCAATGTTTTGTCAGAGCCCACAGGTGAGGTGTCCAATAACTCCGTTGCTGTTTCTTTACTGGATGAATTTCAACCTGCAAGTACCGAGGACGTGGACAAGCTCCTTGGAAGTTTGAGAAAGATGACTTGCCCTCTCGACCCTTGTCCATCTTGGCTGGTCACCCAGGGAGGGGACGCACTGAGAACATTCCTTCGGGATGCGGTCAATGCGTCCCTCAGGGAGGGTTCTTTACCATCTTGTCTAAAGGAGGCGGCCGTTAGACCCCTCCTGAAGAAACCCTCCCTTGATCCCCTGGACAAAAACAACTACAGGCCAGTCTCCTTGCTCCCATTTTTGAGCAAGGTCATCGAGAGAGCAGTCGCCTCCCAACTCCAAGCTGTCTTGGATGAAACCGACTATCTGAATCCATTTCAAGCGGGCTTCAGGACAGGACATGGAGTTGAGACTGCCATGGTCGCTCTGGCCGACGACCTCCGCCTGAGCGTCGACAGGGGTAGTGTGACCCTGCTGGTGCTCTTGGATCTCATGGTAGATCATTCCATCCTTTTGGGTCGACTGAGAGAGTTGGGGATCGGAGGCACCGCGCTCCGGTGGTTCCGGTCCTTTCTCTCCAGGAGATCCCAAAGGGTGAGGCTCGGGGACAGTTGCTCTTCTAAAATAGAGCTTAATTGTGGCGTCCCTCAAGGCGCCATCCTGTCCCTGATGCTGTTTAACATCTACATGAAGCCGCTGGGTGAGATCATTTGGAGGCATGGAGCTCAGTGTCTTCAGTATGCTGATGACACTCAGATCTACCTCTCCATGACAAGATTGTCGGCCCAGACTTCAGATGGCGTCTCTCCCCTTAATGACTGTCTTGCGGCAGTAATGGATTGGATAAGGGAAAACAGGTTGAAGCTCAATCTGGACAAAACTGAGGTACTAACTGTCACAGGACTGAAGTCAGGATTGGGAATACACCTCCTGGTCCTAGATGGAGTCACACTCTCCTCGAAGGACCCTGTTCGCAGTCTGGGGGTACTTCTCGATTCGTCGCTTCACGTGACTAGTCAGGTGAATGCGGCGGTCAGGAGTGCCTGTTATCAGCTTCGGCTGATCTGCCAGCTGCGCCCTTTCCTGGAGCCTAAGGACCTGGAGTCAGTGGTACACGCTTTGGTAACCTCACGATTGGACTTCTGTAATGCGCTCTACATGGGGCTACCCTTGTGCCTAACCCGGAAACCTCAACTAGTTCAGAATATGGCAGTCAGGCTTGTCACGGGACCATCGAGGAGAGAGCACATAACACCGGTGCTCAAATCTCTCCACTGGCTGCTGATTAGTTTCCGAGCGCAGTACAAGGTGTTGGTTTTATCCTTTAAAGCCCTACATGGCTTGGGTCCATCTTATCTGAGGGACCGCCTCCTCCCATACGAACCCCCCCCCGCACACTCCGGTCTTCTGGGAGGAACCTGTTGCAGCCTATGAACACTAGGCTGATGCAGACCTCCCAGAGGGCCTTTTCGGCTGTTGCTCCCAGGCTAATGACCTGCCGGACGAAATGCGTCTTATTACATCCTCTGATTGCTTTTAAAAAGCCTTGAAGATGCATCTCTTCCGGCAGGCCTTCCCAGAAAGTCCTTAACCTCCCGGCTCTGCTTGGGTTAAGCTCTCCCATTAACATCTTGACCCTGATATCAATGCAATGGGTTGCTGTTTTAAATTGTAATTTTTATTATGTTGTTTTAATTGATGCTAGTTTAATTCAATTTTAAGGGGCGGGTGGTTGGGTATGGGTCGTGTATATTTTATCTTGTATTTTTTAATTGATGTAACCCGCTCCGATTGGATACAGAGGAGCGGGCTATAAATAAATTTTATTATTATTATTATTATTATTATTATTTATTATACATTTCTGTCTGGCAGCAATATTAAAATCAATGGGGCTTAGTTTTGAGTAGTCGCATATAAAACTGCTAATGTCATCATCAGTCCTGTCTTACGAAGAGCACATCTACACAATATCTGCTTCCAAACTTTGGCTGGACTTGTAGTCTGGCACTTATAGTCACTTTTCCAACCTCTGAGTGAAACACGTAGTCTGGAGAAGCAGCCAGGAAGAAGACAATACATTGTTGCTTTCAGCAAACAAGCCGAGCGATAAGGTTAACCTTTGGCTTCTGTGTAGGAGAGTTCCAGGAGCTTATTGGTTCAAATTTTATGCTGGAAGCCTCCAATGATAATCAAAGAGGTTGTAAAACCCACTGCACACTTCATCCTTTTAAAACCACTTGACCTTGATTGTATCATAGTAGTGCTTCTAAAATTGTTGGCTAATGGCCCTTATGATTGGGCTGAAAACTGTGTTAAGAAGTATTTAAACTGCAGGATGCTCATTATACGGGTGCACGTCAAAAATTGCCAGAGAACCTTGAGCTTTTAAATTTGGGCACTTGCAAGGAATATTGGCACAATAGCGTATCTCTTTTCCCCCTTCCTCTCTAATGGAGGCTTAAAGGATGGCATTGGGGCGGGGGAGGAAAGGATGACAATGAACAGAAGCAACAACAAGTTTAATCTCGCTTTTGGGCTGATTTGCTTAAATAGCTGGAAATACAAACCAGCTTTGCCAGCAAATTTCCAGCTTATGCTTCCCATCCTGGTTGTCCCTTCTCTTAAATTTGGCTTTGCTGTGCCGGTGCCCATCTGCTAGAAGTAACTAGATGGATAATTGAGGGCTCGAGACCAACAAAGCCCTGCCAATGCCATCTGTTATCTTAGCGGTTCAGGAGTGGGCGGTGTGGGCCTCTGCATGCCATTTTCTTTAGGAACAACTCTTTCATATTTCTTTTCCATCACATAATTGTAGTGTGGGGGACCTTTGAGGTTCAGTGCAGAGGGCCCTGAACTCTTTCATAGTCCCTGCTGTTTTTTAAAAAATTAAATAAAATTCAATGCCAGACACTCATGTTTCCAATATGTGCTGTGAAAAAAAAATTCCAGTCTCTGGCTTGTTTATCCCCCAAGATTTATCCTCTGTTTGTGTGAAAGACATGGCTCCCAAACCTTCCTAAATTCTAACCCTGTCTCAAGTGATAGTTTTTTACTTGGAGAATCTTGGCTGCTGTCTCAGTTTCTCTTTCCTATTAAGCTTAAAAGGAGTCATTCATGGATTCCGGTTTTCTAAAATATTTGCCCTACAAAAGCCTTGTCATGGCGTAATCTATAATAAGCTAGATGTTTCCTGGGTTAGCATATGCCGCTTAGCAGCTGTACGGAGACCACTGCATGTCAACTGTCAATTGCCAGTGTAATAATTGGCATCCTCCTGGTTAGAGGTTTGCGAAACTTACTTTTTTGGACTACATCTCCCAGAATCCCCCAACCAGCATGCCCAAAAAAGTAACTTCTTGAAGTTCTGTTCTTGGTGTGTCTTACCTACAAAGACAGCCCCACCCCCACCCCATTTTTCAATTATTTGGTTGAGGTAAGGGAGAGCTGGTGTGATTGTAGTGGTTTGAATGTTGGACTAGAACTTTGGGTGACCAGAGTTTAAATTCCCACTCGCCCATGGAAATCCACTGGGTGACCTTGGGCAAGGCTTTACTCTCTCAGCCTCAGAGAAAGGCAAGGGCAACTCTCCAAATCTTGCCAAGAAAACCTCATGATACGGTTGCCTTAGAGTTGTCATAAGTCAGAAATGGCTTAAAGGCATACAGCAATTTCCACCAGAAAGCCAATGTGGTTTGATAATTGGACTGTGACTCTGGATACCACATAACAATTTCCTCCAAAAAGGCAGTCAGTGCTGCTCACCTTAGGATTGCCATACGTCGGAAACAACTTGAAGACACACAACAGCAACAAGTAGCCAGTAACTCTGAAAACAAACCAGTGTAAATACAGGTAATTTAATACACCAGTAGCTAAAAACACACCAGTGAAAGCTGTCACTTAACTAGCTAGAACCCATTTGTTCACAGGTTATTTTACATGCCTAAGGCCTGCATGAAAAACAGTTGATTTCCCTGACAACAGAAGGGCAATAAAAGAATGAAGCTGTCCTGCCTTGTCAGGAAATTCCAGAGTATGGGAGTGACCATCATAATGTCCCTGTTTTGTATCATACAGCACATGTCTCTGATGGTGGTGGGACTGTGGAAAGGGTCACCTTTCATGGCCAACATCTGTTTCATAGTCCATAACATATTGACTCCCTCAGTACATGTGATAGATGGCTGACTTTTTTTTTTATGTATTTAACTGGTTACAGTATTTTCCTGTCATTTCTATGTTTAATTCTTATTGTAACAGATCAGACATTTTAGTACCCCTGAGCACATTTTTTATGATAAAAATCAGCTGTAGCAAAAATTGTCCTAACATATTTTTTCCATTTTGTCATTAGGATGCTTTTTTTATCCCCATTCCTGCCCTCCAAAAAGTCCTGTACCCTTTTGCAGTTGAAATCTGCAGAGAAGCTGGTTATAAGAATTACACATTAACCACACTGACCTCTTCTCAAAAGTGAGAAGGCATCACCTGTGTGTTCATTTGATCCCACCCAAACAGAACCAATGATGGATACTGATTTCTCAGCATTAGGAGGAACTTCCTGACAGTAAGGGCTGTTCGACAGTGGAACACACTCCCTCAGAGTGTAGTGGAGTCTCCTTCCTTGGAGGTATTTAAGCAGAAGCTCGATGGCCATAAGTCGGATATGCTTTGATGGAGAGTTCCTGCATGGTAGGGAGTTGGACTGGATGACCCTTGTGGTCTCTTCCAACTCTATGATTTCAACTGAGGCAGAGGTGGGTTAAACATGCACAGACGTCAAAGATGTTATTTGAGACAGCAAGACCTGAGCAGCGCTGTAGAGGGTAAGGTGACCTAAAGGTCTCTAATTCATGGGATTATCCTAAATTGAAGTCAAACTGATGGCAGTTAAAAAAAAATAATATTAAGCTTTCCTGCAAGTAAGTGAAAATATATTTTTTCCTTAAGGACTTATGCCCATTTCCTAATACTGTGGGGATAACAACAAAGTTTGTTTTGTTTTCATTTTTAAGTAACATGATAGTATTTTTAGAATGCATAAATTTGGTTTTTTAGATTTTTTTGCAGAAAATGTCAAGTACACTAAACAAGTTTTTGCATTATCCATCCACAAAGAGTCCTGTGAATACAGAGTATTTTTATTCCCTGATGGATAAAAAATGTTGTGGCACCAGAGCTCTGATAGTGAAGGCTAAATATTTCACAAAACTACAAATCCCAGAATTCCATAGCATTGAGCTTTCACAGTTAAAGTTGTGTCAGACTGCATTATTTTGGTAGTGCAGATGCAGCCAGAGTCAACTTGAACACATTAGAACATCTGAACTGGTCCTGTGAATCAGAAGACATAGATGTGCCTTCCATAGGCATTTATTTCAGTTTGTTGTCATACTCTTGTGTCACAGGAATTAAAGAAGCAAAACAGCCTGATCAACTGCCAGGCAGCTCATCAACTGCAAGAAATATGCCAATTAAAAGATGAGCTTTGTGTAACCAAACAGCTTCTGCAACAGAATCAACATGATTCTGAAGACATGAAAAGTGAGTCTTTGATTTATTTATTTAATCATATTTAATTATCTTTCCAAACCATAATGTAAGTGCAAAATGTATACCGTATGCTGAGTAAATTCTAGTTGGGTTTGTGTTTTGTGTGATTCTTGGAATACCTTTCCAAAGAACACATTGTATTGAAATCTTCATTAGGTCAACAGAAGGCAAAAATCATTATTCTAGTTTTCAAAGCTCACTGGCCTCTTGTTGAGCAGCAATGATTTTTGTTTTTTAAAAAGGCAAGGAAAAAAAGTGAGATTTCTAGAATCACAAGTCTGCTAGCATAATCATTTGAAAGTTAGCAAAATGAGTTTTGTATCCTATGGTTGATGTCATGCTAGTAGACTTGTATTTACAAGATTGGTACTTCAAACTATGTTCCTATGCCACAAACAATTGAAGTAAACAGACAAAATTTTAAAATTTGAATTTCTTTCAAGATTGAATTTCTTCTGTTACGTATAGTGTATCATTTGCATATTTAAAAAGAAAAAAAACTTTGAAAGTACAGTGCCTGCCTACTTGCTGGTGCATTGTTTAGAAATTAATATCAGGAACTCGGCATATTTTGTAAGCTGTTTTTAACTCCCTCAGTCTACTTTATTTTAAAAATAACTCCAGAATTTCTAGTCACTTGGTTCATATCACATTCTGCCAAACCATGGTTTAAAAAGCTGGGGCAGAGTTTGTGCTTGTGCCCTCCCCTGCTTCCTTTGAATACTGGGTTTAATGGATAAATACCTTGTTTAACTGTTTCCCACTGCTTCAGAACTGGCAAACTTTGATTTGTGTATGCTGTGCAAACCAGGTTACAAAACAGAGCAAAACTATGGTCTGCTCTCCTAGCTTGGAAAGTTTACAATGATGCCAATTTTCCAGCTTTAGTTGTAAAGAAGATGTTCATTTTTATTGGTGTATTGACAATTGGTACACTGGCAAAAATGTTTTCAAGTAATAGCCAATTAAAGTATTTCCTTTATTTATTAATATAATTTTCTTCTTAATCTTTCTGTTTACAGATAAAAATAGCTGTTTGGAAAATGAGTTAAAGTTGCTTGAAGAGAAACTAAATAAGCAAGATAATCTGGTTATTTTAGAGAATATGAAACTTGCTATTTCAGACTTGGAAAATCAACGAGATTCTCTACAGCAGCTCTTGAAGCATAAAGAAAACAGAGTTGAAGAGCTTAGTATAAAACTGGGAGAAATGGAAACTTTGCAGAAAATTTGTGCAGAAAGTAAAGGACTTAAAAGAGAGATTGAGATTCTTTCTCAGTGGAAAAAAGAAAATGAACAACTCTTGATTGAGCTTAGCTTAGAAAAGGAAGGATTGAAGCACAAAATTTGCAGCTTGGAAAATGCTCTGATGATTGAGCAGGTTAAAAGTCAAGAGAGGCTAAGGGCTCTCGAAAATGAAAACGTAAGCCTCAGTCTGGAGATGAAAAATCTCAAACATACGGTGGAAGAGAAAACAAGAGAGTTACAGGTGCTAAGAAAAACCAATGCTGACCTTCAAGAAAAAAATGCAACATCTGAAGAAAAACATAGGAAAGAGAGGGAAAACAATTCACTGAAATTAGCCACGTTCATTAAACAGGTGGATGACCTACAAGAAGAGCTAGAGTCATCTAGAAATGAGATATTAGAAAAGGAAAAATGTATTGCCTCTCTTGAAGCATCTCTTGCTTCCAGTGTGCAATTAGACATGCACTTACAAAAACAATCTGAAGAACTGTCCCGAGCCAGAGATGAAATGCAAAGAAAATTGATGGAAGCAGAGCAGAAACATACAGATTATGTACAGGAAAAGGAACAGGAAATTAGTAGATTACAAACATCTCTATCTGACAAACAGGACTTGCTCACTAAAGTGTTGAAATCTCTTCAGGAAAGAGATGAGAATCTCCAAATGTTGATAAAAGAATCAGATGGGCAACAAGCAGATACTCAGGATTTAAAAACAGAGAAGTTATTACATGAGGATTCAGCACAGAAGCTACATATTCTGTCTCCAACAGTAAGCCAAAAGGAACTTGATTTGTCTGTGCCCTTATCCTCAAATAAAAAGAAAAATGAACAAGTTAATGTAGAAAATTCCAATTTTAAAAGTACTGTCAGTAGTTTAGAACCAAAAAATCTGGACATCATGCAAAGAAACCTATCTCTTTCAAATAATTTGAGGAAAAGGGAGGAAAACCTCTTTGAGCTGTCAGAAAGTCATAGAGAAAAAAACTTGTTGGTGTCAGACACCAAAAAGGAATTGGAAAGGAAATGTTTCTTACTGGAAGCAGAGGATGAGAACTTAGAATGTGTTATAAGGGAGGAAACGTACCATCTTGAAGTGGAGAAAGCCAAATTTGAGATTCAAGAGAAACAACATACAAGTGAATGTGGGGGACTGGACTTAAAGCTTATATCGTTGGACAAGAAAAAAAATACCTTGCTTTTTCAACTTGAAAAAAATCAGCCAGTGCCAGAAACAGGTGAAATTTTAAGACAGGAGGGGTCAGCACAAAATAAAATGCAGTATTCTGGCAGTAAATTGCTGCAAGAGAAAGGGCAGCTGATTGAGGCAATGAAAATAAGGAATGAGCGTGCAACTAATGACTTGACTTTAGACAATACTTTTCTGGAACAGCTTAGATTAGCTATGGAAGAAAAGGAGGATGAATTGCATAAATATCAAGTTAAACTTGAGATGCTTCAAATGGATATTGAGGATAAAGAAGTTTTTGTAGAAAACTACATTGTACAAGTAAAGCAATTGGAGACTGTTTTGAAAATGATGGAAATGAAACTGGAAGAAAGTGAAACAGAAAAAGAGAGCTTGAAACAGGAACTTCAAGTTATTAAAAATTTAGAAAAACAGACTTCAGAAATGTCAGCGGTAGATGGGAATGATCAGTCATCAATGTATTTCAATGCTGATACCAAGGTCAGCATTAACCAAGAGACAGATGCCAACTGTTCATCACTTCCTAACAAATTGATCCCTGGCCAAAATGATTATGTCGAGTTAGTATCTTCCCTGCGCATGACTTTGAACAAGCTAAATGAGTTGGAGAAAATGTGTGAACACCTGCAGATAGAAAAGTCACAGCTGAAAGACTCACAATTGGAATGTATCATGAGTACAGATATTATGGCACAAGAACTCATGGACAAAAGTAACAAAATAAAAGAAGAGGGAGTTCCTTGTTCTAGTGTGTTAATAGCTAAGAATAAAATAGCAGCACAATCTGATGTGGAGCAAATACATTTAATCTCTCTGGGATGTTGTGATGGAATTTATGAAGATTTCAAACTATCTAACAAAGAAATTAAAGCACACTTTGAAAGTGTCAAAGAAAAAATATTTTCTTTGAAAAAGCTATATGAAATCTTTCAGGGGCAGAGTTTAAATATGGCCTCCAAAATATCAGAACTACAGTGTTATATTGAAATGTTGAAAGAAAAGAATATTACACTGTCAAGTAGCCTCTACCAAGCTCATACTGGTTCATTTGCAGTTCAGGCGACCCCAAACCCAGTAGATAGAGAATGTCAATCAGATGATGTTTTTTGCATGGAGTTTCCATACTGTGATGAAACTTTCTATTGTACCAACAGTACTCCTATGGAATCCAGTTTTGATGGTTATCTGTACAAACCACCAAGCAAAATAGATGGATCACATAATAACAAACAAGCTATTCTAGAAGGTACAGCTGACAGACACAGCCATTCTCTTCTAGAGCTGTGCAGTAATGATAAATGGGTCTCTCTTGTCAAGCAGGAGCATCTCATTACCAAAAGGCCTAGTCTGAAAAATAAAATTGAACCCTTGCTGGGTGAGCCTCTTGAGATGTCTTTCAAGAAACTTGAAGAATCATTTCGGTCTCATAAAAATCTAGAAGACAAAGAGATACAAAAGATTCAAGAATTACTCCATTCTTTGAGAGAGGAAGTAGATAGTCTCCAAAAGCAAACTTTATCTGACAACAAACAGTGGCATCAAAAACTCCATAGTGTGATCCTGCAGGTAACATCTACATTGACCACTGAGAAGAAACATACTTTTCAGATGTTATCTCAAGCACAAGAAGAACCACAACCCAAACTGGAAAGCCACAATTTCAGTTTTCAGCCACTACTTTGTGTTGACAGCAAACATGTAAGTTTGACTAATTTAAACATATAGACCTAAAATTGAAAAAAATCCATTTAGATATAAACAATGGCTCAAATATACTAGTTTTACTCAAAGCCTAGGGAAATGTATTTTTGTGCTATAATTCCTAAGCTATTTTTAAAATACTAGAATTTTGTGTACAATGTAATATTGTATGATCAGAAACAATTGAAGTTGGAAAAAATATTTGCTTTTTAGAAATTATTATTATTATTATTATTATTATTAATGCACAGATATAGGATGGGGGACACTTGGCTAAACGAGACCACATGTGAAAGGAATCTAGGAGTCCAAGTAGACCACAAGTTGAACATGAGTCAGCAGTGTGATGCAGCAGCTAAAAAAGCCAATGCAGTTTTAGGCTGCTTAAAAGAAATATAGTGTCCAGATCAAGGGAAATAATAGTGACACTCTATACTGCTTTGGTCAGGCCCCACCTGGTGTCCAGTTCTGGGCACCACAATTCAAAAAGGATGTGGAAAAACAAGCGTATCCAAAGGAGGGCGACTAAAATGGTGAAGGGTCTGGAAACCATGCCTTATGAAGAAAGACTTAGGGAGCTGGGAATGTTTAGCCTGGAGAAAAGGAAGGTTAAGAGGTGATATGATAGCCCTGTTTAAATATTTGAAGGGCTATCATATTGAGGAGGGAGCAAGCTTGGTTTCTGCTGCTCCAGAGACTAGGACGCAAAACAATGGATATAAATTGCAGGAAAAGAGATTCCACCTCAACATTAGGAGGAACTTCCTGACAGTAAGGGCTGTTCGACAGTGGAACACACTCCCTCAGAGTGTAGTGGAGTCTCCTTCTTTAGAGGTCTTTAAGCAGAGGCTGGATGACCATTTGTCAGGGATGCTTTGATTGGGAGTTCCTGCATGGCAGGGGGTTGAGCTGGGTGGCCCTTGTGGTCTCTTCCAACTCTATGATTCTCTGATTACTATTACTTACCCACTTCTCCCATAGATCAGGACGGGGAACAACAAAAATAACAGACAAATCAATTAAAACACATCAATTAAAAACACATCAATTTAAAAGGACATATATACAATTTAAAAAGACAAAATATACACATACTAAAACAATTACATTTAAAATTAATCATTTAAAACTCATAGTTTAAAATAATCTGTGTAAGCCTCCTGGAAAAGACTGGTCTTTAATGCTGTTTTGAATTTATACAGCATATTCAGCTGTCAAATGTCTTCTAGCATGCCATTCCACAGTCTTAAGGGCAGCTGAAGAAAAAGTCCTCTGGCTCACAGTCTCCAACCTGGTCCTGGCTGATAAGAGTAAATGTCTGCCAGAGGACCAGACCGTATGGGGCAGATATATGGGAGAAAGCGATCCTGTAGGTATCCCTTAGATTAATTTAAAGTATAAATGAACTCATGGATACTCATACTGTATTTACAGACCAAAGTTAGACCAATTAAATTCAGTTCCTGTCCTGGTCTGTGTACACACATGCACAGTATTCTGGGATCAGAAGCATACATTTTTGATAGCAAAAATTCAATTCTTGCCATTCTTTCTGTTGAATTTATCAGAAGGATTAAATATTATTGTTTGAGCAAGATTTTTCCATGTAAAAAATATAGCAACAACTGTCTCTTCCAACTCTGTGATTCTATGGAATATACAGAACCATTCTGCAATACATCAGCCCAACAACATCTAGATTCCTAAGATCTTCCAGGGAAGGTTTTTTTCTTGGCCCCACCACCCTCCCAGGCTCGCTTAGTGAGGACATGAGAGAGAGCCTTCTCAGTGGCTGCTCCCACCCTTTGGAATTCCCTTCCACAAGAGGCTAGGCTGGCCCCTTCCCTATTTGCCTTTTCATCAGCAAGCAAAAACATTTGTATTTAAGCAGACTTTTAAACATATAATAAGTACAGGATGGTTTTTATATGGAGTGTGTGTTTTTTGTTATGTTTTTAACTTCTCTATTTTTCTGTATTAATTTTATATTATTTTAACTAGATGATTTTAATTGTTTTTAAATTTTTATTGTAATGTTTCTCTTGTGAGCTGCCTTGGGTCCCTTTTTTGGGAGAAAGGTGACACAGAAATAAATAATTTCTGCAATACATGCACTGAAAACGAATAAATGCTTTTTGGAAAGACATCAGTTGGAGTGAAGAGTTGCTCAGGACTTGCCACTGATGAGATATGAAATATAAAACAGGGTTGTATATCTTGAAAATAACATAAATATTTCCAAACATTGAACGGGAAGGATTTCATCAAAATGTTAAGAATGCTATTCATTTTCTGGTATTTTGATGTCTATTGTATTAGTCAGAACTATTGTTTAAAGTCTTGGTCTTTTTTTTTTATTGTTTTTCCCCCCAATTACCCAAACTATTAATTACAGTTGTCCAAGCTGACTCTCCTTTATCTGGAATTCCAAAATCCAAAATACTCAAAAACCACAAACTTTTTTCATGAGTGACTGAGATAGTGATACCTTTATGGTTCAATGTACACAAACTTTGTTTCATGTACAAAATTATTAAGAATATTACAGTCAGCCCTCTTTATCTACAGATTCAACCATGAAATTGAAAATATATATATATATAAAATCTTCCAAAAAGCAAACCTTAATCTTACCATTATATAAAAGGGGCACCATTTTACTATGCATTGTATTTAATGGGACTTGAACATTTACAGATTTTGGTATCCGTAGGTGGTACTGGAAACAAACTCCAGTGGATACCAAGGGCCCACTGTATATAAAAGCTTCAGGCTATGTGTCTAAGATGTATTGAAAACATAAATGAATTTTTTGATTTAGACATGGGTTTTATCTCCAAAATATCTCATTATGTATGTACATTCAGACTTCCATATCCATGGATATTTAACCATGGATTCAAGCATCCGTGGTTTGAATATATTTTAAAAATATATAAATTAAAAAAAACCCACAAAGCTTGATTTTGCCATTTTATGCAAGGGACAACATTTTACTATTCCATTGTATTTAATGGGACATCTGTATCCCTGGATTTTGGTATCCACGGGAGATCCTAGAACAAAACTCCAGCAGATAATAAGGGGCCACTGTATATGCAAATACAGGTATTCTAAGTATTTTGGATAAGGGAGACTCAACGTATACTTATACAGTGGGAGCTTGGTATCCACTGGGGTTTGATTCCAGAGACAACCCCCCCCCCCCATACCAAAATCTGTGGATGCTCAAATCCCATTAAATACAGTGGGTGGTAAAGTGATATCCCTTATGTAAAATAGTCAAACCAGATTTGCTTTTGGAATTCATAAAATATTTAAAAGCCATGGATGGTTGAAGCCATTGATACAGAATCTGTGGATACAGAGTACAATTTAAATTTTCTGCCTTCATCAAGATTACGTTCCCAATTTAGCAATCAAATTCAGTGAAATACAATATAAATATAAAGTAATTAAAAATGGCAAACAAATACAAAAACTAAGATGGGAACAAATTTATATAGATAAGATGGCAAAAATCTTATCTTATTGCTTAAGTTTAAATGCATGAAACTGCTCAACAAATTGAACGTCCAAGTAAAATGAATGTCGTAACCTAACACCCTAATTCAGAAATTGACAGCTAATGGCCCTAGCCTTGCATGCATCTTTTGGCCTAATTTGCAATCTTGTGCCACTTTGGGTCTCTGTTTAGGAGAAAGCTAAATATAAAAACAAATAAATTAAAAATTTCTTGTAATGAGTCTACAGACTGATGGAAAAAGTATTCTGTCCCTTCCTCATCACACTGATGAGTTGGGAAGAACAAGAAGAATGAGGAGGGTACTAGAAAGAGAGAGATAATGTCTCCTGCCCCACACCTGGTGTGGAGTGAAGAAGAACATGTGACCATCACAGAAAAAGGTTTCTGCACCTTGTTTTAATTGAGGCGCTAGCCGTGGAAGGCAAGGGTGCAGCAGGCCTTTCTGGGGAGGACATTCGATTGAAGTGTCTTTGGGCTCTACTGATAGTGAACACACAGGGAAAATTCTTAGATGATGATCTCAATAAATAGGCAGATTGGTGAAAAAGATAATCCTACAACTTTAGTAACTGCTGATCTATTGCACTCAAGAAGTGAATGGTATTTCCACTATTGCTCGTATATCTAGATTGCTAGTTTCTTACGAATTATCCTAATCATTATGTCAACTAATATAAAAGCATCCACTTATAAGTATTTATTGTGCAGAATTCAGTGAAATCTAACATTTGCTCATTAGCATTCATCTTATAAAATTATTATTTTTCTACCCATTTTAGCAAGTACAGATTCCTGCTGAGCAAGCAAATCATCGCTTGTGCCAACTGGAAGAGTATGATTTCTCTAATGAGATCTTAGTACTTGAAATGGTGAATAATAAAGTAACAGCAAGGACCTGTGAAGCAAATGGAACAGAAAAAAAGAGACTGGTTTCTGAAACAGAAGTTAGTATAAAATCTACAGAAAAACTGCTTTCAGGTATAGATTCAGAAACCAGAAAAACAGCAAATAAATCAGTTGCTCCCAGAAACTGTTCTGATGTGCCATCATTTCCTCCAAATCACGGCAGAGGTACAGTGCCTAGGGATTTTTCAGAAAACCATAGGATCATGGATGGGCCTTATTTAGAAATAAAGCAGGATTATAGTAAAAATAAGTTTACCTGTCACTTGGAGGAAAGCAGTAAAAACATTGATTCTCTGCAACTGGAAATCCAATGTTTAAACTCAAATTTGGATTCAAAGGACAAAGAATTGGCTGAAAGCATAAATGTTTGTGCAGAGCTGGACAAAACAGTTGCAGTACTCAAACAAGAAAACATAGACTTAAATGAGGCGTTGAAATCAGTTACTTTTGATAACCAGCAATTATCTTATAATCTGATGACTCTTGGGATAGAGCTGAACAAGGCAAAAACTGATCTGGAAATGTATAAACGAAGACTCTCTGATGCAACAGATGCTCTTGATGATTTAGAAATGACGAAGGCAGATTGGACTGAGAAGCTTCTTGAAACTGAGAATGAACTTAGAAGGATAAAATCAGAGAAAGCGAATGTTGAGAACCACGCGCTATTCATGGAGGCCGATATTGAAGAGCTTCAGTCAAAGAATGAGCAGTTAGAAAAGGACAAGGAAAATGAATTGAAAACCATTTTTGGCCTTCAAGATCAGCTTCGTATTATCACAGCTGAGAGAAACCAATTTATTCAAGATCTTAGTGCTTTGTCAAAGGATAAAGAGGAATTAGAGCAAAAGTGCCAAAAAATGCAGGAGACTATAAAAGAGCTTGAGTCGAGTCGAGTGGATTCTGCTGAATGTATCAGGATATTGGAAACAGAAGCTAAGACCCAGGCAAAATTGCTTCAGAGTGCCAAGGCTGATAATGATCAGTTATCAACACAAAAAGAGGGCCTTATATTGCAATTACAGAATTTGAATAAAGTTGCAAGAGATCTTGTGTTAGAAAAAGAGGAAATGCAAAGCCAGATAGAGTGTCTAAGAGAAGAAAAAGAAGCAAGCCTTCGGGAATATGAAACCCTACACAGCAAATTAAGTATCTCCAAAATGGAAAACGCCAAGATATCCAAGTCTTTGGAAGGGTCATTAATAGAAAAGGGTGAACTTGCAGCTAGACTGAATTCTGCCCAGGAAGAGGTGGATCAGCTGCGACGGGGCATTGAGAAACTAAAAATAAAAATAGAAGCCGATGAAAAGAACAAGCATCGCCTGGCTGAAAAATGGAAAGAAACTGAGCGTAAAGCTGACTCTCTAACAGACAAAATTGAGAGCCTTGAAAGAGAATTGCAGATGTCAGAAGAGAATTTGGAGGATGCAATTCTTCAAGCAGAGGTGGCTAAAGCAGAGACAGAAATAGCAAATGCTGAGATAGAAAAGATGCGTGCGACCTTGCAAGGTTTAGAATGTGAAATGAATGCCTTAAGGTCAGAAAAAGAGTATCTAGAGAGCAAACTGGAGGAAAAACAAGTCAAACTATCCACTTTAGAAAGTTCTCATGTTGCACTTGTGAAACAGATAGAAGAAGAAAAGAAGGGAAAGGTGAAAATGAGAGGTGAACATGAAAGGGAACTTTTGTCACTGGAATTCCAGTTAAACCATGTCCATGAGGAAGTTAAACTGTCTGTCAGAGAGGAAGAGATTTTTTGGGCAAACAAGCAGGATCTGATTAATAAACTAACTTCTCTCAGGCAGGAGAATGCACAGTTACTTCATCATCTGGAGGAAGGAAAATATAAACATTCTGAAACAGAGGAACTTACAGAAGCCCTAATCCAAGCATTCCAAGACATCACACAAAAAATGGATAAAAATTCTTCTTTTCTTGAGCAGATGCCAAAGAGTGAAAGTTTGCAGGATGTTTCACAGGACTCACAAGGATCTTTCAAACTTTCTGAAGAAGAGTTGGAAACCATAACATCTGAAAAAATTGCCTCCCTTGGAAAGGTAATGTAAATTGCCATAGCACATAGACTATCCTGTAACAAGTCTGATTTCAAATTTTACCCAGTGGGAAGTTTAGTAAGTTGTTATGAGTATGCAGCACTGTGAAGGTAAAATGTATTTCAGTGCCAATTACTAAAAAAGGCTACATGATCAACTTCAAGTGTGGGTCCAAATAAAGTAAAATTGTACATCTTTGAAGAGTGGTAGAGGATATTATTATTTAAATTTAAATATAGGTTAAAATTATTTTTCATCAGCATTCCTATAGCTAACTATAAACCACACATCTCAGTTTACTCCCATTGTATTCAGTGGAGCTTATTGTAAGGTAGTTGTGCATAGAATTGGCTGTAGTCCTTCCTTTTGCACTGAACTGTAGTTCCTATCCTTTCTGGCTGGAGATATTAAGAGTCACAGTTCTGTAACACCTGGAGGGTATAGGGAATCTTGGAGTCTTCTATAAATGGGCTGATTGTTGAACAGTACCTGGAATTAACTGAAGGGTTATAATATTTTTCATTTCTACATGTTCATTCAAATGTTTCTCTGCTGTCCTTCATTAGATTATTCATCAGATGCCAGATCAGTACATAAAAATAAAGATGCTACATTATTTTAAAATGTAGTATCTTGAAGATCCATGATTTCACCTGTGCAGGTAGCACCTCCATTAATGAAAGTTGCATGTTTCACACTATCATTGTGTTCATAATTTTTGTGGCCAATTCTGAAATCTGATACAAAGGCTTTCTGAAAATCAGAAGTTAGTTGAGCTGGTCCCAAGATGTAGCTATGCCGTCTACCAGCAGAGCTGGAAGAGCAGAAGAGTCTCACCAGCCTGGTAGAGTGTACCAGATCTTATATTTGACTGGCATAATCTTTGATAGTTGAATGCTACTTTTATGCCTTTTCTACTTTTATGTAAGAAGAAGGGCCCTCCCTCCAGTCCATCTGCCATGGTCCAGGCCTCTGAGATCTGCTGGACTTTCCGCCTTCCCCACTGCCATTCCCTTCTCTTTTTGTGTCTTGTCTCTTTAGATTGTAAGCCTGAGGGCAAGGAAATGTCTAATTAACAATTTGTAAGCATCTTGGCTGAAGAGTGGGGTATAAATATTATTATTATTATTATTATTATTATTATTATTATTATTTAGTGTTCCTAATATAATAAAATCTAATTTAGTTTTAAAACCCACTAATCTTAATCATAAGACAAAAGATAAACATTACAAGGCTCATTTAGAAATTGTGAAATTAAATTGCCAGGGGAGGTATAAACATTTTTACCCATGCAGAAAAGATTTTGAACCAAACAGTTGGACCTCTTTCAGAAATTCTAGGGTG
This sequence comes from Urosaurus nigricauda, assembly GCA_034509955.1. Classification (NCBI taxonomy): domain Eukaryota; kingdom Metazoa; phylum Chordata; class Lepidosauria; order Squamata; family Phrynosomatidae; genus Urosaurus; species Urosaurus nigricauda. The sequence continues at coordinate 345,294,628 of JAOEGL010000001.1, read as the reverse complement.
CCACCACTGCAAAAGTCTTTATATTTTAATTACCAGTATGTAGTGCACTTTCAATTAAGAAGGCAATTACAGTGGAATATCATAAAATTATAGGCAAATTGGTGTAAGAAGCAGTGCTCTTTCAGGTATTTGGGTTTAAAGAAAACCCCCACATCTTGTACTAGGCACAGAAACAAAGAGATAAACAGGGCAATGCAATGAAATATCTGAGAGGTTTACACTGCATTAACAATATGCATTATTTTTTAAAATGTTTTTCAGGAGGAACAACTTAAAAAAGAATATGTTGCTTTCCATCATAAATTTCAGCAGTGGTTAGAAAGCTGTAGAGAACTAAAGCAGGAAAAAAAACTCATGATGAACCAGATTCACAAACTTGAGACCCAACTGAAGATGGCACATCTATGTAAGTTGCATGCCTCTTTTAAAAGAACAAAGTAACCCTCTTCCACAGGTTAATTCACCTGCTAACTGACTGCTTAACAATTGCTCTGTTGGACAAGGACATAGTGAAATTCTCTCTAGATTATAATAAGTATCAACTGAGTGTGACTACTAAAGTTATCACAGTTTGATACCACTTCAACTGTCCTGTCTCCATCCTACAGCACTGATTTGCAGTTTGATGATGTGCTTAAAAATCCCTTCTAGAGTTCTAGTGCTTTAGTTTAGAGTAGAGGATTAGAGCTCTCTAGAAGTCTAAAGCTAAATCTACACAGCCTATATAATGCATCCTTACCTTATCACAGTCCTGTTGGAACACACAACATTCCTCTTCTTCCAGTGTGAAAACACTTATTTTTTATGCCCAAGGGCTTTAAAATGATTTTAAAAAACCCTCCAGTATACTTTGTTGGGTTATTTTGGGGGGGGGGGGGGGGGTACAACCAAATTTTTAAAATGTATGGCAATCTAAAAGAAAAGGTTGTGGCCTCTGATCGGAGGGAGGCATGAGATGCTATCAATCCAATGTAGAGCATATCCCTTCACTACAATTAAAGCAGTTTGATTCCACTTTAAATGTCATAACTCTGTTATATAGAATTGTAAGATCTTTGTGATAGGGAGGAGGAGAATGGGAAAATAATCCTTCCCTACTCCTAAAAACTTAATACTGTTTTTAGCTAGATAATTTTAATTGTTTTAAAATTTTTGTTGTAAAAACAAATTAAACAATTTTATTTGTGATCTTCCCTGGGTCCCTTTCTGTGAGAAAGGCAACATAGAAATGAGATAGATAGGCAGACAAATTTTAGATTGCCAAAACACAGCCTTTCATGGTTTCCTGTGCCAAAGAGAGCTCTGAAAACAATCATAGCAGAGTATATTCTCCTCTTCTGAAGAAAGGGTTCTCTCACTGGCAGCAGCTCCTCTAATTTATGTGGCAGTAAGTGAGGGAGGAAGCAGGAGTGGCTGGGAAGCTGCCTGGTGTGTATGTGTCCCCCTCTTTTGCCTATAGCCATCAACACAGATCCCCTTCTATTTCCCTTAGTACTGCCATGCTGCTGTTGCTATAAGTCTTGGCAACAACAGAGCTAAAGTTCCTGTTTCATAAGACTAATAGCTTTTTTTCCCCAGAATTATTTATTTACTAAGGTATTTTAACTCCAAATTCATTTTAGCTGAAAAATGGCCAATATTGCAACCTAAAAATAAGAATATTTCCAACATGATATGCAGTATATGTCAACAGCAAAATGGGAAAAACCTTGAAAAACACCCCAAAGAAGCAGTCCTCCAAATTGGAGAGACTCAGATAATTTAAAACCCAGGAGGACATAGACTGCCCCACAGTGCTACTTCGAAAAAGTCCTGTCGTGGGTGACCTTTTGAAGACAGAAAACAGGAACTCTGAGCAAATTCTTAAAGTTTAGGGAAAGTGCATATCTGAAAGAGTGGATAATGTTTCTGGTGTTTTTGGCTCTCAAGAAGAGACTTTTCAGACACCGTAGGTTTATCATCCAGTTGAATATTTTCACAGATACTTGAACGCAATATACATCCTTTGAAAATACTGTCAAGGCTTTGTTGCCAAACCTCCAGAAACAGTAAATACTTTCTTGTATTCTTTAGGTTGTCATAAGGATACTGGTACCAAGGAAATGGATTGGCTGGGAGGATCATTTGAAGAGAGAGCCAAGGAGACAGATAAGACCCTGGAGCTGGAAAAACTGAAAGTTTCTGTTGAAGAGACAACCACAGAGGCAGATCTGAACCTGGACAAGTTCTGTGCCCTGCTCATTAATCAGCACAAATTAGAGGAAGAAAATGAGATGTTAAGAACACAAGTCTCTTTACTGAATGCTCAACTGAAGGAAGCCACTATTTCCAATTCTACTTGCCAAAGTTCACAAAGCCCAGCAAAGAGTAGTGATAGGCACCCTATAGAACAGGCATTATCTGAAGAGGTTACTGAGATTACTTCAAAGAAATGCAAGACCCAGGAAAACAGAAGCATTAGTGAAGAGGCCACATCTTCTTTACTAGAGGCCATTACTAATAAAAATAATGCATTCCAACATCATAGTCCAGTGATGCTCCAAGTCAACACAGAACATGAATCTGATGGCTCCCTGGTGATGGGGAGAGAAGGTAGTCAATTTTAAAATAATACTTGCTTAAAATACTTAAATAATACTTAAAATAATACTCTGAAAATGCCAGCCAAAGATGCTGGCGAAACGTCAGAAAATAACTCTTCCAGAACATGGCTACATAGCCGGAAAGCTCCACAAGAAACTATGGATGCCAGCCATGAAAGCCTTCGTCTCCACAATACTTGCTTTTGTTCAGTAATAGTAGCAACAGAAGCAGATGTATTTTTAATAGACATTGTCTGTCACCTGTAAATGCTAAACATTGTGATGGAACATGAGTGACGGAAGGCTGAGGGAAGGAAGGTAAAATGTTCATTAAATAAAATTTGAAGGGTACAAACCGGAGAAGAGGGCTATTCTTATAAACTTACAGCCTAATGTGATGAGTATTTTCTTTGAAGAGAATCTCACTTATTGTGGCACTTATATGTGGCACTGGTGTGCTGAAAGGTGATAAACAAATGCCTTAAATAAAGGAATTAATATATGAATAAACAAGGTTTTATCTTTGATTTATGTACCGTAGATTGATAGAGATAGACAGTAAGAGTAAAGGTAATTATTCCCCTGGATGACCCAAAAGGTTCCCCCCCCCCCTTTCCTAGCTTGTTTTTCCAGTGAAGGCTAGAATTGCAAATGTGGATAGGGGTATAACTGCTATACATGCAAAATGAAAAAGGAAAACCTGCCATGGCTGAAGAATTGTTGCCAGACTTTTGTCATTAGGGAGGAGGGTATAATATACAGAAATGAACTGCTTCCTTGAAATTGGATTCTACATTCTGCCCTCTCTTGATCAAATCAAATAGATCTCTTTCTAATCTATGTTCACAGTAAAGGCTCAGTTCCTTTTACTACTATTTCCAACAGAGGTGAGGACTGGCCCAGCCTTTATTATGAAGCATGACCATTGTGACTTATAACTCAAATCACTTCCTGCTGAAGAAATCATAAAAGAATTTCATGAGACAACTCCTAAATAGAAGTTTATGTGCTTTCACATTTCAGCAGATGCATAATCCTACTTTCATTACTGTATCTTGCTGTGTGTGAATTGCTTCTTTTTCAACATCAGCATCTTGTTTTTTAAAACAGATGTAACCCACACACACTTACCATTTAAAAATCTCATTGTTTCAAAACTAGAAGTGGAATTCTGACTTTTTATTTTGTGGGATTTTGGCAGTTTTTGCAGTCAATGTCACTCTCAGACGGTCCAGAATTCTGTCCCCCTGCTTTATAGTAGTATTTTTCACATAGGCTGTAGTCACCAGAAAATATTTCTTCATCACCAAGGGGAGGGGTGTCCATGTAACATTCACCATTTTCAAGTGTTATGGAGTCCTTTTCGGTAGGAGGAAATGCATTATTAATGATAATTTACAGTGAGGGGGGTATTGTTGCACATTTTTTAAAAAGTGATGATGATGATGATGATGATGATGATGATGATGTAGTATTTGAATGAGGAGGTGATTGCCACAAACTTTCTGATCTTCTTTCAGGAGCCGACAGCCCTTTTCTTTCCCATCCAACAAATCAAAGGAAGAGTCCTTGCCTTGTTCATCAAAGCTTGAGAACCTCACGGTTTTCTAGTAACCCAAATGAGAACAGTGGCTTGTCTGAGAACCTTAAAGCACCAGCAGAGGGCAGCAAACTACAAAAGGTAATTGCCATTATGAAGCACCATGAGCTCAAATTTATCAGGAACTTCATAGTGTGAAACATATCTGTCTGAGTACCTTTGCTTGTGTCTTACTCTGCTTATACAATTTTTAAAGAAATCAGTGTAAAGACAGAAAAAGTTAAGATATAACCCATTATCCAATCTTAAGAAGCCTTACATATTTGACTAATTAAACAGAGAGCACAATTCCACTGACGCTTAGCAAGGGCACTTCAGGCACTTACCAAGGGATGTTTGTGTATTTTTGTTTCTTGAACATAAAAAACTGAATAGCTAGAGTAAGCACTCAATACATAGTTCTATGTATCAGGGTTAAACAAAGTAGGTCTCTGGGACCACTTATGCCCTCCAGGCTGTTTTTTGCAGCTCTCAACCACGCCAGTGTCCTGAAATCAATCTTTGTGAGGGTAAAGCAGGGTGAAATCCTTCTGCTAGAAGATAGTTCACCTTTTAAATAAGGCTCAAGCCCCCCTGCACTTTTCAACATTAAACAAATACCTGTTTCTAAGCCACAAGTGAATTTCTGGTACTTGTAGGTTTTTTTTTGTTTTTTTTTTTTAAAGACCTTGTAGACTGGATCCTGTTCTAATAACCAACAAAGAGGGTTCCTGGAGCATCTACTCTATTAATACAATTAAAATAGTTAACATTGGAAATTGAAAATACCCTTCTTCTCCCTCAGGAAGGAGACCCTGAGCATGGCCATGCCAGCTACTCATAAAAAGCAATGGCTTGTTCAAAGGAAAGTAGGAGTTTTGAATAACTGGGTCTTCTGCTCTCCCGCTTTAAACCTAGGTGTGACTCAGTCCTTATCCAGATTAACTAAACATCTTTCTTGTTCCTCTAAAGTAACATTTGATTTTGTTATGTTTTTCCAGATAAGCAATGCTCAGCTGCAAGATGTACAGGTTCTTGGTTCACCACTGGACTTTACTCCCAGATCTCCACTTTCGGCTTTTAACCAGTCAATCCAAACAGATGCTGAAAAAATTGAAAGATCTGCTGACTGCCTTCACAGCAACCCAACCAAATGGTCCCTAAGTTCAGAAGAAAATGAACTGAATGAAGCCTGCCATGTACAGTGAGTCTGGACTATTTCAGACATAACCTGTTGAGTACGAAGGATTGTTCGGACACAAAAGGATGACAACAAATTCTGCTGTGATCATCTTTCAGAGCTAGTTTAGATAATATCCAATAAAAAATGTGTGTTTACTGCATTTATGGCAGCAGGGAGCTTGCCACTGATCCAGACTTCCAAGAGCAATCAGCTACCTTTATGATGCTTACCTTTCTGTACCTGCAGATGTTTCATTTTAATGAAAACACACATTTGTATTGTGTGCAGGGTCGGGGAACTACATATGGGAAGAGATCCTGAGGCAGCTCCCCAGTATATTCAAGCTCAGTTGAATTTATTCCATGAACTGGAAGGAAATGAAGGGGGTGGGGAATTGGCCACTGAAGTGTGTGGCACTGTGTGGAATTGCTTCCTCCATGTATGTATTACTATGTAGCATTAGATGGAAACACGGACTGTCTCCTTTCTTTCAATAATTTGGTTAGTGGGGCATGCCCTCCCACTATACCTGTGTTGGCGAACCCATGGCACATGTGCCTTCTGTGGCATACAAAACCATCTGAGAGGGCATGCGGCTGCCACAGGAAAGAGGGGTGGGAAGGCACATGCATGCAGCCGGCCTGGCTCCTTGCTGCGGCCCATTTCTCCTATGGAAAACTGAGCCACAACAAGGAGGGGTGGTGTACCATTACCTTCTCCTGCCACAAGCATTCTAAAACGAGTGCTCACAACTCATATTCAATCAGTCCTCCATTCTTCCCTTATTCTTGACACCTGTGATTTATTAATATGTCTGCAAGGGGGGGGGGGGTATTATGTGCCTTCAAGTCGTTTCTGGCAGCCCTAAAGGAATCCTATCATGGGGTTTTCTTGGCAAGCTTAATCAGGGGGGGTTTGCCATTGCTGACCTCTGAGGCTGAGAGGTGTGACTTTGGGGGTTGTGTGTGTGTTGTGTGCCTTCAAGTCATTTCTAGCACCCCATCATGGGGTTTTCTTGGCACGTTTATCAGAGGGGGATTGCAATTTCTGTCCTCTGAGGCTGAGAGAGTGTGACTAGTCACAGCAAAGCTCTTACAGGATTTTCCTAGCAAGATTTGTTCAGAGGGCCGGAACACCCACACCTTGCTATGTGTGGTATTCTGGGAACTGTAGTTTTGTGAGGTATAATGAGGCCATCCATGTTGCTGTGTGCCTCCAAGTCATTTCCAACCTATGGTGACCTTAAGGTGAATCTATCATGGGGTTTTCTTGGCAAGATTTGTTCAGAAGAGGTCTGCTGTTGCCTTCCTCTGAGGCTGAGAGAGTGTGACTTGCCCAAGGTCTCCCAGTGGGTTTCATGGCCAAGTGAGTTTCTTCAGAGAGGGTTTGCCACTGTCTTCCTCTGAGGCTGAGAGAGTGTGACTTGCCCAAGGTCTCCCAGTTTCATGGCTGATCTGGGATTCGAGCCCTGGTCTCCAGAGTCACATGCTCAAACCGCGGGCTCTCTTTGTTCTTGTTATTGTGCCTTCTGTGATTTATTATGGTTGTTGTTGTTGTGTGCCTCCAAATAGTTTCCAACTTATGGGCCCAGAGTACCCCCCTCCCTTCCAAGTGCTTGTTCGTGGTGACCCTAAGGTGTAACTATCATGGGGCAAGCTTCGTTAGAGGAGGATTTCTGTTGCCATCCTCTGAGGCTGAGAGAGCATGACATGCGTGTGGTGTCTTGGTTTCTGACTTATGGTGACCATAAGGTGAAACTATCATGGCATGTTCTTGACAAGTTTTGTCGGGGGGGGGGGTGCTATTGCTAGCCTGATGCTGAAAGAGTGTCTTGGGGTTTCCCTCCAGAGGTCCTGCCACCAGAGGGTGGTAGTCCCACCCTAGAAGTCCCACCCCTGGAAGGTGGAAGTCTAGGGTTGCCATAATTCTCTTCCACAAAACTGGAACAAAGTGGAGGAAAAATGTAGGATGTTGTGTAGGACAGGCACATTTTGTCAATCTCCAGTTTGACTGGAGATTGGCAAAATGTGGCCTGGAACAAGGCAGGAATCCAGGATTGGAGGGTCAAAAATGCCCAGCCAGGCCAGGACATTTTATGGACCCTCCAATCTGTGAATGTCCTGGGAAAACTCAAGAAATGGCAATGTTCCAGCTCACCTTGGCATGTCTTTGTCAGTCTCTGTGCTTTCTTCCTCCTCTTTTTGGCTCACTTCATCCTCCCTTCTTGTTCCTCACCTTCTTCCTGCAGTGCCTTTCTTTGGAGCAAAGGACTCTTTTGGCATGGTAATTTTCCTGGATCCCTACAGTAATATACATTCGATATACCACAGTCTTTATCCTTCATGGCCAAAGGTGGAAGATGTGGAATTGTCTGGGGGGGGGGGGGAGGTTGGGCTGAAGCTATTAGCTTGTATTGCCATACTCCTAATTTGTAGCAGGAAGGATGGCGTTTTTGCCCCGTGTTGATACCTGTTCATTTTGAAGTACACTGGAAGAGAGAAAGAGACCAGCGTTGGAACCCATGTGTTCTGGGATTGACCCGTGACATGTTGAAAGAGGAGGAAAGAGAAGGAAGGAGAGAAAGGAGCTGAGGGGATCCTGGCTGACCAACAGTGACAGGAAGGGCAGGGTGGGCGGGTGCTGCTAGGAGATGTGGTTTTCCTCTTCCTTCCTCACTCCTTCTGCCTTCCTTGGCTGAACAGGCATTTGAATCCAGCCAGCATTTAAACCACCCGGCTGGGCTATTACTCCCAGAAGCCCCAGAACTCAATCCAGACCCAGCTTTAGGTATTCTGGCATCCCCTGGGTTCTAGTGCACATCTTGTTTCCCCCATTGGGACAAAGCTGTATCCCCTCACTGGAAACCAGAACAGGCAACTTAAATTGGATGGATCATTTTAACAATGTGTAAAACTGGGATTGTCCCGCCCACAATTGTGACATGACAACCCTATGGAAGTCCTGCCCTGACACCAGATGACACCCAGTGCAGGAATGCCACTGAGTTTGGCCAGTCCTCCTCTAAAAGGTTCACCATCAGTACCCTACACCATTAAAAATTGGAACAAGGAGAGTAAAGTCAGAGGTGTGCTGTGCCCTTGTCTAAAGCATTCTAAAATGAGTGCTCACAACTCATATTCAATCAGTCCTCCTTTCTTCCCTTATTCTTGACACCTGTGATTTATTAATATGTCTGCAAGGCAGCAGTTCCTCCATTTCCAGTCGGCTAAAAGGTCCACCTAGACAGAATAGTCACTATTTACAAAGGGAGAAAAGAAAAGAAAGATGCAGGCAACAAGAAAATTGTTGTGTGCAATAGGTCTGGATTGACATCATTTCAGATAAGAAACCTTTGGAACAGTAATTTTCAAATTGGAACACATCGCCTCAAGGGTACTCAAGCTCTCATCAAGGTTACAAAGTACCTAAGGGATACAGATTAAAGACACTTCAGGGAACAAAAATAGCTTGCTGCCTGTACAATCCTGCTAAGTGGCTTCTGTTCTCTGTCTAAGCTCTCCCCAACCCCTTTCTTAAAAAAACAAAACAAAAAACACTACCTTTCAATGCTTTATTTAATAGTGGCCGTGAAAGCAAAACAACTCTCTCAATTGTTTGATCTGTCAGTGTCTCCCTAAGTAATGTAAGTGAAGATCAACAAGATAATTGCACATTTGAAAAAGAACTTGGACTCCTCAAACAAACTGCCCCCTTCTGAGTGTAAACCACTTTTGGAACTAGAGAGCTAGTCAGGGGGAATATCCAACCAAGTTTGCCTCCCTCACATAGAAATTTGATGCTCAAACAAGCAAATCTTGTGTATGTGTCTTTTGACCCTGTAGTTCTTGGTCTTTCTTCTGAATCATGTTGGTCATCCTAACTACAGAGTTAAGCAATTGATCCAATGGAATTTACATAAGTGATGACTCAGCATTCAATAATTGATTCAATGGATCTGCTCTGCTTTGTACAACAATGGCATCATGTCACTCTCAAGATATTGTAGGACTGCTTCTAGCATCCCTTGTCATTGGCTCTGCTGCCTAAGATTTTTACAATCAAACAGCTTCTGGAAGATTGCATGCTTCTCATTCTCAGCCTAACAAACAGAATTCAGACTAGAATTTAAATTGGGGTTGGGGAACATGCAGCCCTTCATAGGTAGTTGGATTTCAGCTCCTGTGTTCCCTTACCATTACCAGCAATATTTGTAGGGCTACAAATTCCCCACTCCTGGTTTAAATCAAGGCTACTGCATAATTCCATTATGTTCAGCTCTTGTGTTCAGTTTGGTCTCTAGACTTGGAGGAAAATCTAAATAGGTAGGGATGGGTATAAGGAAGTAATAAATTCTAAACTATGTTAAGTAGAGGTGAGGAAAGTGGCCAATTCAGGAACATTGAGAAGTGAAGCTGAAGGAGGTGAAATTAACAACTAAGAGGTCTTGTGAAATCTGCATTGGTGTTCTGTTAGAGGAAATGAAGTCACAAATTATATGGAAAAACATGTATGTAGATGATGAGTTATCAAGGTGTAAGTTTAATGTTATACATAATAAAATTCAGTGATTCATTCGTACTGGAGAATTCAGTAAACAATACATGTAAAAATAAAGTAAGATAGCAAGTATGATGTAATTGAAAAGGAGAAAAGAAAAACATTTAAATGAGTAAGTTAGTAAAGAAGAGGAATTAACAAAGTTTAAAATAGTTTTAAATAGTTTAAAACTTTTGTTTGAAGATAAATGACGTGAACCAGAAAGTGGAAGACTCACTTATTGGAGAAACAGGTAATAAACAGAAAAACCCTTATTAGAAAATGATGGAAGTCAGCTGAGTAGAAGATGTGCAATATTTATTTTGACAAAACGAAGAGAAAAATCAAGAATCTCAAGTTTAACTTTAAAGTTTTGATTAATTTACTAATGTATTTGATGTAATTGAAAGAACATACAATTAATGTAATTGAGCGGATATACAACTTATGTTGCATTTATGGATGTAAAGTTGCATGAAGAATAAATAATAAAAAACCAAAGGAAGCTACTGGGGGTGATGTTCTATGACATTTATAAGCCACAGAAATTGCATAATAATATACTACATAAATATGCTGTTCATATAATCCAATTGCTGTTAGATATTAAACATTTTTGTATTCTATAACAAAGAAGGATGTTGCTTACCTGTAACAGTATTTCTTCAAGTGGTTATATATAAGTTCACACAGATTGGTTATTCTGCACCTGTGCAGAGCCAATCAGAACCTTCTTAGAGCTATTAGAAGTGTTTTGATGGTAGCCCTGCCCACTCTCCAACTGCCTTATTGGCCAGTTTCCTGCCTAAACCCTCAGTTCCACAGACCCCAGAGCAGAAGCCCAGGATCAAAGGAGAGGCAGGACACGACGGGGGGGGATTTGTGTGAATTCATAGATGTCCACTTGAAGAAATACCATTACAGGTGAGCAACCTGTCCTCCTCCTCTGTGGTCTCTGCGAATCACATAAATGGGTTAGACAAGCAAGCTTCTGTCAGTGGAGGAGGGAGTGCTATGCCACACAAGAAAGGCACATTATTCCCAAATAGAATCATTACTTGAGAAACCAAGGCCATGGAGATGATCAGTCCTGCTGATATGATGACTACAAAGAGCAGAAAATCCAGTACTGAGACGTAGAAACAGCCACCAATGCAGGTGAAACATGCCCATTGATAGAAAAAGCAGGCTTGCCAGCTAACCATATGTTGCACAGATTGTAGGTGAACCTTGATACTCCATAATAAATGGCAGGTGTAAACTAAGGTCAGGGAAAAACCTTGACCTAGATAACACAGGTTTGTTGGTAATGGAGATTGTGCCAAAGCTACCAAATAGGTGGGTGGTGTGAAAATGAAAGAAGCTTACTACTGTAAGCAGTTAGTGGAAGATACCAAACAAGAAAGTCTGGTATGCAGACATTGTCTAATCTGAAAAGGGTGAATTGAATCCACATGAAGGGCAATAGGCTCACAACAATGTGAGGCTGCATAGGCTGGGACCTTGGTACACTTAAAAAGCCCTCAAAATTGAAGGAATCTTGAAAGTAGTAAAAAGTGACCTGATAAAGCCTCTCAAAGCCTTGATTTGGAGATTATGGCATTGACAGACACAGCCTAGAATGTTCAGTAGTCTAGAGCTAAATGTCCTCTTTAACAGAGTGTAAAATAGACAATCTGTGCTCAGCAATGAGATGGGTGGGAAGTCCATCCATAGAGAGAAAGCCTAAAGACATCGAACTGGAGAAGAGATCCAGTAACAATTTCTGGAACAGTGGTGGACATCAGAGAGGAGGAATATTACCTCATGCAGTCACAACAAATTTCTGACAAGAAGGAAAGTACAAAGATCACAAGATTGAATTGTTGCGACACACAACACACGCTGTATCTGAGCAAATGTTCCAGGCTATTGGCATGAAACATGCATATCTCAGTGCAATGTAAAAGAAAAATAACAGTGGCCAGTGTGATGCCAATAAGACTAGCCACAGCATTGTACGGGTGAAGGGATACCACACTGTTGGGGGCGGTATCCCATTATGTGATACTTATATCAAGGAGATCATTACATAGCAGGAACAGCCAGAACTGGTAGGTAAACAGTATAGCTGGAGTGACATTGTGTCAGTCCATCATGAATGAGCCCTGGGAACAAAAATTTTCAGGGCAGTGGAACTGGAATAAACTTTGAGCGCCACAAAGTCCAATTCCTAGCCAGGTGGTGTAAACTACCAGGTAATATGACAGAAATTGTCATAATATTATCCCTAATGTTTAAGAGAATCACTTCTAGCTGTATCATTAATCCACTGCAATATGCCAATATGAACAGAAGGGCTTGGAGACCATATAACAGTGGCTTGAAACTCCTTATCGTATAGGTACAGGGCACGTAATGAAGCATGATGTATGCTGTGACAGGGCATAGCAGTTGCAGGGAGCGTAGGATTCCCTTTATGGGAGAGACACCCCCCCCCCCCCATGAAGTTTGCAGAATGCATAGTTAGCCTTGTCAGGTGGAGGTCTAAAATATTGCTACCTCACCCAATTTGAGGCCTTGGACCAGAGGTTCAGAAGAAACAGGATATGACATCAGTTGGCCTGGAGAGATGGGACAGGTATGCACATCCCGAGGTCTCAAAGTATCAACAGGAGTAGACAGATCTTTAAATGGAGGCTCAAGACAGGGATGTCTGCCCAGAGCAGAAAATGGAAATGAACTGAAGCAGTTGTTTGCCACCTGTTCCAGGGAAGAGAGTGGCATAGACAAAAACCCCTTGGAAGGGGCATGGGTACCATATATAGTGGCCCTTGGTAAAGAGGCACCAACTGCCTTAACTAACATTCATACCAGGAAGTGACAAAACCTTTTTCCTTTGAATAATGGTCTCTGAACGATGCTATCAAAGTCCCTCATGGGGACCCCAAGACGATCACAATTGCACTGGGACGGAGTGCATAATGGCAGTGTCCCTAGGTACAGAGGGAACAAACCTATTGAGTTTGATTGTACAGTCTTGAAGGCCATCTGTGAGGGATTATCTGTACCAAGAGTGCCCAGATTGCGCCCCCAAGATTATGGAGGATGACTCAGAAGTCAGACTTGAATGTCTGCATTAAGTGACATTCAGCTGTCCTCGGTTGCGGAGGACAATTTAAACTGTCAAGGGTAATAACATGCATCCTGAGAGGAAAGACATCCTCATAAAATTGTAATGTGGAAATGGTGGTGTACTCCCTCGGTATGGAAGAAACACCACATCCCCCAAATCAGCTATGTAGGCATAGCCATGTCGGGTCTTGGTACAGAAGGAATATTCACACTGTGTACCTGTCTAATAACGATGGCATCCCTTGATACTGAGGGAGAAACTTGAAATACATCATGGTTTCGAATGAAATGGGTGGCAGTTATGAAATGTGCAATGGTGGACTTTGGTGTAGTCTTGAATCAAAGTGCGCGTGTGCCTCCGATCATGGCTCGGAGGCAAACAAGTGATCATTGGTAGTGGTTCGAGGGACGAATTGTAGGAGCCATAATAGGCCTTGAAAGGGAGGGGACAAGCATGGCTCTGGAGTTGGCAGAGCACTCGCAGGTAGTGGCTCTCAGTACCAAGGAAACACTATGGTCCCAAATCAGGGAGGCCTGAGCCAGTGGTGCACCTCGATATCTAGAGGGGAAAATCATGGCTCCAAATCGACAGAGCACTCGCTGGTAGTTGGCCTCAGTACAGAGGGAGCAATTATGGCCTCGAATCCGATCCAGCATCAGCTACATTGGCTCTGGAGAACAGTCAATCACGGAAACAAAATCAACCAGGTGGTGGCAAGGAGCATGCGGCGGTACCAATAACGGCCCCCAGAAACTGAAAGGCCAGTTGAACTCGAATCTTCTTGTGCAGCTTAAAATGGTACCAATGTTGGGCACTTAATATTTGCTCTGCCAAAGGAGTGTCAGCATGGAATGCAGCCATACCATGATGGCAACCTGGCTACCACCTGATACTTGGGGAAGGTGCCATGTAAGACCGCCTGTACGCCAATCTTGGACACCCCAGAGAGTCAGGGGCAGGCGAGCATCGAAGCAGGGATGTGAGGCAATACATTTGACCACAGAGAATTGGACCAACAAGGGCAGAGGTAGGCTGTGAGCCAATCGGTTTGACCCTGGAGCATTGAGGAGGATCATAGTGTGGCAGTGAGCCAATTGGTTTGACCAAGCGCACCAGCAAAGGGGGCGACCATTTAAAATCACCCCTCAAGAGAACAAAGGAACTGCTAAGCACACCAATTGAGGTGAGCAACCATTTAATTAAAAAATATTTCCTCAGAAAAAGAAAGGGCCTTGCCAAATGCGAAGGCTAGGCAAGCTGCTGTTAAAACAACTTTACCTCAGAACTTAAATTAACATTTAAGAACACAATTCTCTAAGAAATCGCAGTCCTTGTTTTAAAATACGGTGGACCCTTGTTATACGCTGGGGTTTGGTTCCAAGATCCCCCATGGATAACAAAATCCATGGATGCTCAAATCCCATTTAATATAATGACATAGCAAAATGGTGTCCCTTATATAAAATGGAAAATCAAGATCTGATATTTGAAATGCATACTTCTTTTGAACTTTTCAAACTGTTGATGCTTGAATCCATGTATAAAAAAATCTGTGGATAAGAAGGGCCGACTGTATAGGCAAATACAGATATTCCAACATATCTCTGGTCCCAAGCATTTCAAATAAGAGAGGCAACTCTTATTTGCCTATATAGTGTAACAAGGTCCCTTTCATCCTCTGTGCCATTGTAACTGATGGAGGAGTCCAGCAGATTAATACTAATGTTCTGTTCATTTAAGGTTTTTTAAAAAAGCTTTAAATAATAAACAAGTATTAAATACCACCTAATGTTAAGGTGTAATCTCTTTTCCTGTAGTTTGCATCCATTGTTCCATGTTCTAGTCCCTTGAGCAGCATAGAATCATGTTGGAAGAGACCACAAGGGCCATCCATTACAACCCCCTGCCATGCAGGAACTCTCCACCAAAGCATAGTTGACAGATGGCCATCCAACCTTCATGACATTCACCCTGTGACCATGTGTCACAGCAGAAGTGGTTGTGAAAGTGTTGACAACATTTATTCACCATTGCAGAATTTCTTAGTAAGAAATCTCCGGCATGTTTCTTGTTAACACCCAGAATTCATTAGAATACTGTTTGTAAACACTGATTAATTAACACCTACTTCATTGCCTTTTTAGTAACTTTATTTTTAATTTTGTATTAGTTGATAAAATTCAGTCATAGTCTTTCTAATGAAGTGCTATATTAATTGCAACTGTTTCACTTGGAGCAAATTTCTAAAGATGTAAGGTCAAGAGCACAATCTACACAAACATGAAATTCCAGGAGCCTAAAGTAAAGTATATCAAATGTGAATTAAAAATTATATATATATATATATATATATATATATATAACTATGAAAGCCTTGAGAGTAATTTAGTTACAGTCAAGGGGCAAATTATTGCTCTTGTTTTGTGCCAGGTCAGCTACTGGTAGCCTTTCAGGCTGTATTCGGCAATATTAAGAACTGACTAGTATGCACAGGGTTTGGGAGAATGATATTTCTGGCCATGGAAAATTCAAGGTAAGGTCATCACCAAGAAATTAGTCCTATTCAGGCATTCAAGGCATTATAGACCTAAAATGAAAGTAGTGAGAGAAGCAGTGAACATAGCAGTGCTAAGCACCACCCTCTCCAACCAGGTTGCTTTCCACCATTAGTTGAAGGGAGACAATCTATGGAAAAGGAATCTTTTCTACTCATGCAACCCATACAATATGGGACCTTGAAGGAGAAGACCTTTAGGTGTATAACAATGTTTATTAATCCCCAGTGTCTTTCAGCAGGGGTTCAAATCATATGGTCCTTCACATCTTGATGGACTTCAACAGCCCTAGTCGGCAGAGAAGTATGAGTACAGCAACATCTGGAGACCCCCCCCTGATTACCACTCCTGATTTTGGATGAAAAAGTCCTTTGGGGTGACAAAGGTACAAACCCAGCTGTTAGTCCTACCTTGAATAGATTCATTGACTGAACAGAACATAGGTAGGTGTGACCGACCAAGTCCTCTTATGCTTGAGATGTGGTAGGCCTCAATTGCTGGGAATCCTTTCCAGTTCTATTTGGATCTTCCAGGGATTGAAACTAGATTCTTGAAAAATATGTGCTCTGCCATTGAATTCTGGCATTTCCCCATTGAGCTCAATGATAAGAGTAAAGCATCAGTCCCACTGAACATAACAGAGCTTAAACAATTTTGTCAGTTTAGTTTTCATGAACTGTGCTCCAGCCATTCAAATCCACTGTCAACTATGAAGCTAATCTATGGCAATGAGAAAGTTCACTCAGGCTGCATCCATACTGCAGAAGCAACCCAGTTTGACACGGCTTTAACTGCCATGGCTCAATGTTAAGGTATTCTGGGAATTGCAGTTGTGGCACAGATCTTTGTGACAGGTTAAATGTCTCACAAAACTACACTTCTTCTTCGTGGTCTCTGCGAATCATACAAATGGGTTGTACTGTGCCTGCGCAGTCGGATTCGGAACATTCTGGAATCACTGGGCAGAAAAAGGCTTGAAACTTTTTGCAACTTTTTGGCGGTAACCCCGCCCCTCCTCTATATAAGCCCTGTTCCCGCTCTTTTCCCCAGTTCCTTTTTTCCCGCCGCGTAGGCTGCTCGGAAAGGAACAGTGATGGTCTTGCTGGTTTGCTTCTACGGTTTTTTGGATTTTTTGGCTTGATATTCGACTATTCTTCTGGTTCTCCGTCTTGGCTCCTGTTTTGACTCTCGGCTCGTTGACTCTGTCTCGGATTTTGGACTGGCTTTGATGTCTCCGGCTCCGTTCAAAAACTGCGTTGTTTGCGGGGCCAAGGTCCCCCACACCGACCCGCACAAGAAGTGCCTGATTTGTCTTGGGGAGCCCCACGACGTCCAGAGCTGTTCGTTGTGTAGATCCCTGACCCCCCAGGCCAGGAAGAACCGGGCGTCTAGGCTCAAGTCGTACTTGCTGGACCGTGCTCTTCAGCCCCAAGGGATCCTCCCATCCACCTCGAAGGTGACCCCGAAGATGTCGGCTCCCAGGTCAGCCTCTAAGTCTTCGGATCCTGGAGCCAAGACGTCCGTGGCCTCTGCTGCCACTGTTTCCCCTACCGGTCCGTCGTCGTCGTCTCCCCGCCAAAAGGAGGCCACTCCAACCCGGAGTTCGGGAGAGAAGTCCAAGTCCTCAAAAAAGGACAAGAAGGACAAGCCCAAGTCGGGCTTGGACCGGAGGGATGATGGCCGGAGAAAGAAGGTGAAACCTTCTAAGGGCTCGGCAGATGCGGACTCTGTTTCCAAGTCCTCCGCCAAAGGGAAGCACTCTTCTGGGACCGAGTCTTCCCACAAAAAAGCCCTCTCCGGACCCGACGAGGGTTCCAGGCCGCGTGTGAAATCTACCTCCGTACCGAAGGAGGCGTCAGTACCGTCCGCTCCCGAGGGTCAGCTTCCAACTCTAACTTCTGACGCAGCTCAGCCTCAGGCCTCAGAGTCTCGCTCGGCACCGAGGCTCACTCCGGAGCGGGTTTGCTCGCCTTCAAGACGGCGCTCCACCACACCTATGGAGAGGTCCGCCTCTTCCGATTCGGAACCGGAGTACTTTTATGACAGCGACTCCCGGAGGTATTTCGTTGCGGTGGACCCTACCACGCTCGAGAAGCGTAAGGACCCTACTGACAAGCGTCGGGATCGACGCTGGGTAGCCCTCGACATCTCTGTTACCGAGCGCCCGAAGGAGCCAGAGGAGCGTATGGAAGTCGAGGAAACAGCTGGCCAGATGGAGGTGGATGCGGAACCTCACTCGCCTGAGGGGTCCATGGAGGATGCTGGGGCTGTTGGCTTCACCCACAAATCCGAAGGTGAAGACGATGTCTTCTTTGAGGACGACCCGTCTGATCTGCATGAGGAGTTGTGTCACTCTCCTCAAGAGTTTTACCACCCCGGCCCAGTGTCTCCGTCAGACAACGCGCAGCTCTTTGGGGAACGTGTGATTAAGATGGCGAATGCCCTCGAACTGGAAGTGACACGTTCCAAGGACAAGGCTGTCGATCAGATCGAGCGCAGGATCCAGGGCTCGACGCCGATGCTGGCAGTGATCCCCTTTCTCCCTTCGCTGGAGAAAATCGCCAAGCGGTCATGGCAGACCCCCGCGTCCGTTGTCTCCACCGCCAGGAAGATCGACGGGCTGTATAGAATCTCCCCGACTTCGGCTCCTTGGCTCCATGCGCATCCCAGGCAAAACTCTGCCATTGTCGAGGGGTCCCAGCGGGTCTTTACTCCGAAGACCTCCACCTCTCCAACCGACTGGGAGGCTAAGAAGATCGACGGGATGGCGCGTAAGATCTTCGAGGTTTCTGCACTAGGCCTCAAGGTGTCAAATTACAACGCCTGCATGGGGGCCTATGTGCAGTACCTTATGGAGCATCTCTCGCCGCTCCTCGCCGACCTGCCCGACGACAAGCTGCCCGCCGCTAATCAGCTTCGGGAAGAGTCTCACGCCATCAGTGGCCTCCTCATTTCTGCTGCCAGACATAACGTCGACTGCTCGGCAAAGGCGATGGCAGCCGCCATCGCGCTACGGAGACATGCCTGGCTCAGAGGTTCGGACCTGACCCCGGCGGCGAAGAATGCTATTGAGGACATGCCCTTCGATGTCGAAGGGCTGTTCAACAAAGAGACGGACGAACGCCTCAACTATAAGTATAAGATGAAGGCTGCAGCCAAGAAACATGGCATGTCATCCATCCAACAGCCCTACTCGCGTCGGAGGTCAGTGGGCTCACGATCCTTCTTCGCCCCAGCCCAGCGGGCCCTCCCGCAGGAGCGTCCTTATCGACAGCAGGAGGGAAGGCAGAGGTTCCCATCACAGTCTTCTTCCTCCTCTGGACGCCGCCAGCAGGCTCGGTATCGGAGGCCCTTCACCAGGCGACGCCGAGCCCGGTAAGAAGAGGCAATGAGGCCTTTCAGCGTGCTCCGTCGCTCCCTCGCCTCCCCTCTTCCTGGACCTTCTTAGGCCCTTCTTTAACATCTGGGCCCAAATCACCACCGACTCCTGGGCTTTGACTGTCGTATCAAAGGGCTATGCCCTCGAGTTCGAAGAGCTCCCACCCACGGGAGCTGTTGTCTCTACTCCCCCCTCACCCACTCTCCTCGACGAAGTACGCACCTTATTGGAAAAAGGGGCGATCTCCCAATTCGACCCGTCCTTGGCCTACCAGGCCTTTTTCTCTAGGTACTTTACGGTACCGAAGTCAGACGGGGGCCTCCGCCCTATCTTAGACCTCCGACAGCTGAACTCCTTCTTGACCTACAAGAAGTTCAGGATGGTAACCCTCGCCTCTATTCTGCCCCTTCTGTACCAGGGACTATGGTTCGCCACGCTGGACCTGAAGGATGCTTACTTCCACGTCAGCATCTGGGAGCGGCACCGAAGATTCCGCTCCTTTGCCGTCGGGACCGACATGTACCATTACAACGTACTGCCTTTCGGCCTCGCCACGGCGCCGAGAGTCTTCACCAAGTGCATGGCTCCAGTGGTGGCTTACCTTCACCAAAGAGGGTCAAGAGTCCTCCCCTATCTGGACGACTGGCTCTTCGTCGTGGACTCCGAAGAGGGCCTTTGCCGAGACGTGTCCTTCGCCGTCTCCTTAATGCAGTCTCTCGGGCTGGTGCTCAACCTCGAGAAGTCCCACTTGACTCCCGTCACCAGGATCAAGTTCATCGGGGCTATCCTTGACTCCGTCGCTTGCCACGCTTATCTCCCCGAGGACCGCTTCCAGTCCCTCTCGAGGGCCGTCCTGCATTGCCGCGCCAACAGGCGGGTTCGGGCCCGAGATGTCCAAGTGGCTCTGGGACATATGGCCTCCTCAACGTTTGTGACGCCGTGGTCCAGGCTCCGATTTCGTCCTCTCCAGTCCTGGTTCCTGTCGGTCTTCGACCTGTTACTCAACAGCCCGGACAAGTGGCTCACGGTACCAAGACCTGTCGCCCGCTCTCTCTTGTGGTGGCTAGACTCCCGGAACGTCTGCGTCGGCATGCCGTTCGTTTCTCCAGAGCCGCAGGTCACACTCACCACGGACGTGTCCATGGACGGTTGGGGAGCCCATACCATGGGCCTCACCGTGAGGGACAAGTGGCAGCAGTGTCACCGGGACCTGCACATCAACGCGCTGGAGATGCTGGCAGTGGAGAAAGCCTTGAAGGCCTTCGAACCCGAGCTCCTCGGCAAGGTAGTACAGCTGTTGACGGACAACACCACCGTCATGTACTACATCAACAAACAAGGGGGCACGAGATCGCAGACGCTCCTCGAGATAACTCTCCGGATCTGGCACTGGTGCATTCAGAGGGGCATCATCCTTCAGGCCGTCCACCTGCCTGGGGAGGAGAACATCCTGGCAGACCGGCTCAGCAGGTCCAACTCACAGTGCCACGAGTGGACTCTCCACCCCGAGACAGTGTCGGAGCTCTTCGCGAGGTGGGGCGTTCCTCGCGTAGACCTCTTCGCGTCAGAGACCAACGCTCACTGCAACCGGTTTTGTTCCCGGGATCGGTCCCAACACTCGCTGGGGAACGCCTTCCTCCACAGCTGGACGGGGGAACTTCTCTACGCCTTCCCCCCATTCCCACTCATCACGAGGGTCGTCTCCAAGATGTCGAGAGACCGGACGGATGCCATCCTGATCACTCCCTGGTGGCCCAGGCAACCGTGGTTTCCGTACCTGCTTCACCTGTCTCGAAACCGATTCCTGAGGATCGAGCCGAGACCCGACCTTCTCACTCTCCAGGACGGTCGAGTTCGGCATCCGGACATCGAGGACCTTCCTCTGGTGGCATGGAGACTCCGGCCCTAGCGGACCTCCCGGCGGCGGTGCGGCGCGTGATCCTGGCGGCCCAGAAGCCGGCAACAAAGAGGTCCTACTCCGGCAAATGGCAGAGGTTCCTGCGGTTCCTGACGTCTAGAGGCCTCTCTCCATCCGGAGTCTCGACACCGGTCGTCCTGGAGTTCCTGATGACGCTGGTGGAGTCGGGGCTGTGCCTCACCTCCATCAAGTGTTACCTGTCTACTATTTCATCGCATTTCCAGTTCCAGGGCAGACCTTCCTTCTTCACGGACCCCTTAGTAAGGGGTTTTTGAAGGGTTTCAACAACCTGCACCCGCCGGCTTCGGTACCGGCACCGGCTTGGAGCCTCCAGGGGGTTTTGTCTTGTTTGGGGTCCAAGCCTTTTGAACCTATGGCTACGGCTGATTTGAGGTTGGTTACCTGGAAGACAGCCTTTTTGGTAGCCATTACCTCTGCCCGCTGTGCTGGCGAGCTTTGTGCCTTACGGAGGGACCAACCTTTCCTTCGGTTTCATAAGGACAAGGTTGTCCTCCGTACCGACATCACCTTTTTGCCAAAGGTGGTGTCTGCCTTTCATATGTGCCAAGACATTGTGCTTCCAACCCTGGCCCCGAACCCGACCACCGATACCGAACGTCGTTTGCATCTGTTGGACGTTCGGAGGGCTTTAGCCTTCTATCTGGACAGGACTTCGGGTTCGAGCCGTTCTGAGAGACTGTTCCAATGCTACTCAGAACCGAAGAAGGGACTACCTGTGACTGCTCAGAGGTTTTCTAAATGGGTGGCTGGTACCATCCACCTCTGCTACGAACTGTCGGGTAGAGCTCCTCCTGCCAGGGTCAGGGCACATGCAACTAGGGCGGTAGCAGCATCCTCTGCCTTTCTGACTGGGATTCCACTCGAGGATGTTTGCAAGGCTGCGGTCTGGTCACAACCTATGACTTTTATAAAGCACTACAGGTTGGATACCAGGGCAAAGTCTGATACAGACTTTGGCAGAATGGTGCTTTTGTCTGGGTTGCATTGATGTTATTTGTATTGCCATGTTTAAACATTGCACTGATGTTTACATGACACACTTTATTGTTGTTCACACTGATTGGTGTATCCGTTACTTGAATTGGCCTCGCATCCAGGCCTGGATGCTCGAGTATGTTGGTGTTCTGTTTTATGTACCATGTACATAGTTACCTACCAGGGTTGGGAGTTTCCTGCTCTGTGAGCAGTTTTTTGCACTATTGTTGTATGTTCTTGTTGTTTCAATCAAAAACCGTACAAGGTTGAATTCAATTGAATATTTTATTATGGACCAATAAACATTCTTTTGGTTCATCTCACAACTGTTGTCATGACACTCCCTCCGCCGCTTACCTAAGCTTGGTAGTCTAACCCATTTGTATGATTTGCAGAGACCACGAAGAAGAAGGACAGGTTGCTTACCTGTAACAGTATTTCTTCGAGTGGTCATCTGCGAATACATACAAATCCCGCCCTTCCTCCCCTCAGTGTCCTGCTTAACATTGTTCTGCTCCTCCGTCGCTTGCGGCGGAAAAATTTCGGAACTGGGGAAAAGAGCGGGAACAGGGCTTATATAGAGGAGGGGCGGGGTTACCGCCAAAAAGTTGCAAAAAGTTTCAAGCCTTTTTCTGCCCAGTGATTCCAGAATGTTCCAAATCCGACTGCGCAGGCGCAGTACAACCCATTTGTATGTATTCGCAGATGACCACTCGAAGAAATACTGTTACAGGTAAGCAACCTGTCCTTCCCATAATTCCATAGCATTGAACCATGGCAATTAAAGTGGTGTCAAACTGAATTCTCTTTGCAGTGCAGAAAGTCCCTTAGTCTGTGACTATAGTATCCTGTGGAGAAGGCTTTGAAATGTAACAACATTGATACCGTTCTGAATTCTTAGGAAGAACCAATGCAGCAAAGTCTCTACAAGTTATTAGTCTGAACACCTATTCATTTTATTGCTGCTCTTTAGCATGATGTACATGTTGAGTGCCATCCAATGAAAATGCTTTCTTTTCATCTTTGTTCTCAAGTGTATCTCTCTTAGTTTACTGCCAGTTCCAAGCATCTGCTATTTTGTGCCAATTTTATGTGTGTCTTATTATCTACCAGCCTTGGCTAGAAATTTACAGACACATTAAGGAAGAAAGATATGGATGGAGGAGGATATTTATTGCTTTGTTATGCTGAATTTAACTTCAGTGTACAAACTCTAAAGATAAATGGATAGTCCATGGCGATGGAAAAGGCATAGTACAGAAAAATATGGGGGCTTGCAAAAAGTATTTTTAAAACCACCATTAGAATTTTGCTGCCAAGAAGAATGCCCTCATTAGGTAAAGGCAGTTCCTTCTTGAGTGGTGAAAAAACATGGAAATCATTTGTTGCATGAGTATGTGGATGCTTGGAACCAGATATTGTGCTGGTTTTAATTAGAGTGGTTCCATTTGCATTAATAGAACTATGGTGAATTATCCTAGCAATTATACAGCAGCACCCTGAGGTTTTAAATAAATGTATAGTCCTTTTAAAAATTGGATTAATTTCTCTTTCTTAGAATCATAGAATCATAGAATCATAGAATCATAGAGTTGGAAGAGACCACTAGGGCCATCCAGTCCAACCCCCTGCTATGCAGGAAATCCAAATCAAAGCACCCCTGACAGATGGCCATCCAGCCTCTGTTTAAAGACCTCCAAGGAAGGAGACTCTATCACCTTCCGAGGAAGTGCGTTCCACTGTCGAACAGCCCTTACTGTCAGGAAGTTCTTCCTAATGTTCAGGTGGAATCTCTTTTTCTGTATCTTGCATCCATTGTTCCGGGTCCTGTTCTCTGGAGCAGCAGAAAACAAGCTTGCTCCCTCCTCAATATGACATCCTTTCAAATATTTAAACAGGGCTATCATATCACCTCTTAACCTTCTTTTCTCCAGGCTAAACATCCCCAGCTCCCTAAGTCGTTCCTCATAGGGCATGGTTTCCAGACCCTTCACCATTTTTGTCGCCCTCCTTTGGACACACTCCAGTTTCTCAATGTCCTTTCTGAATTGTGGCGCCCAGAACTGGATACAATATTCTAGGTGGGGCCTGACCAAAGCAGAATACAGTGGCACTATTACTTCTCTTGATCTAGACACTATACTTCTATTAATGCAGCCCAAAATAGCATTGGCCTTTTTAGCTGCCGCATCACACTGTTGACTCATGTTCAACTTGTGGTCTACTTGGACTCCTAGATCCCTTTCACACGTAGTTTCATTCAGCCAGGTGTCACCCATCCTATATCTGTGCATTTTATTTTTCCGCCCTAAGTGCAATACCTTACATTTCTCCGCATTGAATTTCATTTTGTTAGCTTTGGCCCAGCTTTCTAGTCTATTCAGGTCATTTTGAATCTTGATCCTGTCCTCTGGGGTATTAGCTATTCCCCCTAATTTGGTGTCATCTGCAAATTTGATAAGTATGCTCCCAATTCTGTCATCCAGGTCATTGATAAAGATGTTGAATAGCACTGGGCCGAGGACAGAGCCCTGTGGGACCCCACTGGTCACTTCTCTCCAGGATGAAAAGGAGCCATTGTTGAGCACCCTTTGGGTTCGGCCATTCAACCAATTACAGATCCATTTAACAGTTCCTTTGTCTAGCCCACATTTTACAAGCTTGTTTGCAAGAATGTCATGGGGAACCTTGTCAAAGGCCTTACTGAAATCAAGATATACTATATCCACAGCATTCCCTTCATCTACCAAGCTGGTAATTTTATCAAAGAAAGAGATTAGATTTGTCTGGCATGACTTGTTTCTCTGAAACCCGTGTTGAGTTTTTGTGATTATGGCATTACCATCTAGATGTTCACAGACTCTCTGTTTAATGATCTGCTCCAGAATCTTTCCTAGAACTGATGTCAGACTAACTGGACGATAATTGTTGGGATCCTCTTTTTTCCCCTTTTTGAAGATGGGGACAACGTTTGCCCTTCGCCAGTCTGCTGGGATCTCTCCTGTTCTCCAGGAGTTTTCAAATATGATTGCCAATGGCTCTGATATTACTTTTGCCAGTTCTTTTAATACCCTTGGATGGAGTTCATCTGGTCCCGGAGACTTAAATTCATTTAGATTAACAAGGTGTTCCTCTACTATCTCTTTACTTATTCTGTGCTGAAATTCCCCAATTCTGTTCTCTGCTCCATTATCCTCAGGTTGAGCACCCTTTGCCTTTTCTGAGAAGACTGAGGCAAAGAAGGTGTTGAGTAATTCTGCCTTTTCTCTGTCCCCTGTTAGCATTTTGCCATCTTCTCCACGCAGTGGCCCTACCGTTTCCTTCTTCTTCCTCTTGCTGCGGACATATCCAAAAAAGCCCTTTTTATTGTTCTTAACCTCTCTAGCAAGCCTGAGTTCATTCTGCGCTTTAGCTTTTCTGACTTTACCCCTACACATGCCTGCTATTTCTTTGAATTCCTTTTTCGTGATTTCCCCCTTTTTCCATTTCTTATACATGTTCCGTTTCAAACTTAGCTCGGTTGAAAGTTCCTTAGTCATCCATCCTGGTTTCTTGAGACACCTCCCGTTTTTCTTTCTCACTGGAACTGTTTGAAATTGTGCCTTCAGTATCTCCCTTTTGAGAAAGTCCCATCCGTCCTGAACTCCTTTATCTTTTAGTATTTCTGACCATGGAATCGCCCTCAATACTTCTCTAAGTTTACTGAAATCCGCTCTCCTAAAGTCTAGGATGCGTGTCTGACTCTGCCTGGCTTCTCCTTTCCACTGTATTACAAACTCCAGGAGAACATGGTCACTTCCACCTAATGATCCCACCACTTGCACCCCATTAACCAAGTCCTCCTTGTTGGTTAGGATCAGATCTAAAATAGCTGACCCCCTTGTTGCCTCTTCCACCTTTTGGACCATGAAATTGTCTTCCAGGCAAGTGAGGAATTTGCTAGACCTTGAGGATTTTGCTGAGTTAGACTTCCAGCAAATATCAGGATAGTTGAAGTCGCCTATCACTACTACATCTCTCTTTTCTGACTGTGTGGTCATCTGTTCTAGAAAGATATCATCCAATTCCTCAGTCTGACTTGGGGGTCTGTAGTAGACTCCCACCGTAACACCCTTGTTGTTTCCCTCCCCTTTAATTCTTATCCAGATGCTCTCCACCTGGCTTCCATGATTGATGTCCAGGATCTCTTCACTGGTGTAAATATCTCTGACATATAGTGCTATTCCTCCTCCTTTCCTGTTTGGCCTATTTCTCTTAATAAGGTTATACCCCTCTATTTCCACATTCCAATCATGAGACTCATCCCACCAGGTTTCAGTGATGCCTATTATATCATATTTGCCTTGTTGTACTAGGAGTTCGAGTTCATCTTGCTTATTTCCCATGCTCTGTGCATTAGTGTAGAGACATCGCAGACCATGGTTCCCTTTTACTTGCTGCCTGTGCAAGTTTTTTTGCCTCCCACTGTTGGGTCCTTGCACTGTTTGCCTTGTTTCCTCTATGTCAGTTTGACTATTTACGCCATCCCTTTTGCGTTCCTTAATATTGTCTCCCTTCCCCTCGGAACTCAGTTTAAAGCTCTCCTGATCAAGTTCTTGAGACTGTTGGCAAAAACATTTCTTCCAACTGGCGTGAGATGCAACCCGTCTGTTGCAAGAAGTCCCTCCTCATGGAACCGCAGCCCATGATCCAAGAATCCAAATCCTTCTCGGCGGCACCATCTGCGAAGCCAGTTGTTCACCTCTGCTATTTTCCTCTCCCTTCCTGGACCATGCCCTTCGACTGGCAGAAGAGACGAGATGACAACCTGTACATCCATTCCTTTCAGCTTCCTACCAAGCGCCTCGTAATCCCTTTTGATGTTCTGAATGCTGTGTCTTGCAGTATCATTAGTTCCCACGTGGACCAAAAGGAAGGGGTATTGGTCAGTAGGCTTGACCAGTCTTGTCAGCCTCTCTGTCACATCCCGGATCTTTGCACTTGGAAGACAGCACACCTCTCGAGACATCTTGTCAGGCCTACAAATCACTGCTTCTGTACCCCTCAGCAAGGAGTCCCCCACTACGACCACACGCCTCCTCCGAGGCTTAGCAGCAACTGTTCCCTCGGGTGGGACTCTCAGGCTCCCTTGCTCTGTCCCTGAAGTCTGTCCATGCTGCTCTTCTTCATCCTCCTTGATAAGGGAAAGAGCTTCGAATCGATTCTCTAGCTGCAAGCTCCCCGAACAATTCCTTCTTGGTTTACTACTCTTTGTGACATTCCTCCAGCTGTCTGCCTCCTCTGTTTGGCAAGTGACCTCTTCCACCCTAGCATCTTCCTCTGCATGGTACTCATCCAAGATGGTTAGTTCCATTGTGTCCAGGAAATCCTCTTGTTCCCTAATCTGCTGAAGTGTAGCTACTCTGGACTCCAGCTGCTGCACTTTCTCCTCCAAGAGTGCTACCAACTTGCACTTGGTGCATGTGAAGTTCTCCACTACTGTAGGCAAGAAGAGAAACATCCCACAAGAGTTGCAGGTGACTGTGGCAGATCCCTCATTGTCCATACTGCAAAGTCTTTAGTAATAAATATAACAGTCAATCTACTGGGAATACTTCTTTAGGGGTAAGTACTGGCTGCTATCTTACACTTAAAGGGAAGGTTCTGTTTCAAGATCTGATTCTAACCTAATGCCACTTGAGCAGAGTTGTTCAGTTAAAGAAAACTAAAATTCGGCGCGCGGCTCTGGAAGGTGGTATATAAAGCTAGTCTGCTAGCTCCGCCCCCTTGTGACTCACAGATGTGACTCACAGAAGCTCCTCCCCTTCAGCAACAAGCACACGGTCTCAAGCACACGGTCCCAAAATGGCTGCCAAGCAGCTCCTCTCCTTCTCCTCTCTCTGGCCGGACTGTTCTGGAAGGCTCTGGAAGGTGGTATATAAAGCTAGTCTGCTAGCTCCGCCCCCTTGTGACTCACAGATGTGACTCACAGAAGCTCCTCCCCTTCAGCAACAAGCACACGGTCTCAAGCACACGGTCCCAAAATGGCTGCCAAGCAGCTCCTCTCCTTCTCCTCTCTCTGGCCGGACTGTTCTGGAAGGCTCTGGAAGGTGGTATATAAAGCTAGTCTGCTAGCTCCGCCCCCTTGTGACTCACAGATGTGACTCACAGAAGCTCCTCCCCTTCAGCAACAAGCACACGGTCTCAAGCACACGGTCCCAAAATGGCTGCCAAGCAGCTCCTCTCCTTCTCCTCTCTCTGGCCGGACTGTTCTGGAAGGCTCTGGAAGGTGGTATATAAAGCTAGTCTGCTAGCTCCGCCCCTTGTGACTCACAGATGTGACTCACAGAAGCTCCTCCCCTTCAGCAACAAGCACACGGTCTCAAGCACACGGTCCCAAAATGGCTGCCAAGCAGCTCCTCTCCTTCTCCTCTCTCTGGCCGGACTGTTCTGGAAGGCTCTGGAAGGTGGTATATAAAGCTAGTCTGCTAGCTCCGCCCCCTTGTGACTCACAGATGTGACTCACAGAAGCTCCTCCCCTTCAGCAACAAGCACACGGTCTCAAGCACACGGTCCCAAAATGGCTGCCAAGCAGCTCCTCTCCTTCTCCTCTCTCTGGCCGGACTGTTCTGGAAGGCTCTGGAAGGTGGTATATAAAGCTAGTCTGCTAGCTCCGCCCCCTTGTGACTCACAGATGTGACTCACAGAAGCTCCTCCCCTTCAGCAACAAGCACACGGTCTCAAGCACACGGTCCCAAAATGGCTGCCAAGCAGCTCCTCTCCTTCTCCTCTCTCTGGCCGGACTGTTCTGGAAGGACATATTCTTCCATCTTTACTCACCCATGCAAGACTCTCCTTCCTCAAATACAATTTTTATGTCACATAAAGGCCACATAAAGGAAATTCTACTAATATGATGGGGGCACACATTTTATCCAAAATGTTCTTTCAGCAGCCAAGGTTTGCTATTTGAGTTTTCTAAAACAACCATCAGGAATAGGGTGAAGTGTTTCCTTACTTCTAATGTTTTTAGGATCTGGATAATGTGACCAGAGTTTCAATTATTATTTTTTTGGACTACAGCTCCCATAATTCCCTCAGTTGGTATAGTTAGTGGGTGGCATGTTTGCCCTAGGATTCTGGGATCTGTAGCCAAGTGTAATTTATCCCAAGCTCTGAATGTGAATGATATCTTCAATGTGTTCTTAGGATACAGAAGAGCTGAATGTTCTTAAATCATGCCAGGATATGCGAAGATACGGTTCATGCCCTTATATTTTCCTAGATTTTATAAATTTACTTCCGTGGTTCAGTTCACAGGAATGTACAGAATTATAATCATAGACTAGTGGAGAAGTAGCCCAGTCCCTGTGTGACCAGGATAAGTCTGTTTTCTATGGGAAATGAGTCATTTTCACAGGTCTCTGCCTTCCATCTGTGCATCACAATATAAGATTGCTGTGTGCATATTGCTAATTTTGTTCTTGAAGGAACAAGTAATTTAAGCAGTTTTCTTCCTGCTATGAGAAACTATTTGAAAAGTGTTTAGTTTTCAAAGCATGTGGTATTTCTGCTCAGATAACAGCATTTTGTGCATGAGAGGCAGCATTTTCTATACAGGAAACTGTATATTTCTACATATTATTTTATATGCAGAAAGTCCTGTTGTAGTTGGGGAATTATTCTGCACAAAATTTGCATAATTTGCATGAAAATGTTTTTCATACATTTTTTTGAAATATAGGAATATTCAAATATTTCCATATATGTGCATAGAAAAACCAGTGGACAGTCAGTCTCATCATTTGTTGTCAGTTACTCTACCAAATGCTTGGTTGAACAAGCTGTAATATTATACTGTTACTTGTTCCTTCTCCTTGGCTGCATCCACACTGCAGAAATAATCCAGTTTGACACCACTTTAACTGCTATGGCTCAATGCTATCGAATTCTGGGATTTGTAGTTTTGTGGGCTATTTAGCTTTCTCTGTCAGAGATCTCTGGTGCCACAAAGAAACACTTCCCAGAATTCCATAGCACTGAGCAAGGTCAGTTAAAGTGGTGTCAAACTGGTTTATTTCTGCAGTAAAGACGTGGCCTCTGAGACATGAAACCAGGAAAGCACTTATGTTCCATGAAGATGAATTCTAATGTTGTGAAGGGAATACTAGAAGGTCCACATTCAATTTCAGAATATCCTATAAAGCAAAGGATGCTTGAAATGTCCTTGGAGGTAAGACAGGCATGTAGGATAATACTCAATTTTGTGTGAGCAGAAAGATAAGCTTGTGCAACTGAGCTTTTCTTTCCACTGTTAACTCCCTTTGCCAGTCCTGGACTGGAGCAACTATTGGACACTGTCTGCTGTTGTGGGAGAGGAGACCAAAATGAACCTTTTATAAGCAAGATTTTCTCATTCAGTGTGGAACAATTCTTTTCTCTTATAAGGCATATCCCACAATGTTTGGTTGGTTTTTTAAAACAGCTAAATAATTTTTTTAATTTTTTTTTTTTTTTGGTACGGGGGACTGCAGTGAGAAGGGCAGATAGATCCATTGTGTAAACTTCCTTCTTTTGACACACTAGTGTCTGTACACACATTGTGTAAACTTCCTTCTTTTGACACACTAGAGAAGGTTAAGAGGTGATATGATCGCCCTGTTTAAATACTTGAAGGGATGTCACATTGAGGAGGGAGCAAACTTGTTTTCTGCTGCTCCAGAGAACAGGACTTGGAACAATGGATGCAAACTGCAGGAAAAAAGATTCCACCTCAACATTAGAAGGAACTTCCTGACAGTAAGGGCGGTTCGACAGTGGAACACTCTCCCTCGGAGGGTGGTGGAGTCTCCTTCCTTGGAGGTTTTTAAGCAGAGGCTGGATGGCCATCTGTCGGGGATGCTTTGATTGGGAGTTCCTGCATGGCAGGGGGTTGGACTGGATGGCCCTTGTGGTCTCTTCCAACTCTAAATTTCTATGATTCTATGATCTTCAAGTCACCTATCAATTTATGGCAATCTCATGGATTTCATAAGGTTTTCTTAGGAAAGTAATTCTCAATGGTGGTTTTCCCACTTCCTTCCTTTGAAGCACCTGGTTTTTGTTGGCAGTCTCCCACCCAAGTACTAACCAGGGCTGATCCTGCTTACCTTCAAAATTAAGTAGGATATGGGGCCTTTACTGTATATAACCCACAATAAACTGGGGAGGAAGACAAATGTTCACTTGACACAATAACCTTGCCTTCATCTCCCTGTGGTGGAATTAGTAGAGTAGAATTATTACAGTGGGCCCTTGTTATCCACTGGGGTTTGGTTCCAAGACCTCCCGTGGATAACAAAATCTGTGGATGCTCAAGTGCCATTAAATACAATGGCATAACAAAATGATGTCTCTTATATAAAATGGCAAAATCAAGGTTTGCTATTTGGAATTTATACTTTAAAAAATATTTTTGAATATTTTCAAGCCATGAATGCTTGTGGATAAGGAGTGCTGTGGATAAGGAGTGCCGATTGTATTAATCATTAATTTCAGAAAAATATTAAGTAACTGAAATGCACAGGATATAAATAAAATGAAATAAACTCCTATCTCTATATGAGCTTTACAGATAAGCCAGATGCATAATGTTCCCAAGTTAACTCAGGCAACAGTTGGGGGCAGCAGACAACAGTAGGTAACTGCTGTAATATTCAGTGTGCACTTTAATTGGAAAGGTACAAGAAAATCATATAATGCATTTATCTCCAAGCATTTTGGGGACATACCATTCTCTTTCCAGTGATGTTAAACATGTAGAGGACCAGGTCATTGATATAAAATATGAAAAGCACCATATGGCAGAGGGTTGGACTTAATGATAGGCATTAAATATTTTTGTCTGATCACGTCTTGGGCCTTGAGGCCAATAGCTCATTAAATGGGAAGACACACAAAGAATCGGGGTGAATCTTCTGACACCTGCAATAAACATTCAGTCATTTTTGCTTATTAGCCTTCAGTATCCAAAGCAAAGTAAAATTACTTCTGAATTGTGTGTATAAAGAAAGCATGTGATAATAACTTTGATTCTGACATTGCACTATTACTGCATTTAAATTCCTTTGTTGAAATTTTTCTCATTCAACACATGTCTACTCAGAAATATATTACTAGGCTGAAGTTCTGTACTCACCTATTCAGGAGTAAAACTTGAGGAACTCAATGGGGTTTAATTTGAAATAGATATGCATATAATTGCACAACAACAACAACAACAACAATAATATACATTTTATTTCTAGCCCGCCCCTCTGAATGGGCAATTGGGGCAGGGTACAAGAGAAGTTAAAAAACATCACAATTAAAATATCCAATTCCATTCCCAACTCCCCCCCCCCTCTTAAAAAAGGTGTAGAACGGAGCTGTAATTTTTTTTTTGATCAATGTATAGCTCACCTTTTTACTACAAGAAAGTTTACCCTAGCCACTGTAAATTCAATTAAATGAGTTACAAATCTAGCAAACTACCTTTCCTTGTTATAAAAATGGCCAATTATAACAAGGAAACAATAACAACTCTACAAGACAAAGGACAGCCTGAATTTAAAAAAAAATGTTTAAGCTACTTCTTGGGCAGACAGTTTGAAAGCTGAGGTGCCACCAATGAGAAGGCTCTCTCATTACTAACAACTGTGGTCTGAACATGGTTCTCCCAAGCAATGTTAACATCGTTCTTTATGAGAGAAAGTGTTCCTTTAGGTACCCTGTACCAAAGCTATTTAACATAAAATTATATATGTGAAAAGACTTCACATTCCAACCATGACAGTTTCTGCTGGTGAACACCAGAAAGCCCAATACTCTTCTGAAAGAAACCCACATGGTCATCTTTGTTGACTTCTAACAAATAGTCAAGAGGTAGCTTTTGGCAGCAGTGTGTATTGCTTGCTAAACTTATATCCTAACTTTCTGAGATGGAACTCAAGGTTTCATTCATAGGCCATTAACCAGACCTATTTAGGAACAAGTGGTTGATGTGGTGCATCATGGCTTCATAATGCACTGCACTGTTAGGTTATATCAGGCATCATTTAGATATATTTGCACATCCCTTTCTGTAATATAGCATTTCTCAATCGGACTATAAACTCACTTTTTCTGATTAAAATTTTCTGATTAAAATAGTTCAGCTCCCAGGATTACATGGCACTAAAGCACTCCTGAGATATGCTGATCTAATCTCTCTTTGAAGACCTTCAGAGTCCACACCGTCCAAGGCAGTCTGTTCCACAGTTAAATATCTTTTGCCATCAAGAAGTTCTTCCTAACATGTAGGTGGGATCTTTTTTTCCCCTTGTAATTAAAATCCATTGGTTTATTTTATAGTTTCTGAAGGAGCAGAAAACACACTAACTCCATCCTCTAAATGATATGCCCTAAATAATAATAATAATAATAATTATTATTATTATTTCTTACCCACCCCTCAGTCAGAACAATCGAGGCGGAGTACAACAAAATTAAAACGATTACAGTTAAAATGGTTAAACAATCCCATCCCCAACCTCCCACCCCTTAAAATAGAATTAAACTAGTGGAAATTAAAATCAAGTTACTCATCGGATAAAAATAAAACAAACATATTACACATATTAAAACCCATAGTGCTGGCCATAGGGTAACATCAGGGTGTAGGGGGCCAGGGAATAGGCTGGAAGATTTTAGGAGCCGGGAGGATTATACAGTTTCTGGGAAGACCTGCCGGAAGAGATGAATCTTTAAAGCAGTCTTATTTCCAAGCTAAACATACACAGCTCCCCTACAAGGCTTGGTTTCTAGGCTTTTTATTATTGTTGCTATCCCCTTTTGAACATGTTCCAGCTTTCTTGAACTGTGGTGCTTAGACTGGACACAATATTCCAGGTGATCTCTGACCAAACCAGAATAGAGTGGCACAACTACATCACTTGATCTGAACACTAAGCTCCTGCTGATGCAGCCTAGAACTACATTGGCTTTTTGCGGTGTTGCATCACAGTGTTAACCTGTGGTCTGCTAAGACCCCTAGATCATTTTCACATGTACTGTTATCAAACCAGGTGTCACTATCCTATATTTGCAGATTTCATTTTTCCTGCCTAGATGTAGTACCTTGCATTTGTCCCTGTTGAAATTAATTTTATTAGTTTTGGCTCAACTATCTAATCTATCAAGATTATTTTGAATTCTGATCCTGTCTTCTGGCTAATTTCCTATCCTTCCTCCCCATTTGGCATCATCTGCAAACTTGAAAATCATGTGCCCACTCTGTCAATCAAATGATTTATAAAAATGTTGAACAAAACTAGTCCCAGGCTGGTATTCCAGAATTCTGAATCTCCCAAGGAGTTCTTTTGCTCCCAAAGAGGAACCACTCATGAACACTCTTTAAATTTGATCAGACAAGCAGGTACAAATCCACCTACAGAACTATCTAGTCCTACTTGGCTACAAAAATATCATGGGGGATGTAATAAAAAACCTTAGTGAAATCAAGATATACTATAATTTACCTTTATTCAAATTTTTAGGAGTGTGCAAAGAAAAATGAAGAAAAACAATTTGGAAAGAAAATATAACCCTCTCCATTGTCTTGGAGATGTATAGTACCATTAGGTACACTTTTATTGGTGCTTCCTTTACCCTGTTTTAGTCTGACATCTCTCCCTCACCCATTTTCAGAACTCTACTACCTGATCACCAGCTTCCTCCAGTCTGGATCTTGTAAGAAAACCTGGACATTTTAAAGATCTGCTTGGACAGAAATTTTAGGCTTGTAAAAGAGGATATATAGTGTTCCTAAGGTATGTGTATGGACACTAAGGCTGACCAATGTGTTGCATTAGCCTTTGTTCCAAAGAATTATGGATGCATTCCCAGGTGGGGAATAGAGGATGGGGGCAGGGGCCAATTTCTGCTCCTGCAGCCCTCTGCAGACCCACATTTTTGACTAAAATGACTGGAAATCTTTGACATTTACTTCTTTTGCTTATTTTTGTTGGTTTAGAGGAATTAGGGTCTAATTACAGGCATACCTCTATTCCAGGAGTGGTGATTGATCCCTTTGGGGTGGATTTTAACCAGAATTTTAAAAAGTGAGTGTAATGAGTAGGGCCAGGTAAAATGAGGGGGGCTTGAAAACTACCAAAAGTGGGTAAGACCACAGACAGCCCTACTTTTCCCACCCCTACCACTGATGAATATGGACTTGGGTTTTATGAACCAACAGTAAAGAAAACAGATGGAAAACGTTTTCACAACAATGACCATTTCATTGCCTTGAACTTGAGTTTTAATTAAGGTTAGCTACATTTACATTTTGTAATTTTGAACAACTCTATTAATGGTTATTCAGAATGCAGTGAGTTCATTTGCAGCTGCTTCTTGTGTCCAATATCTCCAGTCCTTTGATCAATGTACTTTATTAGTTCATTTAGATGATTCAGGCAGAAGGTATCTTCTCTCGGAATGTAAAAATTCTATTCAAGGATGAGAAAGAACAGTGAGCATTAGTTGGCTGGGTTTTGAAGTAATCATATTACTTTGACCAATATTACTGGGTCAAAATGAAATTTCTTTAGGTGGAAAATAGTTGACTATTTGTAGGGAAGGATATTCAGAGAATTTAGTGATGGATTAGTGAAGAGAATTCCTGCCGCTAATTATTTATATATTCCTTTTGGAAAGCATAAGCTCTTCCAAAATGAATTACTTGGGATTTACAGCCAGAACATCCCTGTCTTTTCAAGGCAAATTCAAATATTTGCAAACATTGAATAAAAGTGGGCTTCACAAATAAACACTGTATAGTTGAATGCTTTTCCACTTGACAGCCATACCCTTTTCCAGGATAGTTCATTCCCCCTTCCTGTTGGTTCCATTTTCACAATCTCCAATGTTCAGTGGTCCCTGAGCATGCTTAGTGCTCAGTGACTTTTTCATAGTTTTTTTGTTCTCCTTTTTTAAAAAAACAAAAAAACAAAACTGCAAACGGAGTTCGTCCAAATCTGCTGAAAACTCTTCCTTATGTATAGGCAGTGGTCTTTTTACTACATAACAATCAGTACAGTATTGACTATCAGTGTACAAGCATTAAAAATATGTCTGCATGGAGAAATCTGGAACTCAACAAGTAACGTCTGCAAATAATTAGGCTTAATTAAGGTTTTAACACTGCATTATCCTCTGCACGATAAACCTTCACTTGTAGCAAACTCTATTACACTTGTCTGCTTCTTATGCTTCAGACGACCACTGGAACTTGAAAACTGACCACACATAAGGCATGTTAAGCTGGCTACTTCTGGGCTCCAAGCCAGTACCTGACAGAAGAATCTGGCAAATGAGTGCAGATGTTCAAGTCATGCTTCAGGGCTTGAAAGATTCTTTGCATTTTTACCTAATTAAAAGAAATGAAAAGGGGCAAGGGAGGTTTTAAAAAGAGAACGGTAAGTTTTGTCAGGGCTGTGAAAGTCTTACTACATATACCGAAATTATATCCCAGTAACTGGAATATTTAGG
Organism: Urosaurus nigricauda; assembly: GCA_034509955.1. Taxonomy (NCBI): domain Eukaryota; kingdom Metazoa; phylum Chordata; class Lepidosauria; order Squamata; family Phrynosomatidae; genus Urosaurus; species Urosaurus nigricauda. The sequence continues at coordinate 345,258,262 of JAOEGL010000001.1, read as the reverse complement.
ACAATCTAATTCACTAAGAATGTCTCCTTCATGTGCCGCCAGCAAAAGACTCAACACTTATCCGACAAGATGCATCATAGAACTTTACTTAAAGTCTATCGAGTGGCAATAAATGCAGCAAAGAAATCTTACTTTTCTGCATCTATTGTGTCTACAAAGTTGCATCCTTCAGACCTCTTTAAGGTGGGTAAGAAGTTAACTCAGATTCCTTCCACCTTGAATCCATTATTACAACCTACTAAGGCCCGCTGTGACATGTTTAATGATTACTTCGTAGATAAAATCTCTCTTATAAGGGCCGACTTAGACGCCAGTTTTAATACAGAAACAGCATGAGAGATGCCCATTGACTCCGTTAATGAAGTTATTTTGGATCAGTTTCAGTCTTTGAGTACCAATGACCTAGACACGATGCTTGGAAAAGTGAAAAAGACCACTTGCCCTCTTGATCCCTGCCCCTCTTGGCTGGCCATCAACGGAGGGGAGGCAACTATGAATTTCCTGGGATCGATAATTAATGCCTCCCTTACGGAAGGCCACTTTCCAGCCAGTTTAAAACTGGCTGTGGTCAAACCTATCCTTAAAAAGCCTTCCCTTTACCTCCTGGAAAAATCAAACTATCGGACAGTATTTATCCTTCTGTTTTTGGGCAAGGTGATCGAGAGGGCAGTTGCCAACCACCTCCAAGCAGTATTGGATGACACTGATTATCTCGATCCATTTCAAACTGGTTTCAGGTCAGGATACGGAGTGGAGAGTGCCATGGTTGCCTTGGTTGATGATCTCCATCTGTGAATTGACAGGGGAAGTGTGGCCCTGTTGGTGCTCTTGGACCTCTCAGGGCCTTCGATACCATAGACCATGGTATCCTTCTGGAGCGTCTGAGAGAACTGGGAACTGGGGGCACTGCTCTGCAGTGGCTCCGGTCCTATCTCTCAGGCAGGCTCCAGAAGGTGTTGCTTGGCGATAATTGGTGTTGCTTGGCGCCAAGGTGTTGCTTGGCGATAATTGTTTGGCCAAGATGGAGCTCAAATCAGGTGTCCCTCAAGGCGTGGTACTTTCGCCAATGCTATTTGATATTTACATGACGCTGCTGGGTGAGATCATCCAGAGACATGGGGCGAGGTGTTATCAGTATTCTGATGACACCCAAATCTGTTTCTCCATGTCTCGGACTGCTTTGGTGAGCAAGGATGGCATCTCCCTTCTGAATGACTGTCAGTGATGGATTGGAAGAGGGAAAATAGACCTAAACTGAATATAGGACTCAGTTTGCAGCAGCTGAAGTAAACTGTGGAGATTTTATAAGCAGTGGAAAATATTTGGCAGAACTGTCCCTGACAATTTGGGCAGTTGGAGGGTATGATATGTTTGCTTTTTGATAGAATATAAGTCTGAATGGTTAGTACTTGTTAGGAGGTGACCTTCAGTAGTACTAGTTGCAAGAGGCCTCTAAACACTAATTGAGGGGAACAAAAACAGCAGGACACTGTGGTATTTGTGTCCTACTTGGGGGTTCTCATGAATAGCTAATGGCCATTGTGGGAATAGAATACTGGATTAGTGATCATTGGTACGATCCAGCAGGATGCCAATGTTCTTAATTCAAGATGATGCTAAGACATACTGTAGTTCATATTCCTTCCCCCTGCTTTCTTTACATTTTACAGATTCACCTTTTTGTTTAATATCGAACTCAAAGTATTACTTAGGAATCATAATGCAAATACTTGTCCTTCCTTGTCCTTATTCACATTGGCTCTTGAATTTAATCCCAAGAACACTGCATAGCAATCTAAATTTTAGCAGATTCTTTTTTTAAAAAAATTATGAAGAAGAAATAAAAAAACCCAAGAAATCCATCATTTGTCACAACTGAGGCTAGTTCCTCATTTGAAAGAGGTTTCATTATGCACTTTTGATGGCCTGAAATTTATTAATGCCATAGAAAACAATTCAGAATTGTATAATCGAAAGTACTCTTCCCCATGAGTTGGTACAAAAATTTTCTATACAGAGGAAGCTGCTTGAAATCATTGTGACATGTGAGGAAATTAGACAGTGGGTTCTATTATTTATAAATCACTTTTCTGGGCATAATGTCCTTTCAAGGGCAGTATACAACATTTCATTAAAAACCATAAACAACTGTAGAATATAACTATGCAGTTAAACCCCAACACACAAACTGGGGAAAATTAATCTCAGCAAATAACATTTTTTAAAAAAGAACAGACTAAACAAAAATCTTTTGTTACTTTATTATTATTACTTAAATACCAATGCATTTCATAGGGAACACATTGCTTACTTGGGAGATACCCACCAGAAATATCAACTGGTGAGAAAGCAGCACCTTAGCAGCTACATCTATCCTTACAGACTATTTAATTTTGCCATATTTCTGCTGTTTGAGCTCATGTTATGGATTTATTAAGGATGCTCATAAACACTTGTCTCTTCAAACTTTAATTTAATTTCCACTTCTAACTTTACAGTGTGGCTATTAATGAGGAAGACACAAGCTAGGAGAGGTTGCAGAAGCTTGCTTTTGCATGAGTCTACAGGGAAGGGCAAGATTCCCCCTGTTCTCCCCACACCAAATTAATTTAGAGCAAACTTTTTTTTGTACTTTAAACTCATTTTCACAGATGAAAATCAGGACACGTGTGGCCAAATAATATCAGAATTAGTCAAGATTGTGAAGCTGAGGAAGAACATACAAGCTTGGAGAGAATACAACAGTTCGTTTTTGCCCAGGTCTACCCCTTCCAGTCCTCTTTCCCTGCTGAGTTAATTGGGTGCAAAGTTCTATTGCACTTTGAATTCATTTTGGAGCATCTGAAGTTGAGGACAAAAGAAAAAAATGAGATAACTTCAGAACAGCTAAAAAAGTGAGAGGGCAGAGGGTTAATCAGTCAAATGGGAACAAGTGGAGGGCATGTAGACATAGAAATAAAGGAAGGTTTTTATACAGTTTTGTTGTTTTGAATGGTCATCTATACCAGAAATTGCCATTTCCATCAAGTCTCTGAGGACCAATTAAGCTTCTACAATATGGTTTCTATATCTATGTATTTGGCAGGGTACTGCATACAGTTTACTCTTACTGAGAGCACTAGTGGACTCTAATGGAGACTCTGGGAGGAAGAGATTTATACATGAGAGATTTATACATGAGAGAAGGAAACAATTCAAGACAACTATCAGGTGTTTTGTCCTACCAGCTGCAGAGAGGCAAGGAGATAAAGCAGCTCCATGGTGGTAGAGATCAGCCCATTTAAGACACAAGGCTCTTGTGAGCAAAGCCATTATGCCTTTATAGGTTTTGTCAATGAAATTTGTGGAGTTCATTTAAGGTAGAAATATCAGCAGATAGCAAAAAGGCTTTTTCTTTGAATAGCTGTGATGTTCAATGCACTATATTTCTGACCCTCGCTATTATGCACAATATATCTGGGCTCTTCATTGGCCTAATTTCACTTTTCTGTTCTACTTTGTGTTTTGTCCAGAGAAGGAATGGCTCCTGAATTATATTCTGTGTGAGTTGGAAAATCTTAGCAATATTCAATGATACTGCTTAAAATGCCAGCAGAAGTTGCAACTATCAGTGTTGACTCAGAGGTGTTACTTAAATTGTAGGGTGTCCCGACAGGGCATCCACAACTTGAATTCAATGGGGAAACTAGTTTAACTCAATAGGAAGCAGTAAGAAGGTGTCCTGACTCTTATTCTCTCCCTGCCTGTCCATGACATATAAAGTGTTGGCATTTTTCCCTGGCCAAGCAGCTACAGTTGGCCCTCCTTATACACAGATTTTTTTTATCCACGGATTTGAGCATAGATGGCTTAAAAATATTCTCCAAAAGTATAAATTCCAAATAGCAAACCTTGATTTTACATTTTATATATGGCATAACATTTTGTTGTGCCATTATATTTAATGGGACTTGAGCATCCATGGATTTTGTTATCCACTGAGGGTCCTGGAACCAAACCTCAGCAGATAACAAGGGCCCACTGTGTATGATATCCTTCATTCAAGGATACATATTCTTGGACAAAAAGTCTCAGACTGCAACAGCTGATTCCAAGGCTGCCATGTTGGTGTGCAAAATTCACAGCCTTGCCAACTACATAAGGTCCTAACCGTTTGTAGTCAAGTAGCGGTTTGCCCTTATCATCAGCCACATCAGGCTATTCTCCCTGTTCAGCACTCCCAGTTGTCTTGGAGTGGGCTTCCATAGTTGACAAAGAGATCCTTTCTCTGGTCCCCACCTCGGTGCCACTGTCTCCCTGAGGGACCTCAGTAGTTTTTACCCAAATAGGGTGTCTTGGGATGTCAGAATCCTTCATTTCTGATTGGGGATTGAAAGGAATCTGAGCCATGGTGTTCTCTGGCAAGGACTCTTGAATCTGGAGTTGGGGAAGGGAGGCTAGATAGTCACCACGACAGCTTTGTGGACAGAGGGCATCATGTATATTCTTATTGGTTCTCTTTGATGAAGCCATTTTAAAAAATGCATAAATATGAACCCACTGGTAGTCTTAGTCCCTTCTAATACTCCGAGTGTCCACTTTGGTGAGAGCGCAGACTGCAGCTCCAGAAATTTCTGGTAATAAGTATGTATATGGTAATATGGATAATAGGTACTATTTCATTTTTAAGAAATTATATTTTTGGATGTGGTTTATGTATTTGCCCAGTACCAGAACTTTAATAGGTGTACTTTTATTTATTTTATAATAGCCTGTGAAGAAGGCCAATTGGTGACAAGGCCAAAATGTGTTGGGCTTTTAAAGATATTAAAGTTTTTGGACCAACACACAGCATGTGATAGAATTCAAAGATATAAGAACTTTTACATGTGCTAAATATTTGGACAATTTAAGCTCTTCCAAGTTAAGAAGGACCAGCATGCTCGCAAGGCTGGACATATTCCCCTCTGCTGTCGTTGAAGTTAAGATATAAAGGGATACCTTATTCTTGTCGGTTCTGCCCTTGTAGTGCAGAGGAAGTTGAATCAATTGGTCACATACTTCTCTACTGTTCTCTTTATAAAGAACCCAGAGCTTTGTTTATTTCTCCACTTATCCAACATTTCCTGGGTAGGCAGGAAAAATTCTATATTGACTACCTCCTCTCAGATCGTGAGGATCAGGTAACAAAATATGTTGGCAGATTCTGCACAACCGTGATTAGTTGCCACAGAAGTTTGTAAAACAGTTAAAGAAATGCTCTGTGTGGATGCAAAATTAATGTTTTTGCTGGGTTTAATCAATTTTATTGAACAAGTACCAAGATTTTACTTGATTTTTTGTAATATATTTACTATCATCAATATTATATTGTATATTGTACCATCATATCTGATTGCTTTGTAACGGACTTTATGTCTAGTCCGATATGAGTTATTCTTAATGTTAGGGGCTGATTGAGCTATCATTAGAATCGCTTTCCTTTTTAATACTTATGAAAAGGGACCTATGTCTACCATACTTGACACCCTGACATTGATTGTGATTGAGATATTGATGATTATGCTGTTAAACATGTATGTTAAATGTAACATTTGTGTCTTTGTTTGTAATGTCCTTGTTTGCCACTGTAAAGCTGCAAATTGTGTTTTTCATGAGCTGGCTTGGAGCCGTAATGAATTCAATTCAATACAATTCAAAGATATGTAGCCATGTTAGTATGTAGAATCAGTATGTAGGGAGATCTTGCAGCACCTTTGAGACTAAAAGAAAGAAGTTGACAGCATGAGCTTTCATAGACAAAGTCTACTTGCTCAGATTCATTCCTTAGATATGTAGACAAAGTCTACATCCTCAGCAAGTGGGACTTTGTTTCCTTTTATTCTTCCATTGTGAATACATGCTTTCCAGATTTTTGGTTCTGTTAAATAAGGAATACTCAGAGGTGGGTTTCAAGTGCTAACCATGCAACCGTCATATTAATTTTGCTTGTTTGGTGCAACTTTGACTGGGGACAGATGGCCCAGTCATTCAGCTGAGTAAAACAGCAGCTGATGGGAGGGAAGGACCACATTAGAACTCTGTAGTGGCCTTTTGCAACCTTCCCACTAAGTACGGATATCATCGTGTTCCTCTCTAAAGGAAAGGGTTGATGTTAATACATGGTGGGTATTCTCTCTTCATCTTGAAGGCCAAGGGTGATATTGGGCTTGGCAGCTTAACCCACCTCACAGGTTGCTATGAAGATAATATGCATCATGCACGCATCATGCACGCCAACCATCTATGAGATAAATGAGATAAATGACACCCAATTCTTCTTGGGACAATGGTGACATTTACTGTTTCACTGTACATGTTCCAAATGCTGTGTGTATATTCTATTTGAAGATCAATAAATTGTTATCAGCTGAATGTAAAGATGCTACAGAGCTATTAGCATGCAGGACACTTTCCTCACTATGGCCACATTAAAATCTGTCTCTGTCTTCCAGGATGTGACCTTAAAAGGAATATATTCAGAATTACCTAGCCAGGGCACATTATAAATCCATCCAGTATAATGAATCATTTTGTCAAGTGCTGTTATCTTTAAAAAATTAACCTAAAAGTCTCCTCTGAATGTTCTCTAACAAATTTAGAGCAGCCTACTAAACTGTTATTCACACTAATACTTGAACACTGTAGTTACCAAAACCACCCGTTCTATCACTTAGAATGACATGAAACCACTCTACCATCCAATTACCCTGTAATTATCTAGATTACCTCTTAATGTTCTTATAGTGAACAAGGTTAACTCCCACATAACCTCTTGTTTCACAGAAAGCTATTGAATAACAATGACACTGAACAACAAGGGAAAGATTGCCTGGCAGTTTTGGTATCTAGTTGGATTCAGGGCTAACCCCTGATTTGGCAAAACAAAGTGTTTGAGGCTCTGTGCACGTGTAGGTAGGGTGAAACTGATGCCTAAATTGGGATGGTGATTTTCTGGAAAACTAGGCACCTATGGGCTCCCATGCAAACTAAACCATGAGTTATGCAAATCTTCACAACTATAAAATTTTAGACAATGCCAAAATCAGTAGGTGAGATCATCAGAGTCTTCTGGCTCAGAAAAATACTTCAGCGGAACAGAGATACAACAGACTCACTCACCTCCATGTCATCTACTGGTTGGGCTCCAAGTTTCTTCACACCAAAGGGGTCAACAGCACATCATCCTTTTTGGGGATGTAAAAATGAAACCCCAAGTTTGGGGACTGGATGGGGATATGGAGAATCTTGAGGGCAGCAAAAAACATTGGGAGCCACTTGTAGACAAATGACTGCCCTTTCCTCAATCCTGAGATAGATTCCTGAGATTATTAATTTGTCCTGTGCAGTTGGTATCTCCTTTTAAATATTGAGATATAGGTTGATTCTCTGTTATTTGGAACTCTGAAATAAAAAAATTTCCAAATTCCAAAATTTTCTGCATGGGTGGCTGAGATTGTGACACCTTTGCTTTCTGATGGTTCAGCATACATAAAGATTGTTTCAATGACAATTTTTTTTAAAAAAAAATTGTGTAAAATTATCTTCAGATATAATAATAATAATAATAATAATAATAATAATAAATTTATATCCCGCTCTTCAGCCCTAAAGGCTATCAGAGTGACTTACAATTATTATTTTAATATATGTGTGTATATAAAACACAAATCGTGGTACTTCATGTTTCAGTTTGGGTCCCATCTCCAAGATACCTCATTATGTATATGCAAATATCCCCCTCCCCCCAAAATAAAATAAAAAAAATCCAAAATCCAAAACACTTCTGGTCCCAACCATTTCAGATAAGGGAGAATCATCCTGTATGATTTTACTGGAATTAAAAGTAATATCAGAAAATATTTGTTATATGGTGTCAGATGTTTAATTTTCTGTAACTTATGGGGTATGTATGCTCTGATTGATAAAATGATCCAGGTAAATAGTTAACAGGTATTGTTTTAAATATAAAAATAAAATATAGAATATAAAAATAATGCCCTGCTTTGGTGATGACATTGGCTGCAATCCTGTATTGCATATACATATTTCTAACATAGAGTTACGTAACTGATCTATACAATGGATTCACAATGGTGGTACTTCTGCCTCTCCCTGAATCCCATCTTTAACCCCAGGGAGCCACTGAGTGATGGAGAGCTGTTATGCTGGTAATTGGGGTGCTACAGGATGCTTTTTTGGCCCCTTCCCACCAGTGGTCTGCAATACAATGAAAAATTGACACAGAGGTCTAATTTTTTATTGTTGGAGCCTTAAACTTATTGGATGGTTATATTAGCCATTTCCTACAATTTCAGTCCCAATTAACATGAAACTGAAGGAACACACTATGCCAGTACCATTCCCAATTGTGTTAGGGCAAGAATTCTCTCTCTCTAGCTGATTACGATACCAGCTAAAATCCATCACACTAACCACATCAACATGTGAATGAGAAGACAGTAGAACTGCCAGAGACATGTCACCGCTGTTTGTTCCCAGGATAAATAGGATGGGCTCAAAGTTTTTAGGGCACAGTTCAAAGGTATATGTTTTAGAAATCTTGTGGAAGTCAATATGGCCTTATTCTGGCAGTGTTTTCACTGAGGACCAACCAAAAACTAGTACACAGCACCTTTAATTCCACAAAAAGATGGGATACAAATAAATTTAAGAATATAATAATTTGTTGTAATAAAGGAAGATTCCAGTAAAACTATGGCTGAAATCCTGTTAGTGATACACAGCTAAGGTAGACAAGCCCTTAGAAATCTTTTCTGGAGTTAAATGCCAGTGATACATCATCTTTTAAAAATTTCTTTTAGATTATAACCCAAAGTAAATTTCAAATCTTTTCCCAACATATTTTCCATTGATCCATTTGTATATTATGACCAATATTTTGTGCCCATTTCACCATAATACCTCTTTTACTTGTTCATCTTCCATATCATTTTAAAAGAACTTTTAAATACATTTTGGCTATTAAGTGATCATCATTCAAATTCTGATCTGGAAATCTCAAAATCATACAATCTCTTATCCATTTTAAATTGCTCAAGCAATTTGTTATAAAAATACCATTGAATCTTTATTCCTTGTACATCCAGTTCTTCTATAGATATCATTCTATATTCATTTTTCTCTGATATTAATTTTTTTAATATGTGTAATCCATTTCTTTGTTCTTACACAGAAAATCCCATGTAGTGAAGTCCACAAAAGCATCTTTGAGCAAATTCTTGTCTTATATTTATTCCGTATTCTTAACAAAGATTTTTCTAACAATAATTATTAAAATCTGCATTAGCTTTTTTGTCATACCAAAAAACAAAAAAAACAAAAACCCATTCCAACCAAATCTCAAAAACTTCTAACTGTAACAATTTCTTGTTTTGTAACATTTTATACATTCTTTTAACCAAACTAAACAAAAGGCAGAAAAATACACTTTCAAATTTGGCAATCCCAAGATGTCTCATTGTTTCTCATCTTGTAAAATTTTGAATCTAACTCTTGACTTCTTAACTTCCCAGATAAATGACAAAATATCCTTCTGCCATGGTTTAAATGGTATATCATTCATCAAGATGTTTGAAACAGAAATAACATTTTGGGCAATACATTCATCTTTATAACTGATATTCTACCCAATAGTGACAACTCAGTTTACTGCATTTCATTAAATTCTGTTTAACTTCATTCCAAACTTAAAATAACTTTTAACTTCATCAGAACTTTAACAGAATTTTCCTTCTGTTCAAAATGGGAATGCTCAGTATAGAACAAGTTTTCATTTTTCTTTAAAGTCAGGTCCAATTTACTGAAGCAAAAATATTGCTGCTTCTGTATAGTTACTTCATAATTGTGTGATGATGTGAACTTGGGAAGTACTGATAAGTTGGGAACAACACATTTATCTATTTTGTTTTGCTGTGCATCCTCACTTCTACAAATAAACGAATTGTGTACAATTTCTCCCTAATAGACATATTTTTGCAAACAGTTTTCCCAAAGTGATGAATCTGAGTCACTTTTTCCACCAATATGCATATTTTTATGTGCATATCAGATTTGCTGCAACATTTCAATATAATAAAAGTTATTAATGAGGAAGAACAGACAAGCTAGGAGAGGCTGTGGCAGTTTGCTTTTGCCTGAGCCTACTGGGAAGGCAAGATTTGCCCATCCTCTCCTCTAGATGAATTTACTGAGTGAAACAAGTGCTGCACTTTGAACTCAGTTTGTAGCAATTGAAGTAACTGAAGACAAAGAGAGAGGTTGGAGAAGGAGAGAAAAACTGGGGCCATTTTAATAGCAGCTGAAAGAGTGGGATGGAGAGAATTAATTAGGAATCTCCTTGTCAAATCATGATAGTTGGAAGGTATGATGTAGTCCTAATGTACACATTTGTATATCTCTCTTTTGATTGGAGAATTCCATTTCAAAATTCAAAGAAGTGTGCATTCAAAAGACTAATGGAATTTTGATTCAGGTATGACTTTAAAAGTGTGAAATTAGGTAAATTTGCCTTAAAAATGAGCCGAACAAATTTCTTCCACATCCCTACTAATAACATGATTACTTTCCCCAAAGGCAACTGTGCACACAGATTCCAAGGACACTACAACAGGATAGGAAAAGGCTAAACAGATGTAACAGCTCACTAGGTCTAAAAACCAAACACTAGACTTGATAGAAATTCAACCCACTCCCACAGAGTACTTTTTAAATGGTCCTTTAAAATAAGAACTAGTTATTAAAGAGGAGGGGATAACTAGGAACTGTGTGTTGATAAACAAAGCTATGAAGATCAACATTTCTTTGTGGATAATAACATGCCCACTTGATTCCCCTAAGATGTTGTATTTCTGTTTGAACATGCAACGATGCCTCATGCTGGCCTGTCACTGCCCAGTTCTGCTTGACATGCACTTTGTACCATCAAAACAGGTTTCACGCACAGTCTTTTGAAGGCAAGAGAACTTCAAAGTTGGTGGCAAGGCTTTGTAGTTTAACTCATGTATCAATTGATCCATTTCTAAAAGTGGAGGATTACAAATCCTTCCTGGCTTTATCTGTTGCCTCAAGTGGCAGAAACAGCAGAAATGCATCATGATAAACATTTTTCATAACAAGGGCCTTCCTTCATTTAAATCAGAATGGAGACAGCATGTACTTTATCCAATTTTGTTTTGCATAAATTGTGCTATAGATATAAAAGGCGGAAATCAATTTGGGCCCTCACCTCCCATTTCTCACATATAATCCACCCCATAGCTGCAGAACTGCAGACATTCATTTTTATTTCCTTTTTAGTTGAAAATCTCAGCAGTTCAAATGCAGTATTATTTAGATGCTGACGGTGCATCTAATAAAATACACACACACATATATATTCTCACCTCATCAAGGTCACACCTTCTGACTCTGTAGTGCTTCTGAAATATATCATCTAACACCCTTAGAAAGAAAATAAAAATGTACATCAGCAGAGAGTTGAAAGGAAACCAAAATACAGTTATAAAAATAGAAGCAAGGAAAACAGTTGCTAACCTATTTTTTAAACCAATAAAGAAGCTTGGATCTTCATGTCCATACCTATGGATTCTCTCTGACTGCTCTCAAAATAAAGATCTCCTCAATTCAAAGCAACTGAAAAGGCTTATTGACTCATTGTGGACAATATTCAATTTTATGATTCTGCTCACATACCCTCCAACATTTCACAGATGAAAACTGGGAAGCATGTGGCCAAATAATATCAGAGTGTGGTCAAGATGGCAACAGTTATCAGTGAAGAAGAGCTGACAATCTAAGAAATGCTGCAGCAGTTTGCTTTGCCTGAGCCTACTTGGCAGGACAAGATTCTGCCCAATCTTTCCTGTTCCCCTGCTGAGCTAATTCAATGCGAACTGCAGTAGGACCTTGATATCTGCTGACTTTCCATCTGCAGATTTGAGTATCCATGGACAGCAAGCCCACCTTGTCCCCAATGGCAGCATGTACACATGGCCATGCTGCCATTAGGGATAGTGAGACTTTGCCTGAAGTCCAGTTGTGTCTAACGACAGCGTTGCTGCATGCACATGCTGCCATTGGGGGCAATGTGAGCTAGAGCATCTGCAGATTTTGGTATCTATGGGTGTGTGTGTCCAGAATGGATCCCCCACAGATACTAGGGTCCCACTGTGCTTTTTCATTTTGAACCCAGTTTGCAGGAATTGAAGTAAGCTGCGGACAAAAGGGGAAAGTGGGAGGTGGAGAGAGAAACTGGGACATTTTAAAAGAAGATGAAAAAGTGGGACGACAGAGGATTAATCAAGATTAATCATGTTTAAATTGGGACAACTGAAAAGTATGCCTTCCTTTTGCAGCACCCCATGTACTCCCAAACCTGTGGCAGTGGGATCAGGGCCTTTCTCACCCTATAAAGTACTAAACCCTGCAAAAGGAAAACAAAGAATGTTATCTTTGTTTTAATCTGTTCTGTAAATCCCCATGGGTCCCAGATTGGAAGAATGACAGGATATCAAACAGCCAGATTCTAGCAGAGTGCTGGATTTTGGCTTTTGTTTGTGCAAGTATGAACTTGATGTTCATTGCAATTTTTTGTGACTGCTTTGTAGTGTGTATAGGACTGTAGCCTGTTTATATCTGTGTGAGAGCAAACCCTATTTAGTCCAATAGGACCTACTTCAAGGTAAACATATATGTACAGTTGCAATGTTAAGCATACATCAAACAATTTAAAGTTTAAATGTCTCAAGGACATTTGCGCATATAGGTATCATGTTTTGTGGAATGCCTGCTAAGAGTATAATTAATGGTGAACCAGATTTCTTTGAATAATGTATGAAGTGCTCCTAAAACAATTACTGGTGACTTTTCTGCTAAAATATACATATCTATGTGAGTGACTGAGCTATTTCTTCCTTTAACTTTTGATACAACAGCTAAAGAACTTTTTGGATTTGAAAGGACCTGTGCATTTCTTCAACCAAATATGATCATCCAAGTCCAAGGCTCCATTCCCAAACATTGCTGTTAGGTTCACATCCTGGAATAATACTCTTCATGGGCAAGTAGAATATGGTGTGCTCCAAGCAGAAAGACCATTATGCTCTGCACTAATTCTTTAGAATAAAGAACAAAACGTCAAAGATATCTGTCATGTCATATGCAGGATGGTGGGATGGTCTGACTCCCCCCTCCCACTTCTGTCAGATTCATTTTCCAATTCAGTCCCATGAATCTTTTCTTTTCTAGTCTTTTTGTTTTTATTATTTAAAGTAATTTGTCATTCCTTTAGTCTAGGTTTGCAGGCAATCTCTATCTGCCAAGGGAGCACTCTATATCACAGAGGCCTAGTCAACTTCCTACCTAAGCTAGCTGTCTGTCTGTCTGTGTTGTGTGCCTTCAAGTCATTTTTGACTTATGGTGACCCTAAGGTGAAACTATCATGGGGTATTCTTGGTAAGATTTGTTCAGAGGAGGTTTGCCATTGCCTTTCCGTGAGGCTGAGAGCACGTGACTTACCCAAGGTCATTCAGTGGGTTTCATGGCCAAGCAGGGAATTGAATTCTCGTCTCTAGAGTCCTAGTTCAAACATTCAAACCACTCCACCACTCTGGCTCTCACCTTAGAAAAAAAATTCTAGTACAGACTGCAGTATATATAGTTCCCCTTAATATTTTGCCTTAGCTAGCTAGAGGCAAAATATTCAAGCGAACTGTCTATATATTACAGTCTATACTAGAATTTTTTCCACTAGAGTAGTAGCCCTTGCTTTGCACCATTCTTATGACCCCACTTATATTGCCAATAAAGTTTAGTTACACTGATATAAAGAAAATGGAGAGCACTGACAATATAAACTGATCTTTCTGCTAAAATTTCTTCTGTAATTCAGCTAAGGATGCATCCTGACTGATTGAAAACTCCTGGATTTTATTCCTGTTCTTTCTGATTTTATACTGGATTTAAAAAAAAAATTGACCCAGGTGGCTGACATAATAAGTTTATAATCATGGTGGAAGTGGAAAGAAAGTATTCTGGGATAAACGAGATGTGTATGGCTTTCAAAATAAAATCAGAAAGAAGAGGAACAGAATCTGGGACTTTCTATTCTTTTTTATCCATTTGGATGCATTCTAAGATATGAAAAATAACGTCACAGAAGAATTTTAAATACATTTCCCTTTCTTCTCACCTCCACAATGTCATCCTTTTTGACTTGTGACACATGTGGTGGTATTTACTGGGTGTATATGTGTCTGCATTTGGTATATATTCTTAAATTCTAATATGTGAAAAGATCCTTATATAGAAAGTAATTCAGGCCATGACAATAATTTGCTTCTCTATTTTAATGAATTAGCTAATGATTTTTTAAAAATATAAGGACTTACTTCTTGTGGTAACAGTTTTTCATCAAAATGTCATCTGTGACTTCCTTTAGAAGCTGGAGGTACTTCCGTTCTTCTTCTCTTTATAAATATAAAATAGGGAGAAGGTCTTTATGTTTTACCTTGCTTCTTTTTCTTCTCTAAAATATGCAAAAATTGGCAAGTAATCTGAAGTCAAGTGAAAGACATACTAACCACATTAAGACAGCCAAATTCAAGCACACAATAGATATGAATGGCCGTAGGCTGAACTTTTTACCATAGCAACTAGAGAGGAGTAAATTCAACTAATGTGAAGATACAGAATAAGACTAATGGTGCATTGGGACACCCACAGCTGCCTTCTTGCATGTCCTGCAGGACTTCTAGTTCAGAAAATCAGGCTTCAGTAGTTAAACTCTGAAAACCTTTATTCAGTAACTATAGATCCTTTCCAGAGATGTTTATTGTCAGCGCTGACCAGCAAACAAATAAAATACAATAAAAAAATTTACACCCTGTTTTTCTGTAGTAAAACAATCAAAGCGGCTAACAAAACATCCAGACACATTACATCAATATTACAATGTCCCCCCCAAAAGAATTAAACATGTTACAGTTAAAAATTAAAGTTTTAAAATATCTAATTAATAATAACAAAACATGGGCAGAGAGGTATTGTAATACCTGGGGTGAGGGGGTGATCATTCTGGGGCTGAGCAGTTTTATTCAGGAAAGGCCTGCCAGAGGAGATCCATCTTGACAACTTTTTAAAAACTGTCTAAGCTGGTAATTTGACAAATATCATCTGGCAGGCCATTCCATAGTCTAGGAGCAGTAGCTGAGAAGGCCCTCTGGGAGGTTGCAGTTAGTCTGGTCTTTAAGAGGTGCAATAAATTCTTCCTAGAGGACCTGAGTGTGTAGGGCAGATTATATAGACATAGGCAATCCTGCAAATAGGTTGGACCCAAGCCATGTAGGGCTTTAAAGGTAATAACTAATACCTTGTACTGCACTTGGAAACTAATAGGCAGCCAGTGAAGTGATTTTAAAATAGGTGTTATCCGATCACTGCTAGATTGGTGACCAGTCTGGCTGCCATGTTTTGTACTAATTGGAGTTTCTGGACTAGGCACAAGGGTAGCCCCATGTAGAGCACATTGCAGAAGTTGAGTCGTTAGGTTACCAGTGCATGTACTACTGGTAACCTTACAACTCGACTTCTGTATTGCGCTCTATATGGGGCTACCCTTGTGCTCTGTGTAGTTCAGTTAGGCAATGTTAAAATTGCTTAACTGAACTACACACAATTAGAAAGTTTAGGCAGGCTTAATTCTTATTTGTTAATATTAATAAACACACTTCCTTTGGGACTGACAGCAGCTCTTCAAGGTGTCAGGGAAATGACTTTATTAGTCTTGCTATGTTAAAATAATTTGATTGCCAAATATAGAAACTGAGTTCTTCTGCCTTGTTTTCCTGAGCTGTTGGTCGTCTAGCTTCAACTAGATTGAATCCTATAAAAACAATGTTTGCAATAACTCCCCCCGCCCTCAAATCAGGCTTTAAATGCAAACAATGGTAATTATGGAATATGAAATCCATCCATATTTTTGTACATCCTTAACAGTGATTATCAACAAGATAAAAACTACTTTGTTGTTTTGTTAACTACCCGCAGCAGCTGTGGCCAGTTCCTGTAGATTCAGTGAACTCACTGAATGAGTCTAACCATCTGACATGTGGTCTGTCTCTCTTTCTGTTTCATTCCATCTTTCCATCTTTCCTAGCATCATGGTCTTTTCTAATGATCCATGCCTTCTCATGATATGGCCCAAGTAGGACAGCCTCAGTTTTGTCATCCTGGCTTTCAAGAAGAGTTTGGGCTTGATCTGTTCTAGAACCCATTTATTTGTCTTCTTGCCTGTCCACAGTTATCCTCAGCACTCTTCTTCAGCCCACATCTCAAAAGAGTTGATTTTCTTCCTATCCACTTTCTTCATTGTCTAGCTCTCACATCCATACATGGTGATGGGAAATACAATGGCTTGGACAATCCTCACTTTAGTATTCAGAGTTATAGCTTTACAATTTAGGATTTTGTCCAGTTTTCTTATAGCTACTCTTCCCAATCCTAGTCTTCTTCCAGTTTTTTGATTGCAGTCTTCATTTTAGTTGATATTTGACCCAAGGTATGGGAATTCTTTGACTATTTCAATTTTCTCATTTAAAAACTATTAAGAGACATTATTTATTCTACTTGTGGGCTTCCTAGAGACTGCTGTGAGGAGCAACAAGATGCAGAACACACACACACATATATCAGAATAAATATATATATTTATCTATTGATGTATATATATGTAAATAGTTCAAATTAACACTATTTCTGTTGTATGTAAATTTCACCTTGTTTTGTTTTTTTCAATAAATAAATGAAAAAAGATGCAGAACACAGGAGCTGAGCAGCTGAACTAGATAAAGTGGTTTCCAACCGCTTTGAAGGTGGGATGTTTAGATGATGCATGCCTCCAAATCGGGTGGAAACTGGACTGAAGCTGCACTCTGGGGCTAAAAACCAGAGCAAATAGAACTCAGGATAGTTTGACTTAGCACGGAAGATATGCATCTTTGCCCCTGCATATAAATGGCATGATGTGATTGAGGAGCTGCTGCAAAGCAAAGAAATGAAAGTACAACAACTCCAACAGATGTAATTACAATATACACAAACCAGACAGTCCAACTGGGGAGCACTGGGTGAAGGGGGCATGTAAGGGGGCCCTCCATGATTGTGCTTTGCCAATGTATCACTCACACACTGATGCACCAATGCCCTGTATAGGTGAAGCATCACATGTGGGACTGTGTGCCCAAGGGGCAGCCATGCAATGAGATGGCATTTAGGTGGTCAGTAGGAGGTACTTTGGGGTTGCTGGTAGTGTGTTTATGCGACTGTGTGCATGCATGGTGAACAGGCAACAACAACAAAAAATTAGCCATCAGTTTGGTGTCATGCCATGTTGTGCAGGTAGTGGGGGTTCAACCAGCTTTGAGAAAAAGCAGGTTTGAGGCACTTTTTTCTGCCTGTCTGCTCAGGTCCTTAGCCTTTGTTCTGATGGAAGGAGCTTAACGTACCAGGTTGCTTGAATCTTTCCTTAACTGCATTAATATATTTTTTTTAAAAAACATGGAGTTCGTCATCTATTTTAATATATTATAATTCACTTACTTTGCACAAAGTAATGATTGTAGAGAAACTGATTTCTGGGGCTGCTTCTATAATATTTAAATAGGGAAAAGATTAAGAAACAGTGGCTTTCTGTCCTTGTATTTGCTTCATAGCTTTGCATTATAGATGACATGCTTCACAATAGTTATTTTCCTAATGGAGAAACTGTAGGAACTAATAATGGACTAACTACTGTTTATAGTGTAAAACATAACAGAAAAAATATCGTATTTTTCTCCCAGATGCAGATTCAGTTCTTAAGAAGTGTATTGCACAATACATGTTTCTGTAGAATACATATAGGTGATTTGAAAATGAACAGTACTTCTGACAAGTTTGTTCTAGGTCACAGAAGGATGATCACTTAAAATATGTATTTTTTCCCCAATTTATTTCCCTGTGTATATATATTAAAACATTCACTGTAGAACATAAAATATATATGATTGTTGTTATGTTCCTTCAAATCAACTCTGAGTTATGCTTACTCTACCATAGGGTTTTCTTGGTAAGATTTATTTAGAGGAGATTTGCCATTGCCTTCTTCTAAGGTTGAGAGAATATAACCTGCCTCAGGTAACCCAGTGGGAATTTGAACCCATGTTCAGCTTATTGTAATGTTTGCCTGGTAGAACCTGACTAACCAGGTAATATGGCAACTTAGATTTGCAATGCTGGCACTGTACCAAAATAAAATAAAAAAATCCATAGGAAGTTTGAATGTAGACACAGAGTGGGTAAACTATCTTCCAGAATACTGGACTGCAGTTTCCAGCATTCATTATCATTGGCTTTGCAGTCCAAAAATATCTTTATTCTGCCTGCCCCCTGAGGGGTAGCACTCTTTTCTTTTAACTCAATTATTAGCTACTTTGGATGGCATTGGTTCTCAAAGGCTTTTCACTGCATATTTCTTAATAGGGCTCGGGAGCTCACAGCATCTGCACACTCCCCAGCCCTAGTGGGTATTGATGGCGCCATTTTTAAAGCGTGCCATCCATATGCACATGTGCCCGATGATGTCACAGTGTGCACCGCTTTTATATACAGCGGGGTGCGCCTGATGTCATGGTGCCACTGGTGGGGGACTAGGGCGCCCTATCTGCAGCACAGAAAGGAGTTCCATTCCCGCAGCAACCGCAGCATGAACAAAGGCAGGGAAAAAGGGGCCAGGAGCCCCCCCCCTTTCCCTTGCCTCCACCAGTTGGGGTGTCCTTGGGGCATGAAGCCCCAAGGACAGCCCTTTGCAGGCTGCAGAGAAGGGCCTTTTGCCCCTTTTCTATGGCCTGGATAAGTGGTGGATTGGGGCTTCTAGGGCTGCCAGTGAGGCTGCCTTGGCCCTACTCCAGCGCTCAAAGGGGCACCTACTGACTGCCCTTTTTGGGCAGTCTGTAAAGCCCCATTATTTCATAACAGGTTAAAGCATGTTCTCTCCCCTGAGCAAGAGTGCTTCCTTCCAAAAAGGCTATGAGAAAATGCCACATGCATATAAATATTATGGCACATAATGTGGCAATTATCTTTTGCTTCAGAAACATTTGGACGGTGCTTCATAGCTGTGAACTGGCCAGCTCTGCCATAAGGCTGTGTGAGTCAGCCACCTAAGGCAGAAGATGTTGTGTACCAAGAAGAAATGATTTACTAGATATTGAGTTTCTTATCATATTTTACTGCTAAAAATGGAGATGGGGGGATTTCTCAACCATGCCTTTTGTGGAAAGATTTAGCAGCTGTTTAGCCTGGGGAAGAGATGGTTAAGGGGTGATATGATAGTCCTGTTTAAGTATTTGAGGGAGTGTTACATTGAGGATGGACCAAGCTTGTTTTCTGCTGCTCCAGAAACTAGAACTCAGAACAATGGATGCAAGCTACAGGAAAAGAGATTCCACCTAAACATTAGGAGGACCTTCCTGACAGTAAGGGCTGTTCAACAGTGGAGCACACTCCCTCGGAGTGTGGTGGAGTCTCCTTCCTTGGAGATCTTTAAGCAGGCTGGAGGGCCATCAGTTGGGAAGCTTTGATTGGGAGTTCCTGCATGGCAGGGGGGTTGTACTGGATGGCCCTTGTGGTCTCTTCCAACTCTATAATTTGATTTTATGATTTGTCCCCTGACTTATCCCCTAAGCACCTTAACTTGATTGGGTAGATTGCACCATATTATGTTCTGCCTCAGGCAAAATATCTTGGCTTGGCCCTTGCTCTGAAATAGAAATGCTGAGAAAGTGCTCAAAATTAAGGAATGAACTTCAGGCTGTAAAATCTGTATGTCTTTGATGACATTTGAAAGATTTGTAAAACCTGCTGACCTAGAAAAAAAAATAAGGTGGACACAATGGCCCCTTTTGTTGTATCTCCATACTTATCAGAGTGAGCAATCCAAGTGTGAGAAACAGGCAAAATGAGACTTCTGTTGTGGGCCAATTACCCAATGTTTGGTTGATGGGTTACCAAAGAGTCAAGACAATGACGTCAATTTGAGCTTCATTTTGAAAGGCTTAGAGATAGGCCTAGAAATTATTGGTTGGGAAGAGTTAGGATAATCACATAGTGTTCTTACAGTGAGGTTGGGGAGATGGTGAAGCTCAGAAAACACATTATTTATAAATATTATATAGGTGCAATTCTATTGCACGCTCAGATACTCCTCACACTTGCTGTACCTAATCTCCATTATTTAGTAATGCCCCAAAAAGAAAACTATGTGGAGACATTTTAAGGTCATAGTGCTTTGTTAATAGCTCTTTTAAAGTATAAGGTTTTTGAAAGTAAAATAATAGTGTGCTTTAACCACATGATTTCTGACTCTGTTAAGGGAATACATGATTTTTGCTTTTAGTCTCTCTTTTTGCAGGGAGAATTCTGGATTGGGGTAATTCAGATATTATTTGTATGTTTTTAAACACTGTCTGTGCTTTCAAGCTTTATGTTACTTTACATTTATAACAACAAAGGACTACTGCTATTATCTGCCTAGAAATACTTGAACCTAGATACCCTAATGAGCAATGCTAAATATTTTGGTTAATTATTTTTATTTAATAACACTAATCCACTTTATTCACAGAAAATCCCATACATGTCTACATAGAAGTGAGTCCCATTTAGTTCAACAGAACTTTCTTTTAGGTTATATTGCACATATGTAGACTGCAGCTTCAAAGTGGAATTAAAATGGAAAAAACCCAGTGTACCTGATGCATTTTTATCATGTTATCAATTGTTTTTCTATAAAATCACATTGTACTTTTATTATTACTCATCAAATCATTTCAACCAAATCCAAACAAGATTACAATAACCTTGACTAGGTGTTGTGTATGGTAATCTGCATAAGATCTTAGAGATTCATCTTCCAAAGACCTGAAAGATGAAAAAGAAAATTTTGAATAAAACTGATGGCAGTTTAAAATTACCTGAGGTCACCAAATCTTACATTGAATGTAGAAATATTATGGCAAAAGCTGAGAGTTTTTAGTGCATTGTAATCACTTCATTTTTAATTGTTTTTAAAATAATTCTGAAAGAACAAAATACAGCCAAAATGCATTAAAATTCACCAAAGTGGCTCTTACCAAAATAACACTGTGAAATAATGAGTAAATATTGTTCATCACACCAAAAATATTAAAATTAATTAAAATAAAATTAGGAATTGTTACATATTTTCCAAAGTACCTCCACTTCCCCCACCCCACCCCATTATCCTTTATTTATTTATTTATTTATTTATTTATTTATTGTAGGTAATGCTGTTACTTTCAAGCTCTCTTTTTAGATGATGTAGATTAGTCAATCACAAGCAACAAAAACTGATGAACATTTTACCTGCAAATCTTGGTTGGCCTTTTATGCTGTTGTGGGCCAACTGAAATACTTTTCTTTTTAGCTGGATGGTTATAATATCTGTATTTTGAAAGGAAAGATTTACTTGATGTTTTTAAAACCTTGGGTGTAAATGGCTGTTTTGTTTCTGTAAAGCACTGTGCATGTGTGTTCAGTAGATCTCCACTGAGAGCTGTCTTCTGAGGGATTTGAAATATCTTTTTCCTGCTGCGGCTCACAAGACGATGGTGAGCCCAGTGAACATGTGGACCATGTTGCTGGACTGTATTTCTGTCATTATTGGAAGCCTGAGATAAAGACTGTCGGATAATATCTTGAATTGTCTCCTCTGCATTCAAAACTGGGGACTGGGGACCTGAAAGTGTCATCTTGAAATATTTAGGAGGCCAATGCTCTCTTTTTTTCCAGCTTGACATTTCTCCTCTTGAAGGCAAGTTCAGGCTGTTTTGTAACCACTGCAGATAAAAAAAATAGATTAACCAATGATGGGAAACTTTACAAAAAGAGAATTTGAAGGAAAAGGCAGAAATGGGCCTTGGACACATTCAAATCACACACTATAATTTACACTTTAACTGCCATGGTTCCATCCTATGAAATCCTGAAATTTGAAGTTTAGGAAGGGTCATGCAGAATTCTCTGCTGGATTGCTTGAGTGCCTCACCAAACTCATAGCCTCCAACTGTCCCATTTTTGTCATCACAGTCTAAATTACTATTCTGTAATCTCAATTTTTCTTCTTCTTTTAAAATGTCCCAGTTTCTCTCTTCTCTTTCCACTTTTTCCTTTGTCCTCAGCTTACTTCATTTGCTGCAAACTGTGTTCAAAGTTGCACTCAGTTAATCCATCTGAAGGAGAGGAGAAGAGGAAGAGGAATCTTGTCCTTCCCAGTTAGGTTCAGGCAAAAGCAACCTGTTGCAGCTTCTTTTTAGCTTGTTTGTTCTTCTTCTTGAATAATGTTTGCCATCCTGACCACACTCTGATGTTGCTTGGTCACATTTTTTATCTGTGAAATGTTGGAGGGTATGCAAACTATAAACCCTAGGATTCCATAGGGTGTAGCCATGGCAGTTAAAGTGGAATCACAGTGCTTTAATGGTGTACTTCTTCACTTCATTTGTTTAAAAGATTTATATATGGATATATTCTAGTTCCATCTGTTTGGGCTGTTTGGGCAGAGTTAATATCTGGATCTGTGGCAAGGTCTCCCCATCTGTGTTGTGTGTCCTCCTGTAAGTAAGCAACTGTTTGAGACTGGGAGGCTGTCTGCAGGCAATTAGAGGCCTTCCACCAAGAGCCTTTGAGAAGGCAGCGTTATTTTCCAAAATAGGCTGTAGTTCAGTAATAATATGACTGAGTGATCCCAGTTGGAAATATAACAGGACCTAATCACATCACCGACAATATTAGAGGCACTTTCACTTGCTCATCCTCTAATGTGATGTATGCCATCCTCTGTCAACAGCACCCTTCAGGGCTCTACATTAAGCAAACAGGCCAGCCTCTGTGCCAGAGGATAAACGGACATAAATCAGACACCTGTTTCTCTCACCCTGGTCACCATCCACCTTGCCTCTTTTGGAAAAGGCACCTGGACAATATGTATCTCAAATGAAACAATTCCATACACAGCAGCTAGTATATCACTCTTTTCTGTTTGTGTTTTTATGATGCAAATATTTCAGACAGCATTACATACTCCTGAAGGAATAATTGTTGTTACTCCTATTTACATGCCTTTTGATGTACAGGAATGCATCAATTTTGATACACAAGCCTCCTTGAATACCATTCTTTGGGACAAATTCATGGTAGAAGTCAAACAAGTAAACAATAAAATAAAGTATCTCATTCCCCACCAGAGGACAGAGGCTGCTTTTTGCAGCTTCCTTTTGCCTCGCCAATCTGCTGGGTTGAGGACGTGGCATAAGATTGCCACGTCTCCAACCCAGCGCTTCCAGGGGCAGCACAGAATCACCTCTTAGGGGTGGTCTGTCCAGCCCCTTTGCTGGAGTAGACCATCCTAACTTCATGATTTAATGACATATCTTTACACTTTGGGATCTTATCTAGTTCCTTCACAGTTTCCCTTCCATGTTTTAGGGCTTAGGCATCACAATTGTGTTAGTCAAGGAAATGCAAACATACCAGGTTGGGCACACTCATTATCATGCAGCTTTGACAAATTGCCATAATCCTGCTTTTATCCCAGCCTCTGTCTTTCACATGCTGAACTCCATAGCCCCACCTCCTGCCCTATCCCCTTTCCAGCCTATATTTATATTTATTTTAGGGCACTTGTGGAATCATGGCAATCCATTAAGTTAAAAAAGAAACAAAGAAAAGAATTTGAAAAAAAGAAAAGAAAAATAGCCTGATTTGGAATAGCTTGGGGGGAGGGGGGAGGAACAGAATCATGCCCACTCATGCCACATCAACTGCGCATGTAACGGAATTGCTTTGGAAGGAACTTATCAGATGTGCATCAACAATAGAAAAGCAGTATGAATGGGAGGCATTGATGGGGTGTGCCTATCAATGAGAAGGAGTGCTCCAGCAGTGGGTGGACTACAGACCAGTTTCATGTGATAAGGTATGGCCACAGACACTACTATCCTGCTCTAATTCCACTTTTAAAACTCAACGTCCCTAGTCTTCTGATTTCTTTACTGCAGTCTCCATTCTCATTGATGACTGAGTCAAGGTATGAAAAATCTTAATCTATTTCAATATCTTCATCATCTGATTTAAAGTTTTGTTTATTATTGGTGGTCCTTATTTTTGTTTTCTTATAATTCATCTATAAACCTGCCTTGAACTTTCTTCTTTCACTTCCTTCTTTAATTGTTCCAAGTCTTTGCTACTTTTTGGTAGTAGTATAGTATCATCTGTGTATCTAAAGTTGTTGATGCTCCTTCCTCCACTTTTCATGCCTCCTCCTTCCAAGTCTATTCTTGCTTTACCTATGATATGTTCAGCACAAACTTTAAACAGATAGCCTGATAAAATGCAGCCTTGCATGAACCCCTTATCAACTGGAAACCATTCTGTTTCTCCGTATTCTATCCTAAATGTGGCCTCTTGCCCTGAGTTATTCAGGTTACGAATCAGGACAATCAACTGTTGTGACATCCATTTCTTTAAGAGCAATTCGTAAGAACAATCCATATGATTTACACAATCAATGACTTTGCTGCACCTGCAGTGAAAGATGCAAATGTATGACCTCTTATTAACTAATTCTCACTTTAACTTTTATATAGGGCCAGTTCTATTATTACATAGAGCAAGGCAACCACTTTGGGCAACAGATGTTGAGAGGAGCAACAGCAGTCTCCCCACAACTATTATTCCTAATCTATTCCCTTCTATTCAATTATGGAGGGACATCTGCCAAACAGCACTTCAGACTCTAAACCTGTTGTATTTAAGTATGATGGAGTCTATCTCATTGTGAGTACTCAAGGAAAGTTCTAGTGACATTACAGTCATCTTCTTTATGTGAGGGGCACCATATTGTGCTTTTATGCTTTTAGGGTATTTAGGCACTTGTCTGTGTATCTGCCTTGAAGTTATGGCTTGGGAGGGAGAGAAGAGGCAGGCCCAGCTCCATCAGGGCTTGCCTGAGGAAAGAGAACCCTCCCTTCATGCCATCTAAATATTATTTAGATATTTAATTTATTTGCTTATGTAAATCATCTATGTATTTTGTGTATTTGTTTATCCACTTTTGTAAACCGCTTTGATCTTTTTTGGAAAGGCAGTATATAAATAAATTATTATTATTATTATTATTATTATTATTGTGACCCTGTGAATTTGAAAGAGCTTTCTTAGGCAACGAGTACTCAGAGGTGGTTTTGCCAGTTTCTGACTCTGAAACATAGGAGCTTATCACACAGCAAAATAAAGCTTCTTACTGCTTTGGAATTCAAGCCAAATTTGGGCTGCCCCCTGGTGTTATTGCATGGCTTTTGTCCCCAAAACCACCATCTGGGTACAGCTCGGCTCCAATACTGTTCCCGGAACTTTCTTTGGCAGCCATTTTTCAAAGTCAGAAGGCTCCCAGGGACCAGTATTGGAGCCACGCTGTACCCAGATAGCAGTTTTGGGGACAAAAGCCATGCGATAACACCAGGGGGCAGCCCAAATTTGGCTTGAATTTGGAAGCAGTAAATCACTTTATCCCCAGAGTCTACAACACCTGTATTCACTGGCAGTCTCCCATCCAAGTACTAACCAGGGCTGACCTTGCTTAGCTTCTAAGAACAGACAGTATCTGATGCCTTTAGGATATGTAGACACTATTATCCTTTAACATAGGTAGCCAAATATCCTGGACCAACCTGCACTAGCTCCATCAGTTTTACTTGGCACAAGTATGCAAGATTGGAATCAGTTTATAACTCAGAATTAGCAAAAAATGATGTCTTTAGGGCAGGAGTTTGCTGTGAAGGTGCCAACATTTTGTGTGCAGGTCAGGCAAGGATAAGAAAATGAAGTGAGTGGGTGGGCTGATGAAAGTTTGAGCAGACGGTAACATCCAGCACGACTTAAGTCATCATCCCAATATTTATGTCAAACAACTCCAACTCACAAGAACATGTCAGATCACATGGGAGGTGTGCCGATTAGTTTCAGTCGCAGAGTGGGCGAACCAAATGGTGTGGAGGAAAACAATTTAAATTAAGTACCAACCATATAATCCCTAACTTAATGCTAGTGTAATAGCAATAAGAATTTTAATTAAAAGCAAAATAACCTTCATTTGGAAAAAGAACAGAAGGGGATACAGAGAGAGGTTGTTGCTGCTGAACAGGCATTTACTCAAAGAGTACAGCTTGTTCAGCACAGATACTTTACACCTTGGAAAAAATATGACATTGTGGACTGCAAGCTGTCTCCATAGTATATAATGATAAAATAGGGCTTCTCCCACTAGAATGCTTTCTTTCACATAAATACTTGTGAAATGTTTGCTGCAGAGGCATGCATGGGCAAAAAACATTTCATTTGGACTGAATGCTTTACAGGGAGGAAATAACTAAGATTGTGATCAAGTACAAAGTTCAAAGCAAAGGTTCATCCTATCATCCATAAGTGATGGTACCATCTGATCCTGCAAATAGGGATCAAACCACGTGTACCTGTTGTAAGCACCCCAGTGCAGGGATGGACAAAGCACAAATCCAATATGTCTTTGTTTTGCTGTGTTCAGCCATAAAATAGCATATATCTGAGAAGTAGGTCTACAAAAGGGCATGCCACCAACTTCTTTCTTTCAGTTAGTCTCAAACATTCTACTAGATCCATTTGCATACTAATTTTCCAGACTAACACAACAAATTCTTTGATATATACATTTTTGTATACAATTTCCCCTAATATGTCCACTGTTGCAAGCAGATTTTGAGCTTAGAAGTGTGCAATCTGACGGATGTATACCATTGTGTTCAATTCCAGGTATTTATTCAGAAAGTGAAAATTAGGTCAATTTGGTTAAACTGGGTTAAATATGAAAACAAAGCAAAACAAAAAATATCACTAATCTCTGTGTAGACATTTGAGGTGGACATAACATGTACATAAATACACTGGCTGGAGCACACTTTTAAATATTTCGGTATAGCCCAGGCTTTAAAGAGTACAGGACTTCTAAGAGTGGAGATTTTAGTATTCTTTAACAGAAACAGAAGTGCCAGCTACACACATGTTGAACAAGCCTGGAGTATAGTCCCCTGGGAGGGAAATAACCTATATGCCATTGCCCAAAAAAGTAGGCTGCATAGAGATTGTACAGCAAAGACACCCACTTACTTTATGATTCTCTGTGGACATATTCTTGGAATGGTATTGGGGTGTTGAAAGATTCTGCATCATTTCTTTCTTGAATTTCTCAACTGCTTTGATCAGCTTCTCTCTTTTCTGCTGGTCCCTGTCTGGATATAAGAAAACAGGTGAGAGATGGGTGGGTTGAATGAATAGAAAGACTACCACATTCCAGTCCAAATAACTGATCTCCTGCTGCCTTGGTTCACCACCAGTGAAACAGACATTCCAGTAACTAGCCTAACAAGATTATCAACATCATTGTTATCACTTATTTATATAGCATAATCAGTGTATATGATGCTTTATATGTGCAGTTAACAGTAGTTAATTTGACAGTCCCCTTCCTCTCATGCATACAGTCTAAAAAGACACAATACAAGGAAAAGGGATAATTGTCAGGGAGAGGATTCTCTCTCTTTGAAAGCCACATTGGTGGCAGTTGTGATGGATGGAGGAAATAATAATGTTGAAAAGACAAATTATGTATACTATCTTCATATATTAAAAGTCATATGTATATATTATCAGGCTTTAACTACAAGAAGGTTTGGGTAGCAAAATGAAAACACTCTCCAAATAAGAAATCTGTGCCCACCATGAAATTTCCCTTCAGTCCTAAAATTTCTAGCATTGCAGAGACGTTGAAAAATTCCACACCCTGTATGTTCATATTTGCTGTGTCCACATTCCTTTGGTAATTTTGCCTGACCCTTTCCTTTGGATCCCTGACCCCTAACTGCTCAACAGAAGTTTTACATTACTACAACACTAGGAATTTGGAGACTGAAGGCAAATTTCATATACCTTAGTTCATAGAGTATATATTTTTAACACATTTTAAATTTTTAATGTGTAACATTAAACATGTTTTAAATTGTTTAATTGTTTTTAAATGTTATATTTATATTTTGTAATGCTTTTAATTTTATTGTTTTAAATTGGTTGGCCTCCTCCTGCACAATCCGCCCCGCACCCTCAGAATATCAGGAAAAAACACCCTAGAAACCTTAAGTACTAGGCTGATATCAACTTCGAATAAAACTTTTTCAGCGATGGCTCCGAAATTGTGGAACAACCTCCCGGAAGAGATCCGTCTTATTACCACCGTAGATGCTTTCAAGAAAGCACTAAAGACAGATCTCTTCTGGCAAGCTTTTCCACCTGAATTGTTATAAATTCACCAATAAAAAAGACCAAAGACAGACAATGGAAGCCGACATACGTTAGATAAGGATCAATTGTTTTTAATGACTTTATGATTGTAAGTGTTTTTAGTAACTGTATTGACTGTGATTTTACTGTTGGAATACAAATAAATTTTATTATTATTATTATTTCATGAGACAGGGGCATGGGGCAGGGGCAGAATTCTTATTTGGTGCAATGCCCTTATTATGCCCCCCCCACTACTGAACTGTACCTTGATGACTAAGATTGCATTCAAACTTGTGATATGGATGGACTAAATCAGTATGGGTTTGACTCTAACTTGAACACTGAAATAGCACTTTTATCTTCTAAAATTAGGTTCTTGATCATTGGTACTTATTTTGGTGATTGTAACTAACATGTAGATTATGCTTCACCTAAGCTAACAAAACTACTAATGACACCATTTTAAAACAGTAGTTAAGAAAAGCAAAAGAGAATGAGAAAGGGTCAGGACGGGAGTGGCGAGAGAGGAAAAATACAGAGAAATATAACTTCAGGGGAAGGGAAAGAGAGAGAACACATGATAACAAATTTTAAAATGGGCCCTTTGGTATTGGTTGAGTTAAAGATGGGTCAAAAGAGATTGGAGATAATTGGTCTCACTGTGCCTTCTAACAATATCTCCTCAGAGTCATTTGAAAGAAATACAGATACCTTCACTTTGTAGAACGTAGTTAGAGGTCAATATCAAAATTATTCTCTATACAGTACAGCAGCTGACATTGACCAATGTCCAGTCCAAACAAAAATGCTTGGAAACAGGATTATCCTGTATCATTTGCAATATATCTTGAGGTGTTTTGTGTATTCAAAGTTTCAAGAGAAAAATGCTGCATGGCATAAACCAGGGAAAAGCAATCATCTGCAATAGGAATTAACTTTGGTTTCTGGTTTTTAAAAAACCCTCTTGATTTTAGCATTATTACCAATAGTATTTTGTCTGGTTGTAGTCCTCAGAGGTATATGTTAACATTTGGTATCTGTACACATCATGAGAATTTGTGTCTGGTAATGCAGACTTAAAGGGTTTGATTACCCATCATCATCACCATCCTGTGTCCCTTGCTCCTCTTGGCTGTGTTTAAATGGCAGCTGTCTTCTCAGTTACCATTAGTCTTTTGGGAATGTATGTGAAGCAATCCGTAATCATTTTGTCAAACTCAGTACAATGTGATAAAACAATTTACTGTGTGCAATAAAAGTACAGAAACAGAACCTGATGCTCAGCCATTTGAGACATTTACCAGCCCATTCTAGTGGGACAGCATTATGAGGTAGTACTTTGTGTTTCAGTAGCTAGAGTGACTACACACATACAAACCCAACAGACAGACAGACATATCCATATCTGCTCTGTTTGTTTAATTATCTGGATACATTGACATATGAAGGGGTATCCAAAAGTTTTAATGATCATCTTTTGCACCTTACGAGGAGGTATTGTAAAGTAATAATTATCACCCAGATGAAATTTTATTGATGAAATTTTGTCAGTGTCGTCATTGGTCCCTAAGTGCATGTTGCTGAAAAAAAAAATCAACTCATTGTGTCCTTTATTTTTGTGACTGGCTCTGCCAGAAGTGACTAAAGTGTAAAATCCTCATCAGGCGCAATCTGCTGGCTTCTACAATATCAGGTATTCAGAGGGTCAAGATACACTGGTAAAAATGTATAAATCTAGACAATGACTACATAGAGATAAGTTAACAGCTACAAATCAAAACAAACTTTCTGTCAATTTTTTAAAAAGGTGATCATTATAACCTTTGGATACCCAAAGTTTTGGGAAATTAGGCAGATGAATGACCATAAGCTCTATAAAAGCCACTTCCAAACATTCTGCCACATTCCCCAAATATTCTGTAATAGTCTTTTGCTAGAAAGAGCAACTTTTTAGTGCTGTGGAAATTCTTTCAGGAGGACAAGGCTCAGTTTCACCAGGTGCTCTTGAACTACAGCAAGAACAGCCAAGTTATTAAACTGCGAATGAGCAATGGAGCAAAAGATTGCTTTGGAGGAAACGGAATGATTGATTTTGCCAACTGGTTATATAATTTGCTATCTGAGTAGCATTTAGTACTGTGTCAACATTCTCCTTCCATCAGGTGCATGTTACAATCCCTCAGCTGTACATGCTTATAATTCTGATCACTTGACCTTGGGGACAAGTGTATTTCAGCTGGTCTTGACAGCTATAGTTCCCCCCAATATATACAGACTACAGTCTTTAGAAGACTACAGAACCCTCTAATCCCCCCTAAAAACCTCTGCTAAACTAGCCCATACTTAAACAACAAAATTCTACAATAGAATTCTAACTGTTTGCTATAGTTGTCAAATCAGATATGTATCCTACAATAAAATACTGTCACTTGACAAGGGGCACAATCTATAAGAGACAGACAGTAGCGATTTGTGTGTTGGACTAGGACTTCAGGAGACCAGGGTTCAAATCCCCAATCAGCCATGGAGACATACTAGGTGGCTGTGGGCAAGTCATACTCTCTCAGCCTTGGAGAAAGGCAATGGCAAACCCCATCTGAATAAAACTACATAATAGTTTCACCTTAAAGTTGCTCTTTGTTGGAAATGACAAGAAGGCATAGAACAACAACATATACAAAGCAGATGCATCAAGCGAGGTGATGGAACAAACCTTTAACATGGAAGATATAGGATACTGGGGTCAGTGGGAAGAGGATGATAACAGTTGTGATGAGAACCATTACTACTCCATATGAAGCTAGGTGTCCAGGCACCATGTAGCTGCAGTTGGGAAAAAGGAAGAAACATTGCCTTCCCTGATCTCTGGCATTATGTAGTATAGGAGTCCAAGAAGGTGACAGCTGCCACTCTCTTTGTGGCCAACTGTAGCAAGGTAGTATCGAGGTATCTCTAGCCACTTGACCAATAGTTGTGCCTGGAGGTACACCATGCACCATTAAGAGGAGGCGCTATTCAAGGAGGTAGTGGATACCTCCCTATGCGATATCCATCAAATGATACATGCTGGTATAAACAAATGTTACAGGACTGTATGCTACCAATGGAATCCTGTCTCTTTTGTGTAATCTTTCCCCACCTGCCACATTTATGAGTTGGATGCAGGCCAATTTTTAAAGATTTCCTCATTGTAATTAGCAAGAAACCAGTAAAGCCAGTGGAGTGAGATTGATGTGGCTTGAGCTGGAGAAGTAAATGATACCTCCCATCCCCCCGACCACCCCCAGTCATTCACTTCATGGTGAAACAAAGCCAAGCAAATTCTTTGAGCACATGAGACAGAAAAATATATACTAATAACCAAGAGGGGGGAAAACCCCCTAACAATTGGCTGCACTCTTGTGAAACCCCACATTTGCTGTTTGAGGTATCCATTTTAGTCTGCCTAATGGTAGGATTGGCCCTGGCTCGAAAGGCCTGTTTCTTGCAAAGCTGAACAATGGGTTCTTCTGTAATACTGTAATATGGAGTAGCTTAGTATGTGGGTCAATGAAAAATAGCATGGACCCTCTCTGCTCATATTCATACACTCTGTAGCTGCACAGAATCAGGCTACGTGTACAAGGTGTTTACAAAACATAAATGAATTTTATGTTTAGACTTGGGTCCCATCTCCAAGCTATCTCATTATGTATTTGCAAATATTCTAAAATCTGAAAAAATCTAATACATTTACTGGGCTAAGCACTCTCGCAGCCTCAAGAAAGGCAGTGACAAACCCCTTCTGAAGAAACTTGCCAAGAAAACCCCATGATAGGTTCACTTTAAGTCAGAAACAACTTGAAGGCACATGATAGCAACAGAATCAGCTCTCATTGAACCTGTACAAGAACAAACATACAGCCTTGCAACCAAGACCAAGACCATTGGTTAGCTTTACATAACAGTGAAGGGCAAGTAAAGTGTGGTCTCAAGGCCACATGTGCCTCTTAGGGTCATTTTTCTGCCCCCTCAGGAATGAATCCCTCCCCTTTTTTGAGCCAATGCAGTCTTTCTGAGTCAAAGACTTCCAGTACATGACAACCCTATGCATAAGTGCCAGACGGTAGCAAGCAGTGCCACTGGCACCAGTGTGGGCGAGGGAAATGAGAAGCCAGCCCCTGAATAATGATTGGAAAGGCAGAACAAGTTAATTCTCACAAAATGTAATGTAATCTAATTAGTGCTGATTAATGGTAAGTAATAAACCTGCAAGGAAAATGATGTTTGCTTAATTGATTGATATAAATTAATATAGATTATTCACATTGGTTGAAATCCTCACATGGCAATTTCACATTCATTTGTTCATCTAATGAAGTAGAAACTTAAATGTTTTTTTAAAGGCATGATTCCCCCAACATCAAGCACCTGAATTCAATGGCAGAATTAAGCACATGCTTAACACATTCTCCTTGAACTCAGTAGAACTAAAAAGTGTTTAACATTGGTGGGATTGTTCTGTTACAACTGAAGCAGCAATTGTAGGGTGCATCTCCACCATAGAAATGATGCAGTTTGACACCATTGTAATTGCCATGGCTCCATACTATGGAATCCTTGGCATTTGTAGTTTTGTGAGGTAATTGAACTCATTGGCAGAAAAGGATAAAGACCTTGTTAAACTACAAAATCTAGGACTCCATGGGATGAGTCTGCAGCACTTAAAGGTGTCAAATTGCATTATTTCTACAGTATAGATGCAACCCATATAGACTTGCCAGGCTGCAGGTCCCAATCAACCGATAGCTTAATTGCAGTGAGTTTATTTCATTGTTAAAATAACTTAGGCTGTACATATTGTTGCAGATACAGCTTGTGGATATTGGTGAGAAAATTCTGCATGAATAGAAGTAATGTACACACTTACCTGGGAGCAAGTTCCCCCTTCCCCCCCCCCCAAAAAAAACGCAGTCAGTACATGGAATAGGGCTTATTTCTGTCTAGATATGTATTGGGTTGCAATGTGAATGTGCAGGAAGATCACTTTAGAAACTTTAATCTCCAAACCTGCAGTCTTAATTTTTCACAGGGCCCCCAGACAATTTAAGAACTTAATAAAATAAAATGATAGTTTGCTTTTCAAAACTAATTCCATTGAATAATATTTTCCCCAAGGAGATTACAGCAGCAAAGTAGCATGCAATAATAAGAGACTTCTCAGCATGCTACCAGCTAAACACCAATCTCCTAGGCTCACAGGAAAATAGTCTTCGGCAGTGTCTTCCCTTTTTCTTTCCAGAAATATTAATTTTTATAGTTCTGCATATAAACTGAGGAACCAGTGTGGTGTAGTGGTTTCAATATTGGACTAAGACTCTGAGACATCAAGGTTCAAATGTCTGCTTGGATATGGAAACCTACTGGATGATCTTGAGCAGGTCCCATTTTCTCAGCTTAGAGAAAGGCAGTAATAAGCATAATCTGATAGAACTGACAGCACTACTAGCAGACTTGGGGAAATCCCATGGTTCCCAGAAATTCCCCACCTTCAAAAGCCTTTAGGGCAGGAGTGGGTAACTGTGGAACAGGGGGTATGTTTTATCCCCTAAATCCCCAGCAAATTGGGTCAACATGCCCAATACAGCTCTTGTCACTTCCATCTTAATTTTTGGCTGATTTTTTTTCTTGGCTGGTGGGGGAATTTCTCCACCAGTCTTGACATATTTGAGCAGCTTTGGGTTGAAAAATCACCCCAAAAATTTAAATTGGGGAAAATCTCAGGGTTTGGGGTCAAATTGCTCATGCCAGCTTCAGGAGGGGAATATGGCTTCATAGTGCACTACATATTTTAATAGAAGACTCCCTGCACATATTTGCACATATATCAAAAGGAATCTTCTCAGAGTGAGATTTGAACCATGACAAAATGATTTTTGAGAAGAAGATCGATTGCTTTCACACATTGACACAACTGACTATAGTTAGCCCAGCCCTTTGAAAATTTAGGGCAAGATACATTATTTGTATGAATTTCCTATTACATTCTACCCTACTCCTTTAATATCACTTAGTACTGCATCTAGAGAAATGGGTTTATATCCACAAAAGCTCATGTTAAAATAAAAACCAGTTAGATTTAAAGGTGCTGCAACATTCTTTTTTCACTCCCCTTCTTTCTTTTAATGCCATCTTGTTAGTGAGTTATGCAAATAGAAACCCAACTTATACCTGCATAATTTGGGGGGGGGGGGAGTCATTGTGGAGATTGGAATTTCTTCCTTATTTATACAACAACCTAAATTCATTATAAACCCCTGACACAACCATAGAATAGCTGCTGGAAACTAGGGGATGTCTTTGATGTGTCTGGATTTGAACCTATAGCCAGACACAAGTAATAATGGTAACATCTTCTAGGACCTCCTAAGGCCCCAGGGAGGTCCCAGAGGATGTCCTCACCGTCATGTGTCTGGCTTTAGGAACATGCTCAGGCTTCTCAGGCACTTCCCATTCTCAACTGGCTACTATACAACCATATAAGGGTGAGCAGCATACAAAATGTGGGTTTACAGTAGGGTTGCCTGGCATCCCCTCTTATATGGGATATCCATTATTGGAGAACTGTAAATTCATTTCCCTATAGGACTGACAGGTATCCCTATTTATAAGGGATGTTTGAGAGTTGGAAGCCTTTTCTTTTTATATAGTTGGGACAAGGTGCCAAAAACATCATCAAGAGAGAGAAGTGTACATCATATAATTTATGAATGTTGACCACGTGTTCATTTTAGATTGGACAAGATGCAACCCCCCCCAAAAAAAACCCAACACATTTTTGAGTGAGCCCTTTATAAGAGATGTATACATAATGTAATTATGAATGCAGGCAATATTTTAATTCGGGAAAGAAACACATCACATGGCCTTGATTAACTCAAGCTCTATTGACTTCTACACTCCTAGGCACTTGCTTCCCCTATTAGGTATGTTGAGAATGAATGCAGATTCTTACAGGGCAGAACAGTGAATATAGTACTATCAATGCACAAGAAGGAGACAGCCAAAATCTTGGACAGATGTTGAAGAAGATGTATAGAAGTACAAAAAATGTTTAGGGAAAACACAATGGCAGTTCATGGCTCCCAGGTTAATGGGGCAGTGAGTCTACTCTGGGTTTTCATTTGAAATTTGAAGAAAGTGTCCAAGATGCAGAACCCTATCTCCATAATAGAGTCAGCCACTTGGATAACTGCTTTAAAGTTCAGTCTGAAGCCCAAAACAAATTTTCCATCTCATTGATATGGGAATGACTAGCCACCACTAGAAAAATCTGTAGAGAGGTGGAGATGAGAAGGGGATTAAAAGACTTGCAGTAAAAATTATCTGATAAAGCAGGAGAACCACTTTGTATCTGACCCATAAACGATATGAGGTCTGAAATGCATTAAGCTGCAGTCTTGTGCTTGTTTACATGTATGCAACCCTCACTGAATTCAGTGGGGCTTACTTATAAGTAGGCATGTTTTGGACTGTTCTGTTACAATCTTACACATTTTTTTTTATTTCTAAAGGATATTTTCTGTTTGGGCCAATGACCATCTTCATCTGTTACAAATAAACAGAGAACATTATGTTTCATTAACTCTGTTCAAATGAACTGAGAATATGAGGATAATAATGAGCCATGAGTCATTTTAATTTATATTTCCTCCCGAAGACCATCAAACTGAAAAACTGTCTGCTTGTGGCAAAGAAACTACTAGCTGGCAATGCAATCCTGGCTGAAAGATGCACTGACTGCTGGGTGTTAGAATTAGAGAGAAGCATCTTCTGCTAGAAAACAAAATGCCCTTCTATTGACTGATCTCAGAGATCTGCTGATAGAGCGATATGTTGGCCAGTGGTTGGCATCACCCCAGTGCGTTAACTCATGTTCTCATCCCCAGGCAGACAGCCACTGCAGGGGAGATAATATGGGGAGTGAGCGGAACTGGATGGGGCAGTGGAAGGAGACGCAGCAACAGGGAGGGAAGGGTGCTCAGCATCCATCCCCCTGCCCCTGCCCCTGCCCCTGCCCCTGCCCCTGCTCCTGCTCCAGCCCAGCTGCCTAGCATCCCCCTCTAGTCACTCCCCTCTGCCAACCAGGGCACCTCTGCTATCTACTGGCTGTAGCCACTGGTTGGGTAGTGTGCTGCTGCCCATTGTAGGTCTGGCAGGGCTTGTGGCTGGACAGGAAAGAGAAGAGAAGGATATACAGGAAAGTCTTTCGGCAGGCTTATCCAGATAATTTTAAATTTAGACGTCGAATATTAAATGTGGACTGTTTTTAAATGTGTATGTCTTATTTGTCTTCTTAAACTCCTGCATGTTTTAATTAAAATGCGTTTTAATTGAAATTGTTAATTGTTGATTTGTTGTTACTCCCCACCTCAATCCATTGGGAGAGGCAGGTAAGAAAATGAAAATAATAATAATAATAATAATAATAATAATAATGGTCCACTGTGGCCATTGGAAGGGTAGGGTGCCATGGCAGCCATGGGCTCCTCCCTATTCCCCGCCATCATTGCTTTCTTTTCCCATCCTGGCCAGTAGCCCCACCTCACCCCTACCAGCAGCTGCAGTGGACCGCAGTGGACCGCCTTGCCCTCTCTTCCCTTCTGCTTCCCCGCCTGGCATTTCCTGACCCAGAAAGAAGTGTAGGGAAGGTTAGCAAGAGGGGGGGGGGGGCAAAGCAGGCAGTACTGCACCAGGCATCTAGAAAAAGTGCTGCTGCCACCCAGCACCCCATTCTGAGTCTGGTAGGGCTGCTGGATGAATGTAAAAGAAAGGCGATGATGGCAGGAAAGGGAGGATTCCATGGCTACCACATTACTTTAGCTGGCCTAGGCTCATCTGGTCAATTGGGAAGGACTACACTCTTTATATATATCAAAGAGGTTTCTATTGTGATATTTTTGTCTGCCAACTCTTATTTGTGATGTTTCCAAAGGAGGCTTTCATGAAGCAATTGCTCTGCCTCATATGTGACATGCATTTGTGGGAGTGAATTCTAGGCAAGTTCATCTTCCATTTGTAACTATTCTGTGTTTTCTCACCTCTTCAGGTGTCATATTTCTTTTTATAAAACAAGTGTATTGAGGATTTGATGTTCATACCATTTTTTTCCTTTGAGTCTTTCAGGAAACACTCAAAAATGATGGAAGAAATGATGAAAATATATGGAGACTTCCAAGTAAAAGGTCTTCCCCTTACTAAAATTCTGCTGTAGGTTAGGAAAATTTCACCCTAAATTTCACCACTTTGGAAGCAGGCCTACCTAGTACAAAAGCCCAGTAAAATAAAATAGAAGCACTTGACAGGGTGGAAACATTGCATGGAACCATTAAATCAATTGTTGAATGGTGAATCAAGACTTATGTAAAATAATTATTTAAATGGGTCCATTCTAGATGGATTTAAAATAAGATTCAGGTCTGGGTAATGGAATGCACAAAAGAATTTCAAAAGAAAATAAACCCATGGGTTTTTTTTTAAGATTACACATAACTTTTGATTGTATAAATAGAGAGAAAATATGTTTCACTCTAAAAGAGATGGACTTTACTCAGAACTGTTGGAAGCAAAGAGGCATCATAGAATCATAGAGTTGGAAGAGACCACAAAGGTCTCTTGTTCCTTCTCTTTTTGTCTGGGAAGGGGATGTCCATGAAGCTCCCACCTTAGGATGACTTACATCCACACATAGGGGCTCTTCTACTGAAATCTAGGCAATCTTCTTTTGTTGTACCTTACAAGAGCATCCTGAGTATTTTCACCTGTTTTCTACTACAAGCTCATAATGCACCGCCTATGTTATACTCTGCTTGATATAGAAACCAAATAATATTTCAAGGATAAGAAGCCACAGTGAGGACAGAATATGGAGAAATAAAATCGTTTCCAATTTGTCAGGTTGTCAGGCAAGGCTTCATTTTATCACCCTGCTTAATTTATATGCAGAACACATATACAGTAGAGACCTGGATTAGACTTTGGAATTTATCTCACAGGGGCTCCAGGGACTGGTCTCAAAACGGAATGGAAGGGGCGTGGAACAAGTGAGGGATGAGTGCTGGATGCATTTTACTGCACACACAGGTCCCTCACTCCTTCCGTTCCATTCCCCATCCATTCCCAGTCTGTTCCAGAGGAGAAGATTTTTGAGAACTGTTCAAAACAGTTCTCAAAAATCTCCCGCTCTCTGGGACGGACTGGGAATGAAAGGACAGGGAACGGAATGAGTGAGGGACTTGTGTGCAGTAAAATGAGTCCCTCACTTGTTCCATTTCCTTCCTGGTCCCTCCTGTTTCATTCTGAGATCGTGCTGGAACCCCTGTGCAATAAACTCCTCTGAGTAAGAAGGTGTGAAGATAACAAAGGGGTGAAACAGACAGCCCCTTTGCGATGACTTCCTGGTGGCTTGGGGACATATTGTTTAGACAAGGTACACCCCAAGCCTGAAGGAAGCTGCCGTGTAGCCATCCACCCACCCACCCAACCAGATGGCAGGCAGCTTTGCAGCACTCCAGCAGTGTGGCGTTCATATGCCGCATGCCACAGTAGTGCCACAAAGCTGCAGCAGCAGTGGAAAAGCTGGCTTTTTGCCAGCTAAAAAGGATCAGCAACTTTTTGAGCTGGCAAAAAGCCACATTGGGACCACCATGTGTGGTTGTTGCAGCCCAGATCCAGCTTTCTCCAGGGCTGCTTGAAGCCGCCCCTTCAGGGTCGTCTGTTTTGGCCCTTAGTCTTGGGATGACTATTGAGGGAAATCACGGAAAAAAAAATATACAGAAGTAATCCAAAACCAGGATTATAGCAAAAATAATGACCACAGATGATGTGCACAACTTTAACGTGGATGATGAAGACACTGGAATAGTCAAAACCATCTATAACTTGGCTCAGTCATAAATCAAAATGAAGACTTTAGTCAAGAAATCAGAAGAAGATTATGATTAGAAAGGAACCTATGAAGGAAGAAAATAAGATCTTTAAGTATGAAATATATATAATTAAATACTAAAGTCAGAATCATCCATGACATACTACTTCCATTCTCTATGTATGGTTGTGGAAGCTTGACAGTGAAGAAAATTTGCAAGAAGAAAAGCAGTTCATTTGAAATTTGGTGTTGGAGTCAGGAGATGAGTTATACTATGGACTAGATGAGTGGGTAGTTTAGCAAACCAGGTACGAACTCTCCCTAGAACCAAGATGTCTAAACTGAAGCTGTTGTACTCCAGACATCTCATGACACAGGATGACTCACTGGGGAAGACAATAAGGCTTGGTAAAATAGAAGGAGGTAGGAAAACAGGAAAACTGCACTACATGTAGATTGATGCAATCAAGGAAGCTACAACCTAAATTTGCAAGACCTTAGCAGGATAGTTGATATTTGGTTGCACCAAAGGGTTCCTAAAAAGGTGAATTTTAATGATTGACCAGA
This sequence comes from Urosaurus nigricauda, assembly GCA_034509955.1. NCBI lineage: Eukaryota > Metazoa > Chordata > Lepidosauria > Squamata > Phrynosomatidae > Urosaurus > Urosaurus nigricauda. The sequence goes on along the minus strand of JAOEGL010000001.1, from coordinate 345,218,322 downwards.
AGGAAGATCTCCTGGAGGGCTCTCATTCATACAGTCATTATAATTTGAAGTTAACTTGCCATTGGTAAATAACAACAACCAAGTATACTCTTTCTTGCCTCTTGATTGCAGAGAACTTTTTGAAAATGTAAATACCAAATAAATGCTCAAGAAATTTCATGGGTTCACTGTCAGTTGTTTTGTAAATATCAGTGTAACTATTTCAGAAAAACACATGTACTACTATAAATGTAATGGCACGCACAGCATTCATTTTCCAAATTAATGCAAATTACATTGTGCAAATTAGGTTCCATCATTTTGGCTCTTTCAAGTGTCAGTTGGGTCCTTGTACTAAAGCTACCTATGCTAGCACAAAGTGTAAATGTCTGCTTTGAGGCCTCATTTTATGACTTTTCATGATCCAAAGTAGGATGTTTAACCTGGAAAGATCAGATACTTGTTTTCCAGCAATTAAAGTCAAAGTAATAACTACATCAGCAAAGTAGATTGTTAGTTCAGTGATAAAAGAGTATGAAGGATTAATCTTAGCTCTGAAGTAACTTAGAAAAAATTGATTTACCTGAAGATATTATTTTTGCTCAACAGCGTAATTTATAGATGATAATATATTTAGCTGAAATTTATACGCATTTCCAGGGAAACCAGCTTTCTATTTTCAAATTAATAGCAGCCACAACTACATATGCAAGTGATTATCCTCTGCATGACATATTGATGTCTATTTTGTGTAGAAGTTATGTATGTTTTGGGCCTTGGAATGTCAGTTTTGAAAAATTAATTTAATAATGTGAAAACATAGAAATTAATTTATTTCCATCAACACTAATAGGTGAAAGTGTCTGATTAGTTCTACAAATAGGGGTGTTATCTTATTGCTATCTTATAATGTTATCTTAGAATAATGGAAGTCTAACACATCTGGTAACTTTCAGGAAACTTTTGGGTAAAACTACCTGAAAGACTGCATCTCATTTTACAATCTGTTTAATTAAGTTTGCCACTGATCTTGATTTCTTTCCATCCCAGTAGTGTCTCCATACTGCATAATTATAGAAGTTTGAGTGCACTTTAGTTGTCCTGGTTCTGTCCTATGAAATTCAGGAGTGTATAGTTTACTGGGGCACTTAGAATTCTCCTGTCTACTTTCTGGAATCATTCTCTAGCAGAGCATTCTAAGTTCCTCACCAAACTGCATATTCCAGAATTCTGTAAGATGGAGATTTAGCAGTTAAGCTGGTACCAGGAGGAAGGAAGGAAGGAAGGAAGGAAGGAAGGAAGGAAGGAAGGAAGGGAGGGAGGGAGGGAGGTGGTTACATGACAACTTTTGCGAGTTAGTTCCAGGTATAAATAACTGTAGGAAACAAATGATGGCATTGGTTCAGGAAGGGGGCTACCTTTAGATGGCTGAGAGTGGTGGAGTTGAAGAAAGGTAACAAAAAGTTTAGATTATTATATAGGAGCAGAGAGATAGGAAGGGAGACACTAGGGCCCATTTTAGATTGGCAAAAAGAGGTGTGTTGATGGCTGCATGAAAGCCCAGCCTTTAGATGAGAAAAAAAGAAAGTGTGCCATGAAAACACTATTTTGGAGTTTTAAGGGAGAAGAAGCGCCTTTAAAAAGGAGCTTGATTTCCCCACTACTTTTTTAAAAAGGGCGCAACATTGCTATTGCATCTAAAGGCTAAGGTGTAGTTGCACGGTTAAATGGGGCTCTGTCTCTTTAAAGCACCCATTTAAAGGCAGCGATACAGGTGCGGATCATAATGGATCGTGGGTTGGGAGCATGCGCGGTGTGGACTTCACTTCTAATTAAAACGCTCAATGCCCTGCAGGTGTAAAAGCTGGGGTTTAACCACGAAGTTTTTTTTAAAGCTCCCAAACCCTAGCTCCACTCCTAATCCGAACCCTAGACATGCGCAGTAGGGACTCTGGGATGCCGTTGCTATTATTCTACTGTGGATAACATGTCAATTCATTCACAAAATAAAGGGGTTCATTCATGATGCACCAGTGCAATGGCACAGTTTAAAAAGGCGGAGGAAACGCAATGATAATTTGACAGATCCTCATAAGTATACATTTGTCCTGCGCAACTGCGCAGGTTTGCCGGCAATGATAATTTGATAATTTGACTGTATGGTGTATGGTGTAACTGTGTTTGCGCAGTTCGCAAACCTGCACAGTTGCGCAGGACAAATGTACACTTATAAACTGTGCCGTTGCACTGGTGCATCATGAATGAACCCCTTTATTTTGTGAATGAATTGACATGTTATCCACAGTAGAATAACAGTAACAGCATCCCAGAGTCCCTACTGCACATGTCTATGGTTCGGATTAGGGGTGGAGCTAGGGTTTGGGAGCTTTAAAAAAACTTTGCGGTTAAACCCCAGCTTTTACACCTGCAAGGCATTGAGGAATTGCGCAGTTCGCAGCCGGCAAGGAAAAAAAAATTTAAAGGTTCACTGCAGCTAAAAGCCGCATTCATTGCCGCCCATGTAGCTTTTCCGCCTGTGTAGCGTTCTGACCTCTTCCCATGTAGCTGCTGAGCCACAGAAAAGACTTCAGATAAGTCGTTCCCACACCCCTCAGTCTAGCTGCCCTGTACCTTTTAAATGCACACCTGGGGCTTGCAGCCTAGCTGCTGAGCATTAAGGTAAAGGGAACTTCATGTCACACTTTCCTGCCAATCTAAAAAGCCCCTAGGGCTTTCTAGATTGGCAGGCAAGTGTGACATGAAGTTGCCTTTTCCTTAATGCTTAGCAGCTGCACCACAGCCTTTAGATGGAGCTGCGCTGTTCTGCAGTTTTTAAAAAAGAAGCTGGAAAAACCAGCACCTTTTTAAAGGCTCTTCTTCTCCCCTAAGACGCAAACAAAGCGCTTTCATGGCACACTTTCCCTTTTTCTCATCTAAAGGCTAGAGTTTCATGCAGCCATGAACACACTTCTTTTTGCCAATCTAGAAAACCCCAAAGTGATGGAGAGTTCTTAGGCAATGATTAGAAGTATATGCAGGATACAGAGGTCTCCACTGCAGGAAGCCTATGAAGTCATATAAAGAAAAATCTTATGCTCCTAGCACTCAGAGGTAAGCTACTTGTTTTATGCAGATGGATTTAAAAAACAAAAACAAATCATTATTATTATTTTTAATTATAAAAACCAGTAATAATGTTATATGAGAGGAGGTGTGATAGGTTGTGGATTAATTACAGGACTTGGGTCAGTTAATGTGCATTACCACCACTCACTCACACATTATGTTTTATTCACTGAAAGTGGCACCATCCAAATCCATCTAGAGTCTAAACTTTATTCTGTGTACCCATCTTGTACTCATCTTGGGTGTCAGAGCATAGTGCCCCCTTGCTGCAGCCCCATCATATGGAGTTTAAATCCACCTTGTTGCATTATAGCTCTGCCTGCCTGTAAATCAGGGCACTTTAGCTACAAAAAATGAAATGAAATAAAAAATCAAAGACATGATTATCAGTTCCACATTGGAATAGACTTGTCAGTTCCTTTTTTAAAAATTGTAAATTAATACAAAATCTGTTCCTGAAGTAATACAAACATGTTCCCTCTAAAAAGTGTTTAGAGGGAAAAGCTCAAGAAACAGCCACCACTCAGTAATCATAGAATCATAGAGTTTGAAGAGACCACAAGGGTCATCCAGTCCAACCTCCTGCCATGCAGGAATTCTCAATCAAAGCATCCCTGACAGATGGCCATCTAGCCTCTGTTTAAAGACCTCCATGGAAGGAGACTCCACCACCATCCGAGGGAGTGTATTCCACTGTTGAACAGCCCTTATTGTCAGGAAGTTCCTCCTAATGTTGAGGTAGAATCTCTTTTCCTGTAGCTTGCATCCGTTGTTCTGGGTACTGCTCTTTGGAGCAGCAGAAAACAAACTTGCGCCCTCCTCAATATGACATCCCTTCAAATATTTAAACAGGGCTATCATAGCACCTCATAACCTTCTCTTTGCCAGGCTAAACATCCCCAGCTCGCTAAGTCGTCCCTTCACCATTTTATTCGCCCTCCTTTGGTTGCCACTCCAGTTTCTCCACATCCTTTTTGAATTGTGGTGCCCAGAACTGGATACAATATTCCAGGTGAGGGCTGACCAGAGCATAACAGAGTGGCACTATTACTTCCCTTGATCCAGACACTATATTTTTATTGATGCAGCCTAAAATTGCATTGGCCTTTTTAGCTGCCTCATCACATTGTTGACTTATGTTCAACTTGTGGTCTACTTGGACTCCTAGATCCCTTTCACATGTAGTCTCCTTAAACCAGGTGTCCCCCATCCTATATCTATATACTTTGATTTTCTGCCCTAAGTGTAGTACCTTACATTTTTCTGTGTTGAGTATCATTTTGTTAGCTTTGGCACAGTTTTCTAGTTTATTAGGTCATTTTGAATTTTGATCCTGTCCTCTGGGGTATTGGCTACTCCTCCTAATTTGGTGTCATCTGCAAATTTGATAAGTGTGCCCCTAATTCTGTCGTCCAAGTCATTAATAAAGATGTTGAATAGCACTGGTCACAGAACAGAACCCCGTGGCACACCACTCGTCCCTTCTCTCCAGGATGAAATGGAACCATTGTTGAGCATCCCTTGTGTTCAGCAGGACAAAAAAAATACAAATCCATGTAATGTAATGTAAGATTTAACCAGGTAAACTGCCAGATTCAGATAGACCCACAGTTTGATTCAGAACAGAGCTTTGGAAAATTTCTGTTATCCCATTCAGGGGGATTCTTGGAGCTGTGGTCCAAAACACACGAAAAATGAGTAGGTTTCCTGGTAGATGATCACAGACATGGGGAAAGTATTTTCTTTATTGGCTAGATATAGGTACTTTGTAAGTATAGTCTGCTCTCAGCCTCAAGTGAGGGAATGGCAAACCTCCTCTCAACCAGTCTTGCAAAGAAAACCCAATGATAGGTTTGCCTTAGTATCACCATAAATGGGAAATGACCTGAAGGTACACAACAACAAATAGTTCCCTTAAGGGAGTCTGATATAACTGGAAATGTAAAGCCAATAGCAGTGAGGAATGGTAAGTTCATAAGGTAGTACTTGGTCCTGTTTCTTTATTGAACTTGCAGGCTTTTCCATCATCTCCCCTTTCCTGTCCTTCTTCCACATATGTATGTGTGTGTGTGTCTTTTGAACAGGAAGATGTGTTTAGAAATTAATGGAAAACTACTACACACGTATACACATAGGTGGGTGGGTGGATGCTGTGTTTTCAAAAGTGTATTCCATGCTGTAAAATTCTGGGTATCAATATAGATGGATGAACTTTATATTGCTTCCTGAGCTAGCTAAGCTAAGGAGGTTGCGGGAGATTCAACTAGATGACCATTGGAGTATCTCTCAACTCCACAGTTCTGTTACTTGATAACATTCTTCTAATAGATGCTGCAACTGCTTCAGGTTGCGGCTACAAGTGGCCTTGGGACTACCAAACATCTGCAGCATTTTCTCTCCCACACAGCTGCTCAATGGTTTCAACTTTACCCACTGTACTCCTGTTTTTCCTGTGGTTATAAACCAGCATATGATGAAGATTTCTGGAGAAGGTTCCTGTTTTTATTCCCAGCAATTCTAATTAGAGCTCAAATGAAGCCTTAAACTGCTACCCATCAGGCATCCTCCTCCCACAATCAGTCAACAGAAGGAATAAGGGCATAAAATCAACAAAACCCAAATACCTTATTGGTTACAATAGTGCATTAGCAGAAGACATGCAATTCTCCTGTAGCTTGTTTGTTTTTTTCCCTGGTGAATCTGAATTAGAGATTTAACAAGATCTTATGAGAAATGTTTTACTGCCAATTAGAGTTAAAAATAGTGATTTAGGCAGATCAGTGGTCTAACTCAGTATAAAGCCATTTCCTATACATCTCCAGGTTGTGCACAATATTGTTGTGATTTTGGAATTTGCCTAGTAAAACCATTGTCCTAATATGGATTTTTAAAATAAATCACTTTTGGCCTATAGGTGGCATTAGGATGCAAAGTAATGCTCCTGCATTTATAAATGTCTAACAATGGGTTGAAGCTCTTTTGTCATCAGCATTCTACTGTGATCTCCTTCACCATGAATGAGGTTAATGCTGTGCCAGTCAGACTGAAAACTTAAATAATCAGATACTAAGGGTGCTTCCAGACAATGGGTTCCTACTACTCACAGATCAAAAGCACTGGGTTTTCTGTGTTATTCCAGGCTATAGTTATTCTTAATAGGTGTTTTTTCTGGTAAGAAAAAAAGATGAAAGCAATAATAAGAAAACAAGGGACATCTGAAGACAAAGTCATGTGGATTTCCCATTAGCATCTATGAATTCTTTCTTAGGGTGCTTCCAGACAAGGCTTTTACCATGTAATCTTTTTGCCTTACGGTTTGCATTGCTTCATTCATAGATGTGGATGGGAAATCCACATGACTTTGTGTTCAGATCAAGTAACCTGAGGTTGTGTGAGCATATGTGCTTTCTGGTAGAAATAGGTACAGTGGCGCTTGGTATCCACTGGATGCTCATATTCCATTACATACAGTGGCACAGAAATGCTGCCCTTTATATAAAAGGATAAAATCAAGGTTTGCTCTCTCTCTCTCTCTCTCTCTCTCTCTCTCTATATATATATATATATATTCAAACTGTGGATGGTTGAATCAGTAGATAAGGAATCCGTGGATAAGGCTAACTATATTAAGTACCTCCTGGCACAACTCTTCCACCCCAAGGCAGCTTCACAGCCCCAGTGTACACCCCAAAAATCATTGAGTGGGTGGGGCAAAATGGGTGTCAACCATTTATAACTGCAGTAAAGGAAGAAGACTTGAGGCAATTGGTGTTCTTCAACTGGGAGAAAAGAGAAGATATTTGTCTTCCCAAAACTACATGCCCTCCAATGTTTCACAGATGAAAACGGGGACTGTGGGTGATGGTTTTAAAAATATGTCTTTTTTCTAGCTGGAAAAAACAATTTGACAAAAGTCACAATTTTACAACTGCCTCCCACTGGAACAGAACTGAAGCTCTGAGACGTCATGTGGTAAGGCACGGAGAAAGGTGCTACTCTTTGGCTCTGTTTAAATTTGTTTTCTTGTAAGGCTTTTTGTCTAAGCAGTCATGCAGACTGGCAGCTTGGAGTGGCCTGAGGCTGCTTCAGCCCCAGTTGCCCCCTGACCAGTGTAGGACTGCAGCAAATACATGTCCTGGTCCTGATCCAGACCACCACTGTGGTCCTGAACAGGATGCCAGCAAAGTGTGGACTTTCCCCATTTCCTTGCCAGGTTGCAGTTCCCAGACAGGCACACTCTCTGCATGGCTTCCAGCCACTCTGGGAGCATGCGTGATCTGCACACCCCTAGGCTGCTGTCACACTGTAGAATTAATGCAGTTTGACATGACTTTAACTGCCATGGTTCCATCCTATGGAGTTGTGGATTTTGCAGTTTGTTGTGGCACCAAAACTGTAAATATCTCACAAAACAGCAAACCCCAGAATTCTATAGCACTGAGCCACAGCTGTTAAAGCAACACCAGCCCATGCAGTGCATGCCAACTTAAAGTTGCAGTACCTCTGTGTGGTGTCATTTGGTTTGCTGAAAATATTGCAATTTTTCAAATGTGCTCTCTCTCTCTCTCTCTCTCTCTCTCTCTTTGTATGTATGTGTGCATGAGTGAGAGAGAGAGATCATCCAAAACAAATATTTCTAGAACAAACAGGAGAAGCCAGACATTATTTTGAAAGGAAAGCAAGTTATACTTACATTTGATGCTTGTGTTCAAACTCCTTGGAGCAGATGAATCAACAGCAGCTGAATTAACAACAACAAAAAATTGTTTATCTATCTTCTCAGTGTTTCGCTTTCAAATTACTGTACAGGAAAGAGCTGTAAAATGCTCACTTACAATGGGTAGGGAACTAGGGTTGCTGAAAGTCTGGATTCAATTAAAACCGTGCTCTTAAGTAACCTGCTTCTCTAAATCAAATAGTGTATGATGATAATGCATGATGTATAAAACAGTAGATTATATGCTGTAGATTATAGATACTCTTTCTTTGTTGGTTAGAAGGTGAGGGTCTCATCTCTGTGGGCTAAAATGTACAGTATTGAGATATGAATTCAAGAGATTAAGGCTACAGAAGGAAACAATGTGTCTGTGTGGTGGGAGATTCTGTCAAAAGGTAACCTCTGTATCCTTCTATTCATCCTTATATTGGCGCTCACACAGGCATGGGATCCTGCACAGTCCATTTAGACAAGTGGAAGGTCTGCTTTTGCATTTGTTTTCAAGCATTCTGTATATTTTGCATCTCAAATATTTGTTTGGGAAAAAGAAGAAGATATGTTAAATTTTAAAACATGCTCCTTCCACCAAATGAGATTGATGACTTTGCAACTGAGACATAGCCATGTTATTCTGTATCAGTGCACAAAGCTTTCATGGACTCAGTCTACATTGGAACTTACACTATGAACCTTTTTTTTAAAGTTGGCTTTAAAGGAGCTGCAAGATGCCATTGCTAGTGAGAGTGATCCCACTTCATCTGCCATGATCCCTGCCTATGAAATCCTGGGATTTATGAGGTCTTTAGAATTCTCTGTTAGAGAGCTCAGTCACATTCCTTTGACACTGAAACAGTCTTTCAAATACAGAAGCAAAACACCCACCTACCCACTAAACTGACAATCCTTTTAATGTGTTACCACATTGATTCTTAATCTGTGGTCCACGGATCCCTGGGGGCACAGTGTTCACACAGGGGGTGCATGAAGGTTTGAGAGCTGCTCAGCCCACCTCTTCCCCATAGTGGAGTTGCCACGTGACAGAAGCCAAGGCAAAGGATGGCTGGCTGGGCCTGTGTATTGCCTGCCACATGGCCACTCAGTTGTTGGGAGGTGAGTGACAAAGTGACAAAGGAGCTGAGTGACAAAGGAGCTGACAGCCAGCCAGGCTTTACCCTTCTTTCTCTTTTTGCCCTCCTTTCCAGCTGAGAGGACTGTAGTCTATCAGAAATGCTTCATTTCCCCCCCCCCCCTTAACACTTCTACATCAGGAGGGGAGGAGACTAGGGGAATGAGCAAATGGAGAGGAAAAACTGGGTTGTTCTTGGTTTTCCCAGATTCAACTGGAACCTCCCAATGTCCACAAGGTCCACTCTGAAGGCTGGCTGAACACCCATGGGCAGTCTGCACCACATGGCATCGAGGCCATATGCACCATCACACAAACACCTCCCCTGTGACTACCAATTACCTCCCTTGTCCCACCCAGATGCCATCCCATTGGATGTCCTGTGTGACCCTGTGTTATTCCCTGCCGTACAGTGCATTGGTGTGCCTAGTGCCACATTGACAAAGCACAATTGTGGAGGGTCCCCATACATGTCCCCTCCCCCACATGGTCCCCTGTTGGACTGGCCAGTTTGTGTATGTTTTTATTTCATCCATTGAATTATTGACAAGTGGCTGTGTTTGTTGTAAACCCACTTCATAGGGTGTGTGATGGCTCGATGGTATGATGGGTCAGTGGCGCAGCTGGCCACTCATGCATCTGTATGGTCAACAATAGGTTTAACAGCTGCAGTAATTGTTAATGGTTAAGTATTCAACTGCTACTACTACTACTACTATTGGAGTTTAATCTTTAGCGAAGTCTTGAGGGGGGCTATGTGGCAACAAAATATATTTAAAGGGGATTCCTGATAAAGAAAAGGTTAAGAACCACTGAGCTATCACACAGGTAAAGTATACTGTACCTGGATAACTCTACAGATCAAATGCCTGACAGAGTGAAATCTCTAGATAAATCAACCTGAATAGAAGAAAACCTTCCTAATACACTATCCATTAATAAATTAGCTTAACTGTAAAAGTAAAACCTTACCATTGAGGCATGATGAATATTTCTTGCTCTTAGTGTTGATACAAGCCATGCAAAAACTAGAACACCTAAGGAGACTATACTGCTATTTCAGCATATATGTCTCAGGGACATATACAGTGGTTTATTGTGAAAAAGGAAACAAAGTCCATGTGCTACCTACATTTTTTTCCCATGTAGAGATTTGCTTTTTGAAAGAATGATTTCCCGTCCTCTGCCTTTTTCCTTCCTAGCCCAGCAGAGACACTATGTTAGATGCCAATGACAAGCAGGGACATTTTCACAAATTTTACTTGTAATACTGGCCTAAATCCAAATTTGCATTAGAAACTGATTGTGAGTGCCTTTCTTCCCCTTCTGGCTCCAACTCTCTGGAGCAAGTTTTGAGGGTGTTATGTATCCTGTCTGTCTGTCTGCTTATCTAATTATACATCCATCCTTCCTCCAGCAATAAAATCATTTAAAACATAACAATGGAGATAAAAAATACAGCATATGCACCCATAACCCCCCTCCCCAACAACCAATTAATCATCAAATGCCTGTTTAAAGAAAAAGATTTTTATCTGCTAGTGAAAGAAGAGAGAGAAATATAGTCTCCCATTTGAAGGGAATTCCAAAGCCTGGAGCAGGCACAAAAATGTCCACTCCTGCATCCATGAGGGCAATGGTACCAAACAAAAGTCTTCCTCCAAGGATCTTAAGACTCAAATAGGTTCATACAGGGATATGCAGCCTTTTAGATCGTCTGGAGCTAAATCATTTAGGTTTTATAGGTCATAACCAGCACTCCAAACTGTGTCCAGAATTAACCTGACAGCCGGTGAAACTGCTTCAACAAGGGAGTTGTATGCTCTCTGTAACTGGCCAGGATCTGCTGATGAAAGCAGTTCCATCAACACAAAAAACCCTACAGGATTCTGGCCATTGGGTTTTGGTGCTATGATATACCTCTGGGCAGAGCTTAAATTCTTGAAAAAAACTTTCAAGAAATATTTCTTCCAGCTACCTTCAGTGCATGTAATCTGTGTGAGCTGGCGCTATGATTTGCAGCTAGCAGTTAAAAAGGGAACATGCTGGATTTTGCTACAGCAAGCAGCTTCGTGATGGGAGTGAAAGAAACCCAAAACTTGATTTGAACAAATGAGATATACTACTGAGCTCTTGGTGTGCCAGGAATTTGTCCCAATAAATTTTGGCTTCCTCTTGGATGAATGCAACAGACTGACAGAATCTGCTGAAGGTTGTGTAAAGCCCCTGAATTAGTGTCCTCATGTTCTGCTTGATTCTTTTTCATTCTTTCTTTGCAACATGGTGAGACGGAACAGAGCAGAGGGCACTTCTCAACTTTGCCAAAAGAAGAAAGAAAAAGGCAATGGGTGTGAATTACAGGTGTCCCTCTGTGCTACACTCAGATGTTTAGATTCTTTAATAGCATAATAAATGAATGTGGGAAATGCCTAGGTTCTTTGGCTGTGACCTTCTAGCTGTTTTTTCCCTCTGTGATTTACTGTGTCTGGCCAAAAGTGAGCAAATGATTGGTTCAAAGAGAAAACAGAAAAAGGGCAGGCATGATATTGCATGAGGGCAGAGTTATTCAGGAAGTACACCAGATGTAACTGCTGCACATATCTCATTGTTTGTACATCTAGCAAAGACCACTCCTCTATTTTTTTTTAAATATCTGTTTTATCAATTGAGTCCATGTAGACCCCTAGATGTTTGGGATGCATCTCCCATCAGCTCAAGCAAGTTTTTTTCTGCAGAATAGAGTCATGACCATTAAAATGTTTTCAAATTGTTATAAATGTGTAGTGTGGATATACTCTTGGAGTCTCAGGGGTAAAAAAATTACCAGGAATAGTGATCAAAATGAAGACCTAGTATTACTCTGTGACAATAACCAAGACAGGATGCAGGCCACCAAATACTATTACCTTCAGTAGATGAGACTGAACTACCCAGGCTGGTAGTTCAGGCTGGTAGTTCAGCCCCAGTCCAATAGTGGTGTTGTTGATCTAACCCACAGTGCAGAAATAATGCAGTTTGATACTGCTTTAATTTCCATGGCTCAATGATATGGAATTCTGGGATTTGTACTTTATTGTGGCACTAGAGCACTCTGACAGAGAAGGCTAAATATCTCACAAAACCACAAATCCCCAAATTCCACAATATGGAGCCCTGGCAGTTAAAGCAGTATCAAACTGCATCAATTCTCCAGTGCAGGTTGGACCCTTGCCCTGGTGGCTCAGTGGTTAAATGCTGGTACTGCATCTGCTCACTCACAAACCAAAAGGTTGAGAGTTCAATTCTAGCCAGGGGCTCCAGGTTGACTAAGCCTTGCATCCTTCTGAGGTCGCTAAAATGAGTACCCAGCTTGTTGGGAGCAATTGGCTTACAGTTATAAACCACCTAGAGGCTATACCTAGTGTGGTATGAAGCGGTATATAAATGAAACTGCTATTGCTGTTGCTACTGTTAACTTTACTTACCAACTTTTCCCTAAAATTGGGACTCCAATTGGCTTAAATTAAAAAAAAATCTTTATCAGCATCTTTTAGCAATATAGCAAAAACATACAAATATCAACATTAAAATAAAATAAATAAAACAGTCTGTCAGATAGCCTGGACCTAAAATCTCACAATTTTGCAGTTATGATGAACAGTAGGCCTTTAGTATCTGTTGGGGTTTGGTTCTAGGACTCCCCATGGATAAAAAAAATCCATGGATGATCATTATATACAATGGCCTAGTAAATGGCCTAGTAAAATGCTGTTCCTTATTTAAAATAGTAAAATCAAGGGTTACGTTTTGTATTTTTAATATATATACGTGTGTGTGTGTGTGTGTGTGTAATATGTTCAAGCTGTGGATTGTTGAATCTGCGGATAAAAAATATATGGATAAGGAGGGCTGACTGTAGTAGTTGAAGCTGGTACATGTTCATCCATGGCCCAAGATTGTTTTTAAAGCATCTCCAATTTATCTGCTAAAGCTCAAACAAGTAGAATTCTTTGCGCTCAACTATCAAATACTATATAAAATGTGACTCTTTGAATTTATTGACAAAACTAAAAATCAGTACAACACATGGAATTATGATCCAGTGGGAAGTAGACACTTTGACGCCAATAGCATGACAAATCCATTTGGGAAAAACAGTCTAGCACCTTGTACATCTCCTTTAAAGTTCAAGCCAAACCTCAAAAGAAGTCACTGCCCCTTTGAATCAGAGCCATCAGCTTCTATTGATATGTTCACTTGCAAAAATTTTGTCTGTTGTTCTGGGCTTGACAAACATGGTCTAAATTATTCTGCAGCTGATCTAAGAAGTTCAGCTTTACACCAGTGAAGTCAGCTTGATGGGCATAGTTATTGTTGGATGTTCCAAATACCTTTGGCAGATAGCAGTTTTCTGTAATGCACAGCCATGTGGTCTTGGATGATGTACTGACTTGACAGCTTGCAGGAAGAACTAGGAGAAAAGGCTAAGAAAAATGAAAACTTTGTCAGTGAACAGAAAATATCTTGTACAAAAGATCTGGATTTTTATACTTTGTTGTAGGTTTTTTTTTCTTTGACTTGACACCAACTTACGGTGACCCTATCCTAGGGTTTTCTTGGTATGATTTACTCAGAGGTTTGCAATTGCTTTCCCCTTAGGCTGGGATAATGTGATCTGCCCAAAGTCACCCCGAGTGTTCGCCTAACTGTGCAGGGATTTGAATTCTGCTGTCCTGAAATCCTAATCCCACATCCAGACCATTATACCATAATGGTCTGTGCCCACTGTCTCTTACATTTGCAAAGAAATACATTTTATATTTGAGAAACCTGAAACAAAGTACCTGAAAAGTCACTAATATTATTTTCTTTGTTTTGTTTTAGGTTGTTGTTATTGTGTTCCTTCAAATCCTTTCAGACTTATGGCAATTCTAAAATGACCCTATCACAAGGTTTTCTTTGAAAGATTTATTCAGAAAGGTTTTTTTTTTTGCCACTGACTTCCTTGGAGGCTGAGAGAGTATGACTTGCCAAAGGTCACGCAATGGGTTTCCATAGCAGAGTGGCGATTCGAATCCTGATCTCCAGGGTCCTAGTCCAACACCCAAAACGCTACATCATGTTTACCTAATCACTATTTTCAATAAGTACTGTGCACCATTTCTTTATTATTTTCTTGGCATTAATGTTAAGATTAAACACAAAGAATAATATGTTTTGTTTTTAATCTTAAATATAATCTTCACTTAGAATAATCTGAAAACTAGGGACTGAGGTGGAAAAGGAGAAAAATGTATTCGTGTCTTCTTCCTTTTTCTGTAATAAAAATATGGAGCCAGGTTTTCTGTTTTTTATTTGTTTTTCAGAATTTTTATAGCAGTCAGGTTGCATGAATGGGAGAAGAACACAGTTATGGAATTCTGAATGCATTTTCAGAGGTTATTTTCCAAAGTTACCATGATACTAAATATGCAGTGCTATCATACAGTGCAATGTCATCAGCATGGGTGTCGGCCCATAAAAGCCTTGGGCACCTCATTCCCCACCAGGGACTGCCAGGAGGAGAATGGAGGACAAGTGAGGGAGGAGGCCCCTTTAACATCTGGCTCCCTCCAGCCCCGGACCATCTCAGCATGAGTGTCAGCCCATAAAAGCCTTGGGCAATATTAACAGTATTATCTTGTAGTTAAATTTTAGTCTCCCCTTTTTTAGGATGTTAAAATATAATCTCTTAATTTGAATTTTTAAACAGTAATTTGCAACATGTTATGCTGTATTTGTTCTATTACTTCATTGTTTATTGGTATCTGCTTTGTTAGTTTTTGAATAGGGGGTTGGAATTGGGGATTTTTAAAAAATAATTGATTGAATGTAAATTTTGTATTATGTTTTTTTTTGCTGTTATTGTTTTGTTGTTATTGAATTGTTTTTATTTTATTATGTATTGCTATGTTATATTTGCTTATTATTTCATGTTTATTGTTATTGCCTGTATTACTCACACTATTGTAAGCTGCCCAGATTCCCTGTGATTGGGCGGGGTATAAATAAATCCTATTATTATTATAAAGAATGCATAAATAAATACATAATAAAATGGTTCTAAAAACACTAGACATGAAACAAACTCACAAAACTGAGGTTGTTTTCTGTTTGTCCACTTTTGGGCCAGGTGTAGAAAAGCAACAGGAAAAGCTAAGCTGTTTTTTCTCTCTCTCTAAATTTTTGAGGACTGGTTGGTATATGGGTGGGGATGGCTTAGACCTTAAGGGAGCTAGACCTTTAGCCAACCTTTCCCTAGCCCTTTGCCTTCAGGAAGTGTTGAGCAATCCAAATTCTTTCTCCAGAGTCATCAAACATTACTAGAGTCTTTCAGGACCTGACTTGTTTTCCAAAAATTTTAAGAAATTATGGCTGAGACTCTGAAATCACAAGTACAAGTAACCCAGGATGCATTTCATTAAGCCCTGGAGACTTGCATCTTTTAGACTTGGTAAGTGTTCTATCTTCATCTGTTTAGGGCTGCCACTTTATATGTATAGGTGGCACAATCCACACTCCAAAGCTTCATAGTTCAGAAAATGTCATCCTTCCATGCAAGTCTTTTCCAGATTGACAGTTTTAACACCTTCACCTCAGGCAGGGATTGCTGAACATGTTTTGCTTTCTACAACCTTCACATTTTCATTTCTTTTGGGCTAAGATTAACTGTAGTGGCTTCCACATTTTTAAACATAAATAACATAAAAAAATCAGATTGCAATGTGCTCTCTTCCCCCCCCCCCCCCCCCCCCGTGTATGTGAAACAAATCTGCTAGCTCCCTTACACAGTAAGGTAATAGTAAGGTATGCAGCCTTGCTGACTATGGATGTTGCAAAACTACTGCTCAGTTCTATTTCTCTCAATTCTGTTTCTCTCAGACATAAGTCTACTAATGAAGACAAGTCCCCAAGTGAATTCCAGACAATAAAATTACAAATGGCCTGGCTGTATAATGTTGGAGAATTCTGCCCCAGAATAATTCATTTCATCCTCTACAACTCAAATTATTAAAATTCAATGTGTCCCGGCCTCTAGTATAGTGACTTGGGATCACGTTCAATTTGTGTGAGATCATTTTTGCTCTTGTGCTCTGGCTGTGCTCCATCATTACTGAGGGCTTCTGAGCAAGCTTCACATGTGCCCAGAGTGTACTGACACAAGTGACTCCATTCCAGCAAACAACTAGTGGTGGCAATGTGCATAGTCAAATGGAACCATTCCCAATTGTTGTCAGCTATGGGGTACAGACTACAGACATAAACACACGTACACATACAGACATAAACACACATACACTTTCTCCAAGACTAGTTGGTGTGCATTAGTGGATGGTGTCAATATGGCATTCTAGAAACAATGGACTCTTCATGAACTATTTCAGTTTGCCTGAAGATGCTTCCTTACAGCTGTGCAAACCCAATTGACAGTTGGATATTACATTTTATCTACATTTCCTCTCCTTTCCCACTCATAATGAGGGAAAAAGCAATGGTAGCAACAGCAGCACATGCCAGTACTGACTGACTAAGCTATTGCTTATACCAGGGTGGGCAACTGCCATGGCTGCATTAGTTCCTGTATGGGCTCTTGGAAGATCATAGTCTATGTAATTCCACCCCTTCAATTTAAACAAGGAGGCCACAGGCCTGAGTCTACAGGAACTGAGAAGAGACACTGAGAACAGAGATGTCACATCCATGGGGTCACTACAAGTTGAGGTTGACTCAAAGGCAGCTAATAACAAAACCTGATAGGGTTGCCAAATCTCCCTTATTTGAATGCTTGAAAGCTTGTCCCTTATTGGGTTGACAGGTGTCCCTAGGATGTCCCCTATTTGAGGGTTGGAAAGAGATTCCTTCTATATTTACAATTCTTTATTACGGCCATTTAGCCAGCATAATAAAATAAAATAAAATAGACGCATACAGAGACATAACAAAGGTTCAGGCCATATATCCAAGCACTGTCAGTAGCAAAAAACAATAAAACAGTAGCAAGATGCTACATGGCTTGGGTCCATCCTATCTAAGGGACCGCCTCTTCCCATACGAACCCCCCCCCGCACACTTCGGTCCTCTGGGAGGAACTTGCTGCAACCCATGAAGACCAGGTTGGTGCAGACGTCCCAGAGGGCCTTTTTGGCTGTTGCCCCCAGGTTGTGGAATGACCTGCCAGATGAGATGTGTCTTATTTCATCTTTAGAAGGCTTTAAAATAGCCCTAAAGACACATCTCTTCCGGCAGGCCTTCCCAGAGAATGTAAACATCCCCCAGCTCCAAATCTAGGCTTTAGAGTGGCCTTTTCTCCCAGCCTCCCTTCTCTGTTTTTACTTCTGCATAACCTTGGCTGGGTCTGTTTTTCTCTAATCTTGTTTTTATTACTATTTTAGCTAGTTACTGTTTTAATTCAGTTGTGATTTAATCTCTTTTTAAGGGGGGTGGTAAGGGAAAGGACGGGATATTTTACTTGATATTGTTTTAATCCTTGTTGTAATCCGCCCCGATTGCTTGTTCAGAGGAGCGGACTAGAAATAAATATTATTATTATTATTATTATTATTATTATACAATAAAACCATAATTTAAATAAAAAATGATAGAGCAACATTATATATGAATGTGACTCTAAAGATTTGGCAGGACTGAGTAAACAAGGTAAATACAGGTCAGAATTGTACAACAACTGTACCTTCTGACACATTTTGTCTTTATTATTCTCCAATCTTAAACAGACTGTTTCAGGATTTTTTTTCTGGCTAACAATTGCAGCAGCAAGGAATTTAGCAACACAGAGAGTAATCGGTCCCTTACAGTCAGCAAGTAGATAGTTAAAATAAATTTCTTCCTGTCTACTGGGCATGCTTTGTAATAATGGGAAAATAAAGAGAGCAACGAAGAAGTACATGAGCAGTTGACTCAACTTCCTCCAGTCCACAGGGACATGAGCAATGGTGGTAGGGAATTTTTTTATATCTTCCCTCAAGAACGGCTGAGGGTAGAATGTTTAATCTGACTAACAAAAAATGACTGTCTAAGTTTGGGTATGTTCAGGTTATCCAAATAGCTTGCATGGAGAAATGTTCTATTTGTCTCCCATATAATGGGATACATAGTTGATTGGCTTCTATGAAACTGTAAATCTATATCTTTAATTCGTTGGATAACAGCATTTTTTGCTTTATCATAACCTAGCAGAATCACTTGTGACATTGAGAACCCAATAGTGACAATGCTCACATTTAAAGATTTTTTCCAAATTGATAAAAAGGAATCAGAATTAACGATACCAGGCCTACTGGATTGAACAACATTTTAAGCAATATTTTTAATTTACAAATCCAGATACAGGCCTCTACTGATAATAAGCCAGTTTTCAAATGAAGAACAGTATTTGCAACACAATTAGCGACTCCCAAAACTGATCTCAAGAATTTAGTCTGTACAGCTTCAAACTGCACAAAATTGTTATATGAATGAACCTCCGAGCCATACAGAAGCTGTGCAAGGATTTTAGCTTCAAACACTTGCAACACTGCAGGGACAAATTGTCCACCCTGTTATAGAAGAAAGTAGATAACGCCTTGATGCTTCTTTGAACATTTGATATCACATTTGTTTGCATGAAAATATACTCCAAGATATTTATATGATGAAACTTGTTCAATATAATTATGATCAATCTTCTATTTATGTTTAATTCGTCTTTTTGTGAATATCATTATTTTTGTTTTATCATAATTAATTTTCAGTGAATCCTTTACACAATGAGTAGCAAGAGCTGTCAGGAGTCTCTTTAGCCCCACTCTGGTCAGAGACATAAGAACAACATCATCAGCATATAGTAACAATGATAGAGGTCTGTTTGAGATTGTTGGATGATGTGATGGTATATCTGACAGAAATATAATTGACAAATTAATATAGAAATTAAAAAGAGTTGGGGCTAGCACACAGCCTTGTCTTATACCATTGTAGGTTGGAATAGGTTTTGTTATATTGCCTTGTCTATTACAGCGTACTGCTAAGCGGGAGTTTTCATGGAGTTTACGAATTAAAGACAGCAAGCGTCTATCGATATTGGTTGATTCAAGCTTCTCCCAAAGTTTGTTTCTAGGCACCAGATCAAAGGCAGATTTGAAATCTACAAAAGTGGTGTATAAGGCTCCCTTATCTGATGATGAATATTTTTCAATTAAATGCTGCAGAATCAAAACATGATCAACAGCAGAACGGTTGTTTCTGAAACTGGCTTGTTCATCCTTAATATTCTGCTCTTCCTCCAGCCAATCCTGAAGCTTGTTCAGAAAGTGAAGGGCATACATTTTACTTATAATATTTGCTAAATTTGACCCTGTAATTTCCAGGGTCAGTTTTATCTCCTCTCTTATAAATTGGGACAAGAATAGCCAGACCCCAGTCATTTGGGATGATAGTTGTTTGATCAATAGTTGTAAACAGGGCAGCATTCCTTCTATATAGACTGAACAAGATGCCAAAATATCCCATATTTTGGGATGTGAACCATTCATAAAGACAGAAAGGTGTGCATCATGTAATTTGTGACCATCACAAACTTTTACTTATTCAATAGTAACAAGTTTTGTGATGGCAAAAAACCAAAGATTTCTATAATAAGAGGGTAAAAGGGTAAAGCTATTCCTTGTTGACAAGGTTATCAAGTCATGTCCAACTATAGGAGACAGCACTCATCTCCATTACTAAATCAAAGAACCAGCATCATCAGAGACTACTCTGTGACCATGTGGCCAGTATGACTGCACAGAACCGAAGTGGTACCTCTTTATCTACTTGCTTTCAAACTGCTAGGTTGGCAAAAGCTGGGAATAGTGATAGGAGCTCACCCCATCATGAAGCACCCGGGCTGGAACTGCCAACCTGCCAATCTTGCAATCAACAGAGCCAGCATTTTAACCACTTTAGCCATGCATCCCTATAATACATGAACACTACGTAGGGAATTCTCAATCTTGAAGCAATGTTCTCATCACTTTCTAAAAAACATACTAGGCTGCATTCTGTGCCAAAAACACAGATAACTGATGTAGTCATTTGAAACAGGGAGGGATGAAATGTTATCAAGAATATACACAAGTCTTTTTTTCTTGTTCTTTCTCTCTAGGACTCTTTCACACGGGAGGACTTTCTCCCAACTTCAAATGCAGCCAATGTGAATTAACGTGAATTCACTTGTTTAGCGAATTTATGTTAATCCCCATTGCATTCGGAAGGCATTTGGAATGACTTCCCATTACCCGAAAATGACCCCTCCTTGCCCAAAATTGCGTGAGAACCTTTAATTCACAATAACGTGAAACCTATGATTGCATTCGGAGTGACTTCCCTTTTGCCCGAAATTGTGTGAGAAGCTCTAATTCGCAATAACGTGAAACCCCATGATTGCGTTTGGATTGCCCTTGGATTATACTTCCAATTTCCCACGTCTGAAAGAGTCCTCTCTCTCTTCAGCAGCAGCAGCAGCAGCAGCAGCAGCAGCAGCAGCAGCAGCTCCTTTTCTCTCCTTTCATTGGCACTTGTTCTTTGAACAGAGGATCTTCCCACTCTTGGGGATTCTTGGACTTCCAAGCATGACATAGAGGTGTTGAAGCTGGATAGCTTTGGGGAGATAATGTTAAATCTTTTTAAAAAGGTTAAGTCTCGACTTGCCAGCTTTCCCTGATGCATGCATATTGTTTGGTCAGTTTCAGTCTGAGTTTGTAATGGAAGTCAGAGAATTGATTGACTGTTTAATCCTCTGTGTCCCTGAGAGGGAATTTTAATTATCACGTTAAGTCTCTAGCATTTTTATTGAAGGTAAGTAAGGCAAATATGCAGCCACCTTACATACCTAATGAACAATGTGGGTCAACCTGATCTGTTCCACAGCTTGAAGCCAATGTGTCAAAAGGTTCATTAGCGTAATTTTTCTAAATCGGCTCCCTATTCACTTCAACCTCTGGGTTCACTGCAGTGCTACCCTGCTGAACTAAATTTAAGAGTTAGAAAAAGCCAGGGAACATGAAAAAGAAAGGCCTTTCTGGACTCATGGAGCCAGATTATTGGGTGGTGCACTTTAATTTGTGCTTCATTTATAAGCATACACCTGGCTGTAAATCTGACTGTTTTACTGGCTTTCTGCAAAATTGGATAAGTGGTCATTATCCTTTTTGTGATAATGCAAAGGAAACCTGCTACTTTCAAGCAACTTTTTAATTTTTTTTATTATTTACAACCTAATCAAATGCATGATTAGTTGTGCACGGTCCCACTACTTTGATCAGAGGTTTTCCCAAGTATGTATGATTAGGTTTATAGCCCCAGGCCTAAATCTATTGGTTAATTCCAGCTGGATCTGACTCATCAATCAATGAGAATTTAGTAAATCAACATTTATATAAGTTCCATTGATTCAGCTGGGACTAAGAATTGGATTTAGGCCACTGTTTTAAAACATCATAAGCTTGTTCCCCGTAATGTTTCTGTCTTCAGAGAGTGTTTAAGGCTATTATCAGGAAGAATTAGGTGATGAAGACTTTTGGCCATGGGCTCTTTCACATCACACAGTTACAGTACTATATGCCATTTTAACTGCCATGATTACATCCTATGCATCTCCCGGATTTGCAGTTTAGGGAAGGTTATTAGGAAATCTCAACCAGAAAGATCAAGTGGCTGATCAAACTATAAACCTCAGCATTTGATAGAATATAGCCAGAGCAGCTGTAGCTGAATATAGCACTATAGTTGTGTAATGTGAAAGGGCCCATAGATGCACACATTTTTTGTACTGGAAGAAATATCTTTTTTGCATATACATACAAGACCCTTATAATATCTTCCTAATATTGATCCTTTGGAGCTGAGATTAATTTCTGGAATTGCAACTTTCAGACCCTCCCCATGAAAGCATTTGTCATTCTGAGAATAGTCTTTTGAAAGATTTTTTAAAAAAGATTTGCTCTAGAAAAGGGGTGAGCTATCTTCAAGATTTATTTTATTTTTAGGTAAAACTGTGAAATCTAAGACAATCAAAGCTTGGTATACATTAAGGTTTAAAAAGTCCTGAGCCCTAAAATTTATTCTGAGTACTAGATCTGTATGGAGGTAACAGTCCACTCACCCAAAATGCTCTCTTCCCCCAAGTTTATAAGTGGTATGAGTTCAGATGATGATGATGATAATGATGATGACGATAATAATAATAATAATAATAATAATCGTTTTTATTTCTTACCCGCCCCTCTGTCAAAACAATTGAGGCGGGATACAGCAGAAATTAAAAACAGTTACAGTTAAAATAATTCAACAATCCCATCCCCAACCTCCCACCCCTTAAAATAGAATTAAACTAGCATAAATTAAAATCTAGTTAATATCAAGTGCAAATAAAACAAACATATTGCACATATTAAAACCCATGGTGCTGGCCACAGCATAGGGTAACTTCAGGGTATAGGGGGTCAGGGAAGCGGCTGGAAGATTTTTAGGAGCTGGGAAGATTATACGGTTTCTGGGAAGGCCTGCCAGAAGAGATGCATCTTTAAAGCTGTTTTGAAACAGTCTAACATTGTGATGAGATGGATCTTGTCCGGCAGGCCATTCCATAGCCTGGGAGCAGAATCCGAAAAGGCCCTCTGGGAGGTCTGCGCCAGCCTAGTCTTCATGGGTTGCAGTAGGTTCCTCTCAGAGGACTGAAGTGTGCGATGGAGTTCATAAGGGAGAGGTGGTCCCTAAGATAAGATGGACCCAAGGATGAGCCATTTTTCATTGAAATTGTAGAATACATCTTGAACAATCTGTGCACTTGAGAAAAGATTTCATAGAGCTGAAGAAGATACAGAAAGGGGTGACAAGCATAATCAAGGGAATGGGATAATTTCCCTGTAAAGAATCTTTGGAACTATTTATTTTAGGGAAAAAAGACAGGTAGGAATTGCCATAAATTGACAGACAACTTGAAGGCACATATGCACACAAAGGGAAAAACGATAGAATACATGTAGGGTGTGATTTTCTCCTTTTCTCTTAATAATAGAACCAAAGGTCCTCCATCGAAGCTGAATTGTGGGAGATTCAGGATGGGTGATACAAAGTATTTCTACCTAGTCAAACCAGAATTCATTTCCACAAGTTGTTTGCCTGCTCAGATGATTTTACAATGAAATTAGATAAATTCTAGGAGTTGAAGTCCACAGTAGCTACTAAGCAGGATGGCTGCATATCCCTTTCAGTATCAGAGGTAGTATGCTCATGTATATTAGTAGCAGAGAAACATAAGGCAGAGGATGCAGTTGGTAGATTTCTCACAGACAACTGCTTGTTCTTGGACTAGATTATGAAATTCAATCAGAACTTTTCATTGGTCTACTTGTAAACATCCATAAAATAATCAGTAAATCCAAATCTTCTGAGAGTCAGTCCCTCCTCCAGACTTTATTGGTAGCTACTAATTAGCATTTTTATGCCAAAATAGACATTTGTTCATTTCAATGAAAAGCATTGGCATTTCTATGCTGTTTTGCTTATCGTTGCATTTTCATTGTCATTGGTTTTGTAATCTCAGGGCTACAAACTCAGCTGCATTAGGCATGTGTTAATGTTCAGTTCTGAGAACAGATGGAACAGTGGTCTGTTTTAGAGCTTGGGAGATTTACCTTTTTTAGGGGGGGGGGGTTACAACTGGAATCATGGCCAGTGACTGTACTGGCTGGAAATTATGGAGTTATTGTTCAAAATGTAACCTTTTGATGCTCTGGTCTAACTTCACAAAGGGCAGATGTATTCATGGTGTGATGAGCAAATTATTCAGTTTGTAGGCCATCTCCTTTTCAAATGTGTTCAACCACAGGGCTATCATCTCTCATTTCAACATTAATCTATGGTTGTTTTAAAAATCTGCATGGCACCTGCATATGCATGGCACCATGCTGACAATCTGAACAGCATTTACTCTCAGTACTTAAAGCTACTCAGTACTATGTATCTTGAGATACTTTGATATTATTTTTAATTGGAGAACTATGTCACATGCATAATCAAGAAGTGTGAAAAATGGTGCATAACTTTGATCCAATTTTCACATTAGTTTGAGAGCTGCAGGTCACATCTTTTCAAGTCAAAATTTATGCAGATCAATAATCCCTACTTTTTATATATTAAAAAATGACAAGAATATATACATTCACGTGGTACAATATGGATTAGACTGAATGATAGAATTTTGTTAGGAAAAAACAGGTTTCCTGAAAGTACAGCAAATATCAGAATCCTGAAGTTTTAAAACACTCAGGCTACACTGACAATGAGAAAAATTGTGTCAAATGTCTAAGGTATATCACAAAATTGCTAGCTGGATGTAAGTCAAGTTGTGATAAGGTATGATGGCCATAATCACAAATGCAATCATTATCAAGGACACTAGGTGTTTCTGCAGAATGGGAGAAGCATGCTCCATCAGATCTGAACCTGTGGGTCTCTGTGAAAAGAATTACCTAAGATTATGTATATATAGTTGACTAATTGTCCAAATGGCTAACTAAGAAGATTTCATGTTTGAAATTTTGAGATCTACAGCCAATTGTTGGACCTCATCCCCTTTCCCACCACCTTTCCCTTCTCTTTTTTGTTGTCTCTCTTAGACTGTAAGCCTGAGGGCAGGGAACCATCTAATAAGACTGTATGTACAGCACTGTGTAAATTTACAGCGCTATATAAATAAAGGTTAATAATAATAATAATAATAATAATAATAATAATTGTTTGTTCCAGGTAAAGTAGAGCAATTGAATAAATAAAATTTACATAAGTGTTGCCTTATCAAGTTCCCATTGATTCAACAATGTATTCTACTTGGGAGAATAATGGGATTTAGGCCTGAATGACTGCAATCAACATAGCTCTTACTATAGAATGCCCAACACAAAGACAGTATGAGTCCTGGTACTCTTTCAAGAGTTTTTGGTTTTGCACCAATATACAGACCTAAACAAACAACCTTTGCACTTCTGATTTTTTAAAATAAATTTAAAATTACATATAAAGAGGCCACAATTTAAAAAAAGAAGTCATGTGATTGATGCCCTTACCATAGGTTCAAGACTACAAATTCTAGAAATCTGAATTTAAAGATTTCTCAATTAATGCAAAGGTGGATCCTGGCAGTATACATCTCACGGTTATGTTAGATAATTAAGATCTGTCTGCATCCTGCAATACCATTTTAGTTACCAGAACTTCCCTGTCAGAGAAGACAAAATTGGAGGCAGACCTAGGAGATTAATGCCAGTTTACTCAGAGCCCACTCCCACCCACTCTCGAATGACACCACTGGCAGGGGCCTCAATCCCTACAAACAATTCAGGGAGAGAAAAGGAAAGGGGAAGGGAGATGAGCAGAGAGAAAGCAAGTGAAAAAGAGAAGAAAAGGCAGAGGACTACAGAAGGGCAACTGAGGTTAAGAGAAAGGGGTTCCTAACTCATGTGAGTGTGAGACTACTAAAAATAACTATTAAGGCACCATATTAGGAAAATTGTTTTTAAATAGGCATACAATAGGTAAAACATAGAAAAACACATGCATTACAAGAATTTCATACATGAAGTGTGCATATTTTCATGCTAATTTAAACGAGAACTCAAGTTAAACCAAATTCAAGACTACAACAAAATATTAACATGAAAGATGAACCAAACTTCACATTAAAAGCATGAGAAATAAATTGACATATTTGTTCTGTCCCTAAATTACTGAGTCAGTCCAATGGTCCATTAATTTAGTACTGTCAGCCCTGGCAGGAAGCAGCTTTCCAGCATTTCCAAAGATATCTATCTCTACTCTTTCCACTAAAAATCTGAGGTTGGCAATTGGATGGGGGTGAGAATTTATATGCATGCAATGCTCTACTCTGTTGTAGTCTCTTCTATGCCTGCCTTCTCAGTAATAGATATTATTTATCTTCTACAAAATATTTCTTTTCTTCTCTTTGAAATGGACCACATTGATGAAATCAGATTTCAGGAGCACAGAGAGTAATAAACTGCCAGCAGTAAAAAGTATCAATAGCTATCTCAGACAATTGTGCTATTACAATTGCAACTTTCTAATTACTAGTTTACTCTTATATCTGCAATCTAAAGTGAAATAGTTGCATTCGGCCTATTATATTTTGAATAAATCATATCTGAAGTTGCAAATTTTCTGTCATAAATCTGAAAGAAGCAGTAATAGTGCTTGACTGATGTACAAGTAAGAGCAATAAAGATCTCCCTATGATTTGGCTGGTGAGTCAAAATGAATGAATTCAAAGGCACCAGGGAGATTACATTATTCTTCTTAGGCTTGGAGGTAGCTACAAAAATGCCACCAGTTCTATATTTGGTTAAGTGGGGAGGTAGACTCAAGACAGAAGTCCTGTTGACTCATTCTGTTATGGGGGGGGGGCTTACATAAATGCTGTGGTTCTTAGAAATTAAGTGGGTGAGATCCCCCCATCAGTACATATACACAAAGCCTCCCTTCTCTCACTGTTACAATCTGGCTGTTGCACAACAGGTCAATTCAAAGCCTTGGTGCTTGTTATGCAGTGGGTTCCAGTGTAACTATGCTACAGTATATTTACACTACACTAAAGGTGTACAGTGGAGTTGCGGTGGCTCAGCAGTTAAGATGCTGATTCTTACAACTGCAGGATCAGCAGGTTGGCAGTTCGAGACAAAAATGCCACATGACGGAATGAGCTCTTCTCACTAGTCCCAGCTTCTGCCAACCTAGCAGTTTGAAAGCATGTAAAAGTGCAAGTAGATAAATAGACACAACTTCAGTGGGAAGGTAACAGAGTTCTGTGCAATCATGCTGGCCCCATGATCACACAGTTGTCTTTCACAATGCTGGCTCTTTGGCTTAGTAATGGAGATGAACACCACCCCGTACAGTTGGACACAACTTGACAATCTTATCAAAGGGGAAACCTTTACCTTTAAAAGTGTATAGTACAGGTGAGCGACATGTAGCCCTCCAACCCCTATTTTGGAGCTCTCCAAGGTAAACTAAAATAAAGGTAAGCTGCTGCTGAATTTTGGTGGCATAAGATAGTGATGCTATTGCTTGCTGCTGCATCTTGGCAAAAAACTACAGCCAGAGTAGATCCTGAGAAGCTGCAGGACGGGATTGACATTGGAGGTTGCTGCTACCAACAATGTCCCTGCAGAGCAGAGGATGGAAGGGGAGAACTCTATACAGCTGCTGGCAGCAATTAGCATGTGGAGATTTTTTTTTTGTCTTCTATCAGAGGCTCTGGCATGCCCCTACAGCCTCCTCCACATCCTCCTTCTCTTAGGGGACAGGGACAGAAAAAAGCATCAGCCAATATGAGCCAATATCCTTCCTCCTGTCTTTTACATATTGACTCCTATTTACTTTAATATGCCTATTTTTACCTCCCAAGTGAATAATGAAGGATCCAATTTGGTCACACTGCCCCCCACATTGTCATAAGGATGCATAGAGCTACTTAGAATTAGTAGACTGCACCAGACAAACCCCACCCACCCCCATTATGGATGATTTATGTTCACATTTTCTGGTATTTTATTTTGTTTGATTTTTAGAATTAATTTACAATGATTTTATTTCCTGCAGTGAGTCTTCTATTATTATTATTATTATTATTATTATTATTATTATTATCCTTTATTTATATAGTGCTGTAAATTTACACGGTGCTGTACATAGAATCTTATATTTAGATGGTTCCCTACCCTCAGGCTTACAGTCTAAAAGAGACAACACAAAAGGAGAAAGGAAGGGTGGTGGGAAGGGGGATGAGGTCCAGTGGTTCTTCTCTCCCTCTGGGGCCTGGACCAAGGCAGATGGACTGGAGGGAGGGCTTGACTTCTTAATACCTAGTTAAAAGGAGGCATCCTGGGGCAGATGGCACAATCCTGGGAATGCTTCCCTAAACAGTATAGTCTTTAACTTAATTTTGAATCTGGTTAGAGAGGTGATGAGGTGCACATGTGGAGGAAGAAGGTTCCAGGAGTGAGGGGCAGCAAGTGAGAAGGGACGAATCCGGGACAGGGCAGTGGAGACCCTCGGCTGGGACAGGAGACCTTGATATATACTACACTGCATATAATCCACCATTTAATTTCAGCTCAGTAAAATTATTTGTTGAAATTTAATTGAAGTCACAATGGCCCAAAACAGATGGGCCAAAAAATGCAGTTTGCAGACATGCCAGAACAATTCGCATTGGAGCTGTGGCAACCGCGTGCCTTTTTGGTCTAGTACTTTGGGGAAGATGCAGGTCCAGCATGGCTTCCCTCCACGTTTGGGGTGTGCGTCATCTAAATGCTATGCCCCAAATGTGGCCAGAAACCATGTTTTTTGGCCTGTCAGTTTCAGGCCAATTTTGCCTCCCCCCTCCCAAGATAGGGAAAAGTTGCAAGAGGCTGAAGGTTTGCATGGGTCAACCTGGATTGAATGGAAGCAATACAAGAGTCATCTGAGTAGTGACTGAATGACATTGGATGGGCATTAAAACGGATTTTCTCTGGAACGGAATTGTTGTATTCTGAAAGGGAGCATGATGGGAGGTGGCATAGAATGCAGTTTACTGCACAGGAAAATGTTGCCTCCACCACCGGAAGTTCCCATCGTGTTCCAGATGCATCCCAGAGGGGCTAATTTTCGGGAACGCTTCAGAAGCGTTCCTGAAAATCGGCTCCTCTGGGACAGATGTGGAACATGATGGGAACTTCTGGCAGTGGTGATGGCATTCTCCTGTGTATTAAGATGCATTCTATGTGGCCTCCCATTCCCATCACGCTCCCTTTCAGAACACAACAGACCCATTCCAGGGCCTGTGCGATAAAATCAATAGTCTGATTAAAGTCTTTCAGACTCTGCATTCAGACTGCATTAGGGTGGTGGAGGATCATAATGCCAAGTGTGGTGATATAAATGAGTCATCAGTACTTTTCCCTAATAGTTATTTTATAGAAGTTATCAATGTGATGATCCAGAGGTCTCTGCATACATTAATTAAACAGTTAATTAATCTGACATATAGCTTTCCCATCTCATTCCATCATTGTTCTTTTCTATCTCTATGTGTCCAAAGCAGGCATGAACAAAACATCTTAGCTTTGCTTTTGGAAACTGCATAGACTTGGGCTGCTATCACAAGTCATGTGAGAAAGAAGAATCCCAAGTTGAGAATCAACACTGAGAATCAAGTTGAAGACTAATGTTCTAACTTGATGCAGAGATTAACTGCTCAAGAATGTGTTCTTGGTTTATCATAATGTTCATGAAAAACATAAACTTCTTATGTATGCTCGACAAAGACTGTTAAAAGCTTTATATGTCCATGCTCGTGAAGTCTTGACACTAGACTACTGCAGCATATGGTGCATGGGGCTGCTCTTGAAGATAGCTCAGGAAATTGAGATTATTCAGAATGAAGTTGGAAGATTGCTGGGAAGGGGTAGTTAGTGACATCTTGCCAGGACTAAACCTGGCTACCAGTTCATTTCTGAACTCAAATGAAGGTGCTGGAGCCTACCTTAAAACTCCATAAAGCCTGGGGCTCACTTACTCCATGCACCACCTTTCTTCACAACAGTCCACCCAGTCACTGAGATCACCAACAGATGTACTCTTATCACTACTGTCACCACCTAAGATTTGATGAGTAGTGCTAGGGAAGAAGAGGATCTTTATAATGGTGATACTCTGATCCTGTAATGCTTTCCTTAGAAGGGAACATGCAGTATCTTTCAGAAGCCAGGCAATGACCTTTTATTATTCTCCTCACTTTTCAATTCTTTTAGCACTTTTTAATTCACTGTATTTGCAAATGTTTTAGCTTACTCTTTTTTCAGTGACTGAACTGTGGTTTTAGCTATTATCGTCATTTTGACATTGATTTTTAGGGATTGAATTACTGTCTTATCTTGAACCTGAAACATATTGAAAATGCCCCCTTTGTTCCCTAGAGGGTAGTTTGGAGCAAAAAGTTGTGTTGTTTTGCAGGAGTGTGTGCAGCAGGGTGTGTGCAGCTGTCAGGGGCTACATCGTGCATCTTGCCCAGTATGGGTTTAAGTTTAAGAATTGTGAGATGTAGCTAGATTTAATGTGTTATTCCATACTGAGGAGTAATGATGGGACATGCAGTGAGGTGTTGACTGTGAGGAATTGTTAATCACATTCCTGTGTGCTGAAAGAACAGAGAGAAAGGAATTGTGCTTGACTGGAAACTACCCAAGGTTATTTTTGTGGGAATGCAAGCAGAAGATATAAGAAGGGGGGTTATGGGAAATGAAAGGAATAAGGTAGTTTTGCTTTTTAATGAATGAGAAAATAACCTGTCAATGATCTGAAATTGTGTGTACTTTAATGCTGCTAATGCTTGCTGTTTAGTTCTGACCAAATATGTCTCTGGTATACAACTCTAGTTACTGTATTACTACTGAAGCCTGGATTTCTGAACTAAGTGAGTCAGTGGACTTGACAGCAGTCCTCCAAGGTGTCCTAATATGGCCCCTAACCCTTCCACAGTTGCCCATCCCTGCTTATCAGATTCCTGTAACTTTTGCTTGCCTGTTCGTACATGTCATTATTCATCTAGTTTTCAGTTGCATAATAAAGTATGTCCCACATATGATATGAGAATTGCAAACCATCTCTTTAAAAACACTATCACCAAACTCTTGAAAAACCTGGTATATGTGTGTGTGTGTGTTTTTAAAAAAAGTGAATGGAAACTTTACTGGCCAAATATACATATTCAGAGCCACCATAAGTATCCCCTAAATTTGATTTTAGCATAGATTTTGTTTTAATTATTGTAGCAATTTAATTCTATTTTAATATACTGTTTATATATGTTTTTAACTGTATGGTATTTTTTTAAAATGCCACCCTGAGTCCCAGCCTTTGGAGAAGGGTGGGATATAATAATAATAATAGGCAAATTACACCAGCATTTCTGTAGTCCTTGCACACATTTCACCTGTATTTAAAAAATAAAAGTAGAATGCATAGTCCTTGCTGGAGATATTTATTTATTTATTTATGCTATTTTAATACTTACGGCTACTTTTGATACTCATGTGCCCTCTGAAAGGTCCCATCAAGGAATACTTGGGAATCATGGCTATCTGTAATGCTTGAGAGAGGAGAAAAAAAGGCAGGTGTAAGGAGGAAATATTAATATTTACTATTGTGATAACTTTTGGTAAAATCTTAGAATCATAGAATCATAGAGTTGGAAGAGACCACAAGGGCCATCCAGTCCATGCAGGAACTCCAAGTCAAAGCATTCCTGACAGATGGCCGTCCAGCCTCTGCTTAAAGACTTCTAAGGAAGGAGACTCCACCACCCTCCGAGGGAGTGTGTTCCACTGTTGAACAGCCCTTACTGTCAGGAAGTTCCTCCTAATGTTGAGGTGGAATCTCTTTTCCTGCAATTTGCATCCATTGTTCCGTGTGCTAGTCTCTGGAGCAGCAGAAAACAAGCTTGCTCCCTCCTCAATATGACAGCCCTTCAAATATTTAAACAGGGCTATCATATCTTCTCTTAACCTTCTCTTCTCCAAGCTAAACATCCCCAGTTCCCTAAGGCGGTCCTCATAGGGCATGGTTTCCAGACCCTTCACCATCTTAGTTGCCCTCCTTTGGACGTGCTCCAGTTTCTCCACATCTTTTTTGAATTGTGGTGCCCAGAACTGGACACAGTATTCCAGGTAGGGCCTGACCAAAGCAGAATAGAGTGGCACTATTACTTCCCTTGATCTAGACATTATACTTCTATTGATGCAGCCTAAAATTGCATTGGCCTTTTTAGCTGCCGCATTGCACTGTTGACTCATGTTCAGCATATGGTCTACTTGGACGCCTAGATCCCTTTCACACATAGTTTCTGAATAGCATTCAAGAAAACAGTATCACTTAGTGGATATGGGCCTAAATCCAATAGATAGTCCCAACAAAGACAGAACCACTGAATCAATGGGTTTACTTATGTGTTGACTCACCAGTCAACAATCAATTCTTCATTTGAGACAAACTGGTAAGATTCAGGACATGTTCTGTACAGAAGGCTGGGATTCTAAGTATCTAGATAATAAAGCCAAAATATATACATAGCTACCTCTCCTTGTATCAGGAGTGGCAAGCATGTAGCATGCAGGCCAGTGTGTTCCCCCCTCCCCAAAAATATTTTATGGCACCCAAAGCTCCCTTTGTTATTTGTTTAATTGTTTGTGAGACAGCATTTCACATAGCTCTTCCAGACAA
This sequence comes from Urosaurus nigricauda, assembly GCA_034509955.1. Taxonomy (NCBI): domain Eukaryota; kingdom Metazoa; phylum Chordata; class Lepidosauria; order Squamata; family Phrynosomatidae; genus Urosaurus; species Urosaurus nigricauda. Next base: position 345,186,037 of record JAOEGL010000001.1, on the reverse strand, counting down.
GAGAAAAGTATTTGGCAGTCTAAGATTTTGTTCCTGTACAAACACATTTTATTTTGGTAATTCACTTGATGTTTTCTTCATCCCAAAGTATTTCCTGGAAACTCCAGGGAATGTCATTCCGATGCCCAGGTTAGTTTAAATGAACCCAATATTTTTCTGAAAAGAAATGGATCTCTACTTGGCTGTCTAGCTCAGATAGTTGCCACCAGTAAACATAGCTAGATTCAACAGAGGTCAAGTGATGGTAAAAGGAATGTTTGCACTTAACTAAAATGATCCTAATTTTAACTAATGAAATATTGTTAAAGCACTTTTAACATTTTGATTGTAACTCCTGAATAATAATAAAGGCAGCTCAGTGGAAATCTGTGAAAATAAATTTCTGAAATGTGGCATAGGTAGTTTTTCGTGGATTTTTTGGGCTATGCAGCCATGTTATAGAAGACATGGGGCGAGGGGTTATCAATATGCTGATGTCACCCAAATATGTTTCTCTATGTCTCTGACTGCTGCAAAATCTAAGGATGGCATCTCTCTTCTGAATTATTGTTTTGGGTCTATAATGGACTGGATGAGGGAAAACAAATTCAGGTTGAATCCAGGGAAAATGGATGCACTGGCGATAGGAAACCCTGGCCCGGGGAAGCATCTTTGTCAACCGGTCCTGGACGGGGTCACACTTCCACTAAAGGACTGTGTTCACAGCCTGGGAGTGCTTCTGGACTTGTCCCTTCAGTTGTCATCTCAAATAGAGGCAACGGCCAGGAGCGCTTGTTATCAACTTCGGCTGATACACCAGCTGCATCCCTAACTGGACCAGAGAGACCTTGAAGCATTGGTACATGTGCTGGTAACCTCTTGTCTCGATTTCTAAAATACACTCTACATAGGGCTACCCTTGTGCCAAGTTCAGAAGCTTCAGTTGATCCAAAATATGGCAGCCAGACTGGTCACTGATACTTCGAGGTTACACCATATAACACCTGTATTAAAAAATCTTCACTGGCTGCTGATCAGCTTCTGGGTGTAGTATAAGGTGTTGGTTATCACCTTTAAAGCCCTACATGGCTTGGGCCCAGGTTACTTGTGGGAACGCCTCTCCCTATACAGTCCGCCCTGCACTCTCAAAACGACTGGGAAGCATTTACTATAAGCACATAAGACCAGACTGGTGTCCACTTCCCAGAGGACCTTTGTCTTGACTGCTCCTAAATTATGGAATGACCTGCCAGAGAAGATCCATTGTATTACTACCTTAGATGCTTTTAAGAAAGCTATTAAGATGGATCTCTTCTGGTGAGCTTTTCCATTTGACTCTGCATAAGCAGTCTATCCACCTCTATATCCCAGTCATTGATTATGTAAGATGAAAATTTTAATTTTTAGCTTTGTAATTTTGTATTATGCATTTAACATTGTATTATGAGGGGTTAATTTTATGGGAATTTTAGTGTTTTTAAGATTTACTCTTCACTGTATGTTTTTTATTTTATCTGGTTGTAATCCTGCCTTAATCCCCAGGGAGAGGCGGGAAATATAATAAAATTATTATTATTATTATTATTTCTTGACATTTCACCAGCAGCTGTGGCTGGTATCTTCAGAGAATGCTTGCAAAAAAGAGAATGGGGTATATATACTGTTGGTTGAGAGAAGGTGATTTGCATATCAATCTGCATAAGGTTCTGTTATTGAATGGCAAGGCCTACAGGGTGTCCATTTACTTAATGATCCATTGTCTGCTGGGAAACCCCCCTCACCCTGGGTGGTTTTTGCATTTTCTTGGTCTTGATTTTGGTGTCTTTCATCACTGTTAGCCAAACTTTGTTTACTTTAAGGGTCTCTTCTTTCCTGTTGAAATTGTCCAGGTGTTTATGGATTTCAATGGCTTCCCTGTGCATTCTGACCTGATAGTTGTTGCATGGCCCAGAATTTCAGTGTTTTCAAACAGCATTTTATGATCAGGATGGTTTATGACATATTCGGCTACTGCTGACTTTTCTGGCTGACTCTCATGTTCCTTGATTCATGTTTGAACACTGCGTTTGGTAGTCCCTATGTAGACCTGTCTGCAGCTGCACCATATGTGGTAAACTCTTGCAACTGTGTGAGAGAAAAACCCACAAAAAACTATGGATGCCAGCCGTGAAAGGCCGACTGCGCATGTGACATAAATCTTTGGAATGTCTTCCTTAAAGAGGCTAGGATGGTCCCATCCCTGCTCTCCTTTCAATGCAAGCATTTCTGTACCATCAGGCTTTTACAAACTAACTAGGGTTGGGTTTTTTCAGGCCAAATAAGGAGATCTGGCAGACTTGGCTTGGAGGTGCTAGCACACGTAGACAAGATTGGTCCTTTGAGGCTGGAATCTGTGTTATCCCTTCACACAGGTGTGTGATGGAGGGCAATGCACCAGGTACTTACCCAAAGATTGGAAATCAAAAGGCTCTTCCATCTAGAGATGACACCTTTTTGTGTGAGACATCTGGATTGATTGCCTTACCATATCCGCAAATCTATGGCCATTCTTCCTCCTGGAACAATCCTTTCAACTCCCGAGAAACTGCCTCAGATCCCCTTTCTCCCTATAAATATGTCTGTGGGGCAGCCTCAATTCAGTCTTGCCTGAATACAGACAGCCTGAACACAGACAGAAATCCATTTTCCCCTTAACATCTTGGTACAAGGTCCCTGATGCATACTGATCATCCACTATACCCTCCAATTGGAGCACCGTGCCCAAATCTGGTAATATATCATTCACTGCTAAAACCCTCTGAAATTGTTATCAGCTACCACCTTTGACACCATTAGCTCTTGTGTTTTTGTGTGAGTGAGTGCCTTTAAGTGAAAGTTGATTTCCCTTATTGGTATAAATAAACTAATTAGGAATCTGCTATCTGGAGTTCTGGGTTTGGAACACACATACATAGGCTGAAATCCCAGCTTTTAAGTTACACAAGCCCTCACTGCTTCCTATTGAGCTAAATCCATTCCCTCATCGAAGTCAATTGTAGTCCTCCTGGGACTGCAGAATTTTGGATAACACTATCCAAAGTGCTCAAAGCTTGTGTTCAGCACCTTGGGCAGCTCCTTTAAAGCTTGGAGCAGCTTTGCTGCCCCACTGATATGGAAGCTACTAGCTGGTCCAGCTGGCTGATGTGAAGGGGGCCGTATAAAGCTCCTCACATAGAGGAATATTTTTTTGTAGAGCAGCTATAGTTATGGCAATAAAGTTGAAAGATATTTTCTTGAGGAATCAATTCATTCCTCAAAGAATAAAGGCTTTTTTTTTTTTAAAGGGGGGACTCAAATTCACTGATCACAAATCATATCCCAAGGCATGTGGGCAGCAATTTTCAGAACATATGAGTGCAGGTCTGGGCTATAATTAGGCAATGGAGAAGAGATTGTATTCACTGCAGTGCGTTTCAAAGCCCTTTCATGCTGACAAATTATACTGGAGAAATATGCTCCATTTTGAAAGTTGTGTTTTATATGAAGGGCTACTTTCTGCAGTATCTATTCATATATAAATCCAGGAAGACTGTTAATATTTCTCCTCCCCAAAGTCTTGGAAAATGAGAGGACCACTGTGATTTGTTTGGTTATGCTGGATGTAGGGTCCCTTGTTTGGTGCTGAGTCAGCCAAAGCTTATCTGAAAAGTTCAGCGAGTGATTGCCTAAGTAAGACCAGACTGAAAACAGAAATAATAATAAAAAAGGACATTGCTGTGAGGACCCAAGCAATTTAATTAGCTCCTAGCAAGGGAGCAACAATTTTACCTGTGAAGTACAGTAATAAATTTGTGAAGCAGGCAAGTTGCCTGACTAAAAATATTGCCACTGTAAGTGAAGAGAGAAACTTCTATAAGTGGACTGAATTCACAGACCTTGTCACCATTTTGTTCTGCTTTTCATATTATTTTGCTTAGTTACCAGCAGTTCCAAAAGACTTTAACATGGCATGTTTGATTTAAATTCAAAGAATCAACTGTATAATATTTCCTTATCAAATACATTATAATATCCAGACCCTTCCCTTCATCTTTATTTTGTATCATGATAGGTTTGGGGAACATACAAAACGTAAAGATTTCCCCTTTGACAGGGTTTTCAAGTTGTGTTTGAAGATTTCCACACCAGCTCAGAAGTGCTGGTAAAATGTGGCTGGATCATTGAGGAAGCGTGCATGTGTGAAAGCCTGGTGTGCTCCCTCATTGTCAGGGAATCATTGGCTTTCTCTAGTGCCAGTGAATTGTTCCAGGAGAGGGAATTTCCTCTGAATGGAAATGGATCTAGCAACGTTTTACCAACGCTTCTGAGCTGGTGTAAAAATCTTCTCTGACGGTAGAGGGTGGTGCTCATTTCCATTACTAAACCGAAGAGCCAGCATTGTCAAAGACAACTCTGTCATCATGTGACTGCATAGAAGACTGTTACCTTCCCACCAAAGTGGTACCTATTTATCTACTTGTGCTTTTACATGCATTTGAACTGCTAGGTTGGCAGAAGTTGGGACTAGTGATGGGAGATCACTCCATCATGCAGCACTTGGGCCTTGAACAGATGGCCCTCCAGATACTGAGTTCCAGTTTCCATCAGGCCCACCAACATAGACAGTGGCAAGAAATTATGAGGATTGTCCTTCAAGTGGATCTGTGACCTAGAACAAAATCTTATGTAAAACCAGTGCTTCCTCTACAAAACTATATTTCCTCTCTAACAATTTTGAGGATGGATAGTATACTAGCCCATTATATAATTTAATAATGGCTGGAATCTGGCTAGTAGCATATATGCACATAACTCATGGTTTTATTATTGTTATTGTTGTGTCCCTTCATGTTGTTTCTGACTTATGGAGACCCTAAGGTGAACCTTACATGCCCATATATCAACCATCAGCCGTGCAGAACAACCTCATTTTCTTCCCCTCACACCTCAGCAGACCACTTTTGGGGTGGCCTGAGTTGCCTCTATCCTTCACCCACCTAGTCAGCCTCAGCAGCACCTCCTTGAGAACTGCCAAGGCTGCAGGTGGAAGACAGGTGCTAAACTGCATATGTGGAGGATTATGCTCTGCACATGTAGTGCTGGATCTTTATCCTTGACTTTATTTTCATTCCCTATAGATGGGAAAATCCAGCGACTTTATCCTACTATCTAAAACATTGCTTTAATTGATAGGTGGCCAATCTGATGAAGATGTGTCACTGATTTGTAATACATAAGGTTTTCACCTGATCTGGGGAGGCAGATAGTGCACAGTCTGGTCTATAGGAGGTTTGTGCTATTACACAGACCGCCCCCACCTTTTTTTTTTTTTTTTTTTAAAAAGAAGAATTATATTGACTATAAAGGAGTGGCATTTTCCTGTTTTGCAACTTGATTTGGGAACTTCAGTTACCAAAAAAATATTCACTGTTGTTAAAGTCATGCTAATGTTAATGTATTGTAAGGGATGGAAATGCTAAGAGGAAAATCCTATAAAATTATTTTATGCCACAGTTAAGATACTATAGTTTCTTACTTCTGATTACAAATTATGCAACTATAGTAAATGGAATGTAGTGTAAAACTGGGATGGAACTGTTTCTGGCGGGATCATAAAGCAAGTTCTGATATCCATCAAGTACAGAAGATCTTGTACTTTTGAATGAGATCTTCTGTAAGAGGAGACTTGATGTCTCCAGTACTTGATAAGTATCATCAATTCCTTTATGCTTGTCTCAGAAGTGGTTCCATCCTCGGAAATGTCTGGTTGCTCTTCTTCAAGTACAATGAGAAGTGTGCATTATTGTTATCTTCTCATCTAGTTTCTGCTTCTTTCAGTTATATTTCAGGGACAGTTTTTCACTGGGGGGATGGTTTTACACTCAAAAACACAAGAGAAAATAATTTTCCAGAAATGGGTGTGTAATATCCATAAAATAATGGACCACTCTAAGAAAGTGAAAACAGACAGTAGATGTGCTAATGGAAAGTTATAAGACACACAGTGTACTTTTCTGGAGCATGATGACAACGATGCTGATGCTCCAGCATGAGACCAGAATAACAAAGGCATTCCTAAAGGATCATATGTAGCAAGTTTTAAAGAAAGCAAATGAATGATATAAAGCAACATTAACAACTGCCCAGAAAAGAGGGAAATGCTGGAAAGTTAGTTGTACCTATATTGGTCTTACGGATTTTATGTATGTATAACAGCAAAAGGTTAAGTCAGGGGCTTTAGGCCACCTCTGTGAAATGGCATTGTTAAGTGTTGAACATAACAGTGCCCCGTACCCATAACTGTCTCAATTGGAGGGGGTAATCTTGATTAATCCTCTGCCATCCCATTATTTCCCAACTGCTCTTAAACTGTCCCAGTTCTTTACTCTTCCTTCCATTTTTCCTCAGTTGCTGCAAACTGAGTTCAGGGTGCAAAAGCAGTGTCCCCTCAATTAATTTAGGTGGTGGTGGTAGACAGGAGTGGATAGACTCTTACTCTTCTCAACTTGTTGTTGTAAATTCATGTCTGTGAATTCCTTTCATTTTCCAAGAGTCTATCCATCTAGTATGTGGCCTTTCTCTCTTTCTACATCCCTTCACCTTTCCTAGCATTATTGACTTTCCAGTGAGTCATTTCTTCTTATGACATGATCAAAGCACAGCAACCTCAGCTTTATCATCTTGGCTTCCAGGGAGATTTCAGGCTTGATCTGTTCTAGGACCCATTTGTTTGTCTCAGTAGGCTCAGGCAAAAGCAGACTTCTGAAGCCTCACTTGTGTATTCTTCCCCATTAATAATTTTTGCCATTTTGACCAAACTCTTGTCCCAGTTTTTATCTGTGAAATGTTGAAGGCCATGATTTCCTCCCTACCCACTGTGATTAAGAGGTTTGTCAAGTGGCTTCTCAATACATCTTGATTCCAATTCCTTCTTTTCTTTCTGTTTGAGTAGGAATAAGATTTTACATCTCTTTGGTATAACAAAAATATACACTCTTGCCTGCCCCACCTGCAGAACTCAAGCTTTAGGTAGGATGGGGCACTCCGGGTAGTCCATTCATCAATATTTGAACTCCACATGGTGGCAGAACTAGAGGAACTGATTGCTTTTGTCATGGCCAAAGCACCTCTTAAATATGCCTGCATGCTGTGGGCCTCATTATAGGTAGCACAAAGAAGCAGAATGAAATACCTTTTTCAGTGAAAGCAAAAGATGATTTTTAGGGACTATAACAGCAAAGCACTGCGAAACAAAGCACTTCAGCCATAATCCATTAGCAAAAAATAATGTCAAATAAAATTATTAATTCTTGGTTCAAATCAGAATAAGGAGAAATAATGAGACAGCATGCAGTATGGATTAATGTAGGGGTGGAAGAGTTTCTAGAGGTTTCTGGGACCACATATACTCCCACAGAATCTTGGAGAGTAGCACACAGACTGCCCACCTATTATTGGTGTTTCTTCTTTAAAAAAAACTTAAAATGTTCCCTGCACTCTCAAGAGGTGTACAAGGAATTTTTTGTCATGTTTTCCCTCCCCATACCCAGGATTGTTTTAGACTCAGAAGAGGCCTTTTCTTTAAACAGGAAGTTAAATTTGGGCTAAGGGGGGGGGGGACCATCAAAAACCCAAACTGTTTTTAATTCATTCACTTTGGACCAAATTGAAAGTTTTGGCGGGGGGTTGATACTAAATTTAGCTGTACTGTGTTTTAATCTGTTTTGGCGTATCACACTAGGACTAAAGCAAAACATAAAGTAAGTAAATAAATGAAGTTGTCTAAAGGAGAGCAACTAAAATGGTGAAGGGTCTGGAAACCATGCTTTATGAGGAAAGACTTAGGGAGCTGGGTATGTTTAGCCTGGAGAAGAGAAGGTTAAGAGGTGATATGATAACCCTGTTAAAATATTTGAAAGGATGTCATACTGAGGAGAGAGCAAACTTGTTTTCTGCTGCTCTAGAAACTAGGACCTGGAACAATGGATGTAAACTCCAGGAAAAGAGATCCCACCATTAGGAGGAACTTCCTGACAGTAAGGGCTGCTCGACAGTGGAACACACTCTCTCGGAGAGTGGGGGAGTCTCCTTCCTTGGAGGTCTTTAAGCAGAGGCTGCATGACCATATGTTAGGTATGCTTTGATTGGGAGTTCCTACATGGCAGGGGGCTGGACTGGATGGCCCTTGTGGCCTCTTTCAATTCTATGATTCTATAATTCTATGATTAAATGCAGGCATTGACAGCTACATGTTTCTCACATGCCCCAATTTTTCCAGCCCTGCTTTAGAATATGTTACCATATAGTATTAGTGTGCCAGCATAATGCGTAAAGAGATGTCTTTAGTCCTTGGTCCTTTCTGTGCACAACAAAAGTCTGAACTGAGGTTAAGATTCAGGTTGCTTCCTCAGAGGAAAGAGAGGGTCTTAACTAGAACACTCCTGGCTAGATGGAGTGGCTTTGCTAATATATTCCAAATCAGGTGAGTCCTTGCTAGCACCAGGATCTTCCCAGACTCACAGCAATCAAACACAGAAAAATTAGTAAGATCATCTATGGCTGAACAAGAATTTAAAAGAGCTTAGTAAGATCCTCTATATGGCTTAGCAAGAATTTAATCTCCCTGAGTCCTAGTCCAGCACTCCACCATACTGACTCTCTTGTCTTTACCCATCTTGACTAAATTTTACCTGTCTCAAAAAGACACCAAAATTCAGCCAAATATTTTTAAATGTGAACTTCTAGGGCTATTGTTAGTCCAAGAGTCAACCATTTCTATGCTGTATAAACCTACCTACCAGCAAAATTAATTTTACAGAAAATTCCTTGCTTCTAAATTTCATTTCATGCATATCACTGTTGTTGCTTGACATTTTTTTTTTGAAACTTTTGAGCAATTTCCCTTTGGTCATCGCTGTCCTCTCCAGAAAGATCACCATATCTCAAAGACATTTTGTGTTGTGATTCAATGACTGAGTAGAACTTGGATATATTTCTACTTTAAAAGCCAGAAACATGTATTGGTTAATTGAACTGATTAACCAATTAATGGATGGATAGCAGTTTAAAAATAGACCAGCAATAAATCAGAGCCAAGCCGCCTGTCTTATTACCATTATAAGCCTACAAATTCAGTGGCAAACAAAACAAAACACACACCCACACCTAGCACACTCCTCAGTAGCCTTCTTTAAAACTAGTTAAGGCAAAAACATAGCGTGATTTAATTTTTCTCTCTACCAAACCCTAGTTTTTTGAGTGTTTCTTTCTTTCTTTCTTTTGGACAATCGCTCCTATCATCTCTTAATATTGTGCATACTAGCTGGGGCAATTCTGTTTTAATTCTGTTTTAACTATGCTGTTTTTAATTTATGTTTTAATGTTGGTAGTATTTGATTATTTTTAAACTTTTGTAATAAATGTTTTAGCTCTTTTTAATATATTTTTTGTAACCTGTATTGTATGTATGCATTGTAACCTGCCTTGAATCCTATTGTGGGATAAAGTGGGATATGAATCCTGGAATCATTTCTTAAATGTGTGATGACTGTGATCCACATTACTCTCTGCCATTCAAGATGGTTGTGATGTCCATACCCTCCAATTTTCCTAGTTGGGGAGGAGAAATTGTAATCAATGCTCTGTTATACTGCTTTTTCAGGTGCTTTTAAAACTACTATTTTTAAAACTTGCAAAACTCCCCAGCTTACTGCAATTGCTGCAAACTGAGTTCAAAGTGCAGAAGTAGTTTGCACTCAGTTATATCAGCAGGGGGGAAGAAAGGAGAGGACAGAATCTTGCCCTTCTCAGTAGACTTCAGGGAAAAGCAAGCTGTAGACTCATGCTTCAGCCTCTCCTAGCTTGTATTGCTCTCGCTTATTGTCTGTTCTTCCTTTTACCTTCTTGATCACACTCTGATAATGCTTGTCCACATGTGTCCCAGTTTCTATCTGTACAATGCTAGTGGGTATGGAGGTCATGGCAGGGAAATGGAAAATAAGATTATTTTTCATAGGTGTCCATTAAAGATATAGAACTCACCTGAGGCTCACAAGATGGCAACACTAGAAAATTGCTGCTTTCACAGTCTGCAATTCTTCACAAAGTGGAAAATGCCTATGAAAAACCATGGCAATCCCCATTCCCAGTATAGCCCCCCATGAAATGGGTGTTGTCAGAGTCAACACTGGAAAGGACAATTGTTCATTTAATGGTTGTGAGGAGAGAGAATTTCAGCAAGTGTTGCTTGTTTTCTGGTTGTGTGACAAGCAACATCTGCTGAAATTCCTTTTTCTCCACAACCATTAAAGGTTTTCATTCTAGCAACCCTAATTGTCAAATGCCACTTCAAAGTATACTAACTTTGCCATTAGGCAGAGAGAAGCAATTGGTTCAAGTGGCAGATCTGAGGTATCATAAATGGCAGAAACTGTTAGTGGTCGAATATGACATTTCTCTTACTATATTTTATTGCCAGATATGGAGAGAACTGTCTGTGGGATTTTGTGCCTCACATATCAAAATAACTTTGCCAAACAGTTTTAGATACTATGGACCTTGGCTTGCCTCAGGTGGCAATCGTTTAGGGCTGTTGTTTTATAAGACTTTAGCTATTTGAGCTGTCCTAGGATATTTTGTTAGAGACAGGGATAGAGCAGTGACATTTACAAAGCACAGGAGGCTGGGAAAGCAGCTGGAATGTAAGATGGCAACGAATCAGGTCCGAGGGGCTGTTAAATGCTAGCTCCCATTGTATGTCAATAAGGAAACAAGGATTAGTTGTGCTGCTTGCTCAGCAGTCATCATTATACAGTATGCTCCAATATTAACACCCAAGGTTTCCACTAATTATTTTCTCCCTCAATTTCAGTGCATGAAGGTGAGAATTACAATCAAAGCATTGCCATTCCAGTATTATGCTAATAAGCTCTGGGCACACAACTATCACACTGTGTATTGGAGAGTTAAAAAGCTTTCCCCTTTATATTATTAATACCCATGAGACTGCTTACTGTAAAGTCAATGCTTTTTAAAAGCAGGAGGCAAAGGGATTGTTCACCAGATTCAAAGTCACAGCTGTGGCTTTGTGTGATAGGTTAGAAAACAGTTGGGAAAAGATGTTGTTTGTTTATTTGATTTAGACCCCACTTTTCTTCCAAAATGGGACTCAAGGTAGCTTACAATGTAAATTAAACAAAATTGATAAAAGAAGATGAGATTTGTTGTTTTTGTTCCTGTGCCTTCAAGTCATTTCTGACTTATGGTGATCCTAAGGTGAACCTATCATGGAGTTTTATTGACAAGAGTTGTTCAAAGGGTTTTCCCCATTGCCTTCTCCTGAGCATAAGAGCATACAACTTGCCCAAGGTCACCCAGTGGGTTTCATGGCCAGGTGGAACTGACAGGCTGGAATGTGCCCAGAAGTGGGTGACCAAAATAGTAGAAGATCTGAAAGCCATTCCCAATGACGAGCAGGTTAAGGACCAAGATATGTTTAGCTTGAAGACAAGACGGTTAAGAGGTTAAGATAGCCATGTGCAGAGCAAGCTATGTTTAAAGTAAGCTTGTTTTCTGTTGTTCCGGAAAAGAAGGACACAGATCAATGGATTAAAACCACAGGAAAAGAGATTCCACTTAAACATTAGGAAGATTTTCCTGACAATAAGAGCTGTCTGGCAGTGGAACATGCTGCCTTGGAAAGTGATGGAGTCTCCTTCTATGGATATTTTTAAGCAAAGCCTGGATGTCCATCTGTCAGAAGTGCTTTGATTGTGCCTTCCTGCATGGCAGGGGTTTAGACTGGATATCCCTTGTGGTCTCTTCCAGCTCTATGAGTCTATGAATCTGTTTTAAACAACTATGAATTAAAAGTACTTAGCTAGGTATTATTGACAGCACACCCATAGCACCTCCTCCTACCTCAATCAAAGCTTGAAGGCCTGATTAAGTAGGAAGTAGGGGTGGGGGGGGGCAACTGAGCCTTTCTTGGGAGCAGCCTAGTCTCTCACTGTGACAAACAACCTGGGAGGGTGGTGGGACACTCAGAAGGCCCTCTGCCAAATATCATAATACTTGGGCAGCCCTATTTGGAGAGATAGTGGGCTTTCAGATAGTCTGGACCTAAACCATATAGGGCTTTATAGGTCATGACTAGCACTTTGAATTTTGTCCAGAATTGGATCAGTAGCCAGGGGTGCTGTTTCAACAAGGCAATTGTTGTTATTGTTACTGCTACTTGTGGGCCAACCACAATTTTCCAGAATACAAAGAAAATAACATTTTCAAGCTATGGTCTGGAGCACCTATCTTTTCTTTTGATACACCCCTCATATCAGAATATGTTTCACAGCAGTGAGCAACATAGCCACATATCTTATAAAGGTAACAAAGGCTTCTTTGTGAAGCATCCACAGTACAGATAAATAAAAGAAACAGTTGCAGGGGAGGTGAGAACAGAAGGACATCTTGTTCTGTGATGCTGATTCACCAGAACCAACAATAAGAGATCTTCATTCACTTAACCCATTTGAGTCATATATGGTTAGCTTTGGTCCTGTATGTCTTGTGGCTAGAAATTCCATACCACATCTCCATTTTCCATGGTCAATTACCAGAAATCCCATGGTCAATTACCAGAGTTGGTACATTGCATATTGTACCAACCAGAGCTATATTGATCAAACAGATGTCCCAGGAACAGGCAGAATGTCTTCCGGTCACATAGATAATAATAATAATAATAATAATAATAATAATAAATCTTCAGTCATATAGTCACATTTGCATGATCCTGCCAAAAAGGGAAATCCATTCTCTTATTTTGCTTTTAATTCCCAATCCCATTAAATGACAGCTACCAAAAGAAGAAATGTGAAGCAACATAAACCTGTGCCAACATAGCTGACTGTAAGCAAACTGACCAAGGTGGTCAAAGTATGATTTCATGATGAAGGTGGTGAGTCATGCCCACTTGCTTTTCTTTTGCTCATTTTCAGAATTAAAAAAGAATACAAATGCATCATGCTGACTTTTAATGCCAATAAGGAAATAAAATGATAACAAAATGGTAAATAAGTGACCCAGATTATTCTTTCCTGATAATAAAGAGACTTCCCATATACACAGAGCTGAACTATCTTTCTTTTGCTATAGCCCAGATATGGGAAGGGTTCATTTGTTTTTGTTTTTTTAACAAAAGCTTTATTTTCTCATGTCATTTTCTAAACACAGCTAGGTTGTTTTGGTCCTCACCCTTTAGGTGCTACAAGTGGGACCTTGCAGCACCTAACTTGGCAGTCTGGTGTGTCAGAATTCCAGACAGCCATGCCCTCTTCCAGTACCAGTATATACAAATTCATCCATACATCCCCTGCAAGATCAACCACTTTTCTATGCCTGCTGAGCATCATCAGCCTCATAGTATTTTATTTTCCCTGTGTGTGTACGTGCATATATACATAGATTTGTTTTGGGCATCCAAAACATGTTCTAACAACCTTCCTTTCATGTGGAGAGGTTTTTTTTTTTTTTTGGTACATTTCAAGAATCCTAGCCATTATGGATGATAGTCTTAAAAGGTAACATTTCCAGGTTTTGAATTTTGAGTGGCAAATATTTGACACTCAAAGGTAAATGACATATTATATTATTGTTATTGCTGTTATGAAACATCTTTCATAATTTGACAGTACAGTGTGCCCACGTTATACGCAGTCACACTGTGTGTGGTTTTCAGATTATGCTGAAGCAGCACTGCAATACAATGAATGGCATGCACGCTCATGGCAATACAATGAATGGCATGCACACTCCCAGAGGAAGCATAGTGTAGTGGTTTGAGCACTGAACTATAATAATAATAATAATAATAATAATAATAATAATAATATTTATATCTCCCGCCTCTCCTTACGGATCGAGGCAGGCTTACAACATGATAAAATACAATACAATAAAATCACAATTAAAACAATATCACATTAAAAACAACATATTACATCATGGGGCCTATAACTTCAGGGGAAGTACCATACGGGAGAGTTAGATGAGATCAGGTGGATATGCCCGCCGGAAGAGATCCGTCTTCAGCGCTTTTTTAAACGCCTCTAATGTAGGTATCAGACGGATCTCCTCCGGCAGGTCGTTCCACAACTTAGGAGCCACTGCTGAGAAGGTAAGGCGAGACGTAGATGTTAGTCTCATATGTTGGTTATTCAACAACTTTTTATCAGTAGTTCTTAAGGTGCGGGGCTGATTATGTAGGGAGAGGCGTTCTCTCAAGTAACCTGGGCCCGAGCCATATAGGGCTTTAAAGGTAATAACCAACACTTTGTATTGCGCACGGAAGCAGATTGGCTGCCAGTGCAAAGATTTCAGAATGGGGGTGATGTGTTCCATCCTTGAAGCCCCCGTCAATAGTCTGGCTGCTGCGTTTTGAATCAGCTGAAGCTTCCGAACTTGGTACAAAGGTAGCCCCATGTAGAGTGCATTGCAGAAATCTAAAATCTGAACTATGACTCTGGAGGCCAGAATCTGAGTCACTGCTGGGTCATGGAAACCCAGTTGGTGATCCTGGGCATGTCACACTCTCTTAGCCTTAGAAAAAGGTAAAGGAAAACTCCCTTTGAACAAATATTGCTAAGAAACCCTTCGATAGGTTCACCTTAGATTTGCCATAAGTTGGAAATGATTTGAAGGCACACAACAACAACAACAACCTCAAGAAGATCAAGCTTAAACTCTCATTAAAAATGAAGTTGACTAAATAAAACTATTGTACTTTAGACACATCATGAGATGACATGATTCATTGGAAAATGTGATAATGAAAAGTAACATGGGAGGCTGTAGGAAAAGAGGGAGACTGCATTGCCAGAAAAATGTCAGAGATATGGCTATAGCCTGGAACTGGGACAAAGATGACAAGGTAATCTGAGTTCAGGTGGCAGACATGACGATTCAATATTTGAAGACTCTTGAGTCAAAGGAAGCTGATGACAGAGGGGCAGGAGATGAAATCAGCAGGCTTCAATTCTGCAGAGTCACAGCTGTCAGGTGACAGGAGACTGGGTGACGTCCCAGGAGGGGGAAGGACTCAAAACCCCAAGAGGGGATGTGCATATAAGAGAGTGAGCTGAATGCTCAGTGTGGTGTTGGTTATATATAGGAGTCTGGCAATGCACTTTGATAGTCTATTGTAAATATAGGAACCAAGATTAAAGTCCTCTTTGTGAGTACTCAGCAGTTCAGCAGTTTTTATCTGGCCGGCAGCTTCTGCATGGGAGGATCTTTCCTTTGCAGCCTGTACAGAACTACACAGAGCGAGACCTTTCACTGGTGTTCCTGTTCCATGTGCATGTCTTCTGCATGTTGCATGTTCAATCCTGATTCTACATGCCCCAACATGCATTATATGTGCACAGACTCAATCAAGGAAACCATGGCTGCCCTGAGTTTAGAAGACATTTGCCCGAAACAAACAGGCAGGAAAGAGTGGCTTCTGGCTGCAGTTCCAGGCTATAGCCATATCTCTGACATTTTTCTGTCCAGAGTGCTCTGAACGTGTTCAACACCTTCAGCCTGGAAGTAAGTGGGTAGTGAACAACTAGGTGGGCAATCAATTAGCTAACCTGCCAAACTAGTAAAAGGTAATCTGGGGGCAAGGAAATCAATGCTTGAGCAACAAATTGTTGTGAATGAGGATCCAGACCAGGGTTAACACTTTTAGAACCAGGTAGAAGGCTATTGGCCATTCTGTCATCTGATTCCTCTGGAGATCTCAGTTGCAGTCCTTCACCCTGGTCACCCTTTTTCTCTTTTGGCAAACTACCCTGCTGACACAGAAAGTAAGGAATCTGGCTTAGTTTCTGCTAGATTCCTGGTGCCTTAAAGGATAACAACATTATATCTGCCACTAGTCATCTTCTTTATGTTGTCAAATCCACACTTCTTCAGTTCTTTGCTGTGCAATACTCCTATAATATATCTAGCAAAGACAGCTGCTGACAGCAGAGCATTGCTTACAACATTGTGTCATCCTAGTTTGATTAACTTTCTCTATGAGACATCCATTATGTTCAATTACAACATACAGAGTGTGCTACATCGCAACAGACAGTGATGTAGTGTCAGGAACTCATCAAGACAACAAGATATACTACAGGAAAAGATAAAGAAAGATCCTAAAATATTTTTATTGAATATAATCTTAGACGAAAAGCTGGAACAAAGACATGGGAAATTGATATTCTATATGATTACTACTGCTAGGATTATTTTTGCACAAAAATGGAAAAAAGAAATGATACCTAATGAAGAAGAGTGGCTATTAAAATTATATGATGTTATAGAAGTAGACAAATTGACTTATCTAATCAAGAAAAAATCATTAACAGATTTTCATAAACAATGGCACCCGCTAATTGTTTATTTACAGGAAAAATGGGGTAAAGACTTTACGGCTGGATTGGAGTAAGAAACTTAAGGATTATAAACGGAACTATTAATATAAACAACATATAGGAGGTCTCAATAATCATGTAGATACTAGTCAATACCTCCCAATAGGATGAGGTATGTTTATTATAATTCTTTTTTTTTACAATGTAAATGGCTCACGCTATGTAGTTTTTGTTTTTTCAGGAGATAAATTTATATTTACACGTAAACAGATGAATCCTCAGAAGAAAGAAGGAAGTTGGGCTTTGTACTCAAGTATACACAAGTATCTGTAATACTCTAATTGGAAATAGTTGTATTCTATCTCTCTTTTCTTGTATGTGTTTACTTGATGGGAATCTGCAATGTGGAATTTTTCTTTTATAAATTTTTTCTACTGTTTTAATTTTTTTTTTCAACAATAAAGAATATATTTAAAAAAAAAAAAAGTCAACAAGTGCCCTCAATAGGAATCTACCTACAGTCACACCCAAAGATGCCAGATCTAGTTTTCCCATTAAAGAAAGAGCTGATAGTTGCCCCTAATGTTGCCAGATTCACAACTCAGAAAGCATTCTTTTGATGAGCTCTTGCAAAATTTAGAACATTGTGGTATCTCAAGTAGTGGGGGGCGGGGGGCAGAATAGAATGGAATTGACTGGAGACCCTGGAATGAGAATGCTCTCCTGGTATATTGGATATAATTCATCCAACTTTGAAAACCCAGCATTTTGCAGCTGGAATACAGTCTGATTGATTCACGCACGTCAGGTATTCTTTAGCATATCCTCCAGCATTCTATGGATGAAAATATTCTTAAGTGTGTCTAATGCTTCTATGCTCACATCGCTATCATACTTTGAAGAAACAACCTAAAATTTTGTGACAGTGTATGCAAAGGGGTCTTCCAGGGACTTCAAGACTAACTGAAAGAAAGAAGTTGGTAGCATGAGCATTTCAAGACTTGAACCTGATTACTCGGATGCATGTTCAAGTAGGCTCAAGTCTACTAAATCTCATGCTACCAACTCCTTTCTGTCAGTTAGGGGTGATACAGATAGCCATATAGGGGTGGCTTGATGCCTCCCCTTTGAGCATTGAGTCTACGCCATGGCAATCGGCAAGAGGGTTTACCTTTGACTTCGTCAGAGGCTGGGCAAATGTGATTTCACAAGTATGGGTGTTGGTTGTCACACAAACCACAACTGCTGGATTCCATCTTCTACACAACCATTGAAGGGACAAGAGCCTTGTCTATTTTAGCCTATTTTACTTGGAAACTGTAGTTTGAACAAATGTAGTAAACCAGGCTTCTCTCACTGGTTTTGTGAAATAAAGAAAATATTCCAAATCCCTCTTGCCCTTGGATTGCTTTTTATTTGTATGACCCATCACCATGACTTAAAAGAAAAAAAAAGGGGAGGAAAGATTTTACTTGAATCAGAAGGCCTTCAGATCACTTCACCTCTTTCTCCCCTTCTCATTCCACTTTACCTTGTTAGTAAAGAGGAAAGAAGGGAAGGAACAAAAAGTTGGACTTCATGTCAAGAACTGCAGCTGCACTGGGCATATGAAAAATAAAGCTTATTCTTGAAGTTCTTTCTTACCGTCTGTAGCTGCTGAATTTCTTAACATTGCTTAGTTCCCAGACAGAGACAAGCTGGTTTTCTCTGTGTTTCTCAGGAAGTCTGTGAAGGCTATAGGAAGGTGTTAGTGAACAGTGTGATCATTCCCATAACAACAGGAACCACAAACTTGTCACCCAGGGAGCAATGAGGAGTTCAGGGCAAACAGAACTGTACTTAGAAACCACACTGTCTGGGGTCATCTTGGGCCAGATAGGCTTCAACAACAAAGTGCTTTTAAGTCCACTCAGAGTTGTTGTTTTTCTCCAAGAGAAAGGAAACAGGCCACAGCTGTGGGGAAATTCAGATGCTCTGAAATTACCAGAGTTTGGGAAAGTTACTTGTTTGGACTACCACTCCCAGAAACTCACAGCCATCAGGGCAACTGCTGGTAGGGCAATTCTGGGAGTGTTCGTCCAAAACAGTAACTTCCCTGTTTTGGAAATTACTTACATTTGCAGAACAAGGGAAGGAAGAGGAAGCCCAGTAAAAAACCCAGACCATTTGAGAAGAATTAAAGGAGGGAGTTAGAAACAGAGGTGTGAGTGACAGTAGGAAATGTGTCAAATTCAACGCAGAGAAATGTAAGGTTCTGCACTTAGGGCAGAAAAATGAAATATAAAATGGGGGACACCTGGCTGAATGAAACTACGTGTGAAAGGGATCTAGGAGTCCAAGTAGACCATAAGCTGAACATGAGTCAACAGTGCGATGCAGCAGCTAAAAAGGCCAATGCAATTTTAGGCTGCATCAATAGAAGTATAATGTCTAGATCAAGGGAAGTAATAGTGCCACTTTATTCTGCTTTGGTCAGGACCCACCTGGAATACTATGTCCAGTTCTGGGCACCACAATTCAAAAAAGATGTGGAGAAACTGGAGCATGTCTAAAGGAGGGCAACTAAGATGGTGAAGGGTCTGGAAATGCCTAAGGAACGCCTAAGGAACGCCTTAGGGAACTGGGGATGTTTAGCCTGGAGAAGAGAAGGTTAAGAGGTGATATGATAGCCCTATTTAAATATTTGAAGGGATGTCATATTGAGGAGAGAGCAAGCTTGTTTTCAGCTGCTCCAGAGACTAGGACACGGAACAATGGGTGTAAGCTACAGGAAAAGAGATTCCACCTCAACATTAGGAGGAACTTCCTGACAGTAAGGGCTGTTCAACAGTGGAACACACTCCCTCGGAGGGTGGTGGAGTCGCTTTCCTTAGCAGAGGCTGGATGGCCATCTGTCAGGGATGCTTTGATTGGGAGTTCCTGCATGGCAGGAGGTTGGACTGGATGGCCCTTGTGGTCTCTACCAACTCTATGATTCTATGATTTATTGGAGGGCATAAGACAGTGGTGACACTGAGGTTCTTTCAGAAAATGATCTCAAGTTTGAATAGGAACAGCATAGATATGACTATTTTAGCTAAATGGGATGACATTCCAATGGGGAACGTTTTTTAAAAAAATAAATAAAAATAAAACCTTTTCCTATCTCACCTTTTCTCCACTTTGAGACTCAAGGCAACTTACAACAGTTAAAACAGATTCACTTCTGAATTAATGCAGTTCAGTGATTTCTCAAAGTGGGTGGTGGAAAGATCCAGGTGGATGGTCAAGGAATAAGGGGCAGTGGCAGAGAGGGCTTTACTCAAAGTACTGGTGTGCAAGAAAGACAAGGGAACCAATGGCCTTTAAGATGATGGTGGAGAAAAAGGTTGCATGCAACTTCTCTCTTTAGGGTACCTTAAAACCACTGCACAGTCTTGTTGATTGCTTTGTGTGTTGGTGTCTTCTGCTCTTCACCTGCCTATGTGAGCTCACTCCCTTAGCTGCATCTTTTGCTAGTGGTTATGACAGTTGGGAAGTTATTCCAAGGCTTTGGCAGAGGGCATCACTACTATGGCTCTTTGTGCTGCTGTTTTGGGACAGACTGACTGACTACAGTGAGGAATCAGAGCACATGGTGGCAGGGGTAAAGCCATGGCAAAATGGAGCTTTCAAATTTGGGACCCTCCTTAAATTTGTGAGCTTTGCCAGGACTCGGCTGGCAGATTGGAGCTGTGCCATGGCTCCTTCTTTCTTCCATTAGATAGATCCAGATAAGAAATAGCAGAAGAAGACGTAATATTTGTGCATGTGTGTGTGGGTGTGGAGAATGAACTGAAGTTGTGTGGTGAAGACATGTTTCTGGAGAAGAAGGGGGTTGAATATCTGGCCTCGGTTCTTGGAAAGAGTCCTTAGCCTTCCTGTAGTTAAAACCACTCCTTTTCCCCAACAACCTGTTAGGCCCATAAGTGCCTCTGATTACCCCTCCTCTTTTGATATCAGAAACTCTACAGACCCTTCCACAACCCTGGTGCAAACACCATTACTATAAAGTAGCCTCAGCATGTAAGCTAGCATAAAGATTTGCATGAAGGCTTTGATTGATCTATTCTGGACATTTGGAAGAGGTGAGGAGACCCAAGACTATAGATCAATGGGCTGCAGATTTAATATAAACAAAGCATAGGCAATCTTGCACGCTAATCCCCTCTGCCTGCAAATACACATCCATCAATACCAATTCACACCTCAGTCTTACCACCTTGGAAAACTACTTCAAAGTATTTCCTGAGTACTTCAAATCCATTTCAAATAACTTCAAGACCATTTGGTCTTTCAACCGTTTGGGGTACGCCCCTGAGGCATCTATTTGGTATAGCACATCTTTGGCTTAGTCCAGCACTCAGGAAGAATCTCTATTGGTTTGTCAGACTAGCACCTCAACAGTTCACCCATATCATGTGCTGCTGGAGCTGTTTGCATCCTCCATTTCATCCAGGACACCTAGCAATTGGAGACAAGATCTGTTCAGGTGCAGCATTGATTCCTTACTCTAGTTCAACTTAACACCTTGATTTCTCTAGTCCTTGTGTATGTGTATGTGGTTGTGTGCTTATGCAGTTGTGTTGATTTCCCCTTTTAAAATAAAACTCATTATCATTGGACATGTGTCTCTGGAGTTCTATATACCTCTGGACTTGGTATACATAGACATTGATCCCCTAGGCTAAGTTACCTGGCCACTAAATATTTCTACATTTGAGCTAACATAATTCCCCTAAGTAAGCATATAATTTTGAATTGTCCTCCCTATGACAGGTCTGCATCCAGGGCAACACATGCCAGTCTCCAGTCCAGAGCTCTGTAAGCTTCCTACATACATGTTGTCATAGGACTCTTTCAAACGGGAGGAATTTCTCCCAATTCCGAATGGAGCCAATGTGGATTCATGTAAATTCGCTAGTTTAACGAATTTACCTTAACCCCTGCTCCGTTCGGAAGGCATTCGGAATTACTTCCCATTACCCGAAAATAACCCCCCTTGCCCGAAATCGCGTGAAAAGCTTAAATTCACAATAACGTTAAACCCATGATTGCATTCGGAGTGACTTCCCTTTTGCCCGAATTTGCGTGAGAAGAATTAATTCGCAATAATGTGAAACCCCATGATGCGTTTGGATTGCCCTTGGATTATACTTCCAATTTCCCACGTCTGAAAGAGTCCATGCTCTTTGCAACCCCAGTGAAGGACTGAGAGTCCTTCCTCACCAGGAAGAAAAGAGAAACTGGCCCTTATCAGATGAGGATTTTTTTTTTTTGCAGCCCCAATCCAGAATCACTCTGCATCCATCCAAGTGAATTCACATGAGTGCTCACTGAATTATCATATGTGAATGCTGTTACTATAAAGCCATTCCAAAGTCAATCCAAAGTCACCCCAAAATTCAGTGAATGTGCATTGAATTATCACACATGAATGCTGTTACTATGAAACCTTCCAAAGCCAATCCAAAGTCACCCCAGAATTCAGTGAATTCAGTAAGAACCAAATTCACAGAAATCAGTTCCAAGGTCACTTCAGATTCAATCCAAATTGGTCTGGTGAGATAAGGTCCAGATAAAGATTGCAGACTAGTGAAGTCAAAGAAACTCATATTAACTGCAGACCAACTGATGCAGGAAGTGTATGTGTTTAAAATGAACAAACAGGAAAGACATAACAACATAATCATCAACAACATTTATTTATTTATTTATTCCTTACCTCCCTCTCCCCATGGATTTAGGTGGGGAACAAAGACAGAGTAAAATCCAACACATTATCAGTTCACAACACATAACATCCATTAAAACATATAAACCCAAATGCATAACATCAGCTTAAAATAACATAAGACTAATACATATTAAAACAATCAATCCATAATTTAAAATTCATAATTTAAAAATCATCTGGATAGGCTTGCTGGAAGAAACTGTTTTTTAACGCTGTTTTAAATTTACACAGTGTATTCAACTGTCAAATCTCTTTTGACAGACTAGAGATGGCTAAAGAAAAAGTCCTCTGGGTGACTGACAGTTGCCAACCAAGTCCTGGCTAACTAGATGTCTCCCAGAGTAGTTGAGTTTTGTATGGGGCAGATGATATGGGAAGAGGAGATCCCATAGGTAACCTGGACCCAAATCATATAGGGCTTTGAAGGTAATACAGGTAACCAACACTTTGTACCTTGCCCAGAAACTAATTGGCAGCCAGTGGAGTGATTTTAATATTTGTGTAATAGCCTAGTACACACTGTATCATTATTGCACTTCCATACAATATCTGTTCCAGCTCTTTGGCTGAGAGATTCTGGAGTTCTGGTAATCTAAAAAAGAACTTTTGCAGGCTCTGATCTGTTCTGCTTAAGAAACATTTTCTTCCATCTAAGTGATTTTGTGATCCCACTGAGCTCTTCATAAATAATGTATTTTTATTTCAAAGTAGTCATGTTTATTCGAGAGTTTTAAAAGCTTCCCTAATTATCTCTATTTATAGAAACTCTTTTTTTAATTTTGAGTCCCCAAGTCTCAAATTTCTACAATAAAGGTTAGATTTACATGCCCAGTTGCAGCAAGTTATGAAGGAAATCAATAGCCTTTCATACAGCTTTGCAGCTTTGGGAGAAAACACAAAACACTTTGAATAGGTGATTAACATGTCTTGCTTGATTAAAAAAAAACCCTCTCACAAAACTGTCAGTGTATCGCTCTCTCCACTTGATTAGATATGTACAACATCACAGTGATTCAGAAAAAAAATTACTAGCAGAAAACACTTGTGAGGAATCAAGGAATCAGAGGCAAAATAAAGATTGTCTGAACTTTCATTGCTCTGTGGTTGTCCAACAATTCATATTTTGGAAGATTGTGGGAGATCTACTGGTCCTACTAATAGGCAGGGATGGCCAAGTTACATCTATGGCTTCAGATACTGAGGGACAACAGTGGTGATCCCCAGGTCATCCTTTTTGATTCCCTCTCCAGCCATTCCTTTTGCTTGTGCTTGTTCAATACTCTTGAAATAGTTTTCTGCTTCTGGTTTTATGGGAGATGTGGTCCTGTTACAAGGGATGGAAGAAGATCCAGCTGCTAAGAAAGCTGGTTTCTGCACATAGAATGGAGGCAAAGCACTGTTTTGTCCTGTGCCTCAAGCAACAAATGGTCTTGGGCTGGCCTTGCCCTCTGAGTGGTGTTCACAATGTGTTTTTAGCCCTTTCCAGCCTTCATCAGGAGATGTTGCTGATTTTTTTTTAAAAAATGAGTTAACTAGTGAGTGTTTAAGGTGCAGTGACAACTGGTAGCTTCCATACCAGTGGAGTAATGGGTACACTCTTAGGTTTAGTGTGAATTTTGAGGGAATTTCCCAAGGCCCCAAACCTATGGCAGAGTAGGGTAGATCCTTTAAAGTTCATACTAAAACCATACTAAAGTTCATACTAAAGCCACTGCTACCAAGATGTCCACTTCTGCATTATCAAAAAAGGGAACACCGCCACCCACAGTGCCACATTGCACCTCCAAAAATATGCACTTGAGGATTGAGGGTATAGAATGGAATATTAGTAGAAATTACTTAGTATGTTTTAGGGCAGCATTCAAAGTAAACTAAAAAATGGAAATTATTGATCTTACCTCAGTTTATTGCATTGACTTTGGTGGGGATTTAAAAAAAAAGTTAAATTGGCATACAGTACAACCCCTATATCTGCAGCACTGGTACCTGCAATTTCATTTACCCATATCCAAGCAAATATGTTCTCTTTAGGCATTTTCTAGGTCCTCTAGTACAATTTCATGATATTATTGTGGCAGAAGTTGGAATCTCTAGGTATCCAAGACTTTATGCTTTATGGTCAACTTCCATTGGAGTCCATTAATTTCAATAGGGTTTGTCATGGAAACATTTTGTGTTTCCATGGTAAGTGTGGAAATGTATCGTCCATAGACACGGGTCATGCTATATGTTCATTTTTAACATTAAATATTACAAACCGTAGGACTAATAGAAAAAAGTGACATAGAACATGTGTTGACACATTGCCCACATGTATCAACTTTCCTTGATGGCTCCTTAAAATTTGAACCTTTGCTAATTTAAATTGTTTTCTTCCAATCTGATAATCAATTACTGGCATTCTGTTAGCAACGTATGTAGGCAACAAGTCCACCTTATACCTGTGTATGTATTTTTATCTCATTATAAAGTTTGATAAATCCATCTTACACTTGTGTATGTCTTTTTTTTTCTTTTGGTCATTGTAAAGGTTGGTATTCTCTTCCCCCCTTCAAAATGTCCAAAGTGCTCCCTAGGACTCACAATATCCTGGCATTACCTACTCTTCCTTTCTTACCTGGTACTTATGGAATCACATTACAGCAGAAGAACCAGGCAGGTGGTTTGGTTTTGTGCTGCCTACAGGACCTGATTCCTAAGCAACAATTTCTATCCATTCAACAAAAAGGCCCGACTTGTCTGTAAATCAAAAGAATAAATATCTCCCATGTAATTTCAGAAAGTAATGCATGAAAGGTGACAAGACTGTGGCTTTCAGTCAGCTGCTATTAATTAAGTTGATGAGCTGGTCACAATACACAACCCAGGAAAATGTAACACTGCAGCATTTCCATCGAGGCACTATGATTATCCAAACATGGCTGAACTGCAGGACACTCGCTAATGCAGATTCTTTGCTGAGTGATTCATAAATAAAAACAAACCCTAAAGGTAAACATTAATAAGCTTGAGTTCTGTTGAACCTCCTCCCCACACTAATTTTAAAAGCACAAATGGAATCAACACCAAAGAATGCTTTTGAGCAAGAACAGCAAGCCATAGCTCTCAACGCAGCTCATCCCTATTTGTGTGGTGTGTGTGTGTATGTGTGTGTTTGTGTGTTTGTTATCCTGCACTTTGATGACATGGCACATTCATGAAAATTCTCACAAGGAGAGTCAACAATAATTTTCCCCTTCTTGGGGTGGTTGTGGTGAAAGTTCTTGAAAAAACATGTAAGCCAGTAATGTAGGCTAGTAATTTCTTTTCTGTTCAACTGCTGAGAAGTGTGATAGATTTCTGTTCTTTTATGCTAACAACAGGAAGCTTTTATACTAACAATGGGCAACATTGGACTGACATTCCCATTATCCATTACCAGGGCTAGAGTTAATGGGAGTTGTGATCCAGCAACTGGAACCCATACAATCATTCAGTCTTGCATTGTACAATTCTTGTATGAATGTATAACATAGGTCTAAGACACACTGCAGTTCGAGACCAATCCTATTCAAGACCACTTTATCTTCCTTGGTTCAGGGCTAGGGATTCCTGGGAATTGCAGTTTACTGTGGCACCAGAGCTCTCTAACAGAGAAGGCTAAATGTTTTACAAAATTATACTTCCCAGAATTCTTTAGCATTGGGCAAGGGTAGTTAAAGCGGTCTCAAACTAGATTATTTCTTCAGTGTGTTTTGAACTATAGTCTAATAATTGGGAAGTACAGTTCTTATCTCTTTTATCCCACCTCCCCCTTTGGAAATCTATTTTAACTATTCTTAGAAAATTGTATTACTGAATCAATATATTCACTGTATTGTTCATTCCTGCAGCCAGTTAGTTATATGTGTAAATGGGAACTCTCAGAAGTGTGCAGAAAACTGGTCTCAAGCCTACAACAAAGATACCCAAAGTTAGGGAGAATTTTCCTCTCCTCATATTCTCAACTAAAAATTCCCAATAGAATAATCAAAGCACCAGACTAAAATCCTGTTTGGACTAAATGTTCTATGTGGGGCTGCATTTGAAAATTGTTCAGAAACTTCATTTAGTATTTAAAAAACCACAAAAACAAAACAAAACCCTCAGCCAGATTATTAACTAGATGCCAGTCAGTTTCTGGGCACAATTTAAAGTGCTGGCTGTGACTTCTAAAGCCCTACATGACTTAGATCCAGGCTGTCTAAAGGACTGTAGCCTCCCATATGAGACTGTCTGGCCCTTGAAATTCTCTAGAGATACCCTTTTTTCAGTCCAACTGTCTTTCTTATACATTGCAACTGTATACATTTTTGAAAATTCTAATCAAAACTGAAATAAAACAAAAATATTTTTTGTTGGATAAAATATAAGGGAGGGGGGAAACCAAGTACTCCAATACTTTTAAAACATGCAACAAGACAAAATGAAATTATATAAAGGGTTTCAGATGTACAAATATGATGTCAGTGGTATCAGTCCATACAGTTGATCCATGGGGAGAGGTGGGAAATATAAATAAATTTGTATTATTATATTATTATATGCCCCCCCCCTTTCAAATCAGCAAAAGAGAACTGTGGACATGTCTGTGCCTTTTTGTCTGTGTCACTTTGTCCTGGTATGTATTTCAGTTTGCCAGTCAACTTCTCTGACAAAGCCAAGTTCCATACCCTTTTAAACCAAATAATCAAATTTAACATGGATCTTGTTTTCTATTGCTTGCCAATTTATTGCCTGTAAACAAGAAATAAAAATATAATAAGATCTTTCATGAAATAACTAATGATTGCATCCAACAGAAATATCCAGCAAGGCCATTTTGGTTTCCATAGTTATTTAGTGAGGCACTTTTAGTGAGGATGCATGATATGGCCTTTTTAATGGCTGGCTCTAGGTTCCGCAATGACACTAGAATGGCTTCTTGCTCTGCAGTAGGAAAAGATTTTTTCATTCTGACAAGTTTTTGAGAACTGAAGGTTTTTTAAAAAAAAATTAAAGGAAGGGCTGTAAGGGGCCTGCTGTACTGTTTAAATTGTACTATTTTTAATGGCTCTTAACTATTTTTTGTGTTTTAATATGTTTTAGTATTAATAATTTAATTCCAATTTAATGTTGACTTTTTGCATTTTTAACTATGGAGATTATTGCATTTGCCTTTTTGCCAGGATAGACCTGGGATGTAATTTTCTTAAGGTGGATGTTATCACATTCATCCATCAGTGGGCAGTATGCAGCCCAAATGCAACCCAGATGTCTCTCTCAGCTTTTCAAGAACGGTATTTTCCCATTCTTGAAAAGATGTGGGACAAGTCCAGATAAGCCCGGGTTAAACACAGCATACTGCCTGGTGATGGGTGAATGCAATAAGATCCACCTTAAGAAAGTTACATCCCAGGTCTATCCCAACAGCGAAGCTAATGCAATAATCTCCTATATTGCATTTGTTTTAATCTGTAATTTGAATTCCACTTTTGGAGAAAAGGCAAGGTATAAATAACATAGCAATAGCAATAGCAACTTTATTTATATACCGCTTCATACCACCTAAGCAATCTCTAAGCAGTTTACAACTGTAAGGTAACTGCTCCCAATAAACTGGGTACTCATTTTAGTGACCTCGGAAGAATGCCAAGCTGAGTCAACTCTGAATCCCTGGCTGGGATTAAACTCACAACCTTGTGGTTTATGAGTGAGTGGTTGCAGAACTGGTATTTACAATGTATACTCAGCTATAAGTTGACCTTATGTATAAGTCAAGGGCAGGTTTGAGGTCCAAAATTATGGATTTTTATATGACCCATGGATAGGTTGAGGGTAAAACCTAGGGGCATGTAACAAAGAATCTAAAGGATGAAGAAAAGGAAAACGATGCCAAAGAACTTAGAAAACTCCAGCAGGCATAAACAGCGGAACTGTTTGTGCTCACCCTAAAGGCTGGTTGGATGAGAGAGTAGAGTGAAGTCAGTACTTCCAGAGATTCACCATGGAATGGTTCCTTTTTAAATAAGAGTTCAAATATAGTGCATACATTGAATCATGGATAAGTCAACTCCGTTTTTTGGGGTCAATTTTTTGACTAAAATGTCTAGACCCATGATGGCGAACCTATGGCATGTGTGCCAGCCATTTGGCCTGATACCCAGTGGAGAGAATATGGAACAGGCACACATGCCTGTTCCTCCTACCCCCAAACCTTTCCTGGCCTCCAGCTGCCTCTCCGGAGACAGCTGGAGGCTGGGAAAGACACGGAGGAGAGGTTCTGCCCAGAAGTCCTAGCCCCAGAGGGCAGAAGTCCAATCCCCAGAAGGTGGAAGTCCTGCCCCCAGCACCACGTAACACCTGGTGCTTGGAAAACTTTTAGTTGGGGTGCTCAGCCTGGAAAATGTTTGTCATCAGGTCTAGACTTATACATGAGTATATACAGTAACCACTGCACCACCAGGGCTCCATAAACATAATCATCATCAATCATTATGTCACATGTAATGCTACTATTCGAAAACTACTCATGTTCCATGAGGAAGTTTACCTCCCCTGAACACATAGTAAAATGCGCATGTACATTGCAGAATTACAGTAATGAAGTCTGACACAATTTTAACTTCCATGGCTCAATGATATGGAATTCTGAGATTTGTAGTTTTATGAGATATTTAATCTTATCTGTCTGAAAGTTCTGATGCAACAACAAAGTACAAATCTCAGGATTACATAGGATGGATCCATGACAGTTAAATCACTGTCAAACTGCATTATTTTTGCAGTGTGGAAGCAGTCAACATGATTAGGAAAGTATGGATGTGCTTGGTGGATCCATCTACCTACAGCTCATAGTCCAAGCAGTGGGGAGGCAGTGTCCTGTGGATACTTCTCTTCCTGGATCACAGGCTGTCCAAGGCTCCAGCTACAGTCCTTATTGCCTGCTTCCATAAAGGAAATATTGAAAACCAAATATCTATGAAGCAGAGCCAGTTAATCTAGGCCTACCAAGCCCTTCACCAAGGATTATTAATTTTTTCATTCTAAGATACTCGGGGCAGCCCAAGATATTTAGCCATCTGAGACAGCCACCTCATTCTGCCTAATGGCATGGCACTATCATAAGTTCTGGTAGTCCTCAAAACTGAAAACACTGAAAACAAGCTAAACAACTGAAGCAATGTAAAAGAATTCAACAATCCAAACACAAAACCTGCAAACTGACAAAGTTGAGGCACAACACCTGGCACAGTCGACAATCACAGCATTATAGCCACTTTATTATAATTTTATATTTAGTGGCTGTTTCTTGAATTCATGTGATTAGTGAGTTGTAAATATGTCAAGCAAAATAAAATTACTGATGGCTCTTTTTGGAGCATATGAACAGGTGTTACCGCTGTGCCCATGGAGCACACAATTTTGCATATAAAACAGTTTCTGAATGAAGGATTACAGCAAGGGTAGGGAAATGCAGTCCCAAGGCCCTCTTTATGCCCCCCCAGGGTGCCTTAGCATCTCCAATTTTTAAAAATAATACTCTAAAACAACTTATCACCAATGTTGCCATGTTTGGTTCAACTCTAACACATTTTAGGCCTAGGAGATACATTTCCCCTCTCCAGCAGCTAGTGAACCTAGAAAGGGAATTTGATTAAAACATCTTGGGGAAGGGAAATGCAGAATATGAATAAATCGTCCCCTCATGATCCCTTGAGATACTGGGGGCATTTTGCGTCCCTCCAGAAATTGGAAGAAAATCTTTATTTTGGGGGATGTGGGTGGATGGAGGGGTTGTGGCCCTCCAAGGACCCCTGAGGGGACAATGCAGACTCCTAACCTGCAACAGTTTTCCCACTTTTGTAGTACAGTGAATGAAATAGCAATGGCACATGGGAGAGTATTTGCAAAAATGCAAAAGAGGTCAATATTTGATCCACAACATGTAGTAGCTTCTATCTCCCAGCATCCCCAGCATGGCCAATTGGAAGGGATTAAAGGGAGATGAAGTCAAACACAGGAGGAGGGATTCCCCAGCCCTTCTACAGAAAAGGTGTCATATATGAAGTCTTTGACATGGAATAGTGTTTTGAGCATTGGACTACAACTCTAGAGACCAAGGTTCAGTTTCCAGCTCATCCATGAGACCCAATGGGTCTCATGGGCAAGTCATATGCTCTCATCCTCAGGAGATGGCAATGGCAAACCACCTCTGAAGAAACTTGCCAAGAAAACACTATGATAGGGTTGCCATAAGTCAAAAATGACTTGGAGGCAGACAACAACAACATCATAAAACCATCAGTGATGGAACAGTGGCTCTCTTAGAGTTAAAGAAGGTGTTAAGCAAATGCCAATTCCTTGCTATAAACCAATTTTTATCAAAACAGAATTTCCTCATAAATGTACAGCAATGAGATTTGCAGATTAAGCCCATGTTTACTTTCCAATGACTAATCACTAAATAAAAGTGCATTAAGAAGGAAATGCGTAGGTGCTATGGCAAACAAAAATGTTGCAGCACTAGAGGGGGCACCCTTTCCTAAAACATGTTATGGTCTAGTTTAACCCTCTGAGAAGATTAAGTTCCAAGTTATTATATTCACCTTGGTAACATTGCTCACTCACTCACTTCATTTACATAATACCGTATGTTTTATAGGCACACTGGGGTGAATGCACTGGGCCTGCTTCTCTGCTTCTTGAAGGAGCCAAATGGTATACTTTTTCCCATGTCCCCTTAGAAATCAAAAGACCTTATCAGACGACGGAAATTGGAAGTATAATCTAATGGCAATCCGAACGCAATCATGGGGTTTCATGTTATTGCAAATTAAAGTATCTCACGCAATTTTGGGCAATGGGAGGGTCATTTTCACTAAACTAATGAATTCACGTGAATTCGAATTGGCTCCAATTGGCTCCATTTGCAATAAAGAAAAATTCCTCCCATCTGATAAGGTCAATAGTTTTTTAGATGGGGAAAAAAATACTCAGAGCCAAATTAGATGTTGCCAAGTTGTGTAACCCCTGCTCCCCTGAGCAGCCTTATTACTTATTCAAAAGGCAACTGAAAGTGCTAAAATATGCTTTCTCATCTATCAAAATGGCACCCTGGAGGAGTCAGAAATGGCTTTGCATAGCCTTTTGGGCTCTAAAGGACTCTCACCTCTGTTCCAGTCAATGGATAAGAAATTTATTTTTAAATATTACATTTATCTGTACTACTGTATGTGCCAATAACCAGCCCATCTTCCAACATCTTATATGTGTTAAATTATATCTCTACTGTGGTTTGAAATTTGAGTTATAAGCAATAAAACATTTAAAACACACTTCTTTCAAGTTCTAATGTAGGCTGGGATCCAAAGAACAGCATGACCAGTTCCATGTGCACAAGGGGACTTTGGGCTTGCCAGTATCAAAAAGCAATTTTCTACACCAACTCTTTTGAAACTGAGTGGAATTTCAGAAGTGATTTGTGATATGCTGTAAAAGTGGGCTGAGTAACATCCCCATGCTTCAGAAATTGACTATGCACACTGATGGACTTCGGTAGACCTAAAAAATCTTCTTGGATGATAGATCCCCTCCCCCCCCCCCGAGTCAGAATAGTGTACTGAAAGCTTTAAAAATGTTATTTTTTTAGTCTATAACTCCCAGGATCCCATAACCAATGTAGCTAGTGTCTAGGGAATGTGTGTGTGTATATAGGTGTGTATGTGTAGCCACTTTATTTTTTGTTTCCAATGATTCAAGGAAATGCTAATACAATGGCTGTGTAACATATGTTGCTTTAGATCAGTTCCATCATTGATTTTCTAATATCTTAACACTTTTGTATTGTAATTGGGCATACAGTGGGCCCTTGTTATCCGCTGGGGTTTGGTTCCAGGACCCCCTGTGGATAACAAAATCCGTGGATGCTCAACTCCCATTTAATACAATGGCATAGCAAAATGGTGTCTCTTATATAAAATGGCAAAATCAAGGTTTGCTATTTGGAATCTAATAATAATAATAATAATAATAATAATAAATTTTATTTATACCCCGCTCTTCAGCCAAAGCTATCAGAGCGGCTTACAATTAGTTAATTAGACAATTAACTCCCCTCAAGATGGTGGTTGAAGGGAGGGCTCTTCTTGCTTCCAGCAGGAGGTGGACCTGCCTTTCTCTCCCCTCAAGATGGTGGTTGAAGGGAGGGCTCTTCTTGCTTCCAGCAGGAGGTGGCCTGCCTTTCTCTCCCCTCAAGATGGTGGTTGAAGGGAGGGCTCTTCTTGCTTCCAGCAGGAGGTGGCCTGCATCTCTCTCCCCTCAAGATGGTGGTTGAAGGGAGGGCTCTTCTTGCTTGCAGCAGGAGGTGGCCTGCATCTCTCTCCCCTCAAGATGGTGGTTGAAGGGAGGGCTCTTCTTGCTTGCAGCAGGAGGTGGCCTGCATCTCTCTCCCCTCAAGATGGTGGTTGAAGGGAGGGCTCTTCTTTTAAAGACATCTGGGAACCCAAGGCTGGGAACCAGTTTTCCAAAAGGTTGTTGCTTTTTAAAAACAAAAGGCAGTGCTAACCTTGAAAAATAGTCTGGTTTAAACAGTAGGCAGGCCACACCACATCTATGCCTTTTTTTGAATATTTTCAAGCTGTCTATGCTTGAATCCATGTATAAAAAGTGCATGGATAAGGATGGCTGACTGTACTTTTGTTTTTGTTGCTGCTTTATTGATTTCATGGTTTTTAATGGCTGAAAACAATAGCTAGTGGCATCAACCAGATAGGCAGTATATCACTGTAATGAATAGTTTAGGGAGGGGCAGGAATGCTATATGTACCCTTACCCCCATGGTACTGACAGCTTGGTGAGAAATAAAGATAAGTAACTTGGTTCAGGAACATGATATAAGGGAAAAGATTAAGTATTGCTTATTTATTTATTTAATTCATTTATATTCTCTCATTAATGAGACTCAAGGCAGTTACCAACATATTTAAAAACAATATAGATTAAAACGATTGAAAAGATTCAATAAAAGAATAAATATAAAAATAAAAAACCCTAAACAATAAAGTAGAAAACATTTTAAACATTAAAATTTATTAAAAAGCAAAAGCCCACCAAATGAGCCTGGGAATGGAGTGGGACAGAGAGAAGACCCTCTCCCAATAATTGTAGAGCTCTAATGGGCTCATAAAGGGAGATTTGTTGCTGTTGTGTGCTTTCAAGTGTTTGACTTATGGTGACCCTATGGCGAACCTAGCATGTAGTTTTCATGGCAAGATTTGTTCAGAGGAAATTAGGGCTTTATAGGTCACTTTGAATTGTGCCCAGAAATGGACCAACAATCAGTGAAGCTATTGAAGCAATGGAGTTACGTGTTCCCTGTAGCCAACCCCAGTTAACTACAGGGCAGCATCTCTTTGGGCCAGTTGAAATTTCTGAGCATTTTTCAACAGCAGCCTCCCGTAGAGTGCATTAAAGTCATCCAAACAGGATGTAACAAAGGCATGGTTTTATACACTTTTAAAATACTTTCTAACATATGCAAGCAGTTGTCACACACTTACAGGGAAAGATCATGTGCTCATCCTAAGGACAT
Source organism: Urosaurus nigricauda (assembly GCA_034509955.1). NCBI lineage: Eukaryota > Metazoa > Chordata > Lepidosauria > Squamata > Phrynosomatidae > Urosaurus > Urosaurus nigricauda. Next base: position 345,152,295 of record JAOEGL010000001.1, on the reverse strand, counting down.
GTCTGCATTGTGGGTTTGTAAGTGTGTATGTGTGTATGGAAAACATATCCTCCCTTCCAGCTTTTAGTTCCCTTGCCAGGGATTCACAAAGAATGTACTGCTTAGGCATAGACCACTCAACTTCCTAGGGCAATATCACACACACTGTTAAAGTGCTACCGTATTATTCAGCTATAACTGCTATGGCTGCTTTAGAATTCTCAGCTGGAGAGCTATTAGCCCTCTCTAAACTACAAAACCCAGAATTCCATAGGAGGCTGCCATAGCAATTAAAGCAGAATAATAGCACTATAATAGTATAGCGTGATAGCTTAGGATGTCTTTGCTTGAAATAAAACATTCCTTGTATCTTCCCTGTCCTTGTATCTGTTATCTGGCAGATATAAATAGAAAAACACCATTCTTGGGATCTTTTAATTTTTTCATGCAATGAATTGTTAAAACATGCCTATTAAAAAAATTATCTGGGAAGTCCAATTTGTTAATGTTTTTCATGACTGGCTTAAAAGTTCTGATCCAGAAGCAGGAAGGATGTGAATTAAGAAAAAAGCCTGAAATAGCTTGTTGACACAGTTTATATTTAATGTAAATTTCAGCTCCAATATCCACCATGATGTTGGACGGTTTGTCCTGTACTTGTGTGATCCTGTATCCCTGGGGATACATCCTGGCTCAATTTTCACAGCTCTGGTTCCTACCCTTTATTTCACAGGAAAGTATGTGTTAACCCCTGAACTATAAACATTGCAACAGGAGAGGATCAAGGAAGACTGAAGAGAGTCTGCATTCTTCTTCTTTCCCCCTGTAGCGACACAGGAAGATTAAATGTTTCTAGTTAGAAGGCCATCTAATCTGGCCCTCTGCTATGAAGCAGGACATTCCATACAGCTACCTAGACAGCAAATTAAATTACATCCATTTCAGAGTGCAGCAACTGAGAACAGATGCACTTCTAAAGGTATTGTAACCTTAATTTCTCCCACTAGTCTTACTATGAGGAAACTATAGAGCCATGGTTCCAAGCTTATGTACAAGCTATCATCTCTTCTCATTTGGAAGTGTAAATTGTTTTAGGAGATTGTCACGCTGCCTTTCCTCCCAGACTCAGCGTGGGCTGAAACGGGATCCTGTTGTTTCAAAAAGTGCTGGGGAAGTCTGGATCAGGCATGGTATGCCAAGATGGGTACAGGATGCCTCTGGACTGGGCACGGAGGACTGCAATAAAACCCGTTTTAAAAAGTTTCAACCTGTGCCAAGGCTGGGAGGAAAGGCAGTGCGATAATCTCCTATCCCTCTATAATGGTGGCCAAAAATTGTCATAAAGATTATTGATGGGACAATTGTTCAAAGAGGGAGGTGAAAGGAGTCAAAGAGAAAAATGCCACAGTACACAAAGCTCTGTTACTTCTACTCATTTGTTGTTATCACTTTGCTGTGGTGCTCTATTTGTGGAGCTCTCTCTCCTTGGAGACCAACACTTGGCTTCATTCTGCATCCATGCAAAATTGGGGCTTTGGGGCCTAAGTGATTTTTCCAAATGTACATGTGGAAAATGTACATGTACATGTCTACAGTTTTAACTGATTTCATCTTAATATCTTTTTAGCCTGTTGTAATTATTTTTATTATTTCAAATTCTACATTGCTTTCAACTGTTTAAATTGATTTTATAGTTGACCCCTGACATCCACTGGGGTTTGGTTCCAGGATCCCCTGTGGGTACCAAAATCCATGGATGCTCAAGTCCCATTAAATACACTGGCATAGTAAAATGGTGTCCTTTATATAAAACAACAAAAACAAGGTTTTCATTTTGGAATGTATGTTTTGTTTGAATATTTTCAACCCATGGATGCTTGAATCCATTGATAAAGAATCCATGAACACTGATGGCCGATTGTATTTAGTATACCACCCTGAAATTGAATGGGAAAGGCTAGAATATAAATACTGTAGTTTACTAAATTCATAATAAATAAATAGTATTCATATCACCCAGATATGAAAATACTTGCATTCACTCTAGAAGACCACTTCCAGGATGCTGAAGAAGGAATGCATCACTCTCTCCCACCCTGCAAAGGGCATAGCCTGAAATAAACTTCACTGACATATATGGTTTCCAGAGTTGCACTCCAGCGCTCAAACCACTACACCACACTGGTTATCAAACTATACGAGAAAGAAAAATGCAATACTTCTCATCATCCTGGGGAAGACTAGGTGACCTCCATGGCTTGCTTAGTCTGATGTCTTGGTGTTGATGGGCAGCTTCAGCATTCTGACCTATCTTTGTATGTTTATTGATCTTAAAACAGGGTTTAGACTGAACCACCCTTCATACAAAGGATATGTTCAAGTATAGGGCTATTATCTGACAACCCCTTAAAAAGGAGAACTATTTTTTGTAAAAGAGGACAAGAGGTCACTCTGGGAAAGAACAGATTATTTGGCATTGTTTAGGGTATTTTTAGGAAGAAGGTGAAATCATCATCATCATCATCATCATCATCATCATCATCATCATCCACCTTTTCCCAGGGGAATCAAGGCAGATTACAGAGCAGAAATAACAGTAAAATATAATATAAAATTCACAATTTTAAATAATCCCCTACCTCGACCCCCAATCATAAAAATAACAGCTAAAAAGCAATAACAATAAAAATTAAACAACAATATAAATTAAAGATTTTAAAAGTAAAAATTAAAATTAAAGTAAATTTAGAGGCAGATTAGAGGCAAGAAAAGTATCTTCTTGGGATGGACGGGGACCATCAATGTTGGTGACCCGGGGGAAGGCTTATCTGGAAAGGCTTGAATGAAAAGACCTTTTAAAATGCTACTAAAGTGGTATTATGATGGCAGGCAAATGAATGGCAGGCAAAAGACAAATCAAACAAAATAAAGATGGGGAGAAGAGAAAAGAAAAGAGATTGATTGGGAAACGGAGAGAGATAAACACAAACATAATATGCTAACAAAAATATTTGGAGGTAACAGTGTATCTTGGAGGCAAAAAAGGTTGAAGATTACTGAACACCTTTGAGATTAATGTGGGTCCATCAAGAAAGCTTTGCTGTGGTTGTGTACCTTCAACTTGTTTCCTAGTAATGGTGACTCTAAGGTGAACCTATCATAGTTTTTTGGGGGGCAAGATTTGTTTGCCTTCCTCTGAGGCAGAGAGTGTGTGGCTAGAAAGCGTGCAAGATAGTTATTTACAGGGACAAATAGTGTAAGATTATTTCAGTTGGCGAAACCATGCATTACAACAAGAGAAAGGTTGTTTACATCAGTGGTACATGATAATACAAAAACAGGTAAAGAAGATATGACCTTTTCGGTAATGAAATCTTCATTTTCTTGCTGATAGAAGCTGACTATTGTTACATTTTAAATATATAATACACACACAAAAAGAGGCAAGCAGAAGGAACTTGAAACTCATCTGTTCTGAACTCTCATGATTGCTTACTGAATTTTTTTTGCAGAAATTGAAGAGCATGTTCTTATTTGAAGGACACAGTCAAGAAAAAATATATACATATAACACACAAAACAAGAACATAAAAATGATTCGGAAAGGAAAGCAGGACGGGTGGAGGAATCTAGTAGCACATTTAATACTGATTTTTTTCAATCTGAGTTTTGTAGATTCCCAGCTATTTCTTTAGAGGCATTCATGTAATACAATCTTAAAGCTACATATTTTTATGTACAGTTACATAAGTGGGGATTGGAATAGGGTCAACGGCATATAGAAAGATGAACACTGTGACCCCGGCTATTTGGCTTTAAAGAGTTGCGTAAGGTGATAAGGCTGTGAATGGAAGACTTGCACATACCAGTGAAAAGGTGTAGAAACTAGCACATGAGCCTTAGTATGTTGCAGTCAAATTAAAAAAAATTAGATACTTTAATGCAGTAAGATGGTAACTTTGAATGCAAGTAGGTAAAGACAGATCCTTTTAATGTATTTATTTTTGAATTTTTGTGTTCTTTATATAACAGTTCTGTTTTGCAAGTAAATTTTCTATAATGCATTCTGTGTGTACATGTATCTTGTCCATGCTGTGTAGTAACTTTTCCAAACTATGCATAGCTCTACTAGTGAAGTTGATATGGTAGCCATAACAACAGTTTGTTGTTTTTTTTATTTTTGTTGTGTATCTTCAAATCATTTCTGATTTATGGTGACTCTAAGGGGTTTTCTTGGAAGAATTTGTTCAGGGGGCTTGCCTTTGCTGTCTTCTGAGGCTAAGAGAATGTGACCTGACCAAGGTCACCCAGTGGGTTTCCATGGACTAGTGGGAATTTGAACCCTTGTTTCCCAGTGCCCTAGTCCTACACTCAAAGCTTTACAACATGCTGGCTCCCATCACAAAAATAGTACAGTCTCAAGTCCTCCCAACTGGCTTTTGGTAATATCCTTTGTACTATGTCAGGATTCATCGAAGTAGGAACAAATTGAAGTAGTTTGTTATTCCCCTTTGGCCCCAGCTCCTATTGCTTCTGGTGACCCATGTACATTAATTTCCTTAATAATTCCAGGCTACAACCAATTTAAATAAAATGAGAACAGGAGCATGATTAAACTTAATTTTGCCATTATTAGATTTCTGAGTTTGTAAATAAGGAGTGCAAAAGCCTTATTGCAAAAGCCATTAGTCACATGGTCTCTGTTCCAGAAGTGTAGCAGGGGGACAGACTATTCTACCAGCAACATATCTTGCTTTCCTTCTTTAGCTCACAAAACAGCATTCAGAAAGCTTGAAAATAGGCTTTATGATATTTCTGTGTTGGTGGGAGAATTCATATTCTCTTAGCCCATGGCTGCTTCTTCATAGACAACAATGGAACCCCCCTTTGTGTTGTGTCCTATCCATCCTGTGAACGAAGCATGTAGCTTTAGTTTTTTGTGGAGCTTTCGGGCTATGTGGCCATGTTCTAGAAGAGTTCCTTTCTGACGTTTCGCCAGCATCTGTGGCTGGCATCTTCAGAGAAAGATGCCTGCCACAGATGCTGGCGAAACCTCAGAAAGGAACTCTCTAGAACATGGCCACATAGCCCGAAAGCTCCACAAAAAACTATGGATGCCGGCCATGAAAGCCTTTGACTCCACAAAGCATGTAGCCTTGGCTTTACCTTTTACTCTCTTTGTAATTTGTTCCCCAGACCCAGGCTACAGCCAAGTCATGCTGATTTTTCCTCTACAATATTACTAAAATCAGAGCTTTTCTTTCCATTTCTTCCACTAAGACTTTAGTTCGTGCCCTGGTTATATCTTGACTACTGGTAGTATCTTGACTACTGCAATCTTCTATTGATGGGGCTTCCTTTGTCCCACCTTATTCCTTTGGTTTCCATTCAACACTCTGCTGCTAAGATCATCATTTTGGCTCACAATTTTGACAATATCACCCCACTTCTGATTTCTTTTCACTGACGGCCTATCCCTTTCAGCATCTGATATATATGTTTTCTCTTAACCTTCAAAGCCCTTCACAATCTAAGCCCCCCCCCCCCACACACTTTATTTGACAGTTCTTATCTCATTTTACCATTCTGTTCAAGTTTTACAATCCCAGAGCTCTGGACTCCTTACCCAGCCAAGGTTTTTTTTCTTCCCTGGACTGGATTAGTCCCTTTTCACTTGCTGCATCAGTGCATTATCACTTCTTTAGCTAATTTCAAATCTGAACTAAAGACTTTTCTGTCCTCTGAAGCATTTTGGACTGCAGTTTGATATTCTGTAATAATCCAGATTAATAGTGCAACAACAGTTAGGTGGATTTGTAATTGTAATTTGCAATTGTAATTTGTAATTGGTTGACTGGCCGAATCCAAAGGGTGCACAACAATGACTCCTATTCATCCTGGAGAGAAGTGACCAGTGGAGTGCCACAGGGTTCTGTCCTGGGCCCAGTGCTACTCAAAATTGTTATCAATGACTTGGATGAAGGAATAGAGGGTATGCTTATTAAATTTGTAAATAACACCAAATTAGGAGGGGTAGCTAATACCCCAGAGGACACTTGACAGTAGAAAACACTTCTTCAAAGAGTGATGGAGTCCCCTTCCTTGGAGGTCTTTAAACAGAGGCTGGATGGCCATCTGTCGGGGATGCTTTGATTGGGAGTTCCTGCATGGCAGTGGGTTGGACTGGATGGCCCTTGTGGTCTCTTCCACGTCTATGATTTGATGATTCTGTGATTTGCTTTTATAGTTTTATAGTTTTGTGGTTGTAAGTTTAATGTGATAAATTGCTTATTTACTGTATATCATTTTATATTTTATGGTTTTTAGTTTGTATGCCATGGGCAGGTTTCTGTTGTTTTGATGATGCTATAAAATGCTGTGCAAAACATATGGCATGATGATGATGATGATGATGATGATGATGATGATGATGATGATGATGTCCTGGGTGAACTAACAGAACTGCAGTCTTCATATGCTCATTGGACTTCCTTGCAAAATAACAGAAGGATAATCATAGAATCATAAAATCATAGAATCATAGAGTTGGAAGAGACCACAAGGGCCATCCAGTCCAACCCCCTGCCATGCAGGAATTCCAAATCAAAGCATCCCCGACAGATGGCCATCCAGCCTCTGTTTAAAGACCTCCATGGAAGGAGACTCCACCACCCTCCGAGGGAGTGTGTTCCACTGTCGAACAGCCCTTATTGTCAGGAAGTTCCTCCTAATGTTGAGTTGGAATCTCTTTTCCTGCAATTTGTATCCATTGTTCCATGTCCTAGTCTCTGGAGCAGCAGAAAACAAGCTTGCTCCCTCCTCAATATGACATCCCTTCAAATATTTGAACAGGGCTATCATATCACCTCTTAACCTTCTCTTCTCAAGGATATTTAGCCTCGAGAATTAGCAATATTATTTTTCAGTAAAAAAGGAGACAGAGAATAAATGCTGAAGGACTAAAGGATATATCCAGATCTTAACTCAGCACATATTTGGAATTGGACTAGTTAGCTGTATTATTTATGGTAGTAGTTTACTAGTCTCTTTTGATAAAGTCAGAAAAGCTAAAGCGCAGAATGAACTCAGGCTTGCTAGAGAGGTTAAGAACAATAAAAAGGGCTTTTTTGGATATGTCCGCAGCAAGAGGAAGAAGATGGAAACGGTAGGGCCACTGCGTGGAGAAGATGGCAAAATGCTAACAGGAGATAGAGAAAAGGCAGAATTACTCAACACCTTCTTTGCCTCAGTCTTCTCAGAAAAGGCAAAGGGTGCTCAACCTAAGGATAATGGGGAAGAAGACAGAATAGGGGAATTTCAGCACAGAATAAGTAAAGAAATAGTAGAGGAACACCTTGTTAATCTAAATGAATTTAAGTCTCCGGGACCAGATGAACTCCATCCAAGAGTATTAAAAGAACTGGCAAAAGTAATATCAGAGCCATTGGCAATCATATTTGAAAACTCCTGGAGAACAGGAGAGATCCCAGCAGACTGGCGAAGGGCAAACGTTGTCCCCATCTTCAAAAAGGGGAAAAAAGAGGATCCCAACAATTATCGTCCAGTTAGTCTGACATCAGTTCTAGGAAAGATTCTGGAGCAGATCATTAAACAGAGAGTCTGTAAACATCTAGATGGCAATGCCATAATCACAAAAACTCAACATGGGTTTCAGAGAAACAAGTCATGCCAGACAAATCTAATCTCTTTCTTTGATAAAATTACCAGCTTGGTAGATGAAGGGAATGCTGTGGATATAGTATATCTTGATTTCAGTAAGGCCTTTGACAAGGTTTCCCATGACATTCTTGCAAACAAGCTTGTAAAATGTGGGCTAGACAAAGGAACTGTTAAATGGATCTGTAATTGGTTGACTGGCCGAACCCAAAGGGTGCTCAACAATGGCTCCTTTTCATCCTGGAGAGAAGTGACCAGTGGGGTCCCACAGGGCTCTGTCCTCGGCCCAGTGCTATTCAACATCTTTATCAATGACCTGGATGACAGAATTGGGAGCATACTTATCAAATTTGCAGATGACACCAAATTAGGGGGAATAGCTAATACCCCAGAGGACAGGATCAAGATTCAAAATGACCTGAATAGACTAGAAAGCTGGGCCAAAGCTAACAAAATGAAATTCAATACAGAGAAATGTAAGGTATTGCACTTAGGGCGGAAAAATAAAATGCACAGATATAGGATGGGTGACACCTGGCTGAATGAAACTACGTGTGAAAGGGATCTAGGAGTCCAAGTAGACCACAAGTTGAACATGAGTGAACAGTGTGATGTGGCAGCTAAAAAGGCCAATGCTATTTTGGGCTGCATTAATAGAAGTATAGTGTCTAGATCAAGAGAAGTAATAGTGCCACTGTATTCTGCTTTGGTCAGGCCCCACCTAGAATATTGTGTCCAGTTCTGGGCGCCACAATTCAGAAAGGACATTGAGAAACTGGAGTGTGTCCAAAGGAGGGCGACAAAAATGGTGAAGGGTCTGGAAACCATGCCCTATGAGGAACGACTTAGGGAGCTGGGGATGTTTAGCCTGGAGAAAAGAAGGTTAAGAGGTGATATGATAGCCCTGTTTAAATATTTGAAAGGATGTCATATTGAGGAGGGAGCAAGCTTGTTTTCTGCTGCTCCAGAGAACAGGACCCGGAACAATGGATGCAAGATACAGGAAAAGAGATTCCACCTGAACATTAGGAAGAACTTCCTGACAGTAAGGGCTGTTCGACAGTGGAACGCACTTCCTCGGAGGGTGGTGGAGTCTCCTTCCTTGGAGGTCTTTAAACAGAGGCTGGATGGCCATCTGTCAGGGGTGCTTTGATTTGGATTTCCTGCATAGCAGGGGGTTGGACTGGATGGCCCTAGTGGTCTCTTCCAACTCTACAATTCTATGATTCTATGATTCTATGATTCTATGATATTTGGATAGTTGCTAACATGCATACATATGTATGGAGTACATTCACAATTTAAATAATTTCAAATCAAATCAAAGTGAATATAAATGTATCTAGGGTAATTTATGATTATTTTTACTTTGTGTTTTACATTTAGAATGAGAAGAAGTCCATTTTTGGATGATAAAGTCATGCTATAAATTCACATAGCACTGTATGTTATTTATTACGATTTTAAATTAATAATCAACAAGGAGAGAACATTTTAAAGACTTGTATGATTATATATGGTTTAATTAGATTGGTTATAAAAAAGGGACTTTCTTATTAAATATATTATCACTGTTCATGAGTGAGTGTAACTAAGTGCAACTGAACTACATATGTGGTCCCAGAAGTATAAATCTGATTTGATATTTCCCGGTGCAAAAGAGAGTTCATTTCACAATGACTATGAGAAAAGGGAGGATGCATACCTGATTCAGATTCCCTCTTGCCCACCTTTTTATATTCTAGAAATAGTTCACAAAACAACTAATTGTATGAATGATATTACATCTGGCTCAGCCCCTAGTTGTCCATGGAGAATGGGGTGGAGGATGAGTAATAAGGTCAGAAAAATGCAGAATGTGGGTAAAACCTATTGATATCTGTGCAGGTTTGTCTAAGAGGAATAATTTTTCTTAGACAAAAAATTGAACCCAGGACTGAGTGAACTGATTTCATGAGTGTATAGTTCCAGTATGAAGTGTTTTTTTAAAGAAAGAGCCATGTTAGCCTGTTCCAGCACAAAATGAAAAAGTGGGGAGGAGTGAAGGATTCAAGCGTCATCCTTGGGACTGATTTGTTACAGCATGACCTTTTTGTGGATATCAATCTATTTCTTCAGAGGCACTGATGGAACTGGAAAAACAGCTACAGGGATCTTAGAGTTGCAAGGTTGTGTGTGTGAGAGGTATGTACTAAATGTAATAGGACATAAAAAGTTGCAAGCTATGATCCTGGTCATAAACCTTCAGAGTTCTGTGAGATGACACAGGTCTGTCAAGCAGCTGTTCTGTACTGAAATTACCTAAAGCAATGCTAAACAAGTCAGGACTTAAACCTGGACTTAATGCTTAAGCAATACTTACAGATCACCTAAGGAATACTAAGACATAAGGACACATAAGGACACCTAAGACATAAAGACACAAAACAACAACAAAACTTTTAAGAACCTCCCTCATGGCTTTAAATGCCCCCCCCCCCATCTTGCCTTTACTGTACTTTCATTATTATTTGTTGCCGTCTTCTAATGTTTCCTTACATCCACAATTGCATCTGCAGTAGATCCAATGTTTTAATGTTCTGGTTTAAAACTGGTGCCCAATCCAAATTCTTTTCAAAGCTGCAAATACTTTATTGTACAAGCCAGCTCACGCCTCTGTTTACCATGCACTACAAAAGCCAGTTTGTAGAAAGAGTGTTCTTTTTGCTGGCTGCATGCTGGGAGAATATTTTTATCTAGTTTTGCTCCTGCACTCCCAATCATTTATGAAAGGGAAGGGATGTTTTTCAGGAGACAAGAGTGTTTTCCCCCTTTCCGTACCATGAAATGTACATTCACACAAATTTCAGATCTACCCTATAATCTGGTCAGAGCTAGAGCTATTTCATAATCTCACAATTCCTTGGTTCTCATGGTGTTGTGAACTTGGAAATGCTAGAGGGTAATCAAAGTTATAACAATTGGTGCTTAAATAAGGTTTTGCATGCTTTGTGCTTGCACTTAGATATAAAATATATTACCTAAATACAATTGCTAGTCTTCAACAGAATAATGGAAATAAACAGGATTTATAAAAGTATTGATTTAGCATTCAGCAGTCAATCCAATGGCTCTGTTCTAGATGGGACCAGTGGTTGAATTTAGAACCACGTTGCTTTGATTTGAGTTTTTAATTGAAAGAAAGCTATCTTTTTCTTTCAGGAGCTTATGTTCTGTTATGTCATGTTACCAGTCTTTGTTTGATGCTTATCACATCACATCTTGGTTCTCTCAGTGTTTTACCAGGCTGTACAGCTGTTGGGTTATTTGGAAATTCTTTCCCACTTGGAACAATCTGTTAATGACTTCCTATCCTGCTATGGAATAGTTACCACTTTGGGTGCAAATGTCTCATTCTACTTGTAATATTGGGAGCATAGTGTGTGTGGTTTCATTGCTTCTCCCTTGGGGATTCCCTAGGCACCTCCAGCAGGGAAACTCTAGACCCCTTCTGGTGGTTGAGTTGGGAGGACACTTGGATATTCAAGAGTTCCTAAGAGAACTGCTATATGTTCATTCTCTGGCATTTTAAAAGCATTATTTTAAAATAAAGTGAGTAGTGCAATGTTGTTGTCAACTGCCCTTGAACTGACCCCAGTGACCCTGTGGATGAGCTATCTCAAAGACCCTTGTGATGAACTGCTCTGCTTAGGTCCTGCAGTCTCAGGCCTGTGGCCTCCAATGATGTAGATTTGAGTGGCTTGACTCTGACTTGAGTTGGTCTTAAGTCACTTCAGTGACTTGACCTGGACTTGGCTCTGGTGCAAATGAAGCAGTAACTCGACTTGACTTGAGACTTGCAGTTTTTAGCTACAGACTTGCTGATCTCAGAGGAGGAAGAATTCTAAAGCATTTGTAAGCAGCTGGCAAAACTCACTCCCAGAGCACAGAAAACATATCTTTGAGGAGAACACAGCAAACATGTTTGGCAACATCCTCGAAACCGTTTTTTACCCCACACCACGCTGTCTGATGTCTCTTAGTCCCCTCCAGCTAAATAACTCCAAGCATGGCAGCCTTTCCTCATAGGGGAGTTGTTCCTCTTTTTGATCATGTTGGGTTGCCCTTTTCTGCACCTTCTTTAAGGGGTCAAATAATTAGCAGTGGGACTGGAAACTAATAGATGCTTCATAAGGAACTAAGTATGTGCAGTGCGTTCATGCTGGATTCATAAGAAATCCAGATGATGCAGCAACAGCAGCTGTCCTTAGACCCAGACTGGAATCCAGATGGTGTCATGTACATGCATAAGTTTCCTTGTCCATTTGATTAACCTTTTTGGCCACTGTGCTTTGGATTTATTTGGTTCACAGTTATGTAAGCAATGTTGCACAAGTGTAACCATTCCACATCAGTCTTAATCCTTTTTTTTTTGTCCTGACTAGAATAGAGCCATTGAATCAATTGGCCTTACTTATGTGTTGGCTCAATTGACTGAGTAGACCCATGCAACCATTGATAAAATTGGTCTATTCTAGTTGAAACTAATCAAGATAGTTCCATAAATGCAGTTACACAGTCTGAAGTGGTATGTAACTATTTGCTATTGCCTTTAAACACCACTTCAGATGGCATCTCCCCTTTTAATGACTGTCTTGCAGTGGTAATGGATTGGATGAGGGAAAACAGATTGAAGCTAAATCCAGACAAAATGGAGGTACTAACAGTGCAGGCCCTTTCCTGGACACGAAAGACCTGGAATCTGTGGTACACGCCCTGGTAACCTCACGTTTGGATTTCTGCAATGCGCTCTACATGGGGCTACCCTTGTGCCTAACCCAGAAACTTCAACTAGTTCAGAACATGGCAGCCAGGCTTATTACTGGAACAACAAGGAGAGAGCACAAAAGACCAGTGCTTAAACTCCACGGGCTGCCGATCAGTTTCCAGGCATAGTACAAGGTGTTGGTTTTAACCTTTAAAGCCCTACATGGCTCAGGCCCATCTTATCTTAGGGACCACCTCTTCCTGTATGAACCCCTCCGCACACTCTGGTCCTCTGGGAGAAACCTGTTACAGCCTATGAAAACTAGGCTATCGCAGACCTCCCAGAGGACTTTTTCAGCTACTGCTCCCAAGCTTTAGAACAACCTGCTGGACGAGATGTGTCTTATTACATCACTTGCTAGTTTCAAAAAAGCTTTAAAGACGCATCTCTTCCGGCAGGCCTTCCGCTGAAAAAATAATCAATTCCCAGCTCTGAAACGGAAATTGGGTAGATAACCTTGGTTGTCCCCTTTATTTAACTTTCTTGATTTCATCTATTGCTTATTTGCCCAAGAATTGTTCATGAGATTGCACTTTGTTTTTAACTGTTGTCAATTTTAATATTTGCTGGTTTAATCTAATTTTAAGGGGAGTGGTGGTCGGGAAGGGGCATGATAGTTGCTTTAGTCTGTATTTTTAACCTTGTTGTACCCCACTCAGATTACTTTGCTAGAGGAGTGGGTTATAAATAAACATTATTATTATTGTTATTGTTGTTTGTTGTTGTTACTTTGTTCACTAGCATTGCAGAAATAGCTACTGTGTATTCCTCATTTTACAGGGGAACAATAAGCAGATACACACACAGTGCTGGTTGCACAATGTTGTTATTCAGCCAAAGCATGGTGGCTGTATAACAATATTATATGACAAGCACAATATAGGCTATTTTCCCCAATGTTTTAATAATCTGGTGCAATCCAATCCCTTTTCAGATCAGCAAATGTCTGATTGGTTCAAGTCAGCTCACTTCTTAGTTAAAGTGCAATGTCTGCATTTTTTGTGTTCCACTGCCTCTCACAGCCAGGGGCTCATCATGTCATGACCTTGATCAAAGCAAAGCACATACCAAACCAACAGCATGAAACTGGCCACTTTGCAGGACTAGACAGTTTTATGGTGAAATGAGCATTTGCTCAATAAATGTTATGCTTTTGGAAGAAGACCTTCCCTGCTTCCTTGCAGGAAGGAACCTGCTTGTCTCATTCCAGTAATTCCTCAATGGGCCAATTCTGTGGAAATAATAATAAGAACATAAAAACAAGGCCCTGCACATTGTGCACAGCCTAATTCTTCTGGACTTTTAAGCAGCTATTTTCAAGAGGTCGCGTGGAAATGATTCAAGCAATCAAGAAATGCTTCCTCCTATCACGAAGGTATCTGTGAAGACAAAGCGCACAACTCTCCCTCCTTCTCCTCATTTCCTCTCCCCTAAAATCTCTACAGTTACTATTTGTGAGGGGAAAAGACAAGGCCATGGTGGGGGTGTGTATGAGATGAAAGGGATTCAGTGTTTCAATTGATGGCTTTAGCTAGAGAGCTTAGTGATTTAGCCTTCATCTTATTTGAAAAAGCCATTTCAAAATTTGGTCTTACTTTACTGTTCACAATTTTATACATCTTTCACAGGCTACATCTTTCATCCTTTACTAAGCTGAAGTGTCTTAACATAATATACAGCATGGCCATTTGCTAAGGTACTTCTCTTCCATTGATTTCTTCCAATTCAGTCATATATACAGTATTTGAGATGGAGCATTCAGGTCAGGCTTTCGCAGTGGCAATTTTTTCTGGTGAAAGTAGGGATAGGTAAATCTGTCAATTTTGCTCTCTCCTGCATTTTTGATTTTTTTAAAACCACTATCCTAAAAATGAAAAAAAAAAAGGTGAATTTTGGTAAATTCTGGGGGAAAAGGAAAAAAAAGATACCCAAATTAAATAGATGCTGTTGCTTAAAGCTTAGAGAGGGCCATGTTGTACCTATCTAACATACAGGGGTTAAAGATGGTAAACCCCTCACAAAAAAAGATGGCCAGCCTAATATCTTTTTTAAAGTCCATATTAAAACAGATTTGCATGTGCATACAAAGAGAGGGAGAGAGAGAGAGAGAGAGAGGGAGAAGAGTTTATCAGACAACAGAAATTGGAAGCATAATCCAATGGCAGTCCAAATGCAATCATGGGGTTTCACGTTATTGCACGAGAAACTACCACATGCATTTTCGCTCAATGGGAAGTCCTTCCGAACACAATTGTGGGGCTTCACGTTATTGTGTGAGAAACTATCACACACAATTTTGGGCAATTTAGGGCAATGGGAAGTCATTCCAAATGCAATGCAGTGTCAATACGCAATCATGTTAATTTGCTGAATTAGCGAATTCACTCATTTCTGAACTGACCCCACTTTCATTTCTTTCGAAACTGAGAGAAATTCCTCCCATGTGATAAACTCCATAGAGAGGGAGGGAGGGAGGGAAACAACCATCCAAGGCTGCATCTTGCACTGAAGAAAATAATGCAGTTTTACACTGCTTTAACTGCCATGGCTCCATCCTATGGAATCCTAGGATTTCTAGTTCATTGTAGCACGAGAGCTCTCTGACAGAGGAGGCTAAATATCTTACAAAACTACAAATCCCAGAATTCCATAGCATTGAGCCATGGCAGTTAAAGTGGTGCCAAACTGTATTATTTCTGCAATGCAAATGCAGCATTTGTCAGAGAACTCTGGCCCACAACAGACTACAGAACCCAGGATTCCATAGGATGGAGCCATGGCAGTTAGAGTGGTATCAAACTGTATTATTTCTGAAGTGCTGATGCAGCCCTTAAGGTCTCAAGGCTGCAGGCCTGAATGGACATCAGCTTCTGTTTTCCCAGCATTTGACTTCTTAACCTCTCCAGTGCTTTCCATCCCAGCTGTGAAGAAACATGCAAATGGTGAATTAATGTAAAAAGTAAACAACAACAAATCAACCATATTTATTTGACAACCACCACAGAATATTTCTCCCTACTTTTCTAAGTTGTACACTAGTCAGGGCAAGCATTTCCATAGTCTCTGCACCCGCTGCCTCTACTGGCTGTTTCAGGTTTTGTGAGAAAAGAATGATTCACTTGTTTTGCTGTTCAGATGGCATTTTCCCCCTTGCTTTGCTTGTGGGGATTTAGCTACCTGAAAACAATTATTGTTTGATTGTTGATAAGCAAGGCTATGACCAGAGCCTACTGAGCTACAATGCAGTGACAACTAATTTATGAATAGCGAACTGGTGTAGAAAGGATAAGCATGATCAGGGACTTTATCACATGCACTTCCTTAACCATTTTGAGGACGGGAATGGGACTCGCTGGGGCATGCGGGGGCGCACGTGAACGCATTTTACTGCACACGCAAGCATCCACCAAGAGGTACCATTCCGGCACCCATCCCCAAGTCGTCTGTGTTCAGTGCCGGCAGGCACCAGGGGCGGGTGCCAGAACAGGGCCTCTTGGTGGACGCTTGCATGTGCAGTAAAATGTGTTCAAACGTGCCCCCATGAGTCCCGTTCCCGTCCTCAAAATGGTTAAGGAAGTGCATGCGATAAAGTTTCAGGAATGGACAGATATGTGGAATTTGGAGGACTGGCAACTAGCAATATATGGTTAGCTTTCTAGAAAAAGAGGGCTCAAAAGGCCTCACTGGGATGAAATAGGCTGCCAAAACAGCCAGTATCATTTCCGTTACTTTGTCTTGTTATTAAGTCATTTATAAACCATTGCTCAGGTTTGTGAATTCATATTTTTATATAAAGCAATATTGTTGCCTTTCCATGATTGTGTACAAAATTTTATAAGAAAATAATTATAATTAAGAATATAAAAATCAAATCAAAACTATATTAGAGCTCCTTAAAATTATACTGCAGCAATTAAGTCATCATACCAATTCATTAAAAAAAAAACTAATTAAGATTGCTCTTTAAATTTTTTAAAAATTTCTCTTACAAAGATGGGGGCCACACATATTCCCTCCCTCCAATAAGGCAGTCTATAGATATTTAGGCCACCATCACCCAAAAGGCCTTGTTCCTTCAGATAACTATATCCCAAATCATTTAGAGTTTAAAGTGCAAACCCAATACTTTAATACTTTGCCTGAATACAAATTAGGCAGCCTGAGTAGCAGTTCAGAATACCCTGCTGGAACAATTACTTTTTCATCTAAGCCATACTGAAATTTTCTATATATCTTCAAGATATTTGAAGGTAGACCTATAGAGCTTGTCATAAGTCATCCAGTCTGAGCACATCCAGGGCTTTAGCCAGCAAGCCAAGCAAAACTGGTGAAATTAACTATTGACCATTGATATTTGTTTCTTTGTTTGTTTTATTAAATTTATACCCCACCTTTTCCCCAGGATGGAATTCAAAGTGGTGTAAAGTAATTTAATACAAGATCAAGTTAAAATCTTATTTTACAAAAATTAAAAAGAGCTAATTAATAGTAATAATTATAAAAAAATAGTTAAAACCAGCTAAAACACCTTTACTGATTACAAACAAAAGATATACATTTTAAATCTCCAAGGCTTGCCAGAATAACAAGTCTTCACTTGCTAGTAGAAAAAGAGCAGGGAGGGGGGCAGGTGGACCTCCCATGGAAGGGAGTTCCGCAGTTTGAGAGCAGCCACGGAGAGGGTTTTCTCCCACATCTTCACCAAATGTGCCTGTAAAGATGGTGGGACCTGTTACCTTCTCAAGACCACCAAATCCAGTAGCAATCCCCAACCATTTACTTGATTCCTCAAGGGAATGCAATACTGTCTACAGACAGATTAGCAAATTTCCTAAACCACAGGATCTCTGGCACGTCAGGATGAAGTGTTAGCTTGTTCATCCATACCATACCCAAATCTCCTATATGTGTACAGAATTTCTCCCAGGACAAGATGGTGGAAACAAGATATAAAGCTGAGTAATCAATTCTGCTATAACGAATACCCTCTTTGTTGCTGTTGTGTGGGGTTTTCTTGTTCTGAGGGTTTTTGCCACTGCCTTCTTTTGAGGCTCACAGAGTGTGACTAGGCCATAGTGACCTACAGGGTTTCCATGGTCTCCCTGGGTCACAGTTCAACACTCAAATCATTATACCATCCTGGCTCTTATATTACAAACCTCAGGATGAATTTTTACCATTTAGATACTGGCTGGGGAATTCTGTAATAAAAAAAAAGTAATTCTTCCAAGCTCTGGTGAAAACGTTAGTGACATGAAGCAAATCAGATATAACTGTTCCTCTAGCATGGTCACAATAAATTATCTCTTTCACTTTCTTTTTGCTTTCTGCTTCTTGAACAGTGATGTGCAGACCTGGGCATATTCATGAGAATTCTTTACTTAGTCTGGAACTACATGAAGTTCTTACAGGATCACACCTTTGGAAGTTGTGGTGATAGCCAATGTTGCACAACCAGACATCTTTTCACACAATGAAATTTCCCCTTCCTTGTTCAGTCAAGGGTGTAGTAATGAAATTTTTGCTGAGAGGATAGGAACAAAAATTGCAGGAAGAGCAGAAGAGTTTGAGCATCAGTCATTATTAAATGGTTTCTGTGGAAGAAGGTTTTCATAGGTAATGACAAAAATAACCCCAGTTAATGTATGTCAACTGAAAAGTATGTTTTGAATTTTCCAAAACATCAAATCAGTTTGTAATGCAGCATTTTCCATATGCAGAATAGTTCTGTAAACTAAATAACAATGACTTGAGATAAAATGCATATTGTGCATGGCATCCTGTTATAATGACTTGAATTGTTAATGATGTCTCTGCAAACTTGAGAAGAGTCCACTTGGAACACCTTCAAATATGCTATTTTCTGAATAAGGATAAAAAACTGGCTCTAATGTTTATCAATGCCGAGAAGGCATTTGATAATATTAGGTGGGACTTTATGATAAAAACTCTACAGAGAATGGAAATGGGGGAGACATTTATTAACAACATTAAGGAAATTTATAAACACCAAACTGCTCAAATAAAAATTAATGGAAATAAGACTAAGGAATTGAACATCTATAGAGGAACAAGACAAGGTTGCCCCTTGTCCCCACTATTATTTATCACAGTAGCAGAGACATTATTAAATGCAATAAGAAGTAACAACTTAATAAAGGGCAACAGAATAAGAGGACATGAGAAGAAATTATTGGCCTTTGCAGACAATTTAGTGATAATATTAGAAGATCCATTAGCAGGTATTGATCACCTAATGAAAGAACTTAAGGAATTTGGAGAGTATGCAGGCCTAAAAATAAATACAGATAAAACACAGATATTAACAAAAAACTTGGGGAAAAAAGAAGAAGAGATTTTGACTCAAAAGACAGGTTGTAATATAACACATAAAATTAAATACTTAGGCATCTGGTTTACAAACAACAATTTAGATCTTTCTGATAACAACTATAAAAGAACTATAAAAGAACTACAAAAAGATCTGTTAAGGTGGAATAAATTAAATCTCTCAAATTTGGGAAGGATCTCACTCATAAAAATGGCATTTCTCCCAAAAATATTATTTTTGTTAACTAATCTTCCAATAATATGGAAGGAAGAAACCATATCGCAATGGACCAAAGAAATAATTTTAAGAAAATGTCTGGAAGGGTGGAAAACCTAGAATAAAATGGGAAGTCTTGAAAGATTCTAAGGACAGAGGGAGTTACGCCCTCCCTGACTTAAAACTCTATTTATGGTCTTGTAACCTCACATGGATACAGTGTCTTTATAATTCCTTAGTCTTATGTCCATTCATTATAATTATAATTTATAATTTATAATGACACTTTTTGTGTGATTTATTATTATTATTATTATTATTAATAATAATAATAATAATAAAATTAGACAATTTTGAAATGTAGAACTTAGAAGGAATCAGACTGAAATATGGTTGGCATGCCTATCTTTTATATGATGTGCAGAAAAAAGATAAGATTTTTGAATTACATCTGATAAGGAAAACATTACTGAAAATTTGGTTAAGAATAAAAAAAATGTTCTATAATAAAATCCCTCTCTGGACCTCGCAACAAGAGGCCTTTTTTAATAGGCAAAACAGCAATCAAAAATGGTTTACATATAAAGACCTAATAACAATAGATGCAAGTGGGAATATAGAGATGAAACAAAGAGATGAATTGATAAAAGAAGGAAAAGCTCTTGATTGGTTTCCATATATGCAGATTAAAGGGAAATTTAAAGAAGATCTAAAAAAAATAAGGGAATAGAATCTAGAGACTCTGAGATAGATGAAATTTGGTGGGGAAAAGATAGGAAAAATATCAAAAATCTATAAATTATTAATAAATAGAGAATTAGAAAAGGAAACCCTAAAAGAAAATATGGTGTGCTGGGCTCAGGATATAGGACATCCTATACCCTACAAAGACTGGCAGAAGGCCTAGAAGAAAACTAACACTTTCATGGCCTCACAGGACCTAAAAGAAAATCATTTTAAAATCTCAAATAGATGGTATTTAACTCCGCTGAAATTGAAAAAAAAAATATAAATTATCTGGAAGCAAATGCTGGCGTTGTAATGGGAAACCTGGATCACTATATCATATGTGGTGGGCATGCCCCAAAATAAAAAGATTTTGGTCAAAAATACACACACAGATACAAAAAGATCATGAAAACCCATTACCCTTTGCAACCAGAACTATACCTACTGAATATAACCTCATACCTTCAAAAGGAAGATGGAAAAAAAGCATTGGAGAATACTCTTATATCTGGCAACAGCAGCTGGATTAGTGGTAGCAAGGAATTGGAAAAAGGAAGAAATACCATCCATTGAGGAATTGATACTTAAAGTTCAAGAGTTAAAGGAAATGGACAAATTAACTTGTCTGATAAATAATAAATCAAAAGATAAACTGAGGACTGGCTTCCAGTTCTACAATACTGGGAAGAGGAATGGAGAATTACAAAGAACTTAATGATTTAGAAACTAGCAAAGCTGACAGCTAAATATAGAGAAAGTAATGTTGTATATTACATGGCTGAAGGTACGATTAGAACAAATATATCGTTGCTTGTTGGTTATTGGCTTATCCTTTATTTTTTCTTTGTATACAATTCAACATGTTCCATGAATTAGGGATAAATATAATTTAAGAATACAATGTCTACTGTGAAAAGATTTGTTATCAAATGACTACTATAGTTTTGAATATTTTTACACTTTTTCTCTTTTTCTTTGTTTATTTTTGTAATCTTGTAATTTTTAATATGCAAATAAAATTTATTTTTTTAAAAAAATCAAATATGCTATTTTCAAAAGACAACTAAATTTCCTTTTGTCCAATGTAGCAATGATGTGTCAAAGCTGAGAATGAATTTGCACACAATTGCAGATGAATCAAAGGCAAGCCCTGTAGGGTACAAAAAGTACATGTGTTGAAAGGTTTCCTTGTACATGTACAAAGTTTTACTAAGCTCATGAAGTGTTCATTTTGGGATTTGTAGAATTCTACCATATCCCTTTCTTTGGACACCCAGCCTATATTTCCAAATGCTCAACAGAAGCTTTAGATTAATACAATGCTAAAGATCTGACGACCGAAGGAAAATTTCATGGGTGGGGCAAAATAATAATTAATTTTTAGGGCAATACCCTTATTTGTGCCCTTCCTTATTACAATACCCATGCTCTCAGTATCCTCAATGTGCTTCAGAGACTCCCCAACACTCTGGATCACATTTGGGGACAGGTTGCAGGAGGAAGGAAGGATCTGATCATGTGTGGTTTCCACTGGCAGACAAACACACATGTTTGCAATTCTAGTTGTTACTATACAACTTGAACTGATATAAAGCTAAAGACAGAATTTTGACAAGTATAACTTCATTTGTTGCTGTGTGCCTTCAAGTCAATTCCAGATTATTGTGACCCTAAGATGAACCTATCACAGGTTTTTCTGCAGCTGAGTGTGTGCAACTTGCCCAGGGTCACCCACTGAGTTTCCATTGTCCAGTGAGGAATTGAAGCATGGTCTCCAGAGTTTCCAGACTTGAGGTCCAGTGTTAAAAACATTCCACCATACTGGCTCTGCATAATCAGTAAAGCAGAGGCGGGCAAATTGTGGTCCAAGAGCCACATGCAGTCCTTGCACCTCCACTTTTGCAGCTCCTGAAGTCTCCCTACCAGTCCCCCAACCACTCAATTTAAAAAACAACATTGGTATGATTTGGGGGGGGGGATTTTTGCCTCAATTTATGCCTCAAAAGTCCCCAAGTGCACAAAAACATAAAAATACCCCACCCCTCTCCTGACAAGCACCTCAGGACCGTTACTTCTTCAAAATACTTTCCTTTGCACTCCCTCTCAAAATGGTGTCAGGAAGTGATGTGAAACACAGGGAAATGGAGGTGATTGGGGTTATTGGGCAGAATGTGGGGTCTCGGGTAATTGGCACCTGCCCCCATGCAATTGATCACCAATAACAGCAGTTGCATTCTATCTTGCTTTGTACATGGTCAGCATGCACTTGACATAGAATGAGAACACCCATGAATAAATAAATTAGCTTGTATTCTGAACCTGCATTTCTGATTCCCCGAAGTCATCAAACATATACGAATCACAAAGTTGTTCCTCAATAAATTAAAAATGGCTTCAGCAAGATACATGGAGCTGACGTACATTTTATGCAGCCTTCCCTCACTTCCTCCCTCCGTCCACCACTACCACTTTTGGTTCTCTGATACACAAACAACATGCCTGAGTTAAATATGTTATTAAAGGTTACTAATAGAACAAGGATATTAAATTTGGTTGTCCGAGAGAGTGAATGACAAATGCATAAATAAGATGACATGATTTGATGTAATTATTCTGTCCTCAGATTCTAGAGAAAATAATTACCAGTGTTCATTTCCTTTTCAGAAAAACATAGCCAGGCAGATAAAGGGAGGAATGGTCAGGAGAACTGAAGGCACCAGAAGCCAAGGATATTGTGACTTATAACTTTAGTGGTAAATTCTGTATTGTGGTTGGTTTAAGCATTCCCTTTGGGCTATTTAGCACACAGAAATGGAAGCAGCTGGCTCTGATATATGTGCATCATACTAATTCATAAAACACCCAAAGTTTTACAAAATAATAGAACTGCAGAGCAGACAGGGTGTTGATGGTTTAATGCCTGCAGTTGCCATGGGTATATTCTATAAAGCTGTTACCATACATAAAGCAAAATATATCCAGTGCAAATAGCAATTATTTCAGGCAAAGTGTCCTTCCATACATTAAGAAGAGGGACCCTCCCTTTCACAGAAGATGGGGGAGTTGTCTACACTGGTGGGAAACTCTGTACTCACCCCATAGCCACAGTACACTGTCCTAGTTCATAGCAACTCTGATAATGCCACATTCACCATGGGGAGATCAGAACAACCTGGAAGAAAAGAACAGTCCAATGATAATCACATGTCATAAAGTGCAGAATATTTCTGGCCACATGGCTGTGTTCTCGCTGCCAGTCTGGATTTTCCAGGTGAATGCAGGGTAAAAGGAAGCTCTTTTTCCATATTTTCAGATAAAAGACCCATATTGTCTGCGGATCCTGAGGAATGGCATGTGCTCAGATTGCAGCTACTATAGTGTGAGTACAGGGCTTTCTGTTGGTGTAGGCAAGCCGTGGGAGTGTGTTAAAGGAAAGGAAAAATAAAAATGACTAAACTGAGGCTGTCATATTTTGGTCATATCATGAGACAATGTAACTAATTGGAAAAAATGATAATGCTTGGTAAAGTGGAAGGCAGCAGGAAAAGAAGGAGAATGAACTACAGATGGATTGATCTGATGGTTTTGAGTGAGTGGCTGCAGTACAGGCATTTAACAACTGCACCACCAGGGCTCCTACATAATAAACCAGTTTGCAAACCAGTGTGAAGTGGTTTAAATGGCCCTTGTTTGTCAAGCCTCCCCGCCCCCAGTGCTAGACTCATTTAAAGTGCATCTTCCAGATCCACTAAATTCCCCACGTCTTTTGCCACAAATCGATTCAGCATTACTGTGAATAGGCTGTGGATTGGAATTGGTTCCTGTGGCACAGTCACACCTATGAGGCAACTCCATGTTAAATTGATCCATTGCTGAATGTGAATGTGAAGTCGATTAAAATGAAATGGGTAAGTAAATCAAAGGCTCAAATAGTGTGAATGTCTAGTCAGTGGTAAATTGCATCATTGATTTGACTCCAAAAACTATTTATTTTGTAGTGGTAATGAAAAGAAGCCAGAACTATGTTTGGGGGAATCCATAAGTCTGTGAAAAGGAATGACTGAAATTAGTGCACTTAGTGCATAGGTCTGGGGATGCTGGGATCTCCAGGAAAGCTGCTTTTAACTGGCAGGGTTTCTCCTGTTTTTATTTGCTTGTTTGTTTGTTTTACAAAGTATGTTTATTCCTTTTGGTTGCTGCAGGAAGCAATTGGGAGTCAAATAGCACAAGGTTTTCTGTTCCCAAAGTTAGGAGAAACTGCTATTTGCTTTGGCTTAAGCCTACTGGGACAGACAAGACTCTGCCCCTCCTCTTCATTCCTCCTTTTAAGTTAGTTAAAAGTCAACATATCCTTTTTGGGGGGAGGGGGGGCATTTTTAAAAATTTTATTCACATTTCAAATGTGCATATTCAAACAAATATTACAAAATTTACATACACACATATACAAAATAATAAAACAGTTACAATACACTGTGTTGCTTTGTTCATTCCTTCTTCATTCTTCTCTGCATTACAAAAGTTTATATACATCCTTTCAACAAGGACTTCAACATCTTTTCTTTGTATTATATATTATCTTAAATTGTTTTGATTTTAACTAGTTTTGCTTATTTTGTATCTCTGACTTATTTCTATGATTTCTGGCATTAATTATTTAAAGATCTGTTTTATTTTGACTTCTATTGTCTTCATAGTTTCCAGTATTCTTTACAGAATTTCAAAAAACTATCCCAGCATTTCTCATCTACATATTTATCCTCTATCAGACTGGAAAGTCTACCCATCTCAATGGCTTTGTGCATCTTTATTAGCCAGTCTTCAATTGTGGGAGTATCTGATAGTTTCCATTTTGAGCGATCACAATTCTTGCTATTGATATCATATATAGAATTGTTTTCCAGTGATTAGCTATGTCTGAATTTTTTATTTTATTAATCATGTTCATGCCAACATATCCTCCTACAGCATAGAAGGATATGCAAAGCATAGAAGGATATGCACTGGAGAACAATAACCATAATTCCTAGCCAGTATTGCCTTGGCTGGCAAGGGGATGATAGGAATTTGTCCAACACATGTGCAAGGCATGTTGCCTCCAAGTTTGGGAAGGGTACACTAGCGTTTTGTAACACAAAATGGAAATAAAATTTTACATTTTGTTTGTAAGCTTGCTCATCTCTGCTATAAAGGCTTGCTCATCTCTGCTATATACACAGAGAAATGCTGGTTTTTCACTGAAAACTGCATCTTGAAGGAGAGTTTAGTGATTGTAGAAAGGTTCCGTCCTTCCTTTCCCCCTTTACCATTTGACAAATTATTCCCAATTCACTCTTGATATTATACTTGCAGATTCTGTGGGATTTATGCCAAATGCATGTCTACCCTCCTTCATCCCCTTATTAAGCACAATATTCACTTCTCTAAAAAGGGACATGATGCCGGACTTCACTTCTTTTGAGGAACATATGGGCCATGGTTTTAGTGTAGTTTTAATGTCTGTAATTTTAGACTGTTTTTGGATGATAATTATAATTGTTTTATTGTATTATGTTTTTAGATTTTATTTGTGAGCCGCCTTGGGTCCCTTCATGGAGAAAGACGGGATAGAAATCAAATACATAAAAAATAAATAATATAGACTTCTGCAATCTCCATAATTTGATTATTTTCTTTGTATATCAGTTGGCTGAAGCCTGAATAGCTTATGGAGAAGGTATTTGGAATGATCCATCTTCATGCGTACATGCAGAGGACAATTGATATTGAATTTAGCAAGCTAATTCTCGTTTCTGTCCTAGTATATTACATCTTACATATTATTAGCATCATAATCCTATTTTGGCCCTTCACTGAAGCTCATAAAAATCAATGAAAAAACAAGAAGCACTTTAGGAAACAGGAATTAGTCAAGTACTTAAGTACTGACTGCAAGCAGAGAAACAAACAAGACATTAGGTCCAGGTGCACATTGGCTAGAATACTCTTAGCTGCTCCTGTACCATTCTGGCCCTCAGACTGCCCCAATGTCCCCCATTACTTTGGGCACTTTGTTGTGATGCCGGGTGGCTGTTCACATGCATGTTCTGGTCAGATGCCTGGTGCCACTAGTGCTGCCATGGGTTGCTCATTCTGAGGTCAGAATGAGTTGCCCAGAATTTATCACATGGCTGGGCACCTATTTCTGATTACAGAGCAAGGGACCCATGGTGGTGGTGGTGGGCAGAGTAGTGACACGTGTTCTAAACAGCTATCCCCCTCGCTCTAGATGTCTTTAGTGTAAGGTGGTGGGGGTGGGGGTGGGGGGTATACGGCAGGTTTGGTATTGAACTGGCTGAATATTGTTACCTAAAAAGATGGGGGGGGGTTTACTTGGGGTCCCTACCAACAGTTTCAGATTCTCTTTCATATTTGGTGAGAATTGTTAGCTCAAAAGGAGGCCTCTGAGAGGTGGGTTACACAAGGGGATCTTTCCACCTGGGTATACCTGTACTAACTGGACAAATGTAAAGAGACTTTGTAAAAAGGAGCTTCTTTGTCAGTTGCTAACTGAGTATCCCTGTACCTCCCATCTTCTAGGCATTTCACTCCAGCTCTTGTAACCTTTCAGCTCTGCCTCTGGTGTACTACTTCCCTCCATGCTACCCAATTCCATGTACAACAGTTATGACTTCTATGCACTGCACCTGGCTGCCTTTCCATTCTAATCTGAAAGAATTCCAGGAAGAAGGAGGTACATTACTTACTACTTCTCTTGGAATTTAATTGACAACTGCAAGAGGTTAGCCTCTGAGGCCCCTTCCAAATCAATGAATCTATGACCCTATGATCTCTTGGCCACCCTGTAACTAAGGGAAGAATGGGAACCCTGAATCCCAGACACAATAATTTCTCTGAAATATGCTTCTCCTTTGAACATTTTTGAAAGCAATTTCTTTTGTGTTGCACTGAATAAGAATGGTTGAAAAAAGATGTTTTTATCACACTACGAATTGTACAGGCCGGGTTGGTTCCTCAGTGCAAGCCAGGCCTTGGACATAGAATAGTGTTGTCAGGTGGAAAGGAGGGTATTTAGTACAATATTCTACTAGTTATATGTTATACTGATGGCACTTTGTACATGGTAAATGAGCTAATTACCCTTTCTTACTTAATGCCATATTCCCTTAATCAAACGGCACAGCGGCAGATTAAATGCCAGGGATATAGAAAAGTATAATGTCAGCCATTTGACTTTTTAATACCAACCAATAAAGCAGATAACGATATTTCTGAAATGCACTCATGAATATCTTGAGTGCTGTGAACAGACCTTATTGTTAAGGTTAAGGCTTCGCTTGTACGTGGAATTATTCATAGTTAGTATTCAGTCACTGTCAGCTCAGTACAGTGCACTCAGAAATGAACTAGAGACTTGGCCTTGCAATTATATTTAGGTCACAAGAACCTTTATGGAGCAGCGCATGGGAATGAGGCTACTACGATGTCTGAGCACAAGGAGGACATACCCTGGTTATAAGATACTCCCTCTGGTGGTGAGGAGGAGCAAACTGAGATAGAATTTTATACAATCAGGATCTAAACAAACCACTTGGAAGTAGTCTGTCTAGCTAGATATGGTATTAATTGCCTGGATGCAATTAATGTGTACAATTAATTGAGCAATTTTTAGGTAACTGGGGAGATGGAATTTGTTTTTTTCCCTTTGCTGATCACATTGCAAGTTGCCAATGGACTTTTGCTTTGTAATGCAAATAGCAATCTCCAAGAGACAAGTTTTTACTAGGATTGTGTCCTTGTCAGAAGTACATCAGTGAAAGTGAATTTCCCAATCATTGGGGCAAGAGATGTTTGTGCAGGGAAAGCAAGAGCTGTATATGTATCTCTTTCTGGGTTCTGTGGGTTCAACTATAATTGGATATTACAAACACAATCACAATTTAAACACACACACACACACACACACACACATTGCAAATATTATATAAGAAAACTGATAATATGCATTTTCTTCAAAGTTCTATGCCTTCAATAAAGTGGCTATGAACAACTCCCATGAGTTGTTAGATTGGCCAATCTGTGGGGAAACCGTAAGAAAGAGGCTGTAAGTGCTGGATGGGAATGAAGCAAATGGGATTGATCTTCTTCTTGGTAATACAGTGAGCCCTTGGTGTCTGCTGGGGTTCAGTTTATCTACAGGTAACCCCCTGTAGATACCAAAGTCTGTATATGCTCAAATCCTGTTAAATACAGCAGTCTAGTAAAATGGTATCCCTTGTATAAAATAGCAAAATTAAGGTTTTTGATATTTGCTGGAAGTCAAACTCAGATATTTGCTGGAAGTCAAACTCAGCCAAATCCTCAAGGTCTAGCAAATTCCTCACTTGCCTGGAAGACAATTTCATTGTCCAAAAGGTGGAAGAGGCAACAAGGGGATCAGCCATTTTAGATCTTATCTTAACCAACAGGGAAGACCTAGTTGATGGGGTGCAAGTGGTTGGATCCTTAGGTGGAAGTGACCATGTTCTCCTGGAGTTTGTAATACAGTGGAATGGAGAAGCTAGGCATAGTCAGACACGCACTCTAGACTTTAGGAGAGCTGATTTCAATAAACTTAGAGAAATACTGGGAGTGATCCCATGGTCAGGAATACTAAAAGAGAAGGGAGTTCAAGACGGATGGGAGTTTCTCAAAAGGGAGATATTGAAGGCACAATTTCAAACAGTTCCAACAAGGAAGAAAAATGGAAGATGGCTCAAGAAGCCAGGATGGATGACTAAGGGACTTTCAAATGAGCTAAGCTTTAAACGGAACATGTATAAGAAATGGAAAAATGGGGAAATCACGAAAGAGGAATTCAAACAAATAGCCAGCACATGTAGGGGTAAAGTCAGAAAAGCTAAAGAGCAGAATGAACTCAGGCTGGCTAGAGAGGTTAAGAACAATAAAAAGGGCTTTTTTGGATATGTCCGCAGCAAAAGGAAGAAGAAGGAAATGGTAGGGCCACTGTGTGCAGAAGATGGCAAAATGCTCACAGGAGACAGAGAAAAGGCAGAATTACTCAACACCTTCTTTGCTTCAGTCTTCTCAGAAAAGGCAAAGGGTGCTCAACCTAAGGATAATGGAGCAGAAGACAGAATAGAGGAATTTCAGCACAGAATAAGTAAGGAGGTAGTACAGGAATACCTTGTTAACCTAAATGAATATAAATCTCCAGGACCAGATGAACTACATCCTAGAGTATTAAAAGAACTGGCAAATGCAATATCGGAACCACTGGCAATAATCTTTGAGAACTCATGGAGAACAGGAGAAGTCCCAGCAGACTGGAGGAGGGCAAACCTTGTCCCCATCTTCAAAAAGGGAAAAAAAGAAGATCCCAACAATTATCGTCCAGTTAGTCTGACATCAATACCAGGAAAGATTCTAGAGCAGATCATTAAGCAGAGAGTCTGTGAACATTTAGAAGCCAATGCCATAATCACAAAAAGCCAACATGGGTTTCAGAGAAACAAGTCTTGCCAGAAAAATCTGATCTCTTTTTTTGATAAAATTACCAGTTTGGTAGATGAAGGGAATGCTGTGGATATAGTATATCTTGATTTCAGCAAGGCCTTTGACAAGGTTCCCCATGACATTCTTGCAAACAAGCTTGTAAAATGTGGGCTAGACAAGGTAACTGTTACATGGATTTGTAACTGGTTGACTGGCCGAACTCAAAGAGTGCTCAACAACGGCTCCTTTTCAGCCTGTAAAGAAGTGACCAGTGGGGTCCCACAGTGCTCTGTCCTGGGCCCAGTCCTATTCAACATCTTTATTAATGAGTTAGATGACAGAATTGGGGGCATACTTATCAAATTTGCAGATGACACTAAGCTAGGAGGAGTAGCCGATACTCCAGAAGAAAGGGTCAAAATTCAAAATGACCTGAATAGACTAGAAAGCTGGGCCAATGCTAACAAAATGAAATTCAATGCGGAGAAATGTAAGGTACTGCACTTAGGACGCAAAAATGAAATGCACAGATATAGGATGGGGGACATCTGGCTGAATGAAACTACGTGTGAAAGGGATCTAGGAGTCCAAGTAGACCATAAGTTGAACAAGAGTCAACAGTGCGATGCAGCAGCTAAAAAGGCCAATGCTATTTTAGACTGCATCAATAGAAGTATAGCGTCCAGATCAAGGGAAGTAATAGTACCACTCTATTCTGCTTTGGTCAGGCCCCACCTGGAATACTGTGTCCAGTTCTGGGCATTCAAAAAAGATGTGGAGAAACTGGAGCGAGTCCAAAGGAGGGCAACTAAAATGGTGAAGGGTCTAGAAACCATGTCCTATGAGGAACGACTTAGGGAGCTGGGGATGTTTAGCCTGGAGAAGAGAAGGTTAAGAGGTGATATGATAGCCCTGTTCAAATATTTTAAGGGATGTCATATTGAGGAGGGAGCAAGCTTGTTTTCTGCTGCTGCAGAGACTAGAACGCGGAACAATGGATGCAAACTGCAGGAAAAAAGATTCCACCTCAACATTAGGAAGAACTTCCTGACAGTAAGGGCTATTCAACAGTGGAACACACTCTCTCGGAGGGTGGTGGAGTCTCCTTCCTTAGAGGTCTTTAAGCAGAGGCTGGATGGCCATCTATTGGGGATGCTTTGATTGGGAGTTCCTGCATGGCAGGGGTTTGGACTGGATGGCCCTTGTGGTCTCTTCCAACTCTATGATTCTATGATTCTATGATTCTAGGTTTGCTTTTTGGAACTTATATTTTTAAAAATGGATGGTTGAATTCAGGGATAAGGAATCTGTGGACATGAAGGGACAATGGTAGTTCCTTTTACTTCCAAAGTGTGAAAATACATTAAAAATTATTCCATTATAAAATGGATAACAGGGATCAGATAACATTTTCAAAGTCAGCATTTCAATATAGTGGGGAACTCTGTAAATAATTGCTGCCTCTCCTTATAGTTGATCTTTTAACCTGTTGTGTTAGAGATGTAGAAAAGTCTATTCTGCATGCATGCAAAATCAATTTACACCTACAGGAGGTCTGAATGAAAAATGGCAGTGCCGTATGAACAGCATGTGTAATTATTTAAAAGTTCAGACATTTAAGAAGGATTTGGGGGCAATATTAATAAACCAAGTATATTTCTCTGTCTTCATCTCAGTAACCTAGACAAAATTTTTGTGTGAGTGCTCTACAGTTTCAAAGCTCCAGTATGATAAAGTGTAAATGGAAAAGTCAATTTGGTTCTATCAAATTAACCTCTCAGTAAATTCATCCCAAGAAGCTATTTTAAGAAAGTCTTATCAAAGGGTGGATCTAACTTCAATGTCAGTTTCCTTTATATAAATTGCTGATTTTCTTTCCCTTGTTGCCACTGACTGAATTGTGCTCTCCACACATCAGACTACAACTGACATCATCCCCAGCCAGCATGAGCTGGGTGATAGGAATTGTAATAGAACACATCTGTTCTCTCAATCCTATCCCCTCCCATCTTCTTATTTCTATAGCCCCTTCTTTTCTGCCCTCGCTCCTCTATATCTTTAATCTCTTTCTCTCTGTGGGTTCCTTCCCTTTGGACTTCTAACATGGTCTCGTTTCCCCAATTCTGAAGAAACCCTCTCTTGACTCCTCTTCTTTGTCTAGCTATCGTCTGATTTATCTTCTTCCTTTTTTTCCCTAAGGTTCTGGAACAGGTTTATGCTCACTGTTTTGAATTTCTCGAAACCTAACCTGGACTCTTTTCAGTCTGGTTTCCGCCCCTGGCACTCTACAGAGACAGCCCTCACCAAAATCTCAAACGATGTCTTGCAGGCCATGGTGAATGGCCTCTACTCTATTCTCATTCTTCCTGATTTTTCTGCGGCCTTCGGCACCATGGACCACTGTCTCCTGGTTGATATACTCTCTGACCTCGGGTTCTCCGACACAGTTCTTGACTGGTTTAAATCTTACTTTTCAGATAGATCTTTTGCAGTGGTCACGGGTGGGCAGACTTCCTCCTCTGTTCCCTTATCTGTTGGAGTACCTCAGGGCTCTGTCCTGGGTCCCCTTTTGTTTTATCTGTACACATTGTCCCTAGGTAAACTCATCAGTTCTTCTGGTTCCTCGTATCAACTGTACGCTGATGACACTCAGCTGTATCTTTCCACCCCTGACCTATAGGAAAACCTGGGGGGGGGGGGGAGATCCCTGCCTTCGCCCTGCTGGCTAATTGCATCACAGGAACTCCAGCAGGGTGAAGGCAGGGATCTTCCCCCCCCCCTGCTTTCCTATAGGAAGAGATGGAGGACCTTTTTGGGTCCCCTCCCTCCCTCCCTCGAGACCACGGGGAAAGGGGGTAAGGGGGAAAGAGAGCCAGCAGGGGAAGGAGGAGGAGGAGGAGGCCCGCTCGGCCACAGCACACTCCTGCAGGCCTGGGTAAGGGGCCAGCGGCAGCAGCAGCAAGAGGAGGAGGAAGAGGAGGAGGATGAGGAGGAGGGAGGAAATGGAGCCTGCAACAGTCACAAAGCACTTTCACACACCCCTCACTTAGCCTGGCTTGATGCATGCACATAATCTGTCAACCAAAATAAAAAGCTGCAGCGCCCGATTGGAGAGGGGAGGCATCTTCCACCCATTGCCTACCTTCTGCCCTTGATCCCTCCCCCTGGATGACCCGAACATGACTGGGGCCAAGTTCATATTGGCCTGGCCCCGGTTTTTCCCAAAAGAAATGGGGAAAAAACCAGTTTCAAATACACCACGCCAAGGGGCATTTGCTCTGGATCTCTTGTGCAAGCCCCAGATCCACTTGTGAAAACACCGACACCAGTGAGAACTTCCCAGTTTTAATCCAGGTTGCAATTCGGTTCAAAAGGTAGTCTGAATTGCCCCACAGTTATATAATGAATGCATAAGAACTTTCCACCTGGCTGAGTCAGAGCCAATTACTCTGTAATTAGCAGGGACCAGTTTCTGAAATTCCCAAACTACTGATCATTCATGATTAGATATGGTACTTATCCTGCTTACAAAAATAATTGCTAGAGATGGAATCACTCTTGGGCTTAGAAAAACTGGAAATGAATATCCTTTATGGTAGGCGAGACCTCATTTAATTTCCAGTTTAATCCAATCTTTTGGGAGAGCTCACCTATCTCAAAAGAAAAAAATGTATCAAGAGCCAATACCATCTACACCAAGCTTTAACTTTAACTACATCATATCGAGTGTATGTACCTTAGCCTGAAGACCAGGGACAGCTTGGGGATTCTGTTGGTTTACCGGCCACCCCGTTGCCTAACAGACTCCCTGACTGAGCTGACTCAGCTGGTCTCTGAGTTGCTGTTGGAGTCCCCCAGACTTCTGGTCTTGGGTGACTTCAACATCCCTCTGGAGACCAGCCCTTCTGATCTATCTGGAGCAGCTCGGGAGTTCATAGAAGCCATGACAGCCATGAACCTATCCCAATTGGTCAACGGGCCCACCCATTGTGCAGGTCACACACTCGATGGGATTTTTAGTACGGAACAGGACCATCCGTGGGCGGAGATAACCAAAACCTCCGCACTGTCATGGACGGATCACTTCCTGATCAAGATGGAACTGAAAGCCACTTTCCGTCCCCCCGGGGTGGTGGACCCATTAGAATGGTCCGCCCTCGAAGGCTAATGGATCCAATTGGTTTCCAGAAGGCCTTAGAGGGATTAATGGTTGGTAACGCCGGTGATCCAGTCGATACCTTGGTGAATACTTGGAACACCGATCTTCCCAAGGCTATCGACGCGATCGCCCCCGAGCGTCCTCTCCAACCCGCTCCCAATCGTAAACCCTGGTTCACAGACGAACTCAGAGAGATGAAGCGGGTTGGACGACGACTAGAGCGCAAGTGGCGGAAAACTCGCCTCATGTCCGACAGAACTCGCCATAGGCAGCATCTTCGCGCCTATCGGGAGGCTTTGTGTGCAGCGCGGAGACTCTTCTACTCTGCACGCATTGCGTCTGCAGAGTCCCGTTCAGCAGAGCTGTTCAGGGTGGTGGGGGAACTGACCCAGGTTCCTCCTGTGCCGAACCCCCTACTTGACCCGACGACAGCCTGCTGTGACGCGTTTAACACCTACTTTGCAGATAAAATCTCTCGGATAAGAGACGACTTGGACGCCAATGTTTTGTCAGAATCCATTGGCGAGGTGTCCAGCAACTCCGTTGCTGTCAGTTTACTGGATGAGTTTCAATCGGTGAGTACCGATGACGTGGACAAGCTCCTTGGCAGTACTCGGAAGACGACATGCTCCCTCGATCCATGTCCATCTTGGCTGGTCGTCCAGGGAGGGGATTCATTGAGAACATTCCTTCGGGATGTGATCAATGCATCCCTCAGGGAGGGCATGGTCCCATCGTGTCTGAAGGAGGCGGCTGTCAAGCCTCTCCTGAAGAAACCTTCCCTTGATCCCCTGGACAGGAACAACTACAGACCAGTGTCCTTGCTCCCATTTCTGAGCAAGGTGATCGAGAGAGCAGTCGCCTCCCAACTCCAAGCTGTCTTGGATGAAACCGATTATCTCAATCCATTTCAAACCGGATTCAGGGCAGGACATGGAGTTGAGACCGCCATGGTTGCACTGGCTGACGACCTCCGCTTGAGCATTGACAGGGGTAGTGTGACCCTGTTGGTGCTCTTGGATCTCTCCGCAGCTTTTGACACTATAGATCACTCCATCCTTTTGGATCGGCTGAGGGAGGTAGGGATCGGGGGCACCGCTCTTCAGTGGTTCCGGTCCTTCCTCTCCGGCAGATCCCAAAAGGTGAGGCTCGGGGACAGTTGCTCTTCCAAAATTGAGCTTAATTGTGGTGTCCCTCAGGGCGCCATCCTGTCCCCGATGCTATTTAACATTTATATGAAGCCGCTGGGTGAGGTCATTCGGAGGCATGGAGCTCAGTGTCTTCAGTACGCTGATGACACTCAGATATACCTCTCCATGTCCAGATCGTCAGCACAGACTTCAGATGGCGTCTCTCCTCTTAATGACTGTCTTGCGGCGGTAATGGATTGGATGAGGGAAAACAAATTGAAACTGAATCCAGACAAAACGGAGGTACTAACAGTCACAGGCCCAAAACCAGGCTTGGGAATACAGTCTCCAGTCCTGGATGGAGTCACACTCTCCTCAAAGGACTGTGTTCGCAGTCTGGGGGTACTCCTAGATTCGTCGCTCCACATGACCTGTCAGGTGAATGCGACGGTCAGGAGTGCCTGTTATCAGCTTCGGCTGATACGCCAGCTGTGCCCTTTCCTGGACATGAGGGACCTGGAAACTGTGGTACATGCTTTGGTAACCTCACGCCTGGATTTCTGTAATGCGCTCTACATGGGGCTACCCTTGTGCTTAACCCGGAAACTTCAACTGGTCCAAACTATGGCAGCCAGGCTTGTAACTGGAACATCAAGGAGAGAGCACATAACACCGGTGCTCAAGGCTCTCCACTGGCTGCCAATTAGTTTCCGGGCGCAGTACAAGGTGCTGGTTTTAACCTTTAAAGCCCTACATGGCTTGGGTCCACCTTATCTCAGGGACCGCCTCTCCCCGTATGAACCCCCCCGCACACTCCGATCCTCTGGGAGGAACCTGCTACAGCCTGTGAAAACTAGGCTGTCACAGACCTCCCAGAGGACTTTTTCCGCGACCGCTCCCAAACTTTGGAATGGTCTGCCGGATGAGATGCGCCTTATAACATCTCTTGATTGCTTTAAAAAAGCTCTGAAGACGCATCTCTTCCGGCAGGCCTTCCCTGACACCTCTTAGATCCCAGCTCCGAATGGGACCTATAAATTGAATTTGACCCCTTGCCTGGTGCTATTTTTTTCCTCAATGTAAGAACTATGGAGGATGAATCATGTTTTTAATGTTGTTGATTTTAAATTATTGCTAATTTAATTTATTTTTAAGGGGTGGGTGGCTGGGAATGGGTCAATGAAGTGTTTTAATTTGTATGTTTTAATCTTGTTGTACCCTGCTCCGATTGTACTCACAGAGGAGCGGGCTAGAAATAAAGATGATGATGATGATGATGATGATGATGATGATATTCTATGCACATATCCTCCAAATGTCCTGATTTGACAGGGACAGTCCTGATTAATTCTCTGCCATCCCTCATTTTAAGGTTCTATTAAAATGTCCCAGTTTCTCTCTCCTATCTCCCATTTTGTCCTCACCTTACATCAAACTGCTGCAAAGTGGGTTCAAAGTGCATAAGTTGTAACATACAGTGGGTCTTTGGTATCTGCTAGGGTTTGACCCCAGGATCCCCTGTGGATACCAAAATCTATGGATACTCAAGCCCCAATTAAATACACAGTAAAATGATGTTTCTAATATTAAATTGCAAAATCAAGGTTAGCTCTTTGGAATAGATAGATAGATAGATAGAAAGAAAGAATATTTTCAAACCGTGCTTGAATCTGTGGATAAAAAATCCATGGATACAGAAGGCCAACTATATATAGGAAGCAATATGCTAAACCTTTTTGTACATTTAGTAAAAAAACCCAAAATTCATAATGAAAATCCATACTTAATATTGCTAGGTCATTGCATTGGTTATGTATGCACATTTAAGAGATGCTATGTGTGTTGTGTTATTTTTGTTCCATGCTTTGATTCACAGGATGGCGTGAATAAGAAATCTACATCATCCACATCATCATCATCATCTATATTTCTTAATGTTTTTTTCTTGGAGGGGACTTTAAAAAATTCATTCCATCTGCAAGATAAATCAACAGTGTCTTCTCTTTAAATTCCATGTGAAAGTGAGGTTCTGTCCGTGACTTCTTCATAGTCCCTAGTAAGTTACCTTGCCCCATCAGCAAGGGGAAAGTAACTTTTCCAGGCTCTGTTCCTTTTTAATTTGAGATTTATAGAGAACAAATCCACATAGTATATTTCTGGATGGCTTCTGAAAAATATGTACTAGGAAATATTCCCAATATGAGGTTGCATTTTTTTTTTTTAAAAAAAAGGGGGGGTGGTGGTGATGCTGACAGGAAATAGTACTAGATGTTATTGTTCTCCTTGAGAGCAGAACACATTTACTTAATGTGTGATTTTATTACAGGCATTTAAGTGTGTTAAACATTTTACCACATGAGAAAAATCTAGCAGTTATAAGTGGACAGGACCTGAAAATGTCACTTGCATAGTGAGGAGGGAGAATGAATATACAATGTGTAATTGGGGGGGGGGGGGGGGGGTGATAGTAATGTTAAGTCAAGCTTGTACTGTATTGCCTTTGCTAGTTTTCCTCCAGCTGGTCAGTGTGATTCAAGGTGGTGGTGATTACTTTTAGTGCTTGCACCTCTGGGAAGTGGGCTGAATCCCTTCCACCCAGTTCATAGTGAAAAAAAATCTATGATTGTTGTTTTTTTCCCTGGGTGTTTTCTGGGATCTAGAATCTGAGGTTGCCTCCCTGGGGACAAATTCTTTCCTGAGGGCCCAATTCGGGGGATGCAAAGGAGTGATCGTTTTGGGTGTTTGGGTCTGGTAGAAGTAAAATCATTGAGTGTGGGGGATATTATGAGTGAATTTGGCCATTTGGAGCAACCCCCCTAGAATTTTTTAAAAATCTGGATCTAAGAGTTTGGTGAATTATTTTTGGGTCTTCACTATAGGCCATATTTTCTTACCCTTGCTCCCATTAGCCAGTGCAGCTTCCTGGCCACATATTTATTTATTTATTTTTACATTCAGGTTGATTAAAACTTCCTCATCCCCCAATATACTCATAATAATAACCATGTTACACATGATCACCAAATATTTTCTGGAGGAGGAACTGATGATGATAAACCTACTGGACAACAGACACCAACCACCAATTCTATCTGTGAATATCCATTCAAAACCAATTGCTGTTGAGTACAATGGGACTTATAACTTTAAAATGCTGAGAACTTAACACAGACCCTCCAGCAATTCAGAGTTGAAAAACCAGAGTCAACATGGCAAAAGTTATTAATGATGAAGAGCACATAAACTAAGGGGCTGTACTGACCAGCATCAAAAGCTGGCATGGAGGTAGAGTGGGGGTGTGGCATCTGCATGACGCATACTCTGACTCCATGCTCATGCTGGCATGGTGCCGCACACCCCACTACATGATGGGCAGCATCACAGTGCTTCTCTGGCACAGCATCCAGATGATGCAGCACCAAAAGAGCACCAAAAAGCCATGGTGCTGGTGGCTATTATGCCCTTTCTGCAGTGCAAAAAAGGAGCCGCTTTTTGTGGCTCCTTCTTGCACTGTGGAAAGGCCAGATCGGGGCTGCAGTGTGCTGTTGCCACAGCCCTGATCTGGCAAAAAAACAGGTGGTTGCAGGCCAGTCCTTAGGGGCAGTCTGTTCAGCCCCTAAGAGAAACGGAATCTCATGTACTATTTTCACTGTTGGTGCAATAGAAATTGAAGTGCTGCTCACTTTGGCGAATCTGCACCTATGAAAGTTAAACATTTTACAGTTGAAGGTACTGCTGAATTATATTAATGTTGCCTGAGTGGGTAGGCTGGATGTTTCCTCAGATCAGAAGCTGGCAACCCTAAAGTACCTAGAAACCAATTTGCCCTGCTTCAGGTCTTCCATGGGCTCTCACTCTACTAAGTTATAGCATTGTGATTCCACTTTAATTGCTATAGCTACGTCCTATGAAATCTTGTGGTTTGTATTTTGTTGAATCATTAAAAAGCTCTCCAACTGACAAGTCTGAATGCCCCTCACTATACTATAGTTCCTAGAATTCCATAGGATGATGCCATGGCATTTAATGTGGGATTGTTGTTGTGGGATTGTTGTGTGCCTTCAAGTTGTTTCATACTTATGGCAACTCTAAGGAGAATCTATCATGAGGTTTTTCTTGGCAAGATTTGTTTAGAGAAGGTTTACCATTGCCTTTCCCTGAGACTGAGAAAGTGTGACACACCCAAGGTCACCCAGTGGGTTTCATGGCCAAACTAGGAATTGAACTCTAGACTCCAGAGTTGTAGCCCAACCATCAAACTGCTACTCCACACTGGCTATTGTATTATAATTGTGAAGCATGAAAGGGGCCTAGGAAATGCAGTAAATCAGGAGTGAAGCTGTGGGACAGCTTCAAGGAAGATTGAAATGGAAAGTCCTCCTTTCTGTTACTTGTTTCATTGAGGCATTTTCTCCCACTCTTTGATGTCAAATAGAATTCTTCCACACCAGACCTATTTATTATCCATCAAACAAATAGCTTTTTCTGATAGCAGAATGTTATACATCAATTTAAGATTTATTCATGTGGATCCTAGAATTATGCAGAAGTTACTCTGGCCTTGTGGTTAGAACAAAATCTTGTCACATCAATTAATATATCTGGCAGGCACCTGGTACATATACATATATACGCACTCCTCACTGTGGTTGAAAGTATTGAAAGCTGAGTCTCAGTTATGGTTCAATGATTTAGTTCCTTGAAATATCAAGTCAGGAAGTTGTACAGATCTCTCTCTTTCTCTCTCTAAAATGAGGTTACCTATCTAAAGTTTGAGAGGTTGAAGTTGTGATTTGAAATAATGTCCAAAGCTTTGCAGCCCCAGGCTAAAAACAGTAATCATGTTCTCAGCTTCATTGGTAATGACCTGCATTGGCTTTTATTGCTCATAGCCAGTGCATTATGATCGTTGCCAAGAAAGGAGTTCATTTGTTTGATTTTCCACTTGCTAGAGTTCCAAGCAATACATCAATCTTTCTCAGCATGAATACAGTCACACATGATCAGAAGAAAATAAAGGCACTCAGAGCATAAGAATTTAAGAAGAACCTTGCTAGAATAGACAAAATGTCCATCGTTCTCATATTGGCCAGTCAGACAGAATCAGTTGTTCTCCAGGAACTGGTAGCTGCTCTCCCAGAACATGATGCCTCTGATCATAAAGACAGCATATAGCCATAA
Organism: Urosaurus nigricauda; assembly: GCA_034509955.1. Lineage (NCBI taxonomy): Eukaryota > Metazoa > Chordata > Lepidosauria > Squamata > Phrynosomatidae > Urosaurus > Urosaurus nigricauda. The sequence continues at coordinate 345,112,591 of JAOEGL010000001.1, read as the reverse complement.
ACCATTATGGCCAGTAGCCAAAAATAAGGCTTATCTTCCACAAGTTTATGTAGACTTGTCATCTATGACTTCATCTGATCCCCATTTAAACTGAATGAATTTCATAAGTTAACTGCACTGTGCTTTATCATGGTTGACACCCTGTTGGTGACTCATACCAATATAAGTATAATCTTCACCTCTATATGCCTTTTGATAGTTGTTGAGGGGAGAGTTGTTAACTATGGGGCAAAACAAATGGTCCATTTGTACCAGCGTTTAGATGCTGCATGCTCTGATGCTGCCCCCAAGCCAGTGTCACCTGATCATATAGCGGGCAGTTTTGTGGCACTTTGGCAATGTGGCATTCATACACTGCATGCCACAGGAGTGCCGTAAAGCTGCAGCAGTGGTGGAAAAGCTGGCTTTTTGCCAGCTCAAAAAGGAGCAGCATTTTGTTGCCTCTTTTTGTGCCAGCAAAAAGTTGGGTTGGGGGCATGGCATGCAGTTCAAAGTGGCAGTGTCAAACCACCCTTTCAGGGTCATCTGTTTCATCCCAAAGTCCATTTTGTCACTCCGACTACTGATTATTGAATTCACCCGATGTAATAGGGAAGGTTGCCAATGAGTGACCTGTATGTAGAGGTGTAGATGCTAGGGAGAGCCAGTATGGCATAGTGATTTGAGTCTTGGATTACTTTTCTGGAGATCAGGGTTCAATTTCAGCTTGGCCATGAAACCCAGTGGGTTACCTTGGGCAAATCATATGCTCTTAGCCTCAGGGGAAGGCAATGGAAAACCTGCTCTCAACAAATCTTTCCAAGAAAACCCAGTGATAGGTTTGCCTTAGGGTTGCATTAAGTTGGAAATGACTTGAAGGCACACAACAACAACAACAACAACAACAACAACAGCTTCTGGGGAGGAAGCAAAATGAGGCCTCTGCTCTCCCAAATAAGAATTCTCCCCTTCAAGGAAATTTGCATTCAGTCTCCAAATATGTACATTGCAGAGCAAGGGACACTGAAAAATTGTTCACACTTAAAACTCTTATAATTGCAGTGTTTGCATTTTCCTTGTGGTAATTTTGCCTGATTCTTTTCTTTAGATGCTTAACTGTATTTGTAAATTCTCAACTGATGTTCGGAATTACTACTGTGCTAGCAATGTCTTCATTTGGTCCCACTCCATATAATTACTCTTCTGCCTTTATGTCTACTCAGGGGCAAAACAAACGGCCCCTTTGCGACAGCTTCCCGGCGGCTTGGAGGCATGTCATTTGGACAACGCATGCCCCTAAGACGTCAGGAAGCTACCATGAAGCCATCCATCCAACTGTACGGTGGGCAGCTTTGCAGCATTCTGGCGGCATGGCATTTATATGCTGTACACTGCAGGAGTGCCACAAAGCCACAGCAGTAATGGAAAAGTCAGCCTTTTGCTTTCTCAAAAAGGAGCAGCTTTCGGTTGCTTCTTGTCAGGCTGGCAAAAAGCCAATTTGGGGCCATGGTACGTGGTTGCCATGGCCCCGAACCAGCATTCAAAGTGGTGGTGTCAAGCTGCCCCTTCATAGTCATCTGTTTCAGCCCTCAGTCTGCTGTCCTGGTGCTTACTGTGGGATGTCCAACCTAAGAACCCTGTTCTTCTTTCTTACTATGACTCTTCATTTTAAAACTGGATTTAAAGTGTGTAGTCGTTCAAACAGTGGATGTCTTGAAATACATGAGAAGACTAACAGCCCCTGAAGACTTGTCTATGTAAAATATATCCTCCAACTGTCCTGGTATGGCAGGGATAGTCCTATTAATTTTCTGTCCTCCCATTTTTTCAGCTGCTTTTAAAATGTGCCAGTTTTTCTCTCCCACTTTCTTCTTTTTTCCACTAGCTTACTTCAGTTACAGCAAACGAAGTCTGTGTCCACACTGGAGGGATAACCCAGTTTGGCACCGCTTTAATTGCCTTGGCTCAAGGCTATGGGATTCTGGGAGTTGGAGTTTGTTGTGGGCCCAGAGCGGAGCAGAGCTCCGCTCTGGGCCCCACACCATACTCCAACTCCCAGAATCCCATAGCCTTAAGCCAAGGCAATTAAAGCGGTGCCAAACCGGGTTATCCTTCCAGTGTGGACACAGCCTGAATTCAAAGTGCAAAAGCAGTTTCCATACAACTCAGGCAAGGGAGAGAAGAGCGGAATCCTATCCTGTAGGCTCATGCAAAAGTGAACTGCTGCAGCCTCTCCTCATGAATACCTTTTGATATTTTTATGATGGGTCTTGACCATACATGTCCCAGTTTTAATCTGTGAAATGTTAGAGTATGGTGAAATAGGATACATGGCCACTTTACAGAATGCAAAGTTCTAGCACACCAGTTACTTAAAAAACAAAAACAAACCAGCAACACTCTATTGAACCTGTATAAGCTATATTTCAGAGGAATAAAATTACAAAACCACCTTGAGTATTCCTTAGCCAAAGAAATCCTTATGAAATTTGTGGGTTTGCCATAAGTCTACAGGCAGTTCAAAAGCATGCACACGCACACACTCTGAACTTATCATTCAGTATGAATTACCATTACTACTACTTTTAAAATGTGCCAGTTTTTCTCTACTACTACTACTACGCAAAATCCAATTTGGACTGTAATGGGTGAGGGGATAGGTAATGACATGCAAACAGAAGAATCAGTAGTGTTTAGCCAGTCCAGTTTTAGGATACTAGTGCTACCATTCCATTCAAAGTGAAAAAGCCCACCACAATTCAAACCTTAAAACCAATGGGAAAACAGGGGGAGATTGGGAATTGAATGTTTTGAGTAGTGATGTTGTTTGTAGCAGACTTTAGAAATGCTAACTTATAAGTAACTGTAGTCTGTAACTAGTTACTTTGAGGGATGACAACAATGGAACAGTATTACATTTGGAAAGTAATACAACAAGTACAATTGACTGAGTTATTTTCCAAAAATACTTCTAAAAGCATTTTGACAGGCCAATTTCATTTTGTGTGCACTCTAGGGGTGTAGTTCCAGGGATGGGGGCAAAATGAAGATACTGCCCACTCAAATAAAAATTGTTTGGCTCTAATGGAATTTTCTCTCAATTTTCAAATGTCTGGCATTGCAGATAATGAGTTATTGAAAACAGTTCATACCTGGAACTCTTCCATATTTGTTATGCTCACATATTCCCTCCTTTCCTCGCTCTCTTTTGATGCCTATAGCCTAAATTCCCTAAGGGACCAGACATTGTTTGATCTTGGAAGTTAGGCATGGTGAACGCTGGTTAGTACTTGGATGGGTGACTGCCAATGAATACCATCTGCTGTAGGCTATATTTCAGCAGAAGTAAATGGCAAAATCACCCCTGAGTCTTCGTTGTCTAAGAAAACACTATGAAAAATTCATGGGGTCACCATAAGTCAACAGGCAACTTGAAGGCACACATATACAACTGGGTGTCACTTGTCCAATGCTAGAAGTTTACGAACTGAAGGAAAATTCCACAAGGTGGCAGAATTTGCTTTGGGGGTACAGCTACCTATGTGTTTCAGTGGCCAGATGGGGATTTTAATCCTGGTCTTCGAGATTTTTTTGTCCAGTACTCAAACTGCTACACCACAATGGCTCACTCATGTGATGCACAGTGATTTATTTTAAAGGCATCACCTAAAACATATTTCAGAAGCAAAAGGAGGATTCTATTTTAGGGTGACCAGACACCTTCTTTTTCCAGGACATGTCCTACATTTCATCTTTCTGTCCAGGTGAAATTCCAAAACATTCGCCTTTTTGAGCATGATTATGAAGCAAGAATTTATATTTATATGAGTGTTTTTAGCTTTTGTTTGCTTGAATGTCCTACATTTTACTGAGCCTTGACTTGCTTTGTGGTTATGGCATCTGATCACCCTGTTCTGTTTGCAAAGGCTGCCTGAAAATAATTTCAAATCAAATAGGGATACTGATTTCCCATTAAACACAACCTGCCCAGCCTGTTATAATACCAACTTCAGCACAACCTAATCTTTCTTTTCTTGGATCATAAGGCCCCATTTCCTAGCAAGGATCTTCTATTTTTGTGCCTGCATAGGAGGATAAATTCCCCGACTTGATTCCAGTGAACTCCCATAGATTCTATTTCCCCTCTGATTTTGGTGGAGTTAAAATTTCATGTATATTCTTCAGCTTCTCTCAATTAGGGTTTCCTGCTAATATCTAAAGGTATATCTTTTCTCCCTCCTCTCCCCCATCATCACAGCTACACTGTGCCTCTTAGTTCCTGTGGGTTTTTCCTGTTCTTTAAATGAAAACAAATGGATCCAGCTGCATAAATAGATATCTAGTTCACTGAAGTCCAAAGCTGAAACCAATATATTTCTTCAGAAGCTGGCTGCAGGAAAAGTTGAAGGTGGACAGTCAGAAACAGTTTGTGAGGTACTTCTTTTTCTTTCATAAACTGGAAAAAGATGCATTCATTTTAAGATGGTTCAAAAATTTGGAAATGTTGGCAAGTTATCTTCAAACAAAATTTCCCCTCAACTTCAGAGAGTTATAGAGGGATAAATATAATTTGCAAAGGACAAAGAGCCAGAGGGTATGAACAACAGAAGTCTAAGCTCTGAAAGCAGCAGTAAATTATAGTAAAATGTTAAGATGATTTGTCTGGTAAAAGACAATTATTTGGTGAAGGGTTATTTGTGATTCACTGGTGCTTGTGGCACATACCAGAACCTCTGTTTTTCACCCTATGAGCATAGAGGAATGCAGTAAAGATGGACAATTGGAGTGTGCTCAAAGGTGAAAAATGGTGAATACTTGGAAACAATCCAGACAAGATAAAGCTTGGGAGTTTAAGCAGTCTGGAGAATGTTTACTGAATGAAACTGGCACTACCTCTGAAGGAGCAGGTACAGAATTCAAAAGTAGTGGCATATCGAATATATTTGACACCCAGTGCAGATCATTTTTTGGAACACCCCCTCCTCTTTTTGCCAGCCTTTCCAGAATTGGTAGAGCTGCTGGAGAAGTGGGAGAGGGAGGAGACTCTCTTTACTGCCTGTCCAGCAGAGCCACCAGACCCAGAAAGCAGGCCAGTCTCACCAGTTGCTGCTGGATGGGATGGGCTGCTTCTGCCATCTGCAGCAGGTCTGAAAGCTGCTGGACAGGTGGGAGAAGAAGGAGATAATTACTGCCTGGTCAGCAGAGTCACCAGACCAGAGTCACTAGGCAGCCCCTTTCCCACTAGAACAATAGGTAACACTCCCTTTGAGGTGTCACACAGTGTGATCCACCCTCCCACCCCTGATGACTCCCCTATCCAAAAACACTCTTGATGAGGGTCTTTTTATTTGGTGGCATCCAAGAATGAGTTACAGTGGTCCCCCCCTTCTATTTTTAAAGGCATTTCCAAGCTTCCAAGATCAGATGGAATCTGGTGCTTGTAGCATATTTAGGCCCCAAGAAAGTATTTTCTACTTTCTGTAAAAAGCATTTGTATTTAAATATAAGACACACTGAAAGCATTTATCTGCCTGAAACTGAATACAGAGAGGTTCTTTAACACAGACACACACACACACACACATTATGATTGCATTTAGTGACCACACGGCCTTAAAAATAAACTCTGGCTATGTAGATCTCTTTGTCCTTTAAAGAATGGAAAATATTATGTACTTCAAACCCTGCTGAGTCTCTAAAATTCTTTGGATACTATTGCAGAAGGGATGGCATTGCATTCAGCAACAGGACACCTTGTGAGTGAACAATAGGGAGACAAATTAAATAAGTATTTATTCTGATCACCTCATTCAAGCTCTTGTCTTTTTGTTTCCTCTGGATGTTTTCTTATCTGGCTTTTGATCTTCATAAAGGACACTCGTCAAAGGCACCTCAATGAAGACTATTTTGCAATTAGAGCAAGCCATCATTTGTGAAGTGCGTTGAAGATGTAAATCATCATGCAAATGTGATAGATTTAATGCTGCTAATGACTTATTGACTTGTGTGTGATCACTTGATTGTTTAGGACAGGAAATACAAGCACACAAATTTGCATGCACTTAAGAATGAAACATGCTATTTGGAGGAAATGGCTCAAAGTGAATTAATCTTTGGAGGAATGGGAAGGAAATACTATATCCAAGGAAGGGGGAAAGCATGCTGAAGTCTAATTACATCACCAAATGATGAACCTACAAGCACGATATCACTTCCATTGTAAGTATCCTTGCTACAAATCAAAATGTGATTACCAGAGCCATTGTGGCATATATTAATGTTGAAGCATGTTTGAGTTCTGGAGCTGAAATGTTATATTAGAATAAATAAAATCCACACTGAACCTAATGAAAAGTAATAATTTCAACTTATTACACAATATTAATGAACTGTTTAATTTATGATGTTACAACTATTGTGGTTTTGGATGGACAAAAATAATGCTGAAGTTCATGCAGGGCAATCTGAAACATCTCTGAGTTCAGTGGCATATACATTTTAGTGAACAAGCTTAGAATCTGCAGCCCCAATTTTGTGTTTTAAGATATACACTATATATAATCTCCCATTATCAGGCTTCATGAATGTCATGAGTTACTGAGTTAAATATATAAATAACTAGGTATTATTATTTAATCTAGACTCATTATCTGAAATACAGTCTGTGCATATTTCCTAGGGTTATAGACCCATGGGAATAAATCCTTTAAACTCTCTGGAACTTATTTCTAAGTAAGCTTACATAGGATTGTGTTAGCTTTCAAAGAAGTAGCCGTATTCTCTTTCAGCATAAAAAAGAGGAAGAAAGGGGGAGAGGGAAAAATGTGGCAGCACCTTTAAGACTAACTAGTTTTAATTTGGATTGTATTGTGATCTCAAAGGATTTGAACAATCTAAGTATTTACAGTATTTCAGTCTTAGTATCCCTTCAGCCTTATCTGGAACAAATTATATTCTTTCAATGTATATGTTTATCATTGTATGAGGGATGATGCACATAAACCTTTCTTTTTATCCCCAAACACTTTTATCAGAACTTTTCCTGTACATGATGACATTCTTTGTCCTTGAAATCACAGCCAACAGTGGAATGTACTTGAAGTCTATTGCTCAGTATAAGTACCCATTCAAAGAGATGAAAACTGAACTAAATGATAATAACAGCTAACTACATGTATCCTAAACTTTGAGGGTGGGGGGGGGGGACTTTGAAACAAATGTGAAGAACCAAGAAATAATAGGAAGGCAAAGTTCCTTTTTGGCATCTTTCCACTGCCTGATTTGTCTTTCCCTTGATTACTTGGAACATGCAGTGGAATGAAAGCTTAACTAAAATTAATATTGGCCTGTCATTAGAATCAGAGTATTGTTTGTAGAATACCCATAAGTACCAAATGTTTAAACTTCAGATTGGATCAAAGTACCCTCATAATTGTGGCACAGAATACAAACCAGCATTTTTTGTTGAGACAGCAATGGAAATATGCATATGCACACATCTATATATGAATTGTAAGGCATGGATAAGAGAAATTTCCATTCCATCTATAGTGTGTGGTCATTCCATTCCATACATAGTATAGTGTGTAGCCTAGAGATGGATGGATAGCAGGGAATGGATCGGTCATCTTGAAAGTGTCTTGGAGAAGGTCAGGAAAATGAGGAAGTGTTCTGGTCACACCCTTTCTACAATCTTGTGAAATGATGATGACAACTTCAGTGTGATTCTTGCTACTGTCCATGATATGAGATGCTGGATCTTTGTTCATGCCCACTTATACTGTGAATGAGGATGAAGGGCATGGAGAAAACTATTAAGGTCATTTAGTGAGAAAGCCAGTCAGTGGGAAAACAATCAGTTTGGTGGGCCAAAGGCATTCTTTCTTTTCTGTCTTTTCATGGTGGAGGAACCTGTCTATACAATAATCAGAGCATCAGAGAGAAGATTTGTTTAAAAAAAAATCACCACAGAAAGCATCTTGCACTAGAGGAAAACCTTGGTTGACAAAGGACTTTATCACATGACCCCTGTTCTCACTGCAATTTAATGAAGAGAAATGCATGCATACCAGTTTGAGAATACTCTCTACCATTGGCATGATCTTGCTGATGCTGCCTCCTTGTGCTTTCATCTGCCCTCATCCTTAATCCCACCTCCCTGTCCTATGCCCCACCCAATGTGCTTTGTGTGTACGTGTGCTTTTTAAAAAACACGGTAGAGTTGTGATATGATTTTTTAAAAAACAAAAAGATTAAAATAAAAGAAATAAAGAAAAACAAACCCAACTATTCTGGAATAGTGAAGAGGATGGAGGACGGGGAGAGGCGAGGAGGAGACATTGATGCCATGCAATCCTGGAACTGCCATAGAAGTAACTTACCACATCTGTGGACTATAACAGTGAATTTGAGAGCTTATTGATGGATTTTTCCCATCATTGACAAGGTTGAAAGACTAAGATTGGAAGACAAGGCAGCAACAAAAGGGGGATGGTGTTGTGTGACAGGTATCGTCAGAGGCTGTATTACTGATCTTTTATGGAAGTTATAAAAGCTGCATGTGATAAAGTCCAAAGTCTCTGAGCTTCATTTTGCAATGTCTTTTAATGCCTGCCCAGCCCCCATTTTCCTTCTTATTGTCTGTGTAGCTATAAGTTGTTTTTGGTTTTTTTTAAAGCAGCATTGGCACTGGGAAAAGAATGAAGGAAGGTTGCAGACTTTAAGTGTTGGGTTGCAAAAGCATGCAAATATATATATATATATATATATATATATAGCTTGAGGGAGAATTGTACTCTAGCCAATCTAACTGTAGCCATGTGTGCCTGCTTACCACTGTCAAGGTAAACAGCAACTACCTTTGGATTCCTTTATAGAGCATGAATGAACAGTAAAACAGAGAAAAGGAGAGCACAGATAAGCCCCACTAGCATGTTTAAAAAGCACAGATATATATCTTTGCTCACCAAAATGGAAATTATTTGAAAGGTAGAAGCTGGTGAAAGAAAAAAAACCCATCCTAAGATACAATATTGAAGAAACCCAGAAGTTGTTGAGAGACAGTTCCAAATGTTCTTGTTTACTCATGCAAGGCTTACCTTACCCGGTTGTTTTATTTCACATGTGTATATCTTTGTTTCTGAATAAAAAGTTTGCTAAAACATGTTAAGCTGCTCTTCTTTTTAGTGGTGAAGGAACCCATCCCTAGTCTTTCCATGTTATTTCAGTCTTTGATATTAAAGTTTCTATTAAGGTAGCAATGCCTCCTACCTATCATCCCCCTTTCCCAAGACCTTGTTTTATATATCATAAATGTGTAGTCCTTGTCCTGGTGCCTGTTTCTGTCCTCAACACACCAGGCTGGCTGTACATGGAACTCCTGCCTCTGAGGAAGCAGCAGTGGTGGCCCCAGAAAAAGGCGATTTCCTCTCCCTGTGCTGCTCAGTGCAGGGTAAGGGGATAGCATGGCCTTTGGCATGTAGACAACAGATCAAACCAAATTGGACCCATTCCAGCTATCCACACACCAAAAGAAACCAAGGTCCCTCTAGTTACTGGGAACACTGGATTTCCCCTCAACTTTGCCTAGTTCAGAGCAAAGTCAGATTAAAGGCCAGAAACTGTGATATTTTCTCCTGGAAGTAGCCTTATGTCATGAGGACTGCCAGCACCGGTTTAGTGTAAGCTTGGCATTCCCCCTGCCCTCCAGCATAGACAAGCTCTAAGATTTAGAAGGACTCAGAAACCCAGACAGAAGTTTTGTGAAAACTGATAAACTCTCCAAATTCTGCATAGAAGTTAGATGCCAGGGCAAGGATTGAGGAGACAGTGAAAAGATTAAATTGTGTCATCAGGACTCTCAAATCCCAGATATTTGATGAAAGGAATGTTGAAATAGTATACTCCAGGACTTTGTGTTCAGTATTCTTTGCTAATTCTGTTAGCCAGAAACAGGAATATGTGGACTTTTTGTGGAATCTGTAGAACCAGGACGGGTGGTGCACTGGCTGCTTCCTTGAAAAATGCTGAATGTTTAAGTTCTACTTCTTCCATTTGATGCTTCCAGATCCATCATCTGCCTGAATTTAGACCTATTGTACTTTCTCTTTGGTACCAATTGAGAAGGGAGCAATAAAAGCTTAAACATTTTTTTTAACACATTGTGTTTTTCTTGCACCTATCCTTCTGAAATTTCTAAAAATTTCCTGAAATTTTTTCCTGCAGCCATAATTTGACAAATAACATTTTTGTAGAAATTCCCACAAGAAACAAAAAAGAGGAAGGGCAATCTAAACTCTCTGCCCCAAATTTTGAGCTCTCTCCTTCAACCTGCATTGCTTTTTCTGAAATATTTGCAGGTTTCTTCAAAACCTCTACACTGTAGGCCATTTTAACAACTCTTGTCCTCAAAATACGGGAATAAAACACATCTTTTTTAAAAAAAACACACACCCTAAAACTAAAAACACTGTTCTTACTAGCAGTGGCATCTGTAGGGTTGGCGTTATCCAGTGCAATAACTCATGGGGCCCATTCCCACTGAGGGAATAATGTGTGTCCTGCATCATGTCTGCTCTGCCAATTCAATCGATTCCAAAAGGCCCCTCGTTCCCACTATGAAAATGTGGCCTGTTTGGAATCAATTTTTTGGGAGGGCACACCTGTCGTTCCCATTGGAGCTGGGAAAGACAAGTGACACTCTCCCCCCTTCACCCAGTGCCCCTGGACCCCTTCAGAAGGTCCTGAGCGGATCTCTTCTTTTCGTCCCCTCCCCTCCCCTCTCTTCCTTTCTTTCTTCTCCCTCCTTCCCTCTTCCTTCCTATCTTCTTCCTTCTTCCTTCCTACTTCCTCTGCTGCTTCTCCTGGGTCCGATCGGGCCTCCAGCACTGCTGCTGCACTGGCTAGCATGGGACGAACAGTGGCAGCACAGCAGCTACAGTGCCAGAAGCACCACCGGCCCCAGGAAAAGTGCCGGAGGACTGGCAACAGTGCTGGAGGCCTTGCCAGCCCTGGGAAAGCTTCAGCCAGGCTTCCACTGCTTCCGCAAGGTCGGCAGTGCCTCTGGTGCTAAAGAGGCTGTACTGCAGCTGTTTGCTCCATGCTGGCCGGCATGGCAGCAGTGCCGGAGGCCCCACCGACCCCGAGAGATGCGGCGGAGGCCTGGAAGCACTGCCACCAGCCCTGCCAGCCCTGGGAGAAGCAGCTGAGTCCAGTTGAAGGTAGGAAGGAAGGGAGCCAGGAGGAGGAGAGGGAGGACGGGGGAGTCCTTTTATTTATTTTTTTATGAAAACTAATTGCAAAAGAGAGAGAACGGCTTTGCCAATCTATCACTTTTGCAATTATATATTTTTTAAAAACAAAGGACCCAAAGCAGCGGCACAGGGGTGTGTGTGACTTCTCTGGGGATGGAGGACACACACACCCCTCTGCCATTTGCCCACCCCCCCCAAAAAGAATCTATCCCGATCTGGCGTTCCCATTTACTGGACATGAGTCGGGATCGACTCATGGTGTAATAGTCCACATTCCCTGCATGCCCCTCAAGATGCCATTGCTTACTAGGGATGTAAATCTTTGCTTTATTTATTATAACAGAGAAGAGAGAATTCTTATACTATACTATGCAAGGGCACAAAGATTCCTTCACAATTCCTGACTGCTGCATGCTTTGGTAGATAACTGCTAGTGCAGAAATATATATGATTTTTTTTTGACAAGAAACATGTTTTCTGTGTAGAAAATGTGTTTCTTCTTCAGGAAACCATATTTTCTATACAAAGTCCATTTTCTCTGCCTGAGAACATTTTTCTTCACAAAAGCATGCTTTCTGAGCACCCCTTCCCCCCAAATGTATTTCTTTGTAGACAAGTAATTAGTGAATTATAAGAATACCACAATATATTCATTTTTTAAAATTATATTTTAGAAAAAAAAGAGAATCCCTAAGTGTCCTTGAGATTGCCTCCAATCTTCCTAAAAGAAGGAATTGATTTCATTTCATTTCATTTCCACATGGGAATCAAAACAGCTTACAAAATGTCGAAACAAGAAAAAGCTAAAAACCTGATAATAAAAAGTTGAAGCACAGCTAAACAATAATCTTAACACCATTAAATTTTAAGAAATGTCAAAATAATTTTAAAACGTACAAGAAAGTTAAAATGCAGCACCCCCCCCCCCCATAAAAATGACTCTGTTTTTATTTGCTCATGAAACGAGAACAAACAGGGGGCCGGCCTAGCCTCCTATGAAAAAGAATACTCCAGCCTGGGAGCAGCCACTCTCTTTGGTGCCCTCAGACAGGGGAGGGAGGTCTTGCCAATTGTAGCAGGCTGTTACTTTCCTAGCTGTGCTGAAAATTTGTACACAGCTATTTCTTCTAGCCCAGAACTGAGCCCAGGAAAACTGGATACTTTACACTCCAGCCTCCCACCTGGAAATAATCCATGAAAACAAGACCTAGGAACATCTCCTGAGATCTGACAGCCCTACTGTCATGTGTATTATCCAGCAACTGACACACAGAGAGATGCCAGTCTTTGGGGTACTGGAGGGCATATATTCATCATTAATAGTACCCACTAGACAAGTCAAAATCCTGTCATGGGCAGCCTTGGCAAACAACTTCTTCACTGTGGATTTAACACTTACATAATTCCTAGAAACCACATACCTCTAAGACACAATGTCCCTGAGGATCAGCTCAGAAGCTTGTACTGAGAATTGATAGTGCATCAAATTGAGCATGCCAGCTAAGTGACAAATGGCTGCCTTGATCTGCATCTTCAGAATACAGCTGCCTCCGGCTGTGAAACTGATTTTGTCTCTCCCACTCAGTGCATAAAAAGATTGAGAAGCATGAAAGAAACTGGCTAATTGCTCTATACGTAAATGCAGGGTTTTGTTTAAAAAGTTTGTATAACTAATCATAAAGACAATTGTATTAGCAACAAGTTGAAATAGAAGCAGTCTGATTTATTCAGTGTATTCAGATAAATGTCTTTAGCAGCATTCATATTTTAATACAGTAGAGTCTCGGTTATCCCACATTCGGTTATCTGACATTCCGGATTATCTGATGTCGGAACTGAGAATCTACTGTAATTGTACTCGGCTACCTGGGCCTCCTACTCCTCTGCCACCACCACCACCACCACCACTGGGGCCTGCTTGGAGCCCTGGGCCTCCTCCGCCACCACTGGGGCCTCCGAGGCCTCCGAGGCCTCCGAGACCATCCTCCTCCTCTGCCACCGCTGCTTCTGGGGCCTCCGAGGCTTGGTCCTCCTTCTCCTCCATGGCCGCTGCAGCGGTTAAAGTCTCCAAGGCCTGGTCCTCCTCCATCGGAGGATCAGGCCTCAGAGGCCATAACCGTGGTGGCGGAAGCAGCGATGGTGGAGGAAGTGGAGGACCAGGCCTCAGAGGCCTCGGCGGCAGCGGTGGCAGAGAAGGAGGCCCCAGCAGTGGTGGCGGCGGCAGCAGCAGTGGAGGAGGAGGACCAGGCCATGGAGGCACTAACTGCGGCAGTGGCAGTGGCGGTGGTGACAGAGAAGGAGGAGGCTCAGGCCTCAGAGGCCTCGGCGGCCCTGGCAGCAGTGGTGGAAGAGGAGGAGGAGGAGGAGGAGGAGGAGGAGGAGGAGGAGGAGGAGGCGGCAGCCTCAGAGGTCCCATCAGCCGGGCCAGTTTATGTTGGATGAGTGAGATTCTACTAAGTCTGACTCAGCCACTCACTTTATCAGAGTTGAATATACTCTACACCTTCAACCAATACACAGTGTTCAAATCTGTATAAATTATACATATTTATTCAAATGCTAATTTGTGTACAGTTATTCTGGTTCTTCCAGTCTTCCAAACATGGAAGATATAATGTTATAGAGTGGACTGAAGTCTCATAACTTGGCCACTAAAATTCCTGCTCATCTTGAGGAAGAGGAGGAAGTCCTTTTTGGAGGACAGTTCCCAGAATTTGGAAATTGGTAGATGTATTCTGGGAGTTATAGTCCCCAAGATTTTTTTCCCAAGCAGCGCCCAATGTATTGTTTTCTATCTGTCCAGTATAGTGATCTCATCCTTGGCTTCACCTCTATACATTTTTCTTTCTCACCTTTGCTTTTGTCTCATAGAGAATAATGTCTAAATTCTGATCATGGTTTGACCTTTGGAGGTAGTTTACTTAACCCCCCAACTTGGCAACTCATTTCGTTTTGATTACCTACATCAATGGCTGAACCAAAACTGAACTTCAGTACCTAAGGCCTGTGTATCTTCAAAGCAGGCATTTTGCAAAACCCTGTGGAAGAAATGATCCTGTCATTTCTGCAAACAAATTGATTCACTGCAATTTCCAATCATTTTTAATAAAAATATTGTATTGAATTATACAACAAATAAAATAATTACTGCAATACATTCCAAGTCTGGTCAGTCTCTTTCGAAATGGGTATGATAGAGACAGTGAAGTAATTGCTTTAGTGTATGTATATATATACACACATATATTCAAACTCTGACTTTCATATTGGCCTCATTCCCACTTACATTTTCTGGCATTTTTTGGCATCAAAATAACCCACTTGTGGTTCCCATTCATGAATGAATAAATTCAAAATGATTTGGTTCCAGGCGGCCGAAGGGGAAATTTGAATCGATTCCGATCTGTTTGTGTTTCACACTTACGCAGAATTGATTTATCAAAAAAGAAATGGAAAAAAAAATCAACATCAAAAAGACAAGGATTAAATGGGCCTGGAGCATGGCACCCCTCTCAGAATCGCTTCAGCGATTTGGATTAAGTGGGAACCAAGGTCATTTGAACCAGTTCAAACCGATTCGTGATCAGATTTAAAGGTAGTGGGAATGAGGCTGTTGTATTCAATAAGTAATGTGATTGTTGAAATATCTTCTCTAGTTCTTTGTGTCAGTACAAAGTACAAAGTGACCTATTAATATGAAACTACACATTCTCAATTTTCTGCTTTGTGGACTGCTTTGTGGACTGTACCCAAGCTCCACCTACTGTGTTTTATACAAATCACATTATTTTCTAGCCAGCATTAGATATGCTTAACCTCATCGTCATTTCACCCACTGCATTATTCTTCTGACAATGTAAATAATTTACTTCGACAAAAATTTTATTTCTCATTCTGAAAGTTTCAGATGGTATGAAGATTAATAGAGAAAAAACAGTCACAAGCAAATCATGTGTATATTTATCAGCAGTAAGTTCTATGTCAGTGTGGCTTAATCCCAGTAAATGTTGTGAGAAATACAGCTTGAAAACCCTCACACAGAAACTGAAATGATGTGAATCAGTGCTTTAAATATGGAAAATATTCTTGCTATTCAGATATTTTTCCTAAGAAACTGATCATACAAACTTGTTTCAAAACAAGCAGAGTAGAAAATTTACTGTAGAAATTTAATGCAGCACATGAATGGGATTGACCTTAATTATTTTATATCTAATTGATTAGAGATGTAGACAATTGGAGAGATGTAGACATGTGGACTGGAATTGTGTTAGCCGATTAGATGTTTGTCAGTGTGGGTTATACACACAGGTCTGTTTTTGGATGGGGTGCAGAAGGCTATTATCTAAGTCTGGCAGAGAAAGGAGGCAACTCAGAGGAAGAAGATGTGGCTTTGACTCAAAGGGGAAAGAATTTAGGAGTTCATGCTTATTTCTCCCTTGCAGCCTATACCAGCTACAACTGCCTCCTCTGATTTTTTCCCTCTCCCTCCACTTGTGAATATCAAAATCCATGGATGCTCAAGTCCCATTAAATACAATGGCATAGTAAAATGGTGTCCCATATAAAAATGGCAAAAATCAAGGTTTGCTTTTTGGAATGTTTATATATATTTTTAAGCCATGAATGATTGAATCTGTGGTTAAAGAATCTGTGGATATGGAGGGCTGACTGTAATTATCTCCCTGCATTTCCCCCAAACCTAGGATACAGTTTACAATTTTAAACAAGTTCAATATAGTTAAAAATTTACAAAGGTAATTTGTATACAATTAAAATATAATTAAACTATTCACAATATTACAAATGTTTCAAAATACACATGGAAAGGAGAAAACCTAGTTTTATCCTTTTAAAATCAGTTCAATATAAAACAATACAGCACTCTCTTAAAAGCCCTTTTCTTAAAAAACTAAAAGCCTTTCAGATGGAAGAACAACAAAGGACTTCGCTAGTAAGGGACTTTCATAACATAACTATACTTGTGAAGGTAGTGAGATTGTAATAAGGGGCTCTCTGGAGGATCTCAGGGACCAGGCTGGATTATATATAGAGAGATAATATGCCAGGTGTCCTGGGCTTAAGCTGTATCAGACTTTCTAGGTCATAACTAGCACTTTAAATTGTGACCAGAAACACGCAGACAGCCAGTGGAGCTTTTGGAATGGGGTAGTTATATGATTCCTGCAATTTGCCCCATTTAATACTTTGGCTGCAGCTCTTTGAACCACCTGAATCTTCTGAACAGTCTATAAAGCCAACTCATGTAGTTTGTGTCTCCATCCCAAATGGGGTGTAAATAAGGCATGTGTCACTGTGGCCAGTTCAGACAAGAATAGAAACATCTGAAACATATGTTTTAACTCTGTAAATGGTCTCCTGACCACTTCAGAAACCCGAGCTCCCAAGCTCATGGCTGAATCCAGAAGCAGACCTGACCTGCAAACCTGTGTCTTCAAAGGGAGTGTAATCCATCGAGCACAAGTTGAATCCCTATTCCATGATGCACTTTGAAATTGACCAAGGACACCTTTGTCTTATCTGATTTAGCTTTACTTTATTCATCGTCATCCACTCTGTTATTAATGCCAGACCCTGGTTTAGAACAGAAACAACTTCCTAGGATTTTCATGAAAATAAGCAATAAGGTTCGCTGTCAGCACCATATTGGAGGCACTAGTGTCAGACTAGGTTCAGGATAGTTGTTAATTCTCCCATAGACATTGCAGAGATGTAAGTGTGTGAAATGTCTCAGTGGCTTTGCCATTTCCTGCCTGAGGCAAAGGATAAAATGCTGCTCCCTGCAACACATTCCACTTATGTCACCTACAGACAGCCTCCAAACCTCACCTACAGGATGACACATGACACAGATGGCAACACAGATACTAAGCCTTGCCACAAACCAAGATGCCAATTCTGCCCACACATTTATCCCGGAAGTGTCCTCACAAGACCTAATGATATCACCCACAATATTAGGACGTGCCTTCACATGCTCATCCTCCAATGTGATCTGTGCTATACTGTGTCAGCAATGCCCTTCATTGGACAAACAGGCCAGTCCCTGTGCCAGAGGACAAATGGACATAAATTAGATATTAGGACTGGGAATACACAAAAACTGGTGGCAGAACATATCAGTCTCCTTGGGCATTCCATCTCAGACCTCAGGACAGCGATCATTGAAAAAAAGAACTACAAAAGTAGATTGGAAAGATAAAGAGCAGAACTGGAATTCATCAAACTACAGCCCCTCAGCAATGGATTGAACAAAGAAATGGTTTCCTGACATACTACAGATACTTTAACGCTATCTAACCCCATCCTCATGGGAGCTTGCCTATATTCATCTATTCCCCTCATTACAGGCTAGTTCCATTGCAAAACTGGATCTGCCAGTTCATCTCCATGCACAAAGACCAGTTTCCTATGTCTTTGTGCACTAACGACCATAGTTAAAACTGGACCTGTGTCTGGAAAAGTGGCCAAGAATGCTGATAGCTAAACTTTAAAACAAAATATAAAGGAAACTACAAAGTCTCATGCACACAAAGAAAATATAAAGCCAAGTCCAAGGTACAAATGAGAGAGTAGTCGAGCAATCTGAGGTCCAGTGTCCCAGCAAGACGAGATGATCAGGCAGTCCAAGGTCAAGGTTTCCAGAGAGTTAGGATGATTAGGCAGTCCAATAGTCAAAGGTCCAGGCTGTGAAGACAAGGAGGGTCAGCTCTTATGAGCTCAGCTGTTTACTAATTAATTGGTGTTTTTCATAAAGCCTCCTTGAATGTTGGAGGCACACCCTTTCAACTCTTTGCTGGTTGAAGGTAGGTATGTTCTCTTCATTCTCTACCACGCCTGTTCTCCTGCTGGGAGGCTCCTGCTGAGCCTCCTGGGAGACCGCAGACTGTGCTTGAGCCTCGTTAGAGGCCACAGACTCTGCTTGAGCTGGCAGGGCATAGCTAGGGCCAGGCTCGGGTTCTGCTTGAGTTGGCGAGGCAGAACTAGGGCCAGGCTCAGGTTCAGGCTCAGGTTCAAGCTGAGGCTCTGGCTCAGCCCCCTCATCCTCTGAGTCCTCAGCCATGCTGGGCATGACAACTTGCAACTTCATTTCCATACACAAAGGATTTGAATTGACACCCTCACATACCAATGCCTGTACCTGGCTTCCACTTCACCAAATGCATCAGAGGAAGTAGACTGAAGTCTACAAAAGTTCATGCTGCCAATTTATTTCCTTCAGTTAGTCTCAAAGGTGCTACAAGATCTCTCTTTGTACTGATTCTACAGACTAACATGGCTATATTTTTGAATTCTGCACTCAAACCATGTAAGGCTTTAGAGGTAAATACCAACACGTTGTACACCTCAGAAGAAAGCAATAATCTTTGGAGCTACAGGACAGGTTGCCTGGAACATACAAGACTGTCTTCTAAAAGAGATAAATTGTGGGGGTGGGGGTGGGGAGTAGGGTTGCTGCCATTGATCCCTTCTCACCATCCAGAATCTGCTACTGAAGCAAGCAACTCAGTCTGCTTAATTATACAACCAGTCTTGATTCTTGGTTTTTATACAAATACACCCTTGTCCATATCAGTGGCTGATTATTCTCACTCGAGAAAGTGCAAAGATATGACACTATACACTGACGTTAGGATAATCTAAGCCATGGTCTTCCCAATCACCCTGTATGGATGTGAGAGCTAAAACTGAAGAAATGGAAAGAAGATCAAATAATTTGAGATGTGATGCTATCAAAGAGGGCTGAGGATACTACAAAGAGACCAAAGACAAACAAATGGGTCTTAAAAGAGATCAAGCCTGAACCTTGGAAGCCAAGAGTCTGTTGTACTATGGCTACATCATGACAAACCATGACTCAGTAGAACTAACAATAATGCTAGGAAAGGTGGAAGGCAGTAGAAAGAGAGGAAAGCTGCAAGCCTACAGGAGCTGAGCACAATGGCTGAGGATAAGAGGTCTTGGAGATGTCTCATCCACAGGGTCATCATGAATCAAGGTTGCCTTGAAGGCAGTTGACAACAACAAATCTATCCATGAAAGGAACAAAAATATCATAGAAATAATTTATTCTTCCCCACCCCAAAGCTACATTTTAAGAGTATTTTTGCATTGCTTAAAAGTATTATTTATAAGAAACTTAGAGAAAAGTTTGAGTAATAGGTGTGAGATTCTATAAAATAATATAACAATGATAGAAAAGCTCTTTGTTCAGGGCAAGATGAAGATTCAGCACTAGTTCTCCCCCCTCCCCCCCCCATTCCCGCCCAAATTGTTTTAGTATATGAAGGTTCTTTAAAACCACAATTTTAAATAATTGCTATTTTATTTTATACTGCTTGATGGCAGTTTTTAGCCATTAACATAAAGAAGGATTGTCTTCAAATGTGAAGAGTTGCTTAGTGAACTGTCCATCTGAGAATGTGGCATTGAAATATCATTGATAAACTATCTAACATCATTGCCCTTTATGCACTTGAGAAATGCCTGCTGCTTGGTTGCTCTGTTCTCATTTTCATTGTGTTCCAAACTAGAAATGTAGCATTGCCTAAAAGTGTAGAGCTAGATAAATGAAAGGACTAACCATAAAGGTCACATCTTTTCAGAAAACAGCTGAAACTTACTCAACTGAAATGAAACAATGAAACCATGGAATGTGAGCGGAGAAAAGTAACTTGGCATGCTGTGTCATTTTTAAAGACTGCAGAAGGTCAGATAGACTTAGAGAAGGGTGGTTGAAGCTGTTGGATGCCATATCTGAGGGGTGCTGAACCACTTTGGGTTTTAGTCGCAACTGTAATGGATTTGAGAGCTAATGTAACAAATGTGAAGAAACATGTAAATAGAAATTCCACTCCCACCAAGTGGTTAAGATTTCAACTGTATGTGAACAAGAGCTTTCAATTAAAATTTATTGGTATTATTATAAGTTAAGGGCTTCTTAACAAAAGCCAGGAAGAAGAGAAGAAACATGCATTTCCTGTTTTGCAAAATATATTTCTTCATCACAGTTGAACATATTTTTCCATGGCCCTGTCTTCTTAACAGAAATGTTAATGAATGAGCTGATACTTATGTACTAATTTTCCATTTACATCTAGGTGCATTTTATAGCGCACTGATTAATATTTTATGGTTGTTGGCATCTTTAATCAACAAACTAACAACAAGAATTTGGTTTGTACTACTGCAAGATGTCCAGAGGCAGAAAAAAAGGATAATGTGAGGGGAGATAAACCATAAAAGCCAGATCAATGAATATAAAGCCAGCATGGTGGGTACCTTTGCCGGTGATCAGTGTAGATCACTAGCAGGGAAGGGGAAATGTGACTGCAGAACTGAAATAGATGGTAGGAGAGAAAGGAAAGGGTCGATGGAAGAAGGCAGAAGAAAACCCTCTGCAAACAATCAGGTTAGATTTCTTCCATGAAGCTACTTAGATCTCTTGTGAAAGTCTTCCATCTCTTTCCTAAAACATGCCTGGCTGAGACAGGAGCAGAGAGAGAAAGGGCAGGGGTGGAAGGAAGAAGACGGAAAATGTGTAAGAGATTGTCTGCTCACTTTGGACAATGATCTCACTACTACAAGGGCCCTTGACACACACACAAAAGGAAGACATTCCTCACTTTAGTATAAAGTCTTTTAAAACTTTACAGGTCCAGAGCTACAGGCTATTTTAGACAATGTGTAACGTATAAAGCAAAATTGCTGATTAGAATTCTTGTGTACTTCAAGACATGGTGGGGTGGGGGAGGATGCCTTCTATCTAAAGAGAACATCCTCAGAATTTTGATGAGTGTCTGTTTAAATCTTTCTATTTTTGGAACTTGTCAGATGCCCTAATGTTTTCCCTTGTTCTTAATTTTTTATTTTATTTTAAGCAACATAATTGCCATGTCAGCTCTTGATTATTCTTTCCTCCACTCATTTGTAAACAAAACAGAAAAGAGGACAGTCAAACTGCTGAATTTAAAATTTTGAAACAAACAAATAACCCAGAATAGACTATATGACCTATGGCCTTTAAAGAAAAGAAATGAATCACTCTACTGGTATTACTACTCCCATTTCATGAACCCATCCTTCATTGACACCGGAGCTGGGAACTGTGTGGCTCTTGAATTGTTGCTGAACTCTAGCACCCATCAACCATAGCAAACATAGCTGATGGTGAGAAATGATACAAGCTGCAGTTCAACAACACCTGGAGGGCTTCACAATTCATCACCCTCATCTATATTTTAATTTGAAATATATGTCTATTCTAGAATACTAATTAACATGCCTGATCACGAAGTCACCAGATTTGCCTTGTTATCATATGGCATAAAAATAAATACTGAACTAAGGTTAAGATGCAATCTGTCAATTACTTTGGATACCTATGAACAAATACTTTAGGTTTCTATACTTTTGTGTGTATCCATAATGCATATTTATGAATTAACTTTGAGTAAACCTGATAATTGCACTTAGCTTGATATGCCAAGCATTTTTGTGAAAAGTTTTGACTAATCAGTGAATTTTGGTTTTTGGGAGAAATTTGTTGTGTTTGGTCTGTTTGGTACAGAACTTCATGTGACTGTAACTGCTATCACTCAGATGTTTGTTTTATATAGATCATGATTGGAACCATCTACTATGCTGATGATTTCATTATTTTGTTTGGCCTTTGGCTCTTAAAATTAGGGGTATCTGCTCTGGCTGTTTGTCTGAGTTTAGATCTGTTTTTAAAGAGAGGTTTGAACTGTTTTAAATTGATTTTTTACTTATTTAGTTAATGTTTTAAAAGTATTTTCTTAATTCCCTGTTCAGTTGGGAGGCATTATGTATATGCTTTGAACAAACAAACCTAGAAACATATGCAACACTGAGTAAATTTTCAAGAAGTATAATGCAACTCATGCTAGTTGGGGAGAAAAGTCTATCAGTGCATAAATTTCTTAGTTCTTTATAAGCCAAGTTCTAAGCTTCAGAATAACCATCCTTCATCTCTGTAGCTATCCTTTGTTTCCAGTGGGAGAACCCCAGCTGTTCATTCCTAGTGCTGTTTTTAAACACAATTTGGGAACTTACCTAGTACAGCCTGATATTTCATTGACTTCCAGTGGCATAAGTCCTTTCACAGGGGATAGGCAGAAACACCTGGGCCCTTAATTCTCATAGGCTTGAAATGGAATTCAGGTGTTTCTGTTCCATTTTCACCTGTGAACGTCTACTGCAGCATGAAAAGCAGAATGGCAACACTGTCACATCTTTGCATTCAAGAAGAAAAAGGGTTTGATAACCCTGTATTGCGTTATCTCAGGGAACAAAAAATGATTGTTTGCTCTAGTGATCACTTACACTTTGCTGCAGAAGAGGACATAGATTTACATACATTTTGCCAGTGCTTGTTGGTAAGTGTTGATGTGAACTGGAGAATAATTGCTGCAATTTAAACAGTAAGCTTGCACATTTCACCATGGTGAGGAAGGTTTGACTACCCCTTATCCAAAATGCTTGGGACCTGAAGTCTTTCAGATTTTTGATATTTTTGGATATTGTACTATTAGTTGTCCACTTTTGTTTTGCAAACAAATGACCACTTTAAGCACTGCTGGCTTAAAGGTAGAAATGGGTGGGTTCCTTGGAGATCTCCTGTACAGTAATCAGGTCCCTGGTATGAAATAAAATGATGTAGTATTTGTGGGCTGCAGAGAGATATGAGAGATGTGATGCTGAAGAGAAACATGGCTGGAAAGAGATGTGAAATCTCAAAAACTGACTTTAAAAAATGCATGAAAAATAGAGTGAACTTTCTGATGGCTGGGAGGAGGCAAGTGTTACTAGAAGATGGTGGGTGGTAGGACCCAGGAAGAGTGGCTTTGGCCTGTACATTGTTATGAAGCCTGAAATCCAAATTGCTCTTTCCACCTGTGTCTCCTTGCTGCTTTGCATTTCTCATGTCTCTCAGTATCCCGCAAATACTACACTATTTTATTGCATATACGGCACTCAATTACTGTACAGGAGATCTCCAATTTAGAGTGGTACTCCTGGTGGTTTGTTCAAGTCTATTTCCAGCCCCATATCCCTCTACAGCCTTGCAAATATACATACTACGCCACTTGTGTTTTAGCTCCGAAGTTTCAGATTTTGGAGCATTTTGGATTTTGGAATTTCAGATAAGGAAGACTCAGTTATCTGCATTGATCAGATAATAGGTGAGTCTGCTCTGAAGATGCTAATTGGAAAGTTTGGATGGTCAAGATACATTGGGAAACGATTTTGGAGCATTTTGGATTTTGGAATTTCAGATAAGGAAGACTCAGTTATCTGCATTGATCAGATAATAGGTGAGTCTGCTCTGAAGATGCTAATTGGAGCCAGAAAACATCAAGGCCTCTTCTTTCCTTCCTCAAGATGTTCTTTACTTTCAACTAGACTTGGTCTGGACAGACATTTAAACAGAAAACTGCCCTCTTACAAGAAAAAGGCTGCCATGTTTTGTTCAATACAAAAAGCAGGAATGCCCAGAAATTTTAGGGGTGTAAGTTGATTCTCATATAACTTGAAATGCTATTTTGTCAATGTTTTGTTTTCATTTTTTTTTTCTGTCTCTCCAAGAAAGCAGCATTTGGATGGTGTTAAAGTCAGAGAACAGTGAAAGGTGAACTGCCAATAAACCCAATAGAAAATGTAACAGCATTTCTAATGTTGTACTATGGTTTAGTATTATGAAGTACTATGGTTTAGAATTAGTTCACACAGTTTTATAAAGATATATATTTCTTAATCTCTTTTCTTGGTGGCGTCCCTCCCTAGTCATAGGAAGTGGGATGAAAAACAAAATGAGAAGTGCATTTCAAAATAAACCCACCATTCCATGCAATGCACTCTGGTAGATGACATACGTCTGCCAAGTGACCTCCTCCCTACTTCCCCCAATGCATCAGAGGGATATGACTGGTCAAGGTAATGTGCATTTGAAAATACAGTGGTCCCCCGGGATTCCCCAGGGTACGAAAACCCCGGGGTACGAAAGAGCCGGAAAAATGGCCCCGGCTTGTGAAAAAAATCCCGGGTTCTGAAAGGAAAGCAGCGCGAAATTCAAATCGCGCCAAGTGCTTTCCTATACTTATAGCGGTCCCCCGGGTTACGAAGGTTTTCGGGTTACGAAAGGGATCCTGGAACGGATTACTTTCGTAACCCGGGGTACCACTGTAGACATATAAGGGGGTATCTAAAAGTTTTAATGATTGCCTTTTTAAAAAAAATGACAGAAAGTTTGGATGGTCAAGATACATTGGGAAAAATGTATAAATAGAGATAAGTTAACAACTACACAACAAAACAAATTTTCTGTCAATTTTTTAAAAAGTGATCATTAAAACTTTTGGATACCCCCTCGTTTATGTTCACACTCTGGACGCAGGCAATGCTGACAATTAATTTTTGGCCTATTCGGTATATTTCTGGTACTACAACGGACATTTTCAGAACTTCAGAGATCTGAATGTTGGTGTATGCCAAACTCTGGACTGTTACTATAATATGAATAATGCAGATATAAAATGAGAAATCTTTGTTGTGGTATAGATGACCAGATATGGACAGGCTAAGAAGGTGAATATCCAGTATTAGAGTAATAAAGTGTTTCACAGTTTTGTATTCTTTAGTATGTATTTAGTTTGTATTCATTAGTATTTCTTGTTCATGTGATAAAAGTTGCTGCTGTACTATATAGCCTACAAATAATTTCATTATGTATTTCCTACACAAGGACATTTTCCAGAATGGCTGGATCATTGGAGCTTTTTCTAGCTTTTCTTACCCTACAATTTCATTTTGTTTCTTACTGTATGTTATTATACCAAAGACAAAATAGGGAAGGTTAAATCATAGAAGTTAATGGGGCAAATTTACTACACTGCTGCAATGCCATTTAAATAAATGGCAGTTGCAGAAACAGATGGCAGCTGAGAAGAAAATTTATACAGATTCTTTTTCTAATATTACTCTGTAGCTTCTATTTTTCCTTTGTCTAAAAACTCTGTAGTACACACCTTCCAGCTGTCCAGATTTGGCAGTCTTGAATAATCCTCTGCTCTCCCGCTCTTTCAGCTTCTTTCAAAGTATCCCAGCTTCTTTCTCCTCCTACCACATTCCCCCTTTGTTCTCAGCTTACTTCAATTGCAGATGAATGAAGTTCAAGGTGCAAAAGTAGTTTGTAACTAATTAACTCAACAGGTGGAAGGGGAGAGTAGAGGGTGGAATCTTGCCCTGTCCTGTAGTCTCAGGCAAAAGCAAACTGCTGCAGCCTCTCCTAGTTTGTATGTTCTTCGTCATTAATCACTTTTGCCATTTTGATATTGCTTGGCTGCACAGGTTTTGGTTTCCATCTGTAAAATGTTGGCATGTATGGTGGTAGGGTAGAGATTCAGTGTAGTGTACTGGTTTGAGTGTTAGACTATGACTCTGGGGATCAGGATTCGATTTTCCCATTCTACCAAGGAAACCCACTGGGTGACCTTGAGCAAGTCACACTCTCTCAGCCTCAGAAAAGGGCAAGAAGACAAAATAAAAATAAAAATAGAAAGACTCTGTAAGACTAAGTAGTTTATCACACAGAAGACTAAGTGCCCAAATCCTATGCAGAAATGAAATTTAAATCCTGGAAAATCCCCACAAAAGTGGTATCATTTTCAAACACATTGGGGGTATTGAGCATTAATTCAACATTAACCCACACAGAAAGTGGCTGAAATTGGCTGCTTTTACTTTCAGGAAAATCCCAAAAGCAAAAAGTGGCTGTTTTTGTCCACTATTTGTGCTGGTTAATGTCAGATCCCGACGTCATCTGAAAATGATCCTGCTTTTGCGGGATTTGTCCATTTTTTGTGTAGAATGCCCCCCTGACGTCATCTGAAATATATCCTACTTTTGTGGTTTTTTCTTGATTTAAATCCTGTTTCTGTACGGGATAAACTCCATGCGATAAACTCCTAATACAGATGACAGTTGCCCATCCCTCACCACTCTTTCATTATTTTCTACCAACACAGCTAAATCTATAAAACTAACAAAGAGGTTCTAGAGGAGATAATTTACTGTGGTCCAAAACACTCTGCAGAAATAATCCAGTTTGAGACTGCTTTAACAGCACTGGCTCAGTGCTAGGGAATCCTGGGAGTTGTGGCAGCAGAGTTTACTGTCAGAGAAGGCTAAATGTTTTACAAAACTACAGTTCCCAAAACTTGCTAGCATTGAACCAGGGCAGTTAAAGCAGTCTCAAACTAGATTATTATTGCAGTGTATTTTTGGCCTATGTAACATCAGTGATCTCACAAAATCCCATCCTATAAACATTGTGATTGGAGAGTGCGGTTACGAGTCTTGTTTCCATCTTCTGCTCATGTACTGTAAGTACAATTAAGCAGCTGCCTTCATCAAGCTTAGGGATAAGAGTGTCCCTGAGGTTCTTTGGATGCACAGCAGATGAACTACTTGTATTTTCATTTGCAGAACTCTGCCTCCATTTGGAATGAAATTAAGAATACATGTCAGCTTGATGGTGTGACAGTAGATAGCCAACCACATCCATCTTGTCATATGGGTTGAGAAGAAAATGAATAGCTCTATAGACTATCTATAAACTATTCCACACTTTAAAAAACCTGTGAAATTCTTGCACTTCTTGCCTTGTGGCCAGCATCCTTTTAATGACTTACATATATGTAAGTGCTGCTTGCATGCATATATGTCCCTTTTTTGGACAGTGTGCAGAGAGACATACACATGTTCCTTCTCACGAACAAGGAGTGAGGGGTTAAAGATGGTGATGCAGGCCATGAAGACTTGGATGCGCTGAGCTCCTGGGTGAAGGAAAAGGAAGCCATTTTATTTGAATGTGTATCCTCATTTCTTCCTTCCTGGGAATAAGTTGAGACCAGCTGTTTCTCTCTGGTTTAAACCAACCCCCTCCTTCTTTACAGGTACTCAGCAGCAGCAGAGTGCCCCCCCCCCCAGCCTTGACAGCTGCTGGGGGGTGAGAAGATACAGAACTCTGCATGTGGAACTACATGCACATACAGAACTCTGCATGTGGAACTACATGCACATGTAGAATCTCATCTATCATCTTCTTTTAAAAACTATCCAGTCCCTTTGTCACAGTTTTGCCATGCATTCTTTCCTTCTTGATGCAAGCCAAACTTCAAATATGCCATCATGATGAAATATGGCATCTCATGATTTGCATATCTGCTGATAAGAGAACACATTTTTAGATTCTCTTGCCGCGCAGGACGGGCCCCGAATAAAAGGCAGACAACTGGCTGGAGGAACATGGCCACAACTCTATTAACTGCTCAATAAGCATAGCACATAACTATATGGTTGGTCCAAAGCCATCTGGATCTGGACCATCAGCAACACTCTGGTTGGTTGATGTACGGTTGCTTGGAGAACCAAGCAT
This sequence comes from Urosaurus nigricauda, assembly GCA_034509955.1. NCBI lineage: Eukaryota > Metazoa > Chordata > Lepidosauria > Squamata > Phrynosomatidae > Urosaurus > Urosaurus nigricauda. The sequence continues at coordinate 345,084,880 of JAOEGL010000001.1, read as the reverse complement.
CAGGATGCCATAGATGTCAAGCCCCACCCTATTATGCAGTTACACAACTGCACTCCAACACTTTGATTAGCAAGGCATCCTAATCACCGGGCATTAATCGGCTGTGGCCCCCGCACTGGCCACACCGAATTGCTCAATGCATCTGGGTCACACGGACTCCTGATTCAGTGCCAGCGGGCCCTGGAAACCCCTCAAACCAGATCCAGGCCTATGCTGCCACCAGACAAGTTGTGACAATCCACTCCCAGCAGGGAGGGTGGGTGGGAGAGCCAATCTAGCAACGGTGCTGAGGGGTGCCTCAAGAGGCTTATATTGGCCTGCAAGATAATCAGAGGCCTAGGAGGATGGAGGCACCACACTCCTCGACTCACCAGCCAGTAACTGAGCCAATAGCTGATCAGGGCACTGCCGCAAGGGAGTCTGGGACCGTTAGTCCCCAAAAATGGCGAGCCCTTTTCCCGCTCACCCCAGCAGCCAATCAAGAGCAAGCCTGCCTTCACAAAGGCCACTGGGGTGAAAATGCCTGCCAAATGTGGGCTCCTCAGCTGCCTTCTCTGCACGGCAACAGCACCGTCCCAGTCAGTCAGGTGATACCATTTATTGCCCATTTCTATGAATGACTGAGAAAGCTGGACAGTAAAGAAACCTGATAACTCATTTGAAGTGTGGTGCTAAAGAAGAGTTATGCAAATACTGTGGACAGATAAAAAGAACCAATAAATGGGTCATAGAGCACATCAGGTCAGTACCTTTCTTATCTAAGGGATGTGGTGGCTTAATGGTTAAGACACCAGTTCTGATGATCGTAAGGTCAGAAGGTTGGCATTTCAAGGCCCAAGTGACGCATGATGGGGTGAGCTCCTGCCACAATTCCCAGGTTTGGCCAACCTAACAGTTTGAAAGTATGCAAATGAACATAAATAAATTGGTACCGCTTCAGTGGGAGATTAACAGTTTTCTGTGCAGTCATGCTGGCCACATGACCATGGAGTCGTCTTCGGACAATTCGGACAATGCTGGCTCTTTACCGTAGTAAGTTACAACTAAACACTGCCCCCTATAGTCAGCTACCTTTACCTTTCTTTTTAATGAGCCTTTCTTGGTATTGACCACAGTTTGACCGATTTCGTTGCTTTTCTATTGGTTTACTCTGCCCATTGGTTGGTTCATGTCCTACTGACCCTCATTCCTATTTCACCTGAAAATTCATTTTCACATGAGGAACCATCATGCTTGCCTTCCAGTGCATTTCCATATTGGATGCAATTCAAGATGGAAATCAAACAATTCAACAAGCTTATTTTTTTTCTCATTTGCACATGTTTGTTTTAGAGTCTTACGTAGCTTCTGTGGTTTTTTCCTGGACCGAAGTGGTGCCTGAATATTCTGGAACTGAAAAAAATGATGCTTCTACTATGTAGCCCTTAGCAGACTGTGATGCTTTTGACAGGATGACCATTAGAAAAAGGCTTTAATAATGTTTGATCAGAAGATGAGGGAATTCAAGATTTCTTATTTTACAGCATTAGTTATGCAGCATTATTCCTAATCATGCAATCTATGTGCATGCCAATTTAAGCAATAAAGTAATACCCATCTCAAAAGTTATTTCCACTCATTACATGGTGGGTGTTATATTTGGTATTTCATCTGTTCAATCAATTTTGGATGAATTGTTTCTGTATCGATCACAAAGATTCACTTTTATGATAATGGACAGGTTCCTACCTGCATGTGTTTTAATGTCTTATTCTACCATAGAAATATCTCACTACAGACAATAGAAATGTTTGACAAGGAAGCATTAATACAATAATAATAAAAAATACATCTAACACCGAGAATCGGGGGACTGTCTTCTTATCACCAGAAATTAAATGGCTTCTTTCTGGATTCATTTTAACTACTTGGTTGACAGGAGGTTTCTTTGATCTTATGGAGCTGAAATTGATTCGTCCTTTTAATTGCTGTGCTTGAATGGGGTGGTCAGAATTTTGTGCAAGTCACTACATCATTTTCAGTCTTTCTACATGTAAGAATGGTTTCTTTGTGTGTGTGTGTGTGTGTGTGTGTTTGCAATGCTTGGTGCTTTTCAAAGTTGTTGATGTGCATTAGTGGTTAACTTTTTAAGCTTTTAAATATTTTGTAATCTATTCCCCCCTCTTTTTTTTTTTTGGAGAAGAAAATGAGTTTAAAAATTATTGTTTCAACATGTTTCTATGTTGAGCACTGTTGTATCAAAGGTTATCAAAGGTTCAAAAACTGAGCTATACTTCAGGTTGCTTGGAGACAGGGGGAAGGTGAGTCTCATTCCAGCTGTCTGGAGTGAGAAGCGCATGCAACATCCTTCCTTTAAGGAAATCCCACATCTATTTTCACAGTGTAATATAGCATTTACCTCTACTGCTGATCTGGATCCACAGATCCAATGAATCCATTCTCTCCAGTGACACAGCTAGAAAACTTCTAACAAGGGAGGAATATAGAACATTTTCTGAACCATTACTGTAGCTGTTTGCAAGAAAATAGACTTTACAGCTAGCCTAGCAACAATGAAAAGAGGAGGCACTTTTCCCCCTGTTGGCTGACTGGATGAAAAAAAATCATTCCTCAATTGAGGTCAAGTTTGCAGTTATGGGAAAACTTGTCAATTTCATTTTCTCCCATACTCAGAGTTCGCAAATTTTTGATAAATTCTGACCCCAAAACCTAACTGCAGCTATTCATTCATAGCAATGATTCTATTGCACCTTTTATTCTGCCATCTAGTTCTTGTGGTTATTGTTGAGATAAAGAGTACAAATAGCATATATATTCCCTGCACACATTCTTGGTTGTTGTTTCAAAAAATGGTGATAAAATTGTTCAGTGTTCTCAGTTATACATACTGTATATATTCATACTACAGCAAGACATCCCTGGAAGGTTCTTTCTTTTAAATTAGAAATACCCAATTATAAGGCTAGTTCTGGTTTGTGAAAGATGCACTGTATAAGTTAATCACTTTCTGCCAAGTGCTATACTCTTTCATAAACTTTAACTCAGTAATAGCTAAAAACAATCCTCAAAGGTAGGACACTCTTACTGTCCCCATATTACAGATGGGAAATTTATGATTGAGAAATATTGGCTTGCATAATGTATCTGATAGTAGGGGCAGGATAAAGCCTGGAAATTTGGTATCCATGGTTGAACACCATTGTAGTTACAATTGTATAAAAGTAGCACTTTCTGTTCTTGTTATTCAAATGAAATTAAACACAAACTTCTCAGTTACTTTTTTTAAAATTATTTTTATTAATTTTTTTTTATATAAACAGACAAAAAAACACACACAGTAGATTCACATATCATACACCCTCCACAACCCATGTTTGTCCCTCCTACATCTGAAAAGCCACTCCTATACTTGTCCAATCTCATATCAAATTACTCTGAATCTTTACATCGAATCTCAATTGCGCTGCAGGTCATTCGAGTCTTATAATTGAAATTCAAGCAAACAAACAAAACAAAAAACTAAAAAAAACAACAACAAACAAACAAAACAAAACAAAACATTATCTTCCCATAGATATCTTTTCTCACTGGAGACATTATTAATATAAACAAGGCAAAACTTATAACCGTACCTAAACAACCGAAAATTCCTTAATCATTGCAGTCCAACATTTATTCCTGAATTCTTTAAACAACCAATGGGGCATTAGTGATTCCTCGATAGCAACCTGTTGTTTATAAAAACCATCTATTCTGACAGAAGGTTTTTATTGTATTCCAATCTGTGTTGTGGATATCAAATGTTTCCCCCTGCAATTTCACCGATAATATATCCATTTCCATATTGTCTAGCGTTTTTAATAACCAGTCATCTATTGAGGGTATCTCCTCCGTTTTCCATTTTTTTGCCACAAGTATTCTGGCTGTGGAGATCATGTATAAAATAGATTTTGTGTGTTTTTTTGCTTCGTTGTCTAAAGTTGTATTTGTTATGTTTAAAAGATAAAGTTCGGGCCACATTTTTAAGTTTAGACCCAATATCAAGTTGATTTTTCGGTGTATCTTTTCCCAAAATTTTTGCATTTTTGGGCAGGTCCACCACATGTGATACCAGTCTCCGATTGATTTTTTACATTTCCAGCACCTATTTTCTGCTTTTTTATTTATTTTTGCGACCTTAGAAGGAGTTAGGTGCCACCTGTAGGCCATTTTTATATAATTTTCTCGAATGCTTTGACATTTAGTAAATTTGAATGTCTTTTCTCTAGCTAATTCCCAACTATTGAGGTTGATTGTTCTGCCAACATCCCTGGCCCATTGAATCATTGTGTTTTTAATAATGTCCTGTTCATGTTCTCTTGATTGGAGGAGTTTGTACAGTTTGGAGACTGGTTTTGAATCTTTACTCTCCAGTATCTTATCTAACTCGTTTTTTTCTGACTCAAAGGAAAAATTTCTATAATCAATTTTAAATCTATCTGTTAGTTGTTTATATACCAGCCAATGGTGCTCTTGTTTAAATGCTTGTATTTCTTTTATTGGTTTTATTAAAAATTGATTATTAGCTTGTCTACTTAATATATCTCTGTATCTGATCCAGTCTTTTTGAAATTTTGTCCTTCCTAATAAGGCTTCTTGCGGTGATACCCACCCTGGCAGTTTAAAGTAAAATTTAGGTTTAACTTTCTCCCAAACATACAGAATTGCTCTCCGAATAAAATGGTGATTGAATTCTTTATGTATTCTGGCTTTGTCGTACCAGAGGTATCCATGCCAGCCAAAACGAAGATTAAACCCCTCCAAATTTAATAGTTTAGTGTTTTCCAATTTCATCCATTCTGACAACCAGATTAGTGTATTGGCTTGATAGTATAACCATAAATCTGGTAGATTGCAGCCGCCATTTACTCTGGTGTCCTGTAGAGTTTTCCACCTTACTCTCGGTTTCTTCCCCTCCCAAATGAATTTCTGTAATTCTTTTTCCCATTTTTTAAAGGGCTTGTTGTTGTATATAATTGGAAGGTTGGTAAAAAGAAAATTTAGTTTAGGGAGGATAGACATTTTCAGAGTTGCAATTCTACCTAAGAATGATAGTTTGAGATTTGTCAGTTTATGTAACTCTTGTGTTATCTTATTCCAAATTAGTTTATAATTGTTATCATACAGTTCTGTGTTCTTATTAGAGATCCAAATGCCCAAATATTTTGCTTTTTTAACAATTTTACAGTTAGTTGACTCTTGAAGTGTAGTTTTGTCCAATTGGGTTAAATTTTTTGTGATGAATACTGTTTTGTCTTTATTTAATTTGAATCCTGCGATTGATTCAAATGTTTTAAGAATGTCCATCATTCTGCTGATTTTTATTAATGGATCTTCTAAGAAGATTGCTAGATCATCAGCATACACCTTTAAATTATATGTTTTATTTTTAATCAAAGGTCCGCAGTTCTCCTTTCTTATAGAGTTGTTCAAAAGTTCTAGGACCATGATAAAAAGGAGTGGCGAGAGAGGGCACCCTTGCCTGGTCCCTTTTTGTATTTTAAATGGTTGAGTTTTTCCCCATTGATAATTAACTGAGCATATTGATTTTTGTATATACTTTCCACCCAGCCTACAAAATTATCTCCCAATGACATGGCCCTTAATGTTTCCAACAGACAATCCCATTTGATGTTATCGAAAGCTTTCTCAGCGTCAACTAACAGCAGGGCAAATTTTTTGTCATTTGACTTTTCGTAATATTCAATCAAGTCCAAAACCGTTCGGATATTTGTTTTTGCGTGTCTCCCTGGTAAGAAACCTGCCTGGTCCTCATGTACTAGTTTACCTAGTATTTTTTTTAGCCTTGAAGACAGAATTCCCACAAAGATTTTGTAATCTAAATTAAGAAGTGATATTGGCCGGAAATTTTCCATTTTTGTTTTGTCTTTACCTTCTTTATGTATCAGGGTAATATTTGCATATTCCCAGGATTTGGGAATTCCATCTTTAATAATGCAGTTCAGTGTGTTTTTGAGAGGTATTTTCAAAACATCCTCTAGTTTTTTGTAGTAATTGGCATTAAAACCGTCGGGTCCGGGAGATTTGTCTGGCTTTAAATTGCGGATAGCAGTGACTATTTCTTCCTCTGAAAAATCCGCGTTCAGTATTGATTGATCTTCTTTGGAAATAAGTATAGTATTGAGCTCTTTAATAGATTCTTTCATTATCTTCGTATCTGTCTCTGATCTTGGTGTTTCCATATAAAGTTGGGCAAAATAATCTTGAAATTTCTTTTTTATCTGATCTTGCGTTGTACACAGTAAGTCTTTTGTTTGTATTTTGTCTATCACTTTTCTTTCTCTTATTGTTCTTAATCTAAAGGCTAGCCATTTCCCGGTTTTGTTGGCCGACTCAAAATATGTGAGGCGCGTCTCTTTTAATTTCTTTTCTATCTGTGAAGTTAATTCTGCTTGTAATTCTTTTTGTAGTAATTTTATTTGTTTTTCAATTGTTTTGTTGCAAGTATTGTTTTTTAATTCTTGTTCTCTCTGCTTTATTTGTCCCTCTAGCTTCTTTACCTTTTCTGTATTTCTCTTTTTGATTTCTGCACCTCGTTGTATTAACAGACCACGAACCACTGCCTTCCCCGCGTCAGTTACTTTTTAAAAAGCATCAGAATGTTATGCATTATGGGCCTGTGATATTAATCACACATAAGTAAGGAAACTGTAACTATAAAAGTACAGTATTAAAACACTTAACAGCTAAAGCACAAAAGGAGTGATTTTATACCTCATTGTGTTGCCCTTGTAATATAACTTGTCATACCTTAGTTACTGCAGAATATTTAATTATAAAGTAACTTGTTAATTGTAATTAGTTATTTGTACATTCTTTGCTGCACTTTAGGGAGGAAAAAGAAGAAGCAAGTACACAAAATCAATTGCTCATCTATGATGAAGGAATCTGTTTCTAAGATAATCAGGAAGCTGATGGTGGGGTTGTGACAAATTCCTTTTTGGAGATAATTAGGAAAGAAACTGAAACTGAACCTGCTAATATCCTAATGCCATTAAACACATTTGTAAATCTGGAAAAAGTGCAGAAAAGGGAAGGCAAAATGTTCAAGTCAGGAAAGTTTGCAATGTTTGAGCCTCTTGAGCATGGGGGGGGGGGAAGCACATGTAAGTGAGAATCATGTACAAAATTATGCATGGTGGTAAGAAATGGGGTGATGTTTTCTCTTATAATACAACTCACAGTGCTAAAAGCTTGGATAATCCAAGGAGGATTGATGCTAAGAAGAAATTCAGTGTGTATAATAAGAACCCCTTCTTCATACAGTGCAAAGTGTAATTGTGGCATTTGCTGCCACAAGGTGTATCGATGATTGCCAACTTGGTTGTCTTGAGTGGACAGTGTCACAGAGGATAGGGCTATCAATGGCTACTATGTACAGTGCTGTGTCAATTTACAGCACTATATAAATAAAGGTGAATAATAATAATAATAATAATGATAGTTATAATAACTATAAGTACATAATACCTCCAGTATCAAAGGCAGCATGCTGAGGAAAACAAGCAGGGAAGAGCAGCTGTGCTCATGTCCCACTTTTTAGGCCTCCCATAGGCATCTAGTTGGCCACTGTGGAAAAATAATGTAGGATCAGATTGTCTTCATGGTCTAATCCAGCAGGGTTCTTCTTGTAGCAAAGTTTGCCACTGTGTCAGTGTTATATGAATGCCAAGGTTGCATAAACTATTTTAGTAAACATTATTGGACCTACTTTTGACTAAGCATGCATATGACTGTTCTTTAAATTAGTACTTCTTGCATACATGCTGAGCATAAAAATTAATAATCTCTGTGATGCTGTGCTAATAACAAGGGTATCACAGCCTAATGTGAGGAAACAAGCAGATCAGCATCTCAGTCTACAGAGAAAGTAAAACAAGTATATGAATATAAACCTATTTAATTCCATTAATACCCATGTGGGTGTTGATCTATATACATACACACATCAGAATGATTTGCTAATAGCACAGACATCAGTTGTAATGCATCACATAGCTCTGTTTCATGTACCCATTCTGTGACATACAATGGAATGACATGAATTGTTGCATGGAAAAGCGTGGCTATAAAATCTTTGGTCACATCCAATATCACACAAGCGGATTTCAGATTATTAGCACAACTAGAGTGACCAGATGTCATAACTGCAAAAGAGGACAAGACACCACAAAATGTAGGACATTGAATAAAAATGTTAAAATCACTAATATCAAAATAACTTGATTTCATATGGTTTATTTACACCATATTACATATACTATATTTTATTCTGTATTCAGCCATATTTTTTCTGATGAACCTATCATGATTAAATGGCTTGTTGGCTTTAAATATACTTACTTATAGACTTCTGGACAATACAAATTTTTAAAACAAACTCTTGACTGAATCTACATTTAAACAATTACTTCCATTTGTAGTTTTCCCATTTGTTCTCTCATCCCTCTTGCTTGTTCCTGTTCCCAAACAGCAAACTTTTGCCCCCCCCCCTTCTCCATGATGCCACTGATCTGCCTCAGCAACTGAGACCTTCCTTTCTTTTCCACACCTTCATCAGAAAAAACAAACAAAACCACCACATGGTTCGTGACAGTCTTCTCCACAACCCTTTGCAGCAGCTGGAGCAGTAATAAATCTGTTGAACTACCTCTTACTTGCCTACTGGGGTGACAAAATAGAAGATGTTTTGCAATTCCTCTTGGGCCCCCAGACATAAGGTTGAAATGTAGGATATTTCATGTCTGGGAAAAGGAGGTCCTCTGGTCACCCTGAGGATGACTAGCTCTCTTCCATCTGGCAGTCCTGCATAGATCCTCAAATCTGCTCAGACAGTGGACCGATCAAAGACCATTGGCAGTGGTGGTGAGGGAGTAGAAACTTAGAGTGGCAGAGAATATTTCCATGCCTCTGGTGAATGGACAAATTTGGACACAAGTCTTTATTTATTTAGAAATGCAAAATATGGGTATGGTTATCAGGTGACCAGTTTCAACAATGCTTGTAAAAACTAGTTGGGGGTAAATGTGGGAGACAGGATCTGCATCAAGCCAAGATGAGTAAACATATAACTAGCGGAAGAAGAGCTTGGTCTGGTTTATGTATATTGACTCAAGAATAGAAGAGACGAGACCCTAATTGTGGGTGGGATGTCAACCAGTGTGCCAGAAAATGATTTCCTCTATTCAAACTACTGTCTACAGCCTAGAGTTCATGGATATATCCTAAATCAGATATTTCTTTTCCCACTTCCTGAATTGCAATATATTCAATAATCTGAATTAAGATAGATTCTGCCCTCCTCACATCTATAGGAATAATCGTCTGTCCATAAAATCTTTATTCCATGCATGTAATGAAGTCTACTTAGTCTGTGGGTGTTTATGCTACAGATGTCTTTCTCTCAATTACTCTCAAAGGCTCTAAAGGATTCCTTTGTATCTTTTAATGCTGATACAGACCAACACAGCTATGTCTTTCAATAATTTTCCTGCAGATTGAATCCAGTTAAGAAGTTGCAGATTACATTGTATCTGGAGATCAGATGGGCTTCTATAAGAAGAAATTATTATTATTATTATTATTGTTGTTGTTGTTAGATTATATGCCTTCTGACATTTCACAGATAAAAACCTGGAAATTCCCACCAAGAACATTGAGAGAATAAAGTTTTCATAACAAATGTTTGGTTTTAGAAGAAATTTTGCTTACTCTTATCTATATATGCCACAACTGTTCTATGCAACAGGAACAGGCCATAATATCTGGTTATTGTCTCTACTTTTACCTTTTTATAACACTTTGTTAAAACATTTTCAGTGTCAGTCAACAGAATTGCATTTCCACCAGATTCAGCTCCTTGCTTACAGTGCATCTACACTGTAGAAATAATGAAGTTTGACATCACTTTAACTGCCATGGCTCCATCCTACAAAATCCTGGGATGCAAATGCAAAGTTTTGTGAAGCACCAGGATTCTTTGGTAGAGAAGGCTAACAATCTTGTAGAACTACAAATCCCAGGATTTCTTAATATGGAGTTACAGTGCTTAAAATGTTGTCAAACTGCATTGTTTCTACAGTGTAGATGCACCCTTTAGAGTCCCTCCAACATTTCACAGATGAAAACTGGGACACATGTGGCCATGCCACATCAGAGTGTGGTTAAAATAGCAAAAGTTAATAATGATGAAGAGCACATGATCTTGGAGAGGCTGCGAGCAATTTTCTTTTGTTTGAGCCCACATGGAAGGGCAAAATTCTGCCTCTGCTTCTGTCCTCTGTGGAACAGAGCAAACCACTTTTGCACTTTGAACTTTAGTTTGCATCAGGGAAAGTAAGCTGAGGACCAAGGGGCAAAGGAGGAGGAGGAGGAGAAAGAAACTGGAATGTTGTAAAAGCAGCTGAAAAAGTGGGAAACCAAAGGATTAATCAGCACTGTCTCTGCCGGATTGAGACACTTGTAAGGTATATGCATTATACTGCCAGAGTTATGGAATGCTCTTCCATGGGCTATGCATTTGGTCTTTTCCATTCTGGCATTCTTCAAACAAGTTAAAGCACTTGGTTTCTATGTGATTTCAGCTGCCACTATTGCTGTTAATGTTGCTGCTATTTTTTAAAAGTCCACTTTGTGTTTATATCCTTTTGCTATTACTTGTGGTTCATTTAATTATTTTATAATTGCTCTGATTTATTTTGCTGTAAACAGCCTTAAAACCCTTTTTTGGATGAAAAGTGATCTGCAAAATGTAAAAAGCATACAAAATAATAATTATTCTGAAGAGAAACCATCAATTTACCTTCCATTTTTTCAAATATGGATTAACTATACTTCCAATATATGGGATGAAAATTCTAAGCCTGAAGCTCAATTTTTAAAGAGGCTATTGTTATATTATTTCTGTGTTAATCAGTGAAGCCTTACATCTATTTTTCTAGTTAATAATCTCCTTAAAGTATAAAAGGGAACACAAATGGCCAGAGCTGATTCTGATTCTTTATGGTTCTTGGGTTATTTATTTATTCATTTTTATAATAATATGATGCATAAAAATAGTTTTATCTGTTTGCACAATTGGAGGCAAAGTATCCATTGTAGGAAAATACATTTTGCCTACTGCTGTTTTAGAGACATTTATAAAAAGCTTTTAGAAATTATTCCATCCTTGTAAAATAAAATTTGGAAATTTATTTATTTTAAATAACTACTTTCCAGCTAAAAATGCTCCCAGATCAGATGATACAAGATCAATTAAAGATAGTCCCTGCCAGATTAGTGCAGGTTGAGTATCCCCTATTCTGAAATCCAAAATACTGTAGAATTCAGAATTGTCCACAGGGGTTGCTGAGAGAATGGTATCTTTACTGCCTGACAAGTCAGTGTACTCAAACTTTGTTTCTGGCACAAAATTATTTAAAATATTGTGTACAAAATTACCTTCAGGCTCTCTGTTGAAGATGTACACAAAACATGAATTTCAGGTTCAGACTTGGTTCCCATGTCATCGTTCTGGATATGCAATTACACTCATCCTTCCACATTTGCAGCTTGGATTTTTGCAGCTTTAATTATTCATAGACTTTATTAATATGTTCTCTCTAGGTGTATCTAGGTCTCCCTGTGCAACTCTAATGGTCAACTTAAACCAAAAGTTACACTGAAGGACCTAGAGATTCCTAGAGAGAACACTACACTAGGCATTTGTAACTCCTCCAGCACAGTTCTATGGATAATGTCTGGCAGATGTTGACCACAGAGTTGCACTGGAGAACCTAGAGATTCTTAGAGAGGTGTTTCCTCAGCTAAAAACTTACAGCGCTAAATAAATAAAAGTTAACAACAACAACAACAACAACATAGTGTGTTTGTTATTTGCAGTTTTTCCATATTCACAGGGTCCTGTGCCCCTAACTCCAGCAAATACAGAGGGATGAGTGTACTCCAAAATCTGAAAAATTCCAAAATCCAAAACATTTCTGACTTCAGGCATTTTGGATAAGGGATACTCAATCTACCTTGACAACTCAATCTACCTTGACATTTGAAAGATGTAACATAAAATAAAAAAGGTATGAGGAAAGAAGAGGAAGAGAACCTGAATCATACATTAATTCTTGCTTAGCATCTTTTACAATGACTAGCTGAAATAGAAAAGGTAGAGCCAATGGTAGTCTCTCAGCTTCAATGGACTGGACTGCTTTTGCTAGAGAGTGATGGAAAGATACAGGAGAAGCATTTAAGGGGATGTTTCTATATGACAGGAAGGTAATAATATTTCTCTCCAGTGTATCTATTGCCTGGAACTGTGTTATGATAGAAACACTGTTGCCATTGCCATGCTGCAATAATAATATCTGATCAGTTTCAAAGTGTTTTTTAAATTAAAAAAATAGGTTTTCCAAAAGGAAAAAGGAAAAAAATAAACTTTGGTAGAACAAAATCAACAGTAGGAAAACAAGTGTAAGTACATGTACCATGTAAAATACTGTCTCTGCAATGCAATCTCCAACGTTCTTAAATATTAGACTCTGCCCCCCCACCCCCCATTTCATGCCATGATTAAGGGAAAATTATCAGGGAAAACTTTAATGCCAGCAATAGCACCACCAGAAGCAACAACAACACCAAGGGTGTGCACATGTACAGACTTTGCAACACTAGCTGGGGACTGACTGGAATAAACCTTGAAGAATCCAGACTCTTAGCCTTTTGCTCTGTACTCAGACCAGATTAGGGAAAAGCCTGAAAAAGGAAACAGAAAAGTTAATTACAAAAGAACATTAGCACTGCTTTTGGAATCAGGCCAGTGCACCATTAGCTCTCCTTCAAGGAGATAATATTAATTCAAAATAGTAATGAGGTTTTTCAGCCACACAACAAATCCATAACAAAAGCAGCATCCATTAATTCACACTTCTCTCTTAAGAAGAGTCACAAAGGTTTTCTTTTTTTCTTCTTTTTCTTTTCAAGATCAGCCATCGCTCCTTTTTCTAAAACACCAAGGATGAAAATTTTGTGGAAGGGAATAAATATATACATATTTGTCATTGTTGTGCACCTTCATGTAAACTCTGAGTTATTGCAACCCTGTTATTAGGTTTTCTGGGTAAGATGTATTCATAAGTGGTTTACCATTGCCTCCCTCTGTGGCTGAGAGTGTGTGGCCTATCTAATGTCACCTAGTGCATTTCCATGGATGAGTGGGGAAGTGGACCCTGGTAGCCTGGAGTGCTAGTATAATATACTCAAACTACATGTATACCATGCTGGCTCTCATGCAAGTAGATGCCTCTTCCTCTGTCACCCTCTTCCTCTCCCCCACTTTTTTTTTTTTTACTATAAATATAACAGGAAACAACAAAAGGCAGTTGAAGTCAAGCCTCTGTAAAAGTAATGGAATACGACATGCACTACAGGCAAGTATGTGTATGTATGGCTAGAAATCCCACTGATGTCCAGATTACATGGGCTGCAGGAAATGGCTGGCTGGACATTCCAGTGTCTTTTAATGGCTTGGATCCAGACTATCTCAAAAAGAGTCTATTTCTGTATGAACCTGCCTGGGTTTAAGTCTTTGAGTTGTCTTCTGAATTCTTGGCTGCAGTCTCCATTCTGATCTATGTTTGATCCAACACGTTTCTATATTGTAGTTCTATTCAGCAGGTTTATTTGCTGCTGATGAACAGTAAAAGACTCAAGGGGTGGGGGGAGATAAACCTCTCCTTCCTTCCCTTCTGCATTGCTGCATTACAATAAAATCACAAGCATCTGTGATGGTCTGAAGTAACGAGAATGATATTGTAAGTTTCAGTGATGGATTCCTGCATCCAGTGGAAGTGAGTGACTCCAATATCAGTCGGGTGTTGAACCCAATCCAAGTCTGAATATGAATTTTTAAAGGAACTATTTAGAGGAATAAAGTTCAACAACTTGACAAGCTCCTTTAAGGTTTGGATTCAAGTAAGAGCTTATTTACTGCCTCACTGGCATCAGAACCACCAGCCACCCTGCCTGAAACACAGGTAATCTGGCTATGCATCCAGTGCAACTTAATGTTAGTATCATAGAATCGTAGAACTGGAAGAGACCACACAGGCCACCCACATCCAACCCCCCTGCCATGCAGGAAGACACAATTAAAGCTTTCCCAACAGATTCACATCCAACCTCTGTTTGAAACCTCCAAAGAAGGAGACTCATGCAGTCTCTGAAGCTGTGTGTTCCACTGTCGAACAGCACTTATTGTAAGTTCTTCCTAACGTTTAAGAATTCCTGTAGCCATTGCTCTGTGTCCTAGTTTCTGGAGCAACAGAAAACAAGCTTTCTGCATCTTCAGTATGACATCCATTCAAATATTTAAAAAGGGCTATCATATCACCTCTTAATCTTTTCTTCTCCAGACTGAACATACCCAGCTGTCTAAGCCACTCCTCATAGGTAATAGTTTCCAGACCTTTTACCATTTTGGTTACCTTCCTCTGGACACACATCAGCTTATCAAGGTCCTTCTTGAATCGTGGTGCCCAGAATTGGACACAGTATTCCAGAAGATACCTGACCAAAGCAGAATAGAGTGGTACTATTACGTCCCTCACTCTAGACATATTTTTATTGATGCAGCCTAGATAAAGTCCTCCTCCATTTGTCAATCCTCCCACATTTTCTCCATTTCCCCACTTTTTTCATTAACACAGGAACAGTGTGTCATTTTGAGGAGGACAGAAATATAGTCTTCACAAGTATACAAACCCTTAGTTCTTCTGTTTAAAAAATAAGACTTTGTTTATCAGAACCAAAACTTGGACAGTTACCTTTTAAGAAGGATGTACATAACGAATCACTGTGCATCATCCTACCTCTGCTCACTTATAGGTGGATCATTATCATCCTCCTTTTAATATCTCAATGTCTGTTTCTGGAATGGACACTTAACAGCTTGGCTCATGTTCATTTTAGACTGTGGCAACCAATTTGTATGAATCTGAACTGAACAAATTAGGCTGATTTATACAACCTCCAGATTAAATCAGGTTTGCCCAATTTGGCTCTGGACCAGAACAGCACACTCCAAACTGCATCAGACCAATCCAGAAATCCAGACACTAAAAATAAGAAGTTAAAGCCAGACAATGTGTCTCCAGTGTGCTTGTATAAGGAAAATGTGAAGGTGATGTGGGGAGGAGGAAAGGAGGTGGAGGAGCAGACATCAAGAGCTTGGTTTTGCCCACGGACAGCACTATCTGTTATTTGAGGCAAGAATCTCACAATCATTCTATAATCATGGTATTTATATGGATTGATTATTAAGGCCATTGAAGTCATGTAGTCAGTCATCATTTTTGGCATCTGTTCATTTATTTGCTAGATTCATAATGTGGTGAGAAGCTGCAATTGTTGATTGTTCTTTGCATTGGTATCTCTTTCTGTTTTCACCTCCTTATGTCTTGTTGAACAGGCCAGGTTAATCTTCTATTTGCCTTTCTTGTGAACATATCTATGTATCCAGGTGTGGCTTAAATGGTGAAGTTTATTCTCCTTTCCCAATTGCCCCTGATGTTGGTGTTACAAGGAAGACAGGCAATTTGAATCACCAACAGAAAAGGTGAATCATTGTTGGAACAACTTTGAGATGGTTGTTGAGCCCAGATTTTGTATCTGTCTTCACTGTGGAAAGCAAATAATAGAATCAAAGAGTTGGAAGAGACCACAAGGGCCAGTCTAGTTCAACCCCCTTGCCATGCAGGAACACAAAAATCAAAGTACTCTAGACAGATGACCATTCTTCTTTGAAAACATTCAAAGAAGGAGACTCCACCACACTCCAAGTATTCCACTGTCAAACAGCTCTCACCATCAGGAAAGTTTTCCTAATGTTTATGTGGAATCTCTTTTCCTATGGTTCGAATTCATAGTTCCCTGTTCTAGTCTCTAGAGCAGCAGAAAATGAGCTTGTTCTACTCTCAGTACAACATCCCTTCAAATATTGAAACATGGTTATCATGTCATCTTTTAACCTTCTCTCTTCCTCAAGCTAAACATACCCAGCTTCCTAAACCTCTCCTCATAGGACCTGGTTTCCAGATCTAAAAGAGCAAGGATAAACTGTCAGGGCGTTATAGAACTAGCAGCAATCTCAAGCAACTTTACAGGTAGCATCAGGTGTTTGAAAGGTGTTTGAACTGAAAGGTTCCAACAAATGAATTTGAAGAGTAAGGTCCAAAACACACTGCAGAAATAGTCCAGTTTGAGACTGCTTTAATTGCCCTGGCTCAATGCTAGGGAATTCTGGAAACTGTAGTTTTGTAAGACATTTAGGCTTCTCTGTCAGAGATGTTTGGTGCCACAGTAAGCCAGGGCAGTTAAAGTGGTCTCAAGCTTGATTTTTTCTGCAGTGTGTTTTGGACTTAAGACTTATAGAGGAAGAACATGTCAGGCTGAATCTACTAAAAGCAGCAATTATGTATCCCCTAGCCCACCCCAGAGGCTTAGGCCAACTGCTCTGGAATATATGGAATGAAGGGTAATGGGACTATGAGAGTAAAGCAGTCAGATAAGATCATCAAATGCCTTAAATGGTATCAGTGGGATTTTTTTTTTGGGGGGGGGGGGGATTTCACCACCTGGACTGCTGGTAAAGTTTTCTCTCATCAACTTTATGTAGCATCATCAACTCTCATCAGCTGGACTGCAGGCAGAATAAACAACAATCTCCTGAAGTGAGCTGTCATTTCATTATTTTAGCTGACTGATGCATCATGAATCTAGCAAACAAATTAACAGATGCCAGAAAAGATAATTGACTACATGACTTCAATGATCTCAATAATCCATCCACATAAATACCATGTTTGTGAGAATTGACAGGTGTATTGATAAAAGCAACATATATTACCAAGACTCAGTAGTCAACAGTTTTGAAAATCTGAGGTTATTTTTTCAATTGATAGCCATTTTCATTTTCCTGTTAATCTAGATTTTCAAGTGTGATTTGGGATTTGCGATCCAGATTACAATGTGTTGGGTTTAGACTGATTTTGTATTGAATCAAATTCTTGTCCAAATCAATGAATCCAGGACCAAACTGAGGGGCTTATATGTACCTTTCCTAGGAACTTTGCAGAAGGTAGCCTTGTGTAACCCTGTCATTGTTTGGTAATTGTAAAATTATTTTGTTGGTGCTTGCTGTCATTATTGCTAATATAGGAGTATAGTAGTGGTGAAAACAGTAGAAGAAAAAAAAAAGAAAGTTCCATAAAAGAAAGTTACAGCATTATAAAATGAGAATGCTAATTTTAAAAAGCAAAAGGAAAAAATTGTTTTCCACCCATCCACATTTTGGCAATGTGGATTTTTTCTCATTAAATACTTCAAGTTGAAAACAAATGTGTTAACACTTTGGGTTTTTAAAATACTTTGGGAGAATGGACAATCATGCTTAAATAAACCCACATTTAGTACTAAGTAAATAACTGATTTTTATTTTGTTCTTATGGAATGCTTTGTTCCCCTATCCCACTCCCAGCAACACAGATGTATTGAACCTGACCCTTCTACGTTCACATGATATACGAGGGGATATCCAAAAGTTTTAATGATCATCTTTTTAAAAAATTGACAGAAAGTTTGTTTTGATTTGTAGTTGTTATCTCTATGTAGTCATTATCTAGATTTATACATTTTTCCCAGTGTATCTTGACCCTTTGAATACCTGATATTGTAGAAGCCTGCAGATTGTGCCTGACAAGGATTTTACACTTTAGTCACTTCTGGCACAGCCAGTCACAAAAATAAAGGACACAGTGAGCTGATTTTCTCAGCAACGTGCACTTAGGGAACAATAATGACACTGACAAAATTTCATCAATAATAACTTCCGGGTGATAATTATTACTTTATGATACCCCCTCGTAAGGCACAATCTGCAGACTTCTATAATATCAGGTATTTGGAGGGTCAAGATATGCTGGGAAAAATGTATAAATCTAGATAGTGACTACATAGAGATAAGTTAACAACTACAAATCAAAGCAAACTTTCAATTTTTAAAAAATTGACTAAAAATTAAAACTTTTGGATGCCCCCTCGTATGTCATATCCAATATTGTGTGTTTCGTGCTTTTAAGTAATATCTGATTTATGGACACCCTAAGGCAAACCTATCATGGATTTTCTTGGAGAGATTTATTAAAAGGGTTTTTCATTGCCTTCCTCTAAGGCTGAGAACATATGACTTGCCCAAAGTCACCCTGTAGGTTTCATGGTCAAGCTGGTAATTGAATCCTGGTCTCCAGAGTTGTAGTCTTAAGAATTAAACCACTATGCCACGCAGGTTCAAATATCCAGTGTTAGGCTATATAGCATGGAATACAGCAAAATTTAAAATAAACACACAATTCCCATAATGTGAAAAATCAATTGCAAATCTTTTTTAATGTTACAAATCATTTTTCTTCCGTTATGTAAGTGCCAGAAGTCACTCAGCGTAGAAAAATCAGTGTGAGGGGGCTGTGTTCATGATATTCGTGATTTTTTATTTATTTCCTTGAATAAAAAAAAAATATTGATCACTTCTGAGCCCACCAGGACCCCAAGACAGTGTACATATCATTAAATATAAACCAATAGAAGTTTACTTAAAAACAAACTTTCAGCAAATTATTGACAAAAATGAACAGTACATACAAACACATCTCCACCAATTTATTTGCATATTTTGAAAAATATTAGCTACTTACAAATAAAGAAATAATCTCACAATAGTTCACAGCAATGTTCAAACACCATTGTGACAATAGTACCTGTTATAGTAAAAACCATTAAGATTATGGATTAGATACTGTATGTTGAAAGGATTAAAGTTACAAAAACTATTCATCATAAAAATATGGTGACAAAAATTTAACCCAAATGGAAAGCTTGGCAATGGACTTTATTTAACCATTCTTTAACTATTAAGGTGCAAACCTCTTTCAGATGGACATTTTGCATTTCTACAGGAATGTCAGGGTGTGTAAGAGACACTCTGGAGACAATTCATTCTTTTGATGTCCTCTGGAGTTTGGTCCATCATTCTTATCAGTCTTAATTTGCTACAGTAAGTCTCCCCTCCAAATGGTTTCAAAGTAGCTTCAATGGATATAGGAATTCAAAAGAGCAGAAGTTTCCAGGTTTGTTTTCAGAGGAACTTGCTCCACATACTTCCTGCTTTGGCTGAGAACATGAGGTTGGAAGTGACATATCTTCTAGCACTATGTCCCACACTTGAAAATGCTTTGCTCCTTCTATTTTCTTGGCAGTCCAGAAGCAGTGTTAGCATCTTATGCTGTCTGCATATTGTGATCCAAGGGAAATGGAAAGGTAAAATCATTCCACTGCAGTTTATTTCTGGGCAAGCTATTACCTTTAAAGTTTTACATGGTTTGGGTCCAGATTATCTATGGGATCGCCTCCTCCTATATAACCCACACTGTACATTCAGGTCCTCTGGTGGACATTTACTCCAGTCAGCCAGGACTAGGTTGGTAACTGTCAGCCATAGGAATTTTTCTTCAGCCATCCCTAGACTGTAGAATAATCTTCTGTAAGATATTCTACAGCTGAATATGCTGTCTAAATTTAAAACATTTAGCATTACAGAATTAAAGCATTAAAGACCAGTCTCTTCTGGCAGGTCTATCCAGATAATTTTTAAATTTTGAATTTTAAGCGATGAATTTTAAATGCAGATGGCTTTACTATGCATGTGTCTTGGTTGTTCTTTTGATGTGATGTGTGTTTTTAACAGATATTGTGCATTTGTTCCTCCATTGTTCTGTGCCTCAGCCCATGGTGAGAGGTGGCTAAGAAACAACAACAACAACAACAACAACAACTGTTCTGTGTCATTTAAAAGTACAAAGTTCTGGGAAGGAAAAGTACACATTTGCTCAAACACAGGTTTAAAAAAAGAAAAGAAAATGGTAAGCATTGCTGTGTGGTGGAATATTGGGATTGTCATCCCTGCTGATGCTGATTTCCTTTTGGAAAGGGCAACTTGAATGTTCCTACATGCTATAATAGTGGGGCATTCAATCTCTAATGAATCAGTTTAGAGGTACAGGGGGATTTCAAAAAGATGGCACATGACATGTACACAGTGTTTAGTATACCAGTTAATGGGAGTGGGGTGGAGATAACAATTATTGGTTGTTGGGTTTTTTCTTGTTGTTTTTAGTGATTGGCAAACACAGTTGTTTCCAGCAGCTGAGAAAACACACTCAATCCCATGCATTAAAAAGAATAACAGGAGAAATTTCATTGAGCAAGGAATTGGTCATCTGGAATTTCCCTTAGGATTTTCAGTTTCACAGTTAGAGCTATTTTTGTGGCTGCTAGCAAATGCAAATCTACTTACATGCTCACTTTTTAACAGTTTTATAACAGTTTTAAAATGTATGCCCCCAACTCTGCAGACTTGGCAGGGACAATCCCGATTAATCCTCTGTTGCCCCATTCGTTCCCAGCTGCTTTTACGATGTCCGAGTTTCTCTCTCCTCTTCCCCGTTTCCTCCTTTAACCTCAGTTTATTTCAATTGCTGAAAACAGTTGAAAGTACAAAAATGGTTTGCGCTCAGTTAATTCACCAGAGGACTATGGAGAGGAGGAGCCATAATCTTGACCTTCCTGGTCAGCTCAGGCAAAAGCAGACTGCAGCAGTCTCTCTTAGCATGCCCATTGATCCACACTAATAACTTTTGTCATCTTGACTACACTCTAGTGTTTCTTGGGCACTAGTTTTCATCTGTGAAATGCTGGAGTGTATGAAAACATAATAGAGCAATTGGTCCATATATATTTTATATGCACTCCCCCATTCACAGAATTTACAGAAAGTAAAGATGCTCTGAAGGCACCAGATCACATCTGATCTTGGAAGCTAAGCAGGGTGATCCCTGGTTAGTACTTGGTTTGGATAGTACCAAGGAATACGAGGTGCTAAAGGCTATATTTCAGAGGAAGGAACTGGCAAATGGAGCTCTGAGCATTCCTTGCCTAAGAAAACCTTATGAAGTGCATTAGGTTCTAAGCTGGCAGTCAACTTGAAGACACACACAGATGTCATCATCTTCCACTTCTAACCCTTCCCATAGGGGGAAACATCTTTTTTCCTATTCCTCAAAATATATATATATATACTGTGACAGACAGAAAAATTGCATTGTGATATCTTTGAGTGATAATATTTAGAATAGTATCATCCTTTAAATAAGTAATTCTTTATGCCCAGTACTTACATCAGCAGGTGAAGACCTTTTCAATCCAAAGAGCTTTTGGGAACTGACTGTTTAACAAGAGATGAGCTTTCCTCAGTGTGTTGTACTACTTTTATCCTTTCCTTTTAAATGGAGATGTTTTCAGTGGTTCTAATTTTATAGTCAGTTTAAAACTAGAAATAAGATAACAGGTACAAGAGTGATGCTGATAGAATTGAGAGGAGTATTAGAATCATAGAATCATAGAGTTGGAAGAGACCACAAGGGCCATCCAGTCCAACCCCCTGCCATGCAGGAATTCCCAATCAAAGCATACCTGACAGATGGCCATCCAGCCTCTGCTTAAAGACCTCCAAGGAAGGAGACTCCTCCACCCTCTGAGGGAGTGTGTTCCACTGTTGAACAACCCTTACTGTCAGGAAGTTCCTCCTAATCTTGAGGTGGAATCTCTCTTCCTGCAGTTTGCATCCATTGTTCCGGGTCCTAGTCTCTGGAGGAGCAGAAAACAAGCTTGCTCCTTCCTCAATATGATATCCCTTCAAATATTTAATCAGGGCTATCATATCACCTCTTAACCTTCTCTTCTCCAGGCTAAACATCCCCATTTCCCTAAGATGTTCCTCATAGAACATGGTTTCCAGACCCTTCACCATTTTAGTTGCCCTCCTTTGGACACACTCCAGTTTCTCCACATCTTTTTTAAATTGTGGTGCCCAGAACTGGACATAGTATTCCAGGTGGGGCCTGACCAAAGCAGAATAGAGTGGCACTATTACTTCCCTTGTGGCTATGTTATCTTGTATAGTGTTGATGTCATTTACAGTAACTTTTGTACTGTGTTGTTCAATGTTAATGCTATATATTGTATATCAGCAATACTATTGTATACATTTGTCACTCCTGATGTTGTTGGATGGCAAATTACAGTAGGCCCATGCTCATAGCCATAGGTGATGAATACTGGGCACTGTGGTCAGTAGTATCACAACTGGAGTATCACAACTGACTCCCACCCCTGTATCATAGAAACATTCTGTACTATTATTATATTTTTTAATAATAATGGCAATAAAAAGATATCATTGATTTGCTTTACTCATGATGAAATGTAGCTTAGAAAGTCAATGTGGAATGGAAAAGAGTACTTTCTAGAATATAGTTCCAGCCTGAAAAGATTCAGCTGAATACCCTTGCATTAAGGAGAAGTGGTTTCCGCCCAAAATTAACACATTTTCTCTCTAATTTTAGGATTTCCTCAAACTAAAGTGGCAAAATACAATATTCAGTCCAAAATTGTCTTTGATGGTTATGATTCTAGTGACCTGTCCCATTTTATCTGAAATACTCTGCCAGGTTTTGCTTCAGAGACAGTGGGAAAATATCTGCCTAATAATGAAATGGATAAGTATCTGCATCAAGCATCTTTCCCATTACTATATCTAAAAATTAAGTTCTTCATCAGTTTTAATGAGCTGACGTTATTTTCTGCCAAGCACAAATTCACAAACAATTTTCTGGATGCAAGAATTGAAGAGAGAGTTTTATCCACATCTTTTATACCTCAGTATGTAACCAGATTACATGTGACTCAAATGAAAAGGAACCTCTTCATGTTTTTATTGTGCACAAAAAATAGCAGTGATTACTCTTTCACATTATCTAGAACAGTGCTTCTCAATTTGGACAGTGCTTCTCAATCTGGCTCAAAACATCTGGACTTCAACTTCCAGAATTCCTGAGCATTGGCCACACTGGCTGGGATTTCTGGGAGATTAAATCCAAAAGTTCTGGAGAACCAAATGGTGAGAACTACTGGTCTAGATTCATTTTTCCCCTTACTTGGTAGGCAGATACAACAGCCAGTTTAGAGTCTAATACATTTAGCCTCACTCAAGACAGAGGTCTTCTGGTGGGCCTATCCTATTTAAGACATCTTCTATAAATCCTGACAATAATCCTGTGTGTTCCTATTGCTACAAAACTGTTGCATTGTGATCAGTTAGTTTTATTGGTTTTATTATTCTGATGTGATGTATTGAAATTGCTGTTTATTAATTGTATTTATATGTTTTTATTGGGTTGTTACCCTGCCTTGATTCGTTGGGAGAGGCAGGGAAATATAAATAAATTATTTATTATTTATTATTATATTTATTAATTAAATAAAGCAAAAAAAATATTTAGGTGTTCATAGGTGTTCTGTCAGGAGCAGTGGTGAATCTGAGGTCAGAGGGAGGGTGAGTCTACTCTACATTTCAGTTCACGTTTTAAAGTAAGAAGCTGGTGTTTATCAATACCACCATGCATACACTTTACTGGACATGTTAAAAAACACCACTATTTTAGGATAATCGATTGTGTGCTTCAGTCTAAAAGCCCCTGTCCAGGTAAAATTAATTTTGACTAAATTCCATTAAGTACTACTGAAAGCTATAGTACCTTGATCATTTCCATATTTTTTCCTGAAATGTATGCTGAATCTATGCATTAAAAATAAGACAGTTTGGCACCACTTTAAGCTGCATCCTATGGCATCTTGGGATTTGTACTTTTACAATGTCTCTGGCCTTCTCTGCCAAAGCATGTAACTACCTCACAAAACTACAAATCCCATGATTCTGTAGGATGGAGTCATGGCAATTAAAATGGTGTCAAACAGCATCATTTCCTCAGTGTAGACTTGCCCTTAGTCATGACTAGTCACTGATGTGGCTGGGAGTAAAGTTAGCTGTCATCAGCTTGTGAGTAGTACTGGACTGAACTGGTCTTTTGGGGGATTCCTTCTGGGAAATCTGTTTTTCTAGTGTGCAAGCTCTACTATAGTGAAGGGGCTATTGCTGAAAGGAAATGAGTTGCTGACTTGGTTGGGGAGCTCTGTTCCTATTATGCCCATCAGCTCATGAGCAGGAGCTGTGCACAATGAGAATACATACAGGTGTTTTGCGTAGGCATTTATTGATGTATTTTGAAGGTGATATCTGCAGTGTTTGGTTGAAGGCTGCACAGGATGAAGAGAAATAGATACTGAAAGAGCTGTTGCAGTTATCTGCAACATCTATGCCGTGTTTGCTTTCTCACCCAAAGATCTGGAATGCTATACCTGTAACAAGTACAACTGGTTGCCCTGCTTGAAGAGAAGATGCAATGATTTGCAGACCACCTAGCTGTACTTTGACCCAACATAGGACATGAAATATTTTTGATGGAGCAGAGCAGACAAATACATGAGGCAAACACTTTGAAGAATGCGACTCAGATCCAGAGCTATGCTGTGTCATTGGAGTTACACAACCAATTTCGGGCCCTCCCTTTGGCCAGTGATTCTTAGCCACAGCAACAGGGACAGCAGTTGCAGGCTTCAGAAAGTGTGGGCATGGCCTTGCGGGCATTTCTCAGGGGGTGCAGACTGTGTTGGGTGACACCTGAGAGCAGCAAGTCGACCAGAGTCTTTCTGTTCCATAGTGCTCCAATCTACTCCTGGGAGATTTGGCCTGGCAGCTCTGGGGGTGAAATCATGAGTTATTGCACTGGGGTGAAACCAACCCTAGCAATGCAGCTGCATCAGGACCTTAGAGATTTTTATGGGAGACAAGCACTAAAGTCATTCTCAACGTCTTCCCAAGGACCCCTAGAAGGTACCTGAGAAGGCCTGTCTCAGAATCCTAGCAAGTGTGGGCAAAGTGTGGCCCTCAGGCCCTGTGTAAGTCTTGAGAGACCCTACGTGCACCTCCTGAAGTCCCCCCAAAATGATTTTAGGGTGAAGCCGCAAAAATGGCCAGGAGGTTTAGTAGTTTGTTTCCTTTAACCCTTCAGAGTATCCAAACTTCCCCTCACCCTGCAAATTAAAGTAAAAGTGGAAAATTGGCCAAGTGGCAGACAGAAGTGATTAGGTTTGGGCAAACTAAAACATGCTGGTGCAGCTGAAATACCTACCTACTTTAATGAGTTCAAGTTTCCAAGGCCAGATAAACTGCATGAAACAAATTACAGTTATCATATGATAGCTTCTGTCTATAATTGGTGAGAGTTCTTGGAGAACACATGAAGTCCCAGCAGACTGGGGCTGGCAAATTTTCTCCACATCTTCAAGAAAGGTTAAAAAACATAACCTGGGCAACTATTAAGCACTTAGCTTGATGCTGATATCAGGAATATTTCTAGCATAGATCACTAAACAGTTTGTTAGTAGCAACCTGAAAATGAATGCTGGGTCAAATGCTAGAGGCACTAGTAGTGGCGGCAACTACAACAGCCGCAAAAACATAACTTTTCTCCAGACACTCTTCCATTTCTTACCACTCCTGACTACCAAACATCATGATAAACATTTCAGGCATGTCTGCAAAAGTATTGTGATTTTCATCCAATTTTGGGGGCACATTTGAGCTGCAAATATGTTCAGCTTGTGTTCAGCTTGCTATTGTTTCTCTTTTTAAGAATGATGTGCCATTTCTCTCTCATCTGGAATTACATATGTATATCAATACACAACATCATGTAAATCTTGGCAAAGTTTTTTTTTTATTTTTGGACTATAGCTTCTAGTATTGGCTTTGATAGATGGAGAATATTTTCAAGCTCTGCTATGTATAGGAAATATCAGATATAGAACCCTAAGACTCTGTGCTTAATGCTCTTTGTTGGACTAAGATTGTGCGCATGCCCACCAAAGTGCTCTAAGCATTATCATGTAACTACCTTCTCTGTGAAGTTGGTCCATGGTATCGAAACTGACAATGTTTTGTGTCAACAGGATGATTCTTACTTGTTGCATGATGATGATTACAGTTAGAATCATAGAATCATAGAATCATAGAG
This sequence comes from Urosaurus nigricauda, assembly GCA_034509955.1. NCBI lineage: Eukaryota > Metazoa > Chordata > Lepidosauria > Squamata > Phrynosomatidae > Urosaurus > Urosaurus nigricauda. The sequence goes on along the minus strand of JAOEGL010000001.1, from coordinate 345,058,748 downwards.
TTGGAAGAGACCACAAGGGCCATCCAGTCCAACCCCCTGCCGTGCAGGAACTCCAAGTCAAAGCATCCCTGACAGATGGCCATCCAGCCTCTGCTTAAAGACCCCTAAGGAAGGAGACTCCACTACACTCCGAGGGAGTGTGTTCCACTGTCGAACAGCCCTTACTGTCAGGAAGTTCCTCCTAATGGATGTTCCTCTGTACAGAAAAAGATAATATAGAAGATTGGTAGCCTATTAGAATCACAGAATCATAGAGTTGAAGAGACCACAAGGGCCCCCTACCATGCAGGAACTCACACTCAACACATCCCTGACAGATGGATTGCTGCTTAGCTGTTCTCTGTTGGTGGATCTATTTCAGTTTCTCAATTAGTTATCACAGCATTCTCTCCCATCCCCAACTTATTAGATTCTCTCATTCACATTTTTATTTTCTCACTTTTTACAGTCAAAAGATCCCTAAAGTTATTAAGGTATGACATAATGCACTCACCAGTGAAAGACTCTTTGGTTCAATACTGTCCTCAGAATCTCCTGAAACTAGCTGCTACAGCTTTTGCCAATTTTTTCACTGAAAAGGATGTAGGGCTATAATTTTCTCCTTACTTTTACTTGTTATAAACAAGTAAAAACAACAGTGCGATGCGGCAGCTAAAAAGGCCAATGCTATTTTAGGCTGCATCAATAGAAGTGTAGCGTCTAGATCAAGGGAAGTAATAGTGCCACTCTATTCTGCTTTGGTCAGGCCCCACCTGGAATACTGTGTCCAGTTCTGGGCACCACAATTCAAAAAGGATGTGAAGAAACTGGAGCGGGTCCAAAGGAGGGCAACTAAGATGGTGAAGGGTCTGGAAACCAGGCCCTATGAGGAATGACTTAAAGAGCTGGGGATGTTTAGCCTGGAGAAGAGAAGGTTAAGAGGTGATGTGATAGCCCTGTTCAAATATTTGAAAGGATGTCATATTGAAGAGGGAGCAAGCTTGTTTTCTGCTGCTGCAGAGACTAGAACGCGGAACAATGGATGCAAGCTGCAGGAAAAGAGATTCCACCTCAACATTAGGAGGAACTTCCTGACAGTAAGGGCTGTTTGACGGTGGAACACACTCCCTCGAAGTGTAGTGGAGTCTCCATCCTTGGAGGTCTTTAAGCAGAGGCTGGATGGCCATCTGTCGGGGATGCTATGATTGGGAGTTCCTGCATGGCAGGGGGTTGGACTGGATGGCCCTTGTGGTCTCTTCCAACTCTATGATTCTATGATTCTATGATTCTAGGAAACCAGGGGAAAGTATTTAGGATAAAATATAAGTTTTCCTAATACCGACATTTCTGATAATTTGGTGAATACTAATAGTTCAGTAAGAGCCAATGTGATGTAGTGGTTTGGACTAGGACTAGGTTTGAATCCCTGCTTGACCATGGAAACCCACTGGGTAACTTTGGGCATGTCAGCTTCTGAAGAAGGTAAAGGCATACTCTCTCCGAACAAATCTTGCGAATAAAATTCCATGATAGTTTCACTTTAGTGTTGCTGTAAGTTGCAAATGACATGAAGACTCACAACAACAACAACAACAACAACAGTTCAGTACTCATACCAGTACTAACAATACTAAAACTAACATTTTTAATATATTGTGACTCACCTTAGGTCTCATTTTGGGAGTAAACAAAATCTCAATCAGTTTCTTAGATCAATAGTTAATCCAGAATTATCAATAATGAATGGTAGCAGTATTCAACAATTAATCAAATTCATTAATTAAAGTCTGTCATACTCACTTTCAAATAATACCAGTGTTTTAAATAAATCATTGTTAGTAGCTAAGTTAACATACAATTTTGTTCATATTTACTTCAAAGTAAGTCCTGTGTACAATGCAAGTTTGTTGCATTTAGAATTGCAGCCTTAAATCATGAATTTGGTCCAATTAAGGCCTTATAATAGTGAACAGTGCTTCATTGCTTTGCAGACAGCAGTGAAACCAATTTTCATTGACTATAACCAGGTGACAGAGTTTGTGTGAATACAACTGTATTCTGCTAGTTAGAGGCTATACAGTGGGTCCAACATATCCATAAATTTGCATTCCACAGTTTCAACCATTCATGGTTTTAAATTTAAAAAATAAAAAACAAAAAACAAAAAAGCAAACCTTGATTTTGCAAGTGTTTATAAGGGACACCATTTTACTATGCCATTGTATATAATCGGACATGATTTTGGTATCTACGAGTGGACCTAGAACCAAAACCCAGCAGATAGCAAGGTCCCACTGTACAAGCCTGTGACCTGTAGTTCAAGAAATCATACTCAAGTGTAGTCCTTACAAAACCAAACCAATTAATCCTATCAGACCATGAATATTTCTGAATACCTCATCTAGTTGAAAACCATTAAAGCAGGCAACATGAACACCAGCAGAACAGGAATCCCACAAGGAGCTCTGCAAGCAAATAAAGGAAAATTGCCTTGACAGTATTAATGATGGCAACAAACACTCTATGAATTTTAAAACAACTTACCTCTCACTGGACATAAAGGAATGAGACAGATAAGAGAACTAAAAAAAAATAAAGCATAGCCTGTTTGATAGTGACAATTGTAAATTAGGAAAATAGATGGGCATAGGTGAGCATGTTTTCCTTATAAATTGAAGCTGCATGACAGAGCCTTCACAAAGATTCTTCTTACATAGTTTTTTGTGGGTTTTTGGGATATGTGGCCATGTTCTAGAAGAGTTCATTCCTGGCGTTTTGCCAACATCTGTGGTTCACATCTTCAGAGATCTGTGGATGGCATCTTCTCTGAAGATGCCAGCCACAGATGCTGGTGAAACGTCAGGAACGAACTCTTCTAAAACATGGCCACATATCCCAAAAACCCACAAAAAACTATGGATGCCAGCCATGAAAGCATTTTTGTTAAATGTCTTATTGCGTTGGGATCATGATACACTAGTGAGAAGTGATAATTACTTCGAATGAAATTTTAGTTAATACCACATCCCCCCCCCCCCAATTCTGTTACAGTTAAGGCGTTTTCATGAATAAGTGGAGGTGTAAATATTTTAAGAAGTGTACGGGGTAACCTTGGTCAATTGACATGCTCTCAGCCTCAGGAAAAGGCAATGGCAAACCTACTCTGGACATAGAAAACCCCATGATCTGTTCTCCTTAGGGTTGTCATAAGTTGGAAATGACTTGGAGACATACCACCACCATCACAAATTTTGTAATATATTTTGATAAGATTAGATGGGAACTACATATTCCAGCAATAATCAGGGATAGCTATAGGGAACATATAACTCACTTGTTGAAACAGCTTCACTGACTGTTGGATCACTTCTGGGCACAAACCAAAGTGCTGGTCATGACCTATAAAGGCCTATGTGGCTTGGGTCCAGACTATCTGAAAGACCACTTTATGCCGGCCTATACACGGACTAGGGCTAGATAAGGACTGAGCATTTACATATGAGGATGACACTTACCACTAGCATAAAACATTGAACACTTGGAACAACTACTAAGGAAGGTCAAGGAAAAAAGTTCAATGGTAAGCTTACTGCTGAATATAAAGCGGGGGGGGGGGGGGTTGAGTCCACTGAGGACCTACATAAATTCAACCTAAACAATTATGAAGATGAAACAGTTAAAGATTTACCATACCTTGGATCAGATATTGATCAGAATGGAGCCTATAGCCAAAAAATCAGAAAAAGACTCTAACTTTCCTAGCATTTTTGCCTTTTCTGATAAATCACGCCTTGTTATGATGTGGCCAAAGTGTGAGAACTTCAGTTTAATCATATTTGCTTCCAGGGAGATTTCAGGCTTGATCTGTTCTAGGACCCATGTATTTCATTTTTTTGGCTGTCCACAGTCTCTTCAGCACTCTTCTCCCACACTACTTTTCAAAGGAATTTATTTTCTTTGCATCTGTTTTCTTAATTGCCCAGCTCTCACATCTATACATAGTAATGGGAAACACAATTGCTTGTACGATTCCAAATTTCATGCTTAGTTGTATATCTTTGCTCTTTAGGATCTTTTCTAGTTCTTTCATAGCTTCTCTCCCCATTCTTAGACTTCTTCTGATTTCTTGACTGCAGTCCTTATTCTGATCTATGTTTGATCCAGGCATAGGAAATCTTTTACTATTTTAATTTCCTCATTGTCTAGGTTGAATTTATGTTGACCCTTCATGGTCATTGTTTTTATTTTCTGTATGTTTAGCAGTAAGCCTGCCTTTCCAATTTCTTCCTTTTTCTTCCTTACTGTGTTTTCTGCTTGTAGTATGGTGTAGTCTGCTTATCTTAGATTGTTGATATTCCTTCCTCCTATTTGCATTTCTCTTCCTTCTGTGCCCAAAGCCTGCTTTTCATACAACATTTTCTGCATAGAGATCACAGAGACATCTGGCCATATTCCTGTAGCCAGACATGGAGTTCCCTGGAGGTCTCAGTGACTGATGTTAATAATTTTGTGTCTGGTTATGGTAGCATATAGATACTGAATGGCTGTGGGGAATGGGTCTTCAGCAGTTGTATAGTAGGCTTGGAAAGGTTTGATCACTGAAGAGTGAGGAAGGGAATACTCTGCAGTGACCAAAAACAGACTTATGCAGGCTTAAAGTTAACTTATGCCCATGGGTGCCGTTAACTTATGTCTATATGTGCCATGAACAGGATGCCAGCCCAAAGACAGCTATTCAAAGTGCTGGCTATAATGTAAAAGCTCTATAGGGCTTATTTCCAGGCTGTCTGACAGACAGTATCACCCTCTAGTAGCCTGTCCAGGGCCTGAGATCCACAGGAGAGCCTCTTCTTCCACATCTTCACCAGTATGGTTGTTAAGAACACAAGATAGGGACTTTTATCCCCTAGGCTGCTCCTAGACTTTGGAACACCCTCCCTAGGAAAGGTAGAATGGCCCTGTTGCTGTCTCTCCATTGGTAGGGAAATATTTTTTATTCAGATAATAATATTTATTTGTATTTCCCCGCCTCTCCCTTCGGATCGAGGCGGGATTCCAACAGTTAAAATACTAACATAGTTTAGTACAATTAAAATTAAAACATTAAAACTCCATAATCAACAAAACTTGCAGCATGTTTTCTTATTCTTGACGATCTCAGTATGTCTGATCTAATTCTATTCATTCATTCCCGATCCATTAGAATAGGCTTTTAGAAAGTGTGTTTGTTTTTTTGTTTTTAAGGGTGAATTATTTTAAATTGTACTATTTAAACTGTTTTTAAAATATTTTGAATATGTATATTTTAAATTGTTATAATATGATTAATATTTTAATTCTATCCCAGTGCTGGCTTTTCTATATTTTCAATTTTATTATAGTCTTTTTAATTTCTCAGCTACCTTGAATTTCAGTTCTGGGGAAAGGCAGGATATAAATAAAGATAAAAACAGCACCAGATAACAAAATAAAGGCTTTTCCAAATTGATGAGGGTTGGGCTTTAAATACTGTGTAATTCAGATTTTTATATTTTTAAATTTTAATGCATAGTTGTTTTTACAATTATTTAATGGTTTTTAAAATTATATATATCTATCTATATATATATAGATATAGATATATAATGTTTTTGTATTGTTTTAAATTGCACTGTTTTAAATTTGCTGTGTGCTGCCTTGTGTTCCTACGTTGAGAAAAAGGTGGGATATAAGCTAGTGGGTTAGTTAATAAAGCATTTGTCAAAAGAAAGAATTTGCACAAATCCAGCCATGCAACTATGCATTAAAATTTAAAAATATAAAAATCTGAATTACACAGTATTTAAAGCCCAACCCTCGTCAGTTTGGAAAAGCCTTTGCTATCTGATGCTATTTTTATCTTTATTTATATCCCAGCCCCCCCCCCTCGGCATTTTAATGCCTTTGTTAAGATTTGTGACTCAAACAAGTGTGGAGATCTGCTGTAAGTCACCTGAAGATCCATAAGCAGATACAGATTTCTATTCTAACCAGAATTTATAAAAAATACTTTTTTGTAATTTTTAGCTTCAGCCCCACCACCCAAATGAATTTTCTGGTTCTGCCTTTGCACAACCCAGTCCAGAAGAACTACTGCATCGACTACCCATCACTTAAATGAGAAGCAGTGGTTTGATCCCACCCCCCGCCTTTTCAACATATTCCACCCTGAAACTTTGTCAGCTCTCTTCTTCATGTTGTATATTCATGGGTTAAATATTAACTTTTTAAAAAAATTATATAGCACCATCAATATACACAGTGCTATACAAATATAAAATAGAGGTTGAGTATCCCTTGTTCCAAACTTCCGAAATTCAAAATACTCTAAAATCCAAAATTGCCCCTTGGGTGACTGAGATAGTGACACCTTTGCTTTTTGATGGTTCTGTTTACACAAACTTTTTTTCAAGCACAAATTATTTAAAATATTATGTATAAAATCACCTTCAGACTATGTGTATGGACAATCAGCATGATGTAGTGGTTTGAGTGTTGGACTATGACTCCTGGAGACCAGGGTTCCATTTCCTTCTCAGCCATGGAAACTCACTGAGTGACCTTGGGTGAGTAACACTCTCTCAGCCCCAGAAATCCCCATGATAGGTTTACCTTAGGGTTGTCATAAGTCAAAAATGATCTGAAGGAACACAAAAACAAATGTGTATAGGGTATATACAGAGCATAAGCAAATTTCATGTTTAGACTTGGGTCCCATCTCGAAGATATCTCACTATGTATATGCAAATACTCAAAATAAAAAAAAAATGCAAAAACTGAAACTCTTGTGGTCCCAAGCATTTTAGAAAAGAGAGATTCAACCTGTAATATAAAAAGGCAATCCTGCCAAAGGTATACAATCTAATACAACAGAATAAAATTATCAGTGCTGATGGGAATATTGGTTCTCTGTTACATGTTAGCATGCTAAAGTTCATTTATGTAGACTTGTTAGTTGTCTTGTAGGTTTCAAACAAAAGTGAACAGGTAAATCTGGGTTGCAGTAATTATTGCTGTATGCACTTGGCTTAACAAGACTCAGAAGAAAAAAAGAGCAGCCTTCTGCTGGTTTTATATCAGAAATGGGAGAATTGTAGATTTCCAGACATCAGACTGAAATTTGTATTAGTCCTACCCATTGTAGCCAGTTGTTTATCCACCCTGCTTAATGTGGCCTTATAGAGAAAATTGGAGGTTATGATATCTTCCACACTCTTTTGAGCCACATGCTCACCTTAAACAAGTTTAATACAATTATCTTTCATTTCTGTAAGTGGCACCAGCAAATATTTCCAATTACTTAGGTACAGTTGAGAAAATGCTTGATATTCTAATGGTATGGTATAATCGTAACAAATGCTATGAAGAAAGTGTTAAATAATAATATGTTGATGAGTAAATGGCAAAAGCATATTTAATATAACATTCTTTACCTGCCACACAAGGAACAAAGATACCTTTTCAAATATAGATGGGTGCTACATTAATGGAATCATCTTAGGAGTTTATCACATGAAGGGAATGGGAAGTATAATCCAATGGCAATCTGAATGCAAACATGGGGTTTCGCATGATTGCGTGAAAGCTGATCACACACATTTTCGGGCAAAGGGCAGTCCTTCTGAACGCAATCATGGGGTTTCGCATGATTGCGTAAGAAACTATCACATGCAATTTCAGGCACTGGGAGGCAATTTCGGGCAGTTCTGAATGCAATGCAGTGTCAATACGCAATCACATAAATTCGCTGAACTAGCAAATTTACTTAATTCTGAACTGGCCTCACTTCCATTTCATTCGAAATTGAGAGAAATTCCTCCCATGTGATAAACTCCTTAGTTACTTTTACAGATGTCAGTCATTTTTCCTGGCTTAGGCATCCATTTGCTACACTCCAAAATGTTTCTTTTGCCATATGAAATGATAGGCACAATCTGTTGTTGTTATGTACCATCAAGTTGGCTTGAACTTATGGAAACCCTAAGAATAAGAGTGCTCTGAGATCCTGTTATTAACAGCCCTACTCAGGTCTTGAAAACTCAGGGCTGTGGCTTCTAATCCTTAAACTCCAGTTTTATCATCATCATCATCATCATCATCATCATCATCATCATTATAGCGCTGTAAGTTTACACAGTGCTGTACATACAATCTTATAGTTAGATGGATCCCTGCCCACAGGCTTACAGTCTAAAAGATAACACAAAAGGAAAAGGGGGTGGGGGGGGTGGGGAGGGGATGAGGTCCAGTGGTTCTTCTCTCCCTCTGGGGCCTGGACCAAGGCAGATGGACTGGAGGGAGGGCTTGGGGTTTTAAAACATAATGAAGAGGAGGCATCCTGGGGCAGATGGCACAATCCTGGGAACGCTTCCCTAAACAATATAGTCTTTAACTTACTTTTGAATCTGGATAGAGAAGTGATGAGGCACACATGTGGGGGAAGAAGGTTCCAGGAGTGAGGGGCAGCAAGTGAAAAGGGACGAATCTGGGACAGGGCAGTGGAAATCCTCGGCTGACTACCAGAACGGGGGGTATGAGAAGGAGTGTGAGGAGAAAGAAGGTCAGACAAATAAGGATGGGCCAGTGCATGGAGGGCTTTGAAAGTCAATCACAAAAGCTTGTACTGGATGCAGAAGGGGAAGGGGAGCCAGTGAAGGGGGGATAAGAGAGGAGAAACATGGTCAAAGCGGCGAGCAGATGTGATAATACGTGCAGCTGAGTTCTGGACAGAGATTAAAGGATGGAGGTTAGAAAGAGGAAGCCCTGTCAGAAGAAGATTGCAGTAATCTAGTCGCGAGACCACCAGGGCATGGACCAGAGTCTTGGCAGTGGAGGCTGAGAGGAATGGACGGATTTTAGCAATGTTGTAAAGAGAGAATCTACAGGTCTTGGCGGTAGCCTGAATCTGGGGGAAAAATGACAGAGAGGAGTCAAAGATGAAACCAAGACTGCGGGCTTGCTGAACCGGATGAATAGAAAAGGAGTATTGAAGAGTGGGCCTAGGTGGGAAGATGAGAAGCTCTGTCTTAGACATATTGAGCTTCAAGCGCCGATGTCGCATCCACTGAGAAATGGCAGCCAGACAAGAGGAGACTTGCTGTTCAAGCCCCGGCGAAAGGTCAGGGGTGGAGAGATATAGCTGAATGTCATTGGCATACAGATGATAGGAGAAACCAAAAGGACTGATGAGTTTACCAAGGGATAATGTGTATAGAGAGAACAAAAGGGGGCCCAGGACAGAGTCCTGAGGAACTCCTACAGATAAGGGAACAGAGGAGGAAATCTGACCACTTGTGGCCACTGCAAAAGATCTGTCTGACAAGTAAGATTTAAACCAGTTGAGAACAGAGTCAGAGAAACCGAGGTCAGAAAGTAAGTCAAGCAAGAGACAGTGATCCATGGTGTCGAAGGCCGCAGATAGATCTAGAAGAATGAGGATAGAGTAGAGGCCATTTGCCTTGGCCTGCAAGAGATCATTTGAGATCTTGGTGAGGGCTGTCTCTGTAGAGTGCCGTGGGCGGAAACCAGACTGAAAAGGGTCCAGGATGGAGTTGGCTTTGAGAAACTCAAGACAGCGAGAATAAACTACCTGTTCCAGAACCTTAGAGAGGAAAGGCAGAAGAGAGATCAGACGATAACTAGACAAAGAAGAGGGGTCGAGACAGGGTTTCTTTAGAATTGGGGAAACGAGAGCATGTTTGAAGTCCAAAGGGAAGGAACCCGAAGAGAGAGAGATTAAAGATATAGAGGAGTGAGGGCAGAAAAGAAGGGGTTATAGAGATTAGAAGATGGGAGGGGATAGGATCAAGAGAACAAGTTGTAGGTTTGGAAGAATTTAGCAGTGTAGAGAGTTCATCCAGAGAGACAGGTGGAAACACAGAGAGTTTATTAGTAGAAGATAGGTGGTAGAGGGCAAGTCAGGAGGAACAATTTCAGATTGAATAGTAGTGACTTTTGTGAGGAAGTAGTTGGCAAAGTCAGTTGGGGAAAATGATGAGAAGACAGGGGGAGAGGAAGGTTTTAGCAGTGAACTGAAGCAGGAGAACAAGCGCTGTGGGCGACTCTCGTTGGCGCAGATCAAGGATGAATAGTAATTCTGTTTTGCCATAGACAAGGCACATGAGAAGGATAAAAGAACAAATTTGTAATGAATAAAATCGGCCCACTCCCTGGACTTTTTCCAAAGACGTTCAGATGCTTGAGAGCAGGACCGAAGAAACCTAACTGTGAGAGAGAGCCAGGGCTGAAGCCTAGACACAGAGGAGGACGTGCGAACAGATATAGGGGCAAAGCTGTCAAATGTTGAAGAGAGAGTGGAGTTGAATAAAGACATTGCTGAGTCAGCAGAGTCCCCAAGATTTAGAGAAGAGAGAGAAGAATTCAAGGTCTGACTGAGGTGATCAGAATTAACAGACTGAAGATTACGAAAAGTGTGTTGAACAACATGACAAGGAGGTGGGATATAAGTAAGAGTAAAAGAAATTAGATGATGATCTGACAATGGATAGTCAGATGCCAAGTAGTCGAAAATGACACACTTGGTGGCAAGAACTAGGTCAAGGCAGTGACCAGAAGAATGGGTTGGAGATTTGGAATGAGGTTGAAGATCAAAAGAAGCTAAGAGGGAGCTAAAGGGAGACGTTGAAGGATTCTTAGGATCATCAAGGTGGATATTAAAGTCACCTACAATCAGAGAGGGAACTGAGTCTGAGAGAAAAAAGGTGAGCCATGACTCAAAGTCTGAACAGAATCGGTTAGCAGAACCAGGAGGGTGATAAATGACAACAACCCGGAGCTGCAAAGGAGTAAAGAGTCTAATAGAATGATACTCAAATGAAGAAAAACTATAGCTAGGGGGAAGAGAAAGGGGTTGAAACTGGCAGGAGGTAGACAATAAGATACCAACCCCACCTCCTCGACCCTCGGGACGGCTTGTGTGGGAGAAAGAAAGATCACCAAAAGAGAGGGCAGCAGAGGTAGCAGTATCATGGGCTGGGAGCCAGGTTTCAGTTATGGCAAGGAAATTAAATGATCTACAAAGAAAAAGATCATGAATTGCTGTTGCTTTTGGAGCGGCAGAGCGGCAGTTCCAGAGTGAGCAGAAGAATGGAAGCTGGGAGATAGGGAGAGGTCGGATAGGGATCAGGTTGGGAGAGATGCGGGGAGCCATGGGAAGGGATGGATGCAATGCCCAATAAACAACAGGAGAAAAAGTAACAATGACAAAAGCAGAAAAATAATATCCCACAGTGCTAGATAACATTGCCTGAATACCACAAAACAAGAAGGATCTAGTAGATAAGGAAGGGGGTGGCTTTGGAAACCTTTGCCCAATGTCCCAGTTGCTGAGGACGTTGGAACAAGAAGTGACTTCTGAGGAATGTTTCACTGGAGGCAGGAGGAGGATGGTGGAGAGGCAGGCAGCAGAAAATGTGGCTGGCAATTCTTTCTTTCTTTGTCCCTTCTGAAGATGTAGTAATCCACAGGAAGCAAGGGTTGGTGATGAAGAGGCAGGGACTGGAAATTGTGGCTGGCACTTCTTTCTTTCTTTGTCCCTTCTGAAGATGTAGTAATCCACAGGAAGCAAGGGTTGGTGATGAAGAGGCAGGGACTGGAAATTGTGGCTGGCACTTCTTTCTTTCTTTGTCCCTTCTGAAGATGTAGTAATCCACAGGAAGCAAGGGTTGGTGATGAAGAGGCAGGGACTGGAAATTGTGGCTGGCACTTCTTTCTTTCTTTGTCCCTTCTGAAGATGTAGTAATCCACAGGAAGCAAGGGTTGGTGATGAAGAGGCAGGGACTGGAAATTGTGGCTGGCACTTCTTTCTTTCTTTGTCCCTTCTGAAGATGTAGTAACTCACAGGAAGCAAGGGTTGGAGGTGAAGAGGCAGGGACTGGAAAGTGTGGCGGGCACTTCTTTCTTTCTTTGTCCCTTCTGAAGATGTAGTAACTCACAGGAAGCAAGGGTTGGAGGTGAAGAGGCAGGGACTGGAAAGTGTGGCGGGCACTTCTTTCTTTCTTTGTCCCTTCTGAAGATATCTTGAATATCTCAATTATGGAAATAGAAATGTTTCTGGGCATTACTTCATTAACAGAAACTTTAGTACCAGAGACAATAAGGACAGGGATAGGTTCCTACACCACAAAAAAGACAAGCATCTTGAACATGTTTCAGCAGAGTTTTTATTCAAAAATGAAAGATTTACACATGTGAAATGAAACAAGAAGGTCATGTAAGCCTTGCATGAGTACACAAAAAGCATCTCAAACTTTCTAGAGACCAAGGACTTTATCAAATCAGGCTGCTAAGATGCCACAATTGCAAACATACTGGTTTCATACAGTTCTTCGAAAGTGCCACAGTGCTGATATAGTCCCAGGCTCTGTCTTCTGCACTATGGTCTTCATAACCCCACCTTTGTGCATTATGTCATTCCCAGCATGCCTTTTGGGTTTTATTTTTTAAAAAATATTTTTAATTGTACAGTCACAGCAATTGATTAAGTTTTAAAAAATAAACTGAAAAAAGAAAAGAAAAGAAAAACAGTCTGTTTGGGAATTGTGAGGGAGGGGGGAGAAGAACATAATAATGCCTGCTTGCATCATGTCACTCCATATTGCAACTGTACCAGGAGGAACTTATCACCCGTGAATCAATAGGGAAGCATTGACAGTTTTGCCTCTCAGTGAAAAGGAGCACTTCAGGAATAGATGAAAGACAAAGCAGCTACAGGACAGACACAGTGCTGTGTAATAAGGTAGGACCACAGACACTAATATTCTGCTGTAATTCAACTTAGGCAGCCTTGTGTGATAAAGTTCCAGGGCTTTTTCCAAAATGCATCCAAGCATTGGCATCACCGGGGGGTGTGGTGGTTGCCGACTGCACCAGGTGACACTCTAAGGGAGGGTGACACACTGCTCCTCAGACTTCTGTATTTTGGCAGAAATAGGCTGTTCAATTCACCTCTTTAAATCTCTTTAAAATGCTCAAGAGATAGTGTGAGTGGGGTGAGGCTCAGGGGGAGGAGACAGGAGAAGCCCCAGGGAATTTTTTTTTTTAAAAAATAAAATTTCATTTTTTTTAAAAAAAAATCTTTAAAATATCACATTTTACCAAATTTTCACTTTAACCACATGAAACTATGTATAAGTGAACACATTTAATCTGTGTGTATGATACTGTAATTTAAAGATATAATTTTAATTTTGCTAGTTGTTTATCTCAGAACTATTACCAATACATTCAGTGATATATGGAAATTATAATTTATAAGTAAATTAGTACAAAAAACATTAAGTATGGTGTGGTATGGGAGAAAAATCAATGGGTGTTTGTGTGACACCATGAGTTTCTGCACCATAGTGATACTGCCGCATCCAAGAATTTTTCTTTCTTTCACCCATCTCTACTTAAGATTTATATTTTTGTGGTCATTGTTACTGATTTATCCTTTTTTAATGTGCTGTGAGTAGCTGGTGAGGCAGACTTATCTGTGCTCTTTGTTTTGTTCTTCATACATGCTCAATAAAAGAGTCTGGAGACAGCTGCTATTTGCCTTGCCTGTTGCAGGCTGACACACACAACTACAGTAGAATGCCATTCTTTCCCACCTCAAAGTTTACTGTTTTGTTTACTGCAAATGTGTTGCTGCCTCAAGGCAAATGTGTCCAAGAAGACACTCTACCACTAATCTAAATTTAGGGGAATTGTAATACTTAGCCCAAATGAGAAGATTTAGAGTGACTGGGGAACATGGTATTAGGGATCAATCACACATTTCTGATATCAAAAGAGGATATACTAGTGGGCATAGTAACAGCCAACAGTCTGTATTTCCTTAGCCCTCTTTCACCATCCTCCCTGTATTGATGCTGCAAAAACAAACAAACAAAACAATTACAAAACAAACTTCCAAACCACTTCCATCTAGATAAAACAACAGAGAGGAAGAGAGGGCTGGGCAGGAATAAAAATACTTTGTAAAAAGAAACTTCTTTCCCAATTTTGTTAACTGAGGTATGCCTGTACAAGTGGCATCTTTCTAGAAAAAAACAAACCATGTCACTTACGTATACATTTAAAAAAAAAAAAGTCTGCTATACTTAGTGTCTTACAGCTAAGCCTTAGACCGAAGAATTTTCATACCACTTTTTCCACATAACTATATAAGAATTGTAGGGAAAGAGTATTTTTCCCCCCATGGGAGGAACAGGCAATGTTTATACAGGGCCATTTGTAGCAAACTTTTCAAGGGAAAAGGAGAACAGTGTTTTATGTATGAAATTTTCCAAGCTGCAGCGGAAGAGAATTAGGTCATGTAAATATGTAGTGATGCCCTTTCTATGTAAAGGCTGTACTACAAATTGTAGAGCTTTACAGAGACTTTCAACAGTAAGTAGTATTTAGGCCAAAATCTACAGCCAAATGATGGCTACTCTCCTAAAACAACTTACCCTAGAGTTTTGGCCCAAATGGGAAATCCATAGGGCAAACTTCTCCAGATGTTTCCCCTCATGTCCTTCAAATGTACTCAATAGCAGGTTGAATCAGCTCCAGCATACACAATAGTTAGAGATTATGGGAGATACAGCCCCCAAATACCCGAAGTCCACAGTTTGAGAAAAGTTCTTGTAGGGTCTGATATAGGGAGACTGCAACCCAAACACGTTTGTTTTCCTTATACATTGCTTTCTCTGTCAGAGGGGTCAAACTACAGTGGGCCCTTGTTATCTGCTGGAGTTTGGTTCCAAGATCCCCTGTGGATAGCAAAATCTGTGGATGCTCAAGTCCAATTAAATACAATGACATAGTAAAATGGTGCCCCATATATAAAATGGAAAATCAAGGTTTTCTATTTGGAATTTATAATTTTTTGGAATATTTCCCAGCTCTGGAAGCTTGAATCCATGGATAAAAAAAATCCATGGATCAGGATGGCTGAATAGTCTGTGTGTAGATAACTAATATATAAAGCAGAGGTGAAAATCCTTAGACTTTCCAGATGTTTTGGTTAACAACTCACATAAGCCTTTACCAGCGACCCCATATAATGAAATTTCTGGGAGCTGAGATCCTAAATATCCAGGGCACCAAGGTTCCCCAACCCTTAATGTAAATGAGAAGAGATTAACGCCTAGTTTCCTCTCTGGCGTATTACTTTTTAAATATGGGACGCTTATTCTCAGTGATGAAACATTTAAAAGTTACACTCTCCTATGTACAGTTTGCAGTCCTGTGAAAGCCACGCCAAATCACTGCACTTATTTTGTAACTTAGATGTCAGGGATGAGTAAGTGATAGCTCTCCAGATCTTGTCTGACTGTAACATCTAGCATCTCTTCTCAGAACAACCCATAGTAAGGGACTATGTAATGGGTACCTATAGTAATGGGTATCAGGTCCCATCAGATCTTGGAAGTTAAGCAGGGTCAGCTCTAGCTAATACTTGGATGAGAACTGCCAATGGATAACAGGTGATGTAGGCTATATTTCAGAGGAAAGAACTGGCAAAACCACCTTTGAGTATTTCTTGCCTTAGAAAACCCTATGAAATTTTTGAAGTTGCCATAAACTGACTGTTGACTTGAATGTGTATACACACACAGAGAGAGAGACAGAGGATTATGTGAATTGCAGCTGAGAATGCCTGGAAGGGCAGAGGTTGTTCACCACTGAAGAAATATTTTACCAGTCATATATGACTGGAATTTACTGGAACAGCCCACCAGATCCCTTTTAGGAAAGCCGTGTGGATAACCTAATGGTGAGGTCCATTTTAGATGTGTGTGGCTAACAGTAAAACATCCATAACATACAATAAGCATACAATAAATGTCTCACTGTCCATTATATCCCAAACCCTCCCAACCTTCCTAACCACAATGAAATACAATTACGTTATTAACAGTTCTTAAAACAATTAGTAAAAGCAGGGCAGAGGCAGTCGGCGGTTGCTAAATAATTAGTTAAACTGACAGAAGGTTGTTGGAATGTCAAGCTGGGAAGGCCTGCTGGAAGAGATACGTCTGGATTGCCTTTTTAAAGCTTTCAAGACTGGTGATATATCTGATGCTATGGAGATTGTGACACGTGTCAGGAGCAGACCTGCAACAGGGATCTTGAACCACCTTTGAGGATCCCTTTGAAAGCTAGTAGCATGAACTTTAGTAGACTTGAGCCTATAATAATAATAATAATATGATTTATTTCTATACCGCCCTTCCATAGATCAGGGCGGTGTACAGCATATAAAAAACAGTAGGACATAAAAACCATTAAAACAAGCCGGTAACAATAAAACAATAAAAGCAGTAAAACCAGTAAGACAATAAAATCACCTACTTCCTCAGGTGCATGAGGTGGAGTCCAGAGAGTCCAGAGACAGACCTATCTCAGCTGGTTGTGTGTGAGAAAGTCAACTGAAAGTCAAAACCTCGTGGGCATGGAGTTGAGGGGAAAGGTTCAGTTTTAAGGATGGTGGGTGGTGGAGAAAGGCAGGAGGACCTTGTGGGGATGGAGTTGAGGTGGAAAGTCCAGTTTTAAGGACGGTGGACAAAGGCAAGAGGTTGTGGGGCAAGTCCAGTTTTCAGGGTGGTGGTTGGGGGAAGAAAAGCAGGAGGCCTGGTGTTGCTTAGCATCCTTCCTGGAGTCTCTCCACTCCACTCCATGCACCTGAAGAAGTAGGCTCCAGTTGAGGAGGGCTTCTGTGCCCAGCCTCTCTCTCTCAGTTGGCCTCCAAGGTCCCTTGGCGGAGTGACTTTCCAACCTGGTGTAGTGTGTTTTGAGTACTGGGACTCCCAGCAAGCACTCTGGAGACCAAGGGCCTGGATTCTGGCTGGATTCTACCCTCAGGGGCAGAAGGGCCAGGGCAACTGGGCAGCAAACCTCTGAACCAAGCTGGACTGGAAAAGCCCAGGAGAGGTTCGCCCACGGAGGGTCGTCCTAAGTCACCAGAAACGCCTAGAAGCTACACCACCCCCACGGGGATTCCAGACCCACGCGGCGAGGTCTTTTGGAGAGTACCAGCGGGGCTGCGTCCACACTGGAGGAACAACCCGGTTTGGCACCGCTTTCACTCTTTTTTGGCTCAAGACAGGGGCCCACAACGAACTCCAACTCCCAGAGTTCCATAGCCCTGAGCCAGACAAAGAGTTAAAGCGGTGCCAAACCGGATTATTCCTCCAGTGTGGATGCAGCCTGGGTTTCTCTTTGAAAGAAAGGGAAGTCTCCAGAGAAGAGCACAGTCTGGGGGAACCCTGGGAGGGAGAAGGAGAAGCGCAGGAGGAGGAGACCCGACTTCTACTACACAGTCACACACACACACACCATACACACCTTTTGCACAGCAGACTCGGCAGGAGACGCACCACACACACACACACACACAAACCTACACACACCTTGAGGGGAGAGCCAGCCCACTGCTTTTGTACAGTTGCCCAGACTCGGCAGGAGAGGCACGAGGCACCACATAGAGGGACACACACACACACACACACACAGAGCCCTTGAGGGGAGCCCATCCCTTTGCCTAGTTGAGGCACCACACGCAGACACACACTCGCACGGACCCACACACACCTTGAGGGGAGCCCATTGCTTTGGCGCACAGCTACCCAGACTCGACACCACACAACTATACACACACAAAGACCCACACACACACAGAGAGAGAGAGAGGGGCTGGCAGAGAGAGCTCCCAGCCCAGCCTCTCCCTCTTTGCCTTGCCTCAGTGTGTCTCTGTGGGTGCGTCTTTGTGTGTGTGTGTGTGTGTCCCTCTCTTGTTGTGTGTGGTTGCTTCGCCTCTTTCTCCTTCTCTCCTTCGTCCTCCTCCTTCCCTCCCTTCTCCCACCCCACCCCAATTTACACCAACGCCCCCCCCCATTTCTTTTCCTCAACCTCCTTTCCATTTTCTATTATTCTTTTCCATTATTTTCTCTCTTGCTCCCCAACTCTGCCTGGAGAAAATGCCTGCTGCTGCCCGTGAAGCGAGGAGAGGGCGCCGGGTCTGGACATAAGAAGTGAGTAGGACTCCCTCATGATGAGGAGGAGGATGAGGATGATGATTCTTATTACAATGGCGCGCAGGCAGCAGCAGGGAAGGGAGAAAAAAGAGAGGGAAGAGGAGGGGGAAGAGATCTGCTGCATGCTCCCTTTTGCCTCTTGATTCCTCTTGGCACCCCTTGGCAGCCGAGCCCCCATCGCCCATGCCCCCACCTGCCTCTTCCTCTGCCACCCTCAGCCCCCTTGCCCTGGCATCCTTGGCCACCTCATGGCAGGGATTAAGCTCCCGGGGCATGCATGCAACACCTGGCCTTTGCTAGGCTTCATCATCTCTTTGGGCAAGGGGTGTGTGTGTGTGTGTGTGTATTGTGTTGTGTGTGTGTGTAGGGCCAGGGGAGACGTCCAGGGATGCAGTGGATCTCCTCCTCATGGACCTTTGGGCCAAAGTCCAGGGAAATATCATCCAACTGCACCCCCTGGATATGGCTCTCGGGTGGGAACAGCAGCCAAAGGTCCATGGAAATAGCTATTGGACCCCCTGGATGTGTATTTGCATGTGTATATTGGGGGAAACTACAGCCAAAGGCCCAACACAATATATCAATCATTCCCTGGATGTATATGTATATGCATATGGAGGAAACAACAGCCACAGGTCCATGGAAATAGATATTGCATCCCTGGATGTATATGTGCATGTGTATATTGGAGGAAACTACAGCCAAAGGTCCAACACTATATCTATATCTATCTATCTATATAGCTTTCTCTGGATGTACATGTATATATATGCATATGGAGGAAACACCAGCCACAGGTCCACGAAAATAGATTTTTCACCCCCTAGATGTATATGTGTGTGCATATGTATGGGTATTTTGGAGGCAACTGCAGCCAAAGGTCTGTGACAGGTCCATGAATATATATATATATATGTATATATAGCATCCCTTGGATGTATATATGTATGTGTATGTATATGAATATGGGGGAAACAACAGCCAGAGGGTCCATGAAAATACCTATTGCATCCCCTGGATGTATATGTGCACATATATGTATGGATATAGTGGAGGAAACTGCAGCCAAAGGTCCATGGAAGGTCTATATCTATATCTATATCTATATATATAGCATCCCCTGGATGTATGTGCATGTATGTGTATATGCATATGTATATGGGAGCAACAGTCAAAGGTCTATGAAAATAGCTATTGCATTCCCCTGGATGTATATGTGTATGTATACCGGTATGTATATCTGGGTGGGAGGAACAACAGCCAAAGGTCCCTGAAAGGTCCCTGAAAATATACAGTGTATTGCACCCCCTGGATGTATATATACATGTATGTGTATATGGGCGGGGGGGGGGGAATAGCAGCCCAAAGTCTATGGAAATATATATTGTATTCCTTGGATATATTTGTATATAGGGTGGGGGTGGAGGACAGCAGCCAGAGGCCCACGAAAGGTCTATGAAATTATATATTGCAATGTATATGTAGGGTGGAGGTAGGGGTGGGAGTGGGGGAGAGGAACAGCAGCCAAAGGTCCATGAAAATATATATTGCATCCCCTGGATGTTTGCATCTATGTATATATCTGGGGTGGTGGAGAAACAGAAGCCAAAGGTCCCTGAAAGGTCCATTGCTTGCATCCTTAGGAAGATGTGCTGCCCTACCGGTTGTTGCCAATGATTTCAGGAACATCGTGGATGTGTGTGTGTGTATGAGAGAGAGAGAGAGGAGGGAAACTGATTGCTTCTTTGGGGGAAAAAAAGAGAGGCTGAAGATTTTTCTCTTGTCAGGCTTTTCAAATATTAACAAGGGGGGGGGGTCCTTCTCAGGGTAAAGGCGTCTTGTTTATCCTAGTACATGTGTGGAGGGGGAGTGAAATGGGAGTGCAGCCTTTTGGATGATGCTCATAATGGCTAAGGAGGGCGATGCGCATGGAGGGGCAGTGAAGGATGCTATTCTGTGCAGGATGGGCCTAAGGAGGAGATGCTCTGTACTCTGCCAGCCCTTTCTCCCTTTGTTAGCTCAGCGGCAGATGAGAGAGCTTCCTGAATGGGAGAGTGGATCAAGGCGAATTTGGAGACTTGCACTTAACCCAAGGTAACAGGTTTGCCTTGGGTGTGTGGGCGTGCATTGCAATAAACCTGGACTGCCTGGCAGGTGCGGGGCACTCTTTCTCCTGTTGTTGTTATTATTATTTTTATTATCAACATTATTAACAATGCTTTATTCTTGCTGTTATTATTATTGAAGAGAACAGGATGTCCAGGTGTATAGCTGCTGGGTCTCTTGCAATAAACCTGGATTGCCACCATTTTGAGGCGGGAGAAGAGTTGGAGCAGGGTGACAACATGCTAAGAGGGATGTGAGAGATCGAAGTGTGAGCGGTGGCATTAAGCAATGATGACATCAAAGGGGGATTGCTCCATGTTCCCACCCCTTTTCCCTGTCTGTCACACATTTTCTCAACCTGATCCGCGAGCCGCTTAATATTCTGATCGCTTCGGGCCCCCCAGAAGTGCAGTGGGCTTCAAGTGCTGTTGCTGCAGTTCAGCTGGTGTATAAATCGTCCTGCTACACATAATCAGTCAAGAACTTAACACCAAAGCCTTTGGGCAGCAGTGTTCAATTACAGTTGTCAAATCGGTGACTCTGGAATAGTCACCCTGAAGTCAATAGGATTAGTTCCATCACATCTACTCTGGGCAGGAGGAGGTGGTTGTAAGGCTGAATCTTCAGGCATGGTGAAAGATGAGATTCTTTTGTGGTCCTCCTTTGGTGGTGGAAATTGTTATGAGGTTCACCACAGTGAAAGGAGTTAGATGTTGCCTTAAGTCCTTGTTGGAAAATTTTTGCATTCTCTTTCTCCCTCCTTATATAGGTACAGATTTCCTGCATACAAACCCTCCCTCTCTCCTCTCATTCAAACTAACCATGTGACTTGGGTCACTCCCCCTTTTTGGACCCACACCTTAAAGATTTTCTCCTGCCCTGTTGGATCCTCCCTCTTCCTTCTCAATCAACTTTCTTTGGAAAGATGGTGAGATAAATATTTCTTTTTAACCTGAACTATTCACTAGCTAGATTAGGATATAGCCTCTATGTATACATAGATTAAAGCCATTAGTAAACTGTTGTTTGAACTGCAAACTACATGTGTTGTTTTTGAGTCAGTCTCAGTTCTTAGGGAAACATAGTTAGTCAAGAACCATTCTCTCCTACTCTGCTGATTTAAAGCTAGACCCTAACAGGCTTGGCTTTGATATTGTTGATATTTCAATGTTTTTGTTTCCTTAACAAAGGCTGAAGCTGTAGGAAACTTAAATTGCCTTACAATCCTTACTTTCTGGGAGCTGGAAAAGACCCGACAACATGAAGGATGGACTGAGTTTCCTCATCTGTGGCTACTGCCTCTTTTGGGTGGGGAGTGGGAGCTCTAATCTATCTTCAGTGCCTGTCTGCCTCTTTCTGTGCTTGGAGATGCTATAGTGCAGTGTTGTTGTAGTGCTGGCATGGTATAGAGGTTTGACTTTTGAACTCTGGAGTTTATCAGACGACGGAAATTGGAAGTATAATCTAATGGCAATCCGAACGCAATCATGGGGTTTCACGTTACTGCATATTAAAGTATCTCACGCAATTTCAGGCAAAAGGGAAGTAATTCTGAACGCAATCATGGGTTTTACGTTATTTTGTATTAAAGCATCTCACACAATTTCGGGCAATGGGGGGTCATTTTCGGGTAATGGGAAGCCATTCTGAATGCATTCTGAATGCAATTGGTATTCACGTAAATTCGCTAAACTAGTGAATTCACGTGAATTCGAATTGGCTCCAATTGGCTCCATTCAAAATAAAGAGAAATTCCTCCCATCTGATAAACTCCTATGACTCTGGAGACCAGGATTTGAATCCTCACTCTGCCATGGAAACTTAGTGAGTGACCCTAGGTGAGTCACACTCTCTCAGCCTCAGAAGGATCCACTGACAAACCTCCCCCTTCTGAACAAATCTTGTTAAAGAAAACCATGTGATAGACTTGTCTTAGAGTTTCCATAAGTCGGAAGCAACTTGAAGACACAGAACAGCAACAAATAAAGTGTCATTCAACATGTTCCTGAAGAACTCATTGCACATGAGGATAATGATATTGATGACTAATGTATTCCAGCACCTTCTGCTTCCCTTATGACATGTCCACGTTTCAGGGTGGTTGAAGGAGAAGGGAGAATTGCTATAGAGAGTCATTTGTATGTATGAGTGATTTGTATAATAGTCCTGTTTTAAGTATTTGAATGGGTGTCATATTGAGGCTAGAGCAAGCTTGTTTTCTGCTGCTCTAGAAACTAGAAGACGGAATGATGGATGCAAGGTACAGGAAAAGAGATTCCGCCTCAACATGAGGAGGAAGCTGTTCAACAGTGGAACAAAGAGTGGTGAATTCTTCTTTTTGGAAGTCTTCAAACAGAGGCTGGATGGCCATCTGCTGGGGGTACTTTCATTGAGTATTTCTGCATGACAGCAAGTTGGACTAGATGGCCCTTGGGGGTCTTTTCCAACTCTACTATGTTATGATTCTATGTGTTCAGCTGTGGACTTTTCCCTAACACATGGGAAGGAACATTTTGCTCACTCAAAGTAACCTAATGATATATTTTAAATCCTGGCATTCAACAGTGCCAATATGATATCTCTGGCCTCATTCTCACTTACAAATAAATCAGTTTGCAATCCGAATTGATGGATCAATTCGACAGCAGAGCATGGTTCACACTGCATTTGCCCCAATCTTATTTTCTTGTTGTAAAATAACCCACTTCTTGTTCATATTGACCAGTGATTCGATTCCAAAGGGACCCTTCAGCAGATGATAATCTGATCACATCATTAAAAAAATCAATTCCAATTCACATCTCATTCACACTTGTGCTGAATCGATTTATTGCAAAGATGTGGGAAAAATGAGCATAAAAAAGAAACATATTAAATGGGTCTAGTGCACGGTCCCTCTCTCCAAACCACTTCAGCGATTTGACTCAAGCACAAACAAGGGTCATCTAAACCACTTCAAATCAATTTGCAAACTGGTTTAAAAGACAGTGGGAATGAGCCTCTGTGATTTTCGCCATTTTGATGTGACATTTGATTGAGAATCATTATGAACAAGTTATGAGGACAATCTAATTTACATGATATTGAGCTAAGGAAATCCTCCCCCCCCCATCATGAAATGTTTTCCCATGTAATCCCCAGAGAGGTGCTTGATTCTCCTGCCCCCTAGTTAAATACTACCGGTATCATTTCCACTGGCTCAGAGATCTAGTGTGGTGTAACAGCATGAGCTTTGGACTATGACTGGAGAACAGAATTCAAACCCCTGCTCAGCTATGGAAACCCAGTAGGTGACCTTGGGCAAGTCACACACTCTTCAGAGGAACCTTCAGAGGAATGCAATGGCAAACCCTCTTTGAACAAATCTTGCCAAGAAAACCACATGATAAATTTGCTTTAGGGTTACCATAAGTCAGAAACAACTTGAAGACAAATAATCATTTCTATAAAGGATTACATTTGGAAATACTTTCCAAGTGATCCTGCTTACAATGAACTGCTATTGAAAATTATACATGAGAAAAAAAGGCTGATACAAATAGTTTAATAATGCATTTCTCTGAGTCTAACATATTGTGTGTGGGTGTGCACGTGTAAGGTTTTAAATGTGATTTTTTTATATTAACTTTGCCGTTAAGCTAAAAGTAAACTTATTGCAACAAATCTCATTTACAACAAAATGAACCAAAAGGGGTTGATTTGAGAAATAATAATAATAATTTATATTTCCCACTTCTCCCCATGGATCGAGGTGGGAGTACACCAATTTAAAATCACAATACAGTATAAAAGCAATATTAAAACAATCTTAAACATATTTCTATAATCAAACATATCCAATTGCCATTGTCAGTCCAATACTTCAGTCATCTAAAAGAAACATTCTGTGGGGTAGTTCATGGAGGGTCAAATGGGTAAGACCTCCAGAAGAGATCCATCTTATGTGCCTTTTTAAAGGCATCTAAGGTGTTAATAAGATGGATGTCTTCTGGGAGGCCATTCCAGAGTGTGGAGGCAACAGCAGTGAATGATCTATCAAAAGTGGACTTCTGTTTTATTTTCGGACACTCTAGTAGTTTTTTTCCCTGAGGTCCTGAGAGTGCGGGGCAGATTGTGTAGGGAAAGGCGTTCCCTCAGGTAAATCGGACCCAAGCCATATAGGGCTTTAAAGGTAATTACCAACACTTTGTATTGTGCCCAGAAGCTAATCGGCAGCCAGTGAAGAGATCTTAGTACTGGTGTAATATGCTCAGATCACCAGCAATTACCCTGGCTGCAGCGTTTTGGATTAATTGAAACTTCCGGACTTGGTACAAAGGTAGCCCCATGTAGAGTGCTTTACAGAAATCTAACCGAGAGATTACCAGTGCATGTACTACTATTTCTAGGTCTCCCTGTGCCAGGTGGGGACGCAGTTGGCGTATCAATCAAAGTTGATACCAAGCACTCCTGGCGATCGCCTCCACCTGCGATGATAGGTGTAGAGATGAGTCCGGGAGCACTCCCAAACTGCGAACTTCGTCCTTTAGAGGAAATGTGATCCCATCCAGGACTGGTTGACAAATCTCCATACCTGCACTAGGTAGTCGCCCCTCCTTTTTTGCGGGGGATCTGTTCCAGACCCCTTGCAAAAATGGAGTTTCATTTATATTCAAGCCCCATTATCTGGAATATAGGTGGGGGTGTGGGGGAAAGAGCATCATTCTTTCCCCCTCCGTTTGTTCCTCATGCATAAGCGAAGGACTCAGGTCTGAAAACCGTGAGAATGAAGGGAGGACTGTAATTAACAGATATTAATTATGATAATGATTAATATTAAGTGATTAGTGCTGTGTTCTTTGATTTAGCAGTGTACATATTTCTGAATGTCTGGACTACAGACATTATAAGTGGTCAGTCAAAGACAAAAAACAAATGAACTAAGCAGTGTTGTCACAACAGGTTGCTGGAACCTCTTGTTCTATAGTACATTCTTGAGAAGATTGACAACATGAGTCCCTTTGCAGAAGTATCACTGAAGTTAAGTTGTCACATGAATTAATAGGTTCCTTCTAACCCTCTAGCAAGAAATAAAAAGCACTGAATAAATTTCTGACAAACCTCATAAAAATAAAAATTAACATTCTGGTCTTTCCCCCTCTTTTTATTAGTGGCGGCACCTGACTTGCTGGATCCCAAATCTGCCACTCAGAACTCCAAACCCAGGCTGTCATTTTCTACCAAACCCACTGTGCTTGCTTCACGGGAAGAGAGTGATACAACAATTAATGTTATGAAATGGAAGACGGTTTCAACCATTTTTCTGGTGGTGGTTTTGTATCTGATTATTGGAGCAACTGTGTTCAAAGCCTTGGAGCAGCCACATGAAACTAACCAGAGAACCACTATTGTCATCCAGAAGCAGCTGTTTGTATCACAGCATTCCTGTGTGAATGACACAGAACTTGAAGACTTAATTCAGGTAATTCCATGTAAAGAAGTGTGCTTTTTATCATGTTTTAAAAGGAATATCATTTCTTAGGTTACATAGAGATTGTTATACTGACCATGACTGATATTTGTAAAGAATAGCATTTGGCAAAGGCAATTTGATGTAGGACTTATTTATTTATTTATTTAATTCAAGGATTTACTGTATATCCTACCTTTTCCCACAATGGGATTCACATGCAACAGTAGTTGCTTACTTCATTTTCACATCAGGGTTGCAATAAAGCTGGCCTTTCCCATTATATGCCTATGCTGTGTTTCTTTTTCATTTGCTATTCACTGCAGATGTAATACAGTGTACTTGTTCTTGTGCTAGATAAGTAGTCATGATGTTCCTTGTTAAAGGGGTAGACATCAGAAATAAGAGCCATACTAGCTGACCTTGAGAATTATTCCTGGGTATAACCAAATATAAATAATTATTTTTAAGAGGCATATGCAACAATGGCAGAAGATACGGCATAGAATTTGGATTACCTTCCACTCTGCACAGCATTGTGGACAGAGAGATGTCTTTGCTGGTCTCCCTTGGGAAAAAGGCCAGTGTAAATGTGTCATGGTGCCATGTGCCACAATGGAGAGTATAAGGGGCAGAGTCAGAGGATGTATAAGTTCTTGCTTCCCCCTCTGTTCTCTTTTTAACTGGACTTTTGATTCACTCTCTTACCTCTAATATAGAGATTTGCTGGTTGGTCCAGGGCTGAATATTTCTGAATGTCTGGACTACAGACATTATAAGTGGTCAGTAGGAATTCCCCTCTCCTTTTCCACAGGATTATTTATTCATTTATTTATTTTGCTTACCCTACTCTGTTGACTGGGAACTGTGTCCATTGGCTTCTGGTAGTGCCTTAAATACGGTATATGCTCAACTATAAGTCAACCTCATGTATAAACTGAGGGAATTTTTTGTGGTCAAAATTATGGTATAGTGGTACCCCGGGTTACGAATCCCCCGGGGTATGATAGAGCCGGGGCCGCAAAAACGGCCCCGGTTCCTGAAAAAAACCCCAGGGTACGAAAAAAAGCGTGGCCCCTTTAAATTTGCCACGTGGTGCAGCAGACAAAGCGGTCCCCCGGGTTGCGAAGACTTCCGGATTACAAAAGGTAATCCGGAACGGATTACTTTCGTAACCCGGGGGACCACTGTATTTTGATGTGACTTGTGGAATCAAGGGTAAAACTTAGGTGCATGTAAGAAAGAATCTAAAGGATGAAGCAAAGAAACATAGTGCCAAAGAACTTACAAAATTTCAGCAGGCTTAACTGTTTGTGCTCATCCTAAAGCCTGGGTGAATGTAGTGTGTGTGTGTGTGGGGGGGGGGTCAGTGCTCCCGGGACAGATTATACTCTTGCCTTTCACCAAGGGATGGTTTCTTTTTAAAAATAAGAGTTAAAGTAGAGGAATTTAGTTGCTCCATAGATAAGTCAGCTCATTTTG
The DNA here is from genome assembly GCA_034509955.1 of Urosaurus nigricauda. Taxonomy (NCBI): domain Eukaryota; kingdom Metazoa; phylum Chordata; class Lepidosauria; order Squamata; family Phrynosomatidae; genus Urosaurus; species Urosaurus nigricauda. The sequence goes on along the minus strand of JAOEGL010000001.1, from coordinate 345,031,688 downwards.
AGGGGGGGGGGAGGAATCAATGTTTGACTAAGGTTTTGAGATTTATACATGAGTATATACATTTGGTGGTTACTTGCCTAGTAGCGTGGGAGAAGAGAAGTAGGATTTCGGTGAACACGTTTGGCACCCAGGTGATGAAGGAATGCTCAGGAACGGCCTCTTTAGGTCATGTAACAGGAGGGAAAGAAGACTTTTGGGACTGGCCCAAGAGCAGTAACAGCATTTTAAGGCATGACACTTGGGGGGATGGCTTCTTGAGTTGCTGTTCCTGTGGTGTCCAAGTAGCAAGCCATCTTTTAGGTTCTCCTTGCAGCTCAAATGTTTTGCCCAATGAAAGCTGGGAATGACATCTGCTGATATTGCCTGCCTCATCTACTCCCAAAGGTTGCTCCCCGTTTTTGAAGCTGTCAGGGGACTAAGGAATGAATAGGCTTATAGCTAAAATAAAGTGGCTTGTTTCAACCCAGTCTCTGTTGTCTGGTCTCTTTAATTCCATGATCATTCAGCAAAATCTTACTTTTGTACTGTGAAGTACTTTGTACTTTTTCTCTTGGCCATTTAGAGCAGTCACTATTAGGAGAATAGAGATTGAATATTATGATAAGGGTGTGATCCTATTGTACAATAACTTTGGAAATCTGTCCCATAGCCCTCAACGCTAAATATGTTCAAATAAAAAGGCATGGCAGTGTGTATTTATTTATTTACACTGATCAACATGGTTTTATTTTGTAAAAACTCATGAACTTGAAATACTAGATCTATTACACAGAAAATTGGGCAGGTTTTTTTTTTATACTAACAGCCCCAAACGTCACAGCTTTTGAAAGTCAGATACCAATCCATTGTAGTCTGCTCTATTCTGCTTTGGTCAGACCTCACCTGGAATACTTTGCCCACTTCTGGGCGCCATAATTCAAAAAGGATGTTGACAAATTGGAGTGTGTCCAGAGGAGGGCAACCAAAATGGTGAAAGGTCTGGAAATCATGCCTTATGAGGAAAGAGTTAGGGAGCTGGGTATGTTAGGGAGCCTGGAGAAGAGACGGTTAAGGGGTGGTATGATAGCCCTGTTTAAGTATTTGAAGAGGTGTCATATTGAGCAAGCTTGTTTTCTGCTGCTCCAGAGAACAGGACCTGGAACAATGGATGCAAACTACCAAAAGAGAGAGAGAGAGAGAGAGAGAGAGAGATTTCACCTTAACATTAGGAGGAATGTCCTGACAGTAAGAGCGTTTCAACAGTGGAACATACTCTCTTGGAGTGTGGTGAAATCTCCTTCCGTGGAGGTCTTTAAAAAGAGTCTGGATGGCCATCTGTCGGGGATTCTTTGATTGTGATTTCCTGCATGGAAGGGGTTGGACTGGATGGCCTTGTGGACTCTTCCAACTCTATGATTCCATAGGATTCCTTATACTGTACTGGAATGTCATTTAGACCCTTTACAGTGCAATCCTATACATGCCAATTCTGGAATAAGATGTACTGGGACTTGCTTCAGTGTGGTGGTTACTTTAATGCAGATGTGTGTAAGATTACCACCATGTATAAATTTGATTTCTGTTTTCTTTAACTATGAGCATGATTGTTGCCCAAATTTATCTTAATAGCATTGACTCTAAAGTTAATGTAAGGGTGAATGAAATTATTGATGTACCAACTCTAATAGATGAACCTGTTTCTGGTTAGTGTAACTTTATATGTATTTACCCATTATTACTTTCATTTTCCAGATTCATTTGCGATTCTGGTAATACCCTTCAAAATCTTTGCTATTCTTTATTGGTGAGACTTTCCCTGGAATATTATGTGTAATGTTGGGTATCACAATTTATGAACACTTAGTCTCAAACATTTTATACAGAAATTTACAATGGTTGTCCTGGCTAACCAATCCCAATAGAAAGACTTCTGTTCAAATATGTTGTCACTAATGCTTGGTTGTAGAGGGTTCAACAAGAAAAGTTGACAAATTGATGGTGTTCAGTTGATAGTCATATAGCAATTTGCAATGGCTGAAATCCTCAAGTGTTCCAGATCCAAACTCTTGTTTTTAATAATCACACTGAAGATAGTTGTGTGGGGCTTCAGGTTAATATGAGAAAGATCCATGTTATCCAATGACTAAATGGTAGGATGGGTTTTTGGTAAGGAGGGAGTGATTTTACTCCATTAAATAGTTATGTTTACTCTATCATGACTGTTCTTGGACTTACTTTATAGTATCTCTGGAAAGGTACAGCGTGCTTTTCCTCCGAGATCCGTATGACATACTGATGCAGTTCTGTAGCAGGTAGTGACAAAAGAAGCTTTCTGTCTTCTTGTTAAGAGTCTGCCCTCCATTTCTGCCAACCTGTCATCTTTTGTAGGTTACTTAATTGCTGTTGAAATACATTGTGTTCAGGAGAGGAGTTTAGTCGCTTATTCATTTTACAATTATAATAACGGTTTTGCTCCAAAGAGGATTGTTCTCTGGTGTGATTCAACACATAAACAGTATTTTTGAACCGAATTTTCTGAAAGATGTGAAGGTAAACATTGGGCAATAGTAGGGTATTAAGAAAGCACTAATTAAAAAGTCTGTGTGAAGAAAATTACAGAAATTTATTCACTACAGTGTTATATTTTGTGGCAGTAGTTGTCTATTACCTTGTTCTAGGCTAAAATTAAATCTAGGTCTTAAAGATGGAAACATACTCTTTAAAAAACTATTTATGGCTAAAGAAAAGGACCCAAGGGTGCATCTACACTGTAAAATTATTGCAGTTTGAACACCACTTTAAGTGCTGTAGCTCCATCCCATAGAATCTTGGGAGTTATAGTTTGACAGGGCCTTTAGCCTTCTCTGCCAAAGTGTGCTGGTACCTTACAAGAGACTACACATCCCAGGATTCTATAGGATGGAGCCATGACAGTTAAAGTGGTGTTAAGATAGATTATTTCTACAGTGTAGATGCACTCTAACAAAGGAGCTGAACCTGTTGGAATTACAATTCTGTTGACTGACATTGAAAATGTTGACACCACTTGAACTGCCACAGTTCAATGCTGTGGAATTCTGGTATATGTAGTTTTGTGATATATTTAGCCTTTTGTGTCAGAGTGCTCTGATGTCACAACAATCTACAGATCGCAGGATTCTGTAGAATAGAACCATGGCAGTTAAATTAGTGTGAAACTGCATTATTCCTGCAGCATAGATATACCCCTAGAGGCAGTGACTACATTTTTGAGGTCATCCTGTGAATACATACCAGTGGTGTAGTGGCAAATTTTGAAAAGTAGGCACTCACCATGAAAGTATTAATAGCCATGCATACAAGGGAGTCCAAGAATTTAGGCCGCTCTACTGATCCATATCAATAAACCACTTAGCATCTGTATGAAGAATATACAGTGGGCCCTTGTTATTCGCTGGGATTTGGTTCCACGACCCTCCGCGGGTAACAAAATCTGTGTATGCTCAAGTCCCATTAAATATGGTGTCCCATATATAAAATGGAAAATCAAGGTTTGCTGTTTGGATTTATACTTTGGGGGAATATTTTCAAGCTGTGTATGCTCAAATCTGTGGATAAAAAAATCCGTGGATAAGGATGGCCAACTGTATGTTTTGGGAAGCTCATTGGTCTTAATATTACATTCCAGCCCAGAAAATTTTAAAATACTTTGCACTGCAGCAGAGATAGCTGGCAGTTGGGGTGAGGGAATCCTTCCCCAGCTACAATGAAGATTTCAGTAAACTCCAGCGAAACAGCACAGCCAATAAATGAAAGATAAGAGATGACATTAATGGCTTTACTAATCAAGAAGCTGTACTGTACTGCTTTCACCTTTTGAATCCTAGCTACAGTACAACATAGGTATACCCACATTTTTAGAAGAGCTATAGACATGATTTGCGTTTTCTTTAACTACAAGCATCATTCTTGCCAGATATTATCTCAATAGCATTGACACTAAAGTCAAGGTGTAGTTGTATGTGATACTTTTAATTCTTAATCCACTTACTCTGGAGGAGACATGGTGGTTTTAAGTGGGGAAGGGGGTTGGTCATAAATATCATCTGTCATTCATTTCATTCTTTTCTCATACATTTATTTTTACTCATCTTTTTTATAGCCTGAGTATTATAACATTCCCAGATGACAGAATTCAAGACATAGCTGTATTATTCTGGATCAGTATACAAAGGGATCTTTGAGAGAAGGAAGTTGGTGGCAAAAGCTTTTGCATACTATGTCTGTTTCCTCAAAGGCCAGGTTTTACTGAACTGCCAGTTGTGTGGACACAGTCATCAAGATGGATTCCCTCTCCCTCCTGCAGCACCCAGAAATCAGTTCAGGACCCTCCAGAGTAGATTTGGAAGAGGCACAGGTGAACACATGTTGGAGAAGAGGAAAGATAAGTCCCACTGTGTGACAGGAGGCTTGTTCACATTATTTGGATGTAGGCGCCTCTTATTTTCTGTATAAGAACTGGGTGTTGAGGGAATATGACTTTCTCCAGCTGCATCTACACTGCAGAATTGGTGCAGTTTGACATCACTCTGCCATGGCTCAATGCTGTGGAATTCTGAGATTTTTAGTTTAATTCTACAAACTGTATTAATTCTGCAGTGCGGGAACAGCCACTGACTCTGTAGCTTTCTAGACTTTAAACTCGACTTTTCCAGATGATAATTCAAAGATATAGCCATGTTAGTCTGTAGAATCAGTATGTAGAGAGATCTTGTAGCACCTTTGAGACTAACTGAAAGAAAGAAATTGGCATGAGCTTTCGTAGACTTCAGTCTACTTCCTCAGATGCATTATGCATCTGCACAATGCATCTGAGGAAGTAGACTGAGGTCTATGAAAGCTCATGCTGCAAATTTCTTTCCTCTAGATGATGATATAGTTTATAAATGGGATAGACCAAAAGTATTTATGATTCCAATATGTTTTAAGCCCTTTTAATTAAAAGTCCTTCAGGAAAATTTTGAATAATAACATTATTTGGTTCAGTAGGTACTATTCTGTACTATACTGATCAAAAATTATGTACAACTTAATCTTTATAAGTTCATTATAATTAAAAGGGTAAAAAACTGTGTTGGAATAATACATGTACTTGCCTACATCTAGACTTTTTAAACTCTTGGTGGCCTATTTGGAGTTCCTCTTTTCTCAGATAATGGTATATCCATTAATCCTTAATCCACTTACTTTGGAGTAGGTCTATTGCTTTCAGTGTGTCATTAAGTAGATTTTAGGGCTCTGTTATCACAGATAGACATGGCTTATTCATATTAGCCTTTTTCCATAACTATATTTGTGTTCATCCTTTTAATACCAGTGATATGAAAAAATGATTTACAATAACAGGAGTTTACTGTATAATAAATCTGACCATGTTAAATTTTCAAGGATATTTTTGTAATGGGATTTCCTTCATCAAACCAATATGTACCTTCAATTTTAATTTCATTTCTGTGTAGTGGAGTTCTGTCCCCTCTCCCCTGTCCCACTATTATTCTCCTTTCTCAGATATTGGGGCTCAATAGATTGCCTCAAAAAGGTGGGCTGGAACCACCCTGTTTTGCTCTGCATTGTTGCCACAGCAGTCAAAAGAGGCCAGTGATGATGCGAAAGAAAAAAGGAGCACTAAGAAACAGCTTTTTGTGCTGCACCTGCAATGCCATAAGCACCGTAGGGCGGTGCTGGTGATGTCATGCGTGCACCACACTGTTTGGATGTGGCATGCATGTGACATCATTAATACACGCACCGTGTAGACAGTGTTGTGTAACAATGGTGGCACCCCATACATCCTAGGGTTCGGGGGCATGCAGTTGGTGCGTGCTTCCGAACCTTAGTATTGATGGCACCATACCACTTTTTGGCTGTCTGTGTTGGGCCATTGTGCTCTTTGAATGTCACAACTGCCCAAATCTTTTCCTTGCTCAAGTGCTTGTATTTCCCATAGTTTATTTGCCCACTTCAGTTTGAAGCAGTCAATGCACTTCCTACTGAGGTGGTATTTGTTTATTATAATTTGAAGTTCTAGGAGTTTATCAGACAGGAGGAATTTCTCTTTATTGCAAATGGAGCCAATTGGAGCTAATTTGAATTCCCATGAATTTGCTAGTTTAGCGAATTAATGTGAATTTCTATTGCATTCGGAATGCGTTCAGAATGACTTCCCGTTACCCAAAAGTGACTGCTCATTGCCTGAAATTGCGTGAGATGCTTTAATTCACAATAACATAAAACCCATGATTGCGTTCGGAATGACTTCCCTTTTTCCCAAAATTGCGTGAGATACTTTAATATGCCATAACGTGAAACCCCATGATTGCGTTCAGATTGCCATTAGATTATACTTTCAATTTACGACGTCTGATAAGGTCCTTAGTAGTGGAAACTTTTGATGGGCAAGATGGGAAAAAATACCTTACAAGTAACCTGAGAGAGAGCAAGGTCCAGCAGAGAAGCCCTGTCTGCCACATCGCTGGCAGTTTGAAACCAACTGAATCATATTGGTGAAGATCTTGTGGCAATTTGCGTGTTTGCATTGGCATCCAGGAGCACCATCACAACCTTCTCCATTTCTCCTCTTGTGCCCCACTGGACAGAAACATGTCTTTTAGCCAGGGACTGGGACTTGTATATTTCAGTTTTGATTCAATCAGTATGCCCCATTCTGAAAACAATATACTGTACTGTATTTGTTTATCATAACTTGAATTAGGTCTAATCAGTTTTGTCAACATTTCATTAGTTTTCTTTTCTGTGTTACTTTATTCCTGTTTTATTGGGTCTGCCTTTCTTGAAATCCAGTACACTGAGCATTCTGTGAAGTAAAAATCACAAGAAAAGATGTGACTTAGTGAGATAATAAAACATGATTGTGTATTCCTGTATGGTAGGGAATTGGATTGGATGGCCCCTGTGGTCTCTTCCAACTCTCAGATTCTGTATAAATGCTGAAACCCAACATTATACAATTATATTGTATATATATATTGTATATTGCCCAATGAATACCAGATGCTGTAGGCTACATTTCAGAGGAAGGTACTGAGTATTCCTTGTCTAAGAAAACCTGCTAAATTAATTGTGTCATCATAAGTCAGTAGGTAACTTGAAGGCACAAACACACACACTAGGCAACATTCCCTTGGTACTGGAAAATAACTTCTGCATGAGTGGGATCTATGTGTAATGATGACATATACAAGCATCACATTTGGCATCTGGATTATATCCCTAACTCTAAGAAATTTCAGTGCTGTGTATGGTATTAGGTCAGAATATAAAACCTCATACAGTGGACTCTTCCTATTGGTGGGCTAGTGATCAGTGGTTCGACCAATCACAGATCACCACAGCTCATATTATTCAATGGGGCATGTGCATGCAGAGGTGCTGATGTGGACACAAATACACATCCCCACCCATTTAACAATATGGGGCAAAACCATCCATATTTTTCCCCAACTGTGGGGGGCTCTGGAACTGAACCCCTGGGGATGGTAAAGGTCCATACTATTATTGGCCCGCATGTGGAGACCAAAGATGCATCACCACACTAGTGTATAGATGGACTGATTAAATGAAAAGCCTTCATATGTGTCAGTCACAAAGCTTGGGAAACTTTTTTTTTTAAACGACACCTCTTAGAAACAACCAGCTAGCATTAATCATATTGGCTGAGGAGTAGTCCCAAAAGTAACTTTCCTGAGCTCTGGCCATTACATTAGTTAATTGACAGTTTTGAGTTTAAAAGTCAAATACTTGTAAATACAAACCTAATATAGAGTTCCGAGTACCTGCCTAACAATTCTGAAATGTTAGCATTTTGACATCACTGCAATAAAATCTAAAGCCAGTAAGCCATACCCCATTTGTCCTGTTATTAGATCAACTAGTATATGCTAAAACACTACATAATATTAAGGAGAATGAATTATATTATCGTATTAAGAAATTTGCATAGTGTTTTCTGAATTCGTGTTGGTGGTTTCACTTATGATTTGAATGTAACAAAAGTTTGATGAGTGGTGAAATATAACAGAATTTTTTTCAAAAAATTTCAAAGTTTGCTGAATGCTTGAACAAAAATGGGGTATGAGTTTAAGGCTCACCCTCAGGTTTTGTCAGCCTTAGTTCATAATGTGCTTTTTAGAGCAAAACTACAGAGGTCTGAAAAGTTTGTTCAGGAAGTACCTGAAGTGGTAGAAAAACCTTATTTCAGTGGTTCCAGTATATAACACACCATATTTTTTTATTCCTGTAGCTTGTATAACAGAAACATTGACAGAGAAACTCTTTAAATTTGGTGAGCTAATATGAAGGTGGCCAGAAATTAAATAGAAGTCAAGCACATTCATATCCATCTAAGATCTTAGAGTACCATGCATTTGCCCTACTGAATTTTTTAAATAATAAAAAAGTTCTTTCTGATATGTGCCTCTTTAAAAACGAAACAAGCCTTGATTCAGGGAAAGTGCATAATAGATCACTAGGTTAATGTTTCAGGCAGCATTTAGAATATCAGTTATTACAGAATTCAAAGGGACTGGAGGATTGTCCTCATTGTATGAATCTAGATGTTCCTTGTGATTTATATATTTGATATGCTGATTAAAACCATTTACTTGTAGAAGAAACATAATTGATCCATGTGAATTGATCTCAACAGTCGTGAAGATTATGACCCTTATTTTGTTGTAGAAGAAAGGAAAGAAAAAAACATGAATGATACACACTTTTTTATGCACCCACACTGTAGAATTAAAACAGTTTGACACCACTTTAACACCCATGACTCTATCCTACAGAAGCCTGGGACTTATGGTTTGCTGAGGCATCAGTGCTCTCTGACAAACCAAGCTGAATACCTCACCAAGCTACAAATCCCAGGATTTTGTAAGATAGAGTCAAGACAATTAAAGTTGTTTGAAATTGCTTAAAATCTGCCCTTAGTTACTTCTAAGGCTCTTTAAAGTATCACGTTATTAGAGAAGAACCGAAGACTTAAAACAAAAGTCTGCACTTAAAAACCCAAAGAAATTCATTCAGTGGGTCTGTTAACTTCCTATTATGTATCTTTTGCTTAACTGCATCCATCTGTCCTGCCTCTGTACATCTTCACATAACTAGAATAGCTAGCAAAATCATAGAGAAACACAGTAAAAGTAATGATTATTTGTCAACGAGACACCCTTATTTCACATGAAGAAGGTCAGTGACTGGGGGGGGGGGGGGCTTCACTGTGTTCATTCAGGCTTCCTTTTCTCTTTCTGCATTTTATTGCTTGAAAGATAAATTTAATGATGTAATATGATTTAATATGGATTTCTCATAGTTTCTGGTCCCATGATTCAAATTGTTCATTTTATTTTTGCTGCATGCATCTAAATATTGTTTGAGATGAAGAACAACAATAATTTGTTGAAATTTATAATGATTTTGCAAGTAGAAATGCGTTAAAAATAGAGCTGCAGCCTTGAGAAGCAGCTAAGAAATGCATATAATATTATATGTAAATTCAATGTATGCACAAGTGGTTGAGAATGAATGCCTTCCTGATTACCTGATACAGTATTGGCAATTAAAGTGGTGTACCTGATCAATGTGATACCAGAATGAGTCAGTTAGACTTGCACAGGTCTATACCTCCTTGAGGGAGAATGGGAATAAAGATAGGAATATTGTTATGTTTTTCTTTTATGCATCTCTCCTTATAATAGACCTGTATTATTAACTTATATACTGCCTTTTCCTTAATACTGAGACTCAAGACAACTTACAAAAATTGAAATACATACAGTTAAAAGCACTTACAAAGACATGAAGAAAAAACATATAGAAAGTTAATAAAATGCAATAAGAACTACCCAGAGACATAAAACTATTTGAAACAAACCCATTGAAAATTGAAATATAAAAATCAACAAAATGGTACACTGTTAAAATTCCCAGCAGTCAGTTCCTAGAAGTCTTCTTAAAAAATCACTTGTAGAGAGAATGACAGCAAGGAGCAAGCCTTCCTAGTATCCCTGTATTTTCAAACTCTGGGAGCAGCTGCCAAGAAGGCCTTCTTCCTTGTTCCCATCAGACATGTCTGTGAAAATGGTGGGACCAAGAGAAGGGCCTCCCCTGAAGATCTTAGAGTCTGAGCGAGCTCATCCTGGAGAATACAGTCCTTTAGATATCTTGGATGCAAGCCATTATACTTGATGCCAAGACCTATACAGTGGGCCCTTGTTATATGCTGGGGTTTGGTTCCAGGACCCTCCGTGGATAACAAAATCTGTGGATGCTCAAGTCCCATTAAAGATAATGGCACAACAAAATGGTGTCCCATATATAAAGTGGAAAATCAAGGTTTGCTATTTGGAATTTATACTTTTTGGGAATATTTTCAAGCTGTGTATGCTCTAATCCATGAATAAAACATCTGTGGATAAGGAGGGCCAGCTGTACTTTATAGGTCATAATCTGTACTTTGAATTATGCCTGGGAACAGATCAGTAGCCTGTGGAGCTGTTGCAACAAGAAAGTTCTCTGTAGCCAACTAAGCAGTTTGGTTGCATTTATTTGGGCCATATGATGACTCTGAACACTTTTCAAAGCCAGCCCCACAGAGGGAGCATTATATTAATCAAAATGAGATATTACAAAGGCATGTGTTACCATGGCCAGTTCAGAGATTTTCAGGAATGGGAACAGGTGGTTCACTGGCTTTACTTATGTAAATATGCTCCTGGCCACTGCCAAAACCTGGATCTCCAGACTCATGGCTGAATCTAGGATTACATTTGAACTGACAACATGTGACTTCAGGGGGACATAACCCCATACAGTATAGGCATAATCCATAGTCTCTGGTTTTCCTTTTGGACAGAAATACCTCTGTCTTGTTTAGATTACACTTCAAGTTGTTCGCTTGCATCCAATCCAGTACTGTTGACCAATATCCATTTAGCATGGAAACAGCTGCTTTGCAGTTAAGTAGAAAGGAGAAATAGAACTAGGTGTCATCAGCAGACTGCTGACCTCTTCACCAAAATCTAGGACAACCTCTGGCAATTCAGTAGCAATAGCAGCTACATTTTTATACCATTTCATATTGAACTAAGCAATCTCTAAGCTACGGGTTTCATGTATACGATAAATAGTATGGGAACAAATCAGAACCCAAGGAACTCAGCAGGCCAAGAGTCATGGAGCAGAACAGGAATTGCCTATCACACCTTCAGGGTTCTCCTTCAGAAAAAGAATGGAGCCACTATAAAACAGTGCCTCCAACTAACATCCCAGCAAGGAAGCCTCGAAGAATACCATAGTTGATGGTATTGAAAACCACTGAGAAGTCCAGCAAATCCAACAGGGAAACACTTCCTCAGTTCTGTTACCAGTGTAGGACATCCACTGAGGTGAACAAAATTGGCCTGACATGGATCTAGGTAATACATTGAGGAACCTGTAATACTCAAAAGCCACTGTATGATCCAGTGAATATTGGAGACTGGCTAATACTAACTATCAAACATACTGCTTTATCATACTAGGGGGCAATTAGGATTTAAACAAAAGTTAAATGAGAGTTAAAAAGGAAATGCCCTATGTTTATCACAGGACATTTCCTCTTTAACACTAGTTTAACTCTCATTTAAATCCTGTTTGCCCCCTACTGTGATAAAGCAGATAGTGGGATCCAAGGAACATTTTCTGAGTAGAGTCAAGTATCCTTCAATATGTTGGGACCTTGCCTTGATGTGAAGGCAAAGGTCAAACTCTGGCCTCTTTAATGAAGACAGATAGGCAAAGATATAGAACATGTGGTGGCTATTTCTTTACCAAGCATTGTGTTCATATCCTCAGTCTGCAAAATCTCACTGGAGTCTTCCCTGGCTACATTTGCACTGCAGAAATAACCCAGGTTGACATTGCTCTAACTGTCATAACTCAATGATAGGGAATCCTAGGATTTATAGTTTAATATGACAGCACAGCTCTCTGACAGAGAAGGCTAAATATCTCACAATACTACAAATCCCAGAATTCCATAGCATTGAGGCATGACAGTAAAAGTGGTGTCAATCTGGATTATTTCTGCAATGTAGATGCAGGCGCCATGAGTGATGTTTTAGCTCCACTTTCATCTTTTTGACTCTAACCTTCTGAAAAACATCCCACATTGCAATTTGCAATTCTGCTTTTCTATTAGGTATGGTAAAGTTCTACAGGCTTTCAATTTGTGTTGTTGTTCTGTGCCCTCAAGTCATTTCTGACTTATGATGGCCCTAAGCTGAAACTATCATGGGTCTTTCTGACAAGATTTGTTCAGGGAGTGGGATTGCCTTTACCTTCCTCTGAGGCTGAGAGAGTATGATTTGCCCAAAGTCACCTAGTGGATTTCCATGGTCTAGTGGTGATACAGACACTGGTCTCCCAGAGTCCTAGTGCAACACTTAGACCACTGTACCATGCTTGCTCTTCAATCCTACAGTCTCTACATATCTGAAGGCAGGGAACAATGAGGACCACTTTAAGTATTGTTATGCTTTGACAGTGCTTCCTCAAGGACTGATCCACAATTAAAATCAGCTATGATACTGGAAGCTTTGCATATTTATATGACCTAAGATGGACCTTTGTAATTAGCATACACAAATATCCCTAAAGATGCTATACAAACACTAGCAATGATCCCATTATAGTTCAGATGACTCAACATTGTGGGCTTACTTTTAATATGCTGACATGTTCACCTTTTTCCCCCCCTGCTGATGTGTAGTTGTCAGACTGTTAATTATGAGCCCTGAAATCTACTGTAAAACTTTTGTTTGAATGAGAAGAACAATATTGGATTGGAGGTGATTAATTAAGACCCCTGACTGAATATGTCAGTTACACACTTGTGGGTAGTAGTGGACAGCTGAAACCATGTGGTGCAAAGTACAACAATTGCAGAATCTTGGTGCAGGTTTTTCGGGGGATGTGTCAAACTGGGGTCACTAGTTAACAGGACAGTTTGATAGGATCAGTTTAATGATCTCCTACATCATGTGTGTCTGAACACATACAGAGCCCACTTTACATTCTGTGCTGTTTCCTAAGAAGTAAAAGTCCATAAAAATATATATATTTTAAAAGGTGATAATTTTAAAATTTTAAAGCAGATTTTTAAAATTAAAAACAGATTCCAAAGTTTTCATGGAAGGGCTAGGGCATAGATATTGTGAATATTGAAAACGCTTCTTGAAATTATATTCATAACATATTATGAATATATTAACAGCAGTTTTGAAGATGGGTGATAAAGAGATAAATCCTTTTCTGCAGATGATAAACATGAAACATCAATTCTTTCTCTCTCTCCCCCCCCCTTGAAACCCTTGCCTTTTTCTAAATGTAAAGATAGGTAAGGTCAGCAGTTAGAGACTTCAGGGAGGTAAGGTGGATCTGAACAAAGAGAAGTCTACATAAAGAGTTGGTCCTCCACATTTGCAGCTTTGAGTTTTGCAGATTTGATTATTTGTGGTTTTGAATAATATGTCCTCTCTAGGAATCTCTTGGTCCTCCAATACAACTCTGCCAGACGTTGACCATAGAGTTGTGCTGGACAACATATAAGTTCCTAGAGAAAAAAATGCTTCTCTAGTCATTTCAAGGTCCTCCAACATGATTCTATGACCACCTTCTGGCAGATGTTGACCATAGTGTTGCACGGGAGGACCTGGAGATTCCTAGAGAGGTGTTCTCTCAAGTAAAAAAAAAATTGGGTTTTTTTATTTGTGGTTTTTCAACATTCATGGGGGTCCTTCACCCCTCACCCCAGCAAATGTGGAGGGATCACTGTACATGCCAGGGATCCCATTTTTTGGTGAATTGAAAATTCATCTGAAAACAATTCAGAATAATTGCTTAGTGTATACTCATCTTCTAATGAAGCCTACATATTTGAAAATGTATCAATGTGATATTAAACAGTAATGTATCTCTGCTTCAATTATTGAATAGAATCTTCACACTGGTGATTTAAACAGTGGCTTAAATACTGTAATTAAAATTGAGTTCAGTGAAGTAAATTAAATTAGGATTTAAATCAATTTGATTTTAATCAACTCAACCCTGCCCTGCTAGGAAATCCCTCCTGGCTGATCCCATGGCAATGATCACTAAATTTACCTTAGAAGAACAACCTTGCATTTTGCAGTGGCTCTGGGAATTGGAGAGCTGATGTATTTGTGTGGGTGGGCAATGGCAGAGAAAAGTTAAACCACAAAAAGGTGTCCATCAGACTTAGGTTGTGTCTGTACTGCAGAATTAATGCAGTCTGTTGCCACTTTAACTGTCACGGCTCATTGCTGTCATGGCCCAATGCTTTCAGAGAGCTATGGGGCTACAGCAAACTACAAGTCCCAGAATTCAATAGCATTGAGCCATGGCAGTTAAAGTGGTGTCAAATTGAATTAATTTTGTAGTAGCAGCCTGAGATTTTGTGCTTGTGCATGTGGGAAAGCTGCATTCCCTGAAGAGAAAGCCAGAAATCAGAAAATTAACTAAAATAAGAAAAAGAGCAAAAATAATATTTTTATTGTCATAATCATTTGAGTATAAAGGGGAAGTAGGCAGTCTAGTTTTCAAAGGAGAAATGACTGAATGTAAAAGAAGCAGGGAGGAAATAGAAAATACATTTTCATTTTTGAGTTAGAAATAAGGTAAAGGTTAAGTATGAAAGAAGAAAATGAAAGTATGTCAGGACCTAAGAGGGTGGGAAATACTTTCACAGACATGTTGGTAGAGGGAAATATATGAACCCTTCTCCCCTTAAAGCCTCTGGATCAGACATTTCTGCCTGAAATGAGAGGCTGAGTTGCAATATCTCCAATGCTACGTTTGGTTGGGAGAAAGCTAAACGATGGAACCTCCTGCCACAAGGAAATCACTATTGTGAAGATTATATCCATTTCAAGACAGAGGTTAATTATCAGCACAATCTGACACTAGCAATTTTCAGCTGATGATATCCAGTTCCATCTCCTTCTACTGTCTTTTTGTGACTAATGGGCTACAGTGGGTTTTCAACCTTGTCAAGTGGGCTCTGGGGATCAATGGTTTGATAATCTCTACTTTTAGCCATATAATCACTTCCCTAATCAAACAAATACATGTATAACTTGAGGAGCAGACTCAATAGACCTTAAGAATATGGTGTTTCTCCAGGGAGACTTAATTTGTCACAGTGATTGATAACTGTCACATATATGTATGAAATAAAATAGATTAATAGTTTATCAAATTTATGGGATCCAGGGGTATAATATAGATTTATAAAATTATATGATAGATTTCTTTGAAAATAGAATATGATGTAGTACAACCAAAATGACAGGAAAATCTGCATGAATACTTTGCTCCTGTTGGTTTGGGTATACTGGTCAGTTGATTAAAAACATGAGTATTAACCTATGATGCTTGATAATGCAGGACTGGAGTGCCATAATAAAACAACTTATAAAGTAATATTGATCTAATGCTTTACTAGGTGACGTTCACACTAGGGAGAATATTGCCATTTCTATGTAGGGAGATTTATGACCAGAAATGCTGTCATATAGCAAATGAAATATAAGTACTACAGATTTGAAGACTGGACTTCAGTTTTGCTAGGTGAAATTACAACACTCAAATGGATGTACATGTTATATTGTTTTACAGTTGAATAATACACTTTTCCTTTGGTGGGATATACACTCATCCCACCATATTTGCGGCTTTGGTTATTCACAGATTTGATTATACGTTCTCTCTAGGAATATTTAGGTCCTCCATTGCAACTCTGTGGTCAACTTTAACTAAAAGTTGCACTGAGAGACCTAGAGATTCCTAGAGAGAATACTCCGCTAGGCCTTTGTAGCTCCTCCAGTGCAGTTCTATGGTCAGTGTCTTTCAGACATTGACCACAGAGTTGCACTGGAGGACCTAGAGATTCCTAGAGAGGTGTCCTCTCAGGTCAAAACATGGTGTTTTTGTTATTTGCGTTTTTTCCATATTCACGGGGGCCTTGTGCCCCTAACCCTAGTGAATATGGAGGGACAAGTGTACAACTTTGTTACTCATTTGTTTCTTTTCACAATGATAAGAAAACAGCTATGAATTACTGACATTAGGGATCTTTGAAGATTTATGGTTTAAATTTTGATTTGCACTTCTTAGAATGTTGTATGGTAAGGAGTACAGTTAATTGGTTAACGCACCTCTGAGTTTTATGATATAGGCCTTTTGGCCCACCCCCACATGTGTAATAATGTGTAATAATACACAGTTTAGATTAAAATGGGTACAGACATTTCATATTAAAAAGTCTGTATTTATGATAAAACATATATTTATGTGCATAATAAACTGTACCTGAGCTAAAAATTAAGGTTTATGTCATTATAGGATAGAGCTAACAGAGCATGGAAAAATTACATTTTGGATTAAAACTCCCTGGATCTCCCAGCCAGCATGGGCATTTTGGCCATTGGTTTGTTTTATTCCAAAAATGAAGGAACATGTTACTTCCATGTTGTGCCTCTGAACTTTATTTTTGTGTGTGCTTCCTTACTAGAACACCTATGGCTTGCAGACCATATATGGCTCACAGTTGTCCCTATACCAGATAAGTCTTTCTGTGCTGCTAACAGCAGCAGGGAAATGCAATCTGAATCAGGGTCACTAGTGGGAGGAGTAGAGGCTTTCATCTCTTTTGCCTCCCAGAGGACTTGAAACACAGATTGCTGTTTCAGTGCTATGAACCACGTGGAAACAGCAGTCTGTTTCTCATCTCCGACTCTTCTCTGATCAGTTCATGGAAGAGAAATTTAGGAGGAACTTTGGGTTCCAGCAAGCCCCACAGAACAGAGAGGGCATTTTCTTGTGTGGCTAATCTTGGGGGCTGGGGGAAGAGAAGTTTTAAACTCTTTCCCATTTCCAAGAAAATAGCAGGAGCCCATGAGATAAGGTTGCAGTACAGGCCAGTCAGTTCAGCACCTAGGAGAGTTCCAAGTGAAAACCTTGTTTAGACAAGATCTCAAGCTCAGCTAGGACTTTTAGAATTATTAATTAAGAGGTCCTGCTCCTGCTAGGCTTCAAGTTTCTCCTCTTAGGGGCTAGCTATTCTTTTAAGACTACTCACAGAGTAAGAAGTCTTAAAAGTATAGCTTACCCATACATTTAGCACTCTCTTTTTTCTCCAGGGCCTCATATGAGGTACATTGTAGGCATTCATACATTTTCAAGAATTGTGAAGTCTTGGAGGAAGGTGCTAGGGCTAGGTTTGGTTTTGTCAATGTTAGTTTGGGGTTATGGGTCTCAGGTATGAAGGTCTCAGGCTCCATGGCCTCAAGTATTTCACATTCAAGTCACAGGCTCCCCAATAGTACTCAAGCCTGGTGTCTTTTTTTTTTTTTTTACATTTATCAGTGGTTTCTCAACCTTTTGAGTTTATGCCACTGCAGAGCTCTTGGGCTATAACAGGCACTAATAGCAGTGAGGAAACAGATACCTGGATTAGCAAAGTTTAGGAAGGAATGTAAACAGTCTTTCCTTCCATAACCTGCAAGGAGAGCTGTATGTGTATGCCAGAAATGTGGATGTGTGTGAATGGATCAGTGTGTCAGTTTAAATATATGTACACAAACTGATCTAGAACTACATAATCTAGAACTCCAAGTGACATTTTGCAGAATATGGAAGGTTACTTTGAAAAATAATGGGAAAAAAGATGTTTAAGTTAACTGAGCAATGATAAGTTTATGTTCTGAGAATAACCATATTAGTGATTAGTCATGGGTATCTGTTACTGTATTGCTTTGCATTGTTCTGTTTTACATTTGAAGAGCATGAAGAGCCTACTCTGGTAGCATGTCTATGAACTAATAGATTAACAGTGATCTAATAGTGAGCTCCTTTGAAGAAGAGATTGTACACGTTTGTATACATTAAAAATGAACTGGAAAACAGTGAAAAATTTATTGGTATCAGACCATTTTTTAATATTCTTCTGAATATTTTCTTTTTTCTTTCATAAAAGTCCTGCAGAATTTATATTGGAAGGGCAATCCAGAAATTTGTAAAACAGAAAACTAAAAGTATTCTTGGTTATTTCCTCACCTGAGGTTGTCTCTTGTTATCTTAACAAACCAACAACAACAAAAAAGTAGTTTCAGATAAATATATTATCTGTACAGAGTATTTTCCTGATTGTTAAACGTCTTAATATGGGAAATTGCTCTATATTCTAATGAGTGTTGCTAAAAAGGAAAAAGCAAGTATGTAATGCAAAGGAAGTGTTTTTGTGATACCTCTCAAATTAATTAATGTTTTACATGCATGAATAGTTGGGGGCGGTTGGACATAATTCTCCCAGTGGTGTGTGTGTGTGTGTGTGGATATCAGTGAGAAAGAAAGAAAAAGAAAAAAAGAAAGGACCAAAATATTTGTTTATGTGTATTTGTGGGGGTGTGATGCATCTTATCTGGGTCAGGTTTGGGGCTTAGTCACAGGTAAGCTATGGACTTAGTCTGTTAGAAATCTATATTTCAGTTGTTGGGAACATTTCTCAGTATGCTTCATGGTGTTGCATACACATGCCCTTGAGTATGCCTAGAGGAAGTCAATATATCTATTCCATTACCTCAAATTGGTCCATAGTAGCATTCTTTCATTCTGCTACAGAGTTCACGCTTAAGCAACAACTTCTCTAATTCTTTGAACTCTAATGTTGTTTGCTCCATTATATCCACTTGTATGTTTGAACTGAAAGTCCAATATCCAGTTACCTAGCTAAATAAAATCCCCACAATCTGTTTCAATGTTTCAAGAATTTATTGTTGTAATCCTCCTGGAGGTCTGTTAGGGTCACAATGTAGCACAAAATACAAATACTGTAAAGCATATCTTTCTGCCAGTGAGCCAAAACTATGAATGAACAGAGCAGTTTTCTTTTGTTGCAGTTATCTATTATTACTGCCTGATGCAATCTGATAACAATATAACCATGATGTAACAAGATCTCCATAATTTTTGTTCAT
Source organism: Urosaurus nigricauda (assembly GCA_034509955.1). Taxonomy (NCBI): domain Eukaryota; kingdom Metazoa; phylum Chordata; class Lepidosauria; order Squamata; family Phrynosomatidae; genus Urosaurus; species Urosaurus nigricauda. The sequence goes on along the minus strand of JAOEGL010000001.1, from coordinate 345,012,615 downwards.
GTGAAATGATAACCAATCATAAATTATGACATACAAGATTAGTGTAGTATAGGAGCTAACCTGCATGAGTGTGGTAAGCACAATAGGAAAAATTTCTAGTGTCCTGACTTAATGTCACAGGAGTTTTGTAAACTAGAGAAAATGCACACCAAATGCACACACTGTTTATTTAGCACTTACCAAAGCTAGTGTTTTCAGTGCCAAGATTCCACGTACAGTATGTTTCATGGAAGATGATTTCCCAGCCAACTGAAGTGCCTTCTATATATACCTGTCCTTTGGTTGTAGCTCTGGGCAGAGCAGAATATTTCCTCATTGTTCAAAATTCCACAACCATGTTGATATGATTTGGTAACTCTAATGGCCAGGTCATTGAACAGATAGTTTATGTGTCCACTTTCAGTTGAGATTTGTCAGTGTGTCATTTTGGTAGCTTTCTTTGGCTTCCCTTAATAGTTAAGTCTAAATAAACATTGGGCTGTTGCCAGTGGTGTTCTATGGGATGGGAACCTCTCTGATGAGGGAGAGCCTTTTATCAGTGGAATGGAGAGGGATTTGATATTTTGTGCTTCATTTTACATTTTGCATCACTCATCAGCCATCTGATCCAGATTGGAATAAGAGAAGAAGCAAATTTTGGCTACATTTGTCTCTTTCATCATTTCACTGACAAACCATCACTGTTTCAAATAGTCTTCTATGAGTGGCAGGACAGTGTTGGCTACAACTCAGTGAATTTAGGATTGGCTCATTTACTTGCTATCTGAGGGCTTTCTAGAGGTCACCACATCCCTGTTCAAGATGCCTTTCCATTGAATACCATGACCATAATCAGAGGTGGAAGTTTTCTGGATAGTCTTCAATACCCATATGTTCATATTGTATCTGTTAAAAGTGATTGCTAAGACTTGAAATGAAACTATTATACTGTTAGACTTTTCTGTTTCAGTCTCAAAGTTGCTGTCAAATTGTATAGCCAGTAGTGTGTCACTTGATGATCGTTTTCAATTAGGGATGGAGAAAATTGTCAAGGAAGTTGTGAAAACACCTATTTTTATATTCTACCAGGATCTTCACATCAAGCCTACAGAACATGATGAGATTTCACTTTCCTCTAGCAACAGTAGTGTCTGTGTTGAACTCCTGATCACTTAACCATCTTACTCTTAAACTCCCAGTAATGTCAAACGTAATGAATAACAAAGAAATATAATATTTTTCATTTAATTGCACTTCAGTCTTAGAACAGATACAGCTGAAATTGGAATTTTCTTTCAGAATTTTATGAAACATTGTGTTCTCTTATTTTATTTTAATCAGCTGAAGCCTGATAAGTTACATTCTCTTCACAAGCATACAAAATACTGTCTTCTATGTTTATGTTTCATAAATATTGACAAATATCTCTTTAAACTTGCAGCAAGTAGTGGCAGCAATAAATGCAGGAGTCAATCCAAAAGGAAACACGCCTAATCAAGTCAGTCATTGGGATTTGGGAAGTTCCTTCTTCTTTGCTGGCACAGTTATTACTACCATAGGTAGGACACAATTTTTTATTCTGTTTGGAGTAGTGTATTTCTAAGTCAACTATAGTTAAAATATATATGCTTATTTTCTTATTTTGGAATTTTTTAATTATCTAGTTTAATATTTTTATATTTTATGCATGAAGATGTCAGCTAAATTGGAGTTCATAGAAAAACATATATGATTTTATAAGAATAAATTGTGGTATTTAAAAATTCAGTATAAACTAGATTTACATCACAGTGAAGGTGGTAATTTAGTACACTGAACCTCTGGATTGTGAATTGGAATATGCATGTAAATTTTTGCTTTACCTTGTTGATTTGGATTTCTAGAAGTGACATTCTTAATTCCATACAGCTGTTCTTAAGCAATTTAAAGAGCTTTTTCAGGAGTTGTTGTGTGTATATACTTTTTAAAATGATAAATGTTTAACAGATGAACACAGATTACACTACCACTTTAGATTTTCTTACGTTGTGGTGACAAGGAAGAACTTCCAACCAAGATGTTTTCTAACATTGTATACTGTGCATAAAATTTACAGTTAATGTTATGTGGATAGCTGTTCAATTAGACACATTGGCAGCACACCTAGAAAAATGGATCATGTGGATACATACTTGATAGTAAGAGAGGCACATGGGGAATGTTGTGCACAGGATATTTCCATTATTAAAGCATATCTCCCTTTAGTTCTTTCCCCAGTCCAAAGCAGGGTTTTCTTCCCCCCACAAATCAGTTCCAGAACTTTTCTTTAGGGATATCCCCCCCCCCCCATCTTTGCTGTTGTTCTTGTTAACTACCCTCACTTGATCCTGACCCATGTCAGCACTGTGGAGGAGACATCTCAAAGAACCTCTGTCCTTCATTGCTGTGCTTAATTCCTGCAAACCCACCCATGACCTCCTTAAAAGAGTCCATCCAACTAGCATGCAGCCTTCTTCTCTTTATACTTCTCCTCACCTTTCCTAGCATTATTGTTTTTTCCAGTGAGTCCTTCTCATGATGTGCCCAAAGTATGACAGCTTCTGTTTTGTCATCTTGGCTTCCAGGGAGTTTTCTGGCTTGATCTGCTCTAGGATCCGTTTGTTTGTCCCTTTGGCTGTCCATGGGATCCTCAACACTCTTCTCCAGCACCACATCTCAAATGAATTGATTTTCTTCCTATCTTCTTTCTTAACTGTCCAGTTCTCACACCCTTAAATGGTAATAAGGAATACGATGGCTTGTATGATTCTAACTTTTGCGCTTAGTTGTATATCTTTGCATCTTAGAATCTTTTCTAGTTCTTTCATAGCTGTTCTTCCCATTCTTAATCCACTTCTGACTTCCTGGCTGTAGTCCATGTTCCTATCAATATTTGTTCAAGATAAAGATTGGGTTGTTGCCAAACCTTATGGATTATTCTTTGTGTATAATTGAGCCTCTGTATTACTAGGTTTTAATGAGTTAGGCAGTCACAGACTAGGTTGTGATAAAAACCACTGAGAAGGAATAAATGGGAATGATGTAAGAATATAGGGTGTTAAATGTCAGCCCTCTTGTGTTGAATTCTTCATAAAGTTTTAATGCTGTTGAAATTTTATTATATTGTCATTTCATAGGGACTGGGTAATTATTTCATAGTATAGCTGTAGGCAGGTTTGGCTGCAGTGAATAAATCTATTTGGATTTTTAAATGTGATCAAAAATTGTAGATAAAATCCAATGTCCTGATGGAAGAACTGAAAAAATTCTTCCTCTCAACTGCCCTCCCCCTTGCAGCTCTCTGAGTCACTCAAGAACTAGCGATGCTGGATTTTTCAGCTCTTCCACAGTAAGCCAGTTTTAAGGGCACATATAGAGATTGAGTGGAGAGGATGAGACCATTTACAGTGGTCCCCCGGGATACGAATCCCTCGGGATATGAAATCCCCGGGACCCGAAACGGCCGGGGCCGGAAAAACGGCCTCGGCCTACGAAAAAATCTCCGGGTTGCGAAAAAAAGCAACCCTGCCCTTTAAAACAGTGCGCTCCGGCGCGCTGTGCATCCAAAAATGCAGTCCCCCGGGTTGCGAAACACTTCTGGGTTACGAAAGTAATCCCGGAACGAATTACTTTCGCAACCCGGGGGACCACTGTACTTCACAGTTCTGATAGGGCTTTGCTTTTACCAGCTCAAGTCCGTAACTGGATCCAATCCAATGTGACTTATGTTACAATTCAAATAATGTGAAACAAACTGAAACAAAGAGAAGAGAAATTTTGCAAGTGTTCTTTACATTCCTAAGTACTTTGTTCTCAAGACATTTAGGTCTTTATAGTTCAGAAGCTTTACTTTTACTTTGGCTCAGAAGTAAATTGGAAACCAGTCAGTAACTACTCTTGCAATCACATTCTGGACAATATCAAGATTCTGTTTAAAAACCTGTCCACGTCAGTACATTTTTGTAACCAGGCATGAATGACTGCCACTGGAGTATAGCTAGAAAAGGATTGGCAAAAGTCAAAGTTTATAAAATCTTTTCTCAGTCACTGCCAATATGTAATCATCTAGAAGTAAAGATGGATGTAGGAGCATGGCTGAGGTGCAAACACGATTTTTACTACCTTATCCCATTCTAAATAAGCAGTCTGGAAGGAAATAATGATTAGTGATATCAAATACCACTGAAAAGTCAGGAGAATCAACACAATGAAACTCTTTCTAGAAGAGTTACACACCAAGTTGGCCAGGCAGTTCTGGTCACTTGAACCTAGACTGCAGTGGGTCTGCCATCTAGATCTTTCATCTAGGAATATTTGGAATTAGATTTCTACCATGCATTCAAATATACTAAAGCTGGAATCTTGTTGGTGCCATACACATGTGTAAGTTGTCTTATACATACGGTTATACTTTTTTTTCCCTCATGGGCCTGAATCTTACTGTTAGTTCTAAATAATGTAAAGCCATTGAATCAAATTGATTTAACGTTTTTTATTTACGTGAACTGATTCATAATTTGATAGTTGGCAGTTGATTCAGTGCTCTAGCTGGTACTAACCATCATGATTCTAGTCATACAGGTGCACTTTCTTGGATTAGTAGTGATATAACTATTACAGGTTCCTTCAATGAGCCTCTTTGTTTATTAGGATTGCAGAAACAACCATTGTGTATTCCCTGTTTACAAGGGGGTGATAAGCAGTCAATGGTTACACAATGTTGGTATTAAGCAATAAAGGTGGTATAGTGAAATCACTGTGTAAATGCAGGCATGTAGATTTACACCTTACAATACACAATTGGATCTCAGCCTGTGTCTTCAGGCATCTTATCGAAGCAGGATAGGATTGACACAGCATATTTCTTTTGGGTCAGGTATTGATCTTTAAGACAGGGTTACAACAAGGCGCTCATAAGAACCATTCTGGATTACTGTTTTATTAGAACAACAGAATAAGTGAAGATTTGCTTCCAAGTTAAGGAATATATGTCAGCCAGGGCAGAGACCAAAATGTTAGCTTTTTAAAGCTGTGCTGGGAGCAGCTCTATTGCAAACTGTGACTGATCTTTGAAGGTTTTGATGGGCTAGTGAATAATTCTGGCCATTTTCTCTTTCCATTCTAGAACTGTAATGCATGCTACTAAACAGAAGCTGGTGGGATTTATCTACCAGAGTGTTGTTATTTTAATTATGTAATGACTAGTTTTGTTTGTAATAATGGGTTAAATCCAGTGTAATTAGTGGCAGGACACTGAATCCAGTGGGACAGAAAGCAAAACATTTCCACACCGTTTAGAGACCCCTTTCATTGATATGCACAATTGACTCTATAGGACTGGAACACCCTCTAGAAAAAGTTTCCAAGGACCTGCTGGAGGGATGCATAGGGCCTCACAGGGCTGTAGATGGCATGGTAAGATAAGAAAGTTCTGTTTCAGCCTCTAGTTGGTGGGCATCAAAAATTCCTTAGGCAACATATGACCCTCCTGGTGAGGGGGAGGAAGTCCCTTGGCGTCCCTGTGTCCACCATCTCCAATAGTTTTCTACCATTTTTGGCTGAAAAAATGTTTTTAGAGACCTAAATTTGGGTGGCATTTTGACAACCTATGATGTTTATGGGGTGCTGCATCCCAAAACAGGGATACAAAACATTCTAAAAGTGTCCTGAAGTAACTTTATTTCCAGTCATTGTTTAATGTACCAGTACAGTGGGCCTTTGGTATTCACTAGAGTTTGGTTCTAGGATCACCTGTGGATACCAAAATCCACCGATACCCGAGTCCCATTATATACAGTATGGTAGAAAAATGCTGTGCCTTACATAAAATGACAAACCCAGGGTTTGTTTTTTATATATATATATACACATGGATAGTTTAATCGGTGGATGCAGAATCATTGGATATGGAGTGCCAACTGTACAACCACCCAAGGGAGCCCAAAATGGCATTCTGTCCCTTTTGAATTTAAGAGGTCCTGCATGCTATTGTAATGCTGAATTTGTTTGTCAAAGAACATGACAAAATTTTAAATGTGCATTGTTTTGAGTGCTTGCACTTTCCCAAGAGACTGCTGTTTGTAACAGTCTTTTATCAATATGACTGACATTTGCTTTTGTATATTAGGAGCTTCCTCCACCTAAGCATAAAATTGATTATTGATGATTTCATTAGTTTTGTATTGTACATAGGATGATTCCTGCATGCCATTTTTTTTGTCAGTTGCTATTATGCTGCCCCTTACGTATGTAAAATCCATGCTTTTCACTGAGATGCAGCTGAAAAATATTAAAAAGTTATACATTTTAAATGCTGTGTATAGTTCTTGGAATCTTATTGTAAATGCAGGTAGAAACTAGACCAACAAATATGTTTAGACATTTTCTTTTGCTTTTAGAAATCTTGCTTTCGAAAGCAGTTACAGTTAGTTTCTATAAATCAGAAAGTTAAGAGCCAGCTGACAAACTTTTTTTTCTCTTTAGGCAGATCGAATATTTCCAGGTAAGCATTTGGGTGGGCAAACAGAATGTGTGAGCTGTGCTGTCACAGATAAAATACTAGTCAATAGTTTTTGCAGCTGAGATTTCTGTAGTTATAATTACTGTTTGTGGTTGTTGTTGTTATTATTATTATTATTAACCTTTATTTATATAGCGCTGTAAATTTACACAGTGCTGTACATACAATCTTAAATTAGATGGATCCCTGCCCTCAGGCTTACAGTCTAAAAGTTCTTTGGTTCTTTGGTTTACTTCCTATCTTTGTTCATGTGAGAATGTCCATAGCAAAGGTCAGAATTTCTTGCATAAAGGGGAGAAATCACACTGTGTGAACATCTAAAAGAGGGAAATCTAATAATCTTATTTATTTATTTATTTATTTATTTCATTTATATGCTGTCTTTCTCCCCTGAAGGACCCAAGGTGGTTCACAGATCATTTGTAATGATCATAATGATTTGTAATAATCATTTGTAATACTGGAAATGTTACAAGAGATGTATTGAGATTACACAGATAGTGCCAGCACTTGGTATACTCTCACTTTCCTCAATGTGGTATACTCCCAATGTTTTTGACTACATAGCCACAAGAGTCTTTGTGAAACACATGTGAAAGCTCCCACCATTCTGGTCTGTTCTACTGAAACTGATTGATAGTAGTTTTAAGAAAATCTTTTGTATATGGCAGTGTTATAGCTGAGGGTTGTTTTTAACCACCGTTATGTCCTACTGTCACCTTTGGTGTACACCATTTGCTCTTATGCTTTGATTATGTCACACACATTCCCTTTGATATTTAATGGGACAAATCACTGAAATCTTGTTGATAGTCCCAACTAGAGTATACTCATTGAACAAATAATTGATTAGTGAGTCAATACATAGATAAATTCTATTGAGTTAATAGGTCTACTTTGCAAGGATTAGCAATAAGATTTAGGCCAATGCTTGTTTAAGGTGTTCCTGAATCTTTGTAAGGTAATGATCAGATCTCTACAAAATGTGACAATATTTCTGCTGACCTTACAATGTAACATCATGCAAAGCCCCTTTGTTTTCAGAAACTAAAAAAGGTAGTAAGCAAATACTGACATTCTGAAAGATATGTCATGGTTGATGGCACTTAACAGAGTAAAATAAGCCTTCTAGATTCACATTTATGATTAGAGACCTTGTCTGTGAGCTCAAACAAAATTTTATTGTGAAGAATGTTTTTATTCTCCAGTCTACAGTATGTCCCCTGTGGGCACAAACATTTCTTCAGAGGTCAGAACATTTTCTATCTTGTTATGTAGTTCATTGATTCAGCAGAACAATGGGGAATTGTACTATTAACTCTATTCTTGCCAACAAAATTTTACTGCTGCAATATAGAGTATGTGTAGATGTGCATATATGAGTGGGAGATTATTGATTTGTTGTGTGGTCACTCTCCTCTCCCTCCTGCACAATCTACCTTCACTGAACCTCCATGTCCCTTTTCCACTTTGCCCATGGAATTAGTTTTGCCCATGGGATTAGAAATTGGGTTATGGATATGTGGAAGTAGCTTGGAGTGCTGATGGATAGAGTGAAGTCTAAATCCTACTTCTTGGAGGGGAGCAACAAATGTGTTAGGCATGAGCCTTGTTCTTTGAGGGCGAATCTTGCCTGTTGCTCCTAAGAAAAGCTTTAGAAGGTTTCTTCTGTCTCAAGCCCATTCCCTGACAGATTTGTTTGCTGTTCCCCTCCAAGAAACATGCTCTGTGCTTTTGCCTGATGCTCAAAGTGAATGTTGCTGTGGACTTTTGTAACATATTCCTGGGTTGGGAAGCTAGGAGGGTGTTAGTGTGACTGAGAGAGAATTTAATAATCATAACTAAAGGTCCATTGCAGCCATAAAATACAGAAAACAGTCTTTTGAAAAATGCCAAAAAAAATTGCAAGCTAAAAAAATTCCCAGGTCTCATTTTTCAACTGATTCAATTTTCTGACAGCCCCCTACCTGCCAGATAAGTGAGGGCTTCCTGTATAACAAATATAAAGTACCACTTCTGTCACATGACTGGTAGGAAAAAAGCAGTGAGATGGAAGTGTTCATGTTTGGTTCCATGTTTCTGGGTGAATGTCTTTTGTTACTGAACCAAGGCTAGGAAGCTGGTTGCTAAAAATATACAAATCACTAGTTGTGTTGAGTCAGTACATCATTTATTTTGGAGTCAAAGTCCAAGTTGAGCTGTGAAGTGACTTGAGTCCTACTTGAGCCTGAGCAAATCAGTTCAAATTTACATCACTGTCCTTTCTTGCTGTTTTTTTTTTTCTTTTCGTTTTCCTCAACCCTGTACAAACTTTGCGTGGGTTAGAGAATTCTTATGTTCTCATTCCTCAAATTCATCTGGCCATGTGAAGTCGAAGGCTTTCACGGCTGGCATCCATAATTTTCTATGGGTTTTAGGGCTATGTGGCCATGTTCTAGAAGAGTTTATTCCTGATATTTCACTGGCATCTGTGGCTGGCATCTTCAGAGAATGCTGGCATGGAAGTGAGTGGGGCATACACACACACACACAAACACACATACACACTATGTGACTCTAGGTTGGGAGGAGTGATTTACAAGTTAATCTGTGTATTGTTGTGTTGTTGAATGGCAAGGCCTCAGGGTGGGAGGATATGCAAGGAAGATTAGTTTCTGCTTAATTCGTGGTCCATTGTCTGCTGGGAAAAACCCTGATCTTGGGTGGTTTTCTTTGCATTTTGCTGGGTCATAATTTTGCTGTTTTTCAGGACTGGTAGCCAAACTTTGTTTACTTTAAGGGTTACTGGAAAGAAGAAAGTGTGTGAAGTTTATTTTCACAAAAGTAGCAAAGAAAAATCTTATGGGGCTTTATTAATAAGTTGATAATTAATAAACTGATAAACAATTAGGGGATTTATTAGCACACTGATAAACAGTTAATATACCAGACATAATTGTGGTTGTGAAAAAGAAGGTTTGGGGTGTAATATTTGGGAACAGCAGATTCAGAAACTGAGATTATGACATGTTGAGACCCACATATGGAAAGTTGGTGCCTTTGGAAAGTGGAAAAAATGTTACAGTGGTAAGAGAAGCTGTGGAAGTGTTTCCAGACACAGACAAATCCTCTGAATGAAACTGCTATTAAACCAGTGATTCCCAAACATTTCTATGCCCAACATCCCTAGGTAAAGTTTATTTAATGTTTGCCCCCTACAAAAGTAATATCACATTTGAAGATGAAGATGTCTAATTTCTAATTTTTGAATCACAAATCAAACCACATACAATACTGAAGGTGAACAAATTGAACCTAAAAAAACCCCAACTTTTTAACTCTGTGCAAAAAATTCAAAGTGGGGAATTTTGACTTTTACATCCTTAGCGTTTCATATTCACAAGTCTGGATACTTCATTTCTCAGGTCAGGAGAAGGTGGCAGACAATCATGGCAGTCAGACTTACCTGTAATTGTCTTTAGCTGCTTAGACCTTGGCAGCTTAGTAATTTTTTCCAAGTAACATAGGAGATGAGTAGGCATGTAAATCTTTAAACATTTTATTCTCACAAACAAGAATAAATAATTTTACAATTTTTCTTCTCACTAGAAGAAAGTATTCAAAAACTGATGTTTTGGCAATTTGGACAGGAATTTGGAAGTTAGTATGAGCAAGAAAAGCACATGGATTTTCAGCAAAGAAAAAAGCAATTCCTGTCCAGGAAACATGTTTCCTGTGCAGAAAACAGCACTTTCTGAACAGAATAGTTGACTGACTGGGAAATTCTATTTTCTGTGCAGGAAATGTCCTTTTGGTGGAAAACCACCACAAGTATTTTTTACATCAAATCAATCCCGAACTGTGAAGATTCTCACCAATCTAAGATTCTTCTTGTCATGATACTCAAGAACTTTTTCAACTTTAAATCCCCAAATATTCTCTCCATTGCTAGAAGTGAGACACAAAATAGAAGTGTTGGGACAAAATAGGGGTGATCAGGAGGTGATCTCACATTAGCTTCTGCATAAAAACAAACAAGTAAGTACAGTATTTATGTCAGATTTCTCCAAACTGCTGATCTCCAGACATGTTGGATTACAGCTCTGATCATCCATATCTAGCATAGCTAATGGCCATAATTGCTGAGTGCCACAGGAGTTGTAGTTCAAAATTGCTGGACAGCAACATGCTAGTGAAGGCTGCTCTACACAAACGGAAGAACACAACATTGAAATTAGAGATCAAAACATTCAGAATCCAGTGGGCCATTGTTTTAGCATTCTAGACCATTCTACTTCAGTTTAAACGGGGACTCAACTCAGGATTAAAACTCCTGTGTTAGAACTAAGTATGATTATTTATTTATTTTTGTCCATTTAGTCCTAACCATTCTCGGTGCCTAATATCTGATGTTCAATGATAGACAAATTCCCATTAATTCCAGCTGCTAAGAGTTTCTGATGAGTAGGCATATTGTGGTAGACGATTTCATAGGCTAATTATGCAGTACTTTTAGTACTGCATATCAAATATGCTTGTGGCACTAGAAATTTTGTTTGACTGTCCTAAACAGTACTTATTCTCTTAAGAGCTGCTCTGATTGTAAATGTTGAGATACTACACATTTTCTGGAAAAGTTCTTACAGTCAGTAACAGCTATTGACCTTTCACAACCTCTTACATTCTTTCTTTTTTGTCTTCAATACTTGGGTCTTAAGACTCTTGTGGCCTAAAAGGCAAACTTACTAAAAGTTTTCCTGTTCCACATTACTAATTTCTCCTACAGTGGTATGTTTGCATATATTCTTGGTTTTCCTCTTTTGCAGTATATTCAGACCAGATCGTTTTAGTCTGAATTATAATCCAATACTGAAAGTACTAGAATATAGAGTCCAAGAGGAAAATCCATACCAAGACCCCAGCTCTTGCATAAATTTATAATAATAAGATAAAGAACTGGCTGCTAAAGAACCTGTTGTCAATCTTTTTCTGCCTCAATTTACAGTGATAGTTGTAAATTAATTTGTACTGTAATATGCTAACATTATGGACTGAGTTACAATTCTATCTTTAATCAGCTTGTTACCCAAAGATAGGACTGCACTGATAGGGAATCTGTGATAGAGATTTAATAATAATAATAATAATAATAATAACAATAATAATAAAAATTATTTATATCCCACCCCTCTACAAGATGCAATCGGTTACAAAGATTAAAAAACAACAACAAAAACATACAATTCAAATCCCTCAATCCCCCCTTAAAATAAAATTAAACATAAACAAGATAAAGTATAAAACATACTTGAAAATGTGGCTGTAGTGAGGCCAGAATTAAGCCATTAGATTTCAGGGAACTATTCAAGAAAGGCCTTTTTAAAAGCTGTTTAGGGTGGTAATATGACAGATCTCGTCTGGCAGACCATTCCACAATCTGTGCGTGACAGCTGAGAAGTTCCTCTGGGAGGTCGTGGACAGCCTTGTTTTATATGGCTGTAACAAATTCTTTAGTACTCTTTATATGAGCAGAGCTGTTGAACTTAGAATTGTGCATCTATATTTTAATCCACACCATCATTGCATTAGGCAAGAGGAAACTACATTCATCCCTCCATATTTGCAGCTTTGATATTTGTGGATATGATTAAAATGTTCTCTCTAGGATTATCTAGGTCTCCCAGTGCAGCTCTATGGTCAACTTTAACTAAAAGTTGCATTGAAAGACCTAGAGATTCCTAGAGAGAATACTCTACTAGGCCTTTGTAGATCTTCCAGTGCAATTCTGTGGTCAGTGTCTGTTGAATTTTGACCACAGAGTTGCACTGGAAGACTTAGAGATTCCTAGAGATGTGTCCTTTCAGGTAAAAACATGGTGTTTCTGTTATCTGCAGTTTTTCCATATTCACGGGGGTCATGTGCCCCTAACCCTAGTGAATATGGAGGGTTGGAAGAAGGTCTTTTTAAAATTGTAGTGATCTTTTGTAAATCAGGTGCTGGAAAATTATCCCATATGTTTGATTGCAAGAATATTTTTGGAATTAAAGCTTAGGTACTTTGAATCTCCATGCTTTGTAAAATCAAAGATAGCTCAGCTAAACTCGCGTAGATATGAGAATTAACTACCCTTTCTTTGTTCCTTGCAAGTTTAGAAGTATATAATTTCTACTTAAACATTTCTATGTTTGCCCACTTGTGAAATATTATCCCACTGCCTAGTTAAGGCAGCCATTATTTTATCCACCCACTTTCCTATTTTATTTTCAAACATCTATATTACAGGTGATACAACTTTTCTATTAATAGCACAATGGACTAATTAAACATTTATTCTTCCACTTTTATCACATATTGTGAAGCCACGATAGCAAATATAATGACAGGGTACAATTTAATCATTCATAATTTAATTTAAAGATACAATGAGTGAATGGGAAGCAGATAATAATGTAATTTGTCACTTACACTCATAATTGCTAGACCAAGGGTCCTTTTAATTTTTTTATTTCTTTTTGTGCTAATAAATGGAACAACAAAAGGAAAGAACAGAAGCCTGTGCATCTTACTGTATATTAAGGTTAATTTTTTTGATGTAATTACGCCAGCTTCATAAATGGTGTTCCATACCAAGCGATAATGATAGCATTGGAGTGGGTCAGCACAATCCTATGCTGTAGTCTTCCAGGATCCTTGGCTGCCTTTTAGCCCTGCCTGCTCCATGAGAAATATCGAGCTTAGAGGAATGGAGTCGAGGATGTGAAAGTCATATAGCCTTCCAGGATCTTTTCCTGGCTCTTCCACAACTCATTGCAGCATGAGATGGAGAACTGAGTCCCATGGCAGAAGGGGGAAATGAAAAGGGGACTTCTGAAGGATTCTCATTGGGGTGTTTGAACACTCAAAAATCCCTCGTTCCCCTTTTGTCCTTGGGTATTTGATTACTTTCCAATACCTTGCCTAAGGTTGCAGTACAAACCAGAGAAGATGGAATATTTCAGAGTGGATGGATAATGGTGAGGTGTCACACATATTGAGTGTATTATTCCAGATGTCTTCCCCTTTTTTTCTAATAGTTTTACATCTGACATTATTTCTATTCCAGCTACTGATGAATTTGAAAAGTTACAGTGTACTGATTTATATTTTAGCCATTGGTCATTCTAATTTTTCAGACTTTGTTTGCACTTTGTAGATAGTAACCAGAATCTCTGCACTCCATGACATAAATTAGATTACACAACCTACAGGTGATGTTCTGTTTAATATAGTAAGCATTGCTAGTAATAATGTTCTTGAATTTCTTCTTCAGGTCCACATATGTAATGCCTTGGATTTACAAGGGTGTAATTTAGGATTGCCTATCGATGAACTGTGAACAGTTCTTACTAGTAACCCCTGTAATTGAGTGTAGAAGTGGGTGAAATATGGTCCCATCCCTTCCGTATTGTAATGTGTTGCTTTAAAAAAAGAGAGACATGAATTCTATCTCCTGAAAGTCTTCAGAAGTGATGGTTCACCTTTGAAATAGATTATAGGGCTCCCTTATTTTTAAAACAAGAAATAGACTTTATTATTATTATTATTAACCTTTATTTATATTGTGCTGTAAATTTACACAGCATTGTACATATAATCATTTAATTAGACGGTTCCCTGCCTTGATGTTTACAATCTAAAGAGACACGACACAGAAGGAGAAGGGAATGGTGGTGGGGAAGGGGATCAAATCCAGCAGTTCTTCACCCTCTGAGGCCTGGACCAAGGCAGATGGACTGGAGGGAGGGCTTGGCTTCTTAATACATAATTAGGACGCAACATCCTGGGGCAGAGAAGGGCACTTGCCTGGGAACACTTCCCTAAACAATATTGTCTTTAACTCACTTTTGAAACTGGTTAGAGAAATGATGAGGCGTGCATGTGGGGGAAGAAGGTTCCAGGAGTGAGGGGCAGCAAGTGAGAAAGGACAAATCTGGGATGGGGCAATGGAAATCCTAGGCTGGGAGGGGAGACCTTGACTACCAGAATGGAGGGTACGAGTAGGAATGTAACGACAAAGAAGTTCAGATAAGTAAGGAAAGGCCAGTCCATGGAGGGCTTTGAAGGTCTACAACAAAAGCTTGTACTGTTATTTGTACTGTTATTTGTTTATTTATTTTTAATTTTTAATTAAATAATTTTTATTTAATTTTAAATCTTTTTGATATATAATCAATGATCTGTAGATAAGACTTCTGTTTATGATTAATGTGGCAGGACTGCAAGTCTGGATACTTATAGGTAACAATGGGTTTAAGATGTGTTTCTCATGGTGAGTAAGACATTGAGCAAAAAAGATAAGAGGATGGTCAGTGGTACTGTAACATGTAAACCTCATTGTGGGGTGAACAGAATTGACATAAACTTTTCTAAATGTCCTGTTTAATTATTCTGGACATAAAGATCTTATCAATTTGTCCTTACCAAGTAGCAGGTTTGTTACATGACCTCTGTAAAGATATTATTTCCTATTTGCTCATGAACAGATTGACATAAAGAGCCAAACCTTGCTTGGTAGCTGGTAGTAATACTGTCCACTGAATGTAAAATGACAGCAAGTGAGGATGTGTTACTAAAGTGATAATAATCTCTGTACAAGGATCATTGAAACTCCTGCTGTTAAGGATTTCACAGTATGAATACCGTCATTATGCATTGTATTAGTGTAAATAGATGTGACATCCAATGTAACAAGTATACTATTGTTATTGATACTGTTCATTCAAAGACTCAGTTCTTAGTAAGAAATTGCTGGTGAATTTCATACAGAAAGGGAATTTTAAAAAGGTCTTCTGTAACTTCAAGTCAGTATATGGGGACATGCTTAGTAGGTTTGTGTTATTGCCAGAGACTACCCTGTGTTGTTGACATTGGCCCTGTACAGACTGGCCATTAAGGCCAGCCTAGGAGCAGAGTCAGAGAATGGCGTGTTGCACACCCCGACTCTGCCTCCAGTGTTCTGTGACACTGTGCACTGCACCACATGGTGCATGGTAGCATGGTGCTCCTTTTGCACTGCATCCACGACGCAGCCCCAAAGGAGCACCTTAAAGCCGTGGTGCCACAGCTATTGCACCCTTTCCAGGGTGCAAAAAGGAGCTGCTTTTTGTGGCTCCTTTTTGTGCCCTGGACAGGCCAGATTGGGGTTGCAGTGTGCGGTTGGCGGTGCAGCTGAAGGCAGCTACAGACCGCCCCTTAGGAGCGGTCTGCACAGCACCTTTGTGGATTTTTTCCTAACGTGTAACAACACTGTGATTTGAATTTTGTAACAGAAGTGGAATTTGGATTTATGAGATCAGCTCTTCCATTTTTGATTGTTTCCTGTTTGTAAAGCATTTGTTGCTGTTGTTCTTGCTGTCGTTGTTGTTATTGTGTGTCTTCAAGTTGTTCCTGACTTATGGTGACCCTAAGGCAACCCTATCATGGGGATTTCTTGCAAGATTTATTCTGAGGAGGTTTGCCACTGCCTTCCCCTGAGGCTGAAAGCATGTGACTTGTCCAAGGTCCAAATGAGTTTCGTTACCAAACTGGGAATTGAACCGTGATCTCCAAAGTCATAGGCTAGCACTCATATTATGGTTTAAATGATATGGTGACTAATTTCTATAGCAATGATTTTGTCTAAGTATGTACATGTTTTTAATCCTTCAGTTGTTGGCCTTCCATGGATTTTGAAGTGTGTGGTTGTTAATGATTGAGTTAACTAATATAAACAGATGTCCAAAATTGGATTTTTGTGATATTATGTATTCAGATCTTTGGTTACTGAAAATATAGCAGAAATCGCTATTATATGTGTCTGTTTTTTGGCATGAATATATTCAGATAATCAGCATTTTCTTTTGGATGCTTTGATTCCAGTCTTGATTTGTGTTGTGTCATGCTCATTTTGGACTGAATAGAAATTAAACCCTTAATTTTACTTTGAGACATTCTGCTCTGCATAAAATGCTATTGTAGAATAATGCCATGTGATCTTTTTCTCAGTACAGGGGTTTCAAGAGAAAAATCTTTGGAATCACCTATACATATGTGGCAACTTTCAGTATTCAGAGTAGAAGAAAAATATTTGAATTCAAATAGAGTTCAATAGGATTAGGGATGGAAAGAATAATCAAATATATATTTTAAATGGTCAAAAAAGGGTTTCTTGAGTGTAAGGAAGCTCTATGAGGAGAATCTGGGACTGTCAAAAATCTTTCAGTTTGGAAATTATTCAAAATTTCCATATATCTGTGCAGAAAAATGCTATTTTATGTTCAACTCACCTGTGTATGTATTTTGTGCAGAATAAGTTGGCAAATACAACTGTGTAGAACTGAGCAGAAAATAATCTTGTTTCCTGTGCAAATATAGCATTTGTGCGTGTTGTACAGAATAAGTCACAAACTGAATAATCTTCCAAGATTGCAAAGTTTTCAAATACTTTCTTGCAGTGGGAAGACAACTTCTAAAATTGCTCATTGCTTCCTTCAAGAACAAAATTAGGGAAAAGTATTATAACCCCCTGCCCCTAGTAAGACAGAGTTGAAATGCAGAAAGGGGAGTTGATATCTTACAACAGAACATCTCTTTTAAGTTGTTTTCATTGTAGAATCGTGATTGTCAAATGTTGACTGTTTTGTTTTGTAGATTTGATATAATAGATGTTTATACTCACCAAATGTAAAGTAGGATCTCCTTTGGAAACATAAACTTTTGTTTCAATGTATGATTTAATCAGTGTTTCTTCTGGAGAGTCTGCTTCACTATTGCAGGGGGGAAAAAAGAGAACACATTCAACTGATGTTTCTTCGTGTGCCAAAGACAAGGGGACACATTGTAGCATAAAGATTTATAAATCTCAAAGTGTTGAGGAAAAATATTTAAAGCCTTATACAGAACGAGATATCCTGTAGTAAACTGACGTATTTTGTTTATAAAAATGTGGAATGTCCTGTATAAATCACAAAATAATATGACTTGCTCTTAAAGGAATGGAATGCCACTATATTTAATTGTCCAGAATATGGAGAAACTGAATCTGGTTCTCAATCTGCAAGTGGGTCTGGCAAGGATGCCTTCTATCACCCTTGTATTCAACTTGTATGCAGAAGATATCATATGCAGTGCAGGTTTAGACTTCGGTGAAGGAAAAGTAAAGATCAGAGGAAGGAATATCAACACTCTAAGATGAAAAATGCAGTAAAATAAATTAATCATTTAGGCTAGAGTCCTGTTAGTTCACTGTACCAACATAGGCAGTGGTGCAGATGCATCAGGAAAAAGGTCACAGGTGCAATGATAATAATAATAATAATAAATTTTATTTTTATACCGCCCTTCCGAAGATCAGGGCGGTGTACAGTTAAACAGTTAAAAGCATATATATAAAAATTAAAACATTCAAACACAGTAAAAATAGAAGGTAGGGTACAATGTCCGCCAGGGCTTAATGGAACATCCAGTCCGATCATGATGAGGGAATAATAAGATAACATAGGAGAGGAAATCATTGGTAGGCTTGCTCAAACAAAAATGTCTTTAGCCCTTTCTTAAACAAATTAAGAGAGGCGGCTAAACGAAGCTCCGTGGGCAGTGAGTTCCAGAGGCTAGGGGCTGAAACGGAAAACGCCCTTTTTGCTGTTGACGATAATCTAGCCTCTGGAACTCTTAGAAGTTGTTGCCCAGTCGATCGAAGTGTGCGGGGCGGATTGTGTGAGGAGAGACGGTCCTTCAGGTGCTCTGGGCCCAAGCCCAAGCCAATGATAGTGAGGAAATGCAGGCAGAATGGTCATAATTGGCTGCTAACCAATAGATGGGTGATTTTTCCAAGCCAATCTTGCCAGAACATCCTGGTTCCATGACATTTTGCTTTGTTAATCTACACCTAATGTTAGGTTAAAGTAGAGTTCAACCTAATAGCCAGTGGTACCAAAGCATACAATACAGTGCTGTGGATATGGCATATCTTGATTTCAGTAAGGCCTTTGACAAGGTTCCCCATGACAAACAAGCTTGTAAAATGTGGGCTAGACAAGGTAACTGTTACATAGATTTGTGATTGATTGACTGGCCACACCCAAAGGGTGCTCAACAATGGCTCCTTTTCATCTTGGAAAGAAGTGACCAGTGGGGTGCCACAGGGTTCTGTCCTTGGCCCAGTGCTATTCAAAATCAATGCACTATCAATGACTTGGATGACAGAATTGGGGGCATACTTATCAAATCTGCAGATGACACCAAATTAGGAGGAGTAGCTGATACCCCAGAAGACAGGATCAGAATTGAAAATGACCTGAATAGACTAGAAGGCTGGGCCAAAGCTAACAAAATGAAATTCTGTACAGAGATACTGCACTTAGGTTGGAAAAATGAAATACACAGATATAGGATGAGGGACACCTGGCTGAATGAAACTACATGTGGAAGGGATCTAGGAGTCCAAGAAGACCACAAATTGAACATGAGCAAAGAGTATGATGCAGCAGCTAGACAGTCCAATGTGATTTTAGGTGATTTTAGGTTGCATCAATAGAAGTATAGTGTCTAGATCAAGGGGAGTAACAGTGCCACTCTATTCTGCTTTGGTCAGGTCCTACCTGGAATACTGTGTTCAGTTCTGGGCACCACAATTCAAAAGAGATGTTGAGAAACGAGTGTGTCCAAAGGAGGGTGACTAAAATGGTGAAGGGTCTGGAAACCATGCTTAATGAGGAGCGACTTAGGGAGCTGGGGATGTTTAGCCTGGAGAAGAGAAGGTTAAGAGGTGACAAGATAGTCCTGTTTAAATATTTGAAGGGATGTCATATTCAGGAGGGAACAAGCTTGTTTTCTGCTGCTCCAGAGACTAGGACCCAGAACAATGGAGGCAAGCTACAGGAAAAGAGATTCCACCATTAGGAGAAACTTCTTGACAGTAAGGGCTGTTTGACAGTGGAGCACACTCCCTCAGAGTGTGGTCGAGTCTCCTTCCTTGGAGGTCTTTAAGCAGAGGCTTGATGGCCATCTGTCAGGGATGGTTTGTTGGAGAGTTCCTGCATGGCAGGGGGTTGGACTGGATGGCCCTTGTGGTCTCTTCCAACTCTATGATTTTATGATTCTATGATACAGGGAGGTAGACCTGTTCCTTGTGGATGTATAAACCCAAACAATAGAATATGTGAAAGCATATAGAGTGATGATTTGAAGCATGTTGGCCAGTCATAAGGGAGGGGGAATAAGTTAAAGATATTAATCAGTGGAGAAGGTCAGGGGAACACAGCACCCCCCTCTCTTTCTCTCTCTCTCTCTCTCACACACACACAGATCAAAGGCTGCCAGTGTTTGAAAGACACCTTGTTTATAATTATCTTCCCCCATAGAAATAAAAGTGTTCACTATATTCTAGGTTGTACTCTTAGTCACTGTAAAAGGTCAAACAGGATTGGGTAACACTCTACTTTAACTGAATTTATATCATCAAATGCTCCCCAGATACAAAAGGATTCCATATTAGCCAGCTTATGTGGAAAGCATTTCCGAGAATGAAAGCCACAGAGCTAGGAGATTATCACATGAGACTTTGAAAACATTATTAAAGCTAGAGAATATCAACTTTGTCAATGCTCATCACACGATGTTGTCTCCATTTCATTGCTGCTTTGATATGAAGCATTGTTAGAGTATCTCTTTTCATTGAGGGGGAGAACAATAACTTCACAATCATGCAGCTATCCGATTAGTCCTCAGATGTGAAACACTGCTGTTGCAGCAGTTCTAAGATTGGCAACCATTTAGTGTCAGTGGACTCTTTCACATGGGAGGCTTACTGTGAGTAATCATCACAAAATCGTCAGAAATCACAAAAGAAAGATAATTGGGGTTCACATCCCTACGTGCTTCTCAGCAAATCGTCATGGAGGCATCAGGGCTTGCTTCTCCAGTTAGTAAAGTGTCCTTGGAGCTGCCATTTGGTAATAACGGGATCTTCCATTATTGCCAAATGGCAGCTCCATGTTGATTTACTGACAGGAGAAGCAAGCCTCGACCCTCTATGATGATTTTCTGATGGGAGAAGTGCACTGGGGGAGGGGGACCCTCATCACCCTTCTTTCGTGATTTCTGATAATTTTGTGGTTATTTACTCATGGTAAGCCGCCGGTGTGAAAGAGTCCAGTGTCTCCTCCTCTCCCCATGTCCCCCTCCCCTTCCTGGTCCCAAGAAGGCTGTTTTCCTTTCTTTTTTTCCTCTTTCTTTACTTTATTTTCCTTTAAAAAAAAGATAAATGGTATTAGCATAACTCCAGAATTGCATTAAAAATACATTTAAAAAAAAACCCAAAGAGATACTGGGTAGGGCATAGGGCATAGAAAGGTGAGGTTGAGAGTGAATGTAGAAGAGAGTACAAGGGACGTTTGATAACAGAAACAAATCTAGTCTCACTGTTGCGGAAATGTGTGAAAATGAATGGTCCCAAAACCATTATGGTTCCATTTTCTTTCACTAACACAATCTCGTCAAGAATGAGACTTGTGTGACAAGGTCCTTAAAAAGACTATGTTTGTATATGGAAGGCATTTTGTACTGATACACTATTAGAAAAGAACAGAAAATCCTCTGCAGATCTATACAGAATTTAACTGACAATCATAAAAAAGAAATGTCTCTCATGCTTTTACATTAATAAGGCAGTAGTCTGGTTTATGATCGCAAAGTCCAGTTCAATGTGAGCCAGTTCAGTGAGCTGCCAAACATCAGTACAGAAAACAAAGCAGGCGTGCCAGATCACCAATGCCTTCCAAACCATTCCATCTGCTTCCCTCCAAAAAAAGAAAAGAAAAGAAAAAAGCCAGTTGTGGGAATGCTGAAAATCTACAGCTTACAGATTCCATCATATATTTACAATTGATGAGCCTCTTGCTCTTTAGTGTGTAGCATGAAAATGTGATGTCTATTTGCCTTTGTCACTACAAGTAGATTTTGGTAGGACATCTTGAGGTGGGTGTTTTTCTGTTTTCTGATGTTCAGCAGTATTATTCACTTATTTGAGTAGAATAGCTCAGTTTATGATAATCCCCTAATTTAAAAGAAGTGGCCCTAGAGTCTTAAAAGCTTTGGCTGCCTTTCTTTTGCAATTTGTGTTGAAATATTGGGATCAGAGATTTTAAAGGTTACTTTTTGGACTAGAGCTTCCATAACCCTCCAGTCAGTATGGCCAGTGAGAGTCGTGCTTTAATAGATAACTTTTCCATGCTCTGTTTAATGCTGATGCTGTTAAAAATAATTTTCAGAATTACTAGTTTTTTCAAACCCTCTATAAATCTCAAACATTATCTGAGGCAATTGCCTTGCTGTGTGTCTTTTACCATCTTGAATTTAGTAGAACATAATTTAAGCCATTGTTTTCTCCTCTTCACCTCTTGATTAAGTTATATTAAGCTCTGATATTAGCTCTGAAAATGGGAAGCTAAGGTGCCTTCTATTGCTATGGCTGAAGGTGTGGAGAAACACATGGAAGATTTAAGGTTCATTGCTTTTTAGTCTTGCTGAGCTAAGTAAAACTGGTGAAGTCAAGAATGTTTTGGTTTCATGTATGCACCAGTTCATTAAATTTTTGCTGCATCTTTCAAAGCCATGACCCTTCAGTCATATTATGGAAAGGTGAAAATTTAAGTATACATCTAAGTGTTTCAAGGGTCACAAAGCCATTGCCTTAATTGAAATGATGTTTAAAAATAGCTCACTTCTGAGCTTTGTATAAATAAAATATTTTCCTCCATGTGAACAAGAAATAGCAAGCTTGCTCGGCACTTTAGATAAGAGTCCTCTCCTGAGGAGTACAGTGGCTCAAAAGAGCTTTCTCTATATACTAGAGCAAGAGGGTAAGGTAAAATAGAGATAATATGAATGGAGTTAACTCTGGGCTGAAGCATAAGAAGGCTAGACACTCAGTGTTTGCATTAGTGCTAGAAAGGGTGGGGTCTTCTCTGCTTTTGATTTGTTAGGACATCTCCACAAAATAAGCTGCAGACATGGTTGCTGTGAGTATAAACCCATACACACACACACACACACACACAGAGAATGTAGATTACATGCATTTAAAGAATCACCTTTTAAATCAAGGGTGGGAAAATTATGGCACAAGCTTCAGGGCTCCCCTGTACTCCTTTTTCAAATTTTTCAAATGACGAAAAATGCTTGGACCATTGCCAGAACATTGCCAAAGATACTTTAAAAAAGAAAAGGAAGTGATCTGGACATTGACTTCCAGTAGACGTTTCTTAATCTCTTTTTAAAAGGGTTCTCTTCAAAAACAGTCTAGGAGCATTTAAAAAAAATTCAGGGGTAGGGATGTATTAATGATGTGGACCTCCAAGACCTCCTCTCTTAACTCTTGACAGTTGTCTATCCCTGTTTTAAATCTTGGAGAGAATTTTCCCACTTCCTCAGTTTCTTGTCCTTCTTTCTTAGATGAGTAGAATAACAGTCCTGTACTTAATCACTTTAAGGAAGAGGGAAAGTCTCAAAACACTGCTGATGACACTATGATAGTTTCATATGTTAACAAAAAATAGGGAGAATTACTTCTCTGCAATCAAACTTTGTTTTTAGATTGATATGGTTGTTGAATCCTCTGACATCTGATTTTGGCAGGTCACATTCTGAGTAATCCGGTTTCTGATCATGTATTTCTTGGCTTATCCATTTGGAAATGGTGCTACCAACAATAACAGGTGTTTTATCAGCAGAGCTGACCCCATCTATGATCTTGCTCCATGGCAAAGCAAACTGCTGAACATGGCAGAACTTTAAAAATACTGGATTTGTACATCAGAAAACAATCTGTTTAGACAATTTGCTAGTCTTTAGAAAAGGGATTTTTCTGTTGCACTACACATAGCACTGGACAAACAATGCCCCTTGACTTTGTTTAATACTGCAGGTACTGTTTATTATATACAAGTGAGATCTGTTTCTGAATCTTGCAGTAGGGTAGATTTATTCCCCAAGAAGAGTGATTCTGTCATTGGTTTGAGCCAGCCATTCTCTCCCAAAGGGGGACTAAAGAACCCCCATGGTTACCACAATCTATGGATGCTCAAGTCCCATTATGTACAGTGGCATAGTAAAATGGTCTGTTATATAAAATGGCAAACTCAAGGTTTGCTTTTAATGGTTATTATTATTATTATTATTATTATTATTATTATTATTTACAGCTTGCCCAAATCACTAGGAATCGGGGGGTGGGTGTTACAACATATTAAAATACATAAAATACAATAAAATTAGATTAGTCCCTTCCCACCCCCCTTCCCAAGCTAAAAAAACAATTAGATCATCTCAGTTAAAACAATAAAAATACAGTGGGGTTAAAATTAGGGGAAAAGCTTGGTAAACAGGGCGATAGGATCACAGTATCACGGTTATGGTATGCAGGGAGAGAAGTCAGGTTGGGAAGGCCTGTCAGAAGAGATCTGTCTTAAGGGCCTTCTTAAAGGCTGTAAGAGTGGAAATATGGTAGATCTCTTCTGGTAGGTCATTCCATAGCTTTGGAGTGGCAGTAGAAAAGGCCCTCTATGTGACTGAAGTTAACCTGGATTTTTTCAGCTGGAGTAGGTTCTTCCCAGAGGACCTTAAAGTGCAGGATGTACAGTACAGAAGAATGTGGTCCCTTAAGTATTCCGGACCCAAACCATGTAGGGCTTTAAAGGTGATCACCAACACCTCATACCTTGCTTGGAAACTAATTGGCAACCAGTGAAGGGACTTCAGGACCGGTGTTATATGGTCATTACGAGAAGTTCCTGTAATCAACCTGGCTGCCATATTTTGTACAAGCTGGAGTTTCTGAACTTGGCACAAGGGTAGCCCCATGTAGAGCGCATTACAGAAATCCAAGCGAGAGGTTGCCAGTGCATGGACAACTGTTTCAAGGTCTCCCAGCTCCAGGAAGGGGCACAGTTGGCGTATCAGACAAAGCTGATAACAAGTGCTCCTGCCTGTAGCATCCACCTGCACTGACAGCTGGAGCGACGAGTCAAGGAGCACCTCCAACCTGCGGACAGAGTCTTTCAGGGGAAGTGTGACCCCATCCAGAACTGGCTGACATAACTCCATTCCTGGATTTGGGTTTCCAATAACAAGTACCTCTGTCTTATCTGGATTCAGCTTGAGTCGGTTTTCCCTCATCCAGTCCATTACTGCCCCAAAACAGACGTTGAGAGGAGATGCCATCCTTAGTAACTCCATCAGTCCGAGACATAGAGAAATATATTTGGGTGTTATCAGCATACTGATAACACCCCGCCCCATGTCTCCAGATGATCTCACCCAGCAGCTTCATGTAAATGTTAAATAGCATTGGGGACAGAATTGCACCTTGAGGAAGGTGTGTGTGAAATATTTTCAAGCTGTGGTTGGTGGACACCATGGATGCAGAATCCATGGAGGTTGACTGTATTATTATTTAATAATTACAGAGTGTGTTGTGTCACATTACCAGTGGGTCTAAAGTGTTGTCAGTCTACTATACATTGTGCCTGCCCTGCTGCTTTGGCCAAAGTAGGGGCAATAATAATAGGCTCAATCTTTTGCCCTAGCCAGTAACACAGTAGTGAGTGGAAATTGCACCAGCTCTTCTCTCATCCAAGCAAACCAGAATATACTGAGCCCAAACAAACATGGATACACAACATAGTGTACTGAAGAATATCTAAACCAGGGTTCATAAGCAACAACTACCATCTGTGCATCAAAAACAAAGTTGTTTTTTTTTTTAAAAAAAAGACAGCTGAAAATCAAAGATAATTTGGCATTTTAAGTGCATGCAAAAAATGGGATGTTACCTTTTTAGTGAGTCCATTCTCGCCAAGTCTTGGACCCGATTGTGTGATTCAGAAATTCAATTCCAGATTTAACTTTAGATTGGAGTTCAGGAATTCTTAAACTGTATGCCTTGCCATGAGTCAATAATGCCTTGACAGAATTGGATGAGATTGCAGGAACAGTAGGTCACTCCAAGGAAATGAAGACCGCCAGAATTCAGACAAAGAGGTACAGGGAGTTTTGAGTTAGATGTCTTTACAATCAGATTTCATTTTTAATAATGGGAATGACTGGTGGTTGTTTTTTTGTTTTGTTTTTTTGAAAAAAATATTGGCATAACTGCAGTCAGCATTGCCCTTCTGAGCAGGTGAAACCTGGTAAATGTCAGGCAGAGAAATCGGAAGGGGATTTGGTGAAAAACAGTTTTTACAGCATGGGTGTGCAACACCTTTGAGTGCAAGGTGCTAAACACACCCATGCCATACCCCAATCCCCATTTTTTTTTAAAAAAACAAAAACAAAATACCTTTAACTTGGCAGATTGGGGAGAATGGTGCAATGTCTTCTCCTGCCCATCTCCTCAGTGAGATATTTGAAATAGCAGAGGGACTTTTGAAGCAGAAATTAAATTGTAAGTCACTTAAAACAAGTTATAAAGAGGCCTACATTGCCCCCACATCCTTTTAGAGGGCCTATGGGGCATTATGAATTTTTAAAATGCTGGCAGGAGGGCTTGGGGGCCTCAAAAATGTAGGTTACACTTTCCCTATATTCTGCATTAAAACCATTATGAGGTTGTCCAAAAATACAGGTACCTCAGCTTTGTGTATTTGTGGGCAATGGTATGCTAATGGCACATATCAAGAAGCACACAGACCAATATGGCATGGACTGTTTATTTGGCCTTTTGCAAGTCTGCAGGATTTTAGGATTTTAGGAGGCTGGAATCAATTTGTGTCCCTGAATTCATATATGGTAAAATATATGATAGATTTGTGTGGTCAAGTGGTCAGTTGCATCTGGTTTTTGTGTTGTATTGAAGGAAGGGAGAAGGATATTTATGTCAGTTTCTTATAGGAAAAAGATAATAGTGTTGCTTTACTTTAGAAATCAATTCCTGCTTTTGTTACAGACATCCCCTTTCAGTATTGGAAATGAATAGCCTTACATCTTTTTTATTTGGATAAAAAGGAGGAAGGGATGGGGACCAAGAAAGGAATGTGGCAGCACCTTTAAGACTACCTGGGTTTTTTTTGTTTTGTTTTTTTGGAATTAATGTGGTATCATTATGTCATTTAATCTCATACGATGCGTTCTTAGGATGTACAGTGAAGGAAGCGTACTCTCTCAAAGCCAGTATTCTTGTCAGTCTTATTTTATACAGCTATTTCTAGTTCAGCCATATGCTGTTGTGTTGGTGGTAGCTAAGAGATGACATTGTTTTGGAGAATAGTCTTTCTAACTTGCAGTGAAGATAAATTTGTTACCATGGTCTATTTCCAGCAGGTTCTTACTTTTCTTTTTTTTAACAGTTTCTGCTAAGACAGTCACTTATCTCTTCATCAAAAAATTAGTCTTCCAAATTGCTCAAGTAATGTTAATATATTGATGTTGTTTGAGTGTCTGTTGCCGTTCCTATGATTTGCAGTTCCTTAAATGTGAAAGCTGCCCTAGCTGTGTTTGGGAATCCAGTCCATAAACTTTTTATGGCTGAGTGCCACTGATAGAAAATTACCTCATCAGAACAGCAAGCATTGATGTGTAGGGATTCCTCATCCATAGAGATCACAGTGGTGTTATGAGATATGGTTAAGCATGGCTGGATATATGTGCTAGGGACTCCTCTCTTGGGAAAGGGGTTGATGGTTTTTGCTTTTTAATTGTTCATTTGTTTATTGCCCTCCTTTTCCACCAAGAAACTAAACATGATTTATGTATGGTTGCCAAGCAACTTGCAGTGGCTGATCTTAAGAACAGAACTATTTCAAAACTGGATTTTTACACTGCTTTTAGGAGTTTTTAAAAGAGTATTTTAATGCTGTTTTAAACATGTTTTTATCTTTGTTTTGTTTTAATTGGTTTTTATTTGTTCTTAACTTGGAAGCACTTGTGGGATGGGTAGTTATACAGAAAAACTTCAAACAAAGAAATAAACAAACTCTACTATGGCCCTTCTGACCATTTTATTGCTGGTAAAATTAACAGGTTAGTTGTTGTTGTTGTGTGCCTTCAAGTCATTTCTGACTTATGGCAATCCTAAAGCCATCAAATTTTCTTGGTCAGTTTCTTCAGACAGGGGTTGAAATTGCCATCCTTTGAAGCTGAGAGAGTATGACTTGGCCAAGATCACCCAGTGGTTTTCCTTGGCTGAGCTGGAATTCGAACTTCGGTCTGTACAGTCTTAAACTACTACACCATGCAGAACTAATATGAAAATTAATGTTAGTCCTCAAAGAGAGCCAGTATGATGTACTGGTTTGAGCAGTGGAGTCTGACACTGGAGACCAAGGTTCAAATCCTTGCTTGGCTATGGAAACTCAATGGATGACCTTGGCCAAGTCACACTCTCTTACCCTCAGAGGAAGGCAAAGGCAAACCCTCTCTGTCTTGCTAAGAAAGGTCTGTGGTAGGTTCATCTTAGGGTCTCCATAACTTAGAAATGACTTAGAGGAACACAGCAACCTCAAAAAGAAGAATATACTTTAAAAGACATCTTGTTTTAGAGGGGCAATTTCAATTCTAATCTTAAAGTAAAATTAAGGTGGAGATTTTCCTGGAGAACCAGGTGGTGGACTGGGCTATGAACACTTTCTTACTTCAGAATCTACACTGTTACAGTGTTGAGGTTCTTATCTCCAACAAAAATAAAACTCCCCCCCCCCCAACATTGGGACTGGATTGGCATGTTTTACCTCAACACCACCTAAAGTTTTCCTGATTCAAGCATGAAGACTTCTTGATAAATTCAGTGTCCTCCACCTAACAAAAGGGGTCTGGGCCTCACAAAGGATGGAGACATGCTGGATTGCAAAGAGACTAAGACCTGGAACAATGGATGCAAGCTACAGGAAAAGAGATTCCACCAAGATATTAGGAAAAACTTCCTGACAGTAAGGGCTATTTGACAGTAGAACACACACTCTCAGAGTGTGGTGGAGTCTCCTTCCTTGGAAGTCTTTAAGCAGAGGCTGGATGGCCATCTGTTGGGGATGCTTTGATGGGGTGTTCCTCCATGGCAGGGGTTGGACTGGATGGCCCTTGTGGTCTCTTCCAACTCTAAGATTCTATGATTATACACCACCTTTGCAGACTTTAATAGGGATCATTTTCTAAAGTCCTGCCTGAGCCAATTGTTCTATCAGTCCTGGCCTTTAGTCACAAGATACTTTGTAAAAAGTACATTTAAGTGAAAATAAATAGATTGTAATCCTACCCTGAAAATAAGATAAGAGGAACTCCTACTATTCATAGTGAATAAATATTTAATGGCTTTCATGTAGCAACTGCAGCTTAT
The DNA here is from genome assembly GCA_034509955.1 of Urosaurus nigricauda. Classification (NCBI taxonomy): domain Eukaryota; kingdom Metazoa; phylum Chordata; class Lepidosauria; order Squamata; family Phrynosomatidae; genus Urosaurus; species Urosaurus nigricauda. Next base: position 344,983,777 of record JAOEGL010000001.1, on the reverse strand, counting down.
TCATCTCCTCCTAGAAAAAATCTCCACTAGGAACAAGATCTCTTGCAGATAGTACTGGATAGTAAGCACCACTAGTGTTGCTCCTTTCCCTTACCTATAAGCTTTCTACCCATATTATTTTACTTTTACTTCATTTATTTCACTTCCCAGCCAAATCAGGGTCCCAAATATGTGTCCAAATACCTACTAAAATCATATGACACAAAGCAGCAATAGGCAATAAAACCACAAATTAAAGCATACATTCAGAAAAGCAAAATACAATTTCAGTTGCGTGATTTCGCAACACTTTAAAACACTGTAGCTGGCTGACTCTTAGCTCAGAGATATTTTTCAGGATTGGTCTTGAACTAAAGAGGAAAAGAGGTTTTCTCCAACCTTAGCTTGCTAGCAGTTGAGAGTATTGCAGGGATAGGATTTTTAATTAAGTTTCAAGAAAACTGTTAAAAGAGCTTACCTAACTCATTGCTGAATTGCAACGTAGGACAGCCAACGAAAGTCCAGTGGGAACAAAATAAAGATTATAATGTTCTACATGTGTCAAAATGTAGAACCTTTTAATTCTATAATTTTGTGTGATGCATAAAAAGCTATGCTTAACAATAATAATAATAATAATAATAATAATAGTTTATTTATAGCCCGCTCCTCTGTACATACACTCTGTACATCACAACTAACTGGCTCTGTCAAATTTTATCAAAAGTGTTCTGAAGTGTTATTAATTTTCCCCGGTGATGGATTAATAGACAATGAATTATTCTGAAATGTTATTTAGAATGAAGTTTTTCTATTCTATTGTTTCACAAGGGCCAAAATATGCTAAAGGCACCAGATCCCATCTGATCCTGGAAGCTAAACAGGGTCAGTCCTGGTTAGAACTTGGATGAGACTGCCAATGAATGCCTGGTGCTGCACGCTATCTTTCAGAAGAAGGAACTGGCGAATCAACCTCTACATATTCCTTGTCTAAGAAAGCCATGTGAGCCAGTGTGCTGTATTGATTTGAGTGTTGGACTGTAACTAGAAATCAGGGTTCGATTCTCCACTCAGCCATGGAAATCCATTGGGTGTCTTAGGGCATGTCACACATTTTTCAGCCCCAGAAAACCCTGTGATAGGTTAGTCTTAGGACCCTATTGCATGGGGTTAAAACCCTGGCTTATCATTCCTGAATTCAGTGCTAATTTGGAAGGCAGCTGGGTCCTGTCACACACAAATCGCCAGCCGCCTGGGTCTGTCCCAGGTTTGTCTCGGATGCAGCCCAGATTCTGTACGCTGCTTCCATTGCCATTTTTAGAATTAGGAAGCTTCTGTTTTAGAAAAGGAGCTACGGAAGTGGGTTAAAGGACCCGGGCTGCATCCAGGACAGACTGGGGTAGCATTTTTGGTGGCAATTTCTGTGTGATAGGACCTGGCTGCCTCCAAAATTAGCACTGAATTCAGGAAAGGTAAGTCGGGGTTTTAACCCCATGTAATAGGGTCCTGTTACCATAAGTCAGAAATATCTTGAAGGCCCACAATAACAAAGAAAACCCTATGAAGTTTATGGATTGCCACAAGTCAACAGGTTACTTGAAGGCAAACACACATACACTGTTTCAGAAAGTTAAAGGAATATTTTCTGGCCTCTAGTGATTTTTAAAAGGATCTCCTTTTGTACTATTTAGTCATGTTGTTTACTCTGTTTTCACTTCCATTATGCCTTCAATGTATTTGCTGAGTATCTTGGAAATAGAATTTGACGTCAGAATCCTCTCAACTTCCATATCACAGAATAAAAACCATTGTGAAGTGACAAACATAAAAAGATTTTTACTCCCTAAGAGAGTAATAAAAATGCCATCTTTGTCACCAAACTTACTTTTAAGGATTAATGGCAGTAGGGAATACAATGTTTATTTCATTGACCTCTTCTTTTTGAGACAATTATGCCATTTAAAAGCCATTAAAATTAGCTCTTGCTGGGTTTCATTACTGGTGTTCTGTCCCCCATCTTTAATATTTTACAGGAAACAGTAACAAGTTCTTTTATTTATGAAACAATTGTCCTTGACCTTTGCACAAAATGTGTTGCTCTTAAAGAAACAGATAAGTTGCATCAGCTTAAAGTACAAAGAGGAAATAAATTCTTCTGACTTGGCATTGGCAGTTTCTGACATCTAGAAATCATAGCAGAGTAACACAAACTTAGATTTAAAAAAATGTTCAGGGGCACTCATGTTGGCCATATACCAATTCAAAAAACCACAAAACAATGATACCTTTATTGGAACAACCAAAAGGCACATTTATCTGTTGCTACCTCCACTGGCTTTTTCATTAGGCAAGGTATTAAAAACCATACAGAACGGGGGGGGGGGGGGGGAGGAATTGAAGATGTTAGTCATAGGCCTGCATTTTGCTGTTTTTTGTTCTTAATTCAGATGGTGTGGAGGGGTATTATTTGCAGGCTGGAACCTACTCAATGGTAGATTCTCAAAGTTCAGAAAATTTAACATCCATTTGCAAAACAAAAAGTATGCTTCATAGAATCATAGGATCATAGAATCGAAGAGTTGGAAGAGACCACAAGGGCCATCCAGTCCAACCCTCTGCCATTCAGGAAATCTCCATCAAAGCGTCCCCAACAGATGGCCATCCAGCCTCTGCTTAAAGACCTCCAAGGAAGGAGACTCCACTACACTCCGAGGGAGTGTGTTCCACTGTCGAATAGCCCTTACTGTCAGGAAGTTTTTGCTAATGTATAGGTGAAATCTCTTTTCCTGTAGCTTGCATCCATTGTTCCAGGTCCTAGTCTCGTTGCAATCCAGCATGTCTCCATCCTTTGTGAGGCCCAGACCCCTTTTGTTAGGTGGAGGACACTGAATTTATCAAGAAATTTTCATGCTTGAATCAGGAAAACTTTAGGTGGTGTTGAGGTAAAACATGCCAATGCAGTCCCAATGTTAGGGGGAAAAATGTTTTATCTTTGTTGGAGATAAGAACCTCAAGTAGTAGGGTCCTAGTCCACTGGCTCTCTCTTCAGGATTCCCCTGTTGTGGTTATATTGCGGTATTTTGAAATCTGAAAAAAATATTCAGAGGTAGCCATGTTGGTTATATAGCAAATCAAAAATCCACCAATGATACCATTATGGGGCTAACCAAAACTTAGATAGGTACCCTTAAAATGCTAGTGTCAGGGCAGCAGAGGGTCAAAGGGACAAATAGTTATCCAGTTTCAAAATCTAGACAAGTTGCCTCCAAATGTTCCAATTTGGCAAAGGAAGTGCCAGTTAGTCCTCTGTTGCTGAACTTTTTTCAACTGTTTTAAAAATGTTCTAGTTTCTTTCTTCTCCTCCCACTTTATCCCTTTGTTCAGGGCTTATTTCATTTGCTGTAAACTAAGGGTGCAAACAAACAGGCAGGATACAACTGGCCAACTCGTTTGTATTCTGGTCATGGATCTGACCTGTTCCTGCCCTGGCACTCACTTGATCCAATGTAGTGACAGGTGAATATTCAGATGTCTGCTTGCCATTGTGCCGTGGAGCCACAGCCGTTTCCTATTCACCTGTCACTACTGCCTGCCATTCTCCATATGCAAGTGTGGAAATGGGGTGCCTGGCTTCACCCATGTGGCACCACCTTTTGACATCACAGGCCATCACTAGTGCCTGCAAGGAGAATGTCAGAGGCAGTGGCAGGTAAGGGGGCATGCAGTCCTATACACTATTGGCTGTAGCGGTGGAGTTTCTGGGAACCAGCAAACAGCTGGTTATTTTAAACTTGGCTAAAGGCTGGTTGGGCTGGATACATTGAAATGACATCCTATCTATTCATTCCTGGCCTGGAGCTGCTGGTCTGTGTCATCTGAACAGGATGATGCCAGGCCAGGAGTGGGGTGAGGGATGACCTTCTGACCTGTGTGTACATTCCATAAGTTCAAAATACAAAAATTAGTTTGGACTCTATTCACTTAGCACAGGAGAGAGAACAGTATGGGGTAGAATTTTGCTATTCAGTGTAGACCCAGGGGAAAGCAAACTAGTGCAATCTTTCCTAGCTTGTGTCTTCTTCCTCACTGATAACTATTGTCATCTTGATCTTGAGGCTGCTTGGCCTCAAATATCCCAATTTTCATCTGTGAGATGTTGGAGAGGATGTATTGACTAGTTTTGATACAAGTAAATTAGGAAGGCTAGCTTTCAAGCAGGTGAACCTGGTAAAAACAGCTTGTTGAAATTGTACTGTGCCCTTACATTGTCTGAAGAGGAATAGAGTTTCAAACATTTATTATGGTTTTTGAGTGGCGAAGAAGTGCAGTCAAGGTTATTCTCACTACACTTGGAGTTAACTGTTGAAAAACTTAATAGTGAATTCAATTCAGCATGAACAAAATGTTATGCCATAGGAATACTGCTATTGTTTAATATGGTGGCCCTATTTAAACTTCTTATTTTTTTTGTGGTTAAATAGCTCAAATGCCTAAAGCTTGTAATTCTGTTTTATGGAATTTAGGTTTACAGTTGTTAGCTCCAATGAGAGTAGACCCATTGACTCAATGGAATTCGCATAAGTATTGACTCTAATGCTGACTAACAATTATTATTTGCCCATAGACTTTTCTATTTAGTATTAGGCTTTTGTACTATTTTCCCAAGTTTTCGTTCTCAAATAGCACATCATGGGAAAACATTCCTAGTTCTGCTTCCACTTTTAAAATTGCAGAGATTACAGGCAAAACCATCACCATACAGGCCTGGCATTGAATCTAAAAGACCAAGTCAGAAATTACAAAAGTTCCTGGTACTTTAGCTGGGCTTGAGCTAGCTAAACATGATAAGACAGTGTTTGGGAGGTATTTTGAACACCTGATTGTGTGTGTGTGTGTGTGTGTGTATGCGTGCGCGTGTATGCTAGATTTTGTGTGAACTTCTCTAATAGATTTGAAATGTCTTTCCATTTCTTCTTCCTGTAAATCTGTCACAGTTTAAGTGTAGAGTTTTCTGGGCAAAATTACTTGAAAGCATATGAGGAACACTGATTCTATGGGCATAGATTACACCTGTATTGAATATTATTTCTATTCTGAACCATGGTTTTCTAAAATAATAATAAGAATGTATAAAATAACCATGCCATCCTCAAAATAAGGAACATTTTTATAGGCACATCTCAACACAATTCAAATATTTACATATATTTAGAATATAAAATATATTTAAATATTTGAATGTTAATTTTTTTTTAATTAAAAAGACCTCATGGCAAAATTGGTGATGCTTATCAGAGTCTAGAAATGATCAGACAGATAACTTGCTTGATGAAACCTTGTGTCTCTTCATTATTGCAGTATTAATGCTTACCATCTTCCAAATACACATACTAATAATTGGATCTTTTATCTTTTATTTGGATAAATTGTGTTGGTTATACTGTCATAATCAATTGAGAGTGAATCCACACAATAATAGATGTCATGTATGGGTTAGCAGAACGTTTAGGTAATTTTTTTTTTTTTTGTATTTGTTCTTCAACTTTAAAAAAGTAAAAAATGCTGTAAGGTCATTTTATAGGCAAAAAAAATCTGAGAGTCCCTTTAATGACTTTCAATTGGCTCAAACATATTGGCTTGGATCTTGAGTTGTCCGCAGAAATTGGGGAGGTGATTTTTGCTGATTCCCTCTTCACTCAGCACCAGCTATTATGCTGTTATTGTTATTGCTGACACTGTTAAATGGATGTACAGTTAGCCTTCCACATCTGTGGTTTTGACTTTTGCAGATTTGATTATTTGCAGTTTTGATTAGTATGTTCCTTCTAGGAATCTCTAAGTCCTCCAGAACAATTCTGCTGGATGTTGACCATAGAGTTGTGCTGGAGAGTCTCAAAGTTCCTTGAGAAAACATTTCTGTAGGCATTTGTAGGTCCTGCATAATAGTTCTCTGATCAACTTCTGGGAGATGTTGACCATAGAATTGCTCTGGAGGACCTGGAGATTCCTAGAGATGAGTTCTGTTAGGTAAAAAGAATATTGTTTTTTTATTTGCAGTTTTTCTATACTTGTGGGGGTCCTTTGCCACAACCTCAGCAAATGTGGAGGGATCACTGTATACATGGATGATATACAATAGCAAAAGAGGTGGTAAGAAGTGGGAATCATGCTGCAGGAGAAAGAAATCGATGAAAACATTTTCCTTTTCTAGCCCAAAGCAGTCCTGACCTCCCCTTGTTACTTGGGGCCTTCCATTGTGATGCTGGGGGCACCACATTCTGTCCTCAGCAGCAAGTGACTTGTCTCTGCTATCTCTGTGCTGGATGGCACAACAAAATGTGAGTGTAAACAGACAGCAGGTGTCACAACAGAGCGTCCACTGGGGTGGATGACAAGGTGGAGGTTGTTAAAATCTTGGTGGAACTTCTCAAGTGATTGCTTTCCATGTGCCCAAATTACAAAGATGTCATCAAGAAATCATAGGTAGAGGACAGGCTTTTGGGAGCATGTGCTGAAGAAGTGTTCCAGGTCAGCCATGATGATGTTTGCATACCGTATGTACTTTAAAAGCTCTTTGTGTCAAGCAGAAAGCAAGACTGTTGACTGTTCTATATGTGATCCCATGGAAAGGGACCAGAACTGCCATTTGAGGACCAATATACATGTAAGTAAATGTCTAGTTTGGAGCCAGTTTGGCATAGTGGTCTGAGTGTTGATTAGAACTCCAAGAGACCAGGGTTTGAATCCTCATTCAGCCATGGAAACCTACTTGGTATCCTTGGGCAATTCACAATCGCTTTGGCTTAGACAAGGGTATACAACAGGCAGCCAGAATATTAAGGGGCTATACTTATCTTAGCCGGATTGGGGCCGTGGCAACCTCACACCATGCCCCAGATCCGACCTTTCAAGGGTGCAAAAAGCAGATTTTTGTGGCTCTTTTTTGCGCCTATGAAAGTGTGCCATAGCCACGTTGCTGTAGCTTTACAGCGCTCCTTCAGCTCCATGTCATATGGACGCAGTGTTGGAGGAGCGCCATGATACTGCGCGCCGTGTGGAGCAGCATGCGGCATCAGGGTGCCCTGGGGGTTGGAGTTGGGTGTGTGTCGTGAGGATGATATGCCTCGACTCCACCCCCATGCTGACCTTAATGGCCAGAGTGTTCAAGGTCTAAGTGGATCTAAAAAGCACACCAATCAATCTTCCATGTTTTCAAGGCAGATGCCTTTTCGCAATCTAGTTCAGGCAGTGTACTAACTAAGGAAGTAGATGAATAAAAATAAGCTGAAAATTATTGCAATATAAAGATAGCACTTGACGCAGAATAAAGGCAGGCAGATGCATTGTACAGCTCCAGCAGTTTTCAAAGGAGTTTATCATACGACGAAATTTGGGGGTATAATGCAATGGCAATCCGAACGCAATCATGGGGTTTCACATAATTGCGTGTTAGAGTATCTCACGCAATTTTGGGCAATGGGGGCTCATTTTTGGGAAATGGGAAGTCATTCTGAACACATTCCGAATGCAATCAGATTTCATGTAAATTCGCTAAACTAGTGAATTCACATAATTGTGAATTGGCTCCATCTGCAATTGAGAGAAATTCCTCCCATGTGATAAACTCCAAAGATAGTAATGTAATAGACTTTCAAAAGATAGTAAGGCAATATCACTGGAAACACAACAACATTCAGAAGACAGTTTACAAAAGGCAAAAGAGAACAGCGCTATACTCTTTGATACCTGAATTTCACTCCCCTGCCCTTCCTTGATGCGCAGGCTTGTGGCTTAAAGCACACACAATAATTCATGAATTTGTAATTCATGAATTTGTAAATTGTAAAAAGATTAGAAAAATAAAGCTTTGAAACAATCTGTAAAATGTTTCCAGCCATATTACACCATTGGAATAAACAGCTTTGAGAAGATTAAAATCAACTGAAAGGTTACAAAATAGCCTACAAGTTGTGTAGGACCCTGTACTACATCTGACGAAGTGGGTTTGTATCCATGAAAGCTTGTGCAAAATGGATCGGGGAAAAAAAAATGCTGTGCAATAATCTCCTATAGCCTCTGTGTGGGAGGAAGCTTGCCTAACAAATGTGTACTAAATCCTGATCCAAATAGTGTTGGAGACCTGTTTGGGTCATCTGGTAACTTCTGAACTGACACAGTATAATATCTCCTGAGAAGGAACATGAATGTCAACCAGATACAGATGATGACAAGCCAGATAATAAATTGTCACTGTGACTCACCAGTTTCAGTACTCAAGATTGGTTTCCTAAACCATGATTCAAGATCCATAACATCTTTTATTGAAGTCATTGACACATACAGTACATCTATTATATTTTATTGAAAGTTAGACTTTAAGACCACACAGACCATAGTATAATAACTTAATTGAAGTTCTAGTGACATAAGTAGATAATACTGTCAGCTAGGTTTGGTGTGAAACTGGAAAGTTCCGTAGCTCTTGAAACTGAAAATGAATCAGACACACAGTATGTTGGTTATGTTCTATTTTATTTTAAATCTTTCTTCGAGGTTACACAACCAATTAATAGTCTTATTTAGCAACTTGAATAGAGTAATTATAGACAGCTTTTTTCACTAAAATTGAAGTGTGACTCTAGGAAATTAAGTAAGACATGACAGCAGGATTTCTAGGAAAGATTTTTGCAAATGTACAACCTGCTGTTTCTAGTTCTACACCTCCGTATTTTACTTACTAATAGATTTTACAGATCAGGGTATCTTTAGTAAAAGTGCATGTTCATTTGCTCATAACTTTTAAAAAAAATACTCACGTGTAAGATGCATGATTAAGTGTGCCATGGTATGCCATAAGATTTTGGATATAATTCAAGAGCAATGTAAGTTTTGATTTCATGTGTCCAAGGCTGAATGTGTACTGCAGAAATAATACAGTTTGACATTGCTTTCACTGCCCTGGTTCAGTGCAATGAAATTCTGGGATTTAGCCTTCTCTGAGATATTAAGCCTTCTCTGCCAGAGTACTCTGATGCCACAGCAAACTACAAATCCCAGGATCTCAGAGGATCGAGTCATGACAGTTAAAGTGTAAAACTTCATGATTTCTGTAGTGCGGATGCAACCCAAGGGAATTTTGTATTTCTAGAACAGTAACAGCCCACCTCCATGCTCTCTCCCAAACCTTGTTTTTCCCATATTGTACACTGCCAGCTATACATCATTTGTTAGCCATAAACAACAAAGATTTGGGTTGATTTTCCACTGGAAAATAGCCCATGAGTGAAGGAAACCACAACCAAACATTACAGTTTAACTGTCCCTTAAATTACAGTCAGCCCTCTATATCCACAGATTCTTTATCCACATTTTCAAGCATCCATGGCATGAAAATATTCAAAAATATATAAATTCCAAAAGCAAACTTTGATTTTACCCCTTTATATAAGGGGCACAATTTTATTATCCATTGTGTTTAATGGAATTTGAATATCCATGGATTTTGTTATCCATAGAGGGCAGGGATGGTCCTGGATCCAAACCCCAGTGGTTACCAAGGGTCTACTGTACCTGTTTAGGTTTGAAAATCAGCTGAAACTGTCAACTAGCCAAGTATGTGACATCACATCAAGTGCACCAGGAGTTGTTAACATAGCCTACTGGGGGAAGTCGACTGGAGAAGAGGAGGAATCAGCTCCTTCTCCTCCATGCATTTGCCCATCCTTCATTTAGACAGAGATCAAATTACTTTTTATGGTAGTGGAATATAAAGTTCAGCAGTATACTGATGCCTAGGTGCAGGTATTAGAAGAGAGGGAGGACAAAAGTTACTAGTTAGATGATGGTACTGGTAATTTTCCAAGTTCGTTCCCATGGCCAATTAGTTTCTGGGGACAGAATTTCATTTGGGAGCCATCTGGTAGTTGCTGTGCTACCAGGCAAAACTGTTGCATAAAGAGACACTGGATACCTACTTGTACACAGTCAGAAAAAGTAGATCTGCTTTTATAATCCCAGAAGATTATGACCAGAAGGTACGAGGGGATATCCAAAAGTTTTAATGATCACCTTTTTAAAAAATTGACAGAAAGTTTGTTTTACTTTGTAGTTGTTATTTCTATGTAATCACTATCTAAATTTATACATTTTTTCCTGGAATATCTTGACCCTCCAAATACCTGATATTGTAGAAGTCTGCAGATTGCGCCTTACATAAAGTAATAATTATCACCCGCAAGTTATTATGGCATATTGATGCAATTTTGTCAATGTCATCATTGGTCCCTAAGTGCACGTTGCTGAGAAAATCAGCTCATTGCATCCTTTATTTTTGTGACTGGCTGTGCCAGAAATGACTAAAGTGTAAAATTCTCACCAGGCGCAATCTGCAGGGTTCTACAATATTAGGTATTTGGAGAGTCAAGACATGCTGGGAAAAATGTATGAATCTAGATAGTGACTACATAGTGATAAGTTAACAGCTACAAATCAAAACAAACTTTCTGTCATTTTTTTGAAAAGATTATCATTAAAACTTTTGGATACCCCCTCGTACCCTTACAGAAGATGTGGGACAGAAATAGAGGGAAGTGTAAATGAATAGCACTATTTCACTTTTTTGTGTGAAATGGAAATGGAAGTCCATAATGTATTTTACATGAGAAGAGATGAACATGTCTTTCTCTCCTTCCCGCAAGATTCATGAGTGTACGGGTATATATATGTGCATGTACAAATCAGGAACCATCTACATTTTGCCACATCTGTGTCTCATGTAAGATACCAGGCATAGTGTTCCTATGAACAAGGTGCAAACTAATCTCAATTTAAAATATGGTTTACTTTTTCAAAAGAGTAATGTATTGAAAACAAGAGAATTTTATATTTTGCAAATGCAAAGGACGTTTCCATACCATGATCTCTCCAGCATGTGCCAAAGCAGAGCAGCATGTTTATAGCATACTAAAATACTGCCAACAAGAGAGATGTTACGTGCATGATGAGAAATACTGTGAAAGGGTGAAAATAATGATAAAAGTAGAACAGTGCTAAGCAGCAGACTGAATTAAAACGAGGTAATTATGTGGCAATGTTCTCTTCTCAACAAAAAACAAAACCACAAACTGGAATATTTGACTAATGTGGAAGAGATTTTCAAACTGTGTGACAGGTGTTCTCTGGGCATCTCATGATTTCAGTTCAAAATCATTATTGTTGTGTTCTCCTTGGCCAGCTATATGTAACACCTATTCTAAATATTGCTGATTGAGTATCCATTAAAGGCTATCCCTAACTTTATGTCTTTATGAAAATATACTCTTGATATTTTAATTCATATTTATTCTTTCTTATTTTGCATATTAACAATCAGATACACCACAGGTTGTATGTAACTATGTCCATCTGCCAGTGGGACAGATTCCGTATACCCCTGTAATTCCTCCCATGCATCCCCCAAATATGCTTTGGAGATTTGAAGACCCCTATGAAAGGGAAACTGGATCAGATTCACACTAAGCTGTGAATTTCCCTGGTAACCTTGAAAGGCGATTAGGACAAACATAAGTATATAGGTAAATTGTACAAGGTGTTCTTGAACATCATTACCACATGACCTGTGGAAAGATGGCTGATTTAGAGTTCCAGTTCACTTATTACTTATTTTAAGCATATTTATCTTGACTTTCAGTTGACAAGGATTACAGAAAGGCCAATGGGAAATTCTAATAGATTGTTATAAAGATGTTGGGATGATGATAGTTCACTTGTTATTTCTCTCCTGCTCATATGACATTTTGTTCTGATTATTTATGTGAGTGTGAGGAGAAGCTCAGCCCCAGCTTGTTGAATCAGCAGCAGCTGAATTATGCAATGGTGATGATCCACCTTGCTAGTCTCTTCTTTCTCTCCTGTTCTCCAGGTAGTTGTTCTAATAACCCCTGAAAGGAGACAGAGCAGCCATGTTCCAGTATGGTTTACCAGTAGAGGAAAATCATAATAATTTCACAGAGTTGTCTTAATTAAATAGAGGCTTCCCAAGTTTTCTAAGCAATGATTCTGCAAATAAGCTGTTTTATAGATTTATTATAGATCAAAGATGAGAAGCTCTTTCAGGCCAAAGGCTGAATTCATTTTCAGAGAGCTTCTTGGGGATTACATTCAAATAGTGGGCTGAGCCTAAGGCAAAAGTGTGATAACCAAAAAATACTAGAGTTTTTTTAAACTTCTCACTTCCAGTAACTAAGCCTTTTTAGGATGGGGAAAAATATTGAACAATGATGTGAGGAAGGAGTACAATTTCCAAAGATATGAAAAGTTTGGATTATTAGAGATTGTACAAATGCAACAAATGATAAGTAACAAATAACATGATAAATTACAATAGCAAATGATAAATAACAAACAAATAACAAATGATAAATTTCAATTGTTTTTCCAAATGCTAGATGCACACAAAATATAATTATAAACAGAGTTTCATTTTAATTTCTTTTCCTTTCTTTCTTTCTTTCTTTCTTTCTTTTTGTATTATGTTTTGTTTGGACAAGGCATATTCTTAAGGCAACTGCAGTTGCGCACTAAATGGGCTGAACCCATATTTACATTCAGTGAAATTCCATTAGCACTGAAGCCAGTGGCCAGAACAGATATTTTCTCAGATTCTTCCCTTGCAAACCTTTAGTGCCATCACCTGCTCTCTATTGGAGAGTTGGGAGAGCCTCCAGAGCAACATGAAAATAGTGCTGAAGTCTGCAAATGGACGGAGGAATTGGAGGGAGCTATTTCTGCAACTCAGTGGGAGGCCTCTGCTGGGTCCTGGGTCCCTTTGCGAATGGAAATAGACCTGTTTGCAGAGGAGCAAGTCTGGATTCAACCCTGTATACTGTGTAAAGAAATTATTTTACAATAAATTGCACTCATGGATTCTTTGGTGATTCTCAGTGAGCATTTGATCCTGATCAAAAGTATCAGGTTCCCTTTAAAATGAATTGGATGCCTGCCTAAATTATCCACTTGGAACAGCTCTTTTCAGTGTTCTGTGTTAGAAAGACAGAGGTGCGTTTTACATTGGCAAAAAAAGGTGTTTTGAAGGCTGGGTGAAAACCCAGCTTTTACATTATAAAATGGGAAAGTGTGACATGAAAACACCATTTTGGCGTTTTAAGGGAAAAAACGCGCTTTAAAAAAGTAGTTCGGTTGACCCACTACTTTTTTAATAAGTGCGTTACAGCGCTAGTGCATGTAAAGGCTAAGGTGTACTTGCGCAGTTAAATGGGGCTCCGTTTCCTTAAGGCGCCCATTTAAAGGCTGCGCTGTTGGTGCGGATCAGAATGGATCGTAGTTGGGAGCATGCGTGGTGTGGACTCCACTCCTAATTAAAACGTTCTATGCCCTCCAGGTGTAAAAGCTGGGGTTTAACTGCGCAGTTTTTTAAAGCTCCCAAACCCTAGCTCCGCCCTTAATCCTAACCCTAGACATGCGCAGTAGCGCCTTTGGGATATTGACAGTTTTGGTGGCGGATGTTTTTACAGTTGCAGTGATAAGAGGAAACTTTCAATTTTCACACGAACCCCCACACACATTCCAGCGCCATTTCCCACTTGCATTTGTCCAAGTCAGCCGCTCCTAGGGACACTCTTGCCGAGGCTTTGCTGTGGCACTTTGCACAATGGCAGAGACTTCTACAAGTGGCCCAAAAAGGGGGAGAGGGATGTCTTGGTCTCATGCAGAGACCTCAGACCTCATTTCCATCTGGTCAAGGCCCAATCGGACATAGCAATGCCACCGGCTAATTCACACTGCTCAAGCAGTGAGACACCAACTGCAGCTGTTCTCTCTTCTGTATCATCACTGTCATCATCAGCTATCATTTCAGTGGTCACAGCAGTCATTTCAGTGGTCACAGCAGTCATTTCAGTGGTCACTTTGACGATCCTGGCAGCACTAGCGGAGGCAAAGGCGGCAGCTTTGGCTGTGCTTTGAACATTGACGACAAGTGCCGACCACAAAGGAGAGGAGGCATCCATGTTGGTGATGATGCCCACAGTGACCCTGTGCTGACGAATGCCAACGTCACTGGGTCAATGGCCAGCACTCCTCCTCCTTTGTCTTCTTGCAGATGCTCGGTCTGTGGCTGCTGTCAAAATCAATTAGGAGCCCCCTTTAAATCATTTAAAACTGCGCAATTCGTAGCCTCGACCCTATCAATAGCGCAGTTCAAGACTCGACCCTCGCAATAGCGCAGTTCAAGCCTCGACCCTATCAATAGCGCAGTTCAAGCCTCGACCCTCGCAATAGCGCAGTTCAAGCCTCGACCCTATCAATAGCGCAGTTCAAGCCTCGACCCTCGCAATAGCGCAGTTCAAGACTCGACCATCGCAATAGCGCTGTTCGCGGCGGTACGAACCGCGCAACAGCGCAGTTCGCAGCCGGCAAGGAAAAAAAAATTTAAAATCGCAGTTTAAAGCTGCGTTTCTTGCTGCCCATGTATCAGCTCCGCCTGTGTTTGTAGCGTTCTGACAGCTTCCCATGTAACTGCTGAGCCACAAAAAAGACCACTCAGATAAGTCGTTCCCACACCCCTCAATGTAGCAGCTCTGCACTTTTTTAATGCAAACCTGAGGCTTGCTATGTAGCTGCTAAGCATTAACATAAAGGCGAGTTCAGATCACACTTTCTTGCCAATGTAAAAAGCCCCAATATGATTCTTTGCACCATACAACATGCGCTGTTCAGTTTGAGGTGTGTATAGCAAAATAATTAAGGCAAGACCTCATATGAATGTTTTTACATGTTTAAATACTCCTAGGCAGTATTTTAAAAGTGTCCTTATTTGCAGTACTAATTAGTTGTGTAATTTAATGCCTTTAACTGATTTATCAACAGCTCAAGTTGTTTGTAATTTAGGATTTGGGAACATCTCACCACGTACAGAAGGTGGAAAGATATTCTGTATCATCTATGCCTTACTGGGAATTCCACTCTTTGGTTTTCTGTTGGCTGGAGTTGGAGATCAGCTAGGGACCATATTTGGGAAAGGAATCGCCAAAGTTGAAGACACATTTGTTGTGAGTATGCTGAAAATGTTTTCCTGAAATGTAAATAAATGTAAATATTTTAAAAAGGTAACAAGATGTCTAGGATCTACATCAACATAGTGTAAAATAATTAACCATTTTTATCCCAAAAGAGCCTTTAAAATGGTAAAAGTCAGCTGTGTGTGTAAAATATTAATAATAAATTCTTATAATGAAGTTTTAGAGCTGAGATTTTGGCCTTGCTTTTCAGAAATAAACTAATGTAAGAAAGTATAAGTTAACTCTTTCATCTTCACCATTCTCCTTTTGAACAAACAACTTTGGGAAGAATATAGTGAAATGAAAATGAAATTGGGTGAAATTGTAACCTACCTCCCCCTTACAAGGGTCCATGCCAATTTTTCCAAAAAAACAGTTTGGGTGGAATTGGGTGGTACATAATTTAGGGCAGAGATGGAGAAGTAGCTGAACATCTCTGAAACTTCTCTATTTCACGTTGCTGCATGCCAAAGCTGCTTTTAAAAAATAAATAAATAATCATAAGATGAGTTATACTAATTTGTCTGCAGCATCTAGTTCAGCCTAAGTCACTTGTAAACCTTTGATTCTTCTGTAATGCCTTTGCCAAAGGCATTTTGTTTTGGAAGTTATAATAATACATTGCACGAGAAAACATGAAGGGAAAGGAAGCTCAGTGAGAGGTCAACTTGCTAGCAATGCAAAAGAATCACTACACTTGCTTTAATAATAAGAGCAAGCCTAGGGCACTTATATGGGTTCACTTTGGTTCCAGCCTTAACTACCAAAATAATAAGACAGCAAGGAGCAATACTAATACATAATGAGAAGCAAACTAAGAACAGATCTACAGATTACAAGTACTTGTAATACATTAAAATTCCTTGATCAAACACATAAATTGTGGAGGTCATATGCACTAGCTGGTTTCAAAGCAAATTGTAGTGGTTCTAAAAAAATCCATATATAATATATATTAAATAGGTCTATACCAAGTTATTGAACCTTATATTTCATTTGAAATAAACTGCATCATTACTTCTTTGGGCATTTTTTGTCAAAAAGCTGGAGAGAAATACCTAGAATATAGCTTTGTATATATAAGATGACTATATGTACAAAAATGTTTACTTGCTGTCTGTAGAAAACAGGTGTCTGAGCAGTAAAAGCAGGAAAAACTTCTGACCCTGATATGATGTATGGAAAAAAATGGACTTGGGAACCTGGGTTCACCAAGTGGCATGAATTTGGTTTAAAAACACATACCTATTTGCAGATATCAAAGATATTTCTAATATAAATTTAGCATGCAGCACTACATCTAGCCCCAACAGGAGCAATTCCCATATCACATACCACAAAGAAGTACTGTCTATTATATTGCCAGCCTTTGGGCAAAATGGCCAGTTTCTTTCTCAAAAAAGATAGAGGTGTCAATATGCCTGAAACATTTGCCTTTCTCCCCAAACAACAATGTTTTAGATATTGAGGTTGGGGCATTTTCCATTGATTGATTTGTACAAAACAATTGTATTCTGTATTCTACTCAGTTCCACCTTTACTGGCATCAGGCTTGTGCTTTCTAGCAATCATCTGTAAACTCTACTTGTTGGTCTCAATTTCCCTGAGAATGCAATTAGTACTGTACTTCCAACATGTCAATAGTGGCTGGAGTACTCGGAGCTAAGGATGTATACGTTCACATTCAGTCCTAATTACTATAGTTTTCTCTCTATTGTGGGGGAAAAAAGAATATTTCTGTGCATTATTCTCCCCATATTGAGCATCCCAAAATATTCTGGAGGATTTCCCCATGCATAGAACATGAGGGGTTTGCTTTTTAAAACAAACAAACACATTTGTTTTTCTCCTCAAAAAAATTCTCCAGAATATGTTGGGACGACTATCCAAAAGTCTCCCTGCTCTCTTCCTCTTCCAAACAGGGTTTCCTAACTGTTAGTAAACCCCATTTTTAACTAAGAATTGTATAACAGACAATGGCTGCATCCACACTACAGAAACAATCCACTTTGACACCACTTTAACTGCCGTGGCTCAGTCCTAGGGTACCAGAATTCTCTGACAGAGAAGTAAAGTAGTTGATACAGGATTCCAGCCAGAAATTTTGTTGATAAGAAATCATATACCATACCATTAAGGACGCTTCTCTCTCTTACTTGGTTAGATAAAGATAGTTCAGCTTAAAAAAGAGTGCCAAACAGTTTGATTACAAAATCACCCACAGAAGGGAATTTGAATTAACCCATGACCAGCAAGCTGTTCTGTGAGTCAAAAAGTATGTCTTGTGATATAAACTGACATTTTGAACACTGACTCTACCTTCAGAAAATGACAGTTGCATTGTCATAAGCCAAAACTTGAATAGTAAAGGAAACCATATAATTTTCTGAAATTATGATTGGAACATGCTCAATGAGATGCCATGAAGAACATACTAAGAATTAGGCTAAACCTGTGCACAGGAGCTTTGTAAGGCCTTACTCATTGCAGTCCTTTCCTCCCCTCCCCTCACTACAGAGATCTATAGATTCCTATAGATTTTTGTAGACCTGATAGGGACAGTTCATTTACCATGGCCATGACACATCTTTGGAATCAATTTTCCAGAGTGGACCACTTGCCAATATAGTCATATATTAGCATTTAGGCACATAGTAAAAATGGTTCATTCTGCCTTCTTGTTTTGTTTATACAATTTTGTTACATGATGTCTTTTGATACTCTTGTACATAGTTTCAGTTGCATTAAGTTGATTTTAGTAAATCAGTTAGCACATTTTTCACATATACTTAGACCTATATACAAATGCAGTAGTTCTAATAATAAGTTCTTCTTTCTTCTCCTTTTCTACCCACTTTTCCATTTTCTTGTTCTTTTTTCTCCCTAGAAATGGAATGTGAGTCAGACAAAGATTCGCATAATATCAACAATAATATTCATATTGTTTGGCTGTGTGCTGTTTGTTGCTCTGCCTGCAGTCATATTCAAGCACATAGAAGGCTGGAATACACTAGATGCCATTTATTTTGTAGTTATCACCTTAACAACAATTGGATTTGGAGACTATGTTGCAGGTAAGATTTTACTAAGGTCTGTTGTCAGAATTTTGGTATGTGCAGAGATGTACACAATTATTTTATGTGGTTTTAGTACTTATTTGCATAAACTCTAGTTAAGAACAATGCAGTCAGACTTGGTATCAGTCCATTTAGGATTCTTTGGTCAGTATTGTCTGTTGTGACTTATATCTGCCAGAGTTGCAGAGTGGAGTCTTTCCTAGGCCTACCTGTTAGAACTTTATTTCAGATTTTTTTTATAAAAGTGCATTTGTAATTTTTTTAAAAAACTGATTTGTAAATTTTAATAATAAAATTATTTTTAAAAGAATTTTAGTTTTTTTCCAGACAAAACACATAGTCTATCACTAAGCCACTGGCCTTCCATTATAAATTGTGAAGGAATTATTTCTGCCACGAAACTTGGGTTTACTTCAGTCAGTATATGAATTTCCTGTGAAAAATAATATTCAATTGATCAATAAAGAATAAAGAATAAAAACAATAAAATAATTATATTGTTGCTGTTGCCATTGTTGTGTGCTTTCCAGACATTCAAGTCATTTCCGACTTGAGACCCTAAAGTGAACATATCAAAGAGTTTTCTAGACAAATTTTGTTCAGAGGGGATTTGCCATTGTCTTCCACTCAGGGTGAGAGAGTGTGACTCCCCAAACTCACCCAGTGGATTTCCATGGCTCAACAGGAATTTCATCCCTGATTTCCATAGTCAGAACTCCAATACTGTAGTTACACACTAGTGAGCCATAGCTTTTTCAAACATGTGACATATAAAGATGATAGACCAATCTTTCCCACCTTTTCATTCTTCCTAATGATCCCATAACCTCCAACTGCCCTGATTTCACAGAGATGGTTCTGCTTAATCCTCTGTTACCCACTTTTTCAGTGGCTTTTAAAAATTTCCCATTTTTTCCTCTCCTCCTCTTCCTCCTCCTCCTCAGCTTAGTTCTGTTGCTACAAACTGAGTTCAGAGTGCAAAGGTAGTTTGCGTTCAACTCGGCTGGGCTACTTGTCTGAGGTATGGCGGCGTCTTGTTCTCTCAACATCTTAAAAAAGATATTGGAATTGCTTTAGCTAGATATCCTGCATTGAGTGGGGGTTTAGATTTGATGGCCCATGGGGGCACTTTCAACTCTGTGTCATGACTCTGAGAGAAGAGGAAAGAAAAAAAAAAACTCTTGCCCTTTGCAGAAAGCTCAGGCAAAATCAAATTGTTGCACTATCTCCTAACTTGTGTGTTCTTCTTTCTTATTAATATATTTTAGCATCTATGTTGCTTGGCCACATCTGTCTTGCTTTTCATCTGTGAAATGTTTGAGGATGTGTGATCTGTGATTACTTGATTTTCCTCCATGTTCTATTATAGTAGATCATAGATGGGCAACTGCCAGAGGAATGGGTAGTTTCTACCCTCAACAGAAATCCACTAAGCTACCACTCTTCCAATTTTTGTCTTCCTTCTCTTCAACTTGGGTTCAAGAATATTTCCAGCCAAAAATTGACTAGACGTCTACCCCCAACCCTCTGGAAAAGGCTATTGGTCATTTTGCTGCATTTGAGCCTGCTTGCAGTCCTCTCTCCAGGTCCAGGTCCAGACAAGGCTTTTTTCCAAGTAGAAAATGACCAAACTGGCCCTATAATAATGAAGGAAGTGCAAAAATCTCCCAAATTTAGCAAAATGCACAGTAGCATCCCCTTGAGTCTTTAAAAGTACTATTGGCAAGTTCTGAAATAATTTTTTTGACCCCAGCTTTTTGTTTTGTTGGACCTTGGGCTGCAAAAGCAACCTGTGGGCTGTACTTTCACAACTCTATTATAGATCTGTTTGTATTGCCTCATCCTGAAAGGTTGGATGGTTATACAGCAGAAGTGCACACCTTTTAAACCACACACTCTCATGCCTAATGTTGGTGGCCAAATATATATGCAGACCGGTGGCATTCTAATGGCCACTCGGAGTTGTCAGCCAAATGTATATGCAAACTATTAAGCCTCTCTCTCACACATAACTACACACATGCATATATTAATTTCTTTTAGTTGCCCTGTTTTTTTTGAAACAGACATCTGTTGCCTCACTGATAGCATGAGCACAGATGTGAGTTCTGTATGAAACTAGTATACAGTGGCACCGCTTGGGTCTAGGGCACCTCTTGGGCATCCATATAAAGCCTGGAGGGCATATGTTAGTTGTCCCTGTTATAGTGGAGATAGATTGTCTCTGTTGAAAAAGAAGGAATGATTTAGAGCATTGGATTGGTACTTAGGAGTTGGGGAACCCATTGGACCAGCCACAGCTCTCAGATTGACCTAAGTTGAAAGATTGTTGGAGGATGGCATAAGGATTAAGAGAGAGCCATGTATGCTACCTGAGTCTAACAGAGGATAGGCAGAACACAAATGTAACAAATAATATTACAGCTTGGGTTATAGTTGATCACATTTTGAAATACACAGTATACATTTGAGAAGTTACTATGCCTTCAAATATGCAAGTCTACAGTTGAGTATAAAAATGTAAAATGAAAATGATCCCAGTGATGCCAAACATGGATGTAGGAACTACTTCCTTATCCCCTTAAAATGTACACACCATGTCAAAATAAGTTGATACAGATTCATCTGGAAAAAATGTAATGGTTGACCTGTAGAAATGTGCACCATGATTTATGGACACTTGATATAATGAATAAAAGGAAAAAAAAAATGATTGCTAAAACTCACCTAGATGTTTGTCTATCAAAGCTGGTGTACTCTACAAAGTCTGAGTATTGTTATTTTTAACTTGTTTTTATGCACTGAAATATATACTGTGGTTATGTTTATAGTAGGAACATTACGTACGAAGGTCCACTTAGCTCTAACAGGAACACTGAGTACATTAGTAGTTTCTGTTATTACATCTTTTGCACATTTTCCTCTGCATGGATCACTTGATATAATCATTTGTTCCTTCTGCTCCCAGTGTCATTAATGGTTTTTATTATTGTTATTATTATCATCAAAGAAGCACAATAATTTTTAAATAATATTTTGATGTGCTCCTTCTGTGGATTTCATTGCTACTAACTACATCTTTGTATGCACTGTTCCTTTTTCTTTCACTCAAAGTAACAATCTAACTGAAGTGGAGGACTCAAGCAAAAACTAGAAAATAGTATTTTGAATTCTAAGTGCCAAAAGATCTTTCTTTCTTTTCTTTTCTTTTTTTCTTTTCCTTCCTTCCTTCCTTCCTTTCTTTAAAAAAATGAATCAAAAATGTTTAAGCTGCATTTTTCTGCAGGAATACATTTTTTTAAAGGAATGCATAGAAAATTTTTGAAGCCCAGTCGTTTGCATAGATGAACAGAAAGGCAAATTTCTAGGTTTTAGCATCAGATTAGGTGTGTGTGACGGAGAGAAATAGCTAGACAGCATATAAACACAACCTGAATAGTATCTATAGTTAGGAAGAAATCAACTCAACCATGGTGTGTTGTTTGAACCAGGTCAGAGGTCATGCCCTTGTCTAAAAATCTTTGGTTTGCTAGAATGGAAATGACTAATAAGCTCATTTAAGTGTTCCCTTCTAGTCTTCCACAAAAGCATAATTTTCTTGCTGGATAAACCAGAGTTTTCTGTGACATCCAAACTGAAAGGCTAGTTGAAGCACTCCCTAGGCAACAGGATCACATCATGGTCTGCAGTCCTGGTTTGCAGGGAATGAGTTAACCATAATTTCTTTCTTCAATATAATGGTACATTATGATTAAACCAGGATATTCTGATTTGGAACTGAGATGGAGAAGGGAGGAGGAAAATGAGGAAAGCTTGTTCTTGTTTGTGACCACTATGAAAATCATTATTTCATGTACTGCAAATGTGAACAGGCTCTCTATTTTCCACACAAAGATAACTGCAATGAAGGAAAGATAGGTGGGATCAAAATTGCAGGTTCAACCTATATGAGGATGGTAGTGAAAGACAATCACAAAAAAAGAGAGGCAAGGCTGACTTCTCTTACAGAAAAATTCTGGAATTTGGGCATGGCCAAGGAAGAGGCCCTCTCCCTAGTTATATCAGCTATGAGTTGGATGGAGACATGCCGAATCCCTTCCAATGATTTTAGTAGTTGGGAAGTTTCATACGATGAGTCATGTAAAATGCATTTGAAAATATCAAGTAGTACCAACTTTACTTACTTTGCAATTTTTTTATTTATTTATAAACCAAATTTTTCTCAAAATTGGATGACATGTTGGATCCTTCTTCAAGGTATTAATATCATTTCTACTTTATCCCTAGCCTTTAAATTTTCAAAAATTAAGTCTCTGAAAGTACTGAGTCAAAAGCTGGAGAATCCTTATAAAGATATAAGTATCAGAAGAATGTACACCTAGAGAGATAAATGAAATAGTAAGAGAGGCTTGCACCTTTATTAGAAATATTAGTTGAAGCCAATGAGAAACTTTATGTAACAGTGGAGTAGAAATGGAGGAAAGAAAGATGACATTAATAGGAGGTTTTTCAGTTACCATATATACTTGACTATAAGTTAATGTCATGTATAAGTCGAGGGCAAGTTTTGGGGCCAAAATTATGGATTTTGCTATGACCTGTGGATAAGTCGAGGGTAAAACTTAGGGGCATATAGCAAAAGATCTAAAGGATGAAGCAAAGCAAAACAATGTCAAAGAACTTACAAAATTCCAGCAGGCATAATTATTTGTGCTTACTCTTAAGGCTGGATGGATGAGAGAGTAGAGGGGGACAATGCTTCCAGGACAGATTATACTCTTGCTTTTCACCAGGGGATGGTTTCTTCTTTTCAATAAGAATTAAGCAGTAGATTTTTTAAAAGCACATTTTCTTTCTTCTGTACCCTGTTTATTTCTCAAAAATGTTACATGAAGTATAACAAAGAAAATATTGTTGCTGTCTAGTTCTTTCATGGCTGTCCTTCTCTTTCCTAGTATTCTTCTTATCTCTTGACTGCAATCCCCATTCTTATCAATGTTTGATCAAAGGGGATTCTACCTATTTTGATTCCTCTATTATTTGGGCTGAATTTATATAGATCCTCCATGGTCATTATTTTTGCTTTCTTTTATGTTCAGCAGTAAGTTTGCCTTTGCATTCTTTTTTTGTTGACCTTACTTAGTAAATGTTCCAAGTCTGTGATTTTTCTGCTAGTAGTAGTGTCATCTACATACTTTAGACTGTTGATGTTCCTGCCTCCTAACTTCACATATGCAAATGTTAGCACCTATTTAAAGTCTTCTTTCTACACCTTTGATCCTGCAAAGACATTATATATGTTTGCCCGTGATGCTGAGACTTCTTCCAGCAGTTTTCACTCTTTACTCTTAGAGAGTGTAAATATGGTCTGGGAGTGGAAGACTAATGAGATTAGCCAAAAGAAAACTAACAAGAACAAAAACCCCCAGCACAGATGCAGAAATGGAATGAAGGGACAGATTGTTAGTCCTCTTTATTGAATTGACTATTGACATCATGAGACTCTGTGTTTTTGAGTCCTTTCCCCCATATCTTTAATACTTTACTACCTGATATATGTGGTGGCTTAGTGGTTAATACGCCAATTCTGTTGATTGGAAGTTTGGTAGTTTGAGGCCCAAGTGCTACATGATGGGGTGAGCTCCTGTCACTAGTCTCAGCTTCTGTCAATCTAGCAGTTCAAAAGCATGCAAATGCCAGTAGATAAATAGATACCACTTCAGTCATGCTGGCCACAGGAGCACCGAAATAGTCTTTGGACAACACTGGCTCTTCGGCTTAGTAATAGAGATGAGCACCACCCCCTACAGTTGGTTACGACTAGATATTGATGTCAAGATACTACCTTTACCTTTACTTGATATAGATCTTGGAATCTGGGAAATAGCATTATTCAATAATTAGAAAAATTGACCAGTAGCCCATTCATGTATGTGGAGGATTGCTTTTATACTGGAACATCTGTATAATTATTAGAAGAACAGAGTCAATTCAATAAAATGTTTATGGTAAATAGCCATATTTGTCAGTTGTCTTAAAAATGATTTTTTTTGGGGGGGGGGGTTATTGTCAAGTCATGGATGGTTGGATCTGTGGATAGGGGAGGCAAACTATTTGAAATATGCATCCACATAATGCACAATACACAACCATGTGCAATGTGGATTTGCAGGCATGACATTTTCAATGGTCAGATATTTCATATGTTTCAACTGTGATCTTTAACATTCTAGAAATTGCCTTCTGCCCACTGAAAATAACCATATTGTAGTTGGTATAAATATTATTAGCCCATACTAGTAAGAAAAATGTTGTTTTTGAAAAATTGTTGATGAAAATTTTATTGTGTCACAGTTACAACTTGAAAATGAATGAATTGGGAGAGGTAGCTTGAGAAACAGTTTGTAATATCTCCTGAAAAATTAGC
The DNA here is from genome assembly GCA_034509955.1 of Urosaurus nigricauda. Classification (NCBI taxonomy): domain Eukaryota; kingdom Metazoa; phylum Chordata; class Lepidosauria; order Squamata; family Phrynosomatidae; genus Urosaurus; species Urosaurus nigricauda. The sequence goes on along the minus strand of JAOEGL010000001.1, from coordinate 344,959,217 downwards.
ATCCAGTAGGTGTAGATTTTCATCCACCAGTTGGAAGAGAAGCCATTGCTTCTTCTTTTTTTTTTGAATTTTCTTTTAACATTTTTTTTTAAAAAATAAATTGCTCTGTGAAGGTGAAAAGTTAGAAAGCTTTTTCATGTACATTTTCATCTTCATGATGACAGAAACCTTGCTAAATATAGAATCAGAGCTTGAATATTGGTTCTGTGAGAATAGGTTATGAGCAGATTAAAAATAGGGAAACAAAGGAAAATACTACAAAACTGTAGTGAAGTCTTGCTGAAACAATTGATCCCAATATACCAAATTGGGAAAGCATAGCACAGTTTTGTGTTTTGATATAGGAAACTACAGTTTATATCCCAGCTAAGCCATGAAGCTCTTTGGTAGCAGTTAACAAGTTATTATCTTAGCCTGATCTGATTTGTAAGATAATCTGCTCCCCCCCCCCCCCCCCAAAATAAAGAATTTGCTCAATAAAAAAGGGACTGTGGCCAAGATAATAAGAGTGGCATAATATCCATCCCTGAATGGAGAGTTACACATAAATAATGTTATACAGCCTTTGTGCTGGTTAGCAACATTGTGTAACTGAACCATATACCCATTAGGGCTTTGTTTCAGGACCCCCAGTGGGTACCAAAATCTGTGGATGTTCAAGTGGTGTCATAAAATGGTGTTGTTCATATAAAATGGCAAAATCAAGGTTTTCTTTTTGGTTTTTGAGGGGGAGAGCTTGATATTTTCAAGCCATGGATGGTTGGATCTGTGGATAAGGAGGGACAACTATACCAAATATGCATCCACATAATGCACAATGCACATCCATGTGCAATGTGTACTTGCATGCATTTTTTCACTATATCAACAACTTTACTTTTGCAAAATTGAATTGAATGTGAATGTTTCACATCAGTGACAATGCTCAAATATTTCCATAGTGCAGCAGCGTGTGTAAGGAAGGATCAGGTTTCAGTTTTAATGATCACCTTTTTAAAAAATTGACAGAAAGTTTGTTTTGATTTGTAGTTATCTCTATGTAGTCACTATCTAGATTTATACATTTTCCCCAGCATATCTTGACCCTCTGAATACCTGATATTGTAGAAGCCTGCAGATTGCACCTGATAAGGATTTTACACTTTCGTCACTTTTGGCAGAGCCAGTCACAAAAATAAAGGACACAATGAGCTGATTTTCTCAATATCATGCACTTAGGGACCAATGATGACACTGACAAAATTTCATCAATATGCCATAATAACTTCCAGGTGATAATTATTACTTTACGATACCCCCTCGTAAGGCGCAATCTGCAGGCTTCTACAATATCAGGTATTTGGAGGGCCAAGATACGCTGGGGAAAATGTGTAAATCTAGATAGTGACTACATAAAGATAAGTTAACAAAGCAAACTTTCTGTCAATTTTTTAAAAAGGTGATAATTAAAACTTTTGGATACCCCCTCATATATATTGTAGAAAATTGGTAAACAGATGAGTTGTAGCCCTCTTGAGTAGTAGATAAGTATTTAAAAAACAGTATTAAAGAGAACGTGGGGAAAGAAAAAAGAGGAAATGTTACACAAATAGGAATGGAAAGTATATTAGAATATATTTGAAAAATGGCTGAAATCCTTTTTGTTTTTTTGGGGTTTTTTGGCATATTGAGAATTCTTGACAAGAAGAATCCCAGATTGATAAGAATCTTCACAGTTTGGGACTTACTCTGCAAAAAAATTCACGTATTTGTTTTGCGCAGAAAACAGCATGTTCAGCACGAGAAACAACATATTCTGTACACAAACATATCTTTTTTCTGAATGGAAAATGCTGGTTCCTGCACAGAAAAGGCCGTTTTCTGTCCAGAACAACCACATACAAATTTGGATAGTAGTTCAAACTGCAAATAGCTTTCAGAAACTATGGTGTGTGTGTGTGTGTGTGTGTGTGAGTGAATGAGTGTTTAAAAGACTTTCTCACTGTAGGAAGAAAATTGCTAAAATTACTTATTCTTTTAAGAAGAAACCTGGTGAGGAGTTACATCCCGTAGACACACAAATCGATGCTTAATATCTATCTCTCCTTCCAGCCCTTCTCCTAACCTAAAGGATCTGAGGGTCACTCCAGCCGTACCACAAACCCTGTCTCTGCTCCTGTGCAACGCCAGGTCCATTAAGAATAAATCCCACATTATACATGATCTAATCGAAGATAACAACTGTGACCTGGCGTGCATAACCGAGACCTGGCTCGGGCCTGAAGGTGACGCTGTGTGGGCTCAGGTCCTCCCCTCCGGGTACTCAGTGAAGGACCAGAGCAGGTTAGGTGGGCGGGGGGGGGGGGGGTGTTGCCTTGGTGCATAAAAACACCTTGTCTCTAACCAGGAACCATGTCCGTCATACTACCTATATCGAGTGTATTTACCTGACCCTGAAGGCTAGAGACAGTCTAGGGATTCTGTTGGTCTACCGGCCACCCCGTGCACTGACAGACTCCCTTAACGAGCTGACACAGTTGGTCTCGGAGCTGATGTTGGAGTCCCCCAGGCTTCTAATCCTGGGAGACTTCAACATCCCCTTCGCGGTCAACAATGTTCCATCTGGTGCGGCTCGGGAATTCATGGAGACCATGACAGCCATGGGCCTGTCTCAGTTGGTTTTGGGTCCAACGCATTGTGCGGAGAATACACTCGATTTGGTCTTCTGCACGGACATGGAAACTCCGTGGGCGGAAATCACCAATATTTCCGCCCTGTCATGGACGGATCACTTCTTGGTAGAGGCAAGCATCAAGGCATCAACCCAGATCCCCCCCGGGGGTGGCGGACCTATTAGGATGGTCCACCCTCGAAGGCTGATGGAACCTGCTAGGTTCCAAGAAGCCCTAGAGGGTTATATGGTTGGAAGTGACGGCGACACTGTTGATGCCCTAGTTAACATCTGGGACACGGATCTCTCCAGGGCTATACACAGTATCGCTCCCAAGCGCCCTCTCAGGCCTGCCTCCAAAAGAAAGCCCTGGTATACGGAAGATCTCCGGGCAAGGAAGCGGGTCCTGCGACGGCTAGAGTACGCCTGGCGGAAACACCAGCGTTTATCCGACAAGGCTCTCCTAGACCATCATTTGAAGGACTACGGGGAGGCGATACAAGCAGCTAAGAACTCGTTCTTTGCTGCTCGTATCACGTCCGCGGAGTCGCGTCCAGCAGAGTTGTTCAGGGTAGTGAGGGAGCTAACTCAGCTCCCCCCTGCCCCGAACCATATCCTTGAACCAACCAAGGCCTGCTGTGACCAATTTAACAACTTCTTCGCGGATAAAATCTCTCGGATAAACGAAGGTCTGGACGCCAGAATTGAAGCAGAACCCAGAGGCGTCTAGAGCTTCCGTGGACTCTGTTGTACTGGATCAGTTTGAGTCTGTCAGTACCGAGGATGTGGACAAGATCCTTAGAAGTCTTAGGAAGACAACCTGCTCCCTCGATCCCTGTCCTTCGTGGCTAGTGGCCCAGGGGGGACCGGTTGTAACTTCATTGTTACACCGGATTATTAATTCATCTTTGAGGGAAGGGCATTTTCCGCAAAATCTTAAATTGGCCACAATAAAACCATTACTTAAAAAGCCCTCCCTCGACCCCCTGGTTCATAACAACTATCGGCCAGTCTCGCTACTGCCATTTTTGGGGAAGGTGATTGAGAGGGCGGTTGCACTCCAACTTCAATCGATCTTGGATGAAACGGATTTTCTAGATCCATTTCAAACCGGTTTTCGGGCGGGCTATGGGGTTAAGACTGCCATGGTCGCCCTGGTCGATGATCTCCGTCTGGGCATCGACAGGGGTAGCGTGTCCCTGTTGGTGCTTTTGGACATCTCAGCGGCTTTCGATACCATCAACCATGGTATCCTTCTGGAACGCCTGGCAGAGGTGGGAATTGGAGGCACTGTGCTCCAGTGGTTCCGGTCCTACCTCTCTGGGAGGTTCCAGATGGTGCAGCTGGGGGACGTGTGCTCCGATAAGAGGGCCCTCACTTCTGGGGTCCCTCAAGGAGCCATTCTGTCCCCCATGCTCTTTAACATTTACATGAAACCGCTGGGAGAGATCATCCGGAGGCATGGGGCGCGGGGTTATCAGTACGCTGATGATACCCAAATAGTCTTCTCTATGTCTCCGACTGATGCAGTGACCAGGGATGGCGTCGCTCCTCTCGTGGCCTGTCTGGAATCGGTAATGGACTGGATGAGGGAAAATAGACTCAGCCTGAATCCAGAGAAAACGGAAGTACTGGTGATAGGTTCTCCCGGCCCAGGGATGGAGGTGGTTCCACCTGTCCTGAACGGGGTCACGCTCCCCGTGAAGGACACAGTACGCAGTCTGGGGGTGCTCCTTGACTCGTCGCTCCATCTGACTTCTCAGGTGGACGCGACGGTCAGGAGCACCTGTTATCAGCTTCGGCTGATACGCCAGCTGCGTCCCTACCTGGACCGGAGGGACTTTGAAACCGTAGTACATGCTCTAGTAACCTCTCGGTTGGATTTCTGCAACGCGCTCTACATGGGGCAGCCTTTGTATCACACTCGGAAGCTACAATTGGTGCAAAATATGGCAGCGCGGGTGGTCACTGGTGCTCCCAGGGCCGCCCATATAACACCAATCCTGAAGGATCTTCATTGGCTGCCGATTCGCTTCCGGGCTCAGTACAAAGTGCTGGTTATTACCTATAAAGCCCTATATGGCTTGGGCCCAGGGTACCTGAAGGACCGTCTCTCCCCATATAATCCGCCCCGCACACTAAGATCTTCTGGACAGCGGTTATTGAGAGTTCCGGAGACTAGACTAGTGAGCACGACGAAGAGGGCATATTCCATCTCTGCCCCCTGTCTCTGGAACTCTCTACCTACCGAGCTCCGCTTGTCCCCCTCCCTTGTTCAATATAAGAAGGATCTAAAGACCTATTTATTTAAGCAGGCATATTGTTGAATGGATCTTTTTATCATTAGCCTGTAGTAAGTCGCCTACTGTTTTGCTGCCGCACTCGCACTTGTACTGTAATGGGAATATTGTTTTTATTGTTTTTATTGTTTTATTGTAATTGGTTTGTTTTTAATGTTTTAATGTTTTATATGCTGTACACCGCCCTGATCTATGGAAGGGCGGTATAGAAATAAATTTTATTATTATTATTATTATTAAATCAATGTGTGAGCCAAACATCTTCTCGGCTGTCGCCCCCAGGCTATGAAATGACCTGCCGGACGAGATGCGTCTTATGACATCTTCTGATTGCTTTAAAAAAGCCTTAAAGATGCATCTCTTCCAGTAGGCCTTCTCAGAAAGTCCTTAATGCCGGCTCTGTTTGGGTCTAGCTCTCCCTTCAATTTTTTAACATCTCGGCCCTGTTATCCATGCAATGGTTCTGCTATTTTACATTGTGAATTTTAATTATGCTATTTTAACTTAATGTTAGTTTAATTCAATTTTAAGGGGTGGGTAGTGGGGTATGGGTTATTGTACATTTTATCCTGTAATTTTAATTGCTGTAACCTGCTCTGATTGTCTGACAGAGGAGCGGGGTATAAATAATAATAATAATTATTATTATTATTATTATTATTAGGCATAAAGTAAGAGTCAGATCAAATTGTTGATTTGGAGGATACTGCCCCAAGCTGAAACTATATCTTATTCCAGGCTTAATGGAGAACTTCCACAGTGCAGCATATCTATGTAGTCATTGGAATTAGCAGTGAAGATCTCTTATGGATCATCCAGAATGGCTGTAGAATTTAATGGGAATTATGGCTGTAATTATTTGGATTCCCCAATATCTATACCATTTTTTCCTGTCTCAGTCTTTCAGATTGGGGAAAGTGCTAAACTCTGCTAAACCACATTCCTTGGATATTTAGGATACAACTGGATGAAGGAGAAGAAACAGAGATTGCTATTGTCAACTGCATAAGTTGACTTCAACTTATGATGACCCTATGAATGAGCAACCTCCAAGTCACCCTATCTGCAGCAGCCCTGCTTATAGCAAGATCGTCTTTGTTATTCTAGTATATTTCTCTGTTCTTGTGGCCTACTTCTCATCTTGTATATATCTTCTTCGGGTTTCTCTAATGACTGGCTTTTTTCTTTGGCTCTGACTTCCTGGCTCAACTCTTGATTCCAGTTCTTGGTTCACTGCTGTCTGCTCAGACCTTACAGTTTTTCAGTCTCCTCTCTATATAGGATATCAGAAAATTGCTTTGCTCTTCCATAATTGCAGAACAGATCTTTTCTATTTCTTAAACTACCAATGATGCCAGCCAGAGATAAATATTATTTCTTACTTTTTGTTTTACAACCTGGGCCTCCTGTGGTAGATATGGATGTGGGTATTCTACTTTAAATGTCCAGTCTTCATTCTTTAGTCTTAAATCCAGAAAGTGCCATCTCATCAAATTTATAATTGTAGTTTAAAATTCCAGAATCTAGAATCCTAAACTTTCTGAGGAATTTAGAGGTAGCCCAATAGTTTCACCTAAGAAAAACAACAATGTGATATAGATGATTAAAAAAAAAAAAAACAAAAAACAAAATAGAGGATCTTTTTACTTGAGTAAAGTTGTAAAGAGCTTGGGATTCAAAATCATTGCAGCTAGTCCTGGATCTAGAATTAGGCTGTGCCAAAAGAAATTTCCTTAAAAGAAGTAACTAGTCTTTAATTATGGTAGGGGTGAAAGATTTAGCAGGAGAATATGTTTCATGCATTATCTGAAAGTTTGCTGCAAATCATTGTGTTTATATGTCTCTGCATTAAACAGCTTCTGCAGTGCTTATGTTCAGTATATTGGTGTTGATTATAAGACTGCCAGCTGGCTGCAGACCACAGCAGTGGCCTAAGAATGTTAAGAGGAAGACTTAAACAATTTCACTAATGAATTGAAATCAATGAAATTGTTTAGCTTGTAACTGAAAGCAACATTAAACACTCATGACACATTTAGCCTCATGTAACCTCAAAATTCCTTCATCACTGCAGTCAGCTTTGTCTACCACTAGGTGACATTACTTAACTTAGAAAATATGGAGGTGTGCGCAGACAGACATCAATCAAACGTACAAGATCAGAAATGAAACTCTTTAGTGTCTTAATCATAATCAGCATTCTGCAAGTCTTGATAGAAGGTTGACTCTGCTAATGTGAGTAACTTGAAGTACAGTAGTAAAATGTGACCCACCCTTAACTCTCTACTGGATCATTGAGAAAACCTGACAAGAACTTTTTACTATCTTTAATACAATCCATTTTTAAAGGTATGACATCCCCACCTACAATCTTTTATTCACTTTCTCCTTCAGTAACCTTTCATTTTCAAATCCACATAGGGTGCCTGTACTCATTCATGTACATCTCATGTTCACCTATCTAAATTACTTCTCATTCCTCCTTGCAATGGTGCTTGGTTGTTCTTTGCTGCCCTTATTGCATTATGTTCTGTATCATTTGTCAAATTTGTCTTGCTACTCTCAACTTGTAATTAAGGACAGTACTGTTTCCCAGAGCTGTGTAGTAATAAAGCATGCTCAGTGCTTGGTGTGACAATTTATCTTCTTATCACTGACCATAAATGCATCAGTCACAACCTTACTTGAAAAAAGAAAATAAACAAAGGACCTAAAGACTGCTATTTAAAAATGAAACTACCACCACCACCACCACCACAACAACAATAATAATGTTTTATTTATAGCCTGCTCCTCTGTATCCAATTGGAGTGGGTTATATCAATTAAAAAATACAAGATAAAATATACACGACCCATACCCAACCAGCCGCCCCTTAAAATTGAATTAAACTAACATCAAATAAAACGACATAATAAAAATTACAATTTAAAACAGCAACCCATTACATAGACATCAGGGTCAAGATGTTAAAGTGTTAATGGGAGAGCTTAACCTAAACAGAGCCGGGAGGTTAAGGACTTTCTGGGAAGGCCTGCTGGAAGAGATGCGTCTTCAAGGCTTTTTTAAAGCAATCAAAAGATGTAATAAGACGCATCTCGTCCGGCAGGTCATTCCATAGCCTGGGAGCAACAGCCGAAAAGGCCCTCTGGGAGGTCTGTGTCAGCCTAGTCTTCATAGGCTGCAACAGGTTCCTCCCAGAAGACCGGAGTGTGTGTGTGTGGGGGGGGGGGTTCGTATGGGAGGAGGTGGTCCCTCAGATAAGATGGACCCAAGCCATGTAGGGCTTTAAAGGTTAAAACCAACACCTTGTACTGCGCTCGGAAACTAATCGGCAGCCAGTGGAGAGATTTGAGCACCGGTATTATGTGCTCTCTCCTCAATGTTCCCGTGACAAGACTGGCTGCCATATTCTGAACTAATTGAAGGGTAGCCCCATGTAGAGTGCATTACAGAAGTCCAATCGTGAGGTTACCAAAGCGTGTACCACTGACTCCAGGTCCTTCGGCTCCAGGAAAGAGAGCAGCTGGCAGATCAGCTAAAGCTGATAAAAGGCACTCCTGTTCATGTGAAGCGACGAATCAAGAAGTACCCCCAGATTGCGAACAGGGTCGTTCAAGGAGAGTGTGACCCCATCTAGGACCGGGAGGTGTATTCCCAATCCTGGCTTCAGTCCTGTGACAGTACCTCCTGTTTGTCCGGATTGAGCTTCAACCTGTTTTCCCTCATCCAATCCATTACTGCTGTAAGACAGTCATTGAGAGGAGAGACGCTATCTGAAGTCTGGGCCAACAATCTTGTCATGGAGAGGTAGATCTGAGTGTCATCAGCATACTGAAGACACTGAGCTCCATGCCTCCGAATGATCTCACCCAGCAGCTTCATGTAGATGTTAAACAGCATCGGGAACAGGATGGCGCCCTGAGGGACACCACAATTAAGCTCTATCTTAGAAGAGCAACTGTCCCCGAGCCTCACCCTTTGGGATCTCCCGGAGAGAAAGGACCGGAACCACTGGAGCGCGGTGCCTCTGATCCCCAATGGCTTCTGTATTCCAAAGTGGCAGCAATTTCACTTTCAGGCAAAATTAATATGCTGTTTTTAATATGCTAGGCAAGGGGCAAGCGACTTGTGATCCCTCAGGTGTTGTTGGACTCCAACTCCCATCATTTCTCACTAGGGTTATGAGAAATTACAGTCCAACAACATTTAGAGTGCCACAGGTCACGCACCCCATTCATGACCTTAAAGAAAAATTTGCTGTACTTTTGAGCCATGTTATGTAACTGATTGCAGTGAATTCACAGAAGTGTCAGACTTGTACATTAATACTTGTCAGTGTTTCTCAGCTCTTTACAGTGTAAGAACTTCCTGATTAACAATCACGATGTAGAACTGGAGGTACTTCCACCTGTGCTATTAAATTTAAAGCTGGGCCAAATCTCCTGTTCTCCATTATTCAGATGACCATTTAGCCCATTTAAAATTGAGGAGGGAGAGTATTTGGCAACTTTTGTAAATAGTATTTTAAATACCAGCCTTTTTCTTTAGTTTCATTTTACATTTTAAAAAATGCATTGTTGCCCAACAAGGTCATGTTCCTGGCCATAGCATTGCTTTAAGATATAGCATAGTTCCCAAGAGCTTTCTGGTGGGGTCAAAGAATAAAACTGACAATTCTACTTAGCGAGAAGGAAAAAGTGTCATCTACCTCATGTTTAAAAGAGTAAATTTCCCCAAATTCTTAACATTCACTTATCCTTCTTTCAAAGATTAATTCATTCCAAAATGTTTATTGGCCAAACACATCATTTTCAACAAGATTGAATTCTTGTAGAACATGGCCACATAGCCCGAAAAAACCACAAGAAAGTATGGGTGTGTCATGAATCCTGTTTAGTTGTTATGATCTAGGATTCATGCCATGAGGATTATGGGGTTGAGTTGTTAGGGGGGAATAGATATAGATTTAGATGGGGAATAATGGGTTAAGATAGAATAGGCTAGGACAGACAGAGCCAGAGTGGAATGGGTAATGCCTTGGGAATGTAAGCTTATTAGCCAGGAATGCATTGGAAGTTAGCTACTAGCCGAGGCTTGGTTTTGAAATGAACATTTGGTGTGAGGAGGGGATCTGATGGGATATATAGTCCATGATTGTTATGTAGTTATTTTATAGATAGAGTAACATAGGTATCTTCCATAAATAATGGGGATTAGTAGTTATAGTGTGTATTGTACACACACTGTTGGTTGTTAAGATGTATAGACATAAACAATTTGAACTGTACAACCTCAAGGCCACAGGTGCCTGGGTAGTGATAAGGGCACCTGGGAAACTTAATTGCTTGTTAGAGACTTTGCCAAGATCCTGGGACCAGAGGTCTGATGAATTACATCATGGTTTTCACCCGCATGCGGGAAGAGAGATCCAGTCCTGGATGATATTGACTCTGGGGGGAAGGAGGTTGGTAAAAGCCTATAAAAACATTGTCTATGTAGGCCTTACTCAGTCTGGTCAATGGAAGTCTACTTTTCATCTCATATTCCTTCTTTTCAATAAAAGCCGTTACTTTGTTTAAAGTGCTGCTTGACTTGTTTTGGAGTTCATATGCTGGTGAAGTCTGACAGGGTGCCAGCCACAAAAGCCTTCAACTTCACATTCAGCAAGATTGTTTTCTGCAAATCACTAAAGGTTGCTCATATTTGTATGGGTTGAATATGACTAATATGAAGAAGGAATAAGTAAGTGCAGAGGATATGAGTATGTGAGTAGAAGATAAGAGTAGGTGAAGAGAAAGTGAAGAAAGAAAAAGGTATGGGCGAGAGGAGTAGGTAGAAAGGAGATAGTAAAATGGAGAAGGGAAGGAGAGATTAAGAGTTGAAGGTGAGTGGTACAGAATGAGAAGGAGAGGAAGGAAAGGTAATGGAAAGGTATTCAGAAAGGGAAGGAAAAGGAAGGGATGAGAAGAATGGAATTGGTATGTGAGAAAATGGTAGGATGAGTAGGAGAGGTTAACAATGTGGTAAGGTAAAATAAGAAAGGTCTGTGATACAATTTAACAAGGTTAATGAAACAGATAATATGTAAGAATACATAATGAATATGTAAGATTGTTGGTTAATGTATGAGATTGTTACTGGGTGATGCAGGAAAGGGTATGTTTTGTATGACATTTGTATGTGTTTTGTATGTGTTTTAATAATAAAAATTATATTAAAAATATTGAGGAGTTACAGCAAGTATGAGGATAGTTTGAATATTCTGGCTAAATCGGTTTCTTAATCAGGATGAATGTAAGACACATTCTTAAATGAAAGGAATAAGATGGTCCTTTGCTAATCCAACAGTTTATTTATCAGAACCGCTGGTTTTACTGGAATACACTAGTGATCTAATTCTTAAAATAATTGATTCTGAATAGTCAGTAGACTCTATACTGGAACAGTTCTTCTAAGATCACTCAAAAATTGCAGTACTTTCTCCATTACACACTTAAAGAACTAGCAGTGTTAATCTGAAATTAGTATGCAAAGGGATTTTGTAGAACCTTCGAGACTAACTTCTCTTGCTCAGTTAGTGTCAAAGGTGCTAAAAGACCCCTTTGCGCACCTAAGGAAAATGGAATGGAGCTTATATATCTGGGATTGAATGTATTATAATGAAGTCATATGCATCTTTAGTTAGAAGTAATTTCCACTAACCCCATTTAATGGGATTTAACTCTTAGGTAAGTATTCTTAGGATTGCACCACCAATTTTGGAGTTAGGTATGATTTAGTGGGCTGAACTAAACATTAGATATGTAATGTGCAGCTGAACCTCTCTTTCCTTTTTACTTACATGTAAGTGTGCTGGCCTTTATCTAGATCATGCATATTGTATGAGTCTGGCCAACTAGTCATTTGTTTTTCTAAATTAACTGCCAGCTAGGGTTGCCACATCTCAGGTCCTGGCCCTAAGTCTCAAGTTTTCTTGATTCCTCTCCAGGCAGCAGGCAAAGGTGCAGATTCTGCTGTTCTCATGAGCTCATCTCCAGGCAAGGGAGCAGGTTCTTTGCAAATCTCCAACACAGTGTAGCTTGCCCCAATTTGCAAGGATTAATTGATGCTCCAATTTACAAAGATGGTGTGTGTGCCCCATGGATTTAATTAGCTCCATGGAGTTTCCTCCTTCCCTCCAAATCATTTCTTCTCATGGATCACTCTGCTCTGTGTCTACCTTCCGACTGGAAACAAGTATGTGTGCCCCCCCCCCCTTCAGTTCCCCTGTTGATTTATAGTGATCGAATGAATTTCATAGGGTTTTCTTAGGCAAGAAATACTGAGGTGGTTTTGCATATTCATTCCCATGAAATGGAGCCTACAGCACCTGGTATTCATTGGCAGTCTTCCATCCAAGTATTAACCCAGGCTGATCCTGCTTAGCTTCCAAGATCAGAGAGGATCTGAGTGCCTTTAGAGCAGAGTAGGTTATATTAAATATTCTGTTTCCCTAAACCAGTGAAAAGGATTAATCCAATCATTTCACCTTGATCTGTGAACAGCTCCATTAGCTAAGATTTTCTGTCTTTCCCCCAAGCAACATGTCTGTCTATGCATTTGTGTGTTTGACTAAAAAGCTATGAGCAATTGTAGTTGGTATGTATAGTATAAAACTTAATTACATCACTAGAAGTAGAAAAGGTTTAGGAAAGTGCACATCTTACTGACTGCGATGAATGGAAGTGACAAGTTCTTAACTTTGTCTAGATGTTGCCCTCATTTACCAGTTTTACTGTTGAATTTCTGTCTTACTCAAGTTGCTCTTTGTTGTGCAAAGTTCATGAGAAGTTCAAAGAAATAAAATAGGCACCTGCTTCCCTGATAAATAGTAATGAAATGGGAATAGATGGTGTTGGATATAAGAGAATAAACATATATTTACTTGATTTCTTTCTTTTTTAAAAAAACACACACAAATCTTTATTTTTCAGGGGGATCAGATATTGAATATATTGATTTCTATAAACCAGTTGTGTGGTTCTGGATCCTTGTGGGCCTTGCATATTTTGCTGCTGTCCTGAGCATGATTGGTGACTGGTTGAGAGTTATATCAAAAAAGACAAAGGAAGAGGTAAGGGAGTTCTAAATAACTTTTTGTTGTTTTGATTAAATTTGAAAACTTTGCTTACAATTACTTTTCTTTATCATTTTCATATGCAACTTAGTTTATACATTTTTGGGATGTTAATGAAACAGTGGTGTAAAATAATGTCTTTCTGTGTATCTAAATGTGTAAATTTCCAGTCATACACACACAGCAGCAAATTGCTATAGTGTATCCTCCAATTGTCCTGCTTTGACAGGAACAGTTACAATTAATCACACTTTTCAGCTGTTCTTAAAATGTTCCAGGTTCTCTCATCCCCTACCCTTTCCTCCTTTGATTACTGTGGACAAAGTTGCTACAAACTGAGTACAAAGTGCAGAAGTAGCTTGCATTCAGTTAACTCTGCAGAGGAGAGGGGAGCAGAATCTTGTCCTTCCCAGTAGGCTCAGGCAAAAACAATCTTCTGCATCCTCTTGTAAGCCTTATCCTCTGAGGTCTACATATTGAGTTAGATTTTCTGCAATAGAATCTGTACAAGTAGCAGTGGTGTACTTATGTTGGTGTCACCCAGTGCAGTGGGGTCAGGGCCAAAAGTGAAAGGGGCAGGGCCCCAAAGTGTGGCTTCCATGCGTGGCAAAGGGTGTGGCTTCCATGAGAAGGGATGGGGATGTGCCCTGTTCTTTCTTGCTTTGGCCTGGCTTTCTCTCAAGGGAAAGCCATGCTGAAGCAAGGAGCCAGTTGCAGTGCCCTTGTACCCTGGGTGGCCATTTCCTCAGCTGTGCAGCCGTTTTCAGACATCTCAGCAGGATCGGGGTGTGGGTGTGCTCCAGCCAGCTGGAAATTGAATAATAATATAACTTTTATTTATAACCCACTTTTTGTATGCACAGTCAAAGTAGCATACAACAGCTAAAAATAAAATTATATACATATACAAATCCCCACCTTAAAACAAGGTTAAACAATTATAATATTAAAATTTCATGATTAATTAAAACTCTTATTAACACTATTAAAATTAACAATGTGCAAAGTCATCACAACCAGAGTTACATCGATCAGGAAAGATATGGAGGAGTCTTTACATGGCTGTTTGGGAACCCTATGCAGATAGGCGTCTTGATAATATGGAGCCTCATACATGTTTTCCCTGTGCAGGCACTCAGTTCACAGATGTTGAAAAGCAGGGCCTATGACCTAGGTATGGGACTTGTAATATATGAATGGTGGGATAAAAGATGCATTCCACCTCCAATTAGATACAGCAAGTGCCCTGCATTTTTTAGGGCTTTGATATTTGTTTAGTACTTTATAATATCAATGGAATTTATTTTTCAACATATGTCTCAGTGTAGCAGTTGAAGTAGCAATTCTTGGAGGCAAGTGGGATGTGTAACTACAATAAGTCTTGTAGTCCCTTTCAGAGTTCATTGTTGATTTAGGGACAGGGAAAGACAGGATTTCTTTGCAACTTCCCAAGTCTTTTCCCTGCTGTTGGGATAAAACTCAGAATTTCATAGCTACATAGTTTATAACAGTATTTTTTCACCTTCATCACAAATATGCTTTCAATCCTAATTGCTAGGAAGCAGGGATGGGTAGGTGGGGTCCAGGATTCCTGTTTCCTTTGGGTTTTAATCAGGCTACTTTGCTGCTCTCCAGATCTTTCCTCCAGTTTACTCTTCCCTACCTCAGCTAATATCCCAGTATTCTTAACAAGTCATAAAACTGACCATTAAGTGGACCACTTTCAGATTTTAATTTTAAAAATTATTATTTTTTAAATGAAAACTTACATCCAATGCACCCAAAGAGCCCCTAACTATAGAAATAGTTGCCTTATTGTTCTGGATGTTCTTCATCCAGATTGGTAAACATTAACCTATCTGAGTCATCTGTTAAGATGCAACAAGTGGGAAGTACAAGAAGATTTTGTGGCATAGTGCCTTTCCTAAAAGAAGTACTCCTGTTTGTAGTCCCAGTGAGCTGTCCTCACCAACGGCAGTTCCTGCTGTTCCTGCCCCTCCCTCACTATGTTCCATTTTTCTTTTCCAAATATCATCCACTTTTTTCAGTAATTTTCAGTAATAACAACAACAACAACAATAATTTATTTCTAGCCCGCCCCTCTGAACGAGCAATCGGG
Organism: Urosaurus nigricauda; assembly: GCA_034509955.1. Lineage (NCBI taxonomy): Eukaryota > Metazoa > Chordata > Lepidosauria > Squamata > Phrynosomatidae > Urosaurus > Urosaurus nigricauda. The sequence continues at coordinate 344,944,029 of JAOEGL010000001.1, read as the reverse complement.
GCGGGTTACAACAAGGTTAAAAAACAATTAAAATATACTATCCCATTACCCAACTCCTCCCCCCCCCCTTAAAAGAGGATTAAATCACAGCAACATTAAAATCAATAAATGAGCGTACAAAAATAAAATAAAAACAGTGACAGAAGTTCCAGTCTGGAAACCTTAGCTGTATAAGGGTGAAGTAATGCTGGAAAGAGAGATGGAAAATCTCAGAAATGCATTTCAGGGCTGGGAGGTGTTACACTTCTTCTGGGAAAGCCTGCCAGAAGAGATGCATCTTTAGGGCTGTTTTAAAGCTTTCAATGGATGGAATAAGATGCATCTCATCCGGCAGGTCATTCCACAGCTTAGGGGCAAGATTTGAGAAGGCCCTCTGGGAGGTCTGGTCTTCGTGGGCTGTAGCAGATTCCTCCCAGAGGACCGAAGTGTGTGGGGAGTTTCGTATGGGAAGAGGTGGTCCCTCAGATAGGATGGACCCGAGCCTTGTAGGGCTTTAAAGGTCAACACCAACACCTTGTACTATGCCCGGAAACTAATCAGCAGCCAGTGGAGGGATTTAAGCACTGGTGTAATGTGCTCTCTCCTAGATGTACCAGTGACAAGCCTGGTTGCCATGTTTTGAACCAATTGCAGTTTCTGGGTCAAGCACAAGGGTAGCCCCATGTAGAGCATGTTACAGAAGTCCAGACGTGAGGTTACCAGCGCATGTGCCACAGTTTCCCATTGCAGGCATCTTTGATCATTAGCCAAGAGATGGCTGCAAAACTGATGTGATCCTTCTCAGAAATCATTGCTAAGGCCATGGCAGCCTCCCAAGTATCGACATCTGCTGGTGTTGCATGTCTGGATCTGGATCCCAGGAAGGCGACAGGGAACAACAGTTGGCAGATGATGTCCTCAGCTTGGGACCCAGCTCTTCGGCTTGGACCTCCGTTGCTTGAGTGGATGTCTCCAGCTCAAGTTCTTCATCTGGCTCTAGCTCTACATCTTCGAGTTCGGAGGACGACGAGCTTATTGGGGGAACCTCTGTGGCCGGTGGCAAAAGGAAGAAATGCAAGGGAAAAAGAGTAAATGGAACAGGACTGCATCTGTGTCTCGTTTGGGACATGTTGGGGAGGGGGTGTTTCACAGGTTGTGCCTACAGGTAGAGAAGGGTTCTGGGTGGACCATGCTTTGGTCCCTGGGTTTCCCTGCTGTGCTATCCGGTGCAGGTCCTGGCATCCTGGCCTGCAAGGTGTATGGGCCTTGGGCCTTGGGCATCCCTCCCTCAGCTCCTGGTGAGCGTCCTCCTGGGTCTCACCTTTCAAAAAAAATGTGCAAAAATGGAATTTTAACAGGTTGTTTCGTTGACATTTTCACACTATTGCAACCAAAAGGGCATGATGCCCTTGCTGTTACATCCACCAAATGGGCAAAACAAACAAACAAACAAACAAAACACCCTAAGGTTCCCTCAGCAGAGCATACATTCTCCATAGGGCTGTTATCTCAATGGCATTCCTCAAGAGAGCTTGACACTTAGATTGCCACATGCTTCATGTTCTTAGAGTCAGAGATGTACCTGGTGAGGCAGCTGCTATCACCTATGATGCAGCCTTTTGTCAGCAGGCTTCTCAGAGCTCTAGAGAGCACTGGGATCTTATTCACAATGAAATTTGGTTGCTTGAGGTGGTCCCTCTGACCAGGTCCAAAGGGGCCACCAGACCGAATGGTAAGAGGGACATAAATTGGTCTGCTGGGAATATAATGCAGGAAGATGCTCCAGGTCTCACTGCAGATATGACCACATCTTTGAACTTTGTCGGGGGCCCCATAGTAAGGCAGCTTGCCCAAAATCAGGCCACCATCCTTTTCAGCATGGGGCCCTGCCCAATCCCCTCCTCCTTCAGAGTCTAAGAATCTTAAATCAGCTTGAGATATGCTGGAGGTTCTTATGAAAAAGATTCAAAAAGAAATAGATGCCGGCTGCATTGAAAGGCCTTTTGATTCTCCGCCTTTCCCAAACATTCAGGTGTCTCCCTTAAGAGTTGTCCCCAAGAAGGCTCTGGGGGAATTCCGACTTAGCTATGCTTCGTTCGACCATGTGGTCCAGCTAGTGCAGGCATGTGGCCGCGGAGCCCAAATGGCCAAATGTGACATTCAGTCTGCTTTCTGCCTTTTGCCTGTTCACTCTGATGATTTCCACCTGTAAGGGCTTAAGGTACAAGGCCGATGGTATTTCGATAAGGCTATACCAATAGGCTGTTCAATTAGCTGCGCAGCCATTGAGGCCTTCAGTACTTTCCTGGAGTGGGAGGTAAAGCGCAGGGCTTGCTCCCCGCTTGTGACTCATTAACTGGATGATTTCCTTTTCACCGGACGGTCCGGCTCAGACCATTGCCAGATGCTCCTAAATACCTTTTCTGCTTTGGCATCTGAGATCGGGGTCCCTTCAGCAGCTGATAACACTTAAGGGGCCAGCTATGTCCCTCACATTTTTGGGTGTCCAATTGGACTCGGTTGAAGGAGTTTCTCGTCTCCCTCCTGACAAATTGAGTGCTCTAAAAAAAAAAAAAAAACTTATTTCAGAATTTCTTGCATCCCAAAAAGTTACTATAAGACAGGTGCAATCCCTCCTGGGTCACCTGAACTTTGCGTGCTGTGTGGTTTCTCCTGGTCGCCCCTTTTGTGCCAGGCTGGCCAGAGCTACTGCAGGTATTTCCAGGCCTCATTACCATGTGAGCATTACCAAGGGTATTAGAGAGGATGTGAAGATTGTGATTTGGGCTGTTTTTTCAAGGACACTGGTGTGCTCAAAAATGGCCAAAGGGTTGGGCTTAAGAGGATGTTGTTAATAATTTATTTATTTATTTATTTATTTTGGAATTATTTCCCATTGTGACGGCTGTCATTATTTGGAAACATGAGTTCTCCACCAAACGTGTTCTGTTCTGCTGCGATAATCAAGCCATAGTTGCTGTTGTTAATAGCCTGTCTTTCAAATCAGAAAGAGTCGTGCTGGTGCTGTGGCTCGTACTCACTTGTTTAATTTTAACATTTCTATCACAGCTTGGTTTGTTCTTGGTTTGCAAAATAATTTAGCTGATGCTCTTTCTCGATTCCAGGAAGACAGGTTTCAATGGCTGGCTCCAAAGGCAGACCCCAGGGCATTTTGTCTTCGGTGGCCCCCTCCACTCTCAGGGCCTATAATAAGGTTTTTTCTAAATTGTCCTCCTTGTGGGGTGCCCTAGGCATTCCGGCACTTTGGCCTATGGATTCGACAACTGTTTTATGCTTCATGGCGTGGTTAAAGTATAGTGGGGTTTCCCCGCGCTCTATTTCTGTTCACCTTGCAGGTATTTTGTTCTTTGCAAAAGCCTCCAGCCTGGTTGATCCATGTGCTTGTTTCCAAGTGCGTTGCACTCTGGAGGGTTGGAGATGCATGCATATGGACAAAAACGATGCCAGGCACCCTATCTGTTTTTACACTGCTTCAGGATATTGTTTCCCAGCTTCCCGCCATTTGGGGCCCTGAGGGTAGGGGAGCTGGTCCTGTCTTCGAAGACCTATTGCTCAAAAAGATACTTGTGCATCACTGATGTTTTGTTCAATGTTGATGCTGTATGTTTGACAGTTCTCAGGTCAAAATGTGATAAACTGGGCTGAGCCTCATCGATCATATTGGGGCACCTAAAAGACTCGCACCTCTGTCCTGTTCGGGTTCTAAAAAGGTTTATTAGGCACCAGCCTGCATGTCAAGGATCCCTATTTTGTCATGCTGATGGCTCACCTGGCACACGCTTTCAATTTGTTGCTGTGTTAAAGCTGGCCCTTCAGGCGATGGGTCTTCTTTTGGTTGAATTTGGGGGCCATTCATTCCGCATTGAGCGGCCACATCTACAGCCTGTGCTGGACTCTCTACTGATGTCATCAAGTAAATTGGTTGATGGAAGTCTAGGGTGTTTGCGGGCTATGTGCACCCTGATTTGGACTCTTGCTCAAGCGGATGCTATTAATGTTATTTGTGGAGGGTTCTTTTTCGGTTCTTAGGGTTGGCGGCAGGCGCTCTTTCAGACCTGCCTGTGTGGCGGCAGCATAGGCCTGGATCTGGGGTAGGGGTTTCCAGGGCCCGCTGGCACTGGATCGGGAGTCCTCATGACCCGGGTAAGGAGCGGTTCGCTGTGGCCATTGCGGGGGCCACAGTCGATTAATACCCGGTGACTAGGATGTCTCGCAATTCGATGTGAAGCAGCGCAGTTGCCTAACTGCGCAACAGGGCGGAGCTTGGCACCTACGTCATCCCGATGTTTGCCCCTGCTACCAAGGGTACATCAACCAACCAGGGTGTTGCTGATGGCCAGATCCAGACCTTATGCTTTGGGCCAACCCTATGGTTTTGTGTTGTTCTGCATGTGTGGAACAGTTAATAAAGTTGTGGCCTTTTTTCCTCCAACCAGGTTTCTGTATTTATTGGGGGGGGGCCCTGACCTGCGCGGCAAATGGCGCCGCCCGAATTAACGGGCCGGCGCTGTTGCCGCGTGAAGGAAGGCCTCTCCCCTTCCCGGGCGCCAGGCTTGGGCACCCCAGCGGCCGGTGCGAGCGCAGGCTCGATGCTGATTGGCCATCGGGAGGAGCAGGAAAGGAACCTGTCTGATTGGCCACAGCAGGGTATGGCGTGCCCTCCTATTGGTGGAGAGCTCGGAGAGGGTGGTGCCTCCATCGTTCCTGAGCCCTCATTGGTTGTTGGGCCTATTTAAGGCCGTGTAAGGTGAGCGTCGGCACCATTGCCAGTTCTGCTCTCCCACCCTCCCTCCCTGTTTAGGGAGTTGATTGTCACAACTTCTGTTATGGGTGGCAGCATAGGCCTGGATCTGGGGTAGGGGTTTCCAGGGCCCGCTGGCACTGGATCGGGAGTCCTCATGACCCGGGTAAGGAGCGGTTCGCTGTGGCCATTGCGGGGGCCACAGTCGATTAATACCCGGTGACTAGGATGTCTCGCAATTCGATGTGAAGCAGCGCAGTTGCCTAACTGCGCAACAGGGCGGAGCTTGGCACCTACGTCATCCCGATGTTTGCCCCTGCTACCAAGGGTACATCAACCAACCAGGGTGTTGCTGATGGCCAGATCCAGACCTTATGCTTTGGGCCAACCCTATGGTTTTGTGTTGTTCTGCATGTGTGGAACAGTTAATAAAGTTGTGGCCTTTTTTCCTCCAACCAGGTTTCTGTATTTATTGGGGGGGGCCCTGACCTGCACGGCAACAAGGGTAGCCCCATGTAGAGCATGTTACAGAAGTCCAGACGTGAGGTTACCAGCGCATGTGCCACAGTTTCCAAGTCCCTCATCTCCAGAAAAGGGTGCAGCTGGCGTATCAGCCAAAGCTGAATAAGCCCAGTCATGAAGGGCAGAGGATGGCTTGTCCGCATAGATATTTAAAATGATGCCAAGATTGGGAGTTTTGCAAACATTCGGGTAGCCTCAAGCATACTGACAACTCTTCTGGTTGTCAACTCTTCTGGTCCCACTTAAGCTATAGTCATGTCAACAGTCACTTGCTGAGTCTGCCTTTATAGTGTGTGATGGTGATTTCTGCATTTACCAGTAGGTTCTAATTTATTATATATGGACAGTTACACATTTTTCAGGTGTCTCCAGATGTGCTGTTCTTTTAAATCAGATTACTCTCTCTATGTAGTTGTTCTAGGTACCTGTACTTACTGATTATAGCCACTGCAAATAGAGAAAATTTCATTCCATTTCATTATGTGAGAAAGTGAATCTGACTAATTTGTTCATTCCTAAGAGGTAGCATGGTGTTGTGGTTTGAATGTTGGACTAGAGCACTGGGTTCAAATCCCCACATGGCCATGGAAACCCACTGGCTGACCTTGGCCAAGTCACAATATCTCAGCCTTAGAGGAAGGCAAGGGCAAACTGCTTCTTACCAAATCCTATCAAGAAAACTCCATAATAGGTTCACCTTAGGGTTGCCACAAGTCAGAAATGACTTGACGGCTCACAACAACAACAGCAAGAGACAATACTTCAGGAGAACACATAGATGGCAGCTAGAATGGAATACTAAGAGCAAGTTAGGTTCAGTTAAATGTCATTTGTGTTCTGCTTAGCAGAAGGGAACTGAACAATTACAAGTCTCTAGTCTCTAAATACATTGAATTTAAATAGTATATGTATGGCAAACTCTGCAGATGAAGAAATCAGTACTTTATTTGTAATTTGAACTACAGTTACGGTCTGGCAAGGTAGGGAAGGGGGGAGGAAATCAGTGGGTGCAATCCTGTTGGTTCCACTGATATGCTTATGCTTTCAGCAGTGAAGATGGTGGCAAAAATGTCAGGTATAGCTGTGCTGAGAAAAAGGCAGAAAATTTCGTGGTGGCATAATACTGCTGTTGGCTCTGAGCTGCCTATTTCCGCAGAGCCAAAGACTCTGGGAGGGATGGCGTTGACAATTACCAGTGCCATAGAACAGACAGTTGTTTAAGTCAGTGCACCTCAAACTATCTGATATAGGGAACCAGCATTCCTCCCCCCCCCCCCACTTCCAATATGCCAGGGACTGGCACTATATTTGTGCCCGTTGGCTACCACTGTTTCTTTCTCTACTAGAAACTTGTTAGGGTCTGGCAGCTAATGGTTTGTGGACAGGCGCCAGTCCATGGCCCACTACTTTCAAGTAGTACTGATCTGTCCCAGTGTATTTCAGCTGTGACCATCTCCCAAAAGCTAGGTATTCAAAAGGAGCTATCTCTTCTTTACTATAGAAGCTCACAGATATTGCAACCACTAGTGTAACAGACTATTATGCTAGCCTACAACTCCAACAGGATATTAGCTGGATCTCTGAGGGATTATGCCAGACAGGTTAGCAACTTTTCCAACTATAATATTTGGGATAGCTATGTTGGTTGTGCAGAAAAATAAAAAATATATATCAAAAACCATGCACAGCAATATGTTTGTTGGGCCTACTTCAAAGTGTATAATATATTTTGCAAGCTTTCAAAGCTTCACTGGCTTCTTCATCAGCCAAAGATTTTAAAATCGTACAGGAGAAAAAAAGGTGAAGTTATTAGAGTCACAGGCCTACATTCCATCTCAGATATTACTATGTTGTCAGTTAAGATGGTATTGAGAATACCATCAATTTTGGATTTTCAAGCTAAATACAGTGGGTCCTTATTATCCACCGGGGTTTTGTTCCAGGACCACCCATGGATAACAAAATCAGTGAATACTTAAGTTCCATTCAACACAATGGCATAGCAAAATTATGTCTCTCATATAAAATGGAAAATCAAGGTTTGCTATTTAGAATGTATACTTTTAAAAATATATATTTTCAAGCTGTGGTTGCTTGAATCCGTGGATTAAAAAAATCTATAGATATGGAGGGCCTACTGTATTTCATAATGCACATTTTGGCCCTTACTTATGAACCATTAATTCATTCTGAGTAATGTCTTCAGTTCTTTTCATTGTGATGCATTCATCTATGTTCATTTACAGGCAGATGTATTGCTTTTACCACAGATATGCTATTTTCCATAAGATATGCTATTTTACATAATGTGTATCTGATCATGACAGTGGCCATACATTATTTTAATTAAAATGTCATTGGATTGTAATAAACAGCTTGTTTTCTTAGGAGTGGAACAAGGAAATGGTTTCTAAGTTTGTGGATTATAGAAACAAATGGTGCTTTTAAGAACAAGGGAATAAATTCATTATGTTTGAGTCTTCCTCATTTCAAGTAAACACACTTCTAAATATACCTTGTTTTCATTGTTTTTCAAACAAAATGCAAGTAATGTTTTACAAGATGCATTGTTGCAGTGATCCTGTACGTGTTTTCTGTGTCCAGTAGGATTTATCTAGTCAGGAAGTTCTGGTAGGAGTGCACTTTACTATTTCACAGTCATCTATTCCCAGGAAAACCTGCCATTCATCTAATAATGACATATTAATCTGAATATATTTTCCCTAGTAGACAGCACTGCAGCACTGTTCTTGTAGATAGCACTTCAGAAAAATGGCTGTTAATCTGGTCTGTCACCTGGTTTGGAGTGTTAAAGCTCCCATGTTTCTTGTCAATTTCTTTCATGTTCCAGGAACATGTCTTCCTGTGGTTATTGCTATTTTTAAAAATTACCCTGCTTTTCTGTGAATAGAGTTGATTAAGAGGTGAACAATTGTAAGATATTACTTAAGGGACATTCATAATGGACATTTAAATGGTACTGGTTTAAATTCTGGTTACTAAACTTTTTGGTTTTCCTGTTCTTGTTCAATTATTTGTGTTTATGTGCCTTCAAGTCACTTAAGCATTTGAGCATAACCCCATGGATTTTATAGGGTTCTCTTAGGCAAGGAATGCATGTTGAATTGTTTACTGATTTCTGTTCCTGTCACATTCTTTATCTTGGGTTTCAGCCTCTGACAATCTTGACTTGTTTCCTTCAAAACTGTTGTATTCAAATTCTGTGTCATGCTTTGTCTTAATATATGTATTCTGCAGAGAAAATGGCTAAAGATTTCAACTGATCATCAGGTCATTTTTTTCAGCTATGTAATTTTAGATACTGGACTTAATGGTCTCAGGGTGGGCATTGACTTTAGGCAATGAGAATTATTACTTCACTTTATAAATGCAAATCTAGCATTTTAACCATTCCAAGCTTTTTCTTTATTTCTTCTTTATTCTGAGTATGTCAATGTAAAAGCAAATACATTTGCCAAAACTATTTGCCAACTCTGATTTTTTTTAAAATAAATAATACTCTGAAAAAATTATACTTTAATCTTGCTTCAAAGTAGCACTAATAGGCTAACAAAAATCATCTGCAGTGGATGTCTGATTGTCAGTTTGAGTCCAGAATTTGTTGCCCTTAGTATTTAATTCTCTCTGTGTGGTTATGGAATAACAGGGGGTGCTGAACTTCAGCCTTAGCTGCACTGGTTCATATCATTGAATCATAGAGTTGGAAGGCACCAGTCCAATCCCCCCACCATTCAGGAATACACAATCAAAGCATTCCCAACAGATGGCCATCCAGCTTCTGTTTTAAAACTTCAAAAAAGGAGATTCTACCACACTCTGACATAGTGTATTCCACTGTCAAACAGCTCTAACCATCATGAGGTTCTTCCTAATGTTTAGGTGGAATGTCTTCTTCTGTATTTTAATTTTGAATCCATTGCTCCATGGCCTGGTCTCTGGGGCAGCAGAAAACAAGTTTGCTCCATCTTCAATATGACACACTTTCAAATAACTAAACATGGATATTGTGTCACCTCTGAACTTTCCCTTCTCCAAGTTAAACATACCCAGCTTCCTAAGCTTCTTTTTAAACACTATAAACACTGAATAACAGTTGACCATCTTAGAGCACATGGAGCTTGTCTCCTTTCAGTTTGCTAATTTGAATTCTGACCCTATTCTCTGGGGTATTGTCTAAAGGTAAAGGAAAAGGTATTCCCCATTGACAAGGTTGTCAAGTCGTGTCCGACCATAAGGGGCAGTGCTCATCTCCGTTACTAAGCTGAAGAGCCCAGCGTTGTCAGAGAAACTACTCTGTGATCATGTGGCCGGCATGATTGCACAGACTACTGTTCACCAGTTTATCCATTTGCATTTGCATGCTTTCAAACTGCTAGGTTGGCAGAAGCTGGGACTAGTGATGGAAGGGGTATTGTCTACCTCTCTTAATATCCATGGATTTTGATATCTATGAAGGGTCCTGGAACCAAACTCCATAGTATATCAAAGGCCCACTGTAACTGAAAGCGTCACTCAAAACCTTTGAATTCAGGCAGTAATTCAAGGATTTCTGAGGTATTAGAGAGGAGGGCACTGAGCAATGATGCACCTAGCCCTCTCCCACCAGTGACACATGATTTGATAAGTTGAGCTGCTCATCACATTGCACCTTACTTTGGGGAGAAGGCTGGAGATGTTATTGCACAGTCCCTCACTTTCAGGTTCTTCAAAAATCTTCCAGTTTTGTGTGTGGGCTTCTTCTATAAAAAGTAAGTTCTGGTGATCAGATGACCTAGGTACAATGATGGAGCTCCATTGTTATTAACAACTGCAGGATTTTGTCAGTATCTGCTGCTCAAACACTTTGTTTTGCAATAAAAAAAATTGCAAAAGACATCCCAAAATGAAAAAGAGGGGGGAAAGAAAAGAAAAGGCTGACATATGAGGAAAGTTTAATGGTTTAACTTTGATGCCATATAACTCAGCTTTTGGTTTGTTGCAAAGGCTGGAATTAATTACCAGTGATGCAGTGACTAATATCCTCTCCCCAAACCCATCTTTTCTCAGGGGCAGCAACCCAGAACATGGTCATTTACTGACTGGTAGAGAGTAAGAGAAACAGCAGACAAATGTTTGGATACTTTCCTACATGTCTTACACAGTCTGTATACACAGCAATGACATCATCTGCAAGGACTTTTGGAGGTCCCTGAGGATGCCTGTTGCTGTGTCTCATAGCTCCATTTTCTAATGTGGATTCTCAGCTGAAAATGTGGAAAGACCCTTGGTATTTTCACCAAACAGAAAACATCTGATATTTTTCATCCCCACATCCAAATGTGAAATAAGTGAAAATTTACATCCCTACTTTAAGATGCCACCAGATATTTTAGATGTTTTTGCTTCAACAGACTAATGGGATCACCCTTCTTTAAACAGAACTACTCAGAAATAGCCCTATAGTGATTTAAACCATAATCTGTCAGATAGGAAATAGTTCTGGGGGGATAAGCCCTAGTTCAGGTGCACCACTGTGCATTAAATTATGTATTAACTTGTATTAGTTTTATGACACAACATTGATGCAATACTTTTTGATCCAGTACTGCCAGTGTGAGCAGGAAAATTGGTAATTTGCAAATATTTTTGACACCACCCTGCAGCTCACTTGCTCTCTTCCAAAAGTGCAGAAGCTGATGCAGGGGTATGTTAAAGACAGGAGGGATCACCTAAGCTTGCCTATTCTGAAGATGCATGCTTCCTCTGAATTACATTGCTTTCCATCAGTAGAGTGACACAAATTAGATTCAGTCATTATCCTTGTGTTATTTAGTATACTGCTGAATAACAGATGTATGGGAACAAACAATGAAGAGAATTGTCACTTTCATGTACTGCTTGTGGGTTTCCTGGAAGCATTTGTTTGGCCACTGTTGGAAACAGCTTGCTGAATTGATTGAAGAACATAAGCAGAATCCTGCTGGATCACCAAATGACCTCTGGCTAGAAAAAGAATAACATGCCTGTTTCTCTTATTTTATTTTTTTTAAAAATGTGTTTCCACTCCAAATATATTATTTGCAATTTTTTGTTAATCCCCACCCCCAAAATGGGCTGAAACAAAATATTCACTCGTCTGTTCTGCCCTATTGAATTAATAGTTATTCCCAGCATAAAAGAATCTATATTGTACATGTCTGCCATGCTTGTTTTTTATTTTATTAGTTTAATAATAAAATATACAAGAAACATACAAACTACATACCTACTACACAATATACGAAACCCAACATAACAGTACAAAATACGATCATACGCAACATAAATTATAGAGATATAAACAAAGATAATCCCTTTAGCCAGACACTTCCAAGATAACTTAGAATATCTTATTAACAAATTACAGCAATGTTCTATTAAATATATCACTAGCACTAAACCTCAGATATTACACAAGTCTGCCATTCTTGTTTTAAAAATGAGGAGACTTTGAGACAAAAAGCGGTGCAACCCTAAATCAGCACTAACATGGTTGGTCACAAAGGAATTAAAACACAGGGTTTTAATAATTAGGTACTCAAAGATCTGGGCATGAAGGAATATTTTAGTATCAACATTTTATCACAAATCTTTTCCATCATGAAAATGAAGACATTTGAGAATTTTGGAAAATTATCACTTGAGGGAGATTTAATGTGAAGTTAATTATAACTGAACCAAAAATTACACTTGTCATCAGAAATATGTTGAAAATGAGATTTCATAAAAACATACCCAGGTGTTGCTATGTTGGCCATGTAGCAAAGTACAGTATCATCCAAAATTGACGAAATATTGATACCTGTATTGGGTGAGCCAAAATGTGCATTATAGATGTTGCAAGCCTTGAAAGCTCCATTGGCTTCTTCATCTGACAAAGTATTTAAAATTATACAGGAAAAAGAAAGGGGGAAAAATGACTATGTTAGTCATAGCCCTGCATTTGGTCACGATGTTGTGGTTGTTGTCCTCAGTTCGGATTGTATGGATTGGTATTCATTCAGGGGAGCCTTCCTCCTTCTGGCCATGTGGGTACAGGGAGATTCAGTCCAGGAAATAAATTTTAAATTATATTACATTTCATGGTAAGCATCCATTTTCTCACTATGATGCATGCAGAGTTCCTATATTTTTGGGAGAAATGGAAACACTTGAAATTTTGAGAAAGTATCATGGATCTCATTACAAAACGGCTGCTTTTGGGGGTATTTCCTGTTCACAAAATGGCTACCATGGTTGGTCTAGACTCAAAACAAAATGATAACAAAAAGAGGAGATACTAAAAAAATTCTTTTCTCAAGAACTTCAGTGTGACTTAGTGAATAGCCTGATGTGGTGTAAAATAAAAGCCTGACTTGGGCAACTGCAAGCCAGTCACATTGCTTTAGAGGCCTTGAGCTTTTGTAAATAAATAAAAGCACCAAGAGGAGCAGAGGCCTCCATGAAGAGTACCCTCAGAAGAGTCCACAGCCTCCATGTCTAGGACCCTTGCCATAATGTGTACCAACCAAGATAAGGCCCAGATTTGATTTGTCTTGCAAGCTTCTAACATAGGCATGAAGATTCATAATGTGATCATGGTGATACACATGAAAAGTAGGTCTGATCAGGATGGGATCCTTGTAAAACCACTCTCTCTGCATGACAGTCTCCTCAGCCAATCTAATGAGTTTTCTGGCCCTTAAAAAGGGAGACAAATATTAAGACACATTAAGTGCTTCCATTACTTTTCTATCACATACTCAATGCACTATTAACTTGAAAAGCACTGTAACACAAAACAGTACTGAATCTATTGTGTTCAATCTCCTGGAATGAATGTTCTGTTTTTACACCATTGGCTTTCTCAGTTAAACAGATAGATGCATAAATTGTTATTAAGTGTCAGTTGTTCATGTTCTCTTGAGCAGTTGTTACATAAGGCCTTTCACTCGAGTCTCCTACCCCATTTTTTACTTTGATTAAATACACTCAAAATTCCACTGCAAACTTTATATCATTTTCTGTTGATATGCCTAGACTATACGGTAGTCTATTAATGCAAAACACAAGTAGTTACAACAATAGAAGCTATTCTTCAGAGTAGGTTTTAGACTTCTGGCAGTCAATGAAGAGTCAATTGTACTCATTTTTATGTTGAATAAGGATAGAGAAGAAATTATCAAATTTCTTATTTCCCTACAAAAATTCTCATTTCTCATAGATAAAGATCATCTTGCCTTACAAACCCATACAAAAGTTTATGATATATTTCAACAAAGAAAAATACACACAAAGGTATGCATACATTTGAAAAAAAAGTCAAATTTTAAAGTGCATATACTTGAAAGATATGCACAAATGCTTTAGTCAATGGGAAATTGCATGATTAAGCAAACTGTGTACCAAAATATGCACCAACTGTGGGCCCTTTTTATCTGCTGGGGTTTGGTTCCATGCCCCCCCCATGGATACCAAAATCTATGGATGTTCAAGCTGCATACAGTGTCATAGTAAAATTGTATCCCTTATATAAAATGGTAAAATCAAGCTTTGGTTTTGGAATTTATATATTTTAAAAACATTTTCCAGCTTTGGATGGTTGAATCAATGGATACAGAAACTGGATATGAAGGGGCAGCTGTATTTCTTTGTGGAAAGCAAACAGCAACAAAACAAAACCAAAACAAAACACGTATTATAAAACACAAAGGAATGAAATGGGAATACAACGAAAATATAACTTTAAAGCTTTTTAAAATATTAATTTGTAAAATGCAAGAATGTGGAATTTTTCTTCATTGTCAGTAACATTTATTTCTTGCAAATGTACAATAGCACACATAACAATCCCTCCCATGTATTTATTTTACCTGCTCTGGCAATCATTTGCAAAATACATTTGGGTTGGATCCAAAGGTTGCCTAGCTTGGGAAAAAGGGCAGTGTGATCAGCTACAAAATCTTTCCTTTCCATCTGATTTCAAGAAAAATAATTCTGTACTAAATTTTTGCCTGCTGTTAGTAATGGAAGTAATAAAAATGAACAACTTGAAATTTGATCCAGGCAACACAGAAGTGCTCCTGATTACTCATACAGCAGATCAGGGGATAGGGATTTGTTCTGTGGTGGTTGGGGTTACACTGAAATCTCATGTTTGCAGCTTGGGCATACACCTGGGCTCAGAGCTGAGCCTTGATGCCCAGGTTTTGGTGGTGGCCAGGTGTTCATAACCCCAGTGCTCCACCTTCCTCGAGAAGTTCAGATCTGGCTACAATATCACATATCTTGATTACATTTCATTTGGATAACTGCAACATACTTTGTGTTGGGCTGACTTTGGAAACTGTTGTGAAACTTCTAGTTTCAAAATGCTGTGGTCAGGTTGGTGTGTGTGTGTGTGTTTTGTGACTCCTCCCTCAACTGAAACAACTTCATTGGCTGCCTGTTCATTTCGGAGCACAATTCAAAGTGCCAGTTTTGACCTTTATAACCAATTACAGCTTGGGTCCAAACCATCTGATAAAATATATCTCCTTATGCAAGCCAGAACGAACTTTACAACCTGCATGGTAGAGCTTTGTTTTGATCTTGCCACCTTCACAGGCACAGTGGTGGAAGTCTGGTTGGTCTTCTCCCTGCTCTTTTTCCGTTGGCAGATGAAGACCTTTTTATTCATGCAGGCCTTTGAGTTGTAAGTTATGTAGCAATACTATGTGTGGTATGGTATACTGTATTTTATTTTATTTTTTATTTTTGTCTCTTACTGTAATTACAATCCACCCTTCCCAACTGCATGCTTTCCATCAGTGGATTTAAGCATCCATGGATGGCAAGCCCCATTGCAGCTAATGGCTACGTGTGCGCTGGCTGTGCTGCCATTAAAAAAACAGGGGACCTGAGGGCCAACTGTATGTTTTAAATTTTTCTTTAGCTGTTTTAATAATGTTTAAAAATATATTGTTATTTAATTCTTTTAAAACTTTACTTAAATATGATTTTAATTTAATCTTGTTTTGAACTTCTGAGAGCTGCCTTGTATCCCATGCTGAGTATAAAGTCAATAAATAAATCAATAAATGGACAATCTGATAAAAGTAATTAATTGCTATTAATATTTCTACACCATGGGGCATCTGCTGTAAAAGAACAGATGGTCATAAATGTCATGGATATGGAGGCCTCTGAGACTTGTAGAGATACCTATGATTGTCATGGACAGATAACTACCTGGTGGAGTTTAGACTCACTGGAATTCAGAGTTTCTACAGGGATGGAACTGGAAGACAACCTGGGGCTGGTTTGATATTCAGTGTGTGTGCAAGGAAATACCTTTAACTGTTATGCTTCCTCTGTCAGTTATGCTTCATTCTAAATAGTTTTTTTTAAAAAATCAGCTAGGCTTTTGAGAAAAAGCAAGAGTTCCATGCAAAGAAGCAAATATGAATCTTGACTGGGTTGATGAATATGTAGTCCCAACCCCAAGTTCTTTCCCTTTTAAAGCCACATAATTATAATAATTATTAATTTTTTGCCAACACTAGAACCATTTCAAGGTAGCACACCAATTTGTTTTTTTAAAAAGAACAATATTAAAAGAATACAAAATGATATGAGACAATAAAAACAGGATTGGTAAATAAAACTAGCAACCCGGAAATTAATATGGCCAATATCAACAGTTAGATGTTGATTGCTTTTCTGCAGACCTGCAAAGAAGGAACCGACGAGCCTCCAGAGGAAGCTCATTCCAGAGAAAAGGTCTGGCAATAGTCAAGTGGTAAGGTCTGCATTCTTACAACAACAACAACAACAACAACAACAACAAATTTTATTTATAACCCACCCCTCTGAACAAGCAATCGGGGCAGGGTACAGTAAAATATAAAAATATAAAAACAAAGTACGTTAAAATTATTGCAACCCAATCCCAACCTCCCACCCCTTAAAAAGTATTAAATTCAGGCAGACATTAGCAACAATAAAGTGCATGTAAGCTGATACAGGTAAAGTAACCTGGATCCATAGTACTCATGGCTTTAAAGCAACTGTTCTTGTGGCCCTAACAGAACATCTAGAATATCTAGAAATTCCTTTGTAAACAAATTGTTTAGGGAATTATTCTGTAAATACAATTTTTGCTTTAAAACAAGACATTCCACTCAACTTCATACCTTTCAACTGTCCACATTTGTCAGTGATAGTCCCAGTTAATCCTATATAATCTCACTTTTTCAGATGCTTTTAAAATACCCTGGTTTCTTTCTCCTGCTGCTTTCTCCCTTTGCCCTCAGCTTGCTTCAGTTGCTGCAAACTAATTTCAAAGTACAAAAGTAGTTCACATTCATATAACTCGGCAGTGAGGAGAGGAAAGGAGAGGAGGGGGTAGAATCTTTCCCTTATTAGGAGGCTCAGGGAAAAGCCAACTGCTGTAGCCTCTCCTACCGGTAGTTTAGTGTGCTCTTCCTCATTGATAACATTTTCCTTTTTTAAACTGTGCTTTGATGATGTTTGGTCGCATGTGTCCAAGTTTTCATATGTGAAATATTGGAGGGCTTGCTTGTTTTGAAAGGAATGTACAGCACTGGCATCTTGCTGCCACCACACTGCCAGAATTTGGTGGCCTAGCAGCAATTGTAATGGTACCAGCAGTAGTAAAATCTGGATTAGGGCAGTTCAGTGCAACACAACCCAGTCTTCAGAAATGTCCAGGCCCTGAGGTTTAAAGGCTAAAACCTGATATTTAAATGTACAGATAGTTTGGAGAACCACATCTACCCACACTATGATCCCACAAGAATTAAGTGAATTTGCTAAGAAGTGTAGAGCAAGTAAAATCCTCATACATTGCCACATATCACACATGTGGTTTGAAAGCTTATCAGATAATATGACAAGATCAAGAATCTAATTATTTGAGATGAGATTTCTAATGAAGTTCAACTTCAGAATCATTTAAATGTCTCATTTCCTTAATGTGCAGTTTTTGAACCGTATGCTTCACCACTGCCTGATATATTTAAATATGGCAAAGTAAATAGCATGAAGAGTAGTCTTTTGAGTCCGTTGTAACCCCATTTGCTAATTTAGATCAAGGTTCACCTGAGAGCATATTTTAAATGGATGTGGAATCTTAAGAACTGATGCAGAGCTTCCATGAAAAACATTGTTTCACTATAATGAAATGCTATGGGAACTAACCAATGAGAAATTGGAATCCCCAGTAAACCAGGCCATTTGAGTTAAAGACCACAAATTGGTTTAGTTTCTCCTGGTAGAGCACACATAAGAAGAGCCATGATGGATCAGTCCTAAAGTCCATATCAGGGAACATTCTTTTATACATACACACAAACTCCATGACTAGTAACCATTGACAGTCTTTTCCTCAGTGAATTTATCTAATTATTTAAGTGTGGCCCTTCATTACAGTACCAAAGATTACCACTTTTCATCAGTTCTATAATACAGTTTTCTGGACTGTCTCTCTATCACCCCCCTCTCTCTATGTATGTGAGCACACAGTTGATGCTGGGGTCATGCGTGCGCCCGCACACACACACACACACACACACACACACACATATATAGAGAGAGAAGTCTCTTTGTCAGCCCTCCTGGTCAGCTAGATGGATTGAGAGGGAAAATTAAAGGTTCCTTCATTCTGAGCAATTAGGCTTCATTGAATTGAAAATGCTAAGCTCTTGTCTGAAACCCAAAGAGCTGGAAACTTGAAAAGACCTCAGAGTGTCCTGTTATTTTCAGTTTCAAGAAATTCCTCTAACTGGCAATCTCCAAAGACAAGTGGGAACTAAATGTGGAACAGCTATACTAGCCAAGTAACAACTTGGCAAAAGTATCTCAATAATCTCCCAGCTTTCTAGTGACTACATCTGAGCCCATCTGTTTTCTGAAATAGAGGCAAACTCAGAAGCTCCTAAATATTGAAAAAAATAATTTAAAAAAAAGCAGAGACAAAACATTCTGTACTCTTGTCTTCTGCATGGATAATGTGACATTTATAATTATCCTTTCTACTTAGACTACTGTATCCTCAGGAGGTTAATGGGAAGTTTTATTTTTAAATAACTGACAACTACATCAGGGAAACTTATTGCAAAGCTTCAGACAATGCATTAGTCATAACCGTTAGAAATTACAGAAGAGAGAGCAGAGTACATTGAAGGCATCTCAGGCTTTGCATTGTTCAACAAATGGAGTCCTCAGCTTCCCTATTTGTTATTTCATTGAGTTGTTCAATGAATATTGATAGACTGAAATATGCATGCATCTGCATGGTGAAAAAAAGTTTATAATTATTAGAGTTAGTGCAATGCAGCGGTCAGGTTTTCTGACTAAGAAGCAAAGACACTAATGGCTTAGAGAACAATCCAAAGTCTTCATTACAGGAACTCCATTCTATGATAGGAAAGTTATTCAGGATGCTAATCTAATCTAGTTACATCTCTTAGGATGGTCTCAGAGAAGGGGAGGGGTAAGAATAGGAGTGAAATCATCCCTAAGAGTACAGTCAGCTCTCCATATCCACAGATTCTTTATTCATGGATTCAACCATCCATGGCTTGAAAATATTTTAAAAAATGTATAAATTCCAAAACACAAATCTTGATTTTGCCATTTTATATGAGGAGCATCATTTTATTATGCCATTATTATTAATGAGGCTTGAGCATCCACAGATTTTAGTGTCCATGTGGTCCTGAAACCAAAGCACCCACTCTATCTGTTTACATTGTAGAAGGGACAGGATAGGTAGACAGGGAGATCACTGCATGTTATTCAAACCGTATTACTACTGCTCACTCTGAGGCATTAACTCTTTCAGTCTAGAGGGTTGTTGCACTTCCAACAATAAAAAATTGCCCTATAGATTTAACTTATTCTCCATCAGTATGTTTACTGACACCGTTCATGTTATCTCAGTTAAATAATGCCTGAGCTCACAGCTATACTCTTTCATTCACATCAGATGGTCATGAGATTCTGATAAATTGTATTGAGAAGCAGAATTGCTGAGAAAGTGAAATAGGGTTGAAGAATTGATTCTTCCACTTCAAACCCTCCATGGGGTTTGATTGATGCACTGTCACCTGGTGCCTCCCAGTCACAGCTGAGACCCAGATTTGGATATCATTGCTTCCTGATAGCAGGACTGGTGGTTTTGGAACTTTTTAGAAATAAGGTAACAGTGGGGATTTTCTTGCTTATTATATAAAGGAATCCCTACTGATATCTCTGATCATTGACAGGCGATAGAAGGAATTTCTCTATCTTTCCTTGAGGGTAGAAGTGGGTCTGGGACTCTATGTTTCATAACTTGGTCATGTACAGATTTACTTGACAATGAATCTAGTGGAAGCTTCTCTAAATGTAGGGTTCTAATCTGAATTTGAATTTTGCTACTAAGCAAGTTAGAAGGTAAACCACTCAATATTTTATAAAGGAACCAGTTTCATGATGCACAATGTCTGTCCATAATATTATCTTCATACAGAAAATAACAGTGTGGACATGAAGACAGACTCAACAGTATTAATATTTAGAATGCTGATGATCAGAGAATAAAGAAAGCTAGTCAGTGGGGAAAAAAAACAATGAAAACCATTTGGCATTAGAATTTCATTGACAAAGCAATCAGGGGCTGCATCTGCGTGGACCAAAATGTTTTGGGAGCAACTGGGAGTGTTCTAGCCCCAAAGCTGCCCTAAATACAACCTCTGCACTCCGGAACAACACTGGGTGGCTGTTCATACATGTGTCTTACTGATGCACTTGCTACCACAAGTTGCTCCCTCTGAGGATGTCTGGTGTTATTTGAAGGGAGCAACTTATGACCGTGTGGTGAGTGGCATAGCAGGACAGGTTGTAAACAGCTGCCTTGCACTGCTCCAGAGGGCTCCAAATTTTCTGGGAAGATCCAATGTAAAGGTGAGTTTTGAAAATCTGTCTTATAATGTGGGTTGTCAGGACAGTTTGCACCAGAATCAGTGACAGGATATTACATCATCTGTATTGATCATTGTGAGGACAGCAGGGAGGATCTATTATTTGGCCTGTGTGGACACGGCCAAAGCTATTTGAATACAAACCCTTAGTGAGAATCCCCTTCTTAACACTCTCTTCCTTCTTTATCTGCTTTCTGGTAGTTTTAGACTATTCCATTAATAATAGACGAATGTTCCTATCCACCGGTCTAAAAACTGAGGGCTGTGAATCTTTTCATCTCAGTGACAAAGGAGACAGATATCTCCAGCTAGGTTATACCAGGGGAATAGGAATGGAAGGTACCCAAAACTATTCTGAAAGAGCAAAGAACAATAAGAAGTAATCAGCTATATTCCCACAACATTCCCCAGCTTCCTTTCATAATAATTTCACCATGTATAAAACTATGTAAAGCATATCAAGGCAAAAATGTAACTAGCACTCTGCTTCAACACTTCCATCCAATCAGTCCAATAATTATATTATTTTGTGATCTCTGAGAGCCTGTTTTGGCAGCTATTAGCACCCCCAAGTGATATTAGTTAAGAATACAGTCTAAAATAGTGCTGTAATATGGAGGAATTGAGTACAACTGTGAAAAGAAGAAACACAGAATAATAATTCATGTGACAAAATGGTTCAAGCTAAGCAGGCTGGATTCCTTTTGAGTATTCTCAACTAGAGTAGACATTCAATCACTTGTTAAATGGTGAGTTGAAACATAGGTAAATCCAATTGATCCAGTAGTTCTACTCTGGTTAGGATTAAGAATAAAGTTTAGGCCTTTGTGTGTTTATTTTCAGCATGGAAGGAGTTCCTAGAAGGGGTATAGAATATTTTTTAAAATCCCAAAATAAATTAAATTGTAAAAAATTGTGAACAAAATTAATCACTAAAATAATGAATAAATATAGGCAGCAAAACATCACAATACTGAAACATACTGAAAAATACTGAAGACCAGCAAAAAGGTCTTCAGTATAGAAAATAGAAAAGTCTTTATAAATATTCTAAAGGGACACAGAGTATGAATTGTACAGGCCAATAGGAAATATCCCAAAAAGAAAGTGTCACAATAGAAAATTTGCCACTATTTTGGTGTTGTTGCTATCTTCATTATGTGCCTTCATATCATTTCCAAGTTATTGTGACCCTAAGGGCCTTGCTACCACCTAAATCTGAGATGATCAAAGAACTTGGAGGGGACCTTGGACTTTCTATATTTCCCCATATTTACTCAGGAGTAAAACTTGACACCAAAATTTCCTGGGCTAGAAAATACAGTTCACTTCCATGCAAAAGATCCATGCTACTTTATGCTTTCAAGTTGAATCCAGTTTATTCCAACCTTGGCATAGGATTTTCTTGACAAGATTCATTAAGAGGAAGTTTGCAGTTGCCTTCCTCATGGAGAGAGAGTATGTCCTGACCACAGTCACGCAGGGGGTTTCATGGTTGATTGGAGATTCAAACCCTGGTCCAACACTCAAGCCAGTGCAACACACTGGTTTCCCTATGAATGCTTCCTGTACTGCTAAGCCTAACCTGGTGCCATTCTGGAAATTCCTGGTTTATCTCCAAGACATGATTGGGATAACAGTAGTAGATGCTTGTGGGTCAGATGGAGAAACTGCCTGGGCTTCATCTTACCTAGGAATTGAGAGCTCCTCACCTCAATCTTAAGGAAACAAAATGTCCAAAAAAGTATTCTCTAATCACCAGAATTCAATATGACTAGTTACATTACATAAATTTACATATACCTAGCTATGTAGCAGAAAAACCTCTTTACTGAATTGTAAAGAAGGGGAATAGGACACTAAAAAGAGTATGCCATGTGGATTGATGCACAATCAAGATTGATGCACGAGGTGCATTGGAAAAGATATGCATTAGTCCCATTGTGCAGCAGTCGCGCTTAGCACCAAAATTCATTGGGCACTTTACTGGTTTTAAGTCCCCAACAGAATTCTTGCCAATATATTTTATAGAATAAATGTGTCAGCCTGTGTATAGGCATAAAAAAAAAATCCTTCCGTATTTTGTGCAATTTCTCCTTAACAAATATTCATATGGCAGCATGCCTCAGCTAAAAAAAGCCAATGTGATTCTAGGCTGCATCAATAGAAGTATAGTGTCTAGATCGAGGAAAGTAATAGTGCCACTCTATTCTGCTTTGGTCAGGCCTCACCTGGAATACTGTGTCCAGTTCTGGGCAACACAATTCAGAAAGAATATTGAGAAGATAGAGCATGTCAAGAAGAAGATGTCCAAAATGGTGAAGGGTCTGGAACTCATGCCCTATGAAGAGAGATTTAGGGAGCTCGGTATGTTTAGCTTGGAGAAGAGAAAGTTAAGAGGTGATATAGCCATGTTTAAATATCTAAAATGTTATCATATTGAGGACAGAGCAAGCTTGTTTTCTTCAGCTCCTGAGAAGAGGAGAGTGGTGAAGTCTCCTTCTTTGGAGGTCTTTAAATAGAGACTGGTTGACCATCTGTAAGAGGTGCTTTGATTGTGGGTTCCTGCATAGCAGGGGGTTGGAATGGCCCCTGTGGTTTCTTCTAAATCTGATTCTATGATTCTAGGACTCAGAGCAGTGGATTCAAACTACAGGAAAAGAGATTCCATCTCAACATTAGGAAGAACGTCCTGACAGCAAGAGCTGTTCAGTAGTGGAACACACTCCCTCAGGGAGTGGTCCTTTGTCAGTGGTACTTTGATTGTGCATGAACTGGATGGCCCTTAATGTCTTCCAACTCTATGATTCTGTGAAAAAGAGATAACCCGTTTTTCTTGTCATCTGATATTCTGTGGATATTTGAGGTTTCAGTAGCAAAGATGACTGCCATTTCTATCACTTAGCCTCAGTTATTGAGTGACCACCAGTGTTCAAATTAAGCTAAAATTGAGTGTACCTTGAGAAAATGTCATACCTCAGGGACAAAAGGAAACCAAACATTCACCAAAACATTCTTATAAATAGGAGGAAGAATTAAATTACAAAAGCTTGTTGCTTATGTGCTCTGGCAGTCTGAACATTACACATCCTTCCATCAGTAACCTTTTGAGCTTATGTCTTTAACAATCCATAGGAAAGAGAGTTGTATTATGAAGATGTAACATTTTGTTTGAGTGCATTTGAGGGCAGAGAAAAATTGGGAAGCCAGAGCACTCATTCCAAGTAACTGCTAAGGCATCTTTCTGATATTAATGCAAGAAGGATACCACCTCCTTACCACACAGTAGCTTCAAAAAGAAAATGAAAGATTTTCATATTGTATTGAACTAAATATTTCAATCTATGTATTATATTTATGCACTATTTTTACCTGAGAGGCAGTGGTGTCACCATGGGGTGCGGACCACGCCAGGTGACACCCCAGGAAGGGGTGACACCACTGTTCCTCAAACATCTGTCTTTGGGCAGAAACAGGATGTGGGCTTCACCTGTGTCCCATTAAAATATGGAAGAGATGGGATTAGTGGGGTGAGGCTCAGTGGGAGGAGGAAGGAGAGGCCCCATTTAAAAAAAAACATTTCAAATTTCAAATCATTAATTTTTTAATTAAAATATTTTTTAAAAAATTATTTAAAAAATCACATTTTACCAACTGTTCACTTTAAGCACATGAAATACATTTAGGCTATGTGCATGATATTGTAATTTAAAAGTACAATTTTAATTGGGCTAGTTGTTTGTCACAACTATTACCATTAGATGCAGTCATATAGGGGAATTACAATTTATGGGTAACATTAATACAAACAAACTAATTCCTAAGGATTCTTTATGGTGTGGTAATGGGAGGAAGTCAATAGAAGGGTGTGTGTGACACCAACCCTAGGGATGCCACTGCAGAGAGGTGGCAAATGCCAGATGCTAGGGACCTGCATTAGACCTTTACAGGCATTGGAGAGCTGCCCCTACCATGCTTAATTAAACTGCACACTTCCCATCCTGGAGATTTAAAAACTTGTTTTTCTTCCAAAAACTGTTTCTTAACCAAGATTCTTATTCCTTAGGACATGGAATCATATAGCCCTCTGTTCTCCAGGGCAGGCCTTGGGAACTACCCTCGAGTATACTTCACCTTGAAAAATCTGTCTTCGAAGAGGGAAAAATCCTTCCTTCTGCACCAAACATGAGTTAAATGTGTCTTAAGCACTGTGTCAGGGGACCTGCACCCCAAAACAGTGATATAGCTCTTCTAGAAAAGGCCCTAATGGCGATTGACAGTGATGGAACACCACTTGCAGTTGTCCAAAAAATGGTGGTTGAAGTGTTCTGAAGCTCTGGAGTTGACCAGAATGAGGAAGTGTAACCTTTTGGCATCTGATGTGTCTCCACCCCTGCTCTAAGGAGTGGAAGAGGCAATGTTATCACATTTTTCTGTGTTTGTGTGCAGAGGAGATCTAAATAAATGTGGGTGGGTGGTGGAGGTCAAATTGTAGGAAAGACTTTGTGCCTCTTTTGCTGACAGTTTGATACAAAAGTGAAAATAAATCTTGTGTTTAGTCCCCAGTGTTATTTTTAAGATGCCCTTTCATGTGCACCTTGAATTTCTTTTTTAGCATAACATATTTATGTGATTATTCTTCATTAGCCAACAGTATAGGGAATATATACAGCTATAAGGAGTCAGCTGCTTCTTGAGCAGCACCAAAAGAAAAATTCAGTTCAGAATGTTTGTATTTTGAAGAGCTGGCCTGAATTCAAGTACTGAATGATAACTAAGAAGAAAGGTAGTAACCATAGCAAAGCAAGTCCAGTAACAACTCATTTTAAATCCAGGAGGCTTTACACATTTTCTTGAAATATGATATTCCAGATTCCAGATTGTCAGTGACATCTTCAGATGTTATACCAGCATGCATGTTGCCACAGAGACAAAAGACTTTTTCTAAAAGAGTGAAAATAGAAAAACGTTCTATCATGTTGGGACTGGGGAAGAACCATAGAGGGCAATCTAGAAAGAAAGCAAGAAAGGTTTGGTTGGTATGTTGCATGGTTACATCCAATTGTAAAGAGCTGCATTACACATAAATTTTAATTCACTTATTTTAAAAGGAATGTTAACGTGTTCTTAACTTTGTACTGGATGTGTTTCTTACTTGTTATTTTAACTTAAGTCACTACTATAATCCATCATGCTATATATATAATCACACCACCTTGATGTGATGCGCACACACACACACACACCAGCAGTGCATACTTTTATATTTTATATTTATTTTTACAATTGTGTAAGAAAGATTTGATGACCTTGAGCCTGATCTATGATCTGAGTGTCAGGACTCATGTCCACAGGTGTAAATTGTGAAAATACCGCACTATCACTCTGTCTTATAGGGAGATCAGGTGTTTTAGTGGCTTTTAATTTGAAAACCAAATGGGGCAGCCCAAGAAATAAGATACTGGTCTAAATCATATGTTTTGTTCCTACTAGAGTAGTCCCTTTAAATTAATAGAAGTGATGTATGTCACAATTAATTCACAAAGGGACAAAACAGATGGGCAGGAAAAAGTGGCTCAAACCTGCATTTTCTGGGAGTGCTTTCAAACCCTGCTGTCTGCATTGGCTGCTCCCAAGACAGCCCAAATGTACACACTGTGGTGTCAAGACGCACCACCAAGTAATTTTTTAAAAAATATTTATTTATTTATTTGCTGCTTCCCCACCATGCATGTGCACCATTGTGTAAACATGCCACCGGAAACTGCCTGCTATCTAGATGCCATCCCATTGCCACAATTTCACTTCTTTGCATTGCCGCCCCAACTGCTTGGGTACAATGGAGCATACTCCCTCAGAGTGTGCTGGAGTCTCCTTCTTTGGAGGTTTTAAAATATTTATTTATTCATTTATTTAATTTAGTGTATTTATACCCTGCCCTTCAGCCAGAAAGGCTCTTAGTGTGGCTTACAGATAGTTAGACATTTCCCTGTCCTGCTGTATGGCCATCTGTTGGAAGTGCTTTGACTGTGAGTTCTTGCATGGCAGGGGGTTGGACTAGATGGCCCTTGTGGTCTCTTCCAACTCTATGATTTTATATCTGGGGAGCATATGATAAACCACAGTGTAACAGCAAGCTAAATTAGGTAGGGCTTTGGTCTGTTATTATGTACATACCAAATATCATGCTCTCGATTGGACTGGCCAAGAAATGAACACCTAAGAAGTTTGCTGCTTTTTATACCTATAATACTTCTTTTTAATCCCTGTATTACATACATATATATATATATATATATATATAAAATATTGCTTTTCATGCCTATAAAGAATTGTTTTATGTTCCACTTTTACATCATTTATTGAACAGATTCAATTTCATAATTAATTAAAATCCCCAGTTCAGTGTTAGGATGGAAGACATTCAGGATGAAATTCTCTCTTAGTTATATCTACAGCCGAATCATTACCTATAAGCATAGCCTTCCTGAAACAGAATTGTTAGGATAAATGGAGGTGAGGGGGAAGAAACTAAATAATTGCAAAAATGACAAAACAACAAGTGCTGCTGAAAGCAGACAGCCTGTGTCTCTGAGAAATTGTTAATGCTAATTATGTTTTATTCATTTTTGATGTGCTTCTGACTTAGATTTGCTGGCATCGATTGAATGTATGTATGTATGGTTCCAAAATAGATATCTCAGTTGCCTTGCAAATTACAATTTAAAATTTAAAAACTGGATATAAATCAGCCTCAAAAGAAGACCATTAATTATCTTACTTTATCTTTTTTAACAAAGAGCTTTTCATACTAATTAGAGCTGGGCTATAAGATTTGAAGGTGTTTGTGGCAGGGAACCTTTCATTCTGCTACCTTTTCATTTTTCACTTTGTAATCTTGTTACTGCTGTGGAGGGAGAAACTGGCGATCACTCTGCTGACTTGACTAAAACTGTCACTTGCATTAATCCTCAGTTCAAAACCATGGGCTAAAAATAGAACAGCGACAGCTGACATTTTTTTCTTTTAAAAGCTCTTTCCATCTAAATTTAGAAACGCCTGTGTTCAGTCTCACAGGGATCATTACACATACAGCCGGGGTATCCATAAATAACTGCAACATCTCCCCTGGTAACAACACATAACACACAGTCTGGATTGTTGGGAATTCAGTGCTCCCAGTCCAGCTGGGATCCTCTCAGCTGTCAAGGCTTAATTTTTAAAGGCAATTTCACATCCCTGGCCCAGATAAAATTATAAAAAGAGCTGTGAAATGTTTTAGCTGCGGCAATTTTAGCTGTTACTGTTTTTGCCCTTTTTATTGTATTAGCAAGATGATGGCTTAATTCTTTCACTGGAACAAGACAATTAGAGACTGAAGATTTATCATAGGAATATTCGGGGCACAAAAGCATTATGCCAGTGGGCAGCTGCTCTTTCCTATTCTTTGTTCACATTGGACTCTTTGTTCCTTTAGACCATTGAAAACATGTATCTCAGGGTTTTCTAAAAGCTCACAACAACATTATCCCTCTCCCTCCTCTCTTTTTCTCTTTCCACTCCCATCCTTCTCCCCTCTTCCTTCTATTATTCTGTTTCATAGGTGGGAGAGTTCAGGGCTCATGCAGCCGAATGGACAGCCAATGTCACTGCAGAGTTCAAAGAAACCCGCAGGCGCCTGAGTGTGGAGATTTATGACAAGTTCCAACGGGCTACCTCCATCAAAAGGAAGCTCTCTGCAGAAATGGCAGTGAATCACAGCCAAGATCTGACTCCTTGCAAGAGAACCCTGTCTGTCAACCACCTCACCAGCGAGAAAGACCTCTTGCCTGCCATAACAAAGACAGACAGCATTTATATGAATGGCTTGACGCCTCACTGTGCAGCTGAAGAAATTGCTGTTATTGAAAACATTAAGTAGCACTGACTTTGAATCCTGATATTTTAATAAGAAGAAGCCTATGGTTTAGACTTACCTTGTAGTTCCTGATATATTTTTTCCTGTCCATAACTGATGCTAATAGCATTTTTTAAAAATCACATGCATGAATTCCAACAGAAATCCACCCACAATAAGGATTCATAGTCACCGTCATATTTCTTGAAAGACACAAAATGAATGGCACTTCTGTCATTGACAAATGCTGGAACAAGCATGTCCGATGCCTTTTTTGTGCCCAGACTGTTTTTCATCTCTCCTAATGTGCCATAAGGCGTTAAGAATGAATAATGCTGGTTTAGGTTAACAATGTAGCTTTGAGGGATCAGTCCTTAAACTTTTCAGGGTCTACCTTACCAAGCCTAGGAATGGACCGTGTATGGACTACAATCTATATGTAAATGGCAAGAAAATCTTATGCAGCCTTTTACCTAAGAAATTTTTGTCAGTGCCTTATCTTTTAAAGAAACAGAACCTCTATAACTCTCATGCGTTTGTTTTTGTTTGTTTGTTTGTTTGTTTACTGGTTCTTGCATGAGTACTACATCTCATTTTGATATTTCATCTTGCCCCAACAATCATGTTTTTAAAGGTGTCTAAAGTTGAGGATACCAGCATTAAGAAACAGATGCCAAATCTAAGGACAACAAAGCACTGCTCCTATGTCTAGCTTTAAAGGCACTGCAATTAGAAGGGTTGCCGATGCTGTCCCCCTGCAAGTATTCATTTTTTTTTCTTTTTACTCAGGTTCAGATGATACATGTACACTTTATACACTTGTAGAATTTATTGATCCATGTCAGGTCTTATAACCTAAGCTCTAATCACCAGTTCAGGCCCACACATTACATAAACCAAAAATCTTTTGTTTTGTGTTACTAAATTATCTGATAGTCAATATTAACTTGGTGCATTGAGAAGACTCCTTTGCATACCAAGGATGCAGAATAATCAGCAGAGCCATTTTTAGTGAATACATTCCTGCTGGTAGAGAAGGATTTATACTTTTCTTTGTTTCAGCCATGCCATGCCATATGCACAGGGGTTGTGCCTGCTGGATTGCTTTCCTGAATGTTACATCCTACAATGTTTTTTGCCCACTCTGGAGCTGGGAATAAAAGTGGGAATGCAGTTGAAACTGGCATCACTGTGACTTTCTACATCAAGAATATACATGGTATCTGAACACAAATGCAGACATGAAAACCAGTTGACCAATAGCACAATCTGAATATAATCAGCTATTTCGATAAACAGGCTGATATACAGATATGAAACCAATCCTTGAGATTTCTTTGGCTGTTTTAAAGAGGGAGGGAAAAGTATTGATTATAATTTTATAGCCTCTTGTGTCTTTTGTTTCTAAATGTGCGCAAGATTCTGAAGGAATGCAGGATTAAAAATAATGGAATGGAATTGTTTTAATTATTTTCATTTAATTCTATTGCAACCTGGCTGTATATACAATAAATAAAATACCCCTTAAGAGATTAATAGGCAGCCTGATCCTCAAAGCATAACAAAGGTGCAGAGTCCAATGAAGTAACAGAGGCTCAGGCACCTACAGAGCTGTTTGAGGTCCATATCCTTGGCTCTGAATATTAACAAAATGGGACTTCAATTGGACACCATTTAAATAACAATCCATATTGTCTGGCTATTAAATGACATGAATTATGAATGTTAACTTTATGGATGCTTCCTCTTCTTTTCTAACAAATCTAACTTATCAGTGTAAATAGCAATCAATGAAGAGTTAATGAAATTGTTCATCTCAAATCTGCAGAGTTTTCATTAAATATTTACCAGGCCAGGATGTCAAAGAAAAAGGCCCCATCCCCACTGTTTCCCCCAGCACAGTGTTCTGAATGTTGACATGGCAAGAACGGTTCTCTTGCCATGTATAAACTGTGAATTGTAATGAAAATAATAACAAAAATAATAATAAAGTTTTTAATGAAAATATGCCTTACCAAGTCTCCTACTTGTTGCCATTATAATGCTGAGAAATCTTTTGTAAAACCAGAACAGTGGAGCTCTGGAATTAGGATGATTTTGTACCAAATTGCAGCCTTCTTGATTTTAGCAAATAAAACTATTTTGGCGGATACTAAATAATATGTCCTCTCAGCATCAGCTTGTTTCTTCTCCTAAACTGATAATAAAATGAATACTCTCCTGCTATTCTTGCTCTATGTTTGCACTTTGTCTTAAAACACATTGGTCCTGATGTAGTGAGCCTCTTTTATATACTAAGGGCCTATTCACACTAAAGAAATAACCCACATGGATTTGCCACAATTGAACCGCTCCATGGCATTTCATCCCAGATTCTCGTTCACACTCACATGAAAGTGCCATGGAGAGATTTGATCCTGGCAGTCACCGCAGCAGGGGCAGATGAGGAGGAGTAAGAGTGCAAGCGGAGGAAAGCTGATTCCCTAATCCAGGGTGCCAAGGAGTGAGGAAGTCAGAGGAGATGGATGTGATCTGGGTGCCAAGGAGGGAGGAAGTCAGAGGAGAAGGATGCGATCTGGGTGCCAAGGAGGGAGGAAGTCAGAGGAGAAGGATGCAAACTGGGTGCCAAGGAGGGAGGAAGAGGAGAAGGATGCAAACTGGGTGCCAAGGAGGGAGGAAGAGGAGAAGGATGTGATCTGGTGCCAAGGAGGGAGGAAGTCAGAGGAGAAGGATGCCATTGAGGTGCCAAAGAGGGAGGAAGGGGGCTCTGAAGGGGATCGATTTGCATATTCCCATTGACAGCTCCCACAAAAAAACCAGTTCTTTTTAAAAGAACCTCTGATTTCCCTGTTTTAAAATACCCTGGGTTAAGGGGGATTTGCACTCCTCCCCCCCCCCCGAATTCGGATCAGATAAACCCGGTGTGAATGTGAACTACCCCCAGGAAAACCAGCACAAGTGTGAACTTCCCCAATTTATACCGGTTTGGAAACCAATTCATTTTTCAGTGTGAATGGGCCCTAAGAAAAACTGAACACACAACAGGGATTTATTTTCCTGTCACTGAACATCAGTACCAGAATGGCATTGGATGCAGTTTTTTTAAAATAATAATAATAATAATATAGAGATAGAAATAGCATACCAGTTTAGCAATGCTTAACTGCACTTCGGTGCTTTTTTTTTTTTGCAAAGTAAAACAACCCCCTGCTCTCAGTTCTTTAAAACTGGGGTTATAATAGGGAAATGAGGAGTTACAATGAAAATACCAGCAAGACACCACCAGCAGATAAAATCTTTCTCTCTCCCTATAGTTCTCTCACCTAAAGGGCTTGGAGACCATGCAGGGCAAATTTAGGAAGAGTAGTACTTGAAGGGGAAGAAAAAAGGGGAAAATCCTGTTGTATTAGTGGAAGTTCACTCACTTGGGCTCAGATCCTACATGAAGCAGCTGGTGTCAGCTTGGAAGGGGAAAAGAAATGAGATAAATAGAAATGAAAGTTTATTAAGGTCATAGACCAGCACAGATAAAAAGGGGGATACAGAATAAAAGAAGGTAAAAACACAGTTTGAAAACAGTATTTAAAGTATCCTCTCAGATTCCAGTATAGCAAGACAAGTTTGATACTAGTCTACTGTGGAAGTCATTGCCTGGTGACTTTTAACTGCAGCAGCACAAAATCTGGCAACATTATGTGTTGTATCAGGGTTGATAGCAGAAATGAGGTCACCCTCTCCTTTCTTTTCCCCTGGAAGCCCAGAGCAGCTGCATCTTCATTGTATGAACTGCCTCCTTCCTCTTCTTTTCACTTGTAAGCAGCAGCAACAGTCTTTCCTGGGGCTTGGAAGAGGTTTTTGAGCAGAACACAAAGGGCTAGGGAATAGTTCCTTTCACCCCATCCAAAATAAGATGCACATATAAACTGCACTAATAAATGCATGTATCACTAATACAATGCTGGTGTATGTTAGATTAAATGCAGTGTCATTTTAAAAATCAATGGAATTACTTCCAGACAACATTTCTAAGGTGTACGTGTTAGATTATATTGTATTAAATTAATTTAAACTGAAATGTGCTTACACATCACTCTTTGTAGATATGTGCAGGTGTTCACTTTCATTTCTTCAGCTGAAGGCATTGCTCAGTTAACACAATGGACAATGCATGTTGGCTCCTCCTACCTACCATCCAAGAGAATACTACATAATTTTGAGCTGTTCTTTCCAAAACATCTCTGAGTAGGCCTAGTTCTCACTGAGGTGTCTTTCTTGTACTGTTTGCAAGTGAAATATCCCAGGACTGAATTATCTGTAACTCAGAAACTTAGAAAACTAGCTTGTCAAGGAGAATACTAGATCCAATTTATGTCCATGTATTTATTTGGTATGGAGCAGCATTTGGCCATGTCAATTCCTATCCCCAGTCTGAAGAAGAAGAGGTAAGACAAATACATACTGAGAACTAGGCCATACAAACTTATCATTTTTTGAAGTCACACCCATGCTAGTTGTGGGATTCTGGGAATTGCACTCTAAAGGAATAAGCATATTCATTATAGAATCGGCACCCCAGAACAAGAAACAGGATATTTGGGACTTATCTATTTTTCCAATAACAATGTATTAACCCCTATCTGTAGTATTGGTATAATTCTATAGCATATCCCAGGAAAGAAAGGGGTTATGTAGTATGTGAAGTCTACAGTCTTTAAAACACATGAAATCAACCCACCGCTGTGGGAAAATATTTTGTTGCCTGCCTAAAACTGCAAATATAGACAAGTCCAAACATCTGTTAGATCAGCATGCAGGCTGTATTCAGGTTGATGTGTCACAAATTGTCCAGGCCATGTTTATTAATTTTATACACCCAGTTTTAAAAATCTTCAAAGCAGCATACAAATTGAATACAACCTGACTTGTCTCAGGATCAGTTGCACTAGCAATTTTCCTGGAGAAGAGGGACAACAGACTTTACAAACTGCCCAAAAAGGGCAATCTGTAGCTTCCTCTTCTTTCTGCAGACCTTCACCGCAGTAGCTAGATGTTGCGGCGAAGGTGCACAGTTAAAAAGGAACAGGGAAACCCCACTCTTTTTTAGCGTTGCAGTTACTAAAGTTGGAGGCAAGTAGCTTACAGTTTTAAACCACTTAGACACTCCTTAGGCGGTATGAAGTGGTATATAAATGAAGCTGTTTGTTTTTTGTTTTAAATGGAAAAGGCGCCATTGGATGCCTTTACACCACCGCAACTCCGCAGCTCCATATAGAAGCTGCGCAGTTGCGACAGTATCATTACATACGCCGTATAAATGGCACTACGGAACAACGCAGGCGTCGTTACATGCTAGGGCTGGGGAGTGTGCAAATGCTGCGCACTCCGCAGCCCTAATCACGCCGCAGCAATGGCCCAAAAGGGCCATCTGTACCACGCCAACAAGCCATCTAGGAAAAGATTCCCAGGCATCATTGAAAGAGAGATGAACATCTCCAGTAGAAGATTAGCCACCATGCAAAAAATTTTTTGAGTTGGTTTCACTCAGCTGCCTTATCAGTTGGCTTCTCAATGTTCTGGGTCATCATCATCTTTTATTCATAATCCCATATACATATGATACCAATAATCACATTATCCTGTTCTGTGACTCACCTTTAGCCAGTTGATCCAGAACTCAATCAAAATTAGGGCTGGCTTGTATGGAGTACAACTAGGAGCCCCAGGCTGGCATGAACAGTGGCTGTACTTTCTGAGGCTGCCTGGTAGTTGTAGTTCAAAAAGTAACTTTTCCAGATTGACCATAACTGTGGCTATAACACGGCTTCTACCCTGTGTACGCATTACTTGGGAATGAAAGGAAATGCCTGTGTAATGGTTTGTGCACTGGACTAAGTCTCTGGAGACCAGGGTGTTGAAACTTGCACTCAGCCATAGAAACTCACTGAGTGACCACAGGCAAATCTGAACTGTTTCTCAGTCTCAGAGGAAAAGGAAAAGGAAAACTCCCTCTGAGCAAATCTTGGCCAAGAAAACCCCATGATAGGTTTACTTTAGAGTCACCATAAGTTAGAAATTACTGGAAGGAACACAAAAACTAACAAGGGGATGAATACACAAATTGGATCAAAATGTCCCCAGTCCCCATACATATGCCATAGGTTTTATACATCTTTCCCTCTTTTCTCCTCATTTTATGCTGGGATGCTGTGTATCACCACAGCTCCCATCTTCAGGCTTACCTATTTTGTGGGATTGTCAGGTGCATGACAATGAGTTTGTCCCTCTCCTTTCATCTTCAGCAGTACAACCTGGTCCAGTCTGAAAGAAGTAGTTACATGAGAGAGTAAGGAGCTGTCCTTTCTTAAAATAGTGCAAAATCTATTTGTAACAGTGAGAGCCCGTGCTGACAGAGGATTTTGAGACTAGAGCTTATACTGATTTTGAGACAACCAGAGATAAAGAGATACCTAAGAATATGATTTTCTAAGGGCACATTTCTTATCTGAAAGAGTGATTTGTGAAATCCACGAAGAGTTAATGTGAAGTCATTATATCAATCCCATTTAGTGCTTCCAGGAAACTCCTACACCATGTGGCTAACACATAAAGCATTGCTGTTTTATTCAACAAAGTAAACTGTTATTGAGACTACTAGAATAGCAGTTCTTGGAACTGCTGTAGAGATTGTTTTGTAGGTCCATTAACATATTCACATGTGCTACACTCAGTGCTGTGAAATTATATGAACTGCATACCGTGTTTCCCTGAAAGTAAGACAGTGTCTTATATTAATTTTTGCTCCCAAAGATACTCTAGGTCTTATTTTCAGAGAATATCTTATTTTTCAATTGAGAAGAATTCACATTTATTGTTGAACAAAAAATGAACATTTATTATATACTGTATATATATTTATATACAAAAATTTTGCTAAGTCTTACTTTCGGGGGAGGCCTTATATTTAGCAATTCAGCAAAACCATTACTAGGTCTTATTTTGGGGGGATGTCTTATTTTCAGGGAAACAGGGTAGTATTTTGCAAATATGTTCTTCAGTACAACAATCTTGCACATTCTTAACCTTCCAGTGAGTGCTGCTGTGAACTATGTGACCAAAACATCTGACCACGCTGCCTTCTTGTTTGGTGAGTCTTCTCTATTTCCAATCAAACTGTCTCTTGAAGAAGTTTCATGGGATTGCTCTCTCACAAACATTAAAGCCTGTGATGTTCCCAGGTATAGTTTTTTTGTAGAGCTTTCAAGCTATGTGGCCATGTTCTAGAAGAGTTCCTTTCTGACGTTTCGCCAGTATCTGTGGCTGGCATCTTCAGAGAAATGAAATCTTCTCTGAAGATGCCAGCCACAGATGCTGGTGAAATGTCAGAAAGGAACTCTTCTAGAACATGGCCACATAGCCTGAAAACCCTACAAAAAACTATGGATGCCGGCCATGAAAGCCTTCGACTCCACATTGGAAATTCCCAGGTATGTTTGCAGTGTCAGACCAGGACAAGTAGTTCTTTGGACTGGATCCAACAACTGACTTCTTAATGGATTATTAGGCTACCTAGCACTGGTTTTTGATACAGTGAAGTTTTTCTGCTTGTTGCAAAATATGGAAAGTCAGCTTTACTGCCCCTCCAATGAGGTCCCCTATGCTCCCTGAAAATCTGCTCTAGAGAATGTGGGAGCCCCTGGAACAGTGAGAAACTGGTTCTAATGGCAGCAAAAAGAGAGGAGGTTGGTGAAAATCCTTTCTCTTTCTTCCGCCCAGGAACATATTGAGCACCATTTCTGCCATCAGATCAGTGAGGTGGGTTTTCTGGAAAAAGTAGAACTAGGATGCTCTAAATTATCTGATTTAGCATATTTGCATTAAAGTGATATTCAAACATATCCCAAGATTTATGTAGAAATTATTTTTCTGGAGTATTTGTAATATGCTAAAGAGAATAGTATATACTTTCC
The DNA here is from genome assembly GCA_034509955.1 of Urosaurus nigricauda. Taxonomy (NCBI): domain Eukaryota; kingdom Metazoa; phylum Chordata; class Lepidosauria; order Squamata; family Phrynosomatidae; genus Urosaurus; species Urosaurus nigricauda. The sequence goes on along the minus strand of JAOEGL010000001.1, from coordinate 344,907,918 downwards.
TTATATTTACAACACCTGAAAAAATACTGGCCATTTTTTTACTACATCTGAAAGGCTACTGGCCAAGACACTGCATCAGAGACTACAATGCATAATGTTACAATGATGGAGTTATGCCGCTGATGTGATCTGCAACTATGCTAGGGAATTATGATGATGCACAATGGAGCACCATGTAACATGTTCCATTGTGCATCAGTGCTTATGCATCTGGACACATTGTGCATTGGGAGCATGGCACAATGGCCATGCTGCTGGCTTCATTTGTGCAATGGTCCCAGGGATGTAACTATGCCTCTGCTCCTCTTCTAAGAATATGGACATTACACATGGTTGTAAGTCAGTTTACACTGATGTAAATATCTAGAAGGATGTCAGGAATCATTTTTAAGGACACACACCTAAAAGGAGGTGTACCTTATATATCAGTAATTTAACTTTCTTTCACTGAGGTGTAACCCTTGTACCTTCAGCAGTACTCACTCTCTGCAGTACTTATCAGTTATGTTTCAAGGTGAGAACAATGTGATTTAGACCAGCTAGCTGAACATTCCATTTCAGTACAACAGCCCAGACAACTAAGGATAAACACACATGTGGGGATGGTGATGTGGAAAATTTTATAGAGGAAAATGTAGCATTGGAAAATTTTCTGGGAAATTACTCCCCTTACATTTCTGCAAGAGATAAAAAATTCTGGGATCCGGTCAATATGGTATGCTTCTTGTTATTTTGTTATTAACTGCCCTTGAGTCAACCTCAACTCATGGTGACCATGTGAATGAAATATCTCCAAGACTCCTTATCCTTCACTGCTCTGCTTAGGTCCTGCAGATTCAGGCCTGTGACCTTCTTGATTGACTCCAGCCACCTGCCATGAGGTCTTCCTCTTTTTCTATTGCCCTCTGCCTTTCCTAGCATTATTGTCTTTTCTAATGAATTATGCCTTCTCATGATGTGGCCAAAGTATGACAATCTCAGTTTTGTCATCTTGGCTTCCAGTGAGAATTCAGGCTTGATCTGTTCTAGGATTTATTTACCTTTTTGGCCATTCATGGTATCCTCAGTACTCTTTTCCAGCACCACATCTCAAAAGAGTTGATTTTCTTTGTATTTGCTTTCTTCACTCTCTCTCTCTCTCACAACCATAAATAAATAAATGCCTAATAAAATATAAACATCACCTTCAGGATGGGCACAGCTTAAAGCCAATATACAGACTTTCCCCTTATCCACTTTCACATCTAGTTGTTGCCCATTTAGTCATTTTTAATGGAATGGAATCCATCCCAGTATTCTTATCTTTATGCACATGTTTAAAACTGCACATATTGCTTGTATGCATTTCCCATATTTGCAAATATTTGAAATGTCTGCATTTTTCTTTGTGACCTATACAAATACACACATGTTTCAGGCTCTGAGTTTGCTTATGAACTTCCAGGTGTTGTTGGCTTGGAAATCTCATCAGCCCTAGCTGCTATAGACTATGATAAGGAATCACAAGCAGTGAAGTCCAACAATCTGTACAAGTTGTGCACACTTCAGAGTAGTAAATTTACTACTAAAATTTTACTTGCCTAAAATTTAATAGTGCTTTGTATAATTCACAGGAATATGTCCAAATTGGTAAAAACTGAATTTGAGCCTGCCCACTTCAACAGGCTACACACCATTCCCTTTGCCACACTGACTGATGGAACGCCCTTGAGATCCTTCCCAAACTGGAATTTGCTCTCTGGGCCAATATGGTTCCTATCCTTGTTTTAGCAATTCTGTAAACCTGAAATGTTAACTTTTTCCTTGCAGGTTTTTATATTTTGTATATTTTAAATTGTTCCCTGCATATTTTATCTTATAGCCTATTTCCCTAAAGCACTGAAGACATCTGCTTGAATTCAGCAGAACTGAGCCATGTGAGCTGAAAGAAGCATTTGTATAGAGACAGATGTTTGACTTCTGCTGGTAAATAACAGCATCAGTGAGATATTTCTATAGGTGGTTAATTTTGCTAGCTCAGTCATTAATTTTCCTTAATCCTAGATAATGAATATGTAACATTCATTTCAATCATCAGTATGATCTTGTTTCTCCAGATGAAATTGTATGAGTTGTTAAGCGGGCAATACACAGTCTCTCCTTAGTGATAAATAATATTTTCCAGTGGATCAGATTCGAATTACTTTGCTAATTAGGAATTAGAATGGAATTCATGGCTGCATTTTAATTACTGATAATTAGACATTTCTAAATAGTCTCAAAAATGTTTTGCAATATGCAGAAGATATGGTCAAAACAAAACAGAAGTGTTAACCATTTTATTTGAAACACATGCATTTTCTAAGTCATGCATATGTAGTGCTGTACTTAATATTAGCATTCCTTATCAAATATTTCAATAAAATAATAATATTAATAGCAGGTGTCACTATTGCTATGCCAGTGGTGGTATACTTATTTTATGGTTCTTATAAGGCCTCTGTTCTGAGCACGTTTGGAAAAATTTCACATTGGAATCAACAGTTCCCATAACTGTATAGTTTACATCAACTTAGAGCAAGGCCATAGTTGAGCAGAACTGTCAAACCAAATGGTCTAACACTTATAAAGAGCTTTGAGAGACATTTTGTTAAAATATATCCAGTATTGCATTTATGGATTTATAACTTAGAGTTGCAGATCTGTACCTGGTCTGTATTCAGTAAGACTACAAGACTACAGTAAGTCTCCAGGACCAGATGAACTACATCCAAGCGTATTTAAAAAAACTGGCAAATGTAATATCGAAACCATTGGCAATAATCTTTGAGAACTCTTGGAGAACAGGAGAAGTCCCAGCAGACTGGAGGAGGGCAAACGTTGTCCCCATCTTCAAAAAGGGGGAAAAAGAGGATCCCAACAATTATCGTCCAGTTAGTCTGACATCAATTCCAGTAAAGATTCTGGAACAGATCATTAAGCAGATAGTCTGTGAACATTTAGAAGGGAATGCCATAATCACAAAAAGCCAACATGGGTTTCAGAGAAACAAGTCATGTCAGACAAATCTGATCTCTCTTTTTGATAAAATTACCAGCTTGGTAGATGAAGGGAACACTGTGGATGTAGTATATCTTGATTTCAGTAAGGCCTTTGACAAGGTTCCCCATGACATTCTTGCAAACAAGCTTGTAAAATGTGGACTAGACAAGGTAACTGTTAAATGGATTTGTAATTGGTTGACTGGCCACACCAAAGGGTGCTCAACAATGGCTCCTTTTCATCCTGGAGAGAAGTGACAAGTGGAGTCCCACAGGGCTCTGTCCTGGGCCCAGTGCTATTCAATATCTTTATTAATGACTTAGATGACAGTATTGGGGGCTTAGTTACCAAATTTGCAGATGACACCAAATTAGGAGGAGTAGCTAATACCCCAGAAGACAGGATCAAAATTCGAAGTGACCTGAATATACTAGAAAGCTCGGCCAAAGCTAAGAAAATGAAATTCAGCACCAAGAAATGTAAAGTACTACACTTAGAGCAGAAAAATAAAATTTACAGCTATAGGATGGGGGACACCTGGCTGAACAAGACTACATGTGAAAGGGATCTCGGAGTCCAAGTAGACTACAAGTTGAACATGAGTCAACAGTGTGATGCAGCAGCTAAAAAGGCCAATGCAATTTTAGGATGCATCTATACTACTTTGGTCAGGCTCCACCTAGAATATTATATCCACTTCTGGGCAGCACAGTTCAAAAAGGATGCAGAGAAACTGGAGCATGTTCAAAGGAGGGTGACTAAAATGTGTGGAAACTATGCCTTATGAGGAAAGACATAGGGAGCTGGGGATGTTTAGCTTGGAGAAGAGAAGGTTAAGAAGCGATATGATAACCCTGTTTAAATATTTGAAGGTCTGTTATATCAGGGAGGAAGCAAGCTTGTTTTCTGCTGCTCCAAAGACTCGGACCTGGAACAATAGATGCAAGCTCCAGGAAAGGAGATTTCACCTCAACATTAGGAGGAACTTCCTGACAGTAAGGGCTGTTCGACAGTGGAACACACTCCCTCGGAAAGTGGTGGAGTCTTCTTCCTTGGAGGTCTTTAATCAGAGTCTGGATGACCATCTGTCAGGGCTGCTTTGATTGGGAGTTCCTGCATGGCAGGAGTTTGGACTGGATGGCCCTTGAGGTCTCTTCCAACTCTATAGGGCTTTCTAGATTGGCAAAAAGAAGTGTGTTCATGGCTGCATGAAACTCTAGCCTTTAGATGAGAAAAAGGGAAAGTGTGCCATGAAAACGCTTTTTTTTTTTTTTTTTTTTTGCATTTTAGGGGAGAAGAAGCGCCTTTAAAAAGGTGATGGTTTTCCCAGCTTCTTTTTTAAAAACTGCGGAACAGCACAGCTCCATCTAAAGGCTGTGGTGCAGCTGCTAAGCATTAAGGAAAAGGCAACTTCATGTCACACTTTCCTGCCAATCTAGAAAGCCCCTATGATTTTATGATTCTAGATCTCCTCCGATCTTCTCAGAGAAACAGCACTAGTCACCAGATCAAGACCCCCATGGGCCCATCCAAGTCCCCTTTATTGGGGGGACTGTTTCCCAACTGGTTTTGGATTTAATTTTGGTTGGATCTTCTGTGTCTTGGGATGCTTGCCACCCACTTCTGTTGTTTGCGTCTGGTTACTCCGCCTTCTTGCCAGAAGACCCATATTTCCTATATATTCTGAACCAATTATTTACATTTTCAGGGTATATGTTTTCTAGACATACATTCAGTTTGTATCAGAATGGTATGGGCCTCAGTAATGCCCTAGTTCCATAAAAGATAGGCAATGCACAGCCCATAGGGCATGTCCAGCTGAATGTCTTTTTTTTCCAGCACCTGGACACTGTCCCCCAAATATTTCTCCCTCCCTCAAATATTGCTCCTGAAAAACCTCATCACAATTCCCCTCTAAAGCAAGAAAAATAGCATCCTTTGGAGGAGTTGTGGCACACAGCAGGGCCACTGGGGAGGTAATAAAACTACCAAACTGCTGAAATGCTTTCTCATCAGTCTTCCTATTCAAAGGTGTGTGTTTTCCCTGGGAAGAGTGGACTTGATGTAGCAAGCAACAGAAGCAAGCTAATGCTTCAGAAACCCATAAAGTCCTTTATGAAGAAAGCATGTGGACAACCTGAGAAGGCAGCATAAAAGAAATATTTCTATCCTTACTGTCTCACAGAAAATAGAACAAGGACATTAGTCCAACCTGGGTGCCCTATTGGCCTCATATCTGGGGGAGAACATTATAGGGGTGTAAATATTGGAGGCTTTTTTGGGCCCTTCAGTCCCCAGAATTTCTAGAATTCTAGAGAACGTGACACTGAAAATGGTTCACACCTACATCTTCCACATTATTTGTTTTCTCACCCCCATGGCACCCTTGCCTGCCCTATTCTTCTGGATGCCTAAACTTTATTTCTACATTGTGAAAGTTTTAGGTATCTGCAATGCTAGAAATTTGGGTACTGAGAGAATTTCATAGTGAAGAACAGAATTCCGATTGTGTGGATAACATCATCATTCCTGCTGAGCTCCCCTCCCCATAACTATACCAGCAGATTTGTATGTTGATTTAACCCCCTGCTAGTCAATTGCATAAGGACTCGGGATGCTATACCGTCTTGCCCTTTGCTTTAAGCAGCAGAATGCTTTTCATTTGCCCTGATTACCAGGTGGAATATGTTGGGTTCTCCTGCAAAGTGAAAGTCAGATGAGTAAAACTCATATGCCATTTTTGCTTATGATACTATTATACATACCTGTTCTCCAGTAGCATAGAATCAGAGTGAGTGCATGAGCATATGAAGAGGGACTTTAGATATCCCATGGGGGAGGGGGGGGTGACAGTTGTCAGAAGGAAGATTTATGTCAAGTTACAGTCAACTAGTTTTATTATGCCTGTGCTGTAAAAATGCCTGATCCCAAGGATGTCTCCTGCTTCCTGCAAGGTAAGACTTGCTCATTAAATTTTCCATCCTGAAAAGGGCTTCTTTTCACGTCTCAGCTCCCTCAGGGAGAACTCCAAAGTGAACTTTCCTGTACTGTGCTTCACTTTGCTTCATTGAAATGCTGTTGCTAACTCAGCAAAGCCATTAAAAATGGATGGCAAAAGAAGAAGAAAGAAAATCCAACCCAAAACATAACATGTCTGGAGAGCTGAACAAAACTATTATTAAAAATATAGACTAAAATGACATGAAAAACTTGGAAATAAAGTAACTACAACTGATAATTTCTAATAATGCTACCCATTTTCCTCTCTTTTACTACATAGACTAACTGTAAGGGTAAAGGTAGTCCCTTGACATGAATGTCTAGTCTAGTCATAAGTGACTGTAGGTCGCAGTGCTTATCTCTGTTTCTAAGCCGAAGAGCCAGGGTTGTACCTATTTATCTACTTGCATTTGCATGTTTTCATGCTAGGTTGGCAAAAGATGGGACTAGTGATGGGAGCTTACCCCATCATGCAGCACTCAGGCCTTGAACTGCCAACCTTCTGGTCTTCCTATCATGAGAATCGACATCTTAACCACTAAGCCACTACATCTTTATTTATTTATTTAGACTGAGGTTCTTTATTTAGACTGAGGTGGCAAGATTAAAATCAGGATCAACAAACAATACCAAGAAGCTTGTGCTATTTTTTTTCCCTCTTTGAAATCTCCCAGATGTATAGGAACTTGGCTTGCATGTGTAGAAAAGATCAAGTTGCATCAAAACTAAATTAGTCATGCTTTGTTGGTGGTTGTTGTTGTTGTTGTTGTTGTGTGCTTTCAATTTGTTTCTGACTTATGGTGATCCTAAGGTGAACGTATCATGGGGCTTTCTTGGAAAGATTTGTTGAGAGGGGGTTTGCCTTTGCCTCTGAGGTTGAGACAGTATGCCTTGCCCAGAGTCATTCAATGGGTTTACATTGCCAAGTGGGGATCCAGACCCTGTTCTCTCAAATTGTAGTCCTACACCCAACCACTGCAACATGCTAGCTCTCCAGTCATGCTTTAGTTCCACTAAAATTAAAGAGAACTATGTTAGCTGTGATTAACATGTCTGTTCTATTGGGACTAAAATGTAACTTACTAACAGTGAATAAAGTTAAACATGCCTTTAACATCTAGGTTACTGAATGTCCTCTTCCAAACATACAACAAACTCTCATGTGTCTACACATAGCCAATGAACCTATAAAGTGATAAGATTTTTTTTGCAGACATACACAATCTATTGTACGCTGTGCAAGACTAAAATGCAGTGGTGTCTCTAGGGTTGGTGTCACCCTGTGCGGTAACTCATGGTGTTACCCCTGCATTGACCTCCTCCCATACCATACCAAACAGATTCCTTAGTAAACTTTTTTTGGACTAATGTTACTTGCAAATCTTAATACCTATATATCACTGAAGGTAATGACAGTAGTTGTGACATAAACAGCTAGAAAAATTAAAATTATACCATTATATTACAATATCATACGCACAGCCTAAATTTATTTACATGGATGTAGTTTCATGTGGTTAAAGTGAAATTTTGTTAAGATTGAAAATTTTTTTAAAAGAATTAAAAATTAACATTTTCTTTAAAACAACAACATGGGATCTTTCCTTTTTTCTCTCACTGAGCCTCTCTCCACTCATGCCATCTCTTCAGCATTTTAAAGAGATGCAGGTGAATGCCACAGCTCATTTCTGCCCAAAGGCAGATGTTTGGGGAGCAGTGGTGTCATCCGCTTTTATGGTGTCACTTAGTGTGGTCCACACACCCTGCACTCTGTGCTGATGCGACTGCTAAAGTGGAGAGATTAATTCAATTAAAATTTTCAACTGAACAATTCAAGTCAACTTTCAAAGGCCTAACATGGAAAGATAGCCTCAAAGTTGCCTCATAAAAGGCAGACAAGGAAACTCTGCTCTGTTAGGAGAAAGAGCAAGAAATAGATTAATACTAAATGTATTTTCTCTGGGCCTATTTGTGTGTGTGTGTGTGTGTGTGTGTGTGTGTGTGCTGGGCAGGATGTTGACAAGCTGAGTGTGAAGGGAATCTCCATAGCTCCATTATCATGGGCTGATCACTGCCTGGAAAGGTTTAGATCAATGATTCCCAAACTTTGGTACTCCAGATTGGACTTCGTCTAACAGAATATTGGCCAGGTTGGCTAGGTCTTCTGGAAGTTGAAGTCCAAAACAGCTGGAGGATCAAAGTTTGAGAACTACTGGTTTAGACTCACTGGGACTTGGACCTTCTAAAGAGAGTGGGGTCAATTACGATGGTTTGTTCTAGGAGCTTATGGTTTCAGATGGATTCCTGAAGCCTATTGAGAGGTTTCCTATTGCCATGATCATGCCAAACCCCTGACAGGCCTCTGGAACAAAGAACTGAGGAGGGTGATGGATATGATTGCTTCAATGAAAACAAGCAAGCAAGCAAACAATTCTTTATTATATTTCATATACCCAAGGAGTTCAGTTTAACAACATGTAAGCTAAATTTAAAGCATAAGGAGTGATTGGGTTAAATAATACAAGCCACATTTGATTTTATGAAGATGTCACCAATGAATAAATTTATTTGCACTTTATGTTTCTTTACATGAAGTTAGCGTTATATGAAATTTAATTTTTTTTATTTTGTTGTTTCTTATGCTTTTTGCTTATGCTTTTTTGTTGTTATTTTGTTGTTTTTTATGCTTTTTGCTTATGCTTTACATGAAATTATGTCTCTTTACACAAAATTAGCAATATACTCTCACTAGAAATATAGACTGCTGTTTGGAAAATTCAACAGGTTCAAAACACAGCAACCAGAATGCTGACTGGTGCCAGTTATAGGGAGCATATAATTCCCTTTCAACACCTTTACAGGCTACCAGTTCTTTTTGGACACAATAGATCCAGACTATTTGAGAGACTGTATTGCCCCACATGAACAAGCCAGAGCCCTAAGATCTTCAGAAGGCGGCTTCTCTCAGTCCTACTACCATCACAGGCTCTCTTGGTGAGGACACGAGAGAGAGACTTCTCAGTGGCTGCTCCCACCCTCTGGAACTCCCTTCTATGAGAGACTAGGCTAGGCCCCGGCTACTTTTCTTTTGCTGGCAGGCAAAAAGCTTTTTGTTTAAGCAGGCTTTTAATGGTTAAGCAGGGAAGGCTCTTATTTAGAAGTGTGTTTTATTTGTTTTTAACATTTGCATGGTTTTTAAATGATTTTATGCTGCTTAATGTGGGGATTTTTAATCGTTTTAAGATTTTTATTTTTATTTGCAATTTCTGAAAGCTGCCTTGGGTCCCACTCTGGGGAAAAGGTGGCATATAAATGAAGTAAATGAAATGAAATGGATAGAGAAAGCTGAGGTTGTGTTTTGTTGCCTCACTACCAGTCTCTGCTGATCATGACAATGGACTTTGCTATGCCTGGGTGGGTGTGAAATCTATCACTAGTGGGGGGGGGGGAGTCCTCAAAAAGAACATTCTGAGGGAGAGGCAAACTGGGAAGCTAGCTTTGGATCTGCTAAATGCACCACAGTTCCCCTGGATGGGCTTAGAATCATAGAATCCTAGAATCATAGAAATTTAGAGTTGGAAGAGACCACAAGGGCCATCCAGTCCAACCCCCTGCCATGCAGGAACTCCCAATCTTGATGGCTTGATTCAGAACCATTAGTCATACCAGCCCTGGTGTTGCTAACCCACCCAACTCCACTGTGTGCCATGCCAAAAGCCTAGTGTAGCTGTCTTGTATACGTCTTCCATCTGCAGAGCTTGGGTTCTGGTGGGGAATCTTCTACTATGACTCTTCAGATTGCTCTGCTCAATTATATTGCCTATCAGACCAGCTGTCATGCAAAAGAATGTGCATGCTGACAAAAAGCACAATTCCCTTGGCAAGCAAACCTTTAAAATGTTCCATCCTGCAGGGAGTGAAACGAGAAAGCAGAATCTAGCCTTGAGTATCATGTTCTAACAACAATGGCCTGAAGCTGAGGTGACAGAGATTATTAAATATTAATATACCCATGCTGGCAAGCCACAGTAACACACAAATGAGACAGACATTGGGTTGGTTGAATAGGACAGCTGTCACTCAACAGCAACAGCTCACAATTCAGCCCATGCTGTTAGATAACAAAGACAGGCACCAATAAAACAAAAACAAAACCACTGTTTACTATTGCAATATTATCAGAATCAAGGAAGCAAATTTCTGCCTAAATCTGGAAAAGAAATTTGAGTTTTGGTAAATGCTGTTGATGCATTATAAAAGTACAGTGGATAATAATAAGTTTTATTTCTAGCCCGCCCCTCTGAACGAGCAATCGGGGCGGGGTACAAATCCTTGGTATCCAATGGAAATCAGTTATAGCAAAAACCACAGATGCTCAAGTTCCATTATATACAATGGTTTAGTAAAATGATGTCCCACATCATTAAAATTATGTTCAAAATATTCCAAAATATTCCACAGTTGAATCCATGAATGCAGAATCCATGGATACACAGCACCAACTGTAGGCACTGTACCTGATACACTAAATGGGGTCAACATAGTACCACATAGGCTCAGCACAAGATTTTCTATGATAGAAAATGGAAACCCATGACATTTCAGGAACTAATGCATTTAAAAACCTATGAGCCACAGCCAGCATGACCCATGACAAGAGATGACAGGAACTGTAGCTCAGCAACATCTAGAAGGCCATCGCCCGTGTCTAAAATCTCTTTCAGGCTACACAGTTATAACACTTTGATATCACTTTCACCGCCATGGCTCGATCTTATCAAGGGATGTATAGTTGTGTTTAGAATTTTTGGCCAAATTGCTCAAGCACTTCACCAAACTTCAAATGCCAGGAATCTATGGGTTGCAACTATGGTAGCTAAAGTGCTATGGTGTTAAAGTGCTATAAATGTATGCATATGGAAAAGATCTGATACAAATGCATTGCTTCTTCTGACTATTCTTGTGAGTAATCAAGATCAGGATATAAGACGGAGCCTTCTGTAGGAGGTTTAGGCATGGCAGGAGGGCCTAGAAGGGCACACCAAACCTGGAGGAGAGGGCAGAGTAAGGGAGTAGCATGAAGGAGAAAAAGGATTAGATTTCTTAAGTCATTTTCATGTCTGATGTTAGTGCAGATGTCAAAGAATCAAACTGTTCAGTAGGTCATAATTATAAGTCACATTTACTCAATGTCGTTTGTTGAGTGTTATAGCATTTTGGAGGTGGCTAACAAGCAAACTTTCCTGCTTTCTGACAAGATTGAGTACCATTCACAAAATTGCATTTTATGTGAACAGATTTCTGCTTCCATAAGGTCAGAAAAAAAGAATCTTCAATAGAAGGTATAGTCAGTTGAAATATCTGGAATTCTAATACTTGGTATGCAGGGAGCACATTTTAGGCATTAAATTCACATCACGTGCAGTGCCTCAGTGGATCCTTAGAATAATCCTGTAAGGAAGACTAGCACCCACATCTTCATATTACAGATGGAGAGTGAAAGCCAAGCAAGTTCACAGCCGATGTAAGACAATTTGCAATATCAACTCTCATTCTCATTAAATATTTTGTTTATATTGAGTAAATTAGTCTGCATTCTTATGCACACTTACTTTGGAGTAAGCCCAGTGGAACACAGGAGAACATAATTGTGGGTAAGTATACATTGGATTGCCCAGCAGTCTGTTCATTGGCAATTTCACAATGCAAGACGTGGAATACAGTTTAAACAACACATTCAGTTCTATTCCCTGTGGTGAAGGAAATCCCTACCATGACCTCTACCATGCAGTAATACAAATCTAAAGCACACTTGAGAGGTGGCTATCCAATCTCTGTATAAAGGCCTCTAAAGAAGAGGCTGTCACCCTCTGAGGCAGTCCATTCCTCTGGTAAACAGCTCTGAAAATTAAGAAGTTTGTCCACAGTTTTAGCAGGAATCTCTTTTCTTGCTATTTGAATCCACTGTTTTGTGATCTAGTATCTGAAGCAGCAGAAAACAAGCTTGCTCCATTTTCCACATGACATTTCTTCTCTGACTGGAGAATTTCTGCCAGTATAGACAATACTGAAGGATGGCAGCACATTGAGGAGTGCATATGTAAGGATAATTGCTCAAATTTGGGGAATATTAATTAGCTCAAACACACCAATAAAAGGCTCCTTACAAATACCCTTTTTATACCTTGAATCCCACAGTGTTTACGGAGCAAGCAGAGATCCCAGGAACTCATGCAATGGCAAAGTCTTTGGATTTTAAGCTAGTTTATTGAAGTTCAGGGACACACACACACACACACACACAATCACACAAGACTAATAGAAGGAAGGGAGGAAATGTGGGAAAGAGAACACAAGGCCATCTGATGGTAGATACTCACCTGAGATATTTCCTCAGAATCAAAGTAGATGCAGCAACACCATGAAGGGAGATAGGGAAAGGGCTGCGTGGAACCACGCAGAAGCATGCTAGCAGAGTGCCTGCCTGCTGCCAATGTGGAATTTAGGAGAGGGAAAAGGTAAAGGTAAGGTGGGGGGGGGGGAGGGGTTGGAACTTCATTGAAACCCAAACGACTAGAAGTCCATCTGAGATTCCAAGGCAGAACAGAGAACAAAGAAATGGCAAAGGTTTAAATAGGCTTCTAGTCATGTCCTCAGCGGAGGTTGTTGTCCAACATCAAAACAAGACCAAATTTAAACATCACCTGATCTATGGGAAGCCTCATTGATGAGAAAGGACACTTGATATTGGAATAGCTTGTATCTGCAAAGTGTCACAAAGTCATAAATCTGTCCAAGGTGTGAAGAATTCCTCCTTTTGGGCAACTCCCAACTAGGCTATGCTGCCTACATGGTCTCTGCTTTTAGGTTATGGAAGATGATGGGCATGTCCCATAATGCTTTTCCATTAGGTCATAAGGAGACATGCCTTCACCTTATAGATACATGACTTGCTTAGAGGCTGCTATGATCAAGCGATGCCAGGGAGAAGGGGTGCCTGATTACCTCTGATACAAAGACTGTCTCACACACCCATACACCTACGCATCTCCCCCTGGCAGGGGGAGGATAGAATCCTTTTTAAAAGTTACACTTCCAAAACACAGTATGTGTGCCAAACAATGAAAATGGAAGAGATGGCAAGCAGTTGCTCTGCGGAGAAACACATAGGTCCAGCAGACACAATAGTTCTGGAAGTGTGAAAGATAGGAGGGCTTGCTGTATTTGTAAAAAAACACAATATTAGCTTTGTGCAATAAGGCAATAGGAATGATAGCCCAATAATAGCTTTGTGCAATAAGGCCATAGGAATGATAGGAGCTGTAGTATACAGCTTTTCTAAGCTAGATCTTTGAATTCCAACACTTAAAGCGTTAAAGATGTCTTAGAGCAGGGTTAAGGAGTTTTCAGTTTCAGGAGCTAGCCATGTTAGTTTGTTGCATAATAACAGTCATTTGATGGTTTAAAGGCTTATGTATTCCCTGTGATAACCTTTCATGGACTACAAGAAATGCATGCAGTAATTTGGCAGATATCTATGCACATTGACATGAAAGGATCTGTAGTACACATCCTGAAAGGGAGCAGGTTGAGGAATATTGAATGAAAGAATTTGTATTTACATTTCATTCTTCTATTTAATCATATATTTGGCACCATACTTCTCACCATGTACATGATCCTCCAGCTGGGTTTGGTTTATTGAGCTATAGTAGAATGCAAAACATTTTGCCACCCAAACTGTTTCCATTTGTGTGACAACATGGAATCAATGGAATTATAAAAAAATCTTGTTTTCGATATTAACCAGGAAGGCACCAACAATCAAGTAAAATGACACCATTTCTCTATGTTCAGCATAGGTCTGTCTTTTCCAAATTAACATGGGAGAGTTTTGCAGTGCTTCATTCTGAGATGACCTTATCCATAACCATACAATTTATTTAAAAAATATGCAGATACAGCCAAATGTTTCTATTTGAAACATTCCAGTTGTTTTCCAGGCTGTTTTTTTTTAAATGTAATGGATATGTGTGTTTCTGTAAGTCTCAGAAGTGTTAAAGATGTCCTGCCCAATCTTCAAATGTTTTAGATTCTAAAAGATAAGTGTTTTGGGAAGAAGAAAAGACAGAAGAAGAAACAATGCCATCAGGATGGCCAGATGGCTTTGATAATAATGGAAATCTAGAGACAAGCAGTGTTTGGATATATCTTTTATTGACAAATATTAATTTGAACTGGAAATTGAAGCACAAATCTAATTGAAGTTTATAAGGAAAATGGTAAAAAAAAAAAAGGAGATTGCTTTTCTCAACCACAATTATGTTTCTGTGAAAATGTCAGTCCAGTGACTAGTTGCTGGAAGAAAATGAAAAATTCCATGCTGAGGATCATTAGAGGAAAAATAAGAAATAAAACTGCTAATGCTATAATTATTTTTCACAAATAGAAGATGTGGCCACTATTGGGATACTCTGTACAGTTCTTTACAGTGTTCTGCAGCTGGGAAAGATACAGAAAAGGGAACCAAAATGTTGAAAGGGCTGGAACAGAATGCCTATAATGAAAGCTTACAAAGTTTGGGGCACTTTAGCTTGGGGGGTGGGTGGGAAGGACAACTAAGAGGATGGTACACATGCTAAGGGTATGTAAAATATGCAAGGTGTGATTCTGTGAAGAAGGGGATGTTTTTCTCCCTAAGTGTATGTACACTACTTTTGCATGTCACTTTCAATGACAGGAGTCTATCCTACAAAATCCTGGAATCTGTAGTTTGGTGATGGACTTTAGATTCTCTTCTAGAGTTCTAGTGAAGTCCCCTGAGTTGCATGTCTTAGTTCCTCCCAAAATTAGAAATGGCTGCTCCTATGCTTTGGAACTGTGTACTGAAAGATTGGCATTCTCCTTACTTGCTTTCCATGGACTTTATTTATTTATTTACGAAGGTCTTTTTATCACACTACTGGCCTTTTCCCAGTCTGGGCATGGGTTGAGACTGGACTGGGACCATGTCTTATTGCTCAGCTCTGTGCCCAGATCATTATCACCCCATCCTTCTCCTGTCTCTGGCTAAAAATATTTTGTTTCCATCATGGGAGGCATTCTGACTGGGGACGAGATGGTAATGATCTGGGCATGGAGCTTATTTATTTATTTATTTATTTATTTATTATTTATACCTCGCCCTTCAGCCCTAAAGTCTATCAGAGCAGCTTACAATTATTATTTTAGTTAGATGGTTCCCTGCCCTCAGGCTTACAATCTAAGAAGACACAACACAAAAGGAGAAGGGAACAGTGGTGGGGAAGGGGAGCAGGTCCAAAAGTTCTTCTCTCCCTCTGAGGTCTGGACCAAGGCAGATGGACTGGAGGGAGGGTTAGTCTTCTTAATCTAGGACAGGCCTGATGGAAATTGGCCTGTCCTTTCACTCCCTCCTAGGCGACCAGATGGTGTTGTCATGAAGGGAGGGCTCTTCCACTTGAGGACAGGCCTGATGGTGTTGCTAGACCTCTCCTAGAGTCCTTTCCTTCCCTCCTAGGTGACCAGATGGTGTAGTCATGAGGGAGGGCTCTTTCACTTGAGGACAAGCCTGGTGATGTTGCTAGGCCTCTCCTAGAATCCTTTCCTTCCCTCCTAGGCGACCAGATGGTGTAGTCATGAGGAAGGGATCTTTCACTGTGCTATAGCATGTATTCCCAGCCCAGTCTCAGCCCGTACCCAGATCGGGGGGAAAAAACTATGTGATAATCTTCATGCTGGTCAAGGGGACTAGGTGTTGCAGAATTCTGCTGTACTGTCTGTCTGTGTTTTGCTTATTTATAATTTTTAATACTTTTCTTTTTAAACATTTTTATGGAAAGTTTAATTATATCCTTAGCTTTCGTATTTAGTATATTTTTATCAATGTCTCTTAAGTGTTCTAAGCCACCTTGAGACTTATAAGGAAGTAAGGAAAATGGAGGAATAATTGTACTACTAATTTAGTTGTGTGCTGTCAAGTCATTTCCAGCTTATGGCAAACCTAAGGTGAATTTATCACAAGGTTTTCTTGACCAGATTTGTTTAGAGAGTGTTTGCCTTTGACTTCCTCTGAGGCCCAGACAGTGTAAATGTCCTAATGCCACCCAGTGGGTTTCCATGGCTGAGCAGGGGTTGAAACCTACACTCAAACCACTACACCACATTGGCTCTACTAGTACTACTTCTTATCCCAAGATTCCGCAGGACTGAGCCATGGCAGTTACAGTGGTGTCTGCTGTAACCATGTAGTCCTGATACACTCATCTGTGTCATAAAACTAGATGCTGAATGGTATGGCATTCAGGAAGGTAGAGCTACTGGAGAAAAGATTTTCTGCCTGTAAAAAGCCTATCATATGTTCTTTTCTAGGCAATTTATTTATTTATTTATTTATTTGTCACCTTTCTCTCAGAAAGGGATCCTAGGTGGCTCACAGATAAAAAGAAACCTGTCATTGGACTCTGCTTCTGACTAACATGAATTCCTATTTAAAAGCCCATTAACATGTGACAAGTTTCCAGTGATCCAAAATATTGGTGACAGCTTACCCAGGAATAGGCCTCCCTTTTTTTCTTTGTAACACAAACTGAATTTGAAATATGCTCCAGAGAAACCTCATTATTTTCCTTCCTCTTTCCACAGCTGCTCATGGAACCTTTTGCTTGAATCTCAGACACAAATCAAAACAAAGTAGAGCTCTGTGGAGGAAGAAAAGTAACTGACTTTATACAAGGCTGTACTCAATAAACTAGGAACAACTGTTGGTTTTGCGTCATTCCCTAAAGCTGTAACTAAATCATGGCATAAATAGAAGAATCAGGTCGCCTCTTCAAACCTGCTTCTCTCTTACTTGTGAAAAAGTGGATTTGCTTTAAAAATGTTTTCGGGGAACATTCAGCATTCTTCACCAAGGTTTCATCTCCCCCACATGACAGAGCTGCCAGATGTCCTTTGTTATATGGGATATTATATTGCATTATATCAATTTCCAGTACAACATTCACAGCTGTGTGGATTAAAACCAGACTCTGGAATTTTGTACAAAGAAGAATTTATGTCTTCAAATTCACCTAAGTCTACTTAAATGCCTTGCTTTGTTGTTTATTAAAGAAGTGAAATGTCCATAGAATTTTGAGAGAAGCAAGAGATTTGACTAGACTAGGTCCAGGTCTGCCTGCCTGCCTGCCTGTTTGAGACATCTTCAGGAGGGATCCCCCTCTTTGTCCCACCAGTGGGGCCAACATGAAGTGGAAAGGGCCTTTTTGGCTATGATGGGAAAGGGCCTTTTGGGTTTGATGCCCTGATTGTAGAATACCTTCCCTTGGAACTCTGACTGCTTCAGCATTGATTTCTTTCTGGTATGAAGCAAAAACATGGCTTTTCTTTTGGACACTAATGTATTTCAAGCTTACAGGCACATGATTTTATAAAATTATGGGCTACATCAGCTACTTATTATACTTAACTAAGTAGTACGTCTTAGCCCAACCCCCTATCCCACAATTCTTCCTTACCAGGCAGTTGGTGCTGTGAGCAATGGAAGTCCCTTTTTCTCTTTATCTGGGTAGAGCATACTTAGGTTTTGACCCCTCCTTCTGCCAGCAATCTCTGGTGCAACAATCAGAAGCAGAATCCCTGTCACAGTTGCCCCAACACTGGAGATCACTACCAAGATGAGGAATGGAAATGTCATTTTCTGCACCCTCGTTGATAGGAGAACAGACCTCTGTTACTCACAGTAGCTGCAGCCCACTAAAGTGGACTGTTATAACTACAGGGGAGGCAAGAAAGAGGCCCTGCCAACTCCTGAACTTCTGCTTTCTTAACCAGGTCTACATTCTGCAGAACAGTAGCTGTTGGTACAATAATGGATCCTTACATTAGCATAAATCACCAACAGGATTCCACCCAAAATCATCCTGGGAGTACCAGATGGCCCATAGACTGCAGTATGCACACCTCTATCTTAATAGTTTTGTACTTTGTTTCCATTTACACACTTCCACCTAGTCTTGGGTCATCTTAGGGAGCTTGAGCCAGCCAAAGGCAACAGATGTTTAACTTAACAGCAGAGGATACCACATGTTCATTCAAGTCTTCTGGTTTCCAAACTGAGGAAACAATAAGAATATGGTGTCTTGACATGTGGATGGATAGCAATCCATTATTGGAAAGGAATTGTGCCATTAGCCATGAAGGAAATAAATGGGCTTAAATTTAGGAAAAGTTTTGTATCTCAGATTTATATATTTTTTTCTTTGAAGGAAGAACAGCAGTCCATAAAAGTGATTCAGGAACATCACAACCAAATATTATTTAATTATTTTTACAAGTAGTTATATGTTATGAGAGCCAGGATGGTGTAATGATTGTGGCTTTGGACTAGGACTCTGGAGACCAGAGTTCAGATCCCTGTTCAACCATGGAAACCCATGGGGTGACCTTGGTCAAATCACCCTCTCAGCATCAGAAGAAGGCAAATGAAATATCCCCTCTCAACAAATCTTGTCAAGAAAGCCTCTTGACAGGTTCATCTTAAGGTCACCATAAGCTGTTAGAAATGACTTGAAGGCAAGTTATATACTACCCTTCCATTAGTAGAAACAGTTCTCTGTCTGATTCACAAATGTTTCAAAGAACCAAAAAATCTTTTATTGTTGGCTTGGATGAACATTCATCATCTTTTGGTTCCACATAATGCAGACATCTAGCATTCAAGTGACCATCCATAGAGGTAGATATACACTTTAAAAATCAACATTAATCAATTTTATAATAAAACTGAGTGGAAAGTACTAAAAGAGAAGTAGAGAGTTTAGTTTTACAGATAACCACAGATAATCACAAAGCAGGATGCAGATGCAGCTTTTCTATTCACTGGTCTTCCAATTACTTTCTCTTTCACATACATGGTATCATGGTTTACAGCTCCACACCCATTTTCAGTTTTTCTTTCACAGCTTGTATGTGTTACTCTTTAAGGGTCTTTTTGACTGTACTCTTGTAATTCTCAGCCTTTTATCTGTTTCTGTGTTTAAAGACTGTTTTTCACTTTTGGACTTGAGGAGAGAAATATCCGATGCAGGATCAATTCCAGCCAGCAAGAGGGTCTTATGGTCTGTTATGAATATGTAGACATGGGGGTGTGATGAGGGCATTGCCTTCAAATTCTGCCCCTACAATAAATTTTTTTTCAGTCCCCAAAATTTATAGCATTGCAGCATGAGAAACTTTGAAAATCATCCACACCTAGAAGTCTTAGAAGTTTTGTGTTTGTATTCCCTTGATTTAGAAATCAACTGGATTTCTAAATGCTCACCTAAATTGCTAAGTTTAGAATTAGAAATTTTGGGACTAAAGGAAAACTTCATGATGGGGAATAGACATCTTGAGTGGTGAATAGGTACATCCCAATGTGGGGGTATATGCATGAACTAAGCAGTGATCCACTCTTGGCCAGCATAATAGACATAGCATAGTTGGATTGAAGGTGAATGCTTCCAGAGATATTGGAGTACACTTGCTTTTATCTCCAGCCAGCACAGACATGGTAATTGTAACCATACACCTAAATGTAACTGTATCTGAGACTGGAATTATGTTGATAGTTCCAACTAAGAACAGACCAACTGAATCAATGAGATATTTGTAAATGTTGACTCACCATGTAAACAGCTGATTGAACAAATCTACTTAAGTTGGGAACAACCAACAGTATTCAAGCCCAAAATATCTGGAGGGCACCAGGTAGAGAACAAGGACAAGGGAGACCTTTCCAGCTCACATTTTATTTGAAGAAATAAGGTGTGGTCACTGAGAAGTATGAAGACAATTCATCATTAATTAGATCCCTGTTCCTCTAAATACAAGTTCAAGGGACTTACTTCTTCTTTCATGAAAGTCTTGCTGTTGATCCATTTTGCCTGCCATTTGCACGGAGCTAAGAAAGATCTTTCCACAGTTTCAACACACTTGTACTTCAGGAAGATGTGGCTCTCTCCTACCTGCAAGCTGTGGTGCAATGAGCAGAAGCCATGGAGCCATGCACTGCAGCTTGGAGGCTGGAGCAGACTGGCCACATCCTCCTGAAGCACACCACTCATTTGTATTGGAGACCTATCACTTGAAGAGCTTCCCTGGAGTTTAAGATGGGTCTGAGGGGCAATAGCACCACAATCATTAACACATGATACAGATGCATATTGAGCAGTTACAGATCCATAACTCTAGTTTATGAATCTATAACTGCAATGTGAGATGCCAGCCAAAATTTATATTTAAGGTTATATACTATAAATAAGGGCTGGAATTCTCTTCTTTAGTCCCAGATAAAGCAGACCTATTCAATGGGTCTGCTTTAAGTAAGACTAGCAACAAAATTCAGGTCAAAATCTGTTTGTTCCAGTTTACGTATGTTTGTAGTGATTTCCATGGGAAAGAGTTATGTATGTGCGTAATTCATTTATTGCAGGGAGAGGTATCAAACAACTTTCTAGATATTGTTGCATAGCAACTCTATGCTTGATAGAGATGCCGGGAATTGCAGTCCAACATTATCTGGAGAGCTTACTTAGAAGTAAGTCTTACTGGATCCTTATTGGCTTATTCCCAGAACAGTAGATATGGGATAGTAGCGTAAAAGACTTAACTATAGTATGTATTTTCAAATTTGAATAATATAATTTCAGAGGACAGCAGAAAGGTAAGATGTATCGTGAATTGTTCCTTATGTATTTCCTTATCTCACCACTGGTGATCACACTATGGACTGCAAAAGAAACCTTTACCAGAGCTGGTATCATCTTATAGCTAAATGAGATATTCCAGGCCCCACCTGGAATACTGTGTCCAGTTTTGGGCACCACGGTTCAAAAAAGATGTTGAGAAACTGGAGCATGTCCAAAGCAGGGCAACTAAGATGGTGAAGGGTCTGGAAACCATGCCCTATGAGGACCGCCTTAGGGAACTGGGGATGTTTAGCTTGGAGAAGAGAAGGTTAAGAGGTGATATGATAGCTCTGTTCAAATATTTGAAAGGATATCATATTGAGGAAGGAGCAAGCTTGTTTTCTGCTGCTCCAAAGACTAGGACATGGAACAATGGATGTAAACTGCAGGAAAAGATTCCACCTCAAAATTAGGAGGAATTTCCTGAAAATAAGGGCTGTTCAACAGTGGAACACACTCCCTTGGAGTGTAGTGGAGTCTCCTTCCTTGGAAGTCTTTAAGCAGAGGCTGGATGGCCATCTGTTGGGGATGCTTTGATTTGGAGTTCCTGCATGGCAGGGAGGGTTGGACTGGATGGCCCTTGTGGTCTCTTCCAACTCTATGATTCTATGATGTTGTTTTAAGGACTTATATCAGATTATATGTTTGTGAAAATACATTAGTCTCACTTTCATTCCATTTCTTAGAATCCCACTGCAGTTTGCCTTCCATATCCACAGATTCTTTATTTACAGATTCAACCATCCATGGATTGAAAATATTTTTAAAATATATAAATTCAAAAAAGCAAACCTTGATTTTGGCATTTTATATAAGTGACATCTTTTTACTAAGCCACTGTATATAATGGGACTTGCAGGCAGATTCTGGTATCCATGTGTGTGTGCATATCCTAGAACCAAAACCGCAGCAGGTATCAAGGGCCTGGTATATATTCTTCTTCTGCCCCAGGTCTGTATCATGTTTCTTTCTTTTTCTATCTGAATTCAAATGTATTTTCTGTGGATTTTTCCTCCCAAGATGTACACTTTTCCTCCTTTGACTGAAGTTTGTGTACACTGAAGGGAAAGGTCAGAGATTGACCATAATAAATTACAGCCATGCTTAATGAAAGGGATCATCAACCAGGGGAAATTTGAGAAGTAAAAGCTCGTAGGAATCTCAAGGAAAACCAGATTGAGCATAGCCAGATCATTTTGACCTTTACATTGACTAATTGGCACTTTCTTCTAATAACAACAATCTGAAATGTAAGGAAAAAAAAGATTCAATGTGAATAGTTGTCTGTTGGTAAATACAGTACTTATTAATTTCCCTATGGCTTAGTAAATGCTCTTTAATTGATTGGCTAATGTGTATCTTGTATACACCTATGCTTTGCTATATTGTTGTTGCATGCTGTTGCTTAGTAGAATTTGCAAAACTGCTATAAATAGTAAAGTGTGTGTTTATATTTGAATGTTGATATTTAGACTGCCACTGTGTCAGTAAATAAAGTGTTGTCTTCATTTCACAAATACCTCCATTTTTGTACCTTAAAAAGGGAAAAGTTTCCTCTGCAGTATCTCTCACCTATACATATTTTTAAATCCTGCACATTTTAAATCAAAGGTACTCATGGTTTTGTTTGCAGTTTTTACCTGCCAAGATGCATCACGAGTAATGGGAATATAGATTTCAGTTCATAGTGTTTCCAGGAGTTCAAGAACTGATATTTTTGTAAGGAAATGCATACCAAAAATATTTATTTTCCATCCCCAATCAGACTTTACATTTGTATATCAGCAGGCTACCTTAGAATCATAGAATCATAGAATCATAGAATCATAGAGTTGGAAGAGACCACTAGGGCCATCCAGTCCAACCCCCTGCTATGCAGGAAATCCAAATCAAAGCACCCCTGACAGATGGCCATCCAGCCTCTGTTTAAAGACCTCCAAGGAAGGAGACTCTATCACCTTCCGAGGAAGTGCGTTCCACTGTCGAACAGCCCTTACTGTCAGGAAGTTCTTCCTAATGTTCAGGTGGAATCTCTTTTCCTGTATCTTGCATCCATTGTTCCGGGTCCTGTTCTCTGGAGCAGCAGAAAACAAGCTTGCTCCCTCCTCAATATGACATCCTTTCAAATATTTAAACAGGGCTATCATATCACCTCTTAACCTTCTTTTCTCCAGGCTAAACATCCCCAGCTCCCTAAGTCGTTCCTCATAGGGCATGGTTTCCAGACCCTTCACCATTTTTGTCGCCCTCCTTTGGACACACTCCAGTTTCTCAATGTCCTTTCTGAATTGTGGCGCCCAGAACTGGACACAATATTCTAGGTGGGGCCTGACCAAAGCAGAATACAGTGGCACTATTACTTCTCTTGATCTAGACACTATACTTCTATTAATGCAGCCCAAAATAGCATTGGCCTTTTTAGCTGCCGCATCACACTGTTGACTCATGTTCAACTTGTGGTCTACTTGGACTCCTAGATCCCTTTCACACGTAGTTTCATTCAGCCAGGTGTCACCCATCCTATATCTGTGCATTTTATTTTTCCGCCCTAAGTGCAATACCTTACATTTCTCTGTATTGAATTTCATTTTGTTAGCTTTGGCCCAGCTTTCTAGTCTATTCAGGTCATTTTGAATCTTGATCCTGTCCTCTGGGGTATTAGCTATTCCCCCTAATTTGGTGTCATCTGCAAATTTGATAAGTATGCTCCCAATTCTGTCATCCAGGTCATTGATAAAGATGTTGAATAGCACTGGGCCCAGGACAGAACCCTGTGGCACCCCACTTGTTACTTCTTTCCAGGATGAAAAGGAGCCATTGTTGAGCACCCTTTGGGTTCGGCCATTCAACCAATTACAGATCCATTTAACAGTTCCTTTGTCTAGCCCACATTTTACAAGCTTGTTTGCAAGAATGTCATGGGGAACCTTGTCAAAGGCCTTACTGAAATCAAGATATACTATATCCACAGCATTCCCTTCATCTACCAAGCTGGTAATTTTATCAAAGAAAGAGATTAGATTTGTCTGGCATGACTTGTTTCTCTGAAACCCGTGTTGAGTTTTTGTGATTATGGCATTACCATCTAGATGTTCACAGACTCTCTGTTTAATGATCTGCTCCAGAATCTTTCCTAGAACTGATGTCAGACTAACTGGACGATAATTGTTGGGATCCTCTTTTTTCCCCTTTTTGAAGATGGGGACAACGTTTGCCCTTCGCCAGTCTGCTGGGATCTCTCCTGTTCTCCAGGAGTTTTCAAATATGATTGCCAATGGCTCTGATATTACTTTTGCCAGTTCTTTTAATACCCTTGGATGGAGTTCATCTGGTCCCGGAGACTTAAATTCATTTAGATTAACAAGGTGTTCCTCTACTATCTCTTTACTTATTCTGTGCTGAAATTCCCCAATTCTGTTCTCTGCTCCATTATCCTCAGGTTGAGCACCCTTTGCCTTTTCTGAGAAGACTGAGGCAAAGAAGGTGTTGAGTAATTCTGCCTTTTCTCTGTCCCCTGTTAGCATTTTGCCATCTTCTCCACGCAGTGGCCCTACCGTTTCCTTCTTCTTCCTCTTGCTGCGGACATATCCAAAAAAGCCCTTTTTATTGTTCTTAACCTCTCTAGCAAGCCTGAGTTCATTCTGCGCTTTAGCTTTTCTGACTTTACCCCTACACATGCCTGCTATTTCTTTGAATTCCTTTTTCGTGATTTCCCCCTTTTTCCATTTCTTATACATGTTCCGTTTCAAACTTAGCTCGGTTGAAAGTTCCTTAGTCATCCATCCTGGTTTCTTGAGACACCTCCCGTTTTTCTTTCTCACTGGAACTGTTTGAAATTGTGCCTTCAGTATCTCCCTTTTGAGAAAGTCCCATCCGTCCTGAACTCCTTTATCTTTTAGTATTTCTGACCATGGAATCGCCCTCAATACTTCTCTAAGTTTACTGAAATCCGCTCTCCTAAAGTCTAGGATGCGTGTCTGACTCTGCCTGGCTTCTCCTTTCCACTGTATTACAAACTCCAGGAGAACATGGTCACTGCCACCTAATGATCCCACCACTTGCACCCCATTAACCAAGTCCTCCTTGTTGGTTAGGATCAGATCTAAAATAGCTGACCCCCTTGTTGCCTCTTCCACCTTTTGGACCATGAAATTGTCTTCCAGGCAAGTGAGGAATTTGCTAGACCTTGAGGATTTTGCTGAGTTAGACTTCCAGCAAATATCAGGATAGTTGAAGTCGCCTATCACTACTACATCTCTCTTTTCTGACTGTGTGGTCATCTGTTCTAGAAAGATATCATCCAATTCCTCAGTCTGACTTGGGGGTCTGTAGTAGACTCCCACCGTAACACCCTTGTTGTTTCCCTCCCCTTTAATTCTTATCCAGATGCTCTCCACCTGGCTTCCATGATTGATGTCCAGGATCTCTTCACTGGTGTAAATATCTCTGACATATAGTGCTATTCCTCCTCCTTTCCTGTTTGGCCTATTTCTCTTAATAAGGTTATACCCCTCTATTTCCACATTCCAATCATGAGACTCATCCCACCAGGTTTCAGTGATGCCTATTATATCATATTTGCCTTGTTGTACTAGGAGTTCGAGTTCATCTTGCTTATTTCCCATGCTCTGTGCATTAGTGTAGAGACATCGCAGACCATGGTTCCCTTTTACTTGCTGCCTGTGCAAGTTTTTTTGCCTCCCACAGTTGGGTCCTTGCACTGTTTGCCTTGTTTCCTCTATGTCAGTTTGACTATTTACGCCATCCCTTTTGCGTTCCTTAATATTGTCTCCCTTCCCCTCGGAACTCAGTTTAAAGCTCTCCTGATCAAGTTCTTGAGACTGTTGGCAAAAACATTTCTTCCAACTGGCGTGAGATGCAACCCGTCTGTTGCAAGAAGTCCCTCCTCATGGAACCGCAGCCCATGATCCAAGAATCCAAATCCTTCTCGGCGGCACCATCTGCGAAGCCAGTTGTTCACCTCTGCTATTTTCCTCTCCCTTCCTGGACCATGCCCTTCAACTGGCAGAAGAGACGAGATGACAACCTGTACATCCATTCCTTTCAGCTTCCTACCAAGCGCCTCGTAATCCCTTTTGATGTTCTGAATGCTGTGTCTTGCAGTATCATTAGTTCCCACGTGGACCAAAAGGAAGGGGTATTGGTCAGTAGGCTTGACCAGTCTTGTCAGCCTCTCTGTCACATCCCGGATCTTTGCACCTGGAAGACAGCACACCTCTCGAGACATCTTGTCAGGCCTACAAATCACTGCTTCTGTACCCCTCAGCAAGGAGTCCCCCACTACGACCACACGCCTCCTCCGAGGCTTAGCAGCGACTGTTCCCTCGGGTGGGACTCTCAGGCTCCCTTGCTCTGTCCCTGAAGTCTGTCCATGCTGCTCTTCTTCATCCTCCTTGATAAGGGAAAGAGCTTCGAATCGATTCTCTAGCTGCAAGCTCCCCGAACAATTCCTTCTTGGTTTACTACTCTTTGTGACATTCCTCCAGCTGTCTGCCTCCTCTGTTTGGCAAGTGACCTCTTCCACCCTAGCATCTTCCTCTGCATGGTACTCATCCAAGATGGTTAGTTCTATTGTGTCCAGGAAATCCTCTTGTTCCCTAATCTGCTGAAGTGTAGCAGAACCTTGTGCAAGCCAACCAACATGCTAACTAAAGCAAACCAAATATCTCTTTCTAGAACTCATTGGCGTGTTGTCTTCTACCTTTTGCTGCAATGTGCTTATTTTTCACCTGACAGGTCCCATTCTTATTGTCCTTTGAAGACTTTCTATTTAAATTCATGAATTAGGATTAAAGATTTAAATGTGGAATTTTTGGAGGAACAAAAGCAGCCATGCAAAAAGCAATAACAGCAGGGACACTGGGGTAGGGCAAACAGGTCTTACCAAAATATTGAAAATACATCATTTTCTTTCTTTCTTTTTGGAAAGACAGTAATTTTCATAACATTTGCATATGCTCATTTATATGTATAGATTTACATTTAGTCTGAAATCAAATAATCACGCTAGCAAAAATACAAATCTCTAACAGTGTACTCAAGTCATGGTTCAAGGAAGGGAGCAGTGATTCCTCCTTGTTCTTTCCCCTTCCTTTTCAGGTATCCAACAGCAGCTTGGAGGGGATTTAAAAGTGCAGATTTATTCCCCTACCCCATTGTTTAGCTAAAGCAGTACACTCAGCCTATTCTGCCTGTCCTTGTGCACTCAAGAAAGAAAGGAGGAACAGCATTTTCCTCCAGGAAAGGCCTGCTCCTTGTTGCCCAGGGGCAATTTTAAAAAGAGGAGGCAAGCATAATTAAATTGTGATTAAATCATGCTAATAGTGCAATCAGGGAGGGGGTGAGATTGTATCACCCCCGTATACTTCTCCCATTTGTGTCCCATGCACAAACAGTAATGGATGGGTAATAATGGGAGTTTCTCTTATTACCCTATGACGTGTCCATTACTACAGGACACAAATGTGAGAAGCACAGGGGTGTGTGATAATCCTTCCCTCAAACATGCTATTAGCATGATTTAATCACGATTTAATGACACTTGCCTCCACTGTGTGAAAAAGCCCCATGTATTTGAGGGATCCCAGAACCAGTCTGGGTGCCAAACCTGGCCATTTCCCGTCAATGGACAGCAGCAAACATATGCCCAGCTATGTTCTTTTAACTGGATACAGAACAATGAAATCATCTATTGGAACCTCCAGAGGACACTCAAAGATGCCTGTCACTGTTATGTCCAGCTATAAGAAAATAACTGTATCTGCTGCTCCTCTTCCTCTCCACTGACCAGGAAATTTCTGGATGCAGGGGGCTGCTGCTGAGAAAAGGTGTATTTTTGGAGGGAGGTTGGATGAGAGACTACTGTGGCTATGCCTTATAAAACAGTGAGAAAACAAGCTCCATGTGTTCTGAGACGGGGGGTGGTGTGGCAATAGTTCACAAAACTAACCTAACTTTGATCAGGAAACCTGTCCGGAAAACGATCCACATCGAGTGTGTGTACCTTGGCCTGAAGACCAGGGATAGTTTGGGGATTCTGTTAGTATACCGGCCACCCCGTTGTCTAACAGATTCCCTGACTGAGCTGACTCAGCTGGTCTCTGAGTTGTTGTTGGAGTCTCCCAGACTTCTTGATTTGGGTGACTTCAACATTCCTCTTGAGACCAGCTCTTCTGATCTATCTGGAGCAGCTCGGGAGTTCATGGAATCCATGACAGGCATGAACCTATCCCAATTGGTCAACGGGCCTACCCATTGCGCGGGTCACACACTCGGTGGAATCTTTAGTACGGAACAGGAATATCCGTGGGCGGAGGTAACCAAAACCTCCGCACTGTCATGGACGGATCATTTCCTGATCAAGTTGGAACTAAAAGCCACTTCTGTCCCCCCCGGGGGTGGTGGACCCATTAGAATGGTCCGCCCTCGAAGACTAATGGAACCAATTGGTTTCCAGAAGGCCTTAGAGGGTTTAATGGTTGGCAACGCCGGTGACTCCGTCGAAGCTTTGGTGAATACCTGGAACACCGATCTTCCCAAGGCTCTCGACGCAATCGCCCCCAAGCGTCCTCTCCAACCCGCTCCAAATCACAAACCCTGGTTCTCGGAGGAACTCAGGGAGATGAGGCGGGTTGGACGACGACTAGAGCGCAAATGGCGGAAGACTCGACTCTTCTCCGACAGAACTCGCCATAGGCAGCATCTTCGCGCCTATCGGGAGGCTTTGCGTGCAGCGCGGAGATCCTTCTGCTCTGCACGCATCGCGTCTGCAGAGTCCCGCTCAGTAGAGCTGTTTAGGGTTGTGGGGGAGCTGACGCGGGTGCCCCCTGCGCCAAATCCCCTACTGGACCCAACAACAGCCTGCTGTGATGAGTTTAACACCTTCTTTGCAGACAAAATCTCTCGGATAAGGGCCGACTTGAACGTCAATGTTTTGTCAGAGCCCACAGGTGAGGTGTCCGATAACTCCGTTGCTGTTTCTTTACTGGATGAATTTCAACCTGCAAGTACCGAGGACGTGGACAAGCTCCTTGGAAGTTTGAGAAAGACGACTTGCCCTCTCGATCCTTGTCCATCTTGGCTGGTCGCCCAGGGAGGGGACGCAGTGAGAACATTCCTTCGGGATGTGATCAATGCGTCCCTCAGGGAGGGTTCTTTACCATCTTGTCTAAAGGAGGCGGCCGTTAGACCCCTCCTGAAGAAACCCTCCCTTGATCCCTTGGATAAAAACAACTACAGGCCAGTCTCCTTGCTCCCATTTTTGAGCAAGGTCATTGAGAGAGCAGTCGCCTCCCAACTCCAAGCTGTCTTGGATGAAACTGATTATCTGAATCCATTTCAAACGGGCTTCAGGACAGGACATGGAGTTGAGAGTGCCATGGTCGCTCTGGCCGACGACCTTCGCTTGAGCATTGACAGGGGTAGTGTGACCCTGCTCGTGCTCTTGGATCTCTCAGCGGCCTTTGACACGGTAGATCATTCCATCCTTTTGGGTCGACTGAGAGAGTTGGGGATCGGAGGCACTGCGCTTCGGTGGTTCCGGTCCTTTCTCTCCGGGAGATCCCAAAGGGTGAGGCTCGGGGACAGTTGCTCTTCTAAGATAGAGCTTAATTGTGGCGTCCCTCAAGGCGCCATCCTGTCCCCGATGCTGTTTAACATCTACATGAAGCCGCTGGGTGAGATCATTTGGAGGCATGGAGCTCAGTGTCTTCAGTACGCTGACGACACTCAGATTTACCCCTCCATGACAAGATCGTCGGCTCAGACTTCAGATGGCGTCTCTCCTCTCAATGACTGTCTTACGGCAGTAATGGATTGGATGAGGGAAAACAGGTTGAAGCTCAATCCGGACAAAACGGAGGTACTAACTGTCACAGGACCGAAGCCAGGATTGGGAATACACCTCCCGGTCCTAGATGGGGTCACACTCTCCTCGAAGGACCCTGTTCGCAGTCTGGGGGTACTCCTTGATTCGTCACTTCACATGACTAGTCAGGTGAATGCGGCGGTCAGGAGTGCCTGTTATCAGCTTCGGCTGATCCGCCAGCTGCGCCCTTTCCTGGAGCCAAAGGACCTGGAGTCAGTGGTACATGCTTTGGTAACCTCACGATTGGACTTCTGTAATGCGCTCTACATGGGGCTACCCTTGTGCCTAACTCGGAAACTTCAATTAGTTCAGAATATGGCAGCCAGGCTTGTCACGGGAACATCAAGGAGAGAGCACATAACACCAGTGCTCAAATCTCTCCACTGGCTGCCGATTAGTTTCCGAGCGCAGTACAAGGTGTTGGTTTTAACCTTTAAAGCCCTACATGGCTTGGGTCCATCTTATCTGAGGGACTGCCTCCTCCCATACGAACCCCTCCGCACACTCCGGTCTTCTGGGAGGAACTTATTGCAGCCTATGAAGACTAGACTGACGCAGACCTCCCAGAGGGCCTTCTCGGCTGTCGCTCCCAGGCTATGGAATGGCCTGCCAGACGAGATGCGTCTTATTACATCTTCTGATTGCTTTTAAAAAGCCTTGAAGACGCATCTCTTCCGGCAGGCCTTCCCAGAAAGTTCTTAACCTCCCGGCTCTGTTTGGGTTAAGCTCTCCCATTAGCATTTTAACATCTTGACCCTGATCTCTATGCAATGGGTTGCCGTTTTAAATTGAAATTTTTATTATGTCATTTTAATTGATGTTAGTTTAATTTAATTTTAAGGGGCGGGTGGTTGGGTATGGGTCATGTATATTTTATCTTGCATTTTTTAATTGATGTAACCCGCTCCGATTGGATACAGAGGAGCGGGCTATAAATAAAACTTTATTATATATATTTAAAAAGAACAGTACATTTCAACCTCAATGAAAAAAGGTCTTTTTCAGGGGCCTTAAAAAATCACTGGAGTTGAAAACACTCTCCAAAACACAGGACTGTAGAGTTTTGGAGAGTGTTTCCAACTGCTGTTACTTTTCCCCCTGGAGTATTCTGGCCCTTATGGATATTTTCTTAGTGTAGTTTTCTACATGCCTGGACATGCACTATTTTGGTATGAAACAACAGAGTTCAGACAGGAGTGAAGATAGACAGACATAGGTTTACCATCTCAGTGAAATCTAGGCCTTGGTCAGAGATAACATTCCCCGGGGTTAGCTTTGTTTCAGACTCATCTCTAGATGTTTCCCCTTTGAAATGTGAAGTGGTTTGGCATATTTTAAAATGGGGGTGTTAATGAGCACAGTTTTCATTATGGTGCCAAAGATAGTGCTGATACCTTGCTGATGAAGCAAAAACATTCACAATCTCTTCAATAAGAACCACTTAATTAGGCATCTTGCTATTCCCTCAGCAAACAATTTGCTAGTTTTACTACTGGCAGCTGAAATGCTTCCATTTTTTGCACAGTTCACAATAACTTTCTCTGATCATTGTAATTAATATGGATTACAAAAAAGAAACCCCTATCATGTAATTGATTCAAATAGCACCACAAATCTGACACCATCATTTCTTCATTACTGATTCGTGTTTGTCTCACTGCCATTCAAAATATCTAAATTGTGTATACTGTAACAGAGGAGCACAAATGTGGAGAGATTGGGGAATTTTGCACTCCTCTGACATCCCCTGGTGTCAGAACAGGGGTCCAGAATCCCAGACAATCAACCAGTCAGCTTTATGTAGAATAAACAGAACTTTATTGATGCTCCAGGATTAGCAATACCACACCATTCAGCTTCTTAGCTGAGACTGACCAGTTCCCGCCCAGCACCTCTATACATCCCAATAGCCCTACTCCTCCCCCCTCTGCCAAAAGCCCGCAAACTAACACATTCCATGTCTTTTCCCATCAGTTTCTGTTTCCCCCTTGTTTCCCCCCTAAGCTGCTCTCTTCTCATTAAATGCTGTTACATTCCTAGTCTCAGAGCTGAGCAGCTACAAGGCCAACTGATAACATCCTCCTGGCACTGTTATGCACTCCTCCCTTCTGTCTAGCAAAATCTAGCTGTACCTAACTCTATATCCATCATCCCCATAACTACCACAAAACTATATCTGATAGAAGACTAAAAGGATTCTAACACCTAGAACTGTTCCTTTCCTTCCAATGTAACTGAAAGTGATGTCACTTCCAATTTCATTTTGGTGTTTTTTTCCCCCAAGAGAAAAGTAACTGAGGGGTTTTGGGGTCTTCAAGATGTCTATACAAATAAAGGCCTCAAGGACTACATGTAATCCACAGGGTGTGCTTTCTGTATACTAATACAAGGGGGTATCCAAAAGTTTTAATGATTACCTTTAAAAATTTTTGACATAAATTTTGTTTTGATTTGTAGTTGCTAACTTATCTCTATATAGTCACTATCTAGATTTATACATTTTTCCCAGCGTATCTTGGCCCTCCAAATACCTGATATTGTAGAAGCCTGCAGATTGCACCTGATGAGGATTTTACACTTTAGTCACTTCTGGCACATCCAGTCACAAAAATAAAGGATGCAATGAGCTGATTTTTCTCAGCAATGTGCACTTAGGGACCAATGATGACACTGACAAAATTTCATCAATATGCCATAATATTTCAGATCCCCTGGCTCCAAGCCATTTAGGATTTTGTAAATAAACACCACCATCTTGAACTGAAGTTGGAAGCAAATTGGAAGCCAGTGCTGTTCTTGAAAGACCAATGATATGGTGTCTAAAATGTACACCTGACACCAATTTGGTTGCTGCAGTTAGCATCAGATGCTGCTTCTGAACACTTTTCAAAGGCAGCCCCATGCAGAGTGCATTACAATAGTCTAAGTTTCCCTTCTTTAAGGACTTTAAATCGTAAGTTATAGTCTTTTTTCTATTAAGTTACTGCTAATCATTTTTAGCATATACTTAGTTAAATCAAGTTCTTAACCCCCTAATTCTACATTTTACATATTATCACATCTTTTATTTCCATGTTAAATCTTTATATCTATAAGTTCAATCATGGTATTTGTAGATACTCATTGAAGAGCCCTCCCTCCAGCCCATTCACCATCATCTGGCCTCAGAGGGGGAGAGAGACAGGCCAGCTCCATTGGACCTAACCAAAAGTAAGATGAAGTGCACTTCCTCCAGACCATCTGCCATGGCCATGGTCGCAGAAGGAGAGAAGAATTAATGAACTTGATCCCTTCGCTAACCACCATTCCTTCTCCTTTTGTGTCATGTTTTATTAGATTGTAAGCCCGAGGGAATCCCCTCTTCTTACCACTTTCTAGCGAATATTACTCTAGCCACTTTTATCATATAGTAGGGGAGCTTTCCCTATTTTTCCCACTTCCTGCCACTCTTTATCAGCATTCGACTGCTCCCTTATCTAGTTATGTCACCTCCACTTGTCCTTGAAGCCACACACCTTGAAACTGCTGATAGTAAGTAAACAAAAATTAACTATTTCACCGCTGCCCTCATTTATTCATAACAGGCATTTGTTAAGTTTCACTAAATTTCAATCTGTCCGTTATGTTAAACATCGAAGTTTCATTCTAATTAGGTTCAGTTCAGCTCCGTACACCAAGGGGGTATTCTGGCTGCCAGAAATGGCCCCAGCAGCCCTCCAAATCATGTCTAGCAGGTTGAATCCCAGCAGCCCGGCTAAGATTCCACCCAGCCAGGTGCCACTGCCAACCGGAGGTCTCACTTAGGTACTGTTGAAGGTTGAGATATCCCCATAAAAATAGCTCTTAATACAGTTTTCAAAATGACAATTCAATATCCTTTGTTCAGAGGCTGATTTCATTTTGTACTAATAGGCAAGAGTTAGGAAGACTAAGGGAGCATGTTGCTCATGATGCCATTTATACTATGGAACAGGAGACTAATCTGTGCTGCTCTGTGCTCCACAACAACTTCACAAGGCTGTCTGTGAATTCACTTGGTCTCACTGAAAAGCAAATGTTCTCTTCTTGGTAATACAATAGGTACTATGGAGGAGAATTATCCAATATACAGTTTTCATTTAGTTTAATGTTCTAGGTGGCAGAATCTACAGCCATTAAGGTTAAATTATGTAGAATATGCCTAACAGCTCTAGAGAAAGCAGAAATGTATAAATTGCAACATGTCAGCAGTCTAGCAGAAAATGCTGAATATACACAGCTGCATGAAAGGATAAAAAAGAAATGTTCTTTGTCAAGGCACTAAAATCTGCATTTATAAACTTGGAATAGGCAACTTTTCTGTTTATGAACTCTGGATTTTACTCCCATCAGCAATATAAAATATTACTCCTATCAGTAATATCAAAAGCAGTGATATTATCCACTTTTGTTCCCAAGAGTCACTGGCAGAGCTGTGCACTACTTGTGGTCCTTCTTTGCTGTGCTCTGCAGTGCTTCCTTATAACTTATAACTGCACAATGTGTTAAAGAACCTCCAAGTTCTATTTACAGAACTTTAATCCAGAGTATATTATTATATTATGTAACAGATTATGGAGTGGGCTGCCGGATGAGATTCGTCATATAACCACTTTAAACAACTTCAAAAAAGGTGTTAAGATGGATGTCTTCTGGCAGGCTTTTCCCAAATAGATACCCAGCCACCAAAAAGAATATCTAATTGTTGGACCTGATATTTCGCTATATCTACTGTTATTTTATTGTGTATTATTTTAAATTATGCTTTTATTGCAAATTGTTTAATGGCATTTTAAGGGGAGTGGGATTAGGGGATATGGATTGTATATTTTAATGCTGTAAACCACTCTGACCGTGATTTGCAGAGGGACGGGATAATAATAATAATAATAATAATAATAATTTTTTACAGCAGAGCCTCCAAGTTCTATTTATAGAACTTTAATACTGAGTATATACAGCACTATATGCATAACAATGACTCTCAAACCAAGCATCCACTACAGTAACCCACATTGTCCATAGGTCATGCCCATAATTATACATATTGTCCATGGCATGTTCTTCTCATGCAGGCAATTATCTACTTGTATCAGCCTCTTGCATCATCACTGTTGAGTCATCCTGGGCATATCTTCCAAGTGGTGTGAAGATGACACTTCATGTCAGTCACCACAGTGAAACATTTTCAGGTTTTGCATCTCCAGCTTCTTCAGCCAGCTGCCATATTATCTCCTGTGAAATTCTAGGCCTAGAATTTTATACATACCTTGACAGTCACCCCCTCTTTCTGTGAATTGGTCTAATAATTTTATTTCAAGTACTAAATCCACCCTAACATGAAGATGCAGTACTATAGCTCTTCAGATGTTACACGACTGTATTTCCATCATTCCTCACCACTGCTTATATTGGTTAAGGCTGGGACCTGGAGTCCAACACTATCAGGAGCATATATTCCTCATATACTGCTATGGGACCTTGATCAGGAAAGATCTTGATGATCTATAATGCTGAAGCAAAAATCAATCTATTTAGAGACAATAGAGCCTAATTGCTGAATCAGCTGGCCCTTATGTCATTGTTTCTGTTCCTCTCCTGGGGCAAAATGTTCTGTCCTGCTGAAATGAGAATCCACAGCCCTCTTCAGTCTCTCTTAATCATCCAAACCATAATTATAAAAGTCACAATGTTATTTAAACAACAGCCCACAACATCAAATAGCCATCTTTTATCATTAAATTGGCTATCTCAAATCGTTTACATTAAATTGAACATTTCATAACAGCCTTCATGTCTCTTACCTACCCATTAGCCAAGAGGAAAGAAAAATGTCTCTAGTTCTGTAGGCTTTTGAATACCTCTGAGTCCCAGTGCTGGTTTGTAAAGTTATCTTATTGAGTGGCTACTTGGTATGTCTGTTGGGGAGACAGAGAAAGCGTTACTGGGCAATGGTGTGGAGCTACCAGTTTAATTCTTCAGAATTTATACTTTTATCTCTCACAGTATCCATCACTTTTATGGGCTATATCTCATTGCAAACACTTATCCTACTTAATCAAGGATTCAAGCATCCTCGCAATGTAACTATACAAGTAAGAGAGCACAAGGTAATGACTGATACTGTTGCAAACCAGAGTAGGTTCAGGACCCTGGACAGTACTGTGAATAATGCTTGGTTTAAATTCAGGACTATTCAGAGCAAAGCTTAGAAACCAATTGCCCCAGCAGTGGTATTAGACAACTACCAAAATGATTGCATCCTGGTCAGGGGCACCTTTCTGAATGCTTTTTCATTCCTCTGTCCACACACAAGTGCTGCATCTGTCTATTGGAAAGGGTTAGTATTTATCTTCTGAAATTACTACTGCTTTTTGAGGCATGAGGATCCTGGTTGGGCATGTTACCTAAGTCCTTCTTGCTTTCTGAAGTTCTCCAAAGTCAATAACATTTCCCTGGGAATTAGCATTTGGGATGAAGAATTGAAGATGGAGCTGGTAACTGGTTCTGACTCTTCCTCAAATCTACTAGAAAAAGTATCTGTGATTTCGGGGGAAACCACCCTCACCATACCTGTAAACATGCCTGTGTTTTGAGAGCTTCCGCACAGGAATTTCTTTCATCATTTTCATAGGTACATAGGCACATTTTCATAAGAGGGAACAGGGGAAAGGGCCTTCTTGGCAATTCCAGGCTTTGGAATTCCCTGATATGCTGAAGTGACACCCTTCTTGCTGTCTTTCTCTAAGTACATAAGACATATGTCTGCAATGATAACCATGAGTCTGTCCCATGTGGTATCTGGCCCCGATTCATGCAGCTGGAAACACTTTGGACCTTATTTTTAGGGATTATGGTGATATGGAGGAACTTTCTACTGTTTCTACTGTTTTCTGTTAAAGACAGATTAATTCTTGGACAGGATTAGACTTGCTGGGACTCAATGCCTCTGCAGGGGTGGGGGACCCATTAAGATGCTTTGTCTTAAGAGGTTTATGCACCCAGATGGATTCCCGATGGCTCTTGGGAAGTTTCCTGCTGCCTTGGCAGATGATCCTGTAAAAGCCCTGGCTGATCTCTCGAATAAGGAAATGAACAGGGCAGTGGGCACAATCAGTCCTAAGCATCCCTTGTCACAGAGTGGAGGTAAATCAGCCCCCTGGTTTTCTAAGGAGCTGGCAGCAATGAAATGGGTGATAGATGAGTGCAATACAGTAAAGGACAATATAGGCCACTCACTAGCCTACTGTGAAAATTTTGCCCACCATTTTGTAGATAAAATAGCTCAGGTTCTTTGTGACTTAAATTCCAGAGCTGATACGGTTCTGGTGAATGTAATCATGGCCTCTGCTTATCCAGTGTGGATGGTTTATTTTTAGTGTAGTCTGAGGATGTGGTCAGGGTCAAAAGCATGTTGCCCACCTTGCTGCCATTCCCCTCTACTCGTAAGTAGAAAAGCATGTGGCAGAAGGAAGGGTTGGGCACACTCCCTCCTGCCACACACCATGCCAATGGCACCGAGGTGTGGGGGCATTAGGCTTCCTTGGTGCCTAGGTTCCACTGCTTCATACTTCTTCTTTTTTTCCATAATTTTTATTGCATTTCAACACATACAACACTGTTTTAAAACAATCGGTTTCTCAGTTCATACAACACATTTATACATTTATATTGATTCCCTTTCCCCACCACCCCTTCTATAAGTATTTCCATAGTTTTAACTTAAGTCTATTTCAAACCACTTCCTTTCCCTTTCCTTACCAAAAGGTACAAAGCTTGTTAACATTTCTCTTATAACCCATGTGACACTATTCAGTCATTGTATCACTGTTATTACCTTGCCTCCCACCCTAAGTTCTACATAAAAGAAAAATAGTTTCCATACCTTATGCTCTAATGTGCTAAATTCAACTTTCGCTGCTTGGTGCATTGTTTTAACTTGTGTTTAGCACCTTATTAACCTTTACTTATCGAGCAGTTACTTTGGTTAGGGATTTCCTATACCTTTCCTATTATCTTTCTCATTGTGTCCCCTCACACTTTCCCTGTTTTCTTTTTCCTTGACGATTTAAATTCATGAATGGTCTATAGTTTTCCCATCCTTCTTCAGTATTGATGAATATCTCTAAATCATCAAGACATTCTCATTGCAGATTCAAACAATAGTGTTAGTTCTCATTCCTATGTTTGCCTCCTTCCCCCATTTCCTCTCCATATATCTCCAAACCTTTTCCCAACCTTCTTTCCATTTACTCTTACTCTCATTTCTCAATTTATCTGATATCAGATCTAATTCCATCATATCATATATTTTGAACCACCACTCTTCCAGATTTATTGACCTGTTCGATTTCCAAGATCTTGCAAATACTATTCTCGCTGCTGTCAACATATAAAAAATTGTTTTACCATATATTCACTCATGAGGAGGATAAAGCATTGGCACCAAGGTGGGGAGCCCACCAGGTCAGTGGCTCAATGTAGCATAGGTCTCCATGAAAATATTTACATTATGCTGAGGGGATGTAGGCCAGAGGCCCATGTGTGTCCATCCTGCAAGGTCAAATGAGAATTCCTGAAATTCGCTTTATGCTTGTACTTTTGTTTCCCTGTTCTTATTTTCATACCTCAAAGTTGACCTTGTTGGATTCCATTTATTTATTTTTGCTCACATTTTGAGCTCTGGTTGTTTCAGTGCCAAATCAAGCATTAAGAAGAGGAAAACTAAATCCCATCAGCAAATGTCTTTTCTTTTCGTTACTTTACTTTTTTAAAAAAACAAAAGAAAACAAAAAAACCTTTCACTTGGGCAGATCAGGTAAGTGAGAA
Organism: Urosaurus nigricauda; assembly: GCA_034509955.1. Lineage (NCBI taxonomy): Eukaryota > Metazoa > Chordata > Lepidosauria > Squamata > Phrynosomatidae > Urosaurus > Urosaurus nigricauda. The sequence goes on along the minus strand of JAOEGL010000001.1, from coordinate 344,869,416 downwards.
AAGAAGTGGTTGGGGAAAAGTAGCAGATTCATGATGGTGCCTTATCAATTGGTATTGCAGAGACTACTAACATCTATCATATTTTCAGTAAGTGGTATTTTGGATGTACAGTATATCGTTTGTGGAATGCTGAATATTTAAAATAAAATGACAAGAGATTATGAACAGAAGAACATCTGGGATCAGAAAATATTTCATGCATTCTGTCCCTTGTGAAGTAGTTAGGAGATGGCTCAGAGATAGTCATCTGCTAACATATCAACCTTAAGATACTTTTAAAGATTCTCTTGAAAATGAATTGGTGATATAGAGAAAAAAGTATCTCTTAATGGTTGTATCTGGGTTCTTTCCCCAAAGAGTCCATCTACTTTTGACCTTCATATCCTTCTGGCTAAAAAGAAAGGTCTCTCCTCCTCCTCCTCCTCCTCCTCCTCCTCCTCCTCCTCCTCCTCCATCATCATAATCATCACCACCATCATCATCATTATCATCACCATCATCTCCCGCTCTTTTCCCAAAACTAGGACTCAGGGCAGCTTGGAACATTAAAAAACAGTACAATTAAAGGCATACAAAAATAGTACATTAAAATAGAATCAAATTATTACAATATTAAAACAAGCCATTGTCGTTGTCGTCATCATCATCATCATCATCATCATCATCTTTTATTTATATCCCGCCTACTCTGACTAGGACTGAGGCGGTTTAAGTAAAACAGTCCAATACACAATAAAATAACAATACACAATAATCCCAAATTCTATCCTCCCCCCAATAAAATAACGGTTAAATCACAAATACATTAAAAGATTCATAATAAACAACTAATTAAGTCAACTAAAAAGGATGGATGAAGTGCAAGATAATTGATGGAATAGACTGCACAATAGTCAATTCAATTGGTAGCTGAAAACTATTCCAGAAAGGCCTGTCAGAAGAGATCCATCTTGACCACTTTCTTAAAGCTCCATAAAGTTCCATAGTTTGGGAGTGGTTGCAGAGAAGGTCCTTTGGGTTGCCATAGTTGTTTTGGTCTTCACTGGTTGTAACAAATTCTTTCCAGAGGACTTGAGGGCGCAGGGTGGATTATACAGAAGGAGGTGATCCCGTAAGTAGGCTGGATGCAAGCCATGTAGGGCTTTAAAGGTCATAACCAACACCTTGTGCTGTGCCCAGAAACTAATAGGGAGCAAGTGGAGTGATTTTAGGATAGGTGTTATATGGTCACTCCTAGTTTTTCTGGTGACCAACCTGGCTGCCATTTTCTGAACTAACTGAAGTTTCTGGACTAAGCACAAGGGTAGCCCCATGTAGAGAGCATTGCAAAAGTCGAGTCATGAGGTTACCAGTGCATGTACCACATTTTCCAGGTCCCCCAGTTCCAGGAAAGGGCGCAGGTGCCGTATCAGCCGAAGCTGATAACAAGCACTCCTGACCATCACATTTACCTGATTAATCATCTGGAGCAACGAATCTTGGAGCTCCCCCAGACTGTAAACACAGTCCTTTGAGGGGAGTGTGACACTCATCTAGGACTGGTTGATGCATTCCAATACCTGGAGTTAAAACTTTCTGTTTTAAAAGACTGTCTCTAAACAGGTAGGTCTTAGACTGCAGGTGGAATGATGACATTCTGGCCTCCCTGGGCTGGGAGTTCCACGGTCTAGGGACAGCCACAGAAAAGGTCCTCTCTTGTGTCATCACCAAAAATCCTTGTGATGGTAGTGGAACTGACAGAAGGGCCTCTCCTGAGGATCTCAGAGCCCAGGCCCGTTCATACAGGGAGATATGGTCTGCCAAATAACCTGGGCCTGAGCCATATAGGGCTTTATAGGTCATAACCATGAATCCAAACAAAAAATATTTAGCCCAGTGGTTCTCAAGCTTTTTACCCTTGTGACTTCGTTTATAACCACATGCACTCCTCTCTCACTTGACATGGTATACGAAGAAAAATATTTTGCTTGTTTAGTGTTTGTATTTTTTTCAGACATACATGTATATTCATATTTTAATATTTTATAAGGAAATAGCTCTCCTCCTCTTTCAGAAAGAGGTTCCAAATGCCCTCCTTGCCTTTCCCTCCAGGACAGAAAAGGTTTTGGAAAAGGAGGAAGAGGAATCATGGCCTCTAACTCTTGCACATAGATTGATCAACTCTCACCCCCCTGAGTGCAATGCCTCACCATTTGTGAACTACTGATTTAGCCAATATTTAAAATGTTATACTCAGATGCATATTTGTGTGTGTGTGTGCATAACTTTTATCTTGAAATTTGTCATTCCAAGAGTGTAAATAAACAAACTTCTCCAACTCTAATTAAATTCTCTCTTTCTTGGAATGATAGATTCCTCCACCAGTTATTAGTACCATGCATCCATGCACACACACATACACACACACATATATAATCTACATGATTGTATATAAAATATTAAATCAATTCTACATCGTCTAATTTCACGATCTCTTAAAACATTATTAATGTATTTGAAGCAAACCATAATCTTTCTTTCTAATTTCTTGCAAAAAAAATATTTTTCTTACCAAAACACTTGATCAAAATATTGAATAAATATCTTAATTGATGCCCAGCATCTCCAGCAAACAGCCAGCACTCTTTGGTAGATTTCTCTTGTTTGGTACATTTTCTCTTGTTTCATTAGAATCATAGAATCATAGAGCTGGAAGAGACCACAAGGGCCATCCAGTCCAACCCATGCCATTCAGGAACTCTCCATCAAAGCATCCCCAACAGATGGCCATCCAGCCTATGCTTAAAGACCTCCAAGGAAGAAGACTCCACCACACTCCGAGGGATTGTGTTCCACTGTTGAACAGCCCTTACTGCCAGGAAGTTCCTCCTAATGTTGAGGTGGAATCTCTTTTCCTGGAGCTTGCATTATTCCAGGTCCTGTTCTCTGCAGCAGCAGAAAACAAGCTTGCTCCCTCCTCTATATGACATCCCTTCAAATATTTAAACAGGGCTATAATATTACCTCTTAATCTTCTCTTCTCCAAGTTAAACATGCCCAGGTCCCTAAGTCATTCCTCATAGAGCATGGTTTCCAGACCCTTCACCATTTTAGTCACCCTCCTTTGGATGCACTTCAGTTTCTCAACATCCTTTTACAATTGTGGTGCCCAGAACAGGACACAATATTTCATGTGGGGCCTGACCAAAGCAGAATAGTGGCACTATTACTTCCCTTGATCTAGACACTATACTTCTATTGATGCAGCCAAAAATTGCATTGGCCTTTTTAGCTGCCTCATCGCACTGTTGACTCATGTTCAACTTTTGGTCTACTTGGACCACTTGGCAGGAAAAGAGATTCCACTTCAACATTAGGAGCAACTTCCTGACAGTAAGGGCTGTTTGACAGTGGAACACACTCACTCGGAGTGTGGTGGCCTCTCCTTCATTGGAGGTCTTTAAGCAGAGGCTGGATGGCCATCTGTCGGGGATGCTTTGATTGGGAGTTCCTGCATGGCAGGGGGTTGGACTGGATGGCCCTTGTGGTCTCTCCCAACTCTATGGTTCTATGATTCTATGGACTCCTAGATCCCTTTCACATATAGTCTCTTTAAGCCATGTGTCCCCCCATCCTATATCTATGCATTTTATTTTTCTGTTCCAAGTGCAGTATCCTACACTTTTCTGTGTTGAATATCATTTGGTTAGCTTTGGCCCAGCTTTCCAGTTTATTCAGGCCATTTTGAATTTTGATCTTGTCCTCTGGGGCATTAGCTGCTATTCCTAATTTGGTGTCATCAGCAAATTTGATTAAATGTTATTGTTCTTGATTTGTGAATTTTGTTGTTGCTGTTTTTTAAACTGTGCCAGGAATATTTATTAAAGAGTAGTATATGAACAAGGAAGAAGAAAAGATTCCCCTAAATCAGTCTGTCAATCATCTTGCATTTCTCCTGTTATGGGACTGAAGATGGCTTTCAGTAAAGATTCAAACCACATATAGCTAAAAACCTGGTGATTTTTTTAAAAAAAAATAGCTATAGTGTTAAAAATATCCCTGGTGGCGCAGTGGTTAAATGCCTGTACTGCAGCCATTCACTCAAAACCATAAGGTGGCGAGTTCAAGACCAGCAAAGGGCTGAAGCTCAACTCAGGCTTGCACCTTCCGAGGTCACTAAAATGAGTACCCAGATTGTTGGGGGGCAAATAGCTTACAATTGTAAACCACTTAGACACTCTTTAAGGGTATGAAGCTGTATATAAATGAAGCTGGGTTTTTTTTTTTGTTTGTTTCATTTTAAAAACTCTTTAAAACATATAACAATAAAGGTAAAAAGTAGTATACACATACCCCATGAAGAAACCCATTCTGCACCACTTTTCATAATCTTGTAGAACTCTGCAGATTGAGCCTTACGAGGTGGTATCGTAAAGTAATAATTATCACCCAGACGTTATTATGGCATATTGATGAAATTTTGTCAGTGTCATCATTGGTCCCTAAGTGCACGTTGCTAAAAAAATCAGCTCACTGTGTCCTTTATTTTTCTGACTAAAGTGTAAAATCCTCATCAGGTGTAATCTGCGGGCTTCTACAATATCAGGTATTTGGAGGGTCAAGATACGCTGGGAAAAATGTATAAATCTAGATGGTGACTACATAGAGATAACTTGACAACTACAAATCAAAACAAACTTTCTGCCAATTTTTTTAAAAAGGTGATAATTAAAACTTTTGGATACTCCCTTGTACAATATTAAATCCAGACCAATGAATAGACTTTTCCCATCCCATTCTGATAGCTGTTGTGCCAGTTTGACCCAAGCTGCTAAAAATGTTTTGTGAATGGTGTAAAGCCTCAGAAGCCTTATGTTGCTGAGGGGAAAAAAATCAGCATGCAGTCTTGCCTTGTACAAATTAAAATGACATCTGCTGTAAAATGTTGTCTATAATCAATTTTTTCACCTTGACTTTAGCATCTATTGGCATTCATCCAAAGTAAATGGGCATGGTCAGTGATGCTTTGAGAGCTCCTTGTTACAGTTTTGAAATATGAGCCACATTCAAGCATTAAAACTATGCAGTCATTTGTAAAGGGTATAAATTAGGACACCCAATTATGCAGAGATGTTCTACACATACTGAAGCCACATGAATGGAACACTTTCAGCCTTAGCCACATAATACAACAAGGTCAGAGAGTAAGGGGAGTTAGCATACACAGAATCAGGACCAGTACACCTCTTATTAGGGTTGTTGTTGTTGGGTGCCTTCAAGTTGTTTCTGGCTTATGGAACCCCGTTTTCATAGATGGTTTGCCATTGCTTTCTTCTGAGGCTGAGAGAATGTGACCTGCCCAAGGTCAACCATTGAGTTTCCATGGTCAAGTGGGGATTTGAATCCTGGTCTCCCAGAATCCTGATCCAAAATTCATTTGGAGGAGTGATGAATCATATTGATTTTAATGGGTCAGGTTGGGACTAAGAGTAGAATTAGGCTTGCATGTGTGTGCTATTTGCAGTCACAGAAGATTGTGGGGACTGGATGAAAAAGCTGGAATAATGGAGTTTGGATGTAGCTGGAAGGTTTTCCTCTGCTTGTTTAGCTTGGAGGTAAGCAATTGAATCTTATCATCTGGAAGAGAGGGTTTTACCTAGCCTGGAAAAAGTACACTTTGAAGTTTTATGCTTTAAATATCATTTAAAATTGTGATAGGATGAATAAACTAGTTAATGATGTGGCTACTCCAGGTCCACCAAAACACATCCTTCTGGTCTCCAGTGTTTCTCTATGGAACTGTCTCTCCTACATTTACTTCAGTTTCAGTATACATTGTGAGTCCAGGAATGCAACCTCAACATAAATCAAAACTTGCCTCTATTTCAAATACTCTAACTTTTCCTTAGGGCTGATTCAAAAAACAAAACTCATTATGTGACCTATTAGCAATTCACTCTAAAAATTAAGCTGAAAAACTTGTATAACTATTAATACTACCATGTTCATAACTGTATATGTATTTGAATAATTTCACCAACCTACTGAACTGAGAAAATGATACCAAAGAGTGGCATGCGTGGGTGGATGTTACTGGCAACAAGATTTTTGGGGATTTTCATTTAAATCATGACACCAGGCATAACTTTCCTCTCTAATAAAGTGAAATCAAAACAGATTGTTTGTTTACAGTGTTTTAATTAGAACAAGGTTGTAAATGTATTCAGTTTTCAATTAATACTGACATTGTACCGCCTCATTGCTTCAAGTCATTTTGAGCATCACTTTCCGAAGCACATAATTAAACCCTTGAAGATCTCCTGGAAAATGCAGTTTTGCATCTGAGCCCTAAGATCAGTGACATGTCTTTCTGCTTGAACTGCCCAGATTTTTCCTTTAAATTGAATTTAAAGGGATATTTAGTAGATCCCTTCAGACAAGAAATCTGGTAGAAATTTTGAAGGAAATTAATTTTTAAATACACACACACACATACACATTTTTGTCATTTTTTCCAAGTACAAAACTATGACTACTCCCCACCCCCACTCCAGGCCATTCAGTTGGAATTTCTCCAGTCAGGTTCCTTATACAGTACAGAGTAGCTACAGCATATGTTACTCTTATCATAGATCACTTTCCCAGGGAGTCCTGTTGCATAACTCAATGCAACTAAAGCTCTTTTTCACCTACAGCAAAATCAGAATACTTGCCATCATACTTGCTTGCATTCATACCTTTAGCTATGCACCTATCCCTTACCTCCCATTGTTTGATTACCAGTAAACTTTTAAAATTGAGAATATATGCTTCTTGGGGCAAAGGCCTGACTATCATTTAATTGTTCTGTAAAGATCCATGTTTAACAGGAATGAAAATGTTGAGAAATTATAACTCTCATCAGCCCTAAGGTTGGGGCTGATGGGGATTGTGGTTTAACGATATTTGGAGGGCCATGAGCTGTCCACTGCTGAGGTACAGTGGTGGAGAAGGATGGGAAGGCCTGTCCAGTTTGACATGCTTACCGATTTTCTTTGTTTCTTCACATCAGTTAACTAAATACCAGATTACAATGTCAAGGAAAGCATATTCTTGACTATATTTGGATAAATTTTTAAACAAGATGTAATTAAACAAGAACAGACCTTGAAATCACTGTTGCATTCATTTTTGTGGAACTGGCAAAGGAAAGACAGATGATCTATTCATAAATATCAGAAGTCTGTTGCATCTGAGGAAGTAGACTTTAGTCTACAAAAGCTCAAACAGCTGACATCTTTCTTTCAGTAAGCCTCAAAGGTGTTACAAGATCTCTCTATATATTGATTCTACAGACAAACATGACTATGGGATCCATTTTGTCTGTTGCCATCACTATTCTTCCTTTTGGGAGCCACTTTGTACAGGTCACATCTGTGTTTTAACATATGAAACAACTATGAGGCCTGCAATATATTCATATAGTCCCAAGAAAATATCCATGACCCCGAATCTATTTTTGAAACATAGTGGGCTTAGTCTTCCCTGCAAACTACATCTGTAAAGGGACCAGAACAAACGTAGTCCTGCATGACAAACTTATTATGTAGCTGTATATCCTAAACAGCACATAAAACCTTTGTGGCTGTAGCAGTACACAGACTTCTTGAGAAATTCAATGTTCTCTACCAAAGAAAGGGACCTGTGGTTTCACAAGGAACAGAGACACTCTGGATCCCGAGATGAGATACTTTACTGCTGTTAATGGAGTATAAATTTTACTGTCCTTTGTCTCAGTTCCCACATGGCCAAGAAAGGGAAATGATCTTGCCAGCACAGAGATAATTATAGAACTACAACAGAAACATCTGACACAAAATGTAGGCCTTATGACTCTACTATCATCACTTTTCTTCCCATGTATAAATATTTTTGCCTGAAAGAGAAGCCAATGGAGATCTGAATGTTTGCATGATGTTTTTGTGCAGTTTGGTTGGCCAATAAAGGTATCATTCTTCTATGGATTTTCAGTTTCGTTATATAATTATGTAGCTGTTTCACACAGCCAAAGTTTATGAGAGGGAGAAATTTATCCCACCAGCTGCCATAATTATAATATATTGAGTTTTCTTTGATCTCGTGCCCATGATTTCCATATGACCAGTTATTCTGCTGGCATAATGTTTTCAGAGTTTGTGGGATCAAACTTTATTTAGAATTTAGTCATGCTCAGAGTAGACTCATTGAAACAAATGAGACACATTAGTTATGGCTAACCTATGTGCCATTAATTGCACATTGACTCTCTTCCAAGCACAATTCTGGATTTAAGCTATTATGTCTTGTTTGAACTCTTCTCTTTGTGGGTAAACTTTCCTAAGAGTCTCTCCAACTTTTAATGAGTCTTTATATTTGTAAACTTTAGTCTTAGAGTCAACAGGGTATCCAACAAAAGTAGAGAGCATTTCTCCAGTCTGATTCATTCTGAAGAGTAGCAACAGCCTATGCTATCCTTTTCTTGACTTTACCTTTTTTTAGAAAGAGACATTATTGCATGAGTGGAAAATGCTGCTTCAGAGCATGGTAGTCTCTCCTTATTTGGAGGTTTTTAAGCAGAGGCTGGATGGCCATCTGTCAAGGGTGCTTTGACTGGTGTTCCTGCATGTCAGGGGTTTGGACACAATAGCCCTTGTGGTCTCTTCCATCTCTATGATTCTATGAAGCTGCCAAAACAGAATTACTGCAGGATAGTAGCATCTGTGACTATACAGTCGTCCCCCGGGTTACGAAGGTAATCCATTCCGGGATTACCTTTGTAACCCGGAAGCTTTCATTTCCCGGGGGACCACTTTAGCGAACGGACCGCGCGGCCGATTTAAAGGGGGCGCGCGGGTTTTTTTTTTCATATCCCGGGGGATCTTTCGGATCCCGGGGGATACTGTAGCGGTCCCGCCGGTTTCGGATCCTGGGGTTTTCGTAACCCGGGGGACCACTGTACTTCATCACACAATGGCATGCCTGTCCTTTAGCTGCTTTGTTTTACATCGGTACATGGAGCACTCATTTTCATTGATGGGCAAATCCCATCATGCTGGTATTCCACTGTTGATTCACTACTGATTAGTGATAAGTTCCTCCTACCGCAGTTCTGATATGCAGGCAGTCATGTGGTGTGAGTGGGCATGTTTATGATTTTTTACGCACTCCTCTCTCCCCTTCACTATTCTCAAGCAAGCTGTTTCTCTCTCTCCCCCCTTCCCCCCAAAAAACTTTTCTTTTAAAAAGGATAACCAATTGCTGTGACTGTGCAAATGAAAAGTAAAACATTAAAAACACACACACCAAAAGACATGCTTGGAAGGGCATAGGGCAGAAAGGCTGTGTTAAGAAGGCTGGTGTGCAGATGAGAGCCCAGGACTATAGCAGCACCATGACAATTTTGAAGATGTGTGCAAAAATGACTGTCCGCCTAAACTGGTATGTTTGCATTTTCTACATTAACACAACTGTGGCATCTTAGCAGCCTTGTGTGATAAAGTCCTTAATGTCACTAGATAAGTAGAAAAGGATCTTGATAGATATATTGAAGAGCAGTGATTTAGACAGCTCAGAAATTAAATTGCACATTTATGGAATTGCCCTTTCATAATTTCTCCTTGAATTATGATGCTAGCCATTAAAGATCTTAGTCTATAAATTTTTTATTTGATAAAACAGTGATACATGATAGAGAAGCAGACTGCCTAACAGAGCAAGGGAAGCAGTGGAGGTAGTGTTAATGGGCTACAATAACAAAAAAATTAGAATATTTGTGCAATGTGCATATGCTTTAGGTGTGGTTCATTTTTTAAAACAAATAATAGCTCGTGTATCTTTTGAAAACAAGGGTAATGCTGAGGTAGTACAGTGAGCTTCGATAACAGACAATGTAAACATAGACTTAAAGGGAGAAATATTCCTATTGAGAATAACATTATAGAATCATGGAATTGATCAAAATATTAAATAAATATCTTAATTGCTGCCCAGCATCTCCAGCAAACAGCCAGCACTCTTTGGTAGATTTCTCTTGTTTGGTACATTTTCTCTTGTTTCATTAGAATCATAGAATCATAGAGCTGGAAGAGACCACAAAGGCCATCCAGTCCAACCCCCCAGCCATGCAGGAACTCACAATCAAAGCACCCCCAAGAGATGGCCACCCAGCCTCTGTTTTAAAAAACCCAAAGAAAGAGACTCCACAACACACTGAGGAACTGTGTTCCACTGTTGAACAGCTCTTACTATCAGGCGGTTCTTCCCAATGTTGAGGTGCAATCTCTTTGCCTGTAGCTTGCATCCATTGTTCCATGTTCTAGTCTCTGGAGCAGCAGAAAACAAGCTTGCTCCATCCTCAGTATAACACCTCTTCAGATACTTAAACAGGGCCATCATATCAGCTCTTAACCTTCTCTTTTCCAGGCTAAACATATCCAGCTCCCTAAATCTTTCCTCCTAGACCCTTCCCATTTTGGCCACACTCCTCTGGATGCTCTCCAGCTTGTCAACATCCTTGTAGTTGTAGTGTAGTGCCCAGAACTGGACACAGTTTTCCAGGTGAGGCCTAACCAAAGCAGAATAGAGTAGCACTATTACTTCCCTTAATCTTGACACTAGATCAATAGGCAGTGTTGTTTAAATTCAGAATGTCCAAAAGGGTATGCATATCCATGTGTGTTTCTATTACAGTTACTCTCCTCTGACACTATTTCCTGAAACCCAGGCTAGGCTGTGAGGAGGAAGATAATCATGAATTCCTCATAATTGCTTATATAATATATATGTTTAAATTTACACTTCTCCAAACACTGAAACATTTGTTAACTTCTCTCATTCTGGAATTTTCTGCCTTTCTGAAATTTATAAGATACTTACACTCTATGGAACCAGCCTGCTTAATAGTTCATCATCTTATGATTATTACTTATATCCTGTAGAGCTTCTTCAGATGAAAAATTGAGTTATATTCACTCTCATATTAAATTTAAATCATTTTTGTAACCTATTTGGTCTCTACAGCTCTTTTCTCTCAAATCAATGTCTGCAAGACAGCTTAAACACTGTTTCAGAACAAGAAAGACTTCAGGGGAAAAAGTGGTTAGATTTTTTAAAATGCTACATTCTCTTTGTTTTGTTTTGTTTTGGTTTTGTTTTTGTCATTGTATGACTTCTAGTTTCCTACTAAAGATGACCCTAAGCAAACGTATCACAGTGGTTTTGTGGCAAGATTGGTTCAGAGGAGATTTGGCTGTTGCCTTCCCCTGAGGCCTTGTTTAACCACTGGGTCTCCATGGATGACTGATGTTTTGAACACTGGTCTCCCAGGGTCTTAGTCCAACACTCAGACCACTACACTACACCATTATACTATACTGGCATGTTTATGCTTACAATAGTTAAATATATGGAGATGAGTGGAAATAGTTTTGGGTTTCAAAACAGATAATAACAACAATAGCCCCAGAACAGTTATAGCAACTTAGAATCACAGAATTGGAAGGGACCCCACGGGCTCTGCCATGCAAGGATACACAACTTTTTCCTGAAGGATGCTCACCCAACTTCTATTTCAAGGCTTCCCAAGTTGGAGAGTCCAGCACCCTCTGGGGCAGTCTATTCCTCTGTTGGACAGCTCTTATAGAAAATAATTTCTTTCTAATGTTTAGGTGGAATCTCTTTTCTTGTGATTTGAATCTATTAGTTCAAGTTCTAGTCTCTGGGGCAGCAGACAACATATTGGCACTGTCTTCTACATAGCATCCTTTCAGATATTTAAAAATAGCTATCATGTCACTCTCAGTCTTTCCTTCTCCAAGCTAAACATTCCCTAAGTCATTCCTCATAAGGTTTGGTCTCCAGACCTTTGATCATCTTGATTGTCCTTCTCTAGACATGTTGCAGCTTGTTGATATTCTCCCTGAACGGTGGTGCTGAGAGCTAGTGACATCACTAGGACTGATGTCACCCAGTATGATAACTCATGGTGTCACCCCATGGACCTTCTCCCATACAATGATATGCAGAAACCTTAGTAATGTTTTGTGTATTAATGTTACTTGTAAATCATAATTCCTGTATATCACTGAATGTAAAGGCAAGAGTAGTGACATAAGCAACTAGCAAAATTAAAATTATGATTGTGAAAGCTAGACAGTGAACAAGGCTGATAGGAAGAGAATCAACTCATTTGGCATGTGGTGCTGGAGGGAAGTTCTGCAGATTCCCTGGACTGCCAAAAATACAAATAAACAGGTCCTGGAACACATCAGGCCTGGGCTATCCCTGGAGACCAAGATGACTCAGCTGACATTGTCATACTTTGGTCATATTATAAGATATGACTCATTAGAAAAGACAATAATACTTGGCAGGTGGAAGGCATCAGGAAAAGAGGAAGGGCACCTTGCAGTTAGATAGACAGGGCTGTTGATGACAGTTAACAACAATAACACACTGAAGAAGCGAGGGATAATAACAGCTTGGAGTAGTTTTCTCTCTGTATCCATTCTACAGATAGAGGAGGATTCAGACAAGCAGCTGGACTAGCTACATTTTAAATAAATATCTCACTTGCAGAGGAACAGAGGAACACACACCATGATCTTTAGAGGAACGAATCTCACATCTTTCATCAGGTTCACCATGAAGTGGAGCTGATATTTGTTTTCATATCTCAGGAGAGTCTTTTCATATTTACCTTAGAGGCGTCTGTAAAATGAGGAAGGATTTGTGGAGTGTTTTAAGGGTGTCAATGAGACAGTTTTCATCTACGGAAGACATTTTAGGAACCTCCTTCTGACTGGAAGGCAGCTGTCTTTACAAGATATCTGATCTAAAGGAAACACTTGTATGGACAGAGTAGTAGCAGTCACAGGCTTTAAGACAAAGTGATTTTCAGTAACATCTAATCTGTGTACATTGCACGAAGACCCTCTCTGTTGAAGCTAAAATGAAAGGGCTGCTGGATGATGGCAGCAGCAGTGAACTACCCACCTTCCCTTCCCTTTTGATGTTTTGCCTGCCCACCTGGCTTGTTTTTCCCCTGGGCATTACTGGAAAGGTCTGCCACATGTCAATGAATTCCCCCCATTTCATCCCTCCCATTGCTTCACCCACCTGCCTGCCTTCATTGCTACCTGTCCAGCTAGACCTGGAGAGAGCTGATGATCAGCCCTGGAAAAGGTTGGTGGGCAGGGGAAGCAGCAGTGGACTTCCATCCCACTGCCTTACTCATCCACCCACTGGCCTGCTTGCCCAGCCAGCCAGCCAGCCATTTAGCAAGACCGAGAAAGGGATGCAGAGCTGTGGTAGCAGTAGTGGACTGCCCCACCCTACCTTCCTGTCTACTGTGTTGCTTGCCGTCTGCCTGCATACTTTCCCTTCCCACCTGGAAAGGTCTTGGCCTGGCTGGGTGGCTGGCCAAGCAGGAGGCTGAGGCAGCAGGAGGGAAGAGAGGATCTGACCACTTAAATGGCTGGATGAGAAAATGAGGTAGTTGGAAGGAAAGGAGGACAGGACAGTCCACAGCTGCCACTGCCACCCAGAAGACCTTTCTGGTTCTGGATGGGCAGTTGGCTGGATGGGTGGATGGTTGGGTGAGAGGACAAGGCAGTAGGAGGGAATGGAGGGTAGGATAATGCTCTGCAATGGTGGCATCCTGCTCTTCTTCTTCCATGTATTTCCTTCCTCCCTTTTGCAGTGGCACCATGGCTGGTGGCAGGAGACTACAGAGAGGATTGAGACTGCCCTACTGTGTGTTTACCCCATCCAATGTGGGCCACACCTCCTGAAACCCTTGTGATGCCCCTGCTCAGAAATGGGCACAGTATTCCAGGTGAGATCTGACCAAGGAGTTTATCACATGTAATTTTCATGCCAACCCAGGCGCAGGTCGGGATTGGGCTGGAATGGGTTAAAACCGATTGTACAACATATAAGCTTTTCATAGTACCAAAATTGGCTGCCAGAGCATTTCTGGAGGACAAGTGATGGTCAGGCAGCAATGCAGCAGCAATTTTGTGTGTGGTGAAATCAGTTTTAACCCGTTCCAACCCAATTCTGACCATGCCTGGGTTGGCATGAAAATTACGTGCTCTAAACTCTCCAAACAGAATACAGCAGCACTACCGCTTCCCTTGATCTGGACCCTATGCTCCTGTTGATGCCTCCCAGAATGTCATTTGCTTTTTTGGTCACCTTATCACAATGTTGACTCAAGTCTGCATTTTATTGCCTGACTTTATTTCACATGACATCTCTTTGCAGGTCAGCTTCAGTAAGGAATCAGACTTGCCCAGGGACTGGTGAACATGTGATCCTTAAAACAGCCCAAACCATCTTTGCTGTTTTTGTTATTTAATTGATGTTTGGATGCACATATTTGAAGTTTCTGAAAGACCATATGAAATTACCTATAATCTTGCAAAATAATTGCAATGGTTTACAGCCTTGTGATTTTCCACTCCTCACTATGCACTGAATGTAAATGTTTTATACTTTACTGAAGAATGACTGGCTCCTTTTACCCTATCCAAAGAAAAGAGCCCCACTGACTTTTAAATCAACTCAACAAACAACTGAAAGCACAATAGGAAAATGACTGTAATCTGGACATTTTGAAATATCATCATTCTGTTGTTCTGTGTTCTTTCAACACAGAATTAGAAGCACTATTTTATGCCTCACTATGTCTGCTGTATTAGAAAAACACATGATATTCAGTTGTATTTGTCTACCTGTGCCACCCTCTGTCTATCTATCATTTCTGCTATAATATTGCTTCTTGTTTATGTATTCAGTTGCATGGTTGAATCTCAGTGTGACTAATGCTGTCCCATGAGTTCTGCAATATTTTTGCAAGTCAACACAAGGACCTTATTAAAACCAACATGCATTGTAAGACAGGGTAAAGTGAAGGCACCATGGGACAACTTGGAAGGAAGCAGGACAGAAGTATCCAACTAGGTTAGTGATAAAGTGGAAGGTAAGTGAGAGCCACAAAGTAATTATCACAATTCCCTCATCCTGAGCACTGGGACATTTCTGAAGACTAACTCTGATCTACCATCTGTTTTCCACTATATGGTGTCAGCTCTGAAAATCATGAGAATTTGCAGAAGTGGGGATGTGGACTAACAGGAAATTGACTAACCTGAGAACACATAGTCATAGTGCAATCCTATGCATATCAATGAGTCTTCTTCCCTAGGAAATGTTCTTAGACTTGCAGCCTTATTTAATAACTTGGATTGCCAGATTCAGAACTTGGAGTGCCTTGAAAGAAATAGCTGATCGCAGTTCCAAGGGTTCCATTGAGTCAGTACAGGCCCATTACTTTTTTGGACTCCAGCTCCCAGAAACTCAAATGCAGTATAGCCATTGACTATGTTGCCTGGAGGATTCTGGGAGTTATAGTCCAAAAGGGAGACCCCCCCCCCCCGCCGCCGCCGCTGCCTCCACCCAAGCTCAGCTCTCAAAACAACACTGGTGAGGTTTTTAACATTCAAAAAGAAAAAAAATGGAATAATAAGATTTCACACAGGGATGACATTCAGGGTAACCATCTTTACAGCTGGTCAAATCACTTTCTGACTGTCCCTTTCCTTCAGATTACACCAAGTGCAACCTGTTACCTTGGAGTAACTAGGAAAGGTCAGGTCTCTTGCTGTGAAATAATGTTATAAATGTTGCCTTAAAGAGAAAGTGTGCCTTTCTTTTTTTTATTGGCACAACAACTTCATAAAAGAACTACTTATGCCTGTGAATGAATTCATAATGAAATGTCATAATTAATTATGGCAATTGAAGAACAGGCTTTTAAAGAAAAGAAATCATGGATAATTGAGGGTAAGCAGGCATGGAAAATATGACAGAACAAAACAATATAAGATGATTAGAGATTTACTATTATACTGGTTTTGCATCTCTGAAAGAGGAAGGACTTTCTAATATCATTTAGTACTCAGAGCAATTAACCTGTTAACGATATATTTCCTTTTAGCATTTCCTCCGAACATCCAGCAATACAGAAACAAAAAGGAGGGCCCTAACTATAGACCAGAGCAAGACAAGAACATTGTGCTGCTAGAGACAAAGCATCAGATGATGTCCCCTACCATACAGACTGAACTGGCAGTTGAATCGTCTTCAACACTTATGATAGTATGGGGGTAGGGTTTGATGAAGAGCAGGTTAGGTTAGAGGGTGCCAAAAAGATAGTCCAAACTGCTACCTCTCTTTCTTGTGAGTTTCACAATCAACCTGGTGTTATCTACTGGAGTTCTGGAGCATCAGTGATTTGGATTCTATACAAGAACGTAGGAAACAGCATGGTATTATCAGATAATGGAATAATGTTCAAGTAGGGTCACTTTCAGTAATTGTGTTATTCTGATCCTATTTATGAGATTTCATTGGAATCTTTTGTCAGTCCATTAGATATTGACAAGACAGCTGAATGAAATTGGAATAGAGAAGAAGAAGAAGAAGAAGAAGAAGAAGAAGAAGAAGAAGGAGGAGGCAGGTAGTTAGGTAGGTAGGTAGGTGGCAAGAGACAGGAAGAGACAGACAAACAGATAGATGATTTTATCCCTTCAGATGATCCTCATATTAGAAAGATACTCTAGAGCAGTGGTTCTCAACCTTCCTAAGGCCACAACCCTTTAATACAGTTCCTCATGTTGTGGTGCTACTTCATAACTACTTCATTGCTAACTGTAATTTTGCTGTTTTCCAATTATCCTAGATTACCCCTGTGAAAGGGCCATGAGAACCACTGCTCTAGAGTTAAATCTAGATTTGTCATTTAGCTAAAGTGTTTTGTATGTCATACAATTAAAGCAACCTCAACTAGAGGTGGCCTAAATCCAATCCTTAATCCTGACTCAAGTAAGCCAATTCAATTTTTGTTTGAATTGTTGAACAGTAAATCAACATCTAGGTAAATCCCATTAATCCAATGGGTCTTCTCTAGTTGGGATCAGCACTTAGATTTAGATTCCTTGTTTCTAGATTCCTTATCTGTGTTGATATAGATTGCCTTGACTGAAGGAGGATATTTCTGATCCCATGGGATTCCTTAGTTTTGGATGAGAGCAAGATAAAGAGCACCATTGTTTCCCTCCTTTTGGCCTTTGTAATTTTCCTTTTTCTTTTTTTCCCTTTTTTCCTTTTTCCTTTAAGAAGCAAAGCATATATACAACAAGCACAGAACAACTGGCTGATTGCTTTAAAATGATGCAAACAGCCCATCTGTTGTGTTTTATCCTTAAAATCTATGCAACTGAGTGGCAACCATAGTTGTTTTGCATAATTGCTAAATTTTGTTTCATTTGTGCAAATCTGCATGTGTGTGTGTGTGTGTGTTGCATGTGTGTGCATGCATTTGCACACACTATTCAATGTTTATTGTTTTACCTCAGCTTCTGTTGGGGTGAGAAGGACAATTTTGCCACTCTGTGCCATTATGTTCAAGGGGAAGCAACAATTTCCAGCCCTAAACTCAGCCCACTAAAGTAAATAATACCAATGTGATGCTCACCCCCCCCCCCCAAGAAGAGTAGAGACCCCTTACAAAAAAACTGAAACACATTTCTCCCCCAAACTCATGGTATCTCTGTGAAGTGGCAGAATTTCAAAAGGAAAGCAAGGGAAGACATCAGAAGATAGATGATTCCCTGGATCATTTTTTTGCTTGAAAACTGTCATTGGACATTTAAAATACAACAATATGTTAACTTTAGCTGAAACAAAAAAGCATGCCAGCAGCAAAATTCTTGAGATATTTGCTCCCACCCACCCATTTTCAGAGACTGAATCTGCACTGCTGAATCCGTTTTGCTTATTAAAAACAAATAGTCCATTAATTCCATTGGCTAGAGGAAAAAAGCACAGCAATATCAGCAAGAATCAGTACATTTCTTCAGGTCCCCCCCCCTCCCTTCCTCTCTTTCTTCTCTCCTTCCTTCCTTCCTGGTTTCAGGCATTCATAGAAAACTGTAAATGCTATGTGTCTGATATTTGGGGTTGTTGTTTACAACAGCACAAGTGAAAATTCCTTTGAAGAATCATCCTGTACTTCTAATGAAAGGTAGAGTATGGTTACAGTCAATTTTAACAAGTCATTGTACTTACAACAGAAGACAGATGTGTGTTGGGGTGTTTATGTTAAGATCATTATTTGAAAGAGTGTTGATGCTCTGATAAACAATTCATGTGCATCATCATCACAAGGAATCTTAGAAACACAATGGAGGTTGTGTGCAAATTCCACCCTACAATCAAAAATATTGGCCAAGGAAGTCTGTAGGCATTTTAAGCATAAATTATCCACATGCTGTCCACTTCTAAAACTTACAGTGTAGTTCCAAATGCAAGAAGAGTCAAGCTTGCTTTGTCATATGGTTACTGTTTCAGTGCAACCCCAGTATAAACAGTATTAATGAAGCACCATGTTGATACGCAGGAAGGTGTAATTACATGCAAAATCATTAACCTGTCCCAGAATCCTCTGCCAGCATGGCCAAAGATGGTGCATTTTGGGATTTGATACAATAACCTATAGAAACCTACACAATTGGAAACATGTCCCTACCTGTCTGGATGCATTTTTTTTCACTAATTATTAGAATGGTGTAGGAATTAATAATAATAATAATAATAATAATAATAATATAATAATAATAAATTTTATTCATAACCCGCCCCTCTGTCCAAGCAATTGGAGCAGGGAACAAGTTAAAACAATCACAAGTAAAAACAATTCCCACAAACTAATCCCTAACCTCCCACCCTTAATAGGCAATAATTATATTTATACATAACTTAGATCAATCTGGAGACTGCTTTTAGACTGAGGACCAAATTCAACTTCAGGGAAATTCTTGGAGGTACATTCCAATAGTGAGCAGGGCCAAAGACAAAATGGTGGGACTAACAATATGAAAATATTTTAATTTAAAATTGTTATTGCCAGTAAATTAAGCCTTTATAGTTCTGAAGTGTTGTCAAGTGACTTACAGTGGACCTACATGTGAAAGACCTCCAAAAGATCGTGTTATAAACCTAGGCCTTAGAAGACACATTTCAGTCTTTCAAAATGGAAAAAAAAAACCCATAAACTGAAAGTGGTATGTGGCCTTCTAGAAAAGCCCAGGCAACAGAGTAGAACCCCAAGAGGTGTGGTTTAGGCCTTGAGGCCTAAGCTTCCCTATTCCCTTCATAAAAAATATTTGAATTTTCTGGCAGATCATTGCCATATATACACAATGACTCAATATAAAGGAGAAGGTGGCAGTGGTACTCCCACCTCTCTGTAGTAATATCAGTTATTGGATATCTAGACAGAGATATTGTAGGGTAAGTTCAAAACAATAAACCAACATACATTAGCAGACACATGTCAGTGGATAAAATAAAATTAATAAAATTATATACCAGGCTGGCAGATAACTGAGCTTTTTAAAGTTAATGCATCCTGGGAAAACATTGCTTCTTTGAAATGACTGCCAGATTTTTTTTCCCTGGGATATTGGATTAAACTATATGAAATTGTTCAATTAAATGTTTATTATCCTTTAGTAGTTTCCATATCTTGGAAGATGAGACTGGTGACTAATAACACACTGTTTGCTTTCAGAGGATACAAATACAGTAATTTAAACTTTGTGGCAGCTTTCAAAACTGAAAGTCCATGACACTAAAAGTGACTTGCCCAAATGCAGTCTCTAGCAATGAAGTTCACTGGAGGTGATTCAACTCATGAAAGATATGTTTTCCTAGCTGTACCAGCACGCATGTTCAGCTACCATTGTAATGTCGCCATGTGAGCTTTTGTTGACAAGCTTCAGTCTGAGTCTGATTGACTGTTGGGTTGGCTCAGGTAGTATTGTTTTTTATGGCTTTTTTGGGCTGTGTCCATGTTCTAGAAAAGTTTATTCCTGATGTTTCAATGGCATCTGTAGCTGGCATCTTCAGAGAATGCTAGCAAGGAAGTGAATGGGGTGTGTATATATACTGTGTGACTCTAGGTTAGGAGGATTTACATGTTAATCTGTGTATCATTCTGTTGTTGAATGGCAAAGCCTCAGGGTGGGAGGATATGCAAGGAGGATTTGTTGTACATTGTCTGTTGGGGAAAACTCTGATCCTGGGTGGTTTTCATTTGCATTTTGCTGGGTTTCAGCTGTTTTTCAGGACTGGTAGCCAAACTTTGTTTACTTTAAGGGTTTCTTCTTTCTTACTGAATTTGTCCAGGTGTTTTTGGATTTCAGTGGCTTCCCTGTGCATTCTGACCTGATAGTTGTTGGCATGGTCCAGCATCTCAGTGTTTTCAAATAGCAATTTATGCCCAGGATGGTTTATAACATGTTCTGCTACTGCTGATTTTTCTGACTTACTCAGGGGCTGTGTAGACTGCCCTGAAGGGACGGCCTCCAGCCGTCCCTTTTACAGCCAGATTAGGGGCAGCCCCATTCTGGCCTTTCCAGGGCACAAAAAGGAGCCACAAAAAGCATTTCCTTTTTTGCACCCTCAAAGGGTGTGATAGCTGCAGCACCACAGCTTTAAAGCGCTCCTTCATCACTGCATTGTGCAGACACAATACCAGAGGAGTGCCATAATGGTGTGCACCGTACGGTGCAGTGCGAGGTGTCACGCCACCCTGGGGGCAAAGCTGGGGCATGTGTTATATGACTCCTCCCCCAACCCAACCTTTAAGACCAGTCTGTACAAGGCCTGAGTCTGCAGTGTCCCTCATATTCCTTGATTCGTGTTTGGACACTGCATTGTTCATGTCCCCACTAAAGCAGAAAGGAGAACTCCCTTGGCTGAAACAATTTCTTCCTGTGCAGTCCTAGAATATCCAAAAAGTTCAATGCTCCTCTGAGTATGATGTGGCCCATTTGTGTGTGTGTTTTTTTTTATTAAATAATAATCAGCATGTTAACATGTTGGAATGCTTTTCCTCAAAGCCGAAACAGTTTTCACCCCACATCATATTTGAATAAATGTTTACATGTGAATTATTTTTTAATTGCTATGGATATATATATGTGTTTATGTATGTGTGTGTGTGTGTGTGTGTGTATATATATATATATACACACACACACACACACACACACATGCTATATGTATATGTCTATCTATCCATGTTGTGTGATAAAATGTGTTCCCATTATGTTATCATCCCATTATTCCTTCTCAAATGCAGTGAGTCCTGTTCCCAGAACATTCTCCCACAGAACATTTTTGGGACGATATGGTAACATTACAGGTTCTGATATGATAAACTTATAAGATTCTAGCTTCTTCCTTCTATTCATGTCCTCCTTCTAAACTGACAAAGGAAGCCCATTTCTTTAGTGGTGGCATGATTTCGGGTTTTTTCTTCCCTCATGCCACCTTCCTAAGTAGGCAAAGGAAATGTCAAAATTTCCTCATGTTCCTCATTGTAAGCAGGAAACCCCATTTTTCCTAGCAATGCAATTATTTTTTGCCAACTCTCCACTCCACCAACCTAAGCAGGTACCCCCACAGTACAGCCAGGCTTTCTTACCATTCAGAACTCTATGCCAGACCTTCAAATAGCCTCACTGTCACACATCACACTCCTCACTCTCTCCTCTCCTTACTGTACTGCTCAGGAATGTGGGTGAAAGTTTCATATATTTATTCGTTCATTTCTGAAGAAATGCCTTAAATTTAAAATACTGCAATTCCCCTGTGTTTAAGTCTGTGACACAACAAGTATTACAATACAGTGCACAGTTCTAGTCACTCCGTCTCAAACAGGAAATCGTACAACTGGAAACAGTACAGAAAAAGCAAGCCAAAATTATTGGGAGCAATTCTCTATGAGGAAAAATGGTTACATTTGTGACCTTTTCATTTTGAAAACTTAAAATGAGATAGGAAGCAAACGAGTCAAATTCCTGCACTGGCAGGTTATGCCGCTAGACAGTCCTTGTTGTCTCTTTCAATTCTATAATTCTGTTTTTTGCCTCTTCTCATAATTGCAGGATCTGAGATTATCCAAAAATGATGGAGGATTTAAGACAGACAAGTTCAGTTACACTATGTTATTTATTACCACAAGATATGGAATTGACCACAAATACAGGTGGCTTTAAGGGGGAGGTTAGACCATGTGGTGTGAGGCCATCCATGGCTACTCATCATGACCACAGACAATTTGCCTTTAAATTACCAGTCTGGGGAAGATAACAGCTTGAGAATGCTGTTATCCTTACAGTTGGCCCATGAATTCTTTATTCACAGATTTAACTATCCATGGCTTGAAAATATTCCAAAAAGCAAACTCTGATTTTGCTATTTTATATAAAGGACACCATTTCAGTATGCCATTGTATTTAATGGGACTTGAACATGCTCAGATTTTCCTATCCGTGGGGAATCCTGGAACCAAATTCCAGTGGATAAAAAGCGCCCACTGTATTATGTTTTCCTTTGTGACTTCCTGTAAACTAGTGGTTAGCCATTGTGCAAAACAGCATGCTGGACTAGAGTCTTTGTTTGATGGGATATATTTATTTATTTTTGCTTTAATCAGTACTTGTCTCTTTTTCAGTTTATTTAATGAATTTTATTTTATTAGTTTATTTAATGAATTTATTTAATGGTTTGTTGTATGAAGGCTTGCTAGAGAGTTTTAGCAAGGCTTTACACATCATGATCTGGTGCTTTAAGCTATACTTTCCTTAAAGCAGCTGCTATTTTTTGGAAGTATTGTGGAGATATGCAGGGAAGAAAAGTGATCATTTCTTGATGTACTGCAAGATGATTTAATTCAATGACCTTATGGTGTTTCATTTAACAGGACCAGGATATTAATATTTTATCCAGTGTTTTCCAAATAGGAAGAGTTTCATAGATGTTAAGAATATCATTTGCTTATTTAAACACACACACATACACATACACACAGGAAAATGTGGGAGTATTTCATTGTAAATCTTGCACTTGGAATCTTATCAAACGGAATAGAATTCTTTTCATCCAGGGCTCATTATCCCTGGTGAATTGTAGCTTGGCTATTTTGATGGCCTGGCTGACACAAAAACAGTCATGGTGTCCCTTCAATAGATGTCAGTGCAGCATTAAAAAGATGTTGGCTGGGATTCATGATCACAGTTGTGAATGTGTAATCTAGAATTACACATTGGTAACTGATTCACATTCATGCTACTTCAGTAATGTAGGAAAAAGGTAGGGATAATAAAATGACCCAACCCTGACTTACTTGGCAACAGCCATTGCCAGCAATGCAACTTGATCCTGCACAAGAGATCACTGGTGGAAACTGGGAGGAAACATCAGTCTACTGTACCCCAATTGACAGGAGAACAAACCCCATTGCTTGCAGCAGCTTCTGCTTTATAAGTCAGGAATGGGAGTGGGGGTAGGAGTGGGCCAGGAGGTGCTACTTAAATAGCTGATCTAGCATCTCTGCCATTGTAAAAATTCAGATGGAATAGTGATACTATACCCCTTTTTTGAGCAGTGTTGATAATGACCAGGGCTCTTGGAGGCCTTTCATTCATAGAATCATCATTAATCAAAGCCAACTTGGTGTCAGACAACAACAAGGCATGATCTAAGACGTAGCCACACAAGATGCCATCCCAAATTTATAGATATTTGGCAGCATATTTCTGAACATAGGTTTACACTCCCTTATCTTTTCTGTACCTCAAGCTTATGATCCTAGACCAGAATCAAAGTGTGTGTGTGTATTACAGTCATGCCTTCACATTTATAGAATCATAGAACCATTAGAGTGTCACTCTGAACACTAGCTCCCATTGTGATCCTTATTCCAGACTGGTAGCAGTATCTTATAATCTGGATAAAGAGATGCATTATTAGTGGCTGAAAAAATAGGTAAGGAGTTCCCTTCCTCTTGAAAACTTATTTGCATCTCAGCTTCTTCTTATATCTTTTTCATTTAGTCTGGCTGCTTGAATCACTGCAATCATGAATCACACCTTGTACATAATTAACAATTACACAGCAATAGGTTAACTCTGCAAATAGTTGGCACAACTATTGGAATATCCATCTGCTATGGAACACATCCTATTTATCTTCTAGCAACTCAGCTCCCAAAGATGAGTAATCTGCAATATAGACATTCAGGCTATATAGTCTATAAGATGCAGGGAGGGCTCTCTAACCCACCACCACTTGTCCATACATTTGAATCCATGGGCGTTGGACCTATCCTATGGAGCAGCAGAAAGCAAGCTCACTCCAGCTTCTGCACAATAGACCTTCAGATATTCATGTACAGCTTTCATATTACCTCTCTGAGTTCTCTTTTCCAGCTTGTCAATATCCTTCTTTAACTGTGGTGGTGAGAACTCGGCAAATTATTTTAGCTAAGGTTTAAACAAAGCAAAATATAGTGGCACTGTTATTACCCTTGATTTGGATACTATACAGTTGGCATTGATGGATTCCTCATTCCTTATTCGTGGATTTAACATTCACAGATTTGATTACTCATGAGTTTGTCTAGAGGGGGTGGGAAGAAGGGATGAAAATGAGCGAGAGAGAGAGAGAGAGAGAGAGAGAGAGAGAAAGAGAAAGAAAGGACTCTTTCCCTCCATGTGCACCCTGGCCATGAAAAAAAAAAGAGGGAGGAAGGACAGACAGGTAGGCAAAGAAAGAGACAATGAGTACAAAGAGGGCAAAGGAAGAGGCAGTGAAGGCTAACAGGCACAGGGAAAGAGGGAGGGAGGGGCAAAGAAAGATACAGGGACAGCAATGAACTGCCTGGGACCACAGCAACAACCCTCATCTCCTGTTACTATCCTCAAGAGGGTCCTACTGAGGAAGAGGAATGCCATGGATATTGACAGTTTTCCCACTTTCCGTGGGGGTCCTGCGCCCCTATGCCCTGTGAATTTGGAGAGTCAACTTCTATGCAACCAGAAATTGCAATAAAAGTCCCCCCCCTCCCCAGTAGAGTTCTGGATGTTCCTTCTTCTATTTTGCCTTGGAGTTTTTCATTAGAGGGATCCATAGGTGAAAGAGGTAGAAAATTAATGAAGCCCCTCCCTCCCTCCCTCCCTTCCTTTTCATCAATAAAATTTGAACACGGCTTTTAGCCGCGCTGAACCTTTAATTTTTTTTCCTTGCCGGCTGCAAACTGCGCAGCTGTGCAGTTCCCAGCCGGCAAACCTGCATAGCTGTGCAGTTCCCAGCTGGCAGCCTGCTGGGAATTGTGCAACTGTGCAGTTGTGCAGGTTTGCCTGCTGGGAACAGTGCAACTGTGCAGTTGTGCAGGTTTGCCTGCTGGGAACTGTGTAGTTGTGCAGTTGTGCATGTTTCCTGGCTGCCGGCTGGGAACTGCGCAACTCTGCAGTTTGCAGCCGGCAAGGAAAAAAAAAAAAGTTTCAGCGTCATTGTGGTTTCTCTGCTTTTTTAAAACTGTGCAGTTGCACGGGTGCATCATGAATGAACCCCTTTATTTTGTGAATGAATTGACATGTTATGCACAGTAGAATAACAGTTACAGCATCCCAGAGTCCCTACTGCGCATGTCTAGGGTTCCGATTAGGGCTGGAGCTAGGGTTTGGGAGCTTTAAAAAACTGCGCAGTTAAACCCCAGCCTTTACACCTGCAGGGCATTTAGCGTTTTAATTAGAAGTGAACTCCACACCACACATGCTCCCAACTCACGATCCATTATGCTCCACACCTGTATTGCTGCCTTTAAATGGGCACTTTAAAGATACAGAGGCCCCTTTAACTGTGCAACTACACCACAGCCTTTAGATGGAGCTGCACTGTTCTGCAGTTTTTAAAAAAGAAGCTGGGAAAACCAGCACCTTTTTAAAGGCTCTTCTTCTCCCCTAAAATGCAAAAAACGCATTTTCATGGCACACTTTCCCTTTTTCTCATATAAAGGCTAGAGTTTCATGCCGCCATGAACACAGTTCTTTTTGCCAATCTAGAAAGCCCCCTAGAATAGGCCTATTTCTATGAAACCACCTAAGCTCTTCCAGGAAAAAAGTAAAATCTTTCCACAAATGAATGTTTAAAAAGTTCCTGTAAACATGCTTTATATTATAAATTCTATTCCATTTAGTATTTTACTCAATGCATTATTTGTTTGGTTCATTTGTCTCATTGAAAGGTCTCTCTATTAATATTGCAACCACACATCATGTTTAACTGCTTTCATGATTAGTTAATCATTAATAGACTTTCTATCATAGCCCTCCTCTTGCTCCGTACGTGGCACCCATTTATTTGAAGAAATCGGCTGTCATTTGCTACAATAAATACCATTAATTTTTATGGATTAAGTTTCATTCTAATGAAATGTACACTCAACAGTAATCAATCTACAGCAATTAGGGCCAAAGATGTAGTGGATTTTTCATTTGAAGAAGACCATCTCTAAAATAAACACACACGACACATTATTATTATATAAAGCAAAACTATGGCTTGCATTCTAGAAACAGAGCTGCAATTCATAGAGATATAATTCTACAGCTCTCCAGATTTAGTCCTTAGTTTGAAGTTTTCTTAAAATAAATGCAAAACTTTCAAAGCAAATATGTTTCCTAATAAAATTCTTTGCAAATCTGTCTCACTGTCATAGGTAATTAATAACACAACACACTTTGTCTTCATTTCAGTGTCAAGTTGAAAGGCAGCTTTTTCTTGAAGCCTTCTGTGACTAACTCTGAAAGTAATCTGATGTGAAACTGGGTTATTTTTATGGTGTTCACACTTGTCCCAACTGCACTCGGTGCAGTTTGCGGGGGGGGGGGGGGAGAGACTACTGAAAAACCCTCTTAACCTGGTATATTTGATACTGGGTTTTTTCCCCACATCTTTTTTTAAAGAGCTGCAGTGATCCACATCTTCGGTATGTGAGTACACAATTGAATTGATTCAAATTACACTGCATTGTTCCTGGAAATGGAGGCACCCTCCATTTTTAACCGAAATGGTGGCAAGTGTGAATGGTGGCAGGGTTTAAATGCCATGGACAGATTTGGTAATGTAAAATGTAGTGGGAACACCAATCTGGGATTGCATCAGTGCAGAGATCCAGATCTCCTTAGGACAAAAATGTGTATGTGAACGCCCCCAAATTTATCAAGTTTGTAAGTGTTCATGGTTTAAACTTTTTAAATATATTTCTCAACTGTTACATAGTTCAGTATGCTTTAAACTGCAGACTACCTTTTATCATTTTAATTTTTAAAATTGATTTTTATTGTTTATCTTTGGAACTTTGGATAGAGGATGGGACATAAATATTTTAATAAAACAAATAATCAAGCCTCTCTGCCAAGTGTCTTTACAGCAGGGGTAATAAAAGCTGGGTTGTACAAGTTGAGTGCTATCAACTCAGATTGGGAAGAGATATTACTCCATCCCTTCTGTTTCTGCCCCTGCCACCATGTGTCTCCTCCTCCTCCTCCTCCTCCTCCTCCTCCTCCTCCCTTTTCCCAGCTCTGGGACTTGAGGCAGCTTGCAAAAATTAAAATAGATACAGCTAAAAGTTTACACCATACAAAATTTTAGTATCAGCAGAATTGAAATCAGTAAAAAGCATCTCCATTAAAATAAGAAAAAAACAACAAATATAGACAATGTAGGGCATTATTAAAGGTGTTTTCTCTTTGAGATATCATTTCAAAAATGCCTTCTGAACCTAAAAAAAGTATTCACCTGGCTATGTAAGAATAATGAGGAAGATGTCAGCCTGACCTCTTGAGGAAGAAGGTTCCTGATTCTAGGGATAGCCACTGAGTAGGCCCTCTCCTATATTCCGACTATATGTACTTGTGAGGGTGGTGGAACCTCCACAGAAGGGCTTCCCAAAAAGATCACAGATAACAGTCAGGTTCCTATCAAAGAATGCAGTTCTTCTCAGAATGATCTGTTGTAGTTAAGACAGCAATAGAGACAGGCTGTGTCACAACAGGCCACTGGTGGAAAGAGAGCAGAGGAACTTGATGGCAATGGTGATTAAATCTCAAACAGAAGAACAGTAACCATACCCTGAGTTGGCTCTTTAAAACATTTCACTTAAAGAAAACTAAATATTTACTAGAAATCTTAGTCTGACTTTCAAAAATGCCATTCTTCAAATCTGAAACGCAGGAAGTCCCTAATGCCATTTTAGCCATAATCCCCTCTGCTGAGGACCCTCTGGAGAAGCATATACCAGCTATTTCTCTGTGCTGGGTTGCCATAACTTGAAATGTGCTGGTGGGGTAAATAGCTGGTGCAGATTTCCATGAGCTGTCTCATCTAGATAGGCACATGTTTGAAGCATTTGCTCAGCCAGAAAGTGCCCATTAGTACACTAGAGAGGGGTGCCAGTGAGAGGACGCAGTTTAGCACTCTTCACATTCTGCCACCTGATCCTTCCCCAGAAATAATCCTGCAATATTGTATGATACATATATCATGCAACATTGCAGGATTTTTTCTGGGGAAGGTTGAGGGGGCAGAATGTGAAGAGCACTGAATTGCATACTCTCATTGGATGGATTTTCATCCAAATTGTAACCAAAAAGAATTTCTCTTTTTAAAAGGGTTTAAAGGCTACTTGCACAAAGTCCATTCATCCATTAGCGTAAAATTTTCTGGCGTTACACCCAAAGATTATGAGGCCTGCAAATTTCATCAAATTCTGTGAAAAGTTAAATTGATAATCATTTATAGATATTCCAGTGACAGTCAATATTGGAATGTTTTTAACTGTAAATATGTTGTGCACCGCCCTGATCACAGGAAGGGCAGTATATAAATAAAGATTATTATTATTATTATTATTATTAGGAGGAGGAGGTTATGAAACAGGTTTTCCAAAGCAAGGTTCTGATTCAGACCTTACTGAAATCAGGCAGTTTGTAAAGCAGTCTCAGCTATGTAGCTTTCTGAATTGTGGAAGAGGTGTCAAAACTGTAACCAGCACTTGCCCTTACTAGGAAAGATCAATAGCTGTTTTTCAGAATCAGAGTTGGAAGAGATCACAAGGGCCATCCAGTCCAATCCCCTGCAGTGCATGAATACACCATCAAATCATGCACAACAGATGGTCATCTAGCCTCCTTTTAAAAACCATACAGACTGTGTGCTTTGGCAAGGTGCTGCATTGTTTTGCCTCAGATCTCTCTACCCCCTCCCTTCAAGTCAACAGAGCTGGTAAATGTATCCATGGGTAATATATGCTAGTATATACATATACTGCTTCCAGACATGCACGAAATTATAACAGAGGTTTATCACAATGAAATCACTGGGGAGAATAAAGTATGTTTCAGTCCATTCTTGTTATATTATTGCATGTGACATTTTTAGATGCAAGTTTGAAAACTTGTTCTTTTTCCCCCTTACTCAGCTTTTTTTTTTTTTTTTTTTTTTTAAGCAAAGCAAATCCTACTTTTGTGTCAGGAATGTATTTGCTTCTAAACTGGATGACAGAGTTCTGAACCAGATAATCAACTGATGTAATGTGATGCTATCCACCAAAATCATTCCTCAAACTGCTACTTGTCATACAACCTAAGCCATGGCATATTTCAAGAGCAGCTGTTTGTTTACTTCACAATGATTTGTCTATCCATCTGTTGATACCGAAATGCTTGTTATAGTTTTTATTCAGAATCATCTAGTTCAGTAGTTCTCAAATGTTGCCCCCCCCACCCCTCCCAATATTGGACAAGCTGGCTAGGACTTCTGGGAGCTAAAGTCCAAAAAGACTTCTGGGAGCTGAAGAATTAAAGTTTGAGAACAATTGATCTAGTTGGCTACTGATGCAAACAGAATGCTGAAAGATAAGTTTACTTCAGATGACTCTTTAGACTTCTTACATTCTTAACATTATAATTTGTCGAGTTGTATTTAATTTGAAAATTGAGAAACTGTTTTGTATGCAAAAGTGACCCCAGAGTGGTATTCATAATTTTATAAAAAGACAAATGCACTATGTCTTCCTGTATAAGAAATACAATGACTTAATTATATGGGAAACTTAAAGCCTTTCTAACATTATTGCTGCTATTAAATCCCACTGAAGATAGTGTGCTACAGTATTTTAACATTATTATATCTTAGGGCAATATTTTAAATTCACAATGGCTACCTTCCAAAACTAGTAGCACTACAAATATTTACTACAGCCAGGAACCTCTAGTCACTGGCATCTCTCCTAGTGCAATAACCTCTTCATATTTCACTAGAGAGATACATAATGACATTGTACTCTGAAAAGATAGGTTCATCTTGCTTCTCCTCTGTGCCAGGAGCCTGGATAAAAAGAATTAGAGTCCCTTCTGTCTAGTTTAGGGGTATGAATTCATCATTCTGAACTCTCTGTGTATTGATTCAAAGTACGTTAGAGTAAGTTGTAAAGCACTAAACCTCATTGATGGGTATTATGCTGTGCATTCTTCACTATCCAGAAGCAGAAGCACCTTTCCATTTAATTTTTTTGCAAAGAATCCTCCAGATAAATGAATAATGTCATACTAGGAACAGATTATATGTTCTATGGTTATTTGAAATCTGATTATGAATGGCAAGAATATTCATAATCATTTGTTTTCAGGTTAAAAAAATGGGATTCCCATCATGAAAAAGAACAGACCAGTGAGAATTTTTTACATTTTCCACCCAGTTTTCAAATGTCCTCAAGTGTTGCAGAGGAATTATTTTTCAGAGAAAAAGATGTGCTTTTTGTGTGCACCCCCACCCCTGTTTTGTGCAAAAAATAAAAAGGGGGGTTTCCTGTGAAGGGATTCCTCTTCTTTAGAATATGGAATACTTCACTTATTTCAAAATACAGTATGTCAAACAGTCAGCATGGCAAAGTGCTTTGAATGTTGGGACTTGATCACACCAAGCTGCTAAGACACCACAATCATGTTAGTGTAGGTAATGCAATAAATAAATAAATAAAGTAAACATACTGGTTTGGGGATAGTCATTTTCACACAGCTCTTTTTCACACAGCCCTTCATAAGTGCCATGGTGATACTATAGTCCTCAACTCTGTCTTCTGTGCATTGGCCTCCATAACCCCACCTTACTGCCCTATGCCCTTCCCAGCATGGTTTTAGGTCTTTTTTTAAAAAAATTCACTTGCACAGTCACATGGATTGAGTGAAAAAGAAAAAAGAAAAGAAATGGTGGTGGTGGTGGTGGGAAGAAAGTAAAGCAGCCTGCTTGGGAATACCAAGGTGGACAGGAGAGTGGGGCAGAGGAAAATCACACACACTTACTCCATGCGACTGTCTGAATATGGGAACTGCAGTGGGAGGAACTTTTCATACATGAATCAATAGTGGGAAAGCAGTGTGATTGGGAAGCATTTGCAGATTTTGCTCATCAATGTAAAGGAGCATGGAAGGCAAAACAGCTACACGATAGACACAGCATTGTGTGATAAGGAATGGCTACAGACACTACTATCCTGTTGTAATTCTACTTTGGCAGTCTCATGTGCTAAAATCCTTAACATGCCATAAGTTGGAGTCAGCTTGAAGACAGAACAACACCATCAACAAGTTTTAGGGTCCTCCTGAATATTCTGCTCAGCAGGACTTGTTCCTCAAAGCTCAGTCTCAATGATACCACTGGAGGTGCTGAGTAATTCTTCCTATAAAGGAACTCCATACCTGGGACTGGAATCAGAAATCCTAAAATGTCACTTTTCCATGCCTGCTAGATCATATAGTCTTTCACTGAAGGCTAATGTTTTGGTTGAGAATTTTGTAAAAAAAAAAAAAAAAAAGCAAAAAAAAAGCAGGCTTTAAATTTTAAAATTAGCATTTCACATCATAAAAAAATACTAGTATCACTTGGGGGGGGGGGGGTAATACTAAAAGAAGAAGAAAAGGAAGCAATATTGTTCCTAGTAGATTCATAGCTTAACCACACAGCTCTATTTAGACTATTCTTTACCACTTATAATGGAGCCCTGGAAAGTTTTCATTAAACAGAGACTGATATTCGTTTCATATTGAATTTGTGGTTACAATTAGATTGTTGGGGCTTCCATTCTAACTTCATGCTCATGGGCAATGAATGTGCAGGGACTGAACCACTAAGAAAATATCTAAGCAAATAACCCGAAAAACCCACCCACTCACACAAAAAAACTATCTAAGCAAGTCTTTCCAGGCTCTGAAGACGCTGACTGTTATACATCTTTGGTGTTAAGCACCCTTGTAACTCACCGGAGATCTAGTTTATGAATCTAAGGATCTATAAAACACAGGCTATCACTGTCAACATTAAGTTTCATAGTTTTGCTCAAACGGCAACAGTATTTTTAAGGTTGGGCAGAGTGGCCTGGCTTGCTCTGGAGACTCTTCAAAAGACAAAGTAACAAGGTAAACAATGGGGATCAGCTTAAAGTCATAAATATTGTCTATCCTCCCAGTGACAACTCCTTCCATTTTTGGCTGGTGTTTTACCACATGACTGAGAGATTTCTCCCAGTGGATGTTACACACAGTTCTATCTTTTTCTTTAAAGTTGAGCCCCCTGCAACATTCTTCCACAATCATTTCAAGTGGGCAGTTGTAAGCTTTGTGTGAGTGAAGTGATGAACTCACTCTTAGTTTTTTCCCTCTTTCAATCAGAACTTCAAAGGAGCTGTTCAAGGTGCTGAATAGATTTACCATGCCACTCACACAGAAGCCACCAGCCATGACTGGACATTTCCCCAGAATATTATACCTGTTCCCACTGACAGCAATGGGAAAAGATTCTCTCCGTGTGCATTGTGGTGTGTGCAGTTCTAGTCACCACACCTCGGAAAAGATGTGTCAGAGTTGGAAAATTTCATAAAAGGGCAATCAAAATTATTATGGGTTTGGAGCAACTCCTTTATGAAGAAAAGCTACAATATTTGAGGATCTTTAGTTTATCAAAAAAGCCAGCAGGAGCCCAGAAGCAAATGTGATGTCCTCCCTAAATGAAGGTTCTGTTAATAATTCCATTCATATTTTGAACAGTGGCCTTATAGCATATTCCTTTGCTTTTCCACAGAAGGCTTTTTGTGTGGAGGAGGAGTGAGAAAGGTAATATCCTGTGAGGAATATCTCTGAAGCCTGGACCAAGGCAGATGGACTGAATAAGTGACCTTAAGCTCTGGTCCAAATAATCTGAGATATTTAGATGCCAGAGAAAGGCTTACAAATGTTGCCTACCTTAGGCTAATTATGACATAGGGTACATAAAGCCAACTGAGCATCTCTCTGGCTATGTCTATCAGTGAATATGTTGAGAGCATTCTAAAGAGCAGGGTATGAATACAAATAACAATAACAACAACAACTGTAACAAAATAAATAAATAACCATTTGGTGCCTTCTCGTAACATTGCAGCTCTGCCATCCAAGGCAGCTGCTTCACTCTGCTTGAAGGTAGAGCTGGTCCTAACCTTAAAATATCATCCAATCATTTCTCTTGTTTCAGGAATTCTCATGTTCTTCCAATGCAGTGTGGGATGGTTTGAATAGTCAAGCACATTACTCTAGTAGAACAACAGACTAATCTGTGAGGAATTCTCAGCTACTAGAGATCCTTTGGAGATTTGATAGACAACTCTTGCAAGATCCATAGTAAAATTATGGACATGAACCATTCTACCCTATTCAGATATTGGGTTCTTTTTAGTCAATAGCACTCTGAAAAGGCTTAATCTGCTTTTCTCTTTTCTCCCTTCCAAGAATTTAGCAACTCTATAGCCTCCATAATTCTCCTTGGTTGAGAATAGTTTTCTTTCAACATGGCTGTGCCTTACTTTGATCTTATGGTCAACCTCTGATCTTTCTCTTTCCAGGAAACAGTTGTCTTTAATTTGTCAGGGTTGTGTTCTTGTTTTTCTATCTATGTGAGCTGATATCTTTTCCTGCTAATTTGGAATAAACAGCATGGAACATGTGGCTGGCTCTAGCATTATTTCACTGAAAGAGTTCCAGCATATTCCCCCCTCTTCTAAGAAGAATGCTTGTGGAAAGTATGACATAATGGAAAATCCACATGGACAGGAAGAAAAATTGACAAACAAAACTTTACTTTTCCTACGCATGGAAATAATCTGGAATGTGTGTTCATGTGTGTGTGGGAAGCCATATAAATTGAATGTTTTCCATGTGCACCTTCACAAATATTTGTCTATCAAGGGAAAATATTTTAAGTCCAGTTGCTTAACTAGCATTGGGTTTTTTTTTGTTTTTTGTTTTTTGGGGGTATTTTTTGTCCATAAAATTGCCATACAAAGGCATGGACAACATAGAGCTGGGGGCAGGGGAAACAATGGGTTTCACATGATCGTTGGGGGATTACTACATAATCTGAGATTTTCAATTTAGTAGATATGAAGTGAGATGATACCATATTGCCATGAAAGACTGCCAGAGATTCCCCCCCCCCCTGAATTTTTTAATGAAGCAGAAACATATGTGAACTTGTTGAAATGCCTTCAACATACATTTATTTTTCCTATAATATAAGTTATTTTGGAACAGGTAGCAGAAAATTACTCATGTACTTCGAGCAGTGTGTGTGTGCGTGCATGCATGCATGCGTGTCTAGCAACATATGAAATAGAGTGGAAATATTCTCTTTCACTATGCTTCTGTTTTTTTATATACTAAAGTTGTATAAATATACATAAATGTATTTATATTCATATTTATTTCTCTCTCTCTCTCTCTCTCTCTCTCTCTCTCACACACACACACACACACACACACACATCATTTTTATATGCACTGTTGCTACATCAGGTTTCAATTTTTGTTTATAGCAAAAATTAGAATCATAGAATCATAGAATCATAGAACCATTGAGTTGGAAGAGACCACAAGGGCCATCTAGTCCAACCCCCTGCCATGCAGGAACTCCAAATCAAAGCATCCCTGACAGATGGCCATCCAGCCTCTGCTTAAAGACCTCCAAGGAAGGAGACTCCACTACGCTCCGAGGGAGTGTGTTCCACTGTCGAACAGCCCTTACTGTCAGGAAGTTCCTCCTAATGTTGAGGTGGAATCTCTTTTCCTGCAATTTATATCCATTGTTCCGCGTCCTAGTCTCTGCAGCAGCAGAAAACAAGCTTGCTCCCTCCTCTATATGACATCCCTTCAAATATTTAAACAGGGCTATCATATCACCTCTTAACCTTCTCTTCTCCAGGCTGAACATCCCCAGTTCCCTATGGCGTTCTTCATAGGGCATGGTTTCCAGACCCTTCACCATCTTAGTTGCCCTCCTTTGGACCCGCTCCAGTTTCTCCACATCCTTTTTGAATTGTGGTGCCCAGAACTGGACACAGTATTCCAGGTGGGGCCTGACCAAAGCAGAATAGAGTGGCACCATTACTTCCCTTGATCTAGACACTATACTTCTATTGATGTAGCCTAAAATTGCATTGGCCTTTTTAGCTGCTGCATCGCACTGTTGACTCATGTTCAGCTTATGGTCTACTTGGACTCCTAGATCCCTTTCACATGTGGTCTCATTCAGCCAGGTGTCCCCCATTTTATATCTGTGCATTTCATTTTTCCTCCCTAAGTTCAGAACCTTACATTTCTCTGTGTTGAATTTCATCTTGTTAGCATTGGCCCAGCTTTCTAGTCTATTCAGGTCATTTTGAATTTTGATCCTGTCCTCTGGGGTATTAGCTACTCCTCCTAGTTTAGTGTCATCTGCAAATTTGATAAGTATGCCCCCAATTCTGTCATCCAAATCATTAATAAAGATGTTGAACAGCACTGGGCCCAGGACAGAACCCTGTGGGACCCCACTGGTCACTTCTCTCCAGGATGAAAAGGAGCCATTGTTGAGCACCCTTTGAGTTCGGCCACTCAACCAATTACAAATCCATGTAACAGTTAACTTGTCTGTCCCACATTTTGCAAGCTTGTTTGCAAGAATGTCATGGGGAACCGTGTCAAAGGCCTTACTGAAATCGAGGTAAACTATATCCACAGCATTCCCTTCATCTACCAAGCTGGTAATTTTATCAAAAAAAGAGATCAGGTTCGTTTGGCATGACTTCTTTTTCTGAAACCCATGTTGGCTTTTTGTGATTATGGCATTGGCTTCTAAATGTTCACAGACTCTCTGCTTAATGATCTGCTCTAGAATCTTTCCTGGTATTGATGTCAGACTAACTGGACGATAATTGTTGGGATCCTCTTTTTTTCCCTTTTTGAAAATGGGGACAACATTTGCCCTCCTCCAGTCTGCTGGGACTTCTCCTGTTCTCCAGGAGTTCTCAAAGATTATTACCAATGGCTCCGATATTACCTTTGCCAGTTCTTTTAATACCCTTGGATGTAGTTCATCTGGTCCTGGAGATTTGTATTCATTTAGATTAACCATGTATTCCTGTACTGTCTCTTTACTTATTCTGTGCTCAAATTCCCCCACTCTGTCCCCTTCTTCACTGTCCTCAGGTTGAGCACCTTTTGCCTTTTCTGAGAAGACTGAAGCAAAGAAGGTGTTGAGTAATTCTGCCTTTTCTCTGTTCCCTGTTAGTATTTTGCCATCTTCTGCACGCAGTGGTCCTACCATTTCCTTCTTCTTCCTTTTGCTGCGGACATATCCAAAAAAGCCCTTTTTATTGTTCTTAACCTCTCTAGCAAGCCTGAGTTCATTTTGCGCTTTAGCTTTTCTGACTTTATCCCTACATGTGCTGGCTATTTGTTTGAATTCCTCTTTGGTGATTTCCCCATTTTTCCATTTTTTATACATGTTCCATTTAAAACTTAGCTCAGTTGTAAGTTCCTTAGTCATCCATACCGGTTCTTGAGACATCTCCCATTTTTCTTCCTCATTGGAACTGTCTGAAATTGTGCTTTCAGTATCTCCCTTTTGAGGAACTCCCATCCATCTTGAACTCCCTTCTCTTTTAGTATTCTTGACCAGATAGCACAAAATTGAAAATTGGGTCCCAGGAAGTAAGTTGGGCTAAAAGTGGATCCTAGCTTGAAATGGTTACAAACTACTATTTGGGTATCCTGCGGATTCCCAGCTGAAAGATGTAAGCAATTGTTCGCAATTCTCCTATAGGGAATTAAAAGTTCTTAGCTTGGGGAGGAGGGTATTATTATACTATCACTCACTTTGCAAAGTAACAAAAGCAAAAAAGACAGGTTCTTGCTCGAGGAATGTACAACCTAAATCTTGACGGTGAGGTCAAGGGAAGAGTGGAGGGAAGAAAGAAAGAAAAATGAAAGATAAGGTGTGATGGAAGTAAGGTAAAGTAAGGAGTTTACCACATGAGGGTTAAAAGAGGAAATTTAACTGGATAAAAGTGTCTTTGGCCAGTGCTTATCACAGCACATTGTATCCATCCTGCTGCTGCCCTGCATTCCATTTATTACTGTAGTGCACTTTTTCATTGATAGGCAAAAACCATCATTAGCTCTAAATGTTGCTATTGTAGCACAGATGCATGGATGCGAAAAAGTCTCTTCACTTCAGCTCTGATATTTCAGCAGTCATGTGGAAGGACAGAGCTTGATTCGCCTCTTCACTCCCTCTCCCATTCACTATTTGAAAGAAGGCTAACTCCATGCCTATTTTTTAAAATTTGATCTTTGCTATGTTTGCAAACTTACAGCAAAACAATAAAATAAAATAAAATTGTAATTGTTTTTACCATAAATATGCAAACACAGCAAAATTAAAAGTAATTAAACCAACAGCCTGCTTTGGAATAGTGAGTACAGGGGGGAGAGAGGAGGAAAGCAAAAGAATCAAGACCCCTCATGGCACTGACTGCTGGAACTGCAGCGAAGAGCCTTATCAAAGCCTTGCAGTTGCGCAAAAGAGAGGAAGTGTGATAAGAAACAAAGCGGTATGTTCCTGGTTCTTTTCATAACACATTTGTCATGAGACATGAAGATGATATGATTTATACCCTAAGAGATAATGGGTATAGATATCTGAGGGTAAAGATCAAAGGAAGAGATGTGTGAAGTCTGAAAAATCAGTATGCCAAGGGATCGTGCAGCACCTTTGAGACTAACTGAAAGACAGATGTTGATAGCATGAGCTTTCGCAGACTTCAGCCTACTTCCTCTTATGCATATGAGGAAGCAGATTCATGTCTACAAAGGTTCATGGTACCAACTTCTATCTTTCAGTTAGGAGTTGCCCACACAGGACAAATGTTCCCCCTAGCCTCATATTGTCTAGTTCAGATGACACAGGCCAAAACCTCTGGGGCAAGATTGGGATCTTGCCAGACCAGATGCAGATCCAATGGATCCAGCTCAATCCTGGGGTAAACAGCTATTATCCTGAGGTAATTTGACCCCTGGTTTCCCACAGAGTTTCCTGGAAACTCAACAGCAAACCCCAGCTGTTTAGATGGCCCCCTGCACTTCTTACCTTACTTCACCATCACTGATGCTCAAAAGCCATCTGTCACTGTGTCTGATGCAGAAACGGGGCACCTGGCCATGTGGGTGCAGCCAGGTGCCCCATTTCTGCATCAGATGCAATGACAGGGGGACTTTGAGTACTAGCAACAGTGCAGCAAGGTAAGGTGTGTGTGCCAGTACTGGGTCCCGGGTCTGCACAGTGATGGGTGTGTAAACACCCACTGTCCCAGCACTGACCTGGGAACTGACTCAGATGAGCACTGGGACCAGGATAGCACAGGCTGAGCCATGCTATCCTGGCCTGTCTGCTCAGTCCTTTAGTCCCAAGGTTGCTACAAGATCCCTTTGCATATTCTGGGCAAACATGTAACGTTAAAAGAAGAGCACACTGATGCAAGAATATGGAAGCTGCAGCCTTCCACAATCTCTTACTATTGATTGTGCTGAAAGTTGATGGCAGTTCACAATATTTGGAGAGACAAAGTTTTTCCATCCCTGTTCTAGAGCTTCCTTAAGCTTCACAACAGAGGACAGGAGCACACATCAGCTAAATGAACACAGGCTCAGTCATCAGTTTTGCATTCTTACCTACCTCCTCTTCCTCCTCCTGCTGCACATTCTCCTCCAACTAAAGCAAGGTAAAGCAGTGTGGAGTGAGATGCTTTGGAGGTCTCAAATCCCCCCCCCCTTTGTTTTTTTAGATGGGAGAGTTGAAGGGACAGCAGAAAAGCAGGAGACCTGTAGCTTTATCCTATCATGTATGTCAGCTGCAGGGTACCTTATGAACCTTCCAAGGAAGAGGAGGAAATATTAATAGCTGTTGCCTGAGTGGGAATTGACACAACTGTTCTGTTTGCCAGTTCAGGTTTATGCTTTTGAATGAGAATGTATTGGGATAGGAGAGCTGAGAGACACAAGTAAGCAAAGCCAGGGCATGTTAACTATTTTAAACCAATTTCACTCTTAATGGAAGAACAATATTTCCACAGTTTCAAGTAATCCAGTTCTCAGATCCATCTGTGGGATAACTGTGTGTGCACATTTATTCAGAACATCATCATTTCTTTCTTAGTAGGGACTGTTCTAATCTCCCTGGACAAGCACTACACTGTGGCTGCCTTGATATATCTACTGGACAAACATAATAGTTCTTTCTCTGTTTCCTTTTACAGTCATTGAAAGTAGCTAAACCCAAATTATTCATGGTTTTTAGTGACATTCATATGGATTGCTTTACCTCCTTTTGGTTTTTGTTTTTTAAAAAACCCTGTTATGTGACCAATTTTTATCAAAAAGGGGAGGGAGGGAGGGAGGGAGGGAGGAAGATCCCAAAAATCGTTTTAAAGGTAAAACATTTCTGACTTATCTGGTTTAGATTATTGAAATTAACTCTAAATTTCCATTACTTATTTTGCTAAGAATCATAATGACAAGATTTATTTTACATGTTTATCTTAAAAAAGGTTAATAATAACAATAATTATTAGCAGTGGGCCTTTGGTATCCATTGGGATTTGATTCCAGGACCCCCAGTGGATACTAAAATCTATAGCTGCTTTAGTCCCATTATATTAATGATGTAATAAAATGGTGCGCCTTATATAAAATGGCAAAAGCAAGGTTTGATTTTTGTAGTTTTAAATATATATATATATATATATATATATTCAAGCCTTGGATGGTTGAATCCATGGATATAGATACAGAGGAATAATATCATCATCACCATCATCATCATCATCATGGTGCTGCCTCTCAGGTACCAAAAGTAGCTTGAAAAATACTCCCAAGAGATTCCTATATTCTGCTAACATCATCAAGACACGTTTAGGCTTAACCTTCAAAAGGTGAGGAGCTTTGTCTTTGTGTTAAATTCAACATGATATCAATTCTCTACATACGTTACTTTCTATAGAATATGGCATGTTGCAGTGAAGAACAAAAAGATGTAGGAATGCCCCTTTTCAGTAATCTCCCATTGTCTATGAGTGGGGGAAGCTGGAATCTATTCTTGGTATATAGGAGCCTACTGTGCTGGAAAAGAGATATCCTCTCAGGTGTGGATTTATGAGTAAAGAAATAGGGCCTACCCAGTTTACACAGTTTTTTCTTTTGCCATTATGTGACTTAGGGATGTACAGATGGGCAGAAAGATCCGGGGCCTTTGTGCCCTGGATCATTGCTGCAGCAATGTATGTTATGTACATGATATGTATGTTATGTACATTTTAAATCAATATTTTTTAAAAAAAACCAAATACTAAAGGGAGAAAGGAGTACTTGTAAAAAGGGATGGTGTTCATGTGATGTATCCACCTTTGATTTAGGCAATATATTGCTTGGAGCTTGAAGTCTTCCATGACCAGTAGGATTTCTGAAGTAGAGTTGTCCAGTGAAATAAGGGGCAGGGCTCCTATAGCTTTAATGGTTGTGTAGAAAAAGTTATTGCAGAAGGTCACTGCTGAAATTCCCTTTTCAACACAACCATTAAAGCTACAGACACCCTAACGCTTGTTTTACCAGGCAACCATAATCTGAAATACAATGTTAAAGGGATTTTTTTTTTAAAAAAATCAACAAGCGAAGGTATGCCCTGGCAATAAAGTTAACTATGAGAAAACTGTTAATTTGCAGTCATGACTAATTAAAAAATATGGTAGTGGGTGGAGTGAAGTCCCTTCTTTCTTCCAATGTTGTTCTCCTCGGACGCTAGCTTGGTTGTCCAAACTGTTCGGGGTACTTCGTGCTCTGAGCTCAAGCCTGGACCTTTTCCCTGGGGAGATTTTATTTTTAACTTTTCATTTGAGCAAAGATGGGGCTTTACAGACCACCCAAAAAGGGTGCCACCTCTTTTTACTGCATGGAGTAGTGAAGGTGCACAGTTAAAAAAGGAGTGCGGAAACCCAGCTCCTTTTTTCGTTGCAGTTGCAATGCAAAAAGCACTGCTGTCGCTTTCATAAAGTTGCAACTGCACAGCTGCGATGTTGTCACTGTGTACGGCGTATAAATGGTGCTGCACAGTGACGACACCCTCATCACTTGCTAGGGTTGTGGGGCGTGTGTAAGCTCCGCCCCGAGGCAACCCTAGCACATGATGAAGGTGCCCTATAGCACCCATCTGTTTCGGGCCAATGGGTTCTTTTGAATGGTCCTTGGACCTTCCCTATTATTGTCATTTCAGGCACACCTGACATCACCTTCTCGGGTTGATTTTTAAAAAAATCTCTGCGAAATCAGGGGGAAAAAACACACACACACACACATCCATATGGATGGAATGGGAAAAATTCTTCCTGAATGCCAGTTAGAAAACCAGATAAAACTTTGGAGTTACTCTACATCTTCAATGGATGGCTCACACTGCTTGGGATGATTGAGGCCTTACATAAGCTCACTTGATACTGAAGTTTTGCCTCCCCTAAATCTATTGTGACATTTCCCTCTTTTGGCTTTTAGATGGCTTTCCAGGCAACAGTCCTCACTGACAATTTCTCCCTCAAGCCATGGAAGCCAGCAACCAGTTATACGCTTTCCCAGCTCACAACCACATCACTTCCCACAGGTAAGGCAGTGGTTTGAGTGAAGAGGAGGCTTTTATTGATAAAGAGAGAACACTGGAGACATATGTCCTTTTTACTAATGTCTGTTTATTTGCAAACATCCACATTGAAGCTTTTGTTATAGCCCAACTACTGTAGAATAAATGACATTTATTTAACGGTTAACTCACTATTCAATGATGAAGGCAATGAGACAACTCTAGTTGAGATTACCCAAAGAATGTAGGCTTGAGAAAGGGGTGAAGACAAGAAATTAGTCCTTTTAAACCTCAGACTAAATGTTCTTCTCACCAGTTGGTAAAACTCAAGACTTATATTCTTTTCTTGCCAGCTATGTTGCAACTCCCATTTGTTGTCTCTGTAACATCCATCTAAGCATCTTGGATGAGTCCTAAATGTGAATAGGCTATAAACCTGAAATGTACCCCTTTTTTGAACCTGAAGAGGGAGAAACATCTCTCCACAGCTGCGGGGAATCACTGCTTTCTGACTTGCCAATACAGTGTGGTTCCCTTGGCACATGGGTACATTGCCTTACCTTACAATCTAGGATCTAAACTGGTGTGGGAAGGGAAGGAAATGTTCCAGTTGCCAAGGCAAACAGGCTGTTTTGCTTTGCCCTCCAACTGTTTGCCTTGGCAATAAGGCTTTGCTTTCTTCTCTCCACACCAATTTGGAATGAAGGCAAAACACCCATTTGTTTGCCCTTTGTGATATTGCTGTATAGCCAAATCTGATTGGCTATGTGGTGCCGTGATGTTATTTTATTCTCTAACTGATCAGTAATTCACTTGACTTACTCAGAGAAAAGATAGTCTAGGTAAAAGAAAATGGCAATGAAGGACAACAGAAGGAAAACAAGAGGTAAAAAGAGGTTATTTTTAAAATGTGTTGTTATTAACATATAAAAACAAGACCAAAGGAAACTATTATAATAAAAACT
This sequence comes from Urosaurus nigricauda, assembly GCA_034509955.1. Taxonomy (NCBI): domain Eukaryota; kingdom Metazoa; phylum Chordata; class Lepidosauria; order Squamata; family Phrynosomatidae; genus Urosaurus; species Urosaurus nigricauda. The sequence goes on along the minus strand of JAOEGL010000001.1, from coordinate 344,826,511 downwards.
GCTTCAACAACTGCAAATGCTTTAAGCATTACAAAGACATAAATATAGATGAAGATGAAGATACATATTTTTCCCATAAATTAAGTTCAAAAATATTCTGCTGGATCGTTCACTAAAAGTTTAGTTATATAGTCCACAGCTCACGTTTTCATAATTCATATCAGATTTATGATGTGCAGTAAGCTTAATTAAAACTATCCTTTCCACATGTTTTTCCAAGAACTCTCTGTCCTCCCAACAATGTCCACTTTTCCATTTCCTTGCATATACACTTAATAGATGCATTTAATTGTGCATTGGAAGAAGATTGCTGTGTCAATTACCACACAGTGTGCTTGCACCTTTGGGGTGCAACAATGCACTAGTAGGTCCTCTTGGCATTGTGGCTTATTAGCTCCTTCTTCCCAGAGGTCAGTGTGCCTTTGCATGGTTTTTGGGAAGGGGTGGGAGTTGCCAGCCAATGAGTTTAAATTGTAGTTTGAGCTTGTTGCCTGGCCACAGTGAACTGTATGTAGGCTTCACTCCAGCTGGGCAAGCAGTATAAACACCACTCCCAATATGCTCAGGCATTAATGCTTAGGATGTCATCCCCTATCCAAAACCTACCCTGTATCGACAATGTTATGTTTTGTAATTCTTGTCACCTATTGTGGATGTAGCTTCGCTGTCTTTTGAATTGTTATTCTGTTACCATTTTTCAGGATGGTTGGCATGGGTCCTGGATCCAGGGCCTGGAATGAGAGTCTCTTTAAGGTACTCAGGGTGTGTGGGGAAGAAATGGCAATGCATGGCTTGAGGGGGGTTGCCTTTCCTTTTCCCTCTAGCAAAGGGCCGCAAGAGGGCATCCACCTGGTATTGGGCCAGATGATTGGGTTCATTGATCAACAGGCAAGTTGGTTAATGCCTGCGTCCAGACCCATGCATGAACAAACACTGTCAGCAGCTATAAACAAAAAAAAAAAAGTTGTGACCTTTCTTTTTCAATCACATATGTTTGTTTATGTGTTATGTCATGTGGAGTGGGACTCACCCCTGGACATACATAGATATATGTAAATGAGATAGATATGTGTAATGAGATAGGTATATGTAATGTAATGTAAGCCAACATGGTGTAGTGGATTGAGTGTTGGGCTTTTGGAAACCACAGTTCAATTCTCAGCTGAGCCACAAAACCCACTGGGTGAACTTAGGCAAGTCACATGCTTTCAACCTCAGGGGAAGGCAATGATAAACCCCCTCTGAACAAATCTTGCCAAGAAAACCCCATGATAGGTTTTAGGGTCACCAGAAGTTGGGAATGACTTGAAGGCACATAACAATAGCAGCAACAACATGTAATGAATTACTTGCAACAAGGGAATAATAAAGTTACATTTCAAAAAGAATATATTGAGGGGAATATTGGTACTTTTTGATGGAACAAATAATGCCTTCGTCTTAATTTGGGTGCTTTCATTTGTTTTTGAGTGTCTAGGCTATTAGGCCCATAGACCACAACTTCCAGTCCTCTGCCCTGTAGTGTAAGTTGGAATTTTCCTTCCTTCCTGTCTTGCTTTGATCTCTCCTTCATTTTTTCCTTCCCTCTCTTCCTCCAGCTCTTGCACATCTCTTACAGTAAAGAAGTTCTTTCTAATGTCTAGATGGAATCTCCATTTTTGTAATTTAAACCCAGTGGTTTGTGTCCTAGTCTCTGGAGCAGCAGAGCAGATTGCTCCACCTTCTACATGACATCCCTTCAGATATTTAAAGATGGCTGTCACCTTTTAGTCTTCTCTTCTCCAAGCTAAATATACACAGCTCTTTAAGTTGATTATCATAGGGTCTGGTGTCCAGACCTTTGATGACTTTGGTCACATTCGAAGTTGAATCTAATTGTCCCCTTATAACTTGCTTGAGTTCACTACAAATACGTTCAATATTTTGCTGTTCAAACTGAGATTATGAGTTGATTTGTACTTCTTGCACAGGCATGTTCCTCATTACTATACTATCTTTGCACATGCTCAGATGCTAATTGCTGAAACTTCACTTTTTGAAGGAAAATGAAAAAAGGTGCAATGCATTGTGTTGTGTTGCATGGAACTATTATGTATGGTCAGCTTGTATTGATGTATAAATATATGTCTGCCCATATACATAGCATATGCCTGCCCATATGCATAGCATGTGTATTTCCCCCTTTATTTTTCTTTTTTCTTTTCTTTTTAATTATATGTTAAAAATCCAATAACAATTTTTTAATATTGCAATGTACAAGACAAAACAAAAACAAAAACAAAACACTCATATGGCACATATCCAAGATTCACCATGTGGATGTGCATGCACAAAAAGTTCAGAGTAATTTGAAACCACATAATAAGAAATAATAATTCTCATATACCTTTGTAATAATGGATTTGTAACCTGGCAAGTAAGTTGATTATAACAAGGTCAATTCACACATCACTTGCATTCTCCTGTGATTCCCTATGAGGGCAGTGGGTCCTATCCAGACATTTTTGCTGTCACAACTCCTTTTTATAGCTACTACCATTGGATGAATATGTTCAGCAAGTATGAATTGCGCACAGTGGAAATCTTCAGAATGTTTTCATGACTAAGCCAAGCATACATTTGGTAAAATGTGAGATTTTCACTGTCTGCTCTACTAATGAGAAATAAGGGAGGCAGTTTTACATTTCATCACCTGTCAGTGAATATGAAAGAGGAGGTTATTAAAGTTTTGCTTATCGAGAGCAAGACTTTGAAATTACATCATTTCTAAAAACGAGTACAGGGAACTAATTAAATCCACCTACATTGAGACAAGCAATCAAGACATTGCATTCAAGGCTGGGCAAGTAGAGAAAGGAGAAATCCCTGAGCAAGCACATTATCCTGTTCCTCTGAATGATATGTGTTATCAAATGAATTGAGAGAACACTCAAAAGTTGTTAAGATTTCAGATGCACAGTCCAATCTTCTCTGTATTACAAAGATATAGGTAAAGAAGGGTGCCTAGCTTCCAATATTCCATGGAGTGACCTTTTCAGGACTATACAATCACATCCAAACTCCACAAAATCCAAAATTCAGTCCTTCTCTGGACTGTTGTATATGACTGAGGTGTAGTGGTTACAGTGTTGAACTAGGCAGTGGTGGCTGGTAGCTTCCATGTCAGTGTGGTGACTCCAACTTTAAGTCCAAACTTTAAAGGAGCTACCCAAGGCACTATTTATGTGTGTGTGCACATGTGTGTGTGTTGTGTGCCTTCAAATTGGTTTCAACTTATGCTATTATTGGGTTTTCATGGCTAGATTTGTTCAGAAGAGAATCATAGAATCATAGTCCATCCAGTCCAACCCCCTGCCATGGAGTTCCTGCATTCATTCAGCCAGATGTCCCCCATCCTATATCTATGCATTTCATTTTTATGCCCTATGTGCAGTACCTTACATTTCTCTGCAGTAAATTTCATTTTGTGAGCGTTGGACCAGCTTCCTAGTCTATTCAGGTCACTTTGCATTTTGATCCTGTCTTCTGGGGTATTAGCTACTCCTCCTAATTTGGTGTCATCTGCAAATTTGACAAGTATGCCCTCAATTCTGTCATCCAAATCATTAATAAAGATGTTGAATAGGACTGGGCCCAGGAGAGTGCCCTGTGGGACCCCACTGGTCACTTCTTTCCAGGTTGAAAAGGAGCCATTGTTGAGCACCCTTTGGGTTCGGCCAGTCAACCAATTGCAAATCCATATAACAGTTATCTTGTCTAGCCCACATTTTGCAAGCTTGTTTGCAAGAATGTCATGGGGAACCTTGTCAAAGGCCTTACTGAAGTCAAGATGTACTATATCCACAGCATTCCCTTCATCTACCAAGCTGATAGTTTTATCAAAAAAAGAGATCAGGTTTGTCTGGCATGACTTGTTTCTCTGAAACCCATGTTGACTTTTTGTGATTATGGCTTTGCCTTCTCAATGTTCACAGACTTTCTGTTTAATGATCTGCTCCAGAATCTTTCCTGGTATTGATGTCAGACTAACTGGATGATAATTGTTGGGATCCTCTTTTTTCCCCTTTTTGAAGATTGGGACAACGTTTGCCCTCCTCCAATCTGCTGGGACTTCTCCTGTTTTCCAGGAGTTCTCAAAGATTATTGCCAGTGGTTCCAATATTACATTTGCCAGTTCTTTTAATACCCTTGGAGGCAGTCCATCTGGTCCTGGAGACTTATATTCATTTAGGTTGTTAGACATATTCAGAAGGTTCCCATTGCCTTTCCCAGAAGCTGAGAGCATGTGACATTGGTAGAAAGGTAGGATCTAGTGGCAGTGGTGGTGGTGGTGAACAAGACAACAAAATATTACATTGGGACACATAGGAAGCATAAACGTTTTAGTGTTTTTGAAAGCAAAGAGAGCACAGCTGGATAATAGTTTATTCATTGGCTGCTCTATAGATGGAAGATGTTTTTGTTTATAAGAATAGAATAAGGTAAAGTTCTGTCTGTATTCAACATTTAATGTGTGAGCCACCTGGATTTGTGGAGGAAAGCTGGGGGAAAGAGCAAAGATAATGTAATGTTTTGAGTGTTGGACTAGAACACTAGAATGGTGAAATAACTGTTCTGGCTGCTTTTAAGTAGTTTTTAATTGCTGCTTTAGAACTATTTTTAAACTGAAGTTTTTGGTTTGTTTTTAAATGAGTTTAAGTTAGGCATTTGCTATTTTCAATGTTTGTATCCATTGTGCATCACCACAGGGGCCCTGTTAGGCTGAGAGGTAATAAACAAATGGCATAAAGAAAGAAGAAAAGAAAGAAAAAGCCAGTCAGCAAACCTGGAAGCGCCCATGAACTATGTATTTGGTAGGTAAACATTCATAAAAGATGACAGCACAGAGCATTTTATGTCTTCTAATTTTGTTCCCTACATAATGTTTGTTTTCTCTTTGTGACCTTACATGAAAATAGATACTCTTGGAAGGCATGTTTTGCATTTATATTAAGCTCACATTAAAACCTTTACTGATCAAATAAAGCACAGAGTGGTTTGAACTTGACTCGTGCATTAGTTTAGCTAATGAATTTGATCTGGCCTTCGTAACAATAAATTGTGTTGCTTCCAGGGCTCATGTTTATTTGATTTTTAACAATAGCCTTTTCTTCAGAATGGCTAACCTGCTTGTAGCTGTTTTCTCGTAAAGCCTAGGGATGAACATCAGGTTCAGACAAAGCCCAGAGTTCAAGCCAAATTGAGCCCTTTCAGAATGGTCCTGTCTTTCTAAGAGTGAAAGATTCTTCCTATTGAAACTACAAGAACCAAAAGTGGGCTCCATCTAAAGCTTTGTTCACTTGGTGGACTTTGAATTTAGCTTCTTTGTACTTCCTGTACCCTTTTATTTCACAATTATGTCAATATTTTGGGCAGTAGTTGGTAAGTTTTGTGTTCTGCCCTGTTTGTGCATCAGTATAATACACACATACACACATAACACTGCATGATTAAGTTGAACTGGATACCTAATCATTTTTTTCTCAGAAAATTAATCCTTGGTACCTTCATGAACACATCACAGAGAACCTTGTTATATGAAAAAAGAAAGGCAAAACTGATCGGGAGAGTAGTGACTTTCTCCATGCCACTCCACATGCCCTTGTAAAACATCCATTCTCCTCCTGAGGGAAGACAGTTATCAAAGCATGCCTTTTGCCAAATGAGAAAAATCTGCATACTTTGATTACCTTCTCCCCTTGAAAGTGAATGGAAGTGCTATGAGGATGTGTGGAGCAGTATGAAGAAAACCGTGACTCTCCTGATTGGTTCATCTTTCTTTTCTCATACAGTAAAGTCCAGAATCACATAGTCCTATCAGTGAAAAAGGACTGCAAGGGGCATCTAATCCAACCTGCTATGACACACAGGTAACCCACTCTCGAGAGATGGCCATCCAACTTCTACTTTTCAACAACAATAATTAAGGAAATAGCTGTAAAGGTGGGCAAGGAATGTGGCAGTAGCAGTATTAGTAGGCAGAGAGGCAGAAGAAACAGAAGGATTAGACCATATCTTGGTGGCTCTGTCCTTGAGATCAGCTCCCCATCCAACCAAACACTCCTCATTTGCCACAGTCAGATCCATCAGCTTGTAACAGCTCTCCCAGCACCTTCACCGAGACCATTAATTCTGGTGAGAACTAGATACTTCACACTGCAAAGCAAACTCCTTCTATGAAGCAGGCAGCAGGAAGACTGCCCATACTCCCTGAGAAGTTTCAGCACCTCCACTATTTAAAATGTCCTACTTATTCATTTTGGGCTGTCAATTTAAGATTGCACCATATTTAAAATGTACTCCTGCTTACAAGAGACCTACAATAACTTTCAAAATGAGTTAGTGACTGCAATATTCATCTTCTGATGTCAACACAGTTTCAGTCTTTTTCTGAAATGTATAATTCATGGCATTTCAAGGGGTAAAATGGGACTAACCAGACATTTGTAAAAATTTTCAGGTCTCATTGTTCTCAACATCAGGGATTGAAACACAAGTCTAACTGTTCCATTGAAAATAGATTTAAATGCTCACTCCTGCATTTAACTTGCATATACTTTTAAAGTACTTCTGATTCACATTTATTTCTAAAATATTGGCTTTTGGACAAAAAAAAAATAATGAAATTAGCAAATTCTTAACATGGAAATTACCTGGTGTTACCCATTATAAGTATTGTTCAACAGGCAGCTCTCGTATTCTGACAGCTGGTAACCATAGTAACTTAGTAACTTAACCATAGTAACTTCCACACTCTCTGGGCCTAAATTCCAAGATGGTCTGCTTCCCAAAGGAATATTAGAAAATAAGCATGAGAGAACACTTGTCATATAATGAGACTGCAAGTGTTGGTGACCTGAAAAACAAAGAAGCACAATGTGTGACAAAATGCTTTTCATTTATGAATAGCTTCTATACAAGGTATTAGAGTTGCTCATTACAATAATTATTCAAAAACAACCTGACACCTCTGCTCTGCTGCTTGGAGTCAAAGCACACAGCAGATCAGTCATGGAGGAGTAAAGGCCTGTCGTTTACCATATATACTGACTATAAGTTGACCTCGTGTATAAGTTAAGAACAGATTTTTGGGCCAAAATTATGGATTTTGATATGACTTATGGATAAGTCGAGAGCAAAACTTAGTGGCATGTAACAAAGGATCTAAAGAATGAAGCAAAGGAAAAAAATGCCAAAGAACTTTAAAAATTCCAGCAGGCATAACTGTCTCACACTAAAGGCTGGATGGATGAGAGAGTATATGGGAGTCAGTGCTTCCAGGGCAGTTTAAACTCTTGCCTTTTACCAGGAGATGGTTATATGTGGGTTTAAATACAGTACCTACATTGACCCATGGATAAGTTGACTCAGGCTTTTTTGGATCAATTTTTTTCCCTAAAATTTCTAGACTTATACATGAGCATATACAGTATGTAAATTTTGAGGACAAAACTTTTTTGGTATGCCATATCATAGCCTCGAACTATCACTGTTTGGCAGGGACAGTCCTGACTAATCCTCTATCACTTCAATTTTTTCTTTTTAAAATATCAGTTTCTCTCTCCTTCAACTTTCCTCCTTTGCCTTTGGCTTATTTCAATTGCTGTAAACTGATCTGAAAGTGAAAAAGTAGTTTGCACTCAATTAAGTCACCAGGGTGAAAGGAGAGGAAGGGAATTTTCCCAGTAAGCTTGGGCAAAAGTAAATTGCTTCAGCCCCTCCTAGCTCATGTGTTCTTCCTCATTAATAATCTTTGCCATTTTGACCATACTGTGAAATGTTGGATGGTATACCATACAATTGTGGGGGGGGGGGGACATTGTCATATGCTTCTGGGTATTTTGTTTTGGAAAGGAGACTCTTAAGACAAGGTCTACACCAAATGGGGCCCAGCTAGAAGGCCTACAGAGTAACACCACGGAGAGCACCAGAAGCCTAATCAGACAAGCCCATCATCATGTTTACATTTGGCTGAAGAAAGGAGCGGCTAACAATGTAAAAAGCTTGAAGTAGGCCTGGGTATGGAATCTAGATAGGCTTATCTTACATGTAGACCCTACAATTAGCGCACTCTGAACAAACATTGGCTGCTGCCATACTGCAGAATTAATGCAATTTGACACTGCTTTAACTGTCATGGCAGCATCCTATGGAATCCTGGGATTGTAGTTTGTTGTGGCACCAGAGCTCTCTGACAGAGAAGGCAAAATAGCTGACAAAACTACAAATCCCAGAATTCCATAGCAGTGAGCCACAGCAGTTAATGTGGCAGATGAAGCCCTTGTCTCCTTTAGTTTTGCCCTGCTCCTATATTAAACGACACTGGCTTAAGAGATGTTGCTTGCTTCAGAAAGTTTTTACATTATGATGTAAAAGCAACAGTAATATGGTAGTGGCTTCAGAGCTGAAATCCAGTACAGCTCCAAAGTAAGCTGTTCCTAATTGATAAACTGCCCAGACATACTAATAAAGATAGACCAGGCTGGTAAGAGAGAAAATCCTTACTCTCAACTAAGCTATGCAAAATAGATTTAACTCCCATTCTGATTGTGATGGATGCAGCTAGATATAACAAAATATAGTAATGTCCAAGGGTGGTAATTTCTTGGATACCTGTTTAGAGATGTCTAGTTCCTTAACAGAAGAGAGTGTATTCCTTAATGGATAAATGAATAAGTTATATTGCTTAAGATGGTAATGTTCCTCAATGTGTTAATGATAGAGAAGCTTGCTAGAGTGATGCAGAGATAAACATTCTTATGACAGTGTAACATCTTACTTGTCATATACTGTAATGTAATGAATATATGATGCCTTACATGTAATGGGATGGGATGAAAGCAATGCACCCAGACAGGAACACATCTGTGTTTTTCCCTAAGTTGTGTGTATATAATGAATAGCCTGAAGATTAACAGAGAGCCTGCTGTTCTCCCATAATAAATATCCTGAGATTCTAATATTGAAGACTGCTTAAGCATATTGATGATAACTCTGTGCATTTAACTGTGGCCACAACTGTGGACTCCCAAAGAGAAGATGATAAAGGGACCCCAAGCAGAAACAAATTAGCTGACTCAGCCTAAAGAGACAGGGATGGGGAACCACAACCATTTCAACTAATGTCCCATATAAGTCTCAGATCCACAGTCCCTTGCTTAGGAAAAAGGGGTGAGGAACCATTCCTGTATCACCCTGATTCAGGTCAGAATGCTAAATCCTGATAGCAATTGAATCTGGCTAGCTGCTGTTGAAGGAAGGATGCATACTAGATGTCCCTATAGTGGTGCAATTTTTCTGGTGGTTGGTGAATAATCATAGTTGTGATAGCAGATACAAAATATCTATACAATGTGGGACCTGGTTATCTAAAAGTCTCCCATATGATAGTTTTTTGTGGAGCTTTCGGGCTATGAATCTGCTCAGAGCTTATAATCTTCACTATTTACCATTAGAAATCTGTTGGGTGGCAAGGTGGGATTTAAAAAATATAAATGCATCTCAGCACAAACGTTGATGATTTAGCTAAAGTATGCTACTAAAGTGGGGTGGTTGGGGGTCACTGCTGAGGCAAATTTGTATGTGCTATTAAGGCAGATCTTCTAGCTCAGTATTGTTTACTCTCACTGACCCAACTGGATACTGGCCAAATGTCTCGGCCCATCCCTGAGGTATATAATTGGGCCAGCCACATTGGGTCCCATATAGAGAAAAGTGGGATATAATGCATTTGAATAAATAAATGAATAAATAAAACAGAAGGACACTTAAGCCCATTAAGTAAATCTAAACATTATTGTTTCCATCCTCAGATGATTTGATTAAAAATAAAAGTTAAGAAGAATAATTAATCCTGGGTGCTATTTGTATTGCGGCTGTTCATAGTCTGCAAATGACAAATACCTTCATTTGCCAGTTTTGACAAGCAAATAGCACTTGTGCTAAGAGAATACATGTTGACAAGGAAGGAAAAGAAAGTGTCCATACATTACAACATTAATCAATATATGGAGACTGTCCTGTGAGAAATAATATGAGTCTGAATTGATGCAACAACTCCAAATATTAGATTTTTGTGTCATTTCTGAATTTGAACAGATCTCACACTGTTTTATAATTGTAGTTAAGTCATCCACAGTGACTCACGATGGCTAGCAAAGCTGCTATTACATTCTGTGAAAATCAATGATAAACAAATATGAAAGTCTTTGATTCACCTAATGAATTGCTGCCAAAAGGCTGTTTATGATGCTTTTTAAGAATATCAAATAATCATTTAATTATTACTTTTTTCTGTATCAGGATACTGAGAAATAGACACTGTTACAAAGCCACCCAATAGAACTTTAGGGTGGGAGTGGGATTTGAACTCATGTCTTTTCACTAACTACTAACTACTGTAACCATGCTAGATGACCAAATGATAATAAATTGGTGCAACTATTTTTGTTAATGCAAGTGAGCTTCTTTGTGGCTTTTTGCAGACTGAAAGACTGAAACATCAAACATAATTAAACATAATGTTACTGCAGCTTTCATTTTAATTTAATGTCTGCTATCTTCAATTACTTTTAAAATGTATAAACTCCTTTTGGAGATTTAAAAATATATGATCAGGGTGGCTTGCACAATAAAAATATGATAATCTAACAAGATAGGATTTTTTAAAAATATGGGGAGGATATCAGTAAGCACCCTCCTGAGGGGAAAATCTGTTTAGGCCTTAACTCCAATTGGGGGGGGGGGGGGGAGATATTTTTCTGGTACCAAAAAAAGGAAGCTTCTGCTTAAACATCTTTCTGGAGCAGGGGAAGGAGGATCTATAAATGAGAGTGCTACCACTGAGAAAGCTCTCTGTTTGGACTCCACTTCTGATAGCATGAACACACAAAAGGGGTCTTCAGGTTATGATCTTGGTACATGGTCAACTTGATATGGAAGCATTTCTTCAGGTTGATGGTTAGAAATTATATGGGCAGACATGAGAATCTGAAATGTCTGGAAAACACATATCCAAGTGCCACTGAAAATGTTGACAGAAAATGTAAGATATATTAATTCAATGGGAGGATGGGATGGAGAATCCTTTGGGTAAGGAGTGGGTTTGCCAACAACCAGACATAGTATAAAGCATATTCTCTGAAGATGCCAGTCACAGATGCTGGTGAAACCTCAGAATAAACTGTTCCACAACACAGCCACATAGCCCGAAAACCCTAGCAAAAACTATGGATTCTGGCCATGAAAGCCTTCAACTTCACATAGGAGTTTATCAGACAACGGAAATTGGAAGTATAATCTAATGGCAATCTGAATGCAATCATGGGGTTTCATGTTATTGCGTATTAAAGTATCTCATGCAATTTCGGGCAAAAGGAAAGTCATTCCGAATGCAATCATGGGTTTTACGTTATTTCGTATTAAAGCATCTCTCGCAATTTCGGGCAATGGGCAGTCATTTTGGGGTAATGAGATGTCATTCTGAATGCATTCCAAATGCAATTGGAATTCACATAAATTCTCTAAACTAGTGAATTCACGTGAATTTGAATTGGCTCCAATTGGCTCCATTCGAAATAAAGAGAAATTCCTCCGATCTGATAAACATCATATTCTTAAGATCAATCCTTCTTCAATCTCTCAAAGCAAGATCTTTAGCAAGCAGTTGAAAACATGGCTAACTTTTATAAATCCTTGTTGTTTTTTCAAGCATCTTGCCCCATCATTTTTAAAGTTGTGCTAAATAAAACAGCTTAGTTTAGTTTATTAAAGGAATTAATAATTTCCCATACTAAATTCAGTGAGAGTATGATTTACAAAAGGGTAAAAACATGAACGTCAATATATATTAAGATGCTCATTAAAATCCACACAACTTGCAAAAATAATGATTGTAATAAAACAAAAATGTATAAAACTATATAAATATATAATATATAAAACCATCTTGCATCCAATATAAGACTGAATAACAAAAATAAAAATCAGCTCAGCTACTGAATTAATCCTCTACTGAGGAAAAGAGAAACATTTTCACTTTCCACCGGAGGAGGAAGAGGAGGAGGAGACGAGGATGACAAAGTTGGTGCCGGGAGAGCTACCTTAGGAAGCACATTCCATAAACTTATCTCATGTTTTATCTCTAGCTTCAGTCTATTTTTAAAAATTATTTTATTTTATTTGCTGCTGTCTGGTGTTTTGGAATTTTGTTGTATTTTATTATTAATTTTAACTACTGTTAGCCACCCAAATATGTGTGAGCACCAGAAGGCTTTTATATCAGGCAGGCAGGCAGGCAGGCAGTTGATACACATGTATAGAGTGAATGTGGCAAATAATAGGTGTAGTCATAATAGTACACATGTTAAGGAGTCCAATCAAGTCCACATTTAGAGGTAACCTGAATTAGTCAAGGTGCAATATACAAAATGCCTTATTCAGGAGCCTAAATCTCATATAAATTAATAAATTAATTCAGTCTCCAAGTGTGGATCCTTATTCTCCAAATGGCATCATGGAAGAATCAACACAAGTTTGTTTGCTAATCCAATTATGGGCCTAACATTTCACAACAGGTGTCCTTGGTAGAATGCATCCTCACTCAGTATTTGGATGTATTGACATGCGTATTTGCTAATTCCACTAAAGGATGTTTTGATCAGTCTTTGTCTGCCGAAACCTTTCTACATGCTGCATTTCCTTCCCAAAATGGTATGCCTTTTGGTTTGCTCCTTGTTTTCTTGCATATGCAAACATCACAGATTGTTTGCTTTCCTCTTTAAACCTGAGTAGGACATTATTCATCCAACACAGATCAATGTGGGATGGAAGCACAGCTGCATGTAAAATTTCTCCTTGCTGGTAGGAATTTGTTCTTGTTGACAAGCTGAGAAATCCTTTTCTCAGTTTACCTCTTGCTTCTGCTGCTGAATACTGAAACTGAAAATCAGTTTCTTGGTCTTATCTAGAGGAAGGAATAGAAAGTTTCTGTTAATCTTTATTGTACTGCTTAAGTGAATTCATTTTGAACCAGGTGAATTTTTCAGGTAATTTTGAAGGGCAAATGCCATGGACAGCCCACTATAGAAAATTTAAATGAAACAGTAATCCACATTGCCATCCATTAAAATAGAGGTAGAAGGGAACTTTCTTTCCCTTGTAACTCTAGGAGAAATTAGAAGACCAGGCCTGGTGAATCAAGGATCCAACTTTATTTATAGAAAGAAATTTTCTTTCTTTCTTTCACCCTGACAGATCAAAATGGAAACCTTGAACCACAAACTCTTAGTTTTTAATATAGGACTGATACAGACAGTCCCAAAGGGGCAGGTCTGCGCTGCCCCTTTTTGCGCCAGATTGGGGCCAGGGCAGCCTCAGCAGCATCTGTACTGGCCCATAATTTGCCAAGATTGCCAAATCACTACTGCAAAGCACAGGGGCTGGAAAAATTCCATGAAACTAACAAATTCAATGCAAGTCAAAACTTGTAGCCATCAGTTGATCATATAGCCTCTTGTAAACAATAGGATCTTATAGCACCTTTGTGACTAAGGACATCACTGCATGTGCCCTGTTCTTGGTGCAATCATGTGAGTTAATAAAAATGGAAACATGTCAGTTTAAGAGAAGCCATTATCACATGTCTTGTTGATTGCATGACTGGGGCTGTTTCTGCCATTGTGCTCTCTTCTCCACTTCCCCTTTACCCCATCTCCCTGCCTTATGCCCTATCCCGCATGCCTTTCAGGGTTATTTTATTTTTAATTCCACTTTTCATACAATTCCAGAATTCTGCTAATGTGATTTAACTTAAAAGATTTATTTTTTTAAGAAAAAGAAGAAACCAGTCTGCTTGTGAATGGTGAGGGGGAGTGGTGACAGAGAACAGAAAGGAGACAATGGCCTATTTTACATTGGCAAAAAGAGGTGTGTTGATGGCTGCATGAAAGCCCAGCCTTTAGATGAGAAAAAGGGAAAGTGTGCCATGAAAACACTATTTTGGCATTTTAAGGGAAAAGAAGTGTTTTAAAAAGGAGCTGACCTATTTTACATTGGCAAAAAGAGGTGTGTTGATGGCTGCATGAAAGCCCAGCCTTTAGATGAGAAAAAGGGAAAGTGCGCCATGAAAACACTATTTTGGAGTTTTAAGGGAGAAGAAGTGCCTTTAAAAAGTAGTTTGATTTCCCCACTACTTTTTTAAAAAGGGCGCAACATTGCTATTGCATCTAAAGGCTAAGGTGTAGTTGCATGGTTAAATGGGGCTCTGTCTCTTTAAAGCGCCCATTTAAAGGCAGCGATACAGGTGTGGATCATAATGGATCGTGGGTTGGGAGCATGCGTGGTGTGGACTTCACTTCTAATTAAAACGCTCAATGCCCTGCAGGTGTAAAAGCTGGGGTTTATCCGCGAAGTTTTTTAAAGCTCTCAAATCCTAGCTCCACTCCTAATCCGAACCCTAGACATGCGCAGTAGGGACTCTGGGATGCCGTTACTGTTATTCTACTGTGGATAACATGTCAATTCATTCACAAAATAAAGGGGTTCATTCATGATGCACCAGTGAAACGTCACAGTTTAAAAAGGCGGAGGAAACACAATGATAATTTGACGGATCCTCATAAGTATACATTTGTCCTGCGCAACTGCGCAGGTTTGCCGGCTGCCGGCTGCGAACTGCGCAATTGCGCAGTTCCCAGCCGGCAATGATAATTTGACTGTATGGTGTAACTGTGTTTGCGCAGTTCGCAAACCTGCGCAGTTGCGCAGCACAAATGTATACTTATGAGGATCCGTCAAATTATCATTGCGGCTCCTCTGCCTTTTTAAACTGTGCCGTTGCACTGGTGCATCATGAATGAACCCCTTTATTTTGTGAATGAATTGACATGTTATCCACAGTAGAATAACAGTAACGGCATCCCAGAGTCCCTTCTGTGCATGTCTAGGGTTCGGATTAGGGGTGGAGCTAGGGTTTGGGAGCTTTAAAAAACTTCGCGGATAAACCCCAGCTTTTACACCTGCAGGGCATTGAGGAATTGCGCAGTTCGCAGCCGGCAAGGAAAAAAAAAATTAAAGGTTCACCGCGGCTAAAAGCCGCGTTCATTGCCGCCCATGTAGCTGCTCCGCCTGTGTTTGTAGCGTTCTGACCGCTTCCCATGTAGCTGCTGAGCCACAGAAAAGACCTCAGATAAGTCGTTCCCACACCCCTCAGTCTAGCTGCCCTGTACCTTTTAAATGCACACCTGGGGCTTGCAGTCTAGCTGCTAAGCATTAAGGAAAGTGCAACTTCATGTCACACTTTCCTGCCAATCTAAAAAGCCCCATTGTAACAATTGCAGTGGTGACATTTTGTACCTGAGGACTATTATGATCATGAGCATATTGATAGGTTTCCTGTGTCAATGAAAAAGGGTTTCTTAACCACTCTTTGGAGACACAGCAGCTATGGGTTGGAGATGTTGTCATGTCAGAAATATTGGCAAAGATGCTTTTTTTAAAAAAATCTGTAATTGCAGATTTTAAAGCTATGTGTAGGAATCTCTTAACAGAACAAAAGAAGGTAGTCTCAAACATGCTACAAGATCCTTTTGCATACCGGTATTCCAGACTAACACAGCTATGTTTCTGAATTCTAGCCTCTGTATGGTAAATGACCAGGCTCTAGTTCTTGCTACACAACCCATCCTCCAGTTTCTTGATATCTTAGGGATCAAAATATGCTATGCAAACTTCATAGTGTCATCTTGTTCTTTGGGAAGAAATTCCCAAGCACTCTGGAACATACACAAATAACAGCAATGCAAGCATTTTGGGGTCAGCAAATACAAAACCATTTGAGGATCACCTTCACATTCCATGGAAACCCAGTCCATCTTAGCTAATTTATTCCAATTATCATTAAAAACTTGTTGCCTTAAGAATTTTTGGTTAACTGTGTAGAAGGTTTTATGCATAATTTCACACATCCAAGGCATATATTAATATTTTCATATAATGCCAATATAACAAGCAAATAATAAAGCTATTTTTTCAAAATTGTAATAGCACTACCCACCAGTTTCTCCCAGTCAGGTAACCAATCAAACAATTTCCTGCCTCTTTTTAAGATAGCCTCTTTGGCCTTTTGGATTCTCTCTTTTATTATATCAATATTGCTGCTATTGTGTATCTGGTGTTATTTACATATATGTAGCTTTCAGACCTTTCAGACAATCCCTTTTGAAGCTGATGTGGAAATTCACTGCCACTCTATTTTATAAGGTGATGTATCTGATTTGGCTCACTTTTAGTGATAGCTTGAACATGACTATACTGGTGGAACTGCCTATTGTTTCTATGGCTAGGGCCAGTCACATAACATCCGTAAAGCTAGCTGCTATCTCATAGAAGGGAATTGCTCTGTTGGTCCATTATTTTTCATTAGTTATTAAACTGAACCTGTAACATATATGAGGCATCCCAGCAACATATACTTTTAGCCAGATATTGTAGACCAACACCCTTAATTCATGCTAGGGTGGCTGTGTGTGTTGGTTTAGCTTTTTAGCTTTTGTATATTTTTCTGTGGTTTTCTATGGTTTTTAGATTATTTTAAATGTTTTATATTTTTATTGTAGTGTTTTTTGAAATGCTTTTTACCTGTGAGCCTCCTTGGGTTCCTTCTTAGAGAAAGGCAGCATTCAAATAAATAAATAAATAAATAAATACATTCCTTTGGGTTCATTAAATCAATCTTTGGTTTTCCAACTGGGAGTCGTTTTGTTTCTCCATCTTCTGCTCTAACAGTAGCCTCTTGTCCTGAGTATAGCTTTCTCATGAGAACTAGCCTATACAGCCTTCCAAAGACTGGGGGGTCATTAAGGAACGAAGGGAAAGTAGCATGTTATGGAAGATCCCTTGATGGTGGGAGAAGTCTGTAAGGAAATGGTAGTCAGCAGCATAGTGATATTGCATGTGATCCACTGTGTTTTAGTGTGCCCTTCACAAGCCAAATGTCCCTTTCCTAATATGTCTTTAAAATGGCTTCTACTTCTTTTATCTGTAATTTTTCTCTACATGTTTTATACCAACCAATAGCTGAACATGTTATACTTTTAAAGAAAGGCTAGTTAGATCAGTGAGAGGCAATCACAGCTGAAGCACCCAGAAGAAAGGTGACATAAAACAAAGCTCTGTACTATCTGCAGCATGCTTTGGGTCAGTTCCACAGCGCTTCAATGTTATTAAATGTTCTGATCTCCGTGTCCAAGTCCCATTCAGGAGAAAATAGTACTTGCCATTAAAAACAGAGGCAAATAGGAAAGCAGATATTCCTGTTGCTGGTGTGCATGGCCAGCCTTCACAAAGGTGACAAGATCTTTTGTCTACACTATAGAACACTTCCTCTGTTGAGAGCAAGAGCCTATTCCAGGCTTGTGGCTTAAGGATAACTATCTTTGAAGACTTTCATGATTTTTTTTCCTGATGTTGTTCATCTACATTTCTGGTTTGAAGACAGAAATTATTATTTCTAATAAATGCAAATTTAGAAAAGTACAGTTTTCTGTAAGTGTACAGTGAACTCCATGTTGGCATTGAATAGAACCTAAATATTCAGTTGAATTGAATGTGCCTTAAACCCAATTCAGGATTAATGAAGCAAGCTTTCTTGAGATATAAAGTAAGATGTCTCCCCTGTCTCTGGTTCTATCACCCTCCTGTGCATGGGAGTTTATCAGACAACAGAAATTGAAAGCATAATCCAATGGCAGTCCAAATGGAATCATGGGGTTTCACGTTATTACAGTACGTGAGAAACTATCACATGCATTTTTGCTCATTGGGAAGTCCTTCTGAACGCAATCGTGGGGTTTCACGTTATTGCTTGAGAAACTATCACACACAATTTCGGGCAATGGGAAGTCATTCCAAACACGATGCAGCATCAATATGCAATCACATAAATTCACTGAACTGGTGAATTCACGCATTTCCAAACTGTCCCCATTTTCGTTTCTTTTGAAATTGAGAAAAATTCCTCCCATGTGATAAACTCCATGGATAGTGACAATCTAATGCAGACAACCTTCATTATCCATATGAATTAACTGGGGCACCACCTCATGAAAAGTCTCTATGAATAGAGGAGGGACCTCCCTTCAGATCTGATACCCACCATGCATTGAGGGAGACAGAAATTATGATGGGGGGTTAGGTAACCATGCTTTGTTAACACCTTTAGTATTATTATAGTTCAGAAAGCATATACTTGATTTACACAGACCATCCAATGAGTTCAAATAACAAACTGTGAGGCTGCGGGCAACCCTGCTCCTTCATGCCTCTCCCTTACCCTGAAAATATCCACCCCCCCCCCCCACAAAAAAAAAACCAACATAGGTGTTTTTTTTCCACTTTCTTTTTTTTACTTGACTTTTCAGGTCTTGAATTCTGCTTCATAAAGCTTCATTCTTGCTCCATATTCATAACTGGTTCCTTTCTAAAGAAGCCTGATTTGACTCAGGAAACATCAGAATTATCTAAATGGGTCCAATTTCGCTTGGGACTTGGGATTTGTCCAAATCCTATGCACATGTCTAGCTCATGTTGCCTTTAAGTTTAATTACTTACATAATTTAAATGTTATTTCCCATTTGGGTTTTTGTCCATGTTTCTCTAGGTTCGGAGACAAGAAGAAGAAGACCCTGAATATTGCTGGAGGAGCTCCTGATCATCCAATGAAGATCTGGCATCAGAGCCCAAATGTCCTTTGCTACCCCAGGTCCAAGCCTCCATTTGCCCCTCATATTTCATATCAATTTTATATTAAAAAGGAAACTGGGGAAGTCACCTAGCCATGATCCCACTGTGGATGCTTGACCTTTGCACATGTGGAGAAACTAGTTGGAGCTAGCCAGTGTCTAGAAGACACCCACCATGATGGGATTCCCCAAGGCTCCTTTTTTTCTGCAGAGAGCAGTGAGAGAATCATGGCTAGAGGAGATTGCTTGAAACTATTTAGGACAAAGAAGCACTGGCAAATCCCTTTGCATTCATGACAATCAGCCAACTATCTGCTTCTAGTCCAAACTATTCCTTACCCACTGGGAAACCACTTACAGAGCTCCTAGTGCTGTCAAGCCTTGGTTTCTGCCCCCAAGACAACTTTTAGTATAAATATAGGTGGAAAATAGCTGGACTTCGGTCTAGTTTGCAAGCAGGAAGGCACTCTGTTAGTTTGGCTAGGCTCCTCAATATGCCAGCTAACCCCCACCCCTTTGCCGCAGCAGCTATTGAGTCTTTGCCATTTCAGACCCTCATCAATTGGGTCCAAGATCCACATTGGTAAGTTTCAATTTTAGGCTGCATCAATAGAAGTATAGTTTCTAGATCAAGGGAAGTTATAGTGCCACTCTATTCTGCTTTGGTCAGGCCCCACCTGGAATACTGTGTCCAGTTCTGGGCACCACAATTCAAAAAGGATGTGGAGAAACTGGAGCATGTCCAAAGGAGGGCAACTAAGATGGTGAAGGGTCTGGAAACCATGCCCTATGAGGAATGCCTTAGGGAACTGGGAATGTTTAGCCTGGAGAAGAGAAGGTTAAGAGGTGATATGATAGCCCTGTTTAAATATTTGAAGGGATGTCATATTGAGGAGGGAGCAAGCTTGTTTTCTGCTGCTGCAGAGACTAGAACGCGGAACAATGGATGCAAACTGCAGGAAAAGAGATTCCACCTCAACATTAGGAGGAACTTCCTGACAGTAAGGGCTATTTGACAGTGGAACACACTCCCTTGGAGGGTGGTGGAGTCTCCTTCCTTAGGGGTCTTTAAGCAGAGGCTGGATGGCCATCTGTCAGGGATGCTTTGATTTGGAGTTCCTGCATGGCAGGGGGTTGGACTGGATGGCCCTTGTGGTCTCTTCCAACTCTATGATTCTATGATTCTATGATTCTACCATTAGCAAGGCCTCAAACTTATTTACCTCTCCCACCTTTGCTTCTCTAGCTCTTGTGTGTTTGTGGGAGCGCATGTGTGCTTCTGTGTGTTGGTTATTTCCCCTAATAAATATACCAAAACCTATTTGAATTTGCCTTTGGTGTTCTGTGTGATTCAGACCTGGTATAGCTGGGCTGATCCCAAGGCCACTATTGCTCCAGTCAAACTAGTGTCTCTCATTTGAGCTAATACTATAATTCTCATAAAACTAGAGTAATTTTGAGGCATCCTTCTCAGAACTTAGCAATTTGGTTAACACCTTGTCACCCAAACTGCCAAATTTGTAGATTTCTGATCGTCTGGAGAAGAACGTGATGTTGATTCCTATGAATGTCAAAGGTTGATATCTTCTTCCAAGTGATTTTATGATCTGTAATTAAGTTGTTCAAGAACAGAATGTGTGCTTCTAAAACAATGGCTCTCTGTTGAGACTGCAATTAAGAACACCACACAACGACAGCAAAAAGAGAATGGCACACAGACAGCTACTGTAATTGTTACAGATTACTCTAATTAAAGGGGCTTTTTACATTGGCAAGAAAGTGTGACATGAAGTTGCACTTTCCTTAATGCTTAGCAGCTAGACAGCAAGCCCCAGGTGTGCATTTAAAAAGTACAGGGCAGCTAGACTGAGGTTTTTTCTGTGGCTCAGCAACTATATGGGAAGCTGTCAAAACGCTACAAACACAGGCGGAGCAGCTACATGGGCGGCAAGGAACGTGGCTTTTAGCCGCGCTTTAAACATTTTTTCCCTTGCTGGCTGCGAATTGCGCAATTGCGCAGGTACACCATACAGTCGGAGCTTATCACATGGGGGAGTACAGGACCATTCCGAAAGAGGGAGAAAGTGAGGTCAGTTCGGAAATGCACGTGATTACGCACAAGCTCATCACACACAAGACAAGAGAGCATCTCCACAAAAAGAAAATGCAGAGTCAATACGAAAGAATTCATCACATGTGAACATACTGGTCGGCTTTCTGTTGCAAATTAAGGCATCTTGGGAAATGGTAGCAAAGGCTCATGGGAGTTGTAGTCTGTGTTCTGTCAGAGCATTATATTGAGTTGTCTTGAGATTTCAGCCCTCTGTCCAGGAGGGATTCCCATATGTCCTCCATTCTTGAGCAGAGGCCCCCCTTTTCCAAGTTGACCAGGCACGTCCTCCTTTGCCAGGACACGTCCTACTTTTCCAGCCTTCTTTTTGAAGAGGAAGCAGGAGGGCCAGGCGTGCTCTGGCCAGGCTCTGGGGGTCTCTTCCTGGCTCTTTCCCTCCCTCCCTCCCTCCCCGCTGCCTTCCTCCTCCCTTTGGCTGAGAGAGTGTGACTTACAGGGAGGAAGGGCAGCGGTGGTGCTCCAGGTCCTCCTGATGCTGGGCCAGGGCAAGCTGGAAACAGGAGGAGGTGGAGAGGGACCTGGAGCACCTCTGCTGCCCTGCTTCCCTGCAAGTCACACTCTCTCAGCCAAAGGGAGGAGGAAGGCAGCCAGGAGAGAGCCCTGGAGCCTGGCCAGAGTGTGTCTGGGCCTGCCTTCTCCTCCCCCCTTCGGCTGAGAGAGTGTGACTTGCAAGGAGGCAGGGCAGCGGAGGTGCTCCAGGTCCCTCCCCTTCTCCTCCTCCTCTTGCCAGCTTGCCCTGGCCTGGCTGAGCGCCTCCAGTGCCCTGCTGTCTCCCTAGAAGTCACACTCTCTCAACCAAAGGGAGGAGGTGAAGGAAGGTGCAGGCGCACTCTGGCCGGGCTCTGAAGGTCTCTTCTTGTCTTGGCACCTTCCCTCCCTCCGCACTTGTATCGCTGCCTTTAAATGGGCGCTTTAAAGATACAGAGCCCCATTTAACCGTTCAACTACACCTTAGCCTTTAGATGCAATAGGGGTGCTTTTTACATTGGCTAAAAGGGGCGGTCCAAACTCGCCCCTTCTAGCGGCGAGATGAGGCCTAGGCTGCCACACGGGCAGCCCCAGAGGCCTCATCCCGCCGCAACGACCCGCCGCAAAAAAAGAGCTCTGGGATCGAGCTCTTTTTTTGCGGCGCGGGAAGGGCGCGATTGGCGCCCTCCCGCGCCACCAGAGCGTCAAAACGTGCGCAGCGCGTCAAAACGCTGCGCACGTGATGACGCTTGTACGGTGCCACCGTGTAGACGCCGCCATCTTTAAATGGCGGCGTCCATGCGTTTTAGGCTTAGGGAGGGTGTAAAGGCTACGCCCTCCCTAACCCTAAATGCGGGCTTTTTAGCCCTAAAAGCGCCTTTTTTTGCCCGTGTAAAACGGGCCAGCAATGCTGCACCCTTTTTAAAAAAGTAGTGGGGAAATCAAACTACTTTTTAAAGGCACTTCTTCTCCCTTAAAACTCCAAAATAGTGTTTTCATGGCACACTTTCCCTTTTTCTCATCTAAAGGCTGGGTTTTCAAGCAGCCTTCAACACACCTCTTTTTGCCAATGTAAAATGGGCCAGCTCCTTTTTAAAGCACTTCTTCTCCCTTAAAACTCCAAAATAGTGTTTTCATGGCACACTTTCCCTTTTTCTCATCTAAAGGCTGGGTTTTCAAGCAGCCTTCAACACACCTCTTTTTGCCAATGTAAAACGGACCAAAATGTCCAAAAATAACTTTTTCTAACCCCCATCTCCTTCTTGTTTCTCCCCAGGAGAGAGAGAGATGCTATGCACTGAAAATATTTGGAAGGCACAGGGCAGGGGGAGTAGAACACCAAACTTGCTTTTGCATCTGTAAATTGCAGGTGATTATCTTAACAAGGAAGTTTAAGTAAGTTGCTGATGCACATGTATAAGTAGAACAAGAAGAAGAGGAGAGGAAAGAATCTTGTGGAACCTTTTAATAACCAATTTGTGTCAGCATAAGCTTTTGAGAACTACAGCCCATTTCTTCAATGACTTCAGCAGGATTCTAGCCTATTTGTCTGTCTGTCTGTCCACCATCTATGTGAATACATAGGTTCAGTGACTCTGTAGATAAATGTAGTTTCTAAATCTCACATAGAAACAGACATAACTTCAACATTAGTGGAACAAATCCATTCAGCAGTGATCCTTCCCACATGCAATTTGACTCTTCATTGCAACTGAGACAAATTTGTCCCTTACATCCTGCGCAAATTCTTTTATCCGTTGCAAATTCCACTATTCTCAGTATTCAATGCTTGGTATTCTACACCAGTACATATTATCAAACATTGATATTTGCTCAACAATGAATTTATTATTTGTCATTCAGTATTCGTGATTCTTCATTTGAAAACATACTTGAAGGACAAAAAGACAAAATAACTATAGATTACTTCAAAATTACATCTGCTCAATTCAGTAAATTCAATTCAGTAAAAAACTACTATTCATTATAACTATATGCTGTCTCCAGATTCAGCAGTATGGCAATAAATTACTGTAGTGGAACAGAACATGTGGCTCTGCACAAGTTCAGCACTTATACATAGCTACTCAGGCTGTTTGCAGATTTGAAGCCTGATAAGCTGTGGCAAACCAGGCATCTAATGGCTTAAATCCAATTGCAACTTCCAACTAGAGTAGACTAATTGAATCACTTGAACTTACACAAATGTGGACTTCCCAAGTTCCTACTGATTCAGCAGGTGTACTTCAGTTTGGACTAACAACAGTATTTAGGCCAACACATATTGCCTTTACTTCCATGAACGTAGGTTAAATATTTGATGAAGGACTTTATTATAATAAGAAATAAAATTGCTCTCTGCATTTGGCAATATCAATCAGTAGAAATGAAAGTAATAATAATAATAATAATAATAATAATAATGTTTATTTATATTTCCCGCCTCTCCCATTGGATCATGGCGGGATTCCAATAGTTAAAACATATACAGCTCAGTTCAACAATCTTAAAAGAATATACAATCAATAAAACAATAAAATCAGTAAAAAAACTTACCACATGGATTGATCATTAATCTGACAGTTGTTACTGTATCATGTATAAATCCAGTTATGTCTGTTTATTCCTAATGGATTAAAGTAGGTCAGGTGGGTAAGCCCGCTGGAAGAGATCCGTCTTAAGAGCCTTCTTAAAAGCATCCAAGGAAGTGATAAGAGGGATCTCCTCCGGCAAGTTGTTCCAAAGCTTCGGGGCTACCTCAGAGAATGCTTTATGGGAAGTTGATACCAGTCGTGTATGGGTGGGGTCTAACAAATTCTTCCCTGATGTTCTGAGAGTACGGGGCGGATTATGTAGGGAGAGGCGTTCCTTTAAGTAACTCGGACCCGAACCATATAGGGCTTTAAAGGTGACGACCAACACTTTGTATTGCGCCCGGAAGCTAATTGGCAGCCAGTGTAAGGATTTCAATATAGGGGTGATATGCTCAGATCTTGATGCCCCTGTAAGTAATCTGGCTGCTGCATTCTGAATTAACTGAAGCTTCCGAACTTGGTACAAAGGTAGCCCCATGTAAAGCGCATTACAGAAGTCTAAACGAGAGATTACCAGTGCATGTATCAATGTTTCAAAGTCCCTCTTACCCAGGTAGGGGCGCAGCTGGCGTATCAGCCGAAGCTGATACCATGCACTCTTGGCTGTCGCTTCCACCTGAGGTATCAGCTGGAGTGACGAGTCCAGGAGTACGCCCAGACTGCGAACTTTGTCCTTTAGGGGAAGTGTGACCCCGTCCAGGACAGGTTGACAAATCTCCATCCCTGGGCCAGGGGTACCTATCACAAGTACCTCCGTTTTCTCTGGATTCAGCTGGAGTTTATTTTCCGTCATCCAGCCCATTACCAACTCCAGGCAGGCGTTTAGAGGAGAGATGCCATCTCTGGTCACTGCAGCAGTCGGAGACATGGAGAAATATATTTGTGTGTCATCGGTGTATTGATAACACTGCGCCCCATGTCTCCGGATGATCTCTACCAGCGGCTTCATGTAAATGTTAAATAGCATGGGAGACAGAATGGCACCCTGAGGGACGCCAGATGTCAGCTCTCTTTTACGAGAGCAGCTGTCTCCCAGCTTCACCATCTGGAATCTGCCCGAGAGGTAGGAACGGAATCACTGGAGTACAGTGCCTCCAATTCCTATTCCCCTCAGGCATTCCAGAAGAATACCGTGGTCTACGGTATCGAATGCTGCTGAGATGTCCAAGAGCACCAATAGGGTCACACTTCCCCTATCGATGCCCAGATGGAGATCATCGACCAAGGCGACCATGGCCGTCTCAACTCCGTATCCCCTCCTAAAGCCGGTTTGAAATGGGTCCAGATAATCGGCTTCTTCCAAGGCAGCTTGGAGTTGGAAGGCAACTGTCCTCTCGATCACCTTGCCCAAGAATGGTAACAGCGAGACCGTCCTGTAATTATTTCTCATCAAGGGATCCAGGGAGGGCTTTTTCACAGCTTGTTTCAGCTCTGCTGGAAATTTGCCCTCCCTGAGGGATGAGTTGACGATGAGCTGAAGTAGTGTCGTCACTACATCCCCTCCTTGGACGGTCAACCAGGATGGGCAGGGATCAAGAGGGCATGTTGTCTTCCTAACACTTCCAAGGAGCTTGTCCACTTCCTTGGTATTTATAAACTCAAAGTGATCCAGTTTAACCAAGTCCACGGAGTCACTGGACACCTCTCTCATAGTTTCTGTGTTAATGCTGGCATCTAGATTGGCTCTTATCTTATCTGAGAGATCTTATCGACAAAAAAAGTCATTAAAAGTGTCACAGCAGGCATTTGTTGATTCTAATAATGGATTCAGGGTGGGAGGGGGCCGAATTAAATCTTTAACCACCCTGAATAGCTCTGCTGGACGAGACTCTGCCAATGCAATACGAGCAGCATAGAATGAATTCTTTGCTGCATCGATTGCGACTCCATAGGCCTTTAACAGGTTCTCTAGGAGTGCCTTGTCAGATAATTGTCGATGTTGGCGCCAGCGGCACTCTAGTCATCTCGTCTCTCGCTTCATCCTCTGAAGATCTTGCGTATACCAGGGTTGTTTATTCGAAGCGAGTTGGAGAGGACGTTCGGGAGCGATGCTGTTTATAGCCCTGGAGAGGTCGATGTTCCAGGTATTGACCAGGGCATCAACAGAATCGCCGTCATTCCCAACAATATGTCCCTCTAGGGCTTCTTGGAACCTTTTGGGTTCCATCAGCCTTCGAGGGCGGACCATCCTAATAGGTCCTCCACCCCCAAGGGGGATATGGGTAGTGACCTTCAGTTCCGCCTTGACCAGGAAATGGTCCGTCCATGACAGGGCAGTAGTATCAATGACCTCTGCCCACGGATTTTCCTGTTCTATGCAAATGATCACATCGAGTGTGTTACCCGCACAATGTGTTGGCCCTGAGACCAATTGAGACAGGCCCATGGATGTCATGGAATCCATGAACTCCTGAGCTGCACCTGTCAGATCTGAAAGGCCGGCCTCGAAGGGGATGTTGAGGTCTCCCAGGATTAGAAGCCTGGAAGACTCCAACACCAGCTCCAAGACCAGCTGTGTCAGCTCGGTCAGGGAGTCTGTTAGATTACGGGGTGGACGGTAGACCAACAGAATCCCCAAACTGTCCTTAGCCTTCAGGGTCAGGTAAACACACTCAATGTGATCAGTTTTACGGATAGGTCTCCTGGTCAAGTTAATAGCTCTTTTATGGACCAAAGCCACTCCCCCCCGCCCACTTTCTCTTACCTGCTCCTCAACTGTATATCCGGCTGGGAGGGCCTTAGCCCAAGTAACGCTGCTATCGTCGCTCAGCCAGGTTTCAGTGATGCAGGCCAGATCGGCATTCTCTTCCTCTAATAAATCATAAATAATGTGTGATTTATTTTTTACTGACCTGGCATTAAGGAGGAGCAAGATAAGAGGTTGTGGTATGGATGGGATGACCCTCGGTTCTTTTGGGCTAACAGAGTGCATGGAAGACGGGATAGATACCAACCATCGATCTCGTCTTCCTTTTTGTCTTCTAGGCACTCTGTTAACACCATACCTCCCATTGTCCCGTACAACTCCTATAGGCATTCCCTGATAATATCCATGTTTTCATTATTCCCTTCCATCTCAATTGACAATCACTGGGATTAATTAGATGTTAACATTATTAAGTAAATAACATACTGTCAGGGTCCATGTTCTCAGCATTTGCGCCTGGGCTCTAAGGCGCAGTAGGCCAGGTAAAATACAAGGCACCACTCTCACCGGCATCCCCGCCCCCAACGGAGTCCTCCCACGGCCTGGTGTTCCTTGGTGCTGGTGCTGGCTTCGGGCTCTGGGTCCAGCAGGCCGGCCAAGGTAAAAATGCTGCTCCCACCGGCATCCCTGCCCCCAACAGAGTCCTCCTGTGGCCAGGTGGTGTCTTTGCGCTGGCGCTGGCGCTGGCTTCGGCTCTGGGTCCGGCAGGCCGGCCAAGGTAAAAACGCCACTCCCACCGGCGTCCCCGCCCCCAGCAGAGTCCTCCTGCGGCCAGGTGGTGTCTTTGCATTGGCGCTGGCGCTGGCTTCGGCTCTGGGTCCGGCAGGCCAGCTAAAATAGAGACGCCGCTCCTACCGGCGTCCCCACCCCCAGCAGAGTCCTCCTGCGGCCAGGTGGTGTCTTTGCACTGGCGCTGGCTTCGGGCTCTGGGTCCGGCAGGCCGGCTAAAATAGAGACGCCGCTCCCACCGGCGTTCCCGCCCCCAACAGAGTCCTCCTGCGGCCAGGTGGTGTCTTTGCGCTGGCGCTGGCTTCGGGCTCTGGGTCCGGCAGGCCGGCTAAAATAGAGACGCCGCTTCCACCGGCGTCCCCGCCCCCAGCAGAGTTCTCCTGCGGCCGGGTGGTGTCTTCAATATGCATAACATCTAACATATATATCAGTATTATTTAATATTCTCCATAGAAGTCAAAAGTATGATCTTTTTATGGTTAATTTGGCAATGTTTGGATCATATGGAAAGTTGACGGATGACAAGCTCCCCTTCATTACAAATCCTGCTGAAGTCGAAGCCTTTCATACCCCTTTGCAGGTTTTTTTTGGGGGGGGACTATGAGGCCATGTTCTAGAGAGTTTATTCCTGATATTTTACCAGCAGCTGGCATCGTCAGAGTTATAAGCCATCCTGGGCAAAAAATGCTGTTTGAAAACACTGAAATTCTGGACTATACTAAAGGTCAGAACGCACAGGGAATCCATTGAAATCCATAAACACCTGGACAACTTCAACAGGAAAGAAGAAACCCTTAAAGTAAACAAAGTCTGGCTACTAGTCCTGAAAAACACCAAAATCAAGACCAAGAAAATGCAAATGAAAACCACCCAGGATGAGGGGGGGTTTCCAGCAGACAATGGATCATTAATTAAATAACACCTGAAGGCCTTGTCATTCAACTACAGAACAATACACAAGTTAACATGTAAATCTCTTCTTCTCCACCAACAGTATATATACCCCACTCTCTTCCATGCCAGCATTCTCTGATGATGCCAGCCACAGCTGCTGGCAAAATGTCAGGAACAGACTCTCCTAGAACACGGTCTCATAGCCCAAAAACCCCATTAAAAACACTGTTGAATATCTTCCCACATTTAATAGAAACTTTGATAAATTTCACATTTTCATCACCTTGCAAATTAATTTTAATATATCCAATATTCTGGATTTGCACATGCCTTTGGAAACTCGAAAAATAATTCACATATCTTATGGATTTCAAATTTGCTTCTCTGGATTTAAACAACTTCTTTTTATAATCACCAGAAAAGTAAATCAATAAATCTCAAGGAATTATAAACCAATGTTTACACATTTTAAACAGAAATTAAAGGATAAATCCAAACTCCAGTTATCTCTGCTGGGCAGACTGGTAGTTGCGCAAGCTCATATTCTCCTTAAATTGCAAAGTAAGGATAAATTAAAAAAAATACCTTGTGTATACTCTTATATTCTAAAAATAAAAATGGAAAAGTTTGGCTAGATAACTGCTATGGTCACACATTGTTAGTGATGGATTCCACAGGTATGTACAGCTTGAAAGACTGACCCAAAATACACTGCAGAAATAATCTAGTTTGAAACCACTTTAACTGCCCTGGATCAGTGCTAGGGAATCCTGGGAATTGTAGTTTAATGTGGCACCAGAGCTCACTGAAAAAACTACAGTTCCTAGAATTCCCTAGCATTGAGCCAGGGCAGTTAAAGTGGTCTCAAGATGGATTATTTCTGCAGTGTGTTTTGAACCACTACCTCTTCTCATATAAACCTTTTTGCAAGCTAAGCTGCTCAGTTGATCTTTTACAGCCTTCAGGCTATGGTAGTGGATTCAGGTGACGATTGGAGGAAGGAACATTAGCAACCTAAGATACACTGGTGATACAATATTAAGAGCAGAAAGCAACAAAGACCTGTAGCAATTACTGAAGAGGGTCAAGGAGGAAGGTGCTAAGGTAGAAATAAAAAATAATGACCATGAAAGATATATAAGAATTCTTCCTAGATAATGAGAAAATTGAAAAAGTCAGAGTTCCCATACCTTGGATCAAATATTGATCATAACGGTGATTGCAGTCAAGAAATTAGAAGAAGACTGAGATTTGGAAAGGTAGCTATGAAATGGGACAAGATTCTAAAGTGTAAAGACATAACTCTGAACACCAAAGTGAGGATCATCCTTGTCATCATATTCCCCATCACTATGTGCAGATATGAGAGTTGGCCATATGTGCAGATATGAAGAAAGCTGATAGCGAAGGGGGAAAAAAATCATTTGAGATGTGTGCCAAAGACACCTTCGATAGCCAAGAAGACAAAACAAATGTGTTCTAGAACAATTCAAGTCTGAACTCTCCCTGAAAGTCAAGATGACTAAATTGAGGATGTCGTACATTGGCCACATTATGAGAAAGCATGAAACTGATGGAAAAGACAATGATGTTAGGAAAGATAGAAGGTAATAGACTCTATCAGAGGCCATAGGCCTGGGCCAGTAAGATCTGAGCAGAGCAATGTCACGAAGATGTCTCATCCACAGGGTCACCATGAGTCAAGATTGACCTGGGGGCACTTAACAAGAAGTGACAAGAATTTCTCTGAAGCAGCATCCAAACTGTGGAACTCCTTCGCAAGGAAGGCAAGGCTGGTTCCATGCTTTGTAAATTTCCAGAAGGCCTGCCTTATTTTAGTTGAATTTTAAACTGATGGTTGTCTGCTCTGACTTTTTTGAAAAGTGTTTGGGGGGGGGGGGGGTTGGAAGATGTTTTGTAACTTTAAGAACTATTTTAGAAGAAAAACTTGAAGTGTTTTACTTGTTTTTTAGTTATTTATTTAATGTTTTGAAAGTGGTTTTGCCTACTGTACATCATCTTGGTGGCCTTGGTGGGTTAAGAGGAAATAAATAAATAAATAAATAAATAAATCTTATTTCCTCTCATTACCTGATTAAGTGGTTTGATCAACAACTACATAGGCATAAAGTTGGCCACGAATCCTAGGAGAACTTAAGGATGTCTTCTATCTCCTCCTCCCATTGGAAGCCACTTTTTCTCTAGGCCTTTGGTTCTTAAAATCTGCTCTAGCTATATTTAAAACTGTTTTAAATTTTACTTTAAAGAGGAGTTTTGTAGTACAGTGAAACAGTTTTAGTTATGTATTTAATGTTTTTAAGGATTTTTAATCCATTTTTATCACCTTAGGGGCCCTGGTGAGTTGGAAGGTAATACACAAATGTTTTAAATATATATTAAATTAAATATTGAATTCAGACCATAATACTGTTTGCCATGTAAATGTACTAAATCCGAGGAGCAGTTGGATGTAATCCCCAAATGGCTAGGGCTTTCCATGGGGATGTGTAAGAGCTACAACTTGCTATACCTCCTTCATATATGTGCAATGCATGTTTGGAGAAGATATGAGCCCCCCCTTCACACTTACTGTAGCAAATACCAATCTATGTAAAGTATGAAGCAGTAATTTTGATCCACAGAATTCCTAACTGAGAATAGCATTAGCAGTCATGCTTGAACTGTCTGTTGGTGCCATTAATATTTTAGGTCATATTCAGCTTGCTGAATAGCATTAACATTCCTGCTAATCTGCAGTTGTATTCTTTCATCCTTCCACATAGCATACTGAGAAATCTCCAGAGAACATCTGTGATATTGCAAGACATGATTTAGTTTATGATTCATAAAGTGGCACATGCCCCTCTGAGTTGGTGTTACATTAGGGGGACACAGCTGTTAGAAGTGATATCTTGATCTAAACTACATGTAGGCACAAAGGATTAAATCAGATTCCTCCTCTCATCCTTTTTGTAACTGCTATTTTTCATTCTTGCATTGCAGGAGAAGTAATTATTTAGTGAATCAAAGATAAGTATGTATTTAGCAATGGTGTTTCAGATGAACCATTTAATATTCAAGCCACCTCACCATTTTAACAGACAAGACCTTGTTCCTGTTTACTTGCAACCAGCAAAGAATCTGTAAATTTGATGAGCTGTCCTGAGAAGACTCTGTACTCTGGAGGGGAAAATCTGTAGCAAGTCATTCTGCTTTGTGATATTGGTGATAACACTGTCACAGTTAACAGGGGCAATTCTCTACCCTATCTTTAGAGTTTATCATTAGAAAGAGACAATGCTAGGTGCAAAACCTGAGGCAAGTCCAGAAGTTTGTGGGGGTTTATCGCTCAGCCCACTGCTTTTACACTAAGTGGGAAGCTTGGCCTAAACCTAAGCTGCCATCAAATGTAAAAATTTCCATCAAGAATGAGGGCTCCCCCTGGTTCCCAACTTTACCACCAATGTAAGGACTTCTTCCAGTCTACCGCTGTGGCCACCGGCTGTGGGAACCTCCTAGATGCCCTCAAGGCACCAGAAACAACCCCTCTTTATACTTTTTTGCTACCACAGACACCATGTCTGAATCCAGGCTTTATAATATAAAATGTTCCAGGAATACACAAAGCTAGGGGTAACACGGGTCTTTGGGCACATGTGTTCAGCCCCTGCATCAGCGATTCCCAAACTTTGGTTCTCTAGATCTTTTGGACTTTAGCTCCAAGAATGCCTGGATGCTGACCAAGCTGGCTTTCATTTCTGGGAGCTGAATGCTGGAGAACTAAAGTTTGGGAATCACTGCCCTACATCAACTGCCATCCCAACAGTCATTCACCAACCTTATTCAAATTCCCTCAGACATTCTGCCAATCACTTCTTACTCTCAATATTCAATTCTCTTGCCCACATTCCACAGTTCCTTTCCTTATTATTACCTCTAATATACAGGCAAGGTTCCCCACTCCTGCCTCTTGAGATTGAGGGATGGGGCCCTCCTTGCCAGTTCTCAGATAATCTGGATTCTATCTGGGGCTCAATTGTCACCTTCTGGCCACTTGAAGGCCCAATTTGTGATAATGCTTGAACCAGACAGGCCAAGCAAACATCAACTCTGTCTTGGCTCATTTTATTCTCTCCTTAGTCATAACCAGGCTATCAGTTATCCAATCAAAATAAATAAAAGCAGAAGTGTTCACTGTATTTTACTTTCACTTATCCAGCCCCCCCCCCCCCCAAAAGAAAAAAAAAGATCTCATCCATGTTTCCACCCCACTGTATGCTTGGATATTTCAGCTGCCCACCATGTAGACTACATCAGTCAGCATCTGCTATGCTTTATTTTCAGGTAAATCTACTGGACATCTTCTTACCTTGATTATAACTGAACAGATTACATCTGCTAAAATTTATTACAGGTCATATATGCTGCTACCAAATTCTGGACATACATATACACTAATAGATATAGCTTTCTGTCATCCTCAGGAAACAGTAGACTCAGACTCAGGAATCAGGAATGCTAGGAATTTATGGCTCCAGATAGTGGTGAGTCTCTGAGAGACACTGAGGACTCACTTTCATGCATTGAAGATCACTGAAGACAAAAGGAGACGCAGATCCCAGTGCCTGTTAGATAGGAAACACTCTTTAAGCACCTGGTATCCAAGTAGCTCCCTGGCATTTTTGTTGCTTGCACCTTGGCAGTGCAAGATGACTGACAGTATTCTTGGCATTTACATGCTCTTGACGGTGGGCTGGCTACAATTGATTACTCTATGTTTTACTCCTTGCTGGCTTGTTTATCTGGATTACTGACTTGCTGTAACAACTTTTGGCCCTGCTGTATAATCTATGGAATTTGTTGCTCAGTTTAAATAACCTGGTTTACCTCATCCGAATTGAAGCTAAATCAGGAGGCAGTCGGGTCCTACTGCAAGGATTTTGCTACTGAAGCCACCCGGCAAGTATAGCCTGGATGCATCCCCGGTCCCAAGCAAGGTCCAGTGGCCATTTTTCCAAGTCAGAAAGCTCCCAGCTTCAAAATAAGGCCACTGGAGTTCACCTGGGACCCAGGATGCCCCCGGGCTATACTTGTAGTCCTTGCAGTATGACCCAGCTGCCTCTTGATTTAGGCTTCAGTTCAGATGAGGTAAACCAGGCTATTTAGGCTGAGTGATAAACTCCTATGACTGACCTGGACTAGATTAACCACTTAACAGCCCTTGCCCTACAACCATCTTACTTCTGGGTCACTCATTAACTGGACCATAGGACACTTCCTATATTACATGTTATATAATATACTCTATAGTTTACACTAGGTTATACTCTGTACTTTATTCGTCTATCCCCAGGCTGCAACTTGGCAAGCCAAAATGCCCAACTTGTAACACACAGTGCATGTGTAAACAAATTACCTTAATATATACTGTAAATTAAACAACATTTTACACGAAAGGTCCATGAGATCACAAGATCTTCCTTGACTAAAATCTGAGGAGCTCAAAACAACTAAACAAAAACAATCTGATTAGTCATCTAATTAATTAGTTATTGGATATACATCCCATGTATATTCAATCCCATGTATATTCATTAAGAGTGGTAAAATCAAATAAATGTAAATATAGTTAAGGTATAGAAAAAACAACACCTAACCAATCAAAGTTCCCTTCAGGGACAATCCATTTTGAATGGCCTCCAAATCAATAGCAAATCAGCCAAAGGCCTCCAAATCAGCCAAAGGCCTCCAAATCAATACCAATAAAGATGTATGGTTCCACTAAGAGAGAGAAAAGGGGGAAGGGGCCAATCTAGTGTCCCTTGGTAGGTTCTTGCAACCTGGGAGAAGCCTCTGAGAAAGCTCTCTAATGTCTCTACCAGAAGTGCCTCATATAGTGGGAAGACTGAGAGAAGAGCTTTCCACAGGTAGGGTGACCAGAAGTCCTCTTTTCCCAAGATCTGTGTTACCTTTCAACCTTCTGTCCAGGAGAACTTTCAAAATGTCCTCCATTTTGAGCATGACAAAGAAGCATGAATTTATATTTCGATGACTATTTTGAGCTTTTATTTAGTCATGTCCTCCATTTTTCTTGAATGTTCTACATTTAGTGGCGCCTTGTCATCCTTTGAGGTTATGAAATCCAGTCACCCTGTCCACAAGGATCTCAAAATCTAGGCAGACTCATAGCAGACACATATGGGAGAGTACAGTCTTTCAAACATATGTCATAAGTAGCATATTCAGTTGTGCCCAGAAACAAACCAATTGCCTGTGAAGCTTTTGTAACAAAAGAGTGATATGCTTCCTGCAGCCAGCCTTTATCAACAATCTGTCTTCAGCATCCTGGAGCAGCAGAAGTTTCTGAGCAGTTTGCAAAAGCACCCCCAGAAACAGCTTGTTACAGTAGGCCAAACAGGATGTAACCATAGTATGTGTCATCCTGGCCATCTTAGACAGCTCCTGATTTTCCCAGTCTATGAACAGTAATGAATCTTGTTGCTTGACTCCATGAATGTAGCTCATGCACTTGGATGCCGTAACTGTGCAGATTCCTGATTGATGCTGAATCATGGACATCCAAGTTCAAGTCTGAAGCCAAGAGTATACTCAAATTGTGACCCAGAGTCTTCCAGCAGACTGTTCCCTTACCAACACAATAATTTGTCTAAGGTTCTCTTAAGGCCAATTGGTAACAACCTCCACATCTTGCAGTACCAAATTCCTGTGTGGTTTTCAGTAGATTATTTCTCAGTGTGCACTTCTTTCTTCCAATTGTTAAAAAGCATCAACAAAATTATGCTCCCTTTCCATTGCTGAATTTGTGACGCTAAATCAAAGAAAGCTTGGAGTGAATTTTGGTATGGGAAATGAATTCCATTCAGTTCTACCACTCAGCTCACAAACAACCTCACCAAATTTCTGGCTTCAGAATTTTTTGATTCCAAGGGTGTGGACAAACTTTGGTATTTCTCTCCCGTGGCAGGCTTAGTCAGACCTCTTGATGCTCTTTCAAACAAAAGCCTTTTCTTTAGCGAGGTCTTTGGCTGTTACCTTGTGGTGCCAGAAGACGCATTTGACTAATGTTCTCCACCTTTATCAGATTCAGTATGAATTTATGCAAACTGCCAAAATAAAGCAGTTTGACACTACGCTAACTGCCATGACTCTATCCTGTGGAATCAGGGGATTTGTAGTTTGGTGAGGTATTTAGCCTGGTTTGTCAGAGAACGCTGGTGCCTCACCAAACTACAAAACACAGGATTCCACAGCATAGAGTCATGGAAGTTAAAGTGATGTCAAACTGCTTTATTTTGGCAGTTTGGATACACCTTGATTAAAATGTGTTTGAAACTGTTTTATATTAATGTTTTAATAGGATTGATTGTATAATGGTTTTAAATTTTTATTATTATTAACCTTTTAGCTGTACTTTGTTTTAACCTTTGTTGTAAGCCATCAGGTTCAGTGCCAGGATAAATATATATACGCTCAATAAATCAATCAATAAAATTTTCACCTGGTGGATTTTTTGGTTTCTAGTAATGGATATTGTGTGTTGTAAGTCTAACGTTTACACAGTGCATGAGTTTGGGGATGGTTATAAAGGTAAAGTTGGTCCCTTAACATGAATGTCTAGTCGTAACTAACTGTAGGGGATGGTGTTTATCTCCATTACTAAGCCGAAGAGCCAGCATTGTCCAAAGACAACTCCAGTGGTCACGTGGTCTGCATGACTGCACTGAACACTATTACCAACCCACCGAAGTGGTACCTATTTATCTATTTGTATTTCTATACCTTCAAACTGCTAGCTTGGCAGAAGCTGGGGCTAATGACAAGAGCTCACCCCATCAAGTAGCACTCAAGCCTCGAACTCCCAACCTTCTGATTTTCCAATTGCCAGAATTGGTGTCTTTACCACTAAGCCACTGCATTCCCTTGGATTATACTGGACCATAAAGACTTCTTCAATGGGTAATAAGTTTGATTTGTTTTGCGGAAAACGAAGTAGAAAATGAGAGTGTAGCTACATTGCATACTTACAGCAGTTTGATACCACTTGAACTGTTGCATTTCAGTCTTACAGAATCATGAGAAATGTAGTATGGTGAAGTACTTCAGATTATCTTCTACAGAGTTCTAATAGGTGTACTAGAGATCTCTAACAGAATTTTCAATGACCTGCAAATTACACATCCCATGATTCTGTAAGATGACTGTGTGCTAGTTTTAGTGGTATCAGATTCTTGTAGTTGTACAGTGTAGACTATGCACACTGAGATGCGAGCACACAAATAATAGATTCATAAATCTATATAAGCTCTATTTGATTTTTAATCTGCTCCTATAACTAATGCCTTATGAACAGTAGAAATTTGCATAGTGAATAGGCTGAAAGGGGCAAAGTAAAAGGGTCTGGAATGACACTAGTCATATATCATATTTCTCTGACCTTCTGGCTCTTTTTGCAAAGATGTCAAACTAACCTGTCAGCATATATTTCCAAATCAATTATACTTCAATCACATATCTGTCTCAATGTAATATTTAAAGGCAATTGCTCTGTTATAACTGTTATAACTGAAGGTTATACATGAGACAGAACTCCAGTACAGATATTCAAGTAGCAAAAATGATTTTAAAAAGGAGTGCAAAACTTTTAAGTCATGGGCAAACTTTTTTGAACCCATTAAAGAGGCTAAAGTTCCTACTTCATGAGAAAAATAAAGAGTGGCAATAAAAGTAAAAACAAATTCAAAGACACAGGGGAAATATTTTAAACACAACATACTTCTGGATTATCTATGGGCTGGTACAGATGGCCCCAATGGGGCGGTTTGTGCCGCCCTTTTCCGTGGTGGATTGGGGCCAGGGCAGCCTCACTGGCAGCTCTGTGTCCCCAATCCGCTGTTTTTCTGGGCTTCTCTGTGTCGCCACTTCTCCATGGTGCGGAAATGGGGTGCCCTGGCACCTTAGGCACCCATTGTACCCCAGCAGTGCACGGCGCTTAAGAGGGGAACGGGGCGGCCCCTTTCCCCTTTACATTATTGGCATGGCCTGGTCCTAAATAAACCAACATTAACATCTTGAGCATGCAAAGTACAGTAGCATCCAAAATCCACAAAACAGTGATGCCTTTATCGGGCCAAGCAAAATGCACATTATACAAGTTGCAAGTATTTTGGTTGGTTTGGTAAAGGTATCACTGTTTTATTGATTTCGGATGATACTGTACTTTAATATATGGTTAATATGGCTACTCCTAAATATGTTATATTGAACATGGTTTGCTCGCACTGGCAACCAGTATTTGGGTAATTATACCCCAAAAGACTGATCTCAATACATTACCAATAGCAATAGCAAGTACATTTCTATGCTGTTTATCAATAAACTAGCGCTCCCTAAGCAGTTTACAACATATAAGCCAATTGCCTCCAACAAGCTGGGTACTCATTTTACCGACCTATGAAAGGATGATATGAAACTACGTGTGAAAGGGATCTAGGAGTCCAAGTAGACCACAAGTTGAACATGAGTGAACAGTGTGATGCGGCAGCTAAAAAGGCCAATGCTATTTTGGGCTGCATTAATAGAAGTATAGTTTCTAGATCAAGAGAAGTAATAGTGCCACTGTATTCTGCTTTGGTCAGGCCCCACCTAGAATATTGTGTCCAGTTCTGGGCGCCACAATTCAGAAAGGACATTGAGAAACTGGAGCGGGTCCAAAGGAGGGCAACTAAGATGGTGAAGGGTCTGGAAACCATGCCCTATGAGGAACGACTTAGGGAGCTGGGGATGTTTAGCCTGGAGAAAAGAAGGTTAAGAGGTGATATGATAGCCCTGTTTAAATATTTGAAGGGATCTCATATTGAGGAGGGAGCAAGCTTGTTTTCTGCTGCTCCAGAGAACAGGACCCGGAACAATGGATGCAAGATACAGGAAAAGAGATTCCACCTGAACATTAGGAAGAACTTCCTGACAGTAAGGGCTGTTCGACAGTGGAACGCACTTCCTCGGAGGGTGGTGGAGTCTCCTTCCTTGGAGGTCTTTAAACAGAGGCTGGATGGCCATCTGTCAGGGGTGCTTTGATTTGGATTTCCTGCATAGCAGGGGGTTGGACTGGATGGCCCTTGTGGTCTCTTCCAACTCTACGATTCTATGATTCTATGATTCTATGATATGCTGAGTGGACCTTGGAGAACTAATCTAAGATTGAACACTGTGGCTGAAGCACTAGCATTTAACCACTGTGCCACCAGGGCTCCTATATAAATATATAAAATTACAGCATATAATTTTGTAATTTAAGTAATAATTTGCAGTATAAAAGGACATGGTGGCTCAGTGATTAAGACGCTGATGATTACAAGATTGGCAGGTCAGGAGTTTGAGGCCCAAGCACCATGGGATGGAGTGAACACCTGTCACCAGTTCCAGGTTCTGCCAACCTAGCAATTTGAAAGCATGTAAAAGTGTAAGTAGATAAACAGGTACCACTTTGGTGGGAGGTAACAGCATTCTGTGTAGTCATGCTCGCCACACGATTACAGAGTCGCCTTTGACTACACTGGCTCTTTAGCTTAGTAACAGAGATGAGCTATGGTCTGACTCGACTTGACAACCTTGTCAAAGGGGAAACCTTTACCTTTACCTTTTTTGCACCATATCTATCACCCCCCCCCCCCAAAGAACTGAAGTTTAATTAGGATCCAGATTCCAATGCTTCCTGTTGCTAGTTGGCACCAGTGAAGGAGCTTGTTCTTCCTTGCTTTGGCTGCATCCACACTGCAGAAACAACCTACATTTCCCAGAATTCCATAGCATAGAACCATGGTAGGTTATTTCTGCACTGCAGATGCAGCTGCATCATGAGCTGACATTTTCTATTAGCACAATCTTCCAAGACTTGCAGTATTGTGATCCCAGTGATCCTATATCTGGCTTTTCTTCACTAACGAAGATTCAGGAAGGACTCATCCCACACTTACTGCAAGCGCATTGATGACTAAAAAGGCCGATCCGAGATAAACAAATCCGGTTACAGAAGGGACAGCAGAAAGTCTCCTTGGGTGATGTTACCAAGTTGTGGTTCTTTCTGCATTGTCGTTTCTCTTTGAGAATCGTTTGGCGTGAGTTCTCGAACGAGGCTGTGGATAGTGCGTCTCCATGCCTCCCGATGTGAGGCCAGGGCAGACCATTGTTGGTGATCAATTTGGCCAAGCTTGAGATGTTGTTTCAGGGAGTCCTTGTATCTCTTCTTTGGGGCGCCCCTCTTACGCTGACCCATGGTGAGTTCACTGTAGAGTACTATTTTGGGGAGGTGGTGGTCCTCCATCCTAGAAACATGCCCTGCCCAGTGCAGCTGCGTTTTCAATAGCATGGCCTCAGTGCTGGTGATCTCTGCTTGCTCCAGGACAGCAACATTCATCACATAGTCAGTCCAATGTATGTTTAGGATTGTGCGTAGACAGCGCTAATGAAAGCATTCAAGGAGTCGTAGATGTTGGCGATAGGTGACCCATGATTCAGACCCATAGAGGAGAATGGACAGTACAATGGCTCTGTACACACTGATTTTTGTGCTTTGCCTCAGGTGTTTGTTACTCCAGACTCTTTTGTGAAGCCTTCCGAATGCACTATATGCCTTTGCTAATCTATGATCGATCTCTTTATCAATCTTGGCACCTGAGGAGATGATACTTCCCAGGTAGGTGAACTGCTGAACAGACTTAAGTACAGATTTGCCTATGGTGACGTGGGGGTGATAGTGCTCTTCCTGTGGTACAGGCTGGTAGAGAACTTCCGTTTTCTTCAGGCTGACTTCCAGCCCAAACAGCTCTGCAGCCATTGCAAAGCAGGATGTGAGGCACTGCAGAGCTGCTTCTGTATGGGCAACAAGGACAGCATCGTCAGCAAAAAGCAGCTCACGGACTAGATAGTTTAGAATCTTTGTGTCAGCCCTCAGACAGCTTAAGTTAAACAAGCTACCATCAGTACGGTAACGTATATAGATGCCGTCTTCTTCTTCAAGATCTGCTGTAGCCCTTTGGAGCATCATGCTGAAGAAGATTGTAAATAGAGTTGGAGCGAGAACACAGCCTTGTTTCACACCATTAGTTATTAGAAAGGGCTCTGAGAGAGCATCGCCGTATCTGACTTGTCCTTGCTGGCCCTCATGCAGCAAGATAATCATTTTGAGGAATTTGGGGGGACATCCTAGTTGTTCCAGGATCTGCCAGAGCTTTTCTACTCACAGTGTCGAAGGCTTTGGTAAGGTCGATAAATGTTACATAGAGTCCTTTGTTTTGCTCTCTACATTTCTTTTGCAGTTGTCTAAGAGCAAACACCATATCTGTAGTGCTCCTATTAGCTCTGAAGCTGCACTCGCTTTCAGGGAGAAGTTCTTCTGCAATAGCAGGAACTAATCTGTTCAGGAGTATCCTTGCAAGGATTTTTCCAGCAATGGAGAGCAGTGTTATACCTCGATAGTTTGAGCAATCAGATTTTGCTCCTTTTTTCTTATACAGGGTGATAATAACTGCATCTCGGAAATCTGATGGCAGTTCACCTTTTTCCCAGCAACTCACAAGGAGCTCATGGAATTTGGCATGGAGTACATGACCTCCGTGTTTCCAGGCTTCAAGTGGGATTCCATCAATCCCGGCTGCCTTGCCGTTTTTCATCTGCTGTATGGCCTTGGTTTCTTCCAAAGTGGGAGCCACGTCCAGTTCATTTTTCATCAGTTGTTGTATCATATGTTGAATAGCTGAGCCTTGGACTTCTCAGTTGGCACTGAAGAGATTTTTGAAATGTTCAGTCCATTGATTCAGGATGGAGGCTTTGTCTGTGATTAGTGTTTGGCCATCCATACTATATAAGGAGCTTTGGACCTGGTAAGTAGGTCCAAACACTGCTTTAAGAGTTTCGTAGAATCCTCTGGAATCTCCCAGATCTGCACAACGTTGTGTCTTTTCTGCTAAATTGATCCACCACTTGTTCTGAATGTCTCGGAATTTTTGTTGGAGTTTACTACATGCAAGATGGAAGGCTGCTTTTCTTACATGGCAAGATGGCTGAGCGAGGTGAGCCTGATGAGCAGTTCTCTTCTTTGTCAACAGCTCCAGGATCTCTTGGTTGTTTTCATCAAACCAATCTTGGTTTTTCTTGCAGGAGAACCCAAGGGATTCTTCCGCAGACTGCAGATACTGTTTCTGATATGTTGCCAAAGCACTGTAGGAGAAGAATCTAAGGGATGGACTTCAAGTTTTGATTGCAGATTTGCCTGGAAGTTATCTCTCATGGCAGCTTGTTGAAGATTGTTGACTTGGAGTCTCCTTTTTAAGATGCCACCCCTCTTAGGTTTGAGCTTAAGATGAAGATTTAGTTTGCATCTTACGAGGCGATGATCTGTTTGACATTCTGCACTGGGCATCACTCGAGTATGACGGACATCGCGAATGTCTCTCTGGCGCACCAGAACATAGCCAATGAGGTGTCAATGTTTGGATTGGGGATGCATCCAGG
The DNA here is from genome assembly GCA_034509955.1 of Urosaurus nigricauda. Taxonomy (NCBI): domain Eukaryota; kingdom Metazoa; phylum Chordata; class Lepidosauria; order Squamata; family Phrynosomatidae; genus Urosaurus; species Urosaurus nigricauda. Next base: position 344,784,679 of record JAOEGL010000001.1, on the reverse strand, counting down.
TTGTCTTAAAACTATCTTTCTGCTGAAAGATAGTGTTTGTAATAGCCAGCTGCTGTTCTGCACAAAACTCTAGCAGGAGGCGTCCATTATCATTACAGTTTCCAACATCATGCTTATCTAGAACACTTTTCCAGGATTCGAAGTTCTTACCTACTCTGGCATTGAAGTCACCAAGGATAATGATTTTATCTTCTGCAGGGACTTTTTGTATGAGGTGGCGTAGGTCTGAGTAGAATTTGTCTTTCTCCACAGGGTCGGCTTGCATAGTTGGGGCATATATACTAAAGAGAACAACATGAGGGAGGTGTAAGGAGATAATGCAGTCAGAGTGACCTGTTGGCAGGGTTTCGAGTTTGGAGGCAATGGAGTTTTTAATCATAAAGCCTACTCCTGAGAGATGTTTTTCAGCTTTTGGTTTGCCAGATCAGTAGAGTGTATAGCCGACACCGTGTTCTTTAAGGCTGCCTTCCTCATGGAGACGAACTTCACTAAGAGCAGCAATGTCAATATTAAGTCGTGATAGTTCATGGGCTATTAGAGCAGAACGATGCTCAGGACATCCGCTATCTGCAGAATCTTGCATGGTTCTGATGTTCCAGCATGCAAGTGTCAGTCTGTTTGCATCTTTGGAGGCTGGTGCGTGCCTTTGTACCTTTGTTTTTGTTTGACCGCATCAGAAGATGCCCGTTGGCCGCGGCTCGCCAACTGGGTGGATGGAGATGAGCTTACTTTAGGCCACCTTTTCTAGGCCCCTCTCCATATGGAGCAAGCAGTGCTCTCCTTAAAAGGCTGCTTGGTCATTCAGGATGCTGCCGAACAAGACTGTCATCTCCCGGTCAGTCTCGAGCAACCAATGTCCTGAACCACCTGCATGCAGGGTTGGGTCTGTGGCTTCCAGTGCTTCTTTCACCTGCCATTTCATCCCTCGCTTATTGCTACAGGACTTTTTTGGGGGGGATGGGATGGGATTGGATTGGATGTATCCTTTGAGCCTGTGCAATGGATTTTTCTGGTGAAGCACAGCGTGCACAGAACTGGCCTCACCCTTTAAACCAGAGGTTCGTCTGCCAGGGCCAAGCAAGCAAGGACGGTGGCAGCGAGATCCTCAGGTCGTAGTTTTGGCTAGAGTTTCCTTCTAACCCTTACGGGGTTAGACGAACACCATCTGACCGGGTTTGGGATTGGAGTTTTCCTTCTCCTAGGATGGTTGCCATAAGGCTAAAGAGCCCATCCTGCCCTTTGACACTCTTAGTCAGACCCTTCGGTTGTGACCTGTCTGGCATGGGAGGCCCTACCGATAGCTGTTTATGCCACCGCCAGCATAGCTCACAGCTTCATTAGGGTATGCAAGCGTCTCCCCCATGACAAGGGGCTGTCAGTGGAGAGGAGTGAATGCATGCTCAATTCTTGTATTGTGCATTCTTCAAAACTCCCTTACAGCTTTCAGACACACACAGCCCCATCCAGAAATGCCACATTTTTTTCCTTCCTTATTTTAGAGATCCCTGCTGTGGTCTCTCAGAAAACCAGGCTTCATTGTTTCAGAGGACAGTAACTGTCAAACTAGTTTAAGGCTGCTGTCTGTGCACTCTTATTGGAAATGTGTTCTGCTGAAATCAGCTGGATGAGCTTCTGAATGCACATGGATACAATTGACTGAAAACCTGTAGCAACATACGCTTGCATGCTACCATGGTTTTGCAGCCTTTCTGTTTATCTTGTTTATTATGTGCTTCAAGTTATAAAGTGTCTTTCCCTCCCAACACTCCCTCATTGCCAAATCAGCTAGCCTTCTCCATTAGTTAAAGTTCCCCCCCCCCCCCGGCTGCCGCCCCAGTGTCTCATAAATATTTTATTTTATTTCTGGTCTTTTGCCAAAGAGTACTTTTTCTAATAAAGCCCAGGTTAGTTGTCACTGAACAATGCTTTGGACTCATAAGAAAGAGTGTATTAGAAATAACAAATGACACCTTGGGGGAATGGAACACTGTGAATTATAAAATAAAACTTCAGTTCAGACATTCACTGAAAGTTACATAGCAGTCTGCCGCATTTAAAAAAAACACACACAATTGCACTAAGAGCTGTTTAAATACTAAAAGCAGAGTAATTCTGTTGTTTGTTGTTATATTGTTGTTTTTCTTTAATTTAATTTATATCCTGCCTTTCTGCAGACATGGGACCCAAAGTGGTATAATTAAACAGGGCTTTTCAACATTCTTGCTGAATTGTGGTGCCCAGTAATGGACACAGTATTCCAGGTGAGGTCTGACTAAAGCAGAATAGAAAGGTACTATTACTTTCCCTAGGTCTTCTATTGATGCAGCCTAGAATTGCATTGGCTTTCTTAGCTGCTGCATCACATTGTTGGTTCATGTTCAACCTGTGGTCCACTAAGAGTCTTGGTACTTAGTACATGTACTGCCATCAAGCCAGATGTTCCCCATCTTGCATTTTTTTCTGTCTAAGTGTAGTACTTTACATATATATATTAACATTTTATAAGGAAATAACATCATTCAAATTAGAACAGCTTTATTTAAGTAAATTCCATAGGAGAAGGAGAAGGGACCAGTGTCTCCAAGACTCAAGCCTCCCTTGAGCAATTTTTGCACACACCCTATTGTTTGAGAACCACTGCCTTAAAAGATTATCAAAGAGCCTGATCATTTTTCCATAAAAAATATCCTGAGATACCAATATTTAAAAAGGCTTAAGTGGAGTATTGATGTTTATTCAGCCTGTCTGGTTGAATCAACATCACACCTTGGTCACTCAGGTGACCAGTAGGTGACAATGGAACCCCAAATAGAATCCAGATTATCTGACAAGTAGCAAAGAGGGTCAGTCCCTCAGTTTTAAATAATAATAATAATAATAATAATAATAATTTATATCTCTTGCCTCTCCCTGCGGATCGAGGCAGGATTACAACATAGCTAAACACAATACAATACAATACAATACGATACAATATAACAATATAACAGATTAAAATCAATAAATTACATCAACAACATATCCTGGGGGGTAGTTCTGGTTCAGTGGGGAAATTAGATAAGGTCAGGTGGGTATGCCCGCTGGAAGAGGTCCGTCTTTAGTGCTTTTTTGAATGCCTCCAAGGTAGGTATCAGACGGATCTCTTCCGGCAGGTCATTCCATAACTTTGGAGCCACAAAGAGCAAGATGTGGATGTTAATCTCGTGTGCTTGTAATTTAGCAATTTCTTATCGGTAGTTCTTAGGGTGCAGGGCAGATTATGTAGGGAGAGGCGTTCCCTCAAGTAACCTGGGCCCGAGCCATATAGGGCTTTAAAGGTAACAACCAACACTTTGTATTGGGCCCGGAAGCAAATTGGCAGCCAGTGTAAATATCTTAAAATGGGGGTGATGTGATCCATCCTTGATGCCCCCGTAAACAATCTGGCCGCTGCATTTTGGATCAATTGAAGCTTCCGAACCTGGTACAAAGTTAGCCCCATGTAGAGTGCATTACAGAAATCCAAACGAGAGGTTATCAGTGCATGTACTACTGTTTCTAGGTCCCCCTTGCCCAAGTAGGGATGTAGCTGGCGTATCAGCCGAACCTGATAACAGGCACGCCTGGCAATCGCCTCCACCTGTGATGTCAATTGTAGGGAGGAGTCCAGGAACCCCCCCCCCTCCAGGCTACGAACCTCATCCTTTAGGGGAAGTGTGACCCCGTCCAGGACTGGTTGGTGAATCTCCATCCCCGGACCTGGGGAACCTATTACAAGCACCTCCTTTTTCTCTGGATTCAGCCTGAGCTTGTTTTTCCTCATCCAGCCCATTACCCAGTCAAGGCAGGCATTCAGAGGAGAGATGCCATCCTCAGTCACTGCAGCAGTCGGAGACATAGAGAAATAGATTTGGGTGTCATCAGTGTACTGATAACACTGCGCCCCATGTCTCCGGATGACCCCTCCCAGCGGCTTCGTGTAAATGTTAAATAGTGTGGGAGACATAATGGCACCTTGAGGGATGCCAGATGTCAGGTCTCTTTTACAATAGGAACTGTCTCCCAGCCTCACCATCTGGAACCTACCTGAGAGATAGGACCGGAACCACTGGAGTGCAATGCCTCCGATACCTAACTTTCCCAGGCGTTCCAGAAGGATACCATGGTCAATGGTATCGAAGGCCGCTGAGATGTCCAAGAGCACTAACAGAGTCACACTTCCCCTGTCCATGCCCAGACGGAGGATATCAACTAAGGCGACCATGGCTGTCTCAACTTCATAGCCCGTCCTGAACCCAGTTTGAAATGGGTCTAGATAATCGGCTTCCTCCAAGATTGCCTGGAGTTGGTGGCAGGAGTGAGGATTTATTTGAAAGATCAGACTGTCTGAAAGGGCATATCTCCTCATATGAATCTGCCAGAGCTTTAAGATCATCAGGGGAAGGCTTTATCTTGGTCCCACCACCATCACAGGCTTGCTTGGTGATGACATGAGAGAGAGCCCACCCCATACCTGTGTTGCCATGACGCCTGCTGACAAGACCCCCATCATAGCTTACCAGGATGGAAATGGGGTGCCTGGGGTGCCCCATAGCCAGGCACCACCTTTCCTTGTCAGAAGCCTTGATGGGGGTCTGGTCATTAGGTGTGACAGTGAGACAGGTACATGGCATGCAGGGCCATTCAGTCTGCTAGCTGTCACCATGAAGTTTTCAAGAAACTCCATGACAAAGTGAAGTCTTTTTAGGGCCATTTCAGGGGGATTTGGGCCAAGATTGGGCCAGGTCCTGACCTGGGACTAATGGACTGCATCATTTAGACAGAACAACACAAGGCCAGTGAGATCAACCACTTTTGGCCCATATGTACACATCCTAGGAGGTCCTCACAGTTGGTTTCCATGGCAGTAGGATAGGGAGGCCCTTTTGTTGGTGGCAAAGATGGAGACAAGAGAAAGTTTCACTCTTGGTGGTAACCCTGAAATGTGTGGAAGTGTTCACATGTGGTGGTAACAGCAGTTAGACAGAGCCTCAATCTGATCAAAACATTGTAGGTTAAGTGATACCCCGCTCCCCCCAACATACCTATTAGCCAGTTAGCTAATGCCAAGGTATGGATTTATACAGTGAAGTGATCTCACATCACATACATTAGAAACATCACAACAGAAAAATACAAAGGCTGCTGCCACACTGCAGAATTAGCGCAGTTAACATTGCTTTAATTGTCCTTGCTTGATCCTGTGGAATGTTGGGATTTGTAATTCATTGTGGCACCAGAGCTCTCTGACAACAAAGGCTAATCATCTCATAAAACTACAAATCCCACAATTTCATAACATTGAGCCATGACAGTTAAAGAGGTGTCAAACTCCATTAATTCTGTAGTGTAGGTGCAGCCAAAAAGATACAAATCAGCAGTGTTTTCATGTTTCTTATAGGGCCCAGTTCAGTTCTCCTGTTTTTCTGTTCTCATTCTCTCCTCTTTTGCAAAGGAAAAAGAACATACAGCAAATATATAAGTGAGCGACACAATAAGCAACCATTAAAAGACTGGTGAACAAGACAGAATGACAATACAGTTAGGAATTTAAGAGGCAAAATTTCTACCTTGACATTAATTAAACCAGCTGGAATTCCACAAATAGTCCTTACACTCTTTTTACATTCTATTATGTTCTGATGAGTCTGTCAACACAGAGCAGTTTGTCTGAGAGAGAGAGAAATTATGGGAATGCAAGTTACTTTGAAATGGTTAACTCTAGCTCTCTGTTTCTTTTAAATTATTTAGAGCATTCTTTTCTAACACTCTTAATCAACCTTACTTTAGTGGGTTTCTTCTGAACATTTCAATGACAAAGGGCAAAGAGGGGGCAAAAATGTATACCCTTTTGCTAAAAAACTTTGTTCTAGAGGAAGGAAATTTGTTTTCTGTACACTTTTCAGAGAGAGGAGTCACTGTGTGATTCTATTACTGCAAAATCGCAATGGGTTTTGTGGCACTTTGAGTCTTAGGGTGTATCCATGCTGAAGAATTAGAACAGTTTGACAACACTTTAATTGCCATGATTCTGTCCTTCAGAATCATGGGTTTTGTGGTTTGGTGAAGTATTCAGTCTCATCTGAGAGAAAAATCTGGTGCCTCACCAAACTACAAATCCCAGGATTTTTTTGACACAGTTAAAGTGGTGTCAAACTACTTTAATTCTGCAGTATGGGTAAACCCTTACCATATGTTCTACAGACCAGACACTGCAATATCTGATTACTCAAGTGATAGCCTACATTAGCAGATATGTATAGAAATTATTACAAAGAAGATAGAGTATAAGGCCAGAGTACAATAAAATCCCAAAACATAGGCTATGATTTTTATATTAGAGCTTATTGGGACTATTGACAAAACATCTGTGTTTTAACATATATAGATAGTTTCCTTTATCCTGGCATATACATTTGCCACGAGAAGAGATTTCCTCTGAAGTTTCTCTAGATATCATTCGAACCTGCCCTGGAGGATTGGGGGACCCTCTAGAACAGATTTGGGGAAGATGAGGTAGATTTAGTTTGATACTGTTGATATTGTTTATTTTATACTATGTTTTAACTTGTTGTTTGATTTAATTCTTTTTTAAGGGGGGGAGGTGGGGATGGGATTGGATATTTTAACTGCTGTTGTTTTAACTCTTTTTCTGTACCCCGCCCCAATTGCTCGCTCAGAGGGGCGGGCTATAAATTATTTATTATTATTATTATTATTATTATTATTATTATTATTATTACTACTACTACTACTATTAGGAAGGAAGAGCAGAAGATCTTGATCAATCGGAAATTTCCTTGTTTGATGTTGGACATAGACAATTTCTAAATAGACAGACACATAGATATTAAAGTTTCTGGCTTCAATTTTTTTATTCAGTATGGGAAAAAGTGAACCTGGATGGAAATAGCCATGACCTTCATTGGCATGAAAAAGGATCTTGTAGCACCTTTGAGATTGCCTGAACAAAATAAGTTGTATCATAAGCTTTCAGACTTGCTCTATTTCCTCACATGCATCTGAGTCTATGAAAGCTTATATTACAATTTCTTTTACTCAGTTAGTCTCAAAGGTGCTACAAGATCTCTTTGCATACCGATATACCAGCGTAATATGCCTAAAGGGCAGCCTGCAGCCACCTTTAGCTGCATCAGATCAGGGTTGCGGCAACTGCATGCTGTAGCCCCAATCTGGCCTCTATGGCATAAAAAGGAGCTGCAAAAAGTGGCTCCTTTTTGCGCCATGGAAAGAGCACAATAGCCATGGGACTGAGGCTTTAAAGTGCTCCTTTGGTGTTGCATCGTGTGAACGCAGCACCAGAGGAGCTTTGTGACGCCATGCACCATGGGGTTAAGTTGGGGCATACATCATATGGACACCGTGCCCCAACTCCATCCCCAGGCAGGCCTTAATGGCCGGTCTGTACAGAGCCTAATGTCTCTCAACTTCATTAACGTATAAATGTGTACAAACCTAATAATGAACGAGTTCATTTTACACACACACACACAATCCCACAAAGTCGTTTGCAGCAGCCTTTGTCATGTACAGCAACTTGAAATAAAGTATTCTAGTCCTTTAAAAAAAATGAAGCTATTCCCCCCTCTGCTAAATTCTAAATGGAGCTAGAAATAAATAATGGATTTGATCTGATGGCAGCAGCTACAAATGCGGTGCATTACTCGTGTTTTATTAATACTGATATTTGCAGGAGCTCCACACTCATTCTTGAACTTACATAATAATTATTTGTACCACAATTTGATGTTGTGTTTTAAAGTTATAGGGCTTCCACAGCCTATGGCAGGACTGTACTATCACATACATTTTGTTGCAGGAAATACTTTGAGCATTTCTCTCTCCAATGATAAAAAAAGATAGTGGCTGGAATTCTACATGGGCTACTTAGTGATGTATGTGTAACTAAGTAGTATCTCCTAGCCTGACCTCTCCAAACCTACTCTACCAGGCACTCTGATCACCGGCAGAACATGCCTTCTTCTCTTGGTGCAGCCAATGCCGAGAAAAGTAAGTTTGGGGGACCAGTTAAAATTGTGGCAATAGTGACATGATTGTGTTGTTGCTGCTGCTGTTGTTGTGTTCCTTCCAGTCATTTCTAATTTATGTTGACTCTAAGGCAACCATATCACAGGGATTTCTTGGTAAGATTTGTTCAGCAGACGTTTGCGTTTACTTGTTTCTGAGGCTGAGAGAATGGAGTTTATCAGATGGGAGGAATTTTTCTCTATTTCGAATGGAGAAAATTCAAATTCACATGAATTCAAATTCGCTCCATTCGAAACAGAGAAAAATTCCTCCCATCTGATCAAGTCCATTCTCTCAGCCTGAATTAAAGCATCTCACACAATTTCGGGCAAAAGGGAAGTCATTCCAAACGCAATCATGGGTTTTACCTTATTGCGAATTAAAGCATCTCACACAATTTCGGGCAATGGGGGGTTATTTTTGGGTAATGGGAAGTCAATCTGATCTCATTCTGAACGCAATGGGAATTCACGTGAATTCGCTAGTTTAGCGAATTCACGTGAATTCCCATTGCGGTCAGAATGAGTTCAGATTGATTTCCCATTACCCAAAAATAACCCCCCATGATTGCGTTTGGAATGACTTCCCTTTTGCCCGAAATTGCGTGAGATGCTTTAATTCATAATAATGTGAAACCCCATGATTGCGTTCGGATTGCCATTGGATTATACTTCCAATTTCCGTCATCTGATAAACTCCAATGTGACTTATCAAAAGTCACCCAGTGAATTTCCATGGCTGAGCAGGGATCTGAACCCATTTCTCCAGAGCTGGAGTCCAGCACTCAAACCACTGGCTTTCAGTGATATGTACACACACTCATATACAAACACACATTAAGTACAATTGGACTCAAGCTGAAAAGATGTTCGGCTGTTGACATGCTCAGAGGTGAGAGGAAAGTCTGCAGATGCAAAACACATATTATAGGAACATGGAATATGAGAAGCATGATCCAGGGGAAATTAAGTTCCCTGGTCTCCAGAGTTGTAGTTCAATACTCAATATCCAATATTCAAACCACTATACCATGCTGTCTCTCCATTAGGTCATCTTTATATCTTAAATTGTTGGTGTTCCTTCTTCCAATTTTCACATCTCCTTCCTCCAAGTCTAATCCTGCTTTTTGTATGATATCTGCAGTATACAAATTAAACAGCATATAAATTAAACAGGCGATAGAATGCAGCCTTGCCTGACCCCTTTGACAAATGAAATCAATTCTATTTCTCTGCATTCTCTCCTTACAGCAGCTTCCCGGTGTCCAAGTCCAATGCTTAGATGCTCAGTACACCATTTTGGCTCTCTAGGTAGTGATTGTGAATATGGGCCAGTTGTGATGCATAACTCCAAGTTACATATCTCCAATGTGATCCTAAATTCCTGACATTGTGTGAGTATTTGCATAGTTCCAAGATACCTAAAGCTTGGCATTGGTAATAAAAAGGCCCTACAGAGTCATACTGGAGTCATTAAAAAAACAACAATTCATTAATGTTAGTTAATTTAAATCTGCCTTTAGCCCTCAATACCAGCTTCCGTCACTGCATGGCAGACTTTTCTACCAAGGAGAGAGGCAGCTGGAAATATTAATTTCTCAGAGCAATATTAGGCAGCTCCTGTGGGACAGAAGCATGACAAAATGCTGAGTATGAATCTTGTTTCCCTTTGCAAGTACCTGACTCTTCTAAAAGATAAGAGGGACAGAGTACAGGGGGAAAATGCTGATAGAGTGGGAGTAAATAACCTGAGAGAAACCTTGAAGAAGCACCATGGAGGAAGGAGAGGAAAGAGGAATTCCACGAGAAAGAACATAAGAAGGGAGAAAGAGCACAGTGTGCAGGGGGTGGGGGAGGATAAAATAATATAGTTTAAAACAAATAATATTTTTCTGTCCTTTCATAACACTCCAAACCAACTGTGTGGGGCATCTGATCCAGTCTGTCTTGGAAGAGCCAGTCCAGTCTAGGGAAAATGTATCCATAGCATTTCCAAAATTTAGTAAGCTAGGACTCCAGTTTTAAAAAAGGAATAATAGATTAGTCTGGAGGGGATTTATTCTTGTTTTCCTCTCTTCATTTTCCAATTGGAAGGGCCAGTCCTGTCTAGAGAAATTGCATCCATAGATAGGACCTCAGTTTTCAAAAGTGATTCCTCAGGGGGGGATTTATTCTTGATTTTCTGTCATTTCCCAGTTGTTGAACATCATTTTGTTATCTATCTGCTAGAGAATTTTTAGTGTATGTAATATGTCCAAAGGCTTTCTGCATAAACAGATTGGAATCCTCCTACACTGTTTGTTCCCTGTGGCACAAAAATAAAAGGCACCTGGTGTTTATTCATAGGATTTCATATAGATACTTTTAAGTCACATCTGTTCACATAATTAAATTACATGGGGGGGGCTCTTAAGGCAAAGCCCACTGGTGTCTCAACTGCAAAGCATCATATGCCATGAAGGCTGAACTCCTTTTGACTTGATTTGGAACTGGTTCAGGTTCTCTGCAGGTAAGCATTAATGTCTCACCATATTGCACACTTTCATTCTGATGCCAATCTTTTTCTTCATCCTAGACTTGATGTTGTTTAGTTTAAACCAAATATGGTTTAAAATTTAGCAGATAATATTTGGAGCTAACACTGCAAAAACAAATCCTTTTTAGGTTTTCATTTTTTCTAATATCTCAGTTTGGTATAGGGACCTTGTAGCACCTTTGAGACTAACTGAAAGAAAGAAATTGACAGCATGAGCTTTCATAGACTTCAGCCTACTTCCTCAGATGCATTTGGTGGAGTGGAAGCCAGGTACAGCCATTGGTATGTGAGGATGTCGATACAAATTACAAATCCTTTGTGCATGGAAATGAAGTTGCAGGTCCAATTTTAACGATAGTCATTATGCACAAAGACATAGGAAAATGAAGGATGAAGTGGCAGATCCAGACCTAGAGATTCCTAGAGAGAATACTTTAGTAGGCATTAGTAGCTCCTCCAGTGCAGTTCTATGGTCAGTCTCTGTTGGGTGTTGACCACAGAGTTGCAGTGAAGGACCTAGAGATTCCTAGAGAGATGTCCTCTCAGGTAAAAACATGGTGTTTTTGTTATTTGCAGCTTTTCCATTCCATATTCACAGGGGTCTTGTGCCTCTAACCCTAGCGAATACGGAGGGACAAATGTATATGTCTGTACCTGGCTTCCACTCCACAAAATGCATCTGAAGAAGTAGACTGAAATCTACAAAAGCTCATGCTGCTAATTTCTTTCTTTCAGTTAGTCTCAAAGGTGCTACAAGATCTCTCTACATATGATTCTACAGACTAACACAGCTAGGAGGCAAGGGAAGCTGAGGCCTGAAGGCTCCAAGAGACCAGCACCCATCATCCACCGGCCCCAGCCTTTTGCCCTGCTTTAAAAACCTTGCAGGCAGAAGAGACTGCAAGAGAGAGGAAAGCACCTCTGTGTTTTTTTTAAATGTTTATTGTTAGTGTTTAATGTTTAGTGATTATTGCATTCTAGTTAAGGGATGAGGGATTGATTTTTAGTTGCATATATTATGTTGTTTTTTTTTGGTATTTAAGTATTTTATTTATTTGCTTATACATATTGTTTATGTATTTTATATAACTTTGTTTAATGACTGTTGTAGTTTAGTTAAGGGATGAGGGATGGAATTTTAGTTTGTATACATTATGTACTGCTTAGGTATTTAATTTTTTGTTTATGTAAATAATTTATGCATTATGTGTTTTTTAATGTAATCTTGTAAACTGCTTTGATCTTTTTGGAAAAGCAGTGTATAAATAAATTTATTATTTTTTATTTATTTATTATATCTTTGAATTCTATCAGTTTGGTATAGTGCTTTTTCTTTTTAAAAATGCCCATCTCTCACTTGAATAATAAAGTCTTCATTGTGAAATTTATTTCTCACTCACCCAGCACTTGCTACAAACGTAAATCGACTGATTGATTCATTCCTGAAAAATATCAATTTTAACTATTTTTACTGTCCTCTCTCAAACTGCACCTGATTAATCAGTAAGAAAAGGAACATGTCTGTTAATTCAGGTGTTGTGGTGATATTTTTGAGACAGCCAAAATATATTACTTGAAAGACAACAAAAACTCCTGCTCCTTTCAATATTTGCATCTCTCTTATTTGCAAAAAATTGTGTGCTGTGTTAAAACAGCAAACTAAAGCTAAATAATTCTTTACTCTATGTACAGCTGTATTACAGTCTCATAAAGCCCACACATTTTACAGACTGCAGTAATAGAAAGCAAAACAAAATAATAAAACATAACAGGATATGTTTTAGTGGCTCATTATATCCACCGTGAGTAGGTGAAAACATGAAGTCACGAAGCATTTGATGTGCTTCATTCTTCACCAATATAACTTGTCACTGTGTTTTGTTAATTGCTTCTTTCCTTGCCTGGTTTATATTTTGTAAAAGGTCCTTTTCTTTAGGTTGTTTTCTTTATAATTGCTGATGAGGAGACTATGGTCCAATAGTAAAACTGAAAAGGATTTTCTGGGTCCTTTCCTTTAGAGCCTGGCAGATTGTATTTTATATTATCTTTAGATTTTATAAAGAGCCAGTGTGGTGTAATGGTTTCAGTGTTGGACTACAACTTGTAAGATTAGGGGTCGATTCCCGGTTCAGCCATAAAACTCACTGGGTGACCATAGGCAAGTCACATGCTCTCAGTCTGAGCAAAAGGCAATGGCAAACTTCCTCTGAATAAATCTTCCCAAAAACAAAAAAACAAAAACAAAACAAAACAAAATCCTGATAGGCTTGCCTTAGGATCACCATCAGTCAGAAATTACTTGAAGGTACACAGAAACAACAAACAAATAGATTTTTAATATATATAGTTTTTATATTGTGTTCTCTATATACATCTTTGTGAAACAAACTGTATTTCGCTGTCAGCCATTGAGATGAATACAGCAATGTTCCTGGGCAGGGGTGGGAAAATGTACTGGGGGTGAGGACCAAATTTTGTCCCTGAGCCACCCAGCAAACACTAGTTTTAATTTAGGTTTATTTTTCAAATAGTGTTTGGCTTTAATTTGGAGTTGTGAGGCGAAATAAAGCCAATGCACCACAATTTGGATCTCTGTGGTGGTTTGGACAATTTTTCCGATTTTTTTTGGTCTGAAAACAATATTTTAAAAAGTGGTGTCCAAGAGGCTTTCAAGGCCATAAAAAGATGCTGGGCTACATATGGGCCTCAGTTTTTTACTCCTTTCCTCATGGAAAACATTGGTGTAACAGTTAGACTGCCCCCCCACCCCATGTTAGGACTAGTTAGGACTAGTTTGATAGATTAATTCACTCATTCACTATGCGTAACCTGATCAGTTAGGATAGCACACAAAAATAAATAAATAACAGATAAACTACAAAGAAACCAAAAAGGTGCAATTAAAAACTGCAATAAAGCACAGTTTATAATGTAGAGGATAGGTATTAAAGCAGGAGTGGGCAAAATGAAGTCTGTGGGTCACAGATGAGGTGAAAGGTCTGGGAACAATGCCCTATAAGGAGTAGCTTAAGAAGGTGGCTATGTTCAGCCTTGAGAAGAAGAGATTTGGAGGTGATATGATAGCCCTGTTTAAATATTTGAAAGCATGTTATACTGAAGATGGAACAAATTTGTTTTCTGCAACTCTAGAAAACAGGTCCCAGAACAATGGGTTCCAACTATGAGAAAAGAGTTTCCACCTCAATATTAGGAAGAACTTCCTGACAGTAAGAGCTTGTTTGACAATGGAACACACTCGCTTGGAGAATGGTGGAGTCTCCTTCATTGGAGATTTTTAAACAGAGGCTGGATGGCCATCTGTCAGGGGTTCTTTGATTCTGTGTTCATGTATGGCAGAGGGTTGGATAGCATGACCCTTGTGATCTCTTCCAACTCTATGATTCTATGATTCTATTTGTCTGGTGGCACTGGGTCAAGGAGGGGCATTTTTCTGGAACAGGAAGTGACATTAAATTCAGCTCTCTAAGGTCTCCTGAGGCTTAGGGGCTTTACAGATTGGCCAAAAAGGGCTGGCATTGGGGTGGCATGGTGGCTGCATGCTGCATGCCCTGACTCCATCCCCAAGCTGCCGTCACACTGCCTGTCTGCCCGGATGATGGACAGTGTTGGGCAACTACATGTCGCACGTCAAAAAGAGCACCAAAAATGATTCTATGATTCTATAAGTGCTGCCACGGCAGGAAGGGTGACTTTTTTCCATTCTGAAAAGGCACAGCATTTCTGCTTCTATTTGGTGCAGGAAAACAATGGAACAGGGCCATGGTGTGTGGTTGCTGCAGCCCCAATCTGGCGAGCAAAGGGTTGACACAGAGCTTCTCCTTTGGGGTGATCTGTTTCATCCCTCAGTCTCCCACAGTTGTCCACCCCTGTACTAAAGCAACAAATATCCACCACCGCCAAAGTAGAATATATCCAACTGGAAGAAACACATTCTAACACACAACTTTAAAATAACAAGCAAAATGTACAGCAAGTTAAACGGCCTGAGCAACTAAAAAAGATCTTGGCAGGCATCAGGCAGACTTTTCTAGGGAAGAGATCCCATAGTGGAGAACTACTACTGGGAAAGATAATCCATAGTAACTTTGAATCACTGGCCTTGTGTACTTTGGCCTTAATTCCCTCCATGCTTGTCGTGTGGTACCTACACCATGCACCTTCAAAACACTGAATTGGGTCTCAACTTGATTTGGAGTTTTCACCTCCTAACTTGCATTTATTTGCAGGTTTTTCTGATCTTAGCAGTGACAACAGCAGCTGCCTTTACTCACTTGGTCCCAAGCCACCCCAATGCTGCTGTCATTAAGAGCACATCATTCTACGGTAATAATGCAGCACACAGTGTCATTAGCATGGCTGGGCAGCTTGTTCTGGCCTCACTGTAAAGCAGATAAGGGTGAATTTGGGGCCAGAGCACACCAGAGACACCCTGGAGTATTGAGGAAGACAATCCCCCAGTCTCTGGAAGACACAGAGGAGAGCTTCTCATGCACCAGAACTGCATCCCTCTCTAGAGTTCTTTTTATATCATATAAGAATTACCACAGAAGTAAAAGATTTTTTGCATTTGATATGGATGTACAGTTTTTAGGTACATGTAACCATCTCTTTTAATCAATACTCCCCCTTTGTGTTTAACAAATGACAAGAAATGCACATGCTCCTTAAGAATAATCAGGTGCACTTTGCAATATGTTGGGAGGTTTGTCCCAAATGATACCCCTCTCTAAGCACTTGTTATTGACATAGTGCAACTGCTAAATCTAGAGATGAATATCATTTCTTTAAAAATGTAGAGTTTTATCCCATACCCAGCCCTAACAGCGAGTGAAATGAAATACCTGCCTCAGGTAGCAGATTTGGAATCTTTTAAAAGGTTGCCAAGTTGTTACTTGTTTAAATAATTATTCTTCTATATGTATTGAGAGACAGCATGATGTAGGAGTTTGAGTGTAGGATTAAGGCTCTGGATATCAGGGTTCGATTCCCTTCTCAGCCATAGCAACCTGCTGGGTGACCTTGGGTAACTCACACCCTCACAGCCTCCAAAATCCCTGTGATAGGTGTGTCTTAGAGTTTTTGTTTCCATAAGTTGGAAATAACTTGAAGGCACGCCACAACCATATTTATTATCAAAGAGTAGAATTTGTAACATTTTTCTGCACCACGTTCCAAAAAAGCTTGGGTACTATGCATCTTGACTTAGGAAAAGGGGTATCATTTGCTATTTTGACTCTGGCAGTTAAAAGTCTTGTCGAGACCCTGCTTTACCCTCAGTAGATACAACAGATGCTAAAGTAAGGCAGGATATATATGTATATACCTTTCTTTTTTGGCATTCCCTTACAAATATGAGCATCCTGCTTGATTATAGGTTTATGATGTCTTTGGTATGATTTAAGTGCAAAAGTACCTTCATGAGATGTCTTTGGGGATTTGAGAGACAGCTATGTACAAGCAAACCTATTTGTCAAAGTGAAAATGCTTGACTTATTAAACACAATGATTACAGAAGAGTCAAACTGTGACAGGCCTTGTTAGACTGAGCAGATGGTCTATTTGTCAGCAAGAGGCAAAATGGAACTTGCAACATAAACTCCACACAGCTCACGTTGTGGCTTGTGTTGACACTTGGCAATAATTTGCTGCCGCGTCTGATGATAAACAAAAAAGTGTACATGATTCACCTTGTCCATTATTTTAAAACTCATTAAATCTGAAATGTGTGGGGTTTATTGCAGGAATTGCTGACAACATTGCACAGTATGCTTCACATTATAGTCATTGCTTTGTTCTCAATTTTTTTTCACATTGCTGATGAATTCACTGATATTTTGCAATTATTGATGCTATAATAATAGACTTTTCCCCAGTGGATGGATAAAAGGAAAAAAAATGGGAGAAAGGCATTAAATCAAAGGCTAGAGAAAATGGGGTGGAATATTTGTTTGTTAAGTTGAGGGTTTTTGTTTGTTTGTTTTTTACAAATATGTAGAAGGAATATGCAAATATTAGTGAACTTATTCCTTGTTTATGGAGTTACAAAGTCATTACAATGTTGCTTGACAATTGGGGAAGGGGAAAGTATGAACCCAATCTTATAACGTGGATACAGCTTTGAAAGATGATTTGTTCTGTAAAAAGTAAACACACTGTAATATATTGCTGTTTCACATTTGCGATATACAAAGCTATGAGTACTTAAACTGTTCAGGATCACATAATTCTGTTTCCACTTCTGGGAACTAATATGGTATTAGGGCCTAAAATAGGATTGAACTTAGGTGTTAGGGTTCAGTCCAGTTCAGATATTGAAGGTGGGTTGTCTTCAGAGGAGGAATAATGAAAAATGCTTGACTTACTAAATGCTTGACTTATTAAGCCGCCTTGAGTCCCTGTACTGGAAGGAAGGCGGGATATACATAAACACAACAACAACAACAACAACAACAACAACGAGAATGAAAGCTCCAATAGACCTTCAGCACCACCACCATCAGCAACCCAGGGGAGTCTTTGGACTCAGACATTCCTGCTGTTTGGTTCAGCTCTCTAACACCTGTTCACCCTACCAAGTAGCAGTATTACTAAAAGAACAAAGAATATGGAGAAACAGATAGAGGTAGTATTCTGTCCCACAACTCATGAAGAGCCGCGCTGTCTGCCTCTTATGTAAGAGAAATGAAGAAAGTATAACAACTACTACTCAAAGCTAGTGCTGTTCTTCTGGAGAAGTAAAAGAAGAAGGGAACAAGTAGACACAGAGGCACTTACGTGAGCAAAATGTTGCTAAACTGTTGCAGAAGTGCAATAGTGGGATCGTCTGTCACGCTTCCAAAATGTAATTGAGGCTTCCTCCTTCCCTTCTGTTGAGGAAGTGTTTGTGGAGAAGCAATTTTTTTTTTAATAACGGGATATCACATTATTTTAAAAAATGGCTTCTCCTGGCTTCTCCATGAACACTTCATTGATGGAAGGAAAGCGGGAAGCCTCAATTATATTTAGAAATGCAACAGACGATCCCACCTTTGCACTTCTGCAACAGTTCAGCAATGTTTCACCCACGTAAGTGCCTCTGTGTGATAATCCCCCAAGACTCTGGAGAACAGGAGTTCAATTCCACATTCAGCCATGAAATCCACTGGGTGATCTTGGGCAAGTCACATGTTCTCAGCGTCAGTGGAAGGCAATGGAAAACCTCCTCTGAACAACTCTTGCCAAGAAAATCCCATGATAGGTTGACCTTAGGGTCCCCATAAATTGGAAACAATTTGAAGTGATGCATCAAGAACCAGATATATCTTTACACTTGAGCAACTTATCTAGTTTATTCATTGGTGACTCTCCAGGTCTTCTTCTGATATCTTATATCTTGAATACAGTCTCCTTTTTTGGTTAATGGCTGAGCCATGATACAGTATAAGGCTGATCGAGGTATATGGATTGTTACCAGTAATATTATTATTAGGCTCCCATGTAGAAGGGACTCATTTCCCTCCAAAAGATTGATAGGAGCAAATATTGGCAACAGTACTCTCTAGACCTTAGGGCAGTGATAAATGTATTAACTTAAAGTCATGATGGTGGTAATGGTGATATTTTCCTAAAATGAACTGATGGTTTTAAATCTGAATTTTTCTTCTGATTTGCATAATACAGATACAAGAGAGCTTGTCATTTATAGATGCCTAATGTGGACCAGAAGTGTTTCTGGTGAGGTATCACTATGGTAACTGGTTTGAATCTTCCAAGGGATAGTGTACAGAAATGCAAATGCTGTGCATTTGTTTCTTTTTTCTTTTTTTGCTGTACTCTAGTGTGAGGTAAATATGAAAATCTGTTAGCAAATTATTTCTCATAAAATCAGAGCTTGAGTCTTTGAAAATGAAAAAAAATATTTTTCTCAGCCATGCCCAACCTGGTGTCTGCAGGGGGTTTAGAATATAATTTTGATAATACTTATCCATGGTCCTTGCTGGCTGGGAATGATGGGAGTTTTGGTTTAGACTGGTCAAACTGGTAGCATATCAGATATTATTAATGTGCTCATGGAACTGGGGATGGGCCACAACTCAATGGCCCAGGTACAAATGTCAGCACCTTTGACTAATGCATAGAACTTACCTAGGGCTGTGGATAAAGTTCTGTATTTTAGAGCCTGGTGAGCTATGAGGATACAGATGTCCAGATGGAGTAACACTCAGTTATGAGATTGCTTCATACATCCAACAAAGTAATTGCTGGTACTGTATTTATTAGCACATTTGGGTGGAAGGTATTTAGTAAAGATTTACTGGCAAGGCCCCCAAACCTCGCAAAACTGAGTGTATGGATGGCTCCTGGACTCTGGAAAGCTGCCTGGGTGTTCTGTCTCCTTTACTAAAATTATCTCCAGCTAATAGAGGGCCATTTCGTTTTGCAGGAGCTTTCAGTTGATGCAGCTTCATTTCTTTTGTCAATTCAACCTGAAGGATTTACTGCTCACATGAGTGGCTGCGCTGAACCGAAGAGCAAAGATGGAAGTAAGGGTGCCTACCTTCAAACTGATATCCAGCAACAGCTCAAGGACAGAGAAGAAAGCAGGAAGTAACTGGTCTTCTGGCAGAGGAGACAGTTCCTAAGTGGGAGGAAAGCACTATGTGCCCCTTAGCACTGGCCATCTGTTTGAAAGCAGCTGGTAAAGGAAGAGCAGCAGTGTCCTGAGTGGGCCTGTGTCAATGTGGTCACTTCTAAGCTCCCTATACAATAGCCTGTATGTTGCTCCAAAACTTTTTCCACTGTTTTAAGATGTCTTCAATGATACAATCTATGTCACCTCTATGTTGGAGAGGATGCCCAGACTTAGGGACATATATCCACATGTGGATTGACTGTCCCAAAATCAATCAGTTTTGGCATAAAGTGATTAATCAAATTGCCTCAATTACAAAACAAAAAAATAAACTTTTGCCCAGCTCTCTTTTTACTCTCAATATTCACAAAGAGTAATAAATCTTAAAAAAACAGGAAGTTGATTTTGTTTATGTTGACAGCAGCTCGACGTGAAGTGGCTAATGCTTGGAAAACATGTCTTGTATCTTTGGATAACTGGTGGAAAATAGTTTAGGACCAATGGCTTATGGAGAAATTAGCAGATAATATGAAATATAACTCAGAACAACAAAATCAAAAACTTTTCCAAGAAAAATGGCTCCCTCTTATTGATTATGTTAATGAGAATTTAGTGGCGATCTTCCCTACAACTGGCCAGCAGTCTCTGTGGTCTGATTTCTTCCAAATAAACTAAACCGTATGGAATTGTAAATATGAGATATTTTTTACATGTAAAATTTTTTGTAACAATGCATGATATGTGAGTTCTTGTAACATTGCGAGATAATTGAAATGATTTTAATTCCTTTTTATGACCTGGATGACAGAATTGGGAGCATACTTATCAAATTTGCAGATGACACCAAATTAGGGGGAATAGCTAATACCCCAGAGGACAGGATCAAGATTCAAAATGACCTGAATAGACTAGAAAGCTGGGCCAAAGCTAACAAAATGAAATTCAATACAGAGAAATGTAAGGTATTGCACTTAGGGCGGAAAAATAAAATGCACAGATATAGGATGGGTGACACCTGGCTGAATGAAACTACGTGTGAAAGGGATCTAGGAGTCCAAGTAGACCACAAGTTGAACATGAGTGAACAGTGTGATGCGGCAGCTAAAAAGGCCAATGCTATTTTGGGCTGCATTAATAGAAGTATAGTGTCTAGATCAAGAGAAGTAATAGTGCCACTGTATTCTGCTTTGGTCAGGCCCCACCTAGAATATTGTGTCCAGTTCTGGGCGCCACAATTCAGAAAGAACATTGAGAAACTGGAGTGTGTCCAAAGGAGGGCGACAAAAATGGTGAAGGGTCTGGAAACCATGCCCTATGAGGAACGACTTAGGGAGCTGGGGATGTTTAGCCTGGAGAAAAGAAGGTTAAGAGGTGATATGATAGCCCTGTTTAAATATTTGAAAGGATGTCATATTGAGGAGGGAGCAAGCTTGTTTTCTGCTGCTCCAGAGAACAGGACCCGGAACAATGGATGCAAGATACAGGAAAAGAGATTCCACCTGAACATTAGGAAGAACTTCCTGACAGTAAGGGCTGTTCGACAGTGGAACGCACTTCCTCGGAAGGTGATAGAGTCTCCTTCCTTGGAGGTCTTTAAACAGAGGCTGGATGGCCATCTGTCAGGGGTGCTTTGATTTGGATTTCCTGCATGGCAGGGGGTTGGACTGGATGGCCCTGGTGGTCTCTTCCAACTCTATGATTCTATGATTCTATGATTCTATGATTCTATGTCTTCAATAGTCTCTTGCTGGGATGCTTCTTAGCCATTATCATGTTCATGTAACAATGAGGACAAGTATACCTCTCAGTCTTCTCATTCAACTCTGACCTGAGTTAAGGCTGCTGTAAGCATTACTGAACTCATGTAGGAAAAGTGATTTATATAGTCAACCCCACCTTAAAATGTTAATTATTTTTATTTGTAATAATACTATATAACGACTGTGACAGAATTTAAAAATACCTTTCAAGAGTACATTCCCTCTGAGTTATATTTTCAGAAATGGACCTGAGGCCCAATTATCTCAGAACAGAATACTTATCACTTTTGAAATAAAGTTCCTTTCTTCCTTTCTTCCTTCCCTTTCTCCCTCTCTCTTTTTTAATGGATTTTTTAGGCTATATGGCCATGTTCTAGAAGAGTTTATTCCTGACGTTTCACCAGCACCTGTGGCTGGCATCTTCAGAGAATGTTGGCATGGAAGAGAGTGGGGTATATATATACTATATGACGCTGGGTAGGGAGGAGTGATTTCCATGTTAATCTGTGTATTGTTCTGTTGTTGAATAGCAAGGCCTCAGTTTGGAGGATATGCAAAGAGGATTAATGTCTAATTAGTGATCATTGTCTGCTGGAAAAACCCTAACCCTGGGTGGTTTTTCATTTGCATTTTGCTGGGTCTTGATTTTAGTGTTTTTCAGGACTGGTAGCCAAACTGCCAACTTTAACGGTTTCTTCTTTCCTGTTGAGGTCTTGCTGCCCTTCCTGCCCATCTGTACAGGGCCTCACTTACAGGTTCCACAGGACATTTTCCATGTGAGAATTGCTCATGCTGTAAACAATCCTCAAAGTTACAAACTTTTGTGGACCTTCAATCCAAAAGGGAATATTGCAGGGGTTTTTTTTTTCTAATCGTCTCTCTCACAATGTCATTTATGTATTAATGTATTATGTCCCTGTAAACTATTATACATAGGAAAATTTCCAGACAGGTGAAGGCCAGAATGATTGAGCACCGGAGTTGGTTGAGAATTGGAGCCAGAAATAGCTCATTATATGATCATTTCCATTAAGCATGTCATAAATTTGACTCTTTCAGGGCTTTTTTTAATTCAGGTAATCAAGCCAGCATCATTTCAAGATGTTCAGAATTTGTTATCCAAACAGGAATGTTGGTGGATATATACATTACATACCACTGTTCTTATGGCCTGAATGACAAACAAGATTTTAGTTGTTTTCTTTAAGAACATGGATTAATGTAAACAAGATTCTAAAAGTTTGTTAAGAATATCAATGTGAATGTAGAAGCTTTGCTTTAATGTAACACCTTGCCTTTCCTGCCTATTTCCCCTTTGAAGAGAAAACTCACAATAAAAAGTAATTTGACAGGAAGTACATAATATATGTTGAGATGTTTCTTCTTAAAAAAAATCACAAATAAAGAAACAATGAAATGGAATTAAGAATAAAATACAGTATAATAGCATGGACTTGAAATATACAGAATTGTTGTTTCCTGGCTTGAAGTTTCAGTAGATAATTTCTTGGTTTAACGATTAACTGCATGAAGACAGAAACCTCTGGAACATTCCACAGTGTGCAAGAAGGGAAAGTCATTGATGGCATAGAGACCAGAAAGAAGCAGGGATGATGCATGGTGCCAGGTGCAGACAGAAGTAGGTAGACCCAGAGGCTGCAAAACTACTCCATCTTGGTGTTACCCCTCTTTGTCAGATTCTGGCAGTGTAAGGCAATTGCCAGTAGGAATCTCAGAATTGTCTAGCACTGAGCCATGCCAGCTGAAGCAGAGTAAAACTGCATTATTTCTGCAATGTAGATACCTTAGCCTCAAGGGAACAAATCAATTCCATGAAAGCCACAAGTTTGCTGATTCAAACAAACATCCAGAGATGGGGAGGGGGGTGATAGTCATATGTGTGGCACTCATAGGTTAACCCCCCCAGTTTTTACTGAGTTTCCACCTTCATAGATCTTGTTTGTTTGGTTGATTGATTTCAAGCCAAGTAGTTTATTATCAGAATGGAGGTAAGTTAGAATTGCCTACATAGCTCTTCTGCCCTAAATGTTGTTAAACTCTCATGAGTGCTTAAGATACTTTTGTGCCTAACGTCTTATTGCAAAACACTTTGTCACTGGGACTATGGTGGTAATCTTGGCAATAAGATTCCTCCAGCTCCTGTATTTCCATGAAGATAGGGTAAGAGTCTATGGTTGAAACAAACAGGCCTAGTAAAATTTCAACATTTTATTCAGTGCATCATTTGTATTGCATCATTTTTACCATTATTATTACAACTCACATAAAAAGAGTATATATTTCCAAGTATGTCTCTTTTAATTTTCTCTTCCAGTAACCTTATTAATGGCAAGTGTAGTTTTTACTTTATTTCCTCTCATAGTGGTGAACTGATGACAGGCAGAATTATGGCTATGATTTTTGTGAAATACATCCTCTTTGTGCTTTATGTCCCAACTCCCTGAAGCTGCTTCAGCTGTGAAAGCTATTATTTCTACCCTTTACCTCTCACCAGCACTACATATTGAGTTTGTCTGTGCAGTTGTCTCTTCTTGTAATTTTAAAAAGCATTACTATAAAAATTCCAACCAAACATCTTCATCCGTGATTATTTCCTGGAAGATTAATCAGATGGCTGAAACTTAGATATACAGCTCCATGAAATTTGGGGGGGGGGGGGGGGGGGGGATTCTAGTAATATAATAATCTCTAGTTGTGGGGCCTGTTGCATACCTTTTAGAAAAAGGTGGGACATTATGGTATTGGGACAGATTTATTCCTGGGGGAAAGCAAAGAAGGGCTTATCTGTTTCTCCCTAAAGGTAGTTGTCGTCGTCATCATCATCATCATCATCATCATCATCATCCTTAGTTATATCCCACCTTTTCCATCACACTGGGCTTCTAGGTCAGATGTTGGATGTAGGACCAGGACTGATCACATCCAGGTTCAAATGCCAATTCATTAAATAAGCTTACTAGATGCCCTTCAGGGCTAATGAGAGGGAAGAAAACCAGTACAAATTATAGAGCACAGGCACTCCAGAAAAGGACCCCAGTTTATACTGCATATGTTTTTGTTATTGCAACAGAGGAGCCCCCAAACCCATAGTTTTTGATCTGGGGAAAACAGGAAGAGCAGGTGCCAGCCACACTCACAGCAGACTGACCATCAAGTATCTGGTACACAGAAAAAGGGCACCAACTTGCATATCAAATGCTACAGGAATCTGTCTTGTAAGCATGGCTGGCGTCCACTTTTTCTGTTCTCATCTCTACAGACCCAGATGGCTCAGGCAACTAACACATGATGTATGCCTATGTAAATGGTAAAAGGTAAAGGTAGTCCCTTGACATGAATGTCTAGTTGTAATTGACTGTAGGGGGCAGTGCTTGTTTCCATTTCTAAGCCAAAGAGCCAGCGTTGTCGGAGGACTGCTTTGGTTGTCATGTGGCCAGCATGACTGCACCAAACACTGTTACCTTCCCACTGAGAAGTGGTACATATCTATCTACTTGCATTTGCATGCTTTGAACTTCTAGTACTAGTGATAGGAGCTCACCCCATCATGCAGAACTTGGGCCTCAAATTGCCAACCTTCTGATCTTCCAGTCATTAGAAATGGTGTCTTAACCACTAAGCCACTGCATCTATATAATCTGTCTATTTACCTATCTATCTACCTCCATATATGTCTTGTTGAGGGAGACCTCTTGCAAGAGCTCTACAACTTCATGGAAGCCTCATGGGAAACCATATTTTGTGAGATTCAGGCTTTATACAGTAAAGAGAATACTGCATTATACTGCTGTTTGACAAACCTGGTGATCCTTGATGGGAGGGAGGATGATTTTTCCCCCCACCAGGGTCCAAACCCATTCTTGGTGGCCCTTTTCAGCCCAGTTACTATCTCTCAGATTCATTTCCCATGTGCAGGTGTGATGAGGAGAAAAATGGTGAAAGAAAAATACATAACCTGGAGGAAAAGCAGGATAGAAATGAAATGAAGTAAATAAGTACATTTACAATAAGAAACTCAGTGTAGTGGTGATGACCAGCTGATAAGTTTTGGTGAGAATGTTAGGAAATAATTTCTGTCCTCATATGTAGTTTCTGATGCACTTATCAATGCTTTTGAAGACATACTGGCTGTCAGAGTAGAGAAGAGAAGGCAGGCGGAGAAGAAAGAAAGGGAATATTTACATATGTGATGCTAAAATTGATACATTTTAAATTAGCTACAATGTAACAACATTTGATGAAACATAGGGCATGGACCTAGGAATCCAGCAACTTCCCTGTCAGTTGATACTTCTCGGTTTGCATGCTGGAAAAAGCAACAGCTGGCAGGATATAGGGTCTGTAAGGGTGTGGACTGCTATTTACGATTCTCCTGCTACATTGGAGTGAGGCCTGATAACTTGGGGTGAGGCAAAGATATTATTATTATTATTATTATTATTATTATTATTATTAGTTTATTTATTAGTATCCCGCCTCTCCCTGTGTTGGATTGTGGCGGGTAACAGCAAGTGGGGAACAGTTTTAAAAAAACAAACAAAAACAATTCATAATAAGATTGGAAAACATCTGATGGGAGCAGTGAGACAGATGGACTGTTAAAAAAATTCTGAGGAGGTCAGTTAGGGAAGGCCTGCTGGGGGAGATCCATCTTTATTGCCTTCTTTAAGGCCTCCAACGATGTTATATGGCAGATCTCTTCCAGCAGGTCATTCCATATTTTTAGAGGAGCAGCTGAAAAGCCTGGTTTTCTTTGGCTGCAGTAGGTTCTTCCCAAAGGACCTGAGTGTGCAGGAAGGATTGTATGGGAGGAGGCGTTCCCTCAAGTATGCTGCACCCAAGCCATGTAGGACTTTATAGGTAATGACCAACACCTTATACTGTGCCTGGAAGCTAATAGGCAGCCAGTGTAGCGATTCTAAAATAGGTGTAATAGAATCAAATTTAGAACTCCCTGTAACTAATCTGGCTGCCATGTTTTTAACCAATTGCAGCTTCCGAACATGGCATGAGGGTTGCCCCATGTAGAGTGCATTTCAGAAATCGAGATTAGAGATTACCAGTGAATGTACAACTGTTTCTAGGTTCTCTTGTTCCAGGAAGGGTCACAGCTGGCGTATCAGCCGAAGCTGAAAGTAGGCACCTCTGCTATCTACAAACCTCCATGTCCAAGGTCCCTAATGGGGCCCACCTTTTAGGGAAAAGCAATCCAGCCTTTGAGTGCTTGCCTCAAGATATGGGTCTGTAGCAATGTTACACTCTCCAGAATGGCAAACATTATTAATGGGGAAGAGGACCTAAGCTAGGAAATGCTTCTGTAGTTTGTCTGAGTCTACTCGAAGAGCAAGATTCAGTCCTCTCCTCTCCCTTGCCCCCACTGAGTTAACTGAAAGCAAACTACTCAGTTTTGAACTCAGTTTGCAGCCAAAGACAAATTGGGAAAGTGGAAAGAGGCGAGAGAAACAGCTGAAAAACAATGATGATAACGGAATAATTGGGACTGTCACTGCCAAACCTAGGAAGTTGGAGGTTACGCTATGTGCACTATGTGCCTCATGACAATTTTGTGACAGGAATAAGGCTTACAACAGAATAAGAACAACTGCATTAATTGCTCTAGGAAAGACCAAAAAGTGGGTGTGATCACATGATGGTGGTGATGATGGTGGTGATGATGATGCTGATGAATTCTTACCTGTCTCTCCCCATGGATTGAAATGGAGAACAGCTCTAGATTAAAATCCAGCACCTATCAATTAAACTATCAATTAAAAACATAAAACAGCAGTTAAAACACATAAACTAGTTAAAACACATAAGATTGGTTTAAAATAATGTATAAGGCTAATACATATTAAAACAAAAAAATTATAGTTTAAAATTCATAATTTAAAAACCATAATTTAAAAATTATCTGGAGACGCCTGCCAAAAGTGACTGGTCTTTAATGCTGTTTTAAATTCAGGCAGCATATTCAGCTGTCAAATTTCTTCTGACAGGTCGTTTCACAGTCTAGGGGACCACAGTCAGTTTTGCCTATGGGTAAAATCCTTTCC
Organism: Urosaurus nigricauda; assembly: GCA_034509955.1. NCBI lineage: Eukaryota > Metazoa > Chordata > Lepidosauria > Squamata > Phrynosomatidae > Urosaurus > Urosaurus nigricauda. The sequence goes on along the minus strand of JAOEGL010000001.1, from coordinate 344,757,608 downwards.
AGCCCTCAGAGCTAGCAACTAAACTATATCCTGCCAAAGCAATGCCAGAAGAAAACCAATGCATAAGGGAGGCTAAATAGGGAACTCTACAGGTAATATGCTGGGTTCTAACTATATGCAGTCAGAGATGGAGGTACCTCCGACTATGTTGATTCTGAGTATGTTCCACTCCAAGGACCAGCCAGGGCTGCTAAAGCAGATGAAGCTCCTGCAGGGGGCAAGGCTGCTCCCACCATAAGCCATCTTGCTGCAGCCATGAAAGACCAGGCATCTCACCAGATACCTCTACATCCAGTGTAGCCTGGAAGCAGTGAAATTATTATTACTTTTAGTGCTGCTTTTTTGAAACAGAAAAACAACAACAATAAAACAAAAAGGTTGGGAATTAGCTAGTTGTTTGAAAATTAGCTTGGTTCATTTGCTATTTTTGCAAATTCTGAGTTTGGAATAGCTATTTAATCTACATATTCTGAAATCCTCACAACCAGCATGCTGAGGGCAGGGAATCTATAGTTTCTAAGCTAGGTACACAGTTAGAGGGATATTTTCATGTTACTTTACTTCAAGAACATATGCAGTTCTTATTTTAATAAATGAGTTAGTTCCACAAAATGAGAATCTGAAGCAAACCTTCTATGTGTATATGCTTCCTGAATACTTGAGTGCTCTCAAACATGGAAGTTATACAAGGATTCAGTGGCTGAGATCTATGTTGGTACCATGTAGCACAAATAACTGCTAGCAAAGTTACATTCTGATTTCATTATGCAACCCCTTTATGGGATAAGGTAACCAATGCACTCTAAGCCAATGTACGTTGCTGTGATCATGCAGTACAGCCAAAGTGCACAGGGAAATGTGTAATTGCATGCACAATGTGCTCTTGCACACCACCCTGAATGTCAGTGGGCAATCACATGTTCAATGCTTCCACATGCATAACTCTACTTCTTCCACTGTCAGTTGGATAGAGCTATTCTGCATTGTTCATCAAAACATCCCACACGTGTAATGCAACTTACACCTGTGTCGGTTGCTAACAGAATGCTAGTCAATCTGACAAGAAGTAGGAGGGGCCATAGCTCAGTGGTAGATTTTATGCTTTGCTTAAAGATGGTTCTGGCTTCCTGTCCTAGCATCCAGTCATTGTTGATGCTTACCATGTCATTGGAGCAGTGACTCTGCTATGAGCTTCAGTTTGAACTTTACAAGAGCTATCCAAGGTGCTAAAACCCATTTGCCAAAATGATTTAGCACTTTGTATAGCTCCTCCAAAGTTTCAACTAAAAGTTGGATCTAATTCATTGTCCCACTGACAAAAGAAGTACCATCTGCTACTGCTATCATCTCCAGGCAGCACTAGGAAAAATGGGGTTAAGCTGTCTTGATTCCACTGACACATACACAGGCTACCCAGAGGAAACATTTAACTGCAAAGGCAACAAAGGCAGTAAAGCACCAGAATCCAGAAAGCATCCTTGTCTGTGGGAGTCCATCCAAAAGAAATGTTTGTGAGGCAGTCTGACTCAAGGAGATCAACAAGAAGTCCAAGGGTCAAAGAAGCCAAGAAGTCAAGGGTTCAAATTGCAGAAATATGGAGACTGGTGTTTGGAGACAGGAATGCTGGCCAAGAAGCAGACAAGTTGTTTCCAGCACTAGCCTTAGGCAGACTTGGCTCTTAAATGGGCTGGCACCCATTGGTTCTAATCACAACCTCCCTGTTGCTGCTTTACTAGCAACTTGATTGAGCATCATTGGTCTTTTCTTCTCTCCTTATGCTTTGTTCTTGGTGTTGGAGGCTGTGCCATCTTCTGAGCTGTGTCCTCTGCCCCATTAGCTGAAGGTGAGTCTTTGTCCTGCTGGCTGAGACTGCTCTTCAGCAGGAAGAGCTGGCAGATCCCGGACCATGACAGAAGCTCCAAAAAGTCATTGTCAAGTTGTATAGACCAGGGATGGGCAAAATGTAGCCCACAGGACAGCCAGGAGTGTAATATTTTTTTTTGGGGGGGGGGGGGAATTTTGAATAACAGAAAGAGAAAAAGAAGTAACTGCTTCTTCATTTCCTGTTGTAAAAAGGCCTTTCATAGAAGAATAGAAATTTAGAGTTGGAAGAGACCACAAGGGCCATCCAGTCCAACCCCCTGCCAGGCAGGAACTCCCAATCAAATCATCTCTGACAGATGGCCATCCAGCCTCTGCTTAAAAACCTCCAAGGAAGGAGACTCCACCCCCCCCCCCACCCGAGGGAGTGTGTTCCACTGTCGAACAGCCCTTTCTGTCAGGAAGTTCTTCCTAATGTTGAGGTAGAATCTTTTTTCCTGCAGTTTGCATCCATTGTTCCGAGTCCTGTTCTCTGGAGCAGCAGAAAACAAGCTTGCTCCCTCCTCAATGTGACATCCCTTTAAGTATTTAAACAGGGCTATCATATCACCTCTTATCCTTCTCTGCTCCAGGCTAAACATCCCCAGCTCCCTAAGGCGTTCTTCATAGGGCAAGGTTTCCAGACCCTTCACCATTTTAGTCGCCCTCCTTTGGACCCGCTCCAGTTTCTCCACATCCTTATTGAATTGTGGTGCCCAGAACTGGACACAGTATTCCAGGTGGGGCCTGACCAAAGCAGAATAGAGTGGCACTATTACTTCCCTTGATCTAGACACTATACTTCTATTGATGCCACCTAAAATTGCATTGGCCTTTTTAGCTGCTGCATCACACTGTTGACTCATGTTCAACTTGTGGTCTACTTGGACTCCTAGATCCCTTTCACATGTTGTCTCATTCAGCCAGGTGTCCCCCATTCTATATCTGTGCATTTCATTTTTCTGCAGTACGTGTAGGACCTTACATTTCTCTGAGTTAAATTTCATTTTGTTAGCTTTGGCCCAGCTTTCTAGTCTATTCAGGTCATTTTGAATTTTGATCCTGTCCTTTGGGGTATTAGCTACTCCTCCTAATTTGGTGTCATCTGCAAATTTGATAACTAGGCTCTCGATACTGTCATCCAAGTCATTAATAAAGATGTTGAATAGCACTGGGCCCAGGACAGATCCCTGTGACACCCCACTTGTCACTTCTTTCCAGGATGAAAAAGAACCATTGTTGAGCACCCTTTGGGTTCAGTCAGTCAACCAGTTACAAATCCATGTAACAGTTACCTTGTCTAGTCCACATTTTACAAGCTTGTTTGCAAGAATGTCATGGAGAACCTTGTCAAATGCCTTACTGAAGTCAAGATATACTATATCCACAGTATTCCCTTCATCTACCAAGCTGGTAATTTTATCGAAAAACGAGATAAGATTTGTCTGGCATGACTTGTTTCTCTGAAACCCATGTTGGCTTTTTGTGATTATGGAATTATCTTCCAGATATTCACAGACTCTCTGTTTAATTAGGCCCTTTCCTGGGCCTAATATGCTGCAGTCCTTACCCTCAAACATAACAAAAATTCTCACGTGGTATTTTGGATCAAATGATTCCCCCCCCCCCTGCATGGAGTGCAGCAGAATTGTGAATCCCCCCAAAGTCTTCTGGGGGGCTAATACTGTCCCCTCCCAGCCCCCAACAGTTGCCTACCCTTAGTACAGATAGTACTAGGATATGAACTAACTGCACAAATAGCAAAGTGATCTGCTGCTTAAGTGTCTTCAAAGAAGGACTATTCAGAGCTTTGAAATAAGGAATCAAAAGGTAACATAGGTACCTATGACAAGTTGGGATGATGGTGGCAATGAGGGCACAGTACAATAAAGTAAGGTAATGAATTGAAATGATGGCATTAATTTTGTGTTCATGAGTATCTGGGCAACAACTAATATTTTCTTTTTACTTTTAATTGACATTTTAGAAATCTTTAGAAGGTTTAGTAGCTGAATTTTTAGTTTTTTTTTTAAATTCCTTATGTTCCCCCCTCCTCTTCAATAACAGGAAAATAATGAAAAAGTAACAAGAGTACTGCAATGAGATAACTTGTTGTAATGTTAATGGTAATGAAATATTATTAAATTAACTTTTTAAGAGAAAACAAAACAAAAACGAAACCTTTCTAAGCTCCGATTGCTTAGACAGACAAGCAAATAGACAGAGTGTAATGTAGTGACTGGACAAGGATAAACCAATATCCAGTTCAAATTGTTCCTTGAGCCATGAAACTAACTGGGTGATTTGGGCTAGTCTCAGCCAAGCTTTTCTCATATGTTTTCTATGAAGAAAAATAGAGGAACCATGAATGTCTTGCAGGAAGGACAAGATGTAATAAGTAAATATTCTGACGTACAGTATGTTCACCTTATGTGGGAACAGAGGGATAATTTGTATAGTCTATTGATGTGGAAAGGGTTAGACCAGGTGATCAATGTAATCCCTTTGGGTCTTAAAATTTCTGAATTTATGAATCACTGCAAAACAAATGTTGCTTCTCTCCGCAACATCGCCCCATTGATGGTTCAGCTGAACCAAAGGCATGGCTGACCTGTTTGTGCACTATGTCAGAAGAAGTACGTCTCTAGGTTGATTAACCACGCTAATGCATTGTTATGTCACTAGGCAGAATATAAAGATGGTGCATTTAGAGAGAGTGCTGAAGAGAGATGTAGGTCAAGGCACTTAAAGTGTTGAAGCGACTGCTGAGATTGTTCAGAGATACAGAAATTATTTAGCAATTCCTGTCAGGACAGTAATCTATTACCTATTTTATACCTGTTTTGCAGAGGACTAGAATATAGCAATTACCCATTAACTTTAAAGTTTGGGCAATTTGTATTGCTGCTAAATATAGGCTGTGGGTGTTTGGTTTTTGGACACCCAGCAGCAAACCATTAATTTGTTCTGGTTTTGCTTTTCACAGCTAGAGCAGATTTACCTTTTTCCTGGGCATGATAATTCAGTGCAGCTCTTTACATACAGATTTCTATTCTTCCTGCATTCCACCCCATATCAGTCCGTCATGAAGACTACTGATCTAACATAAGTGACAAGGAATTCCCCAATGTCCTGAGGCAGTCATTAAGTGCAGGAGAAGAAGGTTATGAAACCTGACAACATTTTCTCAGTCTGTGAGAGCTAGCATTCCCATCTCCAGCATTGGCACACATTTATTTACTTATTTATTTGAGATTAGATCTAAATTCTAATCCCAAAGGCTAAGTCTGGGAGACAGTGTGCTCTTGATAATGAACACAAAATATGGTAAATTGAAGAGTTCTCTCCCTCACAATTCGTTTAATCTAAAACTGAAGGCCTTGAATTATTTCCTAATTATGTGCCTACCAGGACTCTGGCAATTTACAAAGAAATGGCCTCTGTAAATGAGCATGTTGTTATTGCTAGCTGCCTTCCAGTTGACTTCAATTTATGGTGACCCTATGAATGAGAAACCTCCAGGTTATTGAATCCCCAATAACCCTGCTCAGATCTTGTAGATTCAGGTCTATGACTTCCTTGATTAAGTCTGTCCATCTGGATTGTGGTCTTCCTCTTTTCCTACTGCCTCCTACCTCCCCAAGCATTATTATCTTTTCTAGGGAGTCATGTCTTCTCATAATATGAGTAAAGTACAACAGCTACAGTTTAGTCATTTTGGCTTCTAGAGAGTATATAGGCCTCACTTGCTGTATGACCAATTCATCTTTTTAGCTGTCCACAGTATGCATAGAACTTTTCTTCTGTACCACCTTTCAAATGGGCTGATTTTCTTTGCTGTCTGGTTTTCACAGCCAGACATAGAAATGGGAAATACAATGTCACAGACTATCCTAACTTTAGTATTCAATGATATAGTTTTACACTTCAGGTTCTTGTCTAGTTCCCTCATAGCTGCCCTTCCAAGTCCTAGTCTTCTACTGATTTCTTGACTGCAGTCTCCAATCTGATTAACCAATGAGTTAAGGTATGGATAATCTTGAACTATTTCAGTGTCTCCATCATTTACTTTAATGTTATGTAAAACATCTGTGGTCATTTTTTAAAAAATGTTCAACTGTAAATCTGCCTTTCTACTTTCTTCCTTGACTTTCTTCATTAATCATTAAAAGTATTTCTGTAAGTCGTAGATCTTAAATTGTATAGTGGTATATCTTAAATTGATCTTCCTTCCTTCCTTCCTTCCTTCCTTCCTTCCTTCCTTCCTCTGAGTCTAAGAGTGCCTTATGTATCAAATTTTTGATGTACAACTTAAACAGAGTAATAAAATGAAGATTTGCTTGACCTCCTTACCAATTGTAAACCATTCTTTTTCACCACATTAGGTCCTAACAGTAACCTCTTGTCATGAGTACACATCAGGATAATCAAATATTGTAGCATACCCATTTCTTTACAAGTGAGCCATAGCTTTTTGTGATCTATACAACCAAATGCTTTGCTATAGTCTATAAAGCACATACTGGTGCGTTTTACATTGGCAAAAAAAGGTGTTTTGAAGGCTGCTTGAAAACCCAGCTTTTACATTATAAAATGGGAAAGTGTGACATGAAAACGCCATTTTGGCGTTTTAAGGGAAAAAACGCGCTTTTAAAAAGTAGTTCGGTTGACCCACTACTTTTTTAATAAGTGTGTTACAGCGCTAGTACATGTAAAGGCTAAGGTGTACTTGCGCAGTTAAATGGGGCTCTGTTTCCTTAAGGCGCCCATTTAAAGGCTGCGCTGCAGATGCGGATCAGAATGGATCGTGGGTTGGGAGCATGCGTGGTGTGGACTCCACTCCTAATTAAAACGTTCTATGTCCTCCAGGTGTAAAAGCTGGGGTTTAACTGCGCAGTTTTTTAAAGCTCCCAAACCCTAGCTCCGCCCGTAATCCTAACCCTAGACATGCGCAGTAGCGCCTCTGGGATATTGACAGTTTTGGTGGCGGATGTTTTAACAGGTGCAGTGATAAGAGGAAACTTTCAATTTTCACACGAACCCCCCCACACATTCCAGCGCCATTTCCCACTTGCCTTTGTCCAACTCAGCCACTCCTAGGGGCACTCTTGCCGAGGCTTTGCTGTGGCACTTTGCACAATGGCAGAGACTTCTACAAGTGGCCCAAAAAGGGGGAGAGGGATGTCTTGGTCTCATGCAGAGACCTCAGACCTCATTTCCATCTGGTCAAGGCCCAATATTTTAGAGAAACTGGAGTCCACCTACCTCAATGCGGATACCTATCAGGAGGTGGCCGAAGCCATGAGAGGGAAGGGACACCGGCGGACTTGGGAAGAGTGCCGGCGAAAGTGCAAAGCCTTAAAGGCACAATATAAAAAATATCGAGACAATATGACCAAAGGTACCCAGGCAGGCCCCCGTCCTCCTTTCTACAAGGAGCTTCATGAGTTCATTAGCAAGGATGGGAGGATCAGACCCAACAGACTGTCCACCAGCGGACAGGTTGTGAGGGTCCCAGTGGGCCAGCCTGCTAGGGCTGAACCTATGGAGGACACCCCGGAACCACAGGTAGAGCCAGAATCAGAGCCAGAGCCTGATCCAAGCCCACAGACAAGCATGGAATGTGCCCAACATTTTCTGCTGCCTTCTCAAGGTAAGATGTGCCTCGGCTTCTGAGGGAAAGGGAACTAGGGGACATAGGGAAGATGTGGGATCAGGGTGGGCATAGGGGAGAAGTCACTCTGTCCCTTTGTCATGCAGAGGAACGGGAGCAGTCCCCGGACTCTGATGAGACATCCTACAGTCAGCAAGCTGTGGACATCGATGCTCTCAGAAAAAAAGCCCGTGCCATAAAGTTGGCATCTACAGCTTCCTCAAGCAGGCCATCCTCCCGTACAAGCACTGTCTCTGCCACCGTCAGTAGCCATCGTGATCGGTCGCCTGTAGGACAGAGGACTGTGAGAGAGAGCGATGATAGTGACGGTCAGAAAGCTTTGCAGGGTAAGACATGTGTGTGGCATGGGAAGGGGGGGGATTGTATAGTGGGCCAGTTACAGCAGAGGAACACAGGTGCTGGCGAAGTTTTTTGTTGGCATGATGGCATGTTTTGGGTAGGGGCTACAATGTTTATATCAGTGTATGCGGTAAGATCTCCTTTGTATGACTGTGGTGTGTGTGTGTGTGTGTTGTGCTTCTCCTCAACTCTTCCTCTTCCTTACATTTGTCCAAGGTCCTGTGTGACATATTGAGGGTGCTTTGAGCGAGAGTTCCTGCATGGCATAATAGGGATGGATTGGATGCCCTCTGGAGTATGTGCTAACTCTATGCTTTTGTGTATCTCTGGTGCTTCGTCCTATAGAAGGTGCAGAAGGTGCAGCAAGACCACCTTCAGAAGAAGAAGAAGCACCCGCCAATCCCACAGCTGCAATGCCACCGGAGGAGCGGCTCGCTGCCATGAGACACAGACGGGTGCGTCGCTCAGCAGCAGCAACATCCGCCAGGGCTATTGATCGTCTCGTTGGTGCCACCTCAGAACACATGACAGCACTCACACAACAGGGAGAGCGTTTCTATCAGCTGAGGTTGAGGAGCGTAGAATTTCAAGAAAGAGCAGTCGAGAATCAGGAGAGGGCAGTTCAGGTGCAGATGAGGGCCCACCAGAATCAGGAGAGGGCACTTCAGCAGCAGGAGATGGCCCTCCAGAATCAGGAGAGGGCCCTCCAGAATCAGGAGAGGGCCCTCAAGAATCAGGAGACGGCACTTCAGCTGCAGGAGAGGGCAGTCCAAAATCAGGATAGGGCACTTCAGCAGCAGGCAGAATCCATCCAGGAGCAGAGGCGACTCACTTCTGTTCTTGAAGGGCAGAGTGGCCTGCTGGAACAGATAGTAGGGATCTTAAGATCAGCTCAGAGTGGCAGAGTGGGTGGTGAGGAGGAGAGTGTTACCCATAGGGCCATTCCCATGGCTGTAGAGGGGCCATCTGGGCATCAGGGTGGGGAAAGGGGTCGTGATGTCACTCCTGGCCAAGTCACTCTGGATCTGGAGGTCTGTCAGGAAGAACCTAGACAGGAGTCTTCTGGCTTCTTCAGCAGCCAAGTGGCGGTTCCTATGGCGACTCGTCGCCATCCCAGGCGCAGGGGAGGAAAAGGAGGGAAGTGTTGTGACAAGCACTGAGTTCCCATTAAGCACTGTGGTGTCCTCTACTGCACTTATCTCTCTTCCCAAGGGTCTCCTTCCTTCCCTGCACTTCCTTTTCCACCAGGCACTACACTATAGCTATAGCTAACTCACTAACTCCCTATGGCAGTGATGTTCAAACTGCGCTGTTGATGAGATGTAGGACTTAGGCTTCTGGGAGCTGAAGTTCAACATCTCTTCAAAAGCACATTTTGAACACCACTGTCCTACTTCAAATCTTAACACTAACAAATGGTGAAACAGCGCAGTACCACAACACCCCCATTCATTCATAAAAAAAGAATTTCATTCATACAAATGAGTCAATGGTGTACTACCGCTGTTGCGCAGTTCAAGACAGACAATTTTTTTTAAAAAAATAAACTTTTTTATTTAAACAAACTATTTACACATTATTTACAGGGGAAGGGAAGGGGAAGGAAGGGGAACAGCAAACAAGGGAAAGGGACGGAAAGGGAAAGGGGGGGGGGAAGCAGCTTTACAGGGCAGCTGGAGGTGCAGCGCCAGGAAGGACTTGCAAGATGTTATTCAGGAGCTGAAAGATCCTTTCCTGGCCTGCCTCCAGCGCTGCCACCCTTCTATGCAGCAGGCGTTCTGTAGAGGACAAAAGAAAAAAGAGAGAGAAAGAGAGAATGGTTAGGAGGCGACAATGGAGCCACACACCCACTCCCACAGGCAGGGTGTATGGGCATCCCCACTCCCTTCTCCGGTTCTTTGGGTGCCTGTACTCACCTCCTCCCCTGTGGCGCTGTACCTCAGGCATCTCCCTGGGTTGGGGACCCTGGGCCTCGGGTCCCCTCTCCAGGCGGCGGCGGCGGCGGCGGCTTGGCCCAGGCTGCTCCTCATTGGCAGCAGCAGCATCCGGCGACGGAGGAGCTGCTGGAAAAAGGGAAGAAAGGGCAGAAGTTAATACAGTGACATGAAGGGAAGGGACAGGACAGGAGTGTTGTGGAGGCTGCAGGCTTGCAACGTCCACCCCCCCAACCCCTTGGACACTAACCTGCTGCCAGAGGAGCCTGTTCTCTGGGCGGAGGGGCGGCATCAGAGGGCCCTGGCTGTGCTGCATCCTCAGGGAGATCCTGAGCCTTTCCCTGAGGTGCAGCAGCGGGGGACCCCCTGCCGGGCTGTTGGGCCTGCTCAGGCACCCTCCGTCCTCGCCTGGGCTGCATGCCTGCAAAAGCAAAGTGGAGGACAGGCATGAGGACCCATGGAGGACATTGGCAAACAGGAGGGAAGGGTCAGTGACAGGGACACAGGCACAATGAAAGGGGCCCAGACATACCTTGAGGACGGCGATCTTCCCACCGAGGCTCTCCGCCCCTCTGCCAGAGAGCCCGAAGCTGTTCGAAATATGGTGGCCTCTTCCGAACAGGCAGATGCGGACCATAGTCCTCCAGGGTTTCAAAGAACCTTCCCTTCAGGTCCTTGAACTTGCTCCGACACTGTAGGAAGGTCCTTTGAAACCCTCATCACCGGAGGGCTCTGGCGGCATCCATAAAAAAGGCCTTGTTCGGCTTGCTGCTAGAGGCCATCACAATCCGAGCAGCTTGCTCTGGCATGAGGGCCTCCAGGAGGATCTCCAGCTCTTCAGCCTGCCAATAGGCCCTGCGAACTGGAGCTCTCACCCTGGGAGCCATGGTCGCCGTCCTGAGGAAAAAGACAGGGGCTTTGGACTTTATAGAAATTTGTGGGTGAGGGCAAGGTGGGCAGAGATGGCTTCAGGCCAATGAAGTCCCCTCAGAGCTGAATTTTGAATCTTTCCCCCAATAGATGCCTCTGGGCTTCATATTGTTACAATTGAATGGGCCATTAGGGAAGCCTGAATTTCAAGGGGTATTGATACATTGTCAGAGTAAACGGTTGGCAGTTAGGGGCTTGTATCTTTATCTTCCAGGAAATCTGGCGCCAGGCACACCTATGCATGACCTTCTGTGAGTGTGTTTGTGTGTGTCAAGCCAACAAGCACATGGCAGAGACTGCCCACACAGCAGACCATGAATGATGGGCACACACAGACTGTGGCTGATGGGATACATTTATTCAACTACTGATATGATTATACAAAACAATTATGCTGTGGTATCACAAATGGAGGAGAAGTCCAAGTTCAAATTCTCCCTGTCTGGAAGAACTCTGCCAATGCATTCCTCACTTTGTGCCCTTCTTGTGTGCCAGGGTCATTTTCCGGAATAGGTGCCCCCAGGGTAGGCAACACAAAACGTCGCCTGTACTGCAGCCCCTCATCCAAAACCTTTCCCTTCGTCTCGCAGATGTTGTGTAGGATGACACAAGCGGCGATGATGGGCACCACGTTCTCTTCTGCCACAATAAGTGGTGCTTTCAGACATCTCCACCTGGCCTTGAGACGCCCGAACGCATGTTCCACCTTCACTCTGCACCTATTCAACCTCCTATTGAAAAGCTTCCGCTTGGCAGTGGTAGGTTTCTTGTAGGGCGACATTAACCATTTTCTGAGAGGATAAGCTTTATCTCCCAGCAGGAGGGGTCCAATTTGCTGACCCTGGATGGTAATGGTGGGGTTGCCTGGCACAAAGATGCCAGCTTCCATAGTTTCAAAAATGACAGAATTTCTGACCACCCTGGCATCATGAGCTGATCCTTGCCATCCAAGCTCCACATCCACAAAGCGACCAGTGTGATCACATGTCCCTTGCAGGATAACAGAATAGGACCCCTTTCTGTTTTGATAACTCCGTCTCTGCCCCAGGGGTGGCACAATCAGACAGTGGCACCCATCCACAGCGCCCACTACTTGTGGGAATCCAAGCTCAGCGAAACCTTCCATGATCTGTAGAAAGGAAAGGGGGGGGGGGAAAAACAGGTGAATAAATGACAAATTCATTACATCCATGCAATTACACCACAAAACAACCCACACATGAAATATGCCACATACAGGATAGGATAGTTTGACAAGTGGAAATATGTTTTGGACAGTGCCTTACCTTCCGGGCATCTCCCAAGTACACAGTCCGGGACAGCAGGAGCTTCTCCATGGCCAAGGCGAACTCCAGCATCATTTGCCCTGCAGTGCAAACGCCAACCCCAAAGAGCTCTGAAGTCACCAAGTAGGTCATTTTATGGGCCATCATGAAGATGGCAATGGCCACTCTCTCCTCCACCGGGATGGCTTTTCTCATCAATGAATCAGATCTCTCCAGTTCTGGACGGAGGATGTCCACCAGCCGGTGAAAGAGGGCACGGGGCATTCGGAAGTAACGCCTCCATCGGCTTTCAGACCAGGTGCAAGTGACTATGACAGACCACCAGTGATCACTTCTCTCCAGCGTCCAATAAAGCCGGGTCTTCCTTTTCTCGGACATAGCAATGCCACCGGCTAATTCACACTGCTCAAGCAGTGAGACACCAACTGCAGCTATTCTCTCTTCTGTATCATCACTATCATCATCAGCTATCATTTCAGTGGTCACATCAGTCATTTCAGTGGTCACATCAGTCATTTCAGTGGTCACAGCAGTCATTTCAGTGGTCACATCAGTCATTTCAGTGGTCACAGCAGTCATTTCAGTGGTCACTTCGACGATCCTGGCAGCACTAGCGGAGGCAGAGGCGGCAGCTTTGGCTGTGCTTTGAACATTGACGACAAGTGCCAACCACAAAGGAGAGGAGGCATCCATGTTGGTGATGATGCCCACAGTGACCCTGTGCTGACGAATGCCAACGTCACTGGGTCAATGGCCAGCACTCCTCCTCCTTTGTCTTCTTGCAGATGCTCGGTCTGTGGCTGCTGTCAAAATCACTTAGGAGCCCCCTTTAAATCATTTAAAACTGCGCAATTCGTAGCCTCGACCCTATCAATAGCGCAGTTCAAGACTCGACCATCGGAATAGTGCTGTTCGCGGCGGTACGAACCGCGCAACAGCGCAGTTCGCAGCCGGCAAGGAAAAAAAAATTAAAATCGCAGTTTAAAGCCGCGTTTATTGCTGCCCATGTAGCAGCTCCGCCTGTGTTTGTAGCGTTCTGACAGCTTCCCGTGTAACTGCTGAGCCACAAAAAAGACCACTCAGATAAGTCGTTCCCACACCCCTCAGTGTAGCAGCTCTGCACTTTTTTAATGCAAACCTGAGGCTTGCTATGTAGCTGCTAAGCATTAAGATAAAAGCGACTTCAGATCACACTTTCTTGCCAATGTAAAAAGCCCCACTGATTTTATTTTGAAATTCTTTGGTACATTCCATTATCTACCATATGTTTGCAGTATAATCCCTAGTGTCTCTACCTTTCCTAAACTCAACTAAAACATCTGGCATTTCTTACACCATATATGTTAAGAGTTTTTGTTATAGAATTTTGAACATCATTTGCATGGGAAATTAATGTAATGGTCATGTGATTACAGCCATCCCTGATGTAACTATCCTTGGAAACTGGAATATATATTGAAAGTTTTGAAACTATGGACCATTTTCTCCATATTTGCTGATAGAGTTTAGTTAGAACTAAAGTAGATTCTTGCTCTGTAGACTCAAGCAGCTCTTTTTGGTATGTCATCTGTTCCTGGTGATTTATTTCTGCCAACTGCTTTGAGTGCAGCTTCCACTTCATTTTCTAAAAAAGTTCAGCTTCATATAATTCTTCTTCAAATGAATCTGTCATTCTTTTATCTCTTTTCCATCATTCTTCTCTGTATTGTTTCCAACATCTTTTTAGTCATGAAATTTGTTCCTCTGCTGGTTGTATAGTATTCCAATTCTTTGCTTTAAATTTCACTTTGATTTCTCAGATATTGTAGAAGAAGACTCTTGTTCTTTCTTTTTTGTTTTCAACTTATATTTCACCTCATTGGTTTTTATAATAGTTCTCCTTGCCTTTTCACACAAGTTAATGAATGGTTGCACTCAGGATTCTGGCTCTGTTATTGTCACATTTCACTTCTGCTTCTCTTCTGTCCTTGATTGCATGAAGAAATTCATCTACCATCTTTCTTTTTGGCTACAGATTGTGTCTTTCTGAATTCCTGCCTGACAGTCCCCTTGGTTTCAGGCCAACCCAGAGTTCATCTGGTTCCCAATCAATCTGGCTTAATAGTGCAAATCAATTTTTCACATTGTCTTTAAATTCTACAATGATGATCTTCAGGTTGTATTTTGGCATGATGGTTAAATTAGTGTTGTTCTTTCACTTTACTCTAACATTTGCTATTAGTAGTCCAGGGTCTGTGCCACAATCTGCTCCTAGTCATGCTTTTGCAGACAGGGTGGAGTTTTTTCTATTTTCTACTTCCAATTGTGTAGTCTGTTTGATTTCTATATTCACCATCAGCTGATGTCCATATATAAAGTTGCTTCTTGAGTTGTTTCAAGAATGTGTTTGAGATGAACAAACTGTTGGCCTCACAAAGTTCAGTCAGTCTCTCCCCTTCTTCATGTTTTTGATCCTAAGCCAAATTTTCCTTTAACCTTTGATTATGCTTACTAAGTTTGCATTCCAGTCACCTGTAAATAAACATATGTTGTTATATTTCAATGTGATGCATGATTTATTTACTTTTTGAAAAAGTACTATCTGTGCTTCCCTATTACCGCACTTATGTGGTAACTCTAATATTTCTGCTTCCATATAACCTTACTGGGTCCACAGAGGTGCTAACAATTTGATTTTCAAGCTGTACAAAGTACCACAACAATTTCCTAGTCTGGTGGAAAGTGAGGTTATAAATAAAGATGATGAATTACAACGTAAAAATGTAATCTGCAGAGCAGCTCACTGTAATTTTCCTTCAAAGGCCAAGGATAAAAGCATAGCTTTAACCTTGAACCAAAGGAGATAACACTGTTGACACTAAGTCAATATGTCTGGAAAGAGCATTGTATAACTGAGACACCACCCCAGAGAAGGGCAAATCTCTGGTGTTCCTTTCTTCCTTTTCCTGTTTAAATTATAATCTCAGCAAGGCAAACATGTGCTCTGATTACCAAGTAATTGTGAGAAACAGGGGGATATTGGGTTTAAGCTATACATAGCTAGTTTTTTTAATCATGTGCAGAAGGTCTTCAAATGGGTGGGAGGGGATGAGCAGCTTAACTGGATCAGAGGGTCACACTGGGTTTCCTCTCAAAATGTGTTGTGAGGTTTGATGTTGCCACCAACATTCAGTGGCAATTGTATTGGATGTCTATGGTACAGGAGAGAGTGCCAAAATGCTCTCCTTACCAGTCTGCTAGGTAGAACCTCTCCTTCCCGTCTAGAAGTGATAGGAAGGAAAGAGAAGGTAGGCCAAAACAAAACAAAAGCAAACTCACTGTGATTCTGTGATGAAAATGGTGATGGTAGCTAGATCATTGATTCTATGACCACAGAGATGAAAGAGGGCACAAAAAAGCCAATGTAGTTCACAAGTCATGGTTCATGGGTTGCTCACTTCCTACTCTAAAAGGAAGTGTATGATATACTCTAGTCTACAGACATGCTTCTAGTATAACCATATGAAGCCAAAAATTCAGTAGTCATATTTTTATTTGGAATTAAGGTGTAATAATTTACTTTTAAAATGTTGTGCATAAGAATCCTTCAAGGTTCATATCCCACATTTCAACATGGATTAAAACATTTAATGTGGAACACCTATTCGGAAATTGAAACTTCTTTCAGTTTGCCTGTTATGTTACACAAATCTTTCTGGACCAGACCTGACACAATAGCTAATAAGACAAAATAAAGACCATAGTAAGTTTCAGGACTCAATAACCTCAACTAGTTCTAAACAGTTTGGGTTTCTATATTTTGCCCACTTGGATACATAATTTATGAAAGTTTTGACCATACTTGACACACTTAGACTTAAGGTGACATATCAAACATTAAGACTGGTCAACAAACTCCAGCTTTTTTTCTGGAAAATTTCTGAATATGATCCATCTAGCATATACCTTGATATGAAAGAAATTCCACAAATTCCACAGTCAGAAGCAAGCTGTTCCTGTCTCTCCTAGCTTGTGTATTCTTCTTAATTAATCAGTTAATTAATTAGTCCAGTGTTTTGGCATCTAGCAGTGAACAATGAGCAAGTTCTTTCTGCTCAGTGTGTAATTACTTTAACTTTTCCAAACTTTTGTAAATAATTCTTTTTAAAACCTTGGAGTGAGAAGCCATTGATATACAAAGAATTCAGCCATCACTGCAGGTGAAGACACTTCTAGGCATCATTGAGAGTATGCAACCTTTGCAGGTGAGGCCTACAAGGTATTTCATGCCATCATCTCAAGGGTCCATTTGTTTGAAAGAGGATCACTGCCAATGGCGGGAAGAATGTAAACATCTCTCAGTCTCAATTCACTGTTGCTCTCTGAATCCAACCTGTATTTTTCGCCATCCTTGTTTCATGTGAAGTTGTGAGATACTGACTGCAGCTACACTACACAGGTTTAGCAATTTGATAACTGCCTTAAGCGTCATGGTTCCATGCTACAGAATCCTGTGTTTTGTAGCTTGGTGAGGTACTCAGAATTCCTTGCTTGACAGCAGAATTGAGTGAAATTGGCATCATACAACTGTAACTGTGTAGCTAGGGTTGCCAGGTCATGATCACTCCAAACCCTGACAATTCTAGGCCAAAACCTAAGTCCTAGGAATGGCCTCTATGGATGGTCACTGGTGGTGCGTGGTGATGTCACTAAGCATTGTGCATTAAGCAGCAACCACCTTTGCTCACAGCTTGTCATTTAAATATATACCCAGAACATATTTTCCTGGTTGGAAAAAAGAGTCTTTGCAAATGGCAATATTTGATTTAATTAACCTTTGCAAAGTGCAGCAAGCTGCACAGCCAGCCAGAAAGCTCTCTGTCTGACCAGAAATTTGCATGCAGCCTTGTCTTCCCATGAAAACTAGAGAATTTGAACCTGTGCCTATCAAATCTAGGTTATCCACCATAACTGGGAATTATGGGTGGTGCATTGACATCTGCTAACCCTATGTGTAGTGCTTTTTCCCACAAAGTTCAGAAACTGAATCAATACTTTTGTAACCCACCTTTGATATAAGTGAATAGTTGTCATTCATTCCTATGGAGAAAAGTTATTCATTGCCCTTGTGGATAGTGGTGTGATGCAGGCCACTCCCTTTGTCTCTAGTACAGCATGGTTCTGCTAATGAACAGAGATTCCACAAGGTAAGATAATATTGGGGGACAAACTCTGGCTATCAGCCTTAAGGCTCAGTTTTGTCCCCTATGCCATTTAGCGTATATGTGAAACTGTTGGCAGTGCAACAACATTTAACACTGAAGAGTCAAGAATGTGTCACAATGGACAGTAGTAATAGCGTTAGAAAGTCAGAGTGACTCAAAGTGGCCTCCATGCTTCTCTAACTATTCTGATCTCAGAGTCTGGGCCAGTTCATACCAGGAGAAACAGTCTGCCAAATAGTATGGACCTGAGCCATGTAGAGCTTTATAGGTGACAACTAGTGCCTTGAATTGTATCCGGAAACAAACTGGCAGCCAATGAAGCTGTTTCAACAGGGGCATTGTATGGTCTTTGTAATCTGCCCCTGTTAGAAGCCTGGCAGCAGCTCTTTGAACCAGCTGAATTTTCTGAATAATAAATCAGTGATCTCTGTCAGTCATGGACTGGATGAGGGCAAAGAAACTGAAACTTAATCCAAACAAAAGAGATGTGCTCTTGATGGCAGACCGGAGAATAGGGATTTAGAATGTACTGGATAGAATCACACTCTCCCTGAAAATGCAGGTTAGTGATTCTGGGATTAAGCCTTTAGCCTAGTGGTCCAGGTTTCAGTGGTGGCCAGCTTTGCCCTTTCCTGCCAATGTCAGATCTGGCCACAGTGACACATGACTTGATTACATCTTGTCGAGATTACTGCAACGAGCTCGATGTGAGGTTGCTTTTGTAAGCTGGAAATGTCATTGGGTCTAAAGTGGTTCAACCAGGTTGTTGACTGACGGAGTATTGGGAACATATAACTCCCTTTTGAGATAGCTTCAATGACTTCTGGTCTGTTTCCTTGCAAAATTTAAATGTCTGATTATGACTTGTATTGCTTGGGTCCAGACTATCTGAAAGATTTTATCTCCCTGTATGGCCTCCCAGATTTTAAAGTTTTTTTGTTGAAATCTTTCTCTTGGTTATACCACCGTCATTGGAGTATCTGGTAAGAAGATACAGGAGAGAACCTTCTCAATAGCTGTTTCCAGTCTATGGAATGTACCTTCTTGTCAAAGGCTTAGTTGGTCTGTTCTCTGTTTTCTTTTGGTAACCAGGGAAAGACTTTAATTCACCATTGACTTTTAACTGTTTGAGCACAAAGCATTTTTAATTGACTGTGCTGGTACTCTGTATCTTGGAAATAAATTATTTTAAGAATAAATACATAAATCATCAAACCTTTCAAATTTAAGCATAGGAATCCAATGTATAACGTGCTCTTGAATATCTTGGTTTAAATCATACTGTTAATACCAACTACTGCATTGAGTCAGTGACATTTACACAAATTTTGACTTGTCATCCAGCATTTGATTCAATTGATTTAATCTAATTAAGACAAATAATTGGATTCACACCCTTCTTCTTTTGTTCTCATACAATGGTAACATTTTTGCAATATCCTGAGAACAGTATCACAATGTAGACTTTTTTTAAAAAATGAAAAATGAAAGTAAACTCGTGAATTGCTTGACAATGATTTCTGACATACAGTGCCAAGCAATAAGAAAGTACATTAACATGATTTCAAAAAAAGAATGTCTGAATAATCAATCTAGTTCAGATGAATTATTTCTTGCTGGAAATCCATCTGTGAGAAATCAGTTTCTTGGTAGCCCTTAATATGCTGCTTTAACATGGACATTTTTTCTAAAGTCTGAGAAAACATGACATAATTATTGCATCAAAAACTAATACTAGATGATTGTACATTTAAAGAGGCTTTCTTTGACAATGGTTAAAAGATAGATCTGATGAAGTAATTGTGTTAGTATTGTGTACAAGTGGCAAGACAGATTTACATTAAATCTTGAATACAATTTAGAAAGCCCTTAAAAAACTTTATATAGCGGGACTTACATATCATTTGACATGCTTAATATTTCAAGCACTTTGTTGCTTTACACAACTATTTGTTAGCCATTATTTTCAACTGTTTGCTAGCTCCAGCCCCTGAGATTTTCAGAAGGAGCCTTTCCTTTAGTTGTACCATGTTCTCATAGTTTAATTCTATTTTAATGTGGATTTTTGTATGTTTTTAACTATATTGTAATCATTTTAATGCGTAAGCCACTTTATGCTGCAATGTTAGAAGAAAGTAAGGCATAAATGAATACAACAACAACATAATTTATTTATTTAATATCCCACCTTTCTCCCAGCAATACTTTGAAAAGTTAAAACACAATTAAACTAAACTTTATTATTATTTTTTTATAATAAAAAAGGCTCTTTAAATAAAAAGATATTTACCTGGTAGTGGAAAGACAAAAGTGAGGGGGCCAACCAGACCTCCCAAAGAAAAGAGTTCCACAACTTGGGAGCAACCACCAAGAAGGATTTCTCTCATGTCATCATCAAATGTACCTGAGATGGTGGTGGGACTGAGAGAGCGGCCTTCACAGATGTTAGAGCATGGCCAGGCTTGTATGTGACATGTCCAGAGGTTATAACTTTTGTATATCGAGGATGGTGTCATCATTTTTCATACACCCTGTTAAGCAGCATTGCCTCTGAGATTACCTGCAGCTCCCATACTAGGTGGGGGAAGTGTATTTTGCTAAGAATAATACAGTGAGATGTCTTCGTTGTAATGCAGCAAGGTAAGTTGGTGTACCTTGCTGCATACGGCTCAGTCTGGAGTGGGTTATTAAGACCCTTTAACTCTCTCAGCCTCAGAGGAAGGCTTTTTCCTCTTTGAACAAATCTTGCCAAGGCAAACCTTGTGATGCATTTACATTAGGGTCACTATAAATAGCAAAACACTTAAAGGCATACAACAACAGCAACAGAAACAAGTTATATGAAAGTTACACTTTCATGGACATGAAAAATGCTAATTTTGGAATTCTGTGATATCTCAGGTTCCTATAGTTCACAATTTATCACTGCACTGCTAGGACCTCTCATGCTGAGGCTTTGTGTTAAGGTTGCATATTTCAGTGCTTGAAAATATTACTTTGGGAGACTGCTATTACCAGAATCCACCAGCCAAATTAGGCTAAACTAACCACCAGAGATTGCTACCAGCTGTTTAGAGGATGACTGTATTTGATTTGTGTTATGTTTTATTTATATATCCTGCTTTTTGTTAAGACAATCAACATATTATATGTTTACTTGTCTCAGATACTGTTAAAATGCAGTCTTATGTGTTATGCATATCTTTATCTGTCAGAGTCAAATGTCTGGGAACCTGGGAGTGGTCTACCTGTGTGTATGTGTAAAGAAACTTCTCCAAGCACTGAATACAGAGTAGTTCATATAGTAGATACCTATGGAGACAGAAGAAGGTAGGACAAGTGTATCACATATTTTTACATTTCCATATGGTTTTCTTCAGATTATGTCAGTTCCCACCTGGCCTACAAACCCAAAACTTACACTCAGAGATGTAGGACCAAGTCCCTTCATGGTTTCCAGTATATCCAGGCAAGGTTCTTGGAGAACCCACAGATCCCATTGACCTGCTAAAGCAAGGCATCTCCAATGTCATTTATTTGTCTATTACATTTATATCCTGTTTGTCATTCAATTATCTCAAGAGAGTGTAGGAGACTTTCTTCTTCTCTATTTTATTCTAGATCAACTAGCAGAGGAGATTGTAAACTACCACTTCTCATCCTATAGTCTTCTTGCTTAGAACATAATTCTATTAGGAAATAATACCTACATTGCATGTATAAAATTATCATATCCCATGTTTGCCCCCTGTATGTATAAGTATAGGGAAAGATATTGGATAATAGGGATGGGAAGAATATTAGAAAATACTAAAAAATGGTCAGAAACATGTTTTTCAAATAAACCCGAATGAAAAGAATATGGACAAACAAGATTCTTCACAGTTTGGGACATATTTTGTACAAAATTCACTTCTGGTGTTTTGTGCACAAAGCAGTATTTTTCTGTGTTTAAACAGGGTTGAAAATGCTCTTTTCCCTGCAGAAAATGCAGTTTTATTTCAAAGCAACCATGTAAATTCTGTGCAGATGAATCCCAAATTGTGAAGAGTGTTTGAAAACTGCATAGTTTTCTAAGATTTTCTTACAGCATGAAGAAAATTGCTGAGATTACTTGTCAATATCTTTAAGAAGAAACTTAATGAAGAATTACTAAGTTGTCATTCATATATTGGAGTAAAGGTGAGAAGTGTTAGCATGTTACTCTACTTTGTTACTATATATGAATATATGATACTATATATAGTTATTATAATGCTATACTATATCATGTATAAGTGTGATATGTGATTGCATGATGAAGTTGCTACCTTTATTGTTATTGACAGGAGTGGCAAAAATGTATCTATCCAGGTGTAGTTCAGCTGCATATCTCATCACCAGTATAGACAATGATAAGGGATGTTAGAAGCTGCACTGCACAATCTGGGAATGTTCGCACATTCCCTATTTCTGTTTTATGAAATGCCAAAGCACAACTGCAATAAATGTCCTTAAAAAGAGTCTGTTTTAAAGGTTTCCTGAAAATTCTTAGAGCAGGAATGGGGAAGTGCAGCTCATGGAATACATAAAGCCCCCAGAACCCCATTTTTTAAAAGTCACTCAAAACACCCTTTGGGGTTGTTGGGAGGACTTGCTATATTTATGGGGGAAGCTGTTTTAGCCTTGAGAAGCTTTTCATTAACAAGGAAATAAACCAGACATTCATTTCCTGGGTAAATAAAGGCATCTCATGAGCTCTCCTTTCCTGGATAAAGTCTTTAGATACTTCACTTTTTAGAGACTATTTGGAATTGAAGACTTATTCTGTGGAAAAAAAAAGCATATTATTTTTTTGTGTGTGCAGAAAACAGCATTTTCTCCACAAAAAACATTTTTCTGCACAGAAAAATGTTGTTTTCTGCATAAAAGAGACATGTGTAAATTTTGTGCAGAATAAGTCTCAAACTGAAAAAGTTATAAATAGTCCGGGATTCTTTTCACCAGGGTTTCTTGACACTCAATACATGTGATTTTTTTTAACCATTTAAAAATATTTTTGAATATTTTCCCTACCTCAATTAACGAGAAATAATGTGAATAGCGAAGGAGATAAACTTAACATGAAACAGGGTCATTCCTTTAAAAAAATAAGTTGATGAAAAATTCACATGTATGGTCTGTTTGGAATGACCCCATGTTTCTGGTGGTTGGCCCCCAAACAATGTGTTTAGGAGGTGGGGTGACATCCTACGACCTGTTCACACCAAAATTTCTCTCGTCCCTTGAAATGGGCCAGCATGGTGTCACGGTTTGAATTTTGGAGTAAGAGCCTCACTTGACCACATTGGGTGATTTTTTTTTAACCTAACCAATCTCACAAGGATGTTATGGAGATAAAAATGAGAAAGAAGTTCAGGTATATTAACTCAAACTCTTTGGAGGAGAAATAGAATAGAAATAACTGATGAATAAACAAATGAAGGAGCTAATTAACTGATTAAATAATCTACATCAGCCTGAAATTGGCCTACATAATCTCTGCCCCACTGAAACCAGTGTGTATGAGAGAGTGTGTTGTTTTCAAAACCTACACAGGGAAAAAAGCCAGATGCCAGAGAACTCTTCAGACAAAGAATGCTTTGGCAGGCTTTTAGAAATAGTGGAACATCTGCCACTTCATTCACACTCCTTTTCTCCACTGTTTAACCAAGATGTAGCCTTCAAACCTTGCTAAGAATTCTCTTATCTTACTGAGTCTGAAAAATGAAGTTTTGAGAAGAGAGAAGGAAAATAATGCTGAGAACTCTAGTCAATTATATTGGTGTTTTCTAAAAGTTCAATATGTCATTCAACCTTTTTTTTGTCTTGAAGAAGATATTCATATATGTCCTTGATAGTCTTCCACAACAGCAGGAAGGTACTCTATAGTAACCCTCCAGGTAATCACAAGATAGCCCAGTTCATATGGCCAGTAATGAAAGTTTGCAGGTAGTGATGATCAGGCCTGACCCAAGAGATTTTGTTGCTTGCCCTGATGTGGAGGACAAAACCGAGTCTACTCATTATCATGTATAAAATCCCACCAGATTGCCAGTTGATTCTCATTTTAACACTGGCAACAGGATAGTGTTTTTTACAAGCAGACTAGATCAGGGCAGTCAGGCTTGGTAGGGATGGTGAGTGTTAGGAGGCCACTCCATACCACTTCCCAGCAAATAATACCTGAGTTGGCCAGCTTACTCTGCATACTGATAAAGCCAGCAATAGTAATAGCACTAGCAAGTACATTTCTACAATGTGTAAGATAATTGCTCCCAACAAGCTGGGTACTTATTTTAGTAACCTCGGAAGGATGCCTGGAGCCCTGCCTGGGATTGAATACACAACCTTGCGGCTGTAAGTGGCTGCAGTACTGGCATTTAACCTCTGCGCCATCAGGGCTCCCTGAAAGATACTTCAGGATTTTCTTTTTAGTGGTCAGTGTGGAGCTGTCTCCCTTTGGATGATATCCTTGATCCTGTATTGGCATACTGGAAAGAGAGGGGTGTTGCAAAGGGTCTCCTTCCTCCAAAGTCCAAAATTAGATGCAGTATTACTCAGTAATACTGTTTGTACATTCAGGTCCTAGCAGAAAATATTTAAAATGTACAATGTTATCTGGTAAAAGGTTTGTCAAATAACCTGCATTACAAGCAACACTTGTTTAAGTGTTATTTTGAACATGATGACTACTGAAATGCTGTGGAACACAAATACACAGAGCAGCTCCATAGCGACCCTTAGTGGATGAAAATTTGATCTAAAATCTCTGCTGATAGGGATCTCTTTTTCATTTCTAAATGCTGAATCATTTCAAGCATACAATTTAAAAGCATGCATACCATCATTCACTGACTTAGTTATGTTTTAATAAGATTGTAAAAGATGAGACAGACAGGCAGAGCTGATGCAGAAACTGGAGGTACCTTGCAACTGTACAGATTGTATCTGTCTGATTTCTATCTGCTATCCATGGTAAATTTTTATAATGGCAAAATCCATTCAAGTTGGTCTGCATGGTCTGGAAAGCTTGCTTGTCATCTGGAACCAAGACAGAGAGATGTATATGCAAAGAAAGAACAGTGAATTGAAGGTGTCTTGTGGGACTGGATATATACCTCTGCGGATTTGACACAGGGTAATAGATACAGTATGCAAGACCTCTTTGGCTCTATTTATTTTCTAAATTTTGAAGTAAACAAAAATATATAAAGGAATACAATAACTTTCCAGTGCTCTCTCTTAGAAAAGGAGCCCAACCTGCTAACAAAAATGTGAAGTAGCAAATAAACACTCTGCCTTCAATTAAAATGACTTCTTAAGGAAAAGACTGCCTGGGATGTTATCATTACAAACTAGAAGACTATAATTTTTGTCAGCCCTACCCATTGTGTCCAGTGATAAGGAACTGTGGGAGCTGTAGTGCAACACACTCCCACCCTTCTCATGGGGTTTTATCCTTAGGTTACCTAGAGAAGCCTGAAGTAATGCACTGGAAGGCTTCTACTGGGGTGTGCAGAGCATCACATGCATCACATGACTATGCTGGAAGATAGTGGTCCAAAAGGTAATTATTCTGGGACAGTTATAGTTCACAGATGAAAACACTCATGGGTGCATTATTCTCATGCAGGCCACCTCTGGGAATTTAAAAGCATTCAACAAGTAGGTTTTAACCACTTGTTTTGTTATTATTATTATTATTATTATTTTTAATAAAGGGACCCCTACAGAAGAAGGCCAGTTCTTGTATGTTCTGTCTCTAGTAATAACATACCCTTCAATATTTCACAGATGAAAACTAGGACACATGTGGCCAACGTCAGAATATGGACAAGATGGCAAAAGTTATTAATGAGGAAAACCACATAAGCTAGGAGAGGCTGCAGCACTTTGCTTTTCCTTGAGTCTACAGAGGAGGGCAAGATTTTGCAGCCCCCCTCTCCTCTTCCCTCCTGCAGAGCTGTGGATAAGCTACTTTCAGACTTTGAACTCCATTTGGAGCAAAAGAGGTAAGATGAGTATAAGGATGAGAGTGGGAGGAGGAGGGAGAAACTGGGGAGTTTATCACATGGCAGGAATTGGAAGTATAATCCAATGGCAATCTGAATGCAATCACGGGGTTTCGCGTTATTACATGAAAGCTGATCACACACATTTTCGGGCAATGGGAAGTTCTTCCAAACGCAATCATGGGGTTTCACGTTATTGCGTGAGAAACTATCAAACACAATTTCGAGCACTGGGAGGCAATTTTTGGCAGTTCTGAATGCGATGCGGCATCAATAAGCAATCACATACATTCGCTGAACTAGTGAATTCACTCAATTCTCGACTGGCCCCCCCCCTCTCATTTCTTTCAAAACTGACATTTTAAAAGCTGCTGAAAAAATGGGACAATATAGGTTTAATCACAACTATCCCTGCCAAGTTGGGACAGTTGAAGGCTATGTAGTAATCATATGGATGAAACACATTTGTTTGCTTAGAACACAGAGTCCCAGGGGGAAAAATAGTGTCACAAAGAAGTCACAAAGAAACTTCCAGGAGTAGCAGTTGTTATTTTAAATGGGTTGCAGGCCCCCTTGTATCAAAATCAAAATCAGAAATGGACATCTAGCCACTTCCAATTTTATACTCCTCCCACATTTCTGCCTTTATTGGCAGTCTTTGTGGTCCCCCAGAAGATTGCCAGTGTGACATAGTGTTGGATTACAATGGTGGAGACCAGGTTCGATTCCCCACTTAGCCATGAAACCCACTGGGTGATCTTGAGCAATTCATACTCTCTCAGCTTTAGGGGAAGGCAATGGCAAACCTCCTCTGAACAAATCACACCAAGAAATCTCCATGATAGGTTCACCGTAGGGTCACCATAAATTGGAAACAACTTGAAGGCATGCAACGATGACAATAAAGAAGTTTGTGGGGGCTTTAAATTGCCCCCTGATCCTGCTGCAATTGTACTTCCCTGTTTAAGAGTAGGTCAGATGTTTATATCGTTCAAGACCTTATTTAGCTCCCAACATGATTCCTTTCAGACCTCATACATATTTACTCAAATGTGTCCCCTGCTAAACTCAACAGGACTTTTGAGTTTGTACAGGAATGTAACCTCTTAATCAAATTTGTGTGTGTTTATGTGCCTTCAAGTCATCTGTCAACTTGTGGTGACCCCATGAATTGCATGGGGTGTTTTTTTTTAAAAGGCAAGTAATATCAGAGCTGGATTGCCACTGAAATAGAACCTACAACACCTTGGCAGTCTCCCATCCAAATAGTAACCAGGGTGATCCTACTTTGCTTCCAAGATCAGATGGCATCTGGTGCTTTCAAACTTTTCAGCTTATCCAGTGCAATAGCCAGGTAAACATGCATTAGACTGCATCCCTTGTGTAGCTGAATGTTTTAGGTCAGGTATGGTCTATAAAATAGCAGTGGTTTATGCTTCTCTCGCTGTCAAAATGTATTCTGTATAGAGAGGCAATAATTCTCCTTGTACCAGTCATGTTCTCTAAATCCAAATGCACAACTTATATGATATCCCATCAATATCCATTTCAAATGGTTAGTAAATATTTATGACTAGAATTTGAGTTACTCGGTGGCTGAAGAAATTAGTTGTGATAATTTAATCTCCAAATACAATGTGAGAGGGAAATGATCATACAATTCTAAAGGCATATATATGTCATTTTACAAATCAGAGGTTCGGTGCATTTCTTCACACTTGCTTGCCTTACTCCTTTACAGCATATTTACATGGAACTCCCACTTTTATAGGGGTGCTAGCGGGTTTTGTCCTCTTATTTTAATGTTCTCTCAGGTGATGATACATAGATATATCAGAACCACAACAGATTCACTTTTAATCAAAACAGTAATAATTTGAATCCTATTTTGGGGAGAAAGTGGGATATAAATGCAATGAATGAATGAATGAATACAATCTCACAAGGACTGAGAATATGCAATTTCTTAAACTCAATAACTTCAAGTAACTCAGGTGGAATATGGCACTTCACATTTTATATTTGAAGAAGTTTTTATATTTGAAGAAGTTCACCATGCATTTCTGACGCAGCCCCCAAATTAAAGATTGCCTTCCTGGGAAGGATGGTTTATCCCCATCATCACTCAGTTTCCAGGAAGTATGGCATTCCTGATCTTTTGACATTTGATTGTTTGTAATTCAGGGATGAAGCTAAATTTGCTTTCTTCTAGATTTTCTTGTTGTTTTCTTCCATTTGTTCTCTTTAAAATTTGGGCATTTAAAATTATTTTGAAGTTGTGCATATTGATGTATAATATCAATTTGTATTTGGTTATGCAAATTCAGCATGTAGTTGCTTTTTTCTATCAGGATGTTTCAAACTTGACCCAGGTTTTTATAGAAACTACTCTTATGGAAGAACTAGTTGGGAGTAACATTTGAAGTGCTAGACTTCAAAAAGAGAGACAAGTTAAAATTCCTTCTTGGTCATGAAATGTACCATGTGACCTTGGAGTATCACTCTCTCTCAGAAAATTTACTATCATTTTCTCATGAACACACTCTTCTAATACTGTTTTCATCAGATGGCCAGATTTAATTTGGTAGTTTGATTTTCTTCTGGATTATATCAAACATATGTAACACTGATATATTAAACAAATCACAGTAAAGAACAGAAGCATGGAAACTTAAATCCTAATCATTATGTTGCAGTTTTTACCCTGCTTTCTTGCATCCCTCTTCCTTTACTCCTTCACTGCTTTCTGTGCAGTCTTTGAAATGAACACTGAGGAAAAAAGAGTTTTGTTAGACTTTCCTCCAAAAACTGGACTTTCTTCCTGAAATGTAACATTGATCTATGGAATTAGAAACTGAAAATGAGAGAGGAGGGGCACAGATGTCAGGCAAAGGTGTGGAACGTTACCTATTGACTAAATAAACTGAAACGAAGGAGCAAGCTTCTTTCTCACAGAGAATACTGATTGCACATTTTGTCCTCTAGCTTCACTCCTACAAGGGCTAGAGAACTGCTTTTTAAAAAATAAACAAAATGAAGTTTAGAAACTATTTATTTTATTTTTAACCCCACCTTTCTCCTAGTGCAAAATTCAAGGTGGCTTACAGCCAAAGTCGGCCATCCTAGGGGCACAATGGGAGGCATGGCTAGAATCTAGGTAAAATCCAGTCAGCGGAATACCATAACAGCGCAACTTTGAGGGAGATATTTTATTTATTTATTTAGTAAAACGTTTTATGATCAAAATACAGGCTATAAATATTTTAGTAAATAAAATAAAAAGAGGGTTGATTCCATCAAGTATTCTAATATAGTATTCCATTACATCTTAAATGTAAAATGAAATTATTCCTGCAATGGCAGGTGGTTTGCCTAAAGGACTCTTCCAAATCTATAATTCTATGACCCTGTAATTTTAAAATAAACATAGCACGTGGACCAAATGTCCTCAAGATGAAGAGTCTGTTTCATGTGATTCCCTATTTTCAGATGTGGCAATTTGTGATATGGCAGGGTGGCAAGTTATTTCCATTACCATTACACAATGACCAGCAAGCCATGGCCATTAACCTTAGAAAACAATATATACTGAGTTATGTATGCATTCTAGTAACTTGTATTCCACAAAATGGTCCCAATGCATTAATGTGTACATTAGGGTCTATAGTATTCATTTGACTATGTGTGCATGCATGAGTATTTTAAGATCATGTGTGAATTTCTTTACTAATCTCTTTATCAAATTCATTGTTGGAAGCCACCTTGAACATATTTTCTCTTCACAACACATCTGTTGTAGAGTTGGATAAACAGAATTGCTCTGTGGTTAACCTTACTTCTTAGTCTTCTTCTATAACACAGTAGTACTTTACAAAAACAAAACAGTTATTATGCCAAAATGGAAGAGTTCCTGTGCACTGCTTACAAGCCACAGATGCATATTTTGATGAACCTGAAGCAACACTTGTTTAATTTATATCCCACCCCTTTCCTAACATGGAATCCGCTGTTGTTCACAGCATAGACTGAAATAAAATACAGCCTAAAAACTCTATAAAGAGAGAAAAGTTATGTTATAAATAAATAAGCAATCCAGTTAAGACACTATTAATTTAAAACAATACAAAAGGATTTTAAAACAATGGACATAAAAATATATAAACTTGAATGATATACGCCTATTTTTTGCTGGAGGCTTTAATTATGATATTCTAAGTGAACAAAATGCTTATGGATGACAAATGTGTATCTTTCAAATTCAATGCCACTGGCACTGAAGATGAATATGTCATGGCGTACTACTGTTTTTATTTGTAGTCGAGAGTAATCATATTTCTCCCTCACATCCTAGGATGAATATCTTTAATCAAAGTACAGCCAACAAGGGATCAGTGAACAAGAAAACAGTGGGAAATGAATTCCACCACAAGACAAATCGGTATAAATATTCCAGCTCTCATTTCTCAGTCACGGCCTTAATAGAGAACTAGTATGAACAATATAAAATATGAACAGTGAAATTAGAACAGCATAATCCCAGAACTAAAAAAAAATTAATCTAGGGGGACTATAACTCTCAATTGCCTGTGCAGTTCTGGGAGTTGTAACACAAAATGTAACATTTCCAAGCATTGCAGAATGCTATACACAGCCTGTGTAGTCAAACTCTATGTAGGGGAATTTTACTTAGCTCAAATTGAGAGGGGGTTGACTACAAGGACCCTATGAAACCATCTCCCACCTGTATACTGGTAGATCCAAGAATTGATGCAGAGATAGAAGTCTCCAACTAAAGTATTATTTTTATTAAATGGGAAAACCACAAAGCAATTCACTGTCACACACTCATTCATTCAAGCCTCAGGAAATCAGAGGGTAGCTTGGAATAGGTTTTGAGGCAGAACTACAGGAGATACTTACTATACATGGGGTTTGCTTCGGAGACCAATTGGGTGAAGTAGGGTGAGAAACAGCTGTTCCAAGAGCGTTGGTTGAGCGGAAGTGGTGAAGCTAGACTAGAGATCACAGTAACAAAGTGTCCCCATGAACTCCAAGCTAGCACACTGAGCAAGGAGAGATTTCCAGGGATTTTTAAGGGCTAAAACTAGCTGCAGGGCAAAGGTGTTAGATTGTATGGGGTGAGATAATCTGTTTTGGCAATAATTCAAGGTAATTGGGAAGGGGATTAAGTCATTAGCCAGCCCATCAGGTGAGATATCTAGGCAATCATTGCCCATTCATCTGATTATGAAGGTGATGATGATCCCATCCTTCCTTCCTTGGGATGGGATTTTCCAGGTGGCCTTGGTGTGACTTGCCTGTCATTGCCCAAGTGGTATTGGGGTCATCTACAGGGTACATCTGGGGTCATGTGGAATACCACACACACACCAAAATTGAGAAAAATGCACTTTGGCTAACACCTGTGCATACCTTCCAACATTTAACAGATATAAACTATGACACACATAGCTGCACAACATCAAAGTGTGATCAGGATGATAAAAGGTATTAATGAGGAAGACCTCACAAACTAGGAAAGGCTGCAGCAGGTTGGTTTTACCTGAAACTAATGTGACGGGGGAAGATTCCATTCCCTCTTCCCTCTTGCTGAACCTGAAGTGATTAGAGATCCTCATTAAGGAGCAAAGACACCAATGGCTGGGTGGAACAAACTGAAGGCTTTATTATAGGAACTCCATTCTAAGATTGAAAAGTCACTATCTAATCTAGCTGCATTCTAGGGAAGAGATGAGAGAGGAATGGCAGGAAGAGATGAAGTGGTGAAAAAGCAAGAAGATGGTCTAAAATGTCCCACAAAGTATTTCTATGCCAAAAAATAACATCAAAAAGTAAGAAATAGACATTGCTCACTACCTGAGGGATAGAAAAAATGCCACAAGCCATTTTACCGTTTAGCAACATGAATTTCATGATACCCTTGTGTCCAGAGAAAAAAATGTGTTACAAGTAACACATGCATTACTTCCAAATTGTGCATTTTCTATATTAATCTATTATTAAGACTTTCCTAGTAATGACTCTCTAAGAAATGGGAGAAGAACCAACCCTTCCCATTATGTCGGCTGTATATTTTATTGTGCAGGCTCCAGTAAGAAAGAGCACTGATGTGGCAACATGGGAAAATACTCCAGAAGCTGTCTTTCAAACATACCTTTTCCAAAGATAAGAGAAAAAGTTACTGGAATTATTCACAATCTCAATCCAATATACCCATCTAGTGGACAAATATTAGTATTGCATTTACCTGCAAAATACACAACTGTATTATTCTTGTGTGGTTGTTTCTGAATATATCATTCTGATGTTCTTTCTCTATAGATTTGGATCTTCCAATATCCAAACAGAAAAACAAGAGGACATGACTGATGCACTGTTATGTACAGAAATATTGGCTATGTTCATATGTCTATTTTGAATCCTGACTTTTTTGGTCTATAGTACAGACAAAATGCATGCTAATATTCATGCCGTCTTTCACATCCACTTTGGTCCTCCTGTTTGCATAATCAGGGAAACAAACCAGTTGAGTGATATCTCTGAAACCCATGTTTATGGGGTTTCCCCACTAAAATAGCTGGGAAAATACATCAGCTTTAAATCAAGGTTTGCTGTTAGGTTTCAAATCCTACCTAATTTGAACACAATAATTTATTCAGCATTATGATTCTATGGAACTTGTATTCTTTGCAACTCCTCTTCCTTCCCTCTTTACTGCCGAAACACTGGCTCCAAAAGACTTTGTAGCCCTTGACAGTTGGTTTTAGGTGTGCATGGGAAACTGCAATGAGAAGAGTCGCTGGATTTCTTCCTGACAGTTCTGCTTGTTTCCGCTAAAACTTGCAATATCCTCCAGTTCACATAGCAATAGGCCATGCTGACTGGGAACACTGGAGACCCGTAGTCCAAAAAGTAATTTTTCCAAGCTAGATATAGATCTAAGAAAAATGCAAAATGGCATGGAACACAGAAGGGAAAGCCATGAAAGTTTCATTAATTTCTCATGAACTAACAAGAATGGTACTGAAAAATTAATACGCAAAGAATTTTCAAACAATACATTTGTCATTTTGCTTTTTGTCCTATCCAGTCTGAGTCACAGGTGCAGTTGGCCCAAATTCTTAAGACAACAGTCCTACTAGAAAGGCTCAAGCCCTGAACCCTCTAGGATTTAGTACCATATGAAAATACACAGGATTGTGCTAAATATTATTTCCATCCCATTTGGCTCTCTATAATTTTTTTTTTTAATCTCTCTCTTTCTTTTCAAAATTATCCCATCCAATCCTGAAATCTGAAAACACTTTTTTTTGTATTTTGTTGAAATTGCTGTCAACAAATCAGAAGACTAGGAGTGAGAGGGAGAGCTATGAAAGAACTAGACAAGATCCTAGTGTGCAAAGATATAAAACTGAACACTAAACTAAGGGTTCTTCATGCCATCGTATATCCAATCACTATATACGAGGGGGTATCATAAAGTTTTAATTATCACCTTTAAAAAAAATTGACAGAAAGTTTGTTTTGATTTGTAGTTGTTAACTTATCTCTATGTAGTCACCATCCAGATTTACACATTTCCCCCAGCATTTCTTGACCCCGCCTGACAAGGATTTTACACTTTAGTCACTTCTGACAGAGCCAGTCACAAAAATAAAGGACACAATTAGTTGATTTTCTCAGCAACGTGCACTTAGGGACCAATGATGACACTGACAAAATTTCATCAATATGCCATAATAACTTCTGGGTGATAATTATTACTTTACGATACCCCCTTGTAAGGTGCAATCTGTAGACTTTTACAATATCAGGTATTTGGAAGGTCAAGATGCGCTGGGAAAAATGTATAAATCTAGATAGTGACTACATAGAGATAAGTTAACAACTACAAATCAAAACAAACTTTCTGTCAATTTTTTTAAAAAGGTGATCATTAAAACTTTATGATACCCCCTCGTATCTGTGTGAGAGCTGGATGGAGAAGAAAGCCAAATAGAAGGAAAATCAACTCATTTGAAATGTAGAACTGGAGAAGAGTTCTACAGATACCATGGATGGCTAAAAAGACAAACAAATGGGTGCAAGAACAAATCAGATCAGAACTCTCCCTAGATGGCAGGATGACTAAATGGAGGCTGTCATGCTTTGGTCATGTCATGAGGAGAGACACGACTCATTAGAAAAGATGATAGTGCTTGAAAATATAGGCAGTAGGAAGAGAGGAAGACCACAAACTAGATGGATAGCCTCAATAAAAAAGGACATGGCCCTAAGTCTGCAGAAACTTGAGGATAGGATGTCTTGGAGATGCCTCATTTCACAGGCTCACCAGAGGTGAAAGTTGGCTTAAGGACAATTAACAACAACAACAGATTAAATGTACCAACTTCCAAATAATTTAACAGGTTTCCTCTCTACAAATGCTTAAATGGAATATCTTCAATCATTAGCTTATGTGTTTGTCTTTTTGAAATCCTTTTGTCCAAAAAAGAATGTACCGAGAATGCAAGACAAGAAATCAGAAATAATTATGGTGGTCATTTCAGAACAAAATGTTAAAGGGGGTTTTACAAACTTCAAACGAAAAGAAATGTCGTAGTGAAAGTCACCGTATGAGAGGAATATCTATCATTCAGCATTTGCAGCACAAAATCAAATCAATAGCTGTTCTTAAAGTATCAGTGATGGCATTATAAGATTCAGTCAGCACCTGCCATTTAATGATCCTGTAAAGTTGTGTAAATAAAGGATGATGGGTCATGGTAGCAAAACTGGCATACATTCCAATAGAGCTTACAGTTTGATATTGCTCAAATTTTAAAATTCCTGATCTGAATTTTAATAAGGCTTTGGAAGTTTCCAAGAGGTATGGTGAAAATTATTAGGTCATTCCTGATACTCACAACTGTTATGCTGTCCTCTCCGAAGCATGTAGCCTACCTTGTCTTTATTTGTTACTGTCTTTCTGAGCAGTGAGAAGTTCCAAGTAGAGGTTTAAGTTTACGTTTAAATTTGTGTGAGACAAAACTAAAAGTTTAAAGTATATTTGAATCAACTTGTGTTAGTTTTAAAAATGCTTATTATATATATTACTCGCACTTCCTTTCCCCCAGGTTGAGACACAAGGCGGCTTCCATAACAACAAATTAAAAAGGTTTATATAGCATGCTTGATGTTGCTTTTTTCTGAAAGAAAAACAGCTGTGTGGTGCCCTGATCTGTTGAGGTGTTCCACATCTCCATTGAGGGCCCATGAAGAATTCCTCCTAACAATCACACTGGATGTCAAGTGCTCCTAGGAAAAATAATCTTCCTGGGCAAGTAGCATCCAACGAAAGGGAACAGTTTTCAAGATGAAATATTTTCCTCTGCTTTAAGAAGAAATGTTTCTGCACTAACCACACTTT
Source organism: Urosaurus nigricauda (assembly GCA_034509955.1). Taxonomy (NCBI): domain Eukaryota; kingdom Metazoa; phylum Chordata; class Lepidosauria; order Squamata; family Phrynosomatidae; genus Urosaurus; species Urosaurus nigricauda. Next base: position 344,722,918 of record JAOEGL010000001.1, on the reverse strand, counting down.
GTAATAAGTATACTTTAAAAGAACATGTAGTTTGGTTGTGACAAAATTGAGACTGTGAAAGCAAGAGATATAATAATAGTAAGGATATTATTAGATGCTCCTAGGAGGGAATTTCGACATAAACCTGGCACAGAAGGGCAAGAATAATTAAAGATGGGAAGGAACAAGGGATCACAAGGTGCAAAGAACAAGTGAGAAGAGAAGATTGGGAGATGACAGCTATCTTTAAATATTTGAAGAGATGTCAAGTAAAAGGTGGTGAAAGCTTGTTTTCTGCTGTTTCAGAGACTAGAACATGAGCCAATGGATTCAAATTACAAAAAGAAATTCTTCCTAAACATTAAGAAAAAAATATTTGCTGTAATAGTTATTGAACAGTGGAAATGGACATGGGTGTTTTGTTATTGCTGTTGTTGAGGTTTTAAACAGAAGTTAAGATTCTATGCACAGCACTGTGTAAATTTACAGTGCTATATAAATAAAGGTTAATAATAATAATAATAATAATGGGACTGTGGCTCAATCTGCACTGCAGAAACAATCCAGTTTGACACCACTTTAACTGTCATGGCTCAATGCAATGTAATTCTGGATTTGTAGTTTTGTGAGCTATTTAGACTTCTCTGTTGGAGTGCTCTGATGCCACAACATAGGACAAATCCCAGCGTTCCACAGCATGGAGCCATAGTAGTTAAAGCAGTGTCAAACGGCATTATTTCTGCAGTGCAGATTCAGCCTCAGTTGTGTCTTCCTGAATGACAGCTGTGTATTCCTGCATGATTGGACTTGCTGGCCTTTATGGTCCTTTCCAACTCCATGATTCTATGATTTGGTGAAAAAGCCCTGTTAATAGGGATTATCTTTAACATGTTTATAGATTTGTGTGTACATGATCGTATTGTAAAAGGGTCAGCCAGCCTTTGTGCCCTTTCTGAACTAGAACTTTGTAAATGTTCTTGAAAACTGCTAACACAACATTGGTATTAATTAATTCTAGTTTGAAAGTTAAATACTTATAAAGATTTACCCTACATACAGTAGATAGAAATCAAGGGTGGGCAGCTTGTGGGATACCAGATGTATAAATTTATTACCAACTATCCTTCATCTATGTTGGTGAGAGCTGTAGGAGTTGCAAACCAACACATTATTGATTTCAACCACCAAGAGAAAACCTTAGTTTAAATCACAGGTTTAAATGCAGCTTGCCTTGTTATTTTATTCATAGACTGAAACAGAAATATGAGTTCTCCAGATTTCTCATGTTTGATTTTAGGGAGCTCAATGTGTAAGAACATGACAAAGCCATTGCATTTTATGGGACTGTAAGTGTTGGTTTTTAACTGTTATTTTTAATAAGCCAAGAAGTGAACAAATGAGATTTCATTTTTAAAGCAATCAAAATGATAAAAATCCATTTTTATTTTATTTTATTTAGCCGCTGGAATGTACCATAAGGCTTTGAATTTCTGTGTCTTCTGTTGCTTTGAGAAAGTCCAAAGATAGGATGACAGAATTGGGGGCACACTTATCAAATTTGCAGATGACACCAAATTAGGAGGAGTAGCCAATACTCCAGAAGACAAGATCAAAATTCAAAATGACTTGACTAGACTAGAAAGCTGGCCCAACACTAACAAAATGAAATTCACTGCAGAGAAATGTAAGGTACTGCACTTAGGGCAGAAAAATGAAATGCATAGATATAGTATGGGGGACATTTGGCTGAATGAAACTACGTGTGAAAGGGATCTAGTAGTCCAAGTAGACCATAGGTTGAACATGAGTCAACAGGGCGATGCGGCAGCTAATTAGGCCAATGCTATTTTAGGCTGCATCAATAGAAGTATAGTGTCTAGATCAAGGGAAGTAATGGTGCCACTCTATTCTGCTTTGGTCAGGCCCCACCTGGAATACTGTGTCCAGTTCTGGGCACCACAATTCAAAAAGGATGTGGAGAAACTGGAGCGTGTCCAAAGGAGGGCAACTAAGATGGTGAAGGGCCTGGAAGCCATGCCCTATGAGGAGTGACTTAGGTAAGTGGGGATGTTTAGACTGGAGAAGAGAAGGTTAAGAGGTGATATGATACCCCTGTTCAAATATTGAAGGGATGTCATATTGAGGAGGGTGCAAACTTGTTTTCTGCTGCTGCAGAGACTAGAACACAGAACAATGGATGCAAGCTCCAGGAAAAGTGATTCCACCTCAACATTAGGAAGAACTTCCTGACAGTAAGGGCTGTTCGACAGTGGAACACACTCCCTTGGAGTGGTGGAGTCTCCTTCCTTGGAGGTCTTTAAGCAGAGGCTGGATGGCCATCTGTCGGAGATGCTTTGACTGGGGGAATTCCTGCATGGCAGGGTGTTGGACTGGATGGCCCTTGTGGTCTCTTCCAACTCTATGATTCTATGATAGAATGAAAAATTATCAATCAGTTCAATTTTTCTTCTTACCAATTTTCATGCTTTAACCCCCCTCCCCCTTTCTGTCTTCTCTGAAGCAGTTGCTGGAAAGTGTTCAACAATTGACTGTTCAATTGCAATCTTGCTATTTGTTCTTAATGAGACTCCATTTTCTGAGAAGTTCTCATTTCATCTTTGTTGCTCCCTGTGCACCTTACAAGGACATTCAACTAACCCCACTAAATAATTCTAGTTATGCCTGTTTGGTTCTCCTGTGTTGAAATTAGACAGGTACCACCCTATCCTCTGGCAGAATAAATCTAGGATTGCACTGCGAAATGTGTTTTTTAATGCACGGGAGCTAAACTGATATTAGTCATTTGTGTTCTGGAGGACAGTAATATAGTATAGTAGTTTGAAATTAAACGTGCATTTGGACACTTGTCCCAACCAAGCAGAGTAGCAATTCATCTTGAATTTTAGAGAGTCAGAGAACTTGTCTGGCTAGTGGGTGGTATTCAAGATAGAAAATAGTGGGTTTAATTTTGTTGTTGATGTATGTTTTTAAATTGTTTCTGACTTAGGGAGGGAGACCCTAAGGTGAATCTATCACATGGTTTTCTTGGCAAGATTTGTTTGAAGTATCCTTACCTTCTTCTCAAGGCTGAGAGACTGTGACTTGCCTAAGGCCACACAGTGGGTTTCCATGGCTGAGAAGGATTTAAACCCTGGTCTTCAGAGTCACAGGCCAATGTACAAACCATGATGAGAGTTAATGGGAACAGGGGATCTTCTTCATTCTGGGAAGTTATCAGGGGCCCTTTCACACCATACAATTATGGCTTTCTCTCCCCCCCCCCCCTTTTTTTTCTTTCTTTCGTTGGAGTATTTATATACCACTCCCCAAAAGGCTTCTTATTTTATGGGTGAACTTATCATTGGGTTTTCTTGCCAATTTTTTTTCAGAGGAGTTTGCCATTGCCATCCCCTGAGGCTGTGAGTGTGCCATCCCCTGAGAGTGTGTGACTCGCCAAAGGTCACCCAGTGGGCTTTTATGCTCAAGTGGGGGTTTGGACCCTGCTCTCCAGAAAGTAGTCCATCTGCCATTGTTCTCGGCTGTTGTGTAGCGTAGTGTTTTGAGTGTTGGCTCAATTCCTGGCTCAGAGAAATATGAAACCTTAGGAAAATCACATGCTTGCAACCTAAGGGGAAGGCACTGGCAAACTTCCTTTGAACAAATCTTGCCAAGAAAACCCTATGATATGACCTTACATCTGCCATAAGTTAGAAGTGACTTGAAGGCACACAACAATAAACCTGTGATGTCCCATGTAAATTGATGGTGGTATATACATATCAATAACAGAGTGGCTAACAAATTGTCAATCTGACACCTCCCTGCTGTCACGTTTACACCTGAAAAAGACAGGACACCTAAGGAAAGAGGATGGCAGTGGGGAAGGGATTAAGTCCAGCAGATACTGCCTCTTCTTCTCTCTCTCTGAGTCCACAGCATTTGTAGCTGGAATGCAGGTGGGGGGCCCTTTCAGTAGCTGCTGACCCAAGGCACTGCCATAGATCTGTCTTATGGAATCCTGGGATTTGTAGTTTAAAGAGGGGCATTTAGACTTGTCAACCAGAGTGCTCCAGAGTCTCAACAAACTACGTACCCCAGGATTCCACATGATGAAACCACAGCAGTTTAACTGGATTAATAGCACTCAATTCTGTAGTGTGAATGGACCCCTGATGAAATCTATCCACCATCAATTTCTAATACAGGCATACCTCAGTTAAAAAGGCTCAGACCGCAAAGCTACTTTTTACAAAAGCTGGTTTTCATGTCTACTTAGGCCCCCTTTCACTCTGTGTCCTCAGTCTAGCTAGAATGTTTCATAATTGAATTAGTATTGGGTGGATAATAAATAATAATAATAAATATTTATTTACATCCCGCCCCTCTGAGTGAGCAATTGGGATGGGGTACAACATATAAAACACAGATACAATTAAAATATAGCAACCCAGTCCCTCCTCCCACCCCTTAAGATAGAATTAAATTGAGGTAAGATTAAAAACAGTAGGTAAAACCATAGAACATTAATGTGGCTCTCATTAAAATGATAGGTGGCCTTGAAATGACTAATGTCTCTGAGGGTAAGTCTAGATGGACAATAGCAGTATAGATTTAATCATTGTCGGGGAAGGCCTGCCGGAAGAAATGCATCTTGACAGATCTCTTGAAACTGTCCAAAGTTGTAATAAGGCGCATCTCATCTGGCAGGTCATTCCACAGCCTGGGAGCGACAGCGGAAAAGGCCCTCTGGGAGGTCTGCGCCAGCCTAGTTTTCTTAGGTTGTAGCAGGTTCCTCCCAGAGGATCGGAGTGTGCGAGGGGGCTTGTATGGGAAGAGGCGGTCCCTTAGATAGGATGGGCCTGAACCATGTAGGGCTTTAAAGGTGAAGGAAGGCTGGAGAAATACAAGACTTTTGGTGTTCAGCAAAACTATTGCAGGGTTTTCTTGGCAAGTTTCTTCAGAGGAGGTTTCCTATTGTCAGTTTTGAATAAAGTTTGTTAAAACATGTTGGTCTTTTCAGCAGCACAGGAACCTATTCTTATTCTTCCCATTATATTTATGTCTTTCATACCAAATTTTCTGTTAAAGATGTAATGCCCAGGAACAAATCTACTTCCTTAACTGAGTAATTCCTGTAGATGTGAAGGAGGTAGAGCTGTGTGAAATGGTTGCAATCATGGCCAATTTCCTATAAAGTGGTGGTAAAGCAATTGAAATGTGCCCTATGGCAGGATGAAAGAGGTACCAAAAGTGAACTAGATAAGCTCCCTACTTTCATCTACTCACTTATGCTGTGTTTAGATTTCTCCTCTTCAGTTTTACAAAGAATGATCATACTGGTAATTTGAAAAGGCTTATGCTACCATTACATCACATCAACCTGAATCTTTCTCACACATTAGATACAAACAACCTTGCAAACCAAAATTTTGTAGCTAATGCTTCTGGAGATATTTTTGTTATGACTGAAATTAAAACCACCACTTGGGAGTAGTCTAGTTGATGGACAGGTCACCCCATGTTTGAATACTGAACAAGGGCTCCCAAAGGGCTCCCAAAGCTATGTTGCCATCCACAGGGAGAGAGGTGAGCGCTGGTGAAGTCGTTTCCTGGAACAGAATGACGTTGGTGAAAAGGCTAGTTTCAGGATAGACAATTTAACTCAGTGGGGATGACACTGTTCCCCAGCGCTAAGCCCACATTCGGCTTTGACCAGCATACCACCCTACCTTCAGCTTAATTCAGCTTCTGTTCAGGTCAAGGCAATTATTTTGTGGCTGGATTTTTTTGTATAGGGCTCAAGACAATTGTACAATTATGCTCTGTCACAACTATGGATGGTTTCGTATGGGAACTGATAGTTTTTTTGGGAGGAAATGGGACATGAGGACCCATCATATCTGGTCAGGGGGTACCCATGGGATGTTGGGGTTGGGAGCTACAGGGGTCATGTTCATGGCAAGATAAGCACAACACCCCTTGGAGTAAGGGGATCCACACTGTGTGTATACTGCCCATGTGGAATCCTACTTTGGGCACTCTTAGTGGACAGGTTGGGACAGTAGATCATCAGTTGACAGGCAGATAACCTGAAGTTTGTATCCGGGCTCACGCAGGCCAAGCCTATGCAGCTGTGACCATTAAAGTATGTCTGTTAAGGCTTGAGCATAAGCCCTCCCAACACTGACATATAAGTGAACAGGCCCTACCCAACCCATTCCATTGTGCCCTAGTTTTCTACTTGGAAGTATGTTTCCCACCACAACCATATTTAAGAAACTTTCAGAAACGTGATCCCTTCTTTGCAGTTTGCAAAGGTAATTTATTCTGCCCCTTTATAAGACTGCAATAGTTTTCTTCATATTATTTACATGTAGAGTGGTCACACAGAGGAGCACATCTGTATTCTAGCCCTGCCTCTGGCATGATTGAGCAGAGCTAGCCTTGCTTACTGAGGTTTACATTCCAAGGTGGACACTTGAATAACTTTTGACAATTGATATGTACTAAAACATAGCACACACAAGATACTCAAGATAGCATGTTTGGCAGAGCCTTTACCTCTTTCTAGGGGTGCTTTGCACATCAGTAAAGTGTGAAGACTGCTCATATTATTTATTCTGAGAAATAGGCAGAGCAGGCTCAGTATCACAGCAAGGAAAACTACAGTATACTCCTCTGCATCTAGTTGAATTCCAGATCTCATCAACTCCAGCCAGCCTGGTTACTGGTAAGGGATGATGGAAGCAGTAGTCCACAAACAGCTGGGAGGCCATAGCTTCTCCACTCTTGCTTTAGACCAAGAAATACTTTAGACTAAACAAACTCAGTCTTCCTTCCCTTAGGCATGCATGAATGCGCAAGGAAAGTGGAAACAGGTAGCAGGGCAGCAGCAACTCTTGTTCTCCCAACCTTTGCCATTGGCATAGTCATTTAGGGCAAGAAAGTCTCTATGTGGAGGTCATATCCTACATTTTGTCTGGAAGGTGCTACAGTTTGAAATATCTTTTCCTCCTTGGTGATGAGGGCATCTGGACACTTTGGGGAAGGAGGAGCCTAGGGAGGCTAACCCTCTCTGAAGAAACATTGCCAAGAAAACCCCACAACAGGGTCGCCATAAATTGGAAACAACTTGAAGACACACAACGACAAAATATCCACACATCCAGGCAAGGAACATAGAACTGGGTCTCTCACGAGTCCTTCTCTGAGTGACCAGATGTCCTAAACTGCAATGGAGGACAAGGCACTGCAAAATGTAGGACATTCCAGAAAACATGTAGGACCTGGCCAAATAAAAAGTTAAAAAACCCTCATTGAAATATAAATATTAGTCTTCTTGGTCTTGCTCAAAATGTAGGACCTTTTGGAATTCTTCCTGGACAGAAGGCCAAAATGGAGGACAGGTCCTCAAAAAGGAGGACACCTGGTTAGCCTCCCTAGGCTCCTCCTTCCCCAAAGTGACCAGATGCCCTCATCACCACGGAAAAAAAAAAGATATTTCAAACTCTAGGACCTTCCAGACAAAATGTTGGACATGATCAAAGATAGGTGGGGGGGAAAAAGCCCTCATAGAAATCCATGCTTTTTAGTCATCCTCAAAATGGAGGGCATTTTTGGGCATTCCTCCTGGGGAGAAGGCTGAAAATGGAGGACAGGCCCTGGAAAAGGAGGATGCCTGACCACCCTGTTCATACTCAAAATGGAGGAATACTGTATTTGAGGAATTCCTCCTGGACAGAAAGAGAAGAAGAAAATTGAATAATAAAAAAGGAAGGCCTTCCCAACTTGGCCTCCATCCTCCCTCCATTTTACGTCTCTTTGCGTGCTGACGTCACCCTCAGTGTGTGAGGCGATGAATCGCGAAGGCGCAGCCAGGGTCGGCTTTTTGACCCTCGCGGGCTCCCTTACTCTTCGAAGCGCCGTCGCCGCGCGTTGCCATGGCATCTAGTTCTTAGCCCCGCCCCTCCCGTTTATTTATCTGCTAAGAAGAGAAGAGAGTGGTAAGCTGGCGGCGGCGCGGCCTTCTCCTCCTCCCCGTCCCGCCCTGGCAGCCTTTCCTTCCTCCGCCTCCGGGGCCTCGCTGCTGGACGCGCCTTTCTCTCCGCCGCCGCCGCCGCCGCCGCCGCCTCCTCTGCCTTCCTTCGACGCTGGAGGCGGCGGCGGCAGCTGGGAGCGAGAGGCTCCTAAAATGGCGGGGAACGGCGCGGCGGGCTTCGCTGGAGCTGCAGGTAGCAGCAGCGGAGAGATCGTCCAGCTCAACGTCGGAGGAACCAGGTGAGGAGGGTTGTGTGCGTCCCACTGTCGGACAGCCCTCAGGAAGCTCCTCCTCAGGTCGAGGCGGAATCTCTTCTTGTCTCTGCAGCAGCAGAAAACAAGCTTGCTCCCTCCTCAATATGACATCCCTTCAAATATTTAAACAGGGCTATCATATCTCCTCTTAACCTTCTCTTCTCCAGGCTAAACATCCCCAGCTCCCTAAGGCGTTCTTCATAGGGCAAGGTTTCCAGACCCTTCACCATCTTAGTTGCCCTCCTTTGGACATGCTCCAGTTTCTCCACATCTTTTTTGAAATGTGGTGCCCAGAACTGGACACAGTATTCCAGGTGGGGCCTGACCAAAGCAGAATAGAGTGGAACTATAACTTCCCTTGATCTAGACACTATACTTCTATTGATGCAGCCTAAAATTGCATTGGCTGTTTTAGCTGCCGCATCGCACTGTTGACTCATGTTCAGCTTATGGTCTACTTGGACTCCTAGATCCCTTTCACATGTGGTCTCGTTCAGCCAGGTGTCCCCCATCCTATATCTGTGCATTTCATTTTTCCGCCCTAAGTGCAGAACCTTACATTTCTCCGCATTGAATTTCATTTTGTTAGCACTAGCCCACTTTTCTAGTCTATTCAGATCATTCAGGTGAGTTTCTTCAGAGGAGGTTTGCCATTGCCTTCCTCTGAGGCTGAGAGAGTGTGACTTCACCAAGGTCTCTCCCAGTGGGTTTCATGGCTCAGTGGGGATCTGAACCCTGGTCTCCGTAGTCCTAGCCTCCATCTGTATATGTTTTAACTGTTGGAATCCTGCCTCAATCCAATGGGAGAGGCAGGAAATATAAATAAACATTACATTATTATTATTATTATTATTATTATCTTGGAAACCTGGCTGTCATCCTTTGCTTGGGCCAAGCTAGGATTCAAACCTCGGACTCCAAATTGGTAGTCCAGCACTAAAACTGCTAAGCCACACTGGCTCCTCTCCATTATACGATAACAACAATTATAATATAATAATAAATATGTAATAATAGTCATGTGATAGCAACAACAACGATAATATTATTAATACGCTCGTCTCCCCACGTTAGCAGCTTTGACTTTTACAGATATGATTATTCACTCATTATATTAATACCTCTGTTTTCTCTAGGAATATCTGGGTCCTCCAGCACAACTCTGTGGTCAACTTTAACCAAAAATCACCCCGAAGGAACTAGAGATTCCTAGAGAAAACACTCCTCTAAGCCTTTGTAGCTCCTCCAGAGCAACTCTATGGTCAATGTCTGGCGGATGCTGACCACAGAGTTGCACTAGAGATTCCAAGAGAGGTGTTTCCTCAGGTAGAAACATAGGAGTTTATCAGACGTTGGAAATTGGAAGTATAATCCAATGGCAATCCAGACACAATCATGGGGTTTCACGTTATTGCGCATTAAAGTATCTCACGCAATTTCAGGCAAAAGGGAAGTCATTCCGAACGCAGTCATGGGTTTTACGTTGTTTCGTATTAAAGCATCTCACGCAATTTAGGGAAATGGGGGCTCATTTTCAGGTAATGGGAAGTCATTCTGAATGCATTCCAAACACAATTGGAATTCACGTAAATTTGCTGAACTAGCGAATTCACATGAATTTGAATTGGCTCCATTCGAAATAAGGAGAAATTCCTCCCGTCTGATAAACTCCAAAGTGTTTTTGTTATTTGTGGATTTTTTCCATGTTCATAGGGGTCCTGTATCCCTAACCACAGTGAATGTGGAGGGACGAGTGTAATAACAGCAGTAATAGTAAAAGTATATCATTTTGGCTCTCATTAGGCGGCATTGGTGGAGAACCCTATCCTATTCTGGGGTTTTCTTAGCTTTTAATCTTTATATATATAATTGTATTCTTTTTCCTTTCCTTTTAACAAGGGAGACTGCTGCCCCACTGCATGATTTCATGCAGTTTGAAACGGCTTTAACTTCTATGGCTCAGTGCTATAGGATCCCAGGATTTGTAGTTTGCTCTGGCACCAGAGATTTCTGAGAGAAAAGGCTAAGCACAATCAAAACCACAACCCCCAGGATGCCATAGCATTGAGCCATGGCAATCAAAGCAGTGTCAAACTACATTATTTCTGCAGTGTAGATGCAAGTTTTATTTTTATTTTTTGAGATCAGCTGCCACACAGGTTTGAAGTAAGAGGGTGCATCATGGAGACATTACTTGAGTAACTTAGGCTGCATCCACACTGGGGAAATAATCTGGTTTGGCACCGCTTTAATTGCCTTGGCTCAAGGCTATGGAATTCTGGGCCCCATAACAAACTCCAACTCCCAGAATTCCATAGCCTTGAGCCAAGGCAATTAAAGCGGTGCAAACCGAGTTATTTCCCCCAGTGTGGATGCAACCTTAGAGGAGAGGAGAAGGCCTGAGAGCTATGGGAATTGTCTCCTTGTTACTCCAGTGTGGAGCCTTCTAAAACAGCATTTAAAGAAAACCAGGGGTGCATCCTTACTACAGAAATAATTCAGTTTGACACTGCTTTAACCCCTGTGTCTCAGTGTTATGACATTCGGGGAACTGTAGTTTGTTGTGGCATCAGAGCTCTGATGGAGAAGGCTAAATGTCGCCAAAAAAATAATAATACAATTTCCAGAATTCCATCACACTGAGCCGTGGCAATTAAAGCGGTGTCAAATGGGGTTGTTTTTGTAGTGTGGATGCCGTCCAGGTCCCTTAAGAGATGGCTGAGACTTCTTGGGGTTGTTTGTTTAAATCCCAGATGATCGTGGGACTTGGTTTTGAGGGAATACTAGTGGAGAAGTAGGAAGCAGTGAGTCCTGGCTGCACCAGGAACCTAAGAATTTAAATTGTATTCTGCCCTAATAAATGCAGGGTAAATTGCAGATATTTGTGCTCACAGTCACTAAGGAGTATAATCCAATGGCAATCTGAATGCAATCATGGGGTTTTGCGTTATGGTGTGAAAGCTGATCACACGCATTTTCGGGCAATGGGAAGTCCTTTTGAATGCAGTCGTGTGGCTTCACACGCAATTTTGGGCACTGGGAGGCAATTTCAGGCAGTTCCGAATCAAATGTTGCGTCAATACGCAATCACATAAATTCGCTGAACTAGCAAATTCACTCAATTCCGAACTGGCTCCACTTTCATTTCTTTCGAAATTGAGAGAAATTCCTCCCGTGTGATAACGTCCTAAGATTACCTAGAATCTCTATTGCAGGGAGATTTGAGAAGAAGGAAGAAGAAAACTGCAGATAATCCTTGATTTGTAGGGTTTTTTTGCAGGTTTTTTGGGCTATGTGGCCATGTTCTGGAAGAGTTTATATCTGATGTTTTGCCAGCATATGGCTGTCGTCTTCAGAGAATTCTCTGAAGATGCCAGCAAATGCCAGGAATAAACTCTCCGAGAACATGGCCACATAGCCTGAAAAACCCACAAAAAACTATGGATTCCAGCCATGAAAGCTTTTGACTTCACATCCTTGATTTACTTGTTTGTGGATATATAGCAGTTGATACCAAAATCTGTGGATCCTCAAGTCACATTCAGTACAGTATCACAGTAAAATGGGGTCCCTTATATAAAATGGCAAATTCAAGCTTTGCTTTTTGAAAATTATATATTTTTAAGATATTTTCACACCATGGATGCTAGAATCTGTGAATAAAAAAATCCATGGATATGGAAGGTTAACTGTAGTTGAATAGCTTAGTTACCACTGTGTGCCTTGTTGAAGGTGAATCATTTCACCTTTCCTGTCTCCCAGAAGAGCATCCTGTGCTGTTTAGATGGAAGTGTTTTCATCAGCAGAATGCAAAAATCCCCCAAAATTAATAATTCCAATTTAAGCAAAAATGTCAGGACACAGGAGAAAACAGAGGCATTCAGATCACTATCCTGTTCTGAAATAAGATGCTGAACTTGAACTCTGGAAAGGATAATCATTAAGTGTCCATAGCAGGTGTGAAAGGGGCATGTTCATGATACGTATTTGTAAGTTTTAAATAGTTTTCTTATTAACATTAGACCTGTATGAACATGTTACTATGGTAAAGTATAAAATCCACAAATTTGGATTTATATATTTCTAAAATATTGTTGTTTGTTGTTAGCTGCTTTCAAGTCGATCTTGAATCATGGTGATCCTGTGAATGAGACATCTCCAAGCCTCCCTATCCTCTACCTCCCTAATGGTTACTGAATATTTTTAAGTGACCTGCTGATTCTGGTCTTCTGTACTACTCAAGGGAAGCTTGTGTGGTAGCAAATAAAATGCAGTCATAAGAAAGAATAAAATCAGGATTTTCCTGGATGGGCTCATTTGGAAAAGCTAGGTTTGAAATTTAGTTTGAAAAACTGCTGAGTTTTTGAGGTAATGTGACCTGACTACTCATGGCCTTGTTGCACTGCCAGTGAAGAACGGGTCTGTATTACAGCATCTGCTGTCCTACTTGGAGGATCCAGTCTTATCATGTGAGACCCATTGTCAGTTAGCTCATTGTTTTCACTGATAGGCAGCAGAAACAATGAAATATATGTGTGATTGTGGGGGATGATTGTACAGAACTATGTGTCTGCGTCATAATACTTAAACATTAAGTCTATTGTTATTTTTTAATTATTTAGAAATGTCTGGCATTCTTGAGGCAAAAAGTGAAACTTAAGGCCAAGTTTCATCAGATGCTTAGGTGCCAGTTGAGAGATAGTCTCAAGGACTATTTCATGCTTCTGACATAGCGGGCAGCCAGTTGTCTGGGACATTTCTACCTTTGATTTGTGACCATTGAAAGTCTTCTCTAGTCTGTAGACATAAGTTTTAAAAACACATTAACTGACATAATTAGGGATGCAATAGTCAACTTTTTTCCGGCTGGACATCACACTTCGCAGAATCTGTCCAAATGTAAGAATTATAATGGGATTTATGCAGAGTCCTTCTAATGCTCTAAGCAAGAGCACCTGTAACTCTTGCAGAATCACTGTTGAAAGATAGTTGCTTAGCTAGTACTTTTCTTTATGTTGCTGGGAGTTACTTGATGAATGATATCTTTCGCAAGGACACCTAGTGAGTGTTTAAGCTCAGGCAAGATTTGGAATAGTGATCTTCTAGCTCATACTTCACTAATGCAGTCCTATACTCTTTTTGTTCAAAATTATGTCCTTTGAACCAAACAAGTATCATTCCAAATATGTGGCTGCGGGATTATATCCTTAGCCTATAATGTGTTTCCCTGGAGCAAAACAAAAATATTTATGCATGTATTGCTTGCACAGATTTCAATCAATGGGCATGTAGTAGAAATTAAACGTATGCTAGAAGCTTTGTGAAGATGTGGTATAAAATTCAAGTAGCCTAAAAAAGGAGAAACCATGGATTGCTTTCACTGTATGATTACTGTATGCATGAAGAAGAATACGTAAGTGGCATGGACTAATCAATTGTTTTCATATAATGCCATAATGTTTTATGATGCAACAGAGAGAAGAGATAAGCATGTTAAGTCACCTACATAGTTATCTAATTGCAAAATAATTTAGTAGTTATGCAGTAGTCTTATCAAATTTCAGGAGAGTTAAATAGAAGGCATTGATTTGGATCCTAAGATATGTTAACATTAGTAAGCTCAAGTAAGGAAATTTTCTTATTCCATTCATGGGATGGCATGGAGGAACAATCCACTACCATTGGTTTTTTCCTGTGTGCCGACCACATCCGATCTGTGCTTTTTGAAAAACATTCTGGGTGTAGCTGGTGAGGAAGACAGCCTTTCTATCTGTTTTGCTATTCACACAAATTCAGTAAAGGATTCTGGAGGCAGTTGGTCTTCACCTTTCCAGTTGTAGGCAGACACACATGGGTATAGTAGGATCAGGTAGAACAGAATCCTGATCTTTCCTATCACAAGCTTTGTTGCATTGTTTTCTGCAAACATGCTGCTGCAGCCTGAAGTCTCCATTTTTTCCCAGTGTTTCTTCACCCGCTGTGCTGATGCTGGTAAAAATACCTCATAGCTTGACAGGTAAAACATGTATAACAGGATATAGTTGTTGATCAAAATAAACTTGATCAGTTAAAGTGAGAAAATAGATTAGTTGTATTTATTTTATTTGAAGTATTTATTTATCATCTCTTGACTCACAAGTTGACCCAAGATGATGTACAGTAGGTAAAAATGCTTTTGAAATGTTAAATAAATAACTAAAAAAAACAAGCAAAGCAACTGAAGTTTGGTCTAAAGTACACTGTAGAAATAATCCAGTTTGAGACCACTTTAACTGCCCTGCCTCAATGCTAGGGAATTCTGGGACCTGTAGTTCTGTGAGACATTTAGCCTTCTCTATCAGAGAGCTCTGGTGCCACAATAAACTACAGTTCCCAGGATTCCCTAGCACTGAGCCAGGACAGTTAAAGTGGCCTCAAACTGGGTTATTTCTGCAGTGGGTTTTGGATTTTTCTCTTCTAAAATAGGTCTAAAAACAATTTTAAAAATTGCTTCTTAAAAACAAAAGCACTAAAAGATGTTTTCAAAACAGCCAGAACAGACACCCCTCGTCAGTGTAGGCATCATTTGAAGTCCCAGGTGGATATTTGAAAACTAAAGTGCCATGGCAGAAAAGAACCTCTCCCATGGCCTTCCATATTGCGTTACCCACTGGTCCCTCCAGCTGACCTCAGTGCTTGGGCATGTGGAAATAGTTCTTATTTTGCTTCCATTAGGCTGTCCGGAGACAGCTAAAAGCCCTGGAGAGTGAGGGGGGAAGAAGTGGAACAGCCATGCACCTGTTACCCTTCCTCCCCCTGCACTCTCCAGGACTTCTCCAGAGGCAGCTGAAGGCCCAGGACGGCCGGGAAGAAGGAGAAACAAGTGTGTACTTTGTCCTTCTCCTTTTCCTGCACCCTCCTGGACCTTCAGCTACCTCTCTAGGGCCAGCTAAATGCCTGGGACAGCCAGGAGGAAGGAGGAACAGGCACACACCTGTTCCTCCTCTTCCCCGCCCTCCATATGCTACAGAAAATGGCACATGTGCCATAGGTTCTCCACCACGGCCCTAGTTGCATCTGTTGAAGCTTGGGAGTGCTATCAAGCAATCAGAGATTGTCAGTGGGGTAATTACAACTGCATTGTAGCTTTGCAGATCTGTTTATTACTTGCTAATGACATTTATTCATTTCCAGAAAAAGATAATGAAATAGATTGGATTTTATAACTCTTGGGTATTGATGAAATTGGTCTTATTTCAAGTACCTATAATGTTGTATTCAAGCTTTCTTGAAGAATTAACCTATGAGTTAATTTTCCATGTATATTCAAAGTAAGTTCAAAAACAAATAACTTGTTAGAATATTTACTCATGTATAAATCTAGAAATTTTAGTCAAAAAATTGACCCAAAAATCTGAATCAACTTATCCACGGGTCAATGTGAGTACTGTATCTTAACTCTCCTAAAAACAGAAACCATCCCCTTGTGAAACACAAGAGTGTAATTTATCTTGGAAGCACTTTCATCCATCCATCCTTCAGTGCGTACAGAAACAGTTATACCTCCTGCAATTTTTAAAGTTCTTTGGCATTGTTTTCCTTTGCTTCATCTGTTAGATTCTTTGTTCCATGACCCTAAGACTCAGGGGCTAGACAGACCGCCCTATAGGGGCAGTGGAAAGCTGCCGCTTTCCTAGCTGGATTGAGGCTGCAGCAACCTCACACTGTGGCCCTGATCCAGTCCTTCAAGGGCACAAAAAGGAGCCGCAAAAAGCCTGTCAGGCCGGTCTGTACAAGGCCTCACTTTTGACTTATCCATGGGTCATATCATACTCCATTATTTTGGCCCAAAAACTTTCCCTTGACTTATACATGAGATTGATGTATAGTCGAATTTTGCAGTAATTTCTTACTTTTCTTTTTCAGATTCAGCACTTCAAGACAAACACTAATGTGGATCCCAGACTCCTTCTTTTCCAGGTATTGAGAAGCCTGATTCATACTGGCTTGAAAGTTTGTCTGAATTTGGTTAGATGTATTTATAAGTGAATGTGCACAGGCTTGAAACCTTGACTTACTATATTAGCTATACAGTGGGCCCCTTGTATCCGGTGGGTTTTGGTTCCAAGACCTCCCATGGATAACAGCATCCGTGCATGCTTAAGTCCCATTAAATATAACAGCTTAGCAAAATGGTATCCCTTATATAAAATGGCAAAATCAAGGTTTGCTGTTTGGAATTTATATATTTTAAAAATATTTTCAAGCTGAGGATGCTGGGATCCATGGATAAAAAAAATCTGTGGATACAGAGGGCTGACTGTATTTTCAAGCATTGTTTATCATCAAGAAGTATTATAATTTCAATTTGTATGTGTATGAATATTCCTTTAAATTGCCTATCAATTTATGGCGACCCCAAGAACTGAATTGGGTTTTCTTAAGCAAAGGAATACTCAGAGGTGGTTTGTATTGCTTCTTTCCAAAATGTAGCCTACATCAGCTGGTATTCCCTGCCAGTCTCTCATTCAAACATTAACCAACCCTGAAGTTCTGGCATTCCCACTTTCCTTGATTTTGTGTTCTTTATGGTGAGTGAAAACCAGATTGTTAACAGCGACTTTCAGATGTCATTTCTTTTCTGTGGAATGTGAAATATTTAGGTATTTCATACATTTGTGTTAGGATTTCCTTCCCATTCTAAGATTTGCTTCTCTGATTGAAATATTTTGTCATATTAGACCAGAGACTTTTTGAGGAAGTTATAGCATATATTTTCTAATTCTTGTGATTGTTTGATAAATAATACTCATGTAGATAAGGTGTAATTATTTACATACAGTTTCATAACAGACTCTTAAATGTTGAGGATTTCTTTTTCTCTAATTTTAGTATACTTTGGGAGCTGTTTATAGATGTTAATATGACTGTGACGAGAACTTTATGTTCTGTTGCTGATTTAAATAATAAAACCCTGTTGGCTTTGTCAAGTAGCATTGGAAGAGGAAGATTCATGTAGAACTGGGAAGGAAGGAAGATAAATTCTTTTCTCTTAGATTTCCTCACTTCTACTCCAGTTATACTGCATTTCCCATCATGGGGTTGCAGGCAAGTATTTATTGAAGAGGGTGGCTGAGATTTTTTTAAAGGCAAAAGTGGCATAAAAATAATAAGTAATTAAGCCTCAGCTGGTTGTTGTTTCTCTGTTGCACCTCTCCTTTCTAAGATTGCTTTTTAGAGAAATAATGGCTATTGTGTGATAAAGTGATCTGAGCATGGACTACAGTTCTGGAGACAAGGTGCTAGTCACATACTCTGAACTTCAGAATACCTTGTGATACAGTCGCCTGAAGGTCACCATAAGTTGGAAATGATTTGAAGGCACACAACAATAATAGCTATTGCACTTTGTTTCATGAATTGGTCACAAAACATGTAGTCACCCCTTGGAACTCATGGGGGATCCGTTCTGGACTACCCTGTGAGTTCCAAATCTCGTACATATTCAAGTCCCATTGGTTGGATGGGGTGTATGCATGTGGGGCATTTATGGTGGGCATGCACCCCATAAGGGTTAATGGTGGTTGCCCCTCCACGGATGTTCAACTCCGTCGATTTTGAAGTCCATGGATTTCAAATCTGCGGACTTGGAGGGGTGACTGTAAAATCATAGAACTGGAAGAGACCATAAGGGCCATCCAGTCCAACCCCCTGCCATTCAGGAACTCTCTATCAAAGCATCCCCGACAGATGGCCATCCAGCCTCTGCTTAAAGACCTCCAAGGAAGAAGACTCCACCACACTCCGAGGGAGTGTGCTCCACTGTCGAACAGCCCTTACTGTCAGGAAGTTCCATTCAAAAATGCTCACGTTTATTGACTTGTGTTTGGGCATCTGCACAGCCCTCAGAAGTTACTAGCCTGCAAAAACAAACCCCAAACTATCATACCTGCTTTTTGTGCATAAGAAGTAGTGAAATATTTTGCAGTTAGGAACCTACTGGCTGGCCCCCTCCACCTTTCAGGCGCACTGAAAATCAGGGAGGTGCTATTTGAGTTGGCTGTACCCACAATCTTCACTGTCCCGACCTCTTAATTAGCAAGGAAAGATGGCAGGGATGACTACTTCTTTGTGCCTGCTTTGTTAGTGTGATCATTTGCCTCAAAGGATTTGCACACCTATGTAAAAATTGATTGTGGAATTCCTTGTTTAAATACAAAGCTGTATTTATAAGACTGTTTTGTCCTACCATTTCATTGCATGCTGGATTTTGATAACCTGCATGCTTACACTCTGGATCATGACAGTAAAATTTGCAGTGGAGAAACAAGTATACAGTTCTACTGTCTTTTCAAGTTCATGTTAAATGTGATCAAATAGAATATAGATTAATTTGCGTGAATTGTCTACATTATGTCTGTCTCACCTCAGGAATCATCACTAGTACTAATTCTGCGGTTTCCTTCCTTTTTAGGAAAAAAATGTTTCAATTATGGTTACTGCCTTTTCCTTTTTTCTCAGATTACAATATCTAAAACCTGTGATTCTTAAGTCTTTATTCTGGTGATACATGTCAGTTTCAATGGCGTATTCAATTTGAATCAACATAGATATTAATTAATGTGACAATTCATCCTGTTGCATTTTGAGCTGAGAAATACTTTCTTAAATTTGCATATGAAGTATGTTGTCTTAGCAAATGTGTTTCCCCCAACATATGTTTCTGAGAGAATAAATGTGAACACAGAGTAATAATAATAATAATAAGTTTTATTTCTAGCCCGCCCCTCTAAACAAGCAATCGGGGCGAGTTACAAAAGAGTTAAAACAACAGCAGTTAAAAAAGCAGATATAACATAACAATATTAAACTATAACAATAAAATAAAATAACAGTTAACAACAGCAGTAAATAACAGAAGCAAAAATACATAGCATATCAATGGCGGCAGAAAACACATACAATTAACAGAACAAAACAGGTGGGAAGAAAAACTAACACTAACGTTGCTAACAATTAAGATAAATTATTTAAAACAAACTCGGGGGGGGGGAGTTCCTTCAGGGTTCTTCCAGAGGATTGCAAAATGAGAGAACACTTGTAAACAAGAAGAAGGAAGCTTAAAAACATGTTGTCTGTCTCTGCCACATCACACTCCTTAGTAAATTGAAGTTCAACCATGAGTTTGGGTTTTGGAAATCAGTGAGCAGAAAAAATATGGATCCAGAGGTGGAAGGCAAAACATTTGCTTTAAAGTCCAAACATCTTCTCTGTGCTGGGTACTTATCCTGACAGAGATTCAGCATGGCTTCAAGCAACTAAAGAAAGTGTGACTATAAAACTGAGAGATGGATCCACTGACTACCACTACCTGAATCCAAACTTTTTATTCTGTGCATGGAATAGTGTTTCCATTTGTGGAACAGGGCTTCCCCGTCCTCCCATTTCCTTCTGCAGTCCCTTTTTGCCTTTTAAAATCTGTCTTGGATTTGATGAACCCTTGGCAGTGATGGACAGGGGCCACAGAAATATGGGGGAATTGGAAGAAGTCACTCTCTTTTCTGGAAGTGAAACAATCAGCATAAAATCCATGATCTTGATGTTCTTTTCTTTGAATCTTTTCCACGTTTTCAGGCAAATTAATAGCAAATTAAAAATAACACAGAATTGTCTGTTTCCAGTTTGCTTAGTGGAAGAATTTCAACACTGAAAGATGAAACTGGTGCTGTGAGTATTATTTATTTGCTTATTTTTAGAACATGTAAATTGGTTCTTGCATTAAATGTACCCAGTAAAACTATCTGTTGGATTTAGTATAATTTTTACAAGTTTATGTATGTAAATGGAAATGCTTTATGATTAATAAGCCAGTGTAAAATATAATTGGTGGTAATAAAAGGTCCTGGTATGGTTTGATGGCATAGTTTAAACTACAAAACATTTGCAGGAAACATGAAAGTGAACCTGACCCAAATAAAAAACAAGCTCGCCAAACAAGTATGTTTGAACAGATGGTCTGGTGACATGATTCTCAACTATCAACAAGAATTTCATCAAAAATAAGTAAATATTTAAGACCTTTTAATATATCCCTAAAATTTGCCTGTACTATAGAATCTTATTCTGGATTCCAAGCTGGCAACAAATTTCTGAGGGAACTAGTATTTGATTTAGCATATATCTGAGCAATATTAGCTCAGCAAATTTACCTTCTGCATTTGGTAATTAAGAATGAAAAAATCTGCTCTTGGTTTTATACCGGTTGAATTTAAGGAATGAGTGAATCAACTGAGGCTAGTGATAAGTACAGTTGGCCCTTCATATCAGCAGGCTTGCCTTCTGCAGATTGGAGCATCTGTGGATGGCCCCACCCTGTTCTCATTAATGGTGGCACATGTACTGCCATTGACTATAATGGCACTTGAGGTCTTGCAGTATTTGACATCTGCTATGGGTGGTTGTTTGCAATGGAACTCTCATGGATACTTAGGGCTGACTATAGCTGCCATATCAAAATTAGCAAAGTTTGTAAAAGTCCTGTTCTTAACTGGATGAGTTCAAAGATACAGCTGTGTTAGTCTGAATCAGTATGCAAAGGGATCTTGTAGCACATTTAAGACTAAATGAAATAAGTTAGTTGCATAAGCTTTCATAGACTTTAGTCTACTTTGTCAGCTGCATGGAGGGCCTAGGAACAGACCTTTATAGCTGTGAATGAGCTGGTTGGATGTATGAATAACAATAGAAACACAAAACTTGTGCATATGGTGATGAGGTGATGGTTGTTGGGACCTAAGTAGAAGGAAAGATGTTAACCCTAAAGCTATGGCAAGTAGATGAGTATTCACCATATGAACAGTGGAGGGAATTATTATTTGAATGTAGTGTGATGCTGGCTGGGGACCAGAAAAGAGATGTGACAAACTGGCCAAGAGAGCCCTCATGAGGCTGGGGTGTTAATTAGTCTTATAATATGTGTAGTGTGCCAGGAAACAATTGTCTCTTTTCAACCCACTGTTGATTGACAAGTTTGTGGATATATTCCAATTATGCTGTTTCTCTTTCCAACCTTCTTTTGTAGATTTTTTTTTAATTCAAGGACTGCTATTCTGATGTCAGAGATGGAATGCCCAGGAAAATTGAAGTGTACAACTGGTTTTTGTGTGTTCCTATTCCTAATGTCTGATTTATGTCCATTTATCCTTTGGTTCAGGGACTGGCTTGTTTGCTTAGTGTAGAGTGCTGAAGAGCATTGTTGACAGGATAGCATATATCACATCAGAAGAGGAATAAGGGAAAGTACATCTTGATGTGATTAGGTCCTGTGATGACATCTCCTGAGTAAATGTGTGGGTAGAGTTGGCATCTGGGCTTGTGGCAAGCTTTTGTACTTGTCTCTCTATCCATGTTATGTGTCCTGCTGTAGGTAAGTTACTGTTTGAGATTGAGAGGTTGTCTGTAGAAAAATAAAGGCCTGCCACCAAGAGCACTTGACAGGGCAGCAATTATTGTCCTGATTAGGTTGTAGTTCACCAATGATACATCTGAGTAGTCTCAGTTGGGAGCTATATGTGACCACAGGTGGGTTTTGGGCATTTCCTTTCTTTAATCTGCTCTGTTATAGGTTAGTCCTCAACAAAAGTCTTGCCTTGTTGATTTTTTTTTCCATTTGGTAAATACTGAAGCTTGAGGAATCAATGTTGTAATTGCATGAATTAGGCTTCCCTGTATTGTGGGTCAGAGCAGATGTAATTGTGTTGGAAGGGTTGGCTGTAAACTATGGATCTGGTAGTGTGTTCAGGGTGGAAACTGGAGGTATATATATGTAGCTGTTAGTGGGTTTGAAATATAGTGTGAAGCTTAACGTGTACAATGTGTTGTGTAGCATACAGTGGTGGTGTCCAGAAGTGAACTTGTTCTGCTAAGATTGATGATAGGATGTTGTTGAAATTCTGGGGGAACGAATGAGT
This sequence comes from Urosaurus nigricauda, assembly GCA_034509955.1. Classification (NCBI taxonomy): domain Eukaryota; kingdom Metazoa; phylum Chordata; class Lepidosauria; order Squamata; family Phrynosomatidae; genus Urosaurus; species Urosaurus nigricauda. Next base: position 344,700,698 of record JAOEGL010000001.1, on the reverse strand, counting down.
CTTCTCCATGAGTTCAGCATTCGGATGCAATGCAGGTGCCTATGGCTATACAATTTACATGAAGGTATGTGTTTTATCACATGTAAAGTAGTTGTGTATGAGCACAAAGTGGCAGATCTTAGTGGCTAGGTCTAATATGGTCCAATCTGAACTGAGAGCTTAGAGTCTGTTGGGTGTTGGTATAATAGAGATTCTGCATCCGTAATGGATAAGATGGTGTTTGGAAGTTGTAGATGGATTGTAATTTCTATGAGAAGTTGGCAGTGTCCTTCACATAGCAAGTACAGTTAGTGACAAATGCTTTAAGGATATTGTTCATATATCCAGAGGCACCAACTGCCAGTGTTCCAGTGCTTGAGATGATGGTCTGTCCAGAGTTGCCCTGTTTATGTATTTTGGATAAAACATATTTATTCAAATATAGGGTGTCTTAGTTTGGATTTGGTTCTGCACCTCCATGGGAAATTCACTGAGTAGTCTGAGTAATTCCTTCTGATATTCATTTGTGGGACCGTTAGTTGGTATTCTGTAAAATGTAGTGTTGGACAGTTCCCTCACAACTTCTTGTATGTAGTCAGATTTGTCCATGTTGACCACACCTCTTCCTTTGCCATTGTCTTTGATGAGAATATTAGGATTGTTCCTGGCGCTGTGTATAGCATTTTATTTCTTGTGGCTAAGTTTGTATAGTAAATTATGTCTTTTATTGATTTTTTTTCTGTCTGTGTATAGCAGTGGAAGGGTTCTATATAGAGGTCTGTTCACCATCAATCAGGAGGAGTCCATGTAGAGTTCTTCTTTTTATGACTCAGCGTTTTTGTGTTGTATATTTAGTAGTGTCTGTTATGTAGAGGTGGGTGATCTTTGTGAGTTGTTGTCCTTTAGTAGTGTCACTGTCCATGAAGTATTCCTTGAGGTGTAGGTGGTGGAAGGATGCCTATAATGTGTGGCTTTGGAGGGGTAGAAAGATAATCCCCATGACAGAACAGGCTCTAATTTACTCAGGGTGAAGCTTGATAGATTTACAATATTGTTATCCAAATTCATGGTATTCTTATGGTAGGTTGTGGAGTAAGAAAAGATTCTTTTTCATTGGGAAAGAAATGTATCTTGCAGATGATTTTCCTGTTCTTGGAGAAGGCATGTCCATTGATGGCTTGTGTAAAAATTCCTTACTTGTGCTTCTAAACTGGAAATTTCTCTCTTGATCATCTCTTGTTTACTGTACAGAATGCTCACCAGTTGTTTTAGTAGCCTGCAGGTGAGAATGCTACACGGTTTGTCACTGTAGTAGTCCTTGTTGTTTGTAGTCCCTAGTTTGTAGTCACCTACAGGCCTTTCAGAATGGCATGCTGTTACTTGCACTTCACTGAATGAGGTTAGAGATTTTTGTATTTAGTTATGTATTTAGTAATATATGTAAAGCTTAACACTCCCACAACAATTTAAAAAATTAAACCAGCAAGAAAATAAAGAGTACATAATGGTGGTAGAGCTGTTCTTGTTAAAATATGTCTGCAAAACCAATAAATGTGCTTCTCATTTCTTTGTAGATATTTATTGACAGAGATCCTGCAGCCTTTGCACCTATTTTAAATTTTCTTCGAACAAAAGAATTAGATTTGCGGTAAGTAACTCTAATTTTCACTGTCACTTTAAACACTTATAGGAAGAGCCCTGTTGAATGAGACCAAATACAGGCCTATGTAATTACATTTAGTTCCCATCCCAAACAAGTGTCTGAAGCCCACAAGCAGGACATGAGTGCAACTGCAGCTCTAATGTTTTCAAGGAACTTGTGTGCAGAAGCAAAACACAAGTGTGCCAATATTCTCCTCCTTGTATTCTGTAGCATCTGGTATTTAAACGGTTTACTGCCTCTGATAGTGAAGGGGTATGAAAGTTTTACAACCTCATACTCCTGTATCATTTTTGATGAGTTTTTGTCTAAAAACAATAAAAACCTACTAATTCTTACCTGTCTTTAAAAAAGGTCATCCCCCAAATTAAAAAGAATGGAATACACAATTTCCATAGAAACAACATAGTAGCCTATTTATTTATCATATAACAAACATGTACTGTTCTACTATAACCATTTAAACACTATGCCTTTACAAAAAACAACATTTTTTTCATTTCTTATCATTTAAGATGAACTGTAGTTGCAGTTTGTCCTTTTCTTTGCAAACTTTATACAGTTCTTGCATCACTTTAACAGTTCTTTCTGTGCACTGCTTAGTTCTATAACTGATGGCTCCTGTTTCCAGTGATTTGTCAATGTTTGCAGAATTTTAATGTAATGTGTCAGTACTGCAGACAAGTTTTCAAAATATTTCATTATATATTTGATCTGTGAACTAATCATCTACCCACTCATAAAAAATAAATCTGCAAACTTTTTGCAAAGTAGGTCTTGTTAATGGTATTAAAATAAATGCCAGGATAGCAAGAATTTCTCTTGAATTCCATCTGGCATTACTGATGTTCAGGATTTTGTTGCAGTTGATGAAAAGAAAATTACCTTTTTCTTCGTAGAATTGAAAAACCCATGTTAAATGAAATAAAAACTTCATATTGTCTCTCTATCCTGATATATCTATGATTTTATCTATACCATTAACAAACTGTGTTTTCATTTCATCATACTTCTCTAACATCACCTACAAATGGGTATTCAATATTTAACAATTTTGTTTTACCACCAATTTCCTTGTCCATCACCAAGTGAAGAATTCAGTCGAGAATATGATGTTGACAACTAATAAACTGTGGTTTTGTGGCAACTTTCTCTACAAAGAGTTTCTGCAATCTGATGACGACTTTGTTCTTTTTCCCAGTGTTAACACTAGTTGTATCAGCAACTATCATCTTAATTGAATTCCATAAATAACATTTTCAATGCCTTCTGAAATAGTTTCAGCCTTCCCATTTTTAAACACAGTGCATCTAACTTTATATCAGTTCTTTTATTTTTAAGTACTACCACTAGATATTCATTACCATCAATATGCTTACCATCAAAATGTAAGGACCATTGTTCTGACTTTAAATGTTCAATTATTTCATTTTTCAGTTTAGTAGCCTCTCTAAATGTTGCCTTATAAATTGCTGACTGACAAGGAGTTGGAATATCAATACCATTGTTTGACAAGTGCATTTTTAAGATGATGTTCTTGTTGGCACATTTGTGGATGCTAATAGATTGGTTGCAATTTTACTTTTGCTGTATTTCCTAGGACTTTTGAAGTATTCTCATTGTCGGTTCAATATTTAGGTTTTTCAAAATCAGTTTCAGGTCCACTAGAAGTAAGTTCAAGATCCTAAGATGTTGATGGTAGTGATGTATCTTGAGGTTTTTGTCTTTTTGATGGGTGGATTGTATCTTTGCTTGCAATTTTACCTGTTGAGTACAGTGGTCCCCCGGGTTGCGAAGTAATGCGTTCCGGGATTACTTTCGTAATCCGGAAGTTTTCGCAACCCGGGGGACCGCTTTTTTTTGGTGCTCAGCGCGCTGGAGCGCGCTGTTTTAAAGGGCCCGGGTTGCTTTTTTTTTCGCAACCCGGGGATTTTTTCGCATACCGGGGCCTTTTTTTCGGCCCCGGCTGTTTCGGATCCCGGGGATTTCGTTCCACAGGGGATTCGGATCCCAGGGGACCACTGTACTGAACTGCCCCCTTGATTTCCACTTGTAGAAGGTACATTTTTTGTCTTCACTGCTTAACCATTCCCCTTCTATATTTGTATTATCAAAAACTTTATCCAGGTCATCATATTTTCCCCTTTTAACATATTCATCATAAATCTTTAGCACCTTGTCAAGCTTTGATCATATCACCTGATCTGACACATGTGGGAAATTTAATTCATTTTACCATAATTTAATAATTTCCTTAGAAATTTCCTCTACTTGCTCCTTTCTATCTTTAATTTCTGCTCCAAAAAATTGGTACCTTCCCAATAATTTGTGTTTGCAGTGGTATCCTGCTTTTATTTTCTAGAGAAAATTCTTCTAAAGGGACATTACTACTTTTTTTATGTGACTGTTGAAACTGAACAAGACTTTTAGTCCAAGTATGTTTGTTCTTCTGTATGGTATTGTAATTCTTTATGTGCGACATTGCTTTACACTGTTAAAGAAAAAAAAAGGTTTAAACATGTTCTAAACTGTTTAAATCATGTTTATAAAGCTCAAAATAGGAGTCCTATAAATGTATAAATTGTAAAATTATGAATACATACCTTTGTAACCCGGAAGCTTTCGTTTCCCGGGGGACCGCTATTCGCAATTGACCGCGCGGCCGATTTAAAGGGGCCGCGCGTTTTTTTATTTCGGATACTGTAGCGGTCCCGCTGGTTTCGGATCCTGGGGTTTTCATAACCCGGGGGATTCATAAGCCGGGGGACCACTGTAATTGAATATTGCATATATTGTACACTTGTATAGTCAGTTACACAATATATACTACACTACATAATATACCTCGTGTGCACTAATACTGTAATATGAATTTTTGATTCGGGGTGACTTTTTTAAAAAAAATTAGGAGAATTAACACCTTTTTATTTGTTTTTTTTAGCAAAAGTTCATCAATTTATGAAACAGAAAACTTTTTTTTAAAAAGTTCAACTTTCACACAGCATGTCTACTAACCGTTGATAGCCTTATCCTGATAAGTTGAATTCTTAGGGTCCCCTAACGTATCAGAAAATGTAGAGATGGCTATATTAGTTCAACAGAGCAGTTCACTATTAAAAAATGTTTGACATGGGCATCTAGAGAAATTCTGAAGGGGATACTGGGGTTTAACAAGATCTTAAGCCTTTAACCCTCATGTGTGAAATCTTACATTCCCTCATATTCTGTAGCATCATGTACCAGAAGCTTTTAGCCCACTGTAGCAAAGAAAATATCAAACATGAGATATCCTTTAGTTTTTGAGATTTAGTGGTGAAAACACCATCAAACCTAAATGACATAAAAGAAATAACCTTTCTTTTATATATGTGTTTCTCACTGTGAGGTACATATGCACCTGCTCAGTCTGACAGCTCCTAGTTCTGTAGGTGATGGGACAGGTCGTTTAGTCAGCACATATGTATCTTTAGTTTTTTAATTTCTACAGCTTATGTAAGTAACAGTTAAAGGACAAAAGAAAAACCAGGAGTGATGCGATTTCTCCCTCCATATTGCAGCCATTTCTTTGCTTTCAAACAGTCAAGGGATAGAGGACATCCAGGAGCTGGTTTCCAGGTGATGCACTGGGAAGGAGCAAAAAAATTACACTTTGGCTGTCATCATAATGCTGGCTATAACACAAATTAGTTACACAGAACAGAGCTTCAGCTCAGTAGGTCAGTTCCCCTTTAAGGAGAATTATTACCTAAATTTAAGAATTGTTAATTAATTTTATGTAGACGTTTCTGTTTATCATTATTCTGTAAGACAATATTCAATTGTCTTTCTGAAGTATTCTGTTGGCATGTGAAAATGGGACTTCTTAAAATAGATTAAGCTTTGCTTTTGTTTTGAATTTTAATTTCTTGACCATAAAGCTAGTGAACTAATATTCATGTTTACTTTCTTGTAGAGGAGTGAGCATTAATGTACTCAGGCATGAAGCAGAATTTTATGGAATCACACCTTTAGGTAAATATATTATTGAAATTTTCACTAGTTTAAACTTGTTCAATTACCCTTTCAGTCATGGAATATAAAGTCTAACTGAGAATACATTTCATGTATAGTTAAACTCTACATAGAATAAATTGTTGTAAACAATACTGTTTACTACAAGTTCATAATCAAGAACATTTGGCTCTGTTGTGGGGGAGACCAAAGAGAGAAAAACTTTCTCAGATCAGCAGAGTAACTTCTCAGTTACCTCACCATTTTCACCTTTGAGATGCCATCTGGGATGATTCTGCATCATCCCACATAATCATGCAAATGCAGCCACAGGGAGGACTTCTTTTTTCTACACCTATTGCAGCCTTTTCCCCAGATTTCACATTCTCTGCTTCCCACCATAAGGTGACATACTGTATACATGGATGGAATATGGATCAGGGTCTCTTGCACTGCAATTTGGAACCGAGAGGATCTCTCATTGGTGGTATTTAGGCAGGTTATTATGAGGGCAGGTGCTTATTATACACTAATAAGTTTTTAAAATATATATTTTAATTTTTACCTATTTATGGACCTCTTGGGATATTTGTAATGTTGCCTGGTTTCATAACCTTATTATTGGAAAGGGCAAAAATAATCATAACAATGATTTGTTCTCCTTACTTTTCATTTTAGCAAAATGTGAAGGGAAATTTTAGATCACCCTAGAACAAATTCAGCTTTTATTTATTTATGGTATTTATACCCTGCTCTTCAGCCCTAAAGGCTATCAGAGGGGCTTACAATTATTATTTTGAATTAGACAGTTCCCTGCCCTCAGGCTTACAATCTAAAAAGACATGACACAAAAGGAGAAGGGAATGGTCGTGGGGAAGGGGGATCAGGTCCAGCAGTTTTTCTCTCCCTTTGAGGCCCGGACCAAGGCAGATGGACTGGAAGGAGGACTCTCTTTATTCAGGCTTGTCCTGATGGAGCTGGGCCTGCCTGTTCACTCCCTCTGAGGCTGGAAGTCACTCCCTCTGAGGCCAGAAATTGTTAGTTTCCCCAGAGACATTCAATCAGTTATATTGTTCTCTTGCCCTAATCCAGAACATCAGTTCTTACGTTTATTTTAAATTACCATGGATCAGAAATTGAACTAAAATCGAATGTATCTTCATTGAAGTTTAGAATATGTACTTGCCAATAAAGAAAATACAAAGCATTGTGGATTAACGTATATTACATTTACATATATAAAATTTGTTCCTAGTACACATGCTGTTTCCTTTCAGTAAGAAGATTGCTCTTGTGTGAAGAGCTGGAGCGTTCCTCCTGTGGCAGTGTCCTATTTCATGGATATCTTCCACCTCCAGGTACATACATGATGTGTGTATGTCATTCCTGTCCTCTGGGAAAAAAAACTCTGTTCATATATGCAGTATAATCATGCATGCTATGAATCATCTATTTCAGGGCCTTATCAGTATTTTTTTCTAAATAAAACCCTTGCTAAAAGTTGCCATCCATGCTTTTAAATTGTACTTCATCCTAAATATTCTAGAAAGGTATAAATTACCCATTTGCATTAATTCTCTTTCTTTTATCTCTGCTGCATGTGCAGAGTCTTCATTTCTTTCTTGTGAGAGCTCACACAGCCTGAACAGGTTATTGTACAGCTCTGCAGGTGTACACCTCCACACTGTTTCTGTTAAATGTTTGACAGTTGTGTGAATATTTAATTACAGGGTTGTGATACATTTTTGTATTGCTCAAGGCCTGTGCAGGTGGTACTTTGTTGTATTACGCAAGGCCTGTGCAGATGGCCTACTGCTTCTATTGCAGGAGTGAGCAAATTGTGGCCTTCCAGATGTGGCTATACCTATATTCCCTCACAATCACTTCCCGATGATTATGTGTGAGGCTAATGGGAGTTGCAATCCAGCAACAGCTGCAGAACCACAGGTTGTCCACTTGTTTTGGTGACCTGACTAATCTATCCAGTGAGTTCATTTGTGATTGATAAGCTTGCACTATCTGACCTGTTGTCTTGATTTTGGTAAGTCATTGCATATCAAAATTATACAGTATGTTTTTTTCAAGAACTCTGGGTTAAATTGTGAAGGACAATGTCCTTCCACTAAGGTTCAGGTGGCTGTTTGAAATGGCATCGGATATGATAGAGAGGACTGTTGTGGAAAAGAGAAATTGGCCAAAATTGTCTGGCAGCACCTTAGCCTAAGAACCCAACATGCCTCTGGAGATTTTGCATTCCTTTTGCAACCTCCATGCCATTCTAAAGCCCCCTCCTCCAGCCCTGATATTCAGGAGGCAATATTTGGAAACTGGAGGAAGTCATTGGGAAGTGTCTCCCACTCAAGACTTCTTTTACTGTTGTTGGATGATTCATATAGGATACAACTCTATGTATTCAGACTGCCAGTGAAATCATACCAATACAGGACAGTAAAACCAAGTTAGATAAAAATCTTTTTTTTACATTTCAGGCATTCCAAGTCGTAAGATCAGCAGTTCCGCAGGAGCATCTGCTGATGTTAGGTCACCTCAAAACATCCCCGAAGGTGAAGCACGAGGAGGAAACATGCAGCCTTCACTTGCTGGTGCTGGAGAAGATGCAGTTAGGCTAGGTGATTAAAATCAACTTAATTTTTTTAATGCATTTCAAATCTTTGCAGGAAAGTATTTTAATTTGGGGGGGAGGGTAGCCATGTTAGTCCATTGATATATAAAAACGATAGTTGTAACACTAAAAGATGAAAATGTACCAAATGCAACTTGCTAGACTTTGGGTTGCCAGAAGACTTTATTCTTTTTCTCACATTTGTATCTAAAACCCTAAAACTTGTTCCTTGCATTGTATAGATGATGTGTCCATCTTTGAAAACTAAATTTTAAATGTACACATATATCTAAATTAAAAATTGGAAAGTAGTTGAAAACCAGCCATAGAGTGCAAGTGCCATAAGAGGTTGCCAGTACATAAATGTTGTTGCTAAATTGCAAGGTCTTGAGTCCTAACTTCAACTTAATTTCTCTACAACTGAAATAGTTGTTTTGGAGACCTACTTATATGTAATTGAAGTACTGGTTGATGAGCTGAAAGCTAGTTCTCAATTATATAATTCTTATTTAGAAAATGGAAGACATTATTGTCTAAGTTAAGAATGCTTTAGATAATTTCTTTCATGGGTATAAATGCTCCTCACTTTTATGTTGGAAAACTTAGATGGACTTAGACAATAATGTCTTCCATTTCTAAATAAGAATTATATAATTGAGAACTAGCTTTCAGCTCATCAACCAGTATTTCAATTACAGGATGAACTTGAACCCCTAGCACAACAAAGCAAATATAATAGCCATCACTTAAACCTGGTGGGATGAGTCTCACGATTGGAATGTAGAAATAAAGAGGTAAATACTAAAAGAGAAGGGAGTTCAGGACGGATTGTAGTTTCTGAAAAGGGAGATATTGAAGGCACAGTTTCAAACAGTTCCAATGAGGAAGAAAAATGGGAGGTGTCTCAAGAAGCCAGGATGGATTACTAAGGATCTTATAACTGAGCTAAGTTTAAAACGGAACATGTATAAGAAATGGAAAAATGGGGAAATCACCAAAGAGGAATTCAAACAAATAACAAAGACATGTAGGGGTAAAGTCAGAAAAGCTAAAGTGCAGAATGAATTCAGGCTTGCTAGAGAGTTAAGAACAATAAAAAGGGCTTTTTGGGATATGTCCGCAGCAAAAGGAAGAAGAAGGAAACGGTTGGGCCACTGCGTGCAGAAGATGGCAAAATGCTAACGGGACAGAGAAAAGGCAGAATTACTCAACACCTTCTTTGCTTCAGTCTTCTCTGAAAAGGCAAAGGGTGCTCAACTGCAGGAAAAGAGATTCCACCTCAACATTAGGAGGAACTTCCTGACAGTAAGGGCTGTTCGACAGTGGAACACACTCCCTCGGAGTGTAGTGGAATCCCCTTCCTTAGAGGTCTTTAAGCAGAGGCTGGATGGCCATCTATTGGGGATGTTTTGATTGAGAGTTCCTGCATGGCAGGGGGTTGGACTGGATGGCCCTTGTGGTCTCTTCTAACTCTATGATTCTATGAAGTAGACATTCGAGTAAAGTTGGCCCTCCATATCCACGGATTCTTTATTTACTGATTCAACCATCCACAACTTGGAAATATTAATATCTATCTATCTATCTATCTAGATAGATAGATAGATAGATAGATGGTTGGCCTTCTGTTTTTGCAGGGGATCCATTCTGGACTCCCCCCCCCCCCCCGCAATGAAAATGGAGGGTCATGCTTATTCAAGCCCCATAAGTGTGAATGGAGCACGCCCCCGTGTGCATGGTAAGGGCACACGTGCCACTGCAAATAGCAGAGGACGGCCCTAAGCGGATATTTGAGGGCGTGGATCTGAAATTTGCGAGTTTGGGGGGGAGTGACTGTATAAATTTCAAAAAGCAAGACCTTGCCCTTTCAAATAAAGGACTTAATTTCACTACATCACTGCATTTAATGCAACTGGAGTTTCCGGTTTCTGGGGAGCAGATGGGTCCTGGAACCAAACCACTGTAGTTCAAGACTTTCCACGCCTTGGCTCAGTCATTAATCAAAACAGAGACTGTTGTCAAGAAATCAGAAGAAGACCATTCACCTGGAATACTGTGTCTAGTTCTGGGCACCACAATTCAAGAAAGGTCTTGACAAGTTGGAGCGTGTACAGAGGAGGGTGACCAAAATGTTGAAGGTCTAGAAACCATGCCTTATAAGGAGAGACTTAGGGAACTGGGTATGTTTAGCCTGGAGAAGAGAAGGTTAAGAGGTGATATGATAACCTTGTTTAAATATTTGAAGGGATGTCATATCAAAAACGGAGCAAGTTTGTTCTCTGCTGCTTCAGAGAATAGGACCCGGAACAGTGGTTGCAACCTACAGAAAAGAGATTCCACCTAAACATTAGGAGGAACTTCCTGACAGCGAGAGCTCTTCAACAGTAGAACACACTCTCTCAGAGTGTGGTGGAGTTCTTTGGAGGCATTTGAACAGAAACCAGATGGCCATCTGTCTGGGATGTTTTGATTGTGATTTCCTCCATGGTAGCGGGAAGCCTTATGGTTTGTGAGGGAGTGGCTGCAGTACAGGCATTTCCACTTCTATGATTCTCCGTGAACCATAGGAATAAATGATCCAACCCCATTCTTGGTTTATATTTCTGTTTCATTTTTCAGATCTTGTGGAAGAGGCCTTTTGTTCGTTGTTGTTGTTGTTGTTGTTGTTGCCACCTTCCATTTCTCTACATTGATCATTGTTATAAGTTCTCCTTGTCCATGCACACAAGTTGCTGAGCAGTTGTATTAAGATTCTTTTTCTTCTCATCTGTCCATAACTGTCATCCCTTAAGGTTTTGCTTGGGCTGTAGTTAATATATTTTTTGCTTTCCTCCCTGACAATTGAATTCTTTACACAGTATCAGATTTTATATTTGTGCAAGATATGCAGAAATTTAGAATATAAATCTACCTGCCATGACTGTACAATTACCATGTTAGTAATGGTTAGGAAAAAGGATTTATTATCAATGATAACTTACCTCTACTGTATTGTTGTTGTTAAAGGGTTTCCTGTGGATCCACGGAAAGTTTTGATAGTGACTGGCCATCACAACTGGATTGTAGCTGCATATGCTCACTTTGCTGTTTGTTATAGGTAAATACAGGATGTCTAATTCTGCTTTTTAGATTATGTGTAACATTTAAACATTTGTTTGGTTGTGCAGGAGAAACATTAGCCTGGACATTTCAGTGTGTGGAATACTCTGGTTTAGATTAAGTCCAGAATTTCAGTGCACCGTGTATTGCATTGTAGAGGCATCATGGTATGCTAGTCTTCCTACATAGGAACAGGCTGACATTATTCAAGGAATAACTTGGCATTATCAAATGGTCATTTATGTTTGGTTAAAGCTATTAATTGGTGTAAAAATAAGGTTGGCAGTATATGGGGCATGTCATTTCAAGTGACTAATATGAACAATATTCTACAAAACAGGGATGGGAAAACTGTGACTCTAAATCTTGGTGTGTAATTCAGCAGTGGCTTGTAAAAAGTCAAATCCCATTAAATCTAGAAGGGCTCAGGTTCTCTATCCCTGTCCTAAAATTAGGTTCTAAATTTTTGGAAAGCATTTGCAGCTGACATTTCCAGAAAGTATTAGAATTAGGATAGTTTTGTCATTTCAGATCACATTTTTTCAATACCAGGGTCTTTAGGTTTAAATTTGATCCTTTTTATAAAGAAGGAAAGTATCTTTTGTCACCTTGAAAACTGACAGATTTGTTATGGAAAAGGTTTTCATGGGCACTATCCAGATGTATTTATTTATTTTTAACAAATTATGAAACTACTGTTTTTTGTGGGGCTTTCGGCCTATGTGGCCATGTTCTAGAAGAGTTCCTTTCTGACGTTTTGCCAGCATCTGCGGCTGGCATCTTCAGAGAATGAGCCTTCGACTCCACATTGAAAATACTCTTTGTGCAAATCTACAAGTGCTGCTGATCTACTATGAACTATGTTTACCCCACTGCATCATTATTGCTTGAAAAACATCATAAGACACTGTTTGGTTGTGACAAAAAAGTGTCCCAGTGGCAGAAAGCATTGGCACGATTAGCTGCTCAAAGGGATGGCCCAAAAGGGCCACCATCAGGCCACATTGGGAGCCTGGTGTTCAGATGACACATGCTCCACACTCAGCTGGAAGCTGCCCCAGGCATGCCTCATCCTGGAAGAACTGTCCAAAAAATGACATACTCTGAACAAATCTTGTCAAGAAAACCTACCTTAGTGTCGCAATAAGTCAGAAATGACTTGAAGGCACACAACATACATATATCTGTGTGTGTGTGTGTATATATATATATATATATATCCCCATAATAATGGATAGAATATTACAATGTTTCATGCATTTTAATTTAATCTCTTGACCAAAGATAGGAGAATGTTTGGCCTCCAGATATTTCACAGTTCATCATCCAGAAATCCTAGTCAGTAGTAAAAGCATTATGGGAATTATAGGCTAAACATCTGGAGGCTCCTCACTCCTGACCATCTTTCTTCTAGAATTAAAGAATCCTCTGGATGGCAACAGGTGTTCACAAGTCCATATTTAGACTGGACTATTGAGCGTGTGGCTCTGAATGCAAAAGTTGTTGGTGGTCCACATGGAGACAAAGATAAAATGGTTGCTGTTGCATCTGAGAGCAGCATTATCTTATGGAGTGTTCAGGATGGTGGCAGTGGTAGTGAAATAGGTGAGTATATTTTTAGTTTTCCCACTAATGGTATATATAAGTTCAGTCTTTTACCCTTGTAGTGTAACTCCTGTTTAAAATAATTTTCTCACAGCAAGCCGAAGCTAATTTTTGTTCAATTAACATTTATTTCTCCTTTAGCCATCACTTATAGTCTAAAACAGTATCTTAATAGGAAAGATGATAACATCTAAGAGCAAAAGTTTATCTAATGGGTAGATGGTGATATATGTCAATTATAAAAAGTGTTACTGAAGCCCTGTTGTGATAATAAGTAGAAAGTAATTTAATTTGTGACTGACTTATTTCAGCTCTGCATGGTGAACTTAAATGTGGGAATTAGAGATGACAGTTTGGAATGACTGCCAGCTTGTCTTGTTCTTACTAAAAGCCATATTTCTCAAGGTCTCCTTCTGATAACCTTCAAAAAACATAATTTGGGCAATGCTTTGCCATTAATAGTCTTTTGAGCAGAGATTATCAGAGATGGCTAGCACTTGGCATCAGACAGCTTCAGAGCCAAGGGCTTCACATCACCAGAAGGTACATAAATATGGAAAAGGCTTTCAGAGAAGTCAAGTACTCCACTCTAGAGATCTGACTGAAAGCTTGTCCTGCTTACTAAAATACATACTTGCTTCTAAACATCAACAGTAGCCTTTCTGAAGAGGGACAGAGATAGAAGGAATCTCTTCAGTTTCAAAATAGGATTTAAGAAATGGCATAATGATAATGACAGACTGTTTCCCCAAGCTGCAAAGAGCTGTCACCACAGATTTAATTTATTCAGAACTATAGAAATGGTGTCTTGATACATTTTTGCAAAAACACTTGTATTTTTAGAAAGGTACTCAAAGGAGTGGGTTTGTTTCCTGCCCTCTAGTAATTAAGTCCCTAAAGAATTCAATATTTGTGGGAAGAATGACTATAGAACAATGTAAATATTCAGTTCATTTGACTGTGGCAGTAAAAGGGTATTTATTTTTGTATTTACTTTTTTATGTTGATGGTGTTCTTAAATAATCAGGTGGTTCAGAGAATTTTAAAAAATCTTTGCATCAGCAAAGTAAATTAAGACTGCAGATAGAAAAAAACAACATCAGACAGGAAAATAGCTTGATTTAAAACCTCTCTTTTTTGGGAGAACAGGCAGCGGATAAATATTTTAAAGCCAAACACCAGGTGGGGTTATTTTATTTATTTATCACCTGGTACCAAATAGATATCTGTGCTGGTGCCAGGCAAGCCTCTTTAAGGAAGGAGTTCCAGAAGAAGGCAGTAATAGAAAGTCCTTTGGTTGCCATTTAGAAGTGTTACAATGGACGTAAGTTGCATATACAATCTAGAACAGTCTCCACCAACTTGCTGCTCTCTACATCCTTTGGACTAGAACTTGCATCATTCCTGATAATTGGCTGCAACTAGTTGGGTTTGTAGTTAGATCAACTGGAGGACACGATATTGAGAAATCTGTTTTAAAATGTCTGTTTAGTATGCTGCTTAAATTATTAAATGACAGAAGGAACCATTTGCCTTCTCAAAGAAGCATGTAAAAAACAACTAGAAAGGAGAACGAAGACTTTATTCCCAGTAGCTTGAGTTTAGGTGTCTGGTAATGAAGGCCCTGTACAGACCAGCATTTTGCCATGGCCCTGTCCATACGGGGTGCGGCATTGTGACACATGGGCATCCGAACACCCAAACGGTGATCACCGGAAGAGATATCACGGCACTGCATTGTGGCGCTTATGACACATCTAAAAAGAAGCTGCTCTGGGCAGCTTCTTTTTAGGGAGCGCATCAGTGGTGTGCCGTGCAGCTTGCACAGCACCGATGAGGAGCAAAGATGGGGGGCATGGAGCCGCCTGTCTGTATCCCCCCTTATATAGCAGATCCATTTTAATATTAACCTCTGGGAAGGAACTGAATTCTGAGGGGGGGGGGAGAGAAAACCTTTTTTTATCACCTTGGTCACACTTGCAGCATGAAAACTCTTCATCATGAAATGGCCTTTCAAATGATCAACAAAAGCTAAACTGATTGATTGTGTAAATGATAACTGTATTGAAGTAAAAATAGTAATGATAAAACAAAACAAAAAAAACCACACGAATATACCATATATACTCGACTATAAGTCAACCTCATGTATAAGTCGAGGGCAGGTTTTGGGGCCAAAATTATGGATTTTGATATGACTCGTGGATAAATCAAGGGCAAAATTTAGGGGCATATAATGAAGGATGTAAAGGGCTAAGCAAAGGAAAACAGTACCAAAAAACCTATAGGTGTAATTTGTGTCCATACTAAATACATAATTTGTGCCTATGCAAATACAGGCGTATTTGTGCCCATACTAAAGGCTGGATGAATGAGAGTATAGAAGGGGATCTGTGCATCCGGGCAGAATAAACTTTTTTTTGTTCAACAGGGGCTAGTTACATATACATATATGTATATATACACACACGAGTTAAAGTGCAGTACATACATTGACGCAAGGATAAGTCGACTCAGGTTTTTTGGGTCAATTTTTTAACCTAAATTTCTAGATCTGTACATGAGTATATACAGTACCTATCATGAATAGAATAAAGAGAACTTTATTCTTTTTATAGCTGTACTAAACAACATTCTAAAAAAGCTATATTGAAACTAATACATAGCCTATTTTTGGTTTGTTTTAGTTACTGAATAGACAAGGCGCTTCTCTTTCAGAGAACTTTACAGAGCCATTTCTCTTGCAGAGGCTAATGTCAGCAGCCCTGCCTAGGGATAGAGATGTAGTGCTTTGTTCATGTCCTGTAAAAGAAACAATTTGTTGTTACAAACACTCTTCAGAAGCTGACAACACCATCTATGGAAAATTGCAAGGGCTGGCATCTCCATGATAGAGCTCTCCCAGAGGCTGTTTTCCCTTCAATATTACTTACATAAGATACCACTACTGGATTGCTGCTATAAGCAATATTTTACTGAGAGGGCCCCTTAAGACAAGAACCTGTCATTACTTATACCATCGTCTTCCCTGTGGATGGCCATCAGGATTGTTGAGCCTAAGCAGGAGTGACACTTTAAATTCCTTCAGACTATTCACACTGTCTTCCTTGATTTCCCTGAACCTCATCCTTCTCCAGAGTAATCAATTCTAGTTGTTTCTCTCTTTTTTATTATTGCCTCCTTTTATGTACCCTGCTGTTAAATATAGTCAGCATCAGAGAAAATCATATGCCCTGAAAAATTATTTGGCATTGTAATTAAGTCACTTTATTCATCAAGCTTCTTGGCTGCTATCAAAAAACATAGCAACTTCCATCTTCCACTTTAAAATATCAGATTGGTTCTTATTGTCACAGCTTCTTCCCTCATTAATTCTGAAAATCTGAAGGGTCTTCAAAAGGTTTTGTAAAGTTTTTGATATAAGTATTGGTATAATTGCATGATTATTTCCTGCAAGATTAATTGATTTATAAGTGGATTTAAACTTTATAAAGAAACCATTTTATCTGGCAGCACACTTATTTTTTTGCTGTATTTTCTATACTTGTAAGCTTATTCTGATTTGATGGATGTAACTGGCAAGCATTCTGTCAAATCACACTCAGAAAATAAACTTGGAAAAGCACAAGGGTCTCTCAAGTCATGAAGTTAATAATCAACTAATTGACTTGACAGTGTGTGTCACAAATCTGATTAAAATCCATAGATAATTTAGTGCCATAGATAACTGGAGAGAGTTTGAATTTTGATGAATTAGTTTATAGTATACTGTTCTGCTGCGAGAAAAAAGTCTGGAAGGTAAAGTCTTGAGTCACCTTTACTTTCTTCTTTAGTTTGGCTATTCAGAATATCATATTTTGAAGCCTGGTGCAAAATCATTAATTATAACAATGAGAATAGATTAAAGTTCCTGTTTTGACAGACATATAAATTTAACTGTCCTGTTAGATGTGAATTATAAAACAAATGAAATGTGGTTACTGTGGATTGACACAGAATGAAGAAGTTTTGGATCAGTGTATGAAACAAAAGTGGGATGTTCAATCTGTTACTTGCAATCTCAGTTCGAGTTGGAGAAGTTGGTTGAATCTTGGTGTGTGTTTGAAGACATGAGTGATGCTCTTTGCTGAATTCCACATTAAGCAAGCTATGTTTGCTAGGATATTGTTACACATCGCTGAAGAGAAAATATATGAATGGTTTTCCTGTCACTTTTTGAAGAGTATGAAAATACAGTTTTTTTCTGATGAGATGGGTTTTCCTCATGTTCATTGATAGCATTTATTCCAAAAACAGCTTTAATAATTATATTCAGGTTTTGTATATGTGCTTTCTTATAGGGATATTTAGTCTTGGAGTACCTGTAGATGCTCTCTTTTTCATTGGTAACCAATTGGTGGCTACTAGTCATACAGGAAAAGTGGGAGTATGGAATGCTGTGACTCAACACTGGCAGGTATGTTAAATAGAAATATTTAAAGTAATGTGCTCTATAAAGTTACCAAATGAACATCAGATTTTATATGTTACAGTCTAGTAATACATTTTGTACAGATTTTCTTTAATTAAATATTTTTGGTTATTTCTTCCTAGGTTATTGACTTGGTTGTTCTTTATATTATAGGT
Organism: Urosaurus nigricauda; assembly: GCA_034509955.1. Classification (NCBI taxonomy): domain Eukaryota; kingdom Metazoa; phylum Chordata; class Lepidosauria; order Squamata; family Phrynosomatidae; genus Urosaurus; species Urosaurus nigricauda. Next base: position 344,683,116 of record JAOEGL010000001.1, on the reverse strand, counting down.
TATCAGCTGGATAAATTTCAAATCAGAATAAACATAGTATTTATCTAACTGTTAAGCAAAATAACTCTGTGTGTGTTGATCTTGCAGAATTCAGAAACTGTCATCCAGTCAAAGTTTTTCAGTTGATAATACTGTATTTTGTACCTCAAAGATATCTGTTTCATGTTTCTATTCTGAAATGCCCTGTAATTTTATATATTATGCATTCTGACAATGGGAATAGAAATCTTGGATTACAGACAAGACTGAGGGAAACACGAGGCATTCATGCAAGAAACAAACTTGTAACCCAGCCAGATGAATGTCTTTATGGCACAATGTAAAGACACCGTGTAATGAAATCCAAGAGGCTGGCTTGCAAATCTCAAGAGGCAGAAGTGACCTAAGGCTGACTCTGTGGCTGCCACAGCACTGGTTGAATAAATCCTGATTTTACCCATAAGTGACAGTCATGTCAATGAGCAACACTGAGAGAATGCAAAAAACCACATACTGTAGCCTAATGCAATAATTCCATTGTGCATTGGAAGCAGACCTGATAGGTTTGAGACTAATTAAATATAGCTAAAGAGTTCTATCATCGTCCTTAAAAAACTCATGAGGCATTTATAAGAAAGCAATCTTTGTTCAGATATTATTTTTTAGGAGTTATTCATGTGCATTTCATCTGTATTTCTATGTTGTTCACCTAATTCCTAATGCATTCCTGTTACATAATTTTGTATCCCTCCCAAAAACCTAAGTGCAGTCATGTACATATGCTAGAGTCTCTTCTCCTTCCTTCCAGTAAGGGACACATAAGTATGATTAAGTGTGATTAGCTCCAACTACAATATATCCCTTGAATTAAGTTATTAACTAGTTAGTCATAATGCCATTAGTTCAACAGAAGCATCCTGGTTGGGAGTAACAGTAGGATTTAGGCCATGCTTTGTGTATCTCTTTTGAACAGAGCAGTGTACAGAGGAGGAATAATGAGTCATATTCTGATAATATTTGCATTCACCAAGAGAGCAATGCCTACCAGTTTGTTTCCTTGATTGCTGCTGTTTTATGAGGAGAGGGGAAAAACAGGCATCAAAACACATTATAGACAGGTGCACTCAACATTCCAGAAATTCCATGTATACAGCATTAAACATCTACGTTTGCCTATTAAACATTTGAAGTGATTGGAGGCTTACATAAGTAGTGTGGCAACATACATCATCTGGCATTGTATGAACAGTGCAAGTCACTGTACAGATAATCCTGTACAGATTTTGGATTTCTAGAACAAGTGTCTGAACCAGCCATGGGACTACAATATTTCTTGTTTTGTTTTTGTAAAAAAAAATTTGTCTTGTAGTCCCATTTATGGTTATTTGCTGTAAAGCTGATTTCAACTTATGAGCTACAAGAGACCTCTGAGAACCCCAGTCACCAACTGCTATGCCAAAATCTTGCAAATTGAAGGCTGTGGCTTCTTTGATTGAATCATTCCACCTATAATAAGGCCTTCCTTTCTTCAGAAAGTGGTAGACTTTTCTTAGCTTGGAAAAAGATATTGAAAAGCGATGTATGATAGCCATCTTTAAATATCAGAAGGTATGTGGAAAAGGGGGTGGTGCTCTTTTCAACTGTTCCCGGGACTAGAACGCAAACCAGTGGATTCAGATTAGGCCAATGCAATTTTAGGCTGCATCAATAGAAGTATAGTGTCTAGATCAAGGGAAGTAATAGTGCCACTCTATTCTGCTTTGGTCAGGCCCCACCTGGAATACTGTGTCCAGGTCTGGGCACCACAATTCAAAAAGGATGTGGAGAAACTGGAGCAGGTCCAAAGGAGGGCGACTAAAATGGTGAAGGGTCTGGAAACTATGCCCTATGAGGAACGACTTAGGGAGCTGGGAATGTTTAGCCTAGAGAAGAGAAGGTTAAGAGGTGATATGATAGCCCTGTTTAAATACTTGAAGGGATGTCACATTGAGGAGGGAGCAAGCTTGTTTTCTTCTGGTTCAGAGAACAGGACCTGGAACAATGGATGCAACCTACAGGAAAAGAGATTCCACCTCAACATTAGGAGGAACTTCCTGACAGTAAGGGCTGTTCGACAGTGGAACACACTCCCTCAGAGGGTGATGGAGTCATTCTGTCTAAACACTAGGAAGAACTTGTTTACTATAAGAGCTGTTCTATTCACATTTATTAACTCTCCTGCTATCAAAAAAGCGCAGCCCTCTGAATCGATGTGAAGCAGGCAGATACCCACACATGGCGAAAACGTTCATTTCTGCAGATATACTTGTGAAAAACATGAAGCCTTTTTCTGCAAAATTTAAGGAGCACAAAAAAGCCCAAACTCCTGTTTTGTTTTACAGGAGTGAGGCGTATTTAAATCGTATAGATTAGCTCTTTGCATGTTAATAGCAGGAGAGGCTGTGGCATCCCTAGTGTTGGTGTCACCCAGTGCATGTACCTGGCACTACTGTGCAGAGGATTCTAGCCACTCAAATGCCAAATGCCCACCCAGGGTTGCGGAGGAGGTGGGATGGGCAAGTGAAGCATGGGGGAAGGTGGTAGGTGTGAATGAGTGTGCACTGCTTGTTCCCTGGTGCCCTGGCCAGCTCAGGTAAGCCAGTCAAGGAATTGGGGAAGGTGGGAGGGTTGAACGCTTGTGCACTCACCCTTCCTTCTCTGGTGCCTTGACCTGCTCAGCTTACAGCATCAGGGCAGTGGAGAAGGAGGAAATGAACTGCAGTGCCCTTGTGCAATTTCTTCCCTCTTGTAAACTTGAGTTACACATTTTGAAAATAGCTAGAGATTAGCTGTTTTCAGGTTGTTAAAATACAATCATGTATCAAATTCATAAAAAATATACCAAAGTCACCCAATAAAATGTAGTTTTAAACCTTTAAGTTTATTACCAATGAGTAATAAAATTATTCTTATATGAAATAGAAAAAAAATCAATTCCTAGTCCCTATTAGAGTAAACATTTTGAATCATTTGCTTAGCAGTAGGGTAAAACTTTGGTAAACCTTATTGATGTAATAGGTCTACTTTGGTTGAAGCTAGCAGTTGGATACATTGAGATCATATCTTGGGTTAGCACAACTGAAATTGAACTGTTTATTTCAGGTTCAAGATGTTGTTCCTATCACTAGTTATGATACTGCTGGATCATTCTTACTGCTGGGCTGCAACAATGGCTCCATATATTACATTGGTAAGATCAAGACTTTCTTCCATCTGCAAAATAATACAGAAAAAGGTGTAGTTCCCCACCCTATCTCTTTAGACTGAGGGGCTAGGGTTTTGTTTTGTTTTCCCATTTGGTGTCTAAATTGAATCTGTTTTAGGTTCCTCTCATCACCATCTCGTCACCTGGGCTTGCAGCGCATGATCAGTGCTATAGTTCACAAAGTCAAGTTATCATCAGAACTTCACTTAAACACTCTTAATTGTTTGAATCTCTTGATATTTATGTGGAAGAAAGAGCAGACTTTTTGCTCTTATGCTGTTTTATTAACATAGTAGAGCCAGTGTGGAATAGTGATTTGAGTGCTGGACTACTGCTCTGGAGTTTCAATTCCTATCTTGGTCATGAAACTCACTGGGTGATCTTGGGCAAGTAACACACTCTTGGCCTCAGTGGAAGGCAATGACAAACCTCCTCTGAATAAATCTTGCCAAGAAAACTCCATGATAGGAAATGACTTGAAAGCACGCAGCCACAAAGGATATGTAAATACACACTTTCCTTAGGGAGGAACAAAGACTTTATATTGTCCAGACACAATAGCTTATCAGTTTCCCATTACACGAGCAGCACTTTACATTTCATTGCTGCTTCATAGTAAACTAAGGGCACTCTAAGCGGTTTACAATGTGTAAGCCAATGAGGGAAACTATTAGACCTTTATCAACTTCTTTCATATTCAGCTTTGCAGTGTTCATTAAGAGGTGTTATATTTTGTTTTCACGCTTGCAAGGCATCACACCTGTGTATTAAATACACAGGCATCTATGGGGAATAATATTCCATTGGCATTGCTGTATCTGGCAGCTTCCATGTTATACACACACACATGTATGTTCTTTCTCTCTTGCTCTCCTACACACACACACAAACACCAGACATCCATTATAGTTAAATGGCAATGAATCTATTCAGACAAGAATTATAGCCCACAGTATTTAAGAGGAGAGGTTCTCCCTGTCTCTTAGCAGCATTGCCTGGGCATTTTCCAGCCAAGGACAGCATTATCAGTGTCAGAGCTGTTGTACACAGCTATGTCCATGTGGGAGCCTGATTCTCCTAACTCTTGTTTCTCAGGAGCTGGTTTTTTGGTCCAAAACACACTGCAGAAATAATCCAGTTTGGAGACCACTTTAGCTGCCCTGCCTCAATGCTAGGGAATTTTAGGAACTAGTTTTCTCTGTCAGAGAGTTCTGGTGCCACAATAAAGTACAGTTCCCAGGATTCCCTAGCACTGAGCCAGCACGGTTAAAGTGGTCTCAAACTGGATTATTTCTGCAGTGGGTTGGTTTTCAATGACATGAATAATTCATTCAGTTGGGGATGAGAACTTACTGGCCCTCACGGGTAAGGCCACTGTTTCTTGGCTGCCTACCATCAGATTCATCGGCCATCATATATTAGTAATCCTTTCATAATAATGCAGTACATTTTCTCAGATTCTTTATAAGCTGCCCATTTCTTTCTTTCAGGCTATTTTTCCTTTTATCACATGGTTTATGGTTAAGTTGGCTTCCTACCTAGAACTAGCCTATGCCTGCTGTCTTAATATTACGCTGAATCACACACAAACATTTCTGCTTTTTACTTTAAATAGACACACATTTCTTTACTATTCAGCCTACAAGGGCGTCAAGTTTGCAAATCGGTGCACTGCCTGTAACAATACTTACAGAATCTTATTATTCAATATTATTGTGTAACATATATTATTTTCTGTTCATGGCAGAAATTATTTTAATTATTTTAAGAAGATGCTGAAATCATCTTCATTTTCTAATTTATTTGTCCTTTTACTTTACAGATATGCAAAAATTTCCACTAAGGATGAAGGATAATGATCTTCTGGTGACAGAACTTTATCACGATCCTTCTAATGATGCTATAACAGCGCTTAGTGTTTACCTTACACCCAAAACAAGTTTGTACTATCCTCAGCCTTTAATGTCCTTTAAACTGTATGGGAGAGGGGTTTTATCCATACTGTAATTGGGAATCTGAAATTTTAATTTGATGTTTCAGGTTACGCCTTAATTTAATTTAATTTGATGTTTCAGGTTACACCTGTGGCAAAGCATAGAGTGATTACTACACATAAAAGTTAATTGTGTCTTTTATATTTAAGGAGGGATAAAAACTGAAAAGCTAAACACCTTTTTGAAAATGCCATCTTCATTATTTCCCCTGCTTGCACACGAACACTGTATACACAGTATATTTATTTGTCAGTGCACTTTATTTATTTAATCACATTTCTTAAATGTGGTTCAGAAATGTCAAAGCTGCCATTTTCTACCACAATTAAGTCTGCACCACTTAAGGGTCTGATTACTGTATTTCCATATTATGAAATTCTAGCTTGTATCTTTGGCTGTATTTGTTTGCTGTGGAGGGAATCCTTGTCCACTTTATCACTGAAACTGTATAGGCAAACAGCTGTTTTTAATTAAATTACTCTATCTTGTGTATGATATGTAGAGTTAACCATGTTCATCAGTTCTTAAAAGACATAAATTTTATATAAAAATTCCTTCTAGGTTTTTATTGACAAGGGTAAATAGGTATGTTTTTTAAAATGTTATTATCATGTAGTGCAAAAAAGTAGAGAAAGGTCTCTAAAGCGTATAGAAGTTAGGTGCAAGCATCTCATCTGTTATAATTTGGGACAATGAGCAACTCAAAACTTGGCTGTACATTGAGAAAAGGTATATTGCACTGAAACCTCTAAGACTGTTTTGGTTTTGGTGTAGGTGTAAGTGGCAACTGGATTGAAATTGCATATGGGACAAGTTCTGGAGCAGTGCGTGTAATTGTGCAACACCCAGAAACAGTTGGGTCAGGTCCTCAACTCTTTCAGACTTTCACAGTTCACCGAAGTCCTGTTACTAAGATCATGTTGTCTGAGAAACATCTCGTGTCAGGTAATATTGTTAGAATAAAGACGACTCCCTAATCTTCCTTCTTGATATGCATTCCTCCACATTTCTAAAGTTAAAAAGACATTAAAGTTTTTAGCTGACACACTGGAGGAGGAGATAAAAGTCAATTCTCCACTTATCTCTCAGGCTAATGTGGAAGCCCAGCAAGAATAAATGGCCATGGAGGTAACCTTTAGAAGAAAATAAAGATTACAATTGTGGTATGGTAGGGGGAGGTGCAAACATAAATGTGGTATTGATAGCTATAAGTAACACATATTTGGCTGTCAGTCTCCCTGCCTGGGGCATAGTATATGAATGAATAAGTGTGTGGAGCAAAGAGTGATGCACATTCTAGCATTAATCTCAAGATCACCTTTTTGTACATACATTTTGGCATTTAAAAGGGTTAACCTTTGTTTTGTTCCTAATCTTATAAAATATAACTTTATTTTATGCTGTCTTCTGATCCAAATATACATTTTGTTGCTGCAAATAAATTCTGATGTATTGTGCAAACATTAAATAGCCTATAGATGTAAAAGCCAAGAATTTTGCTATGATGTTAAGGATGGGAGTAATTTCTGTTTGATTTTTTTTTTATCAAAATCTAATAAAGTATAGTCTGCCCAAATCACTCAGGAAATAAATGACATTTAGGCCATCCTCTATTCAAATATTTATAACAGGTTCACTTATAGTCATCTTAAGTGCATTTTTCAATGAAAAGGCAGCTAAATAATTCATTAATAAATAAAAATTACTAAATAAAGAATTGTACCAGTTCTTTTGTAGAGTAGTATTGCCCAGAGTGGTATGCTTCTCCACATGCTTTGATTAAAACTCACATCATTCCTGATGGGGCTATGCTGTCTAGGGTTCATAAAAACTTGTCATCCAAAATATCTGGAGGGTAGATTATTAGAGAAAGCTATACTGAAGATTTAATACCAGCATTAGAAAGCATCAGGAGGCTGAGACTTTGGATAGGTTAGAATGACAAAAAGCTGTATTTTTATAATGTTTTCTTAATATAGAATCATAGAATCATAGAAATTTAGAGTTTGAAGAGACCACAAGGGCCATCCAGTCCAACCCCCTGCCATGCAGGAACTCCCAATCAAAGCATACCCAACAGATGGCCATCCAGCCTCTGCTTAAAAACCTCCAAGGAAGGAGACTCCACCACCCTCCGAGGGAGTGTGTTCCACTGTCGAACAGCCCTTACTGTCAGGAAGTTCTTCCTAATGTTGAGGTGGAATCTCTTTTCCTGCAGTTTGCATCCATTGTTCCGAGTCCTGTTCTCTGGAGCAGCAGAAAACAAGCTTGCTCCCTCCTCAATGTGAAATCCCTTCAAGTATTTAAACAGGGCGATCATATCACCTCTTAATATTCTTTCTAGTTTGTGCAGATAACAATCATGTTCGGACATGGACAGTGACTCGTTTCAGAGGAATGATTTCAACGCAACCGGGATCCACTCCGTTGGCATCATTTAAAATTTTGTCCTTGGAGGAGACTGAAAGTCATGGCAGTTATTCTTCAGGAAATGACATAGGTATTTGAATCATTCTAAGTACAAGAATGAGTTAACTGTTCCATTCTTTAATTTGACATTTTTGTTTCATTTATATTTTCAATTAATTAAAGTATTTATACCCTACCCTTCAGCAAAAAGCTCCCACAGTTGCTTACAGACAGTTAATTTGATGGTTCCCAGCCTTTAGGATTACATTCTAAATAACAGGACACAAGGAAATGGAGATGACAGTGAGGGAGTGGATGAAGTTCATCAGATAATGGCAGCCATTCTTCTCCCTTAGAGGCCAGAGACATTGTAGTTGGTATCCACAAGGCAGGGTTCACACTAGCCACTGAAGCCCAGGCGCAATGTACAGTTCTCTGGAGAGGAAGAAAGGATATGGGAAAAGAAAATAGGAAGCTAGCTTATGCTAGTAAAGTTGTTGGTTTTTCTAACTATGTATTGTCAACTCTTGACTGCTAGCAACTGGTCTCCGGATTCAGGCAGGATTTCTTCCTAGCCTTGTTTGAAGATTTCTGATTGTCCTCCTTGCAAAAATTAATGAGGCTGTTTAACTTACGAAAATCAGTGTTGCCAGCTGGCTCACATCTTCAATCATAGAATCATCTGCCAAAAGTTGATCATAGAATCATACTGGAGGACCTGCAAATGCCTAGATAAGTGTTTTCTCTAGCAAATTCTAGGTTCTCCAGCATAACTGTGGTCAATTTCTGGCATAATTGTACTGGAGGACGTAGAGAGAACATTTTAATCAAAACCACAAATCAAATCTGCAAAAGTCAAAGGTGTAAATGTGGAGAGCCAACTGTAGTTGCTTCAGGATTTATGACATAAGGCTTGTCTAAGGATTTCTCAGTCATTTTATACAGGAAGGCTTTTATTTATTTGTGTGCTTATTTTGTTTTTCACTTTTGTATGGCTTTGAACTGATTTTATAGTGTTTAATGTAGTGATTTTTAATTATGTTTTAAAATTTTATTGTAATTGTTTTCATTTCTTGTTTTTGGAAGTCATCTTGGGCCCCATGTTGGGAGAAAGGCAGCATATAAATGAAATAAATAACAACAACATTGTAGGGAAAGCCAGCTCTAAGATTAGCTCTAAGCTGAGCATTATAGGGAAAGGTAGATCTAAGATGAGCAACTACATTAGCTTCAGGGGGCAGTTTTCTGCCCCTGTGACTCTCCATTAGTGGCAGGGATTGCTAAAAAATACCATAAAACAATCCCCTGAAGTGGATGGAAATCTGGGTCTGGTTTTGAAAAACTCGTTTTTAACGTATATGACAAGTTCCCTGCAACATGTTTAAAAGATAAATTGTTCCTCAGGGTGAGTTCCAGGAGAGACCATTAACCACTTTTTGGGTCAGAAAGGGGCAGTCTGAAGAACCTGGAAGGCTTAAGGGGTGGAAAAATAGCCTTGAGATACACATGCAGTTCTAAAGCCATACTTTCCTCAGTTCTAGAAGGGTCATTATAAGATCACACAGATCAAAGTTTGACAGAGTGTAGGCAGGGTTTTTAAATTGTCAATAGGCAAAGTTAGGAATCTATGCATGGTATTTTGTGACATGGCATCTAATACTTCATGTATAGTTTTCTGTATTTGGGGAAGGGAACTGTGGAGAACATTAAGTTGGAGTGACACAAAACTCTATGTTTGCTTTCCAATCGCAGGGCCATTTGGTGAGCGTGATGATCAACAAGTCTTTATCCAAAAAGTTGTTCCCATCACTAACAAACTCTTTGTGAGGCTTTCTTCTACTGGAAAAAGGCAAGAAAAAGCATTGCAAAAGAGCAATATTTATTGCAAAATTTGTAAATATTGTAAAGGAGTTTTTGAGGATACGCTTGATTCTCTAGTTGTTTCTACACTTAATTCTGACACCAAAAGTTTTATTGGACTGATAATATTAAAACACTGGATTTGATTCAATTAAATGGTTGAACATGAGGATCATAATAGTGGGATGGTATTGTTTCATCCTCCAGTCAATATAATAAATTAAATCTGAGCTTGAATGTGGATTTCATTGCCACTGCACAAATAAAGGGATTTGGAAGACTTACTGGGTTAGGCTAGTCAACCTGCTGTAATAACTGTATCAGGTCAGTTATTTTACTTAGTACTCTCTACATACTGTACATATTGAAGTTCACATAATTTTTGGTCCATAAAAAAGACAGACAAATTCCTTTTGGTCCTCTTTCTCCTTGTCTTCACATTTTGTGTCCCATCATCTTTTTCCACTTCATGGAGAAATTAGCCCCTGCCCACCCCCATGTTTTTATAGATAAATGGGTATAGATATACCAACATTAATGTACATCTGTACACATATATATGCATACATATAATGTAAAACTAGTGTAGTATAGTGATTTGAGTGTTGGACAAGAATTCCAGTAGATCAGAGTTTGAATCTCTCTTCAGCCATTTAAACCCACTGGGTGGCCTTGGGCAAGTCGCATGCTCAGCATCAGAGAGAGACAGTGGCAGACCTTCTCTAAATGAATCTTGCCAAGAAAACCATTTGATAGATTTGCTTTAGGGTTACCATATGTTGGAAAAACCACTTGAAGGTACACAACAACAACAAAAATATGTATGTAAGATTTACTAGAAGAAGAAAAAAAGAGTCTGAAAGAACTCTAGTTGTACTCAAGAGTAGACAAAGAGTCCATGGTATTTTATGTGCTTTCATGTTTGTGCACTAATGACTGCCCAATAACAGTGTTGTTTTAAGGAAAGGATGATAAAGTATCTGCAATTTCAGTATTGTCAAAAGTGTAGTAGAAGTCTTGTCAAAGAAGAATATCACTACAGATTAATTGTTCTTAGAAGGTTCCTAGAAATATTCTTAAATATTGTGTAGCAAAGGTTCGGGCAAATGGTAATTAATAGTGGACCCTCCTAATCCATGGGCTTGCCATCTGTGGATTTCAACATCCATGGATGGCAAGCCCATATTGTCCCCAATGATGGCATGGATGCAACCATGCTGCCATTGGGGACAAAAGTCACTCGCCCCTTCTACCCTCCTTCCTCCCTTTTTCTTCTCTCCCTTCTTCCTTCCCCTTTCCCCCACCATCCTTCCTTACCTGCTTCCTTCCTTCCTCTTTGCCCTGGTTTGGCTTTGGTTGCGGAGTTTGTCTCCCACCCAGCCAGGGCCAGGGCTGGGACTATGACTGAGGTTTGAGTCTCAGAGGCCCATCCCCAGGCCCAACTCTCAGGACAGATCCTCGGAGCTACATTGGCTAGAGGGAACCAGGGCCAATGGCAAGGCTTGGATCTCGGGGCCCAGACACTCTGACCCGGGTGCTGGGCTTGGAGACAGGGGCTCCAACATGCAAGTCTCGGTTCTGGCCCCAGCCCCGGCCCCAGCTGATTGAGAGCCAGCCTCCGTCCCAGAAGCCAAGCCGGGAGGGAGGGAGGAAGGAAGGGGGGAGGAGGAGGGAAGAGGAAGGTAGAGGGGGCAAGGGACTTTTGTCCCATTGTTTGTATCGGTGCCGCAACAGCAAAGCCACACCTCCATTAAGAATAATGGGACTTGAGCTGAATAAAATTTCTGTCCTAACAAAGATATTGGGAGCTTCCATTTCTTTGTACTGGGAGACCTTGAGCAGAATTCAGAAAGAGACATCTGCACATGTAAATGTCCCTTGTATGTGCAGATGTGTTTTCTTGGGTGCTTTAGGGATTCCCTTCCTCTTTATGCAGTGCCCAAAGCCCACCTCCACCCCAACTTTCTGTAAAGACCCAAAGTCATTGCATATTGGCATTCTACACTTCAAAATAGGCAGGCAAGATTGGTGAAGCATCCTGCCCACAGCCAGATGTACAGTGATTGCAACAGTACTAAGCCCCTGTGGATATCAGTGTTGATGTCACTGTGTGTCTGGCTATTGTGGGAGAGTAGTAGCCAGACCTTCAATCGTGTGTGCTCACCTTGAAGCACAGAATGGCCATGCAAGTCAGCTTTAGGTTTTTACAGGAAGCCCATATTTTCTTAAAGTGGGTACAATTCTCTGTCTTTGTAAAAGCCTTTGTACAAGCAAATTTGTGCCTTCTTTAATACTGTCTTCTTGGAATTTCAACTCAGTGGTCTTTATCACCTCTAGGCCTGGCATATAATTCCTAAATGTTTCTTCATTCTGCAGCTGTCCTTTAGGCATTAGTTTCTTGTTAATTAATGATGGAAAATGGGTGTGTGTCATGGTACTTTTTTTTTTAAACAAAGAGTTGTGATGCTATGTGACCTTTATAGAAGCTTACCTATCTTAAATGGTGCATAGAACGAAACATTTAAGTATTTGAGAATCTGGATACAAGGATATAGAAGGACAAAGAATCAATTTGGGTCTTGCAATATCTCATAATAGTAAAATTTGTATTTTACAACCATAGTTTACCTACAGGCAGGATTGCTTTTAACTTTCACTTTTTTTAATGGCCATTTAATTATATCCCTTATTTTAGAGCTCTCTTCTGTTCGTCCCATATGCTAGTGTGTATTGCTACCTTTCATTAAAAAATATGATATGTTGCCTGGCCATTTAAAAGTAAATGAAATCCAAAGATGTGGAAACAGCAGCTAAAGTGTTTTTGAAAGCCCTGGGTACTAGTTAAAGAAAATAGCACTGTTCTAAAATTGAAACTGCTAGTGCAACTATGATTGCTAATAGCATTTCACCAGCACGTTGGATCTGTAACACACAGCCTACCGTTTCTTACTGCTTAATCTTGTAATGAATAAAACTCTTTAAGAGAATCAATCTTCTTTGCATCAAAGTTCATTACATACAATCATAAGCAACTGTTACAGAAATTAATCAAGAGTACATTTTCCAAGCACCTAGATTATCCCTTTGACAGCTTGTTTGTTTTTAAGCAAATAACATTAGAAGCCTGTAATATGCTTGGAGGCCAAATTATCATCCCAATAAATGTTATAAATCACTATGATTTAATGTTCTCTACATGCACAGGAAGAAACTGCCACAGGTTTATTAAAATTGGTGTTGTATTAGGGCAACCTTAACGTGATAACTCAAAGCTTGTTGAACTTTAAACCCTTTCTGTTCTCCTTCTCCTCTTTGATTACTGCAGGCATAGTCTAATCAACCTGTGCCTTCTTCATGTTAATTAAACCTGCATTCATATATACCCATGTTGTCCTGGAAAATAATTGTGTTAGTAATCTGTTTCTATGGCAGCAGTTTGCAATGGATGCATTCATATGTTACACATCCTTCCTTATGCATCTCCTTCTGAACTGCTGTGAGACAATCATCTCCTCACTAAAATATGGGTCTGTTACTGAACTTCCATTGTCCTCAATTTAGTCACATAAGGCTGCATTATAAGTTTTTAAAGAAAAATTTTAAGCAAATCATTGAGAACTTTGAATGAGACCCAACAGAATGATGATTGAGCAAAAAGCCTACTCGTGTAGTAATGTTGTAGTGCTGCTATTACCATTGTTCGCCCATGGTTGGGATAGGGACAAAAAGACTTCTGCTTGGCACAGTGAGTTCCTGGTTACCTTGCTGGTTAAGCAGTGAAAAAGTTAACATTTCTCATTTTGTGGTCAGTTGCATGATCAGTTTGTCCAAATCAGATTCTTGCTCCAAAGACTTTCCACAATAATTAGGGAAGGATTTTTAGTCCTATTGCCATAGTTGAAATTCTGATTATTGGATGTTTGTGTGGTGTTGCAGAGGCAACAGTAGAAACAAAAGTACTGTAGAGATTCTGCGTCCTTTGATACTTTATTTTGTTGCTTAAATGTTTTGGAGATGAATAAGAGTGTAAAAAAGCCAGCTTGATGTAATGGTTTGAGTGTAGGACTATGACTCTGGAGACCAGGGTTCAAATCCCCACTCAGTCATGGAAACCTACTGGGTGACCTTGGGCAAGTCACACTCAGACAGGCAATGGCAAACCCCCTCTGAATAAATCTTACCAAGAAAACCCCATGCTAGGTTTGCCATAAGTTGAAACACCATAAAGGCACACAACAACAAGAAGGAGAATGCAGGATGAACACAGTGTACCATCCTGTTGGATTCACTGAAATGAGTTGCTTTCCTTGGCAGACTTGAGTTCCATGAACACCATTGGGCGCTTTCCCTTTCCAAAGTTGCCACAGGGACACATCACTGGTTTTTAATTTGCATATCAATATCCTGTTAACCTGAAAATAAGACATCCCCAAAAATAAGACTTAGTGGAGGTTTTGCTGAATTGCTAAATATAAGGCCTCCCCCGAAACTAAGACCTAGCAAAGTTTTTGTATATAAATATATATACAGTATATAATAAATGTTCAATTTTTTGTTCAACAATAAATAAGAATTCTTCTTTATGGAAAAAATAAGACCTAGCACATCTTTGGGAGCAAAAATTAATATAAGACACTGTCTTATTTTTGGGGAAACATGGTAACTAAAATCTTTGTTTGGATGAGTGAAAAATAAAGTGCCTTAAAGAATCTACAATCTGTGGTATATTTTGTATAATTTAAATGAATTTGGGAAGAAGAATATTGAGTAATTCTAACACATTTTCTTGACATTCTTTATCCTGAGGGCAGAAGGCTACAATGTATTATTGCATTGTCTGATTTAATATTAGTTTGTAATCTGTTGCCTGGTTATGAAAATTCTTAGAATGTGAGGTATTTTAGAAACCAGTGGCTAATCAGGAATTATTCTTATTCTCATGTAGGATATGTGAAGTTCAGGCAGTTGACTGTACTACAATTTCAGCTTTCACAGTACGTGAATGTGAAGGATCCAGTAGGATGGGTTCAAGGCCACGACGTTACCTCTTCACAGGGCATGTGAATGGCAGTATTCAGATGTGGGACCTGACCACAGCAATGGATATGGTTAACAAAAGTGAAGAAAAAGGTAGCTGTGTTTGTACATGAAACATTCTCAGAACTCCCAATATGTTTTGTTAAGCTTATTGTTTCCCATTCTATAGGATGTCTTCTGTCTCTTATATGCTCATTCTTTAGTTTCATCTTGTAGTTTAAAGCCAGGGTGGGCAGAAGTTAATCTTGTAAAATTTACAAGAACCCTGAGAGTCACCAACTAGAACCAGAAGTCAAACTCATGGAAATCAGAACCAAGTGTTGTTTGGAGTATTAGAACTGAACAGAACTTATAGTACCTCCACATAGAAACCATGTTGGTTATTCCAAGCTTGCTTCATTTCAGTATTCAATATTTTCCTTTATGTTGTGAATCTTCTTGGGTCTGATTTCAGAAAGAGGTGGGATATAAATAAAAGATTTGTTTTATTATTTATTCGTTCATTTAATTTATATACCACCTTTCTTCCATAAAGGACTCACAATTTACTTCAGATCATCCAAAGATTCAGGTTTAATTTCTGTCCACTGCTGGCTTGATGTGTCTTTGCACTGCAAGTTGCAAAACCCTAGGATGGATAACTGGGAACAGTATCCTCAAAAATAGAATGAAGTTCTCAAGGGATTTGGAGAAATGCTATGAGACTGAGGTGTGAATTGTTCATATCCCTAATCTTAATAACAGAGTTATGGACCCATAACTAGAACCCTGTGTTATTATAATAAGAAATGTGGAAAATTCTTACTGCGTTTCTCCAAATCCCACCTAAATATTTGTCTCATATATCCCATTTAGAAAAACATTGAGGTTTTCTTTTGGCAGGCAAATTTGTAGATATTTTCCATACATATGTTTTCTAATGTTAGTATTTTTGTACACATTTTTCCTAATGTATATCTCTTTTTCATGTATTTCCCACTAAATGTTCCCACTCCATAATTTTCATTTTTATACATTTTAAATTTTTTATGCATTTGTAATGTTTTGTTTTGTGAACAAGTGGTTCTGGGAATATTTTATCTGAATCAAACCACAAGCCTCACAAATTTCTGTCCAAGGTATGCTTTGTCTCAGCGAGTCACAATAGATATAAAATAGATAATTATTTTCTGCTTCAATCAGAGCAAGGTGTTACTCTGGTTGGTCTATTTAATATGGGCAAAGTATTGCTTCTAGGCTTAAGGTGTATTGGTATGGTCTCTTTTGAATGGTCTCTAATCAGTATTTTTTTTCTTAAAGATGTGGGCGGTCCTACTGAAGAAGAATTGCTTAAGCTTTTAGATCAATGTGACCTGAGCACATCTCGCTGTGCAACTCCCAATATCAGTCCAGCCACTTCAGTGGTGCAGCAAAGCCGACTGCGTGAATCAAGTTCAAGGTAAGTTTCTATTGGAATAGTATGTGAGCAAGGACACATTAGTTAGCAAGTCCAAGTTTTCATTCTTTTATCTTAAGTCTTTTCTGGCAGGTATCTCAGAATTATGTTTTATGACTGGAATCCTTTTTGTGACCTATGGTGGCACAGCCAGGATTGCACCAATATATCCAGTATCTTCTTCCACACCTGGAGGCAGTAGAACAACAGCTGCATGGCATCAGCACAACTCTGCCCCCTCACTTTCCCCAAAAAGCCACTGATGGAGGCACCAGGAGAATTCTTTTAAACTATCATTCTCACCCTTGGACTTCACGTGCAAGTATTCTGGCAGAGCTTTGTTCTCCACCAGCCTTAAAGAGGATCTCAGTCTAAAGATGTCAAATATTGCCCCACATCCATCATTAGAGTGAAGAAGCATAAGCCTCCACCAAGAATACTTCCACTTCCTGCCTTTTCATATGTAGTCTCTCTATCAGCTACCAGTACATGCTAATCCCACAGTCAGAGGATTGCAGGAACTGCTGAGGCAATGCCCTGCATTTAAAGCCAGATGTAAAAACAAAAACAAAACAAACACACATTCCTTGTCTTTCTTATGGATCCAGTTGCAGCAGCATAGCCAGACATTACTTGGATGTCTCTGCTGATGTGTACCAGCAGCTGACAGTTAGACTGCTTGCTGTGAGGGCTGGTTGTGAGAAGCAGCAATATATCCCTTCAGCTGTGACCTTAACAGGATGTAATAGAAACTTATGCCTGTGCATGTCACCAAAAGGATTCAGCTATGTCTGGAAAGTCATTTTCTGTACATAAAAGCCAGTAGAAAGTTACTTGATAGATCATTCTTTTTTCCATTAACATACATTTTTTCCATTTTAAAAGATTAATAACTTCTCAATGTTAATGTCATATTTATCCATCTATTTAATTTATGCACCACCATTCTAGCAGAAGGCACTCAATGCACTTCACTATCTTATAATATCAGAGGCCGTGGCTAATCATAGTATTTTTGCTTCATAGGAAATAACTTGGGTTTCTAGCATATGACATCTGTTCTTCTTGACAGTGTAGTTCATTATTCCTAATGTTTAAAATGTTTTCAGTCTCCAGTTGCAGCACCGTGAAATGATCCACGAAACTGCTACATATGGTGCCATACGACCATATAGAGAAAGCCCTTTATTAGCAAGGGCACGGCGGACTGAAAGTTTTCATAGTTACAGAGAAATTCAGGCCTTCAATTTGAACAAAACTGTGGTAGACAAAACCATTCCCCAGAATGGCAACCAGAGTCCTGTACAGGCAGAAGTGAAGAGGATAAGTGAGAACCTAAATGACAAAAAGATTTCAGCATCCACAATTGAGGTAAGATCTCCTAGAGTAGCAGATAGTGGAACAGAAGTTCAAAAAGCACCTGAAAACTTGTCAGACATGAAGAAAAGAGGAACTGATGAAGACAATGAAGTCAAAGCAGACAATAAAAAGAAATGTGGGTTTGAAGGGGCAGGTTTCTTAGGAAGGAAGAAAGTACCACATCTGGTGTCTTCACCAAGTATTGTGGAAGGAGGTTCTGAAGCACTTGGTACAGCTTCCCCATCACCTACAAAGACACCAGTTTCTCCACGGCATAAGAAAAGTGATTCTTCCTGCCAGGATTATACCTTGTAAAAGTGCTGAAGGACATCAATATCCCAGATATATCAAATGTTTTAACACTAAACTGGATGAAATGTTTACATTTATGCATTTTAAGTCTATGTCTTTATAACTAAAGGCCATGTTTGAAATGGAATAAGACAGTATATAGAACACATCATTCTACATAAAGAACTTGACTTCACAGCACAACCAACAGAAGCATTTATTCTTAATTGGTTTTGACTTTGAACAACTATTAATATGAAGTCCAGTTCTGGTATAGGCTTTTGATTTCAAGCCTTGTTTAATTCAGGCTAGCATGCACTACCATTTTGTTGTAGGAGATTCTTTCTGTTATGTGTTAACTGTTTCCCACTTCTGGCTCTTCTCATTCTAAATATTGAAAGGTCTGTTTCTTGGTCTTCAGTCAATCTTCACTGCACACTTTTAGTGTGTATCATTGATGGGAATAAGAAAAGAAGGCTGCATGGCTGCTTTCCCATATGTTTGCCTTTTTTATTGAGCCGCTATATTCTTTACTAATATTAATAAACTTTGCATACATCATGTGGTGCAATTTGTTAATTTAATCATACTGCAATTCAGAAATGTCTTGTTACTGGTTATGGTTGCTATAAAGCATTATTTTGCATATATTTGTCTTTAATATTAAAGTATACAGAATTTAGAAGTTTGTGTTCCTTTCATTCATGAGACGCAAACCACATATTTCTAGTCATACCCACCTATGAAACAATAGTTGCCAGCGAGACTTTCCACACAGGATGGTTTTTTCCCCCATGGAATTTTTAGGCCTTATGGATCAAATGCTTACATTCTGTATCTGTAGTTATGAAACACTACATAGCATTATGCTAGCAGTTTTTTGTAGGTCCTCCAACATGATTCTGTGATCAACTTCTGGCAGATGTTGACCATAGAGTTACACTGGAGGACCTGGAGATTCCTACAGAGGTGTTCTCTTAGGTAATTCACAGGGGTCCTTCACCCCTAACCCCATTTAATGTGGAGGGACCACTGTATATATAAATACAAATAAAAGATGAGAGTAGTATCTGTGTATGGCTCTTTCCCATTTGGGGAGAAAAGTGGGATATAAATCCAGCAAGCAAGTACAGTACATAAAATGTTCTTTGTGTGTGAACTTAGAATAACGTGCGGTTACCATAGTTGTGGAACTGTGCAATGACTTCCAGACCAGCCTCCATTTGCAAAGAAATAGCTGCTGTGATCAATGGTGGTCTTTTGCCTTGTCACTCAGGAAACAAATGGTTAATGTTCACACCCTTCTGTAAGCAATCTCTGTTATGACAGCTACAAGTGGGGTTGCTGTTGAAATTCCCCCTCACATTTGAGATCACTTGCACAAGGGGGTGGGTGGAAACATCACTTGGCTGCTTCCTGAGCAACAAGGGAACAGAAACCTGTCAGTTACAGCAGCTGCTTCCTGGTAAGTGGGATGAAGGGACTTGCATGGTTCCTACGTGTAGCCTAAACTAGGGGCTACATAGGAATTGTGAATACCATACAATTACAAATACCACAAATGCCACTATTAAAAATGCTTAATTCCAGGTTACTTAGAGGCAATGCTTGTTGTTCTGTGCCTCCAAGTCATTTTTGACTTACAGTGACTCAAAGCACATGGTTTTCTTGGCAAGGAGGGGGTTGCCTTTGCCATCCTCTGAGTCTGAGATAGTGTGACTTGCCCAAGGTCACCCAGTGGGTTTTTATGCTTGAGCAGGGAATCGAACCCTGCTATCCAGAGTCATAGTCCAGCACTCAAACCACTACATCACACTGGCTTAGAACACCCCTTTGCTACAGCACCTGAGGACACAACCTTGTGATTTGTACTAGGGGAGAAACACACTGCTGGATGCAATAGCATGACATACTAACCTATGGAAAAATTGTACGCAGTTTTCAAAGGAATTCTATCTATTTGGCAACCGGTGAATAGGCTTTTAATGTAATTATTGTTATATTATAGGGAAAGGGAAGATGAAGCTAATACTGAGACTTGCTGGGCTTGCGTCAGGCCCTTTAGTTTGTCCGTGACTGAAACAATTTCTGAGAGGTAACCTTCCCAGCTCACAACTGGGGCCAACAATACTATGAGCTCCTGTTTTTAACTGTCATCCCATAAATAAGCAAAATAATCAAATAGGTCCCCACCTCATATTGTTTATAGTACAAATGTGGGCAGATGTAGATGTCTGTTTCATAGTCTTCATGTGATATATTTGTTTATAGGAATATGGGGAAAAATTAGCTCCCCATCCAAATGATTCACAACATTATATTATCAATCTAGATTCTTAGCAAGTTATACTGTGTATTATATCATATAGTGAGTAATGTGAACAGTTTCAGTTCTAAACATCTTGAAATAAGTTAATCCGAGCTTTGTAAGGCTACTGTGGTTTCTTGATTGAAAGACAAAGCATCTAAATTTTATATGATGTGGCATATCGGTTAGCTTCTTGTGAGATTATATTTGGCTCACTTCAAAACAGAATTGGTAAATTACATTGAAGGACTGAATTACTACTTTGACAATGAAAGATGACACATCTTTTTTTTAAAAAAAAAAAACAACAACAACAGATTGCCACAATTTGTTAAGCTCAAGACAGATAAGTTTCAAATCCCAGGAAGCAGTAGTGCATGGTTAGTTTTTTTCTGTAGGTATAAGACACTTCTGAGGCAGGAAATCTAAAGCGATACTTTGTAATACTTTCAAGTTTTCTTAAATCAGTACAAGTTTGCACAGCAATATCTAGCTGGAAATTTGCCTAGACAGTTGAGCTAGACTTTGCCTGACCAAAGTACTACTTGCCAACACTGGTATGGTAGCTCAAAATGAGTCAGATACATTGAATGAAACATATTAGGTCAAAATTCTTTATTAATCAAAGACAATATCCTACAATCTGGCTGGCATGCTACATTTCCTCATATAATCACAGAAAATATTCAGTCTTATATTTAAATATTATAACAGCTATTGGTATAGCTGGTGTCGCTGTAAAAAAACTTAATATGCATGATTGAAATTCTGATGGAAAATAGTTGTCTAACAACTATGAATTCTTGCAAGCTTGAAATGTTGATACCACAGAAGCATGTGTTATGGGTACAAATGTCAACATAACGCTCCCTACTGGTTGTGGAAATAATTGATACTCAGTTTTCAATGGTAAGATAGTATTTTATTTCTAATATGTGTTATGTTCACATAACTGCCCATAGATATGGTCATCTCTACCTTTTCAACCTCTGCCCATCAGAACAGTGACAAGATGACTGCCTGCCACAGTCAGCTGAAAGCTATTTGTTAAATTAACTACTGACACAGCATCAGATAATAACTTCCCGAAAGCACATTGGTGTTTTGTGCATTGCATCTAAGCTACTGACTTCCTAGAACAGTTCCACTGAAAGACTTAAACTGCAATACTGTAATAATTATCTGAGATTATGTAATCAATAGAATGTGATAGGACTTCCTGTTGCATAGACATCAGATAGTAACAAGTCTCCAAACACTTATTTGTAAGTCAGTCCCAATTCACCTTCTACTTCCTCACATAAATGTAGGGCAACTGATAGTGCTAACTCAGTGTGCCTGGAATTTAAGCAACATATAGAGGGTTCAATTAAGTTCATCTGCCAAATTACCTAATAAATCAGAGCATAAGGCTAAATAAATAATCTAATACAATTACAAATTGGACCCAGATTTAGGTGCAAGCAGAGCCTATGATTCCAAATCTAAAACTTTTCTGGGACAACTGGAAGAGTTGTGAGATTCCCAGTAATCCAAGTGGCTGCAATTCAAGGGAAGACCAACAAAATGTTGTTGTTTTATTAATGACTTTTATGTAGGAATATTGCTATGTAACTGTCCTGCATTCTGATCAGAGGACTTTATCACATGGGAAAAATCGGGGGGGGGGGGGGGGGGGTAAACATTGATTATCCTGTGAAAATTGCACAATTGCGATTAACATTTTCACACACATTGTGATTAAAGAGTCATTGTCCCAAGAATAAACAGGCAATAAACAGCAATAAATCATTCACGGGATTTCCTGGGATGATGGCATTTTAATCACAACTTGGTTTGAAAATGTTAATGTTAGGAGCCCTGATGGCGCAGTGGTTAAATGCCTGTACTGCAGCCACTCACTCAAAACCATAAGGTGGCGAGTTCAGTTCCAGCAAAAGGGCTCAAGCTTGACTTCCGAGGTCACTAAAATGAGTACCCAGATTGTTGGAGGGCAAGTAGCTCACAGTTGTAAACCACTTAGACACTGCTTAGGCGGTATGAAGCGGTATATAAATGAAGCTGTTTGTTAATTGCAATTGTGTGATTTTCGTGGGATAATTGGTGTTTAAACCCCCGATTTTCCCCGTGTGATAAAGTCCAGATACTAGAACACTTTAATCTGGTGAACATGGATAGAAATTGCATTTTAAAAACTTGGAAACTAATAGGTTTTGGTTAAAATTTAAGATCAGAGTTTAATATATATATATATATATATATATATATATTGTCCAGTTAGCACAATTTCCTTAAGTGGTATTTTGTAAAGATTTCTGGCTCAGTAACAGACAACTATCAAAAACGTATTTTTTTTTTTTTAGAAAAACCTCACAAATATTTTTGCTATATAATTACGTTTTCCTAGAAATACTTTACATGATACAAATATCGTTGAATAACACTGATACTGTATGTTGTCTTTTTTTAAAAAAAATCAAGCATGTGCTGTCAAAGAGATTCATTAACATTGGTAAAGTTTTAGTAGGCACATGAGATCACAAAAACTGAACAAGGCAAATGTATTCAGAATGGCTTGAATTATAATCACCTTCCATATTCTTGTTTTTGTTAGAGCACCAGAAAAAATATTCATAAATGTGTGTCAGTAAATGTTGTGTGCTCTTTAGTGACAGTGCTGAAGCCTTTGATGGCAGTCACAAGATCTTCATCGTCCACATACTGAAAAAAAAAAGTATTCTTTGTTATATGATACATATACACATAAACACACATATGAAAACACACATAGTTATTCTAAAATGAGTAAGAGTAGTAAAGAAGAATTTATTAAGAACCAAAAGACATTTGAACTCTCCTATTCCCGATGTTAACTTAAATCGTATAATATTTTTGTCCTGAAATAGGATGCTCACACCCACCCATACTCTTATCCATGCTATGATTCTGAAATGTATGTTTCTCTGAGTTTTCAAAAATTAAATATGTACGTGAATGTTCATTTAGTGGAATGTGATTAAAATTAGGCATATCAAACTGATACTTTTTAAAATAAATATTTTTCTAAAATGATTATAAATCATCTGGATTTATACCAGACACTGGCCATGGGGAAAACCCATGCTCTTGCAAGATTTCCATGGCCACTTGCATGCATCTAAATGACCATTTGTACCAGCCCCTTCATATGCAATAGTATCATAACTCCAGTAAGTGTTGACTAACTATTCAATAAGATTGAATGGGTCTACTCTAGTTCAGCTAGCAATAGGATTCAGGCCCCCTCTGCTGTGCAAAAACAATGCACATATAAGCTGAATAGGCAGGGCACCGGGATGAAAAGAGTTCCTGAAATAGGAAATTCTTATCCATGCTACGATTCTGAAATGTTCTTGGGCTAGAGTTAGTAGTGTGGACATATTTTGGGAGAGGTTGTCTGGAGTTTTGGGGTGTGGTATCACTTTCCATCTCAATCCAAGGAGGCTGTCCTGGTCCTAAACCAGTGTCTGTCATCAGTAATGGACTGGATGAGGGCGAACAAGTTGAAACTTGATCCAGATAAGACAGAGATGCTCCTGCTCAGTTGGAAGGCAGATCAGGGAATAGGGATCCAGCCTGTATTAGATGGGGTCACACTCTTCCGAAGACATAGGATCGCAGTTTGGGGGTACTCCTGGACTCAGCTTTGAACCTAGAGGCTGAGGTCTCTGCAGTGACCAGGAGCACTTTTGCACATTTAAAACATGTGCCAACTGTGCCCATTCCTTGAGTTGCTGGATCTGGCCTCAGTGGTAGATGCCTTGGTTATATCACGTTTGGACTACTGTAATATGCTCTACATGAGGCTGCCTTCGAAGAGTGTTCAGAAACTTTAGCTGGTCCAAAGAGCTGCAGCCAGGCTGCTAACAGGGGCAGATTATAGAGAGCACACAGTGCCCCTGTTGAAACAGCCACTGGCTGCCAGTTTGTTTCCGGGCACAATTCAAAGTGCTGGTGATGACCAATAATGCCCTATATCCAGGTCCAGGTTATTTGGCATACCATATATGAGCCGGCCTGGGCTCTTCGTCTGCAGGGGAGGCCCTTCTCTGAATCTCACCATCATCACAAGCAGGGTTAGTAGTGTCACGAGAGAGGGCCTTTTCCATGGCTGTCCCTAGCCCTTGGAACTCCCTGCCCAGGGAGACCAGAATGGCCCCTTCTTTGATGTCCATCTGCTGACAGCAGAAAACCTTCCTCTTCAGATAGGCATTCAAAACAGAATGCATTTAAAGAATGGCCTGGGGTACTATATTGTTTTAATGTATTTTAAGCATTTTTATCTTTTTAAAGTATTTGATATTTTAGCATTGAATTTGTTTTAATTATTGTAATAATCCTATTTTAACGTATTGTTTTTGTATGTTTTTAACTGTGTTGTAAGCCACCCTGAGTCCCAGTCTCAGGAGAAGGGTGGGATATAAATAAATATAATAATAAATATAAATAGTAGTAAACCAAGAAAAGTCTTCTACTGGTATGCTTTACTCACTATTGTTTGCAGCCAGATTCTTTATTTATGGCATATTTAATAGGCAAAGTTTATCCATCTATCCTGAAAGAGAACTCACCAAACCACTGTCATGACCATGAATGATGGTGTCCCAAACAGTATCTTCTATCAAAGACTTTTTATCGTAGACATCAATAAGCTGACTGACACTGCGATGTAGGGACCCTTGGGGAAAAGTGTGCTGTATCTGGCTCGGTACCTGAAGGACAGAAGTGCTTCGACTGCTACGGATGCTTGTAGGAGATGCTGGCCCTGGAATTTTTGTGTCTGCTAGTCCCTAGGAAAATAGAAAGACAAAAATTATTCTCCTAGGAAATTTTTTTAAAACTAAACAAAGTATCTTCAGACTGCAGCTTTGACTAAGAAATGATTCCCTTGTCATAAATCGTCCCTAGTGGATGACCGGATGAGAGTTAATTTCATAACACCGAAGTAGCCCATCTTGATAGCAGAGTTTACGGGCAATAACAGAACACCATTAAATACGCATGGCAAGGGTTGTTAACAGTCTCTTCAGCTATTGTTCCCTGTGGGAACAATAGCCTTCTGCAGTGCAGTTTCACAAGGTGATCTCCTGTTAAGCATGCAACACATGCATGTCACCAGCATAATTGCTATTCCATTCCAACAACACCCTTTGCTGCACAATGCCAGCAAGGTGAGTGGGGCCATTGGTTCACTGATGAAGGACTGTTGATTTTTTTTTAACCTAAGCAAAAACAAAAACACAGGGATCAGTAGAATCCCTAAAGATCTTTAAAATATAGGTATTACTAGTTGTGTGGCTCAAGTGGTTAAGATGCTGACTCTGTTGATTGCAAAACTGGCAGGTTGGCAGTTCGAGGCCCGGGTGCTGCATGATGGGGTGAACTGTCACTTGTCCCAGCAACTGCCAAGTTAGCAGTTTGAAAGCATGCAAATGCAAGTAGATACCTTCTCAGTGGGAAGGTAATAGCATTTGGTGGAGTCATGATGGCCACATAACCACATGACTTAGAAACGGAGATGAGCACTGCCCCCTACAGTCAGTTATGACTGGATATTCATGTCAAGAGACTACCTTTACATTTAATTGTGTGTATGGAAAGCCAGTCTGCTGCTTTCATAATTTGACCAACACTTCTTATTACTTAGGCTAAAAAACCAACCAACACACAGACAAAAAACATGCACAGTGAGAAACACCACAAGCACAACAAACCCAAGAGATTAGGATGCAATGTCATTTGATCATGCAAAACACGGATGATTACTCTTGTATTACTCTATATCGCTTATCATAGGAATAAACAGAGAGACTGGATCCAGGAAAGTGGCAAAACATGCCTTGAATTCCTGTTGTGTTGCCAAGCTCCTGTTCTTTTAACAATTGTATAGTAGAGGGAACTTGCTGAAATTCTACACAACCATTGAAGGAACAGGAGCCCTGTCTCTCTTTTCATCTTTAGTGTTGTTAACTGCCCTCAAATTGACTTCAACACAATGCAATCCTATGAATGAGGCATATCCAAAACACCTCAATGGCCCTGCAGTCCTAGGGCCATGTCCTCTTTGATTGAGGCTATCCATCTAATGTGTGGTCATCTGCTCTTCCTACTGCCTTCTAACTTTCCAAGTATTATCTACAAATACATTTCTATATCGCTTATCAGTGAATTAGCAATCCCTGGGCCCATTCCCACTGAGGATCATATGGAAGCAGCCTGGAGGGGGATGAGGAGGACCGGAGGAGAAGGCCACCACCGCCACTGCCAGACCACCATCGCCCAGCCAGGTAGGCCAGTGAAGGGAGGGAGGGAGGAAGAAGGCTGGAGGAGGAAAGAGGGAAGGTTTTTTCCCCTTTCCTCCTCCTCCTCCTCCTCCCATTCCCTCCGTGACTGTTTTTCCTCTTCCCTTAATGTGAACGACAAAGGGAGTAAATGGCCCTGGAGAGAATTCGCTTTCAAAATAATCCAGTTTTGAACTGGATTATTTTGTAGGTGGGAATGGGCCCCCTGTGTGTTTTATAATGTGTAAGCCAATTGCTACCAACAAGCTGGGTACTCATTTTACTGACCTATGAAAGGGTGGAAGGCTGGGTCGACCTTGGGAGTTTCCTCTAGGATCAAACTTACAACGTTGTGGCTCTAGCACCAGCATTTAACCACTGTGTCACCAGGTTTTCTTCTGTTCCTGGTGATTTATTCCTCTTAATGGCTCTTAGTGCAACTTTCACTTTCCAAAATTTGTGGTTAATCTTCATATGATTTTTCCTCCCATGTGTCATTCATCCTGTCATCTCATTTATATTACTCTTCTATGAATTGTTTCCATTGTATTTTTATTTTTATCTTGGTCATGCATTTCTTCTGCTAGTCATAGACATACCCACCCTTGGTTTAAATTTCCCTTTGATTTTATTGTTCTCGTGGAACCTTCTTCTATTTTCTTCGGTGATTATTATATCAATTCTGTGTGTCCTTGCACAATAATGGTTGAACAGTTGCGTTCATGATTCTGGTTCTTGTCTCCCTTTTCTTTTGCTTCTCATCTGCCTTTTATTGCTTGAAGACTTTTGTCTGTCATCCATTGTTTCTTCTCTTTCTTTTTGGCTACAGTTAGCATCTTTCTACATTCCTCTTTCAGTACATCACTGGCTGCTGTCTGTAGTTCATCTATTTCCCAGTCTGATCAGCTTAATAATGCAAATCTGTTTTCCACATTATTTTTAAACTCTGCTGGGATAATCTTTAGGTCACATTTCGGCATGACAGTTGGTTTAGTGTTTTTCTTTAGCTTCATTCTAATTTTTGATATTATCAGTTCATGGTCTGTGCCACAATCTGCTCTTGGCCTTGTTTCTGTGGAAAGAATGGAGCTTCTCCATCATCTGCTTCCAATTATGTAGTCTATCTGATTTTTTTTATTGGTTATCTGGTGATGTCTATATATGCAGGGTTTTTTTTTTTCCCCTACAGTTTTAAGATTATTCTCTGCTTCCTACTTTTGCATTTCAATCCCCTATCATTTAGTAAGAAATCCTGTTTCAACATGTTGTCAATTTTTTCCTAGACACCATAGCATCATTCAGTTTCTTCTTCCTCTGCTTCCATGGTTGACACATATACTTGGATTATGGTAACATTGATGGATTTTCCCTGAAATTATTGACATGATTTAGTCCAACTTTGTGTTATATCCTTTGATTGATTTTGCTATCTCTCTCCTCACTAGTCACTACTCACTATTCATTTCACCTGGCAACCCTATATTCCAGATACAGATGGTGCTGGAGGATATGAATCAAGGAACCAAGGTAGCAAAAAGTAAAGAATTAGCCATAGCTTTGGTTCCATACTTCTTGTTGTTCCGTGCCTCCAAATTCTGAGGTATGGTAATCCTAGGGTGACCCTATCATAGAGTTTTCTTGGCAAGATATGTTCAGAGCCTATTTGCCATTCTCCAAGGTTGTGAGAGTGTGACTTGCCCAAGGTAACCCATTGGGTTTCCAAGGCTCAGTGGCGACTCTGACTCTGATCTCCAAAGTCGTAATCCAACACTCAAACCACTACACCATGATGCCTGACATATTTCTAGATCTATATCCCAGTTGTGATGATAGCCTTACAGCTGGAGAACTCACTCTGGAAGACAAGATCCCATGTTCAGTTTCTGGTATCAAATTTAAAAGTACCACAAATAAGGAAGGCAAGGAAAGTTTTAGCTTTGTAGAGGTCCTGTCATCTGAACAAGACAGCTTCATATTATTCTAACTACAATGGCACACACAATGCCCTACACAGATTAGATACTGTGACATACTTTGCTTACCAAGTGTACACTGCTAGATTGCTTGTCAGTTGCAATCCCATTAGCAATATCACAAAGCCTTTTGCTAATGTGATTGCTTCTGCAGTACTTAATGTTCTCTTAGAATGTTACAGAAGTACTACTGTAAAAGATGCTCACAAATTTCCTTGTCCTTTATGAGAAAGGTTGTTTCAAGACATCAAAACATCTTGTTGAGATTTTTCATGCAGAAAGACTCTTGTTCAAAACTAGTTTGTAAAAATACTTGTTTTCCCCACAAAATCCCAATTGCACTTCACTGTTTTCTGAACAAAATATTGCTTTGTATGGCACCCACACCCAAAACATTTTGAAGTGAAAGAATCAGCAGAAAAATATGCAAAACCTCTTACAATCTTAACCAGTGGGGAGAAAATGTTTAAAACCACTTGTTCCAGATGTGTGAGTGAATGAAGCAAAATTTGTTTTTGTTATACCAATCTCCAACTGGAAAGAAATGGAAATTAATTTTTCTAGAGTCAACACATCCAGTACACTACATCCAGTAGTACAGTGAGCCCTCTGTATCCACGGATTTTTTTTATCCATGGATTCAAGCATCCAAAGTTTGAAAATATCTTTAAAATATATAAATTTCAAAAAGCAAACCTGGATTTTGCCATTTTATACATGGAATCTTACTGTGCCAGTAGATTTTGTTATCCACAGGGGGTCTTGGAACCAAATCCCAGTGGATACCAAGGGCCCACTGTATTTACATGAAAGGAGGACCATAGATCCTAACCTTCCACCAAAGCATTGTTACCATTAACAATGATTCATTTCCCGTTTCTATAAGGATCTACAGGGGCTCAAGCTTGATGATTTGGCATAAGTCTACTCTTCAAGTTCCCAAGAAATCTGAATCTGTCAGAAAGCCAATTTGCCTTGTTTGAATCTATGAACCATGGTGGGAAAGTTAAAAGGCTTTTCATCTGCTCAGCTGTTACAATCAAGCCAAATAAGTGTATGCTCAGAAGTAATTGCCATGCAGCCTCTGCTAGTTGTGCAGCAATAAAGCAAGCACCATGCAAAGAATTTTCACACCATCACTTCAGGCATTTCTAAACCCAAACCCCACCTGAGACTGTCACACTAATCACTACCTCAAAGTGCATTGTGTAGCTTTTGAGAGTGACGCTGCTTGATGATTCAGATGTATCGGCAACCCTCTCAAACTGATATTAAAAAGGGAAGAAAGGTGTTAATAGCATTTCTGAATGGCCTGGGTACCATGACACATGTTCCATTGTAAGGCTAGGCATTTGTGAATATCTGCACTGAGTGGGCCATAGCATCAACTAGGAGGAGAGCCAAAAACCTCCACCATCTTCAGGCTTATCTGTAGTGCCTGAGGGATTGCCCCATTATAGAGAGTCACAAAAATGGAAAGATGTTAGCAGTGAAGGCTTATGGCAACTGAAAGCCAATTTGTTGTTCTTGGAAGCAAGTCTCAGTAGCATTTGTATGGGACTGCAGAGGCTGAGTGTTCCAGATTCAAGCCAGTAATTGAGTTAGGTGTAAAAACGGCACTTACAGTTATTGGCACCGTATGCTTTGTGACCTTGAAAGTGATAATAAAATAGAGCTACCCTCTCAAACTAATGGGGGGGGGGGGAGGGAGAGAAAGCAAGCCATTGCCTTGTGGTTCAGAAATATATCTTTTTCAAATGTTTATGCAGGCATATGCATTGCAAAGGCTTACCTTATCTGAGTTCTGTGATACTTGTGAAGATGAGATGACAGGGACTTGTAAAAGAGTAGCAATAGGAGGCTGATGGCAGGGATTATCAGGGAAAGAGGGATTCTGCTTTTTTGAAACATCATAGGTGCAGAAAATAAAGACAGAAAGACAAGACAGTAGAGAAGACACAGAGTTAAAATACAGGAAATAGAAAAAGAGTTGCAGTTCAGACAGTTCACCTTCCAAAGTAGAAAGGCAGGTGGGGGCAACTTCCACAGTTGAAAAGAACAGAAAAGCCTTATTTGGAATGTTAACTTTTTAATGTGTTTACACAGAGTAGAAACAACAGTATATAATACACATTCAGATGTATTTTAAATGTCAAAAGAATATGGGAACTCTTGATGAGCAAAATCACTTTTTAGATGTATTTTTTCCTTACTGGTAATACTGGCTTGTTTTTCAGTGATATGTGGTTACGTGCAATGTAGTAAGTTAGATTTAAGACTGTGCAACTGTCCTACTCATCAAGTGCAATTGTGGTATCATTACCACATTTGTAAATGCCCTTGAGACCCACCTTAACACCAATCAGACACTGAGAGTGACTGATTTTTGTTGTGCCAGTGAACAGAAAACAAGACTAGCCTTCTCGGGACAGCGAACAATGGAGCGAACAGCAAATGCAGGGGGCTCCTGCATACTCCTGTCACAGCTTTTTGATGGGACTGTTCTTGGCTGGAAAAATGGGGCTGGTCACATTATCTTGCAACATGCCACTCATTAGTACTGCAGAACTCCATCTGTCCAAATGGCTGGTTGGCTTTTAAGGTGAGTTTCAGGGGTCAGAAAAGGAGATGGAATATAGCTACGAGATGTCGGCCATGATTTCCACTGCACATTTTTGGGTTGAGTTGAAAAGAAACTTCAGTAGTACAAAAATGGTAAAGTGTGACATATGGAATCAAGCTTGATCAAAGCAATTAATTTTCTATTTGCCTTCCATTTTTCACATTTTTATACTTTGTGCCAACATATATTTTTTCAAAGCTATATAAAAGCCCTTTGTCCCTATGTGCCCCTTGGCAACTGCAGTTTTCTAATATTGTCTTTCTCATTCTTCTTGGCCTTTCCTGTGTCTCATCTGCTTTCTTTGCTACATAATCTGTGTGGTGAATATGTGATTTGGTTCACAACACCAATCAGATTAAACAGCATTGAGGAATAATGAGGAAATAGATGGTTGGATTAGAAAAGATGCTAGTGGCAGAGACAGCACCCTGAGAATAAGAAAATGCAAGGGAAACAACAGGGTACTGTGGACCATTGATACTGCATGCATTGAGAAACATGAGGGGATGGGGTAATCTAGGACTAAATCCATTTGTTTGTCCTGACACAGTCACCAAATCAGTTGTATTTATCTATGTGTTGGCTCAGCATTCAGTGACTAACTCCATTGTCTCTTCTCTAGATGTATGAGGGGGTATCCAAAAGTTTTAATAATCACCTTTTAAAAAAAATTGACAGAAAGTTTGTTTTGATTTGTAGTTGTTAACTTCTCTCTATGTAGTCACTATCTAAATTTATACATTTTTCCCAGTATATCTTGACCCTCTGAATACCTGATATTAAAGAAGTCTGCAGATTGCACCTGACAAGGATTTTACACTTTAGTCACTTTTGGCAGAGCCATTCACAAAAATCAAGGACACAATGAGTTGATTTTCTCAGCAACGTGCACTTAGGGACCAATTATGACACTGACAAAATTTCATCTATATGCCATAATAACTTCCAGGCGATAATTATTACTTTATGATACCCCCTTGTAAGGCACAATCTGCAGACTTCTATAATATCAGGTATTTGGAGGGTCAAGATATACTGGGAAAAATTTATAGATCTAGATAGTGACTACTTAGAGATATGTTAACAATTATAAATTAAAACAAACTTTCTGTCAAATTTTTAAAAAGATGATCATTAAAATTTTTGTATACTCCCTCACACGAGGTAACTAACCAACAAACTGGCCCTAGTTTGTTTGTTTTTTTGTTTTTTGTTTTTTGTTTTTTAGGTATTCTGGTTTGAAGTGAATGTCAAATTTAATGAATATCTGTGGCACAGCTGCTTTTATAATTATACCAATTTAAGCCAAGAAATCTGCAGTTCACACACAAACACACATATGTGATTCTAGTCTGAAAATGGGCTCTTCCATGCCCACCAAGGGAGAACTTCTCTGCATGAGCAGCAGCAAGAGCATTCATGGATGGACCAGTATTTTCTCTTTCATGGAGGGACTCCTCTCTTGGAAACCCTGGAGTGTTTCTGCTTATCAAATACTAAACTAGATGCACCAGTAGTTGAATTTGGTATAAGCTGAATCCTACTGTAGTTCGATGATATCCTGTTAGTCTACTAGCGTTGGTAGTAGAAACAGAAAGAAGAGCAAACTGAATACCTAGCAATGAGCAGGGACAGTAGTTCATGAAGTCCTATCCACTAAACCTCTTACAGTACAGTAGTAAGAAGAATGCTTGAATCAAACATACAGAATACTTCAGAGCCTTTTCTTTTCCTTTTGTAACAATTGCTACTTTTCACACATTTAACCTAAGTACATTCTTAGTTCTTGACTGTTCCTCCTGGATGTTTCCTTCAGCTACAAGTGACTATTCCTATAAACCTTCATGGCAAAGCAGCCTATTTTCAAAGCTCATTTTTCTCTTTCAGAAACCCAAATAAAATTGGTTAAGCAGCCCCTAATTTAGCCTTTACAACCAACCCTAGTCACCATAGAAATGTTGCTGAGAGCAGCATCCGCGGGCTCCTGAGGGTCATTCTTGAAGCACAAACATTTTCCTTTAAGGCACCCGCTTGGCCCCCTAACTCAGTAATGCTCTAGGAGTAGCCATGGCTCTGACAGGTCCTTAAGGGTCTACATAAAAATTAAAATTGTCAACTTGCAGTAGTCTTTAAAAGGCTTTTAACAAAGGCCTGAGCTGTGAAAATGACAGAAACATTTAAGCATGCTGTTCAGTTTGAAATGGGGAGGGGAGTGGGAGAGAACATAGCACATGTGGGAGCTGAGAAATGGCTAGCTATATAATTCTGCCATGGATTCTTTAGAAAGGCACAAGACACCAATAAAAGCATGCTTCCTTCTTCAGGTTTAGTAACTTTACCAAGCTTCACATCCTG
The DNA here is from genome assembly GCA_034509955.1 of Urosaurus nigricauda. Classification (NCBI taxonomy): domain Eukaryota; kingdom Metazoa; phylum Chordata; class Lepidosauria; order Squamata; family Phrynosomatidae; genus Urosaurus; species Urosaurus nigricauda. The sequence goes on along the minus strand of JAOEGL010000001.1, from coordinate 344,649,929 downwards.
AGACACAGAGCTCCCCTTTACTTAGGTATCATCTTACTAAAATTAATCACTCTATGATTAGACCCCTCATGGCATCAGTGGACAGAAACAGACATTAAATCCAATATGGGGATCCCACCAAAACTGATAGTCCCCAAACATTAAGCACGCTCACCTACTTCATGGGTTTCCGCATCTCCAGCCCATATCAGCTGGTAGGTAAAAACTTAACCTAAGTGTGTTTGCTTATGTTTTCATGTCAAGAGCAGGGACAACTTGACATGGGTCTCCTTCTGGAGGCCAAGATCCTATAGATACTGTGATGCACATTGGTAAAGCTCTGCCAGCATATTGATAGCTGGGCGTCTACTTCTCCTGGCTGTGTTAACTGCAACCTGAGGGCACTGGACTGCATTTCCAGGGCCATCAGTGGTCAGCAGACTGGAGCAGTAACCAGATTTCATCTTCACTCTCCATCCCCGCCTCAACACACACACTGAACCTGCAGTGTACTTTTTCCTGACTGCAAAAACCTAAATGAGCAAGTGCACACTTCCACCTTCTGATTGGTTGTGGATGGGTGCTTTATAACTATCAGGATGTGGTTGTGCAGCAAGGGGAGTCTGTACAAGCAGGTAGTGGATACCTCCTTCCACAATTTCCCCCCAAATACTTAGGCTGAATGGTTATGTCAGTGGACCATACTGCACAGCCCCCAGGGCCGTGATCAGGCCAAGATGGAAGGGGGCGGGATGAGAACAGTATGGGTGCTATCACCCATTTTATCGCTCACTAGAACACTGCCATCACTGCCGGAAGTTCCCATTGCGTTCCTGATCCATCCGAGAGGGGACAATTTTCAGGAACATTTCTGAACAGTTCCTGAAAATTGCCTCCTCTGGAACAGATCAGGAACACAATGGGAATTTGTGGCATTGGTGGCGGTAAAATGTGTGATAGCACCCATTCTGTTCTCATCCTGCTCCCTTTCGTCATGCCCCCATCATATCTCTGGGGGCAATGCAGTAAGGTCTAGTGACTCACATTCAAACATAATGTCCTGGATCCAACTATGTCATTGTGCACGTACAGTTCCCAGCATTTTTTTTTTTTGGCAGAATGTGTACAAGGTTAAGACTTTTGGTGCAAGTTGTTGTTGTTGCATCAGGATGCAAGACACTTCCCCCACTGAGAGGGCCCCTACTGCTGTTGCTACTACTGTGAATCCCTCCTTCCCTTGCTCTCCTCCATTTTACCCTTTCAGCCTCTGTAGCTGCCTATTGCTGTTGCTGGTTGACCACACTGCAACAGGTATGGCTGAATGGGGCAAGATACAGTCTCACATAACTGCATGAAGAGGGCTTTTTGCATCACCAGCACTGAATTGGATGGAGTCCTGTAGCTTAAGCACATGCTTAACAAATTTTGCCACAATAAAATTAGCCTCTTAATAGTGCTTAACCTTGGCTACTCATAGTCTTTTATTTTCTTTGCAAGTCATGATACTGTCCAATGTCACCAAGAGTGCTTTTGTAGCTGAGTGAAGAACATTCAGAACACTATACCATACTAGCAGGAACTGGACTCCACATACAATGGACTCTAACAGACACTGTTATGGTAGGAGTTGTAGCCATATATTGGCTCTTTGTTCTCAAAGCTTGTGTCAACATACACACACACATACATATACATATATTCAAACTGTCCTGATTTGGCAAGGACAGTCCTTATCACTCCACTGTCATCCCACTTTTTCAGCTGCTTTTAAAATGTCCCAGCTTCTTTCTATTACACCTACTTTCCTTATTTGTCCTCAGCTTACTTCACCTGCAGCAAACTGAATTAAAAGTGCAAAAGTAGTTTGTACTCAGTTAACTCAGAAAGAAGGTGAGGAGAGAAAGGGGTGGAATCTTGCTGTTCTCTGTAAACACAAGCAAACAACAACTGCCACATCTTCTCCTATTTTATGTGTCCTTTCTTATTAATAACATTTGCCATCATGACCACGCTCGGATGTTGCTTGGCTACAAGTGTCCTAGTTTTCATTTTTGAAAAGTTGGAGGGTATGTATGGTGTGTTTATGCATATATGTACATGTGTAAGAATGCACATGGATCTGTAAAAATGCATGGGCACAAAGATACAGATAACATGTTCACAGAGGCTCCCTCTGTGAAACAATCTTCAAGCTGAGTATCTTACCATGTGCGTTTCTCCCTGTGAATAGACACTCATCGGTGACATCCTCTTTTGTAGTGGGACTAAAGGAGGCCTTTCTCGTGCATATGGCTGCTTACTGATTTTCCTGTGTAGAATTGCAGACAGAAAAATTGCCAGAAGGATCAAACCAAGGATAGCCATCAGGACTACAAACCATAACTCTGTGTAGAATGTTGCCTCCTTTTTCTCTGCGTCGTGATTTCCTCCTGGGGTTGTTAATATGGGACCTGAGAAATTCAGGAAGGGAAAGGATGCACAGAAAGTGAAGATGTTATTTTAGAAAGAAAATGCTGTGTGATCTATTTGCTTCCCTTATTTGATTTTATAAGGTCTTGGAAAGATGTTGGTGGCAGTTTGTCACACACTCTGTTCATTTTTGAGATGCTGCAATGGCTCAATATGCTAGTGGGCTGGAATATAATGCTTACTGCACTCTGGAGACTGAGTTTTAAGTCCTGGCATTGCTGCTTGGGCTGGAAATCACCCCTGCATTGGCACCTACCAGACAAAAGGAGGTGCGGGCACATGTGTCAAAGCTGAGGCAGATTCATCAAAGTAACCTTGAACAGCTGAAACAATTATCAGCCCCTTTCCCTCTGTGTGTGCATGTGTTTCAAGAAGGTATGTTGCAAAAAGCTTTTTTGTGCTTAAGCCAAAGGAACTGGAATGACTGTGGTTAATGTAACCCTTGAGGTACCTTTTTTTTTTTTAAGAAAGTAAAATCAGGAAAGTCTGGGAACACAGATTTTAAAAAAAAATTCCAGGGAAGGCAGTATTTGAAAGAAGTTTAATAGAGATAACACAAAGAACCATGGAGTGGCTTCACTGGTTTCTCTTCTTCTCTTTCTCTCTTTCTCTTGGGGAAAAACTGTGCATCACATGCCACCCACTTTGGTTTTGCAAATACAAAGCAATGCCTTGTGAAACATGAACATCAGTGGAAATGACTGGCACAGAAGAACATTGGGCAGAGAGAGGCAGAAAAAGAGTCCAGGCCACTCTCCTAGCTTATGAATGAACAAAGACTGATCTTTCTTTTCCATTTTCTCTAATTGTTTCCTCAAGGTCACACCTAGCTGTGTGCAAGCTTCAACTTAGGGCCAGCCTAGACATAATGCTAATTGCATTAATGCAATTGGTGTACCTATTTTTGTTACATACATAACAACTGCCCACAATTCCTTCTGAGCAGTTTTGGGACCATGGGAAGGGTGAAGTGGTAAGGAGAATTTCACTTTCTCTCTCCCTACCATGGTCCCTGCAAACCTCACCAATTTAATTCCAGTGTCACTGTTGGAGATGTCCTTGAAATGGAGATAGCAGCTTTAGAACTTTTATTCAAGAGGGTAGCAAAGAATGTAACTTTCTCACCCCACCCTAGCTGACCTTGGAAACTGCTCAGGCTATTTTACAGTGGTTATTCAAATAAGAAAGCATTCAGATTTTGCCTTCATGAAATTCAAGTCATGCCTAATTTGGCCTTTGGTCAGAGTATCAAGGACAGGATGCTATAGGGTCGAACTGCTCACACAATTCACAACTGGGCAAGTAGTTTGGCACCTGCAGGGAGGTATAAAGGACACACACATGTCAACAACTATAAACAAAGATGGGTGGGTGGCTCTGGTTATAGAATCATAGAGTTGGAAAACACCACACGGGCCATCTAATCCAACTCCCTGCCATGCAGGAACTCTCCATCAAAGCATCCCCAACAGATGGCTATCCAGCCTCTGCTTAAAGACCTCTAAGGAAGGAGACTATACTTGCATGCCAATAAGCTTCCCAGCAAAGGCCAGCTCTGTCTGGCTCTATTAGGTCCTTGCAGCATAGGTTGCCTGTTCCAAGCACACACACACACACCATTCAGTGGTGTCCCCACCCCTGCTGTCACCTGGGGAACAGGGAGGGGGGGTGGCCAAAAGGGCACACTGGGTCCTCTCCTTTGCTATGGTGGTGGAGTTCTCCTCATCAGGCTTCTCCCACAGCAAGCTGCTAGGGGCTCAGTGAAAGGAGGGTCCAACTGAGTGTCACCCCTCTGCTGGGGTGTCACCTGGTGTGGGCCATACCCTCCATAAACTCATTACTGACCCCAGCATTTTTGGCATCAACCTGGAATCAGGCATCAACCTGGAGGTCTCAGAAGATAGTTTATTGCTCTGTCTCTGATTAGGGGACATAATGCACCCGGCTACCCACTAGCCATTAAACGCCTATGGAGGGGGGTCCCCTGCAAATAAAATGTGGGTTTTAGAGGGGTGAGAGGGGAGACATAATGGAATTTATCACATGGGAGGAATTTCTCCCAATTTCAAATTGAGCCAATTCGAATTCACGTAAATTCACTAGTTTAGCGAATTTACGTGAAATCTAATTGTGTTCAAAATATGTTCAGAATGACTTCCCATTTTCCAAAAATGACCCCCCCCATTGCCCGAAATTGTGTGAGATACTCTTATACACATTAACGTAAAACCTATGATTGCATTCGGAATGACTTCCCTTTTGCCCGAAATTGCATGAGATACACTCATACGCAATTACGTGAAACCCCATGATTGTGTTCGGATTGTCATTGCATTATACCCCCAAATTCCATCGTATGATAAACTCTAATGTAGCTCTGAATTGGGAGTTTTCACTTTAAAATGCATTCACACTGCAGAAATAATGCAGTTTGACACTACTTTAAGTGTTGTCACATCATTTTATGGAGTCCTGGGATTTGAAGTTTTACAGGGTCATCAGCCTTCTCTGCCAAAGTGCTGATACCTCACAAAACTACAAATCCCAGGATTCTGTAGGATGGAGCTATGGCAGTTAAATTGCTGTCACACTGCATAAGTTCTATAGTGTAGATGCACTCTAATGCAATGCAGAATCTTAGTCTACAATTTTGGAGTGGCTACACAGGGGTTACTGTGCACTTTCTGGCCCCAGTGTAGTTGTCCACCTATATTTTAAATTATTGAAGAACACAGATACAAAGTGGATAACATTACTCTTTGTCCAGATCTATTCTAATACACTTAGCAATAGTGAATACTCAATGATAAATTTAAACACAACAAATATTTACCAAGTCCTGCAGCAGTGTTGTATTTGATCACTGGTGTTATCGCACTCCCTTCATCAGTGGTGCATGATACCTGAAATAAATAGGCTGGGGGGAAAATGGAATGCTTGAACATTATACAAACACCTCAGATGTTATTTCATGTTTATGTCTAACAATTCTCTTTATAAATATCTATAGTCTTTTTATTTTTTTAAAAAATGGAGTAGCCATCTTAAAACCTGAGGTACGAAAGTGTACAGGGAGTAGCTAATGTTGTTTCTTCACTTCCCCTCCTTTTTTTACACTAATATTTCAGTGCAATTATTATTATTATTTTTCATTTGGAGATCTTGGTGTGTGTCCCATATACAGCATCCAGTTGTTGTTCTCCTGTTATACATATGGTTTTGAGAAGGAGAAAATTAGTTAGAAACAAAGGTGCATGTACATCTCCCAAGCTGTAGACAATGGACAGTAAATGTTTGGCCAAAGACCAGCCTAGCATAGGAGAGGAAAGGGAGAATATAGGAGAATGAATTGTCACATTGGCTTCTAACTATGTGGCCATTTTGATCACACACATTCTACCAGTTTTATACTGGACACCAGCTCATTTAAACTACTCAAAGGAAATCTTGGATGCATTTAGACTATAATCCCTCTCAATTTGTTGTTCAATAAATTCTTATTTCATTTGGTCAATATGACATGGGGAAGATTGCTACTATGATGAATCAGGATACTACAGTGGACAGTCTTGTAAGCTAGGAAGTAACTATATCCATGGTAATAGCCTAAATGCCCTAAAGGCACCAGATCCCATGTGACTTTAGAAACTAAGCAGGGTAATCCCTAGTTAGTATTTGGATGGGAGACCACCAAGAAATGCCAGGTGGAGTAGGCTATATTTCAGAGGAAGGAACTGGCAGAACCACCTCTGAGTATTCTTTAACAAAGAAAACTCAATATCCATGGTGGCAAACCTTTGGCACATATGCCAGAGATGGCATGCAAAGCCATTTTTGAGGGCATGCAGAGGGCAAGGAAGAAGAGAAATAGGTGTGTGTCTCCAGAGAGGCAGCTGAAGACCCAGGAAGGTGCAGGGAAGCAGCAGGAACAGACGCACACCTATTCTTCCTCTTCCCAGCTGTCCCAGGCCTACAGCTGTCTCAGGAGAGGCAGCTGAAGGTCCAGGAGGGCAGGGAAAGGGGAGGAATAGGTTTGTACCTGTTCCCCCTGTTCTCCCCTCCCAGGCCTTCAACTGTCTCTGGGGATGTCCTGTCCCCAGAAGGCAGATGTCCTTCTCCCTGTATGTCCCATCCCCTCAGAAGTCCTGTCCCCGAGAACCGGGTGACATCCAGTGCAGGAACACCTTTGAGTTTGGGCATTTGGTCTCTAAATGGTTTGCCATCACTACCCTATGTCCTGTGTGTAGTCTTCAAGTTGCCTGTCACCATAAACCGACAGGCAACTTGAAGGCTATGCATAGGACATACAGGAATGGTACACTAGAACTGACCAGAGAGGCATTATTCCTTGTCTTAAATATAATCTGGTACAGTAATTCTGCTTTTGCCAAATCCAGGTTCAAGGCATACCGGTGAAGAGAAAGAAGCCATCATACACATTACTGTACAAAGAGACTATGGTGGCTGCAAGCAACAAACAGAACTCTGTTGCTCACACTTTCCATTATATTGCTCATTGAGTACTGAACTGAAAGAAAACATACTCTTGTCCTGTCCATTATTCAAAGGACTCAGTTTCACTTAGTTATGTGTGTAGGCACACATGTATTTCAGAATCTGGACTGGTTGCCATTGAAGGTGACTTGGAAGCTGCAGCTAGAGCAAAATGCAGCAGTTAGACTGTTGGCCTGAACCCTATATAGAAACCATATAGTTTGAACAAATTGTTCTTGCTGCCATTAGGCATCTGGTTTTAATTCAAGGTTCTGGTAATGACATTCAAAGTCTTAAATGGTTTGGGACCTCCATACTTGAAAGAGTGCCTCTCCAAATATACTTCTGTCAAAGTTTTCAAGTCTACTGGAGATACAGGCCAAATCGTGGTGGGAGGTTAAATGGGAAGATCTTCTAAACTGTGACACCTCAAATATGGACTACCCCTGAGGACTGTTTGATGCTTATATTGCTGTCATTTTGCCACCAAATAAAAACTCTTTGGGGGTGGGGCAATTAGTTTTATGAAAATCTGTATTCTGTGAATTGTTTAAAATCATTTAAAACCGTTTTCAATGGTTTTAAATTGTTTTCCTTTAGCTTGTTAAATTGTTTAGCATGTTTTTAGCCTAGTAAAATCATTTTTACTGTTTACATTGTTTTATAGTGATCACATTGTATTGTATGGGAGCTTTAGATTTTTCACTATATGCAACACATATGAGACATGTTACTCTAAAATCAGAAAATTATGAGACTCAAACTGACTTTTGTCTGATGTCCTTGGCAAATATAGGCTGGTGTCAAAGCCACTGTAGATGCGTTGCCCTCCCTCCATTAGCACATATTCCTTCAGCGGCCCATTCAGTAGGAAGGTGTGACTCCAGTCGAGGTAGATGGTAGATAAATTGCTGACAACTGTAAATGGAGCTTTGTATTGAGGTACTGGCAAAAGAGAATAGAAAAAAGAGTTCATCTATAAATGGGATTCTAGATTTTAGAGATTAAGCAGGTCACTATAAACAACAGAATCCACTTTTTACTGACTCAGCTACGGAGACAAAAGACACTATATGGGCACCTCTGTGGAGAATCAGCTTTTCTCTTCATAGGTTGCTGCATCCAGAAAATGGGATGCACACCAATGTGTAGCATTTATACTGAGCACTTTACATGTTCAATATGTTTCATATACATTCAGTAAACTTTGCAACACCACTTGCTAGCATCAGGGAGAATAGTTCTTTCTCAGAATGCAACCTTCACTGAAATTTCTTACTTTCTCCAATTTCCCTATAAAATGAAGCAGAGACAGGCTGCTGAAAGGGTGATTCAAATATCCAGTTAAACAGGAGTGGAGAATGACTGGGTCTCCAGCTGGGGACAGATGATGGGATGGTTATATGGTCTCAATAGGAGTTGCAGTCCAACATACTTGGGGAACTATACGGACCCTTTCTCCAAGTTAGAAGCTAGTGTGGCATAGTGGTTTAAGCACTGGACTATGCCTGTAGACCAGAGTTCAAATCCCTGTTTGGAAACCCACTGGGTAATCTTAGGCAACTCAGATACTCTCAAGCTCAGAGGGAGGCACTGATAAAACCCCTTCTGAACAATCTTGCCAAGAAAAGATTTCCTGTGGTAGCTTGCCTTAGGATCGCTGTAAGTCAGAAACAAATTGAAAGGCACACAAAAACAACAGTTTCCAGGTTAAAGCTGCCTGGTCGAATCTGCTAAAGGGGGAGCTTTGTCAAAGGCAAGGCATGATTGGTAAGCCTCTTCCTTTCCCTTGAAGTCCTGTGTCTGTGGGTCCTCTTCACTGTTGCTTCCTGCCTATTATACTGATTTGGAAGATTAGCTGCCACTGCTCACATTCTGGAAAAGGAAGGAGGCTAGCTAGTGATCAGTGATGCTTGATTATCCTTGCTACTATATAGCAGATGGTGGAATGAACAAGAATTCACAGTGATGCATCATCATCACAGCTACTGTTACTGGCAGTGATCTTCCAGGATACTGAGCTAAGTATCCCAGAAGATATCTGCCTAAAGATGCTTATCCTAGGACTACTTAAGAGGGCTGCACCACAACATCCCTGAAAGACCAAAAAAAAAAAAAACAAAAGCCACAAAATTTTGCAAAACAACCTCTAGGGAGTGTAGGGGACCATTTGAATCAATTTAGGCCTTAGGAACACTTCCTATTTTAAAAAGAATTCTTCTGAGCAGTTTGCCCTGGCATCAGGTGACATTAACTTCAGCTACAACACTGACCTGGAGGTGACTTTTTAAAATTGATTTCTTGGGGATCCAGGGCTATAACGCTTCAGCATTGCACGAGGCCCATGGGCTACACTTTGTTCATTTCTGTCCTAGACATTGGCTTGCTACTTGCTAGCCATGCAAGCCACAGATGTCCTGGCAAATGAGGCCATATCAACATTACATCTTTCTGTTGTGAACAATATAATTATCAAGCAGACCCAGAGACCCATTTTAATCTCCAGATTACACTGCCTCAAACATACCAAGATTTACAGTGTCTTTTGACTAACCAAGCAACTCATTAACTGAATATTTTAATTTTGGAAGAACTCAAAAATTATAACTAATGTACTAGATTAATACCCTGACTACTTCTCTGCCCCCTGCCTAAATAGGATTCAAGGTGGCTAATTACAAAGTGTTAATTATAAGGAAGAAGGTGGTTTAAGTGTCTGCCTACATCAATGATGTTTACAAAATCAATAGTTCCCTAAAGTGAAATTTTAATTAACATTTCACATACTTTTAAATAGAAAATATCAGGTACTTGGCTAAAGCAGCAAATATCAGGTACTTTTAAAATATTCAGTCTAGCTTTAGGCAATTCATTTTCCCTCTATGACTCTTGTACAGCAGCACTTCTCAAACTGGTGATGGTTCATAAACCATTGGCTTTTTGTCCACAAAGAATTTCCAGGAAAGAAGGAAACAGTTGAAGCCACTGGATACAAATATTGTATGGTACTGGTTCCTGATGTGTATGTTTTTATCCATTTTTGTATTTTGCTTGTATCCCTTTTATTATAAGTGAAAAAATATCACGTAATACCAGAGGAAAAAGAAACAAAGAACCACAGAGCTCACACAACTATGAGGCACTGATGGTGTTAACAAGCTGAATAAATTAATATAATAATTAACTAACTAGACTATATAATCAGAGGGACCTGTACTGATGACTCCTAAGAGGCCAACCTTTCATTGCAAACCCATTGCTATAAAGCTGCAGAGAAATCTGCTTCTCAGGTCACTAATTTTTAGTAACTTTAACACAAAATTAAGCTGTTAATGAGAAATAGGAATGTACTGAGATATGATGGCATAAATACCCGGACAAGTAATTTAAAGCCTTCCCTCCTCCAATCAGTCTTGGCTAAATAATAGTTTTAAGAGGAAATACGTCCATATAGCAAATCTTTTTGGCTATTTGGCTACAATTCTTGATTATCAATATTCATATCTGGGAGCTATTTAGCAATGGTCTCATGGGGTTATGGATGCTGATATGGTTAAAGACTCTGATTTTCACCAGCCCCATTACCTGTATGGCTATTTGAAAACAAGCATTTGTTCCTCCATTATCTTTCTCTCTTTCTGTGAGGAATGAATGGATCAATCAGTTTTCAGGCTCTATCGCTCAAGTTCAATCAAAGGTCTCCCCATCCCAAGCTTGAAAAACAGATTTTTTAAAGAGTACACCTAATAAATGCCTGTATATAAATGTTGTATATGGATTAATGAGTTCTAATAGTTGTAGCATTGGTTTGTAATAGTTTTAGATGTTTTTAGACTGTATTATACAGATGTTGGAATCCCGCCTCGATCCATTGGGAGAGGCGGGAAAATACAAATAAATATTATTATTATTATTATTATTATTATTATTCTGACACTATGGCCATTGTTTGTTTAGACTATACCCCAGAGTGTGGCCATGAACAGGATGTCCGTTCTTTGTTGGGGATTTGGAGACTTGTAGTTCACAAAAGTAACATTTCCAAGCTGTATAAACAAAACCAAACAAGTAAGCAAAAACAACAACAACAACAACAACAACCAAACAACCAAACAAAAACCCATCCAAAATCAAAATGTGCCTTTAAATTGTTTCTATGACTCCTGTAAGTATTTTGAGTGAAGAACTGCACCACAACAGTTAGAGAAATATGCATCCTTCTCAAGATCCCTGTGATACCCCTTTGCTGCCTCCATCAATGTAAAAATACCATACTTTCCAACACTTCACAGATGAAAACCAGAACATGTATGGCCAAAAAATATCAGAGGCACATTTCAAATGAGACAGTTTTCTTCTTCTTAGGTTTCTTCACTGTCCAGTTTTTACAAACATATGTAGAAATGGGAAATGGACAATCTAACTTTAGTATTTAATATTCTGTCTTTATACTTTAGGATCTTTTCTAGTTCCTTTAAAGGTGCGTCTTCAAGCTAGTCCTCTTCTAATTTCTTGACTGAAATTTCCATTCTGATTAATGCCTGATTAATATTTAATATTTAATAAAATATTAAATTATTTCAATGTTTTTATTGCCTATTTTAAAGTTATGTAAATCATGTGTGGTTGTTGTTTTTGTTTTCTTAATGTTCAATGTACATGTTCCTTTTCACTTTCTTCCTTGATTTTCTTCAATAATTATTTCAAGTCTTTGTTATTTTCTGTAAGTAGTATGGTGACATCTGCATATGTTAAATTGTTGATGTTCATTCCTTCAATTTTGACATACCCTTCCTATAAATCTAATCCAGCTCTATATATGATACATTCAGTGTACAAGTTGAACAAGCTGATAAAATTCAGTTTTTCTGGACTCCCTTGCTAATTGGAAATCATTCTTTTTCTCCATATTCAACCCTAACAGTGAGTGGCTTCTTGGTCTGATTACAGGTTATGCATTAGAATAAACAAATGCCACAACACACCTATTTCTTTAAGAGTGATCCACAATTTTTCATAAGCTACACAATCAAAGACCTTACTATAGTTCAGTGATTCTCAAACAATGGGCTGTGACCCAGCAAGGGCTGTGCAAGGTGTGCACGAGACTTGATCTGATCTCCCCTCCACCTTCTCTTTCCAAACTTGTTACATGTAAAATTTGCACATATGTTGAGTTAAATATTAGATTTACTTAAATAATACTGTTCTAATTGGAACAATATTATTTCCTTATAAAATATTAGAATATGAATATATGTGAATTTGTGAATGAAATATGCATGCTAAATAAAAGATTTTTATTTACGTACTACCTACACATAGATTTAAAGTTTGAGGACCACTACTAAAGAATATAAAGCACAGACTGATTTTCTTGCCTGCCAAATGTGTTTGTGATAGACAAACACAAGACGGGAAGCATGTTCCCATTGGCAGCTCCCTAAAAAAAACCTGCGCTTTTGAAAAGATGCAGAAAGTGCCTTGGTTTAAAAAGCACTGGGGTTAAGCAGGATTTGCACTAGCATCCCTTCTGAAATTTGGGTCAGGGAAACCAGGCAAAAATATGAACAAACCTCTTTTAAACCGGTTTGCAAACCAGTTTGTAACGCAGTGTGAATGGGCCCCATGACTTCTTTTACCTCATTTACAGGAGTCCTCTTTCCAGGTGCCACAGATGAAAAGAGTAAAGGAGAAAAGCACAAGCAGAGGATTTCCTTTCTTTCGTTATTTAAAGAAGGAAATGGGCAGAAAAAGCAAAAGTAGTACTGAACCACATAAGATTTTTTAAAGGCTTGAAGTGTGTGCGTGTTGTGTGCTTTAAGTCATTTCCAACTTATGGCAACCCTAAGGTGAACCTACAACAGGGCTTTCTTGGCAAGCTTCTTCAGAGGGGGGCTGCCATTGCCATCCTCTGAGGATGAGAGAGTGTGATTTGCCCATGGTCACCCAGTGGATTACCTCTTGAAGGTCTGAAGATCTGGGTCCAAATCTTATTGTTAGGCTTGGTTAGAGCAGAGCCACTGAATAAACTGGATTTACTGATGTGTTGACTAACCATTCAACTATTGATTCAACTGGTCTTCTCTTGTTGGGACTAAGAAGTTTATCAGACAGGAGGAATTTCTCTTTATTTCGAATTGAGCCAACTGGAACCAATTCGAATTCATATGAATTCGCTAGTTTAGCGAATTTACGTGAATTCCAATTGCATTTGGAATGCGTTCAGAATGACTTCCCATTACCTGAAAATGACCCTCCATTGCCTGAAATTGCGTGAGATGCTTTAATTCGCAATAACATAAAACCCATGATTGCATTTGGAATGATTTCCCTTTTGCCCGAAATTGCGTGAGATACTTTAATATGCAATAATGTGAAACCCCATGATTGTGTTCGGATTGCCATTAAATTATACTTCCAATTTCCAACGTCTGATAAGGTCCCAAGCAAAAGGATCTCAGCCACTGTATGAAAATCAAAATGAGCTAACAGAAGAAAATCTGAAGATTAAAAGCTAGAGGGGGAAAAAAAAAAAAACCTCCTGGCAAGGCAAAAAGAAAGCAGAAGTGGAAATGGAGGGCAACTGTCCTGTTTTCCATAATGTCACATGATTTTGCATATCTCAGGCAATGAATGTAACCTAATGTGTCTCCTACTGCCTTCCAAATGCCCCTCCCGCTGAGAATGGAAAAATCTCACCATGTCAACTTAGATGATCATGTCTCGGATGTTAAAGAAAGTACATTGGCAAATACATCCTAGGTAAATTTTAAAGCAAATGTCTGGTATTATGAGGAATTTATAGCTGCATTTTGAATCTAGCTAGCCATGTCAACTACTCATTACTACAGTCCTAATGCAAGTCACATTGTAGAAAGGGCAATCTCTCTTCTCAAAGGCCTGCCTTTCATACCCTATTTATTCTAACCTTTCCACCCAATTTGCCAATTTAGAAAGGCATGCATTTTTTGAGGTCTTGGATCATTAAGTGGATGTTTGTGTGAAATTTATCCTACATACTATGTATTTCTTTAAATAAAGCAATTGTATCCCCAAAGGAGAAATGTTATGGTAAAAGCTGAAGAATCACCTTTGAGTAACATGATCAAACCATACCATGGATTCCAAAAGGAATTGGAAATCATATCCATTGAGATGGTTTGGAAAAGAAAGGTATGTTCATCCTATAAAACAAAGAGGACTTAGCTGCTAAATGGGAATGGCATAAATCTAAGGCTCATGCCTATATGAAGATTTAACCTCTGTTCAGATTAGCTCTCTCACCTCCATCCTTTAATCTCTATCCAGAACTCAACTGCCCGTATCATCACATCCACTCACCACTTTGACCATGTTTCTCCTCTCTTCACTGGCTCCCCTTCCCCTTCCGCATCCAGTACAAGCTTTTGCTGTTGACTTTCAAAGCCCTCTACGGACTGGCCCCTCCTTACTTGTCTGACCTTCCTTCTCCTCACACTCCTTCTCATACCCTCCGTTCTGGTAGTCAGGGTCTCCTGTCCCAACCAAGGATTTCCACTGCCCTGTCCCAGATTCGTCCCTTCTCACTTGCTGCCCCTCACTCCTGGAACCTTCTTCCCCCACATGCACGCCTCATCACTTCCCTAACCAGGTTCAAAACTGAGTTAAAGACTATATTATTTAGGGAAGCGTTCCCAGGACTGTGCCATCTGCCTCAGGATGCCTCCTTTTAACTATGTATTAAGAACCCAAGCCCTCCCTCCAGTCCATTTGCCTGGTCCAGGCCCCAGAGGGAGAGAAGAAAAAGTGGACCTCATCCCCTTCCCACCACTGTTCCCTTCTCCTTTTGTGTTGTCTCTTCTAGATTGTAAGCCTGAGGGCAGGGATCTGTCTAACTATAAGATTGTATGTACAGCACTGTGCAAATTTACAGCACTATATAAATAACAATATAATAATAATAATAATAATAATAATAATAATAATAAGATGTTGCCTGTCACAGTTTTAAAAAAATGAAAAGAAAAAGTAACCAAAAAAAGTAATTAAAGCCCCACTGATGTTGAGAACACAGACTGAAAATAAAGTGGAATTCAGAATGGACAGGCTACTCCTCAGCCATCATTAGCTGCAACCAGGTAAGCTTAAACAGCAAACATGAAGATTTGACAAAAAGTGGTCCCATTTCCTAAAAAAACATTTCATAGTCTTTCTCTACATGCACTACTCTACTTTATCACCAATACACATTAATATCTGGTGTATTATATTGTGACATGAGTAGCTGAAAGAAGTCCCAAAATCCCACTTTTCTATCCCTCTCCACAGAGAAGGAAGAAACCAAACTGGATGTGAGGCTCGTACCTAAATTAAGGATACCCAAACACTGTTTGGCTGCTCTATGGCTCTTCAACCCTTCACTCCTTCCAATCTTTATGGTTAAGAATATATCAAAGGGTTCTCATATGAGCTCCCAAGCCCCCCTAGAGACTCAACCTTACCCCGGCGAGGGTCACAGCACCCTTGACTCTTGTGGATCTGGGTGAATACAGTGATGGGAATGGTAAATGAGTTTACAAAATCTCAGTTACCAGTTGCCTCACCAGTTTGGACAAAACAAAAGGTGTGCCTCATACACTCTTTCTCCACCTTGGGGAATCATTTGTTATCCAAAAGCCTTGGAAGCTTGTAAACTATGTATATATTTTCATATTATATATTTTGTTGTACAACACAAAAATGGATATGAAATAAAGGAAATATAATTTTGAAAAAAAAGTACTTTTTTGAAAAAAAAAAGAGCATATTAACAAGTACCACTATTTAAATGGGTCTGATCTAGGTAGGATTAATATTGGATTTAACTAGACATTTTTAATTAATATAAAAAGGATATTTGCAGGATGAAAATAAATTGTTGGTAAACATAAACACATATGGGGAAAGACAATTCTGGATAATATAACACAATATTAAGTTTTGTATTTGAATTTTGCTTCTAACCGATTGCAGGAAAAAAATCCTCAGCTGCACTAAAATATGAAAATAAATAAATGTGTAGCAACCACTTTTCTCTATGATTGTTTCCATGCCATGTGCAGCTCAAATAAAAACTTTTACAAGGTTCTCCTGATTTTTAACATGGTTCTTCTAGTTTCTAACTTGTAACAAAGGCATGTCTCTGTAGGAGCTGGTATAGCAGCTAAAAGTTTTGACAATGTTCACAACAACATAAAATACAGTGAAATTTTTAATAATCTGTCCATTAAGAAAGGCTACCTAAATACCCTAACAGGACCAGATCCCATCTGATCTTAGAAGCTAAGGCAGACCAGCTCTGGTTAATACTTGGATGGGAGAGAGCCAATTTATACCAGGTGCGGTAGATTATATTTCAGAGGAAGGAACTAGCGAAACCATATATGAGTATTCTTTGCCTAAACAAGCCCTATGGAATTCATGGGATCACCATAAACTGACAGGCAACTTGAAGGCACACACAGAGTTTGTGATAGGAAAATTTAACAGACTTGTATTTTCCATAACTTGGCTTATCAGAAAACCCAATGGGAGCAAATTTTGATGAAATGGGATTTTAGCTGCTATACTGGGTTATAACTAGCTATCACTTGCAAAGCAAGATGATTTTTTAGAGTATTCAGATGAGGTCAGTACTTTACATAGGCCCTAGTCAGAGTAGGAATGTTCTTAGCATTGATATATATGTATACTTGCTTATGTAAACTCACCTTCTTTTGTTGTAGTAAAGCTGATCCAGTCTGAAGATGTGCTGCCTACTGAATTATAGGATACCACTCTCAGTTTGTAGGTTGTATAAGGCTGTAGATCACTCACATTGGACTTCTGGTCATTTCCTGCATATTTCACTTCAACTGGGCCAGGCTTACAAGTCCTTCTTGTTGGCTGTAAAGGAGGAGGGCAGGATGAATACATGTGGAGTTCATACCTGGGGAAACAAATAGAGGTACAAGTAAGAAAAACACACCTGATAAACACTGTCTTACTTTTCACACCAGGGACTTTATCACATGGGAGGCAAGTGTCATGAAAACATGATTAAAATGCAGTAATAGCATGATAGGGGGGAAGATTATCACAGCCCTGCACATTTCTTTCCTTCATGTCCCATTCGTAAACTGTAATGGACGTGTCTTTGGGTAATAACGGAAACTTCTGTTATTACCCAAAGATGTGTCCATTACAGTTTACGTAGGGTACACTAATGGGAGAAGTGTGTGGGGTGTGATTATCTTCCCCCAATCATATTATTACCATGTTTTGATCATGTTTTCATGACGCTTGCCTCCTCTGTGTGATAGCGTCCTAGGTGTTTACCTGCTGATCAAACTGAAGTACCTTTTCCCAGCTTGTTTCAGAATTCTGTAAACCACAAACAGTATTCTAATTAATAGTATTCTACATAATTAATTACAACTAAATTGCATATCAGTATGAAAACAAAGCATCACTGACATCTTTTGGGCAAATAACCCTGAAAATCTAGTGATGAACAAAAATATCTCCAGTGTCCTATTATAAGGAATCAGCAGGAAACTGTTGAATACTAATGCTTCATGAATCTAAACGATATTTTTACTTCCTTTGTTTTATTAGCAACAATTTTCTAGATGGTGAGTTGCTATATATGTGGGATTTTCCCATGACTATCAAATATGAATAGAACAGATAATTTGCCTGGTTGTGTTGGACACTGATATTCATTTCTGTTTCATTTAACAGAAATTAAGTTTGGTGGCATCATACTTAGTAATTATTATTTCAAGATGCATTGCAGCGGGGTGCATGTATTAAGACATATGTCTTCTGATTCAACTAGGTGCTATATGAAAACAGCAGAAGGCTAATTCTTGATCTTTAGCTACATAGCAATAATATATATGAGCAAATGGGTGCTATGCCTATGAACCCTAGCCCAATAGAGATAATTGCATTAATTGAAATAATCTGATTAAAATCAGAATCTCACCAAGCATTTACTGGAGTAGCAGAACAGCATTTAATGTACCCCTCTGTCAACAAAACAGGTCATCTCAGGAATCTCTGAGATTCCAATTTCTTTTACAAGGTTATTGTGCACATTTTTTTTTTCAACTAGGCTAGCATCCCTGAAAAGAAGATTATTATATAAGACCATTTAACATCAAAGGACACTATTTTGTTCAGACAGTCTTTAGAAATAGAGGAAGACCATATGCTAGATGAGCAGACTCCATTAAGGAGGTCACATGTATGAATCTGCAAGAACTAAGAAAAGTAGTGGAAGATGGGAAGTTTTGGAGATGTTTCATCCACAGGATCTCCATGAGTCAAGATTGACTCAAAGGTGGTCAACAACAACAACAACAACAACAACGTCTTTTTAAAAATCTGAGGAACTAAACTGAAGTATACAAAAGCTTATGCTGCCTACTTCTTTCTTTCAGTTTGTCTTAAAATTGCTACAAGATCTCTTTAAAAATCCCTGTTCACACATGGATTTTTTTCCTCTTCAAAAAAGCCTTGAACTTCTTTCTGGTGATTAGCACAATGTGTGCCTGTTTTGAAGGTGGTCTAGAAAATGCAGCACATATATTTAAGTTAGTAATGTATTTTAATTTAACATAGACTTCATAGTCAGCTTCAACTATACTCTTGCAGTTACCTTCTCACAATGCCATTGGGTTCCTGAGGTGCATCCCACTGAAAAGAAGCATTCCTTGAGGTCATGCTGTGTATGTAGGGAGGAGGCTGATGTGAAGGTGGAGCTGGCTGTGTGGTGACCTGTGCCACTGGTCCTTTACTGCAGCAGTTGAAACACGTGCAGGCCTCAACTCCAACAGAATAGGTAGTAAATGGCTTGAGTCCATGGATTGTTTGCTGAGTAGAAGTTCCTTCAGATAGCTGATGTGACAGAAGACCAAAGCATGGTAGAAGGGGAAAGGCATATTAATATAAGTAATCTGTGAATAGAAGCACCACGGGATGGATGAGTCAAAGTGAAGTTTATTTTTAGTTATTGTAATGAGGTATGCACAATAAATATGAATATTAGACTTTGATACATAAGACAGAAAAGCTGTCTGTTGTCAAAGTCTAAACAATCCATAATGGACAAACTAGGGATGATGGTGGCCCAGACTCTCTGTCCATCTTGGAAAATCGAAGCCTCATTTTAATCTGCAAGACTGGAAATTACCTCATCCTCCCCTCTCTGAAGATGCCAGCTACAGATGCTGGTGAAATGTCAGGAATAAACTCTTCTAGAAGATGGACACATAGCCCAACCCCCCCCCCCCACAAAAAACAATGGGTGCTGGCCATGAAAGTCTTCGACTTAACCTCAGAGCCCTTCAAAAACACACCCACAAGAAGGCATTTTGAGGAAAACATTTTTTTTTAAAATAAAAAATAAAAATTACAGTACTCAAAATGGCTGTGGGGCCATATGCAATCCACAGGCCACACTTTCCCCACCATTAAGGTGATTAAAGTTAAAAACTTCTTTTGTTTGGCCAATCAAAGTGCCAGCCTTTATACATATTCCACTAACTGGGTATTGTAATATTTCTCTTTCCATTTTCTTTCTTTCTGCTTTCCCCCTATGTTGATGCAAGTATAGTCTCTAAGTCCATTTATCTTACATGGGGTAAAGGCTTGGGCAAGTACGTTAGTTTTCTGTGGTGTATCACAGGAATGCAGAGGCTTAGCACTTAAGATGCTGACTCTGATGACTGTAAGGTCTGCAGATTGGCAGTTCAAGACCCAAGTGCTGTGCGATGGAGTGAGCTCCCATCACTTGTCCCAGTTTCTGCCAACCTAACAGTCTGAAAGCATGAAAAAGTGCAAGTAGATAAACAGGTACTAGTCTGGTGGGAAGGTAACAGTATTCTTTGCTTAGTCATGCTGGCCACATGACCATGGAGACATCTTTGACAATGCTGGCTCCCTTGGCTTAGTAACTATGGAGAATATCACACAGGAGGCTTACCACATATAAATCACTATTAAATTATCAGAAATCGTAGGGAACCCCACTCCCTACAGTTGGACACAACTAGTGAATCATGTCAAAGGGGAAACCTTTACCTTTACTTTTATGGTGTCTCATAAAGGCACAATTTTCTTTCTGAACGCTACTAGTGTTGCATGTCTTGACACAATGAAGCATAGAATGATGTATGCCTATCACAGTGTTGAAAGTCAGCAATGTAATATATTTAGGAGAGTGCCTCACTACAATCTTTCCCACCAATATGCTTATCTCTTTCCTGCCCCCCCCAACTCTTCCTCTTTCAGTGGAGAGTGATGTGTCCTGTAATCCTACCATATTTCCCTGAAAATAAGACAGTGTCTTATATTAATTTTTGCTCCCAAAGATGTGCTAGGTCTTATTTTCAGGGGATGTCTAATTTTTCCATGAAGAAGAATTCACATTTTTTGCTGAACAAAAAATGAACATTTATTATATACTGTATATATATTTATATACAAAAACTTTGCTGGGTCTTACTTTCAGGGGAGGCCTTATATTTAGCAATTCAGCAAAACCTCTACTAGGTCTTATTTTCAGGGGATGTCTTATTTTTGGGAAACAGGGTATGCCCTCACTCTATCAATTCATTCAGTGTATGTTATGTTTCTCTAGTTTATTTCCAATACAGCATAAGAAAATAAGCAACTCATGCATGCCTTATCACAGGGATAGGCAACTTAACAGGCCTGGGGACCAATTTCTACCCTCTGCAAAGACTGCATGGACTGCCAAAAAATACCAGAATCAATCAAACAAGCAACAAGCAAGCAAGAAGTGAAACAGGGTGGCTCTGAGTCCACTTCTGGTTTTTGGGCTGCTGGTGGTTTTAAATGGCGTGTGAATCCCTGCAGTCTAACTAAAAGATGAATTGCTACTCCTGAAAACTTCCACATGCAACAATGTATCTTCTATGTCAAGAAAAAAACAAAAAACAAAAACAATAGTCTGGGCATAGTATGAGAAGCCAATGGCCACAAAACCAGACCTGGCAGTTTTCATGTAGCCCCAAGTTGTACTTTACCCACCCCTGTCCACAAAGAACCCACAAATCTCCAGAAAACAAATCTGTAAAGAAGATGGAACCAAGAGTAGTTCTTTAATATCCTTGATCATGTAAAGCAAAGGTCTGGTTTAGGAAGGCACTGTCTTGTCCTGCTAACCAGAATTCAACGATATGCTCTCTCTCTCTCTCTCTCTCTCTATATATATATATATATATAGGGTAGGTGGGTGAATTTTTACAACACTTTCCATCCATGTATGCTGAATATGAAATACAATTATATCTCACATCTAAAATATGGGTTTTTACACAATGCATATACTCTTGAACCATATTCTCAAATTTCCTTTATGTGGAGTCTTTTCTATGCCCTAATATTTCTATGTGTCTCAGCAGACAGAGGGGAAAAGCTGGCTTACCTCCAGGGTTTCCCAATTAGCAGGGAGAACCCACTGGGGGCACCTCTGGGTCTCACAATGGGCAGAACACAGATAGGCAGTCTGCATTGCCCTGTTTGTATGAAAAGATGGACCCAGCGAAACAGGGCATTCATGGGTACAAACTGCATTGTGCCATTAATTCCCCTGCTTCCACCCTGAACACATGTGGACTTGTACATGGATGCGTTGCCAGAAACCGCCAGTCACTTTCTTTGTTCTGTCCACCAGCCACTCCATTCAATGGCCTGTGCAACCAGCTGTGTGATTGCGTACTCGATTGCACAAGTGATTGACAGCCCAAATGGCACATCAGTGCACCCTGTGACACACTGACACAGCATGATCATGGAGGCCCCCTGCACATGGCCCCTTTTGGACTGGCCAGTTTCTTAATGTTATTATTAAATCCATTGTATTGGTGGTGACATCCTGTGTTGTCATTTTGCTTCATGGGGTATACAACAAGTTAATGGTGCAGCTAACCATTTGTGCACATGTGCAACTGATTCATGGGTGGGCACAAAAATAACACCAGCTATGGTGCTGGTGACTCACCTGCCCCTTCCCCCACCTCTGCACCAACATGCAGCCACACACTGCTGCAATAGTTTGCACTTTCAGACTTGAACTAGAGCAAATAAGGGTTATTTACCCCAGAGCACAGCTTCATCCTGGATTTTCCATGTTGTTTAAACAAGAGGGTTTCAAAACTGGGTGAAACCAAGATTCATTGCTTATGCAGACAGCTCTCCCCAATTAATATGATGTTCTGTAGTGTCATTAATATTTGCTGTTGTATGCCTTCAAGTTGTTTCTGACTTGTGGCAACCCTAGGCGAATCCACTATGAGGTTTTGTGGGTCAGAGAGTGTGTGACTTGCTCAAGGACAGTGGGTTTCCATGACCAAGCGAGGAGTCAAATCCTGGTTTCTGGAGTCAGAGTCCAGTGCTCAAACCACTACAGCACTGTTGCTCTCTAATTAATAATTACTGTATTCATTCAGCAATAATGTTAAACAATACTTATTTGTGATTTTTTTTAAAAAAAACTTTCAAAATTAAATATATATCAAACTAGGGAAAAACTGTTTGATGAATACTCACCACCATATCTCTTCCTTTGGTATTGTTTGAGAATAGTCTGTAGAGACTGACTATTCCATTTGGTTTAAGAGGAGGGCTGATTTTCACTACAGCTGAAGTAGAAGCCACTGTGTCAAAAACGGGTGCATGAAGTCCTTGTGGAGGTGCTGGGCCTGTCTTACACTGGGTCCAGCTGCTACCAGCCCGACCTGCAGAGTTTACTGACCAAACCTTAAAAACACAAATAACAACCTTCAAACCATGACATCCAGAACAACCTTAAAACAAGCTCTGGAGAAGAGGACCACACTCATAAGATGGAATAAAATTTCACTTTTGATTTAAATGCAATATAAAACATGCTTGGCCACCTTTATAGTGTCACATCAATATAAAATCTCAACTCGTGTCACAGTACTATTGTCTTGGCACTAGCTGAGGTAATCCATTAGCCAGGGTTAAAGTTTTGCCATGGTCCAAGTCATTACACAGCACTGAAACTGCTGCCTTTTTGGCACAATTGAGTTTATGTTTAATGTTAGATTTCATAGCAAGGAAAGGTGGTAATTCCACAAAAATACAGTAACATTCCAGGTATCCTGTTATTTGTTGCATTAGCCACAACCCTCTTCTTCTTCCACCCCTGAGTAAGATTATTCCAGGCCCTGAGATTTCAGGACCAAAACCTGAGACCACAGGATGACTCCTTGTCATATTACAGGAGGCAGGCCTAGGTGATAGTACAAACATGATATAAAAGGAGTAGTTCCTGGTAATGCCATTAATCATGATACTTTAAACATCAACCACAATTGCACTAAATCTAACAAGCAAAGAAAAAATATAGGCAGAAGGAGAACAGGTTCTAGTCCCTGAGATCTGTGAATCCTACTCCTGGGCCCTTCTAGAGCAGACAACAACAGTGAAGATTTGTCAGATAACCCTAGTGATGACTTCTGTCTGAAATGCTATGTCAAGGACAACTATTTCTTGGCCTTCTGACTAACAGCCAAGTGTATTATCTATTCTTATCAATTTTTTTCCGAAAAGGGAAAACCATCCATGCAGGTTTGATGTATAGAAAGAGTTTTATTGTTGGCTAAATCAAGAAGACCAGCATACTACTAATACTTTGTTTTCTCATTTTCATTCAAGGAAGGCCAATACATTTGCAGAGGACACTTTTTTAAAAAAAAAAAAAATTTAAAGCAATTGATCCCACAGTAATATCCTCTTAAAAAGAACACTTAAGTCAGCATGTCTCCTCCTACGTGTTCTGCGTTTGCCAAAAGTTTCATTTTGTTACATTGATCAACACACACAGGAAGTGGGACTCAGTTCTAGGATACACTCCCTGGCATTGCATCTGATTAAATACAGCTCCTTTTTTATAAACTATGCCTACTGATTTTGTTTTTGTCAGCTTCCCAAAACTATGGTGATCTGCACACTATATGAAACTCAGCACTTATTAAATATGGCTACCAACAAATCTGCATGAAAATTAAATTTCACTTTCATCAAGGGGAAAATAAACATATGGAAGGATGTATAATCTTATTTATCAAATACCATTTGTATAATTAAACACGAATAGCATAAAAGGTTGACTTAGGTCATCATTTGCATGAGTAAGTAATTTGTATAATGTCAGGTACAATAGATGGAGTAGATGGATGTGCGAGTGTATAGGGTTAAATTAGGCTCAATAATAGTGAAACACACAGTGATCAATCAGAATGATAGATCTAAATGGCAATACAAGGGGACTGTCTGTGTGATTTTTAGTATTAAGTATTCCTTACTAAGCTTTCATTTTGAGCAGTTCTGACTGCAGTAAAACATGTTTGTTTGTGATCTCCTGTATACTTGGGGAGGGGGGGGCATCTTCTGGACTGTTTTTTAAAATGGACAACAGTAATACCCTGCTAGACTTCCAAATGCATAGCCAGAAATTCCTGATCATTTTGCAAATGGACAGAAGATTTCAAGAGAGCACCTGTCTAAGCACCTTGAATTTAGAGATTACAACCATATCAATAGATAAAAATTAGTTCAAAAGAGCTGTTAGGGGCTCCATCTGAATAATTTCACTACAATGATCTCAGCACAACATTCTTAAATATGACTCATGAGTTCATAAGACTACTCTAAAACATGTCACTGAAATATTTGCCATAAACAAAGATGTAACTATCTAACCAATATAATTCATTTTTAGTGATCGTTCTCACTTCTGAATCCAGTACTGGAAATGAAGTAACATTAATTGGCATTGTTGCCATTTGATGTACAAAAGGTGCTCAGCACTGAAGAAAAAGAAATAAAAATGGTAGATTTTATACATTAGGTACATTGCAGGAATAAAATTAACACTAGCCACTAATTATTTCTCCAATACATAACAAATAGAGTTTATTAAGAATATAATGCATAGTTTAGAAAAGTTTGCAGAAAGTATTGTTATTACTGGAGGAGAGACAAACACAATTTTAGATGACAACACAGATAATACTTCTTGGGGAATAAAATCACAAAACCAATTTTCTGCCCTAAGGAAACTAATACATAACACTGGATTAGTAGATTAATGGAACTGTGTAAACCCAAACAAATGGGATTATAGAAGTTACTCTGGGTGATGTAAGACTTTCACATTTAGATCATTTTTGTTTCAAATAGTTCAGTTGCCAGTATAAGGCTATCAGTACATGATTCAATCACCTGTTCATACCATTTCCCCATAATTTTGGCTTGGGTAAAAGAAAGGGGAAATGCTAGTACTAGAATTTAGAGAATTAACTCGATTTTTACTCCAAAAATAAATTAAGGAATATGGTTTTTATCACATTATATAATATTTTTGCTATTACATTTCATTGGTTCTGCCATTAATTACAGTTGGCCCACCCCGTCTGTGGGCTTCCCTTCTGCAGACTTGAGCTCAAGTGGAAGGCAAACCCCAATAGAAACAATGGTGTGTGTGCACCACAATGTGCTGTGGGAGCACACCCCATAATACTTAATGAGATTTGAGCTTACACTCAATTCCCCTTATGGGGGGGGGGGGTCTGGAATGGATCCCACATGTAAGGGGTGGGTCGATTGTATAACTAAGGCTGGATCCAATTTATTAGCTGCAGGATTTGGTAATAAGGCTATTGTACACAACTGAACAATCAAATCAGGTTGCTGGTCTATCTACTTCAGTACTGTTGACAGTCACTAGCAGTGCCTTTCCATGGTACCATGCAAACTTACTTCCCAACACTACCAAGATATTTAGGGACAGAACCTAAGACCTTCTATGTGCAAATCTTGTTCTGTGATTGAACTATACATCTCTTTTTGATACAGTACTAGATTATCCATTTACCAATAGGCAGCCAATGGATTGTACATTATTGGTTTATCCAGTATTAGTCTAACTATCCCAATAATATTTATTCCTAAGACACTTATGGTCTCAGACAAAGGTCTTTTTCAGACTTTCTAATTAATCGTACATTTTAGGGACTGAATTCCACATGCAAAGCACTGAACTATGGGTTCTTTCTCTGAAATGGTATGCTGGGCCCTACATAATGCAGTGGTGTTCATGTTCCTTCATGTTCATTCTTGTCAAGAAACATTCACCCACCATTCAGAGATTTAGCACTGAAGGCTTAAGGGAAATATAGAATGAAAACTCTAATGAGTACTAACTTAATAGAGACGTTATTTGTCCTCAGGATGCCATGAAATTCCTTGTTGTTTTTGCTGCAACAGACCAACACAGCCAATACCCTTGAAAATAGTGCACACTTGTGCACAGCAACATTAATGTAAAAAAGGGATCTCTCAAATCCCCACAGAGGGTGAAAGTAATTTACCACAATGTGCACAAGACTATCACTAGAAAGAAGTGTGTTGGCAGTGATTAAGATTTTATTTCAGCAGACCTTTGAAGTTCAAGGAGGTTGGGCTTTACAGAATGTAGTGTTTGTTATTTGTTATTTTCAGCTGTGTCTTTAGTTGTTTTTAAATTGGAACCAATTAATAGATTTCCATATGTGAGCCACTTTGGGTCCCACTCAGTTTAATTTATAGTGGAAAGGCAAGGTGATGATGATGATGATGATGTCTGTTGATTAACTGTTGTCTATGGATATCCTCAAGATATCCTCAAGGCACACTGTTTCAGTATACTTGTCCACTGCAAAAATCTTGGTGTGGTTTCTCCCTTGTTTGGATTCAGGTGCAGGTGAAATGACTGTGGAATTATGTCCAATGAAGCATTGGCTAATCCACCTGGGTATGTGCAGATGTGCAAGGAATAAAATTTTTGTCTACTCTCCTTTAAGCAAAGACAAGTAAGAATTTCAGTTCAGTCAATTTTTTTAAAAAAATCAAAATCTACAAATATCCATGAAACAGGGTTATTTTTTTACAAATATGAATTCAGAATAAACTGAAGCTGCCATACATCTATACACACCCCGATCTTTTGATATCCAGCTATTTGAAATCTGGGTTTGACTCTCTGTGTGTTCAGCCATGTTAGTGCTAAGTTAAGGTTGGCCCCTATTCTTCTCAGAGGTTTCTCAATATCTTTAATGGGTTTACAACCAACAGGTACAGTATGTTCCACTTCTGCTGAAAGCTACTGAATTTGAGTAGGGCAGATGGGGGAAAGGTTCAGTCCAGTTCATTTTTAAAAGAATGTTTTAAAAATTGTTCATGAATGGCCTTATATCCAGAGCAGAAACAACTTCAGGCTTAAAAACCTGAACAAAAAAAGAGAATAAAACTGATATTTCACATCTTTTGTGAAGTACTGCAAACCTTCAGCAAACAAAGAGGGAAAAACAAACAAGGCAAAGACCAAGTTTTCTAAAATATATTTCATTTCCAGACCCATACAACTCAAGCATGAGTTTGACCTGCTCATTTCCATCATAAAATGCTATTCTACTTTTTAATTTTTATAGCTTCATTAACACTACCATGGGTTCTAAAGCATAAGAAACTGAAGATTTGTTGAAAGACTAGAAGGCATTTATGGACTTTTTGAACAATAAAAAACCTAATGATGTTATAGGCCAAAGCAGATGGCCTGGAAGAAGTGGCCACTGGCCACTCCATCTCCAATCGGGCCGGGACCACAGTGACCACATTTCTGAAGCAGGTCACTGCTGTGGTTCCAAGCTGGCAGCTGGCAGGAGTAGATTTAATCCTGCTTGCTCAGAGTGGTTTCCAGCCACTTTGGGAGTATGCGTCATCTAAATGCCACACACCCAAAGTGACCGGAAGCCATTTTATTTGGCCCGTGTGTTTCAGGCCATAATCTGTGGTTATGGTTTTTAGTAATTGAAGTAATTATTTAGTTGACTCTGTAATGGTAGAGTAATATATTTCCTTCTTATTTATTTTTTCATTACACTTAGGATTGGGAGGGTCAGAACCCTATTTTTATACATTATATGGTTCACACCTCTTTTTCTTCTCTTCTTCCTTTTTTTGTTAAAATTTTAACTTTTCCCTTTTTGAATGTATTTTATCTCAGTTTTAACTTAAAATTAGACTGTCGGAGTTAAATAATGCCAGCTGTTGTCAGAAACATAATATTCTTCTTTTGACACAAATGTTTTGGTTGCTAGGTTCAGCTGGCAGAAGAGCCAGAAAGAAAGTGGAGAAAGGGCAAGGTGAAGGAAGAGCCAAGTAATGCCAGATTCAAAATCCAGGGACATAACTGCTATGCCAGCACAAAAGAGGGCCAGGGCCATGACAATCCTAAATACTTCTCAACAGCCCTAAGCTGGGAAAACCTATGATAGGGTCACAATAAGGCAGACTGGTGGCTTACTATCAGCTCCTTGCATTTGGATAGCTTGGCCAGATAGGATTTCACTCTTTAAGATGCATGCTCACTTGGACTACTATGCTAGGAAGGATGGGTAAAAACAAGAAGGAAAAAAGTATAAACCCAGTCCAGCTTAGGCAACTTTTTCTGCCTGAGAACAGCTATCGTTTGATACGTAACCATACATTCATAAATAATATTGGGAGCAAGACTGAAACTTCAGTGATTAAAATATACTTTCAGAGCAAATGGTATGATCTGGCTTAATCTACATTAAGATGTATCTATAAGTATAGGTATGTATGTATACACATGAATTCACACTTGTATGTATCCAAATACCACATTGAAAATACTGCAATCAAATTTAGAAACTGATGTAATTCTTGGGCTGCAAGTCATAAACCAAAAAACATTTCTTGACATATTAATACTACATTCATGATGATTTCATGGACTTCTCTCAGAATCTTAAAATAGCCTTCAGATTCAGGTCTATGTTTTCTGGTCTATAGCAGGGGGAAAGGGAACAGAAAGTACTTCTGCCTTGAATTCATAGACTGTATATTACCTCTTTTATAATTTAATCTTACATCATGCTGCGCAGATCTCATTCAAACCCTTGCCAAAATCTCTGTCATTATTAGAAGGTGCACAGGCTTAAGAAAGCCATGAGAGGGCTCCAGATTCATCTACACAAGCAGTAATTCAGATGTCTTCATCTTCACTTTCTTGGCTACCTGCCCAGATAGCACTTTGAAAA
Source organism: Urosaurus nigricauda (assembly GCA_034509955.1). NCBI lineage: Eukaryota > Metazoa > Chordata > Lepidosauria > Squamata > Phrynosomatidae > Urosaurus > Urosaurus nigricauda. Next base: position 344,620,821 of record JAOEGL010000001.1, on the reverse strand, counting down.
AAAGAAGAGCTCTGTAGAATCTGACTGCTTAGGGAACTAAGGAATTCTAGGCACAGCAAAGGAAAACTTGTTTAGTGACAGAAACAAAAGTGCCTCCACAGAGACCTGAATCTGTAGAGCAGTAATGGAATGGCCTGATGACACCAGATCTAAAAGGGCAGCCAAGGTGGTAGGCAAGCCAAATGACTGGGTGGACTTCAACCATAAGATTTCAGAAAAGAATGGTCCCCAGACAGAGATTACACTGATGAAAGTTGCAATTGCTCCATAGTTAAATGATCCACATTGTAGTCTTGTACAAGATACAGGGAAAACTGAAGCATTATTATTACAACAAAGCTTATACAAAATAGGCCTACTTTAAAACTGTTCAATTTATAGTAAATGTTATTTTCCAGTTTTCTTTAAGTATAAAAGGTGTGGTAATGAGCTCCTCAAGGAGATGCTATAGAACACCTCCTTTAAATATATATATATATATATATATATATATATATATAGAGAGAGAGAGAGAGAGAGAGATTTTGTTTTGTTTTGGAAAGGGCCATATTTACAAATCATGTAATTTGTATTGTTGCATTGGTTTTTGATTGTTGGTAATATTATAATGCAGGTTTTAGAGAGATAAACAGACAAAGTGAAATCGTGACAGGTCTTGCATTGTAACAATTTACAGTTTCTCATCTATCCAACACAAGCTACCAAATTAGGTATAAGGAATCTGCGGCTTTCTAGATGTTCAAATACATTTCCCACCATCCATCACCATTGACTCGAATCTGTGGGTGATATGGATTGGAGTTTAACACTATCTAGAGAACCACATATTCCCAGCCTTTAGTCAGGTAACAAATACCATGTGGCACTTCATCTGTGTTTGATCAGTACTCCTTAGAAAAAGAACTTACTTGCTTCCCAGCTTCAGACAACAGTACATCATCATCATCCAGAACAATGGAACACCACCATAAGCTTTAACACCATAACCTTGCAGGTTCATGGCTAGTAAAGGCTTGCTAAAGCATTCCAGCCACATTGGAACCACAATCCTAAATAAATCCTAAATAAATAAATAAATAAATAAATAAAATGTATTTATATCCCGCCCCTCTACAAGATGCAATTGGGGCAGCTAAGTACTGGAACAGGATGTGATCATCGGTGCACAGAAGCACAGAGTTGGGGACACATCAAGTTAAAGCCTTCAACTTTAGTATTGTCTATGGGGGATATGTCTGTCTTGACATTTGGTTTCCATTGATATTACAATGGATAACAGCTTTGATGACATGGGAGATAAAAAGTCCCAAATCTATCCACAATCAGCTGTCTAGTAGTTCAACAGTTATGCCTGTAATAGTTTTTAAGATATAAATTTAAATAATCAAGGATATCTATGAGTACCTATAGCCACTATGCAATGAAGCATTGGCTGGATTTTACTTTTTTTATGTGGTTTGATTTATTTTTTTTTGCCTTTTTGTCTAGAATGTATGTATTTGGAGTGCTGACTTCAGTTCCTACATTTATGTCATAACATGCTGCAGAATCATAAATAAAAATAGCTATGAGTCACAATGGCAATGTTTCGTCTCCAGCATCAAAGGCTCCCATATATGTGGCTAAGCTAAGTAGGATATAGGGATAGGTTAGGGGAAGGCTTTACTTGTGATCCTCACCTAGTTTTCTATGTTGCAACACAGAGAACATGAACTTGCTTTTGTTGTACTTAGTACGGAGGGAGAGTGAAGACTGGGCAGGAGAAACTTCTCTAAAATCAATTGTATATTTAGAGGTATGGGTTTATTATCTATATTGCAAATTAGTAACCCTGAGAAAAGATGGCTTCAGACTATCATATTTGCACAAATTAAGACTATAAGAAGCTAGAGCATGTCTAAATTGTGGCCTTTGCAAAAGCAGCAGCTATAACATTTACTGAAGAACATGGTTAAACACCACATCAGGCCCATATTCTAGTCCAAATTTCCCTTCATGACTGATACACTTCTAAAAGTTCCATAAATCTAGATGGGTTTGGATTAGAAATACATAATTTTTCTAGATTCTCTTCTTCCAGCAGTATCTCTGGATCAGCAGGAAAAAAACAGCACAAACATCAGTCAGTGAGATTACAGGATTTGATGAGTCAAAACTTGGAAGACTATGTCCTAATAATAAAAAGCCATTAAAAACAACAACACCAATTTTGAGAATTAGTTCCCTTCATGTGAAGCAAAGTGTTTAATAAGTCTGGCACAAAAGAAAAAGGTTATCAAAGTTTCAGCCAATCCTTGTTCCTTTTAATATTCTATCACATCAGTAACAAAGATGAGATGCAAACAAGTTTAACTCCAAACAGCAGACAATTTAATAATTTGTTTCCTGTGGGTACATAATGAGATAGTTAAAATATTCCCAGGAGAGAGATAAGCAGATATTAAAAGGTCTTTCCAATACCTGTAATGGCTAAGGGCAACAGCTAATTCAATAGATTCGATCAAAATCACTACTTCTTTCAGTGCTGCTGATTTATTACTTTGGCTGTAGTTAGTCATCACTCATTTTAGTTTGCTTTTCACTACTCATAAATTATGCCTTATAAATAAAAAGATACAATCAAGGAAATCATATCAATTCATCTACAACCCTAGGGTGTACTTTTCCATGGCACTTGCACTAAACGTCTTTTTAAAAGATAGGTTAGTCAGAGTGTTTGAATATGCCAGAATCACAATCTACCAAAGGAGGCCTTGCCAGGATGGACTCCTAACAGGCTCATAACTAATGTGGAGGAGCCAATAAACTGGATACCTTTGTTGGGGTAAAGGAATAAACATTGATTCATAAACAGTTTTCTTGCTGTACATAGATGTTTGCAAAGGTGGATACTCTAATTTGCAAAAGTGGCTCTTTTATGTGATGAGCAGAAGATTTTTGGTTAACCTGAGATCAGTTTCCTGTTCAATCAGCAAAGCAAGATACTAATACAGATTATGACTCTTGTCAGTTTAATTTATTTTTGTCTTACTTTTCCATTTCTACTAAAATAAAACCAAGAAGCAGGCAGTAAAAAAAATACTAAACCAATACAGGATGTTACATGATTATAGTCATTAAAGACCTATAATAAGAATAAGATTTACTCCCAAAAGGTCCAGGGAAATAAATATGCTTTCAGTCCTCTCCATTTGAAATCTAATAAGAAGCTAATCTGGCTGGCCTCCAAGGAGACAGGGTTCCACAAAATCGTGCCATCACAGAAAAGGCTCTGTACCTTAGTGATGTCAAATGCATATCTGGCATGACAAACTTCCAGAACAGAAATTTATCTCATAAATGTATAAATTCATCATTTATCTCATAAAGCATGACCTCCTGCAGAAAGCCATTTAAAGGAAGTGCTATATTCTGTATTTAGAATGAAAAAATAAAACCAATGTGATTGCTTGAGCCTGCCCAAGCATTTCAGTGCCATAAATGGGTTTCTATTCTGCTTATAATTTCCCATGGCCCATCAGAAACCATTCCAGATATTCCCTGACTTTTTGGGTGGAGTTTCCTGATATAGCTCTAGTCTGTGTAATAGAACATTGGAGTGTAGAAGTCCCAGAAAATAGGCAGGAGGCAGATCTAAGGCCTGCATGAGCCAAATAAATCAGTGTCCTCCCATCCTCTTGGAGAGGAGTCCAGACAATGCACAGCCCAAACCCTGAGTCTGGCATGAAGAGACTGGATGATTTCCAGCTTGTTCAGAACAAAATCCAGGGTATACTCCTCTTGAAACACTTTAAAAACATCCTTGTTTGCTCTGGATCTTCTCAGAAGATCCAAAGTCCTCCATTTCAATGCCAGGTGGCTGTTTGAAATGTGTCCCACTGTGCCAAATGGTGCCTCAGTGGTGCTGGGTTACTTACTCTGAGGTCAGAATAGAGCACCCAGCCATATGACCTATGCTGGCCACCCTGTTCTGACCTCAGGAGCGAGTGACTTGCTACTATGCTGGGCAATATAGCACAAAATGTGTGTGAACAGCTGCCCAGCATTTGAACTAAAGGCTTGAGGTAATAGGGGAGGTCAGGACAGCTCCGGGGCCAGGATACTCCAGGATGTCCCTGGAATATCTTGGTTTGTGCAGACAGGGCCCAAGTCAAAATCAGAAAAAACATGAAAAGACATAAGCAAGGAAAAAATATAAGAAAAATGTGCCACTCATAGATCAGAATACACAAATCTATATTTATTATGGTAAATTCTACCAGAAAACCTTAGACCACCTGCAGGCAATGCATGTGCTCTACCATGAAACAACCATTCCTCTCCATGTTGCCCAAATGTGAGACATGGACTTTTGCTAAAGTTTCAAGAAGAGAAAGGAAAAACAGATACTAAAATTCCTGACCTCAACTGTGTTGTTAATGTCAAACCCATCAAGCTGGACCTTGATGACTGACAACATTTTTAAAGTGTTGCAAAGGGCCTGGTTATAGTGGCTTAATTTTACTTTCATTCAGCTGGAGGAAATTTAGTTGCATTTAAAATTTTATAGCCAGCAAACAATCCTCCAAGAGAGAAGTAGCAAAATCAATATTGTGCTTAAGTGAAATATAAATCTAGGTTTCATCAGCATAATAGTGAAAGCCAACCCCTGTACTTATGAATAAAGTGTCTCACAGGCCACATATAAATTGTCAACAATGGTGGGGCTAAAAATAGATCCCTGAGGGAGAGGGATCATACATATAGCCACACACACACATACATGTGTGTGCACACACATATGGGTGTGCCAGTTCAATATATAATATATAATAACAGAATGTTGGCAGATATGTAGTTTGATTGTAACTGGTTCAAAGCACTGCCAGACACTCCGATTTTCCGAACAGATTTTAATAAAGGATTAAGAAAGCACAGGTAGAGAAGATGATGGGGCAAATGTGATCATCTTGAGTAGTTCATCCTGAATAGAGGGAACACAGGGAGGTCTTCAACTAAGAGTCACTGAATTCTCCTGAAACATACAGCAACAACTGACATTGAATAAGTTACCCCCCAGCTGCAGTAAATCCATTAAAGGCCCAGGATCAACACGGTCTCCATAGCTTTTGTGGTAGTGAGGCAGTTACCAACTATCTTAGCAGCTTCTTCCAAAAACTGAAAAGATTGCTTTCAAAACTGAAAGCTATCATGGTCTGATAGTTCAAAAGCTTTCTGGCCTGGTTTAGGTTAACACCCAGAGGCTTAGCCAGGGCCATCTTTGCTATTCGCCTCAGGGAAGCATGGGGAAGTCCTGGGGCAGGCAATTTGCTGCTCTCCATCCTGCTCTGTTAGGACATTGGCCATTTTAGACATAGGTCAGTGACCTGCACAACCCTCCAGAGCTGGGAATTACTTATCTTTGGGGGATGGCAGCTCAAGCCAAACCTACCTCACCCTGCCTCATCAGATTCAGCTTTGCTCCATTTTACCCCACCTCATCCCAAGGAGTAGGAGGCAGAAGCAATATCATCCTGCACCAACACCACTGGCCAGCCGACAGGTTTCTGAATGCCCAGATCTGAATTTTCAGAGCTAGGCTTTGTGGGAGGACAGGAGTGTCTAGGAAAATCACTTGGCAGTGTTCATAGACATTTCTGTCCTTCCCACAAATTGAGAACCAGAAATTTAGGAAGCTGCCAGTGCAGGTAGTGATATTGTGGGCACTAGCACTGTCATCACAGATATAATCATCATCTTCCTTTCTGGGTGCAAGAGCAAGTGTTTAGCTGGCTGGCTAGTAAGCAGATAAGTAGAGATGTGGAACCCTTGCAGGTTTTTGCCTCCTCTTCCATTAGGTTGGAGATGGGGGTGTCTGTAGGTGGTGATGATGCTGTCTCAAATGTTGTGAGAGTTTGGGCAGTCCTTGAGCTTAGACTTTAATTGGAGTTTCATTCAGTGATGCTGATGGCACATTGCCACCATGCAATCTCATGTAGCTGGGCTTAACTGTATCATGAAAGAACTTTCAGTTGTCTTTTGCCATACCCCCACCTGCCAATTTTGGCAGGTTTAAAAACTTCAGTCTTGCAACTTATTTTATATAGAGATATGTATAAAATAGCTCATACCTCTTCCAATTTGTTGCCATTGTGGTTTCAAAACCAACAACAAGAGAAGAGGCTCTAGCCAGATTTAGTTTGATAAAGTCTAATTTCTTGCACATAAGGATTCCCCAATAAATTTGCTTCTGTCCACTCAACCCTTGTCCATCTTGACTAGTAACAATTCCCATGAAAAACTGGTACAGTATATACAAAAACACTTTCTTGAGGGAGGACACAGTTTCTTCTTGTCTGGATAATACACAGGTGATACAATTAATTTAAAGAGCTCTCATCTGAGACTCATAAATTACATACCCTTTGACTATTCCAAACTGGCAGAGACCGTCTTGATTAATTGCCTGGCATCTCACTTTTCCAGTTGCTTTTAAAAATGTTCCAGTTTCTCTCTTCTCCCACTTCTTCCTTTGTCTTCATCTTATTTCAGCTGGTGCAAACTGAGTTCAAACTGTGAAAGTTTGTATTCAAGTTGCCAACCAACTCCAAGCAGTCTTGGATGACACTGATTATCTTGATCCATTTCAAACTGGTTTCAGGGTAGGATACGGAGTCGAGACTGCCATGGTCGCCTTGGTTGATGATCTCTGTCTGTGCATCGACAGGGGAAGTGTGGCCCTGTTGGTGCTCTTGGACCTCTAAGCAGCCTTTGATGCCATAGACCATGGTATCTTTCTGGAGCGCCTGAGAGATTTGGGAATGGGGGGCACTGCCCTGCAGTGGTTCTAGTCCTATCTCTCGAGCAGGCTCCAGATGGTTTCGCTTGGTGACACTTGTTCGGCCAAGAGGGAGCTCAAATCGGGCATCCCTCAAGGCGCGATACTGTCGCCAATGCTATTCAACGTTTACATGAAGCCACTGGGTGAGCTCATTCAGAGACATAGGGCGGGGTGTTATCAGTATGCTGATGACACCCAAATTTGTTTCTCCATGTCTCGGACTGCTTCAGTGACCATGGAAGGCATCTTCCCTCTGAATGACTGAAGTCAGTAATGGATTGGATAAGGGAAAATAGATTTAAATGAATCCAAATAAAATGGAGGTAGTTGCTATAGGCAATTTTATTCCAGGTGCGGAGATAAGCCCTCCAGTCCTGGATGGGGTCACACTTCCCCTAAAGGACTGTGTTGGTAGCCTGGGGGTACTCTTGGACTCATCGCTTCACCTGTCATCTCAGGTTGATGCAACAGCCAGGAGTGCCTGTTATCAGCTTCGGCTGATACGCCAGCTACGACCCTTCCTGGAGCGGGAGAACCTACAAACAGTTATACATTCACTGGTAATCTCTCATCTCGATTTCTGCAATGTGCTCTACATGGGGCAACCCTCATGCCATGTTTGGAAGATGCAATTGGCTTAAAACATAGCAGCCAGATTTGTTACAGGGAGTTCCAAATTTGATTCTATTACACCTATCTTAAAGTCCTTACACTGGATGCCTATTAGCTTCTGAGCACAGTATAAGGTGATGGTTATTATCTATAAAGTCCTACATGGCTTGGGTCCAGCACACTTGAGGGAATGCCTCCTCCCATACAATCCTTCCCGCACGCTCAGGTCCTCTGGGAGGAACCTACTGCAGCCAAAGAAAACCAGGCTGGTGGCGACCTCCCAGAGGACCTTTTCAGCTGCCACTTCAAAAATATGGAATGATCTGCCAGAGGAGATCTGTCATATTACATATTTGGAGGCCTTCAAATAGGCGATAAAGACAGATCTCTTCCGGCGGGCCTTCCCAGGCTGACCTCCTTGGAACTGAACTCTCCTATTGTATAGCTGCTATTGTCTAGCTGCTCCCACTACCTCTAGATGGATTGTACTGGGAATTTTTACCAGGAATTGTTAAGTAAGTGCTATTGTTAGGGTGGGGAGGGAGACAGGAAATTCTGAACAGTTATATTTTGTTATACGTTTAGTCTGTCAATCTGTCTGACTTTATTGCTTTTAATTGTTGTTACCCACCTCGATCCAATATAGGGAGAGGCGGGATACAAACAAGTATTATTGTTGTTGTTGTTGTTGTTGTTGTTAATTCAGAAGGATGAAGGAGAGAGGAGTGGGTGGTGTTGTCCCCTTGTTTCAGCAGGCTCAGGCAAAAGCAAAATGTTGCATCCTGTCCTAGCTTGTGTGTTCTTAATACACACACATGTCCCAGTTTTCATCTGTGAAATGCTGGAAGGTATGAAATCAAGGTGCTACAGCCTGACTTCTAGGCTTTCATTTTTGCCTACCATAGTCATAGGACTGGTAGTTGAGAATCTCCACATTTTCCTAAACAATACAGGGGACCAATTCTGCAGTCCCCCCCCCAATTGTCCCTAATGGTGGCACAATATGCGTATGGCTGCAAGCATGCCCATGTGCACACACTGCCAGCTGCAGATGCATAAATTGATGGATGGCAAGCCTGCAGGATAGCGAGGACCCACTGTAGATACAGGCCAATTTCAATCTTGATTCTAGTCAGACTTCAGGATGATGACTATCTAAATCAGGGGTAGGTAATTTAGCTTGGTTGAGGGCAAGGGAGGATTATTCCCAGGGCTACATTTTGTTTACATCTATTCTAAATCATTTTGGTTGTTAGCTTCTTAAGTTTTCAAATTGAGGGCTAGGAAACCCTTTGTAATGTATTGACTGGCAGCCAACAGACAATGCTGAATAAGATAGTCTGATTTGATATAAATAGCTTTCTATTATTTATTTATTTATTTATTTATTTATTTGCCTACATGTCTGTCCTATATACAAGTGTAGTGGGCCGGAAGAAAGAGGGTTTTGTAGGTTTCTGAGGGATATGTATATATGTATGTATGCATGTATATATACATTTGTTGTTGTTGTTGTTGTTGTTGTGTGCCTTCAAGTCATTTCCAACTTATGGTGATCCTAAGCCAAAGCTATCATGGGGTTTTCTTAGCAAGATTTGTTCACAGGAGGTTTGCCATGGCTGAGGACATGTGACTAAGGCAGAGAGCATGTGACTTGCCCAGTCACCCAGTGGATTTTGTGGCTGACCTGGGAATGAAACCCTGGTCTCCAGAGTTGTAGCCCAATGCTCAAACCACTACACCATGCTGGCTCACTTGTCTATATATATATATATATATATATATATATAAATAACAATGAAATCATACAATTAAAAACAATTATTAGTTGAAACTCTGTTGTCAATTCATTGTTTAAAACCCATGCCAAATTGACAGGGATAGTCCTGATTAATCTTCAGTCTTCCATTTTGCCCATTTTCATGGCTTTTTAAAAAATGTCCTAGGAGATTATCACACTACCAGCTTTTTCCTGATCTGGACATGGGCTGAGACTGGGCTGGGAACATATGCTACTGCACAGCTCCACGCCCAGATCATTGCCATCCCGTCTTTCTCCCTTCCCTGGCTAAAAATGCTTCTTTTCCATCATGGGAGCCGTTCTGATTGGGGATGAGATGGTAACTATCTGGGCACTTATCTGTGGTAGCACATCTTCCCAGCCCAGTCTCAGACTGTGCCCCGATTGGGAAAAAGGTAATGCGATTATCTCCCTAGTTTCTATCTCCTGCTTCCACCTTCATCCCCAGATGACTATAATGGCTGCAGATTAATCTGAAGTGCAAAAGAAGCAGAGCCCTTCCTCCAGTCCATCAGGTGCCATTCGGCTATGGAGGGAGAGATGCAGCCCAGCTCCATGGGGCCTGGCCAAGATTTAGAAGCAGAGCCCTCCCTCCCATCCATTGACTTAGTCCAGGCCTCAGAGGAAGAGAAGAACTGCTGGACCCGATCCCCTTCCCCACTGCCATTCCCTTCTCCTTTTGTGTCATGTCTTTTTAGATTGTAAGCCTGAGGATCGGGAACAGTCTAATTAAAAAGAATAATAATTGTAAGCCGCTCTGAGAACCTTTAGGGCTGAAGGGTGGGGTATACATACCATAAATAAATAAATAAATAAATAAAGTTTGAACTCAGTGAAATCAGCAAAAGAGAGAGGAGAGGAGGGGCTGCAGTCTTGCCCTTTCCTCTAGGCTCAGGCAAAATGAAACTGCTGCAGCCTCTCTCACCTTGTGTGTACTTCCTTTGCCATTGTGACCACACTTAGATGTTGCTAGGTCACAGATAACCCTGTTTTTTATCTGTGAAATGTTGTCTACTAATATGTTTAAATTTATTACAGGTAATTCATTCTGTTTTTACAAGGTGTCATAATATTTTCTTTAGCTTTTAGCCTGTGACAGGACCCTTATTCTGGGCTTTTGTGGCTATCCTATCCTGCAGAGTAACAGCTTCTAAAATAATTTGATTAATAATTAAGATAAATATGTTATACTTTTTAATATCTTGTCCCTTCCCTTCTTCTTCAGTTGAGACACCAAATGTCTGCTTATTAAAAATGTCACTCTGTTTCTAAAACTCATTGAGCACATATTTTCAAAGACAGCTGCTTCCTTCAAGTGTAATGCACTAGAAACATTTCTGAAAAGATGTAACAATTTTGTTCAAAGAGTCCAGTTACAAGAAAAATATCCCCTCAGGTACATTAACTGGAAAAAAAAAGATTTTAGGCTCTAAAATAAAGTGATCTATTTTGGAAAGAATCCTAGAAGTTACCTCACTGGAGCTATTAAGTTCATTGAAGTTTAAGGCAAATTACATCATTAGAAAGAGTAGGAAATCAAGTATCCGGAGAGCCACTGTCAGTGATGAAACATGTATTCCCCTGAGATGCCAAGCATTCTGGCATACACCTGCCAAGTGGAGGTCATATACCTCTTAGCTATAGTTCTACAGGATCACTGTGGCTATCCAAGAACATTCAGTGGCAATAGATAAGATGACTGCCAATGTTAATTAAACCTTCTGTTCTGTCCAGACAAGAAGACACAGAATAATTACTAAAGGAAGGAAGTCATTATAACTTTCCATGTAAGATTCATGCAGAGCTGGTCCTACCATTATACATAGTGATTCAGACTCCTCAAGCAGTAGGTTTGGTCTGTCATGAAAGAGAAGGAAATTTACTTTGTTATTTGTGAATTACTTCCAGGGAGAGAAAGAGAGAGAGAGAGAGAGATGCTCTCTACGTGCCAAAACAACTTGGCTGGTTTTGAGTACTATACACCTTGGCTTAGATGGTTGTCTCAGGACAAGCAATATGTCTCGATTGCCTTACATATTTTTCAGACAATACAACAGCTTCTTAATATATCTAAATATGAAGCCACTCCAGGCCAAAAAGGACAAGCCAGTAGTCATATACAAAAGGAACATAATCCTGGAATGCCTGTGCACTGTGCGAGAAAGAGTTAATTGAATAAAATAAAGGGCAGAGGGCATTCTTAACTATTGAGCATCATGCCCCCAGGAAGATGTCAGCTTCTGTATATCACAAAACAAGCTTATGTAAAAATGGAAATCACTATGTCAAAGAAATGATGCTGAGTGCATTTAATTCTGCCCAAACTCCATGACCATTTTATGTATTTGGAATGATCTACAATGATATTTCAGGGCATATTCTTTTCAAGTATATTAACAATTGAGCAAGAAAACTTTACTGCTGAGATGTCTAGCAATTTTCACTGTATATTAAAAACTAGTCTCCCATTCTCCCAGCTTCATACCTGATATTCATATCCAGTAAAAGGCAGGAGCATGGTGTCTTTGAAGGAGGTGGACGAACCATTATAAATGAGTACTAGGTCTTGATTTAGTATACTGGGTATTGTTTGTCGTCGATAAAGCTCATAATATAAGATCTTTCCATTTGGCTGTTTTGGTCCCGACCACACAATGGAGAGAACAGACTGAACTCCATCATGACTTGATTGTGCATCTATGAGAGGGGCTGGCTGTATTTCAGGGGGTGCTTCAAGCGTTTCCACAGAAGCCCATTCACTGGAAGTGCAGCCCAAGAGTGTGCAAGCTTGCACTCGGACTTCATACCTTTAGAATTACAAAACAGAAGTCAGGCAATAGAAGAATCTAGCTTATACAAGTATACATTGTATATAATGTAAAACTACTTCAAAATGGAAAGGTTTGCATCAATTCCACTGTTTAAACAAGTGAGTAACATTTCCTTTTACAATTAATGCATATGTTCTTATCTCTTCTTTTTTCACCTTGTGAGTATAAATTTTGTGGAATCTTTTATATGAAGATGGCACTGCTGTGGTTGGTCAAGCTCTTCTGCTTCATGTGGTGGTGGGGAAAACACTGTTATCACTTCCATTGTCATCACCCAGTGACATTATTCCCTCCCACCTACACTGTCATCATGCCACCACTTAGCTGCCCCCCATTGACAGCACATAGAATCCCAAACTGTTCTTTAAAAAGCCAGCAAGGCTCAGATGCCTAACTCTGAGAGGTCCTTCCTCAAAGCTAGGCTCTGTGGGTAGGACACCTGGAAGTGTGTCTCTGCTATCTCAGCATGGGCAATGTCCTAGATTTCCCTGAAACAATGCCTTCCTCAAAGCAGTGCATTTGGAGCTGTACTAGCTCTGGTTAGCTGCACCTTGTCTGTCTCTTAGTTTCAGCATTGTCACAACAGGAAGTCAATCCATTGGGAGAGGTGGGAAATAATAAATAAATATTATTATTATTAATATTATTAATATTATTAATTGATATAGATCTCCAGAATCTCTGCAATGCTATACTTTGAGGAGCTGACCAGACCACGTCCCAGTTATGGCATTTAACACAAAGGTAGAGCAGTGAAGCAGAGGTAGAGCAGTCTCTCTCTCTCTCTGTCTCTCTCTCTCTGTATTTCCCAACAACCCTTAAGCTCAACCACCAGATGGAGTGGTCTTGATTCTGCCTAACTGGAAAGCTTTCCATGTGTCCTTGCATACATGAAGAGGCAAATCCTTCAAAGTACATGTAGAGCTCTTGCAAGTGTTACATTTTCTTATATTTGCCAGTAGAAGGGAACAGCTGGACATACATCTCTTTGCCTCTTGTACTAAAACAGGCAGGAAACTCCTGCATGTATGCAACTTTACATATTCCCTTCAAGAAATCATTAGAACGATATTTATTGGCAGAACTGTACTTTCAGTATATTCTATGTGGCAATGTTTATGCTTCCCTTGATTTGAAAAAGGAAGTTGCATTTAAAAACCCCTTTTCTCTATTCAAAATACAGATTATTTATCTAGATTTCCTTCTCAGTCACCTCATTAAATGGCATATAGTATAAATGTCAAATTCCTACAAAATATAATATTTATAGAAATAATCATAGTTAGGCCTTGGTATTATAAAGCACATTAAAGAAAAAAAGGGAAAAAATTATGTGTTCTAGCCTTTATTTTCAACCCATATTGTATTAAATTGATATCATTTTCTGCATTGGTGTAGTTTGCTTTGTCACAGAGTACTTCATGTACATGGTGATTTAGGAAGAACTTGTATCTTATTGTTCCCACGAATGAGTATAAGTCACATCCGCATACTGCATTCCCACTTGGCTACTAAGGAAAAGAAATGCTAAAAAACCTGGTTAATAATCTTGTGATGCATACATGGAAGCATCTAGGAAGCATTTATATGTGTCTCCACTGAAAATAATAGCATAATGTCATTTGAGCAGAAAAGTAATGAGTGTCTCTGTCTTGCATGAAAATGCACAGAATGGATGTACCATTGACACATATACTTAGAGATCAACTGTGAAAAAGAAAAGAAAAGAAGTAGTAGTGTCCTGAAGCTATTGATAAAGACTTTATTCTAATTGATCAGGTAGTGGTATATTAAAGATGTCATTGACAGGGCCTAGCTATAAGAGAAGGAAAAATTGATTGACTAAGGAAGTTCAAGTGAATGAAGAGAGGGCAGCTTTACAGTGTATAATGAAGTATGCCTCTGGATCAAAGCTGGCCACAACTGTCTTTTATGGGGTGCAGAGAACCAATCACATACATTAGGAAACTAGTTATTTAGGTATGATTAAGCAAAATAAAGTGAATGTGCTAAAATTGCGTTCGGAAAGAAAAAAAGTGAGGTGGTGGTGGGGGGGGGGGGAGATAGAGACAACTATTCCATTAGAACAGATCTTAAATTTTATGTATCTTTGAATTTCCAGCTCCCTAATTCCCATTATTACTAGACAAAGCTTTTATTTTTCTTCATTCTGTTTTCTAGAAATCATGGACACTCTCATCTTTCCTTATACTGCATTTAGACACATGATCTGACACTATCGAGTTATTGTGGGCTGTCTGATTTTGGCTTGTTGACATACAATTTCCCCTTGGAGAACAGGGCGATCACTGGAATGATGCAAAATATTCATTCACAAGTACATATTCACAACTTACCTGCGATAGGGTTCTAGTTCTGCTGAAGTGTAGGACCGCCCCCTGAAAGAAACATGAGATGAATCTAGATGAAAAAAAATCTTTTCTGGTTTAATAGGATCCCGAATAGTGATTGTATAGTTGATTATTTCACCACTGACTTTTGCTGGAGGATCCCAAGTAATTAAAATAGTTTCTGAGGACAATGCTTGCAGTCTAGGAGGGGACATTCCAGAAGGGGAAGAAGGATTGGTTCGAATTTTAGCTACTGCACTAGTAATACTTCCTTGGCTGTTGTTTGCAGTAACAGTATAGCTGTATTCTTTTCCTGGAGTGAGCATGAAGTCATGATAGCGAAGTTCCAAACCTGAATAAACCAGAAGTCCATTTCTCCTGAGCTCATACATTTGGATTTTACCATTTGGATTCGCAGGAGGCTTCCATGTGACTTCTATTGATTCTGAACCAGTTACCAGCAAACTGGGGATGTCTATGTTAAGCGGAGGAGCCTCCATTGTCCAAAAATATTTGGATCCACTAGCTGTACAGCCTCCATTTGTACATGCAACCAATGAAAGGTCATACTTAGTGTAAGGCTGCAGATTCAGCACTTTCCGGAACAAACTCTTCCCCACATAGACCTCGTCACCATTTAATTTTAAAATGTATTTTGTGATTTCTCCATTTTGAATTTGAGGTGATGACCAAGATACATTAATATGGGTGGAACTTATATCTTCTATGGTGGGAGTGCTCACTACAGCTGGAGCTGCTTCAAGTGTTCGTATGCTGGTGTGGTCACTGGTGGAACAGCCTCCCATTGTACAAGCAGTGACTGCATAGAGGTATTCTGAATATGGTTGTAAGTCTTCATCAGTATAGTTGAAAGTAGTAGCATCAAAGCTAAAAGGATAGGGAACACCATTTCTTTGCAGCCTGTAAGACTGCAGAATGCCATTGGGTTCTTCTGGGGAGGACCATAAAATCAATGTTCTGTCTGGGTTTCCTGGAATATACTTCAAGAAAGGTGGAGCCAAGCCCTTTGGGGGTGCTTGGCTGGTTTTTGCAACTGACCAAGCACTATCAGTATAGCCAGCTGAATTCCAGGCACGTATTTTATATTCATAACTAGTCCATGGCTGCAAACCTTCAGCTTTATATACAAATATATTACTTCCAGTGTTATATTCTGTGAAAACAATTTTCTCTTCTTCTGTTGTTGCATTTTTCCCTGAAGCATTTTCTTTGGTGTTTCTGTGAATAACTTCATAGCGTATTATTTTTCCGTTTGAATTAATTGGCTCAGACCATCTTACTCCAATGCTGGTTGCATTCACAGACTCAATTACAGGTGCCATCTGAGAAGCAGGAGGGGCTTCATCTGTCCAGATTGGCTGGGGCAAAGAACGAGTGCAGCCAGCTACCGTGCAAGCTTCAAGGACCAGAGTGTAAAGAGTGAAAGGCTCAAGCCGTCTGAAGAGGAATTGACGGGACAAACCACTGTATTCTAGGTGATTGTCACTGAAAATATTGTAAATCTGGAAGGGAAAAAACCCTATACATTACTGAAAAAATATTAACAACAGAATTCTATTGTTCAGACATGTATTGCATGACATTCAGTAACCCAAACAGAGGCCACAGATTATGCACAGGAATTCACAGGATCCATAAAATTCTGCTGGAACTGTAAAAACAGAAAGATTATCAAGTTCATAGCAAGGCATAACAAATAGCATTTGGGATGTTTTCATATTGATGTGTCACCAAGATACTTAGAAAATCTGCTTTTATTTTCCTCCAAAGCTTCATGGTAGTTTAAGACAGATAGGTAACATTATTATTTTTTCCTGAATATGAAACTGAGAATTGAGTGAGTCATTGAGGTAGCTAGTCACATAGAGCATTTATGATGACCAAGGCTTGGACCTTAACTGGCAAGTCATTGGTTGAATTTGCCAAGAAGCTTAATGCTCCCCCTGATAATTCACTACAGTGGGCTAAATCCTTACTGTTGAGCCACCCAGAGGAAGAATGTTTGCTTACTAATCTTCCATGATGTACTCATGGCTGCTGTTTCTAGGAAGTGCTGTGGCATTTTTCCTGATGCAGTGTTCATAAGAGGCATTGTTGGGTGAGCAAGAAATCTGAGACAGAAGAAAAATCACTGTTTAATTGCATGATTCTTCCACCTCTACTCAGATGCAATAGAATTCAAAGAAAGAATGCTGGGTACGTGTTGAGTAGACTTTGACCAAAGTGGGGGAATATGGTTCATGACCAGTAACACTTATTGTCAGCTGCTTATCGTAGCACACACTTTTACCATAAGTGAATGCCATAAAACAACAAAGGCAGAGAAATTACAGTGTTTCATACTGTGTAATGGCCTCACTACATCTGCAGGATACCATTGATTTGAAATTCCAATAATATAGATCAACATGCTTCAAAAAGAACATTACTTCCAAAATCATTACTAAAAGCCTATGATATCTCCATCTGGAAGTCTCCCTACCTGTGCATATTCTTCAACCATAAGTTGCATGAATGGCAGAAGAAAAAACACAAACTTTTGCACTGAAGGGTAAATTTAGCTATAAACAATACAGAAGGAAAAGAGAATTCCAAATTGTTTTCTGCAAATAAATTGTGCTAGCTCTTACATGATATGTGATGTGAATTCCACATACTCAGCTTCATGCCATGGATCTGAACAGAGAGTTATATATTTATCTCAATAATATTACAACAATATTTAGGACCAGCTCCAGAACTGAAGAGGCCCTTGGTGAAGTGTCATTTGGTAGTTTCCAGTGGATTCATCGGGGATGTAGAAGTTTACTCCAAAGGCTTAGTTACTCCAGTTGATTAAATGTCTAGACATGCCAGGGAAGTTAATTTTACATCCAGGGATTTGCAAAGTATTTTCAAATATCGGAGGTAGTAGATGGGTTTACATGGAAATGATATGAACTGTGAATTCTGTTGAACCCTGGGTCTGCCAATCATGTTGGGTCTGCCCATATTCACACTCCATAAAATGTATTAAGCATTATAAAATGGACAACAATTTTGGCCTTGCATCCAAAAAAATGCTGAATTCATGTTTCTACCTTCTGTTTTCATTCTGTGCCATCACTCATTTTCCCACAAACAATAAAAAATATTAAGGATTTTGAAATGGACAATAATTTTGGGTTTGTACCCAACAAAAATGCTGAATTAATCTCTTTCTGTCTGTGTGTGTCTTATTGAATTAGATTCTAGGTTTCAATTACCTTAATGTCACCATTGGGCTTCGAAGGCTCTGCCCATTTAAGTAATAGCGCCCGGCCATTCTCCTTCTTTTCCACGGTAAAGTTTCTGAGGCCACTTGGGGAAGCTTCCAAAGTGCGTACAGAGGTCCATGGGCTTGAAACATGCCCAGCATTGTTTACAGCAACAACATGGATATGGTATGTTGTGAATGGCTTCAAACCAAATAAATGAGTTTGATGCATGTTTCCCTACAGTGAAAAATAAAAATAAAAAGAGAATCACAAACACAGTGCTGCTGCCACCATTTCTATATTTGATCTTATCCTTCTTTCTTCCTCGAGGTGGTGTTCCCCCCATCTTCATTTCCTGTAGTTCCTTCTCAACACATGTTCAGTGTGTACACAGTAAAGAAATGAAAAAGGTTCTTGTTGCTGCGGACAAACTTGATACTGCTTTTGCTAAGACTAAAAGACATACAATGTAAGCAGTACAAGTGGGACTCTTGAACTGAAAGTTATACATGCATACACACACATACTTGAAAAAGGTTCATAACAGTGGCATTGATATGAGTGCAAGATTCATGTGGGTTAGATTTAGTCACTGACTGCAAGTAGAATTTCATATCTTCTTGTTGCTGTGTGCCTTCAAGTCATTTCCGACTTATAGGGACCCTAGGGCAAACTTATCATGGAGTTTTCTTGGCAAGATTTGTTTGGTGAGATTTGCCTTTGCTTTTTTCTGAGGGTGAGATAGTGTGACTTGCCCAAGGTCACCCAGTGAATTTCCATGGCCAAGCAGGGATTTGAACCCTGGTCTCCATAGTCACACCTCAATATTCAAACCACAATACCACACTGGCTGTTTTATGTCATATCTACCTGTATCATACTTCTGTGATGGACTGTGGCACATAATCATTGAGAAACCACTGTTCAGAAAAAAAAAATCTTAATTTTTTTACCCATCTTTGTCCCTCCTCCTTTAATGAATTCATTTATATCAAGATTAGGTATCTGTTTTTTACCTTCAGGTCCACCAATGGGAATTGGTACAAAAAGGATTGGGCAACATGTCTTAAAATTATTAACCTTTATTTTTATTAACCTTTATTTATATAGTGCTGTAAATTTACACAGTGCTGTACATACAATCTTATATTTAGACGGTTCCCTGCCCTCAGGCTTACAGTCTAAAAGTGACAACACAAAAGGAGAAGGGGAAGGTGGTGGGAAAGGGAATGAGGTCCAGTGGTTCTTCGCTCCCTCTGGGGCCTGGACCAAGGCAGATGGACTGGAGGAAGGGAATCTGAATTCACACTCAGCCTAGGATTCTGTTTTTAGTAGCAGAACTGAATACCCACTCCTGCTACACAGAAATCTACTCCCATTACACACCAAACACTTTCCCCATCTCCCCAACCTAAGAGACTAGAGGGGAAAGTCTTTTTGTTGCTTCTAAACAAGTGGACATCAGAAATCCTTGGTGAGTGATGTGATTGCAGACCACACACATCTATTATGAATGCGAGAGTCAGTGTGGTGTGATGGTTATGGATTGGATTAGGACACTGGGAGACCAGGGCCAGGGCCCTCCTAGGCTGGTCACACTCTCTCAGTCTCAGAGGAAGGCAAAAGCAAATACAAAAACACACAAAAAACCAAACAAATCAACCTGTGATGGGGTTGACATAAGTCAGAAATGACTTGAAGGCATACAACAACAAGACTTACTCTTTGGTCTTCCAGATCTTTTGAACTTCAGTTCCAAGAATCCTTGATGCTGGCCAAGCGGGTTGGGGTTTCTCGGGGCTGAAAACACTTGGAGGAGCAATGTTTGAGAGCCATTCGACTAGTAGATCAACTGTCTGCTTCCCCCAGGGTAGTGTTGTGCATACATTTCAACATTTCACAGTCAAAAACCAGGACACATAGGGACAAGCAACATCAAGGTGTTGTCAAGATGGCAACAGTTATCAGTAAGAAAGAACATACAAGCTAGGAGAAGGTGCAACAGTTTGCTTTTTCCTGAGCCTACTGAGAGGGCCAAGTTTTACTCCAATCTCTCCTCTTCCCTTCCAGAGTTGTGTGGAAACTATTTTTATAGTTTGAAGTCTATTTGTAGCAAATGAAGCAGGTTGAGGGCAAATGGAGAAAGTGGGAGGTGGAGAGAAATATTGGAGCATTTTAAAAGTATCTGAAAACTGGGATGATGGAGGATTAACTGGGATTGTCTATGCCAAATAGCAGCTGGAGGGCTGGATATATGTCATGCAAATCAGCAGCAGCTTCTGTCTACTCTGTATTGGGCCTCATTTCTCCACTTTTACTTTTGTGATGCAGAGGCCTCTCTCTTTGTAGTGCATAGAAGTCAAAAGTCAATTCTGTGGCTTTGTGTTAAGTGGCTAAAAGCCAGCACTTCTAACCTTTAAATATTTAAATATCTTTTAAGCTACCAGATATGAGAACTTTTTTTTTTACAGAAAATAATCATTTCTTTTTTAAAATATTAAAAGTTAGATGATAAATATTTAAATAGTTATTTTCTCACAACAATGAGCTTTCCTTTTAGATAAATATAGTTCAGTATTTGAATGTCCATTCTGAATATTAAAATTCCTATATGCCACCAGTACTGATTATAAATACACTTTTCAATGACAATTATTCTTTCCTCCCCCTCCCCATTAAACAGGGCAAACACTGGTGAGATTAATAATGAAAATGGAGAAAGAGGATTGAAAGGATAGTTATTGTGGGAATTCCTAGTCATCCATGCCAAGGAAGGTTTGAGCTAAACTATCCAAGCTAGTAAAAAGCACTATGATGATCAGATACTGAGGTCAAACAAATCCAAACTTCTGGTTCAATCCTAAATACATTTACACAGAAGTAGGCTGCCTATAGCATAGTGAGAATTCCTTTGTGCTAAGCCAGTTTGGTGCACTGGTTTGAGTGCTGGATTACAGATCTGGAAGCCAGGTTTCAAATCCCTGCTTGGCCATGGAAACTCACTTGGTGGCCTTGGGCAAGTCACACACTCTCAGCCTCAGAGGATGGCAATGGAAAAAAACCCTCTGGTGAAATCTTGATAGAGATGCCTTAAGAGTTGCTATAAGTCTAAAATGTCTGGAAGGCACACAACAACAAAGTAATTATGAAAGACTGTCTTAGGATGGGGCGGGGAAGAGGAGGAGATACCTAGGGCTAAAGATTTCCCTTCCACAGGAGTCTAGTTTGGTCCCATTTTTTCTTTCTGCTAGCAGAAAGACGTTTTTGTTTAAACAAGCCTATGATTGTTTCAGAAGATCTGTTAATCAGGACATGATGTACTTCTGTCATTATCATCATTATGTTTTAACTACCTTTTAAATAGTTTTAAATTTATGATGGGCATTTAAAAATATTTTATTTAAAGTTTTTAAATATTTAAAAATTATCAATTGTTTTAATTGTACTTTGATTTTATTTATATTGTGAGCCACTTTTCCTCCCATACTGGGAGAAAGACAAGATAAAAACTAACTAAATAAAATGGGCTCTGGATCAATAATTCTTCTTTTTAAAAACAAAAAGGATGGGGATTTTCCCCCCTCAGTCTAACATCAGAATTGTCTCTGAGCAAGCACATGTCAGACTACATGCCAGCAGCAGGTAGACAACCTATGACTGGCATGTGATAACCACAGTATAGATGCCCGAAGCCTTAGCAATTTTTGAATGCATTGCAAAAGGAAAGCTTTTTTCCTTTTCAGGTGATGGTTGGGCGTTGTTGTTGTTTTATGGCCACTGGTTGAGTAAAGGTCAGGACCTGGTGTTGTAAACCTTGAAGTCATTTCAAGTCCTCAGGCATGCCTATCATAGTTTTCTCAAATTTGTTCAGAGGAAGGCAATAACAAACCCACTCAGAAGCTGAGAGATTATGACTCGCTGAAAGTCACCTACCAAGTTTCCATGGCTGAGCAAGAGATTCAAACTCTTCTCCCAGAGCCCTAGTCTAACACACAAACTACTACGCACTGGACTTTATTACACGGAGAAAATTGGAAGGTTAATCAAAGGTTAATCTAGGGCCATCCAAGGTATTTCACATAATTTTGCAAAAGATTTTCAAATGATGTCACATACAAATGGAACACAATCCAAATGTAACTGTGAGACATTCCAGAAATAGCCAAATTTGGAAAAAATATCAAATTTATAAATCCTTTTCGACTGTGAATTTGCAGTCAATTCATATTTCCATTAATATGAAATACATCTCCAGTTCAGCAATGAGATTAGTGTCAGCCAGGGGATCCTGTCCTCCCTCCGCATGCACAAACAAGCTAATTCAAAATCAAGAAGCCGATGGGTACGTACTCATGCAATTAATTCATTCGCATTCACACTGCTTTCTCTTTTGGATGGATGCTGTGTTCTTGTATGCGTGTGCATGTGTGTGTGTGTGTGTGAGAGAGAGAGATAAACTACTATGTAATTTCTAGCATTTTTGGATCCCCCCCCCTTTCTTCTTTTGAGATGGTGATACATTTCTCTGTGTGAAAAAGTCCAGTGCTAGCTCATTGTCAGGGCTGGGCCATTTGTATTTGATTACAACTTTCCCCTCTCTCTGAATCCACAGATTCTGCATCCACACATCCACAGATTCAACCAACCAAAAAAAATTCCAAAAAGCAAACCTTAATTTTACTACCCAATATCTATAATGGGACTTGTGCATCAATTGATGAATTGGGGGGGGGGGGGGTTGATCCTGGAATAAAACTAAGGGCCCACTGCATCTCCCAACAGACACATGCT
The DNA here is from genome assembly GCA_034509955.1 of Urosaurus nigricauda. Taxonomy (NCBI): domain Eukaryota; kingdom Metazoa; phylum Chordata; class Lepidosauria; order Squamata; family Phrynosomatidae; genus Urosaurus; species Urosaurus nigricauda. The sequence continues at coordinate 344,598,358 of JAOEGL010000001.1, read as the reverse complement.
TATGAAGGGGTCAGCAGCCCGTGAAACCTTATGCAAAATGAAACTTTTTGTCTTTTAGAAATGCTTTGTGGTTTATGGTAGAATATAAACACTTCAAGCACTATTTTAAAAATTAAACACATGCAGAATCAGAATGGTATTGAGTAGCATGCACTTTGAAATATTGGAAGAACGAGATATAGCATCCCTAATGGCGTGGGAAAGGGGAGGGAACAGTACTGTACACTTGGGGAAATTAAAGTTAGTGAGATTTACATATGCCAAAAATAAATAAATAAAATGTACCCCTTAAAATGTGGATAGTAAATAGGCATTCTGTATTTAGCTTACATTGGAAGAGTAATGGCCTAAATCCAACTTGATATTTTGTGGGAACAGCTAGACTTTTGACCCTTACCAATCGTTAAATTTGGTCTTTCCAGTGTTAAAAAGATACTCCACAAAAATTTTCTGATCTCTGAAACAGGTTTTTAGGGAGTATGGATTTATCCTCCTCCTGTTTTCAGTCACAGAAGATGTTTCCACCACAAGTACAACAAAAATGTTGGATGGTGGCTAATGACAGTCAGAACTAGACCCCTTCCATCATTAGGTCAGTCAAGGTCTCTCTGACTCTTTCTCTCTTATACACATACCCCAGAGTCAGCTTTTGAGCAAGCACACTTTTTACTAAGTTGTTTTGGAGTTCTCTCCCCACTGGAATATTTTGTATTTCTGCAGACTTTGGGGCTGTCCAAGCCTGCCATTTTATGCAGAATTGATACAAAAACCTTGGCAATCATAGCCTGAAGCAGAATAAAACAATACAGGAATATATATATATATATATATATAGAGAGAGAGAGAGAGAGAGAGAGAGAGATAGTGCTGGTGGGGGAAGCAATTAAATATTATATATGGAGAAAAAAAAGTTTAGGTATTGTTTTAAAAACCCTTGGGATCAGTAATGACCCCCAAAGAACAGAATGCATTAAATGCCTACAGAAATCACCTCAAGCACACTAGATGTATTTTTAAATGCTGGCTGCTTTGGGATAGTTTGGTTATCTTTTCTCATAAGAAACATGGGGAGCATGTGGGCCATAAAGAAAAACATATGCATATTGTCAATAGTAGCACCTGTTCAATTACACTTTATTTCAGTATGGAGAATCCTGTTTAGCCCCTAGATGGCAATACTATCAAACAGTTTTTATACCATGAGTACTTAATGATTAACAACCAGCATTCAGTCATCCAACATACTCAAGGCAGCCATTAAAAAAATAACAAAAATGATTTCATTATAGATTCTTTTAATAAACATTTATAGCTCAGATCCTTGAAAGTGGAAGCATTCAAACTGCCATAGCCAAAGGGAACTTGTACAGCCCAATGTAAAATTATAGACTGCAGGTTAAAGTAGAGAACTCAATTTGAAGTGATGTTTGGCACAAAAATCTGGCATCGGGAACCACGCTGGCACAAAACACAATTAAAATTAGCTTTACAATTGGATGGAGTCTGTATTAATAGTTTTTTATGAAGACAGTAATCTATTAGGATTGCACAACCAAACTTTTAAATGCCTACAATTTACAACCTAAGGTTTAGTAAAGGAGATGAGGTGGATATATGAAGTTAAATGATTGCTTCTGATTCTGCTGAAAGGCTGAGAAGGCTTCAAAATGACTTACAGTAGACCAAAAAGGATGATACATTCCATCAATCAGCTAACATCTGGGATTTTTAATAAAATATCTAGAAGAAACTACACATTGTATTAAACACATGTTCAAAATTAACACCCCCTCTTTTTTTTAAAGGAGGGGGAGCAGCTACAGGGAGCCAGATCAGGACAGAAAATACATCACCAAATACATAGCAGCTTTGCACCAAAGAATGGATGAAAACTGGCCCATCAATACTCAACCATGAAAGGGGAACTGCCATTAGCTTCAGCAACCACTGAAAATGACTTACTGCATGCTGCATGCTACAGCCCCAAGGAAAATTTTGAACTGCTAAGTCCCATGTTATTTACTGCAAGGAAAAAGCATCTTGGGATTTTTGAAAGCACCCAAGGTGGAGGGAAGGGGCAATTCTATTCCAATACACTTTGGGTCCTGCAGCTATAATGGGCCCTTAGTATCCACCAGTGTTTGGTTCCAGGACTCCCTGTGGATACTGCAGATGCTCAAGTCCCATTAAATATATGGACATAATAAAATGATGTCCCTTATATCAAATGACAAAATCAAAGTTTGCTTTTTGGAATTTATATTTTTTGGAATATTTTCAATCCATGGATGCTTGAATTTTTTTAATTGATGTTAGCCACCCAGCTGATCTCAAAGGGGTGGGATATAAATAAATTTTATTATTATTGTTATTGTTATTAAAAAATAAATGAATATGGAGACTTCTAAGATGTATGCAAAGATCAAACATTTAGTCTGGCCTGAATATGAAGGCCAGCTCCTCTTCAGGATGCTATAAAGTGCACCACACATCTTTTCAAGCATCATTTTATTTTATTTTATGTTATTTTATTTCTCTATTACCCGTCATAGGCAGCATATGCAGGTAGTATTTTAATTTCAGTTCTGTTTAATCATGGCTTCTGTTTAACAAATTGGTTGCTTCCCTTTCTTATTTCTTGCTGTTGTCACCAGGATCAGAAGTCTAGCTCTCCAAACCATCCCAAATACTTTGTTTTCCTCTTAGGACTTGGTCACTGACTGAGACAGATTTAAAGGCTTTTAGACAAATTGATGGAGGATAAGGCTACTAGTGGAGAGCCATCATGGTGTAGTGTTGAGTGTTGGACTATGACTTTGGAGCTATGGAAACTCACTGGATGATCTTGGGCACATCACACTCTCTCTGCCTCGGAGGAAGGCAATGATAGGTTCACGTTAGGGTCACCATAAGTCAGACATGACCTGAAGACACACAACAACAGCAACAACAAGGCTACTAATGATGATGGTTATATATTACCTCTACTGTGAGAGGCAGCAGCTGCTGGGGGCAGGTAGCTGTAGCCTTGAGGCTTCAAGAACTGAGTCTACTGAAGACAGGGTCTTTTGTAGGTTTTTCATTGATAGTGTTGCCATACATTGAAGACTAATAGAGGGCACATAACAACTGTTCTTCTGTCCTGCTTCTTGCCTTCCTTGTGGGCTACTGTGGAAACAGAATGCTTGACTAGATGAGTCTTTGATATGACCCACCATAGCTCCTCTTATGTACTTATAGCTTCCCTCAGGTTTTAATTATTACTAGATAATCAAATTCTACAAATTAATCATTTTTGAATAATCCAATTTTATATTTCCAGCCCTGATTTTTTTTTTGTATAAAATACAGAAAGTATTTTTTACTTTCTGATAGGCATGATTACAATTAGTGTGGTTGTTGTTGTTGTGTTCCTTCAAGTCATTTCTGGCTTATTTCGACCCTAAGGCAAGTCTATCACAGGATTTTCCTGGCAATATTTGTTCAGAGGGGTTTTTGCCAATGCCTTCCTCTGAGGCTGTGTGACTTGCCCAAGCTCACCCAATGGGTTTCCATTGCTGAGCAACCAAACCACTACATCACAGGCTTTGTTAGTGCATGCCCTTGATCAACATGGTAAAGAAATTAACAATGCATTAGTTGTTTCCTATAGTAGAATTTGGTGGCTTTTACCAGTTGTGGAAACATACTGATACACCACAACTGCTGATTTTCTACAGAAGTTCTACAGAATTTGGATTTTTTTTCACAAATGCACTGAAATAATTTGGAATCATCCTATCAAGCTGGCATTATTTAGCTGCTTATTAGTTTATGCTTATTAGTTTATGCATTTAAATTTGTATCCTGTTTTATCTGTAGGCCAATGTGCAGCTCTCCAGATGTTACTAGATTGCAACCTCCATCAGCTTTAGTCAGCATAGGCAATGATGAGGAATGCTGTGAGAAGGGGGTTTATATTCATGAAAGCTCATGCAAATATAAAAACCAGGTAGTCTTAAAGGCACATTTCTTTCTTTCCTCCCCCCTACTTCTTCCTTTAAACTGATGCCATGTTTACAGTGTTCCATAGGAACTATAACAACTGATAGCTTTTCGGTGTGCCACAAATCAAGAAATTCGTTGTGAAAAAATGATTCTGGATGGCACCCCCCGCTGTTTCCTTCAGTATCCCTTGCCAATAAATCCAGATATGAAATGCATAAAGAGGTAGCAAATCCAACTTCAAACATTATAGCAAAGTTAAACATGAACACAACCGTGGCACACACACACACACACACACACACCAGATCTAGATGTCTTTGAACCTTGGGTTCAGGCTGGGGTTATAGTCAGCTGCCAGCTACCCTGGGACATCAAGCATGTTAGCATTAGAACTGCCAAGGCCTGCCAGTGAGAGGAAATGGATTTTTATAGACATCTTTTTTATAGACAAAAACTGCAACAGTATATTAAAGAAGCAAAAAAAAAAAAAATAAAAAATAAAAAATAAAAATCAAGTGGTATGTGGTTTTTTTTCTTCCTTGCAGAAAACAACACAGAAAATGCTATTTCCTGAAAATGCTGTTTTCTGTACAAAATTGCTGTGTACAAATTTTGTGCAGAATAATTCTAAAACTGCATACAGTGTTGAAAAAAATGTGCGCCCAGTTTCTGGAGCTGTAGCAGTACATTTTTGGGGGGCTGATTGGTTGTCCATACTGTTAGATGCATCTGCTAAATCCCCCTGGCAATCTGACTTTGTCTGAACACGCTCAGTCTAATACAGCTACAGGACATACTGTATATACTCATGCAAAAGTCTAGAAATTTTAATCAAAAAATAGATCCAAAAAAACTTAGGTCAACTTAACCACGGGTCAATGTACCTTAACTTTTATTTTAAAAGGAACCATCCACTTTTCTGAGTTGAGTGGTGAAAGGTAAGAGCTTAGTGCATCCCGAGAGAACCTTAAAGAAGCACCAAACCTCTCTGCTCTTTCCTCTGCAGTACTACTTCTGGACTTTTTGAATGTCTGGGTAGGAAAACAGCAGGGTGCTTTGGCATCATTTTCCTTTCCATCATCCTTTACTACATACCTCTAATAAGTTTACCACATTGCGTTCTCAGAACATTTTCATAATGGTACAAAATGGGAGTGGATGTGACCAGAAGTGGCCGTTCCCATTTTGTACCATTCTGAGAATGTTCTAAGAACATTCTGAGAATGCAATGTGGAAACTTATAAGTTTCACCCTTGACATACACATGGGTTATATCAAAATCCACAATTTTTGCCCGAAAACCTGCTCTCGACTTATACATGAAGTCGACTTATAGTCAAGTATATACGGTAGTTCTAATGTCACAGAAGACCACTGCTATGCATACTTATGGAACAAACAAAACAAACAAACAAACAAACAGCTTCATTTATATACCGCTTCATACTCTTAAGGAGTGTCTAAGCGGTTTACAAGTGTAAGCTATTTGCCCCCCAACAATCTGGGTACTCATTTTAGCGACCTTGGAAGGATGCAAGCCTGAGTCGAGCTTCAGCCCTTTGCTGGTCTTGAACTCGCCACCTTATGGTTTTGAGTGAGTGGCTGCAGTACAGGCATTTAACCACTGTGCCACCAGGGCTCAATGGATACATTGAGACATTCTGTTCTAAGGTATTAGTTTTGTTTGTTTTTTTGTTTTGTTTTGTTTTGTTTACAAACCATACTTGAAGGTTTGTTAAGGAAAATGCAACATGGGACATACAGTGGAAGAAATAAAATATGTATGTGAAAGTCCCATTGACTAAGCAAAAGCAATTAAGAAGCTACACAGGTGAAAAGGCTAATGTAATTTAGAAGTCCTGGGAGCCAAGGACAAATGACAAGGACAGAATTATAGAATACATATTGGAAACACCTGAGAATCAAAAGGTGTACAAGGTAATATGATGAAATACTTGGGTTGGACTTAAATATGGGTTGAACAATGTGAACCAATCAGAAGGAGTGTAAACTCCCACAAGTGGCTATAATAATAACAATGTATGCCAATGGTGTGTGTGAAGTGGTGTGGAGTAGAGAATAGCTGAGTTGAGCATTGTATAGAGTAGAGTAGATAATGGAATATAGCAAAGATTGTGTGGTGAAGGGCATTTAGTATATATAGTTAAATAAAGTAGATCTTTTATACAAGTCTACTGTGTTGCCTGGTGTCTTGAGAGAGAGAAGATACAAGAGCCACCAGAACCAAGGAGACGTTTGGAGACATCTCTGAAAGAGGAGTGAGAAGGCTGAGAGAATTTGTCAGGATCTTCAGCCTATTCTCTGAAGCTCTGCATGCTTAGAAGAAAGCAATAACCATTGATCAAAGCTGGTCTGCTCTGTGCACAACGAGGTGGTGAGTTAAAGCAAGAATAAGACTAGCTACAACTCCCATCATCCTCGACAGTAAGAACATAATTCCCACTAGGGGTGTGAGAAGACCTGATTTCAATTCCAGACAAGCCAACAGTGAAGGTCACAATGGGACACTGGATAATTGTTTAAATGGAAAGACTACAAACCAGTTTGCCTCTAGAAGGTCCTAGAGGTCCAACTGCTATCTAATTCCAATTTAGTGAAGCTCCTGGAAAGAACATCTGTCACTTTAGGGCTGGTAGTCCTATGATAGATGGACCAGGAGTTGGACAATGTAGAAGTCTTCTTGTCCATGTACAACTGAGATGTGTTTATTGGGCATCCTGAATCATTTGGCTAACAGGAATGAACTAGCTCAAATAATAAGCTGCATAGTTTAGGAGCCATGTTTGTCTTGATTAAATTAAAGGGAAGGCTTCTTTCATGAAGGAATAAAATCTTGCATGTTTGTGCAACCAAGCGTATAGCAACCCAAGCAAGCAGTGTCCCTGCAGTCTTCATGCCTCCTTGTTCAAAACATGGCTCAAGAAGACTCTCTTAGCCGTTAAATTGCCTCTTTAAGATGCTAAACTATGTTGCCTGGAATACCCAGTGAATGTCTAATTTGATTAAAAGGTCAGGAGCCTCACCATACCTTCTTTGGCACCAGAACCTCACTTTGGATCTAGACTCTAAGTGATTGTTTTTGAGAAAGCCTTTGAATCCTTTCTGGAAAATCTTATAATTGGCTGCACCTCAGATAGCATTGAATTTATATCCCACTTTTCTCCCGAAATGGGATTCAAAGCAACTTACAGCAATTTAAAACAAGATTAAGTAAAAATCTTATTTTACAAAAGTTTAAAAAAGAATTAAATAATGGTATTATTTATAAAGTGGTTTAAAAAGGTTAAAACACAGTTAAAGTACAATAATCAATAAAACTTTCAGCGCGCACACACTCACACACACACTTGTTGACATTTGCCTTCAAGTCATTTATCACCTATCGCAATCCTAAGGTGAACCTGCCATAGGATTTTCTTGGCACTCCACTCCACTGCCTCTTTTCATAATTAAATTTAATTTCTACTATTTCATAATTTCTGTTCAGGTTATTCCATAATTCCGTTTCAAAGTATTGTCTGAATAGGCCATGGTGAGGAAAGTGCAAGGAAGGGGACAATTTGACTTCTCATGGAAGGGAGTTCCCCAACTTGGGAGCAGCCTTGGAGAAAGCTTTCTCCCATGTTTTCACCAAACATGCCTGAGCAGGTGGTAGGCCTGAGAGAAAGCCCTCCGCTGCAGATCTTAGAGACATCCTTTCCCTTCTCATTCAGATAAAGGATAACGTAGAAGATTACATTGTGTTTGCCTGTCTGATAAATTCCCTTTTTTGCCCACTGCCCTATGTATATGGTAAGCATGCCTATCCAAGTGTTTGTGTGAATGGAGGCTTTTTTGCACCAAAAAACTTGTGACTTTCACAGGCTCATAGCTATGTGAATACCTTGCTTAATAAGTGAGATTGCATATCATGACTCCAATTATACGTCATCATTATCATCTATGAACATCTTTGAAAATGTTTATCTGAGATGTTAGTAGAGAAGGGATGGTTTTTACACAGCTCAAACCTCGTTACACATCTCTACAGTAGCATGCTTGTGGTTTGCGGTGCAATATGGTCCAAAATATGCCACAATTATACTTTGTGAATAGACAGACATTAGTAATTCTTGAAAACCTTGACAATCTTGAAAACAATTATGTATATTTTACATTATTTGAAAGCCATCATCATAACAGGAAATGTCAAAATAAAAAATTCTTAAATACTGTAAATATATGTTTCTAGATTCCTAGATGTATTTCCAACCCAGTAATGAACAAAAGAATTGCTTAAACTTTAGAAACAATCAGCAGCCTCTAATTTAAGAGCTGAAAAACAGGAACATATCCAAAAAGCTATGTACCTGGCATCAGTACAAGCCTTTCAGCTCAGCTCATGGGCATGGTCAAAACTACTCAGTCTTCAAACTCTTGACAAGTTTATACCTTTGCTTGTGATTGCCTTTGACTACTTGAAGTGCTCCAAAGGTGGAGAAAGGGTCAAAGGGTTTGTGTAGGTTGAAAAGGATCAAAAATTAGCATTGATTTGTAGTTGTCAATAACACTCTGCGTGGGTAGACTCCCTGAACAAATGTTTAAATGGCACAAAGCTACACAAACTAGTCATCTTTGAATCTATTGATCTGGTGATCCAGCTCTTTCTAAAACTGCCACTCTGGGCTTTGCCTTCTGTTTTAAGATCTCCCAACATGCCCCACTGTTTCCTTTCTGGGATGCAGAAAAGGATTTAAACAATAATAGCTACATTAGGAGAGCTGTTGTGGCATCTGAGAGCTGATGGACAGGTAATATGGCTATTTATCACTTCTTTGGGAGTAATCATCAGGACAAAGAGTGCCATTAATCAGAGACATTAAGGAAATGATTGCTTCCAATGCTCCATGCAGAAATTTATTTTTCATCACTTCTTTGTCTTTCTACCTCATTCAGTTTTAGAAGGTAAAATCTCTAATGCAATGACAAGCAGGTGGTGTACTCACATTTAGACACCTACTAGGCACATACCTTAACTCTACATATATTCCCCAGCTTATACTATTCTGAAGGAGAACAAAATCATAAATATGTTGTATCTACATTAATCTTTAATTTGTATATATCTTTGTGTACAGTCCCCTATGGCTTTCTCCATATGGGATGTTGCACAGGCAACAGTCCCCGTATCGAGTCCCTATATTGGGGGAAAGGCAGGATATAAGAAAACAAAAAAATAAATAAAAAAATAATCATTTCAACTGACAACTACTCAGGCAGTAGTAACAAATGAGGGGGTTACATGACTAGCTAAAATGTGTTAGAAAGCAAAACTTTGAAAATACTTCATTACTCTTTATTTTGGGACAAAGTGGAGTTGAATAATATTTTGCCTACATCCCAACAGGAGAAAGTAGCTGAGATGGACAATGAAAGGGTCATGAGTTGGTGAGAGACAAAATGACACATTTGGTGAGAGACAAATAACAAAGTGCTAGGAATGACCTTTCTCTACAATCAAGACAACCTTTGTTGTTCTTGAACCACTACTGCATCCTGACTAACAGGAGAATGGACCCCCATTGCAGCTGCTGCTCCCCAGTTAATCAGGGTCAGATTAGGCCAGGAGATGCTGCTTAGCTATGTTATATAACTATGCGACTCATGTAGAATTCTGGCCCTCCTATGGCATTCTAAACATATCCTGGATTGCAAAGAAAGTGTGATACGCTTTTGCATGTGAATGTCTGGTTTGGCCCTAAAAGTATTTTACCTCTAGGAAATTGTTTCACGCTGCTATTCCAGCAGCTTGTAGAACCAGTAACTTCTGCATCTAGGCTGGAAGCTCCCCTATAGAGTTACTGTTAAAATAACAGCTTATTTTAAATATCAACCACCCATGCCACAACAGTATATCTCTTTACGTAAACAAATGAAGTGGAGGGAAATGTCCTGTGCTGCAATTATCACAAAGCACATAAAATCAAAATGTGTGTGTGTGGGGGGGGGGGGGGGTGAAAAAGAAGGCAGGATAGGGGGAGACTACTATACCCCCTGTCTCACAAACACCATTTCTGGATTGTTTATTTTCTTTGTTTTCCTATCTTGAATGCATAGAAGAGTGGAGACAGTTCTTGCTAAATCATTTTCTTCTCTAGTCCACTGGAACTTGAAATCATACTCCTGAATGAAGAGCCAGCATGGTGTAGGGGTTTGATGTTGGTTAGGATACTGGGAGACCAGAGTTCAAGACCCCACTCAGCCACTGAAGCCTACTGGGTGACCTTGGGCAAGTTACATTCTCTCAGCATGAGAGGAAGGGAAGGGACTCCTCCACCCCCACCCCCACCCCCAAAAAACAAAACAAAATTAAACACAAATACTGCCAAGCAAACCACATGGCAGGATCACCACAAGTCAGAAATGACTTGAAGACACACAACAACTCCTAAATGGTTGGAATTTGTTTGGTTGGAATTTTGGCTGCAGATTTTCCAGCGCAAACCCATTTGTACTTCCTTGGTTTCAGTGGGTTCAATGAAGCTCAAGTAAGCACAAAGAAGATAATTGCCATACCCAGCAGACATTATCTGCTGTGTGTAAGAAAGAAGAAAAATGAAATCTGCTACAAAAGCATGCATTTGTCTTCTAAAGTGAAAGTGTCATTTTTGCTTTTGAGCACTTATTACCCATATGCAAATTAACCAATCAATTAATCAATGAATCCCTATGACTGATAATTGTTTAACCAGAGGAAAGTTCTAGGTTTTAGTCCTTCACATGAGGTTGTGGATCTTTAAAAATGTTCTGTAAATAATCAAAACAATGAACATGCAAAACAATAGAACCACAGGCATCAGAATTACTTTCAGAATGGCACTTTCCCTCACTAACTTTGAAATATAGGGCAAAATTTTCATTCATTCCGGGGAGCCCTGTATAAGGGAGGGGGTGAGCCATCCACACTTTTAGAAGTGACTGAAGAACGTGTAGCATCCCTGCTTGGTGAATTGTGTCCCACATCAGTTGAAAGCAACTGGGTTTGTATTTGATCACAGCCTAAAAGGAGACATTACTTAGTGTGACTGTAAATTGTTTTCTTTCTTGGCACCCCTTGACAGCTAGGGATTTGCTGCAGTCCCAACAAGAGTCTGAGCTCTCTGCTTTGACTTCAAAACAAAGCCCAATAAAAGAACCCAGTGGCTATATTCCACAAGTGAGTGCAGTTAGCACATTGCACTCAGTTACTCTATTGGTTTTTTTTAGAGAGCAGGAGGCTTTTAAATGATCAACAACTTTGCTACAGTTTTGCTGGCTAAACATGACAGAAACCTCTTACTTGATGTCAGCATTTGACTAGTTCACTGCGCTATTAGAACAAAATAAGCTCCCTCCACCCTTTGCTTTGAAAGAAAAAGAGTTTATCCATCCACAAATCTATTTGAAAACTATTTTCTTGAAATAAATATTTTCTACACTTTTTAAAAAATACACTGCACATGAAAAAAGCTGTGGGGCTTCCCATGCACTAATTAATTTTATCCCTTCACTTCAGAATGTGGATTTGATTCTGGGGCATCAGAAATGAAAACATATTCAGAGATTTTGTGTTTTATTAACATATTAATTTCCACTACAATGCAAAAGCAAGAGTTTGGGGGTCTGTTAAAGCCAGCATGGTGTGGTGGTTTGAGCATTGGACTATGACTCTGAAGATCAGGGTATGATTCTTTGCTGAGCCATGGAACTGCAATGGGTGACCTTGGGTGAGTCACATACTCTGAGCTCCAGAAAATTCTGTGATAGGTTTACCTTGGGTCACCTTAAGTCACATAACAACAAAACAACAACAACATATTTTTAACATAGGACTTCTTCCCACAATAATACTACAATCCCTCATTCCATATATGTAATTTCAAGGGCCATACTTTTTAAAAAAATTACCACTGCATATTTTATATCTCTTTTTAATTTTCTTCAGTAATAATATTCACCTTGAGTGTAATGCAGATTTGCGAACTATTTTGTAATCTGGAGAATGTTAAAAGTATTGTCTTGTCAATGTATTTTTTTAAAAAAACCAATAAGCAAAACAAACAAACAAAAACAAAACAACAACAACAACAAACAAAACCACTGTATCATGGCTATCATCCTGCCCTGTAATTACAGATTTTTATCCAAGACTTACAGATCCATAACTGCTCTGTACTCACCTACATTATTGCCAAGAATGTAAATACTCACCTTAAACTTGAGAGTGGGATGAGGTTAACAATGCCATTTTGAAGTGCCCCACCCAACCATTCCACAGACGTCCACTGAATGGAGTGGCTTCCTTGAGCTTAAGTCTTATGCAGTTATGAATGTGATGTAGGATATTGTCCTACTTTCTTAATTGACTGATGTGTCTGTAAACATCTGGTCAATCAAATTTAAAGTTTCTGTTTTCTGGCCTTTTTTTCATTGCAAAATAATGAATTGTGCCCTTGAAGTCAATTTCTCTTGCAAATTCATATTCAGCAGACAAAATGGATAAGTGACTTAACCATTCTTCCCCATTGAAAAACAGCTGCCATTTAAGATGAGTAATTGCTTCCTGAAACTTCTTTCAGCTTCTGGCACAGTCACTTGAAGTGTACAACAAACCTACAGGTCTTCTAGAAATGGCATATAGCACTGAAAATTAGCTCCAAATATTGTAAACCTCATTTAATAATATACATGTGGGTCATTCAAATTCTTTCCCAAAAGTAGGCTTACTGATGCACATTTTCAAAAGGAAAAGTTTCAGAAAGGTCTGTGAGAAACATGTGAAGGCAGGGTATGAATCCCCAATGAGCCATGGAAACCCACTAAGTGACCTTGGGCACTCAGCCTCAGTGGATGGCAATGGCAAACTCCCTCTAAAGAAAATTGTCAAGAAAACCCCAAGATATGTTTGCCTTAGGGCTTACATAAATTGGAAATGCAGTGGGCCCTTCTCTTCCCCCTCGTAAGGGGAAATCCGTGAATGCTCAAGCCCCATTGCAAACAGTGGGGTACATGCTCACAGCTCAGGACAGCACACACACCATGGGAGCAAGCACCATTTCTTTAATTGTTGTGCTGCTTCCACATAGGCTGGAAGCTGCATATAGTGTGCCCGCATATGGTGTGGGCATATTGTAACTTGAAGGTGTGCAACAACAATGACAACAGACAATTAAAAACTTCTTCCACTTGATCAGGCTCCAATGTCATATATTTTAGGAATGGACAGAATACGAAACAAATGTTATTGATTGTTCAGAATCTGTGTTCTAATGTACAGAGAACACTGACCAAATTTACACCAGAATGGTGACTATGGATGAGTTAGGTCAGGTTTATACAGGCCAGAATACTCTGAGAGAAGCCCAGAATATTCTGGTCCTAAAGTTGCCCTGATGTCCCCCCTGTTACCTTGGGCATTCTGTTATGATGCTGGGAAGCTATCTGCATGTTGGCCACGTCCTGCTGTGCCACCTGCCACCACTGCCACTGGTGTGAGTCGTTTTTTGCCCATACCACCAATGACTCCTCCTTCTTGCCTATGTATAAAGAACTCTGGAACTTATGGTTCTTGATATGATAGACCATGCCAAGTATGAAAAAAGGGGAAACTTCCCCATTACAATCTTGCATATTCCTACTTTTATTGCATAAGCATACTTTTCTATATCCTTGACCAATTGGTTACCCTTTGTTTGTACTTTGCCAGTTCTGTGATACCTTTTTTCAGACATAGTGACCAGAACTTTGCACAGTATTCCAAATGCACTTGGGCCACAGATTTGTATATGGCAGTATGATGTTAGCAGCCTTTTTAAAATGCTTTTCTAATTAGGGTGCTTGTATTAAAACAACAATTTTACAACTGCCACACACTGCATTGAAATTTTCATCAAGCTATCTACTACAACACCAAGATTTTTTCTTTTGGTCAGTCATTGCTGGTTCAGATCCTATTGTGTATATGTGGAACTGGGACTATTTGCTCTAACATGCAATTGTAATTTGTCAATTCATTGGTATATAATTTGTCAAGTCAGAACATCATTGCTTGACATAACTCTGCCTCAGCTCCTTATTCTCTTCTCCTAGAAACATCAGTTCAGGCATTGATATCTGCCCTATAGCTGCAGCAGTGAAGAGAGAGGTAAAACATTCATTGAGCTTCTCTGCAGTCTCATTATCCACCTTTCCTACATCTTTAAATTCATTGTCACTCAAGAGTCCAGCAGTTCATTTGTTATTTAAAGATTTATTTATTTATTTATTTGATTTATATCACACCTTTCTCCCAAATGGGAATTTAAAGTGGTTTGATGATATTAGTGATCCATTCCTCAACCCCCCCCCCCACAAGTTTTCTATTCCTAATTTGCAGCCAAGAACATCATACGAAAAGCAAGATTGGAATCAGAGGAGGGAGACATGAAAATGGATGAAGGAACATCAGTTGTCTGATATGCAGATGACACCATAATACTAGCAGAACATAGCAGAGATCTGGAAAGATTAATGAAGAAGATCAAGGCAAAAAGTTCAAAAGAAGGTTTACAATTGATCATCAAGAAAACAAAAATTATGACCAGATGATGTACATAATTTTAAAGCAGATGATGAAGACATAGAAATAGTCCAAGATTTTCCATACTTGGGCTCAATAATCAGAGAGGAGACTGAAGTTTAAAAAATAAGAAGGACTTGAAAGGGCAGCAATGAAGGTACTAGACAAGATCCTCAAGTGTAAAGATATATAATTAAATTTCAAAGTTAGGATTGTTAATACCATCATATATTCTATTTCTATGTATGGTTGTGAAAGCTGGACAGTGAAGGAAGCTGATAGGGAAAAATAACGAATTTGAGATACAGTGCTGGAGAAGAGTTCTGAGATTACCATGGGCCACTAAAAACAAAGAAACAAACAAAGAAACGAAAAACAGATAGGTCCTAAAGCAGATCAGGCCTGAAACCTCGCTGGAAGCAGAGATACATAAACCAAGGTTGTCATATTTTGGCCATATCAAGGGAAGAAAGGACTCACAAGAAAAGATGATATTTGGTAACTGGAAAAGAGAAAGGCTGCATTTCAGACTCAATCTACAGCCATGTAGATTGAGTGAATTGTCTGTATTCATTCTAGTATAAGTTTATCTTCCTTTTTGTTTGTACCGTTTGAGCCAGATATTCAGTTTCTTAAGGAAGCCTTCTCTGTATGTGTGTCTTCATGCAAGTACATGCATGCACAAATACACTGTACACTAGCCATGCTGGTGTCTTCGTCTTTTTGGAGCATGTACTCCCTTCTCTGCCCTTTAATATGCATTCTAGTGAGTCTCTATTATTGTGAGTTTGAGTAGCCCACAAACATTTTCATATCTCTTGACTTGATCTTTTAAACTTTTCCTTGAAATTACCTCTTTTATCAATTACCTCATTTTAGAAAAATTTCCTCTCTTGAATCTAGCCTTAAAGAAGACCCCCCTGAGATAATAGGGAATTAGTCACAACTAACTTAATTACCATAGACTTTATTGGGTTTACTCTGAGTATAACTAACGCTGAATAGTACAGTACAATGGTGTTTGCCCCCTGGAGGAGTGAATATACAATTGTAATTCACATACATTAATAACATTTAAATCAGTTAAACTGATTAATTGAATACATGTAGCAATTGATTGCCTTTTCACATATACCACACGTAGAAATTACTCCTATATTATTTCATCATAGTGTCAATGCACAGTTGGGCTGTTTATATGTTTAAAACACGAAAACAGCAACTACTCTCAGAGCTGCTGAGATATTTGTATTTCCATTTCTCAGGCACACTGACTCATTGTCACTTTCTCAGGATGCCTAGCAAAAAGAACAGCTTTATCTGCTGCTAAATAGGCAAAGATAACAGAGCCTGCAGATAATTCACAACTAGAATCCCCGCTGTTCACTAATACAATTAATTCCAAAGGAAACAGACATGATGTATCTGAAAAGAAGAATCAACTGTTAAAGGAGTAATTATGGAACCATAGCAGCAATAAACAAAGAAATAGTTTAAAAATATGTAACTCTAGTATCATATGAAATCTAAATATCCTCATCAACAAAACTGATGACATTTCAGAAGTATTCTGAAAATAGATTATCTTAAATTAATTTTAAAAGATGTCCCGAAGTGACTCCCACCTCACAAACAATGACCACAGATGATCTATGCAGAGCTCTTGCACCAGAAGCTATCCTAGGTATTCCAAGAAAATGAAAAAAAGCTCTTGTAACTAGGAAGCCTCACTTTGTGTTTCCTTTGGCTATAAATAAAAATAGGCAGATTCCAAAAGACTATAGGCCATGGGGTAAAACTGAATTACATTTAACCTATGCTGGTCTTTATAATGTCACACTGTAGAGAACCATTTCCTCCAATTCTCACCAAAATGATGTTTCACTGCAAATATTGTTACTGTAGCAGTTGGGGAACAAAATGGTGCATGGGGAGTAGAGGCAGGGGAGAACTGATACACAAATGAATTGATCTCTAACTGTCTGAATTTTGACAGAACCAGTAACTATAATAAAAATAGCAACTGTTGTTGAACCAAAATAATTTTGTAAACCTGAGCCAATTGTATTTAGTAAGTTATGGGAGGTGGGCTGGATTCAACTCCCAATGTTGTGTAGGTTTCTCAGAAAGTGGGTCCAAGCCCATGTCAACATTTTACCTATATAGTACCTCATGCAACTGCTAAGACCAAAGACACAACTGGCATCCTTCTGCTAGATTCTAACAGAACTAACATGGACTTTTAATACAGATACAGGTTTGTTAAAGGTAAACAGATCACTTGTGTCAGCCTAAGAAAAGAAGCCAAGCCTCTCAAGTTCTCACCTAGCTGTTTGCCAACTGAAGAATTCTTATTTCTGTCTTTCTAAATTAATCATAACAAACTGTAAAAAGTAGCAAATCAGAGCCAACCCAAACCGTAAGTTTAGATGGCAAAATGTACTGTTTATTTTACCTACCCACTAACAATACAGATGATCATGTGCAGAATAATTCATAGTTGTTACTAGCCATGGAATGTATATGGTTGTTAATTAAGAACTGCAGAAGAACCAGTACTGAATTGCTATTGGGATAAAGTCCAGGGTACAAACAATGTCCTCTTCCTCACAGATTTTTGGATTGTAGCTTCTGTGTGAATCTGCACATCACTTTTTTTGTTCAGCCCAATGGGAAATACGATGAGCAAAAGTAACCACAGACCGGAGCCAAACAGAAAAATAAAAATAAAAATGGGAAGAGCTCTTGACTGAGTTTTCAAGACACTATTTCCATGCTTGTTCTTTTGTATGCTAGGTTGCCTGCCATTATGTTTATGCAATTCTGACAGTGTTCTTAATGACACACTAACAGATTGTAAAACACGCTGCTGGCATTTACTTGTTTTTTATATTTTTAAAACAATGTCCTTCATGTAACAGTAGTTAAGCGTGGCAGAAGGACATCATTAGAGCCATGGTTAAACTGTAATTTACACCATTAGGAAGGCAGGAGCAATTTTTATTGCCTGGCAATTTTCTTGCTGAAATATTTGGACCATATGGCTCAATTTGTGTAATAACCTTAATTTCAGCACCCTTCAGGTCTGCATTCATCTCCTACGGAATGGTAAAATGCGGTTTAGCAGAAAAGGCAACTGTCTATACTTAGAGAGTTGAGATTAATAACATGTCACGTCCTGTTTTTGGTGAAGGAATTCGAACAGCCGCCAGATGGTATCTCTACAAATAACTGTCAGGGGTCTTGATCTAATCAATACAACGTATTAATACATCTCCCTTTGCTGTTCCTCAAGGGGCTGGTGCGCAACATCTGGAAAGATTGGGGGGACCGCCAAGTAGAAGGCTGATTCTTTTCAGAATCAAACTGAGCCCAATTAATTTTTCATGTATACTTGATAACTGTTCCATAATGAGCTATGTGTCTTGACGGATTTAGGGTTGGCAGTATGGGCTGCCCATGCTTCCTATCCCCATTCAGTCCACTTACAGAAACCAACCCATTAATCAAGCTATCTGGCATAAAACTGAAATCTCAGCTCAGCAAGAGATCAATAACTATCCTTTTAAAAAGCATGGGGAAAGGAAAAACAGAACCAGGCTCTAGTGGTCATAGGTATCAGGCATGCCTTTAGTAATTGCTCCCACGCAAAATAAAATAAATAAAAGCCAGAGCTAGAATCACTCAATAGGAACACAGACTGGGAAATTCATTACTTGATTCCTGTCAAAAATGAACAGTTTGGTTTTAAAATATATAATGTAATGTGACTTTTTGGACACATGGGACATCTGTTCAGTGAAATTATTGCAATTGTGGCAAACTTTTTAACAATCTGGTTCATTTTGGCAGCTGTTCACAAACAGGCATGACAATTGCCAAACATAACAGTGGCACCTACAAAGGTGGGCAGATAAAGAGGGATTGTTGAATATTTTGATTTTCTTCCATGAGAACTGGTTTTCAAAGGATTGGGAATAGAGGTTTCTAAGTAGGAGATAATTACGGGTGGGTTAGAGTGCTGGAGTAGGACACTGGGAGACCAGGGTCTGAATCTTGACTGAGCAGTGGAAAGGCACTGGATGACCTTGGGCAAGACATACCCTCTTAGCCTCAGAGAAAGGTTAAAGTGTAACCCTCCTCTGAACTAATCTTTCCAAGAAAACCCAAGTGATAACTGGCCAAGTGATATGTTCATAGTAGGGTAGGCATAAATTGGGGATCACTTGAAGGCACCTAACAAAAATGATTCTCTACTCCAATGGATTTACTTAACATTAGTTTGATATTCTCATCTGTGTTATATCACACCATCTACTGCAACCAGTGTTTAACCAGTGGCCATCAAAAAATCTGCAACAGGTTCTGAGCCTGCCATGAAAAGCAGAAAGTTATCGATACTGAGCTTAGTCCAAAGGAGAATGGTTTGGATTAGCAGCCTGCTTCTATAGGACAGGACCATTTTTGTTCTCCTAGGGCCCTCCCCCCAAAAAAAAACACTCTCTTGGATTTAACATGGTCTTGGTGGAGGGCTAGAATATGGCAAAATGCTTCCCACATGCCCTAAAGGATGCTGGGGAAAATCTGTTGGCAAATATTGTGAGGAATATTTGTGTGAGTGTATGGTTGGGGTGCAGCCCCTCAGGTTTTCATGTGGACAAATGTAGACTCCTAGTGACCTGCAGTTGCCCTGTTATACAATGTTTCAGATCAGACTTTCTTCTTTGGGCTGAGAAACAAAAGGGATGCAGACTGGTGCTTCTCCCAGCCATGGATGTGTTATACTTGGTTTTTGCCTTTGGCACAAAACATTGCCAGCTGGCAACTGAAAGCGTTGATCCTTTATGGCATTATAGTGTAATTAGAGTTATGTCAGCTGCCCTCAAAACCCTACAACTGTACTATTTGCATGGACTAAACAGAAATATATGAAATACACACAGGCACAATAAAGTGAGAATGCTCATTCTGCAGGGCGGAGGATCAGTGTAGGGTAGCCTCATACCACTGAGCTGGATGCAAGTTAGTACAAGCAGAACTACAACCAGTCACCTGCACATTTCCATGTGTACCCAAATGCAGATTCGAACAGAACAACCCAGTTCCTGGACAAGCCTTGACAAATTTTCTGAGGGGAAAAATAGAATATCTGCACATTGTATGAGTCCCTCTGATTGCAGAGCCTCTCTTG
The DNA here is from genome assembly GCA_034509955.1 of Urosaurus nigricauda. Lineage (NCBI taxonomy): Eukaryota > Metazoa > Chordata > Lepidosauria > Squamata > Phrynosomatidae > Urosaurus > Urosaurus nigricauda. The sequence goes on along the minus strand of JAOEGL010000001.1, from coordinate 344,578,583 downwards.
CACACCTCTGTTAAGCTGTTATGATTGACAGCAGAAGAGACAATGGTGTATTTTATACAGGAAACTCCCCAGTTCAAAGATACAATAAAGCTGGGGTCAGCAATTCTAGACAGAAAAGGAGTTTTGCATCTTAAAAGCTGAATTCAAATAACATGAATAATTTGAGAAGCATGTGTCAGGTGTGGGTCATTTCATTTGGATTGGAAAATAAATATCTCTTCACTTGAGAGTTCAGTGGTTGCTGTAAGTTAAAAATCTCTCCACTCTTAGGCATAATTAATACTACTCTAACAGTGATTTCCGTAATTCAAACATTGCAGTATTGTTGTAATATTTTTTCCAGGCTTCAGGAGTTCACAATTTTTCGGCCCAATCCAATCTGGGAACGCTGGAGAAGTTATCACCCATCAAGGTAATTACTTTCAAGTTGAAATAATTACTCCATCAATGTTAATGGTCTTTCAACTTCAATAAAGCACTCACCTGCCGATAATCACTGCTAACCTCTTGCTCTCATACAATTCCCTCTCTATTTAGTGGGTTATATTGCAGCCGTTAGAGTGGTCACTTGTCCTGAACAGCTGCTGAATTTCACTTTGCTTGGCTGTGAACCATAAAGAAATTAGTCATCTGTGTATGATTTCCTTATAACCCATAAGCCCTTGCAGAGCTAAGGATGTGATCTTCTAGCTCTAATAGGGCATGTCTGGGGCAGCCATCTTGTTTCTGCTGGTGGCTACTCTCCATGCTAACAGCAGCACAGCAGTTCAATTAACATTTGCCCCTTCCTTGCCACTCACAGCTTTTGCTAAGTGGCATATAGCCTGAATTAGTGGCATATGCAGCTCTCAAGTAGAATATTTTACTTGTTTTTTTTAAATCTACAGCTTTCTCAGCACTATAAATATGCTCCAGAGTATTTGAAAGTGCATCTTGTGAAAAAAAGGAATTGAGCAATGAGTATCATTTAATTTTTAATTTTTCTTATTTGTAAGAGTACTAATCATAATACTACAGGTTGAGTCTTATCCAAGTGCTTTGGATCTGGTTTTTTTTTCTGGGGGGGAGGGGATTTTGGAATACCTGTATTTGCACAGTTATACATAATGAGATATCTTGGAGTTGGGACCCAAGTCTGTTTGCTTTCCTTTTCCCTCCATGTTCTTTTCTCCTCTTCTCTGAGTCTCCAGGCAAGGACTAGTTCAAGGACTCCGATTTTCGGCACAGGCACAGCAACACCACCACTGTGGCCAAAGACTTAAGAGTAAATCACATTGAATGCAATGGAGCTTACATCTGAATAAACATGCATAAGCTTTATTTTTATATTTTTTTTCAGATGCAATTTTGTTTTGTTTTTACTTAATCAAATAAACACACAGATTGGTTCTTTGTGTAAATATATGGAAGTGTGAATGGGATGGAACAGGTATTGGAAAAAAAAAAGTATGAAAAAAGACACTGAAAAGCATCAGTGGCCCACAAGACTTCAGTAAAAATATAAAGAAGGATAGGACAATCCTCTCCTTATCAGGTGTATATTGGATAAGAAAAATGAGTAAGTTGAACCCAAAACAAGAATCCTCTTCCCCTCCAATGACATTTCCCTTCACTTTCTATCATTACAGCTAGTTAAAACTTCAGCTGACCATTCAGAAATAGAGTTTACACATTCAAAGAAAAGGAGCAGGCAAAGTTACCAAAGAAATGTGAACACAGCAAATGTAAGAGATTTAAGTAGGAATGATTTTCAGTGTCTCAGTCTCTGCAATGATAGAAATTGGGGACTGGGGGAAAAAGTCAATTGGAGGAAGCAAAAGTCTAATTTGGAAGGGCAATGCCTTCATTTTATCTCCCCTGCCCAAAGAACTTATTAGTGAACAAAAACAGTTCTAATGATTGGGGTGAACTTATGGGTTGGGTAGGTCAGTTTCAGATTTCAAAGCTGAAGAACAACTTTTTCTCACTTCCTTGCAGAGGAACCCTGTTCCATACTGCTTGAGAAGTGAGATAAGCTATAGGACAAACAGTACTGGAGTTGCCAGAAGTGTACAAAGAAACTAGTGAGGGTAACATGACATTTTGGATAGCAAAATAGACAGGTTTTTGTTGCTGAATAATGCATCTTATTTTTGTCTAGGCTGCACCTTAGCATGGCTGCTCTGCACTGTGATCACAGCAGAAAACCTTACAAAGTGTTCTTGCCTTTGATTTACAGACAGTATATCACTGTTTAACCACTGCTTGCTTCTTTTAGGCCTATTACTCTTCAGGCACATATCTACGATTCTTTCTTTTTTAATGTGCTCATATATTGGAATGGAATATACATAGGAAGCAAGGCAAAACAACATCCCTGGTGATGAGAGTTTTGTATCTGACTTTTCTCTTTCCCTTCAAATTTTATATGATGAAAATAAGAGCATCTAACTAATTCAATAAAAGACAGAACTCATTGCTTGCTCAATTCTTTAAGTCTTGCAAAGTAACACAGAAGCTTGAGTGGAAGAATGACTAATGGAATATCCCATGAGAGATCTCCAGTTGAGATGCTTCAGGAAATTAAATGAATTAGCCTAATATCTCAATAAGTTATATTTCAAAGGGGCATATGTTTAATCAACATAATGCTGTTTTTTTTTCTCAATGAAATTAGATTTTAATTAAAATGTCCATTCACAAATCTGTGGTTAAGAGTGTGTTAGCAATTTCACATGAAATTTTTAGTTCTACAGAGTTAATTTACTTTCACACATGGTGTCTACAGTTCAGGTTGTTCTGGAACTGATTAAACACACAAGGACACTGTTTGCATATGTTGTTGTTGTTAACTACCTTCATGTTGAACCTGACTCGTGGTGATCCTGTAGATAAACCATTTCCAAGATACCCTATCCACCACTCTATCCACATCTCCGCTCCTGCAAACTTAGTCTTTTGTCTTCCCTGATTGAATTCATCCATCTGGCATGAATCTTTCCTCTCTTTTTACTGCTTCCATCTTTCTTGGCTTTATTGTCTTTTCTAATGAGTAGCATATTTTCATGATATGGCCAAAGTACAGCAGCCTTAATTGATCATCTTGGCTTCCAAGGAGATTTCAGGCTTGATCTGTTCAAGGACTCAGTTGTTTGTCATTTTGGCTATCCACAGTATTCTCAGCACTCTCTTCCAGCAACACATTTTTAATTATTTGATTTTCTGCTAGTCTGCTTTTTTCACTGTCTTGCTCTCATGTTCATGCATGGTAATGAGGAATATAATGGCTTGAATGATTTTAGCTTTAGTGCTCAATTATATATCTTTACTCTTTAGAATCCTGTCTAGTTCTTTCAGAGCTGCTGTTCCTATTCTTCATCTTCATCTTATTTCTTGCCTGCAGTCAACAATCTGGTCAATGTTTGATCGTAGGTACAGGAACTCTTTAACTGTTTCAATTTTCTCATTGTCTAGGTGGAATTTCTGTATTTCTTCTGTGCACATAGACAAAATACTAATTAGGCCACAAATAAGAAATCAATTTTTTTTTAATCTGAAACAAAATTCTTGTTGAATTTGGAAGCTCATACCTGGTATTCTGAAGCAAGCAGAAAGAGTTTTGATATTGTTAGCAAACTCTCTCAGATCAGGGTGGTAATTTTGCTCGAGGTAAAATCTGGTGCCTATCCTTATATGATCACTGAAAAACTACATTTGAAGGAAATTTGGAGGTACATATTAGGGCATGCCATCCAAAGAATTTCAGGAACTATAAAGACATTGGTATTCCTGATAAAAGTTCTTAGATAGGTATCAAATCTGCTATTCACAAGCTTTAATGTAAGGAAATAAAACAGAGAATATATTTCTCACAACCCAGATTGAATTTAAGGCCCATTTCAAATGAGTACTAATATAGGAAAAGTCAATAGTGTTTATGCAGGTCTCCAGTAATTTCACTGAATTTGATGTTTTCGCACCTCAGTCTTTAGTGGTACAGATCTGCTTGAGCTTCTCCATTCATCTTTTATGCATTAATCATGTTGAAGAGATGTTACCTGAAATAGCAGCTATAGAACAAGAGACAACCCTGTAATGACATTGCATCATGGAGTCTGCAGGAAGTACAGATTATTTGCATCTGCTGTGCAAGAAGACAGAGTAGCAGCATGAGGCATCTAGATTATATGCTCTAAATCAGCACATGCTACCTCCAAACAATAAGGTACATGTGTGCTTCAGTAGATTTGGGGCAATAAAGAACTGCTTCAGTATAAATTAATTTAATGCTAGCTGAGGTGGAAACAAAACCATGGACTTGTTTTACTCTCACTAGCACATATTTTAAAATCAAAAAGCAAAAGAAATACATATAAATATACAGAAAAGGGCAAGTGCTATCTTAGCCAAAGTCAATCACTGTGATTTTTCCCCCGATATGTTTTTTCCAGTTCAGTTTTTGTGGGATAATGTTTCTCCAGTGCCAAGAAAATACTAATTTCAAAGGCGTTAAAATATTGATGCTAAAAGAACATACTGTGGCAACATTATTTAAAAAGCCATTTTGGTGCACTTTATTACCCTCAATGCAACCATTTTGGATATTTTCTGTTGTTGTTGGCTTGGTGTGGAAGACAGTTGAATGCATGACTAGACAGATGAATTCTGAAGCAATTCTGTAAACAACCAGAAAGTGACCATTTGTTTAAGAGAGTCAAGCATTTGGCCGTATCTGGAATACAATAAATTTCCTTTGGCATGAGAATTTATAAGAAAAGGTACAATTACATTTTTTTTAAAAAAAGATACTTGAAATCCTAATATATACAAAAAAAGAGAGGTGACAAAGATAGAGAGTAGTGGGGATTAAACAAATTTGCAATACTGTATTATCTTGCTGATTAAGCAGTAAGATAATTATTAAAGTGACATGCCAGAAAAGATTTTGAAAACATAACACTAAGGCTCACATTGCAACCATAAACACACTTACAAGGCAGTGAAGCCCTACTAAACACAATGGGATATGTTCAGCAGGGCATTCCATGCATAAAATCTCACCATCTGGCTCTAAACCAACCTTAACAACATCTTGTTTCTCTTGTTTGTCTTATGATAAAAGTGTTTATTTTTTATTTTATTTTATTTATATCCCACTTTTCTTCCAGCAAGGTACCCAAGATGCAAAGAACACAAATTAAAATAAATTACTGCTAACAACCACAGGGCTTCCCATTAAAATACCCTTCTGCCACAATCAGTTAAATATCAATAACCTTCCTAAACAAAAAGATCATTGTCTAGCAGTAGAAAGAACACACAGAGATGAGCAAAACCAAGCACCACATGGGGAGGGAATTCCACATTCTGGGAGCTGCCACTAAGAAGGCTGTCTCCCATGCACTTGCCAAATGTGTGCACATTCATCATGGGACCAAAACATAGACGCCCGCTGAAGATCATAAAACTATGAAAGGCTCATATAGGGTGGCAGCTTCCTTCAGATAGTCTGTACCCAAACCATAAAGAATTTTATGGGTTATAACCAAGACACAGGGCTAAAATAGACAGCCCTAAAGGCGCAGTGTGATGCCACCCCTTTGAGCGCCGGATTGAGGCTGCAGCAATGGCACATCACAGTCCCAATTCAGCTATCTGCTGACTCAAAAAGGGGTGGCAAAATGCTGCTCCTTTTTGAGCCAGCAAAGGGGTGTTCTTTCTGCCACCACTACAGTTTTGTGGCACTCCTGGGGCATCTGAATGCCATGAGCGCCACAATGCTGCCTGACATCTGGGCGGCTGGTGTGATGCTGGTTTAGGGCGGCATTGAGGTGTATATCATCTAAACACCATGCAAACACACCACCCCCAAGCCAGAGCTTACTGCCAGTCTGTTCCAGCCCATAGTGAGCCAGGGAGGCATAGTAGTTTGAATGTTGGACTAAGACACTGGAGGCCAGGATTCAATTTCTGGTTTGACCATGAAACCCACTGTGTGATCTTGGGCAAGTCACATTCTTTCACCCTCAGTGGAAGGCAATGGCAAATCTCCTCTGAACAAATCTTGCCAAGAAAACCCCATGACAGGTGTGTCTTAGGGTCATCATAAATCAGAAATGACTTGAAGGCACACAACAACAATAGCAACAACAACCAGAACTTTGAATTTTGCTAGCAGCCAGTAGAGCTATTGGAACAAGGGATTAAGTTGCCAAAGTCAGCAGATTGGCCACAGAATTTTGAAATAAACAAGCCAGGAAGACTGTTAAACACAGAGCATGATGATAATTTAGTCTGTAATAATAAACCAGTTGTGCATTGGTCTGTCAGAGTCATGGATTTTGTGATTATGAAATCTAGAAACCTGAAACTTGTCATATATACAAAGGCTGCATATAGAAATATATGCCTGAGGTCATATCACTTTTAAAACATCTTAATTTAAATGTAATTAAATTAAAATAAGCTAAATATTAAATTAAATAATTCTCAGAGAAGGTTGGCACAACAGGTCCAATTCTAACAACTAACTTTGCTTGGAAGATTTAACCTATCAAACTAAGATCTATCCAATCTCTGCAAAATTGAGTACTTTACTTGAAGAGAGTATAATATTCACTACATACTCATAAATGTGTACTGGATTTCTATAATAATGCATGACTATTACAATGCACTAAGGCAGAACCAGGACAGCTGAGCCCTATTATGGTGTTTACCATGTAGGCATTTTTCCTGCCACCATATAGTGGTTGCTGATGGGTAATTTTCTGTCTGAAGTCTGATATTTGCTTCACCTTTAGACCCATCATCAGAAGGTAATATAGCCTGCATCCAATACATAATTTTCTATTCAACCCAAAGACCAATCTAATGCTTTCTTCAAAGAATCAGGAATATAAGAAGAGCCATACTAGATCAGACCGATGGCCTACCTAGTCCAGCATTCCTAAATGTATTTACATGTGTATAGTTTCATGTGTTTAAAAGGAAAATTTGGTAAGATATGATGTTTGTAGAGATAATTAATTTTCTTTATTTTTTAAAAAATAAACTTGTTAATTAATTAATTAATTTTTAAAAACCTTTCTCCTTTCACTGAGTTTGCCCCACTCATACCATCTTGTCATTGTTTTAAAAGGACACAAGTGTTCAACTTCATCTAGGTCTCTCATCTAGTAGCAACATACCTTTTTGTTATAAGGGAAGAGAAAGAACTAAAAGACTGAAATCTCTCATTATCTCCTTTTCTCAAACTTTGTATATCTGTGTGTGTGTGTGTGTGTGTGTATGACATGTCCTTTCTTCTTTTTTTAATAAGTTAAATAGTTCCTGGATCATTTTTGTTCTTTCTTTCTACACTGTTCCCAGCATTATAATAGACCTCTTGAGGTGCAGTGACTGGGGTATATCCAAACCACACAAACAAATGTGTTGATACTACCTTATCTGCTATGGTGCCATCAAATGGGAATTCTGGTTTGTAGTTTTCTGGGATATTTAGACTTTCCTGCCATCATTTAATTTTTTAAATTCCTTTTTTTAATCATTCCCAGTATGAAATTTGCCTCTTTCACAGCAGCTGTACAGTGAGCTAAATTTTTAATTCATCTATTCACCACAACCCCAAGACCCTCTTTCTTCACTGGTATGCTCAGATCCCATTACATGGCTAGAAGAAGAATCACACCATCACACAATGCTCAGCTTTTGCCATGTCTGCAATGAGGTCATAAATTCCATCTAATTCTGGGTTCCTCTATTTATTAGGTTTTGCAGCCCACAGGATAAAAGTTCCAAGTGTTAGCACTGGTAAAAGCTTTTTCTTCTTGTGGTACAGAAATAAATCATTTCTGATTCTGAAGAGTTATGAGGCAAATCTCCTTAATTACTAAACATAAATCATAGGCGTCAAACTAATGTTAATTTTCCTATCATTTACACCAGCATGCACTTCCAATATGCAAAGAAAAAATATATACATTTCAGAAGTTGAAAATAAAATCTGATTTCATTATAATTTTTCTTTATTTTAGATAGTCACAGTTCAAGGCTGTAACACTAGCAAGTAAGTTCTATTCTACTTCTGAGTAAACATGGTTAGGAGTGGACTTGGCTGTTCTTCACCTAAAATGAGTAAACTAAATTGTCTTCATGTTTACATCCCTTAAGCCACAAGCCCATAAATTTTTACCTCGGAATAAACGCCAATGAAAATGGTGTGACCAACATCTGCATAGACAGGGATAAGATTGCACAGTTCATATATTAATTATATAAGATGATTGATTAGATTGTGTTCATAGTTTGCAGAATTACCTCCAATTAGCCATCGGTTATTTCTTCCCAATTATTTTTTTAATACAAAATCTTGGAAAATCATAATATTTATTAAGACATTATCACTTAAACCATTGAGGAAAAAGTTGGGGGTATATATATGCTAGCTCCATTGTTGTCATCCTATTTTCTATCTGATATGTCTTCTTGAATGGGAATGCCTGAAAGCTGACTCTTTATGGCTCAGCTGAACATATCTGGAAACCTTAAAGATTTTCATGCCAGCTCAGAAGTGCTGGTAAAATGTTGCTGGATAGTTGAGGAAGTGCATGTATGTGAAAGCCTAGCACACTTCCTCAACATCAGGGAATTTTTGGCTTCCTTCTGGCGTCATTGAATTATTCCAGGAGAGGGAATTTCCTCTGAACACAGTTTCCATTCAGAGGAAATTCCCTCTCCTGGAACAATTCAGTCACACTAGAGGGAGCTGACAATTCCTTGACTAAGAGGAAGTGTGTCAGGCTTTCACACACATGCACTTCCTCAGTTTTGTACAGCTGATTGAGAGATGGTAAGCGCTGATGTGATAATTTTTCTGATCATGTTCTAGAAGTCTGTACTAGTAGGGTCCAGATCTTGGGGGAGATTTTGTGAGGCATTCAGACCAACAGAATTCCTATGCAGAACTTCCATCCAATACAGGAAAATGTGGAGTTCAGCTGTCACGTGACAGTGCAAACCTAATGTGGAGATCCCTTTCCTTCCCCCATTTAGGGCAGGAATAGGGAAATCCACCCACCCACAAGTGTCCTAATTTGGCAGGGATAGTCCTGATTAACCCTCTATGGTCCCACTTTTTCAGATACTTTCAAAATGTCCCAGTTCCTGTCTCCACATGCTCCTTTCCCCTTTTCTTATTTCAATTCCTGAGTTCAAATTGCAAAAGTAGTTTGCACTTATTTAACTCAGCAGGGAGGAGAGGTGATGACAAAATGGAGCTTTGCCCTTTCCAGCAGGCAAAAGCAAACTGCTGCAACCTATATTAGCTTGTGTTTTTTCCCCCTCATTAATAGCTTTTGTCATTTTGACCATAATGTGATATTGCTTGGCCAGACACATTCTACTTTTCCTCTGTGAAATGTTGGAGGGCACGAAATCCTTCCAACCCATCGCCTACACACAGACAGTACACTCCCTCACATCTTCCAGTCAATATATAGTATAGTTTCCCCCAATTTCATGTTCCCACTGAGCTGCTTTAGGCACAGGATAACAAATCAGAACTTGTGTTTATTTTCTTGTTAATGAAAATTTTGTCCTGGGCCTAAAAGCACCCTTGTTTCGAAATGCTTTTGATTTTTTTTTTTTAAAAAAAACTTTAAAAATGTGTATGAATGTTTGCAGCAGGGCAGGGGCTTAAACTTTAGACAGTAAAGCTTGAATAGAGTGTCAGATGGGAATTACAATCTCTCACAGAAGAAACACTTCTTTAAAGATCATGCCTACCATTACACTGGTGTGCTTCAACTGAAAACAAAAAAAAGTGTACTTTTGGCTTGGATTTTTTTATTTTATTTTACTCACACATATAATACAGTGGGCACTTGGTATCCACTTGGGTTTGGTTTCAGGATGCCACACTGGATACCAGAATTCATGGATGCTCAAATCCCATTATATGCAATGGCATAATAAAATTGTGTCCCTTATATAAATTGTAAAATCAAAGTTCATGGATCTGGAGTGTCAACAATAATTGCCCAGTTAACAAAAGCTAATGCACTGAAATGATGAAGATTTCTCACAAAGGTTAATAACTTCTATTTCCTGTTTTCAAACCATATCTGGTCAAGAAAGGGAAACTACAATTTTCCAAAATTTATCTTGTTAAAAACAAAAAGCCAGAAGAAGCCAACAAAAACTAGTTACACTTACCGGTACAGTTAGCGCAGTAACAGCAGGAGTGTTAAATGTTGGATCATTCTGCCTCTCTTGATAGACCACGCGATATTGAGAGATAGGACCATTAGGAGAGATGGGGCTGGTCCAGTTTAGGAGCACAGAATAAGCACTTACAGCCTGGGCCCAGGGAGCTCTCATGCCCCAAGGTGGTGCTTCTAAGGTTTGTGTTGAAGACCACAAACTATCCACAGAACCTTTGGAATTCTGAGCTCTGACGTGATATTCATACCCCGTGAATGGCTGAAGAACATCTGTAGCATCAACAAATTCTAAAGCACCCTCAGACCAGATGAATACAAGCAGTTTCTTTTGAGTTCCCACAGGACGTCTGAAAGTAATAAGAAAATTAACTGTAAGTAATTTACAAAGGAAGATGAGGTCATCTGATACTAACACTGAAGCACAAACATCAAAATTGGGGTAACCTAGTATAGATCAGTGTTTATTGAACATTGCATAGCAGGAAGGACTCTTTGTTGTCATATCATCAGCCTGTTTCCCAACAGTTTCCTTTCTTTTCTGTTTTGGGACAAAATGATCGTTACAGCTTCCTTTTGGTAACAATAAGAATTTTTTAAAAGGATTATGAGAGGGCCTGAACAATTTGTCATTTTTAGTTTGGAATTTTGCTTACTAGTCTTACCCTGATAGGACAGAACTCTTTGATGCTCATATTCCAATTAGGAATGGGCAAAAGTCACTTGGGAAAATAAAGGAGGGGGAAAAAAAAGTTCTATCCCCCATACCTTCACACCTCAGTCAATATTCCAGATCCATCTAATGGTTCATGACATGATGTGACACTTTGTATCCAAACTTATAATAATGGGCATCTCATCTCTTTTCTGTGAATTTTGGATTACTTGCAGCAATATCCACACATATTGTTCAAAAATGATTTTTTGAAAGGTATATGTGTACATAGCAGCAAAAACCCAAGACACATGAAGTTTGGTGCGGCACAGTATCTAAGAGACTGTGTTATGAAGTGAGAAATCTCTGCTCTGAATGTCATCCTTAACATAAGTTCACAGAGTAAATTTGTCAAACCCTTCTTTCTTCTTCAATCTCATTCAAGTCTAGTCAAAATACCAGTATCGAGCTTTAGGATCACATTTAAGTAACTACAAGAAGCACTTGCTCAAAAGTTTGCTCTTTATATGTGGCAGACATTTCCAACCAAGAACTGTTAAGCTGATGAAGAAGGGAGCCTCCAGTGAAAAATATAGTTGCTCATGAAAAATGGGCAAATTATTTCTAGAAGAAGTTGCAAAATCAATCAATGGCAATAGAAATCAAGTCTGGTATATTATGTAATATGATTAGTGAGGCTTTTATGATGTTGAGAAATGGATGCAGGTACTTTCCCTTCTTTTAACTGTGACTCAAGATTCATATTACGTTAAACCATGTTTGTCCTGGTGCCAACAGCCAAATTAATAAACTACATTATCTGCCACACAGCTGGCAGATAAGGTTGTTTGCTGGGCAAGTGTCATGACTACTTCATATGAACAATGGACATTTGTTTTCCCAAATCAGAATCTAGAAGGGAAGGAAATATTGATTATTATCTCTGTAAGAACTATTTTAAATGTGATAAAACAACTATAAACAGCTCTGGTGTCTGATATTTGAGACATGTGGCAGCTGTGTTTATCCTAGTAATTTAAATTGTTGGTAAAATTTGACTTTATATAAAGAGTTCATGCATATGATCATTGTTCTGATAAACATGAAAAGTGTACTACTGGGACTCCCACTGGGCAATTGTTTGACCTGTGTGAACTAAAGTATGAACTTGGGTTGGTCCAGCATGACTGATATATTTTTATATGAAGCTCATGGATTCAGAAATAAATATAATTAATTGAAAATGTAGAATAAATCTGCATTGCTTAATGTAGGAAAGAAATTCTCTAAAGAATACAACATAAACATGTAAAGTAAAACAAATTCAGATAATCAGGATCATTTCCTATTGATGGTTTGTATTTATAAAGAAGCCATCACACATTAACCAGCATGGTCTTTACTAAACCAATTCAAACACACCAACTCTCCACTGTTAATTTAATTACAGTTTTATATTGAATTGCTGTTTTCTTGGACCATCTGTACAAATTTTAAAACACATTTTTCAAAATATATACACTAATGTATGGATTTAAAAAAAACTGCTGCATTTTTGTGACACACTTTAAAAACGTATGCATTTTTCATTTTTTGTGGAACTGGACATTTGTTTTCAAACAATAAGCCTTTCTGTGTACATATTATCCGTGCATTCTTTTCCATGCATATGTTTTTGTAAATATTACTGAAAACTTTAAAAAATATGAATTTTTAACTAGAGTGAAATGTAGGGCTGAAGCAGACGATCCTGATTTGGCCAGGATCACAGCAACCACATGGCCCTCTCCTAAAAAAGTCTGTTGCCATGGTCCCAAAAGGATCATGGGCAGGAACACATTAAATTTACTCCTGAAAAGTACAGCTTCTGCAACCTCGGTGCAACTTCAGAGCAGCTTCCAGACCCTTGAGGTCATGTGTCAACTGAACGCCATGACCCCAAAGCAGCCAGAAGCAGCTTCTTCTGGCCCATTTGTTTTGTGCCACAATATATTTCTCATCCATTCACTTCCAGTTAGTTAACCTAGATGTTAGTAAACCCAAAGGGTGCTCAACAATGGTTCCTTTTCATCCTGGAGAGAAGTGACCAGTGAGGTCCCACAGACTTCTGTCCTGGGCCCAGTGCTATTCAATATCTTTATTAATGACTTGGATGACAGTATTGGGGGCCTAGTTTTCTAATTTGCAGGTGACACCAAATTAGGAGGAGTAGCTAATACCCTAGAGGATAGGATCAAAATGTGTAAATTTACAGTGCTTGATAAATAAATAAATAAATAAATAAATAAATATAATAAAAAATTCAAAATGACCTGAATAGACTAGAAATCTGGGCCAAAGCTAACAAAATGAAATTCAACAGAGAGAAATGTAAGGTTCTGCACTTAGGATGAAAAAATGAAATGCACAGATATAGGATGGGGGACACCTGGCTGAATGAGACAACATGTGAAAGGGATCTAGGAGTCCAAGTAGACCACAAGTTGAACATGAGTCAACAGTGCAATGCAGCAGTTAAAAAGACCAATGCTATTTTAGGCTGCATCAATAGAAGTATAGTGTCTAGATCAAGGGAAGTAATAGTGCCACTCTATTCTGCTTTGGTCAGGCCCCACCTGGAATACTGTGTCCAGTTCTGGGCACCACAATTCAAAAAGGATGTGGAGAAACTGGAGCGGGTCCAAAGGAGGGCAACTAAGATGGTGAAGGGTCTGGAAACCATGCCCTATGAGGAACGCCTTAGGGAGCTGTGGATGTTTAGCCTGGAGAAGAGAAGGTTAAGAGGTGATATGATAGCCCTGTTTAAATATTTGAAGGGATGTCATATTGAGGAGGGAGCAAGCTTGTTTTCTGCTGCTGCAGAGACTAGAACGCGGAACAATGGATGCAAACTGGAGGAAAAGAGATTCCACCTCAACATTAGGAGGAACATCCTGACAGTAAGGGCTGTTCGAGAGTGGAACACACTCCCTCGGAGTGTGGTGGAGTCTCCTTCTTTAGGGGTCTTTAAGCAGAAGCTGGATGGCCATCTGTCAGGAATGCTTTGATTTGGAGTTCCTGCATGGCAGGATTGGGTTGGACTGGATGGCCCTTGTGGTCTCTTCCAACTCTATGATTCTATGTAGTGGAGAAGCATCCTTATCAGCCCTTCTAACCAAATCTTTCAAGTAATCACTGTAACCTGTAAATGTTCAATGATACTTTTTGGCATCAAAAAGGCATCTAGGACCTGGGAGGTATAAGCTGTGGCTAGTTTCCCTGGGCATCATACTGCCTCTACATCTTCTTCAGTATCTTTTTCTGCTCCTCAGTCTGTGCTGCTGTGCACAAATCTCCTGATGTCCCGTTTTGCCTTTTGTTGATGAAAAAAATGAAGCCTGCTTTAAGCTGCTCCTGCACCCCCTGCCATCAAATCCCTCTTTTGCCAATTGTCCTCTTGTGGAAGACAAGCAAAAGAAGTCATGAAGCTTGACAGGAATGAAAATAGTTCTCCAATCATGCCTTTGTAATCACCATAATAATATCAATTTTCTTAAAACTAGAGCAAATAAGCTAGACCTCCCCACACATGACCAGCAAGTCTTTATAACCAATTGCAAAGACAGGGTTAATAATGTGGGCAATTCCACACATTCAAGTAGGGATGGAGATTGTGCACTCCCAGCATTCCTGTAGTATCTGCTATGATGGGTAGGGTTCTGGGAGTTGTAGTTCAAAATCAGCTGGAGTGCTGCATGATTCCCATCCTTGCATCAAAGGACAGCAGTTGTTTGCTGGGGAGCTGTAGCTAATGATGGGTACGTAAGGAACGTGACTGTCTAATAGACCTGTTTGCAAACATATTTCTTAACAGTCACATTTTTCCTAGCAAATGTCTGTTTCCACATTGTACATATAATCTGAGACTGACATCCTGTTAGTGAGATACCCTATTTCCCTGAAAATAAGACATCCTCTGAAAATAAGACCTAGTAGAGGTTCTGCTGAATTGCTAAATATAAGGCATCCCCTGAAAGAAAGACCTAGCAAAGTTTTTGTATATAAATATATATAATAAATGTTCGGTTTTTTTGTTCAGCAATAAGTATAAATTCTTCTTCATGGAAAAACAAGACATCCCCTGAAAAAAAGACCTAGCACATCTTTGGGAGCAAAAATTAATATAAGACACTATCTTATTTTCGGGGAAACACAGTATGATGACCTAAGTCCACTTTACACAAAGTCCCCATTTTGTGTCACTGTGGAAGTCAAAATTATGTTCAAATTGTACAATGATCAAAATCTCTCTGTCTCAAACCCATCTTGTCAGTCTGATAGACCTCCCCCCCATTGCCCCAACAACCATTTCTGTGTTGGTGTAGGCTGAATAGCAGAGATTCATCAAGCTGTTTTCCTTTAGGTAGACACACAGCAATAATGTCACTCAGGATGCTTGTCACAGTGCATCCAGCAAAAGGAAAATAGCTGGATGCTTACCTGCTGCTTCTCCGGCTGTCCAACATAGAAGTGACCCTATCTGGGGTAGAGTGCCTTGTTGAAAAGGTGGGTTGGGAGAGGGTTGCACCAGGAAACATGTTGTAGCTACATTCAGGAGATAACTCTCAGTGCAGTATGTCAGCCATAATGTGCAATGAAACAGCCCTGTATTTGTCACCTCTCTTGGGACACCATAATGGCACATGAATACAACTTGCAGCATATTTATTTATTTACAGTATTTATACCCTACTCTTCAGCCCTAAAAGCTCTCAGAGTGGCTTACAGATAGTTATTTAAATGTTCCCTGCCCCCAAGCTTACAATCTAAAAAGACATGACACAAAAGGAGAAGGGAGTGGTGGTGGGGAAGGGGATCAAGTCCAGTGATTCTGAGGCCTGGACCATGACAATCATATAACTACAAGAGTTTCAGCATTTATCAATAACATCTAGCTCCCTGCTTCAAGTGCTGGGAACTAACTGTGTCAGGAGTGCCTGGTCAAAGGGCCCATCAGTGTTCCCATGCTAGTAAAGTGCAAACAGTCATATGTGTCAGAAAGCTGCCATGCAAAGGATTTTTTTCTGAATCAGGAAGCAAAGAAAAAGGGCTCTTACTAAAACACCTTAAGGGTCAAGGTGCACCAGACTGCAAAGTTCAGAACTATGAGATTAAATAAAAGCTCAGACAAAAGCCTTGTGTAAAATCCTATATGGCTTATTGCAGAAATTCACATGTTTGAGCGTTTCATTTCTGAAATTTTAGTGGAAATAGTAAGGAGGGGAGAATCTTTCTTTCAAAATTCAAAATGACTAGAAAGCTGGGCCAAAGCTAACACAATGAAATTCAACACAGAGAAATGTAAGGTATTGCACTTAGGGCAGAAAAATGAAATGCACAGATATAACATGGGGGACAGCTGGCTGAATGAAACTGTGTGTGAAAGTATTGTGTCCAGGTCTGGGCACCACAATTCAAAAAAAGATGTTGAGAAACTGGAGCGTGTCCAGAAGAGGGTAACTAAAATGGTGAAGGGTCTGGAAACCATGCCCTATGAAGAATGACCTAGGGAGCTGGGGATGTTTAGACTGGAGAAGAGTTAAATATTTGAGGGGATGTCATATTGATGAGGGAGCAAGCTTGTTTTCTTCTGCTCCAGAAACTAGGACCTGGAACAATAGATGCAAGCTCCAGGAAAATAAATTCCACCTCAACATTAGGAAGAACTTCCTGACAGGGCTGTTTGACAGTGGAACACACTCCCTCGGAGTGTGGTGGAGTCTCCTTCCTTGGAGGTCTTCAAACAGAGGGTGGATGGTCATCTGTCGAGGATGCTTTGATTGAGAGTTCCTGCATGGCAGGGGGTTGGACTGGATGGCCCTTGTCATCTCTTCTATGATTCTATGATTTACCATCTCATGAGGCCAGGCATTTTAATCTTTTAAGGTAGATAACACCAAAGTGCAAAATCTGCATGGCAAAATGTTTTCTGGTATACTGTTTTGTGTGTGAAATGTTCTCCCAGTGAGCCATAAAATATGTCAATTGGAGAAAAGTGAAAAATGATGATATTTGAAGTGCAGCAAAACTCTTTAATGCTTGGGAGTTTGTCTTGCACTGCACAGCATCTCAATTAGCTACAATAGCTGTTTGTTGGAATCACAAATTAGTGTTCAGTAACATGGAAAATCTGTGATAAACAGCTTCTCGGCACTGATAGATCAAATATGCCACCATCCATGAGCTCTTCCACAAGGAAAGCTGAACAATGCAGCCTGCTTAAAGTGTTTAGATCTTATTACTGCTGAATATTTAATGAAAGAAACGTATGGTTGAGTAAACGGTTCCATCTGTAGTGCTAAAAAGAGAGAATATCATATATGAATAAACTTCAAGCCGAAGTGGCTGAACAGTCTCTAATCTTTTCAGTAGGTTGAAGATTTAGCATTCAACTGCTCATTTAAGTGGAAGCTTTTCTCCCACACAGTGAGTAGCGCAGGAAAAAGATGTCAATTTTAGAAACTGTTAACTGCAATTGCATCTGCATATTATGATTTGCTGCCTTCACTCATGTTGAGATGTTCAGATAGCTATTTTCATCATGACAAACTGCACGCCAGACACATAATAAGAGTACTTTAGGCATCTGTTCTGAAAACTAGAAAACTAGGAGGAGGCTAGAATTTTACTTTTGATTTAAAATTTAAGATATAATTCTTGTGAGGTTGGGAAGCCACAGCTCTAATCTGTCATGCAGAAATAATGCAGTTTGACACCACTTTAACTGCCATGGCTCAATCTTATGGAATTTTGGAATTTGTAGTGTTAGTCTTCTCTGTCAGAGAGCTTTGGTGCCACAACAAACTATAAATCCCAGAATACCACACCAATATAAGGCAATTAAAGTGGTGTCAAAGTGCATTATTTCTACAGTGCAAGTTAAACCTAATTCTATCATTTACACCCTTTTGTTTAATACTTCTGTTTAAATTTCACTTTAAAATTCATTTTTTTCTAAATGACAATTTTAGGTACAGTAAAGGTATATGTAGGGGATGAGGGGACTCTATTTTTGATTTCCATGCATTCAGCTTAAGATCCAAACATCATGTATGTGTATACAGTTGCATAATCCTATATCTGTTCTGGAACCTGTAAGTTTTTCAAAGTTCACATAAAAAACCCTATACACATTTAGTATGTGTGTACATGAACTTTATTCAGCCTTCTTAGGAAAGCTGGGAGTGGGGATAATGGATTCTACTATTAATCCTGGACCATGTGTTCAGTAAATAAGAGGGACCAAAGAAATCCTGGATGAAGCTTCCAGTGTTCACTGAAACACGGTTGTCACTCAAGAATCCTCATACAACTCATACTCAGTCTCTAACCATCTGCAGTCTGCTTCCTCCCTCCTGCCATCAAATTCTTAATCGTGATACAAAGAGCATTCTACAACATTTTAAAAAATGCTACATATTGAACCAAGAAAAGCCAATTGAGTAAACATGTGCATAAAATGACGGGATACTTTGAACTGTGCTGATTATATTGTCAGGTTTTATCTGTTCTTTGATATGTTTAAAATTTCATTACTATTTTTGTTTTATTTTAAATTGTGTTAGCTACCCTAAGAGGGTTCTTTATCTTTATAGATGCATGTGTGTGTGCATTTGAAGGGGGACACAGAATGAATACATAAATAAATATTCCTGCAAATCACCCTCCCCCCATTTTGTTTGACTAAAGATTTTAGATGTTACTAACAATGGTTTGGGATTTGGTGGGACGGAGGAAGAGGAATGTCAAGAAGGTTAGGAGAGAAACTCTAAATCCTTACAAATATACATCCTTCAGTTTAATGAAAAGCTGCCTACCCACTTGCACGTTAAATAAATTTAGTTTGGTGTATAAACGACAGCAAGGCACAGGCAGCAAATGATGAAAAAGAAATTACATTCCATAACATCCTCTAGAAATACTGCAGGCTTCTTGCTATTACAGTCTAAGACTGTGCATGGGTATCACATGAAAGAAAGAAAAAAAAAAGAACCGTATGCGTACATCCCATTTCTATCCTTACATATTTCTGATTTTTTTCACAGCTATCTGAGAAAGATGTGATATTGTTGTTGTCTAAGCACATTTAAACTTCAGCTGAAATAACTGCCAAGTGATTCATGCCTATGTAGGTGAATATAACGATTGTATCTGGAGCTCCAGTGCGCCATTTTCATTTCACTTTAAATAAAAAACAAAATGTATCTATGTCAGTCAGTGCCCTTCTGCTGTACTCAGAGGTATCAAACAGGCTACAATTATGATTGTGAAGTGATTGTGTCACATTGGAGGAAGGTTTATTGCTTTTGAGTCTGCTAGGCAGTAACACATTCTGTTTCATATTACTCTTTATATCATTGTTTGGCTGTGACTAGAATAATCAAATGCCATCAAATACTGTCAAATTCAATTTACAATATTTTCCACTTTCTGCATTATATTTCCTGTTTTCCCTTTCTCCGGCTGCTGTGGAATTGCAGTGGTAATCATCAGCTTTATTTACAAAACCATCAGAGTGAAGCCACATATTGGCTTGTAAGGTTCTTTATTTCCCTTTATACAGAGTAGGGGCTGGATATAGCTTTGGTCATATAATTAGTGCAGAGAAACAAGGGAAATATTCTGGGAGGGTAGGCATTTTTCCCTACTAATAGAAGCTTTCAGGCTCCTTAGTTTAACTAAATATATCAATTTAAACCCTATGTTGTTATCAATTGTTTCGTGCCTTTTTCTTTTTTTGACTTCCCGGAAGCCTTAATGTTGTCAGATCAAAACACTGCAGTAGTATTAAAGATCACAGTTGGCCAAATTCCCTTGCAAGGCCTAGGTATTTCCAGCAACGTTTTCAGTCCTCTCTCCTTTCCCTCCTTCATTCCTTTCTCTTGAATTGTATATGTAAAATCATTATTTCTTCACCATGGACCCAATACCCACTGTTTGCTCAGTTCATAGGCTACTTATTCCATTTACTCTCTCCTGCATACTCGCCAACATTTCATAGATAAAAACTGGAACACATGTGGCCGAGAAACATCAGAATGAGGTCAAGATGGCAAAAGTTAATGATGAGGGGGGGGGGAAGACAAGCTAGGAGGGGTTACAGCAGTTTGCTTTTGCCTGAGCCTACTGGGAATAGGCTACTGGGAATTACATTCCTTCAAAGACAGTCGAAGTATGAGACTTTAGTGCCACAAGCACTACATGATGCACATGTCTAAAAGGCTTTCGAACAATGTACAGCTCTTTCTTTGTTTCACGTTGCGTCTTTTTGGATGTCACACAACACGCAGAAGAAATGGCATAAAAGTAGATAGGGCATTAAAACAAAACAAACAAACAACACTAGTGTGAGAAGGAAAGGCTAGGGTGAAAAACCTGATGTGGATGCTGAAGCCAGATTGCAATGCTTTGGATCCCAAAGTTTAATGGATAATATATTGCACATTTGCAAAGACTGCTTCTGCCCATCTTCATTTATTATACTTGTACAGCTGACACTTCAAAAAGACTGAGACTTTGTTTAAATACTCTCTTTTGTAGTGCCTTTGATGTAGTGCTGTGTTAGAAAATCACAACTTGTATGGTCAAGGTTCAAAACATATGCAACTGTTAAAGTACTGGCTAAGTTCCTGATTTGCAGAGACTTAGCATAAAAGTTTTACATGCAGAATTATGCTATGGTTCTTCTATCAGCACACCCCAACTTTTAGCTGCAGAGGTCCCCCTCCCCAGCCATTTATTGACTAGAGGTGAGCAGGGTCCATCAGAGAAGTGTCTGGCCATATCTCTATAGCCAGATTCAGAACAATAATATCATCTCCCAGACCTCTAGAGGAGCTCCACAGGTCATGGTGGAGAATGTCTTTGTTCTGCATCTGACTATAGGGATATGGCCAGATGTTCTTCCAATGCTCCCTGCTCTCCACCAATCACTAAATGGCACTGAAGTGGGGACTACTAAACCTAAAAGTTAGGTTTGGGAGGGATTTTGGTCATTGTTCAAGTTTTGTAGAGAACTCCTCAATGACCCAAAAAGTGACATGCAATTGACTTATGTTGTTGTGAGTTCCTAACAGGAGGCTTGCCATCCTCTTCACACCCTGGTCCTTGCCAACATGTTCCTGGGAGCCTATCAGCATGGAGTGTGTATTCTATCAAGCATACTCACAAGAGAAGGGAATTTAAGCATTTATGCAAATACAAAATGCATATTTGAACCTTTAGAAGATTTTTTTGAACAGAAACATATGGGAATAATTACCTGTACACGAAGTAGTTTTTAATTTTTCCATTGGGTTTCTTAGGTGGGGACCATTTCACCTCTATAGATGTTGATCCAGTGGCTGCTATGATGGGTGGACTCAAATCTTGAGGGGGAGCTTCATCTGTCACTGCATATATCCATGTGCCAACTCCACAGCCGACTAGAAGCAAACCAAAATAGCACTTAATGATCAATTTTTCCTTCAGACAATCCAAAACACTGCTTTAATTGTGAAATGATTAAGCAGCAAGTTACATTTCCTGGCACAAAGGTACAGTGCTTTGAACCTGGCAGTGCCACATATTCCATGAAAAAGAAAAGGGAGGAAAGAAATGGGTGTGGTGAGTGCAGAGCACAAGGTTCCAATACTTGCTTCTTGCTTTCTAGACTATGTTTTAGTAAACCAAGAAATGCATAGACAAATCAGGCCCAAAATTCTTGGCAATGTCTGTGCTCTTTTAAGATATGCACAGCATTTTATGTGTGCAAGTGTCTATAGATCAAGAATGGTTAACTTTATAGGAGGAAGGTAGCCAACTCCCTATAACTCCCCAAGACCACTGGTGCCCCACAACAAACCCCAGTACCTCAAGTTTCTTCTGCAATCTCTCTCAAAGTGATGCCAGGACATAATGTGACTTCCTGTTAATATTTTGAGAGGGAATTAGATGAAAATGGAAATATTTCGGGATTATATAGGGTTCTGGGATGCTTCTGGGGTTGGGGGTATTTTTGCACAGTTTCACCTATTTTGTGATGGTTTGGAGACAAAAATGTTCCAAAATTATGCAATTAAAAACAAATGGGGCAGGGTTGGAGGGGTGAGGAGGACTGGTGGAGGGCTTCAGGTGCCCATAGTTTGGTGTAGCCCACAGGCGATACTATTCACACCCTGTTATAGATGAACAATGCATGGGATGTTGGCTCTCAAGCATCTAACAATTCAGAGAAATACTTAATACACACAAAAAATGATAACAAAATTAGCACTGGAAAACTCTTGAAGCAATGTCAGCTTGGATTGAGAGCAACATTTTCAAAAAATACTGAAGACATGATTACTTCCCCCACCTGCACCCCCGAGGAATCAATGCTTCTTTTTCCACAAATAGCCAGAAGCCTGAGATTCAATGCCAATGGTATCTGTGGAATATACCATTTTAAGTGCTCTACCCATTGTAACAGATCCCTTTAGATCAAGTTTCACACATTTCTTGTAATCTGAAATAAGACAGCGATATCCTTATACTTTATATGAATAATAAAAAAGAGAGACAAATTTGCTAATGTATCATCAACTGAGAATGGATTTTTACCTATGCATAATTCTAGGGTGATTTTTAAAAATACCCTGTTTTATGATTTTCATAATGCATTTGATAAAAAGGACCAACATTCCTCCCAAATGTTAATGGTTTAAATTTTCCTTTAAAATATTCATGATATAATATGAAGAAATGTAAAATGCTCCACTCAGAGTCAGGCTTTGCTTTTACTAGGTAAACATTTCAGTTCAATTTTGAAATAAGATGTTATCTGTTTTGCTGAACAGAATCTATTTTGCAAAACTGCACTGTCTGCTGATCAGAAAAGAGAATTGCTTAATATCTTACCATCCTGGCAGGCTTGTATCCTTATCTTATATTGTGTGTATGGATCCAGACCATCCAAAAGAGCAAATGTGGGCTGGCCAACTGGTTTTACAAGTGAGGAGGTACTGCCAGCATTTAATAAAACATTGTATTTCAAAGGCACGTTGATCTTAAATGATCCTGTTATAAAAGAAACTACAGTTCAGAGAATGACAATTGTTTCAGACAGGAATCAGTGGCCTAGATGTTTTCTCTAAGGATAGGAAGCTCTGTGTGCCATGAGGCACTATATTAGAAGCAGGAAAGCATCACATTTCTTTATGATACCATGCTCAAACATGCATCTTCAGCCTTTCTGTGATCACTTGCATCTGTCAATCAGCCAGGGATTAATCACCATATTCAAAACTTCCAGTTCTCTCAATGCAAACTCAATCACTAGTTGGGTCATCAGGTGAAAACAGGACAGAGCCCCTGAACCTTTACATGGGTGGGTAGAAGAGGGAATACAAGCAAAACCTGTGGACATTTCCTCTTCCAAAAAACTTCTTAAGGGAACAGGAGCCCTGTCCTATATTTCACCTGGCAACCCTAATAATTACTATTACAGAAATATTGCATAGTTCTAACTATCACTTTAAAATATGCTATTAAAGTTCATCTGGACATTCAGATAAACACATAGAGAAGCAACATTATGCCTATTGTTCCTACTTCTAATGTTTTGTGATACCTAAAACAAAGTATATATGGGTACGGGGTTCTTCCCATGTGCTTCCAAAGCTAATTCTGGCATTTCCTGGGTTTTAGATAATACCAAATGAACATTTCCTTTTGTTGAATCTATTTGAGGTAATATGGAATCCTATTCTCAGTTCTCTGTGTATTTGTTTAAGTATCTGAATATACTAAGGATTAACCATCAACAGATTTAACAACTGTGCATGAAACAGCTTGAGGTACTCTGAATTCTCACTCTGCAATTAATAAAAGATATCACCATGGTGCATGTATGTACCTGCTATTACTATTGCTATTAGTCTGTAGAACCAAAAATTCAGGCGTTTGTATTTTAAAATTGCACAAAACCAGAGTAATTCAGGGCAAGGACAATATCTGAATAAAATAAAATCAGTCCAGACAAAGATCCCAATGCTAACATGAAACATCCCAGTGATCATTTTTTCAAATGCTTATTTTTAAAAGTACAAAAGCATCTTCTGATTCACACACAGAGTAGCCATTTCCATTCCACACACCCTGAATCTTATTACTGTTTCATTTAAATAAAATACAAGTACAATCTTGGGCTTTTAGAATATTTTGTCCTATACTGAAGACACTCAGAGAAATAGCAGGCATTGTATTTTACTACTTTATTTTCACAACAATCTTATGGGGCAGGCGGTAGGCGAAACTGAGACACAGAATGAGTGGCTGGGCTGGGATCCAGGATCCTACCTGCTCCTTCCTCCCAGTATTTCACCAATAGAATGTGGTGTATGTGAGGACAAGCAACATCAGAGTGTGGCCAAGATGGCCAAGGTTATTAATGAGGAAGAACACACATTCTTGGAGAAACTGCAGTAGTTTGCTTTCACCAGAGTCTGTGACTCTTGGGTGAGCAAGATTCCACTACTCTTCTCATCTCCCTCCTGCTGTGTTGAATGTAAACTATTTCTGCACTTTGAATTCAGTTTGCATCAGTGCTAGACACTCCTTCTTTAGAGGTCTTTAAACAGAAGTTGGATGAGTATCTTTCAGGACTGCTTTAATTGAATATTGTGGCAATGGCAGGGGAATGGACTGAGGTGATATCTGCACAGGCCAGGTACCCCAGGAACAGCCTAGAGAATCCTGGCCATGGAGCTTCCCTGCCCTTTTCTTTTACTTTGGCTGCAACACCAGGGAGCCGTTTGAATACACATCCTGGTGCAGCTGCCATGGCAGTATGTCATTCATTCTGATGTCAGAATAAGGCATTCACATGGCACTTCATTCTGACTTTAAAGTGAGTTACACCCTGTGGCAGTGGCTGTGCCAGGCAAGTACAGTGGGTTGTGTATGTGAACAGCTACCCTGTCTTACAATGGAAGGCTCCAGGTAGTTGTGAGAGCTCAGGATAGCTCCAGGGCCAGGACATTCTGGAGAAGGCTGCATGCTAAATGGAAGGGCTTTATTAAAGAGATCATAAGTATGGGTTTATAAGAACTAAGCAGAGCAGTGGAGGCCAGCAAGTCCTCAGGCTCGCCACAAGTTGCAATCTACTCAAAGGTGGTTAACAATAACAAAAAAATTCCAGGATTGGTGCTGAGT
Source organism: Urosaurus nigricauda (assembly GCA_034509955.1). Taxonomy (NCBI): domain Eukaryota; kingdom Metazoa; phylum Chordata; class Lepidosauria; order Squamata; family Phrynosomatidae; genus Urosaurus; species Urosaurus nigricauda. The sequence goes on along the minus strand of JAOEGL010000001.1, from coordinate 344,553,518 downwards.
GGGTTGGATGTCCTCCAAATTTTTTGTGGAACTTTCAGGCTTTCAGAGAAGATGCCAGCCACAGATGCTGGCAAAACATCAGAAAGGAACCCTTCTAGAACATGGCCACATAGCCTGAAAGTTCCACAAAAAACTATGGATGCCGGCCATGAAAGCCTTCGACTCCACATTGTCCTCAAAATTGTTCACACCAGACGCAGGGATTGGGCTCTGCATCATCCAGACTCCCTGCTGACAGGGGGGGCTTTTTATTTGGCCTGTTCAGGCATGCCTAGATGGCCCTTGTAGCTTCTTTCATCTCTAAGAGTCTATGACTCTATATTTCTAATTGAGAGAACAAAGTTGTAACAGGAGAGAGAAACTGGGATGTTTTAAAAGCAGTTGAACAAAGTGAAATGACATAGGATTAACTGGCACTCTCCCTACCAGATTGGGATAGTTGGACTTTATGTCCGCTGTGCCACAGTGGAGTCCAACACAAAGAGAGGAAGGCTCTTATTTGTATGTTATGTGCATGGGGGGGGGGGGGAGGTATCAACTATTTTTATTTAAAACTGCCCTTAATCCATAAAAACTTCCAAACCATTTTATTAGATTAATGAATTTATATGACATTTATATGACAATCCCTGCCTTCAGTTTTACTAACATTTAAGACATAACTTATAAAAAACAAAGGTGTATAGAGAAAGAACTGATTTTTGTTGCTTAGGATATGATTATGACTGATGCTGGCTCTAAGAGCAAATAAAAATAAATAAATTAGACTGCCTTAATTGAAATTACTTTCTTGGGAAGAATGCATAATATGTTGCATAAAATATGTAAGGAAAGGAGCTGAAATTCTGAGTTAGATTCTTTGCTTTATTTTTGTAACTTATTTTCTATATCATCAGTAGTTATTTTTCAAAATGAAGAAAGCAAATGTTCACAGAAAATCAAAAACTGGTGGTCAGGAAAGCACCTGTGTTAAAATATCTGCGGTGAGTCTACCACAGTATTGATGTTTTGATGAGTGAATGGAATGAAATGGGCAGATTTGTTAAAGTCAGCTGGGAAGCCACATGACTTGGTTAGTTCGAGAGTTCATAAATTTATGTCAGAATAAAAGGAACAGTAAAAGCACAAGTGAACCAATTTACCCTAAGTGCAAATGGCAGTTTTGTTATTTGGTGTCAAAGTTACTGTGAGCACAATGACAACCTGCCATAACACATTTTCATGTTCACTAAAGAACAAGGATTTAGTTGGTTAATATTCCCAGCAATACTCCTTTTCATAATTTACAACAACTAGATGCTGATAGGTTATTTAACATTTATGAAGTTAAGATGTAATCAGAAAACCCTGATTATCTTTACAAATAAAAAAGTTAGATTATTCCACTTTTTTCCTCCACGACTTCATTTCACAGCAGGTATGTATTTTGCAGCAGGACAAGTCAATCAAACAATATCTGACATTTCCCCCTCCCTTATCTTGCTTTTTATTTAGACAGTAAATAATGGATAATTCAGCACAAAAGTGTCTTAAAGTGTTTAGAATTCACTTTAAAAATAAACTGTCTCACAGAGGCAAAACTGTCTCACAGAGACAATGTGAAAGTACAGGTTTTTTTTTTAAAACAGTTCTATTTTGAAGACTACTGACTGAAGACTACTATTGAAACAAATTGGCCAAAAGCTGTGGCCACAGTCTTCCTTTATTCTCTTTCATTTTCTGCTACATCTTTCATTTCTTGTATTAATATTAAAAGTTTACTTCTCTCAACATTCATGATTTAAAATCTACCTGCAGTATGAGAAACCTATGACCACCTTATTATAGGTAATTACTTGAAGAATGTTACTTGGGGCCCATTTCCACTATGGTTTAAATCGATTTGTTGATTGGTTTATATGTGCCTTGTTCACACTGGAAATGTTTTCAGAGCCAACTGCATTTGGTCTTAGCGTGCTGAAGCAAAGCAAATGCAAAAGAATTGCTTTTTTTTTAAAGCAGGAGCAAAAAGTGGCTCATTTGAAAAGAATCGATTAGAGAGCATATTCAGCAAGTGAGAACAACGGACCTGAATTGCATTGCTCTGGAGGGGAGGGACTAATGGCAGAGGGCTGGCAAAGGGTGTAATGCATCTCACCCCAGGACCCATCGTACATTCCAACCTTCTATCCAGGAGGAATTCCAAAATGTCCTCTATTCTGAGCATGACTAGGAAACATGAATTTATATGCTGTGTTTTTACCTTTTGGGTGTGTGTACGTGTATGTTTGTGTGTGTGTGATGTCCGACATTTTTGCTGACAGGTCTTCCATTTGGCAATGCCATGGGCTCCACCCGGAGGTCTCTTCCCCACCACAAAAAAGCCAAGTCCCAGCACAGCCCTGCCAAGGCTGGTCCCTTGGTGAGGAGGAGGCTGCTTGGAGGTCACTGCCCCTGGCTTGAATGGTGGCAGCAGCAACAAGGAGAAGCACTCCTCGACCCAGGCCCATCAATCCCCCAAGGAGTCCCGGCCAGCAAAGGACCCAGGGTTCAAATCCCCACTTAGCTAGGGAAACCTACGGTGTGAGCTCTGGGCAACTATAGAATCCAACGCCACAGTCCTAATAGCCAATTACCTGCAAATAAGTGCCATTGCAATAGGGGGATTTACATCTGAGTAGAGAGTCAGCAAAGGACTCAGGGTCCAAATCCCTTCTTAGCTAGGGAAACGCCCTCTGTGAGCTCTGGGTTCTTATAGAATCCAACACCACAGTCCTAATAGCCACTTACCTGTGAGTAAGTGCCATTGCAACAAGGGGATTTACATCTGAGTAGACAACCAGGCTGGTGTAGTGGCTTGAGCATTGGAGTAGGACTCTGGAGACCAGTGTTTGAATCCCCACTGAGCTATGGAAACCCACTGGGTGACCTTGGGCAAGTCCCACTTTCTCAGCCTCAGAGAAAAGCAATGGCTGTTTGGTACAGCTTATCTCCTGGTCCCCTCCAGATTTTAAAAAAGAGATTCTAGACTCCAGTTTAAGAACAGCTTTTATCGAAGAAGAAAGAAACCAAAATAGACAGGTCCATGACTTTTTTGTCAGATCTAAAGTCATAGTGCATTCAGGCACCTCCCCTTGAGTTTGTGGTATTATATAATTAGTCCCTTTAGCCTCAAGCTTCCCGTGCTTTGACCATCTTGATGATGTAATACTTAACCATCCAGGAGTCCAGCACCTGGCAAGATCCATGTGAAAATGCAGCCTTCCCACCACAAACAGACATAAGATCCTTGAAATTGTTATATGACTGTGATGAACCCTCTTGTCCAAGTATGTATGTATACTTATATATTATTGTTTTACACCATGGAGCTTGCTCTGACCTCCCCCCTTTACAAGCCACTGGGTGTGAACAGAGTGGGAACACCCTACACTTAGCAAGTCTAGCTGGTAAGGCTTTTTTAAAAATCAAAGTTATATTTCACAGCCTTTTCAGCACAATTAGAAATGCATTAACCCTTAAAGAATCAACTCAAGGTTTATACAGGTCTATCAAAAGATAAATTAAAAATCCCAACTCTAACTCCAATCCCAACTCTTAACTCTAATCAAATTTCTGGCAGGAGAGCATCACTCTAATGCAATTCCTGACAATGGCAAACCCACTGAAGAAATTGGCCAAGAAAACTCCGTGATAGGGTTGCCTTAGGGTTGTCCTCCTTTCCCAGGACCCATCTTACATTCCAACTTTCTGTCCAGGAGAAATTCAAAAACATCCCCCTTTCTGAGCATGACTAGGAAGCATAAATTTACATGCGTGTTTTTAGCTTGTGTGTATGTGTGTGTTTGTGTGTGATGTCTCCCATTTTTGCTGGCAGGTCCTCCATTTGAATTAAAGGTTTGGTTGGGAAAAGAAACCTACTCCTCTCTCTCTCTCTCTCTTTCATCTCTCCCTCCCTCCCTTGGTGGCTCCTCAGTGGCCCAAATCCATGGACCATGGCCTTAGGTGGAGGGGTTCCTTCCCTTCCAGTCACCCCAGCTCCTTCAAGTACAGCCAGGAAGGATGAGCAGCAGGGAATGATGGGGTGGCGGTGGAGAAGGAGGAAGGGTTGCTCTCTCAACCTCTTGGAAGAGCCAGGGCTGGGTTTCTCTTTGCTACAGCAGAGCTAGCTGGCTTGTTTTCAGCTAGCTCTCCCTCTTTGTTGTTTTGTGCCTTCAAGTCCTTTCTGACTTATGGCCACCCTAAGAAAACATGGGGGTTTCTGGGCAGATTTGATCAGGGGGGCTACCTTTGCCATCCTCAGTGGGTTTTTATCCTGGAGCCCTTTTCTACACTTATTTGAGTAATAGTCCCCCATGATAGGGTTTGCCTTGTGTGTGTGTGGGTTATGTGCCTTCAAGTTGTTTCAGACCTATGGCAATCCTAAAGCACCACTGGCCGCTGCCTTCTTCTCCCAACATTCCTCCTTCCCTTCCCAAAGGCTGCTTGGTGGGATCTGCCAGTCCATCCCTTAGCACTGCCGGGGAGGTTGGGCATTGCTCCCCCACCCAATGCTAGAGCCCCCAAATAGCCTGCTCCCCGGGAGGCCTGGTAGCCCCAGAGTCCCAGGGATGCTGTCCAGGTTGACACTGATGATGCATAGATGTTGACAGAGGAGCGGGCTATAAATTGGTTGACAGAGGAGTGGGCTATAAATAAATTTTATTATTATTATTATTATTATTATTATTTGCATCATATGACTGACATTTTTTTAAAAATCAGCTAGTGTGAATGACAAGCATGTCAAAAAAAGACACAAGTGTATGGAATCCTTGAAATAATTTGCTTCCATAGTGGGAAACATTGGCCTGAAACTATTCAGAGACCTGGTGTCAATGTGACTTGCAAAGCAATTTAAATGCAAGTGGTAATGAGGCCTTGGTTTTTATTCATTCTAACTGTTCGGATCAATCACATAATCTTATTTTCTCATAAAAACAGCAAAAATTATCTAGCATCTGAATTATCTAGCACAGTAGTTGAAGCTATTAGTCACATTGTATTCACAAAACTGCAAAAACACTACCACAATGGAGACTATGTCTCTCTAGATGTTATTGTGGTACAGTTCCAGTCACCTCTAGCCTGCATAGTCAATGGTGCTTGCAATTCAACAACATCAGGAGGGTACCCCATTTTCCATTCTATGTAAATATCAGTATGAATGAATAGATGAAAAGGTGTATATATATATATATATTTTCTTTAATGTACCAAAGAAGTATTCTCTTGTATGTCTTTTTGCATGCAAATTTCCCTAATGTGGACGGTTTTTAAAATCATCATTATCCCTGGAATGGGGTGTATGCAGAACTGAGATACAAATGGTGGTACAATTTCACCTAAACACCAAGAGGACACATGTATTTGGTGGTTTTAACAAAGGCCATAATGCACTGACCACAAGAGGGGGTTAATATGGACAATAGGACACCACCAGTTTTCTCCCACCATATACTGTATGTATAATACTTGCATAGGCTCTTATGGGAAAAGTGAAAAGTCACATCATATACTCACTTCATTGAAATGACTAATTAAACATGTAGGGCTCAATGATTCTTGAATTTCTTGTACACTTTATATTTCTTATACAAATAAAGCCAATATTATAGGCAGAAAACTATAGCATCAAAGGGACCAAGTCACAATGGGAAAAGTGAATATATCCTTCCTCTATGGACCTGGAACATTATCTTCTGCAATATGTTAATGTTACAAAGGTTATTTCAGTCAAAGTTTATTCAAAAATGCATACTAGTGGAGACAATTACATTAATAAAAACACATTAGCATGCACTCAAGTGAAAGAAACCCATCAAACCACACCTATTTCTCTTTTGACTCACCAGTGGGTGAGCAGTTCTACCAACATTCATTACAGCAAAATGGCCTAAAAATAACTGGAATATGAATAATAGGGACCGAGTCAGATTTCCGGAAAAGTGTATATCTGAAGATAAAGCTGGTGAAAGGTATTCTCGGCTATCACAACTGAATCTAGAGCACTATCAAGATATAGATCAGCTATTCCAATAGATATGCAATGTTGTTCAAGACAGGCTGCCCACCTCAGCACCTCCTCCAACCAATAGTATCTCCTAGGTATATCATGAATTGACATGACTTATTAGAAAAGATTAAAATGTTTAGTAAACTTGAAGGCAGTAGGGGAAAAAAACCTACATTATAGATGTGTGGATTCAACAGAGGAAGCCATAGCTCTAAGCCTGCAAGAGCTGAGTAGAACTGTTAAAAACAGGGGCTCTTGTGGGTCTCTCATTTATAGGGTCACCATACATAGAAGCAAACTTGACAATAAATAATAGCAACAAAACTAGAGTGTTAGGAACACAGGAGCCTGCCTAGCATTGTGTGGATTTATCTAATTTAGTACTGTTCACACTAACTGACAGCAGTCCTCCAGAGTTTCAGATGGAGATGCCAGGGAGGGAAACTAGGAAGATTCGTATGTAAAATATGTGCTGTATGCTCTATTGTTCACCCTCATCCAGCCCCAAATCAAACTTGCTTTGAATACCATTGCCAAAGAAAGCCGGGATATAAATCCTTGAAATAAATCAATAAAATTGTGGCTACAAACCATATCACAATCTCCGCTGCACCTCTACCCCCCCCCCAGATGAGAGAATGAAGATATACATGGGCTCATTTCTGTTGATTAGCCCATAAAATGAGTTAGCCCATTACATCAGTTATTGATTAGTCAGTCAATATAAACATAAATCCAACCAAATGGGTCTACTCAAGTCAGGACTAGCAACAGGATTTAAGGTCTAAATTTTAGGCTATGGGTGTTATATAAACATTTAGCAACAATAAAACCCAAAGGACTGCAGAGCCACACCAACTTATTTCATGCAAATCAGGGGTGAAAGGGGAGCTGAAAGGGTCTGGGAGCAGAAACTGAAACTTGACTTTTATTTTACTTTGTGGTTAAATAGGAGGGTAGTGTCTAGATTGAGGGAAGTAATAGTACCACACTATTCTGCTTTGGGACACTGGGGCACTGTGTACAGTTCTGGTCACCAAATTCAAGAGGGATAGGGACATACTGGAGTGTGTCCATAAGAGGGTGATCAAAATGGCAGAAGGTCTGGAAACCATGCCCTATGACTGAGGGAGCTGGGTGTATTTAGCCTTAGAATTAGAAGGTTAAGAGGTGTCTCGCTAGCCATATTTAAATATTTGAAGGGATGTCACACTGAGGATGGAGCAAGCTTGTTTTCTCCTGCTCCAGGGACTAGGACATGGAGTTAAGGAGTCAAACTGTAGAAAAAGAGATTCCACCTAAACATTAGGAAGAATTCCCTGACAGTAAGAGCTATCTGACAGTGGAATAGGCTGCCTCAGAATGTGATGGAGTCTGCTTCTTTGGAGGTTTTATGCAGAGGCTGGATAACCATCTGTCAGGAGTACTTTGAGTGTCTATTCCTGAATGGCAGGGGTTGTACAGCATGGCCCTTGTGGTGTCTTTCAATTCTATGATCCACTAATTCTAAATAAAGCCTTCTCCTTGACCTAAAATAGCCCCAGGTGACAGTAAAGAAGTGAAATTGTTTCCATGTTCTCAAAGGCCTCCCTGTATGGAAAAAATAAAGGGATATATTCAGAAACATAATGGGGGTGGGGGTGGGGAATTAAATTTGCCCTCTTTCCCCTATTGATCCCAGCCTTGAAAGTCAAACCCTTTTAACATTATCTTGGTTAAAAAAAGTACATCTAAACCCACCATCTCATGCTCTTTCAGAAATTAAACCCCTATTTTCTATAGTAAGTGAGGCATGTCAACCATCTTCCCTTACTCCTTAATTAATCTTTTTAACCACTACTTGGACATCTTGCCATTTAGTTAAGACATGAGTTTTGAATTATTACATCTATAAAGTTATAGAATTCAGGGACATCACTGCTGTTGAAACATCATAATTAAAATAAAAGGAGACTCCATGGATAGGTAGCCCATGATTAATCCTGTGGGTGCTTATGCGATCCAAATTTATTATGAAAGACAGAGGATTGTATGCCAAAATGTAGCCTCTTTCCACAGACAGGAAGATACTTTGGCCAACTAGCCTCTCATCAAAACTTGATTAATAAAAAGCAATTTTATTCCTGGAGACAATATCAATTAAAATGACTGTCTCAATGGGAGAATCACTGCCAATCCTTATTATAAAGGTTGACCTTTGACTATAAAAGGGAGAAATACAGTATTTCAGTATAATGTATTGAATGTATAACTGAAGAATAATTCATGGATAAAGTAAACTATAAAGGAAAATAAAATGAAAGCTGTAAAACAGAACGAACCTGCAATAGTTTGCATACAAAATGTTCTGGGTTTTTGAAGTGGACTGTCTGATCCCCTGGGGATCTTCTGGGTAATATGTAATACACATCCCTGTGTGTGTATGTGCCTACAGTACCTGGTATTCATTGGCACTCTCCCATTCCAGTACTAACTGACACTGCTTAGCTTCCGGCATCAGATGGGATCTGGGAGGGGAGTTTAATGGCCCACTTGAATCGAGGCCAGTAATGTGATTGGTTGGCGGTTTCCACCAACCTTGGGGACCGTTAGGGGTGGGGCTTAGGCTATTTAAGTCTGCGGTGCTCCTCGGTCCTTCTCCTTGGAGATTTGTTGTCCTGCCTGCCCGCCTTGACTTCAGTGTGGCTCTTGTGGTCGCTTATGGGCCAGGTAGGAATTTTTATCCCTGTTTCCAAGGGTTTTTCACCTACCTCACACTGTTGCTCTTGGCACTGGGCTTGGGTGTGGACTTTAAATAGGCGGTCACTGGCAGTTAGGGGGGAATATTAAGATGCAGGTGAACACCTATGGCACCCAATTGGGGTGAAGGTTAGGCCTCTTGAACCTTCTTCTTAGGTTGTGCGAGTAAGAAGAGGAGTACAGAGGTTTTTCTTGGGGCTCACCTGGGATATAATCCTCAGTCAATGTCTTGCAAGTTGGCGGTGGAGGTCTCAGGTGGGCATTCCAGATGCGAGCTGGTCGGGGAGCAACCCAGTATTTGGGTTATCCTCGGAGCTCAGGTGTCTTGCCCAGGGAAAGCTGAGGAGGAGGTCTGAGGAACAGACCACCTGCCTTGACTGCTCCTGCACCAGGTTGCCCCTCTATTTAGTTTGCAAATATTCAAGAAAGTTAAATAGTTAAATAGTTAATCCCTTTAATAAAGTGGCCCTGTTTAAACCCATGTTTGGTGTCTGGACTCATCATTTCAAGTTGGGCAGTAAGCAACAGTGTATTTTTCAAGGGTTTTTCATACATTCAGACTCTTTCATGAACAATTTCTACAAAGAGCAATCTTTCCCCAGAAAAAGTTTGAGTTTTGTGCAAAATCAACATTCTTCACAGAAAACACAGTATTTTTTTTTTTTTGCACAATGAAACGATATGCAACATACACAATTTTCTATGCAGTGTGTTTTGTACAAAGTTTTGTGTTGCAGAACAAAACACTTTGGAAAGTGCTTTCCCAGTCCCAGAATGTAACAAATATCTTCCAGATGTTTACTGTTGTTTTGAGGAGGTGCCTTGATGTTCTAATACAGCCTTTCTTACTGAGGATGAGAAAGTTTGCATTTTTAAACATACCTACCGTATCCCAATGTGGGTAACAAAATATGCATTTTCATGTAAATAAAAATGTCAATCACTTTTTCAAATATTAATAACATGCACGAATACATGGACCGTCCTATATAAAAACTGCCTTCCTATATCAAAATAAGGTGGATATAGTCCATAGATCTATTTACAGAACCTATAAGAAGGTCCTAAAACGTATTTATGTTAGTGAATATTCAAAGCATCCATTGAAACTTGTTATCAAAACTGAGACAGTATAAGACACTTTCCACAGAAATCAGCTGTAGATTATAAGTCAAATTCTCCTGCTTTCCTTCTGGTTTCTAAATCCTTCAAGGCTGTGGGGGTAGGGGGAGTTTAATTTAAGATTTTAATCTTTTTCATACATTATAGCATTTCTATAATGGATTTTGTGCTTCTGAAAACTAAAAGATTGACAGCTCAGGATATTATAGATCTATTAACCATTGGTTCAATGGGCATCACTGGAATATTTACTATTCCTAGCATGATGGCAAATATTTATAGGTAAGTTTAGATCTGATGCTTTTATATCCTTTTGCTCAGCTTTGACTGTGCTGCAAGGTGTGAATATTTTAAAAAATATTTGGAAGGTTTAAATAGAAAAATTATTGATATCAATATATCTGAATATATCTAACTTAAAGAAGTTATCTAGAAATAAAATCAGGCCATTTTACAATAAAATAATCTCAGTAAATAAATCTGTCAGGCCTGAATTTCTATATGAAACAAATTATTGATTTGCTACAGTATACCTTAACACGAGCAATTGCATACATTTAGCAGAATTTGTGGACAATTGTTTTGATAATGGGATGGATGAAACTCTGATATCTATGTCATCTATGTTAAGGAACATCTGTAGGAATAAAAGTAATTAGCTGCAAGATTATTGGATTTTCTTATTTGTTTGTGAGGGCTAGCTACAAGAAATTGGGTTGCTTTTTGGCTGGGTTTGCTTCTTTTTGGGAGAGTAAGCAGTCTCTAAATTGGTTGAATTTACCGGGAGTTCATCAAATATTGCTGTTCACTTGTATTAAAAGCTTGGGCATCACTGATTGTAACATACTGTTCCAAAGCCAAATTTAATTAATTAATTAATTAATTGGACATAGGGTAGAGAAGGGTGCCAGTACAAGTGAATGACCACCATCAAATTAAAATTCACAGTTTGGCATATTATCATCTTTTCCATTTGAATGGAGCTGAGTCTATTCAATTGCTTAATTATTTCATAATTATTGTATCATCAGCTAGTGATGGCTCAAGACATTTTGGTGCCTGAGGCAGAAAATCCAAATGGTGCTTCCCTCCTGCCATTATGTAATATGATAATAAACTAAGTTACTTGATGTCTTTTCATGATTATCCCCCAAATCTTCCACCTTCAGTAGGATGGCTAACCTGTGTTATCATTGAGTCAACATTTATAAAAGCTCTTTCTGCAAATAACAAAAAAAACTTATAGGATAAAATGGATACGTGAAGCAGATAGACAACTTGTTTACTATATAGCACATAAACAGGCATGCTTACCAGGAGGGTCCCAAGCAACAAATATGGAATATGCATCTATTGTTGTGACATTATATGGCATGGGAATTTCCTCTGGTGTGGCTAATGGTGTCTGGATGATGTATTTGTCACTTGTGTTGCTACCACCCCATGTGCTAGCTTCTAGCTGGTAAACATATCTATAAACACACACCAAGAAAAAAAACAAAAGGGGACAGGAAGAAACGGGTGGGGAATGAATGTTCAAATAGTTTAGTTGTTACATGTTTCTTTTCATTTTTAGCATTTGTTACATTTAGGATGAACAACTGTATTGAAACATATTGCCTGTTAGATACTAATAAAATACATCCTGTATGTCTGTATGTAACAATAGGTTAAAAAAAGGTAAAGGTTTCCCCTTTGACATGAATGTTTAGTCATGTCAGACTGTAGGGGACAGTGTTAATCTTTGCTACTAAGCCGAGGGAGCCAGCATTGTCAAAAATGACTCTGTAATAATGCATATGTAACAAAATACACACAGAAGCCCTTTCTTGCTACACAATTATGGCACTATGATTCTATTTACCTGCCATGGCTACACCTTTGGAATCTTGGGAACTATAATTTGATGAGGCACTGGGAAATCTCTGGCTGAAGAGTCTAAGTACATCCCCTAAACTGCAAATCCCAGGATTATATGGGATATTGTCATGACAGTTAAAGTGAAATCATATCACTATGTGTGTAATGCAAAAGGGCCCAGAGAACCCAACGTTTAATTCTGGAGGGTGCTGATTGTGTAGTCAAGAGTAGGCATTTGAGCCAAGTACCTACCTTTCTGGTGATCACACACAATTCATGAACTAAAAGCATCCATTGTTTGCATATATACAGTGGGGCCTTGTTAACTGTCGGGGTTTGGTTCCAGGACCCTCCTTGGATAACAAAATCAGTGTATTCTCAAGTCCCATTAAATATAATGACACAACAAAATGGTGTCCCATATATAAAATGGAAAATCAAGGTTTGCTATTTCAAATTTATACTTTTGGGGAATATTTTCAAGCTGTGTATGCTCAAATCTGTGGATAGAAAATCAGTGGATAAGGATGGCCAACTGTATATATACATAGTGAAGCACCATACACACCCTCTGCTTCTGAATATGTCTTTCTTTCATTGTTAGATACATATTTTTACCATTCAGAATTTTTACAACAAAAATATTTGCATTCATGGAAGTTCTTACCATATTGGGGAAACAATATCCTTCACTCCTTCTATCATGCTGCAAGGCACGATAATTACAGAAGACTATGTGTCTGCCTGTCTGTGCCATAGCTCCAAGACCATACCTAACCACACAAAACTTGTCATGGATACCTAGTGGACTTTAAGAAAGGGCTCCTCAGAGCTTGTTTGTTTTTTTAACAATGGATTGATTATTTCTTGAATGACCTAAAAGGATTTACACTAACAAATACTCTATCAGTTTTTATCTCTGTGTTTTCCTCCCAAAATTGTATGGGAAGGAGCCATTCATAAAGTCTCCATGTTGACTCAATCAGAAAGGAAGAGCCAAGTAATTTAAAAGAAAAGAAAAAATAACCATGAGAAATTCTTTGTCCCTAAAGACCCTTTATTCAAAGCAACAATGTAGGAAATATTTTATTGGATTTGTATAAAATAAGGCATATAACTAACAATTTGTCTTTTATTGCACACCAACACTTTTACATGTGCACAACACAGTGAGATAGGGAGATCCTCACATAGGGTGGAATTTATTTATTTATTTATATAATTTATTTCATTTATATACTACAATTATCCTCACTTGGGAACCAAGGTAGTTTACAATGGCTAAAAAAATAAATACAATAAAACCAAGAACAAACAAACAAACAAAAACAAAAAATAACCCTGATGGTCAATAAGTTAAAACACAAATAAACAAACTTCACCATAAAGTATAAAAATGAGGTGTGTATCCCTCAGACCTCACCAAGGATCATAAACTTAACTGACCATTTCCTAGATTTTGAGAAGGAAGAATAATAAAAGGCAGAAACACCTGCATATTATGGCCACCTATGTTTGCGTAACTACCTTTTGTAAGGATGGCAAATTCCTTCAGCTGGAGATGTTTGCCCAACACACACACAAACACAATATTTTGTGCTAAATAGACTGTTTTCTACACAAAATTTGCATATTTTTTGTACAAACAGCATGCCAAAGAAATGCAGACAAATAATCCACACCTACACACATAAAGGTTACTAACAGGATCCCTGTCACTAACAGGACGTCCTGAGTGATTATTTGTATGCTTATAGGCTAAACACTGGAATCTGCTTCAGCATTTTTGGAAAGATTTACTATATATTTTTTTAAAAAAACGCCCTCTCATGTTTATTCTATGTCTCTAACATTTTTACCTGCTGTTTGGTTGTAGGCCAGAATCAGTGAAATTGAGATTTCTTTCACCACCGTTGAAAATCTCTTCTCCATTTCTAAACAATCGGTACAGAGAAATAATTCCATTGGGTTCTTCTGGTTCATCCCAATACACTTCCACAATTGTGGAACTAATTATGATATGACGAGGCTGAGACCATACCCCTGCAATAACATCAAGAAGAGCACTTTAGAAATTGGCTGAGCCAGAAGCTGATGCTTATACACCAGGATAATACATACCTGAATTCATATACATAAATTCATATACCTAAACTACTGTTATCTTCTTATAGAGCTTGCCCAAGTTTTGAGATCTTTGGAGGAAGGCTTCCTTAGTTCCACCAATATCACAGCCATGTTTGGTGAGAAAACACGAGAGGGTCTTCTTAGTGGCTGCTCCCAGACTGTCGAATTCCATCCTCACCCACTCTGATCTTTCACTGCCTGGCTTTGGATTATTGACTAGATGCTGCAGAAGGAGGGTCTTGTAAAAGGGGCAAGCTGTACTCTTGTCCTCTTTGTTATGTTTTAAATGCTTGTAAAGTATTTCAAGTAAGTGCTGTTTTTAATGGGAGAGTTTATTTCTTTGCTTTGAACTTATTTTATTGTCACCATTAGTGTTCAGCTGTATTTTTTTTTAAGTTGTTAGCCTCCTTTGGTCCTATATTGGGATAATTTATGGTATGACATAAATAGAATAAAATAAATACAGAAATAAAATTAAATAACCTTTTCTGTGTAATGGGAATTGTTCGTGGAGAATACATGTTGTATTGGCTGTGTGGATTTCTCCCTTTGTTCTGCTTTGCATTAATGAATGTGAAGTTATAGGCTTTAATTTCCCCTTTTTTGTTAATGGAGATTTCTACTTGGACAGAAAAAGATGGCTTAGAGAAGTGCTTCTGTATGTGTTACAAGCCTTAAACCTATGCTTTATATGAGAGACTTTGGAGTAAGCTATCATTTTAAATTTTCCAGCAGGGATCCTAGCAGTTTCACAGGAGAAGAAACCCCAAGAAGACTTGCCCAGGAAAGTCAACAAAAAGCAAACACCTTTCCATCCAGCTACTGCTGATGTTGCTGTCACAATCTGGTTGTGACCTGCCTGTGGAACTGTGGGGGAAGATCTACCTTTGCAGACTCAGTCCCATTGCTAGTTGTGGCTTAGCAGATTTTGCCACCCTATTCCACCTAACCAAGCTGTAGAGCTGAGGAAGATGGCAGATAAAGCAAGAATCCAGTAGGAGCAAGTGTGCAGCTGATGCTTGAAAGAAGGAGGAGGGCTGTATGCTGTTAGTTTTCATTTTACTATTGCACCATGATCACATGTAAGTGTACACACAGTCTATAACAGGAAGGATATGTTTTAAAAAGAGGAGCATAGACACGAGACCTGAGGAGGCAGCTATTATGGTTTTACAGGGCAGAGGGAAATATGGAAAAGGAAGAAGTTACACCTTAATTAACAGAACAGGAATATCTACCGAGGTCCTGGAAAGGACTTCACCTGATCTCTGTTCTACTGGGCACCAGATGTCATCTCACAACCAACCATATGGGTGGTGGGTCTTCTATGTTACCACATTATCATAAGATAAAAGCCATGGAATGTGGCTCCACTGTGGTACTGAACTTTGTATCTCACTAAGGAGATGTTTCACATCAATAAAAAAGTGCCATGTCCACTCAGTTAATTTAGGCAAGATATTCATTCTTGTTACTGCCCTGTGACTCATGCTCCACTGTCAAAAATCTTTTTTCTTAAAAAGAATTAATTGAATTAATTGAGCTGTCTCTTAGGCATCCAACTAATTTTTGTCTCTATTTTTTTTCCTGCATAGATACACTGCTACCTCTGATAGTCCTGTGCCATCTATCACTGAAATATCCTGTGGGGACACAGCATATCAAAATGGACATAGCACATCAAAAGAGGCATGGATAAAATTTCAAAGATTCATCATTTTCAATGCAAAAGATGTGTGTATCTGGGAATCAAGGAATAGGTTCTTTTGATATGCCCACATGAAACTAGAAAGCAACAAATTCAAAGAATACTGCCAACTATCAGCAACATGTATAACAAGTAGACAGGTACAAGCTATAAAGAGGTTAGTACATTTCTCTTTACCTTGAGGAGGAGCTTGCAGTGTTCGACTTGAACTTGCTGGACTAGAAGTACAGCCAACAAATGTACATGCTGCAAGTGTGAAGCTGTAGTTTCTGTGAGGGTAAAGACCTACATTTAAAAAAATAAATAAATCAAAATTTAGTCTTGAAATGTTTTGAGGAAAAACATCTAGAAGAAAAGCACAATTCCAGAAGGAATAGAATGTTTGCTGTCAACTAGAATAGCATAAGAGTATAAATATGAATTACATTCATGAATTTTCCCCATTATGTGCATAGGTGTGTGTGGAAGCACAGTTCCATATTCACCACACTAGCATTGCAGGTTTTCCACAGAAAACTCAGAATTGCCATGGTTACTTTTGAATAGTTGATCAACTTTTATGCCTACAGAGAGGAAGATGATGTTTTTGGTCTCACCCAAGCCTCCCTTTTATTTGGTTATCTCAGAGATACATGATGATCGACCTGAAAGTGTTGATAATAGAACAGGGAAAAGTCAGGGATGTCATGAGCAGGGTGCTGTGGGTGCGCACTGTATCAGGTTATAAGCATCAGAGGGGCAGGGAGGAGGAGGAGGCATTCCGAAAGAAACCCTATCCTGGTTGGTGGGGCAAAAGTGAGTGCTGAGGTGCTTCTGTGATGGCCTCTGCCACCTTTGTTTTGCCATACACACTATGCCCATCCTCATCGCCCTCAACAAGCTAGCCACGGCCCCAAAGTCTGCACTTGGTGAGTAGTGGCACCCTGACAAGCCAAGAATGGAGGGGGAGGGATTCTCTGAGGCCCAGCACACAGACACCTTTGCAGTGGCAAAGTGCAGTGGCACTGGCTAGAGCTACTGATAGGTTTCAAGACACAATTCGGACTGCTAGTTATGACCTATGAAACTCTATACGAGAGCTTCATGTTAACTGAAGGACTATATCTCTTCATATGATCAGGTCTGGGTTCTGGGATCATCACAAGAGGTCCTTCTCTCATTCTTATCACCTTCAGAGAGACACTAAGTGGGGATAGCTGAAAAGGCCATTAACTGACTACCCCAGGCTCTGACACTTCCTTATTTAGAAGGCTAATTTGGCCCTACTTGCTGTTCAGTTCATGATCCTTTTCCCTGACAGACTTTAGCTTCAATTGTACTGGTTCCTTAAAATACTTCTAATTATACATTGTAAGTTGTTTAATAATTTAATTCCATTTTAGTGTTTATTTTAAAAACTATATTGTACTAATTTTTAGTTTAGTTTAGTCCACAGAGAGACCAGTTTGTTTTCTAGCTGTATGTATTTAAGGGCATTCTGCCTCTAAACATATTTTGTGGTAATGAGTAGCCGCTGATAGCATCACCATCCCTGCGTTTACATAGTTCCCTTTTATAGCCAAGCCAGTCACCATTATCATACTTTGCTGGCCCTGAATTCAAGAGATTGGTCATACTTTGTCATTGCATAAAGACATACAGCATCCATTTCCACCGAACAACATTTTAAACAGAATATGTTAGTGTATTGTAAGCTCATTAAATGCACCCTGAGATCCAGGCCAAAATATGGCCTCTTTGCCTCTTCCATTTCTATACCTTTAATTTACAGCCACATCCTATGGTTTTTCCTTAACATTGCTCTACCACAAAACATTTAAAGGCTCAATGGAACTTTTGAACATGGTTTATAAATATGTATTCCTTCTAATACATAAGTTTCGAAAAGCAGTATCAAGAAGTGGGGAAAGACACTGGCTTTTCTTTTATTGTAAGCTCGGGAACTGCTATTAGACTTCTGTTCACAGTTTGTATTTTTTCCTCTAATCTTTCTTGTCCTTGTCAGTGATGGGTCCCAGCTTTCTTATCTCTGCTTGCCTATCCTTTGCAAAATGTTTTCATTAAACTAGCATTGTACCTGCTTTAAAAAAAAAAAAAAAAAAGGAGGGGGGGGAAACAATACAATTCTATGACAAGGAAAGAGAGAGAGAGAGAAGCCTTAGGTTTGAACCGTTTGTCTAAAGCTGATTAGATGACAACTTCATTGTTGTTGCCTCTTTTTTTTATAATGGTCATACATACACAGCAGCAATACACAAGAGACCCATCTGAAAGGAAAAACAATGAATGAATGACACCCAAGGCTTCAAGCCATGTGCAGATTGAACAGGATGAGAAGCACTGGAAAATAAAGAGATGAGTCAGAGAAACAGCTTGGACTCTAACCTAATCATGAACTGGAAGGGAAGCTAAAAACAAAACAAAACAAAAAAACCCCTTCGACCCTCTGTGTGTATACTTAGCACAAAGGAAATAGGGTTAAAAAAGCACTTGCAAGATAGGGAGGCAAAGGCATGGATGTGAGCCAAATAGTCAACAACATTTCATGATAGGAAAGATTACTACAGCAACAGATTACTTCAATTCCCCTAAAGGGAGTCATGTTTATTCGCTTTTGAAAGAAATATTTATTATGAAGCAAGATTCATTTACACCTATAAACTACACAGAGAGAAAAACAGGCAAGGAAGAAAAAAAAAGAGGAGTTCCTGCATCAAATGTGTGAGAATTAAGAAAATGTGTTTATCCAGTTGACAATAAGAGATTGACAGTTAGGGAGAATGATATACAAAGTACTACATGCTTCATAAAAAGCAGTGTTTATATGCAATCTTCAATAAATGCAATATTGTAATTTGGGCTGTAGGAGTTTCTCCTGGGAAATTTTATTTGTTTTGTCTAAAATCTTATAGCTTTCCATGAATTTATTCAGCCATTTCAATCCAGAGGGAGTCCTTAAGTGGTTTTTAATTCTGTGTTAGGAATGTGATGGTAACTTGCGAAATGAAGGATACCTCAGAGAAATTTCAGATCTTGTTGAAATTCTCCTCTCAAAACTCCTAAAATGTGTAGCATTTCCCCTTGAACAAAATTCAGTGGTAGGTAAGAAATCCCCAATTATGCTGGGAATTATTAGCTTTTGTGAAAGATTGCTATCTCTCCATCGCAGAAATAATGCAGTTTGGCAGTGCTTTAACCTCACAGAATGCTATGGAATTCTGGAATTTGTAGTTTTATTACTTATTTAGACTTCTCTGACAGAGAGTTCTGATGCCACAACAATCAACAAATCCCAGGATTCCATACCATGAATCATAGCCATGGCAGACATAGGACCTTATCAGACGGGAGGAATTTCTCTTTATTGTGAATGGAGCCAATTCGAATTTACGTGAATTCGCTAGTTTAGCGAATTTACGTGAATTCCAATTGAGTTCAGAATGCATTCAGAATGACTTCCCATTACCCGAAAATGACCCCCCCCATTGCCCAAAATTGTGTGAGATGCTTTAATTCGCAACAACGTAAAACCCATGATTGCATTCGGAATGACTTCCCTTTTGACCGAAATTGTGTGAGATACTTTAATTTGCAATAACGTGAAACCCCATGATTGCGTTCGGATTGCCATTAGATTATATTTCCAATTTCTGACTTCTGATAAGGTCCAAAGTGGAGTCAAACTGGTTTATTTCTGAAATGCAGATACAGCCCATGTGAGTGGAGCCTTAAATCCTCTCCATATTTTAATATGAGCTTTAAAGGACCAACTCAAAATGATTGGCATATTTCTGACAGCTCATTTAAAGTTCAGACCAAACTATAGAGCAGATTTACTGTTCTACTGACACACAAGTTTTTAACCACCAGGATGACATCCATCTATTAATGTGTTTGCACAGGGATCTTGTAGCACCTTTGAAACTAATTGAAAGAAAGAAGCTGGTAACATGAGCTTTTGTAAACTTTAGTCTGCACATGGGGCTTTCTTTCCTTTTACTCTTCTGCTATAACTTTAAAAGTCCTCCATGGTTTGGATCCAGTCTATTTGAAAAACTATATCTCCCTATATCAGCCTGCCCATGCTCTGAGATCTGGTAGTGGTACGGACATGAAAGAGAGCCTTCTCAGTGGCTGTTCTCAAGATACGGAATTCCCTCCCACAGGAAATCTGATTTTTCCCCTCTCTGCTGTCTTTCCACCAGCAGGTAAAGACCTTTCTATTTAAGGATGCAATAGTTTTCAGTATCTTGAGGCAGACAGAGCCTCAAAGGGAAGCCATTTATTATCTTTTAAATGTCTTTTTAATGTGATTTTTGACCTGTGTCTTTTTTTTTTTAATTAAAGTTATGATCACCAATGACCTTCACAAATTCAACCTTAGACAATGAAGAAATGGAAATAGTAAATGAATTCCCATACCTGGGATCAAACACTGATAGAAATCGGGCCTGCAGTCAGGAATCCAGAAGATGATTAAGAATCATTAAGAATAATTAAGAATCATTAAGAATGAGGAGGGTGGATAGGAAAAAATTAGAAAAGATTCTAAAATGCAAAGATATACAACTATAAGCACAAAAGTTAGAATCATACAAGCCAGTATATTCCCTGGATGTGAGAGCTGGACAGTTAAGAAAGATGATAGGAATAAATCAATTCATTTGAGATGTGGGGCTGGAGAAGAGTGCTGAGGATCCCATGAATAGCCAAATGCACAAACAAAATGAATCCTAGAGCAGATCAAGCCAGAAACCTCCCTGGAAGCCAAGATGACTAAACTGAGGATGTTGTACTTTGGACACATCATAAGAAGGAAGGACTCATTGGAAAAGACAATAATGCTGGGGAAGTTGGAGGGAAGTAGGAAGAGAGGAAAGCCACATGCCAGATGGATGGACTCTTTTAAGGAAGTCACGGGTATGGGGTTGCAGGAATAAAGCAGAGCAATGGACAACAGGGGGTCTTGGAGGTGTCTTATCTATAAGTCAAGATCGACTCGAAGTCAGTTAACAACAAATAATCAAGTGTTACAAGAATGCTGGATTTTTTTTTACCCCAAAACAAATATTCTTCCCCTTTGGGAATATAAAGTGTTCGTAAAATTCTACAGCCATTTATTTCACAAATATTCTGAATAATGCGCACCATCTCTTCAGTGGAATATATCTCAATGAACCTCTGTCTCTTACAAAATAAAATTAGCCACAAAAAGCTTTTTCTTTTGACAATTCCATTATTCTGGCTGCATTTAAGTTACAAAGAAGTGACTTGGGAAAACAGTTTTCTGTTCTTGCTTTTGCTGCTGAAGAGGGCAGTCTTAGCTTTCTTTTAATACAATGCCCCTTAATTATTTTAGTCTCCCCCCAACCATCCCCCAATGCATTAGCGGGACCATTTGTAAAGGAGTAGTAACACAAAGTGAAACAATGCCATAACTGTCATCCAAATTGTTCTGTACAGAGTACTGGAAGTGTTCACTAATAAATGATATAAAAAGGTCTTTTATTGACAAGCTGCCATATGCTGTTTGCATTAGAGAATATGAGAAGATGATGGCTGGTGCCCCTCGATCCCAATGGCATTCAACTCAGAGCGATAGCAGAAAATGCTTCAGTTTACTTAAAGCATTGATAACACCTCTAAATAATTAACTGAGGACTTCCTGTCTTCAATTACTTAATGCTTTTTTTAACATCTTGAGAGGATTATAAGCAATTTATGGATTTCACATGACAAGCACATTCACCGCTATTCCCACAAAGCATTTATGGGATCATGTTTCCAAAGCTTTGATGTAATTAAAAATAAGCAGTGAGACAATGGTGCAGTGGCAAGGTGCAAGCCTCCTCATCTGCAATTTGTAAGGCCCTTGGATTCAAAGTCTCAGGGAACGCTAATGCTACAGCTTCATTAACGTTCAACTGTTGCTCTGGGAACAGCAAAGGTTTTTTGAAGAAGATGAGAAAATCAAAACACAAGTCTGCAGGGGCCTGAAATGACGGTTAGTTCAAACATTTGAGATTGTGAAATACGTACAGTTGTTTCAGCTAACATCATGAATTTAGAGAGTAGTAATTATCGCATTGCAAAAGCACAATCACAGCCTTGGGAGCAAAAAAGTAGGCTTGCCTTTGGATGGCAAGGGGAACTCTCTTCTACATATTAGTCTCCTCCAGACGTAAAAAGATACAAAACTAAAATAATACATATTCTTTGGCAACAGTTTTGGTATTAGAAACCACCACCTCTGCCACTAAACAATAATATCTTCCAGTTTAGGACAAAGGGAAATCATAGTCTTCCTCAGCAATATGGCATAACCAAGAAAGAATGCATTCCTGAGATGGGGAATTTTATTATTTGGATTATGACTCCCTGAATCCCCAAAACAACACAACAACAACAACAACAACAACAACAACAATGTGTACTTCTCACCCACCCCTCTGATCCAGCCCCTCTGATCCAGCAAGCCTTCTGTTGTAGCTTTAATGCTTAACAATGATGCTTTAATGTTACAGCTTTAAAACTGAAGAATAAATTTCTTTATGTGCCAGATTGAATTGCAAGGAAGCAAAACTTGAAGAAAGTGTAGATTTCATAACAACAAAATAAAAGGCAAATAATCTAATTAAGGACCACAGCAAATGTTATTCTGTGCTGTGACAAATACAAATTGACATGTTCATCTGTTGGGTTTTTCTCTCATGTACAAAGGCCTTTCTGAAAATACATACCAAAAAGTTCTGTGAGGAGAAATATAGCATAGAGAAAAAATATGGACCAGATGGTTCTCCCTGTCCCCCCCAACTTACAGGGACTTTTAAACAATATGTAAAAATATGTAGGCATGTTGAGACACTGACATCCTCCACCTGAACTGGGACATTTTCTCCATGTGAAGACCATGCCTTTGTCTCAGAACTTGGAAATTACTGTGGATGCTCTAGTCCCATTATATACAATGACAAAATCAAAACTTGATTTTTGGAATCCATGGATAAAGAATCTGTGGATAAGGCGGTCTGACTGTCATGTCATAGGGACATGATGGAGTTCTTCTGGCAAAACAATGTTATACCTTGAGACAGCATTAATTTTGCTTTTAATGTGTTTTCTACCCTTACCTGATACTGTATGCTGCATCTTGCCTGCAGTGTCACTGTGTATAAGACCTTTCCCAGTTTGACTGATCTGATATTCTCTGATGATACCGTTTGGCTTTCTTGGTGCCATCCAACTCAAATGCAATGCTGTTGCACTCAGAGCTGTAACTGTTGGTGGCTGAACACTCTCTGGGACTCCTTGGACAGTGACTGCAACTACCTGAACATACATGAATTAGACAGCAATTTATTGTAATAGTGCACGAGATACCTTGATCAATGAGAATGTCACTTCTAGTTTAAAATGGTGTTGTTTGCTCTGGCATATCATTACCACAGCCCTGTAGAACTAGTTACTTTTCTCCCTTCTTTTATTTCTCTCCCCCTCCCCCAAACAGTGAAATCTGACCTTGAATATGCTTAGGTATAAGTCTAGGTGTACAATTTATCAAAACAGATTCACAGTATTTTGTCTTCAGTGCAAAGTACCAGGCAAAGGGAAAATCTGGATGGCAGGTTGTCTTGCCAGAGAATGCATGATAACTCCCTTCCATATGGTTAATCAGTGTCTTTGCATTTTAACAGCCTGATTTCATATGGGTTTTATCACCAGTAAACATTGGCATAAACTTTGAAGCCATTGCTACTCTTGCCCTTAGCCAGGGGTGCCATCAAAAAGGATTGCTGTCCCTTCTTCAGCTTACACAGGCACATGCAGTTTCCTGGAGAGCTAAGAACAGCTTATATTTCAGTGGCAGCTTTACAAAGTATGAAGTACCTTTTCTAAATCATTGAATGGTATCTCTGTGAGCCTTTCTTCTCTCCTCCTAAGGCCAATAGGTTTTTGATCACCAAAGTCAAGTTGAAAGGTTTCAAACATTTTGACAATGAGATTTAAGTAACTGGAGTAAATGGCCTTGTCATTGCTGGAAAAAAGACTAGACAGGCTCAGGGTGGTTTACTGATTTGTTGTTTTGTCTCACACTACATCAAGAATAGTGAGGTACTGGGGTGTGATGTGGTGTGTGTGTGCATGCATATGTAAAATATCAACTAGGATGGATTGGTTCAGATACAAAGTAACATGGTAAGTCATATTCCCTGTATTAGCCCATGAGATTGATGTGGCTGCAGGGATTTCTCTTCCAGTCTCAAAGGTTCTTCTGCTTTTAACTAAAAAGAGAGATAAAATGAGTCCTCACACAGAATTCAGCTGTGCTTTAGACAGGAAGGATGTTGCATTAGTATATAGACTTAGTAGACATTCATAGATTTAACTTGTATATCCAGAGCGGGAAATGTCTAAGTTGGTAATGATTACTTGCTTTCATAGTATCACACAGTTGGAAGACCAGAAGGACTGCCCAGTCCAACCCCCTGGCACCAAAGAAGGAGATGTCACCACATGTGGAGTCGAAGGCTTTCATGACTGGCATCCATAGTTTTTTGTGGAGCTTTCGGGCTATGTGGCCATGTTCTAGAAGAGTTCCTTTCTGACGTTTCGTCAGCATCTGTGGCTGGCATCTTCAGAGAATGATAGTCTGGAAAAAGGATTGGAGGTATATATTCTGTGTGACCCTGGGAAGGAAGGAGTAATTTGCAAATGTTCTGTTGCTAATGGCAGTCCTCAGGGTGGGAGGATATGCAAACAAGGATTAATATCTGCTAACTGGTGCTCATTGTCTGCTGGGACTCCCCTGGCCTTAGGCTGTTTCTCATTTGCATAGGTTGAGTCTTGACCTTGCTGTCCTTCAGGACTGGGAGCCAAGCCTTGTTTACTCTCAGGGTTTCCTCTTTCCTGTTCAAATTGTGCAGGTGTCTATGGATTTCAATGGCCCCCCTGCGCATTCTGACATGGTAGTTGTTGGCATGGTCCAGAATTTCAGTGCTTTCAAAGAGCATTTTATGCCCAGGATGGTTTATAGCATGCTCTGCTACTGCTGATTTTTCCAGTTGACCCAGTCTCCAATGTCTCTCATGTTCCTTGATTCTTGTCTGCACACTGCGTTTGGTGGTCCCTATGTAGACCTGTCCGCAGCTGCATGGAATGCGGTAGACTCCAGCAGCTGTGAGAGGGTCTCTCTTATCCTTGGCTGAGCAAAGCATTTGCTGGATTTTCTTAGTTGGTTTGTAAACCATTTGAAGGTTGTGTTTCTTCACCACTTTCCCTATTCTGTCTGTGACTCCTTTGATGTATGGGAAAAATATCTTCACTTTGGGTGGTTGCTTGTCTTGAGTCTTCTGGGTTTTTCTGGGCCTGGCAGCCCTTCTGATGTCTGCGCTGGAGTAACCATTGGCCTGTAGAACCCAGTCCAGGTGTTTCAGTTCATCGTCTAAGAAGTGGGGTTCACAGATATGTTTTGCCTGGTCTACCAGTGTTTTTATAGTGCTTCTTATTTGTTCTGGGTGATGGTTGGAGTTCTTGTGCAGATATCTGTCCGTATGTGTAGGTTTTCTGTATACTGTGTGGCCCAAACATTGGTTTGGCTTGTGAATGACTAGGACATCCAAGAATGGTAGTGTACCATCCTTTTCTTTTTCCATTGTGAATTGGATGTTAGGATGGATGCTGTTCAAATGGTTCAAAAATACAGCCAAATCTTCTTCTCCATGGCTCCAAATGATTAAAGTGTCCTCCACATATCGGAACCATGTTGTGGGCTTTTTCGGTGCTGTTTCTAGGGCTTGTTTTTCAAAGTGCTCCTTGTAAAAGTTTGCTATCACAGGGCTCAGAGGGCTCCCCGTTGCTACCCCATCTCTCTGCTCGTAGAATCCATTGTCCCACTGGAAATAGCTTGTGGTGAGGCAATGTTCGAACAGGACTGTGATGTCTTCTGGAAAAAATTTTCGGATGAGTGTCATAGTGTCCACTATGGGGACTTTGGTGAACAAGGAGACCACATTGAAGATGATTAGTATGTCTCCCGGTTTTAGTTCAAGGTTGTTGATTTTTCCTATGAAATGAGCTGAGTCCTTGATGTAGTGGGAGGGGTTTGCCCTATATGGGTTTGAAGTTGCATGGCCAGAAATTTGGCCAGGTTGTATGTGGGGGATCCAATGGCACTTACTATGGGTTGGAGTGGAATGGACTCCTTATGGATCTTGGGAAGTCCATACAGTCTCGGATTTGCACAAACTTTGTTTTGTGGTTGGCTGAATTGAGGAGTTTTTGATCAGGGTGTTTGTTTTCCTGGTGATTTTGTTTGGGTCTTGTTTCAGTTTTTTGTATATTGCAGGATCTAGGAGTTCCTTGATTTTTCATTTTGTTGATGCCACCACACTTTGAGGCAGCATGGTCCACTGTCAAACAGCTTTTACTGTCAGGACGCTCTTCCTAATATTAAGGTGGAGTCTTTTCCCTATAGTTTGAATCCATGACTCCATGTAATAGAATCATAGAGTCACAGAGTTGGAAGAGACCACAAGGGCCATCCAGTCCAACCCCCTGCTATGCAAGAACTTTCCATCAAAGCATCCCCCATAGATGGCCATCCGGCCTCTGCTTAAAGACCTCCAAGGAAGGAGATGCCACCACTCTCTGAGGGAGTGTGTTCCACTGTTGAACAGCCCTTACTGTCAGGAAGTTCTTCCTAATGTTGAGGTGGAATCTCTTTTCCTAGAGCTTGCATCTATTGTTCCGGGTACTGTTCTCTGGAGCAGCAGAAAAAAAGCTTGCTCCCTCCTCAATGTGACATCCCTTCAAGTATTTAATCAGGGCTATCATATCACCTCTTAACCTTCTCTTCTCCAGGCTAAACATCCCCAGTTCCCTAAGTCGTTCCTCATAGGGCATGGTTTCCAGACCTTTCACCATTTTAGTCGCCCTCCTTTGGACACGCTCCAGTTTCTCCATATCCTTTTTGAATTGTGACACCCAGAACTGGACACAGTCTTCCAGGTGGGGCCTGACCAAAGCAGAATAGAGTGGCACTATTACTTCCCTTGATCTAGACACTATGGGCTGATCTAGACTGGCAAAAGGGGGTGTGTTCATGCCTGCATGAAAGTGTAGCTTTTAGATGACCCACACTGAAAGTTTGGCATGAATGCACTTCTTTTGCATTTTAGTGGGGGAAAGGCAGCTTTAAAAAGGACCTGCTTTTCCCAGCTTCTTTTAAAAAAAGGGTGTAACTGCGCAGCTGTGTCTAAATGCCGCAGTGCAACTGTGCAGTTTTTTAAAGCTTCCAAACCCTAGCTCCAGCCCTAATCCGAAACCTAGAGATGTGCAGTAGGGACTCTGGGATGCTTTAACTGTTATGCAACTGCGCATAAAATGTAATTCATTCATAAAATAAAGAAGTGTATTCATAAACTTAAATGGTAATGGATTTAATATCTTTTTAAGGGGGGGAGGGATGCAATTTGTTTTATTGATGTAATAGTATTTTAATGTGTAAGCCCCCTCGATTGATTTCAAAGGGGTGGGGTAATAATAATAATAATAATAATAATGGGGTTCATTCATGGTGCACCGATGCAACTGCACAAATTAAAAAGGAAAGTGAAACCACAATGGTAATTTGATAGATCTTCATAACTGCACAGTTCATGTGTGATGTACCGGTGCAACTGGGCAGTTCGCAGCCGGCAACAACAACAACAAAAATATTAAAGGCTCGGTGTGGCCAAAAGCCCCATTCATTGCCACCTGTGCAGCTGCTCCACCTGTGTTTCTAGCATACTGACAGCTTCCAATATAGTTGCTGAGCAACAGAAAAGACTTCAGATAAGTCATCCCCACACCTCCTCAGTGTAGCTGCCCTATGCCTTTTTATTACACACCTGGGACTTGCAGTGCAGCTGGTAAGTAGTAAGGAAAAGGCAACTTCATGTCGCACTTTCCTGCCAGTCTAGAAAGCCCCTATACTTCTATTGATGCAGCCTAAAATTACATTGGCCTTTTTAGCTGCTGCATTGCACTGTTGACTCATGTTCAACTTGTGGTCGACTTGGACTCCTAGATCCCTTTCACATGTGGTCTCATTCAGCCAGGTGTCTCCATCCATACTAGTCTCTGGAGAATCATAGAATCATAGAGTTGGAAGAGACCACAAGGGCCATCCAGTCCAACCCCCTGCCATGCAGGAACTCCCAGTCAAAGCATCCCCGACAGATGGCTATCCAGCCTCTCCTTAAAGACCTGCAAGGATGGAGACTCCACTCCACTCCGAGGGAGTGTGTTCCACCGTCGAACAGCCCTTAGTGTCAGGAAGTTCCTCCTAATGTTGAGGTGGAATCTCTTTTCCTGCAGCTTGCATCCATTGTTCCGTGTTCTAGTCTCTGGAGAAGCAGAAAACAAGCTTGCTCCCTCTTCAATATGACATCCCTTCAAATATTTGAACAGGGCTATCATATCACCTCTTAACCTTCTCTTCTCCAGGCTAAACATCCCCAGCTCTCTAAGTCGTTCCTCATAGGGTATGCTTTCCAGACCCTTCACCATCTTAGTTGCCCTCCTTTGGACATGCTCCAGTTTCTCCACATCCTTTTTGAATTGTGGTGCCCAGAACTGGACACAGTATTCCATGTGGGGCCTGACCAAAGCAGAATGTGGCACTATTACTTCCCTTGATATAGACACTATACTTCTATTGATGCAGCCTAAAATAGCATTGGCCTTTTTAGCTGCCGCATCACACTGTTAACTCATGTTCAACTTATGGTCTACTTGGACTCCTAGATCCCTTTCACACATAGTTTCATTCAGCCAAATGTCCCCCATCCTATATCTGTGCATTTCATTTTTGCGTCCTAAGTGCAGTACCTTACATTTCTCCTCATTGAATTTCATTTTGTTAGCATTGGCCCAGCTTTCTAGTCTATTCAGGTCATTCTGAATTTCAATCCTGTCTTCTGGAGTATTGGCTACTCCTCCTAATTTGGTGTCATCTGCAAATTTGATAAGTATACCACCAATTCTGTCATCCAAGTCATTAATAAAGATATTGAATAGCACTGGGTCCAGTACAGAACCCTGTGGGACCCCACTGGTCACTTCTCTCCAGGATGAAAAGGAATCATTGTTGAGCACCCTTTGAGTTCGGCCAGTCAACCAGTTACAAATCCATGTAACAGTTACCTTGTCTAGCCCACATTTTACAAGCTAGTTTGCAAGAATGTCATGGGGAACCTTGTCAAAGGCCTTACTGAAATCAAGATATACTATATCCACAGCATTCCCTTCATCTACCAAACTGGTAATTTTATCAAAAAAAAAAAGAGATCAGATTTGTCTGGCAAGACTTGTTTCTCTGAAACCCATGTTGGCTTTTGTTGATTATGGCATTCCCTTCTAAATGTTCACAGACTCTCTGCTTAATGATCTGCTCTAGAATCTTTCCTGGAAAGATTCCATTGATGTCAGACTAACTGGACGATAATTGTTGGGATCCTCTTTTTTTCCCTTTTTGAAGATGGGCACAACATTTGCCCTCCTCCAGTCTGCTGGGACTTCTCCTGTTCTCCAGGAGTTTTAAAAGATTATTGCCAATGGTTCCGATATCACATTTGTCAATTCTTTTAATACCCTTGGATGTAGTTCATCTGGTCCTGGAGACTTATATTCATTTAGGTTAACCAAGTATTCCTGTACTATCTCTTTACTTATTCTGTGCTGAAATTCTCCTATTCTGTCTTCTGCTCCATTATCCTTAGGTTTAGCACCCTTTGCCCTTTCTGAGAAGACTGAAGCAAAGAAGGTGTTGAGTAATTCTGCCTTTTCTCTGTCCCCTGTGAGCATTTTACCATCTTCTGCACGCAGTGGCCCTACTGTTTCCTTCTTCTTCCTTTTGCTTCAGACATACCCAAAAAAACCCCTTTTTATTGTTCTTAACCTCTCTAGCCAGCCTGAGTTCATTCTACACTTTAGTTTTCTGACTTTACCCCTACATGTGCTGGGTATTTGTTTGAATTCCTCTTTCGTGATTTCCCCATTTTTCCATTTCTTATACATGTTCCATTTAAAACTTAGCTCAGTTGAAAGTTCCTTAGTCATCCGTCCTGGCTTCTTCAGATATCTTCCATTTTTCTTCCTCATTGGAACTGTTTGAAATTGCGCCTTCAGTATCTCCTTTTTGAGAAACTCCCATCCGTCTTGAACTCCCTTCTCTTTTAGTTTTCCTGACCATGGGATCACCCCCAGTATTTCTCTAAGTTTATTGAAATCAGCTCTCCTAAAGTCTAGAATGCGTGTCTGACTATGCCTGGCTTCCCCTTTCCACTGCATAACAAACTCCAGGAGAACATGGTCACTTCCACCTAAGGATCCAACCACTTGCACCCCATCAACTAGGTCTTCCCTGTTGGTTAAGATAAGATCTAAAATAGCTGATCCCCTTGTTGCCTCTTCCACCTTTTGGACAATGAAATTGTCTTCCAGGCAAGTGAGGAATTTGCTAGACCTTGAGGATTTGGCTGAGTTTGACTTCCAGCAAATATCCTGATAGTTGAAGTCCCCCATCACTACTACATCTCTCCTTTCTGAGTGTGTGGTCATCTGTTCTAGAAAGGCATCATCCAATTCCTCTGTCTGACTTGGAGGTCTGTAGTAGACTCCCTGTTGTTTCCCTCTCCTTTAATTTTTATCCAGATGCTCTCCACCTGGCTTCCAGTACTGATGTCCTGGATCTCTTCACTGGTGTAAATACCCCTGACATATAATACTATTCCTCCTCCTTTCCTGTTTGGCCTGTTTCTCTTAAAAAGGTTATATCACTCTATTTCTACATTCCAATCACGAGACTCATCCCACCAGGTTTCAGTGATGCCTATTTTTATCATATTTGCTTTGTTGTGCAAATATTTGTTGTTCCCATTTGTTGTTCCCATACTCTGTGCATTAGTGTAGAGACATCTAAGAACATGTGTTCCCTTTACTTGCTGCCTGTGCAATTTTTTTTGCTTCCCACTGTTGGGTCCTTGCACTGTTTGCCTTGTTCCCTCTATGTAATTTTGACTATTTTCTCCAGCCCTTTTGCCTTCCAGAATAATGTCAACCTCCCCCATAAAACTCTGTTTAAAGCACTCCCTATCAGATTTTTGAGACTATCGGCAAAAACGTTTTTTCCAACTGGCGTGAGATGCAGCCCATCCTTTGCCAGAAGTCCCTCCTCATGGAACCACAGCCCATGATCCAAGAATCCAAAATGTTCTTGGCGGCACCATCTACGGAACCAGTTATTCACCTCTGCTATTTTCTTCTCCCTTCCTGGACCATGCCCTTCTACCGGGAGAAGAGATGAGATGACAACCTGTGCATCCATCTCTTTCAGCTTCCTACCCAGATCCTCATAATCCCTTATGATCTTCTGAAAGCTGTGCCTTGCAGTATCATTGGTTCCCACATGAACCAAAATAAAGGGATAACGGTCAGTAGGCTTGACAAGTCTTGTCAGCCTCTCTGTCACATCACGGATCTTTGCCCCAGGGAGACAACACACCTCCCGAGACATCTTGTCAGGCCTACAAACTACTGCTTCTTTACCCCTCAGCAAGGAGTCCCCCACAACCACCACACGCCTCCTCCAAGGCTTAGCAGTGTCTGTTCCCTTGGGTGCTATTCTCAGGCTCCCCTGCTTTGTCCCTGACGTCTGTCCCTGCTGCTTTTCCTCATCGTCTCTGGTAACAGAGAGAGATTCAAAGCGATTCCGTAGCTGCAAGCTCACAGAACGAACCGTGGTTTCCCTACTTCTGTGTGTAACATTCCTCCAACCATCTACTTCTTTTGTGTGTGAAGTGACCTCTTCTTCCCCAGCAACTTTCTCTGTGTGTTTCCTGTCCAAGACCATCCGGTCCTTTCTGTTCAGGAGAACCTCTTGCTCTCAATCCATTCTCAATATGACATCCCTTCAAATATTTAAACATGGTTATCATGACACCTCTAAACCTTCTCTTCCTCAAGCTAAACATAGTTCCCTAAGCCCCTCTTTCACCATTTTGGTCACCCTCCATTGGATACCCTTCAGCTTGTCAACCTCCCTCTTGAACTGTGGTGCCTAGAAGTGGGCTCAGTATTCCAGCTGAGGTCTGGCCAAAGCAGAATAAGATCTAAGTAATGTATCCCAGACCTGTCCTGTGCCCTTGGCCCCACCTACCACTGGAATACCTTAATTATGTTCCTTCTCAAATTGGAATTCAGTCCCTAGCCTGAAAAAGATTTGCTTATCTTGTCCCATGCTGATGCTATGAAGTTGAGAGTTTACATCCAGGATCCAGGAGCAACATGGTTAACTTGTCTCAGAAATATTATTACCTAAATTCAGTTGCTAATTCCAACTATAGTAGAACGATTACCTCAACCTATTATTCAGCAGTTGATTGAAAGAGTTAACTCCGGTTTGAAGTATCAAGTACATTTAAGCCTAAATATGCAGTCATGTAGTAGGAGAGCAGCACTGGATGAGAGTCTCAAAAGCCCATCTTCTGGTAAAACTACCTACAGCCAATCCAGAATGTGAACCCAAAATTGCTGTAGGTGTGCCTACAGTGAGGCTAGAACAGGAAGAGAAAGAAGTAGTTCTGGGAGTTGCAGTTCAGCAACACCTAGAGTCTTTCTCATTCCTGCACTCAAAAGCAGTATCCAGTATAGAAACTGGGCTTCTGCTCTTTTTTATTGACCAGGAGCATGCAACATTAACAAAGGAGTGTCCTAATCATTTGTCAAACCTGTTTGAATTACAAAGTTTCTGTTGCTTTGTGCCTTCAAGTCATTCCCAATGCACCTATCATGAGTTTTCTGGGGCTTAGAGTGTGTGTCTTGCCCAAGCAGGTTTCCATGGCTGAGCGGGATATTGAATCCTGATCTCCAGAGTCATAGTCCAAAAATTACTATGGAGTAAGTAGGTTGCACTTATAATGTGATGTTCACTTTTAATTAAGGCTGAACTGAACAGACCTTCTTAGGTTCACAGCCTTATTTGTAGACTGAAAAGTTCCATTACTTTTGTTCATGTTTCAGGAATGCCTATAAAGATGGGCAACTTGGGCATGAGGGACATGGTCTTGATAATGGGAGTCTTCTCTTATCCTGTACAAAATTCACATATGGTGGAAGTTTACCCAGAAACCAGTAATTTCTGAATAGAAAACTCCATTATCAATACAGAGAACAATATGTCTGTGAGGAAATACTATTTTCTAAAATTTTGAAGAAATTGTGGCTTCCTCCACTGAAAATCGTATTTTTTAGTCAAAAATTATTATTATTATTATTATTATTATTATTATTATGCAGAATATGTCCCCAACTATGGCATTTTATGAACTAAAAATCCATGTGCAAATTGTGTGCGGAATAATTCCCTGTGCAATTTTCAAAGGCTTTATCTCAACAAGAAGATTTATTTTTTGCTTCTTTTGAGAATGAAATTAAATCCTTAATGTAAAGTAGCCATGAAAGAAGTGATGCGCTGGAGAAATAAAGTGCTTTCATCACCAGCAGAATGTGGTGGGAAAAGCACAACTGTTTGCATAGTGCACCAATAGGATTCCAATAATACAGTAATTTCCAACAATTTCCCTTGCTTAGGCTTGAGACTTACAAAGCTGATTTCTCTGTGCCCTACCTAAGGTTAGGATGTAAATACTTTATCAAAAATCCTGCTCCTGGGGGGGGGGGGGTCTGCTACTGCTGAGTAGACATCCTTTGCAGATGAGCACTCTACCAGGTAGGATGTCACTTCCATTAATGCTTTCTTAGATTGCCTTTCTCTCACTC
Organism: Urosaurus nigricauda; assembly: GCA_034509955.1. Taxonomy (NCBI): domain Eukaryota; kingdom Metazoa; phylum Chordata; class Lepidosauria; order Squamata; family Phrynosomatidae; genus Urosaurus; species Urosaurus nigricauda. Next base: position 344,520,105 of record JAOEGL010000001.1, on the reverse strand, counting down.
CAGGGCAGACTATCCCCTTTCCCTGAAGCATCTTCTATCCTTACTCTTGAGGGGTCAGGTTCTGCAGTGCAGTTGGTTCTTTATTATTTCCAAGGGGTTTACATTTCTCCTCACTCGGCAACGCCATTCCTAAGTGGCTACTAAGTCTGCAAATTCCATCCAATTATGAAAAAAAGAACAAATATCAGCCATTTTGTATTAACTGGGATATTCAATCAGAGGCAAAGGCTTTGTATTTCTCAATCTCAAACAGCTCATGTCCATTGAAGTGGACTGGTTTCAACCAAAGTAATTTTCTTTGAAAACACCAAATTGGAATCTGAATTGAAATTAGGCATATGTGCATTTCCTTAATTGCCTCTGTACATTATAACTGTGTCTGTACATTATAACTCATCCAGAATGAAGAATGTACTTACCTTGCTACTATCTGCACAGCCAGCAACAGTACAAGCACGCAACTGATATACATATTCCTGATATGGCTGGATACCACTGGTATCCATAAAGCTCAGTTCTTTTCCTCTGAAACGCTCAACCCCATTTCGGAGAATAATGTAATGAATAATGATACCTTGCCAAAAAGAGAAAAGAAAAAAAAATCTTGTAAAGACATACCAAGAATTCATTGTCAAACTACTTTTAGAAAATGTTAGAATAAAAAGAGGTAACTTTCTTAGGAACAACTTGCTATTAGGAATACTAATACTAATACAGCAGAGTCTCGATTATTCAACCTTCAGTTATTCACCATTCTGAATTATCCAACATCATGGCTGCTGAGATTTCTTTAAATTTTCTGTGATTTCTTTAAATTTTCAGAGGACTGAACTGTTTATACTGGACATCACAATGTTGATCGGTGATTTCCTTACATTTACTTTTACTGTTATTGCAATAAAACTTCAATACATTTGCAATTCATAGTGATTTCAAGGTTTTTCTTGGACCCTCTGGATTATCCAACATTTTCGGTTATCCAACTATCAGCCAGTCCAGTTTATGTCGGATAATCGAGACTCTACTGTATATTATGGGAATCCAATGGAACTGACTTTATTGAGTACAAACTAACAGAAGATAAAAATCACAAGCACTTATGTATACACTTTTCTGGTGATCTATATTTGCTTAGTGTATTATTTCATAGCAAATTTTACTGGGCATATCTGATCATGAAAGTTAATCATCAGATTATACAGTAATTTTTTAAAATAAAAATACCATTTAGGTTACGGGGTTCTTCCCAGTTTAGAAAGATTATGTCTTCCCGATTATCCACTTTGGTCCACTGTGGTGGACTTATACCTTCAGGTACATCTTGTTTAGTTGTAGCACTTCCAATTTCACTTAAACTTTTCCCATATCTGTTCCACGCAGCTACCCGGTATTCATATGTAACATGAGGCTCTAGGTTCAGATCTAGAGAGTAAAAAATATTGATGAAAGTCTACATGAATGTGTCTTATAATTTAAACTTTTAATTTAGCTGTTACTGAGAAAGGTTAAAAATGAAAGTGCGAAGGCAGGATTAATGCTGAACATAAAGAAAACAAAAATAATGACTACAGGAGAAATACATAAATTCAATCTGGACAATGAGAAAACTGAAATAGTGAAAGAATTCCCATATCTTGGATCAAACATCGACCAAAGTAGAGATTGTAGTCAAGAAGTAAGAAGAAGACTAGGAGTGGGTAATATATAATAATAATATAATAAAATTTTATTTATATCCCGCCCCTTTGAGGTCAATCGAGGCGGCTATGAAAGATTCAGAAGCGGAAAGATATACAATTGACCACTAAAGTCAGAATCATCCAGGCCACTTTATTCCCCATTGCCATGTACGGATGTGAGAGCTGGACAGTGAAGGAAGCAGACAAAAAGAAAATCAATTCATTCGCAATGTGATGCCGGAGAAAAGTGCTTAGGACAGACAAAAATCAAACAAATGGATCCTAGGACAGATCAGACCAGAACTTTTCTTAGAAGCCAAGATGGTCAAATTGAGGCTGTTTTACTTTGGCAAAAACAAAACAAAACAAACAGCTTCATTTATATACCGCTTCATACCCTTAAGGAGTGTCTAAGCGGTTTACAACTGTAAGCTATTTGCCCCCCAACAATCTGGGTACTCATTTTAGCGACCTCGGAAGGATGCAAGCCTGAGTCGAGCTTCAGCCCTTTGCTGGTCTTGAACTCGCAACCTTATGGTTTTGAGTGAGTGGCTGCAGTACAGGCATTTAACCACTGCGACAATGCATGGATCACTAGAAAAAACAGTAATGCTAGGAAAGGTAGAGGGTAGAAGAAAGAGAGGAAGACCATATGCCAGGTGGATGGACTCAATCAGGAGGGTCACAGATATGGGTTTTCAGGGACTGAGCAGAGTAATGGAGGATAGGGAGTCTCATCTACAGGATCGCCATGAGTCAGGGCTGACTTGAGGGCTAACAACACTGCAACGGTCAGTTCCCCAGACTTGGTTGTACTCCGATTCACTTTTCGTTTCTTCCCCCCCTCCCTTTTTCCATTGCTTTACCTTTGATTCCACCCCACTGAATTTTTGTTGTTGTTGTGTACCTTCAAGTCATTTGCAACATATGTGTCGGTAAGGCAAATCTATCATGGGAGTTAGTTTAGAATCAAAGTGGACTAAATAGAGACATCCATGGTGTGGGGGGAAATGGTCAGGCAGACATTTTGCTCCATCTTATATAACAACAGTAGAACTCAAGGTTATCCAGTGAACCTGATTGGCATGAGATTCAGGACAGACAAAAATGGAACAAAATCATCACAAACTGCATAAGTAATTTATGGAATTTGCCACAGAATATGATGATGGTGACTAGCTTAGTTGGTTTTAAAAATAGAATAGACAAATTCACAGAAGATTAAGGCTCCCTGGCTACTGTCTTGATGGTTAGGTGCAGTCTTCAGTTGCTGGGAGTTAGGGAGGAGAAGACAAACAGAAATGGAGGACTTTCTGTCTTCAACTTCTACACAGGGCTTCCTTCCAAGAGGTATCTGAAGGCTCATTTTAGGGATGGTCTGGATGAACCTTTCTCTGAATAGATTCTTCTGGACTTTTTTCCCTATTCTTATATTTTTAATAGTGTTTTTTAACCAAAGTACTGGTAGATGGATTTTATTTCACACAGATCTCTACAATCAACTAGTCATTTGATGGAATTTACACTCTAGTCCAGGGCTAGGCAATTGTGGCCTTCCAGATAATTTTGGACTGCAACAACCACAATCCCTCTTCATTGTCTGTGCTGATTAGGTCTGATGGGCATTGTGTGAGAAACCATTTAGAGGGGCACATTTGTCCATCTCTGATCAAATGCTGTGAATCTCACAATTAAGGAATTTCATATGTTTTTACCTGTGAAAGAATATTGAGTGGGCCCCCCTGTGTAGACCTTCTCCTCCAAAGCTGGACACATGCCTTCTTCTTCTTTATTCCTTGAATTACCCCAGGAGCTTTTGATCCAAAAACATATATGAGCATGCTTGTCAAAATCACATTGCCCACAGTATGCTGTCGCTTCCATGGATATGGGGCACAAAGTGCTTGCTTTGCATTCTTCTTTTACCTATAACATTAATTACCAAAACTATCATCATTGTCACCACCATCATGATAATTATTTATATCCCATCTTTTCCTGATATCAAGATCGCTAACAGAGTATTCAAATCTGAACAGATTAAAAGCATAAAAACATCAACAAAATATATAAACATTATCTGAAAACTAAACAATATGTAGGATTAAAACAACTGAAAGACAGAATATTAAAAGCAACAAAAGAACACAACCATTAAAAGTCCATTGAGCCAATTCTTGAAAGCTTGATGGATTATAAAAGGTTTTCATTCATTAGCAGAAAGAGAACAAGGAGGAAGTCAGTTTAGTTGCCCAAAACAGTAAGTTCCAAAATCTGAGAGCAGCCACTGAGAAGGCCCTCCCACTCATACACACCAAAATGTCTAGAAAAGGCAGTGGTACTGGCTGAAGATGTTAGAACTTCGGCATGCTCTTATTTGGTGAGATACGGGCCTTCAGATATACTGGACTTGAGCCATAAAAACAGTATATAGCCATGATCGACACCCAGCATTTTCTTAAATGGATTTCCAGTTTCCCTTCATTTAGAGGGTGGCTAGAGAAAAGATAGGAATGGGAGCCACATGAAATTTTTCCTTCTTAAAAGTTACTGATATTGCTTAGATTTTAATCCCACTGTAGCCCAGATTAGCTATCATGGGATATTCTGTTGGTGAGTGGGAAGTTAGGCAAACAAGAAAATCAACAAAACAAAAACAAAAAAGAAATAAACAAACTCTATAGTAATGTTGGTGTAATATATCTTAAAACAGAAAAATTGAGAGTTGAGAGTTGGAATGTTTGGTTGGTTGAGAGTTATGGTTGAAGCAGCAGAGTGCGTTTGATTGCTGTGTGTGTGTGGACTAGGTTTGGAGCTGCGAAGTAGACTTTGAATTTGATTAGAAGTCAAAGGTGTGTGTGTATGCTGTATTTTTTATATATTTTAACTGAAGATAAAAGCCTACAGGAGCCTTGGATGAATCAACTGTGCTTGTTTTTTAAAGTGTGAAAGTCAGTACACTACCAATACCAATAGCTGTTTTTGTTTGCTTGTTTGTTTGTTTTTATACTCTGCTGTTTACAATGTTTTTTGCTGTAGCTGGGTGATTTTTACCCAGATTGTGCTGGGAGTTGGCCTTGTCACAAATATTATTATGGGCCGACAAGTAATTCTATTGCACATTTCTAACATAAGCCTGCTGAGTGTAGCCTACCCCCACCCCTCACATAAGTTTTCTTGGTATACCGTGCTGTGATTTTTGTGCTCCATTTGCAAGTTATGTCCACCACAAAGGCAAATATAGAGGAACTACTGTTTAGGAACAATGGAAACATCATTAAAGTAGAATGTCTCAACTGGTGACAAAAGCACAAGCATAAACCTTGGTGCTTATCCACCATTTTACCAATGCTGTCAATATTTTTATCTGTCCAATGCACCCGAGGCCCTTTTACATTTCACATTACTGCTATGATTTGATTTTAACTACTATGGCTATATCCTATGGAATCTTGGGTTTTGCAGTTTGGTGAGATACCAAAGCTTTCTGGCACATGATTCTAAATGCCTCCCACTAAACTACAAGCTGCAGGATCCCACAGGATATCGTCATAGCTATTATAGTGAAATCACTTCTCTATAACTGTATAATATGAAAGGATCCAAGCTTGCATCATAACAGAAATGAAATTCTGGCTTATTTTGTAAGCTTGTCCAGTGGCTATAGCATTAAAATTTTTTTTTAATCTACCAAGAATTAAAAAAAAAAGAAAACAGAAGAAGAAAAGAAAGATAGACAGACAAGACAGTGAGACATACATTACAATAAAATGTAAGAATCTCTAATTGTGCCACCAGAAATTAAGAACTCACCACACAATGGAAGACAGTTATACACACATACCAGCCATGTAGGAATGCAAACTTTTAGTCCTCTACTAATCTGAAGTGCTGAGCAACACTTCACAAGAAGCAGCTAATCATTATTAATTCCTTTAGAATTCACTGCAATAACATCAATCATGACAAACTCATTCGGTATTAATATGGATGTAATGTGAAAATGAATAATGCACAGAGGAGTTTTTATATTCCTATTTTACAAAAATAGTTATGAACAATGTATTTCTCTTTCCATTGTCAAATCAGAACCACCAAGAGGTTTTCTATCAATTACCTTCATCGTCATTCCAGCTGAAATCCTGTCAGAACAAACATATTTCAAAGGATTATATCCAAGTCCATTACAGCATTCCTCGCTCTTTGGAATAAGTTCAGTCTCACAGCATTTTAATGGCGCTGGGTCATTCTTTTTAATGTGGGCTTTAGACTCACCACTGGAAGATGTGCAGCATATGGTACTTGACATATTCACATATTCATGTCCACAACAGAACATTCCTACAACAATAAAACATTATATATGAACGTGAAAAGGGGAGAAAATGGAGGAAATACTTAGAATGCTATAAAATATAGCATAAAACCGTCAGAATGAAGCAGCTACTGATACTGCACAAAAAGGTATCTAAAGTGGTACTTAATTTTGAATTTAAGATGACTAAACTGATAGGCTATTGTTCAGTGGCTAATTCTGGTTATCAGAAAGAAAGAAATGCTTCTTTGTGTGGTATAGAAAGAAGATGTTAAAATCTGCAGTTCACAATGATATATGTCAAGTGAAATTACCATGTTGTTTTTCACAACAAAAAAGGCATTTCAACTGGCACTCAAACTTGGGGGAAACAGTGGTCTGAATCCTGTTGTTGCTCCTAACAAGAGTAGATCCATTGAATCAATGGGGTTTCCCTACATGTTCACTAACCATTCAACAATTGATTGAATGTGTTTACTGTAGTTGGAAGAACCAAGAGAATGCCAGCCAGTTTTTCTGCATCCCATTGTGTTGGGCTGAAACCAGATGGAATGGAAAAGCTGGGTTTCCCAGTTTGGGGGAGAATATGCTGATCATACTGCTGGTTCCCACAATGGGCAACAATGAACACATTGTTCACACCACCTTCCTCCCACTGTGAGGACAGACTGGCAATCCACATTGAGCCTTTTTTTCTTTTTTTTTTCTTTCTTTTTTTTGCTCTTCTGTCAGTTACACATGTGCACAAATGTATAACATTCTGCTAGCAGCAGTCAATCAAATCCTTCATCTCAGCTACCTGCCACCCCATTAGATGCCCCGAACAACCATCTGTTCAATTGCAAAACTGGACTGCCCATATGGCATATCAGTGTGCCCAGTGACACTATGGCACAACACAATCATGGAGCCATCATTTTTATCTTGCTTATTTTATCAGATTTGGCTATTGGTTATATCCCGTTTGGACAATTGTAATGTGCTCTGTGTGGGGTTGCCCTTGGAAACTGTTCAGAAACTGCAACTTCAGAAAATGCTGCAGCCAGGCTGTTGACCAGGGCCTCATTCCCACTTACAAATAAATCTCTTTGTGGGCTGAATCGATAGATCAGTTCAGCAGTGGAGCATGGTTCACACCACATTTGCCCCAATCACATTTTCTTGTTGCAAAATAAAATAAAATAACCCACTTGTGGTTCACATTCACAAATGAATCGATTCAAAATGGGACCTGCACCAGCTGGCCAAAGGGAAAATTTTAATCCATTCCGATCCACATCTGGTTCACACTTGCACAGAATCAATTTATCCAAAAAGGCACAGAAAAAATCAGCATCAAAAAGACAAATGGGGCTTTCTAGAATGGCAAAAGCATCTAGTGCAAACCTCCCTCTCCAAATTGCTTCAGCAATTCAGTTCAGGTGCAAACCAGGGTCATTTAAACTGTTTTAAACTATACTGTTTTTATTTATGTTTTAATGTTAGTAGTATTTAATTTATTTTTTAACTTTTGTAATCAATGTTTTAGCTTTGTTTTTTTAATATATTGTAACCCGCCTTGAATTCCGTTGTGGGAGAAAGATGGGATATAAATGCTGGAAATAAATAAATAAACAAATGAATAAATACTCCCTGCAGTTCACCAATTAAAGCAGAGGATTGCTGCCAGGTCAGGGAGATCAAAGAAAGCCTCTAATCCCTCCCAGAACAATGAAAACCTGTCCAGCCATGATGCCTCACCAGTACATATCCCCTTTCTCTCCCCTCCATGGCTTAGTGTTGGACCAGCCAGTTTGTTAATGTCTTTATTAAATCCATTTTATAATCTGTTTGTCATCATTTCACAAGTGATTCATGGGCAGGTAGCAAAAAATGCTGGTGGTAGCATGGCCTCCTTCTCCAATCTCCATACTGGCACATAGTCTGCAGATTTTTGCAATAATTTGCTCTTCCTGTCTTGAACCAGAGCAATGAGGGTTTTGTTTGTTTGTTTGTGTTGTTCTGGTGTTTAACCCTGGAGCATGGCTTGGAGCCATTTTCTTTCTGTTTCACATGCTATCTGCACGGGTGAATTTTGAAATGGGGCTAGGCCATTTCTTTCAGTTTGTGTGAATAAGCCATTGGTTAGTTTCAATTATGGTAGACCCATTCAATCGATTGTTGAATGGTTAATAAATGTTTGGGAAATCCTGTTGGTTCAATGAGTCTACTCTATTCAAGACTGACTAACTGAAGAGGAAATCAAAGCCTGTTTCCCAATTGCATTGGGAAATGTGCTTTGTTTTAGGAATGATCACACTCCTTAACTTATTTATTTTGAAGTTCCTTTACTCCTTGAGTTCCTCTTCAGCTATTTTCTGTCACAGGGGAAAATTTCAAACTGTTGAACATGGATTTGGCATGAAAGAAGAAGAATGGAGAAAAACAGTTTGCATTTTTGAAAATAACCAAACATATGCATAAAAATAATTTCAAAAATTTAAAAAGGTTTTTATACTAATTTTATCAAAGTATTCCTTTTTACAAAAAGAAATTTAGGTGCAGTGCAGCAGCAGTACAACAAGCTATGCATCAGCAAGATGACATTTCTCCCAGTATCTTTGGTTAGGATCTCAAAATACTGCTGAAAGGGAAAAGGCTTTTAATAATATGTAATATTTTCTGCATTTGCAGGTTTTTAAAAAAACGGGTATGCTTTTACATTGTTTTTAATTCTACTGGCAATTTAATTCTATTTTAATTTTTGTACATTTTAGCAATGTAAACTTTTATCTTTTTGCAAGCAACCATGAGTTCTAGTGTTGAGGGGGAAAGTAGACAATCAATCAATCAATCAATCAGTCATACATAATAAAACAAGGATCATGGGTGATGATGGGCAAGGTCTTTCTTTTTCTCAAGAACCTAGGAAGTTACTCCCAATTGGAACAAATAATGCTGAACTAGACAAACCACCGTATTTGTGATAAGGGATATTCCTATGTTCCTAAAGCCTTGTTAGAATAAGAATGGTACCTGTACCAACACTGCTCTCTCACTAAAGTAGACAGGAGCCAGAGGTTTGAACAAGGCTTGTGCCAAGCAGCTGTCTGGCTCTCTGCTACAGCAGAGGCTTCTTGGCATCATGCCATCTGGCTTCCCTAGGGCAGCTGTAGAGTCAATTTACAACTGCTCCAGGGAGAAGAAAACCATCTGGAACCACCCTAACATTCCAATCCTAATATTTGTTGCACCAGCATGTACATTCTAAAATCATGCAGAACAAAAAGCCATAAGAATCTCATGTCACAAATCAGCTGTCCTATAATACAGATAATAATAATAATAATAATAATAATAATAATAGTTTATTTATAGCCCGCTCCTCTAATAAATACTCGGAGCGGGGTACAGCAGAATAAAAAGATACAGAGTAAAAACAACAATCACATCCCACCCCAACCACCCCCTTTAAAACTGAATTGTGATGCTGGCATTCATATTAAAACAGGTACAAGAGAACAAGGATTACAAGGTGTGCCAAGGGTTAGCAAAGGAAAAGGAGAGGTATCTATAACTCAAGAAATCCTACATTTAGTTTTCTGTTGGTTTTTTTTTTTTTAAAAAAAAACAGTTGTCATTTGTTCTTGATTTCTCTTATATATCAGGGAGGGGGGCATGTGGGTTTGCATGCTGCTTAGATTTATCAAGTCACAGACTGAAAGGCACAGTGACCTCATTGTGAACTGCATCTCTCTCTCTCTCTCTCTCTCTCTCTCTCTCTCTCTCTCTCTCTCCTTTGTACAGATGCTATATGCTATCTGCAGATGAAGATCAAATACAAAACAATCTTCCAGCATGTAGTTCAGTTAGGCACCATCCATGGTCCTTCTGCATTTATGTCAGTATTTACAAACCTGCACAACTGAACTCATGTATCAAGCAGGGTCCAAGTTAACAATTGTGTCCTGAAGTATAAGGGAACTTTTATCAAACTATGAAAAGAAATTAGATAAGCATACCTTTTAGAGAGAAGATTGCTGTGATAATTATGCTGAAATCTTCTTCATTATCTAGGGCTATAGTATGGGGTGTATTTATTCTAATGGTTAATATGGCACTGAATAAAACTGAGCAGTATGTAAGGGGCTTGCAAATTTCAAATACATAGAGATCCATTGAAAGTATATGGCATTGTGGCATGATCAAACTTACTATGTGAAACATTTTAAACTTACCAATAATAATAGTAATCATCATCATCATCATCATCATCATCATCATCATCATCTATCCCCTGTTTCAACCCTCCCCCAGGCATAAAAACATAAACAAAGAACAATAAAATAGAAATTAAACAACAAATAAATTAAAAATTTCAGATAAAAATATAGTAAAACTTCAGGTAGATTGTTAGACAGACAGTATCTTCTTCTAGGGGAGAACGGGACCAGTAATGTCAGTGGGGGGAGCCTAGTCTAAAAGGGCTAATCTGGAAAGACCTGCCAGAAGAGATCCATCTTAACAGCCTTTTTAAATGTAACTAGAGTGGTAATGTGATGGATCTTGTCTGGCAGGTTGTTCCATAGCCTAGGAGTAGCAAATGAAACATTGCAGCCAATCTGGTTTTCTTAGTCTGAGCAAGTTCCTCCCAGAGGACCTAAGTGTGCCAGGTGGATTATGTGGAGGAAGGCACTCCTGCAATTAGTCTGGACCCAGGCCATGTAGAGTCTTAAAAGTAATAACCAACCCCTTGTACCTTGCCCAGAACATGATTGGCAGCCAGTGAAGAGATTTTAGAATGGGTGTTATGTGGTTGGTTCTAGGTGTACCTGCGACCAACCTGGCTGCCATATTTTGCGCCATTTGAAGTTTCCGAACTTGGTACATGGGTAGCCCTATGTAGAGCGTGTTGCAGAAATTAAGTCAAGAGGTTACCAGTGTAATATGTAGTGCAGACAGAGTTGACTTGTTTACAAGTTCATTCTCCCATTCTTCTTTTCAGCTGGAATTCTAATATGAAAGATTTATACAAATGGGATGTATCACACCACAAGATCATAGCAGTTTGACAGCTCTTTAACTGGTATGGCCCTATTCTATAGAACCCTGGATCTGTAGTTTAGTTAGGCACTGAGAACTCTCTTGGATAAAATTGCCTTTGGCGATACCTACTGCACTACTTCGTTTCACTCTTGTTACTGCCTTGTCTTCCAAGAGTGGTTAACCCATAACTTGCCACTGATGGGGAAAACCTGTCAATAAGCTCCCATTCATGCTGGTATAGCACGAGTCCACAAATATAGCAAATTATCCCATGGCAGGTCTGGGATTGTGCAATCACATGGTGTCAGCGTTTCTTCCTGTCCCCCTTCCTCCCATCCTTTGCCATTCCAGAACAACATTTTTATATTTTCCTTTTTTTTCTTTTTGTCTTTTTCTTTTTGTTAAACCGCATTAGCATAACTATGGAATTATATTATCCCCCCTACACACACACCCAAATAAAATGCATGGTTGGTGAGCAGGGCATTGGGCAAGGTTAAGGATGATGGCAGAAGAGAGCATGTGGGAGAAGCAACAGCACAGTCATTCTAATGAAAAGCCACCAGGTATGGAGTGCTTCCAATCTGATATGCTTGCAGTTTCCTTCATTAGCGCAATTGGGGCAAGAATGGGGTTTTGTGATAAAGTCTGTAGAGAACTCTAATTCAAGAATGTGGACTAGTGTTCTCTAACATTCCAAGTATCTTTTGTTCTTGTTGTTAATTGCCCTTGAGTTGACCTCGACTCATGGCAACCCTGTGGATGAGACATCTCCAAGACTCCTTATACTTTATCACACAGGCCCTGGAACGGGCCTGTTGCATTCTAAAAGGGAGTGTGATGGGAACGGGAGGCAGCATAGAATGCATCTTACTGCACAGGGAGAATGCTGCTGCCATGGCCAGAAGTTCCCATCGCATTCCAGATGTGTCCCAGAAGGGGTGATTTTCAGGAATGGTTTAGATGCATTCCTGAAAATCTCCTCCTCTGGGACTAATCCAGAACATGATGAGAATTTCCAGCCACGGTGGCAGCATGGTCAGATGTGTTCTATTCTGCCTCCCATTCCACCATGCCCTCTTTTAGAGTGCGACAGGCCTGTTCCAGGGCCTGTGCGATAAACTATAAGGAGTCTTAGAGATGTCTCATCCACAAGGTTGTCATGAGTCGAGGGCCTGTACGATAAACTTAACAGTCTTCAACTGCTCTACTTAAATTTTGCAGATTCATGCCCCTGTCCTCCCTAATTAAGTCTAGGCATCTGTGTGCGGTCTTCCTTTCTTTCTGTTACCCTCAACCTTTTCCAGCATTATTGTCTTTTTAATTTGCGCCTTCTCTTGCTGTGGACAAAATACAGCAGCTTCAGTTTGATCATCTTGGCTTCCAGGCAGAGTTCAGGCTTGATCTGTTCAAGGACCTATTTGTTTGTCTTTTTGGCTGTCCAAGGTATCTGCAGCACTCTTCTCCAGCACTGCATTTCAAATTATTTGTTTTTCTTCTTATCGGCTTTTTTCACTGTCCAACTCTCACATCCACATAGTGATGGGGAATACCACGGCTTGAACAATCCTAGCTTTAGTGCTCAGTTGTATATCTAAGTACCTTACCAAAGTACAAAAGTCAAGATTTCATAGAATGGAACCATGCCAGTTAAAGTGCTATTAAACTGCTATAACTGTGCAGTGTGGGTACACCTAGTATTGTATTTTCACTGGTGACTGATTTAAAGCTGTCCCTTTCATTAGGCAGAGCAAGGCAGGGGCAATTGCTTCAGGGCAAGAGAGGCAGTGGAACAAGGAAGATGCGGGAAGTCTAGCAGAATGTGCTCAAGTAGACTTTTAGCACACTCAGGACAGCTGAACGTACAGGTGCTGAAGCAAGAAATCCAAATGTCAACTGAGTTACCTTCTGACAGTTGAAATAGAAGAGGGGAATCACTATCTTGTTCCTCACCTCAGGCAGCAAAATATTATCTGACCTAGACTCTTTACTAGATTGAAATGCCCTCAGGATGTTGTACAAAGTTCCAGGCTAATATTTCCATCCTGCCTTAATTCCATCTGGCAGTTTTGCATTAAAATATATATGCAAGAATAACTCTCTCTATATATGCTTACTTGAGGACTGAGGCTCTCCTCTGCGCCCTACCAGTGAAGTCAATCTACTGTGTGAGTTTATGGGAGAGGGCCTTTCCAGATGTGGCATCCCAACTGTGGAATGACTTCCTCTTGGAGTATTGATCTGTGCCAATGCTGGTTTCATTTAGATGCCAAGTAATAACATGGTTTGGCACCTAATGTTAAATAGCATAAAATACTTCAGGTCTTAGTGATTTATCTCAGAATTCAATTTATATGGTTTTAAAATGGTTAATATTTTAAACCTATTTTAATGTGGTAATCACATTTAACATGCTTTAATTTTTGTTTTAAATTATTTTAAGTTGTTTGCATTGATTTTCTTGTACACCACCCTGATATAGGATGGGATATAAATATTTGAATGAATGAGTGAATGGATGAATGAACAATATAATACCACATCCATTAATGGTTTATCTTGGCTAGCTTTGTAGCTTAGTCCCATATTAAAGTTTATTGGACGAGCCCTCTTTTGTGTTCTGACAGCAGGGTTACCAGATCTTCCTTTTTATGATAGCCTTGTTGTATAATGCTGTTAGAAGCTCAATCAGTGCCAATGTTGACTTCATTGGCACTAAGGTAAAACATGGCTCTTTATTAAAGCCCTGGGCTCTAATGATTTTATCCAGTTTGTACCAGTAAATAGTTTTAATGTGTTAGATAGTATAATATTCTTTATGAGTACCTTTCATTGTTTTACACTGTCAGTTTGTTTAAACTTATTTAATGGTACATCACCCTGAGCTCTTGGGATGTAGTGCAGAATATAAATAATTTTGCTAATAAAATAAATGAAAATATTCTTGCATTTATATAATCTGAACAATAGGTCTCTTAAAACATTAGTACACATCATAGGACAATACAGTGCTCAGTGGCAGCAGTCATTGTATCCTATCTTAGAAGAGATGGAAAGGATATTTGAAAAACGCTTAGAAGATATGCTTGTTGGGTTCTGGAAACCATGAAAAGAGAAACCTGGACTGAGCAGAATCTTTGCTATTTGGGACTTATTCTGCACAAAATCTGCAATTTTTTTGTGCAGAAAACAGCATTTTCTGCAGAGATAATAATGGCTCCACACAGATATTGATTTCTAAATAGAAAATGCTGGTTTTTGTGGGGGGAAAAACATCAAGTGTAATTTTTTCACAAAACAACTGTGCAACAGTTATTGTGAACTGTGCAACAGTTATTGTGAACCAAACTGTGAACAAGTCCTCAAAAACTACACAGATTTCGAAGACTTTCTTACTATGGGAAGAAAATTTTTTAAAATGTCACATTGCTTCCTTTGAGAACAAAATAAGTGAAAAATTACACCTCTACTTCTTAGCTAGTATTATGGCTTATATCAATCTGATAAACAGGTAGATTGCAACTTTGGATCTATCTGCACTATAGAATTATATCAGTTTCATACCACTAACTATACTAGCTTCATCCTATGGAAATCTGGGATTTGTACTTTGGTCAGGTACTTAGAGAATTCTTTGCTAGAGAATTCTAATGTCGTTATTCTTGGAAACAGACTAGAGCTCTCTAGCAAAGAGTCCTAAGTGCTTCACCAAACTACAAATCCCAAGATGCCATATGGTTGAGTCCCAGAAGTTAAAATGATACCAACTGTTATAGGTATATAGTGCAGATACAATGTAAGAGTGTGGTTACATTACATGATGGGGGGGAGTAGTTCTTGTTTTGAAAGCAAATGTAAGCATTTCAGCTGAGAGGCACTTCTGACAGGCAAAGTAAAATTTTGATAATGAATCGCTTTTTATTCTAGGGCAGAAAAAGAAAGCTGCATTCTCTCACTGAGAGCCTCATCTTTGTTCCAGTGAATAAAATTTTTCAGCCAAGACTTCACTCACATAACAAGAAGTGACTCCCTTTCTAGTTTCTTTGGTAAACCATTACTTCTTTAATTATTATCAACCTTGTTCCAGCGTGATAAATTGCTAATTACTTAATACCCTAATCAGCGTTCATTCTTTGCACAGATAAACTGTGACAGCGCCATTAATTTAAATAGTAATTTCACTTAATGGCCAGAACGGCACACCAGATTTTTATGCAGCATTTTCTGAAGACTGCATCCATCACTGCAATATTCTGACATAAAGATGTCTGACGTGCACTAACTCACTTAGGGAGAGCAGATGTTGCTGAGCAGAGTTTGGTAGTAATTCCCATAGTGCATCACTTCAGCATGAATGAGCTGCAAATTCAGAAAAAGACATTCCTCTGAAACTGCACTGCATAGCCTTTGACCTTTGCCTAATTTATCAGATGTAGCACTTGACTTTTGAACCTTAACACTGAGAACATACAGTTTAGAACATGTCTACCAAGGGCCAAGGGGTGGCAAAAAGAATATAGGCCCATATATTACTATTGCATTGAGTCACCTTTTTAAAAACACCTCTATCAGCTGCTCAAAGGGAAAGAATTGGCTTCAAAGATTTATATTTTACAGACACACTCTCACACACTCTCACACACATAACCCAGAACCCAAATAGGCAAAACAACAAAAATATTTCATATTGCTAGCCACAAATTCACTAGCACTACAGTACTAAGAGAGATTCTGAATAAGAGAGGTTAAGGGCCTTATCACACTACACAGTTATAGTACTATGATTCCACTTTAAGTGCCATGGTTCAATCCCATCAAATCCTGGGATTTTTACTTTACTGAAGAGTATTTAGAATTTTTAACCAGAGAGTTCAGTCTTCATCAAACTACAAAGGCACAGAATACAGCCTTGGTAATTAAGGCAGAATCATAGCACTGTAATTGTCCAGTGTGACCAGGCCCTACGATTGCAGTTCGATTTGTAATTATGTGGGACATACTTGCTTCAGCGTAAACATGCATAAGAATATGTACAATAGTCTGAAAGTGCAATCCTAAATTTGTTGTCAGAAGTCAGTCTTCTGACAGCACTCTATATATTATCAGGATTTTAAATTAAATGAATGAATAAATAAATAAACTTAATGAAACTACAACTTAATTATTTTCTGCTTTTGGCCTTGACAGGAATGCCATTACCAACTTGGAAAAAAATGAAAAGAGCTGGCACTATGTATAAAGGTAGTAAAATCTAAAAAGATCAAAATGTTTTAAAACTTTTACTTGTATATATGTATGCATCTGAGCAAAATAGTTATAATATGCAGTAAAATGAAGAGCACGACTTTCAACCCAAGGTACCTGTATTACACTCCTACACAACTCATCTGCCCAGAGAGAGTAGTAAAAACATAAACGCTACCCCAGCAGTTCTCATCCAACAGCATCTGTTAATTCAGTCCATTTATAAAATACATATTGACAAAGACAACTGAACTGGGACCAGGGAGATTTGATTTGGTGTGAGAAAGTCAATTCAATGTGATTTTGTTAAAGGGCTCCTGCAGGCAAATAAAAAGAGTTTAAGTAATAAAGAACATAAAGAGATGTTTTACGAGCCAGCTCTTTCTTCTGGCAGCCACACAATGTGTTCCTATACAAAGTAATCGAGTTCAGGAGAAACATGAGGGTAATGTGTTACTCCTGCAATGCTTTGAATAAAGATATTGAAAACTTGACACATGAGGCAAAGACTGGGGCCCAACCCAGCTGCATGAATTCATGTACAGAATTATTAAATTGCTCACCAAAGTGATGATCAGCTATTAGTTTATGACGGGAAATATTCAATTTTCACTTATTTATGGTATAGCTGTATATATCCTTTTCATTTTATCATCTTAACAACCATATGAAATAGACTAGGATGAGAGAATATGATTGCTTCAAGTCATCTAGGGCTGAGATTGAATCCAGGTCTGTCTGGACTATGAGTCCAAAAACTAAAGTCCAAGAGTCTAAACATCACAACACACTTGCTTTCAAATGTGTTCTTTGCTGGGGGTGTAGCTACAGAGATGGGGAAAAAAACAAGGAAAAAACCGAGAGATGGGGGAAAAACCAAGAATCTCACCTATAATATTTTCCTTGTGTTCAAATTTCTAGCTAAATATTTGAAAACTGGATGACAAAATTATTTGGGAAAGCAGAAGTCTTATTTAGATGTCAATGCTTCCATTTAATTTATTTGTATCCCACTTTCCCACTTACAAGGACTTGCCATTTAAAATAATAATAATAACAATTATTATTATTATTAGTATTAGTATTTCTTATCTGCCTCTCTTCATGGATCGAGGCAGAGAACAACAATGAACAGATAAACAATATCAGTTAAAAGGCACCAATTAAAATACACATCAATTTAAAATAACATATGCACATATTAAAAAGATCTACATATAAATTATAGTGAGTCCTTGATATCCACTGAGTTTGGTTTCAAGAACCCCTGTGGATACAAAAATCTATGGATGGTTGTCACATCATAACAATGGGCTTTCCATATTTGCTGGGGTTAGAAATGCAGGACTCCCGTCAAAACGGAAAAAAACACAAATAAAAAATACTATTTTTACATGAAATGACACCTCACTAGGCATCTCTAGGTCCTCCAGCACAACTCTGTGGTCAACATCTGCTGGAATCTGGCCATAGAATTGTGCTGGAGGACCTACAGATACTTAGAGAAGTGCTCCCTCTATGAACCTCTAGATTTACCAGCACAACCACTGGTGAAGCTTGGCTATAGATACAAGCTGGAGGACCTAGAGATTCCTAGGGAGAATGTATTGATCAAATCTGTAAATAATCAAATCCACAAAAGTACAAAGTCACACATGTGGAGGGATGGCTATACAAGGTTGTAGTAAAATGGATTCCTTTATATAAAAAGGCAAAATTAAACTGTGGTTTATAAGATTTCTTTTTAAAATATTTTCAAGCCATGGATGGTTGAATCCATGGATGGAAAATCCATGGATATGGAGAGCTAATTGTAAATAAAATAAAATAAAAATAAAAATAAAAATATCAAAAGACCATTAAAACAACTAAACCCTGTCTGTTGCCCTCCATTCTAAATACCTCATCAATGCTCCTGAAAATATTTGACTTTCATATGCATCCCCAGCTGTCTTGTCAAATAGTCCAGGTATGTTTTCACAATTCTTCTTCCAGTTAGGGGTGTGAAAGAAGAAATAGATGTACAGTTAACCCTTTGTAAAATGTTCTGTTTCTTACTAAGGTAAAAGCCAGTGTGGTTTAGTGATTTCAGTATTGGGCTATGACTCTGGATCAGGTCTCCAGAGTCCCAGCTCAGCCATGGAGATCCACTGGTGACTTTGGGCAAGTCAGATTATTTCAACCTCAAAAGAAGGTAAACCTTCTCTGAAAAAAACTTGCCAAGAAAAACCATGATAGGTTTTGCCTTAGGGTTGTCATAAGTCAGAAACAACTTGAAGGCACACAACAACCACAACAAGGAATTCAATATCTTGAAACACATGGTAACAGACTCATAACTTAAAGCAGGGGCAGACAGATACAGAGAAGGCAAGACTGCACTGCCCCCTCTGTTTTCCAGCTCCTGATTTCTCTAATATGCTTCACCTATTCATTTCCGCCTCTTTGGGGGAGGGATATGAGCCCCCTGGAATGGCTTAAAATAATAAAACCAATTAGACCCATTGAAGCTGCTGAAATGACAATTCTCAATGGGAGATCCATTTTTTTCTTCAGTGAGTAGGAATTCAGGGCCACAATGGAAGTCCTTGGCAGGTGGTATATAGCCCATGAGCAAATAGTTTTGGGAAAAACGTCTGCATAAGACCTGAGAGATGGAGTGGGCAACTGCAGTAGGTCCATGGGTCAATTTTTGTCTATTGGACCCTCTGGAGCTATGTGGACTACCAAAATGAGAAAAAGAAATATGGAAGTAGCCAGAAGTCTATTTGAAAGGTCATACTGATGCTAAATACTGCTGTGGGGTCTTATTTAAAAGGTGAACTGCCATTCCCCAGAGGCTTCCAGAAGAAGGAAGTCACCCTGTTTTATGGACAGAAAAAGAGCCTGAGGTTTGCAAAAAGTGGATGCATAGGGTCTCAGGTGCACATTTTGCACACCCTATCCTAAAAAAAAATGTTGCTAATTGTAGAAGACAACCTGGACATAGGTGAAGTGATAGTACAACTCGGCATAAAGCCATTTTCATGCTTATATGAGCAATCTGAAAGAAATGTGCCATGAAATATGTAGTGTCCATGTTAGTCATCTTGTTTGATCTTATTAGGATGAAAGAAGATGTAAGCCTCACTCTAGGAATACAACATAGTAATTCAAATAAAATTCTTTCCTTCTTCTTGTTCTCTCTCTCTCTCTCTGTGTCTGTGATGGCCACCATTGTGCTGCCTTTTGAACAGCTTGGTTTCATGGAAATACAAACACAAAGTCCTTTTTAGAAAAAGGAATGTATAGATATTCCAGTATTCAGATGTACATCCATTCACCTAGGTACCATTGTACACAAGCCAAAAAAAACCAACAACCTACCGGATCTTGGACAATATTCTAAGAATTTATGAAACTGTTGCTTAACACAGAGGAAATGATATTGGCTGACAATACCTTTTTTTCCAAGCTCAATAAATGACACCTATGTAAAATTAAGACACGTTTTCTTTTTATTCCTGAACTTTTAATAATTCAAATACTAGTCTTTCTATTTAAATAATAAATTATCTGTTCATATGAATGTACTTTCCAAGGAGAGATCATTTCTGTTCTTATTACTGAAAAAGGAGGAGAGGGGCACAGAGAAAAAATAAGACAATCTGCCCCAAATTAACTAGAAGGTTAGAAATCCAATTTATAGAAAATGTTGTTTGTAATAAAGTACACATATATCATATTTAAAATGTTTATTGACACAATGTAGTTTGAATAATTATCTGACTCAACATAATTCAGCTGCTTTGTTTTTGTCAAAGTAGCATTGCTATATGGATTTTCTCTTGCTGGACTCCATTTGAACTAAAGAATGAGACAGGCCATTTATTTAAATTGGTAATTGTTTACATCAATGGTTCCCAAAGTATGGTCCTCTAGGTTTTTGGACTTCAACTCCCACAAGCCCCATCCAGCTTGGCCAACAGTCAGGAATTCTGGGATCTGAATCCCAAAACATCTTGAGGACCAAACTCTTGGAACCACTGGTTTACATTCTTGCCACCAGCTCGGTAAGCAGTTTTTTGTGGAGCTTTTGGGCTATGTGGCCATGTTCTGGAAGAGTTCCTTTCTGACATTTTGCCAGCATCTGTGGCTGGCATCTTCAGAAAATGATAGCCTGGAAAAGGATGGAGATATATATCCTGTGTGACCCTGGGAAGGAAGGAGTAATTTGCAAAAGTATTGTTCTGTTGCTAATGGCAGTCCTCAGGGTGGGAGGATATACAAACAAGGATTAATGTCTGCTAACTGGTGCCCATTGTCTGCTGGTAAGCATTGTCGGTAAGCAAAGTTGCATGTTCAATCCCATCCGTCCACTAAAATAGAAAGCAAACATATTTTCTAGAGCACGCTCATGGTGAAATTCTTCAGAATTATTGCCCATTCCCTATTTTCTAGGAAATAGAATGTGAGTGTAGTGATTCTGTTCAGTTCACACTTTTGGGGGACAACTATTTGTACTACCATGTAGAGATCAGAGAAAATAAAAATGTCTCAATTTCTTCTTTATAATATAAGAAGTGGCTTGAATGTCATTTCAGAGTGGGAACAACATGAACAAATCAGCAACATTAATTGGTCTCTGTCTGACAGGTCTAAGGGAGCAGACATGGGAGGAACATTTTCCTATCTGGTTTTCATCTGGGACACACATAAAAGAGCCTTTTGCCTTGCCTTTGCATGGGTTCAGCTACTCCTCTCATTGACTTATCAAATCCCTGATTCTCTACTATACACTATACAGTGAGCCCTTGTTATCCACTGGGGTTTGGTTCCAGGACCCTCTGTGGATAACAAAATCCAGGGGTGCTCAAGTCCCATTAAATATAATGGCACAACAAAATGGTGTCCCGTATATAACATGGAAAATCAAGGTTTGCTATTTGGAATTTATACTTTTTGAGAATATTTTCAAGCCGTGTATGCTCAAATCCATGGATAAAAAAAATCTGTGTATAAGGAGGGCCAACTGTATTTTCCTTTGTTATGGAGGGAGATTAGCCACACATGGACAGAGCAGGGAAATAACTCAAATTACTGGGCTAGATATGGAAAATGTTTTTCAGTCCTCTATCAACACATATCCAGGCTAGTCCATGGTTTTTACCTTCATCACAGTCTCTCTGTCATGAGGGTGGCATCATGAGGGGTTGTGGCTCCCCAGGAAGGAGAATTCCCACTAAGTGTCACCAAAGCTAGCCAATAATATTGTAGCCAATTTCATCCTCAAAAGTTATGACAAAAGTTATGATTGATTGATTGATTGATTGACTGATTGTATTTTTAGCTTATCCAACAATGTTTTCTGGATGTATTACATGGCTATTGTCACTCCAACTTACTCCCAATATCCAGTGCAGGTACACTCTTTTTCCTAGTCCTTTCATGAAGCTTTGACATGTATCACACTTCACCTCAAGTCTTTTCTTATTATATTTTGTATCTGAATTACACAAAATAAAAAGGGAAAGGCCTCTTTGCTTCTCATTACAGTTAGAGTTAAGTTATTAGAAAAATACACACATATTCTTTAATTGTAACATATGCAAAGGCCAACCTGCCTTATGTTTTTGTAATGAACAATAAAACAGACATAGTGAAGAAATAGCATGAGATGGTACCTGATGTAGATTGATAGACTTTCCCCTTTTCTTTATTACCACAACAGATGAAGTCTTTGCTTACTATTTTCCCACCACAACATTGCTGATTGTAGCCATCATGGAGTAAGCCACCACAACATATCTGGTTCCCTGATACAGAGTAAGGAATCCCCTGGCAGCAGGAGTCTCCAATACCAACAGAGGCCCAGTTTTCTTCATTTGGACAGCATATTTCCCCTGTAGTGTGGAAGATAGCATGCAGATTTCATTTAAGAGGGAAAATTTCATCTACATAATAATATTTTTCTAGGCAAATTCATCTTCAGTCATCAGTCATTTATCATCATTATCTACTGCAATGAATCAGGCATATGTGGTGGACATGCCCTATTGTAAACAGATTTTGGAATAAAATATTTAATGAAATAGGCAAAATTACAGGTCACGATGCAATGGCACTTGCTATTTCTGTTTATTGGTGCAAACTGGAGTCTCTTACACACAAAACTGATAACCTTTCACTGGTTGCCAGCCATTCTGAAAACAACAAAATTGTCCAACAAATTCTTCAATACCTAAACTAGTTTAGCTACTACACACCTGTTATGAAGTAAATTGAAGCCATATATTTGTTTTTCTCTGATAGGATGGACAACCACATACAGTACTCAAGTGTCCTAATATCACACTGGTTGCCTCTTTACTTCCTTCTCCCACTTGTCACAGCACACAGTGTCTTTAGGTTAAAGACCCAAGCATGTTGTTGCAATATTTATATGTTTGGATATACATTAACAAATCATAATCGGCACAATACTGCATACTGTATCTCCACATCATTCCTATTCTGTATATCCATTTCTAAAATTCACTCTGATAATTATAATTTATTTTCTGTGCTGATGCTTCCTCTACATCAACCATGTCACCTCAAAGTTTAAGAAGAAGCTTGGTAATTCAACAAGAAAACCACTGAAGATGATACTATCCAAACTACTCACTGTGCACATGCATTCTCACTAAGAATATAAATATTTGGATTTTTTATTCAGACATACAGGAAT
Organism: Urosaurus nigricauda; assembly: GCA_034509955.1. NCBI lineage: Eukaryota > Metazoa > Chordata > Lepidosauria > Squamata > Phrynosomatidae > Urosaurus > Urosaurus nigricauda. Next base: position 344,497,133 of record JAOEGL010000001.1, on the reverse strand, counting down.
GAATAATGTAAAACATTTATTATTAATGTATTTATTTATATCTTACTCTATTTATATCCCAAAATTGGGATTTCAAGTGGCTCACAATTTAAAAGAACAATACAAATAAAACATACAATAAGTTAACATTAAAATAGAATTAAACTATTTACAGTATTAAAACAATTCACTCTCAAGTTAAAAGAATAAAATACTTTAAAAGTTACAAGTAGTTAAAAACAGTAGTTTTGAAAGACTGTCTGAATAAAAATGCTGATGGAAAGACAACACGGAGGGGGCCATTCTTGCCTCCTTGGGAAAGGAATCCCAAAGTCTAGGGGCAGCCATCGAGAAGGCCCTCTTTCATGTACCCACCAACCTTGCTTGCTGCAGTGGTGGGACCAAGAAAATGGCCTCTCCTGATGATTTACTCCCTGATAGATGAAAGGTTTTGTTCATTTCCCAAAGACTTCTTTTCACATTTTGGGCCTTTTCTTTCGTTCTCTCATTTTCTTTCTTTCTTTGAAAAAAAATCATTTCAACAAAAAATATTGTGTTCATAATACAGTATATTCTATGCAAAAATATTTTTATGCCAGTTTCTTTTCTTTTCTTTTCTTTTTTGGCAAAGACACCATGTTTCACATTTTCTGAAATGAGAAAATTTTCAATTGACCATTTCTTTGATGTGTTCAGATATTTTTCTTGCTGACTATGAAAAAAATGCAAGTATTCTTTATGTCCCAAATTCTCAGATATAAGTCACCTTGTTGGAAGTCAGCTACAATGTTCTGAGATGACATTCAGGGAAGAATATTATTCACTTTCTCTACAAAACTCAAGGGAGATGAAGAAATGTGATGCATGTTAATATTATTTACTTTATTATTTTTTTTGAAATTCATCCTCTCAACTTTGCTCTGGGATTTGTATCTTTGCCTTCTGCTCTCCATTCACAGATAACAATACTACTACTTTCCTGAGTTGTAAGATACATGCTAGTAGTAAAGTATTTAAGAACATTTCTCGCATCATTTAAAGTGGACAAATAACATCTGGAAAATATGCATGCCAAGAGTGCCTTGTATAAATATCTTTATCAAATGAAGTCAATAATAAACCAAAAAGATGAGAACAAATCTTTGGAGTATAAGAGATATAATCTGTTTAGATACTTAACCACATTTCTCTGCTCTCAGAATCTAATTTCATGATTGAATAGAGGAAGGCCTTCAACGGGCTATGTAAGTTACATCAATTGGAAGTAATACAGATTTTTATTTTATTTTATTTTTTTATAAAAAGGACCATTAGACATAAGACACAAAGGATCAGTAACCTTCTCATTAACCTCTCAAAATGGGATCCATTCCAAGCCAAGCTTGAAAATGTTTTCTCTCTGAAAACTACCACACAGTCTTACCAGTTAATTGTTATCTTTATCAAAGTATGACCCACATTAACATTCCACTTGGGGTTATTAGCATATTTATAATAAAAAAGAGGGAGGAAAAAAGTGACCAAGTTTCTTTTTACTGCCTTTAAGAAAAAAGGGGAAGAAGTTAAGTAGTAAATACCTCTTTAAAAATAAAACAAAAAACAAATCTGCTAGCAAACTGTATGGAAATGTTTACCACTTGACAATTGATAATTTGATCTGAGTTTCTTTTAGGGACAAAATGATTTGTGTCACTGTTCCTCCTTTCTTTAGGTAAACAGCATTAAGCTGGTTAACAGAAACTAGTGGAAGGGTTGAGAGGTCTTTAAAACATCTTCTTATTTTAGTACATTGAGATTAATGAGACCAGCCACAGACTCCTCTAATTCAGTGGGACAGCATTTTTCCCCCATTTGGGTGACATCATGGGAAGCATTCTACTATTGTGAAATATGAATGACTTTTGAAGGCATTGGAATTTAGGATGTGTTGCATAGCTTGGCAGAAATTCAAAGTACTTCTGAGCACAGGGAATCCGTGCCAACCCATGGGTAATGCAGTCAATTTAGCTCCTGACCTCACAGTTGTCTGCAAATGTGGGCATTAAACATCCAGTGTTCTCTTTGTGCCACTAGATATACTCTCCTTACAAACAGATTTTTTTTAAAAAAACACCCTAATCACAAATAATGCTCAAAATGGAGGATATTTGGAATTTCTACTACTACTAATAAAAAAATAATAAAATTTATTTATATACCGCCCTTCCGGTGATCAGGGCGGTGTACAACATATGCAAACATTAAAACATCATAAAACATCATAGATTAAAACAATCCAAATACAATAAAAACAATATCACCCAATGCTATATACAATGGCAATACAATAAGTGGCTTACATGACAAGGCAGAAATGGAAAAGGCCCATTCAAGAGTATGCCTGCTTAAATAGGTAAGTCTTCAAGTCCTTCTTAAATTGGGTGAGAGAGGGAGACAAGCGGAGCTCAGTGGGCAATGAGTTCCAGAGGCTAGGGGCAGAGATGGAAAACGTCCTCTTCGTTGTATTCACTAATCTAGCCTCTTCTCAATAATTGTTGCCCAGTGGATCTTAGTGTGCGGGGCGGATTATGTGGGGAGAGACGGTCCTTCAGGTACCCTGGGCCCAAGCCATATAGGGCTTTATAGGTAATAACCAGCACTTTGTACTGAGCCCGGAAGCGAATCGGCAGCCATTGAAGGTCTTTCAAGATTGGTGTTATGTGGGAGGCCCTGGGAGCACCAGTGACCACCTGTGCTGCCATATTTTGCACTAATTGCAGCTTCCGAGTGTGATACAAAGGCTGCCCCATGTAGAGCGCGTTACAGAAATCCAACAGAGAGGTTACCAGAGCATGTACTACAGTTTCAAGGTCCCTCCGGTCCAAATAGGGACGCAGCTGGCGTATCAGCCGAAGCTGAAAGCAGGTGCTCCTGACTGTTGCATCCACCTGAGAAGTCAGATGGAGCGATGAGTCAAGGAGCACCCCCAGACTGCGTACAGTGTCCTTAACGGGAAGCATGACCCCGTTCAGGACAGGTGGAACCACCTCCATACCCGGACCGGGGGAACCTATCACGAATACTTCCATTTTCTCTGGATTCAGGCTGAGTCTGTTTTCCCTCATCCAGTCCATTACCGATTCCAGACAGGCCACGAGAGGAGCGACGCCATCCCTGGTCACTGCATCAGTCAGAGACATAGAGAAGACTATTTGGGTGTCATCAGCGTACTGATAACTCCGCGCCCCATACCTCCGGATGATCTCTCCCAGCGGTTTCATGTAAATGTTAAAGTGCATGGGGGACAGAATGGCTCCTTGAGGGACCCCAGAGGTGAGGGCCCTCTTATCGGAGCACACATCCCCCAGCTGCACCATCTGGAACCTCCCAGAGAGGTAGGACCGGAACCACTGGAGCGCAGTGCCTCCGATCCCCACCTCTGCCAGGCGCTCCAGAAGGATACCATGGTCTATGGTATCGAAAGCCGCTGAGATGTCCAAAAGCACCAACAGGGACACGCTACCCCTGTCGATGCCCAGGCAGAGATCATCGACCAGGGCGACCATGGCAGTCTCAACCCCGTAGCCCACCCGAAAACCGGTTTGAAATGGATCTAGAAAATCCGTTTCATCCAAGATCGATTGAAGTTGGAATGCAACTTCTACTGGACAGAAGTTTGAAATGTAGGACATGTCCTGGAAAAAGAGGATATCTGGTCATCCTGATCATTCTGCTCTTTTGAACGTGAACGTGTATTGGTGGCAGTGCCTTTTGATGGGCTGGAGAAATAGTTAATTCTCCCAGAGTTGACATTCCTATTTCTTGGCCAGCTCAATGTGGCTATAGTATGCTTCCCCAACCTAGTGTCTTCCACATGGTTTGGATTTCAGAACCCTGCACTCATACTGGTTGTACTTATTATTATGATGATGATTAACCTTTATTTATATAGCGCTGTAAATTTACACAATGCTGTACATACAACCTTATAAATTAGACGGTTCCCTGCCCTCAGGCTTACAATCAAAGAGAGACAACACAAAAGGAATAGGGGAAGGGGATAGGAAGGGGATGAGGTCCAGTGGTTCTTCTCTCCCTCTGGGCCAAGGCAGATGGACTGGAGGGAGGGCTTGGCTTCTTAATACTTAGTAAAAACGAGGCATCCTGGGGCAGACGGCACAATTCTGGAACACTTCCCTAAACAATATAGTCTTTAATTCAGTTCCGAAACTGGTTAGAGAAGTGATGAGGTGCGCGTGTGGGGGGAAGAAGGTTCCAGGAGTGCGGGGCAGCAAGTGAGAAGGGACAGATCTGGGACAGGGCAGTGGAAATCCTCGGCTGGGACAAGAGACCTTGGCTACCAGAGTGGAGGGTATGAGAAGTGTGAGGAGAAAGAAGTTCAGACAAGTAAGGAGGGGCCAGTCCATGGAGGGCTTTGAAAGTTATTATTATTATTATTATTATTATTATCCTTTATTTATATAGCACTGTAGGTTTACACAGTGCTGTACATATAAATTTATAATTAGACTGTTCCCTGCCCTCAGGCTTACAATTGAAAAGACACGACACAAAAGGAGAAGGGAAAGGTGATGGGGAAGAGTATCGGGTCCGGTGGTACTTCTCTCCCTCTGAGGCCTGGACCAAGGCAGATGGACTAGATGGTGGGCTCGGCTTCTTAATGCACAGTTAAAATGGGGCAGACAAAGTCACACATCTGGGAGCGCTTCTCTAAACAATATAGTCTTTAACTCAGTTTTGAAACTGGTTAGAGAAGTGATGAGGCACGCATGTAGAGGAAGAAGGTTCCAGAAATGAGGGGCAACAACAAAAGAAAGTCAACAACAAAAGCTTGTACTGTATGCAGAAGGGGAAGGAGCCAGTGAAAGGAGGACAAAAGAGGAGAAACATGGTCAAAGCAGCGAGCAGATGTGATAATACATGCAGCTGAGTTCTGGACAGAGATTAGAGGATGGAGGTGAGAGAGAAGAAGCCCTGTCAGAAGAAGGTTACAATAATCTAGTCATGATACCACTAGGGCATGGACCAGAGTCTTGGCAGTGGAGGCTGAGAGGAAAGGACAGATTTTAGCAATGTTGTAAAGAGAGAATCTACAAGCTTTGGCGGTGGCCTGAATCTGGGGAGTAAATGACAGAGAGGAATAAAAAATGAAACCAAGACTGCAGGCTTGCTGAACCGGTTGAATAGAAGTGCTGTCAGAAACAGAAAAGGAGTATTGAAGGGTGGGCTTAGGCAGGAAGATGAGAAGCTCTGTCTTAGACATGTTGAGCTTCAAGCACCGATGCCGCACAGGGATCTTTAGTCACATATGACTAATTGCCCCAAAATGTATTTTATCTCAAATGGAAGTTGCTGAGAAAAAAACAAAAGAAACCCAGGCCCCATACAGACAGGCCAAAATAAAGCTGCTTCGAGTCACTTTGGAGGTATGCTCTTTAAATGATACATGTGTCCTAAGAGACTGGAAGCTGCGCCAAAGAGCATACCTCCATTTAAACAGCATACCTCCAAAGAGACCCGAAACAGCTTTATTTTGGCCTGTCTGTATGGGCCCCCGGTGTGGTATAATGATTAGAGCATTAGAATGGGACTTTGAAGAGCCCATGAAAATCACTGGGTGCCCTTGGACTAAGCATTACCTTCAGTTTGAGTTGCCTCACAGAGTTGTTACAAGCCTGAAGTGGGGAGGAGAAAAGCCATGCACACCATCTTGAGCGCATAGGAAAATGGAAGTATATAAATTACAATTACATTACATTTTTGTAGCCAGATTACAAATTGCACCTCTGATGATGATGATGAGGTAGCAGTGGAGGAGGAGAATGAATTATTAATTACATTTGTATCCCATCCTTTCTCTACTGAGTTTGGAGAAATATATTTATGTACAATTATTTCAGTCTTCATCATTGCAACCAGTTTGTGATGTAATTTAGAATGAGGCCCATGGAAAATGATTGATTGATTAAGGCCCATTGCTTACTAGAGCTTTGAACCCAAATCACTCCTCCTGATTTTTATCCATGTGCACCAGAACATCATTCAGTGGATATTGAACATTTTGACCTTGGGACAGTTCAAAGCAAAACCCTTTATAGCCCCAATTTTAATATAACTGTGTACTGGCACATTGTTTAATAATTAATTCAACAATACAATGAGCATGATGTGTGTAATACAAAAAAACAAAACAAAAAACAAAACATAGCAACTTTCCATTTGCTGACCAACTTAGAAATAATGAGACCTGAAAACAGATTTGGGTTATAAAATGCACCATTTATTTAAATTACCTTGTATATGTACTTTTCTAGAAGATCTGCAAAATGGTGGGAGCAACCTAGTGCAGGAGCAGCTGAGACAAGTGGTCTGTTTCTGAGACTACCTTCTCAGCTTTCCTGTGGGTGAAACACCTGAGCCCCATGGATAACCCATAATTAGGTTGCTACGTGACTGGCTCACATCTGGAACACCAACCTGAGATTTCCCTGCTGAACTCAATGGACTTAAGCAAGGGTTATATCCCAGGTCAGCCACAAGGAAGGTCTCTTTCATTAAATCTTTAGTCACTCGACCTAAAGAGGCAGTTCCAGAGGCTTAACCTTCACCCCAAGAGGGTGCCATAGGTGTTCACCTGAATATTATATCTCCCCCCACCAACTGCCAGGTGATAGTCTATTTATTTCACACACAAGTCATTGTCAATGGCTATGCAAAGGAAAGGGAATTTCTACCCAGCCATAAAAATGGGGAAACCACCAAAGAGCAATTCAAATGAATAGTGAGCAAGTGTAGAGGTAAAGTCAGAAAGGCTAAAGCACAGAATGAGATCAGGCTTGTTAGAAACGTTAAGAGTAATAAAAAGGGCTTTGGGGGTATGTTTGCAGCAAAAAGACGAAGGAAATGGAGACGATGGTGAAATGTTAACAGGGGACAGAGAAAAGGCAGAATTACTCAACAGCTTCTTTGCTGAAGGGTTCACAGAAAAAGAAAATGGTGCTCAATCTGAGGAAAATGGAGCAGAGGACACATTAGGGGGAATACAGCAAGCATACGTAAAGAGGTACTATGGGAATATCTTGTTAATCTGAATGAATTTAAGTCTCCAAGACCAGATGAACTACATTCGAGGGTATTAAAATAACTGGCAAATGTAATGTCAGAACCATTGGCAATAATATTTGATAACTCCTAAAGAATAGGAGAAGTCCCACCAGACTGGAGGAGGGCAAATGTTATCACCATCTTCAAAAAGAGAAAAAAGAGAATCCTAACAATTATCACCCAGTTAGTCTGAGATCAGTATCAGGAAAGATTACAGGGCAGAACATTAAACAGAGAATCTATAAACATTTAGAAGGGAATTCCATAACAACAACAAGTCAACATGAGTTTCTGAGAAACAAGTCATGCCAGACTAATCTGATCTCTCTCTCTCTCTCCCTCCCTCCCTCTCTCTCTCTTGGATAAAATTACCAATTTGGTAGATGAAGGGAATGATGTGGATATTGCATATCTTGATTTCAGTAAGGCCTTTCACAAGGTCCCCCATGACATTCTTGCAAACAAGCTTGTAAAATGTGGGCTAGACAAGGTAACTTCTACATGGATTTGTAACAGGTTGACTGGCCACACCCAAAGGGTGCTCAACAATGGTTCTTTTTCATCCTGGAGAGAAGTGACAAGTGGGGTGCCACAGGGTTCAGTACTGGGCCCAGTCCTATTCAACATCTTTATCAATGACTTGGATGACAGAATTGGGGGCATACTTATCAAATTTGCAGATGACACCAAATTAGGAGGAGTAGATAATACCTCAGAGGACAGGATCAAAATTCAAAATGACCTGAATAAACTAGAAAGCTGGGCCAATGCTAACAAAATGAAATGCAACACCCAGAAATGTAAGGTACTGCACTTAGGTAGAAAAAAAATGAAATTCATAGATATAGGATGGGGGACACCTGGCTTAATGAGACTATGTGTGAAAGGGATCTTGGAGTCCTAGTAGACCACAAGTTGAACATGAGTTAACAGTGTGATGTTGCAGCTAAAAAGGCTAATGAGATTCTAGGCTGCATCAATAGAAGAATAGTGTCTAGATCAAGGGAAGTAGCAATGCCACTTTACTCTGTCTTGGACAGGCCTCACCTAGAATACTGCGTCCAGTTCTGGGCACCACAATTCAAAAAGGATATTGAGAAGCTGGAGCATGTCCAGAGTAGGGCAATAAAAACAGTGAAGAGTCTGGAAACCATACCCTATGAGGAGAGGTTTAGGAAGCTGGATTTAGCCTGTAGAAGAGAAGGTTAAGATGTGATATGATAGCCTTGTTCAAATATTTGAAAAGGTGTCATATTGAAGATGGAGCAAGCTTGTTTTCTGCTGATCCAGAGAATAGGGCCCAGAACAATGGATGCATGCTACAGGAAAAAAGATTAATCATTGGGAGAACCTCCTGACAGTAACAGCTGTTCAACAGTGGAACACAGTCCCTCAGAGTTTGGTGAAGTCTTCTTTTTGGAGGTCTTTAAACAGAGGCTGGATGGCCATCTGTTGGGGGGAGCTTTGATTGTGAGTTCCTGCATATTAGGAAGCTGGACTGGATGGCCCTTGTGGTCTTTTCCAATTCTATGATTCTATAATTCTGTGATTCAATGAAAAATGACCAGAAAACTCACACTGATGTAGAGGTGGGTGAGTGGGTCAAAAATGCACAAGAGGCTGAGGGGAGGGAGTGGAAGCCTTAAATAGGCTATGTTCCACCTCCATCCCTCTCGACATCGCATGAGCATGCTGGCTGAATTAATTCTGGCCTCTTTCCCACGTGGCCAACAAACCAACATCTCTGGAGCCCAGGGACATGGATTCTAATTTTGTGGTTAAACAGAAACACTGCTTATCTAAAACTCACAGTAAGATATAAATCCATATTCCATCCTCCTAAAGACAAACTCCAGTATCATAGACTGACTACTTAGTTACAGACATATAAGTAAGTAATGGCTCTTGGCACCAGCCCCAACCCTTATCCAGCCAGACACTGGATCGAGAAGGCCCATTGATTTTTCAATCAGGGCAGAAAGAAGACAATATTTCCACCATTCTCCATCACCTGGTGATGCTATGAAGAGGACCTGCAAGAGGTGTCATGCTTCTAACTGCTGCAGGTGTACTTCCTGGCAGGAGGGGTGGAAATATCCCATTCCTTGAGTGCAATAGGAAGCTCCTTCACACAACTGGCTGTTGGTTCTTAAGTTAGACTGGGGCAGCATTTTCATAGGTTTCCAATCATACAGACAAGTTATGGATCTGTAACACTAGGTTATGTATCTGTAACTGCAATACAGCTCATATTGCATAGGTTTATTTCTATCAAGTACTTTAAAGATTGTATTTCTCACCTGCCATTACCCTTGTGTAATAGCCACCACAACACTCATAGTCTGGTTGCACTGCATGCATCTGGCCACCGCAGCAAACACCTGATGTATTAATATGGAGGTATTTGTTCTCACAGCACTGGAAACCTGGTGTATTGTTGTGCAGTATCCCATTACAGCATACCTAAAAGTATTTTTTTTTAAAAAAAAATAGATACAATAAACATTATAAGAACATGATCAATTTGACTTTAAAACAACAAAAGAAAACATGTATATAAATTCCAGGGCGATAATTTTGGCATAAATCTATTTCCTAATCCAAGATTGTCTACGGCAATTGATATAACAACTAAATTGTAACAATCCTTTCACAGCACACAGTTGACTGAATTGTATTGGAATCATGGGGTTTGTACTAGATGTCTCTGTGTAAGAATTCCAACTTGAGAGTTGTTGGCATGGTCCAGAATTTCAAGGTTTTTTTCCCCCTGGCTGACCCAGTTTGCAGTGTCCCTTATGCTCCTTGATTCATGCTTGAACAATGCATTTGGTGGCCCCTATGTACATTTGTCTGCAGCTGCACAGTATGTGGTAAACCCATAGAAGTGAAGAAAAACAACCACCCAAAGGGAAGGTATATTTACTATACATCAAAGAAGTCACCGACAGAATAGGAAAACTAGTGAGAAAACACAAGCTCCAAATGATCTACAAACCAACCAAGAAAATCCAGCAAATGCTTCCTTCGTGGAAGGATAGGAGAGACCTTCTCATGTCCACAGGAGTTTACTGAATATTGTGAGCTGTGGACAAGTTTACATAGGGACCACCAAATGCAGTGTTCAAACATGAATCAAGTAACACAAGAGACACTGCAGATTGGGTCAGCCAGCAGAACATGTTATAAACCACCCTGGGCATAAAATGCTATTTGAAAACACTGAAATTCTGAACCATGCCAACAACCTTCAGACCAGAATGCACAGGGAAGCCATTGAAATCCACAAACACCTAGACAACTTCAACAAGAAAGAAGAAACCCTTAAAGTAAACAAGGTTTGGCTACCAGTCCTGAAAAACACCAAAATAAAGACCCAAGATGTGCAAATGAAAACCACTAATTAAATAGATACCTTGAGGTCTTGCCATCCAACAACAGAACAATACACAGATTAACATGTAAATTAGTTTCTTTCGACCAAGGGTCATGCAGTATATATATCCCCACTCACTTCCATTCTCTGAAGATGCCAGCCATAAATACTGGTGAAATGTCAGGAATAAACTCTTCCAGAACATGGCCAAAAAACAAAACAAAAAAACAAAACAAAAATAAAAATAAAAACAAAACAAAACAATAGATGCTGGATGTGAAACCTTTGACTTTACAATATCTTTGTAAACCTTTGACTTTACAATTGTTTCCCCAATCCTGAAGAAACCCTCTCTTGACCCCTCTTCTTTGTCTAGCTATCGTCCAATCTCTCTTCTTCCTTTCCTCTCTAAGGTTCTGGAACGGGTAGTTTACTCTCTCTGTCTTGAGTTTCTTGAAGCCAACTCCATCCTGGACCCTTTTCAGTCTGGTTTCCACCCATGGCACACTACAGAGACAGCCCTCACCAAGATCTCAAATGATCTCTTGCAGGCCAAGGCGAATGGGTTCCACTCTATTCTCATTCTTCTAGATTTGTCTGTAGCCTTCGACACCGTGGATCACTGTCTCTTGTTTGACTTACTTTCCGACCTTGGGTTCTCTTACTCTGTTCTCTACTAGTTTAAATCTTACTTGTCAGACAGATCTTTTGCTGTGGTCACAGGTGGTCTGACTTCCTCCTCTATTCCCTTATCTGTTGGAGTCCCCCAGGGCTCTGTCCAGGGTCCCCTTCTATTTTCTCTATACACACTGTTCCTTAGTAAACTCATCAGTTCTTTTGGTTTCTCTTATCATCTGTATGCCGATGACACTCAGCTGTATCTTTCCACCCCTGACCTTTCACCAGGGCTTGAACAGCAAGTCTCCTCTTGTTTGGCTGCCATCTCTCAGTGGATGCGGCATCAGTGCTTGAAGCTCAACATGTCTAAGACAGAGCTTCTCATCTTCCCACCTAAGCCCACCCTTCAATACTCCTTTTCTGTTTCTGTTGATGGCATTTCTATTCAACTGGTTCAGCAAGCCCGCAGTCTTGGTTTCATCTTTGATTCCTCTCTGTTGCTTATTCCCCAGATTCAGGCCACCGCCAAGACCTGTACATTCTCTCTCTACAACATTGCTAAAATCCGTCCATTCCTCTCAGCCGCCACTGCCAAGACTCTGGTCCATGCCCTGGTGGTATCATGACTAGATTATTGTAACCTTCTTCTGACAGGGCTTCCTCTCTCTCACCTCCATCCTTTAATCTCTGTCCAGAACTCAGCTGCATGTATTATCACATCTGCTCGCCACTTTGACCATGTTTCTCCTCTTTTATCCTCCCTTCACTGCCTCCCCTTCCCCTTCCGCATCCAGTACAAGCTTTTGCTGTTGACTTTCAAAGCCCTCCACGGACTGGCCCCTCCTTACTTGTCTGAACTTCTTTCTCCTCACACTCCTTCTTGTACCCTCCATTTTGGTAGTCAAGGTCTCTTGTCCCAGCCGAAGATTTCCACTGCCCTGTCCCAGAGTCGTCCCTTCTCACTTGCTGCCCCTCACTCTTGGAAATTTCTTCACCCACATGTCTGCCTCATCACTTCTCTAACCAGATTCAAAATTAAGTTAAAGACTATATTGTTTAGGGAAGTGTTCCCAGGATTGTGCCATCTGCCCTAGGATGCCTCCTTATAACTATGTATTAAGAAGCCGTGCTCTCCCTCCAGTCCATCTGCCTTGGTCCTGGCCCTAGAGGGAGAGAAGAACCACTGGACCTCATCTCCTTCCCACCAAAATCCCCTCTTCCTTTTGTGTTGTCTCTTTTAGACTGTAAGCCTGAGGGCAGGGATACGTGTAATTTATGATTGTATGTACAGCACTGTGTAAATTTACAGCACTATATAAATAATAATAATAATAATAATAATAATAATAATATCTTTCATGTTTTTCAAACCACTATGATGCATTCTTCATATGGAATATAATTATCATTCTCTCGAGTTCTTGAGTTCAGATGAACCTTATATAGAAAAAATGTGACAATTCACATACAAGGCAAAAACACCAATGTGAACTGAAGCAACCTTAGTGTCTGTGGAAGTACAAAAAAGTAACTAGAACAAAACTTGAAGAGTAGGGTGCAAAACCCCAAAACAAGTATTAATGATTGAAGATGTTCAGCAGACAAAAAATGCTGACCACTGGGGAAGAAAATGGAAGATACTGCTTCTTAGTGAACTCAGCACTCTCTAAACAGATTAGAATCTGTAAACCACTTGTCCCCAACAAGCTGGGTACTCAATTTACCGACCTACGAAAGGATGGAAGGCTGAGTCGACCTGGAATCCTCTGTGATTGAACTCGCAATGTTGTGGCTGCAGTACCAGCATTTAACTAGTGTATCACCATCATGGGAAAGAATATTGTAAAGGAAGGGAAGTCCTTCTTATTAGTATCCTAGTATTCTAAACAAGAACACTTCCCACTGCAACACTTGGTACAGGTCTCACTTGTACCTACTGTATTTAATTGCCATGGCTTTTGTCTGCAAACAGAGAACACAGAATGCTAGGTGATGTCTGTAGGAATTTAAATCCAACAGATAGTCTGGCCAATTAGAGGTGTAACAGAAAATTAAAAAAAAAACATTTTAGAGATCCAGGTTATTACTATCAATTCTTAACACACATCTGTATCTGTCAGCTTCCATTTAATACAATGTTATTAACCCTAGAAGCATATTTAGATTTTCAATTAATATGAATCATTCCCCAAAAGATATAATGTTCTTGGAGGTCTGTTTTCTTTTTTGTTTTGAAGTTTATATAACATGGCAATGGCACTATTATTAGTATTAGTATTATTTCTATATTATATATCATATTTTTGTTTTTCAGAAAGGACACATGTGATTTGAAAACCTATATCTAAAAAAGGATAGTTTCCTAATATGAGCACCCATGTTGTTTTTTTCTATTAACACAAATGGAATTTTCTTTTGTAGCATATGATCACTTATTTATGACCATGATTCTTCAAACAAGATGATCTCCAGTCAGTACAGTTTATATATTTGTTCTTTTTAAAATAAAATTTGCATGGAAATGATTTTTGAATAGGCCTTTTAACTGAAGACTTCTTTCTAGGTGTTGTTGGGAGGAATTATCCACTAGAATAATCAAAGAATTATTTATATGCTTGAACCTGTGCAAGCAGACTAGTATATTATGTAAATATCATAAACTGAAGAGGAACTGAATCACTGGAAAACATAATTTCAGAATTTTCATTCATCTCATTTTACAAGGAATAGTGATTATGTCTAGATGGAATACATCTTTGCTAATGTTGTATAGATTTTTAAAGGATGACCCACAATCACTCACATAATTTTTATTAGAGCAAACAATCCCAGCCCCATTCTCACTTACACTAGAGATGGGAAAATATTTGAAAATATTTGAAAAATGACCAAAATGTTGGACTTCACAGATGAGGAGAATCCTGGACTGATGAGAATATTCACAATATAGGTTTGTTCTGGACAAAATTCACATGTAGTTTTTTTGTGTGTGTCTGAGTTTGTAGGAAACAGTTTTTTCTATGCACAGAAAAAGCTGTTTCCTACTTAGAAAAAGTCATTCCTGTCTTTTAAAAATGTTCAAATGTTGCATGGAATAAATTCTAAACTATGAACAGTTTTTGGAAACAGTACAGTTTTTGAAGATTTTGCTGCAATGAGAAAAAATGGCTAAAATTACTTACTGTGTCCTTTGGGAGGAAAATTAGTGAGGTTTTATATCCTTAACTTACACAGGTAGTATCACCCAATACTGTTTTCTACACTGGTCTCCTACTTCTTAAACAGTCATCAAAGAATATTTGAGTGATGTGAAATGTGGACAATCAAAACACATTTTTAAAAAACTAAGCAAACTGTTGTCAGGCTTCCTCGTGGTGCTGTAGAAGAGTACTATTTTCTCAGGGCATACTCTGCACCTCAACTGTTTCATGAACAGGTTAGGGTAATGTTATAACAATAGCAGTGCTGAAAGGAGGCCTTCCCCCTCTCAATATCTCCCCAAAATGGAAAACTGACAGCAGGCTGCAGAGGTTGGTCCACCATTTGAGGTCAAGTAACTACAGTCTCTCAGATGCTTTTTAGTCTTTGACAATATTGGGAAATAAGGGCATCACAACGACAACACCCTCCCTCCCAATTATCATGAAACAGTTCAGGAATCACCTTCAGAAATTACATTTCTTCTTTCCTAGAGGGCAAAATATCCCCAAATTACAAATTCTGCCCAAAAAGTTATGTCAAGCAAGGTCAGCACAGCCCTCTTTGTTCCAAGGCACAACTAATACTAAATGAGAAGTTATAGAAGAAAAATGTCCCCAGATTTAGTTGTGAACCTCAACATTTACAAGTCAGTAGAGACCATCAGTACCTTTATTTGGGGACTGGGTTCTGGGCAACTGCCTGGAGGTAAAACAGAAGCCAGGAACTAAGAGAAATGAAGAACTTCAACAGGAATGAAAAGTAAATCAGGACCAAGGGACAAGCCAAAAGACATGATCAAAGAAGCAGCTGAAGTTATGAACAACAATTAACCAAAATGCAAAACACAACAAAATTCAGGAAGATTCCAGCCTTATTAAGTGCATGGATATGGGTTTAGTCGAGACATAAGGAGATGAAGTGCAATAGCCTGGCTCCCTTCCAGATCATCTTCCATTGACCTCTGAATGTGACTTTGTGACGAGACAAGTCTCATCAATTCATGGAGGTTCCCCACAGAATCCTGATTTGTGAGCATACTGGACCCTGAGGAGTGCCTCTCTTCACATATTGAACACCAACTGCAGGGTGATGGTAGAAGGTTAAGCATGATCCTAGTCTCCCTTTATCTATTTGTGCCCAGATTTATGATGCCTAAATAGGAGCTCAAGCGAGATTCAAATGAAACAGGAAGAAATCTACTTACTCAAAAATAGCAAGCAGAATGTCTAAATTGGGCAGTCATTACAGAACTTAAAGGTACTTTGCTTTGAAATTTCCCCCATTCATTTAAGTGGTTTGTACCTCATAGAGCAACTGCACACAGATTAAGCATCTACTGACATGTAGTTATATCTCAATTGGGTTTATTATAATGTGCTATATGCAGGGCATCCTTTGTTAAGTGTTCAGAATACAAATAGTTGAGAGTGCTGCTGACTGGGATGAGTAATCTGGAACCTTCTTACTAAAATTGCTTCATTGGCTGCTGTATTGTTTCCAACAATTTAAACTGCTGGTTTTGTGTCCTTTAAAGCCCTGAAGTCATACACACTTTGGGATCAGGTTACCTGAATAGCTGTCTTCTGCAGAATCATACTGCTCAGTTGTTAAGACATTCTCTCTCTCTGTCATGGAGAGAGAGAAAGAGAAAGAGGCGAATTTGACAGAAATGGCCTTTTCAATGCAAAAATTCTGTATGTAAAAATTCTGAATTCTACACTCTAAATTCTCTGGTATTTTGTACTGATGGGACTCCACTGGGTGACAGGCTATTTTTGTTTAGACATGACATATTATTTTGTGTCTCTCCTGATACCGGTACTCTACTATGACACAACGAACTCATTAGTTCTTTGAGGGAAGGCCAGCTCCTGTACATACGAAATACCTTTCCATCAATAAATGTACTATAAGTCTATAATTTTAAACCTGAAATCTAAGGACACCAAACTGATTTTAAATCCTGACCCTAGAGTAACATTAATAATGATGATACTTAGCTCTCTTTCATTGACATATATACACAAAAGAAGAAGGCAGTTTTTTCCAGCAAAAACTATATAAATTATAAAACTATAAGAATGTAAAAGAAAAGAAAAGAGGGAGGGAAAACCTGGTAAAGATTTACTGTCTATTGAAAAGTTTTCTAGATTTACCCCAAATGAAAATTCCTCAGATTTTTTTCCCCCCAGGAATTATATTGTCATTCTTGATAGTTAACCTATTTTATAGTAGAGATGGGATTCGGACTGGTTTCCAATAGTGGTTTTATGCTATCAGACAGCAGTTTTGCATTTTTGAAGAAAAATACTTGATTTTGGTTGATACCAGGAACCCACTGCTATCTCCAACACACCACCAAAGGTTTGTTTTTGAGTGTTAAGGGACTTTCCAGTAAAATATGGGTTATGCTGCAGAGAGCTGAAGTAATAAATTCCATGAAGAAGAGTGCTCAATTTAGTATTTCTCTCAACTACAAAGGCACTGTTGGACATAGTATCACTAAACACCACTGGATACTGACTACTGCAAATTTTATCTCCAGTTGATTGCTGTCTTATGTCATATGGCAGGTGAAATATCTGCTATGCTTTGTTAGCTGTATATATAACTCTTTTAAAACTATTCTTGAATGATAAAAGTGTTTTTAAATATATCATCCATCTTGCCAATTTCTAACATTAAATTTTATATGCTCTCTCTCTCCCCCCCCCCCCCTCTATATATAAAGGTTGAAGGGGATCAATCATGTTTTCTTTCCTTGTATTGGATGGCAAGTGCCAGACATGCCTCAGCCACTGGCAGTCTGGCTTTTTTATTTGGTAACTGGATACCTCTTGACCATTAAAGTAACCATTAAGGGAAGGGGGGCTGTAATCTACAAATGGAATTGGCCTAAATTATAGGATACATGCTTTGTATACTAGTGGTCTCAGTTCACCTTTAGTGAAAGGCTCTTAGGACCTTACTGACAAGCCAACAGTCACAGTTGTCAGTACTGGCTTAGATGGACCCAGTGAACTGATGCAGCATAAAGCAGATTCATTTGATATGAATGATCTGAGGCAACAAGAGGAACATAATTTTAACATTTACCAAAGGATCTGATTCTGTAACCAGTTCAGATGCTGAAATGCACCACAGAATAAAAAATATGCACAGTGAAGAAAGAACTAGAACCAGAACTATTTCATATCAGTTACTTGTAACACTGTTAGTTAGTAATAGCATTCAGTGCAGTCATGCAGTCCTTGGGCAATGCTGGCTCTTAATAACGAAGATGAGCACCACCTCTTACAGTGGGTTGCGACTAGACATTCATGTCAAGGGACTACCTTTACTTTTATCTTTACTTAGTTATGTATGCTTAAGTAAAAATTTTCTCCTGGTTTGACCGCTCCCAAACCAGATGAAAACATCATTCATCCTTGTTTAATTGCCAGCAGAATGGACCTCAGTTTCTCCATGCAGTGAATGCCTAGTAAAGTAGGTGTGGGAGGAAGGAGATACAGTCATGGCAATAGGGAGCTTATCACACACACTTTTGCCCGAATCTGGGCATGGGCAGGGGATGTGCATGGCTGAGTGAAAAAACATTTTTTCGCATGCCACATTGTCCTCAAGGCGGCCCCTGCCATTGCCCAGAGCCAAACCACACCCGATCAGGGCTCAGCCATGTGATTTTGCTCTGCTGGAAAGCTCCCCCCTTTCAAAATTCACACGCCTGAGCCCTGATCAGGGATAGCTTGGCTCTGAGCAATGGCAGGGGCTGCCTTGAGGAAAATGTGTGTTTTCACTAAACCACGTGTGTCCCCTGCCTGTGCTCATACTGGGGGCAAAAGTGTGTGTGATAAACTCCAAAGTAGCAATCATAAATGCAGAACAGTTATGGATGAGTAAATCTAGGTAGGTATAACTTAACTAAGGCTGCATCTGCATGGCAGAAATAATCCAATTTGACACAACTTCAACTGTCATGGCTCAGTGCTATGGAATTCTGGGAACTGTAGTTTGTTTTGGCACCATTGCTCTCTGACAGAGAGGGCTAAATGTCTCACAAAACTACAGTTTGCAGAATTCCCTAAAGTGGTTATCAAATTGGATTATTTCTGCAGTGTGGCTGAAGCCTAAGTAGCTGATATAAAATACTGACCTAGCTTTCTAATGGCACAAATTTGGTTCTTTTCATAATCCTCCAGCTTTCTCTTGATTTTATACATCTATACCCACAGGCCATCCATTTATACATCTAAGTCCAGATGAGAATAAATTTTAAAGTACAGCCTTCTGGGTCTTACCTTTATATACAGCCACCAACTCATAAGTTTAATTGAAATGTATGGCAGTAAAAAATATCTTTATCTATACTTTGGCAGATTGATGGTCCTAGAGTGAGTGTTATCTGTATTAGTGGAAAGCTATTAACTAGTCCATAAACAGCCTTGCTATAGTTCTGTATTGTTATTCCTTTAGGCACTAACATTATTCACATGATTAGCCCCACTGAGTTCTTTCGAGCATGCCAAGCAGTGATATTACTTTCGTATTTTCCTGTTGTAATTATCTTTAAACAGGTGAGAGGCTAACAATCAAACTGAGCAGAAGATAGAAATTAACACAATTCTTGAAGCCAAGCCTTTAATGCAATCAATCAGGAAAACAAAGCAACCAACACATTCCTGTGATTCTTTTATCAGAAAATAGCAGAAATTAGAAGGAAAACCTGTTTTTCTGAAAAGCAGAAGTGCTGTTTTAAAAGTAATACAGTGCGCCCTCGTTTTATGTGGGTGTGACATACGCAGCTTTCAGCGTATGCTGAAAGCCACACTGGAAAAATCCTTCGTGCACCCTGGAAGAAGTAACGGGACATGTGCCTGCGATTAGATCGGTGTGTGATAATATCTGGGCTTCAGTCCCAGCATTGGTCAGTCATGTGGTATCAGTTTTCTACTCTCCCTCACTTGCCCTTCTCCCCACTATTCTCAAGCACTATTGTAAAAAAAAACAAAAAAAAACCTCTCTTCTTTTCTCTCACCTAAACTGCATTGTCAAAATGCTTAAATTGTCTGAAAGAAAGAGAGAGAGAGAGAGAGAATAAAATGCATACTAGTAAAGCAATGGGGGGAGGGAAGTGGGGTTACGGAGCATGATGGAGAGAGTCCAAGATGTGCAATGGCTGATACAGTGATTGCAGACGTGTGTGATAGGGACTGTTCTCAAACTGGAATGTATGTGTTTCTTTTCATTAACATGATTATGGTGAGAATGGGGGCTCCTATGATAGTCTTCTTCCCAAGTTACTCGTAATTAACAAAATCCTATGCTCCTTAACATAGCCAGAACCTATCTGTATGCTTGGCTCTGCTGTTATGTAGATCCCCAGCATCCTCTACAACATGCTGTAAATTGCAAAAGAGCATTTTTGGCAGCATTTGAAGACAGTTAACTATTTGCATTGGTATGGAGCCCAGAGGATATGCATTATCAGCCCATAAAACAGAATGCATTCAAGTAATGTCAGGATTATGTCATATTCCAAAAAAAGCCAATGTACTGAAATCTGTAACACTCATCATTATCTCATCCTCTTATATTTAGGTGTAGCAGTAGCCAGGGTTCTTACTAGGTCAGTATTATCTCATCCTCTTTTATTTTGGAATAGCAAATCTGGATGACATAATTGGGCATAGGTCCATATATGTTCCTTTCTGAGTCATCTAATGTAAAACACTGCTTTCCACAATTATTCTCTGTACAAAGGATCTAATCTACATTAACAGGTCTCACATAATATGAATTCATTTAATACGTTTACACTAGAATTACACTAGACAGCCTAAGACCAAGTCTAGAAATATAAATGCTACCTGGTTTGTCCTCACACCAAAAGAAAAACCTAACCTCCCCAAAAAAACTGTTGCATTCCTCTGATTTTATGTTTTATAGTACTGTACATATAATCTTTGAAGAATTTTAATGTTTTTAATGTTTTATCCTGATAAATTGTTTAACTGCTTTTTAGATAACTTTTATTTGAGTTTATACATTTATTAAAATTTTGTACAGTTTTAATCTGTATTGTTTTAGTTATGTTGTTAGTCTTTGGTCCCATTGTTGGGAGGAAGTTGAGATGTAAATGAATAAAATAATGAATTATTATTAATAACAATGATGATATAATTGTAAGTAGTAATTGTTGTTGTTGTTGTTGTTATTTCAAGTAACACATACTGCCATCAGATAATAACATTCTGGAAATAATCAAGAGAAAATTACTGAGTCAGACAAATGCAATTGTGGTAGACACACAAGTTAGGCAGGGGATGAATTTAAAGGTAGACCTCTCAGTCACTCAGGGAAATGATTGAGGCACAGGGTGAGTGAAAGAGAGTTAATATGCACACAGACATGAAAGTTGGATCCAGTTCAACTTGAGTTTTAATATTGCCATCAGTTCAAAGATCATTATATTAGCCCATATGACTATTATTGTTGTGTGACTTCAAGTCATTTTGAACTTAGGTGACCCTAGGGGAAACTGTTTTTGTTTTTTTGTTGGCAAAATTTGTTGAGAGAAGGTTTTCTTTTGCTTTTCTCTGAATAATAATAATAATAATAATAATATAAATAAAAATATTATTTCTCTGAAATTGAGAGAGTGTAATTTGCCCAAGGTCACCCAGTAACTTTATATGATGGAGTAAAGATTCAAACCTTTGTCCTCCAGAGTCCTAATCCAATGCTCAAACCACTGCACCACGCCGGTTCTCACTTGCATGAAATAAATCCGAAATATCATTCACTTCACACTTTCCAGCACTTCTGTGACACAGATTCTTATGTCTTGATTTTTTTTTTAATCTGGGGTTTTCCACAAGCCATCATCAAATAATGTGAATCTAGCAAAAGTCATTATTAAAATAGATTATTTTGAATTGAGCTGATTTTATCTTCTGGGTCCTCCTGAAAGCAGGATCAAATTACAATTTATAATGATAGACTGGAACAGACTGGGAGCCAGAAAGTCTCTTTGGGTCCTGTGGCAAGTAGACTGGAGCTTTTCTTTTCCATAGGAGCCTGATTTACTCCTGAGGGACCATTGGCAGCATGGGTTATGTCAGTGAAATGATACCAACCTAGTGATGCCATTGCCCTCCCCCCACCCAGAACAGGGACATTTACTCACTTTTAGTTTTGTAGCACTTTATTTGCTCTCCAGTGAAGTTGAACTAAACTAATGAGCCACTGGGAAGCAACTGTATGTTGTTATCCTATATTAGCTCAGCTAATCAGTCTCCAACATATATGATAAAACTACCTACTAAAATACATACACAAAGGAAAACAAAGAAAATAATGAAATGTTATCAGCTTCTATAGTGCTCTAACCTTAGGTTCCCTTATGTGTTCTGTTTGGTCAGCTTTGAAGATGCCCACTAGAGTTGTTTGTACCTACATTTCCAAAGACTGAACTTACTGTTTTACTGTATAAGGTTCTGGATTACACTGTATGACAAACATTTACATTTCATGAAGGCAATCTGAAAACTTTATCTTAGTGGAAACAGAAGGTAGCTTTTGCATTTTTGATTGACCTTTCCACAGGAGGATGCCATGTAAGATGTTTATCATTCAGAATATTAATTGGTTTCTTTTTTGGTGACTTTCATGGATAAATGTATTCTATTGCTCTTAAGACACCTTATCAACTATAAGTTTGTGTTTCTTTCCATCACTTTGTTTGGGACCTCTTTGCCTTGAGTGTGGAATTAGTTACAGTTAGTTAATTAATAGTATACTTTTAAGACAATAGATTTGTTTCTATTCTTTTACTTAAGAATACTAGAAACAGCCCTGAGGGAAAAGCTTTGTTCCCATGTCACCACCCTCCAAGGTTTGGCTGATGATGACACAAGAGATAGTCTTCTTGGTGGATGCTCACTTTGGAATCACATCCCAATGGATGATCTGTCCTCTCTGCTGGCAGGCAAACACCTTTTTACTATAGGCCTTCAGCTTTAACTGATAAGAGCAAAGTGATGTGCAATTAGGTGTGCTACTTTTATTATGTAAAATATATATGAAGTGTTTTAATTGTTTTAATATTAAAAATTTAAAATAAGTATTTTAATTAGATATATGTTTTAATGTGTTTTAATACTTTTTAAATGTATGTGCTTCATATTAAGATGTTCTGTTTTCATTTACATTGTAAGCCACCTTAAACCCCATTTGGGAGAAAATTAGGTTACAAGTGGCATGTCTCCATACCATGTGAGGTCACAACACAGTTTGTTAGGCAAAGAACACTGATTATGGATGTTATTGTACTTTGCTGTATGGCCAACACAGCTACAACTGAATATGTTTTCTAGATGTGAAGATACTGTATTTTTGCTTCTACAAGGGAACTCTCAAAGAGGGAGCCAACAGGACTTTACTATTTGAGAATTCTATTTCCAACAAAGGTAATACTTCACATAATACTCTTTTTTTTAAAAAAAAAAAAATTGAGACTACATTTGGCATGTTGTAATAAAACAGCACATAAAATTTTCCTAATGCTAAAGCATAGGGGCTGCTCTTGAGAGAGTCAATGTTTTCTGCCTAACAAAGGAGGAAGGAATGGAGACATTTTGGATCTCAGAGGAAGTACCTTTTTGTATTGCTAAGGGAATTCTTATTTAAACAGAGCTATCATATCACCTCTTAACCTTCTCTCCTCCAGACTAAACTTCCCCAGCTCCCTAAGTCTTTCCTCATAGGGCATGGTTTCAAGATCCTTCACCATTTTAGTTACCCTCCTTTGCATATGTTCCAGTTTCTCAATGTCCTTTTCGAATTGTGGTGCCCAGAACTGGATACAGTATTCCAGGTAGGGCCTGACCAAAGCAGAATAGAGTGGCCCTTGATCTAGATACTATACTTTTATAGATGCAGCCTAAAATTGCATTGGCTTTTTTAGCTGCCTCATCACACTGTTGACCCATGTTTACCTTGTGGCCTACTTGGACTCCTAGATCCCTTTCACACGTAGTTTCATTCAACCAGGTGTCCCCCATCCTATATCTATGAATTTTGTTTTCCCACCCTAAGTGCAGTACCCTACATTTCTCCGAATTTCATTTTGTTAACTTTGACCCAGCTTTCTGGTCTATTCAGATCATTTTGAATTTTGATCCTGTCCTCTGGGGTATTAGCTACTCCTCCTCATTTGGTGTCATCTGCAAATTTGGTGACCCCAATTATGTCCTCCAAATCATTGCTAAAGATGTTGAATAGCACTGGGCCCAGGACAGAACCCTGTGGGACCCTACTGGTCACTTCTTTCCAGAATGAAAAGGAGCCATTGTTGAGCACCCTTTGGGTTCAGCCAGTCAACCAATGACATATCCATGTAACAGTTACTTTGTCTAGTCCACATTTTACAAGCTTGTTTGCAAGAATGTCATGGGGTGCAACACAGGGAGAGGAGGGATACAAATTAATTTATTATTATTATTATTATTATTATTATTATTAGATACCTTATCAAAGGCCTTATTGAAATCATGATATACTATATCCATTCATCTACTAAACTAGTAATTTGATAAAAAAAATCAGATTTGTCTGGCATGACTTCTTTCTCTGAAACCCATGTTGACTTTCTGTGATTATGGCATTCCTTTCTAAATGTTCACAAACTCTCCATTTAATTTCTGCCTTCAGTATCTCCTTTTTGAAGATACTGCATAGGTATCCCTCGACATCATCTCAACACAGAATACAACAACAACATCTTGAAAAAAATGCAGGACTATGATTTTTTTTTGCTTGAGTAAGAAGCCAGTAGAGTTTCGAAAGCTTGCATCATATATTTTGTGCATTTTGGTTGGTCAAATAAAGGTATCACTTTTTGTATTCTGGATGTTATTGAATTATTATTATTATTATTATTATTATTATTACTTTATTATTATTTTGCTAACATAGAAGAACATACAAGCATGGTGTGTCTTTCATCTCACATTTCCTCCCAGCAGAACTCAGTCATTCCATCGTATTTGGTTGATTATGTACACATATCAATTTCCAACAGTATTGTGCAGTTATTATTGTTGTGTGCCTTGAAATCATGTATGACTTATGGTGATCCTAAGAGAAACCTATAATGGGGTTTTCTTGGCAAGATTTTGTCACAGGGATTTGAACCTTGGGCTTCAGAGTCATAGTCCCAGACAAGCCATTACACAGTGCTAGCCCTCTGTTTTGTGCTAGCTATATTTATTTGAAAAACTGCCAATAAAAATTGTGAGGAAGTGTTTATAGAGTTTCCTCCAATGCACTTTAGCCTTATCATTTATCATAATCTGCATGGCAAATATTAGTTTATTGGGATGATTAGATGCCTTTTTGGAAACTTCTTGATTGAATGATTTGATGCTGCTTTACAGGAAATCCATTTAAGTTCAGCTACAAGGGGGTGGCTGTTTACATGACAATGATGAGCATCTCTGAACGTAGGCCCATCATGATTTGTCAGAAATATTTTAAAATTATGGTCATTTGCAGATTAATGGTCATATTAGTTGCAGTTTAGGAGCTGGATCAATATTGTAGTCAGAGAGTAGGAGTCTGTATACAGCTTTTTATTGACAAATGAGCTAGGAAACTCTTAGTTTGAAGGTAAGATTTAATGTAATGAAATGATGTCCCTATTTGTCAACAGCATCATCGCACATGTAATGACAGTGTGTATTCATAAGGTTCGCTGTCAGACAAGACAGCAATTAGGAAAGTGAGTTATCTGAGTGATTCACATCAAAATATAAATTACAGCAGCTGACACAGCTTTGGCTTTGTGTTGTATTCTACATTCAAGAAGTTGGCTCTGTTAATGTGAACCAGGATTTCACCTGAAAGTTTAAATAACTATTGTGACTTTCTTGGGAACCAACACTGATATAGCAATCTTAAAAAGAAAACATAAAGAAAGACATGTATTTCTGCACAAATCCAGAAATAATGATAAGTGCTATCAATGACTACACTTTTCTCCATTTAAAGCAGTCAGAATGGCATGGGCATTCATTTCATTTAACAATCTCTGATACAGGTATTAACAGACACTGTGCAGGTTTTGGAACTCTATTTCAGAAACATATCTTGCCTTTTTCATTTCTCAGCTCTTATCTTACACTTGTAACTGGTGTTTAAAATTAACAATGTAGGCAACTGTTGAATATACCTGGGTGAGTTCCACCAAAGAAAAGCTATTGTCTTCTCTATATTTTGGGATGAAGTCTATGAAGGCACTCAAAGCTTGGCATCAGTAAAAGATCTCAGTATAAAAACATCCTCATATAGGATTAGATTAATCTTCAAATAGCACAGTGCCAGATGAAAAACCCAAATCATAATTTTACCTTAAACTGGGGATTATAGCATTGTTCTCCACAGATGTTTTCATTGATATCACATTTCAAGGATAGACATGCTCCTCCGCTTTGGTACTTTGATTGCTGTTGTGATACACTGCACCGATGGCGCGCCTTACGCAACAAATCATATCCTAAAATAATGCCATTTGGTTGTCCTGGTGATGCCCAGTTAATCTGAAGTGCCCTAGAGCAACAAAAACATTAATGAGTAATATAACTCATAAACTTGGTGCTTTAGTTCAGCTCCCCCTAAAACGCAAATCAGTACAGCTGTCCTTTTAACTTTGTTGCAGTAGAATGGAGCTCTGAATGTGCCAGGATAAAAAGATCTCTTCTTAGGAAAGATCATTATAGAACACTTAAATTATGATTCATCCTTTGGCAGAAGAAGAGATTTGAACACCCTGATGTGTAATAGACCCTAACATATAATGGAAAAAGGGTGCTGTGCTTTAGCCAAGGTAAGGAGCAGAGCTCCACTACAATATATTTATTGAGAATAAATTCAGAAAAGTCTCAACTACTTCTTGTGAATAGATATTTCAAATTATTAATTTCATGAATTCAAAGTATAAAGTGTCAAGAGTTATGGTCCAGACATGGTCCTGCCATACTTTATTGCTGTGTTGAACATATGTGTGTAATTGCAAGATGACGGGTTATGATATCCTGTTGGTGAGGCTGGGAAAAGTAAAGATTGTGTATCAGGCATGGCCTGAGATAATGAGAAGATGTGTGGAGAGGAAGTATTACCAAGATCGTTCTTGTGGGAATCCATAGCTTGGTACAGAGGAAAAAGGACGAAGGGCAAGACCTGGGAAAAGAATGTTTTGAATTGCTGACAAGTGGCTTGAAGGCTTTTCTAATGGGTGAATTGTTTGAATTCAATGTATATTGGTATGACTGGGGAAAATTTCTCAATTCTGACAATAATTATGTACTGTGATCACCTCTGCTTATTGAATAAAGCTTTTCTGAACTGCTAAGGGCTTTTGTTCCTGAAGTGGTGTTACCCTGTACATTACCTAGATACAGCATTAGCATTGCTATATTACTCAGTTGGCTATGTTTACCAAGTTCTAAGGAGACATCTCAGTGCTTCTTTGGAATATTTGTTGGCCTAGATTCTAAACTTTTATTATACATGCACACTATAGCCCTTATAGGAGCTGAGACTGAAACATGCAGTCACTATTCTGCCCAATTATTCATCATGGCCCTTAGGTGAGTTTAGCTAGTGACAGAAATCTTACACCTATGACTGGGATTTTAAAAACAAGAACAAAACAACATTATAGACATGCAATTATAGAGTTTACCCATTTCCTCCGAGTTCTCTGGTCAATGTTACAAAATTTGCTTGCGTAATCAAATCTAACTTTTGGGGGAAAGTTTAGTTGAGGTCTTTTTACAGAGCTAATTGCAAAAATTAAACAGAAGAGAATGTGGCCATTGGAATGAATGGGGTGGGGAAAATGAAGCATAATAAAAGCTGTTAGTACAAGAAACACATTAATATTTAAGGTGTCATGACCTTGGTTATGTTCATTGACTTGATTTTGCATAACTCGACAAAGTAATATTACACATTGCCATTGGACATAGGAAAATAAAACAAATCCAAAAAACCTGACAAACCCCACCCACCCACCCACACACACGGTGTTGCTGTTTTTTTATGTTAAAGTCTGATACATGAGGAAAAGAGCCATCTCCATTAGTTTTTTGCTATCTCTTCATCTCCCCTTATCTTACTTTGCTTGGCACTGCCCATGCGACCATCTCTTCCACCATTTTTGCCTCCCTTTCCCATTGCACTTTATCTCACAGAATTGTCAGCACCACTGCCTTTACCTGCCTGCCAGATTGCCTTCCCTCTATTTAAACTTTATGGAACTGCAGAGGATAGACAGGAAGAAGTACAAAGAGAGGCTACTGGCTGAAAGAAAAGAGAGTGGGAGGTAGAATAGCAGGCACATGGAAGAGAATATTGTACAGATGCCAAATATGGTAAACTATGGGAAGGGAGAATAGCAGGAGATATAGTGGTAGGTTAAGGTACAAGAGGCAAAAGGAGCAGCAACATCAGGTGAGGAAAGGGAAGGG
Organism: Urosaurus nigricauda; assembly: GCA_034509955.1. Taxonomy (NCBI): domain Eukaryota; kingdom Metazoa; phylum Chordata; class Lepidosauria; order Squamata; family Phrynosomatidae; genus Urosaurus; species Urosaurus nigricauda. Next base: position 344,469,326 of record JAOEGL010000001.1, on the reverse strand, counting down.
AAAAGAGGGAAGGAAGGATGACAGGTCCAATGGCAGGATTCAAGGAGCAAGCATAACAACAACAACAACAACAACAAATCACAAGGTAATGCCTCTGAAGATACCATGGACAGCCAAAAAGACAAACAAATTGGTCCTATAGAACAGATAAAGCTGGAAATCTCCCTGGAAGCCAAGATGATTCAATTAAGACTGACAAATCATAAGAAGGCACAACTCATTGGAAAAGACAATAATGCTGGAAAAGGCGGAGGGATGCAGAAAGAGAGAAAGACTGCATGCTAGATGCATGGACTCGATTAAGGAGGTAACAGGTATGAATTTACAGGACCTAAGCAGAACAGTGTGGGATAAATAGTCTTGGAGATGTTTCCTGTACAATTTTTAACATCTTTGACGAAGAAATCAGTGGTGTCTCAAAAGCTTGCACGATGCATCTCATGCATTTTGGTTGGCCCAATAAAAGGGTTTTGTTTTTGTTTTTGGTGGATTTTGGAATTTGTTGTATTTTGCTGTATGGATATCACAGCTACCCTTAAATAAATTTTCTGGCTTAAGGGAAAGAAAGACCCATTCAGATCAAATATCATCCAGAGTTGTTTTTGTGGAAAGAAAGAAGGTATTACAAAATCAATATTCACATTGAATATTTGAGTGATTTCATAAACTCCTTGCTTCTTCTCTTTAAAGTAGATGAGGGAAATGTGATAAAATATGGTATGTATACAATGTACAGTTAGCTTTCTTGCAATAAAAATGCCTTCTGTCCATGGTTTCTGTAAGGAATTTATGCTTGCCTAGGATAAACCTGGCAAAAGGAGTATAAAAGAAAAGACATCCAAGAAAACATTAGTGATAGAGTTAAAGCCTCTAAAGCCCTTGGGGGAAATATACAGCTCTACAGTAGTTCTAAAGGCCTAGTATTTTTTGCTAGCCATGCCCATAGCAAAGACAGACTCTGAAATGTCCACTCCAAAGACCAAAACTACTACCAATTTGAGGAATGCATTATTTAGCACATTTGTGTTCTCACAACTCAGAGACTAATTAGGCTGAGAGAAAATACCTTTCTTAAGACTTCCCAGAATAGTGCATGTCCAGGTAGGGTTCTGCACCCATATCTCTAGTGAAAGACGAAGAAATTATTTATAAAAAAATACTTGCTCTTTGTAGGCTTCCAGTGTCAGACTAGGAAAACAAATTTGCTTTTCAAACCCACTCCCCACCCCCACCCCCATCGCCGCAATAAGGGGATTGCTAAAGAGTATGAAATGGCTGGTTCCAGCAATTTGAGTTCTAAGATTTCCTTTAAAAATGGGCACATAGGGGCTTTCTAGATTGGCAAAAAGAAGTGTGTTCATAGCCTTTAGATGAGAAAAAGGGAAAGTGTGCCATGAAAACGCTTTTTTTGCATTTTAGGGGAGAAGAAGCGCCTTTAAAAAGGTGCTGGTTTTCCCAGCTTCTTTTTTAAAAACTGCGGAACAGCACAGCTCCATCTAAAGGCTGTGGTGCAGCTGCTAAGCATTAAGGAAAAGGCAACTTCATGTCACACTTTCCTGCCAATCTAGAAAGCCCTATAGTTTATTTTCTCTTAAATGTTTTTGCCAAAATTTTGTAGCATAAGATTGGTCTTTGACCAAACGTATATTTGCTTTAAAGTGCAGAATTTCCTAGGTTCCTGAATTGTCCTCTATTTTTCAACGTAGTAATAAATAAAAGAGACATTATCAGAGAAAGAGAAGGACATTTTTATCCAAGCACTCAGAAACATGTACCTTGTATGTATGTATATATATATATACACACACACACAGTATTCCTTTCAAAACACCTGATCAGAAGGGAAACTTTGCTTTGGGATAAATGGTGTTCTATTCCTTGAATGCTTCCATTTTGCAAATCTAGGCTAGAGCACCCATGGTTCTTATGTCTGATCTTGTGCCTCAACATGACTCATCCTAAAAATTGCTTATTCCTCTATCTTCATAAAGACTTTGTACTCTTAATAAGTATCTTAACACTTTGTTAACTCTGATTTTTAGCTTTCTAATCAATATTTTAGTAGATTGTTCCCACTGAAATGAAGGGGGAATTTCACCTCCTGATCATTTGTTGGTGATCTTTGGTCAACATCCAACATTTATTCCAAACTACACTCAGCCCATAATTAAAATTCCACCCACCTCTAACAATTAGATTCTTGTTTGAATAATTAGCATTTCAAATGAAGCCCATGTTTACTTCCATATGACCAATCACAAATCAAAGCAAGCTAATTTGTGAGACATAATAATAACAAATGCCAAGAAAAAGAAGACAACAACAACAAAGGAAGAATGGAAATCTCTTCCACAAGATCTGGGAACTTAAAAGAAAGTTTAAACTAAGGATGAGGATGCTCTCCAATCGGAAAAACATACTACAAAATCAAAAAGATATAAAAAGATGGTGGAAGCAATACACTGAAGAGCAATATAAAAATATCGTAAAATGAATGACACATGGAATGAAGAACCATATGAAGATGAACCCCAAATTCTACAAAGTGAGATGGAAGCCGCATTAAGAGAAACTGGGAAGAATAAATCACCAGGAACAGATGATATCTCAACTGAACTGCTACAATCCACACAGACAGAATGAACTCTAGTGTTAACTAAAAATATGTTAACAAATATGGAAAACAAAATAACGATCAAGAGTAACAGTATCAGTATTGGAAATGATCAATATACATCCCCATCTACAAAAAAAGAGACACAAAAAGACTACAACAACTATGGGATTTTTAAAAAAATGACTCATACTCCATTTTTTTGCATCTTCAATCTCAATTACAATTTTCCATTTATCTCTCCATAATTTATTTTGTCCACTGTATGTTAACCTTCTTCCTCTAATTAAATCAAACAATATAAATTCATTTATATATTTTAACACATAAATATTGTTCCAGTTTGATTTCTTTTTCCACCCTAAATCAATATGGGCAGCTTTAAAAATTTATCATATATCTTTCATTCTTTTTCAACTGTTACCCCTAAATTAAGCTATACAGTTTTCTTTACTTACTCTATTCTTGCTATTATGTGTGTTTTACTCATGGCTATAACTTGTGTATATTTTAATGTAATTTTAATTGTTTTTAGATTATTTAAACTGCTTTAAAAATTGTAATTTTTAAAAAAAATTTTTTTTAGCTGTGAGCCATCTTGGGTCCCTTCTGGGAGAAAGGCAGCATGCAATGAAATGAAATGAAATATTATACTTATCTTTTTCTTAACTTCTGTCCAAAATCCCTGAACAAATGGGCATTCCCACCATATGTGTATATAAACATCCTTTATTCCACATTCATGCCATCATTTAGATTGGGATTTACCATTTATAATTGCCATTTGATGAGATGTTCTGTACCTTCTACCAGTAATTTTCATTTGCTGTTCTTTTACATTTATATTTTTATTTTTAACAATTTCTTGCAGCAACATTTTATTTTTTCTCTATCAATAAATCTCTTTCCTAATTTATATTAGGCTATAATTATATCTTTATATGAGGATTTTATTTATGTTTTGCATAAATAAATAAATAAATAAATAAATACTTTTTGGGCCTAAATCCAATTGCTTCTTCCAACTAAAACAGATCTATTAAATTAACTGATGAATTATTAAGTCAATACTTAGATAAATATTATAGGTTTCTGTTCTGGTCAAGAGTTATTGCTGTTAAATGCCTTCAAGTCAACTTTGACCTAATGACCGTATGAATGAGAGACCTCCAGATCACCCTATGCTCAAATGCCCTGCTCAGGTCTTCCAGACTCAGGACCATGGCTTCCTGATTGAATCTATCACACAAGTCACTGAATAATTGCATTCAGGGTTCTGATCCCATTTCTGCCAACTTTTACCTTTTTTCATCTGTCTTTAACTTCTTGAAGTGTTTCCCCTGTCAGCCATTTTCTTGGATGCATCCCCACTCATTCCCGTGCTCTCTGCCAACATGGACATGGCTGTGTTGAGGGGACTATGGGGCAAATCAGATGGGCATGAAGGAGTGCCCAGAAGCTGCTCCCAGCCTGATTGCCCTGGGGGCATGGTGAACACACACCATGGCCCCCTCCTGCCATGGTCCCAAAAGGAGCAGAAAAGATTGGCTCATTCTGGGTCTGGTTTTGGCACTGCCCCAGGATGGCTTCTGGGCACTCTGAGGGCATGCATCATTTAAATGCCATGCTGCTGGAGTGGCCAGAAGCTGCCCCCATCTTTCCATATGTTTTGGTCTTATATTCCTGTGATGATCCTTACATTTTTTTTAAGTTGAAGAAATTTTGTTCCTTGCACGATTAGAACAGAATGCTGAACTCCACAAGAACAAAAAAGTTAAGTTTCAGCATTGTAACTTTGGCATACTCCATCACAATTCATCATGAGGATGCAAGCCTTGGTTTGATCCACACTCTGCTGTAAATGCACTAAGAACAAATTGTGCATTGTCAATTATGTTCATAATTGGTACAACCATTTTCCCCATTACCTGTTATAGGAGTCTGTAAAAACTGGACCGTCAGCATTATATAATTTTGGCAAGCCAGACAAAGGTACTCCTTAGAGTTCACTCAAGACAAGCACATGCATAATTTTCCCCAACTAAAAAAGTAAGATTTAAGTGTGCTTAACTTTAGGTAGATCATTTTGAAACCATTATCGCTCAATTACATGGCTGCTATCAGAATACTTGGTGACAATGTAAATTAACATTCATTTAAAGTTAGAGAGTTATGTTCAGGCAGCCACAGCTGAGATAAACTTTGACATCTTTACAGAATAAAAATAACACAGTGATCTATTATTTTACTACCTTGAGGTATAAACAGAGGAACACATAACAATAACAATCTATAGAGGAAGAATTAATGTCACCTGTGAAGGGATAACTTCACAGGTTACTTGTAGAGTCACCATTATTATTCTGAAGTCTTCATCTGACTTGCTGAATTAATGCCATACTCTGTTGAAGTCTATTTTATATTCACTGCATTCTCAGCTCAAGGGGAAAAAATCTTACATATAAATGATTTACTGACAAACATGTAAAAAGAGAAGAAAGAAGGAAAGAAAGAAAGAAGAAAGGGTGTTAAACCCCCAAATGGAGATTTGATATGCATCTCAGTCCACCATCTTAGAGCTAAACAAATAAATGGTAAGTTAAAAACATTTTTCTTGTAGTACTTTTGACATGGTATGATCCATATTGAGGTGTTTTGGGGGTTTTTTGGAAAAAAAAACTTTTGTACATGTTAAAATTAAGATATGGTTAAATACCAAATAAACCCCAAGTGGTCTATTTAAATTAGTGGTGAATTCAGATCAGACTCGAGACATCTCTCTAAAGTCTATGTATGTTTCTGAAAGTTTCCTTAATATTTAAGATATGTGGGGAAAGTAATATGTGGTGGGATGATGGACCTAATCTTGCTCTGTTCCTGATATCTAACATTTGAGGAAACATCTCAATATTAGCTGGATTCTCATATGTGTACACTGAACAATGCAAGACATGATGAATACATCAAAGCCTTCTGCTGTTAGCTGGCAGATTGGCCATGGTTACTAACCCTTCAGAAGAAGGAAGAATATCCTCTTGTCCTAAAAATGTTCTGTATCCAAAGTAGTTATGTCCACCCATTGTGTCTAGTCTCCAAGGAAGTCCCTACCACTAAAAGTAAGGTAGATGCCTCAATCTTCAGATTTTGTGGGTCATGGTAAGGCAGCAAATTGTTAATTACAGTGGGTCCTTGGTATCCACTGTGGTTTGGTTTTAGGACTCCTCATGTATACCAAAATCTGTGCATGCTGCTAGTGTTGGGGCATAGAGAGATGTGCTGTGTCCACTATAACATCATGCAGAGTTGATCCACACAGGCAGGATGCTCAGAAGAGGCTTTTGGAGAGAAGTCTGCAGAGGCTTCTTGCGGCAAGGAAAAGTTTATTCCCATTCAGGCTTCAGCCTTGAGCTCTCAACTTGAAGAAATAACACTGCTAGACAGCCAAGGCTTCTCTTGAATATGAGGGCTTGTTGTTGACTATTTACAAGAATGCACAGAGCACCAGACAGCCATCTTGAATACTCACAGCTATACAGACTAACAAAGTGCTTTGCCAACCACCAACCACAACAACCCAACAATGCACTAACAACCAATGACAACCAAGAATGGAGATAGTCAGCTTTTCCCTTTTATAGGTGGGCTTTTGTGAAGTCATGTTACAGCAATGCCACCAATGAAAGATTGCTGGTTTCATACCCAGTACCTGTTGAATCACACTGTATCCTATGATGCACCCCTGTCTGACTTTACCCACTATGCCCATGATGCACAGCTGACTCACACACACCTGCCACTTGAACTGTAGTAAGCCCTGCTCCAGTTCCGCCTAGTGGCAACATCCATGTCATTTTCCAGATCAAGTGTGCAACATGGGCTTGACAGTTAGCACACTCTGCATACCGTGCATTATTATGGGGTACAAATACTTTGTTATATTTTGCTATAATACCGATTATTGACAGACCAAAAAGTATGAAGCTGGAAAAGTAATGATGACCTTTAAGTGAACTTCTCATGGGTGATCACATACAACCTGAGGGCATGTGTAAAGGACCAATGTAATTTAATGGCTCTGAGTATTGCTGCTTCCCCATCCCCTGCCATGTGCATTTCCCCTTGAAGGTCAAAAACAAGGAGGTCTGTTGGGCTAAAGCAATAAGCCAATCTCTCAGCTAGCCCCCACTGTATTTTCCAAAATCCCATCCAATTATTATTATTATTATTATTATTATTATTATTATTTTATATCCTGCCCCTCTACAAGATGTAATCGGGGCATCTTACAAAGATTACCAATATACCAATCTCCTTGGGCTTGTCTTGATCTTTCCACTGCTTGATTAAATCAATGTCTCTGCCATCAACCAAAAACATTCCTTTTTAAGTTAAAAACCATCAACCAGCTGGGAGTCTCATTGTTCCTGGGGTTCCAGGAAAATCAACAGAGAAAATCAGAGGTAGTTGGGCCTGTTATGGAGGGAGTAAAGCCTGTGGTAACAATGGAAAAGAGCTCCTGGACCCTATACATTTGATCCCCCTGTTTTGGATCAATCTTGAGTGAAGAGTATAATGAAATAGTCCTATAATATTTGTTAAAAGTCACATTTCCCAAAAATATACCATGCACAACTGCAACTAGGTTCAGCAGTGGAAAAGCTATTATAGTTCAAATTGTTCATGTTTATTTGTTAATATAATCTAATTAATATGACAAACCCCCTCTGAAGAAGCTTGCCAAGACAACCCCATCATAGGGATGCCTATGTATGTTGGAAACTACTTGAAGGCACACAACAACAATGTATAACATGTATACATACAATGTGTGTGATACATAAACAAAACAGCGCTTCTGAGAAGTTTGTTCTCTCAGTCCCAAAAGCTTATTACTAACATTTATAACTAGATATAAATGTATGTTTTTATAATATACACACACCTCTGTAAATGTAGATATATGAATGATAATTTGGCACACGCACACACTGCGGGATGTGTTTTGTATTGCTATCCACTCTTGTGGCACTCTTGTAAAAGTCAAATCTTTTCCCCATTGGCAGATATGTATTAAAATGTCCTCTTGTTTATACAATATGTTATTTTCCCCTTGAACCTATTCCTTGATGGAGGATAAATAAGAAAAATTCATATGCAGGCCAGCACCTGGAGCTGTCAGCTGTAGTGTTTGTCATATTTCAATCAAAGTTGAAGCCAGCCAGCCAGCCATTTTTATACTGCATAGTCCCTACATACTCAAGGACCAGAATTAATGAATTAGCTATTGATTAAATTCCACTCTAGCAAATCCACCGTGGCAAATAAATGAACTACCCAGGGCACGTGTAGGCCACAGCCAGACATGTCCGGGCAATCGATCAGTAGTTAGTATTCTTTTGGGATATAAGAACAGCTGATGATAATATGACATGTAAGGGAAGGCAATGGAAAAAGTCTGTTTCTGGCAGAGCAGCTTATGACATCTGGAAGCTACTTTTGATCTTTCTGTGTTTGTGTAGCATGACATTTTTAGTTTGTATATAATAAAACCGACATAGCAAAGTATTTACTATACTACAGACAAAGACATACAACTATGAAAGCCAGGGGGAAAATAGAGGTTCTAGAATTGAGTTTTTATCATTGAATGAGCTTTGAATAGATCTGTTTATGTGACTGAAAAACAGGAAGATTAATTTCACTTTGCAATTACATTTTGCAGAGAGAAGTAACAGAATTTATTGAAAATGTACAGAGTGCATTTTGAATAACTGCAAGTCTAAATCTATTCTGTTGCTGAATTTCTAAAGTTTCAGATGTTGGATTCCAATTTTTTTAAAAGAGGTGTCTCTCAGTCTTGAAAGAAAGAAGCTAAGTACTTCTGACAATCCCAGGACTCTAACAAAATCCCACCAGCCCTAACACACACACACTGCAGGCTATTTTATTGTTGTAATGTATATAAACATCTTGGCCATGGAAACCCATTAGTTATAGCCTCTTTTTTGGAAATGTTGGCATGCATGGATCTTTTTTTTTTTTAAAAAAATCCATTTGTTACTATTCAATCTCTCTTCGCCGCCCCCAGTCTCGCACCATTTTGCTTGTGTGTGTGTGTGTGTGGGGGCATCAATAATAATAATAATAATAATAATAATAATAATAATATTAGCCACAAAACAGCAAACAAAAAAAACCTATTTGCATAATCATTAGGGATATCAAAGTCCTGCTGGATTTGATTTCCAGTGAACATAGCACAGGCCTGTTACTGAGAACTACAATCCTGAGCCTTTCACTTTCTCTCATATTCTGTTTTTAATTCAAAACCCATTCAAAACATTTCTCCCTGATCTTGCAATATCCAATTCAAGAGGTGTAGGTATTCCCAACATGGAGAGGATTATGTTGTGCCTAGCTGCCATGTAAGTGTTACTTATGAAGAGGCTTGCAGAAGAGAAGAACTTGCAATAGCAAGTTGAATGCACAGGGATTCAAAATCAGACTTTCAAAAGAATGCTTCAGTGGTAGAACACATATTTCCACCACTGGAATGTAAGTCTCTGACATTTTTAATTTTTGGGGCTATAAAGAACCTTGTGACTCTAGAGGGACACGTTCAGACTTACTAGGTTATGATGAGTCCATTGTACACTACACAGTTATAGGACTGATTCCAGCTTTAACTGCCATGATTACCTCCTGTGGAATCCACAGGTTTGTATTTTGATGAGGCAGTAAAATTCTCTAACAGAGAATTCTGAATATTCCTTCCTTAATAGCAAATCTCAAGATTCCACAGGATGGAATTATGGCAGAGAAAGTGGAATTATAGCATTATAGTTGTGTTATGTGAATGGGCTCCATGACATTTAAAATGCAAACATAGTGCTACGATTGTGTGACTTGAAAGGGTCCTTGGACTAGACAGAACAATTTTTCTAATTCAACAGAAGGCAGATTCGTGTGTGTGTGTGTGTGTGTGTGTGTAAATAAACTCAGAGGACAAAATCATTGTTCATTTTATTTATCACCCTGAGCTCTTGATTTAAGAAAAATGGAAACTTCCATACCTTGGGCCAAGGACATGAATCTGTGGTGCTGATATTTCCTTTGGTTCATCTTCCACAGTTGTAATTTGGGTCCCATTACTTATCACACATGCATATACTGTGCAAACTTCAACCTAGAATAGTTAAAAAGAAAGAAGGGGGGAATGATATTTTTAACACTTTTGTAATTGATATTAAAGTATGATTCCAGTTGAATTCAGAGATCAGTATGTTGTCAGGGACTTCCATTCTAAAGGAGTATGATAGATAAATACTGTTAAACCTTCAGACTTGATCTTATTTAAATGTTACAGCAATTCTAGTTGCTGTGTTATGTAATCGAGACAAGCATGATAATCCACATTTATGCACTATAGCTCAATATGCTGGATTGTTAAAAGGTATGTATTTTTTTCACAGATAGATAACCTGGGATACATCTGACATAAAAAGGAATAGGATAGAAATTGCCACATCAGCAGTTTGCTCCTCTTCTTGTGATGGCATGGGTATCCTTTACATGGACATCTCAAGGGGTTTGAGGCAGAACAAGTTAATCAGATAGCCTACTCTAGTTAGGGCAGATATCTGAGCAAAATATATAATCTGAACTGGCCCAATATGATCTGGCCCTCCATGCCTATTTCATAGCATTATGCTGAGCCTAAATATGAAATAAACCATGGCGAGGGATCCTGGGCTGCTTATGGCCTTTGGAAGGGTCCCATGTAGCATTTGACTCACCTTTGATTTTTTTTTAAATCAGCCCAAATCCTACACACTTTAGGAAGCATATAGCTTAGACCATAAATATTGTTTCCAGTGCCTCCATCCTGAAACACTCCCCATGAAAGCACAAAGGGGTTTGGAAGTGACTTGCAGTTAACTGACCATCACTTCTGGTTGCCACTGAGCATGCAGATATGCCCCACTGGGGTCAGGAGTAAAGGTGACTCTCCAGTTCTTGGTGTGTACTTACCATTGAGATAAAACTGATACTTCTGGAATTTTTTAACCAAGTCATCTCAGGGTTAAACCAGTATTTTAATTGAAGGCTTTCTAAATTTTCAATACAATATTGGAGGGAAGAGACAGCTCTTTTTCCCCATAGTCATCAATAAAGTGTTTTCAACAGAAAACATGGCAGGATAGATGGGAACTTCCCATGGACAGTATAAGCCCTTTCACACTGCATACTTATAGCGCCATGATTCCACTTTAACTGCCATGGCTATATCCTGTGGAATCTTGGAGTTCATGGTTTGGGATGTACTACTGGCTTAGAATTCCAAATATGCCTCCACAAACTGCAAACTACCATAGTGTGAAAGAGTCCTGGTTTGTGGACCAGAGCTTCACTATCACTCATCAATCCGTGATTGTCTTCTGCAAGCTTGGAGGATATCATACCAACCAAAGTCAGTTGGCTTACATTCTACATATGCAATATGGAAAAGCCCTCAAAGGATGCATCCCACGCAGAGGTACACATCAGACTCTTTTCAGCTCACCTTCCTGAATCTACAATTCTATTTTGCTTCTTTAAAAGAAAAAAAATAAGAATAATTAACTGTCACAGCAATGTATAAATGTTTGATGAACTCTGAAAATGAGAGACAAAATATGACTCCCTGAGTTCTTGGGAGTACTTTAAATAGCTTCAAAGAAAGACAAATAATGTCACCTTTGCTTTGGCAACAAAGAGATCAAAAGTACAAATTGACAGCTTTCTACATTTGGTGACAAAAGCAAAGTGGACACAACTCTAGATGTTGTTTTAGCAAGTGGATGATGTATCATAAAAAGGCATAATTAAAATAAAATATTAAGTCTTTTGATTTTTACCTGATAACTCAGTGCCACGTATGTTACTGCTAATACTGAAATAGGAGAAACTGAAGAACAAACTGATAAATATTGCAAGACACATAACTTGCCTACGGTAAATTAATATGAAGGCCCCCAAAGTGAGAAAGTGCGCAGAATTTGCATTACTGCTGAAGGAAGACAAATGTGTGTCCATGTAGGAACAGGAAAGTCACACATGTATTCATTGGGGTTGGTGGTCACTGCAGCAGAGGGGTTGGAACATAGAAATCTGTTATGGTGTGCCTCTGGGTGACGTTTATTTATGGCACATTGCAACTGGATGCAAATTTTAGAACAAAGTATACATGATTACTGTTACAGACTTCCCATGCATAATTCAAACTAGGCCAAGTCAGAGTGAGAGAAACAAAATGGGGAAAATGTAATTAAAGCATACAATTCTAGAAATAAATGAAATTAAATTGTGGGGAAAATACTTGTATGCTTTTTCATGAACACAAAAACTGAGAATTACATATAGATTTTGGGAGAAAGCCTGAAAGGTGGGGGACTGATGAAAAAGAAAGGCTTGAAATATTAATAGTATTTTTGAAACTGGGATTCTCTTGGCTGAAATCTGCCTATTCCACAAAGGGAGGGGAGGAGGGAAAAGATGATAAAAGGCTAACGAATGCAATATCATTATTTCTCTGGGTTGATGTATTATGCATGCCTGATGTTTCTAAAACAATTGCAATTTTGGTTTAATGAGTAGGAGTAGGATCTTTGTGTCTCTGTGATATATACAGTAAATTCAGTATCACAGGATCAGAGGAAATGTGGTTTTGATATTCTTAAAAGAGAAAAATATGAATACATTGTAGCTATAAAAATAAGTGTATCCCTGAAAATAAACATTGCTTGTGGGCTCACTTCATTTATACACACAAAGATTAAAAATACAAAGCTAGTTTTATCTCTATATGGAATTTCCACTTCATCTCTAGAAATTAAGGTGAATACATCAGACCTTTCCTGGTCCATGTCAATTTTGCACACACTCCTTCATATGTGTGCTCCATCCCATTTCCACATTAACCTGTATTTTCTTTCTTGTCTGCTCAAATGGATTCATTTAAAAACACATTTATAACAGTTTCTCACAAAACACACACATTGACATATATTTTATCATACAATAAATATGTTATAAATGCATTCTAGTGTCTTATTTTTAAGCTGAGAACTGCATTATAGAATAGCTAAATCCAAAAGTTATTTTTCTTGTGACCCACACTTTACTCCAATAGATGCAAATTGGGTCAGTTTGCATCAAAATGTGAAAATATTAAGTTCTACAAGTATCCTATCCTGCACAAGCATATAAACATTCCTCTGTGTATGTATATGTGTTTCAGTGAAGAGCAAGACTTACACACATACACACACATACACACTCACAGAGTCAAGTAAGCACAGCAATATACATAACCCCATACTCCTGTGTTATATTCCCATGTTAGCCTGTGAACAATGAGAAAAAATGTTGTTCTAACCTGTATATCATAAATAGTGAATGGAGACAAATCTCCTAAAAGAAAAGACCCAGGTGTCTTCATTCCAGTCTCGTATCGCTTATTATTTACATAGACAGAATATTCTGTGACAACACCATTTGGGTTTGAAGGCGATGTCCAGATGACACGTACAGCTGTACTGTTGATGATGACAACCTCTGGAGGGAACATGCCCTCCGGCACTAGAAATAAAGGAAGAAACAGAATAAACTCCAGCTGTCTCTGTAAAAGCACTTGTTTAACCAAATGAAGATGAGAATTTGGGCTTAGTAAAGAGTCTGCTGCTTATTTGCTTGCCTCTGATGGAGTTATCACTGTCTGTATTCCTCTGTAAATTGGCTTATTATAATCTCAGTTAGAAACAGTGGGTGGTGGTGGTAAAGCGATTTGTACCCCCAACATTGCTCTTATCTTTTGCACAAATGTGACTGGGGGATACAGTGATAAATTACCCAACTATCTTATGTGGCCCCCATCCAAGGTTATGTGGTATGGCCTCATCATTCCACCGCCTGCCTCACCCCCCACATGACAATTTTATTTCTAAAGCAAGAACTAGAGTGCCTTCTGTGATGAAATGTGACATATCCGTAGCCCGTTAACAGCCTTGCAACTTGAGCAATGGGAAGCAATGAGCAGTACTGTTATTATGTAAATGGCTTTGAATCTTGATTACTATAGATAATGATGAAGCCTTGCCTGTATTTATTTATATATATATATATATATATATATATTTTAAAAAAATCTTCCTTGGCGTTAAATTACACAAATTATTTAAGCCTGTCAGAAACAGTGTTGCAAAGGACCTATTTTTGTCTGGTAAGTTCATCTTAACCAGTTGAAAAATGGCACTGGCAGTGTGTTCTATTTTATAAACAAAAGGGGGCTGACCTTTGGCAAAATTATTTAAGCCTGTCAGAAACAGTGTTGCAAAGGACCTATTTTTGTCTGGTAAGTTCATCTTAACCAGTTGAAAAATGGCACTGGCAGTGTGTTCTATTTTATAAACAAAAGGGGGCTGACCTTTGGCATTGCAAAGGAAATGCAATCCCCACTTAAAGTGCTTTGCTAATGACCTGGAACACTTGCTTCTGAGGTAATGATATTATAATGTTTATAATGAGACTTTATAAAGCCAAAAAGATTAGAAAGGCCATTCCAAACACATTTCAGATTCACAAGTTGCTTTCTTTCCACCCTCCCTCTTTCTTGCGCTCCCTTCCTCCCTCCAGCTTGTTAACTGGCTTGGAAATGAGTCATAGGGAAATTCTATCCAAGGCTGAATTGACACCTTCAATTTTTAGTGACTCAGGAAAGGCCAGAATGTTGACTATCATGTTAAAAGCACATAGGTTCAGAAAACAAATTTCTATTCTCATCAGCCCCTTTCACATTAATTTTTTTTTTTTTTAAAAAATCCCTCTGTTTATTGACACAAACTCAGTTCCAAACAGAGTACGCAGATAGTAGTAAACAGGGCAGGATGAGAACAAAGTGGGTTAATATCCGCTATTAGAGCTTTGTGCTGCTGTCTCAGTGGGATCTTTTATTGATCGGCCACTTGGCGAAAACCAGCACTTAAGCATTTTAGCGTTTTAGTCCCCCTTTCCCTTTTATACCGGAAATTTCATAATGGAAGGATGACTGATCTCAACCTTAACAAAAATCAATCCGTCTCATTCTCAGATTTTAAGCCAGACTGCATCCAGTACTAAACCTACCTCCATCCAGTGTAGTCACATAAACTGCCTCACTTGTGATGCTGTGAACCCCATTGAAAATGTGAAGCAAAATCTGATACTCTGTATTAGGATGTAATTCGCCAATGAAAGCATGGTTTTCACCTGCAGGGATCTTCCTGGAGTTGCTATTAACAGTATCATTCCAAAAGAGGAGGTAATATTCAATGCTTCCTTGTAAATCTTGCAGAGCTACAAAAAGAGAAAAAGCATCACTGGAAACAAATAATACCCTTTATGTGGCTTCTAGTATTAACTTGATAATTTCTTGCAAGCTGCATTTGTTAGATGCAACGTTCCTTATGTATCAATCTGTGCACACAGAGATGACATCCAAAGGTCACATCAGTGGCATGGCAGATGGTTCTGCAGAGGGAGGACACATGACAATCATTTTTAAGGCCTCAGATGGAGAGAAGAACTGCTGGACCTGACCCCCTTCCCCACCACCTCTCCCTTCTCCTTTTGTGCTGTGTCTTTTTAGACTGTAAGCCTGAGGGCAGGGAAATGTTTCATTAAAAAGATTGTATGTACAGCGCTGTGTAAATTTACAGTGCTATATAAAGGTTAATAATAATAATAATAATGAAGATGAGGTAATGGGGAGTGATATCCAGATGTGGGGGCCACTTTGTCAAATATACAGGAATAGAAGGTGACACTGTGACTTGTTTCACCATTGTTTCTCTCTCTCTCTCGGAATCTTTTTAACATTTAAAAAAATTATTGAAAATATTGAAAATATACAAAAACATACCAAACATACAAAACAACATACATCCATATTAATACTAGTACAAGCAGAAAATAAAGCAGAAACATAAACCACCGCAATTCTAACCAACACTCTCCTCGAAGGACTCCGTTCGCAGTCTGGGGGTACTTCTTGACCCATCGCTTCACATAACTAGTCAGATGAATGTGGCTGTCAGGAGTGCCTGTTATCAGCTTTGGTTGATACGCCAGCTGCACCCTTTCCTGGATATGAGGGATCTGGAAACTGTGGTACACACATTGGTAACCTCACTTTTGGACTACTGTAATGCACTCTACATGGGGCTACCCTTGTGCTTATCCCGGAAACTACAAATGGTTCAGAACATGGCAGCCAGACTTGTTACAGGGACATCTAGGAGAGAGCACATAACACCTGTGCTTAAGTCTCTCCACTGGCTGCCAATTAGTTTCTGGCCACAGTACAAGGTGTTAGTTTTAACCTTTAAAGTCCTACATGGCTTGGGTCCAACCTATCTTAGGGACAGCCTCTCCCCGTATGACCTCCCCCCCCTGCACACTCCGGTCCTCTGGGAGGAACCTGCTACAGCCTATGAAGACTAGACTGACACAGACCTCCCAGAGGGCCTTCTTAGCTATCATCCCCAAGGTGTGGAATGACTTGCCGGATGACATGCATCTCATTGCATCCATTGATGACTTCAAAAAAGCCTTAAAGACGCATATCTTCCGGCAGGCCTTCCCTGACAACGTTTAACATCTCCCGGCTCCAAATCCAAGAGTCAGAAGTCCTTCCAGTTTCTTTCCCTTATGATTTTAACCCACCCATTCAGCTTAAGGACTTCCTAGGTTTGATACTGCTTTGTTTTGTGTTTTATGTTTTAACTCACTGCTAATTTAATTTTATTTGAAGGGGTGGGAAGTTGGGAAGGGATTGTTGTATTTTAACTGTTGTTGTTTTAATTAGTTGTACCTTGCCCCAATTGCCTGTTCAGAGGGGCAGGCTAGAAATAAAAATTATTATTATTTTCCATTCTTAGATTTTCTTTTCTTTTCCCCTTTCCCCCCATCTTTCTTCTTTCTTCTCCTTCTCTTACTCTCCCCTTCTCTCTCTTTTTAACATTTAAAAGCCAAAGAAATCATAGAATCATAGAATCATAGAGTTGGAAGAGACCACAAGGGCCATCCAGTCCAACCCCCTGCCATGCAGGAACTCCAAATCAAAGCATCCCCGACAGATGGCCATCCAGCCTCTGCTTAAAGACCTCCAAGGAAGGAGACTCCACTACACTCCGAGGGAGTGTAGGAAAGAGGTTAGGAAGCATGTTTTCTGCTGCACTCTTTCTAAATCAGGGGTGGGGAATACGCAGGTCATGGGCCACATGAATCCCCCTTTTTGTGTTCCTTTAAGACACATCTGATCCCACAAATAAATCCCCCAAATTTCAGGAGACAAATCACTCAAAATTATCTGCACAGAGTGGCTTTAAAACATGGTAGCTTACAAGGTTTAGGCTTCTCACCCTCCAACCTCCTGCAGAATAAATCTCCCCTAAAATTATTTTAGTTCAAAATGAAACTGGGTTGCTGAAGATGTCTTTGTGTGATGGTAGTGCATCAGTTAAAATTGTCACCTGCACCCTGCAGTAGTACACAATTCATCATGTACTCTTTCTTCCAAAGGCTATGAATGGGAGAAACATGGAAGACCTCAAGAAGTAGACATTTATTTATTTATTTTTGCAGCACATTTTCTTGTGTCTCTGTGGCTGCCAGGTAAAACTGGGCACTCAAATAAGGTTCATTATTTTCAGTGCCATGAGAAGTAAATCTGCAGATATTATTTCTTGAACATGAAATATTCCCAGGTTATTCATACACTGCTACCTTGCATGTTGAATACAGAGAGCAAGCACTGGGAATGTTATTGGATGGACTGTTCTATACACAGCTCTCCATATCGCTCTAATCAGATGGAATGTGACAAACTTGCCAATTTATCTTTTTCTTAAAACAACAATCTTAAAGAACTCATCACGAATTTCTAGTCAAAGAGAAATGCACAATTTGAAACAACATTAAGACTATGTATCCATTGCTAAGTTCTGCAGGGAAAGATCCCACCACCATCCCAGGCATTTCTGGTAAGGACACAAGAGAGAGCCTTCTTGGTTTTGTTTTTTAGCTTTTAACAGGGATGTATGTCATATTTTTATTTTATTATGTTTTTAAGAATTGTAAAATGTTTTAACTGTTTCTACTTGTGTTTTTAAAATAGAAATTTAGCTTATGGATTTGAACAAACAAACAAATAGCTTCATTTATATACCGCTTCATACTGCCTTAGCAGTGTATAACTGTAAGCTACTTGCCCCCAACATTCTGGGTGCTCATTTTAGCGACCTTGGAAGGATGCAAGCCTGAGTCAAGCTTGAGCCCTTTTGCCTGTCTTGAACTCGCAATCTTATGGTTTTGAGTGAGTGGCTTTAGTACAGGCATTAACTACTGCGCCACCAGGGTTTTGTAATAGAAGTTTTTAATTGTGTTGTGCTTTTAAAGTCTTGTATATGACCTTGGATGCCGTGTTTAAAGTAAGCCTTTCCCGAATAGAGCAATCCAACTCACTCTGAGCATTCCCCACTCCATCCAACATTGTTTACCAGAAAATCGCTGTTTTAATATTATGTTGATTTTTAATTGGTGAATCTGTTCTCTTTAAATAGTATTATATTTAATTCTCTTTTAAGGGGGGTATTCTATTTTTTTTTTATCCAGGCAAAGTTTTATCTAAATCTGTTTTATTCCATGTAAGCCACCTTGATTGCCCAGGCAGAGAGGCGAGATACAAAAATAAAGTTGTTGTTGTTGTTATATTAATTGAATGAATAAATTGCTATTTTTTATTTATTTATTACAGTATTTATACCCAGACCTTCAGCCCTAAAGACTTTCAGAGCAGCTTAAAATTATTAATTATTTTAAATTACATAAACAATAATAAATTTATTTTCCCATTATAAACTGGGGTTCAGGATTGCTTATCCCTGACTGGATACTACTCTAAATATGTAATGATGAGTACAGTTGGTCCTCCATACCCATGGATTCTGCAGCCACAAATTCAACCATCCACGGTTTGAATATATATATATAAATCCAAAAAGCAAACCTTGTTTTTGCCATTTTATATCTGAGATACCATTTTATTCTACAATGGAACTTCAGCATCTTGGATTTTGGTAACCACAGGGGGTCCTGGAACCAAACCCCAGAAGATACCAAGGGTTTACTGTATATAATTAAAATCATGCTGAAAAGTATGAAATCATTTCTATGAAAATGTAAATTGCTTTCAAATAAAATGTTTATCAAGTGAGATAAAGAAAAAAAATAACACAAATGAAGACCACAGACTTCAAGCTGCTTAAGTCATAGAAAATGTGGAAAATGTTAACTAATACATAGTAGTGTGTGCTGTATGTATGACACTGGGAAAGACCCTGTAGCATAATGTTTTGTAGACATGGTCTACTTCCTCAGTTGCATGGAATTAACTTCTGAGGAAGTAGACCAAGTCTATGAAAGCTGATGCTACAACCTCTTTCACTCAGTCTCAAAGGTGCTACTAGATTCCTCTATGTACTGATATTCCAGACTAACATGACTATGGCTCTGAATACATCAATCTGAAATTTTGCTAACTATCTCTAGTCCTATTTGCTTGGATCATCGATCAATCAATTGAGTTATGTATAGACAGGAGAAATGGGATGACACCCACTAGATATGAACATGTGCATATACATTAGACTTTTAACATATAAAAACTGGGAGATGTAGGTTGTCTAATTGTGCACAGATTGTATCAGATATTACATGCATATAAAAGTTATGCCTGCAAAGGTTATTCACAACTCCAAGTGAAAGATTCACAAGGGGAAGGAATGAGGCATGCAGACAAAATTCTCTTCACATTTCATTCATCAAGATCACCACATATATATTTTACAGAGGACTTTTGTTTCAATTTTTATCAATTTCTATAGTATGGTCAGCAGGATCTATATTGCATAAAATTCTGTAATTTACTATAGGTCCCAACAATAACAAAGGTGTACAAGAAAGTTACTTTCAAATTATTGTGTGCATGTGTGCACATGGAATTTATAGTCTTGTTACACAACAGAAACATTTGAGAGAAGGTAGATTGCTTAGTCTGTCTAGTGTAGTGCATTTCAGCAATAAAAGAATAAACGAGGGTTTGCTCTAATGACCCTCACTTGATGTTTAACCTTTGCATTCATAAACAGATATCTAGGAAATTTCTGCAGTAAGAATGAAAATGAAGCCAGATTGCATTACCTCTATCTAGAAGGTCAGAGGTTCAGATTACTAAAGTAATGAAACTTCAGCAGCCTGCTTCAGATCTATTAGGTTTGTCAGTTTTTATAAGCATGCTTACTTCAGGCATCCCATTATAATATAAGGAGCCTATATTTGCTGAGAATCACTAGCAAGTGCTTACAGAAAGATTTGCATGTACATATTGAAGAATTAACCCAATGCTTTGATGGACAGGTAATCTGGATTAAATGGATATGTTCCTTTAAAGATGATAGAGCACACATGTTGATATTTGTATATGTAGAAAATTCTCAAGTCTTCTGAAAGTGAAAATGAATTTGAAAGAGAATATAGATTTTAATGAACCATGATCATAAATTCCACCAATTCTAAGGATTTTATCACCTGTTTTGAGACCAGTTTAACTACCCTGACTCAGTGCTAGGGAATCCTGGGAACTGCAGGTTATTGTGGCACCAGAACACTCTGGCAGAGAAGGCTAAATGTCTTCAAAAACTACAGTTCCTAGAATTCCCTAGTATTGAGTCAGGGCAGTTAAAATGGTCTCAAATTGGACTAGTTCTGCAGTGTGTTTTGGACCATAGTTGTTGTTTTGTGCCTATAAGTCATTTCGAACTTATGAAAATCCTAAAGTGAACCTATCATGGGGTTTCCTTGGTAAGATTTGTTCAGAGGAGGTTTGCCATTGCTTCCCCCTGAGGCTGAAAGCATGTGACTTGTGCAAAGTTATCCAATGGGTTTCATAGCTGGGCAGGGAATCAAACCCAGAGTCACACTCAACACTCAGACCACTTGTAGCTAGACATGCTAGCAAAGTGCCTCTGGAACTACAGATGTCAAATTTTCTGTTATGTTCCATAATGTATACTACTGCTGTTCTATATTCTTCCTTAACAGGACTTACTATATTTGTATTATACATGCTTTCATATAAACCCAATTCAGCCTCCCTACTTGAAGATTTTCAGAATTTTGTTTCAGATTTAGGCATTTACTACTTTTTTTTCTGGCAAAGACAGCAGCAGCTGGAGCTTGTAATTCTAAGACTACTGCCACTTTGTTTTTCCTTGAATAGCTAAATTCTAATTCTGAAGGACTGTGGGAAGGGGAATGTCAACCATCACAAAAAAGTGAAGAATACTGTAACATATTTATAACTTCATTCACATAAACCTCTAGAAGTTTCTGTATGTTAGCATGTAAGAAATTCAGTGCTTTCATATATTTTGGCAAGACATAGCTGTTTGAGTGTTGGACTATGACTCTGGAGACCAAGGTTTAGTTCATAGCAAAGTCATGAAACCCACTGACCCTGGGCAAGTCACACTCTCTCAGCCTCATAAGATGGCAATAGCAAACCCATCTGAACAAACCTTACTAAGAAAACCCCACGATAGGTCCCCTTAGGGTTGCCATAAGTCAGGAATGATTTGAAGTCACACATCAACAATAACAAGAAATTCAGAGCTTTCATATAAGAAAGATGTAATCTCCCTAGCATTCGGGGGGGGGGGGGGGGGACAGGTAACAGAAGTAGTCAGCGAAACTAGATCATTCTGCTGATGTCCCTAGAAATAACATAAAGTCACTGCTTCCCATGCTGGATAGGAAAATATGGTTGGTTCCAAGGGTGTAGTCATTTTTTCCAGCATGTGCTAAGGAGTTCTTATGTCTCAGTTCATAGACACTGAAACATAATTTAAAAACACTATTAAGAGTCGAAATACAATTTTGTAGCCACTACCTGTGAATAATTTTACTAAAAAAAGAAAGAAAGAAAGTAATCTTAAGGCATTTCTGGCCGCTATGGAGTTGTCTACACTTGGGGGGAAAGTATGAAAAGACTCCACATCTGTTCTGTCTCACACCCACTCTTCAGTCAGCCTGCACCTCTTTTCTCTGCTGTAGTGGTTTACATGTGTGTCTGACAAATGTTGCTGTAGTCAACAGTCATTGCCCTTCCTGCATCAGCTCCCACAGCCTGGACAGATCACCACCATTTACCAATATATGGGCCAGTTCCCTGCCCATAAAGGCATTTACGGGAAGGTTTTTCCTGCTGGTGAGGCGCTGGACACCTTGTTTTAGACCTAGAGTGTGCTACCAGCAGTCGTGCTGAAGAGGGAAAAAATTTGTAACTATTTCCCCCCCCCCCCCCATTCTGTCTGTGACTCCTTTGATGTATGGTAAAAATACCTTCCCTTTGGGTGGTTGCTTCACACCCCACTTCTTGGAATTATTATTATTAATTATTATTAACCTTTATTTATATAGCACTGTAAATTTACACAGCGATCTACATACAGTGGTCCCCCGGCTTACGAATCCCCCGGGTTGCGAAAACCTCGGGATCCGAAAGACGCCGGACCGCTAAACTATCCCCCGGGATCTGAAAGATCCCCCAGGATATGAAAAAAAAAAACCCCGAGCGGCCCCTTTAAATCGGCCACGCGGTCCATTGAAAATAGCGGTCCCCCGGGAAACGAAAGCTTCCGGGTTACATTCTTTTAATTAGACAGTTCCCTGCCCTCAGGCTTACAATCTAAAAAGACGCAACACAAAAGGAGAAGGGAAAGGTGGTGGGGAAGGGGATCAGGTCCAGAAGTTTTTCTCTCTCTCTGAGTCCTGGACCAAGGCAGATGGACTGGAGGGAGGGCTCTGCTTCTTAATACATAATTAAAACGAGGCATCCTGGGGCAGACAAGGGCAACGTCTGGGAACGGAAGATGAACTGAAGCACCTAAACCGGGCTCTACAGGCTAATGGTTATTCCAGCTCAGACATCAGAAGGGCTGCCGGACCCAGAAAACCCCAGAGAAGTGAAGACAAGCAACCACTCAAAGGGAAGGTATTTTTAACATACATCAAAGGAGTCACTGACAGAATAGGGAAACTAGTGAGGAAACACAACCTCCAAAAAAGCAAAATCAGGACTCAGCAAATACAAATGGAAAACCACCCAGGGTCAGGGGTTTTCCCAGCAGACAATGGTCACTAATTAAGCAGATACTAATCCTCTTTGCATATCTTCCCACCCTGAGGCCTTGCCATCAACAATAAAACAATAGACAGATGAACATGGAAATCACTCCTCTCTACCCAGAGTCACACAGTATATGTATGTATGTGTACACATACACACACACACCACTCTCTTTCTTGCCAGCATTCTTTGAAGATGCCAGCCAAAACATCAGGAATAGCTCTTCTAGAACATGGCCTGAAATACCCCCCAAAAAACTATGGATGCCAGCCATGAAAGCCTTAGACTTCACTTTGTAACTATTGTTCCACGTGGGGAACTGGCCCAGACATTGGTGAATGGTGGTGACTGCACCTGCCAGGCAGTCATCTGTCCTGGATCTGAGAGCTGACAGGGAAAAAAGGCAGTGGTGATGGGAGCTGATGGAGGAAAATGGGGATACTTGCCAGGCAGCAATCTGTTCTGCCTCTCTCTCATCCAATCCAGGGCTGATTCATTGTTTACACACAGAAAGCACTGAAGTTTCCAGACACCTTGGAGAAAAATGTGATGTCCATCAATGCATACAATCCCTGGAGAAGCAGAGCCCTCCATTCTTGTTGCTTCAGCCCACAAATCAAGCACCCCGGCATCTGGAATCATCTTTTGGCTACAATGGAATTGAATATATCTACAATTGAATATATATGCCTTCCACAACCTAGTACAGTGGGCCTTTGGTATCCACTGGGGTTTCGTTCCAGGACCACTTGTGGATAACAAAATCTGTGAATGTTCAAGTTTAAAATGGCATAGTAAAATAGTGCTCTTTATATAATGTGGCAAAATGGTTTGCTTTTTGGGATTTATATTTCTTAAATATTTTCAAACCATGGATGCTTGAATCTATGGGTAAAAAATCCATGGATATGGACGGCTGACTGTACTCCACATTTATTCTCGATAGGGCTGTGTGTTGAGTGTCCTGATTGCTCCAGATTTGGAGAGGGGAGAGTTCAAGGTTTATTTTTCTTCCTGTAGATGAAATCTCCCTCTGGAAGAGGTTAAGCTTCCACAATCACAAACATAATGAAAGGATATGCATAGAAATGCTTAACAGGACTCCAATTCATACCCATTCCTTCCTTACAGCATTTGTTTTTCTACTAATCTACGTATCAAATGGAGCCCATTCTCACAGCTGCACACGTGTAGACCTAGGTTCTGTTACACATAGACTTTCTCAAGACATTGAGATTAGGGGCAAGGATAGTTAGCATGATCCCTACTGTCCTCAACATGGTGTTTATACATTCAATCTGAGGTGTGACAAGCAGCTAATTTCTTTCCAGTCATTGTTTCTATAATTTCAAAGGCACTTAGTTCTAAAATAAGACAAGCTAACGATTGCACAGCTCGGCTGAGCGTGTAGATAATTAAAACTGATAATTCTAAGCTTGTTCGTACATGCATAGTCTTAAACTTGATTAATGTAAAAACAAGTGATGACTTGCATTTCTGAATGGATCAACATAGCTCTAACAGAACAGCTTGAACTTCCACATAATTTCACATGCTCAAGTTTTCATAGTCTACATATTTAGTTGTCAAATCATTAGGCATAGAACAATTGGGTGTGATACATGGATGTTGGAACCAGTCCTTTGATATTGGAGGAATGAGGGCACTTACTTGGGGTGGTCCATTCCACTTCTATAGCAGTGTGGTTAAGAGGCCATCCCGTGACATTACTTGCCTTCTTCGGAAAACCTGCCAATGTTGTACCCACTACTTCTTCACCTGATGTGTATCCTACATCATTGGTGTACTATGAGCTTATATTCATATGTTGTGTACCTAAAGGAGATCATCAATGCCATTAAAAGAAATAAGAAAATAATTAGAATTTCCACATACATACACACATATGTTCCATTTATTCCCCCCCCCCCTCTCTCTGTGTGTGTGTAGATATAGATTTTTTCAAACATTTCTATTCCTATTTTTTCACACCCAGGCAAGAAGTAACAGCTCAGCTTGAGGTATCTGGCCAACATTAGTACAGTAACAATTTTTTTAAATGCCAAAAAGAATTTGTTAATGTTTTCCAAAAGTAGTAAGGGATTATAGCTCTATTCAAGATGTAATTAAGCAGTGGCAAGCTGCCAGTGTTTGGCTAGGAAAGTTGATTCAGTAGTGTTCTTTTCTCTTTGGGGAAACCTACTGATCTGAAGTTCTATACCTTATTGTAAGCAGTAATACTTCTTATGAATCAACAGATGATTGCAGGTAACATTTCAAATAATATGGCTATGAAAACTCAGGCAGGATGTACAATCTGTGTTGGAAGAAAAGCTTCAAAGTAAGTTTATGTGTGAGAGAACATTTTAAAAGGATATAATTATGTAAACTCTGATGATAGTTGAGTGCATTTTTATAAAGATATAATCAGGGGGGACACATTCTCTTTTCTCAAACCTAGAGGTGGGCAAAGTGTAGCCTTGTGACCATATGTGCTCTCCCAAGTTTACATCTATGGCTCATGACTCTCACAGAGTGCTTGAATGGCCCTTTTGCTGGCTTTTGTTTTTTCAAAGATGAATTTCCTGTCCTGGGGCCCTATTATACTAAAGAAATCATAGCATAATGATTCCACTTTAATGACTGTGGCTGCTTCATGTGGAATCCTGGGCTTTGTAGCCTGACAAATCTTGCCAAGAAAACCTCATGATAGGTTCACCTTGGGGTCACCATCAGTTGGAAACAACTTGAACACAGCACCACTGAGGCACTAATTGTAAACACCACTTCCTCAAATGCAGACCTCAGGATTCCACAAGATGTTGCCATGGCAACATAAATCATAAAACTGTAATTGTACAAAGTGAAAGAGCTCCTGGAAGCTTCCAGGAACAGCAATTCACCATTTTACATCTGTTATGCAATGCTTAAAATAAAAAGTATTACTTTTTTACAAAGGCATAAGTGGCCTCCTGACCACCTCTATTTTTGTTTTGTTTTGTTTGATTGTATGGGTTTTGGCATTTTAGGCAGTCCACATGGCCCTTGGGAGGTTGCAGGGCAGAAAATTGGCCCCTAGATCAACCACAGGCTGGCCACCTGTACTCTCATCCCCTTTACATGACTCCACCTTAATGACAGGAAGAATATTTTTAAATGATAGAAAGGCATGTTTCCTGAGCATTAAGAAACAAAAATCCTGGGCTGAGAATGTTTGCAGTTCAGGACTTAGTCTGAACATAGTAAAATTCACAGCATTTCTGCAAACAAAAGTTTTTCTCCACAGAAAAGAGTATTTCTATGCAGAAATGTTACTTTCTGTGGTGGAGATATGGTTTTAGGTGCAGATCACAGAGAACAGGCAATTGCTACATGAAACCTAGAATGATAGGAGATGATCAATAGCATCTAAGTGTATTGGGTTCCACACAATTCCTCTCTAGGGAATGGAAACTGAGGGCATAGGTTATGAGAATGGTCAGAAATGATCATTCTGAATAATTATTGGACAGTCTCCAGTATTCCATGTTTGAGCAAGATTCAGAAGCATGTATTGGCCTCCACGTCCAAAGGTTTCTGGAGGAGATGGATTATTTAGATCCTTTTCAATTTGGCCTCAGGTCTGCCTTTGGGACAGAGATGTCTTTGGTTGCCTTGGTATATGATCTACACAGCGAAACTGGATATGGGGAGTGTGTTCCTGTTGGTTTGCTGTACTTTTTGATGGCTTTTGATACCATCAACCATGGTATCCTTCTGGGCCACCTCTCTAGGATGGGATATGGGGGCACTGTTATAGAGTAGTTCCAACCTTTATTGGAGAGGTGAACTCAGAAGGTGGTCCTGGGGGGATTCCTGTTTGATGCCATGACCATTGGCCTGTGGGATACCACAAGGTTCTGTTTTGTCCCTCATGCTGTTTAACATGTATATGAAACCACTGGGAAAGGTCATCCAGAGTTTTGAGGTGTGGTGTTGCCAATATGCTGATGACATCCAGTTCTCTCTCTCCTTTCCATCTTTCTCTCCTTACCTGATTCCAAGGAAGCTGTCTCAGTTCTAAACCAATGTTGTCAGTAATTGACTGGAGGAGGGGTAAACAAAATAAAACTTAATCCAGACAAAAGAGGTGCTCCTACTCAGTTGAAAGGCAGACCAGAGACTAGGGATTCTGCCTGTGCTGGATGGGATTACACTTCCTCTGAAATCTCAGGCTCACAGCTTGAGTTTTCTCCTGGACAAAACTCTGAATCTGGATGCCCAAAATTTCAGCAATGACCAGGAGTGCATTTGCACAACTAAAACCAATGCACTAGCTGCTCCCATTCCATTCCCTGAGACCTCAGATCTGGCTATGATAACACAGGCCTAGATTAAAATCCATTTGAAGTACTGTAATATACTCTATGTGGGGCTTCCTTTAGAAACTGTTGAGAACCTCAGTAGGTCCAGAATCCTGTGGTCAGAAAGTTGGCTGGGGGCAGTTAAAGGAAGCATATAACTCCTTATTAAACAGCATAACTGACTACCAGTTCACTTCCAGGCACAATTCAAAGTGCTCATCATGACCTATAAAGCCCTATACAGCTTAGTCCAGATGACCTGAAAAGACTGTATCTCCCAATATGAACCTGCCAGAGCAGCAAGATCTTCAGCGAAAGGCTTTTTCTTGGTTCCACCACCATCATAAGCTCACTTGGTGAGGACATGAGAGAGAGCCTTCTTGGTGGCTGCTCCCACCTTCTGGAACTCCCTTCCCCATAATGTTAGGCTGGCCCCTCCCTGCTTTCCATTTGCTGGAAGGCAAAAACCTTTATGTTTAAGCAAGCTTTTAATACGTAAGCAGCAGAGACTGAATACAAGCCTGAAAAGAGAAGGCTCCAAGTGGCTTGACTGAACTGAGGCTAGCTATTTAAGCATGAATAAGCTGGATTTCAATGGGACAGATCAGTAGTTGATTCCAAGGCATGAAAAACCACAAGGGGTACTCCAGCAGTGATTAAACCTACTGAGAACACTTCAGTATTTTAAGGTATTTCCCATAAAGCTTTAGATTGGCCAGGTTAAGGTACACTCATGATTTGTTTGACCACAGGCAGTGACTTTCAGGACATTAAATTATTAATATTCCTTTGAGGCCCGTATTGTTTTTCTGGTCACAGAGAATTACTCATTGATTTAATTCCAGTGGAGGACACGAGGTGATGAACTCTGGTTATAATAAAGTCAGGACAGCTAGGTGTAAAACCACCAGGATCCTTTTGTTTCTTTCTGCCATGAATTGCTTGCCCATGCAAAGACATATTAAACAAAGTATCAGGAAGATGCCAGGTAAAGGCCACAATAATTGAGCTTCTCTTGACCTTGGCTTCTTGATGTATGCCTTTAAATTGAAGTGTATGTTATTCTTACTTCATGACTGAGTATGTCTAGCAAAGTTGCATCAACAGTGCCCCCCAAATATTTACTTTCTTGTAAATACAAAGAACAGGGTCAGTTGCATGCAACATAACCAATATATTGCACAGTTTGACCCACAAATAAGGGTTAGGATTACATCAGTGTAAAAACCATTGTAGTCAAGTGACACAGTAACAGAAGTATCTTTATCTGTTCTGGGCATTTGGTCCCATGGGAGAACAAAATGGGTATGAAAATCTTTTGCATGCAAAAAAAATGAAATAAAATGGATGGTAGCATCTTACTGTACAGTAGAAAGGAATAGGCCTCAACCTAGTGTTCCCCACTTTTTTTTTTTTTTGTAATAACATTTGTTACTACACCTTTGTAACTCTGTAGCCATGAATAACAAACTACTTGAGGAAGAAGTAATAAACATCTAAGAACTCCAAGATTTTCTAGGGAAACACATGGTCTTATGGTTTAATGTAGTCATCCTTTATTGTCATGCTTATACCCTATGATTTGTTCTTTATACTGTTCATAAGGACCAAAGTTATTCTCACTTTCCCTGAGTGTGGTGTTCTCTAAAATGGGGGGGGGGGGGGGGGGGGGAGGGGAGCACATGCAAGATGTAGGAGCAACAAAAATGACAACAAACCTAAACCAGGTGAGTTAATAGGGGCTAATGGCAAAGGAGATGACAGAAAATATTTCATTACATAATTAACATGTCTGCAACATGGAGACACAAGAAACACTTTGAACTACTAAGGCACAACCATACAAAATGCCAGCATTTGTTTTTATAGTTTTTGTAATCTCACCTGCTAAGACCCTTATCTTCATAAAACCACTGAGTTCCTGAATAAATATTGTGCCAGCGATTTAAATCTTCAGGGGGATTTGATGCAAGTGGCTGCTGGATTTTACGTCTCAGGAGCTCATATCTAACACAAAAGACAAGCAGAATGCTGGGATTATCTCAACTAATGTTATTACAAAAAAAAAAAAAAAAAAAGCCAGGTTGTTTTTAAAAGTCACACACTATTTTGTTTTTACAGCTGTAAAGTTTTTTTCTTTAATGTTTCAGGATTTAACATTTTCTGTAACTTCCTTAATTAGTTTCAAAACAGATAATGATATATTTTGCAACACTTCTTTTATTAGGAAGAAAAATATGAAAATATTTAATGGTTTGAAACATTAAACATTTTCAAATTCTTTCAGAATAGGTTGACTGAAGTTGGAACATACTCTTTAAAAAGAGCAAGGAAAGTAAACCTGAACAGAACTTTCCAGTTGTATTCATAGTAGAAGATGCACCACAGTGCTAATTTAAATCAGTTTGGATTGGTTTAATTATAATTGTTTCCACATGAAATGCTCTGAAGGATACAGTTATAACCTAAGCTTGCTGATGCCTCCCTAGTGTGTATAGGAAATACCTTTTTCCCTTTTTTTTATTACAAAGACACTGACACTCACCTCTGAATACCAGAAAGAGATGTCCAATTGTCAAAGAAAAGAAAATACAGTAAATGGTTCAGGGATGGAATGGGAAAATGTATGTCCCTAACAGGGATGGATAAATCTGTCAATTTAAGTTTCTATATATTCACATTTATTTTAAATCTCAGGTGCTTTCTGTTAAATGTATGCCATTTAAAGAGTCTGCATCAAACATGAATTAGACAAAATTCTTGTCTATTTACATCAGGGAAATTTAATATTTACAGGTATTACAAGTGTGGAAAGGCTCTTTCCATCTTTCCCTTAATACACATTAACAATTCAAATATGGGCACTGATGAAACACTGTAATAAAGCAATGCTGATATGATTTTACATATAATTGCATAAAGACTGTTGTCTTATTGTAGTATTTTATCGATACACATATATGTGTTAGGAAATATTACAGAAAATCATTGTGACACAACAGTATGCACAATCACATCATATCAAGTTTGCCTTTCATGGTATTTCATTAATATACACAGATAACACTGATAAAAAACACAAAAAGTATCATAATGTGGGTGTGTATGCAATGTTTAATCAGTGCTCACCTGCACAATGGGATAAAAATTGTTACATTAAAACACATATGCTAAAATCAGGTTATTTATGATTGGCACTGGAATAAGCAATTTGTGGAATATAGCATTAATGGAGTGCACTTTCAGTCTACTAAGCTGTAGCATTTTGGCTGAAATCAACAAAGCCATAGAACCACAGGCTCACGTAGTCTGATTTTAACTCATTTGTGGATTGCACACAGAAAATTATGTTCTTTTTCATTTCATTCTCTATAGATTTCACCATCTCCAGAGTGTAGGTGAGAGGCTGAGGGAAGTTAAAGTCACCAAAATACTCTGCTGTCCAGTTCAATATTAGGAGTTTATCAACATGAACAGAACCACTATCCTTCCAAAAATAAAATAAAAAAGTAAACATCTAGAATTATTTAGTTCTGGTTGGCCTCTCTGTAATTTGATGTATAGGCCATGAGAAATATCACAATCTTTTAAAGCACTGCCAAGTGACTTTGTGCAAATCACTTTCAGTGGTGGTAGTTGCCCTATCCACTCCTCTTTCCATCACACTGTGCAGAGAAACTGCATGAGTGGTTGTTCTGGTTGGAAGCAGAATGGCACATCATGGAGAAAATGAAGTTTGCAAATCCAGTTTGTGTTGTATTTCTTTTCTCATCAGTAGTAAGAGAATCATACTGTAAATGTATGGAAGTATAAACTACTTTCTTTAAATTGTCTTATCATTCTGTATTGGATGTATACTAATTAGCCACAGCTACCTAGTAAGTAAGAACAAGAGGGACCTCTCACAGCATATACCTCATTTCAAGTTCTTCTTCTGAGGCTGGTTTTCCCCAGCTTGGTAACCTCCAAATGTACTTGGGCTGTAAATCCCATCAAATGTGAGAATTGCCTGTTCTGGCTAGTCAAAAACGGGTATTTGGCCCTCCATATCCATAGATTCCTTATGCATGGGTTTAGATATCCACTTCTTGAATATATATAAAATTTTTAAAAAATGCTTGAATATTGCCATTTTATATAAGGGACACCATTTTACTACACTATTGTATTTAATGGGACTTCAGCATCCACTAATTTTAGTATCTATGTGAGGTCCTGAAGATACCATGGGCCCACTATACTAGGTTGGGGAAGGCCATAGGAGGCAGATATAGCTGATCTGCAAAAGATTATTCCAGATGCTGGGGTGCTTGATTTGTAGACTGAAGCAGAGTGCTCTCCAACAACTAGAATGAAGGAGATTAACATTCTGCTTCTTCAGGGATTTTATGCATTGTTGGACCTTTCATAATCCCAGTTTGATATTGCTCAAACTTGAAATTTTTATTGAATTTCTTTTTTGCTCTGTTATAACATGAAATATTGGCTACTTATAATATAGGATCTTTAGATGTAGTGACATGCTGTTAGATGTGTCCTTTATTTCTGGGCAGATGGGAAACTCATTATAGAAACAATGGTGTCAGATGAGAGACACATCTCATAGCATTGCTTCAAGGTCTACAAATCATTACAAATGGATATTGTACTTCAGAGTAGGCACAGCTGTATTTTCAGATCAGGAGTCCTCAAACATCCTGCCTTCTGACTGAGAAACTGGCCTACATCGCTTTATCAGTTGCAAAACCCATTACAGATCGTATTGGGAATCATTAACAGTTCTGGATCACTCACCTGGGCCTACCAAAACCTCAAAATGTACCTTGAAATCCCACAGTGGCTGTATTAATATTCCCCTGCTGCTAATGTTAAAAAGCTATCTTTCTCAACCACATTATTTCAAGAACCCTTCCAGCCTTCCAAGGAGCTATAAGTAGTTCATGGACTACAAGTAAAAAAACAAATTTTCTAATATACCATGAATAGATAGAAGATATAGATAGATAGATAGATAGATAGATAGATAGATAGGATCATAGTTTGATGAAGTTACTTTTGTTAACCATTGGCTTTACCTTATGTTGGGACCATTGGGTCTGGCTGGTGGCTGCCATGAAGCAGCAATAAAGGACTCACTAATTGGGGTCACAGTCAATGGGCTAATGCTTTGAGGAAGTGTTGGATGGGTAATCACATAGGTAGGTAGGCTCTCTGTGCATCCTCCAAAGTAGCCACCACCTCCAGCGCAAACCACTATAGTAACTGAGTAGTTAGTGAAAGGGATCAGGTTGGTTACTATGTGGCTCATTGAAGATGACAGGTTCTTGGTGAGGGCGATTCGAGGGTCTGGCATGCGGATCTCATAGCTAAGTACTTCTCCATTTGGTATGAAGGGATCCTGCCAGAAAACCTAGGAAAAAAAAATAACATTTTTTATTTTGCAAATTTTATAAATAAATATATAAATAAATAAGTTCAGCTCTGACAAGATTTCCCTTCAACATGTCTTTAAGTGTACAAGGCTTTTGTTCCCATAAATGTCCAGGCCACTTTCCCATAGGATATGGTTGTGTAACAAAATATGTGCATATAATATGTCGATCTTAGGATAAACATCACATCTACAGTTATCTATCATGTAATTCCCACAGTCATTAAGATTATGTCTGGCCTTTGGCTCAGCCATACTCTGATGTCAAAATATAGTTTGCCATGCCTGTTATTTATGTGCTGGGTTTAAAAGCTATCTTTCTGTCTAAAATGGCACTTCCAAGTGGTTCATCATAAGATCAAACCATTTGCAATGAAGGCATAAGTAAATTCTGTTAATAAAACAATTTAAAGCACAACTGGAAACATATCAATAAGGAAAATAAAACATTCAAGGTGGTCAAGGAACTTTCATTAGCTGCCCATCAATTGCCAAAAGTCCATAAAGAAAGCTGACAGCAGAAAGGACAATGGGGGGGGGAGGGGGGAGCTTAGTCTCTCTTGTTAGAGTTCCACAGCCTGGGAGCAGCCACCATTTCTCTCATATGCCCACCATTTGTGTCTCTCAGAATGGTGTTTCTGGGTGAAGGGCCTACTGAATGATTTGGATGCCCAGACAAATTCTTATGGGAGAATATTAGGCAGTATTGACAACAATTGTTGCAGGTTCTCATACTTCTCTTCTTCATTTCTTCTTGATGAACTGCAAAGTTTACCAAGAAAGAAATGAGATTATCACATTGTATTTAAAGTGACTTATCCCTGACAGGATACAGTTGTGTTTAATTTCAAAACCAGGAGTTATCGCATGCAGTGGGGGCTGGGCAGGTACAACCCATATGCAGCCCAGATCCCAGCCATGCTTATCAAAAATTGATAAGCTTTTCAAAAATTGGAGCTTGCCGTTTTCAAAAAGCTGCAGGATAAGCGCAGCTGGGAACTGGGCTGCGTACGGGTTGCACTTGCCCAGCCATGGCTGAATGCGATAACATCCACTTTTGAAATAAAACATGACTGTTTCCTTTTGGGGATTAGTCACTTTAAATACAATATGATAATCTCCATAGTGTGTGCAAAACAATGTGCATATTTTAAATACATATGGGTAGGATGTGCACAAATGGGAAAAAATCCTTTAGTGAATGGTAGAAAGTTGCATGAATTTTGTACAAATAAAGGCAAAATACAAAAAAAAATATTTAAAATCACGGATATTCAAGTATAGGAAATATACATGAAGTTTCATGACTTATCATGAATAAAAGGCAAGAAAATGCAGGTGGGATTCAATCAAATTGAACCTGACAGATTTTCATATTCTGATTTCATCACTTATTAGCTTAACAGTGTCCAGTCACACTATTGCAACAACAAGTTACTGTATTATGAACACAGATCAGACACAGCTCAAACAGATGCAAAGCAATGGGATATTAGAGAAGAGAAAAAGAAAGACATTTCACAAGTTCAGAAATTCCTGTGTATGTAAATGGGTAGTAATACAGCAGTCAGTACCAAATCAAGACTAATAGCATTCACTGGAACTGAGGCACAGGGTCTTGATCAGCTTACTTTGGGTAGAATATGCTAAATTACAAAGCTTGGCAACCTTCAGAATGGATTCTTTGCAAGAATCTCAAAGAAGTGAGATGTAAAAATTATCAGGTCTGTCTGGGAACCACTTTAAAATGAGATCTGTTCATTGGGAAGGGACATTCCTATAATAAAGGCAATATAGCAGAATGTGGTCCACTGTTTCAGCCATGTTAGATATGTTGCACATAGGAGATTCGCAGGTAAGCTTACTCACTGTGCTGATCAAACTAATAGGGTGATAATTAAAGGGATCAGAAGGAGACCCTTTCATATATATTGGAATGATTATAGGCCGGCCCCAGTTGCTAGATATTTATACAGACCGGTGAATTAATGTGAAAAGTGCTGCTGACATTAAAGCCCACAGGTCCAAGTTGGAATTGAACAGCTTAGCAGAAATTGTATCTGGCCCAGAGCCTTCCCTTGCTTTTATTGTACTATCAACTTTCTAACTTCTAATATTGTAGCTAGGAGCCAGGAAGATGGTCTGAGTCTGACATACTGACTGCATCCTACATCATTTGGAGAATGGCCACTGTTAACGTAATTATCACTGTCTGTACTTTTTCATTTCACTTCTCTCTGACCTCAGTTTTTACATTTCCATCAACAAGCATGTGCACATAGTCTGCCAATGTGAGGTTAGCACCCAATGAATCTGATAAAGTAGGCAGTGTCAATGAGGCTGAATCAGGACGATTTCTGTGGGAAACCGTAATATATGCGTTTTAACATGCTTCAATGTTTGTTATTAAAAAGCTAATAATGGCTTTCAGGTTGAAAGGGACCACAATGACCATCTAGATCAACCCCTGTCAAACAGACACATTGTCAAAGTACTCTCAAGAGATAGTCATCCATCCCTTTTTTAAAGGTCTCCAAAAAAGGAGAATCCACCACCCTTTGAGACAGTCTATTCCATTGTGGAACAACTCTTTCTGTCAGGGTGTTCTTACTAATGTTTAGGTTGCATATCCTTTCTTGCAATTTGACTCCATTGGTTCATGTCCTAGTGTCCATAGCAGCTGAAAACAAGCTTGCTCCATCTTCAACACGGCATCCTTCAAATATTTGAAAATGGGTATAATAGCACTGCTTAGTGTTCTCCAAGTTAAGCATTCTCAGTTCCCTAAGATGATTCTCATAGGACATACTTAACAGATCCCTTACCATCTTGGTTATCTTTCTCCAAACATACTGTCAGGCAGGGTCCACTTGTGTAAGTCATTGCAGGATGGGACTTCTGGATGCTGGACACCTGCTGCCAAAGTCTTTGCAGGACTAGGCCTGAGCTTACTGAGTCCTGGAAGGATCAGAGCTAAGCCAATAAGCACAGACAGCTCTACTCATGTAGGACAGCTGGAGCAGCTGGAGGTATAGCCATTTAAGCACTGCATTGGCCTCTCAACCTTTGTCTTGGCAACAGAGTTTGAACTTTGATGCCCAGAAGTTGACACATTACTCCAGATGAGGTTTGACTAAAATCAAATTGAGTACTATTACATCCCTTGATCTGAATGCCTTATTCCTGTTCATGCAGCCCAGAACTGCATTAGACTATTTGACAGCCGCATCACATTGTTGAATCATTCCATGGTTCAAAAATTTCAGTTTCAAGATTATTTACAGTGGATTACACTAGATGACTATAACATGTAGATTAGCCTATAGAATCATATGTAAGGCATTATGACTTGAAAGATCAACACAGAGATGAGTACAATCATATGGTTTTACCTGTCTTTAAATGATATAGTAAGCACTGGTTCAAAAGGCAAGTTATGACTGCAACAGTTTCTGAGTCCAAACTATAAACAGTATATTAATGTGAATGGGCTGACTCAATTTTTATGAGCATTAGAAAATGAATTAAATGTATAAATTAAAATATATAATAGTGTAAAACAAACAATACAAACCAGGGTACATTATCAGAAATTCCCATCTCTTTTTCCTCAGGCTACTCTTGATACAAAACGTTCTTGGATCACTAATTTCATAGTCCAAAACCACTTTATAATGTGGTGTTTATAAAACCACTAAGAAGTCATGTTTGAAAGGAATCGAGGAATTAAAGAAGCTCAGATGTTAAGAACTAGTGACATTCTTAGGCTATGATACCTGTATGGCACAAAATGGCAGGATTTTTCCCCCCAAAAAGCTGAAGGTCTTTGATAAAGAGAACTTGGAACAGTTTTAAACAGAACACTGTTAACAGGAAGTCTTGAATCACAAGAGCAGAAGTAAGCTTAGCAGTATCGTTATGGAAAAGATTTCATCCTGGCAAGGTTTAAACATTTCTGCTCAGGTTTCTTCTACTCTGGGCTTATAATGTCATGGAAGTAAATGACAAAAGCACCACATGAAAACAAATCTAAATCTTGGAGGAGGCAGAAGTGAATCCATCCTAGTTATTTGCATTATTTCCATCCTCCCTTATGAAACAATGTAAAATCATCCAGGCAAGGAAATATTATGTTGTAATTTACAACATGAAGGAAAAGATATTTCTTCCTGTTACGCCCTCCATGTATTACAAACACACAACTAATGTAAGAGCTCAAGGTGGCAGTTGGTCATTCCTCTTGAGAGGCAGAGGAGTGTAAAAGGAGGAGGTAAACAAGAAAGACCATAGAGGACTGTAATGCTTTTATGTTATTGGAAGGGATGAGAGCAGAATCCTAAAGTAACAGACGTGTGCTGCTTAATAAGAACCTGCCTTACACTGAAATAAACACCTAGCCTATTCAGACTGATATACTGTCTACTACAACTTGCAGTACCTCTTTGATGCTCTTTCCCAGGATAGTTTCACCAGGAATACTAAAGATTTAACTTGCTATAGCCTTACCTATGTTAACTATTCCATTAAACTCCTACACCAGTGGCATTGGATTTGATTGTTTCAGCAAAAATAGTCTTTCCACACCTTTCATGACTCATTGTGAAGAGCAACATTTTGAAAATTTGTAAAACATAAATGCAAATTCTGGAAAAATAAATGCATAGTAGGGGAAAGGTGCACAAATAATCATTTGGTCAATGGGTGAAATGCATATTTTTAAAAAATAAATAGAAAACCCATGCATTCATTTAGGAATGCAAGGAATAGTTTTTTTGTGGAGCTTTCGGGCTATGTAGCCATGTTCTCCACAAAAAACTATGGATGCCGGCCATGAAAGCCTTTGACTCCACAATGTAAGGAATAGTTGCATATTTTCTAGCCTTTGACAAACAAAATGGTATATTAACATATTAAAACATCAACTGAGAAAAAGGCCAAGTCCTGGAAGCTTTTTATTTCTCATTTTGGGTCATTTTTGTAAAAAATTATCAATAAACATTTTTGTACAGAGAACTTTTTTTTTTGCATGTTGAATAAAAAACAAGGTTTTTGCCTAAAACTGGGTTTCTTTCTTTCTTTCTTTCTTTTTGCACAAATGAATTTTTCACCAAAACATAATAATAATCCTGAACTGCAAACATAGTGACAGAGAGAAAGAGATGTGTAAAAATTCTTGTGATCTTATCCAGGAAAAGAAAATATTCGATACTACAAATTGTTACATGCAAAAATGAAATATATGAAGATTTACAGTCTTTTTCTGGTGGGGGGGGGGGGGAGATAAAGTCTTGCAACCTGGTGCAAAACCAAAGATGAGAAGAAAAAGTAGGTAAGATGTCAAAAGAATATTATGGACCACAGTGATTTTTCACAGTGATTTCTGTGTATGGCTGTGAAATCTTGAATGAAAGAAAATCAATTCATTTGAAATGTGGTGCTTGAAGAGAGCTCTATAGATATCATAAAATGTCAAAAAGATAAGTGATTGGGTCCTATGGCAAAATCTTGAGCTTTCACTAAAGCCAAAATGATTAAACTCAGGCTGTTATAGTTTGGACATCTAGGAAACAAGAACACTGATTGGAAAAGCAAATAATGATGGATACAGTGAAAGGTTCACTAAGCCCTGTAAAGGCACCAGATCATGTCTGATCATAGAAGCTAAACAGGTTTAGTACTTGGATGGAGACTGGCAATAAATACCAGGTGCTGTCAACTATATTTCAGAGGAAAGAACTGACAAAACCACTCCTGAGTGTTCCTTGCTTACAAAAACTCTATGAAATTAATGGGGTTGTTATAAGGCGACAGGTGATTTGAAGGCACACACACAAACATAAAGAGTGGAGGCAGTAGGATGGATTGATTCAATAAAGGAAGATTCAACTTTGATTCTGAAAGACTTGAGCATGACTTTTGATGATCAGGGCTCATGAGGATCATCTCTCATTCATAGGGTTTCATAGGGTTACCAAAAAAGCAATGCCATATTGATGGCAAACAGCAACATATTTGGACATTCAAGAAATCAAGACTGAGAGATTTTCACCAGTTATCTTTTATAACAATATGCTGAAGTCAGCCTACGATTTATATGTATAAAAATGCACTGTTGGATCAAATCCCTTTATCTGTTGTTTACATTACTACTTCATGTTTTTGAAGTGGGCTGTTTAATTTTTGTGCATTCACAATATATTTTTGGACTTGAAAAATGACAAAAACACCTTTGATTTATTTTTTACTTTCCAGCAATTGCAGAGCTATTCCTTCAGAAATGGCTTTATAGAGTTACATACAACTTGACAATATCTCATTTTAACTCTATTTCCTTGGTGAAACCTGTTTGATAGAAATTATGGACCAATACTTCAGATATTTACTTCAGACATTTTTCCAGTTTCTTGTGGTAGTAAGTAGCAAAAACCACTAGCATGATAGATGTTTCCCCTTATGCTCATGGGCTTTGCCAAATACCTTATGATGTCAATTTCCATTCATTTAAAAGGAGTGTTAATGACTGGCTACAGCCTTTGTGCGATCTGCTGCTTTCCTATTTTTTTCAGCATATATCACAGAAGCTATTTTTATGATGTATGAAAGTACTCTTTCTTAAACACCATCTTCTATTAAGCCACCTGCTTTAGTCAACCCCTATAGGAGTCATTTAAAACAAAGCTTAATTAATCATGCTACTTGAGCATCTTGCAGCTATTCTGAATTTCTAGGGCAGCTTTCCAGGATCGGATCAGGTAGCTGTTTCATGTCTATCAAAGAGCAAGCGCTTGCGAGCATGTGAGCCAGAAGAACTTGTTAAAAATTTGGCACAGGCAACTATTCCATTGTAGCCTGAAGAATGCTGCCTTCTCTTCTAAAAGAAGACTTGAAAAGAAAATTGACTAGGTATGCAAAACTACTACTACTACTACCAAAAAAAAAAAAAAAAGGAACAAAAAAAATATAGTTCTTTATATGTACTTTATAGAGGCCTGGATTTAATGGACCCTGAGTACATTTGGAAGGTACACAAATAGAGAAGTCTTTGTTTTCTGTTCCCAACTTGTTCTTGAAGTTGTAAGACACTGGACTGAGCACTATTCAAGAGGAATGAACAAGTTTTCAGGAACTTATGAGGCAGCGACATGAACGTTCATATGGGGGAGATGGGGGGAATGTATTTGTAAATTACAGGAACCATGCTTTCTCCCTCTCACCCCACCATTTTCTTTAATGGCAAATAGCAACAATCAGTTGTGTCTTTCCTCTCACCTTGGTATCACTGGCCTGGAACCAAAAAGCTACTTTAAAGCATGTTCAAGGACTAAGGCACACCTTATGGATTTTTTAAACTTGTTTTTGTTGTAAACTAATGACCATGCCATATCAGAATTGCTTTTTAATCTTCCCCCATATTCTGATCATCTTTGTGATACATCCAGAAGAACACAGTGTCTGCTGTTTTGTAAATAAACACAAGCCAAACATAGATCTCATTGAGTTTTACTTTTGATCCTGGCCTAACATTGTCAACAAAAGTCTCCATGTATGAGAAATTTGCAGCCTAATAGCCTATGTATGTCACATGAGAGACAAGCTGGAATTTACAATTACAATACAGTACTATGAATCCAAAGATTCAAAATATGAGTAGCAGATCTTAGTCTCACTTGTTTTGCTTTCATTTTCCAAAAGCTTAAATGAACTATAAGTTGAGAGGTAAGCAAGGCATCAAAACGGGTACACAGGACATTTTTGTGTTGGGAATAGCAATACTGTAGTTTATCCACTGCGTTGAAGCTCAGCTTTTTAAGTCTAAGAAAGAAAGTGCCCAAGAGGAAACTAGAATAGGGCAGCTACTGGGAGAGATTAACTAATTCACTATAATGATTTAGGAAGCCATCACCGAAAGATCAAAGCATCTTATTTTCTCCACCACAAAATTTAAAGGGATAGAAATTAGTCATTTCCTCTGCACTGAATAGAGATAACCAGGGAAGCATTTCTTTTTGACATAGCCAAAACCTTTCAATTTAAGCAAAATAGTATTTGAAGAGATAAGGGTATAGTGTTAACAGTTTCACTGGACTAGGGAATTACCCAAGAATTACCCCATATTCTTTTTCTTTCAGTTGAAATTGTCTTCCTCTTTCTTCCTCAAAAACAGCAACAAACTGTTATAAAACAGAATTATAGTAAGGGATTTAAAATGTTTGTAAAAGAAATTTAATACAGGGAATTATTCTGCTATGCAATCTTCTCCTCCAGGGACATATTATAATTGGTACAGAACAAATATAGAGCAATCAATGAGTCATAATGAACATTCGAAACAATCCCAGAAAAACTGAAGTTTTCCAAGTCAAATTCAAGAAACTCACACTAAGCATGCCAAAGAACAGAACTACAGCAGTGGTGGAAACTAAAGCACAACAAAATAAAATTGTATATTTCAGAAAATACTACTGAATGTTACTACTGTATGTTAAAATTATTTGAATTCTGAATTTTAATCATACCTTTGCCTGATGAAGAAGCAAGTGGAGCTTTCAAGGCTTGCATCGTGTATTGTGTGTCTTTTGGCTGGCCCAATAAAGGATTCATTTTTGGTGGATTTTGGATGTTATAGTACTTAGTAATGTACAAACAATTAAAGCTTTAGAAAAGCCAGCCTCCAAAGCAATTGCTTATTTATTCAGTTCAACCTAAAGCCTGTTATTGTAGATATACAAAGAAGCTTCTATTTGTTCTAAGCCCTGTGCAAACATTGAACAGTCATAAAGGATTCATAGTTCTTCACAGGGCCAGTGGGGGAAGTAGGTAGTACAAATTACTAAGGCCTGGCAGTCCAGAAGGCAGCTTGGGGACCAACTATGTTATCTGTATTTTTCTTTTTCTCCATAGTAACATTTTTTTATTTTGTTTACCTCCACTGTAAAATTGGTGAATTTCAAAGAAAATAATTATGGCATATAACATCTGAAATCCTTTGCTAAGATTTTTGGCCCTTGGGCTCAAAACTTCCACCAAAGGAGCCAGGAAAGGAAGTCAGATTCTTCAGGAGTTGCTTCCGGCACAACTAAGCAAAATGGCCTGACTGTGGAAACAAAGTAGGAAGTCCTTTCGCCTCTGGCTGAGCCAAGCTCCAAGTTGCTCCAGATGCCAGCGACCTTTCTCTTCCCAACTCCTTTACTAAATAGCCACCCCATCCTCCTACCCTCTTTGCTGAAAGAACAATATAGGCAGAGCCAACAGTTATTTCTAACTCACTCCCCCTCCCCCCCCCCCGCCAAAGTGGAACTCCTGGCAGTTTATAAATTATAATATGCAATGTAGATGAAAACATACACAAGATCAACATTCAAATAAAATAAAATTACTAGTAACAATATGATGTAATTAAAAATAAAAAGCAGTTAAAAGTAATACAATTGAATCAATACTGCATCCTATTTCTGTATCTGTACTGCAGAAATAATTGGGTTTGACACCACTTTAAATGCCTTGGCTAAATGCTGTTCCCAGAATTCCATAGCATTGAGCCAGGGCAGTTAAAGTGGTGTCAAAGCAGATTATTTCTGCAATTCGCATGCAGCCTGGGAACCCATCTCCCATAGCAGGTCTCAAGCGTATTTTTTCAGACTTCAGGTGTCAAGAAGGAACGGACGTGGGAGAAAAGCCCATTCCTTGGATATTTTCCATTCGTGCACAGTTTGTAATGATTTCAGATTTTTGTTCAATATGTAAGAACAAAAAATATGTGAAGATATACATCCCTAGCCTTAAGGAGGTGCACTTGAGTAAAGAGCTTTCAGACAGTTACCATGCTAGGAATTCCTTATTCACTGTCATGGTTGAGGAAAGTCCTCTTTATTTTGGCAATGGCAAAATAATGAAACATAACAGCAGTTTAGAAATTATGCTTTTCCAATAGAAAGTGAACTTCACTTTGTTGTCAATTATAGGGAGTGCAGAATGGATATTTTCACTGAGAAAAATGAAAGAAATGATTTTCTTTTACGTCTTTACTCATAATTATGATTTGTCTGTAGTGATGGGACATTTATACAGCTTATTTCATTATCGTAAAACATACTATAAATATATCATTGGTTTATTTGTTTGGCTAAGGATGCATGAGTAAGGGGTCCATATGCACGAGGTCTCTGATGTGTTTCAAGTCTATATGTCACAATCTGTGGACTGTGGACAATCTGTGGACTGGAAGAACAAAGAGGGAGATGAGGAACATTCTGGATACATATCCAATTATAGATTGCCTTCTTCACTGTTACGGTGCTCACTGCAAAATAAGTGCAGACTTGTATCAGGCATCTGTCTAACACCTGTTCTTCCTTCACAACAGCTGAGATGTGACACATATGCCCTGCAGGGTATGAGATGCTGTATGAGCAGGGCACACAGCACATACACTTATTTCTGTTTCTATTTCTATTCCTATCTCTTTATCTCTATCTAGATTCATTGCCCCTTTTTAATACATTGACAGAGCCACGACTGAGACCTGGGTTCAGGTTTTGCCACTGACTGGTTAATATTGTCAGGAAGAGATAAAGAGTGTAAAGCATTACATACATTAGAAAGTGGTATTTATGTTATTTTAACAGTGACAACAAAGATTTATGAATTTTTTCATTGTTAAAATAAGCATTCAAATGTCATGTGTACATTTTTAAAAATTCTTTTTCATGTTGTTTGGCACCAGCTGTTTTTACTCTATGCACAGTTATGCTATTCCACCTTGATTCCTGTAAAGGGAGAAGGTTAGAAGGTGATAGAAAAGCTTAGAGAAAAGACAGAATCTGGATCCACATTCTCTTTACTTTAGTGTCAACAGAAAATCAACTAAAGGATATGGAACAATATGTATGGCCTCTGATAATGAATACATTAGTTAGGCAAGCCTATATGCGAGAAAGCATTCTTTAGATTTTCTTGTCTGAAATTGTTCAGGAGTTTGTAGCTTAATGCCAAAGCCTTAAACTGGCTTGGCACCAAACTGGCAGCTAGTTCAATTCTTTTAGAAAAAGTACTATATGGCAGTGGCTAGGTGCATCACACATCTAGGAATGGAATGGGAATTTTCAGACTGGGAGTTTCTGACTTTTGGATAATTTTTTCTGGGAAGA
The DNA here is from genome assembly GCA_034509955.1 of Urosaurus nigricauda. NCBI lineage: Eukaryota > Metazoa > Chordata > Lepidosauria > Squamata > Phrynosomatidae > Urosaurus > Urosaurus nigricauda. The sequence continues at coordinate 344,425,528 of JAOEGL010000001.1, read as the reverse complement.
AAAAAAATAGCATGTTGAAAGTTCCCTCAACTTGCACCTATTTACATTCCATTGCTTTCAGCAGACCTGAATAAATATATCAGTTTTCCCCCCTCACATCTTCACTTTTTTAAAATCTCAAACTATTTCCATCAAATTATGAAAAAAATTGCAAATTTTGGAAGGATGTCATAAAAAAGATGCAACCAAAGAAAATTCTCACCATTCCTGATTTCTACAACTATCTACTATGAAAAAGGAGAACATCTCAAATCAAAGACAGTGTTCCAATACCAGAGCACAATGTCATGTGTTCTTATATTTCTACAAGATATAGATGTTCTTGGTTTTATTTACAAATTGGTATGTACACATGTTGGAATGCAGTGGCTTAGTGGTTAAGACACCAGTTCTGACAATCGGAAGTTTGGAAGCTTGGCAGTGCAAGGCCTGAATGAGAGTAATGGGGTGAGTTCCTGTCACTGGCCTCAGCTTTTGCCTAGCAGTTTGAAAGCATGCAAATGCAAGTAGATAGATTAATATCACTTCGGTGGGATGGTAACAGCATTTGGTGCAATCATGCTGGCTACATGACCACTGGAGTAGCCCTTGGACAATGCTGGCTCTTCAGCTTAGTAATGGAGATGAGCATCACCCCCTACAGTTGGTTACGACTAGACATTCGTGTCAAGAGACTATCTTTACCTTTACCTTTATGTACACATGCACAAACACATCCTCTATGCACTGTAGTTATGTATCTTTTTGCAATGAAACTGAATTTTCTATTTTGTTATTATATATTATCCTGATTTCCACCTATCTCCAATTCCATGCATGATAATGAAACCTGTTCTATAGTTATAAACCATCACACTTATCATTAAAGACATTCATTAGGTCCAGTTCATTTGAATATACAGTAGACACAACACATTTCAAAAAGTTTGCTAACATTTCCCTACTGCAATCATAGTTTTTTCCTGTCACGATTTCAAAATGGGGTTTCCTAACTTTCATTTGGCTTGTTTCTACCTATATCCAATGTGCATGCAGACATAGATACGGGGAACACAGAGACACATATGGAATACCCATACCAATAACAGCAACAATCATTTTTGTGGATGATCTCCAGCCTTATGCAAATGTCCTTTGTTATGTGCTCTAGTGAGCAAGCTACAGTACCAATGCTTCTTGGCACTAGTACAAGACTGAATCCATGGAAGCATGTGTGTATTTACACAAAAGAGGCTTCTAAGCTACAAAAATCCCTCTTGTTTGGTTACACTAATTTCCCTTGAATGAAGTTTGTATGCAAGCCAAAACAATGGTAGTTATCCTGTCCTCTAGAGTTCATTCCCAAATGAATGATGTGAATAATTGAAAATTTCCCAGGTAGTCCTCTAAGACTGTTCTTTCCTGAGTCAGTCAACTTATCCACAGGTTTTTTGCTTCATAGAGATTAAAAAAAAACCCACATATTTTGAAAAACTAGGAGGGTAGTTTCTTTTGTTGTTTTATTACTGATTAAAATTAAATAAATCCATGTTACCATTCCAAATATTTCAGGTGTGAGAAGGAAATGGAAGAATTTTAACAGTACAGCACTTGATTTGGGGTGGTTTGGAGGTAAAAATACAGACATTAAAGCACTAGAATTATTGCTATAGTAAAATATGAAAAGATGATGGCAAAGAAGGGCTGGTTGCTGTGCCAGAGTTGACTTGTTAGGGTCTTGCAAAGACCAAGGATGGTTATATTCAAGTTAAACTCAGACAGGTTCTGCATCTTCAAAGACACTGAGGCTATGGGTACAAGCTGGAAAAGCTAGAAAATATAGTCCAAATAAATTCATACTGCCTGCCAGTTGCAGGGGATTATATTATATACCTCAATTCCTTCCATTCTATAAAGAGGATTGGGAGGTATAAGGTAAAAGCATGAACAGTCCCTGACAAGCTAAATCCCAAATTTTATTCTGAACTTATCCATTCAAGTTTCAGTGCTCCAGCTGAGTATAAATTGTTATGTTGTCAGTCAATAAGGAACAGGCTGAAATTATGTTGGCTTGGTAAAAAAAAAAAAAATGAATCACCAAAGAACGAGACTAATACCATAAGGGATATGCCTAAGGAAAGCAAGCACGCCTAGGCTTCCAAGCCCCTGTAGTATGACTGGGATAAGCAATCTAGAGATGGGTAAACATATCTGAGACAATGACCAATTAACTCAAAAACTGTAGGACTATCCTTTTGACCATCAGTACAGAACTAAAAAACTCAAAAAAGTTATCTCTGGTATGATGCAGCCTGAAGGATCCAGTGAAAGGCATGGAACCTAGAATGATAAAGATGGAATGGGTTTCATGGACAATTGAGTCTAATTCCTTGTTCAGTACAGGATCTCGAGCTAAAGCATCCCCAGCAGATAGCTTTCAACCATCTTTTTGAAGATGTCCAGAGAAGGAGACCCTACTAACTCTTTAGGCAATTAAGTCCATTACCAAACTGTTCTTACTATCAAGAAGTCCCATATAACATTCCATCAAAATCTACTCTACAATTAATTCAGACCATTAGACTTGCTCCTCCTAGGGCAGCAAAGAACAGGACTGCCTCTCCTCTCTGTGGCAGCCCTTGAAGGCATTCATCTCACCCCTTGTTTGTCACTTCACGAAGCTGAACAAGCCCAGCTCCGCCAACACTCATGTGATTTGTTCACAATACTCCTTATCATCCTTGCTGCCCTTCTCTGAACCTGCTTGCTCTAACTTGTCTATATGCTCATTAAAATGATGTGCCCAGAACTGAACACAGTAATCTAGATAAGGCCTGACTAGCACAGAATATATTATTATGTCCTTCTACTTGAAAACTATTAATGCAAGCTAAAATAGCATTCACCTTCGATGCTGCAGCATCACACTACTGGCTCATGTTCACTTTATGATCAACAATAATCCCAAAGTCTATTTCACATGTAGTACTGTTGAACCAAGTACCCCTCATCTATACATTTGATTTCTTTGGCCTAAATGTAGAGTTTTCCATTTGTCTCTACTGAATTATATTTTATTAATTTCTGTCCAATTTTCTAGTTAATCAAAGTCCTTTTGAATGCTGTTACTTATTTCCAATGTGTTAGCCACCCTTCCCAGTTTTCTGTCATCTGCAAATTTTATAAGGATTCCCTGAACCCCATCATCTAAATAATTGATAAAAATGTTGAAGAGTAATGTCTCTAGGACAGAAGCCTATGTCACTCCACTCAGACCTCCTTCCAGTTTGAAGTGCTACAATTGATTATTACTATTTCCATATACTGTTCCAATCAATTGTGGAACCATCTTAAAATGTTCTCATCTATTCCATATTTAATCAGTTCGCTAATCAAAATATTATGGGGGGCCTTATTGAATGCTTTGCTGAAATCCATATAAATTACATCTACAGCATTCCCACCACCTACTAAACTAATGACCCCATAAACCAAAGAGAGAAGATAGTTTCCCAGGATTTCTTCTTACCAAGCCCATGCTGGCTCCTACTTAGCACTGCATTGTCATCAAGACAGTTTCAGACAGAGTCCTGTATAATCAATTCTAGTATTTGTTTAACTGATATTGAGGTCAGTCTGACTGTTCTGTAATTTCCTGAATCTTCTCTCTTTTTTTGCCATTTTTTGAAGAGGGGGAGAATGTTTGTCCTTCTCCAGTCCTCTGGTACTACACCTGTTCTCCAAGATGTCTGAAAAATGCCAAGTGATTCAGAGAGTACATCAACAAGTTCCTTCAGTATTCTGGGATGTACTTTGTCTTCCTTTGCAGTACAGTGAAATATCTAAATAAGCCACAAGCTCCCTGGATACAAAGAAATGCATACACCTGGACTGTCCGAAGACATTTTACTGCCTGGAGTAGCAAATCACACCCCTCACCCTCTAAGACAAGGTGTGTAGTAGCTTTAAAGCCAGTCAATTCATCCTGACATAAGAAGCAGCAAATCTCATAAGCACCTTCCCCCGTCTCCAGCAGTAAAAATACAATACAATAACAATTAATAAAATAATTTGCTGTCTTTTCAGAGCACCCGAAGAATGAACCTGGAAGAATACATCTCAGTCTGGTTCATTCTTCAATATAAACTGGTGGTTTTGTGAAAATCTACATAAAAGGGGAATATAAATGAAATTGAACAAACCTGTGCAGTATCTGGTCCTAAAACTTGCACCTTTGGAGGCTGGATGCCTGCAGGTCTTGATGGTCTGGTGATAACTTCTGCCCAAGCACTACTGTTGATGCCTCCTTCAAAGGTATTTGCCAAGATCCTGTATTCATACATCTTCCAAGGGCTAAGGGCAGGACTTTGGTCCAAGTAACTCTTGGAATAATTGAAGGGCAAGGTGGCAATTGTGGATATTTGTTGTGTTCCCTTTACTCTCCTCTCAATTGTAATGTTTTCAACCAGCCCATTTGGATGAAGAGGAGACTGCCATGATACTTGAACTGATGTTGGTGTGTCTGAATATAGCTCTGGAGCAGGAATATCTTCAGGGGCATCTGGGAGGGTCTGTATAGGCAGAGTCTCTGGAGAGAGAGAGCATCCTTTAGAGGTGCATCCTTCTACCTGAAACTCATACATTGTATAAGGGTGCAAATCATGTACAATACATTTAGATGTGATGCCTGGAATAGTAGTGTGCAGCTGCCCATTTTGGTAAATGTTGTAGTGGGTGATGATGCCATTTGGCTTTGATGGATGCTGCCAGGAGATAGTTACTGCTCTGGATTTAATATCCAATAGGAGTGGCGGGTCTATAGGACCTGGTTCTGTAACATATAAAAAAGTAAAAGTAAGTTCAATAACAATACATACATTAATACATTAATGGGGGTTACTTAGAGTAGATCCAGTGACAACAATGGGTTAGTCATAACTAACCTATGTTTTACTGATTTCAATGGAACTTTTACTCTAAGTAAAAGGCTGGATCTAACTCTTTCTGTCTTTCAGATTTAGAAGAAAAAATTTTAACTTACAGATCCTGATGTCAAATAGACATTTTTTTTGAAAGAATTATATGTTAGTGTGCTTTCCCCATATGAGTGAAAAAATGACATTGCCAAGGTGTAGCATGTAAATATGGGGACTCAAATAAACATTTAGCTCCCAGACCTCTCAGTCCTAAAAGGAGGTTAGTCTTCTGTAGTTAGTCTTACACAATAGCATGAGAAATGCTAGACTTCTGGAATGCAAGACTGAGATACATTAGACTTACTGAAGGGTGTTTCATAACCAATTAGAAGAGTAAGCCCAAGTCTCTTCCATCCCACAGCCCACCCGCTTCACAAAACTGCTTCACACTGGTGCTAAAAACTAATTTTTTGCAAAGGAAACACTATCGTGGGGAGGACATTTAGCACTATGGTTCTAGCTTTTGTTACCGTTTTTCTAGACCATGCTCCTAATTATCCCCCATAATGCTTTCATAACAAGTCTGTGCATTTTATAGCCCAGTAAAACCCATTGCTGCACCTCTCATTATATATGCAATATTTTGCTCCGTTCTGTTTATCATTCTAATCCATTTTTTGCAATTTATCTACTCCCTGTTAATATTACAGGTGATTTTTTACTGTGACTGTGACACAAGCTGCCGATTTAGCTCTTTCACCTACTGATAAATAAACAATGCACAGATCTGACCTTTAGGTTAACAGGTTTTATGCTTGCTCCACTCAGCAATCTAACTGATTCAATTATCATAAAGGTTCAGGAGCCTCCATGAATACTGAAAAAGACCGACCATATGCCTGCATAGGTGTTGTGGAACAGCAAATACTCTGCAACCCCCTCCAGAGAAATCCCTTAATTGTAAATAATTTCACCATGCGACACAATCAAGTCACCTTGAATGCAAAAACCCTCAGCCTGTGGAGGCAAAGTGTTATTTAAGCTTTACTGGGCTGCGTTAAATTCTGCAATTTGAAGGGCTGTTAAGTTTTTCAATTGAAATTTCATTTAAAATGCAGGTGCTTTTTATTATATTGAGGCTTTACTGCTCTCTAGGTACAAGCAAGAACATGGTGCAATAACACAAATCTGGCTCAATCACTGATCAGTAACAGCTGTAATTCCAGAACATTTAGCATTCTTATAAACCACGTCCTGAAATCTATAAATTGCTACAGCAGATCAAGAAAATACTATATCCCCCAATTCTGCCCACAGCAATTTTGACATTTATGAGATTTTCTGTGAACATTAGATTTTATTGAAAATCTTTTAAAAGATATACTTGGGTACAGTAATTGTTTAAAACAGCTTTCAGTTTGTGGAAGGCTTTTTTTCCCCAGAATCAGAAGGGTTCACATTTTAAAATTCAACAATGTCAGTGACTTTGAGTTACATTCTAGAGAATATTGGAATAGAGGGTAGTCCATGAATAGCAAATGAAATAATTTAATGCCCACTAAAAATAAATATAATGGAATATACAGTACAAATACAATTCTGAGACATTATTTTAAAAACACACTACATCTTTTGGATTGGAATTTTAAAAATAAATTTAAGAAGAAATAAAATTTTGTAAATACCTTAAAATGATGTAATGTCTGCCCCCCCCCCCCAAAAAAAGAAGGGATGTTTTGTTTTAGATTCTTGACACATTTTTATCAGAAAATGCAAGGAATTATCTACATGTACTGTTTTAAATATACTATTTGAAATATTAGCAACCCAACCAATATTTAGTGGTTTCATAATCAAAACCAGAAAATTGTACTTTGAGATTTGTCAAGGTTTATCTTTAACTTCCACAGTGCCAGCAAAGGCATTAATATATTTGAAATGGAGTTGGGAAAAGGATTTTTTTTATTTATTTTTTTTAGGATGATGGTCATGCCTGTAATGGAAAAAAAATATCCCTCATTACTATTTAATGTGTATAAAATAGATGATCTTGGGACACTTATTTATCTTAAATAAAACCACAGTTCTGAAGTTTTATTTTTACAGGGCTGGTCATCGGCAGTTTTTTCTAATTATACACATATCTGAATAATCAGGCTGCAGGTATCTGCAGGAAGAAAATAATCAAGCTGTTTGTTCTCCCTTCTGATAAGAGGAATAAGCTTTTCATCCCTACTGAATACATTGCTGGCATTATAGGTGAAACATTTGGGATAATGAGATGAACTTGTGTTACAAACCCCTGCAGAGTTTGGACATAGGCCTTTTAACATTATCTGCTATAACATATGAGAAGGGATTCTTAACTTCAATTTCCTACTTCTTTCCCTTCCCCAAAACATTTTTTTAAAAAATATCGTCTCTCTGAAGCCATTTTAAAAGGCAGACCTTTAAAACTCACTTAATTCAAATGAGACTTTGGAGAGCCATTTTAATTGGCCCCTCTGGATAGAGAAGTGTTAAATCTTGGTCCTCAAGACCCTTGCAAGATACTGACATGCAAAATCATAATGATAGATAGATAGATAGATAGATAGTCACACATACACACACCAAGCAACATCACACTTGGCCGAAAGGGTCACCACAATTATGTAAAACATGAATATTAACTATAATTGGGGTAGTTTGCTAATACAATAAAAAGCTCTGAACATGAGAAAAGTTATGCTCACAGCAGTAGCTATCACTTTCTAAAGTAAGAATTCATGAGTGAAATGACATGAAAAAGATGGTTATAAAATTTTAATGGAATGATAAAAGGCAAAAGTCAGCCTCTCAGCTGAATTCTTAAAATCTCTATATATCACAATCAGCTCCTTAACTGTAAAATCAATGTGGACTATAACATGTTGTCAATGTGGTTGTCACTGGAGAGAAGACTGCAAGAGTATGACAGCGACATAGCTAAGCCTGCCAATGCTGAAAATAAAACAATAAACTCTTTTTACTTGGAAGAAATTGTTTATAGAACTAACTACAGAATATGAGGAGCAGAAGGAGGGGCACATCACTTCCCCTAATTCCTTTGATTCATTCTTCAAGCCATTTCATTACAGCATTAATACTGGAAGGTAGTTTCATTTTGGCAAATGAAATGAAATTATCTTTTATGGGAGGCTATTTTGCTCATCTGTTTCAAAAGTTCAGTCTCTACTTGAAAAAAGAAGGTTCAAAATTACCATTAATCTTTCCTAATCATCTGAGTAGAAGAGAATGTTTATTTATTTATTAGTACCAGTCTGATGAAGTGGGATGGTTTATTATCTTCTTGTGGGTATAACTGGGGGCAGTGACATCTATATATGTATATTTGGGGCAATAAATGCATATTACAGCATATTAAAGGGAATGATAATTACATGCTTTTGGAGCATGGGATCACATCTAAGCCAAGTATAATAGCTGGTTTTTGTAATATAACAGATTGTAGGGGACTTTTCATTGGCAGAATAAACCAAACTAGGAAGCTATGGAGAAATGCAATGAGTTCTAACCAACTGCTGGTTCTGCATAGGGGGAAACAATGGGTTACAATGATGTTATCAGCAACATAATTAAATATTATAGCCAAGTATGGCTTTTGGCTGCCTCTCAACTAATGGATGTTTTCCCATTGACACATGGCCATGTCGAGACACTTCTAAATTGTCAATTTCCTTCTGTAACACAGATAGTACACACATGGCAGGGAGGGGGATGGTAGAGTGAGAAGCATGACAAACATTCATTAAGTCTTTATGGACTTTATCATACAGTGCATAAAAGTGGAATTTTAACAAAATAAAAGAAGTCTTGGCTGGTATTTATTACACGACACTATTTCTTCCTGCTGTTGCCTTACAGTGCCTTACTGTTTTGCATCTTTTCATTGATAGACAAAACCCATCTATAGGCTCTCAATCTTGCCATTATTCCATGAACGCCTTGGTGAGATACGTCCCTTCAGTGGCAGTTCCACTTCACGGGCAGTCCCATGCTTTGCGTGGGCATGATTCTACTCCTCTCCTCCTCTTTCCTCACAGCAATCTCAGCTGCCAATACCTTTCCCAAGCTGGCTGCTATGTATGAATGTGCTTTGAGGCTGGCTTCAGGAGGTGGTTGGCTGCTATGACCACTTGTCCCCATCCTGGGGACATTCACACACAGCAATCAGTTTCAGGAAGGTGCTTGCAGCTGGGATCGTTTGTCTCACTGCTTCCTCCTGAGGTATGAGGCTATTGTGTAAATGTGTTTTGGGGTGGACTGCTCCTCCTCCCATCTCCCAAAGCACATTCATACAGTGTCCATTCCCCAAGCTGGTTGCTGGATATGAGTGTTCTGTGGGAGGGGAGAGGAGGAGAGATACTGGTTGGATAATGTGATTCCTCCCCTGCCCCAGCATGTCCACACACAACACACAGGATCCAGCTTCAGCCAATTGCTAGCAGCTGAAGTCCTTTCTCCTGTCACTTCCTTCTGAAGCATGGGGCTACTGCATGAAGGACTCAGGCTGCAGAAGAACAAAAAGAGCAAGCCCAAAGGGATGGGTGGTGGACTTCTGCCTGGACTTGTCCTTGCCAGCAAGTTATGCATCTGCTATCACTCTTCCTGCCACCCTGAAGAAGCAAAGTCTGGAACCTGGCCACTGCCAGCCATCCACACTTGTGCCTGATGAGCTGCCAGTGCCATCCACACCTTCAGCTGCCTGGGCCTCTTACCATGGTTTCAGCTCCTCCCCCCCCTCATCCCGCCATGTCCCCATGCACCTCCAGCCAGGTGAGACATGAGGCAAGAGGTAGGGGCCATCCAAAAAGCATCCCTGTGTTGGGCAGTGCAGAAAACAGATCAAGTGACCATGGATCACCAAAGTGCTATTGTCAGGAAAAGTCTGATAAGCAAGCTGGTATGCTTTCCTTCCTAAACTAGTAGGATTGTGGAGAGACAGTAGGCTGGTGTGATCAATACCTCTAACGACATGAGACTAAACATTCTACTTTGGATGACAGTTTACAGAGATGGTGCTGCTTTCTATGTGTGACTATAAAGATATAAAAGAGATTTGCTTTTTGTATAAGATTAAGACCTATCTTTCCTACACTGCTGTTTTTTGTTGTTGTTGTTTTTTTGTGGGGGGGGGGAGGCATATAGTGCTTCATATCATGGTGTTGATGCTCTTATTCTGAGAAGAAAATCTCAGGACCAACTTGGAAAACTATTATCCTCATATGAACTTCTTTTAAAACAATTGTTCAATCTCATATATATGTTTTGGCCACAAAATTAAGCTATGGCCCCCTTCAGATGTGTAAATGTCTCTGGAAGACCCAGAAATTGGTCCAAAAAGACACTGTAGAAATAATCCAGTTTGAGACTGCTTTAACTGTCCTGGCTCAGTGCTAGGGAATCCTGGGAATTGTACTTTATTCTGACACCAGAGCTCTCTGACAGAGAAGGCTAAGTGTCTGACAAACTACAACATTGAGCCAGGGCAGTTAAAGTGATCTCAAACTGGATTATTTCTTTATTTTGGACTATTGTTTCTGTACTAACCAGTTTTAAAGATCCATATAGCATTTTCCTCATCCTGAAGTACTTTTTAGGACGTATTGGCATTACCAAAGACTTTTTATTCCTGGTCTCCAAACTGGTTTAAATCAACCAGTATTTTCCAAAATGAAATATAGTAGTTACTTGTCTGAATGTTTCTACTCTGTCAGACCTAGTAAGGATGGTCATCAAGTCAATGTTCTAAATTTCCCCAGCAGTTTCATGAATATGCTAAATACTATAGTGGGGCAAAGCTTACCCTGAGAGATTTCATAGGCACACCACCATTATCTTTTAAGCTGGCCCTTCCAAGAAAGACAGGCGCTACTCCCCAAAAATGTCTGCAAGTACAATCCCAGAAATACACCATAGTCAACATTATCTAAAGCTTCTGACAGATCTAGCAGTTCGGACATAGTTCACCCATCAAAGTGATCAATATTGTCTCCATTTCTAACAAGGCCTACAGCCAGACTGAAATGGATCTATAGAATCTATCTCATTCAGGAACATCTGGAACAGTTTTTGCATTATTTTTAAACAAGAAGAATGATTTCATTGTCAGTAGAACACCCCCCCCCCCCGAATAGATGTTTTGTGGGAAATGCATAGATTTGTCAGCAGACTAGGTGGAATGGAAAGTAGCCACTGAATGTAAAGGACCTACTGCTATGAATGAAAGAAAGGGTGGCCTGGGAAATTCTCTTGCTTGTAGTGGAGCTTCAAGGCTTAATCTTAGACTAGCAGGTAGGTAAAACTGATTTTAAAGGCAGCACAGAAAGGCTTGAATCTTATTAGAAGCCCACTGAATCAATTGGTCTATGGTGAGACAACACATAAATATACCCTACTACTTCAATGGGTATACTCTAGATAGGATTACAACTGGGATTCAGGCCACTATTTATCTATTCCTTGAAGGATGAGTACAATCAACTGACCAAGAAAAAAATGTATATAATTAGTTCATTTTTAGCTGGTGCTAGAATAATCCACGAGTGCAAGAGAGAGATAAATCCTAGTGAGTTCAGTGTAATTTAGATATTTAACTAGCGTGGTGTACGGACTGAACGTTGGACTAGGACTCTGGGAGACCAAAGTTTAAACGCCATAAAGCCTACTGGCTGAAGCTTTGGCAAGTCACATTCTCTTTGACTTAGGGCCTGTGCAGACAGTCGGGGCATGGCGTTCATACGATGCATGTCCCAACTCTGCCCCCATGGTAGTGTTATGCTGTGCACCACACTACATGGTGTGTGGCACCACAGTACTCCTCTGTCACTGCATTTTGATTATGCAGTGCCAAAGGAGCACTGTAAAGCCATGGGGCAGCAGCTATGGCACCCTTTTCAGGGTGCAAAAAGGCCAGATGAAGGTCACGGTGTGCGGTTGCTGTGGCCCCAATCTGGCTCTAAAAAGAGTGGTCTGCACAGCCCCTTAGAGGAAGGAAAAGGCAGATTTTATTTGAATAAATCTTGCCAGGAAAACTCTATGATTGTATTGCTATAAGTTGAAATCAAAGGCACATAACAAAAACAAAGTGTGTGAGAGATTATAACTTTCACTTATCTAAAGGCAGTGTATAATAGTTTAGACATCTATAAGAAGTGTTATCATCTTTAAATCAGTTACGATGGCACCTTATACTCCTGAATGGGGACATTTAAGTAAGCAGAAAAACAGCACTATGTAGTTTTGCAAGCTACTTACCATCTTCTGCAGTAACCATTAGAGTCCAGTCACTATATGTATCACCATATCCATTGCAGGCAATAACCCTTAATTCATATGAAGTGTACGGCTGCAGATCTGTGACTACATAATTTAAAGATGCTGTTGGTTTGGAAAGCAACCTATAGTTAAAAAAAAGTGCAAATTTAAAAATCAGAAAAACACAAGGAAGAGGGAAAGTGTTGCAAACTATACATATTCAGAAATGCTACTCTTGAAGTGAGCTATCTCACAAATAATTTTATATTTCTCAATAATCTAAGTAATTGATTATTTACATACTCAAGGATATCTTCTCGGGAGTGACTGGGCCTCATTTGAAGTCGGTAGCTGGGCAGGCCTGGAGCATTGTTGCGAACTGGTATAGACCAGACAACCTGAAGACTGGTCGGCATGGCAGATGAAAGCCTTGGAGGCAACATGCCATCTGGTGCTGTCGAAAAACATGGATGAATTAGAGCAGATTAAAATGTGGGCAACATATGCTGAATGGCATCAAAATGCTTCATACACTGGAAAAACTGTTCCTGAGGATCAACAGCAATGTTAGCATGGTCCATTTAATTCAACATCCCCCCCCCCACATTATCATACAATTGTACTTAGCATTGCAATGCCATTATCATTGCAATGCCTGTGCTGAAAACTATCCACTGATGAAAAAAGGTATGCATGAGTAATACCTTCAGACTTGTGTATGATTCAAAAGCAACCAATTCTGCTTTGTTCAAAATGCTCACATAATTAAACACTAAGAATAGAAACAGCCACCTACTTTCTGAATCATCAGCAACCAGAAATCATACTCTAGACACATATAAAGTTCATTGCTAGGGAATACTAGGATTTGTACTTTCATAGGTTCTGGCCACATGGTGAAGCTAGCTTAGCCACCAGGACCACCACAATGTTTTAAAAAGTTTATGATTCATCTGAAAATGTATTTGAACCTAATGCTAAGTTACAACAATATACAACATTAAGCAAAAACACAGTAAAACTAAGGAATACAACTATTCAACCAGCCCTACCACTACTACCAGCTATTACTGCTGCTGCTGCTGCTACTACTACTACTACTACTAATAATAATAATAATAATAATAATATGCATTATATTATTATTGCCAATAGTAGCTGCATCAGTGATAGCTTTTTTGTAGTATCTGGTTGAGTAGCTGTTGAGATAATAAAAAATATTTTAACTTTGCATTAAAAGTAATACAGAGTTCTTTATCAGCAATGCAAATCTTTACTTATTTCTTTATAGCAGATGAATCTCTCAAACAGATGAGATTATTACATTTTTTAAATATTTTATATGATTTTTAAAAAATTTCAGGACCATTTATGAATATTCTGTTGGTAAGGCCAAAATAAGTTTTTTGTATATAAAATACAATATTTTCTTTAATTGCTTCTGTTGATAAAATATAATGCTGTTTCATGTGAAGCAAAACAAAAAACCTCACAGAGGTTGACAATGGGATATCTTGATGTGTCTTTTTTTTTTTTATGACAAGAAGACTTGTGAATGTTTTTTACATCCAAAAGAAATACTCTCTGTCAGAGAGCTCTGGTCCCACAATGAACTACAGTTCCCAGATTTCCCTAGTACTGATCCAGGGCATTTAAAGTGGTCTCATACTGGATTATTTCTGCAGTGTGTTTTGGACCAAAGTGAAATAAAACATTAGGTTTATAGTTAATATATTCTGTTACTTCAACCATGCTTGATAGTTACTTCTATATGATCTAATTGTATTTGGATGGATAAATCTGTAATAGATATCTAAAATATTTATATCAGAAATATATTAATAGGGTTTCACATGGGGATAAGAAATGGGGAAAAATGGAATGCTCCTGTTGTGATAGTGTGAAGATTTTCACACAACATCACGCTCATCCAGTACTCATGAATAACCTGTAATGCTCCCATAACTTCTTATTAATGGGGGAAACCCATGAATAGTTTGCCGATAGTGCTTCATTCATGCTATCGCAAAGCCAATAATGATTCATTCACACTATCACAGAGCAATCCAGGACCTTTTCCCAGAGTGCATTTTGGTAAAGGCAATTTGTTCTCATTGCTAGGATTGTGTCGGAGTGGGTTTCTGTTTTATTTTGAGGTGTAGGGCATGATTTTGTTTGAACTGGATAAATAATTCTGTGAATTGTATAATTTTTTCTTTGTTCTGTTCAGGATGGAACCATGATTTTCAGACAAAGCATGCTAGTACTCAAATGGCACATGCGTCAAATGTTCAATAATGCTACAAATAACGATACACGAATGGATGTACGTGGAAGACAATTGCATTTCTCTTTCATTTTTATATTGGCATTATCATGTGATTGTATGACTGTGTGAACATATCGATCACTGTAGCACTATGCCTGCATTATCATAAAATAGCACAATTGTAGTGGAATTGGCCCTAGTGTGATAATCTCCATTCTCTCACAAATAGAGTCAGTATCATCCCAGGCCCTGAGATTTTCCAGGGCAAAAGGTGAAACCTAGGGATAGCTCCTGGTAATGCCATCGAAGTGGGCCTGGAGATATATATTATACATCAAGTGGCAACCACAGTTGCTCACAAATTGTCATTCAGAGAGAGAGAGCGGGAGAGGGAGAACCAATTTTCCAGACTGGAAATTAAGAGTCTTTGCAAATCACCACACGTAACTTATATTTGTTAATTCTGAAAAATGCCATGAACTGCAGAACTAAATAGAGAGGCTCCCTGCCTAAATGGAAGTATACATACAACCTTGTCTTTTGCCCTGACCTAACTTCACAAAAGCTGGAGAATTTATACTACCATCTGTCTCTCAAACATGACCCATGAAAACTTGGAACTTGGGGCAGTGCCTTGAAACCTGGCAAGCCTACTCACAGACTAACAGTACATTCTGGAAATATGGGGATGGTGTTTGTGTGTGGTGGTGGGGTGGTGATGGTTAGATCTCAGATCTTTCCATTTTAAATTAAAAGCAATTAAATTGATTTTGTACTATCACAATCCACACAAAATTATGTTTCAGCTAGCCCCATTGTGTTTACATACTGGGCAATATATGTATTGGACAATAAGCAACCCGGAATTTCTTTTTGGAAGAAAGGTGGGCTATAAATCACATGAAAATAACTAACTAACTAACTAAATAAAATAGGATACTCCTGCTGCATTAAAGGTTGCCCATCATCTACATATATTTTCTAAAAACAAAGAAAAAATGCAGTTACACTCTGAAAGACCAAAGTAATTTGCAGAGTCTCTGTGGGGCAATAATTGTAAAGGTGTTCTGGAAAACTGGTCACATGGTGATCATTAAACCTATCAAGTGCATCCCAAACAACTGATCATCTGAAATCAAGCACCTACTGATTATCCCAAAATAAAGACTTTATCCTGTATTTAGTAAAAATGTATTCTTTAGAAAACGCCCCCCCCCTTCATCTCTTTAGCCCCAACTTCTCCTTTGCACGGGCATTGCAGAAAACCTGAGAAATAATTAGATGGTAGCAATAATTTTTCTGCCACATTCTTAACAGAACAGCCATGTACCTATCGGGGTGATATATTGTCTGTAACATGCAGTGCTACTCAAAATGTTCTCTTCAAGGTTTAATACGACCCTCAAGGGGCAACCACTCCAACAGTAACTTACTGAATCAACACATCTTGTCCAGTAAATGCTCAATTAGCATGGTGAAATGGCATGCTGCAATTATCAAGAAAAAGGATGGAAAGAGCTACAAAACTTAATTCTATTCCTGTCTTATAATATGAACACCTTGATAGTCTTTCAGATGCAATGCATACTGAACTGGTTAGCATGGAGACTGTGATGATTAAGCAGGGTTTAATACAGAGGTGGGAAGAACCTTGAGCTCCTTAGAGGAACTACAGGATATAAATATAACAAATAAATAAATAATGAACTAATGAGTAAACTCTAAAGAGAATTCTCCTCATCATTTACTTAATAAAGCTAGTGACAGATGATCATTATACTACTTCTCCCTTCAGTCACTAAGTTACAATATTCTCTAAATATGAGCTATGACATTATGCACATGACACATGTCCCTGGATCACTGGGAGGCTGCTCTGGGACCACCAGACATAGCCCAAAACCAGCCACAAAACCAGCCTTTTTGCAGCCCATTCAGGACCATGGCAGTGGGTGCCTTTGGGGCCATAGTATCTGGTTGCCATGGTGTCACAGTGGTCCCTAGGTGAACTGGCCATTCCTTCTGCCCCGTCTGCTTCACCCCTAGTCTAATACTTCTGCTTGGGAAAGCCTGGATGCAACAACTTTAGGGTGGATTTGAATCATTCACTGGGGTTGTCAATTTCTGGAGGTATGAGACCATTTTCCCCTACATAACCCATAATGAGCTGTACTTTTAGTTTATTAAAAATATTGTGTCCTGAAATCAAAGAGTGCTCTAGGTCCAGCAGAACCAAAGAACATGCCTTGCTCTAATGGAGAACTGGCCTTCCAAGAATCATCATACTAAGGGAGAAGGACACCTTTCTTAAAAAGACTATGTGTGAAAGGGCTCTAGGAGTCCTAATAGACCACAAATTGAACATGAGTCAGGAATGTGATGCAGCAGCTAAAAAGGCCAACAATATTTTAGGCTGCATCAATATACGTATAGTGTCTAGATCAAGGGAAGTAATAGTAGCATTCTATTCTGCCTTGGTTGGGCCTCACGTGGAATTCTGTGTTCAGTTGTGGGCACCACAATTCAAAAAGGATGTTGACAAATTGAAGCATATCCAAGGGAGGGTGACCAAAATGGTGAAGGGCCTGGAAACCATGCCTTATGAGGAAAGACTTAGGGAGCTGAGGATGTTTAGCCTGGAAAGGAGACCGTTAAAAGGTGATACAATATCCCTGTTTAACTGTCACAATGAGGATGGAGCAGTTTTCTCCTGTTCCAGAGACTAGAACACAAAACAATTGATGCAAGCTGCAGGAAAAGAGATTCCACCTTAACATTAGGAGGAACTTCCTGACAGTAAGGGCTGTTTGACAGTGGAACACACTTCCTTGGGATGTGGTGGAGTCTCCTTCTTTGGAGGTCTTTAAACAGAGGCTGGATGGCTATCTGTCAGAGATTATGATTTCCTGCATGGCAGGGGTTGGACTGGATAGCCCCTGTGGTCTCTTCCAACTCTATGATTCTATGTTTCTACCATAATCTGAGCAGACAGAGGTGCTACTACAGTTTGCTGCTGCTGCTTCCTGTTGCTGCCTCTCGCCACAGTGGAGTGCTGCCTGTTATTGATATCTGTCACTATTAAGTCCAGATCCACCACCAATGGTGTCATTAGTGTTGGCATCACCCAATGAGGTAACTTATGGTGACACCCCCCCCCCATTGACCTCTTCACATACCACGCCATACAGAATCTTTAGTCATGTTTTTGTATGAACTTTACTCATTCATCGTAATCTCTGCATATCACTAAATGTCATGGCAATAGTTGTGACATAACTAATCAGCAAAATTAAAATTATACCTTTAAATTACAATATCATAACACACAGAATGCATTTAAGCATACATAGTTTCACGTGGCTGAAATGGATATTTGGAAAAAGGTGTTGTTTTGAAAGAAAAATTTAAAAGAATAAAATATTTATTTTTGCTTTGTTTTTAAAATAAAATTTAATAATAATAATTTTAAAAAGGACCTCTAATTTTTCCTTTTACTGAGCCTCATCCTGCTTACCCCATCTAGTCAGCATTTTAATGGGGCACAGGCAAATGCCACTGCCCATTTCTGCCAAAAAGCAAATGTTTGAGGAGCAGTAGTGTCATCCCCCCCTTAGGGTGTCACCAGGTGTGGTCCACACACCCTGCACCTTCCTAGTGATGCCACTGCCCACCACCAAGTCCTACATTAGGATCTCTAGTTGGATCATTCCCAGCAGGTAGCTGTCCAGCCACTTTTTGAAGACCCCACAACTTCTCTAGGCAATTGGTTCAAATGCCAAATCACTCTCACTGTCATTAAGTTCCTTTTACTGTTCAATCAAAATCTACCCTTCTGTAACTTAAAACCATTAGACCTAGTTCTACCTTCTGCTGCAGCAGAAAAAAGGGCTTTCCCTTTCTCTTTTTGGCAGCCCTTAAGGTATTTAAAGAGTGTGATCATGCCATTTCTCAATCTTATCTTTATGACCTATAAAACCCTATAGAGATTAGTTCCTATAAAGACTATCTGAAAGCCCGTAGCTTCCCAAATGAGCCTATTTGAGTATGGCTTTATCTCCATACTACAAAACACACTATAGAAATAGTCCAGTTTGAGAACACTTTAACTGCCCTGGCCCAATGATAAGGGAATTCTGGAAATTGTAGTGAGATGTTTAGCCTTGTCTGTCAGAGAGCTCTGATGCCACAATAAACTATAATTCCCAGGATTCTCTAGCACTGAGCCATGGCAGCTAAAGTGCTCTCAAACTGGATTATTTCAGCAGTCTGTTTTGGAACACTTAAATGTACAAAGTGGAATTCTTAGTAAGCTTCTCTACAACTTTATCATCCTTACTGCAGTGGAATTTCTGTTACAACTAGTTTCAGAATAAAAGAATGCCAATAAGCAATTAGTTGACTGATTAATGGTTATAAATACATGTCAGAGAGACACTAGATGGAACTTAGACCTGTCCAAGAAAACCAATTATATGCCATTCTGTTTAAACAGATATCTAGCCAATAGCTGTCATAGAATAATGAGTTACGAAAACAAGGAATAAACAATAAACAAATATCAGCACATGTTCAATGAACATCATACACCAGTCTAAATTTATGAAGAGATGCATTTCTTTCCCTGCCTTGATTACTAACAATTGCTTTGTATAGTCTGAACACCTTGGCCTCCATGTAAGAACATCTCACCAAACTAGACAATGCTTTCTTCTTTCCCTGCTAGAGTTAAGTCTGGGTGATAATATTAATTACAGATTGTTTTGGATACAAATATATAAAAATAACATTTTTTCAACATTCAGAATGACAAGATCATAAGATTGATTACAAAACTGGAAACACTGGTTAAAGCATGTGGAAAGATAGGGGTTTGTTGTTGTTACCTGCCATCAATTCAAATTGATGGAAGTGCATAGGTTGCTAGATTATCCCTGTCCCAGAAAAGCCATAGCTGGCATAGTATTTAAAGCTAGTTGCAGGCACTTTAAGCCATGAAGTCAACCTGGACCTCCAGTGACAGAGATAAATCTGAGAGTGACAGAGGTAGATCCATTGAGGATTCCCAAAGCTTCATACATTTTCCCTTGGGGAGGACAACAAAACTACACTTCCCAAAATTTAGTAAAATTTAGCCATGGTAGCTAAAGTGGTGTGAAACTGCATTATTTCTGGAGTATGGATGCAGCCTAAGAAACTTTCTATATCTAAACAAAAATATCAATATTTTTAACTAGGTGTGGTTTTGCTCTGTTAGGTTGTTTGACTTCCATAACATTTAAACTGTTGTTGCTCTCTCCTACAGAATCCTAGGATGTGTAGTTTTAGGAGTACTTAGAATTGTCTGCAGATAGGCACTAAAGGGGTCTAGCACTAAAAGCTGGTTCCTATTGGTAATCTTACTAGAGCATGTTAAATCCCATTTAATCAATGGGATTTACAAAAAGTTTTGACTCAACAAATGATTAAGTGAGTCTCCTGAAGTAGGGATTGTTAATAGAAGTCAGATCTAAGTTTGTTACCATATTACAAAACGTAGGATTCCATAGTATGCAGCCATAACAGTTAAAACAGTATGAAACTAATACAACTGTGCACCAAATACACCAAAAGTTATCTTATGTTCAATTTTTATAGTTGATCTATAGAAGCTTTGACTGAAGAAAGTGAGATCATAGTGTGAACACAAACATTCCAGCATTACTTACCATCAAAAATTTAATTCAGTGAAAAAGCAATGCTAAGTTTAATGTTGTAGTTAATAATGCCATAACTTAGTTGTCTTCTTTGCAAACTATCCAAAGAATTCAAAATATCTGGTCTTTGAATTAATCTGTAATCTCTAGTGTAAAAAGAATACTGTATTATGTGTCAGGTTCAGATAAAACCTATTTATATTATTTTGGTTTCTTTCCCCCTTCTTTCTTAAAAAAAAATCTAATTTGCTTGTTGTTCCCTTAGGTACACAGTACACAGTTCATAATTCATTTGATGTAAAATGTCAGTTTAGATTCTTGCACTTCTTTGATACATGAGAAAAAACATGTACATTTCAATTTTCTTCTATGAGACTCCGCCAGCAAAAGCCCCCCATTGAGCTGCTCAAAGACCTTTGTGTTAAATTAAACATCAAGATTCAGAAACTGAGAGGAATGATATTTCCAAGACATATAGTACAAATATATGAGCCTGGGAAAAAAGTAATGATTTTTGCTACCAGTAAAGTGATCTCTCCCAAAGAGCATATTTGATCCTTGAATTAGTTCTCAGTTATAATTTAATACATCACAAGTGTGAGGAGTTTTCTTTACATTTAGACATAAAGTAATATTGTCAGGTCCACAAAGAGCAAAACATATTCCAGGGGTTTAT
This sequence comes from Urosaurus nigricauda, assembly GCA_034509955.1. Classification (NCBI taxonomy): domain Eukaryota; kingdom Metazoa; phylum Chordata; class Lepidosauria; order Squamata; family Phrynosomatidae; genus Urosaurus; species Urosaurus nigricauda. Next base: position 344,404,696 of record JAOEGL010000001.1, on the reverse strand, counting down.
TTCCTCACAGCACATTTATTCTCCAAACACTTGTGCATCATAATACAGCAGCATCGCAAAAAGCATTAATATTATTGTCACAGAATGTCACCAGAACAGATATAGGACTGATTGAGATGTAATAATCTTGGTTTACTATACCATGATTTGTAAGACAAAAATGAATGTCAGGCCACCATGCTTTGCCCTGTTCCCCCATGTTATTTTGTCTATCATGATTTGTTGTGCCTCTATTATGGCTTGTCTCAACCACAATTTTCCCCAATATATCCTGATAGTGTTGCTGGTAAACTTCAGTTACTAACCAGAATATGAAACTAGAGAAAGAGTTGGGAACTCAGACACATGGTATTTATGTTTGGCTTAATAATGCCGGTGAGCCTCCTTGCCTAGGCTTTCATGGCTTAATGGTTTGAGGGTTGGACTACGACTCTGGAGATCAGGAGTCAATTCCCAGCTTAGCCATAAAACACCCTGAGTGACCTTGGGCAAGTCACATGGTCTTAGAGTCAGGGGAAGGCAATTGCAAACCTCCTCTGAACAAATATTCGCAAGAAAACCCCATGTCAGGTTTGCCTTATAATGCTAGAGTCAGAAATAACTTGAATACAACAAACAAACAACAACCACAACTAAAGAGATTTCTCCTGGCAGTGAAAACAAATGTAGAGAAAGTTTTCCAAGGATGAACTCAGCAAAGAAATAGGGAAAAGATAATAATGAAGTTCATAGATCCAAAGGGTAAGTACCACCACCTGGAATTGTGCTTTAAAAATAAATAGCTTTGAAATGATCAGAAAGCATTCTTCCAAATGTGAAAAGTCTCTCACCATCACTCAGGTGAGGAGGGCAAAATACTGTTTTCTCATTCAGAATGAGAATGAGAAAGGATGAGAAGCAAAAATGTATATCCATGGTTCCATGCTAAAAGACCTTTCCTGAGTATTCTTCCTGCACATAGATTAATTATAAGGTATGTGTTAAAACTAGCTCATGCTCTAAGATTTCTGGTGCTTTGTGTCATTAAGCTGAACCTCAAACCAGTGTCCCTGAGCTTCATCTTACATGACAAAGCCAAAGCATTATAGCGAATTCTGATTACATAAGAGAGGGTGCATTAAGAGATGAAAAAGAAGTGTCATTATCAGATTCCTCTTCTCAATTCTCCTTGATGGTTTTTAAGAAATTAAAAAGCCCACCCATGCCTAACAGAATAAATATCTTGTAGGAAGCTGTGCATAATGTTCTATTCCTAGAATGAATTTAATTTATACTTTCAGAATCGACATACAAAGCAAAATCCAGTTATCCTTTGTTTTTGCACCATGCAGATTGTTGTGGTGTAATTTCCTGAACAAAAATAATGTATATTAGGGGAGAGGTGATACACCTCTGTGTATATGAGTGAAAAAATATAAAACAGCATTATATTAAAGAAAACAGTTTTCATGAGGAAATAAACAGAAGCTTATGCTGCAACTTCTTTCACACAGTTAGGGGCGAAACAAATGGGCAGGAAAAGTGGCTTGAAGCTGTCTTTTTTGAAGCCACATTGAAACCCCACCAACTGCCACACCGGCTTTCAAGGCAGCTGGAATGCTCATGTCATGGACATGGCTTTAAGCCAAGAAGAAGCAGAAAAAAGCTGCTTCTTTTTAAAATGGCTTTTCTCTGCATAAGGTGCCTAAAGGGCACTTTCCTGCTGCCTTCAAGGCATGTGTCATGTAAATGTCACACCTTCAAGCCATCCTGAAAGCACCTCTTTTTGCCTGTCTGTTTAGCCCCTAAGTCTCAAAGATTCTACAAGATCACACTTGGCATACTGGGATTCCAGACTAATATGGCTATGTCTATGAATTCTACATATACACTCATTTATAATTCAAAAACATTTTGTCAAAAATTGACTATCAGCTTATTCACAGGTCACTGTATCACTTCTACCTGTGGCACAGCCACCTCTGGCCCTTTCTAATGCCTACTCAAAACAGGGTGGCAGATGGACTTTGAGGGCTTCTCCACCACAGCAGAGAGAGCAAATGGGATGTGTGTTTTTTCAGGCTTTCTCGGCATGGACTAAATGATCCCAGAGTCTGAGAGTTTAGTCCTTGCTGGGACAGCCTGAAAGAAGCAAGACCCCTACCCTTCCCCCTCTTTTGAGGTATCCCTGGCATGGTGGAGAGTAAATGGATTGAGTGTTTGTTTGTTTTTCAGACTCTTTTGGCATGGACTAAGCTCTGTGTCCTTGTTAGGAGGACTCAGTTCTCAGTTAAGTTCAATCCTTGTTGGGAGAGCCCAAAAGAAGCAAGAGCCTCCACCTCTTTCTTGGGCAGCTTTTTTGTGGTTTCCCCCATGTGATGGAGAGAGCAAATGGGTTGGGTATTTTTTTTCAGGCGCTTTTGACATGGACTAAGCTCTGTGTGTCCAAGAATTTAGTCAGGGCTGGGAGTGCCTGAAAGAAGCAACACTGCCCCTCAACTCTCTCTCTCTTGGGTGGCTTTGTTTTGCGGCTTCCTTGTGCAGCAGAGAGAGCAAATGAGGTGAGTGTTTATTTCAGGCTCCCTCAGAATGGAGTAGAGAGTCCAAGAGTTTAGTCCTTGCTGGGAGAGTGTGAAAGAAGCAATGACTCCCTCTTCTCTGCCTCTTCAACTGCTTCTTTTAGAAAAGGTGGTTGGGTGGCAAAGAGAAGCCAGAGAAAGTTGGCAAAAGATGAAAAACCAGCCGCTCCACCAACTGTAGCAGAGAGATCTGGAAGAAGAAATGAGTGAAGAAACAGTATCACTGATGAGGAAGATCTGGAGGGATCCTTGCCCACCATCAGTTAACTGCAGCTGAACTGTTTGTCTTCTCAGAGAAGGTGAAGGGCAGGAAGAGGAGGTGACAAGCTGACTGGCTGGCTGCATACACCTCAAATCTTGTTACCACCGCTGTTTCTTCATTCACTGCTTTTGACACATTCCTCCATCATGGCTGGAGAAGTGTATGGTTTCTTGTTTTTTTGCTTGACTTCTCTGGCTCCTTTCCATTGCCCAACTACAGTGGAGCGGAGTCAGAGAAGACAGGAAAAAGACTAGACTAACTTTCAGCTGCTGCAGAGGGATCCAGAGAAAAATGACTGGAACAGAGCCTGCTTTCAAGCCAACCAGCTAGCAGTGTAAAAAGAGCTGGTTGAGAGCAAAAGGTAGCATGTGGCTCCTGCATCACCAGGCAATGTTTGCCTCCTGCAGAAGTGACAAATATAGAAAAAAGAAGTGGTGACAAGAAAGATATGGGGGTTCATCACTCACCCTCCTTTTCCCACAACCAGCCACTTTGTATCCTCAAAAAAGGTGGCAAAGAGGAAACAAGTGGGTCATCTAGACAGGCAATTTCCACCCTACCAAAGCAAGGATACACCAAAGAGCTGTTATCACCATTTTCCTGCCCAGGCATTCAAAAAGACCAGAAGATGTGCCACAGCAGGAAGAGTAGAAGGGGTTGGTGCTTCTGGTAGAGTCTTCTGGGATGGATCAAGGTTTTGCCTTTTCCCACTTTACTCAGAGAAGGGGGTGGTTTATTGTACCTTAACTTTTATCAAAAAAGGAATCACTTGGTTCTCTGAGTCGAGTGACAAAAGGACTTTTTAAATGCTTGGGTGGGAAAATGGATGCAGTGGTAGGAGTCAGGTGTGGCTGGACCCCTGAGGCAACACTGCCCCTTCTGCCTCTCCATGGTATAGATCTGAGAAGTCCCTGTACTGAACACCAAAGTTTTACCCTTGACTTATCCATGGGTCATATGAAAATCCATAATTTTGACCCCCAAACCTGCCCTCAACTTATACATGAGGTCAATTGACAGTTGAATATATACAGTATTTCATATTTCAACAAAGAATTCAGTCAGTCAGCTGACTTCTGAGGCTAAAACAAACTTGTTTGACTTATAAATACAAATTTATGAGTACATCCACTCACAAGCACAGTTAGAATTCGAAATGAGTATGAGTTCCCTTGGAACTCACACAATTTGAATAGACCTGGAGCCAAGGCTCCAGTTTCTAGTAGGTGACTCACAACATGTCTCAAGATTTGGTTGACATCGTCTTGTTTCAGTACTATTGTGAACAAGAAAGAGTCCCATATTTTTTTCCATCAGGGGAAAAAAAAACCATTTGCTTTTCCTTGTAATACATCCACCTATACTATCAGATACGTGGAATATTTGAAGCCCAGCATCTTGCTGCCTGTATGCATTTTGAGCATTCTGGTTCATCCACTGTACACTTATCATAAATTAAACATGGCAAAATGAGGACAGAATCCAATGACAATGCGACACATATGCATAGCCTGAGTTCAAAAAGGAATTTGGTAGGATTCCTTTCTCCCTTTTTCATTTTACTGTTTTTACTTCAGACTACTTTCTTTCAAATAGGTATGTCTTTAACCTGAAAGTTATAGAATGCTTGCCTTTGAAAGAAGGGAAAAACCCAAAAGGAGAGAACGCTTATGGAAATGATACTTAAGGAACAATATCTTACCATTTATCCGCTGGTTAAGAGGGAGAGGAATCAGTGATTGATCCCCTCATCTTCTCTAAACCTCACAATTCCTGCCTGCAGGATGCACTTAAGAGAGTCCCTTTTTATTATTATTTTTGGTCTATAAAACCCACACGAGAGTACGCAAATGTGTTGGAAGCTACGTATATGCTGCAGGCTTGCTGAGGCTATTATAAGCAAGGGAACTTCAAAGATCTCTTTGCTATGCTCAGTACCTCAAAAATTGCTACTCAGCTTACTTTGGTTGAATATTTTTTAATCAGAAGGCTAACCTTTGCATTCTAGCAGCTTTGTGGAAGTAGCATAAAAATACATTTATACAGAGTACATCCATTTTAAATAAAATATAGATGTCTTCCTCTACTGACAGTTTATTAAAGTGACATTTTATTAGGAAAGTGAAAGGGTTGCAGTTGTCAAAAATAAATATAAACTAAAAAGAAATCAAGATTTTTTTTAAAAAAAGATTTAAATCATTGTTATTGCAGTTACATAAAGACATCTCATCCAATCCCCCACCTGTCATATGAAAATTACATTATTATGATATCTTTTTAAATGTCAGTTGCCATCTTTACTAGTTACTAGGAATATGTTTTCACTGCAAAGTCTTATAAGCTAAGAAAGCAAATATGCTGGCAAAAGCATCTTTCATTTCATCTAACACTTCTTGGGAATGCAAATCTGCATGATCTTTGAAAGACAGATCCAGTTTATTCACTTGGATTTGGGTGCATGTTATTGTGTAAAAGGGAATGCACAGTGAGATACACAACTAAATTAATGTAAGCTCTGTGTTCAGAAGAGTGATTCTATGCATGGGTCTTCTTTGCCAGAGTGGAAAACTGGCTTTATCATTGGTATCATTCTTCCTTGCATCCTGGTAGCACTTTGCTACATAGATGATATGGCTTTACCCATGGTAGCATCATAAGTACAGCAAATATGACTTCTTGTATTGTCTAAATCAGGGATGTGAGCAATGGTGTTGGGATCATATGTGGTCTAAATGGATTTGTGCCTTTGACATCTCCAGAATCCCCAGAGTCACCTTGTTCTGTTTAAAATAGAGGATGAATGGTTTTTCTTAGAAGCCTCCAGATGCAAGAGTTTGCTTTTAATGGGTTACAGAGCCCTCCTCTACTGTTTCACATCAAGAAAACATCCATATCTGAGATCTAGAAGTAGACTTCCAGCTATTGGGGGTTTTTTGTTTTAATTTAATGAAATGTATGTGGCTCCTGTGGGGTCTCACAGCAGAAAAGTGATCCCTTGACCTGCCACAGTGTCCTATCCCTATCCTAAATAGTGAAGGCTCAGTTTTTAAAGATTGCTGCTATTTATGATCTTCCTAGATTTCAGCCCATGTAAATGATTCATCACTGGCATGCGCCTTAATCCAGAGTTCCAAAGCAACAGTAATATATACAGTAAAACAGACTAAATAAAGCTATTCAGATAACAATAATCATCAAGCCAAAGCAATGAGGACCCATTGATTTCAGTGCATCGGTAAGTCTCTTTCATTGAGACCAATGAGACTTTAACAGGCAAAACATCCACTGTTAACTGTATTTACAGAATCATTTAACAAAGCTAGTGTCAAAGTTAAGCGATGTTACATTTTAACAAGCCAAGTCCTAATTTTAGCCAAATCAAAACACAGCTAATGTTGTCATCCTTCTTGTGTTAAAAAAATTATAATCAACAGTTGAATCAGTTGTAGGGTGCTGTTAATGCCACATTCTTAGGACTAGGTTCAAATGTCTCCAATTCTCATTTCAGATCCAGCTCCTAATTATGGTGTGTGTGTGTGTGTGTGTGTGTGTGTTAAAAATTGTGTGTGTTGGGTGGGATACTCGTCAGAAGCCAGTTTAGATCCTTCTCATCAGGAAGGGGGAACCCTGAAATAGACATAATGTTTACTTAACCTTAATTCCTTCTGGTGCACCCAAACAGAGTCCACAGTGGGAACTGCAATACTTTGGAAGAAGTAAACATGGTAATGTGAAATCCACTGGGCTCTCATGTGTCTACTCTTTCAGAACATGGCCACATAGCCTGAAAGCTCCACAAAAAACTATAAATTTATTTATAGTTCCTGCCCTCTCCCCATGGATAGACGTGGGAATACAACAATTTAAAATCACAATACATTAAAATAACAATATTAAAACAATCCAAGTATATTACTATAATCAAATATATCAATTGCCATTGTCAATCCAGTCATCTAAAGGGAAGCATGATAGGGAAACTAACCTTTGGGCTAAGACCAGATAGACAGATAAGTAGATAGATGTAGCCAAACTGATGGTGCAAGATTATGAAATAGTCAAACTTGTTTTAGACTACCCGTATATATGTAACTATTTAGGAGATATTCTTGAAAATTTAAAGCCCTAAACTATAATAATAAATAATAATATTTATTTATAACCCACCCCTCTGAGTGAGCAATAGGGTCGGGGTACAACAATTTAAAAACAAGTACAGTTAAAATGTTACATCCCAATCCCTCCTCCCACCCCTTAAAATAAGATTAAACTAGCACAAGGTTAAAACAGCAACAATAAAAACAAAAACAATACAATGTATCCAGTCCAGATTTATGGGGAGCCTCAAGGTGAATCTGATGTGGCTGGCGAGGCTGGATAGGTGTCTTGGAGACCAGGGAAGGTTAGCCGCTGTCCGGAAAGGCCTGCCAAAAGAGATGTGTCTTGGCGGCTTTTTAAAAGCCATCCAGGGCTGTAATAAGACTCATCTCATCCGGCAGGTCATTCCACAGTCTGGAAGCGATGGCAGAGAAGGCCTTCTGAGAGGTCTGCGACAGCCTGGTTTTAATAGGCTGTAGCACATTCCTCCCAGAGGACCGGAGCATGCAAGGGGGCTCATATGGGAAGAGGCGGTCCCTGAGATAGAATGGACCCGAGCCATGTAGGGCTTTAAAGGTTAAAACCAACATCTTGTACTGCGCCCGGAAACTAATCCGCAGCCAGTGGAGAGACTTGAGCACAGGTGTTATGTGTTCTCACCTCAATGTTCCAGTAATAAGTCTGGCTGCCATGTTTTGGACCAGCTAAACTAATGTCTTCCTAGAGTTAACTACATATAATGAAGACAATTCTCAGTGTTCAACCACTAAAATATCAATATCTAAGTATAAATGTAAGATAAAATAAGGTAAATACACAATAATATAGCTGAGAAAAATGGAAAACCAGAAATTAAACTTAAGTGGTACAATACTAATGCAAATCATACATGTGATACAATCATGTGATACAAGTGGATAATGGGTGAACAAATTGACTATTGCATACCCTATCTAATTAGCTGAGGCCAAAAGACCAGTAAAACATGTTGCTAGTTGGGTGGAACAGAAGATCAGTTAATAATCACTCTTTATATGTAGCGATGAAAAGAGAGGATGAACTTAAAATAGCATAAAAGTGCCTTGAGAGCATAACATTTTACATGCACAGTTTAATGTTCTTACCCTCCCTACATACAAACTGACACCAAAGAAGCCATCATGGTTAGGGAAGCCATCATGACTGTTTACTGGCCAGAACGGAGGTGATAAGGAGAGTAACATCATTTCTTTTCACTTGACTGTAGAGCAATAGCAGGGATGGATATTGCCTGATTGTCTCCCCATCACAGCCAATTAATAGACATAGCACCTCCCCTTGGGCTGGAAAGCTACTGTGAGTGAGTTAATAGTTCCTTGCACAGAATCCAAAAAACAAATATTCCAAGGGCCTTCTCTGTTGTGACTGTGGAATACCCTCCCCTTGGAGGTGTAACCAGCACCAGTGTTGGTTTCTTTGTAGTGCCATGCCAAAACATGGGCTGGAATTCTACACTGCCTACTTCGTTACACATTATCATGGCCAGCCAAGAGATGGAGTCAGAGGATGAGGAGGAGGACATGACTACTCAGGAGCAAGAGGAGTTGGAGGTTAGACCAGGTCCCAGTTCTGTCATGTCAGACCCCAGTCCTGACATTTCAGGCCCAGGAGTGGGAGCCCAGCCAGGCTCTAGCACTGTGGAGCTCCCTTCAGAGGCTAAGCAGCTGAGTGAGGTTTCAAATGAAGAATCCAGTTTGGTGGTTCCCTCCTTTAAGGAGAGGAGGGCTGAGAGTGCTTGTGCGCGTTGGTCCCGCAGGCTTGCTGAAAAGCAAGCTGGTAATAAAGCACAGCTGCCAACAGGGAGGGTGTCTCCTACTTAAGCACCTGTGGGATGCCATCCCTTTGCCAGAACTTATTGAAAGTCTCTTGGTGTGACTGTGTGCTGGCTTCGTGTCTTTGGAACTCTGGTTTGCCTTGACCTTGGAACGATTTGGACTTTTGCTGCTTTCTCCTTGCCCTGACCTCGGACCAGACTGACTTCTGTGATTTCCCCAACCCTGACCTCGGCTCTGGCTTTTGGACTACTCTTAGGATCAACGTTTAGGTCTGTGGAACTGCCTTATCAGCTTTTGTTGGTGTGTGCTGGCCGCAGTCTGGGACACACATGTACCAGCTAGTCAGCCAATGACCATCAGAAAAAGGACTGCTGCTTCAAGTCCTCATTGTAGCCTCACTGGCTGGGGGGAAGAGGAGGGAATGTCACCATTTTGCACCCTGATCACCAGCTGAATGGCTTCTCTTTGCCCAATCTGGCTGCTGCTTGATAAGATAGGTTTGGGAGGGCATTCACAATCATGACAATAGTGCCATGGCCATTACTACTTAGTATTCATGTAAACAGATAATTCATGGATCCATTACTCAAGATCACACATTGATAATTGCGCCACAAAATTCCAGACATGACTTTTTATTAAAGCATCTAGGGACTGACGTATTTCAAAGTGCTCATGTATATACAGCTGTCATGTCGCTTATGTGGGCTTGCCTTCTGTGGACTTCAGCTCACACAGAAGGCAAGCCCAATCAAAAAAATGGGGCACATGCCAGTGGTGCATGCACCACGGTGCACTGCGGGAGCACGCACCATTATTCTGAATGAGATTTGCACAAATGCTCAATTCCCCTTACGCGGAAGGGTCCAGAATGGATTCCCCACATATGGGGCAGGTCTACTGTAGTTTTAAATTGTCACATCTAATGTTACTTTATTTGTTGTTTTGTTTAATATGCTTTTATCTTGGTTTAATTGTTTATGGTTTTAATCTGGAATTTAAAAAAATTGTTAACCCTGAGTTGCCACAAAAAGGGTAGGTTAAAAATATCAACATAATAAATAAGTTAACATACAGGCAGCCCTGGGCTACATGCCCATATGTTACTAACCAGATTCCAGCTATTGTATTTTTTACAAAAGTAATGTGTCTGTGAAAAATACATTTTTAATACAAGAGGTAATTAAAAAATTCACAAAAATCTGAAATGAAACCAAAAATCATAGCACATGTGCAAAAACTCTCTTCTAGTGGGGAAAAAAACTTTTCAAAATTGTATTGCATGCAGATATTATGGCTGTAACAGCACTGTATTGACCATATGTAGCTCAGTACAACAAATTCCAAAATTCACAAAACATTTATTGGACCAGCTAAAGAGCATCATGCAAACTGCCATGGCTCCACTGGCTTCTTCATCAGGGAAAGGTATTAAACATCATAAGAAAAAATTATTTTAACACTTTTACTTGATGAAGAAGCCTATGAAACTTCAAAAGCTTGCATAATTTATTTTGGCACATTTTAGTTGGTCCAATAAAGGTACCACTGTTTTGTGGCCTTTGGAATTTGTTATATTTTGTTATATGGTCTAACATATAGCTAAAGACATAGTTTGCCACCACAGTCACTGTTCTTCCCACCCACATTATTACTGTACATGCTCCTCTATACCACTGCTGTAAACTCTCTCTCCACACCCAGCCAAACTTTGATAAGTTTTCCATTAACCATTGGACCTTACAACAAGGCAAATTTGCGGAAGACTGGATTCAGCAGTCCAGATTAATTTATTTTAAAGATCAGATGTGTTGTGAAGATTTTAGAGACCATTTTGCACCACAAGTCAGATTTGATTTGTGGTGTCCTTATGAATGAGAGCTCTCCAAGTCACCCTGCTCATGTCTTCCAAACTTAGGGCCATGGTTTCTGTGATTGAGTCTATTCATCTGAAATGCAGTCTTTTTTCTTTTCCTGTTCCCCTCTACCTTACCCAACATTATTGTCTTTTTGAGGGGAGTCAGGTCTTCTCATGATATCTCCAAAATATGACTATCATTTTAGCAATCTTGGCTACTAAGCAGAGTTCAGGCATGATTTGCTCTATTTGTCCTTTTAACAGTCCATAGTCTATGCAGAACTCTTCTCCAGCATATTTCAAATGATTTGATTTTTTCCCCCTAGCAGCTTTTTTCATTGTCTGGCTTTCACATACAATTAGGAAACAGAATGGCATGCACAATCTTTATTATTCAACTCTATATCTTTACACTTTATGATCTTGTCGCTTGCCTAATTTCTTCAGAACTGCCCTTCCAGTTCCAAGTCTTCTTCAGATTTCTTGAGTCTCCATTCTGATTAAGGACTGAAGCAAGCTATAGAAATCTTTAACTATTTCAATGTCTTCATAATCTACTTTAAAGTTATGAAAATCATCTGGCCATTATTTTTGTTTGTTTAGTGTTCAACTCAAACCTAGTTTTGCACTTTCTTCAGTAATCTTTTCAAATCTGCTATTTTAAATAGTAGTATGGTATTATCTACATATCTTAAATGGTTGATGCACTTTCCTACAATATTCATGCCTCCTTCATCAATAACTAATCCTGCTTTATGTATATTTTTAGTTAAACAGATAGGGTGATACAAGGGAGCCTTACCTGACCCCCTTGTCAATTGGAAACCATCTCATTCATTCATATTATGTCCTGATGGTAGCATCAGTGGTTCCGGTCCTACCTCTCAGGTAGATTCCAGATGGTAAAGCTGGGAGACAGCTGCTCCCGTAAAAGGGAGCTGACATCTGGCATCCCCCAAGGTGCCATTCTGTCTCCCATGCTATTTAACATTTACGCGAAACCGCTGGGAGAGGTCATCCGGAGACATGGGGAGCGGTGTTATCAGTACGCTGATGACACCCAGATCTATTTCTCTATGTCTCCGACTGCTGCAGTGACTGAGCACGGCATTTCTCCTCTGAATGCCTGCCTTGACTCGGTATTGGGCTGGATGAGGAAAAATAAACTCAGACTGAATCCAGAGAAAACGGAGGTACTTGCAATAGGCTCTCCAGGCCCAGGGATGGAGATTCATCAACCTGTCCTGGACGGGGTCACACTTCCCCTAAGGGACAAGGTTCGTAGCTTGGGGGTGCTCCTGGACTCGTCTCTAGAATTGACATCTCAGGTGGAGACAATTGCCAGGAGTGCCTGGTATCAGCTTCGGCTGATATGCCAGCTGCGCCCCTACCTGGGCAGGGAGGAACTAGAAACAGTAGTACATGCACTGATAACCTCTCGTTTAGATTCTGCAACACACTCTACATGGGGCTACCTTTGTACCAAGTTCGGAAGCTTCAATTGATTCAAAATGCGGCAGCCAGATTATTGACGGGGGCCTCAAGGATGCAACATATCACCCCCATCTTGAAATGTCTACACTGGCTGCCAATTTGCTTCCGGGCGCAATACAAAGTGTTGGTTATTACCTATAAAGCCCTATATGGCTCGGGCCCTGGTTACTTGAGAGAACGCCTCTCCCTACATAATCCGCCCCGCACCCTAAGAACGACCGACAAAAAACTGTTAAACTATTATCATACGAGACTAACATCTACGTCTCACCTTGCCTTCTCAGCCGTGGCTCCTAAGTTGTGGAACGACCTACCGGAGGAGATCCGTCTGATACCTACACTAGAGGCGTTTAAAAAAGAGCTGATGACGGATCTCTTCCGGCGGGCAAATCCACCTGATCTTATTTAACTCCCTCTGTACTGGAACTACCCCTGAAGCTGTAATATGTTTTATTGTGATATTGTTTAATTGGGATAATGTAAAATTGATTTTATTGTATTGTATTTTACCATGTTGTAAGCCCGCCTTGATCTGTAGGGAGAGGCGGGAGATATAAATAATAATAATAATAATAATAATAATAATAATAATCTTGTCCTGAATACAAGTTATGCATCAGGACAATCAAATGTTGTGGCACATCCATTTCTTTAAGAGCAATCCAGAGTTTTTCATGGTCTACACAATCAAAGGGTTTGTTATAAACTATAAAGCACAGACTGATTTTCTTCTGAAATCCTTTGGTGTGTTCCATTATCTAATGTACGTTTGCAATATGATCCCTGGTGCCTCTTCCTTTCCTGGCCCCAGTTTGGAAATCTAGCATTTCTTGCTTAATAAATGGCTGTCTTTGTTGTTGAATCCTGAGCATCATTTTTGTTTGTATGGAAGATTAATGCAATGCAATCCCATGTGTCCTCTTTCTTGGGGATTGGATTGGATTATTTGGCACAGGTTTATTTTTAAAAATTTTTGACAGATTTTAGTGAGAACCAGATTAAACTCCCTCTAAACTCTACCAGACTGGAGACTCTTAAATTCCAATGCCCCAGGACTCCCTTGTACTGTCTGTTCCCCTGGTTCAGCTAATGTGAACGTTCATATAAATGCATTTACAAAAGGAATGTTTTTGTCTTGCATACTGCTTTGTCTTCAATTCAGCAGCAATGGTGGTGGCAGTAGCATTCTTCTGAACACTTATAGTGGAATAGTTAATATTCCTACATATTCCTTCATGCTATTTTTGAAATGATAATTGCTATTTGAGTTAATTTTAAAACTGCCTGAATGCCAGTGTTTGATTATGCTGCTGAGTTTCGATTAATATGTTGCTTTCTTTTCTTTTTTAAAAAAAACTCCTACTGAAACATTTTAGGACAAGATTAATGGAATGAATTTATTCATTTTGGGGAAGAGGAAGAGCTCAAGAAAAAAAATCTGTTTCTACCTCTGCTGTATGAAATTTGTCACTAATCATTTTAAACTATGCCCTTTTATGCTTCTTCTGTCTCTTTTAGCTTCCCATGCAGTTCTTTGATGTAACAAAGACAGTCCCAGACAAGATTTCAGTTCATCTGGAAGAAAAAAGTCTTGAGGCAAAATGCAGTGTATTTAAAATTTATACAGTCCATAAATGCCTTTGTTCTGAACTTGAACATCATGCAAAACTTCTCCTTTTTCTTTCACCTAACAACTCTTAAGATCATTTGTTTTCCTGCTTTCAGCTTATTATAATGCAACACTGAGTTTAACTGGTGGTTCCATCATTTAACTTCATGCACAGTCATGGCTGACTCTTTCTGATCAATTTCCAATCCATACAGGTTTGACTGATAAAAGAGCCAATTAGATTTAAGCAAATTAAGGGACATCACCAATGTCAACCACTTATTAAACGAGATGCCAAATTCCATGCATACAAAACATTAATGCACCAAACCCCATTAAGAGTTGAAATCCTAACCCCATTAGTAACTCAAGACCTCTAGAGTGTAAGGGTCAACAAAGTTTCATATTTATGGATTAGCATTTGGATTCAGTTTCTATATTATTTTATACTCTTTTGGAAGAACTCTTGAATTAGCACTGAAAAATGGAAGCAAATACATAAAACAAAACACTATTTTAAAGAAATTATTTTTAAAAAGTGTTGATGTTAATCATTGGAATAAACTGAAAACATGGAGTCCCTATTAAAATATTTTAGATAAAATTTTATAACATTTTAAAAAGTATTACATATAAAGCTTTTTGATATAATTGCATGGGCATGTTTAAATTATTAACATATCAAAATGAACTAATAGTGATTCATGAAGATATTACCTTTACAGTAATAGGAATTTGTTACAGCCTATAAATAATTGTCATTAAATCTTTATATTTTAAGAGCACATCTTTTAAACAATATAATTATTATGCACTATTCCATAATATATGTCATGGTTAGGCTTTGGTCTCTCTCCCCGCCCGCCCCCCCCCCCCCCCACTTTACAACCAGAAAAACTAGATCTTAGCACAAAATTTATGTCATTCAATTTCATTTGGTTTTGTGAACATAATTAATTACCAAATCAATATAGATTTATGCTGAGAGTGCATTTAAGACAACAAATTAAGCTTGATTAGATTAAACAGGTAAATAATTTGTTCTTCCAGAATTCATCTCAAATATACTGAATTAAACTCTATCCACTCAATGTTCAAAACACAACCAGTGATCATTGTTTCTTGGGAACCAGCTTCAAATAAAACAAATAAATCATTTCCCCCTTTATTATAAGGAAATGAATCGGTTATTCCCAATAAATAATCAATGCTTTCAATTAAATTCTTTACAAATTTTTAATTCCCATTCTTCATTAACTTACATTGAACCTTGTGATTTAAATCCCTACTGGAGAATACTATCTTTAAAAATAACTACAAAGATTAATCTATTTTAAGAAAACAATTTATAGGTTCTTATGGGGTGGGGCAGGGTTAAATTCTTCCCCCCCCTTTTTTTTTAAAAAAGTGAACAGTTCTGATACAATTATTTTAGCAATCTGTAGCTGATGTTATATTTTTAATCTGCAGTCTACTCTTAACCAATATGCATGGGGACAGACAGAGGAAGTAAGCTAGAGTCAATAAACAAGGGGACAGCATGTACAGAATACATGTACTTGGTAATACAGTATTTTCTTTAAAATAAATGAAAAACTTCTCAATACTTAAAATATCCAAAGAAGGCAAAGGAGAACAGCCTTGAAATTTTTGGTACTTGACACTTTGTTGGTGAAAATTCATTTGTACAAAAAATGCACATAGCTTTCCTGCATAGCAAATGTTTTTGGGAGTGCTTTTTTGTGTTTTCTACACATAAAGGCAACATTCTTGTGCAAGATGCAGTACAGTATGCACAGAGTTTCTACACGAATGTTAACCAGACAACAGAATCAAACTGGTAAGCATCAGTGAAGCCTAATGGCTTTCATGATAATAAGGAAGTGAATCCACTCTGTGTTTTAATCCAAACATTAAAAGACCTATCCAAGCAACTAATTTGGATAAATGAACTTGGGAGTTTAGCTCTTGCACCTTGAATCATTTGTTTAAGCTTCATACAGTTTGAAGCAGATTCACCATACCTTGATATAGAAGCCACTAGGTACAACTGATAAGCAGTCATCACATACAAATTCCTTCTATCTTCACCAGTCATCCATCCTCTTCCACTGAGCATACAACTTTGGGGGAGGCACACATGGAACACTGAGGGGGGAAGGTGATACACACCTGGCCAACCACATCCGCCCAAGTCAACCCTGGTAATCAATGGGGTGACAGATGTTACAGCCAGATCACCCAAAATTCCATCATATGCAAAGGAGATTGATTGATTGATTGATATTTATACTCTGCTCTTCAGCCCTAAAGGCTATCAGATCATAATATAATATACTGATTTTGTCATGGTTAAATAGTGCTTTCACACATTGAGTGGTTTTAACTGTATAGAAAAGTTTTACATGCTGACTGTAAAAGAAGTGCCCTATGTATGCTGCTGAAAGGAAGGTTTTTCCTTCCTCAACTTACTGAATGACTTACTTTTTCTTACTTTTTCTTGTTTTAGGTTGAAATGGGGCCATTCAAACATACTGTAGATGATGGCCTTGATGTGAGGAAAGTTGCCTTTGAGAGCACGTACACACTTTTGGAAAGCTGCCTGGACCGACTGGACATTTATGAGTACTTGAATCATGTTGAGGATGGCTTGAAAGATGACTATGATAACAGAGTAGGTACCCTCTTGGTCATTAGCTTCCCAGCTTCTAGTTTCATCTTTCACAGAGCCCTTAACAGTGCTGTAGGGATGATTCACAATCCCTCTCCTTGTTCCCATGTATTGAGACCACCACTGTCTTCTTCCTTCCCACATGTAAAAGAATGCCTAAACTCAGTGATTATTTTATTTGCTATGTGTCAAATTGTTACCCTACCATTTTTAAAGCAAAATTTATTCAGATATTTGCCACTGCTTTCTTCTAATGCTGAGCTAGGATGGTCTGTAAATCTGAGTATCAAGACATTTCTCCATTGGCTTCCAGAGACGCACAATCAGACATACAGTAAGCAGAATGATGGGATGGGAGAAGGGTTCATACAGGTCACACTTCTTTTGATTCAAGAGATATATTTGAATAAAAGGACAAGGACTTGAGATAGAGTCAGAACCTATTCCTGAACTAGAAAAGAAAAGGTTAAGAGGTGATATGATAGCCCTGTTTAAATATTTGAAGGGATGTCACATTGAGGAGGGAGCAAGCTTGTTTTATGCTGCTCCAGAGAACAGGACTCAGAACAATGGATGCAAACTGCAGGAAAAAAGATTCCACCTCAACATTAGGAGGAACTTCCTGACAGTAAGGGCTGTTCCAACAGTGGAACACACTCCCTCAGAGAGTGGTGGAGTCGCCTTCCTTGGAGGTTTATAAGCAGAGGCTGGATGGCCATCTGTTGGGGATGCTTTGATTGGGAGTTCCTGAATGGCAGGGGGGTTGGACTGGATGGCCCTTGTGGTCTCTTCCAACTCTATGATTCTGGGTGATTCCAACAGTTATAATTGTTATCATAACCATTACATATTGATGTAGACCATGGGTGCCATACACAATCCGCCTGCTGGATATACCCTAATCTATTTTTGTGTCCCGCTCTCCCCATAGTCCCTGTTAGTTCCCCACTGGCAAATTTTCCACAATAAACCCACTGCTTTGCCTTTAAAGTTGCTGGCATATTTCTGTATATTTGGTGGCAGAAATCAAAAGCCCCTTGAAAACCATCACTTCCATTTTGCACCAACCACCAAGAATCAATAGTTAGCTTCAAAACATGCTTTGATCTCACATGCTTTGTTCTAAACATGCTTTGTTCTAAACCTTTATATATGTTTTTATGTAATTGTACACCGCCCTGATCACTGGAAGGGCGGTATAGAAATAAAGTTTTTATTATTATTTATTTATTTAAACTAGAATTTCCCCCTTTCAAGGGTTTTGGTTTGTTTGTTTGTTTTGGTCAGCTGTTGCTGAGTTGCAATTTCCAGCATTCTTCATTTTTCCTGTATTGGCTATGCAGGCTAGGAATTGCCATCTAAGAAAATTTGCGCTTGTGTGTGCATGGTTACCACTTCTGATCCAGGAAAAGAATCCTTCTATATAAAGAGAATCAGCACATGTCTAAACATTCCCCAAAGTTAACTCAAAAAGTAATTCTAAATATAATCTTCCATGGAACTGGCAATTCTCATCAATTACTCTAATCAGCTGCTGACAATATAGTGCTATAGTTTACTATTTAATTTTTTAATGTGGCATTAAGGCCTAGAGTGTTAATGCAGTCAAACAAAATTATTATAATAAAACATAATGGCAAGGTAAATATGGATTGTAGAATGCTCTATATATCAAAGCTTTTTTCATATGTGCTGGTTCATTTATTATTCATTTCAGAATGAATCACAGTCCACTGGACAATGGGATGGAAGATTTCTTTAATAACTTTCAGTGCTAATTTAATTCTACTTAAACACACATAGTCTAGTGAATGCCACATGCTTTTCAGCATGATTTTATGTGTAAATCAGGATAATATGTTTTCAGATCATTAAGTAAAAGGAAGCATGAACTAAAACCTATTTAATCAATGAGGTATTGCTTTTAAAGTACCACAAGGTCATAAAAAAGATCATTTCAAAGCTATAAGTTTCCTAATTGTAATCAACAACAATCAAATGATGAAAGAAAGTATATCATAATTCCCAGAATAAATTGGCATAAATATATTCTAGTCTTTAAAGATGCTCTGAGGTGAACGCTCTCTCCCTCCCTCTCATTTTCACTCAGACATATAAAAAGAATCAATGAAAAAAAATGAACATAGGATGTCAAATACATCACATAAACATTGTGGTATCTAGTTGGACTACAGTGTTTATCCTCTCTGTGTGTTTTGTGCAAAGCATTAAACTATTTATATCTCTGTTTATCATCTATGTTCATATTGATATATAGATATGGTCACTGTTGATTTTTGGATCAATTATTGATAACTTGGTGTTTTGTATGATGAATTTTACCAATTGTTTGCCATTGATTGCTTTGATGCTTTTTATATAAGAGAGTGAGTAAGAGAGATATCATTGTATAGGCATTTAAATGTTTGATGCAATGAATTTTATCAGACTTATGCAATATATAATGTTAGAACTCATATTTGAAAATGGTACTGTCAGAAAATAACAACATGCTTTTAACTACAAAACAAAATAATACAGTATCTAACTTTTTAACACCTAACTGCACAATATTTTTAAAGAGTAATTTATTTTATCATGTATAAGAACTGCCATTTCTTACATACATTAAAGCACTTCTAAATTATAGAGATAATTGAATATTTACTGCAAGCTTGAACACAATAGGTGGTGTCCAGCAACTCTGTGAATAAGATTATACTGGATCAGTTTGAGTCTGTGAGTACTGAGGACAAGGACAAGCTCCTTGGTAGTATGAAGAAGACAACTTGCCATCTTTATCCTTGCCCTTCATGACTGGTTGTCCAAGGAGGAGATGCTATGATGACTCATTTGAGATACATTATTAATGCAACTCTTAGGGAGGGCCAGTTTCCATCCTGTCTAAAGGAAGCGGCAGTAAGGCCACTTCTGAAAAAGCCTTCCCTGGATCCCTTGGACATGAATAATTATAGGCCAGTCTCAGATCTTCCGTTTTTGAGTAAAGTGATTGAGAGTGATTGAGAGGGATTCATTTCAAACTGGCTTTAGGGCAGGATATGGAGTTGAGACTGTTATGGTTGCCTTAGTCAATGATCTTTGTCTGGGTATCAACAGGAGAAGTGTGACCCTGTTGGTACTTTTGGACCTCTCAGCGGATTTCAATACCATCGACCATGGTATCCTTCTGGAACGCCTATTGGGGTTAAGGAGGGAAGGGGATTGTGGGATATTATTCTATTGTGTTGTATGGATTTTACTGATGTAAGCCACCTCAATTTTGTTGGAGAGGTGGGGTAGAAATAAATTTTATTATATAAAAGAATGCAAACAGTTCTATGATGATACTTTTCTCTGGCAAACATATCTTCATGTACTGCTTCTATGAAGCTTAAAGTATGGAAATCACTAGATCAGGTGTAGGTTGTGGGCCACTTGTGACCCCAAGGGCATTTCTGTGGGCATCAGCTCCCATCAAGTTGTTAAAAATGATTCTATTTCCAGAAAGGGAGAATTGTGGGACTAGAATCGTCCGTGTTCACTTACCTTACTTTACTTTACCTTACCTTACTGCCCACCCCCCACCCCCACATACCTTGGCCAAAAGAGATATGAAGGAGTCTATTTTCTCAAGAATGGAGCCAATGTAGTGCAGTGGTTTGAGTGTTGGCATATGACTCTGGAGACCAAAGTTGAAATCCCAGCTTGGCCATATAAACTCACTAGGTGAACTTGAGCAAGTCACATTCTCTCTGCCTCAGAGGAAGGCAAAGGCAAACCCCCTGTTATAGCTTCACCTTAGGGGTGCCATAAGTTGGAAACACTTGAAGGTGCACAACAACAAGACCTTCTCAAGAAAACAGAAGTGACTTTCTGTTCATTTCCAGTTTCCTCACAAAGGACTAGTGAGCATGACAGAGCTGTAGACAAGTTCTGCTGAAAATGATGGTTTGTGCACTGGTGCTAGAAAGCTCCCTTGAAAAGTTTTCAGGAAAGGAAGGAAGGGAGAATTGTCACCAATGGGTGAGAATTATAGCAGTAATACCAAATATGGTACCAGTCTCTGTAGATTATCAAACCAGCACTTGCCATCTATCAATCATTGAGGAAGCATGCATGTGTGAAAGCCTGGCACACTTCCTCATCATCAGGGAATCGTCGGCTCCTTCTAGCATCACTGAATCATTCCAGGAGAGGGAATTTCCTCTGAATGCATAGTTTCTGTTCAGAGGAAATTCCCTCTCCCTGAATAATTTAGTGACACTAGAGGGAGCCAAGAATTCCCTGATGATGAGGAAGTGCACCAGGCTTTCACAAACATGTGCTTCCCCAATGTTTGGGAGCTGATTGAGAGATGATAAGTGCTGGTGTGATAATCTTTTATGGAACTTTGGATGGAAAATTGCCTGTCCTTCATATTACACATTGAAACATCACTGTTATAGACCAATTTTTAACCTTTTCTTTACCAGGGATCCTCTTTAAATATCTATTAATGTCATGGACCTCCTCTCCAGACACAACTTAAGATTTAAAGCAACAACAACAACACCTGAACACTGAACCATTAACACTTACACCATCTGTAAAACCTTTCCCCGAAGGCACCAGAGGGAGAGAGAAAACCATTCTACTGCTTCTTCCAGCCAGTTTGGGACTGCAGAAGATTGAACAGCAACTTACAGGCCCAGCTACCCACCCAGCCTTTGTTTTGGTTCCTGTCAAATTGTGGGGATTTAGAGGATTGAGGCACCTTGAAGCTTTCATGGACCTTCAGTGAAAACATCACAGCCTCTGAGGCACCATGGAACATAAGCTAAGAACCATTGCACTAGATCAGGGGTTCCCAACCTTTTTAACTCAGGGAACCCTTATTTCTATGGCACATCCTCTAAGAGACCTACCCTATGTCTTACAAGTTAATGGTGTTTAGGAGAATATATAAGAATGTATTCATATTCTTTAATTTCATTCAATTTTTATTTCTTTCATCCCTGCTCTAGATGAAATAGAAAGTGGTCTCTGTAACTTCTGTAGAATCCACATTCATTCATACCTACTCAAGACAGAATGAAGGAAAATAAGAGATCTGTAGTGACAAAAACCTACACCACAACCTATTTTATAATATACAATTGTGATCACAAACTGTTTTCAGAAAAATGTTTGAGTGCAGTAGTTATGACTTTTACAAAACATGCCATTTCCTCATACTTACCACCAGGAGGTATAGCAATTATAACAGGCTCACTTATCACATAGCCTTGGCTATTGGAAGCATTCACTTCAACTGTGTAATTCGAAAATGGGATTAATCCACCAATGGAAACCCAGATATTTGCTTCTTTAGTGGTATATAAAATTTGTGTGCCATTTAAAATAGTATAATTGTCATTATCTGAAAAAGAAAGAGAAAATACTTTCACTTCAATCGGTTATAAAAGGGTTCCATATATTACACAGCAACTGGTTGTAATATTTTTCCAAAATAAATGAAGAATGATGGATTTAAGCTAGGACAAAGAAAAACACTGAGGGTTTGAGATTTACTGAAATACATATTAAAGCATATCAGATTGCAAAGTGGTATCCAGTGTCAGTCTTTTACAAGTAGGCTCAACATTTGGCTATGTTCATTACATTCATTATTGAACTGAATTAAGTTGTAGACATCCTTGTAAACATGGGAAAGAAATATTTTCTAAATTGGGCTATGGAACTGAGTTGAACATTAACACAGAATTTCCCCTAGTACCAAATTTCAAGACATATTTGAATGTTCCTGATAAAGTATCTAATTTAGATTTTTGATAGAAACAAAGGATTCTTTTGAGACTAATAGAATTTCTTCAGAAGGTTCTGCATATATCTCCATTAGTAATGCTCTGCTTGATTATCTTGTTGCTCCAAACTTCACAAACACCAAGAAAGTTCACTGACAATGTTGGCAAACTGAAGGGTTCAAAGTATGGGGCGAAACAGATGGGCAGGAAAAAGTGGCTTGAAGCTGTCCTTTCTGAAGCCACATTGAAACCCCACCAACTGCACCATCAGCTCCCAAGGCAGCTGGAGTGCTCATGTCATGACCACATGACATGGTTTCAAGACAGGAAGAAGCAGAAAAAAGCTGCTTGTTTTTGAAGTGGCTTTTGTCTGCATAAGGGCACTTTCCTGCTGGCTTCAAGGCATGTGTCATCTAAACACCACGCCTTCAAGCCAGCCTGAAAGTACCTCTTTTTGCCTGTCTGTTTAGCCCCTATGAAAATGACAAAGTTCTATCAAGATATGTTGGAGAAAATGATAACTTAGAAAAGAGAGGGGTTTTTTTTAAGGTAGGCTGTTCCAATCTTTTAATATTTTAAATAATAATAATAATAATAATAATAATTATTTCTAATCCGCCCCTCTGAGACCAAATTGGGCTTATCAGGCATAATCGGGGCAGAGTACAACTAGAAGCAACGGGTTGAAGTACAGCCTATTTATATGTTATCATCAAAACATAAAAGCAGCTTCCTGCTCCTATATTCATAATCTTGTAATATTTAGGTGAGAAAAACATGTAGAGTAAAGCTGTAGCTCAGTGGCATTCCATACAAGTGGTCCTCGGTTGAGCCCCTGGCATCTCCATGTAAGACTGAGAAGACCAGTATGAAAGCCACCTGCAGTGCAGGCATTGGTGGAATAGATGGCCCAGTGGTTTGACTTGCCCTCCCTCTTGACTCAGCCTATTTGGTAGGAAAGATCCCATTAATATGGTCTTACTCATCTTGTTTCTGTATCTAAATGTTACCAAAGTGCCATGAGACAAAGGCAGTTTCCATGTCATTCTGGTGTCATGAATATTGATTTATATATAAAGAAGCACATTCTAGTCATAATTATACAGTTGTTGCTGTGTGCCTTCAAGTTGACTATGACTAATGGCAACCCTATCATACAGTTTTCTTGGCAAGATTTATGCAGAAGAGGTTTGTCATTGCCCTCCTCTGAGGCTGAGAGAGTATGACTTGCTCAAGTTCACCCAGTGGGTTTCATTGCCTGATCAGGTATTCAGACTCTGATCTTGCAGAATCCGAGTCCAACACTCAAGCCACTACACCACACTATCTCTACTTTAGGAAGCAGTGAATATCTTTCTTTGGAGTTATTCAATGACATGTGGGGCCGCTTCTACTACAGAAGTTTTGAGCAGAGATTTAAGTTTTGTAAAACTCTGTCCTCTTTCCAACTACATGTATGTGAATCTCCCAGTGCTTTCTCATTGTAAAATAATGAGGGCAGAATTGACTGGGGAAATGGTTGCAGCCCACTTCCAGTTTTCCCAGACTAAACTTCATCACCACTACACAACAAATAGTACTTTCACTTTTCTTCTCTTAGAAAACAGTGAAATGGGTCCCAGTTCCACCAGTGTTGAGACCAAATTTGGCTTATCATGCATAATTATGTATACTGTTTATTAAGCACCAATATAAAATGCAGTAGCAGTATTTAAGTGTATAGTATGGAATGTAAAAAAGCAGTAATATGCACTTTTCAACATGTGATAAACTTTGTACCCATACCAACTTGTAGTTAAAAAGAATTGCATTCAAAAACAAAATACAGACAATATCTAATGTACATTCACATTTCCAGCTTCAGAAACAAATGATCTTGAAAATATATCAGTCAAAGTGACTTTGTGCTATACTTCCACTCATATTTTAATGCACTATGTTCCTTTAAATTAGATTTTATTAGAACAAGCAACAGGTAGGTATAGCTGTGGGGAGAGGAGCAAACTAAGGACATTGCCTTTCAAATTCTGCCCCCCCCCCACCCATGAAATTTTCCTTCAGTTCCAAAATGCATAGCTCTACAGTAACTTGAACATTAAAAATACAGTTTTGGCATTCAAGGAAAAGAAGCGAGCAAAGTTATGAAGGGAATGAAAACATAGTCTCTGTAATGCTAGAGATTTGGAGACTGCGGAGTATATTTCCATCTACTGCCTCCATTGGAAGCATCCTTTGAGTCCATCAGCTCTCAAGGAGGTGCCAAGCCAAAAGATTAAGTAAAGTAGATCCAACAAAAACACAAACACTCCTCCAGCATTACCACCCAGACCCTCTGAGTTTGTTTTCCAAAGCATCCAGAGAGACCAACAAGTTTTAGGTTTGGGGGCCCTCTCTGGCAGTTACAAGGTAATCTGAAGTTATAGCCATGTTAGTCTGGAAAATCAGAATGCAAAGGGATATTAAAACACCTTTGTGCCTAATTGAAAGAAAGAAGTTGGTAGCATAAGCTTTTATAGACTCGAGCTACTTATTCAGTTTAATGTTTTGGAGTGGAAAACCCTGAGACAGACCTATCTAAGTTATCTGTGTATGAAAATGTCAATTCGAATTATTATTGTTGTTGTTGTTGTTATTAACCTTTAATTGTATAGCGCTGTAAATTTACACAGCGCTGAACATACAATCTGTAATTAGACAGTTCCCTGCCCTCAGGCTTACAGTCTAAGAAGACACAACGCAAAAGGAGAAGGGGAAGGGGATCAGGTCCAGCAGTTCTTTTCTCCCTCTGAGACCCAGACCAAGACAGATGGATTGGAGGGAGGGCTTGGCTTCTTAATACAGCTTAATACAAATTCAAAACCTTATGGGTATGGAGATGAGGTGGCAGCAAGTACAGTTTTAATGATGGTTGAAAAAGGCAGCAAGAAAGCAGTTGCCTACAGCCAAGGAAAGTAGATAACCATATGAATGAGTATGGAATACAGTGTGGGAAGCAGAGAAGGGTGTGATTTGGTACACCATTTCTGCTGGGTCTTTTCTTCCTTGCCCTTTCTCACAGTAAAACCATGCCTTCGAGCAGGGTGGTGGTGGTGGTGGTGGTGGTGAGATGTTCCACCTAACTCTGCCTATGCCTTCTTCCAGGACAGTCCTCTTCTCAAAGAATAAGTCCAGCACCTATTCCACAGGCCTTCTAGCAAGCCCACTTCTCCATGGCTAGACTGCTGCATCATATAGTTGGGTTGCTTTACCCCTTGCCTGTTGAGCTTCTACCATCTGCCTAGTGCTTCCTAATTGCCTTTCAGTGCAGCTGTCTGCATTCTCTTCATTACTAGAAAGCCCTGCAGCTGGGAGTTTCCTCAGTTTGGGAGAAATAGTAGAAGGGCAGGTGGGTAGCATGGCAGCTCCCAGTGCCCTCTGTTAGAGGGCAACACTCTCATTTTGCCTTTCTCTCTGTATCTATACCCCAGCACCATCATTTCCATAACCATGTCCCTGACTGGTAGATAGTAAGAAATCATTCATAGACTAAAGAAGTGATTGTTTTCATTGTGTGTTCAATATGCAAAACCCAGTTTCAGTCCTCTAACAAATATTAGTTTTTCTGTTTCAAAATGCTGCCGAGAAAAAGCTATCAGCAAAGCAACACTTTGTTCTGTTGCCTGGATAACAACATTAATACACAGTAATTATATAATTAGTTGTAACATTAAGTTCTAGTTATAGCAGAATGATTACTTGGCAATTATGAGAAGTATATAATTACTCAATAATTATGAGAAGTACGTAATTACATAACCATTTTATTCAGCTTCCCCCCCAAAATGAACTTGCACATTTATAATGAGTTAGGCATCGCAGGAGTTCAAATTGCGCTTTGCTTCAAATTCAAATAGAGAAGATGGTGACAGATCTCCTAACATGAATTATGCATAGAATAAAGGTTTCTTAACCAAGCAACTTGTAGTATTGGTAAGTAAAACACTATCCCCCCCCCACACACACACACCTGCACTCTCCCTTACAAATGCAGGTCCTCAAATTACTCATGCTGAGAGTGACACACAGTATGCAGTTTTGCCACTTCTCACTGCATAAACTTGACTTTCAGTGGGCTGGAAAATGCAACCACATTGGTTCAGCCTGAAAGAAAGTGCGACACTGATAAGCATTTCATATCATTCAATGGCATTCCTGACTAGTCTGCCTCAGCCTGGATTCTATTTGTGAGTATAAGTGGGTAGTGCATTCCTCTTTCCATTTTTCATATGTGTCCTTCTTCCCACCTGACTTGCAATTCTAAACTCAGCAGTTTGACAACAAGAACGTGCCTCATGCCTATATGAGCAATAGCTTGAGATGCTGGTAAATTTCAAGGGCAGTTGTTTCCTTTCTTAGCAAGACTTTAGGCCTATTTGTTTTGGCCCTTCCCTTTCCTGACAGAATTCTCAACCATAATAGTTTCATCAACAACTTGCTGTCTGTTCTATTCAGCAAGACCCTATCTGCAATAAACTATTATATGGGCAGTAATAAGTGTGACTTTAATCTAGCCTTCTGCTTACAGACATGGAGGAGGATCTTGTCTTGTCCAGATCTGCTTGTGAAGAGACAGGCCAATGTGCCATCTTGTCCTGTGTCTCAGGGAGCAAAATGCCTTCCACGAACCCTGGTAGATAAACCTTAGTTCAGGCCTAAGTCTACAAAAAATCAATATTTGTAGCTGTTGTTGTGTGTCTTCAAGTAATTTCTGACTTATGGCGACACTAAAGTGAACCTATCATGGGGATTTCTTCACAAGATTTATCCATAGGGATCTTGCTGAGAGTATGATTTGCCAAAGGTCACCCAGTGCATTTTTGTGGACAAGTAGGAATGCTGCAAAATCTTTTCCTTAGATGATATAATGGGTTGCATTATCTGGAAGATTGCCAAGGAATGTAGTTACTGGGTTTCTAACATGTATTATAGCTATGACGCATAATCATATCTATATATATATTTATGCTTGCTTTAAAGACTAACATATGGTCCAAAACACACTGTGGAACTAATCTAGTCTGAGACTGTTTTAACTGCCTTGGCTCAGTGCTAGGAAATCCTGGGAATTGCAGTTAATTGTGGCACCAGACATCTCTGACAAAGGCGGCTAAATGTCTCACAAAAACTACAGGTCCCAGAATTCCCTTGCATTGAGCTAGGGCAGTTAAAGCAGTCTCAAACTTGACTATTTCTACAGTGTGTTTTGGACCTATGTTAGTTATCACAGGCCTAATATGCTCTGCTTGAACTTTGCGTAATCCTTAAAGGGGCCACAGAAGAACACCTTGCAAGCTAGAGATGGGATAGTATAACCAATGTGTCTGGGCAGCTGGTGTTAGACCATTGCTTTTGCTGGGTTATCTGTTTGTAATAAATAAGCTGTAGTTTGTATCATCAGTGGCATTACTGATAATAACACTTCATCCTGAGACCAGCCCTAGGGAAGTAGGGAGATTGCACATTGTGGGATAAAGAATTCCCTCCTGTTTGTCTCAGTTCCAGAAAGGGAAAGACTAATAACTTGTATGGAAACCTTGTGACCTGAAGGGATGTGAGAACTTTTTCTACAGTTTTATTGATCTGGCTGGATCATCTGTTTCATCTGTTTGTAATCAATGAAGCTGTAGTTTGTATCATAAGTGGCTTTAGTGTAGGTGCAGCCCTGGGCAGGACAAGTGTGAATCAGGCACTCAAGAACATTACAGATGGCTTTAAAAAGAATTAGGGAAATGTTGTTGTTATGTGCCTTCAAGTGAATTCTGACTAATGGTGACTTTATCATAGGGGTTTCCTGGCAACATTAATTCAGAGGATGTTTGATTTCCTCTGAGGCTCAGAGAATACAACTTGCCCCAGGTCAGCCAGTAGGTTTCCATGGGAGAGTGAAGATTTGAACCCAGGTGTCCCAGAGTCCTGTTCAAACACTCAGCAACTACAACACAATACTTATGTTTACACTACACTATCAACAACTATTCATCAGGATAGATATATGCTAAGCTCAGGTTCAGAGGCAGATCCACCAAATATCATTTGTTTGGAAATTACAAGCAGGGGAGAGGTGTTGTCTTCATGTCTTGTTTGAAGGCTTACCAAGAAACATCTGCTTGGCTATTATGGAAACAGGATGCTTGACTTGTTTCAATCTACCATGGCTCTTCTTATGTTCTCTGAGAGGTGCTACAACTCAGTCTAGAGCTAACACTTGCAAGGTAGTTGAATGGATGTTCTGTCCCTCCAAACTATAAGGATACTGGCTGGTAAAGCCACTGTTGTCATAGATGTGGTGGCAATATTAATCATTCTTAGGCCAAGAAATAAATATAACTTGGATTTTGGTTATTACACAATTTTGGCACTTATTATAAATGCAGACAGTACCAAAATAATCCAAAATACAAACAGCCCAGACTCATTTTTTCCATCAACCAGCAGGACCAATGTATAATAATACAGGAGACTCAGTTGCTGTTAAATATTTCACCAATCACACTACAATAGTGTTCCCCCCCCACCCCCATATTTCACCAAGAATCAGCTTTAAAACCTCTTGGAAATGATCCATGGATGAACACTTATTTTTCTTTCTCAGGGACATGAACAGAGCAGAGCAGGAAATATTATTTCTTTGCCCCTGTTCCATCTTTATTGTGGAGAGTACCACCTTAAATACATTTTTAAAAGTCTTGTTGGTGGATTATAGCCCCTTTCTGAAGTTTTTCCTGCAACCAGACACATGAAGCAGAGTCTTAGAATGACAGATGATCATTGTGCAAAAATATGTGTTGGGGTGGGACACATTTAAACCACAGGAGCCCAATGCCAGAAACAGAACCTGTTTATACGAGTGGAAACTTAAGCAAAGAGATGGCAGTCACCCAAACATGACTTTCCTTGATCTTCCACCTCTTTTCATGAATTATATCATACCAGTAACACTCTAAGAAAATCACATAGGGCAAAAGTTACACACCACCTGTGAGGCTTTTCTTTGATGCAGAGGTCTCAAATATCTGATCTTTTGGGTTGGCTGTTCCCTTTGACAGGCCGGGCCAGCCTCCCATTGTGCTTGCTAAGATCAGGTTGTGTAAGTAGCACTAACAAAATGACAAGTAAATGCCACAGAGAGCAATGATGCAGGGAGATGAAGGCAGTTTTTCTTTTCCTTATACTGCCTACAACCTGTAGCTCACGCAACTTCTTTCTTTGAAAAAAGCAACAACAAGACTTTTATCTCATAGACTCACAAATCCTGCTGTGAAGAAAAGGGTGAAAAATGAACAGCCCCTTGACTCAAGTGTACTTAGGGGCTTGTTGTACGCAAGGAGGTTCACAAAGCAGATGTATTATAGTCTGGATAAAGTCTGCAGGCTATCATCTCCCCCGCTGTGTGAGCAAAGGTCAGAAATGCATAAGCCAGAGATACTGAAAGGCATGTATCTTTTTCCCCCCTTTTACCTTCACATCATTCTGTAGTTATTAAATAAGTCAAGATACAGGTTTATGTGCCTTGTTAAAAGCAAAAATAAGCTTACATCAACTATGTAATCAGTGGATGTGACTTGGGTGAAAAAGGATCAACAGAGATTGAACGTAAAAAATGAGGGGATTAAAAATACTTCCCCACAGGCAGAAGTATCATGCAGACAACTCTTTTTTTAGGGATAAAAAAAAACCACTCAGTGATGACAGAACAGCTCTAAAGATGCTGTCTTATTAAAATAAGCATAAAAGGGAATTTGTATCCTTACTTATGAATCAGAATCTCCTTTCTGATTGTGAACAGAATTACAGTTTATGTAACTGAGAAATACTCTTCCTTTAGACTAGTACAAATGGATTATCACTTTCATTGGAGAATGGGAATTTGCTTCTTCAGAAGGAATTGCATCCAGAAATCCTAAAGCTTAATATTAAAATTTCAGAGACATTTTCCCTCTTATAGTAGATCCCACTGAAGTTGAATGAGGGGAGATTCAAGACAGATAAAACAAAAACAAAACACCTGGTCTTTTCTTCATAGGGCCCAGTTAGACTCTGGAATTTGTTACCACAATAAGTATTGGTGGTCATCAATGTGAAGGGCTTTAAAAGAAGACTGGACAAATCCATGATCAATGGGTCTCTCAGTGGCTATCAGTCATGATGAATATATCTATTTTCTCTAGAATCAGAGATACTATGCTTTGGTATATCAGTTGCTGGGCAGCGCAAAGTAAAAGATGCAGTTGCACTCATCTTTGGGCTTTCCATAGGCATCCAGCTGGCAAGTGTGTAAACAAAATTTTGGAAAGATAAAACTTTGGTGTCATCTTTTCCTTTTTCAGAGTGAAAAAGAAACAGAAGTTACCTTCTGAGACAGAAAGGATACAGATCACTAAGCATTTCACTCTCCTTGGGCCCATGGCCCAAAAGCAAATTCACAGTTAACAAATGTTTCTTTTTCTTCCTGTGGTTAAATTATGATATAGGACCTTATCAGACATTGGAAATTGGAAGTATAGTCTAATGACAATCTGAATGCAATCATGGGGTTTCACGTTATTGCGAATTAAAGTATCTCACGTAATTTCAGGCAAAAGGGAAGTCATTCCGAAAGCAATCATGGGTTTTACGTTATTGCGAATTAAAGCATCTCACGCAATTTCGGACAATGGGGGGGTCATTTTCAGGTAATGGGAAGTCATTCTGAATGCATTCTGAATGCAATTGGAATTCACATAAATTCACTAAGCTAGCGAATTCACGTGAATTCGAATTGGCTCCAATTGGCTCCATTCGCAATAAAGAGAAATTCCTCCTGTCTGATAAGGTCCATAGTTGAAAAGGATACAGAAAAGAGGGGCGGGTCTTTGGGAAGTATGTTGAAGACATGAGTTGTGTGCTGCTCTTCAGCCTAGAATGCTATGCAACTGCAACAGTCATTAGAAAAACAATCTCTGCCTAAGTCTCATAGACTTTTCCCCCCTACTGCCTGAGATATCAGAGAGAGATGGAGGAAAAGCAGATCTCTTTAAATTGTCTAGCACACCAAATGCTTACACCATCATTACCAGACAACTAAAAGGAAGAGGGAGGTTTAATTAATAATCCTACAGCAGTGAGTTATGGCATAACATTCTTCTGAGTCTTCAGATGACTTGGAGAAATTATAGATGTTACCCAAAATAATCTGGGGGCAAAATTAAAGTATGTTTGAGCTAATTCATGATTTCTCTGGAGAAATGCACACTTCTGACTCTGATTCTCCCCACCCCACCCTTTTTTCCAGGTTGATACCTCTTGGCAACTATCTCTCCGGCCAATTTAACCCCCCCCCCATTTTCTATATGGAATTGTATACAAAATGGAAAGGTGTTTGAGTATAAAAATAGAGCTCTAAAGAATGCAACTATTATTATTATTATTATTATTATTATTATTATTAATTGTTTTTATTATTTATTTATTTATTTATTTATTTATATAGCGCTGTAAATTTGCACAGTGCTGTACATACAATCTTATAGTTAGACGGATCCCTGCCCTCAGGCTTACAATCTATGCACACATGCTATAAGCTTTGCCAAGTACCCCTGTTGGTGAGTGAGAATGAAAATGTGAAGAAATTGTTCAAAACATATCTCTCTTTTTTACTCAATACCCATGTAAATAGGTGCATAAAACTCTTGTGGATTGCTGGTGCATGAATTACTGCTGTCCTGGGCCTATCATCCTATGGGGTTCACTAAACTGAAATAACATAAATGGGTCTCCTTTCCCATTCTTCTTATAATCATTGTCACAAGAATTTTAATGCCTCATATATTCCTGTAATTTTTTTCCCTCTGAGCTGTACTGTTTTGACCTTTTCAATATTCTGTAATTTGACTGGCTGGCCATTTCAAGTTCTCTCCTTTTTACAGCCTTATTAACTTGTAGGAAAGAGGTGAACTGGACAGCCAATCAGAATACATAATATTGCAAAGGTCACAGTAGTACAGTATAGTTCCAAGCAGACATGCAATGCTATCTGTTAGGCATTAGCATTCCAATTTCTTATTCATGTTGCAAAGATAGTAACAGGAACAGCAAATGGCACAACATCAAGCCATTTGTGGCAGAGACAGTAATAGAATGGAAACAGAATAAACCATATTTTCTTCTTTTTCATATTCTTTTTACATTCAGAAAAGGAAGGAGGGAATCCTACTTTTCTCCTATTTCTTCTACTGCATACAATGTATTAGATAAATTGCAATATCAATCTGATCCACTGAATGTATGGCAAAAATGATTTGAGATTGCAGTTCCATTTTTTTAAACACTCCCAAGTGGCCTTGCTAAGTAACAAAACTACACAGGTAGATGTACAAAAGAACATATAAACTATAAAGAGATTAAAGCCTATTTTCAAAAGGTTAATTTAGAGCAACAGAGGCTCAGGACAATATTAAAATAAACAAGTCTGCAAACAACTGAACAACTGAACATCAGCAAACAATTCCAAGCACAAAACTTTGCTTCATCTATACACACAAAATAGTGAAGTGACCAGGTGGAATTCCCATGTTAAGGAAATGGAGATTGACTAGAAAATCCATAAAGACCTTACTCTGGATCATTTTATAGGCTGCATCTGCACTTGCAGGAATAATGCAGTTTGACACTGCTATAACTTTCATGGTGCAATCCTATGGAATATTGGGGTTTGTAGTTTGTTGTAGCACCAGAACTGTCTGACAGAGAAGGCTAAATATCTCATAATACTACAAGTCCAAGAATTCTACCACACTGAGTGGCAGTTAAAACAGTGAATGAACACAGATATTGCAAAATGCCAGTAAGCCTTTGGTGATTCCCTTTCTAAATAGAATTAAATCCAGGTAAGAGCTAGAATCCCTGCAAAGTATCATCACTCAAAGAATTGGAGTGAACATAAAGATGTGTGTGTGTGTGCATGTGTGTGTGTGTAAAGACCGGATTTGAGAGTCCTTTAATCAGACTTAGTGTGTTTACTTGTTACTTTATTTAAGTTGAGCTGAACTAAGCATTCTACCACTGATTTTTTCATTATTGGAGTATCAACAAAAAATGTGGTATTTGTAGCTATAACTCTCAAGATTTCCTTTTTAAAAGTATCCATACTATTGTCTGGCAATTCCCAGCACCAGAAAAATTCTTCTGGGCTGATATGAGCTGCTCTGGTGTTCTTTGTCTTCAGAGATACCTTTAAGCATGGAAATTCCATTCTTAAATATTATGACTAATAGCCATGAATAAAATCTATGTCCACACATTTCCCTAATCAGTTTTCAAATAGTCCATAAAACCTGGTGAATCCCGGTCTCCATATCTATTAAAATCAGTCTCACAGAGACACTGCTATTAGTCTTGGCACACTGGTCTAATACACTCTGAATTAAGGTTAACTGGTGGATTCACTGCCAAATCCATTCTAGATTTTACCACAGCTTCTCCCTCAATTGTTCTGAGTTGAATGGGAACCCTGCTGGTACTGGACTTTATTTAGATTAGCATAGCCCTCATTCAGCTTGTAACAACTCTGGAAGAAACAGTGGAAAACCTAGAATGGATTTAGAAGATACGCAGTCTCCAGAGTGGTAGATCCACCAGCTGCCCCTTCTCTGACTCTGTTGAAAAGGTCAATCCTCATGATGGGCTCTTGTTTCCTCATTCTCCATCTTCTATGGCACACACAGTCACCCTCCAGTCATACATGCTTTCTTGCTGTTTGGGATTTTCAGAAAGTATTCTTAATTATTATACATAATCACAGTTTTAATTTCTTAACTTCAACTTCACAGACTCTGTTTTTAGGGTCATGTACCCTAGGATTAGCCCAGGGACTGGAAATTCAGTGATGAAAATCATGTAGGCATATCATTGCCCTTTTAAAGTTATAGTTCCTCAGCTTTGGCTTGATTGCATCCATAACATGTTTATATTTGGTGGAGGCCTTTTTGTGCTTTTCTTTGTTGCTTGCAAACAAGCACAAAACATTTTTTTTAGTTGATGGATAAATTGGCCTTTTTTTACAGTTGAATCAGAATCTCAAACCTTCTAATTATGCTCTAATGTTGAAGATACATTGCAAGGAATTTAAAATGGATTAATTCTGTGACCTTTATACAAAAGAGGTCAGCAGTGCCCATTAAAAACAGTCCTGCCTGTTACTTTGTGAATTCAGCTCTGAGTATTCTTTCCAAGGTCTACACCCTCCAAGTTCCATTCATTGCTTGTTTACGCTATAACAAGAAATCCCTGAAGTCCTTATTCTTTAACAAGTTGTTTAACCAAACACCTCTCTAGGCTGCAAGAGTTTAATTGCTTCTCAATGTCATAAGGTAAACAAAGTAAAGATCCATGCAGGGCATATCTTAATTGAGCAATCAGAATACATGACAGCATTATATCATTTTACTGGTGTTTTTCTTTGAAGCTAATGAGATCCAAAAGGGTTTTCAGAAACTACATGGATGCAATATGTGTCCAGGTTAAGCAAGAACAACCCATTTGGAGTGACTCATGTCACATCGTCTACAACCCACCCTCTTGTTCTTTCCTATATATATGGTCTTGCTGAAAGAACAGTTCATTAATGTATATGCAGCCTTTTCTTCTCCAGTCTAAATGACAACTGCTACACTATGATATTCAAAGGTGTGTTAGTGCCTGTGCCTAGAAGGGGTGCAGTTTTATTCAATGTGAACTCAGAAATGCTGCCTTTGATAATGGGCCTGAGAAGTTTAGGAAACTAGTAAATGTCCATAGGTACTAAACAAATGATATACTGAATTCTTCACTTAGCAAAACTAAAAATATGTTAATTACACTTTAAAATGATTTACTTTTGATTCTGAAAGCTAGTTGGACAAAACAAAGCTGAGCCCTTTAACCACTGAAAATCTTTTCTGTCACTCTTTGAAGAGACAACATGAAACATCTTGACCAACTGTCAGTAACAATATGCAAAGGGACCTTGTAGCCTCTTTGAGACTAACTGTGCAAAAGAAATTGTAGCCTAAGCTTTTGTAGCCTTGGTCTACTTTCTCAGAATGAAAGAAATCTCAGTTCAAACCATTGTCTATTACATTTAACACACTAATTAGTTTAAATCCTTTGCTTGGCATGTTTTTTTCACCAGTTAGAGTGGAAATTGTTTATCCGGTGTAGTAAGAGAACTGAAATACAGTAGAGTCTTTATGTATGTGGGCTTGCCATCTGTGGATTTAAGCATCCATGGATAGTAAGTCCCATTGCTTTCAATGGGTGCATGTACATGGCCATGTGCACATTGTACTCACCATTGAGATCAATGAGACTCAATGTCCCCACATTTTGCCTTTTCCACATGGGTTCCAGAACAGATTCCCCATGGATTTGAAAAGTGGACTGTAGTATAAGTTTTACAACATCTCCCATGCACTAAAAAGAACTCTAATTTATCAGCTAGTATCCCCCCTTGTTTTATTTGTACCCTTGATTGGCCAATACATTACAAGATAAATGGAGATCTGCTTTCTGGAATGATGTTTATAATTCACAGTTGTCAATAAGCGTTTTCATTGTGCTGGGGGAAAGACTAGTTAAACAACACAGGGAAAAGGTTTTTTGAAATTCATAATCAAATATCTAGATTGATTGTGTCACTTGCACTTGTATTGATTTAAATTGGAGGACTTGACCCAAGAGAATAATAAAAATGTGGAATAAAACTGATTTATGATAACAAAATAAATCTGTGTGTCATAACAAATTGGTGCCTTTTAATGTGTTCACTGCCCAAATTTATGTATTTTCATATAGACTTTCTGAAATAGTGACCCAATTGAAAAGAAACCATGTGATTAAGAGACATAGCATAAATGCCAATACTTTCAAGCACCAGCATCATTACAGTTTGTTGTAATGTTCCACTAAGAATGGAAATGAGAATCTGATTCTCAACAAGATCTAGCTCTGCCCATTGAACTTAAATTCTGCTTGTTTGTAACTATGTTGCTGAAAAGTTTCAATTACAGTATGTAGGTAAAAATAAATTTGAAGGTCAGCTTTGTTCAGAAGATCCAATGCTAAATGCTGTTGCCCAGTAGTGTAAAAACAAACAAAGAAACAAACAAAAAAACCCAGGATTTAGTCCCACATAAACTACTTATTTAATTGTCAACTCTCCACTCTAAATTGGGAATCATAATGGGCTGAGATATATATGATAAGTGCAAAATATAGGTATTTGTTTTTCATATGAAAATATTCCGTTAAAAAAATCCATTATAACCGCAATTACCCTTTAGTTAAGGAAATCTCTAATATAATTTTCGACATAATCACTTGGCAACAGCCAGCAGCTTGTCTTTGTTTATGAAAAAAGAGTTAAGATGCTTATGATCAATATTCTGATCTTAAATTAATACCAAGTACAGTGGGACAGTCTACTGCTATTGCTGATTATGTCAAAACCCATTTATGTTCTCTTGGTAATATTAGAAATATAATATCTAATATTATCTCATATTATTAAATATATTACCAGTTTACATAAATGGTTTTATTTGTTAGTTGTTTATTCCATTTATTTTCTTTATACCCTGACTTTCTCCTGGGATGGGACCCAAGTTGGCTCACATGGTTTGATGGTCATGGCTGTTACAATACTTTCCTACAAATTAAATATTTGCTTTTTTTTCTTTCTTTTTTTTAGAATACATTTTTTGTATGTGGAAAAAGTAAGGCCACAAAGAACAGGGACCCTTTTACATTGATCCATTGTAGCGCTATGATTCCACTTTCACTGGAGGAAATACTGCAATAATATGATTGAGAGGAACATAAAAAGTGAGAACTCTTTCCAAATCCAGTATTTCACAAATATTTCCTGGACAGGTTTGTCATCCAGTTCCTAGTTTGAGCACCACTTTTTTCAAAGATGTTTCCTCTTTCTGCCATAGTTAGGATTTATCGACACTATCACTTTAATGCTAATTACATTTATCAGTTACATAGAACATTGTTATATATTAACTAATTAGTGCTTACAACTCCTGGGACATAAAGTAGTGTTATCTTTTGGAATAAGCATATAGAAAACTACAGAAACGTTAATAAATTGTCCAGGGTCATACAGTAAACCAGTCTTGTGGTTAGTATTAGAATTTGATAGTTTTCCTTGAAGCAATAGAAATATTGATATGCATGTAATGTTAATAATAATAATAATAATAATAATAATAATAATAATAATTTATTTGTATCCCGCCCAATCACAGGGAATCCGGGCGGCTAATAACAGTAAAAATGATGCAATGCAAAAATTACAGTGAAATGCAAAGTAACCCCTTCCCAATCCCCTAACCAATACAAAGCAACACAAACAATGAACAATACAAATAAGGTAGCAATCAAACAAAAAACATAAACATTACAATTGGATAGAAGTATAAAATACAATTTATCCCAATAACATTAAAAAACAACTATAACAGATTCAGAATACATAAAAGGAACCCAGGTGGAATAGGGTGCAAAAATCTAAGTGGAACACACTGGTCTCTGAGCTTCCCAAGGTCAGCTGTGGGTCTGCTCCCAGGGGGCCAAGGTTGGAGCCGGCTTGGAGAATGATGCTCTCTGAGCCTCTCAAGCCTCCTGGGCTCCTCCGCCACACAGCTGACTCTGATGTTACTGGGCAGGAGAGGCAGCTCCACAGCCTGTGGTCCTCCAAGGACGCTGTTGGGCTTGTTGTTCCAGGAAGAGTCACAGGTAGCTTATAAGCCTCCCAGGGCTCCTCCTCTGCCACACAGCGGCCCTGATGTTATTGGGCAGGAGAGGCAGCTCCACAGTCTGTGGGCCTCCAAGGAGGCTGCTGGGCCTCCGAGGACGCTGCTTGGTTTATTATCAATATGTGAACCCTCATGTTTTTTATGAGGTATCCCTTTGCCTACAGGGGAATATGCACACATGTACTGTAGTTCTTACACTTCAGTTAAAATTTAACACTCTACTATCTATGCAGGTACATGTGCGTGTGTCTATGTATATATGTATACAGTATATGACACATTATTTTCTGAATGAGTATTCGATTAAGGAGAAGGCCTTACCAAATATCTCCTACTGATA
Source organism: Urosaurus nigricauda (assembly GCA_034509955.1). Lineage (NCBI taxonomy): Eukaryota > Metazoa > Chordata > Lepidosauria > Squamata > Phrynosomatidae > Urosaurus > Urosaurus nigricauda. The sequence continues at coordinate 344,366,391 of JAOEGL010000001.1, read as the reverse complement.
CTCAAACCCTTTTTTTCCCAAGACCACTTGTTATTGAAATCACAACTTATCTGTGTCTAATGGGACTAAAGTCTAATTGGTCTAATGGGCCATCAACTCTTGGAAAAATGAGGCTGTCATGACAGAATGGTATGATTTTGTTACTTGAATTTACATAATTATACACCTTGCAATGCATTTGTAGCAGGCAATCTATGATGTTGTAATGTGAAAATAAGAAATCAAAACTTTAAGCAACTGTCAGTACTAACAAGCATTTAAATACACAAATATGCATATGCACACACTCAACAAGTAAGATTGTTGGAATTTTGTGATATCAACTAGGCAAACCTTTATCAACAGGTAGAATTCAAAGATATAGCTGTGTAAGTCTGTAGAATCAGTATGTAGAGAGATCTTGTAGCCCCTTTGAGACTAACTGAAAGTTATTAGCAGCATGACCTTTCATAGACTTCCTCACATGTAGTAATGGAAACTACTGGTGATCTTGGGCAAGTCACACTCTCTCAGCCTCAGAAGAAGGCAATAGCAAGCCTCCTCTGAAAGAATCTTGCCGAGAAAACATAACCATACTTGTCAAAGTGGAATGTATCATAATAATTGTGCGAATGATCAAGAGGAAACATAACCAGAGGATATCAGATTTGAATGCTGCATGTTAGTGCTTTCAGCGATGGACCTTAAGTTATTTTAGGATTTCATACATTTTTTTTAAAAAAAAGTATATTGGTCAAACTTCCTCAATTTGGTGTTTAGGACTGCATTTCCCATCATCCAGACAGCCTGCTCTTCTGACTTTTTAAACAGACTCACAGCAGTGTGAAGCTCTCTGAACTCTCCAGAGCAAGGCACATTTGTTGGAATGGAGAAAAATGTGTGCCTCAGCATTCTAGACACAATAGTATTTCATTCATGAGCATTAAAGGAAGTGCAGAAAGGTCAGGAGGCTGGTAAGTAGGTGGGATTTGGGGATTTTTTTTAAAAGCTTTAAAAGCTTGTCTGGAAGAACATCATCAGATTTTAGAACAGCCAAGGAATACAGCCTGAGCATATTCCAAACCAGGTTGCAGCCCAAAGTAGTTTTTCTAATGAACAAATGGCGTACTTCAGCTGAACTGGGAAACGAGCTGCGAACGGGAGAAGAGAAGGTGACCTCATACACATCCAAACTCTGCTCTGGAAGGTAAGGAAAGTACTGTTTGGGGTTTTTCTTGACATGAGCTCTGAGCTCATATTTCAGCAGTGACCAAGAATGCATTTGTACAGTTAAAGATAGTGCTCCAACTGTTCTCCATTCCTGGAGAAATTGGATCTGGCCATGGTGGTACATGCCTTAGCTACATCCCATTTGGATTACTCCATGTGCTGTACATGGGGCTGCTTTTGAAAAGTGTCCAGAGATTCACTTGGCCTAAAGAGTTGTAGCCAGATTGTTGACTGGGGCTGGCTACAGGGAGCATGCACCTTTCATGCTGCAATAGCTGCACAGGCTGATGTTCTATTTCCAGGCATGGTTCAAAGTGCTGGTTTTGACCTAGAAAGTGTGTCCAGATTATCTGGAGAACCATATCTCCTGTTATGAGCCAATTAGAGCTCTAAAGTAATCTGGAGAGGCCCTTCTCTCTGTCTGATCACCCTCTCAGGCTTGTTTGACCTTCTTGGTAGTTGACCTTGGTCCAAGACACACTG